>OV179155.1:5163845-15163845 GCA_921972225.1 Euplexia lucipara
TAATAATAATAGCAATATTTTTTCATACTCATTAATGTAAAATATCAATCTACCTTCCGGTTTTAATATATTGTAGCCGACTGGGCAAAAGCAATCATTGAGTTATGATTTTTATCGCATCAGCTACTTTTGAACATTGACATAAATTCGAAACATGCAAAGATAATAATATTTATCGAATTATCGTTTTGTATCACATCAGTTACTTTTGAACATTGACACAAAGTTCAAAAACATGCAAAGATATTAATATTTATTGAATTATCGTTTTGTATCACATCAGCTACTTTTGAACATTGACATAAATTCGACACATGCAAAGATAATAATATTTATCGAATTATCGTTTTGTATCACATCAGTTACTTTTGAACATTGACACAAAATTCAAAAACATGCAAAGATATTAATATTCATTGAATTATCGTTTTGTATCACATCAGCTACTTTTGAACATTGACATAAATTCACAAACATGCAAAGATGATAATATTTATATAATTATCGTTTTGTATCACATCAGCTACTTTTAAACATTGCCAGAAGTTACAAAAAAAAACCAGTTTAAATACTAAAGTTTTTGAATTATATTATTTTTGACCGACTTTTGAAAAAGGAGGAGGTTATCAATTCGGATGTTTATATGTATATTTTTTATGTATGTTTGGGCATAACTTCGTCATATATAGACGGATTTGCAAAATTATTTTTTTGTATGAAAGGGTATACTCTCGCTGTGGTCTCATTGTCACCAAGTCAGAATCTGATGAAGGGATCCTATGGAAATCGAGGGAAAACCTCAAATTTTATAGGAACACCTATAGTGATTTGGGTATTTTGTATAGTAACTCGTGCATTCGCTCTCGGAAAGCACCGTTTGCTTAAGTGGAACTGATGTTGAAGACCACAGATGGGCATCGGAACTACTCAATTATACCTAAGTATTTCACGGGTTGCGATTCGATTAGGTACTTTAATATAGTTGCTAAGTAATTTAAGCTTGTCAAAATGCATAGTGGTGATGATGCCTTCACCATAGAGCTCCAGATCTCCTGGATCTTACTAGGAGAACTCCTCAACAATTAACGTCCCTGTATCGAGAAAAGCAATATGTTGTAAGAGGTGATGAGCAGTTGTCATTGGGCTATTGTAACTTAGATAAATTACAAACTGACCCACTAAAAGTGAAAAATTAAAACACTTTTACAAAAAAAAACAACCTACTTCCAAAAAAACATTTCAAAGTGAAACAAGTGCTTTTTTTAGGGGTTCAATTGGATGAAATATATTAAATATATTTAATTTAATATGCATTTTTTTTATCAAATTTAGCTGTTTTAAACATAACTAATTAAATTACTGGGTTAATAAAAAAATACGTATGGATGAATTATTTGCTTCACGTGGCCTCAGTTTCATCATTTAATTTTTGATTTTAGCTGTTCACTAGTTTTGAATTTTTTTTTCACTTCTTAGTTCTGATGCGAATTGAGTTTATAACTTTTGGAGTCAAAACTGATCACAAACATATGGCAGCTGTACTGGTAGTAAATGTTTGGTATAATTTACAATCACATACTTTTGAATCACTTCGACGCCACACAGTTCTGGCGCGAACTCCGTTCATTAGTATTGAATTTCTGATTTTGATCATCTACTTTTGCTGTTGACTGTACCTAATACCTATGATTAGTGCGTTTTAATAATGCAATGAGCTGCTAAATATTAAATAAATTATCTTACAAATAATAAACACATAAATCAAGACTGAAGAAATACAAAAGTGTATAACAATAAAATAATAATTGTGTTATTATAACATTATAGGTACTGACTGCCATTTAATGCAATAACCAGTACACAGTAATACAATCATAGATCCCACTTAACTGACCTTGATCATTAAATGATTACCTATCCGAAGCTTACCTCATAATATAATATTCACAAGAAATTAAATAAATAATGGTATCTTAAACAACATTTTTAATTTTAGAAACCTGTCTTTTTTTTTCTTTAATTTGTCGATTAATACTTTTTTTTTGTTGTAAGTATCAATACTCTTTGCTTCATTTCAATTGCATCATAATGTGAGATCATCATAGATATGCAATAATAAAGTACAGTTATAATTTTATTAGGGTAACAATACACTTTCTGATTTTATGCTGTCAAAACAATTAACAGTTTCCTATATTGAGTATCTTGTTCTGAATCTTATAAGTACATAGATTCACTAACAATAGAGGTCACCTAAACTAATATCTAAATAAGAATGCACTGTCGGATTTTCAAATGACTGCACAGAGCAGTGTTTATTCAAGTGCCATTTCATTAGGCACTTGCCTAGTGTTCGTGAAAACGAGCAAAACTATTGATTAAATAGTTTTTCCACGCCCCCGGTACTTTTTTTGTGAGTGTCTAATGTATTTGTAAACTCTATTTCCTTAAGTAAACAAATGAGACTGGTTGTTCAACCTATTTCTGACGAGCCTAGACTAATTATCGTTGCATTCATAGTCATAGTAAAAGTCTGTGATATAAACTATTCGCTAAAATTAGTTTCAGATAGGATGAATGTATTTACCGCTGTTCGAGCCAGTTTCTCCGGATTTTATTCGTTTCAATTCCTCTTCACTAAAACCCGAAAAAGTCGACATAGTAGTGTATTCGGACCACCTTTTTTCATTAATATTGGTTGTATATAATGTTATGCACAATTAAATAAAAATAAAACAACGGTTGCAATTTTTAACGACACGACGACGATCGACGATTTGACGTAAATGACGTTTTGTAAATTGTAACTGCTTGCTTGCAAAGGCAAAAAAAGACATTGACAGAATGTTTGAGAACATGTTTCGTTCGTGATCTCTGACGTGTGTAAAACGTTTTATTATACTGCAAAACATAAAATACAGAAAACACAAGAAAACTAATTTAAATATATTAAATAGTACACTTAAACTAACTACAAATAAAATAGTAAAAATCGGACACTCAGGCGCCTAGATAATAATAGTCTAAGGGAATACAATACGCCCTATTCTATTCTGTCAGTCCTTTTAGTATTTTTTCTTAATTGTCTATGGTTGAATTGTTGGTTCATCATTGGTTCATGCTCAATGCTCTACTTGCTTCTGTTTGTTGTCTTTGGAATTGAGCAGCGGGTAGCGGCGTTGTTTAGGTTATAAATTTTACTTTTTACCGTAAAAAGGTATACATTATATAAAAATAACTTGCTGTGAGTGTGAGTAATGTTTCACGATTGGCTCGAAACTATAAAAACTTTTTCTTACAGAAAATCCTGCTAAAATGGCGGCGGCTATGCCAATAAACCCAAAACCTTTCCTCAATAGTCTAACGGGCAAATCCGTGCTAGTTAAACTAAAGTGGGGCCACGAATACAAAGGTTTCCTTGCGTCTACTGACGGATATATGAACTTACAATTAGCTAATACCGAAGAAATCGTCGATGGCACATGCACAGGTTAGTTTGTTTGTTTGTAATGGTACCTAAACAAAAAACAATATAGTACAAAATGGTTGTATTGAGACTAAAAAAATTATAATTTGATTTGGTAAACTCTCCCTAAAGATAAGTCCTAACAAATAGAAACCATTCTTTATCCAGGATATGTGAATTATTCATCTTGTTCTCAAAACATGAGAACTCACTACCAGTAGTGTCATCTTAGGAGCAGTCAGCAGAGACTAAAGACACTATTCAATCTCCAACCATTAAGACGACTAATTTCCTAACTTACACATTCTTCTTAAGAAGTTGCTACTTATTAGGAAATTCATAAGATTGCAATGACTGCTTCGATGATGTTTAAAATGCTGCATCTTGCTTTCTCGTAACTTCTAAATGATGAAAACTTATGCTTATATAATTCACAATAAAGTCTTAGTGTACTTAATAAAAAACAATGTCAAGTCCTATTTTTTACTTTGTCTATAATATGATGAAGATGAGTTTAAATAATAAAGCTGGGAGAGTACTTACTCTTTGCTGCACTAGACTTTTTAGTTAATTTCTTGCAACACACTAATTTTTCACTCCAAATTTTTTACAGGTAACCTTGGTGAAGTCCTCATCAGGTGTAACAATGTTCTGTATGTAAGAGGAGGTGAGGAAGAAGATGAAGAAGGAGAAATGAAAGAATAATTTAGTTAATTTTCTAATTTAGACTTAAAATTTACGTTTATCTTACATTTAAGTTCAGCAACATCCAGACAGGTTTATGTATCAAATTTCCAGGAATGAAACAAGCTGCTATTGTTTTATTTTTTCTAGATAATGAGAATGTGCTTCTGTGTGAAAGTTAAAAAAATGTAATATATAACTACCTATTATGTATTTCCAGATGTATTGTGAACATAACACCTAATAAAAGTGTTTTTAAATATTTCAGTTATTATTCATACAAACCACAATAACCCAACCCCATAAAATAATATCATTAATCCAGCACATACACCAAGGCACAGATAGTAAATATTTTTATTAATTTTAGTGTTGTCCATTATTGTTTTTACTTGTGTTATCACAACATATTCTCTACGAGGGGATCTAACTCTCCTACTTACTCATTGAGACCATTGTAATGAGCTTCAATATGCTATATATCTGCTGTAAGTTTCAAAGGTTTTAAGTGTCCCGCAGAATGATGCAGCATCATCTCTAAGGTTACTATTACCGTGCCTTGAAATTCTACTAAAGAAACCATACACCTAATACTTAACTAATTAGAATCCAACCTTTAAAACCTAGTAAACAACTACTTTTGTCAAGTTATTATTTATTTATGTAAAACTATTCCACTCTTTTTTTGGTCTGGGATTAAAAAGGTTGGTGAAAGGTCAAATTTCAAGTTTCCTGAATGTATAGTAGGTACTTGCAATGGATCACATACACAATGTGATCTATTGCAAGTTAGTTACAATTTAAAGATTGTGCAACATTTGTAAGAAAAACAAGCATTATCATTTTTCTCTTTATTATTTACAGAGATCACAACATTTATACCATCATACAATATTAGAAGGTTGTTACTGTTGAAGAAACACAGTTTAGAAAAATAGTCTTACACAATCGGATTATTTTAATATTTTGTCAACGATGTGAACACTGATGGTAGTCATCTCAACACAATTACTTTTATACTAAATGATGTAGCTACTGAAAATAAACCAATAAGCCATTATCATCATCATTACAGTCAAACAGGGTAAATGGAAATAACACAGAAGAGGATTTTCCCATTTCTTTATTTAATTAATCGGCTCAGCCTATCGCAGTCCACTGCTGAACACTGCTGTGGTGCTGGAGAAGGATGCTCCGAATACCTTGGGACAGCATTTCGCACCAACGTATCCATATTGCGAGAACTCAAAATCTCCTCGCGGTTGTCGTCAGAGTGCCTACGTAAAATTCTTTAATACTTCGGTCACATAGCAAGGAAAGACGGTGGTAATCTCGAAAGGCTCATCGTGACCGGCAAAGTGAATGGGAAAATTCCTCGTGGACGCAGCCCAATACGTTGGTCCGACCAGATCCGCACCATTATTGACTCTTCGGTATACGATGCCCTTGTTGTAAAAATGTTTGTATGCCGAAAGGCAGAATGTACAAGGACTCTTGAACTTTGTGAACACCTTATTGTTATACCTACATTCAATACAAATAAAAACTTCTTATTCTTATTCTTATTCACACCGCCAGAGACAGAAGCAGATGGAACATCGTGAAGAAAAAGGTGAAGAAGCAGGGAGGTCACGACACTCAGCATTGAGGAGTACGACGCAAGGAGGAGGCTGAACATAGGCCCTACGTCATCAGAATCCAGTAAAACCGATATACCTACACCGCCAGTCCAGCTAGCCGGGGGCGTCTCACACTACGATTGCCGATACGTGGATACCTACGCCTTGCTGGAGTGGAGACCACGTATCGTATATCAGTTGACAGTTCATGGTGATCTTCATACAGTGGTTAGTGACTATTATAACCTGATGTCAGAGATGGCCCTCCGTATGGCATCACATGCCCTCGAGAAATTCCTCTCGGGCATGCCGATTTCCTCTCGATGTTTTCCTTCAACGTTATTGAAGCAAGTGAGAATTACCTATAGGTACAATACGCACATGAATCCGAAAAGTCAGTGCTGCGTGCCTTGGGTTCGAACTCGAACCGGTCACACACACCTCTTTGTTATCACTGGCCAAGTGTTCAACGATTAACCGTCAACAGCTAGTTTCGTATATATGGAGTGTGCACAGAATTACATGAATTGATTCCGCGATCACCCTTCTACCATCGGACAACCCGGCGTACGGCGAGTGTCCACCTTTTACATCGTTGTTGGCACCCCAACGATCCGGACAAAGCGGTTTGCCTCGTCATTTATACCGCGTACGTCGAAGGACTTTTTTTTGTTTTTGAGGGGTGGAAAATCCTCATGGATGTCCCCCGCCCGGGGAGGCGGAGGGGTCTGTCAGACTCTTACTGACTAAAAACCACCCCGTGTTCCTTCTCACCTGCGCCGGGGGTCACGGGAACAGAAGATACTTCCGCGACCCCCGACTGGTGCCGGCCTCGCCAAGTCAGCGGGGGGAGTGAGGTGTTAGACTCCCCTCGCGACGTCTAAGAGGGGCGCGCTTGAACACGACGCGCCGCCACCTCGGGTCCAAGTACGTGGGGGCGGTGGACATCCCCGCGTCCGTCGCCCTTGACCCATTTAGGGGGGCTGGAAGAGGGCGTTGTCCGCCCTCCGCCTGCGCCCGGTGCGTCTGCTGCGGGTCGGGAAGTAATCTCCCTCTCTCTTTCCGCAGCCTCCTTCTGACGTCGAAGGGCTGGAACAACCTGCCTGCAGCGGTATTCCCGTCCGAGTATAATTTAGGTGTCTTCAAGGCTAGTGCTTATAGGCTCTTAATAAACTAATGCGCTTCACCATCATTGATTGCATCACTGCTTACCATCCGGTGTGGTTGCAGTCAAGCACTAGTTTATAATAATTAAAAAAAAGATGGGCTATCATCAGGCAGTAGGTATCTAGGATGACGTAATGCGCATTCGCAGAAATGTGACGTAGCGCACAGCACTCCGTTTGATAGTCACCGTAACTTGAAGTCCGCTTAAAGTGCAATAAGTAGGTACCATTTTTTAGTAAATTCTCAGACGTCAATAAAGTTCGGTATGCTGCAACTGGCACTGGGAATAAAAAGATAGCCTATCATCTTGCAGGACTCTTCTGCTTCACCGGCTAGTGATCCTTTGACAGACATAGCCAGCCCACTGCCACTTCAGTAGGTATGCTTATTCTACCAGCTATATCGGTTACTATGCGTTTCAAATGACAATAGGAACGTCAATGACCACGACGACGATGATGACGTCATTGACTGGCCTGTTGGTCTAGTAGTTTGTGGTCCTGACTGCTATGCCGCAGGTCGTAGGTTCGATTCCCACCCAGGATAAATGTTTGAGTGAAGAGCACGATCATTTGTTCTGTGTCTGGGTGTAATCTATACATATAATAAGACTGTAAAAAAACTGTGTCTGTACATTGAATATATTTAAAAAATAATAATTGAGGGGGGTTTAGAAACAGTAATAGAGCACGAATCCAAAAAAAAAAGTCTGTCTGTTTGTCTGTTTGTCTGTTTGTCTGTTTGTTTGCACACGCTAATCTTCGGAACTACTGGACGGATTTGAATGATTTTTTTTTTGTTGTATAGATATTAAGTCTGGTCAACACATAGGCTATAATTTATCTTGAAAACTGGAACACCTGATGCAGAACCGCAACAGACCAGCTAAACTATAGGAGGTACAAAAATGGTCCCATAGCAAAAATTGTTCCACGTGATGAGCATTTTCTGCTGAGAGAATAAATTTGAAGATCCGGAACACCTGATGCAGAACCGCAACAGACCAGCTAAACTATAGGAGATACAAAAATGGTCCCATAGCAAAAATTGTTCCACGTGATGAGCATTTTCTGCTGAGAGAATAAATTTGAAGATCCGGAACACCTGATGCAGAACCGCAACAGACCATCTAAACTATAGGAGATACAAAAATGGTACCACAGCAAAAATTGTTCCACGTGATGAGCATTTTCTGCTGAGAGAATAAATTTGAAGATCCGGAACACCTGATGCAGAACCGCAACAGACCAGCTAAACTATAGGAGATACAAAAATGGTCCCATAGCAAAAATTAATCCACGTGATGAGCATTTTCTGCTGAGAGAATAAATTTGAAGATCCGGAACACCTGATGCAGAACCGCAACAGACCATCTAAACTATAGGAGATACAAAAATGGTACCACAGCAAAAATTGTTCCACTTTATGAGCATTTTCTGCTGAGAGAATAAATTTGAAGATCCGGAACACCTGATGTGGAACTTCAAGAGCCCAGCTACACTATAACATATATTGGAATGACGTCTTAGCAAAAGTTGTTCGGTCTGATAGGCATTTCCTGTTGACTTATAAAAATCGAAGATCAGAAACATTTGATATAGAAATTAAAACTATCACTAATTTCATTGCATAATTATAAAATAACATAAGTAGAAGGTACTACGCGGTGAAGGCGGGAACAGTTCAGGACTGATTTTCGATGATGATGGTATATCGTTGAAAATTAGACTCTACTGGCTAAAACTCCTTACCCGGTAACGCAGGGGAGCAGCCACTTAGATTTTAATTGATCAGGTATCATCACAATAAAACTATAACCATGCCTAGAAAGAGGTCAAATTTTTCCCAATGTTCCAAAGGTGCTAAATGATTAAAGACCATAAGATCCCAACAATCTACCGAAGAGCGTTAGGAGAGACTTGATGCTGTTCGAGAACATGAGGCTGCAACTCGCTCCGTGGAAACTTCTTGGGATCGCGAAGCACGCCTGCATTCTCAGCGTATTTACGCATCTACATCCAGGTCTCTAGAGACCAGTGAAGAATATGTGCGCGACTGACCGCTGATCGTGAACGTCACGCAACATATAATAGGCTATAATTTATTTTGGAAAATGGAACACCTAAAGTGAAAGAGATATAAAAATGGTGCCATTGCAAAAACTATTCCACGTGAAGAGTGTTTTCTGCTGTGAGACTAAATTTGAAGATCTGGAACACCTGTAGGGGAACTCCAAAGCCCAGAGACAATATAACATATACATAATAGAAATGGCGTCTTAGCAAAAGTTGTTAAGTCTGATGGCATTTCCTGTTGACCAACAAAAATAAAAAATTTGGAACATCTTGAATCGTCTCGCGCATCCCATTGTTTTCCCGTCCCCGGGCTTATAGAATTCGACATCAGATGTGTCAGATCTTCGATTTTGACGACCCCGTTGTCGCTGGCATAAGCAAAAGGATCCGCGTACGAAGTCGCGGGCAGAAGCTAGTTTATAATATGTATGTATTTAGAAATATGTAATATAAGTATTTTATCAGCTGTTTGGTATATCTACCCATAACACAACACAACACATATTTATTTATTTTTAATGACCTCTATCAGTCAGATGTCACTTGAAAAGTACGGTCTGCAACGAAACGTTAATCGCGTAATCAATTATTGAAAGAAAGGTTTTATTATTCTTGTAATAATCCCTTATCAATAAACTACTATGACTGTAAATATTTTTTGTTTTTTGTTTTACCGAGTCGCAGTTATTCAAAATGAATAAACTCTCTTAATTGAAAGTCTTGTATACCGTAGTTTTTGTCTTGTGCACTGAACCATTTTTCAAGTAACTTTGTATGAACACGAAAATCCTCATCTTTTGTTTTGATTCTATTTACCCGGTTGGACTTTACGTAATATTGTTATAGCAGTAAAAAAAGTTTCCCTGGAACTTGACAAAATACCGAGCATTTTTAAATGATAATGAATTGACAACCTTGTGCGCTTGAATTAAGATCAAAATCGGTTGTTTTCCTCGCACGCCTAATCTATATCTAATAAATACACAATGAACATAATATATATCTATGTATAAAAGTGTATCTCTTTTAAATATGTAAAAGTCTGCTTGTAAATTTAATACCAATTGCAAGAAGTTTTGTTACAATGATTTTAAACATGATTCAATGCATTGGGCAGAATTCTGATAATCTAATTATTTTATTGCGTACTCTGATAATTGAAAAGAACAATACAACATCGATAATTTAGGTATTAATTGCTAAATATTATATTCCGATTACTTGGATATATTGTTTCCATTATCATGATAATATTAATTTGGATACTCAGAATGAACGCCGATTTTCACCAATAAACTATTTCTGTCCTTTACTTCGTCTTACAACAAGTTAGAGACAGCAATATTTAAGGTATACTTACCTACTAAGTGTTACGTCTAGTGCACTTACAATTATTTGAAATGTTGGGCTTAACAGCAAAGACGAAAAGAAAATCATTTTGCCTTAAAAGTACTTATATCATTGAGCGGATTTCTTAAATTATTGTACCTAATTTATTGCTGTAGGGTAGTACACAAATATGTTTACAGAACACATATTATCATTTAGTATCATCATAGTAGCTTATATATAGTAACGGAAGTCAATGAACACATCTGCAGTAGTGCGAAAAAAAAAATTGGGTCAAATTCTTTCACCTTATCTGAAGAAAACAAAATTACTGGAAAAGTGAAATTCGATCAGAACGTCACAAAAACATTGGAAATATGGGACTTGATAGAATATGAACATCAGGTCCATCAGTTAGATTATAAAAAAAAATATACACAAATATTTTTTTTCTTTTTCAAATCGATGGAAAACTGCTTAGATTAAGCGCATTAAAGTTGAGGAGAGGGGGCTTGTAACGTCATTCTCTAGTATAAACTGTACTGGCTAGTGACGTCATGCGACATTTTGACTCGATGTATCGCCGTTTATTTTATGATTTCGTGAAAAAGAAAAATATGTGAATATTTTCTTGTAATCTAGATGACGGACTAAAAACTAAAATATTGTCAAATAGCGCATTGAGAGAGTACAAGATTGGGCTGAATGTATAAATTAATATTGTCGATAAGGGGCAATAGCCCAACAGTTATTGCGTCGGTTTGCGATCGTGAATTCGATCCCCATCCGTTGCACTAATGACGTGACCCATTCCAGCCACCATCCACATTACTTTCAAGCTTTTTTATTTAACCCTTTGACTGTTTGTGTTGCATAAATGCGTCACATATTTCCGTGCCCCTACCGACAGCGACAGATATCATGCATAACTTTTTCGTTTTATTTTCGTAACATTACCTGCGTGGTACAACTAAAACAATTATTAAATAGACATATTGTTTATGCATCAGAAACTTAAAATTGATACAACAATCGCTCCTCTTTACCTATTTATTGTAGGTAATATTTTATTGAGTTGTAGCAATTATAGCCGCGCGCTAGGGGCACGGCCACTGATATTTAGCGAAGCGCTTCAAAGATTAAAAAAAAGTATACTTAATTGACAGTGATGATAAATATGATTATCATTTGCCTAGCCATTTTCCAACTATAAAGTCCAACTAGCGCTTTGCTGGGTTATTGAAAAAAAAAACACTTATAGACTCACTACATGATATTAAGTTACATAACCATACCAAGTATTTTAGCTAATTAAATTTCAATTGATCTTATATTTACTTACAACTTATGACCCATACATTAAATCAACTATAGATTTTAAGGCCATTTTCACCAACAAGTCCTATAACGTCCTATTTCATACTAGCAAGCCGCCCCTGCTTCGCACGGCTTTTTTAAGACTTCACAAAACATCGAGATATCATTATTAAGTATAATATATTACTTATTAATGTATATTACACATAAACTTTTCGAAATACACATCTATCTTTATAATTAAAATCGCGTCAAAATAGTTTCAGTAGTTTAGATGTACAATGTTGTCACACAGATATACATATAACGCGATGTATACACTATACCAAAGTAAATAGATAGAAACTTCGTGATGATGTATGAAATTTGTTGGTTGATGCCAACGACCATACAGCCTATTGTATTGTATTGTTTTTCAATTTATGTTATCACTTAAAGTATATACAGTTTTTTCATTCTATTTACTTTATTCCATTTACATTTAATTACATTAAGTATGTGCAGACGCCAGCACATCAAGCTACCCCAATATGTCAATGTTTTTATTTGGTAGTTTTTCACCTTTATTACAAACAGATTAAGGTTCCTATTCAATTGGGGAAAAAATAGACAGGGGTAGCTAGATGTGCTGGCGTCTGTACGTGTTAAAACAATTTTAATAACAGAAAGGTAAATAGTCAATTAATAAATTGTACGATACATTATTGAAAAAAAATATCGATACTTCCGTATTTTAATTTTACCCCATCCCTAATATTACGTAATGACCTTGGAAGGACCAATCAGAGCGCAGTACCCCGCTTCGTCACAACTCAGCTAGTTGACAGAATTGTTTTGGTGCATTAATCAAACAATAGGCGTCTATGGGCTGTATGGTCGTTAGTTGATGCCAAAGATATTCAAAATCCTATAGAGTGGACATTATGCGAGGAAATGTCATAGAAAAACTTTGATCTCATGTCTCAGTAACGCCATCTAGAATAATATTGGAGCGTACTAAACTAAACTCATCGACGTGTGACCATTAGGACACAAGTAGCGGATGAAAATTTTGTTCGTGATGTCCCGTCTATGGTTATATTCAATGTCTTTGGTTGGTACATTTGTTTTCAGTTTTTCTAGTTACACAAGACATAGTTCAGCATAGACAACCTTATCTTTTTATGCGAATAAAAATTTGCTGCTCCATACATTTTGTCGAGTTGCGCTTAACCCTTTAACCGTTTGTGTCGCATATATGCGACACATATTTCCGTGTCCCTACCGCTCGTGTCGTATTTCTGCGACAGAGAACATGTGTGATCTTTTCGTTTTTTTTTTTTTCAAAATACTAACTGTGTGGTACAACTAAAACCATTATCGAATTGAGATATCATTTATGTAAAAAAAAAACTAAAAATCAAGATTCAAGATTCAAGATATTTTATTTGTATAAACATGAGTACGAAATACGAACGAGTACGTAAGTACGTATGTATCGATACAACAATTGTTTCTCCTTATTTACTGTAGGTATTATTTTATTGATTTGTAGCAATTTTGGCCCGGCGCTAGGGGCACGGCAACTAATATTTAGCCAAACGCTTAAAAGGTTAAATAACTATTAAACAGCTTTTTGCGATTACAAGGTTTGTTCCATGGTAAGTTATTTATAATTACAACAACACCTTTTCAAGTTTTGCATATACAAAAAAACAAGCTTGTAAAATAATTATCCAGTACCAATTGTTTTTTTATGAATATAATATAACTAGACAGATGAGATTCCAGACATACATTAGATAATGAAGTTTAATCTCCAAATTAATTATCCAATCTGTGCTACCTTAATCTTAACTACAAGCCATTTCAAGACACAACTTTCAATTAACACAATTATTTGTCACGTTTAAATTGAGTTCCGATTAATTTCCCCGCCTATTACATGGACTTAAGGCGAGACTACACCAAAACGGAGACCAGAGTATATATCTCTTAATTAACCAATAAGACAGGGGTCACTAATTAGTTTCGTTAGGGATCCGTTTAAAAAAATTAAAAGCCCATCGCGGCCAGCACTTTTTATAGAAAAAAAATATTTATTAACCTTTTAACCGCTTGTCGTATTTCTGCGACAGAGAACATGCATGATTTTTTCGTTTTATTTTCAAAATACTGACTGTGTGGTACAACTAAAACCATTATCGAATTGAGATTTTATTTATGTAACAAAAACTAAAAATGGTACAACAATTGTTTCTCCTTATTTACGGTAGGTATTATTTTATTGATTTGTAGCAATTTTGGCCCGGCGTTAGAGGAACGGCAACTAATATGTAGCCAAGCGGAAGCGCTTAAAAGGTTAAACAAATGTAATTACGGAAATAACAAAGGTATTTTTTAACTGGAGATGTTATATTTCGTACTTAAAAAATGTGTCCGGATGCTTTCCCTGCTAAAATATTGTATTGTACTGAAAAGCTACACTGAGCTGCCAAAATGATACAACCTGATTAGTTGTACGACAAGTATCTCTTCTACTCTCCGCTTTGGTGAAAACCATGCCTTAAACATAACTGGCAAAAAGTGGGTGTACTGTACAGAGGCCAGCATATCAAGCTACCTCAATGTGTCAAGTTTCTTTGACAATTTTTCAACTTTATTACCAACAGAATAAGGTTCATGTTCAAAGCAATTTACAGTTTGGTGTAGCTTGATGTGCTGGCGTCCGTACGTACCAGCCGAACCTTTTATGAAATACGTCATGTTATGTTATTCCGATGAATTTAGTAGAAATATGCAGTAATAGCGACAAATCTTCTATCAAGGAAACTTTGTTCGATCTCCACTGAGCCACCGACTTCTTTCGCTAGGGATAGTATCTGAAACAATATGAAAATAATTCATTACACAAGCCTAGGCACGCACTTCCGACTTCACTTAGAAATTGGCATTTTGTAAGGACAAAATTACTGAATATCGTAATCATCTCATCGTTATTTATTAGATCACTTTGTTCCGGTGAAGGACGGGTGTAATGTTGTGCCTAGTGGGCGACTACAGCCCGACGGTTCTTGTCGGGATCTTGTATGTACGTTGCGTAGAGTCGCGCGGATAACTTTAACATCGCGATGTAGGATATCAGTCGTTTGTTCGTATGTGGCGAGATAGATGTCGCTGCAGGCGTAAAGACAAAAAATGGCGACTGCCATTACTTATTTTATTTAGTCGGAACAATAAACAGCTAATATTCCAATCAGAGTAACATATATAATATTAACTATGGTAATAATTAGGTAAGTGTAGTACTTAGTAGTATTTTTGTGTAATTATTTGTGTTGTGTGGTTTTGTTACTACTAAGCTATACAGAAGAATACGAAGAAGATATACAGTGATTCTTACCTGATCTGGCCTAGAGTTTCTTGGTAGGTAGAACGTTATAATCGGTGATATCGTTCGCGCCACCTTCATCAGTTCAGATGCTGGCTTCGGTTCCAACATCGTTTCTAAGTCGTACTCTTGATTCTGTGGAGGAACGCATTTTTTTGTTAAATTACATTAATTCACATGTCCGCGGTTTGCGTACTCGCCAGCATCGATGTTTAGGTAAATGTCTACTGAATTAATCAGAGTACAACACCTGTCGTCTCTCTACAAGCGGCAATTACTACCTACCAAAAAGTTGGAATTCATATCGACGAAAAATGGAGCCTCCGACTAACCCGCTACAGTGATAACCTATAGTAGTAGTTTTATTTTTGAGTTTTAAATCTGCAATCAGTCGAGAGACTATAATCATTTGAATTGAGCGATAAAAGGTTGTCAAAGAGCAGCAGGCCAATGCCAATGGTTTCTCTTCAGCCTCTTAACCACATTGGCATTTTCAATTAATCGGGAAGCAAGTAGATTGGGATGACAGGTAAGACGTTAAACGTGTATAGTAGTAGTTGGAGGTAATAATTTAATTTGATTGGTATTTCATTCATCCCTAAATTCCTACAACTGGGCTGTTAATCTAGTGGTTAGTGGCTCTGACTGCTATGCCGGAGGTTGTGGATTTAATTCCCAACCACAACAAATGTTTGTGCATTTTGTTCTGTCTGACCTCAATTAGGGCTGCGGGCATGCCCAGTGCCTACAACGGTGGATCTACTAACATAAATGTACTGAACCTATAAGTATACTCACATCACTATAATCAGGTCCACCCCAAGGTGGACTTAGAAACACCATATCAGCTTTCAACGTGGGAGCCAGCTCGAAGAAGTCCCCCACTATGAACTCGATGCGATCGGCGACTCCGTATACTGCCGCGTTGTGCTTCGCCATTGATATCTTTTCAGGGTCTATATCCACTGCTATTACTGTTTGGACAAAGAAAATTGTTTGGTTACAATCTATACTAATAATAATAATAATATTATAAAGAGGTAAAATTTGTAAGTTTGTAAGTTTGTATGTAGGGGGTAATCTTCGGAACTAATGATCCAATTTTAAAAATTATTGTACTGGTGGAAAGCTACACTATTCCCGGTGGACATAGGCTACTTTTTATCCCTAGAATCCCACAGGAACGGAAACTACGCGGGTGAAACTGCGTGACGTCTGATAGTGTTTTATACTTGTACTGTTTTTTACTTTTATTACTTATGCAACAGCCAAATAATTGCTGACTAAAGAATAAAAATGGCGTTTTAACAGCTATTAACCCGCAATATTTATTATTCACATAATTAATTCATTAAACCCCAATGGTTTTAATGAATTAATCTAGTTTTAAGTATAATTGTACATTTTATTATTATCATTTTGTTCGACACAATACTGATTGTTCCGAATAAAGATAACAACTACTACTTCTTTGTTTTTAAATTAATTCTTAAGTTTATTAGTTGTAAGGTCTCAATATTGTAAGCCATAAATTAAGGGAAAGAGCGAGAAAACCCCAACACAAGTGTTATTAATTACTTTCTAGGACTGTATCATTCAAATTTGTAAATGTAACCGTTTGAGAACCAATAAACAATTTTTTTTTACGACTACTACATGTCTTTGCCCAGGCTGTACCTTTCTTGCAGGTGTGCGCGAACTGTATGGTGTTCCCGCCCGCGCCGCAGAAGGCGTCCAGCACCACATCGTACACGTACTTGTTGGCGATGTGTCCCGCCACCTTCTCCGGCGTCACGCTGAACCAACTCTCGCGGTCCAGCTTGATGCCTTCGTCAAACCTAATTCAAATTAAAAAAAAACTTACAGCAATTACATTTAAGTAGTCAGTACATTATTTATTTATTTATAGGAGAACCAACAGTTGTAACAGATGGTTCACAATTAAATAAGCAACACAACGCCAATTATAGGTTCTCACGTGTAGAAACAGAATAAACCAAGAGTTATGTAAAAGATAATGGCCAGCTCAGACCTGGCGAAGCGCAGTAACGTGCGTTTTTTCAAAATCAGAGTTGCGTCTATCAAAATAAAGTCGAAAATAAACCGTGTACATCTATAGGCATTGACGCTCTCGGATTAATGGAATTTTATTGATTTTCAACTCAATTGAAACCACAAGGATGATAATTGTTTACCAGTGAAAACCGCGCTGCGCTGCGATTTGCCAGATGTGAGCTGGCCTATAGGCGTTTAAGAATATGTAAGGAATAGTAAGGATCATAGCAGGTGGCGTTCTGCAGTTTCTGCCTCCGCCCATGGAAAATGTGTGTATGGCCATTTATTTAAGTTTTCTTTTTAATAAATCCACACTTATCCGTACGTACAACATACTTATATTATAAATGCGAAAGAAACTCTGACACAACTAACCCACTGATTAATTTTTGATGAATTTGGAACAGAAATATATTGGACCTTGTAGAAGGGTATAGGCTGCATTTAGTAGTAAAAATAAATCTTAACGGTTGTAAAACACGGAAGGAATCGGGTGCAAAGTTCCCATAGAAAAGTGAGGATTCTCCAACCAGGCGGATGTTGTGTGGGTGGGCTAATACCACAGTATAAATATTAATACAGTAGAACGACGCCTTTGATCTCTGGAAAAATGCCGACAACTTCTACACGCGTTAGACTTGAATAATACCTCCCGCACTACGAACATCGTTTTGTTCGCAGTGCGGGAGCGGCTTTCCCGCGTCTCGCCCCTCACACCCCGATTGCCCTGTCTAGACAGCTTCGTCGGAAGACTGTATGTTTTTAGACTGTGCTAATACTGCCCGACAGTTGTTGTCGCGAGGATAATTTTAACATCGCGATGTAAGATATGTTAATTTTAGCTTGTATGGGGAATAGATAATTTCTCAAGGTATATAAAACTGAGCTTGCCGACTGGCTTATATTATTATTGCAGTCACTGACCTGAGAAATAGTGAATGCCTCTTCTTCCAATACTTGTACATCTTGGGGTCATCGATCAGCTCGGCCGGCATGCCCGATGTATCGAAGTCATCTTCCAACTTGGAATACCTTTTCGGTCTCTTTCTACGCTTAGTCGACTCCACTTGTTGAGTCACTGCAATCCAGAAATTGGAGAAAAAGTCCTTGCATATACCCATTTTTGATGACAACAGATAAGTTTACAAGTTTTTTACAATTTTACTCAATTTTATTAAATTTTTGCTGTGCCCTACAGGGTCCATGATTGTACGTAGCTTTAAGCACTATTTTAAGATCTCTTTTACATTGTGGAATGCAAATAAATAATATGAATATGAATATGAATATAAGTTAATTGAGTGTATTGAGTGAAATTGTTTTTCAAATGAGTTATTAAAGCCTTTTATACAGAGCTAGGTGGTTCGGTGGGGTTGGTCGTCAATAATTAGTGTATTAAAGAATTGTATTAAGAAGGTAATTAGTTAATTGAACAATGAGTAACGTGAACGTAATGCAACATGTGTTTAGAACTTGAGGATAGTGCTAGAAAAGGCACGTTTAATGTTTTAAAACTTTATTATTATTATTTTTTGGTATACATTTTTGTATCTCAGCCCTATTCAATTCAAATTAAATCATTTAATGCCCGTCGGTGTTACTAATGTGCCGGCTTAATGGGTAACGCGACCCGAAGCTAAGTGCTAACCCTGAAGTAGGTACTAACCTAAGCTAGAGATTATAATATTTGATGTGATATTACTTAGCGTTGCGTAAATTTGTTCGTATTCAGTCAGTGAGATGCGTTACCTGATGCATCTTAAAAAAAAAAAAATAGGGGAAGATGGGCCAGGCAACGCAGGTTACTGACTGTACATGGGTGACTGGCGTGTGTGTGTGTGTGTGTGTGTGTGTGTGTGTGTCGCATAATGAAGGACGTCAGTGATTGTGTTTCGGTTCTAAGAAATTTATTTCACAAAGAACAAATTACAGCTTGTTTACTGAGAAACTCGGCTAAATCAACTGTTATGATGACGTTGAAGCCATCCAAGACTCTGAACATCATATTTTAATGAATACAAAAGCAAGTTTATTTTAAATTCTGAATAAAAAACATGTTATACTTGATAATATTAAACCATACCTGCACTTTCTCCCTCTTCAATTTTCGTCTCCTTACTCTCTTCATCATTAGAGTCTTCGGCATCGCAGGGTAAAGGAACCGACGCTGCCTCGACCAGTTTACTGTTCTCTTCATCCAAACTGGTGTCTTGAGACGTAAGATGTGGGGTTCTTGGAGTACCCTTGGGTGTGTCTTCGGTCCGCTCCGTATCTGACTTAACCTCCGTGCAATCTTCATCTGTCTGAATTTCTCTTTCGTCTTGAGAATCTTTGGACTGGTTTAGAAACAATAGAAAGGTTGGTTGGTTAAGTTCATTTGGTGTAACAAAGGAAGACAAACACAGGTATTGAATGTGTTATTTTTGAAGTAACACATTTTATATTGTGATGGAGGTTATTTTTTTAAATCAAAATTCATTTGATTCGAATAAGGCTGAGAATCAGCAAGTTTTCATCAAACATCAAAAATACATAAGTAAGTCACCTAAAAGGTTCGCCCTTCATCACTTCCCTGTAAACTCTTGTTACAAACATTTAAACTTCAGGAAATAAGGGATGCAAAAATCGCTTGCTTGTTAGTTAGTTTGTCCCTTTCACTAATAGAAAGTTAAACTATCAGGAGTTACCTCCTGATAGTTTAAACAATAATATTTATTTTCAAAACTGCGAGAGGGTATGGGGGAGGGGGATGTTAAAGTTCAAAAATCCATGCCGATGGACTTGAAGTGCTAGTTATGTATATGTTCCTCACCTGTTCCAAAGTATAAGGATTCCCATCATCATCGAAGTAGGTCTTCCTGCTGCTCAAGTTTTTCCTGAACCTGGGTGGTCGCAGCTTGGCTGGACGCTTCCGATAGATCAGCTCTCCTTTCGGCAGCTTCTCAGGGTGAACGCAAAAGCCCATCATTTGGAACGTGCTCTTTATCTTGGCGTGTGTAACATCTTCGTCAGTTTCCTCGAGTTCATGGCTGTAAAGGATTATTGGAGATATAAGAAACAGGTGAACAACTTACTAATCGATTTATTGTTTGTTTGTTTGCAGCCTATTTAAGGCTCCGAAACTACTGGACCGATTTGAAAAAAAAATCAGTTGGGAAGCTACACTATCCCCCGGTGACATGGGCTACCTTTTGTCCTTGTATTCCCATGGGTACGGGAACTACGCGGGTGAAATCGCGTGACGTCTGCTAGCCTAATATATAAAATTCTCGTGACACAATGTTTGTAAAAAAAGAATGACTGGTTCTTATGAAATTTGTATATATTCAGTAGATCTAAGAATAGGATGTAGATGTAATAAAAATTAAATAAAAATAACAAATTGATTCTAAGGTGGAATGAAGTGAGTGACTGGCCTGTTGGTCTACCCTGACTGCAATGCGGGAGGTCGTGGGTTCGATTCCCACCCAGGACAATGTTTGTGTAATGAGCATGATCATTTGTTCTGTGTCTGGGTGTAATCTATCTAAATTATGTACCTATGTATTTAGATTTATATAATAAGTATGCTTATTAGCTGTTTACTGTTTAGTACCCATAACACAAGCTCTTAGCTTAGCTTGGGACTAGATCATTTTATATTTTTATGAAGTTTGCCAAGGCAGCTAGCAATTAATTTAATGGCTGTTTCAGGCAGTTGTTGATTGTTGTTATTGTTTTTGATAATTTACACTTTATTGCATATGCATTCCATTTTATTATTAGGATGAAATAGCAAAGTATACTGTTTAGTTAGAACTAAATGAAAAGGCTATTAAAATGAAACCTTTAGACACTGATAGATATGCATAAAAAAATAGTAAGTATGAAATAAAACATAGGTTTATTGCGTAATATTCAACAAAGACTTGTTTTAGACTGTTCTAGACATGACCTTGATATCGAAGCTAAGAGCTAACATGCATACCTACTTATTGACATCATGATGTCATGCAAATTGAGATATAAGTACATTTATATTGCAGTATACTTTTGCTAGAGTTTAGTTATGTTAATGTCGGTAGCTATTTTAGAAATATAGCTAGTAGGTACATATTCTGTATAATGGTGTGTGCTAGCTAACATGCGATGCATAATTTAATTAAATAGATTTATAATAATAACTAATTGTACTGTACATATTCCAGTTCTTCTAACTTATCAGACAGACATGTGTGTTGCTGGGCAGTTTGTTCCGCCAATTCTTCTTCCCAGCTAAAACACTAGGAGGTGGCGAAGGGCGGACTTTTTGGGGGACTGTCTTATATAATTTTGACAATGTTAAAAAAGAGCTGATCCTCAGCCTAACTTAAATGTGTCGAAATTTCTTAACCTTCCTCATAAAATGTTGACACTATCTCTAAGGATTATAAGCCTTATTCCTACAAAAAGTTATTATAAAAGTCAATGTTTGTTAAATCGTTTAGATATTTGTATGTAACAGAGCTTAACAGATTTGGATGAAAATTGGCTCCTAGACAGACCATTAATTTCCAAGATTAACACATAGGATAATTATATCCCTGTAATGTGTACCGTTGAGATAATCTTGGGAAGCTGGGAAGTAAGTTAGGTACTACGTGGGCATAGCCGCTAGTAGAACCTAGTTTATTATAAAATAGACACGTACTATTTTCGCTTTATCTGTTGTAAATTCTTCCGAGGTTTTCTTGGCACCCTCTTACGTTGGGGCTTTTGACCTATTGCACTTGATGTAGCCAGCTGCGATTCTAGGCTTGATACTAGAGGAACTTGAGGTAATACAAGACTCTCATTCATATGAGGATGGAATTTATTGTAGTGTAACCACATAGCGATGTAGTTTGGGCCTACAACAAGCGCACCACATATTTTGCAATTTTTATACCAAGAAGCTATGTTTAACTTCTTATTGGCGTGCTTATTACAACGGCGAGGGCGTTTAGACTTTGGCTTTTGAGTTTTAGGCATTTTTATATTATTTAAAGATTGATAAACAAGATGGGAATCACAAATAGTTACTAACACACTGTTCACACAAATAATGTTTACAAAATGAAATGGCGCACAATCGGCTAAACACAAAGCGGAAGCGCTCCTTTATATGCCAAACTTGTTGCGCAATATTTCACAACTGTACTAAATTAAACTAAACTAAATTAAATATTACACTAAAAAAACCAGCAAAAGAATACTTTGAAGACTTTTTAATTTTGTCGTATTATAAATGACGGGAAGTCCTTGGCATAGATAATACGAGAGTTAAGATGCGTTCAAGTAATAAAATAAAATAATAGTGGGGAATTCCACTACTTATGTGTATGGACAATGAATGTGTTTTCAAAATGATGAGTATATATGGGTGGGTGTCCATCATGTACCGGTGGCGCAGCGCCGTACCTGTAGTGGTCTGATAACGGAAAGACCTTAGCGGAATTAAATTGTGCAATTCTGATGCACACTCCCCCAAAAGTAAACAATAGATTAACAACAAGGTTTTATGCAGGTATGAGTCCAGGGGGCCTAGACAAAGACACATTTTTAGTGTGTTTCCTAACAATATTTCCTTTATCATCATGTCTAAGACACATATGACATTTTTTTTGGAATCTAGTCGCCTAAGCTATGGATAATATTATAATTACCGTTCTCTGTACAAATATAAAGTAATATTTACGTTACCTTCTTTTCAACATCACAGGCGTTTCTTCTGGTGGCTCATCATCACCATCACAGCTGTTTGAGTTCAAATTACCATTGTTCACCGGTTGTGTACTGCTTGAAACATTATTACATTCAACCGTTTCAATGTCTGTTTTATGCGTAGAATCTGCCTGATCAGTACTAGCATTATCACCTTCACCAACGGGCCTGTGCTCCTTTTTTGTATGTTCTTCTTTCAATAAATTCTGTAATAGTACTCCAACAGAAGTCATGTACATCTTAGTATTTTTCTTGCTTCGTTTTTTAGATTTACCTTTGTCTTCCAACGTTATACGGTCAATTTGATTCTGTATTTCAATAACGGTTGGCGTTTCTTGAGAATTGCCTTCACTGTTTTCACACTCAACGTCCAGTGGTTTTTCTTCAATTTTGAGCAGCTCTGGGACCGTGACTGGGATCACTTCAATTTGAATTTCCGGGACTTCTGTCTCTGGTACAGTGTGGTGTTCAGTAAAGTTCGAGAAATGTAGAGCATATTGCTCACCAAAATGTTTCTTCCAAAGAAACTGCCAGTATTGATCTGGATCAGACTCTTCTGATGGTATTTCAACATTTTCAAACTTGTCGTCCAAATTTACTATTCTTGTTTGATCATTTGACGGGTCTTCAGATGAAGAGGATGATACACTGTAGTCAGTGTCTGTGGGAGTTGATTCTGACGTGACATGACTAGAAGTGACATCATAGCTTGATAAAGTAAGTTTGGTAACATTAGTCATAGAGTCTGTCCAAGCAACAGTTCTAGGGCTTAATATCCTATCATGTTCCGAACAAGACCGTCTCCTAGCTATTGGTAACCAAGCTTCGTCTTTGTTAACCTCATTATTCTTATCAACTTTCTCTGTTTGATTCTGAACAGCATTGCGTTTCTTATACGGGTTTACTTTGGAATCATAAGAGAATTTTCTTTCTCTCATTTCGTCTTCTACAGCCTTAGGACTTATATCAATCTGTTTCTTAAAAATCTGATCAACGGAATGCTGCTTTGGTATATTATTTTCATCCATACTAAGGCCATTATTTTCATCTAGGTAAGCCGGATTGATGTAGTCACTGTACTTCTTGATCCAGGATGCCCAAATGAGCCTCTCTCCGTGTATAGCCCAGAACTTGTCCCAAGTATCCTCAGTCATGTAGTTTTCTATTGAATCTGGGAAGTCTTGGTCCATCCGTTCAAGTTTATCATGAGTGTCGGAGTGGTAGTCTTGGTAGGTGAGGTCTGCACCACTGTCACTGGGTTGTAACGGGTGGGAGACTGTGCCGTGAGTGTGGACTGCATCATGTTCATCAGTGGAGCAACAGTTGTCTGTGTGGGATGCACTGCAGTAGCAACTTGCACCTTCATCTCTCTGGGGAATTGAAATATTACAGTAAGCTGAGAATGTATTTCTCAGAGCATTATTTTATCATAACATTATCATTTTAGTGTTTCTTCCTAGTTTACTTAACTAGACACAAAGGTATATTAGTATATAATTTGAGGTATGTATCTGTAATAGAAGGTAAAACTGAGACATGGAAACTTTCTCAGGATTTGTTTTGTATGGGTTAGTTCATTATATGCCTACCTTTCATGAATTTCAAATTTTTTTTTAGATACAACCTTTGTGTGTATTTGGGCAGTAGTTACTTGAATTAACTCACAACACTGGACACAGACACAAGACGTTTTTTAAAATACACGAAGAAATACCACTAACCTCACATTTATTTTTATATGAAGTATCTAAAGAGAAGTGAACATGAGAGTGGTCTTCCAAATCCTGAGACTGAGAATCACGGAGGACCTCCACGTCACTCTCACTGGCATACTCCTTGTCTGCATAGTATGTTTTGACCCCATCTCTATGAAAAAAGAAAATAGTAGATTATTAACCAAGGGCTGTATGACATCAATTGCATACGAGGTTTTTGGCGCCTGAGCGAAGCGAAGGCGCTAATTAACCCGAGTATGCAATTGATGCTTACGCCCGAGATAAATACTCTGCTTTACATATCGATTGTGAGGTAAGTAAACAACAAGACATCAGGTTTCAATGAACATTTATTAAGAAGAAAAAAAAAAATTATTTTCGCGATGCTTTCGCGCCTACTAGTAGACTGCCTTTTTTTTTCACGCACGCAAGCGCGTCAAATCTTGCTGGCCAGTTTGATTTTTAAATCGATTCCATCTAACATACGATGTGGAAACAAATAGTTTCATATTTAAAATAAAATCTTTATAAAATAAATTGTCTAGATTCCGATTCGAGTAATTAATCGATACCGAGAAAAAAAAAATTAACTTTTTAAAAATATTCTTCGTGCAGTATGAGTATGACAGTTCTTTTTTCAAATTCCAAAACCTATGCTGTAATGATAGTCATACACCCCGGCATTCAGGGGTGTAAGGGTGTACTTACAGAGCAAGAGATATGTAAAATGTTTTAACTCTGACAAAGTAATGTCTTTTGTATATAGAGCAAAAGGCAGCTATCTTTCTTCTTGTAAAATTAGACCGGAAATAAAGGTTGAACATTGACTGATGTTAATTGAATGAAAGAAAGATGATGTTATTTTATTTTATAGTAGGCTTACGGACTAACAAACCAATGAATAAAAAGAGTAATAATAACAAAGTAATGATGGCATGGTAGTCAAGATTAATGATTCCATTATACTATCCTGGGATTGTCATAGGTTATATTCTGGTTAGCTGCTAAGGTGTTGATAATATATATGATGTAGGTATGTTGATAATAAATGAATAAATAAATATTACAGTAACATTACAATAAAAGGGTGTGCAGTAGTGGTAGCAAATATAGTTAATAATTTCATTGTAATTACAATAATTATACGTGTTTTGTACTGTATTTGGTATATGGGTTAATCCAGCTGGAGACAAGGATAGGAAAAAGTGATTACACACTATATTATTAGGGCTGATACCAATTTTCCCCCTTTTTCAAAACAAATAACCAAAACGTGTTTTTATCAATTTTGTTATCATTTATCAATAAAACCTTATACGATAACTTACTTTATGAAGACTCTGCTGCAGTAACAATAAATATAATTCTCGTCATTATCAATTTCTTCTTCAATATCATCGCCAAAGTAAAAATTAAATTCAGCAAGTGTTTCACATCTGTGATAATGTTCTAAATAATCCGACATCATTCTTATGACCACACACTTATTCACCTAGTTTATTAGATTAAATTATGAGTCAATATCCATGAATCTGAGCATTATTTAACCCGATTTTTATTAAAACAAATTAATAATAGTAACCTTCCCAGAAAATCGAAGTCGCGCTCGCTTTTTCTTACGTTCTATTTCACTTATTGTACTGTTTGAATAATTCTTTTGGAAAAACCAATACCTAACTTAAACTGCATGATTGAACTCCCTTACAATATTTGCTTGAAGAGGAACGTCAAAGTAATACGTTCATCGCTTAATGCGCATTCATTTCATTACCAAACATTTAAGTGTTTCGTGATCACTTTTGCATGTGTGCTTATTATTTATAACGGTCTAACGGAGTTTGGCAAATCTACTCTTGTGTCAAAAATATATTTCCTGTCTAGAGTTTTTACACGAGTTTCCTCGATACTATGAAAACTAAATTATTAACAACTTCGCTGCCAGCTCCGCGAATTAGCGGGGTGCGGGGTGAGCCCGGGGTGCCGGCCCCGCTAATATGCGGAGTAGCGCCGCTCGGTTTCTATGAATTAGTACGCGTCCGGCACTGCACTTGGCGACACGTTTGAATGCTGGCCCTGAGCTTGAATAATATAAAATACCGTTACAAGTTGTGGTTTTTAAATATTGTCTTTTACTGTCAAATAAATAAGGTTCAAATATGGATGACGAAACCGGGCCGTCAAGGCTGCAAAAACGATGCAAATAGCCACTAAATTATAATATTACGGACAGTGATATTGAAGATCAGCTCTTTGAAGATGATGGCAGTGACGATGAGTACCATTTTAACCCTAGAAAGATAACGTTATTTTTTGGTACTGAAAAGATAAAGATGCGCCTTAGAGGCGCTCAATTTTCGTTATCGATTTTTTATACGTATTTAAGTAATTATTAAACTTCTTATAGCGTTGTGAAATGCTACATTATTACTTAATAAATAAAACACAAATTTAAGTTATTACTTTTTAATTATAAGAAAAAAAATGGGATTTTAAAAATCCCTTGCGAAAATCAACAAAAATAAAAAGTCTTCTGTATTAAGGTACATTTTTTTCTTAAAAATATAAAGTTTATAGTTTTTTATCTTAATCACTAGTGAGTTATGAAAAAGTCAGTCTCAAAAAAATGAAAATACAAAAAAAAAAAAATATATACAGTTGTTGCAAACATCTTTTTTATGTTCACCACACACAGACTTTTTACATTTGGTACACGTCATCTTGGACATTCTTTTCTTTTTTGATGTGCATAGGCTGCAGTAGCACCGTATTTTAGCTGGAGGTTCCTCATCAGCTTCTACAGGTACCTCTTGAGTAGTTTGTGGCAGAATGTTTTCAATATTCTCCCATAAAGACACAATTTAAGTCTCTTCCAATGTTCTTCTCTTCGCCATGATGTTAAAACTATCCTAAAACCAATAAAAATAATTAATAAATACATACCTACTTTAATATTTACCGTATATAATTAGAAATAAGTAAAAAACAACAAAAACCAAAACACAAAAAAATGATTGAAAGTTGCACAAAAGATAAAGTGGCGCCTTTCGAGCGCAACGTTTCGCCATAGCAACGAAACTATGGTACTTACCGAACAGGAGCGGTCGCCTCTCGGGAGTGTTGGTCGCCGACTGAGTTGGCGCGGAAACACAAGCTTGTACGCGCGTTGGTTAGAAAAACACAGCAATACATTTGTTTCGCGGGCGCCTCTGAAGCGCACGTTATCTTTCTAGGGTTAAGGACTTTGATGTCTCATCAGATGACGAAGAAGAGGCCGCTGATCGGATGAATTTAATGATGGTTTTTTTTATTTAGTTACCAAAGATTTGGCATTTGTAGTCATCTAGCAGTATGATTAGTTTTCAAAATGTTATTTTTAAAAAATTAATTTACTTTCAGATTTTTTTTAAATAAAAAAATCTGAAAGTAACTTAAGTTATAGTAATTATACTATTTTTTGTAAGATTATCCTGTGAAAGACTATTGTAAATGATACCAATGGTATTAGAATTAATTAAACTACTATCATCTTATGTTCAAATATCATAGACACTTTTAAGTAAACCATAATACATTAAAGAAACTACTCCGCAAAATTGCGGACTTGGCACTGGGGTTGAAACTGTCAATCTCAGTGCCAGGTCCGCAATTTCGCGGGTTTTTTTTTTTAGTTTTTTCTTACCAAAAACTCCTAAAAATAGTTTAATATTTCCAAAATAACAATATTGAAATGTCCCTCATGCATATATTACAAAAAAAAAACATTGGATTTTCCCATGACGTCACCATATTGCAGTTGGCAGCGAAGCTGTTAAGGGGATCTTTCTTGTTTTAGTTGATTTACATTGATTTCCACCAATATCAATTTAGAAAGAAATGAATGAAAATCGACTTCTAGGTACCATACCGCCTCGTCCGCCTCAGACCAATAAAATTGGTCTGAACATACCGCAATCAAAAACAGGTTAAAAACACATGGGACTTCGGATAAGTTCGGAACACATGTGTGTTTGTGATTAACAATGTTTATAACTGTCACTTTGACATTTAGAATTCAATTGGTATTGCGGCATGTTTGTTCTTTCAAATTCTAGTGTCGATTAATTGGATTAAATTAACGAATACTTTACAATATTTAACACAATGGGAAAGAAAAATAAAGAATCTTTGGGGCGGGCCCTCATCAAGGACAGATTCGCTAAAAATCGTCACCGTAAACATGTTGAAGACAACACCATGGTTAGTATTTGTTTTTAAAGTGTTTTTATTTTAAATAAACCTTTGGGCGTAGCAATTTGTTTTATAAATCAGTCTCATACTAATAATACCATATGTACTAGGTTTAAGCCTAATGTGAATCCCTAATTTTGCAAAACTTTTATATTTAGATAACCTTTTTAGCAAAGTTAAAAACTCTCAAATCTAGATAGCTTGGCTTGTAAAGTTGCACAACGTATTGTAATATGTACACAATGGGTATATAAAGCTTTCTTCTTACTAAAAACAATAACAATAATCCATAACTACCCACTGTGGATTCACACAAAATTCCAATATGAATTCTAGAAGCTTCTTTGCATTGTTTTCTGGTATACCAATGGTGAATTCCAGCTTCAGTCATATAGGGTTTACTCCGGTTATACCCTGGTGGTTGTTGGTTTACAGGGCTAGTGTCCACAAGTTGGCATCTACATGTCTCAGCGTATATTAGGCATATAGGTGGAATTGTGCCCTATTTGATCCATCCTATGTCCTCCAGTAAGGCCAGTGGCTAATATAATAATCTGGTAGAGTATTCACAGATTATTTAGAATAGTACAAAGTCGTGGGTTGTTTGATTCTTATTAAACTAAGTGATGGCGCTGATTAAAGTGAAATAAAAGGCCTATTTTTTCTTTGAGCCTAACTAAGGTTAGTTTATTGTTTAATGTCTGTGCAGTTTTCCATTTAATAACTTGCCTGATCTATAATTTGTATTGGAATCTGCTGCATTTTTTATCAGACTTCTCGGCTGTATAAATAATAATGTTAATCTTTATTTATTTAAAAACATACATATGAGTTTAAACCACAGATTGTATTAAAAACATATTCTTAAGGTTTGTGTTGCTAATTCTGTACCAAAATAATTGCTCTATACCTATTAATCTAGAGTATACCTGTATGTTAAGAGGTGGATTTGAGGTTAAGAGTGATCAACAAAAACTTATCTTTAAAAATGAACTAAGTCATTCTACTGTGTGATAATTATCCAAAGATTAAATTGTGTGTGTGTTGTTTGTTTGTGTACTTATGTAAGTGGTTTTAATGTGGGTGCGTTACACAAGATATGTAAGAAAAGACTCTGTTACTTAAGATTGTATTTTTAATTCATAACGTCACACCTGTAATCCCTGGCGGTTAGGCAGTGGTGTACCTGGTAGTACACCCACGTTTCGCCAGTTATATAAATGTCCTATGTAATAGGGGCCGAGCCTAATGAGTCTATTGCCATCAATCGGGCACAAATCCAGGCACCGGGCTGTTACTGAGAAATTCCAGATGGAAAAACTCAATAACACTTTGCCTGACCCGGGTATCAAACCCGGGACCTCATGCTCAGCAGTAGCGCTTGCGATCAGCGGACAAACACGGCGTATTTTAAAATCTAGAATTTGACTCCACAGTCATTATGCTATGTTCTATCTATTGGAAAAAATAATGGTTTCCACATCTGCGCCACACAGCATGTATTTTGCATACAGAATTCTAAACTCTAAAAATCTATCCTTCCATTTAGCTACACACAACAGAAGTCAACGATGGCTATGACTGGGGACGCCTCAACCTGCAGTCAGTCACTGCAGAGTCTTCTCTGCAAGAGTTTCTGTCCACTGCAGAGTTGGCTCAAAGAGAGTTTACTGCAGAGAAAATGAACTATCAGTATGTGAAGTCTGTTCCTTATGAAGTGGAAATGGTTACTTCACAACCCAACTTTGATGAGCCGCTGACAGTACCAAGGAGGTGTGTTTTTATTTTTAAATATAGTTTACATGTGTAGCTTTCAAATGATTGAAACCATCAGTCTGTCTGAGTAGACAGGTAGACAGCTGAAATTGTCATAGAAAGTATTTCTATAGCCATTATAACAACAAACAATTGTCAAAAAAGGATCAAGCCTAGTAGTCGCATATACATTTATTATGTGGTAAATAAAACTACAGTATGACGTGGTAGTACCCTCACGCGTAGTAGATTTTCACAATCTTCCAGTCTCATCCGCCACTGCGCGCGTTCATTGGTCAAATCAAATAGCCAGCGCAACCTCTGCTTCCTGTTACACATTTCCGTCCGTTTTCACGAAATCACTCCTATAAAAAACAAAACAAACAAAAAATATCCAGCAACCGAGAGGAAAGATATTACGCATCAATCAAAAACCCAAACGAGTAATATTATTTTTGTTTGTGTTTGGTTGACATGGTATGGAACCCTTGTGTGCAAGGCTGCGCTTGTACCGATCGGGTTTTTCATGGGCTCCGACTCTATTAAAACAAATCAAGTCATTGCAGCTGTAAAATATGAGTAAAAAAAATCTTACTTCTTACACTAATATTATAAATGCGAAAGTTTGTTTGGATCGATGAATGTTTTTTACTCTTTCACGCAAAAACTACTAAACGGATTTGGATAAAATTTAGTACACAGATAGTTTATAACTTAGATTAACACATAGGATAGTTTTTAACCCGATTATATCTTCCCGTGGTTGACACACTTCTTTCTTTTAATTTCAGACCAGCATGGCATCCAGGTATATCAGCCGAAGACCAGATAACACGTGAGCGTGAGGCCTTTCTGGAATGGCGTCGTCACTTAAACGACTTACAAGCCAAGCTTGGGGCCGCTGTTACTCCATATGAAAGGAACTTGGAACTTTGGAAACAGCTGTGGAGGACCCTGGAGAAGTCTGATGTTGTGCTAATCCTGTTGGATGCCAGGAATCCTTTACTATTCAGGTATTTCATTTTGTTCATTCTATTTGTCACTATTTGACTTGAATGTGTTGCTATCACGAAATCAGAATGGTCTATTTGACAAAATATTCGACACATGTTTGTTCTTTTTTCACGTAATAAAAAAATCTAGATGAGAAAAATTCTAAAGAGTCAAAATGTCGCATGACGTAACTAGCCAGTACAGTTTATACTAGATAATGACGTTACAAGCCCCCCCCTCCTCAACTTTAATGTGCTTAATCTAAGCAGTTTTCCATCAATGTCAATGATAATGACGGACTAAAAACTAAAATTTTGTCAAATACCCCATTATGTTTATGAATATAACCTCACAATATGAATTCCTGCCGTCTCGTTAGTGTGTATAAAAATATTTAAACTCACACACACAAGCACCCAAACTAGCAAGAACTACCTGTAGGCCATTCTAATATTTGTTCCCCGCGGGAATAGAAACCGTGACAGACAGTGCAGCAGCGAACTGTGCGATCAAATATAATATATAATGTGGCTTTCTCCAAAACCCGTACATTATTTCCATATTGTTCCTCTTATTACATGGAATTGATACTTAGGTTGGGCAAAGTGCTATTCAGGTTTTTTTTTATTAGGCAATGGATAGGCCTGCAGTTTGCATTCGTGTAGTAGAAGACAAAAGGGTTGCCCCCCTAAAACATAGAACTTAAATATAACCGGCTAATTTATAATGGAGTAACTATAAAGTAGGTAAACCTGTGTCTTACCCTTGCTATGAGGAAAAACGGGCGTGTATTTATACTCCTTGTTAATTAACAAACCACAGCTCTAACCTCTTGGCTTTTAAGTAGTCAATGATCTTGAGAAAAAATTAGGAACTACATCATCATCAATGTCATATCAGCCGATAGATGCCGCTGGACAAAGGTTTTCGTCAAGCATCTTCACGACCACCGTATTTGTGCCTCTTGCATCCAGCGGTTTTCAGCGACATTTAGGAACTACATAAAGCTTTACTATTTTCAGATGTGCTGATCTAGAGAAATATGCTAAGGAACAGAACTGCAAATGCATACTGTTGTTGAACAAGGCAGACTTAACAAATGAATATGAAAGAAAATGTTGGGCGGAATATTTTACTAAAGAGGTAAGTTAACACCAAATGGAGTAGGTGACGGGTGGCTCTAATGAGCTGTGACCTTTACAGTCCTCAGCAGTGATAGCGTAGTGGTGTGACTGCCAAGTCATAGGTCTGAGTTCAAACCCGAGGCACGCACCACTGAATATTCGGATTCACGTTCGTATTGTATAATTATCACTTGCGTATTGTATAATTATCACTTGCGTAATGTATAATTATCACTTGCGTATTGTTTATCACTTGCGTATTGTATAATTATAACTTGCGTATTGTATATTTATCACTTGCTTTAATAATTGGTGAAGGAATATGTTGTGAGTAAATGTTCATGCCTGAGAGATATATCTCCATGGCATATAAAACCAAGTCAGAGACCCATGGGCAGCATAAGAACTCTGACACCAGGTTATCACCATATGAACCATACCAAAGAAGAATGTCAAACTTAATGACAGCTGTGAAGAGCGCTACTTTTTGCGCAGTAATTCATTTATCGAACCCGCAGTCACAAATTTGACACTACGCAGAGACTCACCTCTAATTCGCCATCATGAGTTTGCATCCAACTGTATCAAGCAATTTTTAATTTCATAGTAGGTGGTTGACTGTCTTAAATGTTCGTAAAAGTATTAGAAGACCTAAATACCGTACTAAAATTACAATTTATTTTTTGGAATAATAAGTTTTTTTACTTTCATCTAAATTACCTACTCCAATAATACAACTTGCGAATACGAATTGCGTAATGTCTTCTCGTCCGACATACCTCAGTGTCTCAAGTCGAAGGTTTTCGACCAGTGTGTGTTGCCAGTGATGACTTATGGCACTGAAACGTAGTTCCTCACTATGGGCCTTATGAGTAAGCTCAAAGTAGTCCAACGAGCTATGGAAAGGGCTATTATATGCTCAGAGTTCTCTGCGGGATCGAATCAGAAATGAGGAGATCCGTAGAAGAACCAGGGTTACCGACATAGCCCAGCGGATTAGCAGGTTGAAGTAGCAGTGGGCAGGGCACATAGCACGGAGGACTGATGACCGATGGGGTCGAAAGGTTCTCGAGTGGAGGCCACGTCTCGGCAAGCGCAGCGTATGACGTCCAGCCACAAGGTGGACAGACGACTTCATTAAGGCCGCGGGAACGCACTGAATGCGAGCCGCTTCCGACCAGTCTTATTGGAGATCTATAGGGGAGGCCTATGTACAGCAGTGGACTTCCTATGGCTGAAATGATGATGCTGATGAATAATACAACTAAGAAATGTTCCACTGTCTGTTAAGGAAAAGCACTGCACCCATGTGTCCGTTGTTTGTAGCATCTAGCTTAAATATAAAAATAAAAAATATTTCACAACTTTTTCACACAACGCTCTCTAGTCCCAAGCTAAGCTAAGAGCTTGTGTTATGGGTACTAAACAGCTGATAAACATACTTATATATTTCTAAATACATACATATTATATATAAATTACACCCAGACACAGAACAAATGACTTTGTTACTTAGTACATCCGTGACTAAAACGACTTTGTCCCCTAAAACCGCAACATTTTTATACCTATGCATCGGCTATCCACAAAAAAAAATGGCCGGCTGCTATTACCATGTAACACTTTAAAAGCGCTGATAGTTAATTCCTATTTTTATTGTTTCAGAACATCTCCATAATATTCTTCTCGGCAGCTAAAGAAACAAATGAAAGTAAAATATTGGAAGAAGATGAAAATGAAGCAATCAGCGAAGAAATAGACTCTGAAACAGACTCGGCAATTTCTGACAATGAACACGAGGAACTTGACGACGATGATGCCAATGAAAAAGATGCCTTAATGTGTGCGGAAGAAGACATAGAACTGTTTAAGAAGCAATTAGGGGATCTTGATGAGGCTGTGTGCAATACTGCTGATAAAATAGATAGGATTCAAGAAGTGCTGGATAAGGTTATGGAGAGTTTAAGACTAGGTAATCCTATTGAAGACTATCCTGCGCTAGATAGTACAGGAGCTCAAGAGGCTACGGCAGAAATAAAAGAGGATCAAGTAAAGACTTCAACAGAAACAGAAGAAAATGAAGACCAAGCACAGAATTCAATAGAAACTGAGACTAAAGTTCAAAATTCACATGAAATATTCGACAGGGAGAAATTACTGCAAGTTTTGAAGAAACAACATTTGGATAGGCTTAAGAATCCTCCTAGGTTGACAATGGGCATGATTGGTTATCCCAATGTAGGAAAATCTAGTACTGTCAATGTTCTGATGCAAGTCAAGAAGGTGAGTTTCATTATATTATTATTTATTTTATACAGAAAGACTTATAGAGGGGCTTGTGGCTAATATTATCAGCCGCACTGGTGGATCGAAGGTTAAGCTACGCCTGTCGAGGTTGATCCGTGGATGGGTAACCGTTTATTACATATCAAAACTCCTCTGTGTCTCGGAAAGTACGGCTGTCATTTGTAGATCTTTGACTGTCGTTACGGATAGTCAGACAGAACCTCTAAAGCCTGACAAACAGTTTAATCAAGGGGTATCCTGTTTTCCAGTTTTGTTCTTGTCAAACTAAACTTAACTTAGGCTATTTTAATCTTTTTCTCTCTTATCCAATAAGAAAAGGACGGAAATATACGTAAGTTAAATTTAAGTTTTCATACTGACATTAGTTGAAATTTCATACATGACCAAAATATCGTGAAGTTCAAGAAATTCTTTGTTTGATATCTCTTTAGTTCTTATTTATTCACCGTCAGTCTCTGTCCTTTTCTAAGCCGTAAGTCAGAGATGTAAATTCTCAAATTTTAATTTGAGAAAAATTAGGGAATCAATAGCTATATCATGGCAATAGTATGGCTTGTTATACTGCATTGAGTCCCTATTATTGACTCATATTCACAAATGGAAAGCTACATTATCAGCAAGTGACTTAAGCTATAATTCATTTTCAAAACTATGAGGGGGTGGAGGGGATGTTAAAGTTCGAAGTACTGAACAGATGATTCAAGGTTTCATCCCTTATTAAAAGTAGTTCATAATGATGAGTACAACAACCCCTTTTCAGGGAAAAAACTATACGGGTTTCACATTCACTAATAATAAGCTTGTGTAAAAATCCATGTTTATTTGTACGAATTTTATGCGCTGGCGTACGGTTTATTCGATAAAAATTAAAACTTGGTCAATTTATTTAATTGCTGGCGCTATAGTACGTTCGCGTTAAGAATGCAGTTAGTCATCATTGTCCGTCGGCCTAGCCCCGCTCCCTAACCAATCAAATCTTTTCAAATTACAAAGTCAAGTTCACAACGACAGTTGAAGGGATTGCTTCGACGTTCTGTCATTTGTGTTAACGGATTTTTATAAATTTAACAAAATGAATTCATCTCCAATTCGTAAAAATAAAAGTGGTTCGTTAATTCATAGTGGGGAAAGAAAAGTAATTTACAATGTTTTTAAGTATTTTAAACAGTGTGATTTAAATGTGACTTTGGGCAGCTACAAAAAACGGCAGCTGCATGCGGTGTGTCGGAGAGAACAGTTTTTATGACAAGGGATTTGAACCACAACCTCATGCATGAGAGGTAGGCGCCTTAACCTCTGGGCCATCACGATATTAAACTTAATCTTTTAAAATATAATTTGTTTGAATTTAACACCACTGTGAATACACCTTTGCCTTTCAGTTACACTGATGACTCACTGCATTCTTAACGCGAACGGACTATAGCGCGCAGCTCATAGGCATATTAAGCCCGGGTCGCTAGTTTATTACAAACTGTTCATACTAAAAGGACACTAACTTACTAATTTCCTTCTACAGGTCAGTGTAAGTTCAATGCCGGGCCACACACGACACATACAGTCCCTGATCTTAGACGAAGACATCGAGTTGCTTGACTGTCCAGGCTTAGTGTTGCCAGCTTACGCCGTCACACCGGATCTACTGCTGACGGCTGTGTTACCAATTGATCAGGTATGTATAGTTTTTGGTAGATTTTTGGGTCCAATATGTAAAATTCTAATATTCTTTCTTACTCAATTCTAGTTCTTTTGCAATGATTGAAACACTGAAATACATTTATTTTTTGCTAGAGTTGTGGATGAAATATGACAAATATCTTTCGGTATTTGTTTGCTGTAATATTTGCAACTCTTGCCGTTGTGACGAGAGTTGAAATTGGAATAACAGGGCTGACTATATTTATAGTTTTCCTTTAAATATTGTAGCATCATGGTAAGATGGGGCCCTTTTTGGCTTCGCTAAGGTTTTTTTTCACACACATTGTAATAATAACAGTCTAACCAAAAGGTATCATACAGTTACTGGCTCCATGTAAAATACTGGTATTCAACCACATCCAGTTTGACTGGAAGCTGCCTCTAAAATGGTTAAGTTTGGTGGAAGATGAGATTTCGTTTTTTTTGTAATATTTCTGTAAGTCACAAATGAAAATGTTTTTTTCTTTTATTTTGACGTCCAACAGTACGGTGTTGTTCGGTATTAGAACAAAAAACGTTATTCACTATTCTTCTTTTCTATTTTACCATTAATAATTATTAATCATTAATTATTAGTTGTGATGGCCCAGAGGTTAAGGTGCCTACCTCTCATGCACGAGGTTGTGGTTCAAATCCGAGCAAGTACCAATGTGACTTTTTCAATTCATATGTACTTTCTAAGTTTATCATTGACATCGGTGAAGGAAAACATCGTGAGGAAACCTGGACTTATAGTTAATACAAGTTTGAAATCGCCAATCCGCCTTGAGCAAGCGTGGTGATCAATGCTCAAGCCTTCTCTGTATGAGAAGAGGTCTTTGCCCTGCAGTGGGACAGTAACAGGCTGGTATTATTATTATTATTATAATCATTCCCGTTTCCCCGTAGATGCGCGCCCACGAAGCTGCCATGGCGCGCCTTTGTCAGATGGTCAGCAAACACACGTTCGCAACTAAATATGGATTGCTTCTGCCCGACGACGGCTCTAAGGAACCTGACTACAAGCAGATACTAACTGCACATGCTTGTAAGTATAATCCTACTAATGTTATAACGCGAAAGTTTGTGAGCATGGATAGATGTATGGATTGGATGTTTGCTACTCTTTCACGAAAAAGCAACTAAATGGATTTTAATAAAATTGGATTAACATATAGGCTTTTTATCCTTGTATTCCCACGGGAACGGGACCTACGCAGGTGCAACCGTGGGAGGTCTGCTAGTAAGAAATAAATTTAAATCAAATCATTTATTTCTTTGCAAACATGTGTAGGGTTATCTATACATATAATAAGACTGTAAAAAAACTGTGTCTGTACATTGAATATATTTAAAAAATAATAATTGAGGGGGGTTTAGAAACAGTAATAGAGCACGAATCCAAAAAAAAAAGTCTGTCTGTTTGTCTGTTTGTCTGTTTGTCTGTTTGTCTGTTTGTTTGCACACGCTAATCTTCGGAACTACTGGACGGATTTGAATGATTTTTTTTTTGTTGTATAGATATTAAGTCTGGTCAACACATAGGCTATAATTTATCTTGGAAACTGGAACACCTGATGCAGAACCGCAACAGACCAGCTAAACTATAGGCGATACAAAAATGGCCCCATAGCAAAAATTGTTCCACGTGATGAGCATTTTCTGCTGAGAGAATAAATTTGAAGATCCGGAACACCTGATGCAGAACCGCAACAGACCAGCTAAACTATAGGAGATACAAAAAAGGTCCCATAGCAAAAATTGTTCCACGTGATGAGCATTTTCTGCTGAGAGAATAAATTTAAAGATCCGGAACACCTGATGCGGAACCGCAACAGACCATCTAAACTATAGGAGATACAAAAATGGTACCATAGCAAAAATTGTTCCACGTTATGAGCATTTTCTGCTGAGAGAATAAATTTGAAGATCCGGAACACCTGATGTGGAACTTCAAGAGCCCAGCTACACTATAACATATATTGGAATCACGTCTTAGCAAGAGTTGTTCAGCCTTATGAGCACTCGCTGTTGACGTATAAAAATCGAAGATCTGGAACACCTGTTGTGGAACTCCAAGAGCCCAGCTACACCATAACTCAAATAGGAATGACGGCTTAGCAAAAGTTGTTCGGTCTGATAGGCATTTCCTGTTGACTTATAAAAATCGAAGATCAGAAACATTTGATATAGAAATTAAAACTATCACAAATTTTATTGCATAATTATAAAATAACTTATGTAGAAGGTACTACGCGGTGAAGGCGGGAACAGTTTGTTATGAGTAGGTAACAACACTAGTGTTGTTACAGCACTAGTGGTAGTAAGAAGATGGCGGACGACCATGATGGCGTCTAGTACACATTGTAATGAGCATGGCATAGTGTAAAAGGCATGTTAATTAAAACTAGTTTGTGTGAACGTGAAGTCGTATTATTGAATGATCACCAACCAAAACATGGTGTCAGAATTGGTTTCGTAATCTACGTGTCACAATAAGTACCTATTTAATCACTGCACTTCGAGTCAGCGTGTGAAATCGGCGTCATGGCTGATGAAAAACAAAAGCCAAAGAAACAATCCGGCATGTCCAGTCCGCAGCCCATGGTGATGAATGGGAACTTGGCTCAACAATGGAAAAAATGGATGCAGTCATTTAAATTTTATATACGTGCGTCTGGCTTGGACGAAGAGAGTGATGGCAGAAAAGTCGCTTTATTTCTACATGTCATTGGTGAAAAGGGCGTGGACGTATTCAATACATTTGGAAAAGACGAGGATAAAATTTCATACGATCAGCTTATAGATTTATTTCAAAATCATTTTGCCCCAAAAGCTAAGCTCACTTATGAATGCCATAATTTTTTCACGTGCAAACAAGGTGAAAATGAAACCCTAGACGATTTTGCTTGCACGTTAAAATTAAAGTCACAAAACTGTGAGCTAGGACAGCTCCAAGAACGCCTAATCAAAATAATGTTTATATGTAACATGCATCAAAAATATAATTATATTAGAGAAAAATTATTGTTAGAAGATAAGCTGGATCTAGATAAAGCCCTAGAAATGGCAAAGGCCATGCATGCTTCCAGACATCAAACAGATGAATTGTCAGCAGAACAAAGTTCAGTGTTATATAATACAAGTCAGGCACAGTCAAGATCAAATTCAAGGAACAACAGACAAAATAGTCAGCAGTCAAGACAGGAAGTGTGTACAAGATGTGGTCAGGTGCATCGTTACAAGTGTCCAGCATTCGGTGTTAAATGCAAAAAATGTGAAAAAGTCGGTCATTTTGCAGTCTGTTGTCGGTCATCAAAGTCAGTTAGATATGTACAGTCAGATGATAACATTCAGCAGGTACAGTCAGATCAAGATGAATTGTTTATAGGTCATCTTCAGTCATCTAAGTCGTCAAGTGAATGGACAATTAATTTATATATAAATAATTCACCAATAAATTGTATTATTGATACAGGCAGTGATGTAAATATTATGTCAAAAAGTGTTTATAATTCACTTAATATTAAAAATTCATTGTCTAGAACTGATGTAAAAATAAAGTCATATACAGGAAATAGTCTGGAGGTGCTAGGTCAACTAAATTTAGAGTGTAAATTTCAATTACAAGACCTCTATAAGACAAAACAAATTAATTTTATAATTGCTAATGTGAATTCTCCAACTGTAATTGGTAAACTTACTTGCTCAGAAATGGGACTAATTAAAAGAGTTTTCTGTGTAGACACCACAAGCATGCAAACGTCAGAAAGTAATATCAGTCAATTGTTTTCAGAAATAAGCCAAACTGAGGCAAATACAAGTCAAGAAATGTGTCCGAAATATACAAAAAGTCAATCACAGTCATTTCCATTACAGTCAAGTCAATCACAAAATATAAATTTAAATAAACTAGTAGAAATTAATAATTCAGTTTTTAACGGTCTTGGTTGTCTTCCTGGTGAGTGTCACATAAGTACAAATCCTGAAGTTCAGCCAAAAGTTGATGCTCCAAGGAAGGTACCTTTTGCATTACATCATAGGCTTCAAGAAGAAATTGAAAAGATGGAAAAAATGGATGTCATTACCAAAGTCACTGAACCAACTGAATGGGTGAGTTCCTTAATTTTAATTGAAAAGAAAAATGGCCAATTAAGGGTATGTCTAGACCCCCGTAATTTAAATCAGGCAATAAAAAGGACTCATTATCCTATTCCTTCAGTAGACATGGTACGGGCCAAGGTGGCTGGTGCTAGATTTTATTCCACCTTAGATGCTAGTAGTGGATTTTGGATGTGTAAATTGAGTGAGAAGAGTTCTTACCTGACAACTTTTAATACACCTTTTGGCCGATATCGCTTTAAACGTCTTCCATATGGAGTCAGCTGTGCTCCGGAATATTTTCACAGAATTATGACTGAAATGTTTGGTGACATACCAGGGGTGGCAGTATATAGTGATGATATTTTAGTAAGTGGACAAACATTAGAAGAGCATAATGAGCGTCTTAATATTGTATTTAAAAGAGCAAAGGAATATAATGTCAAGTTTAATAAAGAAAAATGTTCATTCACCAAGAACAGTATTAAATATCTGGGTCATATTTTTTCAGCAGATGGAATCACAGCTGATCTAGACAAAGTCAGAGCCATTAAAGAGATGCCCTCTCCTACCTGTCTAAAGGATTTACAAAGATTTCTAGGTATACTTAATTATTTAAGTCCTTTTATTAAAAACATGGCAGGAGAGACAGAAATTATACGCCAATTATTAAAAAAATCTACTGATTGGCAGTGGACTATAAACAGTTAATATGTCAAGTTCCAGTATTGTCACATTTTAATGTTCAAGATCCTATTGTCTTGCAAAGTGATGCTAGTAAGAGTGCTGTCGGAGCCGTATTGTTACAAAATCAACATCCAGTATATTATGCTTCAAAAACACTAACAGATACGCAACAGAAAATGGCTCAGATAGAGAAAGAGCTCTATTCAATAGTTTTTGCCTGCATCAAGTTTCACCAATTTATATATGGACAAACAGTAACTGTAGAGACAGACCATGCTCCTTTAATAACATTGTTTAAAAAACCACTTGTCGAGGTACCAACACGTCTCCAAAGAATGATGTTGAAAATACAACCCTATAGTCTAAATGTAGTTTACAAGAAAGGGAGTCACATGTACATAGCTGATACCTTGTCAAGAGCAGCACTCCCAGAAACAAGTTCAGATGAATTAGATGATGATGTCATTGTTCATGTCAATTTACTGATCAAGTCATTACCAGTCTCATCAGAGCGTCTAGAGTGGTTAATCAGAGGCACTAATGAAGATGAAAGTCTGCAGATTTTGAAACAATACTGTAAAGAAGGATGGCCGTCAAGTAATACTCAACTTCACAAAGATATTCATGAGTATTGGCAGTATAGATTTGATTTACATACAGAAAATGATTTAATTTTCAGAAATCACAGTATAGTCATACCTAAAAAATTAAGGCCAGAAATATTGAAAATAATACACAGTGGTCATCTAGGAATTGAAAGGTCAAAAGCATTTGCTAGAGGACATGTATTTTGGCCATTTATGTCAACTGATATAAAAAACATTGTGCAGTCATGTCATATCTGCTTGTCACATAGAAGCTTAAATGCCCCAGAACCGCTTCTTCCACATGATGTTACATTACTTCCATGGGAAAAAGTAGGTGTTGACTTTATGGATTATAAATCAAAAAAATACATAGTAGTACAAGATTATTACTCAAATTATATTGAATTAATGACAGTGGCAAGTACAAACGCCAAAACAGTTAGTCTTTGTCTTAAAAGTATTTTCAGCAGACATGGTATTCCAGTAGAATTATTCTCTGACAATGGGCCACCATTTAATTCTGCTGAATTTAAGAATTTCACTAGGGAATGGGGAATACATCATAACACATCAAGTCCATACATACCTAGATCAAATGGATTGGTAGAATCAGCAGTAAAGATATGTAAACGTTTTCTAACCAAGTCAGAGGAGTCAGGGACAGATCCATATCTGGCATTACTTCAATTCAGGAATACGCCAAGAGGAAATCTAGCTTCTCCAGCACAATTATTAATGTCACGTTCACTAAGAACACAATTACCCACAGTCACAAAAAACTTACTACCAAGAACAGTAAATTGTCAAGAATATGTAAAAACAAAGGAAGAAAATAAAAATAAAATGAAGAAATACTATGACAGAAAGACTAAGTCATTACCAGAATTGCAAGAAGGAGATGAAATTTATTTTAAGAAAATGCCAGATACTCCATGGATTTCAGGTACAATAAGGTCCAAATGTGACCAGCCTAGATCATATACTGTTGAAGGATCAGATGGATTTATAGGAAGGAGAAACAGACAGTATATTATGAAGCCTTCGCAGTCACCTCAAACTGTATCTCAAGATGTGTCACAAACTCCAAATATTAAGACATCACCATGTTCTCATACAGTAGCACCAACTGTTGAAGAGCGTACAATACCAGTTGAAATGCGCACTAGGTGCGGAAGAGTCATAAGACCACCAAGACCTTAGATCAATAATAGTACTAGATTCCCGATCAGCGCTTCAAAAACGGCCCGAAAAATAAGAGCACAAATACTGTTGTGCTCTTATTTCTAATTACTATGGTCCAATCATAGCCAACGTCAAGACGTCAAAATGCCGCAGTGCGCGTTCAATAATTGTGTAAATAATCACCGTAACACCAAAATTTCGGAAGTAATATTTTTTTTTCGGTGAGATTATATCAATATGTATTTATCATAAAATAAAAAACTGAATTAAATAGTAAATAAAGTCTTTTAGCAAATATTATGATTGTTTGACCAATGTTTGCTACAACGCGCCAACTATTGTAACAAACATCAACTATTCTGGAAAAGGGAATGCATGGAGTAGTATTGTTATTTTATGTTTCTTTTTTTTTAATGAAATTTTTGTTTGTAGTTTTCCTAGCGACACATTTCGCTGTGCAGAATGGGTAACTATTGTCGCGAAAAAAAGAGGAGAAGAATTATACAAGCGGTCCCCCGACACAACAATGCTTGGATTAAAATATTACTTCTTTTATTTAACTTAAAGGGTCAATACATATTATTTTGTTACTTTTCACAGGATACTTTTGCGTGGGAGGTTTGTTATTTTTTTTGCTGTTTAATTTTTATTATCATTAAGTAGCTATTAACATATCCGGAAATACTAACAGATGTCGATTGGTTAGAACATCAGTTCCAAAATTACAGGAACATTAATTAATGATTCACAATCGAAACGTTCTACAAAATGATACTTTCTAAATGAAAATGCTTGATTTGTTACTAAAAATGTAATAATCGGTACGTGTGTGCCTACATTTTTTGAAGAGTTCCTTCAATTCTTCAAGGTTTCCTCATGAAAATGACAGAGTGCTGAGGTAGCAAACACTAAAAAACAAACATAAAAAAATAAATTAATTGGTCAAACAATCATTATATTTGCTAAACGACTTTATTTACTATTTAATTCAGTTTTTATTTTATGATAAATACATATTGATATAAAAAAATACAAACGAATTGATAACCTCTTCCTGTTTTTGAAGTCGGTTATTAATAATTTGATGTCATACAATGATTTTTCACCAACTGCGCCCCGCGGTTTCTCCCGCGTAAACCAGGAGTAGTCAAAAGTAGCCTATGTGTTAATCCAGGATATAAGCTACCTACATACTAAATTTCATCCAAATCTGTTCAGCCGTTTGAGCGTGAAGAAGTAACAAACATACAAACACACACACACACACACACACTCAGAAACTTTTGCCTTTTTAATATTAGTGTGGAAACTTCTAAATCGCATACAAAAGTAGGCGCATTCATTTTTTTGCGGGTTGATTATCATGAGCCAACCCGCAGACAATTAATAGCAATGTCCTAATAAAATAGCTATTGTACTAATTTAGAAATACTACTTTTTTAAAATGGGTCAAATGTAATTATTTGCTACCATATAAAACAAACCTGCGCTCGCATAAGAAATATAAATGATTATTCTGCAACTCTATCTTTCAATTCTTACTGTGTTCTGAGCATTGAAATGTCATACCAAGAACTACGTCTAGTTCCAAAATAGAGTAAAGACGAAATTGTGAACAAAACGTTTTTAACCGTATTTTCTAGGCTTTAAGTTTCATTTTTAACCCCCGACGCAAAAAGAGGGGTGTTATAAGTTTCACCGCTATGTGTGTGTGTCTGTCTGTCTGTCTGTCTGTCTGTCTGTCTGTCTGTCTGTCTGTCTGTCTGTCTGTCTGTCTGTCTGTGGCACCGTAGGGCCCAAACGGGTGAACCGATTTAGATGCGGTTTTTTTTATTTGTAAGCAGGGTTTCTTGCGATGGTTCTTAGACATAATTCATCAAAATCGGTTCAGCCGTTTCAAGGTTATCAGCTCTTTTGTGTTAGCTACCGTTGCTATTTTAGACGTCTATGGGGATTAACTTTACTTACAAAGATATGTGTGACCTAAAATTTCAAACACCCATGTGTGTAATATTAATAAGCAACTATATGGTGTATTTGGTCTGATGCAGCCAGGATATCTAACAGACTAATACACTCTTGGAAAAATAACAGCAGATATGTCGTGTTTGGATTCATTTTAACCTGCATTTGATTCTGCACACAATGCACTGATGACAACTGGGTGAGCTGATGCTGCAGCCAGCCTATCCAGCACACCAGTAGGTAGACTCTTGACAAAATAATAGCAAATATGTCGTGTTTGGATTCGTTTTAACCAGCATTTGACTCTACATACAATGCACTGAAAAATTGACATAACTGTAAACTCTATAAAACAAAATTAATGCGTTTAAAAAAATTAAAATAAGAATTAAATCAAAAATTTAAAAAACCCCCAACGCAAAAACTAAAACATTTAAAAAGTTAAAAATAACACTTTAGCCATGAAATTTTACGTAACGTCGGGGTACCGTTAAAATAAGTACCTACATACCTACAAGTACTAGGAACATTCCTTACTTAAGCGGTACCCCGACGTGAAGTAAAATTTCATGGCTAAAGTGTTATTTTTAACTTTTTAAATGTTTTAGTTTTTGCGTTGGGGGTTTTTTAAATTTTTGATTTAATAGAATAAATATTTTTGTACTTATTATAAAAATGGCTTTTATTTTTAAGTGACATTTTAAATTTATTCCTTTTTCTTTTCTCCGATGACAGAAGGACTTAGGCATAAATATTTTGCAATTGTAATTAAACTTTATGCTTGAGTGTCAAGGTTTATAATGAACTGAACTTGAAAATATTATAAAACTTTTTTCAATATTTCGTAGTAAGAAATGTAATTGTTTATGTGTGTGTAAACGTGGACACTTTAGCGATGCATTTTTGTTCCTGATCCTGTATCTAGTGCTATTATTGATCGAAGACCAAGACGGTTAGATTTATAAGAGTTAATATTTGGTTATTTAAATAAACAAACATTTTGGCAATGACTGAAGGATTTATTGATTTATGTTAAGTTACTTAAAAGTGTCAATTGTTGTAAACTGTTTTAAGTTTTAAAATATTAATTATTATTTAAACTTTTTCTAATAAGGAGGATGTTATGAGTAGGTAACAACACTAGTGTTGTTACAGCACTAGTGGTAGTAAGAAGATGGCGGACGACCATGATGGCGTCTAGTACACATTGTAATGAGCATGGCATAGTGTAAAAGGCATGTTAATTAAAACTAGTTTGTGTGAACGTGAAGTCGTATTATTGAATGATCACCAACCAAAACACAGTTCAGGACTGATTTTCGATGACGATGGTATTTCGTTGAAAATTAGACTCTACTGGCTAAAACTCCCATTTTTTATCGTATGCCTTCGGGCTTATGTTATTTGAGTGTTTAATTTCCTTTTCCATTTATCTTCGTTACACGGTAGCTTACCCGGTAACGCAGGGGAGCAGCCACTTAGATTTTAATTGATCAGGTATCATCACAATAAAACTATAACCATGCCTAGAAAGAGGTCAATTTTTTCCCAATGTTCCAAAGGTGCTAAATGATTAAAGACCATAAGATCCCAACAATCTACCGAAGAGCGTTAGGAGAGACTTGATGCTGTTCGAGAACATGAGGCTGCAACTCGCTCCATGGAAACTTCTTGGGATCGCGAAGCACGCCTGCATTCTCAGCGTATTTACGCATCTACATCCAGGTCTCTAGAGACCAGTGAAGAATATGTGCGCGACTGACCGCTGATCGTGAACATCATGCACTGTCTCGCGAGTTGGAGACGTTCACGGAAAAAGCATGACGCTTGAGTTTTCAGCGTATATACGCATCGACTCTAGAGATAAGTGGGGGAAGGAGATGCGCGACTGACCGCTGATCGTGAACGTCACGCAACATATTATGATGACCTAAAGTAAAAGAGATATAAAAATGGTGCCATTGCAAAAACTATTCCACGTGAAGAGTGTTTTCTGCTGTGAGACTAAATTTGAAGATCTGGAGCACCTGTAGGGGAACTCCAAAGCCCAGAGACAATATAACATATACATAATAGAAATGGCGTCTTAGCAAAAGTTGTTAAGTCTGATGGCATTTCCTGTTGACCAACAAAAATAAAAAATCTGGAACATCTTGAATCGTCTCGCGCATCTTGTAGAATTATGCGTGCTTATAGAATTCGACATCAGATGTTTCAGATCTTCGATTTTGACGACCCTGTTGTCGCTGGCATAAGCAACAGGATCCGCGTACGAAGTCGCGGGCAGAAGCTAGTAGATAATATGCAGATAACGTTCTCCGTTCTCTGCTGTCAAACGGCCATGCAAAACTTTACACATAGATTGTTATCTACTATCGTCGATAGACGATAATTACAAAAGTTTAACACTAAAGCCTTCGATCAATAATAGCACTAGATACAAGATCAGGAACAAAAATACCTCGCTAAAGTGTCCACGTTTAGACAACGCATAAACAATTGCATTTCTTACTATTATTATAGAAAAAAGTTTTATAATATTATCAAGTTCAGTTCATTATAAACCTTGACACTCAAGCATAAAGTTTAATTACTATTGCAAAATATTTATGCCTAAGTCCTTCTTTCGTCGGAGAAAGGAATAAAATTGAAATGTGACTTAAAATTATAAGCCATTTTTATAATAAGTACAAAAATATTTATTCTAAAATGAAACTTAAGGCCTAAAAAATAAGGTTAATAACGTTTTGTTCACAATTTCGTCTTTACTCTATTTTGGAACTAGACGTAGGTCTTGGTATGACATTTCAATGCTCAGAACACAGTAAGAATTGAAAGATAGAGTTGCAAAATAATAATTTATATTTCTTATGCGAGCGAAGGTTTGTTTTATATGGTTTAATTACATTTGACCCATTATAAAAAAGTAGTAGGGCTAAATTAGTACAATAGCTATTTTATTAAGACATTGCTATTAATTGTCTGCGGGTTGGCTCATACTAATCAACCCCCAAAAAAAAATTTAATGCGTCTACTTTTGTATGCGATTTAGAAGTTTTCACATTAATATTTTAAAGGCAAAAGTTTCTGAGTGTGTATGTGTGTGTTTGTATGTTTGTTACTTCTTCACGCTCAAACGGCTGAACCGATTTGGATGAAATTTAGTATGTAGGTAGCTTATATCCTGGATTAACACATAGGCTAAGGCTACTTTTAACTACTCCTGGCTTACGCGGGTGAAACCGCGGGGCGCAGCTGGTTAAAAATCATTGAATGAAATCAAATTATTTTAACCGACTTCTAAAAAAGGAGGAGGTTATCAATTAGGTTGTATTTTTTTTTAGGTTTTGTGACCTCAGTACTCCGTCATTTAAAGACGATTTTCAAAATTCTTTTTTTATTTGATAAAAAAATCTGACTAACAGATTGGTCCCATTTATATAAAAACTCATATCAGGGGCCCTTGAGGAATTGAGGGAACTCTTCAAAAAATATAGGTACACAAGTACCGATTTTTACATTTTTAGTAACAAATCAAGCATTTTCATTTAGAAAGTAACATTTTGTGAAAAAAATCAGATGAAAAAGACAGGCGACGGAACTCTTCAAGACATAACAGCAAATTGTTCGCGATTGCTACAGTGAGATGTCTATGCAGAGTTCTTATATTTGCATAACATAACATTACGCCTGTCTATTTTAAAAGGGGCCCGGCAGAGATGTACAGATTAATGTTTAGATAGAACTTCTTTAGCAATATTGTTAAGCGATTTCAATGATTCTTTGAAGTTTTGAAAGACTTTCTCGACATACGAAGAAACTAAAAATGGCGAAACAAAAACTTTTTAACAAAAAAAAAACATTCTTAAAAAAACACCAACAGGTGAAAAATAACTCCAGTTTCGAAAGTCGGTGGCCAATAATGAACGAAACAAAACCTCTTCTTTCTCTGGCGACAATCGAGATCCATTCTGCACACGTAAATGGATTGCTAGGAAAGCTAAAATAAAAAAGAAAAGCTAAGTACTTAATAAGAGTCCAACAAACTAAAGTAGCATTAACCGATTTTAACCAACATTAAGTATTAGTAACAAATTATTAAAATGATTACAATACAAATCTACTCCATGCATCTGCTGTTCAGTTAAACAAAAGTTTGTGCAAATGTTGGCGAGCATTGGTCAAACATTTGTAGCGGTGGTTTAAAATCGGTAATTGTGTTAAAAATTGATATTATTTGTTAAATTATAGCTTAAAATATAACTTATTCTTCATGTCCCTACTGAAAGTAAAAGACTCCGGCCGAATAATTACGTTTTCGGGGATTATTTTTGCAAAACACGCGGAATTGTGGGACGTGTTTACATTGGCCGTGTTTCAAGCAAATTAAACAAAATACCAACACACGTCACTAGTGAGCTTATATTTACCGAGACGGATTTTTGACGCCGACCCGACATCTAGTGCTATTATTGATCGAAGACTAAAGCGCATTCAATCTTAATATCTTTAAAGATGAAAAAAAAAACGTATTTTCCCAGCAATATTTTTTGGTTAAAGATACTTAATTATATGTACAGAATGTGTAGTTATCGGCTATGTGATCGGTCTTTTTACACCCTGTATATGACTAGCTAAGTAGTTCCCGCAACTTCGTCTACCCAGGAATAGTAAGAAGAGAAAAATATACGACTATTTGCTTGATACTGGACAATTCACACCATATCCAGGTTATACATTTTAGCCTTTATGTGATATTGTAATGTATAAGCTAAGCTACGTTACTGTAAAGTTTCGTTCAAATCCGTTTAGTGGTTTTTACGTGAAAGAGTAACAAACATCTTTCATCACGTTAGTCCTCGATAAACTGCTTACAAAAAAAAAGTCCGATTTGATACTTAAATTACAACTGCGTTACGTACCAGTCCTCGTGTTTCCTCAGCAATAATGTCCACTGTGTTACCAACAAATTATTTCATATTTCTTGCGTTAATTAATCAATTTAATACTTCAAGCACACCACTTAAAAATGTAACTTATATGTACAGACGCCAACACATCAAGTTACCCTAATATGTCAAGTTTCTTTCATAGATTTTCGTCTTTATTGCTTACATAATAAGGTTCATCTTCAATTGGGAAAATTTGACACATTGGGGTAACTTGATGTGCTGGCGTCTGTACATATATAAAAGAAATAAATGGGAATAAGAATATAATAATATATTATCACTTAAATTACAACTACGTTAGGTAACAGTCCTTGTGTCTCCTGCTGACCGTGCCTACTGCTATAACCTGCTAATCTGCTATCAAAAACACCCCTCACTCGAACAATATAAATGCTCTCAACGAAGTACACTCGCCAGCACATCAAGTTACCCCAATGTTTCAAATTTTCCGAATTGAATATGAACCTTATTCTGTTTGACATAAACTTGAAAAACGATCAAAGAAATTTGACACATTGGGGTAACTTGATGTGCTGGCGTCTGAACATGAGAGGATGGACATATTTGCGTGTAATCTGAGTGAATTCGCAAGGGTTCTATTTAATATTGTTAGTTCCTATTAATAGTTGTATAGTTTAAGTTTTTTATATAGAACTTAGTCTTTTTTTCATTATTTTCAAGTGGAAACCACTGTTGAATTGGGGACACCTGTAATGACTGTGTGTTTAAGTTTTATAAATGAATAAATAACAATAATCCCCCCTCTCTCTAGTTAACAGAGGTTTCATGACGGCTGCTGGCCAGCCAGACCAGTCTCGTTCAGCGCGCATCATGCTCAAGCAAGCCGCCAGCGGAGTTCTGCACTGGGCCCAGTTGCCGCCCGGCTGTGAACCGCAGCCCCTCGAGGATATGTTACAGGAGAGGAAGAAGAATGAGAACAGGAAACCCACGCCTAGAGAAGCGAGAATGGTTGAGGTTAGTCCAAGAATCTTCTCTTATCATCTTTGATTTTAATAATAATAATAATATATTTTTTTAAATAAATAGAGCAAGTAAGACAATAATTTTATTACCTATGACTTATTTTCGCAAACTTAATGTATAAAATCGTCTGCGCATCTCCTACTATAGCAGGTTCACGAACCAATTGCCATTATCTGTCATACAGAGAACCAATCACCGCGCTTTCCGGAATACAACGCGTTACGCGAGTGCAGCTCATTGGTCTATTTGCATAGAGCATACTAATTTCTTGTTGTTTCTGTTCGTAATTACTCGTACTGAATTTTATTACTCGTAAACCTATTTACATAGACAGCCAGATCCGGAACCACTACCAGCCGGGACTACAAATACAGGGTGTCTCATTCAAATGGGTCAGTATGGGAAAGTGTGAAACTATAAGACATACGAAGATCTGTTCTGAGGAACCATGTCATCGATTTTAATAACAAGAAAAACTGCATTCATACATTTTAAAAAACATCGTATTATTGTAGTAATATTGTAAACGTGGTCACTTCTAGCACCTACTAAAATAAATTAAAGTATGTGGAAACAATGCATTTTATTAATTTTAGAGATCATGATTCATACAGACATTTACTGCTTAAGACCTACACAGTCGATATCTAAATAGTAATAGTGTAGGTTTTTTTTTTTTTTCAAAATAACCGGGTTCGATTCCCGAACGGAGTACAGATGTTTTTTAAAATGTATGAATGCAGTTTTTCTTGTTATTAAAATCGATGACATGGTTCCTCAGAACAGATCTTCGTATGTCTTATAGTTTCAGCCTTTCCCATACTGACCGATTTGAATGAGACACTCTGTATACATATAACCCAGATTTGATGCAGATAAAAATGTTTCGTACCAATTTTAGTAGCGTTAGGGATGGGGGAGCAACCCTGGTCTACATTAAGGTTTTCGGAATTCTAAACCTATTGCGTCAACCGCCATCTTGAATTGAAAGGTGATTTAATTTTTCTTTGTACTCGTTTCTTTTCAATTTGAAATCTCTTCTTCTTTACTTGTGTTTCATTAAAAACAAGGAAAGAAGAAAAAGAGGTGTTGTTGTGACCAGCTTAGCCATTGCTTACCTGGTCCCAGTTTGACGCGGTAAATAGATATTACCAAAGTTGTATTAAATTTCAGTTTGGTCATCAATTTTTTAGGAGGAGGAGGAGCAGCAAAGAGGATCATTCTTTTATTAGGACCTATTTTTCGGTCCCGGGTAAAAATGATGAGGACCGTAACTGTAGCAACAGCAATTGATAAAATAAATAGAATATCCCTAAAACCGAATGGTAACATTGTCAGCCTTCAAGGATTTCCCAAAGAAATTTGCAACTAAAACTATTTGCCATGTTAACCTCATTTTTGATCTAATTCGACTGCGCTAAAAATGGGCTAGGATAATTAATTGCAAATTGGACCATTGTAAGAGACCAACCATAGACCTGACCATAGACTTCACTTTGAGTTCTGTTTCATTTCGTTGACATGTTTTTTGTTTAAATTTTAATTTATTTTTTAATTTTCACACCGTAAGGTAGACTAGCCGATCTCATTAATTTATGGATAACATCTTATACCTGTACTTCCCTACAAACATAGCAAATAAAGTTCTAATTCTACTTGTACACGTTAGTACCGGTTTGGACGAAAGCCCCCCTTTAGCCATCATCCAACATTTACGACCCGACACCGATGATTAACACCACAACAGATTTAGTTCAAACTACCCATTCACTTACACACTTCATCACTTATGAAACAAATGCTCCAGTTTACCGCGTTTAATGTACTGCCCTACATTATCAATCTCCCATAGCAAGCAGTTAGCCTCAATAAAGGTTATAATAAGTCATGGTAGATATGTAACCAGTCAAAAGTACTATTGACTAGCAAAATCAGTCGAAACTACTTTTGACCGTATGCTTTAGTCAAAACTACTTTTGACCGTATGCTTTAGTCAATAATACTTTTGACTAAAATAACAGTTCAAAGTACTTTTGCCTAATGGAGCTGGTTAAAAGTACTTTTAACTAAGTGATTCCGTCAAAAGTGGTTTTAACTGGTTTTATCAGTCAGGTAAAACCGTCTATGGTTGGCGAATCATGTGGGTTAGATTAGGTTAGAACCATGACCATTAGCGCCACATCCCTTAGTGCTTTTGACTGATGCTTTAATGCAGTTGAAACTACTTTTTACGACGAGCGTCAGTCAAAAGAACTTTTAACCAAAAATTTTCATTTTCACTTTTGACCAATCTGTTCAGTCAAAAGTAGTTTTGACTGATTTTGCTAGTCAATAGTACTTTTGACTGGTTAAGAGTTTTGACTGCAACAGATACACAAACAGACCGTTTGCTTGTCGATATAGGTAAGTATCGACAAGCAAACGGTCTGTTTTTAGAAAAGCTATGGAAACAGCATTGCACTCAAAAAGTGGCACCACGAATAGTACGTCTAAGTAGGCGGGGTTTTAAAAGTACGTCTTTTTTGTGAACTAGTCTACTGCGCACTCAGTGACGGAAGGTCGCATTGATCAAAGCGTTTGACGTGTCATTATTTGGTTAAAACATTGGTGGAATTATAAAAAAATGACTTCGTGTGTAGTAAAGTGGTGCAGAAAATGCAAAGAAAGGCGGAAAAGTGATACTGGAATAACATTTCATTGGTGAGTACCTAAACATAAATATTTTTATTTACTTACTGTTTTACCAATTTGAATGACATTGACACTTGAACCAAAAAATAGGTTTATTTATTCAGCATAAAAATAGGTAATTCTAAACTGTGTCTGGATTTCCGCATATTGGCGAGTTATTAAGTGGTTAGAATATACATTTAAAGTTAGTTGTATAAGTATACAAATAAATACAAATGTGAATAAAACACAAACTAGTAATTCTTTGTGGCCGGCGTTATGCAATAAGTGCTCGTAACCAGCCCAATGAATTATTCTGTTAGGATTTTGTTTTTGTAAATAAGTATTTTTTTTGATAAACATTAGTTTGTAGTATTTTGAATACACGAACACACATTTATTACCGATTAATTATCGTTGTAATATTTTCCGATTTCCTAAAAATGAACTAAGGCGAATGTTGTGGACAAAGGCTGTTCGTTTAGAAAGAAGACAGGAAGATTGGGCACCAAATAAATTTAGTAGGGTGTGCTCCATACATTTTGATGCTCATGACATGTATCTGTCGAGTAAGGGCAATCGCATGTTGAAGAAATCTGCAGTACCTATTTGCACGGTAAATAATTTTCATATCAAAAGATTAATTATAATTATTAAAATTATTTTTCGTGTCTTCATTAACCTTATTGTTGGCCTTCATAGATGGTTCATAAAACATACTTAGAAGAAGGAACTGTTGCGTCCGCTGACAGATTATTGGTAATAAATTATGGTCATTAACTTCTGTTTAGATCAGAAAATAGTTTACAAAGTAAAGTAGGTAGTAGTAGATTTAACATAGTATTAAAGTTCAAGCCTATGGAAAAGCGTGTAATTCTAGTATATTTACCAGGTTATCATTAAATGTTCAAATAAAATTTTAACGTATCAATTTCAGCCAGAAGAAGGACAAGAAGGAGTATCAACAATTAATATTTCCGAGAATATTAAGGCTCAGAAACATAAAGCTATGGTATGAGTTTTATTTCATATGGTATTTACTTGTAAATCAAATAACACCACATTCACAATGGAAATTCTTTATTGTGAGAATATGACCGCGGGGCGCTGCTAGTCATCTAGGTATATATCTCACAAATATTATAAATGCTAAAGTTTGTTTGAATGTACAACATTCAAACAAACTTTAGCATTTATAATATTTTGTGTTTGGGTGTTTGTGACTCAATCACGGGTAAATGGCTGAACAGATTTGTATGAAATTGTTATGGAGGTAAACATTTGGGATACTTTTTATTCCAAAAGTTCCAAGGGTTACGTAACAATGCAGGGGTGAAACCGCGCGCGAAAGTTAGCTATCATATTGACATGGTTTGATGTTTGTAATAAGATGTTTCAATTTGCAGGTCAAGTGTTCAAATTGCACATACGAATTCGATATACAAGCGAATGAATATTCTGTAGCGGAGAAGAAGCAAAAACCCAATGCACATATTATCGATATGCCATCTTGCAGCACACCAATCAGTGTTCCATCCTCGGAAATTGACTCAGTTTTAATATTTATAATAGCCCTCCTCCCGTACGCAAAATACGCGCTTGGTCGTGGAGTTGCGGACACCTGCCCGTTAAACCTAACCTAACCTAATAGCCCTCCTCGTAATTCTCCTAATTTTTATATTGATATGCCCGACAGGGCCCACAATGATGCATATAATTATTATATCCTTATGTACCTACCACCTAAGTTCACATTGTGGAATGCAATAAATATATTGAGTATTGATTAAAAAAAAACAATAGTATAGAAGTATCAATATAATTTGTATTGTATTGTATATAGGTAATTTACATTTATATTCTGTCGGAATTCATTCAAAAAAGTCATTGTTAAATATACACAAATAATTTAATTTAGCTAAGTATCTACTGCATAACACCATCCACGCTCGGCTCGCTGTCATCTTGACTCCGCCCAGTGACCTTGATGCACCCAATCGCGCACTAGCTTCGTCTATTATAGTGTGTCAGTTGTTTGCGTAAATGGAACCAAAATTGAAACGTTATTTGTATGAGAATTACGTTTCCATAGCTTTTCTAATTCAATGCTTACCTAATAAAAAGTGATTTTGTATGGATCAAAGAGATTTAAGATACTTACTAATAGGTAGGACATGAAGAAATGTCAAAGAAAAACTGTGATCCCATGTCTCAGTAACGCCATCTAGAATAATATAGCAATATTGGAGCGGCAGCGGAGCGTACTAAACTAAACTCAATTTAGTTGGTGATGATATTATATTCTAGAAGGAAGACAAATATCTTTAGTTGGTGATGTCCCGGCTATAGTAGTGTATTTGGTATACATGCTGAATATTTATTTGTGGGAGTGATTTCCGGAAAAAGGACGGAAATGTGCTACAGGGGACCGGAGAAGCGCGCGCTATTTTATTTGACCAATTAACGCGTGGTAGCCATTTTGCGTTAGGGTACTTTCATTTTATTTTATGGTGGCGTTTTTACCACGATAACCTGTCAAATGGAACACCTTTAAAGCGACTATGTATTTTTAAAATGGAATTAATCATGAAACACAGGATTACCTAGTTCAGGACGTAAATCTTAGAAATATATTTTAGATTTAAGCAAAATTGTACTAAATTTATACCTTTTAATTTCTGAATAAATATTATTATTATTATCTATACATATAATAAAACAGTAACGACAGAAAAACTGTACATTGAGAATTTTCAAGAAAAAATTGTGTAAGCTATGCTATTATCTAGCTTTCCACTATAAAAACTTCGCCATTTAAGTAACTTTGGCAGAGAAACATAGTTTAATGAATGTTAGTAGTATAAAGACAATTTGGAATCAGCGCCATCTATGAGAATGTATAAAAATCAAATCAAGTAACACATGAACACTTTTTGAAAATTAATTTAAATTTTGATCGTGTTGGTGAGGTTAGTAGTTAGTTATTCTTTAAATTCATAGATGGCATTGTGCATTTTTTTCATCTACTTATAATAAAACAGTAACGAAAAAAAAACAGTACATTGAGAATTTTCAAGAAAAAATAAGTGGGTTTTGTTAGAAAAACGTAACTGGTGACAAAAAGTGACTTTTTGGAATTTTTGTCTGTTTGTCTGTTTGCTATCACCTACGGGGGAGGAGCAGTGAATCTTTATTCTTCTAACTCATTCTGTGGAAGCGTGTAATCAAAGGACGCATATTTAAATGTTGGTTTTAAGTAAGCTATGCTATTATCTAGCTTTACACTTTAAAAACTACGCCATTTAAGTAACTTTGGCAGAGAAACAAAGTTTAATGAATGTTTGTAGCATAAAGACCATTTGGAATCAGCACCATCTATGAGAATGTATAAAAATCAAATCAAGTAACACATAAACACTTTTTGAAAATTAATTTCAATTTTGATCGTGTTGATGAGGTTAGTAGTTAGTTATTCTTAAAATTCATAGATGGCATTGTGCATTTTTTTCATAAAAGTTGTATCGTATAATTCGTTTTGACAAATTGAAGTTCCAACAAAACCCTCAAAATCTTGAGCAGCGTTCGGATCGTATCACATGGGATCGTATCAGTGTACGATTTTCAAAAGGAAGGCAGTTGAGGCCGTGGACAGAACCCTGCAGGGCATCTGCAGGAATGAACATTTGATGGGTAGTGTCACAGTTCTGCTCAGTGGCGATTTCAGGCAAACGCTTCCCGAGTTGACGCGGGGATCGAGGGCTGACGAGATGAATGCTTCGGTGAAACGATCTTCGTTGTGGTCACAAGTTCGTACGCTGCGCTTGACCATTAATATAAGAGCTCGGCTCGGCGGCATTGCACGCGCTCAAGAATTCTCCGATGTCCTTCTAAGTCTTGGCAAAGGCACTCTACCAGAAGAGAGAAGTGGACAGGCGGTGCTTTCAGAGTCTCTCGGTAGAGTGGGATCCAGCTTCGAAGAACTCATTCGCTGTGTGTACGTGGACATCAGTCGTATAACGCACCAGCAGAATTCGTGTGAGAGGGCCATTTTGGCGCCCAAAAATGATCTTGCTGCAGCTATTAACGAATGCATTCTCTCGGACATTGAGGGGAATGAAGTGGTCTATACGTCGATAAGCACTGTCGTCGAGCAAGATGACGCCACACATTATCCCGTGGAATTTTTGAACTTCCTGTCAGCAAGTTGACTTCCAGCGCATACCATCAAGCTGAATGAAGGTCGGCGTCCCGATTATGCTTTTTAGGAACAAATCTCCTCCAAAGTTGTGTAACGGGTGGTGTCTTAAAGTCATCTCTCTCCACAGACACCATTGAGGTGGAAATTATTACGGGTTGTGGCGTCGGCAAGGCAGTATTTATACAACGCATTCCCCTTATACTTCAGCTTCCCGATCCAGTTCGAGCGTGTACAGTTCCCCGTGAGTGTTTGCTTAGTGATGACAATCAATAAATCGCAGGAGCCGATACTCAGAGCAGCGGGTGTAGATCTCAGGACGAGTTGCTTCTCACACGGGCACCTGTACGTCGCTTGCTCCCGCGCCACCAGTCCTGACTATCTTTACATTTTGGCTCCTGGCAGTATAATTATCAACGTAGGTAGTTTATAGGGAAGTGTTATAAGGTATATACCTTTGAACGTATTTTTAACCGACTTAAAAAAAAAGAGGAGGTTCTCAATTCGACGGTGTTTTTTTACGTGTGTTTGTTACGCGATTACTCCGCCATTTATGGACCGATTTTCAAAAATCTTTTTTTTATTTGATAGGGTATACTACCAGGTTGGTCCCATTCGTATTAAACCTCAGATCTGATGAGGGATCCTCGAGGAAATGAGGGAACTCCTCAAATAATATAGGAAAACATGTACCAATTTTTACATTTTTTTTTTGGTGACGAATCAAGCATTTACATTTAGCAAGTATCATTTTGTGAAGAAAAACTGATGAAGAAGACAGGCGATGGAACTCTTCAACGCATAACAACAAATTACTCGCAATAGCTACAGTCACATGTCTGTGCATGGTTTATGTATTTCCCATAACATTACGCCTGTCTATTTTAAAAGGTTTAGAAAGAACTTCTTTTGCAATTGTTAACCGATTTCAATGATTCTTTCAAGTTTTGAAAGACTTTCTTTACATACAAAGAAACTAAAAATTGCAAAATAAAAAAAAAATACAAAAAAACTCTCTTCATGTAACTTATATTTTAATGCTATTTTAAAAGTTGTTAACTTATAATGCTATAGCGACACTGGAATCTTAGGTAGGTATATTTGGTGCTGTAGAACCTTCACGCAGACGACGTCGCGGGCAGCAGCTAGTATTATATAATAGTTTAAGCCTACTCTTTAAGCTATTGGGCCCCGCGGGTGGGCTATGACTGGCATTACGGGTAGTCAGAAACTGAAAGTCGGACAACCACAGGATATTGTATCACCCAGTAGTAAGACAAGCAATCCCTCCATGTAAAATACTGGTATTCAGCGGTATCTATAGTTGATTGAAAGTCGACCCCAACATAGTTGGGAAAAAGCTATGCAGATGATGAAACAATGTGGGCAATAAAGCGGGGTTTTAGGGGTTCAATTCCCGCACGGAACAAATTTTCGCGTTGTTCTAGGTCTGCTTGTTTTTGTATGAGAATTTAAATGTTTGATAACGCACTTACGTACGCATAACGCATATACGATACAGGAATAAATCCTAGTGTAATACAACGTTTATTAAAGAAATAATAAACTTTCCCTCATTTATAGCTAATTCATAATTGTTAAAACGTTCTCATTTTTTCAGGGGTGGCGGAACAAATCCAACGAGATCGACCAAGCGTTTTTCGCCATGCAGAAAAGCGCGGCCCACGTTAAAGGAAAACCTGTCTTTGGGTAAAAAAGTGCATGAAATTATAATTTTCTCATATTTAGTGTCCATTTGGCATTACAGCCTCAGTAGTTGTTTTTGGAACGAAGTTCCTTATCGCGCGTTGTGAAAGGGGGCTAGACGGAAAAAATTCTTACGAAAAGTTGTCACGACACTTTTTGCTATAGTAAGCTATTGTAAGCTGTGCGGCGTCGCATGTTCGCAGGGAGAGGGAGAGGGAGAGTGAGAGGGTGATAACGGAGTGAGAGAGGGTAACGGGAGGAGGAAGATGGAGGGGGAGGGGGAGAGAGAGAAGATTGAATAGTTCACTAATCAATCGAAGGGAACTTCGTTCCATCCGGGTGTCCCTTGACACCTCTCAAGTTTTTTTTTTTATACTACAACGCCATCTAGTCCCAAACTAAACAGAGCTTGTGCTTATACTAGAAAACTGATAAACATATCTACAAAGTATATATTTATAAAAAAAAAAACAAAAATCAAAAGTCATTTATTCAAATTAGGCTGAGGATCAGCACTTTTTGAACGTCAAAAATTACATAAGACAGTCCCCCAAAACGCCCGCCCTTCACCACTTCCTAGCGTTTTTGCTGGGAAGAAGAAGTGGCAGAACAAGCACCCCAGGAACACTTATGTAAATATTGTTCGTTATGTCGCATCAATAGTAAGTATAGAATGTCTTTGGCTCGAGCGAAATGCTAGGTTATAATAAAATCGTATGAGTTATTCTATGTTTACCGCCAAATTCCAAACTTCTATCCATATTGTTTATGGAGGGTAATGTGAATAATGACGTCGTCTACATAAGCTAAAATCAATATTGTGTTACTCTGTGCCAAATCAAAATGAAACATCACACAAGAATTTCAATGTAACGTTGCCATAGTAACAACTTTTTAAACCACTCTTGCAGCGAACACACCGACCTCCAAAACATAAAGGTGCAATGTAAAAATATCCCATCTCGGTTATAGTTGGCCAAGATGAAATATATCTTTGCGTTATTATCAATTAGAGCTAAGGGAAACCTAAATAAACTTTGCAAAGACGAAATGGCCACCCTGGATGCAAGCCAAGTGTTAATTCATAAAGTTTGAGCATCTTTACGAGCTGCGTTAACGGTCGCGAAAATTGGTGTCTAACCTCGTGAGGCTCGGTTCCTTTTCGAAACCAGGGCCCGAAAACGTTAATTAAAATAACGTTTTTAAATGATTCGAATAGTTATGTTTCTTCGGAACGAAAACGTAATGAGAACGTTTTCAGAAACCGGCTTAGCTAGCCGGACTCAAAACTGACAGATGCTTACAGCGTGCAGTGGCAAGCATAAACTTTTAATAAGCTACCGTTTGATTTCGTTTGAACATTTGAAAAAACAGTTATTTTTTTTTTAACCCAGGACTGTTTGAATTACATTCTTTCCGAAAAAGGTTATTGATAACGTTCCGTTCGAACGTATCCAAACTAAATCGTTCCTTAGGCATTTTAAGCGAAACCGTTCCGAAAAATATACCGCTATCCGAGCCTTGCGAAACTAAATAAACCGTGTACTGTCGCGGACATAACTAAAAAGAACAACCTGACAGACTATACTTTGAACCAGTCAGACGGCTTAATTAACAACACATTATTTATGGGAGTGCTCAAGACTGTACATTTATACATTCAATTCAACACACTTTCAGTTTGTTTTTCCACTTGTGTAGACGACTGTACTTATCCGAAAGTTTATAATAATACTGACATCGGTGGAATCCGCGTGGGCCTAAAAAATGTTCCTGTTTTGAAAGCCTAATGATGATTTATGATTCAGCTGAAATAAACTTAGATAAACACTCCAATATAGGTAGCGCTACTTGTCAAAATAAATCTTATACTCTTTATTGGTATTGTGAATCTTATGTCCTAAGAAATAAGGTGTATTTTTGTTACAGACTTGTCGGAGCGCAGTCCGCGGAGAATCAACTGAGCAAGCCCTGGAAGCAAGAGAAGAAACACGCAAATAAAAATAAAAGGGAAAAGCTAAGGCGGAAATACGCGCACTTAGATGAACACTGATGTTAGAATGAGACATAAATATGCGACGGTCCTATGAGTGAGAGGGATGGCGAGGTATATTTATTCCAATATTGCAGACAAAGTCTCGCAATGTCATAATTTCAGACGACGACGTGATGCTCAGTAAAGTTGTTTTAAGCTATTACGTCATAAGCCAGGTATTCAATTAAACCCTGGTGATAATACATTTTGAGCAGTACAGCAGTTTTGAGCAGTCTTTGTATTTTATAATTTGCCGTATAACTTAAAAAAACATGCGTAAAAAATAAAAGCATTTAAATAATGTGAACAAGGTTGTTTATTTTCTTTTCCAATCTTTTGTTTTGACAGCTGAAAGAGAAATATTCCTGTGTATTTGCCAAAAAGGGTAAGTACATTTCTTTTTATCCATTTCTACCAACAAAAGTGTTGAGATAAATTTATTTCTTAACTGTCAAATTACTCGGCTAAATGCAAACATAATTTTATTGTAATTTTTGTACAAAAATTACTTTCAAATTTTTAGTTTTGGCGCCGTACTATCCAGTTTTGAATCATACCGCCCAGTTCAGCACCATATTACCCAGTTCTGCATCATACCACTCAGTTCAGCGCCAGATCATCCAGCTTTCCGCTCTTCGGCATACCACAAAGTTCAGCACCATAACATCTAGTTCTGCACCATACGTACTATACAGTTCTGCGCAATAACACCCAATTCTACCTGAGCTAAAAAGCAATGGTTGCGTCGTTTATAATCGTTCGCATCGTACAGGCATGTGACAGCCGATTTAAGAAATCTAGAACACCTTTGTGTAGACTAAACAATATTGACAGTTCTATACCAGTAGTGATCCATAATACCCGCAGAGGAATTTCTAGAAAAAATACGCAAACTGGCTTTTGCCCCTTTTTATTTGCAAGTTTTTATCGAAATCAGTTTGAAGCGAGGTATTTTGAGCGTTAAAAAAATAGACAAAAAATGAAACGCTGCGCGATCATAGACAATACGAATAAAAGGCTGCCAGGCTGGAATTAAAATTAAGAATTATTATTAAGTATTGTATGAAGCCTCATCCCCACTAGGAACATTTGTCGCGCGACATGTGTCCCCGGAGACATCGGGCGATGTCGCCCTACATCGCCCCACGTCGCCCGATGTCTTGTCTTCGCCCACATCAGTTCAGTCGAACCTCTACTCTTCATCGACTGTGCGAGAAGGAACAGTTTCAACAATGTCGCGGCGATGTCATCCGACGTCGCCCGACATCGCCCGATGTCAAAGGGGAGGGGACGAAATACAACATGTACATGTCGCTCGACAAAATATGTTCCTAGTGGGGACAAGGCTTTACATAACATTAGCTGAATACCAGTATTTTAAATGGAACGACGGTCTGTATGACCTCCACAACCCAATAAATGGTTAACACGATAGTCTTTGGTTAAACTGGTTCTCAGTTATACAGGCTTATGACTAACTATAACGACTGTCATAGATCTGCAAATGGCAGCCGGAACCAACGGCTTTATCGTGCTTTCCGAGGCACGGAGGAGTCTTAAGGTCATGGCACATTATAACGGCACCGCAACAGCTGCACAGCAGCCGCACGGCGTCGCCTCGAATTCAGGCTACGGCTAGCTGCCAGTGCGCTAACTACGCATCGTCGGCGTCGGTAAGGTGCCTGCTTGCAAGCTCGCCGCCTGCGGGGTGCAAGCTAGTTGTCACCGCAAACACAATAGGGAATATGCATGTAATTTAAATATGGTTCGAATATTTTTTTTCCGAATCTTTAATAGCAGAAAATATGAACTAAATCATTGTTTTACTTTTTAATAGCGTCATAATTATTTAAAACTAAAAATAAAAGTGTGAATTAAGCGCGGGAAATTCAAATTTGTGAAACGCATCACCATTGGTTAGAACGAAAATTGACGTCAAATACTACGACAACAACTCAACGTCTACTAAACATCAATGTGTAAAGTATGACATTAAGTATTGGAATGGACTTTTTATTGGAAAACATAATTATTTCCGTATGTGTTGTGAACTAATTTAATGTTCAAGTGTAATTTTAGCTTCATAGTGAGGTTATTTAACATTTAAGAAAAATGACTGAAAGTGGTTTTGTAAAAGCACAATCTGACAATGTTTATTGCATTCGGGTACAAGCAATACCGGTAAACTGGCTTTTGGGCTTTTTTCATGGTGAAATGGTTAGAAGAACGAAAACATCCTAAGTAATAGTAATAGGATTATAGTAAATGACGTAATCGAAATGGCGCGCGAAAATGGCGGCGTTTAAACCGGTCAAATTTATTCTGTATTTTAAATATTTTTTAAGCTTCATTACTGCATTTTTAAATGTGTTAATTTATATTTTTTCGGTGTTAAAACGTTGTAAACATTGACTTAAAATTATAAAAAAAATACATGCATATACCCTATTGTTATATGGCATTTATAATTGAACACGCCTATGACTTGCACGTTTTCATAATGTCTCGGTTTACGACGGCGCAATGACGTTTTGCAGGCGACTCGGAGTCGGCGTGCTGTAAACGTGCGGTCGACGCGCTGTAAGCACATGGTCCGCTCGCTATCGGCACGCGGGCTGCGAGTAGAGCTGTATGGTAGTGGCAAGCGCGCTGACAGCTCGCCGTTGGCTTTTTCACTTTGACATTGTGAAATATATTATACTACCCACGATTTAAGGCTCTAAATTGAATGACAAGTCAATTGCTGGTTTGGAGCGGTGCTGGTGCCGTGCCGGTATAATATGCTAAGACCTTTAATATGTAATGAATGGTCACCCATCCACGGACAAACCTCGTCAAGCGTAGCTTAACCTTTGATCTACCTGTGAGGCTGTTATTATTTAGCCACAAGCTCTAAAACCTAATTGGGGAGCTTGTGGCTAAATTATAACAGCCGCATGGCTCGATTGAAGGTTAAGCTACGCTTGACGAGGTCGGCCCGTGGATGGGTGACCATTTACAACATACCGAGACTCCTCCGTGCCTCGGAAAGCAGGTTAAGCCGTTGGTCCCGGCTGTCATTTGTAGATCTTTGACAGTCGTTACTTGGCTATTTGGCGCAGCCGTGAGAAACACACTCTTTTTCGTGTTTAGTTGTTAGTTTATTATTATTATTATTTTTACTTTGTTTTGTGCACTTGTGGCATGTGCCAAATAAATATGTTTTCTTTCTTTCTTTAGTCAGAAGCCCGAAAGTCTGACAACAAGTTTAACCAAGGGGTATCATGTTACCCAGTTACTGAGTTGTTATTGAGTTTTTTCCATCTGGAATTTCTCTGTAGCAGCACGGAGTCCAGATGTATGCCCTATTAATGGCAATAGGCTCGCCCTCTATTACATGGCACTTAAACATAACTGGCCAAATGTGGGTGGTACTCCCAGGTACCTACTACACCATGCCTCACCTAGCACTTCGTGATTACGTTGTGGTATACTTAAATAAAACACAACTTGTTTGTGTACGATTCAAAAACCCAAAAAGTTCTGCACCGATCGAGCTGAAATTTTAGCATGATATATAATCCGCATCAAGGGTTGTTTTTATCCAAAGAGATTTAAAATACTATAGAGCGGGCATGTCAAGGAAATGTCATAGAAAAACTTTGATCCCATGTCTCAGTAAGGCCATCTAGAATAATATATGAATATTGGAGCGGCAGCGGAGCGTACTACAAAAAACTAATAGACTTTTATCCAGCAGGACACACTTTTTCGGACGAAAATTTTGTTCGTGATGTCCGGTCTATAGGTATTGAATGTCTTTGTTTTTGTCATTTTTTTTTTTAAACTCAAACTCTCAATACTTTGTTAATTTACTAATAGTTTCATCATCAGGTACTGCCGTCTACATTGCCGTCTGCATCTGGCGTTTGCGTCACAACGTACAAAATGCAGAATTTCGGGTAATTCTAAGTAATAGTCGCAGCCGGCAGCAGTTATGAGGGTACACGTCGTGCCAACGTAACTCATAATGAGTACAACAAGTACTGTATATGTACTAATTATAATAAACACGTAGTTTCACAAATATGTTAGGCATTCTTATGGCGTAACTCTGGCCCGAATCCCTTGATTTACGGCGCCCGAGCTAATTTAAGACAAGTGCTCGATTTTGCGTTGGGCTATAACATGACGACATTAATCAGTGCACGCCACGTGGGGTTCATTTCTGACAGATTGTAGGAAACACAATAAATTGTATTATGAACGGTCGGACGTGTCAGTATATTAGCCACGTGTCTTGGTTACTAAATTTGAAGTTAACTTTATATTCAAATAGTTGTAGGCACGATGGGCAAGACCACAACCCTGATTGAGAGATTTAGGGGGCGTACATAAATTACGTGAGGTGTTTTTTTTACTTTTCTGCCCCTCCCTCCCCCCCTGGTGAGATGTCGTGAGATTTTATTCAACCCCCTCCCCCATCTCCCAATCTCACGTGAGATTTTTCAAAATGTGAGTTTCTTACGTACAGCTTGGCAAAAAAGAGTGTGGAATAAATGAGGTCGCTAGTATCGCGCATGTGGCCACCCTGAATAGTACGACTTAACAGGTTTGACACTTGTTATTTTTTCCCAAAGTTAAGTGGGTGGTTCTGTCTGTCGGATGCTATGCAAACACCATGGAAGGCTTCAATGTCCAGTATTAACACTATTAATAGTGGGCAAATGTACACATTTTTACATGTTGTTATACATAACAACATGTAAAAATGTATACGAAGCATAAGAACTATGTAAGAATGCATATGCATATGCTACGATTCTTACATACTTCTTTTGCTTCGTATGCGATCTCTAGTTTCTGCCTACCAGCGTGGGAAAGAGGCGAGAGTTAATATACCTATGTATGTTATAGTGGGCACTGAAGCCTTGCAAGAAAGTGATGCATTAGGTACCTATACACAGACAGATAATAATCATGCCCTCGAGAGCAGTCTAACCGTAAGGTTGTTAGGAATTAACGACAATAGTTTGTTTACAGGGATAAGATAATGAAAGAACACGTTTTTTTTAGTTTTATTTTAATACCAAAAATTTAATCAGACGAATCGAACACAGTACCATCAAATATTCGGATCCCGGAAAAGCTCAAATGTTGGCTAGAGCTTCCTGCAACTTCTGAAACACTAGTATTTTCTAATTCTGATAAATCACTGCTACTGTCATCTGTGATATTTATTACTGTCATGATATTATTATTCTATTTTCATTACAATATCCTTGCATGATTTTTTCCAATCTTAGTATTGTTTGCAAATGCTTGTTCAGCAGCCACCTTTAAAAACAAAAAATAATCATAAACAATGGTTTTAACATAGCAAATTTAAATATGTATAAATTAGGCTACATACCTTTATATCAATGGATCCAACATTGATTGAAGCAATTTAATGTTTTGCAATGCCCCATATTTATTCAAGTAGATTCACGTCACAATGATAAGGTGGTAACTTTCTTCAAGCGACCTTTGAAGTTTTCCCGGTGTTTAAAAATATCTTATTTTTTACCTTCCATAAACATTTTTCTTACTGTGTTGACAGATTTACCTAAAACAAAAAGATACATTACCTACTTTATTATTAATTCCCTATTCTCTATCTTCAAGTATCAAATAAGGGTATACTTTAAACTACAAAACATAACCTTAAATTTCAATTTCTGTAAACAAGACAAATAGCTACTTAAATCTGTATATCAACAAAACTACGCATTGAAAACGTTTAGAAAAACTTATTTAATGTACAATGATTTAATTAGGGTAGATAAATACCTGTCCTAGCGGCAGTTCTTCGATAAACATTCCCGATATCAGACAAAACTTGTCCTGCTTCAGATTTGGCCAAACACCACAAAAAGACGAGGTAAATCACTGCTCTGATACAACTACGAATGGTTTTATTAACTTTTAATCGTTAATTTTGCAACAAAACTTAATAATTTTGTTAAATTTATGAAAAACGACGAGGATTTACGCACTTTTGACACATGATGTACTAGCACTAGACAAATAAATCAATGTTGCCACAATCATCCACTTTTAGTTTCAACTGTCACCGCGTCAGACTCTTTTTTGCCAAGCTGTAAACGTGTTGGATTGTTATTGTAAAAAGAAAAAAACAAATTTGCTTCGTGCTTTTATTTACGACTAGTTATGACTAGTAATCAATGTTGCTGAGAGTTTAATTATAAGTGTAATAAAAATTTAACAATAGAATACTTAAATCGTAACTACTTAGATTAAAAAAGAGTATCTACTCTAATTCAGTCCATGGAGAATCATGCACGGTCTCAAGAGAGACTATTGGAACCAACATGTCCATATGATTTTCAGTAAAATCATCTGATCCTTCAACTTCGTTCTGATCTAGCCACTCTAAGCCATTGGCACTTGCACAAAGTAATTCATTAGCTCGTCTTGTGACAATCCGTGTGGGTCGCACTTTTCGGAACATACGCGCTTGCTTAGCTGGTGCAATGTGGGCTGATCGTCTGTGCTCTGCAGCTCTTGTGCTAGATACAAAGTAAATACCGCATGTACTGCAGCATCTTTTCTCTAAATCATCACGTACACTTGGGCAATAGAGATCATAAGGCGTGCTGATGAAGGCATTTAGCGGTTGAATCGGTAGGCAGTGGCGTATTAGAAATGGAGCAAATGACTTTCCGTCATGCTCTTTAAAGTCCGGAATTGTCAAATGTCCATCAACTTGAGTGATAGGGTACGGAGGTGGCAGAAAACGGTCGTGAAGAATCATATGCAGATCACTCCGGCGTGGGCTGCAGCACTTCTGGTCATCGCATTTTACAACCTAGAAAAAATTAATAACAATTTCCCTTTGTAACTCTTAATAAAAATTTGTTAATATTGGTGCTCGTTAAAAAATAAAAAAAATGAAATAGGCACGCATAAAAATTTGATATAAACCAACTGCCAATGTACCTGGAGTAAATATTGGCTCTCTCTAACGTGCTCAGTGTACCATTCTTCGCCTGGCAGGTCTGGAACGCTGGAAGTGTCATTATTCGGGTCTACCTATATATTCAGCAACAACTTCGTGCCCGTCAATGCAAACTGCAGACCATATTTCAGCCAAAATATCCCCTGCCTTTTTGAAATTATCCTTTTCCAGACTTTCGTCTAATGTTCTGCCGCTGGAGTCAAGATGTGTCCCAAAAGAATCATGGTGAAGAACAACGCCTGTTAGTTCTCGACTAAGTGGAGCCACGCGTCTCTCTACTCTGTTGAATGCGCTCCTGCCAGGGGCATTAGTCACAATAAATACTGCGTCCAAATCATATTGTTTAAAATGCTCTATGGCGTGTGCGATCACTTTGCGATATCGCGGATTCTCGTCAGGCCCACCGTCACTTGAAATTATAAGAACAGGTTTAACTTTGCTGTCTAAATTCTTTGTAAATTTGGAAAAAGACTCAGTTGTTAAAAGAGTGTCCAAGTCTTGAGCGTGACTAGTTGCAGTTGACGAAGAGTGCTTGCCACTTCGTATTGCTATGTAAGTTGGTCCACTATATGAAACAGCTTCTGGTCGTGTGCATGTATTGTATGCATGTACAATCTGGATTAAATGGACCAAAATAGTATAATTTTTTTTTTGTTTCAATCAGAAAAAAAATTGCGTGATGTTTGCCGAGACACCCCCTCTCTCCAACGTAAGATTAGATGAGATTTGACTCGACCCCCTCCCCCCCTTAAACACCTCACGTAATTTATGGACGCCCCCTTAGGAATATGTTTAGAACACAGCGCTTCAATAAGTGTTAGCCCCGCAGCTATGCCTGCGTGGATATTACTGGATTGAAGATTCGAGTCCGGGACTCCGTAGTGCGACTAGCTTTTGATTTATTTTTTAAATGGCATGTTCGGAATTTTAGCATGAAATGAAACTCGACAAGCGCTCCGTCTGAAGTTGTGTGGCTATAACTCAAGATTGTTCAGCGTTAAATTCGTGAAATTCTTACGTTTGCAATAACTAATAAACCAAATACTGAGTAGAACTTTGAACAAATTATGGGAATGGTTTAATTTTGGGGCAAATATTGGTCAAATCTTCTTCAAAGACATTCAATACCTAGGTAGGTACCTACTATGACGGGACAGAAGGAACAAAATTTTCATCCGATACTTGTGCCCTAGTAGACACAAGTCTATGAGTTTTTTAGGGTTCCGTAGTCAACTAGGAATCCCTTATAGTTTCGCCATGTCTGTCTGTCCGTCCGTCCGTCCATCCTCGCTTAATCTCTGTGACCGTTAGCACTAGAAAGCTGAATTTTGGTACCAATATGTGTATCAATTACGCCGACAAAGTGATAAAATAAAAATTGGAAAAAAATGTTTTATTAGGGTACCTACCCCCCATATGCAGGGTTATTTTTCAATGACCGGCTAAATTTTCACTGGGTGTTCTACCTATGAATATGAACAACTTTCACTATGGGACCAACTCTGAAATCACGAAAAAAAAATCAGCTGTTTCATACAAAAGTTCAATACCTACCCGACTAAAATGTATGAAACAGCTGATTTTTTTTTTCGTGATTTCAGAGTTGGTCCCATAGGGAAAGTTGCCGAAAACTTCTATGTATTAATTAGTAACCCAATTCCCCGAGAGATGGCGCTGTAGGTACTTATTACATTGGGTCGGGTATTATCGAATTGTTTGGTTGGTCTCGCCTTGGCATTGGCGATATCTTATAACTACATAAAACTTCTATTAGGAACATGCTAAGGTAGTTTAGAACAAAACTAAAATTCATTTTTTTAACGCCATCAAAATGCTAAGGTAAAAACCAGTTCATAAATGGTTCGATAGATGGCGTTGCGTAATGACGTCATTTTTTTAAAAGTCGATGTTAAGATTTGTGTGTATGGTATGTGTGATTTCGTGCTTTTATGACCTACCAATTCAAGTTGCAGGAGCGCGGAGCGAACGCATAATGGATACCAACCTTTATACTTATAAGTGGGAGGTGACCACTTATTGTGACGGACGGGAAACTACGGAACCCTACACTGAGCGTGGCCCGACACGCTCTTGGCCGGTTTTTTTAGTACGCTTGGCTGCCGCTCCAATATTCCTATAGGTATTATTCTAAATGACGTTACTGAGACATGGGATGGGATCAAAGTTTTTCTATGACATTTCCTTGACATGCCCGCTCTATAGTATTTTAAATCTCTTTGGTCAAATCTAATATCTGATCTACCAGGCACAAATATAAATCTGCATCACACTTGATAAGCTTCATCAGATCCCCTTATGCAGCTGTTAGCCACATTTATACGTTCAAAGTCAATAAAATATGATTTAAAACTCTCACCGAAGATTTGTGAATTTGTCTCATATTTTTAAGCGCCATATTTTGTCTATGACGATCATCAGTGTGGGAGGAATTGACCGATAATGATAATGCGGTCACCAACCTGCTTGGTGTTTGAATAATTTCCTAGTAGAAGGCCTATATCATGCTTGTTACTGAAAGGGCCCTCCTAGAAATTAAATGAGTACTATGTAGATACCAGGATAAAAAGCTTCAATAACAATATTCATGATCAATTTCACGAATCTAAACTTACTTTTGCAAAAAATTTAAACTACAAATGCCACAATGTATAAAATTAAAAAATGAAATGTACCGAACTGATTTAAGTCGGTGTACAGACACCAGCACACCAGGCTACCACGAACTGTATTTTTTTCCCAATTGAGCATGAACCATAATCTATTTGCAATGAAGTTAAAAACTATCAAAGTAATTGGCACTTTGGGTATCTTGATGTGCGGGCCACTGTACTGAAAAATATAAAATAAGTATAATAATAATAAAGAAAAACAAAAACCAACACAATAGGTACCTAGGTAGGTACCTACTTACCGTAAAGCAGTTATTTTACTTAGTTTTTCGGTAAGTAGGTACCTACCTACGCAGGGGTAATGAATGAGGAACTTGAAAGAAATTGAAGGTGAATTTCACGTTTTCAAAATAAAAAAGGAAGTAGGGCTCCATTTTTTTAAATTTCGAAATCTTATTATTATCAAATTCATCAAATAATGTTGAAAAACGTAAAACTCACTTCAAAAATTTGTCCCTTTATCTCAACCATCACGAGTTACCGGTATGGTATTGTAGGTACCATACCATACCGGTAACCCGTGATGGTTTAAACATAAACAAAATAATAATTTTAAATCCAAAAAGAAAAGAGGTAACGTAGTCTTCGTATCTTCTTTGCTTCGACCCAAGTTGCTATGGCTCGGCGAAAGTTCTTATAAAGGAGACCTTTTCGCTTTGCTGTTGACATGCAAACAATAATCAGCAGCAAAGCGGAAAAAGACAAATTTATGGAGAACTGTTTCTTCTTTCTTCTGGTTCTTGCTTGTATGTTCCTCTGCTACGGTCTCTGCTTAATCTGCTTGAAAAATGCTTGAGTCCTTGTGCGCTAATATTTACGGGATAACTTTTTATGCAGTGCGCAATTTTTAGGGTTCCGTTTTTTTTTAGTGTAGTTGATTGACAAGCAGCCTACTAGCCTGCTGCTTGCCTTGACTTTTCATAATTCGCGTATTGTATATAATTCACTTGCTTCAAAAACAGCGAATAGTGGAGTGATATTAGATTATTACCTATACTAGATATTTTATGTGATGTAAGAAAGGTTAGGAAACTTGTGCCATTTGCCATCTTTTAGTTTGCCTATAATACAATGTTTTACCATACGCAAGTTTTTATTTCTATTATTTTCCCCGAGAATTTTCACCGATCATACCGACAGGCCCAAATAAAACCGTAAGTATTTTTTATTATTACCGAGAATATAGCTCTTGGCGAACGCACGTATGTAGCCTATTTATAGTGTTTTGTATATAATTGCGCGGAAAATGTAAACAAAATTACTGTTTGTGTAAATATATACGAGTATAGAACGCGAAGGCCGGACGATATTTGCGAACCGAAGAGGGATTCGGAGTTGGAATTGAGTGGCCACTCTTTGCTGTCGATTTTTGTTTATATAACTAAACAATTTCTGCTGTAGGTATATAAATTGTTAAATAACATAACATTACGCATGTAAGGGTTAGGCAGAGGTGTAAGTACTAACCTGTTAAGGTACACCCACATTTCGCCAGTTATGTTTAAGTTCCATGTAATAGGGAGCAAGCATGTTGCCATCAATCGGGCACAAATCCAGACTCCGGGCTGATTGATACTGAGAAATTCCAGACGGAAAACTTAACGCTTTTGCACGACCCGGCTCACGCTCAGCAAGTAGCGCTTACGACCATTAGAGTTAGACCAACAAACGCAGGTGTACAAAACCAAAAAATAAAGCTGGGGTTAACGAAAATTATATTTGAGATCTACCTACATCGAGAATTCTTAGAGTTAAGTTTGAAGTAAATCAAAAACATTCCTTCAAAAATCAAAAATTTATGCTAGGTAACTTAACATAATGTAGGTTTTCTCAGTACACTTTTCCGTTTCTCAGTAAAAACGGAATGGATTTGAATTCGTTTTTGTTTTCAAAATATAACCATAGATTAAGTACCTATAATTATTTTCACTTCAGTAAGTTCAAACATGTAGGTTTTGCTGCCTGAAATCAGTGAGCAAAATGCGATTTTGCTCACTGAGTGAGACAAAGTAACTTTTTAATTTTTGCTTCCAGAAAGCCGCGAATAAGATTTTATTCAGCCTTGGGTTAATCATACAACTCGAAACATTCACACTCTATCTCTTTCCCGCCATTAGAAAGAGAGAGAGACAAAGAACAGCTCTTTCGAAGTTCCAATTTTGAATTCGACCCCAAAGACAAAACACGTTCGGAATTTCGTGCTAACTAAAGAAATTTTGCAAAGACATAATTATTTATTTATTTATTAAAACTTTATGCACAAGTAAAAAAAACTGTACAAAGGCGGACTTAATGCCTCAGGCATTAAGTCCGCCTCAGGCATTAAGTCGGCGGCCTCAGGCATTAAGTCCGCGTGAATTAATAACTCTGGATTTTAACGAAAATAAGTATTTACTGCAAATAAAACTGATATTTAACCTGTAAACATTTATTTCTAGTTTCAAAAAGTGTTCTCGCTGCTGAAGTGAAAAGTTATGTGTGTTACACGAGAGCAAAGGTTTTTTGCATCTAGTGCCTTTGAATCCCTCGCCACCCTCAGGATTCAAAATCAGCTCGCAGCGAAAAAAGACTTTGCTCTCTTGTTGCACAAATAACTATTTCCAAACTCTTTTTAAGTGAACAACAACCAAGTCGTGATGAGTCAAACAATGCCTCGTCTTTCCAAATCAGTGCATTATTTTAGGTGTCCGTAGGCGGTAAAATACATCTGCGGTTACTGACACAGCTATTATAGTGAAAATTATTATCCTAATTTTGGCTTATCTTATAGGCTGGATTCGAGAGGTGTCATAAATTATTACACATTTGAAAACCTATTCGGCTGTATTTAAATTCAAACCACTTCGTTTTAGTCATCACAAGTCATAATTTTAAATTCTGAGCGTCTGATTTAAACGGAACACGTTTAATGGCGGAATGGTGGTAAAGAATTAAACTGTTTATTTGATGAAAAAACGAAAATATGCAATCAATCTTGTCGTGCCATTACAGCAGACATTGTAACGGTTAGATAAAACAAAATGGATGACGGGGATACCCTAGCTGGAGCTATGCCTACAGTTGTTAGAAAACAGTTAAAATGTCACGAAACTGTTCCTCCCTAGTATAATATCCGAATAATTAATGTAGCGATTAAAAATCGAAAGGCCCTTTGTAAAAAAGAAACATATTTCTGTCTGGTTTATTTATGACAACTGAGTTACTGACTAAGTACCAACTTGTTTACAATAAAAGCCAAAATAAGAATGGTCTACACCACGGGTCTAAACAGGAGCATTATTGGGATTACCCCCAGGAACGAACGTGTTGGCAGTCTTCGTGTGTGGTTAATCAACGTATTGTGTAAAAGGTTAGAGCTTCCTAAGTTCTAAAGGAAACAGGTAACAAGAAACCAATATGTTATGTCCTATTTGTAAGTTTCGCGAAGACTATTAGCACCAGTGCGTGTTGCCAGCGATGACTATGGCTCTGAAACTTGGTCGCTGACAATGACTTATTCAAAGCGCAACGGAGAGGGCTATGCTCTCTCGGAGTTACATTACGTGATCGGATCAGAAATGATGGGTTACCGACATTGCCAAGAATCGCCAAGCTGAAGTGGCATCGAGCAGGGTACATTGCTTCAGTTGGTAATTGGGGTTGCTAAGTTCTGGAGTGGCCACCACGTACAGGAGGACGCAGCTTGGAAGGCATCTGACAAGATGGACCGGCGCCTTGGTGAGGGTTGCGGGAATCTGATGGATGCGAGACGCACAGGACAGGTCGCTGTGGTGACACCTTACCACAGCGGTTTATCTCATATGGGAGAAGTGTCTTTCGGCTGAAATTGTGACGATGATATTAGCACCATATGCAATGGAGCAATGGTATTCAGCTGATTCCATTGCAAAATAATAAATTCCCTGTATCTTCGTTATCATACTGGCGTGTATCCAACACCACACATCCAGGTGTTCTGAATTTGACCGTTTTATTCCACATTTTATATTTCGAATGTATTTTTATACAGTCTGGCTTGATCGAAGATTGAAATAGTACAAGGTTGATCTCTAAATAATCAAAAGCTTCGTAGGAACGCGTAGGATTGGAGTACAGACGAATTTATAAACTGTCCAGAACAGATTTTGTGTAACAAATCTCTGTAATCCACATTAACGTAAATTAAATTGTGTCTTGATAAACGGTTGAAATTTCCTATTGATGAGATCATCTCATAAGAACTGCCGTTTACTCAAGAACTGTCTGTATGTCTTACCTTTAAGTTGTTGCCCACAGGTTCACTCTAATTTTGTGTTGGAAAAAAAGCAGAACGAGTAGTAACAGTATCTAACAGGCCAGCAGGTCTGTACCTAGTTAGGTACTACTCGGCAGTACTAGACAACCTACCTAGGTGAGATACGAGAAACAAATACCTATTCTAGAAAATTGTACTACAACATTTATTTAGTACAAACTTTCCCAAACTGTCAAAATTTCCCAATTGAACTTAAACTGTACTGATTATTTTGTATTGTTGTTAATACATAATATTAAACAATGTTCCGTACCTACCACAAGAATGGTGCAAACTCAGAGAAAACTCTTGCCTTGTCATGATTCCACAAAAACTGACAAATAAACGAGTTACGGCCAATCTTTTTGCTAATTCGACTGTAAGTACCTAGGTACTATAAGTTGAAAAACAGACATTGTGTTAAGACATATTCCAAGATCTTGTAAACATTGTAAAATGCTAATAAGTAAATGATATACAAATATAAATATGGAGAGCAGAGTGAAGGTCATTCGAATCCTTGAATACGATTTCAACCAAACGTAGCGCGTCGGGCGCACCTTCAACAATAATAATCATTTATTCATTTATTTTTTTGCTAACCCTTATATGAGTATTTCAACGTTAAAATATAAAAAAAATAAAATTGAGTTCATGAGCCACTTCCTTCCCATACCTACCTAATACCATAATCACAACACAGGGGTAGATTGAAACAGAACAAAATAATATTCAGGTTGATCAGTTCTGATTGTCTGGTTCTGATGCATTTAGTAATATTTAACTTAGGTACATTACGAACACAACGCGCGCTGTCTTTCTTTTTACGTTGTTTGCAGTCTACATTAGTTTTAAAAACATTTTTTTTTCTAAGACTCCTGAAAAATTATAAGAAGCTAGATTACAGGGGACTTGAGAACTTTTGAAGCCTCAGTAATAGGGACACTGAAAGAACTTCAAGCTCCTTATAGATACTTACTAACACTTAAAATACCTACGACAGTTCCTGTCTTCGGACATACCAATTTGAAACACTGAACCGGTGTATGAGACACACCGTATGTCAACGTCACAGCTGGAATCCGGTGATAACTTCACGTCGTTGACAGCAGAGACGATCAAACTGAATGAAATCATGCAATAGGTACCTGTCACATAGTATCACTGATCACCGGATTACTTCTCTGACGGGGTGCTCTAAACATCACAATCGAAGAAAATGGTATTACCTAAATGAATAAATCGCGATTTTACGTGCAGAACGCGAACATTAAATTGAGAAGGGCACTTAACTTGTCAGTGTTTTACACAAATTCTTCCCGGTACAATTCCGAACGCTTCCGATGTGGGTTATTCGGGCTATTACTTTGGCAATGCGCAAACGCAAGCGTCAAAATGTGCGCCCGCGCTGCCCGCCACCAACAGATCTACTAATACATTTTTCATTTGGAATTCATGGAGTCTTGAAGTTTTCGACGTCGAGAATGTTGTATTTGACGGAAAAATATATGTTTCAACACGTACACGAGAACAATAGATTTTTTTCTAGGTATATAGGTTTTTTTTTACCAATTTAGATTTTACTGTCTTTTAGCTGTTACAGTACACATCAATTCTAATCTCAAGGCTAGTTATAAAATACTTTGCTCGGAATTTGGTGTAGGTAAGTAATCAATGGAAGAAGAAAACAATTCTCAAAGTAAAAGCTTTCTTGAAAAATCGTATCTCGCACGACCGCACCAGAGATTTATTGAGAAAATACAATGACAACGTGTAGACGTGCTACATTCCTTTACGTATTTTTCTAGACTAGTAACTACTTTATAGCTGTTATTTTTCTGTTAGAGAAGGGCGCTGGCAAGCAGTGGGCGAAATCCCAGATACATGAAAAAATTCCATCTCGTTATTCTAGTCTAGAATTTATATTTTGTTTCTACGTCAAAAAACTTTAGTGATTTATCACTAGGTTACATACACTATCTCGATCCGAATATTATACAGCAGGCCTAGCCATATTACAAATTCTATTTCTATTATCGTAATCTGGCGACAATATAAAGAAAATGGCGAATATGGAATCAGCTGTTTGTCAACTGTCAAGTGTTAACGAGTAGAATTTGTAACATGGCTGAAAATGAAATACCTACACTTGACAGTTGACAAACAGCTGATTCCATATACCTACGCTATTTTCTTTCTATAATAGAAATAGAATTTGTAATATGGCTTTACGCGTGCGTAAGGTTGACAATAAGTTTAAACCATTATGTAGGCACAAGGGAGGTCAGTGTTGCTAATATTTTTATCATTTAATAACTAAAGTGAATCAAAACCACTAGCACTGAGTTCTATGCTTAGTGTTTTTTATTCACTTTTAGTTATAAATTATAATAAAAATATTAGCACCACTGCTTTGTAACTAGTAATGTAATTAAATTCTGGGGAAATTGATATCTCGTTACTCTCACAACTAGCAATGTCAGTTTTTCAGTAAAACGTCATTGTAACTAAGGGTTTATTATAGCAGAAAGATTCTTACCAAACAAAAGAAAAGCTAGAAAAAAAAACAACAAAACAATGTCGTTTACTCAACTACTTATTGCATCACAATAGCTTTTGACACAAGTGACTAAAAATAATACAAAACCATCAGGCATTGACGTTTTACAAAAACATAGTGTACCTGTCTATTTGTAGAGTACCTAAGGTTAAAAAACCGCACCAATGCAAGTTGGAAGCGATTGTAGAAGGTTCCGTACGATAAATATGTGCTCTAGATCATGTTTTTGAGATCTAAAAAATATCATTCATAACTCTTCTGTTTGCTGAGAAGCAAAAAAGCACGCACCGATTGCTTCTACGCGACCATGCGCAAGCGGGGCGCGTCCCTGGTGCAGAGGGTGTTGTGCAGCTCCAACACCGTCCTGGCTATGATCGCTGACCGGATGGCCTGCCCATACATACGGCACTGCTGTGATAGGCATGTTGCCGCAAGCAGGGCCGTTTTGATTTAAGATCTTTCTTCTGGTATGTATTTTTAGTTTTATTTCTATTTCTATTTGTGAAATTGTGATGTTGTTGCTCGAAATAAATGTATTTTCTTTTATTTATTTTTTACAACTGAAAAAATTACTTTGTATTTACACAATGTTGAAAGATTTACCATGTTAAATTGTAGGATTTTATATACGGGTTATGAACTATATTTTTTTTATATAATTTTTCAAATGTTTAGTCTTAGCTTTTCAAAAATCAAGCTAATCAAAAGATAGTCATCAAATTAACGAACTTTTATAACGTCAAAAATTACATAGGACAGACTTTACTTAGGTTACTCTCGTCCTCGTTTCAACTTCTTCAATCCTATAGATTTAGAGAAAAATGCTCTGTAATAAATAGTAGATAATTAACCAAGGGGATAAAGCAGTGTCTTCTGTCGCGGGTGACGATTTAAATAGCGAGCGTAACGAAGGACTCGAGGTTTACTCCCGAGCGTAGCGAGGGTGTTAAAAACTTAAAGCACGAGCGAAGCGAGGGATTTAAGACGAGTCCTGAGTGTAGCGAGGGATTTATGTTCACCCAAGACTAAGACAGCTTTGTCACCGAGGAAAATACTCTACTTTTCGTACCATATGCGAAAAAATTAACACAATAATAATATGAGATACTTACTTAAGCATTTATTAAAAATAATGTCAATTAAAAGTAAACGTATTTTTAGAATATTAACTTATTTATAAAAATAAATTAAAATGAACTTAACGTTTATATTATATTTGAAGAAAACAAAAACGCGGCAAATTCCTAGATTAATATTTTTTTGTCGGATTAGCAAAGGCATCAAGCTCATACGGCCTCGTCGGTTTTCGTAATTTTATTTAATTAATAATCATAACTGCGTAATAAATGCGTATTCCTTTTTCAAAAAGATGTGTACCTAATGCTTTATATACAAACTCAATGGTGTTAATGTAGTTCGGTATAAATTCCGGTGAGTATTCCAAATTTAAATCACATTCTCTCCCTAGGGGATGAATGAAATCCAGTACAATTTTCTTTCCCTGTTTTTAACAGATCAAAAATGACTATTGTTATGTTCGCTTTTTGTGGCATAGAATGTCACTTTTTTTGAGCAAGTGGTACGAAAAGGTTTTTTTATCTAGAGGTACGTAACCCTAAAAAAGAGTAATTATACTTACTCAGACAGAAATAGCGCGATCTTAAATTAAAATCACACATACTTTTTTATGTGTCACAGTAGGTATGTTAAAAAATAACTCGTTTGACGTCATCGGTGAACTCTTAAACCGGCCTTCAGCTTTCTAGCTCTGTATTAAAACGAGACCTAGATGACTAGACTGGTATTTTTACTAGAAAATATCGTCTACAACCTTTGGTTAAAATTAAAAAATAATAATAAAGTCAAAGTCAAACCATTTATTTCAATTAGGCCAATATAAGGCACTTTTGAACGTCAAACAAAAGTTAACTTTAAAAAATGATTCTAGTGACCCCTTCCAAAAGGTAGATAAGACATTTATTTCAGACGTGTATCATTATGGCATTTATTACATACAGCTGTAATTATAATAGACGACGCGGCGACGCGTAAGATTCGCTGCTGGAAGAGAATGGTAAGACAGAAAAAGGGCTATTTTATTCCAAAGTAGCACATTTTGCTCACGACTTCGTCCGCGTGCGTTTCCAACTTTAATAATCTCCTCCACTCCCTCTTAGTTTAGAAAATAAAATATAGCCTATGACACTCACAACTCATCTGCCTTTATATTGGTAAAAGAACTTTTAAAAACGGTCCAGAAGATCCAGAGATTGCCCCCTTCAACGTCACAAACTCACCTCTTGATAATATTAGTAAGTACCTATTGATCATTTGAAGTCCGTGTAACATGTCTGTTGCTTCCATATATCTCTATTTGCCGTCATTCACCTTATCATCATCTTTTTCACAATCCTGGATGGATTGTCCTTTCTTTGATTAATCGTGTAACCATACACATTATTACTCGAAACTTTTCTCCCAATGATGGTTCTAATTCCTTCGCATATCATGTCCATAATATCATCAGTGTGTTTATCACCAAAATTACATGAATTAAATAATTGTATATCAAAATGTCTAGAGGTTCTCGTCTCATCTGCCTCGTGTCGTATGTTGTAGATAAGCTTTCTAAAAATGAAATAGTATCTAATATATAATTCTTGTTTGTTACAGAACTCCTCTGAAACGGCCTGACGGAGTAGGTATGAAAAGAGGACCAAAAAGATTAAAGTAAAACGAAGTTTAGTTTGTTTGGCAGCTAGTAATAACATTATAAATGATACATAGCCTATAGGCTGGAGACAATACATTACTCGTAAACTGCGTGGCGATTTCGAGCATTTTTTAAGTGGCCAACGCTTATGCATCAAACATGATCATGACAGTTCGTGGAGCTGCCCTAAAATATCATTTAATTCATTAACCCCCGAGAGGACACCGGTGTCCGCCTGTCATTGTCTTTCTATTGTGTCTCTAATTACCTCAGTTGAAAGATTAATATATAAATATCGTGTAGCTCAACCCGCTACACGATGATAGCTAAAGTATGCGTATCGTCTATCGGAAGGTCAATAAATTCAAAGTTGCAATGGCTTTTTCTTCGGAATCCAAAAACTCAAACCTTTGAGTTGCTTTGGGCATTTATTCTCAGGGATCCATCAATTTGAAAATGCCAACGCCATTCAGTTTTAAAATATGATAAAGTGTGTAAAGAAGATCTACCTACTTACAGAAATAAATGGTAGATGTGTAAGAGTAGGCGTGAACTTTATATGTATAACTTAAATGTTGTTAGAAACAAATGTACGAATTAAACGTAGTAATTAATTAATCGAAACGAATCGGTGAATCGATTTAGCTTCCGCCTCTTCCCTAAGAGATTTGGCATCTTCGCAACGGAAGCACATATGACGCAAACCGTAGTTTAGTTTTGATATTATTAGAACAAGATATTTCAACGATTTTCTGTAGAATCCTTGAGTGGGTCGTAGATACCAAACATATCGGAATTTCGGAGTATCGGAAACGCCACAGATCGATTCATGTATCGGGAGTCTTTACGTGGCTGAATATTAAAAGGCGTACCAAGAGGTTGCTTCGTGGATGGGTGAGCATTTATGATAAGTCAAGACTTCTCCGTGCCTAGGAAAGCACGTTAAATCGTTGGTCTCGGATATAATTTGTAGATATTTGACAGTCGTTAGTATTCAGAGCTTATATGCTTGAGCTTGTAGTTCAGGTTCCAAATGGAAAATTTTACAGTTTGGTACCGATTTAGCTTGATGTGCTGGCCGTCTGTACATTGTATATTGGATTATCGGAAACGTCAAAGATCAATGTTTGAATCGAAAATCTTTATTTATAATCGGCACTAAGGAAATCCGTAATCGATAAACTATTTCAGACGGAATTAGGTTTGTTGACAAATTCGATAACTCCCGCGCCGTTCACAGTTGAGAAACGGTTCAGTAATAGCTGAACGACGAGTTACGAGTTCGACGTATTTCGGAAGAAACTGTTTCATAGCAATCGTTAGCTGCCATTATGATTTATGTAGGTGTGTGTGTATGATGGTGAGAAAGTAGACTAGATATTGTGGGCTTGACTTCTGCAAAACAGTCTCTTTGAAGGAAGGCAGAGAGAGATCACTTCCACTCAACCGGGCCTCAGCATAAACACTGGTCGTAGGCTGAGGGTGGACCTGGACAACCCTCTTTTCGCAGACCTCCTAAATGGGTTAAGGGGCGACGGAGTGTCCATTGCCCCTCACGTATAAGGACTAAAAGTGGCATTGTGTCGTGTTCCACGGGCGATATTTGACTCCCCCATGACTGCTAGGAGCGTAGCAGTCATGGGGGAGTCAAATATCTTACTACCGGTACCCCGCCACAGGTCAGCGGTAGCTAACCAATTTCAGCCGATTTCCTTACAGTGTCCCGTAGTACATTAAATTTTTAATGGCGTACTATTAGAGTATTCCATTCTAATCTATTTTATTGTATTCGACGTTCCCTTTGACTGTGGTCTGTGATGTAAGAAGACAGCTGTCACGCCAAGGGACACACACACGCTATTCCATTCATATAACTCGCATCTATTTCTAGTATCCACGGAAAAATGTTTACATATCCATGTCACCTATTTCGATCGCGACATTTTGATTTGATTGGTGCCACCGAACGCTTGTAAAACAGACATTATAACGTGTTTTTATTATTATTTATTATGTGGTTTTCAACAGTTTTATGCTTCCGTTAGATAGTGGAGATAAACAAAATGGTTTCTTAGGTAACTTTTATATGGTTTCAGAGAGAGAGACATTATAAAAGTCAGGTTAGCAGGACAAACCGCCTAAACGCTGTAAATTTGGTTTGTTGATGCAACTAAATTGAGACGATTCCTTTATAAAGTAGGTACAGAGATCGGCTGGTCAATTTTGGTTAATGAAGAATCGTCCGTTCTTGCGACCCCCAGCGCAAGTGTGGGATGGAACACCTTGGTGGAGCATAGTCAGTAAAAGTCTGACAGAAAACGGATTTTCCAGACCGGGTAAAAGCAAAATGGGGAACTACTTAGAGCTTACTTACGTTATAAATGAATTCAAGATAGCAATTTAGGCTACCTAGTCGAGAAAAGAATGAAAATTACTTTCAATGACTTTTGCGTTTTAGCTTAGGCATAAGAATCTGTATTCAGAATAAGAAAACATCAGAAGCATTTCTAAGAACATTAATCTACATACGAGTCAACAATGTTATGATAAACTGCTTTTGTTCGGTAGAGTTTTTATGTGTATCAAAACACGTCAAAATTTATCGCCTGTACAGGCACCCCAATTGACCCTTGTGAGAGTACTACAAAAATATTTGGTTGACGTCACCCAAAAATCTTCCGTTTTATCTCAGCCAAGGTCGTTTTTTTGCAAGAATTTCTTATGATACTGTCAGCTGCTTTTTTACCGTTGCATTGAAAGCAATAACTGTCGTCTTGAAGTGCATCTTTAGGTCGAATGCTAGTTGGCAAATGCCGCTGATTCTTTTGTCTGGCCGATGTCTACAGTCAACAGTATCATTTTTAGGGTTCTTAAAATAGAAAAAAAGGAACCCTTGTGTTGTGACTTTGCCCGTTGATTTATAGTTAAAAAATTTAACAAAAGTGGATCACAGATTTAATTTAATTTAAGTCAACTATAAAATCGCACCTTGAAATTAACAAATCTGAGATCACCAAGACGAGGCGGCCTATCCTACCGACCCTAACTTGACAAATTCTACATATCAGTAAAAATGTATAGCTTGGCTGTTTCGTTACTTCAAAGATTCAAAGATTCAAAGATTCAAAGATTTATTTGCAGATAAATATGGTTACAGAAGTTCTTACAGTATAATAGGTAGCTAGGCTAGGCTAGGCTTCAGAAACTAAACATTCGCATCACCTCCACGACGTGGACGGTAGATTCAGAAGTTTGGCTCTACATGAGATCTGATATCTTTTTCACATGGCAAACCTTATGTGGTCGTTTTGGTAAAATATTACATGAAATGTTTTGATGGGATAAGTAAATCCCAGTTTTAAGCTAAAAAAGTGGTGTTTCTGATACCTACCTATGTTAATACAACAGAACTTATTTTACGATAATTCTAACGACACAGTTTTAAAGAATCAGGGAGAACCTTAGAACGAACTTAGTAACGCTTGCTTCGAAAAATTTACTATTTTTTTTAACCAACTTCAAAAAATGAGTTTTTTTTAGGGTTTTGTTACCTCAGTACACCGTCATTTATGGACCGATTTTCACAATTATTTTTTTATTTGATAGGGTGTACTGACAGATTGGTCCCATTTGTATCAAAACTCATATCAGCTGATGAGGGATCCTCGAGGAAATGAAGGAGCTCCTCAAAAATATAGGTACCTACACACGCACCGATTTTACCATTTCTAGGATTTCTAGTTACAATCAAGCATTTTCATTTAGAAAGTATCATTTGGTAAGAAAAATTGATGAAGAAGACCGTTCCGTTGCCAACGGAACTCTTCAATGCATAACAGCAAATTATTCGCGATTGCTATAGTCAGATGTCTATGCTGAGCTTTTGTATTTCCATAACATAACATTACGCCCTTCGATTTTAAAAGGGGCCCGGCAAAGATGTACAGAATTATGTTTAGATAAACCTTATTTAGCAATTTTTAACCAATTTCAATGATTCTTTCAAGTTTTGAATGACTTTCTTTACATACGAATAAACTAAAAATTGTAAAATAAAAACTTTTTTACAAAAAGAACTCGACTTCTTAAAAAAACACTAGGTAAAAAATAACTCCAGTTTCATAAGTCGGTGGCCAATAATGAACGAAACAAAACCAGCAAAGCCACAGACTTCCGAAACTGGAGTAATTTTTACTTATTAGTGTTTTTTTAAGCAGTCGGTTGTTTTTTTGTAAAAAAGTTCTTTCTACCAAGGTACAGAAACGTCATTCCGCGATATCGACTCGCTCTTTGCCAGTTTTTATCATGCTTTCAACATTTCTTAGGCGTTTTGTGATCGCATGATCACCTTGTCATATATTTTTCTTAAAACAAAAGACAGATGTTTCAATTTTGATTTTCAAATGACAAAAGACATGCAGTTTGTCTTTGAAAACTATGCCAATTGTTTTTGTTCGTAGTGATTTAGATAAGCATTATTTTCTTGTTTCAAGTATTTTTCCACTTCAGCTGGTGAAATTAGATCGTTGTTATAATTAATCTTAATCTTGTTTGCAATGTTAGTGTTCTCGACTAAACTGTTCTGTGATTAAATAGTTTCTGAGTTTATAATAACTGAGCGCACTTTGTATATATACCTACGCTACCTACGCGCTTTTGGATGGATGTGAATTTTGTTGATCTTTTATAAAAAAAACTCGCGCCTTCTATTTGCCCCAACATTACTGTCAAATCTAGAAATTGCTACCGGGACCAATGGCATTTATAATGTGCATTTTAGGGCACGAAAGCGTCATAATAAAACTTAGGTATCTATCGACTAATGCTGCAGCCAGTATAATCTATACTGGCTGCAGCATTAGTCGATAGATAACTAAGTTCATTTACAGAAATACAATTCAAGCTATCTAGCTTAAATTCTATTTCTGTAAGTGAAAATACCAACTTTTTTCCTATTTTATCATTTTATCATTAATATTCCTTGTCCCCATTAAGACTGTTAGCGTTTAAATTTCACATTCCAAACTGAATAATTACGGCATCCAAAGCTAAATTAAACTAATCTCGCAAGAACATAATATGCAATGCAAATTACAATAATATTAGTTATAATATCATCGATATTCTCAGACATAGTGAGGACAACTAACCATTTGAACATGTGAACGATATTATGAATGAACGCATGTGCACTCTAGAAATACACGTATCAGCAATTTATGTTTTAATGTCGACGACATGATGTTCATTCACTAACTGCATTTAGTTTAGGATCAGCGCTGAGATCTTGTTCGTTCGCCAGTTTAAACTCATTGAACATTGAATTGGCAGAGTACCTAGCTAATGATTCTTCGTTTGTCTAGTCTTAGATTATTATACAGTTCACATGGATTAATTTGAATAAGATTCGCGAAGTTTTTAATGAATCTGCGTAACATTTTTTCGTCTTCCATCATCGCATTTCCACTTGGCATCATCTCAACAGTCACACGTATATCACCTTTTACACAATCTATTATTTGGTCTATTTTTTGGTCTTGCTAAGCTCATTTAGCAACATCTCATAAACCACCAGCGATCTAGAGGGCTGTGTTGCTCTATGTCCTCCACTCTAACCTATTACATTCTTACTCAAAACTTGTCTAATATCTATCTATTGTTAATTTTGTCTAATGCTATCTATAAAACATAAAGTTCATATGAGACAAGATAACAATCCCCTTTATTTTAATCTGAGCTCGTTATTAAAGTTTGAAAGAGTGAAATGTCACATTTAAAAATCGTGTTTTCGTCTCATTAGTAAGTTCAACGTTTTTCACCACGGTCTTATATTAAAATAAGACCATCAACAAATCTCACGGAGCTGATGTCTCGTATCGTCTTACAAATCAGTAGGGTGCTCTTTAAAAATAAAACTAACTTTCAACATGATCAGTCTAAAATTAGTGTCTACCTATTGAGGATATTCACAGAATTTTGTTTGATTTTCCCCTGTTCTAAATTTAATTTTGATTGAAGAGCTATTGGGCAATTTTGAATGAAGATTATTTCTTGCATATTGCGGAAAATACATGAATGACGTCCGGGACTTGGAACTCCTCTTAAACTGTTAGTTTTATTTTTCCTATGTGCGTGCCCATGTACTTTACGATGTTGGGTAAGTTTGTAGATACTTTTTAAAGTAACAGAAAATTCAAAATTTTTATTATTTTCTGTTTTGCGATAATAAGTCTGAGTTTTGCAACAAATATATTTTTTAGAGCTATATTCGTTTTAAATGATCATAATCTGGGTTCTAAATATATTATGATTGCCGAAAAAAATATTTTGATCAACACGCAGGGCTACAATTTGCAAGTAACATAAAAAACTTTTAGATTTCACGGAACATTGAAGCCGATGGCCGTTGGAATGTAAAGGTTCGTGAGTTCGAAGATCTGGTAAATTAGATCTGGATTGCAGGAAGCTAATGAATAAGGGCAAGGGAAGACCAATCGTCGAGGATATCTTTGGGGTAAGTTTACACATTGTAGTTACATTGTAGGTACATACAGTTGTAGACATTGTTTAGGGAAATGATCATGGTGTTGATTAAGTTGATTTTACAATTGGTGCAACAGTATTCATGTAAAAGCAACATCTTTTACGTCTTCAACACTTTTGTCAAACATAAATACAGTCGCAAGTTCAACCAAGACCTGACTAAAGAGTTTAAATGTCTAGTGAAGATTATAATATCTAGAAGCCATTTCAACTAGTTTCATCTTACATCTCACAAGCACGTACGATGCGAAAGATGTTCCATCGGATCGTAGGCCGATTCTATTTTCGCCAAAAAATATGTAGAACACACCAAACTAGCACCAACTGTTTACATTGCTATCGGAGCGGTGAAAGAAACTCAAGAAACCAAGAACCAAATCAAAGTATTTCATCGCGTTCTTATAAACGTTCGATACAATAAACAAATGTTGAAGAAACATCTATTTGTGTTCACGCCTTAACCAAGCTTGCTTTTGAGGGTAACGCCCTTAATTTTAAAAGTTAAGCTTCTTATGAAGCTCGGTTATTTTTGGGTGGTGTTTAGAAGGCCAAACAGTGTCTTTGTCGGGTCTTTCTGTGCGAAGGGTTCATTGAAATGGATGGGTAGTTTCTGCTGAGTCAGTGTTTATTAATGCATTGTGAGTGATGTCCTAACCACCTGCTAAATATGGTATTGTTGGCATCGCGCAATGAGGAGACCTTTGTTCGACCGTACGTGATTTTATTTGTTTATTTATTAACACTTTATGCTTCAGTAAAAATAACCGCATACATGCGGACTTAATGCCTTAGTTGGTTTTAACCGTACGCGTAGCTGGGTTCTAAATACTAGATTGGCTTACTTATAACTGTCTACAGTCTGATATCTACCTAAATAATTATATTATTTCAGGTAGGTAATATAAATGTCACATTAGACTGCAGTGAAGTCTCTGATATGATGCCTGTACGTTACGGGCATCATATCAGAGACTTCTCTGTAATACTAAGACACGATTTATCTTTAAAATCCTTTTAGATATTGAAACTACAGAGTTACGACTTCAAAGTTTTCCTCACAATTCTAAAATGTATGTACCTATTTCAGGATGGTATATCTTCATCGCTTGTGTTTGGTTGGTCGACAGAATATTTGGGAAATTCGACGCGGTTGTAAAATTTGCTTCTACTTAATAATGTGTGGATAATATAGAACAGACATTTGGTTGATTTACAGAGTGTTTTGTCGAGTGCTTCGATGGAGATTTTTTTAGAGAAGGTAGGTAAGTACTTATTAATATTTATTTTACCTTCGAAATAAACTAACTGTAGACGGCTTGGTGTCCACGAAGGAGACACATTGCTATGTAAACCTACACTGAAAAAAAAGAATTGTTGAATGTACTAAAGTAGCGTATGTTGAGTAATGAACTGCCATAGTCAACCCTTTTCATAGTTAATTTTACTATAACAAGAGTGAATTTAACAAAATTCACTTTGTTGATTTTACATAACAAAACAGATTGACTAAAACTGTTTTAAGTATAGTAAAATTTATCGAACAAATATTTGAATACACTAAAGAAAATTTGTAAAATACTTTCGTAAGAGTTCTCTAAATTTCCAACAGGTGACGTTACTAAATTTGTTCGTAAAATCTAACAAATTAGGAAATTGATTTTACTTGAGATAGATTTCATGTAATTGACATTAGAAATATGTACATTTTTCACAAGCTTGTCAATAAAATCAACAAAGAACTTTTGTTTAAACAACAGCGCGTGTTTAGCAAAACAGTTTTCCAGATATCCGATAGGTGTGGCTTGCTACTCTAGTTAGTTTCGGGACCGATAGATGGCGCTTTTTATTTGAGATCAAAAATTAGATCGCGGTGTTAAGATTCTCCGCGAATACTATAAGATGTTTGGATTGTGAGAATGTTCAACATCCCTCACCGTCCCTGATGACGCTATCACCCTCCTCCAGGAGAGCGATAAGTCTACCAGCACAGTTCGCAAGAACGCAGCCCGATTCCGGCCTCGCCGTCGAGGCCCGTCGCGACGCTCCCGATAATTACCCGTCCTCCCGTCCCTTGCTTGTGTGCCAGCCCGCGAGCTGAGCAGTAGTTATAATAAACTCGCTGCCCCCAAATAATAACCACACAGATCCAGCCGTCCCTTGCTGTCCTCTCTCAGCGACGCCCTAAGCCGAGGCTCGTACCCCGCAGGGGGTGCCCTTAGCGTAGTCGCTTAGTTTTTAAGTTTTTTATACTCTGGCTGGAGGTCTTAACTTTTAAGATATCTCTACAGAGACGCCCGGTTAAGCTATACACGTCCTCTTCAAGGACACGATATGCGATACGCCCCTCAAATAAATAAATAAAAAAGAATGTTCAACATGGTAGATTAAACATTGTTGGTGATTGGTACCCTATGTTTCCTTTTTTCATAACCTAGCGCTGTAAAGGGTAGGGAACCATTGCGTCCTTCACTAAGCCCGGGGATTCGCATTGACCCTCGCGAAGCCTGAGGGTTCATCAGGGTTCCGGAACCGACAGAACTTTTATTTAAACAACAGGTACAGAACAGTTACCGGCACGTAACTTGGCAAGAGATTGTCGTAGTGGGGGAAGTTCGCGCATATAAAAATGTATGAAATTGTGCGTGCGCAAACTTCCCCCACTACAAAAACTCTTGCCAAGTTACGTGCCGGTAACTGTAGCAGCATTAATTTCACATATTTTACTTAACCTGTTTAGTGACATTAATTAAATCTCATCGTATTTAAGATCTAAAATGGAACAGGACTTTTAAGTTGAATATACAAAATGAAATGAGTAAATATAGCAAAATTAATTTCACATATTTTACATAACACGTTAAGTGACATTTACTAAATCTCATCGTAAAATATCGAAAATAATCGATGTGAAATATACAGAACTTTTTAGTTGAGTAAACAAAACAAATGGGTAAAGGACAATGCCCACGGCGCTATGGACAAATGTACTCAATTTAACATTGTTGTGTCTTCATCAAATTATCTTTAAAATACTCGATGGCATGTCTATATACTACCTCAAAAGATTTAACACAAACGACAATGGCATTTCCGAGATATTTACAAAAATGAAATTACTATTTTGAGGTTATGTTAGACCAAAAAATAGTTGAAAAGTTATTTAAAAGGGTCTGAATAGGTTTACGGGTTAGCTTGGTGTCTTTGAAGCATATTTGTTTTTGAACTAAAAGGCTCGACTCGACGCACAACGTACCAAAACCAGTAGACAGTATTGTATTGCAAAAATATGACAGACGCAATAAATGTCAAATAAGGTTGTACCCATACTGATGAGAGATAGATTTCCGTAAACCAGCCAGTGATATTTCACGAATACCACTTGGCGCCGATGCCGTCGTTTACAACCACTGATATTAAAAATACTATACTTAGAACTCTGTTATTACCTACTTTACAATAATAGATTGAACAGTCAACACAAAATCGATATCGTTTTATTTTATGTAGGTAGGTATGCACATTACCCGCAAAAGAAAAAAACGTAACGTAAAATTATTTTTTTGAAGGCGGTTAAAAATAAACATCCCTAGTATTGACAGCTGATAGTAAAAAATGGCGTTCTATAACGTAGGAAACATAAAAGTACTAATTATTGTTCAAAAAACTATCCCATTTTAAATGATCATTAAGTCTTTTTAAAAAAGATATTTTTATTATAGATATTTCATGTCGTTTAAAGACTTGAGACACAAGTATTTATCAAGAGTACTGTTCCTGGGCAATCTCTTTTACTAAACATATGGGCTCAGACCAATAAAAAAGTATAGACAGAGCATTGCGCTCCTAAAAGTGTGGCACGTAATATGAAGACGATTCGCAATATGAAGACGGCCGCTCGGTAGTCTGCCGCTAGCAAGCGAGAGCGCGTGACGTTGTTTTGTTTTAATCATAACTACGAAATTATGCCGCCCCGCATCATAAACTGCTGCAAGAACAATTCCTGTTTCCAAAATATAGCTTCTGGAATGATTTTTTACAAGAAAGTAACGTTTGTTTAAATAAAATCGTAAAAATATCAGAAATAATTTCTCGGAACACGCCATTGTGTCGGTGTTGCAAGTTAAGAACATTATTTTTTCCCAAAAAATAAGGAAAATCGTAATGTTTTACGGACACTTCACAGCATTTTTTTTTATAATTTTACTATTGGACACAGTCAAATATAATCAAATAATAGTATGTTTGATACGATATTTTTAGGTTCCCAGCTCATAAAACGTGGAAAGAAAAATGAATTAAAACTATACGGGACAACAGAAATAATAACGAGTGGCTCCCTTCAAAATTTAGTAGGATCATGACCAACGACGTATGAAAATCCGTCTCAAGTTGAAACAAAATAAGTCTTTTTTTTATTAAGTATAGACTACGCTTTATATACTATTATTTAAAAGTATTCATTTTAACATAAATAGACGAGTTTTAAAGCAAACAAAGATGGAGATAATCTACAAATTATGTCTATGCTACTCGCAACTCGTACATAAATATAAGGTTCCATCATGTTGCGAAACGAGAAACTTTACTCAAAAGTTATGATATGACTCAAAACGTCAGACATATTATAAAAAGATGACACAACATAAGGGGCATTAATAATTTCACTTATTCAGAAAGTTAATTATTGTAATTAAACAAAAATATTTTTCATTTCATACACTTGTAAGTTTAACGTTCAAAAGTGCCTTTTAAATGGCCTAATTGAAATAAATGATTTGACTTTGACTTTGACTTTACAATCAAGATAAACACTATACTACATACATAATAATAAAACTTAACCAAAGTATCTCTCGCACTTGGGAGTCGCAGCGCAACGCTTGCAACATTTTTCTCTAGCACACATGCGCAAATCTGCGATGTCATACACCAAGTTACGCACACAACGCCATAAGTAGTCCTCACTTTTTTAGTCGCGATTATTCACGACGGCTCCGTCTATACTTTTTTATTGGTCTGAGCATATGGGTTACCTAATCAACCAGTTCTATTTGGTAAAATCAACAATTTCGTGTGTAGGACCTATATTAACCCGCGGATTTCATAAAATTTACGCGGAATTAAGTAAAATCAATCATTCTTTTTTTTCAGTGTATGTAACAATATCTTAGCTACCAACTTTTGTTCCAAAAATCATTAATTACAAAATAACTATCAGTAGTAGATACCTATATCGGCTATTTGCATTTTAACCATAATCACTTCGATCATTAAATACGAAGATAAATCACCATGGATTGGAACCTGAAAGTTTATATTATTATGAGCAGATTTTACTGCAATTGTTTCTGAACACCGTTGTACAAAATATGTCTAATCTAATATTTATTTTTGTTAAGTATATATATATTACTCTCTTCAAGTCCCGTCAATATCTCAACAATCCAGCACTTTTGACCATCTGCCAAGCATCATCAATTCCTAATTTAGACAATTTCGTTGATGCCCCTCGCGATGATTGAGGAATAGAATTCGCAGACCAACAGATTTCTAACCGATTTATAAACTATGGTGGTAGAATAAACATGTGGGTTAACAGCTTGTTAAACACAGGCAATTAAATAAGGTGCATGTTTACATTTGTTCGAGAATTAGATGTATTGTTATTTGATTTAGCGTCTGCAGAAATAAAAGTAAGTTTACGGCTAGAAATTCGTGGAAGGAGGACTGTAAAGAGTTCGTAATGAGGGGAATAAAACTGAATAGTGCTTCGAGAATTCGTTACTTGTGAGATTTAAATTCAGAAACTGAATTACGAAAACAGAATGCTTCAGTGTGCATCGTTAGGTAGGTAGTTGTTTTATTCTTTTTTTCATTTACGGCGGGAACTATTGAGCAAGCGTGAGTGAATGGCCATGTCTTGAATTAGTCGAGTCCATCGCCGAGGTCTTTATCGGACCACGTTTTAATTTAATTAATTCCCATAAATCCAGCATATAAAAGTCCCAAACTATCATCGAGTACTATAACTATGAATCACTTTAGTGAAATTAAAATTTTATTCACCAATTTCCATGTGGTCGTCTTTTGATCGTTCAACGACATTTCTGTTAAGTCGCTCGTTGAATGTATATATTTTTACTATTATTTCGTTCTCGTCGTGACATTAATGGACTATCAACTGGTTGATGTCGCATCATATGTTTTCTGTGGACAGGAGATTGTGGAAATATGCAACAACGTTCTTTTTAGCGTCAAATAAATCGTGATCTTTCAACCGTAGCGCCTCTGGTCGGGAGTGGTGTGTAGTGAAAAGTTACTGTTGACTCATGAAAATGCCTGTGTTGTATTCAGTTCTGAGAATATATTTCACAAAGCTCGTAAACTGAATGTTCTCCTCCGTTTTACATTAACAAGTTTGTGATGTTAACACTGGTAGATAGATGCCGTTGGAACAAAGGATTAACGTTGGTTACGTTCGCTACTTCTTCTAAACGTTTTTTGTCTTTTGGGATACGTTCATGACCATTTAGATCCTTATTTTTGTATTCTTTATACCTCACTCATTTACCTACTAATTCATGTTTATGTGATGAGTGGTTTCCACATAATTGTTACATTCTGCTGGGTCAAATCAGCACTCAATAAGAGATTGCTTTGTGGGTTGTTTTTTGCTGTCTCTAGCATGCCAGGTAGAATCTAGGTAGGTAGGCAGATAAATATCTATGTATTTCTGTTCTAAAATAATTTGAATATGTCTTAGCGCCCAATCTCTAGGTTTTACCTATATTAAAATATTCGGTTCTTACTGTCTGTTCAGTTTTCTTCTTAAGAAAAAAATTCCGTAGCACCAGAGTTTGTTCAATCTAAACTACAAAGCTACACAAATGAAAATTGAAAACAAAAATATAATTAAATAAAATGTATTTCAGTTCAGAAACACATTTTAGGATTATAAAAACGATAATGGATGTTCGCCCGCCGTTATAAATCGTGCAAGGAAGCGTTATTTTAAATTAGAAAGTTAAAATAACTAACGTTACAGATTCAGGCAGTTAATTTCGTAGGATTTATGTTAGACAACACATCTCTAGAGAATAGCTATTTATATTGTGTATTATGACGTCATAGTTCATGTTGTAACGCTTGGTCTACCTACGTGAAACTAATATCGTGTAGTGCGGCTGAAAGCGATCTAGGTAACGCGACTAGTTTTCGAAGTATCTACAACATTTCTTTAGCAAATTTTAATACTTGATAAAACTTTACATAATAATACTTTTCATGTAAGTAGGTAATAGGTATTTATAGAGATATACCTACTTTGTATATAGATTAAAAACTTAAGTAGGGAATGACTTTATAGGATATTGTTAAATTATTCCTAATTATTATTATTTCACTTTACTAACTGGTATGAAAGTCTCACGCAGAGCCTCTGTATTTCTTTCCATACTACCTATTGCCTATATATAGCCTAAATGAAACCTAAATTATATATAGCCTGAATGAGTTCTTGACAAATAATTGACATTCTGTTATATCAATATTGTAGACGCAATGTAATAATGTAAGTAATAAATACATTCAATAACTAATTAATGAAATGATGACAATTGATAAAGATAAAGATAAAGTATTTATTTGTTTATGATAATGTAATATTTTAATTATTATTTTCTCTCTTTAAATAACTTTATGTAATGCATGGAATTAAAATTAAGATAGATATAGGGGGTTATTCACCAACTCGACACAAGATACTGGACACACGTGTGTCCAGTTGGTGAAAATTAGAATTAGTACAATTATTATTTCGTCATCTGGACACGCCAAAATTTTTGCGCGTGTCCACATAGTGAAACCTAAATTAAATCACTTTTATGTTTTCACCAACTGGACACACCCAGTTTTTTTGCAAAAAAGGGTACAGTCAGGTTAATAATCGCTTCAATTTCATGAAAAAGCTGCCTCACTTTTTTACTTGAAAAACCTTATTAGCTTCTATTTAAGACAAATTTTGAAATAAAACAAATATATCGATGCCCCCAAACAATAAGTCGGTAATCGTAAAATCCAAATTTTACAGGAGAAATGTTTATCTGTTTTTGTTAAATATCTTTCCAACGAATCTGAGTACTGTACTGTGTACTGTACTGTAAATTAAATAGTGGGAATAATGTTCGTATGATATTTCGTACTCCCAATATCGACATGAATGGTAAATAGCTGATGGAACTTTCTAACGCATGTTTTAAACGTTCCATCACAGAAGAATCTCTTTGAATGTGCAACAATTTCTCTCATATTATGGTGGGCAAAAACGAGAATACGTTGATCTCCAATGCGATCTACAAGCAAGATATCTTGAAACTGCTCAGGTACAACTGTATGGGATTAAATATAATGACCACCATAAAATGCATTGATACCCTTAGTTCTTTTACCAAAAATATAAACTTGACACCAGAAAAATAAAGTCTATAATAACAATAGTACTAGCTATTTTAGTCACGACTGCACTTTAAATTGTATTGGAACATCAAATGTAGTAAATGATCACCAAATCTTAGCGAGCAAATTAATGCACTATTTCCGTGGTACAACGGTGGAATTATGTCCAACTGGTTGAATCACGGGGATAGGATGATCGTGTAAAACAAATGAAATGTATGTAGGAGGTAATATCTGGAACTACTGGTTCAAAATGAATAATTAGTTTTGTACGGGATTGCTTAAACCCCAAAGAGTTTGCTCCCATAATCAGGACTTGGGGCATCCCGACGTTAAGTTAGTTAGGTTCCTTTAAACCCTGCAGAAAGAAATAGGAGCCCCGCGTAGCGGGGCTCCGTCGTCTACGCTTTTAAATTTCTGCGTTGTTAAATTTGCTTAAATAGGATAGCAAGATGAAAAACTTTGGTTATAATTTAACTTAATTTTGGTGATCATTTACTATTTTTGGGTTACTCATGATTTACTTGGAGTTATTTTACTTAAATAGGATAGCAAAGTGTTAAAACTTTGGTTATAATTTTACATTAAAATGCGAGTTTCATTTTGGTGATCATTTACTATTTTTGTCTGCTATTTGTTACTATATCTGGTGGTAAGTTAAACATAAGCCGAACTGTATTAAGTAGCTATATTATTGAATGATATGCGTTGAACGCCAAATGATTTGTTCCTTTTTCTATACAGTTTATTTTTCACACTTTGGAAACGTGGGATATTTGCAACTAAATGGAGTCCTTTCTCTTCTATTCGCTCAATAGTATCAAAGTATAGACTTGAGACAGAAGCAGCTAGATTATGCTTTACTTGATCCTCGCAATCATTTAAATTCATTACAATCTCATTATTCGCCAAATCGCCTTCATGATTATGATCAGTTGACTTTTTCGAGCAACGCCACGTAGAAGATCCATCTTTATTTTTCCTTAGGTGAACATATTTATATCCAACTTTTAATAAAATTGGACGATTTCTTTGAGAATGGATGAATGAAAATGTATTTCTGTTAGCCAATGATGGGCCTGCGACTTCTTCTGTAGACATATTTGTTTTTACATGAAACAATCAATTAGATTTTTTTATGAAAAAATAAAATGTTGCGGCATCGCTAAATTAAAATAACTTAAAAATACAATGTTGAATCTAAAACTAACTGAGTACTTACCCATATTAAAATCCACGTCACTTTTAAATGGCACAAATACTGCACCTAATGCATACGCGAAACGAATTAAACTGATAACGAATTATGACCAAAGGGTTACAGGGTTGGGATTTATTACCTGCTACAAACAATTAGCGCAAACTACGTCATTGTTAGTCGCCAACCGCCGGGAATTCAGAAAGTGCAATAAAACTGGTTACATGTTGAAGATTATAAGACAAGCATAGAGATAGTGACTTCCTAATACTGTCAGTGTCAAAATTATATTCTATAAAAATTAACAAATAGTGAATAATTCTAAAATTACATACTTACTTAATTACCCGCAGTAGGACGTTTAGTGACTGATGATAATGTGACACAAAACATTAATGTGCTTGACTGTACTCTAGCTTGATTTCGGGTAAAATGCGATTATGTGTCCAGTTGGCGAAAACATAAAAGTAATTTATTTTAAGTTTCACTATGTGGACACGAATAAAAATCTTGGTGTGTCCAGATGACGAAATAATAAGTGATACTAATTTTGATTTTCACCAACTGGACACACGTGTGTCCAGTCTCTTGTGTCGAGTTGGTGAATAACCCGATATAGGTACCTAATGTTGCAGTGCCCTAGCAGGGTTCATGTACGAAACTCATATCTGTAACAAGACCTTCTAAACGACATGAATGCAATAAATAAATAAATAAATATTGTTACAGACTGATCTGACGACAGAAGCTACTCGTTGGCAGTATTTCTAGAAGCTTACTTATCTTCTACAAATTATCTATATCTAAATTGCGGATGAACAGCTCTTTTTAAGAGCTGACAAATTTTGTAAAAAGATAATTTTGTCTTTTAAAGTAATTTATTGAATTAGTAACTTATTGTTGTATTTATACGAAAATAAGTATTTACTTACTGCAAATAAAACTGTTATTTAACCTGTAAATATTTATTTCTAGTTTCAAAAAGTGTTCTCGCTGCTGAAGTGAAAAGTTATGTGTGTTACACGAGAGCAAAGATTATTGCATCTCGTGCCTTTGAATCCCTCGCCACACTCAGGATTCAAAATCAGCACTCGCAGCAAAAAACGACTTTGCTCTCGTGTTGCACAAGTAACATATTAAGTTGTATGAATTAAGATAAATTAATGCTGAATTCCATACATTTCACCTGGAGCCTTCTAAAAGTTGCTTAGCTGGTGGCTGTCCTAAACCGTATCTGAAGGGCTTGGTGCACCAGAGCTTATACTAAATACGCCAGAATTTTAGCCAGTGGAACTCTTGATGCCTAACCTTCCAATTCCCAAAAACGAAAGTAGTACGTATCCAAGATTTTCCTCGCCTTAAAAAAAATACACGTGTTACAACCATTTTCTCGCAGGAAATGGATAATTAGTTGTTTTTAGAAATAAATCTATTGTTACCGACCGAGTATATTTTTGCTTTCGCCACCCACGGATTGGTCATTTGTATTTTGAAATGTGTCTCGACTGAAGTAGGTACTTACCTACAGTCTTTTAATGAAGGTATATTTGTGTTTTAAGAGTACGTTTTTAGCAAAGCAAACATTAAACAAACGCACAGCACTTAATTTTGCATAACGTGTAACAACCCTCCTCGGCTAACTTGCAAAAAGTTTAATTAGAATAAAAAGTCCACCTTGTATCACGGAAGACCTGAGATGTTTTAAGGGGAGAAGCAAAACAATTAACAACAAAGAGGGACTTCTGCGGCTCACCAACATAAAAAGTTATTTTTCCATGATTATACCAAAAGAACATGTTATCGGGATAAATATACCAACTACCAAAGAGATTTAAAATACTATAAAGCGGTAATGTCAAGGAAATGTCATAGAAAAACTTTGATCCCATGTCTCAGTAACGCCATCTAGAATAATATATGAATATTGGAGCGGCAGCGGAGCGTACTACAAAAAACTCATAGACTTGTATCCAGCAGGACACACTTTTACGGACGAAAATTTTGTTCGTGATGTCCGGTCTATAGGTATTGAATGTTTTTGCCAACTACTTATGCCTGAATAAACAAACAACCGAACATCTTCACAATCTTTGACATCACCTCTCACAGCCGCGAAAATCAAAGACAACTCGTCGCAACGTAGGTAAACTAAACAGAAGTTTTTCTCCAATTTATGCACTAAAGTAGCATAGTACTGCGATGTTTACCGCCCGTGGCGCCCCACATTACTAAAATATACGCCGACAAAATCGCCTGAAAAATGGGCTGCTGAAATTCAGTCTGCAAGCGCGGCATTGACGGATGTTTGTATATGTATTAAGAGAAATATTGTATCAGTAGTTTTTCCCCACAATACGGCCTATATGCCCTAGTTCTAATACTCTTTATAGCTTATAACAGCACTTTTAGTACGCGATGAAACGCGTATTCTGTGTTTATTTAGTTTTTTCGCGTCTGGCCGGCTCTTCGTTTGCTTTCGTTGGTTTATGGGGCTGAGCAGAAGCATTTTGTATGGACGGAATGTGAGTAAAATAAATAATGGAAACGTCGGTTTAATATAGCATCATGTAGAATGTTAGCCATGTGTGTCTATGAAACATATTGATCGGCGTATCGCACTCCCGGTGTCCGTGGGAGGATGCTGACAGAATCGTTGTGGGGAGCAGTGGCGAAGTATCCATACAACTCGATTTCTATCGGCTTTCGTTTGGAGGTTCGGAAGAAAGAAAGAAAGAAAAACATATTTATTTGGCACGTGCCACAAGTGCACAAAACAAAGAAAAAAAATAATAATAAAAAACTAAGTCTAAACACGAAAAAGAGTGTGTATCGCACGGCTGCGCCAAATAGGACCAGTTCAGCAAAGTGCCGAGCAACTAGAGCCCAAGAGCAACTCTTCTACGATTGAATGACCTAAGGTTCTGTGCGTCCAAATAAAATATTTTCTTTCTTTCTTTCTTTCTTTCTTTAATAATGACAGCCGGACTCTAGCACTGCCAAATATACTAAAGGTACACCAAAGGCATACAGTAGTAGGTAGACTGATGACTTCAAGAGATACAACAAATAGTGATACGAATACCTACTAAGTTTTTTTTTTTCGTCGGCTTATCTCAAGAAAATTGACCCCTCGCCACTGGTGGCTAGCATACTGCATTGCTTTCCCTGTTTTACTAGACAAATCAACATCGATCGTATGGTTTAATGTAACTATCAAATATTATAACTGCTTGCGAACGAAATCACGACCAGCGTGACTTCGTTCCCAAGCTGTTTGCTTTTACCAGTCTTATAAGAACTTCGTATAGTGGATAAAATTTTACGTATTTTACCCAATCAACGATACGGCATAATTTAAGCTACCACCCTGCACGATAGACCTAATTCCAAGTGTAATTTAGTGCCAAGCTATGGAACTAAAGTTATGGGTTTACATGCACACAGCAGATAGAATTCGACTGGCCTGTTGGTCTAGTAGTTACTGGCCCTGACTGCTTTACCGGAGGTCGTGGGTTCAATTCCCACCCAGGACAAATGTTTGTGAGATGAGCACGATCATTTGTTCTGTGTCTGGGTGTAATTTATCTATTATATGTATGTCATGTATTTAGAAATATATAAGCATGTTTATCAGCTAAGTATTTTGTACAAGCTCAGCTTAGTATGGGACTAGATAGCGTTGTGTGAAAGTTGTGGAGTATTTATTTGTGGAATACTTATTTAGTTCAGAATTTAGAGGACTGAACAACCGTAACAAAATGAAAACTGGCTATAGTTTTTAGCGCACAAACAGCACCAATCGAAACAATTTTTTTTTGTTTTGTTTTATTAATTTTAAGAAGGCTTACAGACTAATTACACATTATTAGGTAACAACATTAAACATTCAGATTGCTAACAAGCCTCCACAGATATAATAATGACCAAGAACCATCCAAAAGACTAGAAATTAATCGACTTCGACCTTCGTTATTTATTCGGTTTTAATTATACCTACAAATAGATACTACGACTTACAGCTTACTTACAACTAGTCTTATGTAATCAGCAAGCCTAGCCATATTACAAATTCTATTTCAATTATAGAAAGAAAATGGCGTATATGGAATCAGCTGTTTGTAAACTGTCAAGTATATTCATTTTCAGCCATATTACAAATTCTACTCATTAACACTTGACAGTTGACAAACCGCTGATTTTATATACGCCATTTTCTTTCTATTGTCGCCTTATCTATTACGATAATAGAAATATAATTTTTAATATGGCTAGGCCTGCAGATTATAATATACAGATTCTACACTATTAAATAATGACTCCGTTAGTCGATTGTTAATAAAAAAAGAGCGATATAAATTGTACATCTAGAGTTCATGTGTTTTCTAGAAGAATAAGATAGGTACCTACTTGTATTTGGATTTTGCTTTTGATTTCGTCTACTTACCTATCATCTTATTCCAGATTCCAAGTTCTTAGAACCCAATTCATGTAGGTACACCTGCCAATTCCAAGAAACCAGTGACTCAATTGTTGCAAATGTCTTAATTTCGCGGACCATTTGCCCGGCCTATATCTCTTTAACGATTTCCCAGCACTAGTGGAGTTGTTAGAATACCAATGTGCTTGTCTCGCTCTTTGATGCCCTGGTATGTTAACAGACCTTCGACGAACGCAATCAGGTTTACTGTAAGGTGTTAAATGTGGACATGAATCAGATTTCTAAGAAACACCTAAGTATAATAGGTAGGTACTAATTATTGATTGCTTAACTGTGGTGGTTTTATTAATAGGCTAGTCGACAAAATTTTAGTTTTTAGTCCCTCATCTAGATGTCAAAAAAATATTCGACACAATTTTTTTTTTACGTATTTTAAAAATAACGGCGATACATCGAGTGGAAATACCTCACGACGTTACTCACTATTCTATACTGCAGGCCTAGCCATATTACAAATTCTATTTCTATTATCGTAATTGATAAGGCGACAATAGAAAGAAAATGGCGTATATGGATTCAGCTGTTTGTCAACTGTCAAGTGTTAACGAGTAGAATTTGAAATATGGCTGAAAATGAAATAGGTAGGTACCTACACTTGACAGTTGACTAACAGCTGATTCCAAATACGCCATTTTCTTTCTATACCAGAAATAGAATAGAAATAGAACTTGTAATATGGCTACGCCTGCAGTTTATACTGAATAATTAAGTTACGAGCCCCCTCTCAACACCTTTTTAGCGATTAATCTAAGTACACTTGAGAGCAATAAAATCGCACACCCCTTGTAATTTGGTTTATTACTGATTGTTTTCTAAAATCGAAAGATATTGAGTAAAAATCATTAGACAAAATTAAAGCATACAAGCTTAGCTTTACAAAAACATAAAATTAAAATCATTGACCTTCACGTAACTTACAAAAACCGACCGTACACCGAATTCCCCAAATTCACGCGTTTGCGTTGTCACTACTTGCACCCTTAGCCGCAGGTATAAAAAGGTCAGTTTATTGGAATTTTTATTCAGTTGCATACCGAAGGTCAACGTGATAACATCTCTACTGGAAGCATACGGATTTACTGGAAAAATATGGATACCACGCCCGCAGAAGCCGCTCAAGTTATTGCCTTGCTCGAAGCAGGCCATAACCAAAGTGAAGTTGCTCGACGGCTAAATTTGAGCTGCTACTCTGTTCGTCGTGTATACCAGAGGTTCCAAGAGACCGGTGGCTACATTCGGCGACCAGGATCTGGCCGGCGACGCACAACATCAGAGCGTGATGACCGCTTTCTTGTGACAAGGTCTTTGAGAAATCGGCAACTGAACGCGGTTCAACTGGGACAACAGCTTCGAGAAGTTCGCAATGTCAGTATAAGTCGGTGGACAGTTCGAAGAAGACTAGGTGAAGCAGGAATGACTTCACATCGCCCAGCAAATGGTCCCAAATTGACCACAGCTCACCGACAAGCCCGGCTACAATTTGCTAGGGAACATTTAAATTGGACGTATGACCAATGGCGGGCTGTTATGTTCTCTGATGAGTGCAGAATGACTTTACATGGTCATGATGGACGCTCTAGGGTCTACAGAAGGTCATCAGAGCGATTTTCACAATGCTGCATAAGCGAACGTGTGGCTTTTGGAGGTGGATCGTGTATGTTTTGGGGTGGCATAATGTTGGACACTAAAACTGACATTGTATTCATCACTACGGCGAATACCGGCCCGAGATCGAGAAGTTTGACGGCTGCACGATACGTCGAAGAAGTGCTCGAAGAACATGTGAGGCCGCTTGCGTGGCTTATGGGAGAAGATTTTCTCTTAATGCACGACAACGCCAGACCGCATGTCGCTAGAACAGTTTGCGACTACATGGAAGATGTTGGAATCACCGCGATGGAGTGGCCAGCTCGTAGTCCTGATCTCAATCCGATTGAGCATGTCTGGGATGAGCTAAAAAGAAGAGTTCGAGCAAGAAGCCCTGCTCCTACGCGCCTCCAAGAGCTTCAACTTGCCATTGAAGAGGAGTGGAACGCCATACCACAAGATTTCATGGTGAAATTAATACGGTCCATGAAAAACCGATTAAGAGCTGTAATCAAGGCTAGGGGAGGGAATACACCTTATTAAAAAACAATTTGATCAAGCATTTTGAGTTTTATTTTTATTCTTTGTTAAGCTAAATTGGGTAATTTTATCCGTATGTTGGGTTTTGTGCCCTAAAACTCCCTATGGGTACTTTTTTTACACTGTATTTGATATCATTAGAAAGGTACTGAAGTAAACATTCAAATAGTGTAAGTTTTATTTTAATATGTATTCACATTTATGAAAAAAACTGCTTTAACAACAAAAAGTCAACGTGTGCGATTTTATTGCTCTCAAGTGTAGTTTCATCAATTTGATTTTTTTTTTGTAATCTAACTGATGTACTTATTATATTGTAGGTAATATGTAAGTTCTAAATACCAATGTCACTTTTTTAATATCTATTATGTAAGAACTTTCTTAGTTTATATTGACATCGGCGCAGGAAAACATTGTGAGGAAACCTGGAGTTAAAGTATAAATCCGCCTGGAGCAAGCTTGGTCATTATTGCTCATGCCTGTATGAGAAGAGGCCTTTGCCCTGCAGTGGGACAGTAGCAGGCTGGCATTAATATGTTCTGGGCTACAGTAACGCGTGGCGTGTCAACTAGTCTATGTATATTAGACTAATATTAGGTAGGTAGGTACGTAAAATCATTACGAATAAGTATTATAAAGAAGAAGGATTTGTATTTTGTATGTAACAAATAAACTTAAAAACTACTGGTCCGATTTGAAATTTTGATTCGTCGTTGTGAAGCTACACTATCCCCGGGAGACATATAGGCTACTTTTTATTCCTGTAGGTATTCCCACGGGAACGGAAACTAAGCGGGTGAAACAGCGTGACGTCCGTTATTAGGTAGTTTATGTTGCTTTTTTTAGGAATATCCTTAAGTACTTAAATGTAATTAGGCAAACAAGAGGATAATAATAATTGTGAAACTCATAAGTAGAAATACTTAGCAGGTTTTTCCGCGTGTTAAGAACATACTTACAAAGATTGATATATATGTACCTAGGTACCTACATCTATGTAGGTACCTAAATATAAAATGTCGGTTATTAGGTAGGTACCTACTTACATATAAATTAATTATGTGTTTATTGTGAGTGATTGATGACAAATAGGTAGATAACTACCTACTCACATCAATGATTCATGGTACCTACCATTTAAGGTAAGTCTTGTACCTACTTACTTATACGTAGGTACTTATGTTGATAGTTTGTGCAAAACAAACAAGTAGGTACCTAGGTAAGTATGTAGCTATTGTATGTAACTCCGTGTTTTATAAAAACCCTTTAAAAAACGGTAATTTAAACACTATACCATGTACTCGCAAATTTGATCGAAATTAAGTACCTAAATAGGGTAGGTACTTTAGAAGAGGACTTGGGTTTTAAATACCTTTAGTTTCGTGCATCCAACATCATCCATTTTGTTTTTTTTTTACTGCCGAACTAAAACGAACACCAGTGTTCCATCTCACCTCACACCTGCGGCGGGGGTCATGGAGAACCCCACAAAACCAACTTCAACCATTTTTTTTTTTATTTTTGAGGGATGGAAAATCCTCATGGATGTCCCCCACCCGGGTAGGCGGAGGGGTCTGTCAGACTCTTACTGACTAAAAACCACCCCGTGTTCCTTCTCACACCTGCGCCGGGGGTCACGGGAACGGAAGATACTTCCGCGACCCCCGACAGGTGCCGGACCTCGCCAAGTCTGCGAGGGGAGTGAGGTGTTAGACTCCTCTCGTGACGTCTAAGAGGGGCGCGCGTGAACACGACGCGCCGCCACCTCGGGTCCATGTACGTGGGGGCGGTGGACATCCCCGCGTCCGTCGCCCTGGACCCATTTAGGGGGGCTGGAAGAGGGCGTTGTCCGCCCTCCGCCTGCGCCCGGTGCGTCTGCTGCGGGCAGGGTGAGTGGAGGTGATCTCCCTCTCCCTTTCCGCAGCCTCGAAGAAGACTACTTGCAGTAACTTCGCGAATAGTGTAGTGTAAGGCTTCAAAAACAATTCTAGTGGTCGCAAGTTCGCAACGAGTAGGTACTGCTTTTAAGTGTGAGGTGTTGTGTTCATTTCCTGTGTCAAGTAGGTACTCTAATTGGGTTGTACTAGTTGGAATTTCTCAGTAGCTGCCCATAGTAGGGGTATGTAGGTACTTTATGAGAAAGGACTTAAACATAGCTAGCGAAATGTGAGTGTATAACCTACCTAGGTACTATGTAACTCCTAACTCTTCGGGAAATACAGGCGTATGTTAAATACATAAATTCATATCTTTAATACTTGTAGATGCTATTTATCATTGTTTATGCCATAGTCGTGATACAAACATAAATTGTGCTAAGTTAATGTGCTACAAGAACGGATTCAGTTTCACAATCAGAGACCAAATATGACAATTTTACAGGGGAAATACGGGCTGTGGGGAATTCCTCGAAAGGGTTTAAGTTGGTACCTACCTTTAAGGAAAAAGATGACAAATTTCAATTTTTTAAAGAGCTGTGGTTTTTGTGAATTGGTACCTACTAAACAAATAATGCTCAGGAGTTCAAGTTCTTAATGTTGCCGTGTTTATTAGTAGGTACTTTAAAAGTAATACTCTTGAGTAACTACACAGATGCGTTATTAAAAGACGTACCCATCGCTCGAGCCTATAAGGCGCCCCTGCGACCGGCCCGTGGGCCAAGGTAGGCATCCGCGATGTAAGGGGGCCAACAGCCCTGACATCGCCTGCCACTATCTTTAAAATCTTTACGCGCCCCCAGGGGGCGCGTAAAGATTTTAAAGATAGGACTACCAAATGAATGCCCCTCCGGTAGGGGTATCCTACCGACGACGTTTTGGGGCAAAAATGAAAGTGTTCTATTCATAGTTTTTAAATAAATACTTACCTATAAAATTTATTAGACTACCCCCTTCAAAGGTTTAATATGTGTCCCAGTAAAATTACGATAAAAGTTGGCAATTTTTTTTTATTTATACCTACTATCTATATAGTTTTTTTTATACTTTAGTAGCGTTAAAAAGAAAGATGAAAGAAAATTATCTTTGGCATCATAATTAAAAAAATCTAAAACACTGGCCAACGGCTACCATGCATGAGGTTATGAAAATGATCGTAAAAATAAAAAAGATACATTTAGTATTTAGTGAGATCACATCGCCATAAAAGTTTACGGCCCTGCATGCCTGTTGAAAGTGCTGAAACGGACTAAAATAACCTTTTCAGAGTTATAATTCAGTAGAATTATTGCGGCTTGCATGATTTATTTGATGTTTCAAACTTTCAACCTAAATAAATGTTGCAGCAAAAATGTAGGTATGTAAATAGTGGCTTTACCTGTAGGTAGGTACATTAGGTAAATCAACAACTGTATCTATTTAGATTATTGTAGCTAATAATTACAAGCTTATTCTTTTGTATGCCATATACCTATACAATTTTTTCCATGTTATAGGTAAGGAGTAGATCATGCTACAATCAACATACCTACCTACCTACAATCCAGCAACTATCAAATGCTGAAGTTTATCTTCGAGTAGATGCTTTCATGATTGAAGATGCATTGGAGGAAATTAAAGCACTAAAACCACAACATAAACTACTTACAGGTGTATCCGAACAAATCACAATATCCTTTTCACAGCAAAGCGCCACCCTTGCGCAAACGCACGTCACAGCTGCGCCAAACTCTACCCCGTTATATTTTTAATATAAAAATGCCCTAGTCGCGTATCGAATCATAAAAATATAAATATTTTAGGATCGACCGCGCGCGCAACACTAGCCGCGTCCCGACTGCCCATTGACGCATTCGTTCCGAACTAATTTCGGTGCAACTGCTATTCCGCGATTCTGTAAACACCGCAGCGGCGGTAAAACTTGACTAGAAAACGTTGATCTCCCTCCTACATGGTGACTTCTTCGTTTTCTTCATAAAAACTAGGAAAAGAGGGAGACGCGATGGCTCAGTTTAGAATGGGAACACTGGAGTGTTGCAAACTTAGAGAAGCAGGCAAAATTATTCTTATTCCCAACTCGTAAGGTTTATTTTCGTCTAGCGTAGGAAGTGGATAATTTTGTAAGTAATAAGTTCTGTTTTGGGCACATCGTGAGTCAGTCGGGATGAGGAAATGCGTGCAAGTTATAATTTCGGAGCGGCCGACATTGTTGAATGATTTTATAAATCATTGCAGGATGCCTTGCTATAGGAAAATATTTATTGTGGATGGTAATATTTTTCTTTCGAAATAATAGGCACCTACCTAATCTAAATAGGTACCTATCGACTTTAACTGTGGGAATTAAACGTAAATCATGAGGACCCATTAATTGTCTGAACTATTAAGAATTTAATGTATTTTTTGTGTAAGTGTATAAAAAAAAAGTATATTTCGAATTTACGTCAAATATTAAAAATACACACTTAATTAGGTTCTACGGACCTACCTTTTCAACTCGGTAACTAAGATCAGTCGTATTCCTTGAAGTACCTACCTACCATTATTACAGCAGCGTTGAGTCCTAATGGCGGACACCTGCCTAACTGCCCTTTTGAAAGAGGAGTATTGTGATTATTAAACATGGACCTGTCTTCTTCTCATGAGTGAAATTCTCATTTAAGCAAACAAATAACCAATACCTAGGTACTGGGCAACATTAGTAGGTAGGTACCCTTTGGATGTAGGCCTCCCGTTAAGTATTCCACAAGGATCGGTCCTGCGCTGCCCTCATTCATCGACTTCTCGCGATCCTACCCATGCTGCGTGTACGCAGCAGTCACCAGACAAAACCCGTTTGCCCCAACAGCCATCGGTTCTGCTAACAATGTGCTTCAGCACACTGCCACTTAAGGTGGATGATACCAGGGTGCCCCATGAAATTGAAATTTTCTTGTGTTTTTTTGCAATGTGCCATTACGTGTCTGCATGGTTGCATGTTGATTGAAATAGGTATGATTCGCGACTATAACAAATATGGCTTATCTGGAGCTATAATTGCTAATCACCAAAACAGCCCTCGAGGTCAATCAATTTAATGTCATTAACTTACCTAGTTAATTTGAGATCTGCATGCGGTCGTCCTCTGCAGAAGCGAAGAGTGTTCGGGATCTATATTGAAAAGCAACAGAGGTTAAGGGTCACAGCTTGTTAGAGCAACCCTGTGACCTTTGGATGCAAGCAGCTAAATTGGAACTCACGATCACGTTAGAATTAACAAGTTTCCTAAGTATACTTATAAATTATTAATTGCTTAGGGCAAGTGCACATCTGGCGAGGCGCGGTTTTCACTGGTAAGTAAACAATTATCAACCATGTACTTAGTCGTAGAAATATAGTTGAAAATAAATGAACTTCCATTAATCCGAAAGCATAAATGCCGATTGTAGTACACGGTTCATTATCGACTTTATTTTAAGAGGCGCAACATTGATATTAATTTAGCACGGAAAAACGCACGTTACTGCGCAGCGATTCGACAGGTCTGCGCCGGCCCTAACACTTTAGTCTCTCAACACAACACGCCCTTGATTAAACGGATCTACCATATCTGGTATATGGTCTACATAGTTTGACGTAGAAACCAGATCCATTACTACAAAGGAATTAGGAATAATATTACCATAACCCACATTGTACCATTCTACATTTCAAAGAATCACCAATTCTAATATCTACTTTTTTATGTAAAAATAATGAATCTTCTGTAGTTCTGTTGTAGGTCAAATATCATCTCGTGTGTAACTGCGTATTCAATGAATCCATCAAAGCTATTATAAGACTACTTCTTGGTAAATGTTGTCTTGCTTTCCAAAATTATCATCTGTGTTGCCTTTTCCCAACAACGATGATGGGGACCGGTACTTCAGACCAGGATGCAATGTCGTGCGCAGGGTGGGTATGCCCACAACACTAATTGAGGTCAATTTGCTTAACCTCCAATGGATCCGTGCGATTGTTATTTTGTCACAGGCCCTTTGATATACCCACACCATAGACAGACCATGGGCTGAGCAATACCCGCACAAAATTGACCACTCCACAGAAAAAATCAGAGGCGAGTGCGGCCAATACCTAAGCTGTCTCTTTATTTGTCTTTCAATCAGAATTCTAGAAAGAGACAACTATTGGCCGCACGTACGCTTTATCTCTCTCACACTTTCTTACCAGTATTTACTTCACAGCTGGATAAGGAACATTCAGTCCATTCTCTATGTCTATTACCCACACACAACATAGTTTTAAAAAAAGGTTAGGAAGTATCATTGCCTTCTTCATGTGTCTTTTTGTCACATCTATTCAAAAAGAGCTAGTTTATTCCTGATAAACAGGGACCAAAATAGCTCATTAATCCCTAGGGACCAAAATTGATTTGAATTTGGAATGTGAATATTGTTAGTAAATCAGCAGAGGTGAATCACAATGTATTGAATATGTAACTGGCTGAAAAACTGAGAACGCGCCAAATTTAAAAAAAGTTGATGAAAAATAAACAACGCGCGAAATTAAATGCATTCTGCTTTCGTTCGTAGTTGATTTATATTCAGATTTTAGAATTATAAAAAATGAGTGCGTCTTCCTCAAGTGAAAGTATTATTTATGTCTTATGGTTCTGAATTGTACGTAAATAAATTCTTGTTCATAAGTTGCATTTTCTCATAGCGGGTGATAAAAAGTAGAGTGTCCACCTCGGGAGCAAAACTATTTTAAGCTCGAGTGACATACTTTTAATCCCTTGCTGCGCTCAGGATTCTAGTTAAGAATCCCTCGCTCCATTCGGGATTCTACTCTAGAATCCTTGGCTCCGCTCTGGATTAAAAAAAAACTCTCGCCTTTAAAATTGTTGTTTGCTCCCTCGATAAACAATCTACTATTATAGTCTAGCTGACAGGTGGACATTCTTGTAAAATAATCGATCATTCCCGCTGTCCCATCAATTTCACCTCCCAATAAAAAGGTTCTTAAAACCACGAGGCAAAAAAATAAAACAAAACAATAAAACTATAAGAAAAAATTTATTATCTTCCTCTTACGTCTACGTTTTATCGAATGTCATTTAGCATCTTTCAATACATCGCACGCGTCCGTCATTTTTAGCCCTTCCATAATGTAAAGGAGGTTTTCAACCGACGCATCTTCGTCATCATCGAACCATAGTTGCAGCATGTTTCTCGCTCTGGTTGGATCTGTGTTGTTTTCTGTCTCGAAAAATTGTATTTCGTCGGGTTTGTAGCCAAGTTTGGCGGCCAATTTCTTCCAATCTGTCAGTTTAGCTGATAAAGCGTCAAGTTGGGAGGATGATATCATTGTGACGCGGGAGCGGGCTGTCTTATCGTAGTCTTCCTCGGCCGCGTGGGTTGAATCTGGTACCTAAAAAAAAAAAACAATAGTCTTTATTCAAACTAGGCTGAGAATCAGCACTTTTTGGACGTCAAAAAAAAATACATGAAGACAGTCCCCCAAAAACGGCCCACCCTTTGCCACTTCCTAGTGTTTGCTGGAAAGAAGTGGCGGAACAAACTCCCCAGCAACAAAAAAGAGAAGTGAAGGTTAATTTTAGCGGTTCCTATGGTTTGAAAGTCCTTTCTCAGTCGTTGGTTACCGATTAGATTCTGACAATTGTGGTGCGAAACTGGAAAAACACCTACAATATTAATATACTGTGATATATGTCACTCGTCCCAAAAGACGTATTTGAAAAACCAGCGTTAGGACAGTACCTGTCTGGCATTACCGCTGAAATGAGCCTTTTGGCGCAGCCTTGAAACATGTCAATTATTTATTTGTTAATTTCATCTTTTTTTTTTGTTCTTTTCTTTTGACAGCCACGTTGGTTTAGTGGTCGCAAGAAGCGCTATTGCTGAATGAGGTCCCGGGTTCGAAGCACTGGTCGAGCGGTGTTATTGAGTTTTTCCATCTAAAATTTCTCAGTAGCAGCCGGGATCTGTGCCCGATTGATGGCAATAGGCTCGTCCCTAATCACATGGGACTTAAATATAACAGGCGGCATGTGAGTGGACAGGTACACCGTTGCTTAACCCTTTGGGGATTATAGGCGTGATGTTATGGTATGTTATGTAATGTATTACCTGTTCGATATCATTGGCGTCTCCTTCTTTTATGAGGTCCGCTTCCATCTGTTCCTCAGTAATCTCCTCCTCGGCGTTTTCCTACAATACGTCAGTATCATGAGTTTTTTGTACACAATCATCTGTTCACACATTTAGCTCTAGTCCAGATGGTCGCATATCGATACTAATTATAATTAAACCATTTATTTAAATTAAGCAGTTATAAGGCACTTTTTAACGCCAAAGTTAAGTTAACTTTACCTTTCAATCGTGTCAATTAGAGACACAATAGAAAGACAATGACAGCGCGGACCCCGGTGTCCTCTTGGGGATTAATTAATTAAATATGAAAATAATTCTAGTTGCCTCTTCCAAAAACTAGTTTCGTATGAAGAAGAATGGGAAAGAAACTCCATAAAAAATACATAATAAAGCTGAGAAGTTAATTTGGTTTTTCTTTCAAATCTAAGTCAAATCAAAAACGTTTGTTCATTTGTTTTATTTTGATTCGTTTGTTTTGTCTTTTGTTTGAACGCGATAATCTCGAGAACAACCAGTCGTAGTTTCTTTTGTTTCTTGGGTGTGTTTATGAACATCAACAGCAAGACGGAGGCTAAAGCCCCGTATTCATGGTAAACATTTGTTGAACAAGAAAGTTGAATCAACGCTCGATGAGCGTAAACACCGTAACATATCGAGCGAGAGCTGTTATCAACTCTGCAACACACAGTGTTGCCAGCAACATGAAGACAGCAACTCCGCAACACGTTGATTCAACTTTGTTGCTAAACAAATATTTACCATGAATACGGGGCTTCGTCACGAACGAAGTGCTAGTTCGATATAAATAAAATTTCCGGGTCGGATGAAGTGTTATTGAGTTTTTCCATCAGGAATTTCTCAGTAGCAGCCCAGAGTCTGGGCAATAGGCTCGCCCCCTATTACATGGGAGTTAAACATAACTGGCGAAATGTGGGTGTACTACCAGGTACACCTCTGCCTAAACCTTCGGAGATTACAGGAGTGATGTCGTGTGTTATGAGTAGTGAAACAGCTTTCACTTTAGCGGTTTCTAAAATACAACCACCTGGACCGAGAAAATTCTAATAACAGCACATTCAAACATAAACAATATTAAAAGTAGAAAATAATAATAGGTACATTACAGTATCCCAGGTATCTGTGGCCTGTAAGAGATTAAAATATCAAATGCCACCAAATAGAAATGATTTTAGTTAGTAGTCATAGTTTCGCTAGAGTGATATTAAGCGAAGCTTTTAATAACAGTGCTTTAAACAAATAGAAGCTGAAGAAAAAAACGTATAGCAGTAACTTAAATTTAAGATTATATTCATGATTTATTATACAAACTTCAACCTTGTACTATACATTTTTAAGTTGATTTTTGAATATTGAAGGTTTAGTAGTTATACGGGGTGTAAAAAGACCGATCACATAGCCGATAACTACACATTCTGTAACAAATATAATTAAGTAACTTTAACCATAAAATATGGCTGGGAAAATCCTTTTTTTTCATATTTAAAAAAGAGATGTTTTTTATTTCGCGCAATGAAAAGCGCGACAACGCAACGCAACTTTCAATCAGCTGACCGTACGGCCGGCCGCGGACACTCGCGCTTGGTCGTTGAACCGACCGCCCGCTTGTATTTAGTATCTATTGCATTTTTGTAACTTCAAATGCGTAATTTGTTTTGAAAAATCGATAATTTTGATAATGTTTGCTCGGAAGAAAGTTTACTAATGATACTTGGAATACGATTTGAAAAAAAAACGAAACTTTGACCTTCAATATCTCCTGAACTAGTGAATTCCCGGGTAGGCATGTTCTAGAAGAAAAAAAAACTATCCCAGTGATGGGTAGAATATGTAGTTTTCGTTAACGTTAAGGGTATTTTTATACCCTGTAGATATATGGGAAATATATCTATACCTACTAAAGCTTCAGCAGCAAAGACATTGAATACTAACTATAGACAAGACATCACGAACAAAATATTCATCCGAAACTTGTGTCCGCTCGAACACAAGTCTATGAGTTTAATTTAGTACGCTCCGCTACCGCTCCAATATTGCCATATTATTCTAGATGGCGCTACTGAGATATGAGCTTCTCAAGTTCCGAGTTGAGCTCACGATAACTGACAAATGCTTGCACTGACTGATCTGGTCCACTCATATCTGTGTGGTTCTTTCCTCAAAAGACCATTATCAGACACAAATCTGCATAGTTCTTACATAATCTGACTAAGATAATATCTGGACTTTAAAAGAGACTGTGACCTCTGAGTTTCTTTCGGTGTTTCTTCTCAGAGTAGTCAAATAGCGAAATACCGACCTCATCTTCTTATTAAAAAAAATTGACAAATAAAGTGTTTGTATGAACCCATTTTTCATCATTTATCATTTATGGGATCAAAGTTTCTAGCATGTCCTCCCTACAGCATTTTTAATCTCTTTGTTCAGCAGGCATAAAGTAATTGATTGGCAAGATGAATATATGAATGTACAGACGCCAGCACATCAAGTTACCCCAATGTGTCAAATTTTCCCAATTGAATATGAAGCTCATTCTGTTTAACATTAAGTTGAAAAACGATCAAAGAAATTTGACACATTGGGGTAACTTGATGTGCTGGCGTCTGTACTAAAAACATTATTTCACATAACTGTCATTCTTTGACAGTTATGAGAAATAATGATAGGGTTAGTTGCCTTAGTGTCAATTTGATAAATATATAATTTTCCCCAACTGATTTACCAAAGCATCAACCTTTAGCGAACTAAATGCAAGCTAACCTAACTTCACTTATTTATTATTGATATTACCTGTTTCATAGCTTTGTCATTGTGATTTTTAGATGGTTCGCCGTTAGCATTGGCAGCTTCGTTGGCGGCCACCTCGCGGGTTACACGGTCAACCTGTAAGCAAGAAGGGATTAACCAACCGTTTTCTGAATTACTCCAGCCCCCCTAGCCAAGTTATATCCCTTTGTTTTGACCACGTGACTTATCACCTTTCGCTAAGTCACGTGGTCAAAACAAAGGGATTTGAGGCGTTCTCGATTGTAGAAAGAGAATAGATACGAATCGTTTGTAACTTGGCTAGGGGGGCAGGACAGATAAAATGGCGTATGCAGTGTTGGAATATTATGGAACTATAATAATTAATATTATGGCCAAATGACAACTGTTGTAGATGTAGTACAACAAAAGAAGTAGTTCTCAATTGTCTACGGTTCCATGAGGCCTCTAAAGTGCAAAGATATATTTATATCATCTAAATGGATGGATGTACCACCGGGTTTATCTAACAAGGGGCCAATGATGAATTATTGTACTATTTGCATTCTTAAAGAAAGTGTCACCTGCATCTGTATACTTTTTGACAAATAAATATTTTTCTTATATTGACCTCACAAATAGTTTCAGAAGGCAGTTGTATAACTTGTGGCATATGTCCACGAAAAAGTTTTCAATTTGTTCTAGGAAAGACTGTTCTGACATAGTACTAAATAATGTATTAATAAGCAATATTTCGCTGCACAAAAAACATACACGATTTTGCTAAAACCACGGCATTACTCACCATAGCAGTCAAGTAGTCCGGCAGGCGGCCTATCGGGTTGTTCGTGTGCACGAAGAAGTGCGGCGAGCGGCGAGCCAGTAGGCGCAGTGCGCGCCAGCCCCAGCCGCCGTTCGACGTACGGGCGGGGGACGGATCCGTGCCCGGACACACAATGAACGACTCTGCACACACGAATCAACCGTAATAATTTAAAAATATAAAAAAAGCGATTGCCATGTCGAAAAAAAAAGAACTAAAAAGCAAAAAAATATTGATTGTACCCACCCACCACATTGTATTTCTACACTTTTTAAATAGCCCATGTTACTCAAGGCAATGCAAGGATTCTAACGATACCCCAAACATGTACCTAAATCAGTTCAGTAATTTAGAAGTTCAAGTGGAATAAAGAAACTCACATACATGAACCTTGAAAACATAACACTTCTTTTTTTGGGGCAGTTGTGTAATAACAGACTTCTAAAAAACGGGAGAGTCACTAAATTCTGCTTTCAGGTTGAATTTTAATCTAAAGGTAACCAATTTCAACGTTTTTTTTATCAGGCGGCATAATTATATACAGGGTGTAAGGGACAGCCCTCCTCAAACTGATAGGGTGCATTTAGCTCCTGATTTTGAATCATAATCCACCGAAATTTTTCTCAGGAAAATTTTCATTTTTATGTATTTTTATATATAATTCAGTCAAGTTCTGATGAATGGTTTTACTTTGTTACGATAATGATGTCATGATACAACGTTGCTATGTGAGTTAAAGAGACAGCAAGAATTTGTGTGGGATACCACCAATAAAAAAAAACTCTAACGTTACAAACACTGTCACACGACAATTTTATATATTAGATATACATACGTTCAATATGATGACAACAAATGAATCCAAACCAATAATAACTACTACCACTTTTTATTTAGCTAGTCTCTAATGTGATCTTATTTAAACATTTTGTGTTCGATAGAATTAATATGACAACATGTATATATAACCTAACCTAACTTACCATACCTATCCTATAGCTAACCTAACTACCTAACCTAACTACCTTATTGAAATGCATTGATTTAAAAAAATACTAAATTCATTATTTTAAACTGAGCTACTGTGCTGCGTGCCTCTATGTTACATACAATTTGTATAGTTTTCCCGGTCTACTTTAATTATAGTTCAAACAGTAAAATAGTTCTTTTTGCAAAGAATTATTGAAGTTCGTCTCTGTCGTCATTATTATTTACGTAAATTGATTTCTTAAATATAAGACTTTTTTATGCTTCATAAAACCTCTTTCTAAGTTTAGTACCTAACAAAATAAATTTCAGAACGTTTGCATAAAATTGACAATCAAAAATAATTCTGTTGATCTGTTGTCATGGTGACACTATTTAACTTTAGCGTATTTTTTTTTAAATCCTTATTTAAATGCGTTCTTTAATTAGAGAGGAGTTTACCGAACCGACAACGGGACGTACACCAAAAGTTAGACAGGTAGGAATAATTTCTAAGGGAAAACGAAATTGTAGTGTTTCCTATATTCCAAGCATTTCTTTCATTATTTACTCACTTATTAAACATAACATTTCAAAACCAAAATCAGATAATTCGGCCCAGCCGTTCTTGAGTTTTAGCCGGACTAACAAACAGCAATTGATTTTGAATATACATAGATTATTGAGCGTAAGTACATACCTAGTGACGGCATGAAGTCTCTTTCTTTAGTGCGACACGCAGCAAGGTTATCAGGACACAAGTTCCATAGTTTTGTCAGTTCATTGCTGGAAAATAAATTGTAATTTTAAAATGTGTTTTATGCAAATTGGTATAAGACTCATTATCATCTGCTTAGCCTCCTTTCAACCATGTCGGGGTCATCTTCTAGTGACTGGATGCCGCTGAATAAAGAAGGAGATTGCCTATCTGACTTCCACAACAGAGTTACTGGGTAATATGTTACATCTTGGTTGACAGACTTGCAGTCTACAACTATTAAAAATCCAAAAATGGCCGTCAGAACCAGGATCCTATGCATAGTTGGGAAAATGCTAGGCAGATGGGAGAGGAACTGATATATGACTTTTAATCATTTAAATTGAAAATCACGTTCAAACATCGTAAATAAAGTCTTATAGTCTTGTAGACTGGCCTGTTGGTCTAGTAGTTAGTGACCCTGACTGCTATGCCGGAGGTCGTGGGTTCGATTCCCACCACCCATAACATAAGCTCTGCTTAGCTTGGGACTAGATGGCGTTGTGTGAAAGTAGTGGAATAGATATTTCTTTATTTGTTTGATAGAAACATGACTAGACTAAGTAAGTATTTCATGAAACTTTCACCATTTATGAGACATTTTAAAAAACTGAAACTTATATTTGTATTATGAATATCTGTGCTAATATTATAAATAGGAAAGATATTTTGATTGTTTGTTTATTTGCTTTGATTAGGCTCCAAGACACATTTGAAAAAATATTTCACTGTAGGTAACCACACTTTCCCCGTGTGACATGTATGTACTTACTTTCCCATATATGATTTGTTTTGTCCTTCATACTCCTTGATAATGTCTCCTACAGGTCGGCGGCGTTTCCGTGACTTTTTCACTTCATCCATGGATTCCACCTGCACCGGAGGTTTGGGCTTCTGAAATTCTATTGAAGGAAAAAGTCAACAATACAATAAAAGGTTGAGTATTAAGTCTCAGTCATATTTTTAACAACTTTGACAAGGTTTGAGAAAATTACTAATAGTTGAAAGAAGTTTTTTTTATAGTTGGTGTATTCGCTGAGCAAAAGCGCTAATGACCCAGTTATTTGTAACCCCAATAACTGGGTTGTGTAGGTAAGGCAAGGCAAAAACATTAAGACAAACCTCTTAGTTTAAAATTACCATTGAATGATTAATTTATGAAAATGTCATGACATGGGATTCAATTAATTTGGAGGGTTGTATTAAAATAAAATAAAATAAAAATAGCCTTTATTTCTGTATTATTTATAAACAATAATGGTTTTAATTTTTACTAAATTATACTAAATTCGGTCTCTTATAGCGTAATGCCTTTCGGCATAGGCCTCCTCCAACTCTCTCCAATGTTGCCTGTCAGCTGCTACTCTGGTCTAATGCCAAGCTGGGACCTAGGTAGACCAGAGTGATTAAAGTGTCACCTGTCGGCTCCACTTAACAGACTTAGAGGTTTGTATTTATGATTTTAATACTATAGTTCGGCATGTCCTAGAACCAAAAAAAGTTCGAAGACATGTGACATCTACCAATTCGCACTGGGCCCGCGTGGTAGATTATAGCCCATACGCAAAATACGCGCTTTGACGTGGAGTTGCGGATACCAGCCCGGTATCTATAAGCTTTAAATCTTTAATACTATAGTTGTTACGGTCATGTCAACAGACACAGAACAACAAATTGCAAAAATCAAGGTAAAATAATTTGCAGGGTGCCCTGGCACATTGAGAATATTCTTTTTATTCTTCAGTGAGTCCCTATAACAATGCTATAAATTCTTAAAGTGATAGTTTACCTGGACACCCATCATTCTTCCAGCTATTCCAGTGTTCCTCCCTCTTCAGTATATGTTTGACACACTCAGCAAACTGTTTGCCGTTTGGAGGGGTTTCACCGAGCAGCTTGTACACAAGTGTGGTGGTTTCCTTCACCCAATCTATTTGATCTGATTTCAGCTCTTGGAGCTCCCTGAAGAAAAAAAAATATTGTTAAAACAAAGTAGGTATTACTGAGTAAAATATGTGACCTTAAGGTGTGTTTTTATTTCTCGGACCCCTAGGGTTACAGACCTTTAGAGGCATATGAGGGGGCGAAGCTCTTGCAGAGGCCCATTGTCGCCTTTAATGAAATGAGGCACCTCCCTCAGATTCTCCCTATATGCAGTCTACAAATGCACTATTGCAGACTAAAGAAACAAAAGCCTAAAGCCTAAGCCTCCCTAGACTCCAGGCCAGGTCCAGACTGTAGGCTAGGGTGGCTAAAATGAACTGGATACCTAATACTATGAAGAACTATGGCCTTGCCTCACCAAAGTTGTGGCGTGTGGGGTGATTTACACAATAAAAAATTTGCCCTCTAAAATGGCCGCAAGCACATAATGACGTAGCGACAAGAGAGCAACATGTTCTGAGGTGCTAGAGGACTGGAGAGGCATTGCACAGCTATTAGGACAATCCGGGAAGTACGGTCAAGATTTACACAATTTAAATCCATACCCAAAATACGCTTTTAGATGTGAAGTTGCGGACACCTGCCCTATTAACTTCACCATACAATTTAAATAATCAATGATACATACATTTTAAACTTCACAGTAGATGTAAGATACTGGAACAATATAAGGAACTGTACGAGAACACATCTCCTAAAGTTAGAGTCAGATAGTTGCAGCTCTAACAGCTTCTGATTGGTCAGGAACTTGGCGAAGTAGTGGGGTTCACTACTTTCTGCATCCTTCATCTCAACATCGGTGGCCAAGGACTTGACTGGCTTCAGTAAGTTAAGCTTGGATTTCTGCAGTTCTATTGTTTCTAGTTTGTATGATGAGAATGCTGACAGGACACTGCCTGAATGCTGGAAGAGATGTTTGTTCAAAATTAGGTACTTGTAGGCAAATATCTGTTTATATATTTATGTATTACAAATGTAGCAACATTTACATTAGTTAAATACCCTTTTAAGGTTATAATGTATGTTAGGAAAAATCCTCATCTTTTCAGCAAAATTAGTGATAGACATAATTTTAACACAAGAAATAAAGATAAAATAGCGCAACCAGCTTTCAGACTAGCCAAAGTACAAACATCTTTTTTGGGGTATTGTGTCAAATGTTACAACAAAATACCTCGTGATGTATCTGAATTAAATGAAAGGAAATTTAAAACTTATATTAAAAGTACACTCTGTAAACAAGCTTATTATAAATTAGAGGATTATATTGCAGATAATAATACTTGGAAACATGCTGGTCCTGCTCCATAGGACATAGGAGGTTTGACAAAATGAAATTGGCTGCTAAAGTACTTAAATTTTTGTTTGTTTGCTTTTTTCTCTGAACTCACACACTGATATGCTGTTTGTTTTTAACTTTATTCATTTGTTTATTTAATGAGTATCTCCTTTAATAACATTCTACAGTGTATTGTGTATTTTTGTTAATATGTGAGTACAATGTATCTACCAACATAATATCTTTTTATCGAGTCCATTGCTTATTTTTTATATACCTATCTCAGTATAGCTCTTATTACTCTAGGTGCATCGTCCTCACATAAAATCTGATTGTTGTTTACGAAGTATTTTACCTAATACTATTTTAAAAGAGTAAGTATGGAGTTTCTTGAACATTCTTCTCCATACGGAACTACCATTTGGAATGTGCAACTAGAATCATTCACTTAATTTATTTTATTTTGTAAGTTAACGTTCAAAAGTGCCTGTTATGGGTCTAATTGAAATAAACGATTTGACTTTGACTTTGAAGGTAGGTACTTGTTGAAATAAGAAAACATAAGTAAGAAACGCAAAAGTGGAAGCTCAAAAATTAAACTGAAGTTGTTTTTTATAGCATTCAATAGCTTAAAAAATACTGAAGCCTATTTGTAACACATGAAGAAAAAAATACCTAACCTAGTTTTACCATAAACTACTAACATTTAACTAATCTTGAGACTTCCACTGAGATACCACTTTTGCGCTTAGTTGGGCAAAACACTTGTTGTAGGTTTGGTACAGGAGAAAATACTTACAACAGCAAAAGTCTTCCACTGTAGTTTATTGTAACAATTATTTGGATTTCTGAAAAAGTCTTGAAGACTCCAGAATCTGCAGTACAAGTTATAATCTATATTCAGTTTACTCTTTTCGTTATTGTCAACCACCATTTCCTCATCTAGTGAATCTTTCAGAGTACTTGAGCTATCACCACCAAACTCAGTAATATTCTCCAGATTAAATTCAGAAACAATATTTAGTCCGGACCTTTCAGAAAATGGGAAGAACTTGGCCAGGAAAAGCAAGATTCTACCACAAAATACTGTATTCTGGGACCTTGATAGTCTCCTGAGCAGATCATTACACATTCTGAGTAAGTTATTCTTACAAGCTACGAAGAATAACTCTTCTTTCCATATATTGACGCCGTTTTCTACGTAAGAGAACATTTTTTCACATTTGTTTAGTGTTAGAGCGTCGAAAATATCTCCGAGGAGCACCACCGGCATTGTAGGTGTGACCATCTGTCGTCTACATGACTCTATACAGAAAGAGACAAAGTTTTCCAACGTGTCTGGTTCTTCAATTAGCAGTTCCAGGAGTTTGTCCCTGAACGCTTGGTCCATAGCCGCTTTCCTGTCGGTCTCATTAGTATTCCTTGTAAATGAATCGAGCAAGTCGATGTTGTTCGTTGTGAAGGCTTTAGACAACACATCCTGTAAGAATTCAATGTTTTCAATAAGTATAATCACAATTTAAAAGACCACAGAATAACAGTGAGGTTAGTTAATAATGTACCTTGTATTTATTCCGCAACTCTTGAAATCCCGATTTGTCAGTCATATTGGCAAAATATTTCTTTACCTTGTTAGGACTCTATTGTTTCAAGTTATCATTTGAGTAATAAATGCAGGTTTGATTAAATAAATAAACCTTGTTTGATTCAAAGGCAAGCGATAAATAGCAGTGCTGCCAATAAAAATTTCTCGATTCCCCGCGTGAGTGTTGTCAATTCCCCGAAATTCCCCGCTTGTTTTTGATTTATTCCCCACAAATTCTCCGAATTGATATTTTCGGAATAAAAACAGTTTTAATCAAAATTTGTCTGATACAGATAGGTACTTACTACAAAAAGTTTTATAAAATACAAAAACATAAATAACAAAATTGGCTCACAGATGTGTGGCCTTCATTTTAGTTGGAATAGTAGGATATTATTTTTGCCCTATTTTCGCAGTAATCATATTCCGATTAAGTGTAATTGTAAGTGTAAAGTTGTAAGTGTAATTGTAAGTTCGAATTTTAGAAGATTCCCCACTTTAGCTATACAGCTGCACGTTTTAACCACTTTTCCATAAATTTATTGAAAATAAAAAGCGAATGCACCAATTTAAAAAATCAATAATGTAGAAATGGATGCGTTCAGAAATACAAAATCGTAATCAAATGACAGTTGACTGTTGAGCAGGCATTTGAGTTGTGTTGCCATTCAAAATGTTGTTTTGTTAGTAGTGTCGAGCTGTATCTGCCAAGTCCGAACGTGATTTTTAGATATTACCCAACATAAAATAGTTTTAGCCAAATCGTTCTGGATTCCCCGAAATTCCCCGATTTATGTCATTCCCCGGGCTTTACCCGCGCCAACCCTCTATTCCCCGCAAATCGGGGATTTTCCCCGCGATTGGCAGCACTGATAAATAGTGTTGTGTTGAGCTTTGCTTTCGTCGTAAATCGTAACGTTGGTTTTCGGTTTCACGTAATCATCTGTCACCGCAATCAGTAAGTATTTAAAGTCGACTATTTTAAGAAGAGTCATCTACATCGCACTATGTAATATTATTTAACTTTTAATAAATTTTCTAAAAATCTGGTTTTTGCTATTAAAAACGTGTACATTTTATTTCCAAAAAATGTACTTTTATGTAAGAAAAAGACAAAAAAGATATATTGTTAGACCATCCACGTTAATAGTAAGGTTCTTTATAAAATGAAGAGTACGAATAAGAACTAACTTTTAATTATATTAAATTCATTTTTTAAAACAACGTACTATATAAGTACTACATTGGAACAGAAAAATCGATTTGTGAATACAAACTGCAAGACTGCTGCTGCATATGAACTTGTAAACTATTTATTGTACATCTCTTATTTTTTCCCGCCTTATTGAATCTAATGATTTTGCGCAATCTAAACCTATCATTGCTATTGGTTAAATTTTGGCTAGCTCAACCAATAGCCAATCGTAGATCGAGTTCAACGTACGGAAGTTCAGCTGATAGCTATTATTTTTTGACAGATGTGTGTCGTCGTGTTGTGTGGCGTCCTGTCTATTTATCTTTAGAATTTTATTATTATTTACAGATTTTTTACTCGATCCTTTGTTTAGAAATGTGTTAAAGTTTAAGATTATAATAGCCTAGTGTACTTAGTAATTATTGTTAGGATATTCTAAAAGGAAAGTAAATCACAGTGTTTGGAAACATGGACCGTAATAATATGAGGTAAGATGAATTTGCTTTCGTTTATAAACGTGCATACATTTTCACGTTTGGCTTTGTGCATATTGTGTATTGTAAACAATGTGTGATGTATGAGAGGCGTTGATATTACATTTGGGAATATTTGTAGTCAAACTTTGATTGCAAGCGAAGATAACCCCGTTTTCATTTATTTGGCTTTGTTTGTAGAAAGATAGCGTGTGAAATCGTTGTGAGAAGGTGTGTGGTGAGCGGGCTCGTGATAGTAAAAAGTATTTCACGCATTGTTGTTAACAGTTGCATGTTTACAAGTGGCGAGCGTGTGTGGGTGTTATTTATATTATTATCATACCGCGCGTTTCTTATCGCATCGCTAGTGAACACTTATGTAGGTACATACATACAAAGTCACCAGTACCCAGAAACCTTTTGGCGCAGCCGTGGGACATGCCATTTGTCTCTTTTTTTGTGTTTTTGGTGTACCTGTATCCAGCTGTTGCCGTTATATGTATTTTCTTTCTTTCTTTACCTGACGTACTACTTAAGTACCTACCATTCGTTCCAATAATTAGGGTCTGTTGCAAATTCTTTTGATGGGGCACCATTAGTAAAATTTGATCAGTAAATGCAACAGATGCATTCTAAAATTGATCAACATTTTTTGTTAGGCATGTGTTGAAACTCTTAATGATTGACTTGAATTTGTAGGTCTTTAATTGGCTCACTTTAATGGATTTGCTTGCGGTCTGTTGGGCCGAGGCCATCTTGGGTCAGGGGCCCATGAGATTTTGCCAGCCCTGCCACCATATAGTTACGCTACTGATTCAATCCTATAAATTCTTCCTACTATTTTTGATAAAATGTATTTAATAAGTAGGTAAGTGTTTTTAATTATCGGAGCACTAGCCTTGGTTTGAAGTTTTGAACAAAGATATCACAATGAGAGACAGATAGCTCTAATCTCTTCCGCAATAAAACCTTCCATACAACAACTTTATGATTTATCATTTTTAATAATACATATTAACAAAGACTGTACTGTAATTTAATATTGTTTGTAATTAATTGAATAAACAATAATTTGTAACAATAACAATGTCATTGATAAGTAACAATGGTAACAAAATAAACGTTGTTTATCAGGATTTAGGCAATCAGTTATGTGAATAAACCCATGTTTTATGAACAAAATTTAAAATGAAATTGTACTATAGTTCGTTCGCGTTAAGAATGCAGTAAAAATGCAGTGCAACTGCAAGATAAAGGTGTAGGTATTCCACAGTTGTGTTAAATTCTAACAAATTTTATTTTAAAAGATTAAGTTTGATGAATTTATAATAATGAATTTGAAAAGATTTGATTGGTTAGGGGCGGGGCTAGGCCGACAGATAATGATGACTTTACTGCATTCTTAACGCGAACATACTATAGTTGAAATGCTTTTGGAAAGTGTTTAAATTCATCATCAGGCTAGTCTTTTTTCAACTTTCTTAAGATCAGCTCTAAATTGAGACAGTAGGATGCAAAGCAAAGCTTAACTTACTAGTTAGAGATAAATAAATATAGGAATATAATTTTTCACACAACGCCATCTAGTCCCAAGCTTAGCTAAGAGCTTGTGTTATAGGCACTAAACAGCGTATAAACATACTTATATATTTTTAAATACATACATATTATAGATAAATAACACCCAGACACAGAACAAAAAATATAGTTGTCCTAGGTGGGAATCGAACCCACGGGCATAGCAGTCAGGGTCACTAACTACTAGACCAACAGGCCAGTCAAAGAGATGTTAACAAGACTGCCAGTAATGTGCAACCCGCATTGCTAGCAAGCGTTATTATTTTTTTAATTTACTTTGCCACGCAGATATAACTCCCAAGGGTGTTAAAATGCAAATATCAATAACCTTGAATGCAACATTGATACACAACCGCACAGAATATTAATTGATATGTCCGGTAGCGATTGATTTAGCCACAAGATCTGTTTTGCATATTATTACTAAGCTTGAATATCTATTCCTTTACTGTATATATATATGTATATCTGTAATTTGAAGTTTCTAGACACATCTGCAGTGCTATTCAGCTAGTTGATTCAGTAAGACATTCAATAATTATAGACTGGACTTCACAAGCAAAATTTTCATACAAAACTTGTGTCCTGCTGGACATATTTAAGTTTTGTTTAGTACACTCCATCGAACCCAACAAGTTGGGGTTGGTGGGGACAAATATTGGTGACTGCATGGCATGGATTTATATAAGTATATGGAACCAGCAGAAGAATGTCTTTCTGAAAATGTTACTTACTAGCTTTTTGAAAAGCCAATGATCAAAGAGATTTAAAATACTATAGAGCGGGCATGTCAAGGAAATGTCATAGAAAAATTTTGATGCCATGTCTCAGTAACGCCATCTAGAATAATATATGAATATTGGAGCGGCAGCGGAGCGTACTACAAAAAAACTCATAGACTTGTATCCAGCAGGACACACTTTTTCGGACGAAAATTTTGTTCGTGATGTTCGGTCTATAGGTATTGAATGTCTTTGTCAATGATCAACCAAGTGTTTTTTTTTTGTGGCCATTAATTCATTTGTGTCCTTTTTCAACTCGATTGAAAATGACCATAAATTGGGTTGTACTTGTATAGTATTATTTTCCAAGTGAGTAGTGACGTTTATTCACATTTTAGAAAAATAAATCGCAAATATTTGAATAAGAAAAGAATTGAATATGGCGTAATAAACCCATTGTAGGACTTCCAATTACAGATCAAGCTACGTCAGCAGCGGACCACGATCTCTGCCTCATATGGGAGGCAGCAAACGGCATAATGGCAACGGGCACTCCGCACGACTCAGCCCACCTGCGCAGACACCGCCCCCGCATCCCAACAACAACAACAACAATAATAACAATAACAACAACATAAACAACAATCAGAACGATGATCTCATCAACTATATCTATGATTCTTGGAATAAGGTGGGTGACAAAGATTTTCTCTATTCATTTTGACAGGGCGGTTCTGTTTTCGCGCCTATATTTTTCTAAGACTGCACCACCACAGTATAAATATTAATTCAGTAGGACGACGCCTTTGATGTCTGGAAAAATGCCGACAACGTCCACACGCGTAAGCCCTGAATAATACCTCCCGCACTACGAACATCGTTTTGTTTGCAGTGCCGGAGCGGCTTTCCTGCGTCTCGCCCCTCACACCCCGCACGATTGCCCTGTCTAGACAGCTTCGTCGGACGACTGTAGGTTTTTAGACTGTGGCACCACATAGCCAAGTCGCAGAACTTGAGACTTTGTTTTTATTGACGGAAAGTTGTTTTTTTTTTGCAAGTGGATTGGCTGCGCTTCGCCAGATCTGCGCCGGCCCATTGACGATCAATTTAATCTCGACATTCTTGTTGCAAAAAGTTCGATCAGTAATTCATCGTCTTTGTTAGTGAAACTCAATGGAGTGTGTCAATTTCATGGTTATTGAGTTTTAAATATTTTACTTAGAGCTATGAATTAAACAGCCATTTCGTTTATGAAAGCATAACATGTGAAGTAAATGCAACTCCACACATACCTACATACACAACATCGGGCGTATAATCCCCGAAGGCAAAAATGGCAGAGATGTACCTACCTATCTATAGAACACCTACATTTTGCCAATTATGTTTAAGTCCCATGTAATATCAAGCGGTCGAGCCTAATGCCACCAATCTGCAGCAGCTGCTGCTACTGAGAAATTGCAGATGGAAAAAGTTATAACACTATCCGACCTAGGAATCGAGCCCGGGGCATGAGACCATGAGACCCAGGACATGAGGTTCATGCTGTAAATAAAAAATCCCCCGAAATATCACGATTTCTGAAAAAGTCGCTCGATCGTAATTCGAACTTAGAAGTTTTAATGATAACTCTTTGGTTCGTACCTACATATTTTCTACGGTCGCGGTTAACTTATTTTAAAGTAAAGTAATCTTGTATTGAACTGCCAAAACAAAATGTATGATTATTTTAATTTCAGGAGTTAGCTTGCACTTTATTTTACATTCCAATTCCAAATCTTGTAATCCAATTATACAATGCAAGCTGATATTACAAATGATGACCAATATGTACCGTATTTGTATCTATAAAATATAAATATATACAGGGTGTCTCATTCAAATCGGTCAGTATGGGAAAGTCTGAAACTATAAGACATACGAAGATCTGTTCTGAGGAACCATGTCATCGATTTTAATAATAAGAAAAACTGAATTCATACATCTTAAAAAAAAACATCTGTACTCCGTTCGGGAATCGAACCCGGTTATTTTGAAAAAAAAAACCTACACTATTTCTATTTAGATATCGATTGTGTAGGTCTTAAGAAGTAAATTGCTGTATGAAACATGATGTCTAAAATGAATAAAATGCATTGTTTCCACATACTTTAATTTATTTTAGTAGGTGCTCGAAGTGACCACGTTTACAATATTACTACAATAGTACAGATGTTTTTTAAAATGTATGAATGCAGTTTTTCTTGTTATTAAAATCGATGACATGGTTCCTCAGAACAGATCTTCGTATGTCTTATAGTTTCAGACTTTCCCATACTGACCGATTTGAATGAGACACCCTGTATATATATACACACAATCTAGCAGCCCGTTTGCCCATTGTTTTGTCGCATAGAAACTCTACTATCCAATTCACATTCTTTAGCTACATAATTTACGTGTACGTGACAAAATTGCACGTTATGTAGGCCAATGCAGTAACCTTCGGAAGTAAATAGGCTTAGTGATATCTAACATTTGTATGTAATGCTTACTATCCTACAAATATTATTAATAAACCCGAAACTTTGTGAGTATGAATAAATAGATGGATGGATGTTTGTTACTCTTTCTCGTAAAAACTACTGAATGGATTTTAATAAAATTTGGTATGGAGTTAGCTGATTAACACATAGGCTACTTTTTATCCCTGTATTCCAACGGGAACGGGACCTACGCGGATGAAACCGCGGGACGACTGCTAGTCGAATATAATGTAGTACATTATGTACAGACGCCAGCTCGACAACCTACCCCAAACTGTATTTTTTTCTCAATTGAACACTAACCTTATTCTGTTTGTAATAAAGTTGAAAAACGATTAAAGAAATTTGACACATTGGGGTAAATTGGAGTGCTAGCCTCTGTACCTACCTAACAAACCGAAGGACTTTTTCACATGATCTTGTTAATCTATTTATCCGTTTCATCAAACCGGCTACGTCACTACTATGGTGAAGGAATTGTACAGACGCCAGCACATCAAGACACCCCAAACTGTCAAATTTTCCTACTTGAACATGAACCTTATCATATTTGTTGTAAAGTTGAAAATCTATCGAAGAAATTTGACACATTGGGGTAGCTTGATATGCTGGCGTTTGCAGTAATTTTTTTCCAACGTTTCCCCACTATTTAGATTCCCACCCATGACAAATGTTTGCAGGTATGATGAGCACGATCATTTGTTTTGTGTCTGGTAGTAGTTTATGCATAATATGTATGTATTTAGAAATATTTAAGTAGGTAGTTTATCAGTTGTCATAATCACAAGATCTGCTTGGTTTGGAACTAGATGGCATCGTATGAAAGTTGGGAATATTTATTTATTTACTCTAGTAATTCCGTGTCTCGGAAAGCATGTTAAGCCGTTGCTCCCGGACTCCCGGCTGTCATTTGTAGATCTTTGACAGTCGTTACTTGTAGTCAGAAGCTCGAAAGTCTGACAACTAATTTATGTATAACCATGTTACCCAGCTACTGGGTTGTGGCGGTCTGACAGGCAGTCGCTCCATGTAAAACACTGGTATTCAGCTGCATCCGGCTAAACTGGAAGCCGGCCCTAACATAATTGGGAAAAGGCTAGGCAGATTATGACTCTAGAAATTGCTACTTTGTCGTGGGTGTGTTTACATTGAACGTTACATACACCTACAGCGAACCACCCGGGACAACTACGTGGCCATAATTATTAAAACATACTATAGAAATACAGAATATTATATAGTATTTTTTTTCTGAATACACTCCAACTACATTCAAACACATCGATCTGACTTTGAAGGTTATTGGTTAATATTAATATTTGTTTCGTGAATCGAACTAACGGCAAGCAGCGCATCAGTTAGTCGCTTAGACACTACAATAAGAAGCGGGTGACGCTTGGGGACGTTTTAAACAAAAAAAAAAAAAACATTTATTTCAGATATCTCGAATCCATATCACAAATTTTAATTACATATTAAACACAAAATACAATTACAATAAATTCCATTAAATTAAACTAAAATTAAATTACTCGCCTTACGAAGGACCTCCAGAGTGGGGATGAGATCCTGTCCGCTACCAGTCTGCAAGATTTTGTTACAGACCACTGATTGTTTGGACCACTGTCTTATGTAAATCTTGACGTTCCAAAAGTGCTGATCCTCGATCTAATTTTAGAAATGACTTTAGGTTGTGACCGTGCCGTCTACTGCATTCTACTAGGTGGATAGTGTTTTATGTCCAGCATCGTATAATGAGATGAGACGAATAGGAATGCCACTGCATATGCCGCATATGCCTACATTAACCGAAACTAAACTTTAAATGGGATTTTCGCGTTCGTTGTTAATTGTGTTTACTGCAAAAATGTGGTCTTAATCTTACAGAATGTCATTGAACAATTTCAATTCTTTGCTAGTTAGGAACAATATTAAATTCTCTTCAAACTTCTACACAGTTTCATTTTGATTTAGCTTTACCTTTATTTTTACTTCGATACCCGATAGTATACAGATTTTTGATTCAAAGATGAAATTCAAATTCAAATTCAAAAACATTTTATTTCTCTTCTGATGACTTCTGAAGTGTGGATAAAATAATACCTATAGATATAGACCAAGTGATATTAACTTATTCATGCACTTCCGTGTATGATTACTTATTCTTAAATTTTGACTTATTTCTATGATGAAAATCAAAATGATCTACTAAAACAGGGTTTCCTCCCTCCTACTTTTTGGCTGTGCCCTATTATGGACCATCTGTGTTTTAAATTTAATTCTTATTTTTTTTTTGTCGTTAGGTTAGTTTTACATTTTATTATGCATCCTGTGGTCTGCTGTAAGTGTAAGTCTACGTAATATTTTTGTCCGCGATGATTTATTTCATGTAGGTATCTGTGTATTATCCTTTGTTGGAGATCCTATATAAATAAATTGTAAAGTTTCCAGCTTAGAAAACGTATGGAAAACGATACAGATATTGAGTGTTGGATGAGAGGCGATATACTTACCTGTGTTACTTTGAATGAAATCATATTATAATCTAATAAAACCATTCATAGAAACACATAATGACGTAACGAAGTAGTAAATATTTTACGGTGCTCTGTGGTTCCACTAGCTCCACACAATAAGCTTGGCGTCTTGTCATTGCAAAGTTAATATGTTATTTATCGCGGTACGTGACTCAAACACACCTAATGTGTTCAGCTTTAGTAATAACGTGGTTCTGCCATTTTGCCGGCATGACATACATACATACATGGCAGAACTAAGCTGTGACGTCGCCATGTTATGTTCGACTTAACATTACTTCACAAGCAAAAAGGTTTTTATTGTAGTCTTTGATATTCCTCGTTTATTGAGTGCAAGTCCTACTGAGCATGCAGTCTTGGGTTTGATTCTCGAGTCAGGCAAATTGTTGGTTGTAAGATGTCGGGCTTCTGCAACAACGATCTACGATAACTGACGGCTGGCACTGAGGCACATAGAGGTTCTATGCAGCCGTAAAACCAGTGTAAACCTTATTAATATCATCACGGTTTATGCACCATTACTACCAATTTTTACGATATGCGGCTGAACGGTTAGAACTATTTTGAATATTATTATTTTGCATGCAACGTACACCTTATTTAATCAAATCTTTAACGTTTAATTAACTTTAACCTTTCAATCGTGTCAATACAGAGACACAATAGACAAATAATGACAGGGCGGACACCGGTGTCCTCTCGGGGTTTAATGAATAATATGTTTTGAATGGCGACCCATCCACGAACCGACCTCGGAAAGCGTAGTTTAACCTTCGACTGTTATTATTTAGCAAGCTCCTCACCAGCGCTACCTGCATATTTAACCGTATCCCTTTTCTCCTTCCAGGTGACACGCGAACTGGAACGTGGAAGCGAAGACGCGAAATACTACCAGGAAGTGCTCGCTCCACGTCAGCTAGCCAACTTCAGACCTTTCAACCTTGACGAGTGGTGGGCCCGTCGCCTCGTACAAAGCATAAACCGCAACAAACACCGGTCTTAGAATCCCAACCGTCATTCGTTGGTGATCGACTTGACAACTGTGCCCATTGGAAGGAATCAGAAGCAATGTTTAATTTTAGCTTGGTATTTGATCATGTAGAGGACAGCCGCGTATTTATGGGGGACATAAGTTTTATTTGATGCTGGTAACATTTTTACGGATTAATTAATTATCTGTGTACAATTTTGTTGGCAACACGACACAAAAGCTGTGGCAATGTGATGTGTTGCTGGTAACATTTTTTACTGGTTATCTGTGTATAATGTTACTGACAACACAAAACAAATGCTATAACAATGTTGTGAAATGTGTCCCATGAATACGAGGCTATAAAGTGGCTGTAGAAGTTCCCCTGTAGTATACAGGATTAGGTAGTTGGTCCCAATCCTGAGAACCGAACCCGACTCACCTACAGATGACCCGATATGGTTAGACCTTACCTGATTGGTCAGAATATTTATGGGCACTGTCTTAATTGACCGCAGGAGCATTTAATATTTCGCCTTGTTTAAGTATATTTGTGCAATCGAAAATTAAGTTCGTATTTTTAAGGTGTGAATTGAGAATTAAGACAGTAATAATCATGGTTTTAAAATGTAAGATTTTAACGTTTCTTACGCAAATTATACTTCTCCGGGTCTTCCCAATTTGAAATTCTAAACTACCGATTTTTTTAAGGTTGTTATGTATTGTCAATTAGAAAAAAAAAACATAAAGCAATAGATATTAGAATAAACAGTGGGTATAGTGAAGAGTCTTTCATACACGAACTGTGTAGTGTCTCATTGTACATTTTTAAACTTGACTATGCTCGTTCAAAGAGTTTAGAAGTATTTTAAAGAACAGATTTTTATCTATAATGTTTCAATAGCCTAACGCCTTTGGTAATAAAAGCAGAGTAAAATTATGGACAAAATCTGGTCTGGTTCCATAAATTATACTAGTTGTAACTTTTTTCCGCGTTTATTAATAAAGGCGTTATTAGAGAGTAATACACTGGAGGCAACAATACAAAAACCTCTTTTTAAATATATATTTTTCATTGTCTATGCTCAACTGTCAGTTTTTTCCCCATACTTAACTTCAATTGGTTCGGTCGTGAAAGTCAGTTGTTTTTTTACCTGTTAGTCGATTTATTGTTCAGTATCCGAAGGCCAATGACCAAAATAAAATATATTCTGAATCTAGAGTCTCAATGTTATTTCAGCTATCATAAATGTCAAAATTAGAGGGAGATAAACGTATATTTGACAGATTGAGACTGACATGTTGTGATTCATCTTAAATTTAAAATACTAGAATTGCCCTTTACTCCCCTCAAGCTAAGTGATATAAATTGTATTAATTCTATATTACAAAATCTGTGATGTAGTTTCCAGTTTATTCTTCTCTAGGTATAAATGGAAAATAGATTTTAAACTTCTATTCAGAGTATTAGATACAGTTTAAATACTGTTAAGCCCGGGAAACATCTCGTGCAACGCAAGCATGCAACGCAACACATGTTTCACGAGCACAGATGGAAAATGTTGCATTGCACGTTGCAAGTTGAAATGCACTTATGTGCATTAGTAAATGCGGCTTTATACTTATAATCCAAGTCAATGAATATTAATAGATCGCAAATTGCGACTAGATTTTGAATCTTAATCATTTGTATTTTCATCATAATAAACTATCAATTGTTTTGTAGTTTTAGTAGTTCAACATTTCTTTTGCTGTGTATAGCGATTAGAAGTTTGGTTTCGAATTCAAAAGCTTTTTTAAAATATAAAATAAGTTTTTTTTTTGTAGTCAGTCTATTTATCTAATTGCACTGATATAACTACGTACTGTCTCTTCTTCAACTTATTATAAATTCCTCGTCTTTTAGAATATCCTAAAAAAAAAATATGAATATTTTTGCAATGAGACATTACTGCCCCGAGATTATACTTTACATTTAAAATATTTGGTTTCCCTTCATTATGTGAACTTTCTTTCAAACTCGTTATGTTTGTGTGACAATCACTATTTCATTTGAGCAATACTTAATGTTCTAAGCAATAAATGTTGTTGCATTTTCTAATAACAATAATTTTCTAAGTTTGCTTCTAATGTTACATAACAATGCGACTACGTAGATTATATAAAAAGAGACGTGACATGCTATATATAAAGTACGAATGAAAATGGACCTTATTAATAAAACATATACAATTTAAAGTACATTGTAATCGCGTTTGTAATAAATTGTGATATAAATTATTTGTAAAACTTCGTCAAAGCAATAATTAAAGTTGACATGAAGGCGGGAAACGTTGTTTTTTTTAAATGGTTTTCAATGACGTAGCTGAAGTTAGGTAATGTAAATAAGTTAGTATGAATTTTTATTTTTAATTTAATAATATTGTAAGTAAATGTGTCATTGCGAATTAGAATTGGCTAGATATTGTGTTGTATCATGACCTGTTGTCCTACGTTCGGTTACACTGGCGTGAGGTGAAGTACAACTACGTGCATTTAATTGACTTACTCGAGCATTTTTAAACATTTTTGATACTCGCCAGTGTAATCAAACAGAGATTGTTCTAAAGCTAGATTTGCCTCAGACACAGTGTGGTTTCAATACGTTTGGTTCGTTTGTCTGTAGGCCGTAAATAACAGGTAATAAAGTTAAAACTACATTCCATTCACGCATGTACTTAGCGTTCTTAACTATTGTAAATACGTTTTAAGTGACGCAGTGCTGACAGATTATGGATTTGAATAAATTTTTTAAATAAACATTTTTTGTTTTATTTTTGTAGCTTGCTATAACAAATGACAATTAGGACAGGGAAAGGTGGAAAAGGATGGAAGAAGCTTTTACCCAAGAAGGAGCCACATAAATAAGAAACAAAGTAGACATACTTCATTCATAGGTAATCCTACTAATTTCTATCAGTTTTGATAAGTGATAATTATTATATAATGAGTGTGTTATTATCTGAAGAATAAAACTGGTACTTCGATGGATTTTGTAGAGATGATAATTAGCAAGTAAGTATGAGTCCGTCACTGCCCAGGCTGACGTGTGCGTTACCCCAGCAAGAAAGTATCTCCTAGAGTGATATGAGTAGAAAGTATAGTTTGTAGTGCGAGAGCCGGTTGCAGAAATACCTACCTCATAAGATACCCCAATAAGCTGTATTTAGATCGTTAACCGACACTGAAACACGTAAAAAAAATCAGGTCTGCCAGAGCCAATCCTGCCGGGTCATAGAAATAATTGATATTTTTTGACGTAATTTTTTAGTAAAAATTACCTCATAAGATACCCGAATGAAAGTGCTGGCAGCAGTTAACCATTGATTAGTTATGTAAAAAAAAGTTGGTCTGCCATTGCGCAGCCTGCCGAAAGTACTTGGCAGACCTCTTTAAAATGCCCTTCTGACACACTAAACCTACCTCATCGAGTACCCGGATGGGACCAACGCTAAATAATAACCAATATGCCCCTGATAATGGGATCAAAAGGTCTGCCAGGTCTAAGCTTGCCGAAACTTAGTGTTTAAAGCGTTTGAAGTTGATATGGAGCATAATTTCACCTGTAGTCAAAATAACATTATTTTGTTTCTAAATTTATACAAATTTATGAATATTAAATATTTTTTATCAAAACATTGAATAAAACAACAAGTGTAGAGATAATAGATGTATATTCAAAATTTAGCACAATCACTACGAGTTCAATAACATGCTTACAATTTATATACAACTATCAAAACTTAGTTTAAGTTGGCATTACAGTTACCTGAATTCTGTATTTATATGTGGGTTTAGGGAACTAAGTAGACTTTTGAGTGTAGAACCTGTTATTGCGTAAATCATCGAAGGAACAGCTAACGCCTAACCAAACTGACCACCCCCAGGATCTCTCAAAATCCAAGTTTAAACAATAATGGTTAGGTTGACTAGCCATTTACTGTCAATACCTGAGTAGGTACGATAACTATCTTAATTCAAAAATTACAAGCCATTAAATAACTAGCTACAATGATGGTGAAATGACAGCAAGAACTATTATTAAAAATATAAAGATGAAAAAAAAATGAAAATCAGTCAGATTGAACTGTACTAATGTAAATCAGTAAAAGTTTGTACAAAAATAAAATTATAACTTAACGTAGAATCTCAAATTAATAAAAATCCCTTCATCACTTGAACTGTCATATGACTTATCAATATCGTCGTCCTCTGAATCATTAATTATAATAGACTCTACACTGAGTGGTGTTGGGTGATTGTTATTCAAATCCCACCCGTATTTTTTGGTATTTAATTTTATCCATTTATTTGAACATGCGTTTTGCCACATAGCGTTTACGAAAACCGTTCGCAATATTTTTTGTTTTATAACCTTTTTACATGGCGGCATTCTACATGAACTATAATTCCTATTTTTTTCAACAAGGGACCTTTTAATTTTTTGCTTGCGTATGTTTTATTAAAGATAACGTATCTGGCAGCATTAGTATTTGTAAAGTTTTTATTTCCATACATTTCGCAACTAAAATTATGAATCAAATCAACTACTTCTGTATCATTCTCGTATACAATATTCTCGTCTTATTTATTGAAAGCTTCCTGGTAGATGGGATTCTGTTTTAACACCTGGAAAGGTTTAGATTTACCTTTATTGTGAAAAACAGCTGAAGTATCTGTCGAAAATTAAATGAATTTCATCAGCTTCTATGGTGCAAATTTATTGTAATATCATTTCGGAAAGTTTTTTAAATGTGCTGGGAATTGAGGATGGTCTCAAAACGGTTGCGATCATGAAGAATCAGATACTCGAATACTTTTTCATGCATATAGAAAAAGACGCAACTAAAGTATCCATTTTAGCATCTGACACAGATATTTTAGTCGGTGTTTTAGCACACGCCTACCCACTGAAACCAAATATTTGGTTACTTTCGGGCGGATTATCAAGAGCCAAAGGTCCAAATGCTATTAAATTGTACCCATTTATCAAAAACACTAGGTGAAACGTTGTGTCGTTCTTTACCAGCATTTCATGCATACACTGGTTGTGATTACACCGCTGTTTTTCACAAGAAAGGTAAATCGAAACCTTTCCAGGTGTTAAAACAGAATCCCATCTACCAGGAAGTTTTCAATTAATAAGACGAGAATTTTGTAAACGAGAATGATACAGAAGTAGAAATGTATGGAAATAAAAACTTTACAAATACTAACGCTGCCAGATACGTTATCTATATCTATATAATATAATAAATATAATAAGACAGTAAAAAAACTGTGTCTGTACATTGACTATATTTAAATAATAATAATTGAGGGGGGTTTAGAAACAGTAATAGAGCACGAATAAAAAAAAAAGTCTGTCTGTATGTCTGTTTGTCTGTTTGTCTGTTTGTTTGTACACGCTCATCTTCGGAACTACTGGACGGATTTAAATGCACCACAACAGACCAGGTAAACTATAGGAGATACAAAAATGGTACCATAGCAAAAATTGTTCCACGTGATGAGCATTTTCTGCTGACAGAATAAATTTGAAGATCCAGAGCACCTGTTGTGGAACTCCAAGAGCCCAGCTACACCATAACTCACATAGGAATGACGTCTTAGCAAAAGTTGTTCGGTCTGATAGGCATTTCCTGTTGACTTATAAAAATCGAAGATCAGAAACATTTGATACAGAAATTAAAGCTATCACTAATTTTATTGCATAATTATAAAATAACATAAGTACCTCCACGCGGTGAAGGCGGGAACAGTTCAGGACAGATTTCCGATGACGATCGTATATCGTTGAAAATTAGACTCTACTGGCTAAAACTCCCATTTTTTTATCGTATGCCTTCGGGCTTATGTTATTTGAGTGTTTAATTTCCTTTTCCATTTATCTTCGTTACACGGTAGCTTACCCGGTAACGCAGGGGAGCAGCCACTTAGATTTTAATTGATCAGGTATCATCACAATAAAACTATAACCATGCCTAGAAAGAGGTCAAATCTTTCCCAATGTTCCAAAGGTGCTAAATGATTAAAGACCATAATATCCCAACAATCTACCGAAGAACGTTAGGAGAGACTTGATGCTGTTCGAGAACATGAGGCTGCAACTCGCTCCGTGGAAACTTCTTGGGATCGCGAAGCACGCCTGCATTCTCAGCGTATTTACGCATCTAAATTCAGGTCTCTAGACACCAGTGAAGAATATGTGCGCGACTGACCGCTGATCGTGAACATCATGCAGTTTCTCGCGAGTTGGAGACGTTCACGGAAAAAGCATGACACTTGAGTTTTCAGCGTATATACGCATTGACTCTAGAGATAAGTGGGGGAAGGAAATGCGCGACTGACCGCTGATCGTGAACGTCACGCAACACGCACAATATAGGCTATAATTTATTTTGGAAAATGGAACACCTAAACTAAAAGAGATATAAAAATGGTGCCATTGCAAAAACTATTCCACGTGAAGAGTGTTTTCTGCTGTGAGACTAAATTTGAAGATCTGGAGCACCTGTAGGGGAACTCCAAAGCCCAGAGACAATATAACATATACATAATAGAAATGGCGTCTTAGCAAAATTTGTTAAGTCTGATGGCATTTCCTGTTGACCAACAAAAATAAAAAATCTGGAACGTCTTGAATCGTCTCGCGCATCCCATTGATTTCCCGTCCCCGGGCTTTTAGAATTCGACACAAGACGTTTCAGATCTTCGATTTTGACGACCCCGTTGTTGCTGGCATAAGCAACAGGATTCGCGTACGAAGTCGCGGACAGAAGCTAGTCTTTAATAAAACAACGCAAGCAAAAAATTAAAAGGTCCCTTGTTGAAAAAAATAGGAATTATAGTTCATGTAGAATGCCGCCATGTAAAAAGGTAAAAAGATAAAAGTAATAAAACAAAAAATATTGCGAACGGTTTTCGTAAACGCTATGTGGCAAAACGCATGTTCAAATAAATGGATAAAATTAAATACCAAAAAATACGGGTGGGATTTGAATAACAATCGCCTAGAACCTCTATGGTATGAAGGTGAGCCAACACCACTCAGTGTAGAGTCTATTATAATTAATGATTCAGAGGACGACGATATTGATAAGTCATATGACAGTTCAAGTGATGAAGGGATTTTTATTAATTTGAGATTCTACGTTAAGTTATAATTTTATTTTTGTACAAACTTTTACTGATTTACATTAGTACAGTTCAATCTCGACTGATTTTCATTTTTTTTTCATCTTTATATTTTTAATAATAGTTCTTGCTGTCATTTCACCATCATTGTAGCTAGTTATTTAATGGCTTGTAATTTTTGAATTAAGATAGTTATCGTACCTACTCAGGTATTGACAGTAAATGGCTAGTCAACCTAACCATTATTGTTTAAACTTGGATTTTGAGAGATCCTGGGGGTGGTCAGTTTGGTTAGGCGTTAGCTGTTCCTTCGATGATTTACGCAATAACAGGTTCTACACTCAAAAGTCTACTTAGTTCCCTAAACCCACATATAAATACAGAATTGAGGTAACTGTAATGCCAACTTAAACTAAGTTTTGATAGTTGTATACAGGGTGGCAGGGACATCGACGCACAAACGCTTACCATGGATTCAGTACATGATTCTGGACCCCCCTGCGTTGAAATTTTTCGTCGGCTTTGTCTTAAATTTTACGTTTTTTTCTGCATTTTTTTTTACTGTAAACTGTATAAAATCATTATTTTTACCTAACCCAATGAGACTTTCAATTAAGAAATAGTAAATTCACTTGTTTCACTTAAAACAGCAATGAAAATAAAACTCGAAAGGGCTACCTGATCAGCTGTTTTTCTAAAGTTCAAATGCGAGGTCAACACTACAATGTAGGTAGGTCGTTATTCTCTTTTAAAAGCCGACAAAGATACCGAAGCGCTGCGCGGTGGTGGCGCCGTCTCTTTGTCGGTAAAACACGCTAGACGGCTCGCCGCTGCGGTGCGTTTGGCGGCATTTTAAAGAGGCTATACGAGATATCCCAATCAATCTAACAGACGTGTCACTTGAAACATTTTAATCATCTACATAAATGAATGACCCCATTTACTACTTTTATTTTAGATTCATTACGGAGGATAATTATTTTTTTAGAGCTTCGCCGATTTACGTAAAGAAGATAAAAAAAAACCGTGTAGACGCGTATTGATAGTCACGTAATTTTCGTCAATTTTTTGTTTTCAACATTAATTTTAGTTTTGAATGCAATTCAACAATGTAATTTACTGTTTAAAAAAACTGAATTCATCCATTATCGCAATTAGTTTCGTGAGAAGTTAACTAGGTACCACTAAATGTGTTTGTACACTCTATCATTTTGTTGGACTGTGCCGGTGTAGGCATTGTAGGTAGCGTTGCCAGGCGTCCGGCTTTAGCCGGACATAGTCAGGCTTTTTGATTGCCTGTCCGGCCAAAATAAGCGTCGTCCGGCCTGTCCGGCTTTTGTTAGGCTTTTTAGATTTCAAAATTCGCGCGCATCGAGACCGAATTCGCGAATGAAAGAAGCCGGCGCCGCGCCATCGCCGGCCGGCCGAGCGAGGGCGAGCGCTGTTGCCCCCGCCCACCCGCTCCCCTGCGTCGCCTGCCTGCGGGTACTTTTAGACTAATTTGGCAGTAGTTTTATTGTAAATTACCTATCAAAAAAGCTTGGTTTTCATTAATTTTCTACATTAATACCAAAAAATCCCCTACAATGCAAAGTGTCCGGCTTTTTTACCAAAATGTTAGGCCAAAAAAAAAATTATTTTTTACACGAATATTTAAAATTGTTGAAAATGCAGGATGTCCGGCTTTTTGACCCAAATGTTAGGCCAAACTCACAGCTCTGTCCGGCTTTTCGGTATGAGGACCTGGCAACGCTAATTGTAGGTACAGAATAAATAATAAATATTAAAGTGCGGCAAATTGAAAGAAGATTAGTAAACCTACATTTCTTTTGCATTTCTCCGATTTTTGTCAGTTCCTAGATTTCGTTGATCGCAAGCGGGCGTGTTGTTTGTCGCGAATTTGTGATCATAACGTAGTAGATTTTAAAATCAAAAGTAATTTTCTCTTTGCGCGTGTGTGTGTGTTTGAGAGCGTCAATTGGAAGATTCGGTCCGCAACCATGGCCAGCTCGCTCACAGGACTTGACCCCATTTAGGGTTGCCAGGTCGCCAAGCCTAATAGCCGGACAGACCTGTCAGTTTGGCCGGACATTTGGGTAAAAAGCCCGGACACCCTACATCAGGTTTTGTGTCTCTCTCATAAAATGTTGTGTCATAGAATTGCTTTTTTCATTATTACTTACCATAAAAAAATAGGAAAAAGCCGGACACCGTTTATTTTGGCCGGACACGCAATCAAAAAGCCTAACTATGTCCGGCTTTATCCGGACGCCTGGCAACGCTAACCCCATTAGATTTTTTTATGTGGGGTTACGTCAAGTATAAGGTGTCTGTGACCGAGTGCAATACCGCAGCAGAAATGAGAGATCGCGTTGTGAAATGTGAATGTGTTTGCGACGCTGTGTGAGGAGTGTGTCCAGGATCCCACTATTTTACCCCGTGTCCACGCAGAAACTCTGCGCCGCGCTCGGATCTGCGAGCGACCACTTCGAACCCTATCTCATTAGGAATGAGCGAGATAAAGGTAGGTAAGTTAATTCATTAAACATTAGGTACTGTATCGCTAAGTTCTTATCAAGAATCTTTTTTGTTATCAATCCTCATCGGTAGGTACCTATCGCTATTTTGTGAGAATAAGCTTAGGTATTGTTAGTTTTATTTCTTTTGATGTAACTACCATCAGTTATCGAAACTAATTAAACAAGATTTCATGTGTTAAGTAACTATCAATGTTGTCATTCGGCGATATTTCGTAGGTACGTTCACGTTCGTCCGGCAGCAGAGGCGCGCGGCGGCGGCGGCGCGCGGTGTAGCGGGGGGCCGCGCTGTCGACGTACTATGTATGTGTGTGTGTAGGTTAGGTAGCACACGCGCGCGCGCCTTCCGCAGAGCGTTTTGATCGCGTTGTTTGCAATACATTGCGCACTCAAAAATTACAATTTTTTTAACCAGCCATTTCCGAGAGGAATGACCTTCGTAATTTCATTTATGGCATCAGGTGCAACCTTTTCACGACGTTTGCGCGTCGATGTCTCTGCCACCCTGTATAAATTGTAAGCATGTTATTGAACTCGTAGTGATTGTGCTAAATTTTGAATATACATCTATTATCTCTACACTTGTTGTTTTATTCAATGTTTTGATAAAAAATATTTAATATTCATAAATTTGTATAAATTTAGAAACAAAATAATGTTATTTTGACTACAGGTGAAATTATGCTCCATATCAACTTCAAACGCTTTAAACACTAAGTTTCGGCAAGCTTAGACCTGGCAGACCTTTTGATCCATTATCAGGGGCATATTGGTTATTATTTAGCGTTGGTCCCATCCGGGTACTCGATGAGGTAGGTTTAGTGTGTCAGAAGGGCATTTTAAAGAGGTCTGCCAAGTACTTTCGGCAGGCTGCGCAATGGCAGACCAACTTTTTTTTACATAACTAATCAATGGTTAACTGCTGCCAGCACTTTCATTCGGGTATCTTATGAGGTAATTTTTACTAAAAAATTACGTCAAAAAATATCAATTATTTCTATGACCCGGCAGGATTGGCTCTGGCAGACCTGATTTTTTTTACGTGTTTCAGTGTCGGTTAACGATCTAAATACAGCTTATTGGGGTATCTTATGAGGTAGGTATTTCTGCAGCCGGCTCTCGCACTATTGTGCCTTATCTGCTGTAAATGTGTGTTTAGAATTTTCCTGCAAGAAAAACGTTACCCCAACAAGAATCGTTTATTGCGTTGTTTCCAAAACGACAGGGGGCACACATTTTTTATGTGGGGGCACATTTACAGCAGATAAGGCACAAACTATACGTTCTACTCATATCACTCTAGGAGATACTTTCTTGCTGGGGTAACGTTCACCAGGCTGACTCAACAGCGGTCAGTGTTGGCGCCCAAGAGCCTATTAAACCCACTCCTTCCATATTAAAAAAAAAAACCTGAGCGATATCAAAGCCCAAAACAAATATTTTAACACCTTCCCTGTCCACAGATTAGGCACAATAGCTAAACAATCAACATTATTTTCTATATTATGTGGCTCATGGTATAGGGAAGTGGTTAATATATAAGTTATCTGTCTATTGAAAATCGTAGTATTGGTAATAATTTTCGGGATATAAAACGAACTTAGGATACCACCACCATAACCACCATACCACCACCAACCACCCACCACCACCATATAATACCACCACCACCACCAATAAGGACCATATAATTATGTTAAAATGGTTCTAAAAATAACTAAGGTACTTACCTACCAAATGGACTACGTCAGGAAAAGTTTGCTCATTGCAGTTCTCGTCAATAATTATCTCCGCGAACCGCAAACTTTTTAATATCATTAGCGCGCTAGAGACACTGCCAGTTATATTTTTAGTTCGGGTTTTTATTTAAGTAATTATTTTATTCATAATACAATTTATATTATACCTATTGTGTTAAATAGTTCGATTTCCGAACGGATCAGATATTTGTATGGCCTACATATAGAGTTGTTCCCGGTCAGGCCTGCTTGTGTATGAGAGTTTAGATGTTAATTAACGGATTTCGACATAAGTATTATGAGGTGTTATAGAATTCGACTCAGTTGTGGAGTGACATAGGATACCTGTATATTTTCGTACCTATGTAACAATTGAAAAATACACCTTTCTAACACCTTAGTAGACACCTTTACTGATCCTTATTTTATTATGTTTCCGAAACAATAGAAATGAACAATGGACGCACAGGTGCGGCGCGCCGCACTTGAAGAAAGTTATGTAAATTGGGTGGACGCGCATACGCGTCGCAAGCACATGGCGAAAGTCCGAAAAACGCGTATGCGCGTCGTCGGCACTGATTGCATTCGCACTCACGATTGTAGTGTGAGACAAAAAAGAGAAACTAACTGCAACTAACTAATTTCAGAAATGGATAAAATACAAAAACGGAACACTAATAAGCAGCTGGGCATACCGTAAAAGTATAGAGATAGGTTTTTCAAATTTTTATCTAAGGAGTGCTAAAATGTTCGTTGCCTTTGCCGCTGCCGCACCTACGTCTCTAACCAATTTTTAACACTCTACCTCAGATAGTTTTCAAGAAAGGCGCCTCTATGGACATCCAGCCCTGGTTTCCTGTTGCCCGATATCCATAAAGCTGGCACTAAGCATCCGCGGTTTTGATTTATATCAAAACTACATGTGTTTACAGCCCGTGCTGGCTTTTAGGTCGTGAAACCTGGCTACTTTGCCACTTTCTGCTGGCTAAAAAAGTTTGTAAATATTTTTCTCAAAAAAACTCTATGAGAATATACAATTAAATCAATCTGATAGATAATAAATTGTTTGTATCATTGAAATAAAATATAATATCTATTGTTTTCCCATTTATTAATGATATTTTGGTCCAAAAACTTATGGCAAAGACAACTATTACTTGTGGTAAGATTGCCATGCCAAAATGTTGGATACCTTTAGTGGAATTATCATAAATTATGATAGTTGTCAATGCCACATGCATTATTTACAGTTAAAGTATACTAAAATTGTATAATATTTGGCACTGGCAACAGAATAGTCCACTGTATGGCAAATTTACCCTCCGTGTTTTGAATTTTTCAAACAAAATAGAAATAACGGTCAGGGTTGTCGAAAAATTTAAATAATTTTTAAATAGTTTTTTATTTAAATTTACAGTATTTATATAAAATATTTATTAAAAAGAACTTACAAACTTAGTAAAGCTCAATCAATAACAATAAAAACAATCAATATAGAAACAAGTTTAAAAATCTTTAGGAACATAAAATCTTTGAACTTTACAGCAAATCCAAAAAAATGCTTAACACAATTGTGAGATCGACATAAATAACATAATTTTACGGCTGACGAGATCCACTGCGGTATTTAGCATTTCTATGGAATATTTTTTATAGAATCTGCTCCCCAGACCCCAACTTACGCCTCGATTGATCTCCCATTTTCTAAAAAAAAATTGTAGGTATTAAAAAACTGACTTCCAAATTTAATAAAATCAGAAGTACGTAAGTGGCAAACATATCAGAATATTTTTGTGACAGCCCTAGCCTCTAGGAAAACATGGGAAAGTAAACATCACTCAAGCTTTGCAGTGGTAAAGTAAATTTGCCAACAGAGATTTCTAAGGTTAAATTGGACAAAGAGACGTAATTTATAATGGTTTTAACTAAACGGCACTGTTAAGAATCTGATATAAAAATTTGACTTACAAACAAAAAGTTTATCCCACTATTTTTTATTAAAGTTTCGGAGCACGAAGTACTACAACGTGAGCACAAGAAATAATAACCGCTCAAAAATGACAGTTCTTTGAAAGCTGGGATGTCATGTAAAATAGGATGTTGCCAATTAATTATTAAAGTTTGATTTAAAGACGCGCTACACATGTGAAAAAAATTACGGTTTCGCTGTAACAAATTATTGTACCGTACAAGTCGGTATCTATATGGCAAATTTAGCAACCATCGGCAAAGTTGCCAGGTTTTACTATGTAAATGTGGAGTCCCAGAATCATAGAAAATTTATGACAATTCAACCAATTTTTGTATGATTACGAGTGTATTTAAAATATTATATTATTTTTGGAAACGTAAATTGCGCCGAGTACCTACCTACCGTAAAAAGGCTGATCGAGCGAAGCGACCTCAAAAATTTACCACTAAGTAGGTAGGTACAGATATAAAAAGATTAAATATACCGGGCTGGTATACGCAACTCCACCTCAAAGCGCGTATTTTGCGTATGAGCACCATCTACCACGCGGGCGGTAGATGTCACATGTCTTCGAATTTTTGGTTCTAGGACATGCCGGTTTCCTCACGATGTTTTCCTTCACCATTTTTGAGAGCAGTTGTGATGAAAAAAATTACACAAAGTAATGCGCCTGCCTGGGTTACCTACTGCACGACTTACTGTTCGTAAGTCGGGGCCGCCACCACTGGGCCACCGCTGCTCTACGCTACAGATTTTATGCTAGTAGAGAGTAAGAGTAGACTCCTGAGGTGGTCCCATTTTAATTTGGTGAAGATCTGGTGCTGATCTTTGGAGATATACAATGGAACTCTTCAAAAATAGACGGCATATCGGTCGTGATTGCTGGTATCGCTTGGATACTTATTGTTTATACCACATCATGACCTACCATCACGCCTGTATGCTCTGAGGGGTACGCAGATATGTACAATATACCTAGATTTCGACAGATAGGTATGTTAAGTTTCATTTATTAGGGATAAGTGGATAACCCTATTACCTTGACATGTATTGTTAACAATTAACAATATAACGTAAATTCATAGTTAATATTTTTATGGGAACAACTAAAAATGGAAAAATAAAAACTTTTTTGCAAAAAATAAAACCGTCTTCAAAAAAACACAAACAAAAAAACTAAAAGAAAAACATTTTTAATTTTGCAAAAAAGTTTTTATAACTTGGTAGTTCGCCGCAAGCACTACTTCAAACAATATTGTATTACAATATTGCTGTATTCCCAAAGGAACGAAACTGACGAAAAATTTTAACGCTAGTAGGTCCAGGTATCCCATCGTGTTGGATGACCTTTCTACCCTTTATGCTAGATTTACATATAACCTCCTCTTTTAAAGAAGTCGGTTAAAACTACATCAACCCCATTCCAAAGTAAAATACTAGGTAAGTAGATAAGTAGGTACCCCAAAAAGGTAGGTAAATCTCGTTTATAAAGTCTAACAGTCATAAAGCTAAACACGAGAGAGGTCATAAATAAAACCACAACCAGAGTACAAAGTAGGTAAGTATAAATACTAAAGTACCAAGTTCATATACTTGAGTGTATTTCTGGCATTCATATAGAGTATATGGTCGTTGTTCAAACAAAGTGGCTTGTTGTTCGAAACGCTTATTTATGTTGCCACCGCGAGCTCCGAGACGAGACGACTAACATCTAATGAGTTCGGAAGTCTCAAAGAGATTACATGTAAAGTTTTTGTTGTCTGTGGTATGTGACGGTGGGTCGCGGTTTCTGGGAGTTAGAGTAATAGTGTACAACTATTATTAGGCTAACGATTTATAGTTCTTTGCTGAACATAGGATTTTAAATAAATAATAATAAATAAATAAATAATAATAAATAAATAAATAATAATAAATAAATAAATAATATAAATATTCCACAACTTTTTACACAACGCCATTTAGTCCCAAGTTAAGCTTGAGAGCTTGTGTTATGGGTACTAGATAGCTGATAAACATACTTATATATTTCTAAATACATACATATTATAGATAAATAACACCCAGACACAGAACAAACGATCGTGCTCATCACGCAAACATTTGTCCTGGGTGGAAATCGAACCCATATGTTATATATTTAGCGAAGCAAGACTATGCATTTTATTATGATTATGATGATGTGTATGACTAATGAATAATAACATTGATGTAATTTCATGATAGGTACTCGTATTACTATGCATGTACAGACGCCAGCACATCCAGTTACCCCAATGTGTCAAATTCCCTTGATCGTTTTTCAACTTTATGTAAAACAGAATAAGGTTCATATTAAATTGGGAAAATTTGACACATTGAGGTAACTCGATGTGCGGGCGTCTGTACTACAAATATTTGCACGACTAATACGTCGAATATAGTGAGACTAAAATTGTGTTACCATGTTACTATGTAAGTACCTACCTACCTATATTCTGGCAAATAAATAAATTTAATTTCAAAAAAGTATTCTACTACTTAAAATAAAATCGAAGGAAAATAGCCAAATGACGACGTCTAGCAACCCTTTCACCCCACCGCACACCCCTTAATTACAATTTAGCTAACATGCCTGAAATTCCTCTTTCCGTTGAAAATGCTTCAGGCATCGAATAAATATCGGCATTTAATTATATTCAGTAAGTAAAAATTTAAAGATTTGGTTCCACTTGGTTCTTAATTTTAGCCTTTACGTATTTCTGACGTGGAAGTAAATAATACTTCGGCAGAGAAAATAAGGAACGATAAACACACTTTACATCTTGCACGGTAGCTAAACGTAAAGACTTATATTTACTTACCTATAGACTTTTTTTGTAAGTGTTTCATGTACGAGTAGGTATGCTGTGAAAAAAACTGTCCAATTAAAAAAGTACAGAAAACACGAAGAGATTTAAAATACTATAGAGCGGGCATGTCAAGGAAATGTCATAGAAAAACTTTGATCCCATGTCTCAGTAACGCCATCCAGAATAATATATGAATATTGGAGCGGCAGCGGAGCGTACTAAAAAAAAACTCATAGACTTGTGTCCAAGCAGGACACAAGTTTCGGACGAAAATTTTGATCGTGATGTCCGGTCTATAGGTATTGAATGTCTTTGAGCAAATATAAAGTGGGCAAAGAGATAGACTTTCCATCTTTGCTCACCTTCTTGCTAACTTCCTAATTCCAAATGAGAATAGGTAGGTACGTCAATGACCTCTAAAAAAACTAACAGGTGAAAAATAACTCCAGTTTCGAAAATCTGTGGCTTTGGTGGTTTCGTTTTGTTCATTATTGGCCACCGACTTCCGAAACTCGAGTTATTTTTCACCTGTTAGTCTTTTTTTAAGAAGTCGGTTGTTTTTTTTTTGTAAAAAAGTTTTTATTTTGTAATTTTCGTTTTCTTTGTATGTAAAGAAAGTCTTTCAAAACTTGAAAGAATCATTGTAATTCGATAAAAATTGCTAAAGAAGTTTTATCTAAACATTAATCTGTACCTACATCTCTGGTCCTTTTAAAATAGAAGGGCGTAATGTTATAATAATAATAATAAAAATTTTTTTATTGGGAACAACATAGGAACCATTTTTTGTTAGTACACACCTTAGAAACTATAGCTTATACACTAGGGTTAGTAACAAATTTAAACATATTATAATTATAAAAAACTAGTGAGTCATGTACTTACGAGGCACTTCATGCGGACAATGAAGCCGCATGAGATGCCTCAGCACAGGAGCTCCCGGGTCCTCTGCCACGACTTTCAGGATGCTATTGCTACTCCCCCGAATCCTCCTTACAAGCGATGCCACTTTTTTCCTGACGATGGCCTGGAAACCATCTGCACTGGATTTGGCAAACATCCCCGAGGCACTACAGAAACGAGGGAGTTTCAACATCATCCTGAAAACATTATTATATTGGACGCGCAGGGCATCTAGTGTCCCCCGTGAACAGTTGAACCACAGACTCCCCGTGTACAGGCCCTGACAGTACGCCTTAAACAAGGTTATTTTGACCTGATCAGTACAACGAGAAAATCTGCGCGCCAGCATGTTCCCGCGGACCGCCAGTGCCCTGCGCTCCCTCTCCACGTCATCATCGTCTTTAAGGTCGCTGACAAGTATATGGCCCAGATATTTAAACTTGTTCACCTGCTTTATATTAACGCCGTTCAAACTAATTGAAGGAATGGTGTCTGGGCACTTGCCACCGGCCTTGAAAACCATGAACTCAGTTTTCACAATATTATAAATAAGACCATGTGATGCGGCGTACTTCTCACAGACCTTCAGCATCTCCCTGATTGACCTCGCAGTCGGGCCCAGCAACACCATATCATCCGCGTAACTGATGTTGTTTACACAAACACCTCCCACCCGGCAACCGACACGCATGTCGCTGAGCTCGACTATGAGGCCATTTACATACAGGTTAAAGAGCTTAGGCGAAGACAACCCCCCCTGTCTCACCCCGCACTCCAACCTGTATGACTCCGAGAGGCAGTTTGACCATCTAACACAATTGGTCTGATTTGTGTACCAATATTGAAATATTTTCAATACTTCCGGCGGTATACCCCTGTCCTCCATCTTTCTCCAAAGCACCTCATACGAAACGAGATCGAAGGCTTTGGAGAGATCCAGAAAACAGGCGTATATCGGGGTCTTCCGTTCAGTGTAGTATTGGACAGTGTGCTTAAGAGCCAGAATCGCGCTTTCAGTTGACAGTCCGGGTCTAAACCCGAACTGTGCGTCATGTATGTTTATGTACTTATCCAGACAAGACTCAAGCACACTATCCAACAGTTTTGCTACAGTTGTCGCGAGCGAGATCGGGCGATAATTTCCCTTGTCCGCTATGTCACCTGTCTTGTTCTTCACTATGGGCACCACTGTAGTTTTCATCAAATCATCCGGTAGGTATGAATGACTAATGCACATATTGAAGAACATAGACATGACCCTCGGCGCATGTACGCCAGCGTATTTAAAATGCTCAATACTGAGCCCATCGTGGCCAGGAGATTTACCTCTACGCATACCGCTTATCACCTTTTTTAATTGCTTTGCGGTAGGTACATTTAAGTAAAGGTTCCTCACCCGCCACGGTGGGCCCACCATCTGACATAATGGTCGACGGACCCAGCGGAGAGCGCACTTTGAAATGCTCCATAAACAAATTAGCTATATCCTCTGGGTCATCCCGGCCATCAACATTCGCAGGGAGGCCAGGCTTAATATCAAGCTTGCTAGTGGATTTCCAAAATTTTGAGAAATCTTTTTCGGCTCTTTGCTTAGCAATTACGTCCATTCTTAATTGGTCCCGGTGTTTCTGACACCATTTTAGCCGCCCTTTAAAAATTTTACGGGACTCACACATCTGGTCGTAAGCGGGACCGGTACTTGGTCTACCCAGAACCATCCAATCCTGATACTTCAGCCTAGCCCCCTCATGCGCCTCCCTCACATGTTCGTTATGTTATGGAAATACAAAAGCTGAGCATAGACATCTGACTATAGCAATCGCGAATAATTTGCTGTTATGCGCTTAAAAGTTCCGTTACCTGTCTTCTTCATCAGATTTTCATCACCAAATGATACTTTCTAATTGAAAATTCTTGATTTGTTGCTAAAAATGTTAAAATCGGTGCGTGTGTACCTATATTTTTTGAGGAGTTCCGTCAATTCCTCGAGGATCCCTTATCAGATACGAGTTTTGATACAAATGGGACTTTACTTTTCAAGTGACATCTGTCAGATAGAGGTCATTGACGTTCCTATTCTCATTTGAAACGCATAGTACCTACTGTACAGCCTCAGTGTGTTGAATTACATTTTGTAAGTAGTAGGTAGGTACACACACTACTTTGACCTAGGTGTTTTGCCGAATCCTAGTTACCTATGACGACCCAATCTGTATGCATTTGCCTAGTTGTCCACAAACCTCAGATTATACAAAACCACATTCTTAAGGTCCCTTAGTTAAGTTATTTATGTTATTGGCCAGTAATCGATTACCGTCCAAACACGTGGCGACTGTTGTGTCGCTGAAATTGAACCAAAATTTAATTAATCGTTAACGAAGTGCGAACATTTCCAACAAGCGGTTTGAAAGCGCGAGTGACGAATCGAACTCGCGGCTCGACCGGCCGAGTTAATTGATTGCCTTACCTTTATACCCCTTTATTGGATTGGGTATCAAAACTGTGTGTCAGTTCGGATTTTTGTTCGCGATCTCATATTGCGAAAACGGAAATTTTATTCAATTTAATTCAAAACGTTTAATTCGGACAGTTAAATAACAATCCATATTTTGTTAGTAGGTACAACATTTTAAACTATGTTAGTACCTATAGATACTACTTAATATATGAAATCAAAATAAATTATATCAAAATTAAACGTTAAATTAATCAACATTTTAAAATCGTTTAAGTTGCATGATGGATTCGTGTATCAAGAATAAGAATAACAATCAATTTATTTGTCAAAGATAAGGCACGGTAAAAGATGGCACATAAGTACAGACGCCAGCACATCAAGTTACCCCAATGTGTCAAATTTCATTGATCGTTTTTCAACTTTATTTATTTATTTATTTACCCTCGCATCAGAACGCCGTACAGCAATTACAAAATTAATAAAAAATTAAATAATATCAACAGCTTCTTTGCACCATTATATCCTGGGTCAACGAACTGGTGGTGGCTGCTGTAGATTACACATACATCGTGTCTGCATTATTTAAAGTAGTGAAATCATAATATCAAACGTAAAAACTCGAGGTTCCAGCTGATGTCGGATCCGCGGAATAACAACGGCCGCAGGATCTCCACGGCCAAGAGAAGGCAGGAGGTTGGGCGTTGATCTTCAAGCATCCCGTTAGAAGGCCCACCCTGAGGGCCCACTTTTCCAGCCATTACTCTTGTATATTTTCTTAGTGAGATAGCAAAGCACATTCAGCTACAACAGCACTAAATTAAAGAGTAGGTTTTCACCGTCACAATCTCACTGTACGTATAACTATCACTGCGTGAACTATGTCTGCAATTAATTGATCAGTTTATTGTTATTTTTCAGATATTTGTTGTTAATTTTATAAAATGAAAAAATCGGAGTAAAATTTATGTCAAACAAAATAAGGTTCATATTCAATTGGGATTATCGGATTTGGGGTTATCGCCAATCCGCCTTGATCAAGCGTGGTGATCAATGCTCGAGCCTTGTCTATATGACGAGAGGCCTTTGCCCTGCAGTGGGACAGTAACAGGCTGGTATTATTATTTTTATTATTATTATTCAATTGGGAAAATTTGACACATTGGGGTCTCACGTCTGTACCTACTGGAACTCAACCAGAGGACCTGCAGGGCTATTGTGTATCTTCGTTGATATTTCATAGTAATGATCACTGGGCAAAGGTTTCACAATGAACTGTCAAAACAGATCGTATTGGCTATCATCAGATTGTATCTAGGATGACGTCATGCGCAATCGCAGAAATGTGACGAAACGCACAGTATCCCGTCTGATAGTCAACGTAACTTGAAGTTCACTTATATAAAGAAAAACCATTTTTTTTTGTAAATTCTCAGTTGTCATCAAAGTTGGTTACTGTGACAATGAAATTTTGGCCAATAGCCATGCTGAAGTAGATAAAAAACGCAACCTACACCACATCTAACTATGGCTAAACAGCCGATGGTATACACCACTAATTTTTAATTATTACAAATACTTAAAGGGCTTATTCTAGACGGTCTTCTTATTATATTTGTAAAGTATCAGTTAATAATATTCATAAACAGCAAAGTTATTAGCGTTTGTCAAAAAGTCACCCAATTTATGGAAATATTGTACAGGCTATTCATGACATAGTAGTATTCATTAATCGTCATCTCTCGCTCACGTTCGCGTGATCTCGCTCAAGCATGCCCCGCCTCCAACAGCTGTTTTCGTTATTTAAGTTTAAACTAAATAGTGGCATATTTAAAAATTGAACTTCGTTTTTTTTTACTTTTGATTACGCAAATATGATCAGTAACAGGTATGGATACAGCCCAAGTTTTTTTTGTACTAATTAAAAATAGGGGTGTTTATATAGGAGAAACAAAAAAAAAACTAGGTATTAAAGAGTAGGTAAGATAATAACCAGTTATTTTATGAAACTTTCTCTCAAGAGCCTATAATATTATGATTGCTTCAGACTTGTCACTTCGTGCCAAAACTTGATTTCCTGTTGAAACAAGCAACAAGAGAGCTTCTACTTCATAAAATGACTTGTAAGAGTTGTAAGCCGCTTTTCAAGTCGAAAAGTACCTACGAATTCCTGCCTCGGTTCCCACATGTCGGGGGAGTTAAGTAACTATTCCGACGTTCTTGCTATGTTGGAGGATCTCTTCTGATTGCGTGAAAACAATTATTTATAGAATAGAATAGAATAGCATAGAAAATTTATTTGCCAGAAACATTGTATAAATACATAAGTATACAACATAACATACACAAGAACTGAACATAATGCACAAGATGTTGGCAGGTTCATTGCAGAGTTGATTTTAATTTAGATTCGTTTTTCTCTTTAATCGTATATATCTCTCTTGACTATGTATTTATTTTGTTTTGAGTATGTATGTATCTGTGTATTTATTTTGTTTTAGTATGTTTGTATCTGTGTTTTTATTTTGTTTTATTATGTATGTATCTGTGTATTTATTTTTCGGCTGATCTTTGCGTTATGCTCGTGAACGGGTTCTGCTTGTGGTTACTGGTCGTCTTGCTGGCTTTGGTTTTGCTATTGTTTTAACTATTACCTGTTTTTTTATATTGTATTTAACTTCGACAGTTCTAGTTTATCATTTTGTTACATTGTCTTGCAGATCTATGGATTTAATTCAACTCTGCACATGTTAGCTGGCGCACCCTTTTACCTGGAGGATTCCTATTAGTCAGTTGCTTTAATGTCAGTAGCTATATATTACTGGTATTCTGTATTTGAGTGTGCTAGCTAACATGTAGTGAATAACTTATTATAATTATTTTGTAATTATAACCAATTTTACTGTGTAAATTCAAGTTCTTCTAAATTATCAGACAGATTTGTGTTGCTGGGGAGTTTGTTCCGCCACTTCTAGGTACTTCCCAGCAAAAACACTAGGAAGTCGCGAAGGGTGGACTTTTTGGGGGACTGTCTTATGTAATTTCGACGTTAAAAAGTGCTGATCCTCAGCCTAATTTGAATAAATGACTTCTGATTTTTGATTTTGATTTTGTCAATTATTTGTCCTTAGTTTTTACCCTGTTGCACCTACCTTGTTCTATCTGTGCACCACCTTAAGGTAAACTGGTAGAAAATGCCTAAGGCATTAAGTCCGCCTTTGTACAGTGTTTTTTACTAGTGCATAAAGTTTTAATAAATAAATAAATAAGTGGTCACAATGATAAATAGTGCTACAGACATGTCTCACCGTTTAAACGGCATGCAAAATTAAATTAAGTACTAACATAATCATAATCATTTTAAAAACGCATTAATTATTCTTTATATTAATTTTAGACATTACTTTCGGTATTATTTCATACATTATTATATACACAACCTTTATAATGACCTTTAGAATTTTATTGTTGTATAATATTATCACATAAACAATTAAACATATCATAACATCAGAGATGTACTTGGCAGTTTGGAGGTATGAGGATCAGGGTGTAAAGTTCCTCATCCACCATTGAAAAGGGTGTTGTGTCTGGTGGGCTACTGTATACGTTCAAAGCGCGCGGATAACTCTAATACCGCGATGTAGGATAGCGGTCATTAGTTCGTATGTGGCGAGATAGATGTCGCTGCAGTAGTAACACCCACATTTTGGTCAGTTATGTTTAAGTCCATAATAATAGGAGGCGAGCCCATTGCCATCATTTGGGCACAAATCCAGACTCCGGGCTGCTACAGATAAATTCCAGATGGGAAAACTCAATAACATTTGAAGCCAAAAGTGATTCTGGTTTTTATTTTGTATTCACCTTTAGATATTATTTGATTAAGGGTTGCCACACACGGGCCACCAGCCACAGCCACAAACGCCACCACGAGAAGCCAGAAGCGGCTACAAAAGAAGCTGACGCGCGCGACAGCCAGTTGTGGCCGGTGGTCGACACTTGTGGTCGGTGGTTGCTACTTTTTTTAACTCATGGATGCAGTATCATAATGGATATTGATTACCGTAACTATCATTTTTTGAATCCCGAATCCCAGGATGGGATTCAAACTCTGATATGAATCATTCTATGAACAGGTTGACTGAGGTAAGGTAGAGAGAGACGATAATCGCGCGAGTGGCGTGTGGCGGCGTTCTGTGTCAGCGTTTAGTGGCCGGTGCGGGCCACAAAAAGCGAGGGGCGACGATTTGTAGCGAGTGGCGGCCACCGGCGGCAACCGTTTGCGGCGAGTCCATATAAAATGTATGAAAACTGCAGAAAATATGCCAGTGGCGTCGTTTTGTGGTTGTGGCCGGTGACCCGTGTGCGGGGACCCTTAAAGTCACATCAGTCAGATCAGTTAAACAAAAATACTCCCAATTTTTTTTTTCATCTGAGAAAAGTGAAAATTCAGACTCGGTCCCACGATCCGTGTCTATGAACTTTCCCGCTATTTTCGAGGATCAAGGAATGAAATGAAACAAGAATAGCATTAAGTATAAGAGAAGGCAGCCATAAAATTGTCTATCTTGGACGCACAGTTCATTAGTAGCGGTCCGAGTGCTCGATAAAAGGGCACCAAGTGTAAGCTGCTTTGCGCGTCTCATTACTTCTTACTTTTTTATTTTATTTTTGTCTCTGGTTATGAAATACTTTTTTGTGGTTTGGTTTGCATAAATTCTGTTTTGTTGCTGTTTAGATTAACGAGGTCGGTGTACATTTTGTCAATGGTGGTTTTAGTTTCTGATTTTAGTACTTAGGACTGAAAATCAAGGGTGTATTTGTAGATGCGTCGCGTGTAACTAGAAAACCGTTTGATTTACAAGAGTAGGCCGTTGCCTATTGTCTCATGTGGTGGATGAAAGCTAACCAAGGGCAGTTGTCAAGAGGTATTAATGGAAAGTTGGAAACTGGCACTCTTTTGAGCACATTCATCGACTTGTTTTGTGTGTTGGTAACTGGTGTTTTATGTTAACTGAGTTACTGTTACGGCGTTTAATGAAGCATGTTCTTTATTTGCAAAAAAATCTTATTAAAGTACCCTATAGTTACAAGAGTTTCGTAAACCTGAATGATCCCCTTAACTTTATGCACATTTTTCTCTTCTATGGGATAAAATACTTTACAAAAAAATAAAACGAATTCATCAGTTGCAGTATTATAACTTTATTTGCTCATAAAATCAGCTTGGTCGTCGGGGTCGGTCCGTAATTTTTTTGTATTTTTTTTATGTTTTGCCTCGTAAAAAAATATTATTCTTGCATACTCGTTCAAACGTGGACTTGCTTGTGTCGTTATTTAGAAAGTTCTAGAGACTTGGTACAATGACAATTTGTTGTTTACTTATTAATTAGGCATCATTAAAATTAAAGTTTGAATAAACTAAAGAAGATTCCTTAATTATATTAATGTTACTTCTTACAATATCAACGGCTTACTAAGGTTGCCATGTTAGGCATATAGGGAATTAGTTTGCTTAGTTGGTATTGCATAACAATCAGATGTTATGAAGGTCTTGACTTTAGCTCCTACAATGGGCATTTCCCTCCAAATTAAACAAGGTGTCACAGAAGGCATTTTGAGAATACGAATAGCGCAAGATCATCTTAACGCTAGAAAAAGTATACAGAATAAAACGAATATAGTGAAAGTTCTTTAACAAAAGAAGAAAAGTATGTACTTGGGATTAGTTCTTTCAACACGCAAGGGCTTTATGATCTGTAGGTACCTAATATCCACGTCAGGTCTTGGAAACTTCGCTTTTGTTTGGTTTCTAGACGGGAATATTGTAAGCCCTTTGGCGAAATATTATAAGGGTTTGTTAGACAGTCTAGCCAAATTTATTTCTTTATACAAAGATTGATTCGACAGCTGAAGTTATCTGTAGTATGTTTTTGGTAATTTAATCTAATTTTGAGGGACACGCCGTGTGGGCGGACGAACCTTGTTTGTTTGTAGACAGAAATAGAACACTGTTGAGTTTGTCGAGTTCATTGGAACTAATGAGATCAAGTATAATGTCTCCATGTTTGTAATGATCTTTAATAAAACATGTTCTAGCTAGATATTCTGCTTAATTAAATGGCTACATTGAGAATACTTGATTAATTAAAATCTCCATAAAATTAAGTCTCTTTAAAATGGTTCTTAGGTATCATTAGATAACATTAGAATATACTTAGAGTAAATTAAGCATTTAACCATGATTAAATCATTTAAAAAGTAACATAACTTATAGTTGCGCAAACAAAAGCATGCAAACTTCACACAAATTCAAAAATCGAACGTGTAAACGAACTCGCATAAAATCATCTGTCACTTTTAGAACGATAAAGATGGCGTCCAAACAAATTCTCATTGTATCAATATTTGTGGGTATCTTGTGGTTATTTAAGCTTCAGCAGCGGGTTGGGCAGTAGACTGCGCAGTGGCGACGCTGGTGGTGGTGGACACAGAGTCGGGATCCTGTTCCCGGACTCCCATCCAGGGGAGACGCTTCTGGAGTTCCGCCCTGTTGAAAAAGAAGGTACTCGTAGGTTTAGATATATTAAATGTTTGCTATGCGTTCTATTATCATGGTAGGATTATTTAAATCACAGCTCTATTGAGACACCACTGTGTTTAATCTTCCTCTATTTTTCACCATTACTCCTGACAGCAAGATTAGTACTATGGTACCCAATGATATTATAAGTAAAAAGGTGTAGATAGGTTACTTAAACACCATCGATCTTCAAAAACGGTACACTAACGCATGCACGCGTCCGTTGGGGCACGACGCCACACTGAGGTGAAGTGTGGCTAGTAAGCCACATTTTAACGTGTCACTTGCTAAGCGTGTATAACATATCTACACCTTTTTACTTATAATATCGTTGGTGGTACCCACAAAATCCAGTTAAGTGATCATTCACGTTAAGTAGTCTGGAAATTTGATTTTAGGTATTTAAAAATATACTGACCTGTATCTGGGATGATTAATGGCATACACCCATGGATCTATGCAGGAGACAATCTTGCAGCAGACGGCAGGTATCATCGTCGCAATGGGGGTCAGGAGGCTCCTATTGAAGAGAGTTTTATGTTTAAAGTTCTTATTTATTAATAGGTACCTGGGATGATAGATATAGACTTCCAAAAAAAAACAAAAACATTCTAAATTCAATTGCCTTAAGAACTCCGAATCATAAGATTTATTACAGAAAATGAATTGCGTAAAGACAACCAACACCTTAAAGTTTTTAAACATTTAAAACGTTGTGTCTACCGAGTCTTGGTATTTGCTAATATCGGCCTACGCAAGTGCCGACAAATACCAATTCAGATTTAATGATCACGAACTTGTAAAGTTTGACCTTCTATCGTCAGATAGGTAAAGATCGATCAGATCTATGAAATAAAGTTACAATGGTAAAATCCCAAACAGCTCGTCAACTCCTAACAATATCTATTCTATCGAATAAAGCTCGTGTAATCACCGAAGGGGCTCATGGCAGTGAGCTAACTCTATTAGTTAACAAAGGTAAGTAATTTATGACGATTCTTATTTAGTTCACATCCAGAATAGCAAGGGGTCTCCATATACATATATACTGTTCTGTCGTTAGTTTACTCGTCGAGGTATTTTCAGTTAGTAATATAATATTTTCTGTTTCTGTAGTGTAGTAGAGAATGAAGATACCAACCCAGTAACTGGGTTGTGGAGGTCAGACTGGCAATTGCTCAAATCGGCAAATCTAGCATCAGCAATCGCGGCAAGCCGACCCCAACATTTTTGGGAAAAGGCTAGGCAGATGATGAGTGTAGAGGGAAGGACAAAGGGAGAATATTGGATACCACAGTTTTACACTGACTCGAAACTACTAGTTGACGTCACGTTCATGACTGTTCCGATGCAATGCAAAAACATCGACATCCGATGACAGTTCATAGTGAACATCACGGGGCAAATTGTTCAACGATTAACTGTCAAACAGCTTAGTTCCGTGTTGGCCGTCGTCAGTGTCAAGTGTGTAGGTATCTAGGATGGCGTCATGCGCAATCGCAGATATGTGACAAAGCGCACCATATCCCGGTCTGATGACCACCGTACCATGAAGTTCACTTATACAGGGTTATTTTTCAACAACTTTCTTTTTTTCTTTTAACAACTTTCACTATGGGACCGACTCTGAAATTACAAAAGTGAAAGTTGTTCATATTCATGGGTAGAACACCCAGTGAAAATTTGGCCGGTCATTGAAAAATAACCCTGTAGAGCAACACCAATTTTTTACTCACCTGTCTCCGAAAGCGCCAGTCATGGTGACGAAAGCATATGGCGTCCATCCGCAGACGAAAAGGAAGAATATCGTGAAGGCGACTTTAGCGATCCTGATCTCGACACTTCGGCTAGCGTCCTCCTTGTTGGCGGCAAGAGACTTGACGTTCATCTTCTTAGCTTGGTCTGACAGCATGCGCTCGTGGAGACGTACCTGGGAACGCATAAGACACAATGTAATAATTTTCTGTCTTTACTTACCTTCTCGAGTAACACCGCTAAGCACCACCTTAACACCACTAAGCGATAGCCAATACGAGCAACCACATTTTTTTTTCTTTTATAATATTTTTGCCTATTCCAGCCAAGATTAGCGTCGCAGAGCCAAAATGTTTCGACAATCGAATCGGAGTTGTAAGAATTTATATTCGAATGAACAATCGATGAGCCTTCTGATTAAACGACTGAAATCTTATTCGAATGATTTCTAGACTGTGTTATTTCGAATATTTGCGAGAGGCGTTGTGAAAGTGAAATTCTTTGACTAAACTTAACCAAATAAATTAGGCTTTGCATTCAAATATTTATTTTGTCCTGAAACAACATTTGTATGACCTTTATTCACAGGCGGTATAAATAAGATTCTCATACAACATAAATTGCATTTTCCCATAAAATGTTTAGTAGATTTGGTTTGCGACATAGTAGACATTAATTATATTTTCATAGCCATTTTTGTTATTTAAATTAGAGAAATAGTGAATTTCATTCAAATTTCCAATACACGATTACTTAGTTTCGCTAATAGCAGTTCTATTCAATTAAAATGTCAACGTGACATGAGCTGTCATATAATATTAGAGATGTTCACTTGACATTTAACTTTTTACAGAAATTTTGCCGTCGCGTTTCACCGACACGAATGTAATTAGTCGAATGAAGCATTACGAATAGTCGCGCCCATCGCTAACCCAGATCGTTAATTTGTCCATTGGTACAAACCAGTTCAAACACAAATAATTCTCATTTTCCATTTTCAAGGAAAACTTCAGAATTTTCAGCTTAAATTGTTACTCAAAGTATTCTTGAATCGAATCGTTCTGAAATAATTCTCACTGTTGGAGATTCCGCATTAAATAAGCGGAATTGGAGAGGTCCAACTTTTATTCCGATCGTGATAATATTTTTGTGTTTTCCGGAATTTGGATTTTAAATACTTTTAAATTCATTGTCACTAACGATACGATGTTAAAGTTTTTAAACTAATATTTTATAGAGGAAAGGTTTGATTGTTTGTTTGTTTGCATTGAATAGGCTCCGAAACTCTGGACCGATTTAAAAAAGTCTTGCACCGTTTGGGAAGCTATATTATCCGGTGACATAGGCTACTTTTTATCCTTGTATTCCCACGGGAACGGGAACTACGCAAGTGAAACCGAATTTTATACAAAACATCACAACTGTGTTATCTGATGGGTGATGCAGAGGTGCAGGTTTACTACACCAATAGAGTAGAATAGAATACTCTTTATTGTACATCGTAAAACATTACAAATTATAACTTTAAGGGCTACATAGGGTGACACAATGGGTGGCGTCATCGCTAAAAGCGATCTTTAATAATTATAATTCACCAAACCAACCAAGTTTAGCTCTCATGTAATAGGGGGCGAGCCTATAGGTATCCATCAATCGGGCACAAATTTAGACTCTGGGCTGATCCAGATGAAAAAAATACAATAATTATAAAACCTACTTACTTAGCTCGACCCAAACCACTACCAGACCAACGGGCTAGATAAAATTAGGTACATTAACGTTTTAAGTAAGTTCTGAAGTAAAGACGTGCTGCGAAGGGAAGGTTTCAAACTACTTATTCAAGAACTAGAAATTCAAATTACCTTAGCCAGTAACTTCTAGTGCCATCGTGGTCTTTACGCCTACTAAACTGGTTCTTAATGAGAACAATTCATATAAACCCGTTACAATTTAAAAGCGTGTTTTAATTTACTATTATTCAACCAAATAACAAGCATCGCCCAGTATGTAGGTACATCTAAAATATACAATTTAATAAAAACGTAGCAAATAAAGAACGGTTCAACAGCACCCGAATTTTCAATTTTGGTCGAACGAAAGCGTTTCTGTCCAATTTTCCTTATAGGGAAAAACGAGAGAAAAAACTGAGCAATCAGACTTTTAATTATCAGTCTTGTTAAATCGAGTTTTTCGAGCGTCGACGATTCTGAATTCAAAAAACATGAATGGCGCCTTTTTTGCCCAACCTCTATCATTGACTTAATTATGACGTGTCAGCCTGTTGTTTCAAAATGGTGATGCTTTTTAATATTAAGTAAGTGAATGGTCTTTTGTATGGTGACATATATTAATTAATTAAACCCCAAGTGGACGCCGGCGTCCGCGCTGTCATTGTCTTTCTATTGTGTCTCTAATTGACAGGATTGAAAGGTTAAGTAGCAGTTTTAATTAGAACTTAGGTCTGTGGGTAAAGTACCTTCACAAAAATGTTTGTGACAAGGCTTTAAATCCAGGCAGTATAATAAAAAAATCCAAATAAAATACATGGCTAATGGAAAGCACTATGTTTACTTATAGGAAAACGAAAAGAACGCTGCCGGGATCGACTAATCTGGAAAAAACGTTTATCAACATCTTAACCCACTTTCCGCGGCACTTTAATTTGATATAGCCGGGGAACGACTTCGGTTTCGTAAAATTAATAACTACTAATAGCATATTTGACTGAAAAGAAATTATTTACATCTCGTGGAATCATTAGTATAATAACTACTAATAGCATTTTTGACTGAAAAGAAATTATTTACATCTCGTGGAATCATTAGTATTTAACTTCAACAGTTACCACTCAAACCGTGATGAAACTCAGATCCAAATTTAATTTCGCCTGTTTTAAGTAGTGATGGGAAAGTTCGGCGAGACCGAGAGTTTATCCGAAACAATTCGAGGTGACGAACTTAACAAACAATTTTCGCTCCTCGGCGGAACTTTAGTGATTCGACATTTTTTGTCTGAACGTAGTTTACGAGTGCCGTGTCGAGGTTACGCGCGAATGAATGTTATTTTCTCTTATTGTGTTCAAGTTTTATTAAAGAAAAATTGATTGTTAGATTTTTCGGGGCAACGGAAAAGGTTATTATTTGTTTAGGGTTCGTAAAGAGGGGGTAAAATGTACTGGGGAAATATTTGTGGTATCGAATGAGTGTATCTATAAGTAAATTTGGTAGGTAGCTTATTTGGAATCGATAAAGTCTATTTTACATTGTCGCGTTAGAAACTCGGTGTTTATTATGTGATAATCTTTCATAACAAAATAAAATACAATGAAAGGACGAGATTTTTTCATCTGAAATAGCAAAAATGAGATCGGATTTTATGTTATTCATTGCTGTATTTGGTGGAGATTACCTCACAAGGCAAATCTTATTACGCTTGAGTACGTGGTAAGCCGATTCCAAAGTGATGAAGTGACGAGATCAACTTCTTTGCATGGGCAAATATTTTGGAAAAAATAACTTAATAATTTCGTCAGAGAAACTGTTCTTATTTTGTATCATTAAACAGCTTGTTGCTAGTAATAAACAAAACTCATTAGCGGCAACAAATCTTGCTTCTTTTTTGTAACTACCTATATCACGTGTTATTATTTGCTACGGCGTCGAGAAGAAACCAATTTGCTGACTTCATGTCACTCATGTTATATCGTTCTTTATCTTATTGTATCTACTGTCAAATTTGCAATTAGTTAAAAACTTGGATTATTTCAATGGTCATATCAAATTTATGAGGACCGTAGCTGACAGTATATGACAAGAAACCAATATTGTCGTCCTTCAATTCAAGATCGGCTAATAAGATCCTAAAACAAAAGGGGATATGATCCCTTAACATAAATAGGTTAATTGAATCGAAATGTATCAGTGGTAATAATCACAGTCGGTATTAGGGTCAGGACGAATTAAATAGGACGGAAGATCTCTCGGCCTTTTGTGGCCAAACAACGAACCTTTCTAGTTTGCGGAAGGAAATTTCGGTAAGTAGGTACCCACGCGAAGTTTTGAGTGATTCATTTTAGGGTTGGATTGTGTTTGTGTTGATATTTAACATTTTGAGTGATTGGTTTTAGTTGTAAAAGATTTAAAAACAGATTTAGACAATTTTAAAATAGGTATATTTATCGATACCACTCCTACTTACGAGTATTATTTAAAGAGGTTTGCTAGTTAGTATGTGGACGTCTCTCCAAAACTACACACCTGATTTTAAAAATTCTTTCACTGATAGTAAGCTACTCTTTTGATCTATGACAGAGATCTCTGTCAATAGTGCTTTTTATGTACCAAGATGTCTACAAACAATATTTTCTATCAACAAGCTTTCTGTATCTATTCATATCGAACAAGCGTATTTCTGTATTAGGTTCCAAGGTCATTGCTGAGCGCTATGGGATATGCCAGGGCTCTTCCAGACCTGGACGCAGAAGCCACATTAGCAACATACCTACATATATCATTACTGAAAGGATTAATTTAAATCAGACTGCAAAAGTAGATAATAAAAGGCCCGAATATCCTCAGTAAAAGAGAGTACCGATTTTTTTTATCATTAGTGATCTACAACCGTCTCTGACATTATTTATGACAAGACCACAAATCCTATTTGATTTATTTTTTATTACGAAGTTAAGTTAAATGTGCGGGGCGTACTTACTTCTAAGACTTCATCTTTCAAGTGTATTTTTATGAAGACTTATATCGTGGTGAATCTTATAGGATTATTTTTGTTTACTTCAAGAGTTGAAAAGAAAATTTATTTGGAGGTTTATTTTTTAATTTGTTGGACTATTGTGTGACTTTCAAATTTATTTAGCGCACCTACAGAGTATTTACTCTCCAAACTTTTTAAATTAGAACTTAATCCAAGAAGTTTCTCTTTAGAAAATCTTCGCTGAGATAAACTTTGAAAGAACATTGCTAACTGAAGAGTGTGTGATTTGGCATGGTGACAGTTTATATGAAAAAAGGTAAATTGATCGGATTTCCACCAGCGACCAAAAATATTGTTTTAGTTACGTCTTTATCGAGTAGCACACATTACGTAGAAATAAAAAACGAGTCTCAAATCAGCTTCATTAACAAAAATTCTTAGAGAATTAAAGATATCTCTCCATCATGTTAAAAGCACGTCCACTTTCAACGATGTAGTCCAAATTTTGTTTAAGTTCTTCAGGTCTCGACTCTTGGCTCACTTAGAAGCACTTGGCTGCTTAACTTGCCTAATTAGTCTAGGTTTAACCTTGGAATGTAACATGAGCTGTCCAAATTACGTAGCTTTTACTCAAGAACACCGAGGAGCGTAATTAACATAATAAGGTGAATATATGCTTAAAGTTTAACGCAATCTGTTTCTCTTGAGGGCTTGGTAGAATTTGGACACATTTTGTTTAGGAAGGTAGGTTTATATATCATTTAATAACAGACTTACTCCCGAATCCTGTATAATTTGATCCTTCTTATTTAATACCTCTTTAAATTTATTTTTCTTTTTTACAAAACTTTTATCACGTCTGTATTTTCCCAAGGATTAGATAGAGTAACCCACAATGCACTCACATTTTCCTGGTTGCGTTGAACTCCAGTGTAATAGTGGGCAATAGGCTTATTACCATCACCTGAGCACAAATTTAGATTCTAGGCTGATGCTGAGAAATTTCAGATGAGAAAACCTTTACTACTCTGTCCGACCTAGGGATCGGATCCTAGTACCTCATTCTTAGCAGAAGCGTTAGAATCTTTGGATCAACCAGGCAATCAACAGTCTTTCAGCGACAGGTTAATTTCAAGACACTGTGGCCATGAGCGTGGAATTTCTCGCAAATAAGTCCGTATTTATATTATCTAATGATAATCAAAACTACATACAGATACACAATAAATTCGGAATACTTGTCAGATAGTAATTTGTGTGTATAATGTTTGCCATTAACTATGGTGCCTACTAGATTAGAGTCCGATTTATTTCTATGAAAATTGTGTTTTTAATTATATGGAATAAAATACTAATTATTATTATTAATTCATTCAACCTTTTGACATTACTTAAATATGAAAATGAATTTTGACATTGATTTGTAATTATGGCATTGTATTACTTGTTTATTTGAATTTATGACACAGGCATGATTTAGAATTTTGTATTTATGTCATTTTGTAACGCATTATTTAAATAGACAGGAGAATTTATGACATTGTATGAGGTTTACATTGTAATTTTTTGACATTGTATTATTATTGTATTAAAATCACATTATTAAATTGTATAATTTTTGCATGCCTGGTGCAACACAATTGACTTCACATTCAATTGACATCTGAAAATACATATATTTCCATATAACTTACGAAGAAAGTTATATGGATCTCCTTCCAAAGTGAGGAATTCAAATTCAAATGTTTATTGCTCAACACAGTACATAGTCATAACTAACGTGTTGAGCAATAAACATTTGAATTTGAATTTCTCGCTTTGGAAGGAGATCCATATAACTTTAGAAAGAGATGGCTACTTACAGCACCAAACAGCTGTGAGTAGAAGTAGCAGATGAGTGCCATAGGGATGGCGTAGCTCCACACGAAGATACAGGCGACGAAGACCTTTGTGTCCTGGTCGTCGGTAAAGTAGTCGAAGGAACAAGTGGTCAGGAAACCCTCTGAAAGGAACATTTTAGAGAAATATGAAATAAGTTATTTTTAGAGGAAATAGCAGCAACAGGGTCAAAGATGAGTTTCATTCAAAGCATCTCTGACTCAGAAGCCTATTAAAATCATGTAAAGTCAATATATTTTTTTATTGAATAAAGCAATCAGAATAAAGTTGAATGTGTTGTCTTCTAGTACCTTTTCAAATGTGTCTGCGGCACACGAGTTTTTAATTGAGATTTTAGAAAATGAGAAAAAGCCAAAACTATACATTTGAAAAAAATTACATTGACTGTTTTCACTGTTTATTAATACGATAAAGTTGCATTATTTATAGAATTAAGACTCTCTCAGACACACTTTGTTTCCATTTCTTTCTTCCTTCATAATAATGCGTAAGATATGTTCACGATCGTTTAAGGGATGACGGACTTACTAACTCCTAATAAAAATTTAAAGTCGATTACTCATCGAATTACAAATTGTCCGTTTGCACCAAGACAATAATCGCCTGTTTTCGACGGATGCGTGCAATTTGTTCCACAATTGGTGCACTTAATCAGTCGGTTAGCTCAGAATTATGTGTGCCGTTGGTGCGAAATGCATGTTTCGAATATAACAGTGTGTAATTGGATTTAGGACGTGTCGGATTTGGAAATTGGTGCAGACTAGGTATGGGCTGTATCCCTCGATATATTCGCTCTAGAAGATTTATTGATAATTGGTATTGGAGAAAAACATGGGATAGTTTACATTGTGCCTGTTATAGAATGAAACCTTTTTATTGTTTGTGCATTTTAAATGACATAAGATGTTTTTTTCGTCTTCATTTTGCTAAAAACAATGAACGTCCGAATTTAGATTTTTTACGTTTTCCTTGTATTCCAATATAATCCATTAAAGCAATAATAATGAACTTTGCCAAATTAAGAACCGAAGTTTTAGTCCATTTTAGTGCCAGTACGTGGTGTAAATTAAGCCAGGGTGTATGGTTAGTTCATGATTGACAATTCAAATCATTATGAGTAACGTGGTGTGTTAGCCCTACTAATATTATAAATTATAAACGCGAAAGTTTGTGAGTATGGATAGATGGATGGATGGATGTTTGTTACTCTTTCACGTAAAAACTACTGAATGGATTTTAATAAAATTTGGTATGGAGTTAGCTGATACCCTGGATTAACACATACAGCTTGGCAAAAAAGAGTAGAAAATAATGGAGGCGCCACTGTGCTCTTCGTATGGCAACCCGTGGCAACCGCTTAGCGTACCAATCTAGTCTTGATACTTAGATGCTTTTTAGACAAATATTAATCTAATCATGTATAATTTTTTTAAATCAGTAAGTAATTTGAACAAGGACGTGGTCTCGACACGCAACTGATTACTTACCTAAAAATAACAAATTGGGTAAATACTCCTGAGTTCGCAACATTGTTTAGGAATTATAAAAAAAGAAAACATTACATTATCATAATTTCTATATTTTATTCTAGTAAATCTTCCTCTACATATTCTACCCCGAACACGTAGGCCGCAAACTCATCTGAGTCATGTTCGGGTTCAGAGTCACCTCTGAACCCGAACTCGATTTATCTAGATTTATTACTAATCGCTCCATTTCCTCGTTCATAGGATTTTTTTTTCCAGTAATCCTTTTCTATTTTTATTACATGTTAGCACGAGTTCTTCCAATCCTCCTCGGTAATAGCTTGGGATGCGCGTTCAGCTGCTTCCTGTAAAGACGAAATATTTCATTTATCCCTAACAGTATTAAAAGTAGAACATTTTTAACACGTACTGTTAATAAGCCGGATGTAGAAAATACCCTTTTGTTTATCTCCTTCCATTACGATTTTGCTTAGAACGATAACAGATTTCCCTGAATTAAATAATAGATTTAGACTATGGCACGACAATTTCTTTTACATTTCTAATGCAAACGCTAGAACCAATAATTCTCTCCCTTGATATCGCACTTAAAGTATAATTTACGTAGAAATTGAATTTTCATTCAGTTAAAAGTCAAGTCACCAAAGTATCAATTTATCTCAGCGCGCTATACCAGAGTTATACAGAAAAAATGTAAACATAACCTATGTGCTCGACATTTATTGTTTCAAATTTCTAGTTATTCCTTATGCAAGCAAATTAATATAGCTTTGTATTCATCAATTAACACTTGATTCAACTAAAATCAACAAAACAAACTCTTACATACCTGTCTTATCAGCGGTCCTTTGATAAACATTGTGAAATTCAGAAAGAATAGTTTGGGCCTCATGTTCCACCAGACATCGCCTGTACACCTTATAAATAACCTCCCTGCCAGCACTCCGAATGGTTTTATTCATTATTCTTCACTTTTTACGTTTATTAATCAACGTTTGGTGGTCGAAATTAAAATTTTACGAAATCGTGAACTTTGTTTATTATGAAATGTCATTATTTTGGAAATGTTGCCAACAGTCAAAAATTTAGTTCCATTTCTACACTTTTTTGCCAAGCTGTAGGCTACTTTTAATCCCTGTATTCCCACGGGAATGGGATACATACGGGTGAAACCGCGGGACGTCTGCTAGTATCAAATAAATTTGTACCTAAGGAGCTTATTAATATAAGTACAAAAATTAAATACTGTATAACAACACCTTTATTTAACGAAACGGTCCATTTTACCATCTCAAATGAACGTTTTATTTAATATTTGCGACGTCCATTATTTATTAATGTCTAATTTATTCGCGACTTCTTAATGAATGGCTTCCGATGGCGATATTTCTTTTCTAATTGAATATTTAAGAGGGAGTGTTGTTATGAATTAATATTATGTGCAATGCAATCATTGAGTTGCAGAACTGTGAATCATACTTTTAATGATGGCGCTTGAGATCCGTTGAAAAGTTTGCTGTAATTATTTTGTTGGTGACTGCTATAATAAGTTTCAGAAGCACAAAAGGTAACAAATTGACATGTTGACAGCTACTTTATGTCATTGCAGTAAGGGCCATTGTAGTAGAGCAATCGTGACCAATGCTGGGCAGTGATCTATACAACTGCCTGGGCAGTGGCAGAGCAACGGGCTGGTATTATTTGATTTAGGCAATGTCCTTTGAAATCGCGACCAGCTTATAAGGCATTATAAGTAGTTAGCGCAGTGTCGTCACTGGTCACGAAGTGGGATCAAGATCTGTCGGAATCTGGTTTTGTCTTAGTAATTGTACTTACCGGGTACGAATCGTCCCCAGATCTTTAGGGCAGGTAGGACGGTGAAGGGCAGTGCCCAGAACCACGTGAAGGCAATTAATATGAAAGCTTGCACTTTGTTTATTCTTCCGTCAAGTGGGCATGAGATCGTCCTGAAATTACAATTAATTTTAAAATATTTGTACAGATATACATAGAGTTAACATTATATCCAAAGGTTGTAAAAAAAAGAATACTTATCTGAGATACCTAAAATAAGTTAAAATCTGTGTGCTGTCCGAACTATCATAAAATGTCTAGACTTGGTCCAAGAACTTTAAAAAGATATCAAAGTTAGTCTCTTATCGGAAGTCGAGACCTTTACGACTATAAAACTAAAAACCGGTTTATGCCCCTTTAAATATCTGTATAAATATTATTTGAAACTCTAATGTAGTGGAATTAGAACTGATTTTGTTTTGTGACATGACGGTCAAACAATGACTTAAAAGTTACTTAATTGGAGGTTTGGCGTGTAAATTAAACGTTTATTGTATCAATTTACAGATATAAACCTTTTACATGTCAAAATAATTTGAAGGTCCCGTACCTTAAATTACGTCCCTGTCCTATGAGCCACATATGACTCACGTTGATTGTTATTGTGTCTACTTTGTTAACAGTGAAAGTGTTAAAAGGACATAAAAGGAACCTTTTGACTATCATGGCCCTACTGTCCATCTGCTGCAGAAAACACATAGAACATAAATCTAAAGAGGAGATATTGCATGAACTCTCACACACCGACTTTCACTACTGAATTTCCACTTCAAACCACTTACTTGTATCTATCAAACGCAATAACAGCATTGGTAATGGCTCCTCCGATGCCTGACAGGGATCCCAGCACAGCATATATGTCACATCCCAACTGGTACCCCACTAGGCGCTGGTAGAACGAGTTCATGATCAGCAACGGCATCTCAATCATCATCATCAGGTCAAAGACTGCCAGGTTGATGACGAACATGTTGCTTGGACTGCGGAGCGATTTTGAGCTGGAAAAGAAGACCGATGTTGGTACAATTTGAACTATTGGTAACGATGGTGTTTTCCAGTAGGTTAGAGTTTATTGCCTAACATTACTTCGTTCTAGTGCTGATATAGGTGCCTACGGGTTACGCGCAAGCCGTGATCTAATAAAGACGATAGCCTATCTGTACTAATAAAGGAGACGAAGGTAAAATTTGTGAGTTTGTGACTTTGTAGGATCTGCTGAACCCATTTTGAAAATTTTTTTAGCATAGAAAGCCACATTGTTTATGAGTGGCATAGACTATATTTTATTTATAAAGCTAAAAGGGAGAGGACAGGTTGTTAAAGTACGAAATGCACGCGGACAAAGTCGCGAGTGAAGCGCTAGTTACCATTAAAATAAATAAGCGAGTTAATAAAATCTAAAATTGAGAGTCAGATTTGAAAAAGTCTTTTTGTTTTTGAATAGCCCAATTCCTATGGAAGGGTATACGAGTATATAGGTTAAACCATAAGCTACGACCCTCGATAATAAAAAAAACTTTTTTGCAAAAAATAAAACCGACTTCAAAAAAACACTAAACGGTGTAAAATAACTCTAAATTCGGAAGTCTGTGGCTTTGGTGGGTTTGTCTTACTCATGATGGGCCACCGACTTCCGAATTCAGAGTTATTTTACACCGTTTAGTGTTTTTTTGAAGTCGGTTTTATTTTTTGCAAAAAAGTTTTTTATTTTTCCATTTTTAGTTGTTACCATAAAAACATTTGCCATGAATTTATTTTATATTGTTAATTCTTAACAATACATGTCATAATAATAGGGTTTTCCACTAATCCCTAATAAATTAAAATTAACATACCTAACTGACGAAATCTAGGTATATTGTACCCACCTGCGTACCCCTCAGAGCATACAGGCGTGATGATACGTCATTATGTTGTATAAACAATAAACATCCAAGTGATTCCAGCAATCACGACAGATTTGCCGTTCATTTTTGAAGAGTTCCGTTGTATATCTCCTAAGATCAGCACCAGATCTTCACCAAATTAAAATGGGACCACCTCAGGAGTATACTCTTTCAAATAAAAAAAGAATTTTGAGAATCGGTCCACAAATGGGGGAGAAATCAGGTAACATACATAAAAAAAAAAAAAAATACATACACACGAACATAGAACCTCCTCCTTTTTTGAAAGTCGGTTAAAAATTTAAACGCATAATAACAAGTAAAATAAAATTAGCATTTTACTGTACAGAAACAAATGAGTATAATTATCTCTACTGAGTCTGGTTATGTAACAGGACAGTTCAGTATGATGTTCTCATCCTAATTTCCTTAATGTCTATCAACCCCGAGCCCTACCATCGTCACAATATAGTTTGACCTATAAACAGCCATAGATTGGAGCGCTGTTACACGCTGCGACAATGCGCAATCTACGCATACAACATAATGGCAGGTCGGCGTACAAATCCGGCGTGAATTACGTTAATTACAGTCGATTAACTAGATTGTTTCCCTGATTCCGATCGTGTCCGGTTTCAATTAGTCGATTGATATAAAGTTACGACAGGAATTTGTATCTAAACTCCTTTTTCCTTGAAAGAGGGCGATAAAAGGAGGGATTCTTTGAAAGATTTCCTCTCTGTAAAATATTTCACATGTTTTAGATTTTATGCGCTTCGCTGTGTTTTGTTTGTTGGGTGGAAATTTGACAACGACAAGAATTTTCTTTAAACACTTTATAATAAATAATAAATATTCCACACACTTTACACAACCCCATCTAGTCCCAAGCTAAGCTAAGAGCTTGTGTTATGGGTACTAAACAGCTGCGGTACATATTATAGATAAATTACACCCAGACACAGAACAAATGATCGTGCTCATCACACAAACACTTGTCCTGGGTGGGAATCGAACCCACGACCTCCGGCATAGCAGTCAGGGTCACTAACTACTAGACCAACAGGCCAGTCTGTAACAAAAATGAACTTCTTGGGCCTGATGGGCTAATATGGAAAAATCCAGAACTACAAACACTATAAGTAGGTAAGTCATAATCATCTGCCTAGCCTTTTCCCAATTATGTTGGGGTCGGCTTCCAGTTTAACTGGATCCAGCTGAATACCAGTGTTTTACATGGAGCGACTGCCTGTCTTACCTCCACAACCCAGTAACTGGATAACATGATACCCCTTGGTTAAACTGATCGTCAGACTTTCGGGCTTCTGACTACAAGTAACGACTGTCAAAGATCTACAAATGACAGCCGGGACCAACGGCTTAACGTGCTTGCCGAGACACGGAGGAGTCTTGGTATATAATAAATGGTCACCCATCCTCGGACCGACCTCGACAAGCGTAGCTTAACCTTCGGTCGACCAATGTGGCTGTTATAATTTAGCCACAAGCTCCTCAAACAGTACGGAGAGAAATAAGCTAGTGTTAGCATAAACAAGGAACACATAGGAAAGGGCATTGTGGACTTTCTGTCATGATCATCATTCCAGCCAGAACATCTACTGCTGGATTTAGACCTCTCCCAAAGATTTCCACGATCGGTCCTTCATCACCCTCATTCATCAACTTTCCGCTATTCTCACCAGATCGTCAGTCTACCTCAACCATTATGATTTGACCATGTGTAATCTAATATTACTACTTCATTTCGTGGTAAGTAACGAACCTGCTGTCAGAGTATTTATGCCAGCCAATGGGACTCTAACTCAGCTGCACATGCCACCGAAAAATGCCATGCCAGTATCCTCACGATGTTTTCTTTCTCTGATAATGAAGAAGGTGATAATCACTAAATCAGAGGCCCCAATATTGACGTAGAGATATAATAGTAAACACGGTACACAGTCAGTACAAAAATGTAACTTCTACATTATGAAGCCATAAAATTGCATTTCTCTCTCCGCGTACTTCGAGACATTTAACAGCTGCTACGATAGAAAAGTTCAAGAAATATGTTCGTACGTAAAATAAGATAACGACTTCGTAGATGTGAATTTATACGCGCAGTTGCTGGAGCCACAATCAATGCAGAAATGTACAGTCAGTAAGTGAGATAGGTGCATATACAGGCAAGATAGAAGCGCCCTTAACTGGCAATATTGCACACAGTCTGGAGCGGGCTTTAATAGAAGGAATATTTCAGTGTTGCTAATCGTTCCAATAGAACATTTTTATAAGACCCTAGCCTGGCCTAGCCATATTACAAATTCTCTTTCTATTCTATTTTTGTTATAGAAAGAAAATTGCGTATATGGAATCAGCTGTTTGTCGACTGTCAAGTGTATTTAATTTTCAGCCATGTTACAAATTCTACTCGTTAACACTTGACAGTTGACAAACAGCTTATTCTATCTACGCCATTTTCTTTCTATTGTCGCTTTATCGATTACGATAAAAGAAATAGAATTTGCAATATGGCTTTTTTTTTAATTGATGTGAAACATTAGATCAATTCGACTAAAATGTTCTTACTGCTGGGACACAGGGAGAGGGTTCGTAAACCACCACTCGGGCTCAATGCGATTGGCAAAAAAATCGAATGACATGCGCCGTTGTAGTTGTAAATCGACTTGCACACTAATCTCTTTTACGGACTATACTTATCTTCAACTTAAATAGTTGAAGGAGTTTTATAAGTTACTTGGTTTGTAGTTGGATGTTGTCAGATAATGGTGTTCTTAATGCATGTGGTTATTGGAACGACAGATATTAACGGTGGATATCAGCATGTGGTTTTGGCAAAGGCTAGAACTGAGCGCTCGCTTTGGCTGTCGAGTAAGAGTAATTGGGTTTAATAAATAAGGTCTCGATCAATGTGGTGCGATGTGGACTTAATGAAACCCAAGAAAGATAAACAACAATTACCTAAGACTTAATCTGCCATCCATCATTTTGAAATTATATTATAGCTTTAATTGAAAGGAGCTTGATTATTGAGTCCATTCACAAATCGTATCTGGGATTCAGATAAATTTTGAAGAATTTTATTTAAAAGTAGCTTGACTATCGAGTTCAGCGACTAATCGAATAAGCCATCCTTGTGAATGAAAAAGGATTTCAATTATAGGTAGGTTAATCATTGAGTCCATTGACAAATTGAATATGGGATCCTTATGAATGTTAAAAGATTTCAATTACAGGTAGGTTAATCATTGAGTCCAACGACAGATCCATGCGCAACTGTTGCAATGCCTTTACTATTTTACTATACAAAGTAAAATAACCCTTTGAATTGGAGCTCCAAAAATAAACTAAGCAGAAAGTGCGTCACGATGTAAGGGACAAAAAGCAAGGTCTTTGGGTCCCGACAAATACTAAAAGGGTCGTAACCTACTTGATGACACTGGCCTTAAGGACGTGAGCCCAGGAAGTTCTGTTAATGAGCCCCTTAATGAGACACACAACTTAATGCAAAGAATGTATGGTAGGCGATGGCTTTACTAAGTTCTGTTAGATTTTTTCTTCATTTTTGTGACCATTACTAGCAAAACAAAACTGGTTTTGCGCTCATAGTCTAAGAACTTCTCACACTTATTCAGCTCCATTCAGACTAATAAAGACCAAATTATGAAAAAAGCTAACCAATATCAAACGTTTCGTATTGTTTTACTAACATAACATATAATCCAAATTCACTATTACTCAATGGGTCAGCTTAGGTAATGGAATTCACATAATGAACTTGAGAGCATAAGTAACTAAGATTTTAAATAAGTATCGGACAAGAAAATGTTACACTTAGTATGAAATAACCTACACCACACCACACGAAGATTAGTCTTGTCAAATGTGTTTGTATTTCACCAAATCCTTAATTGCTTAGTTATTAGCAATCAATAAACTGACGCTTGGAAACAAACAAACTTAAATTGGTTTAGAAGCACCCACTACAGACTACCCACTTAACTTCGGCGAATCTGTAGGTGCTAACTAAACTCAATGGGCACTGTATTTACTAACATTAGCTTTTAAACGTGCTTTTTTAATCAAAAATCCTACCTACATTTGGATCATCTTCTTTCCGTAGTCTATGGCTGATTTTCTATCACACCAACATTTAAATGTGAAATCTAATACTGGCTGTCATGATTCGCAAATCAAATCAAAATGCCATAAAACGTCAACAAAAGAGCCAATCAATTCTCAACAAAACGATTCGTCTTTCGAAGCTGAAGTAAGTAGATCCAAACGAAATAAGCATTTGCAAAACATAAAAATGTATAATAAAAACATCGTAACGGCCTAAAATCTCGGCAACAGCGCCCAGTGACACAGATAGCAGTAAAACGACCAAGATAAATATGGGGCCAGCTGTACTGGATGCTATGCGAAGGATAGATAGCGATGGATCGTAGGATCAGCATGAAAAGTGTATTTTACCTTCCCCAATGATCAGCTAAATAAATTAACAGTACAAATATCATCTTGCTTGTAATGAACTTTTTGGGAAGAATATTTAAATAAGATTTAAAAAATTAAAACGTCAAACAAAGGTCTTTTGTCGTATTAATTTGAGTTAGGGGGAGCAGACGCGGAAATATTTGTCACATAAATTCGACTTGAATATAATTGGACTAGCGCTAAATCGCTGCATATGGAAAGGAAGAAGCCTTTGCCCAGCTGTGGGACAGTTCAAGCTAGTAACAATAAATTCAACATGGCCAGTTATTGGGTGAAATAAAACTTGAAGAGTTTGAAACAGGATTATCAATTAATACTGAAAGATTTATTTATTTATTTATTTAATACTTTAAGCACACAAATGTACATAGGCGGACTTAATGCCTTAGGCATTTTCTACCAGTCAACCTTTAGGTCATGCAGAGACAAACAGTGGTAGGTGCAATTCCGTAAGAAATTTGGAGAGAAGTAAATTTAATTTATTTATATATATGTAAACAATAAATATGATAAATATCATAAAATATAATAAAATATAATAAATATATACCTACACAAAAACTTAAACACATGAACAAGATATTCATGCCAAGGGAAAACATTAGCGCTGTGACGAAACTACAGCCGTTTTTTGTGAATGTGCTCACGAAAGATTGATTGACGGTTGGGCATCATTTGCTAGAATATATTTGTTTTAACACGGAGTAGTATGACATTAAGGGCCTGCGAAATCAAAAGTTAAACTATTTATTGGTCTGAGACACAACTAAACAAGCCTTTTTATATTGGGATGTTTGCTGTTCTATGCCAAGACAAATTGGATGGATTATCAGCTACATGATACTAAAATAAATAAGAGAAAAATCTCATCTCTTGATGGAGTATTACCCCCTACAAAAAACGTTAGTCGGCGAACACCAGAAACATTTTCCGAACTGGTGGAGAGTGCGGAGCGGTTTAGAACTTTTGCTCCTGACACGCTCTCTAGATCACACCCGCCGATGGCAAGTGCGGATTTTATCGTACAGATTTCTGTTTTTATTATAATCATGATGGTGAAGAAGTTTCGGGAGTTCTTGGCAATTGTTTTGTTGATGGGCTTTTGTTATTGGGTTATTGTTTTATTAGATCGGCGATTATAAGCATAATGAAGGCACGGGAATATGTCTCCGTTTTTTTTTTATAAAAGTTGTAGTATAGTAAATACCTACTACAATATTGAACAAATTTCTCGAAAAAAATTGCAAATACTGTTGCGTGAATGTATTGAACTTGCTTTCTTTCATCCTTTTCAAATTCAAACAGTGAAGTCAATCGTCTGCTTTATTACTCTTTCAGCAAAACAATTCTAGTTGGTTATATATCATCTCCGTCGTAAGTAAATCAATTACCTGTGTCAATCCAGTCAACGTTTACTAATTAATCTCCGTAAGATTAACACACTCGAAAACAGATTAACGACCACACATTAATCGTCTGTAAGCATATAATTAAGGTTAAACGATTACATTTCTCTAACTAAAACTTAATTTACAACTTGTTGTCGCCATTTTGTATGGCGCTCACCCGCCATAGCCATCTTGAATCTTGATGCGTTCGAAACTTAATTAAATCGCCGAAGACGTCAGTTTCACGAACGGATCAACAAATTGTTCCACGATATTAATTTAGGATTCGGTTTTGCATTTTTAATCTATTAGTAAAGGGTTGTGGGCTGGTTTGACCTCGTTGGACGTTTAGAGGAGATTAAAAGGTGAAAGTTATAGTGTTAAAATGGGACGAAGATCGGACTTTCATTGGTACAGACGCCAGCACATCAAGTTACCCCAATGTGTCAGATTTTCCCAATTGAATATGAACCTTATTCTGTTTAACATAAAGTTGAGAAACGATCAAAGAAATTTGACACATTGGGGTAACTTGACGTGCTGGCGTCTGTACCTACACGATACCTACATGTTATCATGTTACTACAAGACAAAGTCTGCTGACAAAGGTAAGGTTCACTGTCATTTTCACAGCTCAATATTCTTACAATATTCTCTCCGATTAGATCGAAATATTATTCTGTGTTTTCTTTTGATTTCATGAAACACAGGCCTCGAGGACAAGAATCCGGTACCGACATTCAATCGAACATTGTTTTATGAACAATGACAAAAATGATATAAACGAATCAAAGAATACATATTTTTGAGTAACATTATTTAACACAATAAAGCTATTCTCAAGCTTTCTCGCCGGGGAAAAATCGGAAACGCGCCAATTCATGGTCACGGTTGAATAATCTGGCCCTGCGCTTTCCAATGAGCCCGTGACCGTTTAGCGAAGTGAACCATGGGAAAAGGACCACATGTTGGAAAACGCCGCAGCTATGAAAATTATGAGATGGAAAAACTTTTCTAAACATTATATGAAGATAATAAGTAGGTTAGCATAAAATATATCGGCTTAATCCCTTAAAAGACTATTTATATTACAGATTCGAATGGAGTCCTCGTTTGTATTAATGTTCTTATTTTTTTCTGATTACAGATTAGGTTACGTTATTTTTAACGGTAACTGTTTATATTTTGACATAAGATTCAAAGACTTCTTTCAAATTAAAGTACTCACGTGCTAAAAATCCAGATGACAATACCGTTGCCCAGGAATGAGGTGACCATTAGCATGGTGTAGATAAGGGCGAGAACGTAGTGGCAGTACTTGCTTACTGCAGGGAAGTTCCTCCAGTGCTCGTGAACCAGGTCCTGATGTTCTTCAGGTATGTTCCAGCCAAGCATGTGCTCGACCACCTCCTTGGTCACCCTGATGGAAAGAAGGTTAGTTTCAACGCTTTGCCCAAATTTGGAAATAGAATAACTTATAGCTTGCTTCAATTTGCAAATGTCGGTTCTTAGATTGTTTTATTTCTATAAATCAACTTTTTGGAAGATAATGTTAATTAGAATTTTTCTTTGTGAACCTAATTATTATTTGTGATACTAATAAAACTTTGGAAGTAATTAGACCAGTTTTTACGTAAGTTTTTTTATTAACAGTCTAAAGTTGATATTTAATTAAAGTAAATGAAAGCCAGGAAAGAGATTTTGTTTGAAAAGAAGACGCTTTTTTCCAAATTAGTTGTTGATAAAATTCAGCAAATTAATTAAAAACGATACGGACATTTTTAGAGGATAAGCCATGGGGCCGATGTCTGCCGAGTAGTTATTCGCCATCTTGCGTGCGTTTTTTTAACAAAATGGCGGATTAATATACTTGGTTTACTATTGTTTCATGGAAAGAAAGGTAAAAAGGTTTTATAAAATTAAATGTTTTATGACGAAGTGAGTAGTCCGACATCCAGTCGCTTCTCACTTGTGGTTTGTGATCGGTGCTGCACTGTTTTATATCGTTCCAAATAGTGCGTGTCGGTTAATTCCTTAATTCAATAAAATAGTAAAGCTTCTTACTATTTGGTCAAGCGTGAAACTCGTCGTGCCTATTGTTCTCAATCTGTTTTGATTGTTCAGATTTATTTTGTTTTGTCGAAAAGAATGTTAAAACATAGTTGAATGTTGGCTAAGATGTAGTACAGACATTTTAACTTAAAAAGTTAGAATAGAACAAAAAAAAACAGCAGTTCAGTAGGATTTAGGCTCACGGAACTTGAAAAATTGAATGGAAAAGCTATTTTTTTATTGCGATTTCAGGGTTCGTCCCATAGTTTAAGTTGTTTATAATGATAAGTACAACAACGTCTTTTCGGGTTTAGTATAAACTAAAAATAAGGTTGTAAGTATTTAAATTCTTTGAACAGACATCGAATTCAAGCCGGAGATTTGTCTGTAATCTAGCATCAACATGAGGAAATATATAAACAAAGCTGCATATCCGTAAAGTAATAGAAAAATATCAAATAGTTGTTAAAGAATCCAACAATTACTTTTGTTTCTTTCGGTTTGACACTACGAAAGCGTTTCGTCGACTGAGTAGGGTCATTTCATCGATTTCTGTTCAAACTACGGTATTGTTTTGGTTTAGCAAACGCTTAACTAGCTTCTGATCTTTGAACCGAAGCGTAACGACTGTGCGTAACTTTGTTTGGGCCACTTTGTGTTTATATTGGGAGTTCTATTCGAGCCGATGGGAAAATCCGGGTGAAAATTAACATAAACATGGAAGGCTAGATAAATTCGCATGTAAAGAAGAATTTGATTTAAAACTTTATTACTACGAGAAAGAAAGAATGAAAAAAAGAAAAATGTTTGTTTGCCACAGAGGACGTGCATAACAGAAAAAGGCAATAGAAAAAAAAAGATTAATTTTGATGATAGTGTCAGTTAACATTTGCTTGCTGCTTTAAAAACAAAAGAAGGTATTGAAAAAAGTTGTTTAAACCCCTGTGGGTATGTGCGAGCCATAAGTACTCGTATCTTGAACGTAAATAATAAAAACGGCTATAAAAACCCTAGCACTCCACTAAATGATTATTCAAAAGCCCGAAACGACACAACAAATTTCAGTAGGTACTATATTCCCATTACTGAAATAAGGGACCGTTTTTTTTATTCAAACGTTTCAAAATGGCGTCGGGATTACGAGCCGTCTCGTTCGCGCTAGGAATCCTCGCGTCATCGCAGGACAACGTGTCCGGAATTCGAGCCATTATGAGTGTCCCGTAGTTAATCGTACGAGAGGGTAGTATGTGAGAAATTGAGACGTAAATTGAAGACGTGTTTAAAGTTTTTGAGAAAGAGATAGAGGGAGAGGAAAAGACAGAGATCACCACCTCGGCAAAAGTAAGTTTAATTAAACAAAATACTATAATATATATACTAAATATAAACTATAATTTGTTACGTGCGGGAATTGGACCCACAGTCCACAGAGCAGCGGCCGCACCGTTTCTCGGCATCCGTGTGTATCTATCGGGATTCAGTAAAATACTAGCGTCAGGTATTTTACCTGGCATTCCCTGAGCTGGGCTCCAATTCGGTGCAACCATGAGACAAGCATCACCCAGTTAGTTATGATTAAGTTTATTAACTGTGTCTTAAGTTGTAGCACAAAATCTATCTATCTATCATCCAGTCGCCAGTACCATCCAGTCTCAACTACTGTAGGTACTTGTCGTCAAATCAATAAAGTTTCAGTAACATTATTTTTAGTGAATTTCTATTTAAGCCTCCGTTGGTCAATGCATTTTTTTTTCTTGACAAAATATTTTTGCCGTAACCGAATATTTGCCCGAAACCAAAACCAACGATATTGTTAATCACTATATGGATGACAACGTCAGTATGATAACGTGAATGTTTATTGACGGCTTCTTTAATTTTCTTTCTAAAAGGAAATTGGGCAAAGTCCGCCACTAATGAGGTCACTCGTTATAGGTTGGGACAAATATTTTTCTTTTTGCGGCCTCCGAGTGTTTATGTTTGAGATAATTAAGGGTAAGAAATGAAGGCCAATTAGTGGAGGAAAGAAAGGTTATTTGCATAGAATGGTTTGATTGAGATGTTACTGTGAAATAACCTCCGTTGTTCGCATATTATGAAACATCGCGAGCAGATTTTATAGCATTGTACCTACTGCTTCAGTTGTACTCAAAACAATCTCCCTTTTTTAATATCGGGGTGGAAAATCCTCGTAGATGTTCTCCACCCTATCACTCTCCAGTTTGACCTGATTCAGCTGAATACCAGTATTTTAGACCCAGCGACTGCCTATTTTATGAGTATACATGGTCCTTTGATAAGGTTTTCAGGCTTTTGACTACCTGTCACGACCGCCTAAAGTACATATAACATACGGGACCAACGCCTTGAAGTGCATGAAAGGACATGAGGTGCATAAGGGGAGACTGAGGAGACCCAAGCGATGCATTCTCCAGAGACCTAACGCTAAACCACAAGAGATCTAACGCTGTTACGTCTAGCACACCCTGGCCAATCGAGTTCTGTAGATGAGCTAATCCTATCACTACAATGGCGAATTCAAGTTGTATGTTTAGTGCCTTAAAACCCCGGCTTAAAACATGCTAATTTGTATTGCGCCGCAAAAGCTTTTGTATTTTGATATATTTACAAAATTCATAAGTATAATAAACAATATCTAACTTATCCTCTAGTCGAGAAAGCTAACGCGTACAAAACCTGAAAGTTTATAAGCAAATAAGATTGGGACATTGAAATAACAGAAAAAAACTCCTCCAGACCTCCTCTAACTTTAATACATAATACAAACACATTAGAAAAAGTAAAATAAGTTAGTCAAACTCTGTAATAAAGGGACGGGACCCGTACAATTTTAACTTTTGCATTCCATTGCATGTTTTGTCCCATTTGTTAGACCTCGCTAAGGAAATTTTTCTTTTCTTGCGACTTTTTGTCTTTCAGAGACCTACCTCTAGAGCTTAAATGTCTTAAGAATTAGCCACTTCATTTGGAAGCTAGCCGTGTCTTATTAAGATTTTTGCGCAGAAAATCTTTGTTGAAAAAGATTTACTAAGCTAACTTTTTATCTAAACCTAAATTCTGAGAACAACCAAGTATTTTTTGTTTGGCCAATTACTTTTTACTCGAAGATTTCTAGCTGTTAATAATTTTCTTTTGTAATTCGATAGTAGGTACACCTTTACACGCAGTGGCTAAATTGACAGACTTTATACTATAGAGAACCTATTGTCTTACACCATATCTACCAAGTCTTTTCCTTCTATGTTGGGACCTCCACAACCCAGTCACTGGGTAATACAATACCCTTTTTTTAGACTAGTTGTCAGATTTCTGGACTACCTAACCACCCGCTTATAGACTTTCCAAGAACTTCAAATGAGAGCTGAGACAAACAGCTTTACGTATCTTTCCAAGAACGGAGTGGTCACAGTATGTGGTAGATGGTAACTCATCTACGGACCGATCCATCGTGAGGCTGGTATTATTCATTTCCTCTACCATAAGGGGCTTATTGTTCTTTGGTTTTAGACTATAGGACACAAACGACTTTTCTTGCTTCACACAGCACACGGAAGGCAGTCTCGATATGTGAAAGATGCAGGTTTCCCATCCACGGGCCGATCTTAACAAACGTTGCTTTACATTAATTACTAAGCTAGTGGCTAAATTGTCCTTAGGTTTTGGATTATTAAGTAGTTATGTCCAGAATCTCATCAAAAATGCCTTCCAACGCGATACAAAATCTGTGTATATCAACTCTATATTGCACACCATAATAACTTGCAAATAGTATCTAAGTAAACTTTAAGAACTACATAGGGTGTGCTTGGGTGACTTTATTTTTTAAAGCGATCTCTTACAGGCAACCTTTGCATGGACTAATATAGAGAAAAAGAAATTATATGTAGGTAGTTTGGGATGTACTATTTACATATAAGGTTACTAAATTATAATACATAGCCAAATATTGTATTGCTCTGGCATAATGTTGTGTAGCGCAATCTGCTATCATTGGAGCATGAAACACACGTTTTGAATTTATGATCACTGTGCGGTTTTCCACGTTATTATAATATATTTAACCGATGATATATTTGGGGTATAATAAAATTCATACGTATGTGTTATGAAATTTAATAGTTTAGGTTATAATTTTTTTGTGGAAGTATGCTTTGGTTCTTTGGGTTGCCTGTCCTTCCTGCTGTGTTTTGAGACTAAAGTCACCGTGTTTGATACATACTCGCTTCCATAACATTTTTCATACACATTAACATTTACATTTAACATTTTGATTTTTTGCTTTTGCAGTTGCAGCTCAAGTCTTCGCTGGGAAAGGCAGTCCAACTGACGAACAGAGGCAAAATTTACATTTTCTATTAACAAGTAAAGTAACAACTTAAAAGTTTCCCGCTTAGATAAGCAAGTAATATTGTAGATATATAGCGAGGCCGCGAGATAGGACCTAGAAGGCTAGAAGACAGCGTTTCCAACTTTCCTAATAGACTTTTGTTGCGAAGCGACCCAGTGGCGCCAACTATTATAATATGAAATGTTCGTGATAAATCTCTGAGAACACACACAGTTACACTTGAACGAAATTGTAGACGTCCGTATAGCTTTTGTTTTATGACCTATATGTGTGCGTGGGTGACACATTTTGCGAAATGTCTTTAGACAGTGATATTTCGATACAGTCAAAGAATTATAGGCTCTGGCAAGTACAGTTCCACATTTGCTTACGCTTAATATAAGCCACGCTTCAAATGTAAATAGAGGTGGTTGTCTAGAAATAGTTTTTCTTACCGAAAGAAAAACAAAAGAATTAATTGGTAAATTCAGTATTTTTTTTACTAATTTGGTACCTTGGTTGAAAAGATGCAACCATAATGAAGATAGAACGAAAGCAACTAATTCCCGGAGGAACGACTCGCCTTGCGAGTATATATGACTTGGATCCTTTTGCAACTAGTGTGACAACTGCTAGAAGGTGCTTGAGCCTTAACTTTTTTAAATTGCCGTTGAACTAAATTTGTTTAGGTTATTGTCTTTATTTTTTATAGTTTTTACTTCACCATAATTGTTTTAAACAAACTGTAGCTGTATTCCCTTCTACTATAAATGCAACGCGTGATTGATATTGTTGCTTGCTCTCTTCACAATTACCAGTCAACTTCTACACGCGAAGACTTGTAATTGGCTTCCTGTTGACTATACTTCCATTTTTTATTTACTAAGTTTTTAAGCTGTAGGGGGAAGTGGGGCAGATTCATACACGGGGCACCGTCATACACTAGCGACATCTTTTATTAGGCGCGCGTTAACTGAACGATTTAAGCATGTACACGTGACTTACCTACGTGTGCGTTGGCTCACGAATTTTGACAGCAGTCAGTGTGAAACTCGCGACGAGGTGACGCGGAACGTGATTCGGCAACGCGTAAGTAATTTTATAACCTCACTTTAAACATCTTTATTTTGATGAAAGTTTTTATCTAGATTATTCAATACTATTTTATTTCAAAGATAATAGGATGTATTTTGTGAATTGAAACGTAAATAATAATATATATGTTTGGTTTTTTTATAAGAATATTTGTTTTTCAAAATCATTGAATGGGGCAGGTTCATACAGTAATAAGAGGGGCACATTCATACTGTATGAATTACCTACCTACTAATAGATACATAACAAAGATATGTTACTTAATTCTAGGACATAGATATACTTATTTGACTGATCATAAGTTTCTTTCAGTGCCATAAAAGGAAAAACTACCTACATTTTAAGTTATTTTCTGTTTACTTAGTTATCTTTTTTTACTTTTTTCTTTATTACTTGATTATTTTCTAGGTATTAGTTACTCACAGAGTCTTATTGCTTTCGGTTTCGAATACGTTGTGTTTTGATACTTTTATTTTGATAAATAATTAAACATTTATTCCTTAATTTGTGTATTTTTTCACATGTATGAATCTGTCCCATAGCCTGTATGAAAGTACCCCGCATGCGGGGCACATTCATACATTCCTGATTTTTTTTTTAAACTTTTATAAAAAGTCACAGATGTATATTTAAACAAATTATATGTTTTTGATAGAAAGTCAGATAGTTATAGTACTAGTTCTTATTCAATCAATTCAGATATTGATACCAGAGAATAATCTATGAGACAAAATAGAAAAACTGTATGAAGCTGCCCCACCTTCCCCTAAGTCTTCCATATTTTGATAAATAAATAAATAAATAAATAAATAAATACTTTATAATACATTGGTTTTGTGTTACAGAAGTATTAAAATGCAAGTTTGTACCATACAAAATAGGATAAGGTTGACTGCCCATTCTGCAGTGTGCAGTGCCAGTCACATCATACGTTACAAAGAGCTAAGCTCAAGAGGAAAAGCCAGCCTTCTTAAATTCCTTCGTAGGTGGACGAAAAGTAGATCTTACTAACGTTAGATAGGGATGTACTTTTTTCCACCAACCATATTTTCACAGAGTATATTCACTTTTTAACAGTGTAAGTCTCGTCAAAGTCTATAAAATAATTTATAATCAACCCAAAAATACATACAGGCAATTACGACTACAAGTATAACTACGTAAGGTGTTATTTTGACATTGCCAACAGATATTTCTCAGCATTTTATTTATTTTAATAGAAGGCACAGATATAGATATATAAGTATAAATAGTGTAGGTAGACATTATAAAGACGTTTTGGATCTCTTCTCTATTTATTTTGCGATACCTATGCATGTTTGACGCTCTATATTAAGCAAATGTTCTATCAATCTTGCTGCCCATCTTGTCACAGCAAATCAGAGTTGTTTTTCTGCAACAAGTTATAAATCAAAAGAATACTGAATTCAATTTTTTTTTCTCCGTATATCTGCGATCAGTGCTTAGCACTATAAGCAAATTTAGTGAGCGCGTTATGTCGGTTAGAGTGCGTCCTTCAGTGAGGGCGTCTCCTCATTGTCTATCCTTTATTTTATAATGTCCTTCCTCTTTATGTAGCTACGTATCGTAAGCTATGTTGCCAATGTATTTGGGCGTTTTACTATCTTCTCCCGGTATTTTAATGAGATGTTTTGGATTTCGTCCGTTATTGTAGGCATATTCAGATGTTCATGAATTTCCTGGATTGAAATGTACCATGGCATGTTGCTAATTCGCAGTATTATGTTTTGCATTCTCTGCAAGCACGAAATGGTTGAATGGCTGGAGCTACCCTAGAGTGGGATAACGTACATCCATATCGGTTTCAGAATTTATTTATAGAAGTCTTATTATATGTATAGATTAGTAGCTTGTTATAGGTATATCGACAATTTGCTGTTACGACCCAGAAGCCAAAGTAGGTGCTTAAAGCGAATGTTAGGTTCATCTCTCTTCTTTTTCACATGTTGGTTCCATGTCAGGCGCCGATCGAGATGCAGTCCAAGATATCGGACACTGTTCTGGTGTGGTAGGGTGGTATCTTCCAGTTGGACAGGGAGGTTGCCTTTTCGAAGGGAGAAAGTAACGTGGACAGATTTTAAAGCATTTGCTTTGATACGCCAGTCCTGCAGCCACTTGGTTGTTTTATTTAGTGCATTCTGTAGCAACTTTGAGGCCGTGCTCAATTCAATTGTTTTAACAAATTTATACCAACCGAATTTAAAGGAATATGACCTCAAAGCAACTTTCAGTCGGGAGTTTACGAGTAAATATTTATCCGAAGTTAGGAAGCTCTCCAACAAATAAGTTTCGGAACACCTGCCGCTATTGGCGAATTAATACAACTTTGATCTCTTTTGAGTTAAGGATAACAAGGTTTATTGCGTATAATACCAAGCTGATAACTTTGAGAAGAATGAGGTAAGAGCTCTTGTTTTGATTGACAGAATCATTAGAACATTTGTAGGACTTGATGCAAAATCTATTTGCAATTTCCATTCCGGTTTAAATGTATACGGAATGAATGGATGCTTCTTCAGGAAGGTCAAGTGCGATCACTCGAATTGGAAATGCCGGCACCATTTACTTTTTAATGTAGTTTCGGGAAAAATATACTTACAGAAATTAATATTTTTTAATTTCACAATCGTTTTATCACTATTTACTAACTAGTTTAAACTGTTATACGCAGTAAGTCATATAATATTATCGTCCAAGTACTTTAAAAAGAAAAAGAACATAGAAAATTGTGATAAATCGAAGCTATTGTGTTGATACTCGGCCCTCTTCGCCCGTAAGGCACCTGTCATGAAGATTAAATATTTCCTCTAACAGCCTGGTGTAAACTCTGTTATTATTATGAAACGTCTCGCCGTTAAAAGCTTCACTGAAGCTAAACTTCGGATAGGGTATCTAATATCGGATTTCTCAAAGAGGTCTTAACCAATATGACCTGAGTTTTGTACACTGTTTTCTTACCTATATTATTTTGTTTAACTGTGACTGCCTTAATGGTTTATCTATCTGGAATTTTGCAGTACCAGCTGTAGCCTGATTTGTGCAATTATTCCTGATTCGTGTAATGTGGTATTTGATATTCTATTAAAAAAAGTAAAAACTTATCTAGATGACCATCTAGAATTTAAGCTTGTCATAGTCATTATATTTTTGGCTTAGGTACTTATTTTGAGTCGCCTATACCTCCAATTAAATGTAGGTGGATACTTAATTATCTGGCTAGCTTTAAAATAATCCTACTATGTTTGGGTCGGCTTTTTAGTGTTACAACAAACACATACTGCTGAATTCCAGATTTTACCATAGACCCAGTTACTGAGCAACTATACCCGTTAGTTAAATCGACTTCAAACTTAAACGTACATACGTCTTCCAAAACTGTAGGTACTAACCGCAAAACCTGAACGCTTGTAAGGAAGGAGAACACAGAATATTACGCCAATGGCTTCCTTTGTTCTTTTGTAGTCACCATGCCCTGTATCTCAGATGTTTTACGAATTCCTTTCTCTAAAATCCTTGTTAATCTTCGCATAAATCTTGGTGGAATGCTGCGATGACAGTTGGCGTATTCGGTTTGCTTAGTCACTTTTAAATATGGAAGCGTTGTATTTGAAATTATCGTTAGTTACCGTTGTAATTAAATGGTCATTGAGAGGTGTTTTATTCTAAAGAACGATTTTGAAATGATTAGGGAAAAATCTAGGATTTTCATGTATAAGAATTTAGCTTCCGTTCACAAACTGGAAAATTGGTCGGTTGATTGACTTGATTTTTTTACACAACTTTGTAATAATTGAAAATCTATATTTACTAGATAAGTATGATAAACATTGTGCCCTACAACGTGGCAATGCCGCCAGTCTTTGGACAGCGATAGGGATAAGTTTTTTGACGTCATATTTTAGAAGTTGGATATTTGTAGTACTTATACAAAGTTAAGTTTTTGTTAAAAGTGTTGTAAATATCTATGTTAATAAAAACTTAATTAGCACTGTTTGCCGGAACACCTTTATTTACAGTATCAGACTGAATCACAATAAAGCATGGTTCGGGTTAGAGCTAGTTGTTAAGACTTTAGAAAAAACAATCTATTATTTTTGCAACACGTTACAAGAGATTGATTCTAGAAGAATTGACAGCCTAAAAACGTGAAGAATGCTCATTTGGAAAAATACCCAGAAAAGGTAGAATTAATCACAACAAGACGAAAATCTCTTCAAACAAACATAATACCTACATCACAGAAATTCCAATCCTCTTTCGTTTTGCACAAAAGTTTTTCATTCAAATGAAATATTTTGATCTGGAACTTGAGGAAAAATATAAAATGTAGCAGTGGCTTTCCTCGGAACTTTAACTTAGGAAAACGGGTCACTAAGGCGTTGGCATTTTATGCAGTACTAAGGCTACAGAGACCCGAAACATTATTGTTATACTATACAGGATATTTTTTAGTGCAGTGTGCAATTTTACGGACTGATTGCCTCATGGATATGACCAAAAATGTTCACTATGAGACAAAAACTGAAATAAAAAAAAAAATCAGCTGTTTCACACATTTTTGTCGAGTAGGTATTGAATTTTTCTATGTAACCGCTGATTTGTTTTTCTTGATTTCAGAGTTTACCCTAAACTGAGAGTATTTCATATTTATTAGAAGTCCAACCTGCGATAATTTGCGCACTGCATAAAACTTGTACTTGTATCTTGTATAAGTATTATCTAGGACTCCTGGTTGTATACTCGCGTTTTGAAGGTGAAACCACATTTGAGGATAATAAGTTAAGATTGGCACTTTGGACCTTTTTAAGTTAATTAAGAAAACTACATCAATTTGTGGTTTGGAAATACTTGCTAATTCTCTGCCAAAATCTGAAGCCAGAAAGGAATTGAGCCATGTGATGCTCTTCTGTGTGTGAGTTTCACAATAAAAGTGTGAATCATATATTACATTTATTTACAACGTCATACCAACAGTAGCGGAAGTATTAAACCAACGAGGTAGTCTTAACTCGTTAAATTTGCAGAAAAAATGTGAACTAGATGTGGTTGGTATTTTTCCTAATCTAGTCGGATGTGAAAAAACCCACATATACTCTCTGAAAAGAAACACTGGAGGTCACAGTTTATTTTAAAGTTCTGATAATTTTAATCTTGACCTTATCATGTGAGGACGAGCACTATGCTGGATAAGTGTCTGTAATGAATAAGTATCTGAGGTTCAGAAAATCTACTCCTAAAACATTCGGGTTTCTGCCAATAGAATATGGATTCGAACCACACTTTACTACAATAATTAATCTAACATCTTGTAACGCATAGGTACATTAAACGCTCAAGATGTGCCTAGACATGGTCAATGGTCATACATCGTCCCACATGTTCCTAGGCTATGGGGTCCGAAACCAATTATGTACACAAGTTGGCTCGTTAGTCACCAAATCAGCTGACGACGGGTAGTAATTTGCAATCACCTGCGCTAGGACCTGCGCAGTCGAGCGCCGTAAGCAGGGATGAAGGAGTCCTGGGGGGTTGAGCCGATCGGCGCTGGCGGTTATGCGTCCGTGAGGCAACACGCCCCCTTTGGTCTGGATTTCAGGCGAAACGGTGGCCCTACCCAGTAGCCGGGGGTAGGGAAATTGGCCACAGTGTCCCGTCAGAGGGCCACAGGCGAGGTGCGTGAGGTCCGCTGACGTCGTCTTCGGGCGGCTGAAGCGGTAGGTAAAGGTCATGCTGACGGTGTAAGTGAGGGTTGATCAGTTCGTGGGAGGTGGGCCTTTCGACCCCCTACGCCAGCCCGATCAAGCACCCGATGTCGCACTGTAAACCAGCCTTGCGCCCCTATATCTCTTTGGTACTCCTAACGTTCGAGCTTTTTGACAGCGAGACGTTCCCAGTTGCGGGCTCCATGGAGGGTGGGAAGCCAGAGAGACGAATTTATATTTCATCGACATTATGGATACATTTAGGCCATCAAACACCAACAACACCGGAGTGAAGTCGGCGAAAGCTGATGAAACTCCTAAGCGAGGTGCCCTCAGCACCCCGCTTGCCCCTGGAGGTCTTGCAGCTAACGCTGCAGGCGCCAGCGCGGGCGCTGGTCTGGCTGTGGCGACAACCGCGGCTAAGACCAAACCTCAGTCCCAAAACAAGCAAAGGAAGTCGGCGCTGCCTGGGACCAGTACCGACCCTTCTTCCACACATGTGAGGACCACGGCGACGATTAATACCACAGCCGGTCCAAGCCACACTACACACGCACCTCCTCCCCACGTGGCATCTCAAGCCACCTCCCATCTCACTGGCACCGAGGACGAGTTCGCTCGAGCCTGGCAGGTGCAAAAACGCAAGGGCAAGGGTAAACGCACTCAAAAAACCCTTAGCCCCTGCACTGACCCCTCAGGTCCACCAGCTCATAAGGAGCAGGGTAAAGGTAGAGATAGGTCGACGAGGAAGGAGCGCCGTCAAGAACGACGACAAGCACGCAGGCGGGAGATCAAAGCCTCTCGCCAGAAGCCAGCCGCTGCAGCCGCCGGGTTGGGTAAACCGACCAGCGGCCGTGTCAACTTCTCCGCTGGGAAGCGTTCGCAGGCCGAGGCCGGTGCAAACCGTCCAAAGCCTAGCCAACCGCAGACCGGCGGGGAGTGCAGACCGGCCACCCAAGCCAGCTCGACACAACAATCCGAGGGGAAGGATCAGGTCACGGCCAAGCGGGCACTCAACGAGACAATCTCGCCTCGTGGAGAGCAAAAGCGGCCGCGTCTTGATCAGTCCCAGCGGATTGCCAGCAGAAGCTACGCCCAAGCTGCCAGCGCTTCCCTGAGCGTCGCGATCACCTGCGACCGCACGGGAATAATCAGCAAGGCTGTATCGGATCAGGTACTCGCTGCTATACACAAGCAGATCATCACCGAGGCCTGCTCCCCCAAGCAGAACTCTCCAGCGCCCAACTTCAACGCCAAGCCGCTGCACGCCGAGGGAGTTCTAAAGCTGTGGTGCGGTGACGACCACACCTTAGCGTGGCTAAGAAATGCTGTTTCCGGCCTGACTCTCCCAACTAGCACCTCGCTAGTCGTCAAGAGCCAGTCGGAAATCATAAAGCGGACCCGATGTGGAATCGTGGTGCCAGACGAGCACGGAGTGTACGGAGAGCCAACCAACATCGGTCGCCTTCTGAGTTATCAGAACGCCTGGATCGACGTCAAGAGGTGGGTACTCCTGTCCGCCAACAAGCAAGCCGAAGCATGGTTCGTGGTAGTGGGAATCCCCGAGGACCAAATTCCGACCCTGATGCAAGCCGAACGCCGACTCTCAATGGGTTTAGGGAAGGTGTACGTGAGGTTCCAGGGTCCGAACGGTAGGTTTACCGAAGTACCTCGAGGATGGGGAACTACGACGGAGACCAGCAATGAAGCTACAACACAGAAGCTAGATCCGGAGGAGACAGCTTCTTCAACACTCACTCCGGCAACATCGGCAGTCGAACCAGCTTCGGCAGGGACGGCCACCGCCGCGGTAACCATGGACGCCGTCCCCTCATCGGGTGGGGAGTTCGACGACATCATGCTGTCGTCAGCTTCGGACCCGGTGGGGGACGGCCTCGATGAGGACTTCGACCTGTTCGCCGGTCTGCGACTTGGGGGGGACGATGAGGGTTCGACCAGCGATGGCATCCCTTTCGTCGACCTGTAAAGTCCTGCAAGCCAACCTCCACCACAGTCAAACAGCGACGGCTCAACTCCGCAAGTGGTTGGAGGTTCAACACACTGCCATTGCCCTGATCCAGGAGCCGTGGATTAGAGCGGGCCACATTCAGGGACTCTCCAGACTTGGCGGTAAGATCCTATTTACCCTAGCCCACGACCATCCCAGGTCGTGTATCTATGTCAAAGGTAATATAGAAGCACAGCTCTTAACAGATTTCTGTTGCAGAGATGTCTCTGCAGCTAGGCTGCTTATACAGCGCGGTGACACAGCAATGCCAACCGTCTTCGCATCAGTTTACATGCCGGAGGCGGAGGAGCCGCCCCCGCACGATCTCGCCCGCCTCGTGAACTTTTGTGAACGAAGCGGGCTGGAGGTCGTCATCGGGACCGACGCCAATGCTCATCACCCACTGTGGGGTATGGATACGCATAATGCAAGAGGTAAGGCCTTAGTTGATTACCTTTTTACAACTAACCTCACTCTACTAAACACAGGTTCCGAACCAACTTTCGTTACCCGAAGAAGCCGCACAATCATTGACCTAACTCTGGCCTCAGAGGGAGCAGCGGAAATCGCCACCGGGTGGCAGGTTTCTAAAGAAGCCTCCTGCTCGGATCACAGGTGGATCCGTTTTGACATCCAAGTCAGCGTAACACCAGCACCACCACGACGCAACCCACGTAACACTGACAGAGCTGTTTACACACGCACTCTCGGTGACAAACTGGTAAATATAAACATTCCGACAACTTTTACGGACATAACGGAGATTGACTCGCAAGTAGACCTTCTTACTGCGTCAATGATAGACAGCTACCAAACCGCTTGCCCATTAACTACACCGCCGAAAACGCCAGGTAAGCAACCCTGGTGGGGCCCCGTACTGGAGCGAAAACGCGGTAAGGTAAGAAAAGCCCTGAACAGGGCCATGAACACATGTGCTGACGAAGACTGGGACGCTTACTATGCGGCCAAATCCAGCTACAAAAAATGCATCAGATTCAGAAGTACCACAGGATGGAGGAAGTACTGTAGCAATATCGAATCTTGCCAACAAGCTAACAGGGTAAGGAAAATACTGGCGCAACAGAGCACATCTGGGCCCAATACTCTCCGAAAGCCTGACAACACACTTACTACATCTCCGGAAGAGACGAGACGCGTCCTGATTGAAACTCACTTCCCTGGGTGCGTCTTCTCACAGGAAATCGACTGGCTAGATGTAACCAAAACACCATCGGTAAATGACTGGACATACGCGAACAAGATGATCACGCAGGAAAAGCTCCAATGGGCCATCGAAAGCTTCCATCCTTTCAAGGCAGCTGGTCCGGACGGTATCTTTCCCGCCCTACTGCAGTGGGGTGGGTTCCCCGCGATCTTGAAACTGCTGCCAATCCTGAGAGCGTGCCTGGCCCATGGCTACGTGCCTAAAGGATGGAGGGAAGTGAAAGTAATATTCATTCCTAAGCCAGGTAAGAGTGACTATACAAACGCCAAATCCTACCGACCAATCAGCCTGACCTCCTTTCTATTAAAAACCCTGGAGAGACTGTGCGATAGGGAGTTAAGAGATGGTGCGTTGAAAAACATACCACTGCACGGTAACCAACATGCATACAGCTCAGGTAAGTCAACGGAATCCGCACTTCACTTGGTGGTCACCCGCATAGAAGAAGCGATTCAGCACAAGGGTACCTGCCTGGGCACGTTCATTGACATCGAAGGAGCCTTCGACAAAACAAACTTCTCGAGCATTAGCACCGCTCTCTCCAAACACGGAGTCGATCAGGTGCTAACAAGCTGGATTACAAACATGCTGAGTAAGCGAGTGGTTCACCTTGAAGGAGAGCAGCACTCGGCCATGATAGCTAGAGGCTGTCCCCAGGGAGGGGTGTTATCCCCTCTTCTATGGAACTTGGTAATAAACGATCTAATTCATAAACTCAATGCTAATCACTACTATACCATAGGTTACGCAGACGACCTTGCAATCCTCGTGTCGGGGAAGGTGACTGGGACGATTTGCAACCTTACCCAACAAGCACTACGAATTGTAGAACGATGGTGTAGAGAATTTGACCTGTCAGTGAACCCCACAAAAACTGAACTAGTCATGTTTACCCATAAGCGAGCTCTAGGCCCTTTTTGCCTACCCAAACTTTTTAATACAGAACTACAGTTGGCCACCGAAGTCAAGTACCTGGGGGTCATCCTTGACAGTAAGTTAAACTGGAGTAATCATTTAGACAATAAACTAAACAGGGCCTGTATCACCTTCTGGCAGTGCAGGAAAATGATAGGTAAGAAGTGGGGCCTATCCCCTAAAATCATACTCTGGCTGTACAATACGGTTATCCGGCCAATGATAGCCTACGGGGCCGTGGTCTGGTGGCCCCGAACTAACCTAGTCACAGCCTCAAACAAATTACAACAAACACAGAGGTTAGCTTGTATGGCTATCACAGGTTGCATGAGGACTACTCCGACCGCAGCACTCGAAGCCATGTTGGGACTTCCGCCGCTTCATCTGTTCATAAAACAAGAAGCGACGATGGCGGCAGTACGCCTCAATACACTAAATCTTTGGGGTAAGAAAGAGACGCAGCATACCAGGTTATTGGAAGAGCTCAATACTGAACTCCCCATGACTAAAGCCATAAACGATCGTATTCCCAAGCAATTCATGTTTGATAAAAAATACAAAATTCAACTCCACGAGGATCGCAGGTGTGAGGGGTTACGCCCTACAGAGCTGCGAATCTTCACGGATGGATCCAAGACAGGTACTGGTACGGGTGCTGGTATCTTCTCGGAGGATTTCAACATACACATAGCTACACCGTTGGGGGCCCACAACACGGTCTTCCAGGCCGAATGCTTGGGCATTTCATTGGCGGCCACAGCTATCACAGCAAGGAAGGTACAGGACCATTCGATCCGCATACTGTCGGACAGCATGTCAGTCCTGCAAGCCCTAAACAGTCACACAACCAACTCGGGACTCTTAAACGAATGCCATCACCGACTAAATCAGGTGGGTACCTTCAATAAAGTAACCATTCAATGGATCAAAGGACACAGCGACTCTCGCGGCAATGACGCCGCTGATGAACTCGCCAGAAGGGGTTCAAGCATGGTGGCAATGGGACCTGAACCTGTTGTACCACTCCCCTTCGGATACCTACGCACCCTGGTAAGGAAACGCACCAGGGATCAACACGGCAAGCTATGGTCGGACCAAAGTGAGTGCAGGCAAGCCAGGGAAGCACTTCCCACAATTGATAGCCGTTTCACGAGACAGGTTCTCCGGCTGACTAAGCAGCAGCTGCGAATACTCACAGCTGCCATAACAGGCCACGGGCCATTTAACAAACACCTCTTTGTATTAGGTGTTACAGACAGCCCACTGTGCAGAGCATGTGTCGAGGAGGACGAGACGGCATCGCACGTGCTGCTCAACTGCCCAGTGGTTGCCGCATACAGGGCTAAGTTCTTCGGAAACCCAGGTACCCTCCGAGAGATCGCCAGTAGCGTTAAACCGCTGCTGGCCTTCTTCGAGGAGCTAGGATGGATGGAATAGGGCACATTCCCACCCGTACGCAAAATACGCGCTTGGTCGTGGAGTTGCGGACACCTGCCCGTTAAACCTAACCTAACCTAACCTAAGTTGGCACGCGATATATGAGCGAAGGCAATTTATGAATCGCTCGCACGACTACGATTTATGGCAAAGGAGACCCTGTGCGTTTAATCTGAGCCGTCATAGATTCGGAGTAAACGATGTGCGTGAGATTGGATGGATGTATTTATGTAGTTTGAAAGGAGGTGGAACTGCTTCTCTGAACACTTACCTCCTATGATTTTTTTTTGTCGAAGTAATAGATTGCAGCAGCCATACAATATGAAACCGTTATGCCTGTCTTTTTAGGACACTGGGACGGGATCATCCCTTAGGTTGGTGAAAGTAGTACCTACAGACCTTTATGGCATTAATTGTCATTTTTTTTATGGCTTGAGACTGTTAAAACAGATTTTATGCTTATTTTTAGCATAGCTTTCGGGGAAAACGAGAATGATGTTTGAAATATATTCAAACATCATTCTCGTTTTCCCCGAATGCTTAGATAGAGATGCAAAAATGATAAACATTAAAATTTCCTTTTGTGATAGGGGAAATCTTTAACTAAGCTTTTGGGTTTACTTTCCTTTATCTCTAGAATACAAACATTTACTTATTACTTTTAAAATCAGGCCAGTTGCATTCCTCCTCCTGCTGCATTAAAAAGAAAAATCTCGAACGTATTATTTAAACGCTGGTAATATTTCAATTTAAATAAATGTTCCTCATAGGGACAAACGCAGTCTGCACCAGCAATTACTTACCGCAGATGTTTTAACACTAAATTGATATTTGTGTACTTACACCAGAGTTGAATGGGGCACGTTTGGGGGAGAGGTAAACTGACAATTTACCGGGTAATAAACCGGCGGTAAAACCGGCATGGAGTCGCTTTTAAAACCTCAAATAGGTTGTAGTAATTTGCGATTTGTTTGCACAAAGAGTTGAGCTTAATTTTGGGACATTTTGAACTGGCTTTAAAAAAGGAAGTTCTTAATCCGGTATTTTCTTCTTAGAACTCTATCATTCATTAATTTGAAAAACTATTTTTCGGTTTAAATACCAAAGTTTAAAATAACAAACTCTATTTTTAACCGACTTCAAAAAAAGGAGGAGGTTCTCAATTCGGTTGTATATATTTTTTTTTTTTTTTTAGGGTTTGTTACCTCAGTACTCCGTCATTTATGGACCGATTTTCAAAATTCTTTTTTTGTTTGATAGGGCATACTAACAGATTGGTCCCATTTGTATCAAAACTCATATCTGATGAGGGATCTTCGAGGAATTGAAGGAACTCCTCAAAAAATATAGGCACACATGCACCGATTTCAACATTTTTAGTAACAAATCAAGCATTTTCATTTAGAAAGTATCATTTGGTGAAGAAAAAAAACTTTTTTACAAAAAAAACAACCGACTTCTTAAAAAAAAACTAACAGGTGAAAAATAACTCCAGTTTCGGAAGTCGGTGGCCAATAATGAACAAAACAAAACCACCAAAGCCACAGACTTCCGAAACTGGAGTTATTTTTCACCTATTAGTTTTTTTTTAAGAAGTCGGTTGTTTTTAATAATAAACTCTAGTTTCGGAAGTCTAACATCAAATAATGAAGGAAACAAAACAGCCAAATTTACAGACATCCAAAACTATTTAGGTACCTAGCACCCATTAGTATTTTTTTGTCTGGTAAAAATATGCTTTTACACCTTTTGTTTTCTTTTTTGGGTATCTTCATATCCTTTCATTCTTTTTAACTAAATATTGAACAAATACTTACCACGCTCCGTTGTTCTTCCAAATGGCAGGACTAGGCCGACAAATATTTGCGTCTTCATACAATCCATCGTGCCTTACTTTGTTATAACTTGACACACTGTCTTGTACTCGTGACCCTGAAGAAAGTGCAAAGCTATTTACTGTGAAAACAGTCCATGGGTTTCGAGGAAACACTGAGCAAAGACGAGTTACGACGAAGTATTGAACGGTGGATTATTTGTGTTTAGTTCGCTTCATTCGAAGAAGAAGTCACTAGAGTAGAAGGTAGCCTATGAACTTGTATTTGGTGGCATATGCGCGGGTTACCTTGGACTACTAAGTTTAACTTGGAATTTCACTTAATACTAGAGGACGTCTCGCGGTTTCACTCGCTTTGTTCCCGCCTCCGTATGAATACAAGGACACAAAGTAGCCTATGTCACTGCGTCAATCCCCCTAGAGCAAGCGTGGAAATCAATGCTCGTGCCTTAACTTTATAAGAAGAGGCGTTTGTCTTGCAGTGGGACTGTAAACGGCCGGTATTATAAGAATCATTTTAAGCGCACATACTTAGGTACAATTCTTTCTCACAAACTCGCAAAGGAATTTCCGTATCGCCCAATATTCTCCCCATTTAAGAAGCTATTTAGCACTTTGGTCCCACAAAAACATAGGTATGTACTTTAGTTACGGTAAGCACGCGTCGCCACGGGAGGTAAATCATTTCTCTCGGCGCGTTCCATTTACAAATTGCTCAGCTCAATGAGGGCCCGCCAGAAATCGCGGGGCTGTATAAATTTGAATAAATGGCGGTTCGGGACTGCAACGGTGTTACACGGTCACTCTGCATTTTTCTAAAGAATATTTGACTAAAGGGTACAAAGAAGAAATGCTTCATGTTGAATATAATTTATGGTTTCTATTTGAATACCGGCTCTCTTTTGTTTTGGAAGAAATGGTTCTCAAGGAGTTTCTTTTCGGAATATATAATTCTTTGAGTTTCATGGGTACAAATAGAAAAGATTACAACACGGAATCGTCGTACCGTCAACATATTCTGAGAGTGCATATTGCAGCTTTTTAGCAAAGGCCAAGTTAAAATTGCCACGAACCTACAGTTACTATGCGAGTAAAATAAGGTGACTTGAGAGCCCTTAGAGCCTATAAAAACTCTATGAATTGTCAAAACAACAAGTTGATAATTTTTATCGCTGAAAGAATGTCGCTTTGTTTAGTCCCTCTTGAGATCAATACTATACAGGTCGGTGTTTTGTTACAAAAACGCACACACAAACGAAAAAAAATTACGAAACTTCCTCAACAGCTTTTTAAATATTTCTTACGTTTTAAGCAATAGATTTCCCCTTTCGCATTGTGTCGCAGCACTTTTGTTGTGTTGATTAAAAACTCCTCACTGGTTGCGCGTAAAACCATAACAATAAAAAGGCTCACCCCTTTTTGAAAACTCATAAGTTCCGCTGAGCCGCGCTTTGTAAGTGAAAATTGTTCTGAGTGCACTTTCTACTATTTACGCTCTCATAAATTCGTGGAAATAGCAATAAATTTTAAAGATGGCTATAAAAATCAATTTTATCGTTGGGAGTGAGTGGACTCTGTGGTAAGTGACGTATTCTTCCTTCCTTTTTCGAAAATCCTGTTGATTTTACGAGTCTCAGTTTTAAAATAATTGAATATTCAGTTAAAAGTAAATATTCAACGAATCTCTGAAATTTTTAACATTAAATATTTAATACTTGCATACTCATCGAAGTAATTCGATAAAAACCGAATGAAGGCATAATTGGTTCGGCGCGTAGAACGTAAATCGAAATTTACCGCCTCATTAACATTTGACGCAAACTTTGCAATATATTATATACATTAGCGATGTTAAAGTGAACTTAACATAACAGCAAATAACTATTTGGAGTTTTCATAAACAGCGTTAACAAGAAACCGAAACCGCCGTCAGCCAGGAATTCCGTACTCCACTCAAACTTATAATGACATTTAGATATCCTTGTCACCAGGGTCGAGGAAGGGGGGGGGGGTCGCATCACACTGTCGGGAGGGGGGGAAACATCGTCGAGAAAATTATCGAGGAATATTTCTGGATTCCCGACCATTTGACATGTAATTTACTCGGCTTCGGCACCAATGATTCAAGGGTGTTATTGTCTGACGATTTAATGTTAGTAGAGACTTCCTTTCCCTCCCCCTGTAGATTGAAAGAGAATGTCATTACAAACGGTATTTAATTTGAATTTGTTTCACAGATAAGAGGTTTTCCGGATTCCGGGATTTTCCTCATGTAAATTGTTTTTTAAATCTTGACAAATGTGAGTAATGTGGTGGTAAATGATATCTGAGCGAGTGAAATGAAGTTATTTGAAATGGTGAGTGTTTAGGCGGGGAATGCGAACTGTTTGCATTATTCTTGAAGTAAATGGCTTCTTCTACTTCTAGGCGCTTAGTCATTTCGTGGAGACAGTTGAGCGAACTCGATGTTGTTATGTACCTACTAATGTTAAAGAAAAGTTGGTGAGTTTTTAACGTTGTAGGGGGTAAGCCCTGGAAATTGGTCCAGTAGGGACCAATTTTGAAAATTATTCTACCACTATAGTAAGCCACATTTATGCCGCTATGATATTGTTCACGCCAGTTTCGAATACTACGCACCTGACCGTTCTGATGAACATAACCAATAAGGACGGTGTATTACGTATTGTTGTTTATCACAGTAATATAGTTAGCCACATCTTCCTTACGTATTGTTGTTTATCACAGTAATATAGTTAGCCAGATCTTCCTTACGTATTGTTGTTTATCACAGTAATATAGTTAGCCACATCTTCCTTACGTATTGTTGTTTATCACAGTAATATAGTTAGCCACATCTTCCTTACGCTATCTCTACTACTTATACTGTATTTAAATTAGGATTTTCGCCATATAATACCTAGAGAAAAATGAACAGTGTGCCAGCCACGGATATTTGACGTAAACGGTAGCGCAAATGCCAACGATTTTTGAATCGAAAATACAACTATCCCTGAGCCTTTTGGTTTCAGCACAGATTGGTTATTCCAGTGACTCAATTGGTTTTATAAAGGAGTATTGCGCTCACAACCTCCCGCCTGATCAATTTGCCTGAAACCTAAAATCAAGTTGGAAAAATCTAATAGTTCCCTCGTCGTTGAATTACATGCCTGAGAAACTTATGAAGAGCAATTTTATCTGTACAGAAATGTAAACTACTTAGAACATTACTTTTTAAGATACATACAAAATATTAAACGCTGAAAATCCAACAGTGCGCATTATTTTTTGTATTGCGTTTCCTGGCACTAGGTTTTTTTCCTGTGTGTTGGGTACATTTACAAACATATAAACTCACGGGAAAAGCAACCAGACCCGGAATAGCTGTTAATAGGTCATACTAACTTTTTCCGTGCGGGAATTAAACCCACATCGCACAGTGCAGGGACCAAACGGGCCGCCAAATATATATGTATATTTTAATTTAACTACTTTCACACAACGCAAAATTAATAAAAAATAAATTTTTAATTTTGAACGCCTTCTAGTCGCAAACCACAGTATATTATATATTCTCTGGAAGAATGCCGATAACTTCTACACTCTTTAGACATAAATAATACCTCCCGCACTACTAACATCGGTTTGTTCGCAGTGCGGGAGCGGCTTTCCCGCGTCTCGCCCCTCACACCCCGCACGTTTACCCAGTCTAGACAGCATCGTCGGACGACTGTATGTTTTTAGACTGTGCCCAAACTAAGCAGAGCTGGTGGTATGATTACTATACAACTCATAAACATATATACTTATATTTCTGAATACATACTTAAAATTATAAATTTTATTTTTGATTTTTTTTATTGTGAATGTAAGGACTACGTGGATTCTTTTTTTTATATTTTCTTTTCTAAATCTTTTAAGTTCTTTTTAATTAGTCTATGTTTTGTCTGGCAGTTTGAGTTCTTTATGGGACCAACCCAAATGTTCTTTCCTTGGTATTGTTCGTCAGCACGTGGAGCTCCTCAAGTTCCGATTTGAGCTCACGATTACTGACAAATGCTTGCACTGACTGATCTGGTCCCCTCATTCTGTGTGGTTCTTTCCTCAAAAGACCATCTCAGACACTAATCAGCGTGGATCTTACATGATTTGACCAAGATAATGTCTGGGCTTTAAAAGAGACTATGACCTCTGAGTTTCTTTCGGTGTTTCTTCTCAGAGTAGTCAAATATTGAAATACCGATCTCATTTACTAAAAAAGGTGACGTGTAAAAGTGTTTGTAAAAACCTATTTACAAAAATAAATATCATTTATCATCATTTATTCATTTATCATTTATCATTATTATAGATAAATAACACCCAGACACAGAACAAATGATCGTCCACATCACACAAACATTTGTATTGGGTGGGAATAAAACCTCCGGCAGTCAGGGACACTAACTACTAAACCAACAGGCCAGTCAAATATTATAAAGCACTCATTTACGTGTCACCTAATGGTAGTCCTCTTCGCTCAGTATTGTTATAATCTCATATCGCGGCGTCAATGTTAACACGGGACGCTCCTTAAAAGCCTCCCCCGGCTAGCCCGGGGACATCCTGCTTCGTCATACAGTTTGTGACATGACATATCACCCTGTATACATAGGGTTGGGACTACACCAAAGATTACCAAGGATTTGTAACGGTTTATGTTCTTAGGAACATGTTTTGAGCGTAGTGAAGTGTGCGTTTAGTCGGATTATATAAGTTAGTTTTTTTTAGTGTTATTTTGTTAATGCATTTGCTTTTAGAAGTTTATCGCTTTTGGCTTTTAGTGATTTGCCTTTGCCTTGATCGGTATGATAACTTGCTTCTTTCTTTTTTGTTTGGTAAGTTAAGTAAGCTAACGTGGTTTTAGAGTTTTCATGAGCCGATGTGCATTTTTGACTTGGCTTCATATGCCGTCTAGAAATATGATAGATAGATAAAACATTTATTTAGTACACACAAAAGACACAGACAAGCACACAATACATAAAAATCTTTTTTGCAAAAAATAAAACCGACTTAAAAAAAACACTAGCCGGTGTAAAATAACTCTAAATTAGGAAGTCTGTGGCTTTGGTGGTTTTGTCTTATTGATGATGGGCCACCGACTTCCGAATTTTTTTGCAAAAAAGATTTTTATTTTTTCATTTTTAGTTGTTCCCATACAAATATTTGCCATGAATTTATGTTTATATTGTTATTTGTTAACAATACATGTCATGGTAATAGGGTTATCCACTTATCCCTAATAAATGAAACTTAGCATACCTAACTGTCGAAATCTAGGTAGGTATATTGTAGACATCTGCATACCCCTCAGAGCATACAGGCGTGATGATACGTCATGATGTTGTATAAACAATAAATATCCAAGCGATTCCAGCAATCACGACAGATTTGCCGTCTATTTTTGAAGAGTTCCATTGTATATCTCCGAAGATCAGCACCAGATCTTCACCAAATTAAAATGGGACTACTTCGGGAGTATACTCTTTCAAATAAAAAAAGAATTTTGAGAATCGGTCCACAAATGGGGGAGAAATCGTGTAACAAACACACAAAAAAAAAACATACCGTCGAATTGAGAACCTCCTCCTTTTTTTGAAGTCGGTTAAAAATCAAAAGTGTTAAAACAATGAGCGATAAATAATACAGTGTGCGGTGTGGGGCTTAAGGCTGCACCAAATGGGAGTCCAGCTTCCATCAAATGTGCATGATAACGAAGATGACAGTAATGGCCGTAGGCCTGTATTTCTCGAAGGTTTAAGTAGAGGTATACCCACATTTTGCCAGTAATGATCAAGTTCCCAACAATAGGAGGCAAGCTTATTTCCAAGAATCGGGCCAGGCTCCAGCCTACAAGCTGTTAATCAGAAATCCCAGCTGTAAATACCCATTATGACTAATTGACTTAGAAATAGATCTGGAGTTCTGGACCACTTGATCCGCAGTTGCGCTTGAGACTACTAGACCTAGTATCTAAAATTTTAGTGCTCAGCATTGTCTTCGACCAGAATATAGGTAGGTTTGTCTGACACTTACTGCTATCATGTCAAGTATACGAACTTCGACATTCATTCAGAACAAATATGCGTTAAATATTTTCTTAGTTCTAGCTGGGTGAACCCTGGTCTAATTTGCAGATTTAACTAGATTTTGGGGACAAGATTGTCTTTTCTAGGACTAGCAGGCAGCTAAAAAAGTCTTAAATAAAGTGTATTTTAGGAACATGCAGAAGAGGCAATATAATTTTTGTCCTTCACAAAATTACTATAGAATTAGTTGGCTATCATAGAAAACTAAAATAATTAAAAAATACATTTATGTACTTAGCACAGGTTCAGGCACATAACAAATAGAAAAGGATTTTTTTTTAAAATAAGTTCGTGTTGCGGCTGTTCTGAAAAGGCCCAGTTTTGTAAGATGCAAGTTGAATTATTTGATTTAGAAGAAGTGAAGTGTTTATTTAAGTATGTACTTACCTATTTTTATTTTTATCAGATCAAATTATAAAAAAAAACAGCTCAGGAAAAAAAGTAAAAATTAGGCTCAATACAACCAATTTCAACGCTGTAGGTGGTCTAAAATCAGGTACTGGACTTGTGGGTATTAGGTTGTGCATCATCCCTTTTACTCTATAGGGGTCATCAAAAAGAGACAGGTTTTTAGGAATACAATTTACAAATAACGATAAACTAAGCTTCAAACACATTTTAGACACGTGTACGAGTACATTAAGGTTAACAGTTTAAAGCTCATTGAGTCTAATGAGGTGCTTGACATTAATATGCACTGTTGAGTGTTTAGTCAAGTATTTAAAAACTGTTTGTTGTCTAAATTACAAAACAAAGAAAGAAAAACAGTTTGTTCTGCATTCGTATAAGGCCCACAAAACAAAGAAATAAACTGAAACTTGAAAATAATAAAATAGAAGTAGAAGTAAGCCATATTCATCTGTCAGTTGACTTTGACAGGTAGAGTATTAGTTTAAAAGTCAAGTCTAGAATAATGACAAAGTGCAAAATATTGTATAGACACCAACACATCAAGCTACCCCAAAATGTCAAATTTTCCCAATTGAATATGAACCTATGTTTGTGATAAAGTTGAAAATCTATGTATATTGATGCAATTCGAACACACTGACTTCTCGAAGAAAGGTCTTAAAAATACTTTACACACACCTACTCAATTCAATACGTACAGTTCAGTTCCATTCTATGCTATTCAGATCACCAAAACTCAGTTCTACCAACCCTATTTCATATTGAGCGAGGTACAGAATTTTACACTGCACTGTAGTTGCTATAAAGCTGAGTTTGTTAGGAAGTGGGCACGGCTGGAATGACTCACGAGACACGACTCAGCTTTAGACCTTTTGCGAAGAATATCAGCCGTTGATGGCAAACGTGTGTGGCGTTCTAAACTTGAACCTACAGATTTGATTCGGATGTGCTTCCAAACTGATTTGGTTTGATGAGTGTGAAGTCAGAAATAAAGCGGATGTCGTTTGTTCTTTTTTGGTATTCCATTTTTGAAATGATTTTGAGTTGTAGCGAATTGCATGCGTTTCTTTTGTTTTCCTGTTATGGACCGATTTTGCAATAGTCGGGTAATTTTAATCAGAGTAATAATGGCGATTTGTAAAGGTAGATAGTGTGGAAATCGCCATTTTTATTCTTCAAATATAAGTTACATTGAAAACTCGTGCGTGGGTTAATTTGAATCTATTCTTTGTGTTTTTAGTCTCGTGACTACTACCACAAAAAATAGATTCTAAATAACGCAGTATATTTGCATTGCTCGAACCGGTTCCTACGGAAACAAAAATTAGCCTCACTACTGACTGATACAGATCGAATGATCTGTCAAACTCATGAAATCATACCCACAATTTTTTTTTTAATTATCCATTTTTGTACAAATTTTCTCTAATGTGTATGTTCCCAAAATATTCGTTCAATAAAAGCCTATCTTTGACGGTCGATAGATTACATTTGCATATCAAAATGGGTAGAATTTTCATTAAAAACAGTCCTTTGAACGTAAAGGTGAGGTGAGGTGTGGTGTGGCCCGGAAATGGGTTTAGAATAAGAGTGAAACGAGATCACGGGACCGTGGTGTTGTTTGTGTACTTGTCGCTCGACTTGTAGACTGTATCAAAGTGGTGGGAATATTAAGTAAGTAAGTGATTGATATATTTGTATTGTACGGTAGCTTTCAGCTCATTTTAAGATCTTAACACATTATGGAATGCAAATAAAGATATGAAAGATATGAATATACCAGCTGACACCCGCGGCTTCGCTCGCATGGATGTCATTGTCGGTTATTGCGCCCAGCTCCCAGATGACTTATGTTCCAACTCCTCCAACAAATATACTATACTATACCAAATACCTGTATTTTAGCCAATGCATAGGTACGAAAACTGGAAAAATTATATACAAAAACCTTCCCTCAAGAACAACTTATCCATTGGTGCAAACATCATGAAAATCGGTGTAGTAAGTTCATCATGGACAGGCAGACAGACAGACAAACGACAGACACGGCGAAGGACTTTGATATTAAGTAGAGATAACAAATTGTTTGTTTATTATGTAATCAACAGAGTTGTAATATAATCATGGAACAACTTTTCACAGGGTCTTCTACATTCTTCTTCCATAAAAAACTAATAATTTTTACTAGGTATAGTATCAGCTTACAAACTGCAAAAAAAACAACAGTTGCGTACTTGCACTTTGATACTTACTCCACCAAAATGTATGAAAAGGGGTTTTTTTTTTTCGAGATTACCTTTTTGGTCCTATATTGAAAGTAGTTCATATTCAAGGGTAGAAGACCCAGTGAAAATTTGTCCAACTAGCAGATGTCTCGCGGTTTCACCCGCGTAGGTATCGTTCCTGTGGGAATACAGGGATAAAAAGTAGCCTGTGTGTTAATCCAGGGTGTCAGCTAACTCCAAACCAAATTTTATTAAAATCCATTCAGTAGTTTTGTACGTGAAAGAGTAACAAAGAACCATCCATTCAGCCATCCATCTATCCATTCTCACAAACTTTCGAGGATGTTTGTCGGCTTAGTTTAGGTAGTTCGCTAACCGCCAAAAGTTATATACCTAATATAGGCTCATGTCGCGCATGTTTGTTATAACAAAAAAAAACCTTATCTCAACCACAAAATCTGTCTCTTCCAAACAATAGATAGGTTATAAGCGCTCAGCAAGCGACACGTTAAAATGTGGCTGACTAGCCACACTTGATCTCAGTGTCACGTCGCGCCGTCAACGGACGCGTGCGTGCGTTAGCGTGCCGTTTTTGAAGATCGAATGTTGTTTATGTAAACTATCTACACCTTTTTACTTTATCATTGCTTCCAAACCCATACTTCCTACACGGCCAACACCTACTATCTACATCTTAAGTTCTAAAAGGCAGCATTGTTTTGCAATACAGCAGATGGCACCGCACTTTCAGGTCAATGTGAATCGGTAGAGCGTCGTTTTTACTAACCCAGAAAGCCAAGCGCGTTCGCTTCTCATTTGCAGTCTTTTCAGCACAATAAAGGAATAAATAGACCGTTATATGGTTTTATATTGAATGTCAAATGAATAGAGTACAAAAGGCTATATGGGAAATAATACTGTTGGTGCGTTCATGGGCTGCCTCAAAAACATTTGAATAAGGAATGCGATGTTCGTAACTTCGTAATTTCGGATAAAAAAAATCATTACACAAAATACCATTTCAGATACAAATTCTTACATGATTTGGTCAAGACAATGTCTGGACTTTAAAAGAGACTGTGACTTCTGAGTTTCTTTCGGCGTTTCTTCTCAGAGTATTCAGGTAGTGAAACACCGACTTTATCTACTAGTTAAAAATAACGTGTAAAAGTGTTTGTAAAAACCTATTTCAGTACAGAAATAAATATCATTTATCATAACAAGAGATAATAAACTGCCTTGTTGGGCCAATAGTGGACAGCGTTACTGCTGAGCATAGATAAATTAATAAAGAAAATATTGAGCATGAGATCCAGGGCTCGATTGCTTCAGTCGGACAAAATTATCGGGTATTTCTCACTCGTAGCCCGAAGTTCGAATTTTGAGTCCAGTAAGTTGATGGCCATGGCACCACAATAACTTGGGATTAAGGATCGGTCGGTGTGAAAGGTTGAATGTTTGATTATACATTTGTCTGTTCTGGCGTTACGCGACCGATGACACGCGAGCGCGACGCATCTTCCGTCAGACATGTACCGACCCTTAAACATAACTGCCTTAACGTGGGTGTACTGTTGGCTCACCCTTTCCTTACCCTTCTGATTTACAGAAAGACGTTAACAGTTAAAGGTTTCGAATGTCTCCATCCAGAGATCTGATTGGAGGACCATTCAGATCTCTGGATGAAGACAATAAAAAATATACTGTTTGTCTTTAAACTGACTTTGATGTAGGTTTTATTCCAATATTACGACTGCATCTTGTCTTATTTAACACTAGCTTCTGCCCGCGACTTCGTACGCGGATCCTGTTGCTTATGCCAGCGACAACGGGGTCGTCAAAATCGAAGATCTGAAACGTCTGATGTCGAATTCTAAAAGCCCGGGGACGGGAAATCAACGGGATGCGCGAGACGATTCAAGACGTTCCAGATTTTTTATTTTTGTTGGTCAACAGGAAATGCCATCAGACTTAACAACATTTGTTAAGACGCCATTTCTATTATGTATATGTTATATAGCTTCTGCCCGCGACTTCGTACGCGGATCCTGTTGCTTATGCCAGCGACAACGGGGTCGTCAAAATCGAAGATCTGAAACGTCTGATGTCGAATTCTAAAAGCCCGGGGACGGGAAATCAACGGGATGCGCGAGACGATTCAAGACGTTCCAGATTTTTTATTTTTGTTGGTCAACAGGAAATGCCATCAGACTTAACAACATTTGTTAAGACGCCATTTCTATTATGTATATGTTATATAGCTTCTGCCCGCGACTTCGTACGCGGATCCTGTTGCTTATGCCAGCGACAACGGGGTCGTCAAAATCGAAGATCTGAAACATCTGATGTCGAATTCTATAAGCCCGGGGACGGGAAATCAATAGGATGCGCGAGACGATTCAAGATGTTCCAGATTTTTATTTTTGTTGGTCAACAGGAAATGCCATCAGACTTAACAACTTTTGCTAAGTCGCCATTTCTATTATGTATATGTTATATTGTCTCTGGGTTTTGGAGTTCCCCTACAGGTGCTCCAGATCTCAAATTTAGTCTCACAGCAGAAAACACTCTTCACGTGGAATAGTTTTTGCAATGGCACCATTTTTATATCTCTTTTACTTTAGGTCATCATAATATGTTGCGTGACGTTCACGATCAGCGGTCAGTCGCGCATCTCCTTCCCCCACTTATCTCTAGAGTCGATGCGTATATACGCTGAAAACCCAAGCGTCATGCTTTTTCCGTGAACGTCTCCAACTCGCGAGACAGTGCATGATGTTCACGATCAGCGGTCAGTCGCGCACATATTCTTCACTGGTCTCTAGAGACCTGGATGTAGATGCGTAAATACGCTGAGAATGCAGGCGTGCTTCGCGATCCCAAGAAGTTTCCACGGAGCGAGTTGCAGCATCATGTTCTCGAACAGCATCAAGTCTCTCCTAACGCTCTTCGGTAGATTGTTGGGATCTTATGGTCTTTAATCATTTAGCACCTTTGGAACATTGGGAAAAATTTGACCTCTTTCTAGGCATGGTTATAGTTTTATTGTGATGATACCTGATCAATTAAAATCTAAGTGGCTGCTCCCCTGCGTTACCGGGTAAGCTTTCGTGTAACGAAGATAAATGGAAAAGGAAATTAAACACTCAAATAACATAAGCCCGAAGGCATACGATAAAAAAATGGGAGTTTTAGCCAGTAGAGTCTAATTTTCAACGATATACCATCGTCATCGAAAATCAGTCCTGAACTGTTCCCGCCTTCACCGCGTAGTACCTCCTACTTATGTTATTTTATAATTATGCAATGAAATTAGTGATAGTTTTAATTTCTATATCAAATGTTTCTGATCTTCGATTTTTATAAGTCAACAGGAAATGCCTATCAGACCGAACAACTTTTGCTAAGACGTCATTCCTATTTGAGTTATGGTGTAGCTGGGCTCTTGGAGTTCCACTACAGGTGTTCCAGATCTTCAATTTTTATACGTCACCAGCGAGTGCTCATAAGGCTGAACAACTCTTGCTAAGACGTCATTCCAATATATGTTATAGTGTAGCTGGGCTCTTGAAGTTCCACATCAGGTGTTCCGGATCTTCAAATTTATTCTCTCAGCAGAAAATGCTCATCACGTGGAACAATTATTTTTGCTATGGGACCATTTTTGTATCTCCTGTAGTTTAGCTGGTCTGTTGCGGTTCTGCATCAGGTGTTCCGGATCTTCAAATTTATTCTCTCAACAGAAAATGCTCATCACGTGGAACAATTTTTGCTATGGGGCCATTTTTGTATCGCCTATAGTTTAGCTGGTCTGTTGCGGTTCTGCATCAGGTGTTCCAGATCTTCAAATTTATTCTCTCAGCAGAAAATGCTCATCACGTGGAACAATTTTTGCTATGGGACCATTTTTGTATCGCCTATAGTGTAGCTGGTCTGTTGCGGTTCTGCATCAGGTGTTCCAGTTTCCAAGATAAATTATAGCCTATGTGTTGACCAGACTTAATATCTATACAACAAAAAAAAATCATTCAAATCCGTCCAGTAGTTCCGAAGATTAGCGTGTGCAAACAAACAGACAAACAGACAAACAGACAAACAGACAGACTTTTTTTTTTGGATTCGTGCTCTATTACTGTTTCTAAACCCCCCTCAATTATTATTTTTTAAATATATTCAATGTACAGACACAGTTTTTTTACAGTCTTATTATATGTATATATAGAATAGAATATAGATTTAATTACTTTGGGCGGATAAAACAGTTATTAAACCTCAGAATGTATGTATTAAGGGCCGGTTGCTTCAAGATACGGGAAATGTATCTATGTACAGACGCCAGCACATCAAGTTACCCCAAGGTGTCAAATTTTCCCAATTGAATATGAACCTTATTCTGTTTGACATAAAGTTGAAAAACGATAAAAGAAATTTGACACATTGGGGTAACTTGATGTGCTGGCGTCTGTACCTATGTACGGCCGGTGGGAGCGCTTGATTTGCTCATTTCGGGTAGTTTTTAGATTACAGCGAAAACTTTGGACGGAATCACAAAATGTGTTTTTATCAGACCCTAAAAAATAGTAACTTAGCCTTGTTTTTTTAATTACTTTTTCAAGGAGTTTGCGGTGGTATCTATGATAAGTACCTATAACTGTTGAACACAATTTAGATAGCGACTTAGTGTCAACTTATGTGTCTCTCTAGCCAAAATGTTTAAACGAAGCTTCTAATTATTTACATTTGAGTAAAAATACAGCAGTTCAAAATGGTTAAAAATGATTGCCACCTCGCCAGTAAAAAACCCTAGACTTATTCGCAAATGCTTAGTTTAAGACAATGATATGAAGTTAGCTAACATAAAACCACTTACACCAGACAGAAGTTGAGCGCTGGAGATAAACGTTCAGGCTGTGTCGTGAGAACATCGCCATTTTATAAATGGGCCGTGACGTTCTCAGACTTTGCTGGAGTTAGGAATAAAGACCGCGTCGTCGTGTGCTTATTTAAAGTAGCTTTATTTTGCCAAAGGCGATGATGCTTCCACAAAAAGAATATATTGGCAGAGACCAGGCTGATAAATGATATGAACAATAGGAAAAAAGAAAGAAATTGTATTGTTGTCCTTCTTTTTCTTTTTCGAAAAAAAAAATAAAAAAAAAATTGTGCCTCGCGACTGTTTCACATCGTGGAACAAGAACAATAGATGTCGTGGGTCGTGGGTCATGTGGTATAATCTGATATGTGAAGTTGTTTGAAAATTTCTGGCTAAAAGGTATTTTCAACTATGTCGAAATGCCTATATGTCAAAAGTTCTAAATTCGATTTATGAAAACCTGTGCGGTGCAAAAGCTTTTTGTTACTTGACCAAACAATTTAATATTGTTGCGGTGTGCACATGACACTCAAAAATGTTTTTATATTCCCAACGAATATTCCTAGAAAAAAACTGGGTCAACCATCCCGCCATATACGTTTTTAAAACCTACTGCCGTTTACAACGCTCGTTTCACTAGTAGTTACGTTAAAAGCTACAGAATACTCTGGCTAAACGCATCTGCATTGTTCCATCACACTCGTCCCGTGAATCAATTCCGGAGCACGCGGCGTTCGGCCTTCCCGAATGTCAGCGACACGAATGCGGTCGCTGTAAATGTTCGCGTTTGGCGGGAAATGTGAAAAGCGCGGGACCAACCGGCAGCTGATGTCAGGCCCGCCATTTTGTTTCCTCTGCGGTTTGGCTCGCGAATATTTTTGACGCGTACGTTTAAATGAAACGTGAAATGGCGTGTTATTGAGTTAATTTATTTGTATGGAATTGTATTCTGAGTGGTACCTACTCTAAAAATAAAAGTGCACTTTTTGGTTGTTTTCTAACCAAACTGTTAATTGAGTCCATAACGTGAGTTTGGTTTCACCATCTTTAACGGGGTACTAAGAAGTAGACAGCTGAAAGTTATCACATTAAACAACAACATTAAATATTCATATCGGCGTGTTACTGTTCCATTGCTGGGCGATGGCTTCTTATTATACATAAGTACTTACAGCAAAGGCACGAACATATTTCAGAAAAATAAATGCTTTAGAGAATAATTCACGGTTTGATACGTGTTTGGGTCATCGAAATTGGCGGGGGTCCCTTAAGTTCACTGGAGCCTAACACAAGAAAGGTGGGATATTTGGGGTCCGAGTCGGACGGCAATTCATCACTCCGCACTCTACGTCAAATCTCGACAATCTCTCCCAATTGACGAATTCCTTGAAAATCTGATAATTATCTACAAGACTAACTAATTACAAGGAAAAATCATGGCTTGGTTGATGGGCATAAAAAAAAAAGTTTAGTCAAGAAAAGCTTTATAGAGTGGGAGTCTAAGGACCGATTTTTAATGGTCAAATAACTGAGGAATAGGAAGGGCGGCGTTATTGTTCTTCATTTAAAAGTTACAAAGTTTTTATTAACATGGTATTACTTAATCCTTATCCAAATAAATACGTTAATCATCACAAGTACTTATGTCATTTTGAACAAAATTGCCATTGACATTGTTTGATTTCAATTAATAACTTGAAAGAAATTATAGTTTTAAAATAACTCCGCAACAAAAAATCCACATATTCCTATAAGATCCCAGACTCCCAGTACTTTTACTGAGTACTTTTTCATTAATATTTCTGTTCCCGTGACATTTTAAGTTCCACTTATTGCTTATCGCATAAATTATATTTATACCATGCATAGTAGCCGAGCTATCACAATTTAAGTTTAACAAGTCGGAAAAGGGTATATATAGCACAAGTAGGCGATGCGATGCGATATCAAAACTTCACGCGAACGAAGAAGCTAGTATCAAATACCTACATTTTTATTTTCATTCTACCTAACCTCAGAGATTCATTAAAAAAGTTTGAAATCCACTGTTGGTAACTGAATAGATAGATTTGTTCAAATCGTATTTGTGTTAAGTGGTTTATTTAACAACTAATTGGTATCGTCGGATTATCCGAAGCGTTAGTCCGCAAAGCCCCCTCTATCGGATAAACTAATGTTACTTTCAATTCATTTCATTTCATTTGAAACAGTTGAGTGAGTGGTTCAGATTGCGTCGTCCGTTCGTCGTACAGTACCGTATTTATTTTCGGTAGGTACAGCAAATTGGGGCAATTTGATAGCAACTGGGCTAATTGGGATTCAGCGAGAGGACTGTTTTGATATTTCTTGTAGTTGTGCTTACAATAATAACTTTTTTATGGAGGATTTTCTAGAATTCTGTGTTGTTTTATAACTTCAATATTGTGACGTACCGTTTATGTTGTAAGTAGTGTTTATTTGCAAAACGTGCTAGCTCTATTAGACTATACCTAGAGATCCAAGATAAATCCAATATTTGGAAACGAGAAATTTACGCAGTTATCTTATTTATTCTATTTGCAGATTGTGAGCCTCGTAAGTTGCCTTACGGTGCCACTTACATCGCTGACGAAAATGCAAGATATATAACCTAACCTTCTCATCTAGTGAGAAACTGTTTCAATTCATGTATTTAGTGATGCCATTGATTTATTTACAGTTTAAAGATTAAGTCTCATATTCAAAGTTAATACTGTACCTATTGATTGAAAAATGATGATTATGAAGGAAGCATTTCTCGTGTGACGTACAAAACGAATCAATTCGTATCCGACATGTATTAACCAATAAAAAGACATGAGCAGTAAAAAAAAATGGTGAACTGAGTGAGTAAGATGTGTCGCTCGAACACTATTATAGTAGAACATATTATGGCTCATAGACAGAAGTGTAGGCACCAGTAGGTACTATACTCACATTTCGCCAATTATATTCATGTCCCATGTTATAGGAGGCAAGCCTATTGCCATTAATCGGACACAAATCCAGGTTCTGGACTCATCATCTGCTTAGCTTTTAAAGATAAAGATAAAGAGACCGGGCTGGTATCCGCAACTCCACGTCAAAGCGCGTATTTTGCGTATCGGGCCATAACCTATCACGCGGGCCCAGTGCGAGTTGTCGTCAAATTTTCGGTTCTAGGATATGCCGCTTTCCACTCGGTGTTTTTCTTCACCGTTTTTGAGAGCAGTGGATGAAATAAATTACACAATGCTTAGCCTTTTCCCAACTATGTTGGGGTCGGCTTCCAGTTTAACCGTATGCAGCTCAATACCAGTATTTTACAGCGACTGTCAGTCAGACCTGCAAAACCCAGTAACTGGGTAACATGATACCCCTTGGCTAAATTGGTTGTCAGACTTTCGGGCTTCTGATTACAAGTAACGACTGTCAAAGATCTACAAATGACAGCCGGGACCAACGACTTAACGTGCTTTCCGTGGCACGGAGGAGTCTTGGTATGTAATAAATGGCCACCCATCCACGAGCCGACCTCGTCAAGCGTAGCTTAACCCGTGCGGCTGTTATAATTTAGCCACAAGCTTCAGGCTCTGGACTGCTATATTGAGAAATTCTACATGGGAAAACTTAATAACACTGCCCGACCCGGGATAGGGAGCAGGCATGACGAGGCTGGTAGTAGACATACTAAGGCATAAATCACCACTTAGGAATCCTTTTTAATGCACTCTCTCTCACCGTGCAGGTAAACATTTATGGGGTACTATCTGGTGCCCGCGATTTCGTCTGCGCAGGATTAGCACTTCCAGCAATTTATTTTCTTGTCATAACTTAACAACTTATAGCCTATGTGTTGTTCTGGTGTAGGTATAAGCTACTAGCAGATTTCACGCAGTTTCACCCGCGTAGTTTCCGTTCCCATGGGAATACGGGGATAAAAAGTAGCCTATGTCCACCGGGAATAGTGTAGCTTTCCACCAATACAATAATTTTTAAAATTGGATCATTTGTTCCCCTACATACAAACTTACAAATTTTACCTCTTTATAATATTAGTATAGATATCATTGTACATTTTAATTAAAATCCGTTCAGTAATTTTGCCTTGAAAGAGTAACACAAACAACCATACAAACATTCGCAATTATAATATTAGTAGGATAGTAGGATTCTGAAGTGCAAATAAAACAAATCAGTGAATCTATTTGACATCGACTTAATCTATTTGCCACGTGCGTTAGTTTCATGTCAATGTTTGTTGAATGAGTTTTCACTTTGCAAATGTCGTTACTATTCAGTTATTTAGGTCGCGTTTGTTAGACAATTATAGTTGGTGTGTTGTTTGTGGCATATTTTTGACCCATTAGGTAGAAATGCAACCTAGTTAGAGGCAAATCGGTGGTGTAAGTCAAAGTCAAACCATTTATTTCAATTAGGCCCCTATAAGGCACTTTTGAACGTCGAATAAAAATTTACTTTAAAAAATGATTCTAGTTGCCCCTTCCAAAAAGTAGATTTGTATGGAGAAGAATGGACAAGAAACTCCATACTTACTCTTTTAAAATAGATTTTACAAAACTTTGTATACATTAATAAGATTATATGTGAGGACGATGCACCTAGAATAAAAAGTACTATACTAAGATAGGTTTAAGCAAAAAATAAGCAATGGAGTTGATAATTACATGATTAAGTTGGTACAGCTAGATACATTGTGCTCACATATTTACAAATGTAGAAGAAAACAATACGTAGGTACATTATTAGATTAGCAACCAGGATGATTTTGTCAGTGTAGGTCGGAATATGAAAACACATTAGTCAAAAGTGGACTAGAAAACAATAATTGTATGAAGACGTAACGCGAAAACTTTGCATCCATTTTTAAAAGCCTTCCCTTTCTTCATACGAAACCACGTTTTGGAATGTGCAACTAGAATCATATACCTACTCAATTCATTTAACTTGTGAGTCTAACGTTCAAAAGTGCGTTTTATGGCACTTATTGAAATAAATGATTTGACTTCATCTTTGAAAAATAATGTGCACACGAAGTAGTTTGATATTTGGCATATGGTTGGACATATATTATAGATAATAATGAGTGCAAAAATTTTGTGCACTTATTTGTGTATTTATTCTTATTTTTATTGATAGCAATAAATTATATTTTGTAGGTCTGCTTTTATTTTCAATTTTCCAAATAATGAAATGGACTTTTATTTGAAGTAAATAAATTGAATTTAATTTTTAATAAGCTAAAACGGTGAAATTTCAAACCCTAGTTTTTCTTTAGCTGTCGAACGGGGTAAATAGGAAAGGGGTGAATAGAAATAACTTTTTGAAGGAAATTTACACTGTTACTAAAAAAGGTGTCGAAATTCAATTCATATGAAATAAAAATAATATTTTACAACTTGCACAAAACTCCATCTAGTCCCAATGTGGACCAATTCCCATACATTTATGTCCAATGTCCTTTCATATAACTTGAACTAAGCATTTGCATAAAAACTCCCAAGAGAATAATAACATGTTCTTATATCCCCAATCTACATAATCACTTAATTTGTTCATTCTCTAATCTCATTGCTCCAGCCAAGACTAAGATATAACGAAGCTAATATTATAACCAGCTTAATGGCTGATAAAATTAGCCATATTCACTCAGTAGAACGTTTAACACACAGCATTACAGTAACTTACATTGTTTAACTAAGTTATTTCAGACATTAGCTGTTTGCGGATGCGGGTGTATTTTGAGTTGGGGATTGCGACTTTCCGTCGTGTACCGACGAATGCTTTTAAATCAGAAAAATAAATGAATAAGTTGATACTTTTGGAGTGGATAATCATTATTTATATTATCGTGTCAATTAGAGACACAATAGAAAGACAATGACAGCGCGGAAACCGGTGTCCTCTTGGGGTTTAAAGACACAATAGAAAGACAAATTGAAATATATGAATGCGCTAAGCGAAAAGTTTGGACCCCTTTTTAAAGATATTGCACCATATATTGCACGCAGTTAGAAGTGTCAGATTTGGCACATTTACAATTCCATAGAAACTAATGCTAGACAAAATTCTCACTTGCCTAAATTCAATTTGATTTGAAATGATTTAGGACAAAAAGAAACAGTAGTGGGAAAGTTTTACATGCTATTAAAAATAGCAAAATAGCATATAAAAATAGCTGGCGAAATGTGGGTAATAGGTACAGTAGTACAATTACACTCTTGCCTTGCTGTGTATTTTTTACTACAGGTATGTGAAAAGTAATATCCTAGCTACACATTAACGAATCAAAAGCGGAACACACAAAGTTTCTAGGATCGTGGAGATAAATATCGATTTTTGTCAAGTCAAAGACGGAATGTTAGCGACGTATCTTAATAAGAATTCTTTCAAGTTTTTCATCAAGCGACCTTATCGGTGGCTGGCGGATCTTCTAATTACTTGTTTTTTTTTGCTCTCGTATTTCTCGGCGGTAGGTTGCCGCGGCCTGCGACTGAGCCTGATAGGGAGGGAAACTTATCGGATATTGTGAAATGGTAGTAAAATATTGTTGGGCCGCAGATTAAGGCCAGTATTACACAAAGCTCGAGCTATACCTTATGCTCGTTTTATAGCCATTTGATTGGTTGAAATTAGTTTTAAGTAGGTAATTCTTAAGTCCTGAATCTGATAGGAAGGGAAACTTATCAGATAATACAAAATGATAGGAAAATGTTGTAGCACATAGAGAAGACTCGAGCTATAATTAGTGCTCGCTAGCCATTTGATTGGTTATCATTTAAAAACTAATTACATTTTAATGCTCGAGTCTTGAGTTAGCTGCTGTAATACAGGCCTAAAAATAATTAGTGATTAATATGAGTGATTTTGTTTTGTTGATAGTGTTGCAGTTTTTGAGCAAAAAAACTTGTTAATTTTTATCGCTTTATTTAGAAAAGGTGTTCACATTTCCAGTAAATATGAAAGATATAGTTCAACATCGTACCTAAAATTTGTTAAAAAAAAATAACATTGTGTTCTGGAAACGTTAGAAATGATATAGTTGCAAAAATAATACGCAGCCATACCTCTTATCTACTTTTCTTCGTTTATTATCCATTAAACGCTTTGTTTTACACAATTTACTACATTAAAAATAACAATGAAGTGCCCATCAGATTTATATGTAGGTATAGCAGCAGCACCTAACGCAATTTAACCGACACACAATTTATTTTACAAAATAAATGGTTATCCACATATCACGCTCCATTTGTCGCGCGCTTGTTGCACATAAAGCATCGAGCACAACTTATCTATGGGAACATTTTATACTCTATTTGCACCGCGTTAACGGCACATCACTGCGTCGTCGTTCTAAAATTGAAAATGCGAAACAGCTGGTTTTATACTATCATAGAGTTTGGCAATGAAATCGATGCTCCACAATAAAAAATAGAATAGGTAAGTACTCTTTTTAAATACCATAAAAAAATCAACCCTTAATTATAATTTGTAAATAAGTTATAGTGTGTAAACCTCAACTGAGTAATAGTTTTCGACATTAATTTATGATGGCAGTCAATTAAGGCCATTAAATTAAATTATTAACCAGGATGATGCCATTATTCCACGGCCAATCCTAGATCAAACATTTTTATACACATTTAAAACGTTCCGCCCGAGCAAATGGCCAGCCTAGCGTCAAAATAATGGCGGTCTCTAAATATAAATGCATAGACGAGTTCGTGTAGTTGCAAAGTGCAGGCAATATTGGCAGAAGGGGGCTTCAAATGCAATTATGAAGCAGTGTGTTGTACTGCCGCGCCCTAGGGACAATCGCGACGATCCTCGTATGTATGAACTATGTCCTATACCTTTTCATATACAACCTGTATGTAATTAAACCTTATAAAACACGTCATGCGGTGTGTTCTAGCCTTGTGCGGGAAATTTAATGAGTTTTAAATTTTGAATATTGGAACTTTGGCGTTCGATAACAAGGCGGCAGTTTGAATGGCTTCTAATTTAGGGGAGGGATCTATTGAATGCGTTCATTGCGGCTGTGTTTTATTACTTTTACATGATAAATGACGTTGAACTATGTAAGAAGAAAATGAAGCGGAAATAATATAATATTGGTGATAAAATCTTAATTGTAATTTAGCACTTCTTCTTGTTATTTTGTTGTGGTTACATAACTAAGGACAGACAATACAAGAAGAGAAAGATGATGATATGTATTAAGTAGATGACATGATGACGAACATACTATGAGCGAGACTAAGAGTGGTACACTATAAAACCCGCAAGGTAAACCTCATCGTAATCCGAGGTCCGAAACCATTAGGAGGACCCTTTAGTTTATAAGTTGATGCCCTGACTGTAGGGCTTACTTTTAAAGGCATCACAACCAATCACAGGGCAACCCAGTTAAGCAGATATAGCAATGTATTTTGCAAGAGACCCAGCCACGCAGAAACGATCTCCCGGGTGAAGTCTTATGATTGGCCTGTTGGTCTAGTAGTTAGTTACCCTAACTGCTATGCCGGAGGTCGTGGGTTCGATTCCCACCCAAGGCAAATGTTTGTGTGATAAGCACGATCATTTATTCTGTGTCTGGGTGTAATTTATCTATAATATGTATGTATTTAGAAGTATTAAAGTATGTTTATCAGCTGTTTAGTTCCCATAACACAAGCTCTTAGCTTAGCTTGGGAGTGGGACTAGATGGCGTTGTGTGAAAAGTTGTGGAATATTATTTATTTATTTATATTTATCTGAGCGATCATAGTATCACATCACACTGATAAGAAACAGACTTACTGGCCGGACGGCGCGGCGTGAGTAAAAGTTTACAAGAGCACACAGAAATCCACTGCGATCGTGATCGTCGGTGTTGTCTCCATGCCTCAAGAACCTTATGTTATACTAAAGTTCTGCACGCAGTTGGTGACAATATTTTACTGGCTTAGATTTCCGTCATCAACTTCCGTACTCACTTAGGCTCGACAAATGAGTTGAACAGCCAAAACCGCGTAACAGACGATGCTAAGCTTGGATTGCATACACAAATCAAAACGAATCAATAAAGGATTATTTTGTAACACTGAAGTGGCAAAGAAGTAAACGGCCCGCCTGATGGTAAGCAGTTACCGTAACCTATAAAAGTCTGCTACACCGGAGGTGTCGCACACTCATTGTCAACCCTGTAAATATATCCGACGATAAACCTACGAATATCAGATATACAGGGTGTAACGGAAAGGGTATATACATATAAACAGGGTGAATATAGTATTTAATAACGAGTCTTTCCTCAAAATTTCAGCTCCCAACTAATAACTTTGAAACTTCACGATATTATTTAATATCGACAGTTTATTAAATGCAAAATCATAACAAACGTGTCACCGCACTATGAGGGTCATAATCATGTCCGGCTAGGTTCCAGTATATATATCTCGGGTTCTGCGCGCCTAGTACAGACCTATCGGGCTCTGCCTAACCGACGAAGGCGCGACGGCGCGGGCGGGCTCAACTTTACAATTATGTATGTATAATTGTATATGTATAAAAACGTTGCCATGTCGTTTCTTATCACCAAGAGAATCCGTGCCCTTCGGATGTATATACCCTTTCCGTTACAACCTGTATACAGAATCATCTTTAGCATCTAAACTCAGAGCTTGACCGCCTAAACACACGTTGCGTCGTTCACAGCATGTTGTAAGCTAACTGCTTTACCGCGAGTGTGGCCGATGGTACCTAAGACAAATAAAAAAATCACTGGCGACAACAACTGCAGTCTCCGGGGAACTGAGCCCTAAGCCTCTATTTCCGCAGCTCTCTTGGCTAGCAGACAGTAACCAGACGGATATTTCCCATGGGTGCCATAAACACAATGGGAGTGTAACGCACTCGCCATGGCGGGTCGACTCATGTAGGGAATTGTTGTAATGTGCAATTGTGCAGTGTTCGTGTATTTTATTGAATGTTGGAGTGACTGAACTGTGAGAGATATGGGTTAGAGATGAGGTGAGGGCGTTCGCTAATATACGTACTTCGATTTGACAGCCGATTATAAAGTGAGGTGGATGTAGGAATTCTAAAATACAAATTAGTAAAACAATAAACCGCATGGTCATAGTAATTAATACTCAGACTTAGTCCTTCTTTATACAGAAGAGATTGATTCATTGATCACCGCTTGCTCAAGCCGGATGGGCGATTTCAAACTTATATTAAGAAACTAATTATGTACTAAAAGTCTAGGTCTTTACGTTGTTTTCCTTCACCGATGCAAATGATGTCTGAGATGAATTTAGCTTACACATGAATTGAATAAGGTCACAGTGGCGCTTACCCGGATTTTAACTACAACAACACAGAAATACTAAAATCTAGTGAATTCTTCTTCTTAGCATGTCGATGGCAATTTCAACAAACCCGACCCAGAACTACGTGTTTGGCGTCATCCGCAGCGTCCAACAAATCCTGTAGGCTTTAGGTATTAAAGCCAGCAGGACACGATATCAGGTATCCTATGGTTTGTGGAACAACACCATACTTGCACTTCAGGCTGGAATTATCAGATAATCTTCAGCTGAGCACGTTTTCCCTGTTTTAACCAACCTGTGTCCGAAGTCTGTTAGGAAACAAGGGCTTTTTGGAGAACTGCCTAATATCACTTTTGGCGTTCAAATAGTGCTAATCCTCAACTTTATATGAATGAATTAATGTTGACATTGAAGAGACATCCACGTTTGCCAACGCAACTGATGAACATTACTCATCAACTGAAAGAGGAGATTCCAAGCGAGAGCTGCAGCCGAACAGATTCATCAATGGCGCTTACTTTTGTTAAAATATGGAGCTTTCGCAGCTTAATTTAATGTATATGTACAGACGCCAGCACGTCAAGTTTCCTCATTGTGTCAAATTTCTTTCATCATTTTTCAACTATATGTCAAAGGTCAAACAGCATAAGGTTCATATTCAATTGGGAAAATTTGACACATTGGGGTAATTTGATGTGCTGGCGTCTGTCCCTAGTGGTTTAGATACTTGCGTTAAAATACGTGCCTTACATGACATGAATTTAAAATGTTATATTTTTAATTGACTACGATTTTATGAGAGATGCCTGTTTGTTATTAACTTATTTGGCAATTCTTCTATTTGATAAGATCCCAAATATTTAATTATCAATGTCCTCGAACATTCCATTGTGTATTACAACTTTTTTATTGGGTAATTGGAAAAATTATGAAAAATCGTGAGATTTGTGCCTTTGATCTGAATATGGCTTCAAAACACGCTGATCCTCCGGCTCAATAGGACAATCTAGACGTAGAGTAAATAAAAAGAAGAAAAAAACGTAATGAAAATTGAAAATGAATGATGAAGTTCTTTTTATGGCATCGATGTTGTTAGGTTATCTCATTATATTTATTTATTTTATATCTACTTTCTAAACTTACTACGAACTGTGATTAATTCCTCAATTTTTCTTTACTTTTTAGAAATTACGTTATTTGTACCTGGTTTAGTCAAGTAGTATTTTTATTCCAGGTGCAACGTCTTCTCATAAAGGTACTTGATTATCTGATTATGGTATCCTAGTCCTACATTACATAATGTAATACAACAATATTTGGTAGATACCTAAGGATGGAGCTTCTTTCCCATTCTCCTCTATAACTACCAAACTACCTCCTAATTCATTAAACCCCAAGAGGACCGGTGTCCGCTCTGTCATTGTCTTTCTATTGTGTCTCTAATTGACACGATTCTATAATCTTTCTTTCGTTTTATTTTTGGAAATTTGACGTTCAATAATGTATTTTCTAATGGTCTAGATGAAATAATGAACCTGACTTCAACTTCGAATGAAATACATCATTTCAAGAATAGAGTTACCTACGTGCCTACACTACAAACAAAATTACAATTTATACTTGGATATCCACTTTAAGGGGACTTCGCTAGAGATGGGACCACTGGGATAGTTGAGATGCAGAATTCCAATTAGTGCTAAAGTTCCAGAAACCACTTTAGACATAAATTAGTGAGCTAAAAGTGGATACTACGTAGTGGCGGGAAAACTTTCACTTTCACGCGACTTTTACGACTTGCACACGAGCTGTCTAGCGTAGTGACTTGTAAAAAGGCTTGCTCTCACTGGAATACCGTAACAATTGATTTAGTAGAAAGAATACAGTATAATCAGTCATTTTAATTATTATTGTTTTTTTTCTGGGTTATGTGTTATGTACTGAATAAAATTGTTAATAGTATTGATTTTAATTTCCTATGTTATTGAATTATATTTTGTTTTCATTGTTGTAAAATTTTCTGTGGTTTATTGTATGAAATTCATTAGTTTTATAATTGTAATGAATGTGATTTTAGTATTTTTTATTTACATATATTATATTTTTTATAGAATAATGATTTCAAACACAATGTGAATTGTTCCTGAAAAATAAACAAATAAATATTGTTGGATAATCTAAAACTTCATATATGACGTTAATAAAAAAAAGTAATCAAAGTACTAACTACTAAGTGAAAAGAAATGAAATGAAATGAAATGATGATGAAATGATATTTATTTCTGTAAGTAGATCTTCTCAGATACTTTTACATGTCTTTTTTTTTAAACTAAACTATATGGCATTTCCAAAGTGACTGATCCCTGAGAAGAAATGCCGAAAGAAACTCAGGGGTCATGGTCTCTTTTAAAGTCCAGACATAAGATTATATTCATTTACTATGCGAGTCTGACGATGCAGGGCAAAGTCAAGAATAGCCTGTAAGTAAAAACTAAGTACTGGCGTATTATTTTATATATTACCAGCAGACGTCACGCGGTTTCCTGATCCTGTTCCCGTGGGATTACAGGGATAAAAAGTAGCCTATACTATCCGGGAATAGTGTAGCTTTCTACCAGTGCAATAATTTTAAAATTGAATCATTAGTTCAGAGGATTACCCCCTTCATACAAACTTACAAACAAACAAACCAATCCTCTTTATAATATTAGGTTAGTTAAAGGACATACAGACGACTGCTGGGGAGTTTGTTTTGCTACTTCTTCTTCCCATCAAAAACACTAGGATGTGTCGAAGGTCGGGTTTACGTTCAAAAAGTGCTAACCCTTACTGTAATTTGAATAAATGACTTTGCCTTTTTTTTGTTCTTTTGTTTGTAAGTTATTTACTTAAGAGTGCTTGTGCGGGTTAAAAATACCCCTATCTCAGCAAATGCTGTGGATAACGGTGTGAGTTTCACTTTTATATACTATCTTTGTTTATATAAAAATGCTTTATACTTATCAACTGTAATTAGAGGTGTAATTTTTTCCATTTATTTTTTTCTAATTTTTAAACATTTGTAAAATGCCACTAAGGAAGCTTAGGTAATAAACATTGAACGCTGTGTACAGTAATAATTGGACCTCAGATTCACATAATGTATGTTGTCATGGCTGTGATGAATTGTTTTTAGTCTGTGGTCTGTCACTGTACTAAAATAAAATAAAATATTATTTGCGCAGACATAATGTATTACCGTTTGTTTGTCCAAAATAAATAAATAAATGCTGTGATGCATCCCAGGTATTCTGGTCCACCCTTATGCCACGGCTGTACCTGCTAGGGTACGTCGTGGGTTGGCTTGGTTTATCTAGGGTTTGCCCACTAGGAGAGAACCAAACAAAAAGATCCCACAAAAAATCTAAAGAACTTAAGAAAAAAAGGTACCCACTGCACTTTTTTTCAAAGGCTCCCGGAACTACGCTAAAAAACAAGGTCTAAACAATATGGCTATAATGAATATCATTCCTCATTTCAATACCTATGTTTCAACTTAATGAAACGCATTAGAAGGTGTAGTTTCGTAAAGCGTTGATGGTTCTGTTTCATTAATGATAAGCCACCGACTTCCGAAACTAGTCTGACTCTAGACTGAGAGTCCTCCATAATTGTCCGGTTAAAAATATACCTATTACTATAACCGAGCCATCACCTATCTACGGCGAGTGTCCACCCTTACATCGTTGGCACTCCCACGATTCGGACAAAGCGTTTCGCTTCGTCGTTTATACCGCGTACATCGAAGGACTAGAACAACTTGCCAACTGCGGTCTTCCCGTCCGATTATAATTTAGGTGTCTTCAATGCTAGAGTGCATAGGCTCTTAATAAACTAGTGCGCTTCACCATCACTGATTGCATCACTCACTGCTTACCATCAGGTGGGATTGCAGTCAAGCACTGGTTCATAATATTAAAAAAAGAACACACCGTTCACGTTGTTTTCTTAAATCCAAGACACCTACTACCAAACCAAGTGAGCATGATAAAACGTCGCTATTATAACATAATGCGTCATATTGAAGCGAATAAAGCAATATAAAGCGCTTTATGTGGCAAGTAGACGAATATTTGTCCCACTACCGAGTCACAGAGTGCCATGTGCCAGTTATTGGCTGCAAAATCTGAATTAAAGCGCTAACAGAAGTACCTACAAAACGTTTTCATTTTATTTCTGTGTGAATTCGAACGAAGTCTTATAATAAATGTCTTGATGAAATATACCTACCTATAATGTCTCCTCTGGGCATAAATAACTGCAGTGCTTTTCTGTAAGATATTTCCGAAAAGCAATGGTGAACGTGAAGCGAGTTCTTGGGTTACAAAGATTGACAGTTCGCTTCAGTTTTACTTCACCTTGGAGTATTGTTGTCACCTTTGGGATGGCTCAGCCAAATACCAACTAGCCACACTCGACTCAGAAGAGCGCAGAGCTAAGAGGCTCATTGGTGACGAAAAGCTGGTGAGTATCAAGCTTCATACCCTGGCCCACCGCCATAAAGTTGCAAGTCTGTCGGTCTTTTACAGACTGTATTTCGGTGAGTGTGCTCTAGAGCTCCACGAGCTCATTCCACCATCTCCTTTCTTCCATCGGGAATCCAGACGTACTGCAGGTTATCACACATTCCTTGTAGATGTTCCACACATTCACACGAATCGCTTTGCCTGTTCCTTCATTATGCGCACAGTTAAGGAGTGGAATTCCCTGCCTGCATCAATGTTCCCGAGTTCATATGACCCCAATCTGTTTAATAATATTATAAATATTTGTATTTTTGTATGTAAGTAATGTTTGTATAAAACTAGCAGACCGATCTAAAACTATCTTTTGCGGTTAGAAAGCTACCAAATCCATCTAAACGTTTTCTGTAAGAGAACGCTTTTAATGATTAGGCCGCCCATTGTAACAACCTATGTTGTACAGACGCCAGCACATCAACTTACCCCAATGCGTCAAATTTCTTTGATCGTTTTTCAACTTTATGTCAAGAATGAGGTTCATATTCAATTGGGAAAATTTGACACATTAGGGTAACTTTATGTGCTGGCTGTACCTAGATAAGTAGCCCTCAAGTTACAATTTGTAAGTTTTTATGGTGTAGGTAGGTACCTACAATAAAGAGTATTCTATTCGTTTCTATTCAATTCCAGCTACATTATCGCTGAGTATAATAAGCAATATTTTATATAATGTGTTTTAAATGTAAATTTAATATAATTTAATGTATTTTATGGATTTATGTGTGAATTAAAAATGTTTTGAACTGTATAAGCAATATTTTATTTTCCAAACTAAGAGGGAGTGGAGGGTATGTTAAAGTACCTACGAAATGCGGACAAAGTCGCGAACGAAGTGCTAGTGGGTTGTATTTTGAGCCATTAGTATTAATCTCTTTTGTATTTAAAGGACCGAACGTAAAGGTTGAACTCTTCTTGAGAGGGTTCCGTAGGTACGTGTAAGTGCTGTAAATGTAGGTTTGTACGAACAAATTAAGAGATTTGTCATGTTATTTTAAGCCCCAAGGCTTCTTCCATAACCTAGGTACCTACTATATATTTTGGTATTTTTAGTTTTTTCTTGCAACCTATGTATTTTTGTAGAAGAATGGTTGATTTTCGTAATTTTTTTTAATAAAAAGAACTTCAAAACTGAGTATTTAAGTAGGAATTTGAATATAATAAAAATAAAAATTTGCGAACCTCACAAGCCTACTACCTACTATTTTCTAGTTTGGCCCCACCCCACACATGCATTTACACGCCCATTTTCTTAAAAAAATAATAGTTTCAGTTACAAATAAACGTTCGTGTTTAAGTCACAGACATTCATACAATGTCTACTAACAGACCTCCTACGAAGTTTGAACTTAATCGGTCCGGTAGATTCGAAGCAAATTGGGTTTGAGCGTCCACGGACCACGCGTGATCCCATAAGAGTTCCGTGTATTTCATTCAGACATGCAGAACCCTGTAAACATTATTAGACATCGTTCGCTAAAGCTAAGCCACTCTGATTGATCTTCTCACTTATCATGTTTTACTAACATTGCCTAGTATATTAATCACTACTCTCTTTCATAATCTATTTATTTACATCTTACTGTTGGTTATCTACTGGTAGGTAGGTATATTTCTACAGCCGTAAGCTGTAGATACCTAAGCTGTCACCTACATATGTAGGTACCTACCTACTAAAATACTTTGGTTAGGAACTAACTTAGTTTTCGCTTTAATTCATTAAACCCCGAGAGGACACCCGTGTCCGCGCAGTCAATTTCTTTCTATTGTCTCTAATTAACTCGATTAGAAGGTTAAATGTAGGTAGGTACCTGCCTAGTTTAAGATAAAAACGGTAGGTACCTACCCAGTTCCACTAATCAGTGAAGACGTGTCGACTGTCTTGTCTGTGGTCTACATAAATTCTAACCTACCTATTTGGTGGATATAAGTAGGTCAAAATAACTTTATGGCATAAGCTCACACCAAAAGCTAAAAAATAATGCATTCTCATTTTCGCGTCGCCTAAAGGCCTTCTGTTAATTAGGAAGAAAATCGCTTTAACTTCCATGAGCCTTTCTAATTACTGTTTAATAACTAGACAAGAAAATGAATACCTTGGTGGTATTTAATAAACAAAACCTTCATAAAAAATTATAATGCTTACGTAGTCGCGTAGGTGTTCTTTGAAAAGAACTGATTTAAGGCAAGTAATTAATATCTGTCTCAACATTAATATTAGTCTATAGGTGCAGTCTTTATAAAACAATATTCCTGAGAAGTTATTTACATACTTACTTACATAATATTAATCATACAAGTTTTCATTAAAGTCTAGTTCTACGGTTTACTACGAAGTGCTACGAGAAAATGCCACAGTCTACTAAATTATAGCTCGTTTCACGCAGTATCTTCACAGTTCACAGAGGCCGTTGACTACAATATCATCCATCCTTTTCTAACAGACATCTATACTCTTCCGTAAATCGAAATCAAAGCTCGTCGGGATTGGAGCGCGGTGAAGTTGTAGCGGTCGCCGAACAAGAGTGAAGTGGAACGCAAATGAGTGTGCGTTCGAAAGATAGCGACAGTCAACTGTTCGAATCTTTTCTGACACTTTCTAACAAATCAAATAATGGGAAAAACAGCGATTCCATGAAATAGAAAATAAACCATGTGTAAATATAATATAAACTATTGCATAATGTTTCTATTATAATGAAAAAAGAAAACTGTGAAATACTTTTTTAGCTGAATTTCGAACAAAAGCGTTGACACTTCACTAGCGTTTTGAACAAGCCGGCCGAGAAATTTTACGCTCTCGTATGTGCGGAACGTACCTGCATATGGCGGACGCTCAGTTTGTGTTTATGTCAATAAGAAACTGATTTTTAACATTTGCGCGGGTGTGGATTAAACAATATATTAATAATAATGTGCTAGTGGAACCTGTGTATTGTGTGTTTTTTTGTGATAATGGTTTTCGTGGATGAACATTTGGATATCTTGCTATCTTCGTTGTACTTTTAAGGGTATGTATTTATTTTATGTTTCTTACTTTATTCGAGAATTTATCGAGATTTACGAGGACTCGTAAATGTAGTTTAGTCGGAAATGTTATGATATTTTATGAACGCAAACGAATTGTTTATGCCGTAGATGTTTGCAATTGATGTCTCTAAGCTCAATTGATTCGCCTCATAGGTTATCGCCAGATGATAACTTTTGGTGAATTATTATGAAGCTCCTTCAAAGTAAAGTGGCATAAACATTGCAAACACAGCATTCGTATAGATTGCTAGTATAAGTGGCGATTTTGTGTTAAAAGTGTCATTTGATAGAAATTTTCCACACATACAAGTACGTAAGTAAAAGTAATTTAAAGTCGAACTTGCACTGCAACTGCATTTCTAAAATTTACATGAGCTTTCAAACGCAGACACTTGTTATCATAAACGAATGTTTCCCAACCAACTTTACTTGTGTAACTGAGTTGCATAGAGTGACCAGTGGAGTTGTTAACAAATTAACAAAATATCAGTTAAAGTTTATACAATTCATTTTCAAAAAACGAACAAAAACCGATCATAATTATTTGAAAAGTAAACAGTAGGAAATACCATAAAGTTTTTATTCAAGTCATCCAACCTCAAATATGGAACAGTGGTATAAAAAAAATAAACAATCTTTTATTTATGAAACAGCATGCCAGTCTTGTTACAGCATGGAAGACACATTGTGTTTATAATTTGGACACACATGTTTTGATAACTTTATCCCATGAATCATGACTCATGAGACATCTGTCTCTGTGATTTATGTCCCACATTCTAATTCACAAGTAACTGATGACTACATAATTTTATTTAAAAAACGAACTTGAATGGTTTTATAATGTACCAGTGTTATTTTTAGTGTGGGGTTGACTGAATATAATATATTGGCCATAGTAATGGGTTAAATTAGTTTAGCATACTTATTTATTTTCAATGCAGAATTTTAGAGAGTAATTTAGTAATAAGCTAAAATTTAAAAGCTTTTCTAAATTGTTGCTATAATACTGCACTAAAATAACTTAGGTACCTATTCATGAAATTTGGAGCTATAGAAAGATCATTGCTAAAAACACTCTATTTTTAAGAAAACCATAAATAAGGTTACATCTCAAAAGGTTTTACTATGTAGTGCTTCACTGTTACTGAAATAATTCTTGTCCCGGTAGCCTCATTTCATTTTGTAATCAACATGCAAGTAAATGAAGCAATTATGAACATGATTCTTTCAAGGCATGACCATAAAAACTCATATGTTTTACAGTTCCTTAACATGCTTCATAGTTAGAAAAAAAACAAAACATTCACAGAGTAAATCACTCCTTGTAATAGATTATATGGTTATTAATCAGTGCAATTAACAAATTAAATATGAATAACGCTGATTAATAATTGGTTAAACACCTAACATTTGCCTTTATCAGTAATATTATAGTAAGAGTAACAATTAGTTTTCCTGTTACTACCAATAGTAGCTTTGATCTGGCGAGCTTATCAAGTAATTAATAATATAATAATAATAATATAATATTCCACAACTTATCACACAACGCCATTTAGTCCCAAGCTAAGCTTGAGAGCTTGTGTTATGGGTACTATATAGCTGATCAACATACTAATATATATATATTTCTAAAGCAAATTCAATTAAAGCACTGTTATCTTGTAGGAAGCTGTTGTGTATTTATTTTGATATTTGAACACCAACATGTTCACTTAGCTATACTGTACAAGCAAGAATCTTGACAAACCAAAATAAACAAAAAAAGAAAACTGACAACTTCATTCCGCCAACTGCCCTTGTGGAAACTTTTCCGAGTATTGCTTCCCTTATATATAGTGAAAATTCACTTGTGGGTACATTAAGTACCTTTATATACGGTAATAAGTTATTCACTCAAAATCGTTCAGGAGATGAAAGTATTCATGATTATAAACAACTGACAATGTCAACAATTCAATGTTTCAATTGTGTCAATTAAAGACACAATAGACAATGACACCGGTGTCCTTTCGGGGTTTAATAAATTAGTGTATTTTTAATAATTTGTTGATTGATATATATATTAATCTGTACAATTATGACTTGTAAAAATCCCTTACCAATAAACTACTTACTATGACTAAGAATATCTCACAGACATTGACTGACTGAGACTGTATTTCAGTTGATTACACTATTGCACTGGGTCACTGGAAGTAATGATGGCTGTATATTTTTAAAATTTAAATACATAAATTATAAATTTAAACTTTCACTACGAGACTAATCATGAAGGATCTAAAATAAATCAGTCTTTTGACACATTTTCATCTGACAAGTATTATATTTTGTGTACCTAAATCAGTAGTTTTTTTTTATGTAGTTTACCTAGAAACCGTTTTAAATAAATACAAGTCTAAATTACTGTTCGGTTGACATGATTTTACTGATCAATTGATTGAAGACCACACTGTGATTTGACCTGGCTTTGCATTGAGTTTAATAGAGAGTGACTCTGTATTTTTTATTATTGGACATACAATGTACCTACACTCAGTAATATTGTAAAACTTATATTGATTATTTGACAATTTGGTTCTGTTATTCCTTGACCCAATGGGTTTTAAATATCGGAATGTTGGTGTGCATAATTACAATAGAATAGAAATACTCTTTATTACATACTTAAATTTGTAATGTTACGAGAATCAGGACTGAGAATACTTATTGGTTGGTATCAGATAAAAATACAAACTAGCAATAAAACACTTGACGCCTACTTCCACGGTTTTACATTGATAAAATTTCAATTTGCAATGCAAGATTTAGATGGCCTGTTACGAACGTGCGGTGTAATAAACGTAAATTCTAACTAGGTAGATTACAATTGATGAAAGTTCTTGTTTTGCACAAAATATTTGACTTATTGGTAGGTACTTCGACAGAAATGGCTAGCCCACTGCCACTTCAGTTTGCCTACTCTGCAAGCTATGTCAGTAACTCTGGAAATGGTCTATGAAATTCTTTAGCAGTTTTATAGTTAACTGGAAGTATTTTGGCCGTGCCGGATTTTCGACTCTCGGCGAGTTTAATCCGAGTGTTGAGAATCCAACAGAGCGCGACAAACAAATCCCTCACGCCTTAAAAAGCACACTCTTGAAGTTTCAACACCCGGCGTTGCACCGACCTTTAAAAATACATTACACAATAGTTTTCCTGTATTTTTCAAAGGGTTAGGTAGCCATGTACCTTAGGGTACACACACATTTCGTCAGTTATGCATAGTCTCTTGTAAGTACCTAATATTGCCATGAACTCGGCACCACTCCCGACTCCGGGCTGCTTCTGAGTAATTCTAGTTGGAAAAACTTAATAACACCTTGCCAGATCCGATAATAGAACCCAAAACTTCATGGCCGTCGGTAGCACTAAAGACGTCGTTAAAAAAACGTCACGTTTAAAAAAGAGCCCGTGCGTACGAGTATTACCCTTAAGCTACATTTAACTATTAGCTAATTTTGTAATCCAAGTTAGCAACAAGCTTTTATATTTTGTTAGACGACGAAGCATATAGGTACCTTATAATATGCCTTTTACGTATCGCAGAACCAAGTGGATACATGTGGGCTAATTAATCAACATTTAGTAAACATTAATTAAGACGACCATAAACATTGTCACTTACTTAGTAGGTACAACTTCTCTTGCGTATGCAGTTTAGCTTCCGAAAATGTTTACAAGTTGGGTTTTTAGTGTTCCGTCCTCAAAAGGTTAAAAAAGGAACCCCTTTAAGCCTTATCTTGTCCATCCTTGTAAGTTGAAATTTATACCAGAGATATGAAGTCTATAGTTCCCATTAGGTGTACAAAAAATCAAGGCCCTTAGTCAACAACGATACAAAATATGGGCAAATTTGGATTTTCTAAAAATTTTCGAAAATCTAAATTTCATCCACGCATAACAATAATATAAAATAACGACTGCCATAAATAAGTTTAATAAGATCTAATGCACAATTTTGGTTACCCAGACCCTATCTTAGGCCTACATGACCACAGCGACATACACCTACCCATATCTTATCTTAATATGGGCAAATTTGGATTTTCTAAAAATTTTCGAAAATCTAAATTTCATCCACGCATAACAATAATATAAAATAACGACTGCCATAAATAAGTTTAATAAGATCTAATGCACAATTTTGGTTACCCAGACCCTATCTTAGGCCTACATGACCACAGCGACATACACCTACCCATATCTTATCTTATTTCTTAACTAAATCAGTCGATGTCGTTGCCCTCATCTCGAGTTATCATGTTTGCACAGACCGTAGTATCTAGATGTAGTATACGGAGTAATATCACGTAATAACTAACCTTGAGCATAAGCTAATAAATCCCTGAGCGTACGTTGATCTCTAAGTAATTTTACTTACTAGATTTTGTACGCGACTTTATTAAACTAAATTCACCAAAAGCTGATTTACTTATTATAGGTAAGTTTGGCTTTAAGTAATCGGTTTTATCCTCTACGTCTTACCCAAAAATAGTATCTTAATACCTGTTTTGGCGAGCACTAGGCGGTACTAAAATGTTTGCTTAAATATAAGATTACTTATGTGTAGAAAATAATAGTTGAAAATAATATTCCACAACTTTCACACAACGCCATCTAGTCCCAAGCTAAGCAGAGCTTGTGTTATGGGTAGGTACTTATACTATTCTATACTTACTTCTAAATAATACAGGTATAAATTATAAAATAACACCCAGACACAGAACAAATGATCGTGCTCATCACACAAACATTGGTCCTGGGTGGGAATCGAGACCCACGACCTCGGTCATAGCAGTCAGGGCCATTAACTACTATACCAACCGGCAAGTCAATAGATTTTTAACGTACAGCTGTAGCGCTGAAAGTTTAATTCAATGGCATGCCCTAAGGCATATTCACAAACTTATCAAAACTATAAATTTATACAAGTTTGAAGGGACATCAAGCACTACGGACTCCATGAGTTCTCAGAACATATTACACTCCCCAATGTTGAAATTTTCGGTAAGAATCATGCATCAGATATTATACATTATGCGACGAAGTCAACAAAGCTTGCAAGAAGGATGCTTAAAAATCGAAATAGTTTCGTTCCAGTTCCAAGTGTTTTCTCAAACTCTGTCTAAGCAATAGTTATTTTAAACAGATGCATGGAATAGCCCACTGTTCCAAATCTGAAAAAGAGTCCCTAAGAACTGTGTAAGTTCTGTTGAAATTGAACTGGTCTGAATTGAATCGATTTTTCTGCACACTTTGACACAAGCGTTTATGACCGCTTGGCACCACAGAGCATAGAGCCGTCAAAGCGGTCGGTGCTTGATTCGGCATTGTCAACTCGTAGTTTAAAATTATTTTAACCACAACCACGTGGCCGTACATTGTTCGGTTTCAACTGTTTGAAACGATTTTAAGACGGGTTTTAACTACATTTTGATTTCATACTAATTTGCTATACTATAATCACAACCTAAGTCAGTTAGGTACTATTGGTAATTGGTGACACTAACACGCTTGATTTGTAGGTGTACTGTTGACATTTGACTGCCATCTGGTGTAAAACGGTTCTCTTGCAATATACTTGGACATTTCAGACTTGCTTTAAGCGCATCTTCGGCGAACACGAATATTATAACTATTATAAAAATAATGGCGTTTCTATCCGTTGCCGGCAAAGCAATTCCGAGCTCTGTGTTTTACCACCATGTTTCGGATTTCAGATCGGAAACTGAACAAGCGCTCTCTAATACCTCAAAATGTAATGTAGTATCTATTTGACTGTTACACGGTCGAATTTTCTTCTAGACTGTTCTTTACTGACTGTCGGCTACAGTATATTATGTGGCTATGACAGAGTTTTAGGTGTCGCATCCTCTTTTGTGAAAATAGCTCCGGCGTATAATTGCACTCATTGATCCGATTATCCTGACCTGTTTAGTAGGACGTTTGAATATCTAATATATTTACTTTTGACCTTGCAATTTATTTTTAACCCATTTCTACAAAAAAGTTACACCCAAGACCTGGGCAGACTGCTTGAAAAATTATCTTGTTTAGAACTTTTGGTTATTTTTCGCAGTCGAAGATCTTTTAAATGTTGTAATCAACGTCGACAAATTTGATATTTACTTACAAATATGTTTTTCAAATCCTAGTGTCACAAATCTGTTAAAATCTACATGTTAAGGTGTTAGGCTACAGACCGTGTAAAATAAATATACGTTACAAACATAGGTAGGTATCTGGGTGATTCTACACTATTTGAATTCCAACGGCCTTTAGATTTTTTTTATGTTAAACTAATTACATTGCCGTTAATGTGTGCTTATGCAATAAAGTATAACTTCTTTCATTTGGACCACTTAGTCAATTCACGATAGTGGTTTAATTTTACACATTAACATTATAAAATAGTAACAAATGTATACTCCCCTGGCCTACCCCATTACTGCATTTTTTTCATTTTTATGGCCTAATACTTTTAATATTTATGGCATTGTGTTTTATTTTAATATTGTGTTATAGCTAATATAACTTTGAAACATATGTTATAACAATACATTGCAAAAGTGTTTATTATATAATTTAAAAAAATCTTATTTTCACGTCACTTGCTAAAAGCGTCACTTCACCTGGCGAAATTGAAAGACTGTGATTTTCACCTAAAAGTGCTAAAGTATATTTTTGACCATAAGCGACGCGCGTGGGACTGTGTGAAGTTAAATGCAAGCTAACAGTGTTGAGCACAACTAAAACAATGTGGCGTCAGTTTTCAATTCATTGTCTGAGAACGTGCTCGTGCCAGTAGTTCCAGTATTTCCCTTGGTAAGTATATCTTTTTATATTTCATCGTTAAATAATTGTGAATTTGCACAGTGCAATGTTTAGTGTGTGTAGATGACATTTATTGTGTAAAATGTGGTCAGAAAAACATGCGGTATTACTTTTGGGAGATTATGTCCAATTTTGTCACTTCTCTGGCGTCACTTCTCTGCCAGTTTCTATGCCAGGGGAAAATCATACCATGCAGGGGCAGTGACAATTTTTTTTTTGTAAATATTTACTATTCAAAACGGTTTATTTCATTTGTTCTAGTTACGCAGATATCATGTCAAACATGATAAAGAAGCAAACAAGGGATGAGAGGCTGAAAGGGAATGGGCTGATTTTTTTCTGATTTTACTTGGAATTATCTTGAAACCGGACATGGTATCAGATGGGCATGTAGACAAACCTTGCTACAATGGACAACTTTACCAGAGATTTTTTTTTTAAGTTCTATCATTCATATGTTAGTGATACCTGTGATTTTATACTTGTGGAATACCAGATAAGTGATAAAAAATATAGTTATGCTGCCGTATGCAAGTCTGAATTTGATGACGAAGAAGGAGAGATTATTATTTTACTTTATTTAAAGAAATCTATTGAAGGTGCTACTCTTTTTGCCAGTTTACTTATGATGAGTAATAGAGTATTCTACAATTTTTTAGAGCTGGTTGATGTGCTCAAAAAGTTAATTATTTATTGTTTAGTATATAAGTAGAAAATACTTAGTTTAAGCGAAATTATTGATTCAGTTCTTTCTTAAAATGGAAGTTTACATTTATAATAATGATTTTTAAGTTTACTTGCTAAGATAACCTCTCATAGGTGTATCATTTCACTATTTAGGTAAGCCTTAAATGTGAAATTACACTTTTTCGAGTATTTAATTATTAAAAACTGTTGATCAGTAAGTGTTGTGATTATTTAATAGGAAAAATTACTAATTTTGTTTAATTCACACGACGAGAGTGATATGCATTAATATATATATTATATTATAATTAGATATTATTATTGTTTTATTATTATTTTCATATGTAAATTATTTGATGGTGATCGAAACTTAATTTTTTAAGAACTTAATATTGTGAATATGTTTCAACTGTTAAGGCTGATTGTATTCTATTCATTAAAAATATAACGATAAAGCTATTATTTATTCATTTTATACAGTATTATTAAAATTCCTTAGATAATACTTAGTAGCCTGTCACTTTCCTGCTATAATTTGTCACTACTCTGCCAATAGTGTCTCTCCCCTGATAACACATTTTCCCCTGGAGCCTATAAAATGAAAAAAAATAGAAATATCTTCTGGCCCTTGTCATTACTTAGGCAAAATAATGCCAAGTAGTTGAATTATTAATATTAAATTAAACAGATGATTTTTGCTTTGGGGACACAAAATACTCAAATACCGTAGAATCACCCATCTACACTGGAAAAACTTTACCATCCTTTTTGGGCAGTGATGCAACTGTAGAGCATTTTACAAAAACGCAATTGTTTCTCCGAAAAATCCCGAGCGAAGCTGGGGTGCGCTCAATTATAGGTGGGATCGGGATTGTGCCCGGTATTAGGGGACGGGGTCGCCCCCTATCACATCATTATCACCTTAGCGCGCCCCCTATAACATCAGACCTAATACTGTCACCGTACAGAGGCGTCGACTGGGTCGGTGACTCGGTGATCTGTTAATGTAATACTCTGTTTGAAACAGTTCAGGGAATGATTATTAGGACTAACCTTGACTGACAAAGTGACATTGAACCTTTTGTTATTGATACGTAAGATTAAAATCTAGTGCTTTATTTAATCATGTATGGGTTACTGCTCGTGCTAATGATATAACAGAACGTTCATTCGTGAGCATATTTATTGAAAAATAAAAGTGTAGGTTATACATTAGGGTCTTTAATTATATGTTAAGACTGAAGAGTGTATTTTTTTATTGATTGCGCTAATATTGAACTACCAGTAACTACACACATCAAAAGTGTCTAGGGATCAACATATATTTTTGCAATAACTTTTCTCCTGATTGATATTAATTAAAATTTTCTTTAAGGATTCATCAAATAAAGTGTTTTCGTTTGTCACAGTAACGATAAACCAAGTCACCTTTGCATTAATAAAGAAATTTGCCATTTTCCTAATAAAGGGATTTTTGACATTTGAACCACTAACATTAAAGTTCGAAAAAAAGACTGAAATAACAGTTTTCTTTAAAATTTTATTGGGTAACTTAAACAATTAATAATCCGTGTTTCTACCGCGAACACTAACAACACAAGAACATCGGTTTGGCATACTCAAAATGAGTTCATCCAAATCACGCTGTGGAATGGCCGCCCATGTTCGTTGCAACAACAAAAAAAGGTCTTCTTGCGACTGGATACCCTCCATATTCGGCAGAGCTCTTCTATAGCATATCCCATGCATGCTCAATCGGGTTCAAGTCTGGCGACTGAGCAGGCCAGGGCAGGACATTGATGTTAGCTGCGGCGAGAGTCTGTCTTACAACTCTTGCGGTGTGCGGTCGTGCATTATCATGCATTAACTGAAATAAGGGACCGATTTGCACTTGTAGAGGAACGATGACGTCTGATACAATCGTCTCAGCATAAATTTGAGCGTTGAGGTTGCCTCTGATCCAAATCAACTCAGTTCTTCCGCCGATCCAAATACCCGCCCATACCATGATGATTCCACCACTATAAGGATGGACTTCCTGGCAGGATTTTAATCGCTGTTGGCGTCCAGGGGTTCTCCAGTGTCGTATACGTCTTGTATCCGGTCTCATACCAAAACGAGACTCATCAGAAAAGCACACGAAATGCCATTGTTCTTCTGCCCAATTTCTGTGTTCAAGAGCCCATTGATATCGAATCCTACGATTGTGCATTGCTATAGGTGGTACCCGTAGCGGTCTTCGGGAATGAAGGTTCACTTCATGCAAGCGGTTCTGACTGTTTGGTCGCTAATTAAGTTCCCTGAAGAGTGATGAAGCCTCACGGCTAACATCATGGCGGTTATTGTTGGAGCTCTTCGAGTTAAGATTTGAATGTATCTTGTCTCCGTGTGGTGCAGCGATACCGTCCTCCATGCCGCTCAGCCACGGTACCAGTGCTTCGGTAACGTGTCCAAAGTCGACTGATAACACTCTGACTTGTATTCAGAGCTAAAGCCACAGTACGTTGCCGGGTACCAGCTTCTATCATTCCCACGGCTCTGAGCATTTCTTCCCTGCTTAAATGACGTCGCTGCTCCATAATAACGTTGGTTTTAATCAGTAGTAGGGAAACAGTAGCACTAATAATGTCTTCAATGCGTTGTATGTTTTTATAGGGAAAATATTGACAGCTGATTTTCATCTTTTACTCGAATTTGATTCACAGTTCCTGATTCAAATAATGAAATGCACCAAAAAGGATCCATATAAATTTACAAAATCATAAATTTATTACAAAGCCACATCTCAATCTCAAGAAATCCGCATAAAAATGCTTGATCCCTATACACTTTTGATGTGTGTACTAAGAACCTACCAGTTCGAATTGTAAAATTATTACTAAACATTATACATTCGATAGTCCAATTCTTGAGGAAGATCCAGCTGCAAGATACAGCTTGTTTCCTAAATGCAAGTAAATAAATATAATATAAGTGGATATTTGGTATGGAAAAATATACTAACTATTATTTTTATTTATTCCTGAAAAGGAACGCAAGCTCAGAAGGCGTTAAAATCCATGAGAGTATACCAATTTTTTTTTATGTAAGTAACTGCTTAAATCTCTGCAACCATGTGTCTTTAATTGAAGCCAAAAATAATACATAAGTAAGTATGTTGTATCCTATTGTTTTCATAGCAGCTATTCACCAGATGATGTTCGGCTAAGTTTATTTACGCTAAAATATACTTATTAAATAGGTATTAGTCACCTTTTTCTACGCCCACAAATCTTGCCCAGAAACTACATAATATACTCTAAGTATTACGAATATAGTTCCCATATAACCCTATAACGTTATATTATAACCTTCAGCTAAGTTACGTTGATCCCAATATTTTTTTATGTTAGGTACAATCATTTATCATAATGTAAGCGTTCCGGATATTCTGAGCTGCTCGTGTTAGGGTGTGACCACATACTACATACGAACCTATTTCGTACACAGATCTGCGCTCGAACGGCTTACACAGTCCACGGTCTTCCATACAAAATAGGTTTCGCGTTCGGCTGGTCTTCCTACTATGCGTATGGACACACCCTTAGGCAGTTGTCCCACCGCTGGCGAGGAAGCCACTAACTATCGGCTATTTTTTTGTTCAAGAAACGTACAATATACACAATCCGTCTAAACAAAAGAGATGCAATATTAATAGTTGAACGTTGACTATTAACACTGCCAGCGAGTACTCGCTTCATTAGTTTGTCGCTGAGCGTCGAGAGCTATCAATAATAATGCTCGCTCTGTAATACTTGCTTAGCGATTGCTCTCTGGTGGTAAGGACCCACGCCGAGAGACAATCCAGCTAAACCAGCCGTCCCCAGCGAGTGGTGCGAGTAATCGCCCGTCTCGTCACACACTAGCTTAAATAGCTCAGCGACAATACTATCGGAACTACAGCTTCTCGCTATTTTGTCACTGGTTTCTAGCGATACTCGCTTCTCGCTCATCGCTGGTGATGGAACAATTGCCTTAAGTAGGTATTTTCTACGCGCCGTGCATGATTAAATATATTGCCAACTTATCTTTTATGTTACAATGCAATTACTTAGCGTTGATTTTAAAACCTGTTTCTAGGCAATTAGGTGTTCTCGTTAATTGGTGCGATATGTATCCATTTTCGGTTTAAAGATTTTTTTTTGTGTTATAGCACGAGTTTCTTATTGAGTATTTAGAAAATTTAATTAGCTACTACTTTTTTATAGCTGTTTGATTTGCCATTAAATTAGTTTGAATAAACATGTGTATTCCGGTTTTAAAACTCTTATCATGAAACCACTTAAATCCGAAAACGACGACGTTCGGAATAAACATTAAAATTCCAAAATAAAGGACAGGTGTTGCTTCAGTGATTGACTAAGCTATTAAAATAAAGCTGTCGATTGTTAAAAACATGGCGACAGGTGCACTTTTTGTTGCACCTGCCCACTACCAAGCCAAACTAAATGTCGTCATACTTACACAAAACTTTAACATCGCTAACCTGTTATCTTTTAATGCATTCAAAGTCAATCACCCAAGTCATTGTAGCTATGCCACGCTTTGACGTCTCCCAGATAACGTTAACGATACAGTGGAGACGTACGTGAGCAATGATAACGAAAGTACTTAACTTCATGAGATTCACCCCGTTCTATTAATACAAACAAGCTAAACGTCAAACTGTCTGCATGCTCCCCCGTCGCTCAAAATTACCTGAGCACCAATGTTTAATGCTTAACGACCCAATGGGAGTAAGCTCTTTAAACTTGGGAGACAGAGTGAAGACACGCCACGAAGACGTCGACTCTATTTAAAACGTTATTTGGCGGCAATTTGAATAGACAGGTCCCAATCAGGATTCTGCCGAAGATAGAAGGTTATTCTTAGCTCAAAGCCAGGATAAATAAATGAGAAATGAAGCGAGCATATCCACTCTCGATATCTATCGCAAATGAACGTTCAACGGAAAATGTTTTACGAAAATTTGGACGTATGCAAATGGAGCGCGCTGTGGCGGGAAAGCACGTAGTGATTTTAAAATAGTTCAATGTACTGTAGATTTGTGTTTAACCTGACATTCATTGAATTTTCATAACGGTTAAATGTGCCTGTACCAAGGTTCTAGTGATATGTACCTAGTGTAAGTTGATGATGATATCCATGATATCCTGGGTTAAATTCTCCGTAGCTCCTTATAGGTACCTACGCATCTACCTAATCCTTCGAGGAATCTGGCGTGATGTTGTTTGTTTTGAGACTAAAAAAACTTAAATGTTCGTGTGACATATTTTTGCGGTTTGTAGAATATTGCGGCAGGACTAAAATAGGTCTCTGGCTAGATCGATTTCCGGAATAGCAATAAAACTAAACAATGGGCACCTACTACAGAGTTACTGGCCATTTATAACCAGCAATTCAGCGTTGGACATAGGTCTCGCCCATCGTCCACAATTGAGCTCTATGCTTGACTACTCCTATTTGGCACTGCACTGGCACAAAATAATACATATCACAGGTCTCATCAGGATTTAAGCAATAAAATGATTTAGCTAGATCATAGTAATGATAAAACAGTTATGATTATAATTTATTCTTTAAGCACTAATAAAAGAGAATTTATACTGACCAAATTTATAAGTAGTAACTGGATATATAATAACTCAAACTTTTTTTTTAATTCAAATTAATATTTTTGTTTTTGCGACCAGAGGGTACACTATTACGATCATCATCAGTTGGATCCGTAACTTAAATTCGAGAGTCATGTTCGATTAATGGAATATCGACTGAACGTTTGTACGAATGTAATTTATTGCAAAACATCCTTTTATCGCCAAACGTTACTTCGACTGATCGATTAGTCGAATATTTATTAATCGATGGACTGGTCTTTCAAATGACTTTAGAAGACTTAAAGCAACTCTTTGGTATCACAGGTTACATTCTGCGTGCCTATATAACCTTTCGGGGATTACAAGCCTTGAAGTCGAACATTATGACTCTCGAAGTTAAGATACGGACCCACATTTGTTGTACAAAAAAAAAAACAATGTTCCGGCCAAATGCATACAAACCTTCAAATAATTCTCTCTTCTAATGCTGTGCTTTGCCCAACAGGGTTTATTATTAATAGCAGACGTCACGCGGTCTGACCCGCGTAGTTTCCGTTCCCGTGGGAATACGGGGATAAAAAGTAGCCTATGTCCACCGGGAATAGTGTAGCTTTCCACCAGTACAATAATTTTTAAAATTGGATCATTAGTTCCGAAGATTACCCCCTACATACAAACTTACAAACATACAAACTTACAAATTTTACCTCTTTATAATATTAGTATAGATTAGTATAGATTACCTCTTTATAATATTAGTATAGATAGTATGGATAACTAAGATATTTAAACATATGTGATACCTATTAACATTATGTTATGCAATAAAGTATTGAGTAGATATGATACAGTATATAATCTATATATAAATCTCTAATTGATTCTCCGTTTCTTTACTCGTTCATACTAGATACCTTTTAATAGAGTGTGACCAGATTGAATAGAGACTATTACCATTGATGACGCATTTATATCGTTCCTCTTGACCTCCTCAACTCAGCTAAATTGACGCGATTTACTAAACTTTAGAATCCTGTCCTCGAAAATTCGCTGATCACTCCGAAGATGACATTAAAATAAGATACACAACATAATAGCTAAACACCTGAAGGCCAATCGCGTAATCAAAAACTTTCAAAATCTAGCCCCTATCTAGAGATCACGAGACAATAAATGCCAAAACCTATTAAAAATAAGGGAAAACTACAGGCACTTATTTATGACTGATTTGAATAAGATCTTAGAAAGTTTGTCTGCCGTATTAGAGTTAGTAGTATTATTAGAGGTAGCAGTAACATAAGTAAGCTGCAAAACGTTAAAGCGTCTGCATTACGCTTAGGTAGGTACCATCGAAGTTGGCCACAGCGCTGATTTCTTCTTTAAACCTTTGACTCCTGTTTACTAATGTATATAATAAACGCTTAGAATATAACCACTTTAAAAATTACAAAAACAGCTCTTCTGATGAATGATAAGAACTATACCGTATACTATTCTAGTATTCTACACACTTGCACTACGAGTGAGGTCATCCGGAATTGCTCATCCGGGGATTTGAACTCGCGAAGCAATGAACCATACTGAACCTTGAACCACACCATGTTTAGTATTTTAGAGATTGTCAGTACGGCTTCATTACCCTCATGCTCTTTGCTAGCTAGCTAGCTAGCTTAACTTAAATGGGTTTCATCTTCTTCCATCCGTCTATATTAGCCGTCATCTCAATAGTCACCTTCTTTCTGGACAACATTCACTCATTCATTCATTCATCATGCTTTCATCTTTCACACAATCCAGTAGATAAAGTAACTAAATGCAAATCCATGGTCTCTGCCCGGCCACGTTTAGTTGTCTAATCATTAAGTTATTTTCTGTACTATTTCAGAACGCTCTATTCTTATAGAAAAAGTTACAAACGAACTACTCTAAAAGGATTCCGGTAAACATGATTTATTTTACTAGACATAAAGACCAGACTAGACTTTCGTCCTTAGACTCTATGTGTATTTGGGTGATTCTACGCTATTTGGATTCCAACGGCCATTAGATTTTTTTTATGTTAAACTAATTACATTGCCGTTAATGTGTGCTTATGCAATAAAGTATAACTTCTTTCATTTGGACCACTTAGTCAATTCACGATAGTGGTTTAATTTTACACATTAACATTATAAAATAGTAACAAATGTATACTCCCCTGGCCTACCCCATTACTGCATTTTTTTCATTTTTATGGCCTAGTACTTTTAATATTTATGGTATTGTGTTTTATTTTAATATTGTGTTATAGCTAATATAACTTTGAAACATATGTTATAACAATACATTGCAAAAGTGTTTATTATATAATTTAAAAAAATCTTATTTTCACGTCACTTGCTAAAAGCGTCACTTCACCTGGCGAAATTGAAAGACTGTAATTTCACCTAAAAGTGCTAAAGTATATTTTTGACCATAAACGACGCGCGTGGGGCAGTGTGAAGTTAAATGCAAGCTAACAGTGTTGAGCACAACTAAAACAATGTGGCGTCAGTTTTCAATTCATTGTCTGAGAACGTGCTTGTGCCAGTAGTTCCAGTATTTCCCTTGGTAAGTATATCTTTTTATATTTCATCGTTAAATAATTGTGAATTTGCACAGTGCAATGTTTAGTGTGTGTAGATGACATTTATTGTGTAAAATGTGGTCAGAAAAACATGCGGTATTACTTTTGGGAGATAAAGTCCAATTTTGTCACTTCTCTGGCGTCACTTCTCTGCCAGTTTCTATGCCAGGGGAAAATCATACCATGCAGGGGCAGTGACAATTTTTTTTTTGTAAATATTTACTATTCAAAACGGTTTATTTCATTTGTTCTAGTTACGCAGATATCATGTCCAACATGATAAAGAAGCAAACAAGGGATGAGAGGCTAAAAAACCAGATCCAAGCAGAAAAAAAACGCTACCAAAAAATTAAAAACAATCTGATTAAAAATACAGAATTACAAGCGAAAGAAAAGCAAAATTTTCAAAAAGGAGAAAAGGGATAAATTAAGTGTATTAAACACGACTGAAAGGGAATGGGCTGATTTTTTTCTGATTTTACTTGGAATTATCTTGAAACCGGACATGGTATCAGATGGGCATGTAGACAAACCTTGCTACAATGGACAACTTTACCAGAGATTTTTTTTTTTTAAAGTTCTATCATTCATATGTTAGTGATACCTGTGATTTTATACTTGTGGAATACCAGATAAGTGATAAAAAATATAGTTATGCTGCCGTATGCAAGTCTGAATTTGATGACGAAGAAGGAGAGATTATTATTTTACTTTATTTAAAGAAATCTATTGAAGGTGCTACTCTTTTTTGCCAGTTTACTTATGATGAGTAATAGAGTATTCTAAAATTTTTTAGAGCTGGTTGATGTGCTCAAAAAGTTAATTATTTATTGTTTAGTATATAAGTAGAAAACACTTAGTTTAACCGAAATTATTGATTCAGTTCTTTCTTAAAATGGAAGTTTACATTTATAATAATGATTTTTAAGTTTACTTGCTAAGATAACCTCTCATAGGTGTATCATTTTACTATTTAGGTAAGCCTTAAATGTGAAATTACACTTTTTCGAGTATTTAATTATTAAAAACTGTTGAACAGTAAGTGTTGTGATTATTTAATAGGAAAAATTACTAATTTTGTTCAATTCACAGACGAGAGTGATATTCATTAATATATATATTATATTATAATTAGATATTATTATTGTTTTATTATTATTTTCATATTTAAATTAGTTGATGGTGATCGAAACTTAATTTTTTAAGAACTTAATATTGTGAATATGTTTCAACTGTTAAGGCTGATTGTATTCTATTCATTAAAAATATAACGATAAAGCTATTATTTATTCATTTTACACAGTATTATTAAAATTCCTTAGATAATACTTAGTAGCCTGTCACTTTCCTGCTATAATTTGTCACAACTCTGCCAATAGTGTCTCTCCCCTGATAACACATTTTCCCCTGGAGCCTATAAAATGAAAAAAAATGGAAATATCTTCTGGCCCTTGTAATTACTTAGACAAAATAATGCCAAGTAGTTGAATTATTAATATTAAATTAAACAGATGATTTTTTCTTTGGGGACACAAAATACTCAAATACCGTAGAATCACCCATTTAACACATATTATCTACACCAATATTATAACGAAGATTCTTTTTTGTGTTTGTATGTTAACAATAAACTCAAAAACTACTGTGCCGATTTCAAAAATTCTTTCACCATTGGAAAGCTACATTTACCCTGAGTAACATAGGCTACTTTTTATCCTCCTATTCCCACGGGAACGAGAACTACGCGGGTAAAACTGCGTGACGTCTGCTAGTAGTTAATAGTCTGATATCGCTAATTCGCCTTAAGCAAGCGTGGTCATCAATGCTTGTCCCTCGTCGCCATTTCCCTGTAGTGGGACAGTAACAAGTTGGTACCATTTATTTGCTATAAAAGCTTACTAAGTAAAGTGTTGATGAATACAACCCGGTTGTTGCAACTGCCAGTACTTACCATAACGCCTACGATATACTTAAATGCCACTCGATCTATCATTACGAAATCACCAGATCATTTACAATAATACGTGTGAACGGACATTGCACACGATTCTTCGCTTCTGCGAAATTTGCATTCCATCTGTCAGATTCATCTTACGCCATTGTTGGGAAATGGCGCGAGAAACGGTAAAAAGACCGACCTTGTTACCGAGTCCCTATTTCTTAAAATCTTGGTCTGATAAGAATTGCTCTTGGTTTTAAATGGACTTCATTTTAAAAAGACTATTGCTGTTAATGCTACGTCTGGCTGGCATCCTGCGAGGTATTGTTTGCCTAGCTACTAGACACAAGAGCTAGCTATAACCCTTCAATGCTTACGAAGCTACTGCAATCTAGTTGTATAATAATGCCTTGTCGTCAGAAGCAGCAAAAACAGGGTATATCCGTTTTTGCTGCTTCTGACGTCAAGAGGTGCATTGTTATAACCGTGTGGTGAGGAATTTACGCCAAAACGACTGGAGTTTGTACAAACATAGGTATGTAAGTCTTAGTAATTAAATTGTCTGTACGTACGGCACATAAAATTACGCTCATAATGCCTAACGGGTAACAAGCGTTACAGTTTGTGCCAAAGCGCTAATTGAAACCGCGCTTGGCACAGATACAAATTCGAAGTTAATAAAATTGTAATGTATGGTGTTGACATGTTGTCAGCAAATTGTCTATTGCTGCTATGATATTCCATTGTTTCAATTGATAGTTGGAACTTTTTAATATGCTCAAACTCATGGTATCTAGTAGTACACTTATCAGATCCTATAGCATTTCGCAATAGTGTAGGTTTCTTTCAGAAAAAGAATTTTTGATGTCTAGTATAGGTTCCGGAAAATACCCCTACAGCAGCGGTGGCCCAGTGGTGGTGGCCCCGACTTACGAACAGTAAGTCGTGGGTTCGATCCCTGGCAGGCGCATTAATTTGTGTAATTTACTTCATCACCTCTGCTCTCAAAAAACGGTGTAGGAAAACATCGTGAGGAAGCCGGCATGTCCCAGAACCAAAAATTCCTATTTATAATAACAGTTAGAGGTATAGATTTGCCGGTGAGGGGCTTGTGGGTAAATAAGACCGGTATCTTCATGGTTAAGCAATGCCTGCCGTGAATGTATGATCATCCATTACATGCCAAGATCATCGCAAGCCATCCGTCCCGGCTGTCATTCGTAGATCTTTGACTGTCATTACGATTAGTCAAAAGCCCGAAAGTAATGTAACAACAACAACTAGTCCAACCAAGGGCTACTCAGGTAATGGATTATAGATACTGTCGCCTTATTTAAAATATTCAGCTGCGTCTAGTCAGACTGGAAGTAGCTGAATATACCGACCTAAAATAGTATGGAAAATGCACTATGATGATTTGCCAGGTAAAAAGGTTGTTAAATCCCATTTCTGTCAAAAGATAATAAACAATTGTTCTATCTCCGTCTAACTCGCCATTTGCCGTTTAAAAGTCAACTCTTTACCTACTTTCAAATGACAATAACAACATCAGAGCATTGTTTTTTATTATCAATAGGTATCGACAATCGATTCGATGGTAGCTAATACGTATGCTGATGACAAATAAAATTGTACGTTTAGTAAAACACATGGCAATAGCGTTTCGTACACAGAAATCAAGCCATTCATGGAATTGGGGCGCGCGTTTCCTTGGAGGTCGATTAGACCGCGCCGCCCTACTTATGAGATGAATTTATGGGCTTTTATTTAAAGGGTTGACACTGACAGAAGATATGCGTTTGAATACGTAACGAATTGTACGTAATTTATGTATGAGTTATCTATGAACGATGTTTTTTTGTTAATGTGAATGTAATAGCTCTGTACGTTTAACCCCTATTTTGGTTGTATAATATTATTTAAAGTAATTGGTAAGTACTTAAGCAGTTAAATTAAAAATAATCATACAGTCCTAATATACAAGACCTACTATTTTAAATTACAAACTGGACAAGAATGTTATATGTACTTACAATAATCCTGTTATTAATGTATTGTTATTCCTATTACGTAAAAACCACCAGATTTTTTCGTTTCCCTGTTTTCACTGGAATAAAATTCTATGGACGATCTGCCGCAGACTTTAGTAAAAGCCAGATTTAACAGTTAAGTCTAATGGTATGCATACCCTTGGTAACCATTTTGTAATAAGTAGGTAATCTGTTGACCTACAATAACCTATAAAACCTTCAGTTAACCTGTAACCAAGTTCAAAATAATATATCGTGATGGTAATTAATTGGTCTTGCGTATACATGGATCATGAGATGATTATAGTACTTAATATTATGCTACACTGAAATAAGGGGAAAAGAATAATAATAATAATGTATTTATTTCAGACTATTGATCCATATAGTGTTAGTAAAATCTTAACCTATTGCTAGTACATAAAAAGCTTAATAATTGCCTGTAAACGCGAAAAATGAAAGGAGTTGAGGGAGGCCTCTGCCTGGTGAGGTAAGGTGAGATAAAACTAGCTATCAAAAAAAAACGCGCGACTAAATGAAGTTGCAAAAATACAATTTAGCATCGATATCTGCGGTTAAAGCCTTTACTTAGTTAGGGTATGTATAAATATCGTGAATTACCCTAAGGAAGAGTGCACATCAATAAACGTCTTCGCGATGCCTCACCCCATAAAGTTAGCCAAGCGCAAAATGAAAAGGCTGTATGCACTTTTTCCAGTCGTTCTGCGATTATTTCGATAGCAGAACGCATTGTCTTACAGACAATGGAGTACAAAGTTCCTCGTTCCGTTTCTTTATCGTATATAAATAGACCACTAACAGGCCTGCATTATTGATGCATAATGATGACTAATGCAGTTCCTACGGCTAAAATGGGAAAGTTTATGTTTTGGCCTTGTGTGAGGCTTGTTTAGATAATCTCAATATGTTACGTTCTCAGAATTGATCGTCATTGAATCATTTACACTAATAAGCGTTTGGATAGGACAGTGTGTTTGTTTGTGCGCTGGGGTTTTGTAGGTACAGACGCCAGCACATCAAGCTACCCTAAACTGTATTTTTTTCCAATTGAAAATCAACCTAATTTTATTTGTAATGAAGCTGAAAAACTATCAAAGAAAATCGTCACATTCCGGTAGCTTGATGTGCTGGCCACTGCACTATTTATGGTTAAATAAATTTATGTCTCAATACGAAATTGCAAAACATTTACTTCACATTTCGAAACTTATACGAACTTCGACAACACAAACTGAGCAGCTATTGTTTTTGTCTGAGTAAAAAGGGGTTATTTCTAATTATCATCTGTTGCAAGCGTAAATAGTAAAATATGAGACACGTACGTCTGTTTCATCCCTAGTGTTCCGGGATCGACACTTGACCAATATATATAAGTGCAAATGTCAAAGTCTCTACCGACTTATATTAAAAGAATTCGCGGATGTTGTCGCAAAACCAATTTACACGGACACTTGGATACCATCAGTTCAATACGTGAGAGACATTTCTCGACGGCCTATGAGGTCAAGTCGAAGCCCATGGACGGCATTATAACCAGGTTAGTCACTATCGACACAATAAATAAATAAATAATAATAATAAATGATTCTTCAATGTCCTTTATATAATCCTCGTATTTATTATAAGATTTTACCTAGACTTACCATGTAGCTACCGTTTACCAAAGCGCTATGTCTTAGTACATTTGCAACCGCATTAATACTACAAAAGAAAGTAATTAATTCTCCAGCTTTAATTTACGTGTAATTTAAGAGCTTCATTGAAATTCTTCGTGACCACTAGAACAAGCTTTCCACTAACTTCACCGTAATGTTAGGTTATTAGGCAATAAGAATTAGCATTTGAAAAGCTATTAACTGGTTTAAAGGGTTTAAATAACTACTAACTATTAAAGTTATGTGTTGCTTTTGTTATGTTATAATAATATTATTGTAGCTTTTATGTGGCTGGTGTATTTATCCTTTGCATATTCGCTACATAAAACTTTCGAGCATGAACAGGCTTTGAAGCGCATCTGGGGATCTTTAAGCTTTGCGGGTATCACATGCAACTTTAATATTGTGTAAGGATAACGGATCAAGGTCTAACCAAAAAAATCAAAATCACGACGTCTGAAATTAGTTTTCGTCTACGCGGCTCGAAGGACCGAATTTTGCTGCCGAAGTTTAGTGTAGTAGCAAAAACACTGCGACGTTATATTAACAAGAAAACTACTACAAGAGCTCCTTAAGCCCTGTCTCATCCATTTTCAAAGCTTAAAACCATTATTAAGTAATTCGCTTCATTGACCTAGCTGGTCGTAGCAAGTACAATTTAATAGTTAACGCTGTGATTCTAGACTTACTCCGTTTAAGACCGTTGTTTCGGCACCGCGCGCTGAGATTCGGTCGTTTAACACCAATGTTCCCGACAAGAATGAAGCTTAATCGCGGAGTAGATTTAAGCCCGTTTCGTTCAGTTTGCTTGTGGTTTGGAATTCCAAAATCATGGCAAACTTAACGTAAGAACGAAACAACATCAGCCCCGTATTTCTTTGATTTGTATAAGGCGCTGCGCAAACGTTGACATTTGTGTCTTATGTCGGATACAAGCTACTAATGAATATCTAATTTCTATATAATATCCCGTATGAAATCAGCCGCTCCCTGCACAGATGTCAACACAGACAATAAGCGTTTGATGATCCTGAATATTTGGTGACGGTGTGCCGCGTCGGTAAAAACAAGTCTACGTTCGCGCCGCCCCTAAAGAAGTGTAATTCTAAGCCCAAATTTTGCTAGTTACATTTAAGTCATCGTATAATAATAATAATAATTTGGTTGTATTTGCATAATGCGTTACAGGGAAAATCTGCGATTGGTGCCTCACTGTATTTAGAACGACAAAGGGCCTCTGCGAGTTGGCTTAGATCCCTCGTTCGCCTTCGAAAGGTCCGGAACCCAAGAAATAAATAATAAAATCCGAGAAATATAACCGCATAATAATAATAACTTTATTGATCAAAACATTTGAGTACAAAATAACTTATACACTACAGCAATACATAAAAACACATACATAGGCATGTTATAGTAGAGAGCAGGGCACCCAGTGCTGTGCTAGGAATTAATCTGTATTATACAAGAACTAGGCAAATGCTCCGTTCAAACACCAAAAACAGGTTCATATGAATCATCATCACAGTAGCATACAAATCTTGACTCACTGAGTTCCCTAATTAGGCATGCAATACAATACTAGTGGACTTCACGTGGGCACACCCGCGTATTTCACGTTTCTGCGGGAATACAGGGATAATAAGCCTGTATCACCCGCGGAGTTAGTGCAGCTTCCCAAGAGTGAAAGAATTTTTCAAATCGGTCGAATAGTTTTAAGGGCATTCGTTGCTTACAAAAACGACTCTTTACTCTTTATAATATTAGTTTAGATAGAGATTTGGTCACAGATCCTGAACCAGGCTGCTACTGATATTTCTTATGAAAACTGCAGTAAGTTTTCTTGTACTAGAGGATAAAGCCTAGGTTTAACTCGTCGCCCTCTCGAACAGATGACGAATGAGGTACCTAGTCAAAAATACTTTTTAAGCAATAATAGTTCGGATTACAGCTACAGGACAAAAAGTCCGTTGGCCGTAATATTACTTCAGCTAGTGTAAATTATGTTACTTGTAGGTATAGGTAAAAATAAACTCCGTTTAGGTTTGGAACCTTGCCCAATAAATGGCGAATGGCCTGTCTGACCCTGTGACATTTTCACCTAAAACTTACTGGCATCTGGAAACTTAACATTTGCACTTAAATGCTTCTGCCTACATCGATAGGTTTATCAGATTGTTTATAAATACTTATCAGGTTTATAATACCTGTTTTGACTTTTTGACTGCCTCGTTGGTCTAGTGGACGCAAGCGCTACTCCTGAACATGAGGTCCCGGTTTCGATCTCCGGGTCGAGCAGATGGTTATTGAGTTTTTCCATCTGGAATTTCTCAGTATCAGCGCGGAGTCTGAATTAGTGCCCGCTTGATGGCTTGTCCCTATTACATGGGACTTAAATAGAATTAGCGAAATGCCTAGCCTTTCGGAGATAATAGGCGTGATGTTATGTTAAGTTTATAATAACCACTCGGCGGTTTTTGAGTTGCCAGAAGTAATTTGATTGTGAGAACTGTGGTGTGGTCCGACCGCACAGGTCGTAATGAGATCAATTTTCAAATAACAGCGTAATCAGTCCAAGGCACCATGGTCTACCAACCGCCTTAGAACAGCCACTAACCTCGAATTCAACCTTTATGTCAATGTTTATTGACTTCATTTCGCTTTTCCACATTACTGCTTGTTTCCCGTGTACGTAATATTAATTTATACTGATCAGGAACTAAGCATTTATAGTGCGTTTGGCTTGTTATTTCCGTCCTGTCTAGATCATAATTTGTTGATCGAGGTCCGAAAGGTTGGATAAAAACAATGTTTTACGATAGGCAGAGATCTTACTTATTGATATCATAAACGATCAGAGTTGAATAGAATATTATTAAGAGTATTTTCAGTAAAACGCGAGGACCGGGGTGGGGGGAGGGGAGGGGAGAGGGAGTGGAGGGGCGGGGAGGGGAGGGGAGGGGAGGGGAGGGGAGGGGAAACAGAGGGAGGGGAGAGGTAAGGGGAGGGAGGGGCGTGGGAGGTGTGGGGGAATGGAAGGGAGGGGAGAAGAGGAATGGGGAAGGGGAGAGGGGGAGGAGAGGAATGGGGCGAGGGGGAGGAGAGGAATGGGGAGGGGGAGGGGAGAGGAGTTGATAAAAAATGCTATGCAATAGCTTTACCGCGGCAGTCTCCGAGTGCCACACGTCTTTTTTTATAACCTTTCGCGTTCTGGATTCTTTCACCGTTGGTAAGCTACACTGTCCTCGGGTGACATATTATCCCTGTATCCCCCCAAAAACGGGACCTACGCGGGTGAAACCGCGTGATGTCTGCTAGTTAGTTTATACTTCTGTAATTTGTAGGTTCAGAGAATATTGTGACGTAACGGTCCTGTTTCTCTCTTGCTGCAATTTGTTAAGCTTTGAAATGTACGTTTTAATTATTTTCCTAAGTACATCAACACGTGATATTTTACCTCCCAGCAAGGAAACAGACGTATAAATCGTCTATGTAAACATTCTAGTTTAGTTATACATACGTCATTCACATCAGACCGAGTGTTTAGTTTGATTTTAAATAGATTTAGGGTATTTTAATAGTAGATTTGCCTGGCTAGAGCGAATTTCTGCTACTGAAGTATTTAGCGTGCGTTATTTTTCTCCGAAGAAATCTTGCATGGATTGTGTAAAAGATAATATGGCTGGGAAGTAGGTAATTACTGAGTTGACGGAAAATGTATGCAAGAAGAAGAAGATATGCTGGGTCGAACACAAATAAATGTAATTAATTTAGGGATAATAAAAAGCAGCAATATGTGTTAGAACAGAGAAAAGATTATATTGTACCCGGTATTATTGCCATAAATTAATAATACCCCAAAAGGACACCGGTGTCCGCGCTGTCATTGTCTTTCTATTGTGTCTCTTATTGACACGATTGAAAGGTTCAATAAGTATTAAGTTCTTTAAGTTGTTATTATGTTGCAAGCCTTGTAAATAACAAAATTCGAAATAAAATGTTTAATCATACATACATGGAAAATCAAGCCTTCTCATTTCCATGGGGCTATGCGGGAACTACATTTAGTCGATTCAGTATAATAAGTCATCTTGTGAAATCTTGGGTGAAGTAAACTGTCAATGTCTAGCATTAGTATGGAATGACAGCTTAATTTGCCTTCACTTCACTGACATTTTAACGGTGTGATTTTTACAACACTAGCACTGCAAGGATATAAATATTTTTTTATGTTTTGGGAGTCTGTTTAAGGAAGTTATGCCAGTGTTAAGAGACCTCGCTCATCCATAGCAAATGTAATAATTAAGGGTAACAAATTTGTGGGTAATTCAACTTATCCATATCCGTTTCCATAAACACTCTTCTTACTTTATAGACTTAAAGGCCCAGTTATTGAGTCATTTTTGCTAATTGTTTTGATTGATATCAGCCCTTTTAGTACCGGTATACTAGCAACGAGTTCAATAAAATACTATAAAACCGTTTCGGGACCGAGTGTATCGCAAGCCAGCTGTGTATTCCCACACACTTTACACTTTTTAGGGTCCCGTCCGTACAACAAAAGGAAAAAACGGATATTTTACAGGATCACTTCGCTGGACATGTGGTCTGTCAAGATCCTTTTTTTGTTAGAAACAGGTAGATGTATAAAACGTAAAGTGTATTTTTTGGAATCCATTTGCGAAAATTTAACAAGCACATGAATGCTTTTTAATCAAATATTTGTTAGAGTCACATATTATTTATTTATTTATTAAAATTTTATGCACAAGTAAAAAAAACTGTACAAAGGCGAACTTAATGCCTTAGACATTTTCTACCAGTCTACCTTAAGGTGGTGCATATTCTTCTGCGGCTAATTGTTCTCTCTGAATATGAAAACAAAAATTACGACAGCAGTTGATATTATGAATTTAACTATCACACTTGTAGATTTTATAGTCAACGAGTAAAAGTCAACCAACTTGTAGAGTTTCGATGCCTACTTGGATACGAAATTAACGCCAGCGCCAGTTTAAGGCAGCTACGGAACCCTACATTACGCGTGACCCAACACGCACTTGACCAGTTTTTATATTTAGAACTTAGTTGCGAATAGTTCGATCGATCTAGTTATTTCGAAGCTTGCCTACGGGCATACACAAAGTTGGTTCACTAATGAAGTTTGAGCGGAGTCGCCATATTTATTAGAGATACTAGCTGTGGGCTGTGACTTCGTCCGCGCGTAATTAAGCAATTAATTGTTTGTGCGGTACCCTTATACTTAATTATTATATATTTCCTTTTCTAGCCTAAGTTACTCCATATAGCATAAGTTATCTGCCGATGAAAATCCCGATAAACTTGGTGGTGTAGGTAACTTCTTACGTACGTACTTACTTTCGTATATTATATGCATAAAGCGAAATAACTGTTATTTTGACATTACAAACAGACACTTCAATTTCAATTAATTCAAGGACGAGAGCTTGACATCCTGAGTGACGGGTTTGGATGACGAGTAGCTGTGATGGGCATAAGTAGTTTAATAGATTGGCGTTATTGGTTTCCATGCTTAATTACCAGCCTAGTGGCACAGTATAAATATTATTACAGTAGGACGACGCCTTTGATCTCTGGAAAAATGCCGACAACATCTACACGCGTTAGCCCTGAATTATACCTCTCGATCTACGAACATCGTTTTGTTTGCAGTTCGGGAGCGCCTTTCCCGCGTCTCGCCCCTCACACCCCGCACGATTGCCCTAACTAAACGGCTTCGTCGGACGACTGTATGTTTTTAGACTGTGCTAGTGGTGTGACCACGCCACTACCAAGTCAGGTTTCGAGCTCGTATCCAAGACACGTCTGAATTTTCGGATTCATGCCTGTATTGTATAATATCGCTTGCTTAAAAAACGGTGAAGGAAATCATGGTGAGGAAACCGGCCTGAGAGATATGCTTCGACGGCATGTGACACCAAGTCAGAAGCCACACGAAAAGAAGAAGATATTTAAATAATTTAATTTAAATGCCCCGAAAGAATATATATATAAATCGATGAATACCTTTTGTAGGCACTTCTTCTGCTTGCTAGATTTTTGTCCCTAGAAACATTTTGTAGCTTATACTGGTAAAAGTTAACATAAATGCTTCTTTGTTTAATGCAGTGCGTAGTACTCGCAACCGGCGTGTGTGTGTATGACAACATGTATGAATGTAAACGAAGCAAAAGAAGTATGTAAGAATCGTAGCATATGGCGCTCTGTAGTTTCTGCCTACCCCATGGGAAAAAGGCGTGAGTTTATGTATTTATGCATGTTTAATGCAGATTTATTAAAGCTTGTGGTAAAGGGGGATTGTGGCTTAATAACAATCGCACGGATCAATCGAAAGTTAAGCTACGCTTGTGGACGTAGGGTCGTGTATGTGTGTACATTCATTTTATATCAAGACCCCTACGTGCCTCAAAAACCACGTCTAGCATTTGGTCTCGGCTGATATTTCTAAATTTTTCACAGTCATTACGAGGAGCTAGAAGGCTGAAAGTCTGACAACCATTTTTACCAAGGGCTATCGTGATATTCAGTCACAAGGTGGTGGATGTCAGATAGGCACTCGCTTCAATTAAGAAAGAAAGAAAAAATATACTTTAATTGGCAACAGCTGGATACACGCACAGAAAAAACACCATAACACAAAAAAAGAGACAAAAATGGCATGTCTCACGGCTGCGCCAAAAGGTTCATTTCAGCGGTAATGCCAGACAGATGCTGAGGTCCTGGCTGCAATTAAAACTCGGCATATAGGTAAAGGTATTCAGCTGCATCTGGATATACTGACAGCCGATCCCATCAAATTTTTTTGCGAAAAGGCTAAGCAGATGATGATTTCAAAGCATGGTAAATAAATATAGATTGCATTTGTAACAAATGAGCAGTAGCGTTAATTAAGCTAATTTTTGCTTGTTGTGCTTGTTTATTACATTTACTCAGATAGTGATTTATGGTATTATTTATATAACTCCTCCGAAACGGCTTGACCGATTCTTATTTCAGTTTGTATGCATATTCAGTAGGTCTGAAAATAGTACGTAAATCAATAAAAACTAAATAAAACTAATCAATTGATTCTAAAGCTGTACAAAGTTTGCCGTACGTGGCAGCTTGTATTCTTATACAAAAGCAGGTCAATTTCAAGCGCCATAAGCAGCCCGTTATTGCAAAGGAGTAAGTATTTAGAAAATTTATCAGGAACAGCGCTGGATTATAGCATAACAACCTCATTCTCCTCTATTGTCCTGCGTTATAACAAAGTTAATACAATACAATGCGCTCAACACAGTTGCTCATCCGCCTAGCTTGGTTAACCACAGATGCAGTTGGTTTATAATATTATTTTGACTGCTATAAGTTGGTACCGCAAGAACGCCTGTTGATGTTGAAATAAATAAGAAGGTATGTCAAAAGTAATATGAGACATGTTTTAAAATTGAAAAGACGTTCTCATAATCCACTTATCTCTAATATCTAAAATTCTCGTGTCACAGTGTTTGTAACAAAACTCCTCCGAAACGGCTTGACCGATTTTTTACTCTTCTCTGAAATTTTGTGTTTATTTTCAGTAGGTTTGAGAATAGGACGAAAAATTATTTTCGAACCCTTAAGTGGTCCACCCCATTTTTTTATATCTTTGCCATAAACTGGTTAACGCTTAGTGTATTAATTATCAGGCCGAGGTATTGGTCAGGCCGTTTCGTAAAGGGTTTGTTTCAAATAGGTACTGTGACACGAGAATTATATTATTAGAAGATGTAATCTAGACTTCAATGAAGTCTTGCATATTTATTTATTACTTGAACCACATTAACGTACGGAGTTAGATTTAACGTCATATGTAGCATTTTCTACAAGTCAACCTTTAGATGATGCAGAGACAAAATTCTGATAGATAAAAAACTTTTTTACAAAAAAAAACAACCGACTTCTTAAAAAAAAACTAACAGGTGAAAAATAACTCCAGTTTCGGAAGTCTGTGGCTTTGGTGGTTTTGTTTTGTTCATTATTGGCCACCGACTTCCGAAACTGGAGTTATTTTTCACCTGTTAGTTTTTTTTTAAGAAGTCGGTTGTTTTTTTTGTAAAAAAGTTTTTATTTTGTAATTTTTAGTTTCTTTGTATGTAAAGAAAGTCTCACAAAATTTGAAAGAATCATTGAAATGGGATAACAATTGCTAAAGAAGTTCTATCTCTTAACATTAATCTGTACATCTCTGCCGGCCCCTTTTAAAATAGAATGGCGTAATGTTATGTTGTGAAAATACAAAAGCTCAGCATAGACATCTGACTACAGCAATCGCGAATGATTTGCTGTTATGCGATGAAGAGTTCCGTTGCCTGTCTTCTTCATAAGTTTTTCTTCACCAAATGATACTTTCTAAGTGAAAATGCTTGATTTGTTACTAAAAATGTTGAAATCGGTGCATGTGTGCCTATATTTTTTGAGGAGAAAAAAAAAATACATATATACAACCGAATTGAGAACCTCCTCCTTTTTTTGAAGTCGGTTAAAAAGTCAAAAATGGTCACCAATCTTCGAAAAGGTCACAATAAGAGCGCACTGTAGTCTCTTACTGCTTCAAAATTAATCAGCTGCGGCGTAGAATTACCGCTTAATACCCTCATTCACCTCCATTGTACTGCATTGTAGCAAACTTAACGTAATACAATAGGTTTTAACACAATTACTTACTACGAGAGCTTATTAAGCTGGCATCCGTTCATAATATGGTTTAACTTTGTTTGCTTGATGGGAATATGGTGTGTTCCCGGTATTTACTTGGAGTTTCAACGTCATCGTTCAGTTAAGGAGATTTTTAGGTGTCGGAAATTGACCTTTGATGGAGCTTTCGTTATGTTATGTAAACATGAATGGCTTCATATCGTTTTGTAAAAGAAACCTCCACTATAAAAATAATGTCCTAAGAAGTAAAGCTGGTTTTTATACATTAAAGTTTTTATTAAGTGCAACGGGTCAATTTTGTTTTGTATTTTCCAAGCTTCATGAGACTGCAGCATATAATCAGCGTGATTGACTTTTAAGCCTTTAATATGCTTGACATGGATTGATTCCGTGTATCCCTAGAAAGAAGGAAGTGAAAAGAAAGTAGAAAGGCCTTTGTCTAGCAGTGGAAAATTCCAAGAAAAATGTTAGAAGTTATTGTTATTGAAAAGGATTAATTCCCCCGTAGAGCAAAGAACTCTTTTTACAAATATTGAGAAGTTTCGAGCATTATTCAACATGCCTGCTTAATGAAGTGGATCTGCAGATAATATTAGTTACTTAGTTCCACGTTTATGAGTCGAAGTGAAATTATTTATTTCCAATATATGCGACTTATAAACTTCACTATTACGAGGAAAGATAAACAAATATTATTTAGTTGCTGCTCACGAATGGTAGTGTAGTAAAGAGAATAATGGGTAAACTATCCATATTTATTCTTTTAAAACAATATGAATGAATGATATTTATTTCTGTAAATAGGTTTTCACAAACACTTTTTCACGTCTTTTTTTTAACTAGTAGATAAGATCGGTGTTTCACTACCTGACTACTCTGAGAAGAAACACCGAAAGAAACTCAGAGGTCATAGTCTCTTTTAAAGTCCAGACATTATCTTGGTGAAATCATGTAAGAATATGTATTTTGTAAACTATAATTAGGTCATAATACTTATGATAGGGCTGCTGATGAAAAGCTATTTTTCATCTACTTAAATACATACATAAATAAACTGGCGCCATTTTTCCATGGGGGTTGGCAGAAACTACAGAGCGCCATATTATGCTATGATTCTTACATACTTCTTTTGCTTCGTTTATATTCATACGTGTGTTGTCATACACACACGACGGTTGCGAGTGCTACGCACCTAACGCACCTGACCTTTCTGAAGAACCTCACCAGTGAGGTTGTAGTATGTATGTCCTTCTAGGGCGTCCCCTCCCGGCGGTCCCACGTTCGCCTTGTAAATTATACCTTTCGTTAGTAGCCTTTCATTCATCCTTTCCACGTGACCAAACCAGTTAAGGATACTCTTTTCGATTTTATAACTGCATCTTCTGCATCTATAATGCACTATTTTGATAAAAATCAAACTAATGGAAACGTTGAGGAATGAGTTCAGATTCGCCTTAACTACATATTGCTGGTGCCGTAACACTTCGCATTCATACTACAGGTTATCAAAGTCATGTTTATATTATACTTTAATGGCTAAATTCATAATTATGAAGCTCTTCTTTTGTGTACCGCTACAATAATTAATGTTCTATAAATAGATGCTTATAAACCTACTGGATTGGCACTTAGCAGATACGCGTAATGTGTCAACACACTTAAACTCTTGACCTGATTCAAATCTTGATGCTGAAGGTCGGGATATGTTTGTGCCAGTGTACGAGAGAAGCCACCTTATGGAAGTTTTATTTGTGAAAATATTTAGGTAATTGTTTGTGAAACTGTGCATGAGTATAATAAAATTGTGTTTGCTTGTTAATTAAACTAGAAAAGAATAGTTGGCGATAAGACTTTTATCTATACTAATATTATAAAGAGGTAAAATTTGTTTGTTTGTAAGTTTGTATGTAGGGGGTAATCTTCGAAATTAATGATCCAATTTTTAAAATAATGCACTGGTGGAAAGCTACACTATTCCCGGATGACATAGGCTACTTTTATTATCCCTGTAATCCCACGGGAACAGGAACTATACGGGTACGCGTGACGACTGCTAGTGATTAATAATTTTGTACTTCTAAGTTTATCTTAAACATCGAAATATAATCGGGAGGACTTATTGTTACATAAGTCTGAATTTGCCAATCTGTCTTGAGTAGGAACTCGTGGTGATCCATGTTCGTGCCTTCTCTGTATGAGAAGAGGTTTTTGCAATGGGATAGTAACAGGCTGGTAATATGGTTTTCAAGAAATGTCGTACCGAAAAATGTTACTCGGTCTTTGTGTTACTAAACTTAGATAGGCTGCTTCGTTAAAGTTCATAATTTAGATAATATATATTCGTATAATATATTTAAAATGATTATCTCTTACTACACGTGTTGTGAGGTTGATCGTTTATATATATCGATAGCTAATAAATTGTTGATATAAAAATATGCATACCATACCCGCCATAAGGTACTTCACATGTGAAATGACACGTTTAAGTTCAAGGCGCATTTTATTTTATTTCATAATTAGTTACGAAAACGTATAAATTTGTCTTATTCTTTGGCCGGTTATATAAAATATAGGTGATCGGACCTGACAGAAATGTTTTCTAGGAATTTTATTTTGTCTTAAATAACAGTATTTAACACTTTTTCATACCCAAAAAAAGTACTTCAAAAGTTCCTGGTATTTTTTTCAAAATCTTCACAATTGGCAATCTTTCCCAGCTTGTCAACAAAGACTGGGTTATGAGGAAATATTGACGCATTCAAAAATACTATATTGACGCAATAATATTTTTCGGCTCAAGAATATCACTAGATGTGATCTCCAAGACTCCAGTTATCCTCTTATCGTTACCCGTAAGACAGGAATGGAGTGACTGAAAAGGGTTAGTATGGGTTAGCGAGCTGGTAATTTATTACTACTTGTATTTCCTTAGCTCTATGTTACGTATATTTTACGATATATAAGTCTCCTGGGGCATTTTGGTACTCGGGATCTGCTTACGTGTTTGGTACATGGGACAGAGGAAATCATGGTCAGTGGAGTTGTTCAGGTCAATAGGTCAATACATAAACAACAGAGCTATCTTTTAAACAATACTAGTGGCACAGTCTAAAAACCTACAGTCGTCCGACGAAGCTGTCTAGACAGGGCAATCGTGCGGGGTGTGAGGGGCGAGACGCGGGAAAGCCCCGCTCCCGCACTGCGAACAAAACGACGTTCGTACTGCGGGAGGTATTATTCGGGGCTAACGCGTGTAGAGGTTGTCGGCATTTTTCCAGAGATCAAAGGCGTCGTCCTACTGTATTAATATTTTTACTGTGCTAGTGGACCCGACAGACGTTGTCCTGCACTAACGTTGGTGTGGAACCTGATGTGCAGTGCCACCTACTGGGTAAAGTTGTAAATCTAAACTATCCAGTAGGGCTGGATGTGGATCTCCGTTGAGAGTTCATAGTGATTGATAATCATTGCGTAAAGTGTTCAACAAATAACTGTCAAACAGCCAGTTTCATATTGGCTATAATCAGTGTGTATCTAGGATAACATCATGCATATACTCGTATAGAGGTGACGAAGCGCACAGTACCCCGTGTGATACGTACCGTAACTTGAATTCCGCTTAAAGTGAAATACCATTTTTTTGTAAATTCTCATTTGTCATCAAAGTTTGGTGTGAAACTGGTCGCCATCGCCAGTTAGTCACTGGCAATAGCCCTGTAGGGCTCAACACAAATACACTCAAAAGATATTTATGCAATTTGGCGCAGTCGTTCGGAAGTTATGCGCGTACATACATTTCGACGATTCATTTTTAATTTATTTAGATTTATATAGGTAGATAGATTTGGTCGTAAGATTTTTAACTTTACAATCGAATGTCAATATCAAGTGATCATAATAATTACTATTTGTAACATCTCTGATAAATCTACAAATGACAGTCGAGACCAACGGCTTAGCGTGCTTTCCGAGGCACGGAGTGGTCTTCATATGCATAATGGTCACCCACCCACGGAACGACCTCGCCAAGCGTAGCTTAACCTTCGATTGACCCGAAAGGCAGTTATTAATCAGCCACAAGTTCTTTAGTAAAAAAATATAGGCCATTAAGTCACACTAAACGTAATCTCCATCCATTCGGTAAATGACGGTAAAAACAAGTCGATACTCATTTAATTCTAGTTCTGTGTACCTATAGGCTCGTAACGTGTAACCACAGTCTAAAAACATACAGTCGTCCGACGAAGTCGTCTAGACAGGGCAATCGTGCGGGGTGTGAGGAGCGAGACGCGGGAAAGCCGCTCCCGCACTGCGAACAAAACGATGTTCGCAGTGCGGGAGGTATCACTCAAGTCTAATGCGTGTAGAAGTTGTCGGCATTTTTCCAGAGATCAAAGGCGTCGTCCTACTGTATTAATATTTATACTGTGGTGTAACCTACGGGTCGCGGTTTCGGGGTTGCCAGTTAGAGGTCATGGGGTTTCTTGAAGGTTAAGAGCTACCTATGCACAGATTTGCCACGGCGAGGTAATTTATGTGCGTCGAGTCGCGGTTCGTAGTTAATTTCGTTAAGTATACCTCCTACAATACATGCGTGGCCTCTAGATTAAAAGGATTAATTGTTTTAGTTATTTTATACATAAGTAGGTATTTTATTGAAAATTGAAAAGAGTATGCTTAGATGGTATGGTCACGTTGAAAGGATGAATGAAAGGCGACTAACGAAACGTATTTACAAGGCAGATGTAAGTGGAAACGCCGAGAGGGGACGCCCTAAGAGGGCATACATAGACCTTATGAGGGTCTTCAGAAAAGTCTGATGCGTAGTACTCACAACCGGCGTGTGTGTATGACAACATGTATGGATGTAAACGAAGCAAATATATGACAACATGTATGGATGTAAACGAAGCAAAAGAAGTATGTAAGAATCGTAGCATATGGCGCTCTGTAGTTTCTGCCTACCCCCATGGAAAAAAGACGTGAGATTATGTATGTACGAGTATGTATGTATTTTATTAAATCGTTTTTTTTACTTTTCGTAATCATATTAACAGCTCGTTAGGATCTGCTCTTGAATGTGATGTATGAAAAATAAGGGTCCATAACCTTACTATAGATAGAGTTACAGAATTATAAAGTCTAGCTAACATTCCATTTTAATAATAAACTAGCAGAGGGCACACGGTTGCTCTCGTTCCCGTGGGAATACAGGGATAAAAAGTAGCCTATGTCACGCGGGGATAGCGAATCAAATCGTTCCAGTAGTTTCGTACCCTATTTAATGCAAACAAACATCCAAATCTTTATAATAGAGGTTAGTTTCTACTCTTATTTCATTCTAGCATTGACCCTATAATTCCTTTTGAGAAGAATGGTATGAGGGTTGACCTAGTCTGGCTGTAAACCAATATTTTTGTACAGTGCTGATAAAATACTAATTTTCAATACGACAGACTTAAAATGTAGCGTGTCAAAATAGAACACCAAGCTATATACCATTTGCATACCTCCAAATCACTTTTACCTTTGTTCAAAGTTTACTACCTTTGGTGATTGTAGAAATAGCTGTTTCCTTCAGCGTAATTCCTAACTTGATCGCCGTAAAAACATAAAGTAGGTAAAGTAGGGCTCCTGAGCCAAGGCCGACCGATTTGATCTTTTTCGCCGAGAATATAATGTTTTCGGAATAAAAATGATATAAAACCACTCAAACTACCCAATAATAGGAAAGTCCTTTCCGTAATTCTTCATAGTGTAAGCTGTACGTCTAAAAACGTAGACAGAGTAAGAATTATGAGTTTTCCCGCAAAGGTCATTGGCATTCACATCGACCGTCTCGCGATATGTGATTTATAGTGATTGGATTTTTTTTTCTCTGTTTCAGACATTTAGTTCCAGCCCGAAACCATCCCACAATGGAGGCTGAAACCACACCCGTAAGTACCTAGACTAATTAGAATTGAAGTAATTTTTTGAATGAAATATTTAAGTTTCATCCTACATAGTACACATCACAACCGTTTTGAAACTTACATCGTACTGCCCTCTATCGGCAACTTTACGACAACCCGCTTATGTTCCTGTGGGATGACGACTGAACTGGATTCATACAGCCGTCAGATGCCACGTTGGCCTTAAACTAGATGGCGCTACAGTCTACTAGCGGAATGCCACATATCTGGGTAGATGGCGTTGTTTTGAATTTCACCGCGTAGGTTTCGACGGAAACTAGGCAGGAACGTTAAGTTTGAGCTTGCTCTGTAGTTCGTGCACCCTGCGAAAGATGTCGTTTTTGCGTATTATACATTTAAAGGAATTAACAGTAACAGTTTACTAAATAGCAGTAAAATGCATTATTTATTATTATGTTTATTACATAAAAATAAAGAGTCCACTTGATATTATTTTGTGCCATAAAAGAAATACATTATTTATCTTTTTGAACTGTGTTCTTTCCCAAACTAAATGAAATCCCACTAAGGTGTTCTTTACTCTTTTCTGGTTCTCGTTCTGACAGCGTGCTTGATATATGCACTACACATCCTAATAGGTGTCTGAAAGCTTGCCCGTGTTATTTTTAAAACCTGACCCCACTCAAGTCCTGATGTAAGCTTAATTTTAATGCTGTATATGGACTTCCCTCGTAACATTTTTCGCACAATATCACGAGGCATTTGTGCCGTGTTATATAAGTGCCGAATTAACACATTTTGGCACAGGATTTCGCTTTTACAATATTTTAAAAGATTGCATGTGGCACCGTCCCACTGGCAAAGTATCCATTGTCCGCGGGGCGATATTCGGTGAATTTATCGAATGCGTACCGTGCCTCATAGTGCTCGGTATCGGTTCATTAATAAACTATATCCTGTTGCCGCACCATACAATACAATAGCCACAGAACGTTTCAGAATCACTCGTGTGCGAAATTCATAGCGGTTAGAATTTTCAATATTCGTTTCCATCTGTTCCACTTCAATTAACATAAAAAAAAATCGGATAAAAATTCACTGAGATAGTCATGGGCAAATTAAACTTTTTAGCTTTCAAGTCTTGCAGTCACTGAAAACATGAACACGATGTTGTATGCTTGTTTGCAGTTGAAACGTATATAATTAACAGATAAACATCCGACTTCATACACTGCGTTGTTTGAAAAAGCATAGTAACATTTTAGCTTTAGTGCAAATTTGCATTGCGCTAGTACCTCCAGCCAGCCCCGGGCGAACCGCGGTGCCGCGCACGTCTGTTCCGGATATTCAGCGTTACGAATGGCTTTATTAAGACTAAATATTACAATATCCCAGCAACTATTGCGACGGTTAGAATTGCTAATGCGCCACCGAAAGAGTCGAGTGAAAAGATGCGATTGCACTGAAACGCGCGACGCCGCCAGTTTCCTGTTTTATGAGCGACAAAATTGCAGTTTCACGCTGAGTTGCCAACTACCACCGGATGTTAGGTTTTGAATACATCTTTTGTGTTAAGAAACCCACGATTGGGCTGTTCATCGCTTTATTAGAATCGGAAAAAGTTAATCTTATAGGCGAAAGAAAATGTACAAAAAATATTTGAGCCCTTCCTTGGGCTCGGCCAAATATTCTGGCGAAAAAGGGGACTGCGTCTTGCAACCACAAATTACTATGATTTAATATTGCTTAGTTATCTGCGGGCTGGTAATTTGTTAGCGCGCCTCTCGGCCCCGCGTTGGGCGCCATTGTTGCTCCGCAGCCTTTTGTTCATCGCCTTCTACTCGCGATACGATCTTGAGTTATTATGATTAGGATTCTTTGCCAAGTGACGCGAACTCGCTAATTCCTCCATTATCGTTTTAGTTTTACTCACTTGTGAACGTTTTATAACACTTTTTGTTGTCTTTCTCGTTTTTCATGACGGTCTTGTGAAATTAGTCTTCATTATTTACTGGGCTCTTTGTGTTCTCTCCACATTTAATAGGTATTTCTGGCATCTTTAAGTGAACAGTAAATGAGAAGGTAGGTATTTCTTGAATGGAACGTTTTTTCAGTTGAACCGTGTTCATTTGTTTGCATAATGTCTGCGGTAAAGTCCTCGATTAATACTCGTATACGCATAAGCTTGGAGGTGACCTAGTAGATTAATAAACGTCACCACTGCTCGTAAAGTCAATGGAGTTAATATATCAGACGTTGCGTCATGCCACGCCATGTCCAACTTTCATTTCATATAGTGCTCTCAAATGAATCGATCCATGTGTGGCTTTTTCAATTAGTGAAAACATTCGATTGTCATTGTGTTTATAGTGTAATTGCTGGTTTGTTATCCATCCATCTTGACCGTTGTAATGGCTGGCCATCAGGGAAATGAATCGCCTGGCTGTCTGGTCGGATGGGAGCGAGGTACAAGTGTTCTCCTCGCGAAATTGCTTTTCGTTTTAATGTCCGAGGTATCAAGGGATGCCTCGTTTCCGTGCTGATTGTTTTCACGTTTATATTTAAAACAGTTGTTAGTAGACGGTCTCATTCCTTTTCGCTTTATCCACGTCCCATTTCTAAAGCGTTTCATTAAGTTCATTCATGTAGCAAAGTTTTGTGACTGCACGTGTTCACTTGCACATATTAAATAACATACAATCTTACATTTGAGTTCATGTTTCATATTATATTTTTCTCTTAGTTAGACTTCATACAATTTGTTTCCTTTGATTTAATCAATTTATTTTTGTATCTTACAGATTCTGCATGCGCTTTCATGATTTTGAAATTCAGGAACTTTTTTTAAATATAACCAACGAAGAAGTTTCTGACAAACAATGGATATAATAAAACAAATTACAAGTTGATTTTGTCATTTTATTGTCGCATTAGCATTAGTGTTGTAATCTTCCTATTAGAATACATAAATATTATTTTTAACTTTTAGCACTTAACCCTTTCTTCACTTGCAACAGTGTTTGCGGCGCGAAAATCGTAAATATCTCAGTGTTGCGCTATGGCAGTGCAGTTAGCAAGGATTGCAGATACTGCAATGGCATGCAGCGTGCGTGCCACACCCCATTCATTAGGCGCCGAGTGCTTCCGCGCATTTATCAATCTACACACACAAAGGCAACCGTTCACGGCCCTCCTCATAAACTGAACTGATTTTCCAATGGAATGTTCTGTGGTTTTAAATTTGTAGTGATTTGGAAATGTAAAACGGCGATAAAATTGAGTTTTTATTCATATAAAAGTGCCTTTTCATAAAATAACATATTTATCACTAACATGTACAGTTTAAATGATAATAATATTTTTTATTATCATCATCATCATCATCATCATGGGTAATGGGTAGATACATAGATGTTACACTATAAATTAGGTTCTCCACATTTTGCCGTCACATCATTCATCGTCATTTATAACATGTGCAATTTCAAACCATGTTGCGGTTTTGACCTCAGGCATAACAATATTACAAAATAAAACCCAACATGGTCTAGGATCAAAAATCGCCTACGAACCATTTTTGTAACAGCATTGCGTACATCAGATTGAATATGCAAGCGAAATGCCGAATATGTTGAAATATGCACATGTTTTTGATATGGCTGCGACATCAAGATGCAATTCGCGTGTTATGTCAATCAAGTTTTGTTTGTTGTACCAGCAACAGCAACTACGAAGTTATATAATTTCCAAAAACATATTCCTACAAAAAAAACAACCGACTTCTTAAAAAAAAACTAACAGGTGAAAAATAACCCCAGTTTCGGAAGTCTGTGGCTTTGGTGGTTTTGTTTTGTTCATTATTGGCCACCGACTTCCGAAACTGGGGTTATTTTTCACCTGTTAGTTTTTTTTTAAGAAGTCGGTTGTTTTTTTTGTAAAAAAGTTGTTATTTTGTAATTTTTAGTTTCTTTGTATGTAAAGGAAGTCTTTCAAAACTTGAAAGAATCATTGAAATTGGATAACAATTGCTAAAGAAGGTCTATCTCTAAACATTAATCTGTACATCTCTGCCGGCCCCTTTTAAAAAAGAATGGCGTAATGTTATGTTGTGGAAATACAAAAGCTCAGCATAGACATCTGACTATAGCAATCGCGAATGATTTGCTGTTATGCGTTGAAGAGTTCCATTGCCTGTCTTCTTCATCAGTTTTTCTTCACCAAATGATACTTTCTAAATGAAAATGCTTGATTTGTTACTAAAAATGTTGAAATCGGTGCATGTGTGCCTATATTTTTTGAGGAGTTCCCTCAATTCCTCGTAGATCCCACATCAGATATGAGTTTTGATACAAATGGGACCAATCTGTTAGTATACCTTATCAAACAAAAAAAGAATTTTGAAAATCGGTCCATAAATGACGGAGTACTGAGGTAACAAACCCTAAAGAAAAAAAAAAAAAAAAAAAAAAAAAAAACATACAACCGAATTGAGAACCTCCTCCTTTTTTTGAAGTCGGTTAAAAAAGAGGCAATCGAACTAAACTTTTCAATTGGGAAATTTCCTATTTGTCAAGTGCTTAAACTTGAGTTAACGTTAATCCTTCGACCCTTCCTAGTGACATTTAGCTAAATTCGTCTGTAGATATACCTACAGCACCGGGTAGAGCAAAATGATCAGTTTCAACTGGACGGAGTCGTAGCACACCTGCGTCTCCAGTGATCCAGGCTTACGGCCAGCCACTGCGGATAAATACCAAGACTCCCAATAGTGATAAAGTGCCATTATTGTTAGCTGAGCTAAAGTAATAACAAGTCCAGACTTCATTTTGTACCTAAGCATTATTTTGTTCCTGTGTAAAACGTTAAATTGTTTCTTCGCTCAAAACTTCGTTTATGATGGTGTAAAAATATCGACGTGCCTTTGTTATGAAAGGTGCAGTCAAAACACTTCGTCGACTTCAGAATTTAATCATTCGTAAGTTATTACCCTCCCGTGGAAAGCATTAAGGTAATGCTTTCAACGCCTTTAATTAAACGATTATGGTGCTCATTAAGTTGAAGTATCGTAATCATAAACGCAGTAACAACGCTTCAGACGCAAATAGGACTTCCGATTGGACATTCACGATTTCGTTCAGTGACTTGCGAGTGTGCGGTTAGATTTATCCTCGCTCGATCTACTGAGTCTTGTCTGCGGTTACTTGGGCCGAATTGAATCGTTAAGATGCGAGGACATGTCCCTAACGAGATGGTGTAATACGATCTACTTAAGGTGAGAAAGGGATGGAGATAAGACAGTCATATTCCTTTGATCATCGACGCGAGCCCAAGGTATGTTCGGTGGCCCTTTGACAAAAACAGACACATTTTATCGACTGTAGGTCAACCTACACGGGTAATATTTCTTTACAGATCTCGGCGATAGATAAGCTTGTCATAAAACTTAGTTCTTAAGATAAATGGAAATCTTATTAATCCTGTATGAAACAAAGAACAGTTAACCTTTTTCTAATTATTTTTCCAAATTATGTAGGACCCAAGTATTTGCAACATAACCCGAAAAATCGTTGCGTAGGTAGAGTGCTGCCCACACAGGGCTAATGATGAAGAAAAATGTTAAAATCACAGGGTTAAAAAATCGGACTACAATATTTAAAAAGGTTAATGCTTTTAGGTGAACAACATTTTTAGAACAGAGCTAATAATATACGACCCAATGTCAATGTCGCTGGTATAATTCCTACGTTGTAGGTAAAAGTCATTAACCAGATAGGTATTTGTGCCTACCTGGTAAGATGCTTTTAGGTATTGGCTTCAGCTACTAAAAGGGAATGATACAGAAACTGACTGTAGAAATCAAGTACGTAAAGGCTATATTGTCCCCTTTAGTGTCGGGGTGCGCCTAAGCACAGCATTAAAAACGGAGTATTCCCGTTTGAGCACCTATGCATTTACCTTAGGGAAATGGGAATACCTTTGGTGCTAAATGCATAGGTGCTCAAAAAATAGGTGCTCAAACGGGAATACTCCTTAAAACTATTAGACATCGTAATATCGATTCTGTAGAAATGTAAAAACCCGAGTAAGACAGTGAATGTAACAGCTCTTATTCGAATTTTAGCGCATACTGGTACTGAACAAAATCATCACATGAAAAAGTGCAACTATTTATAAAAATACCAGCCTGTTACCGTCCCACTGCAAGGGAAAACGTCTTCTCATACAGAGAAGGCACGAGCATTGATCACCACGCTTGCTCAAGGCGGATCGGCGATTTCAGACTTATATTTACTATAAGTCCAGCAGGCCAAGCCATATGACAAATTCTATGTCTATTATCGTAATCGATATGGCGACAATAGAAAGAAAATGGCGTAATATGGAATCAGCTGTTTGTCAACTGTCAAGCGTATTTCATTTTCAAATTCTACTCGTTAACACTTGACAGTTGACAAACGGCTGATTCCATATTACGCCATTTACTTTCTATTGTCGTCTTAACGATTACGATAGTTGAAATAGAATTTGTAATATGGCTAGGCCTGCAGGTTTGCTAACGATGTTTTCCTTCACCGAAAGCGAAAGCGCAACTATTATCCCATTTAAATAAAATTTATTTCATAACAGATCGTAGTACTTACTGCCGCCAATTATACCAGTCATATTTGCGAGCGAATCCCATAGTAAATAATAATGTCCATCGTCCAATTATCTTATAGCGGCCAGTGACGAGTCACGAGATATAAGGGTCAACTCTCATTTGATATTCTGCTCCTGGCCCACGTAATGGAATAACGTTGTGAGCCCGCCGACGCCTGATACGATCGATCTACCTCCCTATATATTTTATTTTCGTAAATTGTACCGAATGATGTCCGGTAACCCTTGTCAGGTCACTAAAAATGTGTCTGATGGACCGCGTCGCCGATCCCGCTAAAATCACGGTGTTGCCAGATATTTTAATGTTACTTTTATTCGGGGCTATTTTGGCACGTATGCTTAACTACGTCAGCTTACATTAAAACACACTGCTGTTGTTTTCCTACGTTTAACTCAATTAAATATCAGGGTCAATTTTATAACCTCTAGCTCTAACCTTGTAACATACTTTTATTCCGACTATTTTAGTCTCACAACAATTTGTTTTAAATATAAGTAAAGTAAACCTCACAGTGCCACCTATAATTACTTAAGCGCGTACGTACATTTGACACTATAAAAGCTACAAGCCAGTTTATTAGCTTTATGATTTACAGAACGGATAATAAAATGTAATACAGTAATGGATAATAAACACACGACGAATATGACTATGATGATAGACACGCAATTCTACGAAGTAATTTTTTACATAAATGCATTCTACGTGATGAATTAAACCCACCGCACGCCAAGCCAAGCTATACGATTTCAAACGTAGATTTTTTATGGAATGAATAATTATAAAATAACGTAAAACAGTTTAACAGCTCTAAATGGTTGGTCGTAATTTTATATAACATTAGGTTAACCTTTTTAGAGGCTATATGCATTTAAATTCAACTCGCATGAAATGTAAATTCGGGATTATTGCTCCTGATAATCTTGTTGTAGTTGTTGCCAGACGTAATGAGTTTATACCTTTGAATAGAACTAAGATTATCTGGAACTACGTGTTGTATTATTGTATCGGAAGGTAATATGAATTAACTTATAGTTATATCTGTGAAGCCTGGGCTTTAGGGCTGGTTATTGTAAAATGTTGACGTCATAAAGTGATTGTTTTTAGCACAAAGGTATATATATTACACACATGAATATTCACTTAGGGATATATTTCAATTAATTAACTGCTTACATCTATTTCTTATTATAACATTAAACTTGTATTTTTTTCTTAGCATATTATGTTCCGAGCCCTTTTTCCGTCTTGCACTTAGGACATTTTGTGAATTATGGACTCTCACCTAAATGGACGTTGGATGTATAGTTACAACGCCAGAGCTGGGCGCACTGTACTTTCCTTTTCCCTGATGATTTATTGGAAGAAGGTAAATTGTAATATCCATTAAAAATTGGCAGGCACGGTAGAAGAATTATGTTAGAGGTCCACAGAGTCGACAAATAAATTATGTCTGGCATGCGGGGCGTCAGGGACGCCTGGCGCGCTCTTAACTCTTATATTATACTTATCGGTACAACACTTTTATCTCCGCATAAAATGCTATGCAGAAGGCTTTTAAAATTATATTATACAGAAGCAGACTGCTAAGAGGGTTTAAATGTACTCTGGAATGCTCTTTTAAAATGTTAATGGCGTAAACAATTCTTACCTTATAAATCTTAATTCTGATCTTTGAAATTAAAACATGGGTCCACGAAAGTTTTCATTTTAAACATGGAAAGTTTTTTAGGCTGCTATCCTAACTTTTCAATTTAGGCGCCGCCGATTCCGAACCGCAGAACAGGGCGCGAAATCAAGTTATAGCAACACAGTGAGCGCGTTAGACGAACCGCATAGAATATTTCCACGTTTCTATTTGTGTATGTTGCGGAAAAATAAAGTTAAATCAGACACGTTAACGCGTCGCTTGGCGGGGATTGCCGCGAAATTGTTTCGCTGTTTTGTGTACGGCGTTTAAAGTGTTTTTTACTCGGTTTGCTAATGGACGCGGACTTTACTTACCGCCCCGTTCCGTTCTACGCTTGTTTACTATTAATTGCGCCTTTTGTCGCCTACAGCTGCTGTCTCGGCGCAGGATACGGTTGCGGTCGGTCTGCGCCCAGTTACAACCTTTATGGGTGTTTACGTAGCGCTCCTAGAAAGCGAGCACGGTGATTTCGTTTTGCCGCCATTTACCCTAACGAAATAAACGTCTTTTGAGTTTTTCGCGGCAAATTAAGCTGTTTATGCCGTCGTAAAAGTTTGTCCGGTTAAGGAGTTCATTTCTAACATTTTTTAGGGGATAGAAGTTGTTGTATATCACTTTAATAAAAAGAGTTCAGTCTTGGTTTTGGGAAACCCTTCATTAATGTAGGTAAACGTGACCGGCTGGTTAATGGATCAGTTAAATTCGAATTTTATACAGCAATTAAAGTATTTCGTTCCTCTGCAGTGAATAAATTCTTTCATTGAAAACGAGAGGCATCAACGACAATCTTCTTTCAAACGCAGGAGCCATATTTTCGCGTACAAATAAATAGAAATCACAATGTCTGTATTTACATTGAATCTTTCCATTCGTTGCTGAACCGTTCCATTGCAGCAGTTTCGGTGCAGTATAAACCGCAAACAACAACCGACGCTGTTTCCATTTCACGCAGAACTAGCGAACTGCATGCGGTTCCAGATTTTTGCATTTTTTTTATACTCCCGTTGCTCGGGAAATAATTTTATTTATCGCTGTCGTGGTCCGTTGTCGCACTAGCGTTGACTCGCAACTTTTTAATTAAATTATTCACTTGATAATTGTTGGTGCACGAGTGATAGCCTCGCTATTTTTACACTTTATTGTTGACCAACGAGTCTGTATTGTAAATTATGAACTTGATATTTAAGAGGGTTGAACATTACGTTCGGACGTGTGTTTCTCTATGTTCTGAACATAATTTAATCATATTTATGTGTTGAGGTTTTAGCACGTAAGTTTGCGTCATAAAATACGTTGTGCACTAACTTCTGATAATTACCTAGCCTGTGAATTGTTTCTGCTGATACATTTTGTTTAAGTAAAACAGTTTGTACGTATCCAATAAAGTGCTGACGGAATACTTTTTTTTCACCTCGTTTTCGACATTTCGTAGACGTGCTACGCGAGCGCTACGAACGTCTACGACTTCGCTACGACGTAATTACTCTCGACTTTAATTTTCGTTTTTACTTATCTCTCGCATTTTTATTTTATTCACGATGAAAGACTGTTCTAGTGAAGTTACGGCTTACTTTGACATAATAAGAAAAAGTATAACAAAAGGGGAACTTACTATGAAATATTTAGTGGGCCATCATTTCGTCATAAGTTTGACCGCCGCTCGACTTCCATATTGCGATTTAACGCCACTCGTATTTTATTGGCATTGTTCAGTATATACAAAAGTAACTTCCCGTCATCGATTATTATATTATACAAACTTTATACAAAATTCAACAGCCTTTAATAAGTTAAAGATAAAATAATGTGGTGGCACTGGCTACTGGGACACCAAAAAGTTATTGTTATCGTAAACTTACTTATACACTTTTGTTTTAATTTTCGGTATTAGTAGATCTTCAAATAATGATTAATTCCTTCATTGACAATTTAATATTCGCCATTGTATCGAAGCATCTGCTCGTTCCACTAAATAATACTACGGCCGAGTAAAGTACACATTGTCTCTGGCTCGGCACATTTATTTTGTTTCTCGGGTAATAGACAACGCATCCGGAAGTACGGATAATGGGTCTCGGAAAAAAAAAATAGAGTGCTTGCGACGAAAGCCAGTCACTGCAACACCTGTCGCCGGACGCGTACTCGTAGGATACTGGGGTGGGTAAATTTTTAAAGCTAATGCGGGTAGATGTAGTTTTGGATGGTGTGGTAGCTACATGGCTGAAAATTCAAATTATTTATTTTTTGGCCGCTCCGCTGTACTGTGTCGCAGTTTTTAACGTTACAATGTAGAATTTTTAGTTGCACACACACACTCACCGCATCCCCATGCGGAGGGTGGGGGGACCGGCGCGAGCGCACGCGTCTGTACCGATTTCGCCCCGAAACGGGATGCGGTGACAATGTGATAATCGCCTTAACCTTTCAATTGTGTCAATTAGAGACACAATGACAGCGCGGACATCGGTGTCCTCTGGAGGTTTAATGAATTAATTACACTTATAGCACAGTCTAGAAAGCTACAGTCGTCCGACGAAGCCGTCTAGACAGGGCAATCGTGCGGGGTGTGAGGGGCGAGACGCGGGAAAGCCGCTCCTGAACTGCGAACAAAACGATGTTCGTAGTTCGTGAAGTAATATTCAGGGCTAACGCGTGTAGACGTTGTAGGCATTTTTCCAGAGATCAAAGGCGTCATCCTACTGTATTAATATTTATACTGTGCTTATAGGATTAAAATAGTCATAGTATCAAGTTTTTTCTTAATGGAGTTTCAGTTGCATATGAATACTTTACTACTACTAAAGTTTTCTTCTTTTTGTATGGTCACTGTAGAAACAGATAATGCCTACAGAAGAATCGACAAAGTAGCAGATTGTAGAAACATTTCTTTAGTTTGGACGACAACGTCAATAATGAAGAGAAGGAATGTGTAGATTTGTCAGGCGGCAGTAGTCTACAATATCGAGTATTATTTCGTATATTCGTACGGTAGAAACATTTCTGGAGATTATATAATCTCCAGAAATGTCTATCATGTCATAGTACTTTGACTCAAATACTTACTTACACATTTCACACACTTCACACCTTTCACACACACAATCACCAACATTCACATTTACCTACACAATCACCACCATTCACTTACAAACTTGCACATACACACACACACTGTGACTGCTTTTATTGTTTTATTTAGTCTTACTACTTTCATTTATTTATTTTTGTTTATAATTTGTTTGGTAGAAAAACATGTTACCTGCCTAGTTATTTATGATGCCACTAAGTGGGGTCTGGTGACCTGTAACACAGATTTTTTTAAAAACCTACTTCAGGCACCAGCTCTCACAATGTGAATTATTATAGTTCAAAACTGTTAAGTGCTACAAAACCATTGTGAGAGAAAATAAATAAACTTTTTATTATTATATGTCAGTTTGTATGACTTTACATGCCAATGCCATCCATGCTCTCAAAATCTTGAGGTGCCCGTTTCCTCACCTGCTTACGTCTTGCGCACAAACAAATTAAGGCATTAACAGTCCAGGTGTACTCCTTGAAATTAAGCCCATCACAGCTTCCACAGAAGCATTTCAGCATTAAAACCGACGACACTTTTGATGCTTACCTAAATTTAAAAAAAAAAACAACGTACCCAGCGGCATCGGCGACATAATAGCAGTAACGTACCTCAACCCACCACAGCCGCCGGCACTTAAGGCGCCCCACCGATGCAGATTGGATGACGCCGTATGATTTACCGCCCGCACGCCTCCCACCATTCTCGATAAAATGACGCACGGGGGGATTGACGATGTAGCATTTGTTCCTTCATGTTCTTGTATGCGTGTAATTTCTTATTAACGTGTGGAAGTGCCGATAACGAAACATTCAGAATTGGATGTATCTCGATGATTTATTTCTTGAATCTCGCTTATAACACAGGCATTTAGAGTAGTGAGTATCTAAATGAAATATGACAGTTAACATGAATTAGCAGATTATTAACCACAGACACATTAGCAATTTTCAAAGGAATTGATGATAAACTTCAATATCATACCATCAAATTTGTTAAACGACCCATAATTTAATACCACAAAAGCCCCAAGGTAATCAAATAGTACGTCGTTACAACGTATCCAGGAAGTGGCGGTAACAGCAGTCAAAAGCGCAATTAACACTGGAAGTTTGGGACATGGAAAACTTCAAATTAATTAATGCAATGTAGGCTTCAAGTGTCGCTAACACGCAACGTTCTTTGGTATCACTTTTCTTTATTTAACGAAGCATGGGACTTTTTTGTTCGTGTATTGGCGGGTTACAATTGGCCCTCAAACAATGAATTCACAAAAACTGAAACATTCTCGACGAACTCGTAACATTGTATATGGTATGAATCTCATTTTACTAAATTGTGTAAATTTTGCATGCCTAAATTTTTGCAACACAATTGACTAGGCGTTTAATGGATATCTATGAAAAAATGTATCTATTTACTCCGCTGAGCAATAAACATTTGAATAATGACAAGTCTACGATGATTCGTAGAAAATAAATTGAGGACTTAGTTCATGAATAAGTAGGTACCTACTGTATACCTATATACCACCTAAAGTCAAAAAATGAACGCCTAACTATAATTAAATTTTTATACACTATGGTAATACTACCATTCCTGAAACCACCTGGCAATATAGGTTAAACGACATTTAATAATATAATTGATATTTCCATACAGTAATTAATTTGCATATCGGTTCAAAATACCGGTTTTGCAGCCATTATGGCCGATTTTCCAGACCAGATTTACTGATTGGAAACTTTAGTAATATGTATCATGTTTTGGTTGATGATGATGATCATGAAACTAATAACTGAATAGAAATCTATTAACTTAGAATATCTCAATGACAATTATAAAGACATCTGTCGCGTACAATCATTTTTAATAGGCCCTCTCAACTGTAGCGTAGGGCTGTACTTGAATCGAAATTGGATTGGGTTTATCTCGATATCGTTTCGAAAGTAACCCCATTAATCTCGATAAAGATCGGACGAAGTATCGACTGCTGTTTTGTTTGTATACTTCCACTTTGTTAATAAACGAAGACAGCTTTAATTCAGTATAGAGACGCGAAATGAAAAAGATTCGATGTTGCCCAACGGTTGCTTACGATTGAAATCTGTAAGTATTCGCAGTTACCACACTATTTCATAGACTCATCATATTAACATTAAAGACAACACTCATCCCAAAAACGGTCTGAATCGTCTTTCGAGTTTAACATCAACTGTTATAGGTACCAATTTTTAGAAAGTGTGTGTTTCTGTTTATTAAAATCGTTTAATTACCGCTTGTGGTCAAATAAATGGCGATCCAACACGAGACTGACGGTACCTATGTACAATTGTACATTGGCGATCGTTTTGGTCATATTTTTACTAGGTATTTTATTCTATTGGCACGTTAGCTAAGAATGTGCTGTTCATCCACAACACCTTATAATTATATTTTTTTGTATTGATTTTATTGAATACCTTCCTATATTCCGTCAGCGTCGAAATCTTTTATATTCCCCATTCCCGTTCTGAAATAAAAAATATTACTTTTTCAACTAAGTACTTAGGTTGAATCAGTTAACTCCTTTATCGTCTCATAAACCATTAACACCTCATTACTGTGTTACTATTTTATATTAATAATTCCTGGAGGTAATATGGTTGCTATTAGATTTTACTGCATTTCTACTACATTGTCTAAAGCAACACCTGTACTGTAGTACCATAAATTGTAAGCTTGTATCGAACATATTAAGATTATCTCCTTAGCATTAAAACATGACACTCAAAATGAATATATTATCAATGATACTTTCTCACAATATTTACGCTGATGCATTATGTAGGTGTAGAGAAAATGAAATCGCATTAAAAGAGAGAGGAGACCAATATATCAATAAAAATGCACCACGAGGCAATTAATCAAATCCGAATCTTATCGATTACCGGGAACACGGTACGGAACAAAACGAACATGTCTACGAAAGATAAAGAGATTTGCTTGTACAAACGGACAGGTTATCCCCATCAGTCTAACGTGAACAAACGTCGATTATTTCGCGGGCTCTACTCATCCATTAGCGCCATATTGACTGCCCACTTTCATCTTCACAGGCCTCGGGGATTATTTGTGTACCTACCTAACCTGCCTTCTATTTTTGCTTGTCTCTTGTTATATTAATTTTGTTAGTGACAGGTTGTTTCGAAAATGATGTTCGGTATTTTAATTATTTGGTTGGACTAATTGAGTACTGTCACTTAATATTTAATCATTATGTATTGGATTTTCAATTTGATTTGAATTCAATGATGTCGGAATTAATTTGAGTGGTTTGTTTTGCTAAATACGAATAATTATAAAGAAGAAAATTGTGTATTAAAAATATTGTTTTCGAAAATAAGGAGCGGTTGTGAACAGCCATGTGTGAAATTGGCTACTTGATAAACATTACATTTAATTATGTTTTTAACGCTTTTGTGCTCTAAAACCAGTTTATTAGGGGTATATTTAGGCACACTACCTAGTTGCTTTATAATAAGTCGTATTTTTTATTTTATTTTTATTTTTTGTTAAAAAAGGAACGCCAACGACATATTTACATGATCTTATACAGGTACAAATTATATAGACATCCAATTCTGTGGAAGTATGTCAGTTAAAGGCGTCCACAGATTCTACAATATGACAATACATTCCATATAAATTAATATTGGATACACATAAGATAAAAAAACAAGATTTTAAATTATTTAATTTAATCATTTAAAATCTTGTTTTTTATTGTATTAAATTAGATTGGTATTTCTTCTAGGACGAGATAGTGCGACCTCCTTGCACCCCATATAGACTAAAGCCTATGTGAAAATCCATAGACAAAATATAGTTGATTAAGCAAAATATCGTGCATCTAAAATCGCCAACCCGCCTTGAGAAAACTTGTGATGCCTTCTTAATAAGAAAATAGGCCTTAGCTCTGCAGTGAGACAATAATAAGCTAGTAAATAATATTACTAACCAAAAACTGGAACCATATAATCGTCTCCCCCTTGATTGCACCCCCATGAGACAAGGTCTAATTAGTAAGCCGACCTCTTATTGAAAGGTCTTTACTTGACCAGTCACACAAGGGACCGCCTTACGTATTATCCCAACAACTGCCTTAAATAATGAAGAAATTATTACGTTCAGACCGAAATGCTTCATTAATTTTATTTTAATGTCAGCGTCAACGCCTTATCGTCCTGTGCTAGTTGCAAAGGTCAACAGACGAAAGGGGACCGTAATGGTGCTGTGAGTGGCGATATCAATGAAAAATCTTTGGGTAAGATATTGGCTTCTCTTTTATTTAATAAAGAAATCAGAGGTACAAATGTTTTGAGGGCTACTTAAATAATAACAGTGTTTGGAGGTATGAGGAACAGGGTGTAAAGTTCCTCATCCACCATTGAAAAGGGAGGATCCTCCACTCAGACGGGTGTTGTGTCTGGTGGGCTAACTACTGCCCGACGGTTGTTGTCGGGAACTTGTATACGTTCAAACTGCGCGGATAACTTTGATACCGCGATGTAGGATAGTTCGTATGTGGCGAGATAGATGTCGCTACAAGTGTATGTACGTGTAGATCGAAGGTTAAACTAAGCTTGATAAGGTCGGTCCGTAGATGGATGACTTTTCACTACATATCAAACCCGAGTTCAAACAGAACCAGTTTTACCATGGGGTATCGTGGTAGGTACTCATTCACAAGGTTGTGGAGGATAGATTGGCAGTCGCTCCATGTAAAACACTGGTATTTAGCTACATCTGGTAAGACTGGAAGCCGACCCCAAAATACTTGGGAAAAGGCCAGAAGAATAATGATGAGGTTAGGATTTTCTTTAACTTGATTTGGTATCTAAATAGACAGTTAATCCAAACGCGATGTATGGATATTCTAGACAAAACATACTGGCGATTGCAAGTCACCATTAAGCGTATTTTAGTATTACATTGCAATTCAGTAAAATAAACCCTTTTCAAAAACACCAAACCAATTTAATGTTACATCTCAAAGTTCACCTGCCTACAACATCTTAATTAAAACTCATGAAAGATTTTTCTGCGTTTTCCTCATAGACAAAAGTAATTTTAGAATTGATACTTTTTTTTCTCTATTTTAATTTAAACAGCCAGTATTGCTCACGAATTCTAATTAACACAACAATCGAGGAGTTTATACTTTTTGAGGGATGGACTTGGAAACTCCGTGATGAGAATTAGACGTTTTTATGTGGAGACGTGATTAGATTTCTTATTGCGAATTTATTTAAGACTACGCGTTCAAACTGGGTACTAACAATTTCAAGTGTCTTACGACCAACAGTACCAAAGCGTACCTACACAAGACCATTATTAATGCTATCCGGTATGTCGAAAAAACGCATTTACAACTAATTTTATTTACGGGGCAATTTGCAAAACAAAACATTGAAACATTGTTTTTGGTGTTACAATTTTTTGTTGCCTGTCAGTCATTAAACATAGATCGCAATCACAGCAATATGAAATACGTCAGTCGCCCGTTGTCACAAATTGCGTATATCCATTAACCAACTTTCCGAATTTTTACTCAATAAAAATATACATTTTGTTTCAGAATCTCGCAATCCAGTAAATAACTATATGAAGTTAAAAAAAACAATTTTGCATTTTTCACATGAGTTCGTCTCGAACAATCGGGTTTTCCGTTGATACAGGAGCAACGACGCGGTCGCAAACTGCCTGCAATGTTTGTATTGGAGTGTCCATTATCGTGATGAGGTGCATACCATTCAAGTTACTACATTATAAAAATGAGGGTTCCGTCTAGCGCTTACATAGGGAGTACTGTTCCCCATAAACGACACTTCGACGTTGTATTTTGCATTTTATTTATTACAGCAAAAGGAAAATTTAAAAAAAAACTTTTTTTTTATATTTTTGATTAAACCACAAAGTAAAATAAAACTTGTTAGTGCACTCATAAAAAATACAATAGTCTGAATCAATACTTTTACTATTTCCATATTAAATTGGAACTTTTCATCCGTTAAATATTTTATCAATATCAAAATAAAAATCTACATATAAAATTGTCTATGGTATCTTTTTTAATATCCGAAGTGCAGCTTGGATGAAAGTGTCGCTTACGCTATTCAGCCGCACTCACACAAACACATGTTAGTAATTTCGCGCCCGTCTACACCCCTTCCCAGGGCTTTTGTTCGCTTATGTTTATTATGACATGTTTTGCACAGATAATTGACTTAAGTCTGTGTATTTTACGCATCATGTGGGTCGTATTCTGTGTGTGTAACTTGCGAGATGCGACTAATAAGGATGTTTTAATGTATTTACAACTTTTTAAAAAAGCTTTCACCTTTCTTTGTATTTTCTTCTCATAGGATTGAAATAAATAAGCGAGGTTTAATCGAGTCTACATTTACAAACCGTATTTTTTAAAAGGTGTCTATAGAATACAATGTATTCAAAGTATTTATATATCCTTTTATTTCATTATATTGTAATGAATTTTGTCGGATGTGTAGAATTAAGATTTACAGAGTAGGTATATATATCCGCCATATCAAATACAGAAACTGATAGGTTTAAAAACATCGAAACTTGGAAATGAATCCCACAATACCTGTTCGTTAAATAAAGACACCTTATAAATATGCATGGAACATCAAGTTCTCGCCACTACATAGATTCGTTCATCAAGATCGCATTATCCCGAGCACCTAATAACTTTTCTACTATATCACAAGATACAAACTTGATTGTACCTACGTGCGTTACCTTGTTTGTTCCCTACCTTGGGCTAGCAAACTGCGTAACATCATTACCGAGTTTGATTCGTTCGACGATCGGCTTCACGTAACAACCGATCGATCTGGAGTTACCTAGGTACTCTTATATTATTAGTTTCCTTTTCATGGTTCTTATTGGTTTTTATAGCAGTTCAGAAAACGTTGGGCGCCAATTTCAACCAAACCATAAAGCTGAAGGTTTCCTTGAAATTCTTTATAGTAGCTAAAATGTAATTTTCTCTGATTCCAGATATGAATTTTTGTGATAATGTTTTTGTATCAATAGTCTTGTACCTGCTCTTTTGTGATCTCTTTTAGAATAGAATACACGATAGAACCTCTCTCTTCCTCTCTCTCTCTCTCTCTCTCTCTCTCTCTCTCTCTCTCTCTCTCTCTCTCTCTCTCTCTCTCTCTCTCTCTCTCTCTCTATGTCTCTGTCTCTTTAGTCTGCTGGCTTTTCTTTGGTAGATCTGGAAATTGGAAATTGTCAACACTATTTCTATAACAATATAAAGTTCTGTATCATCAAAATAAAATCGTGCACGTGGTGTCTGTAAGTAATTTTTGCACTCTTAAATGCAAACTGTGTACTTTTAAATTATTGTGTAAACAATTGTAGGTTAGCCTGTTCAATCAATAATAAATAAATAAATCTCGCTCCTTCAAATAGTGAATATTCTCGCATCGAAGTATAGGAACCCCTAAAAAACATCCCATACCAAGTCATAAGTATTCTCAAACCACACCTCACTCCTATAACTTACTCAACATGTAACCCGCACACCTACTTACATATTCATAAGAGTTAGTAGCAAGAAGTCGTGTCGTTTATTCTTTTTACATCTACTTAGATGTGTTTAGGAGCCGCTCATGTAAACACAGCCTCTTGACGCGGCAAATTAAAGCCGAGGACACAGAGACGAAGGTTTTCTCTGTACCTGGTTTTGGATTTGTTGAGTTAAATAAGTTGCTCGGAGAGAAATAACATGAGGTGCTTGTAGTGTTAGTTTAGAAACTGGAGACTCATTTTCATTAATGTTTGCTTTTTCTAAGCACTTTTACCAGCCCCAGCTAGGTAGGAATTATCCGCAAATGACGTGTATTTTAAACCGATACGAAGAAAGAAAAAAGAAATAATTATTTAAGAAATGCACAGGAAATTTAGCAACATAAACTGTCTAACGTATAAAATACAAAGATCTGTGCGCAGCCAATAAATACTATATCTCAGCACGATGTATATATATAGGTATCTAGTACGCTTCTTGGATTGCTGAATGACCCTACATTAAAGCTCTTATGAAAAATATGTCGGAAACATAAAATCACGGTTGGTGCACGATATACAATATAATGTACTACAGACAAGTCATAACACCAGTCATAGTGATCATCTCTCCCGCTAACGTAACCAGCGTATCCTACCCCGAAGTCTTGATCAGCGACGTCATTAAGAGGAGGCGCGTGATCGTGAGCACTCGTGCGGTCAACACGACGACACGACACCGACACGAATTAGCGACGCACGCGACACGAGCGTGTGGCCTGAATTTATTACTACGTCCTGGGGTGGAAAAAAAGTGAAAGAATTAAAGAAAGCTTCGATAATTCGACACCTTTATTAACCTTCGTCTGCGTGGAAGTCGTAGTTTCATAATACAAACTCAATAAAAGGAGGAAGAGTTCCTTCCTCAGCTTTTAAGCTTTTCAAATATTGATTACGTCATTTAGCCGTAAACGTAAGAGACAGGCACTAGAAGACATGATATCTAACATCACCAATGGGTAAGTAAGTATTTTTCCTTTGCAGTCTTAAAAAAATAATTAGATAATACTGCATACGTCTGTGCTACTTCGTATGTTAGTTTTGTTCCCCGAAATACGAATGCTACTCTAAGTAATCTACCTCCATTCTATTTCGATCAACTAAGATATGCTCAAATTAATTAATCTCACTCGGGTGTAAAAAAAGTGCGTGTTCAGTGGAGACTATAGTATCATCAACGTACACTATGTTTATGTGGATTTGCCAAAACGCTGCAATTGTGACAAGTAATATGTCTTCATACAAAAAAATAAAAACGAGCCTAAGTGCAAAGTAAGACAGCACGGGTTAATTATACTCGATGTTGGCAATCAACAAAGCGAATGTACTTATGTCACTTAATTGTTCCTTCACACGCAAACTTTTGTGTTGTAAATTTTGTTGTTCTGGCTTTTCGGCTGGCTAGCTGCCATCTTGTTTTATTGCATCGAATAAAGTCAAATAAACTGGGAGTACTAGTCAAAAAGTACTAAAACAGTAGCGTCATACCGAGAGAGCACCGATAGGTACCTATTTCCCTGGTCTGATTCGTTACATTAATTACTCAATTACTTACAACCATAGTAGGTTACTCAATAAGAACCATTAAATGGATGAGTTCATATTTAACTGCACCTTTGTTAAATAATTGAAATAGTGTTTCAGGATTCATACTAAATGTCTACCGAATATAATTCCTCGGCAGCCTTTACTAGCACTCCGAGGAAGAAATGCAGTAGCTTAACGCAGCCGTATTTCACAAAACAAACGGTTTTAACTACCTTTATTAAAAGCTGTACATACACATTCAATTGTGATTGTGCCGTAATAATCCAACTACCCACCAATATAGCAACTCAAGACCTGTTTATTATTCATGAAATAGTTATTATTGATCGTAAAATAAAACACGGTAATATTTTACAGTCGTTACGCGGCTAATATTCATAACTGTAATGAATATCAAACGACACGCCCGATAGATATGGCCGACTAGTGCCATGTTTATTGCAAGTAAGGTGTTCTGTATGAGGAGCATATGTGCTGGTTTTGGTGGACAGTTCCAGTCCCCACTTATAAAATAATTTCGCTTGACTAACCAAACCTAAGGATGTATGCGGCACTTTATATTGATATTTTTAAACTACTGATGCCTACATACATACATACGTAAACTCACGCCTTTTTCCCATGGGGGTAGGCAGAAACTACAGAGCGCCATATGCTACGATTCTTACATACTTCTTTTGCTTCGTTTACATTCATACATGTTGTCATACACACACGCCGGTTGCGAGTACTACGCACCTGACCTTTCTGAAGAACCTCACCAATAAGGTCTATGTATGTCCTTCTAGGGCGTCCCCTCCCGGCGTTCCCACTTACATCTGCCTTGTAAATAAATAGGTACCTAAAACTACTGATGGCGTAGAAATAAATGAACTTACACTCTGAATGGTTGTGAAGTTGAACGTGACAATGTTAATAAACATTGGTAATTTAAACTTGCAATACTAAATCATGCTTAGTGGGTAACAACGTAAAAAGCTACGCTTTGGATATTACGAATTTGGACACAAAAAAAACCAAAGCTCTCTGCCTAATAATGGGTGGTCAAATCTTCATCCACCATCATTAGGTACATCTAAATAATCCTTTTCCTTTAAATCAAACACTGTTTTAGTGTGAAAGTGTATTTTTTATGCAATTATCCTGCTATTTATCTAACGTATAGACACACGTTTTAGTATTGACTTGCCCTCACATGGGCAGTAAACAACGTTATCGTTGCGTCGTCATCGTGACGTTTAATGTCAAGTGACGTCACTTGACATGCGACTACTACCCGCCGGTTACACACATGTAATGATAATGACATTTGCGTTTCTATACGTCGCTTTGTTTGTGTGTTGAGTGCACTACGGCTAGTTGATTGGTTTTGCTACAACGTACCTAGTATTCGCTGAAAACTGCATTTAATGTATTCTATCAAAAAATGACTTTTTACGCATCAAACTCAACGCAGAAACAAAGGACTCGGAAACATCTCAGAAAAGTGACGCATCCTTAACCCGTAATAATTAATTAAACGAGCTACACTAATCTTGCGTCAGTGTAACTCATAAAAGAATACTTGGCACAGACGATAGTCGCCCAGGCTTGATTAATGCATGATGTTGAGCTTTCATATCCCGAGCCACGAACCTTCAGTGCTGTTTAATCGTAATCCGCATCATCTCTCGCTTAGCTGTGGCTTCGTTTCGCTTTGGCATTTTCTATTGTAAGAAAAGAGTGAAATGCACGAAGTTTGAAAGAACAGAAGGCTCACCATATCATCACTTCAACAAAAGCCTAATTTTGTCCAGACTGGCGGTGTAGGTATGTTAGTTAGGTATTGAATTATTGTCTGTTACTAAAACCACATGCTTACTTAAATTGTAGGTATTGGTCTCAGTGCAGAAGTGTGAATCTGTTGTAATCACCCTGTATTAATGTAGGTGAAGTGAAGGCGAAGCAAGGTGCGCCATTCCATATAATGTAAGGATACGGATTACTTAACAGTTTTTTCATACTTATTTCACCTAAGTTTAAACGGGGTAACCTTACAGAATAGACCGGTAAATCACTACAGTGGCTTATTTCATGTTCTTTTGACAATATGTTTTACAATTTAGGAACTGCTTTTAGCAAAATCTGAGAATTCCCTTAGTGTATTTACTGTGCTTTTCTATTGTGTGGTGTAACGTTCAGGGAGCGCAGTCCACGTCTCGCTCATTCCTCGCTTAGCTGTCCATCCAACTCCACTTTAATAGCGGTCCGCTGGAGAGGCGGATAATTTAAAATACCTACCTACATAGCTCTCACTGCCCAGCTCTTAGCTGGCTGCGGTTGAAAGGTACACTCGGATTCTTGCATATAACTCCCGAAGTTAAAAGGGTTCCGGATATTTAATTTTACGTTTTTATTTCATGGTCTGGCAGAGAAAAGTTTGATACCGATTCAATTCAACGAATAATCAAAACGAAAAGTCCATCTGTATAATAAATGATAATTGGTAATTAATTGCCTTTAAATTCGCATTGAACTTTTAAGCATGATTAATGAAACATTAGGAATCCTAAGTAAATAATGTCTTGTTGTATTGAAACTTCAAGCGCAGCCAACGAAACAATTCAACAGAAACTTAAAGAATGGCATAAAATCGGAGAGCTAAATCAATTTTAGACACAATACACTGCCGGCATGGTACAATTTTAAAAGCATAGTTTAAAACTAAAACGGAATCGTTCCCCACTCTGGTAGGGGTGGAATCATGAATCTTGCTCTCGTAAACCGAAGGAAATTGCTTGCTAAAAGTTTCCGAATTTATAGCGTATTTGTACGTCCGAACTGGTGTTGCAGGATTAGACACATTCGTCGCTATCGAGGGTACACTCGTGACTTACCTGACTTCTTGTTTTATAGTTTTAATTCTTGTTTTTGTTGCTGATAGTTTTAGGGATCATAGATATAGGGACGGGTAACGGCGTCTGCTTTTATAAGTTACACAGCGTGTTTCTGTAAAAGAATTTGCTTTCTTAAAGCTCATAAAATCACCCGAATAAATGTTTTTTCATTAAAAAAGACTCAGACCAGGATAAAATAGGATAAAAATCAACACAATAATTCCTTATTGTTGTTATTATACCTATTGATATTAAAATGTAATTACTATACTTAAAACACACATTGGTACAAAACAGACTTTTCTTACAGAGAAACTATGCCAAGCTTTTAATTAATTACGAGCATTAGTCACCACGCTTGCTCAAGGCGGGTAGACAATTTCATACTTAATTTATTTATAAGTCCAGGTTTTTTCAAGATGTTTTCCCTCATCGATAATATTGATTATATCTATGATTAACTTATTAACTAAGTACCTTTATATAAATTGATAAAGCCACACTGGTATATTACCAGATTTTAACCCTGCGCATTGGTCCCTCGCTACATACAAAATAATTAATATAGAATAGTTTTATTAAATTACTGTAAATATTCTTCCGTAAGTAGATAAATAATAATCATAAATACTAATTGAAATAGCCATCTAATCACCCAGTAACTGAATGCGATCCACCGATATCCGTAATGAGATATTAAAATATAATTAACTACACAACCCAATCGAAATCAGTTTCATTTGGCATCCAAAACCGATAACGATTACCATTGAAGTTACAATGTGGGCTGCTAATATAAATGGGTATACTATGGCCCTATTTCTGGCCGTAATGTGTTGCTAACAATAAGTTAGTGCCGGCTACCCGGTTTTATCTGGCTGACCAGCGGGGTTGAGTGAATCCAGCACATTACTCAGTCCAGTGCCGCAATTTACATAATTAACCAACTTCCTAGCGACTTTCACATCTACCTTGATATATCTTAGTAGGTATCCTACGTTCGTAATTGTGCCCTGGGGTAGACTTGTGTGTTTTTTCGAATGGTAGGTGATTGCTTGTTGTGAGTAAATGTAATAATGTTTTGTACTTACTTAGTGTCTTGATGACGTTAAGGTTCGGTGTGTAATTCGGGACCTATTATCTTATTCACAACTTAAAAAACTCATTGAGACATACCATGTAGGTAAGTATTTGAAATAAGTAAAGACGTATTGCTGTTTCATTCAATATCCAAATCTTAATTCAAAAGAAATAAACAGAGCAGGAAATGTAATAGAAATACGTTATCATTACACTTTTACAGCGAAAAGGTTCTTTCCTGTTGCGCACATTATTTATTTAAATCACTCGTAATGTCGGTGGTACTGCGTGATGTTGGCACAATTTATAGGCCTGTATCGCGACGGTTTTATAAAGCAGACAAGATTAGCAAACACTTGGGAGTTTATTGAAGAATTTGGTCGTCTTTGACGAAGATATTAGGGTAATTTGAGAGGAATTTAACTGTGTAGAAAATGTTGACCGTACCTATTTGCTAATACCATTTAAGTAGATAGGCGATTTTTAAGGATCTGAACGGCTTTTTTCATTGGCACTTAATTTATATTCTTTGAAAAAGTAGTAGACACATCTAAGACAAATCCTATCAGCATGGATTAAAACTTTAATACATATTAATCGCTTATTTGCCTCCGAAAGGCAAATCAGGATTGGAATTCTGTAATACACATCAAAAGAGACATCTCTTTCAGGGAATAACAATTGAATTTAAGGATTCCAATCTAATTCATTCAGATCTCAATTTATAAATCAATTGAATTCTTTAATTGAATTATTGATCAATCAGGTTGGAGTATCTACCGGGCCTGCTTGATTTTAAATGAGAAATAAAAAAAAACTCCAATTAAAAATCCACTCCAATAATTGTTCTAAAGGTTTCCGTATTGAGGAAAATCGTTTAAAGCTTCTGTGTACCAAGTTAAACGACAATGATATTTTCAACTATACATGTTTTAATAATGGGTCTTTTAATTAATTTATTATCAAGGAATATATCGAAATCTGAAAATTGCAAGTATTCAGATGATATGGACAAAGATTTCATGAACTGTCAACTTATAGCGACATCTATCTCGCCGCATACGAACTTAAAACTGACACATCCTACATCGCGATGTTAAAGTAATCAGCCAGATTGAACTTACACAAGATCCCGACAATAACCGTTTGGCGGTAAGCAGTACCTCACCAGAAATAACACCCGTCTGGTCAGAAAATCCTTCCTTTCCTATGGGGGATCTGGAATTTAAACCCTGTTCCTCTTCACACCTTCATTCTTATATACTAATTCTATGCCAAACAATACATACCACGAAACTTCACGTCAGTCAGTAACTATACCAAGTGTGTGCCCATAAATTTGCATCGGTCCACATTATGGGCCCCAGTGCCCCTGGTCCCATGCCCGCTTGCCATTGATGGACTTAATTATTTTTTGACACGGATTCGTTGTGATGGTCCCCGCAGTGGAACCCCTCTAATCTTTTTTTCGATCGTTTTGCACTGACCCCATGTAATGGACAAGTACCTACATTTAAAAATGTTAAATTTCAAGCCAATTTTCACTGAATAATTTTGATTTTTGGATTCCTAACGGAGTGAATTCCGTTTAAGATACGAAATGAACTAAAGATTTACGGAAACAAACGTTAGCACTTATAGAGTCTATTTTTAACGTTGTCTGCTCTAGAAAGCTTTTATGGTAAATCCTAATATAAGTAAAAAGCTTTCTGGTAGATATTATGTAGGTGTTATTTTTAATTCATTAATATTTCCGGTTTTAATAAGACTAGTCGTTGTCGATCGAAGGTCTGGTTTGGGGTTTAACTTAATTAAAGGTTTTAATGCAGCTGCTGTGAATTTTATTTATGGAACCTCCAAAACTCCACATAAATCTTCCACCAAATAGGTTGACCATGTCTATCTTGATCAAAACTTTCCACTTGCCTTGCTATGTTAAAATAACCCAAAAATAAAGGAGTTCCTGTTCACACCCCAATAAATTTACATAAAGCTAGGTACACAACAGCCATACAACCGTACAACCGTTACCGCCAAAAGAGCACTGAGCCAGTCAGCGAACAGATTTAACTGGCAAAAAGTTTATCACGAATGGGCGGGACAGGCCGTGTAGATTTCAGTACAAATGTCAAGCCATACCGCTGCGGTCGCGCCCGCCGCAAAACATGGCTAAATGCCGCTCTTGTGGACCTCACTTTATAGTTGGCGACGTTTCGAAATAGAGCTGAAGACTTTGTTTGAGTTTTTGATGTACCATTCATCCATTTTTAGTGTGTTTACATGCTCTCATTAGCTCTTTTTTGAACGAAAACACTTTTAAAAACTTGGGTGACTTTGATAATGATTTACTTGAAATTGGTGGTGATTAAAGTCTCAAAATCAGTGATCAATGGTATCACTTAGGAAGTCCTTAATTAAAAACATGTAAAAGATACACGGGTTTTATTTCAAAACTAACCACTGTATAACGGCATCAGAAACGCATTAGTTTTAACAATTCCAAAGGATGTACAAAAAATACATTTATATTTTGTACAGTCTCTTGCAAAACATATCTATTGATAATTTAACTTTAATTAAAGCATTGTTGGAAGTGCAACACAATTAGTTTTGCTCTTCATTATTCCATAAATCCTCGATTTTACGTTCCATTATATACAACTATTATGCTTTATTATTTCCACCTGAAAATGAAGATGTGCAGAATGTTTACGGTGAAATGTAGATTTAAACATCAAGCGGTGTGCGGTTGCCATGGTCGCAAAACACCGCAAGGATCGCTGGCCAGCGCCGTGCCGGCTAAAAGGGCTGTGTGCTAGCTTAAAATTGCTTAAACGTTGTTTTGATTTACAGTTGGTGACACGCTTGTATTGTATTTAAGAAGTATTCGTTTTCTGTAAAAGTGTTAATACTAAGGATTTTTAGATTTGGGATTACGTATTCAAAATATCGGGAAAATCACGCTCACGCACTATTTAGGACCTTAGTGAGGCTTAAATAGGTATTAGTGTTAATTTTAATCTGTGCTGCTAGGCAATTGGGTTTATCTTAATTATAATAGTAGGCGTTACTTTGTGGCTATTGTTTTTTCTACTGTTTGATATTTAGGGCACTGGAAATTATGTGTTTTAATAACTGTAATTTCATTGCGAGATCCAAGACTTGAATCTATTCTCGTCGTGCTGCAATGCCGTCACACTTTTTTGGTGTTTGCCACAGTTGAGAATTGTACTTCAGTTTTGTTCGAAACAACAGTTATCGTTTCGTTTGCCAATGCTTCCCATACTAAACACATTTCACAGGTATCTCAAACCATAAAAACGAGGATAGTTCAAGACACATAGGCTTTTTTTTTAGAAACCGCACATAGTCTGGCTATACCTAGTGTTAAAATGCACCAACATATTGTGCAAAAACCAACGTGGTTAAAACCACAGTTTTTGTTCACGATAGTTACCAGTGTTGCCACACATTCAACTCGTATCAAACACCAACTTTGATTTTTCTTTCCTCTGGTCACGCCAGCACCGCTGACGCCTAAAGACAATGAAATCACGCCCCCAAACAATAAATCACAACCATGATTAATGAACTTAATAAGACAGGGGTTCACTTTTGTAATCATATCACTGTGTAAGTTGGTCGATACAGAAAAACGATGTTTTTTAACCGGTATAATTTGAATCGCTGAAAGGGTTTACAAACTAGTTGTCAGGCGCTTAAACGAGTGAAAAAGTTTTTCATGACCGGCGCTGTTTTGTGACTTGTCCATCCATCGAATAGCAGCTATGATGAAAGTTGCACGTCATCGAGGTAAGCTTGTTGCAAAACCAGCCAATCGTAAAACTATATGGGCAAAGGATTTTCAATATTGTTACGGCACTTTCGTTTCTATGATTGGGTTTTATTGCTAGGAGTTTTGTTTTAGTCTTGTCCTTATTAACTTAGTAGTTACCGCAAAAATTAAGCATCGTATGCCTAGTATTCTTGTTTTCCGAGGCGCGGTCTTTGTATCATGACACCCCTTAGTTAGACCGGTGTTCAGGTTTACGGGGTTCTATAATGACTGTCGTAGATCTATAATTGACAGCCGGGACCAACGGCTTAACGTGCTTTCCGAATCACGAAGGGTACATGATGCTTTAAATGATCACTCATCCTTGGGTCTACTTTAAAGAACCTTGATAAACTTTGATCTACATGTTTGTGTCACATTTAGTATGCAGCCACGATCCAGTCTGATAGATTATTGTTTCTTACCAAGAAATAAAGGAAGATGGCTTTTGATGTAACAAAGTATTTATATACCTCCCATAAATAAGTAGAGAGATACTTTACGTAGGTAAAACCGAAATGAAACGTGTTTTTTTCTGCAGCGGTAAACTTATATTATAACAATTTATTTTCCCGAATGCCAAGTTCGGAACCGTTCTTTATTAATGTCCTGTCGACATTTCGCCCTGGTGGCCGTGCTTTAAATTTAAAATTTAAATTTGCAACTTTTAATACTAAGTAAAAAGAGTTTAATATATTATTGAATATTGAAAATGCGGGAAAGCACGTTTATTTTGCGTGTTCCGTGAGAAAATGATTTAACGTAAATTTTATAAAGTTTTCATTGTATGTAAAACGGTTTAATACTTTTTAGATTTAAAACCGAAGTGTAAAGAAAATAGAGTTATCATAAAAAGTAATTATTTGAGCAGGTGATACAAAATAAGTGAGTTGTTAATTGGACTAGTAGTGGACGCAAGCGCTGCTACAGAACTTGAGGTCTGATTTCGAGTCCAATTTCTGGGTCCTCCGACCACGTGATATCAGGATATTTCATCAAGAATTTTACACAACGTGGAGTCTGAATTTGTTCCTGGTTTATAGCAATAGGCTCGCCACATATTATTTATTACAACTTTCCCTAACCCGGTCGAGAGTAAAGAAGTGAAAAAATATCCATAGTATGTTGCTACTTTATACTAACTTTACTTGCTATAACTGAGTAAGCTATCCTACAGTCCGGACAGCAAACTTTTTCTGAATATCCATAGACAATGTTGCCATCAAGTAGAAAGTCCGTTGGCTATGTGTTGCCTGTCCTTTCATTGTTCTTTTCTTTCCTCTAAGATAAACTTTCGTCCCGGGCGAGGAAGTGGTGTGTTTTATGCTCGTGTCAGATGTCCCGCCTACTTAGCCTTTGTTTTGCACTGTGAAATACATATCGTGGTTTTTTTACTGGTCTTATTTTGTACCTGTTGACGTTGAGTAGACTTTTTCGTTGTTGCCACTGCTTGAGGATGCACTTAGCTCTTATGATTTAATGGAATCCAATACTATCAGATTTCTACTGAGGTTAAAAAACATCTCTATTTCTCCCTTCAAGATTATTGTAAGTAACAAGATTATAGTAACCATAAGATAGAAATATAATGTCTTAGAAAGTTATAACCATTTTCTTCTGACGTGTGAACACTAATCCATAACAGAGTAGTGCAGTACCTTTCCCTGTAGCAAATTGAAACGGATTACTAGTGATGTTCTTGAAAACGGATTACTTGGTGCACGGAGCACTAGCACTAACAATTCATGTATATCTTCCTTACATAGTTATGTAGTGTAGTATACAAGAGGGGAGTAACTTATCTCTGAAAACCGTTAGAGATTTAGGTGATGCACTTTGAACTTTGAGTTTGTAGGACTGCAAAGACATTCAATGCCTATAGACCGGACATCACGAACAAAATTTTCGTCCGAAAAAGTGTGTCCTGCTGGATACAGGTCTATGAGTTTTTTGTAGTACGCTCCGCTGCCGCTCCAATATTCATATATTATTCTAGATGGCGTTACTGAGACATGGGATCAAAGTTTTTCTATGACATTTCCTTGACTCGCTCTATAGTATTTTAAATCTCTTTGTAGGACTGATACTTACATTATGTAGCAGAAAAGCTTAGACCAAGTACCACTTCCATAATACTATTCCGTTTTTAAATAGTTTTATAACGCTACAAATATTAAGGCTTTCCTTTTTTACATAATATATATATCTTGTTTATGGCCTACCCTCCTCCCAAAATAAAAGATTTTATTTCAAACGCGAATCATCCATCCTCTCGCTCGTGAACACGAATGTCCTAAACTTACAACCTCACCTTAAGACGGCCCATTATTAGTTATACAAGAAACACTGAGCTAATATCACAAATCGTGACCAGGGTGTCAATACTGCAATAATACTGCCGGCTGTACGTGGCGGCGGTGACAAACAGATCGGGAGGTGTCCGGATATTCCCAATTTCCGTGTTCCGTGGTGTCACCTCGCCGGATTTATGTCACAGTTGCGGGTAGATGGATGACGTCGAAGCGACCTGTTGGCCGAAGCTTCGAACTACGAATATTCGCAAGCGTCTCGCTCTGCTGTACAGACGTGTGCTTAGCTGTATGGTTTTGATTTATATCTTGTATCGGTCCTTTCCTGCACATTGCGTTTTGGGTATACGCAAACACTGAATCAAGTCAAAATCGAATTGAATTTCCGTTTCAAACGACAATAGAATTATTGGCAAAACCGAGAAAAAAATAACTGTCCCAACAACGACAATCCTTTATTACCACTTAACATTAAAATACTCAAAGCTAATGGTAAGTCTTCTCATCGATTGTTACGGAACAATTTTGTTTCCTATACGTGGATTTGAATCAAATTATATTTGAAAAGCTAAATTGGAATATATCGGATTTAATCGCTGAACTGAACTTTTACCTAAGTCCATAAACCGCCCATATTTTGTACTCCATCTGCTTTCACAAATGCGAAAGGCCGGGAGCATTGTTTACTTTTAATATCAGCTGTGATATCACTCCGTACAGGAGGGCTGAGGCTCAGCGCCTAGCCGTGTTTATTATATTTATCACGGGACAAAAGAACGCAGAAGGATTGATTCGATTATGCTGGTGGTTTTATGATTTAGTGGAATTCCAACACAAAGTCAATATTGTAGTGTTAAGTTTTTCGTTTGATTTAGAATAAATATTTAACTCTATACTTACACTGGAAATGAAAATAAAATCTAAAACCTAATTCTAAAATATGGCGTCAAAATCTCATCCGCATCGCTAAGAGTGTTAGGAGTATTATGTTATACCTATCATCAAATTCTAATCTATTATTTTGCTAGAATTAATAACGAATGCCCACTTCAGATCATCTAACTGGCCAAAAACAGCCGCGAAAAATCTTGCTTGGGCATTTAGTATCTTCAAGCGCGAAAGCTTTTGTTGCTGTACCTATGTTGTCTATAATGGACATTCTGATCTTAATCTATCTGCCGTATAAATGCCCAAAAAAGGTAATGGAATAACAAAATGATTGTGCACAACGTAGCTCGCCTACGTTCATGTTGTTTTCATAAATTGCACTCTGTTTGATACGAATCCCTTAAATATTTAACATCGAACGGTGGGATTGGAGGTTGCCCTATTGAAGATTAAATGTTTTTAAGTGCTTTATCCTGCAACATGGTTGCCATACGTGTTTTTGAAAACATATTTTTATCAATATTTGTCTGTCTCATAGCAAGAATTACTGGGTCGGACAAAGTAATATCGGATCAGGAATTTCTCAGTAGAAGCCCTGAGTCTAGATAATGGAAAGTTATGTGCTTGCTCCTATTAAATACAAGTGACTTAACAGAACTGGCAAGGGAACTCCTCAGCCTAATTCTTCGTAGGAATACGGGTGTGATGTCATGCTAATATCAATATTGTAAAATGATGTAAAGAAGCGCAAAAATAGTTGCAAGTACTTCTTTGGTAGTATTATCTGGAAGCGGCCGTTTCTTAAAATTACTACATTTATTCGAATAGATAATGAATTGAAGATGAAATGTGGTAAGGTACAAATATTGGCCTTCCTTTATTTGGTAACCCCCCACATTTATACCAATACCTTTTCTCACAACAGATTTAAATAATTTAATTGTGAAAATTTACTGGATTGCACCAAACATTTTTTACACTCAAACCGTCCAAATAAATTAATTTCACAAGTACCCACATTTTACTCGCGTCTGGTTCATATTGTGATTTATACCATTCGGCAGATGGATGGGGCCCGCGTTGACCCCGCGGCACCCCGACATAAATTCTTACTTTTAGCGGAGTGTCACAAAATGAAATAATGTGTCCTGCAATGGAATTATTTTGACACGTTTCGTATGCTAAGTACTTAGATTATTTTTGGTTCAATTTATCATGACATTTGGATGGATAACGGGTTAGTACTTTCATGTAACAGTGCTTGAAGAATGTTTTCTCTAATTACTGTTAGCCAATTTGGCGCAGCCGTGAGATACACACTCTTTTTCGTGTTTAGTTCTAAGTCTTTTATTATTATTTTTTTACTTTGTTTTGTGCACTTGTGGCATGTGCCAAATAAATATGTTTTCTTTCTTTCTTTCTTTTCTTTCTTTCAATACGGTATATATGACACCTCTCACGTTCTGTAGTTATTCTCGGGATTTTAAATACGAAATAACAAACAAATTGCTTACGTAATTTAAGTTCGCCAGCAACACAAACCACTAAATGTGTTAATCGCTCTAAACAGATTTTGAACATCATTCTATCTACCATCTTCAAATGATTGATAGAAACACAAAGGTTTCATAAATAACACGTTAAGCTTTGAATTAGTTTAGCGTTAGATGCGTACCTACCTATAGCACTAAATACATTTGGTTCTGAATGGTTTATGAGATTATGGTGCATGCGAGCCTTAATATTTGACATTGGCAGAAGATGAGCTTTTTATTTGTCGGAATCTTTATATCCCAACAAAATATCAAATTACTTTCGTTCGAGTTCCAAAAAAGTTTTCCCCTACAATAATACGCACTTAAGCGCATATTACACTTCAAATAAGCTGAGTCATTGTATTTCAACAGCTGTTATGATTTATGTCAGTTAACACCGTGTCTGACTTTGTTGTAGGCATGCCATTGTTCGTTATGACAGCTGACTGTGCAAAATGACAGCAGGAATACGCCGCCGTGTGCACGGTACAAAAGGTGTAATAATGACATTGTATGTTATATTGTTAAGATTTCTTGTTGTGCCATCTTTAGCTTTACACACGATGAACAAAGTAATTGTTAACTTACGCTTTTTATTTTGAAATGTGCTTTATTCGATTAAAATAATCCTAACATTAATTTTTTTCCACTTTAAATAGACATTTACAAAGTCGGTTGCTTTTCATGTGCTAAAAAAAACAAAAATATTGTTATGTAAATTTTGACAGATTTCATATAAATTTTGACAGTTGCTGTCAGTATTATATCGGCATAACTCAAACGTACCCATTCGTTGATTTTATGAATACTTACTTAGTTCATCTTACTTCATTTTCTTTTAAAACTTCAATAACTGTAAATATGAAGAATTATTTAATTTAAATCTCTAAGTAGGATGGCGTGTTAGCTGACAGTTGCCCGCGGCTAGTCGCCTGTTCTTGACTCCAACTTTTGTCTGTCCGCTTTTGTGATTCTAGAAAAAAAAAACTGATTGAAAGACTTTCTCGTTAATAATATTTGAGCTTCAGACTTGAGATGTTTTTCGTCTGTCTCATTATTTTTAACTAGCCAACGTCAAGCGGTATCACCCGCGTAGTTACCATTCCCGTGGAACTATGGGATAAAAAGTAGCCCGTACCCGGGTTTAGTGTAGCTTCATCGCTTTTGAGTTTATTCATTACAGACATAGACAAGACATACATTTGGCCTCTTTATAATATTAGCGTAGAAGTGTAGATGAAACATAGTATCTCCTACATATTTGTCATTATTATCATATCACATAGACCTATGTTTGAATCTATTTTAAACTGCGCATATCGGAAAGGAGAAATAAAATATGCAAGAGGTACCTGCCTCAAAGTGAATGTGTACCTACATAACATAAAACACAAGCAAAAACACATCAAAACCTATTGGTATCAATTCATAAAAATATAAAAGACTGCTTCCGTCATTGCGTTGTAAACATAACATACAAAATAATTACATTTGCAAATCAAATGTCGATGCCAGGAAACAATTACTCAAGTGATTACAAGTCGCGCCCGCCTTTGCGTTAGGTTGTATTGTGTTGCCATGTGGTAAAAATGTGACTCAGTTTTAAAAGATAAAAATATTTTTAAGATTCCTTCACTTTGGATGGTAAAATCACTTGAATATTTTAAACTGACTAGATTAATTGACCAATAATAGGGTTTTTCGTGGGTATTTTATCAAACGGAAAAGTTGTAGAGTGGCCAGCACATCAAGCTACCCCGATGTGTCCAATTTCTTTGATAGTTTTAACTTCATTACAAACAGTATAAGGTTCATGTTCAATTGGAAAAAATCGACAGTTTATTCATGTTCAATTGGAAAAATTCGACAGTTTAGGGTAGCTTGATGTGCAGGTATCTATATACCTGCACATCAACCTAAACTAAACTGTCGACCTGTCGAAAGATCGTTTTGCGGCTTTGTTTCTGAATTTGGTGTAAAGTAGTTAATTTAAGAAAGGAATTTTCCAAAGTAGTTAATTTAAGAAAGGAGTTTTTCATTGTTTTATATACCAGTAACCTACGGGGAGAGAGGGCGCCACAGTGCCAACGTTTACACTGGTTCCGCGATTAAAGTGCAATTAAAAATACAAAAAGTGCTTCGTTATTGTTAAAAAACATTTGACTACACAATAAAAAGTATATTTCAATAGTATAATTGTAGAACACTCTGTGAAAATCCTGTGAAGTGAATTATCTTAAAGAAAGTGAAAATAACGAACAGTCGTGTCATTTTGAACAATACCCACAAAAACATGGAAGACCACAATAATTGGTGATCTTAAATGTATAAACTAAAAATAACAATAAATACAGTGTATAAAGTGCCAAATAATAAATGCCATAAAAACAATAATTCTATCATAACCTTAAAGTGCGAGAAAAAGTGACTCAGCACAGAAACGGAATTATCCTAGCACAAAGCCGCCATCTAGGAAAAACACCCATTAGTTATTTGTGCGAACTGAGAGCGATCAAAGATCGATACGAATAAGCAAGCACTTTTGTACATAATCAAAAGATGGCGCTGTTCATAAACCCAGCAGTTTTTCTTTAAGATCGAAGCTACGTATACTCAGCAAGTAGATTCAACATATTAGCAAAAGAGGGGGTTTACAAATATAGAATAATTATTTCAAATAATATTACATACTTAATAAATTATTTAACCATGGATGATATTAAAAAGATTCTGGAAATGATGCAACAGGAAATAAGACAACAAAAAACGGATATGCTGGAAATGAAAGAAGACATAAAAAGCACAATAAACAATAACATTAACGAAAAATTTAAAAATCTAGAATTAAAAAATGAACTTTTAGAAAAGAAAGTCGAGGAACAAGCTGCAGCAATTAACAACTTTGAACGATACAAAAGACGCAAAAATCTGATTATATTTGGGGTCGAGGAACAGGAGAAATCATACCATGACCTAGAAAAAATTATAATAGAAATAATCAGCGTATATTTTGGTTTCAAATATGAGAACAATTGCATCGAAGCGGTCAGAAGATTAGGTAAAAAAAGTGAGAAAGTCAGGCCAATAGTAATAACGTTCACTACACTGGGGTTAAAAGTAAAGATTCTTAAAAATTGCAAATGTCTCGAAAAGTCGCCTTACTATTTAAAACAAGACTACCCCCTAGAAGTATTAAACAAACGGAAAGAGTTGCAACCCCAACTGAAAATCCAAGAAGAACTGGGAAAAAAGGCATATATCAAATATGATAAGTTAATTGTTCTAAACAACCAAGATTCTACTAACACATCTCAAAACTCCACAAACAAGCGAAACCTGTCTGAATCACCAGAAATAACTACAAATAATATAGAAAAAAAACAACATTACAATAAAAAACAACCGACAAAAAAGAACAAGACAGATAATGTGAATATGAAAAAGTTTCTAATACAGAAACCAAAACTTATTATTCACTCTCTAGAAGAAAATACCCAATACCCAGAATAACAACTTCAGTTGGCCCCTCTCCCCTCTCACTATCTCCCAATACGGCTTGTCACCGCGGGGGATTAAGACTATAACCCTCTAACAACAACAATAATACACTTTCACTTAAAATGTAAGATCGCTCCTATTCCCGATTTCCACAAAGATATTACCCAAAACCCAGGTGAAGGAGAGAAAAAGTTGGAGGAGGCCTATACCCAAACGGGGTCTTAACTATAATACTAAAAATGAAATAAAATAATTATCATACCTACAATAAAATGTTAATTTTGCACGATGTAAGTAGTTAATAAACTGTTAAAAAAAAGAAATATCCAATGTACCTACCGTAAAACTTATTGTTATACAAAATTTGTAAGTAAAGTGATATATTTAAAGAATTAATATCTGAATGAAGAAATGAAAATTAATTAAACTGATTTAAATATGAAATGTATTGATAAATTAACTGAAAATATGTTTAATGTATTGTTAAACAAATTATTTAAGTAAATTATTAAAAGTTGATATATTAAAAAAAAAAAAAAAACTTTAAATATTAAAAGAAATAATAATATGAATGGAATATACAAATGTTTTTTGTAGGTGTTATTTACTATAAATCTAATTAAATGTTAACTGTATATTTATTAATGTAATGTACTTAAGGTATGAAATGTTAAAGGAAATATATTTTAAGGCATGAAATGTTAAGGCAAATAAAGGCTAAAATAAATAAATAAATAAATAATAACCTACGGGTAATAAAATAGATCAATATTTTTCAATGGTTTATTTTATTTATACCTACTTACCGCTTGAAGATTAATTGTTCAGGCTCCCACAGGTGAGTTTATCCTTGCGATTATTTTGTGTGTGCTCCTGGCGCCCGAATTTTCTATATTTCTTTTGCTTATTTGGAACACACTACACATTTTTTTTATTACATTTATTTTTCATATAACCCAATAACACATTTTTTTTATTATTACAATTGGCGAACGGCGATACGGTCGATACGATCGAACGATCCTAAACTGTCTGTAGAAATTATTATTCACATGACAAGGTATAGACCTTGTCTTGTGAATAATAATTTTTAAGTCCAACCCTGAAATATGATTAAAAAAAACTGCTACAAAGTGATCCCCGCGAGTAAAATGTAACACCTTTTTTTTCATTGCTGCATTCGGTTCTCCAACGACTATGTTATTTCCAATTATTAATTTAAATACCAATCCCAATACATGGCGGGTTCATTTCCTGACAGATTCGATCAACTGTAAAATTTTACCTTACATAAAATAGCGGTATATCCCCATCAATTTATATATTCCACCTGGCAACCCTAAGCCGCCGTCATTTGTGATCGTTGAAGCTGCGTAATTGGTGTAATTGACGTTACAAGAATCATACGCAGTGACACCTAAATGCGTATCTACAAACCTACATATAAATAGATCGATGTAGATCGAATTATAGGTACTTACATTGTGGTTGGAGTATAGGTTAGCCATAACATAGTGGATACGAGAATAGAATAGAAAATTATCTATTGTAAATAAATTGTAGCTTAAGGAGCTACGGTGGGCGACCTTATTACTAAAATCGATCTCTTATGGATAACTTATGGATGGGCATGATAAAGATAAAGAAACGATAAGTGGGAAGTTTGTGGTGAACACACATAATATTACTACTAGGCCGGTAACTATTTGAAAATAAAAATATAAATATGTATACATAAAATGGTACCTACATACAAATATTAAAAACTACAATACCGAACTGTTATAATTATTATGACATTTTATGTAAGTGGTAATAATTATTGATCATGCGCATAAAATGCGCAAAAAACATCTTAAACATAGATGTTAAACAACACAAACAACAACGACAACTAATCTTACGATTTAACACTAAGGCGAAAGTAATTATCTCTAGACTTAACAATTATTACATTGAAATTTATTCTGAACTGAGACAGTAGCGGTAATGTCGGCAGACTCCTGTTTGTGCTCGCGACAACATAAGACATATTGTTTTATGTGTAATGAATCTTCCCGCTTCACGTGGAATTTTAATATAGACTAGAAAAATAAGTAAGTGATTCTGAGTTATTAATTATTAAACTATTTCTCGTGTTAACAATAATGATGAGCTACAGAAAAAAGTAAATTATTCTTTACTAAAGTAGTTATGCGAACATTCTTGTCTCTTAATTAGACACAAAATTCTCTGTGTACATTTCATTATGACCTGTCATTATTTTAAAAATATAGAAAGTAATTTTCTTTATAATATTCTAGTCTGTTGACAGTTAAAACCTCCTTTTAAATTTAATTACTCTTATCACGAAATCCGTGTCACGTGTCCACTAATTAAGTATGTAAAATAGTTTTAAGTTTCACAACTCAATGTAATGTTGTGAGTGACACAAACTAAAAGGTAAACTTGTGAACTGAACATAAATGGTTTTTATCATTTCTCATGTCATCGGGTTTTGTGATTAGGTATGTATTTTGCTGTTTGTTTTCACAAGAAAATGTTGTAAAAAGTGGACATAACAGTTAATACTAATGTTTCGTTTGCCTTAAGCCCTATCTGTTGTTAATACTATAAAATATTCAGGTGATAGTAGCACCTTTTAATAGGTCGAGTAATTTATCAAACACATTCGCTTTCCTCATCACAGGGATACTGTTTTGAAGTATTACATAAATACTTACTCTTGATAGAAATTAAAATAAATAGATTGCAATTAATATATTCGAGCGCATGTTCAACAGCAATGCTATTAGTAAAAATCACCCCGTGAAAATGTTGGTGAAATGAAGACGAATTGAGCTGTCATTCCATACTCTTGCTAGGGATTGACAGTTCACATCACTCAAGTTCACGGGGAGATGATTACGGAATCGACTACACACATTACACATCAAGCTAGTATCAGTCTTATGAATTTAAAGTTAATTGAAATAAAATAGTCAAAATAAAGTTAACTTAAGTTAATAATAGTTTTTTTGCTTTTTTTTCTCTTACGACACTAAAATGTCTGTGCAGAATAAGGTTTTATTTTTTTTTCTTTGGTTAGTTATAAATTATCTTTTCTCTCTAATCTTCTTAAATCTATACTAATATTATAAAGAGGTCAAATTTGTTTGTTTGTTTGTAACTTTGTATGTAGGGGGTAATCTTTGGAACTAATGATCCAATTTTAAAATTATTGCACTGGTGGAAAGCAACACTATTCCCGGATGACCTAGGCTACTTTTTATCCCTGTAATCCCTCGAAAACAGGAACTACGCGAAAAGGAATGCGTGAAACCACGTGACGTCTGCTATCAACACTAATTAAGTACTAATTTTCCAGCATTTGATGGTCTATCATAGTGCCTACTTGGTATTAGCAAAATTGTGGTGTATCTTCCACAAACGCTATTAATGAAGAGTTGAAGTTGAAGCTAGTGTCTTGAGAGTGTCACCCAGTAACACCGCATAGGTATAGATAAAATATAATGCCATAGCTTCTTAGTAAGTACCTACATATCCTAGCATCAATAGCTTCAACGTTGAAGACTGAGTAATCCATTATTGTCAATCAATTTGATTACTACCTTAGTAAAATAGTGGCGCTCCATTCGATCAATTCGATTAGTGTAATGGCGAGTTATCTGTGGATTAATCGTTATTGTCCTACTTGTCCTTTAATACTTAAAACTTTATTACTTTCCCGCTGTTTTGTTTCTTTCTTTTGAATTAGGTGTGTTTCATCTAATTCCTTTTTCTAATGGAAGATGGCAGTATCTACAGAACGCCATTTGCTATAGGTACCTATCCATAAGTAGGTACCTCCTCTTTTCCTTCATTTACGTTCATACATCAGAGGGGCAATTAGGATATTATTAATAACGTTCGCATTATCTCAGTCTGTCAAATATGCCTTTAGTAATCTCCCTATAGGTATTTTTATAAGTTTTTAACATTGATTGTCGCTGAGGTAAAATTTCAACTAGATTTTGAACGTGATTGATAACGGGAATTAGCCATTTGGTTATATACGCACATCACTCTTTAAATAATAGAAAGCTTTCAGAATCTGAAAATTAATAAAGTACGCTAAAATTGCAAACGCTCTAAAACAATAAACCCACCTGCAGTAGGTATAAAGCTAAATAATGATTGCACTGTATAAAATTTAGTGCATTTTCCATAAACTTGATTTTGGCCCGTATGAGGCTGATTGGTCGTAAAACCACGTCTAACTTGAGGTAGCTTCTAGGAAATATAATAATTACATTTATTAATGGAACTTTTATGAATAAAATGTCTAGTCGGAAAAAACATTAGCTTTATTAAAAGGTGTGATGGTAATGATAAGAACGCCTCTTCGTTTGTTTTAATTCCACGGGTTGGCTTGAAATATGACAAAAAAATTGTAGGTACATAACCTCAAATTATATCAAGCCTTAAATAAATATTGAGTAGGTATATATACTAGTAAGCTAAGTATCTTATAAGTATTCATGTGCGTCATCAAATCTCACCAGACGGATCAACTGACTAATCGAGGCGAACGTTAACACAAAGATGGAATAAGTCATTGACGCCAAAAACTAGGTCGAGTAATGGCTAGTGACGTCATCGGCATCTCTCGTCACGTCCCATCTGGAGTCCAAGCCAGTTTCCTATATCATTGCTTCAAGCATCTCGTAGCGAAACGGTCGATTTCTGTTTATCGTCTATATATAGGTACTGCGAGATAAACGTGACCGATTTTTTGACGAACTGCAAATGTTATTTGGGATTTGATGGGCACTTCTTCAACCATCAAAACCGCTGGGGGCGTTTATTGTTGCTTATCAAGACCACAAACGGGTGTCTTGGTTTCTATGTACCTTTCTTAGGTATTAACCGATTTTGTGTCGCCAAAGCAAGACTCCGCTTTCCTTACTAGTTTTATGTTTTTTTTTGTACAATCGGGCTCCTATTCTCTCTCTTCTCTCAATTGCCAAATAATCAAACATTTGACCAAATGTTTAGTATGGGACAACACATTGACCTATATCCGACTGTGATCACTTCAATCATTACGTCATATTGGTTTCAGTTGAATCCAGGAGCACCAAACGTGACTGATTTATAGAAGCATAACACAATTATTTCGCAATTCTCATTGTTTTGTGCAAACGTGCAGCTTGCGGAATGTCGTGCATAATTTAATATGAAATTCTGTTGGTGCGAAACATGAATTAATAGTTAATATGATAATATTTTTGTCGAAAGTATCATCAGATTTTCGGAAATGTTCAGGAATATATATGGAAGTTATGTACCTTGTAGTGCTAAATAGTACAATATGTAATAGCCATTTATTTCTAAGAAACTTGAAGGATAAACGTTGATGCTGTCTTGGGGTTACTTACGAAGAAAGTTATGAAGAACTAGTTTATATTAAACCAAGCGCCTGTCATGGAGATCTAAAGGCGCTAACAGTAGATACCTTAACTAATAGGTACCTACCTAGTTCTTTAGATTATAAAGAGGACCTATACATACATGGTTAGTAAACTCATGGATACGAAATACAAATGGTAACAAGTCTTTACTGTCATTCTATAATATAATAGCTAATAGGCTCATACGCACGGCGAAATCCAAATATTGTGAAACACGGTGTCATATCCGAAAAGTTACGAAAATATGTTAGCGTAAAAGTTAAGGGCTACAGAAGAGTTCCAGAAAATGTTCGCATAGCAATTCATATTAAAAGTTAATAACGAACGTAACTTTTGTCTATGATTGGATTATGTTAAGTCAGCGTACAGCCTAACGAGGCTGAGATTGTTATCAGCATAATCATTTGAGATATAAAGACGAGGGGAATCACAATATTTCGCGGCTTTTGAGTATGATTATTGTAATTTAGGTTTGTTTTGAATATTATTAAGATAATATAGTATAGTACGTAATTATAGAATTATAATGGAGATACTTTTTAGAAAAAAAAATGAACCATCAGGCCTAGCCATATTACAATTAATTTTATTTCTATTCTATTTCTTTTACTGAAAGAAAATGGCGTTTATGGAGTAAGCTGTTTGTCAACTGTCAAGTCTCGTTAATATTTGACAGTTGACAACCAGTTGATTCCATATACGCCATTTTAATTCTATTTTCGCCTTATCGATTACGATAATACAAATAGAATTTGTAATATGGCTAGGCCTGCACGTAGGTAAATAGACATGACTTATTGGCGCCCAACTAAAATTAAGCAGTCGAACTTTGGCGCCCAACAAGGATGATGAATTTCCTTAGTAGTGCGATTGCTAGTTGATGTGACTGAAACATCGATCGCATTAACTACTAATCATATTATTACATCACATGTGTCATTAAAAAATCAAAAATCTAATCGCATAAATATCCGTTTTTATTACCGACATATTAATAATTTCCCAGATTACTCCGTCCAATTTGACTACTCGATTCGAATTTCAGAATTCAGTGTGTGTAGGAAAACTCATATAGAATGCATAAACGCTGTGAACCGACTTCATAAGCAGCTGATTTAAAATTATAATTTACGGGAGGCACCCGCGGTGGTTGTTACAGTTCCGTTATAATAACGATGACAAAACCTTGATACATGACAATAATTTGTATGCTAATGTTCGACACGTTTTTGATTCAGATGGTAATGTTGACCTGGTGACGTCAGAAATGTAGATACGGGAGATCAAGGAGTTGCGATGGATGGAAAGTTGTTGTTGGAAATGGGTTTGATATGTTGGTGTGTGAAAATGTACTGACTTGAGATTTTAATAAGTATATGTATTAAGGAATGATCGAATGGAACGTGGAAAGGTCAGCGAACTATTTATTAATATCATCTTGCCTGTAATCCCCAAAGGGACAAATGTACCTGTAGTACACCCACATTGTGCAAATTATGTTTAAGTCCCATGTAAATCTTTCATTAAAGATCACAAATCGTTAAGAAAGATTAGATGATTTCGTTACCCAATGTCTTTGAAATGTTACTAAAACGACCGAGAATTTATTTATTCAAAATGGAATCAGCGCTTTCAGCTGTCAGAAATTTATGATAGCCGCCAATACGCCCACCCTTCACTGGACAGCAATTGTTTCTAAGTATCTACTAAATATCAAGAATTAGGGTACAAAATTCAACACCTCTTCATTAAACTTCCAGTTGACCATTTTTTATATTAAAGCGAAGGCAATGATAGAAAAATTAACCTCCGAAGATTTTGGACTTAAATTGTAAACTGTTTTGCACTAACGAAGCCACTGAAAAACATTTCAAATTAATGCTAGCGACGTGCGTCACAAAATAAGGTTTGAGTTAACGTGAATCGGGTAATATAATATCGGGATTTTTGATATGGTACTAACAAGGTTTGCGAAACCACGGAAATGCTAAATTGGGACTAAAGTTCTCGACTTACTCGAACTCGTAGTAAACCGGAAAATTATGTTATATTTAACTTCATTACTCGGGTTCATCTCAGCAAAATATCTAGTTTCACAGTAGGTACATATTGTTAGAAGTATATGGGATATTGTAGAGAGTTAAAATTTTTCGAGAAGCCGCCCTCGGGCTGGGTATGATAATTTTGTTATTGTGTATTTTAAAAACTTTCTGATGTTAGTATTCGTAACTTTAACAAAAAAAACCTTTTGTACCTAAGTATAATATTATCGGATACCATTTAACGTACAGACATCACTTTGACTGCTTTGTTGTTGTAGTGGTCGCAAGTGCTAATGCTGCCCATGAGGTCCTGGGTTTAATTTTCGAGTCGGACAAATGATATTAGGTTTTTCTATCTGGAATTTTTCAATAGCAGCCCACACTCTGGAACTGCATCCGATTGAAGTGAACTGTAAAACCGTAACACTAGTAACCGGGGATGACCATTTCGCGTCACCTTCACTCCACCTACACTTGATTTCGGTGATATTTGCAAAACAGTAATGCAGTTTTTAACCATCAATCGCCACATTTATTGCATCTCAACCATATCACCCCTGACTTCTTTATACCCAGCAATTAATTGACGACTTTTACTGACCTTTATTAAGCCATCCATGCCGATAATAAGTAGGTATGCGAGTGACGTTGACAATACTATCTATCAAAGCCCATCCCGGGACGGCAAACATCCCCAGGCATGGATAAAAGGGCTTTCACTTAAGAGAAACGTGTGTTGCTTTCATCTATGTTACAGTAAATGTTATTCTGATCTACGTTTACTTAGGTATATATTTGTGATGTCATTATGTCTGCTTCTATGGTATAATCTACTCTGAGTGCTGTGATGTTACTTTGAGGATGGGCGGCGCTTATAACGACATGTGTGAAGGGTTTTCTGTTATTTTTGTGTTCTATAAAAATATAATCTTCGAGACAGGAGATTATCAGAGTTTGAATTATTTTTTAAAGAGTGCTTATAGATGGTTTGGTCACGTTAAAAGGATGATTGAAAGGCGACTAACGAAAGATAAGACAAACATATACCTTATTGACGAGGAAAGGTCATGTGCGTATTACTCTCAACCGGCGTGTGTGTATGACAACATGTATGAATGTAAACGAAGCTAAAGAAGTATGTAAGAATCATAGCATATGGCGCTCTGTAGTTTCTGCCTGCTCCCATAGGAAAGGTGTGAGTGTATGTATGTATGAATGTAAGTTTTTATTAACATAGACATACTTACATCAAGCCTGCATTCACCAAAGGCTCAGACAGGAGCAAATCGTATAGCACACACACGTTTCGCTAGCAATGTTAAAGTTCCATAGAAAACTAGGCTTGGAGACTAGAGCCATCAACTGAGCTGAAACACAGATACCGGGCTGGTACCTACTAAGAAATACTGACCAACGACTGAAATACTGACGGAAAAACCCAATAACCCAAGAATTGATCCTTGCGCCAGCAACTAGACCATCGGTTTTTATTACCTTTTGTTGAATAGTAAAGGCATATTAAATTCAAGGTATTAAGTTAGTAGTTAGCCAAAAAGTTAATTTTGAAATAGTATCAGCTAAGTCTGGCTGGCCTTATTTCAGTTATAGTTAGAAATTAATTAATTTTTCATTTGATATTTTAGTTTTCTCCGACCTAGGTCAATCCCGAAGCATGAAAACTTTTAATTCATTCGCTTCTATCTCAATGTAAATTATATTAATACACTTATAATTACTTAAGTTAGCATCAAACTTAAGTCTAGGCAGATTTTCAAGTCTGAAAATACCATTGAAATTATGTGAATATAGGTAGGTACTTACCTAATATACCTTCTCTAAATATCTCAAGAGTTAGGTACCTACTGTGAGTTGTTATCATTAAGATATTAATCAATTAATAGGTTTAATCTATTCAAAATTTGTTAGTTAGAGCATTCTAATGATTGTATGTTTTGTGTGTATTCGAAAAAAATACAGAATGTTAGTAGATACTAAGCATTAAATCTTGTCCGTGTCGTATCATTTTAGTATGTTAATAATAAGACTTGTATCATATTAGTCTGCTACTTTCCTATCGCAGAGCAAATGCGTCTTCTCATACAGAAGATATTAATAACCTAGGCGGGATGGCGATTAAATAATAAATAAATGCAAACAAGCTTAGCTTTGCTTATATTACCTTCTGTTTATACTTATGTACATGTACAAAGAACAATTGTCCATACTCCGCACTATATTTGATTTTTAAAACTACGAGGGAACGAAATTCACCATGCGGACCAATTCGCAAGCGAATTGCCAGTCTTATCTAAAGACACTCCCAGACAACAGCCCAGCCGCTACTGGTAGGTAATCGAAAACCCGACAAAAATGTTATATTTTTTTTAAACTTCCCATAAATCTATCTAGCGGTTAGCGAGAGTAAACACAACTGGATGAGAACACCGCAACGCATAAACCATTAGCTTACCCATTAAAATTATGTAGGGGATCATAGTCATCATTGTATAATTTTATGAGCGGTAGCAAGCTTCGTACAGTCAACAATGAAAAATTATTTATCTGATTTGTTTATTGTAGGTAAGTATTCGGGTGGGGAGGAGAGATACTGTGTAGGGGTGGCAATTATTAGTTTCTAAAGCATTGTGCTCCGGGCTTAGTAGGCGACTCGGACGCTGAGTCTCGTCCGATCCGGCCGAGACGGGAATTTTATTATTATAAATATTTTTGAGTGGTGTTTCGGACGATACTTTTTTTTAAGCAAATTTTGTACAGTCAGAATGAAAAACCTTAGGTAGAGTTTTATTACTTAAGTAAAAGTCAGGGAATTGTTAGAAAGTGATAAAGTTTAATATACAATTAAAACAATCAACAGTAAACATGATAAATCACAATAATCAGTCTTATATATCAATTTAAAAGCGTACAATAATAATTATAAATGTTAACAACACTAATCAGTCTTTTATATCATTTGGAACGTGTACAACAAGAATATTAAATGTAAATTACTATAATCAGTCTTATACAGGGTTACTGGTAATTAGACGTGAGGGGCTGATAAGGGGGCCAAAATGCAACAAATTGAACCCCCCATATTTATGGCCGAAATTCAATAGTTTTCGAGATATTTGAATTTTAAGGGTTTTTCGATATTTAACCAAAATTTTCCGCATAAAAAAAAAATTTGAATGGGTACGGTTAAGAATGATGTTGTAGCTGGCACTTTAATTAAACTATGGACATATTTCAAACTACTTAATAAGAATAATCTCATATCGCTCATTATTTTAATTATTTTGTTTTGAGATATTACTTACCAATATTTTCATTTTACGCTTCAAAAATGTGGCTTCGTCACAAAAAATTCTATGACATTAATCGTACAAATAAATAAAACAACTTGCCTATTCTGTAAGTTTTCCAAAAAGGTATTAAAGTTAATTTTAAAATACATAATCGTGGCATGTCATGTGTCTGAATCGGCACAGGGAGATAAAAGGTCATTTGTGTACCTTATGTCTACCAACTAGAAGTTTTTATGTCTCAATGTGCGTGCAAAATGCCAAAAGTCAAAAACTAACCGACTCGTGAGAGATCAGAGTTTTGAATTAGAATTTATTTAATTATATTAAGAATGTAGTTTTACCTAGTATGCTATTAATATTTTTTAAAGTTCTATATACTCTACCATAACATATGGTGTACACATATTGAAATGTATAGCGTTGGGTAGGCTATTGGGGTGGTCTGAAACACTGCATGTCTGGTTTTACTTAGTTTATTGTTCACAACAGTCATGTAACACGAAACCAGGCTAATGCTAGCCGAACAAAATGAACAACGGTCACTAAAAATAACTGGCGCAAGCGCGGGGAATGATAATGTGGCACCGCGCAGCGCGTCTCGTAGTTTGTAGAGCACTGAAGTTGGCGCGCGCATCCGCGCGATTGATCGCTGCCGCGCACTCTAGCGGCGGCAGGGGAAACAACTACCAGGGTGGCCACTACACACCACTACCATGTACCAACGGCCTCACGCAATACACTCCCCCTCGAGTCGTGAGAACGCCCTCGCTCACGAACTCGCACAATACACAAATTAACAAACGGGACAAACGTGATTCCGTGGACGTCCTCTGTGTCTTTTCGGGACCACGGGACGAGGAGGCGAGTCACCGCGGGAATGAAAACGTGTGAGCTCGGATACGTGAAACTTGCCTAAAATACTCTCCGGGTTATCTAATTCTGCGATGCAGTAAGCTGTGGGACTAACCCTTTTTGCAATGACATACGGACCATCTCTTTTCGGAATGAACTTAGCAGATAAATTCTTAGCTGCATTGCTAAGGACATGAGACTTTAAGAGCACCTGATCCCCGATCTCGAAAACTTCGGCAGGCTTCCTGGACTTATCCGCACATTCCTTGCGTCGGTCCTGCTGAGCTTCGACCCTTTCTCTAACAGAAACTAGACCATTAATAAACTTTTCCAAATAGGGTGTACTCTGAGGAACAAAATTATCCTTGTTAAGAATCGACCTTATGTCGTGCTGCACGTCGAGTGGCGAACGAAGCTCCCTAGCAAACATGAGGTAAGCTGGAGACGAACCAGTAGTTTGACACACCGACGAGTTCATGGTAAACCTTACTGCGGCAAGGTGCTGTGGCCATGACGAGTGGTTGGTTTCAACTAGACGTGACAACTGAAATTTCAAATCCCTATTTTTACGTTCAGCTGGATTGGCTGACGGATGGTATAAAGGTAACAACTCTTGACCTATACCTAAAACAAACATACACTGCTGCATAACAGCTGAAACAAATTGGACGCCATTGTCTGATACAATGCGTCGAGGAAAACCGTAACTAAGAAAATATTCTTCAATTAACGTACGGGCGCATACCTCTGAGGTGGCTTCCTTCAAGGCGTACAACTCGGTCCAACGGGTCGCTGTGTCCTCTACCAACAATATCCATTTCTCATTGTTGTCTCCTTTAGGAAGAGGGCCGAACAGATCTATGGCCAGTACTTCTCCCCTTTGGTTCAAAACAGGAGTCTGTAAGAGTCCCGACGGCTTCGTGTTTGAGGACTTATACCGTTGACAGGTGGTGCAGGTCTTGATGTAGTCTGTGATGACCCTACGCATACCTGGGAAATAAAAACCTTGAGCGACCCTACTGTACGTTCTATCGACTCCATGATGACCGCCTATATCGGAGTCGTGACATTCCTTTAAAATTTCTGATCGGAGGGAAACCGGGACTACCAGCTGCGGCTCTTCATTATCCACATCAGGATTATACCTATATAAAACGCCTTGCTGCAAGAAATAGCCTCTTTCTGACCAACGCTTAACTCCTATAGACTCAGCATCAGACGTATCTTCCAGGTCACTAATAATTTTCTTAAGTTCCAGGTCATCGAGCTGCGTACGCCGGAGATCAGCTGGACTTCTAGCAGGTAAGTCTACGACGACAGAACAAATTCCACACTGACCTTTCTCTTCTTCTTTACAGGGCGGACGGCTGAGTGTATCGGCGATCACATTGGCTTTTCCAGGCGTATACTGTAACTGAATGTTAAAACATTGTAGTTTAAGAGCCCATCGAACGAGCCTACCCGATGGCGACTTCAGAGTAAGGAGCCACTTTAACGGCTGATGGTCGCTACCTATAACGACCTCATGACCTTCGATATATCCTCTGAAACGTTTGACAGCCCACACAACAGCTAACGCCTCTCGCTCCGTAGTGCTGTAATTCCTCTCGGCTGGGATGAGCAGACGGCTAGCATACTCTATTGGGCGTTCGTCTTTACCCTCGCCCTGCAACAACACAGCACCTATGGCGTAACTGCTAGCATCCGTCCTTAACACAAATGGCTTACTGTAGTCCGCTTGAACAAGAATCGGTGCCGAAGACAACCGCGTCTTCAACTCTTGAAAAGCACGAGCCTGGTCTGATCCCCAAGACCATGGCTGATTCTTTTTCAGTAAGCGTGTTAGCGGCTCAGCGACAGCAGAGAAACTGGGAACAAATTTCCTAAACCACGAGCACGTCTGTAAAAAGGTCCTAAGATGACGCAACGATGAGGGTGCCTTCATGTCCAGGACTGCACGAACTTTATCTTCGTCTGCTGATACACCATCCTGTGTTATCACATGACCGAGATATCTTACCTTGTCTCGTGCAAAGACGCACTTTTCTCTATGCGCACGTAACTTGAACAAACGCAACCTCTCAAATACTGCGCGCAGATCTGAGATGTGCTTCTCGAAGCTACCATCTGAAATCAATAAAAGATCATCTTGGTACGCTAACAGGGTCACGTCCTTCAGGGAGGCACCTGCACGAAGCCTGTCTATGAGCCGTTGGAAGGTTGACGGGGCGTTTTTCAAACCAAACGGCATACGCTTAAATCGAAACGAACCAAACGGCGTCAGGTAAGCTGTTTTATCCCTATCCTGTTCACGGACGGAAACTTGCCAAAATCCACTGCGCATATCAAGGGTACTCATGAAACAATGCTTCTTTGTAGACTGAACAAGCTCGTCTATCAACGGCATCGGATAGACGTCGGTTTTTGTAACCGCATTGAGCTTTCTATAGTCAACACAAAAACGTACCTTACCATTAGCTTTCGGCACTAAGAGCGCGGGAGATCCCCAAGCGGACTCGCACTCCTCGACTATATCCTCAGCCAACATCTTGTCGAGCTCTGCCCGCATGACCTCTTTCTTGGCAGGCGTCAACCTATAGGGCGGGACAGCAATGGGAGGGTTATCACCGGTATCAATAATATGCTCGGCATACGGAGTCGCGTCTCCCCCTGGCTCAAAGATATCCTCATATTCTACGAGGAGATTGGCAAGAACTTGACGTTGATCGGAAGTAAGCGTAGTCGCCTCATCGTCCCGGAGCACCTCTAAAGCGGCACACGAAGATACAGGTGACGAAACTTTTTCAAACTGTATTTCGAATTTTTGTTTAATATTTTCCGCAAAGTACCATTTACTTTCACCGAAATTAAACACTAGGTTAAATAAGGTAAGGAAATTTATACCTAACAAGCTTTCATTATTATTTGTTTCAGGAAAAATTAAAAACTTTACGACTCTAGTTTTATGGTGTAGTGTTACCTTTACCTCCGTGGTGAGTACATTCATCTCCCTGCTAACACCATCCGCCAACCTAACATTTTGCGTTGACGGCACTAACGGGTGTCCTAACCTGAGTAGGAGAGCGTAGAGCGTGTGACCGGCAATACAGCTAGTAGCTGCAGAGTCCACGAGCGCAGTACCACAATTACCCAGAATGTTTATAACTAACACGGGGCGACGAAAAGGCAAATTACAACTATAACCATCATCTAAACTAGATACACAAGCATTATTATTAATACACAAAACATTTTTATCAACATTATGGTTACAATTAAATAAATTACCCACGGGACGCGTAGGGTTAACTTTCAAAGATACACAAGACTTATTATAAACATTACAATTATTTAACACATGATTATTACAATGACTTAATTCATTCAAGGCACGCGCAGGGTTAACTTTCAACGATACATAAGATTTATCATATATGTTACAATCATTTACAACCTGATCAATACAGTAACTTAAGTCACCCACGGCACGCGCCGGGTTACCTTGTACAAACAATTGAGTTGGCGGGTTAACTTGCTGCGAAGCGTGAACGATGGGAACGACTGCGGCGGCCGAGCAGCCATGCAGCCGAGGGCCTCCGATGCGCGGCACGGCGGCGGCGGCGGGTTCGCGCGCTTTATAAAAACCGTTGTTGCTGCGACTCAGCGCTCCGCTATGCGATGTATTGTCAACTGAATAAAACGCTTGCTGACCCGAACAGTTTTTACACTTAGATTTAATAACATTCGCGGCACCACAGCCGTAACACTTTATTTCACTTTTTAGTTGTGTCTTATCACTGTTATCACTATTACGCTTAAGTTTCTCACACACATCCTTTACGTGGCCTGAACGTTTGCAGTATGTACAGAACTGCTTCTTGTCCTTGACGACGGCGGCGGTGGCTGTCTCTGCGGACCCGGCGGCGGCGGCCACAGTGTCGGCGGCCGGTACATTCCGCGGCGACGACGACGATGACGACGACACTACGCGCGTACTCGTCTGCGTACGTGATCTCGCGAGAGACGAGCTACTAGCCTGACCGGGACTAGCCTCCTTCAGGGAATCCTCCACGTTACGGCACTTGTGTAGTAATTCTTCGAAACTGTTGATATTTTCTCTGCATACACGTTTTCTAATGCGTTGACTGAGCAACCCATACGCCATATCCAGTTGTACCTTTTCCGATAGGTCGTCCTTTGGGAACTTGGCCAACAGAGCACGTACCTTGGCGATGAATAAGTCGGTATGCTCCTCTCCTTGAGTCAACGAAAACATTTTAATGTAAAGTCGGTGTGGCGGGTCACGATCGCCGAAAGCACTCTTTATTCGCTCTAGGGCTTCCGACCACGACACGGTGGACCGCTTTACACCTTGCCACCATACTGCAGCAGGCCCCTCCAACAACATCGAAAAACCACGTAGAGCGTTTTCGTCAGATACGGCGACGCAATCTTTATAGGTAACTACGGCATCTAAAAAGTTTTCCAAAGATTCGTCCGCGCGTCCGCCTTAACGTGTCGTGCACTTCGCGAAATTTCCGTTCGCGCCAAAAGCAAAGCCCGATGCTTGGACCTCAGAAACGTTGCTTTGCGGCGTTGACGATCGCACTTCGCGGAATAATTGCTGGCAGAACTCTTGTTGGCTTTGCTGCATGGTACTGAGCAGACTTGTGAGCATCTCTTGAGACATTGTAACGTTGGTGGCGGCGGCCGTGCCGCCATCATTGTTCGACATTTTCGATACGATAGGACACACGCTTTTCGTATAATACCGAAGAAACACAACACAGGGTTCGATATAAGTCCCAAAAAGTCACTAGTTTTATACCTACTACGCACGTTGGGCAGCCACTTATAGCGTTGGGTAGGCTATTGGGGTGGTCTGAAACACTGCATGTCTGGTTTTACTTAGTTTATTGTTCACAACAGTCATGTAACACGAAACCAGGCTAATGCTAGCCGAACAAAATGAACAACGGTCACTAAAAATAACTGGCGCAAGCGCGGGGAATAATAATGTGGCACCGCGCAGCGCGTCTCGTAGTTTGTAGAGCACTGAAGTTGGCGCGCTCATCCGCGCGATTGATCGCTGCCGCGCACTCTAGCGGCGGCAGGGGAAACAACTACCAGGGTAGCCACTACACACCACTACCATGTACCAACGGCCTCACGCTATAAATGTCATTCTTATATAGCTAAGTACAATTAATTATGTGATTTAATTTTGACAATAAGTCCAATAAGAATCATTTTAGTTAGGTAGTCGTTACTTTTAAATCAATGTCAAAATTAAGTACATGTCGTCTTGGATTTTAACAATATTCCACCATTACCACCATTTATTTATTTTCACTTATGTCATAAAACAATGATTCAATAACCAACTTGTTCGCCGATATATCGGCAATACTCGAAGCTTGCTGTTAAATCGGCATCGGCGATATTTTTATGGCCGATTTAACGAAACTTTTTAAATTTCGCGCTTTGAAAATGTAAAATAAACGCGCGTGTTATCTCGTCTACTTTGTTTTTGATACAAAAATCTCATCAATGTTAATTTTAATTACTAAAACTATTAACTAATCTCAACCTGTCTATAGTTTCAAATGATTTTGTTTAGTTTGTCCTGTTATTATTATTTTTATATTATTAAAAAAATAACCTGTCTTGTTACGGTATCAGTATCGCAGATATTTTATATAAGAGCCGATGCTCTTATATAAAAATAGGATACGGTACTGATACCGATGTATCGGTATCGTATCAAAGCAAGAGTGAGCTGACAAGTAGGGATACTTGTCATCTCATCACTCATTAATAAAAAATACAAAAAAATCTTTATTTTCAGGCGTCGACGGCCCATAGCGTTTTTATTCAGTACAAAAATAACTTTAAAACTATGTTAGTAGTAACATCTAGACACACACAAGAACACAAATTATACACAGCAAAATAAACAGCTCCCAACTCGAGATGGATTCATCAAGACTCATGTCTGACATGCAGCTTGCTTGATAAACCTATCCATCGTAGACCCTTCCAATCTTTCTGAAAATACCTTTAGAACGCTATTGCTGCTTCCCTCACTCTGCGTATCACTGATGCCACTTTTTTTCGCAAAATGTGCAATGTGTTTTAATGTTTATTTTATTTGTAATTAATAATTTATCCATAGCGACAAAGTAAAATATGTATTATTTAATTATGTGTCTGACGGTACTTTGCCTCTAAAAAAGGATGCGTCCGAAACACCACTCAAAAATATTAATAATAATGAAATTCCTGTCTCGACCGCATCGGACGAGACTCAGCGTCCGAGTCGCCTACTAAGCCGTGCTCCGCAACTTGGGAGGTAAGTCGTGATTCTTAGCTTATGATTTTCGGGTTCAGAATTATGGGCAGATAGATAAAAAAAATATATAGTTTATTCAGTGCAACAACGGACAGTTATTAATCCCAATCACTACTGGGCGGAGCATGTCTCATAGTTGCACCAAATGGGATTACGATCATTCAGCAAGCTATTAGGAAATTTTTCTGTGATCTTCGAGTAAAGTAATTTGATTAGCTCCTAAAATCATTAGCTCGACGTGAATGATTAACTCTATAATTAACCAAACACCTGATTTATAATAATATAAAAGGTGTCTAAATATGTATTTTATGACTACTTACTTACTAGGCACTATTACCTTTTTATCATCACTTGCGAGTTCGCACAGAACCTAGGTGGCAACCCTACTACAGGTACTAAACAGGGCCCGCGCCCTCCACGACTCGAACTGATAACGCACGGTTCGACGCGCACCTGCGAATCTCTGGAGGTGGCTTTATTTTAATACTTATAAATTGTCCGCCATGTTTTTATAATGACGCGGCAGTTAAACGTAGAGCCAGAGTTATGATTCCACGAGTCATTCGGTGATGGGGACAGAAATATATTAAGAGAAAGGGGTTGATATAAATTATAATGAATAAAACTGGTTTAGGGAACAAAGAGACTGAGTGAAATAAATAATTAATACCTACATATTAATATTATGTTGCTAGCGGTAACCTGCAACGTCATCTACAAATGTCTTCTATATAAATTACATACTCTATGTGTTCTTTTAAAGTATATGCTATAATTCTATAGTTTTATCAAAATCCGCTAAGTAGTTTTGCCTAGGTATAAGTGTAACAAACATCTAAACATCCTCAAAAACTTTTATGATTTATTTGACTCAGTCTCTTTCATATATCTCTGTATTTGGTATGTGTCGTTATGTCACTTAATACAGTGACACATCGGCACACCGAATATTGTGATATGTTACTTACACAGAAGTAAATCAGAAACCTTGACACCTAACATTTAAAGCCGAAAGCTACCCCACTGCGCCAATAAGCTCGTCATTTATTCACTCTATTTATAACTCAAGCCCCTCACGACATAATATATCATGTCTGTAACATAATAAAAAAAGCAGTACATTTAGGGACGGGGCTTCCGAAAGTCCATCCAATGTTGTGACGTACTGAATATTTAAACGTCGACCGCGAGAATTCTTTACGAGTTGCCACTTGCCACCAACTTTTGGTCACTGGGCTGTTTATGTAATCAAATCTAATAATTTATTTACGAGTAAACTATCGCTTCCTTAAGTAAGAGAAAGTTGCCTTTTGTATTATTTAATGTTTTTGTCAGTTTGACGTGGAATAACGTAAATAAAGACACTCTCGCCTCTCCTCTCTTGGGTGTTACCAAAGAGATTCAATACTTACGTACTGACTCATCGACTTGTCATCGGAGTTTAGTACGCTCCGCTGCCACTCCAAAATGGCTATTTTATACTAGATGGCGTTACTGAGACGTGGGATCAAGATTTTACTATGACATTCCTTCTCATGTCCTTTCTAGTACCTATCTTAATTCTCTTTAGGTTTTATTGAAGGCGACTAAGAAAATATATGATGTTAATTTTATAAGCTGCTGTGTTTGCTTGTGTGCTTTAACTAATCATTAATCCGACTGCCAATCGTTAACATACATATTTTTGGTGTCATAAAGCATTTATAAGGCAAATGTAAGTGGAATCGCCTGGCGGTGACACGCTAGATGGACATACACTGGCCTTTTTGGTGATGTTCTTTAGAAAGGACGTGCGTGTGTATAACCAAATGTATGAAGGTATAAACGAAGCAAACAAAGCATGTAAAGATCGTTGCCAGCAGTTGGTGTTGTGTAGTTTATACCCCACCCTAATAGAAAAACGGCGTGAGTTATGTATGTATAATGCAGTCGCAATTTTGATTTAACAAAAAAATAACAGAATTATTTCATACCATAACTGTTCAGAAAATCATAGACTACCAATAACTATGCGGCTAATGTTGCGACCATTCTGCCGGGTGCCGGACATCCGATCTAAACTTATGCCGGATACGGACATGTGGCTAAATTTACAGTTTAATGATTTATCTTGCAACATCATAATGAGCTCGCAGTTGTCCTAATTTGAATTTGTGGTGTTTTGCCATGATATTTCTGGGAAATTTTAAAATGTGAACGAAGTATTTAATGTATTCCTTCAGTTAACACTTAAGATGTGTGTGTTTAGTATATACATATCTATTGGAAGCCCTTCAGGTTTGTTTGAAAAATAAAAACATAATTTGTACCTACGGTTGTAACTGCTAGAAAAAACTACGATAAACTTTCCTTAATTAGAGATAAAGGAAAGATATTATGAATGAAACATTGCAAATTAAGTTGCCTTACAATATGGTAAAAGGATACTGCATAGAGTATAATTATTTCTATATCATTCCTGCTTTCATTATGTTTCAAGCTTCACTGAATGTGACTGCAAATAGAGATGTAGGTATTGAATCAGAAGACCTCAGGATGTGATATTAGTATGTGGCTCGTAATCAATTTGTTTAAATGATATCCTAATACCAACCAACAAACTAACAAATCATTCAGCATCACAACCCTGTCTCCAAGGCATAATCTTCTTAGTTTCACCACACATAATTTACCAATGAGTTTGCTCTAAATACGAGCACTATCGGTATTTACGGGAACACCATTTTATTACGCCCTACGGCTGTGGTAGTGTTGCCAAGCGATCGCCAATCGCGGGAATGTCCATACTTATGGGATTATTAATGAGTTTTGTGGTTGTGGTATAATTTGGGCTTTAAATGTTGTATTGTCTAGGTAAATCTCTCGTTATATTTTTTGATGTAGTATAAGGTTGAATGTAGGTATTGGACGCTGCCAGGTGACATAAGTTAAAGTATTTAATAAAAAGGACAATTTTATTGGTAACTTTTTTTCATGTCAAAAATCTATGGGCGTAGGTACTAACTCGGATGATATTATGGCAAACGACAAAGCTCTCTTATGACTTCTCGTTCCCTCTCTGTCACCAATCGTAATCGCGAATCAATGTTTGGCATCTGAGGGGGTCCCGTGACGATTTTTATTCTTGCATTTAATAAGACACTTAATGTAACTTCCAAATGTCAAAGTCAATTTCTAATGACACTAAAAAATATTGACCTGTACTCCGAAGTAAATGGAGAAGGATATTGCATTCAAAACAGGTTAGAATCAACGTGTATTTGTTTAAATTGTCTCGTTTTAAAAGAACCATTGAAACTCTCGATTGTACGAATGCAGTTACCAAAACGCGTTAGTCGCATGGCTTGTGTCAATTCCAAAAAAAAGTTTCACCAGTCGGCATTGGACGCGTTGGTATTACCAGTAACAAAAATAGGTACATTGGTATAAAGTTTAGGATATCCATGGAAACGTTTCCACTATTGTTATTGATAAAAAAGTTAGTGGAAACTGCGCAATGTATGAAACCATTTGGAACTGCCCACTTTTTTATCCAGTGGCCAGTTATAGATTCTGACTAATTCAAATCACTGTTATTTTATTCATGTTTTTGTGTAAAAAATCATAAAAATGACCAATATTTTACTACAATATTTTTGTTTAAGAACTTTTAGCTATTAGTCGATTATGTACATTGATCAATTAATACCTTTTAATGTTCGTCTTTAAATGTAATTTTTGATTTAGCATCAAAAATAATTTGAAGAAATCGGCATGCCTGAGGTTGTTTCTGTCGGCATGTGCAGCCAAGTCTGAGGCCCATGGACGGCATAATAACTTTAGTCTTCAACCATGCGGAAAGAAGGTAAAACCTACTTTCGCCAGGAGGGTTATTTCTTTCTTTCTTTAAAATTAGATAGTATAGTTTTTATAGTCAGAGAGACACTTACCGTACTTACTAAAAATAATAGTCTCATTATAACAATGGGCCACCCTACTTTTATCTCTCTATGCTTACATTTAATTTACGAAGCAAACTTTGCCTTGTATTCGAGAGTGCTTATAAATTTTTCGTAGATCCGCGATAGGTCCGCTAATTTGTTTTTTAATATCCATTATCTACGGAGCGCTCTTTTTAACTTTCAACAAATAAAGGTGTTAAAATCAACAAATTTCTTCACGGGCTCATAAAATTTGAAAACGATAGCATCAATATCGTTTTATGGCGTTTACTTTTTGTTTTTAATAGTCTTTAAGAATATTAGCTTGTAATTGTCTTAGGGCTGTTTGTTCTCACGCTTTTTCGCCATCATAATGTAATGGTAACATGGCCGCGCCGCGCCATAAGCACTGTTTTTGTGGACATCTACCCTTTCCAAACTAAGTATGTTGGGCTCGGCTTCAAGTCTTATTGAATGCAGCTGAATAGTAATAATTTGCAAAGAGTGACTGCTTATCTGGCTTTCACAACGCAGTGACTTTAACACGATACGTCTTGGTCAAACTGTTTGTCAGACTTTTCGGTTCTTCTGACTACTTGTACCGACTGTCAAAAATCTACAATTGACAACCGGGACCAACGGCTCGTGTCTACGTACGGCCAAGAAACTAGGTTTTGTTACGTACTGTAACGTAACTGTAACGTACTGTTAAACTTTTTTTAAATGCATGAAAAGGTACAGACAAAATGAGTTTTGAGATCCTTAATGCACTGTTTTTCGCACTCCCAATGGTCGTAGCCTAGCCTATATCCTTCTTTAAAAATTGCAATAAAAAAAAACAAAATCCGACTACTACTTCCATAGGTAATCGAGTTCCAAAAAAATAAAAGTATTTCAGCTTTCTTCTCATAGGTCTTAACAAATGGAGTTAAATAGCGGTGTACCTAAAGTCTCTACATCTTGCCAGACAGAAAAACCTCATACATTATTGAGATAATATACCTACTTATTTCAATTATAAAAAGGTACCATTAAGGGGCCCTCCTTGCAATTCACCCTTTAACTTTTAGAAACAAGCACTCATACTTAGTCTCTAATAGTTCTTTCTAGACGTTTGAACTTGTAAAAGAAAATAGTTTGTTGAATGTTTTACAAATTCATTCGAAGAAAGAAACTTTGAAACTTGTGTAAATAGACACTGTATACATTGTTTTTGCATCAGTAGATACTGAGATGAATAAACTTTTACGAAAGGTTGCTTCCAAGGGCGTGACATTATACAGGGCGGGTTTTTAGTGACCGTAAACTAACACGATTAAAGAATTTATTAATAAGTACTTTATTTAGATATTTTTGTAATATTCGGATTCAAAATGTTTACTCACATTATCATTAGAAATTCCATGTAATAAGTTTTGTTTGTTATAGAAAAAAGTGGGAAGTCCCATCGTAGCATCGAAGCAAACCATGAGCTCAGGACATGTTCTTGAACCCTCCAGAATTAAAAATTTCCTTTCTTCGAGTTTATCATGATATTCATGATGTTATATAACTAAATAAATTATAAATTCAATTTTCGTGACAGAGTTTTGGTAACAACACTCCTCCGAAATGGCTTGATCTATTCTTATGAAATTTTGTGTGTATGTTCAGTAGATCTGAGAATAAGACGTAAAGTAATAACAACGAAATAAAAGTAATAATTTTATTATAAGGCGGAAGGGAGTTTTCCTGAGCAGCTGGTACTCATATAAAAACTGTAATTTTTTAACTATCTCAAAAAGATTTTAAATGAAAGAACTGTGGTGTCCTTTTCACCCTTTAAACACGTATGTCCCTCGTGACAAAAAAAATCTTTTTGTTCCCCTGCTACACGGGATTTAAATAAAAACATATAACTGGCGAAATGTGGGTTTACGGGCACACCTCTGCCTAACCCAACGGGAAATATAGATTTATGACGTTACTTACTTTTATAATCCCCCTGTATGATTTCAATTGTACCTACCTACATGTAGGCAAACAACAAGACTGAACAAGTCAGCTTATTTCGTATTCAAACAGTAATGAAAACTTGTTTCATATATTGTATTGTAAAACTTAGTGCGTACTGTTACCATCTACGCGGTTATAGAATGGTCGGCTAGCGAGATATTCTGTGGCTTTTGACTTACACTTTCACTAGAACTTGGGGCTTAAAATGTTTAAAGTACTGTTAACTGACATTGCCTGAAGCATCTCAATAAAATTCATTTAAAAAATTGATATTGACCAATTGAGCACTGAATGATATTATATTCAATTTTTTTCTGAAACTGAAAAACCTCAAAAAACGATAAAAAAAAGAAAATTTTCCTGAGAAAAATTTTGGTGGATTATTATTCAAATTCAAGAGCTAAATGCACCCCATCAGTCTGAGGAGGGATGTCCCTTACACCCTGTATATTTGTACGCCGAATGGCAAAACATAGAGAAACTATTAAATACATTATTTATATAATAAGGAGATTTATTGTATAAATTTTTCCAGTAATAAAGATTTTTAAATTTAAAAAAAAAACGAAAAAATTGTAGCATCTTGCACACTGTTGTAACCATAGAAATCTTTAATATATCTATGGTTGTAACCTACGTTCACAAATAAAGACTATTGATTGATTGATCAATTGAAGTACCTACATACATGTGACCATAATAATAACCTGTTACTGTCCCACTGCAGGACAAAGGCCTCTTTCCATACAGAGAAGGCACGAGCGTTTAACAACAACCCTTGCTGAAGGCGGAAATCGCCAGATTTTAGAGTGATAACAATTATGAGTCTCGGTTTCCTCACGACGTTTTCCTTGATGTTAATAATGTAATAAGATAAACGTAAAGAGTACGTTTGAATAAATAATGATAAAGTCACATTGGTGCTTACCCGGATTTAAAGTACAACCTCGTGCATGAGGGGTAGGCGTCTTAACCTCTTGGCCATCACGATGAGGAGCTTGTGTTTAATTAATTACAGCTGCACGGGTCAATCGAAAATCGCTTGCTTGCCGAGGTTGACCCGTAGATCATGGGTGACCATTAATTATATATTAAGAACGAATACATAGAAATAATTCAGTGCTTCGGAATCCACGTTAAGCCTAAATCATTGTCGCTTTTTAATTCCGTAATTGTCTTATATCTAAAAACAAATCACGGTGTATATTTATTCACTGATAGTAGATAATATGTTAATACCATGTCTGAGACCATGACTTGACTGCTGATAATGATAATTGTTATCAGCGATTGTGTTATCGTTACGGATTTTGCATAATTAAGTATACTAATTAATTTACTGTCAGATAAATCTTAATCCAATGCAATAACTGAAACAAGCCAACGGCAGTTACATTAACATAAGTAGATAATTGATTATCTTGTTTACTATTGTGACGTGCTTTGATTAAGATAATTATCTACAATTAACAAAATAAACTGGACTTGAATTATGATAAAATATAGTTAATTGTTTGATTAAGATTAATAAATTAAGTGAATGTGCTGTAAGTGAAAACGCCGCGAAGGGACGCCCTAGAAGGACTTATATAGACCTTATTGGTGAGGTTCTTCAGAAAAGTCAGCATGCATGAATGTAAACGAAGCAAAAGAAGTATGTCAGAATCGTAGCAGGGTTCCCTATAGAAAAAATGCGTGACTTTATGTATGTAAATGGCTTATTTGAGGAGTGTTAGAGTGCCAATAATGTACTCAAAGTGCATGCAACATATATATAGGGTGACTGGTAAATAGTGACCGATACTTAAACACGTGATTGTACTCATGAATACGAATAACATTGCCAAAATAAGAACTTAAGGACGGCGTTACTCAACTTAGATAATTAAAGCCACAGTTTAGTGCTTAACACCCAGCTTAAATTTACAGTTATAGGTACCTAGTTTAATTTACTCGCAAGCAATCAACAGCGCCCAGACCGGCTTTAAATTCTAACATAACATTCAACGATTCATAATTTATTCGCAAACTCATCAGTGTTACATCCACAATGGTCGGAGTACATTGCGGGTTGTGCGCACAATGGGCTGCGATATTAGCGCACTAAACGGGCAAGTTAGTGAAATCGCTTGGATACGTTTGTGCAGGTAGTTTTGAGATAACGGACAGTTTTAGGGCACAGACATGTGGATGTGGATTTTGATTGGTCGGGATGCCGAAAATGGGGAAAAGGTATATAATTTTCATACAGTAGTGTCGATAAATGTTAGGGCAATTTTTTAATTTCACTTTTAATGTAGGTATAAAAGTTTATATTTCTTTTACGAATTAGTATCTCCAGCCTGTTAAGCGTATTTTTTCCATTAAGTAGTATTAAAAATGGTTTAAGACTGTTTCAAATATTTCTTATATTGATATTGAAAGGAAAATACCAAGACATCGATACGGTATTTCAATTATATTAAGGAATTTTCTAAGGGACTATAGAGTACCTACATTATTATTAGTGTTAGTAGTTTTAACGTTCTATTAGTACCGATTCCCTTGTTCAGAAACTAAACATAACATAGGCTATTCTTATCTTTTCTATTTAATGTAGAGAAAGAAAAACATCAAAAGATAAGATATGACGAAATCAGCTTTTTTTACTAGAAGGCACTGTCCACTTACATATAATAATTTAATCACCGTTTTTAGTTAATCAAATAGGAACCAGTCTTTTTGGAAAAGCTACTTTATCACCACCAAAGGAAAGTTGAGTTTGCGCTAAAAGTTCAATATTTTTATTACTTTTTTTCAATATAGTATACGATTGTACGATGGAAATAGGTACAGCAACACAAAGTTAATATTTCATTCAAGTGAAGCATCAATTGGAAATTTACATTTGAATATAGAATAGATGAGCCGTTTGAATTACGTAAACAAGCAGCATGGTTTCAACAACGTTTGAAATTCCCACATTTAGTTTACGTACAGAAATAAATTAATTATAAAATATACGAAAAACAAACCCATTTTACCAAAACACCATTGAAACTAAAAGCTCATATAAATTCAGCTACACTATGATGAATGGCAAAGTAACGCGTACATTATATTCAATTTAAATTGCGAATAGAATCCCGGGTTGCACCGACGCGAATGTGCCACTCTACGCCTTACGGTTGTGTGCATTCAAAAGTAGGGTAACAGGTACCTACATCAGTACTGCTTTCGTTTGGTTCACGCCCGCAAGCGGAGCAGTCCTTACTCCACTTGAATAAGTATTTTATGCGCAGAACCAAAATATATGTGGTGTATGTTAATGTTATAAAGAGGTAAAATTTGATTGTAAGTTTAGACGTAGGTAAGGGATAACTGTGAGGTTACTGGTACTAATCTCCGGAACTCGAATCCAAAAAAATACTTGGACTGATGGAAAGCCGTTAAGGGCAGTGGTGGCTTAGGTAGATTCGAACTCAGACACCTGTCTGGGTTGTTTACTTTGTGTAACAATTATTTAATCGCCACTGTTCTCAAAACGGAGAAAGAAATAATCGCGGGAAAACCGGCGTGTCTTAAAACCAATAAATTCGAAGATATGTGACATCTACCAACCTGCACTGGGCCCGCGTGGATTATGGCCGTCTCCTCACAGAGCTATTATATGGTGATCTGAAACTAGAATGATGCTTGTTGTTTTTTTATTTTCAAACGAAAGAGGTTAGTAACAGCGGGGCGAATAGGTACCAACAATTCCCGAGACCCCTCCGTCACCTCATCTCCTAAAAGAATAATAGTAATAGTAGTAATTAGAATCTGCCGATTCTAAGCCTAATTTGAATAAAGACTTTTGATTTTTTTTAAAGTGCTCTTTTTGAACGTCAAAAAAAATACATAAAGACAGTCCCCCAAAAACGGCCCACCCTTCGCCACTTCCTAGGTACTGGGCTCCTAAGTATTCGATGTCAAATAAGCAATTAAGCATACTGGTAGTATGCTACATCTGGTTTGACTAGAAATTGAACAAACATAGTTGGAAAAACAGATGAAATTGAGATGCTACTATCTGTGCCTCTCACTATAGTCATAGAAAAGTTCAGATGCGTTGCGTATATGTATAAGAAATATGTTAAATAGACAAGACGGTACCATAACTTGTTCTTCTCTTTTCACCAGTGAAACACTCAAGTTTTAGTCAGAGAATTCGATTAATGTCTTGCTGGAAATGCTTGCCATAAGTTGAGTGACAACAGCTCGCGACACAAACACACGTCCATTCGTCTAAACATTACCTGCAAAACTGCCACTTTGAATGAATTTAGCATAACAACGCCACCACGCAATGTCGGAAGTACTCCAGTTTGCATCCAATTACGATGTACCTATCTGACGAAAGCCGGAAGAGTAACGGTCGTGCGACAAGGATATAAGATTACTTAAGCTTTGCGTTTTTGTTTTGTATAATAGTTCTGTCCTTTTCTCACATGTTTGTTTTGTCGTTCTACATGAAAACCTTCTTGAAGTGCTATTGTAAAATACGAATATAGTTCGTCTTAATTTTCTAATATATAAAATTCTCGTGTCACAGTGTTTGTTACAAAACTCCTCCGAAACGGCTTGATCGATTCTTATGAAATTTTGTGTGTATATTCAGTAGGTCTGAGAATACTACGTAATCTATTTTTTTTTTGGAAAAACAAAGGCAGAATATTTGACAGGGCAGCAAGTACGACTATAATATTTCTTGTTAAGCAAGCCAAAGGTCCTTTTACATGGCCAAGGTCAATGCTTTAGGCCCCAAAAAGTCACGGTCACAACTATTAACTTCATATGCCAAAAATCGTCCGCAAAGCTTCATAAAAAATACATTGAACATCAAAGGTTTTCCTTAAATCTGAAAGGTTCTCTCAGTTCAAGTAAAAGCTACAATAATGGGTTTTGGTTAAGCCAATCCGGACCTAGTCCTTATGTTAGGTAAGTAATGAACCCGAGATTGCGAGAAAGAAGATTTATTCCCGATTTCTGTTACCATAACGTACCTGTTAGTCGGGTTCTTGAAATCAATTCTCCGATTAAATCGTTGGTTAGCTCCAAGACGGTGTAAATGAGAAGCATTGCTTGATAAATAGCTACAGGGAACGTTCCTGAGCTGATTTTGGTAATCAGACTGGTTTGTAGACATGCCGCACAGGATTTAAAGTTCAAATAAAAGGTAGAGGAAGTTCTTATAAGTTTTTTTAGGGTATTTTCTCTTTATGATTGTACCGGCCGATAGGTCTAGTACACTTAATATAGTCAATAGTCAAGTACGTGGTACCACAGTACAGTTAGGTTCAGGGGTACAGTCAAATATAAAAGGCTACCGATACCACGGAGTGATTTAATTGCACTAAGTTACAAAACTATAGATATTTAATAAGTAACAAGCATCAGCAGCTTAGCATTAGGTCAATAACATTATTTATGCTAACTGTGTCAAAAGAGTGAACGGTGGCTCGTACAATGATATTTAAATTACCATCTGCGCCTAACCTTCTCCGATATGTTAAGGTCTGGCATTTGGTCTAACAAAATGCAGCTGATTACCAGTCTATACTAACACTAGTATAATACTTAGGTACCTACTTAGAATAACGAGAAAAATTAAAAACTATAGAACCGATTTGAATTTTTTTATTAATCGCTGTGAAGTTGCATTATCTCCAAATTACATATGCTACTTTTTATTTGTGTATTCTTATGAGGATCGGAACTACGCTGGTAAAACCGCCTGACGTCCGCTAGTATTTTATATAGAGCTCCTTCCAATCCATTTTGAGAAATCAGTCACGTGGTGATTTCTCAAAATGGCGACGCTAAGTAAATAATTAAGTATTCCACAGTTTTAAATAGCAATTAACTCTAAAACTAAGGCAATTGCGGACAACCTTCCCCAACGTAAAGGGCGCGAAACGTTTTAACAATCCAATAACAGTGTCGTCGAACGATTCATGGGCATTATTCAGCGATTCCGCGCCGACACACTTTTCAATTTCATTCACTCACTCTTTCGCTCCCTCCGATAATATTGACCTCTCAGTAATATGTGTGTTTTATTAATGGAGGTGCGTACTTACGCGTAAGTGCTAAATCATTCGTTCTGCGTTTTTTGTTTTCCCCTCTTGTGCGTTTTTTATTAGCTCTGCGTACGTGAGAGATTGGATATGAGAGTGTTTGCTGTGAATATATGCTATCGGGGCTGATCGGGAATGTTCGGATTAAAGGTAAAAAGAACGAACCCTTTCGATTTTTAGTTGGATGTGGGATCGTTTCACTCATTTGAAATAGTCATTAAAATTTGCCTGTTTTATGGTGCTGTTTTTTTCATTAATGTAAATTTGAATGTAAAAAGAGAAAAACTTGTTGGTATTAAGAAAAAGCTCAGGCACACAATACTAAATATTTAGAAAGAAAACGGAATACTTACACTTACACCGAAAAATGTGTACTTTGTGCGTGCAACAGGTGTTGCTTGATACGTTTTCAACTCAATCCAATATTTAGTCCAAATATAAAATAATAATTAATCTTTAATTATTAAATTCATTTGGCACAATGTAACTTTAAGTATACAATACTTAAAGTTATACATAACAAAATAATACACTCTTAAGTCGCCAGTATTAATCTCAAAAGCCCCTGTGCTAGATCAACTTGCACTGTTTTTATTACTATGATTTAGTAAAACTATTTTTTTCCATGTTTTTGTACATTATAAAGCTCCTTACGTAATAAAAACACATACCTACCTTATCAATAAAAAAACAAGCCTCCAATTTAATAGCATTCGCTTCGATTAAATGTGTACACATATTGTTCACCTCTCGGGGACTCGCTCCCATTGAAAACGCTTTTACAATATTTACTGTTGTTTTGTTCCTTAAAAAGTTTTCATATTATAACGCGCCTACGTGTTATCAGCCTTTTAATGCGACGCGCATTGGAGTATATGTGTACCCTGCTTTATATTTTGTTTGAGGACATGTATTGTGAGTTGTTTGCGTTAGTGTGTGAAGTAGGTGCTTTTACGATGGATGTGAAGAGTTCTAAGGAGAATCATGGGGATTTATGTTATGCTTAGGTTAGGTTAGTAACCAAGAAATCGCTGTTTTCATCAGCATAATCTATCGAATGACGTCTTAAAATATCTATGACAATCAGTAGGTAGGTGTTCAAACCTGAAAAGTAAAGTTTACCCGCTTAATATAATAACATTATCTGGATAGCCTAATATGCTAGCATTAAACATCAATGCTAAACTGACTAACACTACTTACAAACAATGGTGCCGATTCTTTTTTATCAAAAGCTTAGCTAAAATTACAGTATTGCCATCTCTTACCATTATAAAGCATAAGAAAAGGACAAGATGGTGAAAATTAATGTCAAATAAGTTTGTCGTCTTGAACTGTTTGAAATGTCCATTATTTAAAACTATTTATGATTTATATTCCTGCTGGAATAGGGGTGGTGTGTAATTATATGTTATTTTCGTTTTCTTGCAGTTGCACCTTAAATAATAAATCGTAAGAAAATCTTAGGTTTCCGGAAGGCGGTACGTCCGCATCCTTCACGCAGACGTCCACATAAACAATCCAAAACAACATTAATCTTGAAGTTCAGCAACGAGCGAGTGTTCATCACGGACTCGTTGAAACATTGCTTTTAGGGTTCCGTTACCAAAGAGTGCTAACGAGACCCTACCACTAAATATCTGCTATTTGTCTGTCTGTTTGAGCCAGCTTAGACTAAACGAGTCTAGAAAAATCTAAGTCTTTACCTAGAACATTTTAATTTGATCCTATTACAGTCCGTAACGGGACCCGAATACCAAGCCTCCGTAATTGTCGTCTGTATGGCAGCCGGTCATGTTCCATGTTGTCATTGTAAGTTGAAATTTTAACAATGTGTGTCAACGTGTGTACGAGTATCTACTATTGCCGCTATAACATAAAAAGAAAAATTAAAAAAAGTAAGCAAAGGGGGCTGCGTTGTGTTTTTCCCTTAAGCCTAAGTGTTCCAGTAACGCTACATAAATTAAACTAAATAAATATTATTTAGAATATTCTTGTAAAATTGTAAGATGAGAGAGGTTTAGAGCTTCGGAGTGAGCTAAAAGTCACACACTTCCCGGTCTTATCCTCAAAAGCCGGCTGAACGTTTCCCGCCCATAAAAAATAGGTACGGAGCCCTTTGGGAGCGAGTCCAACTCGCACCTGACTGTTTTTTATCGTCCTCATTGCCACTCTTAGATGTTTGTTTCTTCGGACTCCTTGGCCGTTCTGAAACGAACCGATGTAAATTGTACCCTAAAAGTTTGTGAAGGTTGTTTATTAAATTACCAGTGGATACGAGTGGTACGACTCTATTTAGTTCAGGTGTGTCGCCTTTGTATTGAAATTTTGTTGTAAGCATTAGGAGTAAAGATGCGGTGCGTGCAATAGCAGCTTTAAATTATGATAAAAGCTTAATTATTTTAGTACAAACAAAAGCTAAAAAGAGCATTTTTATTATAAAGAACTTGGAAGTCGGCGTCTGAAATGTACACGTACCTCATTTTTTTTTAAAATTCCGGCTGGCCTGTATTAAGTTACTCATAATACCTACTTATTCAAAAAAATAGTGTGCAGAAAAATTAGATTTATTTGTAGATCCTGAGAAGATAAAGACAGTTATTTTTATTCGCTCACTAGCAGACAATACTGTCCATTTGAAAAGATGCCAAACTTGAAAGTGGTCATAGAAGTACTTTCAAGATAGCACTCTTTTTTTAACGTTTTCTCACAGTCCCGAGGAATTTAAAAAATCAATAGTCGCCTTGATTTCTTAAATTCCATTTTCAGTTCAGGCAAAGCATTATTGGGTCTTTGTGACACGCTGTTTGACTGTGTACTACCCCCGTGTCTTCAAAAGCACGCAAAGCCGTTGGTCTTGCGTCTGATCTGTCTTCGGCGTATAACCATTCCATCAAATGACGAAAGTGAAGTCGTAGCAGGTGGCGTTCTCTCGTTTCTCCCATAGGAACGACGTGAGTTCATATCTGTAGGTGTCCTTAGGTTATTCTTCGCTAATATCACCATGATAGATAAACTGACAAAAAGAAAGCTAATATCCCTTAACATACCTACAGTTCGTTTTGTTGCGAACATGTCCATTGCATGTAATTGGGGGACTAGAGGGTCCTTATAAATTCTACCGCCACATTCCACCATTTTACTTTTCCCCGTCCGTATGTAATTCCGGTCTTGCCAACGCCATTTTCGTTTCCCTTCGTATTTGAATTTCAATTGACTTACACATTACTGTTTACATTGGGCACTATAAACATCATTTTATCGTTCTCGGGTTTCTATCAAGCTAACGTTGCTATAATAGTTTTAGTAGCAGTTCGTTTGCCTTTAGGCGGTGATGAGTCCTGGTGGAAATTAGGAATAGTTTGTAAACTAAGTGTTGTGAATGGCATAGCATTTTATATTGTACTGCGTGCATGTCACCTGACAGAAGAAGACCTAATGACTGTCAGCGGATAGTGATGCAGTAGCTGAATAATGTTCCACACACAAAATTTATCAATGTTGGGAAATTAAATGTCAGTATTTTCCATCGACACGCAAAGAAGAAGGTCTAAAGCTAGATTTTAAAACCCACAAATTGTTTTTGCTTATTCAATAAGTAGCACGATTTCAACTGGTTGCTAATTCAGAGTAAACCTTACAACACTGCTTTAGAAAAGTGCAAATCGAATAGGAAATGACTATTTTTAATTTGATTCAAATAACAACTTGTAGAACAACCACCCAATAGATCCTGACTTTTTAATCCCGTTGTGAAGTGGCTCTACAGTGGTCGAGTTTTACGTTCAACGTACAATGTCCTTTGAGCGTCCATGTTTTTGCAAAATGCAATAATACCCGGCCACCGACTCTTCGCCTGACGAGAACCACAATAAGTGCTTTTTGCCCCTATTTGTCAACTGTGAGGGTAGTTTTTATGCGTTAAGAATATTTGCTTATTGTTTCAAGCGCTTTGATTGGTGACTTGCCTTGTTTTTGTTTGTTAGCACGAGTTTTAGAGTTTTTCAGGATTATTTTGGCTGCGTTTTATCGTGTAAGGTGTAACAAGGACTAATTTGTCACGATTCCCATTCTGAATGAACTCCCATTATGTTTTGCCTTCGAGATTTATTTTTTCACAATTCCCAGTGGTCCATATTCACTTTAAGGTACGCTGTATCTAATCACGGAACACGACATCTGGTCTGCTATCGATCATCCGGTCTTGCAATTTTCCGGCCGCGTGCCCAAATCCGGGCCGCTGGATCATCCCTGCCCGATAATGCGTCACGACTCACGGTTCGCCCCTTATTCAATTTTTATCACACGTGGGTGAGAACTGAAAAGTTGCGCTGATTTATTTGAGTACGTCATCCGGAGCTAGGTTTGAAAACGCTATTGATATTGAAAAGATTCGATGCACTTGTTACTTCAGTGACGGTTTAACTGCATCTTTCAAAATTGAAATACTCTGAACAACGTCATTGCATATAAGAAAGAACTAACGAGACTCGCAAAATCATAAAAAAAAACAATGCAATGATTCTATTCCGCATAAAATAATCATAATGGAGGTATCCATTATGATTATTTTACCAGTCAGTTACCAGCCAGTTACGTTTAAGTCCCATGTAATACCTACCTACCTGGTGAGACTAATGCCGCTGGGTTCATATCTAGAGTAATTCCTCATAGAAACAGACAATAGCACTTTGTTAAAAACACTGGACCAACATGGCAGTCAGTTGAATTTTTTTTTACTTACCTCCTTCCTTTATGAGATAATACCAATCCGTATCACTTAAACACGTCTCGTATTAGTCCATAGATATTGTTATGAGTATTTGCTCCTACAATCATATGTTTGCAAACCTCTAAAATCAACAACTACAATAACAAGCTAAACCAGCCGTCCTTAATCTATTCCTTAATCGCTAAACAGTCAACAATCATTGTATTTACATAGATACGCAGCCAATCAGGTGATAAACATTCGCCGGCCATTAGCATAATGTACAATACTGACCTATTACAGAGCATTGTATGAACATTCAATGCTAATTGGTCAGTTAATGCCTCGCAATTGATATTGTCATCGTGAAGTCTTATTTGATCGTTCGATAGGATATATAAGCTTTGATTTTGCAGGAGTTAGCGCGTCTGTTCTTATTATTACCTATGTTTCGAGGAAATTTATCACCAAGGGGCTCTTAAAATAACCCAGAAGGCAACACCTACGATCTTAATCACGTTGTCGGAAGTTTCCATATCTCATGCCGAAACGTTGTTGCAGAAATACACGTTCTTCTACTTCAGCATAATCTTACAAAGCAGCTTAATGCAGCTATGATTGTAAACGTAAAAAACTAGAAGCCCAGAAGATAGACGTGACTGTATACCGTGTATAGGCATCGTAAGTATTAAAATAAAACGAAAGAGGTTCTATAAAAATAAACTGTTTCTCAAAATCATTCCAAAAATCAAAATAAACGACTAACCTTCCCAAATATTTGAACACCATTCTTCACTCGGCAACTGTTTAAACATTTTTTACACCAAAACACGTGTAGTAAGGAGGAACCGTAATAAGTTGTGTCGTCTGCTTCGCAAGGGTTGACGTTTAAACTTTAGCTGTGATGTTTACTGCCCCACCCAGCAGGGGCCACTTAAAACGCCACATAAAATTTGCTGAACCAACTCTCCTAGATGTGGCAAGACCTGTTTGCTTAGTTGATGAAATGTCAATGAAGGTTTGTGGAGTCATGGAGTTAATTACGTTACCGTTGGTGGTTGAGTTTGATGTAGCGGTGACTTGTGATGAAATGTTAAAAGTTAGTTTGAAGTTGTGAAAGGTTAATACATTAAAAGCTTAAAATGACGAAGTTGAATAAAAAAAAAACCGCAATGCGAAGGTAATGAATGTATTATAATTATACGACAAAACGTGATGTTTTTGCTAACAGTGCGAGATTTATAAAATATTAGACTAACTAATCGGTTATGTAAGCTAAACATAAATTGAAAAGTTTAAATTAATTTATCGACGCGGCAATCGATTTTCTATCAAAATGTGACAAATAAAGTAGATGGAACCAGCTCTTCCAGGCCATCTTACCTCCGCACATAAAACCTTAAGCAGATAATTCAAGTTAGTTGCGTTTGAGTCGCCACCTGGGAGCCCCTAATTGCCTCAACACATCCTGCGACGACCTAAGGTGGCGTACACACGTCCTGTTTTACTACACATAAAATTAAGGATACTAATCACAGTAGATTCCATCGGGTGATTTCATTCTGCAAACGGAAATTAGGTCACATCTCTTTCTTGGAGAATTTAGCGACACTTATTTCGAAACCTCAATTTAGTGTTTATAGAATTGTCCACGAGAAACGGCTGACTGGAGTAATGAAGAGAATTTATTTTACGTCTAATAGTTATGGAGGAATTGTCATGATGAAAATGAATAAAGACTGACAGAATCTGGGTTTCTTTAGTGTTGTAATGAACAAAGCTATAGGGTTGGTTGGGTTAGTTACGTTCGCTTGGGGTTTCAAAGTTCTGCGTATTTTATTTATATTTTTAGCCGGGGTTGCACTGAACCTTATGGCTAAAATAATTATTATTTGGAAATGGAGCTATTTAAGATAAATTTAATAATAATACTAGCACAGGGCACTGCAGGGCAAAGGCCTCATTTAAAACAGAGAAGGCACGACCATTGATCACCACGCTTGCTCAAGGCAGATTGGCGATTACAGACTTAAGAATTTAATATAATGTTTATTCCAGTGTAGCGTAAAAACAGTCTTTTCATATCTACATCATCTATACTTATTACAGGAGAACAGTTCCGAGTATAGCGTGTAAATATTAAAAATATGTCAGTCCTCATAAACTTTTGCGAAATAAGGTTGAAACCGGTATTAAAACTTTGATCCTCAAGAATACAGTATGACGATAAGAATAAACATATTCCGTCAGTGTGTACAACTTTCTGTAAACTTTCTCTTTCAGCTAAAAGATTGGATTGCCTCCTTTTGTCCTTTTTTATTTTCTTCGAGCTGTTTTTATTTTTCTTACTGCGTTTTAACTTCTTCGGACTACGTTACAGTTTTCTGAATGCAAAATAATTTTCTGTTTAATATTTGTTTCTGTAGTATCAAAGGCGTTAAGAAATTCAATTTGGGACAATATACATTCAGTGTTTTCACTATAAAGGATCGGGTTTAATTTAAACAAAAGCCGTAAACTGGGAGGCTTAACGAGTAGTCACGAGTGCTTCGAGGGCCCTAGGCGGGAACTTGTCCCACTTTATGTATCTAATCTATACAAGATAATGACTCGCAAATAAGCTTCCCTTTTGTGGCGTTTGTTTTTTATTAGGCACAGAACACTTCTGATATCTATTTTCTAGATGTTACTATTATCAATAATGTTGGTATCGACCATATCTAGCCCGTCATTACGAATTCAAACCTTTTTGTTTTAGGAATTCAATTTTAGCTTCTTTCGTTCGATTTGTATTGTTGTCCATTTGTTACCTTCGTGTGTATCGTGTTCTATTTAAGTTGGTAAGTCGTAAAAAAATAAAGCAAAAACACATATTTTTAAAGGTCAATGCATCAATTTATTTTTTTGGGTTTCTTACTGGTCCCTGGAATAGAACCCATGCATTCTTAGATTTAACCCTTAGAAGCACTAGACGAACGACGTAGTCGAAGAGGCATTAAATAATTTCCGATGATCTTTAGGTTCTCCAGAAACAAATGCTTTGTCATTCAGATGGGCACCTGAACGGTCGTCTCCAAGCGCAATATCACTTACGCGTAGGCATTTTATTTCTCTATCATTCTTTTCACGAGATTTATAAGTCAATCGTGCGAACTTGTGCGGGGGCGTACGAAAACTTTAATAATAACTGTGGATAAGTGTAAGCGTGTCTCGTAGCACGTACCTGCAAAGATTGGTTCTCTGGCTTCCATCACGTTCTTAGAAATTTGCTTGGATTTTTTATGAAATTGATATCAGATCTTAATTATAAAGTCTTTATTATACTAAGGCCCCTATTACATAAGCTTCTGGGTATCCAACATAAATAATACCAACCCGTTACTTTACAGTCTCTCTGCAGGGCCAAAGCCACTTCACACACAAAAAAGGCACGAGCATTGATCACCACGCGTGCTCAAGGTGAATTGGCGGTTTCAAACTTGTATTAGCTAAAAGTCCAGGTTTCCTCACGAAGTCTTACTTCCCCGAAATCAAAAAAAGGTACCTATACCTAAATATGAATTGAAAATGTCACGTTGCTTACCCGGATTGTAACCTTCATCAGGCCATCGCGACGTTTTGTGTATAGGTATCTAAGCATTTTTTAAATGTAGTTTTAACAAATCGAATAGCTTTAAACGAGTTCCAAGTTATGTTTGAGACTATAAAACTGGCCTTAGAGAAGATTGTAGGATATCAAATGTTTTGAAAATATATACGAACTAAGTGAATGTTTTAGTTGGAAACTTTTTTGAATAGGCTATTTTACGCACCATTACCAGGGGAAAGTCTATCCGTTTTTTTTATTGCGTATCTCGGGCCGTTAGGTTGCTATGCTTTGGATGTTATCATCAGTTGGACACCTGATGGTTATCGCAGCTTAAAGGTTCTTTGTGTCACAAGTATTGCTTTAGGTTATACTTTTTTAGAAGTTTAAAAAAAAGATCATTAAATCATCACTTTTGTATTACTTTAACAGATAAGCAGAGGTGCATCCTCATGCCACCAGTTTAGTCATATGAAGTAGTCAAGCAAGCCTATTACTACCACCGGGCGCAAATCCAGACTTCTGACTGTTACTGATAAAATTTATATGTAAAAACCCAAAAACACTGTCTGACCCCACTAAATTGAACCCGCAACTCATTTTAGCATTAGCACTTGAGATCAGTGCTAGGTCTACTGGTGACAGCGCTACTGTTATGGCAGTTTATAAATGTATCTTTTATCTGAGTTTACGCATTTCTGCAATATTATTTAAAAGGTCAAAAATATTATTTACAGTTTTGACACCCACAAGTCGCAAGTAAAAGCGTTGACCGTCGTCTTGGAAACAAAGATAATATCGTTTTACTTAACAATAATTAACCGTGAATTAACGCCGGAAAGACCACGTACGCCAGTTCTATCAACAATAAACAAAGATTAGCTCGCCAACAACAGTTTATCAGCTACAGGATAGTGGAGTAATTTCATACCGGTGTCACGTCGCCTCATTGGTTGTCGTCCAGATCCATATATTTTGGGCGAACTGCTATGCCCACTACTTGTAACCATGTAAGATCACCCTATCTTTTCGTTAGTATTTATTTTCTACCTTTATCACTTGTCTGTTTAGAACTGCTATATATTCGTATTTTCGTTTATCTACTCCTCTGAAACCACATGTTTTGCATTAATACGTGTGCCTTATTTACCGTAACCATTATTTATCACAGATGTTTAATATCAGCCATCTCACAATAGAAGAAGTACAAGGATTATTCTGATGAATTTCTACACAAATGTAACAAATAACAATAGTTTCTTATTCGCGTGACTGCAATAATGGAAAACATAAATCTAAAGAGACAAATTGGTGTCCGGACAGCGACTGTGGCCTGAAGACGCGGACGCCTCTGTCTGCTTTCATGCCTCTTGACAACGCTTTAGTTGCGTACGAAAACACCTCTATCTGCGTCTTACATCACCTCTATGTCAGGAGCACAAAGTCTATTTTATGTCCCCGAAACTGCACCAAAATAGTTGACTCTCGACACCGTACAAACATACTCCTTGCAGATTCAAGTACCCTTATGTCATTGTAACAAAGTTGTGTTTGTTCTACTTCAAAGCTAGGACGTTTGGTGCGGTTGTGACTGCGTGTAGTCCGAGTTAATTCCGAACCGGTCACGTCTCGTTGCCGGCGTCGTACCAACCAGACAGACTGACATAGAAAATGTCGCCTATGTTGCTCCATGTGTTGGTACACGAAACATAACTTTTTGCTTCTATTTACTTGATACGTGAAATAGTTGCAATAGTGTTTGAATTTTATAACGGTCCTAGAGACCATGTTGAATTTGTGATGCCGTTGATACCACAAACTTTGTCTATTTGTAGTAGTAATCTAATGGAGTTAGATTCAGACTGACAATCTGGGACTGAGTAAGCGGTGCGAAGCGAATGGTTTGTTGGTCTGCATTTATGTTGACCATTGTTATTATTACATTGACGTTGCAATGTCTATAGGTAGAGCACGACTGAGTTAGGAAACTCAATTGTTTACTAACTTTAATTTCGTTATCTTATATAATTTGCGTCTGTCAATCTCCATGGCTCTAAAACATATAAACATGTGGCAATTTTGCTCTCATAAATATTGCAAGATTTTTTACCAGTTTCTAACTTTTAAACTTAACATTAAAAAATATAACACCATCCCATTTCTGTCCCACTGCTGCAAATGCCTCTTCTCCTGAGAAGAAAGCATTAATCATCACGCTTGCAAGTTGCAATGGACCTCACGTAGTTACTCCAATGATTGTTCTATTGAAATCAGTCATAAGTAGTTTTTTCAAAACAATATAGGCTGCAAAATTATACAATTGCACATATAAAACAAAAGCAATAACGGTCAATTATGAATTCAAGTAGGCACATACAATAGATTATTATAAATCAATCATAAGTTACAATGTCATCCTCATCTAGGAATTCTTTGATACTGTAATGGATTAGTGTTTTTTTTATTATGAGTGATGTCCACGATAAACTTTGAAAGTACATACAGATAAATTCAAAACTCACATGAGTAACTTCCTGATCTAAACCAGCAACCTCGGTCATAAATGGCGAGGCCATAACGACCAAATATCCAACTAAAACTCCTAAAAAACGAAAATTGGTACTAAACTACACAGATGCAGCACATCAATTGATCACCTATTCTATGAGAAACGCTTCGTTCGTGAACCTCGCAGGTAACGAACAATTTTCGGATCAAGTTGATTCCTAGTTGTTGTTTGCTTGCTCGAGTGCATGCGGTACGATCAAACAGCTTAGTGTTTACATAGTTTTTAACCGACTTCCCAAAAAGGAGGAGGTTATCAATTCGACGATATGTCTTTTTTTTTTTTTTTTGTGTGTTTGTTACGCGATTACTCCGCCATTTATGGTCCGATGTTCAAAATTTTTTTTTTATTTGATAGGGTATACTACCAGGTTGGTCCCATTTGTATCAAACCTTAGATCTGATGATGGGATCCTCAAGGAATTGAGGGAACTCCTCAAATAATATAGGTACACATGTACCGATTTTTACATTTTTGGTAACAAATCAAGCATTTTCATTTAGCAAGCATCATTTGGTGAAGAAAAACTGATGAAGAAGATAGGCAACGGAACTCTTCAACGCATAACAGCACATTACTCGCGATTTCTACAGTCACATGTCTGTGCATGGTTTATGTATTTCCATAACATAACATTACGCCTGTCTATTTTAAAAGGGGCCCGGCAGACATGTACAGATTAATGTTTTGAAAGAACTTATTTTGCAATTGTTAACAGATTTCAATGATTCTTTCAAGTATTGAAAGACTTTCTTTACAAACCCCCTTTCAAACGCGCGATAAGGAACTTCGTTCCAAAAGTAACAATTATGTGAGAGGTTAACAAATTTCTGGAGATACTGCTTAGGACAGTATTATAGAAATTAAGTTTGTTACCTTATACTAAATGTGTGAAGCGTTAGTAAGTAATAATGATGCTATACGGAAATATATAGATAAAACCCACATTAGCCAGCATGATTAAGATTAACCAGGCCTGTGGCCCACGCTGACCTATAAGACTGCTATTGCTAATATTATGATGATGATAAAATCAACTTTTGAAACACAATTAGACACACACAAGTGACAATTATAAGTAAATAGTACAAGTAATTGACAACTTTTGAAAGCACAATCTACATAGTTACGTGCATATATATCACAAAGATTCCAGAAATTGAACAATGAACCTGTCTGGCATGAATTACAAACTTCTAGGCAAAATACATAAAACATATTCGTAACAAAACGAGTATATTTTGCTGGAAATTGCATACATTACAAAACTTGCAACAAAGGGAACTAAAACTAAATTCGGTCATTCCGAGACGAAGTTTGTCAAGACGCAAATTAGTGGGTAGTAAGAAACGTTGTGAATTCTCCGCTGGACGGCCGACTTCCACGGCCGCAATTTGACGTTGCATAAGAAAGTCGGCTCGTCTTGAATACACGGTTACTTATCTGTAGACTATCATAAACCCGGACTCCTGGTTAGTTTCGGCCCAACTTCATGGCTATTATTAACCCACCCAATGCACGTTATGGTCTATTCGTACGCAAAAAAAAGTGTAGTTAAGAAACAAACATTCATTCGCATTAAGCAAATTACTTAGGAAGTTAGAATTAGCACATATTTTTATATTGGAAGAGAGGTGTTGAAATTAACTATAAAAATGCTAATAAAAATGTCCTAACGATATCATTAAAATAGGACCACTTCGACCAATTGTAGAAAATCACACTATAAAAATAAAGTAAGCGTATCGCGTCTAAAACACCATTCCACGACGTATATTTAAATCACCATTCTAAACTGCCTAGTTCTTGTAATGTAGGTACAGCTGTACATTTTTGTGCAAGGCATATTTAACCACATTATGTAAATCGGTCATGTTTGTAATGCGCGATTAGAAAAACGAGCGCCGACACGGACGTCATTTGACGTCCGACGCGGAACTTGCGACCTCGCGACTTTAATTCACGGTTTCCTTCCAACGGCCAGCGATTGTCACTTTTTTCTTACGCATTAAGCATGAGTTTCCCGTTTTGCTCGCTAGTACCGAGACAAGTGCTATTTTGATGAATGTCGGAGAGTTGGAGAAGTAAATTTTATTTCATTGCCGTACGCTCTTTGCATTTAATAAGTTCCCAAGTTCAGAGTCGAGTGTCGTTGTTGTACGAAAGCGCCAATTATTCTTGGCGATTATGTTTGTAGTGGGCTTTAAGGGCTTTCAGTGTTTTGACTGTGTTCAAAGACTTCTAAACGGTCGCAATTTAACGTGCCTCGTTTACTGTTGTTACTTATCTATGTTAATACTATCAGGGCTAATGTTTGTAGTATTTAAATTAACTTTTCTGTTAAATGGGTGATTCTACGCTATTTGGATTCCAACGGCCTTTAGATTTTTTTTATGTTAAACTAATTACATTGCCGTTAATGTGTGCTTATGCAATAAAGTATAACTTCTTTCATTTGGACCACTTAGTCAATTCACGATAGTGGTTTAATTTTACACATTAACATTATAAAATAGTAACAAATGTATACTCCCCTGGCCTACCCCATTACTGCATTTTTTTCATTTTTATGGCCTAGTACTTTTAATTTTTATGGTATTGTGTTTTATTTTAATATTGTGTTATAGCTAATATAACTTTGAAACATTTATAACAATACATTGCAAAAGTGTTTATTATATAATTTAAAAAAATCTTATTTTCACGTCACTTGCTAAAAGCGTCACTTCACCTGGCGAAATTGAAAGACTGTGATTTTCACCTAAAAGTGCTAAAGTATATTTTTGACCATAAACGACGCGCGTGGGACAGTGTGAAGTTAAATGCAAGCTAACAGTGTTGAGCACAACTAAAACAATGTGGCGTCAGTTTTCAATTCATTGTCTGAGAACGTGCTTGTGCCAGTAGTTCCAGTATTTCCCTTGGTAAGTATATCTTTTTATATTTCATCGTTAAATAATTGTGAATTTGCACAGTGCAATGTTTAGTGTGTGTAGATGACATTTATTGTGTAAAATGTGGTCAGAAAAACATGCGGTATTACTTTTGGGAGATTATGTCCAATTTTGTCACTTCTCTGGCGTCACTTCTCTGCCAGTTTCTATGCCAGGGGAAAATCATACCATGCAGGGGCAGTGACAATTTTTTTTTTGTATATATTTACTATTCAAAACGGTTTATTTCATTTGTTCTAGTTACGCAGATATCATGTCAAACATGATAAAGAAGCAAACAAGGGATGAGAGGCTAAAAAACCAGATCCAAGCAGAAAAAATACGCTACCAAAAAATTAAAAACAATCTGATTAAAAATACAGAATTACAAGCGAAAGAAAAGCAAAATTTTCAAAAAGGAGAAAAGGGATAAATTAAGTGTATTAAACACGACTGAAAGGGAATGGGCTGATTTTTTTCTGATTTTACTTGGAATTATCTTGAAACCGGACATGGTATCAGATGGGCATGTAGACAAACCTTGCTACAATGGACAACTTTACCAGAGTTTTTTTTTTTAAGTTCTATCATTCATATGTTAGTGATACCTGTGATTTTAAACTTGTGGAATACCAGATAAGTGATAAAAAATATAGTTATGCTGCCGTATGCAAGTCTGAATTTGATGACGAAGAAGGAGAGATTATTATTTTACTTTATTTAAAGAAATCTATTAAAGGTGCTACTCTTTTTTGCCAGTTTACTTATGATGAGTAATAGAGTATTCTACAATTTTTTAGAGCTGGTTGATGTGCTCAAAAAGTTAATTATTTATTGTTTAGTATATAAGTAGAAAACACTTAGTTTAACCGAAATTATTGATTCAGTTCTTTATTAAAATGGAAGTTTACATTTATAATAATGATTTTTAAGTTTACTTGCTAAGATAACCTCTCATAGGTGTATCATTTTACTATTTAGGTAAGCCTTAAATGTGAAATTACACTTTTTCGAGTATTTAATTATTAAAAACTGTTGAACAGTAAGTGTTGTGATTATTTAATAGGAAAAATTACTAATTTTGTTCAATTCACAGACGAGAGTGATATGCATTAATATATATATTATATTATAATTAGATATTATTATTGTTTTATTATTATTTTCATATTTAAATTATTTGATGGTGATCGAAACTTATTTTTTTAAGAACTTAATATTGTGAATATGTTTCAACTGTTAAGGCTGATTGTATTCTATTCATTAAAAATATAACGATAAAGCTATTATTTATTCATTTTATACAGTATTATTAAAATTCCTTAGATAATACTTAGTAGCCTGTCACTTTCCTGCAATAATTTGTCACTACTCTGCCAATAGTGTCTCTCCCCTGATAACACATTTTCCCCTGGAGCCTATAAAATGAAAAAAAATGGAAATATCTTCTGGCCCTTGTAATTACTTAGGCAAAATAATGCCAAGTAGTTGAATTATTAATATTAAATTAAACAGATGATTTTTTCTTTGGGGACACAAAATATTCAAATACCGTAGAATCACCCAAATACAAACGGACTAAGAACACAAACAGTACACATGTAATTCTCCTAAATTAGCTAAATGCCGCCAAAATTCTATCTGCCATTCGTTAATTTTCCGCATATTTACTCACCTCTTACGGCTTCTCGCTCTATTAGATTATCAGAATTTATTTTCCTTTCTCTTATCTGAGCGTATGTTTCTTGTTGTCACACGCCTCAAGGAAACTATTATGAAGGGGATAAAACAGGTGGTACTTAGCCGTTACTACGTGTTACCGTTAAGAAAGTTTGTTTTCCTGTAACTGCGTCAGATAGAGAAGTCAATAAGGTTTAATGTGATGTATTTGTTGTGGGTAGTTTACGTGTGGCGCGCTCTGTAGTGGGGGTAATCATTGCGTCATTAGCGGTTGAATTGTTGACGTGAACAGACGGTTATTAAGTGTGCTCTTCGTTTGATAAATTACAGACTCACATAAATATTAATTTTAAATACTAAACAATTCCAAAAATTAAACTAGGTTAATAGACACAATACTCAATACTTTATTGCATATTGAATTCAGTTCACGTTAAATAAATTATGTATCGAATGTAAGATTTAAAGATCAATATCTTTAAGTATAAATAATCGTGTGCCAATAACAAATGTTTCTATAAATCAAGCAATCATAAATAATTCACGCAAAGCTGTAAAATGAGTTAACGACACACATAACATAACTTTGCACATAATATTCTAGTGTCACAGAAAAACTATAGATCACCTATGGACCTATACCGCACTCTTTCCAACTATGCAACTAATAGCCAGGGGAGTATTTATGACTAGCCCGCAACGGGGCGTAATTGCAACTTATGATGATTTGTAGCTCTGGCTGACTTAAACTTTCTAGGCAAGTCCTAGGCAAACATATTATGTTCTTTGTTGATGGGTGTTGCAGTAAACCGATGTTTTGAACTATGTTATTTATGTTGTGTTGTTTTCTTGGAAAGTGTTCGTTTTAAAAATACAAGAGTTTAACAAAAATGTTCTGTTTGGTTTTGTTTGTAAATAAAAATTTTCTTCTCTTTTTGGCGTGTTGTTTTGGTAAAGTTGAGGTAAGATGAGCTTGCAGTATTTTTTTATTTTATGAGCCTTTTTAAATCTAGTCACAATGCTACACACGGCTATGCTCAACAGAACAAAAATCCCGAAGATGAGTACTTAAAGCTGGTTCAAACGTGTGAAAACGTACATTGATCAGGCATGCTAAAAGTTATATCGGGTTGAACAGCACCACCTACCACGTATCTACGTACCTTTCTTTCTAATTGTTCACTGTATAATATCCCAGTAGCTAAACACAGCCACTGCGACATACGCACAAAGCGCAAACACACAGAGGCGTAATGATCTCTTTATTAGCATTAAACTAATGATGTCACAATTGGACTTCAAATACGTGGATGCTCGAGAGCTTGACCGTCACTAAGCTAGAGTTACAGCAGCTAAATTGCAAAATGCATTAGGTAGCTTTAGATACAGATTGACAGCTTGCATGAAATAGCACTTTAGATAATATCCGTTATGTCTAAACCCAGATATGAGCCGCTGTAATATAGATGACAGCTAAATCTACCTCAGTATCTGTAAGGATGTTTTATTATCCTTTTATTATTTGAACAGTACGGCAGTAGTGTATTAAGGTACACCCTTATTCCACCAATTGTCTTAAAAGAAGTAACTTCAGTTTCATTTAACAAAAACCTATAGTTTCCTCAAGTTAAGTCAAACAACTTTTCTTCCTGTCGACAAAAGGTCAAGGAAAAATGTCAAATCGATTTCAATTAAGGCGCCTAATCGATTAGCGACAGAATTATCAGAGCAAACAATAGAACACCTCACTGTTCCTCGCCCTCCCTTGTCAGTGGGGCCACGGGGCTCCGGGATAATCGAGTTGAGATCAGAATAAACAGCCGGCTTTGTAGGCCTCCCCGAAATATGGGCTAATTGATGTGCATTTAATCTGTTAGTACAAACTCGGAGATAGTTCGGATTACATAGAAACCTGTAGATTTAGGAGCTGTTAAAGCTAAGATCTCTCCCCTAAATGATAATCCATTTACTCATAAATGTGACTAAACAAATGGTGTTAAAAACAAGCTTCTGCCCGAGACTTCGTTTGCGTATAAACAACCTTACTTATCCTATGGCATTCGTTAATAGTGTAGCTTTAAAACAGTGAAACATTTTTTGTTATCGGAGAATATTCCGTACAGACAAACTTACAATAAAACCAATTTTAACTCTTCATATTATTCGTTTAGATTTATTACATAATTCAAATTCCTTCGAGAACAAGTCAATGCTAAAAAAGCAAAATCGAAAACGCCCAATTTCCGTATAACAATCGAAATAACACCTCTCAAACATCAAGATCAACATAAATAACGTTATAATTCTTTTTAAATTTATGACACAATTTATTCCCACCTGGCCTCATTCCCGTCCATTTGATAGCGTCACCCCAACTTGGGCCGATCGTCGCCCAATAAAACACCTCATTCTATGTAGATCCCTATAGATACGATCTTTGCGTTCCCTTACACTTTATTGGGTAAATAATACCGCTTTGTCCCCTTGTAATTGTTTCCCTTTTCTCGCCCTTTATTACGATGATTCAGGGTTTATTAAAAGAATTTGTTTCGCCTAATTAGGTTTTTTAACGTATTTAAATTTTTGTTGATTGTAAATTGAGTTTTTTCTGTCGGCAAATAAGCTAGTTCGCTTGGGATTTTAATTAGATTTCTTTTCAAAATCTTTAATTTAAGCAGTAGTATTAATAACATAACCCCGTCTAAGTTCATCTTTAAGAGAAATGAATGAATAAAAGCTGAATTGTGGTACAACAGCTCTTAATTACGCTAGTGCAAATTTAATTCCTAGAGTTTTCCGCAAGATGTACCAAGATTAATTTTCCTGTTTCGCCTAGACTCTTGATCTTCATGTAGTAGTTTAGCTTCTGGCTCACGTGTGCCTGCTGGCAGACCTGTTTACGTTAAATGCAGCATCTATTGAACACCTGCGCGCAGATCTATAGCGAGGACATGACCGTAATGTATTGCCAAGTTAGGAACAGCATTAGGAGACTTTTCGGTAATGGAGTGCTCCGTAATTGTGTTAGGAACTTTTGTCTAAGACATCCAAACGAATTATCGTAAAACGCTACTTCGGATGATTTCCACATATCTGTATAGTTTCCTTGGCAAACACAAGTAATAAAAAGAACAAAGACAGATATTCCAATAAATGATCAAATAAACAAGTAATTTATTGGAGCTGACAATACGATAATTCTTGAGTCAGAAAAATGCAATTGATTGCGATGTAATTAAAATGCCTGTTCCGATTAACATTTAAATGCCAATCAAAACCATTGCACTGGGAAACGAAAGTAATAACAGAAGCATCGGAATGTTGGAAAATGAACAAGTACTCGTGTGATGAAGTAAACAAAAATTATTTCTAACACAGAATCAATATGCTGATTTTGATTTCGGTAGAAAATGTTGGAATGAAGTCCATTTTAATTTAAAACCAGCGTCAGCTACGATCTTTAATATATTCTATTAAAATGCAAAATGAAGTATTACGCCGAGTGTTAAAACAACTGAATATTGAGCTTTGCCAAAATTCACTCGCAAAAGATGGCAGCATTTCGAAATATTCCAGACGGTAATAATTTGTATGCGTGACTGTTGGATAGCACTCTATTGGCAATATCTTAAATTGATATTTGACACAGTATAGCTTCTCGAGTTCTCATGTGACGTTTACGACTATATTTATCTCTCCTAAATATACATTAGCGAGTTTTGCTCCGTGTATTTTTTTTTCCAGTTTTGTATCGGTAGTCCCAACAGCTTCCATATATTGATTAGTAATTCAGATATTGATACCGGCGCACTGGGAATGTAATCTTGAAGCTCTGACATTTTGCCAAGAAAGATTATTATTGAAGACTATGTTATTTACGTTTTTTTTGCAATTATGACTAAAATGTTTTTGAAGAAGATGTTCCAACACATTTTTATTTTATTTTGAAAAAGGGATTAATGTAGTTTACGTTGAACCCCCAACAGCTGATAGCAGTCTTGTTCATATTCCGTCGTCGTTGTCCCTACATTCTAGATTATGTTTCATTTTGCAACATTTTGCCATGCATGTAAGAAACACATGTTTTACGGTGCTAGTCAGGTACACGGAACGTCTAGACATGTAAACCAACCCTGAGAAGTACGGTTCAAAATTTAAAGCACTCATAAACATCGCAATCGAGTACTCCCAGGTCCCTATAACCACGCGAGCCTCGCAAATCACTAAGTATATGTGTCTTACATTGCAACTTCTCTGTCACAGTTTCGGCTGTACTTCCATCTCCTTCTTTCTTGTGTTTTAGAGTAAGATGGGTATATACCCTGTTAATTTTTACTCAATTCTCGGTGAGCACATTAAGTTAATTCGTTTCTGGGCTCGTGCACTCAACACTAAGTTAGGAAGGACGTGAGAACTGTTCTTACGTTTGTTTTCCAGAGGTTTTCTCTATTTGTTATTTTATTATTGTTTATGTGCCGAAAACGTTCCTTTTTGTATTCGGTTTTGAAGAAATCTATGTATTTTCTCAATATGGCTGATTTGTAATAACAATCTTAGAATTGCTTGGGATTCTTGTTGTTCGTGAAATATATTGTATTTCCGTATTTTCATTGTAACATATCAGTACAAAGGAATGTTTTAAATTGTACGTAATTGGAATGTAAATTTCCTCAAATTGTAGTTACCTTTTTACGTAAAAACATCAAGGTGAGAAATACTATACTAATACTCTTTATTTCTTTTTAATACGCCTCAAGGAAAATATTATATTGTCAAGTCATGCTGTCAAGAATCTAGTAGGTAGGTTGGCTACTATATGAATTTATTAAAGCTGATAATGATTCAGGGGCTATTGAACCCTGGCTTCAATATTTTATTCCATGAACCAATTTGAAAGGAATTATTCTTCACATAGCTGTGGGCGGAATTTTCCTCAATAGTGTAGGTAAAACAAATGACGTGTAATATGTTATACTTTGATAATAATAAGAGTTCAAGTCATTTAGTTAGAGATTCGATTCGAGAATCGCTACCTGCTGAACACTAGTTCCCAGGTTCAATTCCCATATCGAGCAAAGCGTTATTGAGTTTTTTTTACCTGCAACTTCTCAGTGAAGCCCGGAATCTAGATTCGTGCGTGATTCATGGAAATAGGCCCGCCCCATATTTATACGTGGGACATAAACATAACTAGCGAAACGTGGGTATACTATAGGTAAACCTCTGTTTAATCCTACGAGGATTTCAGGCGTGATGTTGATGTGGTGTGAGATTTGTAATGCTTTTTTTATTAAAAAAAAACCTAGATACTTTTGCATGATCACTAATTGAATGCATATCTTCTAAATCCATTTACCATACAACTTTGTTTCGCCGAGACAAGTACCTTTCAAACGCCACTTCCCTTACTTCGTTATGCAAGACCCTTAAAGCCACAACAGCAACTTTCCCATTTTAAAACTGGTGATTTTGGGCTATAAGTTGTAAACGCCAACATGAATTTTATAGGAGTTAATGGCCGCTGGTTTTAGTGGTACAAAATGAACACAATTTAGATGTAAAACTAAGAGTGTAAGCCATGAAACGCTGCGGAGTAATGCAACGGTCGATAGTTTCCGCTCGCTAGAATCACTAAGTATCTTTGATAATGGATATGGCTTTCTGAAGTTACTGCTTGGTTTATTTCGTTTTATACTATTCTGGGATTTGAGATGCTTTAGACACGGAAGACAATTTTGTACTAGCTACAGATTTATCACGTTTCATGAAACTTTTGTACAAAATATGGTAAAGATAAACGTACCTTTTGAAAGTTTATCTGCGTTTTGAGTAGCAATAAAAGGTATAACAATCTTTACTAAGACGTGTGCGACAATGAGGAATTACCCAAAAAAAATAAGCAAAAAATCACGTTTTCACCGAAATTTTTGCAAGAATACTAATTTTTCCGCCAAAATATGTTCTTTTCGTACCGTGTGTATATCCTTATTTTATTTTTCGCCATGTTTTCTCATCATGGCTCATAACGCTTCGTACATCCAGTGAGGCTTATTAGCAAAGGCTTCCGTTTACTCATAAACGGTGTTCGCTATTTTCTTTGCAAGTAAACTTCAGTAGAAATAGGTTTAAGTAACGTTCGCCGGCTTACCTGGCGTTAGTTGAGATAAGAACGGGTTCTTTAATAGTGTCTGCCACGTTTTTATAAGCCCGCAATGGGTTCTTAGTGGAACCCCTACTGTGTGTTTAATATGAAATATTTTGTTTGAGAAATTTATTGGAGATTTAGAATATATAGGAGATAAGAGGACCTATCGATATTTACGTAAGTGAGCTCTAGTTAATAATATAACATAAAAAATGGTCTCAAGGTTACCTTATGATTGACGAACTGGTTTCGTAGATATGATGAGATGGAATGCTACATTAGAATCCAGCAAACAGTATTGATACTTTCAAGGAAGCCCTAGAAACCTTGTCAATAACTTAAATGTAAACTAACCAAATGAAATCACGACTGTCAACACAGACGGTCATATTAAAATCGTCTGATTCGTGCACAGACTGAATTCCTGCGGGAAGCGGAGAATAAAGGAATAGTTCTCGCTACGCTGGACCATTACTTATGAAATATCCCGTATTATTACGCAGCTTAGTCCGCCCGAGTTTTTATTAGGAATGCTAGACGGCTAGGTAGAATTCCTTTTTGAGTATGACAGATAGCCTCTGTTCATACGGCAGAAATAAAACTTATTCCCCAACACACGTTTTCTGTGGGAAATATGTTGAATGTCTAGATTTTGATTATGATAGGCAGTCGACTTGTTATGCAAATAGAACTAATTGGGACCGACGGAAATTGAAATTCTGGGACCTCCGTTTTTATTGACAAATTTTGGACTGTTGTTCTGGGTCGAATTTGAGGGCACCGGTATTATTTTGGAGCGTATCCTGAAGTTGGCTTAACAGTGCCTTCGATAGTTTCCTTGTGTATTCAGTCCTGTAGATATCTAGCTGAGAATGTTTTTTGAACTGTAAACTGACAACATATTTCTCTTGAAATATAATTTATTGTTTGTTTTATAATTTGTCCCACTAAACCGCAACATTGGTTGGACTGTAAGGTCTGATGAGTCTATTTTTGTTAACTGGATTTCCTCCCTAAGTTTGTCTCTCGTAAACTTTTTCAAGGTTCTGTTTTTTGTCACCAATAATTGGTAACTCTTGGTACATTAATTCTGCAGTCATAGGTCGTGTTTTATGGTCATTCATTACGTCAGTTAAGTTATGCTCTTGAGTACCATATTTGTTAACTGCTAGAAGGTACTTAGGTACAAAAGGAAATGATCGGTTAGAACAGTGATGAACATCACGGCAACATTACCCAACAGCTCCCGACAGCATTAACAAGGTTTTCTCAGAAGTGGCTCCACACGGATAAAGGTCCATGCTCATTTTCCAGAAACACATAACTGTACCTACATCTTGTAAGTCGTGTTATTACATTCAAAAGGACTCTTTGTTGAAAGATGAAGAGAGAGTGCCTTTGACATTTATGTGGATCCGAACGTTTGATATTTTTGTGTTATTATTCTCATTAAATACAGTTTTTTTTCTTCGCCCTAAAGCTGTTATAATGCGAGAAAAAAACCTATAAAATGAGTTCGGGGACAAAAGTGAACCCACACGTTACGTTCATTTGTTAAAAACTTGACCTATTTATCTGTATTTTTAATATCCTAGAAATCTGGCTTTCGCAAGATGTCTATTTTTGCCATATTTTTTGGATTGATTAAAAAAATATAATATAGTTAGAAAATAAGTGACAATTGAGGTGACAACAAGTAGGTACATGTAAGGAAATGGCAGTCATGTTGCGTCAAGCTTATGAAATTGGCAGGAGAAATTATGACATATAAATATGCTTTGAAACGTATAAATGTTGATAGCAGTTCTAAAGGGATGTGAACTCATTCAAAACATCCAGTAACTCATTGACTGAAATGAGTGTTACAAAAAATAGTTTTATGTCAACCATTTTGTTTTATTCTAACAATGGAGATGCTTTGCATACATTCTCATCATTTGCGAGTGTAGAAAATACGTGGGATGTTTTATTAAAATGTCTTTTTGCAGTTGTGAATATGCCATGGGCTCAGAAATTACAAAAAAGTGGCGCCTTATCAACTTTTAAAGCAGAAAGAGAAGTTTTGTTTTTAAAGAACAAAAGTGGAAAGTACAATATGTAGGCTAGATATTTGTAAATATGGAAGGCATCTACCAATTATAAAGGATTCATGAAGAACCCAATACCTATCTGTTACATAGTTGGGCGTAATAACCAATGATAATCCTTCAATCTAAGACTTTTGTGATTTCAAGTGAGTATGAAACCCTGACCCTGACCGTGTAGTTGAACACTTGATTGATAAAATTTCGGAATCACTACGAGAAAATACTGTCACGACTACTATACCCAAAAATAAACGGTCTATAAAACCCTGGATAACCCCCGGCATACTAAAATGTATTAGAAATAGAAACCAAATGCAGAAGAAATTAAGAAATGACCCACATAATGACATATTAAAAGTTACTTACAAAAGATATCGTAATCATTGCAACAAATTAATTAAAAAACTGAAGCGTAGATACGAGAGAGAACGTTTAGCAAATTCCACTAAGAATAGTAAAAAACTTTGGACAAATATTAAAAATATAACTCATTTGAAGCAATCTAACTCGGAAAACTCTAAACTTTTAGAAGTAATGCCGTCGCCAATTGATGCGATCAACCATGTTAATGAATATTTTGCAGGAGTTGGTAAACAACTCGCAGAAAAGATTTTGCCAGTTAACAGGTCAGACGCTACAGATGACTTAGGAGCAGTTAATACTCAATTAACATCATTTGTTCTCTTGGATACAGATCTAGACGAAGTACACTACATACTGATGAATTTAAAATCTAACAGTGCTCCAGGTTGGGACAACATTCCAACAAGTTTTCTTAAACTAGCAAAGTACGAAGTTCTTCCTATTATTGTTCACCTAGCGAACTTGTGCTTTAAAAATGGTAGCTTCCCTCAACTCTTAAAAAGATCTACTATTACGCCTGTGTACAAGAATGGGCCCAGAAATGATGTTAGTAACTACAGGCCCATATCGGTATTACCTGCTCTGTCAAAAATATTGGAGAAACTATTAAACAAACGATTACTAGACTTCCTTAATAAATATAAAATATTATCTGATACACAGTACGGTTTTAGGCAAGGTAAATCTACCGAAGATGCTGTAACGGCTATAACATCCCTCATCACTGAAAGCCTTGATCGTGGAAAGAAATGTGTTACAATTTTTCTCGATCTTAAAAAGGCTTTCGACACGGTCTCTGTTCCCATTCTTGTACGCAAGCTAGAATACATAGGAATAAGAGGTACACCCCTGGAGTTGTTCAAAAGCTACTTAACACATCGAACACAAAAGGTTAGAATTAATCTACACACAAGCAGAGACACTAATATCACTTTCGGTGTACCACAGGGAAGTGTCCTCGGGCCCACCTTGTTCCTAATTTATATCAATGGCCTTTGTGGTTTGGAGGCAGGTGGGGCTCGGGTCTTCTCTTATGCTGATGACACTGCGCTGGTCTTTACAGGTGAAAATTGGGATTCCGTGCGGAAGAACACGGAAGTTGGATTATCCCGAGTTGATTCGTGGCTAAGAACCAACTTACTTACGCTTAATAGCGAGAAGACCATCTATATGTGTTTCTCTATTAGTAATAGGACCCAGCCTGATTCAAATTTCAATTTAAAGATACATCAATGTAACAATATCAAAGGCACTAATTGCGCTTGCCCGACCATCCAAAAGGTAGAGAAAACGAAATATCTTGGTGTTTTACTTGATCAGCGACTCTCTTGGCATAACCATGTTGAATTAGTAAGTGACCGTTTAAGAAAATTAGTCTGGATATTCAAGATATTAAGACATGTTGCATCAAAGAATTTAATTATACAAGTATACACTGCTATAGCCCAATCTGTTCTAACGTACTGCATTCCTATTTGGGGGGGTGCCTCTAAAACAAAATTCTTAGATGTGGAAAGATCACAGCGTGCCCTTCTCAAAACTATATATTTTAAACCGTACCGTTTTTCAACACATGAGCTTTACATATTGTCTGACCTCTTAACGGTAAGAAAGTTGTATATTCTTAATTCTACCCTTAAGGTTCACAAAATAGTGGTATTTGTTCCTAATATTCCTAGGAGAGGAAGGAGACACAGTTGTATAGCTGGGGTTAGATGCCGCACTGTATTCGCAAGGCGACAATTTATTGCTCAAACTGCTTTTGTTTACAACGCCATAAACAACAAACTTGCAATCTGCCAAAAATCACATCACGAATGTAAGAAAACTTTGACTGTGTGGCTCAAGACCCTTACATATGAAGAGACAGAGGCTCTTCTACATCCGGTAATATAATAAAACATCAGGAACTAAATTAGCTAAATACTGAAAATATGCTTCTGGTTTTCACACACACACACACACACACACACACACATACACACACACACACACACAAACACGCACACGCACACACACACACACACACACACATCCCCACACACACTCAAATACACATAAGTTTTTAAATGCCCTATTCTAAGTTTCTCTTGTATGTTTTAATTTTATTTACATGTTTATTCTTAGTTAATAACAGGCTATGTAAAATGTTTGCACTTAGATATAGAAGAGTGAGGTCTTCTGTTACAGGTATTTCCATACTTAAAAGAAGGCCTCTACATTGTATTTGTTATAACCTGTTGATTATGAAAAATAAACTTATTATTATTATTATTATTATGAAAAAAAAATCATTCAAAATTCCATGTCAAACTCCCACTCAATATTTTATCATCTCTTTTAATATTTCAAATGTATTTAACAATTTAAACGACCACTTTTATGTTGCTGTACCTATGGTGGATTTTTGTGAGAAAAACTTTAGTTTTAATTAAAACTTAGTGTCGGTTTTACGTGAATCATATTCAGCTTCGGACCGTGTGTAACGTCCCCCAAAAGAGACATTCGAGCTCGTTCCAGTTTTTGTTATAGACTCTTACAATGAAATCGCGCAGGGAAGATTTTAGTTAAAAGAATTTTACGGTATTAAAAGCGCTGTGTTTTTTTTCGTATTCTATAAACGCGGTGGTGGATTAAATATGTTTTGTGATACTACGTAAAGATTGGGAGGGTAGCAGGCTTTTAAATATCACGGATGCCGTGGCGAAATACACTTATTTTACAAATTCCAAATTGAAGTAGGCTGGTAAGTTTTAACTTTCGAAATGGAGACGAATATTTTGACTTTGTACTGTGTCTGCAATACCTAACCTCCTTCATCACTCACAAACGTCATAAAACCACTGCCTAATGTACCAAAGTCAGACATAATCCAAGATTAAATCAAGGACGTATCGATTAAACTCGTATAATGAAACAAATCTTAACTCCCTAAATTCCAACTGTGAGTGGTCCTTACCAAACAAAGGGTCTGCCCAATTGTTGTCAAATGAAGATTCAATTGGCCCACAATAAATTAGTTACCCATCGCCTTGGCCGATCCTCAATTCACAGTCACATGGAGCTCATTGTGTACCGAAGGTTCACTACAACAGTACAGAGCCTTTATTGTTCCTCGGAATTCGGTACGGGTTGCGTTTAATTGGTATTTCCTAGTTTATCGATAAGTTGCGTTGTGCATATCGATTACAACCCTACGCGTTTTCGGGTATATAGAATATAGAATTAATTCATATAGAGGTCACGTATTGGAAAGCGCGGGTGTGCCGCTGAATGGGAAATTCGGTGCGGGCTTTCCTTTCTCAGTTCTATCATAATCACAATACCGCAGTGGCGCTACTTCTTTACTCGTGAACTAAGGGGATCAGGGAATTAAAATTTGTGTTTGAGCTGTATATTTCAATACTTCAATGCTTTAGGTTTTTTTCTATAATTTTATTTTAATTCATTTACTATTAATTTTACAGTCACTGGGTTGTAAAAGTCAAATAGGCAGCCACTCTATGTAAAACACTAAAATTCAGCTACAATCGTTTATCCTGGATGTTGACCCAAACTCATAACAAGGTTAGTCAGATGGTGATTCATTAAATTTTTAACATTCTTATTATCCAACTCTTAAGACTATTATGTGTACAGACGCCAGCACATCAAGTTACCCCAATGGGTCAAATTTTCCCAATTTCAAGGTCAAATATGAAACTTATTCTGTTTGACATAAAGTTGAAAAACGATCAAAGAAATTTGACACATTAGGGTAACTTGACGTGCTGGCGTCTGTACTTAGAAAATGGAAGGCAACAATCATACGGCATCAAAAAAATCTACAGCATCGATGGCAACGGGTTGAGTGCCAAAAAGACTGGCAGTGTTACCACGTTGAATAAGATTATCTGGCCTAAAAAAGGCTAACCTTATGGTTTTCTTAAATATTAAACGTCTAAATTTGTTGTTCCTAACAATAAACTTACAAGTGTTTTGTCTGACTTGTTGGTCTAGTAGTTAGTCACCCTGACTGCTATGCCGGAGGTCGTGGGTTCGATTCCCACCCAGGACAAATGTTTGTGTGATGAGAACGATCATTTGTTCTGTGTCTGGGTGTAATTTATCTATAATATGTATGTATTTAGAAATATATAAGTATGTTAATCAGCTGTTTAGTACCCATAACACAAGCTCTTAGCTTAGTTTGGGACTAAATGGCGTTGTGTGAAAAGTTGTGGAATATTTATTTATTATATTTATTTAATTATCACATAAACATTTAACCGTATCAGCAAAACCAATAGTTGGACCCACAATTTGAATACACCTCATGACACATACCGCCTTATCTGAAAATACCACCTGGACCCATTGTTACATCTCAAGTTAAATCTCGAATGCGGGGACTTTCGAGTTTGCCCAGTCAAATGCTTCAAGTGACATTGGCCATTATTGCCTTCGTACAAACATTATCTTCTGGCTTACCCAGCTTAAGTATGGAGCCTTTGTGAACCGGCTCGCAATGAACCGTGAGGGTGGGGATTCTGACTAGTTTAAACGATAAATTGTAATGTTTGTCTTTACGTTAGTTATGTTTGTGAGTAATTAAAGAATTATGTCACTTTCTTGGGAATAGAGTGTCAACATACGTCAACGCACACATCACTTTTCAAGAATTTTCTTGTTGAAAGAAACCATGTTATTACGAAAATCGGAAATTTTTCTTTCAATTTTAAAATTTGCACGTCATGTTGATAAATTAGAAGGTCCTATGTAAGATAAGGTTCACCATCTCCCCTAACCGTTCTCCCTTCATTTGATCGAAACAAAAAATGTCACGCATATTTACAATATTTCTAAGAAAATGGTGAAAATATCGCCAAGTACGCAAACAAGCGATACGTACGTTCATCTCGCAAATGATATAAAACAGAATTTCGTAACAGGCAACCCGACACCTGTGTTGCCAACATAAAATACATATATCTACGTAAAAGATAAAAAATATACCTAAGCTTTCCACCCCAGTGTTCGCAGATCCCTGATAATTTATCACCTCTATGTCTATATGAATAGGGTTCATAAAAGCCTCATCGGAATTGCCAAGTGCGGTGAAAAATATCTTATTTGAATATCCCAGTGCGGGGGAAATGGATCGGATAACCGTGGAACTTTTAACTGAAATAATATTGTCGTTTGTACTAGAAGGCCCTCGGCTTACCGCTGTTGGGCGACTGCGTTCTTTTGTTTTAATGTTCCCAAGTTCTTTTAAGCTCCCTATGCTATTTGTAAGTTCTTGTATGATCAATTAATACTCAATTTTCTGTTACATACTACTTTGTCTGTTTATCTTTATTAAAATGTGAGTCATACCCAAATGCCTTAGGAATGCCTATGCCATCAATCATAGTGACTCTATTAATAGGTAGTATTTCAATGTTACAAAATTAACTTCTATTGAAAATCTCCTTTTCGTTACCTATTCAATAACCACACTTTTTGTGGATACTCTTAACACAATTTATCTTCCTTACAGTTAAAGGCAGTAAGGATATTATATACTGTTAAGCTAAAGCTGCTAAGCTGAAGGAGGAACTGCATTAATTGGAAACCAAATTATGTTACTAATTTCCTTAATGAATTCTCTCAAGTTGTTTGTGGATTACCGCAGTTAATCCTTAGCCAACGTTTAATGCTCATTGATATATTTACTCTTAATATACTTGAAATAAATATGCCGAGTATTGCTAACTTGATTGTGGAAATTATACCAGGCTTATGTCCCACTCTAAGGCAAATACCTCTTCTCATACACAGAAAGCACGAGCATTGATCATCACCGATCACGCTAACTTAAGATGCATGTGCAATCAAATATCAAAGTCCAAATTTCTTCACGATGTTTCCTTTCACCGATTGATTTTGATTGATTTATTGATTCAAAAACAAATTACTTTGTGTACAGACGCCAGCACATCAAGTTACCCCAATGTGTCAAATTTCTTTGATCGTTTTTCCACTTTATGTCAAATAGAATAAGGTTCATATTCAATTGGGAAAATTTGGCATATTGGGGTAACTTGATGTGCTGGCGTCTGTACATATTACAGGTTAAAAAAAAAGCATAAGCATAAATTACCGTTCACAAAATTGCATAAAACATACAATAATAATAATAAAACATACCTATTTAAAATAACAATGCCAAATGTAAATAATAACAGTGTCCAATTAAAAACAAAATCACCAATTAATTAAATAAAATAATACAGTAAATAACAGCTGTCATGCAGTCTTAAAGATCGTCAAGAGAGTAGACACATTTCTCTAACAGGAAGGCCTTGAGCCTTGCTTTAAAAGAACCTGTAAACAGTGCGTCTTTTAATTCGAGCGGTAATCTATTAAATATTTTAACTGCCTGGTATAGTAGACCATGTTTGACAATGTTAAAATGTGGGATGATTCTGTTGTCTATGTCTTTCCTACGAGTCTTTCCCTTACCAGTCTTTCTTCACAGATGTCAGTCATGTTCTGTGTCTATGCAATTAAGTACAACTGTGTTCTTATTTCCGAAGATATTTAATAGGGTGAATATGGTATCATGTATGTCAAAGGGGTGAGCAGATTTTTTAACGTCAAATATATAGTTCAATTGGTCCGAAAATCAATATATCCTTTAAAACTGTAAGATGAATCGCGGTATTAATGTAGTGGGTCTCCAAAATCTGTATCAGATAAAAAACTGATCTGATCAACCTCGTGCCTCTACGGACAGGTCAAACAAAACTCTCAAAATGCCGTATGTCGGTATAATAATTTCCCAATGAAAACTTTTAGATGAGAGTCAAAGAGGAAAGGGTCGCTCCGATATAATTCCTATTAATTTACGATCATAGTCATAAACTTACGGCCGAAATATTTTGCATATGCATGGAATTTGAATATGTTTGTGAACCTTAACCGATCCCTTTAATGCAATGAAAGTTAGCAGTATGTGACCCTGGGACCTTAAAACTGTTTGGTCAGCATTGATGACATTGACTTGGTTGACAATAAACTCGTAGAATATAAGAGACTTACAAGAAAATGTCTAGATGAAATATATGTTGGTGAAGATTTTTGAAAAAAGAAATGTGAATTCTGGATCATGTCAAACCGAAGAACTCGTAAATTCTTAATGCTATATATAGTGGTTTGGAACTCTGTTTCAAATATAATCTGAAGGAAAAACAGCTTTCCCTGCTCCGTTAGTATAGTGGTAAGATTACTGCTGAGTACGAGGTCTCTAGTGCGATCTTCTGGACGGCAAAGCGTTATTAAGGTTTTCTATCTGGTTTTAATATCTAGTAGTAGCCCAGAGGCAAAATTTGTACCTGATTGATGGAAATAGGCTTACCAAATTAAAATCAAAAGTCAAACAAGGCTGACTCAAATAAGGCTGAAGATCAGTCGTTATAATTGTATAAGACAGTCCCCCGAAAAGCCTGCCCTTCGCCACTTCCTAGTATTTTACTGCCCCGCATGAGACTTAAACATAACTGGCTAAATGTAAGAAAGAAAAGCCCATAAAGAAATTATACTACAGATACATGATAAAAGTGCTACAAATACTTATAAAAAAACGCTAAAGATGTTCAATACTTATAACGAAAAATTCCCCATTAAGTGTCGACGCACAGTATTCACTTGCAAACTTCGCGAACAAAGTTGGGAGAAGCTTCCGCTAAGAGCTTTACACCTGCAATATTTCATAGTTTAAAAGACGTAAGCACTGGTATACCATTTTATTCAGTGTTTATAATATCTACCAGTCAGCTAGTTTTTTTAACGAGGCTGGATGAACAGGTTACATCAGGGGTTTTTAACTAAACTGTTCTAGAAATATACTGCGTTGGTTAAGTTTATTTTGTGGTACGCTATTTTTGGTTGGTCTTGGGAGATTTATTGGATGTCATTAGAGGTTATAAAGAAGATGTAAGAGACCAAACATTCAAAGATAATGCTTAGATGGTTTGGTCATGTTGAGAGTTTGGATAAAGTCGAGACAAACTAAAGGTATAAGACAGATCTAAGTGCCTACATTGACAACCATCCTACTGCTTGTGTCTGAAGTGGAATCACGTCAATTCTGCAATGAATCACGAACTCTCGATTGCCAGGCCGACGCCTTAGGCAATGGGCTACTTTAGCTTGTTTTATTTATTTGTTACAACTTTATGCACAAAGAAAAAATATGTACAGAGGCCAGAACATCAAGCTACCCCAATTGTCAAATTTTCCCAAATGAACATGAACCTAATTCTGTTTGTCATAAAGTTGAAAAGCTGTCAAAGGAATTTGACACATTGTCGTGATGTGCTGACAAGTACAAAAAACAGTACAAAGACGGAGCTAATGCCTTAGGCATTCTCCAGTTCAGTTCCAGTCTACCTTAACGTGATGTAGAGATAGAACAAGGTAGGTGCTACAAGATAAAGAATAACAGAAAGGAGACGAGTGACACAAAAATAAATACACAGATACAAACAAACATAAAATCAAATACAATACAAAGCCAATGAGAGATACAAAAACGTTGATGGAGGAAAACTAATTTAACTAACAATCGATTATTTCTGTATTTTTTTAGTTTTTGAAATCAGGCGCAAATTTCTACTTAAAGATCCTCTCCACGTTACAATTTTTGTAATGTTTTATTAAGGCATTATTTTAACGTAGACTATACGTATAGCCAACATTACAAGTCTAGCCTTAAACCATTAAAAACAATCGTATTGTACCTACTTTCAAGTTAAATACCTCATCTATATTAATCCAGTTCTATTGTGGTAAGAGTTTCAAACGAGAGCCCTCATAATGAGTCCTTGTTTGTGTGATGCTGACCTTCAGCTTGTTTGATTTCTAAATTATAATCTTCATTTCGTCCCCAAAGTTTTAGACTTCAGGTCGTTTGACATTTAGTTTTCTAGAATTAATTGAGTTTTAATTAACATTTGATTTTGTGAACTTGGTCAAACTCTTGTCAAAAAAAAACAAAAGCAATTTTTAAAAATTAGGCTGACGATATGCACTTTTTGAACGTCAATATCAGACAGTTCCACAAATGCCCACCCTTCGCCATTTCTTAGTGTTTTTGCAGGGAAGAAGACGTGGCGAAACAAACTCTCCGGCAATACGTCTGTCTAATAAGTTAGATGAACTTGATTTTTTGCAGTGTAATTAGGTAGTTATCATTATAAATCAATAAAATTAAATTGTTACAAATTAGCATCTATAGATATATTTTTTATATAAACATAGATCTTTACAGCTGTTTAATCAATAATTAACTACATAATACTTATGCCCTAGAAATAAAAACAGAAACTCTTAACCAAATCAAATCTTAAAAATGGCGTCAAAAATTATTTTGCATCGCTGTAGACTGAAACCCAAACTGGTGACATTACCAAATTGAATAGCAATGCTTATTAAGTTATAAGGAGAAACTACAATAGTCTTATTATAGAAAAAGATCATTGAAACATTTACTTTGATAACTAATGTTTCTAGAAACGACAAAATGATTAGCTTTTTGCACTAATCAACTTCTTTTCGCAACCATGATACAGCGTCCAAGCTGAAGCTTCACCGTCAGCTCTCTTGGAATGTGAGTAGTATGCGTCACTGGTATCGGCTAGGAAGCACTTCCAGCGGTTTCTTTGTTGGCGGATGTCGTATGGTAATTTAGCTTCCTTCCCCGTGGCCGTAGCCCCATAAATTAGGTGCCAACGCCCGGCCCCGCGCTGAAAAATTACCAACTTCTACGGAAATCGATGTATAGGTAACTGGATGTGGTTGCAAAGTTGGGCGCAGTTTGGGTTGTTATTTGAACGTGGTTTGTGACGTCTTGTGGAAGCGTGTTTTTTTAAGGTAAAGATTCGATTTTTAAAATACTGTGTGCATCAATTGTGCTTTGTTATCTTCCTTGCCAATACTATGTTTTCCGCAAAAAAAAAAGAAATACTATCTTTAACAACCATTCGCTTTATTACCTAAGAAACTAGCGCGCTACACAAAGTGAGATAAAAAAATATAGGCATGCCTCCAAGTAATTACGCTAGTTGAGAATTATTACAACTAATTAAAATTATTCCTTTATAACCGCTTAATTGCACAATGTTTTTAAAAAGTTTTGTTTTCATTCCATACTGTTCTGAGAATAAATGTAAAACATGATGAATAAATGCAAAGCACATTGTAGTTGCCTTTTACCGCGCGAGTCGTAAAATTCTACTAAGGGAAACGGTGTAAAGTAACATAACACTCTTCAGCACTTAGGAATTATTAGTTTTTTTGAAATTGAACACATGTTACGTAGCTATTAATATATTTGTAATACTTACAATAAGTGCTGTTAACGATCACAACGTTTCATATTATTTTAGACAGCTTTTAATGTACAGGTGCTGCAAAATTAACAAATGACATCAGTGTTTCAGAAACGAAAAACGTGAAGGGTGAAAACTTGGAAAAAATATTTTTTTTCTACTGTAACGCTGTAAGTTATTTCTATGTTTTACCCGTTAAGATGCATTACTGTAGGTATGCGATTAAGATCCCGTAACAATTTTGGCCGCATCCAGTTCACAAATATCCATATCGAATGCCGTGTTCAAAGTTATGTGAGTTTTCGGAGTTGGTTTTCGGATCATTTAGTCAATAATGTGAGATGGGGCGAGAAAGTTTGCCTTTATACAATGCATTGTTTTGCCCACGGCAAAATAAATGGGAGAAATATGAGTAACTTTTTATATTTATGTATTTTAAATTGGCGCTCCGTACACTGAGAGGATTTATTTAATGGAATGTGTGTTTTGTTACTTTTAACATTAAAAATATTCATTATAATGAAAAAGATTTTTGAATTGTTTTACAGAAACCAGTTTATAATAATATAAGGTTCAACAAAGACAGCTTACACGGTCTCTGAGCCTAGCCATTGTTTGCTGAAAAAACCACGTCGAGACAAAATGAGAACTTTTACAGTTGGATTCAGCACTACAGAATAATTAAAACAGGTTTAATGTCCAGACTTAAAGCGAAATACTACGTGAATTATGTACTAGAATATACTGGAATAATTTAATTCTCTTGTGGCAAAGGGCATTCGAAAACCTTGGTTATTATATTGAAATATTTGAAACAAAGCAAAGTACTTAGCATGTTATTTTGTGAATTTATAGTCGAAACTAATTAACTGATTGTGGACATTTACAATGAATTATTGTTGTAATAAACTTAATAGAGTGGCGAGTTGAAACCTTACTAGTTTAGTTCAATCGTAATGAAAAATGACACCTCTAATTTATTACTGGTTTTGTTATAATTAATGTGATGGCCCAGTAGGCATTGCCTGTCATGCACGAGGTTGTGGCAAATACAAATGTACCTACTTTTAATTTATATGTATGTTTGTCTTGAATACCATTGACATCAGCAAAGGAAAGGAAACAGTGGCACTTCAAGAGTGCCGAGAGAAGTGAAAATTAATTGCCAGGACGTCAAAAAATTGCAATTTACCGCTTTAAGCTAAAATTATTTACATACAATACAATACAGAACTTTCGTGCCAGATTTTAGCATTTGAGGTTTTTGAGCTTCCAATATTTAAAATTCTCGTGTCACAGTGTTTGTAACAATACTCCTCCAAAATAGCTTGACCGGTTCTTATGATTTTTTTTTGTGTAGGTATAGTCATAGTATTTTATTGATAAGGGATTCTTACAAGTCATACCTATACAGATTAAATATTTTGCTGATAAACGAATTATTAAATAAATACATTACCTAAATTCCATATTCAGTACGTTTAAGAATACGACTAATTAATACTAAACAGAACTTATAAATTGTTGCCAAGGCGGAACGAAGTTTACCGACGCAGCTAGTATTTCTATAAATACTCAGGAGTAGATTGCAAGCGCTACCAAATTTTGCTAAAGCTAACAATGTACGCCTGCAATAGATAGCTATATTTTTGACAAACGTAGTGAGAATGCATTTGTACTGAATACGAAATTTTGTTGCTGTGACTCTCTTATTCGACAATGCATCTCATTTGGTATTTCAAGATACCTATTGCATGTAGAGAGCTATATTTTGTGAACATGAAGTGAACCACTATAATAGTTTACCAACCTCATATTGTCAGTTGTGTTTAATTGTCATGTAATAGGTGAGTCCGTGCTATTTACGACTTGGACACTGTAGCAGGAAAAACGAATTAACATTTTCCATCCCGGGTGTAAGTTCAGCCCAGGACAACGTGTTCTTCCGAAGAGATTTAAAATGCTATAGAAAGAAATATCATAAAAAAAACTGTAATGCCACGTCTCAGTGACGCAGGTACTGACAGACGCCAGCACGTCAAGTTACCCCAAACTGTCAAATTTCTTTGATCGTTTTTCAACTTTATGTCAAACAGAATAAGGTTCATATTCAATTGAGAAAATTTGACACATTGGGGTGACTTGATGTGCTGGCGTCTGTACAAAACTAGACTGATCGGCTTGTGTCCACAAGGAAACAAGTATCTGATGAAAATTTTGTAAATATTGTTGCCGAACACTTAGACTAGACGAAATTCATTTACTTTGTGGGTATTACTGATAAAAAAAACACATGTTCATTTTAAAGAGTGAAATTAAAATACGAACGTAGGATAAATATGTTCTTTTCTTAAAACAGCAGTTACTTTTTAAACTTCGAAAGAGTTTGTTTCAGTCCACAGACAATTGTTTAAAGACTGTTTCATAGTTTTTACGGTGAAAGTAATAATTGTGAAGTTTTAACAGTGGTAATTAATGAAATTAAATTCGCAATAGTTTGATTGTTATTAGGTTAACTTTGAATTCTGTAATAGTGGTAGGTAAGTATGGTAGTGGTAGGTATTCTTAATAAAAATCAGAGGTTTTTTTTACACGTATCTTAATTTTTAAAACCGATAAAAACAATCGAATGTAGTAACCAGGAAACATCTAAAGAAAACAATAAAAAAATAAGTTAGCTCTTTATGTATGTACATACATACATACATACATAAACTCACGCCTTTTTCCCATGGGGGTAGGCAGAAACTACAGAGCGCCATATGCTACGATTCTTACATACTTCTTTTGCTTCGTTTACATTCATACATGTTGTCATACACACAAATGTAACTTGCCACAATTGCTTAAAGCTTTAATTTCTCTTTCAAAAACACACAAGCGGTTCCTAAATTACATTACACACGAACTAAGTGAAGTATTACGAATTTAGATACTGTATTGATCTGAAACAAAAATGTCGCCGGCGTGTAGCCCAATTAGGGCTGACACTGATCCCGTCTGCAGCAGCGCTCGAATGCGCTCAAAATAACTATGTCGCATCGATCGAGCTCAACCCTAGCGCGGGAACTGTTGAATACCGAATCATAACCTATTTAGATTTTAGTTTATGGTCAAACGAGTTCCTGTTTGAATTTAGAATTTTAACTTCATTTTTTTAATAAATGGTTTGATTAGCTTTTCTAGAGACGTGTAGGATGAAAATATCAAAACGGCGTAGTTATGATATTTTTATAGGTAACGTAATGGAACCGCATTTATCCTCTTTATTATTAAAGTAAGTTGGTTTCTTTAGGCGGATCGGTTGCCATAGCTCTCGTGATTACATTCGTACTTGCCCCGCCTCGCTTCAATTGTAAGAAATATCTGAGTGTCTTTTGATGAAGCTTCTTACGATAAATTACGAAATTGAAATGAATCTGGTACCAGCTTTCATCGTAGTATTAACGCTTATATGTTTTCCGGTGGAAATATGTACAGCAGATGTACCTGTTACTATCCCACTGCACGTATATCTCTTCTGATACACAGTCGGCACAATCATTGGTTACCACGCTTGCTTACGGTGGATTGTCGATATCAGTCTTATTTTAACTATACGTCTAGGTTTGTGTACGGTGTTTTTCTTCACCGACGTCACCGATGTCATATTATAAATTGAAAAAGTCACATGGATAAATACCCAGATTTGAACCACGTGCATGGAAGGACTATGGACTATAGGTAAGAAGCCTGCTGTGCCATACCGGGTCCGTAATTGTACTCTAGCTGTAATCGTACTCTAGCTGTACCTAATCCTATTGTAATATCTCCACAGATAATAATAGTAAATTCATATTCATAACTGGAATATGAATATGCCTTAGCCTTTTGAATTGGAAGTAAAAACTGGCATTTTTTTAACCACTTCTTTCTTTTTCTTCTTCTTTTGTTTTTTCGCGGTTATATTTTTATAACCTCCATACTCTTAAACCAGTTATTACAAACTCTTTACACGACTATCTCATTCCGTTGCCAGTGCAACTCTGTGCAACTCTGTGCGCGTTCGTAATTAAAATATTCCGGCCTCGTCGCCACTGACGCGACAGTGACCACCACTCACCACATTGTTGTCAGCAAATTAACGCATATTGTGTGCACCGTGCTTTATATAGGTATTACTTTTACGCGCTTTATTTACTTAGATTTGCTTGGCCGATTTCACTAACAATAAGTGACACTTTAAATTGATGTCTGAATATTATTCCACTATTCGATTTTTTTTCAGCTCACGGGTTTATGCTGAGTGATACTATTCTTTGCAACTGTTGGTGAAGTGAAACGGGCTTTTATGTATTAACTTTGTATTCAATGGAGTTGATTAACTTATTAGTGTTTGATTCGGCATTTTAGGCGTCGCGGAAGACGCTTTCTTAATTCGAATGATCTAGTACTCGTATACGTCGTACGTAGTATAATAAAGTACGATGATGTCATAATTTCTTAAGCGCGGTGCTCACTTCAAACCCAACCGTGCGTGCCTGTCAGCAAGCGAAACGAGCTCCGTGTAATTGATGCGTTCTATTCATATGTGCTGTAGATGCACAGCGTATTGATCTATCTGCACCCCGTCTTATAGGGCATTGAAACTACGGACTTAACTGTATCGGAGCTTCATCGAAATATGGACGTTATGCATGATGCAACATTGATTCTTGCTATCAGCCTATAGGTAACGTTTCCATTGCTGGGACACAGGCCTCATCTCTCTGTGAGAAGAAGTGGGCTGTAATCTACTACGCGGATCCAGTGTGAATCATGACAGATACAATAAGTTATAGTCTAATACAAAATATGGCCAATTACAAGTTTCCACATTTAGCAGGTACTTTTTATGGATGGGAAATCATTAAATGACTGCTTGTCGCTTTGGGTGGAGTAGAAGGGAGTGTCAGACTCTTACTGACTAATGAATAGAATAGAATAGAATCGAATAGAATACTCAAACTCTCTCTTCTTAATGATGGGTATAAGAAAGAAATGAGACTGAATGAAACTAGAATCATTCTCTTAATTTATTTTATTTTGTAAGTTAACGTTCAAAAGTGCCTGTTATGGGTCTTATTGAAATAAACGATTTGACTTTGACTTTGAGATTGAAATTGACATGATTAAATACACAACATAGGACTTTTTACGCTCGAACAAGCCATTATTAGATAAAACTTATAACTATAAGTATTACAACCATATTAAATTTATAAACCCAGCAGTATTTTGTCCTAAAACCAGTCTAAATGTAGTTCTTAATCCGGATAAAGATGAAAGAGTTACGATTAACAATGTCGGTTGAAAAGCCACCGAAATAGTCTGGCGGCATCGACCAGATTTCGCTATTCTGGGCAACGCAAGTTTTGCAACGGAGTCGGTACTTTAGTTCCTGCATATTGTATAAACCTGTTCTCTGTACTGCATAGAGATTCGGTTCAATGGTAACGTTAATGTTTCTGGAGTTTTCACATACGTATATTGTGTTAGTTTTTGAATATGGTGAGATAATATGGTTAGTGAGATTCGGTGTAAAATTAAGAAGAAGTTGAGATCAATTTTTTATTTTTAAAAACGTTTTAAATTAAGGTTGCGACAACAATATTATTTACTATTTCAGTACTATTCAATTGAAAGTAGGACCACCATCAATCAATTTATAAAATCTGGCATTGTAATACTTACATAATAATAATTATTATTATACCTATAGTTAATAAACCCGTAACAAGATATCCAACAAGTCCACTGAACCAGTAAAATATGTAAACTTAATAATGGCCAGTTAATAATAAACAAATGCAATTAATATTTTAGTAATTAAGCCACAAACAATGTGCACGTCGAAACTCTATCGGATGTCCGACAATGTGATCGTTAAACAATTGCCCTCTCAAAAACAGATGTGATGATTGTTTAATACTGTCGTACTTACTAGGAACAAGTGACGTCATAACACAGAACTCTCATTATTTCTTGTGTCAGTTTTTAATTGGACGCTGTTATTAGATGTATATTCATTATCTACGTAGTACTTAATAATGTTTGCTGGAGAATTTGTTCCACTACTTCTTCTTCCCAGCAAAAACACTAGAAAGTGGTGAAGGGGCGTCGTTTTGGGGGACTGTCAAAAAAGTGCTAATTCTCAGCCTAACTTAAACAAATGCTTATTTCGATTATCGACAAAATGTTTGCCCAAAAATATTGTTTTAGTAGAAAGAAGTTTACTGTCTGACAAAGATTAAAAAAAAAAACACAAAAACCGGTAACAAAAGAGGTACTTACACAAAATAAAATGATTTACAATTTTAAAAATAATACCGCCCTGTTCACATACGAATACAATTTTACTACGTCTGTATTAAACAACATGTTTTATCCGGCTCGAGCCGGTTCGATCTGGCTCGATCCGGTTGTAACCGGCCCGGAGCGACGAGGCCGACGGTTCGCGCGGCCGCGTTTCGGATTGACGTGTAATTTTGTGATCGCGCTGCACTCTATTTGCTATCGTGTCTTGCTGAACGAGAATAGAAAAAAAAATGTAAAAAGTATTATTCGGTAATTTAAAAGGGTAGTGAAAAATCGAGACGGAGTGGGGAGTTTGAACTGTTCGTTTTTTTTATTGTTCCTTTTATATAGAATTCAACGTTTGAAATTTTTCGTTTCTCTTTTCAGCAATTATATTCTCAATTAATCCTTCCGTTGAGCTTACTTAGAGCTGAAGTTTATTTCCGATAAAATAGAACTTAGTAGAATAGAATGAGCTTGAACCTAAAATAGAAACACGCTTGTTCGATATTCTATTCTCTATTCCTAGCCAGCACGTTTCGCCCAAATGCTTGTTGATAGAAAACATTGTTTGTAGACATCTCGGTACGTGGAAAGCACTGTTGACAGAGATCTCTGCTCATAGATAGCACTTCTTGTCGCAACTTTGCTCATAGAAACACGCAGAAGACTCGTGTTTTTAGCCGCTACGTAAAGATTAACCTTTGTTTTACCACCATTAAAACAGAGCTACGTAGAGCCAAATAAGCGGCCTTATCGATAAGAGAGATCTCTTACAGGCAACCTTTGGGTGGACTTGACCGAGAAAACAAAAAGATATGTAGGGAGTTTGCGGTGTAGGTACCTACTTACACATCTTAGTTAATTTACGTCGTAAAAATTACTTAGAACACGTTTTTGCTTACACTGTTATCTAAAATACTTTTTATTTCTCAGAGGTTTAAACTTAATAAGATGAAAATTCTTTAAAATAACCACCGCTTAATTTCATAGATGCTTATAACGCAAACTAAATACTCAACCGGGTGAGATATAAAGCATCTCAGTTTTTAAATCTTCTTTCTCCCTCACTCTTCAGCGTTAAGTACTGACAGAAATTCCCCATTTTCGTCCGCACCTTGTACTAACTACACTAGAGTACAAACTGCTACTTGTGGCTTGAAAATAGGCGATTTTTCAAAGTTTTAAAGTGATGTTGTGTCGAGTACGAAATTAATTGGGGTTTCAACATGGTTAGACAGATTTGAGACATTTGTAGCTTAGAAATGGAGCTTTTAAGTAATATTGTCTAAATTACCTCGATCTCAAAGTTTCAAGTAGGTACATTTTAGATCCGCATTAGAGAAGGCTCTAATGAGGATACTTACTAGCCTTACTAACCTAACTTCTTTAAGTAGCCTGTAAAATATCTACATTTTATTCAACTTATCAGGCACATTGCCGTCTGTTAAAGTCCCAACAGGCACATATATGACTCCTGGCTGCTTATTATATTTGACTATGATTGTATTTTTTTGACTTAATATTAATTACATTACAAATAATATATTATTCTGAAATCTCAATTTGCTATTATTCTTGTAATGTCTCTATAATATTTCTACACCAGTAATGGTAGTATGTGTGATGCAATATATAATTTAAGACCCAAATGTACCATATACTTGGAAATAAATATTATCTTATCAAATCTTATCTTATCTTAATAAATCACGGATGGGAAAATACAATAATGCTATATCAGACCCCATTTTAGCAGTTGCGCTCGCGACTGCTTAAAGGACGAGTCAGTTATACCTACTAAACATTGCCCACACAGCCTGTAATAAGACAATAACACTTATTATGTGCAAGTATAATCTCAAAAAAGGATAAGACCTCATCGGCCATAAACAAAAAATAATCCCCATCGTCGTGAATAATCCAACAAGTGTGATCATCACTTTTTATTTGACACTCATCTAGTTGGACTCAAAAAACGAGAAGTCCTGTCTTCCCTTATCGAGAACCATCGGTAAGAGCGCAGGCATTATGTGGATTACACGGAACGTTCCGTGACGCGCGAAATGACAACTTAAGCACCTGCTCATCGCCTTAATGTCGAGGTGAAAAGATATCCGAGCCTTCTGATAGAGGGCTGCTTATTGGAGCTTATAAATAAACTGAGAGCAAAATATTTTGTAACTGTATTTTTGTCATGCTCGGGTTTAACACAAATTAAAGACTATTCTGTGGTCTTGTTCAATTTCTGGATTGGGAAAAGTATTGCCGCGCGCGCCTTATTGATAAGCGCGTTCTTTGCACAGATAATTCACCTATGTATCATTTCAACCGGCCGACTTGCGTTTGCTGAGCGTACAGCCAGTAATTTCTGTTTAAATCACTGCGTGTAAACTTGGACGTAGTGACCATTGAAGTCTCTGTCAGTGTCACTTACCTGTTGTTAGAGATTGGCAAAGTATGAATGATAATCGAGAATCGACGTAACTTATTTATATACATACAAACAAACATAAACTCACGCCCTCTTCCCATGGGCGTTTATAGAAACTGCAGAACGCTACCTACTACGATCGTTACGTATCTATTTTATTTATTTTAAGCTAAGTATATTGAATAGGTAACAGTTCCACGTGCGTCATCGACGCTTAACGCATGAAGAATGGGGATGATGACGCGCGTAGAACGCAATCACGTCGCGCGCAAAACGTCGTGTGCAAACGTCCTAACGTCTGTAAATTCTCAGTAAAAGCCTAGAGGTTGGATTTGTCCTCGGTTGATGGCAATAGACACAAAAATATGGCACTAGACTTCTCGTCAACTACCGGAATTCCAGACACAATTAAATTATCTATTGTTCGCGGAAGCCGGCTTCCGCTCGGGGCCTGATAAATTAAATTCAACTGGTGTAATGTGGGCGTTACTCTTGGTTCTCCTCTGCCTAACCCCTCGGGGAATTCCTACAGGCAGGATGTTATGTTTTACAAAAGATTGGAATAGAAGATGTGTAAAACGGAAAAAACAAGTGGAGGGGCCAAAATAAACTCGACATAATGCAGAATCTCGCTAAAGAACGTAATCATTGTGTTAATTTAAATCGTCAATTTTGCCAAAATCAGGATGGAGTTGTTGCTTAATAAGAATTATCGCACGGGTCTATCGTTGGTTAAGGTTACACCTACAGTTGTTGGTTCATGAATGAGTTATCATCCATTACAATCCAGACCCATCTGTGTCTCGGAAAGCGCATCAAGTCGTTCCTTGTAAAAGGACTACTATATTTTGCATCCTGTTTCATTAGAAGCTAAAGATGACGCTCATACATAATCATTTTACATCTTAAGTTATTGTTAGACTTTTGTTAAAGTACTCATAATAACAACAAGGATTATCTTTAATCAGAAAGCGACTTAATTAAAAGCAAGTCGTGTATAAAAATAAAAATAAAAAAGCGAACAAACGCTTGTCTAGCCAACTTCATAAATCTTAATGAAACAGACTAGACGACGTCTTAAAAAAATATACATAACAATATACATTTCAAAATACAGACATTCTTAAGCCACGTATTCGGAGACAAAAGCGAGTAATAAAGCATACATTACAGTTTTTCAACGCCCCAAAAGGAGGCAAGCGTGAAAAGTTTCACACGTAGACTTTATTCCTTTATAAAATCGCACCGGGTGTGACTTTTAAATAAGATCGTGTTACGGAGTGTGATATTTTTAAGAGAACGTCCTCTAGCGGCTCGCTCGCGAACGTTTTCATATGTAAATCGAATTCGCAGACTCGCCCCAACTTCTCTCGCTTTGCACAAGTTGTTTTTGTTGGTAATGACGGGTTTTTTGCCCTGAATTCTAAGGAGCACAATGCTTTTATGACTGCATTGCACCTTTGTGAAAAGTTTACCATAATTGCTTTCACGACATCCTGTTAGCTTTCTCCTTTCAAAGGAAAATTAGAAGGTTTAAAGGTTTTTTTGTGACGCCAAGACGTTGATGTTTCTACTTTACATTATATTGTTTAAAGAAGAACTGGATATAATCGCGTTGAGAGTTAATATCTTAGCAAAGATCTGAAGTTGGTTCCTTACGGTAGACGCTTAGTAACTTGTATGGAATCTCATTTATTGTACAGACGCCAGCACATCAAGTTACCCCAATGTGTCAATTTTTTTTTATCGTTTTTCAAATTTATGTCAAACAAAATAAGGTTCATATTCAATTGGGAAAATTTGACACATTGGGGTAACTTGATGTGCTGGCGTCTGTACCAACTGCCAATTCTAATTTGCCTTCAGAAGTAAAACTACTAATACTGTTCTCGTTACGCCACGATTTATAGGAATCCGAAGTAGGTACCTATTCAATGAAGACGTTTAAGTTTGATTTCTTGAACAAAACCTATGAACTATGTTCTTATTTGAATTGGGAACAGTCGTTGTTGCGGTGCCCTCCAAAGATCTGTTACTAGATTATAAGTAGAGATACCCCTCTAGATATTCTAATTTCTTAGCATACTCCAATCGAACAAAGGACTAAGGGATCGTTTACGATATTTCTTAAGGCACACAGACGAAGCTTCTATTTTAATTTTTTGAATGAAAAGCTAGTAATATTGAGGAAATATGTTAATTTAAGAAAATTCATCTAATCAACTAATACAGAAATCACTTTACTATAATAAATTCTATACTTTTCTAACAGATGGCAGTTAACTTCTGCCGCAGCAACGCGTGGTCGGGTTATTCTATACAGTATTGCCTCAAAACCCAAGAATATCCTCGACACTCGTTTCAAAAGAAACCCAACGACTCCCTTCAAAATAAAGAGTCACTCCAAAAAAACGGTATCAAGCGGTAATGCCCAAAGGTATCGTTTAGCTAATTTCGAGGTTAACCTTAGATTAAGTAGGCGACCCCATCCGGGTCACTTACCCTGCCAAATACACGTTTATGTGTCGATGTGTTTTGGCACTACTAACCGATGGTGAAATGGTAGAAACTGTGGAAACCGTCCGTTCGTGTTGTGGTTTACTTTGGAAACTAATTTGACCGATCTGAATGTTTTGGTTAAACAATTTTTGGCATGTGGTTCGATGTTATTGATATTTTTTGAGCTCGTGGTTTGATTGGAATGGGTTTTGATGACGGTTTTATTTAGTGCAGTTGTTTTGTTTAGATATCATTATTATCTAGTGTCAGGGTCTTCCTCTTGGTCTTGGTCCATTTTATCTGTGGTATATAGCATGTCTTTTTCTTTCTCATTTTTATAGTCACATCATCCTTCACATTCCATCGTTTCCTCTTCATCGTAGTATAGCATTATTTGCCCATACTAGGACAAATAAGTTTTGGGTGTAATTGATATATTGCCTGAACGATTTATTCTTACATTTCATAAATTACCTAATTAAATTATCACATACTAAAACTAGAGGTGCTGTTTGCAAAATTACTCACTCATATGTGAGATTAAAGTCTTTATATATGCATATGTTGAATCACTTTATGAAACACTTGTACTATGTTTGTGGATAAAGGAACGTAAACCTTTTATGGATTGGGTTATTAGGTTGTATTGGTACTTAAGCGCATAAAAATTGTTGTGATAACCCTCAGATACCCATAACCATATTTTTTGTAGTAATTTTTCCCTAATACGATATTGGAGAACAGCCATAATCCGACGGATAACAGGGATAACGCAATAACCGCCTGTTAAAACGACTGTTATCCCCTCACTGCTTGTTTGCAGTTAAGTTTAACCCACGCCGGATCAAATTCAGTTACTATAAATATTTTCACACAAACTTTGTCCCTACACGTCTCATGTTTGCTTTCAAGTTCACTTGGTGAATGTACCCCGCAGTTTTGTACTTACGGTCCGTACGTTCGGTTAATTTAGCATTGTTGTGTGTTATCGTCAGTTTCATGGCGTTTATCTTCACCAGAAATAGGGTCCTCATGGTGTTACTTAGATATTTAGATTACGTGCTTGTATATGTATAAGTAAGTTTATCTATACTAGAAATTTCTGCAGCATTGGTTGCGTTTACTTGAAGTGAATGATGTGAGTGTAATTGATAAGTCACCAGATTATACCAAAAATGCATCGAAACGAAAACTAAACCAATTGTCGAATGCTACCACACTATTTCTACGATTCCGTGTTCAAATTGTGACGGTTCTTTTCTTGTATTTCACTTAATGTAGGTAATATTCGTGACTAAAGGATTTTTTTTGCATAAGCTAATTTATTGATTGTTCATATGCTAATAGTGTTAAGGATAGATTTAAGAGCTACTAACAACCTATGTAGTACCTATAATATCAGCAAATATTGCTCTTATTTTGACTTTGTGAAAGCGAAGTGAGTTGACATCTTATTCTAATGACAGTTCCCTTCGCCTATCTAAATCAGCAGTAAGAAATTCCATAACTGTCAGTCACTCACTATAACAGTATGTCCTACAGCCAAGACTATTCTTAAGCTAGCAATTGACAGTTTACTTAACCCTAAGGAGATCTTCACAGAATCGATGGGCTGCTAGTATGCATGAGCCATCTACCTATCTTAAATCAAAGTTAATAAATTCCCTTAGCTAGTCACTCACTCACTACAACAGTATGTCCCACAGGTAAGACTAGCAACACGTTAAAACGACAAGTTCACTGCTATTTGCAGAGTTGAATTTCAACGTTATCGAATTTCTACTTCATAAACTATTACGTTGCCAGAAGTTCTGTTGGTAGGTACAGTCCGCTTGTCTGCGTCGTCATTACACAAAAACAAATGTGTGCGGTCCTCGATAAAAAAGCAACTGTTTGATGTTTGTTCTGTTAAATTCGTGCTTTTCATATATAATTAGCTGGTCACTGAATGTTTCTCGGTTTCACGGCTTTGGTTCGGTCAGATATTTGGGTTTTAGTAGTTTTAGTTTTAAGGTCGGTTTGTATAAAGAAGAAGGAGCTTCCATGCTTAGTGAATTATGAAATTCTTTACTGAAATCTAACTCACAAATGGACAGAGACTGCCTGTGGATCTGTTGTCACGAAATACTAAGTTTTTCTTCTAGGCAAGCGTGCTTCGTCGTCGACCACATCATCGCTTGCCATCAATAATAACGCGAGCCTGTCAATGTCAATAATAAGATTTAAAAGAAATGACAATTTCATATTCGCTTTGATATTCATTCTTTATGCCATTCGATCAATATGTGAAGTATGAAGCTTAAGTTCTTGTAAAATAAACAGTTCCCCTGATGTATAACAGGGAAAAGATGGTAACAGTCCAAGTTTAATTTAAGGTAAATCAGCACCAATAATTGAGAAACCAAACAAGTACCAAACTGATTCCAAAGAATCGAATCTTTCCTTGTTACTAAGTATATATGAATACATCAATATTACTCGCCCACTGAGCTATAACGTACACCAATCCTCTGTATTATGTGTAAGTGTGTTACACTGTGGAATTTTCGTTCAACAATAAAGTTTCAAATTTAATCTGGGCCATTGTGTGCAAACATTTTTGGGAGAACCATATTTTTGTAATATTTTTAATGAGTTTTTAACGTCTCTAAGGAAATGATTGAGAGTACGTGTTCGACAGAGTTTTGTGATTCGGGAAACAAAATGTTATTTTACGAAGCGTGTAGGTGAAAGTGGAATGAAAAGTTGTTGGTAGGATATTATTTTGTTGGTAGGGTACACAGGCTGGAAGGGACATCGGCGCATAATCTTCGATGCGATGATTTAAGTAGGTACCTCCTTACATGATTCTCCTGGCCTCTTTATTGATTTTTTTTTCAATGTAAGTAATGCTCTATTTTTACTTTTACTTGTAAAAGTACATGAATCTTTCAACGTTAAACTAAGTAACTGCAATACTCATGATTGTAATCTAATCAAATAAGATTTTTTTTTGTGTAAGACCAATGTATGAACGCAAACGAAGTATGTAAGAATTGTAGCAGATGGCGCTATGTAGGTTTTGCCTACACCTATGGGAGAAAAGCGTGCGTTTATGTATGCATGTAGGCATGTATAGAAAACATCTATTTAAAAATCTTACCAGGTTAGATTATGATTATCATGGTTTTGACGGTTAATAATAAAAAAATAAGAAGGAGAAATTATGCATTAGCATAATGTGTATCAAAAAATATTTTTCTACGCCTGTAAGTACACCCTTCATGTTTTGTCTATAAATCTTCATGAGTATTTTTAGCTCACTAAGATTTATGAGACTTCTTTCCAAAAGAACGTGGGAGTAGACGAACATCATACCCTCTTATTAATAAACGTTATACTAACATTAAACCTTGAAAAATATATGGGAAATTTGAAGCTTTTTACGATAAAAGTAAGAAACTGAGGTAAAGTAACATCGCAAAATATATCCGTATGGAATTAGAAGCTTTTAGGGTACTATGTACCAATGTATATATGGCGGCTAGGTCAAAATCAAGTGAGCTTGATGATTTTGGAATATTTTTGGTACAAAATAATTTTGTAATACATACATACATACATACATAAACTCACGCCTTTTTCCCATGGGGGTAGGCAGAAACTACAGAGCGCCATATGCTACGATTCTTACATACTTCTTTTGCTTCGTTTACATTCATACATGCTGTCATACACACACGCCGGTTGCGAGTACTACGCACCTGACATTTCTGAAGAACCTTTTTGTAAATACATCATAGTTAAAAATAGATAAAGGTAACATATCTCTGAGCTCAATAACAGAAAGTTAAAAATTTTCAGTGACGTCTCTCAGTTATTAAAAATGTCAGTGGAATACTTTTAAAATCACCAGTTCAGTTAAGTAAACCCACATACACATTCGATCTATAACAGCAAAAATATCTATGCCAAACGTGATGTCCACTATTATCAGCCTACTTATCCCTTCGAAGCTCATAGATCCGATATCATACATACGCGTGTTCGCAAATACCCAGGATTAAAGTCCAAACTAACATACAGACCCCAAAACCAAATGTTTAGTTTATCTGTGGCGATCGTTTGCCAAATAATTGGTCTGTATCTAGCGCCTGTTGCACGATTAGAATAATATTGCAACTCGTTCCCCGCGCATGTATTAGTGGAAGCGAGTTGCGATATTATTCTACTCCGCTGTATGCACCGTTCACTTGAATTAGCAACACGGAAATTTCACGAATAATTCGTGTTTAGGATGTACCTACAGTTAGCAACAAACGTCGATGAATGAATGGATGAATGATGAATGTATTTTTATTTTGTGCGAACACTATCTCATAAGTTGGTGAACATCATGAATGAGCTACAAAAGTAGATTAATACACTCAACATTCAAAGTATTCTTTTTTGTTCAACGACTACTGATGTTAAGGAATTATTGGCAAAGCAATGTTCAGCTATTTTTGTAAATTTTTGATGTCAAGGTTATTTTATTTCCAAGTCGTTTACTTATGTAGGATTTTAGTGTTCAGGTGTTTTATAAATTGGAATGTGTTTATGAACTTTTGTTGCTGACTGTACTTAGTTGTGAAAACTGTTATTATACAACGTTGTTTTCTTTTGTGTAAATGTGAGCTGTGTTGTAGTGTAAGGAAGAAGAGGCGGGCTTGCTGAAAATGTGCTAAAAGTACTTGAAGTTTTGCTTGTGCGCGGTTTTGTATGCGAAAAATTCTACTGCTTGAAAATTTTTACCAAAACATTGCAAGCAGCAACCATATTCTGAAATAATCTTGTTCTTCGGCTCATCGACATAAATAAATCTTATTTTGGTTTCCACTTAAACTGATGTTTTTAGTGAAAGACTGAGAAACGATGGAAATACATCTGTTATTCGTTCATATAATTAAACATATTTTGGCTTGAAAGTTGGTGATTAAAATGGCGACAAGTAGAGGTTTATGGAAGTTGAAGACAGATAGATAAAAACAGAACGAGAATAATGATGTTTAAATAGAAATTTTATTTGCAACAATTAATATAAAAAAGGCAAGTTATATTCAAACAAACACTTTTTCCAAATCTTCTCAACAAAAATCTTCCCAACTCCGACGAAGCTATAATGAGTGTCCAACCCGCCATTAATTCATATCCGCATAAATATGAGATTTGTTTGATACTTCAAAGGGAGAAAAAAGCAGTTGAATTGGTACTCAGGCGTCGGATGCCCGTAATTGAGTTAGTACCCACACTCCCGACTCTCCTTAGATGAGGCCACGGCTTCAGCGACTTGTGATAGTTTTGAAAGTGCTGACAGATTTCTCGTTTATCTTTTAAAGGGTTTTGAAATAACCCCAATAAATAATTTAGGTTTATTTTTTAAAGGGTTTTGGCGAACCCAAAAGATACCTCATTTATGCATAATTAATATTATGTAGAGGTGAAGATGCTTATTAATGTTTGTTATATCTGAAAAGAACTCCAAAAACTTGTGACACTTGTGCACATGTGTGTGTATATTTTACATTATAACAAGTAAAACTTAAACGAAGCCGTGAGCATCAGTTAGTTACTAAATGCGACTCACACGTCATGGTAAAAAAAAACATGAACGCAGTTATCGAGTAAGTGGTTTAGTTACATTTACTTTAAACTTCTTTCAAGAATTCGAGTAATTTTTTTAAAAGATCTCTGTCGTATCTTGTGTATTTGTTTTGACAATGAAATACTAGCAAAAGATTTAATACATTCATAATAATTAATGACATATACCCCGCTTGCGTCCTTCATGGCCACATCTTCAAGAGCTCGTGGCGGATATGAAATCAATGCGATGAATAGACGAGAAACGAATTGCGGGGATCGCTTGGCGAAAGTTTGTAGCAGACAAACCGAAGATATGCCATAGGTATACATACATAGTATCGTTCCATACACTATTGGAAGAATATTATTAATCTCCAGGTACTTTTGTTATTGAGTTGCTTTATTCAATACCTATCTATATTTGCTAACGAATGAAATCGAAACGATGTTTGTGTTTCTAGTGTTCTGTGAGAACAAGCATGGAATAATGTCAAATGTACCTACGTTAGTGTCTAATTTTTCTCAATTTTTCTGTTTCTTTTCGTGAGTGATTAATCTGGGCTCAGAATTTGTATACCGTACATGGACCACTGTCGTAGCTTGACGTGCCGTGTGGAGAAATCATTTCAGTTTTAACAGTGAGAATTATAATAATAATAAACATTTATTTCAGACTATGCCCATATTATGTTAGTAACAACGGTACCTAAACAACGAATGTTAGTAAAACAAAGAAAAAAAAAAATAACGGTATGAAGCCGCACCCACCTTTGCAGCAGGGGTGACTCCCACTGATCTGTAAACACACCCAGTATACTTTTGGTACTGCCACGAACGCGAGCGAGTAGCGAGGCGCAACGTTTTCTGACGATGACGGCAAAACCATCCACCCGTGCCTCAGCAAACATTCCCTGTACCCTGACTGCATTATTATATTGGACAAGCAGGTCGCTGTATGCCCGCTGCGAGTAAGTGACCCACAGGCTGCAGGTGTAAAAAGACTGGCAAAATGCCTTAAAAAGCGTGATTTTTACCGAATTAGTACACCGTGCATACCTACGGGCCAGCGTGTTACAGCGAAGAGCCAGCGACCTGCGTTCCCTGTTATGCGTATACAACAAAACAAAATTGAATCCAAAAAGCCAGAGGTCTTGGGTTTGCTCGAGACCTATAACTTAATAGGCCGCCACCGGTCACACCTCTCGGCTAAAACTGCTGTTTTTTTATTGATAACATAATGACTTCATGTATGAACTGAAAATGCAGTATGTATACTGCATTTTATTTTATTTACGTTATAAGGCAATTTATGGATTCATCTGCATTGCTGTCAACCCGACAGTGCCCAAAATATTGACGACGGTATTGCCACGTTGAATCGCAGTGGTTAAATAAATTTCTTACATACGTAATAACTATCTGATTTTGTGTGTCTATGTTATTGGTGCAACCGTATTAATTAATAATTAGCAAATTAATGCTATGTTTTGTTATGGCTCTCGTTTTAATACTTTGTCCAAACAATGTTGTTCTTACTCCAAATGACATGGACGTATTGAAAGTATTAGATAATTTAAATAGTCTCACATTAAAACCAAATCGTTCTCTTAAACCCTCACATATCTTAATGTCACGTGTATTGGTATTGGTTGTATGTATTTTGGTGAAACAGCGTCGTTGACACGCGGGATCCGGATTACCTCCCCCCATCCCGGGATTACAGACGCGGTTTTATGTACTTGTGTGAGTTCAAGCCGTTGTTTGTACTGTTGGAACGAAAAAGTGATGTTTTTGTGGTCTAGCCAGTTGAGGTGACGTGGAGATTATAGCTGCAGTTTGACTTGATCCTGTCATATTTCTTGACTTATGCCTGAATGCGTGGGTAGGCTCCCCACAGCGATGGATGAGAATGAGAGCAGTGTAAGACGTATCATTGTTGAAAACTTGGGAAAGGGTTCCTCAAGGATAACTCATCCTTTGGTTTACATGATGACGACGATCTAAGCCTGTTATCCCACTTTATATGTATACAATTTCAACCATAGTTCTTTATCTATAAAACCTCAGCATCATCTTTTGTCCATGTTCTGACAAAAGTAAGGGTCGGCTTAATCTATCTTATTCTTTCTTACTGCTTTTATCTTCTGTCCTGCTTCCACATGTGTTAGCACAATCTGACATATTCTCCCGTACTCGTCTAAATAGCCTATGATTTTTTTTACTTTATATTCAACCCGTACTTTATATTTCAACTTTCTTATAAAGCATCACTCGACTGCCCTCTCATAAGTCGGCATTTAATTGGAGGCGAACTTAGTTATCAAGTTGGTAGCGACCGATGGATTCGATCAATTATGGATTACCCCGTGTTGTTATAATGAAGCTATTCAGCTCACAGAATTATTTAGCGATCGCGGTTCCTATGAATGTGTCAATAAACTTCTATGTAGTTCTGGGGAAATAACTAATGCAGCTGTTCTATGTACTGGTGGTCAGAGAATATGGATGACGTAGTATGTTATGATCTTCCATTTTTAAATAGATATTACAACATACCTATTTCGTATTTCTTATAACGTTTGTTCGCACATTGTCCGCACATCGCTTCATAGTGGTTGCACTTATTAGTTGATTTAATTTTTTCTCAGATTTGTGGCTGTTGTGTGAACAAGTATTTTTAATATATAGGTGTAAGTATTTACTCTGCACTCAATTAGGACATTTAAATGGTGTTTTCATATAAAAATCTCAATGTTAGAAATAAAGGGTAAAAAAAATGTTAAAGCATAATCCGCATTAAAAGGTTAAAGAAACATATTTATTATGTACCAATACTATGTTCACGAATTCAAAAAGACCTAACATGTATTTTTTGGCTCGGAAAACGCTAACAGAAGACTTGCTAGATGCCTCCTTATGGATCTGCGATACTATTCCAGAATCGCAGAAAACTAGGACCAGTTATTACAAAACTTGAAAATAAAAGCCCATAGCAATCGAATCTCAATAACAATTACCATTTCCCCATTCCCGAACGTATACCAATTATAAAACCGTTTTATATAGTTATATACCGTTCATTATTCCCGAATAATATGACGCTGTGAGGCGAGCGTTCCATTACTGTGCATTACTTATTAATGCTCCGGCGGTCGCATGCGCCGCTCCCCGCAGACGACGAACAGACGGCTTTTATTACGCTGTAGGGCGTGGAGTAGGAAGTAGATGGAGTGCTAGGATAATAAATATTGTGTCTCCTGAATCCAGATTAGTGACTTTTTTCATTGAGTTGTCGCGCGGCGTGTAAATATCAATATTTGTGAGCCGTTATTCAGTTAAAATCACCCTTTAAATTAGTAGGTAAAGTGTAGGTATATAGAAGTGAGTGGTCATACTTTGTTAAGCTAGGGATTGACAGTTAATTTTACACTTACTTCACCTCATAGTTTTGCGAAGTGTATTTTGCAGAATAGTACCTACTACTGAACCTTTGTGACTCCTGTGAGCATTTAAATTCGTGGAAGAGACAAATGAAAATGTAAGAAATAATTATCTAAACAAACCAGCTCATACTAATAGCAATAGGCTTTAAAAATAATTAACATGTATCCGAGTCAACCGTGACGATGACAAACTTTAACAAATTATGTTTAATTTTAATTATATTAATGTCATATCGTTGAACTATTGGAAAAGGATGTTCGTTGCTATTGTATTTATTCCTTAAACAATTTCACTGAAAAAGTCTTGTGTTATGTTTCCTTCATTTGTTGACTACTCCATGTACTCAGCTAATGTCGGTAGTGGGTACTAAATGGCGCTAGTTGGATGACAAAGTCCATGCGGTTATCACATAATGCTACCCTAGGCTAAACTCTAAAACCTGCCTGATCAAGCTTGTGGCACATGCTGCCGTATTTATGAAAAAAGAATACCTACGAAACAAAAAGGCTAAACCATATTTTAAAATCGCTTTTTCAAAGTGCGAAGATGCTAAAGAGACGGCTCACCTGATGGTAAGCCGTCGCCTGTCATTTATAATTTCAAAGGCATCACAGTTTCGGTGCCACACCAAAGGCATGCCTAACTTAAATAATTATGTTTCTTAAATCAACTTGTCGACGACTGCAGACTTAAGTAACATAACGTCGAAAATAAAAAAATACAGTACTAATTTCCATTTAGACAGAATCGATCGAGAAAAGATCTCAATAATAAAATTGGGAGACGTTACAACTCCTTACATTTACACAGAGCGAGGAAATCAAAGTTTTATTAGATGCCGCGAGGAATGGGACGCCAGTGAGTTACGAGCCTAACGTCGATTGCTTCGCCGGCCAAATTGTGATAGGTCACGTGCTTACAGAATCTTAGTACTAGGACTTCAGGAGAAGCGAGGAGTATTGAATGGACAGCTCGATTTTTGGTGCTGTTCATCTTGAAGGAGAACGTGATACTAAAATTATTTATGTCTCGAAAACTGCAATGGCCTTTCGTGATTATTAACTTAACATTTTTTTTATTACATTAAGAAATAAATAATGTCTGGTAAAAAGGGCTTCGAGAACGGTGTTGCAATCAAACGGTTATTTAAGTATCTCACACAAGGTTCACTATATACGATAACAGAATAGACGATGACCTCCAAGTTTCTTTCGCTATTAATTCTTCTCAGGGATCAATCATGTAAAAATGCTGGCGCTATTCAATTTAAAAAATACTGATGTGTAAATGTGTTTGGAAAAGATCAACTTACAAAAATAAAAAAAAACCACAAAAGATTTCGTTTAAAAAAAAAACAAAATGATTCTGGTTGTTTTTTTAGTACATGGAGGACTTACAGCTAACAAAAACACATAAGAAAGCAATAGTCACCAGAAAGTTGCTTGGGTTGTTGACACAACCCAAGCCAAAAGATACATTTAAACAAATGCATACCAAAACCAATACACGCAACACAATATAAGCAAGAAAATGATTTGACTTAACCCCACCGCAGCGAATGCATACGTCTTTGTCTGTACCAGGAAAACATAATTTAGCAGGGGGCGTATGCCAACCGATGTTCAAGCTCAGTTTCCTATGCAAATCGAGTTCGTCACGGCATTCGACCAGAAAGGCGAGGTGCTAAAATAATAATAAACGTTATTGCGGACACGTCAAGATCTATAGTGTTAGAATTCCTTGAATCTATGCTACATGATGAAAAACGATTTACATCAAAATATATTTGCCCAAAATACACCTAGCCTTGTTCTAACAATAGTATTAAAACTATTGCTGATGATATGATTAAACGATTTAAAGCTATATCCTTCGAAAGTAGAGGAAAACTGACACCTTAGGTGTATCCAATGCGCTTGTATAGAAAAAAAGAAATGACTTGTAGGTATGGCTTTTAAAACTGGGTTGTTGGTTAAGATGGCAAGTCTTCCCAAAAAATAATCGATTTGAAATCGAAATCTTAAAAATCAATTCATAAAAAATTCTAACAATCGGTTTTAACAAGTTGATATTTTTTGGGTTTTGTACGTTAGTTGGAAACCACAAAAGCTTCCTTAACCCATTATTTCAAACTCGCAGGTAAAACAATTGAATCTTCTTATTGAACGAAAATAGCTCACATGTAATCGAAAACTACAAAAATAAGTTCTCCACGTTATTCAGTGGAACTAAGGGTGCTTCTACATGGTGCAAGTAGCTTGCGCATATTGAGGCACTTGCACAGGTTGTATGCATCGTAAACTTTACCGTTTAAAAACATGTGCGGGTCTAGCGAACCACCCGCGCAACTTACCCGCGAACTCTGTGGCGCGCGCGTGGGTCTCTTGCGCATGTAGACTCTTGACCACGAGCAAATAACTTGTGCGTACTGCTTGCGCAAATAGCCCAGGACTTTACTTGCTCCAGTTATTTGCATTATGTACAAGTACAAGCGAGTAACTTGAACAAGTATCTTGCGCATATTCATCACGCGTGTAACCCGCATCTTTACTTGCTCCAGCTACATGCACGATATAGAAGCACCCTTAGTGAAGTGGAATAGTTGGTGTGTGTCATTTAATAAGAGGGTATCAATTTGCTGGCTTTTAAGCGGAATTTTCACAGTATAAGGTGTGGAGTATGTAACTGAGCCTACCTGTGAAACCAAAAGGTTAAGTGGGGTTGCCTGTCAAATATTTGACATTGTGATACGACGCACTTGAACATTCTTTACCTTTTAAACAGCTTTAAATATCGGCTTAACCTGGCAAGAGTGTGGTGGAGTGTTACATATCCCACCTGTAGACATTATTTGTGGTTTTTTTAATTTGTGTTCCGATATTTTTAACTTCTCGCTACTGGAGTTAAAACAGTGTAGAAAACAAGCAGGCTCGACTAGCCATATTTCAGGATCATGTATTTTTATACTGTTGTAATCACGAATACTTTAGTAAAATTATTGGTTTTCAGCTGCGGGGTAATAATGGAAGCTGACCCCAACTGTATGGGATACGGCTAGGCAGAAATTTACCCATATAAGTATAAAGTTAAAAGTAACCCACAATGTAATGTAACAATATTAATTCGTCACTTAAATATCTATTTTACACTTACAATACACTGTTATGATAAGATAACAGTGTATTGTAACAGGACCTAGAATAAAGAAGTTTATAAAAGCGAAGAGATTTAACAAAATTTCATAAGTCTATTTTATTTATTTGATCGTTCTAGTGGTAATATACCTAGGACTGTCTTCATTATTTACAATAAGTATACCTTACAAATCAAGACGCACCACTCTCTTACTTAAGTAGTAGGTACTTGTCTTGTGAAGTCACAAAGATTTGTACGACAATACAGTAAATCGAGCCATTAGGGACTGAGTGGGCACTTAGTTCGTCAGATTATTAGGCACATAATCAACCTACAGGGTAAGAATCTAGCGGATACATAAAGATTTTTCTTGTATTTTTTTTATTTCAAAGATAAAATTTTACCAAGTAACCTTAGGTTTTACACTTATCGTACAGGATATCCATGAATTGTAATATGATAAATAACTAAAAATGTTGCATTGACAGGTTTTGCATAGATAATTAATAGTTTAGCCAGTATTAAGAGTCCCAGATACCTATCAGCTGGCTAGTGTGGTCGGTGCCGGACTCAAACCGGCTAAATTATTGTCTATTGAAAACCTGTCAATGCACCGTTTTAAAGGTATTTTGCAACCCAGCCTAAACTTTTGCTGGTGCGATTCCCGGTTTAAGTATAACCGTCGAAAAAACTGTGAATGCAGTTTTATTTCTTTTAAAAATTAAATGAATGTTTTCTTTTCGTAAAATAATCTATTTCCTAAGGATTTAAAGTGGTTTACCTTCAGGGCCCATTGATTTTTTCCATCCTGTATATAGAGGACAGCTGCTGCATGTGACTTAAGCGCCATTAAGCGAGAAGTGAATGAGCAGCACTTAGTTTGTCAGACTATAGGATATCAGCTATCTGCAAACAATTTGCGAGCTTGTCAGGGTGACGCGGCTGTCTCAGAGCTAGGGCTGTCTCGGACTCATCACGTCTTTGTATGGAATGTTGCTCGATAAAAATGACAGTGCCTTGTTGAATATGACGCTTCAATAAACAAAGAATAACATTGAAAGGAATGTTTTCTTTATGTCGCAGTCGTGACTTATTTTAGCACGGTCTATATCATTAACTGCCTAGTATTTCTCAATGTTCGGATTGGCTTCCAGTCCAACCGTATCCAGTACTAGTGTTTTATATGAAACGACAGCCAACCTTAACTGCACAAACTAGTAAGTTATAAAGAAATAACAAATAATTAAAAAAAATATATTCCACAACTTTTCACACAACGCCATCTAGTCCCAAGCTAAGCTAAGAGCTTGTGTTATGGGTACTAAACAGCTGATAAACATACTTATATATTTCTAAATACATACTGAAAAAAAATACACCCAGACACAGAACAAATGATCGTGCTCATCACACAAATATTGGTCCTGGGTGGGAATCGAACCCACGACCTCCGACATAGCAGTCAGGGTCACTAACTACTAGACTAACAGGCCAGTCAATGAAACTATTTAATAAGTAATATTCAGGTACTTAAACTTACAAAAACTTTGCATAAGGTATGAATTTGTTTGGATAGAGACTTATTGTTCGTTTTAATTTAAGAACTCATTAATTAAGTGACTATGTTTTAATTTACTGTGCACAAAACTTAACTATGAAAAACATGTATCAAACGACAATGTTCGTATGTAGTCAACATTCGAACCTTGTCGTATGATATTGATTTTAATTAATAACTGAAGTTAACAAGTTTTTTTTTATTTTTGTTTCTTTATTTACTAGTAAAATACTTACAGTCATACGGCGCGTTAAAAGTAGGTTGTTACGAACAAAGAGAAAGATCAGTTTTTAACTGTTTTGAATTAATAATTTCAACACCTTGGTAGTAACCAATAGTATCGACAAAACATGAAAATCCCCATTAAACTTCGTTCCTTCATATTCAGTGTGACTAGCAAATATGCATGAAGTTCAATTGTTAACTGCTAGAGTGAGGTTACAACTTATCAAAAAGTTAGTATGCTTTGTCTCATATCATATGCAAATCTAGAAATTGATACTGAACCAGTTAAATTAAGTTTGTTAGGTAACGCTTCTGTTAGTCACACCCAGAGCTCTCTAAGGATTCCATTACAGTGTGACTTTTAATAATGAGGTTATATAACTTTTACTTTGATAACAATTGTGACGTATAAGAAAAAAATGGCTACTAAGTACATTTATGTAAGAACTCTTGTGTTTGTGCCATATCAACAACTTGTTGTCACATCATTATTATTCGACATTTTTGAATATTGCTTAATGTTTATATAACTGTGATTATTGTGACACTTGATTTGGCAAAATGTTTAGGATAGTTAAAATTTTAATAAAATATATACATACCTATATAATTTTTGCGTGCCTATTACCAGGCAAAATGTATATGCCACACTCCTATTTAGTCAACCTGTATTTTATGTAACCTAAACTGGTTGCAAATAAATAAAACCATAGTTGGTAAGATTCTCTTGGTTGGTAAGGGTCTTAACAGTGCCAACAAATCAATACAATGTGATGCACCATAAAAAATCCCGCTCAGTTAAATAAAGGTTTAAAAGTCAAATTATTCATTTTAATTAGACTTTAGGAAAGGCACTTTTGATCGTCAAATTTAGGACTTGCATAAAATTTTAAAATTATCCTAGTCGTCCCTTCTAATCAATAGTTTTGTATGTAGAAGAATAGGTAAGAAACTTCATTCGCAACAAGCAGCCTTCAACACATTTATTTTCGCAAAAAATGTTCCACTTTACTACTATGCTTTTGGCAACCCTGTTTCATGCTAGTTCGATGGGCTAGTCATCAACTGAGATTTGAGATGATCTTATTTTCTCTCTGGCTCTGAAAATTTATAATTGGATTTCCAAGAAATTAGGATATTCCTGGTATGTCTTAAACTATTAAACTAACGATAATTTGTTGTTTATCTTAGAACCTTTGTAGAATTCCATAATTGGCATAAGTGTCCACCCTTACATCGTTGGCACTTCCACGATTCGGACAAAACGTTTCGCTTCGTCGTTTATACCGCGTACATCGAAGGACTGGAACAACTTGCCTGCTGCGGTCTTCGTCCGACTATAATTTAGGTGTTTTCAAGGCTAGAGTAAATAGGCTCTTAATAAACTAGTGCGGTTCACCATCACTGATTGCATCACTGCTTACCATCAGATGAAGTTGCAGTCAAGCACTGGTTTATAGTACCTATTAAAAAAAACTAGCTAAAAACCATTTACTGCTAAATACACTGTTCAAAAGGTAAACTGGTCCGTACCATTTTATCTTTAGAATCCTTCTTAGTTCACTCGTTTTTTGCGTACAAGACGCATTACCTTTATGTCGTAGTGTTTTGAAATTTTGAATTAAACCGCAGAAGGATTTAAATGTTGGTTTTGCTTTCCAAAAGCTGTACTGAAATGTCAGATAGGCTTTCAGAATGCATTTCAATTCAACCGTTTTACAAGATCATCCTTATTTACATATATTCCATACACAACCACACTTTATTGCCTTAAAGTATTAATGGTGCTTAGTGGATGGTGTAGATAAAGTAAATTCGACATCCACAGACAAAGTCGCGGGTAGTTGCTAGTCTTAATTAAACTTTGTCTACCCAGAATTCCATCTCACTTAACATCAAAATACCTATCTATCCAAGACGTTTGGACATAATATTCAATCAAATCAGTTCGGATAATTTCAGCCCCAATTATTCGAATGCAGATTCGCCTCTATACTATGGAGGTACGGTAACCACAAGACTACTAAAGCAGGAACCAAGAAGTTTGCCTTCTGAATTGAATCTTCAATTAAACGCTGGCAGTTCTATTTGAATGGCACGACTTGCTCCAATCGCCCCGTTGGTCCAGAAACTACGAATGATTATAAGAAACCAATATAGTTTTTTTTTTAAGTCAAACTTTGAAATTGATTCCTTTGCCTATCGAGAGCTAACTTTCTTCTTTATGATATCTGTTAATTGGTTTCGAATTTTTTAATTTAGATTTGTTTTGCAATATTTTATAAGGAACATTTTTTTGCGATTTGGATTAATGTTAGTCACTTAGTAAAGATACCTTAAGACAGTTTTGGTTCTGAAAACCGTCTTCATCCCTCCTATTTAGGGATTGCAAAAAAATACATGACAAATAAGATTCATAGACATATAATGTGCCATCAATTGCCACCTCCTTCTTTAGTTAAGTTTCGAAGATATAAAATCATTAAGTCCGCCTTAGTAGAGTTTTGTTTTAACTCGTGCATAAAGTTTTAATAAATAAATAAATACGGCGCTCTGTAGTTTCTGCTTACCCCCATGGCAAAAAAGGCGTGAGCTTTTGTTCTGTTTTAGGTTTTATTTTGAAATCGTATTATAAGTTTGTCACTATGTTTTTGTCTATTAAATTACTACTATATAAGTAGTAACCTACGGTTTCGCCAATATTAGAAGCTATGTTACTTCTCTAACGATAGATTATGTCATAAAAAGTCGAAAAGGTTTTTTCCTATGAGTATATTTCCGTTACGCCCAGACCAAAGTTATGTGTAGGAATAATCCTTAGGAAGTAGGTAATCCCATCTCTAATATTGATTTTATTCCACCTGAAAACCCACGAAGAAAGCAAAATGTATCTACCCACATTCCGTATATATAGAATGATTCAAATATAGATAAATAAGCCCATTCATCATTGTTCGTTTTTAGGGATTCGTCGGACAAAAGGAAGACTTGCTTCAGTTCTGATTACCATCTGTTGTAATAAGTGTATGAATGGGTTCCGTCCGAATCTTAATTAGGTTCCATTCTGTATCGTTCACGGTTGAAACTTGGAGAAGCGTTATCTCCTGGTTTATAACCTTCGGTAGATTGGTTTTTTACGTACGATATTGGAGGTAAACCGTCCGGCGGAATCTGTGAGTTATTTTTGTATACAGATTTGAGATCAGCCGGTCGATTCTGTAAAAATATTTCCGTCGATATTTAGGTGAAGTTAGGAGAGTTTTTGTATGGGTTGAAAGCTCAGCTCGCCTTCACTTCAACTACATTTTCACGAAAACACTCTGACGTTAAAGATATAAAGTGATGGATTAAGAGATGAAATACGAAGTGGTAATGAAAAATGTATTCGTTTAAAACTTCGTTCAATCTTTTATAGCTTTGATAGACACACGTCCTCTAATATTCATATTTATATAAAATCTAGACAGATAAAATATTAATGAGAAATCAGATTATTACTCTACATTTACGAGGATAACAGACTAGGTATAAAAATAAAGCTGAAAAGACTTTTTTTGTACGCAAGTTTTTTTAGAATAAAATAACGCCGCATTTGAAAAATTAGCACCGAAGCAGATGTACAGTAGATCCAACTGCAATAATTGATCAGCAAATCGAAGTAAACAGGCACCTGGCCGACACTCATGATTGCCTTCAATAATGCAACGTTCCTAGCACGAAACGTATTACTTAGCCATTCTACGGAGCTTGATAATCCGATGCGAACCACTCGGGCGGCACGACAATCCCATTTGGCCGGATAATACGGCATTCATAATAAGCGTGTTGGCGTTTGGACGAAGCAAACAAGGCTTGACTGCACACGCCATTAAGATATTCAAAGCCGATATGAACGACCATCGACTTGACATGTACTGTTTTTTTTTAATTATATTTCACGTTTTATTTCGCTAGTGGTGTCAGTTTTATTTATGTATAATGTCGGATCTGCGGGGCGGTAAAAATTATAATATTTATTGCTTCGTATATTTTTACTGCTCCACCTAAAAACCTTCGGGCTATTTTCTTGGTTATCTTTTACGTTTATCTATCCATATACTTTTAGTGGTCTGAACATTACGGAGTGAAAACGTCTTATAAGAATTACTTAGATTACCAATACATTTTTGAGTTGGAACTAACTTATCGTCAAGTTATTTTGTTGAAGTGTTTACATTTTCCAATTATTTATGTCCTTCCAGGAATACCAGAGTCATCAATCGTTCTTTCCCACAATTTGGCTAAACAATTAGGGCTACAAACCAGTTTTTAAGTCATCGCCGTCAATCAAGACTGTTACATCATCCCTCTACTTGCGGGGATGAACGTACACCTGTACCGAATTAATTGCCCCGCCGAGTCCAGCTAATTATAAATGGGAGTGATATATTATATGCTTAACAAATTCGGTAATTTCGCCTCTGTGGACCGTTTAGTTTAGAGTTCAATTGACAAGTGGCCAAGTACAATTGAATTTAGAAAATGACATTTAAGAACAGAGTATAAAAGTCCCTTGGTGAATTTCTCAACAATTTTCAAATAGAAACACTAGCGTGTCAATAACTGTCACCGATTTGTCATAGAAACTGACGGTCCGTGACATTTCTAACTATGCAGGTGACAGCTGATACTTGCGCTAATTGCAGCAGAAATACTGTACACGAATGTTATTAGAAATATTGTATTATCTAATCGTTCATTCAGTGCTGTGTGCGTATAAGAAAAAAAATCTGATTGTCAATTTGAATTTGAAAAATACCATTAAGTTTTTATAAATAGAAGAGGAAGAGTGTCATTCATTTGACACAGATTACAGAATTAAGTTTCAAGTAGAAATGAGGTTGTGGTGCTGAAAATAGGCCATACTAAGTTTTAAGCGGTTTGCGGTACAAAGTCTCAACAGATGCGGTTATTGGTGCCTTTATTCTTGTAGTCCGTAGCATTTCTCACAAAATGTCATTATTGCCAAGATGCCAATTACTATGATAAAAAACTAGATTTCGAGGAAAGAGATGAAATGATATGATAAAGAAAAAAACATTATATTATTTGTATTGACAAAGCTCAGGTTTCAAATAGATCGTTTATTAGATTAGGCTATAGAAAAATTCTCCGAAATGTATCCTCAAAGAAGAGAATTACTTTATTTTCTGGGAAGCCGAATCCATATCGGAATTTACTTGAAAACATATTTATTGGAAAAGTTATAAACAAGTGACTTGCCTGTTATCAAACGGTCCTTCGTTTCATGCCAGTGTTATTAGAGTTGTGTTGTTTTAATTGTGGCCAAAATATCAAATTTAAAGGGCTCAAGTTAACTTTGCGTAACCGAACTGTAATTTAACGGTTTCCTTTCATTTTTGACTTACATTTTGTGAGATTTTTCGCGAGTGTGTAAGTCTTCTGGTATATTGCGAACAATAACGTAATTGTGTTACTTGTATATAAACATAGAATATTAAAATGTTTCAGGGAACTTGATTAGAGCGAGTTATGTTACGGTACACAGAGCATGAACGGGACTAGAGATGCCTTACGCTAAATTTATCTAAAGCTTTTTTCGGCCTGGCACATGTCTTTTCATCATTACCTTGTTTCTTTAAGGTTTAATTGTTTATATTTCTTGTATAAAGTCAAACGCCGGGAGGGGACGCCCTAGACATACCTACATAGACTTTATTGGTGAGGTTCTTTGGAAGGGCCAGGTGCGTAGTACTTGCAATCGGCGAGTACGTATAACGACATGTATGATTGTAAACGAAGCAAAAGAAGTACCCAAGTAAGAATCGTAGCTGATGGCACTTTTTAGTGTCTGCCTTCCCCCATGAGAAAAAGGCGTGAGTTTATGTATGTATGTATGTTTTTTAAATAATGTATGTATGTTATATGTATTTCCTATATATGACCCAAATAAATGTAGTTCTTTCTTGTTCCATCCTAACTGATAAATGATTGCGAAAGTAAGTTTGTTACGATATCATTCAGGGTTTAAATAAAATTCGACGCCTGTGAGTACACGGTGTAACTCATTGACATTCTGCTTTTTTTACCTACATTGCAAAAGCCCAGCTCTATGATGTTACTATGGTTCGCTTACTACTAGAACATAAGCAGTGCTAAGCCAGGGTGCCCCAGGGGAGATGAAGAAGACTTAATTTTAGACATAAGTGCGTCGTAAACGTATTACTTACGTCCCACTAGCTTTAAGAGGTAATTCATTAATACTTGGCGTTTAAATTTAGTGGGGGGTGGTGAAAGTTTTAACTTGTAGCGTACGATTTTTTTTTTAAAACCAGCTGCTATGAGACATGCCATGTATTTTTTACTGTTTTTGTGAGTTAATGTCATGTTTTACTGCGTGTGCATGATTTACTTACTTATAAATATTATTTATTTATATTATTTTTTATTTTCTTTTATTTACTTCTTAATTTTAAATGTCAAGTGGTTGTCCATCAATCTAGGTACTACTGATCATCATAATTCTGCATTTATTTGTTGTCAGCGCAACAAAAAAGACTCAACGACGTTAAATAAATTAAAAATTGATTCTAGTTGCCCCTTTCAATACGTAGTTTCGTATGAGAAAACCTGCGTTTAAATAAATACATACACAAGTCTGAAATCACCAACTCATCTTGCGAAGGCGTGGTGATTTATGCTCGTGTCTGCTCTGTATAAGAAAAGGCCTTTGCTCTGAAGTGGGTCAGTAACTGGCTGGATTAAAACCTATACAATACTATCTGCCCAGCCAACTTGGTTCTACATTAAAATCAAATTTAATTGAGGTGGACCGCTTTTATCACTCAGGGGTATGGAAAATAGTTAACTTCCTATAAACACAATTTCAAAAGAATTGGTCATGTCGTTTTAGAGGAGTTTTGATACAAACACTGTGGATACGAGAATTTTGGAAATAAGAGGATATGACTGCCTCGTTGGTCTTGTGGTCGCAAGCACTACTGCTGAGTATGAGGTCCCTGGTTCGATTCCCGGGTCGGGTCAAGTGTTATTGAGTTTTTCCATTCCGAATTTCTCAGTGGCAGCCCGGAGTCTGGATTTGTGCCCGATGGATGACAATAGGCTCGCCCCCTATTACATGGGACTTAAACATAACTGGCAAAATGTGGGTGGACTAGATACCAAGTACACCTCTGCCTATCCCTTTGGGAATTACAGGCGTGATGATGTTATGTTAGAAGATATCCAGTTGTAAGTATTTGTAATAAGTTAGTTTTAGAATAGGTAATCTTCTCCAAAATCAACTCAAAAATTCTTCATAAAAATAACTGAACTTAAATTTTCACTTTCCTAAAGTGTTCTCGACACCATTACACCAGCGGTATTCTTTGTTAATTTAATATACATCCTAATAATAATGAGAGACAATGAAAACGAAACGAGGCTTTTAATATTCAGTCGGATTTGCCGAGAGTGAAAAAAATCCCGGTTCTACCCTATTTGTCTTTTTACCCTATATCTGTTTTTGTAAAGCTGCTTTGGGGAAACTCGGTAAACGTCTGGAGGAATCCACGTTTTTTTTGTGTAAATCATTAATATAAACAATATTGTTTTAAATCGAACGCTTGGAAAATCTGTTTGGGGTTTGATGGATCGATGGGTTTCTTTTGTGGTGTTAATTAGCTGTCTTTTTAAGGGTGTTTATTTTTATTGGTTCGTGAGTGAAAGCTGACGATAACTTTCAATGCTGGGAAGTTTAGAACCATGCACCTACTGCCTAATTTATTCATTCAAAGCATAATAAATTTCAATAACCTAATAAGTATTATGTTAAAAGTGAAAGGAAATTATCATGGGGCATCAAAAAATTCGTACGAATCACAGTCAACGGGAAAACTTTCCTAAACACTGGCGGTATTGCCACGTTCAATGGCAATTGCTGGTGATTGGTACAATCGGTTTATGGTGTTCTTTTAAGAGAACAATATTTCTAATTTTAAACTCGTATCAAGCTGATCTAATCTGGCATAATATGTAGATACCGCTTTGTGTTCAAAATATATCTGACTGTAATTAATATGTATTTGACATTCTAATAAATCCATACTTTGTACTTACAGTCGCCGATAAATGTTATTGAACTACTAACTAACTAGCTTAAACTAACCATTAAATTTAGGTTTATGAATCAATGAGCAAGTGGTAATAATTTGTTATGATAGTTACCAAGTACTTGTTAAGATATTCAAGTTATTTTTTTGCCAACTTTAGAGTATGATTTTTTAACGTAATTCAATGGAAGTTACCCGCGCTGTAACTATGGTTCATGATAAAAAAAATAACTGTAGTTAAACCAGTGATCCCTTATTACTTTCAGAAAGGTCAGGCGTGTATAATGACTATTTGTATGACTACATGTATGTGCGTAAAGGAAGCAATAGAATTATAAAAAAAAAAACATTTAATTCAGACTAATTTACATGTCCATATTATGTTAGTATAAATGCACTTAAAAGCTATGTTAGTCAACGAGATCACATCACAAAATTTTGTTGTGTTTAAATCAAAATTAAAAGTAAGATTAAAATCAAAAAATAAAATAAATTAAAACTAAAATTAAAATTACAATCAAAATAATAACCAATAACCAAAAATAATAATCAAATATCATAAATAGAAAATAATATCATAAACTTAAAATCAAAATCAAACAAAAATTAAATTAAAATCATAATTTATTTCGGCTTATAGAATGTGCAGCATTATAAACCTATCCCACACTGTCGACCTTATTTTAAAAGAATCGTAGCAGATGGCGCTCTATAAAAACGTTTGGCGTTTTATAGTTTCTGCCTCTCCCAATAGGAAAAAGTCGCGTGTGTATCGATGTATGTTTGCATGCAATAATACCAGCCAGTTATCTATTGTCTGATTGCGGGACAAAGGCTTCTTCTCATGCAGAGTAGGCAATAGGCACGAGCAATTACCACCACATTTGCTCAAGACTCTTCTTCATTAGATACTAAATATTCATATAGGCTTCTGGTTAAATAATAGCTGCACGGGTCGTTTGAGGTTCAGTTTCGCTTACCGAAGTCGATCCGTGGATGGGTGATCGTTCATGACATATCTAGACCACTCCTTTGCATAGTAATCACGTTAAGCTGTTGGTCATTTGTAGATCTGTTACGAGTAGTCAGAATCTTAAAACTCGGACCAGATATGCAGTAAAAACTATATTCATTTAGGACAAGCTTCAACAAAAAAAATCTAAATGTAACATGTCAAAAAACAAAAAGAAACTGTATGAGGGTTACTAAGACAATTCCATCGTACCTTATTCTAGGACTTGATTACCTAATTAAACTAATTGAACCTCAAATAAGTATATCATTTTAGCTGCACCACTGTCAAAGGGCTACAAATGACATCTGAGACTAACAAATTTTCGTGGTATATAATAAAAACATTCCAAAACTTTTTCACACATTTAGTCCCAAGCTAAGTTAAGAGCTTGTGTTATGGGGACTTGAGGACAGCTGATAAACATACTTATATATTTCTAAATACATGGATATTATAGATAAATTACACCCAGACACAGAACAAATGATCGTGCTCATCACACAAACATTTGTCCTGGGTGGGAATCGAACCCATGATCTCCGGCAAAGCAGTCAAGGCAACTAACTACTAGACCAACAAATCAGTTTTAGTCCTGGTAAGACCTATTCTTGATATGTGATGGATAGTAGAAAGTGAGTAGTAGTAGAGTAGTAGTGTGAAGTTGATTGTTATTCAGAATAGCTTTTCTTTACAAACGTATTTTTATCTCTCTTGACTATGTATTTATTTTGTTTTAAGTATGTATGTATCTGTGTATTTATTTTTTTTGTGTCACTTTATTGTCCTTTTTTTTACTCTGTTGCACTTACCTTGTTCCATCTCCGCATCACCTTAAGGTAGACTGGTAGAAAATGCCGGCATTAAGTCCGCCTTTGTACAGTTTGGTTTACTTGTGCATAAAGCTTTAATAAATAAATATATAGTCACTCAACTCCGGACCGACCTCGTCAAGAAGTAGCCTTTGATCAACCTGTGCGACTATTATTTTTTAGCCACAAGCCAATGTAAAAAGGCAGAAGATGGCTGAATATTCACGGTTACATCTGAGTGATCTCTCAACTAAAGCATCGCCCCTTACTTCTCTCTTATACCCTCAACTTGTCAACAGGAGATATTTCATTTCGGACACATTAAGCGGCCTCCTTTCTTCCCTCAGCCGCGTTAACAATCCGTGATTGTTTCTTTTGCTCTCTCAACAAAAGAAAATCTTTGTTTGTCAACTGTAAGATACTTTTGAAAGTGTTTATTTTTTTCTTGAACTGCAAGTGCCCTGACTTTTTGTGTTTCTGACTTTCTGGTAACTGATTTTGAGTTTTACTATAGTTTGATGACGTTTTGTATGGTGACAAGAAGTTTTTGTAGATTGTTCCGGCTATCTAAACTTATGTAGACGCCAGCACATCAAGTTACCCAATGTGTCAAATTTTCCCAATTGAATATGAACCTTATACTGTTTGTCATAAAGTTGAAAAACAATCAAAGAAATTACAGTACACGTTTAATCGCACAGCCAAAACTGTAAGTGTTTTATAATTACCATTTTTGGAAATTTGAAGTTTAAGGTTTGGATATGGAAGGAGAAACTTTGGCAAATAAATCTCAATAAAAATATTTTTGGTCCGCTGTAAAATTGTGGCAGGTCGCTTGTATTTACATAAACCTCAATAAATTTCATTTCTTCCAGATTTGTTTACTTGTCTGACCTCACACTTGGCAGTCGCCTTTACGTCATCAACATTATGATGTTGACTGAGAATCAAACTAGACTTTTAAAAATCGTATTTTACAAGATTGCGACAAAATATAGTCCAAAGCAACAGCGATTGTATCGTGTTCTAATAAAGTCAATGTTCAATTTAAACCAACTCAACTTGAGAGCTAATTTGAAGAAAGTGCAACAGTCGGCCTCGCTTATTTATAAAACTCGGTCGGTCAGAACTCAGACTGCAGACACAGACAGTTATACAGAAATATGCCACATAGATAGTGCAACTCTTTTGAATGAAGGATACATACAAACCTTATTGGTATATGATTTTCAGAAAGGTCAGGTGCGTAGTACTCGCAACCATGATTGCATGTATAAACTTAAACTGACTTTGACTGGCCTGATGGCCTAGTAGCTGGTGACCCTGACTCCTGTGCCGGAGGTCGTGGGTTCGATTCCCACCCAGGGCAAATGTTTGTGTAATGAGCACGATCATTTGTTCTGTGTTTGGGTGTAATTTATCTATAATATGTATTTAGAAATATATAAGTATGTTTATCAGCTGTTTAGTACCCATAACACAAGCTCTCAAGCTTAACTTGGGACTAAATGGCGTTGCGTGGAAAGTTGTGGAATATTTATTATTATTATTAAACAAAGCCAAGGAAGTATGTAAGAATCGTAGCACATGGCCCTATGGTAGCTTCAGCCTACCGCCATTGGAAAGCTGTGATTTTATGTTTGTTTGTCGTCGTATTTTAAGACTGAAAAATAATTGGTTAATAAATTAGAATACACTTTATTGTACACCATAAAAACTTACAAAATAAAACAATATTAGTCACTTAGGTTCTTATTATCACCATCTGTATTCTCTGCTGGGTTAGACTAACGTTACCGCTAAGCATGGGGTCGTGGGTTTGATTGCCGGGTATGGTAAAGTGTTTAGATTTTTCATCTAGAATTACACATTCGCAGTCTCGGAGTCCGGGTGTTAATAGACTTGCCTTACATGGGACTTGGCTGGAGAAATATTGGTAAGCTTTGAAGACACCTATGCTTTGTAAGATAATATTACTAAATATTTGTAAAAATGCACATACAATATTGTATTTTTATATGATTAAAAATCTATTCGGATTGAGCGTTATAAAAAAAATCGAGTCATATTGAAATATTTAACGATTTCAATAACCGGCAAAAATAAAACATTTGAAACCTTTATCGCACTAAAAAAGGTTCCAAAATTCAAACATACAAAATCGAGCTCTTTGTGACGCGAGGCAACAAAGCAGTTAATTGATACAGCGTAGCGTCGCGAACCGTCGCGGTATCGTGACCGCCGCCGCCCCGGCAGTGCTACGACGCTCGTCGCGTAGACCGCTCGCGCGTAGCCACCGCTACGCCGTAGCCGCGAGCGTAGTGTCAGTGTGGTGAAACGTGTACATACATGTAATTTTTTTTTTTTTTTTTTTTTTCAATGTGTTGTGTATGTGTTTTCGAATTGGAATGCGCACAGTGGTAGATTTTTTTTTTCAGCGGGATCCACTTTCGGAACGAAGGGATTTTGTGTGTAACAGTATGTCGAATTAAGTTGTATGTAGTTTGAGTAGTGGCTTAGCTTGGATAGTAACGACTTCATATTTCTCGTAAATCGAGAATATCGTTAAAAATCCTATTACAATTCAATATTACATTTTAACTCATCTTTTCCCTCAATAAATTACAACGAAACCGTCTACTACGTAACTGTCAGATATGATTTTCAATCAATTACTTCGAATTGAAGCAAAAAAAATATGATTGGATGTGGCGTAGCACCCGTCAATGCGAGTTCTGATATTGACAGATCTAGGCTTTTCTCTCGTGTTTGTAAAATTAAATTGAGTGATGTTTTCGTATTGAGTATTAAAAGCTTTTTTTTTAAAGAAGACTTTTTTGGGTTTATGTAGATTACTTCAAGAGTAAGTATCTGAGAGATTTTACTGATTTAGAAGTAATTGTTTATTTTTAAATTTGACTACAATTTCTTACATGATTGGTAATTCTCTTGGTAAGTTTTTACTGTTCAATAATATAAATATATCGTATCATTAATTCTTAACACATAAGTTTTTTTTCATCTCTCTGAAATCAGTGGCTGTATTTTATCGTTATCTACGTAACCTTTACTGAAAATTAATTTGTCTCCCGTGTTTGTATTTCTTATTTATTAATCATGTATTTATTACCACAAACAATTTTTTGGAAAAAATAAAAACAAAAGTAGGTATAGTCTATTTAAAACAAAAAAAAATAAGGCTACGGTCAAATAGGTTTTAACTAGTTACTGGCTGTCTTAACTAATGGATCATCGTAACACCCATTACTTTTCTAAAAATAACTATTCTTCAATCGTCTAATAGATGGGCAACTTACTATACATGTCTGTATTCATGGGTAACATGAATAATATTCTTTTTTCTGATTTTAAAGTCGCATGTTAGAATAGTAATTTAAAATACAGAAAACACAATGAAACTAATTAAAATATATTAAATATGTACACCTTAACTAACTACAAGTAAAATAGTAAAAATCGGAACACTCAGGCGTCAAAGTACTTCTCCCCATCGCTGTCATCTGGAAACGTGCCCAGAAGACTGGCAGCAATGCCACGGTGGATGGCAATGCTAATTCTTTGGCCATAGTAGATAGATAGATAGGTAGCTGTTTCATGTAAAATACTGGTCTTCAGCTGCATCTAGTTAGTCTGGAAGCTGATTCCAACGCAGATGAAAAAAAAATCGGAATCAAGTAACTTCTTGATATACTTAGTAAAGTAATTATATATATAAGTAGACGCCCCGCGCTTTACCCGCGTAGGTCGCGTTCCCTTGGGAATACAGGGATAAAAAATAGCCTGTGTTAATTCAGGGTGTTAGCTAACTACATACCAAATTTTATTAAAATCCATTCAGTAGTTTTTACGTAAAAGAGTAACAAACATCCATCCATCTATCCAAACTCACAAACTTTCGCGTTTATAATATTAGTAGGATATATAGGTACTGTACGAAGATATAGTTACATAACACTAACAGGAGAAAAATAACTCCAGTTTCTACAGTCTGTAGCTTTGGTGGTTTTGTTTCGTTAATTATTGGCCACCGACTTCCAAAACTGGAGTTATTTTTCACCTGTTAGTGTGTTTTTAAGAAGTCGGCTGTTTATTTTTGTAGTAAAGTTTTTATTTTGCAATTTTTAGTTTCTACGTATGTAAAGAAAGTCTTTCAAGACTTAAAATAATCATTGAAATTCGTTAACAATTGCTAAAGAAGTTCTATCTAAACACCTCTCTGCCGGGCCCCTTTTAAAATTGAAGGGCGTAATGTTATGTTATGGAAATACAAAAGCTCAGCATAGACATCTGACTATAGCCATCGCGAATAATTTGCTGTTATGCATTGAAGAGTTCCGTTGCCTGTCTTCTTCATCAGTTTTTTTTCACCAAATGATACTTTCTAAATGAAAATGCTCGATATGTTACTACAAATGTTAGAATCGGTGCGTGTGTACCTATACTTTTTGAGGATTTCACTCAACTCCTCGAGGATCCCTGATCAGATATGAGTTTTGATACAAATGGAACCAATCTGTTAGTATACCCTATCAAATAAAAAAAGAATTTTGGAAATCGGTCCCTAAATGACGGAGTACCGAGTTATCAAACTCTAAAAAAAAATACATCCGAATTGAGAACCTCCTCCTCTTTTTGAAGTCGGTTAAAAAGAAAAGGAAGACCAAATGGATGGATTGTGTAAAAGATGATATGGCGATAAAAAAAGGTGACTCTTGAGATGACGCCAAATGTCATACAAACTAGTCTACAAAATGACTAAAAAGTATTTATTTATTCACAAAACATGTTTTCTTTGCCTCTAAATATTAAATCTAATGCTACAATGTAACCTCAAATAAAGTTATTAAACTATACGTGGCCCTTGTGAAATCACCCAGTAGGATATACCTAACATCGATTTCTAAGTCAAAAACGATATTTCTTTTCCTTCGAGAAATTTATTTTTGTATCACTGTGAACAACATATTTAATGAAAACCTGTGTAGAGGATATGTGTGTGATGTGAGCTTAGGAGGGTTTAGGCCTAAAGAACACTAAAACTAAAACGAGAATATAGCATTCCTCTCTCATTTCCTCTAGTTTTTTAGTGTATAATAGTCATTACAAAAATAATTTCATGCTGTAAACCGTTTAAACAGCTGCTTTAAAAAAATGATATATATAAATGACCTTTAATACTCAATTGTAATACATTTTCAACCGTTGAAGTGAAATAAATAAATAATCAACAAAATTGCTTAAAATAAATTGTGCTTAACCAGCTTTGGTACACACAATATAGAAACTGTGTTCCCTCAGTTTGAACAAATCTGGGCCCAGATTTGGTACACTTGAAATATCGAAACCCACGTTCTGTAACTAAGTTTCGAACAACAGAGAAAATCCGACGGTCGATTTGTTAAACTGGATTAGCTTTTTAGGCTGTGGTTACACTGTAAGATACGCTAGACTTCTGAAACTGGATATAAGAACTTTATATACTGATTACTCGCTATCGATGTGTGCGTATATGATCAGAGGGCCAATTTCAGTATTCAAGAACGTTCAAATTCTTATTTCAGTCTCAATCTGTCAAAATACGTCAGATTTGAGACAATCATTCTTATCATTTACAACACGACTTCACGCACTGCTGCAGGGCTAGCATGGGCTGGGGATATAACTTTTACCCACCGGTTATTTCCACTGACAAGGGATACAATTATCTTATCCACCTGCCAAAGCACGGCAACAGGGGGAAAGAGAATTATATCACTTTTTGACATTAGACATGGATACTCATCCACGGCTTATAGCATGGCGACTAGTGAAAGATTTCGCGATTCGAGCAATCCCAATTGACAACAAAACAAAATAATATCCAGTACAGATGTAATAAAACGATGAAAGTACTTTGGTTTACATGACATTTTCGACTATTGTGTAATTTCATAAAAGTTTTCTTATAATGGCAATAATTTCGAGGACAAGCGTTTCCCCTGGTTTATCCCCGTGAATAGTTTATCCACCCATGGCACCATGATCGGAGGGTGGATAAAAATACAGAGGGGAATAGTATTTTATCCTCTCCCCGTAGAAAGAATATCTCCGGCCATGCTAGCCCTGCTGGGGGTATAGGCCACTCTCTTTTGTTGCCAATCTCCATGTCCCTGTGCCAGCCCCATCCTCGATACTCCCGCAATCATAATAATGTCGTCCGCCCATCTCGCTACCGAATGACCAACACCTTCCTTGCCGTTTCTTGGACGCCACTCGGTCACAGTTTTACTCCACTCCATTTAAGTTCCATAACGCGATTCCCAATATCCAGATAAATACATACATATATTTAATTCCATCGTAATCTAAAAACCGTCATCATTTAAAAAACGAACCAATTAAGTACTTGATATCAATTACTTATTTAATGAGATGGCTATTATTTTTAAGTGGAATCATATTAATTTTTATCATTTTCACAATTAAAATCTGTTGAACAATTATAATTTTACTAATGATATCAGACTTTTAATTGTAGACCTTTTACGTTTGATAAGTCTACAGCAATTAGTAAGGACCGAATACGCTTCAAAATGTAATTATTTTTTTAGTTTTTCGCTTCATTAGATATTTTACGCCCGCACTCACAGTCGTCAAGTAGATTGACGTTAAAAGACAAGAATAGCGATCTTAAAATTTCTTAAAGCTGTTTATTATTATAACAGACAGAGAGAAGGGAAACCTTTTATAAGTTTCAGTAGACTGTGCATTTGTTGAATCTGTGGTCATTTACACAGTAGGTACCGTGATACTACTCCATGAGATAAAAAAAAATACTGACACTGATACTGCTAGACTGCATCATCCCACTGCTGGGCAAAGGCCTCTCCCCATGACTTCCAGTTTTTTCGATCCAGGGCTAAAGTGGGCCATTGGTCGTTTAATATGTCCAAGTCGTCCCGCCATCTTCTTCGGGGTCTGCCGCGACGCCTTCTAGCTGTGTCAGGGCTCCACGTGGTGGTTATTTTGGCCCACAGCTCATTGGGCATACGACAGACGTGGCCAGCCCAGTCCAGTCCAGTTTTTCTTTTCTGCGTGTTCACATGAACAACTAAACACAGTTCTACCTACTTGGGAAACTATAATCTAGGTGCTAAACAAACATGATACCTTATTTAACAGAATGATGGAAGTATTCAATCTAGCAAAAATTGAACCCAATGACACCTACAATTGGCATATAACACGTAATAAAAATCACCTCTAACTGCTAACTCGAAGGAATATTGTAGAAGCATAAAGAATTTCCTTAAATCTTTCCTTGAACCATACTACCAATACAGACGTGCGATTTTTCGAAAGAAAATGAGCGAGTGCTGTGCTGGTCGATATGCTGCCGGCACGCGATGCTCTAGTAACTGTAAATCCTAAGAAACACTGAGCTATGATGTTTTTACATCCATTTATTTTTATTTTTCAACGAAACTGAAATGTTTGAGATATATGTATGTGTAAGGTGTTGGTTTAAATTTTTTTGCGGTTTAAAATGAAGGTATTAATAAGTTTAAATGTTATACAGTCCACGATTTTGTTGAACAGTTGTCACTTAGTTGTTGTCTCATTGATTAATGAAATGGTTACAAGGAGATAAAAAAATGAACGAACAAATAAACGAATGTTTATTTGCCAACAAGGATGTGCATAGCGTATTCGAAAGACAAGTAAACAAAATGAAGAAAGTGTTATTTCTAACGAAAGTTCCAGTTTACTTTTTTTTTGTTTAACATGATGATAGTGAAGAAAAAACACTAAAAAGAGAAATATACAAAACACAGAATATGTTCAACAGTCCTCTCATGGAAAAACTCAATAGCTAAGTTTGAGAGCTTGTGTTATGGGTACTAATTAGCTGATAAACAGACTTATATATTTCTAAATACATACATAATATAGATAAATTACACCCAGACACAGAACAAATGATCGTGCTCATCACACAAACATTTGTCCTGGGTGGGAATCGTACCCACGACCTCCGACATAGCAGTCAGGGTCACTAACTACTAGACCAACAGGCCCGTCAAAATGTTATTTTACTAGTAATTTCGCATATTTACAATGAATTCGACTTCGTCTGTGTCTATCATTATAAATTACAGCCAATGTGTGGTTGTTTTGAATTAAAAACTATATACTGATGAGCTTCATAAAAGTCGATCTCTATTCTTTGAGGGAAAGTGCATTAAACCTCTATACATCTTCGCAATGTATTATTTAAGTGTTTAACGGGTAGCCGGGACGCAAAAATGTAATTACTAAAATATTAGTCAAAGAGGGGGCCATAGTTTACTCAACCACAACACTGAAACAAAAGAAAAACTTTTGTAACTCAATTATTTAATTTAGCCGTAAATAATGAATTCGAAAAAACTTTGTAAGTAGCGTGTTGACAAAAGTAATTATGTTTTTAACTCAAGCTCTTTGTCTTGTTTCTAAAAATACACAATGTCTTATTTCAACTATCATAAAGGAATATTACTTATATTTATTTAGACGTAATCCCCGAAGGGTTAGGCAGATGTGTACTGCCGTCCACTAACTAAAAGGCCGTTAAGCCACAGTTGGTCGTTTTTCACTTTTTAATGTAGGCTTATACAACTTTCGATGCTCTATCTATTGGTCTAAGAATCATTTTTCTATGATTCATAATTTAAGAGATACAGAACATTGCTGAGCAGTTAAACCACATAAATTTCGTTACTTCCTTAGCTAAAAAGTGGCTAAGTCACAATACTTCTCTAGAAAGACGTTAACATACTTTAACGGCAAATTAATGTATCATATTTTCTAAATTTACTTAACTAAAAGTACGTCATATAGTCATTCTGGACTAAAAAGCAGCTAAGCGTCTTTAACTACCTTCATGTATTGTGTCATACAAATAACCACTTGAACATCATGCCTTAACTATAGAGCAGTTATAAAGAAAAACTACACTAGAAAGCAGTTATACGCCAATAGCGGCTTTTAAGTTATGTATTGAAATTAGTATGAGCTAAATATCAATCGCTAGAGAGCAGCTAAACGACAATAATACTAAACTAAATAGCAGTTAACCGCTTGTGATTTGCGTTTGCGTTTGACCAGCTCAGGCTATAATTCCATCCTTTTCACTTCGGGTGCTCGTGGCGGACGGACGTGGCGCGTCTCTTGCTTTTTGGCGCCACAATTACGAGAATGGCGCAAAATAGCCAAACTAGGTAAGCTAACATTATTATTTCATTTATCGTAATATATTTATTATAAATGCGAAAGAATGTTTGGATGTTTCTATTAACTCTTTTAAGCAAAAACGAATTAATGGATTTTAATTTATCTAACTTTATAAATACCTACCTACCTGTTCTTGTTACCATGCATTTTTTTGTATTCCGCAATACCAGCACAAGTAAAACGCGTGCTGCTAGTTTTCATTATGTTCCTACCTATTGTAAAAGGGTTTTAAAGTACCTACTGTTTCTGAGTTCATCGTAATTGTTGTTGTAGGTATCTGTTTCGATTGTTGGTTGTTTTTACCTACTAGTGCGAAAGAGATGTGTAGTATAATTGGTTCATTAGTTAACTGCTTATATTTCATTGTATTTTAGACGTTCCTGTGTATCATCAAGGATCCAAACTATGATGAATAGTGTGTTGGTGGACAAGGAATTTCCAACTGCTCAACGCCATGAAACTAACAGCATGCCATCTACATGCAATTTTTTATACTGCCACGAATCGGTACCCTCTCCTTCTCCGATGCCATCTTCTTCTCACTGCATTATACCAGAAATATTAGATTATGACAGTGACGACTCTGTTAAGGATAAGGACTACCAACCATGTGACGAAGTTTTTAGTGATGATACCGAATATGGTTATGACATGCAAAGACAAAATACAGTTTCAAACCCTAAAAGTAACCCAGTATTGAAAAGGAAAACATCAATAACTAAAACGTTTCCCAAAAAAATAATAACACGACGACATACTCAGGAATTCACAAGAACAGAAGAGGTTATTGGACATAGGTTACCTAAGAAAAGATGTACATCTTTATCTATTATTGATTGCTCTATTTCTACAGATTTAGTAAATTTAGCAGCACCATCTTCCACAAAGAGAAAGAAATATGATACCAGCTTGAAAGATAGATTAGTTGAGAAGGAAAAGGAACGAAGAAGTAAGTACAATGTAAAACCAGGCTGTGATATGAAGTGTACAAAATGTTGTGCAACTATATTTACTCCTGAGGAACGTTTGGATATTAACAACAAGTATTGGATGATGACACATTCTGAAAGAAGATTATTTATAAGAAGTAATTATACGGTAGCAGTTCCTAAGAGAAAATGTGGTCAGGAGCCTAAGAGAAATGCAAAAAGAGCTTTTACTTTACAAAGGAGTGATGGAGTTTTAATGAAGGTATGCAAAGTATTTTTCTTAACTACTTTAGGTTACTGCAAAAAAAATGATAAAATATTGCTTAATTCTCTTAATCCTGACAAAGATACTGATAAACGGGGCAGGCACGTAAAGACTCCAGCTTTTAATAGAGAAATTATTACGGAACATATTGAATCTTTCAATCCAGCTGCACCGCACTATCGTCGTGAACACGCTCCTCATCGTCGTTATTTGCCCAGTGAAATCAATATTACGTTTATGTATTCTGACTTTTGTTCAAAATATCCAGAATACAAAGTGGGCTATGAGTTATACCGATCACATCTAAAGAGTCTAAACATATCGTTCGCTCGACTAGGAAATGAGGAATGCGAAATATGCGAATCTTACAGATTGCATAGTCTTGATACAAACCATAATGTTCGCACGCAAGCTATACCTGATTGTAATGCATGTTTGACATGGGCAAAACACCATGACAAGTATAAAAAGGCAAGAGAATTATATGATTTACACAAAACTTTGGAACAGAATACTCAACAGATATATTTTAGTAGCGACTTAGAAAAAGTAATTATGTTACCACGACTAGATACGTTTAAATCTGTAATTTTTTGTCCTAGACTTACAGCATATAACCAGACATTCGCACCAGTGGGAAAAATCACAAGGGATGTGAAACCTTTAGCCGCCATATGGCATGATGGTATAGCAGGCCGTAAACAGGATGATATCATGAGTGCTTATTACAGCTTTTTACTTAAGTTTCGAGATATCCAATCAATCCATTTGTGGCTTGATAATTGTACATCTCAGAATAAAAACTGGTTATTGTTTTCTATGCTAATCGACCTCATCAATAGTGACTTAATAGCCACAAAAACTATCACTCTATTTTATTTCGAACCGGGTCACACATTTATGAGCTGTGATCAATTTCACCATCAAGTCGAATTATCGATGAAGCGGAAAAAGACCATATATGATTTTACAGACTTTGAAAATGCAGTGGCCTCGGCAAATAATGGTAAAGTTCTGGTTAAATCCATGCAGCCTCAAGATTTTGTAAACTACGTAGGTAACATATCAGATCGACGTATACAAAATTCAAGTCCCAGAGCGTATCTTAAAAATATGACTCAAGTGTGTTTTAAACGAGGAAGTTTTGATCTCCATTATAAGGAAGCTTTTGATGAGGAATATGTGTCTCTTAAATTTTTAAACGATAAATACTTGAAAAACCCGCATTTTTTTTTGACATTTCGGACGCAGCCGAAAGGAATAGATGAGGAGAGAAAGCTTAATCTTTTAACAAAGTTATCGCCAATTATACCTAAACATAAGATGTTATTTTGGCAAAATTTACCGATCATTGAAAGACATAATACATCTGAATTGAACCAGAAGAAAAACAAAAGGAACGTAACTTTGGAAACAGACTAGGATATGTATTAAACATAAAGACTGAAAAAGTGCCTTTAGAATAATGTTGTTTTATATATTTTATTATTTTTTTTTGTTTACTTTATTTTGATAATACTACACGAGTGTTGCTAGGTATAATTGCTTATTTACCTAATCTGATTACTCATTTTGTTAAAGTTTTAAATTAGTATTTAAGCATAAAAAATGGCCAAATATATGTTTTTTTAATTTTAAGTCTAATATTTAATTGATAACGACTTTATGTGTTACGCACAATTATATTATTTCAACTTTGCAATTATTGATCTCTGATTGTGATATGTTTATTTTATAAGTGTAATACCATTATTTTGTCCTTTGTTTAATTAATAATAAGCTATTTGTAAAGTTCCAGCCTAAAGTATAATTTTATAAAAGAAACCATTTAATTAGGTACTTAAATGGCTTATTTTATAAAATTACCTACTCAATTAATTAACCGTACTGTTTGTCTATTCTTTTTTATTAAATAAAGTTCTGATTTTCTTAAAAGAGTTTTTAACTTCTCATCTTTTTACCCGCAAGTGCTGACTTAAAAGGGAGTTAATTGCGAGCGAGATGTCTTTAACTGCCTTCTAGTTAAGCAATAGGAGAACCAGTGTAAAAATATGTTTTGCAATACCGAGCTATAAAGCGTTTAAAATCCCATAACTGCTTTCTAAGTAAGCAAAGTTTGTCTTTCATGTGTTAGTTACTAGGCTATAAGTCTGTTAAAATCCTTTAACTGCTTTATAACGAAGTATATTTGGATAACTTTACTGTAAGTATAAGACGTGGCGGCTACAAGAAATTGCTTTGCTATAACGCAGTTAAGGTATGGTTAGCGGCCTTATAGAGCAGTATATTATATAATAATGAAAAAAAATGCTTAGCTAAAATTTAAAAAATGAATTTAAATAAAATGTTATAAATATAAATAAATGAAATATATCACATATTGTGCACAAACACTATGCCTACATATATAACTTACAACCTTGTTCCTAGGCAGCATAGTTTTCGAGAGACATCAATTCCCACTTATTTTTAAGTTTTCTCGAAAACTACTTTTTGCACTTAGCTGCCTTTTAGTTAGTGGACGGCAGTGTACCTGTTAGTACACCCACATTTCGCCAATTATGTTAAAGTCCCGTGTAATAGGGGGCCATCAATAGGACACAAATCCAGACTCCGGGCTGCTACTTAGAAATTCCAGATGGAAAAACTCAATAACACTTTGCCCAACCCGGGGATCGAACCCGGGCCTCATGCTCAGCAGTAGCACTTGCGACTATTAGACCAACGAGGCGTATTTATTTGTCACCTGCATATTTATTTGTCACCTGCATACTTATTTGTCACCTGCATATTTATTTGTCACCTGCATACTTATTTGTCACCTGCATATTTATTTTTCACCTGCATACTTATTTGTCACCTGCATACTTATTTGTCACCAGCATACTTATTTGTCACCTGCATAATCGTACAGGTTGAAAGGGATGTCAACATTAGCACGCGTAGCATGATAACCGTAGAAATGGATATAATGTCGACGAAGAAGTCGACAAAGTCACAGATTGTAGAACCATTTCTGCTGATTGTAGAAGAAATAATGCTCGAAATTGTAGACTATTAGCGACTGAAGAATCGACACATTTCATCTCTTCATTGCAATCAAGTTACGGTGACTTTCAGACGGGGTACGGTGCGCTTCATCACTTTCCTGCGAGTGTGCATGACGTCTTCCTAGAAACCAATACGAAACTAACAGTTTGACAGCTAATCGTTGTACACTTTGCGCAGTGATCACTATGAACTGTCAGTGAAGATACGCAATAACACTGCTGATGTTCTTTTTAGAGTTTAAAGGAAAATTTTGGAATTAAGGTAAAGCCGACAAAATTTTTGAGGCTGGGGCGCCAAGAATCATTTAAAAAAACTCACGGTTTCCGGACGTGCTACAATGTTGGGATTCCACCCTGTATTACATTACATTTCACGTCACACCAACACGGTGTCACATAACACAATGTAGCTGGAAAGCAACACACTCGCGTGTGCTTCATTCCTCAACGATTGCGTGCTTCGCCCAGTTATCACGCCGTGTGGCCCCATCCCGATAACTTAACCCGTAATTTTTACCATAAAATAACGTGAATTATATTATCATCAGTATGTGATGTGAGGTTTGATCGCCTGTACGTTAAGAATGTGGTTATTTGGAAGTAATCGTCGTCGGGGACTTTCACGCTCTTTTTTTGCGTTGGATATGTTTTCCTTCTTACCTTAAATGGTATACATACCATACGTTGTTATTTTTGTTTGAAAATACTGTTATTATTTTGCGTGTGGAGTAAGAGGACGTATGCTTGTTAGTTTGTGCAAATAAATGTGGCCATTTTGCTCCAAAACTACTAGTCCGATTTTGCTACAATGGCATAGTCTAGCGGCATCACATTACACATAATACCTTCTTTATCTTATACCTGTATAGATATTTCACGTACTTAGTAGTTCGCGGTTGTTCTCTACTCCAAAAAAAAAACAAACTGTTCTTAAAGTCGTTTTTTGGTCAAATACAGATATTTCTTAACCATACTAATAATGTTCCATTGCTGGGACACAAGTCTCTTCTCTGTGAAAAGAGTGTACTGTATTCAAATGGTAGATGTCACAGGGCTTCAATTTTTTTATTATTGTACAAACCAATATCCTGTGGATCATTTCCTATACTGTTTTTTGAGAATTATAATTAAAGTGTTAGTGCCTTCCTAGGCCCGTGTCAAAATTTGATTAAATAGCCCATTAGCGAGATCATATCTCGCTAATGGGCTATTTAATCAAATTTTAGTTTTTAGTCCCTCATTTAGATTACTAGAAAATATTTGACACATATTTTTTACTTTTTCGAATTGATGGAAAACTGCTCAGATTAAGCTCATTAAAGTTGGGGAGAGTGGGCTTGTAACGCCATTATCTAGTACTAGCAGACGTCCCGCGGTTTCACCCGCGTAGGTTTCGTTCCCGTGGGAATACAGGGATAAAAGTAGCCTATGTGTTAATCCAGGGTGTCAGCTAATTTCATACCAAATTTTATTAAAATTCATTCAGTAGTATTTACGTGAAAGAGTAACAAACATCCTCACAAACTTTCGCGTTTATAATATTAGTAGGATAAACTGTACTGGCTAGAGACGTCATGCGACATTTTGACTCGATGTATCGATGCCGTTATTTTTTGATTACGTGAAAAAAGAAAAAACACGTGTTGAATAGCGCATTACAGCTCAAACATTACCCATACTGACAACTAATCCCTATCCGTATCGGTACTTAGTACCTACACTTAAACTAAAATCCCATATCACATATTATTACAAGCCATAATTATCGTAAGTTTCTTGTAACAGATACTCGTTGTGACTACAGTAGTGTTGTAACATTACAACAGCCTATTTGTCGAACTACCCGCCCCTAAGCAGTCCTAAACAAACATTTTGGACATGTTTGCTACCTCCTGTCGACAGTATAGTGCTAAAAATTTTAGTAGAACTTTTGGATTGTAATTCATTGCCTTAGCAAAAGGGTTTTGTTTGTTTGTTGTATTGTCTTAGGGCTTAAAAAAAGTTGTTTTTAATATACGATACCTACTATTGGCGTAGTGTTAAGACTGGTGGTCATTCAAGGAGTAGGTTCGAGGTTGAATCTTGGGCACGCATGTCTAATTTTTTGGATGTTGTGTTGTATAATTGTCACATGCTTGGGTATGTCTAAGACACTTCTCTCGACGGCATACATATGTACAAAATTAACGGTTTTTTTCCATAGGGGTAGGCAGTTCCTACAGTGCGCCATCTGCTACGATTCTTACATACTTCTTTTGATTTGATGGCATAATTATTAAGTCAAATAAGAGACCACGGGCGGCCTAGAAACTCTGCTACCAAGTTAGTCACTAAACAAACAAAAGTAGGAAGAAAAACTTACGAGAGTTAACGAAAATGTTCACCTTTGACTAACGTATCCACATTAACATCATCGCCTCCCAAATATAAACAGCCTGCATTTATTATTTCTACCCCACTTCATAACCAGATATTGGCGCCAAAGAGCTTCATCGTTCATAAAACAAAAAGGGAAAACGATCGGTGGCGTTGTACTAGCAATATTTTCATTATTAACCATTTTCCTTGATCAATAAACGCTCCCGAAAACGCCCTTTATACATTATCGGCCTCCTTTCGTTCTCCGAATCAATGACATTATCATTTCTCATTTAAAAAATGGAGCTAAAGTGGGAAGTCGAAGGAAATTACTCAATTCGCCAAGATCTTTTACAGTTCATTAATCCCCCAGATTGGGCCGCTGGTCGTCCAAACTCGGGGCCCTTCGGCATGGGACGGACTTTGCGCGCTTTTTAAGAGCAGAAAGTCGAAGCCTGAAGTTGCCTAAAAGTTGTTTGGACTTGGTTTGTAGATTTTCGTTCGAATGGAGCTGACTTTTTGAAGAGTTGGAGTGAATAGGATTTTACGTTAAATTTTGTTTCAGTGTGTAACCAAATTAATGTTTTTTGATCCGGGTACCTTATTCGTGAGTTTAAATTTTAGTATATGTCGGCGTCAGCGATGGCTGAGCGGTATGGGCCGACATTAGGGGTTTCGTGGTACCAGGTAGGTACATAACGTTGAATAATAATCTTCATTGCAGTAATAACCTCACTTTAATAAAAGTAATCACATAACATAACTCAGATAGGTCAACAGATAGTTTCGCACTGGACTAGTGTCTGCGTTGGTGTCTCAAATCCAACTGAGCTCTGCCTAGCTTCCACTTCCCAATACGACTCCATCCACGTGACATCGCTCGCGCCATTTGCAAATGACAGCTGACGTCACGTTGTTTACCACAGACTCTGTACTAATGTTATCAACTTCACAACTTCTTATTTCTGAATGTCGTTCGCCACGACATATATATAAATAGGTATTATGTTTTCCCTCTTCTTTAGTCCATACAAAGATTGTCTATAAGAGCTATAAAGCCGTTCATTGTAACACCCTCTGCATCGCCTTTTGCAAGTTATTGTTTGTAAACTTTTATGAAGTAAATTATAAAGCATTCTATTCATTATGAAACGTACAATGCTTTTCAAACGCAAAATATAATATTTGATCAAAATAGCGACACATTATTCGTGTTTTTTATTCGAGTGGTAGTAGCTATGTGGTTAGTAACTATTGTTTGTAATACTGAAAATCGTAAATACACAATTAATAGTACCGTGGTACACATATTTTTTTTTCCTAGTTAGTCTTATACTGAACCTTCAGTAAAACAATAATTACTCGTTAAAAAATAAGTACTATTTATTACCTAATAAATAGTACTTATTGTTAAACGAGTAATTATTTTCTAATACAATAAGCAAAAATTTACGATCTCTTTTTTTAGAAAATTGCGAGGAATGGGAAGTATGATATTTAAACAGTTGAAGTTTTTTTATAGAGAAGTAGGTACCTACATATAGGTAGCTAAAACGATCGATTTTTATACTAATCGTCAATAAGAATATATAACAAAATTGTAAACATTAATTCGTATCCTCAATACAGCCCTGTAACATTCAAAAACAGTTTGCTTTCTTTCGGGAACCAATCCAAAACGCGATTCTTATGAAGCAATAATTTAAACCGCCATTTAATTTCGCGTATGGCTGCGCACAGAATTGGTTGCCAAGATTATGTGATAAATATTTTTGATTACCTCTAGAACGTCCAAATTGCATTGGTGATAGGCAAGAGAAAAATAATGCAAAAAAATATGGTAAGGGGAGACAGTCGAGACAAAATTGTCTCCCTTCATTCATTTTTGTTTAGGCACAGACGTCAGCACATCAAATTACCTCAAACTGTTAAATTTTCTCAATTGAACATACACCTTATTCTGTTTGCAATAAGGTTTAAAAACAATCCAAGAAATTTGACCGGAGCTTGATGTGCTGGCCTTTGAGCAGGCCTGTATTCCCCAGAGACTGAGATATTATTTAAGTTTTTGTTCCCATGTAAATGTAATAAAGAACTAAACGGCCACATTCCTAGACTCTGGGTTGTTACTGAAAAAACCTAATAACATTTTGCGTAGCTTTTGCGAGAAAAAAAATTGTACATATCTATACATAATTTTATTTAAGTGATTTTCTTAGTTTAAAGTTGAACTAAGATATAGGGCATAATTCATAAATAAACTATCAGTGAATTGGTTTCACAGATTTTTTCAAGGTTTAGGAAACAGAACAGCAAGCCAAACTTACGGCTTTCGTTCCAAATAAAGCATGGTATAGACAGATACATGAAACAATATCTTTAATACAGAACTACTAAATATAATGAAATAATTCTTTAAAGTTGTTTACTTTAAAATTATTGAAATAATTCATTCTGGATAGCAGCCCTGCACTCTTTTTCAATGATTTGATTTTCGAAAGCGTTATTATAATCCTCCCCGCTAAGCTCCTCAATGTCTGCGCTACCCTAACACGGACCATTGTGAGAATGGATGAGATACACGGTGTATTTCAGTAGGTAATATTACCCCAAGGGTTTAAAGGTACTATCTATATAATAATATTATACTTGCGAAGAGTATGCAAAAATTGTCTCGTTTGTAACATCGGTTATTCAGACGTCGGCCCACATAGACTCGTATCGTGGAGACAGGGCTGCTACTTTAAAGTTTATAAATAGCAGCGGCCATCTTGTTTTTGGGAGTTAAGGTTTGATTTTTTACTATCTAGTTCGATTGGTAAAATTTTAAAAGTTCTCGTTTTTACCAGTTCATTTGGGTTTTCCTTTTTTTTGTTGGTATTCGTTATTTAAAGTAAATTACTGGTTTAGTGCAATCGGGGTTTCCACAATTTTTATCATTGGAATTGAATTGGTAATACTTGGTTTTATTTCCCACAGGGTTAAGCAAAGGTGTAAAGAAATAAAAAAATGCGTTTATTGGCATTACAAGCAGTAGCACAAAGATTGTAATGCTAAAAGGGCTTTAGCTCAGCATAATTTTAGATCAAAACTAAGGGTCCTTAAACAGTACATTCACATTTCGCCAGTTATATTTAAATCCCATATAAAAGGGGAAAATACTAATATATCCGGATCCTATATATATCCCGAATTCGGACTGCTATTCATAAAAAAACATACACACGAACATAGAACCTCCTCCTTTTTTAAAGTCGGTTAAAAATGGATTAAAAAACCCCATTATACTTTACCCGACCCAGGAATCAAATCCATGACCCAGGTTTAATTTTTAACTGAATCAGAACCAAAGTCTAAGTCCAAGTTCAGCTAGAATTAATATAAAGAATTGACATCCCAAACCCCGATATAAATTACTAAGAAAATACGAATCTTGAATGATTGATTATTTTGTGAGATGAGTAGGTACGCCCTCTAGGGACCCATCTGAGTACTGTTTGAGCGATATTTTAAAAGTAAAACATACCCAAGTTTGTTTTTATTTGCCCAATAGAATACGTAGTTGGTACTTTAACAGTAAATTATTATATATTGATGCTAGCATTTTCTTTTCTGTATTATTAAAATTGTGAAAAGGGAATTTGATTACAGTGCCAAGTTTCATAATGTTTAAACAATAGAAACGCCCATGTATTTTAAACGAGCTACGTTTAAAATACATGGGCTCAACAAAATATTTTAGCCAAGTGTTGGTTGTTGTCACAACCAACACTTGGCTAAAATATTTTGTTCTATTTTAAAACTTGCTTTTAAGAATTTTAAATTGACTGGACTTAACTAAAATAAGCTGAAAGTCGCCAAGCGTTGTGATTAATACACATATCTTCTCTATTTGAGAAAAGGCCTTTACCTTGCAGCGGGACACTATTAGGTTGGTATTATTTTTATATGATATTTCACCCGCGTAGTTCCCGGTCCCGTGGGAATACAGGGATAAAAAGTATAGCCAATCTCACCCGGGGATAGTGTAGCTTCACAACGGTGAAAGAATTTTTCAAATCGGTCCAGTAGTTTCGGAGCCGATTAAATGCAAACAAACAAACAATCAAACCTTTCCTCTTTATAATATTAGTATAGAATACTGGCAGACGACCCGCGGTTTCACCCGCGTAGGGCTCGTTCCCGTGGGAATACAGGGATAAAAAGTAACCTATGAGTTAATCTAGGGTCTTGGCTAACTCCATACCAAATTTTATTAAAATCCATTCAGTAGTTTTTACGTGAAAGAGTAACAAACATCCTCACAAACTTTCTCGTTTATAATATTAGTAGGAGAGGATATTGTATTATTTTACCGGTGCAAAGTTCAAACATTAAAGAAAAATGTCGCTCATAAACTTCTCCTAGACGTCCATTATAAAAATTGAAAACATACAACATCCATACAGTAGGTATAAATCTCACCGGACCCACGTGAGTCGTAACGTAGAATTTTTCTCAGAATTTCTACATGAAGCCTGAGCTCAAATTGAAAACAGTCGACTTTGGCTCGTTATAGAGCCGACTCCACCATTTATCTTCATTCGGTCTTTCAGTAGAATTGCTGGCGACGCTGTCCGCAACTCAAACGGTGGTACTACTTATTATTTTGAACAGTACGGCTTAACGATTTGCGGAGCGCTGCGCACCTGTACCGGTCTCCTTTGCCAGAACTAGCGCTGTCTTTGAGCGTTTTTTTAAATATATTCAACCTGAACCGAAGAAGTTTTTGGAGTTATTGTACTAGGGAACTATGGGCTGGGAATTTGTTTGTTACTGATCATTTAACACAGGTGGTTGTTAGCTCAAGTTTGGGGCTTCGTTATGCATCCTTCGTTGGATAATGTTTTCTCTATTCGTTCTTATTTCTTTCAACGGAACACAGGGCTTTTACGTTTACTTCTAGGACTTTAAACACTCCCATATATTTCGTAATTTTCTGTCGTGGTTTATCTATTTAATATTACGTTACAAACAGGTTAAGTTTAAGTGGTAATTCAAACATTTTACCCTCTTTGTAAAACCTTATTAAATGATTACTCTGGCAGTACATCACTCTACCCCAATCTGTCAGATTTTCCTACAGAAAATTATGAACTTTATATAATTTGTAATGAAGTTGAAAAACTATCAAAGAAAAATGACACCTTGGGGTAGTTTTGTGGCGTCTGTACCTTACACCAGCGACTCATTCGCTGGTATTGCAACAACATAAAATATCGGTATGGAGTAATGATAATTATCTCTTCTACTCATAATAAAACTACACAACACGTATTCAAAAACGCTTTATTCGTGATTACATACTCAGTTGTCCTTAGATACTAAAAGGTACAAAAATAAAATAAATACCACCTACATATTTTGATTGCTAAAATATGTCCACTTGAGAACCTAAGGTCGCGAAAATCGAAAATGACGATGACATTATTTTGACTGCAGTACGGGAAGCAACTGAATATTACACAAGGATGGGATAACTTATCCTTGTTTACTAGCCATTGGGGCTTTGACTACCTCCAATCAGGTTAATATGGGACTTCTTAGAATTCTGATGGAGCTCGCAACACCCAGGGGATCCCACTAACGATACACTTAATCACAAAGACCTGGATAACGGCCACAACTCGATATTATATGGGTTCCTTGACCGGTTGAACAGGCTCAATCAAAAGCTTCACAATAGACGGGTATGCAGAAGTATTGGTTTGTTATAAAAGTAACATATAGTACAGTATTATTTATTTACTGTGCAACTAATGATATATCTGAGGCCGCATTGTTCCAGTGCTTAGTTGATTGCAATAGTATCACCTCCTATTAGATACACAGGCCAGCACATCTACCTACCCCAAACTGACAAATTTTCCCAAATAAACATGAACTTTGTTGTGTTTAGAATAAAGTTGATAAACTATCAAAGAAATTTGACACAGGTTGGTGTGCTGGCGTCTGTACATGGGACTGGCAATCTGTGGATCTACAGATATACCTCTACCAAATTACCCTAATCTGCTAAAATGTCTTTTATAGTTTTTTGGCTCTATAACAAAAGAATAAGGTTCATGTTTCTTTGAGAAAATTATACAGTTCGGCATAGTTTGATGTATACACAAAGGTACTATTGATTTCTTTCTAAATTTCATTCTACGTAATTTCAAAAGCTGTTTAGTATTCTTGATTTAGTTTGCTAATATCCAATGACCTTATCTAATAGTTGGAATGTACCAACCTACAATTAGCTCCGTACATTTCATGACGGCATTACATCGCTTCGTCATAGTTCAGTGCACATGATATATAACGCGCCCGAATAGATAGCAGTTGACAAATGTTTTAATTAACATATCTTTAACATTTGCCAATTACACGGATATATGGCGCTAATATTCATACGTAAACTATCTTAGTAAGCGTTATGACCGAAAGTTAATGATGAAATTTTACGTAATGTGTATGTAAAGAAATACAGGGGGTAAAGGACAGCCCTCCTCAAACTGATAGGATGCATTTAGCTCCTTATTTTGAATCATAATCCACCGATTTTTTTCTCAGCAAAAGTTTCATTTCAATGTAGGTATAATAACATTCTCTGAAACTAGCACTCCATTTATGTAAATAATACGGCTTAAATAAAAAAACCAACAATGGATGTTGAAATACTCTAACGAACGACTTGACGGGGCGGGCGCCCGAAAGCTCGCTGCGTGCGTTATGCCACGGTTAAAATACATTGCGTATGAGGAAATAAAACAAATCAAGTGTATTGGATTCCCATAACGTAACTGAAATTATTTGTTCTACCGGTCATCTTAGTATGATATACTGAATTCACCCCATCAGTCTGAGGAGGGCTGTCCCTTACAGCCTGTATGTATATGAAATCAGATAATCAAAACTGATTTATTTAAATTAGGCTGAGAATCAGCACGTTTGAACGTCACAAAATTACATAAGACAGTCCCCCAAAACGCCACCCACCCCTTCACCACTTTCTAGAGTTTTTGCTTGGAAGAAGAAGTGGCGAAACCAATGCCCCAGCATGATTTCTCCGTGCGTCGGAAAGCACTTAAAAGTAAGTCTTTGACCCCGGCTAGTCAGAAACCCGAAAGTCTGACAACCAGTTTAACAAAGGGTTATAGTGTTAACCCAGTAACTGGGTTGTGGTTTTCAGCTAAGCAGTCGCACAATGTTGTAAAATACTTTCATTTAGCTGCACCGAATTGAGACTGGAAACCCAACACACCACAGTATAAAAACCTACAGTCGTCCGACGAAGCCTAGACATGGCAATCGTGCGGGGCGTGAGGGGCGAGACGCGGGAAAGACGCTCCCGAACTGCGAACAAAACGATGTTCGTAGTTCGGGAGGTATTATTCAGGGCTAACGCGTGGTAGACGTTGTCGGCATTTTTCCAGAGATCAAAGGCGTCGTCCTACTCTATTAATATTTATACTGTGATAATACGGAAAAGCACCTTTAAGCAGATGGTAATTTTAGCTACAAAAAAACACATTTATACAAATAAACAATCGCAAAATCAACAAGATTATGCCCCTATTCAGTGCATCAGTAAGTAAATAACCGGGTGTCGGTTTGGCAAGCGATGCCAGCGTTCCTATTTGAGAACGTCGCCAAATATCGCATATAACGACGAAGTGTTTTAGAATCGTCAGGTACTCGCATAGGTTGGCAGGCGAACGCTGAAATTGAAACTCGTTTATATGTTGGTCCTGTGTTTGACGCTTAAAGTGTGTTTAATAATATAGGTTTTAGACTGCCTCACTTGCCTAGTCATAGCTTGTTCTACCGCTGAGCATAAGCTATTGAGTTGGATTCTTGGGTCGAGCAGTGTTTTTAATTCTTTCACCTGTATTTTTTCAACAGCTACCCAGAGTTTATTTTAATGAATGGCAATAGACCCCCTATTTCATGTGAATATGGGAGTCGGTACTAGAGTTACTGCTTTTACTTAACTCTTGTAACAATACAGGCGTGATGTTATGGTTGTCAATGTTTTAAAGCGGTAATACGCCAATGGCTAAAGCGTCGGGCTGGTCTAGAATTCTTAAGTTTGATTCCCTTCCTTTGCACTGCTGACGTAAACCCACTTCAGACACAAGCATGTTCAGCTTAATTGGAGGGTTAACAAGACTACTTACGCCTATTGCTAGTAAGAGTCGTTATCAACCCAACTCTTCTCAACAATATTGGCACTGGCTTCCAGTCTGGCCACCAGATTTTCAAACAGCATCCGAGGGAGATGTACCAGTAATAAATTGTGAGCCCCAGCCATGATTGCTATTACGCAGTCGTCAATCAACACGACAACTCGATTGTGTAAACGATCTTCAACTGAATATTTGACATTGACATACGCACACGTCAGTAACCAATTCGATAATCGATTTCGAATCAACTCGAGATCCAATTATTAACGACAGTACAGTGCGATTAATTACTAATAGCTCTAATACGGTGAAGAATGTCGCTAATCATACTATTGTTATCTAGAATAACTAATTATTGCTACAATTAAAGACAAATAAACACGCATTGGTCGCTTTACGAAATTTACTGTTTATTACCTGGCTTTTGAATCCTGGAAGTCTGACAATTAGTTCAGTAAGACCCAGTTACAATACACTACAAACATTATACAGTTACCATTTAATATGCGACCACTAAATAGTCGAAACTTAGTCAATTATGACCAATTTTGTGCTTTTCTGTAGATTTAAACTTTCCCAACAAATTGCGGATATTTCAGAAATTGTAATCTATACTAATATTCCTATTTCGTCAATCCGCCTTGAACAAGCATGGTGATCAATGCTCGATCCTTCTCTGTATGAGAAGAGGCCTTTGCCCTGCAGTGGGACAGTAACAGGCTGGTATTATTATTATTATACTAATATTATCTATACTAATATTATAAAGAGGAAAAGTTTGGTTGTTTGTTTGTTTGCATTGAATAGGCTCCGAACCTAAAACACCGATTTGAAAAATTCTTTCACCGTTGGGAAGCTACACTATCCCCGGGTGACATAGGCTACTTTTAATCCCTGTATTCCCACGGGAACGGGAACAATGCGGGTGAAACCACGTGACATCTGCTAGTCTCCAATAAAGGTCTGAAATTATTAATTTATAACTTCTAGTACAACATTAGAAAAAAACGTACATCTTTGGCGAAATTACCGTTAAAAAACTTGAAAAACAAGTCTCCGCAATCAACCATCTTATTACGTCAGTATACTATTCACAGTACACACACTTCATCAGTTCTTTCTTGCTCCAAATAAACGTTCTATCTATCCGCAACCCATTTGCAGTTAATCAGTCCTGTACCACAGTGTGTATATTTCCTGTTTGTCATCAGATAGTCCCCTAGGATGCGGCCACAATTACGATAATGCAGTCGAGACAATAGCATGACATTACCTATCCTGGCGGTGAAAAATATAGGGCTACCGGGTTCTGTCCCCTTTGTAGAACGAGCGATAAGCGATCGGGTGCCGTGATAGGGTATGAGGTATCTAGGTACGGTTTCAAATGAGATTAGGTGTCGTGGTGTGTTTTTTTTAGGTGGATGTCGGTGTTAGGACCGTGTTTAGATGCTGTAACATGTACAGAAGTGTCAGTGTAAAATCTGCGCATGAGAATGTTGGTGAAGTGAAGGCGAGGTGAGCTGTCATCCCGCACCTATTCTCAGAACTGGCAGTCTACTTCACCTACATTTCATGGGAAGATTTTTACGGAAATGAGAGATCTACCTAATAATGTGGTTTAGTACAGTAAAGTATTTTTCGGGTAGATAACTGGATACGGACTATAATAAAATTCGTGATTAAAATGAAAATTAGATAAAAAAATGGTGTAGTAGTTTCAAAGTTTGTCAACGACAAACATTGTGACGATTAAGAGTTTTGTATACAAAGAATAGCACAAGCATTAAGTAATGTGAAATAGCTTGAACATACGAACGAAATACTGGAATCTAACTTCGCGATGTTTGAGTTATCCGCGCGATTGAACGTATACAAGATCCCGGCAACAACCGGCGGGCAGTAGTAGCCCACCAGACACAGCACCCGTCTAGTAGGAAGATCTTCCCTTTTTTATGGTGGATAAGGAACTTTACACCCTGTTTCTTATACTTACCCCTTATAGATTACAAAAAAAAAATATAACTGACAACTATTCAATTGTCCCCTAAATTAATCAACTATTTCACTATCCAGCATACTCAGTAGAAATTACTGTCTACGTATGATAAAAGACGTCGCTAACGGCTCTTGACGAAATTAGTAGGTATACTTAAAAACTGATGGTTATTATAATTACATTAGGCGCCGGCCACATACTGGGCGGAATGATTGATGAACCAACAGTTAATCATACGCTTAAACCTGATTTTCAAGAACAAAATACCTTTAAATTAGAAAATGTTGACTTAAGCTTGTATTATGGAGCAAAATTAAGATTTTATTGTTCTTATATGCTGTTGAGACGTGGACTTCTAGTTATTGAAAGGAAAAAGATTGTTATAGGATATTTATAACATTTATTATTTACACATATATGTATAAGTAAATATTTTTTTTTGCTATTTGTTACGGACTTTACACCAAATTGCCCTTTTCACTGTTTGTCTCTACATTACCCTCAGTTTGGCTATTAGAAATACCTATGGCATTTAGCCCGCTTCTGCACATTCGTGTGCTTTTAAATGATTAAATAAATATAAAAATATATATTTATATACACGATGTACACACGCCAGCACATCAAGTTACCCCAATGTGTCAAATTTTCCTAATTGATTATGTAATACTTATATAATACCTTATTTTGTTTGACATAAAGTTAAAAAAGAAATTTGACACATTGGGGTAACTTGATGTGCTGGCGTCTGTACCGTGGTCCGAGTTCCACACAAATATTTAAATACTTCAAGAACTTGGCATTATGTCTATCTTCTCATTCTTCGGACACGTCTCTAGGCAAGGCAGCCATTTTGTAAGAAATAGTAAACATTTTTAAGCGACTCCAGCAGGGCTAACATGCGCAAGTCGACAAAATTTTGTCGACGGATTATCTCGTGCTGAGACGACATATGTCGGTTTGTCGATGGGAGCTAACATGGCGCCACTTATATCTCGTGTCGTTCTGATAAAGAACTCATGTCGTTCTATCAAACCTGTTTTTGTCGTCAGGCTCTAACATGCACGCTATATTTAGTCGAATTTTGACATTTTCATTTGACAAGTTTCTCGTCGATGTTTTCGTAGACGAGAAACCGCGAGTAACTGAGAAAAACTGAAAAAGGGGGTAACAGTGTTCTGTGAAATAAATAAATAAATAAATAAATATAATGGCAGTGCCGTACTATAATTATCTATTAACTGTGTATGAGGAAAGGGAAGCAAGAAAAATACAGAGGAAGGTGATTCGCGACGTCTGTAACCCATTCGACTTACGGGATAACGAGTTCCAGTCTCTCTGGCGAATTACAAAGCCTATGGCTATTTATATTATAGATAAGCTCCAAGAAGATTTGGAGCCTCGAAACGGCTGTGGTTTACCTGCCTTCTTAAAAGTAAGTATCTACCTACCTATTTAACACTTAAACTTCTGTTACTATGTGAAATTCCCAAAATATTGATTTAAATTCTTATAAAAATATGGATGTTTTAACCAAAAGTAAACAGCAAAATTGCAATAATATCAGTCCAATAAAGGTATTGCTAAAGAGATGTGATTGTTAATGTTTTATTCCAGATTCTGTGTTGCATTCAATTTTTAGCAAATGGAGGTTACCAAAGGCAGGTTGGGCAGGACCACACATTATGCCAAGCACAAACTACAGTCAGCAAGTATCTTGACCAGTTTCTGCAATCAATTTATAGGAGGTTGGTATATCACACACATTTTGTACTATTAAGTAAGTATTGTGGTCGCTTAATGTATGGTACCAACATTGTGTACTTACCTACTGTGTATTATTTGCAGACTCTTGGCTGAATGGGTCCACTTTCCTGCCTCACAACCTGCCCGAAGCTGTGTAGCCTTAGGTTTTGAGGAAAAATTTAACATGCCAGATATATTAGGGCTAATAGATTGCACCCATGTAAAAATTTTCCCTCCTTCTGGGCCACAAGGATCCCAGTACAAAAATAGAAGGAAGGATGCTCATACGCTGAATGTCCAACTGGTAATTAAGCATCAATCAACCTATTCATTTTACTTCACATCATCTGCCTAGCCTTTTCCCAACTATGTTGGGGTCGGCTTCCAGTTTAACCGGATGCAGCTGAATACCAGTGTTTTACATGGAGCGACTGCCTGTCTGACCTCCACAACCCAGTAACTGGGTAACATGATACCCCTTGGTTAAACTGGTTGTCAGACTTTCGGGCTTCTGACTACAAGTAACGACTGTCAAAGATCTACAAATGACAATGATACTATTCATTTTACTTATATTACATTTATATTAATCATAATAAATTTATTGATCAGACCCAAACTGCATATTTTGTACCTACATATTACACGAATTGAAGCAGCTAACAAATTATTTCATAGTTAAAAACTATTGTTACGAAATTACAAAATTACCAAGCTTTTAAAGCTAGGCAAGAGGTTTCAAACCCTTACATGAGATGTAATTATGTGGTACAGTCAAGAATGTAACTCTGTGGCTCCGTTTATATAAGTAACAGATAGCCAACTTAGTTAGTACCTACTTGTTTACATTATGTATATATGAACCTCTTATCACTACTTTTATACTGATGTTTATAATGCAGATTGCAGATTCAGAATGCAGGATACTTAGTGTGAATGCCAGGTATCCTGGCAGGGTTCACGATGCATTTATCTGGAGCCATTGTGCTGTGAAACAGGAGATGAAGAGGCTGTACAATACAGGGATTAGAAACTATTATCTCTTGGGTAAGTAAGAAGCTAAGGAGTAGCTGGCAAGCTAGGTAAAACTAAATAATTTATCATACTAAATGAGACGATGCATTTTTTTTGGTATTTTTAATTATGTTTTTTTACAATAATAACTAGTAATAATAATAAAATCAATACTCTTCCCAGCATCTTCGAATTTTAGCGTCTGCTGCGCTTTCTGCAAAAACAAGAAAAACTGTTTTACTGAGTTCTAAATATTTTCTTTGTTGATGCAGGAGACTCAGGGTACCCATTGGAACCATGGCTCATGACCCCCGTGTTAAATGCTGAGCCAAACTCACCAGAACAGCGCTACACAGACTGGCACTGCAAAGTTCGCAATGCAATAGAGCGAACAAATGGATACTTAAAAGGAAGTCTGAGGTGCTTGGGGATAGATCGGGTACTGCACTATTCTCCGGAGAAGGCTTCACAAATCATATATGCCAGCTGCATCGTTTATAATTTGATGAAGCATTTTGGGTAAAAACTTTTTTTGTATACAAATTGTACCCCTTTCTATAATATTACAGTACTATGAGAGAGATTGTATTTTAAATTTTGCAGGGTTCCATTAGAAGAGCAAGAGGAAGATAACCGCGACAGTGGAGATATCAATGAATTTAACGAAACACCTGTACGTCTGCTAAGATTGTCCCAAGCCAGACGAGCTGAATTAATTAATCGCTTTATTTAATAATACAATAATTACTTTTATGTATATTATCAATTGTAAATAAATGTTATGGATTTGTATTATGTTGAAATTTTTAATCTGTTACATTATACAGATTTTTGGAGATGGTCCATTGTAAAAGTTGTATGTATCAATGGGTACTTTCACCCCCTTTCAGCTTGAAGTTACATAGTAAGTTAAAGATTCTTACATTAACTGCAGGTTCCGTTTTTTTAAAACATTGTTCTGCTGCTTCAATTTATTAAATTGCTCTTGCAAGGTGTTATTTTGCTCTCTTAATAAATTGCTGTGGCGTACCTCCTTCACTAACTCCTGAAATTTATATTATCAATATTGTTACATCAGTACAGACAACACTGGATTCGCTATTTTTAATTTCGACAGGACAGAGATACCACGAGTGAAGTCTCGGGCGGTTGCTAGTTTAAAATAATTAATGTTACAATCTAAACTTCCTTACCTTCACCAATTTATTTAGCTCCAACTGAGCGTCAATAAACCTGTCTGGAGGGTGAGTTCTGCGTACGCGTCGTGGTGGTGGTCTGAATGGCGGTGCCGATGTGGATGGTTGCGCTGATGTGGATGGTGGTGCTGGTGTGGATGACATTAATGGTGTGGATGATGGTGCTGGTGTGGATGATGGTTCTGGTGTAGGTGGTGATGGTGGGGTTGGTAGTGCTAATGTGGATGGTTGTGTTGTTGTGGATGTTGGGGCTGGTCTGCACGGTCGTGGTTGCAATGACTCTCGATTTTCATAAAACTAAAATGAAAGAAAATTAATTATAAAATTACATTTATATTTTTTTAAAACTATTATTTGAAAGCAAGAACTCTGTAAAACTAACTGTGACTATTAACAGCTGTCATTCAAAATGTGGATCTTGTCAAGAGGTTACATTTTAGCAATAGTAATAGCACACAGTTTGACGTAATACACCACTCGGACCAGCTTAATGCTGCTTTTCCTCCATTCAGTTTTATTCAGTAACTTTAAGTGAAAACTTAACTTCCAAAAAAAAAGAAACCACTGCGGCTAAACAAAATAAAAAAAAATACCCCTATTGGAGATTCCTCAGGCCCACACCCCACTGCCATTTCATGGCCAATAGTGGCCAAGATTATCTCAGAGGTCTGGGATAATTCTGGGACCACTACGTGGTTCCCCGTTGTTTTTCTAGCTTTATTTAAAGCGCCACCCTCCATCCTCGCCTTCCTTTTTTGATCCCTCCAGCACTGAAAATATATTTATATATTAGGTGGTTACATGTTTAATTTCCGTTAATATATGAAGATCAAAAAAAGAAAACAAAACTAGATTATTTCTGGTAGATGCCAAATCCAAATTGGACTCATTTTTTGACTTAACTTACCACCTTCCACTGTTCAACAGACTTACGCGGCCCAAGCTCATCGAGGGCCGCTTTTACTCGGCCCCACTGCCGCTCATATTCAGCGGCACCCTGCGGAGTTTTAAATTCTCCTGCCGCAAAGTTTGCATGCTCATGCATGTAATCGCACAAATATTTAATTTGGCCTTTTGTACTCCGTATTCTGAAACATTACAGTTCAATTTGTAACTATCAATCTCTCTTTCAATTATTAAGGGCACTATTATTGTACAGTACACACATGACAAGTAAACTTTCGTTCGTATTACGAATAATGTTTCACAGAAATGGCAGAACGTTGGTACTTGCTGAATAGTGAACATTCAATGGGTTTTACGTATGGCATAGTGTGTTTATTTTTTACATTACAGTGAGTACATTTCATCGAGATAAATAATAGAACATAATATTATGATTACATATCTTGAAACTCGTAGAAAAATGCATTCTTCACACGGTTTTTTTTGGAAGTCACTAAAGATTTACGGAGACGCGAAGCGTCGCGCGTTGCGTTGAGCGGCGCGGCCCGCACTGAATTCAAATATATGGCGTTGTATGAGTGCGTTTACGGAGAAGCGATTTTAGACGCATTTGTTTGAATTAGGGCGTTTTTTGCGGCCGAGCCCGCGAATGGCACCGACGCGTCCCACGCGGCGTTAATCGCGGCGGCGCACGCAGCGGCAATTCTCGATGAAGCTATATCCGAGGCGGAAGCTTCGCTACACGCTAGAGGATTCGCCCACGCTTCCCGTCTCGCTTCTCTATGAACATGGTCGTATATTGCTATAAGTTTGTGTTTACGCGTGCGATGATGCGTGCCGCTTCACGCGCCGCCCCACCGTGAACAGAAAAAAACGTCCGACGCGCCGCGAGACGCCACGCCACACGCGACGCGAGACGCTCCGCGTCTCCGTAAGTGAGGCCTTAATGAGGCCTAATAAGCATCTCCGCCATCTGTGACGGGATTTTGATCTAATACTTACAATCTCTTTGATGCCAAAGCCATCTTCTTTCTTCAATCCAACAATTTTTCAAATTGTATTTTAAAACTACCGCACCACAATCAGAACAAATTTTGAATTGACAAAATGTCAAAGAGACAATTTTAAGGTCGCGTTCACAAATATGGCAGCGTTCACGCAATTTCCACCGATATTGACCGAATGAAACTGGCGCGGCGGCGTTACTAAACTCGACTATGGTATGTTTTCATGAAATGGCAACATCGGCTTATCTCGCGTCGACAAGGCGAAGTCACGACGAGATATCTTCTCGAGCGTGGTGCGCATGTTAGGAAAAGTGACAAACGAATCGAAATCGACAAAGTTTGTCGTCTCGTTTATGAGATATGTCGACTTGCGCATGTTAGCCCTGCAGGGTTGGTTACTTAGAGAAAGTTGTCCATATTCATGGGTAGAACCTGTGAAAATTTGGATACTGATAAAAAAAGCCCTGTATTGACTAGGGGTCATGAGACAAATACGTATCATTAGCTTGATAAAATCCTCTAAATCTTGAGAGAATTTGAACAGCATTATGTACAAAAATTAATTTAATTAAGAAAACTTGAAAACTTGGTTGTCTAGATACAATATCCGGGCAAAATATATTCACCTTTACATATTAAAACGTGACCTAAAAACTTATGAGAAAATATTTGGTCTACGGAATATGTTAACTTAATTAGGTATCCGGTTGTGGAGCTAAATGCCGGAGTATTTTCCATGCTGTATCTAATAATTTCATAAATTAGATTTATGAAATTATTAGTCGACACAAATACGAAAAAGTTATGCAAAATCAGTAACTACGAAGAATTATTTTTGAAATGTAAAATGCTGCCGGTCCATGACAAAGTAACATTGTTAATAGCATTAGAAGAATATTGTAGTGATCAATTTAAAGTCAGACAAGTGTCTAATAGTAATAGGTCTCGTAGAAGAGGTATTGTAGAATTAAAAGTACCCACTTATAATAATTACTTCGGGCAGAGATGTAAAAAATATTTAGTACCACGTATTTTTAACAGCCTACCATTTGAAACTGATGTCACAAAAAGAACATTTAAAAACAAAGTTGAATCTTATCTTTTGTCTAACTTTAGTGAAAACCTCAGCAATTTCTCAAATCTGTAATTTAAAATTTAAATCTAGTAATTTAGCGTGTTTGTAGTAATCTGCAGTAATTTGGTTGTGGTCAGATTATTTCTGTAATTTTATTATGTAAATGGAAGAGTGAACGTACATACGTTAATATTGAGTGTATCGTGGGAGCTACGTCTGCCAACAAACTGCTCTGTAGTTTGGCAGAAGTAAAATGTAATGTATTTGCTTTAAGTTACAAATAAACACTTTTTCATTTTTTTTTTTTTTTTTTTTTTTAACTCTGTATGCAGCTTGGGTGTTCGAGTATAATGCGGTATATTGGTCTATGTTTTTAATCATCTCAACTAAAATATTCATCGCTGTTAGTAGTATTATTCAGAATAATAATACTATAGTGCTAGCCTGTAACTGGCGTACTGCAAGACCTCTTCTCATACAGAGAAGGTACGAGCTTTAATCATCTCGGTTTCTCAAGGCCGATTGGCAATTTGATTAACGTCTAAGTTATATATGTCTTGGCGATGTTTTGTTTTACCGATATCAATCATGTTTAAGACCAACTTAAAAAGTACGGTATGAATTGAAAAAGTCACATTGGTTACTGCCTGGATTTGAGCCATGACTTTCTTAATAGGTACTTTGTTGCCTTCATTGAATCTGTTTGTGTACATCATCTATAGATTATGTTAGGAAAACGTCTTGCCTTCCCATTTTTTCCCCTATAACATCAAAATGTACCCTTACCGTTTTTATATTAGCTAGATCGTTCCGAAACTACCGCCAAATAGCTTCGAACAACACGACAGCTACAAATAGTACCATTTCACAATTCAGTACAAAGGCTTTACTAAAATCCACCACAATCGCTGTTACCTCATACCTTAGAGGTTACCTATTGTCCCCTTCCTTTGTTGGATACGGATGATCGCGCGTGACTCCGGTACAAATGTGTCGGGCTTACCCTCCGTTTGTTGGGCTAAACGCGTTACCCTGCCTCGCTTTTTGATTGACACAGATATTTGATCGTGATCACGACTAAGGGGATCCGAATTAGCAGTTAGGTCTTGCCTGATTTCGTTGATTAAGCTGTTATTTGCTTGTTAGTCTGTTTGAGCGATCTCTGATAGTTTGGCGTTGAATTTTCGGTGTGAATTTGAGCCTTTCTAATTATTCTAGTTGGGTGAACAACTAAAGTGTTGGATGATAGCTTCGATAGAGTTGTAAAAAGGACTTATGTCCGTGTAAGATAAAATGAACTTTGATGCAGAGCAGCGAACGTTTTGATAAAATTTTCTTTTCGTCTTTGTCTTTCTCCTGAAGTTTGTCTGGAAAGGATAGACTTCGGGACCTTCGATTGAATTTTACATAAAATACTGTTCAAATTTTCAATATCTATGCTGATACTATCAAAGTGTTGAGTTTTGTGTGAAGCCTTCTAGTTGGAATTTAAATAAATGATCAGACCGTTAAAAAAATAAAGATTGTAAAACAATAAATTTATAAACAAAGCCAAGCAAATATTACTTACAAACACACTTCTCGATTGACGAAAATTTACCCAAATTGGTTTAAAAAAAACACATACCGTGCAGTTAGCAGTTGATGTAGATAGAAATATTTTTACTTTGATAGATGGAAGATTTAAAATACTAATAATAAAATAAAACCTTATAATTGTTCAATAAAGATCATGAAATCATAAATTATAAGTACATTTATATTTGTCTCCTTAAAACAACTGTTCTTTCGCATAATTTATTTTTAGCATAAGCTCCTCCAAGATGATCACTTTCTCTCTCATTGCTTAGACACATCCAAGACATTGGAACCTCACTAAATAAATCCCGGAATCCTCTTATTTTCCTCAATCGTTCCACCTAACGTTGTACACAAACCGATTAGTCAGTCGACTAACAAGAAAGAATACTCCACGGGATCGCAATCGGAACCGTATCGGTGTAGTTATCGCCAATTAAGTGGGGAAAGTGGTTCTAACATCGCGAGCCGCGCCTTAACAGACCGATTAGATAGACACGGCTGAAACTATATGTCGAGTTAAGTATTTGTGTTTCTTAGCTTTTTTTCGTTGATTCCTGGGGTTCTAGTTTTACGTCGGTTTTACCACATATGATACATAATAATAGCTGCCTGTTACTGTGTTACTTCTGGGTAAAGACCTCTTGTAGAATCTAATAATTAAGTAGTCATAAATAGTATAGATCATTTAAATACTTTTTAAATTGATTTATTTTATTCACATTTTTGATTGTTTTAATGATATATAGCGTCCCACCCCGGTTTTGCACAAACATTTTTTTTACAACTGACATACTTTGTCATCCAAACTAAGCTTGCATGGATACAAAACTGCAGCTCAATTGGTAGAAGAAAAAAACAGTTGTAATTACCGTGTCCCAACGAGTTTTTAGCCCTTCCGTTTGTTAAAGTAACCGACACTAAAAATATTGCCTGTATCGAGGGTGCGTTTGCAAACATTTAAATTCACATACACAAACAGTCAGATTCGGGACAAGTAGGTACCTGTGGTCCATAGAGAAATTTTAATACCATGTGGGAATCGGAACTCGCGAAGCGCAGCGCCTAGCGTCCCGTCTATTTAAACATTACTTACAATCAATCCAATATCTCCATACCGTCTGTTCCGACCCTCTGCTTCTAAAGAATGTCTAGGAGAGACTTACACACCGTCACCGAACAGGGTCAGGATAATCTCCCCCAACTTGGATCCCCAATAAATCGGATTCAATAACCTTTTTCTACAGCGACCGTAAAACTTGAAATTTCATAGTCTTCTGGACCCCATAGTCTATAAAGATTTGAGCGGTTAATCTCAGCTTTATTTGATAGGTTTTTACGACAAAATACTGCAAGAGCACCTGATGTTTTGAAATCTCAATCAGTAATGACAATACTTGAGGAAACTAATCAATATTTCACCGCGCTTGTTTAAGGCGCGTTGGTGACTTCAGGCCTCACGATGTTTTCCTTTACCAATGTCAATACTATATAAGATCTACTTATTTTATGCAATGTTCATAATATGTATGTTCATAATATGAATTGAAAAGTTGCATTGGTAATCGGCCATATTTGAACATACAGATTTTGTGCATTAGGACATGCAATACGAAACGAAAGGAATGCAAAACGAAGGAACAAAACGCTCAAACGAAGACCACTAGTATAACAGACTTCCCCTCTGATACTAATGGAAACAAAGACTGTTTTCATACCCTACAGACATTGACAAAATTAATCAGTATAAGCGTCGTCTGGTGACAGTTATTGTAAACACAATTAATCCATACAATTTGACACAAGTGAACGCTAACGTTAACACGATCGATTGACTTTAAATTTCTTTGTTTTTTACTACTAAATTTGAAACAAGATCATTGATAAATATGTAACGATTATTATGTCTTTATCAAATCATTGAGTGACTGCAAATTAAGCTAGCAATCATTCTACATTGTAAACTTTGTCGCGCCATGTTGATGAATCGTTTTGAACTCTGAATGGAAACGAATGATCGAACGAACGATATACACTTACTGACACCAGTCCTTTCAATCATAGTTCTTTTTTTAAAAGACTTTGGTGCTAACTAAAAAGGTTTTCATCAACTGAACTTGTTGTTTACTCACAGAACCTAGTTCTTTGAGGAATTGCCAGACCTTCTAGTTACGAATTCTGTCTATCAAAGAAACTTTGAGCATAGCTGAACTTTTCGCTGCTGGTTCGACTCGCATTTGTATTCAACCTCTTTGAAAATTAGATATGAAGGCGAAGGTTTTAGTGCCAGATTTTTCATTCAACTAAGAATTCTTTGTAATTAAAACGTTTAGTAGATTGGCCATGGGGTTTTTCATGAAAAAAATATTAGTAACATGCTTGCGGAGCTTGAATCTTTACCCGGTTAATACCAAAACTCGCGAATTGTGGCAGCACTGTAATAATAACCACATCTGTACCTCTGCCAAACCCTTCAACATAGAAAGAGTGCGTGATATTTGGTTGAAAATAAGCGAAAACTACTAGCCTTCTGCGTAACCTTTTAAGAAATAACTGTCTTCAGTTGTGATGAATTAGTACTTTATAATAAACAAATGTTGGATCTTTAAAAGCATGTGGTGCAGTTCTCTTATTCTTGATAACCGCCAAACTTTTAATCTAACTTTAGCAACAAACTGAGCGCCTCATTTTCAAGTTCTGGATCTAGGCTGTTCGGTCGCGGATACTTTGACTTGGCTCTCTTAGCTTGTTCCGGTTCGTATGTGCGACCTAATCTAAGCTACTATTTCGTGGTCTACAGTGTTCATATAATTTCCTAAAGGAAAATGTTTTCAAAAATAATTACAGTAATGACGACACCACATTTTAGTAATGGATTCATGAGCAGTTCATAAAGTAGGCAAAAAACGATTTAACGTTTTATTCAAAGCAGTACGTGTAGGCTTCTGTTAATTGATATCTTTTTATCTGATCTTTACTCCATTCATATGTATTCTTAGTTTACCTTTAAAGTTTTTGATATCGGTAAAGGAATGATCTAATTCAACTACACTTGTACCACTAATGTAAGTCAGAAATTGAATTGCCTTGAACAAGTGTGGTGCTATGGATTATGAGGAAAATCATAGAATTAGAGATTATATTAGAAACGCGTACGTCTCGTCCGTTATAGAAAACGCCGGTAGCCATAGAGATTGAGCGTGTCAAGCTGACATATAGTGTTGTTTAGTAGATAAGATACCGGGCTGGTATCCGCAACTCCACGTCAAAGCGCGTATTTTGCGTATGGGCCATAATCTACCACGTGGGCCCAGTGCGAATTGGTAGATGTCAATTAATATCGTCGAATTTTTGGTTCTAAGACATGCTGGTTTCCTCACGTTGTTTTCCTTTCCCTGTGTAATAAAGACAAGGCCTTTGCAATGGAAAGGCCAATTCTCGTAATCGTTCAAAATCTAGTTGCAGTTTAGCTTAGCGATACAATACCATAATTTAGCCATAAATGTAGGTACGGGAATTTGATGTGTTTTGGAGACCGTGATAAAAAAAGCGAACGTTCTTTAAAAGTGAGAGAGCTGCCTCAATGTTTGCCAACATTACATAAACAAACCTATGTAGGTATAAATACTAGCTATACCTGCTACAAATACAGCTTCTAAGCTAAAGTCCACATCTTCTATTCGTCCTAAATGTTTACCTAGAACAAACATCGTATAAAACAGTGCTCATATATCACGCGTGTTCGTATCAATACGTCTATGTATATATATCTAATCCCCTATCACACAATACTCTCACGATTTGTGCTAATCGTGTGTTCCACAGTGGATTTAATGATACTGTAGCGACATCTACAACCGTCACATATGAACTAAACTGGCCTATCCTAGATCGCGATGTCAAAATTATCCGTGCGATTGACATAATTACATTATATTTAGATCTGACAATATCTGTCGAGTTTTATCCCACCAGACACAGCACCCGTTGGGTTAGAGGATCCTCCTTTTTCTATAAAAAAATATGGAACACAAAAGGTGAAACCCTGTTCCTGATGCCCCTAAAATACGTTTAAAGCTTATTCAGACGACTAACGTTACGTATTTAAACAATTGTAAAATAAAATAAAATTCTAATAAATTTAGTTCGGTTGAATTTTTAACTCGTTTTTTATCTGTTTGAGTCTGGTTTTAGATATTTCTTACGGCGAAAGTTAGCGCTTGCAGGATGCAGCTGATTGCAAGTATTTTCTTGTAATGACTGCCTATCGGACCTCCAATTTCTGGGTAGTACAATAACCCTTCCATAGTAAGACTGCATCACTCTCTTGTGGGCTTTTTTTTGTGGGTTATGCTGTCAATGATTAACAAACGACAGTCGGAAATAACGGCTTAGCACGCTTGCTGAGGCACGAAATCTAGGGCTTCTATATGTATTGTCACCCATCTACGAACCGAACATCGAAAATCGTTTCCTACTTCTACCTTCGATCTACTTGTGTTGCTATTTTTGTATAGCCACGAAGCCCACCCAATAGGTCGAAATATAATTATGGAGGTTCACGTATCCAAGAATAGACCTCTACAAACTTAACGTATCTTCGATAAACCTTTCAATATCTACGATAGATACTGTTTTAAGTTTTAATCACGTAATTGTTTAATTATTTGTAACGCAGTCCATCATTGCATCAAACTGGCCTGTTGGTCTAGTAGTTAGTGACCCTGACTGCTATGCCGGAGGTCGTGGGTTCGATTCCCACCAAGAATAAATGTTTGTGTGATGAGCACGATCATTTGTTCTGTGTCTGGGTGTAATTTATCTATAATATGTATGTATTTAAAAATATATAAGTATGTTTATCAGCTGTTTAGTACCCATAACACAAGCTCTCAAGCTTAACTTGGGACTAAATGGCGTTGTGTGGAAAGTTGTGGAATATTTATTGCGTTAACAGGGAAACAATTACGTCCACGATAAAGGGGTGCATCTAAAATTAAACACACACGGAACTCCTAACACCGTCAATAACGATACGAGAGATGCGGCTGTCGAGTTTTTAAGCTTTACAAAGCTTACTGTAAAAGCGATCGTCAACATTGTTCTCACACAATCAGTTTTGCACACACATAATCAGCTGTACACACACATGAATTGTTCAGTGAGGCTTTGTGTGCAAAGACTAATTGATTTCGGCAGGTCCCGCCTCGCCGGTGAAGAGTTTTGGGAGATACGGATTAGAAAGTTGGTGAAAGGGACCTTTCGTATCTCTCATTTAGACAATCGGAGGTGTATTTGGATTTAGTTTACCACACGTTTAATTTTAAGGGTTGTTGTGAGTTTAGTGCAGTGTCCTTTGTAATCTATTGTTGTATATTATATTTCTATATAATAATAATAGCCTCAACGACCATCTGTCGAGGTTTTCGTTACGCGGTTGGATCAAAGGCCTGATACCGAAGGCAGTTTTCCTCGATACGGCTCGCATTGTGAGGAGGTTCCTGTCTCTGAGACCCTAACCACCGGTAGCTTGGACACTGCTCCCGCCATTGGTGGCCTACTATTTATTATATTTTTAAATGTTTTTATTTTTAAATTAATATTTAAAAATGTTATTTACTAATAAGAATTTTAAATGAATATACGAGGTAATAATAACAGCCTGATCCTGTTGTTAGGCATCTTCTCATACAGAGATTTCACGAGCATTGATCACCACGCTTGCTTAAAGCGGGTTAGATTTAAAAATTATACCTTCGATTTATAAAGTTCTCGTATCACTGTGTTTTTAACTTACTCCTCCAAAACGGCTTGACCGGCTTATAATTTTTTTGCTTGTATATTTAGTAGGTCTTTGAATAAGACGTAAACTAAATAAAAGTAATTTATTGATTCTAGGATGGAAATAAGTTTTCCAGGAAAGCTAGTTAACTATAAGTTCAGGTCTCTTCACGATGTTTTCCTCCATCGATGTCAATGTTTTGTAAGACAAACTAAGAATGTACAGACGCCAGCACATCAAGTTTCCCCAATGTGTCAAATTTTCCCAACTGAATATGAACCTTATTTCGTTTGACATAAAGTCGAAAACCGATCAAAGAAATTTGACACATTGGGATAACTTGACGTGCTGGCGTCTGTACTATATCTAATATTAAGAAGACGTAACATTTATTTATTTGTATAAGGCAACATTATGCCTAAGTTTTATAGGCTCTTATCCCTAAAAATGCACGGTTCCAGTAGGTTCTGTTTATAAATTTCATTCCCAGACGACCAGTCTAACCAAGAAGTATCGTACTCAGTTGCAAGGTTGTGGAGGTAAGATAGTCAGACGCTTCATGTAAACCACTGGCTATTTTCAATTAGTACAAAAAAAAATGGGCTGTATCCGTACCAGTTACTAATCATATTTGCGTAATCTAAAGTAAAAAAAAAACGAAACTCTGTTTTTAAATATTTTTAAATTTAGTTAAACTTAAATAACGAAAACAGCTGTTGGAGGCGGGGCATGCTTGAGCGAGATCACGCGTACGTGAGCGAGAGATGACGATTAATGAATACTACTATGTCATGAATAGCCTGCACAATATTTCCATAAATTGGGTGACTTTTTGGGATATTAACAAACGCTAATAACTTTGCTGTTTATAAACATAATTTATTGGTACTTTACAAGTATAATGAGAAGACCGTCTAGAATAAGTCCTTTAAGTATTGGTACTAATTAAAAAATAGCGGTGTATAGCACTGGGACTGGAAGCGGGCCCAAGCATATAAAATAGGTTTGAACTACACGATGACTGAAGCATGCATGCCATCAGTCGGGACAGGTCAACTCAAAGCTGAATTGATTCTTGATTCTTTCTTCAAAAGGCCTTTCCAGACTTTGCCCTTCATAGTGAAACTCGCATAATACATTAATACAATCTTATGTCTGGACTTTAAAAGAGACTATGACCCCTGAGTTTCTTTCGGCATTTCTTCTCAGGGATCAGTCACTTTGGAAATGCCATTTAGTTTAAAAAAATGACATGTAAAAGTATCTGGGAAGATCTACTTACAGAAATAAATATCATTTAATTTCAAATAGTTTAGGAAAGGCTTGGCAGATAATGCATAAGCAGAAGGAGTCGCGAGTGGATGATGATAATGATTGAATAGCAAAGCTGTTTTTAAAAACAACATAAATGATAATCTCCCGAGCAGACAAGATGGGAGAATACAAAACAAACAATGGAGCATCGGAACTGAGTCTAATGGTCCGATTGCTACCGTTGAATAATTAACACAGAATTAGGGCTGCCCCTCCCATCCTTGTTTGCCTGAATAATGTCTTTTAAAAAATCGATTCCTTAATGGCGTCTCGATTTACATATCTTTACTTAGTATCGCGTCGGTAATTAATTTTGCTTTTTTAAAGCATAATTGAAAAGGTTGAATTAGAGTGTTGTTTCAGAGGCGCTGTTTGCTTTTGTTGGTACTTTGATATAAAAACAATACATTTAATAAGGTTCATATTTCCATAAACTGTCATTCAGTTTTTGCAAATCCGAACCTTGTGTTGAAGAGATAACTTGCTGTGATCTTACGATTAAGTGGAATTGATTTTTGAGAAACGAACGAATGCAATACTTGCGTGCTTTCTGACTACTTCTCAATGTTGATGTATTTATTAACCTGTTACGTCCAACTTTTGGGCAATCGACCTTTACTGTTACAGGTTTTTACCTAGTCTGGGACACTAGGCAAATGAGGGGACTAGACTAGGCTATGCACTTTTGTAAAATTAACTATGCTTGGTCTAGTTTCTAAGACTGTAATTTATGATCGTTTTCCAAATAAATAAATAAATACTATTATTTATTATTTAACGACGTCTGCCAATAGTATACGAAATCAGGTAAGGGAGCGACAATAAAAGGAGCAGTGCACCGTTCTTGATCTTTTTTTCGTAGTTAACTAATTACTAAACACATCGACATGTGCTTTTATACTAACCTAAAAACTTCAAATAAGTGGCGCGTAGAGCCACTTCCTGAAGCAACCGATTTCCGTTTTTATTTAACCTTTTAATCGTGTCAATCAGAGATATAATAAAAAGACAATTAAAAATTTTAAAATTTAAATAGAAAGACAATGATAGCGCGAATACCGGTGTCTTCTTGGGGTATAATGAAATAACGTTCCTGTAATTGACTTACTTACACAGGACTTTTTTGTTGATGTTTTACTAAGTTTTCATTAGTAATTAAGTGGTTGGTGTGCCTATTAAAAAATAAATAAATAAAATAAAAACGTCTTAATTTATTATACCCCAAGAGGACACCGGTATTTATAAAACCAGAAGTCAGTTGCAATCACTTTTATATGTTCAAATAATTTAATAAAATATTCACACTGTATATCAGCAGCCACAAATCAATCATATTTAGCGACCCTATTACAGGGGACTTAAATATAAGTGACGAAATGTGAGTGTACTATACGTATACCGCTTGCCCGTAACCGGTAGCCCTTTGGGGAATATGAGCGTGATGTTTTTATAGTTGCTTGTTATTAGAAACTTTTCTCTCTAGAAAATATCTAGACAACATAATCGCAACTACCCTCAGTTCAGTAGAAATGTAAAAGTTACGCGAGGGCTGTGGTTTTCTTGAGATATCGCTGTAAGTGACTCCCGCCGTACCTCTCAGCGGGTTCTAAAATGAATGGAAGCCTTTAAAAAAAGTTCCACATCCGTATTTATTCAATTTAGTAATGGAATTTGTGGATCTTTTTTAAAATGTGGCGTCGTTATTTTTGTACAAAGAATCTGGTAGCTGCAGTCGGGTTGGTGATTTTTAATATATTTTTTAAACTATAGTAGGACCAACAGTATTAACATATGCCTCGTGGACCTACTGGTAAGACAAAATAGTAAAACAACGAGAAAACACTCGTAAAAAGAGCCCTACTTAACACTAAACTGCTTATGTAAGAAAATCACCCCGTATGACCCGTTGAATTAGCCACAAAATAAATCATTCATTCGTTCACTAGCAATCCGTGACCTAATTCCGTTTGTAGGCAAAACTGTTGGACGAAACAGCTTGTGTAATTAGGAGTTAGTAATGTAGTGTGTTGCAACCACTGAGCACTTAGTACTCGGTACGCAGTTTTTGGAGTGCTCGGCCGTCGATGTATAGTTAAATGGCGTTTATGGATGTTCCCGTGAGTTTTGGTTTCCGCTGTGTTCTCAAAGTTATTTTGCGTAGGATAATAGACATTTTCATTTATGAATAGTTAGTAATTTATTGTTTTAGTTCCAAAGTAATACAATGTAGGTAGACCCGTAAAGTTTAGTAAGACAATAATACACTGAAATAATAAATTTATAAGTGCCTATTATATTCATAAAACTTACCAAACTTTAAGTTGATTTTGCACGAAACTCAGTTACTAATAAAATGTAAGATCCCAAAGTAGAAGTTAAAAAAGGCAACTATTACGAGCGCTCCCATATTATTAAAAGGCAAAAAGAAAAACTCGCAGCTCATGTAATATTCGAGAGCTGCATTGAAAATTCACGGCGCATGCAAAACTCGCTTGTTTCCTATCCCCGGTATAACAACGTAAATAAGAACAAGATGCCGCGAGTAACCCTTTGCTCCACCAGGCCCCTCGTTAGAAGCATTTTACTGAACAAAGCGCTCTTCACTCACACTGGTTGCACCACATACCCCGTCCCTGGAAGATGTGCCGGCACGGAATTGCAAAGTAATAAAACCGCTTTGCTATTTTAATGAGGCTTTAACATTCCCCATGGGCCCCACCAAACGAGATTACAACACAAACGCCCCAACGTGTGAAACGTCACAATTGTTTTTTTTTCTCTCCCCATCAGCTGATTCGGCAAAACGATTTACATGGGAGCGAGAAAAAAATACGTTTGTCTTTTTCCGATTCGCTGTCATCAGACCGGAATGTCTTACCTAAACAAATTGCAGACAAGGGCAATACAGTGAGATGAGCGAATAACGCGCCCGCAATCAGCTACCAACGAAATAAGGGGGTGTTTGAAAAGAAACAAATTAGATCCGTCTCAAGAACGGCGCTTTGAAATGGGCGCTGGTAAAAAAAGACCACGTTACTAATGAAGGGTTAGCCGCGGCAAGGCATTGAGTTCGTTCCTACAGTCGTATTTCTCGATGGTTTCAAGTGTAGGACGTGTGGGATACTTGGACCCTTGTTACGAATGAGGGTTACCTAAGTAGAATAGAATGTCGATTGACAAAACAATTTTTTTATGTCGAAGTGTTGAAGTGTACTCCTATGAAAGGTTTGTTTATTTGGATTGGAGGGTAGACTTGTTACTCAACGGTAGTTACGTTAAAAGATGGGTCATTATCCGATCTCTAATTGAGTGAGGCTTATTTTGTTGCTTCATTTACAAAGGTTCTACTTCAGATTTTTATTGAGTGACTGTGACGTGCTTCTATCTGTTTATCTTTATTTAAATCCGTTTCATCTCAATACTTTTTGGTGTTGCCCGATCCGTTTGTTTCACATTTCGATCTAATATTTCAATATATCCCAAGGCGGGCCTTTCCTCATTTTTCCACGTTCGCTTACAAACCTGTACCTTATGATTCCGTATGCGTTCCCGGAGCGTAATTTGCCGCATTTTTCTGAGCACCGCGTTTCTAACACGTTAATCTTACTCGCCTGATCTCTCTGACATGTTGTGCCTTTCTCCCTGTAATATTCGGATAAGCTCGAGCTATGATTCTTTTGGGACTCAGCTTGTGTGTTAGGTTCTGGGAGTTAGGTTCATTAGAGGGTATTGTCTTGGTTTTCTTTAGAAACTCATTAATTAATATGAAAAGATTCAAAGAGAAAAAAAAGAAATAGAAAAGTGAAAGGAGAAATTTAGAGTCGAAAAGAGAAAAGGAGGTATGAGAGGAGAGAGGAGGGGGTGGGAGAAGGAATAGAAGAGATGGAAAATGTATTCTACTCTGTTCCAATCGAAGATTAAAATATCAGTTCATGCATCAATCCTTGTAAATGGTTTAGTTCTTTTTACTGTGTTTCTTTGTAAATGCGGCTTTGCTTATTCCACTATTCTAGGAATTCTTAAGGTAAATGTTTTATTACATTAATTTTTTAGCTACCGTATAATTTAAAAACATTCCCTGGAATTATGTAGTTTTTAAATCCCAAGAATTATTTACAAGCAATTTTCTCCCATTACTTCTTACTCGGCTAGTGCAAATGTAAACACGAAACGCAACAGAGAAATAAAAATAACGCTTTCTGCTTAGAATAATTTTATGTAGGAATGAGTTCCCAATACCTATAAAGCAGTGTGAAGTATTTATCGGAGAGCCGACGGTTGCGAGTAACAGATTTCACGATTCGATACATCGACTTCTCGAGTATTCGAGAATCGATACGGGTTTAGGTATATTGATGATAGCTGTGTGGTTAGGCGTAGATGTAAACGGGAGCTGCTTCGAAGCGGGTAGCAAAGGGAATTTCAAATATGTGTGGGTAAAACTAACTTTAAATTGTTTGGATAAACAACGTGAGGGAATTCGCATTTTAGGAAAAATATTGGCTGCCGCTATTGCGGAAACGCAGTTGCATTTGCACTGAGCTGGTCGCTTGACATCACTAGTGCCTAATAAAAAGAAATAAGGAATCAAAGAGGATAAATCTAAAGCTTTTCAACATGCATACTATACTAAGAGAAATAACATCACGCCTATGGTCCTCGTAAGGTTAGGCAGGGATTAAATTGCCTATAGTACACCCACATTTTGCCGGTACTGTCTAAGTCTCATGTGACAGGGGGCGAGCCTATTGCTATCCAATAGGTACAAATCCTGGCTCTGCCCTGCCGAGAAAAAATCTAGAAGGTGAAACCCAATAACACTTTGTCCGACCCGAGAATCAAACCCATGAAGCATCAGCAGCTCATGCAGCTGTTCCTAGTGCTTGCGACCACAAGACTAACAAGGTAGTCAAAGCAAATCCATCTATATCATCGTCATCATCAGCAGCCTAAATATTCATTCTACAGTTTTCAATCGATTTATATCGATACGAATTTATAATCGATTTATTTCATCGTTGTAAACCAATGAATTAGACCAAAGTAATCCTATATTGAGACGCCTTGAACAAATTGATACAGTAATGCTGTTACGTGAACTATATACAGGGAGACTTTTAATGCATTGCTAATTTTCAGGGGGTGAAAATACTCATAAATATAAACAGCTTTTACTTTGAAATGTGACAAACAAATCAGCTGTGCACTTTTATGTTCGTATAATTCGGCGAAATGTGTGGAAATATATCGTATCAGTTTTGGTTCCTTATTGAATGTTGTTCATATTCACAAGTGCTTTTAACCCCCGAAAGTTTGCCAACGAAATAAAAAATCACCCTGTAGTTTCGATGATGGCTGCTTGTTTTTGGTTTACGCCCGTTTTACACTGTTTTCGGCGTTTAATTGGAAGTTTTCGGAATAATGGCTGTGTTAAGTGGTTATACGGTTTAACGATATTTTGATTGGAGTTGATGATACTTTTGATATAGCGAAGCCATGATGCTTAGCGTGTTTTGGTGGTGTACTATCTGTAGTTTTCATCTTAAACTTGTGGTGATATTAGTAAATGATCTAAAATACTTAAGCTACATTACATAATATATTACACCTAGCCTGTATTCCTCAAAGGGTAAGGCAGTACACCTTTATTTCACTAGTTAATGTGTAGGCGAGCCTATTGCCATCAACGAAGTAGATACCCAGACACCTGGCTGCTACTGAGAAATCTCAGATAGAATAAAACATAATAACACTTTTCCTGACCTGGGAATCGCATTGCAAAGTTTTAGAAAACACGCACTGAAGCTCACATATCATCTCCGGTCTTTGGCTGGAGTAAAATTTATCTCTGACGTCACTGATAAACGTAGGTACGCACGAATATATTCACAGCCGTTGACCATACATGACAACGATTCAAGCGACATTACGTGTGTTTCATTCGAACTAGGTTTCCGAAGCGACAACATCATTCTTACAGATTGTATGCGACCCATCACAGTAATTAATAGTCTGTAAATCAACATACTGAGGTCGCCTATTCATAACATCAACGTAACTAGTAGATACTGAAAATCGAGAAATAATCACGTGTTTGTACCAAATAATTACAGAGATATGACACAAAATGTTCTAATGGACAGTACTGTGTACCTAAATGTAACAAATTACACCTTTCTAGCTAATGAATGTAGAACTTAATTACTATTTACAGCCAAAAGCTAGACTCACACATCACCTAAATTTTGGGCCTGCCTCATTGGTTTAGTGAGGTCCTCAGTTAAAAGTGTTGATGAATTCTTCTGTCGGATTAATTCTCATCAATTTAGTTCATATGATAATGAGTTGGCAATGCCGCTGCTATAACAGCAGCTGCCAAGACATGATAGAAAGATAAAAGGCATTGCAGCTTTACGACATTTTAAAATAACCACACAAGCCGCGCTGGTTGAATATTGAGAGTGTCTATAGAAATGAAGTAGAACTTCATTATGATCAAAACGTCATAGGACACTTTAAACATGATCACACTGACATTCCATTGAAGTTTTCTGTAGACATTGACATACGTTGCGTTATTTATGTCGTTAAGCAGAACACACATGGGCATGAGCTTGTGATGCTAGGGAATGAGGATAAATTTGTGAAGAAAGTTTTGAGTCTAAAAGTGAAGGGTAACAGGAGTAGGGGAAGACCATAGAAGCACTGGATGGATTGTGAGACTAGCGGCAAATATAAATGTTTGGATAATGGAGTCATGCTGCGCCGACTTCAAATAAATTGAGATAGAGGTATAAGAATTATAACGATAAAACAGTGAAATAGGTTTTTTTTACAGTTCAATTATCTTATTGTAGTGCATTGCAGCAAAATAGGCGATCACATCGTTATCGCTCCTAAACATAATCCTAACATTATGAATAACTTTCTTGTGGGAATCGTTACGACGGTTTCGTCAGAAGCTTTCGATTCGGTTCCATTCACAAATTCGTCCCGCATTTCACACACACGAATCCAATGACGATTTCGCCACAACTTACTCAAATAGCTTCCATTTTATCATTTGACTCTCGAACTAGCGTTGTGCTACATTTTGAAAGGTCGTCACGGGTAATTTTATAGGTCAGAAATAATAATAGGTAATGCCTCTATGACAGGTCGATTTTCTTTCATTGACGATACGACCTTTTTTATGTACAGAGTAACGTTAAGACGATTGTGTTGTAACTGTACAATTTAAAGGTAGCGTTCTCTAAGGAGTACAACTCTATTCCTATGTTCTCGGAGTCGGTCTTAGTCCTATGTTTACCTATGGCTTTAACCTTGGTGAATAAGTTATTTCTGGCAAGTTTATCATCATGTATCGCATCATAATTTTTAAGGGCGGGTGAAATAATTGCCAAAAACAAGCGAAAAGACAAGAAAAACTACTGACATTGAAACTACGACATAAAAAATAAGTTTCGCTTCTGAAGACTTTGTCTATAGGTTTTAGGTTTGTAGTAAAAACACAGCCCTCTTTTTTGTTATATATCTGGGTAAAAATGTGTGAGCACATTCTGATTTAAACTCCAACTTTAGTAACAAAAAAATCAATGATAAATCCATCTCATTCCTCGTTACTAAATCAATAAAGAACTACAATACAGAGAAAAATACAGCACAAAGCAAGCCAGTGACGTCATATTTTAGATGAAGTTAAACAGCGATGCTTCGCTCACAATCCGGGATCGTTGCAGAAATATTGAGTTATTGTTGGCAGTCGCTTCGGTACCCAGTTATGTGGTATACTTATATACTTACATACAGATTTTTCATTTCACGGATGGGATAAGTGGTTTCAAGGAAGATTGGTGGATGGGTATGACGTCACGTTTGTAGTGCCAGGAGTCAGTGCTAAGTATGCTGTACCTTCCAATTCATCATGATTCTTCTGGCGTAGTAGTGAATGGGTCGGTACTCTGATATATAACCGTTACTCATTGCGATCTTGAGTCATGCCTGGCAATTGGCCCAGCATTATCTTGTGTTTCGACATAGTTCAGTTTTTCTCTAATTACTTAATTTACCTTCCGATAACTTAGTCTTCATCACATACAATTGATTTTGAATATCCTTAATTTGAAAACTATGGTAAAGTAACGCTTATATAATTGTACTAGCTAGTAAGGCATATAAACTGGAGAGCCCCAAAAAGGTCTTGTTCAACAAACGTTGAAATATTGCAAATATTACTTACAGCGGCACCGAAAGGAAAGAAAACAGGCCTAAAATCGGCTTAACCTAAGCCTGAGTTCAGTTTTGTCCGACAAAAAAGACACACTACATACTCCGCCGGCAAACAAAGCCTTCCCATATTTATCTACACTGAACCGAAAACTAAAAATCACGTCCGCCATTTTATTCGAAAAAGGATCTTATAAAAATTGTCACGAACGTCCGTGAGTGCTGATCGCTTTCAACAATACCGGTTATATTCACGTGCTTCCAACGTAGATACAGTAAAGCAAACTATTCGGTTTACGTTCAAAAGTATGTACCTTTCTATTTACACAAACCACATTTTTTTTTTAAACAACTTGACAATACCAGCCTGTTACTGTCCCACTGCAGGGCTAAGGTCTCTTCATAAATAATCTTCAAATATTCTTTCATCTTCTACATTATTTTTAGATTTTTTAAGCCCATGTAACTAGGTGCTCAACACATTCACAACTTTGTTTATAGCAAGTAAGCTGACCGTATACCAAATGCTTAGTCCGACTGTACTTACCGCATCACATCCGCGATCGACAGACCAGAGCTGAGTGCAGGAAGGTTTTAAAGTGAGTTGAGCCAATCCCAAACGATGTTCTGTGGCGTAGAATGTATATTGACATGCTTGGCGGACTATTTTGTGCTTCAATGTTGGATAAATTTTTGGATAACGCTGCAATGGTTCTCTCTTTTGTAATTCTTTACAGAATTTGCCCTGCATCGTCAGATTCGCACATTATCTTAATATTTTCATCTAATTGCAGGTCTCTGAAACAAAGATCTTTGAGTTTCGTTCAGCACCTCTTCTCAGGAATCGGTCAATTTCGAAATGCCGGCTCCATTTTGTCCTAAAAATATTAACGTTTAAAAGTGTCTTCTGACAGAACTACGATAAATAAAATGTATTCATAAGAATTGCCATTTTTGATATCCCATAACTCTAGGGTATGATTGAGATCATATCAAAGAATCAACTGGCATATGAATTATGTTTCAATCATCCTTTTTTTTTTTTACTATCATACAAAATAATTCGACAAAGTCACGATGATTAATGTAAAACACCCTTACGTAAAAGAAGATTCGTCGTACTGGTGACAATTTTTGAACTAATTAGGTAATAAAAATAATATTAATAATACTTAATAATAACATTCCACGACTATTCACTAAACGCCATCTAGTCCCAAGCTAAACAGAGCTTGTGTTACGGGTACTAAACAACTGATAATTTAATTATGATTGATGATATCTCCGAAACTATGCATTTTTGGACCATCTGTTCTAGGAGTTTTAGTATTATTTTTACCTACAGAATATAACCCTAGAGTTATGGGATATAAAAAAAATACCTTGTATAATATACGATATACCATACTAACAGAGCATGCCGTTTTGATATGATAATTGCTTGTCAAGGGACACTTAGCTGTCGATAGTACAATGACGTCAAAGTATTATACTTGTACATCATTATTTATAGCTACGTTAACTAAGCAAATCCTTGCATTTATTCATTCCTCGTTGTAGGGGCGATCAATAGAACATGCAAAACCTACTATGCGTATAAGTATTAGGTCTCATTATAAAACCACCGTGTGTAAGTACCCTCATAGGGAGATGGTTTTATGAAGGATTGTTTTGTGTGATTTTATGGAGCATTCACATTGATATTGAGCATAGCATATGGAAGTAATCATTCAGGGACTAGGATAGGTCCTGGTTTACACAGAGTGGGAGGGATATTGTCGCTCATCCGAACACTATAATATAGCAGTTAGATTTATTATATACGCCGTCATGTAAAAGTTACATAAAAAATTGAGCTTACTATTTACAGAACAACTGTTAAGTCTCAGTTCGTAATTTCGTTCTTATACCTGCCTATCTGACCTCAAGAACCTAGTGACTAGGTAATAGGTACCCTCAGCTAAACAGATTGTCAGACTTTTAGTCTTCTGAATACTCGTGACGACTGACAAAGATCCACAAATGACAGCCAGGACCAACGGCTTAACAACATTACAACGGATTTACGAGGTAGTGGGGTTCTGATAGTAATAAATGGTTACCCATTCCCAGATCAACCTCGTCAAGTGTAGCTTAATCTTCGATTGTCCCGTGCAGCTGTTGTTATTTAGCCACAAGCCCTAGAATGTTAAAACTGGTCCTTAATTTAACATTTCGACATCAAATAGGAATCTTCTCTTTCCACCAAACAAACAAAAAAAAACTGTCGCAATACACCAAATATGATCCGAATTATCTGAACCATATTATCAGATCGCATCAAATGTCAAATGTTCTTTTCATGATCTTAGGATCTTTCCGTCTCACTGGGCATTAGCCCACGGCCTGCCCCCAGGTTTGCCCGGGCATTGTCCGCTGACGTATCAATAGACCTTTTTGTTATCATGTTTACACAAACGACGATGTTTATCGTGTATATTTCATACATTAAAAAGGGGTGAAGGGGTCAGTTGGTTCATGCGTGAGGATCAAGATTGGTCACTGGAGTGGTCCGTATTTGTTGAAGTAGCCATTACATTACGATCGGATTATTTGGACCGGAGATTAGCTTGATCCTAAAGAGGGTTGAGCATTACAAATGTTCTTTAATCGAAAACGCAACAACGAATTATTTCGTGTACAACAAAATTTTAGTCACAATTTGATTATCTGACCGTTATAATTCAAACTATGTTGAATTCGTCTCTAATTTCCTATTGTTTTAATAGATTCAAGCGGATGTAATGCTATTCATTAATCAGTATCGGTCTGGAAACTAATCGTCGATAACAGCTAATCCTAACTAATCCTTTATGTGCAAGCCGCGATCGTTAACGCGGTTTCAATGTTTCAAACGAGTATCGTTCTGTTTTACACCCACATATGCGCACAGCGTATCAACAGCTTCAAAGCGAAACATGAGTACATTGAACGTAGACCCTAAAAGGCATTCATCAGCGAAACTTTTATTCTTCGCGTCCAAAAAGTATTGTTTACTACCCTAAAGCCTCTTACAACCCACAAAAGAACACCGAAATGGACTATTTCAACCGTATTCACGCACACAAACGACTAATATAATTCACTTGGTCTCCGGTCTCGAAAAAAAATTACCCAATATCTAAGTAACTCCTCGGTTGAGCCGAAACAAAAACACGATGGATGGACAAATTTGCGCTTACTGACTTATTTATCTCTGAAGCGAACGTAATTAACGAAATTCCTACTGAACAAACAACCGCAGATTTCTTTCCGATATCCTTGCTTCGAACATCTACGGCGCTGCTGTAATATTCATTAGGAACGTGACAGGCAAGAAATACTCTCTAATTATTCATCGAGCCGTCGCTAAATCGTCAGCCGGTCCGCCTTTTAATGGGGAAGAAAATAAAAAAAGTTTTAAACATAACAAGAGAGGCATGCCCACCCTATAGGATATTCATGAGATCTAAAAATGTTCGACAAAGTTCCGCAAAGATTCTGATTACCGCTGGTGCTTGTACGGGACAAGGAGAAACTAAGAGAGAGGTACAAGTAATTTTGAATAAAAATAAGCAACAGATTTCTAAGTGAATTTTCGTCTGAGCGTAGTCGTTAGGTTGTAAAGCTTCGGCTTGTCTGAAACTTGGATATTGCTTAGATCATCGTTAACACTCGGTTTCAAGTTTTAGAAACTAATTAATTAGTTTCGAAGGAGGGATATTTTAAAATTAATATACTTTCGCTCGGCTGTATCGGGTTTGAACTCGCTCTACCGTTAAGGAAGACCGTGATTTACTAGGGTTGTCTAAATTAAAATCCGCTCAGTTGTAGCTCGGATTTTTACTCTGTTCCCTCGTAGAGTGGTTACGTTGTTTACGATCTTTCTTTTATTTGGTGGCTTAAATCTTTTGTGAGTAATCCTTTGTCGTAAATAGTAACCAATGGAAATAAGTTCAATGCGATCCATTCGGTATATCGACCAATAACGTTGTAACTTTGTAGTCTTTTATATTGTAAGTTTTAAGAATCCCATTTCTATTTCTTTAGGTATTGGTAACTGTTATGTGTCTCAATTCAATGTCTTTTATTTTTTACGATGAATATTTACTGGGTCAGTTGCTTCGTCGACGTCACATCCCCCATATTGTAGGGACTTGAACGTTACTAGTGAAATGTAGATATAAGTATATCACTGCCCAACCTTTTTGGAGCACAGGTGAGATGTTGTGTGTGTGTCAGACTTGTGTTCTCATGCGACATCAGTCTACCATAAACAATATAGATATCTCAGCCCACAGAACAATAATACTCTCTAGGTTCGTGCGGGCGTATGATGTCATACAAAGCTACTATTTATTGAATTACTTTGTCACCCAGAGAGGAGCTCGTGAGTAAAAAATAATAGTCGCAAGGCTCGGTTGAAGACTAAGCGACGTTTGCCGAGGTCAGTTCGGGAGGGGTGATCATTCATTTTATAATATGTAAAGATTCCAGCGTGTCTCAGAAAGCACGTCAAAAGTCTTGTCCCGGCAGTCAATGGTAGATATTTGACAAGAGTAGTCAAAATCCCGAAGGTCTGAAATCCAGTTTAACTAAGAAGTTTATTTTTGTATAGCGTGTTACTTAGCCACTGGGTTGTAGAGGTCTGATAGGCAGTCGCTCCATGTAAAACACTGGTATCCAGCTGTATCTGGTAACTGGAAGCCAACCCCTATATTCAACCAATCAACCAATCTGCAAAGCCTACACGCGTACACTGCCTTTCAGTTTTCTATAGGATACATTTTAGAGAGTGTGCACGGAAATAACATGAACTTGATTCTTGCCATCACCGCTTTCTACCATCGGACAACCCTGCGTACGGCGAGTGTCCACCCTTATATCGTAGGCACTTCCACGATTCGGACAAAGCGATTCGCTTAGTCGTTTATACCGCGTACATCGAAGGACTGGAACAACTTGCCTGCTGCGGTCTTCCCGTCCGACTATACAGTGTCTTTAAGGCTAAAATTAATAGGCTCTTAATAAACTACTGCGCTTCACCATCACTGATTACATCACTGCTTATCATCAGGTGGGATTGCAGTCAAGCACTGGTTTATCATATTAATAACTGCCTACTTGGGAAACGACTATGCAGATGATGAGCTGTGACATAGTAAGTTAGGTTTATATTTGTAACACTAAAAAGTACTTCGAAACGATCAAGTTTTAATTTTTTTAAGGGACGTCCACCCCATCCACTTTCTCTTGTAAACGATACCTCAACAAAAAGCAGACAAAATTTCGCACCAAAAAGTTGTATATGCAGATACCTCCTTGTATAAATAATTCACTTTACTACCGAAGTTGGCGTGCACTTTATTTTTACAACATTCACAGCCACTTAAGTACATCCTCTATTTGTCCCGCTTTTTAACCGGGTGGTATATTGTGTTACCCCGTTTCCATAATAAATTAATGCAAGATGCCACGATTCTAAGTTGTCGTCTCCAAGAGCACTTTGCGAGTAAACTTAGATTAAACGTTGTAGATCGACGCGTAGGAAACGGGTGTTTTAGTACGGTTGTGGGGTTTAGCCGCATTGTATTGCAAATTAGTTACGACAGAGAAATTTGCGTAAAAACGCTTTGTTGTAGTTGATGCAGGATGCTGCATTTACGACCACTTTCTTAGGAGAATAAGAGTTATTTGCTTGTGTTTGTTCGTATGAATTTATACGTTTATTTTTATTAGCAACTAGCTTATGCCTACGACTTCGTGCGCATAAAATATGCCTTACACATTTTATTGACAATAGTATAGCTTTCTTTCAATGGAAGAATAATTTTATCGTGTGAGTTGTTGCGGAGTTCACACCCTACATAGAAACTGACAAACATTGTTTTAGCTCTTTACATAATCTATACATATAATAAGACTGTAAAAAAACTGTGTCTGTACATTGAATATATTTAAAAAATAATAATTGAGGGGGGCTTAGAAACAGTAATAGAGCACGAATCCAAAAAAAAAAGTCTGTCTGTTTGTCTGTTTGTCTGTTTGTCTGTTTGTCTGTTTGTCTGTTTGTCTGTTTGTCTGTTTGTTTGCACACGCTAATCTTCGGAACTACTGGACGGATTTGAATGATTTTTTTTTTGTTGTATAGATATTAAGTCTGGTCAACACATAGGCTATAATTTATCTTGGAAACTGGAACACCTGATGCAGAACCGCAACAGACCAGCTAAACTATAGGCGATACAAAAATGGTCCCATAGCAAAAATTGTTCCACGTGATGAGCATTTTCTGCTGGGAGAATAAATTTGAAGATCCGGAACACCTGATGCAGAACCGCAACACACCATCTAAACTATAGGAGATACAAAAATGGTACCATAGCAAAAATTGTTCCACGTTATGAGCATTTTCTGCTGAGAGAATAAATTTGAAGATCCGGAACACCTGATGTGGAACTTCAAGAGCCCAGCTACACTATAACATATATTGGAATGACGTCTTAGCAAGAGTTGTTCAGCCTTATGAGCACTCGCTGTTGACGTATAAAAATCGAAGATGTGGAACACCTGTTGTGGAACTCCAAGAGCCCAGCTACACCATAACTCAAATAGGAATGACGTCTTAGCAAAAGTTGTTCGGTCTGATAGGCATTTCCTGTTGACTTATAAAAATCGAAGATCAGAAACATTTGATATAGAAATTAAAACTATCACTAATTTCATTGCATAATTATAAAATAACATAAGTAGGAGGTACTACGCGGTGAAGGCGGGAACAGTTCAGGACTGATTTTCGATGACGATGGTATATCGTTGAAAATTAGACTCTACTGGCTAAAACTCCCATTTTTTTTATCGTATGCCTTCGGGCTTATGTTATTTGAGTGTTTAATTTCCTTTTCCATTTATCTTCGTTACACGGTAGCTTACCCGGTAACGCAGGGGAGCAGCCACTTAGATTTTAATTGATCAGGTATCATCACAATAAAACTATAACCATGCCTGGAAAGAGGTCAAATTTTTCCCAATGTTCCGAAGGTGCTAAATGATTAAAGACCATAAGATCCCAACAATCTACCGAAGAGCGTTAGGAGAGACTTGATGCTGTTCGAGAACATGAGGCTGCAACTTGCTCCGAGGAAACTTCTTGGGATCGCGAAGCACGCCTGCATTCTCAGCGTATTTACGCATCTACATCCAGGTCTCTAGAGACCAGTGAAGAATATGTGCGCGACTGACCGCTGATCGTGAACATCATGCACTGTCTCGCGAGTTGGAGACGTTCACGGAAAAAGCATGACGCTTGAGTTTTCAGCGTATATACGCATCGACTCTAGAGATAAGTGGGGGAAGGAGATGCGCGACTGACCGCTGATCGTGAACGTCACGCAACATATTATAGGCTATAATTTATTTTGGAAAATGGAACACCTAAAGTGAAAGAGATATAAAAATGGTGCCATTGCTAAAACTATTCCACGTGAAGAGTGTTTTCTGCTGTGAGACTAAATTTGAAGATCTGGAGCACCTGTAGGGGAACTCCAAAGCCCAGAGACAATATAACATATACATAATAGAAATGGCGTCTTAGCAAAAGTTGTTAAGTCTGATGGCATTTCCTGTTGACCAACAAAAATAAAAAATCTGGAACATCTTGAATCGTCTCGCGCATCCCATTAATTTCGCGTCCCCGGGCTTATAGAATTCGACATCAGATGTTTCAGATCTACGATTTTGACGACCCCGTTGTCGCTGGCATAAGCAACAGGATCCGCGTACGAAGTCGCGGGCAGAAGCTAGTTATTAATAATAGTGTAGCATAGACGTGTTTTTAAAGGTTATTAATAAGTATCTAACTCTCTTTGGCCAGTAATTGCTTAAGCATAAGGTTCTGCGGTCGATGTAGATGTTGGGCATAGTGTTAATATTGGGTTTCTCAACTGTATTTTCTCAGTACCTGTCCGAAGTTGATGAAAATGAGCTTGGTGCCTGCCCAATGGAACTTAGAAGTAACTGACGAAATGGTGTACTGTAGGTACACTTCTAGCTTATCTTACGTTTACCACATCAAGTTACCCCAATGTGTCAAATTTCTTTGATAGTTTATTACAAACAAGATAAGGTTCATGTTCAATTGGAAAAAAAATACTGTTTGGGGTAACTTGATGTGCTGGCGTCTGTATATATATTTTGGGTAACTACGTAGGTACCTACTATGTAGGTTAGGTTTAACGGGCAGGTGACGCAACTCCACGACCAAGCGCGTATTTTGCGTACGCACCTACTATGTAACAAAATCATGAAAATTCACTAATATAAACAAACTCAGTTTCAAAGTCAGTCCGCAATAAATCGCAGGCTATCGCACGATATCGCGGCGTCGCGCCTCCGTGACGTATCGCGATATTATGCGCCGCGATATGTATGCACGTCCGCGATTGACGCGGCTTCCGACGCATTAATTGACGGCTTTGTATTGATCAACGTGGCTTTTAAAATATTGGCTTGTTTATTTTGAATCAAGTTTAATAAAATATACTTTTTCCTTTGACTCAAAGTTTTAACACCTAATTTTCTCTTTCTGAATACCTATAATATATTATTTTCTAATAATTATATGAAATTATCGTGTCACAATGTTTGTTACAAAACATCACCGTTACGGCTTGACCGATTCTTATGAAATTTTGTGGGTCTGAGAACTAACACAATCAAGATAAAAAATTTATAAGAACGCGCTTATTTTTACCTTGTGATCTTCGATCAATAATAAAAATGATCGAAGCTAGTGATGGATAGAAAAAAACTAATTTTGTATTGGATAGCCTAATTCTTAAGAAAGGTTTGTGGCTTCTTAACATCACCCCACTTAAAAACGGATGAAACCAAATTGATTTTGTATTTTGTATCAAAATTGTGTGTAAATAAGTATATGATATTTTTTATTTCTTCGTACCCGGTGTGCTTTTAAGCTAGCTGTATGAACGAACACGAAGCAAAAGGGATATATGAGAATCGTAGCACGTGGTGTTTCGTAGTTTCTGCATACTCCAATGGGGGAAAAAAGCGTGAGTTTATCTATGTATGTCGTATTGATAATTCCCTTTATATCCCAGCTTAAAGTCTTACACGGCGTAAAAGAGCAAAGGTTTTATTCAAGCCAACCCACAAAAAGACTTTCAATAAAAACTGTTCTATATTTTACGGCGCTGGCCAACATTTCCTGATTACACTCAAAGATAAGCCTGAATGAAGGAAGTTATTCATATTAATTATTGCCTTACTTACTTCAAAGCATATCTCATTGGTGAACGCAGTTGCATAACATGAATAAATAACCTTATGAATATTACATACGATTCTTTTGTAGTTACGTACGAACAAAGTTAATTGTAAGTCCAACAGAACGGAAAAGGGTTAAGTAAATATGCTAAACAGGTGATTTTATGACTGTTCCGAGTTTAACTTTTGAACGCCCCAGGTGGTGGTCGAGTGTTATGCTCGCGTTCAGAGCCAAGTTGCGTATGATTTTTGTATGCGAACTTTTATATTTTTTATTCATTTTGTAAAATGAAAGTAGGCGTACTTTTGGGATGAATTGAAATACCCCTTTTGTATAAATACCTTAATAGTAATGGTATCCTAGCGGTGTGACCGGTAGACTTCTAAGTCATAGGTCTCTAATTCGAACCCAAGGCACGCTGCTCAGACTTTTCGACTTCAAGAGCGCATTATATAGATTGCTTAAAAAACGGGGTTCCCTTCACCGTTTTTTAAGCAATCTATATATTATATATCAGGGTATGCCTGAGAGATATTTGTCGACGGCATGCGAAGCCAAGTTAGAGGCCCTTGGGCGGCATACCCTGGCACCAAGTTAGTCACTAACTATACAAAAAGGTGTGTCAATAAATAAATAAATAAATAAAAAGCGTTACTTAAGAACTTTCTGTACTTACAATGTTTGTTTTTTGTTTTGGTTTAGCCTACCATTCACATTTAGAATTTCAAAATTGTTCGAATGGACGTTACGTTATTGTCCAGTCCTCGTGCCCAAGACATTATCTCCTTTTACGAATATCTCTTCTTCTTCTTCTTCAATCGGTCCCTCATTACTGAGGATCGTGGTCACTGGACCTCTTTTACGTTATTGTCCAGTCCTCATGCCCAAAACATTAATCTCCTTTTATGAAAATCCCTTCTTCTTCTTCTTCAATCGGTCCTTCATTACCGAGGATCGTGGTCACTGGACCTCTTTTACGTTATTGTCCAGTCCTCGTGCCCAAAATATTAATCTCTTTTACGAATATCCCTTCTTCTACTTCTTCCATTGGTGGAGTCCAATGTTGCCGTCATCATTTGCTGAAAACCAGTTGAGGACCCTCTTTAACTAGATCAGAGCATCGTCTCGATCTCTTTCCTTCGATATTGCCAACAATGACCAGCTTTTCAAGACTGCTATCTCCGTTCGCATTATGTGGCCGTTTATGAACAAAAAATGTGACAAAAGATAAAACCGTCATACAATTCAGTCAACCATCAAAGCCTTTATAGATACACCCTTTTAAATACATTTAGTAGATTTGGTTTCCATCAGTAAAAGTGGAAAACAGTTCGGTATGTAGTTACCGCTTTTTATCGGTCAACGCCATCTTTTGCATGGGAGTACAAAAAGGTTTAAATATACCTTTTTTATTCAATTTATCAACGTGAACATAGGCGGTCGTTTATAAATACTTTCTTTCAGATGTCCCGTATAGATCTGATGTTACACTACTATAGCTATCAATGAAATATGGGAAAATGGTGGTATGTACTATAAATGCCAAAAATAGTTAGTTGAAGCACTTAAAAAAAGGAACAAAAAAGGCGGGAAGGAAGAAATAAAAACTATGTTTTTACTCAATCAAGCATAATCTGATGAACGGATTTGGAAAAATAAATATCCTTTTCGCGGACAGAAGGTAGTATTAACAATTTTTAGCTAAAATCAGCGAACATTGTTAGTCTATACTAATAATTCTAAAGAGGATAAGTTTGAGTTTGTTTGTTTGTTTGCATTGAATAGGCTCCGAACCTACTGGACCGATTTATAAAACTCTTTCACCGTTTGGAAGCTACTCTATTCCCGGGTGACATAGGCTACTTTTTATCCCTGTATTCCCACGGGAACGGGAACTACGCGGGTGAAACCGCGTTACGTCTGCTAGTAAATTATAAAACTACTCATCCTGACTATCGCATCCCACACTGTGTGCCCCGTGAAGTTTTTAACCCGTTTTGTTCTCAATAAACAATATATTTTAGTAAGAAAGGATATTTTTATATCAAGTAACAACGTATTCTTGCTTGACATAAAAATATCCTTTCATACTTCCTTTGTACCTGGAAAATGTTGTTACGGCGTAAATAATTTTGACAATAGATAAGGATAAAATAAAACGTATACATTATTGAGTTCTCTCAATTATGTGGCTTCCGAAATAGATTCACTCTGAAAATAGGACAACTTGTCTAAAGCAGTATTGTGAAACACAGTCACTGGTTTGTTGACGTCATAAAAGCCGTCGCGTTGCTCCACGTAAAACACTGGTATGCAGCTGGAACCGCTTAGGCTGGATGCTGACCCCAACATAGATAGGAAATGATTAGACCAATGATGAACAAAATTCAACATTATGGAGGTAGAACCTTGGCAGATGTTTAATCTGAAAATGATGATTTTGAATCATACCGTGAACGTAAACTTTACTGATAGTTACTATTACGTTTACACATACTACACCTGCATTCTCATAAAAAAAATCACCACGAATTCTGTACTATAAAACATTCAATTACGTAAAAAGACAACAACATATACCTAATACGAGAAGTAAAAACAGGTTTTAACTAATGACTGCACGCACACGAACTAATTACGGCAAAAAAACAATATTGTTTGAAAGAGCACGGCTGTTTAACGATTTACCCGAAGAATTAAAGAAATGTGACAATAATATTATATGTTTAAATCTAAATTAAAAAAACATGTTTATAACCTATAACGTCACCAACACACCAGATGTGAACAATGTAATACTAATAAGAAACTAATTTGTATCTCATTTTAAGTGAGCTGTAATAATTGTTCTTATGAAAATAAAATTCTTTAAACCTTAACCTACGTAACATAGTATCACCCGTGTATCAAGCAGACCTAAGGGTGAAGCAGAGGTGTACACGTACCTACACATGATCTTCATGATTCTTGAGTCCACATTTCTTATATGTATTCGCTCTCAAGTTTAAAGATCAACCGCCTCGACTTTTCCTGACTATTTTGGGGTCAGCTTCTAGTCTTAACTGGAGGCAATTAATTACCAGTATACATGGAGCAACTGTGAATTCTAACTTTACAACCCTGCAGCTACTATCATGATACCCGTTGGGAAGACAGGTAGTCAGATATTCACCGTCCAGATTGCCCGTAACGATTGTCAAAAATGTAAAAGTAACCTATAATTACGTCTTTTCCGAGGCACTAAAGGTTCTCATGAAGTAACAGATGGTCCACCCATCCACGAATCAAACCTCAGCAAGTGTACTTTAACCTGTAACCGAACTGAACGGCTTTTATTACTTAACTATGAGCCCCGTATCTACACGTACTTACATACCAAAAGTTTTGCTCCCTCAAAATCTTTCCAAGAAAAACTCGGACCCTTTTAAACACAAGTTATTGACATATTAAAACAAACATTATCCCCGTCCAGTTTCTATTATTACCCACTTTAACAAGGAAACTAAAACAAACGCCCTGTTATTTGTTACCCGAGAGGCTCATCAAGGCTAGTCAAGACTAAGTAAACTAAAGTTGTGAATCTAGCCTAAATAACCAAAACTTCACAGCAAACGTCTTAACTACCACTGAAACCTTAAACGGAAATTTGAATCTAGACCGTCACATATAAGGTTGATATTCGAAGTGTGTGACTGAATATATGTATCTGAAAACAAGGTGTATTGTTAGTTAGTCGTAAATACGAACAAATGGTTTCTGTATCGCTCGGATTTATATAATATTCGTGTTTATTTGGGAGTTATTGGAAACAGATTGTGTTGAGTGGTTATAATTGAGTAGCCGAATGTTAAGATGAATTTTATTAGGTAAGATTATTTGATTGTTATCTTAGCCGTAGGTCTTCCTTGTTACCACATCTTCGTTCGCGTAGATCTCGACCGCCGCATATACTGAAGAACATAATATTTTACCATTCATTTGCCACAGTCCAGTTTTATTGAAGTTTACTTACTTCTTTTCCGATTTTCTTTTTCTAATAAATCCTACAATTAATACAAGAACATTTAAGACATTCATAAGCTTAAAAAAGTAGTAGTTTTGGCTTCTGTTATATAAAGCCCTTGTACTCACTGAATTCTGTAAAATATCTTCCATGTTCATATATTGGCCAGTTACAATGTTATATACTTAAACCTTATAATATTATAAAGAAGTAAACGGGAATTTTCAATTTCTGGCTATGTTTTACTCATTTATAAAAATATGCTAATTTAGTAAAGATAAAGATAAAGATAACGGGCGGGAATCCACAACTCCACGTCAAAGCGCGTATTTTGCGTAGGGACCATAATCTACCACGTGGGCCCAGTGCGAATTGGTAGATGTCACATGTCTTCAAATTTTCGGTTCTAGGTCGGGGCCGCCGCCACTGGGCCACCGCTGCTCTTATGAAATAAAGAATTTAGTTACTAAAATATTGCTGTTACCAATTTGTGATATGTACAAAAGTATCAACATTTTTGTATGTGACGAGTAAACTTGAAAACTTCTGGACCGAACACACAAAATATTTCACCATTAGGTACTATACTATCCCCAAATGGCATAGGCTACTTTTTTTCTCAGTATTCCCACGGGAATGGGAACTACGCGGGTAAAACCGCGTGGTCCTCTAGTAATACATATTCCGTTGGCATTGCACATTGTGCTACAACATTCACCAATCCATCTTCCACATCCAGCCTGCCTCTGGGATTCGGAAACACCACAAAAAAAGAAAACATGAATGTTATCTTAATTACATTAACACGTGTTTTAAATTACTTTTCACTCCCCATTTAATATTAAACTTTTTCCGTGTTTTACTTCAAATTAAAACCCACCTACTACGTGTATTAAAATAACGCGATGACGTCTAAAAACAGCATTTATTTAATTAAAAGCACCGAATTTATCGTTATTAAAATCGCTTATTCATCACTAAATGACTGATTGTATCGGAGTCGAGTGGGCAGCTCTGCTCTAGTGACAATTATTCATTTTGTTAGTGCTTTGTTGTCAAATGTAATTGGTAGCGCATATTTTTAGAAAAAAAAATATAGCCAGCCGCCACTACTACCCATGGGTGCAAACATTTTTTAATTGAGATTTCCAAACAAACGAACAACTATGACAATTCCTGACTTTTTTAGTGGATTTTCTAAAAATCTAATGCAAAAACAAATCTGTCAAAAGGGTTGATCTGAGAACCGATCAACCCATTTGATTTTTATGTAAAAGGTACCTTCATCATTTAAATATACGAGCAAATATGTTTATCTACACAAATGAAGTCTTATAATAATAAGAGTACTTCTTCCATACAATGAATGTAGGTTAAACTTGAAACTCACCTTTTTAAAAAGAATCTCTTTATTCTAATCAAATTATTTGTAACGTTTCTAAAAAATGTACTATGGTATTCTAGTTTTAAAAGCAAGCGCTGTTGTGTTTCTATGTACAATCAGTACAGTGTACACACACACATATCCCGCATCGAGACATTTATCACCAAGGATTTGGCTGCAGTACATCCAATCGCAAGCGAGACGGGAGCCCGCACACTGAATTCCTTAGTTTCAATTAGGCCACCAACGTTCGCCCTTGTTTCAACCGTACCCGCCAAATAACGTATGTGTTTGGAATCGCATCGACGGAACCCCCAGGCTATAAGGCCCACCACTATTTATGTGCTATGCGAACAGAATCGGTGAAAGGGTAGTGGGATAGTGTAGGCTTAGAGGAGAGTAGATCCGCCGAATTATGAGCAAATCTTTCAAGAAGTTTTTCTGGGAAAATTCACTTGGTTTTACTCTTTTTTCTTCATAATGTAAAATGATGTGTGTAGATCTAAACTTTTTGTTCGTTATGATACATACCAAGGTCTGCATTTTTGGTTACATCAAAAGATGCTTCGGACCAAACTTTATGTAGCTCGACACTAAGCTTACGGACCACTTCATAAGTACTAGATACTAAGCACAAAAAGAAGTAAGTAAGTGTCCTAAGATACGAAACACGACACAATCGCAAACATTTGCCCTCACGTCACAGCCATAAGATACACAGTCTGAGGTCGATTGAATCGCTCTTTGTGAACGGCCCTTAACGATCCACCTCCCTATGCCCCAGCCTCCTCGTATCCGACTAAGCTTGAATTCAAATGGCAAATATCAATTATTGGGAGGAAGCCGGCCAAGTAGCCCGGCCCAGCACTTTTTAATATTATGTTTTGTGTATTTATTTTATAGTTTTACGGAGATTCCCTATAGGCTTGCTACGTGCTTCGAATGCGTGAGAGTTTTAATGTCCGTACAGTTTCCTGGTTTGTGCTTAGGAATTCTCAATATCCTTATTAAATTCCTTATTATTATAATTTGCAGAAGTGGTTTTTGAGAGATTATTTTTGTTTGTCGGTAGAAAATTTTCTGCCGATTATAGAAGAAATAAGGCTCGATATTGTAGACTATATAAGGTGCTATAAAAATATCTGCCATCCTCTTAAGGGGTCATTGTGGGACAAACTCCAAAATCGCGAAAATAAAATCAGCTGTTACCTACATTAATGGTCACGTGAATCGTCGAAATGTAGGGAACAGCTGATTTTATTTTCGCGATTTTGGAGTTTGTCCCATAGTAAAAGATGTTTATAATGATGAGTACAATGACCCCTTAAGAGGATGGCAGATATTTTTATAGCACCTTATACATATACAGGGTGTAACGGAAAGGGTATATACATACAAACAGGGTGAATAGAGTATTTAATAACGAGTCTTTCCTCAAAATTTCAGCTCCCAACTAATTACTTTGAAATTTCACGATATTATTTAATATCGACAGTTTATTAAATACAAAATCATAACAAACGTGTCACCGCACTATGAGGGTCATAATCCTGTCCGGCAAGGTTCCAGTATATCTATCTCGTGTTCTGCGCGCCTAGTACAGACCTATCGGGCTCTGCCTAACCGACGAAGGCGCGACGGCGCGGTCGGGCTCAACTTTACAATTATGTATGTATATGTATAAAAACGTTGCCATGTCGTTTCTTATCACCAAGAGAACCCGTGCCCTTCGGATGTATATACCCTTTCCGTTACACCTGTATATGACTAAAGAATCTACACATTCCTTCTCATCATTCTTGACATGGTTGTGGTTAAAACAAAAGACAAGTTTCTACAGTCTCACTTTTTCGATTCTTTTGCAGACAGAATCCGTTTCTATAGTGGTCATGCTTCGCGTGCAGATGTACATACGCCAGCACATCAACCTACCCCAATGCGTCAAATTTCTTAGATAGGTTTTCAACTTTTTTCTAAACACAAGGTTCATGTTTAATCGGGGAAATTGGACAGTTTGGGGTAGGTCGATGTGCTGGCGTCTGTTCATGGATGAATTTCTCGCCTGGATTTTTGCCCGGTGGATTGCAATTGTCTCGCCCCTTTTTACAATAAGAGTAATAGACACTGCTTAGCCCTTTGGGGAATAAATGTGCGGATTTGTTATAAAACCTATTTTTATTAGAATTCAATTTAGTTTTCAAATTTAATAATTCCGAAATTTGTCTTAGACATCATAAACAACGGTGAAGGATAACATTGTAAGGACACCTGGATATTTAAAAAAATAATTATTGCCAGTTAAGAAAACACTCTTTTTGCTATTTAAGTATTAATATTCCTTTCGCTAATTCGTTCACTTCCTTTAATTAGTTTTGAAAATGGTAGCACAACTGTCTAATTACTTATTAAACAATACGAATCATACCCCATGACGTTCCTACCAATATTTTGTATTTAATTCTCTTTCACATCATGAAAATTGACTGCTGGAAAATGGCTATTTCCATATCCATATGGTTATATGGTTTATCCATATAAACCATATATGGCTAAGTTCAACAACCATCACCCAGATTTAATCTATTCAAGATTAACACTAAAACAGAAGGGCCAGGGTAATAAAAATGAGTGAGCGAAGATTCTCCACTACCTCACACATCACTGACGTGGACTCCCAATTAAAACTTATGTAATTCAAAGTTTTAATTAAATTGACTCCCAATAAACCGAAACTATTTATCTACTGGCATGCTGTATTCGTTTTAAATGTCCCTGGTGATTTGTTTACGCCAACCGTATTTGAATGATGCTGTTAAAAATGTCAGAGTTTGCTGATTCGCGGTTCAGTGAATTATGGTGTTTTGAAAAATAATAGGTAGGTATCTCTATTTTTGTAATATACAGCGTGGACGGGGCATTGACGCACAAACTAATATCATCGGTATTTTGATCTGGACCTGATTTCAGTTTTGTTTTTTATATTTTCTCTTTTTTTTTTACTTTACAGTGTAATAGCATGTTTTTTTAATAACAATGAGATTATCAATTAAAAAGTCAACTATTAAATTTATTTGATCGTACGTCGATGTCTGTCTTCCCTGTCAGTCAGTCCAATAAGAATATAGTTTTTAGTAGCAATTTGAATAACGTATAAACATTTCTTCACCAGCAAAATCTGCAACCAAAAATTCTGTAACTGACATAAAAAAACACCTAAATTGCTAAAATATACAAAAGGTGCAATCGAAACTTTTACATAAATAAAAAAAAGAAACAAACAAGAACAAAATCCAAATCGAAAAACTTTGGTCACACATTTCTTGTTCACACGTCATGATTCTTATCTTCAGCTGGTTTCCGGAAAATATCCTTGTTGAAAACATAAATTGTTATACAGGCTTGACTGGTAAGGAGAAAAATATTGAAGGTAGGCATTTCGAAATTGATACTCGTTGCAAATATGTGAATAAAATAGATATGCGCAATTTTTTGCAATTTTTTATCGTTCGTCATAATATTATGTGCAGACTTTAAACTTGCTGTGAGTCTTCCAAAGAAAAAAAAACAAATAGGTTCTAGCTTCATATTTAACTAAATAATTTAATCCATTCACGTACAGACGCCAGCACATCAGGTTACCCCAATGTGTCTTTTCTTAATTGATTATGGTACCTTATTTTGTTATCCTTAAAGTTGAAAAACGATCAAAGCAATTTGACACATTGGGGTAACTTGACGTGCTGGCATCATAACTGTTGATACACTCACTCAAGTGCATCTTTAAGAGATTTATACCCACTATCATTTCCTTTAATATGTAGTAGCTCTACTGTATATCTACGCTGTATATTTTTTTCAGCTCTGTCGTTAAATATTATGAGTCTACTGCATCACGCGATTAGTTCGGTTTCCCACAAGTCCTATTCCACAAGTCCTATTTAAACACAAATCTTCGAGAGACTAGGGCTGAACAAACAGAGCTGTGGCAGGGCTTAGAAATGCCGATTAACTAGATTGCAGTCACCATGCCGAGTCCGTGATGGCTTTCAGAGACGTATTTAGATTGTATGCAGTCCTTTGTCTATGAGACCAGGCTGAAATAACTTCGTAAACGCTTCGTAGATTCGAGAAATCATAGCAGGGATGTTCGGCAGTTACTTTCAAAGAAAACCCATAATATGGTGCGTCTTTATCTGTTGATTTGTTTGTCTCTGGCTGCAGTATTTTTTGCTTATAATTATTTTAACCCATAGACCTTTATTAGGAATGAATAGTACTAAAACAAATATTAGTAAACTAACTATAACGATTAAACGAAGATATTAAAAAATAAGTAAATACATTCTGAAATAAAAAATAAGCATTTTTGACTTAGGATAATTTACACTATATTTTGGTTTAAGAGTACCTGTAATTAAATACAAATCCGAATTACCCCTAACACCTACGATTAAAATTTCATCTATTTAGTTTAAAACTAGATAGGTACCTACTTTATTATTAATAGACAAACCATAAAGTTCCTGACATAATAATAATATAACCTGAATTGAAATTTTAGAAACGCCATTCCAGACGCTCTCAGGCTGTCACAATGATTTGAAACTGGAAATTTTATCCAGAAGAGTATATTCCGGAAAGTTTTATTCTATTACATAAAAACTTTAGTTTTGGCGCTTCTTCCATTTACTCGATTGAAATTTTATGTTTTGAAAACTGATATCTTCTGAAGTTGTAATAACACTTGTTTAGAATTCGCTGAGGAAGAAAAATTTATGACACGTGAAATTTTTCTTCTTCACTTTTACATGACAAGACAAAAATACAAAACTAAAATAATACAAAACACCTTTTTCCGACAGTGGCAGGCAGAAGCTTTAAAACGCTACCTGCTACGGTTCTTACAATATATATTTTTGCTTCGTTTTCATTTATACACGCACTAGCAGACGTCACGCAATTTTACCCGCGTAGTTTCCGTTCCCGTGGGAATACGGGGATAAAAAGTAGCCTATGTCCACCGGGAATAGTGTAGCTTTCCACCAGTACAATAATTTTTAAAATTGGATCATTAGTTCCAAAGATTACCCCCTACATACAAACTTACAAACTTACAAATTTTACCTCTTTATAATATTATTATTATTATTATTATTATTATAGTATAGAAGTATAGATGAAGACGGTTGAAAATACTTTGAACCTGATCTCTCTGAAGAACATCACCAATCCAAAAACAAGACCCCAAATATTTCACGCAATGATAAAATAGAGTCTATTTAAAATATTCAAAGAATTATTGAGCTATGAAATTGACGTCCCGACCAACCAATCAATATTATTCTATTCAGTGATGATATGGAAAATTTGAAGCGAACCGGAACAATTCGCAGGCTGTTGCCAATTTTGAACGAAACAAGGCGTGTCTGCGTTCCTAAACAATGCCACGTATTTTGAAATGTGGTTTGATGCTTCCCTCATGCATTGTATTTCGCTGCGACTTCACCTGCAATTGTTGCACTTGGCTTAGAATACACGTGTATAAAACCGAGACCGGAATATATGGGATTGAGTGCACAAAAGCTAGGATGAGAACCTTTGTTTGTAAGGACGCTTGGGTTGACAGAATTTTGTGGTTGTCACAGGATTTCAGGGTTTCTGAACACACGATTCTTTTCGCTAATGTTGTTATAGCCACTGCTACAATTTTCAAAGGATTCAAAAGAAAAAATATTAACCACGCGCTGTTCCATACAAACGTCTGTTTTTTTCTTATTCACCGTTACTCGCTCAATCTTCAACATCCTTTATGTATTCAAAATTCTCCGTAAATGTTTTATCATCCATCATTATCTAAACACGTCTAACAAAATCCAACAGAACTCCACGTCCGGACCTCTGTTGGACCTTAATACATTAGTCGGAACATCCACCGTGTTCATTACCGGCCCCCATACAAAACTTTACATAAACTCGCTTCTAAAAGCTTTCTCAATCGTGAATTATTAAACCTATTATTACGAAGTCCAAAATTGTATTAATAAAATCCAACCAGAACGGGTTCTTGTTAGTCGGTTCTTTAATTCATTCACTCGGTACGGGCTGTCTCTAAATGATGAGCTTTAAAACAGAGATATAAAATTTTTGATTGTGATTCTATTGGATTTTTATGTTGGGATAGACTCATTCCTAAATTGATCTGAGAACGTTAAATGTTACAGTTTTTATGCCATCTCTGGAATGAAATGGTATTCATTTCAGTAAGAGTAGACCTTTTTAGATACTTTACCACGTTAATGTTTAGTTAATTTTTTAAACTAAACGACGCCAGTATTTTTTAAGTGTCTGAGACCAATCCTTAAGAAAAACTGCTAAAACAAAATCAGTGTGGAGCTTTTTACAATACAATGCAAGTTTAATGATGCAGAGCAAACGTATCTCGTATCTTTTTTCGAGTTTAGGTACTGTATATTAACGTTTCTAATTAAAAAGAACCTCAACAAACAGTACCTACTGTTTTCTTTGCTTAATTGAACCTACAAAAAGTGAGCTACCAACATAATAATATGATTTTTCTTCTCATAATTATCTCATTAGATCTAGGTTCTGTTAAGCATCAACAATGTGTTTAATATCCACATTTGCTCCACTAGATATTTCTAGATGCACGTCCATTGTTAGCAGTTTCCTGCGGGTTTTAGATTGCTAATTTGTAGCTACAACAGCTATGCTGCTCCACTGTTTAATTTTCCACGGAGATTTGACTCAGGCAGAAATGTGTGGGTTATAATTATTATCAAAGGTACACGCACTATATTCCTGGAATTATTATTCTGAATATATTCCGTATTCACAACAACATTTCCAATTTATGTTGTTTCAAAGCAAAATAAAGTTATTTGTTAAATTACTTTTACAAAATACAAGTCGTCGATGTCTACGAGAAATTTAAAAAGTTTGTTTTAATTTAAACTCATTGCACACATATATTCCATATGTCAAGTGAAACCCCCTAACCACCGAATCATCAGGACACAAGTATTTACAATATAATAAACCTATGTTTTATTAAAATACTTTGACGACTGCCATTGACAGAAATTCAAACTAATAAAAGTACTATAACTATTTTGTGTCATATGTCATATGTCAAACAAAAAAATTAAAGGACGAATGATTAGCGAAACATCGTGGAAGATAGATATTTTCTTGACGGCGCTTGTAAAGTCAGCCCAGTCAGAGGCCCATGAGAGACATAAACTCTGACACCAGATAAGTCAATAAAATTGTGTTACGCTAAAATATAATTAATATTAGACCCATTTGCTAACATAATCCAGAAATTATCCCCTTTTCAAGCAGAATGTTTATTCGGCCGTTTGTCTCCAAAGAAAATGTCTGCGTGCGCAACTTTGATACTAATTTTGACGGTTTCACGGAAAGTAACGAAAAGTTTTTGAAACGAAACCTTATAGTCCAAATACTTAAAATAATCTTGTTCTCAAGCAAAACCTGCCTTTGTGAAACTGAAATTAACTTACGTATGTATTCATTACCTTCACATTTTAATTTCAGAGTTTTAAATTTTGTTTAGGGAACGTTGACGTCAGAAGATACCCTGTTTTGTATAAGTCTCGAACGACTTCATCTGCTGGAAGTTATTTTAAAATCTTCCAAGTCATATTATAATTAAATCTCAAAGTTACCGTGACGTGCCGCTCACTAAGCCGGAATTCCTTCTTAAACTCCATAACTTAAATTTTAATTTAATTATGGGGACATTTATAATTTTCGCCCTAAGGTTGTGTTTCGACGCAAATTGGTAAAGTTTTGTATTTATTGCAACGATTTGTTTAACATCTTCCGTTGACAATATCCGATGGCTGGTGCGATCTTTAATGTTGTTGTCGTTGAATATTGAGGTACCGTGTTCCATTTTATTGACAGCAATGATTGGAACCATTTTAGACTTTCGAACTACAATCCACAAATTCTCAAACCTCGTTTTCACTTTTTAATATAATCTATATCATTTTAATTGTACTTGCTGTACCTTAAACACTATTGATGCTTATAGTGAACTAAAAATGTCGTAAAATTAATATTGTATATAGACATTAGTTCAACTAGTTTTCCCCCAATCAACCGCTAGCAGGGAGGATCCTCACTGACACACGAAGATCAGATTAATCGTGTGTTCATCATGTAATGTGAGCAACCGGCACAAGATTGATGAATGGGACACGCCTCTACCCCACGACCGAAGAAGACAGATCGATTATGTATAAAATATATCGCACAGCTTGCTGCTACCGTAGCTTGAATGTTCCCATATATCAGGAATATTTAGGTGTGGTGATATTTAACTTGAATGATCCTAATACTTTAGTTCGCCATAGTGTTGACTTAAACTACGATAAGTAATAGAAAAAAAAACAAATTAATATTTACTTCAGCTATGCATTTCTTGATATGCGTCGACTGTGACTTTATAGTACAGAATCTCCCTATTGATGAACGATGGGGGATAAATTGATTTCCCTCTGTGCACAAAATCTTCATTATCAAACAAACAAAGTCGTACTGAATATTAGTATGTCGTCTAGATAAATCTTCGTCGAAACTCCTTCATATGTCCACTCTTGTCCGCTAGCCAAGTCTTTTAAGACGTTGGACGAACATTAAACGCACTCAGCACATTTCATGCAGCACAGATGAGCACTTGTGGAGGGTTCCGTCTGTTAATGATTACACATGTGTTTGTAATTACTATCTGATGATAGTTCTTAGTCAACTCTTTCAGTATATATTGTATTATGTTTTTATTTGTGGAATTAAGAGGAAAATATAATATTGTGTATGTGTCGATGTTTGCTGTCTCGTCCAATCAGGTATGCTTGGTTTATTTTCTAATTCGGCAACTTTTTGAGATAGTTGATGTAATTCTTCATTCAGCTTTACTATCTGAGCGTTTGCATCAGATACTTTGCTAAAGTTATCGATAGTCTTTTGATAACTTTCGCAAAGTATCTGATGCAAACGCTCAGATAGTAAAGCTGAATGAAGAATTACATCAACTATCTCAAAAAGTTGCCGAATTTATCATGATAATCAAATCAAGGATAAATTCAGGGAATGTAGTCCAGCATACACTAGGGAACATACTATTATATGGAAATTCTGATTGTCAATTTCACCGTGGAATCAAAAGGTATTTAGATAATATTTACTAAATAAATAAATAAATAAATATTCCACAACTTTCCACACAACACAATTTAGTCCCAAGTTAAGCTTGAGAGCTTGTGTTATGGGTACTAAACAGCTGATAAACATACTTATATATTTTCTAAATACATACATATTATAGATAAATTACACCCAGACACAGAACAAATGATTGTGCTCATCACACAAACATTTGTCCTGGGTGGGAATCGAACCCACGACCTCCGGTAAAGTTTATAGTGAGGTTATTTTAGGTTTTTATTATATACCTATGACTTACGACTCTATCAAAGAATGTCCCATAAAATCCATTACAAAGCTTACCATTGAATTTCCTGGGATTTCCGATTTTTTTCAAACATGCGTGAAACTTATCCTGTAATGGTCCCACCACAGATTTATAGGCGCAACCGGCGAGGAGTTTTAAATCCTTTCCGTTCGGTTTGTACGCTCAATGGTTTTTGTTTCACGTCATTTGAATTGTAAATGCGCAAGTTCGGTGATATGTTTGTCTTTTCCAAACGTTCGTGTCGCTGTATTTATTTTGGGTTATCTTTGCTGATTGTAAACGACTGTTGCTAACTGCTCATTGTTCTTACATTTATTTTGGGAGGGTTGTAAGTTTCCATTATCGTGATAAAAGGGTTTTAGTTATCTAAATGATTTGTTTTTCACCGAATACTGCGGATTTTTTAACTTCAGTGATCTATTTTCAATAGTAATTTCTGGTCGGTCATTAACCTCTTCGAATATTTTCTTTGTGTGACAAAAAAGTCCGCCATAATCCAAACCCTCGTTAAGAGCAACCATTTCGACAACGCAATAACTGCTCAAACTTAGCGAACAGAAATGCAGCGAAAGCTTCCGCCTTAGGCACGGAACACACGAATGGCTTTTCGCTACCAAAACCACCAACTAAAGCCCATTACGGCAATTTTCATACTAATATGTGGTTGCATTATAATAATGTTTCACTGCAGTGATATTATTAATATCAACATCGTCAGGAGTCACGAGCCTCAGTTAATAGCTATTATGAATATTGCTATGGACTACGGCTATAAAATTACCGCGATCGAGTATCGGATTGATGGTCCGGTATGATTTTATTAATTAAGTGGGATTTTATCAATCTACTTGGTAATGTTACTAAAAGCTATTGAGGTAGGTACCACATTATTTTCAAGTATTGGTAAAATTTTATATGAAAATGGTGGTAAACTAAGGGTCCTTAGTTTACCACCATTTCCTACTCTTTAGTTGAGAGTGTGTTGCGACCTTTACACTGATCCTGCAGCGGCTACAGCGCTGAATAAAGTTTTTATAAAACTTTTAATACTGTTTCTTATAGCGCTTGTGCTGCTGAGTTATGATAGCCGGTTGCCAATGTTTTTCTACTGGTATGAGAAGTTTTACAGTTGTTTATTTGACGATCCGATTATATATATATTATTACATTTCTTCAAATGAACAGATGGCGTTAAACTTAAAAAAAAAATAAGATTATAAAAAATAACCATTGATTTTAAATGACATTCCTGATAGTGGCTACAACAAAATCTATTAATGCATTAATTATTATTATTAAAAACCAAAACACAAACAACGACCTTAAATTCAGCACCCGATAAAAAGGAGATTAACTTATATTTACTACCGAAAATTGGCTTTAACGCCAACAATATTTGAACTGTGGATCTTAATACCTTTCTTCGTAGGAGACGCTGCCAAACGAGCCCGTCGATTAATTTAGGTGCCAGATCCCCCTGATTTTATGACGAAATTCTTAGGTGATAAAATTTTCGTCTCGCAAAATTGTTGGCGTTTTAAACCTTCAATTACTTGTGGATTTTCATGGGCGCTTACGGTGATTTCGCTTTGATATTGGTTTATAGCTTTGATTCTGACGAAAATTGATATTTCATAATACCTTTGAGCTACTTTTAATTTCTACTTTTTCATTTTCGATAAATATGTCATTTGTTTAAAGGATTCACAGTTTTATTTTTTAGAGACTGTGTCAGTAAACGCAAATTAAATACTGATTTATAACATACGAGAAGCTCGGGGATTGCAGCCAGAACTCGCCTCCCATATAAACCCTTTTCATACAAACCAAGCGTGTCAGCAAGTGTCACCGATTACCTATAGGAACTAACGGCTTGTGACAATTTTAACTAGGCCTTCGACAGCTTAAAGCTTATGCCTAACATAACTTACGGGGACGCAAATATTAATGACAATGTTAACAACAGCCATTACTCATACCATTAATCAGAACGAAACCTGCAACATCACTACATTATAATTCTCCATGTTAATGACGTCACTTCTCAGTATTGGCTAGTAAAACAAACACGAAACGTCGTGTTCCGTGTTCAGTGTGCCAGCTAGTTTCAACAGTTTTAATACGACCTCCTTCCGCGGTAACAATTCTTGCAATAATAAAAGCTTCGCCTTAATATCTCATAGTTCGTATTTTAAAATTGTATATTCATGACGTTGGAAATAATCAAACCGCTTTTGTTTAAGCTGCATTATTATTTGTGAAACTAGCTGTTGAAGTTTTGTCTACTTTAGGACTGTATTTGAATAAAAACGGAGATTTTAACGAAATGGAACGGTGGTTTTGAGATCATTTTTAATATATTAGTTGCGGCACCTCGTTGCTTGTATATTTGTAAACGGTACTGGAAGATATGAAGATCTGAGTTTGATTTCTAGACTAGGCAAAGTATTTGGTTTTTATAGCTGGATTTCCTTAAAAGTAAAGCCTGGAGACAAGGTTTGTGCCCAGTATAACATAACTGGCGAAGTTCTCGTTGAGGAATACAAGCAAGGTATTAAGTATGTTGTTGTGTAAGTATGAGGTGATACACTCTGAAACAATATCCATGCTCATTTACTTTGCTCATTTTAGCAGATATATTATAGATTCAGCAAAACCATCTTTAGCATGACTTCAAACATTCATATCCAAACTGACCCCGTTAATAATTTTTTCATTAACTTCCCCAAATAAAACTACATCAGATATGAAGGTGAACTGCGCTGTGGTTACATTTTGGCGCGGCACACAGCTGCCACGGCTGTTATACAATAATGAGCCACCTGCAAGAAGCGTGCTTGAAATTTAATTTCATACAGTTTAAGTTATTGTGCGTTGTTCGTTGCAGATTTTATTTTTTGGCATATTTTGCTGTATTTATTATTCATAAGCCTGAGTAATGAAAATCAACAAAGGGTGTTTGAGTTGGTGTCATTATAACTCTGTGAGAAAACTTACCTTTCGATTACCAATTGAAATTGATTGATAGTTTTCAATCTACCAAAGGGTTGAAAATTTCCATGAGACAATTTTGCAGTGATTCTGAAAGCAACAAATGCCACATATAGCTTATTCAACTTACCTAATAGAAATAATAAAAACCAAAAACAAAAGAACTCAAAGAGCTCCATTCTTAAATTCAATGCAACTAATGAAATAAAGTGCGCAACTTGTGTTTGGAGACGAGAATGCCAAGCACTTATTACTCGAAATACTTCCCACTGTACTGTACGGTTAGAGTTAATCAACTATTCGGAACGAAGTAAATCGCGGAACTCCAGCAGAATTTAATCCAAACAAATATAGCTAACACGACTATATATTCGACTAATTAAGTTATCGGGTCACGTATATATTGCTTGCTCACTTAGTTAGCTAGCTTGTCCTCTGTTCAGATATGCATCAGTGTTTTGATTCTAGTATTTGTATTGATATGACCTATCTTCAAATGTCCTTGAAATGTTTCCTCTTGCGCAGCCATTGTTCACATGTACCGCTAGCACAAACGGAAAGTCGAAACATTCGACTTGAGTAGGTATTGAAAATATCCTTTTTGGAATATACTATTAGGTAAATTTTGAGACTACTCCTATTTAGTTGTGTGTGCATGTTTCACTAATTTGAACCTAAGTACTTCTGGAAAGGTTCCAATTTCCAAATCGTTCGATCGATCTTCAAACTAGCTTTCCTAGGCACGGACGTTTAATGCGTCATTAATAGTCACCCATACATGAATTGACCTCAGCTAGCTTAGCTTTACCTTCGATTGATCCTTTCGGCTATTATTATTAAGTCATAAACCCTGCATTTTCTAAGAACTAAATACTCATTCTGCATGATGGTCAGTGTCATCCTTCGATACTGATATAGCATAGCAAAAAATCCATTTCTAACCTTACATTTATTTTAATGCAACACCGAACTCCACAACCAATTAATTCTTGGACCACAAAAAGGTAATTCAATTATAGTTGAACTTAATTCAATTATAGTTTTGTTTTCTAATAGTGTTCTGTATCAGTTTTTGTTAAAACCATCGTAGTAATTACCTTCGAGCCTTTGTATAAAAGTTGGATAGTTTAATTAGTAACCTTCATTGGTTTTAGAGTGTATTTGAAGGCGGATCACGTGGTTGAAATAGTCGTTAGATAAGGGTAGTGGAGATAAGTTGTATGTATGTGGAATATATTTGGAAGGTTTTATATTTTCACTGATGATGCAATGCTTACTTTAAAATCTGGCTTGGTCGTTGTTCAAGGTAATAATATTTTTGGGTTTTAACTGCAAAACTTTTAATCTCCGACGCAAGCTAAAGGATGTAATAAGTATAAATACAATAATCTTCTTTTTATATCATAATTTAAAATACGTTTATGACAAAATCTATAACAATGGCTCAATCCCTGTGTGTCACATACCGTATTTTTTTTTGTCTAAGCTTATTATTAACTTAACTATGAATTGTTGAAAAAAAATCGGTAAACTTATAGTTTGGATGCTTCTCTGTGGCATTCTTGGTCAGAAACGGATGTAAGTACTGATTTTTCTACCCTTTTTTTTCTCTTTCACCTTTTTCCCATGTGTTTGTACAGACGCCAGCACATCAAGTTACTCCAATGTGTCAAAATTCTTTGATCGTTTTTCAACTTTATGACTAACAGAATAAGGTTTATATTCAATTGGGAAAATTTGACACATTGGGGTAACTTGATGTGCTGGCGTCTGTACCATCTTTTGACCTTTCAATCGTGTCAATTAGAGACACAAAAGAAAGACGATGACAGCGCGTACGCCGGTGTCCTCTTGGGTTTTAATGAATTAAAGACATAAGAAAAGGAACTAGATAGAACTAAACCCAATGTCTGGACTATGTTTCAGCGACTTGCCTACAACGACAGCTCCTTATCTCAAAGTACGGACTACAGTTAGTACATACAGTATTTACTGCATCTCTTTGTTCGAAGCGTTTAGCATAAGAACATGGTGACTAGACGGATGTCGGGAGCACTTTACTCTATTTATAACGTACTTAGGAACCAATTACTTTCTTTGTACTAATAGTGAAGTAACTAAGAAGCTGTCTTCCTTTGAAATATATGAGAGTAATCTTATGCAAAACAGGGATGAGAAAGTTGTGTTGACTATTCTACTCGTAGTTAACCTAGAAAGTACAATATTATTTATTTGTCAAAATTCAAGACACGCACAGAAAAAAAAACAAAAAAAACTCTTCAATTGAAATACTTTTTTTATTTTTATTTATTTAATTAACTGATTTTTTTAATAATATTATTTTTAACGATCATCAACGAACTGTGCGATGCCCCAAAGGCTCTTAACTCAGCATAAAAAGTACTAGGTACAATTTAAAATTTTAAATAGGCATTTATTGTTTGAATGAAATTCTAACACAATTACCGCCTTATCTCTAACAAAACCTGGTCAATACCAACACAATACAAGATTTACACCCAATACAATACCTCACAAGTTCTTACAGCAGCGTAATTTGGACAAAGTTAACATACGCCAGATACGCCCCAACTGGGGTTTGTACGAACCAACTTCGACAATTAATGGGCGTAACTACCGGGAGTTTTGACTGAGAATTTGTCGTTACGATTCCTGTTCTAAGAACGAAACGTATGTGAATCTCGAATTCTGGAGAAAAAGAGGAAGTTCTCAAGTCTTTATGATGGCACAAGCCTTTTAATTACTTTAAGGAACAAGCCAAGCAAGCCAGACATAATTTCATTTACCGGGTCGGGCAAGACGTTTCTGAGTTTTTCCATCTGAAATGACACAATAGTAGCCTGGACCCTGGATTAGTGTCCAGTTGATGGTAACAGTGTTTGAACATAACTGCCAATTCGTGGATCCACTGCAAGTACACCTCTGTCTTAGCTTTCGAAAACCATAATAGTAGTGGTTGGGTTGCAGATAAAATAGATGATAAAATAAAACCTATCATTCCTGCAATAATATTGAACATTTTCACACAATAAACATGAATATTATTAAGGAGTCGCAATTTCATGTTCCGCGATACTGTAATAAACTCGACACCAGAGATATAAATAATATGATGACGTCACCGGTATTTCAAACGAATACCTCATGTATGATAATGTAAAGACTACCTTGTTTAATTACGGAGTATACTTACTTCAAGCATGGATACTGTATCTTTAACATTAATTTGAATGGAAAGGAGAAGAATCATTATTAGAAGTAGATAATTTAACGGATGATTTTCAAGTACTTTTACACAAAATAACTGTAACCTTTAAACTCCCAAAAACTTCTTAAATGAGGAGAAGGTCATGTTAGTCTAATAGCCTTTGAACAAGTATAAACCAGACTTCATCAATTTTTAATTATATTGGTACTTTCTAAGTTTATCTTAGAACTTACCGACATCGGTAAAGAAATCATTGTGAGGAAACCTGAACTTATTATTATAAGTCTGAAGTCACCTTCGCCTTCTCTGTATGAGAATAGGCCATTGCTTTAGGCTTATAAATTGGTCATTATAGACAAAAAGGCTAGAGTGAATAGGCTCTTAACAATCTAATGCGCTTTAATGTCATTGATTGCAACACAATACAAGATGCACTCTCTGCTTACCATCAGGATCTTGGGATCACAGTCAAACCCTAGTGACCTGAACTTATTATTATAAGTCTGAAGTAACCTTCGCCTTCTCTGTATGAAAATAGGCCATTGCTTTAGGCTTTTAAATTGGTCATTATAGACAAAAAGGCTAGAGTGAATAGGCTCTTAACAATCTAATGCGTTTTAATGGCATTGATTGCAACACAATACAAGATGCACTCACTGCTTACCATCAGGATCTTGGGATCACAGTCAAACCCTAGTTTATGACAAAAAACTTTTTTACAAAAAAAACAACCGACTTCTTAAAAAAAAACTAACAGGTGAAAAATAACTCCAGTTTCGGAAGTCTGTGGCTTTGGTGGTTTTGTTTTGTTCATTATTGGCCACCGACTTCCGAAACTGGAGTTATTTTTCACCTGTTAGTTTTTTTTTAAGAAGTCGGTTGTTTTTTTTGTAAAATTGTTTTTATTTTGTAATTTTTAGTTTCTTTGTATGTAAAGAAAGTCTTTCAAAACTTGAAAGAATCATTGAAATTGGATCACAATTGCTAAAGAAGTTCTATCTCTAAACATTAATCTGTACATCTCTGCCGGCCCCTTTTAAAATAGAATGGCGTAATGTTATGTTGTGGAAATACAAAAGCTCAGCATAGACATCTGACTATAGCAATCGCGAATAATTTGCTGTTATGCGTTGAAGAGTTCTGTTGCCTGTCTTCTACATCAGTTTTTCTTCACCAAATGATACTTTCTAAATGAAAATGCTTGATTTGTTACTAAAAATGTTGAAATCGGTGCATGTGTGCCTATATTTTTTGAGGAGTTCCCTCAATTCCTCGAAGATCCCTCATCAGGTATGAGTTTTGATACAAATGGGACCAATCTGTTAGTATACCCTATCAAACAAAAAAAAAATTTTGAAAATCGGTCCATAAATGGCGGAATAATGAGGTTACAAAATCTAAAAAAAAAAAATATATACAACCGAATTGAGAACCTCCTCCTTTTTTGAAGTCGGTTAAATAAACTACAGTGAAGGAATTCGCAGTACAGTACCTACCCGATGGCTTACCACCCTTTTTATGTATAATTTCTTAGTAAAATTGTCCGTAACATGTAAAAGTCGATTTATCGTGACTCGCAAAGCCGCAATTTGACAACTGACAATTTGACCTCCACGAGGCACACTTTCAGCCATTTCTCACTGCACACTTGGGCATTGAAACTCTGTATGCAAATTAAAACAAATGACAACTTAATCCGAATTCACACAGTGCATGTAACATTACTTAAGGGGTATTAATCAAAAACTGTGAGGATCGCAGCTACGTGCGCGCTTCTCTCTGATTTACTAACATACGTGCTTCTCCTTAATTTAGTATTAGTTTGTTTGCTGATAACTGTATACGATCTAAGTTTTGGCGTAACGAGGTATATTCGGCGTAACAAGAAATAGATAGAGATTTTGTTACTGTAATAAATGTTAATTGATGTAGACATATGTAATCAATTCTAGGTGGCAAGTAAAAATGATTTGATAACACTCCTATTCGTGCGAGGACACATACCTAAAATACTGCAGAAAGTGTGCAAAATGCTACCAAATTTTTTAGTAAAATAATATTTTTTGCTTGTAGTTGTGTTTATTGCGGAAAGAGTTCCCACAGTTTTAAATGTCCAGTATTATATACCTACCTGAATGCTGAAACATATATTTTAGATATGAATTCTTATAAAAGTGATCTCTTCATATGTGGAAACTATTTCCAAAATGGACCTAATCACGTACATATTTTATAAAAAATCTTTTGCACACATCATGCAAAAAAGTTTTGGCATATGACATGCAAACAACAATATTTATTTTACTAAACAAAAAAGAAATCAAACTGACCCCTTTAATTCTTCAGCCATCATTTGAATCAAATCATCATCAAAAATAAACAACATTCAAAATAATTTCCCACACACCGTACACGGCCGCTCAACAAAATGGAAACAACTCATTTATATCTTTCAATTCTCAGCAACCCAATGAGCTTCTAAATGTTCCTCCAACTGCCTTTAAAACTACACGGTATAAGTGGACACAAGCATTACACTAAATGGGGGCAAAAGTTTCCGTATTATATGAAAATAGATACAGCAAACGCTGAGGGAATATTACATAGAACGAGTACTTTTGTTACTACGACTCGTATCGTTAGGGGACGACCCCCACCCTTCATCCCGTCACGTGAGATGTATCCTATAGTGCTTACTTAGTACGGCTTTGTGGTCAAAATGAAATACCTCAAAAAACTACAATAAGCATTTTTGATTTAGTTTTCACTGAATTTGAATCTTACGACAGCTTTTGACGTTTTTCAAGCTGTCGTAAGATTTGAAGTGGTTTGAAGAGTATTCCTTGTTTATAGCAGCAATAAAAACACTAATTCTCTGTACACTTCAACATCTACGTCTAACTGTTACGGTTCATGAGATATCACTCGTCGACGGACAGACGGACAGCAGTCCCTTTGGGTGTGCAACCCTAAAAATTCAGCAGTGCAGCTACTTTTTGGAAGACCCAGTATCTTGTCTACAGACAAACAACAGCAACGCACCTTGCAATTAAATTGAGACTGTTGATTGGACTCATTAATTTTATAAACGAAAAAAATACCCACATAAATTTTCCACCGTGTTTGAATGACTAATGTGTAACGTATGTTTTAGAAACGTTAGTACGAAGGGAATACGTTATGTGTCTCTGTGTGTGTGCAAATAAACGCGACTGTAGGCAAACAGTATGGCTGCGTTAATGTTTCTATTTCATACATACAATCGTTGGAATGGTAAATATGAGAGTTTGTGTGTATAGGTATGTTAGAATAATGTGTATTTATGTGATGGTTTCGTACGATGACGTTTTTATTTTGTTGGCAGAGATTTTAACTTTAGGTACAAATTACTATTTTCGTATACTTAGTGACTCAACCAGGGGGTCGAGTCTGCTATTGCAATCGTGTCTCAATGACCGGTCAATGATTATTTTTTGACGTATCACGTAACGACGTACAAAAACTGTCAAAAGTTGTTAAATGTTTGATCAATGACCGGTCATTGAGACACGATTGCAATAGTAGACTCGATCCCCTGGTGTCAAAATTCTTATGTCGCCCATAGGCCTATGTCTTAGCTTCGCATACCGTTGAATAATTTGACGACACGGTTAGGTTAGGTTACACATACAACCAGATGTATGGTCTGGTTATTTGTGTATGTGTGTTTAAATGTCTGTATAGAATGCAGTACTATACAGTTCTTGCAGTCATGCTATAAGGGGCAGGTATCGTATAAATCATTTCAAGAAACAAGTTTAGTCAATACACACTACCTTCTTTGTGACCTATTTAAGCTATTTGTTCTTGGTATTTACAATTACTTCATAATCACTTTCACATTGGCTTACTAGGTCAGAATCAACCAGTAGTAGACTAAAAATAAAATTAATTTCCGTACTTAAACACTATAAAAATCTCCAGTACGCTATTCACTCACAAGTACTACACAAATCCTTTACTTCGCAACGTGTCTTTCATGCAAATATCGACTTTGCGCTAATTAAAATAAAGTTAAAAGCCATTTGCAAAGGCACACGCGTGCTCTCTAGCATGCATGCAAGGCTCCACGCAAACTCTGTTAAGTTAAATTGGTTTACATTTAAAAGTCGATAAACACTGCTTAAGGCAACTAGATAACAGTGAGTAAATAATGGAGGAAAAACGAATGCCCGTTTTCACCGACATTACGTGACACCTAAAGGAACGAAGAGTTAAACACCAATGTTCTACTTCGAGTCGAAAGTTGAAAATCGAACAGCGCGCTTTTATTTAAGCATTCATTTGTGCGTCGCTTAGTGCTAGTGAAAACAGGCCTAAGCGTAATTAGTTGAACAGTTAACTATCTATCAAGATAGGATGCTTTTAATTAAAAGCAATTATACACGCGTGGGTCAGGATAATTTACAATGGGGAGTGAAGTGCTGAAAAGGATATATTTTTATTTACTTTTAGAAATTGTGAACGACTACCTACGTGTTGTTGAAATAAGTTTCAATATCCAAAACGAGGCTGATGATGCCGTCAGAAACTGCCATATACAAGACGAGAAAAATGTTCTCGTATCAGAAATGGCACAGAATTGACATATTTGGCTTCAAGCCAGGACAAGACATCAACAAGACGGGTCACGATCCTCAGCACCGAGGAACCGAATGTAAAGAAATAGGAATAACAGAATGCAATGAAAACGTAGCCCATCACAAATGCAATATAATAACACACCACGCGACGTGCAAAGACGCAAACAATCAACCAAATGACGTCATAACACAAGAAGTCACGTGAGAATAAAGTTGTACAATCAAAAATAACAAAGGTAGCGAAACTTAGAGTAGCAAACACGGAACGCTAAATCACAACACGGAACATATGTCAGCCTCACACGAACCTCACTCAGTCAAGAAAATCACTCTCATTTAACATAGCAAGACGTTTGCGTATGAATACGATACTAGGACACCACGATACGACTCATCATAATGACAAAGATCTCGTCTACGGCAGACTTAATTAATCATTGTGTTTACTGATTAACATTCGCTATTCACAACTTGCTTAGTTAGCGAATTTACATTCAGATGGAATAGTTAAATTATTCTGGATCGAGTTCTTGGACAAGCGACTTTGATCGCTTGGAAGCGCTTTTGTTTGAAAAGAAAAATATTTAACACCTGAATTGTAATTGAGAGTATATTTATAGAGAAATTGTAGATACACAATTGAAGAAGACATGCTGCGACAATCAGAAATAAATTCAGAGTATTCCCGTTTGAGCACCTATTTATTGAGCACCTATGCATTAACCTATGGGAAATGGGAATACCTTTGGTGCTAAATGCATAGGTGCTCAAAAAATAGGTGCTCACACGGGAATACTCCATAAATTCGGATGGAAGGATGATTAGTACACAGATAGTTTAGGTTATAAGACTATTTGTTGACATTAGTATTGTATATTGACATTGTCTAATTATTTGTCTTCGGTCTGCGTCTTGACATTGATGCCAATTGCTTTTTATTATTAATTATTTTTTAATAGTCAATTCTTTATATTTCTTTATTGTCCAGGTATTTTTTTTAATGATTGAGACTTGGCTAGCTTGTTATGTTAATTTCTCACCAACAAATTGTACGCCCTCTGGCATAACATAGCGCTCTCTTTATTACCTTGCTACTCCATTATTATTTTACCTCTGTTAAACAAATGAATTAATGACTTATGACTTACGTTGATTAGACGTTTTGGAATTTACCATTTCGGTTTAACAACACTTTTATACAATTCAATCCTCACTATAATTGATAGAAACTCCCACCGTGTTTCCATAACATAGTCCGTCCATTTCTATGAACATAACAATGAAACCAACGTCTCCCTGGAGCCCAGTTATCGGCGAGCAGATGTGAAACAAAACTATATACGTTCTTCTCTATAACAATGTAGGATAAACTGCCCATAATACTGTGTCATGAATGACGTTAAGTTTACATTTTCAAATGGTTAAATTGCTATGGATGTCGTTGGAATACTTTATGACGAGAGGATTGTATTACAGTTATTACTATGTTGCACTCTTCTATCAAAAATAGCTTCTAGTCTTTTGAATTTAAGATTACTCTTTATCTCCTGAGATGCAAGTATCTTTTTACTTAATTCAGGAGTCAGCTGTTCAAACTGTTTTTTGTCAGGCACTTGTAAAATCTTGTCATGTTTAGTTTTATGATTAATTTTAAGAACTCATGTGTTTATTTTGTACAATACACTTATTATTATTATCTTATTAAAGTTTATCCTTTAAACTTCTGTTACTTCATATATTTAGATTTACAAGTACATCATTTAGATTTACTGCGCCCATATCCATTTTTACTTCCATTTCCACACTGACCTTCACACACGTATTCAGGCTCATCATTATGCGGTCCGCGAGCGTGATGCCGCACATATTTCTCATTCTCAGCATTTTTTTCATGAACTTTTTCATTACCAATTTGTTACTTATTTATTTATTGCTCTTTGTTGGGTCCTAAGAGGCTACTGGGGCATTGTTTTCTATTAAAACAGCTGCTTATACTATAATACTATTAACAGTTCTGTGGGTTAAGTTGTATAAGATAATGTCTAAAAGTACTGATCTGACTACAAACATTTTTTCAATATTGAAAATTTGCACTCTTGCTAAATGTTACAATAGATTATGTATTATGGTCTAGTTAACTTTCATGCAGACAAATGCTTGTAGTTTATGAGGTTGTACGTTGCATTCATTCTAACTTTGCCGCTTATATTTAATGTTATATTTATATTATTATAAACACCCCTAGCAGCAGCACTCAGAACAAAAGGCGATTCACAAAATAAATCCCCAATCCATTGTTGTATACGCTGCATTGCTCCGTTCCCTTAGAACGGATATTGAATTTTCATACCGTTCGTTTGTTGCTACAAGTCAGTTTTTATTTATCGCACATTTATACCAAGCACGTTTGTTGACAGGAAATTAATGCATCGGCCGAATCAATTTGTAACTCGCTTCGGGTTATGGATTTGTTAATCTATTATATATCCCGTTGAAATGTTTGTATTCTACAAGAGGTTACATAATATGTATGGACGATGTTCTGTTAGTTAGAAAACCCACACCCTTAAGCAATCGCAAACCAATTCTTGAAACCTGCTTTATTTTATTTTGGTCTATTAAAATCTACCCGTACCCATTAAACTTCATTTTTATAGTGGGCATAGATACATATCCGTTTTGACTCAATTTTCTGCTTGTTGTGGCTCATCATCCCAATCCAACTATGTTGGGGTTGCCTATCAGTCTTATAAATGCAGCTGAATACAGTTGCCTTACATGGAGTAACTGCCTTCCTATCTTACCTCCACGAACCAGAGATTAGATAACACGATATGACGATACCCTTGCTAAGACTGGCTGCTCTGGCCTTCCATGTTTCGCCATCGTTTCTTAACTCTTCATAAATGTTTAGGTAGTACTAAATCAAAAACAATACAGCAATTTATTCTGCTTACTGTTATTCATAACCGCATTACAAATTTACCCTTAATACAGCCGATTCAAATGTTGGATACCATTGCTTATCGGGAAACACTAAAGTTTTATATTCCGTTGTAAAATTTTATTACTTACATCTACTTTTAATATGAACTGAAATGCTTTGTTTATCTTCGATTGTGTTTTAAAAGTTAACTGGGTGTGTTTTTCTTACATTTAGTTAGTTAGTTACCTTCAAAGTATTGAATTGGTTCTTATTTCTACTTTGTCATGTTTTCCATTCATCAAACTTAAAAATCTTTTTTGTACTATGGAATTTGAATATCGATATTGGATTTTTTCTAAGTCCTTTTTAGTTATTACGAGTATCTTATTGTAGATTCTATTCGGATCTTTATGAAATTTGGCATGGAGATAGATCATATCGTGTAGACGGACATAGTCTATAATTTATCTATAAAATTAATATAGAATAAAATCGGTTTTTTAAACATTCTTCAAATACAGCGCCATCTATGGTGCTATGACAGACGGTGAAAAATAACTTCCCAGTCCACATTTGACCAGTCTTTAGTTAAAACTAAGAATGTAAGTAAGTAACGCAATAAAAAATCGATTCTAATGCAAAACTAAGTTTGACGGGGCTGCTAGTGTTAAATGCACACGCCAATGTAAGTCAAAAACGTCAAAATTGTAAAAAAAATGTTATTGTTCAAACTTGTGTAAAATAAATTTCATTGTAGGGAAATAAAATGTTGTAACAGAATAAAAATATGACAGCGGCCTGTGTTTAATTGACGTACACAAGTTTTTATCAACACAATCCTTTGCAATCATGTCATTCGTGATTTTTCCCAAACAAAATTTTCAGTGCAGTCGCCCATTATATTTCTGCATGCATTCATTACTTTATCATCTGATAATAATCAACGCTTTTTGAATTCTGTCTCGTCGTAAATTTCAAATATTGCTTGGCTTGTCGAAAATTGAAATAACAAAAACAATGAATTGGTACAAACATATCTTTGCAGTTGAATATCCATACCGTACCCATCTCAAAGGTTTGGAATGAACTGAATAAATAATGTTGTTTATTTTTGTAAAATCGACTGTTATCACAAGCTGAATAATTACAACCAATTTGAATTATTTGGCTAATGAATATTTAGTGATGGTTTATAATGGTGGGACCTGGGAATTCTATTTGGGAGCAAAGCGAGTCTAATAGAAACAGAACGCCTACGATCGTTGTCATGCATAATTTAAAATAATTGGTTTTCAATAAGAGCAATGAAGTTCGAAGTGAACGGAATGCTGGAAGATTAAACTCCGGGAATCTAGTAAAAAGGACTTGGGTACTATTAAAATATTTAAAAGGATTTACTTTAGCAGAAGGGTCGATCAACGGGTAAGTGACGCTTCACGAGGCCGTATGGTGGATTGTTTATTGTCCATTCTCACATATTGAGCACGTTGAATCGGTCTCGGCTGTCAAATGTATATCTTTGACAGTTATAACTCGTAGGCAGGAACCAGACAGGTTTTTCGATAAATATCGAATTACTCAGTCACTAAGTTGTGTTCAGATAGGCAGTTGTTTAGATTATAAGCCGTCCCTAACATGATTGCGTAAAGGCTATGTAGATGATGGTTTCACCTTGTGTAAGGTATTTTTCTTACAACATGCTCGTATGTCAGTGGCAAAAGATCATTTTACGTTTTCTTCCAACACTATTTCAATTACTTAATTGTGTTATAAATGTCGAAACAGAAAAACGTGTATGGCTCTATAAAACTCCACATTCATATATACATTGAAAATAAATAAATTAAACAACATGCTGAGGATGCGATACGTAGCATTTCGCTTGTGGCTACTTTGTTTCCAACTAGGCACAACACAGTGCACAGTGCTCAACACTACTAAACAAAACGTTGACGTGGAAAAAACTTTTGGAAAAAAAAATCGCTCAAACTTTATATCGTGCAACTCTAGCGTTGTCGCTGGATATTCCTATTTTAATTTTGTCGTACGTAATTATTTCGCTGGTGATTCGTTCTTTTTACGTTTGTAAATCTAAATAAATGGAAGTCGGGTTTTGTTCGTTCATTTTTCGGCTTTAGACGAGTGTTTTACCACAATTATTCGGTGACTAGTTTAGTGCTATTACAGAAGAGTTGAAATTAACATGATACTAGCAGTAAATTGTAAGTCACGTTTGGGGTTAAAATAAGAAATTTGTACGTTTACGAAGAAGTTTGAAAGTGGCGTCGGTGACTGAGAAGTTTTTTGAATGTCGGTTTTCATAGTATTGAATGAAAGAGACTCATGTCGTGACGAAAGTTCAAAAAATATTGTGTAAGGGTTATATGAGAAAAAGAAGACGAAACAAATGATAGATGGTTTGAGGCTAAAGTGGCTTGAAAATAAGTTTTTGTTGAGGTGACGGTGAAAAGAGATGCATGGAACGAGAAGATTTGCCGCGATGATCCCAAATGAATTGGGAAATGGGCAAGAGAATGATGGCTGGAAGTAAATTTATTTTAGTCTCATGAAGAAGTAAAGTTTGTGAGTTTAGGATGTTGTAGGGGGTAAGCTTGAAGTAACCACTGAATCGGTTTTGAAAATTATTTTACAAATAGAAAGTTTTATTTGTTATTTGTGAGTGTCATTGGCTATAATTTATTTTCAAAACTAAGAGGGTTTGGAGGGTGAAACTGCAAAATGTACGCGGTCAAAGTCCCGAGCGATGTGCTAGTATTTTATATTAATAATGTTGAAAATGATTTCATTACTGAACGTATGTACACTTTAACTATATTATTCAAAAACTAAAAAAAAATAATTAAACCTAACAATAAATAACTACAAAGTGTCAAAAACTTCTTCTGCACCGCTGCCAGCTGGTAAAGTGTAAAAATTTTTCATTACTTAAATATATGAGCGGCCTCCCAATGTTTTAATGGTAAAAATTTATTAGGATTTAAGCGAACCCTAACTTATTGACCAAGATAATTAAATTGAACATTAACTTCGAGCGGAACGGTTACGTTCCAGTAAATTACCGTTCTTTGTTTTTCTTCAACCAGCTTCGGAAACATTAAACATTTCGAGCATCATAATAGCTCGTTCCAGTCTTTTAAATAATGTATTCTGGCGTGGGTTTACATAAATATGAGTAACTTATAAGAATTACGGGAACATGCTTAAAAAGCGTGAAGGAAAGTATACCTATCGTACGAAAACCTGAGAGAAATTTCTTGATAGCATAATAATATAAAGCCAAGATAAAGGCCCTGAATAACGACTCTGACATCAGAAGACCAATTCCTATAGTTATAAACGTTCAATATCTAGCCGCAATCTTATCTCAGCGCCAATCAATGTCAAAATCTTGTCAAAAATTTAGTGAAATTTGACTTATTTTTAACAGCTCAAGACTGAAAGTAGAATGCGACCTTTCTTAAAAATAAGGGAGTTTCCCCTCTGGTTAGTCACTAATAAAAAAAAAATTGTCTCTTGTTTCTTGCAATCTGTCACTATGAGATATTTAACAATCTGTATGGAGTGATTTAGATGATTTGCTTGGTGTGCGTCCTATGACACAGCCCAGAAATTATGAAGCATCAAGCTAAGTTGGTCCGATAAAATCTTCGGATGTTGGATGGATGTTATCGGACCAATTTAGCTTGATGCTTCATAATTTCTACAACATCTGAATTTCTTTTTTTTACTACTAATAGGCTCACTTTAGACTACTATCTCACCCGACTGTAAGCGATGAAGTGGACGACGACAAAGCAAGCTTGCCTAAAAGTAACATATTCACTCTTGACTTAGAGACCCTTAGGTTGTAACTAAAAATCACGCCAAATCTTCGAAAATTATTTTCGTCTACACAAACTAGACACTGCACCACAGTGCACTCGCTCGAACACACAGCCTAAATGGCAATACTCGTAAATCAATCGCTTATTCAGCAGCGAGATCACGCTGCGTCATCGAATCATCGTACTCTGTCGGATTCGCGGTTGAAGCGATAACTGGCGGGCGCTCGTAAAATTAAACACGTTAAACACTTTGGAAATAAAGCCGAATTAATGTTATATTTTAGGTAAATATGATGACGTTAACGACTGAACGTGAAATAGGGAATACATTTTGGGTATTTTGGTGGCTGCAAAATGTTTGCAGTCGGTTGGTTTTATGATATTCGAATGGGTTAATTGAAAAATATATTATGGTCCTCTTTTATCATCATGTTAGCAATTCAACTTTATTATACCGTTTTCTGTCTTTCTTTATTTTCTTTCCTTGTTCCAAAAATACTGCCCCACAGTTATAAAATCGCATGTTTCTTGGGTTAATTTAGTAACATTTAAACTAACATACACGAACAGCCAGTAAAAGTAAACCGAAAAATAAAACAAATTTCTTAATCATTGCAGAGCAGAGAATGAGTAAAAAATCGACGACAAGATTTAATTATAGGTTAGAGAGTTCAGCACAAAGTAAAAATAGTCGTAAAAAAGTGTACATATTCCAATTTATTTTTGCAGTATTTCATTACGATAATACTTTGTATTCGGCTGTGGATTAATTACTCTTTACCTAACTCCAACAAACTGGCCGCAAAGGCTATGTGCTCGTTAGTTTCAACCCCTATGTAATAGTTACATTCTGGCTTTACCTAACAACTGATTTTGGTGTCAGCTTAGAGCTTCACTGAACAAAAACTAAATATATCTGCTTGTTAGTTCAGTGTCTACGAAAGCTACAGTGCTACGACGCTACGAAGTAGTTGCTACGAGGCTACGCGAACTAGTTGCTACGACTCGTAGCGCATGTTGTAAGAAGTCGCTAAGAAACTTCTTAGAGCTAATTTTACACCGAATGGGAAGTCGTATTAGTACTTGTAAAGTGAAATTGAGCTTATTTGATGGAGCTTCGGAACTTGTGTAACGTCACGCCTGTTTCTCTTAGAGCGTAGGCAGAGTTGTGTAGTTCACACAACATTCGCTTAATATTTTTTGCCTCCCGTTTTTCACTACATATAAATTCTCAAATTGAAAATGGTGGGTCCATTAGACTGCCATCACAACAAGGGCCTACGGTATAACGTTTATTAACGTTATACACGTACTAATACTCCTACTTAATTACTGATAACTATAAATAGGTCGATTGGCTCGACCTATTTGTGACCGGAATGAATATTGAGCCATTATCTTTTAATTATTAGCCTGAAGACTATTACGGACAAAAATAGGTAGAATTTTCTTCAGGTATTATATCAGCGATCACTATTATTTTTAACCGACTTCACAAAAGAAGTAGGTGATCAATTCGACTGTTTGTTTTTATATAAGAAAAGGGCGTAATGTACTGTAGTTTTGGAAATCGGTGGCAAATAAATGAATGAATTTATTCATTTTTTGTCTGTCCTCTCAAATCTTGCCACTTTAAAAAAAATACAACCGAATTGAGAACCTCCCACTTTATTGCAAATCGGTTAAAACATAGCACAGTAGCGCCTTCTTATTGGCACCCGTGTGTAATTCTGACATTAAGACTGATTGGCTACGCGCCGTTGACCGCGCGCTGTTTATTTAAGAACCTACTGCTCTTTGCTTGTAATTTATCGATTTGGGTTTGGATGTCAAGTTACTATTCTTTTTTGAGATATCTGAAAATAATCTTAATCTATAAAACTGAAATACTCTAAGTTAACACTTCTAAAGTTTTATGGTATAAAAAAAAATATTATATTCTAGTCTTTTTTAACTTATTTTTATTTTTAATCTACAAAACATTCACGATACGCGAAATATTTACCTAAAAATATTCTGTGGAAAGCTTACAGCTAAACAGACACACGTCTACTTAATTTCTTCTTATCTATTTAAAAAAATATGCTAAAGTCGCGCATTAATATTAGAATTGAAAATTGACTATTATGTTTACAAAAAAAAAGTAATATTTTCAATTACACTCTAATACAACACCCTGGCTACAAAAAAAAACTTTTTGCCCAAAACTAACACCAAACAATAAAAACAGAACCCAATTAAAAGTAAAAGAATATATCTCCCACGCAGCATGTCGTCACAGCATTGCAAATTAGATCGTTAGCCTGCTAATTAAGATTGAGACTTGATTAAACGTTTCCGTATTCTGGCATGATAGATGATTATTGCAGGAGAGACCGACTTTCGTTCAGCTTATACTTACATATAACTATGAATGTGGTGACATGCCTCTTTAATTAAGATACTGGATTTGATAGCGAATATTGAGAATACAACTGTTAACATTTGACGTATTAAATTTCATGTTTATTCAAAGTTTCAAATTCAAATTACATAGTTTATTGCAGGTCTTAGGTTCATAGGATGTGATAAATAAACAGTTATTACATAGATCGCAGTCACAAGTGTGAAGTGAAGAGAGAGGAAAGTGTGTGTGTAAGTGAGTGAGTGTGTGGGAAGTGTATGTGTGTGTGAGTGTAAGTGGGTGTTTTTTTTCCTACCTATTTATTTAAATTTGTAATAATATACGGTAGAAGGGATACCATTGCACGTCTGAACACCATATTACTTCAGCCATTTTTAAACTAAAGTAATGTAAGAAAAAATCGACGAAAGATTTAAATTTTGGGGGGAAGAATTATGTTCAAAACACATGGTGCCAGTAAATGTATGTATTAATCATCACACTTACTCATAGGTTACCGACTTAAATTAATTAAATTTTTTCACGAAATTGTCCTTCACTCACTACAGTAATGTCTAGGATAAACTTAAAAAGTACAAATGAATTGGAAAGCCTTGTGTAAGAGAGTCCAAGTCCTAACGACTAAACCACTACGAATTTCTACATTATTTAACCTACCGTTATTTTGATGACAGCTTATATTACTTGTTACAATATATGTTGTTCGTGCACTTCAAAAACTTTTAAAACTACTGCTTTTGATTTTCTTAAAAGTTTTCAAGCATGAGGATTTTGTTCTTACTACCTACTAGGTAAATGTAAACGAAGCAAAAGAAGTATGTAGGAATCGTAGCATATGGCGCTCTGTAGTTTCTGCCTACCCCCATGGGAAAAAGGCGTGAGTTTATGTATGTATGTATGTACCAACTAGGTAGACTTGTAGCGACATCTATCTCGCCACATACGAACTATCCTACATCGCGCTATTAAAGTTATCCGCGCAGATTGAACGTATACAAGTTCCCGACAACAACCGTCGGGCAGTAGTTAGCCCACCAGACACAACACCCGTCTGGTCGGAGGATCCTCCCTTTTCAATGGTGGATGAGGAACTTTACACCCTGTTCCTCTTACCTCCAAAGACTCATAGCAGTATACTAAATTGAGGTAAAATTTTGGACTATCTTACCTTTCAATACAAGACCAGCAATCACCACAAATGGTGCAACATATAACTACACTTAACAACCGACCTTATCAACAAACGATCAACGAAAACACTTATACACCCCCCTCCGTAGATAACAAGTTGGCTGTAATAACTTCAGAAATACGCTTAAACGTCCGAACGGGCGTCATAATGCGTTTCTCTAACGTCCTAATCAATTTGACGTTGAGTCTGGGCAATGGACACAAAGTAGATAGGGAACAGAAGGCCACCTGCGATAACAGGCCCGTGCACACAGACTCGTTCGTTTGTATTATGTGTTTCAAATAAGAATAGGAACGTCAATGACCCCTATCTGTCAAATGTCGCTTGAAAAGTACTGCCTGCAACAAAACCTTAATCGCGTATCAATTTTTTTTTTTTGTTTTATTTTACCTAGTCGAAGATACTCAAAGTGAAAAAAACGTCTTAAATTAATTAGTCTTGTGGAGTAGTTACGTTTTTTTTGATAATTCTGTTTGTTACACGGTTTTTTGCTGTTGTTGTTAATATTTGTTTTAGTTTTCATCTCCCTGTCTGCTCGAAAATGTGTGAACGAGGCGCTGTTTTGAATGGGAGGGCTCGAGAGATTATCTCCAATGTAAACAAATACTTTGAGAGTGCAATTTAGTAAATTATTCGTTCGTAATTCGTAAATAAATTATATTTAGTGTATACATATAATTCGTAAATCAATTATTTATTTATTTATTTATTTATCAACTATGGATGACTTACAGCTAATGCAAACAGAATAAAAGAATAGCATGTGAGACTGACAGCCAATTAAAAGTCATCACTTATAAAAAACAGGTTGGAAAAAAAAAAAAAATAGTGTGAACAACACAACACAGTTATCAAAAAAGGAAAACAGTAAAGCTTAAACTAAATTTACATATGGTATTCAATACAAGAACAAACCTGAATGAACAAAATCTTATTTAAAAAAGCTTATTAAAAAAGCTAAAAGCTTATTATATTTAGAAAAAACCTTGTTTTGCTGATCTTATCCAATTTATTCGATTTGACAGCTATGACGTCACAACATGGCGCAAAATCATTCCTATTCTCATTTGAAACGCATAGTACAGACGCCAGCACATCAAGTTACCCCAATGTGTCAAATTTTCGCAATTGATAGATAGATAGATAGATAGATAACTCGTTTATTTGGTGCACACACATATGACACATACATAGTAATAAGTACAGTAATTGCAACAAGTTTCCAATACACAGAAAGAAAAAATAAAAATTAAAAATTAAAAAGACATTGTTGTAATGACGGTATTGGCTATAAAATATTTAATGCAAAAAACATACAAAGTGCGGTGGGTGTCTCAAGTCTGCACCAAATGGGAGTCCAGCTCAGCATGTGCCAGGCAAGTATACCTGACGCTGATATTCTGCTGAATCCCTGCAGTGACGTACGGACGCCAAGACGACGCTAGATACAGGAATTAAAAATACCATATATGTATATAAAATTAATATATATAAAAAAATACGCGCTGACAAAAACAAAATAATGCCGTGAAAAAAGTGGAGTGTGTGGAGTGAAATATATAAGTGTACCCGCAATTATCCAATGTGCTATGCAATTGAATATAACCCTTATTCTGTTTAACATAAAGTTGAAAAACGATCAAAGAAATTTGACACATTGGGGTAACTTGACGTCTGTACGTACAGTTATCTTGAGCTAATGTCAGATTGTGGGTGCACTTATACTTGTTATAGTTAGGTAAGTGCATTGTACATGTGTGCGTGTGTTATCACTCATATGAAGTTGCACGGATCGATTAAAGTATTGGCGTGGTTGGTTGGTTTACAGCCGCCTTTGCCCGTTCGATGTCCGCACAGAATAGAATGATGGAAAAAATCAAAAGTTTTTGTGTTTTATTGTGTTTATTCCGTCAGAGTAATTGTTGTACGGCGTTCTAATGTGAGGTTAACTAAATAAGTAAGCCATTGGTCCTGGCTGTCATTTATAGATCTCATTTACAGTCACTGCTAGTAGTCGGGGTATCGTATTACCCAGTATAGGGATCATCAGATAGGTAGACGTTAGGCTGAAGGCAAATTTGGCTACGTCAAATTTTTATTTTTTTTCTTTCATGCTAGGTAGATGATTGTGTAGCCAGCCTTCTGTAGATACGTCACTGGTCGTCTAACTTTAGCGGAATTAAATTTCATCATCAGATACGTAGACGTTAGGCTGAAGGCTGATCCTGACATAGTTGGGAACAGGCTACGGTAAATTTTATTGATGCTAGATAGATAGATGACAATTGTGTAGCCAACCTTCTGTAGATACTTTTCTGTGGTAGATACGTCACTGGTCGTCTAACTTTGGCGTAGTTAAATTTTAACAGTTCCTCGCCTGTTGTCCCAGATTTGCAAGTTCGTTGAGTTCAATTTGTCCTTTCGTTGTAACTGTTGGAATGTCATTAGTAGCTTTGGTCAATATTACTTAACGCTGTCATTTGTTTTTAATATTTTCTTGGATTTTACTAACTTTGATCGCTTCATATTGTCGCAGAAAACTTATTTTTGAATGAAGCAACACAACACATTTAAAGACTCCATTAAACAAAAATATTGTCTACATTTTAATAAGATTCTTTACAGCATTAAAAGCTCATTTCATGTCATTGGCGTACTTGGCTAGATAAATTTATAAATAAAGCAATACATAAATACATGGTTTTACTATTAATGTAGGTGAATAAATTTGAACTTGAGGTTTGAGATATAATATATGTAGTTCCCATTAAATTGAAAATTTCACATAAAACTAGTAAATGTACCTATGTCTGGAATCACTAAACGCGCCTTGAGCAAGCATAGCAAGTTCATGGCTGTGTGTTGTGTGAGGAGAGGATAGTCCTGCATTGGAACAATAAAAGGCTGGAATTAATGTTATTATTTATTGCGGTTTTTGCCATGACAGAAACAATCTTATGTTACAAAGTAACTTAAAATAAACTTTTTACTTAACTAAACATTGTACACAGTATTTAGCCCTTGTGAATTGTCACAGTCATCATCTGCCTAGCCTTTTCCCAACTATGTTGGGGTTGGCTTCCAGTTTAACCGCATGCAGCAGTGTTTTACTTGGAGCGACTGCCTGTCAGACCTCCACAACCCAGCAACTGGGTAACATGATACCCTTTGGTTAAACTGGTTGTCAGACTTTCGAGCTTCTGACTATAAGTAACGACTGTCAATGATTTACAAATAGCAGCTGGGACCAAATGCTTCACGTGCTTTCCGAGCCACGGAGGAGTCTTGGTATGTAATAAATGGTCACCCTTCCACGGACCGACCTCGTCAAGCGAAGCTTAACCTTCGATTAGCCCCTGCGGCTGTTATAATTTAGCCACAAGCTCCTCCTCTGTGAATTTACACAGTAGACATTATTATGGTTTGTCTTTTATTTGCCCTTATGTGTGTTTCCAGCTGTGCTAGTAGACTGTATTTGTAACCACTTAGCAACACTAATTTGAGGGCAGACTTCTTGAATGTAACAGTGAATTAATCATTGTACAGCGTTAAATAAACCGACTTCCAAATTACTTCGCTGGAAATACAAACTTGCCAATTTGAGAATTTATTTCTGCCTAGAACAAGACCTAGTTTTGTTTGTAAAATAGGAGTAACACGCACATTACAGTAAATTATGAGAAACAAGAAGCTTTAATGTAACTTAAAACAAAACAACCATGTTGAAATGCAAACTGTTATTTAATAACCACAGGGTGCTCCAACAATATAAACAGTTGAATAAACTGCTGGAAGCCTGTTTTTCTCAAAGGGTTGAGCATAAGTTTAGGTACTTAGAGTATGTACACACACAACTTGCTTAGAATAGAATATAATACTCTTTATTTTACACCATTAAAACTTACAAATTATAATTTCAAGGGCTACAAGCGGTGTCACAATGGGCGGCCTTATCGCTAAAAGCGATCTCTTACAGACAACCTTTGGATGGACTTAATAGTGGAGGAGAAAAGATGAGCAGGCAGTGTGTGGTGTACTATTTACATAAATATATACCATACAAGGCCATTTGAATAGACATATATAATAAGTACAATTAAGAAGAGAAATAATAAAATAAATACATAAATACAAATCATTTACAGAGTGACGAACAGTTATTACATATTAAGACGCGTTAGGAGAGAGGTAATAATTTTTAAGCATATTTTTGAATGATTGTAATTTTTGAGCTTATTATGTTTGAGTACTATAAAATAAGAAGTAAGCCGATTGCACAAATCACACACAAATATTTTTAATATAACTTAACCAGGGACAGATCCAGGCTTCGGGCTGCATCTGCAAAATTGGCTAATATCACTTTGCCCTGTGGGTCTTGATTTGACTGCCTCGCTGGTCTAGTGATCGCAAGCGCTGCTGAGTATGAGGTCCCGGGTTCGATCTCCGGGTCGGGCAAAGCTTTATTGTCAGTATTAGCCCGGAGTCTGGGTTTGTGCCCGATTGATGGCAAAAGGCTCGCCGCGCCCCCTATTACATGGGACTTAAACATAACTGACGAAATGTGGGTGTACTACTGGGACACCTCTGCCTAACTCTTCGGGGATTACAGGCGTGATGTTATGTTGTTTTATCTTGATTTGTAATTAATGCAATTGCAATTGCATGAGTTTAGTTGTCAACGTCGTTACTGTCTTGTATATTGGTGTTTGCTAGCTATCATGTAGCAAATTATTTAATTTAAATGATTAAGTTTATTAATTTCCAATGCTGTTTAAACTGTTCTTCTAACATATCAGACAGACGTGTTGCTGGGGAGTTTGTTTCGCCACTTCTTCCCACCAAAAACACTAGGAAGTGGCGAAGGCTTATGTAATTTTTGACGTTCAAAAAGTGCTGATCCTCAGCTTAATTTGAATAAATGACCTTTGATTTTTATTGAGTGATTTTGAAATAATGGTCACCTATTTTTAACCGACTTTAAAAAAGGAGGAGTTTATTATGTTTGTGTGTATGTATTTTTTTTATGTATGTTACCTGATTTCTCCCCCATCTGTGGACCGATTCTCAACATTATTTTTATATTTGAAAGAGTATACTCTAGAGGTGGTCTCATTTTCCACTTTGAAAGTTTTTTCGATGGAACAACCTCAGCAAGCGTCACCTCAACTTGTGCGTGTGTTATTATTTACCCACAAGCCGTACACGATGATTCTGAACTCAAATTCTCATCCGAATTGGATTCCCGCCACTAGACGAGAACTTATAATAACCGTGAGTTACATCACCAAACCAATTTCACTAGACTGTATGCAAATAGCTCTATCCGTGGCATCAGCCGTCGCACCTGGTCCAGTCTTATTGGAACTTATAAGTTGTGCAAACTGTTCCACGTTGCGTCCCACTCTATATCATAGAATATTTAGTTCTAATACATCTATCTCCCTCGCACAGGAGCCGAGAATTTGTCTCGGTTATTGGAATTCGTGAGTTATGTCCAACTTATATGTATATTCGTCTTTGAGATACGTACGGAGTCTATCTTTTGATTCTGAAATTTTTAGTCCTGATTTCGGACGGCGGAATTTTTTATTTTGAATTTTGGGAGAATTTAGTTTGACATATTTCATTATTAAATAATTGAAAAATAATGTTTCACTTTAACTTTTAATTAAGAACAGTAGGTATGTAATTGAAACATTGAATAATTTAGCACTGAAATTAACCTATGATATCGCCTTTCTAAGGAACGTGTAGTATTAACACCTACGCCAAAGTAAGCTTTCCACTCTTTATTAGATTATGTAAGCTTTTTTCCTTTCTGTTCACACTTATGTAAATAATATTACTCAGAATTGTCAAACGATGAAAATGAATAGACGCATAAGAAAAAAAAAACACTAAAGTATTATAATCATTTACATTACGTAAATAGTTACGTAATGAAAATGATTATAACACTTTTGTGTTTTTTTTTCCATTACGTAACATGAATATAGATTCATGTTACGTAATGGAAAATTTAATAAAAATAATGTATTTGGTATTCAACCTTTCGGGAATATTTTGGTTGTGTCTACAAATGCTTGGGCCATTCTATTACAGTTTAACCGTCATATTTTGGCCGAATATTCAAACAGCGGGATTTAATACACGTGACCGCGAATGAATTAGTATTTGACATTTATTTGCAGGTTTACCCTCTGTTTATATTTTGCTTTTGTTAGCTGACTTTAGCCGTGTTTTGTTTCGGAACAAAAATATATTTTAATATCTACTTGTGAAAGGTTCTTAAAAATGGAGATTACCATACCTACGTAAAAAGTTCGTATTTGCAGAAGTAGAATTTTATAGTTTAGTTAGTCAGTATTGTTATTGGGCGTTTTCTGCAGGTCGATTCATTCTAAGTCACGCCGTGAGAACATGTGTGAAGTGAACTGTTTACGCCCAGCATTAGTATGGAATGACTCACTTCACCTACATTTTCACACACACACACACACACACACAAGTACACGCACGCACACACACACACACACACAAGTACACGCACACACACACACTTTCTAAACACGCACACACACACAGAGACACTCACATACGCACACACACTCATACATACACACTCAAATACGGCTTTTTAATTAACCAGTTGGTATTTCATTTACTTTACTTTTTTCTCTTTATTTTTATTTTTATTTTAACCATTGATATTGTCACTCCGAGACTAATTTGTTTGTACCTGTAATCATAACTTAAGAGAGAGCCCTGGCACCCATAACACAAGTTTACTCTTAGCTTGGGTGTCAGTGGTCTAAACTTAGTGCTTACTACAATTTTAATGAAAACCTGTATGTGTACTACAACTTAGCAAATAAGAACAAAAATTGTAAAATGGAAAAATAAATTTTATTATTATTATTATTATTATTTTCACGGGATGTTTGTTTACAGAATAGGCTTCTCACTAGATCTTGCGTGCCTTCCTTATGAAAATTAATTGGATAGATTTGTCAGTTGCGCGGAATTATCTAATGATAGTTACACGGATTTTTACTATCCTTATATATCCATGCTTTTCATTGAAAGTACAGATGCCAGCACGTCAAGTTACCCCAATGTGTCAAATTTTCCCAGTTGAATATGAACCCTATAAAGTTGAAAAACGATCAAAGAAACTTGACACATTGGGGTAACTTGATGTGCTGGCGTCTGTACATCATATTTTAGCTATAAAAAATAGTCATATACCGTAGGTAAGAGTTCCAGGTTGTTCGAAATTCCTTTTAAAGGTTTATTCCATCTGGGTTTTATCATTACGAACCAGAGTTTTGGAAGTCGTTAGTGTCTCATTCTTGGGTAACACTTTGGTCCGGTCGTGTGTCTGATCTCGTCGTTCGTGACGTATTGCCGTTCCATCAGACTGTGAAAGTGAAGGAAAAGAGAGTTCATTTGTTTTACATCCACTATATTTTGCTTCAAAATGAAGAAGATATTTTTTTACGTTATTTTTATTACGTACATAAAACTCATTACCACTTAAAATTCTTGAAAATAAGACTCATTTTAAAATGTCAATGTTCTTGTACTTAACATTACTTACTTACATTAGGAAAAGAAACATTCCATTAGTTTCATAGACTGTATTATAGGTACAATTTCTCCAAAGCATTTGATTTTACGCTCTTTGCTTCATTTAGTTTTATTAGTACCTACTACAATTCGATTTTCCGTCTATCGGTACAAACAGAACCAGATGTGAAAAGGCTTTGATTTCAGAAGAATGAACTTCGTAGATTTCGTTCGGCTAATCTAGAAGGGTGCGCATTCCAATTCGACTACAATGTTGTTTGTCAGCATGAGAATACTCTCGAGTCATGCTGACTTCTAACATTGCGCCCATCTGTTTACAGGTGGAATGTCAAGCGGAGGCGGCACATGACTCCAGAAATAAACAGTAAAAAATGTGTTTGATTGAGAAAAAATCTAGTGTCAATTGTGAACGGCGGACGCGCCAGTGTAGTGTATTCTCCGGATCCAGTTGAGAAGACCGAAATAGTGTATAACAATGGAATATGGTTGAACCGCTAAACCCTCCTGGTACAACCAAACTGTGCTTCCTATAATGATCTAGCGCAGTGAAGCCAATTAAACCAAAACGAACGTCTAACCCTGACATTATAGCAAACCTAAAGCATCATTGTAAATATAATTAAATTAAAAAAAAAATCCTCATCGTTGTCTACGTGTTTTTAAATCTTAATAAAAAAACTCTAGTCCTAAAAATTTTGAAAATTTTTCATCGAAGCGGTTGTCGTATTTTTGTGATAAAAATTAAATGATATCAATTATTGTAGGCTATGTTAATGTTAAGTGGCAAAACTGGTTGTGATGTGTATTTGTAAGGAGTAAGTAAGGTTTGCGCGTAGCTTGCGCATTTTTGGGGTGGGTGTGCGCGGGCGCCGCGCGGGTATGTTGGGGGCGGGGCGACGTAGTGACGTGTGTCTTGGCGCAGGCGCGGCCCGGCGCCGGTAAGATGCGAGAGCGGCGCTGTGCGCTCCACCGCACCGTCGCTCTACTGTTTGCCTACCTCCTCTTCCTCAACTGTCAAGTCGATGCCGCTGGTGAGTTGCATTCCATTTTTGAAATATTGTAGACGCTCATTTGTTTATGAATATTCATAGAAAAATATATATAGAGAGGACTTGACCGTTAGGTGACTCAAATTCACATTCAAAAGTATTTAATTTTTGTAAAAGCAGTAAGCTAATAAAGTTTGATCATTCTGCAGTCTAGTTCCTGGTACTTAAGCTACTAATCTTACAAACTGCTTAGTAATCATAATAAAAAGAAACTTTTTCCTGTTGGAACTATTGAAACTTGAGTGGGTATCATTAGCGTTAATTGAAGGAGTTTAGTATCCTTGTTGGTAATTAACATAGCGTTACTCCCTAAGTGGAAATCATATCGGATGTCTGAGGCAATCAGATACGTAATTAAATGTCAAAGTTCAGCTGAAGTCATTACCCAACAACACAGACTGTTTGCTGATAGTCAATATTCACTTGAGATCTAAAATTTCGATAAAAATTCACGACTTTTATCGATACTTATTTCTTACGAGTCGCCATCTTGAAATGTCCTGTCAAATCAGAGAAAAATTAAAAAGAGTTTTAAAAAACAAATGAGGGTTTACTACTTGCATGGTAATTTAAGGTATTTAAGTATGAAATTGTATAAATGAACTGACGATATAACGGCAAAAAAATTATATACGATAGTATATTCACAGAGGTCCTTATACGATAATTACAGTTGAAATGAATATTTCGTGGAAATTTTGACGATTGTCGCGTGCCTATTACATTTTTTTTTATTCGGATATTTTTAACTATTGCTGGTATAATTAAAAATGACGACGACAAATTAAGTTAGTCAGCGATTAGTTGTTTAATAGAAACTTTTAATTATAGGTTTAGTTTTTTACTTACCAAGACTAATGATGAAAAATAAGGTGATTTTTAAAATTGGAATTTTATCGATATTAGTACACACGTACGTTACAATTACAGGAAAAAAAGAAAAAAAAATATATTTGTTAAACTGGGATTTTATCCCACGCATCATAAATTTGACATAACCCTAATGTTCTTTCCAGACAGACACACAGTAAAAAAAAAACAAATTGTAGGTAGGTAAAGGTAATATTATTTCAGTGTTGTAAGTTACTTTTGAAATGATTACCTAAGTTTTTCCAAAAATTAACAATTCATAACTCCAAGCAACAGTTTTCCGAAACATCATTCCCAACTTAAATGAAAATTAAACAGCAGGTACTGAAATTAAGTACCTACAACCGAATTTTAATCAACTCAAGAACAGCGGAACACCAAAGTTGGCTTATTAAAACAGCATTAATTCAATCACGATTTTGTTTGAATTCACAAAAGGGGAAAATTATACCGACAAAATTCTGCTTATATTCGCGCACAGAAGCATCAAGGGTTAAATACTCTGGCCTGCAAAACTATGTATCACAAGAGGCTAGTTGGCTAAATATCTGTTTTATTCTCTCATCCCATCCAGATTACTAGAAAATATTAGACACATATTTTTTTCTTTTCCACGTAATGGAAAAATAACGGCGATACATGGAGTAAAATTGTTCCATGACGTCACTATCTGGTACAGTTTATACTTAATTGTTACGTCACAAGCCCCTTCTCCTTAATTTTAATGCGCTTAATCTTAGTAGTTTGCAATCAATTAGAAAATGTAAAAAAAAATGTGTATTATTTTTTATTATCTAACATTCTAACTCATACATTCAATATAATGTTAGTATTCATACACTGCCAACATGCATAATGAAATAACTTTTTAATAGAATATAATATCGGCTCCGAAACCTCGCTGGTCAGTGTGACAATCCAGCTCAAAGCTGTAGTCTGAGCCCGAGGAGGAAATACCAATAATTCAAAGTTAAATAATATGTAAAACATACTTGTTAATAGCAGTTGAGTTTTTGGACAATAAGCTGAAAACGGCTATTTTTATTGTTTTATATTTTTTAGGACAAAAATATAACTAACGAAAAACTGAAAACTTTATCTGCTTTATAAAGTTTTCAATTATAAAATGTCTTCTTTATTTTAGTAAAAAAATAAAAATGTTAAAATTGTAGTAGGTACCTACTTATTTCCGCAAGCCAGTGTAGCTATACCAGTTTGGTGAATATGTCTCATATTCAGTCATTAGCATAGATACAGGATGAAATCACATTAACATTCAGACTAAAAATCGCATCTCAAGCCTACCCGCATAATTATGTCGCAATGCTTCATGAAAATGAGACGTAAAACGTTTTTATGGTAGAAAATAAAACGGGTGTAGTAAACTGTTGTTCGCCACACGTTTCGTCGGGTTTTGTACGTACTTAGTATGCGTGTTGTGTCCATACCCGTGACGTGTCGCAAAGTTGCGGAAATATGGCCAATGTGTGCATACAATAAGGAGTGAAAAAGTCTCCCTGCGTATAAAATATGTAAGGTTGTTCGATTTTATTGGAATAGATGCGGAGGACGAGGTAAACAAATTTCACTACTTTCTTTTTTTTTTTGTTTAGGCTTTTTGAAGTAGCCAGTGTCATCCGTATGCAAGATTTATTGCCATTATTTGTGTAAATCCTGTATGAAATGCTTTTATGTAAGTAAACCAGTCAGCTCAGATTGTGATCACCATTCTGTCGGTTATGTACGATGGCTGAGATTGTTTCTCCTCGTAGGGAAAGTAATGCAGGTAGTGTTTTATAATTGAAATGCGTTTTTAATATTTGGTGCTAAATTTATCCTCAGTTAGCTATTTCTTTAGGCAACTTTAATAGTAATGGTGCATGCCAAAAGCCTGGCATTCATTGTCTAAATGATTCTTAATTAAATGCTAGTGTTTCTATCATCAACTTAGAAAATAAAGTAAGCTTCTAATGCTCAACAGTAAGTATTTAATAGGGGGTTTATTCCATGACACTTCCCAAAAATCTCCCCAAGAATCCAAACAAGATTTTTGCAATAGTCCATAACGCAAATCCGAAGTACATATTTAGAAAACCCACAATTTGGGTCAAGCGGTTCTAATTTCAAAAACCACCGAAAATATAAAGATATTAGACACACTTATTGTTGTTTTACGTCTTAAATTGTTATAATGTTGGCATTACTGACACTCGGTGGGCATCATTTGCATAACCGGCGTCGGCTGGGCCCGCGATAAAATGGCTACCGTCGAACTTATGACGTAATTAATGAACCTAAATGATACAACACGGATAGCTGAGCAAATTACACTTTTTGCCGACCCTGTTCTAATGGAGTATTGTAATTGTTAGCATGTGGTCATGGTAGTACTGGGTTGCGGGTGCAATTTGGTTGGTATGTGGCCGGAAAAATAATACTGGCTTTTAGGTCGAAATTGGAGGGAAAACTGAGGTAGTTTATATCAAAAGACAAAACAATGAGAGACGTTAGAATAATAATTAATCTAGGCTAGACTTAAAAGGCTTTCTAGCCCAATGTTTGTGTTAGTTAATTCAGAAAACCCATTTAAATACTTATAAAACGAAAGACAAAAAGCAGCAGTGTGTCGCTACATATTAAAGTCCTCCGCCGCGTCTGTATGTATGTCTGTATGTTCGCGATAAACTCAAAAGCTCCAGCGACGATTTTCAAGCTGTTTTCACTAATAGGTCGAGTGGTTCTCAAGGAAGGTTTTAGTATATAATTTGTCAAGTTAAACATGTGTTACGACATCCTAGCGAAGCCGCGAGCATCAGCTAGTTCTGTATAAATCTCGCCTTGAAAATATAGGTGAAGTTAAGGTGAAGTGAGCAGTCATTAATTCATACTAATGCTAGGGATTGAAGATTCACTTCGTCATTCACTGTTCGCGGAGTGTTTGATAAATAATAGAGCTCTCTTTAAATACACCGCTTGGAAGTATTAGTAGGTAAAAGTGTACCTACCGTACAATATTTGCCAATACATACAGAACATTGTGCAGATATGAAAATTCAATATTAAAACATGACTTCCCATGCGCATAATGACGTTCATCTAACGCTAGTTGCTCTGTTAGTATAATGATGAGAATTTCAATTATTCGTCAGTGAATGATGCTGTGCTGTGCAGTCAATTATGACATTATTTGAAATCAAATTGATGGCAGGTTCATTAGAGCTTGCTATACTGGTCTCACGCAGCTGCAAAATAGATGTTGATAATAATAAGTTTTCAATTCAAACGCGACAAAATTTAATGAAAATACCGTGGATTAAATCTTGAAAGTAAATTTAAATTTAAGAACACGAAAGAGTGACACCAAAGGTAATTCCTATTACACTATCTTCAAAATACGAATACAAAGGGTGGCAAATGACGTCACCAAATAGCGCCGGTCGTTACCGCGCGCTACAGATCTTTAAGGTGCTCTAAAATTTACAAAAGGTGAGGGCTTTGTTATGACGTCAGATGGCACCCTGTCGTTATAACCCGCCTCAATGCCACGCCTCTACCTTACTTAAAATAGGATGGCGCTAAACAAAAAGAAAACAACACTTCCTTCGCCGCACCTTCCACCAACATTAATTCTCGATTAAGAATTTTATTACAATCGTAAAGGAAAATGCTTTACTTTTGCACATATTGGAATAAGTAAAAAAGATTTTGTATTAGATGTCTTTACGACACCCCGAAAAATATATTACAGACGTGACTATTCGCGTCTATCTCGATTACGAATGTCGAATCGATTTGTGGCGGGAAAAAAAAATCGGGAATATGCGACGACGACGCCTGCTACCGGCTTTGATTTGCATTTTAATATGCACAAGGGAACGGGGAACGAAGCTGTCATATTGTGCAAAAGTGATCATGTAAAATGGATGTGTGTTCGAGATCGATTGGAAAACAATCGATACGTATGGGACGTATCGGGGTCGCGTCATCGCTGTGAAAAAACGAGACCTCTTTTCCACTACCTTCATTCGAGTTTTTATGTCAACCTAAGGGAAGGCAAGATAACATTCTACAATACAAAGAGCGATATGGAATTTCTTCGGGAATTCATTTTGGATGCGAATTCTTTATCTAAGTTATGTAGGAATAGGTTATGTAAGAAAATTTTCTTAAGTGAATTCTGGAGATGTTTGTGAGTAAGGGAGTTTTGACTTCATTTGTGACTATTTGTATTGTAGTAAGTGGTACATACATCAAAAGCAGTGCAACTTCTTCCACATTCTATACAGGGTAAAAAAGGAAAACATCGCCGTACAAACTGATACCTTATTTTGGTACAAGATTTTGTACCCCACAGTGTTGAAATTTTTCGTCGGCATTTTATTTTTCGATTTTTCTGATACACATTTGTTATTTAAAAATGTAAAAATACGAGAATAACATTATTCATACTTGAACTAATAAAATTGGCCATTCCATCTTCCTCGGTCAAAATTGTGTGCTGGCGCTGCTGCTGTGGCTTTTGAGAACCTCAAGCGGCGTAAATATAGCAACCTTGTTGTTATTTATTCTTTCGAGCCGTTTGGGGTTGAAACTCTTGAGCCGTGGGGTCCGAGTGCTCGTCTTCTTTTCAAAGACACCTGCAAACGTTTAGTTGACGCTTACCGTGACCCAAGGGCTGGCCTCTATTTTGGCCAGAAGTTAAGCATTGCCATTCAACGTGGCAATGCCGCCAGTCTTTTGGGCACTTTACCAGGTGGCAGCGATGCAGAAGAATTGTTTGTAGTTATTTATTGCTAGGTTTAGTTATTTATTTATTTTAAGTTTTTGTATAATATAATTCAATAAATTACATTTTAACCATAACATTTTATTTCAAAAGTAAATACAACAATTAATTTATTTAATAAAAAATCTCATTATATTCGATAGCAATCATAATTTTGGTACAGCTAGCAAGAAAAGTAAAAACGCCGACAAAATGTTTCAACTTTGTGAGATTCTTAATCATGTACTGAACTCATATCATCAGAATGTTTATCCCTTCAAAACTGTATATAATACATTCACCCTAAACCAAAGACACAATTGAATCATTCAACAACAAAGACATAGCAGCACTGGAAATATTAAACCAAAACGGGCCGCACCGAGCGTCAATTACCGTCTACTCCAACATTTATGGTAACTTTGCACCGGAATTTCTATTTTCATTAATCGCAAGGTTCGTCCGTTTGCCGAGGAGTGCCGAGGACAAATCAGAGGTAGGCACGAACGACAGCACGTGTTCTCTACTGCCGGAGGACATAATCTAAATGCTAATATATCTGCGTCACGGGTTCGACGATATGGCGGGGTTTGACGCGCCGCTTTGCACCGGTTTGAACTGGTCCAGACAGGAATATTGCGGTGCAGGTTTGAAGGGAAAGATTTGTGAATGGCATTGTGCTGTCGCGTATGCAGATGACGATGTGCGAATGTTTTTTGGGTTTTGGTGCTGTTTTTTAAGGGGAGGTGTTTTGTCTGGGTATCTCTTCAATTTATTTGGGACGCACAGAAGAAAAAAACATCAAAACCTAAAACTAAGAAAGTCATGTTGAAATTTAAATAAAAAACTAGAATTTTAAAAAGGTTCCTACCTCAGTATAATGGCTACGATATAAAAAAAACAATAATTACAGGCACACCGGTTAATAGAAGTCCCATGTAGGTAAAAAGAGTGTGAGTATGTGTTATGTTTAAGTGCCAATAATATAATCTATTTTCTATCCACCGTTCATGCTATATATAATATATCACAAACAAAAGATTGTGGCCGTGTTTATAATAAAAATCCGATTAAATACTAATATAATTTTGCAATTGTCCTAGCTAAACGTGAAATAAAAAAAAACTGGCCAATTAGGTTAAAAAGCAAATGAACACCTAACATTTTCATCTCTTTGTCATACAACCATGGAATCATGTAGGAAGTCAGATATCATCACATAATAGACAAGAAATATATACCCCCCTTTGATTTAGAATGCCCATTAATTAAGGTCTCATGTTCTCTCCAACAATAAATTTTGGACTATCTAACATTGAATATAAGTGGTTATTCAACCCGCAAAACAGTTACATGGGCCCGCAATTCAGAGGTACCAACTGAACAAGGGTGAATTCTCGAAATTTAGTTTCAAAGTTGGTAGAATATTTTTAGGAATGTTTGCTTTGTTAAGGCTTGTGTTGCTAGTGTAAAATGCTTTAGCTGTATTTTCAGTTTTTTATGTTAGGTAATAAAAATATAAAACCTATAAGTTCTATACAAAAAAGAACAAATATAGTTTTAAATCTAAAACCTAAACTTTATAAAAAAAAAACATTTAGTTAATAAATAGTATTAGGTACAATTTTTTTTAGTTTACAAAAATAACTTTAAAATATTTTTAATACCCTAGTATAAATTTAATAGAGATCAAGTTTTTAAGTGAATAGTAAAACTACTAAAATTTCTAGATATCAAATCTGGTAACCCTCGATCCAAAGCGCCTGAGGCATTCGTCTTATGAATATGAATGAGCGATAAATATGCCTCTTGAAGATAATAGTTATTATTTTGATAGAAATCAGTGCGAGTAGAATTCGAAAATAATGAGACACTTACTGATATTACTTTATCTAAACTGAAATAAAATACTATAAGTAAAATCGACTAACCATATCCATAAGCAAATAGTAAATGTCGTACGACAATAATAAAAAAATAAAGTAAAAGCAAACTATTTCAACTAAAGAACGTATGAAAAAAGACTGTTGTATTCAAGAAAGGTAATTGAGATTTAAAAACTACGAGTAATAAGCCAATCGAAAACCAACACTGAACTTATTAGGTATTCAAAATCAATAGTCAATTAAGGCTAAATCAGCAACCATTAATTTATTTTCCTTCATTAATTCTCTAACAACCTCAATGAATATTGAACTTGACAACACCCTGGCTTCTCCACATCGGATAGGCTTTCGTGCGGTCCACCAATAATATTGTTTTCACCGCGTGCACCGTTGAATGGTTTGAATTGAATTTCCATTGGAATGGAATTCTTTCCACGGTATTGATTTTAGATACGGTCGGAATGAAGTTTCATATGCCGAATGTATAAAGATGATACATAGACGGCGTTAATACCTGCGTTGTTCTTTTGTTTACTTCCACAATATTGTCATTATGTACAATATTGTACGCCTAAATTGTGACATTGACAAAACGCCGTTCGGAAACTTTAGAAGGCTGATATCAGATTTCGTCTTATAAATTAGGTAATCTAACACCAAATTGATTTATAACGATCTATCAAGAGACTTAAACCTTACTCTTGTAAAGCTTAATCTTTCCCATGAATTTTCAACAGAGAATTAAATTTCATACTATAAACATTATCCGGACGGGTGCACCTAATAAAAAACAAAAGAGGTCCGGCACCGCGGAGGTTTTTGTCGTCTGATCGAAATTCCCATCTCTACTCCTGTCCGCACACAGTTAGATATTAATCCCGGCCCAATAAGCGCTTCTGATAAGAGATTTTCTTTCGATCCCAAGTAATAGGAAGTTTCTGCATCGATGGTCCCTTCTATTTAAGTTTAATAACGTTTTGCAGCAGCGGATCGTACCGCCATTGTTGGGCCCGCGTGACCACAGTTTGCAGCCAACTATTGTTTAGAATTTGATAGTGGTTTTGGTAACAGGCTGCTACTGATAAATATAATGGGTTTGCTATGAAGTTACATGGTTTGTTTTGTTATTGCAGGTCATAATTTTCGGTTTGTTGAGGTAGTTTTGTGTTGTTATGGTCATTGTTTTTGTTTGAGGCTTTGATAAGGTCATTGGATGTTTGTTCATTTAAGTTTATACATGTAACACCAATAAAATACTGAGCATGCTCACTGAAATTATTGGCAATGATGCTGTTCATATTAGTATGTTGTTAACTTGAAGTGGAAACCATAGTTAATCGTTCTTTCTATCCAATGTCTATTTTATCCGATCGTACTTTAACCCCTTATTCATGCTTTTTGATATTTTCGTTCATTTTATATATTGACGAGAACGTCGATTTGTTCTCCTACTATTATTAACATTGTCTACTACTGTACACAAAGTCATTTAATTAATTTATTTTGTACCTAAAAAAAATGTTTTCTTGTCGACATTAGCCGTCGCACGTCGGTGACTTGTTGGGCACATTTTCATTTGTCGGATATACCCGATCGTGGCGGTCAAAAGGTTATAGATCAATTCCAGATTCCATTTGCAGATTCTTAACAAACAAATAAGAAAAAATAACATTTCCATAACCATTCTCACCGATAGAAATGGTACCGAATGTCTTTAGTTGAGCTCTAAAACGATCGTCTAAGTCTATTGTCTCCGGTTTATCCGAAGAATTTCACTTCCGTGCCATTAATTTTCCATTTCGCCCCTAAATCGACTATTGAGAGGCTCAACCAACGAATTTTGAGCGACAAAAATCTCGATAACTTACTATAACGGTAGCTTCAAGAAACGATTACCTATACTCATATTTTTTACTCTCTTGCCTATTCTAAAAGAACTACCAGATTTATGATGCATTGTGTTTTTTGATTTGGCATTGTTAGAAAGATTTGAAGTCTTACGCATTACTGGAATTAAATTTCTTCAAAGAAAAGCGTGCTCATCTTTGAACTTTCACGCTTTCAAATCAAGTTCATACAGAAACTCGCTTACAAAGATTCTGTCTGAGATTACAGATTTACATGCACTTCGCGGAACTCTTTGAAGAGAATGCAAAAACAATCTCCATGAAACAAGAGATAAATTTATCAAAGCATACAAAGACTATCTCGGCTTGCGTTCATAATTTCCAACTAACGCTACAAAAATTGGCGAGTGACGTAGTACGGTGGGTCTTTTACGGAGGGTGTAAGCAAACAACCCCGGAGATAAGCTGCATTCAAGGCGAAATTGTGAAAGCGTCGAGTGGCGACAACAAAGAACCTTATTAACCTGCCACTAACTAATGGACGACGATAGGGTTACAGAATGACCCGGCTCGAAGGACCCTTTGTAATGTTAATAAGGCATGTACTTATACTGTAATTTTAGGTCCATTCTCAAAGTTTGTTGTCGCTGCATCCGTGTTCCAATTAAAAAATATTCGCATTCAATTTTTGTACCTATTGGAACTTTGTAGGGCGTGGTATGAAAAGGTTGAAAGTTGAAAAGGTGAACATTAAAGAGATCGAATTCGCGCCCCTTCTAAAGATGGAATCTTGAGTGCCGTTGGTAAACCTGTTCTCTTTGACTCGACTTTTTTCATCCCCTTATAGTCGGGTCGGCGGAATGTTAACTAGTGTGAACGGTGGGCAGCGAGCGATGAAAAGAGATGTACACACGATACATGCATAGTTTAGACGCCGCCTTTGCTTGCCAAAGTTAATGGAACTTGCAAAGGAGTGACTATGAAAGCAGCTGTCTTATCTTGGACGTTAAAGACTTGAGGCTTGATGTTTATCGTGGGAACAAGTCGTCATACAGCGAGCTTCTGTTTTCAAAGATAAGTGGGTTAGCTTTGCTTAGTATGTTATTTGATGGTGGTAATTAACTAAAGACATGCAAGGAGCAGAGCCTTTGGCATGTTCTTTGATTATGTTTAGAGCTCTAAATACACTGGCAGAGCAGCGTATGCCATCAGTAAGAACAGTAAGGGAATCGAGATGGATGAACCATTTTTGATGGCGCAGTTGGGCAGTTGCTAAGCGATTAGTGCAGCGTGTCGTGGGTTCTATTTTACCGCACAGAACAATATGTTTTTGTTTGAGTACAAGAGAAATTACTAGAGTGAGGCAAAGTTTCTTTAATATTTTTTCATTAGTTAGTAGGTAATCATTGCCAGCCCTTTTCAAATATATCACCAATTCGACAACCCTACTGCAATCTTTCAATTAAACACTATCAGCTCCATCTTGTAAAATACTAATTTTCCATCAACTATAATCGGCCATCAACTATAATAGGTATCACTAATAAAAAAACACGTTTCGATCGAGACCTCACATGCAATGCGAGCCCTTTTTATTACAGTAAACACCATGACGCGTGTAGTTACTGGATATTATTTCTGAACGAATAGCTTTATTATTTTCATTTTAAATCGAAAACGATACATATGTCAAGCTGCATGCTGTTGTCGTTTGTGTTATTGTCGCAATAAAAGCGCCTACCAAAAAACGGGTTGTTACAGAAAAAAAAAACGTCAAAGGGAGTTATTTCTAGTCTATAACTCTGTTTTCGGGATTCAGTCAGACCCTGTTGAGTCATCTAGAATTTGAGTGTGAATTTCTATTGATTCAAAACAACAATGATGACGATGGCGTTGTCAATGTCTTACAGCCGGGAAGCTAGTGTGGGCCCAGCTGTCATTCCGGTACGCACCGGTATGATACCTGGGGCTATACTGTTTTTTTTTTAATTATATCAAGCTTTATATTTTACTAGCAGACGTCCCGCGGTTTCACCCCCGTAGGTCCCGTTCCCGTGGGGAATAAAAAGTAGCATATGTGTTAATCCAGGGTGAAAGCTAACTCCATACCAAATTGTATTAAAATCCATTTAGTAGTTTTTACGTGAAAGAGTAACAAACATCCATCCATCCATTCATCCATCAATTCATCTATCCATACTCACAAACTTTTGCGTTTATAATATTAGTAGGATTTAACCTGGAAGTTTCGTTCAGTTGCTGTATTTTAAAAGTCTAATAAAAATAAATGATTTAACTTTGACTTTTAGTAATATTTGACATCCAAGACTTAGCTACCCACAACTTTAACATACTGATATAGGACGACACCATCTTCATACTTGCCCGATCTTGCATTATACACCTATATCGTCACATCTTATGACGAAAACAGAAAATTAGGCCAAAATAAACTGGTCAAAGTTGGCAACGACCACGACATGGTTGCGGTTCGACGGTGGGCCTATAACTTGTCCTGTTTTGTCCCCCTCTTGTCCCCCTCTTGTCCCCAGCATGTCCCCCGCATGTCCCTGTGTGCAGTGCCCGTGTAATTATTTATGTCGCGACGTCTGTGCTTAACTGTTGGCAGACAGTGTTTTACGTCCCCCAAATGCCCTGAAGTGTGGATTGCTACTTTAGGTAACCTAAACTATAGGTTACTTTCATGTTACATGTACTAAGCCCAGTGCATCTCGGCTTTTTACTAACTGCATTACCATATTATAAGAATAATAACTACTACTGTGAATCAATCCAAAATATTTAATGTACTATTTCTCATGTAAGTGAATTTGTAATTTTTATGGGAAATAAAGATATCTCAAACCTCAATAAAATTTATTTTCTTAAAAGTAAGTACATACTAATAGTGATAACAGAAAAATACATTAATACATTATTTTAAGGTACAAAGCATTCAGAATATGAGACAAACGACTCCCAAACTGAGACAAGCTCGTATCTTGGGTAGTCGACGGTCCTCCATCCTAAATGTCATATTTATTTTAATATTTACATCACCGTACGTACTATTTGTAGTTAGTCATAATATTATTATATTCGACTGGCCTGTTGGTCTAGTAGTTAGTGACCCTGACTGCTATGCCGGAGATCGTGGGTTCGTTCCCACCCAGGCCAAATGTTTGTGTGATGATCACGATCATTTGTTCTGGCTCAGGGTGTAATTTATCTATAATAATATATGTATGTATTTAGAACTATATATAAGTATGTTTATCAGCTGTTTAGTACCCATAACACGAGCTCTTAAGCTTAACTTGGGACCAAATGGCGTTGTGTTAAAAGTTGTGGAATATTTATTTATTATAATTTACAACATGACAATATTAACCTAAAAGTAACCAAGGGGTCTACTTTGTTTAATTTATTTAAGTGAGAATGTAATTTAAAAGTTAAGTGGGAAAAAAAAATAACAACAAAAATAAATACAGAAGACATTATATTAAATATAAGACAGAATAATACATATATTGATTTAAAATGTTAACTAATAATAGTTCTTCTAATTTATAAGCCAGACGTGTTGCTGGGGAGTCTTCCCAGCAAAAACACTAGGAAGTGTCAAAATGGCGGTTTTTTTGTAATTTTGACGTTCATTAATAAAGAAAGAAAAGCATTTATTTGACACAGCTAAATGACGTTTGATTTTAATAGAAGATTTTTTTAACAAGAAAATAAATAAATATTCTACAACTTTTACACCACGCCATCTAGTCCCAAGCTAAGCAAAGCTTGAAAAGACTAGTGTTTTTTTATGCATTGCGTTTAAAATAAACAAAACATAACAATAAACCGTTAATGTTTTTATTTCAGTCACATCAACTATTTGGCGTGTCTAGAATCACAGTAAATTCATACTTTTACGATTATTTACAATCGTCCGTCGACCTTCTACTGTGGCCACACGAAACCATAAAGTACCATATACACCCATAACATACGTACCTTTTTTAACCCCACAAATGAAAACCCGACATAAAATGACTTATCAGCTCAGCCCAGGAGATAACGTGTCACTAATGGCTAGGTTAACGCAATTTAGTCTAAATTAGTTCATCGTGAGTTTTTACGTTGTGTGGGCAGATATTAACCATTTGCTGAAGGCGTCTATGGTCCAAATAAAACCCGAATACAAGGTTATAGTGGAAGGCCGTTGACCAGTCGACTTAGTTTTAGGGTTGCGTCGGTAACGGTTCTAAACTGTCCTGTCACCTGTCAGTCAAAGTGAAATATAATTTTTCTGAACCATCAATGGAATGTTCCTTCTAGAATAGAAAAAGCTTTAGACAAAACCTAAAACTATTCTTGCGAGTTCAAAATTGTAAACGCGAATAAAAAGTTAGCTAGTGTTATAGGATATGTTTTATGGTATAGTAAACCATTGTAACAAAGAAGTCGCGGGCATAAGTTAGTATTATTATAAATGTGGAAGTTTGTGAGACTACTTTTTTACACAAAATTAGGCAAAATTGCTACAGAGATTTTTTTCAGAATTTTACTTCAGAATAACGCATTAACTATAATTTATAAAGATTGTTTAGATAACACTTACTAAGTCACCTGTAGCTGCTAGCTTACTACTTAATTAGTTTATTAACTTCTATTTCTTCGATGCAGCAATGCAAGACACGGCCTTCGACACTTCAAAATAATTCATGTTCGGCATTGAAGTTACATGACTATGCGGAACCACTATTGAATTAACAAAATGTAGATTCGGCCGTTTTTTTTTTAAATTAACATCGCGTGTCCGTGCCGGGCCCCTGTCGTGACAAGGGGTAAGTTTTACAGCCTACCCGGTTTCTCTCGTACAATTCATTATACTTTGACAGTATACGGTTTACAGTTCAAAATGCACCGGCGATGTAATAACTAGATTATTACTACATTTATGTTTGCTCGAATTGGCTCGTAAACTAACGTTTGAGCTATTTACAGTTTTTCGGGGTTAATTTTTAGTTTATGAATATAAATTGGAAATTAGTCTGATATTGGTTTCTTGTGTTAAATTAAAGACATTGCGTACTTTAAAACACCTAGAGAAAAAAAAACATACGACAAATTTGTCTAAGTTTGAATTTTTTTTTTCAATGTTGATTTTCCTTAATAATTTATAAAAAAATATACTCAAAATACTAACACAGATATTAAAACACAAACGAACGTAACTAAATTTCAAAGGTCGAACAATCGAACGATCAAAAGGCGAAACTTTACCGAAACTTGCCGGTAATCCGCAGAAAGGGATACCCGCATAAAATATACGAGAGAGAGAAAGTTCGATTTGACCCAAAAATTGACCGACGGAAGTGACCAACGGAACCCGAGGGGTAATAAAGGCCGACCTATAGCTGTGTGACTTAATAAAAATGCACTGCCGGGGATTGAACGGTATGTAACCTCGCAGCGGGCTTTTTTTCGCCAATGAATATATGGCATGTGAAATGTGGACCATGGCATGTGTTGGCGACAGGCCTTTTTACGTGGTTTGTTTTAGGTGCTGCCTTCATTTATTATATGGCAAAACATCACGTCTGTTATCCTCCAAGTATTAGACAGAGGCGATAAAAGAAACCTGTAAATTGGACTTTACAAATACTTTATTACCTCGGTCTTTGTCCGTAGTACATCCACATTTTGGCAATTATTGCTAAACCGGGCGTATATCCGAACTCCGAATAGCTTCTAAGAAATTTCAGATTGATAACCTTTATAGTACCTACCTACTTTGCTCAATCGAACCCAGAACATAAGGTTCTCCGCTCAAAAAAGCGTTGGCGACCTTTAGACCAACAAGTCAGGCACTTGTTTTACTGTTGAATCTCGTTGGACAGAGGTACCTTATAATTTGTTTAAGTCCCATGTAATAGAGGTATTTTTGTTTGGTTTTTTGCTGGATTATTGCTTGGCTGTTGGCAAATATCCAGATTCTGGGCTGCGATTGGCTGACTGAAATTACACCCACCAATAGTAATTTAACATGAAATAGATTGTAAAGAGTCAAAAGTGTGACCGCTAAGTTTATAGCATGTACACAACACAACGAAAAGAAAAGGTGAGGTTGACTGGTATAAAATGCCTAAGTATGGCATCAAGTTCGCCTTTGTACATTTGTCTGCTGAAAGTATTAAATAAATAAACAAAAGCAAGCACTTATTAAAATTCGTCTCCCGTTCGTCATTAATAATAAGTGTCATCATGAACGATACACTCCCTCTCCCATCTATAAACGATCACATATTTGATAGGCAACACATTATTACGTCACAAGGTACGTCGACACGGCCCTTAATCCCCACGTTCTTCATAAAAATAATAAAGCTCCGTAATAAAGACGCGTGATAAAAATTGTTCTTTATGTAAAGATACTTATTATATTTACATGTTTATGTCACAATTCACAATATCATCTGCGATGGTTTAATAAGTATGGTGTAGGGGGACGTTGTAGGGTTCCGTACGTGATAGCGCCGAGTGCCAACGAGCCCATTTTTATTATTAATCTACCACTATTCCTGCGTGTGCCTGTCACCGGGCTGTATCTCGTAAACCGTATTGTAAAGGCTGTTGAAATGTTTAGTGTATCTATTTCTATTGTTGCCATTGGTCTAGTGTGTTTGTCCCTCCCAGGTTGATTACCATTTTCCATCTGGAATTTCTCACTAGCAGCCTGGAATCTGGATTTGAGCCCAACTGATAAAATTCGGTTGCCCCATAATACCTACATGAGACTCAAACATGACTTGTTAAACAGGTACACCTCTGCCTATCCATTGGAGGATTACAAGCGTGTTGTGATCCTATAACAATGGATGATAAAAAATATTGAAACATAACAGGGATACAAGAAAAGTGATTCTATCGACGTTTTTTGCTCGATCTAAACAATTACTGTTCTCTTATTTTGTACAATTACATGGAACCCTTTTTGTGTGAATCCGATTCGCACATGGCCGGTTTTGTGATCTCCTCAGGTAGCAACAGAGTTACCTACCACCTTATTGTATTTTTAGGGTGTTTTTTCTACCCGACTGCCAAGGAAGGGTTATGTTTTCCGCGCGTATTTTGTATGTTTGTAAAGTTGATTACCTAGTATCTCTCGAACGGTTAGATGGATTTTGACAGATTAGAGCTATAGTTATATTCGTCTTAGAACCAAAGTGTCCATAACTAGGTGTTTTAGATAAGTGAAACCCGATTAAATGTGGGTGTGTCTTGTTGGTCTATTGGTTAGAAGCAATACTGTTGAGTATGAGGTCCTGGTTTAGTGTTATTGGGTTTTTCATCTGAAAATCTTAGCTCAGTTTATGGCTATAGACTCGTCCTATAATGTGGGCTTTAAGACGAAATGTTAGTGTACCTACTTATGTAACTTCGGCCTGCCTAGATCTTCAAAAATAAAGCCGTGACGTGATTTTTCACGTTTTTTTACTGTTTTGATAAACATTTTATACTGTAAAACAATAAATAAAGAAACCAATACTAGATGAGGTGGCTGCTCCCTGGCTGACTACTTTAAGAAAAAACACCGAAGCAAACTTACTTAGAATTAAAAGAACTTTAATCTTTTAAGTCCAGACAATATTTCGATCAAATCGTGTATAATAATAATAAATGTTTTTTTCAGTCCATATATATGATGTTGTAGTTAAAAGAAAGTACTTATAGTCTAAATTTGATTATAAATTAGTGCATGAGATGGTATATTGTGCACACTTTTGCCGTTGATACTCGTATTGTATAGTCGCTTGACTCAGAGCTTAAGATCTTTTGGTAAGATCTGCGAATGTTGAAGTCCATCAAATTACCCCAATGTGATAAATTTGTTTGATAGTTTTTCAACTTTATTGCAAACAAAATAAGGTTCATGTTCAATTGGGAAAAAAATATAGTTTGGGGTAATTTGATGCACTGCCATCTGTACAGTACAAGCCACAAATAACCGCCATTTTAGACTTCCTAAAGATACTATATAGGTTTTGGTTTAAATTCTTAATGTGGTAGGTAAATATCAATGTCTTTTGTCCATACTATCGTCTTTTTTCCTGCTTCGTGACATTGCGACTGCGAGATATTTTTGTTGAAACGATACCAAAACATTGTTTTTTTCCTCGGGTCAACGTATGTAACACGTAAATTCTATTTTTGTGTTGTCAAAATAAATCTTCTGCCTCATCTACACAACATGTATATGTGTATGTATGTCCTTGTATGTGTGCCAGTGACAGTCGGTACCAGGTGTAAGCCCTGCCTTAATTATGAAATAATTTGATGTGGGACACCGTTTTTTGTGCCGCCTGTCAGGGACATTATTTATTCACTCAGCCTGTATAGAAAAATCCTTGGGTAAAATGGAAGTAAATGATCTGGTGACTGTAACCCAGTTACTTTTGGTTAGAGATTTTTTTTTTATAAATACCCATAACATTACACCACACTTGTATTTCCCAAAGGGTTAGGTAAAGATGGACCTGAATTGCACCCAGTTATGTCATATGTAATGGTCAAACGGGCAGGAAACTGGCTTCCGGACTGATTCTAAGAAATTCCAGATGAAAAAACTGAATATCGCTTTGCCTGACCCGGAGATTGAACCTGGGACTTAACGCTAAGCTTGCTTGTGCAACCACTAGAACGATGAGGCAGATCATCTTCGAAAATTGTTTTTCAGTAGGACAAAATCCTTGAAATGCGCAAATCTAACGAGCGTTAATAAATACGCTGCCTCACCACGTATTTGCAATTACCCACCAATTACAGAAAATGAAACAATTGACTACTATGTTTAGAGCCAATGCAAACACGGCTGCATAATTTCAAACTCCAGTACGTACCTACATTTGTTTGAACAGTCGTAAAAAGTTGTTCGAATAGCGTGTACTGTGACAGATACGAATCAATAAACCTGTGTTTATAGTTTGTTGACAGTACTGAAGTTATTTTCAAACATCTTGTTTGCTTTCTATTCGTTGTATAATAAAATGTCGATAGGTTTCTGAAGTTTAATCGTAGTCGCCTTGTTTGATGTTTGGTTTTAATTTTGAACTTTCAGTGGTAAAACATGTATGTATTACAAGCGACATACAACTTTGGAATATTTCGTAAATAATATAACGTGTAGGACGTAGGTAATACTAAAACGGTTCGTAAACGAACTGTTTTAGTAAATCATTCCGTGATTGTAAAGTTTTTACAATCACGAAATGATTTAATATTTATTTATTTAATACTTCAAACACACATATGCACAGAAGCGGACTTCTGCCATAGTCATTAAGGCCGCTATAGGCGTTATAGGCGCCATTTTAAATTAAAACAATAGAAAATCAGAAATCTAATAAAACACTATTTCCAGGCGTAATAAAACAGCTTTTTTTACATAATTACACCTCACTTAATTACAAAAACGAGTACCAACTAAATCATAATTCTTTCAGAAACAGAAAAATACCTTTATATAACTATTTCATAACATGTCAAATGTGGTTTGTTGAAAAATGTAAGAAGAATTGCAGTGTGGGTACTTGAATTGTGGGCGGTAGGCAATTACTGTGGAGTGTGGCAAATAAAATATACTGCGACACAGCGCTAGTTCCGATGGCGTAACCGAAATTTGGACAGAATGTCCACTGCTTTCAACTATTTATAATTAACGCACAAAGCTATGGCGTAGGTCTTTAAAATGGTGGTATGGGAAACCGGTGGTGGTAGTCAGAATTTCAGAAGTTGTACACCAGTATTACCAGGGACAGAGCTCAGATATGCAATCACACCATGTAAAATCCTACTGGGATTTAGCTGCATCAGATTAGACTGGAAACTGACCTCTATATAGTTAGGAAACCGCTATATGATGATCTCTGACCATGTCAATCGTTTCATCTCGCAAATATGTTTTTACTCGTCAGCGATTTGATTTTTATTAAATAACACCGAAGTAACCTCGGGTAAACCATACCCTTTGAAAAAAACCGGCGTGATGTGTGTTGAATAACTATCGCTAGGCATTTGCTATATTTCACTAAAACTGCACATCAAGTATTCCCAATTTATAAACTTTTACCAATTGAACATGAACCTATTTCTTTAGTAATAAAGTTGAAAATATGTCATAGACATTTTGACAGTTTTAGGTAGCTTGAAATACTCATGGTCCTTCTGTCCTCGCCCACTTAGTGACCATGCGGTCATTAGGCGACACTGTAACCTTATGTTACGGCGCACTCAATATTAATGATATATGCGTTGTGTAGTTAGGACTTTTCTAATATTTGTGTAGCTTTTTTTGCATTTTTTAATAATGAACTTATGCGACAGGAGTCGCCATTTTAACTAACCACAATAGCGTTGGACACATTTCAAATTTATTATAGAAGTGCAAAGAAGTATGGAGTGCAAATTTGCGAAAGTAGTTTTAATAATTATTATAGGTATAATCATCTCAAATCATCACGCCTGTTTTTATTGAAAGGTTATATAGAGGTACAGAAAGAATATGAGTACCCACATCACGGCTGGTATGTTTAAGTCTACAATCTTAATTTTTATTGCGTCGCCAACTACCGCAGATCTAAGCTACTACTATGAGACTTTCTAAACCAGTGCTAGACTTTCATTAAAATAATCATTCAATTCGAAAGCTACGAAAGATTCACCATTATTACATACACTTGATTCACAGACATTTTCTCGGCAAACCTACCACAAATCAGCTGCGGTTCAGCGACGCGCCCGTCATGAGTGTCCCAATTGTCACTTGTTTAGAAAACAGGAAACAATACTACAGTACAACGCATTATAAATATTTAATAAGTTCACGCAGCGCTGGGATACGTACTCTTTTGATAAAAAGTGGAATCTTGTTTTGATTATTGAATCCTGGTTTTTTGTTGAGATGAGTATCATTTTTCTTCTACATTTTTGTGTAAAGTGACGAACCTGGTGATGTGTAAGTGTGTGTGTGTGGTAACATTTGACATAACATCAAGCCATGAGGCAATAATGCATTAATAGTATCTAAGTTCAAAATGTTGCCAGTCTATTATATTTAGTTGTCATGTAAAACGTGCTGAAAATCTTGCTAAATAGGCACGAATCCAGTTCTCCTGGGCTGTTTTGAGACATTCTATTAATCCTAATAACTTAATGTCACTTTGCCTGACCCGGGAATTGAGCCTAGGATTTACCGCTCAACAGCAGCGCTTAAAACCGCTAAACTGACGAAGCAGTGTGTAACATACAATGTACAGTTATATTAAATGACGCAATCAAATTAAAAATGTAATTCACTTTATATCGAAAATTCCATTTAAAAAAAAATACAATTTATATACGAGTACAACATACATTTCCACCATAAACTGACTTCTCATTGTACGGAAATCCAATAAAATGCGAGATCAGCTTTTACTGGAAATGTATCGCTTGATATGTAGACAAGTCAAATAGATAGTCGCTTCATGTAAAAGACTGGTATTCTTCCTTCGGTTAGACTGGTAACCGACTCCGAAGTTTAACTATCAACTGCCCGCGTAGCATGAACACTTAATTTCTTTTCTTCCGAGACACGGCCATTTTCTTTCTGTCCAACTTGACATTTCTTCTACCCGAGCGGCGACTCGTCGACAAGCGTTTGTACGTAGAGAAAGAAATTTACATGCTGTCTATAGCAACTGTCAAGTTGCTAGAGGTGTAGATTGCTTGTCTAGGTCTCATTTGATGTAGACTGTTTGACACTTGTTGACAGGAAATGTTTCGAAAAGAACTGTCAAAAGTGGAGAAAATAGGTACGCACTTCATGCTCGGCATTGTTGATGCTTGTCTACTGACGAATCTACATATAACTTCTCATCTTTCTTGACCTTGTCATGCTCGAGACGAATGAAATGTCTCTATAATCTGTCACTTTGTCTATTCGTCTGTAGACAAAGGCCGTTTCTTCGGTGTTCATGCTACGCAGGCAGGAAGATGAAAGATTCCATTTCATTACCTCTTAAACAAAAAACATCTTTATGGCACTCCAAATTCGTCTCATTTTAGAATTACTAGTATTCTACCTATCTGTAGAGTCTAAAAAAAATTAAGGCAAACTGAACTTTACGTGTAGATTTTAAAGTTAAAATTTCCAAATACTCACGCTTATTTGTTAAGTAAATTGCGAACGCAGATTACACTAGTTGCTAGGGTTGCCCTAACGAAGTCAGATAAATCTTTGCGTTGCTAATTGTTTGATTTTGCTCTCGATTTTGTTTTTGTTTTGCACTGTGTGCACTCTGTGTTCCTTGTTTGTTTCGTTATTTCTCCGTAGATTAAGCATTGTACCTACTGTGCAATTTTAAAGCGTAGGCTAGGAATACATCGTAGCTAATGTGCAAGGTCTCTAAGGTCAGGTTTTCTATAGAAAAAACCTAGCTGTCACAAACCTGGCTGAAAACAGGTTGGCTCTCACATATAATAGATATGTGAGAGTAAGACGTGCCTTCACTATAATATTTATTGCACATTTATTCTGATTCAAATCATTTCTAAGTTCACAAAGGCAAAATAGTTGACTATCTAGTTTTACGGGACATCACCAAGCAGTTGGCCGACTCTTCTCGTGACCAGAATTCTGTCCTTTTCTTCGCCAGGAAATCAATTAGTACGTCGTGTGGTAAACGCCAGTCTTCTTGGCACTTTTCCCATTCAAAGCGATGCGGGTAAATTTGTTGATGCCCTAATTCCTTTATTTTTTCATTTTTATAAAGGCACAAAGAAGGTTTTACCTCCTAGGTTAACACCAAGTATGTATATGAGCAAAATCTACCGATGGATCGCCGATGCGTTTTTAGTAGTCTAGTTCAAAATCAAATTATATATTTAAATAACACCAAGTAATTTCGTATGGCAACGAATGGTTAAGAAAAAACAAATTACATGTTCAGCAGTAGAGCTCGCGGCCACCAGACTATAGACTCACGGCAAACTATCAAAATATATTTAAATAATAACAACGCTCCCAGAATAAATACTATGTAGAACGTTCAAAAATCTGAAGTATCAAGTGCCGCCGCCATCTTTCCCGCCTTATTTACAAATTCAGGGCTGCTAGTGTTTGCCAATTTGCGAGCCACCGTTCACACCTGTTGTGAACTTTTAGTGTTACTGAGATGTTTTATATTCTCCCTGTAAAGTGTCTGCAGGTATATTATGGAGGACAGTTTTCATGTATGAAGGTTTTCCGTTATTTCAAGTATGTTAGTCATCAAAGTCGAAGTTATATACATATTTCAATTACACCCAAAAAAGGCACTTCAAAATACGAAAATAAATAAAGTAAATGATTTTAGTTTCAAGACACTCCATACTCTTTCATTTGAAATAGGTTTTTACAATACTTTGTAAACATTAATCAGATTATATGTGGGAACGATGTACCTAGAATAAAAACTACTCGGGCTATAAGTTTCATACCTTGTAGCGACATCTATCTCGCCACGTACGAACTAACGACTGATATCCTACATCGCGGTAATAAAGTTATCTGCGCGGTTTGAACGTATACAAGTTCCCGACAACAACCGTCGGGCAGTAGTTAGCCCACCAGACACAACATCCGTCTGGTCGGAGGATCCTCTCTTTTCAATGGTGGATGAGGAACTTTACACTCTGTTCCTCATACCTCCAGAACCGCAATAAAATTAAAAGTAATACCAGCTTATAATATCCTCGGTCCAGGATAAAAACCTCTTTTCATACTAAAGATAGTAGAGCATATCGCATAACTATCTTATAATGTTTACACTGCTGGGACACAGGTGAGATGGAGTGGGCCGTTATATAACACGCGGGCCCCGTGTGGGTTGGAAGTACGTCACATGTCTTTGTATGTCGCCAAGCGGATTGGCGATTTCAGACCCATAAAAAAATTAAACAGTTTTTTTCTTCTTTGGCAACTGAGTCGATGTCGAATATAAGTTCTGCCAGTGCCACGTACTGACTGCAGATCATTGAGGTTAGCAGTCGAACTTAGCACTTCGGATGTATAGTTTGAAATTGATAAAGTGACAACTCCTGTCAGCTGTCACCTTTTCAATTTTTTCCACTCAATAGTGGGGTACCTATCTCTCACTCTATGTGTGAAAGATAAGTATTATTCGGAAATTGTTTAACCTTTTCGTTCAGTGTGTATACGTGTTTACGTTCCATATTTGTTTTTATTTGTGTGCCAGTCTTGTAATGGCTGCCATTTTTTCGCGCCTTTTTACCCGTAACCGGACCTTTGGCCCGCCATGAAAGTTCAAGTACGACCGTTCTTAGAAATTGTGAACAATAGTGTTGGTTTACACGTAATATTTGTAGTGTTTCATTTAGCGTGAAAGGTTTTGCTAAGTAGAGAAGTGGTTGCCAAGGAGTTTGCTTTCTAGTTAAATATTAATATTCTCGGTTGTTAGTACACTTAGTTGACAACGTTGTTAACGGCTTTGTAGAATATTGAATTTATGTAAGCTATGGCATATATATGTTAAACACTAAACACCCACCTCAGAAAAATAAATCCAGTGAGGAGCTACTGAGAAATCTAGCTTTACGCTTTTGATAACATTGTACAGACGCCAGCACATCAATCTACCCCAACGTGTCAAATTTCTTTGATAGGCTTTCCACTTTATCCTAAACACAATAAGGTTCTGCTTCAATTGGGAAAATTTAACACATTGGGGTAACTTGATGTGCTGGCGTCTGTACAATGTACAGACGCCAGCACATCAAGTTACCCCAATGTGTCAAATTTTCCCAATTGAATATGAACCTTATTCAGTTTCACATAAAGTTGAAAAACGATCAAAGAAATTTGACACATTGGGGTTACTTGATGTGCTGGCGTCTGTACATACCTTATGTATTTGTAAATAAATGTGCTATATTCTTATGGTACTTAGAACATACTCAACGTCAATGACCGTTTTTAATCAGATCTATGAACATAAACAAAACATAAGATACATGATAAGATCTTGGCAAATGTCATGCTGTAGGTACTGTCTACTAGTATGTGGTACAGACAGAAAAATGTATAAATAGAGAAAGAGTAAAAGAGATATAGACATAGAAATGGAAAAAGATTTAAACGAAAAAAAAACGTGCCAACTTATAAAAAATATTACACGCCTTAGAAACGTCGCTAAGATTTTTAGTGGCGAGTCACGTCGACTGACTAATTAATTACACTTACAGACTTGAGAAGTAATTAGTTAATTAATTACGGAATGAGCATGGCCGCCATCGATCTTGCTTGCTGGAACTTGGTCGCCATCTTAGTAAAATAAATAATGTTGAAGCAGGTATATTTTTATTTTATGATGAATTTTTGAAGTGTAAAAGCTTTCTTCGTAATCATTTATTTTAATGACTGATTTATAATGGAATGTTTTGTTGGCCTAGCTGGATGGATTGAAAAAAAAATTGGTTTTGAGAAACGTGTTTAAATATTTTCCAAAAGGTTTATCCACGCGTACACAGCCTAGATAGATCCACTCATATCTGTGTGGTTCTTTATTTGGAAGACTATCTCAGACAGTAATTTGCATGGTCACAAGTCCCTCTCAACTAATAAGAAAGTTTATAGGCTATTTAACGCTTAGGTACAGGTGAGTTCGCTGGCCACAACCAGTAGACATATAAAGAAAAGTTAAAGCAGATCGCTAATGCATAATGACAAACGAACTTGCTTTTAAAACTTACATCTAAATGTCAGTAGGTTCTTAAGCTTAGAAATTGTCTACAAAAAAAAAACAAATAGTGAATCGGTATTGTTAATTCAAGGATTTTAAACTTTAAGCTTTCCCTAACTCAACCTCGTTTCGTTTCCCTTCTCAAGTAAAACAGTAGCCTGAAACCTGCCGTAACTCATACAAGAAATCAGATTTTAGTAATATCGTCATACCGAGATTAGTATTTCCCGATGACACGTACATGTAATAAAGTCGGGAACATACAACGCGTCCCTGATTTCGTCTAACACCCAAAAACACCCGGCTCCCTTCAAATACTCGTATGTATGGACAGCAGGGAAAAAATAGAATGTTTTTAGCCGCTTATAATAGTTAAAAAGTCAACATGGGTTGATATCACATTTATTTATTTATGAAATAATTTGGTCTTGCAAGCTAACAGACATACATTCAAAGCGCTTACAAGATTAATTTAGCATCTAATTGATTTGTAAACATTAATGATTAACAAAATACAAGCAAAATACACGGTCCATAGTTACAAAGTCAATAAAATGGTAATAGTAAAAATTAATAGGTAAAGATTAATTAAATGTCAGATTATAACACAAAAATATATATAACTAAATAAATATACATAACACAAATAGTCAAAAAGATAAGATTATTATTATTACATGTCAATTATATCTCTATCTCTATGCTACGTCATTTAAAATTATGCGAAATTTAATTGATATGAAATTCCTACGAGAACACTTCTGTAAGAAAATTCCCTATGTAACAAATTTTATTTAAATCCAGTCAGCCGTTTCAGGACTAACAAACACATCTGTGGCATTTTTATTATTAGTGTGATGAGTAATATAACAGCCTATTAAAGTCCCATGGCAAAGTAAAGGTCTCGCTGATTAATCTTAGTTTGTTTCATTTTTCGCCCATACAAGAACGAGTATAGCGCCATCGTTATTTTAGGTGTTAATCTTAAAAATATTATTTTGTACTGCATTATATTTCTTAAAAATAACATAACTTCTCACCTGTAATCTCCAAAAGGAAACAAACAAATATATAGACTTATAGTTTATCCATATTTCACCAGCAAGTTCTAAGTACCACGGGAGCTAACCTGTTGCCATCAACTTTTCTGGGCACAAAGCCTCCGAGCTGCTATAAAGAAATAGCAAGAGTAGTGGTGGTGGTCGTGTGGTTTTTCTTTTTTTTAATTGTTATTTTTTTTTAGTTCAATCTCTTCTTTTGTATTTTTATTTACTATCGTGTGCCGCCTGTGTTTGGGTCAATAAATAAATGCTTTTTTTTCCTTTCTTTTCTTTTATAAAAGTGATAACCCATTAACGCTTTTTCTCAACACGAGAGTCGAGCCCAGCTCCTCACTGTCAGCAGCAGTGCCAGGAACCACGATGCTAACAAGTCATTAAATCACAAACAAGTTCACTGCTAAACGACTTTCACGACTCCACGCAATCATTCCCTTTTATGCTGACTCTACAAAAGCCAACAGTGCGGTATACAAAACACAAATACCCTCAAATTATGACACACAGCGCTAAACGGAAGTACTTAAGGCAAAGGCAATATTTCTTCACGGGCAATAAAGCCAAGACACACTGATAACGGTATTTTTCCTAATCTCGCCCGTGATTTATACCGAGTGGAGCAATAAGGAGTAATTTTGATAACAATATGCAGTTTGGTATGCTTTATTGGAAGAAATGATTGCTGTTGGGTTCGTGTGAGTTTTCGCTTTTACTCGCATATTTTTCTTTATGAGGTTTGACTTATGCTATAGAACGCATTTTGCTAAGATACTGTCTTCTCAGTGTTTCTTAGGCAGTTTTTGAGCTGATATATAACTGAGTTATTGCTGTAATGAGAATTTAGAACAACGTCCATCATCATTTCAGCCTAAAGATCGTCACTAGGACATAGGCCTGTCCTAAAGATTTCCACAACGATCGGTACTACCCTGTTCTTAACCATCGGCTTCCATTGTTTATGATAATTTAGAATAGTGTCCATCATCACCATTATGTCAACTACCAAAAATCGTTAATTAATGGACATGGGACTCGTCTAAGGATTTCCACAACGATCTTTCTTCAACGATCTTAATTCAACGAAGAATTTCTTTTGCGATCCTCAACAACAACAGCATGTTTCAGGCTTTACGGATTTACGGATTTATTGTTCTGTACAATACCCTTAAAGCACACAACTTGCTGGAATTTTAATTTCATTTGTTATACCAAAACGGGGGAAGGGCTCAAGTGGGGTGGAATGGATCACGTCAGCCTCATGCACGATAACTGCTAGGCTAAAGTCTTCACATCATGGATACCTGAAGATACATGACTAGCCAAGGCCGGCCTGTAACGAGGTGGCGAGATGACCTGGTCACTTCCGCGAGGTCTCGTTCATGTAAAAGAGTCCCTGGAAGGCTTGGATAGGCTAAAAGTTGGACAGTACATACCAGTAAAAAGAATCTAATTGTATCATCATAGTGTGCGAGTTCTTTGAAGTACAAGTAAGAACAAGTAGTTGTTTTGTCGACTGAGCTGAAAGTAACCGAAACTTCTGTCTTCAATATTGCAGTCAGTAAGCTCGGAAGATGGTAAATAATTTCATCATTCTTATAAAACTGAAATTCTAGCTACGTTTCTAAAAATCGTTCGTCCAATTCTTATAAGCAACCTTTAAGTATATTTACACAGAAAATACCCTTGAAATATGAGGTGTAAAAACTACAAAGAAAACTTCTTCAAACCAAATGGACTAGCAAAAAGCCTCCTTATAAATAATATTACGTTCATTTTCAGCGCACAAAAAATACTTATTCCCACACAAATTTTATTCTATGCCTACCTGTACCAAATAAGCTTAGGCCACATGTTATTAAAGCCTAGTCTACACTTTACGTTATTAGATTACCGTAGACGTCGTCGTCCAATAATTTCTACTAGCTATGAAAGTAAATAGATTAGGAGCAAGAAGTCTCCGGTCACTTAGTACGATGATGTTGTTAGTGAATAAGTTTTTGTCACGTGTTTCGCTAGGCGTAGGCGTAGGCAAGTTGCGCACGTGTGCGTACAGCTTAATTTATTGTAGTTGTAAGTTTATGACTGTTATTGTTTTATGTCTTAACGTGGTAGCATAATTGCAAAATAAATATCTGATTCCACGTATCAAGTAAAAGTTCGCGGGTTGTGGTAAACACTAAAATGAATTATGTACAAAGGCCAGCACATGAAGCTAGTCCAATGTGTCAAATTTCTCTGATAGTTTTTCAACTTAATTACAAATACCATAAGGTTAATGGTTAATTGGGAAAACTTGACGCCAGCTGATCAACCTACCACCCCCAAGTAGGTTGATCATGATTCCTTTGTCATGAATGACAAAGGAATCGCAATGACACAAATAGACGCTTTAGATTAATTTAAAAATCCTGTCCCACCATACTGATACTGATCTCATTTATTTATATTGCAGTTAAGAATATTAATAAGTAAATACTTATTGTTAATAATTTATTTGTAATTTTATAGTTATGGTTTTTACTAAATTTTATTACATTTTTGCTGTGCCCTACAGGGTCCATGATTGTACATATATATATATTGTCCATCTTTTACATTGTGGAATGCAAATAAATAATATGAATATGATCTGTTGCCGTCTGTACTTTCTAAGTTATTGTAATGTATTACTGGAATGAAAAGATTTAACAAGTCATTTTTTTTCTCAGTCAGTTTGCTCTTTTAAATGTTATTTAAAGGCCAACTAGAGAGTTCAAACCTCCAATAACCAGTTGATGACACAATACCTTTAAGTACAAAGAGTTATAGTGTATTTTCCCCATACTTTCATAATATTACCTAAAACATTGTGTCGTATTTCACACAAATAAAGCAATGTTATTTAAAAACATACATTTACTTAAATGACATTATTTAATTTGTGTTTATCGATATGTATTTAATGCTCCGTTAATCATTATCCATTTAATTAAAATTGACATGCGGTCGCTTTATTAGTCCATTATTGCATTTCGCTATTGTTTGTTTATAGCGGCTATTATTGACACGATACGTTAAATAGTATAATATGAACTAGTAAAATACATGGATTTATAGCAACGTTTAATCACTGTCTGCACATGCTATTTGAATTACTAAAATATTTTTCAGTTCAGTGTAAAATATATGGCATTTGTGCGGAAAGTAAGCGGAAATGTTGTATAAACATGACAGACTAAGGTTAAATTCTCAAAAAAGTCTGACAAAAGCTTTTTAAGTGGCATACAAATTGTCAAATGGCTCCATCTACTCTGTAGTTATAAACCTTACACTGTTCTAACCTATTACTCCAATAAGGAACACGATAAGCCTTTGCCGCCATTTTTATTTACCTCCACGTTATATACATAAGGTTATGTAAAGACATAGTATATCGTGAACCTAATTCCGACATAATTTAACTTTATGTTGACGCGGCACGGATTAAGTTTGGCCAAGTACACATATTGTTTCGTTTCTTACGAGATGGCGTTATGAGTCCGTGGGGTAAGAAAGTGACGGTAGTTTACGTTTTACTGTTTCCGCTTGTGGTTCAATTTTCTCCGTTTGGGTGTAAAAGGACGTGTATGCGGAAACTTTATCAAGGGTAAGATAGAATGGTGGTTTATTCTGGGACACCTTAACACGTTTTGCTCGCAAATTGGCTTACATCTTGTTAATTTACTCTTTTTCATTAGATGTGAATAAAAGATGATCGTGTAGCGGAAAAAAATTGAAAAAAATAATATTTTTAAAGAAAGTTCATTGGAAAATGAACGAATGTAAATAATTTTAGATATTTTCACATTTAGAATTCTTAAGAAATCATTTTAATAGTTTAGTGTTAGTTAGCTTACTTAAAACAAAATGGTAACTAGCTTATTTTTAAAGCGAAGTTCACGTAGCATTAAAATAATAAGTTTTTTTATTTTATCTTTCACGTAATATTGTTTTGTATTAACAATTTGATTTTAAATGCTGTTTTGCCTTACGTTTCTCGAATCAATCAATGGTAAACGTTTTAGAAAATCAAGAGCTCAATGCTCGAGTCTAGAATCTCGAATTATGACGATGAACTCATTAGCAGAATCGAATAGCTAAACGAGGATTTCTGCACTCAAACAGTGTTTTTGAATAATTTTAAACTAAAACCCCATCAATAACAGTTCAATTACATGCCTTGGTTGTTGACTTTAACGACAAAAGAAATGGTCGGTCATAAAATTTATTTGGTACATAAAATATTTTTAAACAACTAAAGATATGTATGCATCTTATTTACTAAGGATAATATATTGAAGACTGCCTCGTTGGTCTAGTGGTCGCAAGCGCTACTGCTGAGCATGAGGTCTCGGGTTCGATCCCCAGGTCGGGCAAAGTGTTATTGAGTTTTTCTATCTGGAATTTCTCAGTAGCAGCCCGGAGTCTGGATCTGTGCCTGATTGATGGCAATAGGCTCGCCCCCTATTACATGGGACTCAAACATAACTGGCGAAATGTGGGTGTACTACCAGGTACACCTCTACCTAGCCTTTCGGGGATCACAGGCGTGACGTTATGTATGTATGTGTATATATTGAAGCCTACCAAGGTCGAATTTCGACCGTGAACAACCATTAGTTTTAATAAAACACTATTTCCTTACTCAAATTCGTTCAAAACATCATGCTTTGAAAAGCAAACCCGATCGACTAAAAACGGCAAATGTGTGCTTCGACATATATTTACCGAAAAGATTGGCAAAACAAAAATAAAAACGCAATAGCGCGCCAAACTTTAACTCCGTGCATTTAGATGAGAATGCTACCGGTTTATATCGGTATGTATCAGTTTTACAACGTTTTATGCCCCGGAGTGGTACAATTACAATATTGATATCGTTGATGTATAGTCTATTGTATATGTTTTGCTGGAGTGTCGATTAGTATGACCGGATATTTTTAGGCATGTAGTTCGTCAAACGCCGAATAGAATTAATCTGGGGAAAAATTAATTGACATTCATTATATTTGAGCATATATTTTGTGAGGTCCAATCCGAAAATAAAACACACCGCTCGCGTTGGTCGCTCAGCTAGCGCGTATTTTGTCACAGATCTGAGTACACTTCTCTATTTAGGGCTCCCACACACAATTGTGAATTAGCAACGCATCGCAAATAGCTGCGATGTATGGTCTGAACCAATGCTTCACCGGATGAAATCGTATCGCAGCAATTCGTATCGCGATTTTGTGTGGGCGCCTTAAATAAGGGTGTCCTATGATCTTTAGCATGTAGCGCTGACCGTTCGCTTTGCTCGTTCGGCGCTGTTTTACCAAGCTTTTAAACGAGATGTCATTGTAAGCGACAATGAAAAGGTCAAATCTTGCAAGCAAATTTTGTTGAAGTTCCTTTTCGCCTATCAAGTTACAACTTTGTACACTCGTTCCCTTCCGTTGACAATACATTTATTATTCCAAGGAGAGAGCGTATGTCTTACCCTAATCTTCTAAAACTAATGTCTACCTTCTTCTTATATCTCCAAGCGAACTTGCAGAAGTAACATTAATATTAATACAATATTGTAGAACTTGGATACCATTTCATACAGATGTTTGTCCACAATATATGTCTTGGGATAAGTTTATGTTCCGACAACAATTACATAACACTTGAAAATTATGCGACCCGGTCGGTATCTTGTTGGCAGTATGCCAGCTAGCTTCTCTTATTAAGTCAAATGAGGGAGCCTCGGTAATCTTGTATTATTTACTTGTCATATTTACTATCTTTTGCGCTTTGGTTTTGCTAATTTTAGTTATCTTACAGGTACTAGTATAGATAACAATAATGGGCAGTTTCTTCAAAGCCGTTATACGTACCAATGTTTTGTTTTTTTTTAAGTTAAAAGTAGGGAATTGAGTCTGACCTCCTTATGAGGTGCCTACCGCATGGAAAAGTCTTGTAGCATGCTTTGCAATGGATACAATGATTATATACCAAGCTGTCACTATCTCACTACAGAGGAACAGCCTTTTTCTCATGCAAGCATTAATTACCACGCCTATTCAGTGTATGTTGGCAAATTAACAAAATTCAATTTCATCCTGCAACAAGAAATTACAGACATAGAATGAGCATTTGCGAATACATTAATCTCCGCAAGCTTCACGTATATGGCTCTCTCTCTTTCTCTAACATTTAAACCTACATAATGCTATCTCCCTCTACCACGTCAAACACACGGCTTTTAAGCACCATTGCCTAATAATTGACCTGTAGGTATCAATTCTAGCTAAAGCCGTACCACATCTAGTTACACAGGCAGTTCCACAAAGAGAATGGCCTACGAGGCTGACAAACGCATATGAGCACTACGAACCCACGCGGATGTCACTAGAAATACCACGAGCATAGATAAAATAGGAGCAAAACTGTCAATGTCACGATAGCTACTGTCAATGTCAAAATATTATGATGTGAAGAACTACCTACAAATATTTACTTTAAATAAAAAAAAAATCGTTATCTTTAAATAAAATCGTAAATATTTCATTCCCAGTTGCTAATGTGTATAAGAATGTTGGACAAAGGCATAAAATGTTTAAGAAAAGGAATTTCGTGCAACTGATAATAAATTGCTTAGAGAGTTGTCTAAGAGAGGAGTTTGTGCGCCACTTCTTCTGCCCAGCTAAAATACTACATACTGCTACATTTTTTTTTTTTTTTGTGGTTTCTTACAAAAATTGAGACAGCCCCAGTAAGTTAAAGAATACTTGTGTTGGGGATGCCTCGCTCCTTCCCTTAGTAACTAGTTACATAGTGTCGAGACAAACAATAAAAAGTAAGAAAATACAAGTTTATAAAATTATAGCTTTAAGCAATTTGATAAGTAAGTATTGGTGTGGTGTGGGTGGGTGTGTGCGTGTATGGGTGTAGGGGTGTGTGGGTGTATGTGTGTGGACGAGTGTGGTATATATATATATATATATATATATATATTTTTTATTATTAGCTATCTCTTACTTGTTTGGCTTCAGTTTCCTCGTATGAAAGAGTCTTAAGCCACTCTGTTATAATTTTTTTATTTTCACGCAGGATAAAAAAAAAATATAACAGAGTGGCTTAAGACTACATTATGGGGGACAGTTTGATGTTCAAAAAGTGCTGATTCTAGGATTTCTAGTTTGAATAAATGAGTTGTAAATGAGTAGTTAGAGAAAGTCTGAAAGTGGCGCCAGTGGATTAGATAGAAGTTGTATGGAAAACGGTTCTCATGCGATAGAAATGTGATTTGGAGGAAAGAATAAGACAGTATTGAGAAGTAATGAATAGGAGTTTCTACAGAGGAACAAATTGTGAGAAAAATCATAATTAGTAAGGACGTGAATCTTGAGATGACAGCAAATAGAAATGTTTATGAATAAACGGAATTATAATAATAATATAGTTATTCAATAATTTTAATAGGTAAAACAAAATTCGAAAAGTTATTGAACATTTACTAAGGTATTCGAATGTGAGATGCCTGTACTAGGTTTGACATATATCACAAGCGATAGGAGCTCATTCAGGCTTGTAATTGTTGTACGACAAAATTATTAACAATATTTAACATACACGATGCATTACCGACCTTTATTAAGTTAAGATAAGGACAAAACGGTGATGAGTAGCTAGTGTATTTCAATTTAGGTATAGCTCTTAAGTATCACAATCCCCTTAGCGAAGTATAATAATTTATAAGTTATTAAGTTTTTTTTGCACACCCTCCAAATCTTGGAGGGCTCGTATTAATCACTTCCTGTATTTCTCTCTCGAGGATTTTCCATTTTTTTCTGACCGCAGGATAATAATAAATTTGTATAATTTGCATTTCGTTTTAGCGTAATTTCTCGGTTGGCCTATATCTACACCGTTGAGTAATTCTCGGCTCGTTTTCGTTTTAAAATATAAATTAGGTCGAGACATTCGGATTTTGCTCTATAACACGGATTATGTTTCCAATTTGTCGCAGATTATTAAGAGATTTATTATTTCTTTTGATTTTTGGGTTGGCTCCGGTATTATGACGTCAACCCGTCTTACGAGAGGCTTTGTCCCATCACTTCCATTATTATCTATCTGTTCAAATATTTGACTTTAAAATCTGTGATCCTTTTTTGATTGGCAAAATAGAAAAAAACATTTTCTTGTCTTTGCTGTATTTCCCAAGCGGTTAGACACAAAGGTACACTTATATTTCACCAGTTAATGAGCATATTACCAACCAAGGCTAACCCAAGCTCTGGGCTGCCACTGAAAAAAAAGAAAAAGAAAAATGTGTTCATTGGTGTTTACAGCAAAATTTTTAGTTTTAATAAGGCAACATACACCAAGTCGCTGTAAACGCCTTATTAAAACTATAAATTACAAAGTTTATAATACCAAAAGGCCGTCAGCTCAGCATAATGTCAGATGAGAACACATAGTGTAACTATCTGACACTGATGCGCCACCCAATAACACATTGCCTGACATGGAAATCAACCCCAGGTCTTAGAGCTCAGTAGCAACTCTACCGGTCACAAGACTGTTCCAAACAACATTTTCCTTAAAACTGTCACTTATCTCCGAGTACTGTCCCTGCTCTAGACAAAACTAAACAAGACTTCAACAAGTGAGTGTCCTATAACAAACAATAGTTAACTTTACATCCACCCTGTTGCTTCGTCGCTCGTTTGCTGTCATTTTAACTGAAAAACAGTGTAACAAAAAATTTGCGCTAGTAATCACCATAAGTGATGACCTCGACTACTCTGTCAAGAGTGACAACGAAGAAGAACAAGCATTTTGGACTCTGGATTTGTGCCCGATTGATGACAATAGTCTCGCTCTTTATTACATGGGACTCAAGAGCAGCGGTGGCCCAGGGGTGGCGGCCCCGACTTACGAACAGTAAGGCGTGGGTTCGAACCCAGGCAGGCGTAATACTTTGTGTAATTTATTTCATCACCACTGCTCTCAAAAACGGTGAAGGAAAACATCGTGAGTAAACCGGCATGTCCTAGAACCAAAAATTCGAAGACCTGTGACATCTACCAATTCGCACTGGGCCCGCGTGGTAGATTATAGCCCATACGCAAAATACGCGCTTTGAAGTGGAGTTGCGGATACCAGCCCGGTATCTTTAATCTTTTTTTACATGGGACTCAAACATAACTGGCGAAATGAGGATGTAACTGTACAATGCTTACCTCTGCCTAAACTAAGGTAAAATGTAAGTAGCCAAAATTTTCAACCATGTACCACCTTATTTCTGTACCTACATTGTTGGCAAATAAATAAATTATAACCCTTCGGGCTATATAGGCCTGTTCAGTTCATATGTCCTATAAAACAGTTTCTTTAACATAGCACACACTAGAAGAACGAAGGCGTTTAGGCGACGCAATGTTATTTTTGTAAAATCTTGAAAGGAGTAATCGACTCTCCCTCGTTACTCGCACTTCTTTACTTTCGCGCTCGTTCTAGAATTCCACGTAAATCTATAACTCCGTTTTGTCCTCCCCAAAGGAGAATGGTGTTGGGATCTAATTCTTCCTTTGCCAGGTTCTGTAGGGTCCTGAATAGTTGCAGCGATATAATTCCAACTGCATAAGTAATTTGTTTTGAAGCAGAAAGTAATAAAAATAAAAACAAATCCAAATAATTAATTTACGTCTTTGTTTTAAGTTAAATTAGGTCATGTGGTGTTTACCTTTATGTAATTATTACACTAATTAAGTTTTAATGTTATTATTTTTAAGTGCAAGCTGCAAAAACAATTGTTGGTAGACAAAATAAAAATTAAGAAGAAGATCATTTAAGGAGCTTAAAGACAGTCTCGTTGGTATAGTTGTCGTAACCGCTGTTGCTGAGCATGACGTCTTGGCTTTGATTATGATCTTTAAGTGTTATTGGGTATTCTCATAAGGAATTTCTTAGTAGCTGCCTAAACTCCCGTTCTATGGCCATATGGCTCACCTCCTACTGGCAATATGTTGGTGTACCTTGTATCTACACCTCTGCCTAAATCTTCAGGATGACCTTGACATACAAATTTCGTTTTTTGTACAAGAATCTGAAACTAATGGTAATAGTACTGCTAGAAAACCGTTTGGATTTTAATGTTTAGTAGTCTAACAGAATATTCAGTTCTCTGTAGACGCAAGTTATCCTCGAGATTTCCCTCACAACAAAAAATGCTTATTCAAATACAGACGCAAATCCGTAGCAGTATTTAGGTAATTTGCCCAAATAACCGTGTTCTAATAAGGTAAAGGGTCAACCTCACATTCAGGGTCACGCATTCTGCCCCGTCATATACATCAGACGAGTAATTTCCCCGAAAATGATCCACAATTTTCACGTACCCAGCAAAAATCACAAATCAGAGGCGAATATAAACGGGGTTCGATGGATCCGTAAGCGGTCAGTGAATCTCATCAATCATTAGCCCTTAGGCGTGATAGATGTTTCTGGGGGTCGATTGTGCCCCCTCGCTTGACGTATCAATTTATAAGAAAGAATGTGGATAGTTGTAGGTTGTGTATGCGGCGCGACGGATTACGGGTTAACATCGGCGCGTTGCGGGCTAAGTAGGAATGTGGGTAGCAGCAAGATTTTTGACATACAAAGTCTACTGACGTCTTATGACTAATCTTCGCATATGCCGCTATAACACGGTGTAATGACGATGTTCCCCAAACTCTAAACCAATCCATTACTAGTGAACCATCCTGGACTCTGATAGAATGAGCCGTGTTGTTCAATTCGTGAATAGGCGCGCTATGGCGCTAATTTATTACAATAACCACGTGCTCGACAAAACTTCTTTCCAAAACAAGAATCATTAATTCAAATTAGGCTGAGAATCAGCACCTATAGAACGTCAAAAATCATCCAAGATAAGTTCTAACATGGCTGCTCCTCACAACTTCCTAGCAGTAAGTAAGAAGCGACACAACAAACTCCCCCATCAATATTGATTGTCTACCAAACCAGCCATTCACATTTCACGCCAAAACACGCAAGACTGAGTACAATAATTGCTCAAAAAACATTCGAGCCTAGCAGAATACTGCACAAGCCACGGAAAAAGCAGGCATTTTCGTGTTCATTCTGTCCAACTCACTCACAACGGAGGACAAATCACCCATAGGGTACCACACAAAGTTCGACAGCCGAATGCGAAATGGCAGCTCATACAGCCATTCCGAAATGACAGTTACGCGAAGGTTTCGTGCACAAAGCTAATGGGGAAAATTCTAGTATTTATTCCGAATCTATGAGATACTAAACTGTGCAGAGGATAGAATTGAAATGAAATGAAGTGATATTTAATTCTGTAAGTAGATCTTCCCAGATACTTTTATATGTCATTTTTTTTTAAACTAAATGGCATTTCAAAGTGACTGATCCCTGAGAAGAATTTCCAAAAGAAACACATGGGGTCATTGTCTCTTTTAAAGCGTTGCGTTGCGTTTTGTTTTAGAGTTCGTGGAAAGCTCCTATTTGTCAAAACTTAATGCACAAGTACCAGACGGCCTTGAAAATGTTCTACCAGTTAGGATAGTGTAATGGTCCAATATGGCAATTACAACATTTATTATTTAATAAAACACCGAGAGGACACCGGTGTCCGCGCTGGCATTGTCTTTCTATTATGTCTCTAATTGACACGATAGAAAGGTTAATAGATAAAATAAGATACTCAATCAAGAGAGACACAAAACTGGTTGTGTACTTGTGTTGCGTCTGTAAATACATTAAAACAAAACCGCTCTTCGTGTCTGTCTGTGTGCACGCACACAGACGCACAGCCTACGGGAAATATATTTTTTTGTTATTAACCACCAATCCACCCCACCATCAACCACCGTCTTACTAGCCTTTTTTTTTTTGAGAGGTGGAAAATGCTCATGGATGTCAGAAGAACAGAAGATACTTCCGCGACCCCCGACTGGTGCCGCGGGCCTCGCCAAGTCAGCGAGGGGAGTGAGGTGTTAGACTCCCCTCGCGACGTCTAAGAGGGGCGCGCGTGAACACGACGCGCCGCCACCTCGGGTCCATGTACGTGGGGGCGGCGGACATTCCCGCGTCCGTCGTCCTGGACCCAACCGTCTTACTAGCCTGGCCTAAATACCAACTTACACGTTTCTAATTTCATAAATTACAAAATTACCAGCTCACAATTAATGATCGTTAGATAAAGATGAATGATTTGGTTTAAGTATAAGCGTACTTTGTAACGGGTCCTGTTAAAAATGAAAGCAATCAAATGAAAAAATGTAATCAATAAACATATTAATACATTGAGCCCTGCTAAGCTAACAAAATGAAATGAAGATTACGATAATAATATTTATTTTGTCTGTATTTGGGTGTTTTCAAACACTTTACGTAATTAATTTTATATTAAACAATTTTTTCTAATGAATAACAACTTGTAGCAATATGTACACCTCTGGAATATGTCTCACAAAAACTTAGAGGCTTAGAGCTGATAATCTAGGGTTATCATTATTTGTCAGGCCTAAAGGAGGAAGAAGGAATTCTGCACCGCCACAAGCCTAGAATGGGGTGGCCAACATTTTATAGAAAAATAAATGTGTTTTTTTTGTGGTTGATTTACAATAAAGAAACAATTTTTTTTTGTTATTTAATCAATCCAAACAAATACTAGACAGTTAATTAATTTATTGATTTGAACAACTTTTTTTTGTCAATTTTAATGTAGCTGTGTAGACTCATCTTGGTCCCACCCGACATTCATGCAATCATAGTAATACTACTATTACCTTATTTCTGGCAACCTTTAACAACCAAAATATAAATGAGTAGGTTGATGGGTAATCAGAGGAAAAACCATGTTGCCAAAAATACGTTTACATCGGATGTTTACGAATTCTATTAAGATCCGGCGTTTCCGGGTCGGAAGATGATGCATCAATCATTACGACAGATCATTCGGGTCTGGCCAGAAATAATAGATTTTAACCCTCCATTGGACGCGAAGACATTGACGGATCAATTTGTTGCAAAATATTGTTTGTCGGATCTTTCCTATCTGTTTTTGTTTATACTTATTTAGAATATAAAATATCTCGGTATTTGACTTTTTTGTTTTTGCAACATTAAACTGAGCGAAACACATAAGTTGTGATTCTAGTACGCCCTTTATTAACATATTTTTCTAATGTTATGTTTGCTGTTAACTGTCAAAAAACATAGTATGCTTCCTCCTTTCTATAGAACTCAATGAATTAAGTCACTTTTATTAAAATATCGTTGAGTTCGATATAAATCATGTTTTGATACAGTTGAAAGTAAAAAAAGCATAAGGCAAAGAAAACGACGAAAAATTTCAACGCTGAGGGATCCAGGATCATGTACAGAGACATTAAGCTTTCACAGTTTGTCAATTTTTTTATATAGTTTTTTATAACTTTACGGCAATTCAAGTACAGACGCCAGCACGTCAAGTTACCCCAATGTGTCAAATTTTCTCAATTGAATATGAACCTTATTCTGTTTAACATAAAGTAAAAACGATCAAAGAAATTTGTGCCACTTGTGAAAATTTGACTATGACTGTACTTGTGGTGTCCGGATGCGCGCCGCCGCTCTTTACATGATAGGGACACGTGTTTTTTTTTTTATATTAGCCATTTTGTACGCAAGCATGTTCATCATCATCAACATTTACAGCCATTTCAACAACTACTAAGTAATGGCCTCCTTCCATTTACATATTAACCTCCCCGGTCCATTAATATGTATTAAAACACTTATTTAAACCACCATTCCCACCACAAAATACCCAAACACCATTTATAAGCACTATCCTTATCATACCGCCACAATTTTCCCTATAATTCGATACACCGTTGTTTATTCAACAAATTTATACGTTAGAACGTAAGTTATTACGGTGAGCCGATTAAATAATATTACCATAGGTTCTATGTGTGGGTTCGTTCGCGTGGCTTCATGTCTAAGTTAGGCAATAGGGTTGTCTGATCTCATAGGTATTTGAGGAGATCCTGATACCAAGTCGAGATTTTGACAGGCCTGTTGGTCTAGTAGTTAGTGACCCTGACTGCTATGCCGGAGGTCGTGGGTTCGATTCCCACCCAGAACAAATGTTTGTGTGATGAGCACGATCATATGTTCTGTGTCTGGGTGTAATTTATCTATAATATGTATGTATTTAGAAATTTGTAAGTATGTTTATCAGCTGTTTAGTACCCATAACACAAGCTCTCAAGCTTAACTTGGGACTAAATGGTGTTGTGTGAAAAGTTGTGGAATATTTATTTATTTATTCCCTATAAATAGTTCTACTTATATTATAAACGAAGAGTTTGTGAGTATGGATAGATGGATGGATGGATGTTTGTTACTCTTTCACGTAAAAACTACTGAATGGTTTTTAATAAAATTTTGTATGGAGTCAGATGACACCCTGGATTAACACATAGGCTACTTTTTGTTTCTGTATTCCCACGGGAACGGGACCTGTGCGGGTGACTGTCTGCTAGTACTTAGTAAGTAACTTTTATCAAAAATAAGAGGTTTGAAGCGATCTTGAAGTTACTTGTGCACTGATCACCATTGCTTCCACAAATTAGTTACTTTAATCAAATTATAGTTCGGTAAAAATAACGTGCATTGGTTTAAACAAATTTCTCAATCTAATTTAAGAGCAAACAAAATTAGAGAGTCATCAAAAACTATACGTCACGCGGTTTCACCCGCGTAGTTCCCATTCCCGTGGGAATCGAGGGATAAAAAGTAGCCTATGTCACCCGGGGATAGTGTAGCTTCCCAACGTTGAAAGAATTATTCGGATCGGTCCAGTAGTTTCGGAGCCTATTCAATGCAAACAGACAAACAATCAAACCTTTCCTCTTTATAATATTAGTATAGACTACTGTTTTAAATTGACTAGTGTTAAAGATGTAAGTAACTCAAACTGAACTTTGTATGTACTGTTGGTGTTAATTATTGATTAACACGTTGACTGCCAACTACCAGACAAAATAGAAATTCAACTGTTCGCGGTCAACGTGTGACCGACGCGGCGTACAAAGACTTAATGGCGCTCCAACGACTTATACACTAATATATTTATAGTTATTTCTTCTGAAACATACATGTTAAAATATTTGGAAATTAAATTTTGAATGCAGATTTCACGATTTGAAATCTATACCTGACAAATCACAGAAACATTACCTCCTCTACTATCAAATTGATGGAAATTGAATTTTCTTTACTGGCCAGATATTCTCCAGTATCATTAAGCAAATGCGAGTGTGTCCTCGCATTTGCTTGATGACTTTTTTAATGTGTATTTCTTACTCGGAAACAAAGTAGATTTCATTTTCAAAGATGTTTTTGTTGCTGAAAAGCTGTTTAAACTCTTATACCGGCCAACCCTATCTTAGTTTCATATTATATTTCATCGTTTCAACGTTTTCCACGGTATTACACGCCGTGCGTCGGATAGTTTACAGACGACTATGTAATGCTTTAGACCAACTCGTTCGTCTGTCAGCGGTTATTGTGTTAAAAAGTTAAGCTACCCATTTACGTCTGTGATTTTTAAGTCTTTTGTTCGGCATTTCTATTAATGTTAAATGTTCCTGAACTGTTTTGTTGGAAATTATACTGGAAAAGCATCAGCCCCCCTAGCCAAGTTACAAACGATTCGTATCTATTCTCTTTCTACAATCGAGACCGCCTCAAATCCCGTTGTTTTGACCACGTGACTTATCACCTTTCGCTAAGTCACGTGGTCAAAACAAAGGGATTTGAGGCGTTCTCGATTGTAGAAAGAGAATAGATCACGAATAGTTTGTAACTTGGCTAGGGGGGCAGTTATTTCTGAAGAAAGTTCACGAACTTACTTACGTATAATACCTAAAGTCTATATAAATAGGTCGGAGGATTTCTCATGTACTGAGTAGTTCAATCCTTATCGAATTTACTCTATATAAAATGAAAACCTTGATCTACCCCGGTCTAGTAGTACCAATCTTAAAACGAAGAAAACGAATAAAAAAAACAATCAACACTCCAATATTCAACTCAACTCACCCATAAAAATCAATTAACACGAACCGATTCCGAAATAAAATCTCGATTAAACTCTCGAGTGCCAAGAAAATCGATATTGTCTTGGAACGCTCCATCTGTTTATGCAAATACACTCAAGTCTAGTTCGCCGTCATCGTTTTAACCCTGTTCCATTAACCCTGTATTAATTGATTCGTTGAAAAGCCGAGGCCGAGAGCCGAGGCTTAGGCCGAAAGCTCGGCGGACGGCCGAATTAAAAATCGGCCGACTGTTGACCGTTTGTTTTGAATTGAACCGATTCGATTCTATTGTGTTTGTTGTAGGAGAGTTGTTTATAGGCTTTCATGTTTTGATGATCAGAATTTAATTTAGTTTATTGAACGAATTTATTACGAGTGGAGCTGTGTATACAATATGAACAACAGTCCATTTGTTGATTGTGTGTTGTTGAAACGATACGATAACACAGTAGGTGAGGTCAATATTTTTATATTGTCATGTAGGTACAGACGCCAGCACATCAAGTTACCCCAATGTGTCAAATTTCTTTGATCGTTTTTCAACTTGATGTCAAACAGAATAAGTTTCATATTCAATTGGGAAAATTTGACACATTGGGGTAACTTGATGTGCTGGCGTCTGTACCTACATACTTAGAAGTAGGTACTGCTACTGCTACTAATAAATACTAGGTGCTACAAAGCGGGTTTGATCGGGTCTACTGACATGACATCGAACTGCATCCTAACGCGACCACAGAGCATAAATAATAAATATGACCACACCGTTTATCGCTAGAGACTGGCAACATTACGTACCAACCAAGCGTAAAAGTAAAAAAACATTGTTAAGAAAAAGCCGACGAAAACTTTTCGCTGGCCCAATGTCTTATGAACTTTGAACTACCAACTTCTGGCATCAGTAAGCGCGTCAAAGTGTTCCTTCCTGTATAATTGTTCCGGCCCGCGACTTACTTAAGACGACGTAAGGTTGGCAAAACTGCCTATAAAAGTAGTACACACGACCGACTCACTTGCCACTATTGTCGCGTAGTCGAATCATTTTACATACATACATACATACATAAACTCACGCCTTTTTCCCCTGGGGGTAGGCAGAAACTACAGAGCGCCATATGCTTCGATTCTTACATACTTCTTTTGCTTCGTTTATATTCATACATGTTGTCATACACACACGCCGGTTGCGAGTACTACGCACCTGACCTTTCTGAAGAACCTCACCAATAAGTCTTTGTATGTCCTTCTAGGGCGTCCCCGAATAATTTTAAAAATCTAAAATGTATACCTGTTCAAATATATTTTTTATTGTTCAATACTTAACGTAAGACTAAATAGTAACTTCTAATATTAATAGAGGAATTATATTCTCAGTTCACCGCTTGTCTAGCACAGGCCTTACACACAGTTCACACAAGTTTGTGGTTTCCGTCGATTTCACACAGTTTGTGAGAAGTATAAAGCTGATCATAACATTACTTGTGCGGCTAAACCTTGTTCCTGCTAGTTCCTAACTAAGTTCAATCTGAAATCATATTAGAACATTATTTCCAGTAATAGGAATGCAAATATTGGCTCTCAATTATTTTGGGCGTTGTATAAACATATTCCTCTTCTCTCGTATTAAAGCTGTATGTTTGAGGAAATTATACGGTAAACATATTATTCAAGCTTTTATGACTAGATAGAGCTGCTCCAGATGTGAGGAGCTTGTGGCTAAATTATAACATCCGCATGGGTCGATCGAAGGTTAAGCTACGCTTGACGAGGTCGGTCCGTGGATGGGTGACCATTTATTACATACCAAGACTCCTCCGTGCCTCGGAAAGCACGTTAAGCCGTTGGTCCCGGCTGTCATTTGTAGCTCTTTGACAGTCGTTACTTGTAGTCAGAAGCCCGAAAGTCTGACAACCAGTTTAACCAAGGGGTATCATGTTACCCAGTTACTGGGTTGTGGAGGTCAGACAGGCAGTCGCTCCATGTAAAACACTGGTATTCAGCTGCATCCGGTTAAACTGGAAGCCGACCCCAACATAGTTGGGAAAAGGCTAGGCAGATGAGAGCTGCTCCAGATGTATTGAATACCCATATTTGAAATAGAGAACTGGTCGTTGTATGTATACCTAAATTGCAACAATGATATATTATTATTATTGAATGATGTTTTTCCAGTAAGTATTCCTATTAGCACTTTTTTGTGATACATCCTAACGAAAAGAACTTAGTTATTATCTGATATGGTTTAAGCTGAAATAAGTAAACCTTTCATAAAATTATTCATTGACTTTTAAAAATTAAATAAAGATAACTGTAGCTAAAAGTTAAGACATATTGTAGTGTGGTTGACAATATGTCTTTTGTAAATATGGTAGGTAAGCAGGTGAAGTTGGCAAATTTGTTTAAATATTTCTTTAAACAACATGGTCTAACCCAATTAGGGTTTTTTTATGACCAGTCTAGATAACCTTTCGTTGCCAACCGCTGTTATAGCTTTAAGTCCACTTACCAACCAACCTACTATCCTTAATTACGCCTGTCTAGACAAAAGCAATATACTGTGTAAACACGCAGAAAAGAACTCCCATTTTTTTATAGTTTCTATCCACATAAATGTCAGAGAACATATTAAAAAAGCCTTATTTCAGCTTCCACGCGTGCTCATTTATATTACGTTTTTCTTACTCGGGGCTGTTACAAGATAATTTCACAGGAGATTCGAAGAAAAACAAACTTATTAAATATAAATTAAAAGACATAAAAACAGCCACATAATGCTGTAAGATGTATTTTTAACGCGATCTCTATTAAAAAGCAAGCAGAAATTAAACGCAAAGTGCGACCCCTTAAGACAATAGCTCGGACTAACAAGGATACATAATTGTTTTCATGATTAATTCTGAATGGGGAAGTTCTGTCGTCTCTCTAGACGATACGTCTGTTTGTGTGTGAAATGTGTAATTAAAACCGTTTATTTTGGTTTGTAATGTAGCTGTAATAAAAAAAGATTTAGGTACTGCGGGTTAGATGTTTGGTATATATTTTTTGACTTAACATAATGTTTCTCTTGTCATTCCTCAAAAGACCATTTCAGACACAAATCTGCATGGTTCTAACATAATTTGACCAAGATAATGTCTGGACTTTAAAAGAGACTGTGACCTCTGAGGTTCTTTCGGTGTTTCTTCTCAGAGCATTCATATAGTGAAATCGACATCATCTACTAGTTAAAAAATGGCGTGTAAAAGTGTATGTAAAAACCTATTTACAGAAATGAATGTAATTCTATCTTTTTTTTTCATAAAATAATGAACTACTGCTGTTGCTATTAAGAAAATTCGTAATGGAAACTTTTTACCCAACACAGGAATTGAACTCAAGATATCACTCTCAGAAGTCACACTAAGTTAACGATGGCGATTACGATGGTAAATTAAAAGCATAGAGCCAGTCGGCTTTCTAGTAATATTTTTCATAATATTATTCAAAATTTAAAAAAGTCAAACTCGTTTTCCAGAGATATTTATTTTAAAATTCCCAGTGGATACTAAATGTTTTATGTCAGCCAGATAAGACTATAATAATAATCCCAAAAGTTTACAATTCAATAACTGCAAATTTTCACGAAGTGCCTGCAATATTTGGAAATTTATCAGAATTTTTCGATTCCATTTCTACTCTACTTTTAATATAGTTAAGTGCTGGATCCATTTTTATATGCTTGTGCATATTTATTTCAGCAGGTTCTGTGTTTGATTTAATATTTTCACAATCATATGGAGTTTGTTTTATTCGATGATATTGAAAATTATTGTTTGTAGCTGTTTATTTAAAGTGATATTCTGACTGGCATTTTTTTTTATTATTTTATTTAAAATTTACCTTTTATCTCAGGTGTAGATTGATCAGTTGTATTTTTTCTTTCAGTTATTAATAACAATTTATTATGAATAAATTAAATGAGGCTTATACAAACATTTCGATTTCTCATTATCTTATTACTTAGGTATCTATCAGAGTTAGTTCAGAGAAAAACCAAAGTTAATAAATGTCTTATTAAAACAAATATTTCCTTCGTCACTAATACAGAAATGAAATATTAATAATGAATAGCAAACATACATAACATACATTCAGATGAGATATATGAGAACCTACAAACATATACATATGTTATTATGTATAGGACCGGTCGCTATTCAAATGTCGGGGAATTCAAATTTTGGTGCTCATTATAGCCGACCAGTAAATTTTCTCTATAGTTCGTAGGGAAGGTAAAAGCGGCAAGCTTTTGTAACTTAATATAGAAGACTATTATTGCGCTGTCTTCATGGCAATGATATTGATTTGTAAACATATGATTTTACTAAACAAATAGGTAAACAATTTACTTTAAGGAAAATTAAAAAAAAATTGAAGTTCTGTATCTTCCTGCATCATCTGTTGATAAGATTTAAGTAATACCAAAAAGAAAATAATGTTTCCCTTTATGGAGGTTTTTTTGTAATCTGTTTTATTTAGGGGCTTTTATCGAGAGATATGTCAGCCCCATCGTAGCCTTTTACACGGTTTTAAATATATATATAACAAAATATACTAAAAACTAGGTACATTTTTAAGTGCAGATTCACGTGAAATCAAAATATTTACGTATTCACTTAATGTGGTTTTTATGGTTAAATATGTATGTTAATACAGTTTTCCTGTTGTCTATATACGAGTGCCTATATATTAATACAATCGCTGACGGAAAAACCGCGAGAGCCGCGATCGCCAATATAATAAGGTTACATTAGGCTACATCATCAGTTCTAATTTTCGGGGGCCTGTACCTAAATGTTCAGAATGAAACCGTTATGTTGCGAATTCGTATAACTGTCTGCCGTAACTATTTATTTCAAAAACTATGAACACTTGCTTCACTTGAAATTTTAAATAGGAAAACATTCTTGAGCAAAACTACAAGACCTTTTTTTTGTGTGATTAGTGACTATAGGTACCTATAACCTCTAATTTTATCACATGACTGTCGTCAAAAAATATCTCTTACGAAACCAAAATTATAAGTAAAAATGTTATTAATTTTTGGTGCAACAGCGGTCGAAAAGAGGTGTTATATATTGAAATCGGGTTTCATTTTGATTTTTCAGTAATACCTCGTAGTGTTCGATTTACGGTAAAAATTGGCGTTTTTTATCACCATTTATTATTTATTCTACGTCTACCTTGAACCTTTGCCATAGATAATAACAACAGCTTCCAAAGAAAAGAATATATTAAAAAAAAAAACTTAAGGTCTTAAGGGCACTTTTCCCGTTGATAACGATGCGGATGAGTTTTTAGATGCCATGTAATTGGTTTACTGTTTTTTTGTTTGTTTATTTTTAGGTATGTATGTAACCAAAAATAGAATAGAATAGAACTTAAATAAACTGTACTAATAAGTTTAAAAAAAAAAACAATTTTATTATGCTTATCAAGGATAGTGAACATAGATGGTACGCGTGCACGACGAAGAACGTAATTCTATTAATGGAACCTGTGGCTATCTTTCTTATCATCATAAAGAGCGCATTAATTTATTTGTATGACTTTAGTAATGCAGCATTTTTATGAAATATTACACTAATAAACCGACTGGCACTACCATATTTTTACGTTACGAGTCTCATCAAGAAAAAATATGATTACTCGTTAAATATAAGTGGCAATATAAAGTTAAAACATTATAGTAGAGTGGTTTAGTATTCATCGTATCTAGTTGGTAAGTCGGTACCTACGCGGAGCACTCAGGCAAATTGTATGCAAGGAGATCATTCATTTCTAAGGGAAGAATTCTTGCGATTTGTCGTACGACTTTGTCTTTGTAAACTTTGATTGCTTTCTTTAAGGTAGAGAGAGTAGCTCGCAAAATTCATTTATTTTTGCAATTGAAAGGCAGTCGCTGGACGTAAAAGTGTTATTCAGCTGAATAACACCAGTATTTATATGTACAAAAAACATTCCTTAGATGCCTCTTCTAAAAGATATCCTACTACTTATTTCCCTACATGTTACCTACCAACTATCTTTTAGGGACGTTAGGCTTTAACTCGCTGGAGGTGAGAAGAAGTTTTGATCAACTCACTATACCCAAGACCCTACGGGGACTTATCGACTGTCCTGAACTCCATGGTCTTTTCTGTAGACTATTTGTGCCCGACAAATACATAGGCCACCGTCAGAGCCGTCCGCACAACCTGTTTGCGCAACTGCCAGCCAAAACCGTAGCCAGAGTGGAATCCCCAATTTGTCGTATTTTAAAGGTGCTGAATGCCCTTCTTGCTGCCAACCCTGATTGTGATGTGTTTGCGGATGAATGGATTAAACTAATGCGAGTATTCCTGGTGTTCTGTGAGAGTAAGTATGCCAGGAAGTCTTCTGTTTCATGTTAGTTTTTTTTTACTGAATTTCTTTTTATAACTTTTTATCGTAATTGTAATTGTCTCTATGTTACTTAGTGTAATTGGTGTTGTACCGTATTAAGTAACTATAAATAAATAAATAAGTAAAAGTGAAAAATAGGAAAAAAGTGTGTAAAGCAGGCAGCTGCCTAGTCACTCACTTTTATTAACAAGAGCTGTCCGTTCGATAGTGTACGCCATAATTACCTAACCATTTCAATTACCTACCTCCTACCTTTTCACTATTCATTACTAAAAAGCGTTCCGGAACTATCGCTCACAAAGAGCAGATCTAACCCTCAAGATAAGTCCCCATGTGGTCTCATAACCCTCCATACATCACCACAGAGGTTCGTCTCAATAGATGCCGAGAGTAGACAATTAGACCCCTAATTTGTAAGCGGTACACCCCTCCCCGATGTCACAGAGCGTGTGTTTATTTTGTAAACAAACAAGTACATTTGGGTTGCGAACTTGTGTGGAGATGTGTACTCGCCGTGGTATTTATACTGAGGACGTGTGTTGCGGTTAAATATTTGTTGATTTGTCGTGTAAAGGAAACGGTTTTGTTTGAAATATTCTATTAGTTTGGAATATATAGACCAGGGGTTTCTAAACTTTTGCGGTAATGGAACACTCACCAAATGTATTTTACGCTATTGAATCCCACAGCTACATCACATTACATACAATACTATTAGGAACAAATAAAAAACCGCTATTTCAATAAGAATAAAAATAAACATTTGAAAAAATAATGTTTCATTGTTTTATTAATGAATTGCTTTAAAGTTCGGTATTAAGTCCGACAATTGTCAAAAATAAATATTTTTTGTGACCCCAGATTGTTTTCTCACAGAACTCCTAGGTTTCGCGGAACCTATCTTTATTATTAGTTCTTAAGTAGAAGGCAGAATATTCGAGTGTAAATTTGAGCGTTGATTGCTTAGCAAATTTAATCACAACTGTCAATATTTGACACTCCTGAAATAGACGTCTTAATTACGTGGTCAGTCGATCTGTCAAACAATTCAGTTTCATAACTGTAGAATCCTTACCGTACTTTTTTACTCTATCTTTGCCCATGGGCGGCATAAAAACTCTTAGCATGTAAATCATTAAAAATACGCAAAAAAGAATAAGATGTTTGACTACCACTACAAAAGTAGGTACAATGGTGGTATTAATAACCTACAAGTTATACTTACAGGATATCTCTCATAAAACCAATCAAAACGTTTGCGGACGCTACTATTAACAACTTCAAAAATATCAGCTCATACATTTTAGTCAATTTTTTTTAGTAATTTACTGGTTGGCCCCAAAGTATAATTCAATTATCATACATACATACATACATAAACTCACGCCTTTTTCCCATGGGGGTAGGCAGAAACTACAGAGCGCCATATGCTACGATTCTAACATACTTCTTTTGCTTCGTTTACATTCATACATGTTGTCATACACACACGCCGGTTGCGAGTACTACGCACCTGCCCTTTCTGAAGAACCACACCAATAAGGTCTATGTATGTCCTTCTAGGGCGTCCCCTCCCGGCGTTCCCACTTACATCTGCCTTGTAAATACCTTTCGTTAGTCGCCTTTCATTTCAAATTCAATTATAGATAGACTCATGTGAAAAAATATTCATAACTTTGTAGGTACGTGATGTGAAATTAATATGAAGTAACAGCTGTTGAGGCTCTCAACGCTATGTATTAAGAAAATACACTACTGTGACGTACGGGACGTCACAAGGCTGGGTAAGCTGAAACATGAAAAAAAAAACTAATAAAGAACGGTGTAAGAAGATCTATCGGTGTTCTCTTGGTTATTATATTGTATATTTTTAATAAAATAAAATAGTTGTTTTAAGTATATATATTTTTTTTTTACAACTTTTTCACACAACGCCATTTAGTCCCAAGTTAAGCTTGAGAGCTTGTGTTTTGGGTACTAAACAGCTGATAAACATACTTATATATTTCTAAATATATACATATTATAGACAAATTACACCCAGACACAGAACAAATGATCGTGCTTATCACACAAACATTTGTCCTGGGTGGGAATCGAACCCACGACCTCCGGCATAGCAGTCAGGTCACTAACTACTAGACCAACAGGCCAGTCAAGTCAGGTAGATTTTATTTCAAAAGCGTCTAAGGTGAGATCTGGCAAGCAGATATTCACGAGTTGGATTTCTATTGACACTTCTTTTTTTTTAACTTGCACTTCAATCACGACTTCGTACGCGTGACTTACGACGTGTGACGCATACTTTCCCCTTAAATGTTGACATTCCCTCGACCCCCTCGTTGTCTATACTAATATTTTAAAGAGGACAGATTTGATTGTTTGTTTGTTAGCGTTAAAACTGGAACGATTTGAAAAAAAAACACTGTTGGGAAGATTTACTATCTCCGAGTGACATAGGCTGCTTTTTATCCCTGTATTTCCACGAGAACGAGAAATAGGCGGGTGAAACCGCGTGATGTCTTCTAGTTTTGATAATAAAATAAAGCTTATGGTACTCTGTGATAATGTATGTTAGTTTTTGTTATCTTCTTGCGCCTACCATGTTCTGTCTCTGCATCACCTTAATGTAGACTGGTAGAAAATGCCTAAGGCATTAAGTCCGCCTTTGTACAGTGACTTTTACTAGTAAATAAAGTTTTAATAAATAATGTAGCTTTCTAATGGTGGAAGAATTTTGAAAGTCGGTTCCGGAGTTTGTACTTTCTTTTCGCTTTTATCATCCTTTCCAACCGAGGTATGTGATGAATGCCGTGATGGCCCAGAGGTTAAGGCTAACTAACCTACCTCGGCACGAGGTTGTGGTTCAAATCCGGGCAAGTACCGATGTGAGTTTTTCCATTCAAATTTACTTTGTAAGTTTATCTTAGACATTATTGACATCGGTAAAGGAAAAACACCATGAGGAAACCTGTACTTTTAGTTAATATAAGTCTGAAATCGCCAATCCGCCTTGAGCAAGCTTGGTGATCAATGCTCGTGCCTTCTCTGTATGAGAAGAGGCTTTTGCAGTGGGTCAGTAACAGGCTGGTATTATTATTATTTTTACTCCGACCGAGAGGATTTTAAAATTCAAAAAGGAAGTACATAATACACAAGGACAAATGGTGACATCCAATCTTAACTAATATTATAAAGATTTATTTGTTTGTAGGGATTTAACTTAAAAAAAATCTTTCACCATTAGAAATCTATATGATCAACCGAGTAACGTATGCTGCTTTATTTTCAAAACAACAAAGTGTTTAAGTTTAAAGAGAAAAGTGTACTATACAACAAACCACTCTAAGTGTATGCTTATAAAGTAGAAATTGCTATACCGACTGATATGCTCCAGGAAACATAATCAATATATCTCTCTTGCATTTAACACGAACAAATGGTCATATCACCGGAGACTTTAAAGCGATAAATTCCATTCCAGTTATCTGCTTTTCGGACTTAAACTGTATCAAAGAGAAGTACGCCACGATCACTGTGTCATATTCAGGTTTTCGATGACATAACTGTGCTGTTTCAAGGAAATTTTAGGGAATTTCGCTGTGCCATCAGAACCGCATTTGTACCCTATATTCTAGGACAAAACTTTTGAACGAAACATTAAGGTGGCAGTGCCAGAGTAGCCCACGAAATCTAAATTTTCATGTTTTTTCGCCGTATGTTGAACAACATAGGATTTGCGACCGTAAAACGTGTGTGTTTACAGAATTATAATAATCATTGAAATCATTAAGACAACCCTTCAAGTTCATAATAATATAATCGCACTGAGTGATTATTTCATGAAAAATACATTTTATGGGATTCTATTATTATTACTCAGGTAAACCATATTTGTAACGGTCGCGAATTGTATTTTAATCTACATATAACTTGACACTGGACGGCAACTTGCTACAAACGCGAAAAAAAAAGAATTTCGCAGGCTACGCTGGCGCTTCCACCTTAAGTGGTTAACATTTAAGTGCAACTATTGAGGTTTGATTGGTGATTTTTTTTTTCTGTCTAATTTTCTTTTTGTCTAACTTGTCATGCCAGAGTTAATAGGTAAAAAGCTTGCCTCTAATCAAATGTAGGTGTACTTTACACTTATACTACTAACATAGCGGGAGTACAGGCGGAATGTTACGTCACTGTTGTGTTAAATAAACATCTTTTGCTAACCTTAAAATGATAATGACAGTTACAAAAAGTGACATGTGTCGATATGTGACAAATAATAATAATAAATAATAATTTATTTAATTCAGACACAGTCCATACAAAATATAAAAAAACAAAGCAATGTGATCCAAAATTGTAAACAGTTATGGTATGGTTTCTTTGAAAAAATTGTTTTAGACTAACAACCAAAGAACTCGATCGTTTTCCTATTTCGATCTTTTTGCTGCCCAGTTCTATATTATTGTCCTCGGTTATTTCGAATTTCGAAACCCATTCGGGCGCTCTCTTTAATTGGTCGTATAGCCGTTCCCCCTCTCTCTGTGAGCAATGCTTCTGGCGATTGCAGAAGTGTTAAAAGGCGCCCTTATTCTGAGTAATGTTTCAGTGGTCCTTAAGTAGTTTGTAGTAGTGTAATCGTCCGGGACTTTTACAGCATTTAATAAAATCCGTAGCAAATTATCTTGTATTGTATAGCCTTGTTTATTAATGGCCTATAATTTGAATAGGTAATAGAGTAAAAAGGCCGCTTTTTATAAAGAAAAGGAAGATGATATGTGAGTTAAGTTATACCTTTTATTTTATTTTATTTATGTAGGGATAATAAACAGCGACAACATACAAATAACAAACATAACAAAAAACTATCAAATAACAATGTTGGCTTTTATTGAAGTTTCTTCTTGATGCTCTTGCTTGGTTCTCGATATTCTAACTTTAAAAATGCTGTCAATGTAAAATAAAACAACAGACTACTTTTTCTTATAAAAATACGCCCATTAACGCTAATATGCAGGTGGTATATTAAAATTGAAATTAATTAAGCAACATAGAAATTAAATATTCAATCATCAATAAAATTACGGGCCATTTACACCTCGTTCGATTTTTAAATTACTCAGAAAATAAAAATAAAGTTTTGTGCGCACCATTACGCTTTCCATAGCTGAGTTTGTACCGACCGTACACTATCTCCGACTCATTTAATTGTTCCCTATCCACGTCGGGTTTTCAAGTATCTTTGTTACCTTCCACCGTACCAAATGGGCAAAGGTTGTTTAATAATCTGTAACAATCGCAGATTACTGGAACGTGACTCGAATGCATAATACCGGGCCTTTGTTGAAACTGTTCAGTTTTGTAGTTAAGGGTTGTGTTATCGACGTTTTATGTTATTTTTGTGTTATACGTATGATTAGAGTCCCAGTTGAGTCACGCACACATTGGTTGCCATTGTTTTAATATCTTTGTGGTACCTAACTAAACGACAATGTTAGCATTTTTCGTTAAACATTTTAGAAACGTATAAAAAATATACATACAGGGTGTAAAAAGACCCTTTACGTAAACGAAAACTACATATTCTACCCATCACTGGGATAGTTTTTTCTTCTAAAACATACCTGGGAAATCACTGGTTTTGGAGATATTGAAGGTCAAAGTGCAATATATTTTTTTCGTATTTTTTTCAAAATCGCATTCCAAGTATCATTAGTAAACTTAACAAACATTATAAAAATTATCAAAACAAATTACGCATTTCAAGTTACAAAAATGCAATAGATACTAAACACAAGCAGGCCGGTCGGGTCAACGACCAAGCGCGAGTGGCCGCGGCCGACCGTACGCTCAGCTGATCGAAAGTTGCGTCGTGTTGTCGCGCTTTCATAGCGCGCAATAAAAAGCATCTCTTTTTTAAAGATAGAAAAAAAAAGTATTTTCCCAGCAAAGTTTTTTGGTTAAAGTTACCTAATTATATGTTCAGAATGTGTAGTTATCGGCTATGTGATCGCTCTTTTTTCACCCTGTATATTTTCGACACGGCAAAATCTCAAGATTTAATTAAATTTTAAACACGGGACTGTCGGTCTCAATAATTCCCGACGCTAATTTGTAACTGTTTACTTAACCTACGTAAACAACTCACTTATATCTTATTGTGTAAATTGCTTTTTGGTCAAATTAAACTTATTTGGGGCTATTTTCTTCTTTTTTTTTTGAGACATCATCACTAATGCTAACTGCGGGAGAACCCTGGGTAAGTTTACTGACCAGTTTCCTTTTGAATGCACAGTTATAGTGTTGTTTTTTTGATTATAGAAGAAATAATGCTCGATATTGTAGACTATTGTCGACAGAATAGTCCACACATTTTTTCTCCTCATTCTTGACATTGTCGTGCTCAAAACAAAAGAAATGTTTGGTTGGAGTATAGCCTTGAGGACGCTACGGCGCGGCGGCGTGAGGACTTAAAAAATTTAGCCAAGAAAGAGTAATTTTTGCAAATCGATTATTTTCTCGATTCTATCGTATAAAACACCTAAATGTAAGGCTAAAAGTGACTTGGTGTTTTTTGTCTCCGACTAACCGTTTGTCGTAAAAACGACGTGGAAGGGATCCATAGGTTAGGTTAGAACTGTGACTAACTTCTACCTCCAAATTGGTCGCGAAATTTTTCTAAGTATTTTTTTCATAGTACCCCCAAGACGAGACTCTGACCAAATGATTCTTCTGCGGACAAAATCCGTTTCTTCGGTGGCCGTGGTACGCGTTCTGATCAGACCGAATGAGCGTGCTCTCTTAAAAACACTTCATGATTACATAGCGTATCCAGTGTAATATACGTCTACAGCTACGTACAATTGGGCTGTATATTTTTATGTAACATACAGATTACTATCAGTTTTACAGTTACTGCCTGTATAAATAGGCTATTCTGTTTATCTTTTATCGGTCCCTCTCAATGTTTTGTAAAGTTGTTGTGTAAATATTGTAATGGTTACAAACGGAATATTGAACTTTTAAATTAAATTAAACGGTGTATTTGTACGTGTTGGATGGTCGATGTTTTGTTGTTTAATCTGCGTGTGAAGGAGACATGTGTGGTTGGCCCGCTAGCGGCAGCGTCGGTAAACTGGCGTGACGATAAAAGTTGTTGTTTCATAAAATGCTATTGTTAATAACTACACTCTATTTGAAATTAGATTTATATTAGAGGTGTCGTGTTTTTATATAATTGTTAGTTTAGATGTTTTTGAACGCACCCACAACTTAGTATAAATCGCAGGGTGTAAGACAACTGTATTTTTTGTGTTAAAAAAGTTGTGCATTTTTATAAACTTTTTTTACTGTTTGTTCTACGGATTTTTACCTAAAATACTTTTGTTTATCAATAAAAGCTTTCAATTTAAAAGCTATTACCGTATCATTACGTCAGTCGAAAATAACCTTTAATAACTCCCGGACCTCAAGGTTACGGTGTTAATGTCTCGTGTGGTGTGTTTATCTTTCTACAAATTGTTTAGAACAATCAGCAGCTGACACAACAATACCCTCTAAGTTTCAGTTTTATTCCCAAATCAACATACAGATTGGTTTACTTAGTACAAAATTAAGTCTTAAACACTATCACTTAGAATTCAATCTGTTTTGAATAGCCTGGCTGAGTTGATTAAAATTTTATTCAAGTGGCTGTTCTTCAGGCATATATTTATTCAGTGACTTGATTAAAAGTAAATGGGTTATTTTGGAATTATTTGCTATACAATTCTTTCAAGAACTAAAACAAAGGACAGTTTTTGGGCAGACAGTGTACATAAATAACTTAGACTTTTTTAGAGTCAAGAAAAACAGACATGCATCGATCCTCACTAACACACGTCTGCTGTCTTTAAGGTCCAATGTTTGATACCCAAACCAGGAAGTTTCTAATAATCACTTTGTATCTGGAAAAATCTGTCTATAAACTGTCATACTGAGATGCCTCCGTGCCCTGCAAAAGCAAGCAAGTCATACCAAGTTGTATCGCTTTGCCTAGTAAGCAAATAGAGATCAGTATGACAGTGGTGAGTGGTGGTGGTCAATTTTGCTTAAGAGGGAAGCCGACAAAAAAAAAAAGGAATAAGTATTCATATTACTATTTACTGTCTATCTTGACGTCATCGGTCTACCTACCACCCTGTTTACCTTTTGTGTAGATACCTGGCAATACTAGAGTCTGGCTGCCATCATTCAATAGCAGGAGAATTCGTCTTTCGAACCTGCAAAGGGAGGCTGAAGAGAATCCAGTTGTGTGGTCACTTCGCCACTGCAGTGTGGTATATAAAATACTAGTATTCAGCTAAATCGAATGTAGCTATCTATACTTCTATACTTATAGTATAAAGAGGTAAAATTTGTTTGTAAGTTTGTATGTAGGGGGTAAAAAAATATTGCACTGATGGAAAGCTACACTATTCCCGGATGACATAGGCTACTTTTTATCCCTGTAATGCCACGAGAACAGGAACTACGCAGGTGAAACCGCGGGACGTCTGCTAGTGACTAAATAATAGCAGCTGCACGGGTCGACTAAAGGTTAAGCTACGCTTGGTGAGGTCAGTCTGTGGATGGGTGATCATTCATTGGCAACCAAGACTCCTCTACACCATGGAAAGCATGTCAAGCCTAACAGCTTCGGCCTTGGCCGGGTGCAACGACCCAGCTATTGTTTGTAAATCTTTGACAGTCGTTACGGGTGGTTTTCAGAAAGTCTGACAACCAGTTTAACCAAGGCGTATTTAGATACCCAGTTACTGGGTTGTGGAGTTCAGGCAGGCAGTCGCTCTATGTAAAAGACTAATATTCAGCTGAATCCGGTGAAACTGAAAGCCGACCCTAACATTTTGCGAAAAGGTTGACATAAATGTTGAATACAGCACTCGTATTATCGCTGTGACAACTTTGCTTTACGTTAGACTGACAAAATATTTAACTTGTGTAGGCTGTACGAGTTCAAGACCTTTGCTTGCTTAAATTGACGAATATTTGTTCAGCACTTGACGTTAGACAAGCACAAATGTAGGTATGTAAAGATTTAGTTATGGCGTCAAAATAAGGAATGGAAATCATACTTGATTAGTTCAAAATAAAAATAGCAAGAAGGTTAGAACCAAAGCCCTTAAATAATAACAATATGCAACCAAAGAGGTATCATGTTGAATTCTGTCTTTCTTTTCTTTTAAAAAAAAATGTTGTCCCACACATTCTCTTATGTTGTGGGTGCGTTTCCAAACATTTGAAATCCCACACACAAACAGCTGGAAGCATAATTAGTTTCACCCATAGATATGAATGTTCTTAAAAATATTAAACTGTCTGCTGTCAAACAGCTAGTTTCGTGTTGTACAGACGCCAGCACATCAAGTTACCCCAATGTGTCAAATTTCTTTGATCGTTTTTCAACTTTATGTCAAACAGAATAGGGTTCATATTCAATTGGGAAAATTTGACACATTGGGGTAACTTGATGTGCTGGCGTCTGTACATCAGTGTGTATCTAGGATGACGTCATGCTCACTTTCAGAGATGTGACGAAGTGCACAGGAAGTCCACTTAAAGTGAACAGCGTGTTTGTATTTCTCGATGGGATAGGTAGAGATATAGGTAGGTACATAAAGCACAGTCACATTTTGCAGGTTTTGGTTAAAATAGAGGGAGTGGCTATTGTCTATGACGCGGGCAGAAATTCAGACTCCTAACAGAGAAACCCAGTTACAATTTACTCGACCAGGGTATCGAACTCAGCACCTCATGCTTATAGTAGCGCTTACAACTACTAGAAATAAATATTTAATTTATAATAGTTCGTGGTTAGTTGGTTTTGGTTGGTTTCTTAATCAAAATGTGGACGCCACAAACAAATAATAAATTAATTCAATGTCTTTTTGCCTACGTCACTTCGCACCTTTTCGGCAATCTTCGGCTTAATTTGTTATTACCATAACAGCTTTCGATGGTCTCTGATAAGCAGAAAATGAGCTTAAAGCAGATTTCTTTCCGATTGTTCGAATTTCTGCAGAAAACGTAAGTTCCGCGAACCAAAAATGGCGATGTCATGTTAATTTTTAGGGTTCCGTATGTCAAACAGAAAAATACAGAGCCCTCACTTAATTTTTTTTTAATTTGACGTGTTAACAGATGCCAGGTTCTGTATTTAAAAACGTCCACAAACTGGTCGCATTCTTATAGCAGGAAAAATTACAAAACTTTGTTAAAAAAATACTTATATAAATTAGACGTACAAGACGACGCCAGCACATCAAGTTACCTCTGTCAAATTATCCTAATTGAACATGAACCTAAATTTGTAATAAAGATGTAAAACTCTCAAAGAAATGTAGGTACGCCAGCACATCAAGCTACCCTAATGGTAGCTTGATGTGTTGGCATAAATTTAACAGAGTCTGTGCGTCTGTAACTACTTCTATAATCGGATTATTTTTACGGTGTTATAGTTGTCGATTGACGAAAACAGCATATACCTACACAAGCTTGTAGGGAACCGTCGGTGCCCGAGTCCGACTTTCACTTGACCAGTTTTTTTTCAGAATTCTCTCCTGTGGTCAATTAAATTAACATATGTTTTACAATCTCAGCCTTTTCATACTTTGATTTTTTCCTTTCGGATATTCGAGTCCTTTACTGCGGGTAATAAAATTGAACGGCGGTCAATTTGCCAACAAGTGCGGCGCAGTTGGGACCTCGCGGATACCGCCATCTTGCTTTGTTTTGTATCGGATACGTTCGTTGTTTAAATTGCTGCATTGGGACGATTGAGCAGACGTTTTGTTACCGACATTCACATACTCACCTTAATTTAAGTAGTCTGATTTTTTTATGTAGGAAGAATTACGTAGTCGATGCTGGGAACTGTAAACCTTTAATTGTTAGAATCTAGGGTTTTCAAGGTACCGTTTGGTGCAACTCAGGAATAAATATTATTGATTGATCACGTATCTGTAACTAACAGTAAAATACTAATCAAACTTAGTTTTGCAGATAGGAAGCATCAATAGCAGTTTAACGTTAAAAATTAAAAAAAAATACATTCCGATGATTACGCTGTTTCTGAACATAAAAAAATTAAAGCCTAATAGTGAAGGTCAATTTTAGATTTTTGACAGTCAATAAAAGTAGTTAGGATCCCAACAATTTGATAACTAGTCTATACAACGGATATCGCGTTGCAGTTTTGCAGATACGAAGCATCAATAGCAGTTTAACGTTAAAAATGAAAAATAATACATTCCGATGACTACGCTGTTTCTAAACATAAAAAAATTAATAGTGAAGGTCAATTTTAGATTTTTGACAGTCAATAAAAAAGTAGTTGGAATCCCAACAATTTGATAACTAGTCTATACAACGGGTAACGCGTTGCCCAGTCCCAAACTGGGTTGCTGTGGTTAAATAAGCAAGCAGTTGCTCCCGGTAAATTATTGGCATTTAGCTGCATTCGGTTAGACTTAAATCCTAGGTAGATGATGAAACCTATAAAGTACTTACACTTTTTGACCAAATTTACACCAAGACAGAAATACGCAACAACAAAATTGAATCTACCGATAACCCTTATCCATATTATTAAGCCATAACCACACATCTTAGTAACCGCCCACTCAAAACCATAATCACGAACCAAAAGGGGGTTAATAGGAGAGAAAAAAAAACCCCAATCCGAAGTCCAATAACGTTTTTAATGAAACAATTCCATCCATTACGATACATTTCAAGTCGATACGTACTTTTTTTCCTCGTAGAGGCTAAAGGTCATTACGACTGGCCATAAATGGAATGGTGGCCAGGATGGCCGACAAAGTTACTCTGCGGACTTTCGATGTTACAACACTGGTTTTTGCTTTTGTGAGATTTTGTGTGTAATTTTAAAAAAAGTTGAGATTATGATGTTAGTGATTCTTTAGTGGGCTCCACCGTTGAGCATGAAATCTTCAAATTTGTTCCTGTGTCGGGCAGTGTTACTGGTTCTTTTGTGCGAAATTTTTCAGTTGCAGTCCGGTGTTTTGATGTCTCCGGTAGGGTCTGAAAAACATTAGACAAAACCATTTTCTCATGGTACATCGTCCTCCATATAATCTGATTATGTATACAAATATTGTAAAATCTATTTTAAAAGAGTAAGTATGGAGTTTCTTGCACATTCTTCTCCATACAAAACTACCTTTTGGAATGTGCAACTAGAATCATATTGATTTAATTTATTTGTAAGTATAACGTTCAAAAGTGCCTGTTTTCAGGCCTAATTGAAATAAATGATTTGACTTTGACTTTGACTTTGAAAGTAAAATTAGAAAATAATTATAAAAGGCTGATAAAATCTGATTTTTTATATGATAATATTTTTTTAAAGTAAACAACCGAGACGCCTGCCCGTCACCACTTTTTAATATGTTTTTACGGGTCAGAGCCCATTCGTCCCCTAAAATTCGTCCCTCAGCATAAAAGTTGTAGATTCGGCCCTTATATAGGTGCCCATTGGTCTCCTGATAGGGGACCAATTAATATTTTAATAAAAAATATTATTTTTAAGGTACCCATTCGTCCCCTCTAATATATATACAATATAAGTTAAAGATTCGGCACCTATTCAGGTGCCTATTGGTCCCCTGAGATAAAATTAGCTATATTTTTTACATAAGAGACGGTTAACATAGTACACTTGTGAACAGTTTAATAACGGAATTAATTTAATAAATAAATATTCCACAACTTTTCACACAACGCCATTTAGTCCCAAGTTAAGCTTGAGAGCTTGTGTTATGGGTACTAAACAGCTGATAAACATACTTATATACAATGACATTCAGTACCTATAGACCGGACATCACGATCAAAATTTTCGTCCGAAACTTGTGTCCTGCCTGGATGACCCGACACAAGTCTATGAGTTTTTTTTAGTACGCTCCGCTGCCGCTCCAATATTCATATATTATTCTAGATGGCGTTACTGAGACATGGGATCAAAGTTTTTTTATGACATTTCCTTGACATGCCCGCTCTATAGTATTTTAAATCTCTTCGCTTATATATTTCTAAATACATACATATTATAGATAAATAACACCCAGACACAGAACAAATGATCGTGCTCATCACACAAACATTTGTCCTGGGTGGGAATCGAACCCACGACCTCCGCATAGCAGTCAGGATCACTAACTACTAGACCAACAGGCCAGTCATTACAGATCATTGAAAAAGAGCTATGATGAATGATAATCATTCCAGGAATGTGTTACTACACATTTAGTTTACTTATAGTTGCAAATCCAAGCGTACTGATTTTTATACTGTCTCGAGTGAAAGTACTTTGTAATTATCTATATTATTAATTAAATGGTTAGTTGGTTAATATACAAAAAAAAATATATGTTGATTAATAGCGTAATAAAACACTTGAACACGGTCACTACTTCTATAATATTCAGTTCAATTTCCCCAAAAACTATTTTCACAGAACAACCATCAACAACAATGTTCTAATTCTATTTTACATTTTTAAAAACCTTTTATAATTTTAAGTCAAAATACAATCAGTTATTAGGTACTCGATTGGTTTTCGAAACACCTAAATACCAATTAATGAATACTTTTTTTTTGTCGCATAGTTACTTTACATTTTTGGACTTGGTCACACAGCTTGTTTAATTAACTTAGCCACACAGCTACTTTTACAATTTTTTCAACTTTTTTGTCAATCAAGGCTGATTTTTATAAAAGTTAAAAGTTGTATTTTGTTAGTTTCTAGGACATTGTGATTTTGAATTACTATATTTTTATTTTAGCCTTTTCTGCGCGACTGTACCAGGACGACCAAGCTGCAGTATACACATATACATGTACTTATATTAGAAGAATGAATAAAAATAAATATTCTTCAGGGGACGAATGGGCCCCTCAAAAGTTCCAGGGGACGAGTGGGCACAGGGTGCGAATCTTAGGGGACGAATGGGCTCTGACCCGTTTTTACTCGGACGAGTTATCTCTGTAATAAATTAGAAGGCCTTTTTATTAATTTTGCTACATAATAATGTATTAAATTCTTGTAACTATATGAAAGAAAAACCAACAGACCATTCAAAAATAACCAGAAAAACTATAAAAGTGAAATAAACTATCTCAATGACACAAGGAATGTTCCAGAATGAAGCCCACGACAACTGTTATTCTGACAAGAATCTTATCCAATTGTCATACAGTTTAATTTTCCTAGTTGTTGAGATCATTTTGACGTCGTTTTCGTTGAAAATAGAGATAGTTGCTCACAAATTGGCTTATTAAACAAGTCCTTACTTATACCTAGAACACTGCCCACATATAACAGCAACGACTGCTGTAACTAGTGTCTATAATGCATTCAATTACCCGTCCAGTTAATTTGAGTACCACTAACACTGATTACCAATGTACTACGTATTACCTCACTTTGCTGTATCGTGATTGCAGTGCTTCACAAGACACATATTAACCTATGCTCTTGAACACGCCAATCAGAGTATGGAATTAGCATGTTATGAAATGAACTGGCTTTTGTCACGTGTTTCCGTTGCTCTGAGAGTCGCAGCGAGATGTTTAATAACCTTCGAACTTCTCATTCTTGTTGCAAACAAAGACACTTAATTTGTAATTTGTATGTTTAGCCCAGAATTCGGTTACCGCAACACCATCCACCGACGCAATCATAAGATCCTCACGTGTACAGGAGACAGGGCACGCGCAAGACAAAAGATGGGCCATAGTCTGTGGAGAGGTACCGCATAGGCACTGAATTAGGTCGGTGCTATCTGCGAAACCCCACTTTAGGAGATTTTCTTTGCTGCGGCCGACTTGGGTGCGGAGTCAGATCAAAGTTTTCCAAGTCGACCATGGCAATGTGTGCCCAGGTGGAAGTCTTCCCATTGATAGCGTAGCTCGAAGTTTTATAACATAAACTGCCAACTTACAGCAAATGTGTCTATTGTAGATAGTATTAAAAAAAAAATATGCTCATCAAAAGACGCTCACTACTACGGGGCTATTGTATATCTCTGTGGATATTTCTAATGATCACTGGGAAGAGTGTTCAACATTTAACTGTCAAACAGCTACTTTCGTATTGGACAACAGTGTGTATCAAGGATGACGTCGATAAAAGGGGGCTAGACGGAAAAAAGTCTTACGAAAAGTTGTCACGACACTTTTTGCTATAGTAAGCTATTGTAACTGTGCGGCGTCGCATGTTCGCAGGGAGAGGGAGAGGGAGAGGGAAAGGGAGAGGGAAAGGGAGAGGGAGAGTGAGATAGCGGGAGAGAGGGAGGGGGTAGAGAGAGAGAGGGAGAAGAAGAGGGTGTGGGAGAGGGGGAGGGAGAGGGGGAGGGTATATGGGGAGGGTGAGGGGGCGGGTATATGGGGAGGGTTGGGGGAGGAGGGGAACGGGAGGAGGAAGATGGACTGGGAGGGGGAGAGAGAAGATTGAATAGTTCACTAATCAATCGAAGGGCACTTCATTCCATCCGGGTGTCTCTTGACACCTCTCAAGTTTTTTTTTAAATTCTCGGTTGTCATCAAAGTTTGATGTGTAATAGCCCTGCGGGACATAGGTCTCCCCGAAGATTTTCTCAACGATAGGTCTAGTTCTACCGTCCATCGGCTTCCTGGAGTCTTCATCAGATTTACGGTCCCATCACAACATTTACCATAAAAGATTTTGTTTGTGTCAACCCCTGGTTTTATATTCTCCTCGTTTAACTGTAGGTGTTGAATTCACGTACTCAATAAGCACTCATACGTTTCACCATTAATTCCAACAACTTGTACAATAAAAACTACATGAAAATCTCACGTAGCTCACAAAATGTATTCGCGAACGATAATTTCCGATCATTACCGAGACTTGCCGAACGTTTCCGAAACTCCCCAAGTTTCAGTGGCAATAATTCTTGATATTTCATACGCATTAATTCACTCCAGTCAACGACTGTTGGGCGGTGTTTTATTTCAATCAATTCATTTTAATTCATACCCTTGCTATCAAGTTTTATGCCTTTTGCGTCGAATTGGAGAGGTGGTTATGTTGTAAGCTGAGCGAGGAATGAGTGAGCCGAGCGAAGATGTATCACATGTGGTTTTGGTAAAAGGCTTGTTTGGCCAATAACTTTTAACTCTCTTTTAGCACATCCATTTTTTGTGACTATTTATAGAACATTTTTTCTTTTTAGTTATGGTCCTATACCTAAAGATTGCTAACGGGACCCTATTACTTAACTTCAACTTTTCATACTTCTATCGGCTGCTTCTCTTAAACTGTATAGGCATATAGTTGAAAACACAGGTCATGTATAACCACAATAACATCATTACCATCCAGGCCATACAAAATTATCTAGCATAAAAGCTATAGCATGAGATATAGCATGTTCTACCTATATAATATCATACAAATGTCTCACATCATAGCACAAGAAGTAATAACACATGGCATGTGTGTAATGTGTATATCTTATAACACGTGCCTCGTCCCGCATAACATACACTGTTTACACTGCTCGCAACTGCTGGTAGAAGCGTGATATTAATATACTTGTATGCACCTACGTTCAGACCAGTTATTTGATGTGCAGGCAAAGAAATGTTCTTTGCACTAAATTGCTTTAGTGTATTTTAAAGTTAATAACATAAGATCATGGCTCTTAGTCCTTAAGGCTAAGGCAGTAGTGCACCAAGTACGTAATTTCGCTAGATATGTTTAATTCCTACGTAATACGGGGCAAGCCATGAATCGGACACTAATCCAGACTCCGGGCTGATAATTAAAAAATCCAGACGAAATTAGTAAATAGCGCTTTGACGCGCAGCCTTGCAAACTCTCGATTCTTGTGTTAATTAACTATGCTTGTACGAATAATTCCCACAAGGGGCTTTTTTCGTGTAGAAATCCTCGTGGATGTACTTCACCTTGGGGCGAATGGAGGGGTCTGTCAGACCGATGTTCCTCCTCATCACTTCTGGCCAGGGTGCGGGGACGCATTTGCATTTGAAATCGATACAATCACCCTAGCAGTGACGGCTTTTCGGACAAACCTCAACAATTTATAAAGCGAGGAGTGAGTAATTCCCCTCCTTGCCGTACTTTGTGAGAGGCACGCGAAAACATTGCCAACTCGGGCTGGTTTGCTTGGAGGACTTTCCCACAAGGGGCCTAAACTAACTCTTATAAGGACTAAACCTAAATTTTGTATTCTCATGAGAATAAAATTAACTCGACTCAAAATCAAAATTCATTTATACAAATTAGGCAAAGAATCAAGTTTTTTTTTGAACGTCAAAAATTACAAAAACAGTCCTCCAAAATGGAAGAAAAAGTGGCGTTACGGACACCCCAGCAACACGTCTGTCTGATTAATTGGAAGGACACACAAATGCATATGTACAAGAAAATGCTGTATGTAAAATAATATGGGCAAAGTAATTTAATTTATCATAAAATTTTATGTTAACTACGTGTCAGCTAGCACACTCAGAAACTTATACTGTAAAGGCGTCATAAACGTAATTAAACATCCAAGAAGGTTCTCAATGCCCCACATAACTCGAATAATTTTAAAACTAGCTCATCAATACTGAAAACGCAGTTACTACAGCTCAAATAGTTCCCATTTATTTCCTTTATAAGTTAACGAGGCAAGCAAAGGAAATATAACATGTCTCAATGGTTTCTTTCATGTTACCCACTGAGCTTGGTCGCACGATACGTTGACTTGGGTGAAATTATTATTTGTAAAAAAACGTACCTACTTCTACAGGTAATACTTGAAAGTCGTATTCGATTTAGCTGCACAGAAATAATATTTAGTTTAGTTTGAAGGTACGTAGCGCAAGCTCGCTGCCATGTCTTCGGATATAAGACTAAATCTTGAAATTAATAAGTAAAAAGTATTTTTTTTTAATATTATAATTAAACTAGGGCTTCACTGCAATACCACCTGGTGGTAATCAGTGATGCAATCAATGATGGTGAAGCACACTAGTTTATTAAGAGCCTATTCACTCTAGCCTTAAAGACACCTAAATTATACTCGGACGGGAAGACCGCAGCTAGCAGGTTGTTCCAGTCCTTCGACGTACGCGGTATAAACGACAAGGCGAAACGCTTTCCCCGGATCTTTGGGATGCCAACGATGTAAGGGACACTCGCAGTTGTCCGGTGGAAGAAGAGTGATGGCGGAATCAATTCATGTAATTCCCGTGCACACTCTCCAAAATGTATCCTATAGAATACCGAAATGCTAGCTACCCTACGAACTAGTCCAGCCTTGAGCACAGGGCTCAAGGCTGGACTTCTTTGGTGTAGTGCGAGTAATTCAATCTGGATTTTTCCCTAAAAGATTTGTTTCCAATTAAGGGTAAAGCTCGCCTCCTAGTACATGGAACTAAAGCATAACTGGCTTAATGTGGGTGTACTAGAGATACAGCTCTGCCTTACCCTTATGGGATAACAGGTGTGATGTTATGTGTTTAAAAGTACCAACCTGTTAAGGCATGAGCGTTTGTCACCTCGATTGTTCAAGGTGGATTGGCGATCTCTAACTTCACACACAAATATTATTGCTCAAAGAATTATACATTTAAATAAATTATGTTTATTTCTCTTCAAATTTCTTAAGGAATTGCACGGAAGCTATCCCAATGTGTCAAACTTCTCTGATAGTTTTTCAACTTTATCCCAAACAGAATAAGGTTCATATTCGATTGGGAAAATTTTACAGTTTGGGTAGTCTGTATATTTGTGTGCTTGAAGTATTAAATAAATAAATAATATGACTTTTGTTTCCATGAGATTAAAAGTCAGTTTCCTATGCAATAGTCTCCTCAGTGCCGAAACTTCAAAGGCATTTTGAAAACTGACTGAAGGCATTAACAACTCGACTGTACCTCGTAATTGATATAGCGTGATGTTGATTTTTACCTCAGCGTTTCATAAATATTACCCACCCGGTAAAATTTGCGGCGGTAAAATAAGAGATTACCTTCAATTTACTTTGCCTGTTACTTTGTTAATTTTAAGGTTAATGTAAATTTAATCATCGCAGCGCGTTTGGCGAATTAATTTACGGAAAGGTGAATGTATAGTATCAATTTCTATGGAAGGAAGTAAATTGATTTCGTACCTACGTAATTACTAAATCGTTGGTATTGTGGACACGCTATTGCTATATATTCCTGGTTCAACTTCATCTCTGACCTCAAGACCAGCAGTGCGATTCTGGTCAAATCACCGTGTGACAATGTAGGCGTAGTGAGGGCGAATTGAGCTGTCATTCCATACTAATGCAAGGCATTGACAGTTCACTTCACTCAAGTTTTCACCGCGTGACTCTTACTGAATCGACCGGCTGATTGAGGTCAAGAGTAGACCCATTATATGTATATAACAAAAAAAGCACTTTTGTTGATGGCAATAGGCCCGCCCCCAAATACATGAGACTGGCCAAATGTGAATGTACTGACCAGGAATAAAGGCGTAGATAATATTGTGTGTATTTACATATATATCAACAACACGTAACCTCCCCTATAAATTAAAAAAAAACCTACAAACGCCATTACATGGGCGCAGTACACCCATTCGCGATGAAACAAAAATTTCCGTGAACTCCTGGTGATTAAGTACAGTCAAAGAAAAAAGTTCAGCATGTACACATGAGTAAAAAAGTGTAAAAGTCTTTTCCACTCGACATTTGACCGAGTGAATTATGGCAGTGTAGTTGTATTTAAGGAGTTAGGACTTGTTGGTGTTGTGTGTACTTATGCTTGTGTGTGTGTGTGTTGGTGAATGGGATTTTATTTTATTGTCTGTTTTAATTAAATCTCGTGTGTTGCGCTATGGTGGTAAAGAAAAGCGCTTTTCTGTATGATAACATTTGTTTTAATAATAATGAATATTGTTTTTAGCATATTAAGGTCGTAGTTATTTTTGTTTGCATAAAATGCGGTGAAATATAATGGGATGTTTCAGTGTAGTGTTGTAGGACTCATTTTGTCATAATGTATTGCCTAATTAATTATTTAAAGGTTTACATTTTAAGACTAAGTACATTTTTAAAATAAAGTTTTAAGGAATATTTTAAACAAATAATATTAAATTCCTACTTCACTCAATATGCAAGTCTCATCTTACACACAGCATTTTGCTATCAAAACTCAAGATTCCTAAAGAAATAAAGCAAAAGAACAAAAAAAAATATTATTTAGGACACGCACAAGATAACAACAAAAACTTAATCTAACACTTGTACAAGTGTTACCTTACAATAATGAAAAAAGACACGTGCAAGACTCCTATCCTAAAATACTGATAAAAAAAAAAATACCGCAGCTCTTCAAAACATCCCTTACTCATTAATTGCGGAACAATCCTTTTGTCGTATCTTTAAAAAACACGCCTGGGTCTTTCAATACCCGTTGCACAAAAGAACCAATACACTAAGCCTTCAATCCCGAAAATATCAACAATTGTCCTTGGGTCACCATCCAATCAATTTGCGTTAGATGTAAGACATACCCTGGGGCGTTCCTCTTCGGATCCATTAGATCGAAGGTACCTATTGGGTATATCCATTTGACTTCCTTTTTTTTGAGAGATCATCCATTACGGAGTTAAAAGGTTTTGGGAATTCCCAGTGGCCCCCAAGTTTGTTTGTATGTTTAATGAGTGATGGGAATATTAAAGATAGAGTGCGTAGGTAGGTAAAAATAAAAACGTTCTGAAAAACAGAAATATTTAAGAAGTAGGTATTACAAAATTTATTCGTGCTTCATTTGACTGGCCTGTTGGTCTAGTAGTTAGTGACCCTGACTGCTATGCCGGAGGTCGTGGGTTCGATTCCCACCCAGGACAAATGTTTGTGTGATGAGCACGATCATTTGTTCTGTAACACAAGCTCTTAGCTTAGCTTGGGACTAGATGGCGTTGTGTGAAAAAGTTGTGAAATATTTATATTTATATTTGTGCATTTATTTTATTTTTAAAAATAGATTATGGTTCTTCTGCTTCTTTTTTGTGAGTAACCTGGTGTCATAGTTTTTAGGCCTCTAAATGGCTCTAATGTCTCTGACTTGGTTTATAAAGCAAGTAATACTTTAGTTTACAGGGTTTTTGCATTAAATAACAAAAGTAGATAAGGATGATTGTTAATTCCAAACTCCTACAAGCAGGCTACAACTAGCCTTCAAATACAAAAGTCAAGAACCAAGAGAAAAACAAAAAATAGTTCTTGAAAAATAGTGAGTGTTTATTTTTTGAATTTTTAGGTGGTTCAATAACCGGTTTAGGTATACTAGTCGAAAAATGAATACTTTAAATACGTTGTATTATTTCTTTTAAAAATAAGACATGTTTATTTTGTTACGTAAAATTGTCTATTTTAAGAATTTAAAGTGATTTATTCAGGGCCTATTGATTTTATCTACCCTGTTTAGGTACGCCATTTATTTGAAACCCGGTTTCTATAGTTACGTATCATTCAAAGAAATTCATAAAGTTCTCTTACCTGCACATTATGTACCTATGTATGTTCTTTGTAATGTTTCCCTCCACACTTTTCCCTAAGGAAAAAGATATCCGTCAAAATTGTTAAGAAAAAAAATTTGGAAAGTTTCAAAAGTCGACATCTCTTGCGAAGTTTTGAATGACTCGGGGCTATAGAAGCCGTGTGCTTCATCTTTTGATATCAGAAGAAACGTTTGTTTATTATTTTTGCGAATTCAAAAGAATATTTCGGGCTCCCATTTATTAAAGTATTGGAAACATTTTTCGTTTTTGAAACCTTGTTTATTTACGGTTACGGTTTAAATTTTATGGTGGGGAAGATCTTGACTTACAGATGAGTCTTGCGTTTGGGCATATTAACAAAACGTAACGCCTATATTCATGAAAGGTTAGGTAGAGTTGTATTTACAGTACCTACACCCCAATTTGCCAATTATGTTTTAGTCTTACGACATAGGCCCTATGTCGTAAGACTAAAACATAATTGGCAAATTCCATCTTATTTCCACTGATGCTACTAAAAAACAGGTAAAAGAAATGATACTTTAACTTTTAGAACTGAAATCGTATATATTCAAAATGGATTATAATTATGTTAGCAAAGTTTTTTATGAATATTTTTCCTTTTTATTATTGCTAGTAATTTATTGTAAACCTGCCTAAAAAACAGGAAATAATAAAAGGCTTATTTATTTACAAGCAAAACACCATCGTGACTACGGTTATTTCGGCTTAGCGTACTAAATAGTATTGGAAATACGTTAGCTACTACATTTACCTGATCTTCATGTGTGTCAGTTAATGCATGCGTTTGACTGCTAATTATCCTAATGAATAGTGGTCGCGTATACTACGGTTTACTTTGTTGCGCACAAACATTATATCTACATAACTGTTATATCTACTTCACAAACAATCTATATTGCGTCTATCTATATATGTGGAACGAACGTCGGCGTACAACCAGATTCCCCTAGTACAGTACAGTATTGATATTTTTTGTCTGATTATGTCACTTTTTAAAAATGTTTTTACTGTAAATATAATCTTCTTATTTCCGTGTGGTTAGTTACTTACTCGGTAACATTGTTTCTATGCAACCTAAGGGCCTCTAACTTGGCTTCACATGCCGTGTAGAAAAATACCTTCACCGGAAAAATATACAATCCACACATCAATTTAAAAAGTAAGAGAGAATTTGGCAGTCCTCCGGTCGCAGTACTAGGCTATCATTGTGTTGTTTTGTAGTAAAATCATGATGTCTAAAAATCTAAATTAGAGATTTAATGAAAATGGTAAATCAATACTTCATTAAAATTTTCGTTGCGTTAGATAGAAATGATGATTGCCCCATATATCGATTAAGCGCATTTGTACTTTAAACTGTTTTATTGCTTTACATCGGAAAAAAAAGCGTAAAGGTTAGGACAAATTTACGAAAAATTTCAATTAAAGATAGTCCAGGGATAGTCATGGTCAGAATTTATCATTGTGCGTCGATGTCCCTTCCATCCTATTTAACAACGTGAAATGTTAATGGTTGTTTTCCCGCGGCTGAACGGAAGAATTGATCATTATAAACAACTCTTTTAAACAAATATTGACCGTTTCATACATTTCCATTTGGAAAATATGGAGTTCTGTATGAACTAGCAGATTTTTTTTAATAATTTAGGGTCGGTCTCATTGTAAAAGTTGTTTATCATAATCTGTACTTCCATGCTGCTTCAAGAAAACAACCAGTAACATTTCACGGTGTATAACAATGTATCAATACCACTGCAAATGGAGCCTTGTTTATTTAATTTACCATACATAAGTTTGCTTCAATAGCTAATTATATCTATCATTGTTTGCATAGCAAATGTCATATTGGCGCCCAACCTCTTCCTTAATACCATATTGAGATAAGATTTCGTAAGAAAAACACATGAATTATAAATTTATATTAAGTATGTGAAAAACAAATATTAGCACAGGTTTTTCTTTTTGGAACTCTTTTGTACCTAAGAGTACGGGGTTATTTTAATATCAAGACTTCACGAGCCAAATATTCGCAGGGTGTTCTACCCCATAAATATAAACAACTTTCACTATAGGACCAACTTGGAAGTTTCGGAAAAAATACACATTTTAGTCGAATAGGTATTAAACTTATGTGAGCAACAGCTGATTTTTATAAAAAAATATATTTATCGGGACTGTTCAGTTTACGACGTGTCGTTTGTGACAGCAATATTTAATGCCATAAAAAGGGAAATGTTATAACAACAGCTATCGATAACAATCAAAACTTGCGAATACCTAAGCGAACTAATACCTACACGTATCGAACAAAATTTTAACCTTTTACGACCGATTGTAATATTTTATGTGAAATCATAAAAACCACTGTTGAAATATGTCAAACCGGTGTTTTTGTCGCATTCGTAAGTTGACTTCATTCCATTTTTATGCTATCATATTTTTTTATTTTACGACCTTAAAGCATTAGTATGAAAAACATTCGTTGCTCACACACCTCGCTTTGTGTTCTCAATTTTTCTTTTATTTTTCGCATCTAATCCGTCACATCGTATTATGTGCACAATAGAGAAATCTTGCTTTATTTCTTTTTATATGTTTCACGCACAATAAGTTCGCGCGTGGATTCGATTATCAGATCCCCCATTCCCAATTTCTCGAAACAGTAAGTGCGCGTCAAACCGAACGGCCTCCTCAAAAGACAATGGTAACCTCTCAGTCAAAGGTAAAGAAAGAAAGCGACAAATCTAATAAACGGGCCACGTATCAATTCCGTTTGTTGCTACACATCCAATAAATAAAGGTCTCCCGAACTTCTTACCTCCTATCGTCGTTAGCGTTCATCAATATGATTTGCGGGGGACCACCAGAGATCACGTTGGATTGGCTTCGGTGTTCGTCCAATTCTACGAAATGGAAGGGTACACCCGTGGGACGGGCTTTCACAATAGACCTTTCCGAATGAGAGCCATTAATTCGCATCTTTGTTTTGTAAAGCCCGGAGTGACACGAATTGACGTTATGTGAGCTCATTTTAACAATAATTCAGTTCGAATACGCTTTTGTATAAAAACGTTTAAGCTTTGATGCCATTGTCCCTTTTCGTAAATCTGGTCAACCTCAACGAAGGTCGAAGTTCGTAAATTGTTTTGACAACATTAACCTTAAATTCAGGATAAGTATCCATAAGTCTGGCAAGTAAAATCAAACACAATGGGAGTGTTCCTACTCGCTAACAACAAATAAAAAGCTTCGTGATATTGAACACAGCAATTAACTTGGAACAAATAAACCTGCCAGATTCAAACACATATAAAACACGTTTTAACATCACATAAGACCACTTCATTGAAATAAATTACGTCCACCGCAAACAATGCCGTATTTCGTTTGTATTTTTTATTAAACAATAGTGAGCGGATCAGAGCAATGTTCGGGATTTACGACTGTTTGCGGAGCAAGGAATCTGTTCATACCGGTTCGAAGCGGTTCGAACTGGCCCGCATGAGGCACATAAAATCTCTTCTACTATTGAGCCCATCATAAAATTTTTCCTTTTTATTTCTTCCCAGTATAGATGGCCACTCGCGGCCCTGGAAACACCGATATATATGGCAGTTGTCAATTCTTGCCAACTTTATTCAGGGATGTTTATTCAAAGGAAGGGTCCGTCGCATCCTTTTGGAAATTTCGTAAGGCCGACTTATTGTTTTTATGAACAGAAAGCATAATCTTTGTAAAGAATCTGAACTTTTCATTTGCAAACGGACTTTCAATGATTGTAAATAGAAATTTAAATTTCGGGACCCTTTTAATCCTTTTGTTTTGGGGACACTTAAAAAGATTATGATAAGCAGCCTAAACAAAGTAACAACTTAAACGTTTTGTATTATGCAGTAATTTAAAACTCATTGCTGTTGTCATCATGGCTGGGGTAATGGTCCAAAAAACGGTTCCACAAAGTTAAACTAAGCTTAAAACGTTGGCTCGCTTCCTGAATAGTCCCTTATACGATTTACATCGATAGGGGGACGGGGATCAGAAAATTTAACATTTACGACTTGCCCGTTATATTTTTATAGGCAGTTCATAAAATAACTTTTCCGAATACATTAGAAGGAACGTTTAGCCTTCCAACGTTTGCTCTCGAGTAATATATTTAACGTTTATAGGTGTTTTGCATAAGCTCCGAGTGTATAAAATGTTTTTGGAATAAGTTTTTGATGTTTGTGTGAAAGTATCATTTAATGGTAATGTACCTTTTGGGCGACTGTCAGGATTGCTTGTAATATTTCCAATGCCTATATTTGCTTCTGATGTTTTATTCTATATCTATAAAAGTAACATGGCCCTCATGAGACAGTATAAAATGAAGACAATATCGCATCGGTTGGAGATCTTTAAATCTAGATTCTTGCGGCATAACAAAGTCTTTGGTTTTCCGATTTTTTTTAAGAAATAATCTAATAAGTCAATTAAAATTTATTTAATTACACCAATAACACAACAGTTATAAATACAGTTGTTCAAATGATAAATGATATTAATTTCTGTAAAAAGGTTGAAACAAATATTTTTTTTATTTCATTGTTTAATTATATGGCGAGGTCGGTGTTTCACTATCTTAAGATCCAAGACGATGTTTTACACACCTATAAAACTATTAAAAATTAAAATTCAACAATTCAAAGAAATCTTATACTTAATTCTAACACATCATTATCTGCTTCTATTGCCACAAATGCATTCAAAACTCCCGCAACTGTGCCTAAAATTATTGTCAGACATGAAATGAATGCCCTCATTTCTCCTTCCACAGAAATAATTAACCAACCACGTAATATCACACAAAGTTAGCATAAAAGTCGTAAGGGATGAAACGCGCAGGATCTCGCCATTTTTCACGCCTCTACTGAATTCATAACTCCTTCGTACCAAGCTCACCATCTCGTCTCATTCCCTATAGAGCTTCACTTATTATGACACTGTCGCGAGCGCTTTATATGCCTTGACTTACTTACTGGGTGTGACTATGGGATATGTGGTGTAGTTCTTCTATTATGAGGTTGGTTACAATTGCGTTTTCTTTTAGTTTGTCATCTTATTTAGGTTGTGTTTATACTTTATTTGGGAAAGCAAAAATATTTTGTCTTAGGTCATCAAAAATGTTGTAATCAACAAAATGTTTGATTGGTACAATCCACTACGTTTCCACAGTCTGATTAAAAGATTTTTATTAAAATATTTAGTGCGAACGATTCGTAGTGTTTCTAATGGATATTAAGAGGCAAGGCATATTATAATGTCAGTTAAAACAAAGTTTATTATATTTTGTATACTTACATTAAAATCTGTAATCGCTGTTTTTTTTTCTCTAAAATACATTTATCTACCAATGAATGAAAGAATACTTTCTGTCTTTGCACTATCACTCTTTATATTTCAGTTAAGTTGATATTCTTACTTCTTCTGTACTTAAGTTTTCTGAAAACGCTCTCTAACTGAATAATTCTTATTCTCATTTGAATGCAAGCGTGTGCCGGCAGTACTTCACATCTTTTAATTAACTACAGTTAAACAGTCTTCACCTTCACTGATTCCCGCCGGGGATATCGTACAACCGCAAAAAAATGGTTATAGCGAATTACAACACGGTTTAATTTTGTTTTATTGGACTTTTTATGGCGGGGACGTGTAAGTTGGGTTATATGAATTTGTACTTTATTGTGAACGCTTTCTGGGTTCAGTTTTGTTTGCGGAGCGAAGTATATTAGTTTAATGACCACCATTGTGGTAAATATGTGTCGAATTGAATATTACGGCAAGCCTGGTAGTGTGTTGTTTACGTAAGGTTTTAATGAAATGTATAAGGTTAATGAAATAGGTCACGATAAAGTAATAGAGAGTCTACTTCAAAATAATCTCAGATTAATTAATTTCGTATGAAACAATGCTCAACCTAAAACATTGGATCTTAAAGTGTGGAAATTTGCAAAAGATTAATAACCTAAAATAACAAATACAAGTACTACAAATGACTCATCCCCTAAAGTTGTTAAAGAAAGAAAAGTTGGTGCATGTATGTAATTTTTCCGAAAGTAAATTCCACTGGCCACGTAGCTCGTTCTATACACAAACATATTGAATTTTTCAGCACCTCCTGTGGTTCCAATCTAAACCATCTCCCAAATATTCCACACAAATATATTTATAGCTAATAAAGAGGTCTATTTTCTTACAATTTATATGATGAAGAGAGAACCGTGGCACGCTCAATATACGCCAAATAAAGCTTTATCATCGCTCCAATATTCCGCATTCGCGAACCGAATATGCCACTTGACACACTGCCAAGAATAAATCAAATTTTCTTCGAGACCCACCGAGGAAGTCCTGCTAACTTACTGTCCTATTCCATTTGCTTATCTATAGCACTTTATTACTGATGTATTACGGTCGGAAATCCAACGAGTGCAGTGCGAAATAATATTGTAACAGTTGAGAAGTATTAATTGGAGAATGAAATGAAAGAAGGAAATTAAGTGTGAATGTACATTTGGATAGTGGAGTTGTTCATTGCATTGAGAGAGTGCTTGAACAGTTATTATAAAAAAATATTGAAAATTGAGTTATACAATATTTGTTTTTAATCAGTTGTAGATATTTCTTGCAATATGCAGCTATTTGTAATCGTGAGGATCGCCAATACAACTAAAACTGAGATCTGTATTTTTGAGTAATATTATTTTGATGTATAAATCTTCAAAATTTATAAAAATATTTTTGAAGTTAGTAAAGTTAACATCAAAATAGCAGCTTGTTACTAAATGCAAATAAGTATAAATATATTTCTTAGTAATAAAAACAATTTTGATTCTTTGTCTCTCCAAAATAGTTGAACCGATTTCCACAGGACTCACAATTATTATAGTTGTTGTTTTAAATTTATAAAACAAAATTAATCTGAATACTAAAATATGTAACTTAATCCATTAAAATCAAAATCAAAAGTCATTTATTCAAATTAAGCTGAAGATCAGCACTTTTTAAACTTCAAAAATTACATAAGACAGTCCCCCAAAACCCCCGCCCTTCGTCACTTCAAGTGGCGGAACAAACTCCCCAGCAACACGTCTATCTGTTATGTTATAAGAACATGAGTTTAAACAGCATTGGTAATTAATACACATAGGCGTTTAAATTAAATCATTTGCTGTTAGCTAGCACACACTAGAGTAGTAATAATATTATTATATTAGGTACCGACGTTGGCAACTAAACTCAAGCAAACTAAACTCAACAACTAACTGAATAAAAAGAAGCCTCCAAGTAAAAAGGGCGTGCGTAGGTCTGTGAAATTATTAAATTTAAATCTGTGACATTACTAAAATTAAATTTCACGCGAACGATGCTAGGATAAAAAAAAATCTTTCACTTAAATAAAAAAAAAACTGGCAAACATCAAACGAACCTGGTAATTGTTCCATTCGACTGACACGGCCTGGATATTCATTATTTGGCGAAAACCTCGGATTGTTGACCCAACGAAAACTATATCTGCACCCACCGTATCGTGGATAACATTTGCATACCGCTCTCAGTTTGTTTTCGAATTCCCCTCCAAGCTCAACAGCTTGAATATCCGACAAAGTATTGTTCAACTGTTCCAAGCACAGGCAGTCATTATCCGATGCGATCGTGTTTAACGATGACAGCTACTCTGATGTCTGTTCTTTTGTAAAGTTCTTTAGCGATTGTTAAAGTCTTGTCTTCATTCCACTTGGATTGCCTGACGGGTACTTGATAGTTGAATATTGAAATCTTAACAAGAATGAAACTTCCTATTGTTCCATTTGTCTTCATTATGATTTCGTTTGGTTAAATGCTTTCTTGTTCAATGTTTTCGAATTGGTCTGATTTTTGTTTGGAAACAAGGCGGTTAACAAGTTTATCCTCTTTTAAAACAAAGTCCTTACAAACATCACAAGCTCATAAGTTGGTCTCGCTTTCCAACGATACATTGCCGTCTTCAGAAAGTATTACTTTTAATCGTCGGAGCCTGACCTCGATTATTCACTGCGGCACGTCCTCCGGCTCTGTCTGCTAATCCCCCATCCCTTACCAGTGCACCCCTGGATTCTAGTTCAGTATTTTTTTTTTATTTTCAACATCAACAAGAGATGAAAACTTTACCGCAGGCCCCCGCGAAACTTTTCATCGACTAATCCCGTGGTGGCCGCGTTAAATTCTCGATTTACTTTGTTGCCGAGCTCAGGCTTATGCGGTAGCATATTTTTCAACCAATTCCAGCGGTTTTATAGTGGATTTGTGAGGGTGTTTGTTATCGTTAGTTGGCGAAGTTCTCGTTCACGATCCATCTGAGAGTTTCCTTATCACTGAGTCCACTTTTATGGGTCAGCGTGGACAGCAGCTAGACGCCCTAGCAATTTTGATTCAGTAATTGAAATTAAAATAATGCTAGGTAGGTACTATAAACAGTTAGTAATAGTATGCACGATATTTTTGCACAAGTATCTGCGACAGTGCTCAAGCGCGCGATTGTTAGAATTTCGTCGAACTTTCGTTGCTTCCACCAAGGTTTAGGAAGTTACCGCTTTTGAATTTATTTATTTATTTATTAAAGGTAAACCAACAGTATCTGTACACAGCATTACATTAGAATAATAGTAATAAGTATCAGACTTATACAGTCGCCAATAATAGGTCACCAATATTCAAGTGAGTGAAAAAACATTTAATTATTATTAGCTTACTAATTATTACAATTAAAAAAAATCAAATTAAAGTTAAAAAGAAAACATAATGAAATTACAAATACATACACAATGAGAGCTAATGAGATCAAAATGACAATAATTTAATACTCAACACTTTATTGCATTCCACAATGTAGGTTTAGGTGGTACTTAAACATTTAATGAAACAATCATGGACCCACAATCAGGCACAGCTAAAGAGACATAATTTGTGGAGAGAAGAACTTATCGTCTACGTATCTTATAATATAACTCATTCTAAACTCAATTTTACAAAAACAATAATAATAATAATATTTATAATTATTTTATAGTAATCTAATATTTTGCTAATCATACAATTATGTGTTTTAATGACTGATCATTTAAATATTCGTTAACACTGTAATACCATTTATTTAGTAAGAAGTTTTTTTTTAATTGAAACGCGAATAATTGGATTTTTTTTGTCATTTCGTATACATTTGGGTAATACGAGTATATTATACATTTTGATAGACATAACTTAACTCTAAGGCACTCTTTACATAAAAACGAACAAATTGGTGATTGCTCATTGCGATATTTTTTACTCAAAATCAAAATCAAAAGTCATTTATTCAAATTAGGCTGAGGATCGGCACTTTTTGAACGTCAAAAATTTAATGAGAAAGTCCTCCAAAATGCCCGCCCTTCGCCACTTCCTAGTGTTTTTGCTGGGAAGAAAAAGTGGCGGAACAAACTCCCCAGCAACACGTGTGCCTGATATGTTAGAAGAACAGTTTAAACAGCATTGGTAATTAATAAACTTAATCATTTAAATTAAATAATTTGCTACATGCTAGCTAGCACACACCAATATACAAGACAGTAGTAATAAGAATAGTAAGTACCGACGTTGACAACTAAACTCATGCAAAAAAATAAAATATAACTAACTGAATAAATATAAGCCTTCAAGTAAAAAGGGTGTGCCCGCTTACATGTACAAAACTGGAATACATGACTAGGTCTACGACATTACATCAAAAATAAATAAAAAACGATACTATAAAATAATAATAATAATTTGTGCCCGATTGATGGCAATAGGCTCGCCCCCTATTACATGGGACTTAAACATAACTGGCGAAATGTGGGTGTACTACCAGGTACACCTCTGCCTAGCCCTTCGGGGATTACAGGCGTGACGTTATGTTATGTTACAATAAAAAAAAAAATGAGACACTAGGACCATCGAAGCTAAATACTACTCACAAAGTAATGTCGAAGTACTCGTAATATAAACTCCTCCAGCCTTCAGTTTATAAAATGATACAAGATAGTCCCAAGGTAAAATTATTTTCAAACTTTTATTGACAAACTGCGCGAACCCCGGCCGTAACAAAGTTTCTACTGACCGACGTCCAACTTTTACATCGTTTGCTTCTGTTATTGATATTGAGAATCCCGCGGGGGTTGTGCCTATAAAGCTGCAGATGCCGCACAAAAGGTTCCTGTACACGGCATCATTCCAATAAATAACCCGGAAAATTGTCTCTGCATACACACAAACAATATATCATGTGTAGTTTATATTATACGCGGTAGTCATCTTTCTTAGCTTTCACGTAACTTTTCACCCGAGCGGCGTTATGTCTAGGCGTAAAAAGTAAGTTTTTCGGGTTGTTTTTTTTCTCCCCCCTCCAGTCGCGTTCCCCCGCCACCCGTTATACGTCACTCTGTATTTGGCTCCCACGCCGAGTGCACGTGCCGATTTGATTTATGGCCACTGAATAAATAAGTTAAGATACTATTTTTCACAACATCCAGTTATAGCTGTTTGTTTGTATCGGTGGGAAATCGAGGGTTCAGTAAATATTTGATCGGTATCCGGTATTATTGACGCAAATTCGACGCGTAATCGTTAAAATTATTTGCAGATATTGTTAATTGATACCGGGGGAGACGCCTTATAATTACTGACGGGATGTAACATCGCATGCGTGGTCATTAACCAAATCCGAATAATTAATTAATTTCGGAGCGATTCGGGCTGCGAATAACAGGTATTAATTAGTACAGTTTTCTTTTATGTAAACAATTAGGCTTGTATCTATGGCTTATTTATGTTTGCGACGTGTTGTCTAGTGATTTTCCTCCTCATTATCGACATGTTATGATGTACTTATAGCAAAGATAATAATACGAGGAGAGTTAAACTTAGAAATATTTTGAATACATTCTCTTTAAGTATGTATTTTAATAAACATATCGCTCTTTTCTTATAGAAAAAATAGATATAACTTTATTGAAAATTGCAACGATGGAAAATGTAAATATTTAGGAAGTCACACAAGTATTTATTTACAAAATATTGAACCAACTATTTGGGCACTAGAAGCATATTAGAAATATTTCTTTAAATAAATCCATCGACCAGACTAGAGTTGCAATACACACAACGCCTAAATAATTCATAACATTCGTAAATAGAGTCGCGAACAATATCTCAATGTTTATTTACTCTCTCTCTGCTAAAACTCCATCACATAGAAAAAAAGTAACAGAAGTAGTGCTCGTTGCATGGCGTCGATTGACCGACGCCATGCAACGAGAGAAAACACAGACACACTATAATGTCAGCGCAAATCTTACAAAGCACACCGCAGCGTGGTTTTAACTACCAAACAAATATGAACTTTACTCGTCATTAAATAAAGTAGAAAATGAACAACCTATGAGGATCCTTTTATCCTGAGATTTGTTGCGCATTAGCTGTAGAAACTAATCTACGCTGAGCTTCATCAGATGTACGCTGTGAAAGATATATTGAATAACCTAAAAAGATGTACAGACGCCAGCACATCAAGTTACCCCAATGTGTCAAATTTTCTCAATTGAATATGATCCTTATTCTGTTTGACATAAAGTTGAAAAACGATCAAAGAAATTTGACACATTGGGGTAACTTGATGTGCTGGCGTCTGTACCTTCCTTCGTTGCGTTTTTACTAGCAAAAAAATATCAGTGGAGACTGTGTTGCGCTGTCCTGCGTAAGATGTGCGTTGGGCCTCAACCACGTCCTATAATTATGTAAATTGCAAGTGCAAACACTAGTTGCGCCCTGGCTTTGGGCAAGCACAATCGTGACTAGCATGTAAATAATAATATTAATAAAATTATTCCAACTTGCACACAATGCCATCTAGTCCCCAGCTAAGCAAAGCTTGTGTTATGGGTACTTAACAACTGATATACATACATATTTTAGATAAATTACACTCAGACACAGAACAAATGATGTCGTTTATCCAAAATTAGCGTGATACCGAGAAAAAACATAGTGGTAGGTGCATTTGATAGCCGTGTTTTGCTAACACGTCAATGAGTGCATGTGCTAGTTGTCGTACTTGGTGAAATTAAACTGGAGGCCTAGACATATTCATTAACCATAACAAAGTTCTATGAATCTCAAATACATGAAATGTCGGAAACCAGGTATACCAGTACCATACATTTCTTAAATAAAAATATCACTTTTTCTAGGTCACCTGACCTTCTGTGTCCATCTTCTCTGTGGCTCAGCGTTTCACCTGACTCCGACGACTTTGAATTATTAAGTCGACTACGTTATTGCATTAATGTGTCTCAAATACTGCGTGTAATTACATTTATTAATGGAGAAGTAAAGCTAAGATAGAGTAGTTTTTTAAGGCTTTTTGAAACGAGATAGCAATGAATATTTGATGTAGTAGATGTTTTTATGAAGTTAAAGGACCTAGCAAGCTTCTGTTTTGAGACCTAAAGTGTGGTTTTTGTAGGTGGCTAGCGACCTTGGTGTTTGCAAATATTTTTTTGACTTTGACTTTGACTTGTGTACAGGATCGAAAGGACATGTACTGAAAATCATAAAACAATCATCTTTTCTTGATTGGGTTCATAATCTCATAATTTTTTTTAATAAAAAATTACATTCGCTTCATTCGTTAAAAATGTCATTCATTCAAATATAATAGACATTATGACTTTGTTTTAGTTGCAGGTAAAAAAACATTACAAAAGAGCATAGAAATGAAGCAAAACCCAACCCTATGCGATTTCTAATTCATAAGACATTTACTCCCTTCTCTCCTTAAAAAATCTGGATTGTGTTATTAAAAAAAAAACATGTTTTTGTTAAGTTTCGAGTAAAACATATTATTATAAGAAAAAACTTAAAAAATCGATAAATCCAACGAAAAAATTTAACGGCGTCGGGTCTAGAATCATTTCTTGACCACACATGATTATTTACCAGCACATTAAGCTAACTATAAAATTTTCCCAATTGAACATGAACCTTATTCTATTTGTAATAAAGTTGAAAAACTCAAAGAAATTTGACTCATTGGGGTAGTTTGAAATGCTGACCTCTGTACATTTCGTGTCAATATCCCCGCCTCACAGTATTATAGTGTTTATTGCTACCAATTAGCATTGCAGTGTTTTGGTTTAATTGAAGTGTGTTTGTGCGGTGTAAATTTCGCACACAAGGGACTTATACTGCTTGTCTTCAAAGTCAGAATTGTCTTGGCGTTTTCCTGTATATAAAGTCGGAGTACATATTAGTGTGTCTATGTACACGTTATTTTACAAACTGTGGCAAAACTGTTTTTTTTTTGCGAATGTAAAGCTTGTTTCATAGTAAAAGTTGTACATAAACGATTACAACATACTGTTTTCGGATTATAATATTAAAAGCACATATACATATAAGATTTGAACGTTAAGACAGAGAAACGATAGGTAAAGATCAGTGATAATAATAATTTCTACAACTTTTACACAACGCCATCTAGTCCTAACTAAACAGAGCTTGTGTTATGGGTTCTAAACATCGGATAAACATTCTTATATATTTCTAAATACATACATCTGATAGACTAGCAAACGTCCTTGGATTTCACCCGCGTAGATCACGGTCCCGTGAGAATACGTGGATAAAAAGATAACCTATGTGCTAATCCACGGTGTCAGCTAACTCCGTAAGTACCAAATTTTATTAAAATCCATTCAGAAGTTTTTACGTGAAAGAGTAACAAACATTCATCCATCCATCCATCTATCCATACTCACAAAGTTTCGCGTTTATAATATTAGTAGGATTAATTACACCCGGACACAGAACTAATGATCCTGCCGATCACACAGACATTTGTCCTGGGTGGGAATCGGACGCACTATCTCCGGCATTGCAGTCAGGGCCACTAAATACTAGACAGTCAAATGAAAGAAATGAAGTATTAACGAGTGAAAGCGATGAATATCCATCAATGACTGTTTAGAAAGTGGAATAAATCATCATCATTATTTCAGCCATAGGAAGTCCACTGCTGGACATAGGCCGCCCCTATAGATCTCCAATAAGACCGGTTGGAAGCGGCTCATATCCAGCGCGTTCCCGCGGCCTTAATGAGGTCGTCCTACGTTGCGCTTAGTGATACGTGGCCTCCACTCGAGAACCTTTCGACCCCATCGGTCATCAGTCCTCCGTGCTATATGCCCTGTCCACTGCCACTTCAACCTGCTAATCCGCTGGGCTATTTCGGTAACCTTCGTTCTTCTACGGATCTCCTCCGGAATTAAAGTAAAGACGAAAAATAACATTAAAATAAATATGACGCATCAACCAGAAGTTTCATTCCGAAAGCATTGAGCATATCCCCACATACAAACACATTCTAACAATAATGTTCTAAATAAAGTCGCTTATTTCACCGTTGCCACAATACAAACCTCTAATAACATCCCTAGGAAGCCATAAAATGTCCCGATTTGTAAATCAATCACGTTTTTACCCCAGAAAAAAATTTCAAGAGAGACAAAAAAAAAGAAAGAGTTTCAACAATAAATCCTTACATTAAAACCTCTTTTACATGAGAGGCATTACAAGTGTTGACGTAAACAGACAAATGCTTAAAGTCCCTTGCATAGCTCCACGCAATTTGTTTCAATTCGCGTCGTTCACTTGTTCTCTCGTTCGGTCACGGTGGTTGCACGTTCATCAGTCTTCAGTACACCTCCATTGAATGCTGATTAGGGTGTGACGGAGAAATGTATGGCTTTTTGAAGGGTTTGTTTTCTTTTGTTATATTTGTCTTTGGTGTGATTTGAAAGAAGGAAAGAAAGAAAGGAATAATATTTATTGACAACAGGTTAAAACATGCATACACTGTAAAAACATGAAAATAAAGAAAAAAACGGTAAAAAATAAATGGCATGTCTCACGGCTGCGCCAAAAGGCTCATTTCAGCGGTAATGCCAGACACGAGCTGTCTGACAGTGGTTTTCAAATGCACCACACAGTTACAGTACAGTCAGAGTACTCATACTAATATTGTACATATAACTAAACATAAAGGTCAAGACATGTTCTGAGTAAAAATAACAGATACTCAAAGAAGATCATTAATTTTAGTCAGTAGTCTTATTACTCTAATATTATTATATCTTCGCTTAATTTATATCTTCGATGTCGTACTTTTCAGCGTGAGGACCAACGGCTTAACGTGCTTTCTGAGGCACGGAGTGGTCTTGATATGTATCGAATGGTCACCCATCCATTGGAAAACATCGTGAGGAAACCGGCATGCCTGAGAGATATTTCTCGAGGACATGTGATGCCAAGTCAGAGGCCCATGGGCGGCATTAAAACTCTGACACCAGGTTAGTTACTAACCACACGATAAGAAGAAGAAGACCCATCCATTTTTTTTTTTTTTTTTTTTTTGTATATTTTGGGTCTACTCTTGACCTCAATCTTGTCCTGCGGTCAGAGATGAGGTTGACGATGGAACGAGCTTACCCAAAAGAAGCCTATTAACCCGCGACTTAAACAGATTGGGGTCATATGAACTCGGGAACACTGATGCAGGCAGGGATTTCCACCTAGGCAAGCGTAGCTTTACCTCCACAAACCGAAATAAAATTATCCACCGGCGCCCTGCTACCCGCCGACTTTGTGGCTCGGTCGTAGGCGCTTTTTTGCTTACTCCAACGCAAAGTTCAGTAAAGAAGGCGATGGAGTATGTTACCAAAATATAAACGAGACTAATTTACCCACCCATAAACAAAAATAACCTTAGATCAGATTTCTCGGAAAATTTACGCCATAAATAGCTCCCAGAACTTTCATAAAGAAAATAATATATTTAGAAGTAATTGTGTAGTAACAAGATATTGTTGATTTTGCATGCCTACACGAACTTATCAAAAGTTGTTACATTATTCACTGACAGACGTGTGAGCCTTTGTAAAGACGCCAGCACATCAGGTTACCCCAATGTGTCAAATTGCTTTGATCGTTTTTCAACTTAATGTCAAACACAATAAGGTTCATATTCAATTGGGAAAATTTGAAACATTGGGCTAACTTGACGTGCTGGCATCTGTAAATCACTTAGCTTAACTGTTCAAATATAAGGTGTTTAGGTATTTACTTATGTATTTACTTATTTGTGGTACAAAGATATGTATTGGGTTTTGTTAGATAATGTGATCTGTGTTTGTTTTGTATCTGGTTTAGATTTAGGGTGAAAGGCTCGCGTTTGATCACTATCTCACCTAATGGTAAACGATGATGCGGTCGACAAATAATAATCAATTATCAGATCTGTTTATTGGCCATTTCTAATTAATGCGACTAAGGCCTGATTTTGCAATAGTCAGATAACTTTTATCTAAACAATTAAATACGGTCGTTTGACATATTATTGAGAGAAAAGCTATCAAATCGCCATTTTTATTCCTCTTGTGATTTATTTGCAATTGCGTAATAGTATCCCGGAGACTGGACTTGTGTCCGGTTAATGGAAATTTGGTCATTCGGTGTCCGAACATAGTTTCCATCTTACTTTGCCTAACGTGGGACTTAAAAATAACTTACTAGCAAATGTGGGTTTTTGTTTGCACTTCTGCCAAATTGTTTAGGAAAATACAGACGTAATATTAATATATTCAAATGGTGAAACATACTTGTCATCACACGCACGTGTAAATCTTCAGTTCCGCATACTTACCTCCAATTTCAAGCACATTTTGGCCCCCAACACTTGAAGAACAAGCTCTTAAATCGTTCCGAATCAAACCTCAATGGACCACGAACTTACCAGAGACAGAATCCGTACTGTACATGTTTCCTTCAACTATTTAGAAGACAACATCACCCGACGTTTCGCCACTTTCAACTTTGTTTTGAGTTACTAAGGTTTGTTTTTGAGTGTGTTGCTGTGAGAGTTCTTTGTTACTTCGCATCGTGAATATTGAGAAGAAGCTCTCGGGAATTTGGGAGTGACATGAACTGGGATACAATGTGTCATACCTAAAGAGCATACGAAAACAGGCTTCAGTGTGAAACTTGACTTAGTAGAGAAAACATGGTGAACATTTTAACGAAATTATTCAGTGTATGTTAAGGTATTTTTAGTATGTTACAAACGTTATAGTTGAGAGGGGCAATATGAACATCTTAAAGGGAAATGCATTTCGCTGTTAAAATTAACGTTAAGTTTCTTGGAATTAAACATGAAAATGCGAAGCGATTTCAATGGATGTTCTTATCGTACATGTTATAAAACAACCTCACGTAAATTTTACGCCTTTAGTAGCCCCACGAATCTGGATTTTTACCCAAATTGGTGGCAATATTCTCGCCACAATTTTGACGATGAAGTTTTTTCCCCATTCTTCTCCATACGAAACTACAATTTGGGAGGGGCAACTAGAATCATTTTCACATGTAATTTAACTTAAGTTTGACGTTCCTAAGTGCCTTATCATGGCATCATCATCATCATTAACATCAGTCTATAGTAGTCCAGTGCTGGACAAAGGCGTCTTTTAATGAGCGCCACAGCGCCCTGTCTTTAGCTTGATGCATCCAGCAGTCTTTCGCAGGTCGTCATCCCACCTCGCTGGAGGGTGTCCCACACTACGTTTGCCAAGTCGCGTTAAGAACACGTTTACCCCAGCGGTACTCGGTTCTTCGCTGGAGATAGCCGGCCCACTGCCACTTCAGCTTGCTAATCCGATAACATTGTCGATGTCCGATGTCGATAACATTGATTATCATGGTCTTATTTAAATAAATAGTTTGATTTTGACTTCTTCCTTTCGAAGAATAAATACACGTTAATATGTTTTTTATTATTTCAATTAATTAACATTAATTGGAAAGAAACAAACGGTTCGACCTAACCCGTTTTCATGGTTGTGTCACAGAATCCGTACGGGTCGCGTCGTTAAATTTATATTGGATTACCCTATTAATTCTGTGTAATCGCCAGTCAAACTGATTAATATCCCCCACTCTGGATGAGGATTGAAATTTAATAGTTTATCGCGATAACTCATTGTCATGTTTTTCATTTGTTTTTCATTGTATTTATTATGTACCATACGATTTATGAATAAACATTATTATTATTATTATTATTATTATTTGGATAAAAGGGTTTTTATTTTTAAAATTTTATGAAATGTAATCGGTGCGGCTTGTGACTACACTATAACAGCGACACGGGTCAATCGAAGGTTAAACTATGCTTGCTGAGGTCGATCTGTGGATGGGTGACCATTTGACATATCAAAAACTCTCCGTGCCTTGAAAAGCGGCAGTCATTTGTGGATCCTTGACAATCTTAATTGGTAGTCTGAAGCCCGATAATCTGACCACCAGTTTAACCAAGGAGTATTGTATTACCCAATTACTAGGTTGTGTAGGTCAAATAGGCAATCGCTCTGTGTAAAACCTGGTATTCAGCAGTAACCGGTTAGGCTGGAAGCCGACCCTAACATAGATGGGAAAAAGCTAGGCAGATAGTGATGATGAAGTACGATTGATGCTTCATTTTTTTTTAGCCCAACTGAGAATAGCTGGGAAATGGCTTACTATAAATGGCCACGTAAAAAGCACCTAAATTAAATCAGCCTCTAGAAAGAGCTTAGAATTTTTAGTAAGAATTTAATCAAATAGCAGTATGCCTAAATTGTAGAGCAGGTACCTAATTCAGTTTTCCATTCACTCACGCATAGTGGCATAGGCACGATAAATCAATAAAACCGAACCAAAAAAGAAAACAAAACGAAAATCCATTTTTAAACCCGAATCCCGCTAAAACGATGGAGCGAAAAACTGGCCATAAATAAATACAACAAGTTTAAAAAAAGAACTAACATGCCACGTGACGTCACAATACTGGTACATATTAAGTACGTCTCATCTCAGGTGGTTCACGATACCTCTATTAGGGCTATTAGCGTAATTACGGGCCTCAAAATGCCCTTAGAGAGGCCTCGACACTCGTTAGGCCTGTACGTACGGCCCACTGGCCCGACCCGGGCCAGCTCGGGGGAATTGCTAGGAATTTTCAATTGGCCCTCATGCGTAAATATTGTTGAGTATCGCGATTGTTGTGTAGTTACTCTAGCAACCGATAGCTTGAGTGTTTAGTGGAAATGTTGATATTGCTTTGTGGATATTTCCAGTTGGTTTTGCTTATTCGCTTTGGGAAGTAAAGTTGTATTGATGTTTTGAGTTATTTGGTTTGTTATCTACATAAGAGCAAATTTCCCTACATTTCTAATAGATTATAAAGTTTGTTGAATCATTTACTGTATTATTATAACCAAACTATTAAATATTGTTTTAATCTAAATCCCAATACACTAACTATAAACTGAAAGTAAGCAACATTACCTACATCTGATTTACGCAGTTTCAAAGCCACATGTTACGAAACTTTTTAGCTAGTAAATGTAACATACACGAAAAACCAAAGAAATGATGAATTGATTGTGTGGAAGATGTTATGACTAGGGTGCCTATTATAATATACAACGGCAAATAGCGAAGAAGATGTAGAAGAAGAAAAATAGCCAAACTAACTAGAAATAAAGGGCAGGAGGATGAAAAGATGGCATTAGTAGCTGAACAGAACCCTGGAATCCATACCGTAACTGTCAGTCGGCTAAAAAAAATAACACAATCAAACGCGGGCAGATTGATACACGAGTGCAGCATGAATTTGATGAATGACTCTGCCTCAGGCAATGAAATGCAGATATGTACCCCATTGGATTGTTCTCCGATACTGCAACCACAGTGCAACTAAATGTTTGATGCGAATATTGGGTGAAATTGGGTAGATTTATAATGCAATTCCAGTGCAGTAAGACTCGACGGATTCTAAAAGGCTGTTTAATGATGTATGTAATTCGATCAAGGACTGTGAAATTTTAATCCAAATCTAGTTCTTAATTTGGATTGATCATTGAGAATCTTTCTGGAAAATGTGGTTCTGATTTTTGCTTTTTGAAGATATTCTGGGGAACAGGCCTTTTCTCATATAGATAAGGTACAAAGTATTAATCACTTTGCTTGCTCAAGGCATGTTCATGATGAAGTCCAGGTTTATTCATGACTAGCAGACGTCCCGTGGTTTCACAGGCGTAGGTCCCGTTCCCGTGAGAATACAGGGATAAAAAGTAGCTTATGTGTTAATCCAGGGACTCGGCTAACTCCATATCAAATTTTTATTAAAATCCATTCAGTAGTTTTTACGTGAAAGAGTAACAAACATCCTCACAAACTTTCGCGTTAATAATATTAGTAGGATTAGTAGGATGTTAGTCATCACTGACATCGGTGACGGATAACACCGTGGTATAAAGCTTAGAAAGTTTCACGTCACTAAAAGAAAAGAGAGGATCCCCCGACCAGTCGGGTGTTGTATCTAGTGGGCTACTACTGCCTGACAGCTTTTTCCAGGAACTTGTAAATGTTCTTGTATATGTAGGATACCAATGTCATTTTACTTTATATGTGGCGAGATAGATGTCGCTACACTGTTCTTGCCCGGATTTTAAGGCTACCACCTACAAAAGCGGAGCGAAGCTGCAGAGTGGAAAAACCGAGAAATATTGACCAATATGGTTGTCCACTAGAAAGGAGCGAATATTTTACTCAGTCCTAGAGGTTTATATAAGTACTAGCAGATATCCCGCGGTTTTACCCGCGTAGGTCCCGTTCCCGTGGAAATACATGGATATAAAGTAGCCTTTTCTTCTTCAGAAAGGTTCTTTAGAAAGGTCAGGTGCGTAGTACTCGCAACCGGCGTGTGTGTATGACAACATGTATGAATGTAAACGAAGCAAAAGAAGTATGTTAGAATCGAAGCATATGGCGCTCTGTAGTTTCTGCCTACCCCCATGGGGTCAAGGCGTGAGTTTATGTATGTATGTAAAGTAGCCTATGTCACCCGGAGATAGTGTAGCTTCCCAACGGTGAACGAATTTTTCAAATCGATCCGGTAGTTTCGGAGCCTATTCAATGCAAACAAAAAATCAAACATTTCCTCTTTTTATATTAGTATAGAGTATAGATAAGTCTAACACACCAGCTCGTACATGACAGTTGACAGCTATAACAAAATTAACCAAAGATAGACGAGAAGCTAAAAAATAATCACTACAACACGTAAAGGACGATTCCTAGCTCGTCCCGAAACCGTAGCCCATATTTATTATTCTCTCTACTTTGACGGGTACAGGTAAAAGCCTTTTAGATTAACCGTTGCACCGTAATGAAGATAAAGGGCTTCGTTATGCCACTAAATGGGTTTCAGAAGCACCACTCCTCTTAATGCATGATAATAGGCGAACGCTCATATATGTAGATGATGCACACACATATTCTTAGAAGCTTTTTGCACTTTTCAGCGTAAGAAATATGTTTAGGAGTTGTAATTTTTCATATTTAAGAGAACCCAAATGCTAAGAGAAGGTTTTATTATAAAGATTCTGAGCTGCGGTGGCCCTGTGGTGGCGGCCCCAACTTACGTACAGTAAGTCGTGGGTTCGAACCCAGGCAGGAGCATTACTTTGTGTAATTTATTTCATCACCACTGCTCTCAAAAACGGTGAAGGAAAACATCGTGAGGAAACCAGCATGTGTCCTAGAACCAAAAATTCAAAGACATGTGACATCTACCAGTTCGCACTGGGCCTGTGTGGTAGATTATGGATCATACGCAAAATACGCGCTTTGACGTGGATTTGCGGGACCAGCCCGTCTTTATCTTTTTTTTATAAAGTTTCTACTTCCTTATCGCACGCGAATTAAACTTTAGTTCTTGCACATATAATTATCAAGGTGAAAGTTTATTACTAAAGGGCTACGTCAATCATCCCTAGACTGATATAGACCAAGAACCATTTCACGAGTTATAAACATTCCCTTATTTGCACGTCTATTCTTTTTTAACCTTTTAGGACAGTCGTATTGATATCCTTTTTATCTCTTCTGACAATATATCAAATCAAATCACTTATTTGACAGATCACACAATCAAACTCGTTAATATGAAAAACACATCTAAAACACTAGTGCTAGTACATATTAATGGGGGAACACAAAAATGAACCTTCTGCGTTTCTTACACTACGGCAATGTTGTCTAGTAGCTAAAAGAAAAAGTGTAACGATGCGGTGTGCTAATTGGGCATGCGATTTTGTACTTAGGTAGATTTATTTCTTAATTATTCACTGTAATTGTGAAGGAAGTTGGATTTATTTTCCACGATTTGTTTGCGGTGTCTTGCACTCCACCATTTAGAGTTATGTAAATGAATAGAGGTATTTGCCTAGCAATGGGATGGTTACAATACTTTTTTTACATACATACGACCGTGAACTCACGCCTTTTGTCCATGGGGTAGGCAGACACTACACAACGCCATCTCCTACAATTCTTACATACTTCGTTACTTTAGTTTTGTCCATCATCTGAGGACCATATCGCATGTGTGTAAGACCAATTAAGTTAAATAATTTTATAATTTAAGACTATTCTCGATCCTTATTGAATTCTTATCTCTTTGACAAATTCTTTCAATTCATCGCTTTCAAAACCAAGATTCCAATGAACTGAAAATTCGTTAACCCTCCATAACCCACGACTTTTGAAGTCGTTTGAATTTAATTTGTTACTCCTCAATATTTGATATTTGACTTTCAAGTTTGTTCGGAACCGACTCCGCGATTTACTTTACTCATCAATGTTATTCTCATTGTTTATTTTTGTGGTGTTTATTTTGTTTTGTTTTGATTGATTACGAGGATTCATGGTCTACAGTTCGTTAAAGGAAATCTTTATCTTAATTTTCAACATCATCATAATCAGCCTAAGGATGTCCACTGTTGATCATAGGCCTTCTTTAAAATATTTCTAAAAGGTCCGGTTGCAAACGGCTTGCATCCAGCGCAATCGTGTGCTTTTTACCAAGTCCACCTTGTGTGTGATTTAATATTTGTTCAACTGGTTTCGTCATCAACCGGTTGGCCCTCTTTTTGAAGGCCCTAAAAGAGTAGCTGTCATACCTGAATAAAGTAATTTTCTTTTTAAAGAGATCTAGAAACGTTTAGTTGACGCTTCCCGTGATCCAAAAAGCTGGTTTCTACTTTGGCCAGAGGCTAAGCATATCCCTTCAACGTGCCAATGCAGCTACTCTTTTAGGAACTTTACCAGTAGACAGCGATGCGGATGAATTTGTCGACGCTGTACAATAATTTAAATCAAATCATTTATATTGTTGGATTACAGATGGAACGTTCAGAGAATATGCTCACTATGTTTTTACAAGTGATGGCTTACAAAATCAGTAAAACACAAAACAAAATCATACATATAAATTACAGATAAGATTTTCTTAGGTTTAGTTAGAATAGTTCATTGTTGTTTTTTTCTTACTTTTGCCTACCTATTCAATATGTAAATAATAAATATTCCACAACTTTTCACACAATGCCATGTAGTCCCAAGTTAAGCTTTGAGAGCTTGTGTTATTTGTACTAAACAGCTGATAAGCATACTCATATATTTTTTAATACATACATATTATAGATAAAATACACCCAGACACAGAACAAATGGTCGTGCTCATCACATAAACTTTTGTCCTGGGTGGGAAACCCACGACCTCCGGCATAGCAGTCATGGTTACTAACTACTAGACCAACAGGTCAGTCAAATATGTCTTTACAGATAGTAAGGCGATTAACACACGGCACCGCGCACCGCCGCGTTTGGCGGTGAAGCGGACCTCGTGTCACATTGGCCTCTAATAAATCCGGTGATGCCTTACACACGTACACCGACCGACCGCGCGGTCGAGCGGGGCGCCAGACCTTCAGAACCGCCTCGGTGCGCGGTGCCGTGTGTTAATCGCCTTACAGACATTGTCGGACATGCTGACAATACGCGTTTAGTCCATGATCCTTACCCCATAGCGTTGAAATTAAAGAAAAAGCATACACACACACACACACCATGTCTAAATAATCGCCTAGTGTTAGTGCCTTGGCAGTTGACAGTCGCACTTACGCAATAAGACCTAAAAGATTAACGTCCTTATAAGTCCGCTAAGGGCCTGGAATTAGCACTAACCTTGCCGGGACTTATAGGCTTAAGATTACATTTATTCGGACGCAATTTTCTGTTTTATTTTTGGTTTGTCATTTTGCTTTGAAGAAAATGTATCACCTTACTGGCCTAAAAAGTAGACGGATAAATATTTTAATTTATATTCTATTAGCTTACATACTTCTGGCTGGCCTCAACAGGCCACTCTCACGATCCACGACTGGTCGAGGGTTCAATTCCCACCTAGGACAAATATTTGTATGATGAGCACGATCATTTGTTCTGTGTTTTAGAGTAATTTTCTATAATATGTATATGTTTAAAAATATGTAAGCATGTTAATCAGTTTTGCTTTGTACCCATAACACAAGCTCTGCTTAACTTGGGACTAGATGGCGTTGTGTGAAGGTTGTGGAATATTATATTATGTTATATTATACTACTATTTATATTCATAATTTAGTACTTAGGAAATTCAATTGCTTGCTTCTCTTAATTTTGAGGGTCGTATCGTAAACTTCATCAAGAAATGAGCCGTCAAAATAATAATATAAACGCAAAAAGACTTTATAAATCTGAGTACAGGTCCAGACATTTGCGCTTTCAAACGAAAAAATAAACCAAACTCTTTTGCGTTATTATCTATTACTACAATTTAAAAAAAAACTCAAAACAATGAAAATCTTAACTTTTAATACACAGTTTCCTCGTTATTAGTTCAGTAATTTAATAAAATCCTACAAATAATTTTATTCTCAAACTGATAACCATAAAAACTTATGTCTATAACTCTGACATAAATATTATTTTACGTAGACACTACAAAAATTACCATCTTTCACGATTTACTGACCCAGTTCGTTTGACCCAATTACAACTTATTGACACTGATAGATAGGATTCAAGTAAATATTGGTGTCGATTTAAAAACTAACGGACTGTAGCATAGCCAGGATATTATTGGTCACGGTCCCAAAAAGTGCGGTTAATGGTAGGAACTTTCTGTTGGATATTTTTGGTGACTTATGGCTCGATTAAGCCACAAGTCCCTCTATTGTTGAAAGTTAAGCTACGCTTGCTGAGGCCGGTACGAGGATGGGTGGCAATTCAGTACATAACCAGACTCTTCCGTACTTCAGAAATCATAGAAGATTTTATACTGCAATTTATAATAAAAATAGAATACCTTCATGCTCTGTTAAAAAATATACGTATTTTAAATATTGAGCTTAATACAGGCAACACGTACGACTGAGCTTGTGTTTAAATAATAACTGCTGCATAGGTTGATTGCAGGGTTAAACTACGCTTACCGAGGTCAGTCCGATGATGGGTGACCATTTAGTACATCCATCAGTGCACTTCAGTGCTTCGTAAATCAAAGAAAAATGCGTCACAATTTTAAGTCAACATTTGAAAATAGAATTCCATCTCCATAGTTCTGTTAAAAATTTAACGAATTATTTATAAACATCGAGCTCAATACTGGCAACTAGTAAGACGATCAATGGAAAAAAAAACATCACCACATTTAAAAAACACAGACGGATTGTTTTCACAGTTGACACGCACACTAGCGAGCGCCCACAGATCGTAGCCAATCGGAATACTTTAGAGAAAGAAAACGCGGATTACGTAAATGGGTACGTCTCGGTGCGAGTTCACCATTTGAATTTACCCCGCTAAGTCGAGTTGTCGTAATTGAAACGAAATTCCGCACTTGACTTGGCTAGAAGGCTGCGAGCACAAAACCGGCGGCATGGAGCGATGGTCTTAGTAGTAAATGTGCACTCGCCCTTACAATGTTTTTTTTTTCGCTGCCATGATTCGACTTCGTATTCCTCTTTTTATTTCACTTTCATACAGCGGCGTGTTGAGGTTTTGTGTTTTCCCTTTTATTCTGTTTTTAGCTTGCAGTTATGAGAGGTTAATATTGGCGTTATTAGCTTTCCTTTTGTTTACCGTGTTAAGCTATGCCAAAGACAATTATTTGTTGTTGTAAATTTAATTTTAATTTTTGTAAGAGTGGATTGTGAAACTGTCTGTATCAAACTTAAAGATTAAGACCTTATTTTACAACTATGATGGAGTCAGCGTCCAGTTTTTCGTGAATAAGTGTTTTACATGAAACGTCTTTCTATCTGACGTCTACAACCCAGTGACTAAATTACACGATAGCCTTTGGTTAAAATCGTTGTCAGACTATCGGACCGACCTCTAATGATTGCCAAAAAGCTGTCGAACCGGCCCCGCGGGCCTCGCCAAGTCAGCGAGGGGAGTGAGGTGTTAGACTCTCCTCGCGACGTCTAAGAGGGGCGCGCGTGAACACGACGCGCCGCCACCTCGGGTCCATGTACGTGGGGGTGGCGGACATCCGTCGCCCTGGACCAATTCAGGGGGGCTGGAAGAGGGCGTTGTCCGCCCTCCGCTTGCGCCCGGTGCGTCTGCTGCGGGCAGGGTGAGTGGAGGTAATCTCCCTCTCCCTTTCCGCAGCCTCCTTTTGCGAGATGACTGTTTCGCAGAAGGACACCACCGCGTCCCAGGACTCGACGCTGCCGAAGATCCTCTCGACCACGGCCGACAGCGACAAGTCACTGCCTACTCCAGAGACGAGGGCACGGCGCGGCTCCTCCCAAGCGGCACACTCTGCCAGCGTATGCCGCGCCGTGTCCTCCCGACAGTCGACACAAATGACAGCCTGGACCAACAGCTTAACGTGCTATGCTGTACTGTGACGTGGTACAATTTGCCCTATTGTGGGACAACACAGTCTTATGTTCTAATATTATTATGGAGTACAATAAAGAGACTATTCTAAAAATACAGACAAACTTTACCACCAAACTTTAAAGGATTTTTAATCCTCAATATATTTACCACCATATTTCACCGTAATCCCGAAAACTGCCACAGAGTAACCATAACACGTGTTATCGCGTTAACCTACTGACAAATTGGCTTGCCATGAACTTCGGACTTCCCCACTCATAGGTACAACCGGAACATATATCACATAGATAAGACTATTACTCTGTAACCAAAGATAACTTTTATTGAGTTGAATAACTGCTGTAATATTTCGTTCGATCGTGTAAAAAGTGCTGTGTAATGTAAGATAACCATTTGTGCAGTGTAGACTGGTAGCTAATGGGACGCCATTTTCTTTGTGCTCGTCTTAAAAGGCGATGAAGGTATTATATTGGATAGATGAAGCATTTTCTGTCTATTATAGGTAATCGACCACATTCTAGGGAGCAATGATTTATTGATTGATCGTTTTCTTTTACCGACTGGCCTGTTGGTCTAGTAGTTAGTGACTCAGACTGCTATGCCGGAGGTCGTGGGTTCAATTCCCACCCAGGACAAATGTTTGTGTGATGAGCTTGATCATTTGTTCTGTGTCTGGGTGTAATTTATCTATAATATGTATGTATTTAGAAATATATAAGTATGTTTATCAGCTGTTTAGTACCTACCCATAACACAAGCTCTCAAGCTTAACTTAGGACTAAATGGCGTTGTGTGAAAAGTTTAGGGATATTTATTATTTATTTATTTACCCCAAATCATTGTCCAGCTTCAGTTAGGCAGTCGGGCAGTTTATTGAAATATTGGACGGACCCCAACATAGAAAAAAAAAGTTTACATTTTAACACCAGAAAGCCAATCCCCGTGATTAAATCGTATCATCTCAGCGTCATTAACAAAAATATTGGGAAACTCTGCATATTTTTGACAGGTCAGGCCCATGGGCGGCATGTCCAATTCAATAATGCGTTTAGGAAACAGCCCCCCTAGCCAAGTTACAAACGATTCGTATCTATTCTCCCTTAAAAATCTTATTATCTAAATCTTATCTAAAAATATAATTATCTTATTGAATCCCTTTGTTTTGACCACGTGACTTATCACCTTTCGCTAAGTCACGTGGTCAAAACAAAGGGATTTGAGGCGTTCTCGATTGTAGAAAGAGAATAGATACGAATCGTTTGTAACTTGGCTAGGGGGGCTGATGGGGTTGCCCTGGCGTTGCAGTGCGTCTGGAATGTTTGCGGCGGCCCGTGTGGATTGTTTTACACAATAATGCGCAAGCGTGCAGCTGCGATGGTGGCGCGAGTCATGGTCAGCCCCAACCGGGTTCTGAAAATGATTGCTGACAGAGTGGACTGTCCGTATGTGGTTCACTGCTGTCAGTTACATGTGTCACCGTATCGTGTTTCCTACTAACACTTAGTTTTTAGTTTTTATTGAGTATTATTGTTACTAACCCTCTATGAGTTTTATGCTCGAAATAAAGTATTATTATTATTATAAAAACTCTGATGTCAGGTTAGTTAATTGCCACACAAAAACTTGAGTGAGGAGAGTTTGAATGGAACATCCAATCTCTAGCATTAGTATATGATGACAGCTGACTTCGCTTTCACTTCACCTACTCTTTCACGGAAAAATTATTACAGAATAACACTGCGGTTCCGATGGTGGGTCTCTGCCTTTGTTTTCATCAGGTAGATTTCGGACTGCCTCGTTGGTCTAGTGGTCGCATGCACTACTGTTGAGCATGAGCTTTCGGGTACATCCCTGGGTCGGGCAAAGTGTTATTGAGTTTTTCCGTCTGGAATTTCTCAGCAGCAGCCCAGAGTCTGGATCTTTGCCCGAGATGGCAATAGGCTCGCTCGACATGGGACTTAAAAATAACTGGTGAAATTTAATGTGGCCTAACTCTTAGATGATTACATGCATGATGTTATTATGTATAACCTGAGTTCTGTCTTCTTATTTTTATTTGTACTTATTTATGTAGGTATAGTACTCACCCAAAATCGAATGCAAATAAAATTGTCTTCTATTCGATTCTCTTTCAACAGTCTTGCTTTTGAACTTCCTCATCATTATTCTAAAATATAAACCTCCAAACAGCCAATTCACAATCACCCTAATAATTCCGGTTTCATCCTCTCTCAACCCTATAGGTACCTACATATTTTATAATCTCCATAAAGATTATAGATTTAATTTGCAAAAGCAACCGGCGTTGTTTTTATTTGGACGGCGGCGGGCGCTTCGCAAATGAAAGGTAAACTAATTCGCAAAATGGAGGGTAGATTCTGATTCGTATTACTCTTAAGTTTGTACGAACCTTTTTGTTCGGCGCTGTCTCTGTGCTGTTCAGAATTTGTTATTCGTCTTCTGTTTGGCTATTAAAACGAAGACTGTTGATACGTTCTAATTTAGGTCGTGTGTGATTCTATATTTTGGGCCCCACATTAGTAACTGACGATTATCATTCATTGAATCTAACCTGATATTGATGATACAATAAAATTAATGTTAAACATGATCTTTAAGTTTTTTCCTCTTTTTCTAAATGTTTTTTTAAATAAATATTAACATAGAAATACAATAGTGAGGTTTACATTCAGTTTTTTTTTGTTTCCAATTTAGGTAAAGGTCGGACTTGTCGAGAATTCTTTTTTTTTTAATTAAAGGAATTATTCTTTTGCGCAAAATAATATCTGAGAAGAATTAAAAGAGGTTTACCGTCATTTATTACATACTGTATTATATTACAACGATAATAAAATCAAGAGCATTTTTAAAATATAATAAGAAATAATTACAACAGCCACTGCCACTTTAAGTTTGGCAATTTTTGGAGCTATGTCGGTTTTAAGTATAAATATTACGCCCAAAAATATGAAATGTAAACTTAAGCCATATTACTTAAGTATTTAAAAACCTAAAGTTTTTTTTTATGAATTGTTAATTGACAATAACGTACGCATATAAAATGAAACCTCAATTTGTTTTGATATTGAGATAGATTCGTAATAGCTCTAGTTTAAACCTTCGCAGTTTTTAGTTGCTATTTATCTAAGATACTGTATTCTTTTGCAAAACAATGAAAGAAAAAAAGAAAAAAGTAATATGATGATATAATAACATTCTAGCTCATAAAAGTAATTACATTTTGTAAGTATTCAATGTAGCAAATTAATTACCTTTTATAAGGCAGCACCTGCTTTTAAGGCTTTTCGCCGTAAATGTCGGTATCAGAATAAAAAAGATTAATATGAAAAATATAAGTATTTCCTCGTACCACTCTATCGTGGCATTCGTACATATTGTGAGATATTAGTTTTATTATTGCGAATAAGGGAGGCAAGTGTAGATAGGAAGAAAAACAAATGTTTTTAAGAGTTTTCTTAGTAGAAATAACGTTTTAAAATCTGGCCAAGGAGTAGTCGGATTTGCACACATTAACACGAAGAGTTTCTTATTATGTCAAGAGCTGACGCTAAAAAAACATGTTTCTTTTATTTATTTTTCAATTTTAATCTATTTTTATAATAGGGGCAATAAAAATATACACTCTATGTAAATTTCAACTGTCAAACTATTATACAGTCAACGAAATGCACCCCTTTTACAGATAGTAGGACGGACAGACTGCTGAAGCTTGGCAATAAAGTCTTTATAAATCCTCATTCTTCTGACATACCGAGTCCTTGACAGTTTCAAATGTAAAATAGTGAAATTAGTGTTTTGAAAGTAACATAGACAAATAGCTCATATCGATTTATGACGTTCAAATTATATTGAACCTTACGCTGGTAAGGTATCGTTGATAGTCTTCCACTCTTTCGTTTGTTGACTTCTCTGATCCATCTCTCAGTTGTCACGCCAGCATTTCCAAGACCTCCCTTCCTCGCGAGGATGACGATTTTCTTGCTTCCACAACATAACGAGTCCGTCCCATTTATCCTCATGCCAGCACGCCTAAGAGGTATTTCTCGAAGGCATGCGATACCAAGTCAGAGGCTACATTAAAGCTCAGACACCGAGTTAGCCACCAACCACACGACCAGAAGAAAAAGATCCTCATGCAACCAGTAAATAATTAATATAAAAAAACTTTTTTGAAAAAAAATGACTTAAAAAAACTAAAAGAAAATCACAAAAAAGTGAAAAATAAAACGCTTCAGAAGCCGGTGACGAAAACACCAAATCAATCAAATAGAGTTTAAGCTTCAGAAGCCGGTGACAAAAACACGAAATCAATCAAAAAAAGGTCACTGACTTCGAAGCTTAAACTTTTTTTTTTCTAATTGTTAACAATACATGTCAAGGTAATAGGGTTATCCACTTATCCCTAATAAATCAAACTTAACATACCTAACTGTCGAAATCTAGGTATATTGTACACATCTGCGTACCCCTCAGAGCATACAGTCGTGATGATACGTCATGATGTTGTATAAACAATAAACATCCAAGCGATTCCAGAAATCACGACAGATTTGCCGTCTATTTTTGAAGAGTTCCATTGTATGTCTCCGAAGATCAGGACCAGATCTTCACCAAATTAAAATGGTACCACCTTAGAAGTCTACTCTTTCAAATAAAAAAAGAATTTTGAGAATCGGTCCACAAATGGCGGAGAAATCAGGTAACACACATAAAAAAAATACATATACACGAACATAGAACCTCTTCCTTTTTTGAAGTCGGTTAAAAATACAGAATCTCATGTTTCTTGAAGAAACAACGTAACAAGCATTTCAGTTGAATTTCAAAGCAAACAGCACCACAATACATTTCCCAGACTTCCAAAATTAACCAACGACAACAATTCCGTATTTGTCCACTAAAACAAACAACCATTGCTAAGATTTACAATAACTTTATTGAGATAAATATACCAGGGGTCCGTACGGTGCGGTTGAAACACGACCAATTTTAAATGTACCCATAAATACAGGAGGAATTTCCCGTTATTCAGAGAATCTGTCGCGTTCCGCTTTCGCCCGGTTCGCGATCTCTGCTCGTATAAATGTCTTAGCACGGGTTGTGACTCGTGGTGAATTAGTAATGTATTTTGATTTTTGGAATTATTTTTAACCTTCGATACAAACTGAGGACTGTTTTGAGTTTAACGTGTGTGTCTGTCTGTTGCGTTGTAGCTCTCAAACGAATCAACCAATTTGACCTTCGACCCAAACTGAGGACTGTTTTGAGTTTGACGTGTGTGTTTATCTGTTGCGTTGTAGCTCTCATACGAACCAACCAATTTGCGCTAAGTCTGTTTTACAAGTAATTACAGTTTTAGTTTAATGAATTAGTATCGATTTTTAAACCTTATTGGGGATTAGAAGTTGAGGAACAGAAGTTTCGTGTCGTTAACTTATATACAACTCAAAGCCACTAGGTAGGTGGTTCGTGTAGGTTTTAAATGGTTAAGTATAATTATAATTTAAAATGGCTTAATTTTATTTCGTTTGCCTTTTTGTTTTATTATTAAATGTTTTAAGTTGAAAGTGTTATTTTGGAAAGGAAACGCATCTTAAGAAACCGGTCTACTATAAAAACATTCGAACACACTAAACCAGAAGTAATCTTAAAATATTCACACACGGATCTAAAATCGGTTGAAAGTGGAGCAAACTTCAAAATCTGCGCGTTGTTCGCGTCTCGTAGTTTAATTAAATCGGATAGTTGTGCGGAACCCTTTGTCTAAGTCTCATTATGTGCAGGATTGTCGCCCCACGTCCCGTGTGGGAACTTGGAAACATGCTGTATTTTTGAGATGCATCGTGAATCGTTTATTAGTTGCGGAGAGTAGCTTTTAATAGATCAGCAGTTTAGTCTTTTGGAACATATAAGAAAAACAAAATTGGAATTTCTTGTTAGGTGTATTAATTGGAGTTAAAATCAATAACAACAAATTAAAGAAAAGAAAGAAAGTAGGAAAAAAAAAGGCATTTATTTGGCTCAAAAGGCACACGATAATATACATATAAAAACAATAGCAAAAAAAGACAAAAAAGTAAATTAAAAGAAATTAAACAATTGAAATAACAGGCAGAAAAATGTGTGCCTAAAAAAATAAGAGTTGTAGTAAAAAGTTGTTGTTGTACATACATATTGCAATAAAACTATACATATTATAGATAAAATTGATGTTAATAAATATCAAAGCTTTAAAAGTTCACTTCCATGAATCTATTGATTTGTCTATTCATTTGCAAGTAGATTGCTGTCGATAAATAATTATAAATTTAATAATAATAATTATAAAAAGCTTTATTTAATTATAAAATCATGTTCACAATAATATTGCGATCAACATTGTTGTAGGGGTAGAACTATTTCAAATCCAGGTAGCTAGCCTCTTAATAACGTGGTATAATCTTCAATTCGTATTTTTACACGTTAAGAGGTAATTTTATACCACTTTTTAAGTATATGGGAGCAAGGATGAGTGTGAGACTCGGCATGGTTACAAGAAGCGAAGACTACTTTTAGTATAATAAATTAATGTAAGACGTCAAACCTTCTCCTATACCTTCAAGAATATAAATCAACCGGCTGCCAATACCGACCCACTTCATAAACACTTTCAAATTAAAAGGTGTCTGAATAATCAGATTTATTCGTGAAAAACCGGAGCGTTACCCTGAAAATCCATTATGAAGAATCGTTTGACCCTGTTACCGACAATTACTAAAAAGTTTCTTTCAGAATTTCTTTTAAGGCAGTACTTTCTTTATTAAAATAAATACATTGGGCACTTAATTCTCAAGTTTGAGGGTAATTGTAGGCAAGTTCATGCATACCCAGTAATTATTTGACGGAATAAGAATCGTCGAAGTTTCTGACTTGAATCGCTCTCTGGAGTGGCTCTTAAGTGATGTTGTTCATTAGTCCAATTGCGGGTTGTGTTAGTTTTCATTTGTTTTAAGTTGACTCGTGAAGTAGCTGAGAGAGAAGGGGGTCAGATCGTGGCTGGGTGACCGTCATTCAAAATAATAGAAAAACTTGCTTGAAAGCATTTTATAGACTGGATTATGCGTTTTTAATTATGTTGTAATTTTATTCTAATTTTACTGTTGTGTTTTTGCTCATTTTGTCAATTTTGGTTGACCTTTAATTAAGAATATTATTCTAAAAAACAAATTCCTTTCAATCGTGTCAATTAGAGACACAATAGAAAGACAATGACAGCGCGGACACCGGAATCCTCTCGGGGTTCAATGAAAAAAAAAAAGTTTGACTCCTGTCATGTCATCCAAGATGGCGCTGCGTTTGAAAAATGTTTGAGACAACCGATAATCTTGATATTTATTTTTTCGAGGACTTTTCATGTTTTTTATTAATTATTATGCTATATGCTATTCTGGACAAAGACAAATCCAAAAAGACCAAAATCATTTACATTGATCCAGCCGTTCTTGAGTTATAAATGGTGTAACTAACACGACTTTCTTTTATATTTAGCTCCAATTTTTTTAAATATTCAACTGATAGCCTTTGAATCTGTTCTGTATCTCCATACTTACGTACACATATTTAAACACGTACACATATTTTCACTTCAAAGTTATTGCATCACACACTATCCATTGCCGCTTCACGTTAAACTAAAATTTCAAATATGTTACAAAACACGCAATGTAGAAGGTACAGTAAAATTCTCTTAAAGAAAATTCCCGGGATCCTGTTATCGGTTAGTTCGGATGCCTTCTTTATTCAAGATTTTTTTTTCTTTTTTCTCAGAATAAAAGAGCCTCCAAGGAGTTTCTTCGGGAACTTTTAATGTATATGAAAGCTTGGTTCCTTCTTGTTTGATACGTCTTCGAATATGGTATCAGAGGAAGTACATACATAAAAAATGTTTTTTATTTAGTACGATGTTATTTATTTTGAAATAGGTAGTGCATTGTTTTAGGATGTGTGTAGACCCATTGACAGTCGTTGCCGGTAGTTAAAAACCTAAAAGCATGACAACCAATAATTAAATTAATTAATTAATTCCAGATATTATATACAACACTGTCAATGGGTCTCTGGACTGGTCACAAGTAAGCAGGGCTTGTTATAGCTACATATTATAGAAAACTTACATTCAGACACAAAACAAATGATCGTGCTCATCACACAAACATTTGTCCTGGGTAGACATATCCACATTCGAACCCACGACCTTCGGCATATCTCTCAGGGCCACTAACTACTAGACCAGCAATGATTACCGTTTTGCCTTAAAACTATGTCTTGGAGGCAGATAGGCAGTCATTTTTTATTGAATAAATAAATAAAAATTGAAACAGTGGTTCATGTTACCTTCATACACAAAAATTCCAAATTTCTTTCTTTCCCTAAAATACCGCGATCAAGTTTCGAAAGCAAACAAAAAACAAGGCCCAAAAGTAACGGAAACTCTTGTTTTTTCAATTCGGAACTCGTTTCGTATTACGATCAACAGTTTTCTTTAAAACAACCTCAAGTTCTTTGGTTTAATTTCGTTTATGGTCAGATCATGATGTAGAAACCATTCAGAAGGTTTACTCACAGCGATTCATGAGTGAAAACGAAATTTGACATTGAACAGCAATCTTACATTTGTAAAAGAAAAATCTTCCGACTTCAGGAGAGTGGGCTTATTAACTGCCCGACAGTTTTTCGGTTCTTGCACTATGTTCAATCACGCGCATAAGTTTATTTTCGCTACCTCGGTGAATGAAATTGTCATGAGAAAACCTGTAATTGCCAATTAGCCTTGAGCGCGCTTTGCGACTGATACTTGTGCCTTTAGCTTGCAAAGGAACAGAAACAGAGTAGTACATTTTTTAATATTCATGATAGTAGGACGTTTCAATACCTTTGAATATATTTGTTCGATCTTTTCACACAGAGTCAAAAACATTTGTTTTTTCAACATTCAAATCTGATCGTTTCTTTTTGTATGTTGTATGAACCTTCTGCATTATTTCGTATAGCGGTAAAGTGCGAGTGGAATAGCAAATTCTCGATCAAACGTTTATTCATTATGGGCTGTCGCTCATTAACATTTATTTAGGCGGAAGACACACCGGCGCGGGGAGTGGCGCATAAATTTGCGTATATAATCTATGGGGTGGTTAGTTTGTGCGGGTACCTGTGAAAGTAAGCTTTATTAAACCATTATTATTTACTTTGTGATGCGGCGGACACCGGCTACTATTTGAATTTGTCTCATACTAGTTTCAATAACCGATCATTTTTACCCAACGAATCAAAATGGCGATTTGACAGCTTTTGTAAAGACAATTTGTCAAAGTGCCTAGTTTATTTTGCTATAATAAGTTATTCGAATATCGAAAAACATAGCTCTGCTAAAACAAAAGCTCTTTGCCTCTGCATCGACTGTAGGTTGGACAGCATGAAGTCGTAATACGTATGCTTGAATTATTAAATTGTATTGTATTGTGTATTATTATGTATGTATTTAGACATATATAAGTATAGTTATCAGTTGTCTAGTAGTCATAGCACAAGCTCTGTTTATAGACTAGATGAAGTGCGAAAATTGTAGAACATTTATTTATTGACAGTTAATTTCACTCAAGTCTTCAAGGCGCGATTTTTACTACGACTGGCCTGTTGGTCTAGTAGTTAGTGACCCTGACTGCTATGCCGGAGGTCGTGGGTTCGATTCCCACCCAGGACAAATGTTTGTATGTCGAGCGCGATCATTTGTTCTGTGTCTGGGTGTAATTTATCTGTAATATGTATGTACTTATTTAGAAGTATATAAGTATGTTTATCACTGTTTAGTACCCATAACACAAGCTCTCAAGCTTAAATTGGGACTAAATGGCGTTGTGTGAAAAAGTTGTGGAATATTTATTGTATTTATTTATTACTGAATCAAACGGCTGGTCTATCATTCTTAACTCTAGTTTATCCTTATTGGTTGTCTGTCAACAGATCGTTCGTAGATCCCAATAAAAACAGTTAAGTTGCGAGTTAAATCAACGGTAACTTGAGGCGGTGACTCGGAAAGTTTTTCACTAAACTCGCAAGCGGCTAATTAATTCCGGGCTTCATCAATCGTTAAGTTTTAATCAGTCGGTGGATCCATCAGAGCTTGAGGAAAATTTTATGTTTTTTTTTTAAGTTTCTGTTTAATGAAATGATTGTTTTCTGTGAATTTGAATGTTAAGTGCTTGAAGAGATATTTCTTGATAGTTCTTACAAGTTTTTCTCCAAGTTGGTTCATATTTCGACTGTTGATTAAATGATCGCAAAGGCTACTGCTGACTCGGTTTTGGGATTGTTCCTGGGTCGGCTAAAGTGTAGGTTAATAGGTTTTTTTTTTACAGGAATGACTCGGTAACAGCTAGTGTGACTGTTTGATGGCAATAAGCTCATCACCCATTATTACATAGAATTTATACATAACTCGCAAAACGAAAAATTTAAGCTTTACCCTTCGGGGACTAAGAGTGTGGTGTTCTACTTTTTTTTCGCAAGTCTGACTTTTTGATTCATGTGTGCATTATATTGACTGGCCTGTTGGTCTAGTAGTTAGTGTCCCTGGCTGCTATGCCCGAAGTCGTGGGTTTGATTCCCACCCAGGACAAATGTTTGTGTGATGAGCACGATCGTTTGTTCTGTGTCTAGGTGTTATTATATCTATAATATGTATGTATTTAGAAATATATAAGTATGCTTATCAGCTGTTTAGTACCCATAACACAAGCTTGGGACTAGATGGCGTTGTGTGACAAAGTTGTTAAATATTTATATTTAAATATTTATATTTATATAAAAATTACTTGTTTTGAAAGCGGTAAAGAAACACATCATTAGGAAACTGGCATGCCTAAGAAATATCACTAACGATAAGAAGAAGAAAGCTTACGTAGTGTATTCACAACAAAGAAAAGATTGTAGTCTACTTACCGCAACAATGAGAAGGTATTCCATAGCTACACTATCATATAACAGGTAAGTATCCTCCACAAAGGCAATATCTTATTAGTTTCATCAAAGGACATAATTCCCACAACGGCTTCTATTTAAAGTCTATTCCAACCCTGTCGCATAATTTATGTATTCAAGTTAAATTACCCTTTCCACAATTATGAGACATAAAAGAGGAAAAAATCGTGATTCCACCGATTCTTTTCATACCAAAAATCCTACCCAACTTTCCTTTTATATTCTAAAATGCCAACTTAAAATGTCTTAAATGAATTGTCCCTGGCACTGTTCACTCCATTCTTCGTTGACAATCCCTTGACGTGTTTTATGTCCTAATTTAAATTGCTTTTATCGCGAACACGACCGTTGCGTTTGCCCAAAATGGCCGCGGTGGAATCCCGTTTCTCATTCTCGAAATACCAAGTGCTTCTTAGCTTCTCTAATTGTTTCTACGGTCTATAAAAAAGGTTTTAAATGAGTCGTTTTCCCTCTTAACCGCGTTGAGATTTAAAAAATTGACCCTCGTAAGTCTATCCGCCAATTGGTGTAGACTGTAGATGCTACGTAATCGTAGAGCCGCTACGCCGTAGCACATAAATCTACGGCGTATTTAACGCTACGTTGCGATGTCTGACTTTAACAATATATTCAAATGTATGTGAATAATGTGTTAGGAAATGTATCCGGATTTTCTAAATTCTTTAAAATCGCTGAAGTTTAGATACCGTTAGGAATTTTGATCATTTCGTAGAAGAGAATTCCTATATTCTTACCACTTCTAACTTAATATAATGTGAAATAAAACCTATGCATTTCTGATCTAACTGCTATTCTAAATAAATAGGATTCATGTAGCGCATTCCCGACGACTTGATATCGACAAGGCTGCCTTAAATCCACTTGTAACAAAATTAAATGCAAGGCAAAATTTATTCACAACACCTATTTCACTTTTGGTTTCTACTATATTCACGATCATCCAAAATCTTATATTATGTCATTTTTAATTTTGTTGTATGTAATGTAAGTATTTTCTGTTTGTTATGTCATAACAACGAAACTACTAAGCTGATTATGACGAAATTAAAATGGGACAACACGTGAACATTAGTTTTTCAATTCAGTCCATAAATGACGGAGTTATGATGTAACACAAATAAAAAACACATTTGAATTGAGAACTTCCTCCTTTTTATAAGTCCGTAGATAAACGATTATGATTAAACGATCCTCTATTTACAACAGCAGTAAATATAGTAATAATAATAATATTTATATCTTCCTCTCTAAATCTCGTGTGTACCCCGCTTAATAACGATAATAAGTATTTTTCCAGCGCTGACCGGGCGACGTGAAAGATTGATGTTCAGGAAATACTTCGTTCTTATGGAACGGCTATGTAGACTTTCTTTACATTATGTATATGTACATGCGAAGAGTATATTAATGATGTCGAAATTCGACCATATACCGTAGCCAATGACAACTCTGCTTTGCATTTCCGACAATGTCAACTCATAAAATTAATTTTCTCAGAAATTTTTGTTTACTTCTAAATGGTTGATCACTTTGGTTACCTTATAAATTTAATGTCGGCGGAATTGCTAAACGTCTAAAATGTACGTAATAAATGAATATTTTATTTAATTTAATTAAAGAAAATCTCCTTTTCAAACGCTCTGTATGCTAAATCTCACAGTCAGTCAGTATTCCTTGCGCGCAATTTTCTTAAAAAGGGATCCTTAGTTTTCGCTTCGCGTAATAACATATAGATATTAAAACGACTATTCGCAAAATTTTGATAAAAAATAAATTAAAACCTTATTGGTGATGTCCTTTAGAAAGGTCAGGTGCGTAGTACTCGCAACCGGCGTCATGGGTGTATGACTAAATGTATGAAATTGAACGTAAACCAAGCAAAAGAAGTATGTAATAATCGTAACAGATGGTTAATAGTAAGTTCTGCCTATTCCCAAGGTATGCAGAAACGAAATTAAATAAGGTATCAAATAAGGGTATAAAAATCTCAATTTTATTTAATTGACAGGCAGTTAGATGATAAAATAAATGTGCATGACACGTAATTTTTGCTTTATAAAACTGTTGAAAAATACTTAAAAGTGCATTAAAGCTAAGAAGGATTAGTTATAAACTGTACCTACTATGGCATAATGTTATAAACATTTCGAATAAATATTTTAAGATTACGTAAAAAAACAGAAAAAAACGTATCCAAAATTAAACATCTTTCTAGAACGTACATTTTAAACTATCTCTCAAAACGCACACAAAGGTATCAGCACTCCTCTTGGATAATGATGTAAGATACGATCTGCGCTTCAGCGACTTTCTATAGACTTTCTTTATATTTGTCAGTTTACGTACGATTATAAAGGAATATATGTATTTAATACAAGGGAATCTTTATCTTTACTAGTCCATACTAATATTTAAAAGAGTAAAGACTTGTATAAAACGAAAAAACTTATAAACATTGGGACGTATTTGAAAAATTCTTTCACCGCTGGGAAGCTACAATATTCCGGGGTGCAATAGGCTGCTATTTATCCCAGTATTCCCACAGGAATGGTAACTACGTAGGTGAAACTGCGTGACGTCCGCTCGTCAAATATAATATCAGTTAGAGTATGGAGCTGCGTTTTCTTGCTGTCAATACGGCTAAATGATAAATAAATAAAAAAATATATTTATTTCTGTAAATGCATACAAACAACTTTTACATGTATTTTTTATAAGAGGTCGGTATTTCGGTATCTGACTACTCTGAGAAGAAATACCGAAAGAAACTCAGAGGTCACAGTCTCTTTTAAAGTCCAGACATTATCTTGGTCAGATTATGGTAAGAACCGGGCAGATTTGTGTCTGATAATGTTTTTTTGAGGCTCGCCCATAACAGCCGTGACGTGAATAAAATGAAGATGTTAGTTTCCCTAAATGCAGCTGCGTTGTTACGCCGTGCCCTAAATATACTTCCAGTCGATGCATCCACAAATATGCTACAGATCTGTGCATTTTATTTCCAAGAAATGGACTATAAACGGTCGTAAGGAGTCTGCGAGAGTCACAACGTGTGCATTTTTAGCATCGTTTTCAGTTAAAGGCTCTTACCGCTTCGCTCGATACGTTCACATTGTTATATTCAACCGAATATATGATTAGATTTTTTGTTTGAAAATATGTTTAGTTTTTTTTTGTTTTTTTTTCGTACTACTTTTCAATGTATTAGAAAACACAAACAACCAGACCTGGAACAACTGTCATACAAATATTTGTTCCGTGCGAGAATCAAACTTACACTTACCTTCACACTTACACTGATGGCAAGATTCCAGGTTGACCACGCTTTGCTTTTGATGAGGTTGATCCGTGGTTTGGTGACCAATGACCAAATTATGTACGTTAATACACAATGGGGCAGTAAAAATACCTAATAACGGGCGATATTTTTTATCGATTTAATTTTCATTAAAAAATCTCACTGTTGACATAAGCTGATCAGCTGACTTAGACCTTATTGTTTTAAAATGCATACATATAGTTACTTATACATATATTTATTAACATTAAAGAAGTACTTAACTAAAACGTTTTTACTTTTCACTACATACAATACTTCGTGCCTTAGTTCCGCTTTATTACGCGTTATAAAGCATACAAAAAATATTTAGTCATGACATGGTTAAATAGAGGAAATGTAGAAGTTAAAAATAGTTTTTGCTAACAATGCGTAAAAGGTGAGGATATGGAAAAAATGTATCGCCAAGTTTTAGTATACGAAAAGGATCGTGATTTACAACGAATCTTATGGAGAGAGGACGCCTCACAGCCCATTAAGATATTTAGACTAAATACACTTACCTATGGCACTGCGAGCGCGAGCTACCTCAGCACGCGTTGTTTATGGCAGCTAGGTGCAGAGCACAATGACGAATCCATTAGGAATGTTATTCAGAGAGATTTCTATGTGGATGATTTAATGACCGGTGCTGATGAGGAGGAGGAACTGCGTCGTATTCAGATCACAGTATCAGAGGAATATAAATGCAATGCGCCATCTATATTGAGACTCCTCCGTGCCTCGGAAAGCAAGTACAGCCGTGGGTCGCGGCTGTCATTTGTAGATCATTGACAGTCGTTACAGATAGTCAGAAGCCCGAAAGTCTGACAACCAGTTTAACTAAAGGGTATCGTGTTACACAGTAACTGGGTTGTGGAGGACCGACAGGCAGTCGCTCCTTGTAAAATACTGGTTTAAATATAAAAAAAAAAAACATTGCACAACTTTTTCACACAACGCCATCTAGTCCCAAGCTAAGCTAAGAGCTTGTGTTATGGGTACTAAACAGCTGATAAACATACTTTTATATTTCTAAATACATACATATTATAGATAAATTACACCCAGACACAGAACGAATGATCGTGCTCATCACACAATTATTTGTCCTGGGTGGGAATCGAACCCACGACCTCCGGCATAGCAGTCAGGGTCACTAACTACTAGACCAACAGGCCAGTCCAGGTCCAGTCCGGTTTACATCTGCATCCTGTTAAACTGAAAGCTGACCCCAACATAGTTGGGAAAAGGCGAGGCAGATGATGAGTTTGAAGTCCACTTAACGTTCATCCACGTAATCAACAAACTATTGACCCATACAAAATTCCTAAAAGCAACTTAATTCCTAAAACCATTAAGTACTGCCGTGAAACAACGGTATCACGTGACATTGAGTCATTACTACCCACCAAAGTGTAGGTGAGAAAATACCCCCTAGTTTGTTTTATTCACAATAAATAACACTGGCTGGGCTACTATTAATAATCGGGTCGAACTATGAAATTGTTGGTTACCCCTGCATAGCATTGGTTACAAATAGTGTTGCCAACTTCGTGCTACGAGATTTCAAAACGCGGGAAAGGATTTTCAATTTGTTAGATTGGTAACATTCTTAGTTTAACATTTATCTATCTATCATTTATTTACTTTAACGTACCTATATAAAAAAAAACCATGATGTCTTGATGTCCTGTTTTGTCTAAAGTCGCGTGCCTCTCATTTACGAGGATGTAAAATCCAATATGGGCTAGTGTGGTAATCAATTTAACTTTTTCAATTTATTTATGTACAGACGCCAGCACATCAAGTTACCCCAATGTGTTAAATTTTCCCAATTGAATATGAACCTTATTCTGTTTACCATAAAGTTGAAAAGGGATTTAAGAAATTTGACAAATTGGCGTAACTTGATGTGCTGGCGTCTGTACATACAAAGTTTATCATTGTTATCGGTTAAGAATGAGAACATTATAAGTAAAACTTAGTCTATAGTTGATATAAGGCTGAAATCTCCAACCCGTTTCAAGCGAGCGTGGTAATCAATGGTCGTGCCTTCACTGTATGATAAGAGGCCTTTGCTATGGGAAAGTATTAAGTTGGTATTAAAGAAAACTGGACGACAATTAAACATTTTTAAATGCAGCAGTCACCACCATCTTTGGTGACATGACAGGTGACAAATGTCTTCTCGGTCCATTATTACACGACATAAATTGATTCTAAGGCGGAAAGAAGTTTGTCGGGGCAGCTATTATTAAATAAAACCAAAAAAAATTCGAAGTCAAGAGAAATAAAGATATATGCATAGGCATTAAGTCCGCCTATGTACATTTGTGTGCTTGAAGTATTAAATAAATAAATAAATAAATAAATATGTTGGTAGAGAAAAACTAACCGATAAATATAAATAAATATTCCACAACATTTCACAAAACGTCATTTAGTCCCAAGTTAAGCTTGAGAGCTTGTGTAATGGGTACTAAACAGCTGATAAACATACTTATATATTTCTAAATACAGATATATTATCGAAAAATTACACCCAGACACAGGACAAATGATCGCGCTCAGAACACAAACATTTGTCCTGGGTGGGAATCAAATCCACGACCTCCGGCTTAGCAGTCAGGATCACTAACTACTAGACCAACAGGCCAGTCAAAACCTGATAACTCAACTTTGAGATAAACTTGCCAACTCCTTAACTTTACGAGCGCAATGAGTGCATTTGAATGTAACCCTTACGTTTCTCTAGTGTGGTAAAATTTATTTTTCAATTATCTTTAACATCAAAGCTTTATGGAAATAATGATACGTCACTAACGAATGACGTCACGCAGCAGGCATCCAACTCGACACAAAAGGTAATGAGCTTTACCGCTATTTTGTTGTCAACGCTAAATTAACTGTGCATTCCGTTTGATTACTGACTTTTACACTGATTGATGTCGTAATATCTTCGTTTCTGGGTGGTAGCAAAAAGACAAATTTCTATGCGGCAGTGACCACTAGCCGTGTTTGCCTATAACATAACATCACGGTCGTGATCCCTGAGAGGTTAGGCAGAGGTGTAACTATACTGTACCCTTATTTCGCCAGTTATGTTTAAGTCCCATGTAATAGGGGGCGAGCCTGTTGCCATCAATCGGGCACAAATCCAGACTCCGAGATGCTATTGAGAATTTCCACTTAGAAAAACTCAACAACCTTTTGCCCGACCCAGGGATTGAACCCGGGACCTCGTGCTCGACAGTAGCGCTGTGACCACTAGACCAACGAGGGAATCGTTTACCTACAATACTAGCCTATTACAGTCCCACAGTAGGGCGAAGACCTCTTCTCATACAGAGAAGGCACAACGATTGATTAGTACGCTTGCTCTGATATACCAATGTGATTTTTTCAACTTAAATGTCAGCACATCAAGTTACCCCAATGTGTCAAATTTCTTTGGACACATTGGGGTAACTTGATGTGCTGGCGTCTGTACTTTTATCTTAGGCGTCATTGACATTGGTGTAGGAAAACATCGCAAGGGAACCTGGATTTATAGCTGTTAATAAATAAAAATAGAATAAACATTCCACAACTTTCACACAACACCATTTAGTACTAGAGAAATGCTTTTTCTTTCATTCTTCTTTCTTTCTTTCTTCCCAAGCTAAGCAGAGCTTGTGTTATGGGTATTAAACAGCTGATAAGCATACTTACTTATATGTTTCTAAATACATACATGTTATGGATATGTTACACCCAGACACAGAACAAATGATCCTGCTCATCGCACAAACGTTTGTCCTGGGTGGGAATCGAACCCACGACCTAGTAGTCAGGGCCATTAAATACTAGACCCACAGGCCAGTCAAATGTAAGAATTAAGTAAAGTGCAAGTTTGAAATAAAAAATCTGCCTTCAGCAAGCGTGGTGATCAATGCTAGTGCTATTTATGTATGAGAAGAGGCCTTTGTCCTGCAATGGGACAGCAACAGGCTCTGGTATTATACTGTTAGTTCTTTATGTCAGATACTGAGCTAAATAAATGTGTTTTCATTTTCTTACCGTCTATAAAAGTGTCACGATGTATAAAAAACATCTCTCTACAGCGAACCGTTTGCGGCAGACGCAGTTAAGCTCCTCTGAAGGCATACCTCACGATATTCCCCTCTAAATTGCTTATTAAGCTAATAGGCTTATGTAAAGGTAGCCTCCGCCCGATGTGAAGCGATCTTTGAAATGTATGTAAATATTTAACGCGTTGTCAATAAGACGGCTTGTAACTTTGCGATCGTGTTCATAATTATACATTTAAGGAGGTGTTAAGCGCTCAGAGTACTGCCACGAACGAATTTTTATATAATGGTATCGTAAACTTACGCCGTTTCAGAAAGTACAGAGGCCATGTGTTAAAGGAGATTGACACGAAGCAGGTCCCTTTTGTATAATCGTGTGCCTGATTAAAACAATAAGCTAAAAATATTATGTATTTTTTGTGTACAGGGTATTTTTTATGCAATTTCTTTTACCTTAGGAATAAAGTTAAAGTTAATTAATAGTTTAACATTACGTCAACATCCGTTTGATTCAATGTTGTCAGTGGTTTGAATTGCTATATCAAAAAAGTGGCCAGGATAAATAAATAAATAAATAAATATTCCACAACTTTTCACACAACGCCATCCAGTCCCAAGCTAAGCTAAGAGCTTGTGTTATGGGTACTAAATAGCTGATAAACATACTTATATACTTCTAAATACATACATATTATAGATAAAAAACAAAAATACAAAGAACCAAATCATAGAATAGGAATCAAAGAACTAAACAACTAATTACGTCTTGTTATCAATGAGTATTCGATATCTAAATAAAATGATACTAAAACTATAAAAAAACAATTAGATTGGTCGATCGATAACGACTTTTAAATATATTTAAAAAAATGATCTGGCAACATTTACTTGCGCATGTCACAGAACAGATTTTGTTCTTTGGTAATTAAATTTAAGCAGTAAAGTAAAATAAGCTATTCGTAGTAAGCTATACTCGTATATGTAAAAAGAACAAAGAAAATTGAATTGAAAAATTATTGAGGTGAATGTTAAGCCAGATAGGTCAACACTTACTCAACGTTAAGTTTGAGTGTATGTTCAATTAGGAAAATGTGTCATTTTGGGGTGGCTTGATGTGCTGTCGTCTGTACATAATGCCACTGTTATAATCCTTCCATACTCCTTTGAGTCGTTCATGTTCCCACTCAAACGAACCGAACCAATCTATCCCAATTTTATATGTAACATGCGGACTTCACGTGGTTTTACCCGCGTAGATTCTGTTTCCGTGAGAATACAGGGATAAAAAGTAGCCTACGTCACCTGGGGATAGATTAGCTTCACAAAGGTGAACGATTTTTTCAAATCGGTCTATTAGTTCTTAAGTTTATTCGTTACATATAAAAACACATTTTGCTACTCTTTGTAATATAAATAGACTAGCGGACGTCATGCGAGGTTACACCCGCGTAAGTCTTGTTCCCGTGGGTATGCAGTTTCCCAATGGTAAAAAAAAATTAAAATCTGTTTAGTACTTTTTGAGTGTATTTGTTACATACAAAAATACAAATCTTTCCTCTCTTCAAAATCAGTGTAGATATAGAAATAAAACAAAAATTGACCGCCCATTTCACTATAATAACAGTACACGACTAAATATCACAAAAAGTATACACACACACAAAACTTCTCTAAATCACAATAAAAAGGGTCTACGATTTATATCACCGAAGACAATTTAATATCGCGTCGGACATTCGGCCTTTCGCGGACTATAATCGAATCAAACGACACCCCTTTAGGCTCGACGATAAATAAAAAAATCGCGCTATAAATAACTCGGAAGCTCCAGACCGATTCTAATGACTTAAAGGGGAGACTGGGCCTGAATTGAAAGTGCTTACCCCCAAACCATTTGTATTCAAACGAACCCGACGGCCGGCCGCATTTTAATTTACTTACTCGAATTAAAAGTGCGCGTGATTCGAATCCGATTCTATTTTTACTACGATACTTTATTTTTATCGTTGATTGAAGACGTTCTGTTATTATTGTACGGGTTTTCTTGAGAACTGTTTGAAATTCTATCGGTACAGAGAATCGGTTACGTTTCCTGATTCGACACGGCTCAGTGGCATTCTAACTATACTAGTATTATAAATGTGGAAGCAACCATATTCTTATCGAAGTAAGACTATTTAAATAAACTTCGAAGTCATAATGAATTCGAAGTTTATGTAAATATATCTACTCAAAAAAAAAAACAAAAATGTTTTATTCACAAATAGTTACAACAATAGGTGGTAATGTTTGGGGCCTCCTTTTAAGCAAGTTATACATGTGTTAGGAAACCCCGCTCTTCCATAGCAAAAAAATAAATAAATAATAGTAACAAATTTGTGGGTAATTTAACTTATACATAAGTTGCTTAATTTCTATCTACTAAGAATAGAATAAAGATAAAAATGTCAAAGCAATTAAATGTCGTTATAGATATTGATTACTTACTATCTACATTTATAATTTAAACAGCTGTACACAAGCTCACAGTCTCAACAATCCCATTCAATAAGCGAGGGATTAATTTAAATCGCTGCCACATACAGATTAGAATGTTTATCGTCAGTCGTGTAGTCGTTATCATGAAATTCGATGTTTATATTTGCACAACAATCCGTTCAGCGACGTTCGTCTCGCTTTGTTGTGTTAATTTCATTAGAAGAGGTCACCAACCGTTGAATAAATTTATAAGAGTTCTGTCCAGCTCTTTTGCATCTGATTGTACCGAAGAAAGAATGTTATGTTCGGACATGGAGTTAATTGGAATATTTTGAATATCTAAGTAGGCATTTTTAAGGTATTGGGTGATCTAAAATAGCTATAAATAATAATAAAACTAAAATAAAAATAAAACTAAAATAAAATCAAATAAAAATCTTTTAATTCAGACTCATTTCCATGTCCATATTATGTTAGTATAAGTGCACTTAAAAAACTATGTTAGTCAACGAGATCACATTACAAAATTTTGGTGTGTTTAAATCAAAATTAAAGTTACACGTAACATTAAAATGAAAATAAAAAAATAAAATAAATTATAATCAAAATTGAAATTAAAATCAAAATAATAACCAATAACCAAAAATACTAATCAAATATCTATATAAAAATAGCTATATAACAAAACTTTCAGCTTAAGATATTTGGGATATAAAAAACTGCCTGGGTCTTTGCACTTACAAATGCACATGCCCTGGGTAGGTGTATGATTTTTTATGAATCAAATACAATGTGTTTATTAGCTCCTGGCCGCCGCTTCGCCCTAAAAGGTAACATTCCTAAGATGTTTTTTTAAAAGCTTACTAGCAATGCAGGTTGCATATTACTAGCAATCTTGTTATCCCTTCCAACTATGCTAAAACTGCCAGCAACTAAGGGTGGGAATCGAATTTACCAACCTCTCAATCCCAAAACGCCTTAGACATTGGGCTGTTGTCGCTTAATATATCCTATGTGTTAATCCAGAAAATGCTCTATCTATCTGCCAATTTTTATCCAAATCTGTTTAATGGTTTACACTTGATTGAGTACCAAATATCCAAACATATTTACTAACTTCCACATTTATAATATTAGTAGCATAGGAGTAGAATTTTTAATCAACCAAGGCTTACACAAATCATACTTACGTATTTAAAATATTCATGTCCGAACATAATAGTACGGTGTACAAAGTTAATGTCATAGGCATTTTCTACCAGTCAATGCAGAGAAAACCAGTGCTTTGCATTACGCATTTAACCTGAAAAACTGCAGTCGATTGCATCTGAGTAGAACCGAAGTCGACCACCGACTTATCATTACAGACTTTGCTAACAAGAAAACGATTTTTCTTTGGAGTAATGCCGTGTCTTTACAGGTCAAATAACAGGTCAACTATTTTTGAAATCAATTAAAGTACCAATTAGTATTCCAAACATGTAATTTATTATTTATGAGCACTTAATAAATATGGTAAATTAGGGGCACGATCATTTGTGTTGTGTAAGAGATTGATTTTAACAATAACCTCTATATGTACTTATTAAAATTATCAAGAAGATGGATTAAATTTTTTCTTTGTTTGTTGGTAATCATTTACTTTGCAGTGAAATTTAGGGTACGTGTACAAAATATATTATAGTGGCATATCGTGTCTTCGAGACCGGGAAAAGATAATAAAAAATAGCCATTATCTGCAAATGTCATTGTGTATACACCACTAATTTTTAATTAGTACAAATACTTAAAGGGCTTATTCTAGACGGTCTTCTCATTATTTTTGTAAAGTATCAATAAACAATATTCATAAACAGCAAAGTTATTAGCGTTTGTTTATATCCTAAAAAGTCACCCAACTTATGGAAATTTGGTGACTTTTTTTAGGAGGTTATTCATGACATAGTAGTATTCATTAATCGTGTAGTAGTAACTAAATAGTGTCGTTTTAAAAATTGAATTTCGTTTCTTTTTACTTTTGATTAGGAAAATTTGATCCGTAACAGGTACGGATACTGCCCAATTTTTTTTTTGTATAAATTAAAAAATAGTGGTGTATCAATTATGTTGGGGTCGGCTCCCAGTCTATGCAGATGCATCTAAATAGCATTTTAGGTACAGACGCCAGCACATCAAGTCACCCCAATGTGTCAATTTTTCCCTAATTGAGTATGAACCTTATTCTGTTTGACATAAAATTGAAAAACGATCAAAAAAATTTAACATATTGAGGTAACTTGATGTGCTGGCGTCTGTACATTGAGCCACCGCTTATCTGACCTCCTGAACCCAGTTTTTACTTGTATAGGAGGTTTCTTTATATTTTAATACAGATTTAATCCTACACAAAGGACATTTTTATTATATAATTAGATAATTAATTCTTATGGTAGGTACTTCGCTGTGTATAAGTAAATAATTAAATTAAAATTCGCAGAAAGTAAAACGACCCTCCATTTTACAATTCCATGTAAACATTATAATTATATTGCATTTAATTCGAGAAATAAAGGGAAAATAAAAGAAATACCGGTAAAGCTTAAGTCGGGTCCGGATTTGCATAATATTTGCATAAAAACAATTCATTATAACGAATATGATGAGATATTATTATAATAACACAAAGGTAATGACGCAATCATTAAACATTTATTATTAACAATAATATCAAATCAAAACAAAAGATTAACAGGTGTACTTTCATTTAATCATAACAAAAACTTAAAAAAAAATATAACTAAAACTAACAATAAATAACTACAAAGCGTCAAAAAATTCTTCTGCATCGCTGCCAGCTGGTAAAGTGCCCAAAAGACTGGCGGCATTTAATGGCAATGCTTAGCCTCTGGCCAAAGGCTGGCCGCCTTTGGGTCACGGGAAGCGTCAACTAAACGTTTGCAGATGTCTTTGTAAAGAAGACGAGCACTCGGATCCCACGGCCCAAGAGTTTCAACCCCAAACGGCTCGAAAGTATAACTACCAACAAGGTTGCTATATTTCCGCCGCTTGAGGTTCTCAGCAGCCGCAGCAGCAGCGCCAGCACAGCATTAAAACAAATCATATATCAGATGTCATAGATCCATAAAAAGATAATTAATACACAAATACAGATATTATATCGAGTTGGTTGTTCTTTTTTTTGTGTGCTAGCTGTTACTTACCAAGTATTAGAGTTTTTTAGCTTCATATGTCGACGAGAAATATACCTTAGTCTATCAACAATGCTATCCTACTAATATTATAAACGCGAAAGTTTGTGAGGATGGATGGATGGATGGATGTTTGTTACTCTCTCACGTAAAAACTACTGAATGGATTTTAATAAAATTTGGTATGGAGTTAGCTGACACTCTGGATTAACACATAGGCTACTTTTTATCCCTGTATTCCCACGGGAACGGGACCTACGCGAGTGAAACCGCGGGTCGTCTGCTTGTTTTTAATAAAAGTTATTAATAGTAACAACGGTCACGCGACTTCGTCCGCGTGCATTTCGTTCTTTTATATAATAATAACAAGCATTTATTTCAGACAATGCCCATATTTTGTTAGTAAAAATGGTACTTTAACAACTAGGTAATGTTAGTAAAACAATATAAAATAATTAAATAACGGTATAAAGGCGCACCCCCCTCCCCCCCTTTAACTTCCCCTCGTCCTTAAATTTGAAAATAAAATATAACTTATGACACTCACAAATAATGTGTCTTTCTGTTGGTAGAAGAATTTCCAAAATCGGTTCAATAGATCCAGATATTACAACGTGACAAACTCACAAACTTTATCTCTTTGTAGTGTGTCTTTAGAAGAGAGATAGATAGTTTGTTAATTTGGATGCCTATCAATTATTTACGGCTGAACTTATTTGGATGGCATTTGACATTTGACACCTTTGACCTCGATTAGGTCGAAGACACTTTCTATCCTAGTAAAAAAGTTACGCATTTCTCTCATAACCTAACACCAAGCCGGTAAAGCCGCGGGCAGGACCTGGTTGCGTCATAAAAATATCTCAGAAAACTTCATCTAGTGAATGATGAAAGATGATTTATGGTCCCCACATTTTTATCCCGAGATATAATTAGATTCTAGCAGGGTTGCCACTTCCGAAGCGAAAACAATTGAATTGTGTCCTTGATGTTGATCGATGAGTTTTACAATGTGAAAAATAACTTAGACAAGTATTTTACCTGGGTCGGTTGAGATTGGAAATCCTACGCAGGTCTTCGGATTTTTTTTTATGAATTGATTAATGTGAGTAGGTATAGGCATCACGTCTGTTTAATCCTTTGGGGATTACTGGCGTGATACAGCTGTTGTTTTAATAGGAATTCAATTAGAAAGACGATTAGATCCTTAGCATTTTTGTTTTTTCATGTCAGTCTTGAATTACTAAAATTAATGCGATTTTAAGAATCTTAAATCAGACTGGTAGGTTATTTTTGATTAATAAACACCTCTTATAGTATTACACAGCTTTTAAAAACTTAATCTTAGAAAATGTATGGTAAATCTGGAGGTCACCGTTACTGATAGTAACGCCTATTAATTAGGAGTTAAAATTATTTTTATTAAAAGAGTAATGTTTGGACTGCAGGACTATAGTATCTCCATTTAAAATAAAAAAAAAAAAATTTAAACAAACCGTTTTACAGTCTGATCAACCGAGTTTAACTTCTATTTCATTGTTTATAAGGATGGTATTACAAGCAAGAACGCGGATACAATACCAATTGTTTCCTGCAGCTGCCAGTTGTCATGCTACCAACGTAATGGAACTTAAAATCGGTTGAAGGGACTGTAAAAAAGGTTTATTAAAATTTCTTTTCTTAATTCCAATGCACTAATTGTGGTTGTTAGAACGTGAATAAATAAAAATAAATATATATTCTACAACTTTTCACACAACGTTTAGTCCCAAGTTAAGCTTGATAGCTTGTGTTATGGATACTAAACAGCTGATGAACATACTTATATATTTCTAAATACATACATATTATAGATAAATTACGCCCAGACACAGAACAAATGATCGTGCACATCACACAATCATTTGTCCTGGGTGGGAATCGAACCCACGACCTCCGGCATTGCAGTCAGGGTCACTAACTACTAGACTAACAGGCCAGTCAATAATACAGGAAGTATATCTATATATTAAAGCGGTGCGTTACCGTTGCCGGCATAGTTTGAGCCCTAGTGGCTCCTGTAGGGATGTTAAGTTGATGGACTTGAAGTCTAGACGCCTGTTACTTGAGATGATGTTTTTATATGACATATGTAGCAGCAGATATGACTGCTCAGATTTGGTAAATAAATTAAGTTATGTTGTACCTAGAACTGTTATGGGACGCGGGGTGCGCGCACGTCCACTATTCGCCATCCCATCTTGCCGCACTAATGCTGGAGTTCGCGCACCTCTACGTCGTATGGCAGATAATTATAACACAAATTTCTCGGATATTGATCTATTTACACATCCAACAAATTTCGAAATACTGTAATCCAAAAATTAACAAGCTGAAACTATATAACTGTAACTTAGGTTGCAGTTATATAGTTTTAGTTTGTTAATTTTTAGTTGTTACCTAAGCATAAAGTAAAAAAAAAGAAAAAAAAAAAATAAATAAAACAAAATATCAATCACTCGCATGCCTAGTTAGTTCTTATAAAAAAAAATGGAATAGGTAACATGTGGATAACGTTGTGAGTTACACATACACTATATACTTTAGATACTAAGGACTATTAATTAAGAAACCCTTGTGTAACTGTTTGTTTTCCCAAAGAAAATAAATAATAAATATCAAAATCATTCTCTGTCTTTTCGACAGCCCTATGACGTCACCACAGTAAACACCTCACGGCATCAGGTGGGCTTTAATGTAACATAAATGTGCTACCAACATAACATAATTATGTAAATGTGAGCAACGTGAGAACACGATGCTTTATGAGCGTGTGCATGTGTGAGTGATATGAAGTGAATTTTACGCCCAAATATTATATTACTTAGTTTAATGAAAAATATTTTATGTTTGATGAAAGCTTGCGGTGGTAAAGTTCGCAACTGGCGGTGATTTTGTTGTTAGTAATAAAACATTTTACGGAACTTTATCTGAATAGATTTCAAATCATAATTTAATATGTATCTTACATACTATTTTGGGCAAACAACCAACTTGACGTTTAATCTGTATTCATACGTTATTATGATTCAATTTTGGATCAATATTTTATGTTTTATTTATTTATTTATTTAATACTTCAAGCACACAAATGTACATAGGCGGACTTAATGCCTTAGGCATTTTCTACCAGTCAACCTTTAGGTCATGCAGAGACAAACAGAGGCAGCAATGAAAAAAAAAACGAAACGAACAAATGTGGTGACAATGTTCCCCTACCTCGATAGTGTAGTGAAACACTGCTGAACATCAGATCCTGGATACCATTCCCGGGTAACGCAAACTGGTGTTGGGTTTTCAAAAAAGTAAAATCCTTCGGTAATTGCTTGGAATCTGCAACTTGTTTGTTCTCGGTTGGTCACAATAATTAGACTTAAGTTAAACGATTTAGTTTTTGTTTACATATTAATTATTTAAATAAAAGACATATTCCTAGGTTTTAAATGCGTCAGAAAAATCCCTCAAGCCTCCCACTTTTACTCACGAAGGAAACAAATAAACACAAATGACCACAAACTAAGGGCCAATGCACACCACGTTTTTTAAACGCGCCGTGGACGCGCGTTTGTTGCGATACAGACGTGATACGCACGCGAGTCACATGCAACCTGTAGACTCCGCTCTAGCTCTGTGGGCGCGTTTAAAAACCGTGGTGTGTACAGGCCCTAAGTGTTTGTGTTTATTGGAATAATAAGAGCAGCAGTGGGATATAGTAGAATATATTATTCATACGTGGTTCACAAGCACAGGTTACAAGTTATATATAGATATAAACAGTCCGTAACTACGCTAATTTAAATCAGTGACAGACATGTGTTAAATACGATTATTATATCAAGCCAGTGCGTATACATACATATACGACCTCCAATAGTGTTGTGGTCATTTGTGTATGGCCTGACTTCAAACAATGGCCAAAATTCGGATGTAGTTGCTATACAAACCTGTCTTATCCTTCTGGGAATACCGGCTGGATGTTATATTTTAGTTATAATCTAAATCCGGCCAATAACCAGCAGACTCTTCATCTAACAGCGGACAAAGTATGTTAACAACAACAACAATTTATGTATTGGCAATCCATTTAAATTGATGGATGAAAAGGCGCCGGTTGCTGCCTCGTATTTTTCCAGTAGCCCCCGACTTTGACACGTTATTGGCGCTCATGCAATATGCATAGCAATATTTGAAGACAGTGGGCTCACCCCTTTACCTCCCTGTAATTGGTGAATATCAAACGTAGTCATTCTCTACTTGCAAAAATCCAGGAAAAAAAGATCTTGTCTATGAAAAAAAACAAAAGAAAAAAAGAACTCGTCTAAGAATTTATTTTTAAAACTGTGAGCGAAAGGTTTCTTGAAATGAGGCAGTGACAACGTTCTATTAGATGCCTAGATTATAAGACTGCCTCGTTGTACTAATGTTCGCAAGTCCTACAGCTGAGCATGAAGTCCCAGGTTCAATGATAGAATATAAACAATAATACGCCATTGCAATATACTCCACTAATTTTTAATTAGTACAAATACTTAAAGGGCTTATTCTAGACGGTCTTCTCATTATATTTGTAAAGAATATTCATAAACAGCAAAGTTATTAGCGTTTGTTTATATCCCAAAAAGTCACCCAATTTATGGAAATATTGTACCTACAGGCTATTCATGACTTAAATAAAATAAATACATAAAATCGTCATCTCTCGCTCACGTTCGCGTGATCTCGCTCAAGCATGCCCAGCCTGAAAAGCTGTTATCGTAAATAGTGACCATATTTAAAAATAGAATTTCGTTTTTTTTACAGCCCAATTTTTTTTTTTGTACTAATTAAATAATAGTGGTGTGTAATCTAAGTTTGTCTTAGACAACAATGGCATTGGTGAAGAAGAACACTCTGCAAAGACTAAGCTTACTAAAACTTAGGTAAAAGTTCTCTTGACACGTTTCGAAGGAGTTTGTTACCAAACTCGATCGGAACGGTTTGGCCGCGTCATATGAAATTTTATGTGTATATTCAGAGGTCAAAGAATAGTTTTATCGTGCCTTTTTTGTATGAAAAGAGCCCTTTATCGTGCAACGGGACGGTAACTAGATGGTATTATTATTGTTTACATAATGTCTATAGATAATTAAAATTAAACAATGTTTTAATGTTACAACGAAAGAACGCCCGAAAACTAACAAAAGGTAACTTCATTTCAAACAATCATTGTTAGGTGTTATACCTGAAACTACAGAATGGGTCCTTTATTGGTCTTTGTAATTATATTATCAAAATAATTGTAGGCTTATCTAGTAATTCCCAAAACAACTTTCCTAATCTAATCGCAGAATTAAAGTAAAGCTGCCTAATCTCCACACACCGACAATTGAATAGGATAACTAACCTAAATATATAAATAAACTCACATCTTTGACCCAAGGGGATGGGCAGACACGCTACAGAACGTCGATAGCTACGATACTTACACATACCATTTGCTTTGTTAATGTTCATGCATCTGGTCATACACGCATGTTCCATCAGGCACCCTTGCTGTGCGGTTAATCAATTAGTTAAAAAAAATTGGGTAAAAAATACGTTCCTTCTTTCTTTATTTTAAAGCTGACCATCAAAACGATTCTAAATGAGACTCCACAGAATATTAGATGTTTGTAATTTCCAAAACAGAGCGGTTACCCTAAGCTCCATTATTGCATAAATCAGACGACATAATATGTGGAAATTATAAGCGGCTTTCGTTACCACCATTCAATTACCTCGCCTATTCTGACTACAAAATCCTTCAACCCGTATCCATAAGTACAGACGCCAGCACGTCAAGTTACCCCAATGAGTCAAATTTCTTTGATCGTTTTTCAACTTTATGTCAAACAGAATAAGGTTAATATTCAATTGGGAAAATTTTACACATTGGGGTAACTTATGTGCTGCCGTCTGTACAATAGCCACTTTTTATGCAAACTCCCACGTCTTAGGGTGGTCATACACGATGAGATTTTTCACCAATTCAAAAGAGAGCTCGTGGCCTCACCGATCGAACTAAGGTTAAACTACACTTGACGGTTTTTCCGTGGAGGGGTGACCATTCATTACATAATTTTCTTTAAAATCAAATCAAAATCAAAAGTCTTTATTTAAACTGAGCTGAGAATCAGCACTTTTTGAACGTCAAAAAAATACATAAAGACAGTCACCCAAAAACGACCCACCCTTCGCCACTTCCTAGTGTTTTTGCTGGGAAGAAGAAGTGGCGGAACATCTGTCTGATTCGTTTGAAGAACTAGGTATACAAAGAATCTATACAATGGAATGCTCAATAAATAGCACTAATGTTTATACACATTGTAAAACATTACATTTCAGAATGATTGTCACGTGTTAGCTAGCACACTCCAATATACCGAGATTAAGAAAAAAAAGGTAAATTCATATTAACATTGAAATCTAAACTCAAGCAAAACTTTCTTTTGGAATCTAAACTAAACTAAACTGATTGAGCCCCGACCCCCCAAGAGAGGCTTCATGAACCCCTAGGGGGCATGACACACAGTTTACGTGTTTTAAAACGCTTGTTTGGATCGCTGTAGTAAGTCTACGTGTGTAACTGGCCTTATCTACACGAGTCCGTTGTAATGTAGTACACAACGGGAAGGAATATCTGATATTGTTGACGATATCTTATTACTCTTGCAATTATCGGAATTTCTATTGAAACGTTATCAAGAAAATTTCCTCTGGTTCCTTGAATTTCCTTCAAAATTTCCAGTTTGTCATCATGATATTTACTATTTTTTTTTAATATATCTTTATTTGACTGGCCTATTGGTCTAGTGGTTAGTAGCCCTGGCTGCTATGCCGGAGGTCGTGGGTTTGATTCCTACCCAGAACAAATGTTTGTGTGATGAGCACGATCGTCCTGTGTCTGGGTGTAATTTCTAAACAGTCATTGTTGGATATTCATCGCTTTCACTCGTTAATACTTCATCTCTTTCATTTGACAGTCTAGTATTTAGTGGCCCTGACTGCAATGCCGGAGATAGTGCGTTCGATTCCCACCCAGGACAATAGTCTGTGTGATGAGCAGGATCATTAGTTCTGTGTCCGGGTGTAATTTATCTATAATGTGTATGTATTTAGAAATATATATGTATGTTTGTCAGTTGTCTAGTACCCATAAGAAGCTCTGCTTAGTATGAGACTTGATGGCGTTGCAGTTGTGGGAGAGTAGTGAAATATTTATTGGGAATTGAAATTTCACACGTCACTGGATTATTGTCTTAAACATAATCAAAACTCCCTCCCACTTCAATACAAACCAAATTACATGTCATAACGTGAAAAAAAAATAAAAAAAAGTATATGCTAAGGTAATTCTACTAATGCACGGCACACACAGAAGCTGTGCACACAATATTCTGAAGTAATATTGTTTATGGTAAGCAGAAAATCTTGTCACGGCTTTATTTTGCTCATATACGAGCTCATGGACGTTAGAATACGGCTGTGGACACACAGGCCACCAGTTTGACGAACATTTTTGAACCCCAGCATTCGTTGTGAACTTGGCCTTATGTGTAAAAGTGGCGAGCACAATATCGTTGTTGGAACAAGAAGTGGTCTATCGGACGACGCGACGTTCTAACACACCTACATTATTGTGAAGTCTAGTTAGTTCTAGTTGAGACTTACTTTATTTAAAAAAAAATAATCATGAGCGTATCAAGTGTGTTATTCTTGCACGTATTTTCTTACGGATTCTCACGGAATATTTACTGACCATTGTATTCTAAAGCTTATTTACAATATTGAAAAATTTTGAAGCAACTTTGTGCTCAATAAACTTCAAAAGCAAATAAAATCGCTAAAAACATGACGTAACGTGTAACAAATCGTAGGCATTGTCGTAGCAATGACGTCATCTGCTACGCCGTAGCAATCTTGCCGTAGCGGTCTGTTATTCAATATTGTATATTGCAATATGGCTATTATCAGACAATGCTGACTACGTTGTTTTCTTGCGCCCAGGCTATACAAATTTCATTACGGTCTTTTCGGTGGTTTACTGAACAAACAGACAGACAGATTAAGAATGTATAGTGGTATATTTCTGTACGTAGCAAAACTTAGAAGTCAAAATAACATCTTCTGACGTCACAAAACTCATAAGTAACTTTATGTTTTTATAGTGGCTCTAAGTTCTTATAGTTGCCGTGTCACCAGAATACTTGAATAACTTACTCCGCTCCGCGGGTTTATTGTCAAAATACTCGCGTTTCACGGAGCTAAGAATTTCGTATTACCTCTGCGTCGCGTATTGGTAATCGTAGGTTGTAAGGTTTATTTCAGGAACATGTTTACCATTTTTATTATGTAAATACAAAGGTTTTATTCCGTTGACTGATGAGAGTCCGAAGGCCAATTCCCATATTTAAAAATGTTAAAATATGGTCGTGCTCTCATTTTGAAAAAAAAAACTTATATTGTCACATTGAGATTAATGTGGCAAAATTAAATATATCTACATTTTCTCACACTGAGACTGAGATTACATGTTCTGATTTTTATCAGCTGTTCTTAAATTTCTAGAAGTTTTAATGTTCATTCCCAATTTAAAAAAAACATTTTTTCATTCGTGATGTTGATAAAGACTAGTTGGTACTAAATGAAACTTTAAAACCATAAATTCCTATTCATTATCCATCGTTCCTTGTTTTTGTTGTTTTATGTTTAGTGTCAGTGCCTACTAACATAGTTGTAAGTTTAACTAACCATTCATAAATTTGTAAAATGCATTATTATACATTCATTTTTTTTTAATATGGGATTAATTTCCTGAAATAAATGATTATTATTTATTTATTTATTTATTGATAGGAGAACCAACAGCTGTAACAGATGGTTAACAATTAAATAAGCAACACAAAGCCAATTACAGGTTCTCACGAGAAAAAAACATAATAGTATACAGAAATCTTAAGATCACTAACAAGCACGATAAATAACAGAAATAATAGAAATAAGGATACAATATGCACTAAATACACTTAAGGCTAAGGCACTTACAACATGGAGTAAAAATTAATACAAAAAAAGTTAGATTAACAAAAGCACTACGCACTTATAAACCTTATTTATCTTTCACCGTCCTAACCATTCCATTCTCAAGGTTTTACTCAAATAGAAATTTAACAACATGTTTAGGCATGCGTCTACATTATATTATATACCTTTTTATTAACTCAACATAGTGGTATACTGTAAAGTGTACATTTATTTTGTTGCTTCTCTATTGTACATTTCCAGCGACATAATGTGAATGTGTATTTTTGTACTCGTAAAAGACGTTGCCAACAATAGAAGTCGGCTCGCCATTTTGTATAATTTCTTTCAAACCTTTTTACCTTTTAAAGAAAACACCTGGTGCTCCTAGGAGTCTTAATACTACAAGAAAATTAGTTTTTTTTCATAGTGGACCCTAAAAAGTTTGCAATTATTTTCGTCAGTTCATTTTATTAACACTTTGTAAGTAGCTGTAAGTTATTTTTAAGTATAACGTTTGTTATTTAGATTAAGTATTTTGTAAGCAATGATGGCGTATTAATTATCATGATGTTTAATCTATAATGTTGCTTGTTAAAATTGTCATTTTAGAGACACACTGAGCTGGATTCCTCGGTGAACGAGCGAGGCAAAAAAAAAAAAATAAAAACTTAAAAGAGTTTGATTTTGGCAGATTATTTTATGTATTTATTGAAATCTTTTACGAAGGCAGTTTAATGACTTGTACAATTGATTGTGGTTTAACTTACATTACATTGTATAGAATCAAGTTCTTAATACTTATCAAATGCGTGTGTTATTGGTAGTTTTTTTACCAGGAAAAACAAACAAATGGCGATAATAGGGTCTTTTTATCTTACTTATTTTTGGAATGCTGATTATATCAGCTTTCTTTGAATAAATGATTTTTGATAATGTAGTCAACTTTAGCCTAAAACTCTACCTTAAAAGGTATGGACATTTGTTTTTTATATTCTTTGTTATTTACGTAATTGACATATTATAAATAGGATTGATTATTGTTAAGAATTAAATAATTGTTTGGTAATTTAAAGTTAAAGACCTACACAAAAATTTGCATGCTGACTATGAGGCGGAATATGAAGAACTATATATTGTTTTCTAAGACCTGTACCACCATATTTCTAGCAAATAAATGATTATTATTATTATTATTATTATTAAAGGTCCCCTCTATTGAAATATGTCTTACAATTCAGTTTTACTTACCCAAATACCTTTTTTTTGCTATTTAGTTCATTCAAATTGTAGAAAGTACCTGGATCCAATTAATCCATTGCCAACCCACCTATGTTCACCCACATTCGACGCAAATCCAGGAGATGTTTCATTTTTCTATGGGGCTCCGGCCATAACCTGTACCTTTTAGCGAAATCGTCACACTTAATTTTACTGATTTACGTACAAGACAAAAATTGTAATTTATTTTTAACACTACAAGACTACACACATTTTTTAATTATTCTCTACGTAACAATGATTTTATGCGACATCGACATGATTTCAAAACGAATGAAGTATAAAGACAATCTAATGAGACGCCAAGTTGAATAAAACATGGCAATAATTGAAAAACTATTATTTTTGAACAATTAAATTCACCAGATAATATTTTTCCCCAAACTTGTGTTATAACACATAACATAACATAACGTCACGCCTGGAATCCCCGAAGGGCTAGGCAGAGGTATACCTGGTAGTACACCCACATTTCGCCAGTTATGTTTTTTCTTAAGTCCCATAGGGGCGAGCCCATTGCCATCAATCGGGCACAAATCCAGACTCCGGGCTGCTACTGAGAAATCCCAGATGGGAAAACTCAATAACACTTTACCCGACCCGGGGATCGAACCCGGGACCTCATGCTCAGCAGTAGCGCTTGCGACCACTAGACATAGAATTTGTGTTATTTTTTCCTCTTTTTCGATAACAGTACATCTGATGGCCGAAAATGAAACATTTCCTTTATTCTAATTCTTATTATTACCAAGCGCTGCAACAAAACCACTACAAGAAAATGTAATCAAAATTCTTGATACCGCATCGTGTTTACAGTGCATTAAAGTGGGATGCTGCGCTTGCGACTCCATCAACCTCAATGACGGTTTATGCGCTATAAAACTAGAAGTGCACTCTGGGAGCGCACCTCCGCTAATGAACCGCATTTTAACGGAGAAGTAGCAAATGTAACATATACTGTGGTACTCTGCATGTGTGTGTGTGTGTTGAGATGAATGTGTGTCGTGAAGGAAGAGCTGTATAAGGTTTTAAGTGGCTTTGAAGGCAAAATGTGTAAATTGTGGAGCACAAATTGACATAGATGAGTTCTAGTGACTGTGAGACTAATTCTAGGTTTTGGTTTTGTTACTTATGTGTTTGGTAAACAACCTTACTTTGAGTACATACTAAACCCGCAAGAGATTCTTTGTACTCATAATTGTGAACAATTTTACTATGGAACGAACCTGTAAATCGCAAATCAGCGTTTCAGCATATTTTATGTAAACGAAATGATAAAATGAAATGGTATTTATTTCTGTAAGTAAATCTTCCCAGATTCTATTTCATGAAAAAAGATACACTATAGATACACTATACTTTTTAAACCGAATGGTGCCGGAATTTCCATAATGACAAATCCCTAAGAAGAAATTCCGAATGAAACTCAGGGGTCGTGGTCTCTTTTAAAGTCCAGACATACGATTGTATTAATATATTATGCGAGCCTAAAGATGCAGGGCAAAGTTTGGATAAGCTTTCTGACGAAAGAATCATTCCAGCTTTGAGTTGACCTGTCCCGATAGCTGATTTTGTTTTCGCGATTTTTGGGTTCAGCCAAAAGTTGTTCATAATGATGAGGTAGATAATCATATTGTAGATAGGAATTCATGAATTCTCTATCCAGCCAGTTTTTAATCTTAGATCAGGCTATTTCGCCTTTCAGAACTTAGTAGTGTTAAGTTCTAAATATGAATTTATGAAGAGAGGTCTAAAAGGCTGCTTACCAAAAAAAAAAGCCGCTTCAAACGCAAAATTTTCTGAACTGAATTTGCTGAACTAAAAAACACATAAAAAAAGTTTCATACATATCGTGTACCATTAAGGGAAAGTCGAATGGAAACCATAGTTGGTGTTTAATGGGCCTTAAGGAAGACTCTATTAGTTGTTACGATGGATCGGATTTATGGGCCAATCTCTCATCTTGCGTATGAAACATTGAGGGTATCTCAAGATAGGGAATGCTTCGGTACAATGTAAATAGCGCTTTTATCGACCGAAGGTTTCTTTGTAAAAGATAGCGGTAAAACATACCTACATACTATGTTGTATCTATGTTATAGATACAAGATCAGATACTTTTTATGTAGGGGCATAAGATATAACTAGGTTTCTGTTACATTGTGTCAGCTCGATAAATATTAACCGTCTCTTCTGCATGTGATATTAGAGATGGGTAACTCAGGAGAGATAGATACAAAAGATATGTATCAGTCCGTTTTCATGAATCTCTTTTTGTATCACTTCGAATCCGAATGTATCAGTGTATCAGTGTATCTTTTACAATGATTGATGAATGATTACAATGATTTTTATAATGATAATTGTAACTCATCCGTCACTTGTCCCAAAGGTTCATTTGAAAATCAGCGTCAGGCAGGATCTCAGCATCTGTCTGGCATTACCGCTGAAATGAATCTTTTGGCGCAGCCGTGCGACATGCCATTTTTTGTCTCTTTTTTTTTGTGTTATTGTGTTTTTACTGTGCGTGTATCCAGCTGTTGCCAATAAATGTATTTTCTTTCTTCTTTCTTCTTTGTACAACTCGTTCAATCGTCGTTTTTTTATACGGTGTCACTCTTGAACCTCGTAATTAGGATCAAGATAGAAAAAAAGTAATAAAATATTTGCTTTATTAAAAATATACAAATAATCGAAATTTATTTTTAGTTCAAGCTTGTCCTCCGTTATCAACAGAGATCGGGAGTGAGTGATATGGGCATAGCACTTGCATCTATCACTCGTACTGATTTCTTAGATTGAAAGAAAAAAAGAATAATACGTTTATTGGCATCACAACAGAAATACACCTTAAAACTATAAAATACAGAGATTGAATTGAGTGAAGTGATTCAAAAGGATATAAAGATATAAAAGAGTGATACATATCCTAGTGATCAAAAGATACATATCAATATTTTCTTGTTAGTGATACATATTGCTCATGTCTATGTGATATTAAAAGATGGCTGTAGAATCACACCTGAGTCAAAATGTTAGATAGTAGCCCCTACAAACGGCAAAAGAATTTCTGGCGGCTTCCAGTTAAACTAAATTCAGCTATATAAATAAAAAATATAAATATTCCACAACTTTTCATACAACGCCATTTAGTCCCAAGTTAAGCTTGAGAACTTGTGTCATGGGTGCTAAACAGCTGATAAACATACTTATATATTTCTAAATACATACATATTATAGATAAATTACACCCAGACACAGAACAAATGATCGTGCTCATCACACAAACATTTGTCCTGGGTAGGAATCGAACCCACGACCTCCGGCATAGCAGTCAGGGTCACTAACTACTAGACCAACAGGCCAGTCAAATAATACCATTTCTTACATTGACCACAACTCCCCTTTGTTAAGCTAAAGTTTTGATTAAATATAAGTCAGTTGTTGTTGTTGTATCGATGGATTTAGTCATAGGAATTCAGATACGATGTAAAAATTGAAATTGAAGAAATGATTTGAATTGAATTGTTTATTAAATAACTATAAATCTAAATGTTTGTCTGCCTCGTTACTCTAATGGTCGCGTTGGATAGAGGCCTGGCAGAGTGTTTGATTTGTGCCTGGTTATTTGGACTAAAATAAACGGTAGGTACGCATATGCATAACCCATCGGCCAATGCTGTTTGTACAAATGTTTGCAACAGACAATAAAAAAAAGATCTCACGACGAGTAAGTTTTTAAAAGAATACAAGAATATATGGTACCTACCGGTAGCTCAGTTTGAAGAGGAATTTAATATGGTTGTGCTGCGTTCTGTGAGTGACGCGCTGTCGTTGCAGTTCGGTTAGTTTCGTGGTAAAGTACCCAAAGTACTCGCCTGTATTTGGTTATACATGTTAGTTTAGCTGCTTTCGGTTTGTTTAATACTGTAAGTTCAGTTATTTTTTTGTCTTACTGCAGTAGAGACGTTATATATTTGACTTTTTCCAACGTGTATTCGTTTGTTTTTATAATCATCTAAAGTCCACGCGGTTCAACGCTTTTATATCCAGCTGATTATTGGGAAACTGCACGTAGTCCTGGCTATTAGACTAATTAGTAAACAAATATAGGTACAAATAGGCGGGTGTTCCATACGAAAACCAATGGCTCATGTCAAGCGTAATATTATATGTTGGTACATACGAGTATTCTTCCTTCATACATCATCATCACTTGGAATCATCATAATCTTCTTTCTTCTTCACTTGGATTGTGGAATAAGCTCCCTGCCGAGGTTTTCTCAGAGGGCTTCAGTATGGGGTTCTTCAAAAGGGGAGTGAATAGGTTTTCAAAGGGTCGGCAACGCGCGTGTGGCGCCCCCTGGTGTCGCAAGTGTCCATAGGCTACGGTAACCGCTTACCATCAGGCGGGCCGTAAGCTTGTTTGCCACCGTCGTCGTGGTATAAAAAAAAACATTTATCTAGCTACTTTAGGGTCGTCTTCCAGTCTCACCAGATGCAGCTAAATACCAGTGTTTCACATGGAGCAAGTACCTATCTGACCTACACAACCTAGTAACTGGGTTTTGAGTAATCGTGATAACTGTCAAAGATCTACAAATTACAGCCAGGACCAAACTGGTTAACTTGCTTTCCGGAGCACGGAGAAGTCTTGATATGTAATTTGGGTCGCCCTTCCATAGCAGACTTCTGCAAGCGCAGTTTAACCTTCGATCGATCTGTGCGGCAGTTATTATTTCACTTTATATATGTATATCAACATAAAATTAAAATATATTACCCCGCATACTCCATAAAAACTTTCAGACCGAATAGCAGACACTTGGCCCCACGGAAACAACCCTTCGTTCCAATTACTCACCATTTCACAATACACTTTTTTGTATAATCGCCAAAATTTCTAAAGCCTTGTCTACATAAACAAGCAACGGAGCGTAGCACATTAGCCTCGCGGGAGCGGGCGCGATTCATATTAATGTTAGCTATTAACGGAATGCACGATAAATTCCCCGGGGCGATAGAATACCGATTTATTCGCGTATCGCCCGCGTTCCATGATATATCGCGCCCGCGTGTTCCTCTGACGATGTACCGGTGTTGTGATCATGCCTTTATTCGCCCCGATTAGTTAGGGTTAAGTTTCGGTTGTGTTCGAAAATGGCGTGTTGGAACAAATTGAGAGGAGCTATAACCCTACACTATGCAAGTAATTGTCCATTTATTTCACCGCTTCTGACTTCAAATTTCAGCATACAGGTCTAGATCAAATCCTTACAACAATTTTGTATTCTTATCTGCAATATCAACAACATCTACCGTTCAATATTATACTCCTAAATATAAGTACCTAGTCCCAAAACTAAAGTGGTCAGTCGTTGCGGAAATAGATCCAGCGTCATTCAAATTGCAGCTTTAAAACCATACCTAAAACACTGAACTGTAGGTACATATAAACAACATTCTACCATAGAAATTGTTTCCTAAACTCGCCATTTAGCACTACTATTTTACTAACATCTTTATGCAATCGGAGCCAGTTCAATCTCTCGTAATCCGATTCGATCCTATTTATTTACGCTAATGACTGCAGACTACCGCACCTGATATTGCCTTGATTTTCTTCCAAAGAATTTACCGGGTTTCCTTTGCATTTCTTTCAAATTGTAAGGAAAACGCTAGTTCATCCTCATGCCGTATAATCACTATCATAGGTTAGAATAGAATTTATTGAACACCATAAAAACTTACAAACAATAACTTAAAGAGCTACATACGGTGTTTCAGTGGGTGGCCTTATCGGGTACAATACGGTTCCAAAGACACGCCAGCACGTCAACCTACCCCAATGTGTCAAATTTTTTTGATCGTATTTAAATCGGATCGATCGTATTTCTAACAGATAATTTGACAAATTGATTTGACTATTAAATATATAAATGTATAATTTTGTATAATTATAATTGAATATAAATAAATACTATAATAAATATAATATATGGTACAAGATATCAGTATAATAACTAGGTAATAATTTAATTGAGTAATATTCTACAAATATTTAAGATTTTTAAAAAAATGTTTAAAAATGCGCTCTTCCTCTCTCCTACTCATCTTAATTTTGATGTTGCTGTGCCCGACTGGGTCCATAATTGTTACTCGAATCTGTTTAACCTTCCACCTGTATGTTCATTATGGATTGCAATAAATACTTGAATACTTGAATACTTGAATACTTGAATAAATTTTATGTATAACAGAATATGGTTAATATTCAATTGGGAAAATTTGACACATTGGGGTAACTTGATGTGCTGGCGTCTGTACACACGCACTTGAGCACCACTGTCACTGCTCAATTATTTGTAACTTGAAAAGTGAAATTGATTCATTTTTTTTGTGAAATATTTAAATCAGCACGCAGTATAACGTGTTACAGTTTCCTATTCAAAAAAGGACACACAGAATGTCAAATATTTATCTAGTCTCTGTTGTCGTTGTGATCCGAATAAATGAAATCTAAAACATGTAACGTAAAAAAACTGTACTGCAAAAAACCAATAGATTTTTTAAAAACAATATGACATTTATGGTGTCATGGTGTCAGGAGGTGTGTTGTCATGCACGAGCTTACTTATTGGCCCACTGACAGGCGTCAACCCTCCCCGCACCACGCAACTACCTCAGGCGATGTCTAAAGGGCTCAGGAAGACGATTCCTAAATTGTAAGTCACGATTAAATGTATTAAACCCCGATCACACAAATAAAAGTGTTGAAGGTAGACAGTTATTTCAGTTGTGGTTATTTCTGATTTCTTTCTACCAATAATTGAAACTATCATCCAACACAAATGTCATATTGTTTTAAAAAATTCAATTGGTTTTTGTGCAGTACAGTTTTTTAACGTTACAAGTTTTAGATTTCATTTATTCGAGTCACAACAACAACAGAGACTAGATAAATATTTGACATTCTGTGGGTGCTAATCCACTTACTTTTTTGAATAGGAAACTGTAACATGTTATACTGCGTGCTGATTTAAATATTTCACGAAAACAATGAATCAATTTCATATTTCAAGTTGCAAATAATTGAGCAGTGACAGTGGTGCTCGAGTTTATTTGCGTAATGAATGGGCTATTTAAAAAAAAATAGTTTTAGTCTCTTACATAGATTACAAGAAAACATTCGACACGTATTTTTTTTTCACGTAATCAAAAAATAACGGCGATACATCGAGTTACAATGTCGCATGACGACAATAGCCAGAGCAGTTTATGCTAGCTAATGACGTTACAAGCCCCCACTCCTCAACTTTAATGCGCTTAATCTAAGCAGTTTTCCATCAATTTGAAAAAGAAATGAATATGTGTCGAATATTTTCTTGTTATTTAGATAAATAAATAAATATTCCACAACTTTTTTTTTTCACACTACGCCATTTAGTCCCAAGTTAAGCTTGAGAGCTTGTGTTATGGGTACTAAACAGCTGATAAACATACTTATATATTTCTAAATACATACATATTATAGATAAATTACACCCAGACACAGAACAAATGATCGTGCTCATCACACAAACATTTGTCCTGGGTGGGAATCGAACCCACAACCTCCGGCATAGCAGTCAGGGTCACTAACTACTAGACCAACAGGCCAGTCAAAAGATGAGGGACTAAAAAATAAAATGTTGTCAATTAGCCCATTAACACTGACTTCAAAAACGGCATGTTTGAGAGGACGGTGTGTGAAGCCAAATCACAAGCTCATGGGCGGCTTAAAACTTTGACACCACGTTAGACACTCATCATCATCATCATCATCATCATTTCAGCCATAGGAAGTCCACTGCTGGACATAGGCCTCCCCTATAGATCTCCAATAAGACCAGTTGGAAGCGGCTCGCATCCAGCGCGTTCCCGCGGCCTTAATGAGGTCGTCTGTCCACCTTGTGGGTGGACGTCCTACGCTGCGCTTGCCGATACGTGGCCTCCACTCGAGAACCTTTCGACCCCATCGATCATCATTCCTCCGTGCTTTGTGCCCAGCCCACTGCCACTTCAACCTGCTAATTCGCTGGGCTATGTTAGACACTAACTAGACAAAAATAAGAAGAAGAACAGAGGAGAGATTTGCAAAAAAATTAAAGAAAATTTGGATTTTGCGGCCTTTCTCCGTAACTTACTCCAACAGCAATCACTTCTAAGTTAGTCTTTTAACATTTCCTCGCACTCTTTTTCTGCCTTCGCCTTTGAGGGGCACAAGTCGCTTTGTTTTGCGCCCATTGTTCTTCTAGTGTTTATTTTTAACCTTTTTGTGCGAGCGACTGCCATTCATTAGTGGAATTTGTTGCTAGTACGGAAATGTGAGTGACGTGTTGTTGAGCTCAGTTATTATAGAACCTTGTCGATGCGGAAAGGGATGGCTTGTTAATACAGTGGTCACTAACATATTTTTTTTTATTATGACATGCGTTTTCGGTTTTGAAATCAACTCAACTCATGCATTTGCATTCCAAAAAGTAGTATTATTTTTTGTTTTTACCTGTTGCCAATCAATATTATTTCGTTCTTACTTTCTATTAACATTACCTCAGGTTTAAATGTACCCAAAGGGATTGCCAAAGGTGAACCTCAGTACACCCACATTTCGTTATTTAAATTTTAAGTTTCAAGTAGTGGAGGGTGAAAAAATTCAACCAACCGGGTAAAAATCCAAATCCGTGATCTACTGGAAAATTCTTGATGGAAAAACCCAAAAACACTAATCCCGACGTTTTGGTAGTAGCGTTAACTTACATTAAATGAACAGATGTAGTCAAAAGAGACAGAAAAAAACTACTTCTTTACACACTCCAGGATATAAATAAATAAATAATATTCCACAACTTTCACACAACGCCCTCTAGTCCCAAACAGAAATCAGAGCTTGTGTTATGGGTACTAAACAGCTGATATACATACTTATATATTTCTAAATACATACACTCAGACACAGAACAATTGATCTTGCTCATCACACAAACATTTGTCCTGGATGTATAAAATGACACCAAAATGTTCACCACGATTTCCGAGTTGCTCCCATAGTAGAAGTTGTTCATGTTTCATATCCATGGGTAGAAGAGCCAGTGAAAATTTGCCCATGAAATAAAATACACCCTGTACGGATCCAGTCATTCAAAGTACTTCCTAGTACAGGAGCTACGAACAACAATAACATATTGACTACTCAGATCCAAGTACTATGGGTTACTATATTACCCACCACAGTACGTACGGTGCCTAAGCTATTGTCCGCAAGCACTGTAGTAATCAATTTGCCTCGATTGGCTGCTACAAGTTGTGTTGGGTGCTGGGTAGCTCGAAACTGAAACTAGATATTTTGTTAGCTTTTGTGTTCGAAGCTGTAGCTACCCTTTTATCTGTGTTTGATATTATACGATAAGGCAATGAAGTATGGCAATAATGTTTGTTTAGTTAGTTTTGACGGTTTAAACTTAAAAAATAACGCGTTAAATGGCGCGTAATCTTTAGATTATTAGTAAGTAGGTACCATATGTTGTGACATCACTATTAAGTATGTTAATAGTGTGCACATCACTAGATATTATCTATGTATCCGGGTCCTATCTGTGATTCCAGCGAGACACTACGATGTCTGTCCCCGTCTGTGATACTACTGTACTCTCTGTATATATTATGTGTGTCATGTATTAACACGTTCGTGGACAGTAACGACCACAGGCGTTTAGGTACCTGAAATGATACGACAGTACGCCTGTCAACGTCTGAGTTTTTACTTGCATAAAATCAGTACGCTTCTCGACGACTGATTGTCCATACTATCATAAGGAACGGCATGTTGTACTGTCACCACATGTATAATTGAAACTTTCGTACTGTCATTACACAATTTTCAAAAATTCGTCAAAGAAAGTACATAACCTCCACGCACATATTCACGATTTATGGTCCCCACTCCCTACACACTACGCCTATGGGCGTCGTAGTTACATACAATTAGTCGAGTTCTGTCATATCATATATTTTTTAACCATGCGTTGTGACCCTACGCCCGTGGGCAATGTATGAAAAAAAGTAGTGTCTCAGTAGCTGCAATCTGTGAGATAGTACTGTCCACGAACGTGTTAATAAACCAGGCAGGCTGAACCAACAGCTTAACGCAATTTCCAAGACACAGAGAGGACTTCAACGGTCACCCATCCACGAACTGACCAAACCTAGCTAAACATGCCCCTCTATCATTACTCCGCACAACAATATTCAAAAGAATCTCGTTTCGATTCGCTCCAGATCGAAACATAAAGGGGTACTCCCATTATACATTTTTATCGTGTCTTCACACAATGAAACTAGATATGAATAATGGCAGAACTATATACGTCAGTGAGCTGAGATATAAATCTTTCAATAATCGATGTTGTTCCGATGTTTATTTATTGCATCGATGCTGGAGTATCGAGAACTCGGTGCGAGTATTTTTTCTCTCGATAATAACAATGGTTGATTTATTGTTTCGTTGCCAGGTTAGGCTTTTGTTGTTGTTTTGATCTCTGCCTTACTGTGAGGCACTGCTCAGGTGAAATAGGTGCAATATTGTGGGAATATTTTCAAGCGACTGCTTTATCTATCTATCTATGTATCTATATCTATATAGATAAAATCTATATATATAAAAATGTTATGTTGGTTTGTGTACGCTTCAAAAACTCAAAAAGTTCTGCACCGATCGGGCTCAAATTTTAGCATGATATACATGTATAATCCGCATCAAGGATTATTTTTATCTATTTTTTTTTCTTTTGAATCACAATGTGCCACAGCGAAGCGTGGCAGGGTACAGCTAGTCTATATATATAAAAACGTTATGTTGGTTTGTGTACGCTTCAAAAACTCAAAAAGTTCTGCACCGATCGAGCTGAAATTTTAGCATGATATATAATCCGCATCAAGAATTGTTTTTATCTATTTTTTTTTTGAACGCACAAACGATAGGAAGTAGGCACAAGGCATTAAGTCCGCCATTGTACAGTTTTTTTAACTTGTTTAGCTTTAGTAAATAAATAAATAAAACAAAAGAACAACAATACAGATAATAAAAAAAAACAACAAAAAATTAATTTATATACATATATATATATACAGGGTGTCTCATTGAAATGGTTCAGTATGGGAAAGTCTGAAACTATAAGACATACGAAGATCTGTTCTGAGGAACCATGTCATCGATTTTAATAACAAGAAAAACTGCATTCATACATTTTAAAAAACATCTGTAATTGTAGTAATATTGTAAACGTGGTCACTTTTAGCACCTACCTACTAAAATAAATTAAAGTTTGTGGAAACAATGCATTTTATTCATTTTAGACATCATGTTTCATACAGACATTTACTGCTTAAGATCTCCACAATCGATATCTAAATAGAAATAGTGTATGTTTTTTTTTAAATAACCGGGTTCGATTCCCGAACGGAGTACAGATGTTTTTTTTTTAATGTATGAATGCAGTTTTTCTTATTATTAAAATCGATGTCATGGATCCTCAGAACAGATCTTAGTATGTCTTATAGTTTCAGACTTTCCCATACTGACCGATTTGAATGAGACACCCTGTATACTAGACTACTACTCTGTCTACTTTGGTAGACTGTAGCTGATCTCTTTAATTTACCTACAACATCTTATATCTGTACCTACTACATTCATAGCAAATAAAGTTCTGATTCTGATTCTGAAAAATATCAACCACTATAATACTGACCCACTCAAAGACCCAGTAGTATGCCATGTATCGTGGACCAAATAAGGTCATTATTGTTATATTTGACCGCGTACATGTTTGCTTAGGTCAATTTTCATTGAACACTATTTAGTTACGTGTTACACAAAATGTTTGACTTCTTCACGGAGTGTTTATATTTTTGGTCGTATGGTCGTGAAACGCGTTTATGTGTCACATTGTAATAAAAAGTAAGACTTGTTGTTATTCTCCTAATAACAAGGTTCATTTTTCATTACGTTTATTGTAACTCTCTATGACTGGAGTTGTTTTTAATGTTCTGTTGTAATTAAATGTTTTTTAAGAATCGGAATTAAAATTTAGTCGAAATCTCGTCTCATAGACATTTTACGTCAAAAACTTGTCCAAATTATAAGGGATTTGAGGAATTTTTGAAAAATACATTACGTTATATCACCAGTTTAAGCACCTTATAAAAATGAACAGAAAGATTGTAGATCTATCATCGCCGTAATCATGGTTCTCACCACGTCGCTGCTTGCGAAACACTTTTTTTTAACAAAGTGTATTATACTTTAGAGGAAATACTTAAAATCTTACTACATACACAAATAATTATTTATTCAAAAAATATTCTGACCGTTAGAACCAAGTGATTCCTGGATGTTATTTGTATAGGAAAACAGCATTTCGCTGCTAACAATAATTACTGTACGCCAATTATTTACACAATTGTTTACCTTTATTCTACGAATAACCTTAATCACATTACAACTAATTATAGTACATTTTCATTCCTGTTTGATAGTAAATGACAACAACAATTTGTAACCAAATAAATTATGGACCATCTGATAATTAACATGCCCATCGACTCTTTGTATTCTAAATCGTTTCATTGTAAATTCACAGTCATAACAAACAATTTGCTGAAATACCAATACTTGAAATAGAATATTTAAATGATATTAACCTACATATTCTGTGAATGGAAATAACCACTAAAATCAGAAAATGTTAACTGTCATTCGATATAAAGACATCAGTGATATCTATTTATTATGACTGAGAATAAATTTATTTGTAAGCCAAGGTAAACTAATAGTATTTTTATTAGTCTATAACTCCAATGAATTAACTGAATAAACTAAAATAATATATACGTCTAAAAACACGTCACAACCTCCAAAAGTTTAGAATAAAAACAAAACAAAAACGCAAAAATACGACAACCGCTCGCGCACCCAACACCAATTCTTCTTAACAGACGAAGAAGAAGAGACGGAGCCCCCAGAAGTATTAGTGACTGAAGAAATAGAAGAAGCACCACTCCCCCCGATTTTGGCGCCACAAATGCCAACTGTCAACGACACTGGCAATATTTATATACGATATTTGACACGTAAGTTTGTTCTAAATGATTCTTCTGTTACAGGTCTTGAGATTCTTCTGCGGTGATGAAACAGCGTGGTGTATTTTTTAAATAGTCGACGATTCTTAAAATTGTTTTTTTTTTTGTTTTTGTTGGTACTTTCTCAATGCTGTGTGGTGTTTTGAATTACTCTACACATTTTCTAATTTTTATTCACACAAAAGTATTGAAATCCGTAATATTCCCCTAACAAAGTAGCAGTTATTTACAATTTTCAGCGTTCAAATAGAATTATGCAAATGAATACTCCGTTCAATATAATAAATTTCATACAGTTTAATTCGCAATACACTTCTATTCGACCCGCAAAACTGGTTATATTCGGAAACGTCCAGATTATTGTCATAAATTGCCTATGCGGATATATGCGACCGAGCGGCGTATGCACATTTCGATTAACTCTATTCGGGGACGTAATGAAATGCCCCTGTACAATAAAATTAAATCCGACGATGTCATAAATTGATTACATGGACGTAATAATTTGAAATAAAAAAAATCGTAATACTCTTTGTTTTAAATGGCTTTTGTTATTGGATTTGTATTGTTATGTTCGAAGGCAATTTATTGGCATTACAATATTGAGCAATCTTGATTAACTGGTCGAGTTTAATTAAAAATAATGATGGCTAAACGAATACAAACATTTAAAAATAACTGTCAACTTGCCAATTCAACAATCTTATTCTAAAATTAAACGACGCATCGAACCTTTTTTTAAATTTTAATCTACATTCTAAATAGTGTTGGACACACCTCGTTGTTTTTTATGTCATCGCAAACGAGCATCGAGTCGGGAACTCGGCATTATCGAGTCGCAAGTGCTATCGTAAAGTAATCGAGATGGCAACGACACGATTTCGTTCAGCTGAATAATGAATACTCGATAATAATTGATTGCAATATCTCTCTTTGTTGTTCGAGTTTCACGTTTGCGCGAACTTTATGACGTCATTGCACGGTAATTGGCATCAACCGTCGATCGTGCAATGATTGACGAGCATATTTGAAGCTTTTTTAGGGATGCGGTACCGTAAAAAGAAGAACAGGTCCTTTTAAAAATTATATTGTGTCCGTCGCTCTTAGCTCAGAGGTTTTTCTCAACATCTTAGTAATAATGAAGTTTGAATGTAGGTCGTGAAGTTTAGTGGGAGCCTCAACTGTGTAAGCCAATGTCGGTCGTCGCCATTATTTACTTTTGTTCGAACTGATTGCAATTGTAATACATACAAATATATAATTAAATGGTGCATTTCACAAGTATATTATCTACCTAAGAAACCAAAAAATATCTTTTTTCACGATCACTACCTATTTACTTTTAAACTTTTTATTCCTAATAACTTCTCACTCTTTCGCATCCAGATTACCCTGACTGCTTGCATCGAGAGTTTATCTTAATAATCCATACCTAAGTGAGAATTGATGACCCAACAGTAGTTAGGTCGAATAGTGGCTCGTTATGCAGTTTGCTTTGGCTATCAGAAAACTAGCAGATGTTGCAAGATTGTTACCAACAACAACTTAAAATATTTTCTTAATGAGCCTCTGTTACAAGCAAATGTAGTTAGCCCACTGTCTCAGTGTGTTGATCAAACGATTGCATGTATTCAAGTAAAATTACTAACACTAAGAGAATTGAATTATTTATTTCTGTAAAACCTTAACTTTAATATACAAACACTAAAAAAAAAACAATAACTAAACCTAACAAAAATAGTAATAACATATACTAACACTTAAATAGTAATTTTGTTTTTAGGACTTTACTCATGTATGGATAGTAATTGTGTTTTAGATTCAAAATCGTTCCAAACTGCTACATTATTATCGGTCGTTGCTAGGACATCGGACCAAAATAGTGAAAATGAAGTGCTGTTAGTGGATTGGTGTTTTAATTTTTTTTTATATATATATATATATTTATTAATACTCAATTAATACTATGACTATACAATAAAACTATTCTAAATTAACTGGTTACATACATACCTAAAAATAAACAAATAAAAAGAACAGTAAACCAATTATAGGGCATCAAAAAACTCATCCGCATCGCTATCAACGGGAAAAGTGCCCAGAAGACTGGCCGCATTGCCACGTTGAATGGCTATGCTGATTCTCTGACCGAAATAAAGGCCAATAATATAATATAATATAATTAAATAAATTTAATTATATTATCGATACAAAATTTTTTGAAAGTAAGTCTAGTACGAATGTTTGACGCAAATATAAAGTCGAAGTACGTACGTATTTTATATTTTTTTTAATTGAAAATATATGAATAAGTTATATTAAAGACTGTTTTCATATCTATGCGTGAGTCTGGGTGTGGGTGATACTACTTGTGTGAGCTTGCCTAATTCATTTTAACCTCAATGCAGCAGGTTAGTTGTACTTTTTATTATTAAGTATATCTTAGAATTATTCTAAGGCTAATGTCAAGAATTCGTGCTGGGGCTACAGGAAAGTAGTGTCCACGATACAAAACTCCATCGCTATTCAGTAAACATATCGCCTTTACTTATGCTAAAGATGTCAGTTCACTTCACCAGTTAGGTGAAGTGAACTGACATCTGAATCTCGCTGGAACATTTTTACAATACAGACCAACTAGTCTAGGTTTGCGCGTAGCCTTAATAATCCCGTTTATATCAATTCATCGCCAATTTCTTCTAAATCCGGCTATCTGTGTTCACAGCGTACAAATTTAGCAATTTAGCTCCGTTCAGTGGCGTCTAGACTCGCCGTAATTTAATCCGGTTAGGGCAGGCGCGAATGACGCGGCTAAAAAAAAAATGGCCGACTTTTTCTGAATGCCTCGGCACGTACCGGCGCGCGTTTCAATCCTGCTCATATATAAAACGTGATCATTCACCTCTGCCGTCGAGGAACATATCCGTCATAGTTTTCCCTGACGCCCGGGGCGACGTGATTCTAAAGCAAATATTTGAATGGGCTAGGTGCGTACCTTCGACGGATTCCTGGATTATACTTAATGTGACGCTTCCAAAATGGCTGCTCAGCTTAGCAAGAGTTTTGGAATGTTACACCGGTAACATTCAGAAGCTATTTCCCTTTTTTGCGTGGATGTCGGTAAACAATTATTATTTGTCGCCTAATAGACTGGAACTTCACTTGAAAATTCATCTACCTGCATTTCGTACTTTTTCCTAAAATCATTATGTAATCCCTCGAAGTTTTGAAAATAAAATACCTATAACCTTATGTTACTCGGTGACAATATAGGTTTCTAACGGTGAAATAATGTTTAAAATCGGTTCAGTAGTTTTTGAGTTAAATCGCTCCTAGCATACAAACATCCAGTCTTTACTCTTTTTAAAATTATTTAGATTGTGTGCCGTTGATTCGACAAAATTATCCGATCGGGCTTGTTTATTTTTACTTATATTCGACGTGTATTTTCCTATTTAAATCGGATGTTGTTCACAATTTTATGAGTTTCCGTTGTTAGAGCCGGAACAATAATTATTTTTTGGTACTAAAAGTATTTTTATTACATCAGCTATCTGACAGTAAAGTCCTGTCAAAGTTGGTTCAGCCATTCTATGGAACAACCCGCACAAATAGTAGGACAACAAAATTTCACACAGAATTGCCGACCGAAGTAAAACTACTCATCACTTTTTAAGCAATAAATTGCAATTCTTTATTTCCGAATTGCAATTTATTGCTTAATAAGCAAAATTACTTATAAAAACGTGTCAGTTATGGTAACGGTAACAGTGTCGCAACTCGCGAGTTCAATGGTTATTCCAATCTCAAAAATGTCTATCGCGCCTAAAAAAGTGTTCCCTTCAAAAATTTTGTAAAAACGTGTTAGATACTATAGATTGTACATTATTTTTTATTTTTACCCTATTTTTGTTTGTATCTCTTTTCCTATTTTTAATATATAGACTCAAACGTTGTATGGTTAAAAACCAATCTTACTATTATTTTGTACGCCATAAATGGCAGAACACGCAAATATATCTATTAATTTAAGACCTTACACATAATTGTTTGCTGTCGAGCATTTTACAATAGAATATATTCTCTTCTATTCTATTGTATAGGTAGATATCTTAGGTAGTATGTGTCCGTACTCAGAATAGTGATGAGCTATAAAAATCTTTTTCATTATCTTACGTAATTGGACATCGAATGTGCGGTCGTTAAGTGTCAGCGGGTCTCTGGCGCCTGAATTTAGATGGCATTTTTATTTGCGGCACGAACGAAAAGGATTGTCCACTATTTAAAGAAGCAAAGAGAGGTTTATATATAAGACTTGGTGATACTGGAAATTAATAGTTATTTTGTGCAGCGAATTAATAGATGCTCTAAAAAAGCTATAAATACCTCAATGCTGTTATTCTGAAATGACTCGCAGTGATGCCATGGACACACCTTTAAGAAAATTCATAACTAGTGGTAGGAATTAGGTAGAGTTAATTATGACACTGATTTCATACAGCGAAAGAATAAAGCAATTATGCCTCAAATCCCAAAATTAATTTCAACGAGAAGAAAAAATCCTAAATATAAAAGTTATTTACTTTTACATGATTTAAATAACTGCACGCGCGTCGTTACCAAACCTACATCAACGACAAAAAATGTCCAAAAGTGTTAAGTTCAAGTTACAAAATTTCAATTTGCACGCACACGCGCAATGTTACATATTTTGTAGTTCGCACAACACAGCTTGTGAAAAAAACGTAATAAAATATAGTCGAATAAAGCTAATAGAAGATAGTAAAAGAAATCAGTGGTTCACTGATATCTTTCTCTTTATCAAAACGTTGCTTTACACTAAGAATTTCTTCTCTGTCGTGGGTGTGATTACAAACACTTAAATTCCCGTACACCAACAGCCGGATTCCTGGCCTTCCGTGGGTAGACAGCGTCTGTAATATTGGGACGAAAAGTCTGCACTATCTAAACTAAACAAAGATATTTATGATACTGTAGAAAGGAAGAACTTTTTCTAAATTTCAATTTTCTGCATAGAAAAAAAAAGATAAAGGAAAAGAGTAAATTTAGAAAAGTTCAACTAGTATGCAGAAAATTTAAATGGTGCTGGACGGGACATATGCTGAGAGAAAGAAAAGATAAATGGACTAGAATAATAACAGAATGGTACCCTAGAGAAGGCATACGAAGCAGACGAAGACAACCAAAGCGATTGGAAGACGATTTAAAAAAAATAGCAGCTTCAGAATGGCTGCGTGCAGCAAGGGATAGGCAAAAGTGGAAAGCCTTAGAGGAGGCCTTTGTCGAAAGACAAGCTGTTACAATTAAGAGGGGTGAACCGAATGCCGAGGACTGAATTTAGATTTAGATAATTAGATAGAAACAAACAAGGAAGAAAGAAAATCTTAGTAATATTACCCCCTTTGTTACTTTAAAATATACCAATATCTGTGCCAATATTGAAGCGGCAGCGGAGCGTACTAAAAGTCATAGACTCCTGTCTACTCGGAGACAAGTATCTGATGAAAATTTTGTTTTGTTTAATGACAGAAGGAATGTTTTAAAATGAAGACAGTACTGAATAACTGTTTTTCAGACAAGAACATTATACAATTGATATAAAATTTAATTTTCTTTGGCCCAATATTACTAAATGACGACTTGACAGTTTTCGTTCAAAAAATATGCCAAACAGCCGTTTTTATTAATTAAACAAAATTTATCCGACTTTTTAAAAATCGGGCCTTAGTTGTTGAGATCATTTAGAAATAGTAGGTTAATTTCGATATTTTTAGCGCTGAGTGTACCCCCATAACTAACCATGTTTTGCGTTACGTTAGTTTGCTATTGGCCACGAATGCACTCGAGAATCGCCTTGGGAGCCGACTCCGTCATTCAGTATGAATTGTTTCATATCCCCCTTTATCTCCCTATATCGCGCGCAGATTCGATCTACTTTTTTTGATTTCTCTACTCTAAGCCCCTCCACGGTGTCCGTTCTATAAATATATTAACTCCTGTATGAGTGCTCACGAAAAAATACGTTAGTCGATACGTTTATTAATGTCGCATCGATCGCACCGCCCGAGGGACGATACGTGGAACTAAATGGGATTTCATTTTCTAGTTCAGGAATCAAACGCTCCCGCGGCGTTGGTCCAATGTTCTTTTCGAGATGGTCCCTTTAGATAGCTGTATTTTTGTTCCGGATCGTTGAGCGGGACGGCGAAGAAGTCTCTCTACGTGTACATAATTGTTTCGCTGCTGAACTCACATTTTTCGACAAGATAATGCCATTAATCTCGTCGCGAATAATGAAAATGTACCGCAAAACTCTCAGTGCTCTCTTCCTGCGTAATTTCGTGGAAAACAATTCGGTGGAATTGTCTGCGTGTGTCGCGAGAACTGAAACTTTCCGAGAACTCTGAGTGACTCTTCGCTCAAGAAATTAAATTTATTTATCGCGTCTGTTTATAGTGGGTTACGTCCAGGAAATCGCACTCGCAAATTGTATCTAAATACTTCATCAGTGGGATTTTTATTTACCTGAGTTGCTTTTAATTCTGAATTCAGTACCTCACTATTCAATTCTTATTATTTCTACGTAGAGCGACCGTTTTTCTATCCTTGGGGAAATCAGGATTTTGCTGTGTAATGTCATAGTGCTTGTTGATAGGTAAAACTGTACACGGACGCTTAGGTGCCATTTTTCGCCAAGTACCTGAGCTAGATACAACATTAGTATATTAGAATATAATATAATACTCTTTATTGTAGACCATACTAACTGACTTTCGATTATAAGAACAAAAGCTACATACAGTGTAACAATGAGGGCTAACGTGGTGTATTTTTTTAAAAGTAAACTACCTAAAACTAAAAATAATATTTGAATATTGGTTGTAAATGTAACGACCACACAGCATTGTTTTTTAGTTATTTTAATTTATAAAACTATTTTTAATTGATGTTAATGTGAAACTAATCTAATGTTGTTACAGCGCTCTCAATTTAATTATTCAACCAAAAATCAACCTTAACTCGTACTACATACAGTCCGTTTATCCTCCACAGATCCTCCCGAGATCACGATCCGGCCTCGCAACCTGCAGGTCCGAGCGAACGGCATCGCTGCGTTCTACTGCGCCGCCAGAGGAGACCCCATACCAAACATACAGTGGAGAAAAAACGGCAAACGAGTCTCTAGTAAGTACACAGCACTTAACTTTTACCCTTGCTTCTTGAAAGAAATAGAATATTATTAGGAACAGGCTTAAATATACCTACTACAAAGGAAAAGAATAAAAAAAAACAAAGCACTTTTTTATTATTGATAGGATCTCGGTTGACCACTATCTCACCTGTGGCTCGAGTCTGCTATTGCAATCGTGTCTCAATGACCGGTCATTGATCGAATATTTGACAACTTTGACAGTTTTTGTATGCGAAATGTGTCATAAGCTTGACGTTATACGTCAAAAATCGATCATTGACCGGTCGGGACCATTGAGACACGATTGCAAATAGCAGACTCGACCCCCTGATGGTACGACGTGGTCGCACGCTTTCCTAGAAGTAACCTATTCAATCTTGACTGAAAAACCCCTAGGTTGTAGCTACGTAAACACCGACTCCGGCAGGCAATTCCACTCCTTCGCTGTACGCACAATGAATGTGTTCCCAAAACGTTTAGTACGTATGTACTTTTTTTTTCATTCTTAATTGTGTATTGTATGCCTCGTGGTGGCACTGAATGGGCTCCTTTAAACCATAATCCTTCTTCAAAAATATGGATAACCTGATAAGCTGATATATGGTTATTTCAGTAAATCTAGATGTATACGTTATTACTGAAAGCCATCAGTCTGGATAAGGCTAGAAAATAGATAAGTAGAAATGTTGTTACTCAAGCGTCCGTAAAGTCAAAACAACAGTTACAATTTAGACAAAAACAATAGAATCAAAGCGAAGATTATGGGCCAAACTGAATTCTAACACATTGCGAAGAAAAACATTGTCACCAAACAATTTACGAAGTAAATATCACCACGAGCAAGCTCAACTAAAAGCGGTAAACAATACACAAACTTACCCAAAACCGAACAAAGCCGGCGAAAAATCCCGATCATAAATCCAAAGTACACAACATTACTTCCACTATTTTTATCCTTGATTGAAATGTAAAGCCACGTCTTTATCCCATAAATATCTTGCCCGGTAATGACGTCTATAAGCCGTGGGCAATGAGCTGAAAAAACGTATCGTGGGCTACGCACGCGAAGCTCCTCCCCGCACCTGATTCACCCCCCTTCGGGCCAGACCCTCTAAATAGTTTCATCGGTTCCTATGAAAAATGTAATCGTAGATCATTGGTTGAAGCCAGAGACCATAAAAGAGTAATGGCCGCGTTTGCACCCACACCGGTCTCATTCCATATTCAACGTTATCAAAGTTACTTACGATTTGTCCGACTGTCGACGCGTGCGATCCATCAAACGTTGTCAGGGTTTGTGCGGATTCCTTTGAGCATGGAATTGTTTTTACTTTCTTTCTTTTGTTTATTTTTTACCAGTATGTATCATTTTTGTTTCGGTCAGAAGTTTCACATACTTTATAGAAAGTTGTTGTTTGCCTCACAAGATGTTGGTGTAGAAAGTAACTAAGTACTTTAATAACTGATGACTATTGTTTTTACGTAAAATAAGAACTGATTTTGAATTGTTCAATAACAGTAATCATTAATAATATAATAATTTCAAAATTAATCAAATAAGCTTTTATCATGATGCCGAGAATTTTGGAAAACACACTTGGAAGCATTTCTTATCATCTATTTTAAGCATAATTAAAACGTCATATTAGTTCTGACAGTCTATTAAAAAAAACACGTTCATCTTCACTATCTCCAGAAGGAAAAATACTGGTTTATTCTAGAGTTTCCACCCAACCAACACGAATAAAGAAATTCATTTGTTTCAAAAATTGCCAAAGCTACCGTGAAAATAACAGGAAAACGATACAAAACGCAATAACAAAATTTTGTTGATCTGTTTCCTTGAGTTATTGTCTATTAGATAGTTTGACACTTTCGCGCGTGACCTTTTATACTCTGTGGCAACTACTGTTGTGCGACGTGTTTTTGACTTTTTGTTTTTTATTTTATTTTAAGTAGTTACTTTGTTGTTGTATGGGAGGGAAGAAAAACAAGTTATTTTTACATATTGCGAAATACGATGTATTCATAGTATTGAACATAATATATCTTTGACTTTAAGAATCAACGCGTGTAAGTATATTTTTATTTCCATAATCATAACGAAATATCACGTCTGTAATCCTCGAAGGGTTAGGGCAGAGGTAGTACATCCACATTCCGCCTATTATGTTTAATTACCACATATCAGGGGGCAAGCCTATTGTCATTTTATTTCCACTAATTAAACATAGAAATAAAAGTTTATTCGCCATAGTAGGAGATTCACACCTATAATAAAACTAGGTGCTATAAATTCATAATGATAGTATTTATTTTTTAAAATCATATTACTTACGAAGTAGCATTATTCTGTGATGAACATATAAGCGCACTTCACTAAAGTAAGTAAATTTAATCGTGCATAGCACATTAATAAAACGTTTGACAGAGCACCACAAATTCTTCGTTAATTATAGCCACGAAGTTCTTAAGTCGACGTTTAACCGCGCTTAACTTTGACAGGTTTCAATCCGTAAGTAATGACTTGAGAAGAGCGTTCAACGTATTTTTGTTTCAAAAATCGAATCTGCATTCCATAAAATTTAAATTTTACTAAATTTTCCCGACAGCGGTGTACTAAATTCGCTGATAACTGTGCCTGCAGGTCGAATAGTTGCCTCGAGCAAAATACTTTTTTGTTATGGTAAAACTGTGGTGAAAATAATCCTATTTCGTTTATTAGAGCGGGTTTTTTCGCATAAAATTTATCTATTTCATAAATTAAGCGAATGGCGAATGCGAATCCATAATATACCAATTTGTGATTAAATACTTTTTGGTGCTAATACCAACATTAAAAGTCGGGTTGGCACGCGAGCCAAAACGTCAAACTTTTCATGAATCACTAAAAACTATTGTGACTTATGCGGTTAAGTCCGCCATCCCGAGAATTGTTGCACCTTTTCGAGACTTCGGCTTACCGTAATTGAAGACCCGGGTACAAACCCTAAACTTTCTGCTGCACCACTTTTTCATTTTCACCAATTCCACGTAGCCCCCAAAACAAATTTAAAAGAAAACCACCTCTAAATGGTTTAGCCGCCATTTTTCGGTCTACCTACATGCGGCAAACAATTTGAACGTAACGTTTCCAACAAACTGAGCAATAAAACCGACGACGGAGCAAAGTCACAGCGCGCGTCACACGCTAGATTGACAATCACGAGTCGCGTCGACATGTCGGCCCGCCATGATGGATGACGCCTGTCCCTCGCCGCAGATAGGGATGGGCTGTGATACTAAGTCGTATAGCCTTATAGTCTTTGCGGATGGGATTCAATTTGATTTATTTTTATATATTAAAATTTGAAATCTATTCTTAAAAAAGATCTTATCGAATTTTTCACTAGCATGCAGTTACTATAAAAAAAGTATCATAATTTTGTAAGATATTATACTGCTTACAGCAAAGTAGAGAAAGACCAAAAAACGACGAATGGATTGTGTGAATGGCAATTATAGCTAGGAAGTGGCTATTGAGATTTGTTTATGTACTTTAACTCAACAAAACAACGTAAAAGTTTTCAGCGAAGACGGAAAATCGCACAAGTATAAAAAATAAAGAAAGAAAATATATTTTTTTGGGACACGCACAGAAATTAAATTTAACATATCAAAAAATTAAATGGATGTGAATTGAATACTCTCAACAAACTAGTGTGCTTCACGATTATTGAATGCATCACTGCTTACCATCAGGTAGGATTGCAGTCAAGCACTAATTTTTAATATTGAAAAAGACCTATGCGAGGCCAGAAGGGCCTCTATCTAAGGAGAAAAACTAAATACCTCTGCGCTGTTTTTCTGATAGGTAGGGCTCGCTGTAGTGCCACGAACGCACTTTCAATACCTTCCCTTTCTTCTGCCTTCTAGAAGGCATAAAATAATAATAAAAAAAATGAAGAACAAGACAACATACTTCGTAGACTTCAAATGGACTAGGATAGGGGGGATAAAGGCAATATAATGATGACGTTATTACGTACATACAGCATACAAAGTCTATTTCGTTATGTGTATATTCAGGCAGCTCTGTATTTAACCATTTACTCGATATCCGTGCCATTTACCTAAGCGGAAAATAAGTTCTAAAACACGTATTTTTTTTACAAAAATAAATTCGCCGTGAACCCAGCGTTCAGCGTCCCTGTTCCTGAAAATGCGATAGTCCCGAGCTAGCATCTCTTCAGAAGACACATTTTACACTTTAGCACGGCGAACGCTAACGTGTAAAACTCTAACTCCACTGGAAAATTCACGCGATACCGTGTTTATTTGAAGAGTTATCGTGTTGCCTCAGCACTGAGTCGAGGCTAAAAAACACTCTGGAATTGTGTATGAAGGAAACATGAAAAACCGGCGATGTAATCTACATAGGTTACGTGATTTTTTTTTTATCGAAGATGTCGTGCGGAAACTAGTTCGTTCTAGAAGAAGCAGTAGGTAGATTGATTCCCGCGCCGCGTCTGGCGAGGCGTTATTGAGTTTTATCATTTAGAATAACTCAGTGGTAGGCTTTAGATTTTTGCCCGATTAGCAGTAGGCTAGTCCCCATGGCACTTACTTACATTAGACTTAAAACTTCCGCCTAACCTTTCAATGATTACTGGCATGTTATCTGTGTATAAAATAACAGCCTATAATAATAGTCTTTGTTTTAATTAGTACAAATTCTCATGTTTTAATCAATGTCATTGTTACTGGCATTTGTTCCATTTTTTCCTGGCTCACGATATTTTTGAAAAAACTTTATCGTACAATACCTACATTTTATAATTGAAATATATTATTATCTTAAATCTTTATTGCATTATATAATGTATACAGGTACATATACGATTTAGTTTGATTTATTTTTAGATTTCCGGCAAAAGAACGCAACCCACAAAAGATAACTTTTAAGTCATTGTATTCTTAATTATTCCATGTCCCATTTTTCTCGTCGTCCAGAATGATAACTTATCCCCGCGTTTCATATTTCATCAGGCACCATGTCTATTAAAACAGATTTTCAGTTACCACATCGCACCCCTCATATTATATCTCATTCTGACCACGTGTATCCGATATTGCTTTACGACTGTTATATTTTTATTACCAACCCTAGATCTCGTGCACGGGAATGTGTCTAGTGTTGTACACGTGTGCTTGTAAATCGACAAACACGTTGACAATCGACTAAGGAGTTCATTTTTGTGCTGGGACGTTCTCACTCGAGTGTATGTTGAAGAGATGCGAAAGTATCGCTTTCGTTTTGCGTACAGAGACTTGCACATCAAGCTTCCTCGATCTGTCAATTTATTGATTTTGACAGTTTTTTGACTTTGCCGCAATATATTAAGATAATGCTAATTTGGGAAAAAATACAGTTTGTGTTAGCTTGATGTGCTGGCGTCTTAATATCAGTCAATTTTAAGAACTGGCTATTGACCGCGACTTCATCCGTAAGGAATTTAACTAACGTTAATTTTCTAAAAGAAGAGTTACCTGAGTTACTCCTTATAACATCAGCTATGTACAGTAAAAATCTCGTCTAAAACGACATGAAATATATATTAATATTTTTTGGTGCAACTACTAATATTTTTTATAGATTTAATAAAAAGCTGATATTTTGACATAAGAAAACATGCCATTTTTTAAATAGATTTAACTGCTAAAATGAGTAGTGATAATATATTATCTTAATTCTCCAGCGATACTAGGTATCACGTATGTCATTTATCGCCAGGCCATGCAGACAGTGTACAAATACGACACATTAATATTCCAAAAACTGTAGCAGACATGTCCAAAGCGCTTTCACGGCCATGACTGTCAGACCCAATAATTAATTTAGTCGTGCAATAATAAAGCGCCTAACCTGTGTCTTTTTGTCTGTATGGAGCACGCGCTACGCCTTGCAGCTAAAAATAAACAACTGTTGATCTCCTCTCTTTCTTTAATTATAAAAAGCCTCACACTAGGATTTTTTTCTGTATTATCAGTATGCACTGAGACTGATACGTGTTTAGAAAGTCACATACAAAAACAACCTTCTACACAAGCAGTCTTTTAGTCGATTTATTTATTACCTGGGCACATCCCTATCCCCTCAAAACACAAGTACCTATATTGTGTTTTGAAGCGGTCGCACGGATTTTACTGTGTATTTTTATTACTTTTCATTTATATGTTGTCCCGGAAAACAGTAGGTGTGGTTCAGAATTTCAAGTACATCTGCTCTGTCAAGTATATGCTTATGAGACAGTTGATTGGTCACAGAAAACGAAATACTTATTTATCAAATAACATCAAAACACAATACACATTATTGTACTAATATATGGATGAGTATGGGATGACTTTTTATTAAGTCTCATGACCCATCCGTGCCTCGGCAAGCACGTAAAACCGCTGCTTTCGACTGTCATTTGTAGATCTTTGGCAGTCTATTCTATTCTATTTGTTTATTATTGCAAACAAAGCCGAAGTCGGCTATTCTGCCTATGCCTAAAGTGAAATGGACAGCAAGTGCACAAAAAGAAACAACTGAGAAAAAATAAAAAAAACTTCAGTTGAGACAGTTGAACTCCATGTATCCTTGGCAATCGTTACGCGTATTCATCATTTCAGCCATAGGAAGTCCACTGCTGGACATAGGCCTCCCCTATAGATCTCCAATAAGACCGGTTGGAAGTGGCTCGCATCCAGCGCGTTCCCGCGGCCTTAATGAGGTCGTCTGTCCACTTTGTGGGTGGACGTCCTACGCTGCGCTTGACGATATGTGGCCTCCACTCGAGAACCTTTCGACCCTATTGGTCATCAGTCCTCTGTGCTATGTGCCCTGCCCACTGCCACTTCAACCTGCTAATCCGCTGGGCTATGTCGGTAACCTTGGTACTTCTACGAATCTCCTCATTTCTGATTCGATCCTGCAGAGAGACTCCGAGCATAGCCCTCTCCATAGCTCATACGCGTGTTCAGAACACCTAAAATCTGACAACCAGTTTAACCAAAGCATACAGTGTGGCTTTAGGCTGTAATTTGTAGATATTAGACAGTCGTTACGGGCAGTCTAAAGCCCTGAAGTCTGACAACCAGTTTAACCAAAACATACCGCGTTATACAGTAGCTGGGTTGTGGAAATCAGACAGGCAGTATTTCCCAATAAATCACTGGACGACCTCAAAAATAAATACAGTTAAATAATACAGATAAAAATCAGCGTCAAATGAAGCGTCAGATAGATCCTGTGTTCTCATCAGACATTATGCTGAGCTGAGGCCCTTTTGGCAATATAATCTCTGTATTTTATAGTTATAAGGTGTATCTTTATTGTGATGCCAATAAACGCAATTTTCTTTCTTTCTTTCTTTCTAAAATAAAACGGGGAGTGTCTACGTCTAAAGTCTACTTTATTGAATAATACACCTTTTTATATTTTAGTACAACGGAGTATCGATACGTAGTAGGGATGTAGCGAATGCCAAACATTTTGCTGCGGTAACTGACAGGTGACTCTGAACGAGATATCTGCGTGATTGATAGCTTAGTTCAGAATGTATGAGTATGCTTTCGGATTGATGTAGTGGCTTTTAAAGGAATACGGAGCACGTGAAGGAAAAATGGTTGAATTTATTATCATTTTGACGGCTGGATAGCAAACGGATGTAGGTATGATCTGTTGACTGTGAGTTTTCCAGTTTAAATTTACTTTTTAAGTTCATCTCAGACATTATTGGCATCGGCGAAGGAAAATTGCAAGAACCCTAGCACCCAAAACACAACTTTATTTTTACCTTGGTGGCCAGCGTTAATTTAAACTTGTATATTTACCAATAAGTGGAATTATTTCTTCATAATCCCATGTGATTAAGTGACCAATAAGTGGAATTATTTCTTCATAATCCCATGTGATTAAGTAAAATTAACTTATCTGTACTTCTATACTAATATTATAAAGAGGAAAAGTTTGATTGTTTGTTTGTTTGCATTGAATAGGCTCCGAAACTTCTGGACCGATTCAAAAAAATCTTCCATCGTTGGGAAGCTACACTATCCTCGGGTGACATAGGCTACTTTTTATCCCTGTATTCCCACGGGAACGAGAACTACGCGGGTGTTACCGCGTGACGTCTGCTAGTATTCTATAATTTGGAAATCTCCATGTCAAGCGTGGTGCAAGATTTTTGTATGAGAAGAGTTCGATGGCCTGCAGTTGTAACAGGCTTTTAGTATTACTTATATGATCTATTTGCATCAGAAAAACTTCTCATGTCTTTGATGGCATGAGAAGTCTTTAGCCAAAGATACGACGCACTAGTTTTCCGTTCATGATTCTCGATTGTAGTTTGTGAATTTGCATTTTTACGAGCATTAAAAGCTTGGCTCAGTCAGCTCTTAAATGGAAACATATCACCGTAAACACTTCTATATAATATAAAACATTTTATACGTTTCCTCCAATATCCATCTAGGTCTAAGCCACTTCAAGATCGTATAATTTCGTTATATTATTTTCCAACTGCAATATTTTATACAGCATTGATGCTAATTCAAGAGATTTTATCCTCCCTCATATAATAACTCCACGTCTTATTCCTTGAGTAGTATTCGCTACTTCGCTAGCTTAATATTAAAAGAATTTCTTTTTTTTCAGATTCTCTGCAGGATTATAAGAATAAATTGCTTTTTATCTCGCATTATCTGTTTGCAGTTATTCATCGCAAGTTAAATGGAACAAATGTAATTCTAACGTAATAAAACATTGATGATATCTAGCTGTATATTTAAAACAAAATTTACCCCTACCCTACGGTAGGGGTAAATTTTACATTTTATTGACTCAGCAAATTCTGTCCGAGCAAACTAGTTATAGGTTCATTAAAATGCTTAATTGTAAAATATGTCTCCGTTACTTGTAAAATGTCAATGCTGAAAGGCAAAAGCAATGTGAACTAATCAAAATATTTTACTTAGAATAAGATCATATATTAGTAGGTATTTGTTTTAGCGATTTAAAATAATTTTCATGTATACCTTAGGTGTTTACCTGGTTTATCCTAGTTCAGGTAGAATTCTCTAATTATATACCTCTAGTTAAAGGCCCTAATGTTTTAATATTTATTATTCATATTCATTTTCATTTATTTGCGTTCCACAAGGTAAACAAGATGTTAACAGAGGGCTTAGAGCTAAGAACCGTTGTAGACCCTGTAAGGGCACAGCAAATGTTTATGTACGTCTTTTGTTTCAATAAACAATATTTCAACAATATGAATGTATTCGACAGAAAGTAAAGTGTATATACGTATGTATGAAGAGTTTTGTTATAATTTAAAAGAAGATTATAATAAAGTCAGAAATTAAAACGAGTATGCTTAGGTTAGGAGGATGAATAAAGTTGACAAATGAAAGGTAAATGTAAGGCAGGTGTATGTGGAAACACAGGGAGGGGACGCCCTAGAAGAACATACACGTAACTTATTGGTGAGGTTCCTCAGAAAGGTCAGGTGTATAAGTGTACGGCCTGAGTGCACGCTCTATTCGAGCGTCGGGCGGGGCGTGGCGTGCAGCGTTCATGTTAAACACGTGCTACCCGTAGTGGCCGTCCTGAGTGCCGGCCGAGCGGAGCGTGCGCAGCAGCGGGCTTGTTTGCGTCGAGCGGGGCGTCGCGTGCAAGTTCAAACCAGTTTGTGTTTTGCAGCGGTGATACGAGCGTTCTTGAAGGATGTCGTTTGAAAAAATAATTTCAGAAATACAAAATAAACCTGAAATATGGTTATCTTCGCATTCTTTATATATACTCGCATGTATTTTATCTTCATTCACCCTTAATGTTTCAAATAACGTAGAAAACTCTCCAAATTGTTTTCTTTGCTTCACAATGTTACTAGAACCTTGTCATGACTCATAATTAAATTTTAGCCACAAGTTTTCTTCTAAATACATATCAATAATATCGTACGACGCAGACGCCATGATCGACACAAACGACCGCCACCCCAAACGCTGAGCGTGCACTGAGGCCACTTAAAGAACGCCCTTTCGACCGCTCATCCCCGCCCCGCCCGACGCTCGAATACAGCGTGCACTCAGGCCGTACACTTAGACTCGCAACCGGCGTTTGTGTATGATTAGTTGTATGAATGTAAATGAAGCAAAATAAGTATGTAAGAGTCACAGCAGATTGCGCTCTGTAGTTTCTGCCTACTCCCATGGCCAAAAAAGGCGTAAGTTTATGTATGTAAGTAATTTTGAAGAGTGTAGCTACATGTGTTTATGAGTATATGTATCCTTCCTTGACTCAATAGAGATTAGATTACAAGTTATGATTGTATAGGTACATTCATAGTTTTAAAAACTTTCGTTTATAATATTCTAGATTCTACTCGCAACTTCGTACTCGTAAATTTCATTACAATGAACAAAAGATTGCCTTAATCACAATAATCTAGCTAAGGAATACCTACCAAAAGAATTTTGGTAATTAGATGAAAAGTTTAGGAGATTAAGCTCTCATTTTTAAACTTAAACGTTACCTATTTTAAATATCATAAGTAACCTAGAATAAATATAGGTTCAGGGGGCAGTCGAAATAATTCGGTAATAGGTAAGTGGTATTTCCAATAATTGTAAAATTCTTTCGAGTTTACGATCGTAGGTTTTTTAACTCCTAGCTATTTTGACAGTTGACTTTTTATTATTTGTGATGATGTCAAAGAAGTCTGTTTAAAAGTATTTAAACAGACATCTTTGCCAACAATATTGAATACCGACTGGGCGAGTAAATGAAACCAGTTTTAAAATTACGGTAGTTTCAATTCAAATAGTTTCCACTACACAAAAAAACATCCGTCAACTACATGAAACTATAAATCAGTCCTTAGTCACGTACCAAAAACAATAATGTTAACGCGTTTTACAAATTAGTGTTGCACCATCGAAATCCCGGTATTTCCCGGGATACCGCAAAATAATATTATTATTTACGAAATTAATGTTCGGATGAAATGAATTATAGCTTACCGAATAGAGATGGGCTGTGTTCTCGATACCCCGTTATAATAAGTGTTGCTCGCGAATTTTTTGCACCACTTTTTTTGCTTCCCAGAAAAACACTAGTAAGTTGAAAATAAAGGGTGTGCGTTTAGGTGCACTATTTGATATAATTGACTATTAAACAGTTCTGTCTAATCAGTCAGGTAAATGAATTTTGATTTTCGTAAATACAGGGCACATACGTATTTAAAGCAGCTTGATTTATAAATTAGTGTCACATAGTATACTCTTCAGTTAATATTAATAGGATTTTGAGTCATCTCATGCCAAAATTATATCTAACAACTGCTAGTTGTTTTCTATGTGGTTTTAAAACTTGAGTCCCGTTTTTAACATTTTGTTTTATTCCCGACATTTCATTCTAGTTCTATTTGACCACCAAATACTAAGTTTAGTTCATAAAAATCCTCATAAATTTACACTATTTCGGGCAGCACTAACTGACGTACAAAAATGTGTTAAAAATCGCACGTCCGCCAGACAACTGTTATTCTCACTTGTTGTGAAATACATTTTCTTGGCGCTTACCGCTGGTGGCGATTTAGCTCTGTCGTCCCGGCCCGCCCTACATACAACTAGGGTTGTGTCCGCTTACTTGTACATTTCAAGACTTGCGTTTTAAAAGCGAATTGCACTATCTTCGGAATCTTGAGACTATACTAATATTATAAAGAGGTAAAAATGGGCTACTTAACGGGCTTATTAGTGTAACCGAGGGGCTTATTAGTGTAACCGAGATCGCTTAATTATCGATTAATAGAACAATAGAAAGTTTTGTTTGCTGCAGTTTCTCCCGTTGAACTGCCAGCGACAGTGGTCCCGCCACAAACAAACCAGTCGTCGACGTCGTTAATTCTATCCCAGTTGTGTAGTTTATCTAGATAAACCAATAGGCAAGTGGATTAAATTTTAGTTTTTAGTCCCTCACCTTGATTACTAGAAATTATTCAACACATATTTTTCTTTTTTCACGTAATGCGAAAATAACGGCTATACCTAAATCGAGTCAAAATGTCGCATGATGTCACTAGCCAGTACAGTTTATACTAGATAATGACGTTACAAGCCCCCTCTCCTCAACCTTAATGAGCTTAATCGAAGCAGTTTTCCATCAATTTAAAAAAGAAAAAAATATGTGTCGAATATCTTCTTGTAATCTAGCTGAGGGACTAAAATCTAAAATTTTGTCAAATAGCCGATTGTTTGTTAGTTAGGATTCAACACAAAAACACCAATATTTCGACATAAATGTATCTTTGAACCTAAACTTTAACTCAAAAATTACACTTCAAGTTTTTCAAAATTGGAAAGATATATTTTCATTGAGTAACTTAGTTATATTTTATTTTCAATATTACGAAGGGGTGGAGGCGATATCTAAGTCCATGCGGACGAAGACGCGAGCAAACTGATAGTTCGAAATAAACTAGATATTATTATGAACTTTAATAATTCCACTAAGACATTTTGGTGAATTCACATCTGACTTCGGAAACCATTTTAAAGTTAAGGTGCCGGCAATGTTGGTAAAATCAACATAATATGAAGTGGCTCCACTACCAAGTAATAAGTTCGTTGCCTAACCTAGGCTCTGAAAATGGACAATTCTAAAGCTATCCTCGCCAAAATACTAAACGGAATATTGGGACTAACTTCCACGAACATGATCGAACCAAATGTCTGAAATGAGTCGAATCAAACCAAACCGAATCAGTTCGCGCTATAACGAACATCCCTACGTCCGGCCAACTTTCCCGCTAACTCTCGACATCTGGTGCGATGCAATTTAAACTTTATTCCCAAAAGATTAAGATTCACAGCGACTGCAAAGTGTGTAAGATGTTGTCGGTACAGCAATCTCGAAAAATGCAAAGTGCAAGGATGCGCACAAGAAGTGGGACATTCATCCGAGTCGTTTACAAAGTTTTTCATTGAAAGTAAATGTGATTTTTCTATAGTTTGTTTTTCTACGAGAAAAATAATATTTTAAAAGTATTCTTAGTGTTATTATTTCGCTGTTGAATAACAGTCATTAAAGTTTATTTGGAAACTGATTTTATGTTAGCAGCACAATTAAAAAAGTGCTTTCTTTGTAATCAGAATTTTCTTTAAACTAGCGAAGTCGTTTATAGGTATATTACTTTTATAAAATACACATTGTAAAAACCCTAAATCGCTGTTAAAAATACATCACTGTGGTGTACTGTATGTAGTACATCCACATTTCACCAATTATGTGTAAGTCTCATATTTTAATAGAAGGCAAGCCTATTCCCTGTTTCTGACAAATCCCAATTAAAAAAAAAACAATAACCCAATCGCTGTTTAAAACAAAACCAAAACGCTACCCACTCTAACTTCTAATCCTTACTCAAACAAAATTACTAACAAATCGAAGAATAAACACGTATCTAATACCTGAAGCCCTACATATCCCACTTAATCAGATTAGTGACGTTTATACTCATAACGATGCTTTGAAACAAAATGGAAGTTTATTTTGTTTCAATTCGATAGTATAAACTTCACGCTGTTTTTTCTGGAAAGGTTAAGCAGTTATGTAGGTACAGAGGCCAGCACATCAAGCTACCTCAATCTGTAAAATTTCTTTAATAATTTTCAACTTTGTTACAAAAGTATAAGGCTTATGTTCTATTGGGAAAACATTACAGTTTTGGATTGGTTGATGTGCTAAGGTCTGTAATTAGTTTCAATACACACGGTTTTCTGAATTTGGTCTATCGGAATCCCACCCAATTTAATAGATGGCCATCCATACACGGACCTTGGCAAACGTATTTAAATATTTAATAAACCCATTATTTTAGCCACAAGCCACCACCACTTATACAATAATATGGTAATGTTATGTTTTGGAAATACATAAACCATGCACAGACATGTGTGACTGTAGCAATCGCAAATAATGGGCAATTTGACAAAATTTTCGTTTTTAGTCCCTCATCTAGATTACAAGAAAATATTCGACACGTATTTTTTTCTTTTTTCACGTAATCAAAAAATAACGGCGGTACATCGAGTTAAAATGTCGCATGCCGTCACTAGCCAGTACAGTTTATACAAGCTAATGACGTTACAAGCCCCCACTCCTCAACTTTAATGCGCTTAATCTAAGCAGTTTTCCATCAATTTGAAAAAGAAAAAAATAAGTGTCTAATATTTTCTTGTTAACTAGATGAGGGTATTAAAACTAAAATGTTGTCAGATAGCCCATTGCTGTTATACGTTGAAGAGTTCTGTTGTCTGTCTTATTAATCAGTTTTTCTTCACTAAATGATAGGTACTTTTTAAATGAAAATGCTTATTATGTTACTAAAAATGTAAAAATTAGTTCGTGTATACCTATATTATTTCAGGAGTTCTTTCAATTCCTCGAGGATTCCTTTCCAATCTGCAAAGCCATGAGCACAGGCGTAGGGTAGCTGGCCTTTCGGTATTCTATAGGGTAAATTTTGGAGAGTGTGCACGGGAATTACATGACTCGATTCCGCCAACACCTTTCTACCATCGGACAACCGGCAAGTGTCCACCCTTACATCGTTGGCACTTCCACGATTGGGACAAAGCGTTTCGCTTCGTTGTTTATACTGCGTACATCGAAGGACTGCAACAACTTGCCTGCTGCGGTCTTTCCGTCCGACTATAATTTAGGTGTCTTCAAGGCTGGAGTGAATAGGCTCTTAATAATCTAGTGCGCTTCACCATCACTGATTGCATCACTGCTTACCATCTGGTGGGATTACAGTCAAGCACTGGATTCAAGTATTGAAAAAAAAGAATCCCATAATCAGATTTGAGTTTTGATACAAATGGGACCAATCTCCTAGAAAATAAAAAAAAAATTGAAAATCGGTCCTTAAATGACGGAGTAATGAGGTAACAAACCCTAAAAAACAGGATGGCAACCAGTTTGTTCACATTTTAAGTAAAGGCACGCGAGCACATTCACAAAGTGTTGGCAAACATATCCCTAAGTTGAGTTAGCAGATTAGTTTCTCCATTAATACATCTTTTTTTTTATTTTTTTTTCTCTTGACTTAGATATCTGGATTTTATATAACATGTATGTATATATGTATTCAGTCTAAATAATAATATATTTAACTTTCAAGTTTTTGTTATCTTCTTGCGCCTACCATGTTCTGTCTCTGCATCACCTTAAGGTAGACTGGTAGAAAATGCCTAAGGCATTAAGTCCGCCTTTGTACAGTTATAGATAAAAAAATAAAAAAAACAACCGAATTGAGAACCTTCTCCTTTTTTTAAAGTCGTTTAAAAAATAAACCATGTTTTCTAATTACTCCGTTTTCTCTTACAGGCATGCAATCCCGTTACCAAGTTTCACCTATGGACGCAGCGGCCGGCCCGGCCGCCAATGGCGCAGTGTTGCGGATTGAGCCTGTGCGTGCGCAGCGAGATGACGCGACCTACGAGTGTGTGGCGGAGAACGGAGTGGGGGACGCCGTGACTGCGGTGGCTACGTTGACTGTTTTTGAAGGTAAGTTTTAGGTATAATGTTTTATGCCCGTGGACTGACTTGATTCCAGACTGTGGGATTATTGAAAGATTACAAACAATTATCACGGTGTATCAAAACCAGTACGATAATTATAAGTAGGACCTTTTAAAACACAAGTTTATTTGTTAACCACTAAACACACTTTAGAAGGTGAAAGTACCAACTCGTGATAATAAACAAATTTTATAAAGACACCCTAAAATTAAAAAAACAAATCTGCTTCGTAATTTTATATCTGGCAAATGTCAAACTTTTGTATGAATGTATCACCCAAAAATTAACTGGTAGACAATGCTCAATATGCTAATTGCCCATGGCGTTGAATCGCCTCTGTACATTCGTGTCATATTTTGTTTTCAGTAAATAAATGAAAAAATCAACAAAGGGCTGTTACTCAATAGAATACACAAGTTTCATTAAACTTGAATAATAATAAACTAAGATAAGTCTTCAAAGAAAACGCGTCTAAACCTTTCACTTCTTTATTTCTCCATAAAAACACCATCATAAGAATTTTAACGCTCACGTAAATTGCAGTTCTTTCCAATACGTCGAGAGCACTAAACTGGACGACTATTTCCATCGTAACTACCCACATTCAGCTGTTGTAAACGAAAATCCAGTGGAATGTTTACGACCTAGGACGTCCAAGGAAGTTCAGCTTTATCCTATCTATCCTCCATATATACTAGACGGTATCCCATCCTGGATTGTGTAAAGTGTGAAAGAATAAACTGTACGGTATAGTTTTATCGGTGTTCATAACTTCAGAATAAAGGTTTAGAAATAAAGATGTTACGTTAAAGCAGAAAATATTTTTGTTGGTTTTGTTGAAGAGATTACGCCAAACGGCTTTATCAGGCCTTTATTTACCAGCGGGCTAGTCTAGACTAAGGTACACCTATATCAAGCAGTTTATTGAAGTCTCAATAGGGCAAGCCTAATGGCACAAAACGGACACGAATCCAGACTCCCGGCTATTGCTACTTCTTCCTTTGTAGTTAGTGCTTAACCAGGTGGCGAGAGTTTTATACCGCCCATAGCCCTCTGAATTTTCTTAACATGCTCGCAAGATCTCCTAGGCATGCAAATTTCCTTACAATTTTTTTTCTGGCTGCTCAAAGTCAAAAGTCAAAATCAAACCATTTATTTCAATTAGGCCCCCTATAAGGCACTTTTAAACGTCGAAAAAAAATTACTTTAAAAATGATTCTAGCAACTAGAATCATTTTTAAAGTAATTTTTTTTCGACGATCGACGACTTCCAAAAAGTAGATTTGTATGGAGAAGAATGGGCAAGAAACTACATACTTACTCTTTTAAAATAGATTTTACAAAACTTTGTATACATTAATAAGATTATATGTGAGGACGATGCACTATACTAAGATAGGTTTAAGCAAAAAAATAAGCAAATTGCTAATTCAGAACTTACCTAATAGACAAACTCGTCCTGAGAAACAAACTCAGAACGGCCTAACCCTAGCCTCGTGGGCTAGGGCGCAACAATTCAAAAAGCAGGATTTAAACATCACAATAATGTAGACTCAAAATCTGCACCTCGCCATAAATTATCAATAGTCACCCCATTACTTCCATTATCTGTATTCAATAGCCCAAAATTGAGAACCAACCAACCCGATAAAGAACTCTGTCACATTACTCCATTACCATGCAAACACTGAGCTCCTAATAACCCTCTACATAAAACGGGTACCTTGCATTCTTCACCACCTCAGTGATTCCTTTTCTATTGTGGCTCACAGTAACTGCCTACTAGAACATAAAATACGGCCGGCGAGGACACAATGATCCTTCCGGGATATAACTCCGGCCCAAGACTCTGGGCTTTCAATAAATAAGCATTAAAAAGCGGAGGCCGACGTTCAGGCGATAACGAGCCACAGACTGAGATATACGGCAGGTCAATGCTGCTAATTGGTTCGTATGGTCGCCAGATTGTGCGTTTAATTGGTGTACCGATTTGATGGTTGTACTTTTTTGTTAGGCTGTGTTTTTGTTTTGGTTCAGTGAAATGGGGTCTTTTAAGATTGCGGTAAAGAAAGTAAAGCTGGACCACTTTGTTATTAGTTTTGTCTAGTATATCCCGCCATCTTCCATGGTCCGCCGCGACGCTTTTTTGCTGTGCCAGTGTTCCATGTGGTGGCTATTTTGGCACAAAGCTCATTAAGCATACAGCAGTCGTGGTCAGCCCTATCATAGCTTAGCTTAGCAGCGTTTTCATTGATCTGTGTTTCGGAGCACAATGTGGTGTTGCAAATGTGGTCTGTCAGTTATTTGAATACTGCGCACCATTACACGTGGACAAACCTTGAGTTCGAACTTTTGAATGTTTGTTTAAAGACCATTCAACAGTTTTTAAACAAATCTACCTGTATTGTACAACTGCAAATCACCACTCTGTGTCCTCACGAATATTGTCGAGTACCGACAAAATACAATGACAATTTCCGTTGTAAATGAGAGTTGCGGAATTATTATCGTGATAAGTTAAGTTCCCGATTTACTGCGGTGCCACGTCGTGGTGTAATTGACGACTAAATCGCGATAATGACGTCATAACTCAGATCTGTCGGGAGGCACATTTAGCCCCTTTGCATACATTTGCGGGGAATTAGTCGGAGTTGTTTTCCGTTTGCTGAGAAGTGACGTCACGTGTTAAAGATGTTAATTGATACTTTGATGTTGGGATAAAGGGTATTCTGGTAATTGTGTTCTCGTTTTGTTAGGCTGTGGCGTTGAGGAAGGTGGAGTTGTTTTTACAATACAACTTTTGTTAAGGACTTTGTGCATTCTCGTGAATAAGACGAATGACTTTTTAAGGAGTAAAACAGAAGAAATTTCGTTTGGACCTTCTGTTTCTTTTTGCGCCTACCGATGCAGTAACCTTGGAAAAGGCATAAAAACTTTATATTTTATATAATCGTAGGTAGTTACAAACATTCGACGTCCAAAAGTGTATATTTTAATGATCTAAGTTATATAGACACTTTCGAATGTCTTACTTAATTTAAAACTTTAAGGTGCCACTTTGTCATGCACTGTGATCAAATACGGATTAATGTGAAAGTGGCTCTTTTTTGATACATGCATTATGTACCTTTTAAATTTGCTCAGAATTCAAGCTTCATTTTCATGTAAGATTTAAGTATGTATATTGATTCATATATTATGAATTTCTAAAAAAGTAAGAGCTGACAGAGAAGAATGAGCTTCTGGAAAGTTCTAGTGACAGAAATCGATACATATTACTCTGCCGGGTAGTGGGTACTGCAATATGTAAAGAGCACTACCTTGTGAGACGGTTTTAGGGTTCCTTAACCAAATGACAAAAATAGGAACCTTATTATTTGGTCCGGTCCATCTTATGGATGTAAATTGAAATGAAGATGGAATAGAATACTATTCTTTATTTAAAACGTTTTCTTGTTTTCGTGAGTTTATACAGGTTACCCAACCTGTAGTTAGAGTTTTTATTTCGCTCGTGAGTCACATAAATGAAAAACATTTTAAAAGTATTTTTACCACCGATAAGTTTAGAGTGGGAGAGGGGCCTGCGTGTAGGTCTACTAACGGACATTCAACTGTGAGTGAGTAGTGAGCGCACTGATTCTTACCACAAAAAGATTGAGCGTTATTTTTATGTAACTATTAATGTATGCATGCTAAAATAAATAGTTTGATATATATATGTATATTTTTTTATTATTATTACAAACACGCAACAATACAACAACCTACAGTAATCACCTTCGGATGTTATGCTCTAGGAACTCCTTGACACTGTAAAAGCTATTAACAGACAACCACTGATGTAATTTAATTTTAAATAATCTTGAATTTGCAAATGCATGTGTGTTCAGGTTGATACTCCAAAAATAGATTGGATGAAAATATTTTCTATTGAACTTATACTACCTACTTTGTTTAAGTATTTGTCGTTTATACTTTCCTTTGCGTGTTTAAAATAAATAAGTTTGTTCTTTTCTTTGTATTACAAATCTCCAGCTCCGCACAAAACTGTTCTTGTCCGAGGACAAGACCTACATCTAATCCATTTCTGATCTAACCTCTGTGAGTCACATCTGGTTATCTCCATACATACGAGTACATATATAAGCAACGCATATATATCGTGCCCTCACGTAGATCGCACGATCACAGGGCTTGTCCCAAAGGGTACAACGTAAAATTGCGTTGGGACATTAGCCTGACCCCGTTCGGGACAAATGCTAAATAAAATCAGAGTTACACGACTGTGGCTTCAAAATGTTTCAAATAAATTAATTTTGTTATTTGTTTTTGAATGTTATCGAGTGCCCGTAAAGTTTGTTATCGTATCAAGTTTTATCGCTCAAAACTGAGCTATAAAATTCAGGTAGGTGAATTGGTTTTAGGTTTAAAGATTTTTTATACTCATAAAATTACAGCTCACTTAAAATGAGATACAAATAGCTTAAAAGTATGGTATCATTCACATCTGGTGTGTTGGTAACAGTCATAAGTTTTAAACATGCTTTTTTTATATTTTGGTTTAACTTTTTTTTTTTTTGTAAAACTTCAAACTTCAAATATTTATTGCGATCATGAGTAGATACATAGGGTGTTATAAAAGGTAAAAGTACATACATGATACCCTGTTAGGGCGCAGCAACACAATTTCAATATAGAAATACTTACACACTATTTAATCAATCTTAAAACAGCCCTGTCCTTTCATTCGTTGTTGTTACATAATAATAGTAGTTTACCGTTTTAGCTTTCTTGTCTATAATTAAACTTCCAACTTAATCTCACTTCGTGTGCGCAATATTCATAAAACGGGATCCAAAGTTTAATATAACTATAGATTCTAACCTGTTACTGTTCTCACTGCATGACAAAACCTCTTCTTATACTAAAAAGACACGAGCAATAATAATCACGCTTGCTTAATACGGGTTTTTCATTAGCTACTGACGTCACTTGTTGTTTTTTTTTGTACAGACGCCAGCACATCAAGTTACCCCAATGTGTCAAATTTCTTTGATCGTTTTTCAACTTTATGTCAAACAGAATAAGGTTCATATTCAATTGGGAAAATTTGACACATTGGGGTAACTTGATGTGCTGGCGTCTGTACATTGCATTGACGAAATAAAATTTTTGAACACCTACTATGGCTCCAAAGTTGGCTATATTATTTTTATGTATAATAAAAAAATATAAATCTAAATAGTTAAGACGAATTTAACGACATCTTACACACAAGCTAAAATCTATCACGCTGTAGAGGGTACAGAGCGTGTCCAAAAATATACATACACTTGCTTAACATTACACTCCTTGGCACAGTCGGGTAAAACTTTATTACCTAAATAGGATGTCACTTAGTGTCAGTGAACTCGTTGTATAAAAAAGCTTTTATCAACAATTAAATGTATAATTCAGTTTGTTTCTCATTCACTAATGACTTAACCCTCCAGTGCCCGAACAGTAAAAAGCCCCTTTTCATTTAATAAAAGGCCGTTTAAAAATTACTGAAATAATATTAATAACTTGCACTGGACAATGGATTGCCGGCCATGCATAATTTATAGTAATTCGCCCGTCGAGTGATTTCGAGCAATTTTAAATTTAACAAAGAGAACTGATGACTGGGCCAAGATGGATGCAAACAGAATTAAATTCGTACGTTACGTGTGTTTATTTCGTGTTTTAATACCTTTTTCGCTTTATGTTGATCAATTTACATTTTAAACAACGTTTTTCCTTTTATCGGTCTTCAGTCCCTTTATATGGCAAGTAAAGCTTTGAATATATACCTACTTAGAATAGTAAAATTAAGAGTTTGTTTGTTTATTTTAACGCGGTAATCTCTCAAACTTCGAGTCAGATTTGAAACTGCGAGTCACATTTGAAAAACTTTTTTGATATTGTTAGCCGTATTTCGGAGGAAGATTAAGGGATTTTAACACATCACTCTATGACACTTACGAGCGGGTTAAACCTAGGGACACATCTAGTATCCTTAGACAATGGGAGTCTATTGACGCATGCATGAAAAATCTGGACTTGAGAATGGCCCAACCGACCTGGCTGTTTTATTTTTAATATTCTTTTTGTAATTGACGGACAAGGAAGATATTTGAAAAATACTTCGGAATTGTTGGTGTGTCTGAATTTTTGTGTCTGCCTCTGATTTTGTATGACAATGTATAGATGTACAAAAATAAATATGTCTATAAAGTGTGGGATTTGAACCACTCCCGAAAATTCCTCAAGAGACGGATTGAAATAAAAAAATGTTTCGGATAGTTTTTTTTATAAAACTCAAATGTTTGGTGCAAAACCGGGGTGGGTCGCTAGTACGTATAATATAAACTACATTTCCTCATAAATGTTACAATGATATATTGCCTCTTAAAGATTTCCTCCTATTTTCGTTTCTTTTCACTCCGTGCGTGTTGTAAAAGTCAACTAATCGTTATATATTACGGTGGTGTACGTGTCTTTAAACGGTACAATGAACCGAAAATTTTCCCATAGAAATAGTGGAAACAAACTTTTTTTTAAATGAAAGACTGTTACAAAGACATGGTTACCTCACATACGCATAGCAATGTGTCGTTTTCAATTTTAGAGTAGGTACTGAAAATATATTAATTTATTTTGTTTTACATTAATCGAAAAACAATTCTGTGGCCCTAGTGAAAAGGGGTATAAGTCCAATTTTGTCGAAAATGAGTTAAGTGTACCAAAGTGATCAGAAAACCGACTTTTACAGTTTTTTTTTTGTGTCAGTTGGACCCTTTTACACAAAGTAAGTTTCTTATTTTTAGAGATAGCTTAGATCTGTCTTTACCAAACGATAGAGCATTTTTTCTGATCACTTTGGTTTACTTAACTCATTTTCGACAAAATTGGACTTATACCCCTTTTCACTAGGGCCACAGAATTTACCTTATATAAAAAACAGGAGTTTAGATCCGTAAATTAAATTCCGGATTCCTGAAAAATTACTGTGCAACATTACCTACGCTATGCACCACCTAAGGTCTAAGTATTTTTTTTAGGTATTTATATTTCAAAAGAGTACCTATCGAAGTACTGTCCTTTATTCTCCATACGAAATTATCTTTTGACAAAGGCAACTAGAATATTTTCGTGTTTAAAATAAAGTCTTGTTGAGTTTGACATACAACAGTATCTTTTTAATCGTTTTTGAAGTAAATGATTTGACTTCATCTTCATGACATGTGACATACCTTTTTTTTCGTTTTAACGTTGTCAAACCCCCCAAATCCGGCCCAAAATGGCGACTTAGTGTCTGCAAACATTCGCTTCATTGAAGCACACACTTGCAACTTGGCATATCAACCAAAAGCATTTCTCATAAAGGCCATCGTCAAATCCATTTGCCACAAGTAGACACATGACGTCATTACGTCATGAATGTAACACGGGAATGATTGACGTTTCACAGAGTGGGGTACAACAGGCCCCCAGTTACATACTTCCCCTAATTCTGGTAATGGTGCAGTGTGAGGGTTGAATGGTAACCTATATTTACATTATGATGTGTATTCCATTTCGTGTTAACTTATTTGGGAGTTAAATCAAAGTGTCTGTTTGTAAATTTAAAATAACAACAACCTTTTTTGGTGCCAGTCTATCGGTTTGTAAAATTAAATAGAAAGCATTGAAAGTTCTATTTGTTTCAACATGGTGTACGTTGCATGTAAGATAGTAATTATATACAAAGTACTTCTATCGTGATCAGTCAGCCGCATATCGCGGCGTACAAATTGATTGGAAGAGATGGTGCATAATCCGTGATAATATTCATCATAATTAAAAAGTTGGTAGATTAGGCATCATAAAAATTCATTAGGCATTTTTTTTAGATACAATTCAATGTCAAAGTAGTCATAAAACAGAATAGGCTGATCCTGGAATGTCACTTACAGATTTTTTTTTCTTTAACACCATTCACCCTTGACCTCTACACCAAAGCTAACCTACTTTAGTTCTTTTATAAATTATATTTATTTTTGTAAATAGGTTCATACGATCACTTTTAAACGTCATTTTTTAGGTATAAGGTGAGCTCGGTGTTTCACTATCTGACTACTCTCGAAAAGAAACACTAAATTAAATGTAAATAACAGGGTAATAATAAATACGTGTGTGTCTTCAACATCTCTACAATAAAAAAAAGACCTACCTACCCTGTGAACGTAAGGCTTTTTACCCTTTCACAGCCATATCGATAATAATAACCGAGTAATCGATTCTCCACTGCTCGGATGAAGCCATTACAATCGAGTTCCTGGAAACTTGCCGTGTATATTTAGTCGATAGGTACGTCTATTTAGTTATACGTCGCGGTAAATTAATATAAGGTTGTGTGGTTGAGCGGCTTCAAGCGAAATAAGGTACTGGTAACCCGCACTGCAAATATGATTTACTCGTCGTAGGTACCGTCATACGGGGTGAATAGAAACGCAGGGGTGAATTGAAACTAAACTTTAAAGAGGATTTTCACGTAATTTCAATATTATTTATTCCTAACAATTTATCAAAACTAATTATTTCAAAGAGTTAAAATTATTCCAAAAAAAGTATGTAACAAACTACTTTACCCTGCGTTCCTATTCACCCAATTTGACTGTTTCTATATAATTTATTGTGCAATATAGGTTACTAATTCCTAAAATACCAGACACAGCTAAATAATAAAAGCCACACGAGGTGATCTAAGCTTAAGCTACGCTGGCCGAGGTCGATCCATGAATGAATGACCATTCATTGTGTCACGAATTCATGTCAGATCTTTTGTAAATCTTTGATAGTCGTAACGTGTAGTCAGAACCCCGAAAGTATGACAACCAGATTTACCCGGGGGTAGAGATGCGTAATCACCCGGGTTAAAACCCAGTTTTGGGTTATAAACCAGTTATCTACCGTTTCATTCCACTCACTGGGTGGTTTGGCGGGGTGAAAATAAAATATTTCTGATTCTTGAAAATATTTCTTGAAAAATTTTCTGATTAAAACTGGGTTAAAACCCAAATCACCCAGTTTTAACTCGAACGCGAAGATTGGGTTTTAACCCACTACCCATCTCTACCCAGGGGTACTGTGTTACTTGGCTGGATTGTGGGGGTTAGAAGGGCCGTCGCTTCATGAAAATTGCAGCTGCAGCCGACTAGACGAAACCTGACCCCAAGCTGTTTGAGAAAATGCTAGACCGATAATGTAGGTACTAACTCTACGAACTCCTACTTAAGGATTCTCCAATTAAGAAACGAAATAAAAGCATTTAAAAATCGAGTAAGTGACAGTGCAAAGCGATTACAAGTATTTTTCTCTTTTCGGTTCAATCGTGGGAATCTGTAATACGACAAGAGTATTAATGAAAACAGTATTCAGATGACCCCGTCGTTATTATTTTTATCAACTATTCCCTTTTATTTTTTTACTCGTTATAAGGTGCATTTGTATGTTTGATAATACATATTTGACTTGAACCTCTGTTAACACAGAATTACTTGAATGAGTGAATGACTTTTTATTTTGACAACTCCTCGTCAACGTTCAACGTCAAAATTTACATAAGACAGTACCCCGGAACGCCCGCTCTTTACCACTTCTAAGTGTATTTTTTTTTTTTTATTACACACATATATACAGCTATCATTACAGAATTGAATCCAATGCGATAGATGTAGACAAACATAATATAAATTTACAATAACATTCAATTCTTCTTCTTCTTATCGTGTGGTTAGTAACTAACCTGGTGTCAGTTTTTGCTGGGAAAAAGAAGTGTCAAAACAAACTCTCCAGGAATACGTCTGTCTGATAAAATAGAAGAATTTGAATTTGTTAAATAATTAATTTACATTTTAAAGCAATAATTAAAATTAAATAATTTGCTACGGGAGCTAGTTGTATGCTTAAAGAAAATTTTCCACTTCAGACCTAGCCTTTTCCCAACTATGTTGGACTTCCAGTCTTACTGGTATCAGCTCAATACCAGTGTCTTACAGGCAGTGACGAATAGGACCTCCACAAGCGGTCTTCACTCAAGAACACGTTTACCGCAGTGGTGGTCGGTTCTTCGCGAGATATGGCCTGCCCACTGTCACTTGAGCTTGCTAATGCTTTGAGCTATGTCGATGATATTGGTTCCCCTTCGAATATATTCATTTCGAATTCTATCCTTCAGAGGAAATCCATGTCCATACTAAATCTTTCAAATCCAGTCATCTCTGTGAATTATACCTTCTATGTAGGCGAGTGCATATCCTCAAGTTTTGATTGGTCGATCGCTGTTCCTGACCCGATTATCGGCGAAGTTATAATGACAATGGGGCTTTCCGACCAATGGTAGGCGACATTTTGTTTTACGATCTCCAAATAACTTTGGTGCAGTTTTGAAAGGAACTTTTCTTTTTAACTAAAGTTCTTTTGCTTTTAAGAATTTTTCGAGAGATCTCTCCGCATATTAACATGATTTTTCTTTACTTAGGTAAAAGACAATGCTGTCTAAAAGTGACACTTCGTTTTTTATCTAAGATTATCTGTAATTTTATTAGTTCCAAGCGCTTTTCTTATGTCATTTTTATACTTGAATACCATTCGTAAAATAGTATGAAATTGCTGCTGTACATCACTAAAAAATTCGAATGTAAATACCCTGTTTGATACTCAAACTACTCCCAGTACTGAATTTTTTTGTGGAGAACTAACATTTATATAAAATAGGCATAAGAAGCACGAATTGTTTACACAAACATTTCTCCAAATGTAATTCTAATTGAGGGTAAATCCTCCTTCCTTTATCATCCAGGCCTCGGATTTGTTTTCCAAAATGCTCACCCAAAACAAAATAAAAATGAATTGCATTTTGTTTAAATTAGCTGACTTTTTTTTTGTTATAGGTCGATGAATGGGAAAAGTCAACTAACTCTAAAATTCCGGCTTCGACCAATATTCGCCAAAAATATTGCATTAACGAGCTTCCTACGCCGAATTCTTAACAAATCTCTATGAATTACGATTCTTAAGCATCTTACGAACTAAGCATTAGTCGATAATACTATAAGCCCGTAAACGTCTATAATCTGACGTTTTATTACTAAAATCGTATCATTCGTGGCATGCACGAACTTTGTCGTATAAGGCTAGGTAACACTACAAGCGTTGGCAGAACCAGGAACGACAAAGGCCAATGTCTATGTAGTTATAATCTACAAAAGTGGAAACCCTACAATGACAGGTCAGCATTATGCATTATAGTGTAAGAATCTTGGTTTAAATGTCCATAGATTTGCGAAACTTCTTTAAACTAAAGGTATCTGATTAATGAGCCAGAGGTAGTAAATTTAAAATCTTGTAGGGACAAGATAATTCGTTATCCGCTCAATTAAACATATACAAGACCCCGACAACAACAGTTGAGCAGAAACTCACCAGACACATCATCCATCTGGTCAGAAAAGAGAATATTAACACGCAGTTACTAAAACCCGAACACAATACACGTCTATTTGGACTACTAGAACAGTTTTTATGACAATAATCTTGTGGAAACCTATTGGAAGTTTATCCGTTCGTAAATTACGCGCTGAGACGAAATTTTACGGACATTAGCCTAAAATATAATACAATACACATGATTTGACCCTAACACTTTAATATCTTGCATGCTTTTAAATGTATATGTTATAGTCAAAACTCTGAACCAGTCAAAAGTACTATTGACTAGCAAAATCAGTCAAAACTACTTTTGACCGTATGCTTTAGTCAATAATACTTTTGACTAAAATAACAGTTAAAAATACTTTTGCCTAATGGAGCTGGTCAAAAGTACTTTTAACTAAGTGATTACGTCAAAAGTGGTTTTAACTGGTTTTATCAGTCAGGTAAAACCGTCTATGGTCGGCGAATCATGTGGGTTAGGTTAGGTTAGAACCATGAGCATTAGCGCGCCGCGGGGCGCAGCGGCCGCCGACCGCCATATCCCTTAGTGCTTTTGACTGATGCTTTAATGCAGTTAAAACTACTTTTGACGACGAGCATCAGTCAAAAGTACTTTTAACCTCAAATTGGCAGTCAAAAGTACTAATAACCAATAATTTTCAGTCAAAACCACTTTTGACCATCCTGTTCAGTCAAAAGTAGTTTTGACTGATTTTGCTAGTCAATAGTACTTTTGACTGGTTAAGGAGTTTTGACTGTAACATATACAATGTTTAAACAAATAAATAAATCTTTATTTTTATCTAACACAACAAAACAACCCTTTGCAAACCCCCTATTAATAAACGTAAAAACCTCAACCAGCTTAAGTCCTTACGTTTAAAAATCGCTCTCTTACAGCCCGCTTTCGCTCCGCCTTTAGTATGACGCTTTCTCTACGAAAACTATGACAGTCTATCAGGATTAAATCGAACTGAAGCCCGATGTTAACGCCTATTATTGTAAATCACGTCCAACATCGTAAGCCAGACAGTACGCTGATTGCCATCTGGTTTATGTCGGCAGAATTAGGTCTATAGGTTTTAAATTAATGGCTTAAGACATTTAGAGGGAGGGGTTTATAAGATTTGTGGCTTTGGGCTGCATTTTAGAACGATGAATCTAGAATTAAACTTATGGATTTTACCGATTTTACACTGGAATCTCGAAAGTAGTTTTGCATTTGTATGTGTTTAGAAATATGTATGTATCTGTTTATTTGTCGTTTAAATTTCTTTTCTTGCTACTATTTCGAAGTTGCACCTACATTGTTACATCGCTGCATCACCTTAAGGTTTACTGGTATAAATTCCTAAGGCATAAGGTCCGCCTTTGTACATATTATTTAACTTTTGCAAAAAGTTTTAACATAAAAAAAATGATATTGTTTTGATAATAAAATCAAGTAAAGTCCTAAAATAGGACTTTTGGTGATGTCTTTAGAAAATTGTAATTATACGTAGCAAAACTCAAGTACTCCATGGTAATTTCTTTTGAGTCCTCTAGTTTTTAATTATGCATTAATTAGGTGCCAGGTGTAAAAATTGAATTTTCTTTGCACTTTTTATTAAATCTGTCTTCTATCTTGAAAATGGATGGAAAAGCTTATGTACACTGTCCTTGTTTTATAAAAAAATAACGGTTTCTTTCTTGGACCAACCAACAATGGTATTTATCATAATCTTTGAAAACTACTCTAGAATAAGTAGACTTGAATACGCTTACACATAACAATATTCATTTAAAATGCTATTTCGTGCCTCGGAAAGTACGTTAAGCCGTTAGTCCCGCCTTCATTTTGTAGATCTTTCTCTGTCGTTACGAGTAATCAGAAATCCGAAAGTCTGCCACCAGTCTTACCAAGGGGTACTGTATTACCCAGTCACTAAAGCTGTATCTAGAAGACTGGAAGCCGATCCCAGCATAGTCAGGGAACGGCTCGGCAAATAGGGTTTTTCTCATGAGGGAAGGCAGAACCTACAAAGCGCCATCTGCTGCGATTCTTCATACCTCTTTTGTTTCGTTTACGTTCATACATGCAGTCAACATACACGTCAGTTGCGAGTACTATGCACCTTACCTTTCTGAAGAACTTCACCAATAAGGACTGTGAAAGTCCTCTTAGGGCGTCTCCTCCCGGCGTTTCCACTTACATCTGCCTTATAAATACCACCAATATAGTCCGTAAATACATAAAACTTCCAATCAGTCGTTCATTCATAACCCAATTCAAATTTTATTTCATCTGCAATATAAGTGATATTTCGAAACTCGATACTACGCCATTAAAATCACGTATGGTGCATAATAGAGACCTGAAGACCACGACAGCACCTGCCGTCTGCGTTAATCTGAATATAAATTGTCCGTAATTAAAGTGGACTCGGACATGCGGGGAATAAATGCGACCACTTGAAACAAAGCCTTGGGGTGTGGTGCAAGTTGGGAAATAATGGCGGGCGGGAAATGTCTTATTAATTAGGTTGCTTTCAACGTTTCTCGATTAAAAGAGATAAGTGCCTATGCATAGTTAGGAACCAGGATTTAAATTGCATTTGATTCTGTTTGGCCTCTAAAAGATCTTTCTTTATTAAGGGTGTCTCGAATGACAACGCGTTAGTCTCTTTTTATGATACACCCACAATTTATCAGCTCGTACTATGTACAGACACCAGCACATCAAGCTACTCCAAACTGTCAAATTTTCCCAATAGAGCATGAGCCTTAATCTGTTTGTGGTAAAGTTGAAAATCTATCAAAGAAATTTAACACATTGGAGTAACTTCATGTGCTGGCGTCTGTATAAGTCTTTGAAATCTATTTCAAGAGATCAGTAAGATATTATGATTCTTTTTTAGAATTAATATAAGCCTGAGATTTCTAAGATACACTAACCAAGGTTATACACTGAACCTACTTAAGCTGGATATTAATAATCTATCTGGGTTGCTATCTTGATCCCGATCTTTGTCTGTAACCAATCAACGACCGAATTTGCCTATCCGAGTCTTAAAGATGTCCAATCAGAAGCAGCCGTCAAAAACAAAGGAACGGAGATATCAGTGTCCTTGGTAAAGAAAAAAAATATAGAAGAAAACCTTTATTATCAATTTGAGGCTGCCACCGCCAACTTGCCCTGCATAAGCGTAATGCTATACTCGTACCTTCTCTGTATAAGAAGAAACTTTTACCCTGTCGTGAGACTGTGACAAGCTCGTATTACAATCAATGTATTTAATTTTTGTTATTGTTTAGATACTTCTCAAATATTCCTATACTTATCTAAAATTATAATATTATAGTTGAATAAAAAAAAATACATGCCAAATCATCGTTACGTAATGATTTAAGAGCTTACGCCTTTGACTTGCACCAATCATATCTCGCTGAGCCCTTGTAATTCGAGCTCAAACGGCGCCATATTTTTTCCAGGAGCTTTTGTGGGTAATGGTACTAAATTCAGCGGTATATGTTGCATTAGAACGACTTTTAGATAGTGTGCTTATATGGGAGTGCCGGTACTTCTACCAAGTGCTCAAAATATAGCCATAGAAATGTATAAAAAACCTGGTAGAAACGTATTACAAAAAATAAATCACTTGTAAAGATTTATCCATCTAAATTTTTTTGGTACCAGCCTAAAGACTGGATTTGTGCTCGGTTGATAGAATTGCTTTCTATGTAGAACTTGAATGTGATGGGGAAAATGTGGGTGTATTTTACGTACAACTCTGCCTTTTCCTCGGGAATTCCAGCATGATGTTAGTTACGTTTTTAAAATGGTTGTGTACACTAGCGCTAAGAGTAAAAGGCACCTACCACCTTGTTTTCGTTTCTTGACTGTCTTGATCTCCTTAGTTCTCCATCCCCTTACTTCCAATATACATATTTGCGCCAAGTACAACACAGTAAAAATCTAAGCTCATTACATAACCGTCTTCTTCAATGCCCTATTCATCGTGCAGACTACATTAGCTATTCTATCTTCGCTATTCGCTTTTATTTCCGTAGGAAATAGGGATAGCAACCAACTGATTACATCCTTTTAAATTTAAATTAAAAGAAATTTTCATATTGGTAAAAAGTTGGCAGTAGTTAACAGCGCTAATGTTTAAATTTTTTGTTTGAAATATTTCTGATATTAGTAGGTAATGCCTAAAAATAGACATAAAAAAAACCATTTCTATTATAAATTATCATACATAAATGAACAAAAAAAAAGCCAGCTATAAACTCCCAACAACATCTTTCGAAGAATGTTGAGAAAACTTTTCCAACATTATTGAGATAAAATTCCTAGAAAATTAACAATTTCAAACAAGTGAAGTATGAAAATACAAGATCAACTAAACACTGCAGAATATACTTGATCTCTTTGTTGAACGTTTACAATGCTAGCAAACTATGCATCGAAGACTTTGGACAGAGTAAACGTATCGATCGGCGATGGCGCTCCGAGTAACTTTGTTTAGAACTTGGACCTCTTAACATATTTTGTGACACGTAACCCTTTCAGAGTTCTTATTCGTACTGAATATTGATAGTAAAAATTGTAATGGCTCCATCGGGGGTTTGTTTTGAAGCTTGTGTTTGTGTATTGTCAAATTTATGTGTGTTGATTTAGATTTATACGGACTGGAATGTTATTTATTTATTACTATCTTCACCCCGCAGTTGCTTGCGGTTGAATAGTCACCACATCATGATAATACTTCACTTATTGGGATAAAAAGTAGGCTTTGTGGTAATCCAGGGTATGAAATACTTTTATAATAAATTTCATTCAAATCCGCCTAGCCATTTTAGAGTGATGGAGTAAAAACACAAACCGACAAACTTTCACACTCATAGTGTAGATATGGGCTATGTCATCTCGCAGAACTAAAAACGACCTAACACTATCGTCTTCCATCTATCGGTATACAAGTTTGTGTCTTGAAGAGCTCGTTGAATATCGTCAGCGTAGGTACGCGGTGTTGGGTTATTGTGTAAATTGTTCTGCAGTGCAATACAAATCAAACTTTAAAAACGTAGGTGAAGTGAAGGAAAATTGATCTCCTACTAATGTTAGGTATTGAGAGTTCACTTCACTCAAGTTTTCTCGCGGTGACTTTTATTAAATCGACCGACTGTAGGTAAAAAATCATTTCGTTAATGTCTGGTGTTACTGGTGTGCAAACTAAAACCTACTAATACAAACTCCAATTATACAACGGGTAGCAATAAAACGAGTGACTGTAAATTACAGTCTGTCAGTTTAAGTGTCAAAATTCATTAATTTGGGTTTATAATTACTCAGTGAGCGACTGACTGTAAGTGACGAAAAATCAACAGAATAGTATCTTACAAACATTAATTTGAGTTACTTAAAATACAAAATGAGCAGCTTCATAATATTTGAGCGACTGCATTGCAAAAAAAGGGCATCTGGCGCACGCGTTGTGTGGTCACAGTTCTAACCTAACCTAACCTAGCCGTTTCCATTTTGAGTAACTGTTTTGTTCTATCTTAATATTGAAGTTGCCCTCTCTGTATTTCCAGTCGCTCACTTAGTAATGTAGTCGCTCGGATAAAATTTTAATACATGAAATGGATTTATCACAATCCACTTTTTGTAAGCTTGTTCTGGATTTTATTAATAATCAATATTCGTCGTTAGTTTAGTTAATTTTTCGCTTACTCTAATTCATACCGCTCAAGTTATTAATACAGTATGTCATCATCAGTCGCAAAGCTTTTTTTTAATCGCTCGTTTTATAATTCCCCTTATACAACCCAACAACTTCAATATAGGTAATTTCAAATACACTATATCATATTAATCAAAAGAATACTACACAGCTAAGATCATTCTTATATGAATTGTATTTTTTTAAGTAGGTATCATTGAAACACAGCGTACTCGCAAATCGCGGCAACAAATTAACTTTTAAACTGTTATGCAAAAACTTCAAATGTATATGTATTTATGACTATTGAAATGAGGGTTTAAATTGCAAACTTGAATAATTATAACGTGTGATTTTATCAATGTCGTTAGCATAATTTTAACCATAAATCCTTTTCACAAGTTCATTCTCATTTTAAAAACTTTCATAACGGATTTTGCATTTAATGTTGGCACATTCTGCATTTAATTGTTTTCTATTTCTCTTCTCATATTATTATGCATGTCCTCAGTATTTTTATTTCTTTTAAAAAGTAACTGTAGTAACTATTGTGGTACATACGAGTATAATTCACGCATGAAAGATTTATTTCAAAAAGTTTCCATCATAGTAATGGAAATAATTTGCAAAACTTACTTCTTTATTCGAACAGTAAATTGAATAATGAAATAATTGAATGTAGAAGATACATTCGTACATTTGTATTAATTTTGTTCTAGTAATTCATAAGAATTACTAGAACAAAATATTGAAAAACTTTTATATATAAATTATTTGAGGCGAACTTGAGCGTCACAATGAGTCAATTAAAATGAAAAACAACGTTCAGATGAAATATTAAAATATATGATTGAGTGCTCTATCTACCCTTTATTAAGCCCGTAACGGTATTATAACAGTAATAAATCAACAACGAACCATAATTTCTCATTACAGTGTGAACAATAAATCATTTAACTAGAAAATAGGCTAAAATAAGCTTTACTACGATTGGTTGCCGAATGGCTTTAGGCTAAATAACGTCCATAACAGATATTGGTATTGCTATTTGATATTAGAATTTGTGACTAGAGATTAATTAACGTACGGAATTCATAGATATAGTAAACAGCCATTGAAAAACTGTTGAAGTATTTTTTGTGCAAGGATTTTTTGAATTTGGCAGTGGGTAGGCACATAGCTCGCAGAACGAATAGCCGATGAAAGAAAAAGGTACTGTACATTACACTGTGCCCAGAAACTAGGAACAATGTAATGTACAATATAGTGATTGACGCTTTAGGGAAGCTTTTGGAGTGGACATTTTATATCAGTAGAAAATTTAAAAAAATATATGAAGTTCAAACTGATTAAATCACGCAATCTACGTCAAAATTTTACAAAAAGAAATAATATAGGAATGGAATAAAATACTCTTCAAAAAATGATAAAAACCTACTTAAGGTGTTACAATGGCCGATTTTTTATAAACGCTATAATAAGTAGTTGAAAGTTAGTCTTTCAAACCAGTCAACAATAATAAAGAATGTAAAACTACACAAAGTACCAAACCTAAAAATGTCCTATACTTTCCACTATTTGCCTATCAAACTCAACTGAACAAATTTCACCGCACCTCCAGAAAATACAGCGAAAACTGTCATCCCACATTCAAATATTTCTACTCAAAACCCAACAAAATATAGTCATAATAAATAGAATATACTACGTACTCTATTCGATGCAACAAATCGAATTTGCGTCACAACGAATATACATATAAACTTGAATGCAATGGCGTTTCGCGAGTACTCGCATATTACTCGAACATATTCAATAGAAGAATTTAGATTGAATGTAATGCCACTTGGAAGTCAATTTTCTGTAAACGTGTTCTTTATTTTCGTGTTTTGAAGGTATTTACAATTATTTGAGTGCTTTTTGCATTATGTGAGTTTGTGCAGTGGCAGGTAATTTTGTTGGTAATGTAGATGATATTGGTTCATGCCTGGCAAATTTCGAAGATGATTGAAAATCTTATCCGTGCTAAAATAATGATAATTTTCGAATTTCAATTTTATGCAATAACAATACCCGAGTATCTAATAAGACAAATCTAATAGTTCCAAAAAGGATTGTCACTCGGCTATGATTGACAGAGACGACAATAAATAAAGCTGATGTTTTTTTCTTTTCGAAAAACCATATTAACAACCGTCAGCAAGTGAGTTAATATGTGCTAAGACGTAATGTATTTTCAAACTTCAGGGTTTTGAACAAATACTCAATTACCTAATAAGCCTACACGTGAAACGAATTAAAATCAGAACAGCGTACGCTAAACTGCACATTTTTACGAGTCAAAGTTCGCACCGTGTTTCGCCTGGCCTAATTAACAAAGTTCCTGATTAACCCTTATTACAATAAAATTTGGCGGGAACCGAGTGGCCCGGGGGCGTACCATCAACGCGCTAAGTTTATTTCACGAGAAAATAACTACGTACTCACATTTTGTAAAGTCGCAATCTGTATTTTCACTTTAAGAGATCTCTCTCCTTTTGCTTATAAGCCATTGGGTGGGGGAACCTACAAGCGGCTGACTGTAGCGTGTTCGTGATCAGTCAAGAAATGTTCAGTAGTATTATTTATTTTGTGTTTTTCATATGTCTAAAATATTACACTATGTATGTTATTTACATTGTCCAACTTTACATCTTACACATATGCTGTGATAAACATTATGTTGTGAGTATCAGTATTTTGTTTTAAACTGACCCACTAATCTTCACTTTTTAACTATTGTTCAAAATTATACAAACAAAATACTCTAAATTTTTAACGTGTAAAATCCGCTCACGCCTAATCCTTGCATCAGCTCCCTTACAATATTGCGAATCGCAGCAATCTTCTTCGCTTTGAAATTGTTTGTGATTACAGCAGTTTGTGTTGAGACGAGGTGTAATTTCGCTTCCTATCAGTATCGTCGGCTTGTTACGTTTGTTTTATATTAAAAACGCCTCTGGTGTTGCTAACATCGGTTCACGCAATTTCACTCGAACTTGGTGCAATCATTCATGCTTGATTTCCTGTTCGAATTTTCTGCCAATTGATTTGGAGTCTCTTACGAGAATCCAATGAAGTGTAGTTCTGAAGGATTTGAAGTTTGAAGTAAAACTTTTCATATTTTGGTTTATTTAGATTCAGACGTGGCTTTTTATCAGTTACTCATGCACGCACATATGTAAGACTAAATCGCAACATGAAATGTATTAAGTGCTACTTTTCACTGTAACTATTAATTGAAAGTAAACCATTTATTTTGCCTAGTTTAAAATAAGAATTTGCTTTAAACACGATTAGTTTTAGTTTCGTGTATGTAGATGATATTATGTTCTTTGTCACGCGTTCCAGACCAAAATACTACTGTTTCGCTCTAGCTAACACTACAAATGACAGTACTCCTGTTTCAAAGCTGCTCCATATATCCTGTACAAAAAGTCTAGTTAGTACCGCATTCTCCCAGTGGCGCCATCTGTCCGGTGCACCGACGTGCATCGCCGCGGGAGATGTTTGTCAATCTACGTCTGACCTGACATGCATCACGGTTAATATATGGATTAATAATGAAGCTCTTATTGTACTGTGTATATATGAGTGTATGTGGTGCTGTTGAGTTATGGTTATGTTAGTATTGTTGGTACGGTAAAGGGATAGTTAAAAAGGTTAAGAGATGTTTATTTTTCATGACTGTCATGTTAGTGTTAGTGTTGACTTTTCAAAATAGCAATAGGATTTCTGCGAGTGATTTTGAATAGTAAAACTTTAACGATCTCTTATTAATTTATCCGAAGAAATCAAATTCATACCTTTTAATAAAATATTATATCAAAATCCTTTAAAGCTGCAATACAACGAACACAATTTGCGAACTCAACAAACGACTCATAGAAATTGTTATTCGTCAAAATTTCGACGCAGAAACTGAAAGTTTACAGGGTTTACTTAATTGTATCATCCGACAGGCGTAGAGCCTTGAAAAACGGAATGAAGTCCATCCGAATTGGTCGAGACTTTGTGAATTATTAAATTTCGTCCTCGCTGCGGAACAAAAAATATTGTTTTGGAAGTTGAGAACAAGTTTCAAATCTGATAAAGGGCTTGACGTTCCATGCGAAAACTGTGCCGAGTTCTATAAATAAAGATAAAGGTTCCAAAATATAGGACTGAAGTATTACGTCATTCGAAGTTGTTTTCAGAACTGATTCATTCATTCTTTCAGTGGCTGCAATGTGCCCGAATTAGTTTTACGACTCTACCTATATTTTTCGGATACGTTTGCAAACTTATTGCAATATTTTTATTTTTTACAAACGCGTAGTGGACTTAATTAATAAAATAGCGTATCTTTGTTCATATCTGAAAAGAAATCCTCTAAGGGAAACAAAGTAACAAGGTAGTACAATTTAATTTATCAATGTTCTATGGTATCTTTAAACGTCGGTAAAGATTGGTAAAAAAGGAAATATTTCATCAATTCCTTGGAGGAGCCTACCTAATAAGACTCTTATGTCTCCAATCTCATTATTAATCTTGGAGGCACATGTAAAATTTCCCTTTTTATTGACTCAAAGGAATGGTGGCACGCGTCACTGAATAAATTCAATTTTAGAAGAAGAAAAAAAGCGAATCCCTTGGGAGGTATTCATTAAAAAATCAAGCATATTTGATCCAAATTAAAGCGCTCTCCGGGGCTCGGCTTCGTGCTCGTTTGGTGTCGTAGAGTGCTCTCGAGACACCGTCTGCAAGGAGACACTAGTGTGTAGTGTCGTGACACTCGGGATTATGAGATGCGATGTTCTTATGTTTTAATTAGTTCGCGCATTTCAGACGTTTCTAAATGAATTCATGGCTGAATGTAGTAGTTAGGAAATATCAGCTGTTACTGTCCCGTTGCAGCGTACAGGCCGCTTCTTAAACAGAGAAGGTACAAATATTGATCGCCACGACTTCTCAAGGTGAATTGGAGATTTCAGACTTATACTATCTTCAAGTTTAGGTTTCCTTTAAACGATTTCCTTTACCGATGTCAATGATGTTTATGATATACTTAAAAAAAGACATGTGACTTGAAAACGTCTCATTGGTTCTTGCCCATAAGTTTATGCATGAGAGGCTAAAGCCTTAAACACTATCACAAGTTGTTAGCACTTGAAGCTAAATGTAAAACAAAAATTTTAACAAATAAAATTCTATTCCCGTAAGTAGTTATACATAACTTATCTGACTTTCATCTCGCTTCAAATTCAATTCACTTTGAGTTTCAAGCGAAATACTTTTCTGCTACTTGTCGTTTCCTATCTTACAATTCAGTGCACAAAAATAGAACTCACCATTACAAAAAGTATCATAATTTCTAGGGAGTGCCGTTGTAAATCCCTTAATGACGGGGCCACGCCAATTGGACATTTATAAAAGATGTTATTTAATCAAAATGAGTTTTGTTCAAGTGTTTGATACTGACTTAGAAGTAGTTAGTAAAGTCATTATTATTTTTTGTGACTCTCAAACAAAGACACAATTTCGGTTAACGTAATGAATTTTAGCCAGAGAATAGGTATTTTCTATTAAAGTGGTCCTTTAAGAAGTTTATGTCAACTTGACATTATAAATTAACGTTGTGGCTACAGCGGAGTAAAATACTTTGCCTCTAAATCTTATCTAAATATCGTTGTACAAAATAATCTTGCTTTCATTTTGACTTTACTTTTGTACAATAGTTACAGTTGTTTTTAGGAGTAGACAATTACAAACTAACAGGAACGTTTTACTTGCTGTAATAATATGTTACGGGTAGAGAGTCAAAAAGAGTAGAGTAATAATTGTTTATTGGGAAGTGATTCTTACAAGCCGAATACAGAAAAAAAAACATAAAACACACACACATACACATTAAATACAACACGTATACATTTACATACATTTAATTAATAAACAAATGTCAAATAGTACAATATGTCAAATCAATAAAAGAAACAAATAAATAGCATCAAATTACTAATACAGTCAAAAAATCATTAAAATTATAAGCACCATCTACCGTGGTAATAGTTATTATCTTAGGCGAAGACAATTGCAAATTGTTAGGAATATCTTGCTTGCCACAATGTGTTCAGGATAAAGTCGTCTAGGTACGGTCAGTGTTCAGCGTTATCACCATCTTAGAAAAAAAATATAAGAGGAAGATGGGTCAGGCAACGCAGCTCACTGACTGTAAATATTTGTACTCTCAAGCTACTGCTTTTAGATTACAACACAATATTATGCAGCGATCCAACGTACACTACAACTAAGCATGCCACAATGCAATATCGATGAAGCTGCTCGTATGATAAAAATCGCAACAAAAAAAATCGAGCGCCCGTTTTTTCTGTCCCGATATTTTCGTTAGGCCCGTACTTCAAGTAAGTTGTATAAGATGTTGAAACTTTGTTCCAAGTGTGTATGTATTTGGGTCAGGCGAGTAACAAGATGAGGGGTTTCTTTAATATTATGTTCTGTGTCAGTTACAAGTACGTGTACCTGAATATAGGTACATGTTAGCTCGAGTCAGTACTTGTTTTCAAGTATCAAGAACTTTTGCCGCGTTCCATATTATCTGCTGGTTAGTTAAATACTTTTAATTTGTTGAAGTTTTTTTGCTAACGTAATATTTTCGATCGCCATTTTTTTTTGTATGAAGCTGTGAGTATAGATGTGATGTGTTTGTTGAAAAATGGAGTATGATAGTGCGTATATGAGTGATGTTTTGTGAAAGACAGTTTGTCAGGGTGTCCACTGTTCTATGGTTGTTGTAACTAAATAGTTGGTTAATACTATTGTTCGTTCTCGTTGTTGACGCATCTGTTACCTGTTTCTATATTCACTATTGTAATTTGGTAATTACAATAGTGAATTGTTGTTCTTTTCTTGAACTATATTTCGCACCCCCAGTGCGACAAAAGCGTAAGAAGAAAATGCTAACTTTACAGGAGAGCAAAAAAGTTGTTTGGTCTGGTATATCTATTTAATATTTGATCTTATCATCTTTTGTATTATACCATTAGTAGTAAAAAATACAGCTTTTTTTCAACGACATTTAAATACATGAAATTGTCGTGTATTAAAGATAATTAATATTTTAAGTTTTACACACGTTTTCCTTATTTAGTTAAGACAAATTCTCAAATGTAATACTGATGACTCTAATCATCGTTTTATAAATTTATTTGGAGACTGTAACTGATCGTGGTTATGTCGTTAAGACCATCATAAAATGCAGAGGGTAAAAACTACTTACGGCTTTTTTGCTTTATTTTATTTCATATATGTCATTAAAACCAAGTCATATTAGAAAGTACGCTTACTAGTTTCAGCTTGTTATAGGGAAACAAATACGTAAGTAAGATTAAATATATTTTTTGTCAAATTTTATGTAGTTAAGTAGGATTGTGGACTTTTTTGTCTGAAAAAATGTAAAACTTATGTGACGCGACTAATGTTTTTTTTTTGGTATAATGGCTTAATTTTTCATCAGATCTTAACGGAAAAAATAAGAATGGTGTATTTTTATCTGCGCTATATGAAACTGCAATAAAAAAAAGTGACGTATTCTTACTTACGCCTTTGTCGCACTGGGGGTGCGATTTTATGTAAATGTAATGTGGATGCGTTTACAAACATTTAAACTCACATACACTGACAGTCATAACCGGAACCTACCTGTATATAATTTAAAAATTTGTTCCGTGCGGAAATCCAACTCGCGACATGGAGTGCAGCAGCCTTATGCTCAACCAAGACGCCAAGCGTGCCGTCAAAAATTAAATAAGTGATGTAAGGTAAGCATTAGTCGAAGAGATATCCCACTGTTGATTTTAGAACATCGAACCGGTTGCATTACTTACTCATCTAGCAAGCCATGAACGAAAGAACTCAAAATCTCTAACTTACTCTGTGTCTAGAATATAGTATAGTACCCAAAGACTTTTGTTCTCAGTATTTTACTTATCCCTCGCAGAAAAAAAAACTGTGACACTTTAAAAAAAGCAGCCACAGAAAAATCTATCTAGCGAACACTAATGAGACAGAATTTAGCGAGAAACTGTAAAACCAGCAAGAAAGCCCTGAATAATCTAAAACCGAGACGAAACGAAAAAAATATATTCAAGAGAAAAACTAAGAGATTACAAGGCGAACAATAATTTTAGAACAGTAAAAGAAAATCGTCAGACAACAAAAGCTGAGGAGAATGAAATTAAACGATGCTGTGAACAGTACATTCGTTCCGCTAAAGTTAAAATGGATATTTCTGTTTAAACTTTAAATTAAACAACCACAGCTAAAAATTAACAGAACGTTTCAAATGAATTCGACGTCCGTCTCGAAGGTACTGTCGAGTGCAATCGGCTTCTTTTCTTTATATATTTTGTTTGTTTGTTTGTAAGGATTGAAGTCAAGAACTATTCAACCGATTTAAAAAAATGTTTTACCATAAGTAAGCTTCATTATCCCATTATCAGTGTAAGTAGTTGATGCCCTATAATTATTTTGCTTTTCTTTTTGTTTGTTTTTTAGGCATGTACCTACATAATACATTGTTGTGGGTTTGTTAATAATTAATACAACGATTATTTTGTTATTTATTTATGTATTAGGGACAAAAAGAATAACATGCTCAGAATTACAAAGAAATACTTAAACTAGGATTTGTCAAACACGTAACCCACACTAACCCACGTTATGAATTAATGAAAAATGTAATTATTTCAGGTAAATTGAAATTATTTAATTAACACATCACTAATATTTATAATTAATAAAAACGAAAAGCATCATCCACGCGGATAAATTCACGAGTCAAATTCTAGTCTATAATAATATTATAAAGAGGTTAATTTTGTTTGAGACGTTATAGGAGGTTATCTCTGAATAATACTAAACCAATTTTGAACATTCTTTTACCAAAAGAAAGCTACATTATTTGCGAGTCTCAAAGGTTACAATTTTTTCAAAATTAAGAAAGGCAAAGCGAGCAAAGTCCTAGTGTTGTATAAAGCTGTCTTCGAACGGGATAGTTACTATCTCGGAGACCAGACGTGGTACAGTCGCGTAGAATTGCGATTTCTTTTCGAGCTGTACAGTGGAACGTGCACTGTCAGACACATACGGATTTCGAAAAATAGTATCAAGATTGTTGATGTGCAACATTTTTACCCTGGGTTGTTGGATTTTTAGAAACCAGGAAAGCGCGCACTATTTGATTTGACCAATGAGCTCGCGCGATGGCGCGAAGATGACTGTGTTGGTGCCAACCCATTTTACGTGAGACTGGTACCTCTTTGTAGTGTCGTTTTATATTATAGCGGCGTAATTACCGCAGTAATATGTCAGATGTTACCACATTATAAGCGACTAGCAGATGTCACGTGGTTTTACCCACATAGTTCCCGTTCCCGTGGGGATAAATACAGGGATAAAAAGTTGCCTTTGTCATCCGGGGTTGACAAAGGCTACTTTTTAGTGTAGCTTCCCAACGGTGAAAGATATTTTTCAAATCGGTCCAGTTGTTTCGGAGCCTTTTCAATGCAATCAAACAAACAATCAAATCTTTTCTATTTATAATTACTACACTATAAGTGACTACTGTTAAGGCTTGCGTTTTACCGTGTGGAAGTAATATTCGGAGTTTTCGGAATCGAAATTCTCGCTCTATTTCGGAATGAGGAATATATTTTTAAGTTAAACCCTACAGTAATTGAATTACGTGTGTTGGCATATGTATTGTAGGCAAATGGAGAACGTATGCTATACATAACTTACGTACATGTATCCATTCGTCCATTCATCCTCCTTTTGAATATTGCGTAATTTCATTATCGTTCAATGTTACTAATTGATTTTCGTTTTTACTCAGCATTTTTAATTATTGTTCAGACTTAAAAAATGTTTAGTAAGTACGAAAAACAAATTAACTTAAAACAAATTAAAGGAAGTAAAGAAATAATATTAGTTGGCAACAGGTAAAAACATGAACACACTGTAAAACATGAACTGAACAAACCAAATCAGTAAAAAATAAACGGCATGTCACACCGCTGCGCCAAAAGGCTCAAGAAAGAATTATTAATTATTTTTATTAGTAGGCATTACACACTTAAACAACATAACACATTACCTGTTTACCCCAAAGAGTTAGGCAGAGCTGTACCTAATTACTACACCTACATCGCGCAAATTATGTTAATCTGATGTAATAAGGGGTGATCCAAATACCATCAACCGGATACAAATAGGAACTTATTTATCTTATAAGTGTGACATTCAAAAGTGTCTTTAAGGGTCTAATGAAATTAATGAATTTACTTTGACCAGACTGATTAATTCCTGATAGAAAAACGCAGTGACATTGCGTACGACCTAGGAATCGATCCCGGAACCCCAAGCTTAACATTAGTACTTGCGTCCACTAGACCAACCAGTCAGACTAATATGTTACAATTTTAAGTACGGTAAGCTCATTTAAATTTACATAAGTAGAAACTAGGATATTAATCAGTATTCCTGATGTATCCTGCGGCAAAAACAACAGTTTTAACTTTTTGGCTAAAGCCTCTATCGCTAGCTTAAACTGTAAACAAAACTATATTTTATGATAGATTTACGAAACTTAGTTATTGTTTTATCGAATAACGTCTATAAATTTATGGATGAGGTTGTAGGATCAGCAGGCCATATTACAAATTCTATTTCTATTCTATGTCTATTAAAAAATAAAAATGGCGTATATGGAATCAGCTGTTTGACAACAGCCATATTACAAATCCTACTCGTTAACACTTGACAGTTGACAAACAGCTGATTCCATGTACGCCATTTTCTTCTATTGTCGCCTTATCGATTACAATAATAGAAGCCTGCAGATTTAGACAAGTACCAATTTGATTTTTTTTTTATCACCAACCAAATTTTCACAGGGTGTTTGACCATGAATTTGAACAACTTTTACTATGGGACTGACTCGGTGACTTCTTAATGTCCTATGTCCCCTAGGGACATAGGGCAGAGGGCGTCCATCGTCCGCAGAAGTCCTTCATCGCGATCGGTCGTGAGCTTTACGCTTTATTGGCTCCACGTCAGTCCGATGCTCGTCTCTGCCAAAACGGTGCGACGCCAGGGTTCTCGGGGATGGCCACGCTTTCTTTTCCCTTGGGGATTCCAGTCCAACGCTCGTTTGGGTATGTGGCCAATCCATTTCCACTTGCGACGCTTGTTCTGGTGGTCGATCGGGCTCTCGTGGCATCTCTCTAACAGATGGTATCAGGCCAGTAAATTCCGAGAATGCGACTAACTCGGTAATCTCGAAAAAAAAAATTTAAAACTCTTCAAAATGTATGCAACAGCTAAATCTTTTTTCGAGATTTGCGAGTTTGTACCGTATTGAAAGTTATTCATATTCATCGGTGGAACCACCTGTGAAATTTGGCTGGTGATAAAAACTACCCTGTTTAGGCTTTTAGGATTAAGAGGTATGATGAATTTCGACCGCCAGGCGATCACTAGTTCTAATAAATAAACAATTTAATCAACAATGACCTTGTGAAAGTTTTTTGGGCACATGTCTATTAATGTCACAACAACCTTTTCAATGACCGTTAAATTAGGGATATAGGCAGTAATTATTGGTTATTTCATAATGCTTTTTATTAGGTATGTATGATTAATTTATCCACTCATTCGATCAGGTCGAAAACTGAACCATTTCAATGGCATACACGTGTTAATTATCTTACACGTGTTTCTACTTGAGCAGACAATAATTCTCGAATCAATATTTTTTTAACTAATTTAAGCCTTTCCCACTGATATACAGGAAGAAAACAAATAAATAACTTAATAAATTACCTTTGGGAGGGTTGCCCTATAATAATAGAATCATTATATTTTACTTGGCTTCTAAATTTGACGTGTAACAGTGTATTATAATGGCCTAACTGAAAAGCATGATTTGATATTGCCTTTGAAGGTTACTTAGTAGAAAAGACCGAAGAAATTATGGATAGATTGCGTGGAAGTTGATATGGCTAGAAAGGAGGTAACTCTTGAGATGACAACAACAGTATCATAAACTTCATGGTTGACCTAAGACTTCATTGTAGACCCAACTCAGCATTACTACTACTAGTAATTGTGTAGAGGTGTGTGTTTGTGAACGGGGAAGACTGGCCTGCCATTTAAATACAGTTTTCATTAGTTCGGTGGTTACTGTGAATCAAAAGCAAACAATCACTAAACGTAAACAGGTATTTTACTGGCCTGTTGGTCTAGTAGCTAGTGATCCTGACTGCTATGCCGGAGGGTCGTGGGTTCGATTCCCACCCAGGACAAATGTTTATGTGATGAGCACGATCATTTGTTCTGTGTCTGGGTGTTATTTATCTATAATATGTATGTATTTAGAAATATATAAGTATGTTTATCAGCTGTTAAGTACCCATAACACAAGCTCTCGAGCTTAACTTGGGACTAAATGGCGTTGTGTGAAAAGTTGTGGAATATTTATTTATAACCGCCGCATTTTCGTATGATTATTTAAACACAAATCACAGGACTGTTGGGATTTATACTTAAGGTTATTCTTATATTTCATCAATAAACTTTTCTACTTTACTTTTACTTTTACTACCAGACAACTAGTTGTCAGGTAGTAAAAGTAAAGTCGAAAAGTTAAAGTTAATGAGGTCTGATTGAAAACCATAGTCAGGCCATTGGACATTGCCCATTGGCCATTGGCCATTGATTAGTCATTGCCTGACAATGGTTTTCAATCAGACCTCATTGTGAAGCCGTGTCATATATGTAGATGTAGTGTAGGTATAAAATCAAAACAGAACCACCAGATCAATCGATTGGAAATATATCAAGACTTAAATTCAATGTTAAAATAAGTTTACAAGTAGCCACTACAACAATCATATAGTAAAATTAGTAATGGCCAGTATGAAATATCCTTCAGCATAAAATAAACACAATGAATAAATAAAACACGAACTACTCTCCCTGATGGCAGACAACATCCATAAAAGCATGAAACGTCCATAAAACAACATTTATAAACAATGCAAATCACCCGTAAATCCGGTTTAATTTTAACGCATAATGTTCGAAAAATATCGTAAAACATCATTCACTTATCATAAATTAAACTGTGCAACACTGTTTTTCATCGATATGTATTGGGAAACCGACAACTGACTAATGGTAATACACTTCCGTACTTAAAATGTATTTCGTTATTTTCACTGCGAAATATAAATTAGGTAATGTTTAATGGTACAAAAAGTGGTTTGTCACAACATAACAATTCCTTAATATTATTTAATTAAATGGAAGTTCGAGAACCGCATGGCCGATCATAACAGCGGAGTTGATCTTTCTATTCTTATACTACTGTCTTGTATATTGGTGTGTGCTAGCTATCATGTAGCACATTATTTAATTTAAATGATTAAATTTATTAATTACCAATGCTGTTTAAACTGTTCTTCTAACATATCAGACACACGTGTTGCTGGGGAGTTTGTTCCGCCACTTCTTCTTCCCAGCAAAAACTCTAGGAAGTGGCGAAGGGCGGGCGTTTTGGGGAATGTCTTATGTAATTTTTGACGTTCAAAAAGTGCTGATCCTCAGCCTAATTTGAATAAATGACTTATGATTTTGATTGATTTTGATTCTTTATGGTTAAGCAACAACTACCGAGGTCGGCCCGTAGATGGCCCATCATCCTTTAAATACCGTGCCAATGACTAGGTTTCGACCCCTTCGAAACATAGTCATTGGCACGAGTTGTTGTCTCACCTATCGTTTGCAGTTCTTTGACAGTCGTTTCGGCTAGAAAGTCTGACAACAAGTGTTACTTGGGGCTGATCCTGGTATCAGGCCGGAACCAGGCCCCAAAAAGATTGTTGTCACGGCCCACGGCAACTCTAAAGTTCATCAAGCGCGAGTTGGACTAAGTATTCCCTATTATCGATAAATTCATTCAAACTAAGGAAACATAGGAACTTTTTTTAGCGAAAATGATTATAACTCCTACTATCTACTACTAAATAGAATTAGAATAACAACATATTATACACATATGTATAACCTAACCTAACTTACCATACCTAGCCTATAGCAAACCTAACTACCTAACCTAACTACCTTACTGAAATGTATTGTTTTTGAAAGGTACAAAATACATCATTTTAAACTGAACTACTGCGCTGCGTGTTGCATACCTATGTCACATACAATTCTAGAATAGGTGGTAGTATTTCAAATAATAGTAGTAGGAGGTAGTAATTGAACTCTATTGGTATATCGTCCATACATAAAGTACTACTTTGACTAGCCTGTTGATCTATTGTTATGTGGCCCTGACTGCTATGCCGAAGGTCGTGGGTGCGATTCCCAACCATGACGAACGTTTGTGTTATAATAGAAAGAAAGAAGAAAGAAAATATATTTATTTAGGACCCGCACAGGAATTTAACAGTACAAAACTAAAACTTACATTTTAAATAAATATAAAACAAAAGACCAAGTCCCCTATCTCAGCACGATGCTACGATATTTAAAGAAAATACACGATCACGATCTTTTATCCTGTCTGACCTTAATTAAGGTAGTGGCCAAACGTGTTTAAGTTGTGTCCAGTAACTGCGTTGTGGAAATCAAGGGGGCCAGTCAAACTCACATTTTGATTAACAATATCGAAGTTTGATGAATGAAATCCGAAATGTATGGAATTCATTCCTATTTAACTAGGTATTTGGAGGTATGAGGAACAGGGTGTAAAGTTCCTCATCCACCGTTGAAAAGGGAGGATCCTCCGACCAGACGGGTGTTGTGTCTGGTGGGCTAACTACTGCCCGACGGTAGTCGTCGGGAACTTGTATAGGTTTAAACTGCGCGGATAACTTTAATAGCGAGATGTAGGATAGTTCGTATGTGGCGAGATAGATGTCGCTACAACTACGTCATTGTCAAAACCCTCAGATAAGTCTGTCGCTCAATTTAAAATACTGGTACAAAATATCGGTCAGACTGGAAGCCGACCCAAACTAGAGTAAGGGCTGTGCACTGTACAGGTGTGTTAACATAGCCATCAATTATTATTCAAAAATAAAACCCCCACTAGTTATAAAGGCATTCAGCTTGAATTCCCACTGCAGTACTCGGCATACAAAACACCATTTCACAAAGGAAATAAAAGATCTTTTCATATAACACTTGTGAGCGTGATTGTACGTATCTACGGCTCAGGCAACGCGTCTCATGGGTAATGAAGAGAAGTGTCCCTTATAACAGAAGCTTATATTACCGCTTTAGTTCGCTTTAAAAAAAATGCAAAAAAGTAAATTAAACACGTCCGGGAAATCTTTGGCCTAAGAGGTGGGACCTCTGTCTGAGCTTTTTCTGACCTCTGTGTGATTTTTATTGTATACGTTTTTTGATTCAGCCTTTGTTATAATGTCCCTTAGATTCATATCCATTTTTTTACGTTTTTTACTGATGATATTTATATTTATTTTGGGAAAACAAACATAGTATTAACCAGTTAGTTAGTTAAAAATTACATTGCATAAGTGTAACTAACAACATTTTTACATCTTAAATACAACACCATTAATAAGGACCTTATAAATAACTAATAAGTAAAAATCTTATGTAGGTACATACAAATTAAAAACAAACAACAAAAAATCTGAGTCACTAAATAAATTTTCTCAATGAGCTCCTAAAATCGTAATTATTCTTAATGCTGTAAACAACCATGAACAAAATCATCATTCCTATCTTAAGAGAAGACCTAAAAATTTTTTTTTTTTTTTATACCACGACGGTGGCAAACAAGCTTACGGCCCGCCTGATGGTAAGCGGTTACCGTAGCCTATGGACACTTGCAACACCAGAGGCGCCACACGCGTGTTGCCGACCCTTTAAAAACCTATTTACTCCCCTTTTGAAGAACTCCATCCATACATATAATATCCGATATATATACCGAAAATCCAATAGATCGTCTTCTTGACTAGACAAAAACCCGTGATCCCCTAAAACCCGTTTCGTCTAACATTATAAGATTGTCTGTTTTTCTTGGCGCACTGTTGGTACAAATGCGGCGATGCTAAGCTTGTTTACCTACACACGTATGCTCTCAGCCAACTGTACCTTCAAGGTAATCTAATAACAACAATGAGGGTAGGTCCGGGGTTTTTTTTCCCCTGTCAAGTTCGGATGGTTAGAGGAAGAAATGTCGCGGGAAAGTGACACTTACTGTTTTGATACGAATGTAATGATACAACACGGACGGTTGTGTGATTGTAACAACGAGGACTTGCAACCTTAAATCTTTATGGACAAGCTGCCATTCCTGGACCTATTTTATTTTGGATTAGCTCGCCACACCATTCCCATCTACGTCAGCAGCAACAAAATCGCCAAATCGTAAACGAATGGGTCATATAATGGCACATCCGAATACACAAGCCGTAGTTAATCCAAAATCAAATAAGTCCAAGACTAGCAGCTTGTTCGTAAAGATGAAGGCCATAAGTAAATAGTAACATATTGTATGTAACAAACGTGTGTAACATACGTGTCGTGTTGCGTGTGTTACATGTTTCATATTTATAATCAAAGACATTCAATACATATAGACCGGACATCACGAACAAAATTTTCGTCCGAAAAAGTGTGTCCTGCTGGATACAAGTCTATGAGTTTTTTGTAGTACGCCCCGCTGCCGCTCCAATATTCATATATTATTCTAGATGGCGTTACTGAGACATGGGATCAAAGTTTTTCTATGACATTTCCTTGACATGCCCGCTCTATAGTATTTTAAATCTTTTTGTTTATAATAAACTAGCAGAAGTCAAACAGTTTCACCCGCCTTGTTTCTTTTGACGTGAGAATACAGGGATAAAAAGTCCTAAACCTATGTCACCCGGCGATAACACTATTGCCTTTTGACATAGGTTTTAGGAGCTTCCAAACGGTGAAAGAATTTCTCAAATCGGACCAGCAGATTTTGAGATTAGCGCGTTCAAGCAAACAAACTCTTCAGCTCGATAATATTGATATAGATATAAAAATATTGAACATAAATATTTTTCCAAGCAACGAACTGTTACATTATAATGGTTCCATGTTTGCCAGTCGGCTACGGAGTCCAAAAACAAACTATAATCCGACTCCACCACAATCTTTTCTCCGTCAATGTCCCAAAACCCAATTCGGGGAAGATAGACAAACCATACCACCTCTGACACACGTTACTCTAATAAAGTAATATGGCACACACATGACAAAGAGCTACATGCATTATCCAATTTGTTCCATCACTGGTACAAAAGCAATGAGCCAGTGTATAAGCCAACAATCGAGTTATATTCGTCTCGTAAGAAAACAGTCGAAGCCTCCACGCATAAATGTATTTCCTCCTCTTATATGAAAACGAAAATAAGATTGTCGTCAATCTTTTGACGTACGATTTCGTTAGCTACTGTTGTTTTTGCAAGTATCGAGTTTTTGTTAGAAAGTATTGGCGGCTGCCTCGTCGGTTTAATGGTAGTAAGCACTACGGCTGAGCATGAAGTCTAGGGTTCCATTTGAAGGTGGGGCAAAATTTTATTAGGTTTTATCCATCTGGAGTTCTAAAGTAAGGTTTGCCCCTGTTTCATGGAACTTAAACTTAACTGTGTAAATGTGGGTGTAATTACTAAAGGTACATCTTTGACTAACCCTTTCTATTAAACAAGTGTTACGTTGTTTAAGGGTTCGATTTGAAAGCCATAGGGTAGTTTTATTAAAACAATAATCTTAACAAACAAAAAGATATAAAATGGAATTAATTTCTTTAAGTTGGATTAACACGTCATACAAGATTTTCTTTTTTAACTAATGAAGTGAGGTCGGGAACAAACTGAGCATTTGCGATCGCAAAAGAGAAATAGGAGTTTAAAGATAAAATACACATCAGGGTACGGAACTCTTGACTAAAAAGTCCACCTCGCTCTTAATCTGTTTATTTATAAAACATTTGCCAAACAACGTGGCAATGCTGTCAGTCTTTTGTGTACACTTCCAGTAGACAGCGATGCGGATGAGTTTTTTGACGCCATATTTTAGAGTTCGTTTTAGATGTTATTTTCTTATTTGAAAGATTGGGCGCATAAAAGGTAGTTTACAACTGCTAACTGACATCTATGAATTTGAAATTGAAACTGTTTGAAATTGTTGACATTGTTTTATTGAAATAATAGATGTAAGTACATAAATATTAAAACGTTAGGTCCTTAAACTAGAGGTATATAATTACAGGATTCTACCTGATCTAGGATAAACCTGTATCTCATGTAAACACTCAAGGTAAACATGAAAATTATCTTAAATCCCTAAAACAAATACCAACTAATATCTTACATACTAACTATAAAATATGATCTTATTCTGAGTAAAATATTTTGATTAGATCACAGGCTTTTCTGCATCAACATTTTACAAGTTACCGAGACAAATTCTACAATTAAGCAATTTAATGCTAGGTGCATTAAATTGCTTAATTGTAGAATATGTCTGTCAACTAGTTTACAATCCTAGTAGTAGTAGTATGCAATGATTTTATTATAAGTACAGTGCTAAATGACATACATGAGCTGTGATATCAGAGAAATAAAAATGTAAATCTAAAACAAAACACTTATTAAATGTATTTCCATACTGCCGAAAATGTTATTTATATTCAAATAAACCCAGTAACGCAGCTGAGCAAACCTTGCATGTCGGCTGTCGGACCCGGTTCTTGTCAGGACTGCCCGGGTCTAGTCAGGACATACCCGGGATTATTTGACCGGGTCAGACCTTCCTATCTGAGAGCAGATATTAAGCTACCACACCGATGCTCTTAACTTGAAATATTTCGGTGGTTGGAGATCGGAGACAATTAATTTATTGTAGCTAACATAGTTCCTAAAGGTTATGTGCCTTTATATTTGTGCCGCAATAAATGTTCAAATTTACCACATAAATTATCAAGGCATTTTTGAAGATGGGAACATGATTTATAAACTTTGGCTCGATCCAAAAAATACATAAAGTTGACAAATCGCTTTTTAACCATGCTTAACAGTTAGGTACATTATCAGAAATGCCATTTACAGAACAATCATTGTGCAATCGGCCCTTGAAACCTTCAACTAGGGTAGTAGTTATTGCTTGACTGCTCGTGCCTTCTTTAAATGAGAAGAGTTATTTACCTTGTTATAGGAGATGCTGAATTTTAATATTTTTTTAATTGTATGCGAGAATTGTTTGTTTTTGTTTTGTATTATTATGTATACAGTGTCATTTCTGCCTACCCCCATAGGAAAAAGGCGTGAGTTTATGTATGTATCATAATTGAAATTGTGATTTAGTGGTTATTAAATAGAAGTTATAGTAATGATTGATTCATTCTGATGAAATATGTTGATTTAGTGAGTATGAGTTTGATACTTATTTCACAAAAATGAGTATTTATTTCATAAAAATATTAACAATATTTGCTGCATTTATTACCAAAAACATTCACCAAAGAAAGTACTGTATTAAAATGTGCAGTTTTATTACACATTTTCAATGTTTTTGTTTACCCCGTACAATTTTCTATTATTATGCAAATATTTCCTGAACGTAGGGTATTTATTATTTATAGTGACCCGCCGGGACCCCGTGGATATTATTTACCCCAAAATTGTGTCGCGATTAATAACACTGGAGACTTACCGAAAGTCACAGTTATTTTCATATTATACTAGCGACCCGCCCTGGTTTTGCATGGACCCAAACATTTTTTGACCCTAGCGAAATGTGGTTGTACCTGCTATAGTTAGTACAAGTAGTAAGTTTTAGAAAATGTAGTACATTGTTATCAGAATATTAAACTTTGCTCAATTACACGGACACAGAACAACTTCTAGAAGTTTTGTCATGATAATTTGTTTATTTCGTTTGTAAGTTACTTAATTTTTTAAAATTATATAAATTAGTTTTAGGTATTTATGTTCCAATAGGATTTTTTCTCGTAGTTGTTAATAGTCTCTTAGTTTCATCAGTTTTACTTATAATTTATTTATATCCCAATGCACGTTACTGAAATGTAAAGTGATGGCCTGAAACACAGGTTTGAATAAACCTAGTTCAGGTGGGTCGCTAATTATTGTATAACCTGATCCCTTTACTTCCATTTGTAGTATTTTTTTTAACTAAGTATAAATTGTGTAGGTTAAATTAACTCCTACTATTGCCTGGCTAAATGCACACTTTTTGTAAACAATGATTATCTTTAAATTATTATTATTATTATAGTTACACCTCTGCCTAACTTTTCAGGGAATACAAGCGTGTTGCTTTGTCTATATAATTCTACTAATATAATAAATGTAAAATTACGTGAAGATATTTCTTCCCCAATTACGCGTAAACCGTTGAACAATTTAGGGTGAAAATTGGCATATATAACATATCATTTCCGGGATTCTTGCTATCCATATTTAAGTGTTCTTCTCAACATCTTGGGGAACTTTTTTTTTTTGCAGGTGAAGTCGCGGGCAGAAGGTAGTGTAAAAAAGGTCGTATATGATGCGTGGTTATAGATGAGTTCGAACCCAAGGCACTCCTGAATTTAAACGGTAAAGAAAAACATTGTAAGGAAACTGGAATGCCTGAGAAATATTTCTAGACGGCCAGTGATGCCAAGTCAGAGATGGTCCACACGAAAAGAAGAAGAGTATACAAAAGTAAAAACGTTTCTCAAGTTAAAAAAATTAAACACAATTCGTTTGAATCAAAGTTTCGTTTCTTACTTACTCTTTGGTGTTCTTATTACACACCGTTGCGTTATAATGCTGTGCTTAACCTTCAAGTCTCCAAATTAAAGCATAAGTACCGTACGAGCTTCGTTTGTGGAACCGCGAGTGTATGAAAATGTTCGCTAGGAAGATTTTCAAATTACGCAACAAGAACGATCTTGTGTAATAACCTGAATCGCTTTCGTTTATATCGGAGGCTAGTGTTGGCTTCGTTTACGCAAACGTTCGCGTTCAAGTTAAGTGTACGCTTGGGTTTACATTGGACATGTTTAAAGATATTACATGGCACTATTTATTTTGTTTTCTTTCTTGATTTTTTAGGAAAACGCAAAGGTTCTTATGTTTACTTTGGAAAGAGAAACCCTGAAATCATTACAAATACAGTTTAGTTTTATGCATTTAAGTGTATAAGTGCAAGTTTCAATGCGTTCAACAACCAATAGTTTTACTCACCAACAACCAAATGTATTCCAAAACTATTTCTAGGACCAACAAAACAAATAGGAGGTAACTCAAAACAAATGCGCATCTCGCAGTTTAAACCAACACTGCTCTATTTCAGAACCAAAGTCCCCACAAACATTGGCGTACAAATATTACCCTCCAATGTTTGCCACCAACAAAATTAAAGCGAAGTCTACCATATTTAGGAATACGTAACACAAAAACCATCGCGGAATCCCATCTAATCTTGCGAAGAAATCTCTTGTTCAAAGCCTTCTCCACACGGCTGTCTATGTTAATAAAGGTAATTATGCATTTTGCGTGCGTGAAATAAGCTCCTGGTATCTACAATATCCCGGAGATTGCGTTATTTTGAATGGAATTTATAAATTTAAAGTGATACTGTTACTTTAACGGTAAGGTGGGTATGTTCGTTTTCTTCTGTTTAATTAATGCTGAGAAAATATTCATCTTGGAAAATAATCTTATTAATATTGTAAATGTGAAACTTTGCAAAGATATTTCTAGGTTTATTACTCAATCACACGTAAACCGTTGAACAGATTTCGGATAAATACGGACGTCACGTGGTTTCATCTGCGTAGTTTCCGTTCCCGCGGGAATATAGAAATAAAAAGTAGCCTTTACCACCCGCTGGTAGTGTTGCTTCCGATCGATGATAGTAGTTAGTTGTAGTAGTGTTTAAGTTTATTCGATACACCCATAAATACAATTTTTTTTTTTCTCTTTTTAATATTATTATCAAGCTCATTCCACCATCTCCTTTCTACCATCGGGAATCCAGACGTTCTGTAGGTTATCACCCATTCCTTGTAGATGTTGCACACATTTGCACGAAGTGCTTTGCCTGTTCCTTTATTATGCGCACAGCCAAGGAGTAGAATTCCCTGCCTGCATCGGTGTCCCCGTGTTCGTAGACCCCAATTTGTTTAAGTCGAGAGTCAATAGGCTTCTTTTGGGTAAGCTCGTTGCATCGTCGACCTCATCCCTGACCACAGGGCAAGAGTAGACCCATTATATATAGAAAAGTATATTAATAGATTATACTCCTTACAGATAAGTAATTGTAAATTAAACAAAACCGCGAAATATTTGACATCTACTTGCGTCGTTGCCAACTTTTAGAATGCACGCCCTTAATGCACAGTCTGAGGAATATTAATTTATGTAGAAGGGGGAATTTAACGCAATTTAAAATTTACGTACATGGTGTTGCTCTATTCCTTTAATTAAATTTTGGTTTTAATCAGCTTACTTTTGATTGGTCTTAGTTTTGTACTATGAGATTAATTAGTTCTCAATAATGCGGTTCATGGAGCACGAAGTCTGATGGGATTTGAATATTTCTAATATTTAGTGCCCGGTTGATGGCAATCACTTCCTGGGACTGGAACATAACTGTCAATATTCATTATCATTTAGGTACTAACTTACTCTATTCAAAGCCAAAACTCATTTATTTATTCATAACAATAAGATGTTTATTATTATTTTATTTTTTTTTATTTTATTTTATTTGGGAAATTTACAGCTATAGTGGAGTATAGTTAACATTTTATCTTGCTGAAAGCCAATTACAAATTTTCACTTATAATTAAACAAATAGCTTAGTTTAGTTACTTAATAATAGTAGGCTACACTACACTGCCCTGATAACAAAGAATGCAGTAATCGACATTTTTGAGATTTTCACTTTTTTCCAGAAATGGCATCCCAAGAGGTTCATGTACATGAAAAAAAAATATTTTCATAAGAAAATTCACTAGAAGTATGTTTTTTATGTAATGATTTTCGCCGTACTTGCATAAAAACTGCTTCAATGATACGAAAAAACGCAGTATTAGACATGGCCTAAGAAAGAATGCAGTACTTGCAAGAATACCCTAAAACAGAATGCAGTAATATCCACTACTTTATTATTTTGTTTTAAATTCAGTAGACAAATTGCTAAATTAAAACGCAGTACTCCACATTACTGTATTTAAGTGTAGTAAAGGCTTGCGAAGACGTAGCAGTGCGATCCATTGCCGCGTTTTGTCTTAGTAAATCAGTTCGGCGACGTCATTGTTGTCTCTTGTTGTTTTTTTGACGCAACGAAGTTTGGGTGAGTATACCTAATTATGATAGTGTACTCTAACTTCGATCGAGTAGTTTACAGCAATTTAATGACATTCATATTAGTTTGATATTAATACCAGGAAAGTTATAGGTAGATACAGAAGTCAATCTAATACTCGAAGGTACTATCTAAATTCACGTCCCAAGATAGGTATTTGTTTATCTGAACTTTGTAATGCAAAAATTGAGCCTCAAAAACCAAATTCTAACTAGGTATTTAGTGGATGGTTGTGAATTATCGTTTTCAACCGACTTCTCTAAGACACTATTAGTTCTTTTGCGCCGCCAAATATTACGTAAGTTGAAAACATGATTTTTTGTTTACGTATACATTGTGTTGGTGTTAGTGTTATTTGATTGGTTTAGATATAAAAACGATAGGGCAAAAGAAGTTATGTAAATAGATCAGTCTGTTTTAAAGTTATTAAGGGTCTTGCATTTAAAGAACAAATTGTCAAATGTATGTACCTACAATTTGATTTAAGTATGTTTTATTCTGTAAACTTTTTGTTTTGTAATAGTTTGTTAATATTGGAGAATAAGATTTTTGCAATGCGGGTGGGTAGGTGTACTTGCGGATTCAACAACACTAGCGCGAGCGCATGGCGCCGTGCGTAGGTTAGGGTATGAAAAGTGAAGTACCTACATAAACGAATTTGACTTCGGTACCTATCTATTTCTTTTTTTAATGCCTTCTTCATAATTCTTCCTTAAAATTATTCCTATCAACTCTTACTTAATCCATATGCAGTATTTAATAAATCAATCTGTATCTGTAAATCAGTGTTACGAAGTGCGGATGTTTTAATTTTGTTATTTTTCGATCAATAAACGTAACTTCCTAAGCAATACACTAACTTAGTACCGATTTCGACAGTGAGTACTGTAGGTATCTTTAGTAGTTTTATGCTAGTTCTTGCTTAATTAGTATCTAATAGATGTCTTATATTTCAGATCATATACAGTTAGCAAATTCAGGTAAAGTTAATGTAAAGCCCATGGAAGTTTCCGATTTTTTTCAATACAAAGATCACTCATCTCAGTATAAATTAAAAAAGTGTAAAGAAAGAACCTATTTAAAAGATATTGTTTGTGTCGAAGTACAAAGAAATCGTATGACACTACTTGCTAAGACAAGTCATGATGGAAATACGTTGGAAATAGATTTTCTGAAAAGTCAATTAATAAAACAATCTGCTGTAGGTACCTGAGCCAGTAAGAAATCAAAAGCCGCGAGGAATAACATTGGAGAGAAAGACTGGTATACTAAAAAAATTAGCTAACATAATACCTGAAAACAGACTGCTGTTTTGGCAAAATCTGCCTGTAAACGATGCCTCTGTAGATCTCATTGCAAATAGAGAGTCTGCAGAATTAATATATATATATATATATTTTTTTTTATAGGATTTTTTCTTTGGATGTTTTTTTAAGTTTATAATCTTAGATTTTGTTTGATAGCTAGTATTTAAATAATGTTTTCAACGTTTTAATAATGTTGTTTAAGGTTTTTATATTAAGAACATACCTGCATATAATGATCTGCCTTATTGGAATGTGATAAGTAAATAGTTAACTAGTTTTTGCTACTAAGTCATGCCAATGAAAACAAAGACTGAATATTAGAATTACATTGAAAGAGTCTGATTTAATTTAGAAATTAAGAAAGCGCTAAATGGTTCCTAGATGATGCATAATTAATGTTAATTAACAGTCTGGCTGAATTTTGTTATTTTTAGTTAATAATGTCGTGATAATAATTTTCTTATTAAAACTGAATTTGCAAAAACATGTTTTTTTTTTATTTCACCCTAATGCTGCATATTTAAGAACATGAAGTAGGTTCTAAACATCCGTATAGTTTACTCAATACTTTATTTGCATTTCACGATGTAAAAACTTAGGTCGTAGCTAAGAGACTAAAAAAACCTTAACCTTAAAATGCACCTATATAAGTCCTTGAGAAGACACAGTACACTTCAACTTATTTTCGAGCATATAATAATGGCAATAATTACTAAAAAATAATGCAGTAATCGACTTGTGCTACGACATAATGCAGTAATACGCGCAAGTGCTGCATTTAGTTTTAGTATCCTGTAACTCGGAAACGACCTGATACTAAACCGAAACACAGTAATACGTATTATAATTGCATATATTAGTAAATTAAATAAAGGAAAATTATCTTGTAAAAGCTTGATTTTTTTCCGAATTTTTAGATATATATTATGACCAATAAAATACGAATATCTTGCTCAGATGATATGAAATATGTTTTTTGCGTTTATCTCGTAACCGCCATTTTGCGATTACTGCATTCTTAGTTATGACGGCAGTACAATTACAATAAATTATTCGAGCAAACATGGATGCTTGGATATGTTAGCAAAGAAATGGTTGCACAGAGTTTTTCTCAATCTGCGAACATCACAAACGAACGGATCGACGTCGACTTCCTGGCAAGCCACGTTACAAGCTCGACAAGCTCTTAAAAGGTACGAGTTTTGACGTTAATAACAGCGTCTAAAAATCACGTTTCATCGCTATCTTGTACAAAACAGAGCAAAAAACCGGCATGACAAAGCCCCTAGCAACTTGACCTTAAAAATAACCTATAGAAAAAAATACAAACTAACATATTCCTAAAAGCGAAAAGATATCTCGGAGACGAGACGCCTTGATAAAAAGCTTCCAACTTAGACATTACATTACAAAAGAAAACCGAGTCCTTTGACATACAGACAAAAAAAATACATTTCTTCTCGCGTACAGTCAACGTTAAAAATATCGAGACGAACTGTCTAAACTCGAAATGATTTGTACAAACTGTAATTTTTTAGTCCTTTGGTGTGGGACGCAATCTGTGTCGATACCCTTGCGCCATCTCATATTCCAAGTACGGCGAGCTATGTTGGCGCTGCTGCTGCAGCTCTGGAGACTCAAGCGGCGCAAATACTGTAATCTAATTGAGAATTATAGTTTTCAACCGTTTGGGGTCGAAACGCTCGGGTTATGGGGCCCGAAAGCACGCTGCCTGAACAAGGAGATTTTTCGCCGAGTGGTCGAAACTTCGCGTGACCAGAGGGCTGGCTTATTCTTTGGTCTTAGAATGGTTGATCTGTCAAAAGCAGATGCAATGGATACTATCTACTTATATTAGACATTATTATTTCTGGATTGAGCCAGAAATCTTATTTTCGACGATCTGTCTAAACGACAATAAACGTTTAAAATGTACGAAAATTCGATTATTTATAGAATAACATGATGGTTGTATTATACTATGAAAGATTTACAAGGTACCTACAATGTAACACTGACCTGATCGGGTTGTTTTCATTGTTTCTTATGTAAACGTGCTTTTTCAACCAATGTTCAGAGGCCAGCACATCAAGCTAACCCCTATTTGTAAAAATTCTTTGATTCTTTGATTTGTTTTTTTTTTCTTTCTTTATAAATAATAGTTGTTCAACTTTATTAGAAACGGAATAAGGTTCATGTTCAATAAGCAAGTTGACTAAATTTTAGTTTTTAGTCCCTCACCTACATAACTAGAATATATTCGACACATACGCTTACAGTTGACAGACACTATCCCGTACAGTTTATACAGAATTATGACGACACAAGCCCACTCCTTAATTGTAATGCACTCAATCTAAGTAGTTTTCCATCAATTTGAAAAAAAGGTAAAAAAAATACTTGTGTACCTATATTATTTCCTGATGAACTACTTAAATATAATTTTGATACACCGTCCGCGTGCCTATTAGGAATCTGACAGTTTTTGGTTGTTTGATTTGCTGTAGTCAGTACAGAAATTACCGTCATTAAATTATGACCTAATACATGTGCAAAAACACAGTACGTACTCTTACACGACAACTGTTATTCTGATGACAAAAAACTCGATTTGAATAAAGTTTAATTTCCTTGTCATTTTTGACGCTGATTGTACAAATAATCTACAAGGGTATGTTAGATGTATTTTAAGTAACGGTTGAGTATGACAAAAGAACCTTCTATGCCCTAAGGGTTAGTGAAGGATTTTGATTATTACAATGAGTTTACTTCAGAAAATACTTAGAAAAACTACAGGAGTGTAACGGGCTTCCCATTGTATTCTTCTCGGTAACAAGGTCTATGTAAAGAGCTTTTGTATGACAGACTAACAGTAAGAAACAATATTTACTAAACCTTTCTGACTGCAGGTACATCAGGCTAATTTATTTATTTATTTTATACTTTTCGGAAAACTTACTGCTAGGCAGACAAACTATTGAAAGTAATAGCAAAATGATGGCCAATTACAAGTTTTCACAGATAACATTATGTAAACAAATCAAATTTACTGAACGCTAGGTAGCAGACAGTGTTACATTCGCGTTTTCTTTAATTGTACAGTGCAAAGGCTATGTTACGCTATCGAAAAAGTGGTTGCAAATAGTCTTCTTAAATTTAAACATGCTGTGCAGGTATTAAAGAGACCCATACTGGCAAGCTGCATTGCAATAACGACAATAATCATAAATTATGCTAAATATTTCTGATTGTATTAATAAAGTAAAATATTGGTAAGTAAAACGCAAGGAATGAAGTCATTTATTTTTGCTTCAGTTTGGTTGACAATATTACTAGACTCTGAATGTTACTAGTTTTAGCACATAATTTAAGTTATTGATCTAAATGATTAGACAGACGTGAGTTAGTTGCGCCACTTCTTTCACTGCTAGGTGGTGGCAGGCGACATCAAATTGTCACGACATTTCCTTCAAAGTCTGACACGGCCACGTGTCGCTATTAAAATCAAACACAGAAAATTATCAAACAAAATAAACGAAACTCCGAACAGAAAATAGCAACTAAATCAGTATATTTCTCTATCTAAACTCAACGTACCATTTTTATACGGCGAGCTCTTGAAAATCTCTCGACTAACATTGTTACCTTTATCCCAAACAAAAATCCACTTCTGCGAAAATGAAAAATATGACGTCATTAAATAAGATCCAGTCCACACGGACCGAGTCACCCTAAGCACGTGTATTCGTCACTTGTACGCGTAATCCGAGCTGTCAAAAGCCCGAAAATTGCTCGACACGTCGTCGTCATCGTGTTATTGTCAAGATTTGAACTACCATTGTGCGAAATGACCCTTCGACTTACTATTGTGCTGCCTTTGAACCGAAGTTGTTAGTAAGGCGAGTTGTTTGTTTGGTTTGAAATTAAATAAGTTATTGTGACCTATTTCTGCCGGTCGAAACTTAAGTGAAGTGAAATGTGTGAAAAAAATTACTGTGGAATGACAGCTCAATTCGCCTTCACTTCACCTATATTTTCACGGGTTGATTCATCGATATTTTAAAACCTTTTTTGTTTGGTTCGATAGGTTGGTAGGCTAGGCTACTAAACAGTTATAAAAGGATACTTTGATTTAGATTGAAATGAACAAACTGTATTCAATTCGTCATTAAGTTAAGAAATTATCACGCCAGTATTCCTCAAATGATAAAGCAGTGGACCACAAATAGTATTAACGTTTCGCCAGTTAAATGAAGTCCCATAAAATAGGGGCGAGCCTATTGCCATTAGTCAGATCCGGTTCCAGGCTGCTACAGATGGAAAAACTCAAGCAACCCACTGCATGACCGAATAATGTGTTTTTTACGAAGAAGAACGTAAAATATACTCAATAATATTTATTACACGGGTTAGCACTGTGAGATGACTAGACTAAATTTAAAAATAGAACACATGTTTTCTGCAAACAGTGTTCAGATGATCCTATTTTACGTTCAAGTCAACTCTCTTATCTAAACGCTCCACAAGGTATGTAACCCCTCAAATGGTAAGGATTTTGAGAATGTAACACGTGCAGGTTCACTTTTTAGCGGCTTCCCCTAATGGGCGTCACGTTTTGTTACCAGATCCCCTTTGATGATAGACTTTAGTTCCTTACGCGTGTTAGTTTTGTTATTTAAATTGAAGGCAATGTAGACAATAAGAGATATTTTACAGGTGCGAGTGGAAAAAGTTTAGTTATTATTTTAGTCTGAGAGCGAACTGACGTTGGCTCCCCACTATAAGCCACTGCCATTTAAGGATTTTTCGAAAGTCTGTATTTTTGTTTAACGTTAAATGCATGCAAAAACAAAAAGGTATTTGTAAAGAAACATGATTTATAAAATCTGGCTTGATCGAAAAAACGCGTAGATGAAATTAAACAGCTATTTAAAACGTGTTACACTTCAGAGATGCCATCGTGAGACCATGTAAAAATTATGTAAAAATACGTATTACTGTTACAGTAATAGTTTTTAGTTTTATCTATGTTAAAATCATACACACGCAACAAAAAGTTCAAATTTGCACCTACCACCGCTTTTGTCTGCAACACCCAAAGGTTGAAAATGCCTATGATATTAAGTCCTGCTCTGAACATTAGTGTACTTGAAATATTTATTTTATAAAGAGCAGCCAAACTTCATTTCAGACTGGCCTGTTGGTCTAGTGATTAGTGGCCCTGACTGCTATCCCGGTGGTCGTGGGTTCAATTCCCACTCAAGACAAGTGTTCGTGTGATGAGCTCGATCATTTGTCCTGTGTCTAAGTGATATTTAACTATAAGATGTATGTATTTGGAAATATATAAGTATGTTTATCAGTTATCTAGTAGTCAAAGCACAAACTCTGCTTAGTTTGAGATTAAAAAAAGTTTGTGGAATATTGTATTTATTTAATTAACCTTTTAATCGTGTCAATTAGAGACACAATAGAAAGACACTGACAGCGCGGACACCGGTGTCCTCTAGGGGTTTAACGAATGAAATGTGTTTTACGAAGTAGACTAGTAAACATCTAACACATTAACGTGATGATCTTCCAACTACGGACTGAACACAGCTAGCGTAGTTTAACCTTGGTTCGAGCTGTGTGGATGTAATTATTTATTCACAAGCCCCCACGTGCCACGTCAGTAATACCATCAATTGTTTCAACTTTGATGTCCACAAGCAGTCAAGTACAATTCACAAATAGAAACTTGAATATTGCAGTAAATTGTCGGAAATGTGTTGAAAGTGGTTCGCTTCTCCATCGACACACTTCACAATATGTAAAGTTGTATCGATGTGAGCCTGTTGTTTGAAGAGCAAAGTTATAAAGCTTATTTGAAACTTCTCTAAAATGGGCTACTTGACATTATACAATAGTGAATTATGAAATGTCGCCAAAAGATTAACAAAAGTAAGACGACATGAAATGTAACAATACGTTGACTAAGAGCCGATCTTTTAATCGTAAAATAAGTTTTATCTGATGAAGAAAAATTGTGACAACTTTTATGTAGATTAATGTGTCAAACAGCCATATTTATTCATCAGATAAGAAATATCTGACTATCGAAAAATCATTTCTAAGAACAATCAATTGACTGACAAATAAACTCTTAAGATGAATCTGGCCTCCTCCCTTCCGAATCCATTATAATAATAATAATAAATAATAATTCATTTGCGTAAATAAGGTACAGAAGGTTCACAATATAAATAAAATGGATCTCTTATTCTGCCTTTAATTTCGGCGTGCAATTAAAACTAATTATTATATAATTAATTTAATACATAATTATGTCCCATGCCTTTCGTTAAACATTCCAGTAAACTAGCCTAATTGTTTATTTTCTGTGCTTTGTGAGAAATACCCAATTTTTAACAGCAAATGCAAATGACAGTTAGTTAAATGTCTTTGATATAATTAAAGATGTGTTTTTGTTTTGTTTTTACAAACACTTTTACCCGTCAAACCAGCAAAATACACACACTATAGGTACAACTGACTCCATGTTTTCTTAAAAACCGGAGTAGGTATGATGCGGAACTCCTACAAGAATAACTTCACAAAGTACACAGTCCTCATCAAACTTAATGTTACAACTTAAACTCGAAGTGTGGAACTACATATAAATAGTTTGGAATAGTCAAGAACAACTAACCGACTGCAATGTTGATTCTTTTGTAAAGAAATGGCGAGAAAGTCATTAGCTCTCCTACAGTCGGTGAAGAGTTTGTTCTGAATATTTAATTACTAGCTTTTGCCTGAAACTTTCGTTGGGTGGGGGTCTAATATGCCACAAATACTCGTATTACAGACGAGTATTTGTGACATATTAGACCCCCACCCAAGTAGGTTTTCGTGGTTGAAAAAAAAAGTGAAAAGGGGGTTCGAAGTTATCCCTCTTCAAACAAACTCACATTGCAAGTTTTATTTTATAATAATAGTCACAAAAAAGTGGCTAAATACCAGAAGGACAATTCTCGTATTTGAAATAAAAATAAATGAATAAAAAATAAAATAAAAATGTTTATTTCATCACTTATGACACTTACTGTGTTAGGTTTGGAGTCACCTTTTAAGCAAAGATTTGCTTGTATTAGGTGGTTCCGCTCCTCCAGTTTACAATCGTTCTACAAATGTGTGAGAAATAAGCAAAAAACAAAGAGATTCATTTAAAACTAATTAACATTTTATAACCCATATACATATAAGTAAGTATATTAGTAGTATAATGTAGTATGTTTGTTGTGTGCGTAAGTGTGTGGGTTCGTTTATATGTGAGTGTGGTTGTGAAGTTGTAGGGACGTAGTGCGTGAGATGTGTGTAAGATATGTGGTATGTGTAGCGTCGGGTTGGGTGGGTGTTGTGTGTATGTGTGTACAAATTATATGAAAGAACTTTTACATTCTGATGTATACAACCTATATCTGTTGGTAGTAATCAACAGTCATTTTATACAAATTAGGCCGTGGATCAGCACTTTTTAAACGTCAAGACGTTTACTTAAGACAGTCCTCAAAAACGCCTGGCATTACCACTTTCTAGAGTTTTAGATTTGCGGTTAAAACGAAACAAACTACCTAGCAAACACGTCTGTCTGTTATGTTAGAAGAACATGAGTTTTTACAATATTCGTAATAAATAAAAATGATAAATCAATCATTTAAATGAAATAACTTGCCTCACTAATACATGATACTAGTAATGACAGTAACTATGTACCGATATTGACAACTAAACTCAAACAAAAGAGTACAACAAACTGAATAAATTGAAGTCTCCAAATAAAAAGGGCGTACTTGCTTTCTAATACGTGTTTTTTTTTCATACATTTCTTCTTGAGATTTCAACCAAATGAGAGTGCAAAACATTACTAGAAAAGTGTAAGTGAACTGTCTAAAAAATACAGATGCGATATTACGTTAAGTAATACTTACACATTTTTCACCTCACAAAAGTCATAAAACATTCTCCCACCTACCGAAAAATCTAATCAAATCCACACGAATCCAAATCTTACAGACTCATATTAAACCTGTAGAAATATTTAATCAAGTCTACGATAAGCCTTTAAGCCTAGTCGAGTTTCGTTGAGCATATAACATGGTGTCAAATGTACCGGGAAAGACGAAACCCAGACTCCTAAATCCTCGAGAAGAATTACCCACGTTGATCAAGTAACATGAGGCCTTTTGTGACCCGTAAACTCCAATGTTATTGGAGAAAGGGCTTGTTTAGACTGAGAATCTGATTTGTGGTCGGTTAAACCACTTTCAAATTAAGTTAAGGGTTATAGGCTAAGTGTCCTAAGTGCCATAGGCAATTCTACACGTAGTCGGGCTAACAATGCTGATAATTGTATTTTTGAAGAATCTGGAACATCGGCTTTGTGGTTGGTTAAACCAATTTGGAATTAAACAAAGTGTTATAGGCTAGGTATACTAAGTGCCAAAGGCAATTTTACTCGTGGTCGGGCTATCAAAGCTGTTGGTTGTATTTTTTGAAGAATCTGGAACATCTGCTTTGTGGTAGGTTATATTACTTCAAAATAAAACTAAGTGGTCGAAGACGAACGTCAAGAAATAATCTGGAACAGCAGTTTAGCGGTCGATTAAATCACTTAAGAATTAAATTAATGGTTATAGGCTAAGTGTGTAGTACACAAACAACAAACTACGTATCAATGGAATGTACTTTATATTTAAAAGTAATCTCTGGAACAGTTGGTTTCTGGTGGTTATCCAATTTAAAATAAAACCAAGTGTTTTAAGACACATAGTACCTACTAAAGTCCACTTATTACCACATATTACCTACCTATTACATCCAGTTTAAAGTTGATTTATTACTTGGTGCCTAAAGCAATTTTATACGTGTTCTGTCTGTCAATGTTTTGTAGGTATTCTATTTTTAAAGGGAGAATCTGGAACTGCAGTTCTGCGGTCGGTTATATCAATTTAGAAATTGAACAAGGGGTTATAGGCCAAGTGTAGTATGCGCCAAAGGGTATTTTACACGAAGTCTGTCTGGTTATGTTTTTATGTCCACTTTTTTCATCCTTTTTTTGAAAAATCTGGAACAAAATATATTTTATTTATGGTAAAAGTGATGTACGGCCCTTAGGGTTACACGTGCCTGTGATTGTCATGTCAATGTTTTTAATTTCCTTTTTGAAGGGATATGGGGCAGCGTTTAATATGAAAAAATTGTATTTTATAAATAAAATACCGTTATTCATATATCGCGTGATGAGACGTTACACGTGAGTATTTTATCGGATTTAGCTTACCTACTTTTTTATTTGTATTAAAGTTGACTGCACTTGACTAAACTGCTTTTTCGAGTAACTCAAGGCTGAATTTATTTTTAAGAATTTTTACATTCTTGTGTCAAAAATAAGTCTACATTCTTGTCAAGTTTTTTATATTGATTGTCGCTTGTATACGATTGCGACTAGATTTTGAAGCTCTTCATTTAAATAAAAGATATCACATTCATTGTCATCGACTGACAGTTACTGTCAACCTGTCAGAATTCCTGCGACCCATGAACCACTGTATGAACCCGCCACTACCATCGATTCCATTTCAATATTAGGGTGTCATCGTATTTTATTAACTCCGAATTTAATATCCTCGTGTGATAACGGGATCAAATTTAAGCCTTCGTCGATATTAAAAAAAAGATCTTTCGTATTTTTGCGTTGAATTTGAACTTGGCTTACTTCAAGGTAGTGTTTTTGTTTTATTGATATACCTATGTAATATTTATTGTCTTTATTCTTTGCGTTATAGACATGAATTATCAGCATAAAAAATGAAGATAAAAAAAATAGTTTGGCTACTAATTTATTATTATATTATTCGGTATTGGGAACCGAGTCCAAGCTACAGGCAAGATACAAGGCCAGCTACCGATAGGGATCTGAGCAGGGGAATTATAACCGTGTCCAAAGTACAGCCGGTTGATTCAATACAAGTCGCCCCGTGAAAGTTGAATGACATGAATTGCCAATGCCTAGCATTAGTAAATGACGTAATGACAGCTCAATTCGTCTTCACTGCACAGGATGACTTTTACAGAATCGCACTGCTGCTTTTCGAATGAAGTGGACAGTGACGACTATCGGCAGAAAAACTGCTGGGGCCACATCCCACACGTCGACAACTTCGCGATCTAAGTACAGTTGTGTTTTTTCTGTCTTTCTCACTCAAGGACAAGCCCACTTAGTTTCTAAAATTTAAGGTGCTACTCAAAACATCCAGTTTAAATTGACTCAGTCCACCTCAACCATCACCAAACTTTTTACCGTCAGCCCCAAAAACGTTGTAAACAATATAATATATAATTAAAACAAATTCCAATAATAAACTCCACATCGACCCCAGTTCATTCGAAACAAAAACCATTCAATTACAAAAGCTATAAAAGATCGTATCGCCGAATCGCTTCTCGGCAACAAATCAACCATCATTTTGTACTAAAACAACCACAATATCCTTCTGTTGTATTCAATTAATTGGATTAATTAACTGTGTGAAGGAAAAGCAATTTTTATACATAAATAATAAAGGCATTGTTATCGAAAGTCGAAAACTCGTTCTATGTAAAGAGCTTTGAAAATTTTAATTAAAGATGAACGAACATACTCCTTTATGCGGCGCTATTAAATCTTTGCCGTATAAATATCAAAAGCAAGGTTTAATTTGAAAAGGAAATATTCATGCTTTTAGCGGTTTAGGATGGGATATCTATGGCTTCCGTTGAAGCGAAAATTGATACGGGCACTGCTGTATCATATTTGTATAGATGGAATTTTTATGGTTGTCGGTCCATTATAAATAGGCATAATTATTAAGAGATATAAATATTTTTTCCTTTATTAAAAGTTATGATCTAATGAGGTCAGTACAGTTATTGTATTATCATTATCGTTCCCCTGGCGAATTCTTTATTTGGGGTTAATCCTCCTGGTACTTGATCGTCATTTGATGCGATCTTGAATCTTAGCTGGTGTTGTTAGACCTAGTCGTCAAATCCTTGGTGTCTTCATCTTGGCGGCCTTCTTCAAAACACAGCTGTGTAGAATATATTACAGTAATAGGATATTCAAAGAAATATTTTCAATAACTGACTGCCTCGTTGGTCTAGTGGTCGCAAGCGCTACTGCTGAGCATGAGGTCCCGGGTTCGATCCCCGGGTCGGGCATAGTGGTATTGAGTTTTTCCATCTGGTATTTCTCAGTAGCAGCCCGGAGTCTGGATTTGTGCCCGATTGATGGCAATAGGCTCGCCCCCTATTACATGGGACTTAAACATAACTGGCGAAATGTGGGTGTACTACCAGGTACACCTCTGCCTAGCCCTTCGGGGATTACAGGCGTGACGTTATGTTTATGTATTTTCAATAATAATTCGCTCTTCATTTCTCCTGCTACTTTTCTTTTTTATAGTCCACATTCATCCATAATTGTTTTTATTTTCCATTTTTTTTTTCATATATTAAATACCTATCACCTGTATACATTACGGAATGCAATAAAGATTTTTCATTTGATTAAATCATTGTCCTTCCAAAATACACTCGATAAAAGTGACACAAGTGTCCACATGCCTCCAGAATTAACTAAAGGAATTGAGTCACTTGAAGAAAGTGTGTGAGGAAACTCGCAAAGTGTCCCTGTTTCTTTTTCCTTATTAGATAAATGGAAGTTTAAACGGTATTGGTCCCATATGCACGCGCCACTTAGAGTATCGTACAGCAATCCTGTCTCAGTTTTATGGCATCTACTCTGTACGACCTTCCACTATGTCTACAGTGTTGCTTTTTAAATTCTTTCTTATTTGTATCATTTTTGTTAGAACATGTTGATCACATCATAGTTTGGTACAAGAAAGAGACATTATAACTGTGTCGTCGGTCTGATGACGGCTAAAGCGTCTGCAGTTTAATCACAGTTCACCCAGGTTAGATACAGTTATTGATTTTTTCCATCTGGATTTTTTTAATATGATCCTGGAGCCTGGATCTACGCCTGATTGATGGCAAAAATCTCACCCTCAAGTATGTGCGACTTAAACATGAATGGTAAAATGTGAATTCACCATGTTATGCAGGCGTTGTTTATGTACGAAAGACTAGATAATTATTTTGGTGTTGTGGACACCATCCAGGAAACCTGGACTTGTTAATTTAATATAAGTTTGAAATCGCCAATCCGCTTCAAGCAAGCGTGGTGATTAATGCTCGTCCCTTTTCTTTGTGAAAAGAGGCATTTGCCCTGCTGTGGTACAGTTGGCTGATATTATTTATTATTTTTGAAGACATCATAGATCAAAATTGTAATGATAATCTACTTATATTTTATACACCTACAAAAGTCATCTTGTCTCATAATTCCATGATATGAACCAATTCATATTTACTGAAGCTCCAAGAATAACCAATTCAATGTACCTACCCTCTTTTAACGCCATATTCATACCACCGTAAAAAAGAAACCATATCACGGGTATACCGCAGAATACGACATTAGATGACTCCAAAAATAAATAAATAAAAGACGGAAAAAAAATAAGATACCTTTCCGTCCGAAATAGAAATCAAAACGCAATTATACGAATAGGGAAACACAAGATAAGTTACGTTCGAAACGCGAGGTAAGTTTAGATGGGGCATCTTGGCATCAAAGGATGGGAATAAGTTGATTCCGACTTTATTGAGTAACGAATACACTGGGGAGGTTAAGCTGATCAACTGGGCAACTGGGCAACCTTTTATTTTCCTGCAGTTCACATCATCACCTGTCTAGCAAAACAAAAATGTTGGAGTCGGCTTGTAGTCTAACCTGATGCATCTGAACTAATAATATTATAAATATGTCGTGGAAAGCGTTATTCTTGAATAGTAACTTGTGATGTTGATTAACTTAGTACGGAGTCTATGGTGACTAGCGTGACGTTACTCGTCATTTGAAAATGGCGCAAATGTGTTTCGGTAATGTCGTGACTTATCAACTTTCGCTAAGTCACGTGGTCAAAACAAAGGGATTTGAGGCGTTCTCGATTGTAGAAAGAGAATAGATACGAATCGTTTGTAACTTGGCTAGGGGGGCTGGTGTGTGGGAGCTGGGCAGAGCTCAGGTTGATTTGAGGCACCAACGAAGACACACATCCAGTACGAAACTGTCAGTTACTATACAAACGTTAAGTGAGGTTAATGTTGCAATGGAGATTGTTATTCTACGTTATGAACTCGGTACCACGAAACCCCCATCGGTGTCAGCTCATCGCTCAGCTATCGCTGACGCCGACAAATATAACAGCCTCACGGGTCTCTCGAAGGTTTAGCTTTGCTCGATGGGGTTGGTCCTTGGATGGGTAACCATTCATTACGTATCAAGACTCCTCCATGCCTCGGAAAGCACGTTAAGCCGTTGGTCTCGGCAGACATTGGCAGATCTAGCAAGCATCAAGCAGTTTAACCTAGATGTATCTGTTATGTTTTGTAGGCTTCTTCAATAAGACACCGTTGAGGTTGACTTGGTTTATTTCGACACACAGTATATTACACAGTCGTACAGTAAGTAGTAGCAGCTTCACCGACGGGGACAGACAATGAAGTGATGCTCCTTAGGAAGCGGATATTAGAGATGTCACAACTTCTCCCATGTTGAGTTCAAATTAAACATCTGACAAACAATCCAAAAGACACTGTTACAGTTATATTAAGACTAGACAATATTGTATTATACTATAACTTAATCAATTTCTTCTATTAACCTTCTTGTAGGTTTCACAATGCGTCCTGACCTAGTTGTTGTGCTTGATTTTTGAGAAGAGGATTCTTGAGGTCTAGACTCCTGTCTGTCACCTTCCTCTCTCCCCAGTTACCCAGTCCTTCCTGTTACCCAGTTACTGAGTTGTGGAAGCCAGACAGGCAGTCGATGTAAAACACTGGTATTCTGCTGTGTCCGGTGAAACTGACTAGTCTCTAACCCAACACAGTTGGGAAGAGGCTAGACAGGTGATGACTCATTGTAAAGAGGTAAAGTTTGTAATGTTGTAGGGGGTAAACCCAAGATCTACTGATCCAATTTAGAAAACTCCCTTACCGATAGAAAGTCACATGGCGGAGGCGAAGAAGATGTTAAAGTACGCAATGTATGCGGACGAATTCGCGAGCGTAGTGCTAGTACGGAATACTTTCACTTCATTCGACACATAGGTATTTTTAGATGGTAAAGAACATAATTAGTTAGATAAATTGTTTATTCGCCGCATCAATAAAATACACAATACAGGTAATCAACACACAAAAAAAACATTTAGTAAGATGAGTAGAAAAGAAAAACAAAGATTAAAAACGATAAATTAATTAGGTCTTATGGACCCTTTTAGCAACAGCAAAATAAGTGGGTTAGGAGTGAATCAGTGTTACTAGCATTCCTTTGTTTGTACAGAACTTAGGCACCCTGTATTAGTAACGTATTACTTACTTCTGATAATAAAGATAATAAATACGTCTTTCTTAATACTCTCTTTGTAAAAGCAAGTAATATATTAGCAGAAACAGAAAAATACTTCCAAGAAACTACTTTTTATTCACAAAGAAGATCAGTGTATCACAAGCATTGAAATCACACTGATATTTTTTTTTGATGCGAAAATTTGTCGGTAAATGTGTTTATGTATGTTACTCGTTTAAGAATAATAAATTATAAACAGAGTCTTTATTCTGAACAAAAACACATTAAACAAAATAATTGTTTTCGAAAATAGCTAAAATTAGTTGGGAAATGCTGCTTTATATCTAGAAAAAAAAAAGAATTCTCATGAGAATTCCGAATTGTGTCATGTTGACTTTTAAACCGCTGTTAACACCACAGGGCGCAGCTATTCAATAGCTTAAGGAAGAAGAAAAATGAAATAATAACATCTCCATTTCCTACATAATGCGCATCCTTTAAAAGATACAATCCAACAGCTTTCTTCCAAACCGCAACACCATTTTTCATAAACAATCTCTGGGCCATATTTATCAACCTCATCGTTTTATGTGTCGGCAGGCCTTCAAGGCACTCCACATATATCCGATAAGCGACCATCGCCATGAAGGATTATTGAATTCATTCCTCTTAATGTCAAAGAGGCCTTTTATTTGACGTCAGGGGATTGAAAGCTCTCCCTCCTATATACGATGTGTAATCAAAGTAAATCGAGTTCTTTGAAATGGATCATGGTTCAACTGAATTATTTTTCATACGTGTTACGTACTCAAACGTTTGTTATTAAAATTTTTGTTCGTATTAACGATAAACACTTGAAACAGTCTATTTGCGTTCTGTATTATAACTTCATTTAATATTAATGGAAAAAGTTGTTGTAAAATGTAAAAAAACCAAGTTTTTACATATATGAGAAAGTTTGCCTTTGTTAACCTCGAATGCAGGTGGGTGAATTTTTTATTCCGGGAACAGTGACTTTTGTGACCACTTTATGTTTTTGATATGTTGATTTAGTATTCTGTTACTCTTTGTTATCCCTTGTCAATAAAAAAAAAAAAAAAAAAAAAAAAAATAAATTAAAGAGGAAATTTTAATTCAAGCCAACGAAGCTAACGTAAGTAAAAAACAGTTTCTCCGGCTTAATTATTTTAGTTATTTCCACCAGATGAAGCGCTTTCCCTGTATCCAAAATTCAACTTACGATGACACGTGTAGACAAATTTTAAATGACGGCAGTTATCAATGCAGAATCTGGTAAATGCCTTTGTGTGAGTATGGAAGCAATGTTTATTATCTATCACGTAGAGCTTTAGCATAATGCCAGCGATGCAACATCACCTGAACCACATACTGTCAGACGATATCAACGCAACGTTGTCTTTAAACTTTTGTAATCGAGTTATGGTGTGGTGCAAGATACTGCAAACTTACAAACAATGGAACTAAGTTGGGACCTGAAGCTTTTAGTGTGAACATACACTCAAGTGATGCAACTCACGTCGCGTATGTTCATTAGGATGGTGATAAAGAAATTGGGAAAGAAGAATTCAAGTTGCAGCTAGACATATGTCTAGTATCAACTATTATGTGACACATAGATGTTCACGCGTCATATAAGACAAAAGTCTTTACTCTTTACTTAATAGGAACGATGGATATTTAGATAGTGTGAAAGGCTATAAAGAAAGACTATTAAGATAACGATAAATAGATATATTTGGAAGAAGAAGACAGGGATAAGGATGATGAACTTGTTGACTTTACCTCCACTACTAGAGTTAGAAACTTAACAAAACTTGCGCAAACTTCCTTCTATACCAAATAATATAATTACGGCTTTCGATAAACATGTGACTCCGCTCGGTTCCCAGAACTTGGGTCACATATATCCTTAGAATCTCGCGGCAGCCTTCTAGCAAAAACAATCTACGGTAATCGGATTGTACCGCCATACAATCGCGTGTGCATGGTGATTCGGCGTATATTCTCCGTAACCATGGCTACTGCTTAGCACTTCCCCCATTGCAAATCTACGAGGGGCATAATCTTTTCTTGACTTTTTGTTTTCAGGAAAAAGGTTAATACAATTTTATAAGGAAAAATATTGTGAGAGATCCGTTCTCTCAATAAGTTTCGTGGTTTGTTTATATTGGCTGCGTAAGTGTTTACTGCGATTTGAGGGTAAACTCTTTCGATTCACTTTGGATTCATTGGGGTAATTTTATGCGCCTTTGCACTTTGGCAAAATGAAACCTCGCTCGGAAGTTCAATCATGTCGAAGTTAATTTAGTGATAATATGTTCACAGTTTCTAACTTCAGTAATCAAAAATAATGTCATATATACAAGCGCCTGCAACATAAAAAGTGACACCATAAAATTTGTATGAAGATATAAAACACCAGACACTCGGCCCTAATAAAAACGCAAAAACAACTTATTAAAATTTTACACCAACCGTTGCTAAATAATTAAAGAGTGAAGAACATGAAAATGATTTTCGGTCCGAGCAACATTATGTAAATTATATACCCTCAGACGTGTAACTAGGGGCATACTTAAATAATAATTACCTTGGGTTATGTGGGGGTACAAATCATGTAGTAGACTAACGTCTGCCGGTTTAACATGGGTTTATTATTATTAATGCTTAAGGAAACCGACGATCGCTGGGGATTGGTCTTGCCAGCGGAAGGTTCGCATAAGACCTCGTAAGAAATCATAGGAGGACACTTCGGTATCTTACTGTGGATATTATACTAAATTAGTTGTAAAGAGGGATCGGTCTTGGTACCGTTGGAGGGTATTTTTATTTTGTATTTACGGCTTAAGTTAACAACTTGGGAATAGTAAAGTTTTTGCTTTAGAATATCATAACTTTTGGATTACGACAATTGAGATTAAAATTAACTCTCTTGGCCTCTTATTAATAAACTCTGAGTAAAGTAACAACTAGTATAATTACCAGATTTAAATACACATTTTGGAAATTTAAATTTGCATTACCACTCTACGTGCTTATTAGAGAAAAAAAGAGAAGACAAGAATAGTATATCTTTCTGTTATTAAAAGACTATAGTAGTGATAGCCTAGTCATAGGTCTCGAGTTCAAACCCAAGGCACGCACCTCTGACTTTTCGGATTCATGTACGTATATATTGTATAATTATCACTGGCTTCAAAAACGGTGAAGGAAAACATCGTGAGGAAACCGGCATGGCTGAGAGATATTTCTCGAGGGCATGTGATGCCAAGTCAGAGGCCCATGGGCGACATTAAAACTCTGACACCAGGTTCGTTACTAACCACACGATAAGAAGAAGATTAAAAGACTGACAATTAGACCAAAATAATTGTCCAAAAAACGGTGCAATTGAATTTGTTTAAAAAACAACATGTAACAAGGAACGCAAGACCAATCTAACCACAATATACTGAATTGTATAACTTGAGAACCAACCATACCCTTCTGTTTACCCAATTAATCACGCAGAGTATTACCAGACAATAAATTTCATTCGGATCTTAAAGTTCTTAAAGTAATCTTCCTACTTGAACCTGCAGAGAATATTGCCGTCTCTTTCACACTTTCTGCATCTGATGAACCTTACAATCTAAGAGAAATAATGTCAGCCTTGTAAGTTAATCAAATTTCGTTCAGTTTGGCCGTGAGACGAGACGGAATTTCATTTAGCGAGTTAAATTTCACTATTTGGAATTTTACGATACTGTTGTGAGATTTCCACGGATGTAATCCCGTTTCAGTTGGTGAGCCCAGAAAATTATTCAGAATCGTTACGTTTGCTGAGATTTTCACCTGGGATGCCTGATTGAGTATGTCAAAAGGGCTTTAATAGCTCTTTCCTGCTTTTGAAATAATGCCAACAGAGTCAAATAAAGAAACAAGGAACTTTAAAAAACAAATTAATTAGCATTAATCTACCGTTTTGTACTTTTGTATTTTTAATTAAATTTAAGTAACCTTGCCTTCTCTATATTAGAAGGGCCTTGGCCGTATTGTATAAAACAGTAACATTCCAGGTAATAAAAAAAATGAAAACTATTATTTTATTAATTAATCAATTACACTTAATCCCTAACTGGAGCCCACTGCCATTACAACATAAAGTTCATTCCTAGAAAAAAGTCTACTCAACCGAACTGCAGTTCATAGCGAACTTTTTCCAAGCGTTTGATGTCAAAACTTGTATATTTCCGACTCGTTGTGCAAACTGCCAGGGACCTAATTCTCAACCTTGCGATATTTGATATCGAGGGATAAATTCTTAATTAACAATTTTGTAAAAACTCCACTTCAAGTTATTAAAATATCTTCGGTTTACAAAAAAATATAGATTTAGATTTAGATATCGATAATTTTGATACATAAACAAAAACATTCACGTGATTATAAATGTAATAAATAAATATTCCACAACCTATACACAACGCCATCTAGTCCCAAGCTAAGCAGAGCTTGTGTTATGGGTACTAAAGAGCTGATGAACATACTTGTATTTTTCTAAAAAAATACATGTTATAGATAATTTACACCCAGACACAGAACAAATAACGTGCTCATCACACAAACATTTGTCTTGGGTGGGAATCGAACCCACGACCTCCGGCATAGCAGTCAGGGGCACTAACTGCTAGACCAACTGGCCAGTCTAATTTTCTATATCGAATAACGACAGATATATCCCAAGGGCGAGAATCAGGTCCCTGATCAGTTGTGACTCAGCTAATGGAGTCGCTTTGTTTAAAATTAGAAGTTCAGTTCGAGTTTGTGTTTTGTTTATAGATAAATTATTTAATTGAATAATTTATTGAGGTATAAAAGCTTCGAGTTTCATTACCGAAATGCTTAGTTCATCATGTTTAAGGGTTTTATGTGCTTTTGCGGAAATATTTGGGGTGCGGATATTTGATTTTGATGTTATTGCCTTATCTGTGGTCAAACTTTATGATCTTTTCCCGTTTAGACATAACGATAATACCACAGTATAAATATTGATACAGTAGGACGACGCCTTTGATCTCTGGGAAAATGCCGACAACTTCTAAACGCGTTAGACTTGAATAATACCTCCCGCACTACGAACATCGTTTTGTTCACAGTGCGGGAGCGGCTTTCCCGCGTCTCGCCCCTCACACCCCGCACGATTGCCCTGTCTAGACGGCTTCGTCGGACGACTGTATGTTTTTAGACTGTGATAATACTGTGGGTAAAAAGGAAAGTTAATCAACAAAATTGCTGGTGGGGCAGAAGGCAAAGGAAGGTAGACAGCTCCAAGGATATACCAGATGTTAAGGAATGTCATGTGTTAGCACATTCCTATTTATTTCATCACACTTGTATCCCCTAAAGGGTTAGGTAGATAGGATGAGGTTACCTAGTACACTCACAGTTCACCAGAAGCGTTAAAAGCCTTTTAAATTCCTACTATGTACACCAACATAAAAAAAAAACTATGAAAAGGCCAGGCGGGCGACCAGTCTAACCAGATGCCAGTATTTTTTATGGAACAGCTGTCTATCTGGTCTCCACAACCCAGTATCTGGGTAACACGACACCACTTTGTGAGATTGAAAGCCTGATAACTATCAGGCTTTCCGGGTTCTGTTTATCGTAACGACTGTTAATGATCTACAATTTTTTTTTTTTATTTATTCTGGGTGCATCGTCCTCACATATAATCTTATTAATGTATACAAAGTTTTATAAAATCTATTTTAAAAGAGTAAGTATGGAGTTTCTTGCCCATTCTTCTCCATACAAATCTACTTTTTGGAAGGGGCAACTAGAATCAGTTTTAAAGTTAATTTTTTTCGACGTTCAAAAGTGCCTTATAGGGGCCTAATTGAAATAAATGGTTTGACTTTGACTTTGACTTTAATAACAGCCGGAATCAACGGCTTAACGTTTCTGAGGTACGAACTGGGCTGTATATGTTATGAATATGGGCACCCATTTACTGACAAACCTCGTCAAGTGCTATGCTAGGCTGTATGGCTGTGTGTCCTTTGATCGACACGTACTGTTGTTGTTAAAATATTCGTGCTGTCTTAGTTTATCTCTGTATTTATTTATCGTTTCCAGTGTCATTTTCTAACACAATACATTTTTATTTTTTTACATTTATGTATAACCGACCTCTTGAAAACACACTTAACTGATTTACTTACTCGTTTTCTATTTATTTCTTTCCGTCACTGGGTACCCCTCAAGGTTCATTTGAAGACCAGCGTCAGACAGCATCACCTGTCTGGCATGAATGCTGAAATGGACCTTTTTGGCGCAGTCGTGAGGCACACAGCACATAATGTGTACATACTAAGTATTGTATATTTTGTATGTTTCTTATATTATTGTGTGTATGACTGATGTCAAATAAATATTTTTCTTTCTTTTTTTCTTTTATTATTTAGTCATAACCTTCACCGACGAATTCAGCCATCTAAAACTGCTGCTCCGTTTGTTGGCTTTTAACCAATATCAGAAAGATACATAAACAGTATTTGCAAGTCAGTTTTGTCCACGTCGCCGCAAAGTCCACTTTGTACAACAATGGTTGTTTGGACAACAAATTAAATGCAAATTGCTAATTCACTGTTGCGACTAAGTATTTTGATTTCGTTTAATTAGTTCATTTGGACAAAGGAAAAGGATCGTTTGAGAGGATTAAGACTACACTGTATTTATTATCGAACTAGCTTCTGCCCGCGACTTCGTACGCGGATCCTGTTGCTTATGCCAGCGACAACGGGGTCGTCAAAATCGAAGATCTGAAACATCTGATGTCGAATTCTATAAGCCCGGGGACGGGAAATCAATGGGATTAGCGAGACGATTCAAGATGTTCCAGATTTTTTATTTTTGTTGGTCAACAGGAAATGCCATCAGACTTAACAACTTTTGCTAAGACGCCATTTCTATTATGTATATTTTATACTGTCTCTGGGCTTTGGAGTTCTCCTACAGGTGCTCCAGATCTTCAAATTTAGTCTCACAGCAGAAAACACTCTTCACGTGGAATAGTTTTAGCAATAGCACCATTTTTATATCTCTTTCACTTTAGGTGTTCCATTTTCCAAAATAAATTATAGCCTTTAATATGTTGCGTGACGTTCACGATCAGCGGTCAGTCGCGCATTTCCTTCCCCACTTATCTCTAGAGTCGATGCGTATATACGCTGAAAACTCAAGCGTCATGCTTTTTCCGTGAACGTCTCCAACTCGCGAGACAGTGCGTGATGTTCACGATCAGCGGTCAGTCGCGCACATATTCTTCACTGGTCTCTAGAGATCTGGATGTAGATGCGTAAATACGCTGAGAATGCAGGCGTGCTTCGCGATCCCAAGAAGTTTCCACGGAGCAAGTTGCAGCCTCATGTTCTCGAACAGCATCAAGTCTCTCCTAACGCTCTTCGGTAGATTGTTGGGATCTTATGGTCTTTAATCATTTAGCACCTTTGGAACATTGGGAAAAATTTGACCTCTTTCCAGGCATGGTCATAGTTTTATTGTGATGATACCTGTTCAATTAAAATCTAAGTGGCTGCTCCCCTGCGTTACCGGGTAAGCTACCGTGTAACGAAGATCAATGGAAAAGGAAATTAAACACTCAAATAGCCCGAAGGCATACGATAAAAAAATGGGAGTTTTAGCCAGTAGAGTCTAATTTTCAATGGTATACCATCGTCATCGAAAATCAGTCCTGAACTGTTCCCGCCTTCACCGCGTAGTACCTCCTACTTATGTTATTTTATAATTATGCAATGAAATTAGTGATAGTTTTAATTTCTATATCAAATGTTTCTGATCTTCGATTTTTATAAGTCAACAGGAAATGCCTATCAGACCGAACAACTTTTGCTAAGACGTCATTCCTATTTGAGTTATGGTGTAGCTGGGCTCTTGGAGTTCCACAACAGGTGTTCCAGATCTTCGATTTTTATACGTCAACAGCGAGTGCTCATAAGGCCGAACAACTCTTGCTAAGACGTCATTCCAATATATGTTATAGTGTAGCTGGGCTCTTGAAGTTCCACATCAGGTGTTCCGGATCTTCAAATTTATTCTCTCAGCAGAAAATGCTCATAACGTGGAACAATTTTTGCTATGGTACCATTTTTGTATCTCCTATAGTTTAGATGGTCTGTTGCGGTTCTGCATCAGGTGTTCCGGATCTTCAAATTTATTCTCTCAGCAGAAAATGCTCATCACGTGGAACAATTTTTGCTATGGGACCATTTTTGTATCGCCTATAGTTTAGCTGGTCTGTTGCGGTTCTGCATCAGGTGTTCCGGATCTTCAAATTTATTCTCTCAGCAGAAAATGCTCATCACGTGGAACAATTTTTGCTATGGGACCATTTTTGTATCGCCTATAGTTTAGCTGGTCTGTTGCGGTTCTGCATCAGGTGTTCCAGTTTCCAAGATAAATTATAGCCTATGTGTTGACCAGACTTAATATCTATACAACAAAAAAAAAATCACTCAAATCCGTCCAGTAGTTCCGAAGATTAGCGTGTGCAAACAAACAGACAAACAGACAAACAGACAAACAGACAAACAGACAAACAGACAAACAGACAGACTTTTTTTTTTGGATTCGTGCTCTATTACTGTTTCTAAACCCCCCTCAATTATTATTTTTTAAATATATTCAATGTACAGACACAGTTTTTTTACAGTCTTATTATATGTATAGATTAAAGAAATCACTCGTCCGTGTAGACTGTTGTTGGCTTACAAAGGTACTTGATTTTTCGAATGGAAAGACTGGACCTACACAGTAATTTGACGTCGTACAAAGAATCGAGTTATAGCCATAAACTGTACTAAAATTGTCCCCAACATAACCTGTACTTGTGTACACAGTTAAGTCAAATGACTACAACTGTCTGCTTAACTAACTTATTTGTTTTAATGTTTTAAGCACACAAATGTACAGAAGCAGACTTATCGCCATAGACATTTAATACCTTTTTAACATTTGGGTGATCTGCATCACCTATTAAAAAGGAGAAATACAGTTGTAGCTGCAATTACGTAAGAATAGGATAAGAAAATTAAATACCTTTTTATTTATTTAATACTAGCAGACGTCCCGCGGGTTCACCCGCGTTGTTCCCGTTCCTGTGGGAATACAGGGATAAAAAGTAGCCTTTGTCACCCGGGGATAGTGTAGCTTTCTAACAGTGAAGAATTTTCCAAATCGGTCCAGTAGTTTCGGAGCCTATTCAATGCAAACAAACAATCAAACATTTCCTCTTTATATATTATGTAGTATAGACTATAAGCACACAAATGAAAAAAGTGTCCATATTGCCGTAGGCATTTTTACCAGTCAAGCTTTGGGTGATGCAAAGAAAGTGGTAGCGTAGGAAAATAAATTATAAATATAATCGAGATATAAACTTTAATACACAAATATACTCAAACCATTAGAAACTGTTGATGGGAAAAGTACCAAAAACCTTCGTAGAAAACTAAACGTATTTTCTTTCTTTGCAGCTGACAAAGCCCCTCCCGGCTTTCCCAACATCGCGCCACCACCGACCACCATGGTCGTGGAAGTGGGCCACACCGCCACACTCCCGTGCCAGGCCACCGGGAACCCGTCGCCGAAGGTCCGGTGGCTATGGAACTCACTGCCGCTGGACGTCGCCTCCAACCCAAGATACGCGCTGTTGAATGATAAAATGCATGGTAAGTCTTATTTTATAGTTTTAAACTTATTACTTTGAATAATTACGTGATTAGATATAAAAAAATCAGCATTTTTTTTAATATTTTAGTGGTAATATTAAATATCAAAATTTCAACATTCTAAACACTTTGAAAAATACTATTTGTAAAATGTTTGGTCTCATGACGGGGAAAGTAAAGACTGTTACAAAACCATCTTGTCTTAGACCTAATTCGAAATCTTGTATGATCTACCAACTAGCACTGAGCCCGCTTGGTATGGTCCCGCTCTGTTTTTCAGAAAAGAGGTCTGTTCCAGGCAGGGTTGCCAGATATCCGGCTTTTTAGGACATATACATTCACAAGGCTGGCCTGCCCGGTTTTTGTTAGGCTTTTGGTGACCTCACCCCCAGCTAAAAATGTCAAAAAACAGCGCGAATGACTCACGCGGGCTCGCATAATTAAGAATACAATACACCTTAAATGAATAGCAGCTGTTTACTACCGAGCTGGCAGTGTTGGACTAACGCACTTGTGTGAACACTAATAGGGTTGAAAATGCAAAATAAAACCAAATTGTGCTCTGATTACTTCTGATCTAGGCTGGTATTTACTTGCTAGAACTCACGCGAACCCAACCAAATCATTGTAACGTAACCATAGCGAGATCTATTTCGACGCCAACGCCATCTATCGAGCTTGATGTCAAAGTTTTCAACTTAACATAACTATTCGCTATGATTACGTTATGAAGAACAGCAAAAAATACTAAAATAAAAGAAGCCTTTTCACACTAGATCCAGGTTGTGTCATAGTTGTGAAAACAGCAAAGTCTAGTTATAGTGTTCTTATCCGTGAAGTTAACAATGGTTATTTCTGCAACAATACAGAATTTCTGTGTTACAAGAGTTCTAAGTAGAATACAAAATATTCACTCTTCTTTTTGTTTTCGTGTGACTGTCCTATTGTCCGTAAAGTGACTTGTAAGGTAATTCATGCAGTTCGAAAATGGTATTGATTCTAGGGTACAAAATCATAAGCTTTTCAAGGAATGACTACCTTAGAGTAAGCAATTCTATTCAGTTAAGTCGAAGGAGCCTCAAAGACGCGCGGACTTTGAAAAATCGTCTGTTCTCAAACTGAAAGAAACTGGTACGGAAAACATCATGTACACACAGACAAAGTTTAGAAAGCTGGTCCTGTGGGCTTAGAAAGTCGTCTCACTCAATAACTTCAAGCTGTACGCGGTACACACGACAAAGTTAAATAAAAGTGTTAATACCTACAACCAATTTATTGATTCACTTTGACTTATAAAAGGATAATAAAATTTATTGTTTCATTTGAATGTACCTACACGTCAAGGTACAGTTATTATGGGAGGTGATAATCTAAAAATGTGTGGGTGAGCACTGCTCTTATAGCTAGGTCACACAACATGTTTTAAAGAAAAGGATAACAATAAAAAAGGAAGGAAGGTAATTAAAAAGTTAGCTTCTTGTTGGAGTTTGCTATGTTTATAGTAGTCTATTGTTAAAGCTCAAGTTGTATCTCTCTCTCTTTTTCTCATTTACACTTCTTCTCTTTTTTAGATTTTGTTAGTCACTTCAAATCCCATCTCAAGACGTCAAATTCGGCCCCCCATCTTTGCCTTCGAACAATCGACCCAGGTCCATTTAAGCTTCTAAGGTATAGCTAGAAAGTACATAAATAATGTGGCTAATTCAATCAATGAATATAGCTACGCTGTCAAAAGAATGTTCACCCAAAAATATAAAAAGAACTCTTTGTACCAACTCTAGGCTTGGAGCTTGGAGCACACCAGCGTATTATGCATTGTATCGTCAAAGAATCTGCATTATACCTTTATGAGCTTTCTGACTATATCGTCAGCATGAAACACAATGAATGGAGACAATTTGCATGTCCAATCGGCCTGTATCTCGGAACTGCTTCCTATTCTCGCGATAGTCTGAACCGTTCCTAAAGTCCTTTGATACAGAAAACATAGGGTAGGAGGTTTCTTTGCATGAACAATAATGCGTTGCGTGAACGTTTCTGACGATCCACTCGTGGGTATTGAGGAAATGACAATGTTGAATTCCAAAATAGATGCATGAAACGATATCTTTAAACGTTCCGAGCGTGTTGGGACCGCGTTTTCATGATAAGGATACTATTTTTTCCACGTTTAGCAACTGTTTAACAATTTGTTAGTATGTCTTTGCAATTCAATTATAATCACTAACACTAAATTGTGTAGGTAATCCAGAATCCCTTCAGCAGACGATTGGCATAATGACGAATGATGAATTTAGATAAAAGTTAAATGACCATTGAAAAATCAGTTATACGATACTGTATACAGCACAACTTACAGAATTGGTAAAACATAAAACAAGCTATTAATGAAAAAAAAAAATACTACCCGCTTGTTACCGTCCCACTGCAGTGCTAAAGGAAAAAAATACATTTCAAAATTCGAACATAACCGACTTAAAAAAAAAATATTTAATAATGTTAGGTAAATATTACGCTGTATTGAAATACAATTCTAGAATTTGAAACAAAGCCGTGGTCGCTCGGTACGATAAATCATGACGACCGTTCTCTACATGAAATTGTTTTAGCGACCTCCTGCATCACTTAGCGTCACCTATAATTAAGTTTAATTAAGAAAAGATGGGCGCGATTAAAACACGCCGTAGAGACGAATTTAATTTGCAAATCTTAATGAAAGTTCGTCGTGTGCTCGAGGTTGGGCGCCACAATATGATAAGGAGCGTCCCGACGAAATGTTAATTATGTCAAGTTTTAAGTACCGCGAAAAACGCCTTGATGGGCTGGATACCTACAGATGGGAGTCTAGATGGAATTAACTGTCGGATTATTTAATAATAATAATAATAATAATAAATTATACCACAACTGTCACATAACTAGTCCCAAACTAAGCCGAGCTTGTGCTATGGGTACTAAATGCATATATTTTTAAAAGCAAACTTTATGATACCAAATTAAATTAGGTACTTGAGCTACGCATCCTTTAATTATTGCAAATTACTTTTCTAATGCAATATGCTTGTTGACAAATTATGAAAATTAAAACACAAGTATTTTTTTCTTTTACAAATTAAATAATAAATAAATATTCCACAACTTTTTCACACAACGCCATCTAGTCCCAAGCTAAGCTAAGAGCTTGTGTTATGGGTACTAAACAGCTGATAAACATACTTATATATTTCTAAATACATACATATTATAGATAAATTACACCCAGACACAGAACAAATGATCGTGCTCATCACACAAACATTTGTCCTGGGTGGGAATCGAACCCACGACCTCCGGCATAGCAGTCAGGGTCACTAACTACTAGACCAACAGGCCAGTCCAATTGATGGAAACCCACTTAGATTAAGCGTATTAAAGTTGAGGAGAGGGGGCTTGCAACGTCAACTAATTAAAACTATAAGATAGTGACTTCATGCGATATTTGGACTTGATGTAACGCCGTTCTTTTTTTGATTAGGTACGTGAAAAAAGAAAAAATAATGTGTCGAATATTTTCTAGTAATCTAGATGAGAAATTGAAAACTTAAATTTAGTCAACTAGGCTATAGTAGATACAGCTGCTAATGTGTACGAAATGTTTATCGTAGCATCGTCGGACAGAGATAAGGGCTTTTATTATTTATTTTTTACACGTTATATAGTTTCTGTTGCTGAATTTTCTGAGCGTGTTCCAAATAAATCATAGTTCTTTTCTTTTACCTTTAACTACAATTATTTAGTGTCTGATGAAATGTAATTATGTTACTGCATTTTAAGCCACATTTTTAAACTGCGAGTTTTATATATTAAAATCCGCGTAGCGACTGCAAAAAAAGAGTAAACTTTTTCCCGTCTCGTTTAACATCTATTACGGAACAAAACAATTACCACTAAATATACTTCAACATCAAAGTAAATCCGCATCAAATATTCAGCAACAATTAAATCGTCCATCTGTATTCGTGAAATGTTAATAATTTCAATTTTAATGCCATTATGCACTCCACAAGAGGTGAGAAAGTAATTTAAATTCAGTTAGAGCAAGCCACGGCCAACTCACTGTGGGCTCTTTTAATCTCATTAATTTTAATTTATTCGAGTAGATTATTTCTCCTCGGTCGACTCGAATATTTCATAGCTCACGGTAATGGACGTAAATATTGATAGTCGTGGAAAGATATTGGGGCTGCAGTTTGATTTTTACGCGCTCGTTGCAATCGACTTTACGGGCAAGTCCAGCGGGAGTCTATCATTTGGAAATACTTGAATCCATATTTAATATTGTACATGAGAAAGTAACTCTGTTTGTCTGTTTGTTTATCGGCTTTTCACGATTAAACGAATCGTAAGTAGATAGCTTATGTCCTGGAAATGAACATAGGCTATATTTTTACTCAAAAACGAATATGATGAAAATTCGTTTTCTTAAACATTTTTCAAATACAGCGCTTAAATTAAGCAAGTAACTCACCGTAAATTAATTCTAAGGTGCAACAAAGTTTGTCAAACAACTAGTATTACCAGAACACCATGTCTTTAAATGTTTTTTTAATTACGAGTTGATGTCAGTGATGACTAAGTAAGTTAAACTTAAAAAGTAAATCAGACAGTCTATTTTTTGAAAAAATCGCTTTACATTTGTACCCGATTATTCAAAATCAAAAATCATTTATTCAAATTAGGCTGAGGATCAGCACTTTTTGAACGTCGAAATTACATAAGGCAGTCCCCCAAAAAGCCCACCCTTCGCTTGGCAATAGGTTCGCCCCCTGATACAAAGTAGGTACTTAAACTTACTTTACTGATAGGAATACTACAGGTTTACCTCTGCCTAGCCCTTTAAAGATTGCAGGCGTCATGTTATGTTTTATGAACATATAATTATCCCTCTCACGTAGTCAAGATCCAATCCAATGAGTGCCCTAACGAGTTAGTGTCGCCGTCCTCAGATAACTTAGTAACATTATTATACACAGGTGCCGCCGTACCTTACTACCTACAAGTAAGAATGTAGGTGCTCTCGCTCACTGCAGGCTCTTGATCGATCCGCAGTTTAGTGGCATGGCTAATGGATATTAGATAGGGTAATATATGCTTGATAACAAAAGAACATCCACATATGTTTGTGCTTTGTGATCTTCTGTGCGAACTACGGAAGTATGATTCTTATAAGTATGCAAAGGATAATGCATATGTACTGAGGAAACTTTGGCCAACTGATGCACATGGAAGAAACAAATGAAAAGCGTTAGACTTGATATCACAGATGTTTTTCACGTAGAACTTGGTGGGTTTTTTTATTGAGAATTGCAATCCCTACTTTAATACTGACCACCGAACGGAAATATTAGAATTCAATAAACAATTGAGTGTTATATAAAAATCGGTACTTGATACCTGTGTGCTCATTAAAAACTGGTAATAGCAATTTTCAAGTTACTAAATTAGTATATATTTATAATTAGTCATTAGTCATTTTATTCATGAACAAGTAATTTGTGTCTGAATTTAAACACAAAAAGTACACAACAGTTGATCATTACAATTACAATTACACTTATATTGCATAGATTGAAACAACAATTTAACATCACAATTAAACACAAAAATTACACAATTAAGTTGACCATTACAATTACACTTATATTGCAATGCATTAATCTTATATATAAAATTCTCGTGTCACAATGTTCGTTCCCATACTCCTCCGAAACGGCTTGACCGATTCTCATGAAATTTTTTATGCATATTCAGTAAGCCTGCGAATCGGCAACTATCTATGTTTGTAACCTCTAAGTGATAAGGGGTGTTCACCCCAATTTTTTTTTTTTTTGATAATTTTTTATATTTTATTTTTTTATTAAGTGTTATCAAAAAAAACTTTTTTACAAAAAATAAAACCGACTTCAAAAATAACACTAAACGGTGTAAAATAACTCTAAATTAGGAAGTCTGTGGCTTTGGTACTTTTGTCTTATTCTTGATGGGCCACCGACTTCCGAATTTAGAGTTATTTTACACCGTTTAGTGTTATTTTTGAAGTCGGTTTTATTTTTTGTAAAAAAGTTTTTTATTTTTCCATTTTTAGTTGTTCCCATACAAACACTTGCCATGAATTCATTTTATATTGTTAATTGTTAACAATACATGTCATTATAATAGGGTTATCCACCTAACCCTAATAAATGAAACTTAACATACCTAACTGTCGAAATCTAGGTATATTGAACACACCTACCCCTCTGAGCATACAGGCTTGATGATACGTCATGATGTTGTATAAACAATAAACATCCAAGCGATTCCAGCAATCACGATAGATTTGCCGTCTATTTTTGAAGAGTTCCGTTGTATATCTCCAAAGATCAGCGCCAGATCTTCACCAAATTAAAATGGGACCACCTCAGGAGTCTACTCTTTCAAACAAAAAAAGAATTTTGAGAATCGGTCCACAAATGGCGGAGAAATCAGGTAACATACATAAAAAAAAAAAAAAAAAAAAAAAAAAAAAAAAAATACATACACACGAACATAGAACCTCTTCCTTTTTTGAAAGTCGGTTAAAAAATACATACAACTTTAATTTGCACTTTTTTATCACCAACCCTTGCTTTTTAATAGTCATAGCAGAACTTTTAATTACTTTTTGAAATATCACGAGGAGAGGGAAGAGGAAGGGGAGTGGGAGGGGTGAGGGGGAGGGGAGTCGGAGTGGGGATCGTGAGAGGGGGAGGGGGGAGATTGTGAGAGGGTAGGGGGGAGATGTGTGAGGGGGAGGGGGATATTGTGAGAGGGGGGAGGGGCAGGAGAGGGATGAGTAGGAGAGTGGGGGAAGGATGGGGAGTGGGAGAGGAGGGAGGTCAGGACAAAGGGAGGGGGTGGAGAAGGAGGGATTGAGAGGAAAAGGAAGGGTAGGGGAAGGGTGAGGTGAAAGGGGAGGGGAAAGGGGGAGGGGAAGAGGCAGGAGCCGGGTGGGGGAGGGAGGAGAAAGTGAGGGAGGGGTTAGGGGAGGGGGTTGGCGGGGTGAGGGGAGGAGCGTGGGAGGTGTGGGGGAGAGGGAGGTAGAGGGGGAAGGGGAGGGGAGAGGTGTTGATAAAAAATGCTATGCAATAGCTTTACCGCGGCAGTCTCCGAGTGCCACACGTCATTTTCTCTTTTTTTTTTTAACCATTCAATTACAATGTGCCACAGCGAAGCGTGGCAGGGTACAGCTAGTTTACTATAAGATAGTCAAAAGCCCGGTGAACATTATTGATATCTTTGTTATCGATACGGCTAGATATTAATAGCCACGCAAGTACATTTTCGTGGTACTACAATACGAGATAGATTCATGGTGAGATTTCTCCGTGTTATAGAAAACACACTTAGTCTTTGTCGTGCGGATGCTGATTATCATTACCCTCAGATTGGACGAAGATTGTTATTTTTTTTTTATTGAGTACGATAGTCAAATGACAATCGTTACGGGTAGTTAGAAAGTAGAAGCAGTAAAGTATAAAAACCAGTCTTACTAAAAGGTATCATGTTACTCAGTAACTGGGTTGGAAGCCTTTTTTTTAATACTAGTTAGCATTCAGCTGCATACTGGTAGACTAGAAGTCGAGACCAAAAAAGTTATCAAAAAGCTAGACTAATTTTAGTTGAAATCGGAGAGATTTACGTTTCTGATATCTTGAAATAATTCCAAATACAGAACTAGCAAACTGTATTAAAGAATTGAACAACTTGCACTTATAATTTCAGCATTGTGCCCAATTGTGACTGGAACAGAAATGGCCAAAGTGTCTTCCCTGGCCGTACTCCAACTCCACCCAATTCATATCCTGCAATGAGAAATGGTCAAAGTGTCCCCTAGCTGTACTCCAACCAGTCTACATCCAACAATGAGAATCGTCGAACACACTCACAAGATTACACCCGTTATCAATTCCAATTCTGCATTGTTAATCAGTGCGGAAATTGATGCCGAGTTAGAGAGTGGATTGTGAACGCATAGTGTGATTTGGTGTGAGCGGAATCCTTAAGCTTGGCTTGCAATACCGAATGTAGTGGGACAGTGCAAAGGCTTCGGACGATTTGGATTTAAAGAAGAAAGGCGTGCTTTGTAGTATGTTGGATCAACCGACATATTTTTTTTTCTGCCATGTTTTCAAGCATAATGAACATTAACATAAAACATAACATCACGCCTGTGATCCGAAGAGTTAGTAGGTTGTAGTACACCCGCATTTCGCCAGTTAAGTTAAAGTCCCATGTAATGGGGGGTAAGATTATTGCCATCAATCGGGCACAAATCCAGACCACGGGCATAAATCGTCTGAGTAAGTCAAAGTCAAATCATTTATCAAATCAGATCAATTAGACCATCATGATTTTTTTGAATGATGATGATAAATTATATTTATTTCTGTAAATGGGTTCATATAAACACTTTTACATGTCATTTTTTTAACAAGAAGAGGTCTTATCGCTATCTGACTACTCTGAGAAGAAACACCGAAAGAAACTCAGATGTCACAGTCTCTTTTAAAGTCCAGACATTATCTTGGTCACATTATGTAAGGACCGTGCACATTCGTGTCTTTATTTGTGAAGAAAATAGTTTTTTTTTTTTATATTTGTGTATTGGTAAATATATATAATAACGGTACTGTATTGTCCGGAGGGTTACGCAGAGGAGTACACCTACGTTTCGCCAGTTATGTTTAAGTCCCATATGTAATAGCCAACAAAAAAAAAAGCCAACAACAAAATCCAACAGAATCCAAAGCCTCATGTTCAACCGGTAACACTTTGTGACCACTATTCCACGAGCCAGTCAAATAAACAGATTAAATAGATTAGACGAATATCGATATATTAATACGTTTGTACCACGTAGTCAATCGCAATGTCATTACCGAGTTATCGATAGCGTTGAGTATTACCACTTACGATGAATGATTAATATTTGGTCGGTTTTGCGGTTGATATTTGTGTGTGATTAGGTAATAAGGTAATCTAATATTAGTCGAACAGCTGCGTTATTGTGAGGAGCTTGTGGCTAAGTAATAATAGCCACACGAGTCGATCGAAGGTTAAGCTAAGCTTATCTAGGTCGGCACGTGGATGGGTCGTCATTCGTAGATCTTTGACAGTCGTTACGTATAGTCAGAAACTCGAAAGTCTAACAACCATTTTATCCGCGGGGTATTGCCCAGTTTTTTTTGTTCTAAATGTCTTCAGTTAGAAATCAAATTTCGTTGTAAACTCTTCGGCTAGAAAGTGAATTACGTAATCTGGGTGCAGCTTTTATGTGATGTCTCTTACTGGAAACTTGCGTGAAATAAGCGGTGAAGTGAGCTTTTTGTGCCTACACTTAAGGCCGGGTTACAGCACAGTCTATGATTATATTATATTATTATACGGTTTCCCTACTATGATCTTTTCAATTAAAACATCCCCGATTTTAAAAAGACAAGAAATTATTAACACTGCTGGCTGTTTATTGCAATTATTTTAGTATTTGGTAAACAGGTCAAAATCTGTAAAATAACCAATGAGTTGTAACAATTTTATCGATTACTGCGCTGCCAAGCTTAAGTATTATCCTCCTAATGAAAACCGTCAAGTTCACTAATCAAACCAAATGCACCGTGCAAGACCTTTGCTCATCAGTAGGACAGTAACAGGATAGTATTATCGTATTTACCGTGCGAGTTTTACCGTGTGGACAGTTTAAAATGTTCTTTATTATTCGTTGACAATAACCTGGTATCTTGTGACGAAAAGCCTGCTTTACGACATTTCGTCACGTAGGAGACAGTCGTAGAGCATTGTCACAATGGCTGTTTTTCCATCGAGACAATATTATGTGCTTTATTATTGTGCAGCTAATGCTGAGATAGGCGCCTTTTTGGTCTCGCACAGGTCTTTTTTTATTTTTTTTATTTTTGTCTTTAGTTTTTTAATCTTTTCTTTTTTTATCTGTATTGCTGTTCTTTTGTTTTATGTTCTGTGCGTCCAAATAAAATATTTTCTTTCTTTTATTTTCTTTATCATATACACGAGTGAATTACCTACACCCGGCTAGCACGTTCACCGGTTTCCACCACGCTAAAAAGGCCCACAATATGAGTGTGACAACACCCTAAAATACAAAGTCCCTTTACTTGGCTCTAATAATAAACTGAACCGCAGATTGTTTAGCTTTACGACGGAACCCTACCTTTATTGGAAATAATATTTTTTTTATATTACGTACGTAATTATAAACGTCACACAGACAATGGTTTACGGTCTTCCCTTTGGTTAATGAACCAGTAAAACTTAGCGGATGACAATAATGGGGGTTACGCGGCATTACAGATGCTAGATGGGGTTTATTTTGATGAGCCATGTAAAATGTTTAGTGCTGAATCTTACTGCATGTGGTCATAAAAGAATTGAATTAAAGAATAAAGTAGAACGGTCTTTGTTGTGTTTTATTTGACCCTTCACAATGACCCAGTGTTTAAGGCGCCTGCCTTTCATACACAGCGGTTAAAGACACAAGGCCTGGCTATTAAAGAAGTGTGTGTATACTTATGTACAGACGCCAGCACATCAAGTTACCCCAATGTGTGAAATTTCTTTGATCGTTTTTCAACTTTATGCCAAACAGAATAAGGTTCATATTCAATTGGGAAAATTTGACACATTGGGGTAATTTGATGTGCTGGCGTCTGTACACGCGTTAGAAGTTATAGTTCTTTGGCCCAAAATAATTGACTATAGCTAATTTTAGGGTTTTTTTAAGGTTTTTTTTTTGGGGTTATCGTGACGATGTGCGTACGCATCGTTAAAATTAATCTCACCATTGTTCCCTAACGCGCCAAAAAAAGTATAATCTCTAAAACAATGGCTGCGACTCACCGGTGAGACAGGCGGGCCTTGATCGGTATCCTGCCAATGTAGCAATGTGAATTTGTCAATGCATAATGTACAGACGCCAGCATATCAAGCTACCTCAAACTATAGATTTTTCCCAATTAGACATGAACCTTATTATGTTTGTATAAAGTTGAAAAACTATAAAAAAAATACATTACCTACTTCTTATTTATTTATTAAAGCTTTATACGCAATTAAAAAAAACTGTACAACCAGTCTACCTTAAGGTGGTGCAGAGATGGAACAAGGTAGGTGCACCTGGATAGCTTGATGTGCTGACGTCTGTACTTTTAAAATCGTTTCGTAGACAACTTTTGTTATAATTGTCAATGATGTCACCGTGTAACATGGGACAGATAAAAAAGCTCTCTCCAATTACTAATTTAAAAACTTATTTATTGTACCTAGATAAGTCTATTCGTATTCAAATCCTTTTGACGTTGAGAGTACAAACAAATAAATAAAACTAGGGAAGGTACATCAAAAGACTGACAAACAATATTTTGTAATTTATTACCAAAGAACTCATGAATAATTCTGTTTTTTCTTACTTTCGCAATTCGACAAAACGAGGAACGATTGTAACGAAAGCTATCTGTATTACTAGCCAGACTTCGTCAAAAAGATACAGTACCTAAATGAGAAAATTATTATAATTTACAAAATATGGAAATGTTTTGTGATACCGAGAAAATGAGCGATATTAAATGAAAAGCTGCGCGATATGACTAAAATTTCAATTCTGTATATAACTTAGCCTAACTTTAACAAACTTCAGACATTTTTGGTTATTATCTTTGAAAATGGCGTCGTGTCGACCCTTTTAAGTTGGTTAAATCTGTCCATTTATTGGTTTAAAAAAACAACCCACTTAGACAAAAAACGTGTCTAGACTGAAGAAAGCCTATTTTTTAAAAACAGAATATTTTTATCTTAATTTTTTGGCACTAGCGCCTACGGCTACGGCTGAACAAGCCTTAAAACAGGAAGAACCACAGTACCATCAGTTATCACCTCTTCCAGTACAATTATTTCCGCGGTCCACATAAGGGTCGGAGGAACACCATGATTGCGTCGCGCAGAGATTACGAATCATTTACATACAAATGCCGGAACCCTCAACTTTGAATGGTGCGGTATGGCCACTGTTGTTCTAGCAAAAAGCTGGGCCTTATTTGAACAACAATAACAGCGGCTGGGCGTACCCCGGCTTGATTAAGGTCGCTTGTCCTATAGCTAGGTGCACCCGCCCCTTGTCAGATCCAGTCGGGATCATTTTTCTACGTCTATGGCGACGGTTGGGATTACAATATGTTGTGGTAATATTATAGTCTCTGTAGGGTTTGTCCTGTCATCATCTGTCCAGCCCCTTCCTACATGTTGGGTTATTATTCCAGTCTTATTGGATGCAGTTGAATATAGTATCTATATGAAGCAACTGCCTTTCTGACCTCCACAACCCATTTACTATCTGATACCCCTTGGTAAGATGGTCTTTCTGATAACGCGCAACGATTTTCAATCTACAAATGATAACTGGGACCAACGGTCTAAAGGTCATTTTCCGAGGATCTAAGTGGTCTGGATTTGCAAGGGAGGGTCATGTATCCACGAGCCGATCTGGATACGCTAACTTTTTTATTGGTCGCTTGTAAATAAGGGTGGTTAAAATTGAACATCAAAAACATGTGACAAGAAAATGCTCTGCAGGCCTTCACTCTATAACATGTTTTAATTTTTTTCTAGTATGATTACGGCTTAGCGGTGTTTTCTTTTACCGTTTTGCGTTTGAGCAATGGTGATTAAATATTTTACACAGAGCAAAGCGGCTGATTGGGTTTGAACTTACCATTGACCACCACCTTTCCTCTATGACGAACCAATATTTAATATGATGTATTTATGCCATTCCATCATCTCACAGAACCGCAAACATTATAACATTATCGTCATCTATTCATCAGCAAACAAGTCCAATCGTGGGTTGGGCGTTACAATAATAACTTGTGGTCGCCTGGTGGTCGAAATTCAACCGTTTTAGCCCAGACAGGGGTCTTTTTGGCCTCGCACAAGGCTTTTTGTTGTTTTGTTATATATATTTTCTTGTTTTTTTTTTCTTTTTAATATTGCATTGACGTCTTATCTCAAAAAAATGTTTTCGTTTTTTTTTCTTTTCGTTGTACACTTCTTCTCCTTCCTTCTCCTTCTACTTTAAATTAGTGTCATAAGGCGGATTTTCCCAATTAAGGTGACAAGTATTATCGCGTAATAGTCAAAATTAGACTGTTTGTAGCTTAATGCACTTCTTCTCTCAACCAAATCCCACAAACTTCCGCGCGTGCAATATTCTCAAAAAGGTATCCAAAGTTTTTACTTGTAATGATGATGATTACCAAAACATTTCAACGGTTAAACGATTCCTTTTTCCTCGTATTAAAACCGTTAAACGTGAAACGTACTATAAAATCAGAGCTTACAGACTCGATACCAAAAGCGTACCAGTGTTTATCTTTTTGGAAAAAGGTAAAAATATTCTCCACTTTATTGAAGCAATATTTCATCCAAGTTGGTGCGGTAGGAACGCGCTGAAATCTAGTTTATCGTAACAACTTTCACGGAACATGTATCGCTCACTCTACAACTAAAGCTGGGGTGTGTAGAGATGTAAGAAGTTAGTGAGATTTGTTAAGTATTTTACTAAAGTTGTAAGTAGGATAGGTGATATGAGTTACTAGTAAATCAGTGGTTTAGGGTACGATGATTCTCAAACAATTATCACAAATTATGAGGGTATTGAGAATGGAATGAAAGTCAGCATTGCCATTCAACGTGGCAATACGGCGATTCGTTTGGGCACTTTTCCCGTTGACAGCGATGCGGATGAATTATGATGCTTCTTTTACGTTTCTTTTTTTTTAGGTATGTACAGACGCCAGCACATCAAGTTACCCCAAGGTGTCAATTTTCCCAATTGAATATGAACCTTATTCTATTTGACATAAAGTTGAAAAACAATCAAAGAAATATTGCTTGCGGTATTGCTTGCTATATGGCTTAAGTGTAATATAAATTTATATTCCGTGGACACGACCAAAAAACTTAATGTGGTACACTTAATTAAATGAAAAGCTGTTTATTATACTAAGTAAACATTAAATCATATCTCATACATTCAACCAAAACAAACCATAATTATAATACTAACACGACTCCCAACAACTTCGGCTATAGATTCCAAATCCGCTTATTCATTATTGCTTCGGGCCTTCTCTCCGACAGTTAAGGAACTAAGTTAAACGGGCCCACATAATCCCCAAGCTTCCTCACACCAATAATAAACGAAAATAAATCACTCAACACAATTATATTTTATGTGACATTCATTAGGAGAGCGAAAGATGGTCTCATAAGTGTCTCAAGGAAATAAGATCACCTTATATCGCTTAATCAACCTCTGTGGGGCGTAAAGTAAACCTTTCTACTGTCCTCCCGACCTAAGAGCTAGATTAAACGGGCCTGTGTGATAAACTCCGATGGCTATCATAACTTGAGCCTGCAGGGAAAGTGACCACATCCCTGTGCGTCCTAACTTTTGTAACAGCGCAAAGGGTGAGGGAGGTCAACGCAAGCTGGTGGCAATATAAAGCCGCAACGACCCTGCTATTCCGTTGGACGTTTATGAATAGCGCTTATTTTTCTTTTAATTACGCCCCCCTGCTGTCCGTTGACGTATTTTGTCGTCACTTTGCGAGTCGCAGTAGAAGTTTGCCATTAGATTCGCTTGTGACGGAAATACGCTCGCCACACGTCACGTTGTCTGTGACGAGATGTTTGTGTACCGACCCGCATGTCTAGTGTGTTTTGTTAATTCTGAAATTTGGTGACATGAATATTTTTTTTTTTGACATACCAGATATTACTATCAAACACAAAATATCACGGCTATAATTACCTACTGAAGGTTTAGGTAGAGATGTACCTGTAGTTTACATGTAATTCGTCAGTTATTTTTAGGTCCCTGTAAAACGGTCGCCTCCTTTCACATGGGACTGACACGTAACTGGCGAAATGCCCTAAATCGGGCACAAATCCAGACTCCAGGCTGCTACCGCGATATTTAAGATGGAAAAACTTAATATGGCTTTGTCCGACCCGGGAATCGAACCTTGAACCTCGTGTTCAGGAGTAGCGCTTGCCACCACAGTAGTCCAACGAGGTAGTTACTGTTTAATGTCCATTTATTTTTTTGGTTCTTCCAAAAAACATAAGAAACTTTCAAGTGAGGCTCTTATAAATCTTGCTAAGTCTATGAGACAACATATAAGGTCGCATGGTGATCCAACAAAAGACCAACGTGACGTAATTGCTTTATTCAACACTGTAACGTAAACAACCATGATACGAGACGGTTCATTTAAAATATTTACCGCCAAAAACAATATCGAGTCGAGTTTACGAGTGTAAACGCCCAAAATAACCCGCAGAAAGGCCTACATCCTTATAAATAACAAAACACTTTTATTAGGGACCCTGTTAAGGTAACATCTTTACACAATTTGGTCACGTCAACGGAATATAGCGCACCTCTGTTCGTCTAGACGGGTATTATTACAGCACTGTAATGATAAGGGTAAACAGCATCGTTGTCAAACCGCTGCTGCTGATAGAATATCAAGCGATCTAAATCTTGGTGATTTATTAGTGAACTAGCTGTGCCCATGCACGGCTTCGTTTGTGTAGATATCTATAAACAAGAATATTGAAACGAACTGGCCCTCTCCGACCGGGCCTGGTGACTTTTCCTTACATACGAGCATAGAGATTTAAAATACTATAGAGCGGCCATATCAAGGAAATGTCATAGAAAAACTTTGATCCCATGTCTCAGTAACGCCATCTAGAATAATATATTGGAGCGGCAGCGGAGCGTACTAAAAAAAACTCATAGACTTGTATCCAGCAAGACACATTTTTTTGGACGAAAATTTTGTTCGTGATGTCTGGTCTATAGGTGTTGAATGTCTTTGCATACGAGTAATCTAAACTAAAAAACTACTAGTAAATAAACTTCTCTTTTCGGATCAAAGTTTGTTTACAATACCATAGGATTTAGTTTATCTAACATCATCTATCTGCCAGTGAAATTCAAAATTGGTCCAGAAGTTTTGAAGATTAGTAATGGAACATTAGCCGGAATAAACAGATTGACAGACAGACAGCTAAATAATGTAATAATAAATAAATGTACTAACCTGTCTGTTACTGTCTCACTGTAGGGCAAAGGTCTTTTCTCATACAGAGAAGCACGAGCCTTCATCACCAGAAAAATAGACAGACAGACAAATATAAAAAAAAAATTGAAAAAACATTTAGTACCTAGATGTTATTTTGACATCACAATCAGAAATTTAAATTGAGTTTTATTAATGTATTGATATACTCTATTCATGGTTACACTGAGTTTAAGGGTTGAATTAATAGAGCGGAAACTACGAGAGGTATGAATGATTCTAATAAGAGAGGGTGTAGTGAATGGGAACGGCTAATTGACGCGGCAAACTGTGTGTGTGATTCTATAGCTTCGTTCTGTATTGAGATTGGTTCACCACGCAGTAAAGGGGAAACGCAATACTTTGCAAGGAAAAAGAAAATTTTTTTTAATGTATGGGAGTAAAATCTTCAATGATTGTTAGAAATATGTAAAACGGCGCGATATACCTATAGTACACTCACATTTCAACAGTTATGTTTAAGTCCCATGTAATAAATAGCCCTCTATCAATCGAAATCATTGTGAGAAATGTTTGTTTTTCACCGACAGCGCTCTTTGAGATACTGAATTGTTGATATAGAAAGGAAACTATATTATATGGTTGTATTTATTGCATTTTTAATAATCAAATTCATTTGCAAATATACACATGTACTGCACATGTTTAGACAGTATGCTTCGGTCCACCAGCGTAGAAATTTTTAGTCGGTTTCTTTCTGTTGTTTTTGATACCTTAACGTGCAGATGATGATTTGAAATGCGATGGAAGAAGTCAATTATTTACTTTATAATTATACTAGGGCTTCGCTCGCGACTTCGTCCGCGCAACTCTCGTTCTATTTATTCCTTTTAAACTTTGACCTTTCCTAGACTCTTTCGTAGTTTCAAAGATAAAATATAGCCTAAGGCTATATTATATTTTGGAATATTTTTTAAATCTGTTCAGTAGTTCACAAACAAATCCTTTTTCTCTTTATCAGTTTAAGAACTCCTAATCTGTACCAAACTCCTAGTATCAGGTATGCGTCGGTGTCTCTTCTACACTACATTAAATCACACATAGACAGACACTCTTCAAACATCAAACAATTCCTCCACCAACCCGACTATCTCAGTAAATGTATTTATTACCCCCCTAACCCATATGGGATCCAATCAAACAATCAAAACTGACCCATATCAACTGACGTCCATTAAATATCAAAATCCAATTAACAAATAACAAGATGGACGAATGTTATGCCAATCCGGTAAATCGAGAGTGATCCGGCACGTATCTGGGCCGGCCGCGGACGCCGTATCAAAGAGCTAGGAAACAAGAGGCTGAAGGGCTTCTCGGCTTTGCGAAGCGCCTTTGAGCTTCCGACACCTGCATGTTTGGTCTAATGTAAAGAAAATAGCGTGTTACAAAAAATATCTAATAACAAGACAGATTATAACTGTTAAGTTCCAAGACCTGTTGTAATGCTGAAAATGATAAAGTGTAAAATATTATTCTGAATTATCTGTCAAATAATGACACTGAAACTTAAAGAACATTGTATGAAATACACAATAAAATTTTAATAGTTTAAAAGACTACTGCACACTTCGTTTGCAACGAAATGATAATAATATCATCTAAATACATGTAGACGCTCTGTTTTCATTTACAACTTTTCCTGGCGAAAAAAGTACCTGTGTAACCTTATTTTCTTCCGGATAATACTCCGAATGCACACTACTCCGCGTAAAAGACAAACTCACCAGGCACAACGATAATTAATGTACCTACTACAACCTGTTGAAACCCGAGAGCTGCGGCAAAAACAAAGAAAAGCCCACTCAACATTCCATGAATTCGGGTGACGAAAAATAAAGATAGATAACATACGGTCACCACTCGGATTCCATTTGGCCGCACTAGGATTCCCTTTTGTCATGGATGCTATTACAATCACAAACTACAAGCAGGAATATGGGCTGGAACAACATTTGGCCGTCGAGATTTTTGTTCTGATCTGGAGAGTTGACAACCACTATTCGGATTAGTTTGTTGAATTATAAATGGGTTGATGAATTGCGTTATATCTGTTAGAACCTATTGAATTTTGTAAGCGTAAAATCTTTTATTTTTGATCAGGAATGATTTATAGTTCTCTTGCTTACTTTCTGAATTTTTGTAATACCGGCCTGTTACTGTCCCAGGGCAAAGGCCCCTTCTCAAAAAGAGAAGCATTAATCGGGATAGGGGCCTTTTTGGCCTCGCACAGATCTTTTTGTTATTTATTATTGTTAGATTTATTATTGTTATTGTTACTCGTCGCCAAATTTTGGGCCGACTCAATTTGAATTGTCATCGACACGCTAAGAAGAGAAGATTGTTAGATTTAGTTTTATTTTTAACCCCCGACGCAAAAAGAGGGGTGTTATAAGTTTCACCGCTATGTGTGTGTGTCTGTCTGTCTGTCTGTCTGTCTGTGGCACCGTAGCGCCCAAACGGGTGAACCGATTTGGATGCGGTTTTTTTTATTTGAAAGCAGGGTTTCTTGCGATGGTTCTTAGACATAATTCATCAAAATCGGTTCAGCCGTTTTAAGGTTATCAGCTCTTTTGTGTTAGCTACCGTTGCTATTTTAGACGTCTATGGGTATTAACTTTACTTACAAACATATGTGTGTCTTAAAATAAAATTAAATATACGAACATTTTTATTGACTTATACCAAATTAATAAGTATAGTTCACAGTTTCATCAAATTATATAAGCGTTAAAATGTGTAACGTAGCCATTATAATTTAGAATCATTATTTGAGACAAATATTTTGGGTTCAATATGAGCTTAACAGGATCAAACGTCTTTTTCCATGGGTAGACAATTCGAGGTGTTTCATTAATGAGTAGATTATGCCTTCTATACAAACTTTAGTTCACTTTGCTAGGCTGGTTTAACAAATCATATAACTAAGTGATGCTAGGTGAAAAAAATCAGTAGGCTCTTAAGGAAACCTTTTCATCCTTAAGATTTGTGATTATGTAGTTATTTTCTTTAAGCAGTTCCAAAGAATACAGTCTTAATTATTTTCTATTAATTACATCCTCCCACATCCACAAACTTTTTTCAAACACAAAAACAGTCAAGGGCGCCGACAACAACAAGCCGCGTAAACAACAATATCAATACTTTTTTACGATGCCTTGAACATATCCGTATGATTGTTCTAGGGAACAGTCCTGGCAACTAATAACAAAATAATGCTCATAACAATTGACACCAAAATGGCCGCCGCAAATAGCGACCAATAAGCGCAATTGTCTCAAATTCAAGAAACGAACGACCTTCGTCAGTTGCTGCCCGAGCAATCGTCGGCTGTCACGAAATCCCCAAATCCCGCCACGTAGGGAACCGGCGGCTAGTTTTATTTCATTACTGGGCGAAACGCCCAGGGATTCCCCAGGATTTTGGCGCCCGACACGGGACTGACAGGTTCGGTTATGATTTTCATTTTCTTGTCTCGAACTGTCGTTGTTCCCTGAAACTTGAATGTGCAAATAATAACTAAGTTATTTCATTTCTAATTCATACTTTTTGGCGTAGACCATGTTACTATCATACAAACCGATTACTTGTCTAATAGAGTCGAAAAATGAGTGGTCTGCAAAACTATGAAAGTTTTACTAAAAAAATGCATATATTTGGACATCAGCAAAACTGAGCACTTACTGAGAGCTTTGCTCACCCAAAAACACCAAAAGAGTCAAAACTACGTACCGAAAATCTTCAAAGCGCAATCCTTCACATAATTTCGAGGGTATCACACGTTCTTTCATACAGCATTTGTCGAAACTATGGCGTCCACAGCACGTACGACCTTGTTCCAACATGTTTCATCGTAATTACATTTTCTTTGTGAGAGACCGTTCGTTGACATTTCTTTTTTTCCATGCCCAAACAGTTTTGGAAAGTACTGTGTTGGCCTGTTTTAGTTCAGTGCATGCACGAAAAAAATGAGCTTGCATTTTGTGACGCGAAAATGTTAGTCTGCAGGGAGATGGCGGGATAAGGTTTTTTTTAGACTTGATTATGAATGGAAAGGAAATGAAGCTGTATGCTCCTAATACTGGTTCTGAAATAGTAATTTTGTACCAACAGTCCGTTGATATCTTTTTCTGTGTTTGGGCCAACTTTGTTCGTAACCTCATTCGTTAATCTACGCGACAGTAGCAGTATTATAAAATATGTTTGTATGTGTGTGTGTGTGAGCGCGAGTGCATGTGTGTCTGTAATGAGGAAAAATAGTCTAAATAAATAAATAAATATTCCACAACTTTCACTTGTGTGACGCCATCTTATCTTATTTTAAAAGAGTAAGCAAGTACTAATACTGCAATATTTATAATGTGTGTACGAGGTATATTTGTATCTAATATCTCTCTGTACCATTGTAAATAAATAAATATTCCACAACTTTTCACACAACGCCCAAGTCCAAGTTTAGTCCCAAGTTAAGCTTGAGAGCTTGTGTTATGGGTACTAAGCAGCTGATAAACATACTTATATATTTCTAAATACATACATATTATAGTTAAATAACACCCAGACACAGAATAAATGATCGTGCTCATCACACAAACATTTGCCACGGGTGGGAATCAAACCCACGACCTCCGGCATAGCAGTCAGGGTCACTAACTACTAGACCAACAGGCCCAACAATCTAGTTTAAGTTATAGCCAATTCATAAACAATTTCCTCGTCTCGTCACGCGTAGCTTGACTTTTGATCGATCCGTGCGGCCTTTCATATTTAGCCACAAGCTCCATTGTGTATAATCCAGAATCGAATACCAAAATAACATAGGTATAACTCCCTCTTATGTCTGTGTATACCTACCGTAGTCTGATAAAATACGTCCGACTGACTTCATGCCTGGCTTCACTCGTTCGGGTTCAAAGTTTTGACATACTGACATCAAAGAGAGTTCGTTTTGTATTCCATTGGATACGTGCCTGTTGCTTGCCCAAATAGTTCCTTGTGTCTTTAAGCATAAGGTTGGTATTATCTTGGCTGTACTGTAAAAACCAGCCTAGCAGATAGATTGCCATATTATTCTTCTATTGTATTAAAAGAAAGGTTAACTTTTACTTATTTTGGGGACTAACCTCGGTATCTAGATCTATATTTGTAATGCACAGTCTCAAGCACAAACACAGTAGGTACGTACTTTTTAATAAGAAGTAAAAAATGTTTCCTAATGAGTAAAAAAAGTTAATCTGCTACATTACTGGTAAAATTTGGTTGGTTGAAAATTTTAACGAGAAATCCTGCCAATAGTTACAACATCCAATACAATTTTCAATAATTAGCAGAATTTAATATTATCGACAACGTTTCAATTTTAAGTGTAAATTCTGATAAAAGTGTTATTCAATGTTGAGCAACGACTTTTCATTACAAGCCCGACGGCAAACATATTTCATAAAAATATAATTACAACTATTATTGAATTTAATTATGAATCACATTCATTATAGCATGAACCTTGCACAAAAAGAATTATAGTAGGTACTTAGGTGGTTCAGTAGTGACTAAAATTACTAAATCATCCAACTTACTCTAGAACAATTTACTACAAAATTTTAATGAACAATAGTTAGCGCCACAAACAGGTGTTTCACATCGGAATTCGACTTAATAACCTCTATGAAACACTATAAAGGCCCCCAAGAGTGCCGGGACCTCTGGCCAGTCCCTAATGGCTTCCCTCTCTGCTGCTGTTATTAGGCTATAAATCACTGTATATGTTTAGCCTGGCGTGAATAAAATACCTTTTAAGACGCCCTCCGTGTCTGGCGAGTAATTTGGTTGTAAGCGTTTTTGTAATAATTTTCAGCGGGCGAGGGTAGTTGGATGTTTTCCGTTGTGATTTTTTGGGTGTTTTGTTGCTACACGTTACCATGTTTGGGACGCAAGATACTTTGATGTGAACAGTTGCTAACTACTAAATATTTTCAAACATACATAATGTTTGAAAATATTTAGTAGTTCGTAGAAGTTGTGGCACTAGACAGCCGTGTCCGGACAGTAGCCGGGTGGGACCCGGGTTTCATTTGTAGGTCTTTGGCAGTCGTTAAGAATAAGCGGAAACCCAAAAGTCCGACCAATAGTCTAACCAAGGAGTGGAGGTTGTGGAGGCTTGCACTCCATGTAAGAGACCGGTATACAACTGCAAACGGCTAGGCTGGAAACCAACCTCAACATTAAGAAAAAGCTAGGCATATTGTGATTATAATGTTTATCTCAGAACCTTTATAATAACCTAACTACTAAACACCGGCTGAGATCTCGGTTTCGCTCATTCTCTATTAAAACCAGGCCCAGTGTTCGGTCTTCTTCTCGGTTCAGCAACACCTGAGATTTAACGAGCAGGGCTGAGACTGCTCAAGGTCCAGTTGATTTTAGAGGTTAACGCTCGCGCTGTTTATCGAGAACGGTTGTAAGCTGTCTTATAATTTCTAATGACAGGTCTTTGTTGAAATACTCAAAAAGACGTACTTTCGTATAATTTTCAGATCACATACTTAATGTTACTGCATCATCGCGTGTCGACCAGGATTTTTTTTTTATAGATTGCGTTTTACGGAAACAAAAGTTAGGTTCAGGAAAGTCAGTTCAGAGATAAAAAAAACTAATAGCGTTTTTTTTGCTAACAAAGCAACAGCCGACATTAATGTACAGCCAGCCTCAAAAGTCGATATACATATCCATATTTCCTTAACTCATGAACACCTTAGCTTACACAAATTGCTAAACAAGACTAGTGCCAGGATTTAATTAACGTCTTAAAGGTTCAAAATTCACTAGTCTTGTTTAGCAATTTGTGTAAGCTAAGGTGTTCATGAGTTTAGGAAATATTGACATGTATATCGACTTATGAGGCTGACTGTACCTATAAAGTCACATAATCTTTACTTAGTTGGTGGCATGAACTCGATGCTCGAGAGGAAAGCTTTAACCACTCATGCAAGTACGACCAGCTAAGTTCCCTGGGGGACTCCCAGGCTTACAGTTGAAATATTTACAATATTAATGCCTTTTAGATTTTCTGGTAGTTCGATGTATTATGTAGTGTGATTAAAGCTAGTTATGCAACTTTATCAATAGAAGTGGCGATCAAGGTTGAAAGACGAAACACATTTATTTGGGACACACATTAAAATTTTAACAACAAAAAATTAATATAGCGTGTCAATTACACAAAAAAAAATTACGATGCCACGTAATATGAAAAAAAAAACAATTAATACCGCAGCACTTTTCTGGTAATGCCATGTTCTGATAATGTAATTCCATGGGCACACTTACTAGGAGGGAGGCCCCACCAGGAGGCATAAAATAAAAATAAATAAGTAAGTAATAAAATAATATTATTATAATAATACCAGAAAGATAAAAATACCAAACATTCATAAAATTAAATAGAAAAACAAATATCCAACGCGCCTCCCGTGCTCCATAATCTTTTGTCGCTTACATTATCTGGAGTGCGATTCACTAAGGCAAAACATCTTTACAACCAAGAAATCATCGTTGAAACATCCGATGTAAACATATCGGCATTCTTTAGTTAAAACTAAGCGATCATAGCGCCTCAACGATGTCGACGGCGCGACATGGAACTAAAATTTGGTTCCCAATGTATGAGAAACGGTATTCAGAAACACCAAACATCCTCGCCTTCGACGACAACGGTGCCTTCGCCTTCGATTTTAACTGTCAAACCGTAAAGCTTGTAAATTGTAGATGTTTCCTTGGTTGTAGACGATTAAAGTGTAAGTAAAACAAGTTATTTTTTTAATTGAAATACTTAATATTGTTTTGTTTATCGTACTTTAATTCCTGAAACGTTTACGCCTATTTGTAATGTCTAGGATGGCAGTTCGTCTTTCCTGTACCTACTTATGATTTTTTTGTTGGAAGAAGTTAATCGTCAAGATAATGTAGAAAAAAGACGTCAGGCCAAAGTGATACGTATTAAGGATCTTCTAACAACTGATATTAACTATATTAAGGTATTCAGGTTGACTGAAGAACTAATTATTCAATTGGAAGAAGATAATTCCCCAGCAAAGGCAAAACGTCGGGGAGGAATTAGCAACCGAACCAAGGTATTACTACTAAATTATTAAAATATAAATCACCATAGGTACCTACAGTGGAAAAATGTCTAAAACTTACCTCTTATTCCAGGTTTTACTCTTGCATTTTTAGCTAGTGGGAGTTACCAAAAAATATTATGTGAGAATGCAAGAAGCAAGAACCCATATACCTACCTATCGCAAGCATCTGCCTCGAGGGCTATAAGGACCGTAGTAGATGCCATCAACCACCCAGTTATTATTAATAAGTACATAAAATTTCCTCAAAATTCATATGAAAGGCAAATTCTCAAGGAAAAGTAAGTACCTAGGTATTTCTTAAGTTTCATAGGTACTTACTTAAGTTTTTATTTACTAAGTACAATACTTTCATGAATCATTCATATGGCTATGATACTTATTTATTTTTATGTTAATATTTAAATAATATTTTTAAATTGTCTTGAATAGGAACCTATGGTTCTTTCTGTATTCTGAACCATATTTAAATCTTTTATTCTTGCCTTTTCAGATAAATGATCTGGACTTAAATATAATGCATGTGGATGTAACTTTTGGAGGTGCAACTCACGACAGCTTTATATTTAATCATTCTGTCATAAAACCGCATTTGGAGCAGCTAAATAATAGAGGAGAAACAGTGTATCTGCTTGGTATGTACATATTTTAAAATGTTTTTTTTTTACTCTATCCATCATAAATAATTGTACTCACCAGGTTTCGGTACTTATTTTAATATTAACAATAAATTCAGTTATTTTTATTATTGTAAAATTAAACTGAATTCCTATTTATTTTATTTCAGGAGACTCTGGTTTCGCTCTTAGGCCATTCATGATGGTTCCATGTAACAACCCTGAACCTGGGTCAAGAGAAGAATACTATAATAATCTGCATGCCAGTGCAAGGAATACTGCAGAACGAACCATTGGCATACTTAAAGGCCGTTTTAGGTGCCTTTTGGTTCATCGTGTTCTTCACTATGACCCAGAGATGGTGGGAAAAATTATTAAGGCTTGTTGTGTGTTGCATAACATTTGCAATCAAGCCGGTGTTCCTCCAGTAGAATTACCAGCTCATTTACTGAGACAAGAAGTAAGGGTGATCCAGCTACTACAACAAGGAAGCCAGAACACCCTCAGTGATTTGGACAGTGGACGTCTTGCTAGGGGTCATCTAATTTATTAATAGACTGAGGCGTGGACAAAATAGTTAATAAGAAAAGTAAATATAAAAAAGTAGATAAATAAATACTAATATATAAATACTAACAATAGACTTAAGATATTAATAATTCAGGGACAGTTTGTTAATTAAAAATTTTAGTGTATGTTAAATAGTAATGTATAATAAAATAAAGAAAGTGAATGTTTTTAAACTTATGTAATGTTTTACCTTTAGATAAAATTAATATAGTGTGTATATAATTATATGGTATGTATTTGAACAAAATAGTATCTACAGACGCCAGCACATCAACCTACCCCAATGTGTTAAATTTCTTTGATAGGTTTTCAACTTTACTCTAAACACTAAAAGGTTCTTGTTCAATTGGGAAAATTTGTCAATTTGGGGTAGATTGATGTGCTGGTGTCTGTACCTTGGAAAAGTAATTTTAATATAATTAATTCATAAATAAAACAATCTTTTAACACAGGTACATTTTATTTTTATTTATTTATTAACTCTCTAATAGCACTGCTAATTCTATCCAGAGCCTGAACCATTGCCTGATGGCCCTCTACTTGTTTAGTAATAGCTTGGGCAATCAAGAGTTCTGCTTGTGCTTTGCGTTCGGGTGAGTATTGTATTACTTATTAATTTCCATCAAATCAATAAATTGGTATAGGTATAGAAAACAAAACATTGAATTTATAAAGAGCTATATAGCCTTGAGAATTACAAACCTGAAAAGGATTAATAATTTATAAGTTCTGTTTTTTTTTTATTGATCCTTGCAACCAAAACTTTTTCCTCCCATAATGGTTTGGATTTTAATTTCAATTTCAGTTATTTCTGGCAAATCCTCTATGCCACCACCAGTACGCCGCCTCGCAGAGGCAATTAAGCTGGACTTATTAACTGCTCCTTATTTTGTCCTTCCAGTACTGCAACACAAGTATGATTATTTAATTTGATGTAATAAGTAAATAAATTTGCTTGGTTTGGTTTAACTTTCCGTTGCAATTTTAAATGCCTTTCTAATTGCAATTTGAAGCCTAGCCTAAAGTTACAGTACATGCCTGTAGATGCACAGGGGGCTCTCAATGTAAATGGATACTGTAACACCTACTCAATGCAACAATATACACACATAATAAATGTAATTACTAACCTTACACCACTGTACAGATGTTTTCATACACCCACTACCATCACTGTTTAGGGCTGTTGTTATTTCAGACTGTGACTGCGAGCATTTGCAGTACGAGCATGGCCCCTAGCCAACCATGGTTTGCTTTCCAAAAAGCTTACTTGCTTTTCCAGCTGATTTAAGGATGGAGCTGCGTTGCGAGACACTAAAAGATAAATATTTTGGTTAATTAAACATAGTATTTCCAGAAACTGTGTTGTTTAATTAAATAGAAATGTTACTGTGGAGATACTTACTTTCGATAGGTTTGGAACCAAACTAACACAAAAACACTGAATAAGTAGAACGCCATTGGGAAGGGCGCAGGATTTTTTAAAAGTCCACTTAACCACTTAAAACCACTTGGAACTTTGGAATTTCGTATTTTGTTATAAACTAATCAAGAGTTGTTTGTTTAATTTGTTTTGAAACTCATAACCTATAAATAATTACCAATGTCAAAAATTTTAATAAGTAATTATTTTCCAAGCCGAAGACGATATTATAAATTAAATATTTGTTGCATAATAAATATAATGTGTTTTATACATACGTATTGTGAATTTGTATTAAAATGACGAAATAACTTAAAAATTGGTTAGTCGAGATTATCTCGACTATACTCTAGATTAAACATAGCAACACTGCTAACATCGTACCCATCATCGTTGTTCGGCAGATCGTCGACGAGCATTACTAGCTTAGCGAATACGGTTTTTGTCAACGTTGTTCTTAAAGGCTATGTTTACGATGAAACATCTGTGAACTCGCCGTTGTTAACATCTGTGATGAGTCTGTTAGTGAATCGCATTGCTGTGGTCTGCCAGTCTGTGGTCTATGACGAGTTGACGAAAGATGCGGGCGCAACCAGAGAGCCTGTTTTCAAACAGTAGGTAATAGCTTTCTACCTTACCGTGATACAAAAATTACAAATAAATAAAATACCTAATTACTATAGATTGGTAAAATATCGCGGCCCAGAACTGAATAAAGAAAACAATAATACTTCTATCAAGAAATAAGTACCTACTCAAATGAAACTATTCAAATAGTGGGGGTATACTGTAACGTAATTGTGTACGGCTGTTTATCGTGTGTAAGTGTAGTTTATTTGTTCTGGTTGAGAAAGAAAGAAAACTGAAAGTGTAATTACACAGAAACATCTGAAATCGCCATTGTCACTAATACTAACTGCGTCCAAACCCTGGGTAAGTTTGCTGACCCAGTTCTCCTTTAAATATGCAGTAGGCAAAGATTTAAGATATAGAAAGGACATGCGAAAAAATGACATAAAAAAAACTGAGCTTCTATGTCTCAGTAACGCCATAATAATATTGCAATATTGGAGCGGCAGCGAAGCGAACTAAATTAAACTCATGGACTTGTGTCCACTAGACAGTTGAGCATTTTGTTCGTTCGCGTCTGTTGTACAGACGCCAGCATATAAGTTACCCCATTGTGTCAAATTTCTTTGATCGTTTTTCAACTTTATGTTAAACGGAATAAGGTTCATATTCTATTAGAAAAAATTGACACATTGTGGTAACTTGATGTGCTGGCGTCAGTACCTAAGTATTGAATGGTAGGTGATGTTTAAATTTCAAATTAAAAGTACCAACTGTTCTAACAGCACGACAAGGCAGTGGCAGGTTGTTTCAGCATCGAGTTGCCGCGAATTTAAAACTACTGCGGAATGCAACAGTTTTAATAGACGAAAAGAAAGAACCTTATCTGATTTTACCTTACCAATGCTTTCTTTCTCTTTCAGGTACATTACAAATAGTGAAGAGTGAGGAGGAGGATCACGGCAAGTTCGAGTGCGTCGCGGAGAATTCTATCGGGACAGAGTTCTCGAAGCCTACAGTGTTGTATGTCAAAGGTAAGTAAACATGAAGTAAATAATTAGTAAGTGCGCATACAATCGATTTCAGTCGATTTATCTCCTAAACAAATCCAACAGTCTTCTGTAGGCAACGCTTGAGTCAAGGTGAAACTAAACAGTCGTGAATCAAATGTTTAGTCGATGTTATGCACACTTCAATTCATTACAATACAAAATGAGCGCGTGATAGAGAGATGTCCAACTTTTTAATTAAAAGGCTATCGATACCGCCTTTTGTTTTTTTTTCGAACAACTATCGAGTTGACAGTATGGCGCACGTTTATATATTGCTACTTGAGTATAAATTTATGAATTAATATTTATGCACCAGACATTAATTATATTACAAATCAATTGTGAGTTGCGAATAATTATTTTTACCACGACTCCGGTTAAAGTTAGAAGACGAACCATAAGTTCTAGTCTCTAACAGTTTGACAAACTGCCTCAAAAATTTATCGATCAAATGTTACCATGTTCTTTAAGTTCGAGTGGTAGTTCTAGAGATCGTTATATTATCTTAGTAACAGCGTTAATGTGTAAGTATTAATTATATGAGCGCAGGTCAACTCGTATATCGCGCAAATGACAAAGTAACCTAGCAGGTTTTAAGTTCGGAGCCTTTTATACAATTATCACTTTCTTCACAATCGGTGACGGAAAACATCGTCAGGAGAGATATTTTCGACGGCATTTGAAGTCATGTCAGAGGCCCAGGTTAGTCACTCACCACAAAAGAAACCATTGATTTTCTTTATAATTTTCACTCAAACCCATTAAAGTTCTCTTTACACCCATAAATACGACTTCTAATTAACATTACCGCAAAACCGCTTATACAGACATCAACAAATCTGAGATATCATTACAAATGCGGGGTCAGACCGCTTCAAAAGCCTTATGAAGTCCAGTCCCTCTAGAGTTGGACCCTTGCGGTCAAATTACCTAATGATCACTCATTAATGTTCCCACGCGACTATCATTACGGCAGAAAGAGACAGAGGATGGAAGCCTTCGAATGTAAGAGCAGGAGGTCCGAAGTCATTTGTCTATATAACCACGTGGTCGGTCATAAGTCAAGGGGAGTTCGACCGGAAATATTTTAAACAAAATGGGGCCGAATTTTGTAGTGAATATGTAAATTGTAGGAGTAGGTATAGACAACAAAATGGATAAGTATTCAGGCAGTTAACTTTTAATTCTTTTTAAACCATGTTATAAGTTTACTGTGAAGCTTTGCTTTTGACAACAGTTTTCTTTCAGTGTCCTAAGTTTATTAATGTTGACGGTGTAGTAGATATCTTTGTCTACATACTTAACACTTTTGGCGACCGTACCTTAAATTGGAAGCCCGAATAAATGCTCTAGTTATCGCTTAGTTTGAAAGTTTAGTAAGTAACTAAAACTGTGCAGATTTTTATTGCTCAGATAACATAAAGTTTAAGTTTAAATTGAAATACCAAAGTGCTAATCAAGACTTGAATTTGAAATGAACTAAAACCATTCCAAGACTATTAATTAAATAGATAACAACTTAGTTAATTATGAAAATAATAGCCTACATTCCAGACACATGGGACTATTTGACTTTGTCTCGCAGGTCAGCCTCGAATCTTTAACCTTTGCATTGAAAGTGTTAATTGCCGATTGTCTGGCCTGTTGGTCTAGTAGTTAGTGACCCTGACTGCTATGCCGGAGGTCGTGGGTTCGATTCCCGTCCAAGACAATTGTTTGTGTGATGAGCACGATCATTTGTTCTGTGTCTGGGTGTAATTTATCTATAATTTGTATGTATTTAGAAATATATAAGTATGTTTACAAGCTCTCAAGCTTAACTTAGGACTATTTAGTCCTAAGTTAAGCTTGAGAGCTTGTGGCGTTGTGTAATAAGTTGTGGATTATTTATTTATTACCAAATTAATATTTTAAATAGGCTGAGGATCAGCACTTTTTTAACTTCGAAAACTCCCCCGAAACGCCCGCCCTTCATGTATAACGTCCCACTGCTGGGTCATATGCCTTCTCTTTGGGATTGGGAGTGTGCATGCCATCATCTACCACGAGGGCCCAATCCAACCACTTTTACCAAAAATATATCGTGTTATCTTGGGTTCATTAGACAGATGATGATGTTGATGTCCTCGTTGTGTGCAGCAGTGCTTTGTAGTATTTACCACAAAACCAACTGGATATTCACAATCTAAGTAGCAATCGTCTAGGTTATGTACAGACGCAAGCACATCAGCCTACCCCAAACTGTCAAATTTTCCCAATTGAAGGCTAGCGTCTGTACAAGAGATCGCTTTCAACGATTGGACCACCCATTGTAATACCCTGTGTAACTTTTAAAGTTATCATTTGTAAGATATTTAATGGTGAACATTGAACAATTAACAATAGTTTGTTCCATAATACATACCTAAACTGCATCAAAAAAGGGCCAAAACCACTCCCCAGTAAACGAGGCACTATTTCTCTTCTAGCATTAACTACGTTGAAATAGGTCCAACACTTAGAAAGTAGACCACATATTACGGTCACAGTCGTTATATTATATTCACAATATATTAGCGAGATAACGTCGCGTAGCCGTCGCGTCCCCGCCGCGGCCCCGTCGCGTCTGCACGACGTGTCGCCGCTACTCTAACTTTCATACACATTTAGATAGAACGGGACTGATTGCATTGTTAAATAGTTGTAAGGGTACTTCAGACTGCGTAGTTCTAGACTTTGAGAGCGTAATTTTGCGGTTGGTTAATCTGTCTGGTAGAACTTTTACTAAACGTAAGCTTGGCAAATTTTGATGTTCGCTGATGCTGCCTAGTTTGTACCTATGTGAATTAAGCATATATTTTAAACAACATAATGATTAAATGAACGCGCCTTAGAAATGCATTCCAGTTTTGCCTTAGCACTTTGCCATTAATAATACCAGCCGGACAGATATATCGAAGGATAAGCGCGTAGCTTAACCTTCGAGCCTTTTGAGCTCGGACCGTAGAAGGGTGATCATCATTACAAACCAAGACCACACACTTATACTCACATTTCTTTTCTACGGGAGTAGGTAGAAACTACGGAACGCCATCTACTAAGATCCTTACAAACTCATTTCGCTTCGTTTACGTCGTATTAGCAAACCGGCTGCGAGTACCTACATACACCTGAGCTTTTTGAAAAACATTAATAATAAGGTCAGTGTATATTGCTCTAGACCACTCCTCTCGACGTTTTCCCTTACATGTGTATTTTTAAAACTTTTTGATAATCGCCTCTTATTCAACCTCTCAATCTTATTTTTCCTAAAATTATAGTTTTGATGAACCCGTTTTATCTGTGACCCTTATTCAAAATTAAAACTTGTCAGTCAGTCGTATAATCGTACGTATGTCATTCGCGTGACTCGCACCAATTTAAAGGGCATACCAGTGCAAGTTAGCCCCTGACTGAGTTAAGTTTGGTGATAATAGTGCCCAATTTATGTGGACCTGCATATGTGAACGCTTATCGCGGCCATTTATCGAAGTGTCTACTAATGAAACTTTTCTAATTGACATTAGTCTTGTCACATATGTATAAAGTAAGCGTTTGATCCAGGCTAAGCGAGAAAATTTGTCCACAATTAGCATGTTCGTACGAAAGCCTAAAAATACACTAGCCACACTCGACTCAGTAGAGCGCAGAGCCAAGAGGCTCATTGGTGACGAAAAGCTGATGGCTACCAAGCTTCATACCCTGGCCCACCGCCGCAAAGTTGCATGTCTGTCGGTGCTCTAGAGCTCCACGAGCTCATTCCATCATCTCCTTTCTTCCATCGGGTATCCAGACGTACTGCAGGTTATCACCCATTCCTTGTAGATGTTCCACACATTCGCACGAAAGGCTTTGCCTGTTCCTTGATTATGCGCACAGCCAAGGAGTGGAATTCCCTGCCTGCAACAGTGTTCCCGAGTTCATATGACCCCAATCTGTTTAAGTCGGGAGTTAATAGGCTTTTTTTGGGTAACCTCGTTCTATCGTCCACCTCATCTCTGACCGTAGGACAAGATTGAGGTCAAGAGTAGACCCATTATATATAAAAAAAAATATCTAGAATGCCCTTACAACTTTTTTGTTCACCTGGAGTGTTGTTCTGAAAACCGACCGTGCTGTGGGGAAACGAAGGCGAAATGAGCTGTCATTCCATACTATTGCTAGGTGTGGACAGTTCACTTCACTGTCACTTCACCTAACTATTTTTACAGAATAACCGAACAACATTGCTAATCTTTAAAAAACACCCTGTGACTTTTACTGAATCGCCCGGCTATTAGTACATGAATGTAAAAATCCTCGTGTTAACACTCAAAAACTGTTTGTGGGAAAAACAAACACGTCTGTGTCGGTATATGTTGTATATTTTTCAATAAGCATTGTCATCGAAAACTAAACTAAAACAAACAACGAAATAATCTTATTACAATTCTTTAAAACTACAAAACTGAAATGCTGGTCAAGTAGATTTCCAACAAATACATTGTGAGTTTAAAACAAAGCATGCGGTAGTTGGAACCGCTATGTAATCATTCCGGTTGAAAGGCTGGTGCGAGACATAAGCGGAAGCGGAAAACATTTAGGGACACAGGCGACGTATCGTAAATTCGTAAACCTTCACTTAGATATTAGACATCAATAAACTCCTACCTAAAAACCTTTTTACGGAAATAAATATCATTTATCGTTTATCATCAGGTTGCCGTCCATTACGTCACTAATAAAAATAGTACTAACATAAAATAGTAGAAGCAGAATACTGAAGATCATAAATGCTTAAGTAAATTTGGATATTTGCAGTATTTATACCTGTTTTCTACTTTTGATTTAAGACCTGGCTTGACAGTGACGAAAAGGATAACTTTGATGAATAAGTGCCCTTGCTTTTAATGAGTACTTCTCCCATCTTTATGTTAGTAGTGTAATTGTAGTTATTAATTGATCAAAACGTGCTAGGAAATCAATTTGAGGAATTTTGCTTTCTTCAAACTTTTTTAACTTAGTTATTTCTAAAAATCTAGCAATCCCTTCCTAAAGATTTGTTCTGTATGAAGTAGAATGAACAAGAAAGTCGACACTTACTCTGTTAATTATTTTTCTACAATATTTTAAAACATTAATTGATTATATGAAGACATTGTGTCTAGAATAAAAACAAGAACTATGTCCCAGTAGTGGAATCGTTTTGACTGATCATGCGTATGTTATTAAAGTTAATCGAAGCCATATAAATAAACAAGAAATTAATAGAATACCTGAATTATTTCGAACGAAAACTAAATAATTCTGTCAACTTAAACCACTCGTCAATATAAGAGATCTCGAAGCAGCAACTGAGTCTTATTGAATTAGTTTCCAACTTGACGAAAGGGACTGTGGATTATTTACATCTTGGAACAATTCCTCTTTTCAGTTCTATTTTTTATTTTTATAAAACTTTGTCTTTGCTATCCACATTTTGTTTAAGAGAGTGTATTAAGACAGACAGAATTTACACCCGCCGTTCGACACACACTGTCGTTTTTTGTTTTAAACAGACCACTTACACGATAAGTATGCTAATTGTTCGGCTGTATTTTAGTTACGCATAGTCACCGATTTTTCTGTCATTTGATCGATTTTGAAAATTATCTGAATGACAATGTTGTTTGTATCTAATGCGACGAAAGACAAGTTTTTACTCAGATTAAGAACCTTTTTTATGATTTTTAGATTAGATGAGAAACCGACCATACTTAGGTAAAGGCTAGGAAGATAATGATGTATTTACCTTGCGTTAATCACACTGTAACAAACCCATTGTATTTGTTTTTTTGGTTCCCATTTCATGTTTCACGGAATATATAATATTTAACTAAAAGTTACTAACGCTATTCAACCTTCAATAGTCCATTATCAACAGAAATATTTGCTATTTATATATATGATCGATGACCTTTAAATGGCCGACTATTCCAAGGAAGAACACACAGTACAAACTTCAAACTAAAGTACCTGCCCTTAATTTATCATTGTAATACACAGTTGGGTAGTGTTTACCTATGGTCAGTCAGCCGAACCGATTGTTAAACAGTCAAACTGTTGCTGACTGAACGCGGCTTGCGATGATAACCTGTTATTTCGTTTGAGTTTGGTCTACGTATTGTTGTTTGTTGAGGTGAGGACATTGTGGGGAGATTAGCGGAGAAGATTAGCGATTATGATCACCGCTTACATGATGTTGCTAGTTTATCTGGACAATATTTATTGTATTTTTCTTCTAACTCGTACGACGTACACTCTTGGCGAAGTGGTTGTGGTTTGGCCCATCTTGTGTGTTACCGGCTGTGGAAACATAAATGGATGCATCGGCACTTTAAGACAACAAATACATTTTCTAACATGCAAATATTTTTTTTGACGTCGCTACGGAAATAAAAAGTATTGCTGTACTTCATATATTTTCTACTTTGATTTTATTATCTTAATACGTAAAGCGAAATCTTCGCATTTTAAGAATATTGCGCGCACTAGAGACAGTGGTATGTAGCTTACTTAAACTTTATGTATGAACTATTTATTAATTGATTTCTTTTGTTATTTTTCGTAATTTAATTTTATTTTATTTTTGATCATCTTTATAATTTTTTTTTGTGTTTAACTTTGATTATTTTTTTATTGTATTATTTTTTACAATTATTTAATTATGACGTAATCTTTTGACAAATTTTTGAGTGACGTTTTATATTATTGTTATATTTGTACGCCTCTAAATGCAAAACATGTAGAAACGATATTTTTTTTTATGTAATCATTCCAACAGATTGTGAACCTACACGTGTTTTTGACAAATAAATTGAATTGAATTGAAATGCAAAATTGAGAAATGCTAGTAAAAATAATAAATAAATTAAAACCTACCTTAATGATTCCATCTGACCTGATTGGTTATTTTTGGGGTATCTAAATATGTAAGGCTTCTACATTATATTTTGTACGGGTAAACTCCAACAAACTACTTTTTAACTTCCCTTTACTTACTTCTATAACTGCACAAAACACCCCGACAAGCAGTGAAACAGAATTTAATAAAAAACATTCTGATTTACATTTCCCACCCGCTACCGCTTATCAAATGAACCGCCGTCTTAAATGCCGATCAATCTTTCCACTATCTGTTCAGCACTTGACTGCTACTATCTTCAAAATTACAGACCAACTTACGAGCAACGATCGAGTACCTACCGTCGCGCGTCGTTTAACTATCAACTGTCATCTTGAACACTGATGAGGTTTACCATTGATTTTCTAAACTAGTATGTACTATCAGTTTGGACAGTTTGTTGCGACCAAAGAGCATTCAATTCTTACTATAGACACACATCACGAACAAAATTTTCATACGATACTTGTGTCCGAGTGAGTCCGACACAAGTCTTAGGGAAGGTTCATTTCTGACGGAACATGCGTCGCGTATTATCGGTCGCGTAACGCCAGAACAGACAAATGTATAGAAAAACACTTGACGGTTCACACTCAACAGATGATGCGTTAGTGCGTCGAGGTACATTGTCACAAACGCTCGGCGCATATGAACCTTCCCTTGGGGCGAGACTCGACCAATTCGGAGACGAGAGGAGATGTCTCGTAGTTAACCAATAGGATATTTTATTGCGCTGAAGCTAAGCGGTGAGCGGTCAAAATGACGCAAGCTGATTGGTTGTAAGATGCATCTCTGCTCGTCTCCGCTTCGGTGGAGTCTCGCCCTTAGAGTTTTATTTATTACGCTCCGCTGCCGCTTCAATATTGCTATAATTATTATTCTAGATGGCGTTACTGAGACATGAGATCACAGTTTTTCTATGACATTTCTTCGCTTGTTAATATACTATAGAGAGGTATAATTATTATTTAGCCCAAATTGTCCCACTGCTGGGCAAAGGCCTCCCTCCATTCTTTCCATCGGTCGCGATTCTGCGCCACCTCTCTCCAATTCTCAAGGAAGACGTCCAGGTCGTCCCGCCATCTCCTTCGTGGTCTGCCGCGGCCCCGTGTCACTGTTATAGGGCACCAATTCTGGGTTTTACGAGCCCATAGCTCGTTCGGCATGCGCCCAGTTCCATTTAAGTTCAGCAGCCTTTCGTGCACAGTCGACTATTCGTGTTTTGGAGCGCAGTGTGGTGTTTCGAACACGATCTGTGAGTTTGACACCCAGAATACTGCGCTCCATAGCAAACCTTCAGTGGGTGTAGGTATAGTATCTTAAATGTCTTTGGTTGCGACACTTAGGGCGAGGCCACATCACTGCGTTGCGGCGTCGCATCGTCAAAATCTACGTATCTCGTTGTATTGCTGTGGGCGTCGTTTTCGTGATACCACGCCGCATCGCAGTGTTGTGGCCTCGCCCTTATGGTTGCCAGCAAAGCACTTTGGGAGACTCTCTGTATCTGTCTGTTATTCTTAACGTTCAAAAAGTGCTGATTCTAAGCCTAATTTGAATATATGAGTTTTGAGCCAGACTGATAGCCACTTCATGTACAACACAAACCTACATTTTGAAAACGGTCGTTACAAGTAGTCACTAATTTAGCACTCTTTTTTAACATAAATATATAACAAAACACCACGTCTCTTATCCCCGACGGGTTAGGCAGAGGTGTACTCAGAGGCCAGCATATCATAGGTCATATGTCTCGAGTTCGAACCCAAGGCACGCATCTCTGACTTTTCGAATTCATGTGCGGATTGTATAATTATCACTTGCTTCAAAAACGGTGAAGGAAAACATCGTGAGGAAACCGGCATGCCTGAGAGATATATGTCTCGACGGCATGTGATGCCAAGTCAGAGGCCCATGGGCGGCATTAAAACTCTGACACCAGGTTCGTTACTAACCACACGATAAGAAGAGACATATCAAGCTACTTCCATGTGTCAGATTTCTTTAATAGTTTTTCAACATTATAAGAAACAGAATAAGTACACGTTGGGAAAATTTTACAGTTTAGTGTAACTTGAAGTGCTGGCAATGTTTAGCCAGTATTCTGACTCTGTATCAAATCTCTACTGGATCCATCTTCTATTCCTGCAAACAGTAACAAGAATATTTACTAACACTATCATTAGAATTACCGTCATATTTTTGTTTAAATGTCTCATTGTCGGTTTACTCAACCTAGTGGCTACCATGACAAGAAGCAAAAACGTGCCATCAGCGCCAAGCTAAGAATTAATCCTTCAAATTTGTCATGTAGTTGTGACGCTTGGCGTGCTAGGCACGTTTTGGTTTGTCATATATACATGATAAAAGAAACAAAAGTTGTATCTTTCTTTCTTTCTTCAGTACTAAACATGGATTCATAAGTAGGTAGTATTTCAAAGAGATTACCCGTTCAGACGAACAGCTTACCAACAAAATTATCCACGTGGGAAGCTCTTTGAGTCAGGGGCGTTATTTTTAACGTGATTGGTACACAACCCGCGTCACTGTCGCCCCGTACAGACAGGAAAGGTAGGATTGTGTTAAATTGGTAAAGGTTAAATTATACTTAGGTAGGTACCTACTTGGGGAGTATGATGTCAATGCTATAATTCGTCTTTGGTAAGCAACATGAGCGACAAGCCTTGAAACTGTGTCTGCTAGACAATACAAATACGAACTTTTTATTAGTGCAGACGCCAGCAAATCAACCAACCCCAAACTGACAATTTTTCCCAGTTGAACATGAACCTTATTGTGTTTATCATAAAGTTGAAAACCTATCAAAGAAATTTGACACGCCTTTTTCCTATGGCGGTAGATAGAAACTACAGAACGCCACCTAGCTACGATTCTTACATAAATTCTTTTGCTAGTGTAAAAAAAACTTGCTTTGACTGGCCAGTTGGTCTAGTAGTTCGTGATCCTGACTGCTATGCCGGAGGTCGTGGGTTCGATGTCCACCCAGGACAAATGTTTGTGTGATGAGCACGGTCATTTGTTCTGTGTCTACGTGGAATTTATCTATAATATGTATGAATTTAGAAATATATAACTATGTTTATCAGCTGTTTAGTACCTAACTGATATAACACAAGCTCTCAAGCTTAACTTGGGACTAAATGGCGTTGTGTGAAAAGTTGTTATTTATATAGATGAAGAGAAGACAAACTAAGCTGGTATCTTATAACTACTAATTATAATAATTATTAAATAATTTATATCGAGTTTGCAGTCATACACATCGTGGAAGTAACAATGTTGACCTTAAAATCAAAATCAAAAAATCAAAACTCTTTATTCAAACTAGTCTGAGAATCAGCACTTTGTGAACGTCAAAAAAAATACTTAAGATAGTCCCCCAAAAACGCCCACCCTTCGCCACTTCCTAGTGTTTTTGCTAGGAAGAAGAAGTGGCGGAACAAACTCCCCAGCAACACATCTGTCTGATTCGTTTGAAGAACTATACAAAAAATCTATCCAATGAAAAATACTCAATAAATAGCACTAACGTTTATACACTTGTAAAACATTACATTTCAGAATGATTGTCGCGTGTTAGCTACCACACTCCACTATACCAAGAAGAAAAAATAAAAGTAAATAAAAATATTCAAATTAACATTGAAATCTAAACTTATGCAAAACAACTACAAAACTAAAAAATAACAGGCTCCAGGTATAAGAGCCAGCATTGCACATGAAAGCGGGTACGCCCGCTTTCATGTGCAATGCTGGCTTATATTCATAAGGCTGTGACTGTTTAAAATGATAATCTAAGACCATCGAAGTGAAACCAATAAGCAGTTAACTAGTATAACAAAAAAAAAAGCATTGGTAAGCAAGCTTAAAACTATTATGCAAAAATCACATTGTTGAAGTTAAAACACAATAAGGAAGAGATTAAAGAAAGGAAAGAAATATCGGTAACAGATTGAAACACGCACGGTAAAAACATGTTAAGTTCACAAAAAAAAAACATGGCAGTTAACTTTACCAAAATATTTTTATTTTTATTTATTTAAGTATTCCTTTTTACTAATACTTAGATGGATAGACTTAATTTGACCCCGACTTATTTCGGAACAGCGCCTAATCGAATGGGGTTAATGACGTATTTCTACCTGTTTTTTAAATCTCATTAGGTACTCGAGGTTTATATTCTACAGGTCAAAATAATACTATAAGTCCTCGAATGTGTGATTCAAACCTGCATAGTTTTGAAGATAGCACCAAATTATAATTAACTAAGTTTCATTGATAAATACGAATAACTCATTTCCATTCAAAGGTGTCATTTTTTACGCAAGGATGTTTTACATTAACAATCGTGTCTTAATCGAATTATATTGTATGAAAAATGATACAAAAAAATACAATTGCATTCGCATTGCATTCATATGCCAGCTGTTGATTCTTTAATATGCTCTCTTTCAAACCCTAGAGTTATGGGATGTAAAAAACAGGTTGTATATAATGTCGGTACAAAGAAGTATTACGCTCCTTTTCACACAAACTCCTTGTTTTTGCGACCACCTGCCCTCCCGTCACTCAATTACATTTTTTTTCCATTTCCGTTCTGTTTTGCCCCGCCCGGTTTATTTGCGTACATATCTGTTTTTTGTACTAAAAAAAACATTGAATTGACTGACGTTGTGTCATTGTTCTAGCTATGGTGACGTTGTGGAAGGAATTTTAAAACTAAAACGAATGGATTTTAGACTTTAACGTTATAGGGTGCGGGTTTAAATGTCATTTAAAAATTAAAGCTGTTATAAAAATGAACGGTTGAGTTTTGTGTCTAATAAATAAAAGCCACATGGGTCGAACGAAGGTTAAGGTGTGGTTGCTGAGCTAAGTCCGTGGATGGGTAACCATTATATTAAATACCGAGTTCTCTCCGTGCATCAGGAAGCACATTAAGCAGCTATCATTCAAAGATCTGTGAGAGTCATCTAAAAACCTACAGTCGTCCGACGAAGCCGTCGTGCTGGGTGCGAGGGGCGAGACGCGGGAAAGCCGCTCCCGAACCGCGAACAAAACGATGTTCGTAGTTCGGGAGGTATTATTCAGGGCTAACGCGTGTAGACGTGGTCGGCATTTTTCCAGAGATCAAAGGCGTCGTCCTACTGTATTAATATTTATACTGTGCTTATACTAAGCATGTACTTAAGTTTGCCACAAGCTTATTAAAATATAAAAAAAACATAAGAAATGGCAGCGTATTGGAAAGCTGAAATTTTTACCCGTATAATGTAAAAACCCGAACTTTACAAAATAAAATGTTGGCAACTAAGTTATGAAGTATAGACTGCAATGAGAAGGGAATGCCGTATATGGAGTTTTCAATTTATATCCAAAAGGTACTCTGCGTTTTCCAAACGTTTATTTTGAACTTTTTTTTTTTAAACCAAACCATATACCTAGCATAACAGAACATCACGTTTGATATCCCCGAAGTGTTAGGAAAAGGTGTACCAGTTGTATCCTACCCACATTTTGCCAGATGTGATTATGTCCTTAAGCATAACATGGGACTTAAACATTAAAGCCGATCCTGTTGTCCGACTCAATAACGCTTTGCCCGACGCGGGGATCGAACCTATAACCTCATGCTCAGCAGTAGCACTTGCAACCACTAGACTACGAGGCGGTAAAAAACACGTCTTACTGGTAGATGAACAAAAATAACTTCACACATCTCACTTCATATACTTACCCAATAATCTAGAATACTACCAAATCCGCTGTATTATGGCCTAACCCACACCGAAATATTATGCGGACGAAATGAAAAGAATAAAGACAGACATATTACTACCGGCCAGTCTTACCTCCAATCTGGCCACACTAATAAGGTTGTAGGCGTAAAACAGAACTTATTCATGGTTTAGCTGTCATCCGCCAGTTTATGAAGTAGCCCAGCTGTCACAGGTATTAAGTAGAAAGTGCGGGTAGGTTGGACACGACGCGCGGCGCTTGTGCGAAGTGGTGGGAGTAATGACTGTTGCGTTGTTTTTGTCATTTACATTCGTTGTTTTGACTAGAGTGGACGTGTTACGTGTCTTACAAGTTATTATGTTTATATTCTGAAAATTATCGTCTTAAGTACGAGTACCTTCATTTTACCTTCCACAGGCAATTAACAAAATTTAACTTGACTAAAATTTGCACTGTCTAAACGTATTCAAAACTAACATAGGACCCTCAAAATATTCGCAAATTAACGTGAACCAGATAAGTGATGTGAAATGCTCCCACAACGTTATTTCATACTCATCCTAAAAAAGCAAAGGACGGCGTCTATGCTCGCTCCAACTAATTTTAATTAATCGTGGAAACAAAGTAGCGGAGCGTTCCGGAAGCATTTTGAATAAAAGAATAATAATTTTCCTAGCAGGAATGAGGATGGGTGGCCTAAGTGGTGGGAAATAGCGGGTATAAATTTAACATACAGAAATTAAGTTCTAGTTTCATCTTATTTTTGTTTTGTTATCGCTAACTAAAATACAGTGAAACCGTCCAACATTGCCGTGCAATCGATAGCCGTCCGGCCCGCTAGTGTGCCCGGCGCTTACAAATTGAATGCAAACTAATTTATATATTAAGTAGGTACTAGTAGCATACACATATTGAAGTCATTCTAACCGCATGGGTGGCGATTTCAATTTAAATGATTAAAGCCCCTTTTGTTCTGGTTCTGTTGAAACTATTAAATTTGTGCATTCATGTTTTCGCTTGAATTTTACAGTTTCAATAGTAGGTAAGACCTTGTACAGCAACAGAACGTAAGTGTTTCTACTACAATTGTATTGCAGCATTGTATTGCAGTTTCAATCTGTCAAAGCAAAAGGTAGAAACATTACATTTTTAAAAATGATATTTCATGAAAATTGACTTCTGTTCCGAACAAATTCAAAATGCTAAGTAATAATTTTACTGTATTTTTTTTTACCCAGAACTGGAAGAACTGACAAGTAATCTGAAATAAATCTTAAAATTGAGAAATGAGAACGTAAAATTATAACGATGGGGATAAAGAGGCAAGCACTGAACTCATAGTATCAGATTCCCCATCGATATCCCTTTGACCCGGTAGGTATGTCCAGAGGCTAAAACATCAAACTACCCCAACCTGCCAAATTTACTTGAAAGTTCTTCAACTTTATTACAAATAAATAAGGTTCATGTTCAATCGGGAAAATCTGACAGTTTGGGATTGCATCACAAGCTGGTGCCTGTCCCTTACGGTGTTTCTAACCTTCTTATATCCCTCTTATAGTCAAAATTACCTTACACCAATTTTTGGCCCGTAAGTTACCGCTTACAACTCCATACTCGTTCCATCTTCAAACATTTGTGTCAGTGAGGAATGGCCACCACAGATCGTGTAAAAGCTCAGCTGTCCCCCCCCCCCCAAACTCCCCTCGTCTCACCTTAATTAAACCAAGCCAAGTACCACAGACTGTTCTTAGTCCAAGTTAGTTGGTCCTTTTTTGTCCTACACATTCCTTACACACTGTAATGAAGATGTTTTTTCTTCATTTTGCTTGTGGATAAGAAAATTGCTAGCGTTTAACCTGTGTTGTTTTTTAATTAGGATAGAATAATATAGTGTAGTAACAAGTTTCGTTTGTTGTGTAGACCGTTTTTGTGTATTTATTATGGTTTTGAATGGCCACGCACAATGGTCCAATCCGGGATTAAGTGCGGAAACCAATCCTGATAGATATGGTGTGAGATGCTTTTATAATAGGCAACTTTAGTGGCAATATATAGGGTAACTGGTAATTAGTGACCGATACCTAAATACGTAATTGTACTCATGAATACCAATAACTTTCCAAAAGAAACTTTTTTTATACTCATTAACTTTCAATTAATTCAATTACGACAGTACTGCACAACGGGAGCGGTGGAGGTGGCGGGGGAGCGTGTGACGCTACTACTACTAGTAGGTTTTGCCCTTCCCGAGGTCAGACTATCAGCTGATAGATCGTGCCGATTCGTGCCTAATGTGACCGATCACAGGCGCAATCGCGGGTATTAATAACAGCGTTTTGGTTATTTTATTGTGTTATGAGTGTACAAAAAAAAAGTTTCTTTGGGGAAGTTAATTGAAATCATGAATACAATCACGTGTTTAAGTATCGGCCACTAATTACCAGTCACCCTATATAGATAGGCAGAGATCACATTGTCTTGTTATTTTTTTTACTTGCGATCCGTCCTGACTTCATACAAAAAAATGGTTGTACCCATTTTTTAACCCTCAACACAAAAGCAGGGGTGTTATATGTTTGACGTGTGTGTGTGTAACTCTGTATAAGTGTGTCTGTATCAGTGTGTTTGTCTGTTACATCATAGCTGCCAAAGGAATGCATCAACATTGATGCAGTTTTTTTTTATTCGAAATCTGACTAATTCATACAGATCTTCTTTCTTTCTCCGTCCTTTCTGACTTTTATCAGCCAAATCGGTCGAGTCATTCACAAACATGCCGCGTTTTTTTATTTATTTGTTTTTTAATTAGGTTTATCTGAGGCTAGTGAACTAGTGGCTTTCTAGACTACTCATCTGCTAAATCTTTCCCGACCATATTGGGGTCATCTTCTCGTCGAACCAATAGCTGAATACCAATATGACCCCTACCCGAGTGTAGACTCTGTGATATATTTACAATTTTATTTACAAAACTAGCAGACTTCACGCGGTTTCACCCGCCTAGTTCCCGGTCCCGTAGGAATACAGGGATAAAAAGTAGCCTATGTCACCCGGGGATAGTGTAGCTTTACCACGGTGAAAGAATTTTTCAAATCGGTTTAGTAGTTTCGGAGCCTATTCAATGCAAACAAACAAACAATCAAACCTTTCCTCTTTATAATATTAGTATAGATTAAGATCCGCATTACACACCCAAAGTTAAGTTACAACATCACAAGATTCACCATAATTTTTCTGACATTTAAGTTAACTAAAAATAGACTCTGCGTTTAATATAAAGAGGACTAGATATTACTTTGAATCCCACTAAGTCAGTGTACAACTAGGGCAAGAAAATTATAAGCACTTAATTGTACACCTGCTCCACTTGGAAATTCGTCCGCGTTTAAGTTAATGCCCTTTGACAACTTGGACACTATAAGCCGAGTCCGACGTTAAATGTTTTGCACAATTTCACGGCTCATCAGAATTATTTCTGGAAAGGTTTTTATCCTCACAAACTTTCATATTTATTAGTAGAAATTGTGCACGGTAACTTTAAAAATGTGTCAATGAGCCCTAAAGGGAACCAATTTAAATCCTTAAGATAGATTACTTTAGTTTAAGAAAACATTACTTTATTTTTTTAAATAAACTCAACTACATTCAGAGATTTCTCGACAACCTTTTCTAAACCGGGAATCAAATAGAATGAAATGAATAGAATGTCTAAATTATTCAAACAAAAGTAAGTAAATGTAGCTATCTGACAGTAAAAGTCCCGTCCAAATTGGTCGAGTCGTTTCCGAGTTATCCACAAACAAACATACAGAAAGATAAGAAGTAAGTAAAAAAATATATTTTAATGTGTTTTATTTATTTTTATATTTTTAAAAAGCTGTTTTTCGACACTACAAACACGACTTAATTAATTTGTGAAGGTGTGTGTGTATGTATTAAGTATGTATGAGCTATATTTAACAACTTATCGAGTTTCAATGGGACACTGAATTTCATAAAGGTACCAGGGTAACAGTACTGAGTAAGTGGTATCCGGTAAATTGCTACCGGTTCGCCACAAATCAGTTTGATGAAAACGGCTCTGAAGTATGTAGGTACACGACCACCTCAAGCTTTTGTCTGCTTTAGGTGCATTGGAGGATTCCGCATGATTGATTCGGGATAATAGCTTGACATTATAGCCTTTAAACTAAGATAATACCCCAGTGTGTCAAATTTCTTTGATAGGTTTTCAACTTTATTCTAAACACAATAAGGTTCATGTTCAATTGGGAAATTTGACTGTTTGGGGTAGGTTCATGTGCTGGCGTCTGTACTCAATACTCCATACTCAACATTAATTGCGTTACACAATGTACATAGATGGTCTTAAGAATATAAAGGTACAGAATCATTACGACCCTGTCGGGCACAGCAAAAACTTATAAGAGAGGAAGAGGGCTAATGCAGCAGTAACTTAATTTCTAAAATCTTATTATCTTATTTTAAAAGAGTAAGCAAGTACTAATACTGCAATATTTATAATGTTTTATATATGTACGAGGTATATTTGTATCTAATATCTCTCTCTGTACCATTGTAAATAAATAAATATTCCACAACTTTTCACACAACGCCATTTAGTCCCAAGTTAAGCTTGAGAGCTTGTGTTATGGGTACTAAACAGCTGTTAAACATACTTATATATTTCTAAATACATACATATTATAGATAAATTACACCCAGACACAGAACAAATGATCGTGCTCATCACACAAACATTTGTCCTGGGTGGGAATCGAACCCACGACCTCCGGCATAGCAGTCAGGTTCACTAACTACTAGACCAACAGGCCAGTCAATTGTATTAGTTATACAAACTGAAATACTTAAATAAAAACGCAACGTAGCTAATTAAATCCATTAATAAGAACTGAATACGACCTGTGACCTAGTCCATATCGACCTATAAGTACAATTCAACTGGTAGACAATGAATGAGATCTCGTTCGACGTTAATTAGCATAAAAGGTAGTCGGCTCATGTTTTTTCAGCTTTCATTTTTCTTTCTCCAGCTGTTGTGACTATTTAATGTAGTAGTATTTAATTAATAAATTTAACTTGTAATTTATTATTTATGTATAGGATGGAAGAGATATTGACGCATATCCGAACACTCGAGTTCAACGGCGGCTTTTCCTAATTTCTTACTTCAACCTATTTAATCATTATTTCTATCTAACCCGTTAAGACGTTACATTAAAGAAGATAACTTATTTACTTTTTAACCGACTTCAAAAAAAGGAGGAGGTTCTCAATTCGTTTGTTTTTTTTTAGGGTTTGTTACCTCAGTACTGCGCCGTTGATGGCTTTCAAGTTTTGAAAGATTTCCTTCATATACGAAGGAACTAAAAAATGCAAAATAAATACTTTTACAAAATAACAACCGACTTCTAAAAAAACACTAACAGGTGAAAAATAACTCCGGTTTCGGAAGTCGGTGGCCAATAATGAACGAAATAAAATCACCAAAGCCAGACTTCCGAAACTGGAGTTATTTTTCACCTGTTAGTGTTTTTTTATGAAGTCGGTTGTTTTTTTTGTTAAAAAGTTTTTTTTGAGTAATTTAACATCACGCCGATAATCCCCGAAGGACTTGACAGAGGTGTACTTGGTAGTACACCCACAGCTGTTCACCAGTTATATTTAAGTCCCAAGTAATTGGCGCTAGCCGATTTCCAGTTACATTATAAAACAAACTACCACTGGTGCTTTTTACTAAGTTTAAAATTAGGTTCTATAATTGTTAGACTCGAAGAACAACGAGACGAACGGCCTGCTCAAGAATGCTAGTTTCGGAATAGTTCTCTTTATTGTACTTCATAAAACCTGCTGAATATTCGACTTTTTCGAGCGAAACCGAAACTTCGGTTTAACTCCGCAACTCGTTACTTACAACACTTAATTAATCTTGTCGTGTACGTGCTTTATGTTATAAATAGAAAAGGGTAAACAGCCATTATCCTAAACCTTTCTGAATCTCGGAAAATTGTATCCTTTACACGTGGTGGAGAAATTGAAGGATCATCTTTGTACTCGCTTATACTAACGAATCTCTGTTTATTTTTAATACTAGGTACTTTGTTTTGGTGAATGAAACTGACTTCTGGATCAGTATAATGACACAAATAACATACACAATGGTACAATAAAGAGTATTCTATTCGATTCTATTCTATGATAATAAGTTTAACCTGTTAGGACTGGCCTGTTGTTCTAGTGGTTATAATAATAATATAATAATATTCCACTACTTTTTCACACAACGCCATTTAGTCCCAAGCTAAGCTTAAAAGCTTGTGTTATGGGTACTAAACAGCTGATAAACATACTTATATATTTCTAAATACATACATATTATAGATAACATCACATCACACAAACATTTGCCCTGGGTGGGAATCGAACCCACGACCTCCGGCATAGCAGTCAGGGTCACTAACTACTAGACCAACAGGCCTGTCAAAGTTTAGTCACCCTGACTGCTATGCCGGAGGTCGTCGGTTCGATACCCACCCAAGACAAATGTTTATGTGATGAGCATGATCATTGGTTCTGTGTGTGGAGGTTATTTTATCCATAATATACATACTGTATTTAAAATATATAAGTATGTTTTATCAGTAAATCTAGTACTCATAGCACAAGCTCTGCTTAGTTTTGGACGAGATGGCGTTGTTTAAAAGTTGTGGAATATTTTTATATTTATTTTTTAGTTAACACAGTTAAATAGGCTAAAATGACTAGCATTATCGTGTAAACAGCACAGTGTTATTCTGTAAAAATCGCCCCATGAAAATGTAGGTAAAGTGAAGGCGAATTAAGCTGTCATTCTAAGCTAATGTTAGGCATTGACACTTCACTCAAGTTTAACGAGGTGAATTTAACTGAATCGACCGGCTGATGATGATATTCATCGTCTTAGTAAAAAAGCCTCCTTATGGAAAACTAAACACGTATTCAAACACGAGCCTTTATTCCATCTGTAATCGTAGCCAAGTGCTGATCCACCCTAATTTAGAGGTCGATAGGCTAATGCCCCGTTAGTTATAAAAATAAAATTAAAAAAACCCCCACTGCAAAAACAAACATTTAAAAAGTTAATAGTAACACTTTCCTATCGTTGAGCCATTAAATATTACTTCACGTCGGGGTGCGTACATGCTTATAAATTTTAAGCCAACCATAAATGTTTGTAAGTAAAGTTAGACGTCTAAAATAGCAACGGTAGCTAGCACAAAAGAGCTGATCCTTGAAACGGCTGAACCGCTTTTGATGAATCATGTCTAAGAACCATCGCAAGAACCCTGCTTTCAAATAAAAAAAACCGCGTCTAAATCGGTTCACCCGTTTAGGCACTACGGTGCCACAGACAGACAGACACACACACATAGCGATCAAACTTATAACACCCCTCTTTTTGCGTCGGGGGTTAAAAAAGCGTTGTTTCAGTCCACGCCGTTGATTCCGTTAAGACTTCTGAATAATAATATATACATTTGTCTCATACAATTATGTGCATTATTATATTTGTGGGTGTTGCCCATCGATCACTAATAAAAAACTATAATATAACCTAACCTAACTCGTCATACCTATCCTATAGCGAACCTAACTACCTAACCTAACTACCTTACTGAAATGCATTGATTTCAAAAGATACTTTTTACATAATTTTATAGTGACCTTACTGTGCTGCGTGGCTTTATAGTGCTCATAATACTAAAGTAGCTAGTAGTATTTAAAATAATACCTATTATGAAGTAATAATTTAACCCGATTGTCAATCATCCATACCTACTTAGCGAGTTATTAAAGATTGGCATACTTTTGGTATGTGTGTCTTGATTTAAATCTGAGTGTCTGAAGTCTGATATGCCCCTGAAAAGGGCCTTTTTATGTAAACGCACAGTCACGGCACGAGCCTTAGCATAATACGCTTTGCCTAATAAAACGTTTTGGAGTTACTTTTAAATTTTATTAAAAGGAAATTTCTACATGTTTCTCCCATCTATGTAATAAATACTAAACATATACGTATTTAGCACGAGTCTGACTTTAATTAGGGATATGTATAGTCCAACTTGTACTTGACGAATTTTTGAGTGGCTGTGACCAAAACCTTGTTTGAGGCCTGTATTTGTGCCTGGTCGTTGGTACCTCTACAGTAATATAATAAAGACGAAAATCACTGCAGACTCCAAAAATATGCAGTATTTATTAAATGACAGAACAAAAAGAGAAGTTTGAGATTCGTCATCAGTTAAATTTTATGACGACAGGCAGTACATAAAGGTAAGTGTCTAGCTAGGTTCGACCATTGAACCCATTATCTCGTACATATAGACTTAATTTGGACATTTAGACTTTAATTATATATATTTCTCTTTCCTCCTTTCGTCATCAAAGCGAGACATACCTATTACCTTCATCCAGTTTACCTATTAACAAACAACCAAAACCCTTCAACGACCTCTCTTAGCGACAATTACAGACTATTTACCTTTTCATTGCGCGCTCTAATCGGCGTCGGTAGTAATGATTCGGGTCGGGAGGCGCAATACCTCACTAATACTGGCTAGTCAACGCATACGATTGTATCGTTAACCTGATTCACTCTACTGAGTTTTATTACACGCCAATGATACAGAGTCAACGTGCAAATACTCGGGGTGAATCGTTTTTGTTATTTGTAGTGTAACGAAGTGGGTAATGGGAGGATTTTAACTTCTGTTTTTGTACGAGTTCAGTGCTTTTTAACCGACTTCGAAAAAAGGAGGACGTTGCAATTCGGTTGTAATTTTTTTTTAGGGTTTAGGGTTTTAGGGTTGTGTTGTGTTGTTACCTCAGTACTCCGTCATTTATGGACCGATTTTCTAAATGCTTTTTTATTTGATAGAGCATACTAACAGATTGGTCCCATTTGTATCAAAACTCATATCTGATGCGGGGTCCTTGAGGAGTTAAGGAAACTCCTCAAAAAATATAGGTACACCGAAACTTTAGTTATTTTTCACCTGTTAATGTTTTTTTTTAAGAAGTCGGTTGTTTTTTTTTTTCTGAAGGAAAGCCACTTGAAATCGTTACGATAGATAGATTATTTTATATTCAGAAAACAATGTTTTATGATTAAAAAGAAACTAAACTGGATTCAATGTTTTTCGATAAGCTAACTTAAACCGGACAAAGAACTAGCTGAAATTTAAAAAAATAAACACTAGTTTATTGTTCTAATTGCTAGAGTTACTGTCCAGAATAAAATCGCTCTAATAAACATTTGTAGAATAGAAAAGCTTAGCTGACTGCTCAATCAGCTAAGCTATTCTACTGGAAAAATGCCCAAACCACTTTTTCACCTGAAACTTGCCACAAATGTAAACGCGCCTTGAGTCCCGCCTCACTTACCCCCTCCACCATAATACTTAATGTTAATGCAACGTTAGTGACGCCCATTGGTTGTCTGAAGTAGTGCAATTATTTCGCACATAACTCTAACTCACTCCTGACTTATTATGGTGTGGTAATGGCGGGGTGACGTCAAAAGTTAGTTTAGATAACGTTAGGTGTACGTGTATGAGGGATGTTAATCCATGTAGTTCTGATATTTTGACGCGTAATCGAGAGGGCTTTGTGCAAAACAAAGGGAGTTACGTATGAGTAATATGCTAGGGATGTTTTCTATGCCTGTTACTGTCAGTGTATCTCCCACAAATGCTTGACTAGAACTAATGGGTTGCGCAAACGTAGACACTTTTTGTTACCGATAGGGTACACCAAAGGTTCATCATCATTTTTACCAAATGTTTACGTCAACACAGGGTGTTGCTGAATTCGCACTGGCTAAATTAAAATCGAATATTTATCGGTGGCTTATATCCGACACATGACACTAAAGTTACCACGTTTGCGCAGCGCCTTGAAAATATTCAACTTAGTTTTTTTTTTATTATTTCAAATAACCTATGTGCTACAGGATAATTGTAATATCAACTTAAAAATACTAAAAATAAATACGTAAACAAAGTATCCACATTTATTATCTGTACGGATTTGAAACGATCGATTTAAAACCGACTTCAAAAAAAGGAGGAGGTTCTCAATTCGGTTGCATTTATTTTTTAAAGTGTTTGTTACTCCGTCATTTAAGATGCGATTTTTAAAATTCTTTTTTTTATTTGATAGGGTATACTAGCAGATAGGTCGCATTTTGATCAAAACTCATTTTTAGTAACAAATCAAGCATTTTTATTTAGAAAGTATCATTTTGTGAAGAAAAACTGATGAAGAAGACTGTCGACGGAACTCTTCAACGCATAACAGCAAATTATTCGCGATTGCTAATAGTCAAATGTCTATGCAGAGTTTTTGTATTTCCATAACATGTCATTACGCCCTTCTATCAAAAGGGGCCCGGTAGAGATGTACAGATTAATGTTTAGCAAGAACTTCTTTAGCAATTGTTAACCAATTTCAATGGTTCTTTGAAGTTTGAAAGACTTTTTTTTTTTTTTTTTTAATATTACAAACTAGTGCTTGACTGCAATCCCACCTGATGGTAAGCAGTGATGCAATCAGTGATTGTTTACATACGAAAAAACTAAAAATTACATACTACGTATACATAATGACTGTTGTGAATTTAACTTATATTGATAATCGATTAGCTTTACAATTAACGAATTGTACATAATAACAGCCACACGGCTCGTTCAAAGGTTGAGCTACGCTTATTGAGGATATAGGATGGATAGGTGAGCATTCATAAAAATCAAGATCCGTCCGTGCCTCGGAAAGTTTGTTAAGCTCTTGTTTTGATTTTTTTTTCTTTCACAGTCGTTACGTGTAGTCAAAGCACCGAAAGTCTAACAACCAGTTTACGAGTAATACACAAAGTCAATTTACTAAACAATCAATTTAGCTAACTGTACAAGCACAGTTTTAATTAAAAAAACGAATATTTCTAAGTTATATCAGATGATTAACCAATGTTTTCTTTGTTCACAGTGAGACGCGTTGCTCCGCAGTTCTCGATACCGCCGCCTCCGAAGTCAGAGGTGATGCTGGGTGGAAACCTGACCCTGAAGTGTGTCGCCTTCGGTTCGCCCATGCCCACTGTTAAATGGAGAAAAGGTAAGAGATATTTATTTAATCCTTGGATATTAATGCGAGTATCTTTCACTGACCCTTTTTGAAGCCACGTGTTCTTTTACCGTCCTAATACGTAAAGTTAGATTTGATATTTAGGTCCTTAGTATTCATATTATAAGACACATTTTCGTTTAACAGCACGTCTGTGAATTATTAGTTGTTTTTTCTTAGTATTATCTACTGACTTTCAGATTCAGAACCCCGCTATTCCTTAGAATAATACTTCACAATATCTAATCCGATGCCCTCGAAAGATACTCTATTTTGAGGGAATTAGGTTTGTCGTTTAGGCTGATCTTATCAATATATAAATTGTAGCCATTAAGTAATTTAATACATTTAATCTAACTCTTTCCATGGAATCTAGCTTAGCCGACTCGTCGCCATTTTGTTTTTCCAAATCTTCCACGCGCTAACTTATACAACAAAACAAAAACAAGTAACATGATACCCTACAGTTTCACTACTTACGCATACGAACCTACAATTATTAGCAACATGTGTATATCAAATAATGACAGTATCAAAACATGTAGGTAAATAAAATTTCAAAACATGTTTTTGATGTTTGTTTTGAAGGCGATAGTAGCCTGTGTTACACCATTAATTAATATTTGTTTGTAAATAGACTTAAGTAGATCATTAATAGAAATTAAAAGATTAATAGAAATGTAAAACGGATGCATTAAATGAAGATATAAAAAAGAGCAGTAGTCGCAAATGAAATCTAACATCTGACAAGCTATCGTGGTTAATTTTATACGGCGCCTTGAAATAAATTGATAATAAGAATAAATGCAGAATGGTTTTTCACCATCTCTCCGCCATGGCGCCAAAAGTATCTAAATTCCAACAACCGAAAGTTGAGAAGAAAGATGTTGTAGGTACATCAAAAAAACAATTAACACACATATAACTTACATTGTTTTGTTACTCACAGGTTTGACAAAATGGCTGACGCCGGAAGATAACCCTCCTCTAGGCCTAAATACACTCAAATTGGAAGATATCAGGGAGTCTGCGAACTACACGTGTGAAGCGGCCAGTGTTCTTGGTGTCATCGAAGCGGTAGCTGAGGTCAAAGTGCAATGTAAGTGCCTTTTTTAAAATAACCTCATCTATACTTTTAAAAGATTTTTTTCATTTACGCGTGTATCTTCAAGATGATGGGCAGGTTATTCAGGGAAATTTATTGCGGAATATCAACGGTCAAGGAGAAAAACAGATTTGAAATTTCAACTACTAAAGCTTCGGCAGTAATTTTCTGCAGTTTGCTCCAAATTTAAGTTTATTCTTCGATTTTTATCTTTATTTTAATGTTATCTTCAATTTAATTTCTATTGTTTGGTAATTTAGAAGCCTAATTATAAAATAATTAAATTTCATATTCATGTACTGTTTGTTATACTTTATCAATATGCTTAACAATAAATTTTCCTGGCAGCAACATTATGAACTCTGTAGACAAATTCAATGATCATTATTAACCACGCCTGGAAATCGTATTATTAATAAAACAAACCACATGCTATTAACAGCTGAACCACAAAACTCAAAACAAATTTCGAAAACGTCCGGTTTTGTTTTTAACTATAAAAACAACTTTCGATGCACTAACCAATACTTGCGCTCTATTTCCCCTGTCGCATTCCGTCTGCCTAGCCTTTTCCCTAACTATGATAGGGTGGGATTCCAGTCTAAATGGATGCACGTAAATACCTATCACTCCTGTGTCCTGTCTAACAGTGTAGGTCAGACTTTTTGACTACTATTAACGGCTGTTAATGATCTACAACTACAAATGATAGCCAGGACAAACGGCTTAATGTGGTTTTCCGAGGAATACCTAGAGGGGTTTTGATAATAATATGTAATGTTCTACCATCCAAAGAACTATCTTTGCATGTGTAGCTAAACCTTCGATCTGCGGCCATCGGAGAACCGTACGGCGAGTGTCCACCCTTACATCGTTGGCACTCCCACGATTCGGACAAAGCGTTTCGCTTCGTCGTTTATACCGCGTACATCGAAGGACTGGAACAACTTGCCTGCTGCGGTCTTCCTGTCCGATTATAATTTAGGTGTCTTCAGGGCTAGAATGAATAGGCTCTTAATAAACTAGTGCGCTTCACCATCACTGATTGCATCACTGCTTACCATCAGGTGGGATTGCAGTCAAGCACTGGTTTATAATATTTAAAAAAATGTCCTATTCTTGCGGCTGTTATTATTTTGCGAGAAGCTCGTTTATCTAAAAATTGCACACAACTTAACCCCCCTCTGTTCCTAGTGTACTCAATTAATCTGAGCAATTTCTTCTGACTACGAGTCGAGTAGATGAGTGACTGAATCAAATTACACTCATAATTTCTTGGGATAACTGTTGCAAATTTATGGTAATAACTTCGCCGGTGGAAAGAGGGATTTACGAAAATCAATTTGATAAATTGCGGCAAGGCGAGAAGACATCCATTATGAATTAGTGTTATAATTCATAATTGAAAGGGTTGGAAAGTTGCGCGGGGCTCCGGAGACAAACGAATGTCAGCTTGATTAATGATTAATTATTATAACTCGAAGCAACGTTTTCTCAATTTAATTTTTTGAAGGATTAGGTTGTTTGATGCGCTCAGTGATCATTATTTTCGGTAGATGGAAGCACAATTTGCAGTCATGTAGCTAGAAAGTTAAGTACATGTGATAGCATGTACATTCGTGGAACTGAAAAGTTAAACAGTTAAGCATCAAACTTTAGTACTTCATTTATTAAGAACATCTAAATACAATGGAATTTTAACTGGTTTTGAGTTTACGGAAAAAGAAGCTCAATTTGAAAATGGTTCGTGACGTGACATTGACACTAAAATAAAGCTAAGTTGTAATTTTATATAATACATACAGAAGTTTAGTGGAAAGAGTTTAAACGCGAAAGATATTTTTGCTAAAAAGATTTTTATCTTGTTAAGCCAGAGAAGTATAACTTCTAACGCGTGTCCATAAGTAAGATTTGTTGAGTACTAGAATAATTATTTATTTAAGATTTATTTTGTTTATATGTAACTGGGTATATTGTGTAAATTATTTAATAAATTTGATTTGATTTGATTTGAATAAGTATACACATACTTTTTTGGAGTTATTTTTAAATATTAATAAAGAGAAATGTCTATTTCAGGCCATGTTTTTCCCATCTATATTATAAATACTAAAAATATACTAGATAAGTTACTTAAACATTTAGTTCTTTATTAGTGTTCAATGTTGTTGCTCCATAACATGATCAATTTGCTGCCTGTTTTGGGGGTAATCGGGACCAAAGCCCAGGACGCTTTCTCCGAACCTGTCTGAAGTGTAGCGCTAATAATTTTCGAGCTCGCTTCGCTCGCTCAGATTTTTTTCGCATTTTGTTACAATGTTTAATACGCCTATTACACACATATTAAGTTACACTTTAAACATATGATATGGAGCACTGATTAAAAAAAATTGGTCACTAATTTTAAAGTTGCGTGTGCTTCTAGGCCAATCCCTGTCAGCAATCGCCCCGAACAGCTTGTCTGTAGTGGCGCCCTTCTCGAATCCTCGGTGGAGGAGTGCTTAAAATATTCGAGCTCTTTTCGCTTGCTTAAATTCTCTTCAGTTACCAAGAAAAATCTTTAATTTTGGTTAAATTGAGGTGACGATTTTTTGAATTCGTGCATAATTTGAAGATGCATTAATGTACTGAACAGTTAAATTCCTTTGTATGAATGCAAACGTATAGTCAAACTCACGTTTGACGAATTTTTGAGTGTCAGTGACCACAACCATTTTTTGAGGTCTATATTCACGCCTGCATGTATTTGTAGAAACGCTCGTCCAAACACTTGCACTTACCATTTGGAATAATTTTATGTACAGACGCCAGCACATCAAGTTACCCCAATGTGTCAAATTTTCCCAATTGAATATGAACCTTATCCTGTATGATATAAAGTTGAAAAACGATCAAAGAAATTTGACACATTGGGGTAACTTGACGTGCTGGCGTCTGTACATATTTTAAAGATATTTGAACAACATAATATCAAGCCTTTATTTCTGGAAGAGATTTGGCGGAGGCGTAAATACAGTACCTATACCAAATCTTGTTTTGTTGTATCATGTACATTTTTAGTTCCATGAAAATTTTACCGTTTAATTAAACCAGTTGACTGGTTTCAAAATGTCGGTAAATATGAATCTGCTATAATGGCTGCCTCACGCTTCTAATTGCATTTTCCGGAAAACAAGAAGAATTTACTGTAGGCTAATATTTATGGAATCATATCAAATATACTAACACAATGGATATTTATTTATTAAATAAAGAAAAAAAAAACAGTTCTATGCTCCAAAATACAAATAAAATATACTTAAATTGAGATTTTTGAAACAGGTAACTTACACCTTTGTCCATATGCCACCTAAAAATTAAGAAAATTAGCAATATGGACAAGTGACAAATATAATAATTAAAAAATCCCAAAAAGAAAAGTATACAAAATGCTGTGATTGCTTAGCCTAACTTTAATTTAAAACAATAGTATCTAATGAATAATTCAGGACTTGAAAGGATCCACGTTTGTTGAGTCGATTGTAGATAGTCCTATTATTTAAACTATCTACAATTTATTTAAATGTTACAATGAGTGTTGTAACATTTAAATAAATAGATAATACCTCTTCATACGCAGAGAAGCATTAATCACCAGACTCAAATCGCCGCGCATATTATGACTGAACTAATTAAATAATACGCGTGATTATTATTATTACTTCAAATATAGTATATGCGTATACGACCGTGGTGATTTATGCCCGTGACTTCTGTGTGTGAGAAGAAACCCTGCCATGAGTCCTGGTATTACTACCTCATCATCTGCCTAACTTTTTTCCAACTTTGTGGAGGTCTACTTCCAGTCAAACTAGATAGAGCTGCAGAATACCAGTCTTTTACATGGATCGACAGCCTTGCTGACCTCCATAACCGAATAAACACGATAACCCTTGGCTATATAACAAACACGATAACCCTTGGTTATAAAACTAACACGATAACCCTTGGTTATACAGGTTGTCAGATATTCCAGGTTCTGATTAATCGTAACGACTGTCAGAGTTCTTTTAATGACAGCCGGGATCAACGACTTAGCATCTTGTTATGTAATAATAATACACGGGCAACATCTATAATCTGTAGTATTTTTCTTTTTTTTCTTTTGGCAACATTTCAATTGCTTGTTAGGTCAACTTTTCTTTTTCACATTTCAATTGATTTCAATCTTATTTTGCATGCTACTGTGTCAGCGAGACATGAAGAACTGTTTTAAACTTAATTTTACAACCTTGTACCGTGTTTCTGGCAAATAAATAAATTATTATTATTATTATTATTATCGGCAAGCGCAGCAACCTTTGATCGAACCGTTACTGGTATGACTACCTGATATGTCAAAATCCAATCGAGACGTATCCTAGTATTCACGTGGAGCAAATAGGATTCGCGATTTAATTATGAAGCTCCAAATAATTTAATCACATATCCTATTTGTGTGACCAGTATTAACATAATTATGGATCTATGTAGTCATTGTCCCACCCTCGCATTAATATTTAAGCGTATTAAAGCGAAAACAATTAAACATCAATTAATTTGGATCCACTATTAATGTGACAATTACTGTTTATGAATGTTTAAGCGTTAAACATAATAGTTTATGTGTATGTATTGTGTGTTTAGTCATACAATAATATGTAGGTATGTTGTTTACAAAGGTATAGGATAATGCTTGTCAACACTTAGATGTTATACTTAGCTACTAAGCTATATGATTATTTATTTATGGCATGACTGGATTTGCTTGACTTCCGTTCACGCAAAATTCAACTATTTATTTTTTAACTCGGAACCGGCACAGGCACGGATCCAGACCTTAAAAAACAAAATATAATTTTGCCATTACGTCTTATCACAAATTGCAGAGAATTGCATAAAGAATGTTCAATTAATGAACGATGAATGAATGAATGATGATGGTGAGAATGTTGAATGCTCAATTGTAATTTCTCTAAAACAATTGCAGTCTAAATGAATCCCAAGTCGCGTTTGGATTTTAACAAAATTGACAGATTTCTCAATCAACCAATCAAGACTATCCGGTGCGCCAAATGATCGACAATTCCATTAAATTTGGCATTTCTGGTTTTAACCGACTTGAAAAAAGGATTTTTGTGTTTACGACGTGTTTCATCACGAAATCAATCAATCACGAAAAGAAAAACATTAAATACTTGAAAGTATTTAATGTTTTTCTTTTCGTGATTATTATGCTAATTTATGGAAAATCCAAGATGAGTTTCTGCTTGAATAATATTTTGAAATCCACTTTATCTAGGTATGTTAGAAGAAGCTACAATCATCATGCAGAAACTGCATGCATATAAATGTATTAGGTACAAATAAAAAAAATAGTAATAGTAATTAGTTGTTTATTTGAAGGATAAGTATTGTTTTTTTCTGTACTTAAAGGTTATTGTGTACAACAAATGTGACCCAGTCTACTTTGAACGCCTCAGTCAGGTAAAAACCAAAATGTACCCAGCACGCCACGCGCCCGACTATACGACGAATTTGAAGCTCTCATTCGTAGCTTGGCGCCAAAGGAACGTTTTCACTTTTGAGACGTGGTGGTCAAGACATTAATGTACCTACAAAGTGAAAACTTCTAATCATAATTTTTGTACCAGCGCTACCTGGCCCGCCGACAGAAGTCCGCCCTTCAGAGATCACCGCGACTACCGTCCGACTGACTTGGACCTACAATGGACCGGAGGAACCCCAATACTACGTCATACAGTACAAGCCAAAATACGCCAATCAGGTAAAACGTCAATTATATCAACTTTGACAGATTCAAAATGTGTCATAAACTCTGGCAATGTCAAAATATTTCAAAAGTTTGCTAACGTCAAACTTTGACAATGAAAAATTATTTAATCATTTTAACAACCAATAGCAGTGGGAAATGATTGAAAATTAGGTAGTAGGAAGGATAGAAAATGTAACATAGAATGTTGTGATGATACTGAAAACAGTAAATAAACCGCGAGATTATTATTTGACTTAAGTATACTAAAATTGAAGGCAGATTACTATTCAAATCTTATTAATACACCTTTTCACGTTATGCGGAAGTACGATCTCTCGTCACCATCTACCCAATATTCTTTTCTTCCAACGACTTAAAACATCCTACCTTCTTAAACACAGGCTTTCAGCGAGATCTCAGGAGTGATTACACAGTACTACTCGGTCACGAACCTATCACCGTACACGGAGTATGAAATGTACGTCATAGCTGTGAACAACATCGGCAGAGGTCCACCATCAGCTCCGGCAGTCATCACCACAGGAGAAACTGGTATGTAGACGCTTATAGTAGTAGGCGAGTGAGTGTTTGACTTCGAGTGAATCACGTTGTTCATTGGAAGCCAGGTATCCATTTTTGACGAGAAGAACTTGACGGTCATTACAGTCTTGAAAGTACATGGCAAGAGACGGTGAAAAAAAAGCTTTAACATGCATTGTCATCCGAACTAAACGAGTGAGCATTACAAATCAATCTCTTAGAGATAACAAAAGGGCAATTCCCGCATTTTTAAGGACGTTCCCATTAGAATCTCAGTCTCAATCTTTCCCTAAGTTTTTGACATTGATTGTCACTGAGATGAGATTGTGACCTAGATTATGAACGTTTAAAGTTTTAAAATTACGCCTGCCTACGCCTAAAATTAGTATGCCTTTTGGTTTAAAACTCTGTTGCAAATTTGATGGTATGTTGGAAATAGGGTTAGATGAATTAGATTCTACAAGTGTTAAGTCCCAAATCGTATTACATCTAATGGTATTTACTTATTTAACTATTGTCAATTTTAGTTAAACAATAGAAAGTGAAAAATAGCGTTCTTCTGATCAAATTAAAAGTTCAAAGTTTCGCGATAATTTATATCCACGTAATTATAACTAACGACATCAATATCATGTTCTATCGGCCCCCTCTCAAAGTGATCATCTGTTCTCCACTTACACGAACGAGATTTATAAATCATCTTAATAAACGCCATCTCCTTAATAATTCTAATTTATAATAGACGATGAAAAATTATCATTTCTACGCATTTACCCATATGCTTGTTATAATTTTAATTTTCTCTTGTCTCGCTTTCAATTTTGTCAAGTATAAAATTAATTTGACTTGCTTTGAATTGGGTAAATAGACTTTTTTACGTTACTTGCGCTCAATTCTCAGTTTTAAGGTATTTTCTTTGATCGTCTTTTCATGCCTACGCCTATAACCGACGTACGACATTCGCCGATGCTTCATGTAAGTTCGCTTCTGATTTATCATAGATTTTTATTTCATTTGCACAATTACTTTGGTTACTAGTGTGTAGATGTAGTGCGTAATACTTTTTGTTCGTTTAATCATGCACCATTTCGTTTTTATCGATGTTAGGATCAGATATCAGCCAGTACTGTGTCACACGTTCTTAAAGTTTCTTCTGCGGCACCGTTTGTGTGATGTGTGTGTTACTGTTCACTTGTCTTCTACTTACTAATACTGTTATTTGTTTCCTTGCTCTCTTGCAGTGGATTCCTTGTATGGAGGTGCCAGTAAGTATACTATTATGAATATTCGTAAATCATTATCTTACGGCGTTGTTTGTGGTTCTATCAACATCTAATTTTCTAAAATCTGGGCGTTGTTAGCATGTGTTGTAGGCTGTCTCGTAACTTAATACATTTAATCAGTCGACTGGGTGCAGCTAATCTCTCGCTTGTTCAAAGGGTTAATCTGTTAATAATTTGCATGTTTATTGTATTTGTCGCGATACTTGACAAATTGGTGTGACTCCGCTCGTTCACCTCAATTACATATTAAATATTTACCGTACAATTACCCTGTGGTGGAATTTCATTTCTTTATCCACGCCCCGAACATTTCTCGCTTCGTAAATGTTAAACCGTCATTTCTAATTTCCCTCAACAAAATATATTAAATTTGACTCGTGGAGCGGCGCCCACGTCCCCATAGCGCGATGTCACAAAACAGTCAAAATAAAAACTTGGATGAATTGCTAATGAAAACGTTGGTATATAAAATTACCAACAGGTCTTTTGATATTCTTTACATTTCTAATAAAGGAAAAGTTTGGTCTGACGTCGACGACCCGGATTCTGGACCCAAACAAGATTATAGCGTTTTAATATTGCACAGTCCCGAAACTTTTATTGTTTCGCCCTTCGCGAGTATTATAAACAGAAAAGAGATTTTTTCATTGAGTGACGCCCCGTTTTTCGTGTTAGAGGCTGCGATTACAAATCCTATTAAGACAGGCATTGTGCCCCCGACGTTTACTGTGCTATTATATTTATTTTCATTTTGTACATAATTGAGATGAGTCGAGTCGCTTCTTAATTTAACATCGGGATGTTTACGTGTTATTGTGTCTGAGACAATTGCGGTAGGGTGTTCCATAGTATTTTTATCAAACAATTCTTTAGGAGTCCGCCCAGCATTAAGTTTAACGGTTCATGAAATAAGATTGCCATCCTTTTTCTCTTTAATTTTCTTAACGTTAATAAAACGACGTAGTTTTACATTTGTTCTTAAATCTTTGTGTTTTGTATGTGTTTTTATCTTATTGGCTTGTTATTGGTGTTAATTTGTTATGAATTGTAATTTAACAACTTTTATGTACTATTTGGTGAAAACTTAAATTCTAAGCGTCAATCAGGACCTAAATATTCAAACGTAGTGAATGAATAGATTGGGTACTCAGCCTTTCAAGATGGATTCTATACATGTTTATGAAACTTGGAATTGAATTACTTATATTTATGAAAAGGCTCCGAGTATCCTGAGATTACTTAATGATGGAATTTAGAAAGTAGACACGTATACCTATAAGTAATTGAATAAATTATTAGGCTCGTTTTTACTTATTAAATGTTACATATTTTTTTATTAGAAACAGTCAGAAATTTACAGAGTGGAAGAGATATCGACGCACTTTTGGATGCCATGCATTAAATAGATGACCCTGCACCCCTCAGCATTTAAAACTAAGAGAAAATTAACGAATAAAGTGACAAATCTCATAAAATTAGAAAGAAGTCTTTATGATTTTTATATTTATTTACAGTTTTTAGTAAAACTAACATAAAAAAATGCTAATGTTACAAAAACAACCAACGAGAAGTGACAACGCGGTGGTGTCCAAAATTATATACTGAAATAGTGTCAGGATGTGCGTCGGTATTCCATCCATCCTGTATAATAAGATTTCTTACCTATTAAAAAAAAATAAGCATGCATAAGTGGTAAACAATAATCGACTAACGTGTGGCGACCACCCACACGTGATAGCGCAACACTACTAATTTCTTTTTTTTTTCATAGAACCCGGTTCAGCGCCAAGAAACGTTCAAGTTCGTCCTCTTAGCTCCAGCACAATGGTAATTCAGTGGGATGAACCAGAGACGCCTAACGGGCAAGTTACGGTAAGGGGATAACTATAACTAACTCTAAATATAGTTTCTGCTCAAATTAGATTGGAAGATTTGATCGCCTTACCTTAAAGTTTGGATATAGACACTTTCATCTCGTAAAATCGGCATTGACGAAAGCGCAAATGTTAAATTAATAGTACCTATGAAAGGTAGGTCCCAACTGGAGGAGAGTTGTTAGGGATAGAAAACAATGGAAGATGTAACAGGGAGACCTATTTCAAGAGGCACACTGAGCTAAGATACCTTCTATAATCATAACAAGGCAATATTACCAATTAATGGTCATGATATAAAGCTCATTGATTGATCAGAAAGTCAAACTGCTAAATAATTAAAAGCCAGTTGCATCAAGGTACTAAATAACTATGTACTTAAACTGTTTATTCTGTTGTGTAGTTTTTTGATAACAGAGAAAATAAAAAGTAAGTTATAAAATGTGCTTTTACCGGACCCTAAACATAGTACCTAAGCCCTATTCATGATGGTACCTCTGATTGGTGTCCTGATTAAATATTTATTATGTATTTACTATTTACATTGGACTAAAAAAAATAAAGACTTTTAATAAGCTGGAAACAAACAAACCAAATAAAAACTCTATTGACAATAAATGGGTAAAGAATAATTGATATATGATTTTCTTCACAGGGCTACAAAATCTACTATACCACGGACCCCTCCCAGCCATTACAATCTTGGCATTCACAAATGGTAAGTTGTACAATAATAATGTCTTATGTAATATTCCTCTCCTACATAATAATATACCTAGATCCTTCTATGTACAAAATAATCAATCCCCACTGAGTACAAAATAATTAATTTCCATACACTTACAAAAGTCACGGGACTCAGTGGTGGTGGCAATAGGCTCGATACCTAATACATGGGACTCAATCATAACTGACGAAAAGTTGGTGTACCAACTATACTCACACCTCTGCCTAAATCCTCGGAATTAGGGGCAAACTGTCATGCTACAAAATGTCTATAATTAGTTTAAAACTTCGAAAACAACTCATAATATCTTATGACCATATATTTGAATGGATTAAAAACGTTTTATTGTTTATAACCGCACTTAAGTAGGTACTGGCAGTATTGAAATTTATAATATTAAAACCAATGAACTGTACATTAAAATTAAATTGACGAAACACCAATTTGACATATGTAAAAGGGATTCGAACCTTTCTGGCAAATACCCGCCGACATTTTTGTTTTAATTCAAAGTTTCCCCGCACGATGAAAGTAGTATATGAAGAGGGGACACTTATACAAACAAATAATGACGTCTTATATGATATCGTAAAGCGTCATATTTCCAATACGTCATTTGTATGTAAATAACATAAACATCGCCGTGTCAAATTAATTATTAATTCCAAACGTAGTTCCAGAAAACAGCATTTGAATAATTTTCGTTGAAAAATGGCAGGCGTTAAAATGTATAATAAAAAGAAAAAGATCAAAGATATTAAGAACCATCATGCAAATAGAAGCTAGAGGACTCCATAATAAAAAGGCATATTACTCGATAAAATATTTCCTTGATGAAAAACAATAAATAATGATAATTAAATAAGTGTACCTACGTATATATTTTTTTCTTTTTGCTATGTTTTAAACTTTTTCAATTGCAACATTCTTGCAGGCCACTAACTTCTTAGGCCTACCTATTGTTAACATCTTAACATTTCTGTAGGTAGATTTAGTTCTCGTTGGCTACAAAGAATTTTGAATTTGCCAGCTTCCATAGAAGAAAAATCGAACCCATTTTACAACAATTATGTACTTATCAAAACTCCCTGAACCATGTGACGTAACGAACTACCCTTCTTTGGCAGATGGATAATAGTCACCTGACTACGATCAGCGAGTTGACTCCGCACACAGTGTACACTATACGCGTACAAGCCTTCACCTCTGTCGGTCCTGGACCCATATCAGCACCGGTACAGGTTAAGACCCAACAAGGTACGTCATTCATATTTATTGATAATTATTTGCTAAGCCCTTTACCAACTTTGGGACACCTATACAAGTCAAACTAGATCCAGCTGAATACCGGTTATTTATATAGCTTCTGCCTGCGACTTCGTCCGCGTGGATTAATTAATTACAGGAAACATATAACGCTGATTTTGTAACATTCTTCATTGGTGCCCCTATACTTTCTGCTATAAATTCAAGTTCTTCTAACTTATCAGACAGACGTGTTGCTGGGGAGTTTGTTCCGCCATTTCTTTTTCCAGCAAAACACTAGAAGGTGGCGAAGGGCGAGCTTTTTGGGGGCCTGTCGTATGTAATTTTCGTCGTTGACGTTCAAAAAGTGCTGATTCTCAGTCAAATTTTAATAAATAGATTTTGATTTTGTAACTTCCAAATTCAAATGACCAAGGAGGTCGTAAGTTCAACAATGCTATTCTGACACATTGATTCCCTATCAGGCGTACCATCACAACCATCAAACCTGGTGTCAGTGGAAGCAGGCGAGACGTCGGTGACCTTGTCGTGGAGAAGACCAGCGCATGCGGGAGACAACATCGTGTCGTATGAGCTGTACTGGAACGACACTTACGCCAAAGAACACCATAGGAAGTAAGGAGTTGTTGTAATTAACATTTTACCGTGTTTTCCCGTATAATCACTGCCGAGAAAAGGTAATAATGTTTCTTTGTTGACTGGCACATGCAATTTTCAACTTTGTCCCGAAGTATTATGTCAGAAAGTACCTCGTGCTGAGTCAGTATAAAAGTGCATTTACGCTAGTTTAGTTCAACCATTACTTGAAGCAAACGCAAAAGTACTCGGAAAAAATGGTGGTGGAAATGGGTAATTTTTAGAAATGGTATATATATATATATATATATGCCCTTTAGTAAACTGTTTGTCACCCACTTCTAAACGTTGGCAACTAGTAATGACACAGAAGCAACAACTCGTTCGGTAAACATTTTAGTAAAAAACTGTAGAACGTACTCTAAACGAAACTATTTAATTTGTTGCTGCAACATACATTGATCAATGTTGACCATACGACCGACGTCTGAAACTGTTGTGTACAACAATCCGTTGTTTTAACTAATTGGTGAACTAGCGTGAACTTGAAACAAAGAAGGTAACGTTGTGGATTTGTAGAATATTCTAGTATCACTTAAAATACTAATTGTCTGGTTAAACTTGTCGTAGGCGGATACCAATAACAGAAACCTACACGCTGAACGGCCTGTACCCCAACACGTTGTACTACATCTGGCTGGCGGCGCGCTCGCAGCGCGGCGAGGGCGCCACCACGCCGCCCATCGCCGTGCGGACCAAACAATACGGTATGTCCTCACACCGCACACTTGGAGTGACGTCTCGTGAAGAGTGAGTGTAGATAGGATGAGGGGAAACGAACCACGAAAAGGGCAAAGAAAAAAGAACTAACGGATCCCAATTTGAACCAAACATATCCTAAATTCTCTTTCGATAAGCTACATACTTTGTACTCGCTTTCCGCAATAAAACTTCGAAACAATTTACGGAAAACGCTCCTTTTAAAGAATTCACGAACGTTTTGTTATTTGTGCAATTCACAAAGTGGCTCTTTTCCAATCATCGTTTGAGAATATGAGAGAGTGAACCTTTTGTGGGTGTACCAGGTAACTCCTAATGTAATATTTCACATAAGAGCACCTGCCCGGCACGCTGCCAGTAATACAGCACAAGCACCAAGTTTTATATCACAATATGTGTTTTGTAATCGTAAATTTGTCGAAACGGTAAAGTGTACGCCGTAACTTGATTGCCCGACTCGGCGGAACTGTCGAACTTGTTCACAATTTGCTTAATTGAAAGCGTACACGGTACCTTAGTAGTAGCTTTATGTTGTTCGTAGGTCAGACTTTTAAATACGAGGTTAACGCCTCGAATGACATTTTTTTTATTCAAACGCCGACGACGCGGACGACATTTAGAAATCTTGGCTCATCTGTCATTAAGTTCATCGGGCTCCATCAATCACATTGTCACGATCTGCAGATTGCCATGTCATCTATCACAAGGATAAAACATAGTGTTCTCCGCGTCGTAAGCTACAACATAATCATCACAATTTTCTTCCAACAGGGGAAAGTGTGACGGATGAGACTTAGAGATGTATGGGCGAGCGGATCCTACAATCACACCACACTAACAAAAAGTGCATGCTCGTTTATTTTGACGACTGATGTCGTTTTTCATTTTGGTTTTGGGCACATTTTATTTTTTGTTTCGATCGCATTCAGTGATTGCGTCGGTTAGGTCGGCTGTGTGTTGGGTATAACGCGGCGCGCGGCGCGAGAGTCGCGCGTCATTTCAGTTGCAGGTGGCGGCACGGATCCGGTCGCGGATCTGTGCCGGCGCTTACGTTGGGCTTGTGTAGTGCCGGGCGCGCCCCCCATGAACGTGACGGCGGCGGCCGTGTCGCCCACCGCCGTGCGCGTGGCGTGGCAGCCGCCGCCCGCCGAGCGCGCCAACGGACGGATCGCTTACTACAAGCTGCTTTGTGTGGAGTCTGGGAGGGGGGATTCTGAGGCCACCGTCGTCAAACTGAATCAGACGTCGTTTGTACTGGACGAGCTCCGGCGCTGGACCGAGTACCGCATCTGGGTGCTGGCGGGCACCAGCGTGGGCGACGGGCCCGCCTCCTATCCCGTCACCGTCCGCACGCATGAAGACGGTACGTGTCACTACCATCATTGGACATTTACTAACATTTCAACTGTTCCATGTCGGCTCAATCTTATGACTTCCTCCGCTCGTCATAAAACTTAACAATTTCTGAACAAAAACTCTTGATGGATGAATTTTTTAATATAATCTGAGGGAGCTTTCATAAACATTAAATCATAAAATTGAGCGATGCCGGGCCAAAGAATTAATTGCTAATAATTGATGAATAATTTAATTATCTTTCAAATTAACAAAGTTCTTTGGCTATGTAATATCAGAGGAGTTTTCGAAGTTCATTTACTTTAAAAATATTTTTGAATAAGCTAACTAAACGAAAGTATCTTTTACATTACAATACATCTTCCCCTGGGTTGTAATGTGCTTTCGTTTTAAACATCCTCTGTTAGTACACATGAATATCTTTCCCTTAAAATATAATATAATTCGATAAAAATGATTTCTAATGATACATGATCTATATTTACTAACAAAACCATGGGATTCTGCAAAGTTGGTATAAAGTGGTGTATAAAATTATTCATATCAGCTATTTTAAGTATTCGAAAGTTTATTTTAATCTTCTTAAGAGCCATATGAATTATTTTATTGTGAAATATAATAATAACCACAGTTAAAATCGAACTGTTTGTAATAAACGATTGAAAATGATAAACAAATGAAGCAGTTCCATTTTGAGTGTGAGTTAACATAATTTTGTGCAATTGTTTATTGGTCTTACATTGGTGGTGGGCTATTATCAAATAAACCATTAATACCATAACGGAATAGTTCATATTCACATTAGCAAATTGTTGCGCTACAACTACTTCCTAAAATACTAATGTCATTTTTTCTTTTGTTTCTTTTTGTGAGCACATAGCAGGATTCTAAACAAGGAGGTTCAGTTCTCGTAAAAAGTAATACTATGCTTGCCGATAATATTTCCATGTATATCTATACTCATGTCACAGATGATCATTTTGGTTTCACTGTATTACAGTCGCTGTGCACAGCGGCATAGAGTTGACATTTCCACTCACTTGTCACATGTAATGATTTCTTTTGATGACGCGTCATATGATTCGTCATCACTCGTTAAGATGGCACTCACTGAAATGCAAAGTTTATAATGCACCTGGTATAGTGTCGACGGCACCGTTATGTTATTGATTTTGGCGCACAGTTATTGAGTATTTAGCAATGGACACAATTTTGCATGCTTTCTTTACCGACACCGCACCGTTTTTCGTTCAATTAAGTTTTCACTGGGCACCAGATAGGTTTCACGTTTTACTGCACGCAATCGGTTACGGTTTTAATACGGATTGATTGCGTGAGGTAAATACTGCACTTTTAGGAATTACTCAGCACCACTAGCGACGACACGAGGTGAGAGAGCGAGTGCGTCACACTTGGTATAGCCGTTTGCGCAGCTCGCGAAGTGAAGCGCTGCACTGCGCTGTAAGCGCCGATGTGTCGCAGACCATTGGCGCTTACCGCGCAGGGCGGCGCGCGAGCGGGCGCGCAGGCGGCTGTGCGGACCGCTCCACACGCACCATGGCCCGAGCGCCGCATTTGAATACCAATACCGTCCCCACACGACACGCGCGCATGCTACTGAACTACTCACAATTACTACTTCTTTACTCACTGTACTATCCTGACTACTATTTACTATTAGCGGGAAGGCTGCGGGTCGAAGCCGCGTCCCCCGGATCCTCCGTCTAAATTCTTACTTGTACCAACTGTACTCCTATTGGCAACTCTCGTGACGGATCCCAGGGATAGGTCCGCGACACTCTTCGCCTGTACTCCCCGACTGCTCAGCTCGGTTACTAGACTACGCGCTACTTCTCTTCCTATCTCTATCTCTCTGTCTATCTCACTTGCTCTTGTGCTACATCTTCTTGGCAGTAGCAGTTTCACTCTCGCCTCTCTTCTTTCTTCTATCAGACTATCGTCGTGCATGCACACTAGATATTGTGACATAAACAGAATACTATTATGCCTAACGTTCGCTATTGCCGTAAACAACGAACGGGCGGGGCTTAAAGAACGCTGCGTGATATACCAGACATCAATCACTCCTGTAAAGTACAAGGCCGATTTTATATCAAATACAGACGAGTATTTTGAAGAGCACCAACGGACACTCTGACACTGTTACAAACATCACAGAGGATACACGAGGTTCGAGGCATCACACACACAGAAGGTACGAAGGCGCACATTGACAGAACACATAGAAGCACACACACACATATACTGGCGCCGTCGCGTTAATCAATACATGTGCGTGTGAGTGACTTCTCTGCACCGACGGACGACGAACGGTTACTGGCGTGTGAACGTTGCCTTTTTCTGTCCCACTTCAACATTTCGTAAACTGCGTTAAACGCTCGTGTAAGCTCTGTTGCGGGAAAAAGATTTTTCATGACAAAAAACTCTACAAATTTTCAGTCTATTCAAGAAATAAAAATTCCCATTCCTCTTTGTTCCGCGCTGCGAACAGAAAAAGGCAATGCACGTGAACCTAGACCGTCCCAAGCGGCTTAAACCGAATGCGCCTCCTAAAGAGCTCAAAATACACGAGGAAATAAAATAAGAGTGCCCCCTATTTCGCCGACAAGCGTTCTACTCGTAATCTCTCACTTAGTAGTTCCGTTCGCCCTGCAATGTTCGCACAATTTGTCTTAAATGTATTTGAATGCGTTTTTCTCTTTTTCCTCTCGTCACTGACTTTGTATGGGCCGCTGGTAACCCCGTACAGCTGTAAGGAGTGAGTACCAATTACTATAGTGCTTGTTTCGATGTGCGTTTGTGCTTGTGCCTTTAAGCTTTGTGTAGATAATCTTCCTAGCTCCTTAATCTAACGACTACTTTGAAACAAACTGCAAGCGGTAACCTCTGAACGCATGTCTTCGTAGACGACATATTTGATAATTTGAAAGACTTGGTGTGTACCTTTTCCTGTGATTTAATTTTGAATTTTTCCCCCAAGTCTTGACGTCCCGGAGCATGATCCCTTGCAGTGTGTGAATTAAGGATTTTAGTTATAGAAATGCTGCTTTGGAAACTAATAGATGAAAACTTACTAAATGTTGACTCTTTGTAAAAGCTTGACGATTTTAGTTGTTCTTTACGATGTGGATTGGAAGGTAATGGATTTTAATTTGTTATGGTGATGTGAAAGGGCGTAAATGATAATGTCTCAGTGTGTGTTGGTATTCAAATGCCCGATCGAGATGCTGACAGGCGTGTGTAGACACTCGCCGCGACTGAAGTGCTCTATCAGCATCACCGACGGGGATTACCGACCGCACTTTAAAACTACGATCAATTTCTCAATTTGCAGCGCTTAACTGACAAGCCTTTGACGCCGATGCTTAATTCCATTTCTAGGCCCTTGAGAGTCGCTTTAGGTAGTTTTTTAGCACGCTCCCGTAGATGCTGATAGGGCAGTTTAGGTCGAAATGCAAACAGGTGCGGCTCGTATATCTCACATATACTTTGTGTGCTCACAGTACCCGGGGAGCCGCAAGACGTCAAGGTCGTTGCTATCAACTCGACCTCTGTCCACGTGACGTGGAAGCCGCCGCAAGAAAAGGAGAAAAACGGAATCATAAGAGGCTACCATGTTCACGTACAAGAAGTACGAGAAGAGGTATGTATATACCCTTACTTGTTCAAATAATTGGATTCCGTTACACAAATATTAAACCGGAATATTACTTCTATAGGGCAAGGGACTTCTTAACGACCCAATGCGGTTCAACGTAATGGACGACACGACTCTCGAATTGAACATATCGGGACTTCAACCGGATACGCGGTACAACGTGCAAGTGGCTGCTCTTACGAGGAAGGGGGACGGAGACCGAAGTGCGCCGGTGTCTGTGAAGACGCCTGGCGGAGTGCCAAACAGGCCTACCGTCAACCTGAAGTGAGTACAAATTATTTATCGAATCATATTACATTTCGACGACATTTTGAACAGCAGTAACGAACGGTTATTTCCTTTGCAGGGTTTTGGAAAGGGAACCGGTTGTATCAATAGAATTGGAATGGAGCAAGCCTACACAAACTTATGGTGATTTGCTTGGGTACAGGCTTAGATATGGTGTAAAAGATCAACCGCTGGAAGAAGTCAACTTCCCTGGTACTAAAATACATTCGTATAAAATAACTGATTTAGAAAGAGGCGTGCAATATGAATATAGAGTAGCAGGTAAAAACCATATCGGAGTAGGTCAAGAGACAATAAAATATTGGCTTACGCCTGAAGGTGCACCAAAAGGGCCTCCGACAAATGTCACATACCACTTCCAAACGCCTGACATCATAAGTATCACTTGGGATGCTCCAGTTCGTGCTGACAGAAGCGGACAGATTAAGAAATACGATATCCAGTTTTCCAAGAAAGGAGATCAAACTGTCGCAGAGAAGACTACAGAATTAACTAAAGCAGTTTTTACTGGTTTAGAAGAAGATGCACATTATGTGTTCAAAGTAAAAGCATACACTGATCAAGGGGCTGGACCTTTCAGCAAAGACGTGACGGCTCATACTGAAAGGGACATCGGTAGAGCGCCCATGTCAGTTAAAGCCGTCGCGACTTCAGAGTCAAGTGTGGAAGTTTGGTGGGAAACGTTCCGTTCAAGAAAGAAGATCATCGGATACGTCATATTCTACACAATGACGCCAGTCGAGGATCTGGATGAATGGCAGCAAAAAAGCGTACATGTGACGCATTCAGCTGATTTGGATAATTTGGAAAAGTTCGCAGAATATGCTATCGCTGTTGCTGCAAGAACGGCAGATGGTCTTGGAAGGTTATCAGAAAAGGTTACTGTAAAGGTTAGACCAGAAGAAGTGCCTTTACATCTTAGGGCTCAAGATGTATCCACTCATTCCATGACGTTGTCATGGGCGCCTCCGTTACGCTTAAACCCCGTTAGCTATAAGATTTCCTACAATGCAATTAAAGAATTTGTCGACTCCCTCGGTATGACACAAACGCAAGAAATACCTAGAAGGGAAATCATTGTGAAGCATGATAGAACGTCGTATTCGATAAATGATCTGTCTCCGTTCACAACGTATAATGTTAATGTAAGTGCCATACCCAATGACGATTCGTACCGACCGCCGACAAAGATCACCGTGACCACACAGATGGCAGCGCCTAAGCCGATGGTGAAGCCAGACTTTTATGGAGTGGTCGAAAATGAAATACTCGTCATACTACCTCAAGCCTCTGAAGAATATGGACCCATATCGCATTATTATCTAGTTGTAGTGCCTGATGATAAAGTTCATAATCATAAGAATCCGGATCAGTTCCTAACAGACGATTTAATTAAAAATAACGTTCGAACAGACGATGAAAACGCACCATACATTGCTGCCAAATTCTTACAACGAAATATTTTATATACGTTCCATCTCGGAAACGATGAAATGTATGAAGGATTTCTGAACAGAAAATTGAATCCCAGCAAAAAGTATCGAGTGTTCGTCCGTGCGGTTGTAGATACTCCTCAAAAGCATCTATATACGTCCAGTCCATTTTCAGAATATTTATCGCTAGATATGCGTGAAGCACCTCCTGGTGAAGAACCCAGTAGGCCTGATCCTAAAGATATACATGGAGATCCCGAAATCAGAATAGAAGAGAATAGGAAAGAAGCCGGTATGGTGTGGGTTATTGGCCCAATTATTGCGGCTTTGATGCTCTCTCTATGTTTGGTAGTTTTGTTCATAGTCAAGAGAAGACGTCAACCCTGCAAGGCTCCTGACCAGGCAGCGGTGACGAGACCGTTAATGTCGGCAGACGTTGGTTTTGGAGCTCCGTCAGATCCCGTAGAAATGAGAAGATTGAACTTCCAAACACCGGCTATGATTTCCCATCCTCCTATTCCTATTTTGGAACTTTCAGAACATATAGAAAGACTGAAAACCAACGACAACCTCAAGTTCTCACAAGAATATGAAAGTATTGAACCAGGCCAACAGTTCACTTGGGATCACTCGAACATGGAAGTGAACAAACCTAAGAACCGCTATGCAAATGTTATTGCCTATGACCACAGCCGTGTTATCCTTCAGCCAATAGACGGAATACTCGGAAGTGATTACATCAACGCTAACTATTGTGATGGTTATCGTAAACACAATGCTTATGTTGCTACTCAAGGCCCACTTCAAGAAACGTTAGCAGATTTCTGGAGGATGTGTTGGGAACTCCGTACTTCTACAATCGTAATGATGACTAAACTTGAAGAAAGAACTAGAATCAAATGTGACCAATACTGGCCCAGCAGGGGAACAGAAACGTATGGTATGATGACTGTTACGATTGCAGAAGTACAAGAACTCGCTACCTATTGCATCCGAACCTTCCAAGTGGAACGGAATGGAAATAGTAGCGAGCGTCGTGAGATCAAACAATTGCAGTTTACTGCATGGCCTGACCATGGGGTTCCTGATCATCCTGCACCCTTCCTTCAATTCTTGCGACGTGTTAGGGCCTTGAACCCGCCTGATGCTGGTCCGCTAGTAGTCCATTGCTCTGCCGGTGTCGGCCGTACTGGCTGCTTTATCGTCATCGATTCAATGCTTGAGAGAGCTCGTCATGAGCGCACCATTGATATCTATGGCCATGTGACTTGTTTGCGAGCTCAGCGCAACTACATGGTGCAGACTGAAGACCAATACATATTCATACACGACGCTTTACTCGAAGCTGTGATCTGCGGCGACACCGAGGTTCCAGCTCGCAATTTGCACGCACACATTCAAAAGTTGATGCGTGTGGATCCTATTGAAAATATTACTGGAATGGAATTGGAATTTAAGAAATTGGCTAACATGAAAGCTGATTCTAGTCGGTTTGTGTCTGCCAGTCTGCCTTGTAACAAACATAAGAACAGACTGGTCCACATCTTGCCTTACGAGTCGAGTCGCGTGTGCCTGACTCCTCGTGATGGCTCCGATTATATAAACGCGTCTTTCGTCGATGGGTACAGATACAGAGCAGCTTATATCGCGACTCAAGGCCCTCTGCCAGATACCACTGACGACTTCTGGCGGATGCTTTGGGAACACAACTCCACAATCATTGTTATGTTAACCAAACTGAAGGAGATGGGCCGAGTAAGTATTCTTGTATCTTATTTCTCGTTGTAGTAGGTACGACACGGTTAGCACAGTGGCTGAGTAATCGGCTGCTGCGCTGCCTGTTGTTGTATCAATTCCCGCACGGGAAAAATACGTGTATTGCCTGTTGGTAGTTAATCTGTGGTCTGGATTTTTGTGTAAGTTAGGTTAACACAACAGTTTTGTTTAGTGCGACACACATGCTAAACAAAACTGTTGTGTGGGACTTAAATTAAATGGCAAAATGTGCGTGTACATATAAGTACACCTCTGCCCCCTTGGGGAATACAGACGAGATATTATGTTACCAGGGACAACGGTGATTTTCTAAAAACCACCCCAAAATAAAAAGAATAATCAGCTGTTTAAACATTTTTATGTTGTGAAAATAATATTTTGTGTAGCAGACTTTTTTTTGATGTTACTGTTGTTCTCATAGTAAAAGAAGCTTATAATCGCGAGTACTTTCACGCCGTGAAAGGTTTTTAATAAATTACCAATTACCCTGTGTAATGCTGATTTATTTTCTAGGAAAAATGCCACCAGTACTGGCCGTCAGACCGTTCTGTACGCTACCAATGCTTCGTGGTGGACCCGATCGCTGAGTACAACATGCCACAGTACATCTTGAGGGAATTCAAGGTAGGTCCTCACAATTTAATCGAATGAAACTTACAGTAATCGCATATGAAGTGTAACATCTAACATGTCATCGTGGTAAATACGCCGCAATAAAATAATATGACAATACAACCTGGTACAAACCTCACGCTAAATGGATTATAACTTACAATATTTTTTTTTTTACTGGGGCGAGCTTGTTGTACCTACTGGCCTCTGTACATGGTAATTTACAGAGTTAACAATTTTAGTTTACTAAAACTACAACTGAAATGGTGGTGGGTGCTGCACTCCCAGCTAGGTCATAGAATAACACGTATAAGGAAGTACAGTCTCCATTGGGTATTATAACGGAGTTATACACAAGTGTAACAACACTAGTCTTCCATTACAATTTTACTATAGGAGACATAGTGAACTAAAAGTTAAAAAGATTAAAAAGACTAATTAAAATCATTAATTCTTCATAAATAAGACCTTATGTAAATGCTGTGCATACCTTTAAATGACTTTTTTACACAGAATGCCCTCGTAAATGTATTGTTGTAAATGGTTATGTAAATAAGTCGTTGGTGTGCCTAAATAAACAAATAAATAAATAAAATAAATAAGATACATTGTAAAAAGATAACAAAATTTGCTTTAATAGGATTAGCTACATCTTACAGCCATCTCTCTCCCACCGCGCGCGCTCATTGGTCAAATCAAATAGCGCGCGCTTCCCCGGTTTCCTGTAACATATTTCCGACCCTTTCCACGAAATCAAATCCAGAAAAAATATTCAGCAGCCGAGTGGAATGAAGTTACACATCAACAAATTGAAATTCTTGAATAACTGATAAAACTTTATTGATCTAACTTCCAGCTTACCTGGCGATACCTTGTTACTGAACTTGGAACATTGTAGGACTTTAGTGTCGATGTCATTCACGCTCTTCGTGAGAAAAATAGACTAAAAAAGTTATTGCTTTGTTAGCGTTGTGATTGCTAGCGATACTGTTGAAAATTAGGTTCTGGGTTTGATTATCGGTTCTGAACAGTTTTGGTGTTTTTTATTAACAGCCTAGAGTCTGGATTTTTGCCCGGTTTATGGTAATAGTCTCGCCCCCTATTATATGGGACTTAAACATACTAACTAGTGAAATTAAAAATGGTACAGACGCCAGCACATCAAGTTACCCCAATGTGTCAAACTTCTTTGATCGTTTTTCAACTTTATTTCAAACAGAATAAGGTTCATATTCAATTGGGAAAATTTGACACATTGGGGTAACTTGATGTGCTGGCGTCTGTACTTCTCTGCCATGTGAGCACCGAGTATCTATCAAAACATTAATCTAATTACCAGCTGCATTGCTTATTTTATATCTCATTGTACCTATCTCAGTACAGCAGTTTTTATTTGAGGTACATAGAAACAATCTGATTATGAATACAAAATATTGTAAAATCTATTTTAAAAGAGTATTGTATGGAGTTTCTTGCACATTCTGGCCGGCTGGCCTGTTGGTCTAGTAGTAAGTGACCCTGACTGCTATGCCGGAGGTCGTGGGTTCGATTCCCACCCAGAACAAATGTTTGTGTGATGAGCATGATCATTTGTTGTGTCTGGGTGTAATTTATCTATAATATATTTGTATGTATGTATTTAGAAATATATAAGTATGTTTATCAGCTGTTTAGTACCCATAACACAAGCTCTCAAGCTTAACTTGGGGACTAAATGGCGTTGTGTGAAAAGTTGTGGAATATTTATTTATTCTTCTCCATATGATTTCTCTAACTAGAATCATTCTCTTAATTTATTTAAATTCTACTTGAAATAAATGATTTAGTTTTGACTGTGACTTTGCCCTTCAACGAATACAGGTATGTTAGAATGTGAAAAATTCTGTCTATGTTGCGCAGGTTACGGACGCACGCGACGGTTCCTCGAGGACGGTACGTCAATTCCAATTCACTGATTGGCCAGAGCAGGGAGTACCGAAGAGTGGCGAAGGCTTCATCGACTTCCTTGGACAAGTTCACAAGACTAAAGAACAATTTGGACAAGATGGACCTATTACTGTACACTGCAGGTAATTATCGCAAAATATATCGTTCGTATATGAAGCAATGCTTCATTATTTCTTTTCTTTGATTTATTTAAACAATAAACATTGTGTAGAATATATTACAATAATATTTTAGCAATTGCAAAGCTAAAGTATGGTAAAATCGATTGATTAAAAGATGTCTATAGGTACTCCATTTTTATACTAAGCATTCGAAGAAAGAGGCTCGTAGAAGCAGGAACGCAAAACATTTTATTGTAAAGATAAGTGAAAACAATTTTATTCACATTGTTTTATTCTAAATTGAGATGAATAAAAGTGAATCGAAGATTGCGTCCATATATTGTTTATCCCTGCTTCTTTAATTTTTTTATCATTGACACTGATTTTTCAACTAAAATAGAATATTGTAACTAAATGAAATCAACATAATTTCTTAAAATAAATGCGTTGCAATGGTTACAACTCAGTGTGACAGCTGCTCTGCAAATACATAGATTGTAATAAATTCGGCGTCTATCGTAATTGCAACATGCTTAATTGTACTTTAGTTACAAAGTGTGCATAATAAATTATTGGAATGTGGATATTGTTAGTAAATGTTTCAATTAGCAAAGAGGTGAATCACAAACCATGCGGGAACAATGTATTGAATATGTGACTGGCTGAAAAACTGCGAGCGCGCCAAATTTAAAAAAAGTTGATGAAAAATAAAACAACGCGCGAAATTAAATGCATTCTTCTTTCGTTCGTAGTTGATTCATATTCAGATTTTAGAATTATAAAAATATAAACATCAGCCTCTAATTATTTTTATTTTATGTCTTATGGTTCTTACGTAAATAAATTCTTGTTCATAGGTTGCACTTACTTATTTTCTCATAGAGGGTGATAAAAAGTAGAGTGTCCACCTCGGGAGCAATACTATTTTCAGCTCGAGTGACATACTTTTAATCCCTTGCTGCGCTCAGGATTCTAGTTAAGAATCCCTTGCTCCGCTCGGGATTCTGCTCTAGAATCCTTCGCTCCGCTCTGGATAAAAAAAACACTCTCGTCTTTAAAATAGTTGTTTGCTCCCTAGATAAACAATCTATTATTTTTAACTTCTGTCTAATTCTATTGTAAATGGAGTATAGATAATAATAATAATAAAGTTTATTTAGGAACAAAAACACAAGACAATAGGTACAATAAGTGAAACGATAATAACTGCAAAAGTATAAACTGTAGCGCTGCTACCAACGCCCGTCTCCAGATACAGAATAGAAGAAGATCCATGTAAAATTTTCAGTGACTTAAAAGTAAATAAAGTTTATTTAGTAATTTATAAAAACAGATACCTTTACACTCGACCTCATGACAGAAAGTTAGAGTACCGTATTTTAATTGGTACACAGACGGCAGTCTAACTTTTCAGGCGCTAGTAATAATTTGGTTATTTGGAGATTTAGCTTCACGTTGTTTTTTCTTTTGTTCGTGTAGCGCGGGAGTGGGCCGCACTGGCGTATTTATCACGCTATCGACGGTTCTGGAGCGTATGCAATACGAAGGCGTCGTCGACGTATTCCAGACAGTGCGCACGCTACGCACGCAACGCCCAGCCATGGTGCAGACTGAGGTAACTTGTGTTATAATTACATTACTATTTCATAATAGCTGGTAGGTGCATATGAATCTATCGAAGGCGCATCTAATAATATGAATGACGCATTGGTTATGTGTGCACGCTACACACGCCAGTTACGTCCCGTTGCGCACTTTGGTCTAACGAATTTGAACACAACTGTCTTTAATAATTTATTAATCTATTCCATAATCAAGTTGGAATTTCCAAGAGTGTTTTGACACTTCTTTGGAACCTATATTTGAAATGATCTCGCTTGCTATATTGAGTCTTTATCTAAAATAAAAGTAGCCTTAGGTACTTAGTATATAAAACATCAACTATCTGATAACGGAAGTCGCGATAAAATCGCTCTAGCCGTTTTAGATAGACAAACAAAGAAAAATAAAAATTGCTTATTGAGGATAAGTACATATAATTGTCACAAGAATCGAGTAAAAGCTTTTGTTTTAAAATGCAAATAGATACTTAAATTTTATTTATTCACATAGATTTAAACAACCAAGTTCATCATCCTTAAGAAATTTCCCTTCACCAAAGCATAAACACATACGACATCGCTTAGAATCAGAGCCCATGTGCTTATATGATTTGATATTGTGTACATACCCTAACACCCTAATAACGACCTTACACACATGTAAATTAACTCCATTATACACTGTACACACAGTAATTGGGGAGGCTATAAATTCTTGCATAATTATAATTGCATAATTAGTGTTTTACTTCAACGTTGCGTACAAGGTGATTTATGTTTGCTGTAAGACTCGGCCGACAGAACTAGGTCACTGAGGTGTTGACAGCGATGCTTGCATGCATTTTGTGTAGTAATAAAATGTAATTTAGGGCACTTTACACAGTAACTAAGTATGTGAACACGTTCCTACTTTTTGAAAAACTTTCGTATATGCTTTTGAATAGGTTTTCGAAATATTGTAAAAAACATTAAGTATTAAATATGGAGTTGCATGTCAATTCTCCTCCATACGAAACTACTTTTTAGAAGGGAGAACTATTACTTTATTTGGCTTGTTAATGTGCCTTTACTGATGGTCTTATAAAAATAAATATCATTGCCTAACTGTGCATATTTTGTGGATATACTGGGCATTCGTGTGAAATTCTGTGGCTATTTAAGAGATAACTACGAAAATAACGAGACCTAATTTTATTAAGGTGCTCGTGACTCTCTTTACATCTTGCCTATTTTTTTATTTTGGTAGTTTACTATATAGCGTGACAACAGTCAAGGGGAAACCACTTTAAATCCTTAAAATAGATTATTTTACTTAAAGGAAACATTTCTAAAAGAATAATTTCCAAAAGAAATTCAACTGCATTTACAGATTTCTCGACCAGCTTACCTAAACCGAACCGAATAAAATAGACACTCGCTATTTTATATCACTAGTCGGTACAGTACAGTTAATGTTGAAGATAAAATTTCTTCAAGAAACCTTATGTTTTACACTTGTCTGTCGTACAAGATATCCATGAAATGTGACCTGTTTCCTTTCAACAAATATAAGTCACGTTAATAAAGCATTGTTTCCTTTACGTAAAATAATCTATCTCAAGAATTTAAAGTGGTTTACCTTCAGGGTCATTGACGGCTCCCACCCCGTAGTACAGCAAATAGCCATTCATAGAATCGCAAAAATTGTATTATGGTTTTCCATTCACCAGGAGTTGACTTTCAGGGGCCATTTGTGTATGCGTATTGAAACTGCCCTTAAAAACATTATTAAGTACGTTCAGCTCAGTCACGGGCAAAATCACACTTACGCAAGATTCAAAAGATTTTTTTTTCCTTAATTTCACAGTGTTGCAAACATAGTATTTTCAAAACCATATATTATGAAAAGCTTCAATTTGTTCAATGTAGAGTAAATTGCTTTGGATTTTTGTGTACGTTTAAGGTGCTCCTGGCTGTATGAAAACAAAATCTTTCTCGCTATTTCGCTCGATGTTGCAACAAAATTTTAAATTAGCTTCCTCATGAATTGGATTATCAAATGAAAAAAAAAATAGAGTTGTTCTAGAAATTAGGTCGTACAAACGGACTCTAGCTGTATTATATTAATATAGATAAGAACTATATCTATTTATTTTTTACAGGATCAATACGAGTTCTGCTACCGCGCAGCACTGGAGTACCTCGGCTCTTTCGACCACTACGCTAACTGACGATGAGACATACTCGTCTAAGCGCGCTCCAAGGGACTCTGTCGCGCGAAACTTATGACGTATGTACTTAATATATACCCGGAACAAAGAAGTATTGGGAAAAATTCATTCAGAAATATTTTTAAACTTAACGGTTGTTCGATGACAGAAAAAGAAAGATGGCGTCGTTCACTTGCCATTGCCTTGTGACAGCCACTCGCTAGTGAAATCTAGGAACCAATCAGGAGGTACTAAGTATGTATACCACCGGCATTGCGTCAAATATTTTTTTATAACAAATTTCGGAATATGTTAAATCGTAACTTAAGTTTCAAATGGATACAGATTCAAGTTCCATTGAGTTTGTAACCATATGTAAGTACCTACTTACATTTATTTGTTACGTAAATGTACCAATTATTTGTATTTAATATAGTTTAATAAATCTTAGACATGCTTTAATCTACATCGCCATAAAATGAAGACAATAATAATATTAAATAACATAGAACTTACGTCTAAATTCAACCCCACCTTAAAACCATAAATAGTCGAAATAGTTGTCATCATTTTTCACAGTTACCCGCCATTACCGAGAAAAAATGTCCAACACTTCTTTGTTCTCTCTTCGCCCAGATAATAATAAATATCTATCGACAGAGTCCCGCGCTGAATATGACCCTAAAGTAGTGATGTACCTGCGACATCGACTGACTGTCATTTTCAACTTCGTAAAGAGGCTAAACATGTATGAGTGCCTAGGAACGCTACTTATGATGTATTTTACGATTATGACCACTAAAAATCATGATTGTGAGTCGGAAGGGTAATAAATATAATTAATTATTATCCTATTATCTAACTTATGATAAAATATAAGCTGGAAACATATTTAGTACACGCTTAAAGTTACCACAGTTATTTACGACGTTAACACGACTGAGTACAGTATAAAATTTCTCTATATTCATGATGCACACTCGTAAAATCTTATACGTGATGTTAGTTCGGTTGTATAAAGTGTTTACGACGCGATACTTACAGATGGCGGATACATCCTAACGTCACTAAATATGTTTCCAGCTGTCGCAGCTGTTCGTGCTATTTTTTTCTCTAAATCGGAACAGTTTAAATGTTAAAGTCCATATAAACAGTTGAATTATACTTAGATGCATTTATATTACGAAAAGAGTTTTGAGAAAGTATTTAATGATCAGTGTAATGGTTACGCCGTGAAAATATAATTTGCGTTCGAAATATAAATCTAACATTAGTGAATGAACAGTGCGCTTAGAGACTAAAGTAATAACTTTATGCGATATATGATATTCAATTCTGATCGTCACCCATATATAATACAAACATAATATTGTAAAATGTATAAATAGTTATTGCAGCTGTAATTAGAAGTTTATTTTTCATATCGGGTGTTAAAATATGTTTAAGTAGAGTAAATTGTGGTAACGTTTCATAATTGCAATATTATATGAGAACTTATAGACGAATCGGCTGTGTCGTGTGATTTTTTGTGTCTGTCCTGTGCGTAGTGCATAATGTTATGTAAATATTTGTAATTTCCAACATATATACTTATGTTGTTATTTTTAAACTTGCCCAGTTAAACCAGCCAATCATGTTGACGTGACGAACATTGACGTGGCCGGCCACATCTTTAGCATAACGTTTGTGACATTATCTTAGCTTCGTTTTAGTACTGTAACCTTTTCGATATTTCGTGTAAAATATGATAGTAAACAAAAATAAACTTTGATTTAAATAAGGCAATATAACGTTATGCTAAAAGATGTTAGCGGCCCCAATCTTATACTTTCTTTAATTTGCTAATGCAACTGTCAATATAACAGTTTGTCTAAAGACTTCGAATGTTATTTCTCGTTTTTGATTCTACAATCGTTGCTTGCTTTTAGAGGATGAACGTGATTCGATGACATATCTATATGTAGTTAGATGAATATGTTTCGGTGTGGTAATGTATAAGTAAGGAAATGACGATTCAATTATATTTGAATCGTAGAGCTATGTATGATGTTACAAGTATGAACACTGATCGCAAGGAGACTAAAAGCATAAAACAGGAGGGAAAAGTTTTTTACAATTTCTCTTTTGCGAAAAAATAATGTCAAGAATTTTCTTTCCTTAAGCGTTATTCTTCCTTTAATTTATGCTTCTCATTAAAACGTGGAAAATAATGGACGACAAGAAAGACACTTCGGGTGACTCAATGTGACTGCCACAACTCTGACACTATTTTAAGCTATCTTTAAGTGTAGTATGTTATTTACTATTTTACCGTAATCCCCTTGCATAGTAAATGTATAAGATTTTTACGTTTTTCACTCGTTTTATACAATATACCTACTTGTATCGATCTACCTACGTATAAGTTAAATTTGAGCTTGTATGAAACTTAGGAAATATTAAAAGTTGACGCAATTTTCAAACGTTACACGTAGATAAGCGAACAATTGATGAGTGGCTCATATCTAAAGGAATTAAAGTGTAAACTAAGTACGTTTGAATTCGGTCGGGTACACGGCCGCTGACATTCGTAACTGCCAATCGTTTCACTTAGCTATAATGAAAAAGTAAAATATTAAATACAATAAAATACGAAACGTACGTAGAGATAATGAGAATAATTGTTAAATTGAGGTTTTAGTAAAAATTTAATACTCGTTGATGAATCATGTATAGCGAGGTTCGTAACATTTACACGCTAGCGAGCATAGTCGGCTTCAACCTGCTTTAAATATATCGAGGCTACGTAATCAAATTGAACAAGCTTTTCTTGTAACATTTATCAGTGATTTAAGGCTTTACTTTACCATCATTCCTTATATTTTTCTTATTTGTACCTATTTTTTTGTCGCCGCGTCGACAGCGTCTTATCATTCATTTTGTAAACGTATCCGAACGCACATTACGATCTCTTGTACAGTTTTTCGTGTTGCATTGTTAGGCTTAGGTAATGTAGCATTCTGCCATTAGGGAATATTTTATGTCGAATAGCCTATCGCTGGAGTTCTACAATGCCGCGTAACTACTAGCTTTATCATTTTATTTACCTTTGTATATTAATAAAGAATCGTTAAGCAAATAATAAAATCAATTTTATTTGACTGAAATGAATTTATGACATATTTATTTTTTTATTGCAATCAGATCACAGTTTTTTTAATAAATATATTTAATTACTTCACAGTTGCGCGGCATTGTGTTCAATGATTAAGTATATTATGCCATATTAAGGTGCTGTTTATTCCATTATTTAGTACAAAACGGTTGTTTTTACACGCCCGCATGTCATTAATAAAATCATCATTGATACCTATGTTCGGTATGTTAAGACTGATTTTACCAACTAATTTGTATGTGTTCTTAATGTTTTATTTGTGTATCACCTATAATGTAGTTTACACCATGAAATTCTTAATTGTTAATTATTATTGTACATGAATGCCGATTAATTGTAATTTTATGTTTTTAATTAATATTGTTCACTTGCCAGTCGGGGTGTTGTTGCTTGGAAGTTCTTGTTAAATATTAAAATGGTCATTTGACCCAAGTACTTAAAATATTTCCAATGTGACATTTATAAAAAATGAAGTGGAGGAAATATAATGTGCCTAATGGATCCGTCACTCAATTACGAACTTTTTTAATTAACTCGATCTCCAAAATGTATTAAAATATCGTTGCGAAGAGTTCGCGCTGAATTTTTTTTTCTCCGATCAACAGTACCCTGAATAAAATGATGAATTGCTTATTTTTCTTGCATATATCGAGTACAAAATCTTTGTGACGGCTCGCCAATCAGCGTTTCGTATTTTTTTGCTAAAAACAAATCAATTATCTAACGCCCTAGCTTTAATGATAATTATTTTAGTGCAATTAAAATGGCGGACGCAATATGGCTGGCGGGGCGATGTGTGAATGTAATGTAGGAGTTAGTAGACGACAATTATTTTGTAAAAATTCCCGCGTTGCGTCTCGGGACACAGTGGATTCGCAAAATTATACATATGTATATGGAGAAATAAATTTATGTGAGACCCATAACTGAGTGTTTAATTTAACTCTACCAATTCTATTACTGGATTTCTTTCAACCCTCGTATTTTTTAAGTGCTTACTTATTCAGTCTGTTTTGTTGGTCGCAAATGCTCTATTAGCATTTGTTCCCTATTGAAATGGGTTTACTATAGGTTCCTCTGCCATCACCATTCAGGACATATAGGCATGACGTTATGTTATGTAATAAATAAATATTCTACTTTTTTACATATGAATAGTATTTATAGTATTTATGTCATTTATAGATTTTATCCTGTAACTGATCACGTTAAAGTAAATGTTACTAACATATCAACACCAGTTACATCTCGCCTATAAATCCCGAAGGCTTAAGCATAGGTGTACCGATAATAAATATATATTATACCTACCTACATTTCACCAGTAACTCAAGCTGAATAATATACAACGAGCTTAAAATCTGAAGGCTGTTAAAAATTAACTGTATTAAATTGACGCCCGTCAATAAAAGTCCTGAAAAGGTTAAAACAAAAGTGTTCAGGCTGTTTTCAGATAACACTGTAACACCTTCATGGTGAAAGTTAATCTTTAAATGCGTTTATTTTATTTTACAATTCATTTTATATTTATTTACAAAATAAGTAATGAGATATGTTTACACTCGGTTTCTGGTACGAAATTATCATCGACTTCGCGTATTAATCGTATGTTAAATGACGCGTTTACCAGTCTGTGGATTACACCTTCAAGTAATTTAAGCAGTTAACACACGTTTGAGAAATTATTCAAAGTAATTTAACAATAAAATTATGCATTGACGTATTATCACACTTTTTACAGTATGAAAACTCTTTAAGCAATTTAGTTAATAAAAGATAGTCGTCCATAAAACAGTTTAATAAAATGTAATTGAATTGAATGTATGGTAATTATGATATGAGAGGGCCGTCACGTGCCTCGAGAGATTGGTGCCCATTGTCAAAGTGCTGCCTTAGTGACACGGAATTAAAGCTGATGGAGTTGATCGAATACCGGCTGTCATTTGTAGATCTTTGACAGTCGTTACTTGTAGTCAGAAGCCCGAAAGTCTGACAACCAGTTTAACCAAGGGGTATCATGTTACCCAGTTACTGGGTTGTGGAGGTCAGACAGGCAGTCGCTCCATGTAAAACACTGGTATTCAGCTGCATCCGGTTAAACTGGAAGCCGACCCCAACATAGTTGGGAAAAGGCTAGGCAGATGATGATGGAGTTGATCGAATACCTAGCACACCTTCATTCAGGAGAAACCTTTCAGTTTTGGGTAAGATTTCGGCAAGTATTAAAAATAATAAAAAATCAATAAGAACGAAAGTGGAGCCTAAAACGTTACAATTCAACTCATTTTAACAATAAAAGTTGAGCTATAAAATGTTTCAAACAAATAAAACAAGCTAATAAGCTATATAAAATAATCTGTAAGACGATTCGTCCGTATCTATCGCCTAATATTAGGCACCACGGCGTAGCTGACGTAGAATGTTGGATCGAAGCCACCCACACCAACCTACCTACATGCAGAGGAAACTATTCAGTTTTGGATAAGAGGCAAGTATTTTAAATGGCTGAAAAACCAATAGGGAAAACTTTTATTATTGTATGAGTGCTATGAAAAGTGTAATAACTTACTGAATGCACCGTGCTGTGAATATAGCAAGGCGATACGCGCTGTGCTAAGGCGTAGCTTTGTACTGCGCACCGTGCTTTGTACTAAGATGTAGATTTGTACTGCGCGCCGTGCGTTGGCGTAGCTTAGTGCTACGCGCCGTGCCTTGGCGTAGCTTAGTGCTACACGCCGTGCCTTGGCGTAGCTTAGTGCTACGCGCCGTGCGTTGGCGTAGCTCAGTGCTACGCGCCGTGCGTTGGCGGAGCTTAGTGCTACGCGCCGTGTGTTGGTGTAGTTAGGGCTACGCGCCGTGCGTTGGCGTTGCTTAGTGCTACGCGCCGTGCTTTGGCGTAGCTTAATGCTACGCGCCGTGCGTTTGCGTAACTTAGTCCTACGCGCCGTGCGTTTGCGTAACTTAGTGCTACGCGCCGTGCGTTTGCGTAACTTAGTGCTACGCGCCGTGCGTTTACGTAACTTAGTGCTACGCGCCGTGCGTTTGCGTAACTTAGTGCTACGCGCCGTGTGTTGCCGTAGCGAGCGCTGTACTGGGATTTCGTAATCTCTATACTCCATTTACAATAGCATTAGACAGAAGTTAAAAAAGATTATTTTTAATGCACACTTTGTAACGAAAGTATAATTAAGCATATTACAATTACGGTAGACGCCGAATTTATTATAATCTTTTTACAGCAGCTGTCACAAACTTAGTTGTAACCATTGCAACAGATCAACATTTTTTTTTAGAAATTATGTGGATTCATTTAGTTATATTATTTCATCTCAATTGAAAATTACAGTGAAGCAGGGGTGAACAACAATACATGGATACGTTATTCGTTTCAATTTTATTCTTCTAAATTTAAAATAAAACAATTTGAATAAATTGTTTTATTGTGCTGATTTGATTTTGATTTTAGTTTCACCGATGTCAACGATTTCTAAGGGTAACTTAGAAAGTATCTAACTTACTAGCCATTAGCTTTTGTTAAATAAAAAAATTGGTTGTACGTGTTGAAATCCGATTTAAATAGGTAAGTATTATTCATTTCCTGGAAGATCTAACGAATTTTATTCCGAATACTGTTGCGATAGTTACATGAACTGTATAGTAGATTGCTGTGGTTTTCAATGAAGAGGCTCATCCAGTCTTGCCACAGAATATCTCTGCCAATCTATTGTTAAGCATATTGGACTCTGAGACATTCAGAGCCTTTGAGTCCTCACCGTATGCAAGTTGGCTCGATAGCTAAGTTCGATTCTGAATATGATTCGGAATATATTGTAGTCACAAGTGATGTGCATATGAATTGATATCGCTCGTTCGTGAATACTTGAATTGTGGTAAGGCGAGATAGTGGTAATTACGTTCCTGTTAGGATATGCGATTGAAAGGTAACTAATTCAAAGCCTTGTAATGAAATGAGAAGAAACATTGTATAGGTATCTGTGCTATCAAATCAAACAAGTATCTCTAGATTTAAAAATAAATGGTGTCAATAATGGGATACAATGGGCTTTTTGACAAAATTTTAGTTTTATGTACCTCATTTAGATTACAATAATACAGGGTGTAACGGAAAGGGTATATACATACAAACAGGGTGAATAGAGTATTTAATAGCGAGTCTTTCCTCAAAATTTCAGCTCCCAACGAATAACTTTGAAACTTCACGATATTATTTAATATCGACAGTTTATTAAATGCAAAATCATAACAAACGTGTCACCGCACTATGAGGGTCATAATCCTGTCCGGCAAGGTTCAAGTATATCTATCTCGGGTTCTGCGCACCTAGTACAGACCTATCGGGCTCTGCCTAACCGACGAAGGCGCGAAGGCGCGGGCGGGCTCAACTTTACAATGATGTATGTATATGTATAAAAACGTTGCCATGTTGTTTCTTATCACCAAGAGAATCTGTGGCCTTCGTATGTATATACCCTTTCCGTTACAGCCTGTATATAAGACACATTTTTTTTCTTTTTTTTACATAATTTTAAAATAACGGCGCTACATCGAGTTTAAATGACGCATGAAGTCACTAGCCAGTACAGCAGGCCTGGCCATATTACAAATTCTATTTCTATTAAAGAAAGAAAATGGCGTATATGGAATCGGCTGTTTGTCAACTGTCAAGTGTATTTAATTTTCAGCCATATTACAAAATGTACTCGATATCACTTGACAGTTGACAAACAGCTGATTCCATATCCGCCATTTTCTTACTATTGTCGCCTTATCTATTACGATAATAGAAATAGAATTTGTAATATGGCTAGGCCTGCAGTTTATACTCGATATTGACGTTACAAGCCCCCTCCTCCTCAACTTTAATGCACTTAATTAATCTAAGCAGTTTTCCATTAATTTGAGAAAGAAAAAATATGTGTAGAATATTTTCTTGTAATCTAGACGAGGGTCTAAAAACTAAAATTTTTTCAAATATTCAACCCATTGAATGATAAAAAATCAGCTCTAAAATGTTTCAAACAAAATAATAGCAACAGAATCATATTAAAAATAGCCGTTCAATGGAATCGTCCGTATCTATCGTCTAATGCTAAGTACTGCGGCGTAGCTGGCGCGTAGCACTTACTATACCTATTACGATATCTTACCAGATACGCCGCGCCGTAACAATCTTGACAGTCCTTTTTATTTTAATCGAAAGCATTATATTTTGTCTAATACTTTAGAATACCTTACGTTCAAACTCAAATTCAAATTCAAATTCATTTATTGGTGTAATTTTTGGTACATATAACATGAGATCTTAATAATAAATAATTCGTTCCTCAAAAATCTACCTTAAAGGCGTACACTCTTTCACGTAGGTACCGTTAATAAAATAAATAATCAAAATTAAATAAAACGCAAGCAAAACATTAACAATTGAGGATACATATAAATAATAAATGGGAATAAAGATAAAAATACAATGTCAATAATACGTTGCTGGCGTAGTTAAGTACAAAGAGTAGATATGACGTCAACTCAACAGCTACGTCGTAGTAATAAAACCATTTTTTTTTTGTTTTCAGCATACATAGCTCTAAAATGTTTCAAACAAAATAATAGCAACAGAATCGAATGGAAAAAATGCTGTTCGAATGTTAGATGCTACGGCGTAGCTGGCGTAGCACTTACTTTAACATTTACGATACCTTGCAAACTATGCCGTGCCGTGCTCCGTAACAATCGTAACAGTCTTTTTTATTTTAATCGTAAGTATAATATTTTGTCTAACACTTCAGAATTCCTTACGTTGCTGGCGTAGTACTAGGAGTAGATTATGACGTCAACTCAATAGCTACGTCGTAGCAATCAAAACCCTATATTTTGTTTTGAACATACATAAAATTATGTTTAATATCGATAAATATTTTGTTTAATAAAATTAAAAGCATAACTATACAAACAACCTATTAATTTTAGGTGCTTGTCTATTATTTTTCTGAAATCGGTGTTTCACAACAAACTGGTGTAGCATGAAACGCAGATATGACATCATTTCGCCTACGCCGCCGCCGTAGCAATCATTCAAGGTGTAAGCATATTTTGTCTTACACTGAAAATACAACAAATTGAATGATTTAAACTAAAAATTAGACTACATAAAATCCAGTTTAACATTTCCCACAGAGTCTGCAAAACGTCGACTTTTTCAACGACTACAGTCACATAAACGTAACAAATATACATAGCACAGAGCTCGAAACTAGGCCGACACACCTAGCCTACGTTACAAGATAAAATCTATACAAAACGTTCCATATTCAAAAGCCTCTTACTTCTTTACGGTCTTTTAATACGTTCTTTGAATTCTCTAGTATTTCTAAAGGCGGCTAAAATATGATTAATTACGTTTCGCGTTTTAGCGAATCGATGGGTTGTATTTAAATCATCGGCTTAGCGTTCGTCGGTAGCCATATTGGCCGGCCGTTCCCGCTTTTAATCCTGCCATAAATAACTGACTGACGCTTGTCTATGGCTTTAAAGGAAAATATTTTTTTATTAATCACCAAATTCATTTACAAATTGTATAGATATTTGTTACAATGAATGGTGATGGTTTGTTAAGATAATTTGTGTTATGACGGATTTATAATACCTTATATTCTTTCTTGCCTAATTCCCTTTTTATTTTGTTTTTATGTCTTGAAGATGTACAGTCACTGAAGCGAATCAAAGAGACATGAATCAATAAAGATGGGCATTATTGACCCATTTACTTAACCACGACAGTTACCTACAATTTACAAAGTAAATATTTTGGCTACAACTATTTAGTATGTGCTCTATGTTTCAACTTTCCTTTTATACTGATGTACATTTTCACTAGAACAAATGTAAAATTTATAGGAAGTGTTAGTAAGTTAATTACAGAAAGTAAGTACTTACTAGTACTGTTAAAAATTCATCAATATGTTTAAAGTTGTAGCACGAACTGAACTATCTGCGAAAACGAAAGTTTTGTACTTTGCTTATATTTTAGAGAACTAAATCGCGAACGCGGAATATTATCGTACAATTCTAGTAACTTTAGTTTTAAAACACTGGGGGGTAGTTAACGGGTAAATTTAGAATCCTGCCCTTTTGACAAACATAATAAAAGTTTCGACTGCACTTATGTATTGGGTGAATATCAGGTAAAGAGTATTTTCAGTTTAAAAAAAATGTAGAATTATACCAATCGAATTCGCAACCACATAATACGCTTCAAGATAGGAATTAGCGATGTTGATGACGAGTCTACGAGATTAAAATGGAACTGGCCGGTCACACTTGCAAGATAGATGAGCCAGGGTCTTCACACAATGGTTGCCTGAAGATGGTCATCGAAACTAACGTAAGAAACGCTGACGTGACGAATTCAAGTAGTCTCTAACCGACCACAGAATAAATGGGAGGAGACATTTGCCAAATGTCTTGCTTTCTTTTTGAAGATAAGCGTTGGCCCACACTAAGATCTCTCCTGTATTGTGGGTGCATTTACAAATATTTAAACTCGCAGACACAAACAGCCAGACCCCGGCAACTACCAGTAGGAACGTACCTCCATTTATAATAGCATTAAAAAAAAGAAGCTCGTAGAAGCAGGAATGCAGAACATTTTATTTTAAAGATAAGTGAAAACAATTTTATTCAAATTATTTTATTTCAAATTGATAAGAATAAAATTGAAACGAAGAATGTGTCCATGTGTTGTTCATCCCTGCTTCTTTTAGGTTTTTATCCAATGGTAAAAAAAACTAAAAGAAGCATACGCATAGTTACTTACATTATTTTATTATATTTCAGTGTATTGACACTTAACCTAAATAAAATAATGTAAGTAAATTAAATATAAACATTATTTCTTAAAATAAATTGTTGCATACAGCTCAGCTGCTGTGAAAATAGATTATAATAAATTCGGCGTCTATCGTAATTGTAACACGCCAATGAGCATGCTTTCGTAACAAAGTGTGCATTAAAAATAACTTTTTTAACTTCCGTCTAATGCAAATGGTCTAAATAAAAGTAGAGTTTTACCACCTACTACGCATACGCTAATGCATGGCTTAGCTATGGCATTTTAATGTGGGGAAATAGCACCGACGCGGCTACACTATTCATTCTTCAAAAGAAATTAATTCGAATCATAGAAAACATAGAGCAAACCGATAGCTGTAAGCCCTTTTTTATAAAACATAAAGTACTCACCTTACCATCAATCTATATATTAGAAACATGTAAATTTGTTATAAAATACTCCAATTTTTTTACAAGCCGAGGTGACAAACATGGAGACCGATCTGTCAGATATAAAAACATGTTATTGCTACCCTCTTCGCGCATGAAACTGCATTCAAATAGTCCTCACATTATGTCCATAAAAATATTTAATAAACTACCAGATGCAATAAAAAATGAAACTAATGACACTACCTTTACGAACAAACTCAAAGAACTATTAACCAAAAAAGCATACTACACAATAAATGAATACTTAGAAGACAAACAAATATGACATACAGGCACCGTACAATATCCAAACAATTGAAATTGAACGTAGATGGTTAAATTAATATAATAATAATAGTATTAATAAATAATGTAATTTAATATAAATAAATAAAGGATTATATCAATAAACGATCTCAAAAATAAATGTTATAATTTAGTTAATTATTATTAAGGACATGTTTATAATTGTTGATTTATCTCGTATTAATTGTATTTCAAATTTCGAATTTGTTGAAATTGACGAACGTTTACACCAAGTAGGTATTCGTGTAGGTACTGTATTCGCGAACCCTGTTGAAATTTACGGCAAAAACCGTTTTTCTGCGCATAAAATTGCAACAAATTGGGTAAGGGACGCGATCGATTTCGCTCGGATGGTTTAAAAATATCGTGATTCAATATTAATCTGTAAAACACTAATTTTAATTTTATACTTTTTGCTGTGCCCTACAGGGTCCGTAATTGTACTCTAGCTTTAAGCCCATTGTAAGATCTCAACACATTATGGAATGCAAATAAAGATATGAATATGAATATGAATATGAATATAGAGAATAAAATTACTACTCCGTAGGTATCGACTATATTCCGACAATATTTCGTTTCTCCCTTCCACAAACATTTTCAATATTCACAAGACTGATGAACTCGGTACACAGGCCTAAATTATTTATTAGGCTCTTAGATCTATGTCTTTATTAATTGACACAATTCATTTAGCGGAAAAAGGAGTCAGATTAATGTCCTTTTCATAATAAATTGTATTATATTCTTGACAAATGCGGACATGGACAGAGATTAAATTGTAGTAAGAATGGATTTAAGGCACAAAATACAGAAAAGCATGACCAGTACGAGCGTTTTAAGTGCTTATTTTGAGTATTTTTCATGAATAATTTTATTTAAATTTTAGTATTTTACGACTTAGATTTTATGTAATTGCTAAATAATTAAACAATACTTTGCTGTGCCCTTACATGGTCTACAACGGCTCTTAGCTCTAAGCCCAATGTTAACATCTTTTTTTATCCTTGTGGAACGCAAATAAATGAATATTAATATTTAGTCAAATAAAAACTAAAAGACAAATGTGTTAGCTACTAGACTCCAAAAAAAGTAAGCTTTACATTTTATATTGAGTGGAAAATACTAAAACACACTATTTCACTAGGCGGTACATTCAATGTTAGATACAAAATGTGTCCAAGAAACTCTCTTACACTCGTCTGTCGTACCTACAAAATTTCCATGAAATGTAATATTTAATATCTTCATTCAAGATTACCCCTTTCACGTTACTTATATCCAAAGACGTTATGTACCTACCTAGTCTAGGTACAGAACGTCTCAATCTAGGTAATTTACCTCCAAGTAACTTGTTCTTGACTTAGGTCGAATTTTCAATCGTCAAATCTAAGGAGATATCTAAGGAGTAAAATGGTGCTTTGTTAGATTATTGTTTTTTTTTTCTTTAATAAATATTCCACAACTTTTTCACACAACGCCCTTTAGTCCCAAGCTAAGCTAAGAGCTTGTTTTATGGGTACTTAACAGCTGATAAACATACTTATATATTTAAATACATACATATTATAAATAAATTACACCCAGACACAGAACAAATGATCATGTTCATCACACAAACATTGGCCCTGGGTGGGAATTGAACCCACAACCTCCGGCATAGCAGTCAGGGACACTAACTACTAGACCAACAGGCCAGTCGATTGATTATTGATACGTGCATAAGAATTTACCCAGTAAGAGTCCGGCGCTGCCCAAAATGACGCGTCAGTGGGGTCAGTGTGGGCATCCATGAGTCTTTCTCACACCAGGAAAATTAAAAAATAAAGCTGATCGAACCTTACCTGTAAACTTTTTTTTTGTGGTGGAATATCCTCATGGATGTCCCCCGCCCGGGGAGGCGGAGGGGTCTGTCAGACTCTTACTGACTAAAAACCACCCCGTGTTCCTTCTCACACCTGCGTCGGGGGTCAAAGGAACAGAAGATACTTCCGTGGCCCCCGAACCTTACCTGTAACCTGAGCCAACCTAACTTACAACGATGTCAAACCGACCGAGATTAATATTGCTAAAAATCTGCTATTGGTAATAATAAATAAAAATAAATTAATAAAATAAATATTCCACAACTTTTCACACAACGCCATTTAGTCCCAAGTTAAGCTTGAGAGCTTGTGTTATGGGTACTAAACAGCTGATAAACATACTTATATATTTCTAAATACATACATATTATAGATAAATTACACCCAGACACAGAACAAATGATCGTGCTCATCACACAAACATTTGTCCTGGGTGGGAATCGAACCCACGACCTCCGGCATAGCAGTCAGGGTCACTAACTACTAGACCAACAGGCCAATAATTCTTTCTTTCTTTCTTTTTTGATTAAAAGGGCTAAAATAGAACGTTATTCTTATTGAAATGAAATTAATGCTATTTATATCATGTTTTTTATATCCAAAACCAAATGTTTATTAGTTGTTTGTGATGTTGTTTATTTATTTATCCTAAACAATAATTTTTCAATTAGAAGAATATCATTTATTTTTTTTACACTTAACCAAAACACAAAACAATTATAAAGGTAAAAATGTTACATTCTCGCTTTAATTTTAAATTTACCATCAACGTTTTGCTAGTAGTTTAGGTACTAAACTACTTTCGGAGATTAAGTGCTCTCACAGCTTTTTGGGTGCACGTAAGTTAGATTTAGTGACTCAAATTCTTATAGAGTAATTTAAATTCCTTCAGCTTGAGAGACCAAGAAAGAAATATAGTGGGAAAGTCTTGCTTACGATACACGACACGACATCACGATATATCTGCAGAATCACGTCACGTTTTAATGATTTGATAAAGATATAGGTACACCTACAATCTTATTCTGCAGCTGTGTTCAAATCCTATGACATACTTAGATCGGGTCCCATGTAATCGTAATCTGTGTCTGAATATGGACGCTGGGTTGAGATTCGAAGCGCTTGTGGCAGAGTCAGTGCGAACGAACTTCTTTCTAACGGCTCTAGGTCCTTTATAAAATAAAATCTTTTCCATCAATAGGCTACGGATCCAGCTGGTTAAGTCACTAGTGCTATCAAAACCCTAAGCCATGCGGGCACAACTCTCAAGTACGGGTATGAACTTAACAGATAATGCAAAACGCCTGCACTCGTTTCGGCTTTTCGAATTCTAGCAAAAATCCTCAAGAGGCAGATAAATCCAATCCAGCATAATTATAATATTAGTGTTCGGTACATTTGCCTACCACAGCGTCATTTATTTTAACCTCTAGATATGTTTTTATGTACTTCAGGAGGATTTCAATTCGATCGGTATTTTTTTTAATGACACGATTTCTCTGAGATTTATGAACCGATTTATGTGATTCTTTCTTAGTTTGATGCAAAATAGTTGCCATTTGGCCCCATAAAAATGTAACATACTTTAACTTAGTAATTTTCAATTTATGAACATTTTTATGAATATTTTATTTATTTTCGGACATTTTTATGTATTTACACCGATTACGCTGAGATTTATTTATCGATTTACGTGATTTTTTTTAGTCTGATCCGAAATATTATAAGTATATTATATTTGGTCCCATAAAAAAATAACATTGTTTGGCTTGCTAGGTTTCATTTTATGAATATTTTTGTTTATTATTTTTTTCATTTGAAAACATCGAAATCTGTTTATTTGCGTGATTGTAATATTAAAGCAAATCGAAAAACAATTAATCATCTACACAAAAACAAAAAACTAAAAACCCATGAAATAATCCATTGAAAATGTATGGCAAATAAAAACTTTATAACAAGAAATACAACCGACTTGACATAACCATTGCACTAACCGACCGTGTACACTCTAGATGATTCCTAAATCGGTGGCCAATAATGAATGAGACAAAACCACCAAAGCCAAGTTTTTATTTGCTATCCATTTTCAATGGATTTTATATAATCGGAACCTTAACTTAATGCATAGAATTGCCTTGAGCTCAATAGATATTTTATTTTAAAAGATCTTTTTTCTCAGTCATTTTCGCACTTTTGTGTCTCTTTTTAGGGTTCCGTAGTCAACTAGGAACCCTTATAGTTTCGCCATGTCTGTCTGTCCGTCCGTCCGTCCGTCCTCGCTTAATCTCTGTGACCGTTAGCACTAGAAAGCTGAAATCAAAGTAAAAACAATGTGTCCCGCCCCCTCTAACTTTTGAACCATAAGTTTAGAAATTATGAAAAAAATCTGAAATGTAGAACTTTATAAGGACTTTCTGAGAAAATTATTTTGAAATTGGATGGAAACAACAGTTTTTGTACAAAAAAGATAAAAAGTTGTACAAAATAATTTCTGGACTAAGTTTGTAGTATAATCGTATATGGATGCATTTTGAACACTTATTGTGATGGACGGCAAACTACGGAACCCTACACTGAGCGTAGCCCGACACGCTCTTGGCCGGTTTTTTTTGTATTATGTTTTTACTGTGCTTGTGTATCCAGCTGATGCCAATAAATGTATTTTTATTTCGTTAGTTAAAAGAATTCTTGTAGGCAAGATGACGGGCTGGCAAACCTTCAAAATGAGGCACAACTTTATTCAATCCTTATCCGTCGTATATGTCTGACACTAATACACCTACTTTCTTGTTGCAGGATAACATTCTTCCCTACTTTGCCGCGTAATAGTTATATTTTGGTTACAGCCTACGGTATTTCCTACTAGCTATTATGACTATAAGTAGGTAGTCCACCACGTCGGTCTAGTGACCATCGGAGTCGGTCTAGTGACCATCGGAGTCGGTCTAGTGACCATCGGAGTCGGGCATGTACCGGGTTTGACCGACCGAGTCAGATATGAGTTCAGGTTTATCTCGCGAGGAGGCGCGGTGAATACGTGACAGAAGCCTATAGGCCTATAGGTCGGTCGAGGATCACCGTGTTACTTTTATACAGGAAGAGTCCCAAGATCTTCCCCAGACAGGAACAGTCCATCAGGATTTCCCCACAGTAAAAAAAGAAGTCGGTAAAAAAGGTTTAACCTCACCATTATCGCAGACGGCCAAGTCGCAGAACGCAAAAATAAATAGATAGGTATCAAGATTTAACAAAGCATGAAATTCATAAATATTACTAACATAAAGCTTATCCGTAACTAACAACCAAAAAATGCCCTTCTGAACCTTATTATTAAACGAGTAAAAATTATATTGGCCGCTTCGGGCACTCCCCTAGTTAATACAAGAATTTTTGAGTAGATTACGGAACCGCGACGCACGAAACATCGATGAACGCTAACACGATGCTACAAAACCGCGATGCACGTTACCGCGAAAGCCCGTCACTGCGAAGCCACTATACCGCGATGCACGTTACCGCGAAAGCCCGTCATTGCGAAGCCACTATACCGCGATGCATGTTACCTCGATAGACCGTCACTGCGATACTACGGGATGTCGATGCACGTTACCGCAAAAAAATATTTCTGCGGAGCTACTTGACTATGATCTGTCTGTGTGACTGTGAAGACTATACTTATACTTCACTGCGCTCCAGAGCACAGATGACTGAAGTTGCTCATTGGTATTTTAAATGCGGGCGTGGCGAGCGACCGATGCAGCGACACATAGAGTTGCGCCGGTCGCATTCAGCTACGCGAGATCCTTGTGGCGGAATGGCGGGACAGGCTTTCGCGCCCTACCGCCGGCCTCGTCACTATCGAGGCGGTCCGGCCGGTGCTCGAGCGCTGGCTCAGGAGGAGGCACGGCTCTCTGTCGTTTCGGGTGACACAGGTGCTTACCGGGCACGGTTGCTTCGGAAAGTACCTGTGTCGCATAAACAGGGAACCGGACACTCGGTGTCACCACTGCGTCGACTGGGAAGAGCCGCGCCGTGCCCTCGTCTCTGGAGTAGGCAGTGACTTGTCGCTGCCGGCCGTGGTCGAGAGGATGGTTGGCAACGTCGAGTCCTGGGACCCGTTGGTGTCCTTCTGCGAAACGGTCATCTTGCAGGAAGGAGGCTGTGGAAAGGAAAAGGGAGATTACCTCCAATTACCTGGCCCGCAGCAGACGCACCGGGTGAAGGCGGAGGGCGGACAATGCCCTCTTCCAGCCCCCCTGAATGGGTCAAGGGGCGACGGGGACGTCCGCCAACCCCACGTACATGGACCCGAGGTGGCGGCGCGTAATATTCACGCGAGCTCCTCTAAAACGTCACGAGGGGAGTCTAACATCTCACTCCTCTCGCTGACTTGGTGAGGCCCTCGAGTATTTTCCACCCCTCAAAAAAAAAGGTAAATAATACCAATGAGCGACTTCAGTAATCTGTGCTCTGGAGCGCAGTGAAGTATAAGTATAGTCTTCACAGTCACACAAACAGATCATAGGACTCAAGTAGCTCCGCAGAAATATTTTTTTGCGGTAACGTGCATCGACATCCCGTAGTATCGCAGTGACGGTCTATCGAGGTAACATGCATCGCGGTATAGTGGCTTCGCAATGACGGGCTTTCGCGGTAACGTGCATCGCGGTATAGTGGCTTCGCAGTGACGGGCTTTCGCGGTAACGTGCATCGCGGTTTTGTAACATCGTGTTAGCGTTCATCGACGTTTCGTGCGTCGCGGTTCCGTAATCTACTCAGAATTTTTATCTCGCATTTTGCAAAATGGAGGCCGACAAGAGAGGTAATATCCATTACTTTAGCAAAATTAAGTCTTATTTTGCGTGACATCGTTTGCCTTTCTTACTTAAGAATTAAAAAGGGAATAGTAGTCTATATTTTATTACTGCTCCAACAAATTGTGCGATTCTTTTCAGGCGTTATAATGGTGATCAAGTGCTGCGTTTCATTAAGCCCTCCTTAATGTGACTGTCTCGAATATTCAACAATTACGGTATCCTTTACATTTCGCAATTAATATTATTTTGTTTTCTTTTATTTTATTTTGAAATAACCTTTTAATTTTTTTTTGGTCGATGTCATTCTAGGCGGCTTTTGAGGAAGTTGATTTTTTTGCCAGGGAATACAATTTAAGACAGGCGTATGAAAAGGAGTTTTAACAGAAAACTGTTCCTTTTTCAATGAAGTGAATTAGGTGACACAGACTTGACTTCTGTCACTGGGCTCTATTACAAAAGTACTATTACTGTACTATTCTATGACACCGCCGCTAAAATTAATTAAATTAATAATAATAAATAAATAAATATTCCAAAACTTTTTCACACTACGCCATCTAGTCCCAAGCTAAGCTAAGAGCTTGTGTTATGGGTACTAAACAGCTGATAAACATACTTATATATTTCTGAATACATACATATTATAGATAAATTACACCCAGACACAGAACAAATGATCGTGCTCATCACACAAACATTTGTCCTGGGTGGGAATCGAACCCACGACCTCCGGCATAGCAGTCAGGGTCACTAACTACTAGACCAACAGGCCAGTCAATTCGAATACATATATACTTCCGTTGATCTTCTAACATTAAGTTAGTTTAACAGTTTGGTATAGCTTGTTGTCCTGGCATCTGTACTTCATTGTAAAAACCTTAATTAAGTAACTACAAAAATTAAGAAAATCAGGCACAAGATAACATTTTACACTCGATAAAAAAAAATCGCAGTAGATTTAGATACGGATTTTTGAACTCACCCTTTCACCCTTCACCTTTACTTCGGAGCAATGACTGGTAAAATATGTTTACTGAATTTGCAGCTCTTCTGTAAAATGGCGATTTTCTAGATGTTTTTTATCTACTATGCTGCCATCGATATATACCTTTACCTAACAAATTGGGTAACCAAACACCGTTATCAGAACACACCAACTCACATACACTACAGTGAAAATAAACACAATAAAAATAAATCTGATTTACCTGATTCGCCTCCGTAGAGTACAGGGTAAGGTTTCAACAAGAAATAAGCTTTAAAAAGTACCTAAAGTAAGACGATCTTATGTGCAAAATTAATTTAGACCTCCCCCAATACCGTATGTAAATGAAATTGAACCAGGCGTTATTTTATTGAAGAAGGAAAAAGGAGGAATAGGGCCCGATATTTGATGATGTTTGAACTTCCGAGTCGAGGTGGGAATCGTATTGAGGAGGTTTTTCCCCTCTTGTTTCTGTTATGCATGAGGGAAAGGGAGACGGTATTGAAATTACTGAGCTGCCGAATGTTTTGATGGAATAGTTCTTTGTGGGGTTGGCACTTTGGCAGCAGGCAGTTTCCGTGAACACGTTTATATCGTTTCTGCAGAATAGAATAGAATGGGATGGTGGATCAACTTAGAGGTACGATTCTCCACTTCTTCAAGTAGGTGTTATAATACCTATGGTTTTACTGATTTAATACCTAAGTCTTTTTATTGTTTTGTACTATGGATGCAACATGTCCGAAATAAAGATTGTATTTAAGACCATTAAGAACTTACAATTATTATCTAACTAAAGAGCTACATTTATGGCGTCACAATGGGTGGCCTTATAGCTAAAAGCGATTTCTGACAGACAACCTTTTGATGGACCGAAGATAAAAATGTGTTTTGGTACTGACTGTATTGTGCATTGATTTAAATATTAACATTTTCTTAGAAAGAAAAAACAATAAGAATATTTAGTTGCGACTGTGAGCGTGCATACCGTAAAAAGACCGACAAACCAAAACCGATAATTTAATGATAGACAATGTTGACTAATTTATTTTCCTGAATAAAAACAAAAACTATAAGTGAACGACAGAGAATTTTATTATTTTATTGTGGGGGCCCTTAACACAGCGCTGGATTTCTGTGGTTATTTAAATACAGTGACGTACGTATATCAAGCGCCAAGGGATACCACAAATAAGTACGTAAATATAACATTACGCCTGTTATCCCCTAAGGGTTAGGCAGACGTGTACCTGGTAGTACACCCACATTTCACCAGTTACGTTTAAGTCCCATGTAATAGGGGGCGAGCTGTTTGCCATCAATCGAGCACAAATCCAGACTTTGGACTGATACTGAGAAATTCCAGATGGAAAAACTCAATAACGCATTTCCCAACCCGGGGATTGAACCCGGGACCTAATGCTCAGCAGTACTACTGGCGACCACCAGACTAACGAGGCAGTAAACGAGGAACAAATAAGTACATAAAGTGTAAAAACTAGCTTTTCTAATTCAATGGTAAAAACAAATAAATTTATATATAAACAGCAAGTAGCTACTTGATTATGAAGAAAGAATGTAAGTAAATAATTAAGTGCTTACGACATCTGATCTAAATTATAGCTACTTAATCACTGGAACCCAGGTTTGACCACAAGTTTTGCCGTTAAGGTAACACCCAAGTTGGATTAGGTAGTTGTTAAGATCAATAAGCATACAACACAAAGCCGATTAGCACTTTACTGCGCACAGTAGACTTGTAAATAGACTTACGTCAACTCTATGCCTTCTTAACAATAATGAAAAGACAGGAATTTAATAAGCGCACTTCAAAAAAGAAACTTGATAGATCAGTACCGCCCCTTCAGACACTACTAAACGATTCCATTACACGAAAACGTATAAAAAAATTGAAATGTCAAAATTATGACGAAGTTCGCGCCTACAATGAGCGGTGAATAATTCAAAACGACTCGATGGCCCCGCCAACAATTTGGTGCCACGCAAGCCCCAAGGGAATATATTATATTACCCATCAAGTTTATTTTTTCGCCCCAATTTATCAATTATTAACGGCCCTAGGCCGGTATCGACTCGAAATTGAGAAATAAGTCACTCGCGAACAACTTTTCAGGCTGGTTATGATTTATTATGTACTTTGAACAGCGGAAAAATTTTTGAACGATGAAAAATTCTGCTTTTAGAGCCGTCCGCGGAGAAACGCTGGCGAAACTTTTTTTATTGCAAGCCTTGATATAGAAAGATATAAATTAAAGGCAAACAAGTACGTTTGCTCATCCCCATGAAGTTAGGTAAAACCAACTCTGAAATCTCGTCCTAAAGTTGCATTTAACATGTCAATTCCGCGGGTGATTGACTCCCATTTTTTTTATTCGTCATGTGTCAATATCCATATCAAAATCAAGCGTTAGGTTTATAATATTGTACAAGTATATCTGTCTCAAAAGGCACGTCGGTTGTTAAGGAGTCATAATAACTCTGAACATGCTATAATTACAGCCACTAAATCATTTTAGCAGCAACTTTAGTGTTATGCTAAACTTTGTAGCGTTTCCACACGCGTAGAACTAATTTATCAAAACCTTTCGTAGCCCCAGGCCCTAGGTAATTGGCGAAATAGGTAACGAAATACAATTTTATAAAATAAGCAATTTAAAATCCCGACAACCTACTTTGCCTTTTGGTAATATTAAGTAGGAATATATTGTACTTACAGAATTTTAAGCAGCCAATGGCTAAGGCGTCGACTTAGCGATCCAGAGATCGTTTCCACCCATTGCTATTGTCGTGAATACACTCCAGTCACAAGCACAGTTTGATTTAAAATACATACTAGGTATTGAATGTCTTTGGTCAAAGGGGTTAACAAGACTACCTACTCTAAAGTAATGTGCAACCCGCGTTGCTAGTAAACTTAAAAAAAACTAACGAAATAAACAAAAGTTAAACTTTTTTTTAAACCATCATGGCGCCATGTCACAGCCTTGTTATTTCAGCCTGCTTCCAATTTACCAGCCAGCGACAACATTCGAAATTCAAAAACAAATATCGCAATTATAAAAGAAAAATAATTAGTAAAATCGGACCAATCTATGTATAAGAAGTTATGCGTGATCATACATAAAAATATTTATTTTGTTTACCGAAGAAAATAACATCGCGATGACTTGAGGACCCTCGTAGGTTAAAAAAAATATCAAAATCGACCACGAAACGCAATGTTCCTAAATAATATAATTTAGCGGTAGCAAAAAAGATTAAAAAAAACACCGTAACCGCGCAGAGGGCACAGAGGCACGTCAGAACTAACACATGACGTCATGATCACTATACACATGGATAATTTTGCTTCCTCTTTCGCCAACGTTCATACTAAGTTGAATACACCGGTTCTCGTCCGATCACCGAAGTTAAGCAACATCGGGCGTGGTCAGTACTTGGATGGGTGACCGCCTGGGAACACCACGTGACGTTGGCTTTTTGCTTTTTGGTGGATAATAATTATTATTGTATTATTATTATTGTATTTATTTTTCAATTTCAGGTCTTTTTCATAGTCCAGTAAGTTATTAGATAGTAACAAAATACACAGTAATCTAGAATGTGACTTTAGTACTTACATAATAAACATCTATACTAATATTATAAAGAGGTAAAATTTGTAAGTTTGTAAATTTGTATGTAGGGGGTAATCTCTGAAACTCATAATCCAACGCAAAAATTTTTTTAACTGGCAGAAAGCTACATTATTCCTGAGTGCTATAGGCTATAAATTGTTTCTTTATCATGTATATTAACCGAGCTATCACAACTTTTGTCTAGCAAGTCGGAAAAAAATATCTCATAAAACCGAATTATTTGCGTGCGCTGCCTAAACAGTTGCTTAAAATTAAAAACAATGTATGGCTACTTGGTTCGTCTTAATTATTTCTACAAAAAAGTCCGCGATACCATATCTCTATCTTTTATATTTTATCTTTTAAACTTCTTTTATTGCATTAAAAAAACTTTTTTTCGGCATACTTACGTTTGGTTGATTATTTGAGCAACAAAATATTAATTCTTATGACAATAAATTATTTCAGTATCACAAGAACATCATACAGATAAGATTTACCATTTACAGTATATCAATTGGTCATACAGTTTCGGAGATAATATAAAATTACTAAAACGCAAAATGCCCCTAGCATAACTTTCATTGTGCAGACGTTTCACCTATTTGCCCATAGATGGCGTTCTGCAATTACGTAATTTTTCTGAATCGCGGTGTTAAGACTTTCCGTGGATTGATGAACGTCTCGAATTATGCCCACGTTGTAGTAATGTCGTTAGTTGGAGTTCTAAAAATTACATGTCAATCAGTCGCTTATTGGTTTCGGTTCTTTCGTTCGTATGGTTGTTGTTGCTGATAGATACCTCATAATCGAAAATATCGAAATATCGAAATTTTTTCGTAGTTTCGTACTTCGTTCTATCGTAATAATCGAAACGATTATCGATCAATACGAGTTATTCGATATTACGATAGTTTTGTTTTGTAAAGGCTAAAGGCGGACGGTGTTCGAGTCGCTCTCCCTTTGTTCATAATTGTTTTCAAGTCTGTGCGTAGTTTGTTGAGAGCATGCCTAAAAGGATATCTCAACTGTCCCGGCAGACATCACAGACAAGAGCCGCTCGAGTACGCCGTACGGAACAATCTGCCCCTGAAAATGAGCAGCGCCTCTCGAGAAATAGAGAATATATTTTGCAAGCACGCGTTAGAGAATCTAGCTCCGAGCGCTCACAGCACCTCGCTAGCCAAAATGTCATAACATCGCGGGCCTGTGCTCGAGAAACTAGCGCTGAACGTGCGCACCGTCTATCTGAGTTAAGGCAGCATGTCTCTGAGACAAGGGATAGGGAGACTAGAGCTGAGCGCTCGCTGCGGCTCGCTAGGCAAAATGCCATAACATTCGGTAATCTTTGAAGTTACTGATCTGATTCCAAAAATATTTTACTAATAAAATTAAATACAGTAATATCAATCGAGTGTAATCTTATGTTAAAACAAGAAATTTTCCGCGGACGAAGTCGCGGGCAGAAGCTAGTTTTTTTATAAAGTAAATATATTAAACTACAAAAGCTTTAAAAAATGTGTATTTCTCCAGCATTCACCTACCTACACAATAATTCAAAAATATGAAGGGTTTAATATCAATTTCAGTTAAATTGGCTACGGAACGCAACAATACTATTATAATCAGTAAGCGATATGGATCACCGCTACACCGTGCGTGCGCAGAACTCTTTAGTGACGTCATTATCACGATACACATTGATAATTTCAACTCAATTATCGCCAACGTTCATACTAAGTTGAACACACCGGTTCTCGTCCGATCACCGAAGTTAAGCAACATCGGGCGTGGTCAGTACTTGGATGGGTGACCGCCTGGGAACACCACGTGACGTTGGCTTTTTGCATTTTAAAATTTGTATTATACTATTACTAATTTTACCTTCGGTCGTAAATATACTTAGCAATTTAAGTTTTAGAGCTCTATTTAGTCAATGACGCGAGTTTTTTTTATAAAATACACGTTATATTTAATTTCAACACCGTTTTAGACGCCAAGTGGATCGATAAGCCGCGCCGGAAGGACGCATATTAAATGTACTTACACAAAATACCATAACCATATTCGAAAACGCTCCCGTTATTGCGATTCGGAAGTGCCAGCCAAAAGTTTTCTACGTAAATTCAGGCTGGCTGGACACAGATTTTTGCATTCTTCTACATAACCACTGTACCTACGTATCACAAAACTTTTAGCTCGATGCCTGTCACAAATTTATGTGACGCCCGTTGATATGAAAAAAGTCGTCAAAATCACTTCCGATACCGAGATTGAGAGACCAGCGAAGTGTTTTTTTAAAGCTGGATGGACACATTTTCGATCGATTATCTAAGATTCTGTAGCGTCACACATTCTGAAATAAGGGTGTTTAGCCGTCACATATAAAGTGTCATATTGACCAAGTTAAATGCGAGCAATTTTGGAGATTTGTTCAGTCAACCTGAGCCATATCGACGAAGCCGTCTAGACAGGGCAATCGTGCGGACAGTGAGGGGTGAGAAGCGGGAAAGCCGCTCCCGAACTGCAAGCTAAACGATGTTCGTAGTGCGGGAGGTATTTTTCAGGGCTAACGCGTGTAGACGTTGTCGGCATTTTTCCAGAGATCAAAGGCGTCGTCCTACTGTATTAATGTGTTATTTTAGTCCCTGTTCCTAAAGGGTAAACAAAAAATAAAGTACATTGCATTAAAAGTATTTATTTCCATTTACATATCACAATTCACAAATTAATAAACATAATTACAGTCAACAGTAAATGCCAGTAATCGCCGGCCACACGATTATTGTATACTTATAAAATTGTACTCAATTTATAACATAACGTCTTAATCAATAAATTAAATGCACATTTCAAATGCTCAACTTAAAACAATAACATTATCTATATACCTATTATTTAAATACTGTAGAATGTAGACGTAGATTATCACCTCTTCAAGACAGGTCTGAAAAAAGAAGAGTAGGTAAGAAACAAAATCAAAAATAATATAAATAAATAAATATTTCACAACTTGTCACACAACGCCATTTAGTCCCAAGCTAAGCTAAGAGCTTGTGTTATGGTTACTAAACATACTTATATATTTCTAAATATATAATATTATAGATAAATTACACCCAGACACCGAACAAATGATCGTGATCGACAAATGAACCACGCAAACATTTGTCCCGGGTGGGAATCTAACCCACGACCTCCGGCATAGCAGTCAGGGTCACTAACTACTCGACCAACAGGCCAGTCGCACATAAGTGATCTAGTTTAGTTTAGTTTAGTTTAGTTGAAGTGGTTAGTTTAGTTGACTGCCTCGTTGGTCTAGTGATGGCAAGCCCTACTGCTGAGCATGAGGTCCCGGGTGCGATCCCCAGGTTGGGCAAAGTGTTATTGAGTTTTTCTATCTGGAATATCTCAGTACCAGCCCGGAGTCTGGATTTGTGCCCGATTGACGGCAATAGGCTCGCCCTCTATTACATGGGACTTAAACATATCTGGCGAAATGTGGGTGGACTACCAGGTACATGTTATGATAATCTAGTTTACCAAAATATTACCAAAAGGTTCGATACTTTCTAAATTAAGACTTCTTTTCGTGTGGTTTTTGACTTGGCTTTACATGCTATTGAGAAATATTTCTCAATCATGCCGGTTTCCTCACGATGTTATCCTTCACCGTTTATAAAGCAAGTTATTCATTATAAGACTGGCCAGTTGGTCTAGTAGTTAGTGACCCTAACTGCTATGCCGGAGGTCGTGGGTTGTATTCCCACCCAGGACGAATGTTTGTGTGATGATCATGACCATTTGTTCTTTGTCTGGGTATAATTTATCTATATTATGTATGTATCAGCTGTTTTGTACCCGTAACACAAGGTCTGCTAAGCTTGGGACTAGATGGCGCTGTGTGAAGGTTGTGGAATATTTATTTATTTATTCTACAATAATAAATCCGAAAAGTCTTTGGTTCGAATTCGAGACAGTCCGCCGGTCAAAAAATTACGACAATATAACATAAATGGACATTTTTGTCACTTCTAATCTAATGAATGAGTTGTATGAGTTGTATGTGTAGGCACTAACGTAGAAAGTATGTAAACACATTGACAAATTAAGCTTAAAGATACCATAATACTTATATACAGCCTTCTTACTTTTTCTGAAACCCAAACTTGCTCAGTAGCGTCGGTTGGTTGCTAGGCAAAGGCGGCGACTTCTTAACCCCATTCATCCTTGAGGTAGACTTTTTGAAACCGTTCATATTAGCTGCCGGTTTGTTAGGCTGACTGCCAAACATAGGCCTTGTTTGACTGCTTGACCACATCGATTTTGTAGGAGAGGCACCAAAAGATGTCTGTAAAAAGGCACATCAAGAAAATTATGTAATGTTTCTTTTTTATTTCGGTGACAAGAACAAGTTTGTAGTCCATGTTGAAATATGAGCTACCTTTAGACTATAGAATGAAAGTTTTGACTAGAGACGAAAGAAATCGCATTAGTAAAACGAATGTAGTATAATTTGTAACTATTTATTATTGTTTATTATTTTTATCTTGATATCTGTGATGTTTACTAGCTGTCTTCTACCCCCTTGAACCTATTTATATGTATTTTCTATCTGTGAAAACTTTTAATTGGCCTTACATTGTTTATTCACTCTATCTTATTTTTGTACCTAGCTGTACGTTTTCCGAAAAAGCAAAAATAAAATAAATAAATAAAAATAAAACTATGAGAAAACTGCGTTTGTTAGGGAAGGTTCATATCTGACGGAACATGCGTCGCGTATTATCGGTCGCGTAACGCCAGAACAGACAAATGTATAGAAAAACACTTGACCGTTCTCACTCAACAGATGATGCGTTAGTGCGTCGAGGTAAATTGTCGCAAACGCTCGGCGTATGTTCCGTCAGATATGAACCTTCTCTTAGGAAGGTTTGCATGACACCATACGAAATGTGTGTGCAAAACAGCTATGTCGTATTTATTTATTATACCTCGTTTTTTTATAGACATAAGCTCTTTGTTTTTAGTTTTAATGAGATAGGTACGATAAGGAAAATTTTAAAAAATAGATTTTTTATGGAAACCATTTCCACACTACATATGATTCGCACTAATTGGTATACACTGATTTTGCACACATTTTACAAAGTTCATCTGACATGGTATCATGCATGACGAATGTATCGGCGTGTGACGAAAAGTTCGAAAGATTGAAAGTAAGCCCTACTACAAAATTATCAGTACTTACTAACCTGTGAAGCAGTAGGTGTAATCAAAGTTTCTAATGGGTAAGTATTCTCTATCACAGACTCCTCGCTTTCAGTATTTTCTAATAGCTGCACATCCATCTCCATTTTTAAGGAACTCCTACATTTCGGACTAGGTTCCAATATAGGACTACGTGGTCGCTTCGGTGACCTATTGCGGGGAGAATTTTCCTTCTGAGAATCTTCCTCCAAACATACTGCTTCGTCTTCTTCAATTGTCACACCAACTGACGTACGTTTCTTAAATGGATTCCTGCTTCTTTCTGGAGATTCTTCAACAGTAATACTTTCTTTTGAAACATTATTATCATTACTTTGAACTTCGTCAGTGTTCGAAAAGAACTTGCTTTCGACCACGTTGTTATCTAAAATAGTTCTAGGGAATCTACTGAGTTTCTTTAGCACTGAGTAACTGCCACTTTTGAGACATTTTTTAAAAGATCTTTCTTTATTTTCGAGAATAGGTGATTTATCTTTTCGAGTGCTGAATTGGTCGGTGATTTGGTCGTCAATGATTGCTTTGTTGTGTTCGTTTTCCGAGTATTGCGTTAATTCGTTTACTTCGTTGACGCAGTCGATTTTCTGTTTTTTATTAGCTGGCTCTGTACAATACATGTTACTAAGGTTTTCTATTGATAGACTGGAAAATAGAAAAAGTGTTGTGTAAGTTTACAATATTCCTAAACATTAATGGAAAGCTTTAAGAACCATAGTATTAATTATGATTCGAATCATGGGTACGCCCATGCCTAAGACAACTGATCAGTTGTCTTAGGCATGGGCGTACCCAGCTTCTGGTCCAGTAGGGGGCGGATCGTGTTTTTCTATATCACATAGGTTACGTTTCAATTTTGGAACCTACTACTATTGGAAGCCGTTTACAATATTTATGTCACTCCCAAGTTCAACCTAATAGGATAGGTTAAATTGCAAATAAAAGAATCAATGACTCTGGCAATGAAGAAAGTAATAAATTTTTTTTAGCCCTAATTAAATAAAAATTGGATAGCATCGGCCATTCACAATCGCTATATTTTCTTCGTCCCCCAGCCTGCAGTGGTGAGCCGTGAGCCTAGACGAAATCGTAACGTAATCAATTCGATAGAGGTAGATAATTTCGATTTCGTAATCGCCAACGTCCATACTACGTTGAATACACCGGTTCTCGTCCGATCACCGAAGTTAAGCAACATCGGGCGTGGTCAGTACTTGGATGGGTGACCGCCTGGGAACACCGCGTGACGTTGGCTTTTTGCTTTTTTTATGTTTTATAAAATATTAGTAGGTTTTACTCAACTATACTCATGTAAATGTATAAATGCAGCCAAATGGGATTGAATAGCCAGGATGGGTTAATAGATACCTTTCATCCTGGTCCTGCGTTTCGGGAACAAATTTACTAACTAGATTGACAACCTTTCTTGGTCTGGTAGTAGGTACTGCTAATATTGGCTCTGGTTTCTTTTCTTTTTTCTGCCAAGGAATAGGCTCGTTGAGGTGAGGTGTGAACTCTTTGCTCCAAATACTTGGATGGGATGATACACCTTTGTCTTTCCAATTGTTTGTTCTTACTGGTTCATTCTGAAAAATAGAAAAAAAAATAGAAAAAAAAATAGAAAAAAAAATAGAAAAAAAAAATAGAAAAAAAAATAGAAAAAAAAATAGAAAAAAAAATGAAAAAAAAAATGAAAAAAAAAAAGAAAAAAAATTGAAAAAAAAAAATAGAAAAAAAAATGAAAAAAAAATAGAAAAAAAAAATGAAAAAAAAAATAGAAAAAAAAACTCTAAAAAAACTCTCTGATAGAGGGAAACACTGGCTTTTAGCTGTGTTACGGATCATGTGGTTTGGTTAATTTTTAAATACAGTATTTCAATATATGGTGTGTATTTAAAATAAAAAACAGTGCTCAAGGTATATGGGCTAAATCTGCCAATAAAAGCTATTTATTCCTTAAATAAAAAAAAGTAATTCAAGAAAAACGTTTTCGTTATGCTAGTTTACTTTAAATAGTGCTTTCATAAATACCTTATTGCTAGAAAAGAAATCTGGATGCCAGTCGTCCATTTTCTTCAAAGAGAAAGGATCTAAGTTCCCAAGAGCTAATTGAAACGCCGTTTTAGGGTCCAGCAGTTCTCCAGCATTAACACACAATGCTTGTTCAACATCTGAAATGTGTACCGTTTCAATATTTTAATTTATTTCACAACACAGATACTTTGACAGGTTTTCCACAAATTGGGAGTGTGATCTTAAAACTAAATGTTTGAACAAATATGTTTAATATCTAATTGCATGTGATGAATGCAACCAATATGGAGTAATGGAACAACTGATTTGAATGTCTTTTAGAAACGTTACACCTCTGATTCAGATTTAAGTTCCAATCAAGTTTGAGATGCAGCGATACATGTGATTAAAAAACAGAATAGTATATCTATTGTTTTAACTTTGAACTTTCAGGATTTTAAATAAAACTTGAGTCAATACGGAAGGGCATTTCGCTTTCTATTCAACAGTTCTATTAAAAGCATATTTAGATATTGAAAATTTACCTTCATCATCCGGCTCAGTCAGTCTCACCATCTTTCTCTCCAAAGGATCATACACAAACTGGTGTTTAAACGTCGCTTCCGCCTTCAAGAAACTCTCCCTGTATTCATCAGTTACAACTAATGACGACTTGTTATAGAAACTCGGCAGCTTTTTCAGAGCCTGTGGAAAGAATCATTTTATTTCTTACTTTTTTGTATGCCAGATACGGAGATAAAGACGTAATATGCAAGATATGAAGTTATATTGTTGTTGTTGTTTATTTTTACCGAACGGAAAATACGCACTGAAACGTGTAGTTGAGGACACCAACCCATTATACAATAATATCGTCACTTTAGGTAGAATTTACACTCCGTTACTTTCAATCCTAAAATTGACTTCATAGGATTCAGCCCACTGTGCAGAGCTTGAACCGATGAAGACGAGACGGCATCGCACGTGCTTCTCAACTGCCCAGTGGTTGCCGCATACAGGGCAAAGTACTTCGGTAACGCAGGTACCCTCTGAGATATCGCCGGCAGCGTTAGGCGATTAACACACTGCCCCGCATGATGCAGCGTAGCGCGTGGATGCGTGTTCTTCCGCCGTTGCTTGTAAGTATCTCCGTTTGTATGGAAAACACGCACAGTCCAACACACAGAAAATGCATCCACGCGCGTTCAATTCAGTTCAGAGACACGCAACATGCAGCGTGATGCGGGGCAGTGTGATAATCGCCTTAAACCGCTGCTGGCCTTTTTCGAGGAGTAAGGATGGATGGAATAGGGTTTATTCGCAACCGTACGCAAAATGCGCGCTTGGTCGTGGAGTTGCGCACACCTGGCCTGTAAACCTTGGGAGGGCGGTGGGGTCTGTCAGACTCTTACTGACTAAAAACCACCCCGTGTTCCCTCTCACACCTGCGCCGGGGGTCACGGGAACGGAAGATACTTCCGCGACCCCCGACGCCCTATAAACCTAACCTTCATAGGATCGAATGTTACGGCGTGCAACACATTTACCGCCCAAGTCAAATATTTTCGTATCCATTCCAATCATGTACTGAACTCACGATATTAGGTTGAGCGTCCTCTTCCACCCAGTATACGTCTAAAATAATGGACCTGCGCGCCTGCGTTGTGCCTGATCTACGATAATGGGTTGACCAAAAGTTTGTGAGGTCATTTAACAATTTAAGGATTTTTTTTAATTTTAAACTTTTTCCCAGCCTCTAATGGGGAGGGGCTCTATCCACGAGGCCCTGGCCAGCAGCCCAGCCCAAAAGCCCTTGAACAGATTCGTCCCTGCCTATAGATATGGCACGCACAGTGCCAGCAAAGCTGAACATGGATTTTTTATTAATTCAGAGAGAGACAGACACATCACACATAGAAATTCCATATCTAAGCGTATCAATCGTGATGCTATGCGTATGACCAGCAATTTTTTTATCTCTTGGCACTATCATTATTGACTATGACTTAACAAAAACAAAACACTTACATTAGCAAAATTAGAATCCTGTGTAGCTGTAACAAACTGCCTTGCTTTCGCCAGTCCTATGCCAGGCAAAGATGCCAGATAATCACATCCTGACATAATGCACATTTGCCTAAACTTGTCAAATGTATAATGTTCTATTGGACATTTCATTGCTAGAGGTAGTTTTGTTGTATCTACTAGAGTGCCTGTTCCATCTAGGTCCATTTTGAATAGTACCTGAAATTTAGGATATAGAATTAAAAAGAAACATTCGACGGCATGTTTGGCACTGTGGCTGAGCAATTGGCTGCTGTGTTGCATGTAGAGAGTTCAATTTTCACAGAACAAATATTTACCTATATAACCTACAGGTTCTGATCCTACGGGTTCTGCATCTGGCTGTTTGTAAATTAGTGTTTTAATGTTTGTAAGAGCACCATCAATACAGTAGAAATTTCTAGTGCAGTTTAATGCAGTAACTTGTACAAGCTATTACACTAAACCTTACATAGGGACCTCCTTTTAAGTAAAAGATATACATGTACCTACCAGGAGAGGCGATTGTTTCATAAATTTTAGGTATTTTGCAACATCATCATTAATACCTATACTACTTCATTATAATTTCTTTTATCAGTCTAGTAATAGACTTATTTAGTAATCTATATTTATCTGAAGCAGATAGGACTATCAAATAGTCGTTTTTATCTTTGCCATCAAGTTAAGAATAGAATGCCAAAATAAAACGAATACCTTAGTACACCCAAACAATATTAAATCCGAGTCTTCAGTGATGACTACATGCGCAATATTCTTAATATTCAGATAGCCAAGCTGTGCATCAGCCTCATATGGAGCCACTATGCAGTCCACATTGCGCTTTCTACACTCCTTGATGAGACTCAGAGCCATAGCATGAGTGATGTCCACACTACGCCTCATGTAGGAACGGGCTTCTTCAATCTGGAATTCAGTTTTTTTTTTTATTAGGATGAGTAAATGAGTTGTTAGCTATGGTATATAGAGAAATGTGGTTACTTGATCACTGATTCCTATTTTTTGTGGAGTAGAGAAGAATGTGATATGATGGCCAGCAGTACTCTTGCCTAAAAATATAAGGCTGTCCCTTGTAACACTGGATGTAAGTTAGAATTTGTATGTTTTATGGTATAGAGCACAATTAAGAGCATTCTTTTCTTTTCTATCTATAGGTAATATATTTACCAAGTGGGGGCTATGAAATGTTTTTCTAATAAAATTATTTGAGGAACTAAAATATAAATCAGAAAATTTAAGAATAGAATTCTTTGAAAGCCAAAATAGTCTGATATTATTTAAAATATTGAAGTATTATCATATTATTTTTAACAAGCATCCATTGAAGACAGTTGGACAATATTTTTACTTTTATTATCAATAAAAATAATAATAATTATGTTAAATACGTCATTAACCTTTCCAAGACTTAACAGCTCAGCTGCCCTTTTCTTTGATATGTCACGAGATCTGAAAGTAGTAAAATAAAGTGTTTATATACAAAGCAGGTACAGTTACCAAGAATAAAGTGGTAGCAGGTAACTTAGTTATGCATAATCTCTATATTTTGATATTTTTTTAAATGTACATTTTCTATAAAAAATTCAAACAATCTTGTAAAGCAGGGAATTCAGACTTATCTATACTCATATTATAAAGAGGTAAAATTTGTTTGTTTGTTTGTAAGTAAGGGGTAATCTTCGGAACAAATGATCCAATTTTAAAAATTATTGCACTGGTGGAAAGCTACACTATTCCTGGATAACATAGGCTTCTTTTTATCCCTGTAATCCCATGGGAACAGGATCTACGCGGGTGAAACCAAGTGATGTCTGCTAGTATTAACTATAAGTCCCGGTTCCCTCACTATGTTTTCCTTCACTATGTCTATGATGTCTAACATAAACTTAGAAAGTACATATGAATTAAAAAAGTCACATTGGTACTTGCCTGGATTTAAACCACAACCTTGTGCATGAAAGACAGGAGTCTTAACCTTTGGGCCATCACAATTTCATACTATTGTAGGGCAAATAGCATCTCTAAAGGGTCCTACAAACAGTGCACCCGGCAGCATTCAAAGCCGCCGGCTTTGCCCTCAAAGGAGCTTGGATAAGGTTTGTATTGCCGGCGGCATAGCCGCTCGGCATTGCCGCTGGCACTGTGTGTAGTAGCCTTAAGGCTCTCAAGACTTTTCAGTCAACAAAATCAACTATATACTTATTAAATAAATTTATACAAATTCTTACTACTTACTCTCTCCTCTTGGATTCTATCATAGCTTTAGCAGGCAAGTGCCGCTCGGCATTGCCGCTGGCACTGTGTGTAGTAGCCTTAATGCTCCCAAGACTTTTCAGTCAACAAAACCAACTATATACTTATTAAATAAATTTATACAAATTCTTACTACTTACTCTCTCCTCTTGGATTCTGTCATAGCTTTAGCAGGCAAGTGCCTCCCGTCAAATACTAATATAGGTTTGATATTCTTAGATAGCAGCATTGTCACATATTTGAGGCAGTATTTAATGTGCCTAGAAAGATTAACACAGTCATTAGTAGTGGTTGGCTTAAGAATTGTATGAACAGCAATTTATTGGGTTATACTTGCTGGTTAGACTGAATTACAAATTGTACTATATATTAATATTACGTATGATTAATCTACTGTTTAAAACAGTTGCTCTCTTATTCATGTTAATTTATTTATTAGGTTTTCCATTAGCAACAATAGGTTGTTCTTGACTTGATATTACACGAGAGTAGGTTATATAAAAATATAATAAATTCTGACTGAAAGTATTAGACTAATATCTTCTTTACTTACATATCAGTCTCTTCACCTCGTACCAGTTTATCAGCGCAAGCAAAGGCGCCTTTATGAAGCCAACAATATGAATCAATTGCCACTGTACAACCACTAAATTCACTAACATTAGTTCGCCTAGAGGCTTTCTCTATAAAAGGTAATAAACCCGTAATACCCATGATTATTAGTTAAAAGCTTTACACCATATTTCTAGAAATTCTAGAAGAAAAGAAATTACAAATTAATATAATAACTTGGGTGCAAATTGTGCAAAACAACAATTGTGTCAAAAAAATGACAATATTCGCGCCCTTCTGAGCGCCATTTTTAAACTCCTTAGTGATGCTTAAGATGTTACTAAAGCACTGCTTTTAGTTCATTAGTTAATTTTATTTTAATTTTTATAATTTAGTTTGAAAGTCCACTTATATAGTCCATTAAAATACATAATTATAGTGATTACTCTTTCATAAAACTATTTACTTACGATTAAGTATTTGTCGTCACACAAAGAAATTGAGGGTAATAGTATCATTCGGTTTGTAAGTTGACGAGGGTAGTTATAAGATTGCGTTTTACTGAATAAAGTGATGGTGACAGCACGGTTTGGCCTCATAGTTTTATTTGGAAAATATAAAATTATTGGATTGGTCTTTCAACGTGCCAATATATTAGCATTTATGTTTGCAATCACTTAAGATGATATTAAATCCACGCATACTGTCGTCGGCTGCAGCGGTTGCGATTACTTGTGCTGTGTCTGCAGCAGCTTACTATTACAAAAGTCGCAATGCTGAGATCAATGAAGTAATGGTGTTCTGCAAACTACAATTCAATGCCTATAACTATTTTGATAAGTTGATCAGCTATGTAGAAGCCGCTAAGAAAACAGTTAATGTCTGCATGCCTAGCATTCATAACCCTGCTATCCAAGGCCGCTTGGTTACTTTAATAAAGAAGAAAAACATCAAAATCCGAATGATCATTGACCGATCTGGATACAATGAATCAACAGATTTTTTTATAAAGGAGCTTATTGAGGCTGGTGAGTTTACTTTCTACTCTAGTGATTTTATTTTTATTATTATCATGACACAGAATGGTACTTTTCTTTCTCTTCAGGAGCGGAAATAAAGTGTAAAGTAAATGAACCAATTTATAAAATGGAACACAAATTCTGTTTAGTCGACGATAAGGTTCTCATGACAGGCACTTTAGACTGGGGTAACGACCGTTCTGCTGACAACTGGAACTACGTATACATCACTAGCAAATCGCAACTAGTACAACCAGTAAAAAGAGAATTTTATCAAATGTGGGGCGAATTTTCAAATGATATAGGGTGTCTTAATAAGTCTTCGCCGTGCGACAGCGACATAGAAATCGTCGACGATAAAAATACCGAATTAATAGATGTTGAAACTCAGGTGGATTTAGAGCCAAACACAATGCGCGAAACAACATTGACCCCTGAAGTTTGTATATTGTAACGTTTTTAGCATGTAACACAAATATTATATATTTTACAAATGTTTTATATACCAAACATGCCCTGTATAATATCAATGTATTAACTTATTTTAATAATTAGACCATATTAATTTTTAATCAAATTATTTAATACAATTTTTAAGATAAAAATGTTAGAAACTGGTATCAAAGTCAAAGGCAGAGCTGGCCTTTGCCTACTTTCATTATTATTTTTCGTTTTACTCAGATTTTCTGTCTTGAACCTGAAGTATTTAATTTCAAATTTTGAAACTACTTTTTTAAGAAGAAAAGTGTTTCTTCTTCCTGTATTTTCCAATGATCCTCATTTAAAATATTCTTAATTTTCAATTGCCTACTTAATTGCATATCTTTTTGCTTATTTACATTTCAATGTATTTCTCGGTCAGCAATGTATTTTTTGTGGAATGTATTTTTATTTTTTATGCATATTGTTCATACATTAATAAAATAACTAAGCTTTTTTCAAAAGTCTTTAATTTCGAAGATCTTTTTCACTCTTACCATAATAATTATGTGTAGGGGAGCACTTACAATCATCTGAATGCATACATTTTGTTAGATCTTTTGGATATTTATTGAAATTGTTGAAAAGCACATAAGTGTTCCAGAAACAATACAAATCCCAAATATGCTTTCACATTTACAATATAATATGCCTCTTAAAATAACAATCCAGCATGAATTTTTCACCCATGAGGATGAATCCAAAAATTACCATAAACTATAATACCATTACTAAATTAGTCTTACTGTCTATTCTCCACCCCTAATAGCTTTGTATTTGGCTATTTCATTAGGGAATGTTTTAGAAAGCTCTGATAATAGGTGGCTCTTGAACCGCTTGTAAGAGTCTATCTTTCCTTTCACCTCTTCATTTTTGGCCAGCGCCTTGTCTATGCAGTCTTTAGTGTACAGTTGAGGGTTGCGACCTTGGTCAATGTAACTGGAAAAAAAGAAATAAAACCATTAATATATTGCATTTTATGTTGTAACAGATGTAATTTAGACAAAGAAAATGACTTTGCCTGGCATTTAATGTTACATCTTATTGAGAACTCGTTTTAACACAACACATAATATTATGTCTAAACAGTCCCATTTATAGATAAAAATCTATCTCTGTTTGAAATTAGTAATATTAAGAAAATTGTCTTAGACCTGGGTGAATTAAGATGCTATTGTTAAACATCACCTCACAGCCAGATTTGGTCCTAGGTTAACAAACTAAATGAAATACTCACTCAAACACCTCGGTAGGCACATGAATATCATGGACTAAAGATTTCAGCTTATCAACCTCTTGCAGACCAGTAACTAGCGACTGTCTGAAACATATACACAAGCGCATTGATTATCCAGTCTTAAAATAAACAACAACAACTGATTGTAATCAAGTAGGCAGTACTTATCAACGTGAAAAGAAAGTATTTAACTTAACTTACATCTTCTGATTCAGAACGCTCTGCCCTTGTGGTTGAAAATCACTCACAATGATACGAATTTGTCGTACGTTCTCGATGAACATTTCAAGTTGGGTTTCCAGATTTTCCAGAGGCGATGACATTTTGAGTAGTTAATGGTAAATACTAGATAAATAACGACAACAACAACCTATTTTCCAGATGGATCAACGAAATACAAGTCAAAAACTCATTCATTTACTCAAAATGTCAAATTAAATGTCAAGATCACAATGTCAAAGATCGACCACAGACATCAGCAATGTCTGTGGTCGATCTTTGGTAGAGTTTGGTATTGGTAGTAATGTAGTAATACTACATGTAGCTTAGATAATATAGTCTAAGACATGTAGTATGTCATGTCCACAGAGATTAGATATTGACAACTGACAAGCCATCTGTGTATTGTTACTCTAAAGTTTTATCCTATAATTTTGAATACATACATAGGGTCATTTCGCCTGTTCGCGTCCATTTAGTGCAGTTGGCAAGTTTAACGGCGATGATAAAAATGTTCCAGCATTAATTTCTATGAAAAAAATATGTAATATGTTAATTATTATAGTCTATTTTAAGATTGACTTCTAGTTTTGTTCGAAACATCTTGCGTTTTTTTGTTAAATAGAAAAACTTCAAAATTAGGCGTTTTACCCAGTTCGCGTCCAAAAAATCCAAATTGCGTCCACCCATGGACCATTTAGCGTCCACCAGCTTAGAAAAGGAATATAGGGGTGATATTTTTAAGAATTTGTAAAGAAAGATTGTACTTTAACAATTTATTTAAGTGTTTTTTTAATGATAACATTGATATTGAATAGCCTGACTATACAATATCAATATTATCATAAAAAAATACACTTTAAAAATAAAAAAAACTAGGTATTCTTCTCAACATTGATTGGACATAAAAGTAAGTAGATTTGAAGACATCTACTGCTAGAGCTGGTTCCTGGTCCCGGTTTCTTCACTCCATCTGGGGCTCGAGTCTGCTATAGCAATCGTGTCTCAATGACCGGTCATCGATCGAATATTTGACAACTTTGACAGTTTTTGTATGGGAAATGTGTCATAAGTTTGACGTTATTCGTCAAAATCGATCACCCACCCACTGATCCACCACCACCCCCACCCACTGTTTTTTTCCAATATTGTGGTCTTGGAAATAGCATATTCTTTAATAATAGCATATTTTTTGCTTTCTCAAATTTCATTTAACGCTTTCTTTAAATCGTCTTCTGTGTATGATAGGTAGTTTATTTTCTTTCTTCTCTCTTGTCTCCGAAGAACTCATCTTAAATAGAAAAAAAAAACTATTCATTTAATTTAAAAATAGAATTATAAACAATATATTAAATTATATTTGAATTATAATCTTAGTAAAAAAATTACAATCAAAATAAAAAATATTTTTACAAGTTGCGCCCACTGTTAATTTTTGTTGAATACAATTGATTTGTTGTATTTAACGAAAATTAATAGTGGACGCAAAGATGTTTATTATTATCCTCTGTAGGTATAGTTTGCGTCCATTGCGGACGCAAAGTGGAAGTTTTGTAAATTCGATGTAGTAATTCGCGTCCACCTTATTTTAACTGTTAAATATAAAAAACATAAGCAAATTCATAATTAATATGTTTCCTTTTTTCATTATAAAAGTCTAGAAACAGTCATGTGTCCAAAAATTCACATAAAACAATAAAAAACTTACCATCGAACGCGCCGCTGCACACTATTCCTTATCTAAAATCCCGCGCGTACGCGCTCCTTTGTTGAACAGCCGCGACTAATTAATTTTTCTAAACGGGATTGATTTGGTCTAAGGACTTTTTGTCCATGTATGCGTGCTTCGTATATATTAAGGTATAAGCAGTAATTTTTTTTCGTTTGATTAGTGTGTTAGTTTACTTATTTTCGAGGATTTTTAAAGAGACATCCGTAAAATGGACGCGAATTGGGCGATGGACGCGAACAGGCGAACTTACCCTACATAAACTCACGCCTTTTTCCCGGGGGTAGGCAGAAACTACAGAGCGCCATATGCTACGATTCTTACATACTTCTTTTGCTTCGTTTACATTCATACATGTTGTCATACACACACGCCGGTTGCGAATGTAATTTTGAATAGTTGCATTAAAATCTATTTATTAATTTAAATGAAATAAATGTATTTAAATCAAACACATTTTTAATAATAAAAGGAAAATAATTTAAGAAGTATTATTTATGCAAGTAGAGTACTCAGTTCCGAGAGATCAGTTAATAATAAAAGAAGTACGAGACGTTTTCTGATCACAACAACAACTAAACGCGATCACTCAACACATGATTGATTAACAGAATTGCGTTCTGTTATTAGGTTATCTCGCTTATGCCGACGCAATGAGCGCACTGATGCTTTACCCGACCAATTAGTGAGCTCCTTTCGTCGTCGTAGATCTTCGAGGGAAATAATGGAACACTACATTTTTGACATTTCGTTTCGCCGATCGAAACGTAACAATCATTTAGAAATTTGACATTGAGGGGAGGTTATTGTATATTTTACCGGGTTTTCTTAAATTGTTGAATTAAAACTTTGTGATGGTGTTAGCAGCGCATACTCCCGCTAAGAAAACAACATTTTATGAAGCTGCCATTGCGGGTGGTATAGCAGGAGCCTTCACGAGAGCTGTAGCGCAACCTCTCGATGTTCTAAAAATACGATTTCAACTCCAACTAGAACCCATTGAAAGCGGTTCGAAATACAGCTCCATACTACAAGCTGTATTTTCTATTGTTAAAGAAGAAGGGTTATTGACGTTATGGAGCGGCCACGTACCAGCGCAACTTTTATCAATAACGTACGGAGTCTTACAGTTTTCTGTGTTTGAAAAGCTGACGCAAGTATGTCAGGGTTCTGATCAACATTTCTACAACACGCATAGACATTGGATAAACTTTACCAATGGCGGTGTGGCTGCAGCAGTCGCTACTGTCGCGTCTTTTCCATTTGATACTGTCAGAACTAGGTTGATTGCTGAGCAGAAGACCAACAAGGCTTATACAGGATTTACAAATGCAATCACATCTATGGTTAAGACTGAAGGTATAGGAGCCCTGTTCAAAGGTTTGACACCTACTCTTGCTCAGATAGCACCACATGCTGGAATACAATTTGCTACATACAGACTTTTCACAGACACCATATTTAATAAAATAACTTTCTTTCAAAGACAAGCTACTCTACATTCTGCAATTGAATCTTCATTGATGGCGAACCTCTTGGCTGGTTCCATAGCTGGTTTTGTGTCTAAGACTGCAATCTATCCATTTGATTTAGTGAAGAAAAGACTGCAGATACAGGGTTTTCAGCAATATAGAAAGAGCTTTGGCAAACAAATGTACTGCAATGGTCTGTTACACTGTATAAAACTCACCATAACTATGGAAGGGTTCCTAGCATTGTATAAAGGCTATGGTCCGAGTATGTTGAAGGCTGTTTTTGCATCTGCAATGCATTTTGCAGTTTATGATGAAATAAAACATATGTTTTTAAAGATGAAAAGCTGATATTCAGCAGAATCAGTTAAAATAAAATCTGCTAAGTCAAAAGAATGAGGTGTGTAGGCAATTTTTGTTTTAGGTAGGTAGTTAAGGAAATATTTATTAAGTATTTAAAAAGTGAAAACTATGACTGGGAGACTTAGAATTGAATAAAACCAATTATTTTGGTACCTAATCTAGTAATCATCAAACTTGGATATCTGAATTGTTAGAAAGTGATTTCTTTAGATTAGTTTATTTAGTTCCTAAAAATATTTGTAATAATGTAAGAACTGTGAACAAGCATCTCAATAAAAAGATTGTAGGTATAGGAGTTGTTACCCTAACTTATAACTGCATTTTCAAACTAAGCAGCACCATTATTTTGGTGTTGAATGTGTCAGTTCTCATCTAAAGGAACCTTATGGCCAGTATGTAGTTGGCAAGCATTTATTTATAAAAAAAATGTATTATAAAAATCATTGTAATACCAATCCCACTGCAGGGTAAAGGCCTCTTTACATACAGAGAAGATAAAACCATTGATCACCATGCTTGCTCAAGGTAGAGGTTTCCTCATGATGTTTTCATGTAAAAAGAATGCAATTATGTACCATCACAAAACAGTTCATTTCCAATTTAAGAGGAATTTTACTAACAAACCTAAATAACAAAGCAAACAATACTTACAATTAGACAGGATATCACTAATAAAATATTCATCTGATACTTACCTAAATCGCCATTTCTCCACTGTTTCTACACTAGATAGTCTAACCCAATTTGAAACCCTTCACTATCTTACAGGTCTGACGCGTCCCAATATTGCTCCTTTTGTCTTCAGCCCAGTCGACCCGTGTGAGATCAAAAAGATTATCCTTTCCATTAAATCCAAGGCCATGGGTTGTGATAACATCAGCCGCCATATGATCGTGACGGCTCTTAATCCACTCCTTCCTGCAATCTCCCACATCGTAAACTTCTCCCTGTACTCCGGTGCTTTTCCTTCCCTGTGGGGCAAAGCGCATGTTCGACCTCTGCCCAAGATTTCTAATCCTACTCTTCCCTGTCATTTTCGCCCTATTTCCATCCTTCCTTTTCTGTCAAAAATACTTGAGGCATGCGTTCATAAACAGTTCTCTTATTTCATTCACCATAATTCCCTCATCAGTCCATTTCAGTCTGGTTTCAGGCCTGGCCACAGCACCGTTTCAGCTCTCCTTAAAGTGACTGACGATATTAGGCGAGGAATGGAAGAAACTAAAGTTTCTGTTTTAGTGTTAATCGACTTTTCAAATGCTTTCAATACCGTCAGTCAAGTCCTCTTATCCATCCTTTCCTATCTGATGGTCTCACACGAAGCGTTGGGGTGGTTTGCTACTTATCTTCGGGGGCGTCAGCAGTCAGTTCACGCTGGTGACTCTTCTTCCAGCTGGTCTTGTAACTGGCGTCCCTCAAGGCGGTATTTTATCTCCTCTTTTGTTTTCTATTTTTATTAATCTATTAACTACTGAACTTCAGTGTGCGTATCATCTTTATGCCGATGATCTGCAGTTATACTGTCAGGCTAGTGTTGACAACCTATCCGTAGCGATCGAGGAGCTAAATCGGAATCTAGACAAGATAAAAAACTGGTCTGATCGTTTCGGGGTATCGGTTAACCCTTCTAAGTGTCAGGCTATCATTTTAGGGAGCCCCCATAGCATGAGAAAGGTTATCACTTTAGGGTCTTCTGTACTGCCGCTTGTTTTTGACAACACTGTTATCCCATTTAGCTCCGACGTCAAGGATCTTGGTCTGCATGTTGACAATTGCCTTGACTGGCGGAAGCAGGTTGCGACCATCAGTCAAAGGGTCACCGGAACGTTGCGGTCTCTTTATCGATTGAAAAATCTTCTCCCGCCACACATAAAGGCAACGCTTGTACAGGCCCTTATCTTTCCCATAATTGACTATGCTGATGTGTGTTACTATGACCTGAATGCAGATCTCCTCAATAAACTTGATAGACTTCTTAATAACTGCATTCGATTCGTCTTCAATCTACGCAAGTATGATCATGTTTCCATGCATCGATCACTTTTAAAATGGCTACCTATTCGTCAGCGCAGAGCCTTGAGGGCCTTGACAACCCTATTTTCTATACTTCACAAACCCACGTCTCCATCATATCTGACTTCTCATTTTCAATATTTGTGTTCTGCACACGATAAGAATCTTCGTTCCACAAATAATCGTCTTCTACGATGTCCTTCTCACCGTTCTGGTTTCATTCACTCTTCTTTTTTCGTCCAGGCGGTTTTCCTTTGGAATGAGCTTCCTCTGAACATCAGGATGGCAACCAGTTTGTTCACGTTTAAAGTAAAGGCACGCGAACACATTCACAAGGTGTTGGCAAACTTATCCCTAAGTTGAGTAAGCAGATTAGTTTCTCCAATAATATGTCTTTTATTATTTTATTTTTTTCTTTTCTCTTGACCTATGTATCTCTGGATTTTATATAATATGTATGTATATATGTATTTATCATAAATAATAATTTATTTTTTCTTTCAAGTTTTAGTTACCTTCTTGCGCCTACCATGTTCTGTCTCTGCACCACCTTAAGGTAGACTGGTAGAAAATGCCTAAGGCATTAAGTCCGCCTTTGTACAGTTTATTTTACTAGTGCATAAAGTTTTAATAAATAAAAAATAAATAAATACTTGTGTTCTAGTACACTGGAGTCGGACTAGGTATTTATCCAACTATGACTGGCGAAGCAAAAAGGAGGGTTGTAATTTTGACTGAGACGTTTTTACGTACAAAATAATATCATAATGTAACTTGTGTTGACCAAATGTGAATTTTTTAATCATTTTATTTTATTTTAAAGAACTTTTAGTCAATCAGTTAATTTGTAGGTTTAATGTAAAGTAGGTATACATCACATAGTTTTATCTATTTTGTAAGTATAAATATGTTATTTATGTTGGTGATAATTTATTGAAAAATTATGGATATAATCAAGCATTCTTGTATTAGGTATGATTCTTATTATTATATATACTATAATCTGTAGTTGGTACAGTTAACCAAGTTTATTTTGTATTTGCCCATGCCAAAGATCTGGTTGAAAGTTCTACTGTTAAATATAATGAAGATAATAATAATAATAATGTTTCAAAATAAGAACTTTTCGGAAAAAAACTGTTTTGTGTGGTCATGCAATTGTAAGTAAACTGCTGTGATTGGTTGAATTGATTACCAACAGCCAATTGCATCACTTTAGTTTGATTTGTGTTGTGTTGATAATTTTGAAAGGATTTTACAGAAATACAAGGTTTAGTTACTGTTGTCATATTGGATTTACTTGAGATACTTTGACCAAACATTTGTTCCGACTTTTGATTATATTCTAAATTGAATGCTTTTGTTGTACAGTCTTGAATGAATTACTGTGATACTGACTTGCTAATAAATATTAGAGATTTAGTCTGAACCTTTAGATTGCTTACTGAAAATATAAAAAAATAATTCATGATTTTGAAGTTTTTTTTATCAAATCGACCACGTAAAATATTGTAGGTAGGTAACGCAAATACCTAGAGGTTTTTTTTTCACTATTCCATTTTTCACAGGGTGTTCATTTTTTTGTTCGAGGTTAATCAGTTTTTTTTTTATCTACGGCTGTTTTCTTTTTCATGATTTCCGAGTCTCAAAGTTGTTTTATATCCATGAGTAAAACAACCTGCTGGTCGATTCTGTTGAAATCACCGCGTATAAACCTGGGTGTAGTGAGCACTGAAGTCTCTGTCAGTGTCACCTATCAGTTGCTAGGGATTGGCGAAGTATGAATCATAATCGAGAATCGACGTAACTTAATTATTTACATACAAACAAACTTAAACTCACGCCCTATTCCCATGGGGGTGGACAGAAACTGCAGAACGCCAGCCACTATTATATTGCTTCACATACTTGTTAATATTTTTTCTGTGCTAAGTATTTTATTTATTTTATGCTAAGTAAATTGAATAGGTGATAATTTAGTTCGAAAGCTCTATTGGATTTGAATAATTAATTAAATTAAATCAATTTAGGTACCTACTTCATACCTACATAAGGTATTACCTGCTGCGCTGCGCCGCCGATCCGAATCTATGAAAACGCCTTCACATCTTAGTTCACTGTAGACAAATAGCGTCCTACTTTATCTAGTCGTTGCCAAAAATATAAAGCATTTCTACCATCTCAGCACTCTCACAGATACCTACTTACAAAATTAATTCTTCTACGTTCGCATAATTACCAAAAGTCACAATGACAGTTGTACGACACTGACTCGGTGCTGTCGCCATGACAACGATACGCCCACGCGATGCCGGTCGTGCTGTTGTCATGGAAACCACCGGGCGGGCGCCCGCCCGGTGGTTTCCATGACAACGCCGAGTGACTTCGATGGATCACGCGTGCGTTTGTCTTCATCTACCATTTTATAGATTATACGGTGTTTATTTCCAAAGATTTGAATGTCTAATTTCAATTTTTATTTTAACCATTCAACAAATATATCGTCATTGTATTATTTTGTCAAATCTGTTACTTTTTTAACGTTCACATTCATCGAAAGGTACAATGATGCACACTCACGCCCGCGTTGTTACCATGACAACGCGAAGCGCGCGCTTGTTTTTTTTTTTTAATATTCATTGTTTGGAGGCCATGTTGTTGACGTATGAACCTGTTTGATTTTAAATAATTATTATATTTTAAGATTAAAAAGTCTAAATTTAGTAGTTGTGCCTAATTTTGATGTCCAAAATTAAAATAAATAATCGATACCTAGGTAAAATTCTTAACCTTAGTCTGTGACAGTCATGGCCTTTTTTTCGCGTAGGTACCTATTGTAGGTTAATTATAATGTCACCAAAAGAATGATCTTTGTTTTATAAGCATTTTAGAGGTTGTAATTGATAAAAATGCAGTCCGCCGTAGTTTTTTTTTATTAAATACCTACGTAATTTTCACATTAAGGGGGAAAACTAACTTCCAAGGAGGCCATGGTAACAACGTGCATATAAGAACAAAGACGTATCGATTTGTCATTGCATTCTTTAGTCTTGCACTTTGCAGTGACATTAGATTTTGATATTTTGAATGTTGTTTTGTTAGTAAGTACTTTTACGGATGCAATTGGTATGACAATTAAGCTGCTACCGAAGTTCCGCCCGTGTTAGTTAAGACGAGAGTTAAGTGGCTATTTACATTGACAAGGACGGAAACAACAATCAAGTGATATTCAATTAATCAATATTATAGGAGGCTCCTGTCTTTTCCGTAAGGGGATGGGCGTCGGCGTCTATGTAGCAACGGTACGGTATTATTAACGTCAGTGTGTTACTTAATCCGTGTATTCTTGTGAACTGGCAGATACCTACCTACTTACAAGCAGTGCAACTAAATAGGTATAAAACCTCTGCCTCGCATCGTTCCAACCAGAGTGCATTCATGCTGTTTCAATTTCGACTGTGCGACAAATAGAGGGGATTGGATTGTTTGAAACTACCACTGAATGAAAACTTAGAAATGCTAAAATAAATTTACTCACATTCGATGAATGTTTTATTGTCCTTTTTCTGAGTTGAGTACCTACATTAGTACCTACATATTCATATTACCTACCTACATCATCCAACTAGAAAGCAAGATAAATCCCAATAAGAGGTACAAATTAAGGTAATACAGCGTGTTTAGGTCAATCATTAATTTCATTTAACACTTCTAGCTACCCTTTTGTAGGTACAGGGGCAGAATTCTTACTTAGTGTTGATAGTGTTTCCATCTCCAAGTCTCAATCCGGGATCAAGACTTGAATCCTGTTAATAGCAATAGACGCCCCTTCTTACATGGGACTTGAACATAACAGATACATACTTACTCATTTACATGTGGCCCACAAAACATATACAAATATCATATTTTAATATAAATATTTAAGCAATTAGGACAACAAAAATAGTATAGGGAAAACAATAGCTTGTGTAGATAATACAACTACTATCCAGATATTATTATCCCACAAACTCTCTCTCTCTTGCTGTAGCAGTGCTTGGTGAGGTCAGAAATAAATTAATATTGCATAAAAAATAAGTTTTACTCATTTCTATCATGTTACAGCACTTTGCAAATTTATATTATACATTTTCCGCTGCTGGGGTTCAACTTCTTGATACCGGTGGGGCAGGCAGACTTCTCTTTTGGATGTGTAGATACAAGGTGTGGCCCGCCACCTCCGTCATCATCTGGCAGGAAAACCTGCTTGCTGGAAGCATTACAGTGTACATTATTGTTATTATAGATATTAAAGATTAAAAAGATTAAAGATACCGGGCTGGTATCCGCAACTCCACGTCTAAGCGCGTATTTTGCGTATGGGCTATAATCTACCACGCGGGCCCAGTGCGAATTGGTAGATATCACATGTCTTCGAACTTTTTGGTTCTAGGACATGCCGGTTTCCTCACGATGTTTTCCTTCACCGTTTTGGAGAGCAGTGGTGATGAAATAAATTACACAAAGTAATGCGCCTGCTTGGGTTTGAACCCACGACTTACTGTTCGTAAGTCGGGGCCGCCACCACTGGGCCACCGCTGCTCTCTATTATAGATATATTTATGTATCATTCTATTAATTTATCAGTAGCACAGTATAGAAAGCCTGCATTAACTGCCTAATGCAGGCTAATGCTACCTTTCTAAAAGTATAGCGGCATCAATGACATAGAACACCTTGTAAGGTGTACCAACTACCTATGATGAGTAATTGTAACATATCATCTTAGTTCCACAATCAACCTCCCTGTGTTTTAAATAATTGATCTGCTCTTTAGGAATGTTTAACAAACAAAAACTGTGTGTGTTAATTGACAGATACCTTCTTAGCTCAACAGCCACTTGGATTTGTGTGATTGATGCAAGTAGTGGTGATGAAATTTGTTTCCATGGTCGCTCCTTCAAGCAGCTGCGGGCTTGTAAAGACTCATCTGCTGAACGGTAGAATACATCAGATTAATAATAAATTGAGCTTGTTTTCATGCCAATAATTTACAATGTTGGTTACACTGTTAAACCGAGTTTAACCAAAGGCTGTCAAATATAATACATAACTTTTATATGTTCTGATGTAACTTTAAAATAATGATTAGGTAGGTACTTTGAGAATTTAAAACAGGATCCATCAGATCCAAACAGGACATAGGTACCTACTGTTTGATTTTGTATTAGGTACATACTACTTTACTTAACTTTTTACTGATAATGAAAAACATGAGAACACTATTACGGGATTGCTTAGCTACCTATATTGTAGTTATAAGTAAGTAGATTCCTACTTACTATCGGTCCGTTTTCGTTCTTGTTACGATCACAATATCCACATTACGTTATCACTTACGTTTCATACAGGGTTGGCATTAAATACTATAATATTACAACTAAAACTTATACATTAACAGTGCTAGACGTCATTAATAATTGTTTGAAAGTTTTCTTTTGTTATTGTTAGGTTATGTGATTTATTATTGATCTGACAGTTTGACAGCTATCCATCACATTTTTTTTTTTTAATTTTATGACCTGGTAACTGGACCTTTAAGTCAAATCTTATTTTATTACAGACATCACAAGACACGACGTAATTGATTATGTTGCGAAAGAAAATTTTGGTACTAATATCAGATAGGATAGGTACTAATAATAAATTAAACCTTGGTTTTTGGTGGCTAACTCGAAACACAAATCCAAATTTAAAATAAATCATTATCATAGACATTGGAACGAATGCACCAGCCAGCCCGCTAAATTGCCTTTCATGAAATTTATAATACTTGTAACGTTCAGAAAAAGAAGTGATAGTGAGCTAAAACAAGCAAATAGTAAGCTGTAAAAAGCTAAACAATCTTCATCTATTTTACTTGTTTAAATCGACTATTTGAATTCGAGCGTTCTCAAATAGTTTCCGCATATGGCCGCGCGGCTGTTCACACGCATGACATAATGACATTTATTTCGCAATTCATCATCTATTACGTCGTGTCTTGTGATGTCTGTAATAAAATAAGATTTGACTTAAAGGTCCAGTTACCAGCTCATAAAATTAAAAAAAAAAATGTGATGGATGGCTGTCAAACTGTCAGATCAATAATAAATCACATAACCTAACAATAACAAAAGAAAACTTTCAAACAATTTATTAATGACGTCTAGCACTGTTATTGTATAAGTTTTAGTTGTAATATTATAGTATTTAATACCAAACCTGTATGAAACGTAAGTGATAACGTAATGTGGATATTGTGATCGTAACAAGAACGAAAACGGACCGATAGTAAGTAGGAATCTACTTACTTATAACTACAATATAGGTAGCTAAGCAATCCCGTAATAGTGTTCTCATGTTTTTCATTATCAGTAAAAAGTTAAGTAAAGTAGTATGTACCTAATACAAAATCAAACAGTAGGTACCTATGTCCTATTTGGATCTGATGGATCCTGTTTTAAATTCTCAAAGTACCTACCTAATCATTATTTTAAAGGTACATCAGAACATTTTTAAGTTATGTATTATATTTGACAGCTTTTGGTTAAACTCGGTTTAACAGTGTAACCAACATTGTAAATTATTGGCATGAAAGCAAGCTCAATTTATTATTAATCTGATGCATTCTACCGTTCAGCAGATGAGTCTTTACAAGCCTGCAGCTGCTTGAAGGAGCGACCATGGAAACAAATTTCATCACCACTACTTGCATCAATCACACAAATCCAAGTGGCTGTTGAGCTAAGAAGGTATCTGTCAATTAACACACACAGTTTTTGTTTGTTAAACATTCCTAAAGAGCACATCAATTATTTAAAACACAGGGAGGCTGATTGTGGAACTAAGATGTTATGTTACAATTACTCATCATAGGTAGTACGCCTTAAAAGGTGTTCTATGTCATTGATGCCGCTATACTTTTAGAAAGGTAGAATGCAGGCTTTCTATACTGTGCTCCTGATAAATTAATAGAGTGATGCATAAAATATATAGCTATAATAATAATAATGTACACTGTAATGCTTCCAGCAAGCAGGTTTTCCTGCCAGATGATGATGGAGGTGGCGGGCCACACCTTGTATCTACACATCCAATACAGAAGTCTGCCTGCCCCACCGGTATCAAGAAGTTGAACCCCAGCAGCGAAGAATTTATAATATAAATTTGCAAAATTCTGTAACATGATAGCAATGAGTAAAACTTATTTTTTTTTGCAATATTAAACTATTTCTGACCTCACCAAACACTGCTAGAGCAAGAGAGATGGAGAGAGAGAGATAGTTTGTGGGATAATAATGTCTGGATAGTAGTTGTATTATCTATACAACCTATTGTTTTCCCTATACTATTTTTGTTGTCCTAATTGCTTTAATATTTATATTAAAATATGACATTTGATAGGTTTTGTGGGCCACATTGTATGTAAATGAGTAAGTATGTATCCGTTATGTTCAAGTCCCATGTAAGAAGGGGCGTCTATTGCTATCAACTGGATTCAAGTCTTGATCCCGGATGGAGACTTGGCGATGGAAACACTATCAACACTAAGTAAGAATTCTGCCCCTGTACCTACAATAGGGTAGCTAGAAGTGTTAAATGAAATTAATGATTGACCTAAACACGCTGTATTACCTTAATTTGTACCTCTTATTGGGATTTATCTTGCTTTCTAGTTGGATGATGTAGGTAGGTAATATGAATATGTAGGTACTAATGTAGGTACTCAACTCAGAAAAAGGACAATAAAACATTCATCGAATGTGAGTAAATTTATTTTAGCATTTCTAAGTTTTCATTCAGTGGTAGTTTCAAACAATCCAATCCCCTCTATTTGTCGCACAGTCGAAATTGAAACAGCATGAATGCACTCTGGTTGGAACGATGCGAGGCAGAGGTTTTATACCTATTTAGTTGCACTGCTTGTAAGTAGGTAGGTATCTGCCAGTTCACAAGAATACACGGATTAAGTAACACACTGACGTTAATAATACCGTACCGTTGCTACATAGACGCCGACGCCCATCCCCTTACGGAAAAGACAGGAGCCTCCTATAATATTGATTAATTGAATATCACTTGATTGTTGTTTCCGTCCTTGTCAATGTAAATAGCCACTTAACTCTCGTCTTAACTAACACGGGCGGAACTTCGGTAGCAGCTTAATTGTCATACCAATTGCATCCGTAAAAGTACTTACTAACAAAACAACATTCAAAATATCAAAATCTAATGTCACTGCAAAGTGCAAGACTAAAGAATGCAATGACAAATCGATACGTCTTTGTTCTTATATGCACGTTGTTACCATGGCCTCCTTGGAAGTTAGTTTTCCCCCTTAATGTGAAAATTACGTAGGTATTTAATAAAAAAAAACTACGGCGGACTGCATTTTTATCAATTACAACCTCTAAAATGCTTATAAAACAAAGATCATTCTTTTGGTGACATTATAATTAACCTACAATAGGTACCTACGCGAAAAAAAGGCCATGACTGTCACAGACTAAGGTTAAGAATTTTACCTAGGTATCGATTATTTATTTTAATTTTGGACATCAAAATTAGGCACAACTACTAAATTTAGACTTTTTAATCTTAAAATATAATAATTATTTAAAATCAAACAGGTTCATACGTCAACAACATGGCCTCCAAACAATGAATATTAAAAAAAAAAAACAAGCGCGCGCTTCGCGTTGTCATGGTAACAACGCGGGCGTGAGTGTGCATCATTGTACCTTTCGATGAATGTGAACGTTAAAAAAGTAACAGATTTGACAAAATAATACAATGACGATATATTTGTTGAATGGTTAAAATAAAAATTGAAATTAGACATTCAAATCTTTGGAAATAAACACCGTATAATCTATAAAATGGTAGATGAAGACAAACGCACGCGTGATCCATCGAAGTCACTCGGCGTTGTCATGGAAACCACCGGGCGGGCGCCCGCCCGGTGGTTTCCATGACAACAGCACGACCGGCATCGCGTGGGCGTATCGTTGTCATGGCGACAGCACCGAGTCAGTGTCGTACAACTGTCATTGTGACTTTTGGTAATTATGCGAACGTAGAAGAATTAATTTTGTAAGTAGGTATCTGTGAGAGTGCTGAGATGGTAGAAATGCTTTATATTTTTGGCAACGACTAGATAAAGTAGGACGCTATTTGTCTACAGTGAACTAAGATGTGAAGGCGTTTTCATAGATTCGGATCGGCGGCGCAGCGCAGCAGGTAATACCTTATGTAGGTATGAAGTAGGTACCTAAATTGATTTAATTTAATTAATTATTCAAATCCAATAGAGCTTTCGAACTAAATTATCACCTATTCAATTTACTTAGCATAAAATAAATAAAATACTTAGCACAGAAAAAATATTAACAAGTATGTGAAGCAATATAATAGTGGCTGGCGTTCTGCAGTTTCTGTCCACCCCCATGGGAATAGGGCGTGAGTTTAAGTTTGTTTGTATGTAAATAATTAAGTTACGTCGATTCTCGATTATGATTCATACTTCGCCAATCCCTAGCAACTGATAGGTGACACTGACAGAGACTTCAGTGTTCACTACACCCAGGTTTACACGCGGTGATTTCAACAGAATCGACCAGCAGTATTCTTCTGAGAGTTCGAGTGCTTACCTAGTTATTTTATTATAATCGCCGCACGTTGATCGCAATGCACGCTAAATGTAATAATGAGCTAGAAGCTAAGCTAAATAAAAGGAACTAAAAATAGTGTACTTTTAATGATAAAAACTTTAATTATAATGACATAAATGACTATAAAACCATACAAAATTTTCCTAATCATAAACATTTAAATAAAACAGAAATGGGCTCTCTACCAGCAACTCAATTGCGGAAATTAAAGATGTTTTAAAATTTTCAAGATTAATTTGATTTCATTTTCAAAGTTGCAACAAATTGCGGAAATTTAGCAGCCCGTGTAAGTACAGCTTTAGGCAACAGTCTCTCATACCCGTTTTCACTAACACTTCGCGACAACTAAACGAATACCATAGTAAAGCGCACTATTGGATTTTCAACGCTCGGCTTAGTGCAGACAGTTGAAAATCTATCATCTGGCAAACCGTGTCCTATGTTGCGGTTGGGAGTAATAAAAACCAACATCGCGACTTTAGCATGAATTTAAGTGTTACATTGTGTTAGTAAAAAAGTGTACTTAAAGAATCTCTTTAAAATAAACAAGTTTCCCATTTTATCCGTACGATATCACATATCCCATATTCCTCATTAAAGTATCTTTGATTGCTGGCTGCAGTTCTTTCTTCATATACGTAGTCAAAAGAGTTCGTATACCTTTCGTGAATATGTCCTCCATTTCTCTCGAAATATCTTCGGCCTCATCCAATTCATCGTCGGGCCTGAACAGTTTACTTCGTTCGTAATTAACTCTGCTTCTTGGCTCGTAAACGGAGTCCCAGGTATTGTCGGCAGATCTACTATCTAAACCGTCGTTATAGAATTGACGCAATCGTGGGTCGAAAGAGAATTCGTCAGATCGTTTTCTACGTTTCAAAGGCAAGTTGTCCTTATTTCTGACTGAGTTTCTGTTGATGTATTTTTCGCAGCCGTATGCGTAAACGCTGATGAAGCCAGGCTCTACGAATTCAGAGTCTGTTTTGACGTTGAACTTTCCAGGTTGCTGGTTTAGAGGTCTCGTATGGAATCCGATTCCAGCCTTTCGTAATCTCAGGATCATATTGCAGCCATTGCTTCCACGGCTTCTTGGATAGTCGTCAACGTAAGGGCCGTCTATTGATCTAGATTCCGCGTAATGTCTTCGCAATCTTCGGGTCGGTGGAAGCCCCCTATCAAGATCATTGGCATCGTACAAATCCACATTTCCGCTGATAGTAATGTCGTGGAAAAGCAGCATGGTGTCAAGGGAGACGTTTCTTGGATCGAAGTAGCATTTTTCTACTCTCACCCAGTTGCTGTTTTGTGGAAGTCGTACACGCATTCGTGTAACATACATGTCCACGGGTGCAGATCGCATTTGCTGGTACAGGCTGTAGCCATTGAGGTCGATGCTTTGACTCTGCGGACAAGAACGTTAGTCACTAACTAATGTGTCTAAATATTAGATAAACCTTTCGAACTGTTTTTGGGCTTGGTATTGCCAAATGTGTATTATGAATGTGTGGATTTTAAATATTCAACGATGTCATCATCATCACCATCTTAACCTTTTCCAGACTATGTTTTCCAGATATTTAATAAGTATCAGATATGGCTATCTGATTGAAATATCCGTATGACTCGAACCAGATGTTCGTTACATCTGGTACCTATTTGGTTTTATCTGGTTAGGCTGCAAGCTAACCCGAACATACAACATAACTTCCATTCCATATTAGCCGTTACTTACCAAAGGAGTATCCAAATTCTTAGGCTGAGTCCTTTTCCGTCGCTTCATCTGGTCCAAGGCAGATTCTAGTCGAGACGAGCAGCGTTCTCCGGCGATCGGCACCGTTGTCAGTGGCGGCAGTCCACCAGGTCCAAGACCCAGGCCTGGTCGGCCGTCAAAACGCTTGGCTTCAAACAGAGGAAGGAAACGTGATTCTGCAAAGAGGGATAGGTAGATGTTGATGTTTTGCAATTAATTTTGTACAGACGCCAGCACATCAAGTTACCCCAATGTGTCAAATTTTTCCAATTGAATATCAACCTTATGCTAAACCTAATGCTAGGCTTCTGTTTGACATAAAGTTGAAAAACGATCAAAGAAATTTGACACATTGGGGTAACTTGATGTGCTGGCGTCTGTACATCGCATTGGTCTGATTGGTTTTTCCTTGTTTAATGTCCTTGTCTTATTCCTTCTTATTGTCTAGTTGACTAACTCGTTGGTCTGAAAACGAAAACGCTACGTAGGTATTGCCGAGCATGGTGGTAAGTGGGTAGTTTTAGGCTTTTCCATCTTTCAGATTTGTTCCCGGTTTATTGCAATAGGGTCTCTCTTTATCACATGGGACTAACCTAACTAGGATTACAATAGGTATAAATACACCTCTGCCTAACACTTCCGGTAAGTGATGATATGTTATGGAACGTAGGTAGTATTGAATACTTATTTAGTATTGATTTATATATCGAGTCTATACCAGGTAGGTACGGGGATTGAATTGGGTGAGCTGGCACCTCATGAAAAATATGTTTAATGGATTTCAACGTGAAATTGGTAATTTTTGTTTAGTTCTTTTTCTTTATCTGTTCTTTGACTGCCTCGTTGGTCCCGTGGGGTTCAATCCCCGGGTCGGGCAAAGTGATAAGTATTGAGTTTTGTCCATCTGAAAATTCTTTTCCTTCATCCGACTTGTGTCCGATTGATGGCAATAGGCTCGCCCCCTATTTCATGGGGCTTATACAACGTGTTTTTTTTTATATCCCATAACTCTAGGGTATGATTGAGACCATATCAAAGAATCAACTGGCATATGAATTATGTTTCAATCATCCTTTTTTTTTTACTATTATACAAAATAATTCGACAAAGTCACGATGATTAATGTAAAACACCCTTACGTGAAAGAAAAGTGACGTTAGAAAGAAGATTCGTCGTGTGACAATTTTTGAACTAATTAGGTAATAAAAATAATATTAATAAAACTTAATAATAATATTCCACGACTATTCACACAACGCCATCTAGTCCCAAGCTAAGCAGAGCTTGTGTTACGGGTACTAAACAACTGATAATTTAATTATGATTGATGATATCTCCGAAACTATGCATTTTTGGACCATCTATTCTAGGAGTTTTAGTATTATTTTTACCTACAGAATATAACCCTAGAGTTATAAGATAATTAAAAAAAAAACCTTGTATAAAACTGACGGAATGTGGGTGATGTGGGTGCTACTACAGGTAGGTACACCTCTGCCTAACCCTCCGGGAATTAAGGCGTGATGTTATGATTTTTTTCTTCATTTGTTCGTGTCTGATAGCTGTGTGTTATTTTTGTTTTTGAAAAGTAGTTAGGTACAGACGCCTTGCAGCACATCAAGTTACCCCAATGTGTCAAATTTCTTTGATCGTTTTTCAGCTTTATGTCAAACAGATTATGGTTCATCTTCAATAGGGAAAATTTGAAACAATGTCGGAAAACAGCAATTACAAAAGGAAAATGATGTGCAAGCAAACATAAAATTGAAAGTTAACGTGTAATTATATTCTGTGGTGATCCTACTGTTTTCACTTCTATTGTTTGATGTGCAGAGCCGTGAAAATCGTGAGCTTTGCTATGTTGTGACGTCAAAAATATAGAAGTAACGAGATCCACGTTCCAAGTGCGTTCCATTTATATATTTTTAATGGCATATTTCGTTTTTGAAAGCCTCAAACTACCGCGAAAGCGTGAGAAACTATGAACTGCATGTACCTATCTATATTACGATTACGAAGCGCTTTTTTCTCTTTATAAGTGAACCGTATAATCCCAAGCTTGTGATAGTGAATACCTACGTTTCGCTTTTCATTTCTCTTGGTCTAGTTCACGTTCTGTCCACCCGTTTCTTTGTTTTGCATTTTTCACCTTCGAAATCGAAGTGTCTACCGCTACGGTAGACACTTCGATTTCGAAGGTGAAAAATAGCAAACTTTATACGGTAGTACCGTAGGTATAAAGTTTGCTTTGATAGACAAAGTACTTACGTTAAGTAGACTTTTTTTTTAATTTTATTTCATTAAAGGGCTTTGTCGCTTAGCGACCACATCGCCCAACGTTAAGTAGACTTAGACACTGATTACCAAAGACATTCAATTAGTATTTTTAATCTCTTTGAGGATTACACTTAGGTAGGTATGCCTTAATTTATTTTATTATTAATTATGCTATTTTATTTGGTCTATCAGATCGGTCGTCAAACCAATGTTAACCATCCTACTTCCTACTAATGTTATAATCGCGAAAGTTTGTGAGGATGGATGGATGGATGGATGTTTGTTACTCTTTCACGTAAAAACTACTGAATGGACTTTAATAAAATTTGGTGTAGAGTTAGCTGACACCCTGGATTAACACATAGGCTACTTTTTATCCCTGTATTCCCACGGGAACGGGACATACGCGGGTGAAACTGCGCATTCAGTATCTTGTAAATAATCCTCTTGGTTTCCCCCGCCTATCTATTAGAACTGAGATATTGCGGATACGTACCTATCTATAGGTAGGTACTGTACTGACTTACTGAGGTATGTTTTACACAAAGACACAATTATATTTTAACCTTTTTACTTAAAATATGATTGCAAAGACATTCAATACCTACTTACTGACTATAGTATCGTTAATCTCTTTGGTTTTACAGATTATAGCCTATGTAATGGGTGTAGATATTATTTATAAATTATTGTTACTTGATGCAAAAACTTCGAATCTCTTTTCAAGAAAATTGCGCACCCGGAAAAGTGTTGATTTGGTATTGCTATAATTTATAAGTAGATATACCTAACTAGAGAAAAGGAGCTGAAACTTAGCGTTTGAATTTTACCAAAAAGATATAATAGAAATATTGATACAATAATAAAATAAAGAACAAATAGATAAATATTGTAGTTGTAGTGCAAATTATCCATATAAAGTAGTAGGTAATTAAAGAAGAGACTAACTTCCCATGATAGAAAATCGAAAGCTCTTTTAGCTATTTTTAAATTAAATAAGTAGTGCACAACCTGCTAAGTATCAGGTTGTTCATTTCAGCAAAACCCTACTTACCACAACCACACACATAATAAAGAAAGAAAAAACCTTTATCTATTGGTTGATAAATTAAAAGAGCCACCACAACTGTCAAGCACAGTATCTTTGGGCTTTACAGCAGCCAATCACCTTTTTGTACTTCTGCAGATGGAAGCTCGTTATCACTAGCCGACGCTGTTTTCGCAAATAATATGAACATCCACCAGAACTTCACCATTTCTCACAATAATAAACAAAACACAACTTTAACTAGGCAGTAAGTTAATCCGCCGTCTCGCGAAATTAAATGCAACTGTCAAAAATACCGCGAAGCCTCCTTTCGCCGAGAAACCGTAACGTAAAATAAAGCTTGAAGGTAAGACAATGAGAAGTGCAGTCTTTGGCCAACAATCCCCGCTTGAGTCGAGTGTACCTACTTGTGTTTCTAGACGATTTCGCGACAGATGCCTAGTACCTACCTACCTAGGTATTTACTGAGCGCTGAGTAATCGGCGAGAGGACGATTTATCAGAGCGAAAATGAAGACGCTTGCGATGTCTCCGTGATGAGCTTATTAAGAAGGACAAAAATGATAAAAAAAACAGATAATCTTAATGAGAATTGCGTTAAAACGGAAGTTGACGTTATGCAAGTGAAATGTAATTTTCCTGTAGGTAGGTAGATGTAGAGATTTACAAAAGTAAAGCAAGGACTCCAAAAAAGCTTGTTGATGTGTGCTATGCAAATAGGTAGGTAAGTGGTGTTGTCGCCACATAACTTAAGGGTTATTTAATGGATGAGATAAATATAAATATTTGAAATATTTCTTCACTAGAAAACTATTACAGCTCCTACTTACCATGGAAGCGGGGGGGCACCTACTAGACTGTATTTATTGTATACTGTGGTACTACTTTGTCTGGCCTGTTGATCTAGTGGTTCAATTCCGTTGTCGGAGGTGGTAGGTTCGATTCCCACCTAAGGCAAATAAATGTTTCTGTGATAAGCACGTCAAAGCAGGCAGGCCTTAAGAGGGAAGTCTGCGAGCGTGGGAACTTATTTTTGAACGCATACATTGACATTTTCCACTTACACAGTAGCAACGCGCTACACACCTTACACACACATTAACACTTGCCCAGAAACAAACGACAAAAAGTACGGCACGACGGGCAAATTATTTTTTCAATGCGTGTTCGAAATAAAAGAGCTAGTAATTATGTGTCAGTAAACAAGCAATGTAATAACAATTGACTTATTGCACCGCGATGCTCGCTTGCTTATGATATTGTTTGGTAGCCGCGAAAGGGTAGGGTCACAGTGTTCAACAGAGATTTACAATTTAATTGATAAAATTATTATTTCTTTTAGTGTGTTGTTTAATGTAATTAATAACTTCGTAATTTAGATTTTTTTTTCATAATAATAATACTATAATTGATTGTTTAAACTGTTAGAAGTACATGCGTACTAAATATAGTTCATTGATATTTTGTGGTAAATATATGAATGGCGTAAGGGAACAAAAAGACTAACTCCAAAACAACAAATAATTGTATTTCTTTAGCTAATATTTAAATATTATAAGTTGCATGTCTTTCTGTCTGTCTCGCTTTTACGCCAAAACTACTGTACCGGTAAAACTGAAATTTGAGACACAGATAGTCTAAAACCTGAGAAAGGACACAAGCTACTTTTTGATTTGCGAAAAGGCTTGTAAGGGATAGAAAAGGGGGATAAAAGGATGTATGAAAGTATTATCATTTTCACAGCTAAAAGCATGTAATTTATATTTGTTAAAATGTTACCCTTATTTATTTTTGTAGCTAGAACGATAAATCTTTTGGGTTTGGCTATTGATTCAAATAGATACTTATAATTAAATTTTGTAACAATTTGATCGTTAAGGGAGTAAATAAACGAACAAAACGTGTCAAACGTTGAAGGAGATGTTGTCCATTCTCAGTGGACAATATCATGGACTCTGAACAAGTTACAGCATACCCATAGGGTATTTTCAGACTCTCTACTCAAGAGAGAGCTAAAAGTTGGTGTTCCAGTCCTGTACATCAGAAATCTTGACGCGCCAGTGCAACGGTACACGACATTATAAAGGCTACAATCATGGCTGGAATGGCAAAAGGAGAAAACGTCTTAATTACCCGTATTTCAATAATTCCGACAGATTTGCCATTTCAATTTAAAAGAGTCCCTGCACGGTAAAACAAACAAAAGTAATTTTTAAAAATGTACTTTAAACATAGGCTCATATTTTATTATTCCTACTACTTTAATATTTAAGGTGTTTGCAGTGCAACACTGCCAAAAGGTTATTTGCGTTTGCGTTTGGCGTTTGCGCTGTCATTGTCTTTCTATCGTGTCTCTAATCGTCACGTTTGAAAGCTCAAAGTATTTATACGTACAATGAGTATTATTCTTCAAACATACTTTTACACGCGGACGTAATCGTAGGCACATAGCAATGCTCACGCTATAGCCTGAAACAATAATTTTGTTTATAAACATAGCATCATATAATATCACACCTGTATTCTCCGAAGAATTAGACAGTGGTGTATACCCATAATTCACCAGTTATGTTTTAAGTCTTATGTAATAGGGGGTGATCTTATTGCCATCAACTAGGTACAAATCCTGACTCCGGGTTGCTACTGAGAAATTTAAGATTAAAAAACCCGATAACACTTTGTCCAACCTAGGAATTAAACCCAGGACCTCATGCTCTAGAAGTAGTGCTAGCATTTTAACCATTAACATTAAACTAAACGGTTAGTTTTAGTATCTATTTATTTATTTTTTATGACAACAACACTCTCACAGTTTCGTTTTGGCTTTTAGTTGGACGCAAACTAAAAATAAACATGTAATCATTAAGGAACAGTCTGTGTGTTTTAAACATGCCACCGATATTAATATATATACTTTATACAATGGAAATAACGCTTACTGCTTTGAAATAACAACGTAATACTCTAGTAATAAAAAAAAACATCTTTGATTTTTAAATGGTTGCCATTTTCGTAATTACGGGTTATGCACCCGGAAAAACCTTGGAAATGACACCCTTATTGTATTACGAAAAGAAAGTTTTGTCCGCCATCCTGGAGGGAACTGGTCGAATGAGCTTGATTCCAAAAGGTTATTAAATAATAACCCACGTTTTATCGTCGGCAAAATATCTTAAATAAAAGATACGTCCTATTTTTTTTAATTTTCCTTTATTTTTTTTCGATTTGTCAGGAATTTTCCTTCTGTTTGCCCATTTTATAAAAGATGATGTAGTATTTAAGTTATGGAAATTTTATTTATCCATCAATTATTACACCTTTGGTGTGGGCTTAACCCAGTTATTCTATTTCATGTGTGAATGTTAAATTTATCAATAAAATATCAATGAATAAACATTAAAAAAAAACTAATGCCTTCTCTCAAAAAAAACGGAATCAAAGTTATTAGTTAAAACTCTCCTTAAATTATATTATTTACTTATAATAATATCTAAAAGCAAATTAGCAACTAAAGCAAAAATTAGCAGATACACCGTGTAACTTGCACCCCACCCCATTACTCGTGTGGATGTATGAGTTGACGTTTATCGAGCTCGGAGCGGACTACAAACTGACGTGCTCTTACCTTGGTTTCCAGGGCGGCACTGATTTGTTTTCAGACGCATGTTCGAATATAAAACAAAATATGAAACGGGGGACGCTCCATACTAGAATGTATGGCAAACGGAAAACATTTTGCGCAAAAATATTAAGAATGTTATGACGTAAATTACTAGTGTATGATACTATTTTATTAGAAATTAAAAAGGTTAACCTCATAATCATACACTTGTGTCATGAATTAACGAAAAATATACATAAACATTGCTTTACATTTTAAGAAAACGTGCAAATAGTAAGTGCCGATTTCGATGTAAATATGAAATATTGACATTGTTTTAGCAGACATTTTAGGATAATTTAAAAAATATCACACGGTGTCACTGGTGATACATCTAATAAGTATCTTATTTAATTTTTTGATAATTTTTCGTGTGTTAGATGTTTAGATACCTTGCAAACCGTAACCCCTGTTTTGGTGCTTTGCAAGGACTGTCCCCTTAATTCAACACATTGTTAATGATTACCCAATAATATCTACATCTAAATTAAAAAGAAATAAGTAGACTTATTATTTATAATAAGTATACTTATTTCTTTTTAATAAGTAAGTAGGTATACTTATTTCTTTTTAATAACTTTAATTAAAATCCTAGACCAGCCCAAGGGAAGGGGTCATAACATAACCCCAATGCCCCTTGTTAGGTTAGGTTAGGATAATCTAACAATCTGGGTCCAGGGGCGACGGACACGGGGACGTCCGCCGCCCCTTACGTACATGGACCCGAGGTGGCGACGCGTCGTGTTCACGCGCACCCCTCTTAGACGTCGCGAGGGGAGTCTAATACCTCACTCCCCTCGCTGACTTGACGAAGCCCGCGGGGACTAGTCAGGGGTCGCGGAAGTATCTTCTGTTCCCGTGACCCCCGGCACAGGTGTGAGAAGGAACACGGGGTGGTTTTTAGTCAGTAAGAGTCTGACAGACCCCTCCGCCCTCCCCGGGGCGGGGGACACCCATGAGGATTATCCACACTTCAAAAAAAAGGATAATCCAACAACCTTCATCCGGAACCAAATCATTCATCATTCATTCACCTTCTCTCCTACAGCAAAAGGCACTGCCTGCGTAGCATGAACACATTGAACACCGAAAAAACGGCCTTTGTCTACAGACGAATCGGCAAAGTGACAGATTATATAGACATTTCTTTCGTCTCGAGCATGACAATGTCAAGAAAGATGAGAAGTTATATGCCGAAGAATGCCGAACAATGCCGAGCATGAAGTGCGTACCTATTTTCTCCACTTTTGACAGTTCTTTTCAAAACATTTCCTGTCAACAAGTGTCAAACAGTCTACATCAAATGAGACCTAGACAAGAGCAACTTGCAGACCATAACAAAATACTGGCTACCAATTTCACCAGTGCCAACTATCACGTATCCCATTATTTTTTTTTATCAAAGACGACATCGGACGTAGTCGGCACCACAAGTAGACCATGACGTTATTATGAAAAGAAATTGGGTTAAGGCGTTTAAAATTGTTGACAAAGTTGAGCGACCTCGCTGTGTGGATCCATGGGTCGATTAAGTTGATCATACAGCTTAGAGAATGTAGCCTTATCTGTGGTATTAGAATGTTTAACAGGGTCGTTATCTAGAGAGATAGGTGTCTTGTAAACACAGCCTTTGAGAATTTCTCGAGTATTGTCGCTCTGTAGTTTCTAATGTGACGACAGTTTTCTTTAATGATAGGATTTTTTAGTTTTAATATTATGACCAGCTTTGTGTCTTAAGGAATATTTGTTTCCCGTTTACCTACGCATTTTTTTTATTTATGCTTCACTCCTAGTCGTAGCGTATAGGTAGTGTGGATATTATGGATAACACAGAATAGAATAGAACATCATTTATGTGCATAAAAGTATGGTTTAAAAGATTGTAAATACAATTGTGGAACATACATATGTTTTGCTTCATATAAAAAAGCGTGCAATTTACATGCAACAATTACAACTACCTACCTACAATAATCATTACCTATATATAGGATGTTATGCTCAAGAAACTCCTTGGCACTGTAAAAGCTATTAGCAGACAACCATAATGATGTAATTTAATTTGAAATAATCTTGAATTTAATATTTTGAATTCACCCGCGGACACACATAAACATACAGTTTTTATTATATTTTGCAAGCCTTAGCAAAACATCTAACGCGAGCCTGTAGGGGTCGCGAGTTCGCGACGGCTTAGAGAATTAATATCACTGGTTTTGGTGAACAGCTCCATATCGACGGGTAAAAGGCAAAAGGGGTCAAGCACCACAGATCATATTGTTCAGGAGAATAAAAAGAAAGTTTAATAAAAAAATATCTCTTTAATGCTTTATTGAATCACATCACAATCTTCAGAAAAGTTTACTAAAATACAATGTTCTTTAATAATTTTACATCAAAATAAGCTTGAGATCAATAGTTTCAAAGATAGATGTCGTTTGACTCCAGGTTTCTACCATGTTTATCGCATTGGCGAGGGGTCAAGTAACAAATGTAACAATATAAATTTAATGTTGGAATATTTAGATTTTGGCCTAAGCTTCATGTTAATAAAGGAATATTTTATTTTATTTGGCACAACAGATCATGGAACTAATTCAGATTTTGGCTTAAGCTACCTTAAGCCTCCGCACAAACATACAAACGGTAACAAATTACATCCTTCCTCGATATACCTTTTTCTTATCCACCACAATTTTTTTTTAAGTTGAACTAGTAATTCCCAAGATGTACTGTAAGTTGGTCTGTGGATGGGTGACCATTCATTACATATGAAGACTCCTCGGTGCTTCGGAAAGCACGTAAGGCCGTTGGTCCCGACTGTCGCAAACTGGAACCCGACCCCAACATACCTAGTTCGGTTTTCCGAACTAGGTATGTTGGGGTCGGGTTCCAGTTAGCCAGTTCAGTTCAGTTCCAGTTTTTCCAGGTAGCCTTTTGGCTAGGCAGATGATATGATTATGAGTTCCTTAGATCTCCTGGTTAGGAAACCATGCAGCCTGGTTAGGAACCAGGAGAGCTCAGGAGAGCTCTTCAAGCAGCAGCTCTATAATAATATAGAGCTTCTATAGTAGGTATTGTATTATTAATGGTATGGATTTTTACCAGCTTGAATTTTCTCGTTGCAGAGCGAAGGCTATATACTCTACTTTGTAGTTTCTTTCCACTTCTCGCATTTTTTTTTTTTTTTATAAATTATTCTACAATTTTTCACACAACGCCATTTAGTCCCAAGTTAAGCTTGAGAGCTTGTGTTATGGGTACTAAACAGCTGATAAACATACATACTCGTATATATTTCTAAAAACATACATATTGTAGATAAATTACACCCAGACACAGAACAAATGATCGTGCTCATCACACAAACATTTGTCCTGGGTGGGAATCGAACCCACGACCTCCGGCATAGCAGTCAGGGTCACTAACTACTAGACCAACAGGCCAGTCTATTTGGGGCAGTCCTTATCGAACGAATCCTTACGGGATTTGAAAAGTTTCTCCTGGACAATAGAATAAGACATACTTACTTAATATAAGAAGTACCTAGTAATTAAGTACTCACCTGACTAAGTTATGAAGTATTCTGGCCTATGTCTTACTTGGGTGTGCATTCGCTATAAGTGCAGCCAGAGCACTTTACGCTTGAAATCTAGGCATTCAGTGACGAAATTTCTAGTAAACCTATTTTGTTGAAATATTATAATTCTTCATCTCTCGTAGTAGAGTCGAGTAGGTAGTGCTAATGGGTTTTCTCATCTGTAACAGCTCGTAATCTGGTTTGTTGTACCGCAGTGGTTGATGTCTAGCGCCTTCTCACATAATTACCTATAGGCCTTAAACGAAATACAGGTGAAATGTGTAGACCGTACTTCCACCTCTGCCCAGCTTTTCGTTCAATTCAGGCGTGATGTTAAGTTTAGATAATAAATAGATAGGTACAAGTCTTATTAACCGAGCATATAAAGATTACTATCACCGAGTATAATCGTAAGACACCAAACATTCGTCTCGCCTATTGTTTCTACGACTATTGTCCCAAAATATTCTCTATGTGTAATGCTTGTAACCACTCTCGAAGTCCATTGTTATATTATTACGTTTTTTCTTAAGAAACTTCCGTGAAATAACGAAAAGTTGCCATTTAACTAGGGAATTCTGTTTGTTGCTAAAGAATTGGGGGTCTTTCAAAATTTTGTAGATCCAAGTATTAGATATGCCTTGTTGATACTATACTCGGCTTACTTAACTTACCAACATGGCAAATATAATTAATATTGTGTCGTCAGCGTGCAGCGGCACGATGCTTAAAACAATTTAGACAGATATATTAGAGCGATAGACATGGGTGTACACAGCTTTGATCTCAGAAGGGGGCAAATCAGTTTTTTTTAGATAGGTGCCGAACAACACGCATAGAGCTTATTTAATCAAATTTATAGAATAAAGAGGACGACCCCGACTAAATGCTGCATTCAGATATAAATCTGCCCAAAATTACGGCCCATACTTACCTTCGTCCATAGGTAGATATATGTTGGAGAACTAGGTGATGCGCTCTACGGACTCAATGCATGCTCTCAACCGCATCGCTCCGTCTATTGTTAATGAGAATATCCGGAGGGACGGAGAATGTACGGAACAATCAATCATGGTATCAGATACTGCAATGAGGTGCAGATGCCATCAAAGGACGCGGTACTGCTGTCCTGGACAGCGAAATAATTTGGAAATAATCTAGAGTGAGCAGAACTTACCACAAACCCTACCATACTATGAAACGTATTCCATTCATGTTATATAGGTAGGTAACAAAAATAACCTCTAAAAAATCCTACTTATAGAATTGATATACATAGATTATTATCTGGACAGTGTGATAATATGCCATTTTGCTTACGCCATCTTTTAAAGTTGCTTTCCGAAATAGCGCGTTTTAATTTAAGATTTTATTCAGAAAACGGTTATTCAGGCCTACATCACAAAAAAAGGACTTGAAAGATATCTATCACAGGGCGACTAATTTCTTAATTACCTATTGATTACTGCCTATAATTTTAAAACTACTTATGTAAGATTTTTATAATTATCTCCTGTTTCGGCTTGACGTTTAAATTTAATAGAAATTGGAATTTTGTTTTAAAGGCAATACAGTTTCAAGAACAAAACTCATCTTGTACAAAGGACACAAATGTGTGTCCTGTCCTCATCGTCGTCAATAAGCTACTTCCCGAATGGACGAGCACATGCTCTCGACAATGTCATTGTTCGGTAAATTGTGCAAGCGTGGCGGTCGGCCGGTACCGCAGTGGTGCAAACTGCGCCATTGTCACTGAACAATAGGGAAAGCCGCGGCCAGCTTGTGCGATAGACTTTTTGGAGCCATAGAAATAGCTGTGGAATAAAAGTGACGGGTAAGATGGCTAATTGATTGATTGATTGGTACAGAGTGACAAAGTATGTATAGGTACTATATATGTATAGGTAGCTTTAAGATAGCATATAAGTAAGTAGGTACCTACTTACTTATATCGGGTCGATCGATCGCTTGCCTAAGCGGACGTGCCTTTTGTTTTGTTTATAATGTGCGAGAATTAAATAATTACTACTAAATTGTTATTGAAATTACATATGCAGTATAAGCATTAAAACTAAAGTGTGACGCGAGTTGATAGATAGAAACACTGACTTTCGCGTTCATTGCATTAGCAATGACCTAAATCTTATAGACTATAGTTACAGTGGTGAATATGGCTGCCTCAGGATCTAGCCCGTTTGACCGTAGCCAATTGCTGCGGCGAAGTCCACCGCCGACACCAACTGCACGAGACAAGCCCATAGCAACTCCACCAGCTCCTCCACCAGCTCCCGCGGAATATGAGTTACCTTCTGAAGTTCTACCCACGTCGGAAATTAAGAGATGGATGAGCACAATAGACTCCATCTTGTGTGAAGTGTGTACTATAGTAGCGGAGGGCAAAATGAACTCCGAACAGAAGATCCGTGTGACTAATTTATGCCGTAAGGTGACTAGTGGGACATCTGAGCTGGCTGTCCTGTATCAGTCTCTGACACACAAAACTATACAGGCGTACACTACTATTGAACACCTACAAGAAAAGCAGGGCGTTGCGAAATCACTCCAGCAATTCAAAGAGGTCGTAGAAAGTAAAATGAAGCCCGCAGAAACAACTTCCTACGCAAATATGGTCAAGAAGGGCTCCGACAATTACATCCGCCCTGCAAATTTAAGCTCTGTTGCTATTTACCATAGCGATAAATCCAAAACCAGCGACGACACGAAGTCCCTTGTCCAGAAAATCATCTCTCCCGAGGAACTCAAACTTCATGTTCGTGGCGTGCGAAAAGTGAGAAACGGAGGGGTCATCATCAGCACGGACAAGAGGGAAGACATAGAAAAATTACGGAAGTCGGAGAAACTAATTGCGTCAGGCCTTACCATTGAAGAACCAACAAAGCGCCGTCCTAGGGTTGCAGTTATTGGTGTCCCCGTAGCCCTAACTGAACAGGAGGTATTTGATTGTATTTTCGAGCAAAACCTCTCTGAGAAACTGCCGAACACAACCCGTGACTCCTTCTTAGCTACAGTAAAACTAAGCCATAAATCCGGTAAGAAAAATCTGAGCACCTGTAATTACATTCTAGAATTACCAGCTAACATCAGGAGGTTTCTTATTGAACTTTATTATTAATTAATTCTATAGACTATGAAGGCGCCTAAGAGCGCTACAGTTTTCGTATCTTTTTAAGCACGCTAGCGGGAGTTTATTTTTAATTTTATTTTTATATTTTAAATAGTTACTACTTATATAATTATGATCGATAATTTGCTTTGTGACCTAGATAGCTTTTCTGTATCTGAAACTACTATCTGCAATGTTGCAGACTGTAAACATTTTATTCCGGCTGTGGATAAAACACTAACTGTGCTTACCCAAAATATTCGTAGCATAAACAAAAACATGAACGGTTTTGAAGTGTTGTTACAGAATCTTGGCATAAGCTGTGATGTAATTGTCCTGACAGAATGTTGGTTGTCCAATCAGACGCTCAGTTTACCACCCCTGGATGGGTATTCTTCCCATAAAACCAATCGACAACTCAATCAAAATGATGGCGTAGTAGTTTATATCAAGAAAAATCTGAAAGCAACAGTAGAGGAACCGATAATTCAGGATAGTAATTGCTTGATCATTGAAATTAGCCCCGATGTAGTAATAATGGCTGTTTACAGACCTCCTTCTCAAGATATTGACCGATTTTTAGACTCTCTTGACACTCTTCTAAAAAAGTTGTGTAATTTCAAAAACATTATACTAATAGGTGACATAAATATTAACATTGTTTCTGGTAAACTCGATAATCATGCACATAATTACCTAAACATTTGCTCATATCACGGACTATTGCCAGCTTATCATTACCCCACGCATCAAAGTGGATCATGCTTAGATCATATAATTTTGAAAACAAAAAAACCAACCAAAACATTCATTACTAATTCTTCGCTAACTGATCATAATGCAATTTTACTAACATTACAAATATCATTACCTAGGAAAAAATGCATGCGCAGCTATACCAAAGTCAATATGGCAAAACTTGAAACCGACATACGCAGCATAAATTTTGACCTAGTTTACAACTCATGCGACGCGAATACTTCCCTAAACTACTTTATAGGCTCACTACAACATGTAATAATTAAAAACACTTTCACTACAAAAATGCCTAGGAAATATAGTAATGTCAAACCCTGGATTACACCGGGTCTCGTCCGTTGCATAAGGCATAGAGACAAATTGCACTTAAAATCGAAACTAACACCAGAGAACGAGGTACTTAGCATAACGTACAAAAGGTATAGGAACTTTTGTAATAACCTACTGAAGAAAATAAAAATCCAACATGATAAATATGAGCTGCAATCAGCAGGAAATAATAGTAAACTAGTCTGGAAATATATAAGAACAAATACTCTTAGTGCAAAAAACTCAGAACCTCCACTTGATTTGCTATCAACAGATATTTGCCCATATAAAGCAGCTGATAAAGTTAATAATTTTTTTGTCAACGTTGGTAAAAACTTGGCTGACAAAACACCTAGAACTAGAATTCTCTCTTGCCAAAACCAGACTACTGAAACTATAAATCCAGTTAATTCTTTTGTATTATTAGACACCGATATTGATGAAGTTTTGCGAATGATTTCCGGATTAAAAGATGACTGTGCTGTCGGGTGGGATGATATACCAAATAGGATCCTTAAGAAATTTAAATACCTACTAGCTCAACCACTAACTCATATCTTTCAGCTATGTCTGACGAATGGAGTTTTTCCAAGCCTACTTAAAAAAGCATTGGTCACTCCTGTTTTCAAATCTGGTGACAAGTTTTGCGTTAATAACTACAGACCCATTTCTGTATTAACAGGCCTCTCCAAAATTTTGGAAAGAATTATAAATAATAGGTTAATAAAATATCTTGAAGACAACAAATTACTTTCAGATAGTCAATTTGGTTTTAGACCAAAAAAAGCAACCTGCCAAGCAGTACACAAATTGACTGATTATATTACTAAAAATCTGGATAATAGCTTACATTGCTTGGGAATTTTCCTGGACCTAGCCAAGGCTTTCGACACTATTTCTTGCTCTAAACTATTGCACAAGCTTGAATCAATTGGGATAAGAGGAACACAACTCCTACTTTTTTCTGATTATCTCAGAAATCGTTATCAGTGTGTAAAACTCGGTCAGTTTAAAAGTTCAGAACTTAAAAACAGCTGTTACGGCATTCCACAAGGAAGTATTTTGGGACCTACGTTGTTTTTAATATACATAAATGAACTTTGCAGCCTGAAATTACCAAATGGTATCATAATGTCATACGCAGATGACACAGCCCTATTGTTCTCGGCTAAATCTAGAGAGGAGGTCTATAAATATGCTCAGAGTGGTTTTAATTATGTATCAAATTGGCTTTGCATGAATCTACAAACATTAAATGCAGATAAAACCAAACATATTTTATTTAGAATGAAAAACACTAATATACCACTTACTAACCTTACCATTTATGCTCATAACTGTACGACAGACGCTGACGCTGTTTGTTCGTGCCCTACTCTAGATAAAGTCGACCATACGAAATATTTAGGTGTTACAATTGACACAAATCTAAATTTCCGTAAACATATTGATTTGCAATGTACTCGAGTTCGTAAATTAATATACATTTTTAAGAACTTACGTCACATTGCTGACTTTAAATTAATTAAACAGGTATATTTAGCTCTGTGCCAATCTGTACTTACATACTGCATAACTTCATGGGGTGGTGCTGCAAAGTCGATTTTATTACCTCTGGAACGCGCTCAAAGAGCAATTCTAAAGGTAGCCACTTTTAGGCCTTTCAGATTTCCTACACACCAGCTGTACATGGCATGTGGGGTGCAAACAGTACGTCAATTATTTATACTGCACATCATGCTACATCAGCACGCTGAACTCGCTTATAAACCTTCTGACAAGAGAAGGAAAGATTTGGTTTGCATAAAGCCACAAACTAGGCATGCTTTTGTAAACCGGTTCTATGTCTATTTAGGACCCCATTTATATAATAAGTTAAATAGGATACTTAATATATATAGTGCCACTTGCAAACATTTTAGTCTGAAGATATGCGAATATTTGGGTAAGCTTGATTACACAGACACAGAAAAACTTCTAGAAGTGCTTCAATAATTAGGTAGATATTAAATTGGTAATTTTTAATTAGTATTTAGTAATATATGTAGGATAGTAGTATTTCAATAATCAATTAACTATGTACAAATAATCAGCTTGATCGTTTAGTCTTGGGATGGCCTGAAACACAGGTTTTTATTAACCTAGCTCAGGCAGGTCGCCACACAAGTTATAATGTTAGTACCAAACCAATGACCTTTCATAGGTAACAACATGTGTAAATTAAATTTAACTACTTTGTTTATAAGTATTTAAGCTAATATGTTAAAGAACTTGGTTCTACTAAGTATTTATAAGTTTGTAAATGTTTTACTTTGTAAAAGGACGTAATAAATTTATTATTATTATTATTATTATTATGTATACATTGTTTGTTTCTCGGCTTACCGGGTAACCGGATAACCAGTATTATTATTATTCTTTTTATACATTTACGTAGCTCGGCGATGTGCCGGGTTGACGGGGTAGTACGGGCCGAAGCCAAGTGCTACCCCTGGATACTGGTGATATGATGAGATGATGGTATGTTCAGATTTTGCGATGATGAGTTTTCTATTTGTCTGGTGAATCTTGTTCCGTGTGTTGCTTGAGTGTCTGAGGTGATGATTGATGGCTCGTTGTCATTTTGCAAAAATTTTCTAACAATCCTGCAGGTGTTTAGGATCGCTGCTTTCTGGAGACTTTGATATGTGTAGGGTGGCAAATCAAGTGTTTTTATAGACTGGTGTAGTTGTTTAGGTATTACACCTGTTGTTGATAAAACAATAGGAACTATGGTGACATTGTTAAGGTGCCACATTCGGCTGATTTCTATTTTAAGGTCTGTATATTTTGAGAGTTTTTCTGCTATTGTGTTCTGAAGATTGTGTGTATTAGGAACGGCTATGTCTATGATTTGTGCAGCTTTATTAATCTTATCTATTAATGTAATATCCGGTCTGTTGTAATGCGTTGTTTTGTCGGTAAGAATAGCTCGGTCAAAGTACAACTTGTGAGTGGAGTTTTCAAGAACAGTTTCGGGTTGATACTTATAATACGGTACCGGTGGTGCAGAGATTAAATTATATTTAAGTGCTATTTTTTGGTGGATGATATTTGCAATTTGGTCGTGTCTGTGTTTGTAATCTGTCTGAACTATTGCTTTACATGCACCTGTGATGTGCTGAATGGTTTCTGATGAACTATTGCATCGTCTACAAGTGTCTGTTGGTACAGGAACACGGAAAATATGTTTTTGGTAATTGCGGGTTTCTATCACCTGGTCTTGGATCGCTATCATGAACCCTTCTGTCTCAGGGAAGAGTTCACCACGTCTTAACCATTCGTTCGACGCTGATTTGTCGACGTTTGGTTGGTTAAGATCGTGTCGATGTCTCCCATGCAGTGATTTTCGAGTCCATTCTACGATTTTTGTCTGTCGGTCAGTCTGTTGTTCATTTTCTTGAGTTGTCTTGTCAAACATATTTAAGGGGGTGAGTTTTTTGTCATTAAATGCTATTGCTTTGTGTAGAGTTGAAGTTAGACTTTTAGAATTAAAGTATGTTCTTAAAATAGTTATTTGTTTGTTATGTAGGTTAGTAATATCTATGATACCTCGACCTCCTTCGTTCCGTGGCAACGTTAGCCTCTGTACACATGATCTAGGGTGGTGTCTTCTATGTAGGGTCAAAGTGGTGTTTATAATCCGCTGTAAATTTTTAAGATCGGTCTTGTTCCAATTTATGATACCAAAAGAGTAAGTAAGAATAGGGATGGCATAAGTGTTTATGGCTTTTGTAGTATTTCGAGCATTTATCTGCGTATTACATATTGCTTTTAATCTGTGTTTAAATTGCTTAGTCAGTGTAGTTTTAATTTCTTTATGAAGAATCTGTTTAGCTTGTATGTAACCTAAGTATTTGTATGTCCCGTTTTCATCTAATGAGTCTATGGTGTCGCCTGTCTGCATCTGGTATGAATGTAAATAAGTTTTGCCCTCTTTAATTGAATTAATTTTACATTTGTCGATTCCAAACTCCATAGCTATATCCGTGGAAAATTGTTCAGTAGCATTGGCTAGTTCATATAAGTCGTCGGGTGATGATGCGTATAATTTGATATCGTCCATATAAAGAAGGTGGTTGATTTTACAGTTTTGCTGGTCAGTCAGTATGTCAGTCATTGTATCGCTATATTTGAGTTGATACCCAGGTTTTAAGGCATTGAGTTTATTTGAAAGAGGGTTTAATGCAAGACAAAACCACAGTGGGCTGAGTGAGTCTCCTTGGAATATCCCTCGCTGGATCTTAATGTGTTCTGTCTCAACTATTCCTGAGGGTGTGTTTAGGTGTAATCGTGTCTTATTATTATTATTATTATATGCTATCTTAAAGCTAGTTGTCACCAAACGGAAATTTGAAGTATTCCCGTTTGAGCACCTATTTTTTGGGCACCTGTGCATTGAGCACCAAAGGTATTCCCATTTGAGCACCAATCGATATTTTAACGTGGTGCTCAAAGGGGAATAACATATAAAATTTGCTTTATTCTCCATTGAGCACCTACGGTGCGGTAGCTTCTAGTGATGAGTGTATAATAAATCATATCGTTAGAAATCAGCAGTTTCATTGCAGAATGTAATCATTTAATAAAAATATTTCATCATAAACATAACAATTTACTTAATCATTTATTGTTAATATCACAATAAGTTTTCTCAACTTTAATTTTATCTATCCCCAAACCAATTGTAGGGTGTAGGTTACTAACAAAAGAAATCAGTGTTTTTATATGACATATTATGAAATTATGAAGAGTAGTAAGTTGAAAGAGCCGTAGGTAAACGGGCGGCGCGCGCGCCACCCTTACCGTTCGTCGGGATATCTCGAGTAACCCGAAGTATGACGAATAAAACCGAACTGTTCCGGAACTTGTTTACGTCTTAACTCGTATTGTTTGCAAATATTTTCTATTATTATCTTACGGTGGTGCATTCCGACGTGACGTATAGAGTGATAAGTTCTTTCGTGTCAAAAATTTTACTGTGTATACGTGAGTGATAAATTTATGTAAACAATGGAGCTCAAACCTGGTCCAAGTAATAAAAATGCAGCCATAAGCTACACTACTACACACAAGAGCCCATTTTGTATGGGTCCTAGAATATATAATAAGTTGCCTAAAAATGTAAAGGAAGCAAAAAGTTTTATTTCATTTAAACATAAATTAAAAATGTATTTAATTAATAAAGCCTACTATTCAATTAATGATTATTTAAATGATACATGTAATTAATTAATGAATTTATAATGTCATGTATAGGTATGTGTTGAGAATTGAGTATGTAAAATGACAATTGTTTATTATTATTGACATCCCATTTTCTCGTGTTTTGTTCAAAATTTTTATTTATTATTTTTATTGATGTATGATCCAATTTGCACACCTGTTACGGTAGGATATGGTTTAAAGGACTATTATTTGTATTTCATCCATTTGTGTACCCATATTTCATGCAATAAATGATTTGATTTGATTTGATTTGATTTGATACTAGTAAAAGAGGTGGGCCAATAATAATATACGAAAATAGACTGTTCAGAAAGTTCAAAAATTACAAAGGAGGAAGTGTATTATGGCGGTGCTTGGATAAATCTTGTCACGGGTTCTTGACAATCAATGGAAATGAAGACATACTAAAAATTACAGAACACTGCTGTCAAACCCAAAACAGCGGAGATATACAAGTAAAGGAAGCCAGGACTTTTACAAAGAAGCTGCATCTACCGATGAGCCTATTCCAACAATTTACAAAAACAAAGCGAATATTTTAAAAGATCGAGGACTCCATTTAGCTACCGATTTGCCTAACTTCCAAAATATAAAATCCAGTCTCTACAGAAAGAGAAACAAGGTTCATGGAGTTGACCGGCTATTTGCAAAATCTGCTGGGGAGGTACAAGTGAGTATTTTTTTTTACTTTCCATTTATTAAAACGTTCTGTTAGGATGGCGCTCCGTGGGTCCTTTAATTGAAACACGTATTTACTACTACACTGAATTTATTTTAAATTACACACCAAAATTACATTAGTCGGAAAAAATATGTGGTAAGAATGAATTTTGTAGGTTGACTGCCACTGCTTGCATGGCGAGCAGTTTTATATATTATACAAATTCCCAAATCAGCTAATTTGTTATAACATCTCCCCCCTTAAGACGGAGCTTTATAATAAAAAATTAAGCGAAGGATAAAATTTAAATACAAGAATAAAATTGTTCCAAACGGAAAGGGAATGGTAGAGTAAATTTTTTCACAAAAATAAAAGTACAACTAGAGTAAATTAAAACATTACAAAATTAATGGAAAAAATAGTTAAAATTATACACAAATTAGTATAAATGAAAACCAATTCAAATAAGTAACAAGAGTACTACTTAATTAAAGTTAAGAGAAAATTTTGACATAACAAAATATTCAAATTACACAAGTTCAAGGGAAAACACATTTAAATATGTATAAACAAATTTAATTAAATTTAACAGCTTTAAAAATAATTTAATTACAAAAGAACAATGCAAAAACACATTGAAATATTGGATAAATAAAGACAAATAACGGTAACAGTAAATTTAAACATTACAAAATAATAGAAAAATAATTAAAATTACACAAGTTAATACAAAATGAAAACAAATTCAAATAAGTTACAAGAGTAATTGAACTTAAGGGAAAACTTAGATATAACAAAAATAATTAAGTTACACAAGTACAAAGCAAAAATACATTTAAATAATAAAATTATGTTACTTAAACAGGGATAATTTATTTAACAGTAAAACTAAACATTCAAAGCTATTATTAACTTACAGAACAAAGACACATTTAAATAAGTTTATATAAGGAAAAACTTTTAAGGAAGTCCCGAAATGAAAATCTATTCAGGCTGGTTTTATTTCATTAACGTGATATTTTATACGTTTTCTATTTACACATAGGGTGACATTCGTTTTTCCGTGCGTCTTCATAATTTTATAGGGTCCCTTCCAGATTGGGGACAAAGCCTTACGCAATCTATGATGCTGTTTTAAATACACCATATCTCCAGTTTTGTAGTTTTTTCCTTTATTAGCAGAAATATCGTAATACCTTTTTGATTGCTCTTTGCTTTTGTTAATGTTTTCCAAAGCTCTTTCTCGCGAGAATTTCATTCTATACTGTAAAGCGCGGATATACTCGTGGTAAGTGGCATTATTATAGGATTCAGGAAAACTACTGGGAATAGTGGGTTTGTACCCGTATAATAACTCATAAGGGGTAAATTCAGTAGTACAATGAGGAGTTGTGTTATACGACAAAATTGCGGTTGCTAGATAGGAATGCCAGTCATCGTGATCGTCATTGACAAAAGACTTAAGGTATTCCTTAAGTGTTGCATGGCTACGCTCTAGCGCACCGTTTGTTTGAGGATGGTAAGGGGAAGAAAATATTTTTTTTATTTTAAGGATCTCGGTTAATTGCCGAAACAATTCGGATGTAAAACATGTACCTTGATCGGTAAGAATTGTTTTTGGAAACCCAAATAGAGAAATGAAATGAATTAGACTACGTGCAACTTCATCTGTTGCAGAAGTTACCATAGGATATGCAGATGAGAATTTAGTTAAATCATCTTGAAGAGTTAAAATGTATTTAAATTTCTGAAGACCAGCTTCAGGTAAAGGACCTACAATGTCTAATGCTAATCTTTCGAATGGTTTAGTACTTGATGAAGTTATAACCATGGGGGCCTTATTAGAACTACGCAATGGTTTATTCACTTGGCAGAGTTTACAATCTTTAACAAAACGTTGAATGTCAGATTGCATACTTTTCCAATAGTACGACGTTTTAATCCTGTTATACATTCTTTTGAAACCTGGGTGACCAGCTACGGTAGTCCCGTGGTTTTCTTGAAGGATATTAGGGACTTCAGCAGGATTTGGATATCGAATTTGGTTTTTATAAACATGAATTTTAATGTTAGTGCCGTGGAAAATATACGATATCATGTTATATATTTTTACATAAACTAATTTAGTGAAGGGTTCTGTAAAATCTGAAACAGATAACTCTTCAATTTCCTTGTGTGTTATAATTTGATCCCTTAATTTTAGTAATAGATTGTAAATTGTTTTGTAAGAAGTTTCTTCGTAATGATGAACTTTAGTAAATAAGAAATAGATCGTTTTATTATTTGCATCGACCGACTGTACGGTTTCAAGTTCACGCTCAGCTGATTGCAACTCAGCAGAATTTGGTATCATTGACAACAGCTGTTCGCAGTGCGGCATAGTGTTGTCGAAGTCAAGTGAAACGGGACACGCAATTATATTTTGTTTCGATAAATGTAAACTTGCATTGTGTTCTTCAATCTTCGTATCACTAGAGATGGTTTTAGTAAATTGTTTTTTCGTATATTCTTCATAGGTAGTTTTATTTAAATTGGAATGAACAATTGAATTTACTGGATAGCGAGATAAAGCATCTGCATTTGAATTTACTCGACCAGGCTTGTAAATAATCTCGTAGTCGTATTCTTCTAATTTTAGTCGCCATCTTAGTAAACGTCCACCTGGATCTTTCGCATTAAATAACCATGTCAAAGGGCGATGATCTGTTACGATTTTAAACTTATAACCGTAGAGATAGGGGCGGAATGTGTTAACAGCAAAAATAATAGCAAGGAGCTCTTTTTCAGTTGTTGAATAGTTCCCTTCTTGTTTATTTAAAGTCCGAGAGGCATATGAAATGGGCTTGTCTTTGCCAATCTCACCTTGGGATAAAACTGCTCCGACGGCATAATTCGAGGAATCCGTCGTTACAATAAAGGGCTGTGAAAAATCTGGGTACTGCAACAAGGGAGCGGAGATGAGCTTTTGTTTAAGCGTGTTGAAAGCTTGCTCTTGTTCATGAGACCAGTGGAAGTTAACATCTTTTTTTAATAAAGATGTCAGCGGCTTTGTTATATGAGAGAAATTCTCGATGAAACGACGATAATAACCCGTTAGGCCAAGAAAAGACTTTACATCTTTGGGGGTTTTCAGTGTGGGGAATTGAGAAATAGCCTTCACTTTATCTGGATTAGGCGAGACACCGTTATCTGTGATAACATGTCCTAGGTAAGCAACTTCTCGTCGCAAGAATTCGCATTTATCGGGCTGTAATTTTAAGTTTGCCTCTCTGAGTTTGGAGAAAACAGCTTCAAGCTTCTGAATATGAGATCCAAGGTCATGGGAGTAGACGATACAATCATCTAAATATATATAACAGTGAAGACCTTGTAATCCTGAAAGGACAATGTTCATCATTCTTTGAAATGTAGAGGGGGCATTTTTTAGTCCGAAAGGCATCCTAGTAAATTCAAATTGGCCTGAAATGCTATTAGTTGTAACACTGAACGCAGTTTTTTCAGTATCTTTTGTGTCCAACAATAATTGATGAAAACCTGATGCTAGATCGAGTGTACTGAAATATTTTGAGTGACCTAACTGGTCTAATATGTCAGTAATGAGAGGGAGAGGATAAATCTCTGAAACAGTGACATCATTCAGACGTCTATAGTCAATGACAATTCGCCATTTTTGTTTACCGGAAGCATCTAGTTTCTTTGGGACTACCCATACAGGTGCATTCCAAGGAGAAGTTGAGGGACGAATAATATTCTGATCAAGCATTTTCTTGATTTGTTTCTCAACTTCATCTTTATGGATTTCAGGGAAACGATACGACTTAACGTGGATAGGGTCTGCGTCTTTAGTATTAATAGAATGTTTGATCACATTCGTATAAGTTAGAAATTCACCATCGAGGTGAAATATGTCTGTATATTTAGAAAGACAGTTCATCAAAGCTTTCTTTTCTTGCGGATTTAAATGGGAGCACCTAATCTGCTCAATAACTTTCTGAGATCGGTCAATTACTGAGGAATCAAATTGATGAACGAGTTCCTCTTCCGAATCGTCTAATTTGGAAGGTGGGAGTTGAAATGTAGTTACTTTAACTTGAAAATTGTCAATTTTGACTTCAGTTTCGGTGGTATTAAGAACAGAAACGTTAACTCTATTATTTGACTTTAAGTTAACTATACAGTTAGCTAAGAATACCCCTTCACTGATTTTATGATCTAGTATCAAACCTTCTTTCAGATCAGCAATCTCTGATAAATTGGAGACCGAACACTCGATGACCATTTCTGACCGCGGAGGTATGTTATATGATGGTTTACTACAACAAATAGGTATTTCGTAACCTTCTAACTTAAGGGTGTTGGTTGAATATTGAATATCTATTTTAAAATGTTGTATAAAATCACTACCAATAATACCATCGTAGTGTAAATTGATCGTATCATCAATCGCGTGAAACAAATAGTCAAATATTATTTTACTTTTTGACGAAATGCGATACTCAAAATTGACTTTAATAGACCCCATAGATTCGCAATAGGAATCGTTATCGCTTAGGCCTTTAAGTTTTATAATTTCAGGACTCAAAACTGGTTTGTTAAACAAACTGGAATGTTTAATAATACAAATTGTAGATCCAGTGTCGATTAAAAAGCACAAGGGCTTGTCATTATAGTTTGATTTCAAATAAACGTGAGGTAAAGAAACTCTGTCATTAATGTTGTTAATGGTAAATGTTTTTTCACGTAAAAGATTCGTATTTTCGAGAAATGAGGAACTGTATTTAAAATCTTTATTAAGAGACTTGGAAGTCTCTGTATGTGCACTAACCTGTGTTTGAGAAAAATTAGTAACACAGTTTGAAGGATTTAAATTACCTTTAGTAGCACTAACCTGTGTTGGAAATAATGTAGGAACACAGGGTTGAATAAAAACGTTTTTCGTGTCAATTAAATTGTGAACATTAGGTTTCGGCAGACACGGAACCGAAACCCTATTTAGTTTAAACCAGCATTTTCATTAGAAGTGTCAACATGATGTACATTAGAGCGATTATTGCTCGACACGTTACTTGAACTCGGTGCAGTTGCACTGGATAGTGTAGAGTTACGTGGATCGGTAGGCGAATTACTGTTATTGGCTTTTGCTTTAAGTTTACGACATTCGCCTATTAAATGACCACGTTTCTTACAATAAGCACATAATTTATTTGTATAAAAATTAGAGTTATGATATTGATTAGTATGAATAATATTTTGCTCGTTATTATTAGCCGTATTAACGTGATATAATTTAGGCGAAGAAAGCTTATTTTTATTTTTATAACACTCGGAAGCGACATGGCCGCTCTTATTACATATTGTGCATTGTTTATCACGACGAGTAGATAGTTTCGATAAATTATATAATTTTTCTTCTTCAATAGCTATTGTGATAGATTCTGACAAGGCCTTTGGATTTCTACACCGCACAATATGGGAAAAATTAGAGTTTAACCCTAACAAAAACGTATTAAGAGCCAAATCTTCCATTGCGGCTATACGACCTATAAGTTCTTTATCATTTTGGCAGCTATAATGGATGTCAGCTTGTAGTCGTGTTAAACATGATTCAATGCGGATAGAAAATTGCATCACGTCTTCGGAAGGCAACTGTTTGCATTGTTGTAAATCTAATAGTAAATGAGTGGAATGTTTTTTCTCTCCAAAAGTGGTTCTAAGGAACTGTTTAATTTCTGACCAACTATTGAATTGTTTTAAGCAACAAGCCAATTGAGCTTTACCTTCCAATTGCGAGATGACATATTTACATAAAACGTTCTGCTGTTCTGTAGTTGCTAGAGAAATTGCATTTTCGCAATTTGTTAAAAACGCGGGCAATGACTCACGGTCCCCGTTAAAGGGTTTGATGAATTTTGTGAGGACAGAGAGCGTGATTTTGTCTGCCATTTTTACTTTTATTTTTGGTGGCGGACTATCCTCTGAATAATCTGAATTAGATGAAGACGTAATTTCTTCGGAAATCTCCTTTTTTAGAGGCATTAAAATAATGATGATATAGTTATCGCATTAAAGCACTACAGAACATCAGAAACATAAAACACAAGAAAAATATGAAAGTAATATTGTATACAAAAAATGGAATAAATCTACTTTAAAAGAGTTCTAGAAAAATATTAAAATTATTTTGAAAATTTTGAAAAAAATCACTTCACTGTAATTAACTTGATCACTTTTACTAGATAAATGGATAGGGAAAACTCACAGTAATAGGGATATGGCAGCAGTGCACGCGAACATTCTGGAAGGATGATGACACATACACGTAGTGTGGCGTGACACGACGTGGCGACCTGGCGATTCAGCGAATCGTATTGCAGGTCGATGACACGACACGTTGCGTTCAGCAGGCACGCGGTGCGACCACGTTGCTGATGAAGTGATGACGGATGATGGATGGTGTGCGATTGGAGGTCGTCAGCGAGACCTCGACGGAGGGTCCTCTTGTGATGCGAGCTTGCACTCGGAAGTGGAGACTGACCGTCGACCACAAGGCAGTAGGAGATATTCCGGGGTGATGCGGGCTCTCGCTTAATAGCGGAGGCTTATCGTCGATCACGGGTAGCAGGAGGTGTTTCAGGGTGACGCGGGCTCACGCTGAATAGCGGAGGCTAATCGTCGATCACGTGGAATGCAGGTTTCCGGAGTGACGCGGGCTCACGCTAAAAGCGGAGGCTGATCGTCGATCACGTGGAATGCAGTAGCGCGGGCTTAGGCTTTTGGGGAACCCAAGGCTTATCGTCGACTACTCACCGAAAGGACTGCTAAGCCACGGAGCCAACAAATAATATGGTGCAGACGAGTGGCAACGAATCGCGACGCCTACACCTATATATCTCACTTCTGACACCAATTTGTTAGGATGGCGCTCCGTGGGTCCTTTAATTGAAACACGTATTTACTACTACACTGAATTTATTTTAAATTACACACCAAAATTACATTAGTCGGAAAAAATATGTGGTAAGAATGAATTTTGTAGGTTGACTGCCACTGCTTGCATGGCGAGCAGTTTTATATATTATACAAATTCCCAAATCAGCTAATTTGTTATAACAGTTCGTTAAACTTACAAAACATTCGTTAATGCGCCTGCAAAATTTGTTAAGTATGTGTATTTTTCAATTTTAGGTTTTTTATGTTTTTTTTTTTTTTTTTTTAATCTTATTTATTAATGGAGGTTTGTTCACATTTGAACATGTCACCCCCGTAAAACAACACAAACAAACATTAACACTGTTTACATTAGAAAGGTAGGAAGAGGGTCAATGTGACCTATTCTTAATACCTATTAGGGTCAGCCTATAGAGCATTCTGGCCTCCTCCGAAAGAGGAGAAGACAAAATGCTATTGCACCAACCAACATTCCGGAGGATCACATCATTTTGGGTTACAAAGTTATATCTTAATGCTTCGTTCCGAACACATTCCATCAAAATATGGCATACGTCCTCTACAACATCACATTCGGCACAACTCGGAGAATTGACCTTCTTCATCAGGAATCCAAACTTGTTTAATGGAATGTGTCCTGAGCGAAGTCTAAAACTTGTCACAATTTCCTGCCTTCCCATATTGCGTTTCTCAAACCACGGGACTCGAGGCAACGTAGGTTGTACAGTTCTGTACCATATTCCCTTAGTAAGTGATCTTTTATCAAAATACTCAGACCACATCAAGGTGCAGAACTCTTTGACGTCACTAATTAGGTTTGTGTAGAAAGGCAAACAGTAGAAGTTAATACCATCAACCACAGCTTCTCTGGCTAGTTTATCTACAGCTTCATTACCAACTAGGCCAATATGGGAAGGTATCCATTGTAGCACAATTTTTCTATTAATTGTGTTAAGTTTATACAGACAGTTTAATATATCATAAGCCAAGGGAATGCCTCTGATCATTTGAGTACATCGCACCAGATGTTGAAGAGCACTTTTAGCATCTGTAAATATTACAAAATTTCCATCTTTGTTCATTGATGTAATATACGATAGTGCTTCCGCGATAGCAATGAGCTCAGCATACATAATTGAAATTTGATGATTATTTACATTTAACTTTATAAATTCATTTGTTTGTATATCTAGAAAAGCAGCACCTATCCCCTGCTTGTCCTTGGAGGCATCTGAATATATTTTGTAAAAGCCTAAATACTTTTTGTGTAGAAACTTATTACAGAGGAGTAACAAGTTTTGTAAATTAAACTGACGTTTAGGTTTGTCCACACGATTAATGTTCAAATTAATAAAACTACTCGTATCTATATTATTGATCCAGGTATCTAAAGTAAACATCTCCAGTTGTGGGCTCGAGTGTACAGGCCACGATTTAAATTCATTGTGTACTGTCACTAACAACGGTTTTTTCTTTCGTCTCCAATATAAATTTTGACTGAGATTTGATAAATCTTCTAATAACGAGATTAATTTATTATCACCAAGTGACTTTGCCTTAAGCCAAAATTTACCAGCTAGAAAAGCACGGCGCACAAATAAAGGTTGCAGTAATAACTCTGACTCCATGACATGAATAGGGGTGCTTTTAATAAAACCACCTATAATGCGCATATATTGGTTCTGAACTTTATCCAACTTGACAGAATTACTCATGGCGCTAGTGTCGTATAAGAAACTTGCGTAGTCCAATCTACTTCGTACAATAGATATATATAACATTCTTAAATAGTATGGATGCATACCCCAACTAGATCCCGTTAAAACTTTAAATATACTCATAAACTTCAAAGCTTTTTCTTTAATTTCATTAATGTGTCTACCCCATCTTAAATTTCGATCAATCCACATTCCTAAATATTTAATACAACGTACATTTTCTAATACTATTTCATCTACAACTAAACTTATATCATCATTTAAATAACTATTTTTAAAAATACATACTTTACTTTTATGTGGGGAAATTGAAAGGCCCAAGTTTCGAAGAAGCTGACATAAAGTATTTAGAGAGTTTTGTAATATTCTAGTACCTTCATAGATAGACCGAGTAGTATAGTATAAAACGAAATCATCCGCATATTGGGATATAAATATATCTTTCTCAATTGATTGACAAACGTTTATTGTGGCCACATTAAAGAGTAAGGGGGATAATGGATCACCCTGTGCCAGACCCCTACAAGTAGTTCTAGAAATGTACCCGGTTTCAGCTTTTATTTTAAGATTCCTAAATTTTAAAAAATTCCAAAGGTATTGACATATTTTTGACCCCGCATTAATTGTATGTAAAATCGAAAGTAGAGAAAAAATATCAATGTTATTGTAAGCATTGTCAATGTCTACAAAACAACTGACAGTGTACATTCTTTCAGAAAAACCTTTCTGAATACGAGAAATTAAGCAACTTAAACTATCGAAACAACCTTTAGTTCTCCTAAAACCCACGGTATTTGGTGAGAACATACTATTTTTTTCTAAAAACCATTCAAGTCTCTTATTAATTATTACATGAAACATTTTACACATACATGACAATAAAGATATCGGTCTCAAAGATGAAGTCTGATTAGGGTTCCTTCCAGGTTTCGGGATTGCTATTATTTCAATGTCACGCCATTGAGTGGGAACAAAACTATGTAAAAAGAATTGATTATATAAAACCAAAAGAATAGCCATCCCGTTATTGGGTAGATTCTTTATCATGGAGTATGAAACACCATCGCATCCAGGAGATGTATCCTTCGCTTTAATACATTTAATTAACTCCTGCATGGAGATTTTATTCTCCAGATTTAAATTAGGCAGTGTAAAGTTTGGCTGATTTGGTACTGCATAATCTGGCGTCAAACTACGAATCAAGTTATTTGCTCTCGTATTATCTACTATAGTTCTCGGACACCGATAACCCTTAATCCATTTCATCTTGCGCCACATTTCTGAAACCGATATATTATGGTCTATTGTTGAACAGAATTGCACCCAATCATTAAATCTTGCTTGCCGTATTAACTTTTGCGCAGATGCTATTTTACATTGCAAAATGTCTAAGTTTTGCGGATTTGGGTTTTTACGGAATGTTGATAAAGCTAATCTTCGGATTGCCACAGCTTTAGAAACATCAGCATTCCAGTATGGTTTAGGGTGGAATTTCGACACAGGATTTTGTGGTATTTTTGTTAAAGGTATATGCAGATCCGCTGCTAAGTTAATGTAACCAATAAAAATATCATAAGCTTTTTGACAATCTTCAGGAAGTATTAAATTAGTAAACATGTGTTCAAGACACAATTTATAGGAATTCCAGTCAGCTTTTTTATAATTTCTTTTAACAACAAAATCTTTGTTAATCAAACATTCACAGGATAACTGGATGACTAAGTGGTCACTTCCCAGTGTTTCATTTAAAACGGACCAATTAAAGTTAAGAGCAATATCAGTTGTAACCAAGGACAAATCAGGAGAAGATTCCTGCAAGATGTTATTAACCAATCCAATGCGCGTTACATCGCCATTATTAATCACAACGTAACTACTATCTATGAGTGAATTAACAATTTGTACTCCTCTTACGTCTACTTTATTGGACCAATTCGTATGGTGAGCGTTAAAGTCACCGACTATAATTGACTTTCTACTAAATGATGAGAATAGATTATTCCAATCCGTTTGGCTGGTTCGAACGGAAGGTGGACAATAGACACCTATAAAATTTTCTAACATAGGATAATTCAATATTTTGACGTGTAAGAATTCTATTCCCGAGAGCATTTGAAAGTTTCCAACCTGAGCTTTAATGGACTTGTGAGTAATAATAGCCACGCCTCCATACGAATCGTCTCTGTCTTGGCGAAACACATTAAAGCTATTTATTTTAATATAACTATCGGAGTCTAGCCATGTTTCCGATATGGCGGCTATGTGTATTTTATTTTGATTAAGTAATTGAGAAAAAGTTGCTAATTTTGGTTTAAGGCTCCGAGCATTCCACTGAATTATATTTAATTTTACATTTTCTGTCTTATCCATTAAAGAAATTACCAATCATTTGCAACAGCGTAGATTCTGATACCATATTAACCACCAACAGTAAGCACCACTCAATACAAAGTTTAGCTATATTTTTAATTTTAGTGTACCATGAACAGTTTTTCAAAAAAATAATTTCTTTAAGACGCGATAACAATTCGCTAAATGATGTGCTAGACCCCGCATTACCTTTTGTTTGTTCATCGTCTTTTTGTTCGCACAAGTCACTATCGTTGGTTTGCGATGACTCACATTCCTCTGCCAAACTAGATTGCCAATCAGAGAAAATGTCGGTTAACTTCTGCTTTTTATTAGTAGACTTTTTCTTGTTAGGTGTTGGCTCCTTATGACGCACGTTAGTAGCAAAGCTTGGTGATTGCACGGCGTAAACCTCGGCCTCGACGTTGACCACTTCTGCAAATGTGGGAGTACCAGTTGAAGTAGATGCCCTATTAAAAACTAAGTTCCTTGCTTCTGTCTGCTTAGCCTGATCGTCTACAAGTGGAGAAGGCGGTACGTAGGCTTTTAGGGCCATTTTGTATGTACAATTGAATTCGGCCATGATTTCACGTATTTTCCGTTCTTTTAGGTATAGAGGACACGTTTTAGACAAAGCTAGATGATTGCCTGAACAGTTTACACACTTAAACACTTTAGTCTCACAGTTTGCATGGTCTCCACCGCACTTAGGGCAAACTATTTTATTAGAAGGACAAGTCTTAAGTCTGTGTCCCAATTTCCAACATCGCGAGCATTGCGACACTGGATAAATATAAGGTTCGACCTTAATCCGCAACCCCTCAGTATAAACGTATGGCGGTAAAGTATTTCCTTTAAAGCATATTCTTATTACTTCACATGCTGTCCAGCCACCTTCCTTGTCTCGTCGATCTAGACGCTTCACAGAGATGATTTCAGTGTTATCTTGACAAAATAAACTGCTCGATATCTCTTTTTCCTCTAGTTCAAGCTCAACGTCCTTTATAATGCCATATGAAAAACTTACTTCCAAATCTTTGCTGATTCTCCATCCTTTTGTAATAAGATCTTCGCATGAACATAACTTATTCATACTCGCTTCATCTTCAAATTGTATTCGAACTCTAAATGGACTCAGGTACTTAACCTGAACGATTTTAACAATATCCTTAGCTTTTAACAATTTAGCCAATGCAAACGATTTCGGAAGTTTATCGCTGCATGATATTGTAACTTTTAATTTCGGTATGTCCTTCTCCGGACTATTTAGCCTGAATTTTTTCCCTTTTCCTTTATTGGTAATTAGCATCCATTCTTCATCCGATTCTACTTCTCTGACAGTCCTTTTTTGCCCGGCAACCGGTAATACATGTTCCGTTTCCTTCATATTAGTTAAGTTTTGATTTTCATCCTCATATCTAGTATCGTCTAATTGAATTTGCTCCATTACAAGTAAACAACACGCGTACGCGCCCCGCGCGCCCGCGCATGTACCGGCCGGTGGCCACCTGCGTAGGTAAGCGCGTAAACAACACGAATTCTAAGAATCAATATTGCAACTAATTAGTATCGTAAGAAACGCGTCTTATTCGTACGAGTGCCGATACGAACTGTTTTTTATGTTATTTTAATCTTTATTTCAATACACAAAAGCTGTAAATAGCTTCATCAATATTGAACTTATCACACACCTGTTTTTACAGCTTGTATGTCTTGAAAAAACCTTAAATGAAAAAAAAAAACACATTGACTTTTGCAGACACTACTACGCCAGAGAGAGAGAGAGAGAGAGAGAGAGAGAGAGAGAGAGAGATTTGATTCAATCTTAGACAAAGAAATTTGACGAGTGGCATACCACCCTTACTGTTTTACTTTTGTTATCTATATACATATAATAAATCTGTAGAAGTAAAATTTCTGTACATTTAAAATATCAAAAAAATAAATAGCAGGGGGTGTTACTAGACCGACACCGAACCCAAAAATATGATTAAAAAAATTTTTGTCTGTCTGTCTGTCTGTCTGTCTGTCTGTCTGTCTGTATGTTCAGGTATCACGCAAAAACTACCGGTTCGATTACGATGAAACTTGGTGTACATATTCTTTAATATCCTGGGCACAACACTGGGTACTTTTTATCCCGGAAAAGTATACTGAATAAAAAACAAACTAAATTTTGCGGTTCGATCCCTAGACCTGACTACTGTACCAACCGCAAATTATAAGTTTGTCGTAGGTTACGTCACCCGCAGTGGAGTTCACCAAGGGGCGCTGCACACGGCTAAGATAGTATAATATTTTATCTTAAGATACAATATAGTTCGCCATAAATTCAATGGACTATCACACACTACTAAGATAATAAATAATATATTCAAAATTAATATTGGAGGATTATTGGTGATCGATACTGATGCCAAAAATGCAATCAGTAAATGTTTTGTCTGTCTGTCTGTCTGTATGGTACCTACACACATAGTTCAAAAACCATTATAGGGATTTTAACCAAACTTGGTACGGTTGTAATCAATACGCCTGGACAGGTTGATCTTAGTCTCAGTTGTTTTACACATGGTCAGTTGTACGTTGCTCTTTCCCGGGTCAGTAGTTCCAGAAATCTTTATGCATACATACCGGAAGGATCAACTTTGAAAGTAGTCTATCCGGAAGTATTCTGCTAAAATGATTACGTTTATATATCAACGCACAACCCAAACCTCTGGTATTAGAGACATGAAACTTGAAAGGGTGTTCTTAGTGAAAAGTATCCACTAAAAACGACTTTTGGAAACTCAACCCTTAAAGGGAAAACATAGGGGACGGAAGTTCGACATCCACGCGGGCGAAGCCGCGGGCAAAAGCTAGTTACGTAATAAACTTGATGAAACACAAATCTTAGGCTTTCTAATGATGATGCAAGCAATTTATTTTGTGACACGTTAAAATTGTAAATATAGAACCGCACAGGTTCGAATCCTGCTCGCTTGCTGCATTGTTTCACTTGAAGATACTGCTTGGCAAATAAGAGTATGGAAAAACTGAGGGCGCCTCTTGTGATAGAACGAAATGCTATGACTTCAAAGTCTTTATTTTAGATATATTATGTTATTTTAGAACACAAGTCGATATAACGATGGCTGTTTCGATAACCGGTCGTCATATCAAAAATATTTTTAGTCTGTTTTTTTGCCAAACTGTACGTAGTTTTAGAATTTTCCGAGATAGTATCAATAGATATGTTTCCTTGCGCTGCTAGTTATGTTTCTCTGAGTTAACTTTAAACTGATGAAAGTAGTATGAGCAAACATGAATTTCAGTACCTACTCAAAAGTCACGCCGTCTATAAAACAAAAGTAAAAAGTAATTTCTTAAAATAACCTTTATTTTCATCAGTTGCATATTACAAATTCATTATTATCATAACTTTTGTAGGTATGTCTTACTTATTTTATTATAGGTACCTACCCAAAAAAATATTTGGACTTCCTGTTGGCAGACTATGACGATGGTGCAAGATCACGGATACTACTGTTTGCAACTCAAAAAAGCAAGGCAGAGCTTTCAAGAATACACCATCTATACTGCGACGGTACATTTAAATGCACGCCAAAGCCGTTTCTCCAAATGTATAGTATGCATGGTGAGATTGATGGTGTCGTCAAGCATATGCTTTGCTTTTAGACAAAAAAATGACTACAAATATTACATTATTCCAATTATTAAACTCGACAGTACCAGGCATATGTGTGGATTTTTTCACTAGTGACTTCGAAGAAGCCGCAGTCAGGGGCGTTGAGGCTGTGTTCCCCAATGTAGCCAGTATATGGATGTTACCTTCATTTTAAAAAAGCCTTGAAAAAGAAAGGAAAGGAATTAGGGCTGAATGAAAACAGTATCTGTCGAAAGCACGTCGCTTTATGTACCATGCTTCCCCATCTGCCACCCGAAGCTATAGATGATGCATGGCTATACATAATGAGTGAGAGTCCACAAGGCGATAACATCATAAAGTTTAATTATTATATGTTATCACAGTGGATAGAGCACAGCCTATGGTCAAACAAATGGTCTTGTTATGGCCAAACCCATAAAACTAATAATTTTCTTGAGAGCCACTACTCAACTATAAACAAGATAATTAATAAAAACAGTGAGAAAAATCTAGCTAAGATTTTAGGTGTTTTACAACAAAACGACAATGAAATTCAATTACAGTGAAATTCGCAAAAAAATGGGAAAATCAAAATGCCAAGAAGATGCGAAAAGAAGGAATCAATTGATCATTTCAATAGTTACAAAGAGTACAAAAGTGGACTTATTACAATTGGCCACTGCTTAGAAAAGCTTCGATTTTAAAATAGTAAATTGGTGTTTTGATTAGTGTGCATTTTTTAGTAACAACTTCAAATAGAACTGATTGTGATATTAAAAAATACTGACTGATTGACTGATTATCATACTAAGAATTTGTAAAAGAAACCATACAATTTCAGTTATTAGTCATTCTAGCAACGAAAAATATTACCTCTGTTTCAGTTATAGAAACGATTGGTAGTAGTATTTTTTTCTTGAGAGTTAAAATTATTTATTTAACTTGAAAAATTTAAAACGGAACGGTTCTGCTTATAAGGCTTGTAAATTTTACAAAGATTAATAATCATTGCGTTATTAATCTATGTTCGAGTTAAATGGTGATAATTTAAATTTTAGAAATATATATACATATTTTTAACATATTACTACTACCAAAATTTTCTAAATCTGATATACAGTTCATATTTTTCGTTTCTAAACAGCTAAAAACTGTACTTGTATTATATATGTTAGTTTTATTAAGAAACTATCTTCTGCCCGCGACTTCGTACGCGGATCCTGTTGCTTATGCCAGCGACAACGGGGTCGTCAAAATCGAAGATCTGAAACATCTGATGTCGAATTCTATAAGCCCGGGGACGGGAAATCAATGGGATGCGCGAGACGATTCAAGATGTTCCAGATTTTTTATTTTTGTTGGTCAACAGGAAATGCCATCAGACTTAACAACTTTTGCTAAGACGCCATTTCTATTATGTATATGTTATATTGTCTCTGGGCTTTGGAGTTCCCCTACAGGTGCTCCAGATCTTCAAATTTAGTCTCACAGTAGAAAACACTCTTCACGTGGAATAGTTTTTGCAATGGCACCATTTTTATATCTCTTTCACTTTAGGTGTTCCATTTTCCAAAATAAATTATAGCCTATAATATGTTGCGTGACGTTCACGATCAGCGGTCAGTCGCGCATCTCCTTCCCCCACTTATCTCTAGAGTCGATGCGTATATACGCTGAAAACTCAAGCGTCATGCTTTTTCCGTGAACGTCTCTAACTCGCGAGACAGTGCATGATGTTCACGATCAGCGGTCAGTCGCGCACATATTCTTCACTGGTCTCTAGAGACCTGGATGTAGATGCGTAAATACGCTGAGAATGCAGGCGTGCTTCGCGATCCCAAGAAGTTTCCACGGAGCGAGTTGCAGCCTCATGTTCTCGAACAGCATCAAGTCTCTCCTAACGCTCTTCGGTAGATTGTTGGGATCTTATGGTCTTTAATCATTTAGCACCTTTGGAACATTGGGAAAAATTTGACGTCTTTCTAGGCATGGTTATAGTTTTATTGTGATGATAACCTGATCAATTGACCTGATCAATTAAAATCTAAGTGGCTGCTCCCCTGCGTTACCGGGTAAGCTCGTGTAACGAAGATAAATGGAAAAGGAAATTAAACACTCAAATAACATAAGCCCGAAGGCATACGATAAAAAAATGGGAGTTTTAGCCAGTAGAGTCTAATTTTCAACGATATACCATCGTCATCGAAAATCAGTCCTGAACTGTTCCCGCCTTCACCGCGTAGTACCTACCTCCTACTTATGTTATTTTATAATTATGCAATGAAATTAGTGATAGTTTTAATTTCTATATCAAATGTTTCTGATCTTCGATTTTTATAAGTCAACAGGAAATGCCTATCAGACCGAACAACTTTTGCTAAGACGTCATTCCTATTTGAGTTATGGTGTAGCTGGGCTCTTGGAGTTCCAGAACAGGTGTTCCAGATCTTCGATTTTTATACGTCAACAGCGAATGCTCATAAGGCTGAACAACTCTTGCTAAGACGTCATTCCAATATATGTTAGGTATAGTGTAGCTGGGCTCTTGAAGTTCCACATCAGGTGTTCTGGATCTTCAAATTTATTCTCTCAGCAGAAAATGCTCATAACGTGGAACAATTTTTGCTATGGTACCATTTTTGTATCTCCTATAGTTTAGATGGTCTGTTGCGGTTCTGCATCAGGTGTTCCGGATCTTCAAATTTATTCTCTCAGCAGAAAATGCTCATCACGTGGAACAATTTTTGCTATGGGACCATTTTTGTATCGCCTATAGTTTAGCTGGTCTGTTGCGGTTCTGCATCAGGTGTTCCAGTTTCCAAGATAAATTATAGCCTATGTGTTGCCCAGACTTAATATCTATACAACAAAAAAAACATCATTCAAATCCGTCCAGTAGTTCCGAAGATTAGCGTGTGCAAACAAACAGACAAACAAACAAACAGACAAACAGACAAACAGACAGACTTTTTTTTTTTGGATTCGTGCTCTATTACTGTTTCTAAACCCCCCTCAATTATTATTTTTTTAAATATATTTTTTAATAATAATAATAATAATAAGCCCCCTAAAATCCAACCTTACGTCCGAGCTGAACACCTAGCTACGTGGGGGGCGGACACGCGTACTGTACAATTGTACAAAAAACTTACGCGGCTAACAAGGCAGGGTAACCCTTCATGGAGATGAGTAAAAGAGTTTATAATTTGCGGTCGCTTCCCGGGGAGCGCCGGGGCGCATCTGGAGCCGATGCTGGGTGCCACAGCATGCAATCCATCGGCGGTGAGGAGTTGAGCAAGCGGGCTCCCACCGAAAAAACTATTACAGCTGGTCGTAGTAAGCTGAACAGGCGGGCTCACTGCGTAGGAGCTACAGCCGAATCCACGGGCGATGATACTACTTCTTTATTCTCATCCATCCCTTCAACTCGCCCCTCCTACATGACAAGAAGAACAACTAGCTTGTCCACCACAAACACGCTTGATAGTGTTGTGCAAGAAGCCAACTTTGACTTAGAGTTTGCACCCACTACAAGTGCCCCCACTAAGCGCAGACGATGGACATCTGATATGAATAAGTTCATACTGCGCACTTATTTGCAATTGACTGCGTTAGATACAGACAAGAAAACTTACCTAGAACCTCTCCATCTTAAATTTATAGAAAAATATCCGCACATGCAAGTCAGTCGCCAAAGAATAGGAGACCAGCGTAGAGCTATAGTAAATAACAAATTACTAGCACAAGAAACAATAGAAGAGATAACAAAAGAAGTAAAAGAAGACTTACACCAACTAGAACTTAACCATTTTACCTTACAACCACAAAACACTATCGATCACACACAGCATACACAAATTACAACCTATGAAACACAAAATACACAAAACGGAACACAGACTCGAATGAGATGGACAAGTGAGCAAAATGAAGCCATAATGCCATCTTATTATAGGGTAACAGATTTAGGCAAAAATGAAACGGTGTATAGAAGACTCATGTATGAAGATTTTATTAGAAGTTTCCCTTCACTTGCTCACTTAAGCGAACAACGAATAGCTGATCAGAGAAGGGCAATAATAAACAATCAGTACATCAGCAATGACAAATTAAAACGATTAAAGTCAGAGGTCTCTAAAGAAATAGGGCTAGATAACGTTAACTCACGCGATAGAGAAACGATAGCAACTAATATTAACACCAATAATATCACTCAATTAACACAAAATATTGACTTATATTCCACGGAAGCACCTACCGAACAAACACTGAACAACACAGAATTACATAGTATAATTGACACTTCACCTGACCCACAAATTAATCTGGAAAGGGACCCAGTAATAGATGATACCTTCCAACAGGCACTTCAATTTTATAAAGAATCATTGCCCACAAACAGAATGTACATTCCGAAACAGAAACCATCCAAAAATCTTGCTAAATTAATAAGCTATGTAGATAAAACAATTCTTCCAGAAAATATTACCAGAGACAGTGACTTCAACACACTCCAAACCGTCATATACTGTGCGGCATGGACAGTCGCTAAAACAAATGGAGCAAGGATAACACTGGAACCGAGAGAAATCATTAGAGCTAAGAAAACAGAATACAAACCAAAATGGCAAAAACGATTAGAACACAAAGTTAAAGATCTACGAACAAAAATAGGCAGAATGACACAATTCATTAACGGTAGTAGGAGCAAAAAATTAAGGAAACACGTAAGCAAAATCATAAAACTATATCAAATTCATACCGTACACGAAGAACCAAACACGCAAGCAGCTCACACCCTCGACACACTGAAACAAAAACTCGCAGTCGTAGCAGGCCGACTTGCAAGATATAAAGCATGCACTTTGCGAAAGCAACAAAACACTCAATTCACACACAATGAAAAACTCTTCTATCGCAATATTAGACATACTACAAAAAATCTACAAGATAACGTACCTAATGGCAGCGTAAATGACTCCCCTGACCCGGCAATATTACAACAGTTCTGGGCCAGAATATGGGAACAACCTGTAGAACATAATTCTGAAGCTGATTGGATACAATCTGAAGTATCAACTAACAACATAAACACTCGGCCAATGGCATTTGAACAAATACCCCCAGAAATATTTCATAAAGTTCTATCTAAGTTACACAACTGGAAAGCACCCGGATCAGACCACATTCATAGTTACTGGTACAAAAAATTCACATCAATCCATTGTCATCTATATAATTTTATTAATACATTCATTCAAGACCCCAAATCAATCCCTTCTTACATTACATCCGGTACGACTTATATGATACCAAAAGACCATAATGACCTCTCAAACCCAGCGAAATATAGGCCAATTACATGCTTGCAGACCTTGTATAAGATCATCACATCGTGTATATCTGAACTGATATACAAACACATTGACGCCAATAACATCTTAGCCGAACAACAAAAAGGGTGTCGAAAGTATAGCCAAGGCTGCAAGGAACAACTGATTATAGACTCTATCGTTTTAAAAAAAGTTCAGAAATCCAAATCGGATCTATTTACCATGTACATCGATTACAAAAAAGCTTATGACTCGGTTCCTCATTCATGGCTAGGGCAAGTATTAGAAATTTATAAAATCCATCCGTCTATAGTAACATTCCTTAAAACCATTATGAAAACCTGGACTACAGCACTAAAATTTACTTCCCCAACGGACACAATAGACACTATCCCAATTAAAATACAGAGAGGAATCTTCCAGGGAGATGCACTAAGCCCATTGTGGTTTTGCCTCGCTTTAAATCCCCTATCTAAAATTTTAAATGCAACCTCATTAGGAATCCTTTTGAATCCTACTGTAAGAGCCAGACGCGATGAGCCTCAGGATAACATTTTGAACCATTTACTATACATGGATGACATTAAACTATACGCGAAAACAGAGAGTGAACTTGACGAACTAGCTAACTTGACAGAAAATTTCACAAAAGATATTAAAATGGAATTTGGAATAGATAAATGTAAAATCAATTCAGTTAGAGCAGGACAGAACTATTTACACCAGTACACTTTAGAAACAGGCGAACAAATAGAACCACTAGATGAACAGGATACTTACAAATATCTGGGATACATACAATCAAAACAGATACACTATAAAGAGACCAAACAGAAACTACAACAACAATTTCAACATAGATTAAATACAATATTAAAAACACAACTCTATTCTCGAAACACAGCAAAAGCAATTAACACCTTTGCCATCCCGGTCCTCACCTATTCGTTCGGTATAATCAACTGGACCAAAACCGACCTGATAAACCTACAACGCAAAATGAACACTACGATGACTAAATTCCGTAAACACCACCCAAGATCATGCCTGCAAAGGTTAACACTACCCCGTAAAGAAGGAGGCAGAGGACTTATAGACATTTTAAATCTACATAACCGACAAATTTCAAACCTTAGAAAATATTTCTTCACTAAAACTACATCTTCAACACTTCACAAACTAATAACTCAAAACGACCAACACTTTACACCTCTGAATCTCAAAGACACAACTGAACAAAGAAACGAAACCGTAATTGATGATAAAACCAAATGCCTAGAGTGGACCCAAAAGTCACTACACGGAAGACACCGTCAAGATTTATGCCTACCTAATGTCGACAAAGAAGCGTCGAACGCGTGGCTAAATCGAGGTGAACTCTTCCCAGAGACTGAAGGCTTCATGATAGCTATACAGGACCAAGTAATAGAGACCAAAAACTACAGAAAGCACATAATTAAAAACCAAATAAATGACACATGTAGAAAATGCAATAGTTCTCCTGAAACAATTCAACATATAACCGGGGCCTGCAAATCAATAGCTCAAACAGATTACAAACATAGACATGACCAGGTAGCCAATGTAATTCACCAGAAACTAGCGCACAAATTTAAATTCATAGAGACCACAGTACCATACTATAAATACAACCCCCAAACTGTACTAGAGAACCCTACAACAAAATTGTACTTCGACAGAGCCATCCTCACTGACCGCACAATTCATTTCAATAGACCAGACATTACATTGATAGACAAAATTAACAAAACTGGATTCTTAATAGACATAGCAGTACCGAACACTCACAACTTACAGACTACAATAGCCGAAAAACTATCGAAATATATCGAATTAAAGGATGAAATAACCCGCCTCTGGCGCCTGCAAAAAGTTATAATAATCCCGATAGTTATATCCACAACAGGGGTTGTCCCTAAACAGCTCCATCAATCCCTTAGGTCTCTGAACCTTCCTCCTAACACTTACCATCTACTGCAGAAGGCAGTTATTCTTAACACATGCAGGCTAGTAAGGAAGTTTCTTCAGTGTGAGATGGACAAGGTAAACCAATAAACTAGACCAAATACAACCCCTTCCAATAATTAGTGTGCGCACAGGCGCAAATCAATAAGGTCTTTACAATTCTGCTTTTAGCCCAACTGATGAACACTTGGCTTAGGCCCGTGCAATCAGGAATACCCGGTTAGCCGGAGATAAAAAAATATAAAACAAAAATAATAATAATAATAATCGTTTATTTATAAGAAAGGGCACATTGTAACTGTTATTATCTTATTATATAAGTATTATATAATAAGATAATAACAGTTACAATAAAGCACAGTTGATTTTTGCCTGAACTAGGTTGAACCTGTGTTTCAGGCTACAAGGCATATAAATATCTACTTAAAACAAATAAATTAACATTTCGTGTTTATTAAAATACTAAAATTAAAACTTACATGTATAAACTTTAGATAGGAAACAGTGTGTAAGCAGTTTATTTGCAGACAACAAGTAGATCCTCTGTCTGTGCATACGATAAACATATTCAATGTACAGACACAGTTTTTTTACAGTCTTATTATATGTATAGATATTATTTATCTAAAAACAATAAGCGTAAAGACTACTGTTGTTACGAGGAATGTGATTTTTTTTATTGGTTTAAGTAGGTGATGTACCTTGAAAATAACATAAGGCTGATTGTTAAATTAATAATAATTATATTGAGGTCATATTTTTTTCCAAAACGACTAAAAAATTTACTTGTAAAATATATGTTAGTATTTATAAGAAATTTTATTTAAATTTAAAATATAAGCATGATGACTTCATCCTGTTGTTACAAGGATTGAGATTTCTTTTATTTGCTTTAAGTAAGTAAGGTACATAGAAAATAACATAAGGCTGATTGTGATATTAATAATAATTACTTAGTTTCCTAAAATTAATATGCTAATAAAAGTACTGCCAATTTTTATCGATATGTTTTATTATACAGCCCATCACTAGAAGCTACTGCACCGTAGGTGCTCAAAAGGGAATAAAATTGAATATTTTTTATTGTTCCCCTTTGAGCACCAAGTTATTATATTGATTGTTGCTCAAATGGGAATACCTTTGGTGCTCAATGCATAGGTGCTCAAAAAATAGGTGCTCAAACGGGAATACTCCGGAAATTTCTTCTCAGAAACTCGAGCATGTTCCTGGCCGCTCGTTCCAATCCAGTACAAAAGGGCGCCCCGTACGTGAATGTGCTGCCGCGGATCACGCGCTTCATGCTTCTCTGTGCTCGCTCTGGGTGACCTCGAGGAAGTTCAGATGGGACGCGCAACTGCAATCGTGGACAAGTAAACGGTATAAGTGCCCAAAAGGCTAGCAACATTACTACGTTAAATGGCAACGGTAATTCTTTGGCCAAAAACAGACCTGTGGTCACGTGAAGAGTCGACCAACTGCTTGGCGAATGGCGATTATCTTAAAATAAAACGGCTCAAATACACACATCAAAAGTGTCTAGGGATCAACATATATTTTTGCAATAACTTTTCTCCTGATTGATATTAATTAAAATTTTCTTTAAGGATTCATCAAATAAAGTGTTTTCGTTTGTCACAGTAACGATAAACCAAGTCACCTTTGCATTAATAAAGAAATTTGCCATTTTCCTAATAAAGGGATTTTTGACATTTGAACCACTAACATTAAAGTTCGAAAAAAAGACTGAAATAACAGTTTTCTTTAAAATTTTATTGGGTAACTTAAACAATTAATAATCCGTGTTTCTACCGCGAACACTAACAACACAAGAACATCGATTTGGCATACTCAAAATGAGTTCATCCAAATCACGCTGTGGAATGGCCGCCCATGTTCGTTGCAACAACAAAAAAAGGTCTTCTTGCGACTGGATACCCTCCATATTCGGCAGAGCTCTTCTCTGTAGCATATCCCATGCATGCTCAATCGGGTTCAAGTCTGGCGACTGAGCAGGCCAGGGCAGGACATTGATGTTAGCTGCGGCGAGAGTCTGTCTTACAACTCTTGTGGTGTGCGGTCGTGCATTATCATGCATTAACTGAAATAAGGGACCGATTTGCACTTGTAGAGGAACGATGACGTCTGATACAATCGTCTCAGCATAAATTTGAGCGTTGAGGTTGCCTCTGATCCAAATCAACTCAGTTCTTCCGCCGATCCAAATACCCGCCCATACCATGATGGTTCCACCACTATAAGGATGGACTTCCTGGCAGGATTTTAATCGCTGTTGGCGTCCAGGGGTTCTCCAGTGTCGTATACGTCTTGTATCCGGTCTCATACCAAAACGAGACTCATCAGAAAAGCACACGAAACGCCATTGTTCTTCTGCCCAATTTCTGTGTTCAAGAGCCCATTGATATCGAATCCTACGATTGTGCATTGCTATAGGTGGTACCCGTAGCGGTCTTCGAGAATGAAGGTTCACTTCATGCAAGCGGTTTCTGACTGTTTGGTCGCTAATTAAGATCCCTGAAGAGTGATGAAGCCTCACGGCTAACATCATGGCGGTTATTGTTGGAGCTCTTCGAGTTAAGATTTGAATGTATCGGTCTTGTCTCCGTGTGGTGCAGCGATACCGTCCTCCATGGCGCTCAGCCACGGTACCAGTGCTTCGGTAACGTGTTCAAAGTCGACTGATAACACTCTGACTTGTATTCAGAGCTAAAGCCACAGTACGTTCCCGGTAACCAGCTTCTATCATTCCCACGGCTCTGAGCATTTCTTCCCTGCTTAAATGACGTCGCCGCTCTATAATAACGTTGGTTTTAATCAGTAGTAGGGAAACAGTAGCACTAATAATGTCTTCAATGCGTTGTATGTTTTTATAGGGAAAATATTGACAGCTGATTTTCATCTTTTACTCGAATTTGATTCACTGTTCCTGATTCAAATTATGAAATGCACCAAAAAGGATCCATATAAATTTATAAAATCATAAATTTATTACAAAGCCACATCTCAATCTCAAGAAATCCGCATAAAAATGCTTGATCCCTAGACACTTTTGATGTGTGTATAATAAGGTTGGCAATAAGATTACGTTTTCGTGTAATGTGCATGTCGCAGCCAACTAGCTTAATCAGCCGTTCAATTAACTGCCTAGCCTCTTTATTAAACGGCGCCGTTTAACTAGCGGCCTAAATGATCAAGCAGCTAGGCAAATGATTTGGATCGATGACATTAATTAATTACTTGCCTAGCCGGTTCATTGCAATTTAGTTCCATTTTCTACCTGCACCTAGCGCCGAAACTTTCCAACTCTCTCTGTATATAGTTAAACGGCTAGGAAGTTAATTGAAAGCAAGTTGGCTGCGACATGCACATTCAGTTGCTGCACTGAAATAACCAGAAACAATAGGTATGTAGATATAGTCAAACGAGGTAAACCCTTCGCGATTCTTTTCGGCCCGTTTGGCTAAAGGTAACCAAGTCGAATTTTGCGAAGTCGCTTGATTTACTACGATTATAAAAACGCTCTTCTCATAGCTCAACACGTACAGAACAATTCCTATGAATTGGGTTCATTCTATTGTCGTATCATTTTGAAAAAAACTGCGTCCGTGTATGCAAACAACAATAATGAAATATTAATATTACGTAATCCCCTAGATTGCTTCAAAACGATCATTACATGCATTGTGGATGTATGCATACAATACAAGTGCTTTTATGTGCATTTTACTCACAATCACAAAACGAAATTCAGTTTTTTGATGTGTAGGTACAGACACCATATGTGTCAAATTTCTTTGATCGTTTTTCAACTGTATGTTAAATAGTAAAAGGGTTAATATTCAATTGGGAAAATTTTACACATTGGGGTAACTTGATGTGCTGGCGTCTGTACATTTCCAGTTTACGCTGACTTAGCATTGTACGGAAATCCTATACAATGCGAGGTCAGTTTAAACTGGAAATGTTGCCGTAAGTATGTACGTTGTCGCAGAGTTAATTTGATTGCAGTATGATGGTATTGTAAAAAATCACCCCGTGAAAATGTTGGTGAGCTAAAGGCGAAGCAACCTGGCATCTCATGCTATACTAATACTAGAGATTGACAATTCACCGAATCCTGGAAAAGTTTAATTGGGTTTTTCGATTTTCAATTTTCCGGGTTTTCTTAGCAGCATCCCGTAGCTTATATGTATGCTCTGTTTATGGGAATAGATCATATCTATATACAATTATGGTTTAAGAACTTTATTTTCTCATCAGAATTAACAATAATTCACTTATTGAGAAACTAGGTTTACAATAATTATGTTTTAAAGAACGTACAGAAACAAAAACATAATTTAAAATAAAAGTAATTTTTAAACAATAGGCCGTAGTAGCCGTGTAGGTAGGCCACGGATATCTATGAGGTAGGCGATCACAAAAGTCTTTGTTGTCACCACGGATATCGAGTTATCACCAACCGAGTGAACGTAGATCTAAAGTAAAATTACATACTAGATGTGGCATGCATTTTGAGACAGCTTAGTATTTACATAGGTAACGTAAGAAACTTTGCCATCCTGAGGTAAGAATGGGGCCCAAATTATAACCTGACGTTTCATTAAACTGCAAGAACTAATTACAGTTCATTAATCTCCTTTGAAAATGCTACCTACATACGAGTACAAGCCTCCTTATCTTATCAGAAATATTTTCATGCCTACAGTGTTGGTATCTCAAACTAACAAAAATATATTATGTAGGTGAAACTAATTGATAACTAAGGAGGTTATAGTTTTTTTCTTCTAGAACATACCTGGGAATTCACTGGTTTTGGAGACATTAAAGGTTGACATTATCAAAAAATGATTTTAGTAAACCCCTATTCATTTTTAAATACCTTTCCAACAATATATCACACGTAAGGGTTGAAATTAAAAAAAAAACACTTCCCACTTTACACATTTTTTTCCAATTTTTATTTTACCACTTTGTTGGCGTGATTGATACACAAATTGGTACCAAATTTCAGCTTTCTAGTGCTAACGGTCACAGAGATTAAGCGAGGACGGACGGACGGACAGACAGACATGGCGAAACTATAAGGGATATTATATTTTTATTAAAATACTTTTTTGCTGGGAAAATACTTTTTTTAGGGTTCCGTAGTTGACTACGGAACCCTAAAAAAAAGTATTTTCTCAGCAAAAAAGTATTTTTCTTTTTTGGTTAAATGTGTGGTTATCGGCTATGTGATCTTTTTACATCCTGTATATATTTTTTGTAATTTAGTTTTAATGTCAAGAGACTGCATAGTCAAAGTCAAAGTCAAAGTCAAATCATTTATTTCAATTAGGCCTGAAAACAGGCACTTTTGAGCGTTATACTTACAAATAAATTAAATTAATATGATTCTAGTTGCACATTCCAAAAGGTAGTTTTGTATGGAGAAGAATGTGCAAGAAACTCCATACTTACTCTTTTAAAATAGATTTTACAATATTTGTATACATAATCAGATTATATGTGAGAACGATGTACCATGAGAAAAAAAAAACCGCTATCCTGAGATAGGTGATATAAAATAAGCAACGCGGCTGGTAATTGTATGAGCGTATTGAAAGATACATGGTGCTCACATATTTACATAATATTTAATCCAAAGTTGATTATTAAAAAAAGTAATAATCATGAAGTTAATACTTAAAATAAAAATAAAATAAAAAATCAAATTACAATGTGTGATGTAGAGAAAAAGCAAACATTCCTGTCCAGACATTAAGTTGTCCTATGGAGCAGGACCAGCATGTTTCCAAGCATTTTTATCTTCAATATAATCCATTAATGTATAATATGCCTGTTTGCAAAGTGTTTTTTTAACATAAGTTTTAAAGTTTCTTTGATTTAGTTTTAATATATCATTAGGTATTTTGTTGTAGCATTTAACGCAGTACCCCATAAAAGATGATTGTACTTTGGCTAGTCTGAAAGCTGGTTGAGCTATTTTATCTTATACTCACACTCATACGTGACCTGAGATTTTTTTCGGTGTTTTCTCTCAGAGTTCCTTGTTAGACTGTTAATCACCGACCTCATTCGTGGACTCCTTAATCATTATCTCTAGAATTACGTAGTTTTTTGCAGTCTCCCTTTTTTGTACACAAATTCACCTTTGGTTCCCTACTCGACTAAAAAATAGATAGGTAGTTACTTATATCGTACGCAGGTATAGTTACTCTAACAACTAAGCCGTTGATGTCTTTCGAAGAGTAGTTGACTTTGGTTTAGGAAAGACATCAACGCATATGATGAAAATCTGTTGGCTTGAATTCAGTATAAAAATCGTTATATTGATATTTTAGTTAATTAAATGTTTATGTAACATTTGAATTAGGAACGTCGTGACTGCGTACCTAAATGAGTCATAGGTAGGTAAATTGCCAAGTCACTGAATACAAAAATGTAACGTGAGTAATACAAATACTTCTAAAAGTAGATTCGTCTTCGTATAACATTATATGATTAATGTTTATAAATATTGTAAAAAAATATTTTAAAAGAGCAAGTTTTGAGTTTCTTGCTCATTCTTCTCCATTCAAAACTATCTATCTGTCTAGCCTTTTCCCAACTATGTTGGGGTCGGCTTCCAGTTTAACCGCTTTGCAGCTGAATATCAGTGTTATACATAGAGCGACTGCCTGTCAGACCTCGACATCCCAGAAACTGGGTAACATGATACCCCTTGGTTAAACTGATTGTCAGACTTTCGGGCTACAAGTAACGACTGTCAAAGATCTACAAATGACAGCCGGGACCAACACGGCTTAACGTGCTTTCCGAGGCACGGAGGAGTCTTGGTACCTATGTAATAAATGGTCACCATTCCACGGACCGACCTCGTCAAGCGTAGCTTAACCTTCGATCGACCCATGCGGCTGTTATAATTTAGCCACACAAATAAAATATGAGAACAGTAATTTTCATATTTTATTTCGACTTAACGTGTAAGTTTGGCGTTAAACCTGCCTTTCGGTCATAGTGAAATAAATAATTGACTTTAATTTACTTAGCCAATAAAAATTGGGAAATAGGTCAATTATTTATTTCCATTACCCTCTGAAAGAACCTACCTAGTAGATACCTAACAAGTTATAATAATTAGTTTCAAGTTATAAAATGGAATTATTACCTATGTAATAACTTCGTAAGTAGATACTTGTCAAAGTCTAAATATGTAATAAATTCCAATAAACGTGTACCTACTGAGTTAATTTTAATAATACCTAGGCCACTTCGTAAATCCTATTAGCATCTATAATCATACGCCCTATTAAGGTAGTAGGTAAAGGAAATATTTTCAATCATGCCAAGGTCTACGATCATCCTCTGCGCCTTATTTGATTCTAATAATGCGCAGTCTCTTCAGTCTCACCTCGTCTATAAATAATATGATGCGTGATCGGGCGCTACGATAAACTCAACAAAATAATATTTATTTCTGTTCAATGCTGCTAAAGCTAGGTCCACACGCAGCAACTTTAGTCGCCACCACCCCACGCCCGCCAGCCGCCGCCACTTGCAGTTGCAGGCAATTTAAAAAACGGCGCACCGGTCGACGAGACTCACATGATGTGAAAACAGTTAAGCAATAAGTGTTTTTTACGGATAAAAGTTAAATTACGTAATTTAGTGTACATGTAATTTATAATATTCCACAACTTTTACAGAACGTCATCTAGTCCCAAGCTATGCAGAGCTGAAATTAATCTGATAAGTTTTGTGTGAGTGATAAGCAACCCTGAAAGCCGCTAAATTACCTTATTGGGGTTAGCTCCCATTCTTACCGGACTCAGCTGATTACCAGTATTTTACATTCATAGCTGCGGCTATCTGACGTCCGCACTTCAGTAAATGGGCTTTCGACCTACCATACTATGGTCATGGTATTGTCAAAGATCTTTGGAGAAGTGGTAGAAGCACAGCCAATTACTACTATACCTACTCTATGAGCACAGTGGAATGAAATGGATTACGGCATTTACGGCTCTTTTTACTTAGCCGCTAGCCACTCTATGAATCCGCTAACAGATGTGCCTTATTATAGAATAAATCAGTTGATTATCCCGTTCGTTTTTTTTATTTTTTACTAATATTGCTAAGTATAAACAGGACCTCGCCTCTCCTACTTTTCTAATCTATGTATGTCATAGTTGTTACAGAAAGAAAATAACTTCGCCATAGGCTACTAAAGTCGCTGCATGTGGACTTAGCTTAGTGAAATTGTTGTAAACTCTACATCAATTTAATGTCAACATATTTCTGCCGGTTTGTACACAGCTTTACTGGGCTCATAATCACAGTAGTTTGTCGAGAGATGCCGCTACTGTAGTTCATTCAAAATTAAAACATTGAGGCTATTTGGACTATTTACTGGATGTTAAATTATATTATGCGTATTATATAGCGAGAACTTAAATATAAGCTGTATTCTGTGGCGAATATTCGAAATAAATAACGCTTTCTAAGGGTTTCTAACTCATTAAAACTCTAGATGTCACTAGTATCGTATTAACTTTGACAGAACTTACCTCGTATCGTATGTTCCTCCGTCTCTTTCGCACTTTTCGTAAATCATTTGACGAGACGGGTTTTAATTTGTTGTTCATCATTTCTTATCGTTTTATTTACTTACATTGTAGTGTTTTGTGAACGAAAATACATAATAAGTGCTCGGGTTCTAATTGGTGATGACGTGAATAACAGTACCTAAAGTGAATTGTGCAACGCAATACAATGGATTGGTGTGTATTATTCAATACAAGGTAATGGGCGATGTTCTAGTTGTTATAAGACAAAAGGTTCGTCCTTCACACATTAGTAGAGCATCGTTGTACAAACAAGCTGTTATCTACACGCCGCGTAATGTTAGAGGTGATTATTGAAATGCTAATAACGTTACACTGCATGTAAGTACGGCAAGCCGAATCGCGGTCTTGTAGCTTCACCTGCGCAGAGCAAAGACGTGTATTTACTAACTCTTCTTGATGGTGGTGGGTCTCTATCGCTTGATGCTGTAACAAGTAAAAGTACAGCTTACTAATAAGACATAATTATAATGGCTAACATAAAGAGTAGATTAAAAGCACCCAAAAGTGCATCTACAAAAAAGAAAAAAAAGGGACATGATACAAACAAATCGTCAACAGGTCCCAAGAAAACGCCCTTTAAGAAAAATAATACACAGTTGACTCCCTTGAAGAAAAATGTTCCACGGGTGGTTAAAAATGATTTAGGAGTAATACCCCTAAAGAAAAATGAAACACAAGTGACTCCTGTGAAGAAATATAATACACGGGTGACTTCCTCTAAGAAAAATGGTTCTTGTAGGTTTCCTTTGAAGAAAAGTGATTCACAGTTGACTCCTCTAAAGAAAAATGATACACAGGTGACTACCTTGAAGAAAAATGATTCAAAAGGGACCCTTTCAAAGAAATATAATACAAGAGTGACTGCCTCAAAAAATTACAATACACAAGTGACTTCCCCTAAAAAAAATGGATCGTGGAAGATTGCTTTAAAGAAAAGTGATTTACAAGTGACTCCTCCAAAGAAAAATGATAAACGTGACAATCCCATGAATAACAATGAAACAAGGGTGTGCCCCTTGGCAAGCAATGATATAGATTCCAATGTAGTCATGAAGAGACCATCCTCACGCAAGGTCATGACTGCTGATCAAAAAGTCCAATTTTTATTGAAAAATGGACTGTCACTTCAGAAAAGATTTATTGCTAAACCACCTGTGAATAATAAATATCATAGTTATGACCCAAATTTTGTGGCACCACCCACTCCAATCATTGAGCGTGAACAGTGTAATAATAAAGAGCGAGATAAACGTCTGCCTCTCGTGACTAAAAGTGGACATATAAAAAAAAAGAAAAATTGCAATATGCAACTGGTCGGTAGTATTTTGAAAAGTGAACTTAACATTACTGACCGCACAAATACTGCTAATGTGCCTACCACGGAGGCACCTTCCCTTGAATCAACCCTGACAATGCCTTCTGAGGCAGCGGTGGTATCACCTGTAAGAGTTGGAGTGAACAATAACAATGATGAAATAACAGACCAGAATAACACAGTTCATAACTCCGAATCCGATGATGATGTATGTGAATTATCTGATACTATATCTGAAAAATCTGATAATGGCACTGATGAAGAAAACTCATCTGATGACTCAAATAAAAACACTAATAGAAAAGTTCCAAAGAGGAAATATAAGTTTAAAAAAAAGCCCGGACCAAAACATATCACACTGAAAAATGGTGTAATTTTAAAATTGGAGTACTATCAGTGTGACTATTGCAAAAGAACATTTAATAGAAAAGCTTCATTACAGAGACACATGTACATGCATCTTGGTATCAAGCCATTTCAATGTCCTCGTTGCGATGAAAAATTCAGGTGTCTCTATAATTTACAAGTTCACGTTGACCGTAACCACAAGACAAATTTACAAGATCCAGACCTTTATATTTGCAATCACTGTGATAAACCATTTCTTGTAAAAGAAAACTTGCAGAAACATTTAGAGACGCATTCAAAAACTGAAAGCACATTCAAATGTATTTACTGTAACAAAGTGTTTGCTTACCATATCTTGTTGATGAAGCATGAGAAGAAACACATGGTGAAAGGACGCCACCAGTGCACACTGTGCAGTATGTCATACAGCTGTCGCAATCTCCTGTACTTGCATGTCAAAAGCCATTTAAAGATCAAAGATTTTATTTGTCAATACTGTGGTAAAGAGTTTTTAAGGCCGAATACACTGAAGCGGCACGTTGAGGTAAGCCACGGCGACCATAGAATTACGTGTCCAATTTGCAAGAAGAAGTTAAGGGGTCATCTTACTGAACATATGCGCACGCATGAGAAGAAGCGCCCCCATGTGTGTCCTGAGTGTGGGCAGAGGTTCACTCAGTCCACCCAGCTGAATGTCCACCGCCGCGCGCACACCGGAGACAGGCCGTATCCTTGTCGCATATGCAAACGATATTTTTCGCATTCTAACGCTCTGATGCTGCATATCAGATGTCATACAGGGGAGAAACCTTTCGCCTGTGCTATGTGTCCAATGTCCTTCTCACAATTGCCCCACATGAAAACGCATATGCGTTCAATTCATGGCAAGGAAAACCCATACAAATGTCCTAACTGTAATTCTTTTTACAAGCTCAAAGCTCAACTCGATGTGCATGAGAAGATTTGCAAAGCGGGAAATGGTGTTAATAATAATACTACAGGTAATAAAAGAAAGAGGTCCAAGATAGAGGAAGAGATTGAAGTGGAGTCGGGAATGTCCTTGACTCGCATGAGGTTCCTGTTTGCTCTTCTGCTCTCGATGATCGCTACCAAAGAAAAACTCAAATACTTAGGTGCGTAAACTTTTATTACTTACGAGTTTGTTTACACTACACTCATAAAAGCACTGTTTTTTTTTATTTAGTGTGGAGTACATTGCTTAGTGTGTCCGCCAATAATGGGAAACCATATCGGAAACGTGCACAATTCATAGTCATTTTCAGACTGGCAAAATGTTAATGTTGATTTTTAATAATATTGTCTGGTACATAAGACATCAACGCGTTTCCATTCAGCTCGCATCATCATAGGTCATTGAGTACAATCGTAATAACAAGGTCGAAATATAAATAACAAATGCGCCGTCATTGAAAATGCAAGTGCGATCGAACCGAACAAACATTATGTTACGAAGCACTAGAGTTTAATCACTGGGTTGCGAAATCGTGTGCTGCCTTCTGAGTGTTGTGTGCTTATGTGAAGTGCAGATCTGTTGGCACGTTGTCCATTGCATAGCTTGTTTTATCATGGTTTTTATTCTAGCGAACATTACTCGTCGTTGTATGACGACTGCCGGGTTAACGACGATACCTATGTTATGAGTAATAATTTCGTGAGTGAGTTCATTTCCCATTGTGTTGTTAATTTTTGGTGTTGGTCGGTGACAGCGGGTAAATGTAGGTTATCGGGTAGCGGAAATTAATGTTAAATTATACCTACAATTATACTTCGTTCGCGGTGGCTTTTGGTTTGGTTTCGGTTGATGGTGGTGGCCTCGAATCTTATCTTTTACGAACTATACATAAATTAAGCTTTGTAAATAAGCTCTTCAGAAAAAAACCAGAAAAACGTCTAACATATTTTTTTCTAACAGGATTCAACAAGCGGCTGGTTGATGATATCCTTGTTGAGTCGTTGGAGGCAATGGACCAAACTCCTTGCAAGGACAACGCCCTTCCGCCGGCCAAACGTCTTAAGAAAAACGTTGAAATGTTCATAACTGGAACAGTACCCAAAACCCAAATGGAGAATTTCAAGAAAGAAAACAAGTCGATTGAAGATATACTGGAACTGTTGACTACAGAGAAAGGATAAGTAAAAAAGGATGTTAAGTAAGTATGTTCGGTAAGAGATAAGGGTAACTGTACACTGATTACTGGGGTCGCAAACACCGCTTTAACAAAAGACGGGCGGCCGCTTGCGATATATTTTTTTTATGATAAAACAAAAAAGCTTGCGCACGTGTGTGGCGTAGGTTCATCGTCCCTTGTTCCAACCTTTTTGGTACAAATACACTCAGTTTACGATGTAAGTAGGTTAGGGAATAAGTTATTTAACGAAGCAGTTACGTTTTGTTGAATATATTATTATTGTATATTAATATAATACCTACGCACAATTGGATATCAATTAAAATGTAATGGAAGTTAGAGAATTGTTACGAAGCTAATTGTATTGATTAAGGATTCCAAGTTATAATACCCGATCTTTTAACAACAGAATAATATTTATAACAAGCAAACTGTCCTAGTATTCTTATCTCAGAGAATGCCTTTCCGAAACGGATATTAAAAAAAACCCGAAAGGTTCCACCCCATGTCGAGCAAAACACACAAAAAATCGTTTCTTAGTTTTAATTTTAAATTTTGATTATTTGTTGTTAAAGTGGCACACTCTGTGTATCTTTTAACTGTCTACCTATCATATTCATGAGAAACAGCCCGCTGTTAGACAGAAGCACTGATAGACAGCGGGGGTTTAGTAATAGGGACCTATTACTAAACCCCCGATGTCTATCAGTGCTCCGCTAAGTAGGGAACCGTAAAAACGATTGGCGGATATTGGAGACCAAAAAAGAATCTATTTTCAAATGTTTGTATAAATACAGATAATCTATATTAACATGTCACCTCTGCCATTTTTGTAATACAACCTTTTTGGACATCCTGGCCGGTGAAAAAAGAGAGATTGTCGTTAAAAGCCATTTTTGTCAAAAGATTGTACTGTCCGTACCAATTCAAGAAATAGAATTGGTACGGACAGTGCAAGTTAAAATGAGACTAATTATAGCTCTAAAAATAAGGGCTAGGAACGATAGAGTATTTTAAAAAATCTCACGGTTTAATCTTTAAATAAATATAACATTATATTGCGTTGGCTCGATACCATTTTAAGCTGTTGCACCAGTAAAAGCACCTAATTGTATGTTTTAATCGTTAAATCATCATGTCCACTATTTACGTATCACTCTTTATCATTTTAGATGATCCATCGATCGATGTCAGACATGGCTACAACTAAAGCGATTTATTAGAGCACTATTGCAAAGTTTAATACCTACCATAGAGGTTAAAAAAGACATCGACACAAAACCGGGAACAACTGGGTCCAGACTCTGGTCCCCCCAGCGTTAAAACTTTTCGTCGACTATTCCTAATTAAATCCATGTGTTTTTTTCTCATTACTTTACTTTTACAACAAACATGATTTATATCTAACCAAATGAGGTATTAAATAACGAGCGAATTATTTATTTTTTAATAAAAAATATCACTGGGTTAGATAGTAATGGTGTTTACTATCTGGTTTTATGCAATATGAAGTAAAAAAAACGTAGGAATTAGAAAAAGTCGACCAGAAATATATCAACGCTGTGGGGGTCCAGAATCATGTGCTGCGCTCATGGTACAGAGGCCAGCACATCACATCAGACACACCCATGTGTCAAATTCTTTGATAGTTTTTGAACTATATTATGAAGTGCATAAGGTACATGTTTATTGAGACAGTTTGGGTTGTGAATTTGTGATGTACCGCAGTGTGCGTTGATGTCCTTTCCACTCTGTATTTGAACTATTCTAATCTTCGAATTTTAAAGTTTTAAAGCCATGTCTGATGCCGGTTTAATTTTCAGGTCGTCATTCATTTGTTTTTGGCTTCGTTTCAAGTTGGTCTCGTTCGTATGTAATGTATTGTGTAGAGTAGGTAATGTAGCAAGTTTGTCCTCGCGCGTCGTTTCATATTATTGTTCATTCATGGTCAATGTGCTAGAACTTATTTTTTTTATTATATTCCACAACTTTTCACACAACGCCATTTAGTCCCAAATTAAGCTTGAGAGCTTGTGTTATGGGTTACTAAACAGCTGATAAACATACTTATATATTTCTAAATACATACATATTATAGATAAATTACACCCAGACACAGAACAAATGATCGTGCTCATCACACAAACATTTGTCCTGGGTGGGAATTGAACCCACGACCTCCGGCATAGCAGTCAGGGTCACTAACTACTAGACCAACAGGCCAGTCAAACTTGCGATACTTTATATTAGTTTGTACTAGCTGCCTAACTGTCCCAACTGTATTCGGATCTCGTAATTTATCTGTCATCGTAGACAATACAAATTGGCGTAATCCAGTTCACTTATTACAAATAATTGGATACAAATGTAGGTATGTACATACAGCCTGTGAACTTTAATTTGCTATTTCTAGGACGCTATATGTACCTACCACCAAACAAATGTAAACGCTAAGTTCTGCGAAATGTTATTGGGATGCGGAATAGTTAAAAAAAATATCAAAAATGAAAATTATTAGAACTACTGAGACGGTTAGAAGTATGAAAATTATTTACTCTATCTCTACTTCTTAAATTATTTAAAAATACCACACAAAAATGTTTAAAGCCAACTTAAAAGTAATCAAACCTATCTGATCGCTACAGCGTGCTTAAATAGTATTTTGCTTAGGAAAAGTAAAATGTACGTTATATGAAAAATAGTAGTAATTAATAAACTCTTTCAGAAGTCTTAGAAATTCGTTCTAAGCGCAAATTAGTCATTAAAATGCTATCCAGTGATGTCTTTTTACTATTTAAGGCTTAAGTATTATGACTTTTGCATGTAGGTAAATCTTCATAAATTATAGCGTACCTATACTTAAGTGTTATTCTGAGGTAAAATACCATAAAGTTTAATCAAAATCCAGTCGTGAAATTGTAAGAAACATCCACACTTCCTTACAAAGCCTTGAATTCATGATAACTAATAATACTAGCGACCCGCTTACAATAAAATTACTATTGCAACATAAAAAGGATGTACCCAAATAGGTCCAGCCGCTACTGACAGACGGACAAACATCTTTAGCAATGATTTTTATTTATATAATATAAATTAGAATTATAAGGATAATGCGATGACCACATTGATGAGTGACGACCCTTATGATGACATCACCTTATTTAATAAGACATCATTTTAATAGCATGATAATTTACCAATGTACAGCAGCCAGCACATCAAGCCAAGCTATACCAATATGTCAAATTACTTTGGAAATTTTTCAACTTTATTACAAATAGAATAAGGTTCATGTTCAATTGGGAAAGTCTGGGGTAGCTTGTTGCTGGTGTGGATGTGCCGGTGTCTGTACCTATCTACACGTAGTTATAAGGTAAAATAGCTTGTATCTAAAGTTTCAATAACATGGAGTCTGCCCATTGGCCATCTAGGTGCTTGAACTTTATTACATAAACAATAAAATAAAATAACTAGGTGGCTGCATGAGCGTCCATTACATAATATAAAGTTTTGATATGTTTTCTACTACGTTTATGTCAAGTATTGAAGGATATATAAACCTATTCGATGCGTGTTTAAAACAAATATGAATTGCGTACCATCCCCGAATGGGCAGATACTTTATGACATTAGAAAAAAAAACATTTGCATGCAATATGTGACTTGCCATTAATATCAAAGTGATTATCCCAAAGATAATAATTGTACTGCATTTTAAAATGTTATTTATCATAGTTATTATAATACATAGTAAGTAAGTATATAATTATTTACATATAAGCATTCCTGATTCGAGTGAGCGTGCCATTTTATTTCTTGAATGAATGATTACGAAATAGACACTACATATTCGTATATCAATATTTTTTATGATATAGATATTTTATTTTAGGGCTTGACATCGTTTGAGAGCACGATAATCGGCTATATTTATGCGAATTAGGTCATATTATTATTCGTTATTTGTTCGTGTTAATTGTCGAACATACATATTTAATTGTAATTCTTTATTGGAATTTAATTACTTTTTAGCCGAAGTGTTTTCTTTGTAACGTTCTTTAGTGGGTCTTATTAACAAATATTTACACTTATTGTGATTCAATAAGTCTTTTTTGAAATCACTTAGTCATGTCTACAACTGGAATTGTCTTAAATCTAGTCCTTTTGGATAAATTGAGTTTCGAATCTTATTAAGTCGTTCCATCCATCCGTTTGAGAGCTACGATGCCACAAACAGACACACACACACACATACCTACACAGACAGACTACCAGTAGCTATTAAACATAGAACGACTTCGTATTTGACTTCTTCATTCCAGTTACTTGGTGAAACCATTACCCCATTAGTAAGACCGTCACCGCCTTGCAGACTTTCGTGTTTCTAACGTTCCGAAACGACTGTCAAGGTTCTACAAATGGTAGCCGGAGCTAATAGCTTAACGTGTTTTCCGAGCCACCGAGAGGTATCGATGTAGGTACCTACCTAATGGGCTCTTCCAGAAACCGATCACGGCTAGCGTGGCATAACCTTAGATCGACCTTTACGGCTATTTTTATTAAGCCACGACTCCCATTAATATCTATAAATTAAAAATACAACTTGTCTCTTTAGGCCGGGTGCCCATTATCGGCATCGGCACGGCTGAGGATTTTAGTAAGCGCAAATGAATTGAGATCTTATTTTATCAGGCTTAGCGTCTACATTTCGGGATGCCAAGGCATGCCAGATTGTCCTGAAGGATGCCGAAGCAGGCTGTAGCGTGTCAATGAAATGTAAGTCTTAACAGTTTTAAATAGGATTCGAAATCGTTTGTATTATAAAAATCCTCAGCCGTGCGGATGCCGATAATGGGCGCCGGGCCTTAAAGACATGTAGGTACTTGAGTTAACTATTTAACTTGGACAAGGTAAAACATTGATTCACACCGGACTTTTAAACAAGAAAGATTAAATGACGTACATATGCAGTTCCAAAACTGGTTTAACTCATACTATTTATTTTCAGACAATAGTATTTAACTCGTTCTATTTCAATCGTTAATTACACTAGTACGTAGGAAGGCAAGGCCTGCACGTGAACAAAAGGAAATTGCTTCGTTCGGATCATTGAGTGCGCGCGTAAAATCTGTGGCGCGTGTGACGTCACGGTTCGATGCGCGTGCGCCGGCTGTGGGCCTATTATTGTTGTGGAAGCATGTAAGTCATAGAAGGGCATTGGATATACTTACTAATGTACGGAATACTAACAATTTTATTGTTTATAACTGCTGAAATTTTGTTGCTATTGAAAATTAGTAGAATCGATCTTTATTCTATCATGGTTGTAGTCGTTGTGTGGGAATCAGTTGCCATGGTATGAATGAGGTGGAAAGTTGGGAATATAAAGGTGAATGGTCATAAGAGTAGAGGTAGACCACAGAAGCGAGGGGTCAATTTTCTAAAGAGAGAAGTCGACAATAAAATCTTAGTATGTATTCGTATCACTTCTGTCGTCACTCTCTTGAAGTCACTTGAAGTCATCGGTCTACCTACCACCGTGTACTCGTAATACTCCTATATACCTATGGTGTTAATGCCTTATATTTGGCAAATCGTCGTGGATAGTGCAATCCCGCGTAACTACAATTGTTAAATACTGCGAATATACACCTCCGCTGACTGTGATAAGGTGTATATTCGCAGTATTTAACAATTGTAGTTACGTAGAATTGCACTATCCACTACGAAATCTCGACTCCGGCTGCCAATGCTGCCATTAGGGCGCTTTCAATTTAGACGGTTGGTGCCGGACTGCTGCCGCGCGGTTGTTACGACCATGAGCCGTACTGCTGCCGGACGACAGCAGTACGACGTAAATCGTCTTATTTGAAGAGATACGCGGCTGCAGTCCGATCGAATTTTAGTGATTTCCATCGAAACCCAACTTTAGTCGCTTGCTTCGGCAGAAACATAAACGACGCCGTACTAGGGCGTCGCCAATGTTTTCTTTAAAATATAAAACTGGTGATTTTTATACACTTTACGCTAGATTAAAAGAAAGCTCAGCTGATTTTTTTAAACTATTTTAGAATGACTAGAGAATGTTTCTATGAATTATATCACTTTGTTAAAAACGGAATACAACGTCAAGAAACTAAATTCAAAAATACTATATCCGCCGAAGAGAGACTTCACAGCACTAGCGAACAACGACTGAGACAGGTTGTTGCCGTTCCGTCAACGGACGTGCGCCGCACTGCTGTCGCACGACTTTGCGTCGAGACATTTTGTATGAAAAATCATAACCGCCCGCGTAGTACGATACCCGGACTGCAGCAGTCCGGCACCAATCGTCTAAATTGAAAGCGCCCTTAGTCAATACTGGTGGAGTGGCGTTTCCAAACCTCCAAAGCGGAGCTGATAGGAATCGAGTTGTAAGGACACTTCGCCACTGGTAGACCAAAGAAATGTTGAATGGATTGTATTAAAAAGCCTTGTTTTACCAAATTAGTGCATTTGTTTTGTGCTTTGGTTGACTAGGATACATTTATACTACCTATTTATTTATCACAGTCTATTTTTATTCATTTAAACCAAAGAGATTTAAAATACTATAGAGCGGGCATGTCAAGGAAATGACATAGAAAAACTTTGATCCCGTGTCTCAGTAACGCCATCTAGAATAATATATGAATATTGGAGCGGCAGCGGAGCGTACTACAAAAAACTCATAGACTTCTATCCAGCGGGACACACTTTTTCGGACGAAAATTTTGTTCGTGATGTCCGGTCTATAGGTATTGAATGTCTTTGATTTAAACCATGAATAAAAATAAGTGTATTCAAATAAATATATTTAAGACCTACAAATGATCGTTACAAATGAAAACATTGTTTTTATACCAAATTATTGTTTGTTGAATACCGTTTTGTGTCAGTGCCATTTGTTGTTATTATTTTTAATTGAAAGAAAGATTTGTGAGAGCTTTTCTGTATTAGAAACATATTTTATTTAATTTGAAATGTGTGTCATAAATATTTATTTTAAAATATTTGTAAGTAAGTAGCTATTTTAGGAGATTGCTTTGTATAAACTGCGAAAGGCTGATGCAGAAAATGATTATTCATAAGTATTTATTATTTCTCAAACACACCACCCATATTTTCATTGATCGCGTGCCTAGCTCTTATTTCGAACTATGTTCGGGTCAGCATTCAGTCTGCTACGGTACGCAATTGAATTCCTAGTATTTAACGTTGAGTTTTTTTCTTGGTCTGGAATTAGTCTGAAACTACCATTAGGCACAAAGCAGACAAGGCAACATGTTTCAGCAGTTTACACAAAGCAAGTTATTTATATAAGTACCTATATTATTTTTTAGGTGTCCTATACAAATAAGCACCCATAATTATGTTAATATAGCATATTGAAATGATGAAAATGGTTGTGTTCTAGCACTGAAAAGAATGCGTATCTAATTATAATCAATACAATATGGAAATTATGTAATCCGTATATAGTATAATTTAAAATATCATGAAAAATAGGGTGGTCGTTCTTGTTGTCTCATGATTTTCATGGCCGTGGTACCTACCTATATTTCAAATTGTGCTGCCAAGTTGCTTCCTTGTTAAACAGGTGTATTTCCAATCATGGGGTAAATTTTCACAGGCGGTTCTACCCATGAATTAGAACAACTTTCACTAAAAGACCAACTCGGAAATGGCAAAAAAACAACTATTTCATACATTTTGGTTGAGTAGGTATCAAACTTTTATACGCAACAGCTGTTTTATTTTAGTGATTTCCGAGTATAGTAAAATAGGTATACGTTGTAGGTACCTCTTTCGGTTACAAACTTGACTGTTGAAAGCGAAATCCTAGGCTCGATTTCTGAGTCGATCGAAGTTTTTTCATCAGGAAATACCCAGTTACAGCTTGGAGTCTTAATTTCTTTCCGGTTGGTGACAATATTGTAATGTGTGATTACATTTTGTATAAGCAGGTAGTAAAGTTTGTGTAGTAGAGGAAGTTGAACGTTCCCTAAGTACCTACCATGTTTCTAACAAATTGCTGCGTAATCCGCTTCTTAGAGTAGCGTGGCCTATAAATGTAAAGTTTCTAAAGGCTATCAAATGCTGTTCCACCTTTTTTATAAAGTATATTGTGAAACAAAAATCAAACAGACTTTTTAGCTTTGTCATATTACTGTAGATAATAGTCCAGGGGCTCGAGTCTGCTATTGCAATCGTGTCTCAATGACCGGTCATTGATCGAATATTTGACAACTTTGACAGTTTTTGTATGGGAAATGTGTCATAAGTTTGACGTTATACCTACGTCCAAAATCGATCATTGACCGGTCATTGAGACACGATTGCAATAGCAGACTCGACCCCCAGGTATGATTTGAAGTTTACCTATTTAGGTGAGCAAAATTATGAGACGTCAAGTTAAACACCTTAAAACATGTAGGTATTCTGACATTTTTGTACGTCTTTTTATATAATTTATTGTTGTTCGTGATGTTTTGTATAAAATAAAAATAAATATGGAATTCTATGGTATACCTAAGTACCTACGTGGGTTTTAGGGTTAGCCAAAGAAAGGCCCACCTAGAATAATAGTCAACTATTGTACCTATTTTAACTGTATTTATGTGTGCATGAAACTTAGGTCAGAATTCGATTGATAGTGACAAGTTTATATTTACATGGAGTTATCGAATGCTGACCGAAAGTACCAAAGAATACTTATAGTGAAATCACTAACATTAAAATGTAATGAAACTGAAGTTACGAGTTTTATTTTTATCAAGATTTAAGTTATTTAGCTCTACCATTGATCATCTGTCTAGCCTTTTTCCAATTATGTTGGGCTCGGCTAACAGTCTAACCCCAAGCAGCTAGGTACTAGTATTTTACATGGAGCGACTGCATAATTGGCCTCCACAACTGTCTGGGTAACGCCGGTGACACGATAAATCTGTATGTTGAAGAACTTTCGGCGGACAGTCCAACATCTAGATACAAATTACAGCACGCGCCGACGATTCAAAACGTCCTTTCTGAGGCACAGAGGAGGTTAATTATGTAATGAATGGTCACTCATGCAAGACCAACCTCATCAAACGTAGGTATCTTCGATCGATCCCGTCGTTATTTTATCATACAACTCTGTCCTTCCTGTCCTATTCATAGGATAGGTAGGACTGAGTTGTGTGACTGACAAGAACTAGACTACAGCTTGGCAAAAAAGAGTAGAAAATAATGGAGGCGCCACTGTGCTCTTCGTATGGCAACCCGTGGCAACCGCATAGCGTACCAACCTAGTCTTGATACTTAGCTGTTTTTTAGACAAATTTATTCTTAATCTAACTATGTATTATTTTTTTAAATCAGTAATAAATTGAACAAGGACGTGTTCTTGACACGCAACTGATTACTTACCTAAAAATAACAAATTGGGTAAATACTCCTGAGTTCACAACATTGTTTAGGAATTATGAAAAAAGAAAACATTACATTCTATAACATAATTTTTATATTTTATTCTAGTAAATCTTCCTCTAAATATTCTACCCCGAACACGTAGGGCGTAAACTCATCTGAGTCAGGTTCAGAGGTGATGCTGCTATCATCATCTAGATTTATTACTAATCACTCTATTCCCTCGAACACGTAGGGCGTAAACTCATCTGAGTCATGTTCAGGTTCAGAGGTGATGCTGCTATCATCATCTAGATTTATTACTAATCACTCTATTCCCTCGTTCATAGTTATTTTTTTTATTTTTAATAAATCCTTTTCTATTTTTATTACATGTTAGCACGAGTTCTTCAAATCCTCCTCGGTAATAGCTTGGAATGCACGTTTAGCTGCTTCCTGTAAAGACGAAATATTTCATTTATCCCTAACAATATTAAAAGTAAATCATTTTTATCACATACTGTTAATAAGCCGGATGTAGGAAATACCCTTTTGTTTATCTCCTTCCACGACAGTATTTGTACGACAGTTTCTTTTACATTGCTAATGCAAACGCTAGAACAAATAATTGTCTCCCTTGATATCGCACTTAAAGCATAATTTACGTAGAAATTGAATTTTCATTCAGTTAAAAGTCAAGTCACCAAAGTATCAATTTATCTCAGCGCGCTATACCAGAGTAATGCAGAAAAAATGTAAACATAACCTATGTGCTCGACATATTTTGTTTCAAATCTCTAGTTATTCCTTATGCAAGCAAATTAATATAGCTTTGTATTCATCAATTAACACTTGATTCAACTAAAATCAACAAAACAAACTCTTACTTACCTGTCATAACAGCGGTTCTTTGGTAAACATTGTGAAATTCAGAAAGAATAGTTTGGGCCTCATGTTCCGCCAGATATCGCCTGTAAACCTTATAAATAACCTCCCTGCCAGCACTCCGAATGGTTTTATTAATTATTCTTCACTTTTTACCTTTATTAATCAACGTTTGGTGGTCGAAATTAAAATTTTACGAAATCGTGAACTTTGTATATTATGAGATGTCATTATTTTGGAAATGTTGCCAACAGACAAAAATTTAGTTCCGTTTCTACACTTTTTTGCCAAGCTGTAGAACTTACGTACTCTCACGTCAACCCTGTCCTAAATTGACTCGACAACAACATTACCGGCATTTATTACGGTCGTATTGCAGGGCAAAGGCCTCTTCTTATACAGAGGAGGCACCAGACGACCATTAGGTACAGCTTGGCAAAAAAGAGTGTGGAATAAATGAGGTCGCTAGTATCGCGCATGTGGCCACCCTGAATAGTACGACTTAACAGGTTTGATACTTATTATTTTTTCCCAATGCTAAGTGGGTGGTTCTGTCTGTCGGAAGGCTTGGAAGGCATGGAAGGCTTCAATGTCCAGTATTAACACTATTAATAGTGGGCAAATGTATACGAAGCAAAAGAAGTATGTAAGAATGCATATGCATAATATGCTACAATTCTTACACACCTACTTCTTTTGCTTCGTATGCACTCTCTAGTTTCTGCCTACCAGCGTGGAAAATAGGCGTGAGTTAATATACCTATGTATGTTATAGTGGGCACTGAAGCCTTGCACGAAAGTGATGGATTAAGTATACACAGACAGATAATAATCATGCCCTCGAGAGCAGTCTAACCGTAAGATTGTTAGGAATTAACGACAATAGTTTGTTTACAGGGATAATGAAAGAACACGTTTTTTTAAGTTTTATTTTAATACCAAAAATTTAATCAGACGAATCGAACACACTACCATCAAATATTCGATCCCGGAAAAGCTCACATGTTGGCTAGAGCAACTTCTGAAACACAAGTATTTTCTAATTCTGATAAATCACTGCTATTGTCATCTGTGAGATTTATTACTGTCATGATATTATTTTTCTATTTTCATTACAATATCCTTGCATGATTTTTTCCAATCTTAGTAATGTTTGCAAATGCTTGTTCAGCAGCCACCTTTAAAAACAAAAAATAATCATAAACAATCGTTCTAACATAGCAAATTTAAATATGTATAAACTAGGTTACATACCTTTATATCAATGGATCCAACATTGATTGAAGCAATTTAATGTTTTGCAATGCCCCATATTTTAATTCAATTAGATTCACGTCACAATGATAAGGTGGTAACTTTCTTCAAGCGACCATTGAAGTTTTCCCGGTGTTTAAAAATATCTTATTTTTTACCTTCCTTAAACATTTCTCTTAATGTGTTGACAGATTTACCTAAAACAAAAAGATACGGTACTTTATTATTAATTCCCTATTCTTTATCTTCAAGTATCAAATATGGGTATACGAGGCTCTTTAAACTACAAAACATAACCTTAAATTTCAATTTCTGTAAACAAGACAAATAGTTACTTTAATCTGTATATCAACAAAAATACGCATTGAACACATTTAGAAAAACTTATTTAATGTACAATGATTTAATTAGGGTAGATAAATACCTGTCCTAGCGGCAGTTCTTCGATAAACATTCCCGATATCGGACAAAACTTGTCCTGCTTCAGATTTGGCCAAACACCACAAAAAAACGAGGTAAATCACTGCTCTGATACAACTACGAATGGTTTTATTAACTTTTAATCGTTAATTTTGCAACGAAACTTAATAATTTTGTTAAATCTATGAAAAACGACGAGGATTTACGCACTTTTGACACATGATGTACTAGCACTAGACAAATATATCAATGTTGCCACAACCATTCACTTTTAGTTTCAACTGTCACCGCGTCAGACTCTTTTTTGCCAAGCTGTACCTAATCATCACGCTTGCTCTTGGCGGGTTGGCGGTTTCAGACTTAAATATATTGATTAAGTATGGTCAGGTTTCTTTATGAACTTTTGCATCTCCGATGCTCTTTCATAATTGAACTCGCAACCCCATGCATGAGAGGTGATGCGGAGTGATGCCTCGACGAGATATAACGCTACTAAATAATCCGTTTACTGTAAAGGTATGTACAGACGCCAGCACGTCAAGTTACCCCAATGTGTCAAATTTCTTTGATCATTTTTCAACTTTATGTTAAACAGAATAAAGTTCATATTCAATTGGGAAAATTTGACACATTGGGGTAACTTGATGTGCTGGCGTCTGTACCTACCTAATAAAAAAGTTATGTACCTAAAGTTAAATAACTGCTTCTTAAGTTTAGGATTTCTTAGAATGTTTTACCGAATAAATTAATCAACAAATTAATAAAAAACAAAACAAGCGGTAACATTGAAAGTTGAAACTAAAATTATCGTCAGTCATATCAACGAACCGACATTTTTTTAAACAGAGGTGCTCTTTTAGGTGTCTGTCTCGCCTTTTGGGCTATTTGGGAGGATGTTGATGGAACCTTTTTTTTACGACCGCAGCTGTATTTCGTGTTCCTCTAAATACGTATTTGGCAACGAAGAAAGCGCTTTGTCTGGCAACACTGTTGTCAAGTTCAGTCTTGCTTGACGTGGACTTGTCACTTTGACAGTGACACTTTGTTGGAGGAAAGGAAATAGTTCAAAACAATGCGCGTAGCGGTATGTGGTGTCGGGATTTAAATAACTATTTCTATATTTAGGGGCGTTTGTGAAGGGAAAATTATATTATTATACCAATAAATATGGGTACTTCAGGCCAGTCTATCACGCTAGCCAATAGCATTATAGGTGTAGGAATATTGGCTATGCCCTTCTGCTTTCAACAAGTAAGTTTTTGTTTGATTTAAATTAAAAATTGTCGGCATTGCTTTCGGTAACCATGTTATGGCTACAGACCGCTCATGCTAAGTAATGAGTGCTCGGTATCATCCTAATTTGATGGCACTAACAGTGAGCATTTGAATAGTATATTCAAAACATAAAATTTCTCTAAAGTTACCCTCTACCATACTAAACTTGTGATATCATGTAATTTAAACGTGTGTTTTCAGTGCGGTGTATTACTTGCTACCCTTATCCTATTAGTAATGGGGCTCATATCAAGATTATGCTGTCATTTCCTTTTAAAATCTGCTCTACTTGCACGGAGAAGAAACTTTGAGTTTCTAGGTAAGTTGTAGACTAGTAATCTTTTTCAAACCAAACTTAAAACTGCTCACTTCTTCTTCTACTTCTTCTTCTCTTTCATTTAAACATATCAGGAATTATTGTAAAATTGCTCACACCTAACATCAAAAATCTTTCCCGCAGTACAAATAACCACACAGATATAAAATTCTATACTAAAACAGCAATGCTCTGTACTATGTTTACTGAAAAGTTTAGTTTCAGAGTGAAAAACTTATGTAATGTAAAACAGTAACTGTTAAACATGTTAAGGAACGGAACTCCCATCCACATTGCTTCTGTTTTATCTATTAGGGCTACACCTGTTGATGTAAGAGTTTTGACTTGTATACTATAAGTAAGCCTTGAAGAATTCTATTTTCTATCTGAATAGAAGAAGACGTAATGTGGCTGAACATTGCATGTCCTATAATTATGCCTGTACCCATATAGTTGTTACACTTGCATTTACTGTTGTAATGCACACACACTGGGGGTCGAGTCTGCTATTGCAATTGTGTCTCAATGACCGGTCAATGATCGATATTTGATGTATAACGTCAAACTTATGACACATTTCCCATACAAAAACTGTCAAAGTTGTCAAATATTCGATCAATGACCGGTCATTGAGACACGATTGCAATAGCAGACTCGAGCCCCTGTTGTGATGTACTGTTGTATAAATTCATACTCAAAATTTCAACATAGCCAATGTTTAGGCAATAGGTGAAATTTTGTACCGACTGCCAACATGACAAATTTATTTACATAATGTTTTTTTCAGCTTTTCATGTTTTTGGCCAAGCTGGCAAGTTTGCCGTTGAAGTTGGTATCATTGGTTTCCTCATGGGAACATGCATAGCATACTTTGTTGTGGTCGGAGACTTAGGCCCACAGATTGTTGCTAAAATGTTCAACATTAACCAGAGTGATATACTAAGGTAATTTTTCATAGATATTTTTGCTATATACTTATGTAGTTTATTGAAATTGCTAGCTGAGTTGCAGCTAGCAATTTCAATAAACTACATAAGTCAACAACTGCCTAGACAAAAAAAGCCTAATCCTAGATTACTTCTTATAAAACGATGGCTATCTGCCAGTACAACATTTGTCAAAATTAGTCCAACCGTTTTGGAGATTTGCCCTAACAATCAGAAAAAGAAACATAAACTTTACACCAAAAAAAAAAGATTTCTTGGGATACCTACACTCTACAGTATGTACTCATGTATGTACTAAATTATACTCATATTCAAAGAGCTGTCAAAGAGCTGTTATTTTAACATAAATAACAAATTTTATTTATTTGTATAGATGTATAGATTACAATAAGTGCCTCACATTATCACACTATCAGTTCTGACAATATCAAGTAATTGCTTATTGTTTTAAAGGTAATGTAGGTACCTACTGGTGGGCCACATGTCCCACATGTCGTAATCGTAAGTAATAGCACCAGTACAAGCTGCTCTGTATTTCTATTAACAATCTAAGCCACCACAGGCCAGCTCAAGGCTAGTGTTACTGGCCTATTATATAGTTTTCATTATCTTTAAGTCCATAAGTTTAGTAGAATTTTATTTACAAAGTAATGCATAGAGAAATGTGGAAAAATGGTAGGGGACCTTTTGTTTAGCAGTAGCCAGTAGAAGTATCTAGTAGGTACCCATTATTTTGTGAACAACTGTCATCTATATCTATACTAATATATAAAGAGGAAATGTTTGATTGTTTGTTTGCATTGAATAGGCTCCGAAACTACTGAACCGATTTGAAAAATTCTTTCACCGTTGGGAAGCTACACTATCCCCGGGTGACATAGGCTACTTTTTATCCCTGTATTCCCAAGGGAACGGGACCTACGCGGGTGAAACCGCGGGATGTCTGCTAGTAGATCTATAAATGTAAGCCGGGACCAACGGCTTAACGTGCTTTCCGAGACACGGAGGAGTCTTGATAATCATGTAATACATTACCACCCATCTACAGACCGATCTCTTCAAACGTAGCTTAACCTTTGATCGACCCGTACGGCTGTTATTGTTTTGCCTTCTGCTACTGAAAAATTCCAGACGGCAAAAATCCATTAACATTCACCCGACCCGGGAATCGAGTCCACAACCTCATGCTGAGGAGTAGCACTTGCGACCGCTAGACGAACGAGGCAATTAATTCAACGAATTACCTAATTGTTTTACAATGTAATGGTTGGTAGTATTTAATATGTATGATAATATTATGTAATCAAATAAACGTTTACAATCCAATAAGTCTTATTACAACGTAAAGGTCAATTACCTGTGAATGACAGTTTAATCAAGTGTAACGTTACTCTTCTGACATACTTACATTCTGTTTTTACCAGCTAGGTTTATAATGTTCTTTAAATAGTAACAGCTGCACGGGTTGAACGAAGGTTAAGCTGAGCTTAGCAAGGTCAGTATGTGGATGCGTGATCATTCATTAATAAATAAATATAAGTAAATAATAAATAAATATTCCACAATTTTTCACACAACGCCATTTAGTCCCAAGTTAAGCTTGAGAGCTTGTGTTATGGGTACTAAATAGCTGATAAACATACTTATATTGTATATTTCTAAATACATACATATTATAGATAAATTACACCCAGACACAGAACAAATGATCGTGCTCATCACACAAACATTTGTCCTTGGTGGGAATCGAACCCACGACCTCCGGCATAGCAGTCAGGGTCGCTAACTACTAGACCAACAGGCCAGTCATTATACTCTAGGATAATACCACTCTAAGTTATGAAAATAAATTATAGCCTATGACACTTACAAATAATGTGGTTTTCTCTTGGTAATAGAATTTTCAAAATCAGTTCTGTAGATTCAGTGATTACCCTCTATAAACTCACAAAGTATACCTACCTCTTTAAAGTGTTAGTAACTTATAAATAGCCTTAACGATATCAATGTACAGGCGCCAGCACATCAACCTACCATAATGTATCAAATTTCTTTGATAGGTTTTCAACTTTATTCTAAACATGATAAGGTTCATTTTCAATTGGGAAAATTTGACAGTTTGGGGTAGGTTGATGTGCTGGCGTCTGTGCCTATGTGTCATTAGCAGCGTTGCGTTATCCCGGGTAACATAGGCTGGTGGAAAAAAAGGTATACGTATATTGTTTATCGTTGGCACCTCAACGATCCGGGCAAAGCGTTTCGCCTCGTCGATTATACTGCGTATATCGAAGAACTGGAACAACCTGCTGCGGTCTTCCCAGATTATAATTTAGGTGTCTTCAAGGCTAGAGTAAAAAGGCTCTTAATAGTGCGCTTCACCATCACTGATTGCATCACTGCTTACCATCTGGTGAGATTGCAGTGAAGCACTGGTTTATAATATTAAAAAAAAAACCGTGACAATAATCTGTTTCAGAACATCAATAATGGTGATTGTGTCGCTCGTCTGTGTTCTTCCATTGGGATTGCTACGAAATGTGGACAGTCTGAGCAACGTCAGTGCGGCTACCATAGCCTTCTACTTCTGTCTGGTTATGAAAGTAAGTTACATATCCATATGACAACTTTATTATCTACATAGATGTTTACAACTGTTTTTTTTAAATAACTGTAGGTACCTATAAGATGTTTCATAATTAACCTTACAAACTTTAAGGAGTGCTTTAGACCATCAAACTGAATAACTTTTACTACGGGACCAACTTCGAAAACCGCGAAAAATTACAGGTATTCCATACTAAAGTTAATACCTACCTACTGTTGAAAACTGTATGGGACAGCTGTTTTCTTTTACGCGATTTCAAAGTTGGTACCATAGTAAAAGTTATTCAGTTTGATGGTCTAAAGCACTCCTCAAAGTTTGTAAGGTTAATTTTGAAACATCTTATATAGAAAACAAACTAAAAACTACTTAATAAATCTAAAATATGGCGTCAAAAAACTCATACGCATCGCTGTCCACTGGGAATGTAGGTACCCAAAAGACTGGCGGCGGCCTTGCCACCATCCATATTGACTTGAACAACTATCATGTTCATTCATTTCATCCAAAGACATTCAGTACCTATAGACCGGACATCACGAACAAAATTTTCGTCCGAAAAAGTGTGTCCTGCTGGACACAAGTCTATGAGTTTTTTGTAGTACGCTCCGCTGCCGCTCCAATATTCATATATTATTCTAGATGGCGTTACTGAGACATGGGATCAAAGTTTTTCTATGACATTTCCTTGACATGCCCGCTCTATAGTATTTTAAATCTATTTGATTTCATCCGACATTTGTAGCGCCCCGTTTAAAAACACGGGCAGTTTTCGCTAAAACCTTTCCTGATAAATCAGATGACTGATTCATCATCCTAAATGCTGTTAACACATTACGGCTTGAAATTATCGACCATTTTTTTTCTGATTAGCGTTCTACATATGTTTAGTGAAGTCTCGAAATTTTACTTTAAGTAAAGATTTTGGAGACGTATCATGATCAATATGGACATTTAAAGCGTTTCACCGAAGCGGAGATGGGCGGAGTGGAACGGACAGGAGCATAGGTAAATCGACCAATCACAATGGTTGATTTCCTCATCGCGTCATTCATCTCGTCTATGATAGGACGATTCCAGCACTACTCTCGCCCAACACAGTTTCAGTGGAAACCTACCGTTAGAGGAAAGAAGGAGTCAGTTGGTCAGCTGCACCCCCACATCCCACTCCCGCGTGCGCCCATGAATAGCGATGGTATATTATGTGCAGTAAATATATTGTTGTTATGTATTCTACGATATTTACATCTTAGCATTTTAGAGGACGATCTAAAAGGACATATTATACAGACCTTATTGGTTATGTCCTTAAGAAAGGTCAGGACGTCAGGTGCGTCGTAGTACCTACTCTCAACCGGTGTGCATATAACCAGATGTATGAAAGTAAATGAAGCGACACATGTATGTAAAATCAAAATCAAAACCCGTTTATTCAAATTAGGCTAAGAATAACCACTTTTTAACTGAAAATTACATAAGACAGAGCCCCAAAAAGCCAGCCCTTCGCCACTTCCTAGTGTTTTTCCTGGGAAGAAGAAGTGACCCAACAAACTCCCCAGCAACACATCTGTGTGAATTAGAATCATAACGGGTGGCGATCTGTAGTTTCTGCCCACCCTCACGGGAAAATGGCGTGAGTTTATGACTGTATGGATGTATGTTTAGTGTCCAAATATATATATATATATGAGCCACATACATCTAGTCTGTATACTTCCTCCACCTTGTGTCGTACTCCTCAATGCTGAGGGTCGTGACCTCCCTGCTTCATCACCTTTTTTTTCACGATTTTCCTCCGTCTGCTTCTGTCCCTGGCGTCTGAAGTCTGTATACTTACCTAACTGTAACTTTTTCCTATGCATACTATTATTTTAGTGGCTATTTTTCCTGTTCCTGTTTTGATAATGGCCACTAAAAGCGATAAATGTAAATTTTACCGCCTCGTCACTGTTCAGAATATAGCTTCATGCTTTCAATAAATTTGCAGAGGCATGAAACACTGTTAAATAATAATATAACAATTTTGATCACATCCGAAAGTCGACTGTGCGTGAAGGGATTAAGGTTTATAATTGAAATGAGTGAAAGTTTCATTCAAGTGTATGTTCATACAATTAACGTATCAGTGACGCATTTCAAATCGACCGTGATTTGATTGTACTAAAACACAATATACTTACTGTGTAGGATAAATATTATACTATGGATATTACATAATATGCATACCTATGTTGTTAGTTATCGGATTCGTAACCACTAGAAATGCGGTCTAATCTTAGATACGTTTATGTGCACCATATTAGTATAATAAAACTTGTCCCCAAAGGTGCATTTGAAAATCAGCGTCAGGCAGGATCTCAGCATCTGTCTGGCATTACCGCTGAAATGAACCTTTTGGCGCAGCCGTGAGACATGCCATTATTTTGTCTCTTTTTCTGTGTTATTGTGTTCTTGCTGTGCGTTGCAGCTGTTGCCAATAAATGTATTTTCTTTCTTTCTTTAAAACTTAACGCCGTGTTCGCAATCAATCTTACATTAAAAAGATCACTACTTGGGCTGTGCACCTTATTCCAGTGCCGCATAATAGGACACTCAACCCTTTCCGTTCTGGTGTTAATGGAGCTGCTCCGCACACGACACATCATTTACCACAAAATAATAAATTTCCATAATTCCAGGTGATATTCGAGGCTGGCGCAGTTATGATAACGAGCGACTGGAACCAGCGCGTGGAGATGTGGCGACCGGCCGGCTTGCTGCAATGCGTTCCTATTTTCTCTATGGCACTCTTTTGTCAGACGTGAGTAACTATATACATTCAAAAAACAAAATACCGATCGAATTGAAAACCTCTTCCTGAAGTCGGTTAAAGAAGAAAATTTAATGAGATTAAATGGAGGCGATAACGCAAAATTTGTCTCTTTTCTGAGAAAAACTCTCGACAAATATTGTCGTTCTGATGGAAGAAATCTTAAAAAAAAAACAAGACAAGTAAAAACTAGACTTTTAACCTGCTTTGTTTGTCTAGTGGTCGCAAGCGCTACTGCTGAGCGTGAAGTGCTGGGTTCGATTCCCGGATCAGGTTTTCGCGAAAAAAATTTCAGTATACGCCTGGAGTTTGAATATGTGCCCGGATGATGGCAATAAGCTTGCGTCTTATTACATAGGACTTATACTGACTTGTGAAAAATCGGTCCTAAAACCAATAAACTTTCTATTACAGACAATTGTTTGAGATATTCGAGTCCCTACCGACGCTATCGCTAGAAAAGATGAACATCGTCACTAAAAACGCTATAAACATATGCACCGCAGTGTATTTCACTCTCGGAGTGTTTGGATACATCGCCTTCTCTTCTCATGAAATCTCAGGTAAGATTGTATTCTTATGTCATCCTAGCCTTGTCCCACGGGTCCCTTGGCGTCGCCCCTTCCAGTTTAACCAGATGCATGCAGCTAAATTCCAGTGTTTTACATTGGAAAATTATGCAATAGTAAAAATGGAATTAATAAAAATATTTATTTAATTAATTAATTATTCCATTAAATAATTAATTATTTTTATTTTTTTATTATATTTACATGGCCAAACCATCTTAGCATACGCTCTTAAATTTTGTCACCACTTCTTATTTAAAACCCCAACGTGTTCGGCGTGTGTGCTTAACAATGCACGACTTTTTATACAGGATGAAATTGAATATATGCGACAAATTGTAATGTACTTACAATACTACGTGTTGTCAGGAAAATGTAGAACATATCAAATGTAAAATCAATGAACTTTTAACAGTGTTACGAAAAACGTTAAAATGTTAAAAGTCGCGCGATACTTCACTAGAAAGTAGGCAAAATTAGGTAAATGACCGCAATAAACGGCAACGTTTAATAACATGAGTGCTCGACGACGATTATTAAGCACTACCATGAGTCGGACGAGATTTTTTGATACTTTAGTTTTTATTTTTCTGGAATACCGATAATTCGTACTAAAATGAAGATAACAACGTCAATGGACCATTTAACCTTTTCGCCGCCCACGTACACAAAACGCAATGCCTCGCCGAGTGCCAAGCTATAAATGTATAAGTAACTAAATATACAGTAAACAGTAGTGATGGGCATATCGTCATATCGATGAATAAGATTTGTACGCGTAAAGTTAAGATTTAAAGTTGATTTTACGAATATAAATAAAAACTGATTAAATATTTCCAGATTTGTTTTATTTCACAATATCCTTAATAAGAAAAAACAGTATAAATTATGAGTATCAAAGAAAGTAATACGTAACTCAATTAGAACTATAAGGAATGGGGTCCATCTCTATTTGTTTCATGATCTCATTCTTTAACTTCATATCAAGTTATTGGCACTGAGGGGACGTTGAATTCGATTCTGATCAGGGATGGGGTCTATGGTCTTTCCGCATAATAATATGACCAAGTAGATATAAGCACAGAATAGGTACATAAATCTTAATATCTACAATATAACGTTACGTTTCATCCATTTAGATGATTTTTATACGAATTACAATTAGGTTTCCTTTTTTTTCTTTGAAAAGAATTTCTAAAAAAGTTAAAATTACAGTGCTTTCATACACTGTATTTACCATAATAGTGTATAGAGTACAAAAACAGTACCTAAATCTACTGTAATTACAGTGCATCTGGAGATACTGGACTCACGGAACATTTTAAATACTTATTGAATTCCTACTCTTTGATGAATAAACGTTATTATTATCATCCAGTTAGACATACCTCAGAATTATCTTCTGGTTCAATGTTCTCCACAAAATACTCCGAGTCCGATTCCACACCTAGCAAAATTTTAAGGTGTTCGTCCGAATCAAGTTCTTCACTCATTTTTCTATTTAATTTTGTTATCAAGTGAAAGAAAGAAAGATGCGTGCGCGCGAATTCGATTTTGTGCTGCACTATGCCAAAGTGACCTTGACAGCCGCACGCCTATGACGTCACTGACCAACTTCTATAGTAGTTCGTGGCACTCGGTGGCGCACAGGGGCATAGACGACCAATTGTTTTGTAGAGATGGGAAAATAACTATCGACAAGAATTTGTAACAACTTTATAATTACGTATCGGCATCTACCTGAAGGTCGAAATTCATCTACTATCCTTTGTAATGAAGTAGATAACTAAGTTCATATTTTATTGACCTCAAATTGTTTTCGATATTCGTAACTTTCAGTATTTATAAATATTTCAATGGTGAAATCAACCTCTCACGGCACATCACTGGCCAACTTGATATGAAGTGATTGGCGTTCTGAGGAAAGTAACAAAATTCGGAGTTTCTGTTTTTGCCGATTTTAGGACAAACTAGGGCTTATTTTGTGTAGAAAAATAAAAAACAGGGTAGTAGACTGTGTTATCTTAAATAATAAAATGAAACAAAGCTTTTAATCACAGTAAATTTATTTTAATAAATGAACAACTTCTATAGAAGTTGTGGCGCTGGTGGCACGAAAATCCCGAACTTCTATAGAAGTGCTTGGCGGCGAAAAGGTTAAAAACGTTAATCACTGACATAATATTGATGATTATAATATGCGATTGAAAAAGAATTACTTCCTTATACTTTTTTCTTTTCAGGCAACATTCTAATGAGCCTAAGTCCCACCATGGCAAGTGATGTCATTAAGCTCGGCTTTGTAATGTCGCTCGCGTTCAGTTTTCCGCTCATCATCTTCCCGTGCCGAGCCAGCTTGTACTCTTTTTTGTATAAGAAGGTAATGTGAATAATATTGTCTTATGTATATTTTTCAAATCGTCAAATATCGCCTGGTTACTGCCCTACTTTAGGGCAAATAATAATAAAATTTTCGGACAAGACGGATCACATAGTCTTAGGCCAAAGGGCCTTTTCACCTACAGAGAAGGCGTAAGCATTAATCACCGCGCTTGCTTAAACTATACGTTCAGGTTTGCTAATGATGTTTTCGTTCACCGTGTTCGAAGTAAGTGCAAAGTGGTCAAGCGCGGATCCACCGTTGCGTACCTAATCCTATCTTTAGGGTAATGTTTGAAACATAGCTCTACAACAAGTGTTAACCCCGCGGCTTTGCCTTCCTGGACCTATTTATTCAGCAACTCCGTAGTCAGGCTAGCACTTAGCTTATTTTAGGATGGCCTAAGTTATTTCGGTAAAAAATCTTGTTTAATCATCATCAGTTCAGTCATAGGAAGTCCACTGCTGGACATAGGCCTCGCCTATAGATCTCCAATAAGACAGGTTGGAAGCGGCTCGCATCCAGCGCGTTCCTGCGGCTTTAATGAGGTCGTCTGTCCACCTTGTGGGTGGACATCCTACGCTGCGCTTGCCGATACGTAGCCTCCACTCGAGAACCTTTCGACCTCATCGGTCATGAGTCCTCCGTGCCATGTGCCGAAAATTCTTCTTTATACTTTACGTATATTATTATTTTCCAGGTACACTCCTCCCATCATGACCACATAATCAACCACTCGATCCCTGAAACCAGGTTCCGTTGTATCACAGTGGCTATAGTGGCTGTGACCCTATTCATCAGCCTCTTGATACCTAACATAGAACTGGTGTTAGGTCTGGTGGGCTCCACGATAGGTGTGCTGATCTGCGTCGTGTTTCCTGCTGCGTGCTTCATCAATGTGACCTTTAAGAACACTAATGAAAGGGTCTTGGCTAAAGTAAGTTCTACTGCATACTGTTTCTAGGTATGGTTACGTACTAGGGGCAAGGTGTCCATATAGCACAACTTCTAATGGCTTTGTAAGTTCGGAAGAGCATATCTACCGCTATCAGACAGACGTGTTGCTGGGGAGTTTGTTCCCCCACTTCAACTTCCCAGCAAAACCACTAGGAAGTGGCTAAGGACGAGATTTTTGGGGGACTGTCTAATGTAACTTTGACGTTCAAAAAATGCTGATCTTCAGTCTAATGGCAGCCTGACTTCCAGAGAGACAACAATTAGTGATACGATACAAATACTAAGCTTATTTTTGGCGGCTTCTCTTAAGAGAATTGACCTCTTGACACTGTTACATACCAAAATGATTGACCGCCCCGTCCAGTGTCTAGGGGTAGCTCTACTGTTGACCCTGTCCCTAATAATGGATTATTTAAGACCTAAATATAACTGGCGAAATGTGAACTCCCTAAACCTTCTGGAATTACAGGCGTCATGTTATTTAAATGGTAAAAATAAATAAAGTGAGACTTACTGAATCAAAATAAGGAATATATTTCGTGATCCACCTGTAAGCATCGGCGATTACCGAGCATTGAAATATGTACCTTATATCGATTGAATAAGTCTCAAATGTGTTACCATAAGCGCTAAAAGGACTAACATGTTTCTTATCAATAAATTAATGTTTCCAGGGTGTACTTGTACTCGGTCTAGTCATAATGGTGCTAGGAACATACGCGAACCTGCAGGTAGCCGAGAGCAGCATCGAACATTACGACGACAAATACACGCAGGAGCGAATTGATAAGATCGTTGAGGACTTCTTTGAGAATCGGGACAAAGATGGTATGTTATTTAACTTATAAATCATCAATACATTTATCATGTTGCCTAAAATGATCTAATTTTGGGTAGAATGTAAAGTAGAACCAAGAAAAGAAATTGGACAAAAAGGTCCTATAAATACGGCTCTGGCGGGATGGAAGATAGTAATAATAGATCGTGATCAATAGATCGAGAATAGTTGTTAAATCCGACTTAGGCGGTCAAATCCCGAAATGTTTGGTTGACACTTTTCGTGACCCAGTAGCGTTGGGCATAGCCATACAATGTAGTAATGATGCTCTTTAATTACGATAGTTTGTTTTTATTTTAAGTATAATAAATAAATAAATATTCCACAACTTTCCACACAACGCCATTTAGTCCCAAGTTAAGCTTGAGAGCTTGTGTTATGGGTACTAAAAAGCTGAATAAAGAGTTAGCATTTATAGAAACAAACATAATATTCCCATTTTTATTTTGTCTTGAGGCTTTTTCTTGATGACCTTAATCTTAGAGTAAACACTGATTTTATTATAATTTGTCTCTTTACAGACATCTTCTTGAAGCCTCCGCCAAATAATGACTTACAAAAGGAACCTCCCGATAATATTGCACTAAACAAAGAAAGAAAAGATTCAGAAGTACAACCACCAAACCCTGTCCCACCAGAATCACAGTCCAATGAGAAAATGACCCCTAAGACCATAATAACAGAAGAAAAAGAGATGTTACAAGTTCGTGAAGTAATTGAACCAGTTGACAAAGTTTCTGATACACATCCCAGAAATCTAAAAAATAAGTTAGAAATAAAACAAGCCAATGGTGCAATTAATGGCGAAGCTCTTAAACTTAAAGAAGACAAACCACAGTCTAACGAAGACAAAATAGACATGATAAAGCAACAACAACTAATTGAAACAATAAAACAGCACGGCGAAGAACAAAAAGAATTGATTAAAGAACAAAAGGAAATTCTAGACGAAATATTGAAGACTAAAAAAGAACTGCAGCAGAATAAGAACGATGCTGCAGGAACTAATGATGCAAAGAAAATAGCTGTTGAGAGCATTAAACAAATTGCTGATATGGCAATAAAAAGTATAGGCGGAGTATCAGATAAACCGGATCAAGCCAACAATGTTGCGAAAGCAGAAGAACGCTTAGAGAAATTAACCAATGACGCAGTACAGGAGATAGCTAAGAAAGCTGTGGAAACTATAGAGGCTATTCAAGATATTAAACCGAAACTTGAACAGCCAACTGTTGTGGAGCCAGTTCAAAATATTCTTTCCGATGCTCCAGCAATTATCCAAGGAAATCCTCCACAAAATGTACAAGTTAATCAAAATGTTCATGCAAATCCTGCACAATATGTACAGGCTAATCAAAATGTTCAAGCAAATCCTGCACAAAATGTTCAGCCGCAAATACCAAACGCCCCACAAATGCCGCCAGCTGCTAACGCTCCTCCAGTGAGAACAAAAGATGAGGCACCAAATAATGTTGCAGCAAATGTACTTCCGCAAGTAAACAGTAACATCGCTTATGAAAATAATGGAGCTGAAATTCAAAATTTAGCAAACAACAATAATGCAGCTATAGTTCAACACAATGAGGCACCTAAAGTAAACAATCAGCCAAATTCAGAAGTAAAACCAGTCTTGAATGAAATACCGAACGTAAACGCACAAATACCAAATAACGTACAAGACCCATCACAAGTGGTAAATAAACCTCCTATACCTTTAGAAAGCGACGGAGTAAATCATCATTCTCATTCTCCGGATGAGCCTCAATCATACAAACAGGGCGAAGATACACAAGCTAAGCCAGAAACCAAACTTGCTCAAAACGTTCCTCTACCTATAGTTAACGAGCTAGCTAATAATCAAATGAAATTAAATGAAAAACCTGCTGTTCAAAAACCAGTTGATGATATTCAAGTGCCGCCTAAAGTTCAAAATATACAACCGAATGGTGAATCTGAACTGAAGAAACCAGAAGCGAATGCTATTCCACAGCAAAATTTGAATGCAGCACCAATTAGACAGAAAAGAGAAGTGATCGATTGTACGGAAACAGTTGCGCTAAAACCTGAAGATAAAGAGATCTGTAGCAATTTAGTTAAAATTAAAGATTCTGAAGAAATACTTCCAAAGATTGTAGATATGAATGAAGTAGCGTTACCGAAGCACTTGCCTATGGACGCTAATATCTTACATCACATAAGTAGACAACTTAAAAGTTTTGATAAAGATGACAGGTAAAACTATTGTAATTTAAAATTGGTTTTATATGTGTGCACTAAATATTTATAATATGAAGCATTTAATATGTTAATACGTTCGTAAACGACAGTATTCCAAATAAGAACTCTTTTTTGTTCTTAAGAGTTTCAGAATAAGGACTTTTTGAATTTAAAATATTTATTTTGCGATTTTTGCCATACTAGGTGATAGTAATCAAAATTGTTTATTGAATTACTCGAAATTATTTTATTGGTAAAAAATATTAATAATTATCATGCCTGTGGAATAATTGAAAATATTTAGAAGTTACGTTTGAAGCTGTTTAAATGTGTTAAGGTTTATTTATAAATACCGTGAAACATCACTAATACACGCCGGACGAGGTGTTGTACGCGCGTAACTACATAGTGCGTAACTGCGTACATTGAACGCGGAAAAAGCATGTATTGACGCATACGCGCGTAAATCAGCTTATTGTGACTAGGTTTACGTTTGAATAATAACTTCGCTTTATACGAAGTGATCTCAAATGTTAGAATTTTGTTCAAATTAGGGCTCTTACGTATTGAATTGAAATAAAACAAAAATGTTTGTAATTAACTCTTCCTAAGACGCATAAAGTAAAATTGTAAGGATGGGTAAGAAACCTTGACTGATTGTGTATTGAATAAAAATATTTTAAATATTGCTTATTGTTATAATTTTTCATTAGTGCTGTGTTCTGCGATTTTACCCCATCTTAAGGGTTGAAGCGACATGAAGAAGCAAACCCAAATGCAAAAGAGTTTCGTTCGGTGTTTCTTTCCAGAAGTCAGAAAGTGAAACACCGACCCCACCACTAGTTAAACAAGTACCATTAAAAGCCAAGTAAAGCAAGTACCAAGTACAAGTATCATTTTATAATTATAATTAACCCTTTAACCGCTTGTGTCGCATATATGCGACACATATTTCCGTGTCCCTACCGCTCGTGTCGTATTTCTGCGACAGAGAACATGCATGATTTTTTTCGTTTTATTTTCAAAATACTGACTGTGTGACTAAAACCATTAAAGTTGTAAGATCTTATGTGGAACCAAGTCAGTTATTTTATTTAGGGCTAATTCTTTTATCCGATGAATTAATGGCGGTTTGAAATATTATCCATCGATAAGCTATCAAAACGCCATTATTCCTCATTTATTATTACCTATTTGACCATTGAATAATCGTCATAGTCCTTAGTGTCTATGGAAGCACCTATTCAACAACTTTTCTATAAAATGTTTTCTAATAAATTTAAAGTACTACTGAGCTACCCATACAATAAATAAGAGAAATGAAAGTCTGCTTCTATATTAATGGTATCTGATTTATTGTGTTATAAATGCAAAAACTAAATTGAAACCTTTAACTTTCACTATAATTAATATAAAAATAACTTAATTCTTGAATTATTTCTTCTTACTTTCATCTAAGGCTGTTCTCTTTGATCTGAAAGGAAATTGAAAATATACTGTTATTATTAAGACAATAATGAAGGTACATGTAAATGGGTTTAATAGAAACAAAACTGAAGAGGGTTTTTGTGTTAACTTCTAGACCGTCACGTCAAAAAAGCAAAAGCGTGCTTTCGGCGCCTAGCTACGAACTAATACTTCAAGGTCATGTAATCGTGTCGCGTGGCGTACTGGTGCGTATTTTAGTTAGTCATCTATGCATGACTGTGGTGTTAGGGTTTATGAACGTGTCGGAATAGAGGCTGCTATAAAATGCTGTAAGTATTTAAAAGGTTCTTAACTTTAACATGACAGTCACCACTAAATTATATTAAAAACGCGAAAGAAACTGTTTGTCTATTACTTTTTCCCGCCTAAACCACTTTTGTTTTAGACTAATTTTGGTATAGAGATAGATTAGACCTTGTAGATAGATATAGGCTACTTTTGTACTACTGGAACAAAAGTAACCATTGTCATAAATATCAGGACAAACAACCAAGACTACAAAATTATCTCAACCTGGTCAAGTTGTTTTTAGAATAACAGTTGTTCTATTCCTTGCGCCTTTAATATTATATTTTCATAATTGTTATTTAGGTAATTTTGAACATTTATTGACACTGACTGTACGTTCTCGTAGTATAATTTTAAACTCCACGAGAGCAAAAGTGAAACAAACCACACACTAGAAATAGAATGTGACTCAGGCTGGCTGGACAAATCTTCGAAGCAGCTCGCATTAAACTAGGTCAATAGGGCACTATATTATGTGACGGCTAAACACCCTTATTTCAGAATTTGTAACGCTACAGACTCTTAGATAACTAATCGATCGAAAACGTGTCCAGCCAGCTTGAAAAACCACTTTTCGCTGGTCTCTCACTCTCGGTAAGTGATTTTGACAACTTATTGCATATCAAGGGGCGTTTCATAAAATTGTGATAGGCATCGAGCTAAAAGTTTTGAGATACGTACAGTGGTTTAGTAGAAAAATGCAAAAATCTGTGTCCAACCAGATTTTTGAGTCACATGAAATAGATACACAGACTTAACATATTAATATGAAAATAGCAAAAGTCCCCATATGGCGATTATCACACTGCCCCGCATCACGCTGCATGTTGCGTGTCTCTGAACTGAATTGAACACGCCTGGATGCATTTTCTGTGTGTTGGACTGTGCGTGTTTTCCATACAAACGGAGATACTTACAAGCAACGGAAGAACACGAATCCACGCGCTACGCTGCATCATGCGGGGCAGTGTGTTAATCGCCTATATCTCACCTCTTGCCAGTTTCGGAGTTAGCCTGGCTGGTGTTGGACACGGTGGAGGCGGCGCGGCGCGTGCGACGAGCGGGCGTGGCGGGCGCCTCGCTCTCCGATGCCGTCGGGGACTCTATGGGACTCTCGCCCTCGCCTTTCTGTTGTATATGTTAGATTTAAGTTTAGTATGAGATGGTAATACTTTAAAATAATGTATGGTTAACGCCGGAATGCCATTGGTATGATGATGATTCAAGACAAGTTGTGTATTAGCCGTTTGGTCTAGTAGTCAATAGTGAAGTGTGTGGTGCCCAAGTTAGGTTCTGGCGTACAGTCAAATATTATTAGGCAACCGATACCACGGAGTAATTTAATTGAACTCAATTTTTGACATTATAAATAGTCAGGAAGTTACAAGTGTGAGCAGCTTAGCATTAGGCCAGTAACATATTTATGCTAATTGGGTCAAAAGAGTGAACGATGACTCGCACAAGTTGTAAGGTTATATATAGATAGTTAAGAAACAGTAGTCGACATGTGGTGCAACATATAAGTTGTAGACTTTGATTTGAACCAACCAACCAGGCACTTTCATTTATGGAATTTAATTAATTACTTTTTTCTTTTTACATTAACATTCCTGGTATGCTCTTGTTAGACAATCGAAAAATCAATTTCCAGTGTCCTCTTTAAAAATGAGTAGCTGTCATAAATCTGAGGTCAAACTCATGCCGTAAGAAATGTATTTCTCTTGTATCGTAAGTACGTTTGCAGCAAATTGGCCTCATATAAAGGTACAACCAGACCCGGAGCAACTATCTGTAGGGAGTCGAACAGTTGACGCAGCGGCATGCAGTGCAGCAGGCCGCTGCGTCAACCTTGCTTTCAAATCCGGAGGTCATACTAGCTGTAGATTTACTACGCGTATAATAAAATATATAAGAAGTGGTTAGTTAGGACGTAAAACGAACCTTGACATCAGTAGAAGTGCGTCTGCCTTTAGGAGTGAGCAGCGCCTCACACGCGCGGTTGAATGACTTGCGGCGACCGCGCGCCGGACTACCCACGGTCATTGCAACCGGCGACCCGAGGTCAGGACTGCTGACTGAAGAAATAATGGTAAAAGAATGTTAGAACAATATAACACCGTTTGTATAATAATCTAGATATGTATTTTACAAGTTTGGTTTATTTAAAACCAAGAAAAGTTGGTCTTAATGTTTGGAGTTCACTCCTTAAGTATCTATTTTCAGTAGAGGCCCCCGCGGTATAGATTTTTTTAGGCGTAAAATTAATACAAGCGTTAACTCAAACGAGTTACGTTTTTCTGTGATTTGTACTTTACGCACTTTTCGCATTTAAATTATGTTATGAATGCATGTCAAAGTCACGTTGACATTAGATGGCATAACACATTCAATGGCGCCAATAAAAACCAAAGACGATGACAATGCCTGCTGTCGAGACAGGTCACCTCAAAGCTGAATTGGTTCTTTCTTCAGGAAACTTTTCCAGACTTAGCGCTGCATCGTTAGACTTAATATGTATATTAATACAATCTGAAGTCTGGACTTTAAAAGGGACCATAAACCTTGAGTTTTTTTTTCAGCATTTCTTTTGGCAATGCCGGTGCCATTTAGTTTTAAAAATATTGATATGGAAAAACTACTTACAGAAATAAATATTTCACTTCACAATCGTATCTTTTAATACTTAAGTAGTAATTCCCCAGTCATGCCTCAGAGCTGACACACATTTTTTTTTTGTTTTAATCTCTTTTTTTTAGTGTCTGGAATTCTCATTACTTACCAGCATCAACAGATATTCTTCTGTTGATTTTAGCCGCCCGCGGCATTGTTTTCGTTTCGGATGCTGCCCTGCCAAGACGCGCTGTAATTTGGTATACAGGATGACTTTTAATTCAATGCTAACCTTTCAGAGGATGAAAATACTCATGAATGAAATGATATATGAGAATACACTGTTATGTACTGTGGTGTTATTTAAACCTCCTAAGGGGTTATTGTAATAAGCGTTAGAGGTTTTTGTAATGTAGTAAACAACTTTTACTATGGGGCCATACAAGCTGATCCATACACTTTAGGGCCGGTTGTCCGAAGGTACGAGAAATGTCGAAGGTTGCGGAAGTATCACCCGTTGACATGGCTTTATGAAGGCATCACTGATAAGTGTAACTGTTCAACTTTTTTGAAGGAAAAACATACCGCTGACACTAACGCCCGATATTAAATACTCTATCTCAATCCAAATCCCGTTCCTTTGTTTTTGACGGCTGCTTCTGATTGGACATCTTTAAGACTCGGATAGGCGAATTCGGTCGTTGATTGGTTACAGACAAAGATCGGGATCAAGATAGCAACCGAGATAGATTATTAATATGCAGCGTAAATGGCTAAGTATCAACTGTAAGATTTTTTTTTCTAATATCATGAATTATTTCTTTTTAAATTCACATATCCTATAGTCGCATGTTTAATTTCGATAAAAATACAAAAAAATAACAAAACAGTGTAAAAATGATTGCAACCTCAGTCAGACAGCAAGCCTTCAGTTCGTTTCGACTAAAATGAAGGGAATAGCGATTTTTTTTCGCGATACTAGCTGACGACATTGTAATGCCCGAACGAACGTTGGCTGCGCGCCGATCGCAGCTACACCTACACTCTACAGGGTTAAATGTGAATCGCAACCACTCAAACTACAAACATAACAAAATACAGGCCGTTTTTGAATGTAAACGAGACTATTATTCTAGAGCTATTGATTTTGAAAAGATGAAATTCAAAAAATCCTGAGTGAACCTAACTATAGCTAAACTAAGTTAAATGAACCTAACCTGAACGATGTCAATATTTGTGTAGATTTCAGTGTTGGTCTCATAACAAAAGTTGTTCCCTTTCATGAGTACTTTGACCTCTTGAAAGACAGCCAATAAACTAAAAGTTACCTGTATTAAGAAAAAATATTAACTAGAGTGCTGACTACAACAAAAAATATATTCATGCAGTTACAAAAATAAATAAAATGGCAAATTAATAAGCTTTAAGAAGCGTACTCACATTTTCGTTGTTTGCTGGCGTCGGAAGCTAGAGATTCGGGCGACAAGTTCGACTGGAGCTCGTCAATATCCGGGATGCCTATGCAAGCGTTAGTACAATGCTAGTTAAAAAGGAAAGTAAAACATGCTTAGGTTGGGGTGGATCGTCCATTTGTCACGTGAGTTTCGATATTGGGCAGGGGTTCGAAAGTGACTTCAAAATTCTAAATCCAAATTATTTAAAAGTAAATAATTGTAAAAATTCCACTATGTTTTTTTTTATCAAAAAATGTAAATAGCCAGATTATATGGCACGAAAACTTGGCACGCTTATAAATAATGTTAAAATGTTAAGCAAAGACATGTACAATGCGTTTTAAATGAGAATAAGAAATTCAATGACGTCTATCTGTCAGATGTCACTTGAAAAGTATAGTCTGCAACGAAACCTTATTCTCGTAACAATAATGTTTTTTTTTTGTTTTACTGAGTCGTAGTTATTCAAAATGAAAAAACATCTTAAATTAATTAGTCTTATGAAGTGCTTACGTTTTATTTATTAATTCTGTTTGTTTTTTTTTGTCTAGCTGACTGCTCGAAAATGAGTAAACGAGGAGCTGTTTTGCATGGGAGGGCTCGAGACATTATCTCCAATGTAGACAAATACTTAGAGAGCTAGACACAGCACAATTTAGAAAAAAATATCGTTTATGATTCGCAAATAAATTATATTTAGATAATACCTTGTTTTGCTGATCCTACCGAATTTATAAGAATTGACAGCTACGACGTCACAACATTGCGCGAAGTCGATCCTATTCTCATTTGAAACGCGTAATATGCTCTGTATATATAATTTTTGCTCCATCCTGTATACCATGTTTTCTATACTAATATTATAAAGAAATCTCTGGATCTACTAAACCGCTTTTGAAATTTCATTTACCAAGAGAAAGCCACGTTATTTGTGAGTGTCATAGGCTATATAATAATTAAAAAGAATATCACGATGAAATAGGGGGAGAGGAGAAGAGTAGTGAGATAGCACATGTTTGCTTTTAATGTTAAAAGTGATTTTTGGAACTGAATTTAAAAATCGTTTAGCGATTCTATATAGATTTTTCAAGGCTTCCTCTCACCTACCCTTTTGCTGCGCCCTACAGGGTCCATAATGATCTCATTTTTATACTTACTACCTAAGAATAGGTAGACATGGAAAGCAATAAAGATATAGAGTATTGATATTTAGAGAGATTTTATATTTAAGGGTTCTAATTTGTTAAGTTACTTTGTGTCCAAATTAATCACGTGATTCCGGGTAAGGAAGGTCAAAAATTGCTAAATATCATTCGGTGATTAAATGGACGACCCATAAAATAAAAAAAAAGTTTCTGCGCCTAAATTGTGTTGTTATTTCCCTCTCGCTCACACACATGTGATAATGCGAATAGTCGATTCGACTATTTAGTTAATTAGGGATTGGTTACACTATTATTCTTTAACAATTACCTCTCGCTCGTACGTGTGATTTATGAGCGAGAGGAGTATAGTAAAGCCGTTTGAATAGCATTCTCAGTAAAGTTTTGCTTGAAGGTGCATTGACATGCTTTAGTGTGGTAGGTGTAATATTAATAAGTAACGGAGAATTTATAATTTTATTAAAATATAAAATAGCAAAGTATAAGAACATGCTGTCTAGGAAGGGTCTTCTATTTACATAAAACTGATCATAAATTTGTATGGGTTATACTAAAAAGCATTGTGCTATTTTATTTAGAAAACGAAATCAAACAATAAAATAGAATTCGACTATTTTCAAAAATCTAGGTCGTGCCGATGCAATCTTAAAAACTTCTCAAAATTATTTTATAATTAATGATAAGCGCCTTTCATACCCCGGTTTGCTATAAAAATCGAATAAAAAAAACATTATTTTCATATTTGCCCTCGCGATCGCTAGTGTTGTAGTTAATGACGTCACAAGGAAATAAACAAACTAGGATTCAAAGTGATTGCTTGTTTATTACTTTGCGATGTAATGTGAACCAACTTGATTCTATAAGAATCTATTTAACGTAAAAATTTAGAAATCTGAATTTATTTGTTGAAATTTATTAGGAAATACTGAAAACTATAGTAATTTGTTTGAATGCCTAATAGGCTATTTGAGAAAGTTTTCTTATTACTGTGAAATATTTAAGTTTTGTAACTTAAAAAGCAGTTGAACAACACAAATATAATACAACTCAAAGGCGCAGCTTAACAAAAAGAATGCCTCTATAAATTCAAACTAAAAAAAAAGTCTATTCATTGAAGTCTACGAACATAATCTATGAAATTACTACTGTGTAAGAATAACCCAACATACCATCAAAATCAGTTTTGTTCAATAGACTGATCCTATCGATGGGCTGGACGTCGAAGGCGGCTGAATGCGTGGAGGACGCGTCATCGTCATCGGCCTCCGACGCGACGGAACGTGACGTGAACGACGTGTGCGACGTCGTGCTCGTGCGGCGGCGAGGCGAGGCCGCGGGCTCCAGCCACGACTCCAGCACTGCCTTTTGGTGGCGAGTCATTCTGTGGAAATGGATTTAGGAGTAATGCTTGTGGCCTTTTGAACCGTACGCAATGTACGAGTTTAGACGTAGAGTTTTAGATAACAGTACCTCTAGCATGAATGTCTGACGCAAAAGTATTGTCGAAACTAACGTTTAAAATTGAAAAGACTCATCGTTTCGAATTTATATACGTTACAACTAAGGGCACAATTAGTATTATTTGTGCCACGAAGATTAATATAATTCTATTACGCTGCAGGGTAGTTATATTAACAATTTTAAAATCGTTAAATATATCGTTACGCTGTTATCAAGAAATTAAAAATATAAAGAGGAAAAAATTTGTATTTTTGTGTGTGTGCATGTTTGTAATGAATAAGGGTGCATCTACACGGTGCATGTAGCTGGAGCAAGTAAAGATGCGGGTTACACGCGTAAGTAATATGCGCAAGCTACTTGTTCCAAGTTACTTGCTTGTTCTTTTACATAATGCAAATTCATAACTGGAGCAAGTAAAGACCTGGGTTACTTGCGCAAGTAGTACGCACAAGTTATTTGCTCGTGGTCCAGAGCTACATGCACAAGTGCCCCGCGCGCGCCTCAGAGTACGCGGATTAGTTGCGCGGGTGGCTCGCTTTGGTACAAGCTCGAGTCGCTAGACCCGCACATGTTTTTAAACAATAAAGTTTACGATGCATACAACCTGTGCAAGTGCCGCAATATGCACAAGCTACTTGCACCGTGTAGAAGCACCCTTAACTCAAAAACTACTGAGCCGATTTCAAAAATTCTACATGAGTAACATTGGCTTTTTATTTCCGTATTCCCACGGGAACTAAAAAGACGCGGGTGAAACCGCGCGACGTCTGCTACTGACTTAATAAAGGACATATCTTTGAAAGCTTACCTTCCAGTGCTAGAATATTCAGTAATAACTTTATCTGTTTCCACCTTTGATCCCTCTTCAGCAATAACCTCAGGTATCACAGACAGTTCAGGCTTGGTCACCAGGACGGGCTTACGGCCTTTCCGAACGGCCCTATCACCGGCGCCCTCACTAGCCTTACTCACGAACGAACTCTCCGAAGCCACACTTTCACTATCTTCGTTCTTGCTTCGAGAACGCGTTGACCTACGTTTCGGTGTTGTAACGGTTACAGATTCGTCTAGAGCGTTTGAATCGTCTAGTTTGCCCGACATTTCTCTGGATACGCGTCTTGTGATTATTTTTCTGACTTCGGCACTGGTTGGGGTTTTTGTTCGCCTTCTTGATGGTGTGGTTTGTTCAGTAGTTTCTGTGTCTATTGATTTGTTTGAAGCTGTGGACTGGGTTCGTTTTCTTGTTGCTGGTGTGCGTATTGTGGTATCAACTTCGGGTTCTGTAGTAGATTTGTTTGAAGATGTGGATTTAGCACGTTTTCTTGAGCGTGTTTGTTTTTCTTCCATCTTTTCTGTTTCTATAACCTCTGGAGCCTTTTCCGTAATGTCGGTTATTTCTTCAGTTGGCTTTGATGCTTCTTCAGTTACCATTGGAACTTCTTCAATAGCTTCTGGCTTTTCTACAGCCTCTGGTACTTTTTCTTTAGTTTTTGAGACTATTTCAGTAACCATTGGTTCTTTTTCTAAAACTTCTGGTACTTTTTCTGTAACATCTTGTACCTTATCTGTTATTATTGGAACTTTTTCTGTGACCATCGGTACTTCTTCAATAACTTTTGGTTCATTTTCTGTAATATCCGGTACCTTTTCTGTTGTTATTGGTACCTTTTCAATAACTATTGGAACTTCTTCAACAACTTCTGGTACTTGTTCTATAACCTCTGGCAGATTTTCTGTAAATTCTGGAACTTTTTCAGTTACAATTGGTGCTTGTTCAATATCCATTGGCACTTCAATAGTAGCTTTCAGCTCTTTTTCGACTGCCTGTAGCACTTGTTCTGTTGCCTCTAGAACTTTCTCTACTTCTTTTACAGATTCAGCAGGTTTTTCAGCTTTAGGTTCATTACTTGTGGTTTTTTGTTCAGACTCAGAAATTTTTGTATCGATTTCAGTAGGCAATATTTCCATGTCTCTAGGACCATCTACACTGTCGATAGGAACTTGAATTGTTGGTACTGTAAAAAAAACAATGGTACAGTAATAAAATTATATTTGATTTTATATATTTTTTTAATCGACTTAATTAACTTGATGGGTGTCAGTGTTTTTGCAATATTGCGAGCCCTCTTACCGCACAATCTACAGAAAATTGTATATTTTTTTGAATATCAGTTATATTATAATTTTTACCTGTTTCCATTTGCTCAGCTACTTCACCGCTAGTATCGCGTTCCTCAGAATAGTTTAGATTCAGATCGGACTTATCAGAATCAACTCCAGAATTATCGTCAGTCATCAGCGAAAAGTTAGCATTGGCCTGGTTCAGCGGATCATTGGAACTTTCTATTTGTGTTACATTTTGACTATTAATTTTATCTTTTTCTTCGCTTTCTTTATTGAGTGTTTCAGTTTCTTTATCTTCTGTTTCAGTTTCTTTATCTGATGCTTCATTTTCTTCTTCTACTTCGACAACATCGACGTCCGGTTCTTCTGATTGTGAGCTCTGTTTGGAACTTTCGTCTATCTGTAGTTCGTTAGATTCGTCGGAGTCCACAATTGATATTACTTCTTGTTTATCTTCTTCTGATGCGCTTGACTGAAATAAAAATTATCATTTTTTTACTAGGTTTAAAGTTTATTGACAATACAGCCAATACAGTGATACAGGTTTAACCTAGTACAGGCATCAAACTTTGTTAAATATATATTTTTTCGAAGACGTTCACTGTATTTACCCATTTAAATGTTTGAATAAAGAATTTATTTATTTATTTTATTTAATAAGAATATAATAAGGTAAATACTGGTATTGAAATTAGTGTTTCGGGATTTCAGAAGAGGTTTAACCCACTTGATATTACAAGTTTCTTTGAAGTTTAGCAATATATACATATATATATTTAGGAAGGAACATCAATGTATAAAAAACGTACAAAACAGAAAAAAGGGAGCCGTAAAATTTCAATGCTGGTGGTTCCAGGATTATGCATCGATATTCCTACCACCCTGTGTATGTACTAAAAAAACACAACTACAAATTAATATCAAATCGCTTTTTTGTTAGCACGAGAGGGCGCTGACTGAAACCAACTGGTCGCTTTTCGTTTAAGACAATAAGCGCCTTGTCGTTACATTTTTGTTGTAAAACTTGCCTCACTTGGAGAACTGCTCTGCTCCGATTCTACTTCATCCTCATCCGTAGTTAGATCACTAATATCCGGCTCGTCATCAGACATATCCTGAATCTCATCTATCTCCCTCTCTATCTCACCAATTTTCTCCATCTCTTTCTGTTCTGCTGCACTCATTTCGTCCTCTTGAGCGACATTTTCCTCTAATTCTACATCACTGTCATTTGTCATGAGGCTCGATGGTTCCTGTGTTACTTTAGAATCGTCTTTGAACTGTGAAATATCACCAATACTGCTTTGAGCGCTGTGCAGGACAGATTTTTCGAAATCTGTTTGTATCATTTGAACGAAAGCTGCGAAGGGTTTAGACTCATTTTTATCAGCTTCTGTGACGTCCTTGTCCTCCTGTATGCTCGATTCGTCGGCTAAACTGCTTTCGTAACTATGTAACACGGATTTATCAAACTCAGTTTCGTTCAAAGTGAATGCTGGGAGAGGTTTTAACACTGATTCACTCTTTTGCATAACAACAACTTTTTCTTCGCGAACACTGACCGACAAGTCGGCTCCACTGCTTTCGTAACTATGTAGAACTGACTTCTCTATACAAGTTTCATGTAGGGTAGTAAACGCGGGGAGTGGTTTCAAGTCCAGTTCCACGGTACTTTTATCAGATTTTAGTTCCTTTTCAGCACTTTCTGATATTGTAGTGTCTGTAGAACTTTGGAGCACGGATTTGTTGACTATAGGAGATAGAGTTACGTCCATTAGATTTGGGGTTTGTTTGAAGGCTTTCATTGGAGTGCATTCGATGGCTGTTTCGGGATTTTCTTGACTTCCAGTCTCCATTTGATCAGCCTGTTTGGCTTTAGCTATCAAGATATTTTCGAATGCTTTACGAGATAATGATTTCTTCGCTCGCGCTGAAGAGTCTACGCGTGGGGACATAAGTTTCTCTGGAGTTTTGGATCGGCTTCTAGAACATGAGAACGAAGATTAAGATGAAATATAGCGAATGTGGGGTTTGTTTTAGGTTGTTTATAAGTTTACATATCAATCTTACCTCAGACTGCGTGGTGTTTGTTTCAATATCAGTTCCTGAACAACCTCTATTTCTGGAGTACGTGAACGGCTTCTACGAAAAAAAAAATGAAGGAATGTAAACAATAAATTGAAAACGCTTATCCGTTCTTAGCGAGCGCGGTGATTTATGCTCGTGTCAAAATAATTGTTCAAATATGAATCTTCAGAAATACAAACACGATTATAACACAGGGGGTCCAGAATCATGGGCAGAACCTACAGTATCAAATGATCTGCCGATGTCTTTACCAACCTGTTTTCTTTCGAAGACACTGACTCCTGTAACACAGGTCTCACCTAGCATGGGAGTCAGGGTTTCAAATCAAAACGTATATATTGTATCTTATGTGTCAATAAATTATTTTATTATTATTATTTTGTTGCAGTGGATATCGGTCGAGCACGAGTTCAGAAGATGGCAATACTGCATCGTCGCGATGAGGGCTAACTTCGTGCTATGAAGGAGCTTGACGATGTAGGAACACTTGGACGTCACACACTTGACCATTCTATCACCCCATGGAGATTAGACTATCTCCACCTTAGAAACTGTCTAATGTGAATCTGTGAATTTTTTAAATTTGACAATGTAACGTTCGAGCCATCCTTGGGTCACTTTGTTACCTATAATACCCTGACTAATATTATGTTTGATGTCAAAGATAGTGGTTACGCCGAATTCATTCATTCAGCGAGTGATGGGGATTGCATTCACTCATCGTTCGTGTGGTTGTCGCGTAGATGCGCGCGCAGCAGTTCAGTCGTCCTTCAAACGCCGCTACGTGAAGTGTCTGCGTCCGCGCTACTCGCTGCGCCGCCATATTGGTTCTGGTGCCATTATAAACCGCTAAAAACTCTTGCTTGCATGCTCGCCACCTTTCGCGACCTTCATTCAAAACCACTATCGTAACTGGACGTGAATAATTCGCTTGTGCACGCTGTCTCAAATACCTATCTACGAAGAAGAAGAATCATCAGGACATCGTGGCGCCATCGCCAGGTGAGTGGATTGCTTTTCTCTAGCTCTCGCCTGAATAGGTTTCTTTTGTCGTACCATACTTCTCGCCCGCTCATATATATTTCTCCCGCATTTTAGTTCGCTTATTTAAGCTGCATATAATAATACACCGCATCGCATCACCAGATAGGCCTCCTACGAAATGAATAAAATTAGTTTTATTAAATACCTCAAGCTGCGTCGTGGAGACGGTGACGATGGTGCAGACGAGTCGGTGTTTGAAGACTTGGTCGGTGACTCGGTGATGGCTTCCAGTTTAGGAGACTCCGCCACGGCTTTATCAAGACGTTCAGGGGTCCGGGATCTACTCCTGTTGTTAAAAATAAATAAATAAAATAAAAATAAAAATGTTTATTTCATCACTTATGACAATAACTATGTTAGGTTTGGAGTCACCTTTTAAGCAAAAATGTGCTTGTATTAGGTGGTTCCGCTCCTCCAGTTTGCAATCGTTCTACAAATGTGTGAGAAATAAGCAAAAAGCTAAAAGATTCATTTAAACTAATTAACATTTTACAACCTATATAAGTAAGTATATTAGTAGTATATTGTAGTATATATGTTGTGTGCATAAGTGTGTGGGTTCGTTTAAGTGTGAGTGTGTTTGTGTAGGTGTCGGGATGTGTGTTAATAACATAGAATAGAAGTTTTGTTATGTACAGTCAAGTTAAACAAAATAACATCACGCCTGTATTCCTCAAATGGATAAGCAGAGGTGTACCTCTATAGCACATCTTCATTTCGCCAGTTATGTTTAAGTTCCACGGTATAAGAGGCGAGTCTATTGCCATCAGCCGGGCATAAATCTAAGCAGTTAGGTACCAAAAAAATCTTATAGAAAAGCGCAAGGCCCGTCCCAATACTGATGTTTAAAAACTAGCTTTTACCAGCAAGCTCGTGTGATCGAATATAGGTTATGTTTACAAAACATATTATAGCACTTGTATGTAGCTTTAATTAGTGAACGAATTTTGGCATCAATCATACAAACTTAGAAACAAATACTTCTTTATAATATTAGAATAGATTATAGCTGTGATGTAAACGAAGATTTGACTATACATTAATTCATTCAACCCCAAGTGGACACCGGCGTTCGCGCTGTCATTGTCATTCTATTATTATCTCTAATTGTATTGTCAACGGTATTGTCTCTAATTGACACGACTGAAAGGTTAAATTAATGACATTTACTGTTAAAATACTCATGATTGAAGATGAAATATCAATAGTGACTATACCTGAGTTGTCTAGGTACACTGAGCGTTGTCATCTTGGCGTGGGGTTCACTCTCAGTTTCCTGTTTGGGCTGTTCAGGTATGGGCGCTAGTGGCGACGTGCGGGGACTTAACTCTGGAGTACGAGACCGGCTTCTGCTCCTACGATAATATCGAGATAAAGTCCTTAACTTTGATATTAAATACTGCCCAACTAAACGCAAAAAGTGGCATCTCACATTAAATCGTTTTTATAGCATCGGAAAGCTTCATAAAATATAACTGTTCAACAGAGGTCCACTCTCGTAGTGTGCCAGAGAACTATCAAAAGAAGTATTCTAGATATCAAACTGGACCGGGACTTAACTAACTGCCACGCTATAATGGAACTGGGCTGCACACCACGATCAATGGACAAACGCACGACCCAATGGGTCCCCTTACATATAAAACGATATCGCGGTAGGCCCAGGCAAAGATGTAGGGACGAGATCGTCTCCTTCGATAAGGACTGGTTCCAAAAAGCTCTTGACCGAGGACAGTGGAAAGAAAGTAGGGAGGCCTTTGCCCTGAAGTGGAAAAATACAGGCTAGTAATAATAATAATATGAACTAAGCCTAGTGGAGGTATATTTTTTAAAACATAAAAACACCTAAAAAGTTTTACAAGTTACTAAATACAGAACTTTAATTATTTCGTAACTTGCTTTTACTAAGATCAAGGTACCGCTTTTGGGTTTAGTCGGGCAGTATACAGGGTAGTTGGTAATTCACTAAAGACCCTCAGCCTTATTAAGTTAGCTTTATTTATGCTTATCCTATGGAAGAGCTGTATTATGTTTTTCTTACCTTGTTACTCTGCTACTTCGCAGTGGTGTAACTACGGGTGAATCTACTCGTTCGGGCGTGGTAGGTCTACTTCTATAACAAAATAATTATATATTAGAGTCGAACTAATAAACTAATTCAAAAGAAGCAATTGGTTTCAATAATATGTAACATGTTATATTATATACTAGTTCTGTCAATAATACAAACAACTAATCAGTTTCGCCGCGGTTTTTATGACTTGATGTCATATCGAAATTTCATAATTATAAATATACTATACGCATAAATCTTTTAGCATAAATTCTCTAAATGATAGTAAAAACGGCATCAAAATTCATTGCCTAAGTAACAAAAAAAACATTCGCACAAATAGCCACAAAAAGTGCCTTTAGTTATTTTTTCACAATTGAGCGATGTATGTCGCGCAGTATAGCAATCTAAATAATGATGACGTGAAATTTAAAAATATTCTCTGCTACGTCTAAGTTAATATTCTAATGCATTATACACATATTAAGCCTGCTAGAATAAACTCTGTAAATAACTAAGAAAACTGCGTCGAAATCTTTGATTTACAGATACCTAAGACGACTTAGTTTGATACTATCAAAAAAATATAAAATGTAATAAAAAAAAACCAAGTAACCTCACCTATTAGCCAGCGGCGTACTCTCACTAGCCGCTCGAATCCCCCTCCTTCCCTTCGGCGTCTTCGGCAATTCCCGCCTCTCCTCGGCATTTTCCGGCTCCATCGTACCGCTGACCGTTACACTAACATTCATCTCTATCACAGAGCGATCGCCATTTGAATCTCTCTGTTCGGCATCCAGTTGACGTTCAAATATTTCTGATGGGTACTTGTGACGTTTTTCTCCTGAGTACCGCGGGTTGATGAGGGTCACTGGAATGTCTGCGATGCTTTCTACTGAAGTGTTGGGGTCATCGGAAAGACTGCTGTTGACGGAGATTGAAAGGGAGTGCCTTCCGCGAACCGTGTCTTTGAACGATTTTCGTGGCTTCACTGTCTCTTCCGTGGCTAACTTCTTAGGTGGTGACTCCAATGGATGGGTTTCAGTCTGAAAAGAATGAAGGTTTATTTGTTATGCTTAGTATGTTAAAAAAAGAAAAAAATACGCATCTCACAAAACTAACACGTCACGATGTTTGTACCTACTGTGTAAAATCTTTGACCTAAAATTTTGCATTTTTATTGAAAATTAAATGTTTTCCTATATTAAATAACACAAGTTTCTAACAGATGGCAGTATAAGTAAACTTCTGATTCAAAGCAACGCATGTACAGGTCAGAAAGTATTTTTACAATTTTATGCGCATGCGCATTATGCACTGATGGAAACGATGCTGACATACTAGGCAGTTACTACTCACTTATATGCACTTACCATAACATGCGACGTGGTAGTAACGAAACTATCAACAGATACATCCATCTCCCTCTCTTGTGCAGCAGACGCGGATCGCTCCATCTCCTTCGCACGCTGTGACTGCGAGGGGTCGAAAGCTGATGCGGGTGTTGGAGACGGCGTCGATCCGGATTCCGAGGCAGTGGGGATTGTGAAGCGGAGATGTCTGAAAATTTTACAAGAAGACATGCTTTCTGGGTCTTTCTTTATAGAGAAACTAACTAAGACTCAATTTATGTTGTCTTACGACTTATCAAATATCAAATTGTGACCTAGTAATGAACTGGAAAGACATTTCTCACTTGTCATGTTATCCAAGATAAAGCTTAGCTTGCTAGCTTGAGGTGTAGCCGTTGTGTTCCTGTGGCACACGGCGCAGGTGTGTAACGGCAGACCGAGGTGGTTTTCAGCCAGTAATAGTCTGACCGACCCCTCCGCCTTCCCCGGGGTGGAGGTTATTCATGAGGGTTTTTCACCCGCACCAAATAAAATATACATACTTGTTAGCGTCGCTGTAATGTGTGTGGTTGCTGGCGGTGTCCAACAGCTCGTCATCACTGTCTCCGAGGTACCGCGAGTCTACGGGAGATGGGGCTTCTCTCTCCATATCGGAGTTTCTACGGGTCTGAAATACAGTACAATACTTCAATCAACAGTAGCACTTGATTATAAACTTTACCACTTCAACATAGCTTTTAAGCAAGGTTACTATCGTTAGCAACTTATACAGGGCTGTTTTTTTAATAGTGGGACATTTCTTTTTACAGGATGTTCTACCCATGAATATGAACAGCTTTTAATAAGAAACCATTTTGGAAATCTAGAAAAATAAATTGCTCTTTGGGTGAAATGGGCGGAACTCCCTATGAAAATTTGATCCATGATTAAAACAACCTCTTTGATTGAGAGGAAATTGAATTTTTAAAACAAGAAGTAAAATATTTATGGAAAACTGAAAGACAAATAACTAAAGGCTCACAAGGCGGATGTGACGGTCAATGACAAGTTGGGAAGCCTTAGAAGGGCATTGACTTAATTACTCTAACTTTTTCTTACGATTGTTTGTTTCCCAAAATAAAATACTCGCAACTGGTCTGAACGTAAAGGAAGTATGTAACGTAGTATACTAGAAAGTAGCGTTCTGTAGTATCTCCCTACACCTATGGCAAAAGTCATAAGTATGCATGTATGAAACATCGTGAGGAAACCTGGACTTATAGTTAACATAAGTTTGAAATCGCCGATCCGCCTTGAGCAAGCGTGGTGATCAATGCTCGAGCCTTCTCGTTATGAGAAGATGCCTTTGCCCTGCAGTGGGACAGTAAGACGCAGGTATTATTATTTATGCATGTATGTAGTAATAAAATAGTTACCTTCAAAATACTGTGTGGTGTGCCCGGCCTTTCAGTGAATAACTTGCAATCTGGACTCTGTACATCAGGCATGTCAAGCAATATGGACATCTGACTGCTAAGCTTATCGTTGACTTGGAACGAATTACCCATCTTAGGAGTCTTGGGTGTCCCAGTCAGATCCAACCGAGCTCGCTTTGGAGGTGTCGACTCTGATGGTTTTTGCTCCGAAGATAATATGCTGAGGAATTTGAAACACAGTTTTAATTACAAAACACAAAATTCTTTAACAAGCTTTGGACATAGTGAGATAGAATTGTCATTTTAAGCAATTTAATACCTGAATTAGGACACTTCACTATTCCGCATGTACAATTTACGTTACGTACATTCGTATGAATTAAATTTATACTTAGTTGAAACTGTTAAATAGATGCAATGTCGTTATGTTTAAAAGTGCAATTGCGATCTTATCGGAACTTGTGATAAGAATGTGTATTGGATAGATAAAGGTGCTAAGTGTGAATCCTACTGTCTAAATCTATGAAGACATATGGATATTTGTTACACTGCACTCACGTGTAAAAATACGTACAAGAAACCGGCACACAAAACCTGTTCTAAGAAACCTGTTCTAAATTAAATAAATTTTATCAAATATTACTATTTTAAATGTTCCATTTAAATTATATTTAAATTATTATTTCTCTTAATAAATGCGCCTTCATCCTCTCTCCTACTTTTAAAATTTTGCTGTGCCCGACAGGGTCCATAATTGATTCGATGTTATAACATACCAACTTTTATGTACACATTATGGAATGCAATAAAGTATTGAGTATTGAGTATTGAGTAAGTTTAGTAAAATGTAAATTTTCGTTTAAAAGAATAAAGTCTCTTGAATAACAAAATTATTATGTGCATAACGAATGAAAGACAATATGGCCGTGGAATGACAAAATGACTTAATTGTAGATACATGATTTAGCGGTAGCTTAGCTCTATTGCCTTTGCTTAAGGCTCATTATTGAAAAACAATAATATATACATTTTTTTTGTTAGGTATAACATGGTCCAATGAAAACGACAGTTACTAATACGTTACGTTACGTCAAACATTATTGCTAAACCTGCAGCAAATGGGCGTTTAGAAATTGTTATTTGCGAGTTCAGACTCGGTCAGATAGTAAAAGGTCTTACTATTATTATGAGTATACCATCATAACATCACGCCTGTGATCTCCAAAGGGTTAGGCAGAGATATACAAGCTCTAGTACAACCCACATTTTGCCAACTATACTCCATCCGAGTAGGTAGTCAACTAAAGGTAAACAATCTTGACAAGTCATTTTACATAAACGCTAATTAATTAAATACAACTACTGTTAAAACAAATTGTTTAATTGATCATGTAATCGTTTTTGCTGTATCTAAATTTGTTTTCAGCTGCATTTTATTTTTAAACTGCGTTATTAACTAAAAATACATGTCAAAATTGTTTACCTTTTGTTTATTACCTAATCGGATGGAGTATACGTACAATCACATTTAAACATCAAGACTCAGAGCTGATTCCGAGAAATTCCAAAATGGAAATACTCAATTACGCTTTGCCCAACCCAAGGATCGAACCCGGGACCTTATGCTCAGCAGTAGCGCTTGCGACCGCTACATTAAAGAGACCATCTAATATGAGTAGAATTACCTTTTTAGGTTAACAGTTATTATAAATACACTATGTATAAATAAACTCGCAGTGCCCAGCGGTTTCACACGCTCCCACGAATCGTAGCGTGATGTTAAATATGCAAAAAGAATTAGTCGAATCAGATCTATAGTCCGCAATAATTAACATTAGAAAAAAAGAGGTGTATAGTAGCAGGAATGCAGAACATTTTAGTTCAAAGATAAGTGAAAACAATCTTTATTCAAATTGTTTTATTTTAAATTTAGAAGAATAAAAGTGAAACGAAGAACGTGTCCATGTACTGTTCATCCCTGCTTCTTTGAGGTTTTTATCATTGACACTTTAATTTTCAACTTAAATGAAATATATAACTAAATAAAATCAACGTCATTTCTTAAAATAAATTGTTGGAATGGTTACAACTAAGTTTGACATCTGCAGTAAAAATAAATTATAATAAATACGGCGTCTATCGTGAACATCGTGAGGAAACCGGCATGCCTGAAAGACTATTCTCGACGGCATGCGATGCCAAGTCAGAGGCCCATGGGCAGCATTAAAACTCTGACACCAGGTTAGTTACTAACCACACGATAAGAAGAAGATCGTAATTGTAACATGCTAATGCACTTTCGTTACCAAGTGTGGATTAACAATAACCTTTTTTTTAAGTTCTGTCTAATGCAATTGTAAATGGGGTATAGCAAGCAGTACTAGAGATTAGCGTGTTCAAACAATAAAGAAACAAACTATGTCAAAAATAAAAGTAAATAAACTATGTTATATTAGTGTAGATAAAAGTAAATTTACCTTCTAGTGCGAGTCAACTTCGGAGTACAAATGAACGGAGTATCTTCTATATTGAGCGCACGTTTGATGCCCCGGCGCATCTTTGGCTTGTTGATCCATGTTTCGCTCGCATTCTCTATGGTATCCTATTAAAAAAAATACAGTATACATTCAAAACGAATAAAGAAGAGTTCATTGTTCACATAAAAAGTGGGCTATATTTGTAAAAGCATCAACCGAGTATGATATGACGTCATAGCACAGATTTATAGTGTTATGTAGGCCGTACAACATTCTGAAATAAGAAAAAACCGGCTAAGTGCGAGTCGGAATCGCGCACGCAGGGTATCCGCACCGTCCGTAGCAGTTAAAACGCTACTTAAACATTTATTTTATTCTGTTTTTGTTTTTGTTTTTGTTAGCTGTCACGGTTCATGAGATAGAGCCTGGTGAAAGACAGGCAAACGGATAGTGGAGTCTTAGTAATGGGTCCCGTTGTTCGTCGGTTACAATAGAGTTCTTTTGAGTACGGAATCCTAAAAAATATAATTTGTGCAGTAGGATTTTTTTTAATATGTCGTGGGCGCGTTCATTGACCCACTCAGTCATCTCAAGTATGTCGTTATTTATGAAAGAATTGTAGATTTGCTTTTAAAGTAGGCTGAACACAGTAGGTGGACTTTAATAGTAGAAACGAATCATTAGTTCCTCAAAAGACAATGTCGAATAATTTATTTCAATTAGACTGTTAAAAGCACTTTTGAGCGTCAGACTTACAACATAATAGGTATATAAGATACTAGCAGACGTCACGCAGTTTCAACCGCGTAGTTTCCGTTCCCGTGGGAATACGGGGATAAAAAGTAGCCTATGTCACCCGGGGATAGTGTAGCTTCCCAACGGTGGTTTTTTTTTTCGGTCCAGTAGGTTCGGAGCCTATTCAATGCAAACAAACAAACAATCAAACTTTTCCTCTTCATAATATTAGTATAGATGATATTGATTCGAGATTCCAAATGGTAGTTTCATATGAAGACATTTTGATGATTGACGGCACCGTTGGCGCAGTGGTTAACGATTGGCTTCTGCGCCATGAGTCTCGGGTTCGATTCCCGCACGGAATACAAATGTTTGTGTGACCTACTGATATTATTTGCGGGTCTGGTTGTTTGTGGATGTAAAGAAAGAAAGAAAGAAAACATATTTATTTGGCACATGCCACAAGTGCACAAAACAAAGTAAAAATATAATAATAAAATACTTAGAACTAAACACGAAAAAGAGTGTGTATCTCACGGCTGTGCCAAATAGGACCAGTTCAGCAAAATGCCGAGCAACTAGTGCCCGACGCTGGTTTTCATCTGGCCCTGAGATGGTGATGCGACGGACGTAGTAACTTTGTGTTATTAGTTAGTTGTGTATGAATGAATAGGTACTTATATGTATAAATGCAGAATATGTGTACAATAATGACAAATAAGACTTTAGTATTAAAATAATAATAATTATTATATTTATATATACAAAATGAAATATGAATACGAGAAAAGTGCAAGACGAAACAAAAACAGATATGTAATAAATCTATCAAACGCTTAGAGACGAAACTTTCCAAAAAAGAAAAAAATAAATAAATAATAATATTGTAGTTGCTATTGGAATTGGGTTAATTATATAATTGAGGTATTCAGTGCGACCATATCCAACTTCCGTTGCGATTCTATCAGATACTGCCGTAACCGTCTTCTGAATGTATCTATTGTGCTGATCACTCTAATCGGTGGTGGCAGGTTGTTCCACACTTTGGAAGCCGCATAGCGAAAGCTACCCCTGAATGCCACCGTGTTGTGTCACTGAGTCGAAAGTTGTTGGGAGCATTGCCGTCTTTCACATTCGCGTTTGCTAGTTAACCAACTAAGATGTGCCAAAGGAAGGGCAAGAACCTCCACACATTTAATAATATTAACTATATGACCCACTTATTAGGTTATTGGTTCATGTTCAGCGGTGCGATTCTGTTAAAATCCCCGTATGAAAATGTAGGTGAACCTGAATTATTGCACTGCCATTCCATACTAAAGCCAGGCAGTTCACTTCACCAAGTTTTCACTGGCTGACTTTTACTGAATCAAGCACTAATCTTGCCAAGCTACATTTAGAGCAGTACCTAGGTATGTAGGTAATGATGTGCCTTTTAATTGTATTTGTACATAAAACTATAAAATGATCAACTATCTATCTAGATACATATACTAGAGATTCACACTATTTTTACATCATGAGAAAACATTGTGGTTTTTTCATCAATTACCAGAATAAATTCTATAGATATTATCATTGATGTACTAAAAGCGGTAGATACGGGACTTAGTCACAGCGCCTGGTCCAATTCAACGAAGTGATTGCCCGTAGTTGGCATTCTGTCGCGCACGGAACATCATTGGTCACACACCTCAATAATTTCAGTGTTTTTTGCAATAAATACGTATCAAAATGACTTATTGTGCAGCTAAAAAAGATGATGCTGAAAACCTTGTGTCCCTTAAAAGATCTATAGGGTCACACAGACAGACACCAACAGCGAATTTATTCTACTAAATTTTATAGATACTGCAAAATATACTATGAAATTTTGTGACTTACTTGAATAAATGATGATTTGTATGTAAACGTATTTTTGGGAGACTTCGCTTTTACATACACTGACATCGGCTTTGGTGCAAACACTGGAAACAAATTATTAAGTTAAAGGCAAGTTAGTTGCAAATTTTTCAACTTTAGAAACAGATCGAATTTTCATTTCAGATTTAGGAAAACTGGGTAAAATTATACCAGTTTAGAACTGAAAAGAATCCTCGAAATTGCTTTTGAATTGAATCTGCCACATTGTTGATTCCTCCGTCGACATGACTTGCTACATTGATCATGATCACGTGCAAGACCTCAATCGGCAGTAGCGTTTGACAGCAAGAAGCAGGTTGGGTATTAAAATATGAACTGCCCGGCGTTGCGGGGCGTAATGTAACGTGTTACCACAGTATAAATATTAATACAGTGGGACGACGCCTTTGATCTCTGGAAAAATGCCGACAACTTCTACACGCGTTAGACTTGAATAATACCTCCCGCACTACGAACTTCGTTTTGTTCGCAGTGCGGGAGCGGCTTTCCCGCGTCTCGCCCCTCTCACGCCGCACGATTGCCCTGTCTAGACAGCTTCGTCGGACGACTGTATGTTTTTAGACTGTGGTGTTACACAGCGAGCGGTCTTGCAGTCAGCACGGGGATATAGGCGCTCGTAATGCGCGTAACATAGGTTTTGTGAATAACGTTTTTCTTAATTAAGATTATTGAGTAAAATCAAAGACTTTACACAAATCCGTCGTCCGACATCTTGACTGCGAGTGACAACAAATCTGACAACGGGTGAGCAGAGTGCGAAACGAGCATGTTAATTTCACAAATGGTCGCTGCGAATGGTACAGACCCAAACTCTCGAATTTTCCCAATTGAACATGATCCTTATTATGTTCAGATAAAAGCAAATGAAACAAAGTCGGTGCAGGTGACCTTTACTTTGCGACACCAAACATGTCCCCCAGTGTCACTTAATGGAGTGCAGATACCTCAGGTAAACGAAGCCAGATACCTTGGACTTTACTTGGACCGTCGCCTAATCTGGAAAAGACACATATTTACAAAACGGAAAGCACTGGGGATCCAATTAAGGAAAATATACTGGCTGCTAGGCAAAAAAAATCCCAACTGTCGCAGGGTAATAAACTGCTGCTATACAAATGTATCCTGAAGCCAATCTGGACCTACGGAGTTCAGCTATGGGGAACAGCCTCCAACTCTAACTTAGAAATACTTCAGAGATTTCAGTCCAAAATGCTGAGAATAATCACCAATGCTCCCTGGTTTGTATCAAACCAAAAATAGGGTATATGCATGTACTTTTTTATAATTTTAATTCACTGTTTACAACGTTTTAACATAGTAAAAAAATATTAACATGTTTAAAAATGCAGTAATGAAGCTTAAAAAAATATTTAAAATACAGAATAAATTTGAGCGGTTTAAACGCCGCCATTTTCGCGCGCCATTTCGATTACGTCATTCACTATGATCCTATTACTTTTACTTAGGGTGTTTTCGTTCTTCTAACCATTTCACCATGAAAAAAGCTCAGAAACCAGTTTACCGGTATTGCTTGTACCCGAATGCAATAAACATTGTCAGATTGTGCTTTTACAAAACCACTTTCAGTCATTTTTCTCAAATGTTAAATAACCTCACTATGAAGCTAAAATTACACTTGAACATTAAATTAGTTCACAACACACACGGCAATAATTATGTTTTCCAATAAAAAGTCCATTCCAATACTTAATGTCATACCTGCTTACACATTGATGTTTTGTAGACGTTGAGTTGTTGTCGTAGTATTTGACGTCAATTTTCGTTATAACCAATGGTGATGCGTTTCACAAATTTGAATTTCCCGCGCTTAATTCGCACTTTTATTTTTAATTTTAAATAATTATGACTCTAACTCTAAAGTAAAACAATGATTTAGTTCATATTTTCTGCTATTAAAGATTCGGAAAAAAAATATTCGAACCATATTTAAATTACATGCATATTCCCTATTACACCACGACCTTGAAATCAGAACAGTTCAGGAAGAGATCAAACACTCACAAAAGTCATACAGGAAGAGACTTGATAACCACCCAAACCTATTATAGGGAGTACTATTATGGAAATAAAGGGCCCATGTCACTGGACTGACTGCCCTCCAAGACAATCGTTAAACACTTAACCTGAAGCTGAATGTTCCTACGGAACAGATTGCAGAATACGAAAAACGAAAAAAAAAGAATAAAGTTGAAAATCTATCAAAAAAAATTGACACGCTGGGGTAGGTTGATGTGCTGGCGTCTTCTGTATATTACGGCCAGTAACACCAGTCAGTTCCTATCTTTAGAAGACTTGAAAAGGTTCCGTTACGTACCATGCGGCTCTATATCTCTGGTGTCTAGCGCATAGTGCGCGACAGTGTTGGTGATGGCCGGTAGAGAGGCGCACACCACCTCTACGATGGCGTCTCTAGCGCTGTCCCTGTCCATCATGTCGAACAGCGACTCTACGGATGTGGACACGTCTTTAGCTCGGGGTTTTTGTTGTTTCAACTTGTTGTTGTAGCGTTCGGCTTCCAGGTATCTGTTGGTAGAACATGATGTTGGTGTATGTCAGTTTAAACACGCATTCGCGATACAAGAGAAATTCCTAGTGTGGATTAACGTTTTTTTCAAATAAAGATACAGGGAAAACATTAGTGAAAAAAAGCTAAATTCATGAACATAAATGTTTATAAAATGGAAACTACCAGGCCAAACTATTTTATTTTTGTATGAGACCAAAAAGCAACTATTCCGCATCAAACTAAAAAAGATTCACGTAAATTGGATCATTAATCTCGGACTAATCTGTGTAGGTACATACATAAAAAAACTACCCTGTTCAAACGAACGGGTAATTTATATACCCCTTCAAAAAATACATGGCCGATGATGGTACCTTTCATTAAATATCGTGAAATGTAATGAAAGGATCATCGTATAGTATACGTATAGTGAAACCGTTGGTCCCAGCTGTTATTCGAATACTTTGACAGTCGTTACGGGTAGTCAAAAACCCGAACACAGTTGGGAAAGGCTAGACAAATGAAGCGAAAAATACTATAGAATAAGCTTTATTAAGCAATACTTTTTTTTGATAAGATATCAAGCATAAGACAGAGTCAGGAACATAGAAATAAGAGCGAGAACAAAACTCACAGACATTCTTACCCGGATAGACGTCCAAAAATGGAGATGGGCTGGACATATGCTACGTAACCCCATGAACAAATGGAGCAAGGAAGTCACCCAGTGCCAACCAAGAGACGGCAAAAGAGGTAGGGGTCGTCAAGTCAGGAGATGGGAAGGTGACTTGAAACAGACAGCGGGACCTTTCTGGTTGAGAATAGCAAGGGACAGGACACATAATGACACATTGGAAGGAATTGGAGGAGGCCTATGTCAAAAGGCACACCTAACTTAGGGACCTCTTGTAACCCTATGTTTTGGAATAAAGGCTATTATTATTATCAAGCATACTGTATGCTAACCTATTTTTAACCGACTTCAGGAGGAGATTCTCAATTCGAATGGTATTTTTATTACTAGAAATCTACTTACCTAGACTGCTGTAAGTAATACATGACTAGAATGTCGGAGGTGTGCGGTTCGTTACAATCCTCCAGATATTTCACGAACATTTCTTCTTCGAACGGCGACATTGTCACTTGCAGAATTTTGGCGAGATTTCCCGTGTTACGACAACCTGGGGAAACAAGTATGAAATGTATCGAGACATATCAGCGATTGGGCGATGAGGTTAATGGTCAATCGTGTCTTGTAGTTCTAATTATTGATACCAGATAGTGCTACTAAACAAAACACCAGTTATAATAATAATATGTGCCCAACCCAGTTCTCGAGAATGACCATGTTACACTGTACTGGGATCGATCTATCATCGCTGACAGGACTATTATTGCCAATAAGCCTGATATAGTGGTGATAGATCGATTAGCGCGCCGCACAATGATAGTCGATGTTACCATCCCTCATGACGAGAACCTCGTGAAAGCTGAGAAAGAGAAAAAAATCAAATATCTCGACTTAGCACGCGAGGTTGTCGACATGTGGGATGTGGACTCGGCTGTCATTGTGCCCATAGTCGTAACAGCCAATGGCCTTATGGCTAAAAGCCTCGATAAGCATCTTTCGAGGCTTTCGTTGCACGGTTGGGTCAAGAATCTGATCCAGAAGGCAGTGCTTCTTGATACTGCCCGCATCGTGAGGAGGTTCCTGTTTCTGGAGCCCTAACCACCGATAGCTTGGACCCTGCTCCCGCCATCGGTGATTCACTATTTTTTATTTTTTATATCAATATTTAAAAATGTAATTTATATGTATGTACAAATAATAAATGAGAATAATAATAATATTTGTGAATGAAATGCGTACGTATCCTTACAGCTGAGCGGACGCATCTAATAAGAAAACTGGTGTTTTATATGTATGGGTTGAATAATTATGATGAGTTCCAGTATTCATTGAAGATTCCATTAATGCGAGTAAGTACAAAACCAAGTTTACACCGCCTTTAATTTTTACAAAGAACCATCTTATATTTTTTTTATTAAATACAAAATAATTTTGTTATGAACCTATCTCGGTCAAGTTTTAAATTAAAATAGCAGGCCCAGCAAATGTAGCCATTCGCAGCGGTCGCAGCTACCGGGTTCAAATTCTAAATCATCCAGCAACTCATCCAAATCGGCCCAGCCGTTTAGAAGGATTTAGGTGACAAACACATATACCTACAAAAACTAAGTATTTTAGGAACTAACCTTTAAAAAAGAACTGCAACACAGTAACTTTATCATCAACACATCCAGCATTGAGTACACACATCCGTATGACATCCAGCGCCTCGAACACCAGTCCGCGCGCCAGGTACAGGCTGCAGCAAGACTGCCAGTCTTCCAGCTTGTCGTGCGCGCCCACCCGCGTGCAGCAGGCGGCCAGCGCGCCGTCCCGGTCGCGGATGTTCTGCACGGGCGCCGGCTTGCGCACGTGCAGGTACTGCAGCGCTGCTTGAGTCTTCTTCTGTGCCAGCAGAGTTGACAAGACTACGTTGTGTTGCCAGTCGGAGAGAGTGTTGCCAGTTAGGCATTGGAGTTGGTCGAGGGCAAACTAAACAAAAATTCATGATATGAGAAAATGTAAATCGCTGTATATAATCGTAGGGTTAGGTTCAAAACTTTAATAACCTGTTTTTACTTTTATACAGCGATACAAAGCGATACAATTGATAGCTTTTACTTTTGATCAAAAATTAAATTAAATGAATGGTCTTAAATTCGCATTAACAAGATCAGATTAAGTTACTAACTGAGGACACAATACAACTGAACGTGGTACGAATGTCAGTCAAGCAGGCTTATTTTATTGGTTGTTAAGTTTACAACTCAAAGGGACAGCCTTCAAGAAAAATAAGCCATACTACTCTACATTAGAAAGTGCATGTTCCGAATTTAAGAGCTTATCTATACAAATACATTATATTAATACGTAATTGCGTAAAGAAAAAACTTTGCACCTCTTTTCAAGTAAATTACGCGCACGGACGAGTGTGATAGATATAGATAAGATGATATAGACATATAGATAAGATGATATAGATGTGATATAGATCAGACTTGGTCAAAGATTATATTGAACAGCCTGAGCAATTCTGTAAGAATCTTCGCGCGAAGAATTATGTGCAGTGGGCGTAAAGTGAACTGTAGGTCCGTGGGTTGGGTGGTTTAAGGTGACAGCTCACTTCACTTTAACCTCACCTACAGGGAGAATTTAAAGAATAGTACACCGCTGGACAGCAAAATGCTTAAATGGTTAAATATCTACTAGCAATGACGGTTGATTTCTTAAACTTACATCAAAATCCCTGTGATCTAGATGCCAGAAGGCTTGCGTGGCTTTTATAGCTGTGTTGCTGAGCCCGAACATCGTAGGAAACTGCATCAGTCTACGAATCACGGCTTCATATCTGTTTAAGAGGAAAAATAGTTGATTAAGGATGTAGTAACTAAAATGATGGCCGGTCTATCAACCTCTGGTTTGCAATCGGGCCGCGCATCGTGTCGCACACGCAGTAACTTACCTGCGCATGAGCACGTCTCACCTCAGGGGTTACGCTAGAGTTTGATTTCTACTAGTTACTACGGAAACATGTCCTTAATTTTTTACAACGCTAGCTGGAAGCCAAAAGTTAAACCAACTCTAGCTGACCTTTCGGTAAATGCAGGCGTGATTTTTAATAGTATCATTATTGCTTTTTTGCTTCTTTGTGTCATTATTAGATTCACATCGTCTATGGCATATATAACTTTGTTTTGTTTCTCAACTAATCAAATCAGGACATCAATAAAATAGTTCAAGAAACCAGGTCATTATTATAATAAACCAGTTGTTTGGATAAAAGATATTGCATAAACAACTTACCTCACTTCATCATAAACCATAGAGTAATCCACAAGAAGGTAGAGTACCAGCGAGTGTTTATGTTCCTCTGCAATGTCCGGTAAGAGGTAGAGACGAAGTAGAGAGTAGAGCGACGGTGGAGGGTACAGGCCGTTGCATTCACTTCCACCTTTAAGCCACATCCTGCAAAGTTTCAAATAAGTTACATCAAATATCAAAGTAAAGGGCACAACTAACATTTTACAAATGTTGAGAAAACTATATATATATACACACATCAAAAGTGTCTAGGGATCAAGCATTTTTATGCGGATTTCTTGAGATTTTTTTGATTGATTTTTAAAGGTCTTTATTAACAGTTAAAGTAATTACAAGTTAACAAAAAGATCTTATTCTAAATGTAAACTAGCATGATAGGAAAAACGTTAAGTAGGCTGAAGCACCTCTTTTAACACACAGCATATTTGATTACAAATTATGTCTTAAGAATTAATTTAATTTACCTACTTTGCTATGTTGGGTTTGTAGACCCACATTTTTAAATTAAATTAGATTGAGATTGAGATGTGGCTTTGTAATAAATTTATGATTTTATAAATTTATATGGATCCTTTTTGGTGCATTTCATAATTTGAATCAGGAACTGTGAATCAAATTCGAGTAAAAGATGAAAATCAGCTGTCAATATTTTCCCTATAAAAACATACAACGCATTGAAGACATTATTAGTGCTACTGTTTCCCTACTACTGATTAAAACCAACGTTATTATGGAGCGGCGACGTCATTTAAGCAGGGAAGAAATGCTCAGAGCCGTGGGAATGATAGAAGCTGGTTCCCGGCGACGTACTGTGGCTTTAGCTCTGAATACAAGTCAGAGTGTTATCAGTCGACTTTGGACACGTTACCGAAGCACTGGTACCGTGGCTGAGCGCCATGGAGGACGGTATCGCTGCACCACACGGAGACAAGACCGATACATTCAAATCTTAACTCGAAGAGCTCCAACAATAACCGCCATGATGTTAGCCGTGAGGCTTCATCACTCTTCAGGGAACTTAATTAGCGACCAAACAGTCAGAAACCGCTTGCATGAAGTGAACCTTCATTCCCGAAGACCGCTACGGGTACCACCTATAGCAATGCACAATCGTAGGATTCGATATCAATGGGCTCTTGAACACAGAAATTGGGCAGAAGAACAATGGCGTTTCGTGTGCTTTTCTGATGAGTCTCGTTTTGGTATGAGACCGGATACAAGACGTATACGACACTGGAGAACCCCTGGACGCCAACAGCGATTAAAATCCTGCCAGGAAGTCCATCCTTATAGTGGTGGAACCATCATGGTATGGGCGGGTATTTGGATCGGCGGAAGAACTGAGTTGATTTGGATCAGAGGCAACCTCAACGCTCAAATTTATGCTGAGACGATTGTATCAGACGTCATCGTTCCTCTACAAGTGCAAATCGGTCCCTTATTTCAGTTAATGCATGATAATGCACGAGCGCACACCGCAAGAGTTGTAAGACAGACTCTCGCCGCAGCTAACATCAATGTCCTGCCCTGGCCTGCTCAGTCGCCAGACTTGAACCCGATTGAGCATGCATGGGATATGCTACAGAGAAGAGCTCTGCCGAATATGGAGGGTATCCAGTCGCAAGAAGACCTTTTTTTGTTGTTGCAACGAACATGGGCGGCCATTCCACAGCGTGATTTGGATGAACTCATTTTGAGTATGCCAAACCGATGTTCTTGTGTTGTTAGTGTTCGCGGTAGAAACACGATTATTAATTGTTTAAGTTACCCAATAAAATTTTAAAGAAAACTGTTATTTCAGTCTTTTTTTCGAACTTTAATGTTAGTGGTTCAAATGTCAAAAATCCCTTTATTAGGAAAATGGCAAATTTCTTTATTAATGCAAAGGTGACTTGGTTTATCGTTACTGTGACAAACGAAAACACTTTATTTGATGAATCCTTAAAGAAAATTTTAATTAATATCAATCAGGAGAAAAGTTATTGCAAAAATATATGTTGATCCCTAGACACTTTTGATGTGTGTATATATATTTGGTTTTCTCAACATTTGTAAAATGTTGAGAAACTAACTAACTAACATTTTACAAATGTTAGTTGTGCCCTTTACTTTGATATTTTTTTTATTTGGTTATATGTGCCTTTTAAAATTTTAAAATGATTATGAACAATTATTATTATATAGTTATTATTATTTTAAACATAATATTGCTCTTTTCATGTTATTTTTTTATGGTAAGTTAAAAAAAAATATTCTAATTATTAAATATATTCATTAAAATTAAAAATATAATATTGCCATCGTTGTATGCATACTAAAAACGCATTTTTTACATTTACACGATTTTAAACGTGATTTTTTAAACAAAATTTAAAAAATATTTTAATCTCGATTTTCTCAACATTTGTAAAATGTTAGTTGTGCCTTTTCTAAATATAGATATAATATATAGCTTCCCAACGGTTAAATAATTGTTCAAATCGGTCCAGTAGTGTTTGAGTTTATTTGATACATACAAAAATACTAAACTTTCATCTTTTTAATATCAGAATAGATTATCCAGATAAAACTATACCCTTTGTTTATGCTGGTTGTTGACTTGCGGTCTCCTAAATACCCATAAACCTAACCTTGAGTTTACTACCTGATTTAATAATAATAAATAATAAATATTCCACAATTTTTCACAAAACGCCATTAAGTCCCAAGTTAGGCTTGAGAGCTTGTGTTATGGGTACTAAACAGCTGATAAACATACTTATATATTTCCAAATACATACATATTATAAATAAATTATACCCAGACACAGAACAAATGATCGTGCTCATCACAAAAACATTTTGTCCTGGGTGGGAATCGAACCCACGACCTCCGGCACAGCAGTCAGGGCCACTAACTACTAGACCAACAGGCCAGTCAATTAAGAACATCACAGCGATTTTTTGTCATTTTTGCTCTATACTGTATAAAATCATAATTTCTGTCAAACCTAAGAAGATTTTGATTAAAGAGTGAACAATTCTCTTCATGCATCAAAAATCTCATTGATAAAAAAAACATCAGACAAAACGTGGACATTAAGAAACACAGCCGAATAATTTCATCATTGGTTTTAGCGTCGATATCTATGCTGTACAAAACTACTTATAATTCATATCACATGAGTATTTCTTTTGTAAATTGAACTTTAAACAACAATGTAATAATGGTTACTTACTGATGTGTTCTTTCACCGCCGAACTCCTGTTCAATCAGCTGATCGATGTATAGTAGTGAGCACGGTTTTTTATTAGCCTCAATCTCATCTGTGGGCACGTTGTCTTGTAGACGATTTAGTTTTAAACGCCTGTAAAGAAAGGTGAATAATTAGTTGTTGTTATACTTTGTAGCGAAGAATTGTAAACCATATGCCATTGCTGTAGAGTTTAGGATTGAATAAAGGTTTTATGAAGTGAGTGTGGGGTTGATTCGGTTACGCCCCCAGAGCAGCATTTGAAGTCATAAAGTTACCATGTTTCAGGTCAGTTTTAAAAAATGTTAAATATGTTTTTATTGGAAAAATACATAAACACTACATATTATGTTTATTATTATTTTCGCTTTTCGATATAAATGTCATAGTAAAGTCAACCTAATTTCAACTATCTATATACAGGGTGGCAGGGACATCGACGCGCAAACGTCGTGAAAAGGTTGCACCTGATGCCATAAATGAAATTACGAAGGTCATTCATCTCGGAAATGGCTGGTTAAAAAAATATCGTACAGACTAGACCGCGCGCCGCCCGGTGCGGTGGCGTCCTTTGTGGCCGACAATAGAATGTTGGCATTAGGTAGAAAGCGAAAAGCGAAGGCACCTACTATGCTAGTGTTGACCTCGCATTTGAACTTTAGAAAAACAGCTGATCAGGTAGCCCTTTCCTGTTTTACTTTCATTGCTGGTTTAAGTGAAACAAGTGAATTTACAAAATCTCTTTGGAATAGGTAAAAATAATGTTTATATACAGTTTACAGTAAAAAAAAATGCAAAAAAAAAACGTAAAATTTAAGGAAAAGCCGACGAAAAATTTCAACGCAGGGGGGTCCAGAATCATGTACTGAATCCATGGTAAGCGGATGTGGGTCGATGTCCCTGCCACCCTGTATATAAAAGAAAGTCGTGTTAGTTACACCACTTATAACTCAAGAACGACTAGATCAATTTGTATGATTTTGGTCTTTTTGGATTTTTCTTTGTCCGGAATAGAATAATAATTAATAAAAAACATGAAAAGTCCTCGAAAAAATAAATATCAAGAATATTCGTTGTCTCAAACATTTTTCAAACGCAGCGCCATCTTGGATGACATGACAGGAGTCAAACTTCCCAGTTCATTATCAGGTGACAATTTGAAATTGACAAGTCTTAAGCTAAACCCAAGAAGGTAAGGTTGTCAATTTATAATACGCACCTACGTTCTGAAATTTATTTTGTTACTAAATTAAGAGGTTTTATATAGCATAAAAAAGTCTTATAAGTATTTCAAAAATCAATTTACGTAATTAACAATGACGACAGAGACGAACTTTAATAATTAAAGTAGACCGGGAAAACTATAGGTATAAATTGTATGTAACATAGAGGCATAAATATGTAAATAGTTCAGATTAAAATGATGAATTTAGTATTTTTTAAATCAATGCATTTTAGTAAGGTAGTTAGGTTAGGTAGTTAGGTTAGCTATAGGATAGGTATGGTCAGTTAGGTTAGGTTATACATAATATACGTGTTGTAATTTTAATTCTATCGGACACAAAATGTTGAAATAAGATCACAGTAGAGACTTGCTACTTAAGAAGTAGTAGTAGTTATTATTGGTTTGGATCTATTTGTTGTCGTCTTATTAAACTTATGTAATACAAAAAAAAAAAAAAAATATCTAATACAAAAAAAATGACAAGAGCAATAAATTGACTCTAAGGCACAACGAAGTTTGCCGGGGCAGCTAGTTATTAATATTTTTTAGGAACGCGTGAAAATCACATCCAATCGGATTATTGCTGGCATTCCTTGGAAGACGGTTTTACCCGAAGGGAGCATACTGCGTAATAGTTTCTCTATACCTGTAAATTTTTAACCTATTAAATTGTAATAAAAAGAGTTAGTAAGTTATTAATATATGATCGCTTGTTAAGTGTTTTCTAAATGTGTTTCTACACTTATGAATTCATATGAGGTTGGCCTATATGTGCAGACCAGACGATAGCCTATTAGTGGCGCACTTTTTGGTCTGTCAAAATAGACCCTAGATGCAATTATAAGCAGTAACGCATGCGAAAACAACATCTATTTTAGTTAGACCATTTTATGGCATTATTGATAGTCAAACGTAAGTCAATGTTTTAATGTCATTATTCCCTTGGAAGATGGGTAGGCCTTTAGTATGGGATGCTACTTGTGTCGATACTCTTGCGCCATCCCATCTTCCTGGGTCTACATGCTGTGCTGGTGCTGCTGCTGCGGCTGCTGAGAACCTCAAGTGGCGTAAATATAGTAACCTTGTTAGTAGTTATACTTTCGAGCCGTTTGGGGTTGAAACTCTTGGGCCGTGGGGTCCGAGTGCTCGTCTTCTGTTCAAAGACATCTGCAAACGTTTGGTTGACGCTTCTCGTGACCCAAGGGCTGGCCTCTACTTTGGCCAGAGGCTAAGCATTGCCATTCAACGTGGCAACGTGGCAACGTGCCGCCAGTCTTTTGGGCACTTTACCAGCTGGCAGCGATGCAGAGGAACTTTTTGATGCTTTGTAATGATTTTTTTTGTTAGGTTTAGTTATTGTTTTTTTTAACCTAAGTTAAATTAAATATACAAAATGATTCTACTTGTTTCGTTTTATTGCAGACTAAAAACTGTATGACGAATAAGTCTGTCGTCTGCGCAGCACAAAAAAAAGGACAGGATATCTTCCAGTGTTACCTCTTGTTATAAATAGAGTAGAGTTGTTGTGCGGGATAGGGCAGTGCGTTGTACCCGTCGTGTCGCTCCGGCAGTAAGCCCACGCGCAGGAACCACTGCACCACTTGGAAGTATAGAGACACGGTTCCAATGCCTTTGTATTTCTCTTCTATCTCGCTTAGAGCTGGAAATAAATGGATTGGTTTTAATTCAATAGCAAATTAACTAAAAACTCTTCGCTTTTTTTTTGTCTTTGGTATTTTCTATATAGTAGGTGGCCACATTCATTCCGGCAACAATGCAATTGTTTATGGCACTCCAATGACATATTCGCTAATACATTTTAGGGTTACAGTAACAGTTAAACTTAAAAACCAGAGTGAATTTGTCACTAATAGGTTATTATTTAGATTATCAAAGGTGCAGGTGCCTGGACACTTCAGCTATATGCGATTTTATCAATTTATCTAAGCACCACACTTGCAATAAGTGTTGGATGGGTCTGTAATTCCACACTTCGTCAAATTGTGTCTGCAGCGGCCTACTTGGGTACACAATCGACTGAGAGCATAGATTAGGCTACTAATAAGATAATTTAAGAAATAATTTGATATTAAAACTGTCCCTCTTACGGCCTGTTAACGACCTCAGCGCTCGCTACCCCGCGCTTAGCCGCCACTCACAGCGGCAAGGGCGTGAACGGGACCGTAATAGGGACATTTTATAATATTTAGCCATTTTATATGTTCTAATATCAAATTATTTCTTAAATTATCTTATTAGTAGCCAGTGGGACAGTAACAGCTAGTATAAGTACATATTACTTACCATCAGGAATAATCATATTGCAGCACTTTGTGAGCACGGCGTCTAACAAGCCAGTCAGCTGAGTCAACTGCTGTACGCAATGTTCTAGACACCGCACTACGTTTCTGAAAAAATATAATACATTTTTTAAACTTTATAAGTATATTATTTACAAGTGGAATCACAAGAACTGAGGACAAATTTGTACTGAACAGATTTGTACTTCGCGATTACAGCCGCCCTTCCGCTAATAAAAGTTGTTCATATGACTACCCCTTTTCGAGTTTTGTATGCAGGATGAAAAAAATCGATTATTCGAATAAAAACAATAGCGGATGATTCCTTTTTTATAATTTTTAGCTGGATCGAATCTCAGTTTAAGTACGCTTGGAGAGAAATGAATAAATACAGTTTTTTATTAATATTTCTTTTTTTGATTTTTATTAAACCTATTTTATAAAGGTTATCTTTATTGTATCAATTATTTGCGTACTTCAAACAATTAGATTTCTCGAGTATTTTAAAGAGGGATAGATGACTTACCTGTCAGGAAGGGCGGAGGAAGCAAATAATGGAGCAGTCAGTTCTTTAGCATTTTCTTTTAGTTCGATGGCTCGTTTCCAGCACCAGTCCACCTAAAAAAAAAGAATAATTATGAGAATAAAGCTTTATTCTTTTTATATAAAGCACTAACTTCTACCCACGATCATAATTGTCCCACGATCGAACGAAAGAATAATTATGCGCATACGCTGCCTATGTTTACTTGTGACCGATTCCATCTCACTTTTTCCAAACCACTGAAACTTCAGAATCAATAGTGGCGACCACTGGAAAAGCGTGATTTTAATTTATTTATTTATTTAGTTAGTTAACCGTTCAAAGCTCACCGCGAAATCACCTAAAGCTCGGTAACAATAATTACGAAAAAATAATTGTGTCGCAATAGTCAGAGCCTTAAACCATTACATGAACATGGGACACATTGAGTAACACAGACACAATTGGAATTACATTATTAGGATGTTACTAATATAAATAACCTTAAAACTAACATAGAACATGTAGACTCTCTCGCATAATTGCTCTCACAGAACAAAAGACATAGACACATAACCCATAAAGCAAAACGAGTCCTGAAAAAACCATTCAACTGTTTTGAATCCCACAAAGAAATTATCAGAACAGAAATTATGCGAAGTACCATTAAACCGTTGAAAACTGGTCTAGGGATTGTATAAAAACTAGAAGCAATCAAATTAAACATTATTTCATCAGCACAACAGCCCGCCCTACACCACTTCCTAGTATTTAAGCTGGGGAGAAGAAGTAGCGGGACAGACTCCCCAGCAGCGATAAATAATAAAACCAGCCTGTTACTATGCGTTTCAAATGAGAATAGGAACGTCAATGACTTCTATCTGTCAGATGTCACTTGAAAAGTACCGTCCACAAGACTAATTCATTTAATACGTTTTTCATTTTGAATAACTATGACTCGGTAAAACAAAAAAACTAAAAACAATTGATTACGCGAATAAGGTTTCGTTGCAGACCTTACTTTTCAAGTGACATCTGACAGAAAGAGGTCATTGACATTCCTATTCTCATTTGAAACGCATGGTACTGAACTACTGCAAAGCAAAGGCCTTTCCTCCTACAGAGAAGGTACGAGCACTACGCTTGCTCAATTAATAGGTAATTTCAAACTTATATTTACTACAAGTTCAGGTTTCCTGACAACGTTTTCCTTCACTAATGTCACGATGTCTAAGATAAACTTAGAAAGTACATATGAATTGAAAAAGACACATTGGTACTTGCCCGGATTTGAAACCACAACCTCATGCATCCTCATGATGATTCTTGTTTTTTTTTATTTATATTGTTAGGATAAATGTGTTCCTGCGTGTCCAAATAAATGATTTTCTTTCTTTCTTTTCTTTTCTTTCATGAGACGTAGGACTTTGCCCTGCCTTAACCCCTAGGGCCATCATGGCACACAACAGCAATATTACTAATTTATAATGTATTTTATTTTTTATTTTATTTATTTAGGGATAACAAACAGCTACAACATACAAATAACAAACATAACAGAAATAAATTCCACAACTTTTTTTTTTTTTTTTTACACAACGCTATTTAGTCCCAAGTTAAGCTTGAGAGCTTGTGTTATGGGTACTAAACAGCTGATAAACATACTTATATATTTCTAAATACATACATATTATAGATAAATTACACCCAGACACAGAACAAATGATCATGCTCATCACACAAACATTTGTCCTGGGTGGGAATCGAACCCACAACCTTCAGCATAGCAGTCAGAGTCACTAACTACTAGACCAACAGAGGCCAGTCAAGCTATCAAATAACAATGTTGCAGCTAACTACATTATCCACAGATGTAAGTCAGCTTACCAAGAATGTGAGTGTACATCCCACGCCGCTGTGACTGCCGGTGGCCCAGTCGTGCGCGCATCGCTTCAGGAACCGGGACAGGCGAGCTTCCAGTGCCACGGACAGTAAGTATCTGCGTTGTTCCTCCTGTAAACGTACAAAGAAAACCATTTAAGGTTGTGCTAGGGTAGCCCGCGAAATTAAAAATTATATATCTTAAAACTACCGTTTAAACCTATTTTTTTAATTGACTTACCGGAACAATATTACTATTATAAGTATGCACATAGAGCGGCGTGAGTCCAGCCGACATGCAGGCGTTGTACAGTCGCGGCGGGTTCAGCAGCGCAGTGGGGCCTACTTCGTCTATAGAACTGATTATCTGACGTTGTATGCCGATTGTACCCAGGACACAAACTTCTGATGTGTTGAGACAGATGCAGTCTAGAAAAAAAGAGATTATACTTAGAAAAAAAAAACATTGACAACAGTTATAGACGCACAGTAACAACACAATGACAAAATAAAAAAAAGAAACATAAAAATGGCATGCGGTAATGCCAGATAGATGCTGATATCACAGTCTAAAAACATACAGTCGTCCGACGTAGCTGTCTAGACAGGGCAATCGTGCGGGGTGTGAGGGGCGAGACTCGGGAAAGCCGCTCTCGCACTGCGAACAAACCGATGTTCGTAGTGCGGGAGGTATTATTCAAGTCTAACGCGTGTAGAAGTTGTCGGCATTTTTCCAGAGATCAAAGGCGTCGTCCTACTGTATTAATATTTATACTGTGCTGATATGGTGCCTGACGCTGATTTTCTAATGCACCTTTGGGGACAAGTGACAGATGAGTAACAATTATCAATTATTAAACTTAATAGTTGTTATATTATTTTATAATAGTAGTTGAATACATTGATCAGATTCATTACTTTTCTATTGACCCTTATTCCATGATATAAATACATAAGTAAATAAAAAAAATACTCAGTAAACATTTCCGTAAGCCAAAATCAATTATTTTCTACTTAAATTTATGGAGATGTCCAAATTGATAGGGTATTTGACTGTTTTTGAAATCTGAAATACCTAGTCTGTTAAATTATGATAAAGTTTTCTGCATAGTTTTTCACATCAACAAACAAATTCAAACAACTAAAGTGTCACGCAAAACAGTTTCTGAAAATCACAGTGGGTTATCATTGGGTATTTATATTCACAGTACATAAAAGGTATTTATTATTCAAGCTGTTGTCGATCGTTATTTGTTGACCCCCTTGTTACTTCACGTCTACGTTATTTGAAATCCAAAGATGCTCAGCAGGTTTTTATTGGTTTTTGTCATTTTTGTACAGTTTAATTCTTTGTGGGAGGGATTTTCTGAAAAGAGACGGAAATGTGTAACAGGAAAAAGGGGAAGCGCGCGCGTTATTTGATTTGACCAATGAGCGCGCGCAGTGGCGGAAGGATGGCTGTGGCTTGGGGCACCACGTCACGCTCATGAAGTACATAGTCTGGCCATAAATACTGTTACAATTAAAAATAAGAAAGATATTACATTTGAATTTGGAATCTGTCATTTTTATACGATTGTTCATTGTATTTTCTAATTTTGGCGCCAATACATTGTACAATATTTTGCTATATTAAAATGGAGTGGGGTGATAAAGAAAACCGAATCGCTGTGATTGCATTACACAAAGTTGGTATGGAGCCGAATGTAATTTTTAAAACTCTCCATACGCTTGGTATTAGTCAAATGTTTGTGTACCGGGCTATTAATAGGTACAATGAGACCTTCTCTGTTTGTGACAGAAAAAGATCTGGCCGTCCACGTAGTGTTCGTACGAAAATGGTGGTCAAAGCAGTAAGGGAAAGAATTCGAAGAAATCCTGTCCGAAAGCAAAAGATTTTATCTCGGGAGATGAAGATAGCACCCAGAACCATGTCACGCATTTTAAAAGATGACTTAGGACTTGCAGCCTATAAGAGACGCACTGGTCATTTTTTAACTGATAATTTAAAAAAGAATAGGGTGGTAAAATCGAAGCAACTACTGAAGCGGTACGCAAAGGGAGGTCACAGAAAAATTTTGTTTACGGATGAGAAAATCTTTACAGTTGAGCAACATTTTAACAAACAAAATGACCGTATTTATGCTCAAAGCTCTAAGGAAGCTTCCCAATTAGTCGACAGAGTGCAACGTGGGCATTATCCGACTTCAGTGATGGTTTGGTGGGGTGTTAGCTATGAAGGAGTGACTGAGCCATATTTTTGTGAAAAAGGTATCAAAACATCGGCACAAGTGTATCAAGATACCATTCTTGAGAAGGTAGTTAAACCCCTTAACAACACCATGTTCAATAACCAAGTATGGTCCTTCCAACAAGACTCAGCGCCGGGTCATAAAGCTCGGTCCACGCAGTCTTGGTTGGAAATGAACGTTTCGGACTTCATCAGAGCTGAAGACTGGCCGTCGTCTAGTCCCGATCTTAATCCGCTGGATTATGATTTATGGTCAGTTTTAGAGAGTATGGCTTGCTCTAAACGCCATGATAATTTGGAGTCCCTAAAACAATCCATACGATTGGCAGTGAAGAATTTTCCCATGGAAAGAGTGCGTGCTTCTATTGATAACTGGCCTCAACGTTTAAAGGACTGTGTTGCAGCCAATGGAGACCACTTCGAATAAGCTTTTTATATTTTGAATTGTTTTATATTTATGTATTAAACTAACACACTGTAAAAGTAATAAATATTATTTGCAATAAAAAAAATGTTTTTTCTTCGTAACAATATTTATGGCTAGACTAGGTATACTTACTGTACTGCAAGGAGTTGGGATAGAAGTGCTCCTCGAGCCGGGTGGCGTGCGAGTACACGGCCACGGAGGCGGCGTCCAGCCGCACGTCCAGCGTCACGCACTCGCCCACCGACAGCTCGCGGCACCACGTCACGCTCATGAAGTATACTTACTGTACTGCAAGGAGTTGGGATAGAAGTGCTCCTCGAGCCGGGTGGCGTGCGAGTACACGGCCACGGAGGCGGCGTCCAGCCGCACGTCCAGCGTCACGCACTCGCCCACCGACAGCTCGCGGCACCACGTCACGCTCATGAAGTATACTTACTGTACTGCAAGGAGTTGGGATAGAAGTGCTCCTCGAGCCGGGTGGCGTGCGAGTACACGGCCACGGAGGCGGCGTCCAGCCGCACGTCCAGCGTCACGCACTCGCCCACCGACAGCTCGCGGCACCACGTCACGCTCATGAAGTATACTTACTGTACTGCAAGGAGTTGGGATAGAAGTGCTCCTCGAGCCGGGTGGCGTGCGAGTACACGGCCACGGAGGCGGCGTCCAGCCGCACGTCCAGCGTCACGCACTCGCCCACCGACAGCTCGCGGCACCACGTCACGCTCATGAAGTATACTTACTGTACTGCAAGGAGTTGGGATAGAAGTGCTCCTCGAGCCGGGTGGCGTGCGAGTACACGGCCACGGAGGCGGCGTCCAGCCGCACGTCCAGCGTCACGCACTCGCCCACCGACAGCTCGCGGCACCACGTCACGCTCATGAAGTATACTTACTGTACTGCAAGGAGTTGGGATAGAAGTGCTCCTCGAGCCGGGTGGCGTGCGAGTACACGGCCACGGAGGCGGCGTCCAGCCGCACGTCCAGCGTCACGCACTCGCCCACCGACAGCTCGCGGCACCACGTCACGCTCATGAAGTATACTTACTGTACTGCAAGGAGTTGGGATAGAAGTGCTCCTCGAGCCGGGTGGCGTGCGAGTACACGGCCACGGAGGCGGCGTCCAGCCGCACGTCCAGCGTCACGCACTCGCCCACCGACAGCTCGCGGCACCACGTCACGCTCATGAAGGCGTTGCTTTGTAGCGGCCACGTTGCTGTGGAACAACACTTTATTTTATAGATTCTTCTTCTTAGAGTGGCGATGGCAAACATTAACACAAAATTTTATAAGTTTGTTAATTACACAACCCAGGCGTTCCGCGGAGCGTTTTCTTGTCTTGTGTGAACCTGATGAGTAAACCTAATTCTGTTTGCAATAAAGTTGAAAAACGATCAAAGAAATTTTACACATTGGGGTACATTGCCTCTGTACATTGTTTTGAAATAAATCAATTATGACTTGATTTGATAGTATATGGACACTTCGCCACAGATATCCAGTCGTGCGCTCTATTTCAAGTAATGTTGTGAAATTTCACATTAGTTATGTTTAATGTTGTGTTCCAGATGCATAAGTAATTACCAATTTTGGAACCAACAAAGAACATACCAGAAAACCTAGTTAGATAAAATAACATACCTGGCATTTGATCCTTGTACCACTGATCTAAGTCGAAGAGAAGCATTCCATATTGAACTGAAGGATTTTCGCCCCAACATTCCCAGACTATCTGACAGATGTTCAACATACCTGAAAGTATATTACAACCAAATTTTTATTTTATTGCTTGCACAAATTATTATTAGGGGTAAGTTTTATTTTTAATAGGACTAAATATGTTGGTCTATTAGGTTTTAACCTTTTTGTGAAACAGCTGATAGGTATTTTCTGATGACTGTGACACAGTTCATACTAGTATTATCGTTATCTCTTACTAATATGTATTCATTGTCATGATTTTGTATTTAGATATAAGAGAAATCTGTCATTTGAAGATTTTTAATAAACTATTATTTTCAATTTTTTCTTTCAAATTCAAATTAGTTTATTTGTGACATAGGGCGAGGCCACAACACTGCGTTGCGGCGTCGCATCGTAACAATCTACGTATCTCGTTGTATTGCTGTGGGCGTCGTTTTCGCGATACGACGCCGCATCGCAGTGTTGTGGCCTCGCCCATAGGTATAGTGTATGTACATGGTGTTGAATACAAAAATCTTGATCTCTGATTAAGTCCCATAGTGAATGTTATTAATTTATCAATGGGCAACACACTCTGTGAAAAATTAGTTATTAATACCTAGATGTTGAAATGTTATATCATGTCCTTTTTTGATTTATTTTTGATTTTGTAAAAATGGCTTGACATTTAAAATGTTAACTCACTCTCTTCTCCCTCAGCAGCTAGAGTAGAGTTGACGGAGTAAGCGTGACACGACACGCATTTGCCTCCAATAAACATAGCTTCATCGTCTGTGTTCAACTCTAGTTGGAACCTTATTGTAGCTGTTGAAAATTCCTGTAAAGAATTCGAAATCAAGATTAATATTTAAAAAACATTTAGTGAAGAGTGTGGTGGACTTGCTCAGTGTTTTGTTTTTTAATTAAATGTTGCCACACAGTAGGAAGTTCTCTAGTATTGTAGCCGTAGGTGCATTCATAACTCACGTACACAAACAGCCCGTCTGGCTACTTAACTATGTGTTCTGTGCGGAAATCGAAACCACCACTGGACCAACCATGCCGTCATATGATTAAATGTATTTCCATTATGTCTGGGCTCTTGGTCTAGTAGTTAGAGACCCTGACTGCTATGCCGGAGGTCGTGGGTTCGATTCCCACCCAGGACAAATGTTTGTGTGTTGTGCAGGATAATTTGTTCTGTGTCTGGGTGTAATTTATCTATAATATGTATGTATTTAGAAATATATAAGTATGTTTATCAGCTGTTTAGTACCCATAACACAAGCTCTCAAGCTTAGCTTGGGACTAAATGGCGTTGTGTGAAAAGTTGTGGAATATTATTTATTTTCACATCCCACAACTATTTCAAGATTCTCGATTTTCTAAGATAGGGAGGAGAATGTTTTAAGATATGATTTGTAATACACCACTAATTTATAATTAGTACAAATACTTAAAGGGCTTATTCTAGACGGTCTTCTCATTATATTTGTAAAGTATCAATAAATAATATTCATAAACAGCAAAGTTATTAGCGTTTGTTTATATCCTAAAAAGTCACCAAATTAATAGAAATATTGTACAGGCTGTTCATGACATGTCTTATTCATTCATTGTCATGTCTCGCTCACGTTCGCGTGATCTCGCTCAAGCATGCCCCTCCTCCAACAGCTATTTTCGTTATTTAAGTTTAACTAAATAGTGGCATATTTAAAAGTTTAATTTCGTTTTTTTAGTTTTGATTACGCAAATATGATCAGTAACAGGTTTCTTTTTATACTAATTAAAAAATAGTGGTGTATACATTTCCCATTTACGGACTAATTTCATTGTAAGTAAATGCTGGGGATGTACTCAAGTACAAGTACTCAACTAATATAATAAAATCCAAAAGAGAAAAAGCTTTTACTAAGCTTTTACATTATGAGACCTAACTGTGTTAACTATTTTAGAAAATTATCTAAATTAAATAAATTATTATAGATATTTTTGACTGAATTACCTGATAAAGACACTTGGTATCCGACAGCATTCTTTTTCCCTGGTATGTGAGGGAGTACATGACAGCCAGTGGAAACTCTTCCTCTTCAAACCGGTCAGTCACTGAGAATACCACCCAGAGGTAACAGAATGCTCTGGGATCATCACAGGGCTCCTGAAAATATTTGAGAGGTAAATTATTCTTGTCAAAAGGCAGAATAGTACCCATTATTGGCACCAGATTTGGCTGCATTCTAATTTTAGAGAGTAAAAGCCAAGGTGGATTTTATTTCAGTCATACTGTAAGATTTTAATTAGATCTTTAGGAGACTACATTCAAATTTCTCATTCAGCAAGCTGTACTAAGTTTTTGTTCATAGGAAACATCAGTTTTGTTTGAGAAATTTATGCTTACAGGGAATTATGTCTGTTCAGTTTGACAACAGAAAATGGGGGTTAAGCTTAAGGGGTTTTCTGTTGCACTTTCTGCAAACTTCATCTATTAGTATTTAGGCATTATATTGAATAGAATTGATATTTTATAGTGATAAATGAAATTTGAAATGTTTGAGAATAGATCAAACATTAAAATAAAATAAAACAGTTTTGAAAGAAGATTTTTAATATAAATGACTATTTACTTAGTAATTAAATTGATAGCTATGTTTTTCAAGTAAAAAATGAGATGGAAATAGTTTTATTACCTGGAATCCAAAATGCGTAACAGGCAAGCATTCCACATTGACTTGTGACGTAAATTCCAATTCCAATGTCATAATATTCCAGATTTGGAATGCACCAAAGTTATACCCAACTGCTAGACTGCCCAGTTGTGGAATGTATTGCAACACAGTCACCCGAACATGATCTCTTTTGGCCTTCATTCGTACTGTTCCATCTGGGTTACGGAATATGTACTGACCATCTACTAAAGAGTTTTCATTGAGCAGGACGGCCAAATTATCATTATTTTCTAATGCCAGTTCTCTTTGTTCTAAAATCCTATGGATGGCAGAGAATTGTAGGAAGCTCAAGTTGGCAGGATTGGCTTCATTCTGGACTAGATGCTCATAACCTTGAGAGATGTCTTTTAATGCTGAAAATATGAAAAGAAATAATGAATAAAAATCCACTTGTGAAGAGTTGTCACTATACAGATTTTGTTTGAAATATTCATATTTTTATGAGGTTTAAAAAGTGTATTCATAAGAGTGATATCTTAGCATATTTTCTGAGAAGTTCATAAATACTTTGAACCACTATTAGCATAGTATGTAGTATTTTTAGCCTAGGTAAGTACAACATATTTACATTAAGTATTTGTTATTGTACACAAAATGTAATAAAAAACTATTTTAAAAGAGTAAGTATGGAGTAACTTGCTCATTTTTCTCCATACGAAACTACCTTCTGGAAGGGGCAACTAGAATCATTATATTTTATTTAACTTGTGAGTTTCACGTCAAAGTGGTTTTTAAATGGTTGATTGAAATAAATTATTTGACTACTTTTTACCTTGAATCAAACCAGCTCTATTGAGATCAAACGCAAATATCTCTCCACTCTTTGTCCCCGCCATGACTACTCCATCGAAACATGAGATTGGTCCATCGGGTACTCTATCCCACACCGTTAACTCCGTAACAACCACCTCAGTCTGTATGCAGCGCAGTAATTGTGAGCCATTCACATGTAAGATGCAGATCATGCCTGCTTCATCATTTTGTAGGCTTATTATGAGTTGTATGGAGTTTGCGGTCAAAGGTCTTGGCAACTCTACTACACTTGTTACTAATGTGTTCATGGAACTTCTGAAATAAATGATTTAGTAATTACATTATGGTCTGCAGCTGTAGATCAGAAGCCCAAAAGTATGACAACCAAGGGGTATAATGTTACCTAGTAACTGGGTTGTGGAAGTCAGACAGGCAGTCACTCTACGTAAAACAGTGGTATTCAGATGCATTGGCCTAAGCTGGAAGCCGACCCCAACTCAGTTGGAATCACACAAACATTTGTCCTGGGTGAGAATCGAACATCTCCGGCATAGCAGTCAGGGCTAGGTTAGGTTTATCGTGCCGGTGTCCGCAACTCCACGACCAAGCGTGAATTTAGCGTACGGGTGAGAATAAACCCTATTCCATGCATCCTAACTCCTCGAAAAAGGCCAGCAGCGGTTTAACGCTGGCAGCAATCTTTCTGGAGGGTACCTGTGTTACCAAAGTACTTTGCCCTGTATGCAGCAACCACTGGGCCGTTGAGAAGCATGTGCGATGCCATCGTCTTCCTCAACTCAGTCTAGGCTACTAAGTAATAGATCAACAGGCTAGTCAAAATTAATTGGATACTCTGAAGAACTATGACCCGTCACACCAATGTTATTATTATTATTATTTGGTAAACTTCCAATCCATTAATCGTCTGATCATGAATTTCTCTAAGTTATTTACAAACCTCACTGGGGAGCAAAAGTTTCGCGCTGCTACCTTCAATCCGGTTCTAAGATCAACCACACAGAATTTAGGACCCAGAGCCAGCCAGCCATGTTTAGTGTCCTTCAAAATTCCGCCAAGTGGTGTCTTATCTGCGAAATTTACACAATTAACACCCACACAATACCTTGACACTATAAACTGCTTTAAATAAATATGTTGTCACTAAAACAAACATACCAAAGAATTCTTCTGTAGGTTGCAGAAAACTAAATACGGCAGGAGATAAATTTGTTGTTTTGACAATAGAAAACACACTGTCCTGAAGCTTTTGCATTTTAATTACTTGTTATTGCTCTTTAATTTAACTTCTAACCGAAAACTAAATTCTTGAGAGGTTATGACGCATATTATTGAAATGTTGTTATGTTGAATTATGTATTAATTTAGAGATTAAATGTTGGCTTCGGTGTTACAATGGTGTAATCGATTGAATTAGTTTAATATTTGCCATTATAATTATAAACTTTATTGGTATGTATTCAGCGCGGCGGTACCGAAAATACGAAAAAAACTTCAAAGTTGACAGCTGTTCGAACTTCAAGCCAATCAAATCAAATCAAACCACAGAGTACGTTGAATCAAATCAATCTTAGAAATCAATCACCAATGAACCAAAGAGTAGAATAATCTATTATTATTTATTTTAAATGAATAAGTTGCTCGCTCGGTTTTACTGTTACTAGTACAACATGGGTACTGTCTTGTCTTAGATAATATAGTCTAAGGGTACTGTACTGCGTTGTCTGTGGTGTGACACTGTGACCCTGTGGCTTAGACTATTATACCTCTAGACGTAGCCCAATTTACAGTGTCAAGTGTGGAAGTGAGACGCAATAATACAAAGTTCGTAGGAAAATTGAGACAAAGCATCGTATCTTCTGTCCCTTACGGCGTGCCGGATTTTTGCATGGCTAACTTTTGAAAGTTAGCCAAACAAAGAGCTGTCACTGTCACGTATATTATTATGCTCGATTTAATTTAAGTTTTCGGATGGTTTTTGCAATTTTTGTAATAGTTTAAGTCATTTAATGTAAATAGACTCCATTAGATAAGTGTTTAGTGTATGGTGAATGCGCTACGATGGGAGGATTCAGTATAATAGGCTGTAAAAGCCGCTCAGAAAAGGCCAATAACAAAATCTCTTTTCATTCGTAAGTATTCAATACTGTTTGTGTTATTGTATGATTATTGAATTTATACATTTGTGCGCTTTTATTGTCATGGCTTTCAGACCAAAATATGGAAGATTTCTTAAAATAAACTTGATTTCTTATATCACATAACCTAGTTTTACTTACTTACAGTGTTGCTACACGTTTCAAATCTTTTCCCTTAACTGTCAGGCCTAATGTTCAAAAGGTAGGCATAATAATCAAATAAATCTATGGTGGCTAAACACACAAATTTGTGGGCGAACCCTTATTTTTAAGTTTAAGTGAACATGTGTACGAACGAACAGAGCCCTTTCGACAATCATTAAGTTTTACTCTTGAAGGCAATCGCGTAGGTACTTAAAGATATTTGGAAGTAAGAATTCATTTTATAAATAAATGTTAAGTATAAACAAAAAATTAGATATTTTCAAAATAAGTTGGTTTTGTCTAAAGGACAATAGTTATTATACAGCAATGTCAATGTCACACTGGATGTCAGCCATAGGTACCTCAATATATTTGATAAATAACACGCGAAAAAATCAAAACAAGCTTCACCTGGTAGTAGTGTATACACTACTACCAGGTGAAGCTTGTTTTGATTTTCACAAATTCTCACAAATAAAATACATTTTATTTGTGAGAATCAAGGTAAGATTGAAAGTAGGTATTTTACGTGAAATTATATTTTCTCACACATGGATACTTCTACACTCTTATTACCACGTTGAATACGTCGTATTTTGGGACTTTTTTAGGGAATAGCAACACTGAACTTTTATATTGCTGTCGCATGTGCGGCCACGCGGTAGCTCGATCTAGAGGTATATTATCTAAGCCCTGTGGGTACCCATAGTAATTCTGAAAATATATAAGCGCTCGCTGATCTCACCAAAAAAAAGGCGTAAATAAAACGACTCACTTATAAACAATGTATTTATTTAATTTATGTGATGCAATCCCATACTTTTGCACATGCACTTATTTTCTTTCCCATCCATCAGTCATATACAATATGATGTATTAGAAGTGGGATTATAAACAAACAAACACGGCCAGACAGGTTGACCGAAGAACCCGATGGCCTGGGGAACAGAATGAGTGAACCAATTTTCTGTTTTCATGTTTTTGTTTTACTATCAGATTTATTGTGTATTTTTTTTTCGATGTTTTATGAAATAAATTAACAAAGCATTTTCTCTAAATCAGCTTCTATTCAGGAAATCAATTTTGTGAAAAAAAAATTAAGCTGGCAATGCAAATATGTTGTGATTGACCCAGGTTGACCCTGATTTACAACACACTATATTGTATAAGCTGATTGTGAGTAGAGTAACTTAATAACTGTTACCGAGTACTGTTATTTGTCGTCCAAATTTTAATTTTTGAGCTGGTTAAGGGCTGTTAGTGGTTACCAAATAATTACGATGAATTAATTAATAATAAGAATTCGGTTAAAAAATAATAAATGTATTTCAGTTGTGCAACTTGGAAAGATTACATTAAAATACATACTAAACATAACAATATTATTTTCTTATCGTTGTCTTTAGACTATTCTATGTTCAAGCTTTTAATCTTAATCCTATTTAAACAATAATAAAATACATAAATAAGGACACTAATTCGATAATAATAAACTAACAGAATTATATCCTTATTATCAGTTTTACAAGCCCAGATATGTTACGAATCATTTCATTTTAAACGTTTCAACGAACGAGATTGCTGTTTCCTACGTCTAATAAGTCATCCTATTAAATTCTTCTGTACTTCTCTGGAAACTCGTATCTAGGCTTCTGTATTCAGGTATACCAGGAACATGCTGCGGCGCTTGTGGGACTTGAAGGTCCTTGTTAACAGGTGTTAAAGTGGTAGTTGGAAGAAGCAGGTGCGTGCGATAAAAAGAAAAAAAAAACATTAAATAATTAAAACTTACCTAAACGGTAATAGATTTTGAAAGGATAGAAAAGCAGTCAAAATCATCAAAGTTAAGGCTATGGTTTCTAGAAGCAAAACAAGTGAAAAATTATGCGGCAGTTTTTCAAACGGTGTGATTGGTTGGGTGAATTTGCAACAGCCAATCGCATTATTCAACATTCATTTAATTTATAACACGTTAATTATTTATTCACTTCCAGAAACCACCAATAAGAATTCAAATTTCTCTAAAAGTAAATGGCTATCAATGGAAAGGTAAACAACACTTTTCTCAAAAGAAAAAAACTAATGATTAAGTTTCTACAACCATGATCGGCATGCACGAGATGAATAAATTATAAACTCGACTTAACAGAATGTGCAACGAAAATAATTTTAGTAAGCGTTATGAAGACCTTTCATGCAATCAGGCAGAGTGAGCAGACGCAAACGGCCAGAAGAACAACAGGTGTTTTAGATTAATTTAATTTTGCCAACTACCTAATGAAATGTAAATCTGAAAGTGAAGCCAGGAGTAAAACCCAACAAGCGAGCTTGCAACGTGGAAGGTAGGTACTCTCGTACCAACGCCTATACCTACATATAGGGCAATTTGTCGCCACTTGCTGCATAGCAGCTTGCAGCTAATATTTCATCTAAGCAATCATTTTTGTACATATACTTATGATGTAAAAAAATTATATACTTAGGTACATAGCTACAAAAGATTTCAAGGGCACAAATAAATAAATATCTTCATTTCAAATCTATATCAATACTTGAGCAAGTTATTTTTTTCGATGAACTGGTGCTACTGAAACATTAATGGTGTTTCGGTTCATTTCAGTTACGTGTGGGTTAATTTTCATTTGGCCTTGTACTATGTTCATCATCGATGTATAAGGACTATCTGGCGTCAGATTTTTTTGTAGATTACTTTCGGTTGTCACATTATTGTCACTACGAGTATTCTTGCTATCATAAACTGTATGTTTCATGGAAACATATCCTTGGTTAGATGGCTGAATATTTTTGGGACCAGGGCTGAATCCATTCTGAGTTACCACAGGATTATGGGGCCTTGATGTACTCACACTTTCAGCCTTTGGTGGAGTTTGTGTGCTTGTGACAGAGGGAGTATCAAAAGAATCGTTTCGATTAACCTGAAGACTATTCGATCGAGAAGAATTACCCAAAGAATGAAGAGTGGACGAGCTTCCTTTCAAACTATCCAATTCCTTTGAAAACACCTCTTCACTTCTTTGAAATCTTTGAGCATGTGACGTCAATGGTGACCTATTTTGATTAATAGATGTGGCGCTTAAAGATCTACTTGGTGAATTATTTTGGATACTATCTATTGATGATACTTGTTTATTTTCAGCTTTATGGGCCGATTTTACTGGTTTATTTACTTTAGCTTCCATTGATCCATATGCACTATCTTTAGTTGAACTATGGGATGAGCTTTCTTCTTGCATTCCATATCTTCTTACCACGTTTGCTGGTGCAACAGCTTCAATGTTTTGAACGTCATAAGACAAAGGATTTTTTTCTGGAGGAGCATGTTTAACTCCGTCAATAACTTCGCCAGTCCTCGGATTAATATGTTTTTCTGTATCGAAACGTAAAGTTACTCTATGACTTTCATCGATTGGGTGATCTCTTGTTGTATGTTCTAATTCTTCATCGCTATCTTCAAACGCAGCTTCGAGATTTTCCTCCTAGAAAAGATAACATATTAATAGTTATCAATATGACATTCTACATTATTATTCAGAGTGAGTTTCTAGTACTGGGCAGGAAGGGTTGATTGCTGCGAGAAATGTATGTTTGTGATACTTACGTTTTTTTATGGTTTCTATTTGGCAATGTAAGAAGTTCCAAATTTTTAATGAGTCTTATAAAAACTATATATTTTCTATAGCTACAAAGGTTAAGGTAGTTTGTTTATTTTCACTTTATGGAGACAATAGTGTAATTTATCTAACCCCGTGAGATTTTTAATCAAAACTGGAATTTCTAACTTACTTTTTTATTAAAAATGTTAGAATAAAATAATTATGCATAATCTAAAATTAAGTATATGCAACACGTCATATTAGAACTACCGTAGAATAATTACAACAAGGAAGGTCTAAATCATGTAGTGTACTAGTGGCACCAACTTGTGCGTCGATGTCTATTTTACTCTGTATAAATTATAAAGCCATGATGCTATTGAGGATTTTATAATTTACAAACCTCTTCATCTACTTCTTCTATTACACTATTTTGTATCCACTCGCGAATTCTTTGTTTCTTTGCTTGCCGGTCCACAGTAGTTTCGATTCCATTATCTCTAAAATGTTTCAGTAGAATGTTTTTTTCATTTGGGTCACTGTGGAAACTATACATAGATGGGCACAGCTCGTCTATATCTTCGCCAGCTGCAATGAAATACATCGTGAAATAAGTAATTTCTTTAGGTTCATTAAATATTTAAGCATTTACTCGTAATACATAAATACGTTTCAACCTACCAACTCTATCGGTATAGCCTTTTCCTAGCCATCGATCATCCAAATACCGCGGAATCTCCAAGAAATTATATGCTCTCTTTTCTTCTCTTGGTTCTATAAATTTTTTAAACATTTTTTGTGCTCTTGAAGACACCATTTTCCACAATTTCGGTTGTCGCTTGAGTGGATTCGAACTGTTATACCAATTGTAATAACTGCAATAAAAGAATACACATGAATAACGTTTTTTGTTTGTTTGAGAGACCATTTATATACCCAATAAACCAATATGGTACAGACGCCACCAACACACCAACCTACTCCAATGTGTCAAATTTATTTGATAGGTTTTCAACTTTATTCTAAACATGCTAAAGTTCATGTTCAATTGGGAAAATTTGATAGTTTGGGGTAGATTGATGTGCTGGCGTCTGTACATTTATTTTAACATACCAAATGTGAAGAATAATTAGATTCATGTACTTAGTTAAAATTTTACCTTGAGTAGCGAGGGTCATCGAAAGCAGCTTTCTGCCACGGCAAACAACCAGTCAGGCAAATGAAAATAACGATGCCAAATTGCCATATATCATGGGAAATTAAAGCTCTGAAAGCAAAGAAATAAACAAGTATAAGATTGACGCCAGCAATAAACATTAAATTCATTCATATGATTTTAATTTTATGATCCCTATCAATTGAAAATAAATAAATAAAGCTGATCTTGCTTATTTATATAACTACATTACACAAAGTATCAGAGGAAAACTCATGAATAATATCAGGTTCTTACTTGTAACTACTGTCCATGGATAATTTTAGCACTTCAGGTGGTGAATAGGGTAGCCATTCATTTCGTCTTCTCACGACAGATAGAACTTTTCTCGTTTCTCCGAAATCACAAAGTTTTATCCTTGAAAAGTCAGATTTGAATATGAGAATATTGTCAAGTTTAACATCTCGATGTACTAAGTCCCTTTGGTGGAGATGTTCTAATGCAGCCGATAATTGCTTAGCTACCCTTTTGGTATGAATTTCACCTATTCCAGTGTCAAGCATATTTGAAGTGAGATCACCTGAAAGAAGAAAGGATCATTAAAAAAATGCGAGAAAAAAAACAACAAATTGTAACAACAGAACACGGTCTCGCTGCATTCATGCAATGAAAATACGAATACTAATGTGTTTGTACATTTCATTTGTTCAACAATGGTACTGAGCTAGTTTAAACTAAAGAAAACAGTGCACTGGCTTTCAATACAACATGATATTAATGAGGGCTGGCACTGGAAATGTGCTAGATTTAATATTCATTCAAATCACGACGTGTTTTGGCTCCAATCCAACTCAAAGTGTGTGTGAACCGGAGTAAGCAAAGCCCGGATTACTCAGCATTTAAATTTTGATTTCCGAGATAAATTATTAGCATTATATTAAAGTTCACATCTTCATATATATTATGATGAAGTTATCTTACCTAAAGGTGCATATTCTTGGCAAAATACATAGAATCCAGCAGTCTCAAATGCTACATCGAATGTAGTAACAATATTTTTATGGGCGCTTAAATGTAAACTATAATGAAATTCTCTATAGAAATCTCTAATGGATACGTAGGGCTTTGGCAAGGCCTTCAAGACAATCTCTGTGTCTGAAGCTCTGTGCTCAACAAGTAAAATTTTTCCGAACCATCCTTCTCCAACGATTTGCAGAATGTCAAACTCTTCGACTAGGCTCACCTATAAATAAAGATTAGTTTAAATATAAGTGTTGAAGTTTTTATGTGTATAATAAAAACCAATCCAAGATATAAATCTTACTTTTTCCAATTCAAACTCTCTGATTTTATGAATAGAGCCGGTGAGGGCCCTTCTCGAACCATTATTCATCTTGGATGCTTCAAACAACGCATTCTTCTTTGATCTGCAAAATATAATAAACATTGCAACATTTTAGAATTGTATTGTTTTCTAAGGTTTTTAAATATTTGGGTGTAACTCTCTCCCATAGGCTGAATAGGCGGTTCGAGTCGTCCCAATTTCTCGCGAAGTCGTTGAGTGAATGCTCTTGGATATATGCCAGGACCTGATGTCTACTCCAGATCCAGACGGTGCACGAACGTCACATGGTGACGTCACCTAACGTCTCATCTCAGATATTTAATGATGTAATGAAAATGTTTTGAATGCAGATTATTCTTTATGATATTTATCTTTCTTCATACATATGAATTTAACACTACTTATATGAACCGTCGTTTTGGTATTCTACCATTATAGAATAGCGATGTCACGGCGCGGTTAGAGCAGTAACTGAGCGATAGATTGTTGAACTGCTGGGTTTGATTTCCCTTTGGAAAGAAAATTTGTATGGCCTACAGGTAGTTGTTCCGGGTATAGCTGTTTGTGTGTTACAGGAGCAAAGCTTTATTATAAGAAGGTTTTTTTTTATGAAGCATTTACGAAGTGTGACGTCATTGTTTATTGAATGTGATGCATTGTTTTGTGATGCAATCGATTTTGTTAAAAATCTTCGTTGCAAAACAGAAAATGATGTAAACGCCGAATTTTATCCCGTTTGCCAAATTGTAGGTATCAATACACGCAATGAAGACATGTACCGATGCTCCTACGCATGATCTATTGTTTAAAATTAACACATAACAAATGGTTGTTTATTGCTGCTAGGTCCAGTTATAAAATATTCACATAATAGTCATCCAGCTGCCATTAATCACATATAGCATGAACAGGCACTTCATGTGTATGCTTCATGATATAAAACAGAAGTTTTGGAATATTCCAAATGGATTTTGAGGGCAGGTTCTTTAATATGCTATATTCTTCTCAATTAGAAATTATTATGTGCTTTTGGTTGTTGCTTTAGTTGTTAACCTCGATCGTTACATTAATAAAAGGGAAAAACACGCTGTTATCAGAAGCATGGTTTGTTATGAAGATGATTTAGAAAATGACTATGGGAATGTTTGCTAACGTGTAAACAAGAAAAAAAAGAACGAATTAAGGAAAACCTTAATGGTAAACAAAGAATAAGTTTTGGATTACTTTATCTTATTATATGACGGAATAATGAACAAATTAAATAGGTAAGGGATTTTTTGGCAAATCTAGGAAGGATCCTGGGTTTTTAAAACAGACACTTTATATTCTTGCTCCGGAAGCATTCAAAATGTGTGATTTTTCTACATATTTCTGCATCACAAAACACAAATAATAATAAGTCAATGTTGCGACTGTGTGGAGGTCTAACAGTAGGTACCATTTGTAGGTAGCACAGCCACATTGATTTTCAATTCATTAATTTACTGCTTGAGTACCGGTAACCTAAGATGTAAGTTAAATTATTATTCCTTAACGATTTTATTTAAGTCATTATGATCCTGAGTTACATGAATTGATAGAAAGAGCCACTAAACTGTAAGATTTAGGTACCTAGTAGTAAATGTGTAAGGATTGTAGCAGGGGTGTTCCGTAGTTTCTGCCTACCCCCATGGAAAAGAAGCGTTAGTTTATGAATGAAAGAACAATTGTAAACTTTGGAATTTTAACTACAGTTATACGTTTTTGATGAAACTGTCAAGTTTGAGAGTGCAACAGTTTTTTCCTGAATATTTACACACGCGTGAGAAAAATATTTGTAAAATTTTATTTTGTATTTTTAAGAAGAGGATGCCAACAACTTGGTGATATTACCTACTTATACCTAAAACTGTAGGTATGTTTTTGAATTTTACGCACATTCATTAATGTTGAATTGTTGACATACGCAATACATTTGTTGATACCTATACATAAACAATATTCTGTTTTCTTTGATTTTATTTTATTTTATTTATTTTATGAAGAGAATAAAATATTTATACTTACTTTTTTAGGCACAGAGGTAAAGAGGCATAAAAGCTCCTAGCCGATATGAGAAAAATGTCTAAGTGATATTTTAGCTATTAGTGGCATAATATTTCGCGCACTAGTGCGAAAATACAAAATTTAATTAGGTATATTATTAATTACACGGCATTGCCCACCTAAAGCATGTGCATTTAGAGCCACTTTACAAGTGAGTTGGTTGAAAAACATCTTAAACTGAAGTTTAGGTAGTACTTAGAGAGTTATTTCTGGAGTGCATTAATGCAGTTTAAGAATAGAACCTACTTGTCTATATTAAGACCTAAATACGTAAGCAATGTATGCTTATTACTTACCAATCTGATACCTATGCGTGGTCGAATAATACCTCACTAATGTGGTGCATTTACATTGTAGGTAACCGTATTTATAAGCATGCACGCCTAATGTTAAAAGTATACAATGTACAGACGCCAGCACGTCAAGTTACCCCAATGTGTCAAATTTTCCCAATTGAATATGACTTTATTCTGTTTGTCATAAAGTTGAAAAACGATCAAAGTAATTTGACACATTGGGGTAACTTGACGTGCTGGCGTCAGTACATACAATCATGCCCGTTTTGATTAACACTAAGCACCACCTAAATAGTTTTAGACGGTTGCGCAGTGCAAAACAACGTGCTTTTGTTTTGAAATTAGATGGAGATATAGCCTTCTGCAGTGCGATTCTGGTCAAATCACCGCGTGAAAATGTAGGCGTAGTGAGGGCGAATTGAGCTGTCATTCCATACTAATGCTGGGCGTTGACAGTTGACACTTTACTCAAGTTTTCACGGCGTGACTTTTACCGAATCGACCGGCTGTATTGAATGGCTGCCCAATTCGCCTTCACTTTACCTACATTTTTACGGAGTGATTGTTCCAGGACAGCACTGCTGCAGTGCGATTCTGTTAAAATCACCGCGTGTAAATGTACGTGAAGCGATGGCGACTTTAGCTGTCATTCCATACTAATATCCAGGGGCTCGAGGCTGCTATTACAATCGTGTCTTAATGACCGGTCATTGATTGAATATTTGACAACTTTTACAGTTTTTGTATGGGAAATGTGTCATAAGTTTGACGTTATACGTCAAAAATCGATCATTGACCGGTCATCGAGACACGATTCCAATAGCAGACTCGACCCCACGTAGGTACTGCAGGTTATCACCCATTCCTTGTAGATATTCCACACATTCGCACCGAGCGCTTTGCCTGTTCCTTCATTATGCGCACAGCCAAGGAGTGGAATTCCCTGCCTGCATCAGTGTTCCCGAGTTTATATGACCCCAATCTGTTTAAGTCGCGAGTTAATAGGCTTCTTTTGGGTAAGCTCGTTCCATCGCCAACTTCATCTCTAAGCGCATAAAAAAAAAACTCACTACTTACGCTCAAGTTTTCAGAGCCAATATAGAAACAAGTAGATCTGACTAGGTAGTATTTAATTCCTAGGCATTCTTACGAACTCAAATAGATTTACGTCGGGCCATCTAACTGTAAAGCTCACATGTGCAAGCATACAATCCTACTCCTACTCACACCATTTGAAGACAAGGCGTGATACAATGACCATGTGTTGTTCTACATTCATCGTTCATTTATTTTGTTGTTACATAGATAGCGTGCTCTGGTATTCAATTGATACTAGCCAAATGGTTGTGGTCATTGGAGGTGATTTTTACTAGGTACCTAATATAGAAAACCTTGCAGTTTGATTTACGAACTTCCATAACTGGATGAGGTTAATGACCGTTGCATGCCTTATACTGAAAGAACACAAATGGAAATTACCAAAACTCAAAGGGCAGGCGCCCTTGTTCATATAAGACACACAATACACTTGGACTAAATCCAATCACTTGTACCACTCAAATTTCACGTGTTCCCGACTTTTCATTATTATTTTCATAATCACTTGGTATAACACTATAAACACATCAGGTTGTAGGAGGTATGGTTATCGTAAGAAGCAATATATATGTGGTGTAGGGCGGAACGGGTTGGGCGTGCGGCGGCGGTGTTCCTACTGGCAGCGGCGCGTACGCAGCGACACCCGGGAGGTTATTTTTGTGCTACTGCACATACAAAAATCAATTTGTGACGGAAATGTTACGATCAACGACCTGGTAAGTAAGAACTAGAAGTGCATGTTCATATGTTTTGAGAAATTAAACAGGATTTGTTTAATTAGTTGTAAATCGCAAATCATTGCGGTGTATCGTCTTTCAGCTTATAATCAGGTCTGGCTGGTTCAGCCAGGTTTATATATACGCAGGTACTGTAATCACATAGCCGTAGTTTTTAATAGCCTGTATCCTTCATTATGTGAGCTATTAACCTACTAAATAATTACGATAACGGAAGCAGGGTGGGGTGCGAAGGTAATAATTAAGATAGATACCATCTCATGCTTGATGGTGGCTTTAGGGGTTTATTGATAATAAATAAATAAGTGTCTGTTTCTTCCTAGTTACCTAAATAATACTTGAATGAAAAGTAGATTATGAAATCATAAATCAAGATGAATTACCTAATATCAGAACTCGGGACATACCTACCTATATACCTATCTTGATTTTGTTATGAAATCTTAACCGTATCCGAAGCTTTTTTGAATGGTGGTTCGGGAGTTTTTTTTTAGCTAAGAAAAGCTAGAGTCTGTTATTCAGACGTTTTTTTGACTGACCTGTTGGTTTAGTAGTTAGTGGCCCTGGCTACTATGCCGGAGGTCGTGGGCTCGATTCCCACCTAGAACAATTGTTTGTGTGATGAGCATAATCATTTGTTCTGTGTCTGGGTGTAATTTATCTGTAATATGTATGTATTTAGAAATATGTAAGTATGTTTATCAGCAGTTTAATACCCATAACACAAGCTCTTAGCTTAGCTTGGGACTAGATGGTGTTGTTTGAAAAGTTGTGGAATTTTTATTTATTTTTATTTATTATTTTAGCAGTCACCTCGTGTTAGTACAACGATCTTACCCAAACTAGGTCCTTATGCTTTTTTAAAGTTTCTTTTTTCGTAATGTTTCGGAGTTCCATTGCTTATCTAGTACATCTAACACATTGGTACATACCGACACTTTCTAATATGTTATAAAATAAAGTGTCTTGGTGTCTAAAATTATAAGTGTTATGTAATATAAATAAATGCAGTGAGTTACGCCGTACACCTATAATCTGGCATACTATCAAATATTTAAATGTATTTTTTTAGTAAGCTTGTATACAAACTGACTTTGGGTTTTTGTATGCAGGTCCCACAGCATTACTATAAATCTAGCTATGTGATTCGAATTATTGTTTTCTAACAAAGTTTGTTCCGAGAATCCCATCTTTTGTTCTAACAAAAATAAGTAAAATTGTAATCAAAAACTATCAGTATTAAGTCCGTCTTTGTACTGTCTTTTTTATACCTTATAGTTTCAAAAATTTATAGTAATAATCATGCATATTTTTAATTATACGAAGATTTATTTTACAGAGATATCTACGGCTCAACACCTAATATTATTTATTAACTGTTCCTGTGCTCATCACTGCTATTTTGTAAACCAATCGTTACAATACAACACTCATGAAACTACAAAATAATGTCTATGGGTTCCAATTATTTATCTCTGTTGCACTACAAATAGTTCTATTAAATAGAGTGAGATAGTGGCATCGTCACAAGGAATAGACAGAATTTTAAATTTTTTTAATGGCTGGTGAATTGTTTATTGTGACATATGTCAATAGATGTCAACGTCAAAATTGGTAAAAAGGTTTTTGAAAAACTGTTTCTTTATTTTAGTTTCCTTGTTTTTAGGATATATTAGTTAAATTAAAATTAGTTAGTTGCTACAAACAATTGAACACCATAATGATTGGTAAGTTTGAGAATTATTTGCTTTTAAAATTTGATTGAGGTTATGTTAGTGTTTTGTTATTGTACACAGAGCTTTTCGCAGGCATTATTCCGTTTCTATTAAAATAATGTATTTGGCAAAACTAAATTAAGGGAGAGCTTTCCTAACTACCTATGTTTTTACTGTTTGCTACAGTTATGCTACACGTAGGTACACTTTTTCTGACTTTTTAGCGAACTTTTTTTCTTTATCTGTTAGTAACTTTAAAATTAATTGGTACACGTGGTAGCCTCTTACTGATGAAAATTTTGTTGATTTTCTTTGTTGCTTTTGCGACAAATCTAAAAATCTCCCAAAGTTGACTCCAATCAACGAATGTTCTTAAGTCCAAGTTCTCTGTTACTGTTACACCCGCGTAGGTCCCGTTCCCGTGGGAATACAGAGATAAAAAGTAGCCTATGTGTTAATCAAGTGTCTCCACTCCATACCAAATTTTATTAAAATCCATTCAGTAGTTTTTATGTGAAAGAGAACAAACATCCATCCACACTCACAAACTTTCGCGTTTACAATATTAGTAGGATAATACTAGACTCTGGATGCCATTATTCAAATTCAAAGGACAGCCGATGGGAATCAAGTTGTATGGACACTTCGTCACTGTTACTTACTTGGCAGCGATCGGATAATCAGATGCATATTTACCTAAAGTTTGTTTTTGTTAGGAAATTATGGAACTGGCTTCTTAAAACATATTTTTTTAAATATAAATCCCGGGATTCCAGGAAATTCGGGAATGCGAAACTAGTCTGTAACATGGTGAAGAAACATTGTCTGAGATGGAATGGTTTTTCTTTGTAATTCTTATTTATTATTCGTTTATGAGGAAGTTATTATTTGTAGGTTTTTTTTAATATAAAAGTTAAGATAAGTAAATATTCCTACACCCGACTTGATTCTATTATAAAAACAGTCAATTTGTTGAATCATAAATCCTGGGTTTTTTTCGATACAAATGTGCATTCCATAATATTATCCAATGCCTTAAACAATAAATATTCCTACACCCGATTTGATTCTATAGTAAAAAAAAACTAAATTTGTTGATTCCGAATCCGCAGGATACTAAAATGCATTCCATAATAACCAACACCTACACTTTAGGTAAATATGCATCCGATTATCCGATCACTGTTACTTAGTTACAGTTTGTAAGATCACATAATTTTTATTAGGGTCCATTCCCCAAAAGGTGACAACCCAACCCTATTTATGACTGGCCTGTTGGTCTAGTAGTTAGTGACCTTGACTGCTATGCCGGAGGTTGTGGGTTCGATTCCCACCCAGAACAAAAGTTTGTGTCATGAGCACAATCATTTGTTCTGTGTCTGGGAGTAATTTATCTATAATATGTATATATTTAGAAATATATATGTATGTTTATCAGCTGTTTAGTACCCATAACACAAGCTCTTAAGCTTAACTTGGGACTAAATGGCGTTGTGTGAAAAGTTGTGGAATACTTATACTTACTTATTTCTTTTTTATTTAATTTTTATTCTTAGTCATATTCAACTACCCCAACACATTGTAACTTAGTTAAGGTGACTGGGGGTAAGATCAAAAACGGGGAAAGATAAAAAAAATACAATAACGCCGAATACCAAGGAATTCTTTTAATTCTGGCAATACAGTTGTAGGGACCATTTTGTCTTTCCCCGCTCTGCAGTCTGCGTCAGTCGCTAAGTAACAACTTACTCGTGTTTTTTGTCACTTTTCCGAACGGACACATTTTCCGCGTAAAATTGAGTTTTTCAATCTTACCCCGCATGCTGTATCTCCTTACACAGGTAAGTCACAAACATTTTGTTTTGATATTCGTAATTAGATTTGAAATGTTATATGCTCTATAATGTGGTCATTAGTATATTTCACGTATTTTAGGATTTATGGTGCCTTTCAAACTTTCCCCGGCAAAATTTAACGGGGTAAGATGATAATATAAAACTTTCCGTCTTACCCCGTTTACGAAACTCATACAAAAGGCCAGGGGTTCTCAATCTGAAATATACGGTAGTATCCCCCCTTACACAACATCGTATCATAAACTTTTATCGTGGAATCAGTACATCCTTCTAGACTCCCTAGTGTTAAAACGCTTGGCGGTTTTAAAAAAAGTCAGATGTTCTATACGTAAGTGCAATACCTACACGATCAAAATGTATTATACAACTGCTTTTTAAGCATATGAAATTTCATCTTGCATACATTCATAACTTTTTATTTTTGTTTTAGGATCAACATGCCTCGTAACTCCATAAGGAAATCGTTACGGGCGATTTGTTATACTCCTGAGGACTAAGAAATTGCAATATAGAGAGTGAATATAGATTCGTTCATCGTGGGAGAATATTTTAGCTATTTGCAGGCTACTCTAAAGACATTAATCGGGTCTTGAACAAAGGCCAGAACTCATCTGGAACAACTACTACCTCCTTTGAAAAATAATTTTTAAATGCCTGTTTTATTGTATTCTGCTCTCGTAGTTTATTTTATAAAAAATATTACAATGTACGGTACTAAATGAAAACGTGTGTTTTATTTATTGACCCGACTAAGACTTCACAGTCAAGAGCATGTTTTTTTTAAAATATCTTATAACATGTTGAGAACCCCTGACTGCTAGCCGTTTCAACGGGGTAAGATCGATATATTTTATTTGATGAATTATTTTTTCTTGCATTTATAATGCGGTTTTTGAATGTAACTGATTTTCAAGCTATTAAGGTTATTGTAGCAGAAGGTTTCTTGATCACCACACATTCATAATGACCATAAATACGATTTTAGTAACTATATCAATCTTACCCCTTCGGCGTTTCATCTTTCCCCAACATATTGTTTTTCTTAAGACCAATTTTATTAACGTTTTTTGCATAAAATATTGGTTCAAAAACATTTCTGTCAGCATTATAGTAACAAGTTGACTATACTTTTTTACCCAAAACATCAATTTATGCACTTGATTTGAATCCCTTTGTTTCACAACCGTTTCAAATCAACACTATTCATCTCATCTAAAATCTATTCCGACTTACCCCCACTCACCCTAAATTATATTGCTTAGGTTTTATAAACTCAAGGTAATAATTTGAGTGTGTGCCAAGTCTTGTTCTACATTTTTCCCTTTGGCTGCAATATCTTTCTTATTGTAGGCAGACATAAAGGTTATTCACATAAGGGCATATTTGTGAATAAATAAAATGTTTTGTGCTTCTTTCTTGCTTTTGGAAGAGTGTTCATTCTACGGTCTTAAAGTTATTCATAATAATGAGTACAATGACCCCTTAGGAGGATTTCAGGTATTTTATTATTATATATTAGAACTTGTCTAGTATCCTCTTTATAGGTAACTAGCACTTCGCCCTTTTCCCTTCGAATTTTAACATTCCTTTTACCCTTTTGTAGTTTTGCAAATAATTTATAGCCTATGTTACTTCTTGATAAGTAAGCTTTGTTTTGGTGAAAAAATGGTTAAAATCGGTCCAGTAGTTTCGGAGTTTATTCGGTTCAAACAAACAAATACAAAAAATCTATCAATTGGGTGTAGGAATATTTATTATATTCCTACACCCAATTGATTCTATATTAAAAAAAGCTAAATTTGTTGATTCCGAATTCGCAGGATACTAAAGTGCATTCCATAATAACCAACACCCTACACTTTAGGTAAATATGCATCTGATTATCCAATCACTGTTACTTAGTTACAGTTTGTAAGATCACATAATTTTTATTAGGGTCCATTCCTCAAAAGGTGACAACCCAACCCTATTTCTTTTTTATTTAATTTTTATTCTTATTCATATTCAAGTACCCCAACACATTGTAACTTAGTTAAATTATATTGCTTAGGTTTTATAAACTCGAAGGTAATAATTTGAGTGTGTGCCAAGTCTTGTTCTACATTTTTCCCCTTGGCTGCAATATCTTTCTTATTGTAGGCAGACATAAAGGTTATTCACATCAAGGCATATTTGTGAATAAATAAAATATTTTGTGCTTCTTTCTTGCTTTGGAGAGAAGAGTGTTGATTCTACGGTCTATGGCTAAAGTTATTCATAATAATGAGTACAATGACCCCTTAGGAGGATTTCAGGTATTTTATTATTATATATTAGAACTTGTCTAGTATCCTTTTTATAGGTAGCACTTCGCCCTTTTCCCTTCGAATTTTAACATTCCTTTTACCCTTTTGCAGTTTTGCAAATAATTTATAGCCTATGTTACTTCTTGATAATTAAGCTTTCTTTTGGTGAAAAAATTGTTAAGATCGGTTCTGTCGTTTGGTAGTTTATTCGGTTCAAACAAACAAATAAAAAAAATCTCTCCTTTTTTATAATATATTATAGACGCAAGCGCCACACTTCGGATCGCCGGCACAACCGACCAACGAATCCCTTCGATGGCTACCATTGCCCCGGTGTGTACGCAGCTTTAGATGAACAGCACTAGACATACAAACGTAGACATTAAAAAAATCTTGCAACTTCAAACTTCGATTGTCGTAGTAAAAAGGTTTAGCCTATACTTTTTTGCACATAGTATGTAGATGGGGAGAGGCCTTTGCCCAGCAGAGGTAGTTTTTAAGATCTTCATATCCAAATTTTCCATTTCCAAAGAAGATATTCCACGAAATAGCCGCAAAGCAGCTATAATCGTTTACCATACCCCTAAATATGCCAATGTAACACTAGGGCCTTTGGCCATTAGGCCACTCTGGATAGTCGTAGTGCAGCTTCAACGTTTCATGATCCGTCCTCAGTTTCTAGGGTTGTAGGTATGTGGTCAAACTTTCTTTAAACATAAAATATTTTTTTTTGACTGCCTCGTTGGTCTAGTGGTCGCAAGCGCTACTGCTGATCATGAGGTCCCGGGTTCGATCCCCAGGTCGGGCAAAGTGGTATTGAGTTTTTCCATCTAGGATTTCCCAGTAGCAGCCCGGAGTCTGGATTTGTACCCGATTGATGGCAATAGGCTCGCCCCCTATTACATGGGACTTAAACATAACTGGCGAAATGTGGGTGTACTACCAGGTACACCTCTGCCTAGCCCTTCGGGGATTACAGGCGTGAAGTTATGTATGTATGTACTTTTTCAATTGGCTGCCTTTTTACCGGCTTCTAAAATTAAGAGGTTCTCTATTAGAAATCGTGTCTTTGTTACACGATTATTCCACCAATCATGATTTAGATGATTCTTTTAATTGGAATGGATGTTGTCCAAGGTCTCACCTAGAATGTTGTCATGTCAAGTTCTGACGAGTGGTTTATGCTGTCGGACAATGGAATAGAATGAGTGAGTCGACTAGCTAAGTAGTGGCATAAGAAAGCATGGAATGGCTGCTCGGGCTTACACGCCGCCTTTAATAAGTATACGTGTCACTGGTATAGGTAGGATTGTCACGGTCTGTCAATTTGGAATACTTGTCTAGTAAGCTTGGCCGAAGTAACATCTATGTTATTTAATCCTTCCTACTAATATATTACTAATATTATTGAGGAATGATGTGATAAAGCAACGTTGTGGTTTAAAAGAAGATGTAGTAACAAAAATTGAAAAGAGTATGCTTAGATGGTTTGGTCACGTTGAAAGGATGGATGAAAGGCGACTAACGAAAGGTATTTACAAGGCAGATGTAAGTGGGAACGCCGGGAGGGGAGGCCCTAGAAGGACATACATCGACCTTATTGGTGAGGTTCTTCAGAAAGGTCAGGTGCGTAGTACTCGCAACCAGCGTGTGTGTATGACAACATGTATGAATGTAAACGAAGCAAAAGGAGTATGTAAGAATCGTAGCATATGGCGCTCTGTAGTTTCTGCCTACCCCCACGGGAAAAAGGCGTGAGTTTATGTATGTATGTACTAATATTATAAACGCGAAAGTTTGTGAGTATGGATAGATGGATGGATGGATGTTTGTTACTCTTTCACGTAAAAACTACTGATTAGATTTTAATAAAATTTAGTATGGAGTTAGCTGGAGACACCCTGGATTAACACATAGGCTCCTTTTTATCCCCGTAGAGGGAACGCGACCTACGCGGGTGAAACCGCATGACGTCTGCAGTCTAGTTACTTCATAAATTTATAATATACTATCGTCTATAGCAAAATATATAAATAAATAAATATTGAACGTGTTTGCATACATCAAAGATGGAGCTGCATTTGAAAAATCTTTAGGAAAACTAATTTTCTCCATATTATTTTTTGGGACAAAAGATAGCCTGCCTATGTAGTGTATGTTATCACCGTGCCAGATTTCATTACTATCTGTTCAGCCGTTCAGTCGTGAAAAGCCGACAAACAAACAGACAAAGAGAGTTATTTTCTCGTTTATAATATTAGTAGATATAAGATCCCTTGCCGGATAATTCTGTATCTCAAAGAACAGCAAGATGGTGGCAAACGCCACAATCGATGTACATTATGTAGCGTTTATCTCTCACACATCGAACACAAGACGGCAGGGACTATCCACCAGTACTCCTCAGTAACCCTCAGTAGTTCGTTAAGTGTCGGGGACTGCAAGCAATTTGCTATGACACTAAAAACTAAACTTTAAACGGCTATAAAAACGGGTCCAATTGCTTCGCGTTTATCGCCGGTTTAGACCTTGTGCTTAGATGGGTGGATAAGATGTTAAACTCGCTTGTCGGGAACCGCGCCACTTGGAATTGCATGCGATTTTTATGGTTGCGACTTGAACAGTGAAAGTATTACGTCTATTTTTTGTTGTTGTTTAAATACCTTTGAAGTTGTGGCTTGTAACTATGGGCTGGCAGGCAAGTGTATAATATCGGTGCGTGTTGCCGTCGATATCTTAAGTGGGAATGTTGTCAGCTTCGTCAGAAAGTCCAGCTATCACGGAAGTATTTGCGCATAAATGCTTAGGTAACACCGAGTTTTGTTTTAAGAAATTAATTATCATCAGTCTAGGATTTTCACAGTTATGTTGGGGGCGTCTTTCCAGTGTTTTACATGTTTTACACTGTAACACTGTTTTTCAGACTCTCGAGCTTTTGAAGTTCTGACTTTTAGAAACGACTGTCAAAAATAAAGCGTGCTTTAGAAGGCACGGTGAAGTCTTGATATGTAATAAATGGTTACCTATCCTCAAACCGACCTCGGCAAGGGTAGCTTAACATTCAATCGACCCGAGCGGCCCATTATTTAGCCTCAGGCCCCTTACTTATAGTTTCAAGAACTAAGTAAGTGCTTGTTATGATTGCTGTCATTCCAAAGGTACTTCCCGTGTTCTTCAATCGATTAATCACTATCACATGACACATTGCATCACACGATCCATTTTTAATAGGGTAAAAACGTTTTCCATCTATTTACGAGGAAAAACTCATTAAGTCCGCCTTTGTACGTTAGTGTGCTTGAAGTATTTAATAAATAAAATATAAATAAATATTAGTCTTGATTTTAACCTTTTAACGCAGGGGCGTTCTACGAATCGTGTATATCTATAATTGCGACACGTACGTAGTTGAAAGTTTACCGACCACAAATCACATAATAGTTTGATAAATAGTAGTTGTGATTTATATCTAGAACAGTTCATCAGTACGTAATAGTACGGTACAAACTTCAATTTTATTGTGTCGTGTATTTGCATTGCTAAGGGAGATCATTACACATTATTATTGCTCCAATTTGATATTTCTGTATAAATATACTACAACAGATAAAGATAATAAGTACAGTTGGTTGCAGAAAAACTGAGCAACTTAGTAAAACTATCAAGAACAGGTGCATCTGTGTAAATAAACTCAAATCGATCGCCACTACTATTTTGCCGACTTTATCTAGTGCCATTTTCTAAGCAATAATTTTTCCAAAAATCTGCTACGCCGGCGTCGCCTCGCGTAGTGTGTTAAATGGTGAAGACAAACTGATCCCACGTACGCAGCGTGTGCAGTAGAAATACACAGACTCTTCAATGCAGTTTTTATGCAATGCCATCTTTCCTCTTTGGTTAACGGCATTTATCGAATACTGTCTAGTAAACTTGAACACGCTAATCGCTTTTAGATCAATTGGTGAAATTCGACCTAAGTTTGCTTTGCCCTTATTTATATTCTTTCGCCTACCTATATAAAATTCTCGTGTCGGTGTTTGTAACAAAACTCCTCCGTAACGGGTTGACCCGTTATGAAATGTGTGTATATTCAATAAGTATGAGAATAGGACGTAAATTAATAAAAAGTAAATAAAATCAGTAAATTTACAAAAAAGTGGTAATACGTTTGCCCAGATAATAAAGCAGCTTTCAACTATAAAACATTCTAGTTTTCATACTGACTGTACATTACCATGCTATTACTGTTTGGTGTAATAAAGTATGCAATTATAGAGAACAATCGTTTTGAACTGTCAAAGTTTAGAAGGCAATGGAGATCGCTCATTGTCTTAATGCACGATACAATTACAGGAATGCGCATAAAATTATAGAGAGCAAACTCAAGGTGGTAAGGACATGCAAATGTCAGAACTAAGTGACGTTTCATGATCAAGATGCTATGTAATTTTAGAATGGACTATTAAAATCGTTTATTTTGTTCTTCTGCTTTCCATATTAGCAAAATCTGTTGTCACATCGTATGCTAAATCACTTGGTAAATATCTTCTTCTTTTTTTGATATAAGCCTAACTGTTGCTTTCAGAAATACAGACTACTTGATTTACAATTAATTAGTTTGTCTTAAATCAAAATGAAAAGTCATTTATTTAAATTAAGCTGAGGGTCAGCACTTTTTAAACGTTAAAAATTACATAAGACAGTCCCCCAAAACGCTAGCCCTTCGCCACTCCAACTTCCTCCAACTTCTTGAGCAATCTTATGAAAATGCAGTCCACTCCTTTAAAATACTATCATGTAAAGTTGGGCTTAATTGATTAGTTTTGTATTTGAAATAAGTAATCCCACCAAAACACTTCATGTAAAATGTTGCCAAGACGACCAGATAAGGTTTGCCCTGTGAAAAAGATATCAGATCTCATGTAGAGCCAAGCTCCTGAATCTACACGGCCTAACCTACCGACCCTAACTTCACAAATTCAACATATCATTAAAAATGTATGGCTTCGCCGTTTCGCTACCGGCGTGGAAGTGATGCGAATATTTAGTTTCTGAAGTAAGTAACGAAACAGCCAGACAGGGGATGGGGGGCAAAAGTTCTGAGTTTATGATTTTTTTTTTGGTTGTATACTAAACTTAGATTACATACCTACCAAATTTCAGCTTTCTAGCACTTCAGGAAGTACCCAAACATTTGATGATCATCAGTGTGTCAGTGTGTCAGTGACTAAAACGGTGTATTTTAGATATCAATAAAATCTAAAGTACTAGAGCTATTCAATTGAGACGTATGTTAAATTAGTCTATTAATGACATCATATCCTGAGAATATATGAACACTCTGGTACATCGGAAACCAACACGATGAGGGTTCAAAAAAACGACGAAACACTTCGAAAAAAGGTAGGTAGCGCCCTTGCGTTTCGCTTGGCTCGTTTTGGCGGGGGCACTCCCGTGCCCCCACATTGGAACAAAATGTTATCCCGATTGACTTACACTAAATAAAAAAGTTATGAATTACCAATTGGAAACACAATTTTGAAAGTAAGTTAGTTCTAGATATATTTTGAAATTATAATCAGTATTCTAAGTTTTGTTTTGTTTTGCGATATCACTTAGCAAGTTGTAAAATTATAATCCCTAAAGCATTTTAATCTAGTTACTTTTCATTGATGCTGGCAGAACAGAATAGGCAACAGCGACATAATCACATCTTGTAACAGAATTAATTAAATAAAAATCTTGATTCACTTAATTGGAATTAAATGTCTCCATCACTGCATTCATTCAACCATTTACCTAAACTAATATTATAAAGAGGAAAGGTTTGATTGTTTGTTTGTTTGCATTGAATAGGCTCCGAAACTACTGGACCGATTTGAAAAATTCTTTCACCGTTGCGAAGCTACACTATCCCCGGGTGACATAGGCTACTTTTTATCCCTGTATTCCCACGGGAACGGGAACTAAGCTGGTGAAACCGCGTGTCGTCTGCTAGTGTATTATAAAAATATACATGTAGGTACTCTTCAAACAAATACGCATCGATTTTCCAGTCGAAGTCCCAGGGACGATAGTTTCTTAATCCATATTCGACCAATGTAATGATTTCATGTACAATTTCTAAGTGACTCCTTATACGCTGCCAGTAAAGCACCGTTAAGGGTCTAAGGCAGCAGTTTGACATTAAAACTTTCCAATTAAGGGCTCGGAGATAAAGGTAAGGTAATCTCGGGCTCTCGGGCCGGTAGCAGTCTCGTGCCCGCACTATTGGGATGCGGCGCTAGGTACTAGCTTCGTTTGTTTACGTTTAGACTTGATTGATAGATAATACAGGCTACCGCTAATTAGGAAGTGCGAGTTAACGGTGTTGGAGAAATGTTAACGAAGTAGGTTTCGAGTACCTAATTAACTAATGGTAATACGTTTTAGGTGTAGGGTAATTAGGCGGGCAATCAGGCCTGTGTAAATGTTAGTTTGAGTTTAATTATTAGAAAATTTATAACGTCATCTTATAATGGGATGCAAGAGATGCTTATGACTAAATTAATATTAGATAAAATATATTTTTTATTGACCAAAAGCATTTGAGTGCAGGCAAAATCAATCTAAACTAGATAAAGGGTTAAAATTCTATATTTTCGTTTGTTTATCTGTGGTAATACAATAAAGGTGTTTGTTTGTTTAATCACAATAATCTCTGAAATTAAAAGTCGGATTCATTTTGCATTTGATAGCCGAATTCTTAAGGTGAGCTATTTCACATCACGCTACATCCCTTAGGATTAGGGGAAACTGCAGAGCACAGTTAGTATGTTTATTAAAATAGTGTAAATTCTGCCTGATTAAAAAAAATATTTCGCTCGTGATGCAGGTTCTTGCGTTAGATGGAGAAGGTAGATAATGTTTGCGGGATTAACACTTCTTCCCCATACATCTAAGGCCGTAAATTTTGACTTAATTTAATTTTGCAGTAGATACTAGAGTTGCAGACGTTGCAGTGTTCCATTTTCCGATTTCCATGCGCACGTTGAAATAGCTAGAGCTAAATTGCTCGGAATAAGATCTAACCAGGAGAGTCAATTAAAAGGAAGTAGGATTATCTTTGTCCAAAATAGAAACAAATATGGCGAAACCTTAGTTCTTCCAAGATGAAAGAAAAAACCGTGAGAAAGCACAAAAATGTTACAATGCGGCGAATCAACGTTATGAAGGTGTAGTTCACCCTTCAGTCGTGTGTGCCCGTTAGCTAGATGCACGCCCGCGACTTGCCTCGCCACTAGACGACGATTTAATTAACGTATTGTGTGCCCGCCGCTATTAACTGCGGTTCTTAGATAGTTAAGGCGTAGTCGATGATGCTGTTTTAAGTTAAAACTGAATATTTCCGGTACTGATTCGTTCGATTGTTGTTTCACCTTCCCTTTTTCATCTTTATGGGAACTTAACCTTAAAATACCAGTATAAATACAGTTAATGCCTCACTGCAGCGCAAGAGCCTCTTCTCTTATAGAAAAGACACAACTATTTATTACTACGTTTGATGAGCTAGGTAGCGATTTTAGACTTATATTCATTGTAAGTACAGGTCTTCGTTCATGTAGTAACATCTTAGATAAACATGGAAAGTAGGTACATATGGACTGCCAAAGTCACATTTGTGCTTGATTGGATTGGGACCCAAAATCTCGTGAATGAGAGTTAAGACCGTACCACTGGGCTACCACGACATTGCAAAATAGTTTCCCTTAAAAAATTAAAAGCCATTGCATTCAAATTCTAAACATAAAGCCTTGAAATACTCCCCTTAACGCTAGGCCCTCGATAAGGGATTATGCACCATTATTATGCAGAGCTCTAAGGTTTCGGGAACTCAAGCTCTCGTCAATTAAGGTATCGGTACGGCCCATCTTCTATCCAAAGCGGCTAACCCGTCTGGGCTAAACCTGGAAGGCACAATGGCTCCGAATAATGAGACAACCGGTAAACGTTACTTAAATGGTTTTCGGTAGATGAATACTAAGCCCACGTTTTAATGGTTCTCGTATGAGGCTGTTGGATTGTTTCCTTACGTGGTGGTATGGGTTAAATTGCGACGTTTATTGACGTTTTTAAATAAATTTATATTCTATCTATTCTGACTTAATGGGAAACTAGTACCTTATTTACTAAAAGTCTTTCAAGGGTTTGAAGTACTCAATATTTTAAACAACTATTACTTCTTGACCAATCCTGGAGTACGAAAAGAACAGCTGATTTGATGAAAATGCAGACACGAAGAAACAGCTGCTTTTTTGATATTTCAGGGTTGGTCTTACAGCAAGAGGTGTTTATTATCACGACTACTTAACGCTACTGCCCTGAATTATAACTTATTTCCTTGTTTAAGCAACTAATAGATATTGGTGCCAATTTTGACATATATCCAATAATGTTGTTTTGCAACTGCTTGAAGTTGATCGGTGTCAATCACTTGTAAAAGCATTCTACAAAAGCGTGTTGTCCATATAGTGATTTAGAGAGAAGGTCACGGCGGCCGCTCTGTCTAAACAAGGAAGGAAAATTTCCATTTGAAATGTAATCCTTCGAAGATGTTTCGATGCTTTCTTGTACCTCAATTATCAAATCTATGTATGAAGCGATGAAGCGTTTATGTTTAGTTAAACTTTGTTTTTCTTCTCTAGCATTGATTGGATGATCCAAATTATTGCACATTTTTAATGGTTTGTTGCTAAGAAGTAAGACTATTGAGCAGAGTCTAGTAGTAGAATAGGAATATATAGTTAAAACTGAGTAATAGATACTTGATTTTCCCTTTCTCTAAAAGTTCTTTGGTGACAGGAAAGGGCTCTAATGTTTTCAATTAATGAAAATTAACTATTCCGCCACCTTCTTAGTGACTAATAATATGTTACTAAACCAACGTGGTCAATCAAAAAATCTTTGTTTAGTTGTGTGTTTATTCAGCCTTTGTTATTATGCTTTTTAGATCACAATTATAGGTTTTAGCCATAATAGTCCATGTAAATTTAGGCTTTTGGAGATATAGAGAACTATTATTATTTACACTTTTAATATTTTTGGGGACCCTAGGAGGGACCCAAAACTTTGAAAGGCTTAAGTACGAGGCCGAAATCAACTTGCTGTCGGTTATTAGGTACTGTGTGCACTTAGTGCACCCAAGGACTGCAAGTAATTCAGGACTATTGCAGGCTATGGAAACAGAGATGTATTGGTTATTTAGAACTAAGAAAGGACTATGTTCCCACGAGACTGGCTGGATCCCTCGGGAGATCACTGTTTGGCACAGTAAGGAAAACGCCATACTACTTATTGCAGATATCACTGTGATCCGAATAGCGCTACGATAGGTTACCGTGCCATAGGCTAGGTACTTACAATTTGTTTACCCATTGCCGTTTTCTCTTATAGTTGACATTTACATTCTTCAGCCAATAGTACTCAATTGATATATGATCAATAACTCTAGGAAATCTATCTTGTGAGTTATTGCGACGTAAGTAATTTTCCTGAGCTTCAAACAGGTAATTTCATTTGATTGGTGAGCAGTGAGCACTTTATTGTTATTAGCTAGGTATTGTTTGTTATGGAGGCTTCATACTTCACATGAAAAGATGGAAGGCTATTGTACTAAGGATTGATATATTCAGCTTTTTGACGTGTTTTATCGGAAAGGTTGTATCTACATTTTATTAGTTCGTATTCGTATTGTGCTCAATGACTTTCTTTAAGCTCATTACTATTCACAGTTCTGAACAGATTTGTAGGTAGTTGAAAGTTGTTGAACTTTTAACAAACGGAGTGTGTTGACATTAGAATCGAATTCTCGATAGTCGTGAGCAGTAGCTCCACGGGCTCTCTCCATTAAGATCTCAAACGGATGTCAACAAGCTATGTTCCGTCTCTGGCGCAATTTATAAGCAAAGCATTGCCAGTAGAAAATCAATTGAAGCGCGCGTCGGAATGCACCGGGGAAAGTGAACTGGGCTGGGATGATTCCAACCTAAGATTAGATACTATTACCGATACTAAACAATGTTCGCGAAAGGGTTTTAAATATGCATAATATTGAACAGAAATAGCCAAAGCAATAAAAATGGCGATAAAAGCTTAAGTGTTCAGAGAACTATTTTTGTTATGTGTTTTAGCGGCTTTTGTGACGACGATGCAGTACAGGTGCGTGTGCCATACTGGGCAAACCTCTATAAATTGTACAGAAATCTCAATCGAATGTCAATTCAATTCCACTACGATTAAAACCATTGAAAGTTTCATAGTGTCCGAGGAATGTTTGCTTACCGTTTTATACGGCGTGTTCTCACGAGTCGCGCGCCTGTTTGAACGTTCTGCGCAGACGACACGGATTTTAATCGCTACACAACGTCATTGGTGATTTATCGACCGATGTTGGCTAGACGCTTGGATTTTAATGTTATGCTGCGAGGACACGGCGGCACTTGGGATTCTGAACAGGAATTTCAGATGTACAGATGTATTTTTGCACGGATTAGAAATCTGATAGTGTTAACCGCGCACTTTCAGAATTATGTAAGGGGTAATCTTCCTTACTGTTTTAATCCAGCCTTCTTTCACATACAATGTCCAAATAACACAAATCTTTCTCAAATACTCCATTCTCTTCTTACACCACGGGACAATAGCCACATTTTATCCACAAGTTGATGGGATATAATTTCAAAACAATTATCCTTACATTTCTCACGGCCATTTCCACTTGTCCGGGTAGACGTGGGCTGAACCGACCCGCCTCTACGAGCCACATCATGTCCGACTGTCAACTAAACTCAGACCTATTGCGGGAACATTGTTACTTTTGTTAGCGTTTTGCAATGTGTCAAGTGCATTGATATTGGGGGCAAGTCTTCATTATGGTTCGTTTTGTTGACATCTGTGACGTTTATGTCAAGCCTGGTGATGCCCCGACGTATTTAAACCTGGCCTCTTTTAATTTTAGTCATTGGTTCAATGTGGTATTATTTGATAAAGATTTTTGTAACGAAACATCATATATTACTATTCAGAGTTATTATCAACTTCTTGCAAAGCGTTGCGTTTCTTGCCTTCTCAGTGTTTCTTCCCTATTTATCACTAATCTTCTGCACATTTTTCGAACACCGCGTCATTCGGCGCTTACTAAAGTCGCCAGTATGAAGTACCTGGGAGTGACGCTAGATGATCAACTTACCTGGACTACGCACCTTCAGTCGACTATAGCTAGAGTTAGGAAACTAGTATATATATTTAAAAACTTACGCACAGTAGCCAATCGCATACTGCTTTTACAGACATATCGAGCACTGTGCGAATGCATAATTAGATATTGTATCTGTGCATGGGGGGGAGCGGCAAAAACACATATGATTGGAGTTGAGAGAGCTCAGCGTATGGTGCTAAAAGTGCTTCTATACTTACCGTACCAGCATCCCACTACTAGCGTATATGAATTGGCAGGAGTACTATCTGTGAGAAAGATATACGTATACGAAACGTTACGCAGATATCACAGAAAAATAGTACCATACTTACCTCCATTACAAAAGCGTGTAGTACGCTGCCCTGTACCTCGGGTTAAGTCGTCTTTTGCTAAAAGACACAACAATTTTCTAGCTCCCCATATATACAACCAATGCGATAAAATTTTCAAATTAAAAAAACTAAATAATAATAAATTTAAAATGGTTCTAACTACTTGGCTGAAATCGATGAGTTATGAAGCAGTAGAAAATCTATTGATAATGAATTAAATCCTGTCCACTTATAGATATACCCACACACGCATACACACATACACATACACACACATACACAACACACGCACGCACACAAACACACACACGCACACACACACAGACACCCTAGCATGCAAGCAAAATTGTTGCTATAAAATTTTGTTTTATTGTGTCCTTTTAATTTTTAGTTAATTTAATTATTCTGTTTTGATATAGATTTAGAATAATGTCAACATACACAGGGGAAGACACTAACACCTGTAACACAGTATTTACTAGCGCAGGTGTTAGGGGATCCTATGATTTGATGTACCTCTTTTATATCAATAAAGAATTTTATTATTATTATTATTATTATTGTCCTTCATTCAACTACGTAAACTATATGCGTGTTATCGACGACCTAAGTTTCATCGTCTAAATCTTTTTTTGTGTTATAAGCTACTGACCATTTTTATTATATTAGTCCATATTGTCCCACCGTTCTGGGTAAAGCTTCCACTCTTTCTACTATTCAACTTGGTTCTTATAATTTAAATTAATACTTACAATGCCTCATTTGAATGTGTCTCGTGCCTCGAATATATGTAGGTGCTATATTAAAGAGATAATACAAATTTCAATAGAGGAATTATTATTTAGATCCTTAGGGATCTGTTGAAGTTCAACCTTATACTCTATTTCGTGGATTCATTATCTTAGTAGATTCTATGCTTTATTCTAATGTCTTATTGTCCCTTCAACCTGTAAAATATGATAATCTACGATCTACACAAATTGCATCGGTAAAATATTTACTGCTACAGTTAATTATCACCACAATTAATGTATTCGCATTTGAATAATAATAAAACTTGAACATTTATATGCGCACCCTTAGTTTTACTGTTATTGCACTATTTGCACTATTCAGGCCAATCTGGATTTAATGTTTGGTGAGATCGTTGGAAATCTAGACCTGGATCACTTAGGTACCCTCTTGTAAATTAATGCGAAATGTACTGATTGTCACTTTACTCCACGTGTATTCATTTGGGGGACAAGTATACCTCTATAATAAATTTCTCAGATGAAGTTACTGAATTTTGCCAGCAACATCGCAAGTTATTTAGAAACAAAAGAGACATAAAGAACTTTGAGGTGGATGAGACAACTGTGATATCAAAATTGTCACAACTAAACAAGTAAAATACTTATAATATCCCGAGATTTATCCATATATTCCAAAGTACGAATTATGAGTAGATACCGTACCTTCACAAGAAGCATTAACACGAATTCTTCGGATTCCACATTCCTAAGTACCAATAGTGTACTTGCATGTACGATCAAGACGTTTTTAGGTGACCGTCATTACACGTTGTTAGGCCCGCGGGTGTGTTCCTTAATCCATCAAATTACAAGCCGGCCATCATCTTAATATCCCCCGCCCCTCAACCAGGCTTTCAATAAACCAGTACCGCATTGATAGGCCGTAATTATAGTACGCTGGATGCGCTCACATAAACTTGCTTGCAGCGAATTTCTGCTGTAATTCGGCCCCCTCAGTTTGTATTGTGGGATTGTTTAGATCCTCCCGATACAATGCATGTTTGTTTTTATTAATGCACGGTGTTCCTTACAGCCCAAGGATATTTTATATATGCACATTTTGTAGTAGTAGTATTAAGTATCACTTTGTTTAAAACGGATTTTATTTTGAAGCGAGTTAACACAGGTATTGTGTCAGAAATCAACAAAAACACGGAGCCAGCTGCATTTCAATGACACCCTCATTTACATACAAAGTTAGTTTTGAGAATTCTAATGTTAATGTTAATTTATTATGTAAATCGTTTCGATATACTTCCTTTTAACTTTAAATGGTTTTGCTTGGAAAGGAAACAACCCGTAAATATGTCCCTAAATCGATTTCCGAAATGGGTAGTCGTAGCCATTTAGATTTCTTATAATAATAATCCAATGAGTATATTAATATTCAAACTTGATTGATTACAGTCGCCGCTAAGCACAAAATAATTGTAGGGATTTCAAATAACATACTCGAAAGGCGGCGAGCTTCATCTGATTATTAAAACATGTATTTGATAAATGTTGTATTCTTAATTGGGTTAAGATATATGATTGTGTGTTTTTGAATTATCATTTGTTTTATTTGTTCTTACGATTCATTCACAGGTAGAGATTCGTAAATGCTGGAGAATTTATTGGCAGCAGATACTGCCCTTTAACTGCTGACGGCATTTTTCCCTTCGCCTAGTTGTTCAGTACAAAGTTCGCGTTACTGCAAATTGTTTTAGCGACACATCACCGTTTTTACTGGCATTCAGCCACTTAGTTATCGCCCTGAGCTCTACAAATCGTCCCGGGCTTTCACCGGTAAATGTCCTATGAAATTGCCATCGTGAGTCCCGCTCTGACCATAAAGCAGGCGGGAACGCGACGCGTTTATGATCCAATAATAATGTGCTAAGACAATGCTACGTGTGTTCATATTATGCGATTCGTCTCAACGCATATATTCAACACATTTTTACTCTATAGTATTTGTCAGTGTACCATTTTGAAAGGTGCTCAAGGTAGACGTTAATTTTGTTTATAAGCCTGAGGCTACGTGAGAGGCGTCGATGTATGTCGTTAGAAGCAGATGCAAATTTTGTAGACGTTGCAATTTAAATTTTGCGCAAAAGTGACTCTGAAATCGTGAGCTAAGCTTTCCGTGGTTCTAAGAATGTTTAACTGGTCCTGTTAACTTTATAGGGAGTATATTATAGCACCACTTAAATCTGATGCTCTGTAATTTTAATGTAATCAACATCTAATTGGAATTGCAAGGCTTTTTCACTCGGAATCTTGACTAACATAGAATTATTCCTTCAAAATTGACGTGTTAACGTTTAAATATAAGTATTTGTCCTACTGGCAGACATTACTACTGTTCCAAATAGGAGATATAATTCAGTCGTTTCTGAAATTGTCCGGAGTATAGCCGCGGGTAAGAACGGTACTCTCCGCGTGACCGTGCCGCTGGCTTCTCCTAAATTAATACTCGATTGTGTTGCACTGGCCACATTGTCTCGGTGAGGTGGCGTGACAGCCTGTCGTTACATTGGAACACTTTCTAGTCGTGTTGTACACTGATTTAAGTGGAATTTGTAACACAAATAGATCCTCCGCGTTGACTCCCCCACTAAGTCAGCCTCAAGCCTTTAAATTAAGTCTTCAGCTCTGTGCTGTTTCTGTAATTCCTATTTATTGTATTCACAAAGTTTTTAGTTAGCACTTTGCCTCAAGCTGAACTTCGCATTCCCCCTTCTTTATACGCGTTGCCAGGTCAATAATTTCCTATTATCGTTCACTAGCACCATAGGCGTATATTGCGCTACTGGATATCTTATTACTGAATATCTTTTCCAGTAATACCAGTACTATTTATTAGATTGAGTCGTGAGACCGTGGCGCGCGGTAGCCAAGCGGTTGAATAAAATAAATAAATAGGAAATGAATATTATCCCAGCCCTCGGGCACTTCAATAAAGTAACGGTGTATTTGGTTTGCTACTTCAATTTCGTTCGAAGTTTCGCCAAGCTTTGATTTATAAGCACATACGTAGATTCGCATTGAGTTTCACAACTTCACCGACTTTGTTAATAACAAACGGGAATTGATGATATGATGTCATATGTGTCAGTTATCTTCATTCATTCTTGAGCAAATTAGGTCTAAAGATATCAATACGTCTGACATACATATTTATTTTCATCATCAATAATATTCTTGTTTATTTGCAGAGCATTGCTAACGATTGATTAAATTACATCCGCAACCTGCGCGCGCGCATATACTATCATGCATAATACTCATAGTTTATTGCTCTATTACACAACCATTATTTATGGCTCGATTGCTTTGCCATAAGCTATTGGAATGTCGTTTTTTCCATGCAATTAAACCGCTAAAATGACATACTTGTATTCAGGTTGTTCGCGTTCACTACGTGACAAGTAAAATATTGTCATCTAATTTGCTTTAAGGCGGATTACGTTTTAATATTATTCTAAAATACTAACGCATGTTTGAAGAAATTGATTTTCGATTTGGCTTACTTGAATGTAATATACCGTTTTATAACATTAACTTTTTTAAGTCGGCGATAAATCCAAGTCTCAACAAACACGTAAATAAGAAGATGATCTCATGAAATGCTTCCTCTTAAGCGTTGCCTAGTTTCTTGAACGCTGTTGACTTATAAAATAGTTTATGATGGTAACAAATATCGCTGGTTTTATGTCAGGGATGTATCGTGCCTCTCTGTTTCAATAGTATTTACAACCATCTTTACAATAGTAATTTAGAGCTGTTTTATCTAAAATGAATATAAATTGCCTTTATAATATGTCATCAGAATTTATAAGAGCCCTGGTTTATGGAACAACATTTCTTGGATGCGTTTCCAATCTCGTAGAGAAATTAGTCTTTGCCGATCAGGATTTTAATGAAGTCGTGTTATTGTTGTCTAGTATTTGCATAGAGATTAGTTTGGAGATTGCTTCCTCGATCATAGTCGCGTATACTGACATTTAAGTTTTATATATCGTCGCTTGCATACATTATTGTATGGAACATGAATTTGCTGATAGAGGTGTGTTTTGTTTCAGATTAAACCAAAGGGCTGCGTGATGAATGTGATAAGTGACCGGTATGTACCGAATTTGACTTTTATTTGTCTAAGGTTAGCTACTCTTCAGAATAGTATCTCAACAGGCTACAGCTACTGACCCATAGCGGAATATTTTGCGAAACTTATTTTTGTTGTTACCACATGTAATTATCAACTCCATTGCTTTTTTTTTGCTTAAACCTATCATATAATCTTATTGATGTATACAAAGTATTGTAAAATCGATTTTAAAAGAGTAAGTATGGAGTTTCTTGCCCATTCTTCTCCATACAAATCTACGTTTTGGAAGGGGCAACTAGAATAATTTTTTAAAGTTAATTTTTGTTCGACGTTTAAAAGTGCCTTATAGGGGCCTAATTGAAATAAATGGTTTGACTTTGACTTTGACTGTAATACTTCTCTCTATCCAAAATAATTGAATTTTAGTATCTCATGTAATTTTCGGTAATTGTACCTGCACAGTAGTCCACTGACTACTGTCCAATTTATGGAATACCCCAGAAACAATCTATCCAAGAAGGCAACGGAGTCTATATAATTTCACGTTATACCTTCAAGATATCTTTACTAAGAACGCACAAAGTTACAATGTCTTACTTCAGCTTGCTTGTACAAAAAGTTCCAACAACATGTGATTCGATTTTCAACACACCCCATTGTAGTACGTATACCAAAAGCTTGTAGCATCGTTGTCTCCGCAGTCCAACATTCCCTGTGCAACATTCAGTTGCACGGATCGTGCGGCACGCCTGCATAATGTGCTCTCGCCCATCCAAGACCTATTTTTTGCTGTACCGGGAGTGAATTTTAAATCGAACATGTCTTTATACGAGCCGGGTTTCCAACACAAGGTTTAGAGGCCCCTACTATGAGTGGTCTCGACGTATGATTATGATCGAAGGGAATGTTTCTAGCTGTGTTCTATGGGTGAATGACATTTGGTACAATTTTACGCTTGTCTGTTTATTTTCGTGGATTGTGTCTACGTTTGATGGTGTAAAAAGTTAATCAATCATGTTAATATAATGGTCGTTTTGGCATCAAGTCATTTTGGAAATAATAATTGAATGTTAATGTCTGCTGTGACCGCTTAGGGTACTCAATTCTGTACTCATAAAAAAGTTTTTTTTTACCAACAGATGATATTTTAGCCGTGGCTTACCAATTTTGGTTGTTGGAGGGCAAAGGTCTTAGTGTCTTATGATTCTTCTCTATGCCGAATATTTTCATTACCTACTTGCAAGCATCAAGCTCAGGTGTGGCTATTTTGGCTTTATCAATTCCTAATCTGTAAAATATGTTCTTGGCTTTTCTACGTACTAAATACTTACTTACTTATTTTTGTCTAACGTACAATTCTACTTGAAACAGTACCTATTCCCTCTTCTCTTCACTAACCTAGTTTATCTGTTGTAAAGCTAATTAGAAACAAAACAAATCGAAATTCCAATATCATGTCGATAGTTAAGCATTCAGTAAACAAAGCCGGTCGGTAGTAAGGGCAGGATCTCTAGTTGCATGTAACGGTAGCGGCTAATACAATAATGTATAACCGCGGCTTTGTTTTAGAAATTGAGTGGTTCTGGGATCGTGACGACGTTGCGCTTCTTTCCATCTCTGCTTATTCCTCGAGACCTTTGCGTATTGCAGAGTTGAATTGTGTTTGGGACTTTGGGCTTGCGGTTTCACGTACGACGAAGGCGCACCTTTATTCATGCGAGATTTGGGTCATGTCTGCACCTAAAAATGTCTAGCTCCGCGCATGCTTAACCAAGTACTATAAATATTACATTTGACACCTCAGATAGATTGCCTCGATCACTGTTGTGTGAGTCACGAAGCAGTATAAATACTACGAAAACTTTAACTTCGCATTTAAGATGCGTTTAAACAATAAAGATAGTGAAGTAACTATTTACATGAAACGTTATTGTTTTGAATTTAATTTAATTCCGTTTTCAATATCGGAAACACAAATGGATTGTTTATTTCTTGTCTCTATGTTTTACGTTAGCCTCAGCTCCGCCCGCCGGACACACCCCTGTTGTATCTGGTACTTGGTTATCTACCAGTGCGATATTATAAACAGTATTAATCTTTTCTACATAGACTTCATCAGACTAGAAGGGCTTTCAAACATCATTTTTAGCAACATCATTAAAACTGTTAGTTTTACTTGATGCGTTCTGTAATACTACGCTAGGCGTAGTAGTTCTTTGAGAGTAGTGGTCGCTATATATGTCATTTCCAGCAGTACCAGCGTTTATACCCAGGGTAGCCAGAAGACTCCAATTAAAACTAGAGAAATAGGTTCTAATTGAATCTCAATATTATTTGTAATAAGCCAGTGAGAAAATTTGTATCGTAGATTTGTTATTAAGATTACGAGTGAGCTATTATTTTTGAGATAAAGTGTATTTATTGCCGTGCTGTAGTTAATTTAAGTGGCTTATTAGCTATGTGTGCGTAGTGCTTACATGTTTTATGAGTAGTTATGTTCTTTGTTCGTGTTTTGTATTGAATTTTGGTGCTTTATTAATTTTAAGCGCTTTTTTATTCCGAATTTGGATTCAGCAGCTTTATAATAGTTAGTCGTTTAGGAAACTTAAAAGAAGTTGCATGAACAGTGAGTAAAAATGGTCAGAATCAATTTAATTGTCCAAGTATTTATTACAGTATTGCATAACTTGTTGTATTGTATTGATTAGCTGTACTAGCAACTTCTTCCGCGTGTAAGTTCATGGGTTTTATTTTTTGTAGATACGAGTATATTGACAGACCTTTTTTCGTAAAACAAGCATATAGTAAACATCTTCGTATGCATTAAGTTTCGTATCAATAAGCTTTTTTTTTGACATTACTAAGATACACTGCCATATGTTATTTATTTCCATAGAATGACTACAAATTGAAATTCAATTTAAGATCTATTGTTATCTGACGTAGGTAAGTTTACAAGTTGCCATATTGAAATAGGAGAGGATTCTTAAGACGAATATCGGTCATTTGTACCGGTCAGTCGAACCCTCGCAGCTGCTGTACCATGCCATGCTTCGTTTACACACTAACAAAATGTCGTAGGTACCTATAAATCCTGGTCGTGCAGTGCATGGAAGTAAACAAAGGTATGCAGTATATTAAGCTATTGTTTTTGTTTAGACGGTTGAATAACACAGGAGCAATTCCTGTATTCAAAATTCTGTCGCAATCTGTCAAAAATGACGTTTTTGACATTGATCGCCGCTGAGATTCGACTGTGACTAAATTTTGATAGTTTTAAAAAGCTAAAGTAAATTTTGAAAAGCAATGAGTTGTGTTTAAATATTTTACATTCATCTAAAAAGCGTCCCTATTAACAAATATGCTAATAGCCTGCTTTACGTTAAGCTACACAAGAATTGATAAGTTTGTTACATAACTCGACCAGATTAACTTATCGCTTAATTAAATTTAGTCATTAACAAGATTCTTGGGTGTTCCAAAAAGTTTTTTTTATTAAACGTGGGTAGTAATAAGATGCAGTTCAAAGAAAGCATGGTTCACGCAACGAACTGGTAACTACAAGGTCCAACTTCCAAGGTAGGTATAGATTACAAAATCAAATCAAAACTTTATTGCTGTAATGTCGTTATAAACATCTAGCGTTTATTATGTTACTAAATACGAATCCTGTTATGCGAATTGCTGTAAAGGAAATAATATTATTAATGAATTGGTAGACCTTTCGTTTCCTTCTGACTTTTCGAATTAAATATTTATGATTTGCTTTAAAAACGGTTAAGGAAAATATCGTCAGGAAACCGGCATGCCTGAGAGATGTCACTGATTCCTGTAACACAGGTTACAACCTAGCGCAGGAGTCAGGGTTTCCATATATTAAAATGTAACATACTTTTATGTCAATAAAATATTATTATCTTATGAGCTTATATTTCTCGGAACCCTTGGGTTCCGGACCTTTGGAAGGCGTACGAGGAGCCTAAGCCAACTCGCAGAGGCCCTTTGTCGTTTTTAATGCAGTGAGGCACCAATCGCAGATCCTCCCTGTATGCATTATGCAAATGCACCCAAGGAAAACCTACGACTAGTGCAGGACTATTGTAGATTGAAACAACAAATATATTGGGCTATAGGTTAGGGGTGGATAAGGTGAACTGGTTACCTAGAACTATGGAAGGACTATTTATTATGTTTCTCGACGGTTTGTGAAGCCATGTCAGAGGCTCGTGGGCAGCAAAATCTGACACTAGGTTAGTCATTAACCAAAGGAAAAGAAGAAGAAGGTAGACCTCATCTGACCACAAAAAATAGGATGTTCTAAAGTTTTCCTTAATTTAACCTTATCTCTTAAATCATAGTCTGTTGGAAGGCAAATGCAAGGTTCTAAAGGTAAATGTAAGGCTGCGTTCAGAGGACTCGAGCCCGCTAACCACACACTACGCGCGTCAGCACCTGCGTCTAATCTAACTCGCATTTATTTTTTTTAACGCATTTTTAGATTTATTCATAAGACTAATTATATTATACAAAAAGTTTCAAAGCGAGTTAGACTCGGGTGTTGCGTGCGCTTAGCGGGCGCGTGTCGCCTGAACGCAGCCTAAGCAATCATCAACCTGTATATGCTTCCTCTGTTCAGTTGGTACAGTACATTTAACGTCAAAATTCTTACATGATAAGAGCAGTACGTACCAACTCGATTGTTTGAACGATTAAACTTATTTTCGACTTGAAGATTAGGTTCTGAAATCAATCTTAACTCTCTACGAACTCTTACTTTTTCTTACCTGTCTACTGTATGTTGATTTACTTTTATATTATCAGCGGAAATATATTTGAGCTTCCTTCACTAACGTTTTTACTATCTGTATCAAGCAGGAAGTTTACCTACTTGAGTTTGTTCCGCCACTTATTCCCAGCAAAAACACTAGGAAGTGGTGAAGAGCGGGCGTTTAGGGGGACTGTCGTATGTAAATTGTTGACGTTAAAAAAGTACTGGTCCTGAGTCTAATTTGAGTAAATAATTTGGACCAAAGATTAAAAAATAACATGAAATAACTCATTTCTCCTTAAAGCTCGTTACCTTATAAAAGATTATAACAAATTCCAAATTGTAACAGAAATTACAAAGCCGATTAATAACTTATAATAAAGTTGTTCAAAGGAAACGGTAATCGACTCATTATATATTCTAAATGGACGGACTTAAAGAATTAACTGTTAACACCTTATAAATAATTATGAAGTCAGAAACTTGAAGTTGTAATAGTTATTAATGTGTTTACCGATTGCTCTAGTTAATCTGCTTAGATAGTGGACAAGACCCTTGTATCTTGAGGGATTAAGATGGGAGTGAGACTAAATGGTAGGGGTGTGACAAAAGATGGTACAAATTTTGTATATCATAGTAATGACTCAAGAAAATCGTCATCAAAGAAGGATGTTGAAGAGCTTATTTCAAATTACCAGAGTAAAATCTATAGTTGTTCTCTTGGTGGATTCAATTTACATAGGTATCAATGAGAAAAAAAGAACATTAACTCGCTATCCTTCTGAAAAACATCGTTAGGTGAAGCAAAAATTGACAGTGAATCTTAGGAATAAGAATACAATACCAGCATAAGTTACGTTAAATTCAGAAGTTGTTACTCGTTAAATGACGATTATAACATGTAGAACATACCAGCTTTGGTAACGAAAGAGATTTCTATCAATAGTTTAGAAGAACAGAATTGTGTAATAGTGCTCGTGACTGTACAACTAATACCTACACAGTTTTTAAATTAAATAATACCATAACACGGGTAATATATTTTCTCTTCCTCTTAATTGGAGCCCTAAAGTATAAATTCTCAATAGGTGAATAGATAAATCGTGACATACCCATATATTGCGGCGTTTAGTGCTTCGTATTATTAGATAAAAAGGTGTCTGCGCAAACTGTAAGAGACCGCGGTCACTCATGCGCAACTACGAGTATCTTCGCGAATACAAAAGAGGTCTTGCATAAAAAATGCTTGTTTCATAGTTCAAAAGAATGAGATGTATAATCTGTATCTAAAGTTTATTGAACAAATTAAAGCTGGGCAAGCCAAAAACTTTAAGATTAGTCGAAGTGTAAACTTTTGGGTTGTGTTTACTTTCTCCATTATAAATGTGTTCGTTACGCTAATCTCTCGTGTTTCTCCTAAAACTTAGACCGTGACCACTGTCCGGGCGGTCTACGGCTAATCGGTTTAAGTAATGTTCATTAATTAAGGTCCCCGCCCGTCGGATTACCGGCCCGGCACTGTCCACTCGCGAACAACAATATTTTGTCAACCACCCGCATCAGTTATCTGACTTGTCCGGTCTCGTTATTGAACAACACTCGGATATTAATCGTAATTATAATGAACCGGATTATTGACTTCGTTATAATGATTAACAGAAGCTATTTCTTGTTTTCTTTCAAAATTATGACTACTACAAACAAAGTCTTGCGTTTTAACGTGCCAGTAGCCAGAGATTCCAGCCGAGGCGGTTCGTTTAGTTTAGATATATGGCCGCTATTTGTTTCAGCTGATTGGGCCGCTCAAGGGATGTATCTTCCATGATTGTTTTCTGCGAACCCTTCCGACACTTCCAAGAATAAATGCAAACTGCCGATGGTCGCTGGAGATAGCCAATCAAACGCCTGATAGATGCTTCTAATATTTTACAGCTTTGTGCGAAATTCTTAAAAGTCTAACTGCGAATATTTTAACAGGTATGGTTCTATATTCTATTACTAATTAATACATATTCGGTCTTATACTGACCTTTACTGGCTGTAACGTTTTGTGATCTCACGTTACGAGTAACAATGTGGGCGATATATTAAACAGTTTTTGCAATATTTTTCCCTTAGTCGGTTCATTTGTTTCCCGGCGTGCCGCGTCTAGGATTTATTTTACAAGCAACATTATCTCGTCCCTTCAAAGTGACTAACATCCTACACACGATATGTTCTTATTAATGGTCGCTTGGCGCCTTATTCATATTTTACACGAGCAAACAGATTGTGTGTAATAATTGGACATGCGTCAAGCGTGTCACGGTAATGTGGTCATAAGTTAGCCGGTGGCCCCGGGCGCGTGTCATTATGCCAATCTCGACAATTGAGCCTCACCGCTTGTCCCGGCTTAGCGTCGAGATGATCTATGAGCTGATATTATGAGCTGGAGGCTTCTGCTCGAATTAACCTTCCGGCTCTCTTAGAATGTACAATGCAATTATGAAACAGCTTTTTTATTTATTAATCTCCTCAATCGCGTGTCTGGATTCCACGGTCTCTTTAGAAAAAATCCAAATTGTTGTTTTTAAATAAGTTTTAAGTCAGGAGAGCATTGACACCTAAACAAATGAGGTATCAAGAGAACAAATCATGGTGTTCATTGATACTTGTAAATATTATTAGTTATAGTGGACAGGCGTCGTGCCGTTCACACCCACCGCCGCGTCTGCGTTTGATTAAGAGCGGGCTAATGAAATTAATAACCGTGGAACACCAAGTCTAGCTAGCGCCTCCTTCGCTCTTGACAAATGACCGAGTGTAATTTCACACGGGACCGTAATAATACAACGTCGAAGCTGGCTCTACGTGTACCCTTTGTGGGCTGACATCAGTGTAATTGAAATTTTGACTCGCCTATTTCCTGGCACAAAAATACCATTAAGGTGACAAATATATTGTCATCAAGGTATGTCGGATGCCCGTTCAATCTTTGAAAATTAATCGCTTGTTTTCTTGCAAGAACAACACATCAACTTCTTGGAAATGGTAGTAATCAATCCAATCGATCTTGGCACCAGATTTACTATTTTGAAATAAATTGTAATGACTCTTTAAAAAGCTTCATACGTGGTAGAACATAAGATGCAGGTGACAGTTAGTAAATATGGCGTCCATGAATGGTAACAACATGATGTTAAAATAAGATGGTCACGATCTCTCATCAAGGACGCTACGCAGATCATAACGATGGCAGGCCCAGTAACCTTGGTGCACCACAATTACACACAATCCCTCTGCCGCAATTATGCTGAGTGCGCTTAAATTTCCCTTAAGCCGTGATATAGTGGTATCATAGAGCAGGGCGGTATTTATCATAGTGCACTTGCGCGGACGCGGACGGGACGCACGGAAACGAGATCGTCGGCCGGCCGGCGCGAGCGCACCACCGATAAATCTGCCGCACTTAACTCACAACCGGTAAATAACTATGGGATTTCCGCGTGCGAGAACGCGATGCGCCCGAGCATAAATCTATGCCTGTATTGTGATATTGTGTTGCCATTATGGGTCTCCGGGAAGGCTGGACGTCCCATAAATACACACAGTTTGCTCGGCAAAGCCTCTTGTGTCGTCTTCTCAATGGGTATCTGTGACGCAAGCCGTTTCCATATCTCAATGCCTAACACAAAACGCCGGGTGGCTTGCATCTCTGTTAGTGTAATTCTGTGTTTGTTTGTTTATTGTAATTGGATCAGATAGCTTTAACATAGAGTGGAGGATCACCAAGTACATTATTAAATGGTTCTGTTTTATGTTAGATTATTATTTCACTTTTTTGCTCATCCTCGTTTTTGTCACGTTGATCTTTGGCATTATGCAAATAATGCGTTGGAAATTCCTATGCTATCGCTTGGATAGCAACAGTTTGCAAGCCAATTCTGTCATCTAGTCTGCCTTTAGCACGTCCTAATAGGGTAGGTATGAAGAGATCGCGATCGCTCCGAACGAGCGATGCTACACGTGTTCCAAGCAAAATTACCATTATTATCGATCATCTCGCGCCAGCGTCTAGTAACGACCCTCAATAGGCGCGAGTCTTACTCCGCAAATCTTATCTTCGGCGCAAGCAAACGCGACGCGAACAGAATGACCACGTCCCGTTACGTTTCATCTTGCAATTTCAAGCTTGTTTACTTTGCTTTTACGATGGACGAATTTGATTAGACAGCCTACTTCGTACTTGATAGTAAGTCATAAACATGGGGACTGCAATGACATTCGTAATTGATCATAACTCTGCAGTTAAGGCTGACGACGCGACAACAATCGTCTCCGATTTAATCGCGCCCCGTTCAGACGCGACCATTATTCTTCTTAACTGTGCCGATAGCCTTCTTATTACCCCGGTTAGTACTTCACAGAAAATTGAATTGTAATTGCGTTCTAAGAGAAATGTTAACGCGCCATTCTTTCTTGATTGCACGTTGCGCCTACGAACACTGTCTATCGCCGACGGTTACGGCAATTATTGCATATTAGCTGAATTGAATTCTATGCTGTTGTAATTTATACTTTCATTAAATTATTAAGCGTAAGTATATTGGGTGTGTTGTGATTAATGGGGTGTGTCCGTACGTTCGCTTTGCTCGTTCCTTGCGAATTATTGAGACCGCTTTGTTATACTGTCAAGTTGATGCTAATTTTATTTAGTGCCCGTGAAATTGGATGCCTCACGCTTTTTGTTCGCTGAGTTTTCAATGATAATTTGTATTGAAATGTTCGATGCATAATAACATTAGTTTTGAAGCGTGTGCCTATTATCATTTGCGTCTACGATATACGCAAATACTCATCTCGTAGTATCGATGTAATAAAATGGTAGAAGAGTCTATTCAGTGCTGTAACGACGGTTTGCTTTTATCCTTACCTTGATGTTTTCACACACAAATAAAAATAAAGTATTTTTGTTTGTGTGTGATACTGATTTCTATGCATATCTCCGATAGGCTCTTGCTTGAGCCGAATCGGTCGATATTATTTATTTAAAAATATAAACTTCTGATTAGGACAGTATATTGGTATGATCTCACGAGGTAATGTGGAGCCACAAATTATTGTGGTGTCAATTAAAGACTTTAGGTGTGATGAATTCCATATTGAAAATTGCGTCGTAAACCATAGAAACATATGCAAAATCTAATCAGCTTTACTGGACTGAACATTCAACCTCGGTATTAAATCTTTCAAGCTTCACATTCAGCCTAACGCCACACCTAGCCGACCATATTAATAACCCTTTGCAAAACGTTTAAGGGCATACTTGCGACTTTCGCTTGCGACATCGTCAGATAATGTCTTAAAGCTGCTAAATATGTGTGAAACTTGTGTCGTTTCCATAAAGTATGGGTGGAATTGTTATTTTTTACCATAAATGCTTAAATGCCTGCTATTTCATACGGTTTAAACGCCAATGCTAGTCTTTGCTCCATTCTTACATATTCTCTTATCTTTACAGGTTCTAAGGTAACTTTATTGACTGGCCTGTTGGTCTAATAGTTAGTAACCCTGACTGCTATGCCGGAGGTCGTGGGCTCGATTCCCACCCAGGACAAATGTTTGTGTGATGAGCACGACCATTTGTTCCGTGTCTGGGTGTAATTTATCTATAATATGTATGTATTTAGAAATATATAAGTATGTATATCAGCTGTTTAGTACCCATAACACAAGCTCTCAAGCTTAACTTGGGACTACATGGCGTTGTGTGGAAAGTTGTGGAATATTTATTTATTTATTTATACTTTAAAAGTTTTTTTTGGTACCTACGTTGTCATTTTTTCGAAAAGGCTTTATTTTTGCTAAGTAAGAAAAGAAATTGGTTCTGATAATATGCCGTCCAAATACACCAACGTTCACGCGTGGAATGATGTCTGTAGAAACGGATTTTTTCTAGGGAAGAATTATTGACAAAGTGACACATTGTGGAAATATTTCTTTCGTTTTTAGCGTGTCAATGTCCAGCAAAGAAATTTAAGTTTATTGTATGTCTTTGATGTCAAGAGTGAATAGAAAAAATGTACATTGTCGAGCATGGTTTCTACAACAATCGGTAGAAATGTTTCTATCATCAGCCCTTAGTCGTTTCTTCCGTTGACATAACCCGTTTTTATCGTGATCATGGTACGTTTGCAGTACAGCAGTTTTGTAAGATATCCCATTTTTTAAACGCTATTTCTTTACAACAATACAATATCTATATTTACTCATTGACAATTATATTATTCTCAATCTTGTTGTGTTTAAAATTAAATATATAGGGTGACTGGTAATTAGTGACCGATACCTAAACAGGTGATTGTATTCATAATTTCAATAAACTTTGTCAAAGAAACTTTTTTTTTTATACACAAAAACTTACAACACAATAAAATAACAAAAACGCTGTTTGAAATTCCCGCGCGCGCGCCTGTGATTGATTTGATTTGATTTGACAACTACCTTATCTAATGTGTTAAGTATTCAAGAAAAGTGAAACTGTCTTTTTATACGCAATTAGTTCTCACCAACTGTTTTCGTAAACAGTTTGTCCTGCTGATATCCTTTAGATGCTCCCACGGTTTTAAGGTTAAGCTCCCCTTTCCACTTCATAATGACAACCTGATTCAAGTGTACTGTAAAAACCTACCAAATCCTTGCAGACCAGCATACTCTACATTATGTTACGGATAATACAACACGACCAGCGCAGTTTCTACATAAATCCTACTTATCACAATCCAGTTGTTCGCAGGCTTTGCAGCGATTCTTGTTTCCACTCCGATTTCGAATACGAATTATTTTACACACGGCAGTCGTGTATGCATTGACCTTTACACGACTCCCTGTAACTGAGACTTTGGTTATCGAACGATGCTAAATTGTAACGCGTTGATATGTTCCTATTTCTATCGTGCGTGTTGATACTTTGTAACTAGCAGTACCCTTAGGGTGTACGAGTAAGTAGAACTCGCAAATGGTAGCAAGCAGAATTGCTAGGAGCGTTTGTGTAGTTTCTACGAAGCATTGTGTGGCAGGCACTTAGACGCGCGGTTATTCTTTCATCCCGTGGGAAATCTCTGTTAATGACTTTATTTAGTTTAGCACGAATTGCTCAAGTATGTATAGTTCTTTCGATGAAAATCAAAAATGTGTGTAAATGCTCCTCGGGACACTTTGGTAGTTTATTGGACCAATTTTTTATCTAATCGCAATTTATAACGAAGCCATAAAGACTGATCAATACATCCGATAATACCAATAAAGCTTCAAGTAATAAGTATTTGTTCGAACTAAATTTTAGCTAATATAAAATGAATTCAATACTGCATAAAGCCTCAAGTACTCGACCACGTCTACACGAACCGCACTTACCACAATGTCTGCTCATTAGAACCAGCTTACACAAGCAGTACTCGTAAAATTAGGCCTATATCGTTGTCTGTGGTTACTCGACTAATCGCGGAAATCCACTAAACCAACCATATCGTGAGAACCGAACCGCCCTAGCCTGTGTAAGTGTGAAATGACATTTACAACGCGATCTCAACCGGCATTTGTATAATTAGATCGTAATTCTATTCGTTCACTCGTTACTAGATTCCGTGAACAACACTATGTGTTACCTACATAATGTTCTGTAAATGTCGCTGAAGCTCAACACTGAGATTTTAGATCGTTAGGCCCCGTCCTCGTTTCTAGAAAGCCGGTCTATATAGAAAATTCATTCGGTTATAAATGCTTGGGAATGAAAACGACTTTGCAGCGCAATATTTTGCGGCGTGAAAACACATTGAAGTATACACGGAATGTCCTCACTCAGGACGTATAATTATTTAGTTACCCTGAAAGCTTTTTGATGTTGTTGCTTTATGAACTTGGATAATAAACGGTGTTATCTACTCAATATATTATAAGTTTATCTTTCATTTGTTAATATATAAAATTCTCGTGTCACAATGTTTGTTATTCCTCCAAAACGGCTTGACCGATTCTTTTAAAATGTTGTGTGTATATTTAGTGGGTCTGAGAATAGATCGTAAACTATATTTTGTTTGTAAAAATGCACTGAAAAATTCTCATAACAGTAAACTCTATAAAACAGAATTCATGCGTTTATTTTTTTTAATAAAAATTAAAAAAAAACCCTACCACAATAAAAGTCTACCATTTAAAAAGTTAAAAATAACACTTTCCTATCGTTGAGCTGTGATTACCGCTTAAATAAGGCATGTTCTAGTACTCGTAGGTACCTATGGAGGTACTTATTTTAGCGGTACCCCGACGTGACATAAAATTTCATGGCTTCAACCATCGCAAGACCTTGCTTTCAAATAAAAAAATCTAAATCGGTTCACCCTTTTAAGCGCTACGGTGTAGTGCCACAGACAGACAGACAGACACACACACATAGCGGTCAAACTTATAACACCCCTCTTTTTGCGTCGGGGGTTAAAAAGAAGGCGGAACGAAGTTTGCAGCTAATAATTTGTAAATACTTGAATTTTCTGAAAATGCACCACAAGTTGTTTAATTTTAATTAAAAATGTAAGTGTCTGCTATGTAGTACGATAGGGGGCAGGCGGATGATGTTGGAGTGCCTGATAATTGTCTAAGTTTAGGTGCAACCCTAACTTAACAATTTAAAATAATTATAATTAAAACCTATTTAAGTTGTGCAAATCGCATAATCGCTTAGCAACTAAGCCGTGTTAGATAAAGCAAGCGTCACTTAAGTTGACATTTAATTTATCTTCAACCAGTTATTAGTGGTCCAAGGTCTCATAAACTCATCTAATTCACGTTTGAGCTTGTTTTTGTTCTCAAAGTAAATAAGGAAATAATTAATCATGCAACTAGTAATTGTCTCCATTGAAACTACTATTACTGAGATAACTAGATAGGGCGTTATTAGTGATTTTATGGTATACTTAAGTTTGATTTACTTCTTCCTGGCTGATTTTATCCAATATATCAAAGTTTAATACATTGTCTCACTATATTGTATTTGAGATACGTGTTAAATTTACGATCTATTTATAATTTATCTTATCATAAATAACGCATCACTGCTCTACTATCGGAGTTTATTGCTTTTTCATAATTTGCATTCTTATTTGTTTCTACAGAGACTGCTTCTGTCCTAGTTTCACGAGTATTAAAATTACCTAATTAATCGTTTGTCTTTTTAGACCATGATTTACCTAAAGGTAAACCTAAAAGTTACATTAGGCTTGCGTTCCCAAAAATATGTATTACAAGGAAATTTAATATTAATGGTGAAAAGAGTGTGTAAAACCTGTAAGTCTTTTAATAAAAACTATATAAATGCATGTAAAATCTTGGAGGTCAAACATTATCTATTTTCCGCGACCGAGGAAGCAAAATTGTGTCTATTTTAATTTGCACATGCGTCGTAAAGAGCGTAGCGCGCCCAAGCACGCCGAGTGGATCCTGTAGCCCTAATACCAACTGCAGCTACGTTCGATAACTTTCTCATAACCCCGATGGGTGCTGATAAAAACCTATTGGTGTCAGCTACTCAGATTGTGGCGGGCGTACCTGAAAGCGCATGTACACCACCTATCTCACAGACACGGGCCATGGGCTAAGCAAACACTATGCCTGTGTGGCTTAAGTTACTAAATTTGGGGCGAGCGGAATGCTTTTTGAGTGGCTTTCCATTTCGGCATCTGTTCTAGGCCAGATTAAGGTTTCTTCCTAATGGAGGTTTTTAAAATAACGATTAATTGTCTGGGGTGCCGGGTATGCTTCATCGTCGATTAAGTATGTCTTCGTCTATTATTAGATAGAACTTGAATTAAACTTATTTTTATCAGTGTTCATTATGGGTTTGTTATTTTATGCACTGATTTTGTGTTCCTTGCTTCATTATCTGCCTATCCTTTTCCCATCTATGTTGTGGTCGGCATTCGTTCTATCAGAATGAAGCTGAAGACCACAGTTTTGTTCATGCAGCGACTGTCCTATTTAATCTCCAATCTCCTCAAGTGGCTGGGTAATAGCACAATACCCTCTTAGTCAGAATCAGATTATTTCTGTAGACTCATAAAGATTCCCCATCCCTTACGTTTCCACGCTTGCTCTTCAAATTTGCGCCGGCGCCGTCTTACCTTTCACCGTCGAGAGATATTGTCCATGCAGCCGCGATCCCTACGCCTCATTACCATATACTGCGCCCGTGACAGCATCGCAATTAACTATCTGTTTATTGTTGTTGAATTATAAACGTCGTTGCGTGATACTACTTCTGGGTACGGCCGGTCTCTCACTGCGAATGGGCGCGCACGCGCTTTCATTTCAATATATTATGCCGATGTAATTGTGCGCCATATAGACGCAGATGAAGCTGGAAAGTTAAGAAATCCATAATAGTTATGCGATGCTTATCTTTATATCTTCTTGAGAGCCGACTCGGTGTCAAGCAAACTATCTAATAAAATTGTTTTCGTATTGTGTTCGAAAGAGAAATATGGGAAAAAGGTATGCGTGTGTAAGCTGATTAACTTAATAATAAAGCTATTCGAATTGATTTATGTCACCGTACTTTAAAATAATTTGTACACGACACCAAACTTGAATATAGATTTTTCAATCATCTATTAGTTGTGTAGAATCTAATTCAATAATAGGAATAGATATTTCATGATGTTCAATATGAAAATATACTTGTATGTAGGGCAGGGTCATTATTTTTGTTGCCACGTTCAATGGAGAATGAAATTTGGGTGCTATCAATCAACGCAGTGCCACGCCTAGCGGCCACACTATATTATTGCACCTGCGCGATGCGTTGGCGCAGCCGGTCATTACCATTCATCTGCGCGTGCGACGTTTAGATGTAAATAACTATTAATAGCAATAATCACAGTGAAAACGAAATAATTATTAATCGAAGTGAAATCTTTGGCGATAATTTGTACATATCCAAGTGATTTATTGATTTTATAATTTGCAGGTTTGGTAATTAGGTATTGAACGTACATTATTTTTATTGGCATATTAAATGCCGTGATGTAATGTTTGTGTGTCTGCCTGGCTGCATCTATTGGGTGGATTCTTGTTAGGGGTAACCTTGTATAAGTAGCTACTTGTACACAAAGAAGTATTACGAAAATTCCAGTTCTCATCATTTGTAATTTACCAAATTGTTAGAATTACAGCAGTATTACTGCCGCTGTACTCGTTTGTTCGTTCATAAATAAATATTATTTCTCAAATGTCAATATAGTTTACATTGTTTAGGCCGTTATTGTCTCAGGCTTCTTGTGCTGTATTGTGAAACTGTAGTAAGATTTATGTCTGTGTGTAGCATTTGTTTGGTATTTAAATCACGAGATCATCTGATTATTTGCGTGCAACCTTTCACGATTGGCATATGTGTGATTATAATGTGTGTTTAGAATGTAAATAGTTGTAGTATATTCTATATTAAATAAGGCAGGATTTGTGTTTGTATTTTGAGTCAAGGCTGGTGTAATTTGAATAATATTATACCTTAAGTAGTTGCTTTCAAGTTATTTGGTTTGAAACACTGTTTTCCTACCTTCTGTAGTACTTCTATTCCGTTCTTCTTTTGCTAGAGAAAATTGGTTTATAATATTTGTCAATATGTCGTGTCCAGTGGTTATGGTCTCGGCTCTCATGTATGCGGTGAGTTCAATTTCAAGTTAATCTTAGACATCTCTGACATCGGTAAATGAAAGAAATCACTAAGAGGAAACCTGGAATAGTATTTAATGATCGCAAATTTCTTCATGCCGTTGCAGTGGGACAGCAACAGGCTGGTACATTATTCTAACGATGTTTTACCAAGACATCTCTTTAAAGTCTTTAGCTGCTGCTTAGATCTCAACCAAGTCTAGTCAGCGTCTATCTACCTCTGGTTATTTCTGTATTTTAATGTAAACTTAGCTTCTAGTGTTGCGCACACCGCATTGATCTACGAAAATACCTAGTATTTGTTAAGGCAGTAGGTAAACTAAATGATTAATTATTATATTAGGACCATGTTCATTATTACTCGTTACATGCGTCTTTTATATGTAACTATTAAGGCCTGTCGATTATTCATTTCAATTAAGCTTGACTGTTTTATCCTTACCTATATTCATTGTAAAGTTATCATAGGTCATTATACCCTATTTCTTATACTAAATAAGTTTTTACTAGTTTGTAAATTTCTTCATTAACAGATCCAACTCTCATCATTATTTATCTTTTCGGCTGCGGGGGTCGACATAATATCACCTGCTCAATTATTAAAATATCAACATAGCAATCATAAGTTTGGCATATCGATTGTGTGCGATTATTTATCGATTTTTCGCTCGGAGCGTACGTTTGTGGGCGATTGCTCGATATAGCTCGAGATAAGTGCGAGTTTGAGTTATGAGTTAATTAAGCGAGGCTCGAACGAGTCGGCAATTATACTCCGTGCCTGTTGACGTGTTAGCTGCAAATCTTAATGGTTTTAGCGGAGGCCTATATCTTCATTCAAGACAAGAAAATGGTATAAACATGTTTATTATGGCCTCATTTAGCCTTCCTGGTTTCCTGGCAATAAAAATAGTCGATGCGATCCTGCAGCTTTCGTTTTCCTGTAATTTACTGCAATCTCTAGCTCAGGCATGCGATATTGTTGACATGCTTTTCGGCAGTCCAAACCTATTAGAGAGTTATGGTACCTTTTAATTTGAAAGAACTGGATCCAAAATATACCCGAAAGTAAAAATATAGATGTAGAGTACCAGCAGCCTGAAGTGTACATACGCAGACTACATTCTACAGTCACCTGTTCAAGGGGAACCAATTTAAATAATTCAAAATACGGTAATTACTGGTTATGGCTACTTTAATTAAGTTTCTAAATCGAGCGCTAATTTCTAAAATGATGTTACTGATTCATAATTATTTTGCGAATTACGCCACACGATTTTGTGCTTTACGCCGTTAGTGATAAGAGTTTAAAGGACCTTGTGTACGCGGTCGGGCCATTCGCGGTGGCGATAAATCTTTGGCCGCTCTGACGGAAGGGATGCTTGTTATTAAGACGTCAACGAGAGTTATAGTTCACCACTGGTTTGCAATTGCATGTCGGTTAATACCGACTTGGTTTACACAAGCGATCCTGCGACTCGAAGGAATTGCGCTTTAAGGTTACTGTAATTACAAGTGGGTTGCAGTTTATAGCTGCAGTATTTTTGTAAATAAATTCGCGCGCCAAACAGCTTCTATGTCGATAGGTATCTGATTATATCCCTACATTGCTTGAAAACTAGACCTAGGCTAGAGCCTAGCTTTTTGATTCACTTTGTTTTGTGCCTGTAAACTAACTGTAAAATTTAAAGTCAGAATGGACTTTATTAAAAATTAAATTGTTATAACTTAAAAAAAAAGAAAGTCAAACAAATCTGATGCTAGTTGTCAAACTAGGTCTGGACCTGTAATTTCAGGGCACGTATTCAGCCATAAATCAATGCAGAAAAACCTTTCAGGAAAAGTGTCGGCAGGCTGTTAACGCGAACAGGCGAAATATCACGTATTTAATTTGTAAAAGATGATGCTTCATGAGAATGTAGTAAATTGCAGCTTAAAAATAACAGTTTCTGTTGTTTTAAAACGTTACCTTATACTTGGAATTTCTCCTGTGTCGAGCGTGGGTGCGTTTACCAACATTTAAACCCATACATAAACATCCAGACCTGGAACAACTATCTGTAGCTCATACAAAAATTGGATTCGTGCGGGAATTACACCCGAGATACGCGGCGCAGCAGCCATTCGCTAAGCCACTGCGCCGACTGTGCCATCGAGGAACTTATTTATAATACAAATAAATTCGTCATTGTATCTTCAGTAACCAAAATAACGGTACAGATAAGTACCAACAGCTTTTTAAAACGAGATTAAATAACATAATCATTATTAGTTCATGTTTAAGACTTTATCTCAGCTGCCATCAAAATGTCAGCGTCGTTTGACACTGAGCACTTAAAAACGAAACTGTCAAGGCTTGTATTATTAATGAATCCTCGAGTGTATTACACTTTCGCCTTCAAATAAACAATTAAACATTGCTCCGACAATTCGGCTCCATACGTGACAGTGAGGCGTGTTCGTATCCAAGTGTTAACATGCGCATATATCATGGTTCGACTTGATACACCTGCGAAGCCACGCCCACCCCGCCTCGGGTCCCGCACCCCTCGCCGCACCCCGGTCTTTCGCTTCACCATCATCAAGATACCATTCCACGTTGAAACGTCATCGGGTGCGCACGCTTGACGCTTTTATCGCATGTCTCATGTTTTACGTACGGGTGTTATGAACTGAGTGCTGTGTGAATAACTTTGGGTGTTTGCGTTTACTTTTTGTTCGGCTCGTCACGGCTCTGAAGACTAATTTTTCAGAAAAAATATTGTAAGTTTTTATTACTTGAACTATTTTTATATCTGTGATGGTGCATTTCGTGTGTTTTGTGTATTCCCACTACTAACGTTACTAAAATTATGTTCGTGTAACTTAGTTGTCAAGGCAGCATGATAATGTTTGTGTGTATTAATAAAAGTTCCGCCTTATAATGATAACAGAAACAAATTGTACGGACTTTTTTAAGACACCGATAACGTTGGTTATGAAGCGTAAAGTGTTATTAATGATAACGTTTATCACGTTAGAGAAGTTGATACTGAAACTCAAAGTTCTGAACTTTTTACTTGTTGCTTCGATGTGGGCGGAGCTTCAGACTTATACGCACGCGCCAAATACCGCCTTTTCAGTTTTCATGAAAAACTTTCACGCCTCTTTTCCTTTTCTTTTCAACAATGCCAGAAATTTGATAAATGAAGCTATGTTGTATCAGTTTTAAAATCGGACCTGCAGCAACACTTCATAATTTCAAAATCAGTTACAATTTTAAACTCAACGACATAAGACTAACAATGATGAAACTATATTTACGGCCCTCTAAAGTAGGTACTCATGTAAAGGCAATCATTGCGTGTGTAATATCTTGACGATGTCCCAAAAGATATCTGTGGAAACTATGACAGCGCGGTACGGCGCCGGAATACATCATTGTCTATTATACAATAACATGTGAAATGCCAAAACAATCCTAGAACCGCTAGAAAACATGTAAATGCTTCTTAAATGAATTCGGAAGCAGACATTAATGCTAATAGAATTTTTGGTCAAATTTTTTGCGTCTCCATCGCATTAAATTTCGTAAAATAGATTCTATATTGGTATTTAAAATTTTGAATAGATGGCTAGTTTGTTTTCTATGATTTATATTGTATTAATGTAGGATATTGGAAAACCCATATCATCTTTTGATATTGCATAAATTAGCGTTCATGTTTATTGCTAAATATAAAACTGTCACAACGTTCTACATTTTCTAGTACGAATGTTTTGGTGATGTATAGTTTAAATTTAGATATGGTCATGCTAAAATATACGAAAGAACTAATAAGAACTTTTCCCCAAGCATTTAAACAATATTTTTTTATATCAACCAATTTCTTATTAAGGCCAAACAGGGTAAAATATCTGATTATGATGATAATGAATTTACTTAAGATGATTCTTAGCCGTAAGTCGTTTACTACTTGACATAGGCCTCTTCCAAACTTGGCTATAACGGCTGGTCCCATGTTTTTCGCATCCCCCCTGGATTCCCGCGATCCTCATCTGTTAATCAGTCCAACTTGCGATGCGTCCTGGTACTCCAAACTCCAACCTCCAAGTTAATAAATTACCTTTAATTAAATTACCACAAATGTACATTAATTATATTTTACAAACGGTCAAATATGTCGTTATAAAAAATATCAACGATATCGCTAAAAGACTAGCGTAGGTGCACGCCGCACAGTCGCCTCCTATCTTTAACCATACATATAATATCAAGTATTACCTATCGTAAAGCTACTAGTTACCAATACTTTATTTTATGATCAGTAATAGCCAACTGAAAACTGATTTCCTCTGCGTAACGCCTTTTGAGTATCACAGGTTTATGACTTTCACTAGCTTCTAAGTTTCTGTAGTCTTTACGTATAACGAGTGTAGTAAAAAGGTTCCACATATAGTTATGGCCATATATGGTTATAAGAGATAGATATAAATAAGTAAACACACTTATAAACATTGATATATTGGCCCAGACTTCGCCTAGGTGCAACACAGTAACACTTACAACTAGCGCTGAAAGGTAAAAGTTGCCATATATGTCTGTATTGTATAATATAGTAATCATTGAAGAGTGTTCTGTTCCATATATGGGGCAACAAGAAATTTATTTTTTGCATGTTGTCTGTTGAAACTGACGGTACTAGGCCGAAAGACGAATGGATCTCGCTTCATCTATTATTGAGCTCAATTTGCTTTTATGAGAATCGTATCAGAAGATAGATTTTTGGAAGAGGACAGAATTAGCGCTTCGAAAGGCCAAAACGACAAATTATTATTTGTTGGCTTAGAATATAATTCAAAAGGTACACTTATAACAAACCTTTGGACCAAAAATTTTCAATGCAGAAAAAAGTAACCAATTATAAATTATCACACAAGCAAATTTAAAATCATGAATTGAACTACATTAGTGGCGTTTTGTCGTGTGCCATGCGTAGGAGTACGTCTGGGTGGCGGCGCGTGCACACTATGAGTTTTATGACCACTAATAGGCAATAATGTGCACCTCTTGACTCTGAACGCGGGGGGTTAAGTTATTGGTGCGATGTGAGACTCCACTGTGACCCTGGAGGTTTTTATTATATTTGCTCGACTGTACGATTATTTGAATGCTTATGATTTTGGTAACACGGTAGATGATAATGATAATTGATTGTGTTAGGTAGGTCAGTCAAATTCAATTTTAGTTTTATGTTTAAGTAACGGAAAATAATCTAGTATGATTGAATTCATTTAAAATTTTACCGGTTCGTTATTTACCCTGCCAGTTATTTCAAACTTCCTACTTGTACTTAGCTTCTGATTCATCAAAAATAGTTATAGATAAATACACACATCAAAAGTGTCTAGGGATCAACATATATTTTTGCAACAACTTTTCTCCTGATTGATATTTTTTAAAATTTTCTTTAAGGATTAAAATCCTGCCAGGAAGTCCATCCTTATAGTGGTGGAACCATCATGGTATGGGCGGGTATTTGGATCGGCGGAAGAACTGAGTTGATTTGGATCAGAGGCAACCTCAACGCTCAAATTTATGCTGAGACGATTGTATCAGACGTCATCGTTCCTCTACAAGTGCAAATCTGTCCCTTATTTCAGTTAATGCATGATAATGCACGACCGCACACCGCAAGAGTTGTAAGACAGACTCTCGCCGCAGCTGACATCAATGTCCTGCCCTGGCCTGCTCAGTCGCCAGACTTGAACCCGATTGAGCATGCATGGGATATGCTACAGAGAAGAGCTCTGCCGAATATGGAGGGTATCCAGTCGCAAGAAGACCTTTTTTTGTTGTTGCAACGAACATGGGCGGCCATTCCACAGCGTGATTTGGATGAACTCATTTTGAGTATGCCAAACCGATGTTCTTGTGTTGTTAGTGTTCGCGGTAGAAACACGGATTATTAATTGTTTAAGTTACCCAATAAAATTTTAAAGAAAACTGTTATTTCAGTCTGTTTTTCGAACTTTAATGTTAGTGGTTCAAATGTCAAAAATCCCTTTATTAGGAAAATGGCAAATTTCTTTATTAATGCAAAGGTGGCTTGGTTTATCGTTACTGTGACAAACGAAAACACTTTATTTGATGAATCCTTAAAGAAAATTTTAATTAATATCAATCAGGAGAAAAGTTATTGCAAAAATATATGTTGATCCCTAGACACTTTTGATGTGTGTATGTACTGAAATTATAAGTGGCACTACTGTCAGTTCGATTCCTAGAAAAACAAAACTTTAACTTGTGAAGTTGTGACAATGATTTTAAATTGATCATTCAGCCTCCTTTTTGTTAAATCTCACGTCATGTGACTTACCTCTTGCTAACTATGTTAGGATCGGTTTCCAGTCATATCGGATGCAGCTGAATACCTAAATTTTTCATGGGTCGGTTGTAACTGACCTACGCAATGACACGATACCACTTAGTAAAACCGGTGGTCATAGTTTCAGGTTTCTGAGTTTTGGGGATGTAACGATTATCAAAGATCTTCACGTGACAGTCGGAACCACCGGTTCAATGTGCCTTCTGATTAGTTCTGATTCAAAGAGATGTTTCGGTATGTCATGGCTACCTATCCGCGGAGCAACCTCACCACATCAAGTACTTATTAACGTAACTCTCTCTCAATAAATCTATTTACCCAATCCTTATAAAATACGTTGTTTCATTTGTACTTCGCGTGTGGTTTGCATGTCTTCAAGTCCTAAACCGTTTACTTATAGCCCTGACGTGACTTTATACGTTAGGATCTCGAGCGTCGATCTCAGATTCCCTGGTTCAACTGTCTTAATGTGTTGCTGATTCTATACTATTTCTTGCCTTTATAGCCCTAGTTTTGCCTAAGGCTTGAATGCCAAATAGGTGCAGTCATTTGTTTTTTGATGTATGATTTAAGATTTGGTTAATGTCGGATATATGGCAGAAGAGTTGAATAATCATCTTATCTTATAATTTTTTTAGTACCCTATGTCTTCTTTCGTGATCTCTATCACTCGGCAGTTAGTGGACACCCTATTTATTTTTAATTAGTAACCATTTTTTCCGTCTACTACACAATCTAGCCATCATAGTTGTTTTCTTAGTTTTCCGCTATTGTTATATCGTTATTCTTAGAACTTGATGTCTTTAATTACAAAGAAACTTCGCATAATTTTATGAATCGTTTTATATCAAATTCAGTATTTGATTTAATCAATTTATGAGCCGAGTCCACCGACGGGAAGTCTTCAATTGTAATTATTGAGAGCTTCATTCGCACTCCTATCAATGTGGAGTTTTGTTCGTGTGTGTATGACTAACATCCGGACCGGGCCATCTGCCGCATCACTTATCTCCCATTTTATGATATTACATCTGATCATATAACTGTACCATTGTTTCCAAGAAAATGGACAGTATGCATTTAAAAGAACTGAAATAAGCATTGAATTAGGTGTAGGATCAGTTGCATTATTGAAAATGTGTAATCGAATAATTCGATATAAAGGAATGATAAGTGATGAAGAAATGATCAATGATTTAACTAGCGTAATGTATTTGGTTTTTTTTCCTTGTTTTACCGGCCAATGTACTTTAAATTAATGTAACTGATTATAGATTGTAAGACGAACACTTGAGTAAATAATAATTTTAAGAATGAGTGAGTAATCTTGTTATTATGCATATTATTACAATTAATGTCAAAACTAAATAGGCTCCTATTCAGTATAAGAAAGGCTGCAGATGATAATGATGTCAACTACTTCTATGAACTCAATAAGGAAAAGCACATCAAACTTAATTTATTGTTGTAAAAGTTGTTCTATAATATTATCATAAACTTAAACCATATTCTAGTTGCAGAAGCTTCCCATTACGTTTAATATCCAATAGCATGTTTTGAAATCCAATTATTCAATAACATGAACGATGGTTCGGAGTTTATAGTTCTTTATACATGTTTATTGCTAAAGCATTGATTTCAAGTCTGCATCTTCAATAAGATTTATATCAATAGCGTCATTCATTCGTCTCCTCTGGTCCACCATTTATCTGGTCTTCGTTTTGAATTATGTAAATGGTATTTACGATGTGGTCCCTTTAATTTTATTTGTTCGATCTATGCGTACTGTTACCGAATTTGATTTATCGGTCAGCTATTTACGTATGACGTATCGAGGCGGCTCTTTATAAGCCTCTCCACCGGCTGACAGGAGATGGATGTCTGGACACGGTCTGTTCCTTATTGCTGTCGTTTGTTCTTGAATTTATTGGACACGAAGTAACGGTTGCGTCTGCGCTGGCCCTACGGTGGTCGTCGTCCGAAGTGCCCGCGTAATATATTGTACGGGGAAACGCCGTCCGTGTAAACCTGTTGATTCTCTTTAATGTCATAATTTATATTTGAAATGCATTATAATATTTATTAGTGTCGTAATTGAATTTATATCGCTGTACGTTACGCGTACCGGTAAGCCATCTATTGGTTACTTTCACTGTCATCGCAATATTTATTCCACTTGTCGTTGTCCCGTGTAATGTATTCGCTGAGAAATGGTTCTCTCACAGCATCGTATGTCATGTTATTTAAAATATTTATTGCCGTTATATACGGTTGTTTTCTAAACTAAAATCCTTCTGTTGCCAAAAAGCTTGTAGGTATATCAATTAGATGACAAATAATCTGGCAACGTTTTCTTTATTCGCGGAATACATCAATGCCGGTGGTCGTGTTACTTACCACTTTTATAGCGTTGGTATCTTGGCAAGATAATAAAATTTGTTTCTTTTTCGTGAGTTCCCATGTTGTGTCATGTGTTTATACCTTACCATAATGAATGCAAAAAAGGCTCCATACCTACCCATGTTCTCGCAGAATTGTTGTAGTCGTGTTTTATTTATATTATGGCATTGTGAGCGAAAACACTTGGATCAGACCTAGTACCATTCGCCTCACGAAGGCGATAAAGCAATGAATGTGCACTAACTAGCGGTGGCGGTGTTATTTATGACGACCGATACCATCGGCACGGACTTGTCAATCACATGGATACGTACCAGAGATCAAAATTACACTTGACCATTTCACGTTGCATAGGACATTGAGACTTATTCGTGGAAGAATAAGGGATATAAACATTGATTTGAGCAAAACGTTCGGATAGTCTGGTGCGCCGCGTGTTGGCTGATCGGCTACGGCCATCCATCATTCATGAGCGCGAGCGCGTAACGAGCCTTTATTCGAGATCACTGTGGATGCGCCTGCGACGGTTTTACACCCTCCCGCTACGTCACACGTACTTTCACGTATTTTTATTGTTGTACCACGAATATGTATATCGCTTTTAAATGTACAATAAGATCTATGTCTTTGTTGAAAGAAGGTATCTGACCCCAACTATATTCACGTTTTTCTTTCATATTCATATTTCTACTGACGGATACCATCTATTCATGTTTGAGTTATTGTGCTTGCATTGTTATTCGTCTTTTCACGAGTATCATTGAAGAAAATACCTTGAAAGCCCCGTTGAAACGACTATCAGATAGTCGGAGTTCGCATATTTGAATAACTAATGTTGCCGGCTCCCCGTATGCACAGAAGTGATGTTGGTAAAATGCTGTGAGGGTACTCTAACGATGGTAAGATTGTATCGCAGCAGTGACGTTTCAATACAACATGGATCAATCGACGTAGGGAAGTATCGGCCGATCAATCGGTCCTCTCCTTGAATGCGTTATCGGAGGATCTCACCACCCACTCGGGGGTTCTTAGTTGGGCACGTGCGACGTCGCTTGTTATGCCACAGAATGCATTGACTGTCACTGAAACGTCGTTTACCTGCAGGAAATTGCGTAGAAAGTGCTGTAAAAGTGCATAACAACTTGCAGTATCAACATCGGGCTTTCATGCAAAAATGCCTTCGTCCTATACTTAGTACTCGTACTTACATCGTACTTTTTATGTAAATAATCCTCTGCAAGAATTTCTCTACCAGTTACAAAGACTTTTTCTACATCGTTTGTGGCTATTTGACTTCAAAATGTTTTGAATTTCGTGGAAATGTAAGTTGCACTTCGTGAGTCACACAAGATATGATCAGTTATATTTCACAAAATACGCTTGCTATTTCTTTATTCTTCAATTCTTCATCCTGTATTTTCTCCAAACGCTCTTTTATTTTATCCAGAAACACACGATCAAATTAAAACGCGTCATTACACGGATTGTTGGAATCATTAATGCTTAGTCAAGGGTCTCATCGAAAGTTCATCGGTTTTCTTGTCTCGTTCATGATACGCTATCAAATTAAGCGTTAAATGACATCACGAGTGCCTGCTATGAATTCACAATTGAATGCGTTCGTTAATAAACATTTTTTTTTAGTATTTGAATGTTGCGACGTTGTCATGCTGAGGAATGTCTTATAAGAGCCGGCGTCTTATGAGATACGAAAGTGCCCCATTGTCCGTTGTTTCCAATTTTAGTTTATCATCGTCGCGTGTCGAGATGTTATAATAGCCGGTGAAATTGTGGACCGCTCAGCGTCCTAGTAATAACTGTTTGTTTTGTCCCAATTGTTTTATACTTGCTATTATTGTATTTTAAAACTAAGCTCGAATCCAATAAGTAAGGTTCTTTAAAGTAATCAATTCGTTTAACGTTTTGGCAGGTATGTTCGAACGATATAAATGATTTTGAATCCAACTTATCTGTGTATGTAACAGTGTGATGTAACGTTTATGGCCAGTGTAATCTCAGTGTTTTATGTCCGTACGGACGCCACTGACGAATGATTAATGACTTGTGCAACGGCGATAGTGAGACGAGTTCCACGGCCGAAGCGCCCACTGACAATATTGTCTCATTTATTGCTAATGATCTATTGAATATTTGTACACTGTCTAACATTACTTTTTCACTATTCACTTACATAATTTTACTTTCTAATGTAAACGTACTTAACGTTTTAATTAACTTGAAGCTGATCATTTTAAATGTTATGTTTATTCGCTGGAATTTTAACGAGTGAATAAATACTATTCGGACGTAGGCATTGGCACATTTCTTCTAAAATACTGCACATTACATGGATGGCCTCTTATACTTTCCATAAACACACGTTGCGTATCCAGCGCAACGTGTAATTTTACAAAAACGTTGTTATAATGCCTCACGAAATTGCTGTGATTTGTTTGTGAACTTTCTGAGCCATCGATACCATACCGGGCTGCGATTGCTCGAAATTACACAATAATCCGTGTTGATTCTACAAAATATCATTGTTCCTACAATATAGAACAATGTGCACATTTGTATCACGACTTTCGCTAAATAGTTTTGGCATTTATTAGCTACAAAACCATCAGGTGATATCTAAATCTTTTATTTTTCTCATGGCTTTTGACATTTTTTTCAAGGTTGATATTATACGTACCTACATGTGTATGTATATTATTATTGTATTTGTGTTCTGGATAACTATTTGAGACAAAACTGTAAAGTATATTGAATACAAAAAAATGTTACTCGAATACGTAAATCATTCCAAGTATAAAATTAATCGTTTTGTGAAAAAAATAGCAGCACACAAATGATTCTGTAGCACACCCGGACTCATTAAAAAAATACGCTTAGCATAGCGTCGTGTTCTTTTCGTCACCGAGCATTTTTTATCACGCTTCCCAGAACCAAGATAACGCGTTTGGACCGTTCAGACTGTGACGTGTTTTTATAATAATCCCATAGTCACCTAAATTTTGAAGATTTCACAAAATAATTTATGTGTAACAGAAAGTTGATAAGCTTTGGTTTTGTGTGGCGCTACGTTGAGTGATAAACGATGTTGTCAAACGAGTCCGTTTTTACATTGGTTGTTATCTTTTTGAAAGATAAAACATCTTCATTTTCAAGTTCAGTATCGTCGTTTGTTGTGAGTATTATGTAGTCTGTTTGTGTCATCATCGCTGCACCGGTTTCAACATTAGCATCATTAATAACATTGTCTAGGTAAAGCGATGCACTATTTCTCTAACCTTAGTTGGGAATTAATTTCATGTTAGTCTCGGTGGTTGCTGGCTCTCCGTAATTATCGTTGCATCGATTCTGTGCGCCCGTAATGAAGATATCGCCCCATCTTCTCTATAGCAATTATGAAACGTACAATTTGTTAGAGAGTAGGCTATGCCCTGGTATAGTTTTTGTTAAAGTATTCTCTGAACGTTAAATTTCTTTAAAAATACATTTATTTCTCATCTTTAGGTGCAGATTCCGCGATAGGCCGTTCACCAGTAATACGCTGGACGTGCATACATAATCAAGCGTAATCAGTATTTATCCGGACGACACACTATTTAAGAGTTGGTTGATCTCGTGTTGATATCGAAGTACCACTGCTATGACTGAGCCTTTCGACTTTATGTATATTAATTTATTTTTTGTAATTGTGCCAGTTTTTGAAAAACGAAACCTATTAAATGTAAGCCTGCCTTGTAGGTTTCATTTTTCGTCAGATTTAGTTTTTAAACCCTATGAATGTCATCTTGATTGACTTAAAACTTCCGTAATTCTTTTTGCTTCAAACTTCTTCTTGAACATAGTCAAAAGCGTTGAAAGTTCATAACAATAACATTTTAATATTCTACAACATGTTAAGCATATCTAACCTATTTCTTCTTTGTTTCAGAAACCGTATCCTCGACGTGCATGAGTATCTGCAATTCAAGCGTGATATAAATGTAAGCACTTCAATTATTATGTCTGCAATTAAATTTAATATTACACAACGAGTATCGCATGTCTGATGCTGTAAAATTATATTAAATTTTAAACTCCGTACTAAACAGGATATTTTAAATTTGTTTAAAGCCATATTCCGGTCTGGTTACCATACGAAATAGGTTTACTTTTTTTGAATGTACTAATTTGGTGGATGTTGTATCCCTGTAATGGACTTAAACTTAATGATACTTCATTGGCTTTAATAAATGCTTTGGTTTATAGGCAGTAAACATCGGCAATGCCTAACATTTATTAGTCTGTTTACGATTGTTTCTATAACTTTTAATATATTCATATTAATATATCGTAATATGAGATATGTTTTTATTTCACCCGTTATCTATTTGAGATAATACTAATGGGTTCCTCAGGGAAGCATCCTTAGCCCAAAATTTTTGTTTAAAAAAATGTTTTGGGGAAACACTGCTGATTATTTTTATAAGTCCAGTTTCTAAGTTCGTAGTGTTGTAGCAAGTTGCATTTCAACTACAGATGATATCAACACTGTCGCAATTTAACGACTAAAAGTAAATGTTACGTAATTCAGACTCATTACGGACCTAATAAACACTACTTGTTACTTACAACATAAAATTTCGCAATAAATAATGAGACGTTTGTTATAGTAATATCTGAACCGCATTCTGATCTCGATCTCATCTGATACGTGTATCTAGATCGGTTTGTCACGTTCTCCTTATAAGGGCCCACCGCTGTGTTAGACAGAGACGGATGTTTATTTTCCTGGTTCATTTTGACTTGCAATTATTGCGGGCTAATGAGAGACTAGATTTCTTGGAAGGGCAATTTGCTAAGGATTAAAGCAGGTTGTGAAATGAGTTTTGTTCAGGCGTCCTCTTTAACGCATGACGGTCAACGCGCCAACTCTTTTACGTCGACGACTTTTTGCTATCGTGCTCTATGGATACTACAGTTACCTTTTTTACGTGTTTTTTAGTGCTTTGCGTGGCCGTGGTTATGACTATTAAAATTTTTTGTCTCGCTGTTTTGTTAAGTTTGTATTTGTATCAGTAAGTATACTTAACTCTGAGTGATTTTTATTAACGTTCGGTTAAACCTGTTATACTTTGTGAAAGAAAGGTTCAGATTGTTACCTCCACAGAGGGTCACGTAATTATAAAGCTTTATGGTGATGGTGATATACAGGTTATTTGTAAAACACCAACAACCTCGCGGGAGTAGATTACTAACATCATAAACAACAACATTTGTTCTACAACGTTTTCAACAAAAAAAAAACAGACAAAAAAAAAATCAACTCTCCGTACAAAACTCGATCAACTGTTCGGATATGGAGTGTTGATTTTTTTTTTATTTGGTTGGTTGTTGGTGTTTTACAAATAAACCTGTATAATGTAGCCTTCCTTCCTAACCTAACCTTCTTTTTGTAATCTCAAAATGTCGTCCCAATTTCACGAAATATTCTTGTTACCAGCCATTCAAGCCATCTGCCATTCAACCATTGAAGCCATCTATTCCAGTTTCAGCCATTTCAAGTGCTTTATTGATATTGGAAATATAATTTTATTACAATTGCCACGTAATTAATTTAGATCAACATAAAATGCTTCAACAGCGCCGCAATTTGCAAATAACGCATCACATTTGTTTATATTACTTACGCTACATTGTCGGATTCTCTTTAACATCACATTTTATCATTAGCATCTAGCGTTGATGCAGTGTTTCAGCGCTGATTCTCTTCGCAACGCCTTCGTCTGGTTCGATGCGGTGCCCGGCGCGGCGTGTGTGCAATTATCTACGCGTTAAGATGCATCGCACTACATGCGTTAACAGAGCCGTAAACAGCGTTGTCTTAAAAATCTGGTAAAACGGAACTGTTTGAATTTAACCCTGTCCGAGGGCATTTTACACAGAAACGATTGGCACTTATTAATACTAATAATAATATTATAAAGAGGAAAGATTTCATTGTTTGTTTGACTGCATTGAATAGGCTCCTAAAGTACTGGACCGATTCGAAAAATGCTTTCACCGTTGTGTCGTTATGTTACACTATACCCGGATGACGTATTCTACTTTTTATCCATGTAATTCCACGGAAACGGGAACTACGCGGGTGAATTATGTAATAAATTTAGAAAAAATACAACTTAACAATGCTTAGTGAAGCTACGATTATAAACACCTCTACCTTCTTAGCTGTAAAGTTCCTAGTTTTGACTTGACGTGTGGTTTCATAATAGTGTTTCTATGAAAATAAATATCATCACAACATATTTTTTTTATTTACCGGATTATGATTTATGGAAATATTGGAGCGTTAAAAATGAAGATTGATTAATATTTATTTAATGTGCTTATACGTTTTATGACATTTTTAATTAAATTGCTTATTTCTATTGGAATAAAATTGTTTCATACCTTGTCTGTTGATATTAGGGCGAGAATCTTGTAGATATAGCTTTTTAAATGAAGTCATCGGATCAATTATATAGCTTTGCGGACTTTGCGATCTTTAAAGGTAACCTAGTAGGTATCTTAGTAGAACCTCATTCAAAGTTGGCACTAACAGTCTTATACATATCTTCCTAATATCAAATTAAGCTCAAACGGTACATTCTGTAATATACGCCTGAGGTAAATATATATATATATTTTTCTAATAAAAGGTATCGTATCAGTTTTTTTTAATATTCTAGGCCATTACATCCATGTCCTTACATACAAATAAACTCACGCCTTTTTCCCACGGGGGTAGGCAGAAACTACAGAGCGCCATGTACTTACTAAGGCATAAAATCAACTGGAAATTGAAATTTAAAAGTAAGCCAATTTAAGCACGCGGCTAAATATTGGTTTCTCTTCCCTACTGTTTTGTTTACTCGCTGTTGTCTATAGTCGTTTACAAGCTATTGGCCAGCACAATATCGGACAACAGCATCGAGTAGGTAGCTTGTAAGTAACGGGCGGTTTCCCACGCGCGCGCAGGACATGTAGATCGTCCGGTGACGATGAACATTGTACAACCACCGGATTTATCGCATGTGATTTCCTTGCAGCTACTATGTTAGAAAAGGTTTGTTTTACTGAGAATTTTATTAGGTTTGCTATATAAAATCAACACAAGAACGAAGTGTATTCGCCTTAATAGAGACAATACGAAAAGTGCTATTGGACAAATTCTTAGTAAAGACAATTTATTAGTTTAAGTTATAATCAAATCACTTATTAGTCTGTAGACAAGGCTAGATTGTAAATTAGAGTCTATCTTTTGGATGTACTCTAGAACAAGGGGTAAAATGGGTTTGCTAATGTTCTGGTTCTTGAAAATAAATCTATAACTGCTTCAACACATTAACGTGTTTTTTTTTCTATTCTCGTAAATATTGTTTAAGGTTTTGGGACCACTCTCTAACCACTTGAATGAAATTTCTCGTTTCTCACAGTTAGTGTAGCCTAACGAACGTACGTCTTTCGTATTATTAGTAAGAAATACCTTTCAATACGCTTTAATAGTAAAATACGGCCTTTCCTTTGAAGACCCCTTTACCCTAATATGAACTTGGTATCTATCATCTCCATAAATTATGCGAAATAGAAGTAGTACGCAAGTAAACCGGTGGGAAGCATATTCTCCCCTACACTTTTAATAAAATACTTAGATCATTATTAAAGAACCTCAGTAACTTCTCAAGGATTACTTGAAACTAGTTTAAGAAAGTTACCACCAATCAAAGAGCTTTAAACGAGTTGAAATATAATACTCAAGTCTTCAGTGGGATTCTATAAGTAATACGGGCCTCAGTATGGAGTTTCCGATAGATAAGGCAGACACAGGAATTAATAACGTTGATAAGAATTGATGTCTTCAAGCTTAAAGCAGAATTCCCTATAGGTAACTCAATTGGATAAAAGAGGCTATAAAGTAATCAGGTACTGGAATAATTCACCGCTACCTGCTGGACTATTTTAATATAAGCACAACTCAGGCACATTTCCTCATGAGCCCCTTGTCATCACGACCCTGCGTGTTGCAATCTTCATAAATAACGAGTTTATGTGAATCTATTTGTGATTCCACCGTCTAGACAGATATACATGTCCAACATGAAATTCTATTTATGCGAATCACATTAAGCTTTCACCGTTTCTAACATGTTCCGTGTTCTCTATTGCAGATTGAATGAAAATTGAATTTAAATACACTTTGTTACTAACGTTGACTGTTAACCCCTCGGTTCTACGAGCTTGTCAGTTTCTGTCTTGCAGGCCCTTTCTTTTGTTTTTAGTCGTCTCATAGACTCATGGCCGCATGGGTAGCTTCACTATTGTTATCTTGTCCGTGTCATGTTTGGTTGCGGGATTTTTTTCCTTTCCAACATTGTCGTTAAGTAAGAGTTTAAGCTGTCATGAATAGTCGTGATGTATAGAGTTTATTTGTTTGTAATTATCTCTAACTAATTAGGTATCTGTAGGTATCGATTTATCTGCACTGTGTGTTTCGTCATCGTTTGTGTTTTATAGTTCCACAGTGGTAATGACGAGCAGATTGAGAAAGAGAACTGACTTGACTGTTATGTTTATAATTATTATAATTACAAGTTAGCTTTATAATCGTAAAATATAATTATGATGTGACTATTTACAGACACTTTATGGATTTACGACTTGCTGTAGTAGGTAGTTTAGTTTTATTGCAAATACACACATCAAAAGTGTCTAGGGATCAACATATATTTTTGCAATAACTTTTCTCCTGATTGATATTAATTAAAATTTTCTTTAAGGATTCATCAAATAAAGTGTTTTCGTTTGTCACAGTAACGATAAACCAAGTCACCTTTGCATTATTAAAGAAATTTGCCATTTTCCTAATAAAGGGATTTTTGACATTTGAACCACTAACATTAAAGTTCGAAAAAAAGACTGAAATAACAGTTTTCTTTAAAATTTTATTGGGTATCTTTAACAATTAATAATCCGTGTTTCTACTGCGAACACTAACAACACAAGAACATCGGTTTGGCATACTCAAAATGAGTTTATCCAAATCACGCTGTGGAATGGCCGCCCATGTTCGTTGCAACAACAAAAAAAGGTCTTCTTGCACCCTCCATATTCGGCAGAGCTCTTCTCTGTAGCATATCCCATGCATGCTCAATCGGGTTCAAGTCTGGCGACTGAGCAGGCCAGGGCAGGACATTGATGTTAGCTGCGGCGAGAGTCTGTCTTACAACTCTTGCGGTGTGCGGTCGTGCATTATCATGCATTAACTGAAATAAGGGACCGATTTGCACCTGTAGAGGAACGATGACGTCTGATACAATCGTCTCAGCATAAATTTAAGCGTTGAGGTTGCCTCTGATCCAAATCAACTCAGTTCTTCCGCCGATCCAAATACCCGCCCATACCATGATGGTTCCACCACTATAAGGATGGACTTCCTGGCAGGATTTTAATCGCTCTTGGCGTCCAGGGGTTCTCCAGTGTCGTATACGTCTTGAATCCGGTCTCATACCAAAACGAGACTCATCAGAAAAGCACACGAAACGCCATTGTTCTTCTGCCCAATTTCTGTGTTCAAGAGCCCATTGATATCGAATCCTACGATTGTGCATTGCTATAGGTGGTACCCGTAGCGGTCTTCGGGAATGAAGGTTCACTACATGCAAGCGGTTTCTGACTGTTTGGTCGCTAATTAAGTTCCCTGAAGAGTGATGAAGCCTCACGGCTAACATCATGGCGGTTATTGTTGGAGCTCTTCGAGTTAAGATTTGAATGTATCGGTCTTGTCTCCGTGTGGTGCAGCGATACCGTCCTCCATGGCGCTCAGCCACGGTACCAGTGCTTCGGTAACGTGTCCAAAGTCGACTGATAACACTCTGACTTGTATTCAGAGCTAAAGCCACAGTACGTTGCCGGGAACCAGCTTCTATCATTCCCACGGCTCTGAGCATTTCTTCCCTGCTTAAATGACGTCGCCGCTCCATAATAACGTTGGTTTTAATCAGTAGTAGGGAAACAGTAGCACTAATAATGTCTTCAATGCGTTGTATGTTTTTATAGGGAAAATATTGACAGCTGATTTTCATCTTTTACTCGAATTTGATTCACAGTTCCTGATTCAAATTATGAAATGCACCAAAAAGGATCCATATAAATTTATAAAATCATAAATTTATTACAAAGCCACATCTCAATCTCAAGAAATCCGCATAAAAATGCTTGATCCCTAGACACTTTTGATGTGTGTATAAACAGTTCTACGAACTATAAAACTTGTACGTGTACGTGTTAGGAAAACGTTCAATCGACCTAGTTATTTACAAATATACAGATAATATTTGTATTGTTCTACATCATTGAAAGCGATGGAGATGCTCCAACTGTCATCTTATCTCTTAACGTTCTTATCAACTTTTTAGGAGCAAAAGTTGATAAGAATAAGTTTATTACATACATTGTTCATTGAGAAGTTACAGTTACTTAGTTGTGAACGAGACGTGTCGTGTCGGTTGCATGACATTATAGCAGGTTCTGACATTTATCCGTTGCAGGATATTAATCTGTAGACTGCCCTTTTGTGTTCACATCACTTACAATACAAATCTCTATTAGATAGATATCTACACGATCCAACATGGTTAACTGTCTATTTTATTTTAAATTTTTAGGAGTTAAGTATCTTTATTGAAAGTCGTTACTAATGTGGCTAAATTTTGTCCTTAATTGTATTTATTTTAGTTAGCAACTATCAGAAGGCATCACTAATTTTATAATAAAGCCTTTGCCATCCAAAATTATTTAACGGATTCTCGGAACTCGCTCACCATTCCGAAGCGAAACGAAATAATCAATAGAATTTCGGAAGCTGGCACCAATCGGAATAAGATATTACTTTTTATTCGATGCTCTTGCGCATAGGCGTGAAAGAATTTATGTAAATGATCAATCATTCGATTGTAATGATCATTCTTAATATTCGATAAGATTATTAATCAATTTGTTTGTTAATGAAGATCTCTAAACATCGTTGTTGAAAAATTTTGATGGTCCATAAAATAAACTAGTAAGTATCATTAACTTGCGACATCGAGGAACTGATTGGGCGATATTAGCTTGAATCGTCTCTACAGGGTGCTCTCGAATACCGGTATTTAATAGATATGCTTTGAACTGTTCTATGTAATGAAGTTGTACCTATTTATTCCATTCAATGTTATTTAAATACACGTAAACAAAACAATGTTTACTGTTTTGATATTGACGTAGCAGATATTCAGATATATTTCCGAAAACTGATAGCTTTGTTTGCATTTTTACCACATAACAGATTAAAGCGAGTGCTCAGCCTTTTACTGATAAAGTAACATTATGATATTGTATGAGTTATAGGTGCGGCCATAATCTGGCTTCTCTTTCACATTCAGTCCATTGGTATTTTTTCACAAGAATGGAATCGATTATCCGTCCGACACGCGACTGTCACAGCTATCGTATTCTGGTGATGGTGATACGTAAACTATAATTGGAACTTGAAATAATCAGTAGGAGGTACCTAGCATAAATTTATTAAAGAAAGTTTTCGAACAGTATTCAGCAATTGTTTCGTTATGTAATTAGTTAATCAAACGCATTGTAGAGACTCTGTTACAATCCTAGTACCTACAAATTGTTGCAGAATTTTGTTCCAAAGTTTGTTGAAATTCGAGCTAGGGGTAATATTCTTTTGTAAGACATCCGAAACTTTGTAAAATGTTGTGGAATATCGCCATTTGTTTTCACCAATAATGAGTGATTATAATTGTTACACATGGCGATGTTTACTGCTAAATATAAAGAAAACGTGAAACTTTAGGGTACTTACCACATTCCTAACAAGTTTTGTTTGTATAAGTGTCCCCAAGCCATATTTAGGAGTTAATCGTGGCGCGAACATTGAAATAAAAGTCGGATATGTTAGTTTCCATAGTAAAATGTAATGTTTACTTTCTCTATAATTTGATTTTAACTCTCAATATTTAAAATATTGGGTTAGTATGTGAGTTTTGGCACGGTCGCAGGCGCATAGTTGGCGTATGGTTGCGCGTCGGCGCCCGTAGTCAGTACGCCCGCACAGGCGCGAGTCATTAGCTCGGTGATTTACGCCAATTTTACACTCAATCGCCTCCATTGTTGGGTGATATATTTATTGTCCTACTAGGCGTTACTAAACTAAATCATTCATTAAAACATCTGCGGCCAAACGGCTTTTGATTATATTAATAACATGCAAATCAATAGAAAACACAGTTACGTGTTTAATCAATTAAAACGCGCAACAGTAATTAAAGATATCGCGTTAGTAACGCTATCAAGTACAAGCCCATAAATAGTTATCGCGTCAATGATTCTTTATTGCAAATAAACAATTTTCTAAACTAATTTGCATCTTTCTTCCACATCGTTACTTAGTTCTGATCCTTTCACTGGAAATCTTGCAATACAGCCGATTATCGGTCTTAATGTGTGCGTAGTAAGGCAGACGTGTCAATTTATACGCGATGAAAAATATAAATTACAGGGTAGGCAGCGATCGCGTGTGCCGATGTCAACTGATAGCTGAGACTTCCTGTACTAGTGAGTGTTCTGAGTCATTGGTTGCAATCACGCGAATCTGTAGATACGATGGCCGCCCGATGATAACAGCTATGCGGATATGGTGTAGCAAACTTTGAGATTGTTTGATTTCTAATGCACTGTTATTACGTAAAGAGATAATCTCCCTTAGAAACTGTTGCTGCAGGGCGCCGCTGCTGTCGCGAAAGGGATCTTAGAAACACCTTTACGTAATTAGAAAACGGAAGTGCAGTGTGTGCAGTTAATTGAATTATCGAATGAAGTTCCAGAAAACTGTCATGTTTCAAAGTGAGTAATGAAGCTTTCTTTAGGGCTAAGGTAAAGGTAGGTACGCTTATCGAGATCGGTCCGCGGATAAGGGACCAAGTGAGCGTTAATTAAAAATTAAGTTACTTTTACTAAATTAATGCTCACTTCCGTGCCTCGGAAAGCACTTTTAGCCGTTGATCTCGACTGTCATGTGTAGATCTTTCATATTCATTATGGGTACGTCTGTCAACCAGTTTAATATCGTCACTGGGTTGTGGATATATAGACAGTCATTCTATGTAAAACACGGGTATTCAGAAGCATGCAGTTAGACTGTAAGCTGTCCCGAATAGTATTTTTTTTTAATTTCCGTACCGGGAATGGATTCCAATCTTGCAAGTTTATACATTCATCAAGTAGTTCTTATTTTAATTTTCACGTATTTTTTTACGACTTTCCATGTTGTCTTATTATGAGTTCCACTAAGAATATAGCAATTTCTGAAACCTAGATTGCACTGTCTTATGTGATAGCACTTACATATAAGCATACGATCGAATCTTTCATAAGAAAATGCATGATAACGTGGGGAATTAATGCGTGACTTTCATAATCTTCAAATTTTATCAAATAAACATGTAGTTACCTAGAATTTAATTACAAATCAAACTACTCATCAAGTTTATTTTTTTTCCCCGTTAGCGTTAATTATTGATTACCATGATTGTCGTCACAAAAAGAATGAATGCTTGTTATAACTATTGCGCGAAAAGATTATTTAACAAGATATTGAGAAAGACTCGAATCGATGTCGCCAATACGCATCTGTGGCCAGCAATAATAAAATAGAATGTCTTTGCGATTATGATCATCTGAACCTACAATTTCACAATACGTCCCGTGCCTGCATTGTGTGTTTTGCAATCATCGACTGGCAATATGTGTTGTACATTTACTTGCATTTTTAGTACTGATTCTTATCTTTAGTGCTTGATGGGGCACTTAATTAATGTGTCACCTATATTTTTCCCATCAGTAAAAACTGCCATAAAATCATTTTCTACTAATATCATTGAGTCTCTTGTACTGCTAATTAAATCCCATTGAGTGCTCCTCTTCTTCTATTATTATAATTTGTAATACTACATTCATCAACATGAGCATATCCACGAGTAACCTAGGTCTACGTTGAACAGAAGAAAACTGCTTTTCATATTTCCCACAACACGTAAATATATAAACATCCAGGCACTGAAGAATTGGCGTCACACACTGGACACATTCGACTTGGTTATTTTAGCGTATGACAATATCAGTGTTAAAATTGACACGGCCCGTATCTATTGTCATTTTAATTATTACGTACGTGCCCATAAAACAGGCTTGATGGGTGGGTGCTATAAAAGCTTGATGTGGCAAACGAGATTTCAACACACATGCAGACGAACTAGTAAACAACACGGCGACACTCATCAGACGCAGTTAACTTTCCTCGAGTTTCCACAATTAGCGCAATTTGCGTTAATGCGCCCGCGCCGGCGACGTTAGATAAACTCTTGCGCAGATCCGATCAGAACTATACAGCGTGCGACCGCTATAAGTGGGATGAAAATAAGATAAAACTAAATGATAACGAAGACATTCTAATCATTAGCAAGATTGAACTGTTTAATCTGACTGTATTACTCTAAGTAAAAGTATGCTTTAATTATTAATTAAAAGCTATTAGTTAGGCCTACACTATGCTAGCTATTATGGGTGGTTTTTTGCTCTTCGTATAAAAGTTATTTACGAGATCATATTGATTATCTTGTATGCAAATCAAACGTTCATTTACATGTAACTATTAATAAAATAACAAATGGAGAGATAGCATGTTTTTGACAGATGATGTAACATAGTTATAGCATTACTCATCCTCGGCCAGTCACTTTGGGTTATCGCAATTATAATTACGAATCAATTTTACTTTTTTGTGTGAATAGATCTTTAAATAAAACTATGTGTCATGTTTTCTCATAAAAAATATAAAAGTATCTATAAATATTTGGGTCTTTGTTTTTGTTTATGGCGATCGTCAAGTTTATTTTGTTCTTATCTCAACACATTTCGAAGCCATTTTATTTTCCATCCGTCTCTATCGGCAGCCATTTTAGTTTAATATCTTTTTTTAGTTCATCATCGTAAGCTCCTCTCATCGCTCTTCAAAGTGCTCTTATAAACTTGTCTCTCTTCTTGTAACCGTAAACATTAACCCTTCTTTGTCATACGTCTGACATTGCTGACAGAGTGGACGGTCCTTATATAGTCTATTGCTGTCAGTAGTTGCATAATTATTGTGTCACCGTTTCGAATTGTTTTCTGACACTTTATCTATTATTTTACAGAAATTATTAGAAACTCTTTAAGAACCATCGCTTAAAATAAAGAATTTGAATTTAAATTGAAAGTAAAATCATAGTCATTTAATTTCAAAATTCCGCTAAGGTTGATTTTTCTTTATCTAAAAGAAACAACAACCTGTATAAGAATTAACGCGATACATGGCGCCCATGGCGGTCCGGTACCGGTTTACATTTGAAACTTAAATCTAATTCCAGCTCAATATGATTCTAATTATTACTCTTATAGTTACGACTTGCAATAACCTTATGGAAAGTAACACTGATTACAAAATCTTACACTAGGAGGATTAAATTAAGTAGAGAATCTAGTATTCTTAATGCTAGAAATAGTGATCGACAAAGACTTACTTCTTATAGCGCTAGACTATCGTCTTATTACTATTATAATTGTTGACTTGGTAAAACGCCTGAAATCGATTTGAGAAGAAAATGCTTTTCTTTAAAATATTGTATTGGTTGCTCAAGTGATACGTATCTGTCAATCTCGACAATCAGCATTGTTGGCAAAAGTCTTGATTGCAATTTAATTGCAGCTGTCAATTATTGTCACAGCTACTTTCTTTTGTCCATTATATAGTTAATATCTTATATATAACATTTAATTGGTCTCACGTCTGCTCCCATATTCGCATCGATGTTCATGTAATGTTTCTAACATGTAAGCTCAGTTATAAAAACTGCTACAGTTTTGTCATTTTTGTAATTTTCTTGAGTATTGTCGAAATTTCCGTGTGCTATTTCCTTCCTACTAGTATTTCTAATTTTGCAATTTTTTCATGAAGTGTATGAATCTACGCTAATAACCGTTGACGTCATTTGTAGTGATAAATGTTTGGCACTAGATGTTCATTTAACGTCAATAGCTTATGCGCGTGCCGCTATCCTTCACTGTTTGACGTTATAAACACTTCAAACGTTTCTTATTCTCATGTATATTTCAAGTAATGTTCAATAATTTACCGTTATTTGCAAACTTTTCTGTCATTGTTATAAAGCCCCACAATTTTACAATCCGACGAATAGTCCTAACCACAGAGGTATCACAATTTAGTCAAATGTTGATGAGTAATAGAACATTAGCATATTTTTAATAAACAACTCGATCATTGATTACTTTAAGTCCATTGGAATTGCAAACGACGAAGGAACGACCAATTTATTTACGCATCCACATTATGAATGCTTCGAGGTACCTATCTAATTAAAATTTATGTGCGTACATTAAGTTCTTCACTTATCTACAGTCCCCGCGTCTTGTTTATACTGTTAGTATAGGTATTTTAGAATCAAACCGCACTGACATGAGCACTAATATTAGTTTCATTTATTCCACAGTTGGTAGTCGTATGGTACAACTGTGGAACCGGACTCGCGTTAATGCATAGATACTTTCCAACCCTTCCATGAACGCGGCTAAATCTTTTATCGCTACCAAATCGTCTGTCGTAAATCCCAAGTCTCGGCCCATTGTTGCCGTACACGGTACTTATATGGGAGCGACCAAAATAAATCACGAACAAAACCATATCGGCGCGATCGTAGACTATCTCGGTCGGATCGACCGCGGGGGACTACATCGAGATACGGAGATATTACGCTATTGAATTAGCATTACCGCTGTTCTCGATATTGTTGTCCGCGGGCAGAGGCATGCCTCATAATTCAGTGTCGCATTATTTTAATTTCCTCGTCGTGCGTCGCGCTCCTCGACGACGGCTTGCGGAATCGTGCGAGATCTCTCCTCGCGATAGTATTAGACGCATAATCCTCACATCTCTGTCCACTGAGGAACCGTGTGGCACCTGCGGCACGTGTGGACGGCATTTCACAATACTCCCGCGTGCTAAGCTTTTCGTATCTATAAATAGATCTTTATAAAGGATTACCGGTATGCGCCTTCATTATAATCGCATCAATAAATGCCATTGTTTTTGTTACAGGTGGCTCAGCGACCTGAATGATCTTGACATCGACAGCTCCACCTATTAAACGTAAGTCAACAATATAATTAATTTTTGCAAGAAATATTCCACTGTCAGTTATTGTTTGTTTCCTTGTGGGGTCATTGCTTTCTTTACTCAACTTTTTATGACTATACATTTATGACATTCGTAGGAACCTATAATAAATAAATTATCTTAAAGTTAAATTAACCGAATATGTTATTGTTGATAACCTATCTCTCATCCAAAATTAATCAAACGTCGTTGGCCTGATTTTTAGGCGGTTCAGTAAACAGTAAGTTTCATTAGTTCATAATAAAGACTCAGATAAAATCACAAACATTTAAGATATGAATTCATATTTTGTCAGTGATCGTTTTCCCGTCGAGTGTATCATTATTGATTGAATGATAAATCCATCGATGCTTCTGACAAATAAAACCATTATTCAATTACGATCACGTCGCATGCCTGATACGATTGTCATTTGACCGGAGCGGACCCCAGGAATCAAATCAAACGTTAACCTCAATAATGGTATCGGTGATCTATCGGCTGTGGTTTGGACCAATATTGGAGATATTGAATAATAATTGGTGCACACGAGGCGAGCAGGGCGGGCGTCACGATGAAGATGCTATCTGTCGAGCGTGCCGCATCCATCAGCTCTCGATGTGCCCTATCTGTGCCGGTATCGCGCGCCAACGATAACCATTGTCTTACCGGACGATTATATCGGCGAAATTTGTGCTCGCCTCCGATCGACCGTTTGTCTTTTGCCGCAAATGAGCCGGATAATGGAGGACGCCGCATAAAAGGTGCGCGTTTGTGCTAAACTTTTGCTTAGTCATTAATATGCCGTGGGAACGGAAAGTGTTGAACACGAGACATCTAATTTTCGTTGCTCAATAAAACTTGTATTCAATAGATATGTTTGTAATGATTATGGCCAGCTTGCAATGCTTTTTATCCGTGTTCACTGCATGATAAATTGAAAATTTATTCATATTTTAATTGAATTCAACTGCAGTATTGAGCTTTGAACTGTTCGACTCGAAATACGGGCTTAATTGCCCTAAATGCAATATTTCATATCCGGAACAGTGGTTCTGTGGACATTAAATCGGCCGACTCATGCGCAGTTGACAGCGACAAGGTGCACGCGTTTAAGCGCAGTGCTCCCGTTCGCGACCGCGACCACTTAATAGCATTAGTGTCATTGTCTCGCGGTCATTAATAAGACGCTGGACAGTTCTATTGGCCGGCACGCCATAACGGGCCTAACCGTGTTCTGGCCTCGTGTCACGAATTTGTATCGTAATGGCCTTAGGGGGAGTTACGATCGCGGACTCCAATGTTCCCGGATATCTGGATAGCTACGCGCGTCGACCCACCTACGGACAATGGTGTATGGTTTCGATCTGCGTTTTATTAGCTATCGCGTATTTAATTTCATGTTCGATTTAATCGAAAGTCTGTACTTCTGTTTCTCTAGTAGTTGCAGTGGAGCTGTTAATGATTTTGCAATTACCGCTGAATGAGTACCGGACGTGGCTATTGTTATACTGCATCGTATAAAATACTGCAATGTCAGTATGTTACTTACGTAATGGCGGTTTTCGTTATTATGACATTAACTTAACGTTTATGAAGTGTACCTATGTCAGTCTTAAAGAAATGTACCTTATGGTTGTTTTATTAAAACAATCAAGTCATCCAGGAACAGCCCATCAAAAGAACTAGTTGGCGTTGAAAGAAATGAAAAGCCAATAATTTTAGTAGTTTTTAATCAAGCAAAATCAAAACAGTTTACTAAGGAATTGTTTTAACAATTAGTAAAATAATAAGACAAGGCTTTTGACATCAATAGCATATTAGAGGAATACACATAACTCAATACCGGTCATATTATACCAAAGGAATATATTGTTATCATATATTAATAGTACATTTATCTCTTTCATATAGCTATCTCTCTCTATTTAGATGACAGGTTAACGTCCATCATATCATGGTTTAGTACCTTCCTCTAATTAAGTTTCTTGATCTTCGCTTTGATTTAAAGTCGTATTAAAGTTTTCTGACTCGTTGAGTACCTAATTAGTCGCAAGTGAGTAAGTGAATAGCATGAGGTACTTGGATCGATTCCCGGGTCGGGCAATGTTATTAGGGGTTTCCGTCTGGAACTGTGTAGTAGCAGTCCTTAGTTTGAATAGGTGCCCGATGGATGGCAATAGAATCGCCCCCTATTACATGGGACTTCAACATAACTAGCAAAATGTAGTCTACAGATTATTTAATTTTGTTTTGTTAATAATTTACTAAGCATTAGGTTGTATAGATGCAAGATCTTACAACATATCAAACAGGGGGCTCGAGTCTGCTATTGCAATCGTGTCTCAATGACCGGTCATTGATCGAATATTTGACAACTTTGACAGTTTTTGTTTGGAAAATGTGTCATAAGTTTGACGTTACACGTCAAAAATCGATCATTGACCGGTCATTGAGACACGATTGCAATAGCAGACTCGACCCCCTGATGTGTTGCTTTAGAGTTTGTAGCGCTACTTCTTCTTTCCAAAAAAATATTAGGAAGTGGTGAATGGTGGAAGTTCTTTTTTTATTATTTATGCACGAGACAATTAACATTGTGTTGAATATTTACTCATGCAGACATACAATAATAATTTATAATTATAATATAATATCATTCGACATTCTATAGTGATTATAATAAAGTGCTATAATGTCACAAATATAATGTCAAATCGTTTTGGATAATTATTTAATGTCAAACACGTTTAAATAGAAATGTCAGAAACTGGTTTAAAAAGTCAACGGATTCCAAATTATAATGTCAAAAAGCAAAAATATAATACATAATAATTATTTGAATCATTCGTTATTGTGTGAAATTAAATCCGATATATTGTACAGACAGTTTTCGAATAAAAGGCTGTTAATTTGGTTTTAAACAAGTGGGTGTTATAAATTAGGACCTTTAGCTCAGAAGGCAACTTATTAAATATCTCTGCAGCGTTTCAGGGGACTATCTTATGAAAATTGTTGACGTTACAAAAGTACTCATTTGATATTAATCTCCGCCGAAGAATATAGAAGTAGGTACCTAATGTATATTATAATGCGAGCTGCCCCGCAAACTTCTAAGTTTCAGCTTAAGACTTGTCAAATGTCAAACTGTCACTTATTAATGACCTGGGAAGAAATTCACACCTGCCTGGGTCGCCAGCCATGTCATCCAAGACATTGCTGCATTAGAAAAATATAGAAACGAATTTTCTTTATGTTATTTTTTTGTGGTTTTTCACCTATTATTTATTATCATATTCCGGGCGAAAACAAATCGAAAAACACAAAAATCATATAAATTGTTCAAGCCGTTCTTCAGTTATAAATAATGTAACTTACACGACTTTGTTTTATATACATATATTATATAAATTGTCATTAGCTCATCATTAGTTTAGACACAGATTCATGATACAGTCACCGCCGACAATTGCTAAATCGCAGCCTCAATATTAACAGACGGCTGTAAATCCACTTGACTGGTGTGGAGCGTTGCATCGTCCGTACACCAATTAAGTCCAATTAGCCCATAGCCAGCAGCACCTCTTTGATACGCCGACAACGGATTAACAACCGACTTCTGAATTACTCCGATTTGTCGATAACGTCCACTCGTTACTATTAACAAATCAAGTCGTGTTTATTTATAGACAAGCACGATACACCTATATCTAATACTAGCTATTTTAGTTACTATTAACAAATCAAGTCGTGTTTATTTATAGACAAGCACGATACACCTATATCTAATACTAGCTATTTTAGTTAGGGGAATTATAAAACGAGCGATTAAAAAAAAGCTTTGCGACTGATGATGACATACTGTATTAATAACTTGAGCGGTATGAATTTGAATAAGCGAAAAATTAACTAAACTAACGACGAATATTGATTAATAATAAAATCCAGAAGAAGCTTACAAAAAGTGGATTGTGATAAATCTATTTCATACACACATCAACACCGTCTAGGGATATTTTGTATAAAGTTCTTAAACTCAAAAAATACTGGCCACTTTTAAATTCTTTTGGAGATAGTTTATTTTGTAAGCCTTTTTGAACGATTCTAAATTTGAATTTGAAAAAATACATTAAAAACAAAAGATTTACGCGGCATAATGGTAGCGAAGTCCGAAGGTTTCATTTACCTAGAGTAGTTTGTGGCAAAGTTTTTGTGTCCAATTTAAGTTTTATAACAAGTTATCGGTAAATTCCGAATTAATGTTATTGTGTGCATCATGCAGCGGCGCCATTTAACTAGAGAAGAAATGTTAAGGGCAGTAGGCATGCTCCAAGCTGGGGCTACTCAACGAAGTATTGCTGAGGAGTTTGGAACAAGACAAAACGTGATATCAAGGTTATGGTCACGTTATCGTGCTACTGGTGAAGTGGCTGAAAGACACCCAGGCGGGAAGCGCATAACCACTCAACGACAAGACCGATTTCTGCAAGTTGCCGCGAGAAGACAACCAAATGTTACGGCCATGCAGTTGGTTCAGAGGCTCCAGTCAGAGCACCAGTTGCTTGTGAGTGACCAAACTGTGAGGAGAAGGCTGCATGAAGCTAATCTTCATGCTCGCAGACCGCTTCGTACTCCAGCACTACGCCGAGGAAATCGTGGACGGCGACTAGAGTGGGCTCGTGAACATTTGCTCTGGGAAGAAAACCAGTGGTCTGTAGTGCTGTTTACCGATGAGTCCCGGTTCGGTTTCCACCCCGATACACGTAGAGTGCGTGTTTGGCGAGTTCCTGGTCGTGAGAGCCGTCTGCAACATCCTCAGGAAGTCCATTCATACAACGGCGGGACAATTATGGTTTGGGCGGGAATTCGTGTTGGTGGAAGAACAGACCTCGTTTGGATCAGAAACACCATGACGGCTGAAAAATACCGTAACGAGGTGCTAGTACCAATAATCTACCCCCATCGACTACAAATAGGCCAAGAATTCACGCTCATGCCCGTCCGCACACAGCGAGAGTGGTGACGAGCTGGTTGCAGGAGCACGACGTATCGGTCTTAGGCTGGCCCGCTCAATCGCCTGACCTAAACCCCATAGAACACGCGTGGGACATGCTCCAAAGAAGGGCTTTGAGGAATTTCCCTGCAAACGTTGCGACGGAAGAGCAACTTTTTTTCCATCTTAGTCGGACCTGGGACAATATACCGCAGCAAGACTTGGATAACTTAATCCGAAGCATGAAAAACCGTTGCAGGACCGTTATTAACGTAATGGGTGGTTTTACTGACTACTGATTTTTCACAGAACTGTTAAAAACAAATTATTTTTTCCTTATTTGTACATTTTTCTTTCAACACATTCGTTGTTAGTTTTACCATTATTTCTTGTTTTTTCTTTATTTGAATAAAAATTTGTTTACGCCAAAATACATTGTTTTCTTTAATTCTGGAGTGTAGTCTGATAAATGGGCTTTATAAAAATATATACATGTTGTATGCTATTTTTAATACATTTTGAGTAAATTGAGTAAATCCAAAATATCCCTAGACAGTGTTGATGTGTGTATATTAAAATTTTATCCGAGCGACTACATTACTAAGTGAGCGACTGGAAATACAGAGAGGGCAACTTCAATATTAAGATAGAACAAAACAGTTACTCAAAATGGAAACGGCTAGGTTAGGTTAGGTTAGAACTGTGACCACGCAACGCAACGCCCCTTTTTTGCAATGCAGTCGCTCAAATATTATGAAGCTGCTCATTTTGTATTTTAAGTAACTCAAATTAATGTTTGTAAGATACTATTCTGTTGACTTTTCGTCACTTACAGTCAGTCGCTCACTTAGTAATTATATAACCCAAATCAATTAATTTTGACACTTAAAATTGTAATTTACAGTCACTCGTTTTATTGCTACCTTTTTAGTTATATGCCATCTATCTCTAATATGAAGGTTAGGCTACACTTGCCGAGGTCGGTCCGTGGATGGATAACCATTAATTAAGTTCCTGTATCAAGACCCGTCCGTGCCCCGGAAAGGACGTAAAGCCGTTGGTCCCGGTTGTCATTTGAGTATCTTTGACAGTCATTACGAATAATCCGAAAAGGCTGACAGCCAGTCTAACCATAAAAAAAGGATTTTTTTGGAACGAAGTTCCTTATCGCGCGTTGCGAAAAAAGAGAAAAAATGAAGATAAAAAGTTGTAACGACACTTTTTGCTATAGTTGTGGGCCGTGCGGCGCGGCGTGCTTCTCGGTTGTGTGTGTGTGTGTGAGGGAGAAAGGGAGGGAGAGGGAGGGAGGGAGGGCGAAGGGAGATAGGGAAGGAGGGAGAGGGGGAGTGGAGAGTGAGGGAGAGGGATGGGAGGGGGCAGTGGGGTAGAGAGAGGGATGGGGGAGAGCTGAAGGGAGAGGGGGAGGGAGGGGAGACGGGGAGGGAGAGAGGGAGGGGAAGGGGGGAGGGATAGGGGACAGGAAGGGGGAGGGGGAGAGAAGATTGGGACCAAAAGTTGTAACGAAGACGTCCGGATGAAACGAGGTTCCTTTCGATTTATCTTGAAGGAATTTTACAATTCCTTCACTAATCAATCAAAATCAAAAGTCATTCAAATTAGGCTGAGGATCAGCACTTTTTGAACGTCAAAAATTACATAAGACAGTCCCAAAACGCCCGCCCTTCGCCACTTCCTAGTGTTTTTGCTGGGAAGAATCGAAGGGAACTTTGTTCCATCCGGGTATCCCTTGACACCTGTCAAGTTTTTATTGTATCTATGAGTCCAACCAAGGGCCATGTTACCCAGTCACTGTGTTGCTGTTTGGTAGTCGGTATGGCAGTTGTTCCATCTAAAAACACACTCACCTGCATCTGGTCACACTAGAAGCCGACCCTACCATGCTGGGAAAAGGCCAGACATATGGTGATGATGATGAAGCATGATATGACATCACTTTCCAGGAAGACCAGTTCATGAACGTCTAATTATATATCTGAAAGCAGCGTTTGCAAGTTCTCTCGCCAGTTGTTATTACGCGTCCCGATAAACGCCGATGGTATATTTCTTAATTGCCCGTTGCATGATACGGACGCTATCAGGGCACTATTTCCAACATAATAAGCATTATCATAACAATAACAGGCTAGTAACTCGCGGCATTCGATGTGCTCATGACGGCACCACGATAACCCGACATACCGTCTCAGTTGGATTTTGTGCAAGAAGCAATACACAACGTTTGTGTGTGACGTCCGTTATTTATTTAAAAAAAATATATTTGAAAACAGAAGTTTGTCGAAAACTTTAGTGTTATACTCGTACAGTTTGGAGTTCGCAATGTGTGTGTGATTGTGATTATTGGAATCGACTATCTGTTTCTTTTACAGAATAATGTGAGTTGGTTTTCCCTTTTTAATTATATTGGTCGCCTAGTAAGGTTCTTATAGATAGACCTAATAAACTGTATTCACCCATTATCCTCTCTTTGTTGTAGTATTATAGGGATATATGTATGTAGGTATCTAGAGCTACGATTCTCATGAGCTCATATGGCGGTCATTTCAGAATCAACAGTGCTATTCTGTTAAAATTATTGCGTGTAAATGTAGGTGAAGTGAAGGCGAATTGAGTTGTCATTCCATACTAATGCTAGGGTGTTGAAACTGACAGTTCACTTCACTCAAGGTTTTACGTGATGGCTTTTACTGAATCGTTCGTCCCACGACGGGGACGAAGTCGGTGGGACGAACGGGAATACTCCAGCTAAGCTACCCTAAACTGTAAAATTTATGAATTGAACATGAACCTGTGTATTATGGTAAAGAAACAAGTACCATAGAAATTTGACACATTGGGGTAGCTTGATGTGCTAGCCTCTGTACCTACTAACTGCCTTACGGGTCTTTCCGAGGTTATGCACTTGCTGAGGTCAATCCGTAGATAGCTGATTAATAGCACGTAGATTCCGGCTGTAATTTGTAGGTTATTTACTGTCGTTATGGGTATCCAGAATCCTCGAAAATGATGAGCGGTCTTGTCGTGGTGTATCGTATTACCCAGCCGTGCCTGTTTAGTGCAGGCTGGGTAGTCAGTCGCTCTATGTTATTAACTGAATCCGGGTACAGTGGCAACGGGCCCTAAGGCCGACCATACACGAACTGCTCGAGCAGTTAGCCAGTGATCAACTTAAACGGATCGCTCTTGCGGTCGCCACAATAAATTTCACTGCGCTGCCAACGGCCTAAAGCAGTCACAACTGCTAGAGCATTCCATGTATGTGTGTACGTAAAAGACTGTAGTTTACTGTGCAGCAGTCGCAGCTAGAAGCAGTCCATTCTACTGCTTCAAACTGTCCGTGTATTGCGGGCTAACATAGCCGGAAAGAGGGTTCGGTAGAGCATAATGATACGAAGAGTCAACACTGATTCACCTGCATCACTTTCTTGATCAATAGTTATTTCGAAATCTCTATCCGTGATTGATGGTACAAGTAATTTACTTTTGAAATGTGTAATTATAATAGGCTATTGTTGCCATTGAGCGTTGAATAGCAATTTTACTAAAGTTAAATTATAAGATGTGGAGTTCTTCGTGTTTGAATGAGGTTTTTTTTCCGTGTGAGTGAATGGGTCATTCGCAGCACGGTCTCAATTTCTCAGCGGGCTGTGCGATCATTTATCATCGTCTTGTTTACCGAAGGACAAAGATACAGTGTTTATGTAATCTAAAAACTTAGCTTTTTGAACTGTCACTCTTCTGTAGTGTTTGCGAAAGTTCTTTTGTTCGCCGAATTGGTTTCTTGTGTACGCTCTTTTAGTTTAGTAAATAGAATCTACTTTTGTTTGAAACTGTATCATGTACTTAATAAAGAAAATCGGTAGAATCAGTGCCCTAATAAACTCTTCAGCATAACAACTGTCTGGTAAATTAGAAGAACTAGATCGTTATATGTATATGTGCATTGTAATACTGCTACTTATTAAGTAACATAGAATTAATACCGAATATCGAGAATCAACTATATCAGTCGTCAACAAATTAAATTATTTGGCCGCATGCCAGAAGAACAGAACATTAAAAAGAAAAACATATATTGACCACTAAATTATGGCCTGCCTTGAGCCTTTTCAGATTACATATTTCGTGTGTTTCGGGTTATTGTCTGGGGGTCGAGTCTGCTTTTGCAATCGTGTCTCAATGACCGGTCAATGATCGATTTTTGACGAATAACGTCAAACTTATGACACATCTCCCATACAAAAACTGTCAAAGTTGTCAAATATTCGATCAATGACCGGTCATTGAGACACGATTGCAATAGCAGACTCGAGCCCCAGATTTACTGACTGGTCTGTTGTTTAGGATGCACTTTAATTGAATTCACACATCACAGCAGCACTCTGCGTAGTAGAGTATAAATATATTGTATAGTATATCGGTTTGGGGTCCGCAATTCCACGTCTCAGCGCGTATTTTGCTTTCTGAATTTCTAATTTCTGTATCATACTTTTGGTTCATGTATTGTCTTTACTAACATAGGTACTTTGATAAATTCACTGACACTATCACTAATAAATAAATAAGCCATTTATTCCATATTTATAATTCTAAGTTAACATTTCTAATCTTGTTAGTAATTAGTTAATAAATTTGTTTAAACTATATTAGTATAATAGTATCACTGACTGAAATATGGACCCCTGTAAGAGTAAAGGCCTCCTTCATCTTGTTCCTCAACTCTCTGTCTTGGCCAGAATTTATCTAGTCGTTTCCTGCTAGGTACTTGAAACATGTCATCTGCCCACCGTCTCATTGGTCTTCCAACACTTCTTTTACCTAATGATGATGACACTCTCACTAGAATTACCTTTTTCTTTTTATTAAGTCTGCTATCGCCTTTTTGCTTGTGGTAACACGTTCCTCTGAAGTGCTATTCTGTCATCCCTGTAAAGAACTGTCAATGCCTAGCATAAGTATCGAATGACAGCTCCATTCGCTCTCATTTCATCTACCCCGTCTAAATTTGTTGTTTTAATTTAATTAATTTAGTGTTAATTTATTAAGTTTCAACGCAACTTTTATACTATAGTCTTTTTTTATTATTTTTGTATGTTATGTATGACAACGTTTTATGTGCATGCTGAGTTTACTCTGATTTGTTGCAGATGTTTAAATTGCTTGTAACAGTATATTCAATTGTTGGCGATCCTAATAAATAAGGTACAGAATGTGATGCACTCAATGCTAGATATTCACTTCACCTTCCTCTAGGCAGGGTATTTTACGGGTTGGCCTTTACTGAATTGATCGGCTATAGGCAAATAAACATTCACCCATACGCATTTCACAAAAGCTCATTCGAAAACCCACGTACACAGTTTTGACCAGTCGGTTTACATAAAAACAAAACCCAAGATAAAACAACGCTTATCAGTAAAAACATATCTAAATAGATACCTAACAGTAACTTATGATATTTAATTACTTGTGTACAATTAGCCAGAGTACATCAATATTCTTCACTGTCACTTGTACCCAACACGAGATCTTAAGTTATACATTGTAGGTACTTGACGTTATCGGTTACTGTTATCTATCAGTGTTCCATATGGCATCAACGTTATTATCGGAAATTAATAATGTTAGTGTTATATCAAACTGAAATTATACAGGCTTTGAAATGCACCTTAAAAGCGTTACTCACAATTGGCTTTGACTGTTAGTTGGTAAAAGGTGCTTTAGTGGTAGTGTTGAAACCTGAATAAAATTTTAAGGATTTCATATTAATAAGTGGTGGTTTACAAAAATACAGAGTGTGGTTAACTAGCGAATAGCTATGACACATCCAAAGACTTGGATGGGAGCACCTTATGATGACGAGTTTGCTTAATCATTAAGAATATGATGAACGTCATAACAAGGGACAAAAAGACAACTGCAACACGCATCTACAATTCAAAGACTGCTTGAACGCGATCAGCACGCGATGAAATTTGTGTCATGTGAATTAATTTTTGCATAAGCGCTATGCAAAAATTAATTGAAAATGAAAGGTGCAATGGTTATTTGTGTGTGCATCACACTTCTAGGAATTAACAGGTATTGTATCAACATTTTTTTTGTTTTTTTTTGTTGTGTTTTGTGGGTGGCGATGGCGTAAGTGATTTGTAAAGCATTTTATCTGCACCCTCTTGCCTATACTTATCTAAATTTATTTGGCGTAGACCCAACAAGTCTTTTATTTCAATACATCTCTGTTAGCTGTCAGCTCAGAGTTGCCCTTTCAATCTCATCAAAAATGGTTTTTAAGTCATTGTCCATATTTCAAGTGGTTCCTATCCCATCCATGTTGTATTTTGCTTGCTTCATACAGATGTATGTGTTTTCCTAATAATTTTGGGTCAAAGTTTGCTTTCTTTGTGTTAATAAAATTAGGGCCTTTGTTTACTGTGAGTGGAGAAAACGTACCATAGAAGCGAAACGGAATATTTAATGTAATTTAACACATAATTTGGCAAAAGAATTTGACTACATAATAAAAATCCGATTAAGGAAAATCTTAAGATGTATGTAAAAATAACTTTAATGTCCGTAGAAGACACGCGTCCTCCTACTACCATAACTATAAACAGATATTGTGTTAATTTTGATAAATATTGATTTTGGTAAAGATATTTATTTCTGTAAATTAGTTTTACACGTCATTTTTTGACTAGTGAGGTGAGGTTAGCGTTCCACTATCTGACTACTCTGAGAAGAAACACCGAAAGAAACTTAGAGAGATGACAGTCTCTTTACAAGTATCTTGGTGAGATCATGTGAGGAATATACAAATTAGTGTCTTTTGAGGGAAGAACCACACAGATAAAAAGTCCTGTCTTGTCAGTGCGCGCATTTGTCGTTTGTTTATCTGTTTTCTTTAACCTCTACATAGAAGAGTAAGTGAAGTTTGCAAATAACAGCTCAGTATTGGGTTGCGCGTCATTAAAATAGTTATTCACCAAATCATGAGTTTACAGACATTTTCTAAATTTTAGACCTGTAGTCGTAAGCGTAAACGGAGCTGTAAATAGCATCAAACCATCTTAATAATAATAACACCAGCCTGTTACTGTCAAACTGCTGAGCAAAAGCCTCTTCTCATACAGAGAAGGCACGAGCATTGATCACCACGCTTGCTAAAGCGGATTGGCGTTTTCAAACATGTTTTAACTTTAAGTCCAGGTTACCTCACGATGTTTTCCTTCACCGATGCCAATGATGTATAAGATAAACTTAAAAAGAGCATAATGAATATTAAAAAGTCACATTGGTACTTGCCCGGATTTGAACCACAACCTCGTGCGTGAGAGGTACTTAAACCATCTTACTTTTAAATAAAAACACACACCTTCAAGTATGCAAGATTTTTTGCATAGGCAATAAGTAACTCAACTGCGGCGACTCGATAGGGTTAAAAATAGTTATCGGTATTGATTAACGATTCTGTCATTCGAGCACAGCTGACATATTGGCAATGAAGAGATACTCTCATTAACATGCCTGACTTAGTATTATTTACTGGAAAATTCTTGATACCCGTTGGGTCTAGAGTGCAATATTACACGCACCGTATTATCTTTATTTAAAACTAGCAGACGTCACGCGGTTTCACCCGCGCAGTTCCCGTTCCCGTAGGAATACAGGGATACAAAGTAGCCTATGTTACTCAGGGTAAACTTTGCGTTCCAATGGTGAAAGAATTTTTGAAATTGGCACAGTAGTTTTTGAGTTTATTCATTACAAACTTACACACAAAAATACAAATTTATCCTTTTTATTAATAGTGTCGAAATATCATGTAATGTCACGGTGTTTGTCCTCGATAAATATTTTTTATGTAATTTTTTTTGCATGTAATTTGGTCTGACGTAAAACATAGGATGGTGGTTTCGATTGTTTACCTTAACCTTTTTTCTGATCTCTGTTAATTACAGAATAGGCGTAATATCCCCTAAAGGGTTAGGCAGAAGTGTAAAACTATACTACACCTGTACACCAACATTACGCCAGCTATTATTGAATAATATGTAATATGGAGTGAGCCTATTGTCACTAACTGACCACAAATTAAGACTTACGACTTTTATTAAGATATTCCAGATTGTAAAAACTAAATAATAAATGATAAATCATATTTTTTTCTGTAAATTAGTTTTCACAAACATTTTTACACGTCTTTTTTTAAACTAGTAGATGAGATCGGAGTTTCACTTGACTACTCCGAGAAGAAACACCGAAAGAAACTCCGAGGTTAAAGTCTTACGCAGATTAGTGTCTGAGATGGTCTTTTGAGGACGAACCACACAGATATGAGGGGACCAGATCAGTCAGTGCAAGCATTTGTCAGTAATCGTGAGCTCAACTCGGAACTTGAGGAGCTCCACGTGCTGACGAAAAATACCAAAAAAAGAACATTTGGGTTGGTCCCATAAAGAACTCAAACTGCCAGACAACATGTAAAAATAAATAAATAAAAAAACTTAAAATAATTAATTAATTAAAAGAACTTAATACTGAGACTCGAACCATCTTGACCAACGTAGTTAGTAGATTAGTTTAGTAAAATATTATTAGAGCCACCGCTTTGAAATAACTATAATACTATATTATACATGTTATTGTTGTATTATTGCAAACTCTTGACGTTTTCATATGAAGTATGTTGGCAACAAACTTTATTTTTTTAATTAAATTTATTATAATGTAATGTAATCTATCAACGGTAATGCAGTAAACGTGTTCAAGTGATCACTATTATTAGGTACAATAGAAGTATTAAACATAATCTTTAATTCATTATGTGTACATAAACTTTACATTCTTACTTTTAATTTTATGTAATGTACCCATAAAACGGTACATTTTATTGTTGTGCAGTATCCCATTACCGCATTGTAAAATTGTTCATAATGACTTTGGAGAATTCAATGTTTTCATTTTGCGACAACCTTGCAAGGTGCGATTTACGCTCGGGTTTTTTTTTACAGCGCTAAACACCGCTTTAATAGCGCTGTATTTACAACTCATGCGTGTTTCCTCGTTAGCGCTTTAATTGCTTATTTACTCGTCATTTACTGATGAGCTTTGACGTTATTAGACCATTCTATTTATCGGGACTATACATTTAGTTGTATTTACGCTCATCACTAGCTCTTATCGCTTGAGCATTACTAATTTCCTCTTATCTTACTATAACAGTTACTTCTTGAATTATCGCTTCGTCTTGTTTTAGTTACGCTCCATTTGCTTTTTACACAACATTATTTTTACCGTCTTCATACAAAATGGAACGTCCGTCAATGCTTGAATAATCAGTCTCAGAAAGTAGGGCCTACAAAAATTTTACTTTCTCTGAAAAACGAGTGGTTTTGTTATGAATTTGGCAATTATGCAGAGGCTCAATACAAGTTTCGTTTTTAGGGTTCCGTAGTCAACAAGTCTGTCCGCAGCAGGTGAGCTTAGAGACTTTTACTACTATATAGGAGGGTAAATATGGACCTGTCTTGCTCCAACTGTGAAACAGACAATAGGCCTGCACTGTGTTTTAGATAGTATGTGAAACGTAACTATGAGAGAAAGGGAGAAATATGTTTGCTCGCACTCTCTCTTGCACCTACAGTAATATACGAAACGTAAGTCTCTCTCTTACTATCTTCACTGTCTATATCTCTTTCAAGTTCTGTTTGCCTTGCCCGATCACACTTTTCGTAACGCTCTCGTCACGTATATTCACCAGCATTCTCCCCAAATAAGCGTGCGTAAAGAAATTTAACTTCAAAAAAGAAAACCTTCCACAGCTAAGCAGGCTTTACAAGTTTACGAGTAACAGTCGACAAGTTATAATATGCACTTGGAGAACTAAAAATTTCGTACAAATTCCATTGAAAATTATTTAGGGATATTTATAACATTTTAAGTTTTTCCTATCGATCATTTTTTAAAAGTGATCGATGGTTTTTACTCATCCTTTTGGAAAGTTATTCTGTAGCTACGTTAGCAGGGATTTACATCGGCGCCGGCGCAACGTAATGTAAATGAACACGCGGTAGAAGTGCGCCGTGTGCTGTGTCACTCGTTTGACCTGGTGGCATTCGGAATATATTACTAAGCTGTAAGACAATTGAGTAAGTGTGGCGTCGATCATCGACAACGCTTCTATAATTGTATGGGTAGTTTATGTGTGAAGGTACTCCTTTCGCTTTTAGTTAGGGTTTAGTAAGGGACGTGCTGTCTTAAAAGGCCTAGATTTAGTTTAGTGGGATAGTTTTAAAAATAAAAAGGGTTTTTAGAACTATAGGTAAATATGGGTTGCGCAGAAACGAGTTATAAAATAAAAATTGTGTGAGCGATGATTATGAATAAAGGAGTTGGAATTAATAGGCACTTTTAGGTGCCAAAATGGTAGAACAAAAAAAATCGTTAACCAAATCTCTAGAACACTTGTCTTCTACATAGAAAAAGAAGAATTCTTAAGAGCTGATATTCTGGCGACCACGGAAAACGTACCGTTGGAAGGCCTCCCACAAGTTGGAACGACGACTTGGTGAGAGTCGCGATCTGATGGATGCGAGGCGCACAGGACTTAGTCGTTGTGGCGGCCTTGACACTTGGGGGAGGCCTTTGTCCAGCAGCGGACATCTTTCGTCTGAAATGATAAATGTGGCCGTATCCAGCTTACTTATAAAATTAGAAAGATTATAGTCCAAACCGGAAAGATAAGTCGGTAGCTCAGTAATGCAGCTTTACAACTTTTCTAAGACATTACGACGCCCAGTTGTTAACTAAATATGCTAAATAATCATTCTCATCTATTAGCAGTCACATAAACACTTCATTGCCTGTATCCGGTTTACACAGACGAGATATTAATCGTAATAGATATAGTTTTGTTCAATGAACTCTTGTTTGAACATCTTGTTATTAGTACGTACCTATTTCCAATATTTTATCTATCTGAGTCCAGTATGGTTTGTAGTTGAGTGACCTATGTTAATATCTTTAATTAGGAGATTCATTTTGTTGTGGCGAAACTGATGGTGTTCAGTGGTTTTGTTGAGGTAGGTTTATAGGTGTTGCAAAAGATTCGTCTGTTCCCATGAACCCCGGAACCAGCAGGTTTAAGAAGGAACATCTGGGTGGTTTTTAGTCAGTTTAACAGACCCCTTCGCACTCCTAGGAACGGAGAACATCTATCACAAAGATTATCCATTACCACAGTCTAAAAACCTACACCGACAAAGCCGTATAGACAGAGCAATCGTGCGGGGTGTGAGGGGCGAGACGCGGGAATGCCGCTCCCGAATTGGGAACAAAACGATGTTCGTAGTTCGGGAGGTATTATTCAGGGCTAACGCGTGTAGACGTTGTCGTCATTTTTCCAGAGATCAAAGGCATCGTCCTACTGTATTAATATTTATACTGTGCCATTACTATGCAAAGTTTTTGGTGATACCCAGAGGGAGACAGAGAACAGCAGGCCCCATAATGCTCAATACCTATACATCTTCAAAAAATTAAATGATATTTTGATCATTTAGAGGTATGAGAAACAGGGTGTAAAGTTCCTTATCCCCCATAGAAAAGGGAGGATCCTCCGACCAGACGGGTGTTGAGTCTGGTGGGCTAACTACTTTGCCCGACGGTTGTTGTCGGGAACTTGTATACGTTCTTATCGCGCGGATAACTGTAATACCGCGATGTAGGATGTCAGTTATTTAGTTCGCCACTAGGTCCAAACAATTATGTGAAGTGCTAATCAGAGATAAATTGTTGATAATGTCAAACCCACATGTGCTTACAGCATTTTGGTTTTAGATGTTAACTAATGGTGCTACTCAATATACTCCGTAGATTTGTTCCGACAATTTACAATTTACTATCGCACATTCACACCCAATAATAGTATGTTGTGAGAACGCGCAATTGTGAAGATTCAAAACATTCAATTTGGGACGTATTGCCTGTAGTCTGCATCACGTATGGCGACGAATGTTACGCTGCTGCGTGGAACACTTTTTCAGTTGTCTTGTGAGTGTTTAACATATCTGTTTATAGAGTTTTGTTGAGCATTCCTAAACCCTCATTACTTTTGTCCCCAGTGTTAGCATGGTGGTGGTGCTGAACGGCGTGCTCGCCGACGAGTGTCCCACGTCGGTGCGTGCGCTGTTGGTGGCGCACCCCGGCTACAGGGATGCGGCTGCGCAACTGCTGGCAGCTGCCGCGAGAGTAGTCCCTTCTCCAGGACTTCTGTACGTCGGACAACGGGAGCTGGCTGCCGTAGTGCCACATGACAGTGAGTACAGCTTTATAATGAGCACAAACTATGGTTAAGGAGACATTTTTTTTTTTTTGTAAGATACCGATTTGATCTTTATTTGATTTTACCACAGATCTCAAGGGCTTTAAGAATTGTGCGAATATCGAATTCGGAGAATATGGAGGACACTCACAATTTATTGGGTTGTATTTTTATCTCAGTCATTGATTGACTGAGTTGAAAAATTCGTTTCTTCTTTTAAACAAAAAATGTTGCCCCAGGTTCTAGGAATTTCTCCTTTATCGAGGGTGGGTTAACAAATGTTTAAACTCATATGCAGAAACAGCCAGACACGGAACTCTGGGGGCCAAGCAAATATTTTTCCATGTGGGAATTGACCGGTCACACATAGTCATTGAGAAGCCAATCACTCAGCCACACATGTAATGTTCACTAAGACCCGAACCGAAGCGGATGTTGAAAATCATTGTGTCAAAAATGTCTACTGTGTTTTGGAACAGGTCCAAATAAACTTGATAATACTTATGGGTACATCTAGTTGTATGCCATTAATGAGATAACTAACTTTGTAACATAACGTTTTTTTTCTTCTTCCAGAAAATGTCAACATCATAGGATCAGATGACGCCACATCATGTATAATCGTCGTTGTCAGGCATTCAGGTAATTTGTCTAATTTAAAGTGGGTTGATTTCTAGATCTATTCTTCATTGCTCAGAATATAAGAAACGAGGCCAGTTACAAATGAGGTCATATGACTTATTTTCTACAATAGTTCTATGATGTATGGTTCCAGGTTCAGGTGCAGTAGCCCTTGCCCACTTAGATGGCTCGGGCACAGCGGAGGCGTCAGCAGCAATGGTGTCAAGAGTGCAACAGCTAGCAGTAGGATACCCTGAGGGAAGGCTTGAGCTGCAGCTGGTCGGAGGCTTTACAGACCCACACCGATACTCTGATGAGCTGTTCGCGAATATCATGTGTGAGTTGATCATTTACAAGTAGTCGTCTCATGCGGAGATCAGGAAGGCAGTCGCTCTACCTCCATCAGCCCCCCTAGCTAAGTTACAAACGCTTCGTATCTATTCTCTTTCTACAATCGAGAACGGCTCAAATCCCTTTGTTTTGATCACGTGTCTTAGCGTGTCTCGCTAAGTCACGTCACTGTTAGACTGGGATCCGAACCTAACATAGCTAGATGCAGGTTATACAGATGTTGAATTTTTATACGGTTCCATATCGATTTATACGTATAGGGCGCGCTATGGTTGGACTAACTTTTATTTGACGAATATGAGTTGCTGGTTTGTTTGTTTATCAGTTTTTCACCCGATATACACACGGCGCAAGTTGCATCACTCTTTAACCACCTTTTCGTCTACATATTCTTCTGTAGTAGGTTGAACGGTGAACACTAATTGTGAAAACTTTGGTTATGGGACGTGATAGTTTCCTCAAGTTATTTTAACGTAGGGAATCTAGTACCCATGTCTTAAAAACAAAATCTCGAATACAAGAGACTTATAATACCAAACGGCACCATCTCTCAAAGACAGTAGGCTTGTATCCCAGTAGTGGAAATATTATAGGCTAATTATGCTTTATCAATATATTCCGGCAATGTTGTAACAATACTTACTCGGAAATAAACAATTAGAATTGACGCAGAGGTCATCCGATGGACTCTTGTCAGCGTGCCAGCGCGCGAATATTAGCGAGTGGTGCGTGGGCGCAGCGTCCATTGTTGCGTAGCGCGTTCCGAGGACTTGACGATCTCAGTGACTCATCTTGGGACATATCAGTATTATTTTTGAAGAATTTATGGCTGTGACGAACTTTTACTTTCGACACTTTGAGATGGCGTATTTCCTGTATTCAGTTTAGTTAAAATTTTATGCGGGAAGAGATAAAGACATCCAATTAAAAAAGGACTTGCTCTTCATTTTTTACTGATCTCTCTCTCTTCCACATTAATAAACGCGGAGTAAAGTTACAGCCAGTATGACCTCCGAATTATCCATAACTTTGTCTCTATTTAGAAAATAAATTAACTCTTCGTTCTTTGCCTTGGGTAGGATTTTATTGTCATCCTAGGTGTTAGTGATTTTTCCTGAAATTCTGCATATATACGACGTCAGGTTAACAGAATAAGACTTAGGGTACCTTTTATATTAAAAAGTGTTATCCTGAGTATAAACCAATTAGGTTATTATGGTAATAAATGGCGCCAAGCGTCTTTCGAATAATGATTGAATTATGTCATTACAAGAAGAGTGCAACGCGCGAGCGAAGCTAATCCTACTAATATTATAAACGCGAAAGTTTGTAAGTAATAGGGATAGATATCGATGGATGGATGTCTGTTACTCTTTCACGTATAAAATACTGAATGGCTTTTAATAAAATTTGGTATGTAGTTAGCTTACACCGTGAATTAACACATAGGCTACTTTTTATCCCTGTATTCCCACGGGAACGGGACCTACACGGGTGAAACCGCGGGACGACTGCTAGTAATAAATATTTTTTCTTTCAGTATCATTCCACCGTCTCTCTGTAGAGATTGATCTCACACTAGCGTGCTGTTGTGAACTGAACACGGCACTGGGCGGCGGGTCGGCCGCGCCGCTAGTGACGGGCGTCGGCGTGGACATCCGCGCCGGCGACCTGTTCCCCGCCACGTTCCCCGACAAGGGACCCGAGCTGCCGCTGCGAGGCGCACGGACAATCACTAGTGGACCACATTCGGGACAGGTAAGGATGATGATTTTCAAATCGACATTATCGGTGACTTAACGACGGGCGTAGCTTGTGTTTTTCATTCATTTTCATCCCCTTAACGTCTTATGTATGGTGGCCGCAGCATGCCTTCTTCCGTCATACATCTTTATTTGCCAGCGGCATCTCAATAGTCACTTCCTTTGTAGTCTTTTTGTCCTTAACACAATCCATCCATCGATTCTTTGGTATTCCCTGTAAGCCTCCACATTCTGCCACTGCCTTTTTATGCCCTAAATTCAGATAACTATTTTGGTATGATTTTGTTCCGTCAGTTAGTCCCTATTTACCTCCCACGTCACTGGTCTTTGATTTTTGATTGCCACGTCAAAAAATCAAAGACCTGCAACTCGTCGCCACGCGTCACAACTACATGACGCATGGCGTGTTGGGAACATTTTTGTATATCAAAGTGTCAATGAGTCTTATTTATTAATTAAAAAGATTTTTCTGCTACTCAGGTGCTAGATATATACGACAACACGGTGGGCATGCTCCGCATTGGTCCGTTCAACTACGAGCCGCTGCGAGGAGTGGATCTGTGGCTGGAGCAGTCCGACGACTTCATACTGCAACACCTTAGCACTACACCAGCTGTTGAACCACCACACTTCGTTCACAATGTAAGTAGAGAGTAAACCGAGGTAAACAATACAAGTGATCCTTATAGTAGTCGCTTAAGATGTGTTACATCTGACATGTTATCGTGGTAAATATGCCACCATAAAATAAAATGACAGTACGACGGTACCACGTCATACTGTCATTTTATTTTATGGTGGCATATTTACCTCAAGCAATATAGGTTGGCACCATGTCACAGTCATATCTCCGCCACCTCGCGCTCATTGGTAAAATCAAATAGCGTGCGCTTCCTCAGTTTTCTGTCCAGTATCACGAATTTACTCCCAAACATTAGCGAAAAATGCAGGGGTATATCGAAACAAACATTCGAATGAGATCTTTATGTTAAACTTAGTTATTTGCCAGCTTTTATTATCCCAGTGCGAGTCAATGGTATCTTTTTATACAGTTGTATTAATCACCACGCATGCTCGATGCGATATCAGACTTTTATTACATAGTCATATACTCAGGTCTGGAGGTACCTACCTGTTATTTAGATTGTCGTATAAAATCAAATCAAAAGTCGTTTATTCAAATCACGCTGAGGATCAGCACTTTTTGAGTGTCAAAAATTTCATACAGTCCTCCAAAACGCCCGTCGTTCACCACTTCCTTGAGACATTGCTGGGAAGAAGTGGCGGAAAAATCTCGCCAGCAATGCGTCTGTCTGTTGTCTTAAAAGAACTTGAGTTTACACAATAATGTTAGCTAGCACGAATATAAATGATAGTAATAGTAACATTTTTATTTTAAAAATAAACTAATTAAAATAAATTAAGTAAATATTTACACTAAAACTAACTGCAAATATAATAATAATAAGAACTCCTTAAAAAAAACAAAGCCGGTACACTCAGGTGGCAAAGTTCTCCTCCTCATCGCTGTCATCTGGAAACGTGCCCAGAAGACTGGCAGCATTTCCACGTTGGATGGCAATGCTAATTCTTTGGCCTAAGTTTTAGCCAGCCCTCTGGTCATGCGAAGTGTCGACCAGTCGGCGAGTAATAATAATAATTGGTAGTCACATTGCTACTTGCCCGGATTTGGACCTAAAACTGACTGAGTCATCACAGTCAGATCGGCCCAAGCCGACCCCACCTCTTATCAAATTTAGTCACACTTGAAGAGCAGATAGGTGGCTGATTAACTTATCAATTATTATTCCAAGTATTTTGTGAATGAAAACTTATTTGTTTTGATCATTGCTTCTCTGTCACCACATGTGTGTTGCTGTTGATTTTGTTGATAACAGGCAGTCTAAGGCGTGTATTCTATAGTATGAATGACTAATGAAATTAACAACACGCGGTCTTCGTCACAAATTCTAAAAAAAATGTCGAATCATTATTATCTTTTCATTTCTTATTAAATACATCTTTAAATATTTAAATATAAAAAAAACTTTCATTATAATTATTATTTATTCTTCGCATTATTAATTCATTGAAAATTCTAAGAGGACACCGGTGTCCGCGCTGTCATTGTCTTTCTATTGTATCTCTAATTGACACGATTGAGAGGTTAAGCTAACATTAGCGCTAAACGTCGAGAGGCATAAATATGAAAAAAAATGTTCATTGACACGCAAAACATTGTACACACACACACGTATGTTAGATTCTCTGACTCCTGCTATAGTTGAAACTGTGATGCAAGAGTCAGTCCCTCCCCTATTAAAATGATGCATTTTCATAAATCATAAAGTTAAAAAACAAACGAAAAACTTTTGCATACAATAAAAAGAAAACAGAAAAAAAAAACAAAACCAAAGTTCAGTGATTGTTCATGTGCATCTGTGCTTGAGTGAATGTTGGGTAAGTATGATGTTTGTGTGTGTGTGTGTGTGTGTGTGTGTGTGTGTGTGTGTATGTGTGTGTGTGTGTGTGTGTGTGTGTGTGTGTGTGTGTGTGTGTGTGTGTGTGTGTGTGTGTGTGTGCGCGCGTGTGTGTGTGTGTGTACGTGTTCTGGCTTGAATGTTTTAGGAAGGGAGAAAAAAAAAAGAAAAAACACGATAATTTATCTGCAGATAGGAAGAAAATGACATTAAACCACATCCAGACTCCATGAGTTCTATACATCATCCCGGACCCAATTTTAATAATATTAATAAATGTCATATTTTTTCTCAAAATTTCCAGATCCGCGTTACACTGAAATTCATCCAGCAGCATCCATTCCCGGCTGTGACAGTGTTCCCGGACAACCGCGCGCATTACTACCGCCGCGACGAGCAGTCCGGTTGCTGGGTGCCCATGCGCTTCTAAACAACCAAACATCAAGACAATTGCTGATAAACAACCACGTCTATAAAACTTCAGTAGTATTTTGTTTCTTTGGTATAGATTGTGACGAATATTCAAGACACTAGAACGTACAGATCGCGGCACGTAAGTTTGAACTACCTACAATCTTCAATGCGCATGCGCAGTTATAGATTTTCGGTCCTCAATCGAATTGCGGCTTGACGTACGCAGCGAGGGGCTGCACACAACGATAGTAACGACCGCCATTTTAGTTCAACTTCGTGCCGCGTGCTAAATATAATGACACCGAGTATAAAGGTCGCTGCATTGGTAACGTGTTTTTATTTGGACCGAATGGGTCATTTTTATAGTAAACGAAACTCACGTTACCGTCCCGTCTGTGTATCCCTGACGTATATTCGTTTACATTTTCTGTGAAGCGACATTGCTGAAACTTCACATACCGTGCTGTGCAGATAAAAATATGCTATGTATGCAGCGGCCTTAAAAGTCTCAGGTGCAAGTAGGTACTGATTAAAGCTGAGTATTAGCCTGTATGAATATAAAAAAGTTATTAAATTCCGTATAAATTTTGTATTTACTAAAGTACAGACGCCAGCTCATCAAGTTACCCCAATGTGTCAAATTTCTTTGATGGTTTTTCAACTTTATGTCAAACAGAATAAGGTTCTTGATATGTTGGCGTCTGTGCAATCATATAAACGTCAATACAACTTAGAGAGTTGATTTTGGTCGAATTCAAGAAATAAATACCTATTTGATATTTTTAAATATTGCACTATTTGAACTAAGTGAGTTGTATTGATGATTTTAATAATTATATTTCGTTGTGCACACATTTGATACGGTCGCGAATATTTTTATAACTGACGCACAACCTAACATAGATCTGCAATTTGAAATAAATATTACGAAATTTGAATTTTGCGAGCTAACTTACGCAATCACTTTTTGTAATGGTTGTACAGACGCCAGCACATCAACCTACCCCAATGTGTCAAATTTCTTTGATAGGTTTTCAACTTTATTTATTTATTTAATACTTCAAGCACACAAATGTACATAGGCGGACTTAATGCCTCAGGCATTTTCTACCAGTCACCCTTTAGGTAATGCAGAGAGAAAAAGAGTGGTAGGTGCAATTCCGTAAGAAAATTTGAAGACAAGTAAACATTATTTAACATTATTATTTATTATTGCTTATTCTTTGGCCAAAGAATTAGCATTGCCATCCAACGTGGCAATGCTGCCAGTCTTCTGGGCACGTTTCCGGATGACAGTGATGGGGAGGAGTACTTTGACGCCTAAGTGTTCCGATTTTTTACTATTTTATTTGTAGTTAGTTTAAGTGTACATATTTAAATTAGTTTTATTGTGTTTTCTGTATTTTTAATTACTATTATATCAATAAAAATCAATTTAACATTAACTTTATTCTTAACATCATAAGGTTCATGTTCACTTGGGAAAATTTGACAGTATGGGGAAGCTTGATGTGCTGGCGTCTGTACTTTTGTTTGTATAAAAACAAAAAGACAAAGTCACTATCACTAGGCGAAACCTAGACGGCCGCACTATAAAGAGAGGGGGAAAGAGTGGTTTCGTTTTAAATCACGTGACGAAGCTATGCTAGAGGGGGGAGGGGAGGGGAAGTCATAGGTTGCTTTGTAAACTACTTCTTTCGTGAGGGCAAAATAAGTTATGTGGTTTTTCCAGGCGAGCCTATTAACCATTTAGGACTATGGCGGTAACTACCATTCCTTTCAATCAAGAAGACAAAACAAAATTTAGTCAAAAAACATATACGAATTTGCGGTAACTACCATTCCTTTCAATCAAGAAGACAAAACAAAATTTAGTCAAAAAACATATACGAATTTGTGAAAGTAATGTAATGACTAAGTGACGTTTCATTCAGAGCATACTAATACTACCATGACTACCACCATGACCATGGTACTCATGACTGTCTCTGTAAAAGCACCTGCACAATATGCAAACTAATAAAAAAATAAAAAAAATAATGACAAACGTCTATTTATAGACTGCAGATATCTCTCGTTTTTATTATTTTAGGATGTGTTATGTTGGTGGTTTCTTATGCACATTCCACGACCATTTTTATCACTTTTACTTATTATTCACCATAGTATATACACCCCCTCTTTTTAATGTTGACATGATTGCTACAGGGTTGCCATATTACCACAACATTAAATATAATAATAATTAATTTATAAAATATCATTCACTTTCCTATACCCAGTGGTAGTATTTATTTTGATATAATATTATTTCATAGTAATGTAATGAAATTCAAAATCTCTACGTAATTAGATCATTTTGCAATGTATAGCCAAAAAAGAAATGGTTGCGTGTAAAATAGAAAGTAAGGGAATTATATTATTAAAAGTTCAGTCATGACATAAAAATTGTATAGTAATAATGTGACTTCAATTCTGGAGTTAATAATAAATGACTCATGTTATGTGTTTTAAACTTTTCGAAGATGTGTTGTTTTGGACATAGTACATGTAAACAAATTTTGTTTTATTGTGATAATTGAGCTACTATAGTGTTATTAATTAATTTGTATTTATGAACAAAAGTAAAGCTTTCGCCAGGTATTGGTTTGTATGCGTTGGTTTCAACAATATTATCTTCAATAATAAGTTCCATCCATTAAATATATGATGATATTGTGTTTCTTGTCGACATATTAATATTGTTGGGCCCAATTTGAGCAGCTAGAACTAGAACTAGTAGAACTATACTATAAAAATGACGTAATAATGACATAGATAATGTAGTTCTTTAGAATGTTGCCAGTTGTTACTTTTGTGTGTAAATATGAAAATGGTAATTTTATTAAGTTATGATAGTTGTATATTTTGTCATTTTTGTTTATTTCCTTCCTGTTTAGATTTTAATGAATGTCTATTCTTCTTGCCTTTTAGGTATACGGCAGGAATAATGAATTTATAAAATACTTTTTAAAATGTCAGTGAACAAGTTATGTTGTAAATATTATAGTGATCAATTAGACATAGTTAGATGACGTTATTAGTTACTGTTTTGTGAAATATAATGAATATATTGAAAGTTCAAAAGATTCTTGTGTCTGTTTAATTCCCTTTCCAACACAGGTTTATAATTTTATCATCTGTACTTTTCCCAACTATGTTGGGGGTTGGCTTGCAGTTCAACCGTATGCCTATCTAACGTCCACAATCCAGTGATTGGGTAACACGATACCCTCCGATTAAAATCCTCAGTAAAAATTACTGTCAAAGACGACGAAGATTAGAATTCGTAGTCGGGACCATCATCTTGACGTGCTTTACGAGGCACAAAAGAGATCTATCTTGATATGTAGTACCTTTCAATCGTGTCAATTAGAGACACAATAGAAATACAATGACAGCGCGGACGCCGGTGTCCTCTTGGGGTTTAATGAATTGGTCGTCCGTTCACGGACTTACCCCGGAAAGCGTAGCTGAACCTCCGGTGGACCCATACGGCTGTTATTATTTTGCCATTAGCTCCCTTTTCCCTCCAAAAGACTTCAGTCTCGTGTGCGGTAAAGAAAATAAGTGTGTGTGTGTGTGTGTGAAGATAGTCCTGTCGGTGCCAATACACATTTTTAATTTATTTAATTCTCTATGGAAAAGACAAAGTGGCTAAACAGACGAACTAAACACACTACACTAAAACTAACACTAAACAGGCGACTAAAACTAAAACCAAAGAATACCCGCCGCGTCTACTACTGTAGACTTATCTACTAGGTATCTCTCTTATTATCTCTATAGACTTAAACCATAAAGTAGGTCAGAAATATTTATTATTATGTAGAGTGGCTTAGGGTTAAGATATATTAATCGACGAAGTTCCAAGGTTTGTACCTACCTACCTACATATAAAAAGTGAGCAATTAAGCATGAATATTAACGAAATAATACAACGATGCGGCAAACGTCGACAGCCTCCGCAAGCGGTAGATCGGCATAGTGTGTACAACAGTATGCTCCTATTCAATCAGCAAAATGCGAAAGCTATCGATCAATGTGTCTTGACCCCCAATGTAACTTAAAAATAATAGGTAAATGGGGTAGTAGGTATGTGATGATACAACCCAAAAGGCAAGAAGGAAGAAATAATTACACCAGTCTCAGACAGTCTGTAGTACCTACTTATCCTTATCTATGCAGTCTGTTACTGTCCCTTAGCGGCTTAGCAGCGCAAGGTCCCTTTTTAGACTTTTAGGTCGAATCGATTTCTTTCGATTTACACTGCCACGTCTGATGAGCCGGCAAAAGCAAAGCCTGAAATTTAATTGTTCAATTTCCGATTCCCGATCACTCGTTTTGTATTTTACAACTCTGTGATTTTACCATTTCCAAACAGTTTGCCAATTTATTTATTATTATTATTCTAGACAACAATATTGAGGTCTACTACGTGTTAGTAACAATCTTACTTAGCCTATGTTAGTATCTACTTAATAATTAAAATAGATCTTGTGCGATCGACTAACGTCCACACAAGCGGATTAAAACAATAAAAATAAGCAATATAAACATTTAAAATTACTTGTACCAAAATTATTGTGTAATAGGTACTAATAAAAAACATTATAGAGGAGGGCAATGATTACAAATAGAATCTTTTCTTGTTTACTTTTGTTAGATTTTAAGCCGGCTCTAAACTCGCGGCGCGCGGCGCAAACTGCCGCGAAAGCCCGCGACAACTGCGAATCACGACGCGTTGTACGCGCTTCGCGCCGTTCCCAGATCAGTGTCGGTATTTTGGCCCGCGATAAAGGGTTTGCGGCGCGCGAACGTGTCAGCATCTACACTCACAGTTTTCCAGTTCAGTTTTTAGTCGTCTTCTTCACTACCTCTTTTTTATATTCTTCTTATCTTTAACACAAAGGTAATTGTAATAGGCAATGGCAAGTAGTGACACAGCAGCAGCAGAAATCACATCGTCGTCCATGATAATCGCGAACAAGACTGTGAGTGAACCTTTGCGAGTGTGGAGGGACACAGTTGACAGTTCGCGCGCGTATCACTGCGTTATTCACGGCCAATCACGGCGCGAATTCACGGCGCGATGTCACACGCGAGTGTAGAGCCGGCTTTATAAAATATTATCATTAGTATGTACGAGTACCTACATCCTGAATCTTGTAGCCCGTGCTCGTAACAATATTCAAATTGTCAAAAATAAAATAATTTGGTTGGTAGATATAACATTTCGTTGAACCCTTTGGTAGATATAACATTTCGTTGAACCCTTAGAGCATTGCTCTAAGGTTGAACCAGATCTTTTGCCTTTTTTACTGTGCTGGCAACATTACCTTTGACAGCTGGTTTCGTGAAGTGTGAACTGAATTCACTTTTGTTACTTTTTGTGCAATAATTTCTTCCAACACACATTGTTCTTCTGAAATCCTGAGGCGTCAAACAGTGAACAATATGGAAAAACCAACAGTTACTGAGCAGCCACCACCTTATTCGGCAACAGTTTTCCCAAGTAAGCAGTAAAAAAGTTTGTTTTATTTAGTGCCAATGAATCACAATAAAGATAAGCCGTCTGATTATACTGCGTAATGTTACGACTTAGCATTTGTATGGTTAATTGCCCATGAAAAGCCTTAGTTTTTAGCATCCCACGTGCCTTAATGAGAGTTTTTGTTAATTGTTGTTTAGTAAACACACATCCGGAATTTTTTAGTAAGTAGTAATTTGTATTTATGATTATTACAGCTCCTACGCCGCAGCCTCATCCTGCAGGTGCTCCGGGCGCGCCGTACCCGCCTCCTCCTCCAGGGTACACCCCGTATGGAGCCGCACCACCAGGTACAGGCTTTTTGCCAAACTATGGAGCCACAAACATTATAATACCACCCCCTATTATCGCTGTGGGGGCATGCCCAGCCTGTCGTGTAGGCATACTCGAGGATGACTTCACATGTCTTGGTATCCTGTGTGCTATACTATTCTTCCCATTGGGGATCTTATGTTGTCTCGCTCTGAAAAACAGAAGATGTTCAAATTGCGGAGCTTTGTTTGGGTAGACAGCTTAACAAGCCTTGTTAAATGTTTTGATTAAGAAATGTTGAATATTGAAAGGTTTATGAATGTAATAATGGTTACTGTTTAATAATAACTAAATTGTTTATGTTAAAATGTGGTATGTTTGCAAATGGACTATGTTTTAACATGAGCAGGGTCAGTTTTGTATTTTTACACCATACTTATGCACCCTGCTGCCGGTTAAATGCACTTGATGGTCAATGTCGAGCAGTACAAAAAGAAGCATTTATGTAAAATACTTTCTATTACTGGTTATGTAGGTTTTATCCCTAATTATAAATTGACTATTAATTATCATGTTCCATGTCCGACAGCTACTTAAGAACTTCAATGCTAAGGAGTAAGGAAGGATGTGATAAAGAAATCTGTAGTTTCCGTACAAAATATTACCTACTTGGAATATCATTAATAATGTAACAAAATTTTGATGGCAGCTCTAACTAAACACATTGGCTCAATCAAAGAGATATTTACTTTAAAAGGCAATAATGGAAAGACAAGTAACATTTATTTATTCATTTGACTTCAAATATTTTTTATATTGTTGGATTAATGTAACAACTTAACTGACCGTGAAGCAAACACAACAAGTACTGACACAATTGATATGAATCATATGACTGAAACAGGAAAATTGTATATCATTGTAGGTAAAGTACATGTTCAATTTGGCACCTACTTTGAGACAACTATTAGAAGATTTTGCAACCTAGACCTCAAAATTTAACTCAAATCAATAATGATGATGCAATGTAACTGGTACTTTCGAGTTGGTAACTAGTAAACAAAAGGATTATCAGAGATAAGATACTTGACTAATTGTGTTAGTAATTAGTAGGTAAATATTTAGTTTTTTATTAAAAGCTGATAAAGTATAAACTCCACTTGTAAATGTTTTTGTTCATGTAAAAAATATTAGTCGTATTTAAACCATTCCTGACCAGTGTTGCCATAAAAATGTAGTATTGTTTTTTAATAAAAAAAGCCACTCTTTAAACACTTCACATGAAATAATGTAATTAAGAATTTAATTATCTGACCATATACTAGTATGGTCAGATAATTAAATTCTTTATTAAAAAAAACTGTGTGGTCATTATGTTAGTTTGTTTTCTGTTTGTTTCCTTAAATGTTTCAAATTATTATATCATAGACACTTTTGTATTGTTTATGTATGACACTAAATATTTGACAGAATCAGTTTTAGACCTCTTTTGAGTATCTATTTGTACTTGCCATAGGAAAGTAAAAGAATAAGATTAAAAGATTTGAAAATGAAACTTACAAAATTCGTTCATGGGACAACATTGTGTCATTTATTGATGTCCTTAAATAAAATAATTATTTGTTTGTAAACAAGAAGGTAGAAAATAATTGTGTATGTTAATCATAAGACACGATTGTATGTATAATCAAAACTAATTATTTTTATCATTCAATTATTCACTAGCATATCATATTTTAAGTTTACATAAAAAAATTATGGAATGAAACAAAATATATGGCCAATTATTTAACGCTGGCACTAATATTATATTGATATAAAAAATAATTCGAAATAATAGGTATTGTTAGCTAGGTTGAGGAAATCACAAGAACACAGCCATTGATAAATTATCCTGACTTTAGGACATAATTATAACATACACTACTTTGTTCAATTGGTACTTGTTAAATTTTATCTTAACAATCAACAATACAGTTAGCATATTAAGTTTGCCGCTTTGAAGTAGGCGTAAACAATTGCGCAGTCTTCAATATTCTTTATCGATTTCTGTATTTTTAACAACATTCGCATTTTATAATCTCGAATCAAAAATACGTGTAAAATACCTACATTATTGACAAGTTTTTGACATTGATTGTCGTTGATAATTTATTATGAGTAGTTAATGTTTACAATCACAAAAATTGGCCTCCTGCAGAGCGGCAACTACATACTATTTTTTGTAAGGTTTGTATGCCAAAAACCCTGTAGTTGTTTCAATAAACTAGATAAGTAAACCATCTAGGCAAAATTACAGGGGCTGATGATCTTAAGGTCATCATAACATTATTCCATTGCGAAAAAGGGACGGCGCGAATCGTCCTACACAGCTCCGTCTCTTTCTCGCGGCCCCAGCTATCGATAAATATTTTATACTATACCAAAATATTTTGAATTTTACTGTTATCATTCTATTTGTATAATCAATACTTCCATTTAGCTGCTAGGTTCCTATAAAACATTCTTTACTTAAACTGTGTTAAATTAAGTAATTAAACCTATTTTTTTATTATATTATGTTAATGATCACCTTGATCTACATATCTTTTTATTTATAAACATTAGACAGTCAATGTAATGTCAGTACCTACCACATGACTTGTGAAATGTTTATAGATAGAGGACAAGTGTCTTTTTGGAATATGTAATTATCATCCTAATATAATATTTAAGCGAAATTGGTCTAAAAATAAATGCAAAAGAACTTCATTTTTTTGTTAAGTGCACTGATATGATGAGTAGCCACTTGTAATTGAGCCTTAATAAAACTGGTAATAATGTACTGTGATTCTTATATAATCCGCTTCCAATAAAAAAAAAACTTAATTTTCCATCTTGATGGGTAAACTGGTTTAATCTTGAAAAAGACGTTATCTCGAATTGGTTGCCAATAAGGTGTTGATTTAAAGCATACAATTATTCTTGTTTTGATGTGTTGTTAGCGTCTGTTTTAACGTAGGTAGGTTATTTAATAAGTCAGAATGATTTTATGCGCAAGCGTGAGGGGAAACACCCATTTTTATTAGAAGGCATAATGTATAAGCTACTTGCGTTTGATATTTCCAGTACTAGACGTAAAATACAATACAAATAAAATTCTAGAAATTTAAAAATTTACATTCACTTTTTGACATCAGATGTCACTTGAAAAGTACCTACGGTCTGCAACGAAACCCTTATTCGCGTATCGATTTTTTTTTAGTTTTACTGAGTCGCCGTTATTCAAAATGAAGAAACGGCGTCATGAATTAGTCTTGTGGACCGTACTTTTCAAGTGATATCAGCCTGCGTAGCATGAACACATTGAACACCGAAGAAACTGCCTGTGTCTACAGACGAATCGGCAAAGTGACATATTATATAGACAGGAACCTCAATCTGTCAAATTTCTTTCAATACACCTGCCTGCGTAGCATGAACACTTAATTTCTTTTCTTCCGAGACACGACAAAGACCGTTTCTTCGGTGTTCATGCTACGCAGGCTGAAAGATAGAGGTCATTGACGTTCCTATTCTATTTGAAACGCATAGTAACTCTATTATATTTATGGATATAATATCGTTATTATTTGCATAAATATAAAAAAAAAACCGCCGCCAAAAGTAAAAAAAACTCGTGTTTTTTTTACTTTTTGGCGGCGCCGCGGCACTATGATTCAATAAAACAAGATCACAACATTACCTATAGAAATTGTGTGTAAAAAATTAAACTGTTTTGATATAGACTTAGAAAGGTAGGTAGGGAAAAGGATTTTGCAGCTCATTATGTTTTTAATCAACATCTTTCTCAACTGTTACGAAGCACTGAATAGGTTAGAATTTAACTAATATTATGCCAACCAAAACGCCTTTCATCGACTTGTTACTAAGGAAAACGTTATTTTTAGTAAACGTTGGAAAGATCTAAGAAGATAAATAATTATGTAATATTAAATATATATAGGTTTTGCAATAAAGTTTGGGCATAAAGAATGTGGTTTCATTTTTTACCTTTTAACTACCTATCCATAACTACTATAACACCTATATACTATATATACCTACTGGACAGAATATGAACATCAAAATTCAATTTGGCTGTCAGTTAGATTATAAAAAATAAGAAAGAAATAAAATACATGTACCTATTGGTAACAGCTGGACAAAACAAGCTGCTTGCAAGCTGCAAAGCTGGAAATAATACACAAGTATTTTTTTATTTTTTAAATTGATGGGAAACTGCTTAGATTAAGCGCATTGAAGTAGAGAGGGGGCTTGTAACGCGACTAACACGTCATTATATATCTAGTATATAAACTGTTCTGGCAAGTGAAAAAAAAATTGTCGAAAATATTTTCTTGTTATCTAGATGAATAATTCATTAAGGGATATTTTGTGACCCAGTCCCTGGGTTGTGGAGATCCGATATAGGTACAGTCTTTCCATGTAAAATGTTAGTATTCAGGTGCATCCGGGTAGAATGGAACCCGACAGACGATTAGATTTTTTCTTTTGAGTGGGCTTTTGTTTTTAAGTTTATTTCATGACCATGGATAGTCCTTCAGTCGGTTTGAATGCGCTTATCTCTGGAGTTACCAGCTCAGACCAATAAATTTTTATTGGTCTGAGGTTACCAGTAGAAATAAAAAAGTACTTTCTTTAATAACTAATTAAAACCAAACCAACAAACTTAGCTTATTTTGATAGCTTAATATTTAACATTAGGTACGCTACGACCTTTACATTAGAGGAAACTGACGGGCAGAGCTAGTCGAAACTTCGAAAGTGAACGAAAAAACAAGTGACGGACAAATACGAATGCTTCACACACAAGTCACAAGCTCGTCACTCGAACCGTGTAGGTAACTTTCACTTATTAAACTAGATGGCGCTCCACGTCGGCAAAGTTGTGATCTTTGTGGTAAAAATATTTTTTTATTCTATCATTAGGACAATAATAGTAACTATTTACTGATTGGGTCTTATTTACATTCAAGCGACACTGGCCCAATGACTAAGGCGTCGGCTTAGCGATGGTCGAGAGGTCGTAAAAAGGTGTATATGGGTTACCTAAACAACATTCGATCTTCAAAAACGGCATAGGTAATAACGCACGCACGCGTCTGTTGACGGTGCGACGCGACACTGAGGTCAAGTGTGGCTAGTTAGCCACATTTTAACGTGTCGCTTACTGAGTGCTTATAACAGTTATAATCCATCTACACTTTTTTACTTAAAATATCATTGTCCACTTCACTATTGACGTGAACCTAATACTGAGCTCAATTGGAGGGGTTAACAAAACTTACTAGCAATGGAGGTTACACATTTCTAAGTAATGTGTACCTAAACCTACATTGCTAATAAGCTTTCTAAAAAAGAAAAAAAATACTTCTTGACCTCCGGCCACGTCAAAAACACAAATAGGCACGTTCCCTCCGCTACAAGCCACGAATGAATCCTTTAAATTTGTCATGTAGGTAGTTGTGACGTGTGAAGTGCAGGAAACGTTGCTGGCGTCGTTGGGGGGATGTGTTTCTAGGGAACTTGTTGCCACTTCCTCCCTGCAAAAACACTAGGAAGTTAAAAAGGGCGGGTGCTTTGATGGGCTGTCTTCTGCAATTTTTGACGTTCATGTTGTGCCGATTCTCATATTGCCTAATTAGGTATACCATTTAGGTACACCTAATAAATAACTTTTGATTTAAAACATACTAGTTTTTGTCCAATGATATAGTTTTTATATCATCGTTTGTCGTCTAACATCACTGTCAGTGAAGTAGATGGGTGCTAGCGATTAGTCTTAGGAGTGATTCACCCGAACTTTGGCCGACTGTACCTACATATACCTATAGGTACCTACCAACCTATTGGATTTTTATTGGTCTGAGTTGGAACTTTTGTAGAATATTAAGCGTGGTAGATAACATCATTTACCATGACGCTGGCAGAGTAGTCGACATCGGCTTTGATACCGCAAAGAAAAAAAAAATACCTTCCATAACCAAGGATCATGGAGTTTTATTTCGGTCACACGGTCGTATTTCGCGCCATCAGCATCGCCCTTACCTTAGTGGTAATAAATAAAAGAAAATTTGCCAATAAATAATTTGGGGGCAATTTAAACTGTTTGTAGTGGTTGTTGGCCAATGTGTAGCCTGCGGGCCTCCGATAGCCGCGCCAAATCGACCGGATTTATTCCACCAATAAATGGCCGCGAAAATTACGCGCGCTTTATGTGATGGCTGTCCGAATAAACGTTAATCGTGTGTGATAATCCGATAATAACACCATGTGAACAATGGTAATGACAAAAAAAAAACAGGAAATATGTTATGAGTGCTACAATGCTACACTGGTTTATCTAGGACTGTCGTTTTATCGTCGTGATCCTGCTGAGGTAAAGTTTTTAATGTTAACATTTAATTTTGATTTTGTTTAACGCATGACAAACCTCCTTGGAAAACTTGAAACAAAAAGACTGGATAGAGTATATTATAATATCAAGTTGTTCTAATGCTGCGTTGGGATAGAAGATATTTACAACTTTATTTTTAGTGTCTTCGTATTTAAATACTTAATCCATAAAGTGGTTGTTGTACTGATTCTAAGATTACCTAGACTACGACACTATACTAGCCTGTTACCTATGTTAACCTTTAAGTATGGACGTCATTTTTTCTTAACACTATTGTGGACGTGGAGTATCTCAGGCTCCCATACTTATGCACAACACATTATTTTTGCGGAATGTGGTATAAGATCACTTTATAACTGATTGAATATTAAAGTTATGGGATTAAACCATAAAATAACGTGCTTGCTTATAAAATCAACTTATAATTAAAATATTATGGAAATTTTAAAAATCAAAGATGGTATGGCACTTTCAGTCTAAATCTTCTAAACCAAAGACACAAAACTCCTACCTCAGGTAAGAAATATAAAAAAAAATGACAACAGTCTAGTAACGTTTTATTGGCAGTCAGTGCACAAAGGTCTAGAACATTGGAGACACACTGTTGAGTTGCACCTAACACAAACATGGGTAGTCATCCTATGTTTTTTCGCGGGACAGATCTTCATCATTGTCATTATCATGTTCGGACTCCTATAAAAGAAAAACAATATTCTCTTCATTGTCAGACCGATTCGAAGCTAACAACAACTCACTCACTTCTTGTACGAAAGATGCACGAAAAGTTTTTCTTGCAGGGCCCTGAACAGAACTTGTAGATGCTCGTTTTAATTTAGAACTACCGGCTTTAATGTTTATTGACATTTTGTATTACAAAATCTGATACAAACATAATCGCCCTTATAAAATATATGGTAAGGAAACAATGGACGTGTAGCCTGACAGGCTTCAGTCAATATTTTGATGGTCATTACTTGCATGACATTCATCGGAAGACGCAACCTCCTCCCACGTTGGTATTTTTACAACTAAAACAAAAGCTACTGAGCCGCTCAATCGCGGGGACTTGTGGGGAATTAGGTGAAATTAAGATAACGAAAACACCGAGTAGCCTGTGAGACTCCACGTCCATACTTGAAGGTTTTAAGGTTTAATATAATAGGGTGTGAGGCTATTGCCATCAAATGCGTTACGATGTAGACTCCAAACAGTTACCTAATGGAGGAATCCCAGAGGAAAAACCCAAAATCACTTTGCCCGACTCGGGAATCGAACTTAAGACTCGGCGGTAGTGTTTACGAGAAAGTCACACAAAGAAAAAAACACTAAGCGTGTCTGTTCACAAAAGCTTTTAATTACTATATTTTCTGAAACCCTCTTGAAGCCCTCTTGCCCTCTTGTTCATAGTCCAGTTTAAATCCTAATTAATTTTGAGAGTTGGATCATACGCCGTGTTTATCATGTCTTTACTTAAAAGCCATTCATCCCGTGTTCAGTACGCAGCCGATATTTTTTTAATGAAGGCACGACTCTTGGTTAATCATTCAGTATGATACCGGGTATTCACGGTTTGGAGAGCCTCACGTAGGCGCTTAATGACTGCGGTAGATATGTTAACTTTTTGTGAATAAAAAAACTTTTTTACAACGATTACAACCGACTGCTCAAAGCCACAGACTAAATTTCATTTTGTTTTAGTTTTTAGTCCCTCATCTGGATTACAAAAGAATATTCGACACATACCTACTTATTTTTTCTTTTTTCACGTAATTAAAAAATAACGGCGATACATCGAGTCCAAATGTCGCATGACGTCACTAGCCAGTCTATACTAATCACAGAGTACGTTTTATATATGGATACTAATATACTAGATAGGTAATGACTTTACAATCCCCCTCTCCTCAACTTCACTGCGCTTATTTTCATCAATCTAAAAAAGAATAAAAATTATACGTGTCGAATATTTTCTTGTAGGTAATCTAGATGAAGGATTAAAAACTAAAATTTTCAAATACCCCATTCCGAAACTATAGTTACTTTATTATACTTAATAGATTTATTTGTGTTTTTGATAAGTTGTAAATAAAGAAATCTGTTGTATTTTTTGTCAAAAGGTTTTTTTTTAATTTATTTAGTAGTGCTACTTTAAAGTAATAATACTTCTAGTTGGACTACCAATTTTTTTTTACATATGTAGGTAGTAAGTTGGTAGTAGTCTTTTAGTGGTAACCGTTAAGTTATCGAGAATGACTCGTTAAAGGCCTCTCGTGAGAACTTCAAACAATCGTGTTTCGTGGGTGTTAGCCTGCGCAAAGAACTCTACAATAGCTTTTGTACAAAAGCTTTGGAAGTTAGTAAAAGTGATAAAAAATATAAAATAGCGCTCAGTATTTCAGTCATAGTTTAGTCACTGGTGACTGACAATGTTTTTAAGTGATTTAAATAAATAATTTGGGATATCGGCCAAGGCACTGTGCGGGGACTCAGGTGGTAGGTAGGTACTTTCCTTCAGTATCAACTAAAAATAGGTGACATACAAACAAAATACCAATATTTCAACATTCAGTTCAGTAGGTACACACATACTTGCGTGTATTTAGTATCCTAGATAGTAGACGATGAAAGAAAAACATGCGGCATTATCATAGTGTGTTATTTTACGGCGGGTAAGTGTAAAGTGAAAAACCGACAAAATTAAATTAATTAATCCCTTTTAAACTCTTATCAAAAAAGAATAAGTAAGTGGGTACCTTTTATTAGATTTCGATACGTTGATCAGTTTGGCAAGCTCACGTTTGACCATTGTAGGTATACGTATACCTATCTAATCGACCGCACCGCAGTGCACGCTTTCGGAACATGAACCCATTCACTCTAGACTCCAATATTGAAATCTTAGTCAATTTCTTGTGCGTCCAGTCCAGAAGTTCGTTGCACTATAAGTTTCTAAATATCTACAATATCAGCAAAACAAAGCCCTTGTCTAGACTGTGGGTAATGATTCTGAATCACAGTTGTAGGTAAGGGTTAGAACGGGCGACAATCTTCCAATTTCGAAAAGATAGCCGTTTCGAATCTCCACAGTTCGTTCCATTCGAAATGCAAAACTTGAACTACAGCACTTTGTAGCGCATTGTACAGTAGTGGACTAGCGGCACTGGCAACACGTTTTTGAAATTTTACTTCTTTTAGCGCGCTAGGGAAAAATGATAACAGTAAATTTATACGATATGCGCGCACACCGTCACGAAAATCCGACACCCTGAAGTTAGCTATAGTTAACATTTTACTTTTTTCTATCATAAGTGTCGTTTTCTCTACAAACGTGTGATAACGAGAAAAATATTTTTTTTAGAAAGATTTTTATTTTGTGACGCCAGAGAAGTACCTACCTATAACCTCTAACGCGTGTACACACACAACACAAAATTTTTTGTTTAAAAAGATTGCTTTTATTATTATTTTTTTTCTGCAAATCAACGTCGGAATGGCTAAGTAACAACGTATTATTGTTTTTAAAAGCAGATAAAGGGTATTTCTAAAAGTAGTTTCATGCACGAAGGTTAGGTAGCTATACTAGCTATACCTTCCTAATCCTAAACTGTCATTTTGCATATGACAGCTTTCAACAACTGGCAACTTACTGATGGGCCCTCCCGTCCCGAAACTTTGCGTACAAGCTTGGATAACCTAGTCCCTATTTACATATTCGCTTCTGTTTGTCCAACTATTTTAATATGAAACGTTTACTTAGTCAAAATTATACTAATTAAAGTACTTATGTGTGGTAGATACGTAACTAGATACGTAAGTAGAAATTTATTGATTGTTAAGAATTTAATAAAATACTCTTTAGTGTAAATAAATAAATAAAAAAAGGTGGGCAGCCTAAAAAAGGTTAAGCGGTACTTCCAAGCTGGCCAGCTTTTAGTTCTTTATAAAGCTCAAGTCCGGTCCAGCATGCAGTATTGCTGTCACCTTTGGGATGGCTCAGCCAAATACCAACTAGCCGCACTCGACTCAGTAGAGCGCAGAGCCAGGCCATTGGTGACGAAAAGATGGAGGGTACCAATCTTCATACCCTGGCCCACCGCCGCATAGTTGCATGTCGTCGGTCTTTTACACACTGTATTTCGGTGAGTGTTCTCTAGAGCTCCACGAGCTTATTCCACCATCTTCTTTTTTCCATCGGGAACATGGACGTACTGCAGGTTATCACCCATTCCTTGTAAATGTTCCACACATTCGCACGAAGCGCTTTGCCTGTTCTTACATTATGCGCTCAGCTAAGGAGTTGAATTCCCTGCCTGCATCGGTGTTCCCGAGTACATAAGACCCCAATCTGTTTAAGTCGCGAGTTAATAGGTTTCTTTTGGGCAAGTTCGTCCCATCGTCGACCTCATCTCTGACTGCAGGATAAGATTGAGGTCAAGAGTAGACATATAAAAAAAGTTACTAAACAAGTGATAAACACAGGCTAGGGCTAGTCAAACCTCTGTGGTCTTCCAATGTACTCCATAAAAACTTAGAAATTTTAACTCTAAAAGCTGCAACTGAGAGCTGTAAAACAGTGGTATTTAACTGTTTTCGGTTCAACTGTAGGCCCACAAGCCCACAACCCTGTTACTGGATAACACTTAAAACTCCCGGTGTTCTGTCTCACACCTGCGGAGGGGGTCGCGGGAACGGACAATTCTTCTGCACCCCTAGAACCGTAGACCGACTCTCGATCGCTCCGTGCAGCTGTTACTATTAACACACAAGCACGTCATTTTATTATAGACGTCTAATTAATATGATGTAGGACCTAGTTTATATTTAGGACTAATTTCTAATTTCTAGTTAGCTATTCCTACATCCTGCCGAGGTTCCTGTGAGATTATTAATAATTTTCACCCGGCTCTGTTGGCTTTGCACAGACGGTCTGTAATTATAATTTAGATAATGTTCCACTAGTGAAGATCTGTTTGGCTGTTCATTAGTGTTGTGTAGTATACACACTAACTATCACTGGGTTGGTGGGGAATAAAACCACTCTGGAAGTTTCTTCTAGTTCTTCTTTATTAGGAGAGTCTTCATTGCTTGCTGCCCGCTGACTGTGCCGAATGGGCAAAATGGGCCTTCTTTTATACAAAAATCTCCGCGCGATTGACCAATCACAAACTTACAAAAACGCGGGAAAAGTTAACAACCAATCAGAATTAGGCAAAAAAGGCGGGAAAACATGGCACATTACCTTAAGTACTACGAAACTTTACCGTAACTAGAGCCAAGTGGTAAAATTCGACATTTTTATAAACTTTTTCTTAAACAATCTATATAAAACTATTAATAATTGAATTCTATGTGTTAAAAACTAATATCCAAAAATATAAAATCAACGAAAACATAACATAATAAACTTATAAAATCTTACTGCTAAGTCTACTATGTACACAATGAAACAATGCTAACACTATACTAACTTACTATACTATCACTTAATTCACAGTTATTTTAGTGTCTATGTATCACTGTTATTGTCTATACTGTTTATGTATCACTGTCACTTATGTAAACACTGTCTATGTAGCACTATCACTTATATACTTGTCCCGCACATCACTCCCGCCGTGCGACCGCGTCGCATCAGCTACCGGTGCGGGCTCGACGTTCGTAGGCAGGGGCAGGATCACCAGCTTCCTCACTGGCCGGCGCAGGATACCTCCTCTGGTCTGCACGTCCACCGTCCGCACGACGTTGTCGGGGCCCGGATACGTAGCGACGACTCTTCCTCGGATCCACACGTTGCGGGGCAGGTTCGGGTCGACGATCTGCACGAGGTCATTGACTCGTACTGCTTGACCTCGTCCGTGGGGCTCCCGCCGGTGTTGGAGCTCAGGGAGGTACTCCTTGACCCAGCGTAGCCAGAAGACGTCGGCTAGCCTTTGTGCGGCCCGCCAGCTGGATCGTGAGATGGTGTCTTGCTCGGTGAAAGTGCCTGGCTGTGGCACTCGCCCTGGTCCTCCCAACAAGAAGTGGTTAGGAGTGAGGGCTTCTGGATCTTCAGGGCTGACAGAGACGTGAGTCAGCGGACGACTATTCACGGTGTACTCTACTTCGGCGAGTAGAGTGGTGAGGACTTCTTCTGCTGGGTGACGTTCATGTAACGTCGCGGTGAGCGCTGTCTTCACAGAGCGAACCATTCGCTCCCAAGCTCCGCCCATGAATGGAGCTCCAGGCGGGATGTAGCGCCAGGAGATGGTCCTCTTCGCCGCTTCCTCTGCAGTCGCTGTGTCGATTGCTTGTCGTAGTTCTTTGTCGGCAGCCTTAAGGTTGGTGCCGTTATCTGACCAGATTTCAGTCGGGCAGCCTCGTCGTGCGATCAGCCTTCTGACCGCCATCACCGCTGAGTCGGCGCTGAGCGAGCCGGCGACTTCTAGGTGTATCGCTCGCGTTGTGAGACATGTGAAGATGGCCACATATCTTTTCTGTCGAGTTCGTCCGACGGTCACGGAGAGGGGTCCGAAGTAGTCGACTCCAGTGAAGGTGAAGGGTCGCTTGTGGTGAGCTAAGCGACACGCTGGCAGGTCCCCAGTTCTTGGATGTGGTGGTACCTGCGTCTTCATCCTACAGAACAGGCATCGTCGCAGTAGTGTGCGTGTGATTGGGCGCAGTCTGATTACCCAATACTGTTGTCTGCACTCGTTGATCGTGGCATCTACACCAGAGTGATGAAGTTGCCGATGAATGTTCAGTATCCAGAGCTTGACTGTAGGATGATCACCGTCGATTACCAGCGGGTTCTTGAATTCTTCCTTCATATCTTTGATTGCTTGAATTCGACTTCTTAATCTGATCGTGCCGTTTACAGATACAACGCTGAGTTGATAAAGGCGGCTTTCTTTGTCGATGGGCTTCCCGTTGTTCAGGTTTCTTATCTCTTCTGTGAATGACTCTTCTTGAGAGGATCGCATCAGGAGTTCTTCAGCTGTTTTGAGCAGCTCTGCTGTGACCGGTAGCAGTTTCATCTCTCCTTGTGACGACTTCCTAGTCGTCGTGGGTGCCTGCCTTTTCACGGTAGTCTGGTTCTTCTTCCAAGCTGGATCGGTTTCTTTATTCTTCCTCGTTCTTTTGTAGTTGACTCTCTGCTTTGTAGTTCTACAGAGTTGGATGAATTGCAGAACACGTGCTGTTGAGTATCGGAGTCGGTCCCAGCTGGAGAACTTGGATGGGTCAGGCAAACCCTCTGCAAGCCTCGGTCTTGTCTTGTCGCTCATGTGATGCGTCTTCTCTTCTTCAGAAGGTTCTTCTGCTGTTGTTCTTGTGGTTTCTGTCGGCCATGACTCTTCTGTAAGGTACAAGAAGTCAGGCCCTTTGAACCACCGATGATCTCTGTTGAATGTAGCTGGAACGTCTCGTGTGGCGTCGTCTGCCACGTTCAGCTTTGTCGGAACCCAGCGCCAGTCGTTGACTTTTGAACTCTCTTCTATTGCTGCTAAACGATGAGCCACGTATGGTTTGTAGGAACGTGACCCTGTCCTTATCCAGGTTAGGACGGTCATGCTGTCAGTCCAAAACACTTTACGGTCGGGCTTCCTCTCGTGTTCTTCGACCACTGTCTCCGCCAGTCTGGTACCCATGACCGCTGCTTGCAGCTCTAATCTTGGTATCGATGTCAGCTTCAATGGCGCCACTTTTGCTTTGGCTATGATGAGGGACAGGGCGACCTCGCCATCCGCTGCCACCGATCTCCAGAAGAGAACCGCAGAGTAGGCAGACTCGCTGGCGTCGCTGAAGACGTGGAGTTCTAATGAGGCGGCGTCGCTGTAGTGCAGATATTGCCGTGGGATTGCTACTTCGTGGAGGCTCTTTAGGTGTGCCATCCAGGTTTCCCATTGTTCCGCCAGGTCTTCATCGATCTTGTCGTCCCATGCTGTTCCTCTGCGCCAGACTTCCTGGAGGAGTTGTTTCGCCCTGATTGTGACAGGCGAGGCGAATCCGAGCGGGTCGAAGAGCGACATCACTATTCTCAGAGCTTCTCTCTTCGTTGGCTGTTTACCCTCTATAAGTGTAGCCGGTATTCTGGCTAGGTTGAGATTGAAGGTGAGCTCGTCCAAGTTGATCTTCCATATGACGCCCAGGACTCGTTCTGTTTGTTCTTCTTGGTCAGTCTTCGGTCTCTTGGGGTTAATACAGAGAGCTTCCATCTCAAAATATTGCTTCACAAGATCTTCTATGTTATCTTCTGGATCTTCTGCTAGGTGTGACACGAAGTGGATCTTCTGGCCGAAGGTTCGCGTCTGGCTGCCGTGGAGTACCCAACCTAGTGGCGTGAGAGATGCCACTGGATGGTCGTTACTTCCTCTTCTGGTCTCCGAAGTCAGCAGAAGATGCCAGTTGTCTTGCCCGATGAGTATTCGTGGCTTCGCATTCGCATATGTGAGATGTCCTCGGATGTCACATAGGTGTTGACATCCTTCCACCAGTTCTTGTGGTACCCGTTGAGACGAAACCTGTAGATTCTTCACTGTGCGCGCTTGTATTTGCTCTTCATGATCGTTGAGCCCCTTCAGCTTGATGGTGACTCTTCTCGATGTCGATTCTGATGCCTTCATGTCATTGATGGTTTCTATCTTCAATGGATCTATGGGTCCTGTTGCTCCGATGCTCGTCACTACACTGTCGTCGACGAGCGTTACTGTTGACCCGTCGTCCATCAATGCGAAGGTGTCGATGGCTCCTTTTGGTCCCTTCACCTGGACCGGTAGGATCTTCAAGTAGGACTGCTTCTTGACTGTCCATGTCGAATTGATGACTTCTGTTTTCTCTTTGTCTTCTGTTGTCTCTGCTTTCTCAGTCTTCTTTTCGTAGTGCAGCATCTTGTTATGAGAGTACTTGCAGCTATTGACACCACACTGCTTAACTTTGCAGTTGTGTGTCTTGCTTCTGTGGCGTAGACATTTGAAGCAGAGGCGTTTGGACTTGGCCATGTCCCATCTTGCGTTTGCGTCCAGTTTCTTGAACTGTTCACATTCTGTAGCGTTGCTGTGTCCCGTGTCATCACACACGGCGCACTTCGATGTCTGTGTCTTCTCAGTCATGTTGTTGACCCGTTGCGTCTTCTTTTGTTGTGTGGTCGAAGTAGGTGCTGCTGTCTGTTCAGGTAGCGCGTAAGGTCCACACAACTCTGCTTCCCTTTTGAAGAATTTTTCAATTTTGATAAGGCAAGGATCTTCACGTGGCTGCGTGGCTGAGAAGTCATAGTATCTGTAGCGTAGAGTCGGCGTCAGCTTGTCCACCAGTGTCTTTGCGAGCTCCGGGTTGTACATGTAATTGAAACATCCTAATGTCTTCAGTGTTGCCACGACGTTGGACACTTTGGTGGCGAATATGCAGATGTCCCTCGGCGACTCGGTGAGGCGAGGCAGGCTTCGAAGTGTCTCCATTTCCAGCATAGCTATTGATTCTGGTCTTCCAAATCTTGATTCTAATGTCTTCATCACTTCAGCTGGATGCGCGTTGGTTATTAGGAGACCTTCAACCGCTTCTCTGGCCTTCCCCTTCAAATTTCTTCTTAGTCGGTTTGTGTTTTCGACTGAGGTGAACATCGCTTCTGTTTCGTAGTAGGCGGCGCGAAAAGGTAGCCACTCTTGATGAGATCCACTGAAGAATGGTAACTCGACGAACTTGGGTCGCTGGGTGGCACCGATAGCCCGAGTGATGGCTTCGGCTAGAAGGGCCAGGTCAGTTTGACCTCCCGCCGGTGGCTGACGCGTCTCTTCATGCTTCGCTGGCCTTGGTTCTTCTATCTGGACGATGGCTGGTTCTTCTGGAGGGTTGTGAGGTTCATCGGCGATGGCTAGTATCGGACGATTTACTTGTTGCTCCAACCAGTTGTCCACTCTTGCATTAACTTCTGACTTTGAGTAGACAGTGACGTCATCTTCTTCATCATCCTCGGAGTCTTCCTTTTCCAAGGTAGCTAGGCGTGCTGCGGCGAGTTCCACTTGAAGGCGAAGTAAGTCTTCTTTCGCCTTTGCAATCTTGAGTTGCTTCGTTCTGCTATGCGTTGATCCCCCCTTTCCCCCCTTCTTGCTAGGGGCGGGGAGGTCCTGTAGGCCAGTCGTCTTCGGCGGACCGGCGTTGTTTCTCGAAACTTCTTTTACTGTAGCGGTTTCTGTTGGGCGAGTTTCTTTGACAGCAGCGGGCGGCTTCATCAGCTGTTTGACCTTCGATCCCGCAACCAGCGTCGTCGTAGCGGAAGGGGTTACGGACGGGGCGACGGCGCCAGCGGGGTGCGAGGGGGGAGGGGCACTCGTAGATGCGGCGGCGGTAGCAGCAGTCGAAGTAGTCTGTTCGGTGACGGAAGTCTCGTTCGATGGATCAGTCGCCGCGGAGGTGTCTGTTCGTTCGGATGTCCCCGTGGCAGTCGTCCCTGTAGCTGTTGATTCTTCCGTGCTGGCTTCTGCACTGGTACCGATCGGCTTGCGGCCCCTTCCCTCGGAGCGTGTGACGGGCATGTTGTCAGCTGATCACTATCTTCAGTCTTCAAAAATAATCTTCCCTAATAAATCTTCACGTAGAAAGTATCTTCCCTATAACTGTAACACGAATTCTTCACGTAGAAAATATCTTCCCTATAACTGTAGTACGAATTCTTCACGTAGAAAATATCTTCCCTATAACTGTAGTACGATTCACGAAGTCTTCATGTAGAATATCTTCAGGTCTATTCCCCACAATATCCGGCGCTCGAAGGACCATTTAATGTGTAGTATACACACTAACTATCACTGGGTTGGTGGGGAATAAAACCACTCTGGAAGTTTCTTCTAGTTCTTCTTTATTAGGAGAGTCTTCATTGCTTGCTGCCCGCTGACTGTGCCGAATGGGCAAAATGGGCCTTCTTTTATACAAAAATCTCCGCGCGATTGACCAATCACAAACTTACAAAAACGCGGGAAAAGTTAACAACCAATCAGAATTAGGCAAAAAAGGCGGGAAAACATGGCACATTACCTTAAGTACTACGAAACTTTACCGTAACGAGAGCCAAGTGGTAAAATTCGACATTTTTATAAACTTTTTCTTAAACAATCTATATAAAACTATTAATAATTGAATTCTATGTGTTAAAAACTAATATCCAAAAATATAAAATCAACGAAAACATAACATAATAAACTTATAAAATCTTACTGCTAAGTCTACTATGTACACAATGAAACAATGCTAACACTATACTAACTTACTATACTATCACTTAATTCACAGTTATTTTAGTGTCTATGTATCACTGTTATTGTCTATACTGTTTATGTATCACTGTCACTTATGTAAACACTGTCTATGTAGCACTATCACTTATATACTTGTCCCGCACAAGTGTTGTGTTGTGTGAAGGTAGTAACTACTGCGGAGTTGTTTGTTTATGGTCAGCCATTCGTCACGAGTAGAGTCGAAGTTTATAAAAAAATAAACTTGATACTCTTTAGGATTTTTTACATACATACCTACATAAACTTACTCCTTTTTCACTTGGGGGTAGGCAGAGACTACAGAGCACCATGTGGTATGTTTCTTACATATTTCTTTTGATACGTTTACGTTTTCATTTATGCGGTTTACACGATTGCTAGGTTTACGCACAGCGCACTTGACGTTTGTAAGGAGTTTTCCGTATAAATATCTAATGATTGACAATTATTGCTCTTATAACCATATACACTTTTTAATGTCCCTTTTGTCACACAATAAGTAGCTTGATCCAGTTTGAAAACAAAATGTCAAATTGTTTTTGCGGTGTCCAGCAGTGTTTAGATTTCATTATCTTTTTTATTCCTTATCCCATATGGGACAGATTTAGTGAGTGTTTACTTTTTTAACTTTTTTATCTGGTTCGATTCCCGGTTTAGCTTTGCTTGTTTAGAAACTAGTGAATGCCTTTGCTTTTCGTAAAGTAAATAGTCTATCTTAAGAATATAAAGTGGCCACCCAGGACCCATAATTTTCTCCACCCTGCATATTAATTAATCAATAGATAGTGGTATTTTGCGTAAATTACACTTATTGGCAGGTATGGTAGGGAAACAATACCGACCCAATACCAACAATATTGTTAATTGAATCTAAGCCCGTACATAAAAGCGCCCACGCAAAGCCAGGCTAGTAATTGAATCAAGTAAGCCTGGTTCTTAAGTTCTTAGGTAAACAGTGTTCCAATAACTATTGCTGGCCATTCGGCTAATAAACACAGATTGCTTTTACACCTGCACTTTGTGAAGGAATAACGCGGCTATCCCATTTCTTAGTCGTGGTTCCGTAGGTAGAATGGTTGAATGGAAATGAGCGTGTTTCATTTGTTTTCTTTTGGTATTTTTGTGTGTTTACATAGGTATTAAAATACAAGCTTGGGTCAAGGAAAATACGTCGAATAATAAAAATAAATTATATATTTCAAAAAAGGTTTGGTACAGTCTTCAGTTACAATAGATAGTGTTTAACAATTAGAAGGTTATACAATTATGACTCTGGCGTCCTAGCTAGGTTACAGAGTAACCTGTATTAAGGTTAGCCAGCCCGAGTTCCCATGACAGGGTTTCATGATTTCAGAGACACTGCCATCAACAGTGTTCCTAACCAATAATGATTAAATTTCAAAAAAACACTATTTTTACTCTCATTTACTATACTTATGTATTATATTTTAATAAATACTTCAAAATGAAAATATCGAGGAGCTAATCGCTCAATAGTAACAGACTTACGGGTCGATCGAAGGTTAAGCTTGACAAGGTTGGTCCGTGAATAGGTCGAAAAACACTTAAAGCCGTTGGTCCCGACTGTCATTAATAGATCTATGACAGTTTTTACAGTAAATCAGAAGCCAGAAAAATCTGACAACCAGTTTAACCAAGGGGTACCGTGTTACCAAGTTACTGGGTTGTGCAGGTCAGACAGTCTGTCACTCCACGTAAAAAACTGGTATTCAGCTGCTTCCATGTAAACTGGAAGCCAACCCAAACATAGTTGGAATAAGGCTAGGCAGATGATAATTTAATTCAATTCAAGACATTTATTTCAGAGTTTTCGGGGACCATAGAGTGTTAGTTCATCAAGATAACAAGGACATTAATATGAAAATATAGTCGTAGTCTACCAGTGTCGGGACCAGGGTCCAAGTTACCGGTGGTCAGGGCTCCAAAGAGAGGAATCGCTTAACAAAGCAAGCCGTGTCCAGAAGTACTTGTTGCTTTCTGAACCAAACCCTTGATCTAGCTTTTTTATTATTGATAGGTTCGCGTTTAATCACTATCTCACCTGATGGTAAGCGATGATTTGGTCGCTTGCCTAAAAATAACCTGTTGACTCTTGACTTCAAAACCCTTAATAAATAATAATAATAACAATAATACCAGCCTGTTACTGTCCCACTGCAGGGCAAAGGCCTCTTCTCATACAGAGAAGGCTCGAGCATTGATCACCACACTTGCTCAAGGCGGATTGGCGATTTCAAACTTATATTAACTATAAGTTCAGGTTTCCTCACGGTGTTTTTCCTTCACCGATGTCAATGATGTCTAAGATAAATTTAGAAAGTACATATGAATTGAAAAAGTCACATTGGTACGTGCCCGGATTTGAACCACAACCTCGTGCACGAGAGGTAGGCGTGCTTAACTTAGCTTAACCTCTGGGTTATCACGCCAAAAACCCTTGGTTATCGGCAAAAGAATCGACAAGGTAAGATGGTAAAAACAGTTCTGCAGATTATAGAAGAAATAATGGTCGATATTGTAGACTATTTTCGACTGAAGAATCTACATAATATCTTCTCTTCATTCTTGACATCTGTCATTTTGTGATTCTTCTGTCGACGATATCCGTTTCTAGGGTGGTCATGCTATGCTTGCTTCAAACATCTACCTAACAAGAACCTCCTCAGATGTTGGTGGAGACTCAATAATTGCCTCTAATATTTTATTCTGATTTAGAGGTGGTAGTGTGACCCAGACCGCAGTCTATAGCGTTATCTTGTCTTTGGTTTACGACAGCTCCGAGACTACCTTTATGGTATGTAAGCAACGCGATTTTAGTGCGAACTCAAGTTTATTGTCAGTAAATGTCGATTAGTTCTCGACGTTATCTCAAACGTGTGCGGTGAAACGATAGTTTTTAGTTGACTTTATTGAACTCATTATCTACAAAACTATGTACAGACACATGCCAGCACATACTAGCTACCCCAAAGTGTAAAATTTTCCCAATTGAATATGAACCTTATTTTGTTTGACATAAAGTTGAAAAACCATAAAAGAAATTTGACACATTGGGGTTACTTGATGTGCTGGCCTCTGTACTTACTTTATTTACTAAATCAAATAACCATAACTAGAGACTTACTTGTTACTCATCCGTCACTTGTCCCCAAGATTCATTTGAAAATCAGCGTCAGGCAGGATCTCAGCATCTGTCTGGCATTACCGCTGAAATGAACCTTTTGGCGCAGCCGTGGGACATGACATTTTTGTCTCTTTGTTTGTGTTATCGTGTTTTTGCTGTGCGGTGTCCAGCTGTTGCCAATAAATGTATTTTCTTTCTTTCTTTCTTCTTTACTAAAGACCAAATTAAAAAATAATCGACACGGGGCACGCCAGTAAGTGTGGCTGAGCGATTAGCTGGTGCGCAGCGTGTCGTGGGTTCGATTCCCGCACGAAACATATATTTTACATGACCTATATGTTTACAATGTTTACAACAAATATTTATTTTGGTGTTCCGGGTCTGTTCAAGTATTAATGTTTGAAAACGCACCCTCGACAAAGGTTAAATTCATAACGTAGGCCAACGTTTTATAAACTAAAACAACGTAATTTAATCAACTGATTTTGCTAATACACCAGAAAAAATATTTAACATTTTATTAGTTAATTATAATAAGTAATTTAGCAACGGATTAGATTCTAGATTCATCAGCAACCTACGTTAGTTAGTACTTAATTAAGTACCAGGTTTTTCAATTTAATTTATCCAACCGCTTCACCCAGACGGGGTTACGTTTGCACCAGCTCTATTTCATGTAAATCTTCCCTTGAAAATGTAAGTGAAGTTAAGGCGAAGTGAGCTGATACACTTCACCTTGCTTTTCTTATTAGTCTGTCTATACAAGGCTAGATTGTAATTAGGGTTCATTTTTGGAAGTACTCAAGAATGAGGGAAAAAACCTTACTTTTTGGAGCTTTTTACAGGACAGTCTGGTTAGTCTAAACTTTAAAACGTTGTACTAACTATACACACTATAAATTTCTCTCGTTTCGTGAAAGCTTGCAAACACATATCTAGTTTTTGTACAAACCACTTTTGAATATAATCTAAAAATCTGTTATTTGTTTAATAAAACTTTATGCCAGACCAAAAAAAGATACCAATATAAAGAAAGAAAGAAAAATAATATATTGGCAACAGATTGAAACACGCACAATAAAAACATGATGTAAAATAAAAATAAAATACATAAATAGGTACCTACATACTTCTATCGTTTGTAAAAATACGAGAAGTTTTTATTTTATTACGTACTAGCTTTTGCCCGCGGCTTCGCCCGCGTGGATGTCGAACTTCCGTCCCCTATGTTTTCCCTTTAAGGGTTGAATTTTCAAAAATCGTTTTTTATGAAAGACTCAGGTACTCTTTACTAAGAACACCCCTTCAAGTTTCATGTCTCTAATACCAGCGGTTGGGGTTGTGCGTTGATATCTAAACGTAATAATTTTAGCATAATACTTCCGGATAGACTACTTTCAAAGTTGATCCTTCCGATATGTATGCATAAAGATGTCTGGAACTACTGACCCGGGAAAGAGCGCCGTACAACTGACCATGTGTAAAACAACTGATACTAAGATCAACCTGCCCAGGCGTATTGATTACCTACAACCGTACCAAGTTTGGTTAAAATCCCTATAATAGTTTTTGAACTATGCGTGCACATACAGACAGAAAGACAAAACATTCACTAATTGCATTTTTGGCATCAGTATCGATCACCAATCATCCTCCAATATTAATTTTGAATAGATATTCAATGTGCATAATTATCTTCGTAGTGTGTGATAGTCCATTGAATTGTATGGCGAGCGATATTGTATCTTAAGATTAAATATTATAATATCTTAGCCGTGTGCAGCGCCCTTTGGTGAACTCCACTGCGGGTGACGTAACCTACGACAAACTTATTATTTGCGGTTGGTACAGTAGTCGGGTCTAGGGATCGAACCGCAAAATTAAGTTTGTTTTTTATTGTATATACTTTTCCGGGATAAAAAGTACCCAGTGTGGTGCCCAGGATATCAAAGAATAAGTATATCAAGTTTCATTGTAATCGAACCGGTAGTTTTTGCGAGATACCTGAACATACAGACAGACAGACAGACAGACAGACAGACAGAAAAAAATTTTTTTAATCATATTTTTGGGTTCGGTGTCAGTCTAGTAACACCCCCTGCTATTTATTTTTTTGATATTTTCAATGTACAGAAATTTTACTTCTACAGATTTATTATAAGTATAGAAGATACCTATAGATATAGAAGATGAAAATGGAAAAAAACAAAAATTAGAATTCGACTCTTGAATAAGTCTGATAACTTCATGCGAATAACGCTATAAATGTCGGCCATTGGAGTCTTTATTCTTAAATGTCACTTATTTTCCATATTCAAGTGCCTAATCTGTTAAAGTAAAAACGGCGTATCTTTATAAACATCCTGACAATTTACCTTAGAACACCATGCATGTTTCATGGCTGAGAAAATTATACGTATTTTGGTGTACATTTGTTGTTGTGTTGTAAGGATGAAATATCTTTCTAAAGCCAAATGAAATATGGCGCCAACGCGCTAGAGGCGAGTGAGCTACGGACATTCTGAGGGTTTCGCAAAATTGCTAGGGCAGATTGGTGCATGTGTTATGTAGGTGTGGAAAGTATCTATGTAAAGGTACGATGAAAAAGGGACTGTAGTTTGAATTTTTGGGACACTAAGTACCCCAAAATGACGAGTGTGTTGTAGAATTTAGTTTTTTTTGGGTTTTTCTGTACAAATTGTCAAGTTAAGAGACAAAACTTACAATTGTGGATGTCCCACCCATCCTGTATAAACTTTTACTATGCCAAATCTCACACTCTTTGCGCGCAATGTTTCTTAAAAGCATTTTCTACCAGTCAACCTTTAGGTCATGCAGAGACAAACAGTGGTACTTTAGGTCATGCAGAGACAAACAGTGGTACTTTAGGTCATGCAGAGACAAACAGTGGTACTTTAGGTCATGCAGAGAGAAACTGTGGCACTTTAGGTCATGCAGAGACAAACAGTGGTAGGTGCGATTCCGCTAGGAATGTGAAAGTTGTAGTAAAAATAAGTTAAACTCCTTCTTATCATTTGGTTAGTAACTAATCTGCCGTCAGAGATTTAATGGGCCTCTGACTTGGCATCACATGCCCTCGAAAATCGTTTTCCTTCACCGTTTTTGAAGCAAGTGATAATTATACAATACACACATGAATCCGAAAAGTCGGAGGTGCGTGCCTTGGGTTCGAACTCGAGGCCTATGATTTGGCAATCAGCCGGACACACCATTAAGCTATCACTGCTATTTCATGATATTATGTATACTAATATATGGATAGAATATTCGGGGGCTGGTCAGCCTGATAGATATCTGTTCTAGCAGAGTTGTGTGTACTGACATAAATTGATAAAATATTCAGGGTGCTAGGCATCTTGAATAGTCCGCTGGTTTGTCCATACTCCTATGATGTAAAATAATAATAACAAGAACCAATTAGTTAATATGGGCATGCCGCACGACATGTGCCTTCATTGAAGGCAAGGCATGGCATGCTAACGCTAACATAGCACTGACATTCAAGTAACAGAACATGGACATTGCACGCGCACAATACCTATTTACCAATGGGTACCATCGGCCCCAGTAGCGGAGAATCAGTTACGCAACGTGTATATGAGCGAAGCTCTAATGGTCAATTCCCGTAATTAAAAACGTTCAATATCTAGTCGCAATCTCATCTCAGCGACAATTAATGTCAGATTTTGACATTAATTGTCGCTTAATTGTTAGGAAATTTCACGTTTTTTGACAGCTGCTTGACGTGCTATGCGGAATTTAACTTCTGAAAGGAAATGCGTACGCGCACCGTAATTCAAATCTTTTGATTTCTAATATTATTAGTCATCCTGTATGTTATATTATTGTTATTCTGATGATATTTTGATGCTAATGTAATTTGTTAAATTGACTGGTCGTGTGGTCTAGTGCAAGTTAGTGGCCCTGACTGCTATGTCGGAGGTCGTGGGTTTGATTCTCAATCAAGACGAATGTTTGTGTCATGAGCACGATCATTTGTTCTGTGTCTGGGTGTCATTTATTTATAATATTGTATGTATTTAGAAATATATTAGTATACTAGCTTTTGCCCGCGGCTTCGCCCGCGTGGATGTCGAACTTCCGTCCCCTATATTTTCCCTTCAAGGGTTGAATTTCCAAAAATCGTTTTTTAGTGGATACTTACTCTTTACTAAGAACACTCCTTCAAGTTTCATGTCTCTAATACCAGCGGTTTGGGCTGTGCGTTGATATATTATAAACGTAATAATTTTAGCATAATACTTCCGGATAGAATACTTTCAAAGTTGATCCTTCCGGTATGTACCTATGCATAAAGATTTCTTGAACTACTGACCCGGGAAAGAGCGCCGTACAACTGAAACTAAGATCAACCTGCCCAGGCGTATTGATTACAACCGCACCAAGTTTGGTTAAAATACCTATAATAGTTTTTGAACTATGCGTGCACATACAGACAGACAGACAAAATATTTACCGATTGCATTTTTGGCATCAGTATCGATCACCAAAGCTAAACATAAAATCACTACCTGTCAACGTGGAATGGAGCGAAGCATGCTCAAGGTAAAAAAAATAGACAAAATACGACACACAAAAATAAGATCATTAACAAAAGTCACTAACGCCTTGAGCCATGCACTAAAACTAAAATGGAAATGGGCAGGACACGTAGCGAGGCTTACAGACCAAAGATGGACCGTAAGAGCAACCCTATGGAGAGGTCCACAAGGAAAGAGAAGTAGAGGAAGACCACTCACACGATGGGAGGACGATATAAAAAGAATCGCCGGCTCAAACTGGGTCAAAAAAGCAGAAGATAGAGAGAAATGGGCATCTTTGGAGGAGGCCTTTACCCAACCTGGGGTCCTAGTAATAGAAAACTAACAAAACTAATTACCATTATTTTATTTAAGTCACTAACCACACTAACCATTAAATCACTAGAGTTTAAGTTCAGATGCATTACTAGGAATAAAAGGCTTTTTTATTTTTTATTTTTTTATTTTTATTTTATTTATCGATCACCAATCATCCTCTGTATGATCCAGAGGTAGTTAGTTAAGTATAGTTGAGTTGTTGGATGTGAGTTGACGAAAACCATAGACTTCCCGATAATTTAGTTTATTCGTAAAAGTTACACGAGATTTCTGTTGGATGCTAATCCGCGGTTATAGCGCTACGGCAGCTATTGGTCAACTGACTAATTATAATTATACATTATAAAAGTAAAGAAATCGTGCAGCTTAAAGTAGGTCGCTGCGTTAGCAATATGATTTGCCTGTACGTGAACCGTACATGCTCCCGAGGGAAAAGTGGGATGAGCATCCATTACAAAACAAATAATTACATTAAAAGTGCAAAGTAAATAGTAAACAATACTAAAAGTACAAAGTATAAGTTAATTAAACAAGTCAAAAGACACTCAATTTAATTCGTCAAAGTGAAACGCTTTTTCCGGCTGTCTAGCTTTGCTGTAAATGGGCTCCGCTGTTGTCGAGTGTATTTCTTGTAACTCGATGTCTCCTCCAAAGTTATCCCTTCCTCTAGGTGTCACTTCTGTTTTGGCAGCTAGTGTTTTGACGTCGTTCTTTGTTTTGTACCATTGTTTTATGATTATATAGAGGGCGAGCACAGCGATTCCTCCCAACAACAAAGAAGTAACCGAGTAGAGATAGACGTCATGACTTGACATGTCAGACGCCTTCGGTAATACTTCTCTATTTTTGTGGTATTTCAACTGCTGGTCTATTTCTCTTATTTCGACTGTAGTTTGCGGATCTTGTTCCGTTATGTTTAATTTTGCATTATTCCAGCCGAGGTCAAAGATGTTGTTAATAGTTGAGTTTATCGTTGGTATTTCTATTTCTGGTTTCATATTAAAACTACTTCCCAGCTGATTGTGTGTAAATATTGTGGCGTCTTTTTTCTGTAGTAAGCACTTTGATTTCAAGGAAATCACTCCAGTTCCGTCAATGACCGCTGGCGTAACTTGATCGTTACATATGACGCGCATCAGCTGGTTTCCGCATAATGTAAATAGCCACATGTTCGATTTGTGAAGCTTTGTCCAGGTTTCTTTGCATGTTACGTCATTGAGAACGCATGAAAAGGACTCTTGTTGATTGAAGACTTGGGCCTCACATGGGGCGTCTTTATCGTGCATGTTGTAGACAGGACTACGTGCGACACAAATGAATTCGTCTTCTCCGTATAAAGTACACTGGCGCATGTCTTGGTCTTCCATAGTTATGTATGAGTTTTTTACAAAGTTGATTGCGATGAAGCTTGAACCTGGTTGTACGAGTTTTAAACGTCCTTGTCTAAGGAACGGTATTGGTATGACTCGATATATCTTGTAGTCTTCATCGCTCAGTAATGGAATGTGTATTTCAAATAGCATATAGTTGTTTGTAATCCGAGCCTTCACATGGATAAGGTCATAGATATTTTTCAAGTCCCTTTGAATGTCTTTCACAGGTAACGACAGACCCTGTGGCAACCTTCCAGATATTATGTTTAGCTGTTCGATCAATTGGTTAGCCGGGAATAGATGGGTATCTAAATGTCCTCTGTTAATGTTGGCGAGAGCATTTATCAGCATTTCCAATATTCGATTTAAATCACTTAAAATCAGACTTGTCGTCACAGCAGCGGAATTTATGTCATTCATCGAGAATAGCATTTGTGCCTTGTTCGCTATTATTGTGATTTCGCTGCAAGTTTGATTCATGTAGGCGCGCAATGTTTTGAATTGTTCGTTCATAAATGCAGTGTTTCTTTTTATAATGTTGTTTTCTGCCTCTACAATTAATGTTTGGTTTCTCATAAGTTTTAATAAGTAGTCATCATTTGATTGTAGATTATGTATGTCTCTTTCGTACTTTTCGGCAAAGTCTGCGTCGAGCACTCCGAAAAGAGTTCCTGCTAATTTCCCAATTCCATCAAAGTATCCTCGTTTTGGTCTTGAGTGTTGAGTAAGCAGCATTGAGTTGTAGTCGGCTAGATGACTCAGTTCATGACGTAGGTGGCTGACAACTGTATTGCAAGGCGTGTATTCATGCGATATTCTTTGGCATATTTTATCTATTTGGTTCACATAATCATTGATCTGATCAGTTGCTTGCCAGTATGACGTTAAGTTGTAGTAAACCAATAGAGTCCACTCGTCGTGTATTAGTTGAATTTTCCCAGCTTCATCAAAATAAATCGGATGGTTGCTCGGTATAGGTGTAACCTTCAAGGTACTCGTCGTTGGCGCTGATTGTGCAAATCCCGTCAATGTTAGAACAAGTGACAGCCATTTGTTGTTGTTGTTTGTTGTGCCTCTCCGTTTTTTAGTTACCGGAGTAGGTGTACTTTTTTCTTCCACTTCGTTTACTCTTGGTTCTTCTTGTTTAAGAGGTAATGGTGAAAGCTTCGTTATTGGTCGTTTAAGTAACCCTTTCTTAGTTCTTAAGGTTACAACCCGTACTCGACCATCGGTTCCTGGATGTAGTTCCTGGACCCTTCCTACAGCCCAGCGGCCTGGAGGTAAGTGCTCATCCTTTACCAATACTAGGTTGCCTTCTTTCAGGTTTTCTTTTGGGTGCTGCCATTTGCTTCGGACTTGCAATTGTTGTAGATATTCGTTCGACCAGCGCTTCCAGATGTGCACGTTCATTTGTTCAACGAGCCTCCATCTGTTTCTTAGGTCGTGCTCGGCAAAATCTTGTTCCTCTTGTGGTAGAGACAGTAGGGGGCCGCCAATGAGGAAGTGACCGGGAGTTAGATATTCCAGGTCCTCGACATCTTCTGTTAATGGGCACAGCGGACGAGAGTTAAGACAGGCTTCAATTTGATTTAGTAAAGTAGTAAATTGTTCAAAAGTAAGCTTCTGTTCCCCCAGTACTCGATGTAGGTGATATTTCATGGATTTGACGGCAGCTTCCCACAGACCTCCAGCTGTTGGCCAAAGTGGTGCATTGAAATGCCACTCTATTTGTAGGTGGCTCATCTCATCGAAGAATTCAGAAGTTTTAAATGTATTGTTTTGTTCAAATTCCTGTTGTAGTAGTTTTGCTGCGCCCACAAAATTAGTTCCGTTGTCGGAGAATACGTTTCGGGGTGTCCCTCTGCGGGCACACATCCTTTTGAATGCGGCGAGGAACGTTTGCGTAGTTAGATCCGACACTAATTCCAAATGCACAGCTTTGGTCACCATGCATATGAAAATTGCTATGTAAGCCTTGCTAGTTTTGACTCCTCTTCCTTTGTTGATTTTCACATCAACATGTCCGGTATAGTCGACGCCCGTATTTGTGAACGGTCTTGATGGAGTCACACGCTCTTTAGGCAAGTCTGCCATTAGTTGAACGTTTCGGCTTGGTTTGAAACGATGACATCGGATGCATTGTCGAAGCTCTTTCTTGACTGTTCTGCTTCCTCCAATGACCCAGATTTTTTGACGTAAATGGGCCAAAGTTAACCGGGCGCCTCCGTGGAGAGTGTCGCGATGAGCTTCTTGAATAATAAGCTCCGTTAATCTTCCTGTAGCCGGAAGAATAATTGGATGTTTAGCTTCGGGTGATAAAGTTGAGTAGCCTAGTCGACCTTTTACACGCAGTATTCCACTGTCATCAAGAAATGGCGTTAACTTTAGCAAGTTGCTTTTTGTTGATATTGTTCGGTTTTTCTTTAAACATTCAATTTCATCGCCATAGTTTTCTTTTTGAACTGATTTGATGATAAATTCTGTTGCTCTTATAATTTCTTGTGGTGACAAACACATAACCACCTTTTTGTTACCGCAGTCGGCTAAGTTATTAATTGGGCTTAGTGTGCGTTTTTGTTTACGAATGTCGCACAGTCGTAAAATCCAAGCAAGCACTCGTATTACGCGTTTATAATTGCTGTTTTTATTCAATAATGTATGTAGTGTTTCACATTTCTGGAATGTGACAGCGCAGCAGTTTAGTTCTTGCAACTCAGTACTTGTTGTGTAGTTCAGTTGATTGATTTTTGGCATGTTTGTTTTTAACCAATCTGGTCCATTCCACCAAAGCTTGTAATCTAGGAGGCGGTTAGGTGTGAGCCCTCTAGATGCACAGTCTGCTGGATTTTCTTCTGACTTCACATAGTTCCAGCAGTTTGTTGAGACTATGTTATTTATTTGTTGCACTCTGTTAGCTACATATTTCTCCCATCGATTTATATCGCCCTGCAGCCAGGCTAGAACGACCTTGGAGTCACTCCAGCACCTTATATCTAGGTTTTTATGGTTGAGGGTGTTTTGAACTTTTTCTAGCAGCTTGGCTAGTAAAACAGCTCCACAAAGTTCCATTCTAGGTATAGTTATCTTATTGCTGATTGGCGCAACTTTTGTTTTTGCCGTAATTAATGTAGTTATGTAATCACCGGCTTGATTTTTCACTCGACTATAGATGACGCACGCGTAAGCTTTTTCGCTTGCGTCGCAAAACCCGTGTATCTCTAGATTGTTTTCTTGACATTGTAACCATCGTGGTATGGAAAGTTTGTTTAGCAACGGGATGTCTTTTCTTATAGTTTCCCATTCCGTAGCAAGGTCTTCAGGTAATCGTTCATCCCAGTTGATTTTGCTAATCCAGATTTTTTGGAACCGCAGTTTCGTTTTTATTGTAAGTGGCGAGAGTAATCCAAATGGATCGTATAATTTGCTTATTTCGCTTAGTAGAACACGTTTTGTTAGTTTTTTCTTCATGGTTAGATCCCATTGGTATGTGAAACTATCGTTATCTTGATTCCACCTCATGCCCAACATTTTTGAGTTTGTTGTTTGTTCCGGGCTAAATTCGATGTTCGTATTACGGCACCTTTGATCTTCTCGCAAATTTTCTAAGATAATTGGGTCGTTCGTTTTCCATTTTCTTAAGTTAAATCCTCCTTTTTTCAGCAACTCTATTAGTTTTGTGACCAGTAACTTTGATGCGTCGACAGTATCCTGCCCGTAAACTAAATCATCCATGTAGAAGTAGTTTTTCAGGACGTTTGCAGCTTCCGGATAGGTATCTTTTTCATCTTCTGCGAGTTTATGTAGAGTGCGTATCGCCAGATAGGGTGCACTTTTTGTTCCGTAGGTTACTGTGCCCAACTGCCAATCTTGTAGTGGCTCGTTAGGGGAGGATCTCCATATTATAGTTTGCAGATTTTGTTGTTTTTTGTTCAGCCAGATGTACCTATAAAGTTTTTCAACGTCTGCTGTGAAGACGTATCTGTACGTTCTCCAGTTAATTAGTAGCGTCAGCATATCTTTTTGTAAGTTAGATCCGCAGTACATGTGATCGTTGAGACTGCTGTCTCCTTTTGTCTTGTATGATGCGTTGAACACTACTCTTAGTTTAGTTGTAGTTGACTCAGCTCTCAACACGCCATGATGAGGTAGGTAAACTTGGCCTCTACTTTCTCCTGTGACAGGTTTCATGTGTCCCATAGCGATGTACTCGTTCATAAAATGTTTGTACTCGTGACTGAATTCCTTGTTTTTTAGCATTTTTCTTTCTAGTTGGAGGAACTGTGCTAATGCTTGTGACCTTGCACCTTTTAAGTTACTTTCAAAGTTTGGTTTCATGGGCATTTGTACCTCATATTGTCCGTTCGCCAGTCTTGTTGTCGTAGCATTGTAATATTGTTCACAGTGTAGTTCTTCGCTAGTTGTGGATGACTTTTCTTGGATTTCCTCGGTTTCCCAAAATCTTGCCATGTTTTCAAAATCGTTAAGTGTCACCAAGCAGTTTAATGTCTTTACATTCCCGCATAGAATCCATCCCAGTTTGGTTTGTTGGGCTACCGGATATCTCTTGTCACTCCTGATGACTCCATTTAGTATAAGTTCTGAGTAGATGTCTGCGCCCAAGAGCAGATCAATTGGGCCCGACAGGTTAAACTGCGGGTCCGCTAGTTTCAAATTTTCCAAATAGTCCCAATTGCTTATTGAAAACGATGCGGTAGGTAAGTTGCTTATTAGTTTTTTCATGATTAATGCTTCTAAGTTAAACTTGTAGTTTGAATGTATTGACTGGCATTCTAAGTTCATTGCCCCTTTGCAGTTGCCACTAAGGGTTCCAACACCCGATACAACAGCGCTCACTTTATGTCGTTGTAATCTGAGAAGCTGCGCCGCGTTTTCAGTTATTAGGCTAACTTGGGAGCCTTGGTCAAGTAGACCTCTCAAGTTGATGAAGTTTCCATCAATAGTTTTGACTTTCAGAAGTACCGTTGTCAACAATACTTCTTTTTCTTCGTTCGTTACGTTGTTGACCCCATAGGGAGTTTTCGGGGTCAACGGTGGGTTTTCTTCCCTTGATGCTGGTTTGTTGCTATAAGGCTCAATTTCACCTTCATGCATAAGTGTGTGGTGTGCCTTATGGCACAATTTACACGTCTTTCGTGATTTGCACGGTTGTTCTCCGTGGCTGAATAGGCAGTTTTTGCAAATATGCAGATTGCGAACTGCGTCATGCCGTTTGTTTGGACTCATTGCTAAGAATTGTTCGCAATTCATCAAAACGTGATTAGTTTTGCATATTGGGCATGATTTTGCTGTCGTGAAGAAGGTTTTTGGCGAGTTTTGTGACTTGTTAAAGTACGATGACCCTTGCGTTTTATTCTTGTAGTTGTTATTACGATTTTCGGATCCCTTATAAGGCTGCTTTTCCGACTTCCATGGTTTGTTTGGTGACGACGACTTCTGGTTATTTCCCTGCAAAGCTTCCAGCGACATAAATTTTGATTCTAAAAACTCGGTGAATTCTTCCAGATCAGGAAAGTCCCTGGGACGCTTGATTTCCTTTATATATTCGTTATACGTAACGCTATCTAGTTTTTGAATAAGTAGGTGAACCACGATCGCATCCCAATTGGTGGTGTCTAACCCGATGTTTTTAAGTCCGTTTAAGCACTCCATCATGACGTCGTGCAGCTTTCTTATGTTTGCAGCGGTTGGTTGCTGAATATTAGGTTGATTCAGCAGTGTGTTCATATATGATGTGAATAACAGCCGTTTGTTATCGTAGCGGTGTGTCAGCATCTCCCAGCAAGATGCGTAGTTCTCAGCGCTGATGCCAAGGTGCTGAACCAGTTTCTCCGCCTCACCCTTGAGCTTTGTTTTCAAGTGTTGCATTTTTTGAGCTTTCGAAAGTGTCGGGTTGTTGTGTACACTTTCAAGATAGAGGTCTCTAAAAGTTAACCAATGATTATAGTTTCCATGGAAATCCGGTATTTGTATTTTTGGCGTAGATTTCTCATAGTGTGCGTTGTTCCAGATGTTGTGCTGTATTTTCCTTTTCAGTTCATCGTTAAGATTTTCGACTGCGTTGAATTTCTGTTGATAGATTGAGTCTTCATCTTGTTGTATATAATCTAGTTCCCAATTTGCCTTTTCGATCTGTTCCCATTTAGCTTTCAGGGAGCTTAAGCTGTCTTCTAATTCCCATTTTTCCATCGGTACTGCCAATGCTGTTTTTATCTTCTCCACAGTGCGTTCGAACGCTCTGAAGTTGCAGTACTGTTGACGCAACAGATCTTGTTGCTTTTCCGTCGAGTCATTCGATCCCCGTGGAGGTACGTGGAATTTAATATCGTCAAAAGTGAATTTCGATGGTACCTTATCTTGCTTAGGCGACGCAGGTGGTTGTTCCGTCCTACTGGTAGATGCAGACGGCAGTTCCGATTTACGTTTCAACATGTCTTGCAGCACTTCTTCATACATCTTTTTCGTATTGTTGAAGATGTCGTCCTTGAAGTATTGGAGGTCTGTCGTTCCAGACTCTTCCAGTAGTTGATGATTATGTACAAACTTTTCCCAGTTACTGTTCAGCCGGGAAAGACGCTCCTCCAAGTACGTTAAGTTCTTCCTGGTGGGACTGTCCTTCCGGTAATTGCCGCAAATAAGCTTCAAGTCTCTGAAGATCCCCTCTTGACGGCTTATCAGCTCCGTTGCGCTCTGGACCATTGTTATGAGTTGTAGATTTGACCGTTGGTAGAGTAGAGTTGTATCACCGCAGGTACTGTTCAGCAAAGTTGCGAAGTTTCCGCAAGCTGCCGGCTCGAAGGACCACTTTTATGTATGATCCAGAGGTAGTTAGTTAAGTATAGTTGAGTTGTTGGATGTGAGTTGACGAAAACCATAGACTTCCCGATAATTTAGTTTATTCGTAAAAGTTACACGAGATTTCTGTTGGATGCTAATCCGCGGTTATAGCGCTACGGCAGCTATTGGTCAACTGACTAATTATAATTATACATTATAAAAGTAAAGAAATCGTGCAGCTTAAAGTAGGTCGCTGCGTTAGCAATATGATTTGCCTGTACGTGAACCGTACATCCTCCAATATTAATTTTGAATATATGTTTAATGTACATTGTACAACCATCTATCGGCCAATCAATGTCGCGCTCTAACAGATTTTGTAATTTTAGTTATTTTTGGGACCGATAGATGGCGCTGTTCATTTGAGACCAAAAGTTAGATCGCGGTGTTAAGATTCTCCGCGAATACTATAAGACATCTGGGTTAAAAAACTGTAATTCGTGCATTTTTATAATGTTACCATACCATCATGGTAGATTAAACATTGGAGGTGATTGGTACCCTATGTTTCATTTTTCCACAAACTAGCGCCGTAGGGAACCATAGTCTCATTGCGACCCTCACTAAGCCCGGGGGTTCGCATTGAGCTAGTTTCAGCAGTCTATCTACCGGCTCGCAACGTGAGCGAGCATCAACAGAACCCTCACGAAGCCCGAGGGTTCCGGGTTCAACATGGTCCTTCGAGCCGGATAGTGATGATCAGCTAGTGGAGCCTGTTCATCAAGAATCAGCTGATGCTAAGCCTACTGTGATTAAGGAAAGCATCAGCCCCGAACGTGCCAATTCAAGAGGAGTTGTTCCGGTGTCAGGGCAGTCGATCAACGACTGGACTCCGGAGTCAGCAGCAACAGCGGTACGTGCGGAGGGAGGAACAAAACAGCAGCAAGGTGGCGCTGCAAGCGACAACAGTCGCAAGGAAGGAAGTTAAGTATAACAAGTGAAAACCGTGAGTACTTTTAAAAATCATTCCTGCCAAGCAAAAGTGATCCTAATTTCAAAGTGCTTATTAACTTAGTGTTTGTGCAACGCGATCGTAGACTTAGTTAGATTTAAGGCAAATTGTGTTCAGACGGGGAACCTATGCCCGATTTTTATTTGATATTGTAACGTCCAAACACTTAGAAAAATAATTGGTTTGTTTACATTGACTTAGAATATTTTCTGCAAAAATATTTTGGACTTGTAAAATTTTTAGAAAGGTTTTTTATCACTTAGAATAATTTGTTTGTTTACATCGACATAGAATATTTTCTTCAAAAATATTGTCACCTGTTTATTAATTAGATTTATATCTTAGTTTTACTTTGTAAAAATGTCTCAGTTAGAAACGTACGTAAAGGTACAAGATGATCTGTCTGCTCGATTGTCAAGAGCTAATAGTAATTTTAAGAAGTCACCCAAAGATAGGATTACCAAACAATATGTAGAAGCCAGGTTAGAAAATGTTGAAGAGCTGTGGACTCAATTTAGCTTAACACACACTCAAATAGTTAAAGATTGTGAAACTATTGAGTTAAAAAAGTCGCCTTATACTTTAAACGAAGTTTTTTTCAACACTGAGGAGTTATATCTAGATCTGAAATGTGAACTTAAAACTATTTTAAATAAATTCATGAGCAGTAGCGATGCTTCTCCAAGTACGGGGTCGTCATCAAATTCAGAAAGTAGAAGCAAGCCTATTAAATTGCCTAATATATCGATTCAAACGTTTTCAGGGAAATATACTGAATGGATCTCCTTCAGAGATTTATTTGTTTCCTTAATACATAAAAATGACAAGATAGATAAAGTGCAGAAACTTCATTATTTAAAAGGCTACCTTACAGGTGAGGCTGAACAACTTTTGCGACACATTCCGATATCCGAATTAAACTATGATAAGTGCTGGGCTCAATTAGAATCACGTTACAACAATAAAAAATATCTTTCACATTGTATTTTAAAACTTTTATTTAGTCAAAGAAACATAACCAATGAATCAGCTAGTGGTCTAAAAGATCTAATGGATACCACATCTGATTGCTTAAATGCGCTTATTAATTTAGAGTTAAATGACACAGCAATTAAAGACATCTTAATCATTCATATTCTCACACTAAAGTTAGATTCAGACAGCCGCAAAGAATGGGAGTTAAGGGTAAACTCAAACATTGATTCCGCTAAGTTACCAACGTTTGAACAATTTAAAGAATTTTTAACAAGTAGATACAGAGCATTTGAATTCTTAGAACCTAAGTGGACTACAAATCATAATGTAAATACAACTAAGGAAAGGGTATTCCACACAGTATCTTCGAGTTGTCTTGTATGCAATGATGATCACAAAATAGGGCATTGCAAACAGTTCATGGGTAAAGATGTAGACGCTCGGCGTAAGTTCATACAAGAAAACCATTTATGTTTTAACTGTCTGGGGGGTAACCATTCTGCCAGGTTTTGTAAGTGCACAGTCACTTGTCGAATCTGTCATCGTAAACATCACACTTTATTGCATTCTACAATTGAGCAGGAATCGTTAGGGAATAAGAGTACTTATAGGGTTGAAGATGAAAAGCAAGAGATAGTTGCTTGTTTTTCAGAAGATATGGCTAATAACCAAGTCCTATTAGCCACAGCATTAGTGAAAGCTGTATCAAAAAACGGGTCTTTGATAACAGCTAGGGCTTTGTTAGATCAAGGCTCTCAAGCATCTTTTATTACGGAAAACATTGTACAAACTTTAGGATTAAAGAAAACACCAGCTGAGGGTTCAATAATAGGTATAGATGTCAACCGTAAGGTAGAGTTTAATTCAGTTGTTAAAGTTAAAATAAAGTCAATGGTTGATCCATCTGTAGAATTGGAAGTAAACGCATACGTTCTAAATTCACTAACATCTTTAATGCCTAGTAGGGAAACATCACATTTAGATTGGGTACAATTTCATGACATACAGTTGGCGGATCCAAAATATCACACACCGGATAACATAGATTTATTATTAGGGGCAGAAATTTACAGCAAGGTTTTACAAAACGGGTTAAAAAAGGCTTCAGATAGTAGCACGGTGGCGCAATGTACGTCTCTGGGGTGGATTCTGTCAGGAACAATAGCTTCTGCCGACTACAAATCTTCTGATTTCACCGTGATGCATGGCCGCGTAGTCGATGTTGAAATCTTGAAAAGAAATTGTAAATATATAAAATTTAGGGAAGTAGCTACTAAGGGGTTTTATTATTTGGAAACTAAACCACACCGTAAAGAACAAGGGGGTAAATATACAGGGGTAATCAACAAGTATCTCGAATTGGGGAGAATGGGGCCGGTAAGCAAACCGGAGTATCAAACAAACAAAACTGTATATTTATCTTATCACGCAGCAGATCAAGCAGTAGGGATTAAGCTAGATGAAATAATAAAAACATTGGGACTTACCTGGAATAGAAGCACTGGGGCTTTCCAATATTCAGTTCAGCTGCATTCTGTAAAAAAACCTGTAAATAAAAGAAAAAAGTTAGGTGGGTTAGTCATCGTAAAGGCAAAATGGCAAATACAAGCGTTAGACATGCGCATTAGGGTTAGCGTATCGGTAATCTCCAACCTGGAGAAAGGGGAAAATTACAAGAAGAAGGTTAAGTTTAAGTTATTTAATTCTTACCTGGATTTAAAACAGATCTTGAGGGTGGGCGGTAGAACACAACGTTCAGATTTTCATTGCATAGGTACACATCACACATGACATAAGTATCACAAAGGTTTTTGGTTTATAGACGCATAAAGGGTTTGTAGCTACTTGACAGGGTGATTGAGTAACATTTGGGTTTAAATAGCATAACGCGAGTAGTCACACTGTGTAGCAACGGGTTCAGATTTAAGCGACCAACATTAAAACTGTGTGTGTTACCTATGCTTAATATGTTCAGTAGTGTAACTTAATATTAGTAATTCTTATGTGTAGTATTAATGTTAAATTTGTGTAAGGAGATAATAAGTTATTTTAAGAAATGGTTTTTTAACAAAGTGTGTAGTATTTTTTTTTTGTTGTTGAAATGTTTAGCGAGAATAACTTCTAGTAGGTATGTAATTTTTAAGTTTAATTGTTTGAAGGACATAATGTTCATAAAATGTCCTTGGTGGGCGGAATGTACAACCATCTATCGGCCAATCAATGTCGCGCTCTAACAGATTTTGTAATTTTAGTTATTTTTGGGACCGATAGATGGCGCTGTTCATTTGAGACCAAAAGTTAGATCGCGGTGTTAAGATTCTCCGCGAATACTATAAGACATCTGGGTTAAAAAACTGTAATTCGTGCATTTTTATAATGTTACCATACCATCATGGTAGATTAAACATTGGAGGTGATTGGTACCCTATGTTTCATTTTTCCACAAACTAGCGCCGTAGGGAACCATAGTCTCATTGCGACCCTCACTAAGCCCGGGGGTTCGCATTGAGCTAGTTTCAGCAGTCTATCTACCGGCTCGCAACGTGAGCGAGCATCAACAGAACCCTCACGAAGCCCGAGGGTTCCGGGTTCAACATACATAATTATCTTCGTAGTGTATGATAGTCCATTGAATTGCATGGCGAGCGATATTGTATCTTAAGATAAAATATAATAATATCTTAGCCGTATGCAGCGCCCCTTGGTGAACTCCACTGCGGGTGACGTAACCTACGACAAACTTATTATTTGCGGTTGGTACAGTAGTCGGGTCTAGGGATCGAACCGCAAAATTAAGTTTGTTTTTTATTGTACATACTTTACAGGGATAAAAAGTACCCAGTGTGGTGCCCAGGAAACTAAAGAATAAGTATACCAAGTTTCCTCGTAATCGAACCGGTAGTTTTTGCGTGATACCTGAACATACAGACAGACAGACAGACAGACAGACAGACAAAATTTTTTTTAATCATATTTTTGGGTTCGGTGTCGGTCTAGTAACACCCCCCGCTATTTTTTTTTTTTTATATTTTCAATGTACAGAAATTTTACTTCTACAGATTTATTATAAGTATAGATATAGATATAGATATAGATTTATCAGTTGTCTAGTGCTCATAGCACAATCTCTGCTTAGTTTAGGTTCTGGTGGTGTGAAAGTTGTAGAATATTATTTTTATGGCTTTGGGGGTGATTCACCGGTTCTGGGGTCTATTGTACATTACTAGTACGGTTGTGGGCTAGCCCGAGTCAGTCGGCTGCATTGTGGCGAATATATAATTCGACCACAACTTAGTTATGCCCCGTAGGGGAAGGGAACGGGAACCTTAGTGCATAGTTAAATGTTATACTATTTAACCTAGAGATTGCTTGAAATATTGTACTGAAAAGTTAACACAAATTACTATCAGTTGCTGAAGAATCTTTCGTTGCAGCGACCCCCGGTGCAGATGTGAAACGGAACACCGGAGTGGTTATTAGTCAGTAAGAGTCTGATAGACCCTTTAGCCCTCCTCAGGGCAAAAGATATCCATGAGGCTTTTCCAACCCGAAAAAGCTTTAATAAGCCTAGCTTTATTTCATATTAAAGCTCTTTCACATAACAACTCGGATGGGTTTTGAATATAAATACGCCTTTCTCCCGTATTGGAATAGGCAGAAACTACAGAACGTCAAGTGCTAAGATAGGTGCATGGTTACAGACTTCTCCTTCTATATATTTTACAATTTTTGTTTGTTAAAAATATCTAAGTTAAATTGCAAAAAAAGAACAAGAAAATATCTTCATAATGACTTTCATTCACAAGGCGGAGAACAGTCCCAATAAATTGTCATAATTATTCATTGGAGGTTGATAAGCAACTTAAAGCGCTTTTTAATCCGCGATGTTCGTTAATGAGGCCCTTTCAGAGGCCATCTTATTTTTGTACCCAAGAAATATAACTTTATCGAAGATAGGAAGAACTTTGTGACGAAACAAATAACGTCAATTTATACCGTTCGGAAATCCAAGCTCAAAATGTCGCTTTAGCTTCTAAAATATTTATTGTAAACAAATGGTCAAAGTTAACCGCGCAACGAAACTTTTGATCAAACCGCGATGGGACGCTCCTTAAGTTTTATGTTACCTACTTTTTCTTAAGTAAAGATTTGGTAACTTTGCAAATACGGACATTCAACTTGGCGCATTATTCTTGTGTTTCGCCTTTTTCATTCATTTGAAAGTCGGAGAATATTAAATTGAATGACCGCTGTTGTTACTTTTGCGTAGTTCAAGGCGATTGGGGATTTTTCATGGGTTTTTAATTTTAAACATTGTATTCTTGGGCAGTTTTGATTGTTTTTGGCAAACAAATTCTTAATGTCTAAGAATTTATTTTTGTGTTCAATAATTATGCACTTTATATGCGTGACACAAAGATAAATAATTGCATATTTATTTGTTAGGTAATATTGGCGGACTGGCGCTTCGTCCGTGCGTTTTTCGTACTTTAACATCCCCTCCATTTCCTCTTAGTATTGAAAACAAAATATGTGCAATAAACCCCATCAAAATGCGTTGCGTAGTTTTAAAGGTCTAAGCATATATAGGGACAGACAGACAGCGGGAGCGACTTTGTTTTATACTGTGTAGTGATAGTGATAATTTGTATAAAAGAGTAACCGTCGCGTAAGTTCAGTGGCCGCAACCGCTGACCGGTATGCCGGCGATCGTGGGATTGAACCTTAACCCCAAACTAAGGAGAGCTTGTGCTACAAGTACCTACTAGACAACTGAGAAACATACTTATATATTTCTAAATACATACATTTCTATTATAGATAAAATTACACCCAGACACAGAACAAACGATCGTGCTCGTGATCTTTTCTTGTTTTTTTTTATTATCTGTATTGTTGTTCTTTTGTTTTAAGTTCTTTGCGTCCAAATAAAGTATTTTCTTTCTTTTTTTCTTTGCTCATCACACAAACATTTGTGTTGGGTGGGAATCGCAACTACAACCTCTGCCATAGCAGTCAGGGCCATTATTAACCATTAGACCATCAGGTCTGTCAATACCGGTGTTTACATAGAGCGACTACTTATCTGACCTATATCTCAAATGTTAATAAATACTACCTACAACGTACATAACCGCCAACGCCTACTCCACCAACAAAAGTGAAGAAGTAACATTTCTAAAACCGTTTACATTCAAAACAGCATCCGAACAGAATGGCCGTCAGTTTGCAAAGGCATTCATTTAGTGAATACTGTCGCGCTGAGATACTCACGATAGTGGCGGAGGAAGCTGCCCGTCTGGAATGTTCAGGGAACACAGATGTATAGAATTCATGGAAATTGTATGAAAGCCGTTGACTGTGACAGAGCGGAGTCTAGAAGGACGATAGCTGACAATACTATATTGGAATTAATGAGAATTGCAGCTGTATTGACATGTACGTATGTTGTATGTAAGGCAAGTAGTGTAGTAGTAAGTAGGTAATAAGTGTATTGGTTCCGAGCGTTTGGCTCTAGGAGATTTTGTGCCATAGTAAATCTCCGTTCCATGTCGTGGTATCCTAATCTTTCTAAACGGCTGAACCTATTTGGTTGAAAACAAAGACATTCAATACCTATAGACCGGACATCACGAACAATATTTTCGTCCGAAAAAGTGTGTTTTTAGTACGCTACGCTGCCGCTCCAATATTCGTATATTATTCTAGATGCGTTACTGAGACATGGGATCAAAATTTTTCTATGACATTTCCTCGCATGTCCGCTCTATAGTATTTTAAATAACTTTGGTTGAAAATTTGGTAGTATGTTTGAGTGGATTCCAGAATGTTCAAATACAATATTGAACATGGTAAATGGCAGCTTTCGTTGGGCTTGCTAGTATTATTAAAGTATTTGTTTGAGGCCACTTCCAGTAGGTACATCATTCTAAAACTTGCATTGTTGATACGATAGGTGTACGCTATCTGAGCTCAGCCCTTTACCGTTGTTATGCTGTGCCAGATAGAGTTTCCTTCGTTGTAATACTGATCATAACACTAAGGTAGGTAGTAGATATAGGCAAAATGTGTATGAGGTGTTTATATTAAGAGTATTTTTTTTTAAAGTCAGAAGTTTTATGAAGTCAAGAAGGTCAGACCTACATATGGCGATGATGATCACTGTGTAGTCCAATCCAATATCACCATATACAGCGTGTAAAAAGACCCATAACGTAAACGAAAACTAAATATTCTACCCATCACTGGAATAGTTGTTTTCTTCTAGAACATACCTGGGAATTCACTGGTTCTGGAGATATTAAAATAATATTTTCGTCTTTTTTTCAAAATCGTATTCCAAGTAATCATATTAAACTTTCTTGACAACAAACATTATCAAAAATATCAATTTTTCAAAACAAATTACGCATTTGAAGTTACGAAAATGCAAGAAGACTAAACACAAGCGTGGTGCGGTTGGTTCAATGCCATGACCAAGTGCGGCGTCTCCGGCTGGCCGGCCGGCTCAGCTGATCGAAAGTAGCTCGCTTTTCATTACGCGCAATAAAAATCATCTCTTTTTTATAGATGGAAAAAAAATGTTTTTCAAAGTCAAAGTCAAATCATTTATTTCAATAAGGCCTGAAAACAGGCACTTTTGAACGTTATACTTACAAATAAATTAAATGAATATGATTCTAGTTGCACATTCCAAAAGGTAGTTTTGTATGGAGAAGAATGTGCAAGAAACTCCATACTTACTCTTTTAAAATATATTTTACAATATACATAATCAGATTGTATGTGAGGACGATGTACCATGAGAAAAAAAAAACAGCTATCCTGAGATAGGTGATATAAAATAAGCAACGCGGCTGGTAATTGTATGAGCGTATTGAAAGATACATGGTGCTCACATATTTACATAATATTTAATCCAAAGTTGATTATTAAAAAAAAGTAATAATCATGAAGTTAATACTTAAAATAAAAATAAAATAAAAAATCAAATTACAATGTGTGATGTAGAGAAAAAGCAAACATTCCTGTCCAGACATTAAGCTGTCCTATGGAGCAGGACCAGCATGTTTGCAAGCATTTTTACCTTCAATATAATCCATTAATGTGTAATAAGCCTGTTTGCAAAGTGTTTTTTTAACATAAGTTTTAAAGTTTCTTTGATTTAGTTTTAATATATATCATTAGGTATTTTGTTGTAGCATTTAACGCAGTACCCCATAAAAGATGATTGTACTTTGGCTAGTCTGAAAGCTGGTTGAGCTATTTTATCTTTATTTCTAGTGTTAAAATTATGCCTATCACTTATTTTGCTAAAAAGATGCAGATTCTTTCTAACATACATTATATTTTCATAAATAAATTGACAAGGCACTGTCATAATAATAATTTTCTTAAAAAGTTCCCTAAGAGATTTGCGATTCGGTAAACCGTAAATGGCTCTGACAGCTCTCTTTTGCAAAATAAAAATGGATTCGATATCAGCAGCCCACGAGCGATGGCATTTTACTGTGGGGTACCACAGTAAAATGCCATAAGACATTATGCTGTGGAAGTAGCTAAAATATACCAAACGCGTTTTATCCCAGCAATATTTTTTGGTCAAAGTTACTTAATTGTATGTTCAGAATGTCGGTCGGTCTTTTTACACCTGTATAGGTATATATAGTTTGTTTTACTTTACGATCACTGATTTTTTATTTCATGGAAGTTCTACCTAGTGATCAGGGTTGTGGTATGTTATTATATTATATCCACACGGTATTTAGGTGACTAATGACCATATTTTGTAAATCTCACAGTATTAAAATTTACTATAACCACAGCCACTACGTGCAACAGTCAAGAATTTATGAGTTAATCTTTGTTTTGTTTAGCAACATATTATTTTGCAGCAACGTTTAGTTTTTTTCGTTATCATTGCCTATTTCTTTTGCCCTAATGCATTAGCACCACCTTTGTAGCAAGTAATTAGTTTTTCTTTCTTTTTAAATCGTTTGTATGTACACATTAAATTATTCTTCCTTTGTCTTTAGATTATGTGGTATTTTGTTGGTTGGTCAGATATACTTAATTCACTCGCTCAATGTTTATGTAAGATTCAACGTGTAAGAATCTTGTGTCACGGTGTTTGTCCGGGATAAACTCCGGTAGTATATAACCAGCTTTTATGAGATTTGGCTTACTGTGTGTAACATGGTCAAACTTAAACTTACATCTCAATTAATGACCTCAATATATTTTTGTTGCCATATATCGTATTATATAATGAGCTTCAGTACCTAGAGTAGTTAGTACAATATTATGTTACGATAAATCCTTCCACGAATTATCTTTATTATTCTTGCATTGGAGGTTGGTAAACCTTCTTTAATGTTACTCTTCAGAAACATTTAAGTAGATGTGACATTATGTAAATGTAACGGAAAATGAGAATGTGGACGTTTTGGTCCGTTAATCGCGAACAAATAGAATTTAATGACCCAGCCAGAGTAACTGCCATGCTGTGTCAAGATGAGGTCACTGAAATGTGTTACGAGCATCTACTTAAGTTACTTAAGGAAAATATCTTTTTCTTTTCTTACCGTTTAATATACCATCTGAGAAGGTAGATAATAGTGGTGCCCAGGATCACCGTTCTATGTTCAATTTTATCCAGTTGAGGGGAATTTTTCTTTTCACTGTCACGACGTTTAACTACTGAATCTTGTCTGTCACATTCTTTCATAATAATATTACCTATTATATACTAGCTGCCCCGGCAAACTTCGTTGTGCCTTAGAGTCAATTTATTGCTCTTATCATTTTTTTTGTATTAGATATACATACGTTTAATAAAACGACAACAAATAGATCCAAACCAATAATAACTACTACTACTTTTTAAGTAGCAAGTCTCTACTGTGATCTTATTTCAACATTTTGTGTTCGATAGAATTAAAATTACAACATGTATATATAACCTAACCTAACTGACCATACCTATCCTATAGCTAACCTAACTACCTAACCTAACTACCTTACTAAAATGCATTGATTTAAAAAATACTAAATTCATCATTTTAATCTTAACTATTGCCTCTATGTTACATACAATTTATACCTATAGTTTTCTCTGTCTACTTTAATTAAAATCCTAACAGTAAAATAAGTTCTATTTGCAAAGAATTATTAAAGTTCGTCTCTGTCGTCATTGTTAATTACGTAAATTGATTTTTGAAATACTTATAAGACTTTTTTATGCTACATAAAACCTCTTAGTTTAGTAACAAAATAAATTTCAGAACGTAGGTGCGTATTATAAATTGACAACCTTACCTTCTTGGGTTTAGCATATGACTTGTCAATTTCATATTGTCACCTGATAATGAACTGGGAAGTTTGACTCCTGTCATGTCATCCAAGATGGCGCTGCGTTTGAAAAATGTTTGAGACAACCGATATTCTTGATATTTATTTTTTCGAGGACTTTTCATGTTTTTTATTAATTATTATGCTATATGCTATTCCTGACAAAGACAAATCCAAAAAGACCAAAATCATTCGAATTGATCCAGCCGTTCTTGAGTTATAAGTGGTGTAACTAACACGACTTTCTTTTATATATATATAGATTCCACAACCATCACACAACGCTATCTTGTCTCAAAATAAGCAGAGTTTGTGCTATAGTGATAATAATAATACTTTATTGTCAGACAACAATGATCCAGTGTGTAAGTAAACATTAAATAACTTATTACAGAATAAATTAAAATAGTATTGTGAAAAGGGCATCCCTATGAGTAGGTAGGTACTAGACAACTGATAAACATACTTACTTACTCGTTTATATTATATTTCTTAATACATACTTTTACAGATTGGTACTCCTGCCAAACGAGGATAAAGCATGAAAGAGGGGTTATGATTTTGACCGCGATGTATGTTTTATGTATGTTCATTTGTTCTCTTATAAATTGATATAACTTCTATATAATAGTATCTCTGATAAGTGTAACTGAACACGTTTTAAATAGAGATTAAAAAGTACCAACTTTTTGATTTTTGATATTAAGCTATTTAGTCATTCGATTTTTTGCTATGAAGTCTTTGCTGGAGAGGAAATCATGTTTCTAGCTCTTAAAATCTCTTGGCCGCATGTTTTATTCTGGTAAAATATACTTTTTTGCGCATCGTTCAATCTTGACGAGAAATGAAGACTTGCGAAAGTTAAAATCTTAAAATGACTGCAAGTTCGCCATAGCGGGGTCTTAGTTTAGTTTTTTAATGCTTTGATGAATCTATAGAGAATAATATAGTTTGACATACCAAACCGTTACAACTTGGGATTGAAGATGACATTTAAATAAACTGTCTCTCGATGTTCCAAGTTCAAATGGAGTTTTGTGACGTTATGGAAGCTGTGATAACTTCTGACTGTTTTCGGAGAATTGTCAAAGTTTCAAGATATCAAATGATTGTTAATTTGAAAATATCAAGTATCTTCTCCGCACCTAGTATATAATATTTCCATTTACTCGTAAAAACTTTAACGCCCCCTCATTATCTGTCTGTTTTATTCTTTTTTATTTTTCTTAGTTTTCTATCTCCAAGCTAAAATTAATCAAAACGTGTTCAGTGGTCTAGCCAAATTAACGTAACAAACAGATAGAGTTAGGTACTTAATTACTTAGACAAAAAATCAAACTTGCGCACAAAAAAGAAAACAAGCCAAAAATGATTTTTTCCCGAATAAGATATAAAAGATTTAAGATTTAAAAATGTCAGAATATTCCTGCCATAATAAGATGTGCAAATCTAAAATAAAATATCATTTAACTTATTCTAATCCTCTTAGTACCGTACCGACTCTTTAACAACGTACTATAAATAATAACTTGTAATAACATACTATCTAGAATTTATGCATTATTTTATAAATTACACATTTTGTAATAAGTATTTCAATACTGTAGTACCCGTTGGTGGCCATGAGTAGAAAAATTGACCGCAAAAACAAGCGGTAAAATCCATTAAGACCCTTAATTAATTCAATACAGTTGATATTACAGCGAGCCGTCATATAATTTGTGAAATTAAATGATCCGTCCACATTTGTATGTATTAATGTGGAATGCTTATTTATTACGTAGGTCGTAGGTACATAACTTTGTGGAAGTATAATACCATTGAGCGCGGTATTCAACGGTTTTATTAATACAATACGGGATCTCTTTCAGACCTCGCGAAATGTATACCGATATTTTTCCAATATTCGCAGAATGTATTAATTAAAGCCTTATTTGATAGTGATGCTCTGATAATAAACACAGAATTTAATATGAATTTAATAAACATTGTATATTGGAAGTCGGACAACTTTTTTTATCAAAGGGTAGTGTGTTATCCGGTATCTGGGTCGTGGAGGGTCAGTTTAGCAGTTACTCCATCTTTGGTAGTCTTCATTTTCAGTTTATTTAGTAACTTAAATATTGAGAAAATCAAACGATATCTTTAAATAGCACAGCAATCTTGTAGGCTAGGTAGATGATTTGGAATTTGAGAAATATTTTCCTGCTAAGTCTGCTAAGGGTAAGGGCCGTCTATAATAGGTGAGTCTACGTCGCTACTAGAAAGCTTATATTTATTTAGGTATAGTTTAGTGACTACGTCGATGAACCTTCTAAGCATATTTCATAAATATTATTAAAAATATAAACATCGTCAGTTAACCTAGACGTATACTTAATTCACGTCTGAAATCGCCAATCCACCTAGAGCAAGCGTGGTGATAAATTCTCGCAGGACAAAAGTCTCCTATCTGTATGAAAAGAGGCCTTTGTCCTGCAGTGGGACAGAAATGGGTTGGTATTGTAATAAATGTGAAAGTTTGTAAGGATATGTGAATGTTTATCTATTAAAGCTTTCGTTTGTAGCGACATCTAGCTCGCCACATACGAACTAATCCTACATCGCGGTACTAAAATTATCGGCGCGTTTTGAACGTATACAAGTTCCCGATAGCAACTGTTGGGCAGTAGTAGCCCACCAGACACAACACCCGTCTGGTCGGATCACCTCCCTTTTCTCCGTTAAGTATTTTTAAGGTAACTCTTTCACTTAAAATTAATCGACATTATTGCTTAAGTATACTAAACTTTAGAATTACAATTTGGCTATCTACACTCATATTATAAAGAGGTAATGTTTGTGAGTTTGTAACGTGGTAATTTCTGGAGCTACTGGACAATTTTGAAAATTCTTTTACGAATAGAAAGCCCCATTATTTCTGAGTGTAATAGGCTATATTTTATTATAAAATGCGAAGCGCTTGTAATTCATAAAGATGTGTACATGTACACGCAGAGAGAGAGTCGCGGGTGACTGCCAGTCCATTAACAAAACAAAATAAAAATTATGCTGTACCTAAATAAGCATCAAACTTGTATTAGCTGCACATTTTACAAATCACAAATCAAATGTTTTCAAATCTTATTCCCAAGTTTCTCAGTTTATATTCCTTTTGTAAAACATTTGTCTTCACTATCTGTAAACAGAGTGTTCCCTTAAGGAGAGCCAACATTTTATTTTGTTACTAACTTTTATTACTAGCTGACAACTGACAACTAACTTAATTCGGAAAGAACGAATCTCGTTCTCAAGTTTAAGTTCAGATTATTAGAAGAAAAAAAAAATATTGCGATGGTAACTATGGCCACACGTTCGTGTAGAAAAACTGCAAACACTAAAACATTAAAGACGCTCCTAGATTCTTAATTAATCGGGAGCTAGGTAATTAGCAAGTTGGGTGAACGAGGTACTAGAATCCACTAGTTTACATTACAAGGTGCCAACATGGTTTAGGCGGGTCCTGTATATTACACAAATTCAAACGTGGACGTTCAACAGACCATGTTAGCCAAGATTAGATTTAGTTTTAAGCTGTTTAATTTATGTAAGGTTTCTTAGTTAATTAAGAAATTTCATCAGGTGCCCAGTCTATTATTTTGTTGTACGTATTAGACATCTGAGAAGGTTGGACGCCGGACCAACCTTTTTTAAATGTGGAATTTATTAAACTGGCCTCTGTGGTTGCCAATAGAAATGTAAATTAAAAACGAATCTGTTTTTTTAATAAGGCATTCTACAATCATTTTCGTGAAAATCAGCCAGGGCTGTATTTTAGTAGATAGGTAAGGAATATTGTAACCTCTTTGTGTAAAACAAAATTCTAGCTAGGCGATTAATTTACAAGTTGTTCAAACAAAAAGTTTTATTTCTATGAAAGTTGAATGACTTGGTAAATAGAAACTATTTACGAATAAAACGCAAGAAACCGATTTAGTTGTTGAATGTAGAATTTCTAAAGCTTTACCTAATGGAAAATTGGTGAGTAATAAATTCTAACAGAGTATTCAATCTGTGAGGATTCCATGAAAACACTAATTTCTAAGATTTGACACAGACAGGTGCGTTAGTGAGTAATAGGACTTATTTGAAAATAATTTAATCTTAATGTCTCTTAGAATTTAATGATAATTGAGTATTCTACTAATCCCATCTACAACTTTCAGACCGTCTGGAGTGCATCAATCCGAAAATTAACAAAATGGTGCTTTTGAAAAGGGCTTAAAAATTTTAATTCTACAAACCCAGGGTTTAAAAATACGATTTAGTTTAAGAAAGTTAAAATACGTAGTGGTTTTTGGAAAAATTGTTGAGTTCGAAATATTTCAGCACTCCAGCTCAGATAGATTTAGAAAAGGGTGCCAATTCGACTTGGCCTTATGCCTCATACAAGTTAGGGGATACCTTTACGGATTTGGAGCTCCGAGTAACGGTTCCGATTGCCCAGGATGCCTAAAGTTAGCTCGTTTCTTAATCAGGCCTCCACAATAATTTGAAGTGTAATTTAATATTTTTGGAGAGATTGCAAGTGAATGAATCCATTGTTACGACAATTCAGAAGAATGTGAGCGAGCGGAGCGATCTCAAAAATCTCTAATATTTCTACTGTACCAATCTGAGTTGTGAAGAATAGTTGCCCGATATCCTGCATTTGCAGTTCCTGCTTATTGGTGTATCCTTGTCATAGAAAAAATAGCTGACAAATGACAGCATATTTATATATTTTCTATATTTTTGGAGAAGTGAATTGCAGCGGCAACCGAAAAGAATCAGAGCGAACAAAGCGAGCTCGATAAATTTTAGCACTCCTCAGATACAAATTGGGAAAAACAATTGTCATTGATATTTACTGTTTAAGAAACATTGTCCATTATTTTCTTGAAGCGCGGGGCCCCTGAACGTCGCGGGGCCCCTGAACGTCGCCTGGGCAGTTGCCTACATTGCCGTAATACGGATAAAACGGCCCTGCTCCTCGTGTCTCCACACATTTCCTATGACATTTACAATATAAATACATACTTCACCGACGCATTGTCAGTAACAATAACAACAGAACGGTCCGCTTCTCATTTTCCTTACACGATGTAAATGTAACGCAAGTATGATCATTATAGTGTCGTGTGGCGTGGACACACATCGTCTATTCATAGGCGTCTTTATTGCGGAGCGAGACTCCCATTCATCATAGCATATGAAACGGGAACATGAGATTGTTGAAGAAACGTCTATTGAAATTGAAATTGTAATAGAATAAAGGTTCGAAATGAGGACGGGGCGGTTTTTATGGTTATCGTGTTCAGAATATGAACATCAAAATATAATTAGTTCATCAGTTAGATTATAAAAATAATACACAAGTATTTTTTTCTTTTTTTAAGTTGATGGTTAACTGCTTAGATTAAGCGCATTAAAGTTGAGGAGAGGGGGCTTGTAACGTCATTATCTAGTATGAACTGTACTGGTTAGTGACCTCATGCGACATTTTGACTCGATGTATCGCCGTTATTTTTTGATAACGTGAAAAAAGAAAAATTATGTGTCGAATATTTTCTTGTAATATAGATGAGGGACTAATAACTAAAATTTTGTGAAGTAACTCAATCACACGAGCACTTCGCTTGCAACGTCGTCCGCGTAAATATAATTCATATTTTTTTCTATAAATTTTGACATTCCTTCAATCCCCTTTTAGTTTTAAAAATAAAATATAACCAATGTTACTACTGGTTACCCAGTAACAAATACCCAAAATATAATTTCTCAAGGTGGAAGAACGCGAACGTTTAAAATCGGTTTAGTTGTCGTTTGAGTTTTAATCTCTATAAACAAAAAAATCTTTCCTTTTACTTAAAATTAATATAAGTATAGATAACGTCACGCCTGTTATCCCCGAAGGGCTAGGCAGAGGTGTACCTGGTAGTAAACCCACATTTCGCCAGTTATGTTTGTCCGTGTCTGAGATCGTGTTTGTTCTGTTACATTTATTTCTAAAAGCCAACGACATAAGCAGCTTACTGCATGGTAATGTTATAACCGGTAACAAATTAGAGTTACCTACGCAAAGGTACTTAACATATGATGTAATGTGTAGGTAAACAGCCAACCACATCGTAAAACATAATGTAATTCTAGAAATAAATAATATGACATAGTGTTTCTATTCGTATTTTTCGCGTTTAACATACATTTGCAACGGCAGTAAACTTTTCTTGCGTAAACGTGTAAAAAAACAACTAAATTCAAATTAAGAATTACTTTAAATTTACGTTAACGCAAAAAAAGTGGATTGCCGCAATGGGCTGTTGCTGCTATATTTTTAATTAGACTTAACTTTTTGCCTTATATTTGAAAATGTGTTCGTGTACTGGTACATAGATACCACTTAACTATACAATTTTTAAATTGATTGCCTGAAATGCAAATATACTACACATACATGCACGTATATACATGCTGCTGTATTTACCTAAACTGTAAAAGTTGAATTAAAACTTTAAGAGCCGAACCTTTTTAAACGGGGATTTTTATTCGTTTTAATTTCTCTCTGTGGTAAGTAAGTGCAAAAGTCATGTTTGAAATGAGAATAACTCTGTTCATGTAAACAATGCGGATGAAAAAATATCACTTCAAAAAAATGTCGACGCATTTTTACTCGTGTTTTTTATAGTAAGTCTCAAGGCGACCGTTGATTCTGATTTGAATAAAAGAACCGCCATATTTTGTAGCCGTAAGTGTATCGCACGAGATTATGCTTGGATACTTTTACACTTAATATGTAAAAGTTATATAATATGATAAAAGTAAGGGACCTTATTTTTTAGTTGCAAAATATTTTTTGTTTTAGTTAAGCGTATTTCCCAGGGGTGTTATGTCTTAACAACTTTTTTTTCACTAATTCAGACTAATTCACATACAAACATAGACTGTCATAGATTCTACAGACGCGACCTGCTTCGATTTTTACCTTCTTCTTTTGCTTAGTTTTGATACAGCGCCAGTTGAGAGTACTACGCACCTAAACTTTCTGAACGTCTTTACCATTAATTTATTTAACTGTGTCTGGAATGCCGTTTTTAATTAATTAAGGATCATGGGCAAAAATGTATGAAGCCTGGTACTCGGTCCAATAGCCATAATATATACATCATTGGAAAGGTCTTTTTACAAGGATTTATGGTAACCGAGTCGCATGTTTCCAATTGCTGTCGGATGGGAGTTATTTTGTGTTAAATATTTAATATGTTTTTTAGTTTTGTTTTTGTTTTTGTTTGATTTTGTTAAGATAATGGTAATATTATATCGTTTTCTTGGATAGAATCATGTGTGTCTTGGTTAATAGGTACTTAAATGAATAAGCATTCAGGAATAAAAGAGAAAAAAAAATAGAAAAAGCAAGAAACATCATTTATTTTTTAATATTATCAATGATGACATCGTTAAGGAACGCTGCAGGAGTAGTGAAACCTTCATGTCTGGCATATCCTAGATACCACATGATTGAAACTATATGAGCACAAGTGCCGACTGTTCGTCGTCCGGTCAAACACGTGCAGTAATAATGGCATAAAATGTTATGGATATTGGTTTCGTTTTCATCAACTTTGTCTTTTACCAATACATAACAATAATATGTTCTTGACCGTAAGTGATGCGAGTGTATGCGTCCGCGTAAAAGCCAAGTATCTTCGTTTATGCCATATTCATTTAAATCTTGGAGTGCGCTTTCTCTATATATTTCTAAAATGTATAGTCCATTTCATAAATGCTCCATGCAGTAGGATCGGGCCAGCTTCAGTTGATAGGTGCCCAAAGAAAAATAATCTGTTCTTCCGTCAGTAGTGGGAAGTTCTGTATTTCGTGACTTTCTATTCTTTGAAAATCCGCCCTTCGGCTATTCAAATGTTTTCTTTCTACATAATCGTAAAGCAGATTCGGAGAATCTATTTTCTCCCTGATTATATTTAGAAAGGCCTCTGCGTGAATGTTATCTTCGATGGGTATGTGGAAGTTTTTTAACATAGCTGCGGCGCGGCGATTTTCAAATCAATCATCATTTTTGGTAGTGTTTAATAAATAAAATGTTTTTGCCGCAAAAGCTTGAAATCTTGTTTGAACCTCCCGTTCACCACTTCCACTACCTGCATATTATAACCGATCGAGCTTCATTACCTTGCTCAGTAGTTAGCTGTGTTTGTCACATAGTTATTTTTCGTATTTTCAACCATGATAGGTATGTAATATTATCGTATAATTGCAATTATGATATCAACTAAAACTGGAACTTTGGGGGCTTCCCGTGGTTTTCGGACAAGGATTTGGGACAAGTCGCCATTGTAAATATTTTTTCTGATTAAAAGACCTATCCAATGAGACCACAATGATTGCTATTGGAGCGAGTACCAAAAATCCCATTCTCCTTTAAATAAATTGTGTCTGTAGTTGACGAGTTAAGTTCTGTTATGGGGCCTTCTAAGGCGTCATCTTCCGATAGTTCCACTTAGCCTTATAAAAATCTATTGTTTTCCTCTCCACATTACTAAACCATCCAAGAATACATCTTTTTAACCACAACGTTGTCTTATCATTTCATTTTTTAATCTAAATAAGAAATTATCGTAAATACATACGATAAAAGAACAAAAAGAAAAGTAAAATAATTATAGGACATCAAAAAATTCATGCGTATCGCTGTCACCGGGAAACGTACCCAGAAGACTGCATGCCACGTTGAATGGCAGTGTTTATTCTCTGACCTAAATAAAGGCCAGCTTTCTGGGGCTCGTCGTGTCTCAATGACCGGTCATTGATCGAATATTTGTCAACTTTGACAGTTTTTGTATGGGAAATGTGTCATAAGTTTGACGTTATACGTCAAAAAACGATCATTGACCGGTCATTGAGACACGATTGCAATAGCAGACTCGACCCCCAGGTCACGTGAAGATTCGACCAACCGCTTGGCGATGTCCCGGAAACGAAACTCTAAATCATTTATTTTCTTGCCTTTTAAAGTTTCTTCTTCTTTTGGCGCGTTAGGGAAAAATGATGAGAGTAAATTTTACACCCTGAAGTTAGCTATAGTCAACATTTTAGTTTTTTTTCTGTTGTTAGTGTCGTTTTTTTTACAAAAGTAAGATAACGCGAAATATAAAATTTTAGAAACATTTTTATCTTGTTACTGCAATGACGTATAACTTATAACACGCGAATATATAAGGTGCTTTCTAAATATCTGCCATCCTCTTAAGGGGTCATTGTACATTTGTACACATATTTTACTATGGGACAAACTCCAAAATCGCGAAAATAAAATCAGCTGTTCCCTACATTTTTGGTCACGTGACTCGTCGAAATGTAGGGAACAGCTGATTTTATTTTCGCGATTTTGGAGTTTGTCCCATAGTAAAAGATGTTTATAATGATGAGTACAATGACAGGGGTCATTGTACTCATCATTATAAACATCTTTTAAGAGGATGGCAGATATCTAGAAAGCACCTTAAATAAGTACAAAAATACACTTTTCTTTCTAAAGGGGCGTTGATGACAAACTTCCCTCCCTCCCTAACCTCTATTATATAGTTCAGTGAACAGTGTTATCAAACTGCGTTCGATCGCAAACTGTATCAGTGTTTCCTCCAGTTTAAAGTGGTGATGACGTCACTGGCGGCCATTATCTACGGAGCGACTAGTTAGCTATCATTTAGTTAGTGTGCAGGTTACATTGGTCTGTACTGTAGGGTTGAGACGACTGATTTTTCGAATATTTCTTACACATCAACAGTAACCCACCATCACGCCAATAATCCTTGAATGTACTTCTCTTCAATTATATTACGCCCGTCACAAAAATGGATTATTAACCTTTTTTTAATTGCATTAAATTAAATTAAACTAAGTAAACTTTAAATTATATAAAACATTTAGAAACATATTATATTTAATAGTTTTTCCACACATGTCTGGCAGGTTCCGCTCAGGTTCAAATTTAAACCAGTTAACATTTAGTAAGCAAGTAAACTGGACGAAACACAGCAGTCACATGCTATTCTTACACCTCACCTCACCTTCTTCTTTAGCCTCAGGTGGAATGATTCTTTAAACCTACGTAATACAGGATAAAAATACAGCATAATGTTGAAATACTATCAAAGAAATTTGACACATTGGGGTAACTTGATGTGCTGGCGTCTGTACAGAAGAATCTAGAGATGGAATAAAAAGTTTCTTTATTAAAACATTTTATAATACCACATTCATATTCATGATATAACGGAATGAATACAAATAAACAAGTATAATCAGAAGCAAGATCCAGATCGTAATCACAAAGATAAGGAAATCCTCATTCCCATCTCATTAATGACATCTGCGAGCAATTTGCCTTTCATTTGAAACAAATGACTCTCAAATTGACACTTATTTTGAAAGAATATTATCTTTTTTTTTTCAACGGTGAAATAACTGATGACCGAGGAATTAAAGTGGCGATGTGTTCCGGCTTTCTTTCTATGCATAATTTATGTGTAACCGTCATATTTATTCTTCAGTTAAAAGCTCCCTGACTATTGTAAAATTAAGCCCTAAGTCGTCATTAGTCGTATGAACTAGGAACAATTTAAATATTCATAAAAAATCTTGGCTGAAATCCATCGTGTTATTTAATTCTTTATTTGGGCAAGCACATAGATGAATAGAGGCAGACTATTCTTTACCAGTCAACCTTTAGGTCAGAGACAAACATAGGTAGGTGCTGTTACTGACCCACTGCAAGGCTAAGGCCTCTTCTCACACAAAGAAGGCACTTGCATTAATCACCACGCTTGCTCAAGGCTGATTGGCGATTTCAGGCCTATATTAACTTTTTATCCAGGTCTCCTCACGATATTTCCTACATCGATTCCAAAGATTTGTGTCCGATTGAAGGCAACGAGTTCTTCCCCTAGTACATGGGACTCAAATATAACGAGCCTAATGTGGGAGTACTACAGGTACACTTGCATTCGGTTAGATTGGAACCGAACCATGATTGGGTGGGATTATAGTTTTTTTTTTATTCGGAGTGAATATACTCATGGGTGGAGGGGTCTGTCATGCCCCCACTGACAAAAACCCACCATGGTGTTCCGGCGCCCAGCTGCTGGTGCCACGCGAGTCTTGCCAAGTCAGCGAGGGAAGTACGGTGTTTGGCCGCGCCGTGTTCTTCGACGTGTCAGTCAGTCGACGCAGCAGTCGCAGCTTCCCGAAGCAAACCGTGCCCGTAAGCACCTGTGTTCCGACTCACAGATGTTGCGAAGATGGACGGTTCTTCTGCATTCCCGACAGGTTCCTTATCACCAGCCCTAACTAGAAATAGGTACTGTAGGTCACAGGATGTGCGATGTAACAACTTTTGTTTTGACCTTTGCCAACTCGTAATGGAGTTTGAACCCTTCAGCAAAGTTCGCTTATGGTCGCGGTCACCGCTTATCGGTACAAATCGAAATAAAACAGTTTGAACAGTACACTTCACACTTTTTGATCGATGACACATTAATTTAATCTTTTTAGTCCTGTGCAGGCCTAGCCATATTGACAATTCTATTTCTATTCTATTTCTATTATAGAAAGAAAATGGCGTTACATATGGAATCAGCTGTTTGTCAACTGTCAAGTGTATTTCAATCAGCCATATTACAAATTCTACTCGTTAACACTTGACAGTTGTCAAGTTTTAACGAGTTAACACTATTATAAAGCTTATGTTACAGACGGCTCACCTCCATACGTATACAAACTGCATTACATCGTAAAGCAACCCCTATCGACCGGTGACGTCACAAACACGCATGGGATGCATTTCAGCTACCGTTCACAAGACTCGTTAGTTCAGTGGTCAGAACGCCCTTTTGACGTAAGTCTAGAGGTGGTCGGTGGTTCAAATCCTTCACGAGTCGTATCTTCTTTTGCCTTTGTTTAGATTTTTTGCTGATATTTTTATCTAATTTTCTTTTTTTTCTATTTAGATTTTCCGAACTAAAAACAAACACTTAAAAACTGGCAACAAACACTTTCAAAACACTTTCGAATTGCTAGGATGTAGGAGGCCTTGTAGCAGCCTGAAGTCAGAAAGTGTGCCTGAATTATGGCGTCATTAACTTGCCTAGACATAAAGGACATTAAACAGCCTAGAACTATATAGAGTTAAACACAATCGTATTAGATTGCACGAATTGGTTAGCAAATCTGTTGCAACCGCTCCAATGAAACATATCTATAAACTGCAGTCTATAGTCAACCCCTATCGATCCGTGACGTCACAGGCTTAAAAGGGATGCGCTATTTCAACCGCGTTCTACAAGACTCGTTAGTTCAGTGGTCAGAACGCTATGCTGTCGCACGCGACAAAAGGAGGTCGGAGGTTCGAATCCTTCACGAGTTGTATATTTTGCTTTTTTTTCGATCTTTTGCTAATATTTTCATATAATTTTCGTTGTTTTCTACCTAGATTTTCTGTATTAAAGACAAAACCTTCGAATTGTTTTGACATAAAAGACCTACACTTACTGAGGTCCCAAACAAACTTTTCTGAGGTCATCCAAGTTGACCAGAGAAAAAATTATAATGGGTTCAAAAACTAAACAGTATTACTACTTTCATCCACTAGACAAAGTGAAAGTCAAATAATTTATATCAATAGGACCGTTACTGTTGAAATAAAGATAATAATAATAATTTGTTCTACCTTAAAGTTAAAAAAATGAGAATATGAAGTTACCCCCACTCAAAAGATAGTTTTGTATGTTCATAAAAAATGTTATAAAATGAAAACTTCTACGTTAACCCTTTAACGGTTATAAGGATCTAGATGAGATAGAAAGATTTGGTTTTCGGATTTGTGTTACTTAAGATGCCTAAAATAAAAATTGATATATAATTTTTTTTTTAGCTTTTTTTTTTAATTGGTGGTAAGAATATTCCCTCTACCTGTTTGAGAGTAATGAAATAGAGAATTTTTTTTTTCAAGGAACTAAAAAAACAACATAAATCTTACATAATACCTTTATTAAAATCACACAACTGAAAAAAATTACATTTCTTTATGAAAATTCAAAAAGCATGGTGTAATGCATAAAGGCACTCCACATTTGCTGCACTTGATCTTAGATCGCATAACCTTCGCTTTAGTGCTGCTCGTATCTTTGATACGAGGGTAAATCATTTGGCATGTGTTCACCAACATTGGAGAAGCGAATTTTTGGTGCAACAATGTGAATTGCCTTTTGGTAATTTTCAGATACAGCAACTTTTTTTCTTACGACGTAGTTGACATCAGCACGACGTTTTCGGGAAGAAAAACAACCAATAAGTCCTCTGGCTAGAGCTATACGATACTCCAGGTTGGACAATTTGGTTGCATTCGCATTCTTTCCCTGGAGCAAAAATGAATTTGTGATGGAGGCATCAAAAATAAAATAAAATATGCGAAGCCACCACCGTTTGCTTCTTCGCCCAACTGAGTATGTCCCTTTGATGTGATCAAAGTGATCTACTCCACCCATTCTTTTTGTGTACTCCTTCACTACTGCAGGACACACTACATCTGTCTTAGAACCGTCTTTTTGTTTCCTGGATAGCTCGAGATGTTTCATTGTCCTTCGGATGGAAAGCATTCGTCATAAATAAAACTTCTTTTGTATCTTGCCAGATTACAAATGCCACGTTCTCCTTCACTCTCCATTTGTACTGCCCTTTTGTTAGTTTTAGTTTTCTTTTACTTTTTACAAGTTTCGGTAGGTCTGCTCTTTGCCGGCGTACAGTACCGCTCGCAGAAATACCATTTACATGTAAATAATACATAACTGCAAAAAAAATTGTCAAACGTAACATGCACTGTCGCCATTCCTTTCAATTTTTCTGATAACTTCGTGACCACTTTTCCTCCTAAATTGTCTTCTACTCTGTCGCCATCCCTTCCGGTATATATCTCAAACTCGTAGAGATAACCAGTTGTACTGTCACAGCGGCACCACACCTTGAAACCCCTTTTTATCGGCTTCATAGGCATGTACTGCTTCAATGAAGACCTTCCTTTGAAAATAATCATTGATTCATCTATTGACTGGGATGAAGAGTTGTGAGCATTTTCTTAAAAAGCGGTGTTGATAAGCGTCAATAATGGTCGAATTTTGAATAGTTTATCATACTCGGGGCTAAATCTGGCAGGTTGTTTAGAATTATCATTTAGATGCAAGCAACGTAAAATTTGCTTGAATCTTCGGAATGTCATGGTGGAAGCTATTTCGTCAACTCTAAATTCGGGATCCGATGACCAATACAATTCGAAAGTAGGTAAAATATTGTATCCCATAATAATCAAGATACCTAGGAAAGCCTTCAATTCTTTTATGTCTAGTATGGTCCAGCCTATTACGTTGTTTTGACTCGCATATCGGTTAGTCTCTGTAATAATCAATTCAAAAACTTCTTGAGTAAAAATTTTTTCAAAATATCGGATAGGCCTGGCATTAGACGGCAACACGCGTGTCGGAGTCATTGGAACACTATCAAAAGACTCAAGCTGTGGCCTAATATCAGTCCACGAGGTTTTTTTCCACGCTTCTTCATCTCTGTCAGAATCACTTGCTTCTGACTCTGCTTCTGATTCTGGTGGCGTATTATCTTCGGATGAATCGCCGTCTTCATGTTCAGCGCCACTTCCTAGCCTCTTCCTAGCTCCACGTCCCGTTCCTGTTCCAGCTCCTCGTCCTGTTCCAAATTTACGTCCGGTTCCAGATCCACGTTCCGTCCTAGCTCCTCGTCCTCTTCCTTTTACAGGTAACTCACGTGAAATAGGAGGCTCAGCAGGCAGTAGTACAGCTGCTTGCGGCACATTAGGTAACAGCACTGCAGATGAAGACGCAACAGGTTCTGTCACAGTAGGTGGAGGTATTACATGTAAAGGCTCACCGCATGGGACCTCCGCATCAGATGATGTAGATGGTTGAGGCGATAACGATGCTCGTATTGTTGCAGTAGATCGAAGCTCTGGTTCATCTAAATCCCCTAAAATTCGCTGTAATTTCGTGACATTGTACGGAACGTCATCCTCTTCTGATTCTTCGCCATCTTCAGACTCTTCCGGTTCTGACAAGCCAAACATACCGTACAACTCCTTCTCAATATCGTCATCTCCGAGTATTTTCATTTTCAATCAATCTGCAAATAAAAAACAAAAGCCATGCAAATACCACACCAAGCCCCGAGGAAAAGCAGTAATAAGACCACCAAAACCTTTTTTCCTTAGTCGCAAAACAATAAAAACAGTTACCATTACCACAATAAAGGAATATTTTCTCTAACCTTATTAGTAGAACTTCACGGTTAGAGGGAATATTCTTCCCACCAACAAAAATCGACATAAATAAAAATTCGTGGCAGATACATTAAAAAATACGTCTTACATCTATGAAATTACATTCAAAAGCGCAACGTCTAGAAGAACTTACCTTTTTTCACAACTCTATTACAAAGATATGTACCGATTTCTCTCGCAGTACAAAAAAACGCCAGTTTTCAACATTCACCTCAAGAACTTTGAGAAAAAATGAATCTGTCAATTTCAAATAAAAACAGAAACAAACGTCATAATGTTACGTTAGTGTTGTCAGGTCGAAAAAAAAATTTGCAAATAGAAATTTTGATTTTTTTTTATTGGTTTTTATTGGTGGGAAAAATATTCCCTCTAATTGCAAAAGGAACTGTGTTTAATTTTTATGGGACCAAATGGCAACTATTTCGTATCAAACTAAACAAGAATCACGTAAATCGGTTCAAAAATCTCAGAGTAACCGGTGTACAGAGGCCAGCACATCAAGTTACCCCAGTGTGTCAAATAACTTTGATAGTTTTTCAACTTTATTACAATTAGAATAAGGTTCATGTTTAATTGGGGAAATTTGACCATTTGGGGTAGCTTGAAGTGCAGCTGGCGTCTGTACATACATAAAAAAAAATACCGGTCGAATTGAGAACCTCTTCCTGAAGTCGGTTAAAAAAGTATCAGGTAAAACTTGGTAATGAGAGAAAGCCGTCGAAAAAATTCAACAGGTCCAGAATGTTGGTAGAGAACTTATGGTGATGTAACGATGTTCTTTTTACCCTGTTAACTTCGAAACACGTGTAAAGTCTTAATAGACATGTCATTAAGGTGTGTTTGACGTAGATACTTACGTGTTTTGGGAATCGTTACTAGCAATAATAATAATAATATACTTATTTTTTAGATTACAAAGATCCATTATGGTTAGTAACAAAAGGAGCTTATACACTATGTTAGTAGACACACAATTTAGGTTACATTACATACAATCATTTCACATTTTAATCATTTCAATCATTACATCATTCACTAATTCCAAACATTGCACATTAAATATAAACATTACAGAAATTTTTTTGACGGCCTGTTGGTCTAGTAGTTAGTGACCCTGACTGCTATGCCGGAGGTCGTGGGTTCGATTCCCACCCAGGACAAATGTTTGTGTGATGAGCACGATCATTTGTTCTGTGTCTGGGTGTTATTTATCTATAATATGTATGTATTTAGAAGTATATAAGTATGTTTATCAGCTGTTTAGTACCCATAACACAAGCTCTTAGCTTAGCTTGGGACTAGATGGCGTTGTGTGAAAAAGTTGTGGAATATTTATTTTATTTATTTATTTTATTTTAATATAATTACAATTAAACATATATGTACATTATTATAAATAAATAAATATGTATATAATGATACGCTATAAGATTTTGGCAACTAAGTAATTAAAAGCTGTACGTCTGGCTTATTAAATTAGTCAGACGTTTGACAATGTTAATATTCGCCTTTGTCGTCGTAATTTTGAGACTGGCATATTCTATACTTAAGTCATTAATTACAAACTCGAATGTCTTGTAAGTAGATTAGTGATTTTCATTTTGAAATATTGAAGGGTGTTGGTATGGCAACTAGTAATGAAAACGCGTTCGTACGCTGATGAGGACGTTCTAATGAAAAAGGTGACGTGAAATTTAATTTCGTGATAATAATAATAACATTCATTTAATTCGGACAACAGTGATCCATATTTGTTAGTAATACACACGGCTTATATTCTAGTGTTAATAACAGGACTGGGTAACTATTATGTTTCAGGGTCAGTTAGAAAATTGACACGGTCTAACTAGAACCCGCATGAAAGTTTTCATCACTGCAGAATCGAGTTTGTCAGCGACTACGTTCAGGATGCTGTTAGTGCTGCCACGCACTCTGCGCAGTAAGGAGGCGGTCCTTTTGCGTATTATGGCGTAAAAGCCATCAACGCGGGCTTCCGCAAACATGCTAGATGCACTACAGAAACGGGGCAGCCCCAGCAGCATCCTGAACCCATTATTATATTGAACGGGCAAGGCACTGAGCGATCTCTGTGTATAGCAAAACCACAGGCTGTTTGTGTAGAGAGTCTGGGAGTACTTCTTAAAAAGCGAGATCTTAACATGCTCGTTGCAACGAGAAAACCTGCGTGCCAACATGTTATTCTTAACCGCCAGTGCCTTGCGCTCCCTTTCAATGTCCATTTTTGGTCATCAAGATCTTCAGTAACATAATGTCCCAAGTATTTAAAATGATTCACCCGCTTGAGTTCATTGTTATTTAGCCTAATTTTGGGTACACTAGATGGGGATTTACCTGAAGCCTTAAAAACCAAAAACTCACTTTTTGTGCAGTTGTACAAGAGACCATGCATTTGAGCATATTTAAGATAAGATGTCGTGTACGTTCATTTTTATTTACACTAGGTCGTTATTTTAGTGTTTTGCGTTTTGATACAAAAAATGAATACCAGTACATAGAGGGACTGCCTATCTGAACTCCTCAGTTCAGGAACTGCGGATACCTTTTGGTCAGCCTTCTGGACTGGGTAATAAAAATCTTGTACGCTTCACTATCATTGATTGCATCACTGCTTGCTTACAATGAGGTGGGATCGCAGTCAAGCTCTAGTTGAATAATAATAATCATTTTATATACAAGTAACTATTAAACAAAAATTAACATATACATTTATAGATTAAGATAACTTTTTTTTTAAGTACTAAGGCAGAATCAGTTAGTTAACTTACTGCTGCAGCTGCCACATGCGGCAGCTGCTCTGAGTTCTAACACCGTGCTGGGTGCAAGAGCTCAACTGGTTACTTTTTTAAGAGTGATTCATCGGAACCGAGGCCGACTTTTACTACTTGCCAATATGACTTTGACTTTCGACTTTTGTGTATAAAATTAGTGCTTGTTATTGTTGAGAGGGAATTCTCTTTAGCACTGCTTTTGGTCTGAAAATAGCTCTCCTTCGCATTTTGTAGGCTAGCATGCAAAACTAATTTTCAGGTGCCATTACTGAATAATTGACGAAGCGTTGGACGGCTATACACACAAGTGTACACAGGTACATTGTTTGGGGACTTATCAGGGAACGTTCGATCACACAAATACAGAGTCTTAGGAATTCGATTTGGGAGCTTTTAACACGTAATGGAATTTGCGGTGCGTCACTGAAACAATACTGTGTTGTGTCCCTATGCAAGTAGTTTGTTAGCGTAGAATAAGGTTTCATAGATTGAGTTATCTACTCGAAGGTAATATCAGAATTTGAGATATTATAATATCAGCCTATTGCTGTCTCACTGCAGGACAAAGGCCCCTTCTCTTACAGAGATGGCACGAGCATTGATCGCGAAGAAACGTAAAAAGTACTTACATAATGAATAGAAAAAATTAAACGTAACGACTTTGGGTTTTTGACGTGACAACGTCTTATAAATTGGTTTGCCGGGTGACACTTCAAGAAACTGCGTTACGCTCCGCTCACGTTATGCGCTCACAATGAGAGCGAGTGAGAGGCACGCGTCCCTTCCACTCGGGCATGGTTAGCCCGCCTAAGAGCGAGAGAGACAGACATAAAAAGTGAAAGGCACGCGTCCCTTCCACTCGAGCACAGTTTCATCCTTCTTCCTACTATACGAATGAATATTCACATTAAAATTATTTTACCACTCAAAGTCGTTGTCACGTAAAACTTTCGCCCGTATACCGACTTTACAGGCAACCAATTTTTTAATTGGCTAAATTGTTTGCAATTACCTACTAGCCATCATCTGCATTGCCCTTCCGAACTATGTTTGAGTTAGCTTTCAACCTAACCGAACGCAATACCACAATACCATTGTTTTACTATACGACCTTCACAACCCATTCGCTGGGTAACACGACACGTCCTGATAAAAATGGTTGCCGCACTTTCGGTGTTTAGATAGCTCCTAATAACAGGTGAGATTAACGACTTAACATGCTTTCCGAAACACACATGATCCTTAGATCGGCCTCGGCAAGTTTACTTCAATCGACCAGTGCAGCTGTAAAGAAAAACCAGTTTATTTTTCTGTGATAAACAATACGAAATAATAATATCAACAGAGTAATAACGGAATGGAGTGCTATCTGTAAATTAAATAACTTTAAGGTGAAAGTTCCGGGGTAACCCACGAAAATTAATTTGTCTTAGCTTTGCTGTTCAGTCAAAGGCTATATTGTCATAAAAAGGTGTTTGCGATCGTTAGGTAAAATTTATTTACCAAAAAAATATTGTAATTACAATAATTAATTAATGCAGGTGAATAAACTATTTTAATTATTATTTAAAGCTCAGGTAGGGTTAGACTTGTTAAAAGTAAATTAATCGGGTAATGTGAACAACAAATCTTGTACTTACATAATATTTGTTGCGGTTTCTTTGTTTGTTTCCTATACAATCCATCAATCAATTCCCTCCACAAAACTGATAGTGGGTAACACAATACACGTTAGTTAGACTGCTTGTCAGACTTTCGGGCTTCTGACTACCCATTCGGAATCACTGTAAAAGATCTATAAATGACAGCCAGGTCAAATGTTTTAACGCGCAGTCCGAATTATGAAGGGTTCTTCTGACCTCTGCAACCTCAGCTAGTTAATAGCTTTCTTAATAAAACTAACGAAATAACCTTCTGGCATACGAATAGCACGTAAACGTTAAAATTTCGATGGTTACCCTGGAGCATCCCTCTTAAGAACAGTTAACGCAAATTGTCTAGCTGAAATACAATTTGGAGATCCATGTGAAATGTTGGTTTCATCACAAATGTTAAGTGTAGTGTACACTCAATTTCTAAGTTCATCAAGCTTTTAGCAACTTTTGCAAACGTCTCGCTATACATTGCGCGTTTCATTTCACAAGTTAGTAAAAAAAGTATTACACCTATGATTTATCGTTATAACATTTACGTATAGATTCAAGTTCTTCCAAGTTATAAGGCAGATTTGTGGCTGGGGAGTTTATCCTGTTCCTAGCTTAAACAGTAGAAAGTGTTCAAAGGCGCATGTTTTGGGGGACTGTCTTGTGTAGTTTGCGACTCTCAACAAGTGCTGGTTCTCAGCATAACTTGAAAAAATAATAATTGTTTTTGAAATTAAATTATTTATCACTAGCTTTTGCCCGCGGCTTCGCCCGCGTGGATGTCGAACTTCCGTCCCCTATGTTTTCCCATTAAGGGTTGAATTTTCAAAAATCGTTTTTTAGTGGATACTTACATCACTAAGAACACCCCTTTAAGTTACATGTCTCTAATGCCAGCGGTTTGGGCTGAGCGTTGATATATAAACGTAATAATTGTAGCATAATACTTCCGGGTAGACTACTTTCAAAGTTGATCCTTCCGGTATGTATGCATAAAGATTTCTGGAACTACTGACCCGGGAAAGAGCGCCGTACAACTGATCATGTGTAAAACAATTGAGACTAAGATCAACCTGCCCAGGCGTATTGATTACAACAGTACCAAGTTTGGTTAAAATTCCTATAATAGTTTTTGAATTATGCGTGCACATACAGACAGACAGACAGACAGACAAAACATTTAGTGATTGCATTTTTGGCATCAGTATCGATCACCAATCATCCTCCAATATTAATTTTGAATATATATTCAATGTTCATAATTTTATTACCTTCGTAGTGTGTGATAGTCCATTGAATTGTATGGCGTGCGATATTGTATCTTAAGATAAAATATTATACTATCTTAGCCGTGTGCAGCGCCCCTTGGTAAACCCCACTGCGGGTGACGTTACCTACGACAAACTTTTTATTTGCGGTTGTTACAGTAGTCGGGTCTAGAGATCGAACCGCAAAATTAAGTTTGTTTGTTATTGTATATACTTTTCTGGAATAAAAAGTACCCAGTGTGGTGCCCAGGATATTAAAAAATAAGTATACCAAGTGTCATCGTAATCGAACCGGTAGTTTTTGCGTGATACCTGAACATACAGACAGACAGACAGACAGACAGACAGACAAAAATTTTTTTAATCATATTTTTGGGTTCGGTGTCGGTCTAGTAACACCCCCTGCTATTTATTTTTTTGATATTTTCAATGTACAGAAATTTTACTTCTACAGATTTATTATAAGTATATATAGAAGATAGATGAATGAAAGTAATAAACATAACCATTTCCATTACAAATGCCATCGAGTGCACAAACAACTGTGTTATGTTTTTCTCATTTAACTAAAATATCCATTTAAAAGTTTAACAAGGACTTTTGACACGTAGCATGTATGTACGATGTACATTGACTACGAAACCGTCAATGTACATCGTGCTGTGCTGTTTACTCACGCTTCATTCCGCAACAACATACTTAATATTATCATGGTAGGAGACAGGTGCCACCTTATCTCTGATCTAGCGAGCGATCGATCAGCCAAGAGAACGTTAGTACACAATACACATAGGTTAATTGGACATTCATTGTCACTATTGTCATTGTCCAATGATGTAGCGGCCTCGGGTGGCCAAATTGGGATGTTGACGTAGGTTAGGAAAATTTGCCTGCAAATATTACCTGTCAGTTGGCCTTGGCAAGCTATGGTAAATATTTAATTTGAGGATTTATTAATGAAGGGTTTTTTTGACATCTTAAAATAAAAAAAATAAGTTTAAATATTCCACAACTTTCACACAAAGCCTTGTAGTCCCAAACTAAGGCAGGGCTTGTTTTGTAAGTACTAGATAACTGATATATTTCTAAATACATACGTAATATAGATGTGTAACACCCAGACACAAGAAAAATGATCGTGCTCATCGCTCGCCTATTTGGCGCAGCCGCGAGGCACATAATTCTTTATTTTGTTTATTTTTATTGTTATTTTTTAGTTTAATTCTTTTTTTTGGACCTATATTTATTTTTAACGTGTGCCTATGTCGTGCCAAATAAATGCTTTTTCTCTCTTTCTTTATTTCTTTCTCATCACACAAACATTTGTCTTGGGTGGGAATCGAACCCACGACCTCCGGCATAGCAGTCAAGGCGACTAACCGTACACTATAGGCCTATCTGGTAAAATGTTGTTAGATTTTGAGCCCATTTATTAAAACACTAACTTCTGCCCGCGACTTCATCCGCATGGAGGTCTGTTGCAAATTGCATTCGTCGATAAAGCTTTGGGTGAGTGAAAGAATGCTCGGTTCTGGGCCATGCTGGCATCTTAACAATGTTTCATTTAACGTTTTGAGATACAAGATCTACATACAACGACCAAAAAACCCTACAAATACATTTTATTTATGTACTTTTACCTTTTCAGCTATGCCTCTAATTAGGATTCAAGTTGTGTCTGTAGGTAATATATTTTCAGAAAATAATATTTTATTTTTAAAACACGTAATAGCTCTCATAAACTAAACACGTTTGTTAATTTTTTTAAGGTCGCTGATGTTGAATTAAATAAAACTATAAAGAATAATTTAACTGACTCAAGTACAGCGGCCAGCACATCAAGCTACCCAATGAGTCAAGTTTCTTTGATACTATTTAAACTTTATAACAACCAGAATAAAGTTCATGTTCGATTGGGAAAATTTTACAGTTTGGGGTCGCTTGATGTGCTGGCGTCTGTACTTGGGGCGTAATAAGAAAAGTCAAGTGGAATTCAGTTTGTGGATGGTTTCACTGATCAGATATCAAGACCCATTCGTGCCTTGGAAAGTACGTTAACCCTTTAACCACTTGTGTCGCATAAATGTGACACATATTTTCGTGCCCCTACCGCGCGTGTCGTCTTTCTGCGACAGAGGACATGTATGACTTTATCGTTTTATTTTCAAAATATTGACTGTATGGTACAACTAAAACCATTATCAAATTGAGAAATTATTTATGTAACAAGAACTAAAAATCGATACAACGATTGTTTCTCCCTATTTACTGAAGGTGTTATTTTATTGATTTGTAGCAATTTTGGCCCGCGCTAGGGACACGGCAACTAATATTTAGCCAAGCGCTTAAAAGGTTAAGCTATCGTTAGTAGATTTTTAACGAGCAGGCAGTCACTCCATGTGAAACATCCAGGCTACATCTGGTTAGACTGAAAACCGACCCTAGTATATCTGGTAAGAGGCTTGACAGATGACGATATTTCTCATAAATCTTTTTATGTAGTAGTCATGTTAGCTTAAGAACGATTAACCACTTTTTCGTACGGACTTATTTTGAGTAGAAATGTGCCAAATACTTCCTTGCTGTTTTTGATCAGTTTCAGATAACATTATTGAAGTGACACTGCTGAAATCGGTCCTTTTCGACGATTCCCCAAAATATTTTCAAGAATATATTTTATTATTAAAGGAAAAAAAATTAAATGCTCCCTAAAAATAACGCATATTTAATTGCTCCAAATTGAAATCTACCATAGCACATAGCAGCCAATGAAAAGGATTACAAACAATAAAAATATTCGTTTGTCTTTTGGCCACTGCTACGCGCGTAGCAAACTGTAGACACCGCTACACTGGTGCTACGCGGATGCTACGCTGACTTTCATTTAAGATAATGTAATTTAATTTTCTACCCAAACTGACCTAGGTCTTTATAATTACCAAATAAAAACCTTAGCAGGCAATATGCTCAAATTATTAAACTTAACTTTCATAAGTAGACCTTTTTCTTAGTCTAACCTTGCTTAATTTTCGCGTAGGTTTACCTCACCTACCCTTGTATAACAATATTAAGGTTACCGACTAAGTAAAAAGTCTACGTGCTAATATCAAGTTTATTTAAGTTAATAGGCATTCAGTATCAGACGAGATTTTGACGTCATAATAGAGGCGTTGACGTAAACCAGCCTTGACATCAAACGTCTGTATTAAATATTGCAGATATAGATACTGTTTAATAAAAAACTTTTTTGCAAAAAAATTAAACCGACTTCAAAAAAAACACTAAACGGTGTAAAATAACTCTAAATTAGGAAGTCTGTGGCTTTGGTGGTTTTGTCTTATTCATGATGGGCCACCGACTTCCGAATTTAGAGTTATTTTACACCGTTTAGTGTTTTTTTTGAAGTCGGTTTAATTTTTTTGCAAAAAAGTTTTTTATTTTTCCATTTTTAGTGGTTCCCATACAAATATTTGCTATATATATTGTTAATCGTAACATTACATGTCATGATAATAGGGTTATCCAGTTATCCCTAATAAATGAAAATTAACATACCTAACTGTCGAAATCTAGGTATATTGTACACATCTGCGTACCCCTCAGAGCATACCAGGCGTGATGATACGTCATGATGTTGTATAAACAATAAACATCCAAGCGATTCCAGCAATCACGACAGATTTGCCGTCTATTTTTGAAGAGTTCCGTTGCATATCTCCGAAGATCAGCACCAGATCTTCACCAAATTAAAATGGGACCACCTCGGGAGTATACTCTTTCGAATAAAAAAAGAATTTCGAGAATCGGTCCACAAATGGGGGAGAAATCAGGTAACATACATTAAAAAAAAAAAAAAAAAAAAAAAAAAAATAAATACACACGAACATAGAACCTCCTCCTTTTTTGAAAGTCGGTTAAAAAGAAGGTAGAGTATATTATATATTGAAAGTAATTGTATTTTTTTTATTATATTTCTTTTTGGTCAATATTGCATCGTACATACACGTGAGTGAATATGAGTAAAATAGAAAAAAAACATAATTTAAGAAAATTAAGCAAAATAAGACAAAAAATACACAAAAGTAGAAAAAAAATTGAGTACAGCTAAATCTTCTTGTTTCATAAGAAAAATAAATATTAAGCGGATGAGCTTTTAGACATATTATATTTTAGAGACAATTTAAAGAGTAAAGTAGTTGTTTTTATTTTGATTTTTACTGTATATGGTTTAGTATTCATATTAAAACAGTTGTAATATGTAGTCCCGAAATCGAACCTGCAATTTGAATTAAGAAAATCGGATCGAATTTAATAATCACCACTACTCGCACTTTGGTACAGACGCCAGCACATCAAGCTACCTCAAACTGTCAAATCTTCCCAATTGAATATGAATCTTATGTTATTTGCAATAAAGTTGAATACTTATCAAAGAACTTGATGTGCACTGGCGTCTGTACATGTCTTCTGATTCGAAATCGGTGTTCAAATATCAGCTCATAAATATTTATTCAACTAATGACAAGAAATATCTAGAAGTGTAATTGATTGGAAAACTATTGGTCACGTTCTCAATTACTGCGGGGATATTTATAGATATTCTAAGTATTTAAAATAATTGGAAATATTGATTCAATCGGCATCGTTATGTTACGTAAGTTGAATTAATGTGACTGACAAGTATTTAATTTAAGCTTTTGGTCTAGTGTCTGCCTGGAGCATGGTGATATGCCTTCTCTATTATAGAAAAGGCCTTTACAACCAAGGTCTCGTTTCTGTAATGCTTCAGAAATGTTTGTGCAGAATGAACCGATGGTTTTCATGAGGTGATTCTCAAGAAGACTGCATTTCTACTAAGCGAGAAACTAACAGCGGCATCCTCAAAATTATAGTGGAGGATGTAACATCTCCAATTTTAATAAAGAAGGTGAGGACGGAAATAAAATAAATGTGTTGTCCTGAATCACCAATATCATGTTGAATAGTATAGAATAGAATATAATACTCTTTATTGTACACCATCAAAACGTACAAAAAATAACTTTAAGGGCTACGTAGGGTGTTACAATGGGCGGCCTTATCGCTAAAAGCGATCTCTCCAAGACAACCTTTGGATGGTCTGTCTGTGTGTCTGTTGGTCTGTTTGTTTGTGACTGTGTCTTTGGTTGGTCGTGTTGCTTTACTAACAATAGTTGTAAGTCATGTTATTGTAATTAGTAACACATTGTATCTTCAGTTATCTGAATGAAGAATTTCTCATTTCATTTACCCTGCAGTTTTACGTTATAATGCGGTGACTGGCGGAATTGGTTTACTTTAAAGCATCCAGTGGTTAATCTGCGAGATGTCATGAATAAAAAATAAAATCTATTCTGGCTAAAAAGTCGTTGTGAAATAAGCTTTATTTTTCATTCTATTGTTTTTTCATCTGTTGATGACGCTGTTGAGGCTGTGCGGAGTTGCATTTCAAAGAGTCGTATTGTTTTGGTTTGGTCAAAAGTTAATTAGGCTCTCTATCAAACTCGGATGCTGGTACTTATGTCGAGAAATCTAGAGTGACTTCACCTTGTTGAAACATTTCAAAAATATCATGACAATATTTACGGGGCAAGGTAAATTAAAAAATAATCTTTTTATTTATTTTGAAAGTAAACAATTTGACTTTTACAACACAATAAACCAATCAAGCCAAAAAAACTACCAAATTATATTAAAAGCCATTGAATACTCAATACTCGTATATATTATTTTTAGAAGATATAACACACAATAGAAAATAACAACAGTAAATAAAACGTGTTATTTATACCAAATAAATGCAAAAAAAGTAATTCTTCGAAGATTTTATCGTTTCCAAATACCAATTTCTTAGAAAACGAGTTTATTTTATTGATAACCTAAGTATACAAGTGTATCTACAAACTCGCAGAGGTGGTGAAACCATAAGTGTTGTTTATCTCAATAGAAATATTTTGACATAGCTTTTAAATATAATTATAGTAAAAATTAGGATTTATATTCCACAGACAAGAAAGTGATTACGATGCAGAAAACATAACTTCACAACACCTCTTCATTCTTTCAATCTTATTTTATGTTTGTCTGTTCCTTGTCTGCTTGACGCCACTGCACGGATCAAGCAGAATTTGATTTTTGTCCACCGTACCACGCAGTCAGTCAGTTTTACGTAGTCCGGTGACATGTACCGTCATTTATATTATATTGTATACCGCTACGGGACTAAGTATTCTGTCCGTGGAGGGCACTGGGGTAGACAGAGATAAAGAAGCGTAATCAAAGCGAACTTGGTGCGATCTCGAACTGAGAGCGGGCGACACTCACGCGACGCGACGTGTGGCCATGGAAACTCAGATACTTAAAAAAAAACATGTCTAATTAATTATTAGTATATCACCCAATTCGAAGTGGATTGCCACTTTATATTGATAAATGGCACATGGAAAAGGTGTCGGCCTGGTGAACGACAGGACAGTTGAGTTTGATCCCCACCGCTGCACTATTGACGTGAACTCCTTTTTTTTTTTTTTGAGGGGTGGAAAATCCTCATGGATGTCCCCCGCCCGGGGAGGCGGAGGGGTCTGTCAGACTCTTACTGACTAAAAACCACCCCGTATTCCTTCTCACACCTGCGCCGGGGGTCACGAGAACAGAAGATACTTCCGCGACCCCCGACTGGTGCCGGCCCCGCGAGCCTCGCCAAGTCAGCGAGGGGAGTGAGGTGTTAGACTCCCCTCGCGACGTCTAAGAGGGGCGCGCGTGAACACGACGCGCCGCCACCTCGGGTCCATGTACGTGGGGGCGGCGGAGGTCCCCGCGTCCGTCGCCCTGTACCCATTTTGGGGGGCTAGAAGAGGGCGTTGTCCGCTCTCCGCCTGCGCCCGGTGCGTCTGCTGCGGGCCGGGTGAGTGGAAGTGATCTCCCTCTCCCTTTCCTCAGCCTCCTTCTGCGAGATGACCGTTTCGCAGAAGGACACCACCGCGTCCCAGGACTCGACGCTGCCGACCATCCTCTCGACCACGGCCGGCAGCGACAGGTCACTGCCTACTCCAGAGACGAGGGCACGGCGCGGCTCCTCCCAAGTGGCACACTCTGCCAGCGTATGCCGCGCCGTGTCCTCCCGACAGTTGATTGACGTGAACTCCTGACTCAAGCATATTTAGCATAGAAAAGATAAAGATACCGGGCTGGTATCTGCAACTCCGCGTCAAAGTGCGTACAGTGCGAATTGGTAGATGTCACATGTCTTAGAATTTAAGTTTCTAGGACATGACGGTTTTCTCACGATGTTTTCCTTGATCGTTTTTGAGAGCAGTGGTGATGAAATAAATTACACAAAGTAATGCGCCTGCCTGGGTTCGAACCAACGACTTTTTGTTCGTAAGTCGGGGCCGCCACCACTGGGCCACCGCCGCTGCTCTCTATTTAGCTTAATTGTAGTGGTTAACAAGAGTAGTATCTTCTTCTTCTTCTTCTTATATATAAAATTCTCGTGTCACAATGTTCGTTCCCAAACTCCTCCGAAGCGGCTTGACCGATTCTCATGAAATTTTTTATGCATATTCAGTAAGCCTGAGAATCGGCTACTATCTATTTTTCTAACCTGTAAGTGATAAGGGGTGTTGACCCCAAATTTATTTTTTTTATTTTTTTGATAATTTTAATTTTTTTTCGGCATCAAAAAATACATACAACTCGAAATTTGCACTTTTTTATCAACAACCCTAGCTTTTTAATAGTCATAGCAGAACTTTTAATGACTTTTTGAAATATCACGAGGAGAGGGAAGACGGAGGGGAGTGGGAGGGGGAGAGGGGGAGGGGAGTCGGAGAGGGGATCGTTAGAGGGGGAGGGTTAGGTTGGGAGAGGGGAGGGGGGAGATTGTGAGAGGGGAGGGAGGGGCAGGGGACGGGGGGAAGGACAGGGGCAGCGGGAGGGATCGGGAGGGGAGTGGGGGAGGGATGGGTAGGGGAGTGGGGTACAGCTAGTAGCTTTATAAAAAGAAGAAATGCCCTAAATGGCGATCCTATTCTTTTGCAATAGATTTGAAATAGGCAGTCACCATGTAGAATACTACTCGTACTCCTCAGTTGTATTTGTTTAGACTGGAAGCCAATTCTAACATTATTGGCAAAAACCTAAATAGATGATGAACTGCAAAAACGAAGATGGCGATATAGATTAAACTCGCCTACTTCGTGGCCGCAGTCCTCTTTCCCAGGCAGTCATTCATTGGTTCCAGTGACTATCACGTTCGTGTCAAAGCTACACACCGATTCTGACTTTTGTTTCAATGTGTCAAGTACTTAGGTATGACCAAAGAGATTTCAAATACTATAGAGCGGGCAAGGAAATTTCCTAGAAAAGCTTTGATCCCATGTCTCAGTAAAGCCATCTAGAAAAATATATGAATATTGGAGCGGCAGCGGAGCGTACTAAAAAAAAACTCATAGACTTGTGTCCTCCAGGACATAAGTTTCGGATGAAAATTCTGTTCGTGATGTCCTGTCTATAGTTAGTATTGAATGTCTTTGGGTATGGCTCACTGCGTTCTTCTAAGTGCAGTAAAATTTTAATAGGTGTCTTACAGACCACAGTGCCTACTTCTTTTATGATAAAAATTGTCATTTTGAAGCGAATCTGCAGGCCTAGCCAAGTAACAAATTCTATTTCTATTATAGAAAGAAAATGGCGTATATGGAATCAGCTGTTTATTAACTGTCACATTTTCTAAAAATTCTACTCGTTAGGGCGATATTAGAAAGAGAAACATTGGCGTTGGTTGCCATGTTGACACACTGCATCAATCGCTCATTTTGTAGCGAAGATAGAAAAAAACATTGTCTATGGCGAGCGTTCGTAGCAATGTAAAAATCCGGCTGTATACTTCGTGCGCGGGTGAAACTAGATTACGACAATAGAAATAGAATATGTAATATGGCTGCTGAGTCCAAACAAGTCTCTCTCTGTTTCTCTTTTGTGTGGTATGTGACTAATCTGGTGGCAGACTTTTCATCCCGGTCATAGGCCTCCGACTTGACTACACGTGCCGAATATCTCTCAGGCACGTCGGTTTCCTCACATTTATCGGAAAAGTTAGAGACCGTGTGCCTTGAGTTCGAACTCAAGTTGCAATGGCAAATTAAGTTGAAATAGTTAATGAACCACGAAGAGATTTAAAATACTATAGAGCGGGCTTGTCAAGGAAATGTCATAGAAAAACTTTGATCCCATGTCTCAGTAACGCTATCTAGAATAATATATGAATATTGGAGCGGCAGCGGAGCGTGCTTAAAAACTCATAGACTTGTGTCCAAGTAGGACCCAAGTTTCGGACGAAAATTTTGATCGTGATCCGGTCTATAGGTATTGAAAGTCTTTGATGAACCATAATGAATATAACAACGTCACAATAAATTTGAATGTCCAAATACTTGTGTGGGCTACAGGTTTAATTATTGCATCTGGATTTCCTGTGTGTAGAATTATGTCCGGGTCTGGTTGTATGTGTATATGAATTTAAATGTTTGTAAACGCACTTCACACGTTTATCTATACCAATATCATAAAGAGGTAAAATTTGTGGAAAGGTGGAAAGCTACACTATTCCCGGATGACATAGGCTACTTTTTATCCCTGTAATCCCGCGGGTACAGGAACTACGCGGGTGAAACCGCGTGAAGTCTGCTAGTACGAGATAATTTCCTAGTGTTTCTTTTCTTAAAGAAATAAAAGAAAGTGATCCCCCAAAGATTCAATACAAGACATATGTTTGACGTGATCGTAACCCTTCTGATAAAAAACCTGCTAGAGAACCAAGCTACTGATCTAACCGTTCAAGACTGTCACTTAACTGCAGATTTCAGCCTATTTCATGTTTCGTTAACTTATCAGTACGCTTTGTACAGAGCTGTCAAGGCCCTGACCCGCGCTATTTCGTAATTTGATTCCATTCAGACCCCAAATTGGTAAATTGAAAATCCCATACAAAGGTATCGCTAAAGGCAGGGCTACGGGCTTATTTTTTTAATAAAGATTATTTTATGTTAAAGAGGAACAATAACCATAAGCAAAATAATAGTAAAACGAAACGATAATGGAATTAGACCATACAACATTGGTCGAATTAAAATACCGAAGCGTTCTACTCATGCGGATGTACAGGTTATTTGAGAATCCGTTCTATGATATAAAATAATTCCTTGAGTTTAAATGATCTTTTTGTATCTATTTCTAACAATCAATTCTATTAAAAATAAATTAATCTTATCATTTAATCAATTCCAAACCAAAAAAAATGCATTTCGGACTGTTTATTTCAGCATGCATTAATTAATAAATAAAACATAATAATACATTATTTATTCCACAACTATTTACATAACGTCATTTAGTCCCGAGCTAAATTATTGTTATTACTGTTAATTACATTGTTATAATAATGTTATGATTGAATATGTTAAGCTACTTGTACTATTATTGAAAGAACCTTTGTAACCATATTTATCTGCAAATAACTCTTTGACTTTGAAATAAATGATACCTTTATTCTAATTTCGCTCCATTCCCAAAAATGGCTACAGCTCAGGTGTAATTTCTCAGATAATCCTTTTCCTTGTAAGTAGGCACTTACTCGTATCTAAATCGTGGAGGAAACTGTGTCGAAGTTGTGCTATAAATTTAAAGGCACCCGTCTGACTTCGTCGGGCTGTTCGCCAGGTTTTGGAAATCAGACCTTGAGCCGTTACACTAATCGCGGATAAGCTTTGACAGTTCCGTATGAAACTTACAATTTATTGCCTGGATTTGTTTGATGGATCTCGTGTTACGATATGAGAAACGGGCCTTTGGTACCGTCTGAATGTTTAATGAGACGTTCTAAGGAGAATGTGACACACAGGGACTATACATTTGATTGGCCTGTTGGTTTAGCAGTTAGCGGCCCTGACTGCTATGCTGCAGGTCGTGAGTCCGATTTCCACCCAGAACAAATGTTTGTGTGATGAGCACGTTTATTTATTCCGCGTCTGGTCGTAATTTATCTATGAATAAGTGTGTACAATTGTTTAGTGCCCATAACACAAGCTTGGCCTAGCTTGGGACTAGATGGCGTTGTTTAAAAGTTAAGAGATATTATTATATAATACGTGTTAAATTGTTTATGTCAAAAACCAATTTACAGGTATAAATAAATATTCTACTAATATTATAAACGCGAAAGTTGGTGAGGATGGATGGATGGATGTTTGTTACTCTTTCACGTAAGAACTACTGAATGGATTTTAATAAAATTTGGTATGGAGTTAGCTGACATCCTGGATTAACACATAGGCTACTTTTTATTTCTGTGTTCCCATGGGAACGGGACCTACGCGGGTGAAACCGCGGCACGTCTGCTAGACATTAATAATTTCAAAATTATCATAACGAATGCTAGCGTTGACAAAAAAGTCCTCGCTATTAATCCTACATTATAAATGTGAGTTAGTCAATTACATTTTAGCAGTATCCATGAAATATGATGCGTGTGCCGACAAACATTATGTTTCACAGATATAATTGTGAAGCATGGCTCAGCTTCACACACACTGCAACAAACAACTGACGTCACATTTTATGATACAGTGTAACTGGTACTCGCAGTACGTCTGTATTCTTTGTTCGTGAAATCGTGAAAAGTTGTATTTACAGTAAAGTATATAAGAGTTATAGCTGGTGGCGTTCTGTAGTTTTAACCCTCATTTTTCCATGGGAAAATGGCGTGACTGTGTATTTATACATGATGGAAAAAAATCTTTACATATTTTAACCATTTAAAATTCTTCAGATATATTACTTAAAAGAAATTGAATAAAGCATAACTAAATTGCATGTACAGAATTCTTGACCAGCTTACCTTAAGCGGGAATCGAACCAGCTGCAAATAAAAAAAATAAACACTTCTTATTTTATTTCACTAGTCGGTAAAGTTAATATAAAAAAATAAATTTCTCCAAAAACCTGAGGTCTTAAACTCGTACTGTATGTAATAAATTTAGTACACTAGAAAACCTAGACCAAAAGTGTTCCGAAACAGCTTCACCGATTCTTATGAAATTTTGTGTTTACTAGTATTCAGTAGGTCCGAAAACAGAATGTAAACTAATAAAAACTAAATAAAACTAATAGATTGATTCTAAGCTGTGAAGTTTGCTGGGACAGCTAGTCTTACTATAAAACCTTCAAAACCACAATGACTTTTTTTTTCTTAAACAAAAAAAATCGTTTCACTTCGTAGCTGCTACGCCGTAGTCCTTCTACGACAAATCTATTTGTGCTACGAACCCGACAATGTATTATTAGAACGCAATCCATTGCCGTCTAAAAAGGGAAGTGGGAACAGAAAACTGAATTAGACGTCAATGAATATATTTTCCACGCGAGCGAGGTCGCGTCTGCGTGCAACGGAACGTGTTATGTTCTATTTGGGGCAATGCACACGCGATATATACTTATACCTAGATTTTGCGACTTCATTTGAATTTATTGTTTTTCTTTGTGTGTTGTTTAGGTGTCAATTTCGGTAGCTTATATTACTAGTACTATGTATATTGGAATGTGCTAGCTAACTTGTAGTAAATATATTAATTTAAATTGATTGGTTTATAAAAAGTTTATTACTGTATAAATTCAAGTTCTTCTAACTTATCAGACACACGTGTTGCTGTGGAGTTTGTTCCGCCACTTCTTTTTGCCAGCAAATACTAGGAAGTGGGGAAGGGCGGGTTTTTTGGGTAACCTAATTAGAATTAATGATTTTTGATTTCAATTTTACAATTGCATGGGCAGGTCCTGTGTTCAATTCCTGGGTCGGGAAAAGTGACTTCGGTAGGGATCAGGTTATTCTATGTTACTTATACGGTTATTAATGTAAAATTTTACATTAATAACCGTATAACATAGAATAACCTGATCCCTTTACTTCCACTTGTAGTAAAAATATTTTAGCTTTAGTTTATAATTAGAGACTAAGTATAAATTGTAAAGGATAAATGATATATATTGTTTGGTCAAGGTACACTTTTTGTGAACAATTATTTTCTTGAGCAAATTATTATATTATTATTATTATGGTAAATGAAGTATAGTACGACATACACCCCAGTTGTGAGTACAAACAGAATGAAACAGTCGAGAAATTGAGATTCTGTTATCATTTAACAGTTTCACTGTATCTTCGCGAATTCAATTACGTTGGTACAATATAATCGAGAACACATAGTAGTTTGATGACAGATAAAAGGGTACAATCATTGGGTACAATAGAAAACAATTATCATCGTTTGATGGCTAACAAACTAGGTTCAGTTGTTCGGTTTCTCGCTAAATCGTTTTCCCGGTATTGTGAGCTTGTTTGCTTATGTACGATGCGAAGTAAATCGTTTTCTGCTTCGGGGAATTTTACACACGAGGACGTTATAATAACCCAGTCTTTTTCCTGAGAATAAATATTTCGCTGAAACATTTTTTATTAGAAAATAAGAAAGAAAGAGGGAAAAAAAATTAAGAGTTTTGCTACAAAGCATGTGCGAAAGCAAACATAAAAAATACTTAAAAAATGAGATAGTGATAAAAAATATTTTGCTTCATGAATATCTACAAAATACCAACTTAGACTTACTAAACTATACATTTAGCCTATATTTACTTATATTGTTTTTACCTTATGCATTACATTGTACCTACTCTAAGTTTTACGATTTTTAACCGACTTACAAAAAAAGACGTGGTTCTTGATACGGCAGATTTTTAATGAATATAATCTCATAACTCCATCATTTGTAGAGAGAGTGTACTTTTCTTGTGGTCTCATTTGCATTTCATTGAAATCGGTTTAGTAGTTAGGTTTTAATATCAAAATAAATGGAAAAATAATGCAAATCATATAAAATGCAAACGACTTTATAAGAAACACTAACAGGGGTCAAATAACTGTAGCTACGGAAGTCTGTGGCTTTCGTGGTTTTGTTTCATGCATTGCTATAACAAAATAATGATTATAATTGGCCATCGACTTCCGAAACTAGAATTAAATACAATGCAGAGCCATTTGCGCCATTACTATGCGCTCAATTTAGAAATTATTTATTAGGTTAATGTTACTACAGAAATAACTGGTTTTGTAAGTAGTGCTCTTGAATGGCTCAGTTTTCAACGATTAAGAATCACTAAGAATCAGACAATGACAGCGCTACAGTTAACTGACGTCATCTGTTCCACTATTTTACAACGTATGATGGTATCGTGCAACAAGGATATAAAACCCCAATCAGAAATAACGCAACCCAGTTATTAATAATTATTTTGTAAAGTTATACCTTTGTATGGAAAATCCAGAGTCGCTTAGGTTCTCATTTTTACGATTTTTTTAAGTGAAAACTTCTTAAAGCACGTAGGGAATTTTAGACATGGGGGAAAAACCATTGAACTCGCGACACTTTTACTATCACCGTACCTGACACCTATGTATGTAAGTTTATTATCCTAGAATTAAACGAACCAGTTTTTATTGTATTAACTATCCATTATGGATGGATGGATGATCCCTATAACACAGGTTATACCTAGCATAGGGGTCATTGGTCATTTATTTTAAGTCACACAAGTTCACTCTCTTATATGTCTACTTTTTTATGTAAAATAGGGTGAATTTATAAATAAGTATGTAGATAACTGTTCAACTTTTCACTTCCGTCGGCCCTCCCACAATGCCACTGTTTTTTAGTAGTAGTCCATTATTCCTACTGCATTTATGTCAGTCACAAATAACACATTTCATTCAAAAATAAAGCTGTAACATTACCCGACAAGCGCCCGTGGGCACGGCATCATCATCATCTCACAAAGAGGAACATTTAAAACCAATTTAATCCAGTTTAAGCCGGTTTGTTCCGGTTACAACTCGTTATTCCAGTTCCACGGCTAATTTCCCCTGTACCCCGATTATGGGGTAATATTTTATGTGAATGCGTAATTTTATGTGTTGTACTTTAATTTGTATGGTGGTCCGAGATTAGGGGACGCGAATCTAATGTCTAAGATAGGATAAAAGTTGTTGGTGGTGCGGATTTGTCGTGTGATATTTTTGACATACTTATACATATAATATGATAATTTCAATTATAACCTGTGGAAAATCTTAATAAATATCGAATCAGGTCTGTCTCTTGCTGACTTAAAAGCATCACGTTCTGGCTGACACCTGCGCTGGGGGTCACGGGAACAAAATATAGTTCCGCAATCTCCGAATGGCCTTATACCTACTTTAACATCAAAATACAAAGTCGACTAATAGCTAAGAATCTATATAGGTATGTATGTTTTTCCGAAGTCTACTACACATCTGGTAGTGTAACTCGCGAGATTCAGACATCGATAGCCGTGAAGATGATCAAAATCAGCCCACACATTTTAGTCTCAGGAGAGCCACAAAAAAACATACATAAGCGTAAACGTAATAAAAAGTATTTATAACATCTACCTATGTGACAATAAATTACACTAGTTTATGTTTCAAATCGATATTTAAATTAAATTAAACGTAAGAAGTTAAATTAAACGTAAAATGACTACGTAATCAACCACGCAGCCATTTTACGTTTAATTTAACTTCTAATTCAAACTTATTTTATTTTGTTTATTTTTTTTACTATTTACCAAATAATATATTTTAGTGCAATATCAGATTACCAGCTCTAAAATTGCTTACATGGCTTATAGTGTCCAAGTAGCAGTAGAACACTGACTCCTAAGTCACAGGAATTCCTAGTTTAGGAGTCAGGGTGTCAACTTTTGTTCGCCTTAATTTGTAAGTTAACTGATATATGTATGTGTATATGTATGAATATTGTCTTAGAACAGTTAGCTATCTTTGTTAATAATTTGTGGATAACGCCGTTAGTATTGTATATGCTACTCCTATTAACATTGTGCCGAGATTGTTGTATTGTATACTGCTGTTTGTTATCCCTAATAAAATAAATAAATACAATAATTAGTTACACACATTAATAACCTTGCTTTGCGCAGTCGGATAAAATTGTACGTAGGTACCTATTTTAATTGAAGCTTCAACAACAGTTCAAAAATGATTTTTCAGGGCCGTTTCCAACTGGCATTTCTAGTTATGCCTATACGGTGAAGCTACACGGCCATGCTACGGACGCAAAACAACGCTTTAATTAAACGAATACACCGAAAAACTCCAATGCAAAAGTCCGATTTTAATTGGCCCGCCTTATACACGGGTACTCAAAAGTAACATGGCTGTTAATTGGACATATCGTGTGGCGTCACGGATTTCCGATAACCGGCGCCGACGGGTAGTAATAGAGACGTAGGTAACAAGATCAGCCGGTACAGACCGTGCACGGGGCCTGAAGTACCCAATATTTGGTATGTTTGCTTTTTTTCTATGGCTGTAGTTTTTGGTAGTGCTTCTCTTTGTTGTTTTAATTAGGAAACCAGCCTAGCGTGTTCTCAACTGTAAAGGGCTACCAGGCTTGGCTACCAGTCAAACTATAATAATAATAATATAATATTCCATGACTTTCACACAACTTTATAATATTTTTTTTTCTCCTCACGATGTTTTGTTTATAGCTAAAACGGTACAATTACTCAGTTTAGTATGTGTTACATATGAGGAGCCGGTGTCCGTAAAAGGCGTGAGATACCTGTGTTACGGATCACCAGTGCCCCACCCATCGGACATGTAGATTCAATTTTGACTGGGTGTATTTTATATACATATAGCGTGAAAAACGATTTAAATAAAGAAAGAAATTTGTAACGCCTACTACCTACTATGAGTAATTGTGGAAGCGCAGTGCACACAAAACAACATGAACATAATATAACTTTATCCAGTCATTATGTATATATTTATTATTTTTAGACGCTTTTTAAAATTAACTGTTAGGTATACTTGGGATATAACTTATACTTTATTTCTATAGGTATCTTCGAGTCCCCATTGATATGCGGTATGACGTACGTCGCGGAGGGCTTGCGCGTAATCATAGCAAGAATAAATAGCCATTTTTGGTCAACTTATGTGACTTGTGTGCAAGGTCAGGTGCGTAGTACTCGCAACCGGCGTGTGTGTATGACAACATCTATGAATGTAAACGAAACAAAAGAAGTATGTAAGAATCGTAGCATATGGCGCTCTCTAGTTTCTGCCTTCCCCCATGGGAAAAAGGCGTGAGTTTATGTATGTATGTGTATGTTATGTGCCACGTACTTACGATCCTTACAAACTCCTAGTCTCCGCTCGTCTTTCGCTTAATTATCGTTCACACATGTCATCAGAGGCGCCATTCCTATATTTTTAAGAACATTGAAATTCTTTTCTCAGTCTCAATCTGTCAAAAAATAATCTAATCCCTAAATTTCTGACAAGTTTTTAACATTATATTGTCACTGAGATAGTTTAAGACTTCACTTGAACAGGAATAGGCCTTATAGTAACACATTTATCAAGTAAAATTGTTAATACTTGCACACGTTTGTGTAACCTTATCGTTCACACAAAGAGTAATTTCCTCGCCTGTATAAATTCAACTCCACACTAATTTGAATACAACAAGCCTGTGTTGAATCAATGTATCAAATGATAACATTTAACGACTTACTAATAAATGCGACTTCAATTTGTCAAAAAAATATTTGTTTACAGAATAACACTACACAGTAAAAAGGTTATTGAACCTCTTGCCTGAATGTGTCAAAGTTGGATGTTGTATTTTATTGAAGTTTACTGTTCACTGGTTCGAAAACGATTTCAGGCGTAATTGAATTATATTGTATTGACGTTTCCTGATTCTTGCTACAACAACAAAAAACAGATTTTTATTTATTTAATACTTTATGCACACAAATGTATAAAGGCGTCCGTAATTCTATCAGCCAACGTTTAGGTTATGTAGAGAAAAAAAGGGGTTGGTGTAATAACTGGCCTGTTGGTCTAGTAGTTAGTGACCCTGACTGCTATGCCGGAAGTCGTGGGTTGGATTCCCACTCAGGACAAATGTTTGTGTGATGAGCACAAAGACATTCAATACCTATCACGGATATCGAATACCTATAGACCGGACATTACAAACAAAATTTTCGTCCGAAAAAGTGTGTCCTGCCGGACACAAGTCTATGAGTTTTTTTAGTACGCTCCGCTGCCGCTCCAATATTCATATATTATTCTAGATGGCGTTACTGAGACATGGGATCAAAGTTTTTCTATGACAGTTCCTTGACATGCCCGCTCTATAGTCTTTTAAATCTCTTTGGATGAGCATGATCATTTGTACTGTGTCTGGGTGAAATTTATAATATGTATGTATTTAGAAGTATATAAGTATGTTTATCAGCTGTTTAGTACCCATAACACAAGTTCTCTTGGGACTAGATTGCGTTGTGTGAAAAGTAGTGGAATATTTATTATAATAAATATTCCACAACTTTTCATTTTCAATTTCATTTTTTTATTCGTAATTATATTAATACTAACATTAAATATTAAGTGAATTGTTACTAACACTATGGACTTTGTCTGAAATAAAAGTTTTATTATTATTATTATATGGGATTCATGAATTCCTGAAATAAATGATTATTATTAATAGGGTCCTATTAGAAAGGACTTTAATTGGAGTCTATTCAATTGGGCACAAATACAGACTCCGGGTTGCTACTGAGAAATTCTCGGAAGCTCATGCTCTGCAGAAGCCCTTGCGCCCACTAGACCTACGAGGCAATTAAATAATTACTTATTTATTTAGTTTTTAAAATGAAATAAAGAAAACGAGAAAGATTGCATAGGCAGATCTGCGTATCTATCTTTACCTTATAATTTGGGGCCTCCATGAATGAATTATTCCGAACATGTCACATTGGAGAATAATCCCAAGAGGATTCACAACGGTAAGCTCAACTAACAATTATTATTATTGAAATTGGCAACCCAACACGACATAGTAATAGAACATTCCAGACAAAAGTGATTTAATAAAGCAGGAAACAAGTTTCTGTGTTTCTTAAACAACTGTCTCTGCCGCCTCTGTAATCTAATTATCTAAAAATTGCGATTACTTCATATCAAAATTGAATGTGTAAGGGAATTGTTAGGTCAGAAACATGATTTAAACATTTATTTACATCCAGAACTAAAATATTTAATAGACTTTTATTAAATAATACTAATAACTAAAAGAAGATAAAGATACCTGGCTGGTTATATTATTTAAATTTATAACACGTGAATATTATTTGTAATTACATATTAAAATTATTAGTAATTTGATTTTTCTTTGCATTTTCACTATTTTACATTGTAAAGGTAAGTAGGGAAACTGGTAAAGGTAACGTTAATAAACCTACTTTTTATGAATATGAAAGAGGTTGTTCTTAAAATTAATTATTTGACGTTCGGAATTGTTGATAATCAGCCTCATTTGATTAATTGACTTTTGATTACATTTCAATTTACATTAAATTTAACAAATTAAATAAAAGATAAAATACTTCTTTTTTGGCGTGATAAAAAAAGGAAACAAAGATTACAATAAATCGCATTTTTTTTAAATATTTAAGGACTAGTCGCTTAGCGACCACATCGCCCAAAAAAAAATCGCTATTTAAAACGTGTACAATAGTTACGTAACTCATACATGCCAATAGAACAACATAATTATGTATATCCAAAATAGCTAACAAATTAACAATAAACAAGTCTGTGAGAACCTACTAGAAGTAGTAGTATGAGTTAAGTATTTCGACTATCGACAAGTTGAGACTTGAGAGGTTCGTTAACGATAATTTGGAAGTTGCAAACTAAGTTTGTTGACAGGTATCTGAGGATGTCTTGTTCTCAGCAAGAATATAATGGAATAGTCTGTCTTTATTACACAATAAAAACTTTCAAATTATAATAATTTTTAGAGCTTCATGGGGTTACAGTGGGCAGTCTTGAGATATTATTCTGACGTTTACCATCTGTAACGTCAAAATCTACAGCTTCGTACTGAATGCCTATAAAAGTAGTTATACGTATTGTATATTAGTCTGTCTAATAGTTTTGAATAACCGCTAACCCGGGACCGATTTTGAGGAAACTATCACTGGACTTGCTCTGACTTGAGATTAGAATATCTAAATGGTACTTGTTTATATATTATATCTGTCTATGAAAAATTACCTATGAAATAGATGTTACTAGCTTATCAAGTGAAGGAATCGAATTGGACCAGGCCGTAATTTGTTAGGGCTATCAAACTCATCACGGCCTTTTCTGAACTATGTTTGGGCCGGTTTCCAGTGTAACCAGATTCAGCTGGACTGAATACCAGTGTTTTAAATGGAGCGACTGCCTGTCAGATCTCAACAACCCATTGGGTTTATCATGTTGGGTTGGGTAATATCATACACCTTTGTTAAGGCCTATTCAGCTGTGGGGTACAGCCAGTAACAGTAACATCGAGATTCTTGAAAGATTCCAAGCAAAAACAATGAGAGCCATATTTAACATCCCGCATTATATTAGTAACAAACTAATCTATAATGATTTAAAATTGAACACAGTCAAGGAAGAGATCACTAACCACAGCATCAAATATCAAAAGAGATTATCTAGACATTGGAATACACTAGCTGAAAAACTAAGTGGATGCGGATCACTACAGCACAAACGATTAAAGAGACATAGCGTCTCCACACTCCTCGATAGATTCTGCTACAGGAAGTGAAAGCCTCCCAGTACATAGGCAAGGCTCACTGTGACTAAATTCATTACAGATGTACAATCGGACAAAAGCAAGGCTTATTGTTAATTTAACAGATTGCCATGTAGCAGAAAGAGAAAGATTAAAAAAAAAAAAAAAAAAAAACTAGCTTATCAAGTGAAGGAATCGAATTGGACCAGGCCGTAATTTGTTAGGGCTATCAAACTCATCACGGCCTTTTCTGAACTATGTTTGGGCCGGTTTCCAGTGTAACCAGATTCAGCTGGACTGAATACCAGTGTTTTACATGGAGCGACTGCCTGTCAGATCTCAACAACCCAGTGATTGGGTAATATCATACACCTTTGTTAAGGCCTATTCAGACCTAAGCGGTATTCGCTACCGTTTGCGGCAGAGAAAACCCAGTGGGTATGCGGTAATATTACTGTTTAGACCCAAGTGGTATTCGCTACTGTCTGCGGCAGACGGTAGCGAAATTGATACTAAATACCTGAGCGAAACCCGCGCGGTATGTACCTCTACCCACAGCGGCAGCGAATATCGCTCAGGTTTGAATAGGCCTATAAATTAACAATCCGTAACGACTGTTAAGGATGACAAATGACAGCCGGGACCAACGGCTTAACGTGCTTTCTGAGGCACGGAGAATTCTAGATATGTAAGTATGTATTGTATTGTATTAACCGACTTCAAAAAAGGAGCAGGTTCTATGTTCGTGTGTTTGTATTTTTTTTTGTTGTATGCAATGTGGAGTGTTGACGTGTCTTGTTTGAGTTATATGTAAAAACAACCTTTATGTAAAGAAAGAAATGAAAGAAAGAAAAATATTTATTTGACATCAGTCATTAAAACACATCCACACAATAATTTATGAAACATACAAAATATACAATTTGTCAAGCGTAGCGCGTACTTTCGGTCCCATAAGAGCTGGTTCACATTAGGTCGGACCGACAGTTTTACCGGCCCGACAAACGTGTTGGATCCATATTGGCGTATGTATGTCAATAGCGCCGTTCACATTACCGACAGCTTTACCGGCCCGACAAACGTGTCGGATCCATATTGGCGTATGTATGTCAATAGCGCCGTTCACATTACCGACAGCTTTACCGGCCCGACAAACGTGTCGGATCCATATTGGCGTATGTATGTCAATAGCGCCGTTCACATTACCGACAGCTTTACCGGCCCGACAAACGTGTCGGATCCATATTGGCGTATGTATGTCAATAGCGCCGTTCACTGAAAAACTGTAAAACTGTCGGTCCGACCTAATGTGAACCAGCTCTAAGCTGCTCTCAATATCAGTCAGACTTAAACTGTTTAAGAACCACCCTCGAGTTCTGTCTCACAACTTCTGATTTTTCCCGCAATTTTTTCATCATTTACCTGCCCTCATTTCAATATATTCGGTATCGGCGACTTTGTTACTGACTAGCCGGTTGGCCAAGTGGTTAGTGGCTCTTACTGCTATGCCGGAGGTCGTGGTTTATATTCCGCCCAAGACAAATATTTGTGGGATGAGCACGAGTATTTGTTCTGTGTCTGAGTGTGATTTTTCTACAACTAGCAGACGTCCCGCAGTTTCACCCGCGTAGGTCCTGTTCCCGTGGGAATACTGGAATAAAAAGTAGCTTTTGTGTTAATCCAGGTTGACAGCTAACTACATACCAAATTTTATTCAAATTCTTTCAGTAGTTTTTACGTGAAAGAGTAACAAACATCCATTTATCCATCCATCCATACTCACAAACTTTCGCGTTTATAATATTAGTAGGATATGTATGTATTTAGAAGTATTGAAATTGGTTTAACAGTTTTCTAGTACTCCTAGCACAAGTTCTGCTTAATTTGGGATGAGATGGAATGTGTAAAAGTTGTGGAATATTTATTTATTTATCGTCATTTACACTATCCAATTATGGTTTCCTTGGTTCCCCAAAATTCCCCCAAATCATTTGTACATAATGTGATTGTAGTATAAATACAATAACTGCCATAACAGCTTCCACCACTGAAGACATTTCCAAGGCGGTGGTTCTGAGAACTTTGAAATATTACCGTCTAACTAACTCTGACGGAGCGGGACCGACGACGCCTACATTAAATCAAAGGTAAACACTTTGTTTGTGTATTTCTTTCTGTACATATCTTTTACTTAAGGTTTGTTTTTTTGTGGTGATTTTCTTTGAGGTTTGTCGAGTTGCTAGGCTTCAAAAAGGCCAACATAATGGGAACTTATACCCTAGCTAAAAAAAAAAAAAAAGTAAGAATTGGGATACTAATTTGCATGGTTCTTACATGATCTGACCATGATAATGTGGGCTTTAAAAGAGACTGTGACCGCTGAGTTTCTTTCGGTGTTTTTTCTCGGAGTAGTCGGATAGTTATTGACATTAAATATAATAAAGGTATTTTTCTTTAATTTGAAATTTTCTACATTTAATTTATTTGTTTTTTTTTACATTTAAGTTACTTTTTTGACATTTTAAGGATATTTTTGACGTTGTATTTTTTGTCATTTTCATTATTATTAGTTTTTTGACACTTTCATTGTAGTGATCTAGTTACTAATGACATGTAGTACTAATTTTTGTACGCCCTCGAGGCAAAATTAGGCAAAATAAACAAATATAAAAATAAATAGGTATTACACAACTTTTCGCACAACGCCATTTAGTCCCAAGTTAAGCTTGAGAGCTAAAATAGGCAACTGTATTCAGAACTTTAATGTATACCTATATTTTACAATAAAATATGAATTTGAATTTGAATAGTGAAACATTGACGTTACCTTCTAATTTTTTTTTTTTTTTTTTTTTTTTTTGACCATCACAATATCAATTTATTTACTTAGTCACAATTCAATCTAAGCCTAAGACAATACAATTAAAAAAATAATAATACAATACCTTCTAATTAAAAAACGACATGTAAAAGTGTTTGTAACAGTAGACAGTGTAGACAGTTGACAAACAGCTGATTCCATATACGCTATTTTCTTTCTATTGTCGCAATAGAATAGACATAGAATTTGGCTAGGCCTGCAGATTAGGTAGGTACCTATAATAAATTCGGCGTCTATCTTAAATGTAACATTCATATTGTATAGACGCCAGCACATCAAGTTACCCCAATGTGTCAAATTTTCCCAATTGAATATGAACCTTATTCTGTTTGACATACAGTTGAAAAACAATCAAAGAAATTTGACACATTGGGGTAACTTGACGTGCTAGCTTCTATTACTTTCTTTACAAAGTGTGTATTCAAAATAAACTTTTATAACTTCTGTCTAATTCTAATAAAGGTAAATGGAGTATGAAAGTATGACTATGTCACGCTTAAAGATGAATTCAGTCTAAAAACTAAAATGTGATGAGCGAAACGAGGACTTAAAGTGCGCGAATTAACTTAGCAGTCATGTGGCTGGGGAGTTTGTTCCGGCACTTTTTCTTTCCAGCAAAAACACAAGGAAATTCCTAAGGGCGGGCTTTTTGGGGGACTTATGACTTATGTAATTTTGACATTCAAAACGTGCTGATCCTTAGTCTAACTTGAATTAATGACTTTTGATTTTGAGCTCATTGCAGAATGAGGTCGCGATTTCTTTACCAGATAAGTATATGTGTCACCATTTTTACATACTTAATGTTCTACGTTTCAGAAGCCATTTTGATTCGTTCAATTAAAAGTATCGAATCTCGAATACTCACCATACTATGGTATCACAACGGTGGTGAGTGTCGACAGGAAATTGAAAAGTTGAGTGTCAGTTTCGTTTATTCATGGAGCTAAATCTAATTACTTTCGTGCCTGAGGTGGTGTCTTTTATGACGTATGGTGCGTACCTACGTGTATGTTTTGGTAAGGGGTGGAAAATCGTGATAGTGTCTATCAGACCCTTTCTGGCTAAAAACCACCCCGGTTTTCCGTCTAACGCCTGTACCGGGGTCACAGGAACAGAAGACACTTTCGCAACTGCTAACCGGATGTCATATAGAGCGTTTTTTTAGGGGTGGAAAATTCTCATGGGGAGGGCGGTGGAGTCTGTCAGACTCTTACTGACAAAAAACCACTCCGTGTTTCTTCTCACACGTGCGTCGGGGGTCACGGGAACAGAAGATATTTCCGCGACCCCCGACTGGTGCCGGCCCCGAGGGCCTCGCCAAGTCAGCGAGGGGAGTGAGGGGTTAGACTCACCTCACGACGTCTAAGAGGAGCGCGCGTGAACACGACGCGCCGCCACTTCGGGTCAATGTACGTGTCACATAGAGCTGTATTTAATAATAATAATAATAATAATATTTTATTGACATAAAAGTATGTTACATTAATATATGGAAACCCTGACTCCTGCGCTAGGTTGTAACCTGTGTTACAGGAATCAGTGTCTTCTCCCAGTAGATTTACACAGATTTTATGTAATAAAATTTAAACAAATTTAAATTATCAACCAATAACAAGGCAGTAGCCACCTCATTATCATCCATCATCCTTTGTCCTTATCCTAATGTATTTGTAGTTGGCGCAGCATGTGTCTTTCCATGCATCTCTACTAGCCGTTACTTCAACACTCACACAACCCTTCCATAGTTTGTATAGTCTTTAAAACCCCCGACACCCACCTCATTCTTTCTTAAAATCTTCCCAACGAGATTTTCCTCACACCTCAACATCACAATAGTATCTTCATTACTCTGCCAGTGATCGGGCAGCACCTTTTCCATATTCTAATAATAAATAATCCTAGGTGCTCGTCGTGGGTGTTAATTATACTTTTCATCCGTTGAGAAAGTTGAAGATGGCACTAATTAAAATCTCCCGCCGCGCGCCCGTCGAACTTCGCCGCCCCTGTATTAAAGATCATAGGTGTACCGTGTACTAATAACGTGAAATACTGCTGGGGTGGTTTGCTATCAAATTTTTGCCTAAATAGTTCTATCCTTCTTCCTACTAATATTATAAACGCGAAAGTTTGTGAGGATGTTTGTTACTCTTTCACGTAAAAACTACTGAATGGATTTTAATAAAACTTGGTATGGAGTTAGCCGAGACCCTGGATTAACACATAGGCTACGTTTTATCCCTGTATTCCCACGGGAACGGGACCTACGCGGGTGAAACCGCGGGACGTCTGCTAGTAACGATATAAAGCTTGATTTTTTTTGTTCGAACGCGCTAATCTCTGCCACTGCCAATTGTATTTGAAAAAATCTCGAAACTGCCACCTTTCACTGCTGTCTTAACGAATTAAAGAAAAAAGTTGACTGATTTGAACCTTATCGTAAACCGTATTGATTCGTTAGCAAGCTTTCAGAGTGTTAGAGGGTGCAATGGGAGTACAGCATCATCTGCTTAGCCTTTCTCAACTAGGTTAAAGTCTGATGTATACCAGTATTTACATTAAAAGACTACCCTCCACTACTCATTCACTGGGTAACACGATATCCGTTTCACAATATTTGTTAATACTATTCAATAAGACTGGTACAGCCGGGACCAACGGCTTATCGTGTTTTCCGAATTTCTTGACTTGTAATGTTCACTCATTCGCAGAACAACTGAGCATTTGCATCGTAACTTTCGGATCATATGGCTGCTATTTTTAGCCACGAGCCCACTTAATTGCTATGCCACCTAACATGAAATAGACTTCCTAGATATAAACGGTGCCAAACTGCCAAGTGGCCAGAGGCTGCCAAATCTTATGTCATTGTTACTTATAGGTATAGGTAATTGACCATCTAACGCCAATTTTACACGGCTTTGCATTGTTGTAGCCACAAAAAGAGCGTGAAGGATTGCTCCTCAATATTGTTTCTCAATATTGTTTCCGCTTGTAGCCCTTAAAATTATTATTTGTAAGTATTATTGGTGTACAATAAAGAGTATTCTATTCTATTCTATTCTATTCTGTTTCTTATTTTTAATTAATTCATAGACATCATGAGAATAATTCTCTTAGTGGATTAGCCAAGGGCACCAATACTAGGTTTTACGAGCCCATAGTTTGTTCGGCATGTAGCAGACATGTCCTGCCCAGTCCCATTTTAGTTGATGGCCTTTCGTGCACAGTCGACTATTTGTGTTTTGGAGCGCAGTGTAGTATTTCGAACACAATCTGTGAGTTTGACACCCAGAATACTACGCTCCATAGCACGTTGGACATCATTAAGTAATTTATTTTGTTTGTACCTTATAACATCTAGAGGGCTCTATATTCAATTTAATGAAACGCCACATAGGCTAAAACCAGCGGACAAGCAAAACGCTTCCATCGACAGCTCATTTGTTACATTATGACAAGCCGTTTAGAAGAAATGCGGGAACAGATTAACATGCGTACCTACTTCGCGCTCAAAATCATAACCCTCCTTTATGGTTCGCCGGAGTCGACATTCAATACTTAAGTACCTACTATAAACAGGACAACAAAAGGAGCAACATTTTGTTCGTGTTTTTTTGTTTGTGTTCTAGAGGGCACACGTCAATTAGTCCAGTTTAGTCAAAGACATTCAATACCTATAGGCCGGACATCACGAACAAAATTTTCGTCCGAAAAAGTGTGTCCTGCTGGATACAAGTCTATGAGTTTTTTTGTAGTACGCTCCGCTGCCGCTCCAATATTCATATATTATTCTAGATGGCGTTACTGAGACATGGGATCAAAGTTTTTCTGTGACATTTCCTTGACATGCCCGCTCTATAGTATTTTAAATCTCTTTGCGGTGGTTACGCATCTTCTCTCGTTGCGGTGCGGTTTCTTATCATAAGATGATATTACACCGCTGCCGCTCCAATATTGCTATATTATGCTAGATGGCGTTACTGAGACATCACAGTTTATCTATGGCATTTCTTCGCAGGTCCTCTCGACATGTACATTAAATCTTTTTGACTATATCCAAAAAAAAATTTTTGCAGGCATCATGGTTTGACAGGCCGGTTGGTCTAGTAGTTACGGATCCTGACTGCTATGCCGGAGGTCGTGGGTTCGATTCCCACCCAGGACAAATGTTTGTGTGATGAGCACGACTATTTGTTCTGTGTCTGGGTGTAATTTATCTATAATATATAAGTATTAAAAAAAAATATATAAGTATGTTTATCAGCTGTTTAGTACCCATAACACAAGCTTTCAAGCTCAACTTGGGACTAAATGGCGTTGTGTGAAAAAGTTGTGGAATATTTATTTATTTATCGTTGGCCGGACTTGCAGTCTGTGTGTGCCAGTAGGAGTAGGTCGTGAGTACCGCCGACAAAGTTGTGCTGTAGTTAGCACAACCGCACAAGTGCACCGATCAAACTCACGGGTATTATATACTTACACATTTTAAACTTACTTACTTTAATGTTGGGAAACTAATGGAACGTTTTCAGCTATTAATTAATTTCACATGACAACATGTATGAATGTAGACGAAGCAAAAGCAGTAGGTATGTGAGAATCGTAGCAAATGGCGCTCAGTAGTTGCTGCCTACCCCATGAGAAAGAGGCGTGAGTTTATGTATGTATGTTAATTTATTGTAGAGGTCAATTGTTGCATATTATGACAAAACCGACTTTTATTGGATTCCTACACAAATTATTGCATGAAAGATTTATACACTAAATTATAAGTAAGTATCTTAAAGAATAAGTAGGTAATCCTATGCTTGTAACAGATCATCTCAAATGTAAATACAAAGCACTAAACTCTTTGAAAAAGCAGCGTACTTTTAAACGAATAAACCTTTGGTAGACCGATCGAGTTGAAACACGGCTAAGTGCGAGTCGGCATATACAAAGGGAGAAACCCTTTGTCAAGACTACATGTCAAGCAAAAAACACTGATTAAATCCATTTCCTTGTTGTAACTTTGATTTTGAATGTTACATTATCCTATTGATATTGCTTGTTGTTATAGAGGCAATATTAATACCTATACACATAGGTATCTCTGAGAAAAATCAATTGATTACCTATTAAAGTACAGACGCCAGCACATTAAGTTACCCCAATGTGTCAAATTTTCCCAATTGAATATGAACCATAAGCAGTTTGACATAAAATTGAAAAACGATCAAAGAAATTTGACACATTGGGGTAACTTGATGTGCTGGCGTCTGTACAAGTCCGAGATAGTCCACAGACTGAAAACTGCACAGGTTTCTATGAATCTCTATCAAATTGATTCGCGGCGCTGCAACACCGCTACCACAAGCTGCGCGCCGCGGCTGCAGGCCAACATTGGAATTTATTTAAACATTGCAGCTTACAGTCTGGTTTTGGTTTATGAGATACAGTCCGACATAAAGATTGGCAGACCTACCCGTAGGGGCTTAGAAATAGGGTTCTGTTAGCACCTTGGTGTAGGAGACCCTAAAAAAGTACCGCATGTTTGTATGAAGGTTGAAATATCAAAATAAAAATTCTCACTTACGTGTTACAGTAACAACACAAACAAACACACTAACGTGCAATCAAATATAAATACCTATATCCCAACATACAACACAAAACGTTTATACGAAATACGCTTACCCCGAAACCGAGACAGGGGACGCGTCTAGCTTGAGCAACTACAGACCTATATCGCTCGCTACTGTGATAGCTAAGGTATTGGATAGTGTGATTGATAAGCATTTAGAGAAGCATCTTAAACTACATGACGCTCAGTTTGGTTTTCGATCCGGGCTGTCTACTGAAACAGCAATATTGAGTCTCAAGCACACTATCCAGTATTACACCAGCAGGAACACACCAGTGTATGCGTGCTTTCTAGATTTATCGAGGGCATTCGACCTGGTTTTGTACGACAGGCTGTGGCAGAAGTTATCGAGTGAGACTGAATTTCCTGGCGAACTCACATCGCTTCTTAAATATTGGTATGGCAATCAGTATAATAACGTCAGATGGGCTGGGTCACTATCGGACTCGTATAGGTTGCAGTGTGGGGTGAGGCAGGGTGGCCTGACCTCACCTAAACTCTTTAACCTGTATGTGGATCGGCTGGTCCGTGAGCTCAGCAGTACACAAGTAGGCTGTTCAATTAATGGAGTTTTTGTTAAAAATATAAGCTACGCCGACGATATGGTACTGCTGAGCCCGTCGATCAGTGCCCTCAGGCGTCTAATGAGGGTGTGTGAGGGTTATGCGGAGGCCCATGGGCTCAGGTATAATACGAGCAAGAGTGAAATCATGATATTCAAAGCCGGGACGAAGAATTACGACACCGTCTCGCAAATCTCATTGAATGGCAGTGCTCTCAATAGAGTGTCACAGTTCAAATACCAGGGGCACCTGGGTCACCGAGACTCTCACTGATGATGTTGATGTAGAGAGGGAACGCAGGGCATTGTCAGTCAGAGCTAATATGCTGGCCCGTAGGTTTGCACGTTGCACTGCACAAGTAAAAATAGCTCTATTCAGGGCCTACTGTCAGTCATTTTATGCGTGCAGCCTATGGGTGAAGCATACGCAGAAGACCTATAATGTCCGCGTGTCCAATACAACAACGCGTTCAGGGTTTTGGTGGGGCTGCCTAGCTTTTGTAGCGCATCAGGTATGTTTGCAGACGCGCGAGTCGATAGCTTTACAGCGATACATCGCAAGCGAATAGCGTCCCTGATGCGCCGCTTGCGGAGCAGCCCCAACAGCTTCTTGCAGCTCATTGCTGGGAGAATGGACACTGACAGCACCTTTATGAAGTACTGGACAAGTCAACATGTCCTGCGTGCATGATTTTGTGTGTCCATTATTGTATTATTATTATTATTTGTATTGTATTGTATGTGTTTGTTTATTTTATTAACCGACTTCAAAAAAAGGAGGAGGTTCTCAATTCGACGGTATGTTTTTTTTTTTTTTTTCTTTTTTTTGTGTGTTTGTTACGCGATTTCTCCCTCATTTGTGGACCGATTCTCAAAATTCTTTTTTTATTTGAAAGAGTATACTCCCGAGGTGGTCCCATTTTATTTTGGTGAAGATCTGGTGCTGATCTTCGGAGATATACAATGGAACTCTTCAAAAATAGACGGCAAATCTGTCGTGATTGCTGGAATCGCTTGGATATTTATTGTTTATACAACATCATGACGTATCATCAAGCCTGTATGCTCTGAGGGGTACGCAGATGTGTACAATATACCTAGATTTCGACAGTTAGGTATGTTAAATTTAATTTATTAGGGATAAGTGGATAACCCTATTACTATGACATATGTATTGTTAACAAATAACAATATAAAAATAAATTCATGGCAAATATTTGTATGGGAACAACTAAAAATGGAAAAATAAAAATCTTTTTTGCAAAAAATAAAACCGACTTAAAAAAAACACTAACTAGTGTAAAATAACTCTAAATTCGGAAGTCGGTGGCCCATCATGAATAAGACAAAACCACCAAAGCCACAGACTTCCTAATTTAGAGTTATTTTACACTAGTTAGTGTTTTTTTAAGTCGTTTTTTTTTTAATTTTATTAATTAATCAATTAAGCACCCCAAATATGGATAATTTATAATATATTATGTTGTAATTTTATCTGAATTAAATGAATTGAATTGAATTGAAACTCCTGGAACTGTCATATGACGCTAGTACCGGTATTGAGCTAGGAGAGGCAGCATTTCATAGCGGTAACGTTAACGTGAACGTTCACGTTTGCAGTTGTATGCGGGACATGTAGCTACACAAAAGCTGGAACTGTGAGACCAAGTGTACAACGGAAGACAAGGTGGGCGCTGCAGGAAGCGGCGGCGAGATCCGGCTGACTTACACACCGATGTTGAGTGAAGCAAACGATAGTACGGATATGAGGGGCACGGTGTTATGTTTGTCAATCTCCTTAGAAATGTGAGGATTCTCCAACCATCGGTGCAAGGGGACATTTTCGTACAACTTGGTATCACGAATTCCAATATGATTCTGGACTACCCAGTGTCGGACATTTATCGCCGCCTTTTTCTATTTTTTAATTTATTATTCTACTAGCAGACGTCCAGCGGTTTCACCCGCGTAGCTCCCGTTCCCGTGGGAATACAGGGATAAAAAGCCATTCAAAATCCATTCAGTAGTTTTTACGTGAAAGAGTAACAAACAAGAAAAGGATTTGTTTTTGGTAATTTAAACTTTAAAAATCACGAAAACATAATGTATTAAATAACGAAGGTTTGAATTAAGAAGTAAATAATTTAAGTATCATTTAAAGGGGAATTATAAAACGAGCGATTAAAAAAAAGCTTTGCGACTGATGATGACATACTGTATTAATAACTTGAGCGGTATGAATTTGAGTAGGTAAGCGAAAAATTAACTAAACTAACGACGAATATTGATTAATAATAAAATCCAGAACAAGCTTACAAAAAGTGGATTGTGATAAATCCATTTCATATATTAAAATTTTATCCGAGCGACTACATTACTAAGTGAGCGACTGGAAATACAGAGAGGGCAACTTCAATATTAAGATAGAACAAAACAGTTACTCAAAATGGAAACGGCTAGGTTAGGTTAGGTTAGAACTGTGACCACGCACCGCCAGATGCCCCTTTTTTGCAATGCAGTCGCTCAAATATTATGAAGCTGCTCATTTTGTATTTTAAGTAACTAAAATTAATGTTTGTAAGATACTATTCTGTTGATTTTTCGTCACTTACAGTCAGTCGCTCACTTAGTAATTATATAACCCAAATTAATTAATGTTGACACTTAAAATTGTAATTTACAGTCACTCGTTTTATGGGTACCCCATGGGTCACATTTAATTTGTCTAGGAGAGGTCCAACGGATGCTAGACGCATAGGACTGGTCGTTGTGGCGACACTTGGGGAGGCCTATGTCCAGCAGTGAACGTATTTCAGCTGAAACTATGACAATGAAGAAGTGGAGTGGATAGATAATTACATATTGAGTGGAAGTTCATCATTTTTGCCGTTCGACAACCATATTGGGCACAAATCTTGAAACATTAGAAATTCATACCATTACATTAGAACTACTGGTAGCGTTCTGCAATTACAGTTAATTGCATACTACAGCATTTCTCCGTATCATTACGACCTTCCATGTAGACTTAGTAATGAGCACAAATTGTATAGTGTTCTGTGAAACTGTATAGTAGGCAGGGTTTTGTTCCAGTCGAGTGTGTCAGGTCAGATCATAATACTGGTGTTAGCTGGAAGTATGAATTTTAAATTTCTGTAACAAGTATGGCGCACGCCACGGTCCAATATAGATTTTCATTTCTTTACTAGCTGTCTCGGCAAGCTTCGTTAGGCCAATTTATTAGTTTACGACCTATTCTCAGACTAAATACACACAAAATTTCATAAGAGTCGGTCAAGCCATCTCGGAGAACTTTGGTAACAAACGCCGTGACACGAGAATTTTATTTATTAAATTAACACGGTAATTGTAAATCTCACAAAATTGTTTTTCACTTCACAGTACCTATACAATATTTTTAGTTGTTACCTATTGCGTTTATTATAAAACAACTCGCTGACAGAAAGACAGACATGATAAACGATATTTATTTCTGTAAATAAATTTTCACAAACACTTTTAGACGTCATTTTCTAAATACATAAGATCGGAGTTTCACTACTTGACTACTCTGAGAAGAAACACCGAAAGAAACTCAGAGGTCATAGTCTCTTTTAAAGTCCAGACATTATCTTGGTCAAATCATGTAAGATCCATGCAGATTAACTTAGTGTCTGAGATGGTCTTTTGAGGAAAGAACCACACAGAATGACCAGATCAGTCAGTTCAAGCATTTGTCAGTATTTGTCATGACAGGCGGACGGACAGCTGCGGAGGTAAAAAGGTTCCGTTGCCACCATTTCGGTACAGAACTCAAAAAACACAACATAACTAAAAAATAGTATTCATCATTTTCATCGAAACACGAACGCTGTTTTCTTACAACTCTTAATTCCTTACTTTAACAATACGTTATTTGATACACACCGGTGTGAACGCAGCCGGCTCCACGGGAGGTTCCGTGCCGTTTAATTTAGCGGAACACGGCTGCCTCGCGATAGATACCGTCGGCCATGGTTCGCCTAAGTGTGTCAAATGTTCGCTGTAGTGCCACGCTGTTGAGCACTTAATACCTGTAAGCATGTGGCGAGACTTGTGAAAACTTCTTGTTTGCTAGCGTTGTTTTGTAAACATGTCTTCGAAATACGAGCGTGGAGGCTACATTTTTGTACCGGTTTATGGCAACAGGTCTGGGACATAACCTAGATTAAGTACACTCATCATAGGTACTCCTACTTTAAAAGAATTGAAAAATTAAGGAATTCTAAGAAGTTTCGGGATCAACTGTGTCTTATGTCAATAAGACACAGGTGATCCCGAAACTTCTTGTTTAACATACAATTTACGTACAATTCTTTTTTGCCAAGATATTAAGGATCTACCCCAAGAGGGAGCTACCCCAATGTGTCAAATTTCTTTGATTGTTTTTCAACTTTATTACAAAGAGAATTAGGTAGCTTGAAGTGCTGGGTGTCTGTCCTATACCTGAACGAAGAGTCAACTACGAGGTCCAACTGTAAAACCAAACTGGATGATGGGCAATGGCATGGTTGGCGCAGTGGCTGAGCGCTTCCAGGCCAGTGAGCGTTGTGAAAGAATCGTACATTTTCGCAATTCCCGGCGCAAGTGTGTGACGAAATACCGCGGTGGTTTTGTGTGAGTAAGAATCTGACAGAAAGGGTCAGTCAGATTCTACGTAAGAAATTCCCAGTGTTTAACTAGAAACAACGAATCTTTTTATTCAATAAAAACGTACAGGGTGTAAAGTTAAGCTTCTCTCGTAGAAAAGGGAGAATCCTCTGATCAGACGGATATTTTGTCTGATGGCCCACTACTACCCGACGCGCGGTAGTTATCGGTATCGTAAACGTTCAATCATGTGGATAACATAAACATCGTGATGTCGGTCTTAGTTCGTATTTTACGAGATAGATGACGCTTCAAACTGAACTCTACAATATGGCGTGTAGGTACAAACGCTCCCTGATAATATCCTTTTCGTTAAATAGGCATGATGTAATACCGAGAAGTTCGTTTTCGAATTGTGTTTGGTTACCTGAGCGAGTGAGCTTCGGAGTTTAACACAATACGAATAGCGTTACTGGAAATCAGAAAATTGGTTACGAGAAGGGAATGAAATTTATTTCTACGAAACACACTGCAGTTGGAATTCGACAAAGGGATTTTGAATATTAGTTTACAGAATTATTCGGTAATCGAATACGGAATGGTCGGCGGATTTTCGTTTTACACACATATAAGAAGAGCTCGATTTTTTTTTACACTTGCTTTACATACACTTTACATGTCGTCACGCCTGTAATCCCCGAAGGGCTGGGCAGAGGTGTACCTGGTAGTACACCCACATTTCGCCATTATGTTTAAGGCCCATGTAATAGGGGGCGAGCCTATTGCCATCCATCGGGCACAAATCCAGACTCCGGGCTGCTACTGAGATATCTCAGATTGAAAAACTCAGTAACACTTTGCCCGACCCGGGGATCGAACCCAGGACCTCATGATCAGCAGTAGCGCTTGCGACCACTAGACCAACGAGGCAGTCACTTGCTTTACACTTATCGTTTTATTGTGATAATTACATCTTGATATACACACATCAAAAGTGTCTAGGGATCAACATATATTTTTGCAATAACTTTTCTCCTGATTGATATTAATTAAAATTTTCTTTAAGGATTCATCAAATAAAGTGTTTTCGTTTGTCACAGTAACGATAAACCAAGTCACCTTTGCATTAATAAATAAATTTGCCATTTTCCTAATAAAGGGATTTTTGACATTTGAACCACTAACATTAAAGTTCGAAAAAAAGACTGAAATAACAGTTTTCTTTAAAATTTTATTGGGTAACTTAAACAATTAATAATCCGTGTTTCTACCGCGAACACTAACAACACAAGAACATCGGTTTGGCATACTCAAAATGAGTTCATCCAAATCACGCTGTGGAATGGCCGCCCATGTTCGTTGCAACAACAATAAAAGGTCTTCTTGCGACTGGATACCCTCCATATTCGGCAGAGCTCTTCTCTGTAGCATATCCCATGCATGCACAATCGGGTTCAAGTCTGGCGACTGAGCAGGCCAGGGCAGGACATTGATGTTAGCTGCGGCGAGAGTCTGTCTTACAACTCTTGCGGTGTGCGGTCGTGCATTATCATGCATTAACTGAAATAAGGGACCGATTTGCACTTGTAGAGGAACGATGACGTCTGATACAATCGTCTCAGCATAAATTTGAGCGTTGAGGTTGCCTCTGATCCAAATCAACTCAGTTCTTCCGCCGATCCAAATACCCGCCCATACCATGATGGTTCCACCACTATAAGGATGGACTTCCTGGCAGGATTTTAATCGCTGTTGGCGTCCAGGGGTTCTCCAGTGTCGTATACGTCTTGTATCCGGTCTCATACCAAAACGAGACTCATCAGAAAAGCACACGAAACGCCATTGTTCTTCTGCCCAATTTCTGTGTTCAAGAGCCCATTGATATCGAATCCTACGATTGTGCATTGCTATAGGTGGTACCCGTAGCGGTCTTCGGGAATGAAGGTTCACTTCATGCAAGCGGTTTCTGACTGTTTGGTCGCTAATTAAGTTCCCTGAAGAGTGATGAAGCCTCACGGCTAACATCATGGCGGTTATTGTTGGAGCTCTTCGAGTTAAGATTTGAATGTATCGGTCTTGTCTCCGTGTGGTGCAGCGATACCGTCCTCCATGGCGCTCAGCCACGGTACCAGTGCTTCGGTAACGTGTCCAAAGTCGACTGATAACTCTCTGACTTGTATTCAGAGCTAAAGCCACAGTACGTTGCCGGGAACCAGCTTCTATCATTCCCACGGCTCTGAGCATTTCTTCCCTGCTTAAATGACGTTGCCGCTCCATAATAACGTTGGTTTTAATCAGTAGTAGGGAAACAGTAGCACTAATAATGTCTTCAATGCGTTGTATGTTTTTATAGGGAAAATATTGACAGCTGATTTTCATCTTTTACTCGAATTTGATTCACAGTTCCTGATTCAAATTATGAAATGCACCAAAAAGGATCCATATAAATTTATAAAATCATAAATTTATTACAAAGCCACATCTCAATCTCAAGAAATCCGCATAAAAATGCTTGATCCCTAGACACTTTTGATGTGTGTATATTATAGCCTATGTGTTATTCTGATGTATAAGCTATATTATTGTAAAGTTTGAATTAAAATCCATTTAGTAATTTTTACGTGAAAGAGTAACAAGTATCCACTCAAACTTTCTCATTCATAATATTAGTAGGATTTTAGTCGAATTACACAGTTAAGTGTAATTCGACTAAAATCCAACAACAACATTAAAACCGAAATCAATCTACAGCAACGGCATTGGTTGATTAACAAACTGTTGTTTTACTACAACTTTGTGATTGGAAGCAATTTGTACGATAAAAGCTAGACCGAAGCCGGGAGTAATTAGTTTATAGACGAGACTGGTCCGACTAAATATTACCACTTACAGGGATGGAGCGGTCACTGTTTGTTTACATCACTATCTGAACCTAGCCTTTTCCCAATTAGGTACGCTACACAAAATCCGTACCTACTGAATCCGAACTTCCGTATTAATATTTATTTATTTATTTATTTTATTTATTAATTTCCACGCTTACATCTATCATTAGAGGGAATTAGTTACTATTTAACGAAGACATTCAATACCTATAGACCGGACATCACGAACAAAATTTTCGCTCGAAAAAGTGTGTCCTGCTGGATACAAGTCTATGAGTTTTTTGTAGTACGCTCCGCTGCCGCTCCAATATTCATATATTATTCTAGATGGCGTTACTGAGACATGGGATCAAATTTTTTCTATGAAATTTCCTTGACATGCCCGCTCTATAGTATTTTAAATCTCTTTACTATTTAACAGCTTTTATGGTGTACAATAAAGAGTATTCTATTCTATTCTATTCTATTCTAACAACAGAACTAAATAATAGTAATAATTATTCTTAACCTAATACTTCAAAATTAAATCTTAATATTATGAACAAAGCATTCTTTGCGTGCTATGTGTGCTATTCTGATGTATAAGCTTTATTATTGCAAAGTTTCATTAAAATCCATTCAGTATTTTTTGCGTGAAAGAGTGACCAAACATCCACCCACACACATTTGCATTTATAATATTAGTAAGGATGCACATTTGGTAGTAACTTAAAGGTCTGTTACGCCTTTACGACTAAGAGCTCTTACACACGAGCGGCATGTTCCCAACGGCAGAGGTAACTGCATACGTTGACGCGTCGACGGCAGCCGTCGACATTTCAACAACGCGGCACACTACAACTGCAAGTGTTGCTATAGGTCGACTGCTGCCGTCGACGCGTCGACGGTGGCCGCCGACCCGCGTCGACGTCTGCAGTTACCTATGCCGTTGGGAACATGCCGCTCGTGTGTAAGAGCTCTAAACCGCAGAACCAATTTTGATGAATTTTTGGTATAAAAATAGATAGGACCTTGGAAAAGAATAAAAGTTATTCGAAGTACTAATCCTGTGCAGACGAAGTCGCGGGAACCAGCTAGTTATACAATAATATCATAGGATGAGATTAATACAATATACAATCTAGCATTTCCTTGGTCAACCCACAGGTACATCAGCATCACCTGCCTAGCATTTTCCCAACTATGTTGGGGTCGGCTTCCAGTTTAACCAGATGCAGCTGAATACCAGTGTTTTAAATGGAGCGACTGCCTGTCAGACCTCCACAACCCAGTTACTGGGTATCTGTAACAATTGTCATAGATCTACAAATGACAGCCGGGACCAACGGCTTTACATGCTTTCCGAGGCACGGAGGAGTCTTGATATGTAATTAATGGTTAACCATCCACCGCGACCGCCCAACCTCGACAAGCGTAGCTTAACCTTCAAACGACCTGTAAAGCTTGTATTATTTAACCACAAACTCTTCAACCCGTACGAGTGTTATAATTTAGCCACACGCCCCAGAAGAGTTTATTCAAATATGCTACAGAATAGGCATTTACCTTTTCACGAAAAGCGAATAACATTCTTAGGTGTTTCTTGTAAAAAAGCCTTTTGGGATAATAACGTGTGTCCGTTTCAAGAGTCGCCACAACTATTTGTACACAGATATACAAAAAAAATTGTACTGGATGTGACCGAGTATGATATACGGTTTACGGTTTATTATATTCTCATTTATTTTTCAAAGGTTCACATAATCACTTAATGAGAACTAACGTTTTATTACTAACATGTTGGTTACAATTGATATAGTCCAGAGCGCTCACGTGCATTTTAGCAAGACGTCCCGCGGTTTCACCGCGTAGATCCCGTGCGAATACAGGGATAAAAGTAGCGTATGTGTTAATCCAAGGTGTCAGCTAACTCCATACCAAATTTTATTAAAATCCATTCAGGAGTTTTTACGTGAAAAGAGTAACAAACATCCATCCATCCATCCATCCATACTCACAAACTTTCGCGTTTATAATATTAGTAGGATAGAAGGATAATTATGTTTGAAACAATGTACAATGTTAATAAAAACCCCTAACACATGAAGACCTCACTAGTCAAGCCCTTTCATTTGATACCCATATTGAGCGAGTTGTGAAAAAAGATGTGATCTACTCGACCGATTTTAATCAAACTTAGCTAAGATAACTTCCGATTAGTTGACATTTCAAACAAAATTAAAATCGGTTCATCCGTTCGGATCAAAGAGATTTAAAATACTATAGAGCGGGCATGACAATGAAATGTCATAGAAAAACTTTGATCCCATATCTCAGTAACGCCATCTAGAATAATATAATTATGAATATTGGAGCGGCAGCGGAGCGTACTAAAAAAAACTCATAGACTTGTGTATCCTGCAGGACACACTTTTTCGGACGAAAATTTTGTTCGTGATGTCCGGTCTATAGGTATTGAATGTCATTGGTTCGGATGCTTCGATGCCAAAGACAGACACACACACACGACAAGCTCTCACACTCCGTCGTTTCTGCGTCTGGGGTCAAAAAGAGTCATCCAGACAGCGTACTTCTGCGGCCGACCATAAATACATCTGTTCATCCAAACACATTCACAACGGGTCCCTTAAGTAGACGCTTTTGGGTACACTAGGGCACGTGGAGTAGCTATGAATTGAGTCCTTATAACCCGCAAGGTCGACAGCCGAGGCAATATGTGTCAATCGAAAACTTGAGCTACTTTTGCTGTGTAATTGATACGCGATATTTACCTTTTTAAATATCGCAGTGAATGCTGAGATAGGAACTAGGTCTTTTTATTTATTCTTAAGTTTTTACTCAATTATTTTTTTTTATCGTTTTTTTTTTTTAATATGTTCCTGTGCATCCAGGAATATATATATATATGTCGGAGCTGGCTTACGTTTGGGGTTGAATATTCAGCAAAATCAAATTCACTCAAAATAAAAAGTCGTTTATTCACTTTAGGCTGAGGATCAGCACTTTTTGAATGTCGAGATTACATAAGACAGTCCCCCAAAAAGCCCACCCTTCGCCACTTCCTAGTGTTTTTGCTGGGAAGAAGAAGTGGCGAAACAAACTCCCCAGCAACACATCTGTCTGATAAGTTAACACATCGTCGAACATGATTATCACGGCGTTATGGGTTACAAGCAAAAACGTTTCTTCAGGATAACTTAACCGTTACATTTTAACATTTTAACACTTTATAATAAAATACAACGAAACGAATGACAGTTCCGGAACGTCTTAGCTCCACTGCGGTCGGGCACTGAATGTCGTCCTCGCTGCAGGCTTAAAACATCACGACTCTGTAGAAGCGCGCCATGGTGTCGGTAGATCACGTGCTATCGCCATTTGGCGCGTTTACGATTCGTTGTGTCCGTACTATTGACCGGATCCGACACGGCCATCCTGCGTTTCACACGTCCTCGTGTGTTAATCTGAAGCAAAAGAAAATACCACACAGTATCATTCACGCTCGGCCAGATCTGACCTAAATAACTCTGTCTCAATAAAAGTATCATGTCTTTGAACATTTTTATTCTAAATGCAAGAATGTAACTCCAAAATTCTGTAACACCATTGAAATTACAGAAACAAAACACAAGTGACTGACAATTGCTGCAAATTCTCTATGTACAACACATGTAAACAGTAAAAAAAAATCATCCCTGTGACCATGAAATGCGACACACACTAAGTCAACCCTGTGACTACAAGTGTTCTATGGTAGTCATCCCTGTGACACCAAATTAACAGTCAGTCAACCCTGTGACTGAAGCGCAACACATGTGCGCACACACACACACATGTCAACCCTGTGACCATGTGAACTCAATGATTCAGTCATCCCTGTGACCAATCAATGATTCAGTCATCCCTGTGACCAATCAATGATTCAGTCATCCCTGTGACTAATCAATGATTCAGTCATCCCTGTGACTAATCAATCAGACAGTCATCCCTGTGACCATCACATAATCTTACAAAGATTGTCATCCCTGTGACAATAACATACAATCACAGAGTCATCCCCGTGACCATCGCACACAAAATTAACAATAATTGAACTAATTAGGTACCTAGAGTACCCGCAGCAATGTCAGGTGAAGGTTCTGAAACGCCTTCAGTATCACATTTCGGTTAATCACAGTTGTCATTTAATTTAATCATTACTTTAGCTTCTGGCATTTTCCTAACCCCTGTGGAACATCGGTTTTAAGTTGAATAAAAAGAATTCCTGTCATTAATTAACAAGGTAATTATCTTATTGGTACTTTACATCATCCTCATCAAGTTGGTCACAGCGCACTGCGCACCACATTAGTCATTACAAAAGGTTCAACTACACGTTAAAAATATTAGAAAACTCAAAGCACAACTGACGCAATCACCGCGCTATCTCAGAAGAGACACAATCAGACCAGATAAACCAAAATACTTAAGCACTACGCGTGATGTTTGGCTACGCATAGCCCTCCTTCTAGTAACCTCCAGTTACCATCTTACTCATGGTTTCCACTGAAACCCGACCTCCGCCAGAGTTGACTGCCCACCACGTACTCACGGACTACATACCGATTCTACTGAGCTACGGTTGCACGACAACCTCTGGTACGGTCTCATCCATCACGTAAGCTTAAAGATTTCATTTCCACAACTTTACTAAGATCTTGTCAGTTATACTCTGAGCATGTGCGTTAGAAATACAGTTACAGTAAGTCAAGTTAACTCGTCAACTACCGCAACCTAGACAATTAAATGACCATTGTTTGCGCGGAGCCTTACTAAATAAGCACCCTTATGACCTTGAACGGTCTCAAAATCAACAAGATCAGACTAAATCGACCGGAAATCTATTAAGTTTCGCATTTGCACGATTCAACCTCAGTTTTACGTTTGCCTAAAGTTATACCTCAAAAATCGAAACTCACTAATTCTCATTCTTCAGTTTGAATTAATAAACGACTTTATCAAGTATACACATGCTAGCAGCCACCAAAACATCCTAAGAACGTCACAAATCGCTAAGCAGGAATCTTATCCGTGGCCTGTGGCTTTTCACTAAGCCCCAACAAACCTCCAGTTTGTCACTATGCATTCTCATTAATGCCGAGTCCCACGGACTCTATGGTCTCTACAAGACCCCGACCTCCGCCAGTGCCACTCGCAATACCGCGTATCCACGGACTACTTAAAGCAGATACCGATTTCTACTGGACTACGGCTACGAGGGGCTACTGGTACGGTCTGACCAGCCGACCTAAGATTTCCCAATATCACTCGATTCAACCTTTTCTATTTTACTTAGTACTTGGCCCTTAGGCATCCGCCTTAACATTTCATGTGCGTACTTGCAAAAACGTTATGAAAGATCCCTTATAATATTTGGGGCCTAGTTTAGTATGTTTCGTTATGTTACCTGCAGTTCATTGCTAACTGAATTTCGATTAATGAGTCTTGCTAAAAACTACTATCATCTGTTTTGATCGCTGTAAGAATCGACTTAGGAACTATCAAAACACGTTGAACCTGTTTGTTGGCCCTAAGTGAACCAGTAACGTGTGTAAATCAATGTTACTAGAATGACAAAACCTTTTATTAACACTTAAGCACTCGTATGCCAAAAGCTTTGTCTCGAGTGGATCCACGTTCGATATGACGGGTTAACTCGCAAAACATTGTCTTAGATCTGCAATGTACGCGTCAGTGTACCAAATAAAGCTAAGATATTTTTAACCGCCCTCATAGTACTACTAGCAGACTACCAGTATCGATAAACCGGAACAAACAAAGGAACTTATTTGGTTAATGCGTCTATTAATACGAAATGCATTCCCTTAAATCTTGTTTACCGCTCAATTTTCCAAACGCGTCACGTTGGTAACGTTTATTTACCTACCGAGTTTCAATTGTCACGACTTCTATTGTTATCACGAAGTAACAAAATATGCCTACGTAAACAGACCCCAGGCAAAACGCTAAACAATACTTCGATCGCATTATTGTCAATTTAACGCATTAAAATAGCCCTCTGCTAATTTAACTTCCAGTAGCCTATCTACGCGATGCTAAAAGAATATTCAAGACGTTAAGTTCTCTTAACATACCCGCGGTATCGACGCTGTTTAAAGCAAGAACATTTTTGTTTAGAAATAACTAACGAACATTTTGTCACGGTTGATTGTGATAAGCACCCTGTTTAAAATATTTCGCGAACGATCATCACACCTATTTGAAATGATTTATTATCTAATTGTACGCGCTACCCGCATGTAAAATAAACTATTAGCACTATTTAAAACTTCGCAAATAATTCGTTCGGTACTAGGTCTATGTTTGTAGGTAGTACGATCTAGGTAAGATTTTTACACAAACGTTCGCATTGACCTTCAAAATTGCGATTAGTACTGCTTGGAAAGAAAACATTTTGGTTCCAAATTCAAACAAAAATGACACGACTCACCGGATTGTTGTCTGCAAGTGGGTACCAGCTATTTCACGCGCATTTGTAGGCCGCACTGCCACCCGAGACGCGCTGCCAAGCCGCGCCACCGCCAGTCAAGTGGGAAGCAAGTTCTTTATGCCACTTCTGACGTCGGAGCTGGCTTACGTTTGGGGTTGAATATTCATCAAAATCAAATTCACTCAAAATAAAAAGTCGTTTATTCACTTTAGGCTGAGGATCAGCACTTTTTGAATGTCGAAATTACATAAGACAGTCCCCCAAAAAGCCCACCCTTCGCCACTTCCTAGTGTTTTTGCTGGGAAGAAGAAGTGGCGAAACAAACTCCCCAGCAACACATCTGTCTGATAAGTTAACACATCGTCGAACATGATTATCACGGCGTTATGGGTTACAAGCAAAAACGTTTCTTCAGGATAACTTAACCGTTACATTTTAACATTTTAACACTTTATAATAAAATACAACGAAACGAATGACAGTTCCGGAACGTCTTAGCTCCACTGCGGTCGGGCACTGAATGTCGTCCTCGCTGCAGGCTTAAAACATCACGACTCTGTAGAAGCGCGCCATGGTGTCGGTAGATCACGTGCTATCGCCATTTGGCGCGTTTACGATTCGTTGTGTCCGTACTATTGACCGGATCCGACATATATTTATTATTTCTTTTTTTCTATAAGTTCTAAACATAATTCTGGACCAGCGGTGAAATTTATCAACGGTTTATTAGTTTATTTATTTAATGCTTTTAGCAAAAATATGTACAGAGACGCACTTAATGCCATAGGCATTTTCTACCTGGCAACTTTGAATTCAGGTAGATACAGAGAGAGAGAGATACGTGAAATTCTGTAAGAAATATGGAAAGAAGAATAATAATTATTGATTTATATTGTGAATATTAAAATGACTATCGCTTGTTTGATTGCTTACTTAAGAAAAGCGTAAAGCCAAGTAAGGTTCATGGACGGCATCAAAAGTCTGACATGAGGTTAGCTACTAATCACGCGAAGAGATGCAGATTACCTAACTCTTCATTCAAACTTACTCTTCATTCATACTTACTCTTCATTGTAATTTCTTGATTAAGAACCATTCAATGTTCCTGTGTATCATCTGTGTATAATCAAAAGTCATCAATACTAATAAAAAGTAATTTGTAACTAGTTCAAAAGTTCAAATGTAACGTAAGTAATGTAAGTTTTAGGTATCATTAATGTATGGTAAAAGTCTATTGTGTGAGGAGAAATAAACGATATTATTATTATTATTATTATTTATTCAAAAATTGGGCTGAGGATCAGCACTTTTTTAATAAAATAAATAAGACAGTCCCCCAAAAAACCCACCCTTTACCACTTCCTAGTGTTTTTGCTGTCAACCATACTGTTATAAATTACAGTCACTCCGCAAACTGCAGACTGCAGAGCCAGAAACATGAATCTCATCGCAAACCCCCTTTGGGGGCCATTTTTCACGGAGCAATCGGATCTAGCGGTTTAATTGCAGTGGTTGGGTTAAAGTCGGGTCTCCGAGGATTATGTCCGCTACGGAATTTCACCGCGGTCCAATGACGGATCTTCAATCAGTATGATTGCTATTTCTTTTAAAATGCTGAATCTTGAGCTTGGTAAAAAGATCTGTTTGTATATCAAAGTTTCTAGCGATAGTCACCTATTCAAACTTAACCATAATTATGGAATGATATTGTTGATGAACAAGTATATACATAGATACTCTATGTATATACTTGTTGTATATCTATATTTCTACACTTTTATCATAAAGAGAAAATATTTGTTTGTTTGGTTTAATTCGAATGGTTAGGGCTTCAGAGACAACAAGCGCTGAAGAATAATTTTCTATTTACTTAGGTTACAGTTTTCTAAGTCAGTACTTCAAAAAAAACACCCTTTTATAATGGCGTTTAAATCTTGAACAGAATTCCCATTAAAACCTTTTCTTTAACTTCCTTAACCTTAACTTCTTACAAAACCGCGAACAGGTGCACAATCCATAAAAAAGTTTAACATAAAAGAGCGTATTAATTTAACAGTGTTCTTTCTAAAGGAGACGGTCAAAAATGGGCTATTATTCCGAAGAAATTTGAACACTATGTGAGGCACTGCTTGTACAAACCCTTATCTTTCCCATAATTGACTATGGCGATGTGTGCTACTATGACCTGAATGCAGACCTTCTCAACAAACTTGACCGGCTTCTAAATAACTGCATTCGATTCGTTTTCAACCTACGTAAGTATGACCACGTTTCCGCGCATAGGGCACTTTTAAAATGGCTACCTATCCGTCAGCGCAGAGCCTTGAGGGCTTTGACAACCCTTTTCTCGTTACTTAACAATCCCACTTCTCCCTCTTATCTAACCAGTCACTTTCAATATTTATGCTCTGCGCACGCTTTGAATCTTCGGTCCACGAATAATCGTCTTCTACGATGTCCTTCTCACCGCGCTGGTTTTATTCACTCTTCCTTCTTCGTCCAGGCGGTTTTCCTTTGGAATGCGCTCCCTCTGAACATCAGGATGGCAACCAGTCGGTTTACATTTAAAATAAAAGTTCGAGAACATTTGCATAAGATGTTGGCAGGTTCATTACCGAGTTGATTGGCACTCAGATTGGTTGTTCTTTATAAACGTATTTTTATCTCTGTTGACTATATATTTATTTTGATAAATTATGTATGTATCTGTGTATTTATTTTGTTTCAGTATGTATGTATCTGTGTATTTTTTATGTCTTTCTTTTTTTTTTTTTTAGAGTCACCTTGTCCTTAATTTTTGCCCAGTTACACCTACCTTGTTCCATCTCTGCACCACCTTAAGGTAGACTGGTAGAAAATGCCTAAGGCATTAAGTCCGCCCTTGTACAGTTTTTTTACTTGTGCATAAAGTTTTAATAAATAAATAAATAAATAAATAAATAAATATCTTGTTAAAAAGCTTATTTAAAACGCTACTCGATCATTTATTTCAGTCCTCTGTTTTTGCATAAAACTGAAAAATGATTTAAATGTGCATTAAAAATCAATGTGCGTTTTGAAAACCAAAACGCACATTGATTTTATTTCTATGCGATATAGATATCCAAATGTGACTTAAATTGTGGTTGTCTATTAAATACTTTGTCTTTTTATTATAACTATAGTTGCAGCTTTATGCAATTAAGATAAAAAATACTTATCAAGTACCATCATATCCGTTTATGTGAGATTAACATTTATCAACTTGAAATTTGACGTTTAAATAACACATGTGCCAAATAATACTAGATACTCTTTGGGTATCATGGTATCAATTTTTAAAGTGATACAAGCTTATAGTTTTTCAACTAACGGAGGATCGAAAAATCTTTTTTAATGCTTTAAAAATCTGAATTATTGTGCTCTTTTAGTCTGTATGAGTCAGATTGCTGTTCAATTTTTAATTATTATTAGCCCAAGCCTCATACATTTTTTGAACGTCTCCTTTAAAACTTAATTTCAAAGATCTTTGGGAACCGCTTCTTCCCCAACGCCCAACTACATTGCTCAACTGTTTAAAGTTGAGCAGTGGGTAATACTAACGGCTCAACTGGTACATCTAACGTGGAATTAATTTATATAAATAAGTGTCTCTGTGACCCTTTTTAATATTATTACTCATCGAAACAATTCGTTTTATTTCGAGTATTTCAAAATTGATTTAATGAAATATGAAATCAAAGCCAATTACATCGTTTGTAGATTATTAATTTAATTATTCTTATTGTCTGCCTTAGTCAATTAGTTTGTCGTTGATTTGATTTACCGAAATAGTTAGTGATGCTTCTCTTGTTCGCAAGTTAAAACTAAGAGTAGACTGTTGCTTTTGTTTAATACAATGTTTTTTTTTCATAAACAATGTGTTGCAATCAAAAGTCCAAAGTTGCTAGAAAGATCCTTGATGATCTTACCAATTGTTTGAAGTTAGGAATGGAAAAGTGTTCCAAGTAAGTAAATTAAAAAAAAAACAACTAAATTAAATCTCCTTTGATAAATACTCGTACCATTATTACACAATATAAAACTTAATCCACTGCCTCGTTAATCTAGTGGTCGCAAGCGCTACTACGGAGCATGAAGTCCCAGGTTCGATCCCCGGGTCGGGCAAAGCGTCCGGAGTCTTAATTTCTGCTCGGTTGATGGCAATAGGCACGCTCGCCCTCTATTACATGCGAATAAAAAAACATAGCTGGCCAAATGTGGGTGCACTTCTGGTACACCTATGCCTAACTCTTCGGGGATAATAGGCGTGATGTTATGATAAAAACTTAATCCAACTGCTTAGAAAATCAAAAGTCATTTAGATGTTCAAATTAGGCTGATGTTCTCAGCCCTTTTTAAACATCGAAATTACATAAGACAATCCCTCAAGAAGCCTACTTTCGAGTAATGTGTAGTTGAGTGTAACACAGTTAAGTAAGGAAACTGAAACTGTCATTGCAAAACGACAAATACCCTAGAATAATAAAAAAATAACAAATAGAACCTTTTTAAGAGAACTCTTTAAGTTTTGACACAATTCACATTAGATTTTTTTTCTTTACAAACTTTTTCGAGAATAACATTCTAATTTTAAAACGACATAATAATTTGGCGGCAAGTCTATTCACGTTACAAGTCGCCAGTCGTTCGCGTCGAGGGTTAAAAGATGTTTGGCGGAGCTGCATGGGCGCTCGGAATATTATTATGTATTCAGTATCTACTTAAGAGTTTTCCTTACAATTTCCAGTGTATATTTGAATTTAAGCTGGGTGGAATGAGTTGGTTTTCTGTTTGCATACAAGGTCTGACTGAATACCTATGTTTACTATCTGCACTGCTCTTCTGTAAGCTCCTGTAGTATTGTTCCCTTTCTACAAGCATAAGGCACGTTATATTTTCTTATAGGTACCTAACTCTAATATCCTAAGACATTCTATAAAGTAGTTACTTTATAGAATGTCTGTTCAAGACTTAGGGCCGAGATATTCTCAATTGGTAAAGCAATAATGTACATGCTTGAAAGAGAGAATATAAAGGTTTTTTTTTTTTTGATAGAGGGCGTCTCGCAGTGCAACCTACTGAGGGGTGGCGCTGCTATCTGCTCAACCGGTCAAACCTGTGGACGACCTCAATACACAAGGCCTCCAGCCAGGAGCATTACGTCAGAATTTAAGTGACACTCGCTAAGGGCGCCCCCTGTGGGGCTCGGACCTCGGCTTAGAGTGTCACTGATCGAATAAAAAGGGGGACGACTGGATCTGAGTTAGATTATTTAGGGACTGTTTAAAGCTAGCGGCTCAGCATCGCGGGCTGGCTCATGCAAGGGTCGGGGAGGGAGATTAACTATACTTCGCGACTGGCCACGACGGCGGGGCCGGAAGGCGTTCGATTTGTAACTGTAATGTTTCTTGACTGTGCTAGTTTCCCTACGACTTTCCTGGAACAGGGTGATGGGGTCGTCGGGGGTAGTAAGGACATGCCTGGGACGGCGAAGCTTATTAATTCGTGAAGGGGTGTAACTGACTGCAGCAGTTATAAGTGGGTTTGGGTGTTTGGAGGCACATTCAAAATAGCGCTTGGAAAGGCGCTTCATGAACTGTTGAATAGTCGGAATTCTAAGGTCAACGTGTAGTTGCTCGTTGCGAACGAACCAGGGGGCACCCGTTATTCTACGGAGGTAACGGTTCTGCAGGGTCTGCATTTTACGAAGGTGACTAGGCTTGGCGTGTGCGAAGACAACGCAGGCGTAAGTCATAATCGGACGGATTACCGCGGTATACAGTCGCAATTTGCACTTGAGTGACAATTTGCTATTCGCGGATGTTATGTAGTTGAGCTGACTCGCAGCAAAAGCGGCTCGCGAGCGAACCGTCTTTATGTGCTGAGCGAAGGTAAGGGATCGGTCTAGGGTGACACCTAGGTATTTGGCTTCCTTCTCCCAAGGGATTGGTTTGCCGTACATAGTGATCGGTTTAGGGGGGACTACTTTGATACGCGCCCTGTGGAATAGGACGCCTTGGCTTTTGTCGGGGTTAACCTCGATTCTCCACTTCCGGAACCACTCTCCCAGTGCGTTCACGGCAGATTGGAGATTGCGAGCGATAAGATGTTGGTTACGGCCTGAACAGAAAATGGCCGTGTCGTCGGCGAAGAGGGCCAAATGGGCTTTTTTAAACTTGGGAATGTCACTCGTGAACAGAGTGAAGATGAGGGGGGCCAGCACAGAGCCTTGGGGGACACCTGCGCGTATGGGATGGGGGGCGGACAGAGCGCCCTCGATGCGGCAGCGTAAAGTGCGCTCCGACAAAAAGTCTCGTAAGATGAGTACGAGACGATCTGGCACACCCATTTGGTAAAGCTTAAAGAGTAAGCCGTTGTGCCAGACTTTGTCGAAGGCCTTCGCTATGTCGAAGAAGACTGCACCAGTCAGCGACCGGCGTTGAAAGCCGATGCTGATGTGCTCTACGATGCGGTGGACTTGGTGGATGCAGGAGTGACCGGTGCGAAAACCGAACTGCTCATTAGGAATAAGACTCTTTGCCTCGGCGTAGTCTTTGAGGCGCTTATAAATAAGCTTCTCATAGATTTTACCGAAGACATTGAGGAGGCTAATGGGGCGATAACTGGATGGCTCAGACTTGGGTTTGCCTGGCTTAGGAATACCCACAACGGTAGCCTGTTTCCACGCTTGTGGGAATATATTATTGCTCATGGCGCCATTGAAGATGGCGGTCATTAGCAGGATAAGTTGGGCGGAGAATAGCTGGATGACTTTATTGGTAATGCCATCAGCGCCGGGGAGAGAATATAAAGGTTGACTATCTGTATTTATATACTTTCAAATGATAATTTAGTCGGTAAGAGCCAGACACTGTCCCGACTGACTCAATCAGTGGGTCAGTGTGGGCGTCCATGACTATTTCCAACTTCTACCAAAGTAAAAAAATTACCAAAGCGAACCTAACTAAAGCGAACTTAACCTGAGCATTGTCAAACCGCTTTGTTTATTTTTAAGATAAAAGGTTTTTGACTGTTGAAAAAACCACTTTAATGAGTCGACGAAGAACTTTGCCGTGTGACACAGTTACTAAGGTTGGTGTTAATAAATACACTGTCATTTAGAAAGTCATATATACCGCAGTAAAGGTCTCAGCTCATTAGAGCCATCCGGCACCCACCCCGCACCGCCTCGTCACACGGCGTCCACACGTGGTCGACAGTTGGTCCCCGGGTGGACGCCGCCGCGCCGTGTTATCACCAATAAACGTCACGCGGTCAACCAATCAATGTGCGATGGCAATGCGCAGTTAAAGCAAGGCAGGCAGCCAGTATAGTCACCGAGTGGTCCACTCGCCGTCCGCGTGAGGAGGGTTTACGACCGAGGCGATCTGGTGACGCTACGGAGTTGATTTAGTGAGCGCATAGCTATACATATGGACCATTCTTCATATGGACTTCCATATGAAGAATACTATCCGCAGGAGACGCGGCGGTGCGGAGTGGGTGCCGGGTGGCTCTAATGAGCTGCGACCTTAAGATTCTGTGCCATGGGGGCTCACAGCACACGCGTACACTCTCCCGGAGCTCATTTGCATTGAGTTATGCCATCCACATTATTAGCATTACATTACACTTTACATTACGTTACACATGTCTGAACCCAGCTTTAAACACAAGCCAAGTTCGAATGAGTTGCAAATGCCAGTATTTTGGGGCTCCCGCCACTATTTCAGGTTGCACCGAAGAGCCGCACTCGACCTCGTTGCCGAAACGACTGAAACTTTCGATCGCACGCCGATAATTACGGTTCCGTATGTATAATTATGTGGTTTAAATTGGCTTTTAATTAAAATACTGTTTGGATTTGGTTTGAATTTTACTTATCTCTTTTAAATAAGCTACTATGGTTTGTTTTAGTGATTAAATTTATATAACCCCATTTATAGTTCAAGTCGTTGTCCCAGCAAACTGTATTCCGACTTAAAAAAACAAGTGTTCAACAGTCGACCATTTTATTTTAATCAACATAAAGAGGTTTAAGATAACATAGAGAGGATATACGATGAAATATCATAGAAAACTGTGATCCCAAGTATCAGTAACGCCATCTAGAATAATAAAGCAATATTGGAGCGGAATTAAATTCATAGACTTATTTGTGCAAAAAAACAGTGACCGACACGTGGTACAACTGCGATGTCCAACTGGTTTGACTACGGAGAAGTAAATTTACCCATGGTTCAACTCTTTTTTCTGATATTTATGATTATGACCCGTGGTACAGCGGTGGAATTATGTCCAACTGGTTGGACCCCGGGTATAGGATGATCGTGTAAAACAAATGAACGTCTAAAACACAGGACTTGGGGCATCCCGACGTTAGGTTAGTTGGGTTCCTTTAAACCCTGCAGACAGAAATAGGAGCCCCGCGTAGCGGGGCTTCGTCGTCTACGCTTTTTAAATTTCTTCGTTGTTATGGCACTTCAGCATTCATAGATAACCTTTTCCTGTTTATTACCTGGAGTTGTTCCATAGATACATTCTATTCCCAGAAATACAACTAGTTGGACCACGGAAAGAACAACTCACTCGAGTTGAACCATTAATAAAGATATTTCCCCATAAAACAACCAGTTGAACCATGGGTAAATTTACTCCTCCGTAGTACAACCAGTTGGACATCGCAGTTGTACCACGGGTCGGGAGTGAAAAAAACCAAAGAAATTTCAAATTTTGCGGGCTACCCCGGTGCATCCATGTTAAATACAGTTTCTCCAATGTATTCAGATAGGTACATAGTTATAACTACGTAGACATAAAGCAGTGTTCTAGATACGCTGACGATTGATTCATACGCCGACGGCCGACTAATTAACGCATATTGTACTGAGATCCCGTTGATTGGCTGCCCGATACCGACGACAAACCGACTGTCATAATTAACAGTTCTCCAATGTAGGTGTGAGATCACAACTTTGGAATGAAAACCTCTGACTAAAAAAAAATCCTCTGAATATGAATATGAATACAATGTCAGATACTAAAATGCTTCAATGAAATAATTTTGCTTTCTATTATGACTTAAAAAATAGTGGGTTCTTAACTCGTCACATTTTTTTTTATTTACTCGAATACTTGAAAATGAGACTGGTTTTTATATTATCCTGGTTAATGGTATATTTTACAATAATAATAATATTTATTATCATTTCATCGTCACCCCCTTCCATTCATCCGTGTACCTATACTCAAAACGGGGGCCATAGTCCTTTATAGTATTAGGTTACCAGTTCACCTTAGCCACCCTAACCTATTGCCTTATTTATACCTTTGTTTCCATAGCCTACACCAGTCTTAGGTTTTCCTTAGGTGCATTTCCATAATGACCTAAGACTGGTGCATGGAACAACTGCGGTTGGTGCCAAATTTCATCAAAAGCGTCAATGCGCCTCTATGAGTTGGCTTCGGCCCCTCACAAGTCTGTAATATTGTACGTGTACACAAAAAAATAATAAATAATAATGAACAATTAATAAAGTTTAGATACAGAGGCCAGCAAATCAAGCTATCCCAATGTCTCAAATTTCTCAGATAGTTATTTAACTTCATAACAAACAGAATAAGGTTCATGTTCAATTGGGACAATTTGACAGATTGGGCTACCCCAATTTGTCAGACATGCTGGCGTCTGTATAGTGAATAATATCCTCACGAAAACGTTACTACATTAGACGAAACTCTACATCCAAACGTCTTGGATCCTATTTCAATCAATTCTATGTGAATACGGAATGCTATATGTACGAAGGTATATCGTACCTCGAAATTACTCACGGCACACATTGAACTGCAATCTCGAGAAGTCGGGAGGTCAATCAAAGTTCCACCTATTCTAGTACTGCCTGCCTTAGAGTAGGTATTACGAAACTCCATAGATTGTAGTGTAGAGATCAATTAAGCCAGAGGGGCAATTCCTAACTGAATCTCAGTCTTAATCTGTTAAAAGTCTGATTTCTCTATTTTTCACAAGTTTTTGACATAGATTGCGGCCAAGATGAGATTGCGACTTGATTTTGGACGTTTTTAATTACGAAAACTGGCCTTCAGGACTTGGGACGTCATTACGTGATCCACGTATTCTGAAATCGCCTTAGATTACTTATGAACTGTTGTAAATACTTAGTAAGTATTTCTATCAGTCAAACTAATTAATTATTCTAATTAAGTATGAGCGAGTCTCGGGCATTTGGGGGCACCAATCATCCCGTTCAGATAAGATTCTTTTAAACGCCGCGGAGAGACATAGGCGCTACGGATCCGTCTACTCTGCTTAAGATGATGGCATTTATCCAATCAACTAATCAGTCCAAGAACAAGAAAACACACACACAAGGGATCTAAAAATTTGTGAGGATGACGGGGATAGTGTGGACAAGCAGAGAGCCATACGAAACCCCGTCATCCCCCTTCGTGTTAGGTCCCTTTTAACGATGCTGACAGACATTGATATGTCTGATTGATATTAATATTATTATTGTTTTATTTTTCTCGGAACCCCCGACCGTTGCAAGGCGTTCGAGGGGCCGAAACCAACTCGCAAAGGCCCCTTGTCGCTTTAAATGAAATGAGGCACCAACTGCAGATTTTTCCTGTAACTTGAAACTTTATGCACAAGTAGAAAAAACTGAACAAACTGGCGGACTTAATGCCTTAGGCATTTTCTACCAGTCTACCTCAAGGAAAATAAAATGCATCCATGGAAAACCTACAACTGGTGCAGGACTATTGAAGGCTATAGAAACAAAAGTATTAGGGTATGGGTTATATATAGTGGGTAAGGTGAACTGGTTACCTAGTAGCATGGAAAGACCATGGCCCCTGCCTCATCAGTATTTTATAAATACACGGATAATAGTATTATTATATTATTATTGTCATTGTTTGTTTCCAAAGCATAGTCGGTCAATTTGCGCATTTATGATTTGTGTCAATTCAATCGCGGGGAGACTTAATTTATTTTTCAGCGCATCTTTATAGCTCCACTTTACTTGATAGCAGTTTCAAACAGCAATAACTTAACAAATAAATAATAATGATTTATTACCAATTTAGCAGATCAGCACGACGTAAAAACATACTAAATTAATTTAAAAAAAAATACCACTTAGTTTTAACCTTCCTATGCCTCGTTGGTCTAGTGGTCGCAAGCCCCACTGCTGAGCGTGAGGGGTTCACGGGTTCGATCCCCGAGTTGGGCAAAGTGTTATTGAGTTTTTCCATCTTGAATTTCTCAGTAGCAGCCCAGAGTCTGGATTTGTGCCTGATTTAAACCTCTGACTCCCAAACTACGATTAAACTTGTGTTATGGGTGTCAGGGCTCTCTTTAAAAAGCTCTCTTTTTTCAAGATAAACATCCAAATGGTAAAGCCACTATCATGCAAACTACATAAAAGTCGAAGTTCGAACTCAACCCGCTGGACTTTTAATCCTACTCTTACAATACACATAGCAATCAACACAATCAACTTAATAAAAAGGTTAACAGTGTGTTCAAATTCAAACCAACACAATTACTGTAGATTAGCAAACTACAATTATATAGTGAAGCTCATGAGTCTGTAATTAATTAAGCTGAGTCAATCAATTGATGTTAGTTGCTGCACTAAACTGTTTGTAGTTATGCTACGTCATTGTCAAGACGGTGTTGATGGTTAAATTATAAGTGGTTTATGTTAGCTGTGAATAACTGAAAAATTCTTTATGGAATAGCATTTTTGCTGACGTTCTCGTGTCACAGTGTTTGTAACAAAACAATCTTAAGCGGCTTTACCGATTTTTATGAAATTAAGTGTATTCAGTAGGTATAAGATGTAATCTATGTTTGCTGAGGCACGCACCGATTGCTTCTACGCGACCATGCGCAAGCGGGGCGCGTATCTGGTGCGAAGGGTGTGGGCAGCTCCAACACTTTTAGTGGAGGGAGATTTTTAAAGTTTAAAGTAATCTTTAAACTATAAAAATCGTCATTTCTGTCCAAAACTGCCAAATTTTAATACCTTCTTAACTGTGAGCGTTGTGATCTTCGTCGAATTGATTCCGTCTTCTACTTAGCTGGTCTACATTTTTGTTCAATTTAGACAAATCTTGTTTTCTTTCTCAAGTTATTACAAGCGATTTTTCAGAGAAAAACTTAAAACAGCAGATACCCAACTTTCCCAACCTTTACCCTAAATCGAAATCGAAAACAGTATTTGCAGGGAATATTATAAAAAAAAACTACCTATTTGTTGAAGCAAACAGTCTCAAAAATAGTTTTGGGGTTGAAAGGTTGAAAACCTTGTGTGTTAAAGGTACTCGAACCGTTTGTATTTACCATCGGCCGAATCCATCAGGTTTGGTTACCGAAGTAGATTGGCCTTGTTTACTTTCCTTGCAAAGTGGAAGGTGCCATCGATGTGTTGAGGTCTACCTACAGCCTAAGTATGTATGTACGGCGTGATTACTTAATAATTTACCTATTTTAGTATAACATAACATAACATCACGCCTGCTATCCACGAAGGGTTACTCACAGGTGTACCTGCAAAAGTTTATTTTTTATTTTTTTTATTTCTTTATTCAAAACTAGTAGACGTCACGTGGTTTTACCTGCGTAGTTCCCGTTCCCGTGGGAATACATGGATAAAAAGTAGCCTATGTCACCCGGAGATAGAGGCGCTTCCCAACGGTGCAAGAATTTTTGAAATCTGTCCAGTAGTTTCGGAGCCTATTCAATGCAAACAAACAAACAACCATACCTTTCCTCTTCATAATATTAGTATAGATCTATACAACAATAAAAAACTTTACACCGTTTAGTGTTATTTTTGAAGTCGGTTTTATTTTTTATAAAAAAGTTTTTTATTTTTCCATTTTTAGTTGTTCCCATACAAACATTTGCCATGAATTCTTTTTATATTGTTAATTGTTAACAATACATGTCATTATAATAGGGTTATCCACCTAACCCCAATAAATGAAACTTAACATACCTAACTGTCGAAATCTAGGTATATTGAACACATTTGCCTACCCCTCTGAGCATACAGGCTTGATGATACGTCATGATGTTGTATAAACAATAAACATCCAAGCGATTCCAGCAATCACGATAGATTTGCCGTCTATTTTTGAAGAGTTCCGTTGTTTATCTCCGAAGATCAGCACCAAATCTTCACCAAATTAAAATGGGACCACCTCAGGAGTCTACTCTTTCAAACAAAAAAATAATTTCGAGGATCGGTCCACAAATGGCGGAGAAATCAAGTAACATACATAAAAAAAAAAAATACATACACACGAACATAGAACCTCCTCCTTTTTTTGAAGTCGGTTAAAAACATGCAAAAGGTCTGCCAAACTGCAGAACAGTTACACCCACATTTCGCCAGTTATATAAAAATCCCATGTAATAAGGGGCGAGCTTATATTTCCTTTAATCGGGCACAAAGACTCCGGGCTGCTACAGAGAAATTCCAGATGGAAAAACTCAATAACACTTTGCCCGACTCGGGAATCGAACCCGGTATCTCATGCTCAGCAGTAGCACTTTCGACCACTAGACTAACGAGGCTGTTGTTTTAGTACCTATACTGGATATTATTCCAAGCACGTCATGAAAAACAACAAACTATCATCTTCCTAACCTTTAACTTTTGAATACTTTCAGTTTATGATTCTATAATTCGGTGGTTTGGGTAAATGGTATGCCTATTTTTTATTTTTTTTATTTCTTTATTAACTGACTAGAAATTAGACATAATGTCGGGTCGTGGAGCTTCTTAACCATAAAGTTGAGCTCACGATGGCTGACATACATGCTGCTTGCCCAAATTGTTTCTGGCACTTTCCTCAAAAGGCTAAACCCGACACTGCTCTGCACGGTTCGTCACACGAAAATTTTGTTAATATATTTTTTTTATGTCTGGACTTGAAAAGAGACGATGATCCCTGAGTTTGTTTCGGCTTTTCTTCTCAGAGGTAGTCAGTTAGGAAATGCCGATTTCAACTAGCTTTAAAGGAAAAAATGACGTGTAAAAGTGATTTCCATATCCTACTTGCTTATTAAATAATTTCATTTCATTTCATTTCATTTCATAACAATTTTACTTACTGTTACAGGCAATTACGGATAACACATAGAAGCCGCGTTTAGCACACACGTGTTTTTTTACACGTGTGTACCCATTGTGTTATCTCGCGAGAAGTCTCCCTTTGTACAGTTTTTTTTACTTTTGCCTAAAGTATCTATCTATAAATAAAATATATTTAAGATAAAAACACGCAACAAAATTAGGACGCTACTCTTCCAGGTCTCAGTGTAGGCCACCTGAAAGCTTCACAATTATTACAGTCATCATTACTTCGCTCGGTTTCAGCGCTTCACTCCGCTTTAAGCGCTTTTGACCCAGTTGCAGCTGAATTCGAGCGTTATTAAAGATAAAGTTATTTGCTGAGATTTTTTGTCATCATATTTTATTTGAGGAATAATAATAGGGGAGAGATAAGAAAATACATTATTTGGGACATGTACATGCATACTTATGACTTTTAACTACAAACTAGATCTAACATAGGTATCACAAACAAGTTAACAATAAGACCTGTGCGAGAGCCAAAATGCAAAACAGTAAATACCGCAGAGCTGTTCTTCTGATAGGGCCCGCTTTAATACCATGAACACACGAGGCGTAAAAAAAACTATTAAGTAATAACAAATGAAGAAAATAATAAAGTCAAAGACAAATACTTATATAATATACTAGCTGCCCCGGCAAACTTCGTTGTGCCTTAGAGTCAATTTATTGCTCTTCTCAATTTTTTTTTTATATTATATACATAGGTACGTTTAATAAGACGACAACAAATAGATCCAAACCAATAATAACTACTACAACTTTTTATGTACCGAGTCTCTACTGTGATCTTATTTAAACATTTTGTGTTCAATAGAATTAAAATTACAACACGTATATACAGGATGTCTCATTCAAATGGGTCAGTATGGGAAAGTCTGAAACTATAAGACATACGAAAATCTGTTCTGAGGAACCATGTCATCGAATTTAATAAAAAGAGAAACTGCATTCATACATTTTAAAAAACATCTGTACTCCGTTCGGGAATCGAACTAGGTTACTTTGAAAAAAAAAAACCTACACTATTTCTATTTAGATATCGATTGTGTAGGTCTTAAGCAGTAAATGTCTGTATGAAACATGACTTCTAAAATGAATAAAATGCATTGTTTCCACATACTTTAATTTACTTTAGTAGGTGCTCGAAGTGACCACCGCCTTTTTCAATACAATATTCAACACGTTTAGGTAACGATCTTACAATTGCATTTTGTATCTTCATGTGGTGCATTTGCGTTAAAATTGTCTCTATGGCTACTTTTAGGTCTACGGTGTCATATCTTGCTTTGTACACTTCATCCTTAATGTAACCCCACAAGAAATAGTCCAGAGGCGGTATTGAAAAAGGCGGTGGTCACTTCGAGCACCTACTAAAGTAAATTAAAGTATGTGGAAACAATGCATTTTATTCATTTTAGACATCATGTTTCATACAGACATTTACTGCTTAAGACCTACACAATCGATATCTAAATAGATATAGTGCAGGTTTTTTTTTTCAAAATAACCGGGTTCGATACCCGAACGGAGTACAGATGTTTTTTAAAATGTATGAATGCAGTTTCTTTTTTTATTAAAATCGATGACATGGTTCCTCAGAACAGATCTTCGTATGTCTTATAGTTTCAGACTTTCCCATACTGACCCATTTGAATGAGACACCCTGTATAACCTAACCTAACTGACCACACCTATCCTATAGCTAACCTAACTACCTAACCTAACTACCTTACTAAAATGCATTGATTAAAAAAATACTAAATTCATAATTTTAAACTGAACTATTGCCTTTAATGTTACATATAATTTATACCTATAGTTTTCCCGGTCTACTTTAATTAAAGTCCTAACCGTAAAATAAGTTTTATTTGCAAAGAATTATTAAGTTCGTCTCTGTCGTCATTGTTAATTACGTAAATTTGATTTCTGAAATATAAGACCATTTTATGCTACATAGGTAAAACCTCTAAGTTTAGTAACAAAATAAATTTCAGAACGTAGTTTCGTATAAATTGACAACCTTACCTTCTAAGGTTTAGCTTAAGACTTGTCAATGTCAAATTGTCACCTGATAATGAACTGGGAAGTTTGACTCCTGTCATGTCATCCAAGATGGCGCTTCGTTTGAAAAATGTTTGAGACAACGAATATTCTTGATATTTATTTTTTCGAGGCCTTTTCATGTTTTTTATTAATTATTATGCTATTCCGGACAAAGAGAAATCCAAAAAGACCAAAATCATTCAAATTGATCCAGCCGTTCTTGAGTTATAAATGGTGTAACTAACACGAATTTCTTTTATATACCTATATATAGATATTCATTTGGGTGTTATAAAAAATAGGCAAATAAAAAAAAACAAAATAAAAAATAACACTTCAACGTTACGTCATGTCTCCCACGCTCTATCATCCTTTGTCAATTATAATATATATTGTCTGTGGTCTGGCAAATCAAAGGACGTGGGCGCAACCGGAGAGTCGGCTGTCAAACACTATTAGCATCATTATGAAACATTAATTACAAGTATACTACAATTACATGTATTATTACAAAAAAACAATATACTTCTAGGAAGAATTTCTTGATGGAAGTATATTAGAAAACAATGTACTTATATCTAGAAATGGGTTCTCAAACCAGACTACTGAAATAGTGCGATAATAGCTATGTATGATAATTTTATTGTTGTAACATCCTGCACACTGTTGTAGTAATGTATTTTGTTGTAACCTATGTTCACAACTATAGACTACCAATGAAAAAAAAACCATTTATAACAGACTATTGTGCATGTCCATATTAAGTTAAAACTATGCTAAAAATTATGCTAAAAGTTGTGGGATTTGCTCAAAGGATTTAAATAAAAGCTTCGGATTGCGTTACTTTTTCTTCATTTCTCGTCTTAATGTAATTTACACGTCTTTCGTCGTCACAGCTCTCTTCCTTTCCATCCCATCCTCGTCGCCAATGTTAATAGAAAGACGTGTGCTCAGTCCAAGACGTTTATTGAAAGAGAGCGAAACCATAGACCCGTCTATGAAGAACGGAAACAACTAAAGGCGTGTACACACATAACAGTATACAGGGTGTCTCATTCAAATCGGTCAGTATGGGAAAGTCTGAAACTATAAGCCATACGAAGATCTGTTCTGAAGAACCATGTCATCGATTTTAATAACAAGAAAAACTGCATTCATACTATTTAAAAAACATCTGTACTATTGTAGTAATATTGTAAACGTGGTCACTTCGAGCACCTACTAAAATAAACTAAACTATGTGGAAACAATGCATTTTATTCATTTTAGACATCATGTTTCATACAGACATTTACTTCTTAGGACCTACACAATCGATATCTAAATAAAAATAGTGTAGGTTTTTTTTTCAAAATAACCGGGTTCAATTCCCGAACGGAGTACAGATGTTTTTTAAGATGTATGAATGCAGTTTTTCTTGTCATTAAAATCGATGACATGGTTCCTCAGAACAGATTTTCGTACGTCTTATAGTTTCAGACTTTCCCATACTGACCGATTTGATTGAGACACCCTGAATAGTTACTTAAAAATATGTTAGTCAAGATAAGATAAGATAAGATCATTTATTTGAAGGAGTAAAGGAGGGAGAGGAAAGGAGGGGTAGAGAGGGGGGTAGGTTTGGTGTTTGTTTTTTGTTCATTTGTTTGTAGGGGTTTTTTCAAGGAGTTTTGTTCTATTGATTGATTGATTGAGTGTAGGTACTGTATAGTTTTTGTGAACGACTGTGTAGTTTATGTTAGTGTAGTAATAATTTGTGTCAGTTGAAAAAGAAGAAAAACAAAAAGAAAGTGTTACGCTGTTGACTCGTTTGCTGAGACATCTGAAATCGCATTAGTCATCATTAATACTAACTGGGGTAAGTTTAGTTTAAATATACTACAGTCACCTACACCTCTGCCTAATCCTTCGAGGAATACAGGCGTTACGTTATGTTATGTTATAATCGAAAAGGTAGAATAAAAATCTTGTGACTTGAGTAAAAAAACTTCAGGCAGTTGGACCCAAGACTACCCATAAATAATTTGCAGAAAAAAACGTTGCAGTTGTGCCCTTTAAGCTTATGCTATCTCTGCTTATTTTGTAGCTAAAAATCCAAAAAAAAATCAGGCAGATAGACCTTTTTTTTCCTGATTCCGAATACATATACCTACATATAACTCATTTTGACGAAAAAAAATTAGTTGTGCCCTTTTTCGGTAACACCGCAGCATTCTCACCCATACCTATTACATCCTTTTTTTTACAAGTAAGTACTAACCTGTTTCCTAAAAACTCGGGATTGTAGGCTAAGCCAGTAGTAAGTAATAAATAAATAAATATTACACAACTCTTACACAACGCCATCTAGTCCCAAGCTAAGAGCTGCTGTTGCAGAGCTTGTGTTATGGGTACTAAACAACTGATAAACATACTTATATATTTCTAAATACATACATATTATAGATAAATAACACTCAGACACAGAACAAATGATCGTGCTCATCACACAAACTTTTGTCCTGGGTGGGAATCGAACCCACGACCTCCGGCATAGCAGTCAGGGTCACTAACTACTAGACCAACAGGCCAGTCAACGCAGTAGTGTCACTAGTCGGTATAAAACAGAACCACGGCACTGTAGGCGGAGTGGCCGAGCAATCAGCTGCTTCGCTGCGTGTCGCGTGTTCTATCCCCGCACGAAACCAATTTTTGTATGACATTCCATTTCATTTTCATTTTTTGTTTGTTTTCATTTTTGTTTGTTGTCTGTTTGTTTTTGGTTTGTTGACTGGCCTGTTGGTATAGTAGGTTAGTGACCCTGACTGCTATGCCGGAGGTCGTGGGTTCGATTCCCACCCAGGATAAATGTTTAATGTTTGTGTAATGAGCATGCTCAGTTGTTCTATGTCTGGGTGTCATTTATCTATGTGTGTATTTAGAAATATGTAAGTTTGTTTATCAGCTGTTTAGTACCCATATCACAAGCTCTCAAGCTTAACTTGGGACTAAACGGCGTTGTGTGAAAAGTTGTGGAATATTTATTTATTCATTTATTTTATTTATTCACGTCTACAGGTTATAGTAGTTTTGGGTCTGACTGTTTATGTATGTGAGTTTAAATGTTTGTAACCCATACACAGAAAAAAATATCGTGCTTATCACTTATCTGACAAACATTTGTCTGGGGTGGGAATCGAACCCAAGACCTCCGGCATAGCAGTCAAGGCCACAACTACTAGACCAACAGGCCGGTCAAAATGTGATATAGACCTAATTTATTTTGCTAAACATGAGGTCCTGGGTTTGATTTGCACCCAAGACAAATGTTTGCGTTATTAGGTCTCTTCTTCTGAACTTTCTTAGTAGCTGGCTGGATTCTGGATTTGTACCCAGTTAATGGCAATATGCTCACCCCCTACTATTTTTGGTGAAATGGGAGCACACTTCTGCCTCACTCTTTAGAGAATGTAAGCGTGATGTTTATGTTATTATTACATGTATAAGACACCAATCAGAGGGTTTCGACATTGATTTAGTATCTTATCTGTTACGAGGCAAGTGATATCGGTTTTATCAGTTACCGCGTCTAGGCAAAGTAGGTATGGCTTCGTCAAGCGTTACAAGTTCGATTCCAAGTTTGTTTATTAATACTATCGGAATGACCGTGTTGACTGATAATGGAATGTAATTGGGTATTTAATTTCATACTCATAACATCATGCTTGTAATCTATAAAGGGTTAGGTAGAAAAGTAACCAGTAGTACACCGATATATTTTTTTATGTATCAATTATTTATTACTTACATCAAATATGTGTATTCATTTTAGATTGCGTAGCAGTAATGTTAGTAATAAACAAAGTTTAGCGTCGATAACATTATGAAACATATGCGACAAAATACTTAGTGCTATCTCGCTCTGGGTCGATAACCGCGGTAACCGCCGACTCGGCTCACGGTCGGCATGCCGAGGGTGACCGAGCGCGGCGCGGTACGGGGGCAACGCGGCGCGGGGGGGACGCGACGCGACTCACTCTCGGCGCGGCAACCAATCGGCAGTGCCCCGTTCGGCTGCCGCGTAGCATAACGCATCTGTCCCGCGCGATAATTCCTAATATAGGTTAGCAAAATGGCGGTGGAAATACAATTGATAAACCAAATAGAGTTACACGAGTTTCTTTACAACTTCAATCTGCCACAGTATAATAGGAAGGACATGGTGGAGGAAGCTTGGGCCAATATTGCAGCCAACACGAATATGACAAGTAAGTGGGTACGTGCCACAGTCACGTGACGTCACTCTTACGTACACCGCGTGTTTTGTTGGGACCGAGGTATGTTTGTAATGTGACGCGGCTCAGTGGACCAGTAATGTATTCGACACAGTATAAATCGCGTCTTTGTTGTGGAGCTCTGTTTCAATGACACGCCGTACCTTATAGGTAAATGACGGGCTCTACATGTGTTGCCACTGTTGCCAGACTTTATCTAATATTCTGATAATATTGTTGTGATATAAGTAATGTTTGTTTATAAATGTTTTGTTATGTTTCTTTCGTAATAAGGCTGGTTGAGATTATAGCAGGGTAATACCTACCACAGTCTAAAAACCTACAGTCGTCCGACGAAGCTGTCTAGACAGGCCAATCGTGCGGGGTGTGAGGGGCGAGACGCGGGAAAGCCGCTCCCGAAATGCTAACAAAACGATGTTTGTAGTTCGGGAGGTATTATTCAGGGCTAACGCGTGTAGACGTTGTCTGCATTTTTCCAGAGAACAAAGGCGTCGTCCTACTGTATTAATATTTATACTGTGGTAATACCAAATAACAATATTTATTTTGATTATGATGATGTTGTGGTATTTCCGGTTAATGTTAATAATGTTGGCGGTTCAATAATGTGGTCAGAAAATGTAATTAAATGATTATAAAAGTAGGCACTACACACGGCTACATATCAAGCTATATATTTCCAGTTTACACTGACTTCGCAATGCACGGAAATCCTATACAATATGGGATCAGCTTATACTGGAAATGTATAGGTAGCTTGGTGTGTAGCCGTGTGTACCCTATTTAGTTTCAGTAACTAGATAGGTAGGAACTTTTGTAGTTTGATTGCAAATTCTGCTTACTACATTATTGACGCATATACAGTACAAGATACGTATACAAAACATTACGTGTCCAATATTATCTATCGAAGTCACTGAACATGAATAAACATAATTTATCAGCTTGGATCTAATACTATGACAAAACTCTGTTCATGCAATGATAATATCTATCTTTCTTAAAAACTACACCCATTAAAACCTGCAGGCCTAACCATATTACAAATCCTATTTCTATTATAGAAAAAAAATGGCGTATTGGAATCAGCTGTTTGTCAACTGTCAAATGTATTTAATTTTCAGCCATATTAAGAATTCTACTCGTTAACACTTGACAGTTGACAAACAGCTGATTCCATATACGCTTTTTTTGTTCTATTGTCGCCTTATCGATTACGATAATAGAAATAGAATCTGTAATAGGCCTGCTGACAACACTGACCACGCGTCGAGGTTCATTCGTATACCCCGTGCTCGACAGAGGGCGCTATAATTAATTCTCAACTCCACATTTAGCGACAAAGTTGGTAAACAGCCAGACGTCTGGTTCTTATCTTATCTCCGAATTAATTACATTCTATTCTAATTTCAGTAAGCGATTGCAAAGAAAAATGGCGGAATATAAGATCTTCGTTCCTGAGAAGCATGAAACCCAGCGGGCTTAAAGTTAAAAAGCCATACTATCTTACAGAGTACTTGAAGTTTATACTACCATTCTTGAAGCCAACCACTGCAGGTATAGAAAGCGCAGACGACAGTCAATACAACTCGCCACAACACACTGGCAACGATGCAGAAATAGTAGTAAGTATAAAAGAAGAACCAGATGACGATGAGAATGAAGAAAATACCGAGAACACTGCGGACAACGGGATACTAAGCGATCTGCTCACGCGCAAGGCGACAGTGATGCGCAAGAGACGGCGATTCGTACCCACAAGGAAGAACTACTCCGACCAGCTAAGACATAGAACGAAACCAATGACGTCATCGATTGCAAGAAACCTAAATGCTTCCCTGGAATTGACAAGTGCCACAAATAACAATACGAACGCCTTGAGAATGTTTTTGATGAGCCTTTTGCCTGAAATAGAGACAATGACTGAAGATCAAATTAGACTGTTCAAAATTAAATCTATGATGTTGATAGATGAAATTAAAGTTAATTACGATCAAGTGAGACAGACTACCTCTACATTAAATAATGAAAGATTACAAAAAAGGTTAATTAATCTATTGTTAAAGAATTTGCAAAAGACAACCAAAGAAAGTATGAAGAAGTAATTTTAGATGTTTAGCTATGGTTAATTAAAGACTGCTACTATTTTGATATTTGATTGTTAATAAAACTAATTACAGTTACGGATTTGAGTTTATTTTTTGTCCTATTACACAGAAAACAGTAATTATCTTACTAGAAGATAATATTATAAATGTGAAAGTTTGTGAAGATGTTTTGATGTTTGTTACTCAAAACGCAAACTCAAAATTTCAATGAAAATTGACTCATAGACAAATAAATAAATATTCCAGATCTTTCACACAATGCCATCTAGTCCCTAACTTAACATACCTACTTATATATTTCTAAATACATATTATAGATAAATAACACCCAGACACAGAACTAATGATCGTGCTCATCACACAAACATTAATGTCTTGTGTGGGAGTCGACCACTTATAACTAGACCAACAGGCCAGTCTGATAGACCATTTCCTGATCCATAATACATAATTGTAATATTAATAGTAATCGTTCTTTATTGAAATAATATACTTATACAATTTCAATTAAATTTTAGGATTTGCTCGCCCCCGCGCTTGCAACAACTGTTTTACAAGCGTTAGCGTCTTGTAGTGTAAAACATTGTGTAGGTATGTTTTTGTTGGTTTGTGCTTGCGTAAGTACAGACGCCAGCACATCAAGTTACCCCAATGTGTCAAATTTCTTTGATCGTTTTTCAACTTTATACAAAACAGAATAAGATTCATATTCAATTGGGAAAATTTGACACATTGGGGTAACTTGATGTGCTGGCGACTGTACAATGTGAGTTAATATTTGTGCGTGTAGGTGCGCCTTATATTATTATGAGATTTTCTACATTACTATAGTCCATTGAATTTAGCCAGGTATAGAGAATTATCTTAATTGTAAATTGTTGCTCAATTAGCTGAATGCATATAGCACTTTTTTCCCAATAATGTGTTCCCCTGGAATAATCTTAGGAAATATACTTATTCTAGAGCTAGTGAAAAATAAAAATCAGTGTTTCTGAATCAATTGTCTTTATTAGAACCACTTAAACTAATAACGTTGCTAGTGATTGAGGTCTCGCCTCACATGCACGTGATCGTGGGCTCAATTCTAGGCCATTGTAATTCTTCAATTCATAAGTACAGTTAGCACATCGAGCTATTTCTTTCAATGCTATATGAACATTGTCCATTCGTAAGAAAGCGTCAACAATAATGAAGATGTCTTTGTTGAGTCCACCATCACTGGTTGTTGATTTCATTTCAATATTATGAATAAGAATTGCCATACAACGTGGCAATGCCGCCAGTCTTTTGGGTACACTTATTGTCGATAGAGTTTATTATCGCCGTTTTTCAGGGTTAATTTAGTTAAAAGACTTATACTTAGAATCAGAATCAAAAATTTTATCTGTGAAACATAGGTACTTGCAGTGTTTGATCATGAATTAGATAAAAGTGCGCTATGATCTTGAAACTTAAGTCTAGATATGCCCAGGCACACCACTAATTTCTACGGAAAATCGTTCACAGTGGAAGCTGTGCGGCTTTGGAATGCTTTGCCTGTGTCAGTGAGACAAGCCCAAACATTACAATCATTCAAAAACATACTTAAAAAATATTACGTAAAATATTACACGTCTTAATATAACTGTTCGTTACTCTGTAAATGATTTGTATTTAGGTATTTATTTATTTTCTCTTCTTATTTATACTTATTATATATATGGTATATATTTATGTAAATAGTACACCGTACACTGCCTACTCATCTTCTCTCCTCCACTATCAAGTCCATCCAAAGGTTGTCTGTAAGAGATTGCTTTTAGCGATAAGGCCGCCCATTGTATCACCGTTTGTAGCCCTTAAAATTATCGTTTGTTTAAGTTTTATGGTGTACAGTAAAGAGTACCTATTCTATTCTATTCTATCTATGATCAGCCTATTACAGGCATTTGTTAATATCTCATCATTACCATCTGCTAAATGTTTTCCACACTAAGTTGGGGTCAGCTTCCAGTCTAACTAGATGCAGGTAAGTACCAATATTTTACATAGAGCGACTGCCTGTCTGACTTCCACAACCCAGTAACTGGGTAACAAGATAAGTACCCCTTGATTAAATTTGATCTCAGACTTTCGGGGCTTACTTACCGTAACGACTGTCGATACTGAGACCTGTAAATGACAGCCAGGACCTACGGCTTAACGTTATTGCGTGGCACGGAGGAGTCCTGATATGTTGGTAAAAAATGGTCACCCATCCAGGGATCGACCTCGGCAAGTGTAGCTTGACTTTCGATCGGCCCGAGCGACTGTTATTATGGAGACACAAGCTTTTTCCAGCAGTTGATAATATCTATGTTAATATACTGGGTAAACACACATTCTGTACATGTAATAAAGTAACTTTAACCAAAAAATAATGCTGGGAAAATACTTCTTTTTGATCTTCAAAAAAGAGATGCTTTTAATTGCGCGCATTGCATAGCGCGATAACGCAACGCAACTTTCGATCAGCTGAGCGTATGGCCACTCGCGCTTGGTCGTTGACCCGACCGGCCCGCTTGTTTAGTATCCATTGTATTTTTGTAACTTCAAATGCGTAATTTGTTTTGAAAAATCGATAATTTTGATAATGTTTGTTCGGAAGAAAGTTGTTCAGTTCGCATTTCATTCATTTTGAATAGGATTGACATCTGCCAGAGGCTGTCTGCTTTGAAATTTCAGGGGAAATCGGTTTAATTTTTTCTCTAAAAATTATTTTACTCTTGATTTCAATTTTGAGAGGTACTATTTTCTTTCTATTGAAAGTGCCATTAATATAATCTTGGTTCTGGCTAAATAAAAATAGCCGCATGTGACGATTGAAGGTTAAGCTACATTTGCCAAGGTTCGTCTGTGGATGGGTGACCATTCATTACATACATTACTCCTCCATGCTTTGGAAAGCACGTTAAGCCGTTGGTCCTGATGTGTTCTTAAGAATATAACTACCTACCTTCATTCTTTAGGCAGTCAATGTCATTCTAAGGGTCTTACCTACTAATGTTTCGAGGGCGTTACTTCTACTTCTTCATTAGTATTGCTTAGAGGTCTTCAGTAGGTACTCATTACAGAACTTAATTACATCGCTACCTAATTTAACTTAGTTAAGTCTTGTTGACTCATTGTATTTCCATTTCATTAAACTTTTTTTTAACTAGATAAAGTTTCTAGGAAGATCTTATTCTAAAGGTAAATTCAATAAGAAGTGGTTTGGCTTTATAAAAAGGCCTATAACTATTGTTACATTAACTACCCACTTACAATTTAAAAAAAAGGCACTCTCCGATATTTTTTTGTTTTGCTTTACGTTTACAAACATTTAAACTAACCAAACAGAACAACTATCTGTAAAGTAGGCCCCACAACTATTTGTTCCGTGAGGAAATTGAACCTGACACATACTGCGAAGCAGCCAATCGCTGTCAAACCGTCCACCAAGCCAAAGGCTGAGGACACGAAGTCCGCGGGCAGCGGCGGCGGACGGAGCAGGTGCGGCACGAGACAGTGCATAGATTTGGGTATATGGAACTGGCTCCAAAGGCAGCAGCACGAGGAGCATCTAAATTAGCATGAAACGCGTCGCGTGCCGCCGCCGCTGACTTTGTAACCGAGGCCTAAGGCTCTAAACAGACGGACTGCATTTCAACTGCAATCCAACCGCAAATTGCAGTTCAGATGCAGTTTGAATGCAGTTGACACGACGTTGTCTTTTACAAACTGCATCCGAACTGCAATTTGCGGTTGGATTGCAGTTGAAATACGGTCCGTCTGTCTAGAGCCTAAGGGTAGACGAGAGGAGATGCTAAGGGCTGAGCTCTACTGTCAAAATGACGCAGTTTGATTATACTATACACTTCTTTTGGACTTCGCTTTGGTGGAGTCTCGCCTTAATTCTTTTAAGATACGGGCGTGATCTTTTGTGTTAAGTACTAATAAATAGAGGTACATTATTTTTTTTTTTTTCCAATATTTCTTTTGTTAAGATAATAATATGGTTTTATTTATTTATTCTTTATTTAATTACTAGCAGACGTCCCGCGGTTTCACCCGCGTGGAAAAAAGGAATAAAATGTAGCCTATGTTTTAATCCAGGGTGTCAGCTAACTTCATACCAAAATTTATCAAATTCCATTCAAGAGATTTTACGTGAAAGAGTAACAAACATCCATCCATCCATCCATCCTCACAAACTTTCGCGTTTATAATATTAGTAGGATTGTCTTCTTTATAATTCCAGACAGGTGCCTGCTGTCTTAAAATTAACTTATTTACAGTAAATACCATAGGCTACTCTAATCTACTACACTATAACATAATTATAATAAACAACAGCATTTTATCGCGGTGGGTTCGATTTCCACCCAAGACAAAATGTTTGTGTGATGAGCACGATCATTTGTTCAGTGTCTGGGTGTAATTAATCTATAATATGTATGTATTTAGAGAAATAAAAGTACCTATTAATTTCAGTTTTCAAGTAGGTCACAAGCTCTGCTGAGCTTGGGACCAGATGAAGTTGTGTGAAAGTTGTGGGATTTTTATTTATTATTGTAATTTTCCTGTGAAGACCATTAATGACCCGAAATGCGTTTCTGTAGGTAGGCTCATTCTAATTTTAGTTCAAACTGAAGGTTCAGGTTTATGTCCTTCAGGCTATTCAACAATTTCTTCTTGATTGCCTTATTTGATAACTGTAGTTCGATTGAATAACGTTGTCTTGATTGATGTGAATTGGTGACCCGTTCTAATTGTTAGCTAGGGACTTTGTTAATGTTTAGAATGTAACCGTATAGTAGTATGATGAGGGATCCTCGAGGAATTCATTGAAACTTTTGAAAGACTTTCTTTACATACGAAGAAACTAAAAATTGCAAAACAAAAACTTTTTAATGCAGGTGCAGCGGGGCAATCTCGACTGGTAAAACCTAAACCACAACTTTGAAGGTATAAAAATATTAGATGATATAGTTTTATTAAAAATGTAATGTATTGACGCTCCAGAGTCATTATCTGTGTATTATTTTTACAAACTCATATTGAAAAATATTCAATAGATAGGCTTAAAAATGTGTTTTTGTCAAAAAAGGCAAAAATAGTTGTAATTCCCCCTCCGTGGGGCAATTTCAACTATTAATTATAATTTCTCTTCTAGAGCTCTTAGCTTGATGTTAGTGAGATGCAGAGTTTTTTTATAAGGATAGTAATCTAAATTGAATCTTGTCATTTATGCAGCTAGGCTCATTTTTTAATAAAAACACGTTAAAGGTTTAGGCGGGGTATTTTCGCCTGCTCGCCATACTTTAGTGATGGGAACGTAATAAAAAATAAGTCGATAGATACACCAATAAATAATTTTGGTCTGCTATCTACTAAAGGTACTATATCTACTCACTAATCATAAATCAAAACTTCATTTTAAGAAAGGAACATGTATTTAAAATAGAACCAGAGCACCCCTCGTCCTAAATCTACAATCGGTCATATAAACGTTACGCAATTTTATAATTTAGGACCAAGATTCATCTGTCTTTATTAGTTTTAAAACAGTAATTAATAATCTAACAAATATAAAAATTGCTTGCTGCAATTCTGCCATTGTGTATGACTTGTCCGTTGTTTTTTTATAGTGGCGAACCATCTGCAATAAATTAATAAAGTAGTAAGAAATTGAAAAATCCCTCGAAATGCATCGATTTGAATCGTGTTGCGATCCTGCGAATAGAAAGATTACAATAATATAGCTACAAGTTAAATATTTGTAAAGTATTTACATCGACAAAACATATCGAAACATGCACATCACTAGTGTTTGTTCATTTCCATATAAAATCTGGTGGGGCAATTCTAACTGCAAAAAAGTTGAAATTAGCCGCCATTACAATCCAGGTGGGGTTATTCAAACTCACACCAAAATGCTGTTAAAACGCAAGTTACAACAGAAAAAAATAGCTTAAAACATGAAATAGGCTTTAATTAAATGTCTTACCTTTGAAAATCTTCGAAAAACACATTAATTACCACTTTTTTTCGCAAAAATGTGAGACACTAATTTGCACGTGCAAACAAGAAAAAGAGAAGAAAACAAAATGGCCGTGCCGATCACACAGTATTGGGTCTAGCAGTGCCATCTATTTAGAAACTATGAAGTTGCTTTTGAGCTATCCGGTCATAGATGGCACTTATTCAAATGAAGTAAAATGTAGAAGTTATTAAGATTAGTTGAAATTTCCCGCTGTCGAGATTGCCCCGCTGCACCTCATATTTTTTTTATAATTAAAAAATGCTTGCTAAACTCGAGGCGTGCGAGGAGGCTAATTGGTGACCCAGCTTTGCTTAGAACCAATCTGCAAAGCCTTGAGCGCATGCGTAGGGTAGCTAGACTTTCGATATTCTATAGGATGCATTTTGGAGAGTGTGCACGAGAATTTCATGACTTGATTCCGCCATCACCTTTCCACCGTCGGACAACCCGGCGTATGAAAAGTGTTCAACTGTTCACCCCTACATCGTTGGCACCTCTACGATCCAGACAAAAAACAATGCCAAAAATTGTATGGACCTGTGCCCCAGGCTGTACATAAATGAAATCTATGTAATTTAACAGTAAAGATCTTCTACAACAAAAGTATAAAAGGCGCATATTGCTCAGCAGTCGTGGACAAAAGTTATAAAGGTTTAAAGAAACCGTTTTTGTACCTACCGGCTAAAGTATTTTTATGTTTATTGTAAACATTAAGGTATAAACATGTTTAGATATCTGTTCCAGGCATTAATATACACAGTGTATTCGTTATAAAGCACTGGGAGGGCATTATTTTTCAAAGTAAATCTATTAGGGTTAGTATCATTTGTAGACAGAATATTTTGTGACATAATGAGATTTGACGTTTGATCAAAGACTTGAGTGTTGCCAAAATTAAAGTAAAATAATGTTAGATATGAATGCTCAGATTATTTTAAACTATTAATCTAACAATATTACAGTTCGATTTATGGACAAGAAAACATAAAACACTAATAATAATGTAAAACGTTTTAAGTTACGCTAACTTACAAATATTTAACATTTTAGGCCAGGTATGTGTTAAGACAGTTTTTCCCTGTTTTGCTCTTTGTTAATATTAAATGGCAATGTTGAGGGTACTTTCAAGTGAAATAAAAAGAAAGATACTTTTATTGTGAGTTTTTTTCCACGTCTGGTATGGAATGTTAGTTATTTTCTAAAATTCATATCTTATTTTATTATAAGAATTTGTAATACAATGATCTCTGTACACGTTGGGGCACAAATTGGCATTCTCCTTTGTTCGTCTTGTCGTTTATACCGCGTACATAGAAGGATTGGAACAACTTGTCTGCTGCGGTCTTCCCGTCCAATTATAATTAATAATAATAATAATATTCCATTAGTGATAATATTCCATTCAATAATAATAATGTATATGTAATTTTAAGAAAATAAAGAGAATAATAATATTCTACAACTTTTACACAACGCAGTCTAGTCCCAAGCTAAGCAGAGTTTGTGTTGGGTGCTGAACAACTGATAAACATACTTATATATTTCTAAATACATACATATTATAGATAAATTACACCCAGACACAGAACAAATGATCGTGCTCATCACAAAAATATTTGTCCTGGGTGGGAATCGAACCCACGACCTCCGGCATAGCAGTCAGGGCTACTAACTACTAAACCAACAGGCGAGTCAAAATTTAGGTGTATTCAAGCCTACAGTGAATAGGCTCTTAATAAACTAGTGCGCTTCACCATCATTGATTGCATCACTGCTTACCATCAAGTCGGTTTGCAGTCAGTCTTAAAAAAAACTCACTCTAGTTTGCTGTGTCCGACAGGGTCCATAATATGATCTAATTATAAGTTTTACTACCCATAAATACTTACGTAACGTACTTAGGTAGATAAATGGAATGCAATAAATGCGATGAGTAATTTTTTTTATATAGAACGACATTATGTAGTCATACCTAACGCATTCCTTTGTTTAGCTGACACTGAAATAAAAATAATGTAAATGTAATGTAATTTAATTACGTAAATGTAATGTAGGTATAATATGTACAGGGGTCAGCACATCAAGCTAATGTGTCAAATTTCTTTGATAGGTTATCAACTTTATTGCAAACTAGCTTTTGCCCGCGGCTTCGCCCGCGTGGATGTCGAACTTCCGTCCCCTATGTTTCCCTTTAAGGGTTGAATTTTCAAAAATCGTTTCTATGGAAGACTTACTCTTCACTAAGAACACCCCTTCAAGTTTCATGTCTCTAATACCAGCGGTTGGGGCTGTGCGTTGATATATAAACGTAATAATTTTAGCATAATACTTCCGGATAGACTACTTTCAAAGTTGATCCTTCCGATATGTATGCATAAAGATTTCTGGAACTACTGACCCGGGAAAGAGCGCCGTACAACTGACCATGTGTAAAACAACTGATACTAAGATTAACCTGCCCAGGCGTATTGATTACCTACAACCGTACCAAGTTTGGTTAAAATCCCTATAATAGTTTTTGAACTATGCGTGCAGATACAGTCAGAAAGACAAAACATTCACTGATTGAATTTTTGGCATCAGTATCCATCACCAATCATCCTCCAATATTAATTTTGAATAGATATTCAATGTGCATAATTATCTTCGTAGTGTGTGATAGTCCATTGAATTGTATGGCGAGCGATATTGTATCTTAAGATTAAATATTATAATATCTTAGCCGTGTGCAGCGCCCTTTGGTGAACTCCACTGCGGGTGACGTAACCTACGACAAACTTATTATTTGCGGTTGGTACAGTAGTCGGGTCTAGGGATCGAACCGCAAAATTAAGTTTGTTTTTTTATTGTATATACTTTTCCGGGATAAAAAGTACCCAGTGTGGTGCCCAGGATATCAAAGAATAAGTATACCAAGTTTCATCGTAATTTTTGCGTGATACCTGAACATACAGACAGACAGACAGACAGACAGACAGACAGACAGACAGACAGACAAAAATTTTTTTAATCATATTTTTGGGTTCGGTGTCAGTCTAGTAACACCCCCTGCTATTTATTTTTTTGATATTTTCAATGTACAGAAATTTTACTTCTACATATTTATTATAAGTATATAGATAGATATAGATATAGAAGAAGATATAGATATAGAAGATAAAATAAGGTTCATGTTCAACTGGGATATAGTTTGAGGTAGTTTGATGTGCAGGCGTCTGCACATAATGATTGAATTTAAACAAAGAATTGAAAACCTTTCTTTTTGTATACACGAAACATAACATAACATAACTTCACGCCTTCCCCGTCAATCCCCGAAGAGTTTGGCAGAGGTGTAGTATATTATATCCACATTTACTCAGTTATTTTATAGTCATGTAATAGGAGGCGATCCTATTGCAATCAAGTAGGCACGAGTCCAGACAGTATTACTAAAAATTCCCGATGGAAAAACTCAATATTGTTTTTTCTGACTCGGGGATCGAACGGAGACTGTCAATGACACCTTTCCCAAAGTGTTGACAGATTTAAATTGTAGTCTTTTTCGTTTTTCTTACTGACGTTGTTGCCAGCGACTTCGCCTGCTACAACTCGAAAAATATCCCACGGGAAGATATAATCGGGCTTAAAACTATCCCATGTGTTAATTTAGGTTATAAACTGTCTGTGTACTTACTAAATTTAATCCAAATCCGTTCAGTGGTTTTTGCGTGAAAGAGTAACAAACATCCATCCATCCAAAAAAACTTTCACGGTTTTAGGGTTCCGTAGTCAACTAGGAACCCTTATAGTTTCGCCATGTCTGTCTGTCCGTCCGTCCTCGCTTAATCTCTGTGAACGTTAGCACTAGAAAGCTGAAATTTGGTACCAATATGTTTATCAATCACGCCAACAAAGTGGTAAAATAAAAATAGTAAAAAAATGTTTTATTACTAAAAGCATTTTTTGATAATGTCAATAATTTCGAAAATAATCGCTACAAAAGTAAAAAACAATGTGCCCCCCCCCCCCCTTCCCCCTCTAACTTTTGAACCATAAGTTTAGAAAATATGAAAAAATCTGAAATGTAGACTTTGTAAGGACTTTCTAGGAAAATTATTTTGAACTTGGGTGGAAACAATAGTTTTTGTACAAAAAAGACGAAAAGTTGTACAAAATAATTTCTGGACTAAGTTTCTAGTATAATCGTATATGCAAGCATTTTGAAAACTTATTGTGACGGACGGGAAACTACGGAACCCTACACTGAGCGTGACCCAACTTGCTCTTGGCCGGTTTTTAATATTAGTAAGTTTTGCATTCTCATACAATTCTTCGATAGTACAACATGCTAAAATTATACTCGTCTTTGTTTCATTCTCAATGAGATAGGTTTACTTGTAGTACGGCTCATTTATATCACATCGTCATTACATAGTTTGCAGCCTCCAGCTAAAAAACTGGACGTATCCCCTCGTGTCACGCGCACCTGTCAGTTATCTGTCAAATATCTTCATTGGTTTTTTATGTCACATAATGGCGTCATCATTTTTCTATATTTTTTAATATTTTGTGTTGTATTGTGAAAATACTGTTCCAAATAGCATAATAATGGGAAAGAGGAATTCACTAGATAAAATTAGAATATCAAAACGACTGAGAGATGTATTTTAAGCTAAAACTTGATTCAAGTCACGAAGAAGGTAAGAAAATACCTATAAAAAATGGCCGCTTTTAAACTGTTTTCTGTAAATATTTCATCAGAAAACTGATTTAAATACTTGCCTGGTTATAACTATAGCAAATCAAGACCCTGTGTGCGTATTATAGCTAGTGAATATGAAAACATAGGGTGCGCTTTGTGTTTTTTGCGTTATGCACGTGCTACTGTGCTTGCAACCTACAAGTGCATGCCTGACCTGTGGGACGTTCTGCGGGAACGTACGTGGTCAACAATGGCAGTATTGGCAGTGAATAGCCCAACCTGTGGAGCGTTTGAAAACGCATTTGTGATGAAAAATTACTATAGTGAGCAACAAGTGCATGCCTGACCTGTGGGACGTTCTGCGGGAACGTACGTGGTCAACAATGGCAGTATTGGCAGTGAATAGCCCAACCTGTGGAGCGTTTGAAAACGCATTTGTGATGAAAAATGGCTAAAGTGAGCAACACAAGTGCAAGCCCGACCTGTGGGACGTTCTGCGGGAACGTACGTGGCCAACAATGGCAGTATTGGCAGTGAATAGCCCAACCTGTGGAGCGTTTGAAGACGCATTTGTGATGAAAAATGGCTATATATGGTGAGCAACTTGCCTAGAACCTGTGGGGCGTTCTGCGGGAGCGCACGTGGTTTACAATGGCTATGTTGTGATTTAAGCAATCTGAGGGGTGTTCTTTAGGGACACACGTGGTTGACTATTTTCTTATAACCTTCAAGGGAAGTTCTGCGGGAACTTACATGGTTATATGGTACAATGTTTGTTGCCTTTACAGCATGAACTGCTTTCTACAGACACTGTAATAAATTCATCAAAACAATTCATCTGAAATTAATAGAAAAAACAAAAAATGTTTCTCCGGAGTTCATAAAAAATCTTCAAACAAAAGTTGTATTATGCAGATTCTAGTTGGTAAATGGAATGATTGAAAAACAGGTACCAGGTACCTCCGGAAAAGACATAAGATGTTCAGATTTGCAAAATCCTAGCCGTGGGTTCTCAACTGGAGAAATCAGGATAAGATTTACCAAAAATAGATTACCCAGGTATCTAATACTTACTAAGAAGCTTAACAAAATATATTATTTAATAAGCATAATGAAGATGAAGACAACATCAGGGTGTCATCGCCCTGCCTTGTTTTGACTCAGACCTTCAAATGTGTCTAGATACTCCGGAGCAAAAAATGTAACAAAGTTGAGTGATACTTTAAGGTATGATATATATGTATACATATAGAGGGGCATTTTTTCCCTGCTAGTAACAGTCATAAAGACATCAAGAGTTTTCTGCCTTATTCGGAGTCAGAAACATACTTATTTGGTGAAGACCCAACACTTCCCAAACAAGCAGCTTTAAAAACCAACCTCACTCCAAAAATGGGGGGGGGAGGCATCATCTGAGACACCAGTGGTTGAGAAAACATGAGAAGACCGGAGGATTCATCACCGCTGCAAAATACACCCACAGGTGGGCATTTTAAAAATTAATTTATGTGATTGATAACTAATCATCACTTCTATTTGTGGTTATTATTTTTTGATAAGATTGTAACTACTTTACAACTTTATTTCATACTAAACCACACCAAAGTTACTTTTCATTGAAAGAAAAACTTTCCAAAGAGAAATCTTTTCAGATAATATCTGTAATTTATAAATATTTTCTGAGCAATAGAAATTGGTCAGAATACTAAAGCTTAGTTTACCAGTCTTTTATTGGTAAAAAGCCCATTGGAAGCTTTCCATTAATTTCTAAATTAGAAGTTGAAGTTTTTTGTTAAAACAGAACATTTCAAATGAAAAGTCTACCGCAATATAAGTGATATTTAACAGAAAAATGACTTTCTGATAGAGGTAGTTTTTTAAACAGGCTTATTGCCTGGTCAATATTTACACATATATGACATTATATACTCTTCAAAGGAAATAGCAACAATTAATTGTTTGATGTTTTTTGGGTTATATATAATGATCAACTTTTACAAGAAAGGTGAAAGATGCTTACAAAATGAGAGGCTATAATATATCAGTTTGTTTATTCCGAATTTCTGTTAAGAAATAATTCAGTTAACTGTAGATAAACAAGGAAAAACAAGATTCCTAACTAACAAACTAAACAACTGTTATAAGTTAAACATGTGAAGTCAACTATAGTCAGATTCCATGTTCAGATGAATGAAAATTTTACATCCACTTGCATGACACCTATTGAATATCTTGTCTTTTATTTAATAAGTTAATAATGAGAATACATTATTATGGAATAGATACTACCTTGAATACTGCATGTTTAAACAAGACCTTGAATGGTAGTTCATAAACATAGTCAGAGTAAAGAATATTTTCAAGTTAGAAACTTTATTTTATTTTTTGACTGGCCTGTTGGTCTAGTGGTTAGTGACCCTGACTGCTATGCTAGAGGTTGTGGGTTTGATTCCCACCCAGGATAATGTTTTTCAATCATTTGTTCTGTGTCTGGGTATAATTTATCCCTAATATGTATTTATTTATCAGCATATATATAAGTATATAAGTATTTTTATCAGCTGTTTAGTACCCATAACGCAAACTCTGCTTTGTTTGGAACTAAGTGGCGTTGTGTGGAAGTTGGGGAATATTTATTTATTTACAAATACTTTTTCCACAATGTAATTTCCAAGAGGTTGTGGTTTTCGGAGGCATCTAAGCAATGGACTGAAAATGAAGCTAAGCTTCAAATTATATTTTAGATTCAATTGCTGCCTACTTAGTCTGTAATACCTTGCAGGACACCCAACAGATAGTGAAATCTGATTGAGAATGGATTATATGACTACATTAACATACAATTGATTGGGAGGAGTTCAATATCCTACCTATCTATATACCATTACTAAAAATAATTGGCAGTGGTGTGATTACAAACCAAAGGGTTTTTTGATTTTGGTTTTCTACATGATTAAATTTTAATTAATAGCTGATTCTGAATCTAGAAGAAAAGTAAACATTACAAAAGCACAAGGTACTGTTTGTACTTCATCCATTGTTCAGTCAAACCATGGTTCTCAATATTTCAGAGATTGTTGATACAGGTCACTGAGGCATTTTAACCCCTTAATTATCTCCTTGGCACTATCATTCTAGATTGTGACATGTCCTTCACAGGAAATTGAAATAAGTGTCAAGAATAGGTTTAATAGACTGAAAAGTAGTCCATATTGGATCGTAAAGTTAGTAAAATACAAAATGAAATGATTTTAATTAAATTTATTTATTTTTAAAAGTATAGAATACTCTTGATTATCCACCTAAATAACTTAAAGAGATAAATAGGGTATTTATTACTCATAAAATAGGTAAGTGATCTCTTACAAACAACCATTGAAGAATATTGTCATGTAAACATTTGTACATGTTTGGAGTGTGAACAAGCAGTTGAAAATTAATTACGTTAAATATTGATTGAATTCCAGTGCGTTTGACTTAAAACTGTGAATTGTAGCAGTACCAAGCCTACCATAACTTATGCTGTTCAATATCATAATGAGACTCCTGGAAGAAGTTTTTCCTATGAAAGTTTTGTTTATATTTGATCTGCTCTACCCTTGATCATAGGACCGCATAAGATGATAAAATGAAAAGATTATTTAAAGGCTTCATAATAAGACCTCTTAAACTTAGATATACTTGGGATGTTTTTTCATGTTTACTTAATTATATTTTAAATAATTACATGCAACAACGTGATTTATACTTTGTTACCAAGAAGGTCTATTGAGTCTATTTGCGAAAACTACAGGTCAAAGGATGACAACAATCTCCATTATAAAAATAGAGTGATCCACTTAGACATAGGTAATCATAATTAAGAAAATTACAGCAATTACAATTGATATGATGAAGGATTTTTTTTTTTTTTTTTAATTTGTTTATTATATTACAATCTAGCCTAATAAGGCTAATAAGCAATTTTAATCTAACTTAATTTGCTAAAAGATGAAGTGATGAAGGATTAACAATAAATTAGGAGATGGACAATTACAAGGTTTCTATTTTTTGTTTTCTATTTTTACAAAACAATAGGTAAGTAGGTACCTACTAAACATTGTAACAAAAACGCTGAACTGTGTAAGCTCCAGTGTCAGCCGTTGGATTACCAGGGCTATGGAAGAAAGAGTGAACTTAATATTAGCGCGTTTTTTCAACTTTCATTACATTCATTATGTAAGAATTTCAGCCGGTAAGGGGGTTTTTTAATATCAACTTTATTATAAATTATACCTACACGTGAACCATTCAACCATTCCTTCCTAAATTTCCAAATGGACATATTAATAATAGACATTTTCCATTTTAGTTTTGACGAGTATGATTCTATTTGAATTGTAATTCGATGTTGTGTTTTTATTTTTTTTATTCTTTTGAAAAATTTAAAATAACTCATTGTTATTTTTAATTATTTAATAATTATTGATTGATTTTACAACTTGTCTTTAAACATCTACAAGTAAACCTATCTCATTGAGAATGAAACAAAGACGAGTATAATTGAATAGTCAAACGAACTTACCTGTAAGTGAAGTTCGACGGTAATTATACGAAGTCTTTGTTTCATTCGAAAATGAGAAGAGTCCCACCCGACCCAAACAATACATGCTATCTAAATACAATTTTATGCATGGACCCCACGTTGTAAAACCAATCATTTGCTGTGAACTTAATGAAGATATTTGACAGATAACTGACAGGTGCGCGTGACACGAGGGGATACGTCCAGTTTTTTAGCTGGAGGCTGCAAACTATGTAATGACGATGTGATATAAATGAGCCGTACTACAAGTAAACCTATCTCATTTTCGAATGAAACAAAGACTTCGTATAAGTACCGCCGAACTTCACTTACAGGTAAGTTCGTTTGACTATTCAATAACTTTGGCATGTTATAGCTATAATTTATTTATTTATTTAGAAAACCAACAGCGATACATACTAATAAATTTAAACAGTTTTGTAAAACTAATATAGCTGTACTTGTTGCTGTTATTGTTTATAATAAACCCATTTGATAGGTATATTAAAATGGTGTTTAATTTGGAGTAAATAGGGACCTCGTGCTTGGCAGTAACATTGCGACTATAGACTAAGCACGCTGTATTCATTGTCACAACACAGCAAATAAATTTGATTTTGGTTATAGAATTCAGCTAGTAAGTAGTACCTACTGTTTCGTTATTACACTTCATACCTGCCAGATGGAAGTACATATATTGGCAGTTCACATAACATTACCCAGCTATATTGCTGTCGTTTGGGACGATGCCAAGGAAAAAACGCGCGAATATGAAAGATATTCTCTACCGATTTCTGATAAAAAGCGATTGGATAACACGAGGAAAACTGGCAGGTGTCTCAATGTCTGTAGATATATTTTATTGAAGAAGTTGAAGTTGATTTGATACTGTAGTGCTCTGTTCTTTTAAAGTTCGCAGATTTGTATTCATCAAGTTCTGGATCAGACGATAGATTATTCAAAATGACAAATGACAGTTCAAATTGACAGACTCAAAATTACAGCATTTCTTTTTGTAATGTCAAAACATTACAAAAAAAATGCTGTCATTTTGAGACTGCGATTCTCGACTTACAATATTTTATTTTTAATATTTGTTTTTTTTTTAAGTTATTCTAAGTGTACATATTTAATATATTTAAATTAGTTTTATTGTGTTTTCTGGTCTTTTGAGGAAAGAACCACACAGATATGACTGGGCCTGAACAGTCAGTGCAAGCTTAAACATATTTATATATTTGTAATTATATACATATGAGTTTTAGGTACCTCTAACTCCTCTAACTTTTTATACATTTGATGTGCCATGACACCCTTAACACTATTGTGGCTTTACGTGAGGTTTGTTAAGGCTGGATGTCAACTGAGAATTACCCCTGTATCGAGTGTATATTTGCAGACTCAAGTTACACGTGGACAAATATTAGAACCCGGAAACTACGCAATATGTGAACTACACAAATATTGACTCTGAGCGGGAAATTCAGATTTGATATCGGTGTAAGCAATTTGCTCGCCCTACAGGGAACTTAAACATAACTGGCAAAATGTATGTATAAAAGTTTATTTACCAAAAAATCGACGGAGTCAGAAAAAAAAGAAGAATACTTATTTACAAAAAATATATATTCAAGAAAAAACATAAAGGCAAAAAAAGACAAGTGCCAGGACAAATAGGCTCCTACTATAACAAGATAGAAGAAAACCAAGGTCACCGACATTGCCCAAAAATTGCTTAACTTAAGTGGCAGTGGGCAGGACACATCGCTCGCAGAACAGATGGTCGTTGGGGCCGAAAAGTTCTGGAGTAGCGACCACGTGTTGGAAGACGCAGCGCTGGAAGGCCTCCCACAAGGTGGACCGACGACGACTTGGTGAGAGTCGCGGGAATCCAATTGATGAGAGACGCACAGAACCAGCAGTGGACGTCTTTCAGCTGAAATGATGTTGACGATGATAAACAAGATTCAGAAACAAAAAAAACACTAAATGTAAATAGTGGTGCGTCGCTTCTACCGTGCATGAGGTTCAGGGTACGATTCCCGAGTCGCGTTTTCCCCATTTGGAATTTCTCATAGAGTAATCCGGAGTTTGGACTTGTTCCCGATAGCAATCAACTCGACGAGAGTTGATTGCTATCGGGCGACGAAAAGTGGTATACACCTTATCCTTCGAGGAATACATGCGTGTTGTTATGTATATACTACATAAGTACAGTTTACTAATTTAGGATTCAATATTCCGCAAAGTCATGACAGCCAATATGCAAAATAGACATATCCACAGGGAAAATCTGCATTTTCCGATATTGTCGCATTGAAATATATATAAAAGTGCTTGTTCTTCCGACTATTAAATTCGGTGAATTCAGAATGCTTGTAAAAAGAGAAATTTATTTCGAGAACCAAAATATTCTCGATATACCTATTCCTCTTTTCACAGGCAAGGGCCGACTTTGATTTGAGCTGTTGGGTCCCGCACTAGGAGTTATTTGGCGATTAAATCTTTGATGTTAGATATCATTATGTCATATCAAAGGTTTGAATATACGGAAGCATTCTTTTCACACGTTAAAATAAGTGAAAATAAAAAAAAAATGATTGATGATTGATGTAAATAATTTTTTCAACCACACGAAACTAGAGTTATTTTACACAAGTTAGTATTTTTTTCGGCATTCTTCGGTGGTTCTATTTTATTACAGCCATCAAATTCCGAAACTAGAATTATTTCACTCCTGTTACTTTTTTTTATGAAGTTTATGTAGATGATTTATTATTTTTTCCGTTAAGTATTAAGATATTACAAACAACCTGCTAAATCGATTTCGATGAAATTTAAACAAGCAGTATGCCTACTCTCTCAAACAAAAAAGAGTTTTGAGGTAGCTATTGTGTTGTTACCCCAGTAGGTACCTACTCTTTTTGTCTGAGAGAGTCGCGAAAGTAGCCGAATTGAGAACCTCCTCCTTTTTTGTAAGTCGGTTAAAATTTTAGGTTCGTTCCCAACCAGTCACACTGTTCCACAATAGGACAGCTTTTTATTGTTAGTTCCCGAATGTCACACTGTTACACGTTACAGTGTGACTCGTTGGGAACAATCGAAATTTTGAGGTGAGAACCAACTGTCCATTTTATTTACGGAAGCCCGTTAGCAAAAAATAGAGACCGCGTAAACCGGTGCGGCGCGGAGCCCGTGGTGTTGTTCGACAAATATTTTTTACTACGAATTCATTTGAATTGTTGGTATCTACAAAACAGAAATAGCAAGAATTAGGGTTGGCTGTCGAAACAAATTCAGGGTTCTTTTGATATCAACATTTTTAATTGATTCCAATGGTCTGATGAAGAAACCGCCTACTTAAACGATTGTTTTTGTTGAACGCACTTAAAGGACATACACAGATATTATTGTTGATGTTCTTCAAAAAGATCAACTGCGAAGTACTCGCAACCAGAGCGTGCGTATATGACTACATATATGAAACGTAAACGAAGCAAAAGCAGTATGTGAGAAATGAAATGTGAATTGAGATTGCTGGCTTCTACTAATAAATCTATGATGGCTAGATCCAATGACACTTTTTCCTGGGAATTGAATCGAGGACCTAGTGTTTAGCAGTAGTCCAATTAGCAAGTTCAGCAAAGGCAGGTCTGCAAGTTTAAACAGAAATACAAAAAAAGTGTTTTCTATCAACCCTAGTTTACGCAACAGTCCAATATGCACATAGATATCTGGTACTATTACGCAACACAATACTTTTGGATCGCAATAATTAAATTTTACGCATATTAGTAACAAATAGCGTATTTCTAATATCACATTCCATACGTTTTATATATCTATCTATACTAAAAAGTTCTTGTTATTGTTTTGACTGAAACAGGGACTATATTCCATTGCCACAGAGCAAAATATGGCTAAAATTGACTAATTCATCAGACCAAGGATATTAGAAACAGAAAAGTCCATTATTGTGCTATTGCATTTCAAAACTCATTTCCAATGAAAATAGTATAAGTCACTATGCATTGTTACTGCATGGTCAATTTAAATGCATGCATACGACTGTTTAGCAGTTTAACTCAAAGCCACAAAGAAGGCTTCAAAAGGCTTTCTATAACTTTGCCTTGCATAGTTAGTCTCGCATAATATTTTAAAATAATCGAATGTTCTTTAAAACTTTCTATGTTGAATGTACTTTATAGAGATCATTAACTCTGAGTTACTAACACTTACACATACTTAATAACTGCTACAGTTATTAGCAGAGTGTGAAGCATTGAAAGCTTATTGGTGTGACCGGCGGATTGCCAAATCATAGGTCTCGAGTCAGAACCCAAGGCACACACTTCTGACTTGGCGAATTGTATAATTAATAGCACAACTTGCTTCAAAAACGGTGAAGGAAAACATCTGGATGAAACCGGGATGCCTGAGAGGTGTTTCTCGAGGGTATCTGATGCTATGTCAGAGGCCCTTAGCTCCAAGTTTGTCACTCACCACACGATAAGGAGTAGAGTGAGCAGCTCCACGAGCTCATTATACCATCTCCTTTCTTCCATCTGGAATCCAGACGCACTGCAGGATATCACCATTCCTTGTAGATGTTCCACACATTCGCACGAAGCGCTTAGCCTGTTCCTTCATTATGCGCACAGCCAAGGAGTGGAATTCCCTGCCTGCATCGGTGTTTCCGAGTTCATATGACCCCAATCTGTTTAAGTCGCGAGTTAATAGGCTTCTTTTGGGTAAGCTCGTTCCATCGTCGACCTCATCTCTGACCGCAGGACAAGATTGAGGTTAAGAGTAGACCCATTTTATATAAAAAAAAGCAGAATTTTATATAATGGGAAGTGGGATTTTAATGTAAAATCACCAACCCTCTATGAGCAAGCGTCGGTAGGTCCCATTTGTTCTATGGAACATGACGTAATAGAACAAATTGAGAAAACATTGTCCCTATTTGTACTATAAAACTACATACTAGCTCTTGCTCCCGTTTTTATTTGTCTGTGAATGCACAGAACTAAATGGGAAACGCTTTTCCCAAATTCTTCCATGATGAGATATATAAGACGTGAATGACATTAATCACTGACGTTAATACTAGGTACAGTTCAATATAAAAAAATTAAACTACTCGCTACATAATATTTTTATTTTGAAAAATAAAAGCAATAAAATAAAATAATAAAATAAATTTAGTTTGTTCTATAGAACAATTTGAGACAAAAAGTACAAACTGTTCTATAGTACATTTAGGGACAATATTTTCTCAATTTGTTCTATTACGTCATGTTCCATAGAACAAATGGGACCTACCGGCAAGCGTGATCATCAATGCACACATCTTCTCTTTGTGACTCTTTTACCCAATTGGCTAGTTTATCTATGATTATTATGTATCGTCTTGATTATCCAAAGGTAAATAAGCCTACCCCTCATCTACGAGTCAGTGGTTCAAATCCGGCAAGTACAGTCAGCCTCCTAAGTCGATATACATATCTATATTTCCTAAACTCATGAACACCTAAGCTTACACAATTTACTAAACAAGACTATTGAATTTTGAACCTTTAAGACGTTAATTAAATCCTAGCACTAGTCTTGTTTAGCAATTTGTGTAAGCTAAGGTGTTAATGAGTTTAGGAAATATGGATATATGTATATCGACTTATGAGGCTGACTGTACCTAGGTCATGTGTATTTAAATTGTACTTTCTAATTTTGTCTTAGAAATCATTAACATCGGGGAAAACATCGAGAGGAAGCCTGGACTAATGGTTAATATAAGTTTTAAATCGTCAATCCACCTTGAGCAAGCGTAGCGATTAATGCTCGTGCTTTCTCTGTATGAGAAGACGCTTTGACCTTGCAGTGGGACCAAAACAGGTTATTTTTGGATGAAATAAAACAAGAATTATTAAAAAACAACTTTAATAGACAAGAAGACAGAGGGTATAGATAAAAGGTTACAAAATGATACATGTATTAGACGGCTAAGTATACAATTACACATATAAATCATGCGAATACAAATTGGCATTTTTCTTCAATTTACAAGTAATGTAAGCTTAGTGTTTCGTGGATTATAGTATTTAAGTAATTATGCAATATGTTTGTGTGGGTTTTATGAAAGATGGTACAGTGGCCACCATATTAAGCTACCCCAATGTGTCAAATTTCTCTGATAGGTTTTCAACTTTATTTCAAAAGGAAAAACGGTCCATATTCAACTTGGAAAATTTTACAGTTTGATATGCCGTCTGCAAAAAATAAAATATATACTTATTGTGTTTCTTACACATCTTCATTATGAGAAGGCTTACATGCGTCTTCTCCGTGCCGGTGACCGATAAGTTGTGTGGGAATCGGTTGTCATAGTATGGGCATGTGATGCAGAGAAATGAAGATCATGATGCAAGGAAAGTTTGTAGTCAAAATTAGTAGACCCGACAGACTTTGTACCTACTGCCCGAGTAGGTACTCATTTTGATTCAGATTCCAGCGACACCTACCGGGTTTAATTTTAAATCTAAACTATTCAAAACGCAACACAAATAAAACCAAAAAAGAATAATTCAATCTAGTGCAGTCGGTCGGAAGTTGGGCGCGTACATATATTCCGGTGATTCTATTTATTTATATATATGGATCTGGAGGATTCAAAGAGTGAATAGAGTCCGAATAAAAGATAAATGAAAGGAGTGAGATGACTGTAAATAACCGACTCAAAATAAATTGGGATAAGAGCAAATCGATGATAGCAAATAGTCATTAAATTATTCGTTAATAACTTTGCATTCTTCTAACCATTAACTGAATATAATTCAAAAGCCAGAAAAAAGGACAAAACACAGATCATTGCATTAAAGTTGTCTTAAAAATCAAAGGAGTGTTTTCTTTTGCTTACTTTTCCACCTTAATTTTACACTATTGTACTGTTAGCCAAACATTTTAGCCTTATTCAAACTCGTCGTTTTAAAGCACATGATAAATTTCTAATTAGTAAATCAATAGTATATTATTTGTAAGTTTTTATGGTGTACAATAAAGAGTATTCTATTCTATTCTATTCTATTCAATAGATGCGGTAGGTAAGCACGTAGGTAAGAGTGTATTCTAGACCACATGTTCTTCATATATTTTTCTCTCCATTTTAAGTGCAACGTTGCACGTGAAGGTTTTAAGTGGCGTTCTCAAACTGTCTCTCCCTCTCATTATTTATTACTTAGGTAATCATATGGCTAGGTTTCTTTTATCGTGTTCACATATAATTACGGTAGGGTACAGTGGGCATAAATGACGACTATGCAATTCGCTCAAATGCGAATTATACTTTTAACACTCATTTTGAATGTCAAACGTCGGGCAATCAGTCTTACTAAGGGTTATCGTATTATCCAGTTACTAAATTGTGGAGGTCTGATAGGGTCCATGTAAAAACTGGTATATAGTTGAAGACTGGAATTAAAATCCAACATAGTTGGGAAAACGCTAAGCAGCATGATGAAATAATAAGGAAAGCATGAGGTAAAAGTAAGTATAACAGAAAAACAAAATATAATAATTATGAGCATACAATCTATACCGTGTTTATTAATACATCAAATAAAATATTATGTTTATTAACTTACGACACAAAAATATTGCATAATTTGTGTTCAATAAATCATTTTATTTACTCAACAATCAGCGGCGGATCCAGGATTTTCGTCTGGGAGGGTCTTGACCAAGCCAAAAGAACTTCTTATCTAAACTCTAAAATACACACATCAAAAGTGTCTAGGGATCAACATATATTTTTGCAATAACTTTTCTCCTGATTGATATTAATTAAAATTTTCTTTAAGGATTCATCAAATAAAGTGTTTTCGTTTGTCACAGTAACGATAAACCAAGTCACCTTTGCATTAATAAAGAAATTTGCCATTTTCCTAATAAAGGGATTTTTGACATTTGAACCACTAACATTAAAGTTCGAAAAAAAGACTGAAATAACAGTTTTCTTTAAAATTTTATTGGGTAACTTAAACAATTAATAATCCGTGTTTCTACCGCGAACACTAACAACACAAGAACATCGGTTTGGCATACTCAAAATGAGTTCATCCAAATCACGCTGTGGAATGGCCGCCCATGTTCGTTGCAACAACAAAAAAAGGTCTTCTTGCGACTGGATACCCTCCATATTCGGCAGAGCTCTTCTCTGTAGCATATCCCATGCATGCTCAATCGGGTTCAAGTCTGGCGACTGAGCAGGCCAGGGCAGGACATTGATGTTAGCTGCGGCGAGAGTCTGTCTTACAACTCGTGAGGCTTCATTACTCTTCAGGGAACTTAATTAGCGACCAAACAGTCAGAAACCGCTTGCATGAAGTGAACCTTCATTCCCGAAGACCGCTACGGGTACCACCTATAGCAATGCACAATCGTAGGATTCGATATCAATGGGCTCTTGAACACAGAAATTGGGCAGAAGAACAATGGCGTTTCGTGTGCTTTTCTGATGAGTCTCGTTTTGGTATGAGACCGGATACAAGACGTATACGACACTGGAGAACCCCTGGACGCCAACAGCGATTAAAATCCTGCCAGGAAGTCCATCCTTATAGTGGTGGAACCATCATGGTATGGGCGGGTATTTGGATCGGCGGAAGAACTGAGTTGATTTGGATCAGAGGCAACCTGAACGCTCAAATTTATGCTGAGACGATTGTATCAGACGTCATCGTTCCTCTACAAGTGCAAATCGGTCCCTTATTTCAGTTAATGCATGATAATGCACGACCGCACACCGCAAGAGTTGTAAGACAGACTCTCGCCGCAGCTAACATCAATGTCCTGCCCTGGCCTGCTCAGTCGCCAGACTTGAACCCGATTGAGCATGCATGGGATATGCTACAGAGAAGAGCTCTGCCGAATATGGAGGGTATCCAGTCGCAAGAAGACCTTTTTTTGTTGTTGCAACGAACATGGGCGGCCATTCCACAGCGTGATTTGGATGAACTCATTTTGAGTATGCCAAACCGATGTTCTTGTGTTGTTAGTGTTCGCGGTAGAAACACGGATTATTAATTGTTTAAGTTACCCAATAAAATTTTAAAGAAAACTGTTATTTCAGTCTTTTTTTCGAACTTTAATGTTAGTGGTTCAAATGTCAAAAATCCCTTTATTAGGAAAATGGCAAATTTCTTTATTAATGCAAAGGTGACTTGGTTTATCGTTACTGTGACAAACGAAAACACTTTATTTGATGAATCCTTAAAGAAAATTTTAATTAATATCAATCAGGAGAAAAGTTATTGCAAAAATATATGTTGATCCCTAGACACTTTTGATGTGTGTACTAGAAAAACAGACGAATAACCAATGTAGGACAGTTATGGAAGGAGACGATAAACCAAATTTTAGTTGGAGGAAATACACAGTACCTATATTATAACAAATTTACGGGATCAAAACATGTCACAGTGTACAAAAATAAAAAATAATAAACGTATTCCAAACAAACTACCTTTCAAATTTAAATTTACTCTAATCAACTCATTATACAGGGTTATTTGTAAAACACCAACAACCTCGCAGGAGTAGATTACTAACATCATAAACAACAACATCTGTTCTACGACTTTTTCGAAAACGGACAAAAAAAATCAACTCTCCATACATACTATTATCCGAACAGTTGATCGAGTTTTGTATGGAGAGTTGATTTTTTTTGTCTGTTTTCGCAAAAGTCGTAGAACAAATGTTGTTTTTTATGATGTTAGTAATCTACTCCTTCGAGGTTGTTGGTGTTTTACAAAAATCCCTGTATATACGAAACACAAATAGGTTTTTATATCCAGCAGGTTATAGTAATGATAAGCAAAACCGTAGATGCTATCTTACTAACTAGGATTATTTTATTATTTATTAGAAATTATTCAAGACTGAACCAAATCCTTTTGGAGGGCGCTTGGGCCTTTTAACCTCCTTCTCCCTGCACGCGTAGCATGATCACCGAAGAAACGGTCTTTGTCGTGTCTCGGAAGAAAAGAAATTAAGTGTTCATGCTACGCAGGCAGGTTTATTGAAAGAAATTTGACAGATTGAGGTTCCTGTCTATATAATCTGTCACTTTGCCGATTCGTCTGTAGACAAAGGCCGTTTCTTCGGTGTTCAATGTGTTCATGCTACGCATGCTGGACCCGCTACTGTCAACAATTAATCAATTCAAAAATATAACACGAGACCCATATAATTTGATAATTTCTCTAACAATAAACAAATCTGCGAATTTTTTGGTCCCATCACAACAATGATATAGGGTGAAAACCACAAATAGTACAATTTAAGCCATGCCTTATGATTTATTCGCAAATAAAATGTTTTCTAGCCCGAGCATAACTTTAGTGTTACTTACTACATTATAATTATTTAAGAATAAATTCAGGGTGGAAGGAGCATCGATGCACATCCTAAACCTATAAGTTCAGTAAGTAGGTACAAAGGTTCAACATCAAATTATGTGTCAAATTTCTTTGATAGTTTTTCAACCTTATGAGAAATAGAATAATGTGGTCGTTCTCGAATTATGTGTTCTTTGTCTAATTACCCTACCCATTTTTATTTTTCATTGATTTGATTTAATCACATTGAAACACATAAAAAAATTACTTCTTTTTAAGTCTCTTTAAATAGATAACCACCATTAATAGTTAAATGCCTCATTATTAATGAGTCATTAACTATTGAATTATGAATTATGTGTATGGTAATTCGATGAGCTTGATATTTAATGTTCCAATCTAACTTTAAATTTCAAATAAAATACAAAATCAAAGTTTTTATTTAATCTTTTAAGATTTGTAATAAAAGATGTGACTTGTTTAATTTTAAAGGAAAAGTCTCATTGAGTTAGTTAGAAACGACAGTTTCCTCATGGTTTTTTAACAGTTCAAAGTAAAAGAAATATCAGAAAAAATGGAAAACACCTTTGGAGTCCAGGATAACCATAAGAACAAATATATTTTGGATGTGCGTCTATGTGTCTACCACGCTGTATATCGGTGTACGGTACAGTACGAATATCAGAATACCTACATGATATATTAAATGTAGCGAAAAAAATAAAATACGTATTTATACGGATTTTCACCAACATAATTAAATTGCAAAAATACAATAGTAGTTTTAATGATTTTATTGAACCTTGAGCCTGTATTGTGTAAGTTAATGATTTGATTAAATTTTTAGTAATTTACCATCAATATTTGTACTGTACCTATTGTAAAAATACAGGTTCCTATGAACTAAATAGGTGAAAAAACCATTATGAAAGTCAAAACACAAAAGTCTAAGAAAACATTGAAGTCCATTAAATATTGTTAGATAATATTCGCACATTCCAAGCTCGACAACCATCTCAAATATACCATAATAAGTATATATGTTTACGTAGTAGATATCTACATAACTTCACACCGATTGGCATCACATCACAATTCACAATCTTGAAATGACAAAACTGATACTTAGATCCATCAAACATGTTTATTTTGATTAACGCTAAGATAGATTGTATTGCGGTTGTTTAAAACAAGATGGCGGTTGCGGTTGTCTAATTTCCGTACGGAAAAATGTTCAAAATCTGGTCACAATCCCATTGCACCGACGATCTATGTCGAGAACTTGTCAAAAATGTGGGCATGGAATTTGTGGAATATTTATATTATATATTTATATTTTATTCATCACAAACATTCTTTGAAATACGGGAATTATCCGTCAATTTGAACCTTGTTTAAGTGTGAGTGTGACAATAACGGTAATATATTATACCTATGTCTATATGATTAAGGGTACAATCAATCTGTACAATCTACAGATTGATGTGGAAAACCAATTCTGCGTACGAGTGCAAAGGTAATCTCGTCCAAATTTCTTCAATTCATCAATCATACCTTTTGGTTTCTTTACCAGGGTTATTGAACCAATTCCAAGAAAGACTAATGTTAAAATTTTATCTCTGATCATCTTTTTAGTACATTAGTACTAAAAAGATGATCAGAGATAAAATTTGGGTGCTTAAACTCCATTTAAATACAAAATACGTTGATTATTTCAATCAACCATCACCCAGGCTGCGTAATGTCGTTTTAGAATGCAAAAACATCGACTTTTATGACACGTGATTATATATTAACATAAAAAACAGTTTTAAACTACATCAATGTAAATTGCTTTGGAGTTTTGTTGCGAAATTCAGCAGAATTCAGAGAAAGTAATTTAACAGACCAAAATGGAGCACTTTACAAAACTTAGAAACAACTTTTATCGTGTAGTTTTAAATACTCCTTCAACTAATCAAACTCGGCGTTTATGCCTGATGTTATAGAAGCTTATAGTATATACAGGTCATTACGGAACACTCGGATCTCCTATAGCACCTGTCACCACCACGATCATATTTCTGACCAAATTCACTAATAATAAATATCACTGTATAATACACGAACGCTTTTCACTCTGTCCCGAAGACCTCACGAGCCTGTTCAAGGTGATCTTCGGGCTTCCACTGGTACTGTCCGTTTCTCCTTTGGCACAAGTCTTAGTTCTCATTATCATTAGGTCAGTACGGATGCTAGGTCTCCTTACATTGGGAGCGACGACCCCACAGGCATCTGATAATCTCCTCTTAATGGAAAGGGTACATTTTTTACTTCTACTACTTTGACTACTGGTTGGGGGTAAGGTGCAAGGGCTCCCGAATGCCGTACTGACCCTTTTGTGGTGGTTTGGGGCCATTTCTAAAGGGAGGTTGGCCACTACGAAGAGTTCGTAGAACAGATCGTCGACGTGGTTGTTTTTCTTCGCTGACGTTTCCACGAAGACGCATGAGGAGTCCTGAGTGTTGCAGTATGCTACTGCTTCTTCTGGTTGGACAGTTCTGCGGCAAAAAAGTGGGTAATTAAACAGATGCGGTTGCGATGAGCGGTTTTGTTACGTCGAAAACGGGTAAAGACGTGGATTTGTTTTCTGATATGAACATTGACTATTGATTGACACGTGTTGGCTCCCCGAGGGTCTTGCAACAATGGGTAATAAGTTGTGTTACTTCAGATTTAAAAGGTCTTATTTTCGCTCTTCTACAAGTCTTACTTCTTCTTCCAAATCGAAATAAAAAAGGAAGTAAAACGTCTTTTTATTAGATGAACGTAAAATAAATTGCCTCAAATAAGTTACAAGTTTTTTTTTGTGGACTTGTCAGTTACCAAGCTGTGACGACTGTTTCCTTAACTTAATTCCAAGTAAATTAAGAATTAATTGCTTAAAAAATGACTTTTTAACGAAATTCTATTCTCACCATTTTTGGGGTACCTACCTATCTTCGAACGAAAAAGTGAAACATTTATGGAATAAATTGTGTGTTGGTTTGTCTGGCAATACCCTTGTATTAGGCACATGTGTATTTGTGTAAGCATCAAGTTGAAATTAATATTATACATATATTATTAGGTAATAGACATGTGACATCTACCAATCCGCACTGGGCGCGAGTACTGGATTACAGCCCAATCCTTCTCACAGACAACAAAAGACCTGTTTTCCAGTAGCGGAAACATTTTAAGCAGATTTATGAGTTCTCTATGGATCCCAAAAAATAATACAAAACTACCTTTTGTAAAGGGCGTCCCTTCCTAAACTTAGTTTCATATGAAGAGGAATAAGCAAGAAACTCCTTACTTTACTCTATCAAAATAGTTTTCTACATTGCTAGAAATTTGGTACTCACATAAGCTATGGAAAACTTTCGTAATAACTCGGTCATTGGGGATGATATTATGTTTCAGGCCTTAATGGGGAGCATTTAGTTTTGCTACTTTATGGCCTCACTGAGTGACCTCGCCCTGTGATGACATACAGTAGTAAAACTTCGGGTGCTTCCCGAGGGCTACACAAACAGTAATTAAGGAAATATTAAGAAGATAGCTGGAATCTACCTTTTAATAAATTAAATGTTCACAAAATGAAAACTACTGGGCCAAATTATGTTAAATTTTATGTGACCGACTATTTCGCATCAAACAAAAAAATTATCACGTAAATCGGCTCATAAAGCAGCCCGAAGTCTGGATTTGTGTGCGATTAATGCCAATAAGCTCGCCCCCTATTACATGGGACTCAAACATAACTGGCGAAATGAGGGTGTACTACCAGGTACACTTCAGCCTAGCTCTTCGAGGATTACAGTCCTGATGTAATGTTATAGTCAGGGCAATAGTTTCACACGACTCCATACAGCAAGCGAGTCTCTAGTAGAGAAAAGAAAAAACAATATGCTTACTTCAGATCTTTGTCACTCTTATTCCCAGCTATGGCCATAGGTACCCTGGGTGCCTGGCGCCGACCCCTGCTGCTGCCGCTACTAGCACTGGCTTTCGTCTCCAGGATCTGTTCTCGAAGCCGGATCACCTCTTCAAAGGATTCGCGGCTGTCCATTGCGAATACGAGCACGAAGAGATCACCTGTTGACAAGGGAAGGTATGTTAATTTTTTATTGCACAGTAGGTCCTGTGGCTTGTGATTGAAAGCGGGGCGTACGGTGGTACATACACCACAATTTTTTAATTAGTGCAAAAAAAATGGGCAGTATCCGTACCTGTTACTGATCATAATCTATTTTCGTAATCACAAGTAAAAAAAAAACGAATTTCAATTTTTAAATTTTTCTATTTAGTTAAACTTAAATAACGAAAACAGCTGTTGGAGGCGGGGCATGCTTGAGCGAGATCACGCGAACGTGAGCGAGAGATGACGGTAAATTAATACTACTATGTTTTGAATAGCCTGTTCAATATTACCATGAATTGAGTGACTTTTTGGGATATAAACGCTAATAACTTTGCTGTTTATACATATTATTTACTGATGCTTTACAAATATAATGAGAAGACCGTCTAGAAAAAGCCCTTTAAGTATTTGTACTAATTAAAAATTTGTGGTGTATAAACAATTGACTGGCCTGTTGGTCTAGTACTTAATGGCCCCAACTAACGACTAAAAAACAAAAGACTTTTTTTTTGTATTGCAGGCTTTTAGTATAGGTGTACGTATAGCGCATCCACATTTCGTCAGTTATGTTGAACCCATCATTCCATGTGCTTTAAGGCTAGCTTATTGCCATCAAACGAGCACTATAGGAAAAAACCTTATGCTTACAAGACCAATGAGGCAGTATTATACTTTAATACTTAACTTGTTTTTTTCATCAATAAAAACATACATTCGAGAACCATCTCCTTTCTTGAAGTCGGTTAAAAACGAAAAGATCTCATGTTCCACAGGGCAAGACGAAACTTTATTACTAACTAGCTTTTGCCCGCGGCTTCGCCCGCGTGGATGTCGAACTTCCGCCTCCTATGTTTTCCCATTAAGGGTTGAATTTCCAAAAATCGTGTTTTAGTGGATACTTATTCTTAACTAAGAAGTCCCCTTCAAGTTTCATGTCTCTAATACCAGCGGTTTGGGCTGTGCGTTGATATATAAACGTAATAATTTTAGCATAATACTTCCAGATAGACTACTTTCAAAGTTGATCCTTCCAGTATGTATGCATAAAGATTTCTGGAACTACTGACCCGGGAAAGAGCGCCGTACAACTGACCATGTGTAAAACAACTGAGACTTAGAGACGTAATCAATACGCCTGGGTAGGTTGATCTAACCTACCCAGGCGTTTTGATTACAACCGTACCAAGTCAATCCCAATCCCTATAATAGTTATTGAACTATGCGTGCACATACAGACAGACAGACAGACAAAGCATTTACTGATTGCATTTTTGGCATCAGTATCGATCACCAATCATCCTCCAATATTAATTTTGAATATATATTCAATGTACATAATTATCTTCGTAGTGTGTGATAGTCCATTGAACTGTATGGTGAGCGATATTGTATCTTAAGATAAAATATTATAATATCTTAGCCGTGTGCAGCGCCCCTTGGTGAACTCCACTGCGGGTGACGTAACCTACGACAAACTTATTATTTGCGGTGCAAAATTAAGTTTGTTTTTTATTGTATATACTTTTCCGGGATAAAAAGTACCCAGTGTTGTGCCCAGGATATTAAAGAATAAGTATACCAAGTTTCATCGTAATCGAATCGGTAGTTTTTGCGTGATACCTGAACATACAGACAGACAGACAGACAGACAGACAAAAATTTTTTTAATCATATTTTTGGGTTCGCTGTCGGTCTAGTAACACCCCCTGCTATTTATTTTTTTGATATTTTCAATGTACAGAAATTTTACTTCTACAGATTTATTATAAGTATAGATATAGATAAGTGTACGTCCCGCGGTTTTACCCGCATTGTTCCAGTTCCCTTAGCAATACAGGGACAAAAAGTAGCTTATGTATCCGGAGATAGTATAGCCTCCCAACGGTGAAAGCATTGTTCAAATCGGTTCAGGAGTTTTGAAGTTTATTCGTTACATACAAAACACAAATCTTTTCTTAATTAGTGTAGATAAGATATAGCTATATGACGTGTAATCCTCTTCTCCAAACCCCATCAAAGATCACTAACATCATAAAACTTGATACGAACTGGATTACACCTTAATTTTCTATGAGGAAAAACCGTATGCCATTAAGATGAAGGTTGAACTTGTAAGTACAATATTTACGTCGCTTACGACCTTTTAGGTAAAGTAATATAGGGGTTAGTTACTTCCTGTGTCGTATCTTATATGTAGTTTATATGCTTGGAGCGAAGTTACTCTGTAGGGTAAAGATTAATTCTTACCTAAGAGTGATACGCTAAGCAACCATAAGTGAAGAGAGTCATTACTATTCATCAACTGCTGAGCCTTGTTCCAAGTTGGTTTGGAGGTATTAGGAACAGGGTGTAAAGTTCCTCATCCACCATTGAAAAGGGAGGATCCTCCGACCAGACGGGTGTTGGGTCTGGTGGGCTAACTACTGCCCGACGACGGTTGTTGTCGGGACGGGAACTTGTATACGTTCAAACTGCGCGGATAACTTTAATAGCGCGATGTAGGATAGTTCGTATGTGGCGAGATAGATGTCGCTAAATTGGGAAAAGACTCGGCAGTCGGCGACCACGTTGGGGTCAGCTTGCAGTACAAACAGACGCAGTAAATACCAGTATTTTTCTTGCAGTGACTGCTTATCTGACCTCCACAATATATTTATATTGCTAGCTAGCTACCCCGGCTCGTAAAAATATGATTTCGATATTTTTTTTTGTTTTTATTAGTTTACGTAATTACGTCCAACTCTCGGACCCACTAAATATACACACAAAATTTCATAAGAATCGGTCAAACCGTTTCGGAGGAGTTTTGTAACAAACATAGTGACATGAGATAGATTTTATATAATTATTAGAGATCAACTTTTACCCACACTAGGAATTTATCTTGTGTTGTGGGTGCGTTACTAACATTTAAACTCACATAAACGTCTTCTTTCAAGGTCAAATATTTGTTTCGTGTGGGAATCGAATCCGAGACACGCGGCTCATTACCCAATCGCTGAGTCATTACGCCAACCGTTCAGTTAAAATCAAATCTATACACTAGGTAACACTTCTTTGGGCTTTGACTAAACGTTATGCACGATTGGTAATCAAATATCAATAAATTGCTGTCGAGATCAATGGCTTAGGTCTAGGTATGTGTCATCATCATCATTATCATTTCAGCCATAGGAAGTCCACTGCTGGATATAGGCCTCCCCTAAAGATTTCCAATAAGACCGGTTGAAAGCGGCCCGCATCAACACGTTCCCGCGCCCTTAATGAGGTCGTCTGTCCACCTTGTGGGTGGACGTCCTACGCTGCGCTTGCCGATACGTGGCCTCCACTCGAGAACCTTTCGACCCCATCGGTCATCAGTCCTCCGTGCTATGTGCCCTGCCCTGCCACTTCAACCTGCCAATCCGCTGCGCTATGTCGGTAACCTTGGTTCTTCTAAGGATCTTCTCATTTCTGATTCGATCTCGCAGAGAGACGCCGAGCATAGCCCTCTCCATAGCTCGTTAGGCTACTTTGAGCTTACTCATAAGGCCCATAGTGAGGGACCACGTTTCAGGTAGGAGAAGAGTAGGTTTCGGTTTAGGTAGGTGTAAAGGCTACAAATCTGTGGATTCACCTCAGCAAGTGTACCTTTATCTTAAGTTGCATGTCTGTCGGTCTTTTACAGACTGTATTTCGGTGAGTGTGCTCTAGAGCTCCACGAGCTCATTCCACCATCTCCTTTCTTCCGTCGGGAATCCAGACGCACTTGAGGATATCACCCATTCCATGTAGATGTTCCACACATTCGCACGAAGCAGTTTGCCTGTTCCTTCATTATGCGCACAGCCAAGGAGGGAGGAATTCCCTGCATCGGTGTTTCCCAGTTCATATGACCCCAATCGGTTTAAGTCGCGACTTAATAGGCTTCTTTTGGGAAAGCTCGTTACATCGTCTACCTCATCTCTGACCACAGGACAAGATTGAAGTCAAGAGTAGACCCATCATATATACATATAAAAAAAAAAAAATTGAAACCACCCCGACCTTACTCTGTCCTAATATCATTAATTAAGGCAACCTTTATTGCCACTAATCGGGCACAAATCTAAACTCCGGGCTGTTACTCAGAATATTACTATACCCAAACCACATCGAACCCAAAATCTCATGCTGCATGCAGTTGCAATTTGTAGCCAATGGACTAATGAGTCAGTCAGTATTATAATACATTCAAAAGATAAGGCAATCAATGTTACCACTTCATGCAAAACGTTTAACTGATTTCAATCGTTTTAATAGTTTTACAGAATATCAATCTGTTCGATTAGAATTTTCCACTAAATCCCTGGCAAATTAAAAAAATCCGACATGCAACGCTACGATTTACCGTTAACCTGAAAATACTAGGTAATCCAATTGGGACGGGCCTCGATATTTTTATTTAAGTTGCATTCTGTACGATTTTTTCCAGTAGGTACAGCACATCAATCTACCCCAATGTGTCAATTTTCTTAGATAGTTTTTCAACTGTATATCAAACAGAATAAGGTTCATGTTCAATTGGAAAAATTTAACACACATTATGGGCTGACAAACATTTTATACCATTTTTTTTATTTTTAAAAATGTTGCTCTAGACTAGACTTTATTTTCATACAGAAATTTTCATTCCACTTAATTTCTTCTTCTGTTTATCGTGTGGTTAGTGTTTTCCGTCACCGTTTTAAACCAAGTGATAATAATCATTCAATACGCACGAAAACTCAGAGGTTCCAACTCGACACCTATGAATCGGCAGTCACACCACTAAGCTATCACTGCGCTTTCACCAAAACTGAGAACAGCTTAGGTTTTTAAATAAAAAACTAACAGGTGAAAAATAACTCCAGTTTCGGAAGTCTGTGGCTTTGGTGGTTTTGTTTTGTTCATTATTGGCCACCGACTTCCGAAACTGGAGTTATTTTTCACCTGTTAGTTTTTTTTAAGAAGTCGGTTGTTTTTTTTATAAAAAAGTTTTTATTTTGTAATTTTTAGTTTTTTTGTATGTAAAGAAAGTCTTCCAAAACTTAATAACAAACACATAACAATTGCTAAAGAAGTTTTATCTCTAAACATTAATCTGTACATCTCTGCCGGCCCCTTTTAAAATAGAATGGCGTAATGTTATGTTGTGGAAATACAAAAGCTCAGCATAGACATCTGACTATAGCAATTGCGAATAATTTGCTGTTATGCGTTGAAGAGTTCCGTTGCCTGTCTTCTTCATCAGTTTTTCTTCACCAAATGTTACTTTCTAAATGAAAATGCTTTATTTGTTACTAAAAATGTTGAAATCGGTGCATGTGTGCCTATATTTTTTGAGGAGTTTCCTCAATTCCTCGAAGATCCCTCATCAGATATGAGTTTTGATACAAATGGGACCAATCTGTTAGTATACCCTATCAAACAAAAAAAGAATTTTGAAAATCGGTCCATAAATGACGGAGTACTGAGGTAACAAACCCTAAAAAAAAAAAAAAAATATACAACCGAATTGAGAACCTCCTCCTTTTTTTTAATTCGGTTAAAAATACATAGCTTGCATTCAGCATTTGGACTTTAAATTAAATATAAATAATTAATCTGCATAAAATGTACTTGCTCGAACAAATTTATATATACAATACTATGAGTTGTCAAGAAAATTTAGAACGTATCAAATGTAAAATACGTGAACTTAACAGTGTTACGAAAAACTTTTAAAATAATTAAAGTCGAGCGATATTTTACAAGAATATAGGCAAAATTAGGTAAATGACCGCTATGATAATGAGCACTGCCATGAGTCGGACGAGATTTTTTGATACTTGAGTTTTTCTTATTTTATTTTGCATATTATTTATTTTTCTGGAATACCGATAATTCGTAATTAAATGAAGATAACAACGTTAATAGACCATTTAAAAACGATAACAGTTTATAATTAGGTACTATGTTACTGTAACTGAAGCTCCCATTTCATTTTGTTCAAAGTCACCCTGTACAGTTACTAAATTAATTCGGGGGGTTACAGAATGTCAGTTTTATTTGATGGGTCTCCGTAAACTACAACGCCACCATTTGCAACTACACAAATAGTGTTTTCATTGCATCGAATACCAAAATTCTTGAATATTCTATGTACATCTGCCCGGCGGCGATATTAATCCCAGCTTTTACGTGGGTTTACTCTCTATATACGCTCGGCGAGGTGAGCTAGAACAAACAAAACTCCATGTCCTATTAATCCTACATCAATCTGTTTAACTCTTTGGGGAAACAGGTCATGATGTTTTGAGCAAAAATGTAGATCATGTGTCTAACATGGTCATTGCGTATCTCCGTTGGCATTTAATAATAATAATAATAATAACCCCGCAGGGCAGCTTGTGGCGAGCTGTTGGGCAGTAGCGACCCCACGGACCCGATATTAGCCGATATTAGCCCGATATTATTAGAGAAGCCTTGTTCCTCATCTCTGGCTTGCCTTTATTGGCCGGCCAGAGTGAGCACTGACGAGGAACGGTACTCCCACCTCTTTCTTGCCTTAGTTGGCCGGCTAGAGTTGAGATTCGCAAGAGCAAACATGCTCGAAGGAAGGAAGCATTCCAGTAAGGTGCTGGTAGAGATCTTGACCGTACTTTCGGGATTTTCCTGATAGCCGTGGAATGCCGCTCCACTCCTTTAGCACCTCAGGACATGTTGCCCTCTTGTCGCTACGTCGCTATGTGCTAGCGGCCGTTTAAGAGGGCCCATTATTGAGTGTGCAAGTCACCCCCTGTCATTTAATCTGTGTATATGTAACATTGATAAGGCAGGGGCCATAGTCTTTCATAGTTATAGGTATCCAGTCCATTATAGCTACCCTAACCTATAGTCTACTTGTCTAGTGCGTACAGGGAAAATTTGCGATTGGTCCCCCATATCATTAAAGTCGACAATGGGCCTCTGCGAGTTAGCTTTGGGCCCTCGTATGCCTTCCAAAGGTCCGGAACCCAAGGGTTCCGAGAAATATAAGCGTATAAAAATAATAGTAATAATAACTTTATTAAGAACTCAAATTATATTAAAATATTTCATAGTGATGATCACGTAAAGCGTTCAACGATTAACTGTCAAACGGCTATTTTTGTATTTACTACCGTCAGTGTGTATTTAAGCTACGTAGAATCAGTTTTGAGATAATGATTCGTTTTCTAGGGTAATTCGACAAACAATAATTTTGATTTTATCGCACAAAAAAGCCAGTACGCGCTTTATGTAATCTACACTCAAGGGATAGTTGTAAACCATACTTTGAATCCTTGAAGCTTCTAATATTGCCGTCATTATACATCTTTGAAGTGGCAGTGTTTGTTAAGACAAACCCACAACTATTCGACGTAAGAGCCCCATCTGATCCACGGTTAAGGAAAAGAGATTCGAACATTAATTTGTGTTGATCGCAGTAAAACAGCCCTCCTTCGTAAAAGTATTTAAAGAATGGCTCCAATTATTTTTAATAAAATACCACGTCATATAAAAAACCTAAAATCCTAAAATCCAAATCTGATGCGGTTACGTCAACGGCCAATATTGAATGTACCTTTTGCAATGACTAATTATAGGCGGAATGTTTTCTCTATAAGAAGTGCACTTAGTTTTAATAGACTTCCTAGGGACCTTAATGTCGACTTATTTTGCACCCGTGTTTCGACCTTAAGACGGCTTTTGGCACAGTCTTTTTTTCTTGACAACTAGTCGACTTATCGATTCTTAGCAAATTATAATGTTTACCTATTTGCACTGTCTTTTTAATCGACTTTTTGTTTTTTGTTTACTATATGTGGAGGCTTGTTATTAGCTATTTTGTATAATATTATGTTCTTAATTCACTGGATTGTTAGTCTGTAAGCCTTCCTAAAAATAAAATAAATAAATAAATAAATAAATAATAATATTTTTAAACAGAAACTGAAACAAATTTTAATTAAAAAATGTTACTATTCCACAACTGAGATAAGGAGGACTCCTTTGTTTAGATTATTCAAATAGTAAATCATATTAAAAAATTAAAATGTGTGTCTGAGGTCTTAACACAACACTAACCTTGTTATTATTTGTTTGCTTTCGGGTAAAATGCAGCGAACTGACCATAAAAAAACACCTTATTGTAATGACACCTACATTTACGAATAAATTTGATTTTATTTGATTAAGATGACGTCGAAAAGTTTTCGAGTGGAGGCCGCGCAAGCGCAGCGTAGGACGTCTACCCACAAGGTGGACAAACGACCTCATTCAGGCCGCAGGAACGCGCTGGATGCGAGCCGCTTTCAACCGGTCTCATTGGAGATCTAGGGGATCTCTAAAGGGGAGGCCTATGTCCAGCAGTGTCCCACTGGAGAAGGGTTGCCAGGGATAGAAACCCATGGAAAATGTTAGAGGAGGCCTTTGCCAAAAGGCACACTGAATTTAGAGATATCCTCTAAAAGAGGAAAACTAATACTCCAAAACAGAAGAAAGTTCAGGATGCTTATTGATTGATTGATGTCCAGCAGTGGACTTCCTAGGGCTGAAATGATGACGATGATGATGAAGATGACGTCGTGCGCACCGTAACTCTGATAGTCACCGTAACTTAAAGTGCACATATAGCGCAATAACATTTTTTTGTGTTAACTCAGTTCTTATCGAAGTTCGGTGTGCACAGGTAGGTAATTAAAAGAAAGATCGAATCTTGTTTACGCAACCTATCTACACCTTTTTACTTAATTATAATATCATTGGATAATTTGGATACATATAATTAACTTGTATGTACTAGTATACAGAGTGTCTCATTCAAATGGGTCAGTATGGGAAAGTCTGAAACTATAAGACATACGAAGATCTGTTCTGAGGAACCATGTCATCGATTTTGATAACAAGAAAAACTGCATTCATACATTTTAAAAAACATCTGTACACCGATCGGGAATCGAACCCAGTTATTTTGAAAAAAAAAAACCTACACTATTTCTATTTAGATATCGATTGTGAAGGTCTTACGCAGTAAATGTGTGTATGAAACAGGATGTCTAAAATGAATAAAATGCATTGTTTCCACATACTTTAATTTATTTTAGTAGGTGCTCGAAGTGACCACGTTTACAATATTACTACAACAGTACAGATGTTTTTTAAAATGTATGAATGCAGTTTTTCTTGTTATTAAAATCGATGACATGGTTCCTCAGAACAGATCTTCGTATGTCTTATAGTTACAGACTTTCCCATACTGACCGATTTGAATGAGACACCCTGTATACGTGTAAATGCTGGGGGAAAATGTTCTCGTTCTGTGCCGAGGAAGAACACGATATTATTATTACAGAAAGTCAATGTCATGAAACTTGACTCTCTGAGGATGTTAGTTCAGTTAACTTTGTTCTGAATTGGTTATAAATTATTCTCGTACCACTTATCCAATATATATATTGTTGGTAACATACGAGTTAATAACAACATGGCGCTGTCTATCGCTCCCAAGATGGTTATTTAGAGAGATAACGTTCACATCGAAGTAAATAATGTGCTGAACATTGTATGCTATTATTTTCTCTTCTGTTACTACTAGCAGACGTCGTTCAGCGCGTAATTCTCGTTCCCGTGGGAATACAAGGATACAAAATAATCTATGTTACTCAGGGTGAATGTAGCTTTCCAATGGTGAAAGAATTTTTAAAATCGGCTCAGTAGTTTTTGAGTTTATTAATTACAACAATACGCACACACAAATTGTTCCTCTCTTTGTAATATTCTAGTCTTCTTCTTAGCGTGTCGATGGCAAACAAAGACACCAAATTTTAAATTGAATGTTTAGCCCAGAATTCGGCCACTGCAGCACCATCCACCGACGCAACCATAAGATCCTCGCGTGTGCAGGTGACATGGCACGCGGTGCAGGACAAAAGGTGGGCCATGGTCTGTGGAGAGGTACCGCACAGGCACTGAAGGTCGGTGCTAGCTGTGAAACCCCACTTCAAGAGATTATCCCTGCTGCGGCCGACCCATGGGTGCGGAGTCTGTTCAGAGTTTTCCAAGTCGGCCATTGCAATGTGTGCCCCCAGGTAGAAGTCTCTCTGATGGCTCGATGAATTCCTCAGGAGGCTTAAGTATCTCTCGCCAAAGGTCACATCTTTGCGAGGTGCTGTTGGAAGTAGGTGGGTTCACGCATCTAAGAAAACTTTTACTTTTTTACTTTATTCTAGTGTAGATGTATTAGTGTAGATAACTACACATTTCTACAGATACATAAATCAGCTAGAAACATTAGTGTGTTCAGCATTTCCAATTTATGTTCCATTTATGTAAACAAAAATCTTTGCATTACCACTTCAACAGCTTTTATACGATATCAATGGCACTAGTTATTGTGAAATCGACTTTTTGTCTAATGAAATAAAGTTGATACTTGTATATTGATTAGTTTATACAATACCTACTGACTTTGATTTGCATTACGCAAGCATTAGCTGCATCTAGATTATTTTATTTTTCTATTATAATGTATGTTATTGTCCCTTTTTGTGAGTTATGAGATTTTATGTGTTACTAATAATGAGTTGGGGGAAGGGCAAGCTTTTTGGGGGACTGTCTTATTCATTTTAACGTTTTAAACTGTTGATTCTCAGCCAAATTTGAATTAATGAATTTTGATTTGAAATTAAATACACATATATTTCATGTCAATACTAACACTAGGGACATCTAGAAGTTCCGAGAATAAACGATTTTATTATCATTTGTTTTTTTTATTTTTTTCAAAAAACCAGGTGATAAGAATAAATTGCAGGTGTTTAAAAGCAGTCGAAGTGCCTTTACAGGTAACTCAATAGGTATTACCAGTTCACTTAGACTTGAACCCATAAACAACTTTGATTAGTAAACTGAGAATCATATTACGTATCTGTTCCATTTAATAAGACCAATTTCTGTATTTATAATGGGAACTGAAAGCCATGTTATGTCTTCCATGAATTTATATTCAATTTACTTTACAAGTTAGTTCAATATACTGTGTTAGATAGTGAGAAATAACACAACAAACCTTAACATAACATTAACACACACATACAAATACACACGCACATTACATTTTTATTGCTTAGAGGGCCTCCAATTGCCTTCGATCATAGCAAGTGATGCATGAGGCCTACAATGGAAGGAGCGTTTTCAGGAGATGCCAATTCACTCTTGATTTGACGGCAGCTGGGTTTATTGTGAGAGGGAACACAGATGCTGGCAAGAGTTCCACACTTTGGCTGTGCAGAGGATGGGCTATTTAGAGGAGACTTTCTTATGTTACTTTTGACGTTCAAAAAGCAGAACAAAAGTAGTGTAAGTAAAAGAGTACTATACTCCATTACAATAGAATGCTATTGTTATGGAGTATAGAACTCTTTTACTTTAAGAAAGTAGGCGAGAGGTGAAACTCTTTTTTTTTTGTTTTCTTGGATGTAACAGAGAAATCTCGATAGGTACTTTAACATTCGAGGTTCCAGAAAGGGTTAAGAAACTTTGAATCAATCCCAAACAATGTTTGGCTGTCTTAAGAAATAACCCTCCATTGTAATGGAGGACACGATTCGACATCCTCATACAGACGCCAGCACGTCAAGTTACCCCAATGTGTCAAATTTCTTTGATCGTTTTTCAACTTTATGTTAAACAGAATAAGGTTCACATTCAATTGGGAAAAACTTACACAAATTGGGAAACATTGGGATAACTTGATGTGCATACCATCCACTCAGAATTTTTCAGTTCAGTAACTTTTAGGAAAGTGATTTGTTTCCAAGTTTAATCTCAAAGAAGGAAATATAGGTAATAACTTTGTCTATTTTTAGTAAGAGACTAAGGTTATTGTGTTATCTAACTTTTGGAGTTATTCTGGATTGTTTTGGAAAAGTTATTTTTGGCATACTTATTTGTTTAAGAGACTATTTTGATTAAGTTAGACTGGTATTTTGAGTTTCGCCCATAAGAAAGTATGCCTAATGTTGTGACCGGCCTACTAAGTCAAGTCATGGGATTTTGAGGGTCCTCTGTCTTGTCGGATTAATGTGTGTATTGTATAAACATCACTTGCTTCAAAAATGGTAAAGGAAAACATAGCGCAGCGATGAACTAAATGATAGCCACTAACTAAACGAAAATAAAAGAAGTGTGCATTGGCGACTACAAACCTGTTTTATTGACCTGGCAGTTGCTGCTTGTGACTATCACTGCTTAGCACACTAAACCATGGTGATTAACGCTCGTACTTTTTTTTTGCTTATTTGCATAGCTCCAGTAATCTATACATATAATAAAACAGTAACGAAAGAAAAACTGTACATTGAGAATTTTCAAGAAAAAATAAGTGGGTTTTGTTAGAAAAACGTTATTGGTGACAAAAAGTGACTTTTTAGAATTTTTATCTGTTTGTCTGTTTGTCTGTATGTATGGGCGGGGTGAACTCAAAAAGTATTGCATGGATTTACTTCAAATTTTGCATGAATATTACTAAGAGGTCGGGTCAACACATAGGCTATATATTATCACGCTATCACCTACGGGGGAGGAGCAGTGAATCTTTATTCTTCTTACTCGTTCTGTGGAAGCGTGTAATCAAAGGACGCATATTTAAATGTTGGTTTTGAGTAAGCTATGCTATTATCTAGCTCTACACTATAAAAACTTCGCCATTTAAGTAACTTTGGCAGAGAAACATAGTTTAATGAATATTAGTGGTATAAAGACAATTGGAATCAGCGCCATCTATGAGAATGTATAAAAATCAAATCAAGTAACACATGAACACTTTTTGAAAATTAATTTTAATTTTGATCGTGTTGGTGAGGTTAGTAGTTAGTTATTCATAAAATTCATAGATGGCATTGTGCATTTTTTTCATCTACATATAATAAAACAGTAACGAAAGAAAAACTGTACATTGAGAATTTTCAAGAAAAAATAAGTGGGTTTTGTTAGAAAAACGTAACTGGTGACAAAAAATGACTTTTTAGAATTTTTGTCTGTTTGTCTGTATGTACAGACGCCAGCACATCAGCCTACCCCAATGTGTCAAATTTCTTTGATAGGTTTTCAACTTTATTCTAAACACAATAAGGTTCATGTTCAATTGGGAAAATTTGACAGTTTGGGGTAGGTTGATGTGCTGGCGTCTGTACCTATGTCCGGGGTAAACTCAAAAAGTACCTACTGCTTGGATTTAGTTCAAATTTTGCATGAATATTACTAAGAGGTCGGGTCAACACATAGGCTATATATTAACACGCTATCACCTACGGGGGAGGAGCAGTGAATCTTTATTCTTCTAACTCATTCTGTGGAAGCGTGTAATCAAAGGACGCATATTTAAATGTTGGTTTTGAGTAAGCTATGCTATTATCTAGCTTTACACTATAAAAACTTCGCCATTTAAGTAACTTTGGCAGAGAAACATAGTAATGAATGTTAGTAGTTTAAAGACAATTTGGAATCAGCGCCATCTATGAGAATGTATGAAAATCAAATCAAGTACCACATGCACACTTTTTGAAAATTAATTTAAATTTTGATTGTGTTGATGAGGTTAGTAGTTAGTTATTCTTAAAATTCATAGATGGCATTGTGCATTTTTTTCATAAAAGTATCGTATAGTTCGTTTTGACAAATTGAAGTTCCAATAAAACCCTCAAAATCTTGAGCAGAGTTCGGATTGTATCATATGGGATGAGTGTACGATGTCCAAAAGGAAGGCAGTTGAGGCCGTAGACAGAACCCTGCAGGACATCCGCAGGAACAGAAATTTGATGGGTGTCACAACTCTGTTCAGTAGCGATTTCAGGCTAACGCTTCCTGTGGTGACGCGGAGATCGAGAGCTGACGTGGTGAATGCTTCGGTGAAACGATCTTCGTTGTGGTCACAAGTTCGTCGAGGTGGTGCTTTCAGAGTCTCACGGTAGAGTGGTATCCAGCTTCGAAGAACTTTTTAGCTGTGTGTACGTGGACATCAGTCGTACCAGCAGAATTCGTGTGAGAGGGCCATTTTGGCGCCCAAAAATGATCATGCTGCAGCAATTAACGAATGCATTCTCTCGGACATTGAGGGGAATGAAGTGCTCTATACGTCGATAAGCACTGTCGTCGAGCAAGATGACGCCACACATTATCCCGTGGATTTTTTTAACTCCCTGTCAGCAAGTTGACTTCCAGCGCATACCATCAAGCTGAATGAAGGTCGGCGTCCCGATTATGCTTTTTAGGAACAAAACTCCTCCGAAGTTGTGTAACGGGTGGTGCCTTAAAGTCATCTCGCTCCACAGACACCATTGAGGAGGAAATTCTTACGGGTTGTGGCGTCGGCAAGGCAGTATTTATACAACGCATTCCCCTTATACTTCATAGCTTCCCGATCCAGTTCGAGCGCGTACAGTTCCCCGTGAGTGTTTGCTTAGTGATGACAATTAATAAATCGCAGGAGCCGATACTCAGAGCAGCGGGTGTAGATCTCAGGACGAATTGCTTCTCACACGGCACCTGTACGTCGCTTGCTCCCGCGCCACCAGTCCTGACTATCTTTACATTTTGGCTCCTGGCAGTATAACTACCAACGTAGTTTATAGGGAAGTGTTATAAGGTATATTGTTATATACCTTTGAACGTATTTTTAACCGACTTAAAAAAAAAGAGGAGGTTCTCAATTCGATGGTGTTCAATGATTCTTTCAAGTTTTGAAAGACTTTCTTTACATACAAAGAAATTAAAAATTGCAAAATGAAAAAAAAAAATACAAAAATAAACAACCGACTTCTTAAAAAAACACTAACAGGTGAAAAATAATTCCAGTTTCGGAAGTCGGTGGCCAATAATGAACGAAATAAAACCACTAAAGGCACAGACTTCCGAAACTGGAATTATTTTTCACCTGTTAGTGTTTTTTTAAGAAGTCGGTTGTTTGTTTTTTGTAAAAAAGTTTTTATTACTCTTTTGTATCCTGGAATGTATTCCTGCATTATTTTGTCTATTTCCTTCAGTCACATGGTATGACTGAACTCAGCAGGATTCCCATCTAACTCTCTTCATGTACTTTAATGCTATTTTAAAAGTTGTTAATTTATAATGCTATAGCGACACTGGAATCCAAAGTAGGTATATTTGGTGCTGTAGAACCTTCACGCAGACGACGTCGCGGGCAGCAGCTAGTCTTTAATAAAATAGCTGACCAAATAAAAAACTTACCATTAACAAAATTTTAAAAACATTTCTAAGAATTACTTGTTCAATAATGTTATGTCCATTCAGTGCAAGATTTCTTAAATTACATTTTATTGTAATAGGTTTAATTATATACATTATTTTGTGTGACATTTTTGCATGCTACATAAGACAGAATGTATCAGGATCCTGTTATATAATTTATGAATTTATTTTTATGCACAGTCAGCCTCATATGTCGATGAACATATACTATACATATTTCCTAAATTCATGAACACCTTAGCTTACACAAATTGCTAAACAAGACTAGTGAATTTTGAACCTTTAAGATGTTAATTAAATCCTGGCACTAGTATTGTTTAGCAATTTGTAAGCTAAGGTGTTCATGAGTTTAGGAAATATGGATATGTTAATCGACTTATGAGGCTGACTGTACCTACATTCTAAGCAAATAAAGACTTATTCTATTATATTCTATGAGAAGATGGCTTTGTCCTGCAGTGGAACAGTAACAGGCTGGTAATTATAACTTTAATTAGACGTGTATAATTATGTAATTGGTAAAGCAGAACCATCATTACAAAACAAACCAAACCAAAACTTTAATGTAAACCATCTGAGTTAAATTTCATCATTAAATGCATCGGCGTCGCTTGCCGGTGGTCATTGCAGGGTGATTGGCTCATTTCATCCGTGTCTTATTACCTTATCATTAATTCCGGTGTATTCTGAACTTTAAAGAAAATTAAACTTTAATGTAATGTCTTCTTTAAGTTGAGACCACCATGGTCACTTTTGATTTTTTTACATTTGGTATTCTTTGTAAAAATAAAAATAATGTGCAAAAAATGTTTTCCAAAGTAAGCAGAGCTTGTGATATTAGCACTAGATAACTTATAAAAAATACTTATTTATTCTACATATTTGCTAAAAGTAAATTATATAGGTAAATTATATCCAGACACAGAACAAATAATTTTGCTCATCACACTCACATCACACAGTCTTGGGTGGAAATAAATAAATAAATAAATATTCCACGACTTTTTCACACAACGCCATCTAGTCCCAAGCTAAGCTAAGAGCTTGTGTTATGGGTACTAAACAGCTGATAAACATACTTATATATTTCTAAATACATACATATCTATATATATATAAAAGAAAGTCGTGTTAGTTACACCATTTATAACTCAAGAACGGCTCGATCAATGTGAATGATTTTGGTCTTTTTGTCTTTGTCTTTGTCCGGAATAGCACATAGCATAATAATTAATAAAAAACAGGAAAAGTCCTCGAAAAAATAAATATCAAGAATATCGGTTGTCTCAAACATTTTTCAAACGCAGCGCCATCTTGGATGACATGACAGGAGTCAAACTTCCCAGTTCATTATCAGGTGACAATTTGAAATTGACAAGTCTTAACCCAAGAAGTTAAGGTTGTCAATTTATAATACGCACCTACGTTCTAAAATTTATGTTGTTACTAAACTTAGAGGTTTTATGTATCATAAAAAAGTCTTATTTTTCAGAAATCAATTTACGTAATTAGCAATGATGACAGAGGCGAACTTTAATAATTCTTTGCAAATAGAACTTATTTTACTGTTAGGACTTTAATTAAAGTAGACCGGGAAAACTATAGGCATAAATTGTATGTAACATAGAGGCAATAGTTCAGATTAAAATTATGAATTTAGTATTTTTTAAATCAATGCATTTTAGTAAGGTAGTTAGGTTAGATAGTTGGGTTAGCTATAGGATAGGTATGGTCAGTTAGGTTAGGTTATATATACATAACGTCACGCCTGTAAACCCCGAAGGGCTAGGCAGAGGTGTACCTGGTAGTACACCCACATTTCGCCAGTTATGTTTGAGTCCCATGTAATAGGGGGCGAGCCTATTGCCATCAATCGGGCACAAATCCAGACTCCGGGCTGCTACTGAGAAATTCCAGATAGAAAAACTCAATAACACTTTGCCCGACCTGGGGATCGAACCCGGGACCTCATGCTCAACTGTAGCGCTTGCGACCACTAGACCAACAAGGCAGTCAGTCAGGTTATATATACATGTTGTAATTTAAAAGTAGTAGTAGTTATTATTGGTTTGGATTTATTTGTTGTCGTCTTATTCAACGTACCTATGTATATCTAATATAAAAAAAAAAAATAAGAGCAATAAATTGACTCTAAGGCACAACGAAGTTTGCCGGGGCAGCTAGTTATAGATAAATTACACCCAGACACAGAACAAATGATCGTGCTCATCACACAAACATTTGCCCTGGGTGGGAATCGAACCCACGACCTCCGGCATAGCAGTCAGGGTCACTAACTACTAGATCAACAGGCCAGTCCAAATCCAACCAATGTTCAATATTTGGTTTCAGTTGAGACAACTATTGGAAAAGATATGCTGAGGGGTACATACACACGTGCGTTTCTGTTTATCCTGTTTGTCGATAAACAGTTATGGGCTATTTGACAAAATTTTAGTTATTAGTCCCTTATATAGATTACAAGAAAATATTTGACACATATTTTTCTTTTTTCACGTAAGTAATCAAAAAATAATGGCGATATATTGAGTCGAAATGTCGCATGACGTCACTAGTCAGTACAGTTTATACTAGATAATGACGTTACAAACCGCCTCTCCTCAATGTTAATGTGCTTAAGCTAAGCAGTTTTCCATCAATTTGAAAAAGAAAAAAAAAAACTTGTGTATTTTTTTCTGATCGACAGATTATATTTTGATGTTCATATTCTGTCAAACACCCTATTATCTACACGAAAAACAGCGTTGATAGTCCAATTCCGCGTAACTACAATGTTTAAATACAGCGAATGAGCTTTACATCACATACATATACCTAACCACTTCGATCAAAGTTAAAGGTACTTTACTCAGCTTCAATAATTCAATCGGTTAATCTACAATCCGCCATGATTTCTCACGAACGAAGCCCGAGATCGTCAACTAAACGTTACAGTAGCCTGTTACGTACCGTGTTACGTAACATGGGCGAACTGGGCCACGTTAATTGCCTCCACTGTGTCACATAACAGATGGGTACAGTAGACTATCTCCAAACAACTTGCGAAAACGTCCGCATTAATAGACTATTATTATTTTTAATTTCAAATTCAAAATTTTGTCAGTAAAATAATGCCAATTGGATAGAAAGTTTAAACTGACTCCAGAGTAACTGGCGTTCGATCTGATACTAATTGACGCTCTGGGTCCAGGCATAGCAACAAATCTGAAATCGAATCGAATCGGTTTTTTGATCCAATGTACCTATTTATCACACAACAAGACGCTTGCGTGATTTTTCTCGTCTTTTACCTGTAAAAGAAACCTACAAATTGCTGTTTGGTGGTGGCTACTAACTCTGTGTCTTATCCATGATGTCGATACATCCGTAAGTGTATTAGCACTGACACTGTTGTACAGAGGCTAGCACACCAAGCTACCCCAATGTGTGATGGTTTTTCAACTTTATTACAAATAAAAATATGGTTCATATTCAATTTTCATTTTAATTAATTTAAAAAACTTTGACAGTTTAGGATGGTTTGAATTGCTGTCAAACTTGGTGCAAATACAAACAATGTGAAATGTTTACGCCCATTAAAAACATGTTAATTAATAAACAGTTTCTACTATGTGCGCGTGCGATCTTTCCGCTAATATTTTAAATAAGTAGGTAAATCAACAACAAGTGATGAACTGACCTTCTGGTCTTTGCTATTTTGTGACTGAGAAGTGCAACGCACGCCCAATTTGAGCTCATGATTCTGTGTCGCCTGTGATGCAACGCGAGTTAAGTGCTTCGGGGTAATACGCCTGCCTGGGGTATATTTAGAAACTTAATCTTAATTATCATCCGTCTAGCCCTTTCCTTACTAAGTGGAGATGTCTGACAGTCTAGCCAAATGCAGCTGAATATCAATCATTTACGTGGAAACACTGTTATCTTATACCAACTCTAGAGTTCAATTTTTGGGCAGTAAGTAGCTGCATATCTGTAGATGTATTTGATAGTTTTAAACGTTGTCCTATACTAGAAACTTCTCCAGTATCGTGGGTGCATTTATAATTATTATATATATTATATATGTCGTGGAAAACGATATTCTTGAATAATAAGTTGTGAAGTTGATTAACTTAGTACAGAGTCTATGGTGACCAGCGTGACGTTACTTGTCATTTGAAAATGGCGCGAATGTGTTTTCGGTAATGTCACGTGGACAGAGTCGTGCTGGTGCGTGGGAGCTGGGCAGAGCTCAGTTTGATTTGAGACACCGACCAAGACACACATCCAGCACGAAACTGTCAGTTACCTAGATTTGAGTTGTTTTGTGATTAAGATTGTTAAGTGAGGTTATTACTGCAATGAAGATTGCTATTCTACGTTATGAACTCTGTACCACAAAACCCCCATCGGTGTCAGCTCATCGCTCAGCCATCGCTGACGCCGACATCAGAAGTGGCATAAAGAACCTGCTTCCAACTTTACTGGCGAGCTTCACCGAGATGTGATGCGATCTTCGTCGTGATGCACCAGAAGAACAAGATGCAGTGATCGAAGTCTGCTTGCTACATCGGGCTCCATCAAGAGAGTATGCGAGGTGCAAGATGCGAGGCTCCTGCAGCGCGGGTTGGCAGCGCGGCGGCGCGCGGGCGGCAGCGCGGCGGTGCAGCGTGGCGCAACTACAGATGCGCAGTTGTGCACGAAATAACTGGTATTTTCTGGTAGTAACAACAATCCGGTGAGTCGTGTAATTTTTGTTTTGATTTCGGTAGGTACTGGATGTTGTCTTGCTAAGTTGTACTATAGTCGCAATTTTAGAGGTCGATGCGAACGTTTGTGTAAAGGGCATACCTAGGTAGTACCCAGTAGTACCTACAAACATAGACCTAGTACCGAACGAATTATTTACGAAGTTTTAAATAGTGGCAATAGTTTATTTTATATGCGGGTAGCGCGTAAAAAAGATAATTAATCATTTCAAATAGGTGTGTGATGGTAATGATCGTTCGAGAAATGTTTTAAGGAGGGTATCGCAATCAACAAAATGTTTGTTGGTTAATTCGAAACAAAAATGTGTGGTGGATTATGGGTGTTTACCCAATCAGTTCTTTGTTTTAAAAGTGTCGATACCGCGGGTATGTACAGAGATCCTATATGATTACTTTACGTTATGAATATTGCCATAATTTTAATTAGGTAATGGTTTATCGTGCAGGGGTTGAGTACCCCTTGTGAATTGAGAATTAGACTTCAAACTCAAACCTTATCGTCTATAGGCAAGCTTAAAAACTCAGCCTAGACAAAAGGCAATAAATAGTGTCAAAGGTCAAAGGTCCAGGAACTATTGGATGCTTACGGCATGCGTCCGTGTCAGTCCCCTATTAAGAAAGCTATTCTTTTAACAAAGCATCTAATAGATAGGCTACTTGAAGTTAAATTAGCAAAGGGCTATTTTAATGCGTTAAATTGACAATAATGCGATCGAGATATTGTTTAGCGTTTTGCCTGGGGTCTGTTTACGTAGCCATATTTTGTTACGTTGTTATACAACAGCGATCGAAGTTGTGACATTTAAAACTCAGTAAGTAAATAGACCGAACCGAACCGAGAAAAAGGCTTCTCAAAACCTGAACCTTAACCTCTGACGTCAACCTTACAGACTAAGTCGGACGAAAGGAAAGTAGTGTGATAGGTACTCAGTTCAAAAAAACTATTGTGAGGTACTGTTATTTGCCCTAGTTAAGCCCTGTTTCTAAAACCTGCTACTTTAGCAAGGGTTGAAAGGCTGCTGGGTGTATAATAAACGCCGACTAAAGCCGGATTTTCCTTGAACATTTCGAAGTGTTCATTTGTGAAGCGTTATGTAAAGTTTCTAGGCTATGATATCATAGCAAAGGTGAGCTGAAGCTTAGTTAAACTGCCTTTCTTGATAACATTCACTATGTTAGGCGGTTCATAGGTTTTTCGTATTGGTTTTCGTTTTTTTAATTTACCCTCACTGTTTTTATTGATGACTAGTAGGTAAACAATTTGGTCCATATAATTGGAAATTGGGACACTGACAGATAAGATAACAAATCATTTCAATTTTACCGACTATACCTGGTTGATTATTTTCTTATTATGAACTCTTAATTTAAATGAGATTGAAATTCAAACTGATGCAAGTGCGGCGCTATTCCCTTTATTTTGTAAATCGTATGGAAACCTTGTTGAAAACACCACGGTATCAGAAAGCTGGTTGTTGGCCTAAATTTAATTTGAGCAAAGCTTAAAATCGGTTTGACCACAATATTAGGACCAGGTTTTTAAATTAGCTTAATGATTGAGTTTTAATTAAAAATGAGGACAGAAGTCAAACTAAATTAGATTCAAGTATGAATGCCCCGATCACCAAGTTCCTTGAGAATTGAATGACACAGTGGTAGTGAAACCACATTTGGTTAATAGCTTGTATACTCGTACTCGAACCTTCGGACCGCACCTCATGAGTAACATGTGGCGATGGGTCTATAAGGAATCGTTGGTGCGATTTCTGTCTGTGTTGGTGCACAAAGCGCTTCATGTGTTGTAGCACATATTGCGTTAGATTTTTGAGAGTCGTTGGTGCGATTCTCTTCGTGTTGGTGCACAGATTTTAATGAGTTTCATGAGTTGAGTATGCATTGCTTATAAATGATGATAAAGAGTAACAGAACTGTTAGAGTTACTGTGTTGTAACTTATTGGTCGGACCTTTACTAATTACAAGTGCGCAGTGCGCTGTGAACCTAGGATAAACAAGGTAGTGTAGTTACTAGCGGAGTTCAATACTGTGCTTAGACATGTGAAGTACCAATAGGTTATTATCTTGTTTATTAATGACACAAATTCATTTGAATAAACTTAAACTGATGTTTCACCGACTAGACGACTGTCCAAGATAGTCGTGAGCGTCTATTAACTGAATTACAATCGCGATTAATAGGTGGTTTACCATTCACTCTGGTAACTTACAAAAGTTCCAACTCGATCTTCGAAGTAGAGATAGTATCGTACGACTATCCGACAGAGTAGTTCCCGCTTTTCTAACCTGTTTCTTCTTCTCGAAAAGCGTGATGGTTTCGTGTGTCTGTCCGTAGATGATTAACAGTCAAATTTAGATAGTAGGTACTTTGGGTAAATTCCCACTACCGTGTAAAGAGATCAAACTTCTTAGGTCAATGGTAATGAAAAACGTTTCTCTAAGTTCCGTTTTGATAGTACCTACTAAAATGAAACTTAAGTGTTATTAACTTGGTTTACATTAAAAATGAAAAGCCTAGCTTAACTAAGCTTGACCCGAAGTGAAGGTTCTTTTAAACGCTTGCGGGCGACCAGTATGTTGTAAAGTCAAGTCGTAAGATGCCAACCTGTGAAGTTCAAACGAGTTAGAAGAAGAAAACAATGTTTCTGAGGGTAAAAGAACCTCAACAGACCTATGATACGCTTGTTGGCTTTCCGGTAAATCCGCATCCATAAGATGCAATCGCAACTGCGTACGTTGTCGTTCAGGGCGTGATGAGCGGCTTGTGGTCTAGCGGGGACCTGGGCCTTGAAAGAGACTATTTTGTACGGTCATGTAATGACTTGAGGGTCGCGGACTCTGAGGTGATAACGATATGGGTGGCAGTACCGAATTGTCAATAGCTGTGGCAGGGCCATGAGTAGTGTTTATTTTTGAAATTTGATAATTATGAACTTTCCGTGTTTAAGTTCTAAAAATGGCTTAGTTAAAGTTCGTTTAGTTATTGTGAGTACTGAGTAGTCATTACTAGGTAATGATTAACTGTAAAGTTTTGGAATACATTTCATCTTACTTAACGTATACTCTATGGATTAAGTGTGAGGGTTTGGTGACCGATCCAGTTGCGCCGGAGCATGTAAGAGGTGCGCGTGGTCTGCTTTTTATGCGCAGGATATCCTTTCCGAGGGGTAGCACTTACGCGGCTGAGATGGTTAGCTTCTGGGGTTGGATCACAAGCCGATGGCCTGTGTGGCAATGACTAGCCTGTGTGGCAATGACTAGCCTGTGTGGCATTGACTAGCCTGTGTGGCGATGACTAGCCTGTGTGGCGATGACTAGCCTGTGTGGCAATGACGAGCCTGTGTGGCAGTGACGAGCCTGTGTGGCAGTGACGAGCCTGTGTGGCAGTGACGAGCCTGTGTGGCAGTGACGAGCCTGTGTGGCAGTGACAAGCCTGTGTGGCAACGACGAGCCTGTGTGGCAACGACGAGCCTGTGTGGCACCCGTGAGCCTGTGTGGCACTTGTGAGCCTGTGTAGCACCCGTGAGCCTGCGTGGCACCAGTAAGCCTGCGTGGCACCTGTGAGTACCTATGTGTGGCACTCGTGAGCCTGTGTGGTACTTGTTAGCTTTAGCCTGTGTGGTATGTGAAAGTCTATGTAATACCTACTATGTCGTGCATTTGCATAGCACTATCTTAGTACACTTTCAGTTCTAGTAATGTTATCGGTCTTAGTGACGATTCATTCTGCCTGGATTTGTTTCGATTAGAGGTGTCAAGGTTTGACATACACCCTTGGAAATTTAGTTGTGGTCAGAATGACCGAGTTTTGAAGTATGTGAAAAATGCGTGCGTGCGTGTGTTTTGAAGTATGTGACCAATACGAGCGTGCGTGCGTATACGTGTTCTGTGTGTGTGTGTGTTTATTTTTAGTAGACACGAGGACGTGTGATGGTCATGATGGCCGTGTCGTGGAAAACGATATTCTTGAATAATAAGTTGTGAAGTTGATTAACTTAGTACAGAGTCTATGGTGACCAGCGTGACGTTACTTGTCATTTGAAAATGGCGCGAATGTGTTTTCGGTAATGTCACGTGGACAGAGTCGTGCTGGTGCGTGGGAGCTGGGCAGAGCTCAGTTTGATTTGAGACACCGACCAAGACACACATCCAGCACGAAACTGTCAGTTACCTAGATTTGAGTTGTTTTGTGATTAAGATTGTTAAGTGAGGTTATTACTGCAATGAAGATTGCTATTCTACGTTATGAACTCTGTACCACAAAACCCCCATCGGTGTCAGCTCATCGCTCAGCCATCGCTGACGCCGACATATATAATTATATTATATTCCACAACTTTTCACACAACGCCATTTAGTCCCAAGTTAAGCTTGAGAGCTTGTGTTATGGGTACTAAACAGCTGATAAACATACTTATATATTTCTAAATACATACATATTATAGATAAATTACACCCAGACACAGAACAAATGATCGTGCTCATCACACAAACATTTGTCCTGGATGGGAATCGAACCCACGACCTCCGGCATAGCAGTCAGGGTCACTAACTACTAGACCAACAGGCCAGTCTTTATAAACATTTAAACTTACATTATACCACAATTGTGCTCGGTCCATTAGTCATTTTACTCATAAACAAGGTAGGTATTTATATTTCAATTTACATGCATATTTAAATAACACAGTTACGGTTATACGACAGAATAATTACTTTCGGTTGGTGGCAATAGGCGCAGATCTTATTACACGAGACTTGTAAAATAAACTTGCATTGGTCAAAATAATAATATGTAGATGGTTTGTGTTTAGTCAGACCGCCTAACAATTTGCGGTTGGGTAGACGTATGACTAACCTAAAAGTGATCTGATCTCTGATCTCTCTGATCTCTTAGTCTTAGTTGAGAAGGTCAAAAGATTTGCAGATAGCGCTATCGACATAGGTATTATCTTCTCTCTCACATATTCTCAACATTTCTTGGATCACTTTTGGCGATAAGGCCGCTCATTGTTACACCCTTAGCCATTAGTTCTGTAAGTTTTTATGGTGTACAAAGTATTGTTAGCCCATTAAACTCAGCTAAATATGCTTGTATCAGGAGTGAGTTCACGGCAATATGATAATAATAATCGTTTATTTGCTCAAACAAAATGTTTACAATATGGACACTGTCACTTAAACTAGGCATAACCTGTGCTTTAAGCAACAGTTACAATTCGTGGTTGGTCTATTTAGTTGCAAATATTATTTCTGCAACAATCCGTTATTACTATTTATGTTGTTTTTTAAGTTATATAATGAAAAAAAAACAGATAAAGACAATAAAAAATAGAATGTTGTATGGGACGCGTGTGTGTGTAGTATAGTAAATAGTGTAATAGTGCAATGGGTGGGGATCGAACTCACGAACTATAAATCGCTAGGCCCACTGCTAAGTCATTAATCTGCTGCTGCTTATTCTGTCCTTTTCTGCTCTAGGTATTCCCTGAGGGTAATACAGGTGAGGTGTTATTTGTGGTCTTCTTAAAGCGCATACATTAGGAAAACAAATAACATTTCTACCTATGTTCTGTTGAGAGAGAATAGCGTCTTTGTGGTAAGTGTACTTAACCGCAAGCTGGCTTGAATATCAACCTGTTGCTTGACGCTCCACTCCAGTACCATCGTATTTTCATCTCTATATATACGAGTATATTCGCTTTCCAATAATACAGGTGAACGAACCCGTTTTATTGGTTCGTGATTATTTTTACTGTTAACACCGACATAACAGGAATTAAACAAAAAAATTGGCTATGTACGAAAATAAAATAAAACACATAAATAAACTTGAATATACCTAAAATAGTTAATTCATGGACCAAACACGTATTCCATCTAAAAAAGAATGGATTTTTATTTGCATACATGCATACATGGTAGGCAAAAAAACTGGAAACAGGACTAGGTACAAGTTATTCAATACGAAGACAAGCTGTACAAACTTGCGCAAGCCTATTTGAAACTGTATTTTTGAAAAAGATTATTATGTGTATGGCTCCTATTATTTATAACCGTGTACCAAAAGTGATCAAAGAGAAACCCATTAATAAGATTTAAAAAGTACCTTAAAAATTTACTACCTACTTCAACAATGCTATTACGATGTATTTTTGAATGATAAGTCAATTTAATTTACATTGTTTATATATATGTCGTGGAAAACGATATTCTTGAATAATAAGTTGTGAAGTTGATTAACTTAGTACAGTGTCTATGGTGACCAGCGTGACGTTACTTGTCATTTGAAAATGGCGCGAATGTGTTTTCGGTAATGTCACGTGGACAGAGTCGTGCTGGTGCGTGGGAGCTGGGCAGAGCTCAGTTTTGATTTGAGACACCGACCAAGACACACATCCAGCACGAAACTGTCAGTTACCTAGACTTGAGTTATTTTGTGATTAAGATTGTTAAGTGAGGTTATTACTGCAATGAAGATTGCTATTCTACGTTATGAACTCTGTACCACAAAACCCCCATCGGTGTCAGCTCATCGCTCAGCCATCGCTGACGCCGACATCAGAAGTGGCATAAAGAACCTGCTTCCAACTTTACTGGCGAGCTTCACCGAGATGTGATGAGATCTTCGTCGTGATGCACCAGAAGAACAAGATGCAGTGATCGAAGTCTGCTTGCTACATCGGGCTCCATCAAGAGAGTATGCGAGGTGCAAGATGCGAGGCTCCTGCAGCGCGGGTTGGCAGCGCGGCGGCGCGCGGGCGGCAGCGCGGCGGTGCAGCGTGGCGCAACTACAGATGCGCAGTTGTGCACGAAATAACTGGTATTTTCTGGTAGTAACAACAATCCGGTGAGTCGTGTAATTTTTGTTTTGATTTCGGTAGGTACCGGATGTTGTCTTGCTAAGTTGTACTATAGTCGCAATTTTAGAGGTCAATGCGAACGTTTGTGTAAAGGGCATACCTAGGTAGTACCTAGTAGTACCTACAAACATAGACCTAATACCGAACGAATTATTTACGAAGTTTTAAATAGTGGCAATAGTTTATTTTATATGCGGGTAGCGCGTAAAAAAGATAATTAATCATTTCAAATAGGTGTGTGATGGTAATGATCGTTCGAGAAATGTTTTAAGGAGGGTATCGCAATCAACAAAATGTTTATTGGTTAATTCGAAACAAAAATGTGTGGTGGATTATGGGTGTTTACCCAATCAGTTCTTTGTTTTAAAAGTGTCGATACCGCGGGTATGTACAGAGATCCTATATGATTACTTTACGTTATGAATATTGCCATAATTTTAATTAGGTACTTAATGGTTTATCGTGCAGGGGTTGAGTACCCCTTGTGAATTGAGAATTAGACTTCAAACTCAAACCTTATCGTCTATAGGCAAGCTTAAAAACTCAGCCTAGACAAAAGGCAATAAGTAGTGTCAAAGGTCAAAGGTCCAGGAACTATTGGATGCTTACGGCATGCGTCCGTGTCAGTCCCCTATTATGAAAGCTATTCTTTTAACAAAGCATCTAATAGATAGGCTACTTGAAGTTAAATTAGCAAAGGGCTATTTTAATGCGTTAAATTGACAATAATGCGATCGAGATATTGTTTAGCGTTTTGCCTGGGGTCTGTTTACGTAGCCATATTTTGTTACGTTGTTATACAACAGCGATCGAAGTTGTGACATTTAAAACTCAGTAAGTAAATAGACCGAACCGAACCGAGAAAAAGGCTTCAAAACCTGAACCTTAACCTCTGACGTCAACCTTACAGACTAAGTCGGACGAAAGGAAAGTAGTGTGATAGGTACTCAGTTCAAAAAAACTATTGTGAGGTACTGTTATTTGCCCTAGTTAAGCCCTGTTTCTAAAACCTGCTACTTTAGCAAGGGTTGAAAGGCTGCTGGGTGTATAATAAACGCCGACTAAAGCCGGATTTTCCTTGAACATTTCGAAGTGTTCATTTGTGAAGCGTTATGTAAAGTTTCTAGGCTATGATATCATAGCAAAGGTGAGCTGAAGCTTAGTTAAACTGCCTTTCTTGATAACATTCACCATGTTAGGCGGTTCATAGGTTTTTCGTATAGGTTTTCGTTTTTTTAATTTACCCTCACTGTTTTTATTGATGACTAGTAAACAATTTGGTCCATATAATTGGAAATTGGGACACTGACAGATAAGATAACAAATCATTTCAATTTTACCGACTATAACTGGTTGATTATTTTCTTATTATGAACTCTTAATTTAAATGAGATTGAAATTCAAACTGATGCAAGTGCGGCGCTATTCCCTTTATTTTGTAAATCGTATGGAAACCTTGTTGATATCACCACGGTATCAGAAAGCTGGTTGTTGGCCTAAATTTAATTTGAGCAAAGCTTAAAATCGGTTTGACCACAATATTAGGACCAGGTTTTTAAATTAGCTTAATGATTGTGTTTTAATTAAAAATGAGGATAGAAGTCAAACTAAATTAGATTCAATTATGAATGTCCCGATCACCAAGTTCCTTGAAAATTGGTACTGAAACCACATCTGGTTAAGAATAGCTTGTATACTCGTACTCGAACCTTCGGACCGCACCTCATGAGTAACATGTGGCGATGGGTCTATAAGGAATCGTTGGTGCGATTTCTGTCTGTGTTGGTGCACAAAGCGCTTCATGTGTTGTAGCACATATTGCGTTAGATTTTTGAGAGTCGTTGGTGCGATTCTCTTCGTGTTGGTGCACAGATTTTAATGAGTTTCATGAGCTGAGTATGCATTGCTTATAAATGATGATAAAGAGTAACAGAACTGTTAGAGTTACTGTGTTGTAACTTATTGGTCGGACCTTTACTAATTACAAGTGCGCAGTGCGCTGTGAACCTAGGATAAACAAGGTATTGTAGTTACTAGCGGAGTTCAATACTGTGCTTAGACATGTGAAGTACCAATAGGTTATTATCTTGTTTATTAATGACAAAAATTCATTTGAATAAACTTAAACTGATGTTTCACCGACTAGACGACTGCCCAAGATAGTCGTGAGCGTCTATTAACTGAATTACAATCGCGATTAATGGGTGGTTTACCATTCACTCTGGTAACTTACAAAAGTTCCAACTCGTACTCGTGTTGTTTATCGCTGTCCTTACCAACTCGATCTTCGCGAAGTAGAGATAGTATCGTACGACTATCCGACAGCGTAGTTCCCGCTTTTCTAACCTGTTTCTTCTTCTCGAAAAGCGTGATGGTTTCGTGTGTCTGTCCGTAGATGATTGACAGTCAAATTTAGATAGTAGGTACTTTGGGTAAATTCCCACTACCGTGTAAAGAGATCAAACTTCTTAGGTCAATGGTAATGAAAAACGTTTCTCTAAGTTCCGTTTTGATAGTACCTACTAAAATGAAACTTAAGTGTTAGTAACTTGGTTTACATTAAAAATGAAAAGCCAGCTAGCTTAACTAAGCTTGACCCGAAGTGAAGGTTCTTTTAAACGCTTGCGGGCGACCAGTATGTTGTAAAGTCAAGTCGTAAGATGCCAACCTGTGAAGTTCAAACGAGTTAGAAGAAGAAAACAATGTTTCTGAGGGCAAAAGAACCCCAACAAACCTATGATACGCTTGTTGGCTTTCCGGTAAATCCGCATCCATAAGATGCAATCGCAACTGCATACGTTGTCGTTCAGGGCGTGATGAGCGGCTTGTGGTCTAGCGGGGACCTGGGCCTTGAAAGAGACTATTTTGTACGGTCATGTAATGACTTGAGGGTCGCGGACTCTGAGGTGATAACGATAGGGGTGGCAGTACCGAATTGTCAATAGCTGTGGCAGGGCCATGAGTAGTGTTTATTTTTGAAATTTGATAATTATGAACTTTCCGTGTTTAAGTTCTAAAAATGGCTTAGTTAAAGTTCGTTTAGTTATTGTGAGTACTGAGTAGTCATTACTAGGTAATGATTATCTGTAAAGTTTTGGAATACATTTCATCTTACTTAACGTATACTCTATGGATTAAGTGTGAGGGTTCGGTGACCGATCCAGTTGCGCCGGAGCATGTAAGAGGTGCGCGTGGTCTGCTTTTTATGCGCAGGATATCCTTTCCGAGGGGTAGCACTTACGCGGCTGAGATGGTTAGCTTCTGGGGTTGGATCACAAGCCGATGGCCTGTGTGGCGATGACTAGCCTGTGTGGCAATGACTAGCCTGTGTGGCAATGACTTGCCTGTGTGGCAACGACTAGCCTGTGTGGCAGTGACGAGCCTGTGTGGCAGTGACGAGCCTGTGAGGCAGTGACGAGCCTGTGTGGCAGTGACGAGCCTGTGTGGCAGTGACAAGCCTGTGTGGCAACGACGAGCCTGTGTGGCAACGACGAGCCTGTGTGGCAACTGTGAGCCTGTGTGGCACCCGTGAGCCTGTGTGGCACTTGTGAGCCTGTGTAGCACCCGTGAGCCTGCGTGGCACCAGTAAGCCTGCGTGGCACCTGTGAGTACCTATGTGTGGCACTCGTGAGCCTGTGTGGTACCTGTTAGCTTTAGCCTGTGTGGTATGTGAAAGTCTATGTAATTCCTACTATGTCGTGCATTTGCATAGCACTATCTTAGTACACTTTCAGTTCTAGTAATGTTATCGGTCTTAGTGACGATTCATTCTGCCTGGATTTGTTTCGATTAGAGGCGCCAAGGTTTGACATACACCCTTGGAAATTTAGTTGTGGTCAGAATGACCGAGTTTTGAAGTATGTGAAAAATGCGTGCGTGCGTGTGTTTTGAAGTATGTGACCAATACGAGCGTGCGTGCGTATACGTGTTCTGTGTGTGTGTGTGTGTTTATTTTTAGTAGACACGAGGACGTGTGATGGTCATGATGGCCGTGTCGTGGAAAACGATATTCTTGAATAATAAGTTGTGAAGTTGATTAACTTAGTACAGTGTCTATGGTGACCAGCGTGACGTTACTTGTCATTTGAAAATGGCGCGAATGTGTTTTCGGTAATGTCACGTGGACAGAGTCGTGCTGGTGCGTGGGAGCTGGGCAGAGCTCAGTTTTGATTTGAGACACCGACCAAGACACACATCCAGCACGAAACTGTCAGTTACCTAGACTTGAGTTATTTTGTGATTAAGATTGTTAAGTGAGGTTATTACTGCAATGAAGATTGCTATTCTACGTTATGAACTCTGTACCACAAAACCCCCATCGGTGTCAGCTCATCGCTCAGCCATCGCTGACGCCGACATATATATAAATTAAATACATAGCATTAAGTAAATATAATAATCGTAGATTCGTAGTGGGTACCTATAAGTAAATAAAATTTTACATGCCTAACGGCAGAATGTATTGGAATACCAAAACTATTGGAACACCAAATTGTATTGTGTTCTTCCTTCATTATATAGAAATAAATAAATCTATCTATCTATCTTTGTAGGCACCTGACAATAATATATTTAAAAAAAAGAATTGTGAGAAGAAGTGTGAAGTGTTGTCTAAAGTAGTGAATTGTGGTGTTAACATTCGTTGACTTATTAAGGCGAAAGTCTCACAAAAATAAAAACATGATGAGTGTTCTTTTTGTCTCTCATTTGCTTTTATTTGTGAAAGTGAAATATATTTATTTTATTCCTGCAAATATTAAACCAGGGAGGCATCTACAATGGGCAAAGTTGTCTAGGTCTTCTGAAACAATTACCCAGGTACTCCATTACCTGCCGTACGGCCGACTCTTGTATGTAACTTGTACAAGCACAGCTGTTCAAACTCATTCCTTTACACGCGAAACAACACTATAATAATATCATACTAAATAATTGTGAAAAAGATTTTTAATTGGTCCCTACGACAATCAAATCTGTTTTAACATTTGCTCTGATATTGAATGTTAATCTACCCAAAAGTCATCACTTGTTTATAAACTTAAAAAAAAAACAACAGTTTCAACCTCATCATCTTTCTAACTTTTTCCCAACTACGTTGGAGTCGGCTTCTAGTTTAGCCAGATGTAGCTAAATACCAGTGTTTTACATAGAGCGAATGCCTGTCTGAACTCCAGTACCCAGTTACTGGGTAACACGATACCTCTTGGTTAAACTGGTTGTTTCAACCTATTCATTCCTCATTCCTTTACACATATGCTTGCACTGACTGATCTGGTCCCCTCATTCTGTGTGGTTCTTTCCTCAAAAGACCATCTCAGACACTAATCTGCGTGGATCTTACATGATTTGACCAAGATTTTCTATCAAATGTTTTTATGTTATTATTTACACTGTTGACATATTTGAATGTATATTGACATGTATTTTTACTTTGAAAGTATATTATATTTTTATTATTTTTTTTATTGTGAATGTAAGGACTATGTGGATTCTGTTTTTATTTTTTTAGATTTTCGTTTCTAAATCTTTTTAAGTTCTTTAATTTATTTATTTTACATTTTGTCTGGCAGTTTGAGTTCTTTATGGGACCAACCCAAATGTTCTTTCTTTGGTATTGTTCGTCGGCACGTGGAGCTCCTCAAGTTCCGAGTTGAGCTCACGTTTACTGACAAATGCTTGCACTGACTGATCTGGTCCCCTCATTCTGTGTGGTTCTTTCCTCAAAAGACCATCTCAGACACTAATCTGCATGGATCTTACATGATTTGATCAACATAATGTCTGGACTTTAAAAGAGACTATGACCTCTGAGTTTCTTTCGGTGTTTCTTCTCAGAGTAGTCAAATAGTGAAATACCGATCCCATTTACTAAAAAAGGCGACGTGTAAAAGTGTTTGTAAAAACCTATTTACAAAAATAAATATCATTTATCATTTATCATTTATCATAAAATAGCAACATAATTACATACCTACACTGTAGTTCACACAAAATGACAAGCCTAAGTAGTTACTAACACATCGGAGGCTGTCGCAACGTAGTTAAGCGGTAAACTGGTTAGTGCAAGGAATTGCACGCCAGTGTAATGGTAATTTTGTCTCAAGTGTAGCGGGAGATTGTCTTGGCTAATAGTTTTAGATCAGTAATTTAGCGTGTGTCGTATTAGACGGCACTGTTGGGCCTAGATTCAATTTTAGAAAATGATAGAATTCTGAGTAATTTATACTTTATTTTCACATTTAAACTAAATAGTAGATTTGAAAAGATTGATTTGACACAATTTTTTTAGAGCACTTTAGACGGTATCCGGGTCGAAGGACCGAAGTATTTACGAATTTAAAATTTTTTAATGACTACATAAATCGGCTGACCTAAGAACAAATTTTTCCATTCTTTTCAGGACGTAAAATTGGTTTTTGGTACGGACAGATAAAAAATTGCAATCGCGACCTGACAATGTTACAGCATAACCACAGTTTGCTTTAACATTGCAAACAGCTTCTGTAGGTACAAGGTACAATGTCGTAATGTTGAACTCCCTGCGATACTGCAGTGTCTAATTACAACAGTGTAAAACTTCGAGAAAGTGTTCCTACTTGATTAGTATTATTCAAAGCAAGTATATTTTTGTGTGATTCACTTTGATAGTTTTATAAATGCAGTCTTTTTCTTTTTGTGTGGTCAGTGACAAACCTAGTGTCACAGTTTTTTTTTGCCGCCAATGGGTCTCTGCCTTGGTTTCACCAGTGCTACGAAATATCTTTCAAACACGAAGTTTTCTTTCACCGTTTTTGAAGCAAGTACTATTATATAATACGCATATGAATTCGAAAAGTCCGAGGTGCGTGTCACGTCTTGAGTTCGAATTTGGTTCTTATGCTGTTTATGTATGTACAGACGCCAGCACATCAACCTACTCCAAACTGTCAATTTTTCCCAATTGAACATGAGGCTTATTCTGTTTGTGATAAAGTTGAAAATCTATCAAAGAAATTTGACACATTGTTATAACTTGATGTGCTGGCGTCTGTACATTCTACGTCTTCTTTTTTATAAGCGGTATTTTATTCTATGCTTTTTGTATACATTTTACTGACTGTGTCAAGAAACATTTATACGTCTTGCAAGACAGCGTACAGTTAATATGTTTTTATTTAGATGTTTCTGTTATTATATGTGTCACTACACATGAACAAAGTGCTTATATTATCATTTTCAGACTCTAAGAAAGTGGAACGGACTTGTGAAAAGTACAAACAACACTATTCTAAGTTTAAAATAATTATCACATATAAAAATAGGTTAGATTTAAATTGCTTATAATTAGTATTTTAGGCTAAAGTAAATGTAAGTATTTATTTATATATTATAAATGTAATGTAATGAATTATTACCTGGTTCATTTTAATAAAGGATAAAAAAATATGTGTCACTAAAATATAATGCACATCAATATAAATTTTCTGCTTTATTAAACAGCACCTGTCGCGGAAAATTATAATATGTTTATGTTATTTTTTGCTAAATATACCACTTACGAAGCCCTGCGCCAAGTCTGCCTGTTTATTAATGCTGGTTTTAAAAACAAAGTTACCTACAAATTAAATATTAACGTGTACGTTCCCACACTCGGTAAAAAATTACCTGGCATACCTACCACACTGTTGCCGTTTTAAGGCTAAACCTTTGTTAATCTAGTTAAATAAAAAAATATTCTTATTAAAATTCAACAGGCCAATTAGTAAAAATCACATTTTTGTCTTCACAGGACACACTTAGAAGTGAAGTGATGTGTGAAACAAGATAAGACTTTTTTTTAAATTAACTTGACATAAACACCTAAATCAATAAGACACTAAACCACTATTTGAAACATTCATTGCTTAGAGATGCTACCATCAAACTATGTAAAACTGAATTTGCATATTATGAAAAATAGGACTATTTTTTGGGGTGTGGTAAAAACTTATTAAAAATATTGCTTTTTTTTATTGAACCCGTGAAAATGTTTTTAAACACGTGCAAAACTGTTATTATCCCAACGTTCAAATTGCCACTATAATAATCCAGTAAACTGGCTGGAAACCTTGAGTTAGCGACCTTCAGTCGTTGTCAACCCGCCTTGAGGAAGTGTGGTAAATAATTTTCATTCTTTATACAGAGGTCTTTGCCCTGTAGCGACGAATATTGTAGAAGATATTCTTCTTTAATGTTTATGTTTAACACTATTGAACTAAAATCTACAATTTGTTCTGTGTCTCTGTAATTTATCTATAATATTTTTGTAATTATTGGGTTGCTACTGAGAAATAACTGATGATGGAAATATTCAATAACACTTTACTCGACCCGAGAACCGAACCTGGAACCTCATGCTCTGCAGTAGCGCTTGCGACCACTAGACCAACGAGGCAGTTAGTCCTGACTTTAGTTTAAAATAAACTATTTGAAAACAAAATCTGTTGAGTGAAACCCAGAATTGGTTTAAAATTGTGTGAAACCAAGACCGCGTCAGTTGTACGAAGATACATACATAAACTCACGCCTTTTTCCCATGGGGTAGGCAGAAACTACAGAGCGTCATATGCTACGTTTTTTACATACTTCGTTTGTTTCGTTTACATTCATATATGTTGTCAAACACACACGTCAGTTGTACATTGATTAAACCTACTAACATCTAATATATCGTTAATAAGGGGTATAATTTATCTGTAATATTGTATGTATTTATAAATAAAGTATGTTTATGAATTGTATAGTCCTATGACTATACAATGCATAAACATACTTTGCTGTCACAAGCTCTGCTAAGTTTGAAACTAGAGCGCTGTGTAATATTATAATATAATGTATAGGTACAGACGCCCACATCAAGTTACCCCAATGTGTCAAATTTCTTTGATTGTTTTTCAACTTTACAACAAACAGAATAAGGCACATATTCAATTGGGAAAATTTGACACACTGGGGTAACTTGATGTGCTGGCGTCTGTACATAAGATACTCCTTGCGTGTAGTTTACTACTAAAATGTAAAAATGTACTATAATGTAAATGGGTTGTCATATCTGTTGAGATAAAAACCCCAAAACGAATAAAGAGTAAAAAAAAAACGCTGTGTGAAAATTGTGGTATATTATTATTATCTCGAGCATTTCTTAAATAACTTCTGAGCTATCATCACCCATACATCCTCGTAAAAGACATTATTTAAACCACGATCTACAAACTTAGCAACATGATCCACTTAAACTCCTTCACTCGATACTGTAATGAAAAACCGACTTGATTTTACTGAGAATAAGCTGGAAATCTTGCCAGAATATGGCTATGCATCTATTTTAGATAAATTCCTGACGACTTCGGAATATTAATCGTTTTATTCAGTTCTTAATGGCTATAAATGGTGCTTGCCAGTTTATAACTGGATAAAGTTGGAAAAAACGTCTGGAATATTAAGTGTCCAGCCGATAAGGCTTTAGGAAACTTAATTAGAACTGTTTCTTGTGTAATGTTTCTTAGACTTTTGTTTTATAACAGAACTAGAATATCCATATATATCTCTTAATATTGTCCACCATAAAACTCACAGAATGATAATTTTAGAAGAAACACACACAGTTAAGTTTTTATATTTTAAAGCGATCTTACAGATAACCTTTATTTATTTAATTAATTTATTTATTTTATTGTATTGTAACAGGAAAACAAACAGTATTAAAAACTAACAAATACAACAAATTATGCAACTATTAACCAATTACATGTTTTCGCATATAATTAACTATGATGAGCTTGATAGAGAATAAAATAAAAAAAGAAAGTGAATTGCAATGACAGTATGTGCAAAAATAATACTTTGCGCGAACTGCTTCGATGGGTTAGTGGTTGTTCCACAGCTAAGCATGTGGTCCAGAGTATGATTCCAGTATGGTGAGTTTTGCCATTTGGAATTTCTTAGCGGCCCTTATTACATGGGACATAGACATAACGGTGAATGTGGGTGTACTGCAGGTAAACTTTTGCGTAACCATTTCGAGCACGCACACAAGACATTTTATTTATTATATCGTTTTTTACAATTTATCGTTTTTTATTATTTCGTTTTTTACAATTTTGGGAAAGCTTACAGACTAATATCAACATAATGACAATAGTAGATAACTAAATTGCTAATTACAAGCTTCCACATGTAAGTAGCTATAATGACAGAAGAACCAAATTTATATTTATTTTATAACAATTTTTATCTTGCACGGTAACCAACAGTTATAATAAGACATTATAATTATTGACTTGACAAAACTTGATTACACTTTTAAAAATAAATAAATAAATATTCCACAAAATTTTCAAAACACTATTATTTTCTTTTCTTGTTTCGATGCGGACGGCCGCAACATTATGTTTAGCGTTGGGTATACGGCTATTGTGAATATTTATTTAAATAGCAAAAGGACAACTGTCTTTTGTCCAACTTTATATTCCTTTGTGACTTAATATACAATAAAGTTCTGTATATTAAACTGTTAAGGCGCTAACAGACCAACTTGAGATGACTTCACTGTTGCTACGAGCCACGGAGCAAATAATAGTTTTTATACGTAGCAGGCTACGCTCCGTAGCAAGCGTAGCCGTGACGTCATCGCGTAGCACGTAACCGCGTAGCAAAGTAAAGTCAATTTGTACTATTTTCATATTTTGTTTATTTTTAAGTAAGTGTATGTTTATTTAAGTTATTATCATGATAAATTAATACATGAAGCATATCAAACGGCACGGGCGGCGCAGTGGCTGAGCAATTGATTGCTGCGCTAGGTGTCTCGGGTTCGATTCCCAAACGGAGCAAATATTTGTACAGTCTATAGGTACTTGATCAGGGTCTTGATGTTTGTGTTTGTGAGTTTAAATGTTGACTACCGTACCCACAATACAAAACAAAGTCCTAGATGTGGGGGAACATTTTAATAAAAAAAAAACAATTCAGAGATAACACGTAACACTTTTTCTTACTTAGAGTTATAACTTTAGACAGATGGGTTGGTGCTACTAACTCTTTAATGTACTCTAACACTAACCTAAAAGGCTGTTTATATAAAAGGCTACCACTTACGCTTCCCCCATTTTAAGACACATTCTCCAAGTGCGGTAAGTACTACTTACTATCCAACGTACGTAAGCTGAGACAAGGGCTATCAAACAGTTTAGTGGCGAACATTCCGTGCCCACTTAGTCGAAGTGTCCTTCAATATTTCATGTAATGACACCCCGGTCATAAGGCCGCGGTCGCATTGTTAAGTCTAATAAAAATGTATTAAAATCAAATCAAATCAAATTTATTTATTTTGTGAATACAGGGTACATCAAGATGTCAAAATAATAAAAAGTCTCCGAGCTGTGTCCCGCCCAAAGGCATACAAAATATTGAAATACATTATAAAACAATAAATGAAATTAGGTACAATTACTATAATAAAATAAACATGTCAAATCTTAAATGTCAATAAATAAAATAAAATAAAAAAAGTGAAAAGATTACAATAAAATAAAATAACAATGTCACTAATTCATTAATACAATAAAAATCTAAATTAACCAATTTATTTAGGGTGACACTCATCGTTTAAAATTTGCCATTCAAATATTCGTCAACAGAGTAATACACCTTGTTATTTAAAAATTTGAATAGATTACTCTTTAATTCATTCATGTTTATACTTGAGGTAACTTGTCCTGGTTATTTATTATATAATTTCTGAGCCATTGCATAAAAGCTTTTGCTATGAAATTCTGTTTTAGTTGCCAACACTTGCAACTTGTTTGAACGCCTTTTACTTTCTACAAATCTATATAATTTAATATTCTGCTTTATAAAAATACAGGCTTCATAAATATAGAGTGACGGTAAAGTTAATATTTTTAGCGTATGAAAGTGTGGCTTGCATGATTCTATTTGTTGTATTAACATACCTACTGCTCAATGCACCTTCACTTCACCTGCATTTTCAGAGTGATTTTTACTGAATAGCGCTGCCGATGGCGCTCTCTAATTTCCGCCATTTGTTAGGATTAGGACAGATTCGCTTTACGCCAGATTCACGTTAGGTCAGATTTTCGTTAGGTCAGATTCGCGTTAATTCAGATTCGCGTTAGGTCAGATTCGCGTTAGGTCAGATTCACTTAAAGACAGAAGTATAGTCGGATGAAAAATAATGTTCATTAATACGACACAACAGACAAAATAATAAATCGTTTCTGCCTACCTGCACAGGAAATTTTTGAATGTATAATGGCAGTTAAACATTTTATGTATAATTAATTGTTACCTCGAAACAAAATAATTTATCAATAACAAATCAAATCAAATCAAATATTTTATTGGAACAAAACATGTAAACAGAATTAGTGCACGTTAATACTGCGTTAGTTTATTAACTGTGTCGCAGTTATTAGCGCCCACCCCGAGAGAGAAATATAACTAGGTTCCGATACAACAATATAGGTAACATTTTTGAATTTATAAAACTAGACTAAACATATTATTTTAGTAACAATTTAAGCAATTTAATTTAATTTAATGGGTAGTTAATAGTGAGTGCGTGTGTCTGTGTGTGTGTGTATGTGTGCGTGTTTGTGTGCGTGTGTGTGCGAGAGTGCGTGCGTGTGTGTTTGCGTATTTGTGTGGGTAAGTGTGTGTTTGTACAGGTAGTGATTAGAATGTTTATTAAACAACAATTATAGTAAAACGTATTTCACCACAATGTACTTTTCTATTTCGTTCTAATAAATGGTTAACTGAATGCTTCATAAACTGCAACTAATAAATAAGAAAATTGGGCAATATTAGTAAAGTATGATTAACGCAACTAATCAAATAACACACACTTGCGCAAAAGTGTTTATTGCATGGCTCCAGATATTTATAATAAACTACCCAAGTGCTGGAAGGAATTGCCTCTATAGTTTAAGCATAAACTAAACTTGCTAAAACGTTTTTATTAGCAAGTAGAGCATATTATAAGTGAATTCCTGAATGACAAACAATTATATAGTTAATCTTAATAATATAATTAATTCAAATTTATAATAATTTAATTTATTTTGATTGTTTAGTTTTAAGTTTTGTTAATATTATAATTATGTTTCACGTATTTGCATGCCTAGTGGTAATATATGGCTGAATCACTTGTATTTTTCTTTGCCACCAATCATGTACCCATATTTAGAAATAAAAATGTCTTTATCTTTTATTTATCGCATACCTAATGACTAACCTGTTCAGAGTTTTTATGCCACGCGTCCATGCCTGACTTGGTTTCACACGCCAACGCCGTCAAGGAATATCCCATAGGCAAGCCGGTGTCGTCACGACATTTTCCTTCACCGTTATTGAAGAAACAATTAAGCAATACGCAGAGATTCGTGCCTTGGGTTCGAACACCAGATCTATGAGTCGGAAGTCCGCCGGTCACATCACAAGTTAAAGCATCGTGTCAGGCCTTTAACAGTGTGGTCGTGGCCTTAGGGATAAGCGGTCAGCTTTGTGCGTAAAATCTTAATCACATCTTAACGTTCTAAGTTTGGGACTTAAGTTGTTTTGTAAAATTAAGGTTAATGACCTGTGTAAGTTCCCGGCGAAAAGAAATGATAATACGAGTAGTTTAAGATACTCCTCATCCTAGAGTTCTGTTTGTAATGATTTAAGATGTATATGAATTGTCTAGCCTGAAACACAGTTTCAACCTAGTTCAGGAAAATATGCATCTGTGCTCTAATCCAAATTGTTAAAGATATTTTTATTGTATTTGTATCTCTGTTATAAATAAACGATTATTATTATTATTATTATATAAAGTTTTGAACCGAACGCAGCTGAGTACCAATTTTTATGAAGCGACTACCTATTAGACTCGCACAGCCCAGTTACTGGGTAACACGACCCCTTGGTGATTTGGGTTGTACAGTTACCCCAACCCGCCTGGACCCCTTGATAAGACAAATTATGTTGTTACACCACCAATATTTTAAGTATGCCTGAGTAGCTGCCATTAACAGATTTACAGCATTAACTTTAAAATGGATATAAATGACAGCTGGGACGCGAGGGGCTGGTTCAGCGTGATTCCGAGGCATGCAGAGTTATCGATATGGATGGCCACGGGCCGACCTCGACAAGAGTAGCTGTACAGTCAAAGTTTCCCATTTGAATATGAATCTTATTCTGTTTGACATAAAGTTGAAAAACGATTAAAGAAACTTAACACATTGGGGTAACTTGATGTGCGTCAGTACATCACCGACATCGATAAAGCAAAACACAAAAAAAAACCCATAATTTTTAATATTATATTAAAAAATAGTCTAAAAGGGACAACATGGTGAAAGCGTAGAGATTTATACTTGATTCTTCTCTGTTATAAGAAGAAACCTTCGACCTGTAGTGGGACAGTAAAAAGCTGATGTTATTATATCAAGGGTTAGTCTAAAGATCCTGCAGACAGATATGCCCTGCTCCAAAAAGCACCACCAAATCCCACTAGTTTTATTAAAAAAGCTCTACGGATATACTCACGTAAATCACAAAATCATGTCCCATTGTTACGTCGCGCTTGTCTGCGGGTTTCTCAGCGCCGCCGCCGCACCGGCTGTATACAAACTTTGATGCATCGTCCGCATCTATCATTTTACGAGATGAATGGGCACTCATGAGTGAATATAGCAAGGAATATTTACATGTGGACATAGTACTACAATTTTCTATGGCCTGGAAAAACTAGGATGATGTTATTCATCAGCTTCATTTATACTTGTCGAATGCATCAAGAGTGATGGTCTAGTGTCGTTGAAAAGATTGATTGAACTGAAGCTCTGAAAGTAAATTCAAACGACTCTGACATCCAAATACTATTATAAAAGTATTACGATTTATATTTGAGCGTCAAGCACATATCACCTATACTTAGTAATACCTAAATATTTCAAATCTAAGTAAGTATTCCAGATTTAAAAATTGTTCGTATTTACTCGTATTATATTTATTAATTTGGTTTTAATTTGGTTGTACACAACAGGCATCGTTACGTGTACATCGAAGGCTTGACTTAAATATTACGGTAATGAGAACGATTTTTTTTAAATACTCGTTTCGGACGTAAAAATAGTAATTTATTTTGAAGTCTTTTTCTATATCAATGCGCGATACTTACTGTGCTTGTCACATTTGTTTCAACCTTAATGCTGCAAGATACGAGGCTTGAATTTTCACTTTTAAAATAGCTCGAATTAAACGTAGTCTACGTCATGCGTTCGGGTTAGCAATCTGTGTTTTTGTTCTCGAGAAATTGAAAATGCAAGATTGTGAGAGTCAGCTTTAAAGATACGGTAAACAGCTATAACAAAAATATACAGGGTGTAAAAAGACCCTTAGCGTAAACGAAAACTACATATTATACCCATCACTGGGATAGTTTTTTTCTTCTAGAACATACCAGGGAATTCACTGGTTTTGGAGATATTGAAGGTCAAAATGCAATATTTTTTTTCGTTTGTTTCTCAAAATTGTATTCCAAGCAAGTATCATTGGTAAACTTTCGTCCAAACAAACATTATCATAATTATCGATTTTTCAAAAGAAATTACGCATTTGAAGTTACAAAAATGCAATGGATACTAAACAAGCGGGCCGGTCGGGTCAACGACCAAGCGCGAGTGGCCATACGTTCAGCTGATCGAAAGTTGCGTTGCGTTGTCGCGCTATGCAATGCGCGCAATAAAAAGCATCTCTTAATTAAATATGAAAAAAAAGTATTATCCCAGCATTATTTTTTGGTTAAAGTTACTTAAATAGATGTACAGAATGTGTGGTTATCGGCTATGTGATCGGTCTTTTTACACCCTGTATAGAAATATATTTTTTATTAATATAATTATAGCTTAGATATACTGACCCAAAATACGCACTTAGTCGTGGAGTTGCGGACACCTGTCCGATAAACTTTTTTTTTTGTCATGTGAAAAACCTCATGGATGTCCCCCCACCCTGGGGCGATTAGAGGGGTCTGTCAGACTCCTACTGACTAAAACTACACGGTGTTTCTCCTGATCACCTCTGGCCAGGGTGCGGGCACGCATTCGCTTTCTCCACAATCACCCCAGAAGTGACGGTTTGGTGGGCAAACCCCATCTCTGATCAAGGGAGGAGTCAGCTACTCCTCGCCTCGCCTTGAGAGGCACTCGGAAACACCACGCATTAACAACTCGGGCCGGTTTGCTTGGACGACGTAGGTACTTCCCCACGTCAATCGTCCGCAGATCACTTTACGGAGGTCGTAAGATGCGCGATAAACCTCACCTAATCATAAAACTGAATATACTTAGAGCATGTCTTTGTTCACCATGTTCGGCAAACCAACTAGAAGTAGTTAACATTTGTTATATGTAATGAATGAAAACGGCTCTGTTGTTTGTTCCGAATTCCTATAAGAATATTGCTTCGTACAAATCATAATAACTTAAATTAAATGGCTCTTTCTACAGCTACCATTCTCGTCAACGAAGTCCAGGCGCAACGCCTTCTGCATACGTAGTGCTGTAAGGCGATGGGGTTCAGTATTTACTAACCTGAAAATATATTTATTTTATAACATCGTGCAGCGCATGAGAAATGAAAGCAGGTAGTGCAAGTACAGTGCTAAAAATCTTATTAATTGTAATACAATAAAGTGTGTGTGTGTATTAATTTAGAACGACTGTTACGCCATTTTGTCAAATATTAGCTATATTGCTGCTGCTCGTCTCGACATAAAGATTTTAGTATTCTTATTTTTTGTTCTATTGGATTTCCTTTTATATGACATCGAGATTTTTTTAATCTAGTTGCGTACATCGTCATTGACTTATTTTGTTCGTTACTTTTATTAGTCTGTAATATATTTTATTGATGTTTTAAATAAAAATATCTCTACTCAACCTTTTGGCAAAAATTGTGACTAACCTTTTTTAGTACCTACTACGGATTTAAAAGACAATTTTTCCTTCTTTGCTCGGTAAACGAGCTTTTTTAGAAGGATTTTTCTTTGCTGAGATCTCGCCAAATATTTGAAGTTAAACTTAAAGCTGATTTCCAAAAGGCTGTTCTAACCCAACTTTGAAAAGATGCTTGTGAAAAAATGTTTTATTAGCCTTTAAAAAAACACGAAGTTGAAAAAAAATTGCATGAACATTTTTCATCATTTCTTAACAAAATCGAGCTTCACACGTAATCACAGGCCGTTTTTTTTTATTTTATTTTGGATTTTGTTACGGAAAATGCACACAGCATCACGTTTTGGCTGGGATTTAGGCAGAGGTGTACCAATAGTAGGTACCTACACCCACACCCCGCCAGTTATGTTGCAGCTGTTTGTATCGGAGATTTTGTTCTGAGTAAATAATAATTAATTGATTCACAAACTCTTTAATAACATAACCTATGAAGTGCCTGAGTGAGCTGTGTAGATCCTATGTTTTAGAAGTCAATACCCTCTGGCGTGTGTGTTTTTATTTTTGATTAGCTGCATATGTGCGAGAGTTCTGTTGACGTGTGAGTGTTTTGGTCATTTGTGTGTGTTTTAAGTTATCTTAGCATTGTCATTTATTCAAAGTTGGCTGCGGAACAGCACTTTTGGAACGTCAAAAATTACATAAGACAGTCCCCCAAAACGCCCGCCCTTCGCCACATCCTAGTCTTTTTGCTGGGAAGAGGAAGTGGCGGAACAAACTCTTTTACACGTCATTGTTTTAACTAGTAGATGAGATCGGAGTTTCACTATCTGACTACTCTGAGAAGAAACTCAAAGGTCATAGTCTCTTTTGAAATCTAGACATTATCTTGGTCAATTCTTGTAAGAACCATGCATATTACTGTCTGAGATGGTCTTTGATAAACCCTTTAATTGTGTTATTACACGTTGTAAACCACCCAGGAGTGTTATTCAATTTCTATAGGTTAATTAATTATCACCGCTGCCTAACTTACTATGAGGGAAGACTCAGCAGCTGTTGTCCAATGATCCACTAAAAGATATCCCGACGACGAAAATTTGACAAATTGTTTCATAAAACGATGGCTAATATGTATACAGGGTATAGATATTTCCCAAGGGCGATGAACCCTGCATATACCAATACAAATATTTGCGAGTTCTTATAGTGTTAAGAGGTCTCCAGGCTCAACGTTATGAGATAGACGTTGATAAATGACTCGTTCATCAGGGATTCTTTAGGTTTTATACAACGGTATACTTGATAAATATTATGCTTTATACTTACATAAATCACGTAATAATCATAATAAATATTCCACAACTTTTTACACAACGCCATTTTGTCCCAAGCTAATCTAAGAGCTTATGTTATGGGTACTAAACAGCTGATAAACATACTTATATATATTATAGATAAATTACACCCAGACACAGAACAAATTATCGTGTTCATCACACAAACATTTGTCCTGGTTGGGAATCGAACCCACGATCTCCGGCATAGCATTCAGAGTCACGAACTACTAGACCAACAGGCCTGTCAAATAATTCCTTGTTAGAAACAAAACTGCCCCTTATAGGGGTACTTAATACTTACTGATGAGACCTCTAAGTCTCAAGTGTCGTCAAATCACGACCCTAATCAAATACTGATCAAAGTAACTTCCCCCAAATTATTAACTAATTGCAGAAAGTGGTCGACATACAAAGTTCAACCGTATACGTATGTTAACAAGGTTGATTTTTAATTGGATCTTCCCTAAAACGATGACTTAAACCAAACCGATAAAAATACGCATTAATTTGGATTTTTTTATCAGAAAGGGAATTGCTAATTATGATGTTAGACAGATGACTGCGTCAGTAAATTCTTTTTTCCTGATAGGTATGGCCGTGTTAGCGGAACTACTTTATCTAAGAGCTATCTATTATTACCTACCTACTAAAGTAATGATTTGATTTTAGGGATGTTGCCAACATGCGCTCTCACACTCTAACATGCGCGCAAACCTTTTGAAAATGTATCCAAAGCTTTCGTTTAGCGTATCTTCTACCTCTTTAATTTATAAAATTCTCGTGTCACAGTGTTTGTAACAGAACTCCTCCGAAACGGCTGGACCGATTCTTATGTTTTTTTTTGTGTATAATCAGTAGGTCTAAGAATAGGACGTAAACTATTAATACTAAATAAAGCTAAAAATAAATTGATTCTATGACGGCACATAGTTTGCCGGGCAGCTAGTTAATATTATACACCCCTATTTTTAAATTAGTACAAAATAAATTGAACTGTATCCGTACCTGTTACTGATCATATTTGCGTAATCAAGAGTAAAAAAAAACGAAATTAAATTTTTAAATATGTCACTATTTAGTTAAACTTAAATAACGAAGACAGCTGTAAGAGGCGGGACATGCTTAAGCGAGATCACACGAACGTGAGCGAGAGATGACGATTAATGAATACTTTTATGTCATGAATAGCCTGTACAATATTTCCATAAATTGGGTGACTTTTTGGGAAATAAACAAATGCTAATAACTTTGCTGTTTATGAATATTATTTATTGATACTTTACAAATATAATAAGAAGACCGTCTAAAATAAGCCCTTTAAGTATTTGTACTAATTAAAAATTAGTGGTGTATATTATAGATTAAATGACTTGCCTATTGATTGCTCATATTCTGTCCACTTACCACCCATTTTCAGGAGCTAAACCATTATTCGTTCATGTATACCGAATATTAGATTGACACAACACCTATATCAGAGGGGAAATTATAACTCCGTCTGAGCGACGGTCAATACAGTCCCGACGTTCAGATGATTAGCCTGCCCTGTCAGCTGCCAGTTGTAGTAAAAAGGGTTTGTGTGTAGGAGTTAAAAATATCCTTATCCCCGGTACGTAGCTAGTGTAGCGACATCTATCGCGCCACATACGAACTATCCTACATCGCGCTATTAGAGTTATCCGCGCAACTTGAACGTATACAAGTTCCCAACTACAACCATCGGGCAGTAGTTAGCCCACCAGACACAACACCCGTCTGGTCGGAGGATCCTCCCTTTTCAATGGTGGATGAGGAACTTTACACCCTGTACCTCATACCTCCAAACTAGTAATAGTGGATTTTTTTGTATAATTTTTTAAGTACCTTTTTAATTTCTCGACAATAGGTCATTACAATAATCAGCTTCTTCTTCTTGCTCCTCTATTTTAGTGACTAAACTGGTGTTAGATTACTTCTCCCCATGGCGGGACTTGGCTTCACAATTCACATGCCGTCGAGAAATATTTCTAAGACATGCCGGTTTCCTCACATATTTTCCTTCACCGGCTTTAAAGCAAATGATAATTACGCACATAAATACACAAAGTCATAGGTACTGCCTTGAGTTAAAAATCGACCTCCTTTTGGAAGGGGCAACTAGGACCATTCGATTTTTTTAAAGTTAGTTTGATGTTCAAAAGTGCCTTTTAAATCGCGTAATTGAAATAGATAATTTGACTTTGACCAACGACCATGTCAGGGCACAAATCTCAAACAGAAAATACACAAATAATAATCATCAATTAGCAGAAGCTCTAAAAAAACCCTAACCTACTTCAGTAAGCTATGAAGTTACCAAGTACCATCATGGCCAAAAACTTCCTTCAACAAACTAATAACAACACATACTTCTCCCCTACATTTCACTTTTACCCGAAACTCTCTCCATATTACGGTACGGATGGTGTTCAAGCAGAAATTGAACATAAAAAACTATTTATTGTCCCATAAATCTGGGAAAAGTTTGAGTAACACCGACGCGGGGGGGCGTGTGAATGGAGTCTGCGTTTCTATGCCGACCGTAAATTGTTTGGCGTTCCTTCATAATTATTATAGAAAAGAGTTTCTTGGAGTTTATGGGTGGATGGCTTTAGGAATGAATAATTTATTGTTAAACATGATACCTACGTATTGTTTTACTTATTAATTAGTCTCAGGTCTCTGTCTCTTATCGGCTGCAATAGCGAATATCTTAGTGTTTTTTGTTACCTTAGTTTGCCTATTTTATTACATTTTTATTTATAGGAAGCTCCATGTAAAACATGTATTCAGCTATAGACGGATATAATGAAGGTTGAAGGCAAAAGGCTAAACAAATGATATTGACATTGTTTGCTAAAAAAAACTTTATATGATAATAATAATATGTACAAACGCCATCACATCAACCTACCCCATTGTGTCAAAAATAAGAAAGAAAGAAAATTTTGTATAACAAAAAAAAAACAAGAAAAGATTAAAAAACGAAAGGCAAAAATAAAAATTTTAAATAAAAAGACCTGTGCGAGACCAAAAAGGCGCCTATCTCAGCATTAGCTGCAACATTTAAAAATAAAAACATTGCAGCGCAAATTTCTTTGATGGGTTTTTAACTTTATTTTAAACTGAATAAGGTTCATGTTCAATTGGGAAAATTTAACAGCTTGTGGTAGCTTGATGTGCTGGCGTCAGAACATGTTTCCGAAAAAGAGAAATCTATTAATAGGCATCATTAAGTTCAGACGCTTTTATCCCATGGGGGTAGGCAGAAACGTCAGATCGCACTATTCCTTATCCCGTCGATTTTTACACACTTTTCTTGCTTCGTTTTCGTTCAGACATCTGGGCCAAACATGCACAATGGTTGAGAGTACTACGCACCTGACCTTTTTAAAAGACATCATCGATAAGGTTTATACCATGTCCTCACTCGACTTTTCCACTTACATCTGCCTTATAAGTATGTTTTAATCACTCTTCATCAAGAGTTATTTTTGTACGCACCAAAACATGACCCCTTACCTGACCTAAATGATACGATAGCAAAACGTTCAATTCTGGGCTTGTGCATAGATCGCAAGCTCGATTTCCGCACCGGAACCAATGCCCCACGTGCGCACATCGGTTAGGGCTCTATTCTAGGTCGGGAATCTCCGTGTTTACGAATTTCGGTTGTGTTTTGTTAATATTATATACGAAGCTTTATTAAGTACTAGCTTTTGCCCGCGGCTTCGCCCGCGTGGATGTCGAACTCCCGTCCCCTATGTTTTCCCTTTAAGGGTTGAATTTCCAAAAATCGTTTTTTATGGAAGACTTACTCTTCACTAAGAACACCCCTTCAAGTTTCATGTCTCTAATACCAGCGGTTGGGGCTGTGCGTTGATATATAAACGTAATAATTTTAGCATAATACTTCCGGATAGACTACTTTCAATGTTGATCCTTCCGATATGTATGTATAAAGATTTCTGGAACTACTGACCCGGGAAAGAGCACCGTACAACTGACCATGTGTAAAACAACTGATACTAAGATCAACCTGCCCAGGCGTATTGATTACCTACAACCGTACCAAGTTTGGTTAAAATCCCTATAATAGTTTTTGAACTATGCGTGCACATACAGACAGAAAGACAAAACATTCACTAATTGCATTTTTGGCATCAGTATCGATCACCAATCATCCTCCAATATTAATTTTGAATAGGTAGATATTCAATGTGCATAATTATCTTCGTAGTGTGTGATAGTCCATTGAATTGTATGGCGAGCGATATTGTATCTTAAGATTAAATATTATAATATCTTAGCCGTGTGCAGCGCCCTTTGGTGAACTCCACTGCGGGTGACGTAACCTACGACAAACTTATTATTTGCGGTTGGTACAGTAGTCGGTTTTAGGGATCGAACCGCAAAATTAAGTTTGTTTTTAATTGTATATACTTTTCCGGGATAAAAAGTACCCAGTGTGGTGCCCAGGATATCAAAGAATAAGTATACCAAGTTTCATCGTAATCGAACCGGTAGTTTTTGCGTGATACCTGAACATACAGACAGACAGACAGACAGACAGACAGACAGACAGACAGACAGACAAAAATTTTTTTAATCATATTTTTGGGTTCGGTGTCAGTCTAGTAACACCCCCTGCTATTTATTTTTTTGATATTTTCAATGTACAGAAATTTTACTTCTACAGATTTATTATATGTATAGATTATCTAACACCTTCGATAAAATCACGTCAGTATGCCCCGAAGAGTTAGACGGAGATGTATCTAAGTAATAGCACAGTCTAAAAACCTACAGTCGTCCAACGATGCCGTCTAGACAGAGCAATCGTGCGGGGTGTAAGGGGCGAGACGCGGAAAAGCCGCTGCCGAACTGCGATCAAAATAATGTTCGTAGTTCGGGAGGTATTATTCAGGGCTAACGCGTGTGACGCTGTAGGCATTTTTTCAGAGATCAAAGGCGTCGTCCTACTCTGTTAATATTTATACTGTGGTAATAGGGAGGAGCCTTTTGCCATCAATTAGTCACATGTCCAGACTCCGGGCTGTTACTGAAAATTCAAAATGGAAAAACCTAAGAACACTTAGCCCGACTCGGTAATCGAACCCAGGACCCCATACTCGGTATTATGACTTGCGACCAACGAGGCAGGCAGATAAATGAAAAATTTTAAACACACATAAAAAAACGTGATTCGTCAAATTATAGTGGCGGCCATTTATTATAGTGGCCATTTATTCAACTAGTCAAACCCTAACATTAAAATTTGATATTCAGGGAATATTGAAAGAATATGGTTTAAAATACAGGGTATAAGGGACAACCCTCCTCAGACTGATGGGGTAAATTCAGTATATTATACTAAGATGACCGGTACAATAAATTATTTCAGGAACGTTATGGGAATCCAATAAACTTGATTTGTTTTATTTCCTCATACGTAATGTATTTTAACCGTGGCAAAACGCACGCAGCGAGCCTTCGGGCGCCCGCGCACGCCCCGTCAAGTCATTGTTGGTTTTTTCTTTTAGCCGTATTATTTACATAAATGGAGTGCTACTGTCAGATAATGCTATACATTGAAATGAAACTGAAAAACCTGAAAAACGAATAAGCAATGAAAATTTTCCTGAGAAAAAATTCGGTGGATTATGATTCAAAATCAGGAGCTAAATGCACCCTATCAGTTTGAGAAGGGATGTCCCTTACACCCTGTATAATAGTAATCCGCCATTTTGTAGTAGATCTTGGACCGATTTTTATCAAACATAGTTGAGAACACTTTCTACTAATTCTTTTTTCAAACAAAAATTAAAATCGGTTCATCCATTCGGGAGTTACTATGCCACAGACACACATACACAGACACGTCAAATATCACTCCGTCGTTTTTGTGTCTGGGAAATAAACATTCCCTGAAAGCTCTACGGAAATATGACCTATTCAATACCGTATTGGTATACGATAAAACAATAAATGGAATGGGCAAAGCATTAGCCGTAAATAACATATTTCGTCCAACAATGCGAAAATTCCCATCTTTCCCTCACTACAACTAACACAATGCCTGAACGCCATACATTTCACGTTTTATTTCTCCAATTAGGTCTGCGACACTAAACCCCGGTCTACATTAGCCCTTCGAAATAAAATTGAGGGTAATAAAGTTGTTATTAACCATTCGCATGGACATTGGCCATTAGGGACATGTCAGATGAAAGTAAACTTGGCTGCATTGCATTTTTTAGTTATAAAGCCTAGCTCTTTAAATACTGAGGCAGTAATGTTACATAGCTCTAATACTGCAAAGGCAAAGTCAAAACATGTATTTCAATTAGACCATTCAAAGGCATTTATAAATGTCTGACTTACAAGTTAACTAAAATAAGAAAGTTATTCTAGTTGCCCTTTCCAAACGGTAGTTTCGTATGGAGAAGAATGGACAAGAAACTCCATACAAACTTCATGATGTTCATTTCGAACAGTGCAGTGCTTAGGTATCCTTTAAGTGGCTAATCGTCGATCCTACTTTCATAGGCAATAATAATAATAATAATATAATACTTTCACTTTCAGATAATTATAACACAAATTTCTCGGATATTGATCTATTTACATTATCATCCAACAAATTTCGAAATACTGTAATCCAAAAATTAACAAACTAAAACTATATAACTGTAACCTAAGCATAATGTAAAAAAAAAAATAAAAAAAAAATAAAACAAAATATCAATCACTCGCATGCCTAGTTAGTTCTTATATAAAAAAATGGAATAGGTAACATGTGGATAACGTTGTGAGTTACACATACACTATATACTTTAGATACTAAGGACTATTAATTAAGAAACCTTTGTGTAACTGTTTGTTTTCCCAAAGAAAATAAATAAATAAATAGGCCTCTTCCTTTCACATTATTCTTTACTCATCAAATACAATAACCAAAATAATAAACAATAATACCAGCCTGTTATTGTCCAACTGCAGGGCAAAGGATTCCTATCATACAAAGAAGGTATGAGCATATGACCACGCTTGCTAAGCTAACTGTAAGTCTAGATTTCCTCAAGATGTTTCCCATCAACGATGTTTATGATGTCTAAATGAGAGTCCGCAGCGCCAATTTTCTAACAAAACATGATAAACCCGTCTGGTGTGTTCTCTTTTGTTATTGTTTTGTTTCATTCTAATTCATTTCAAAAATGAGTTCTGACAAAGAGGACTTACAAACTGTAATAGCAAAATATAATAGGTAGTGGATTTAGTTCTACAAAGACGTAACCGAAATAGATTCCGGGTCCGACCCTACCTGCTACCTCGTTCCTTCAATATTTATCAAGAACTGAAAATCGATGGTAATCAACTTATCACACACAAAAGATTAAAATACTCAAAGGACACAATTATTCGATTATTCGAAACATAACCTAACTTTAACCTCAACGAGTGAAGGAACGAATGCTTGACGTCTTGTTTCAATGAGCGCGAACATAAAATGCGATGCTTCCCCTCCCCGCAGGCGAACGCGGGTGATGTTATCCATTTGTGTCTAACAAAACTGTTAAGCCACGCCCCTATTCTGTTTTAAAAACATGGTTTAATGTTAGAAAACATGAAAACACGGCGCTGCGGACCCGGCTTAAGATAGACTTGGAGAAATACTTGTTTAAATATCAATACTCGATCAGGGGGTCGATTCTGCTATTGCAATCGTGTCTCAATGGCCTTTCAATGATCGATTTTTGACGTATAACCTCAAACTTATGACACATTTCCCATACAAAAACTGTCAAAGTTGTCAAATATTCGATGAATTACCGGTCATTGAGAAACGATTGCAATAGCAGACTCGAGCCCCAGGTGCAAGACAAGCCTTTACCAAGTGACACGAAATAACAAAACTGTTATTAAGTCGATATAAAGAACTAACCTATTTTTTTTGACACACGTTACAACACTTGAGCTCGGACTATTTTTCAACAAAGACTCGTTCCAAGCAAAAGCTACGCTCGACGCTTTAGCGCTAGTCTGTACCACCCCTAAGGATAAAGGTGAGGTGGACAAAGGCATTTCTCGTTTATCTGCACTTGACTCCACGACTTTATTGTAAGAGAGAACGGCGAAATGCGTCATTCAAAGGTAAGTAAAAATGGCCAGTGCTTAATAGTTATTTTTACACCTTTGTAGCATGCACTTTGTAGAACTAATTTTCTTCTTTTTAACACAGTTTTTTCCGAGTTAGTCTGCAGAACTTACTTAGGTACCTATTGTTTGACCTGCAGTGCAAACTTGTATCTTGTCTTATTGATCGAGGTTATTATAACAATATATTCTACAAATGTGTACAGTTCTAATCATAGATATCCGCAGTTATAATTGACAAATTCTAACGCAAAGATGTAGTCACGTCAGATTTGATTGACATGATTATCTTAAGAACAGCGTCCTTTGACGAATCATCTTCCCAGCAAATACACTAGAAAGTGGTGAAGGGCGGGCGTTTTGGGGGAATGTCTTATTTAATTTTTGACGTTCAAAAAGTGCGGACTCTCAGCTTAAATTGAAGAAATTAGTTTTGATTTGAATTTTTGATTTCAAACATTACTTGTAGTGATCAGCGCAAAGCGCACAGAAAATTTCGTTTGCCTGTATCCACAAATCGTTTCTTTGGTATTCCTCTACAAGATCCTCATTCCTTCGTATCACTGTGTACATACAACATAAAATTAGATACCTACCCTATGGAATTAAAATAAAAAAAACGTTCCACTCACCTAAACATATTATAAAGTGAACACATTACATAAGTACAAAAATTCAAGTTGCGCAATGTTTTACATAGTTGAAACGCGAGTTATGATAACAAACAATACACGTTACGTTCGCACACGCCACGTTGTCTGATACACGCAAACTTTTGTGTTTTACAAAGCGTTAGGAACAAATAAATGAAGACAGAAGGTCCACTTCAATAGACCACAGGATTGTATGTGCTTGTAGCGACATCTATCTCGCCACGTACAAACTAATCTGACGTTGTCAATATCGCGATATTAAAGTTATCGGCACAATCGATTTGATAGCATGAGTAGCGCGATTTGCTGCGATATTTGCATGGTGTTAGGTAGTTGTTACGGGTCTACCTGTTTGTGTATTTGACTTTATAATTACGTCTGGAAACGTGCCCATGACAAAGAAGAAATTCCGAATGCAGGCATATATTAAAAAAAAAACAAATATAAAAGTTACAGTCAGACAGTAAAAAAAGGAGGAAACACATTTATTTTGGACCGGTCGCGGTACAAGAATTTTAACTACAAAATCTAAATCTGACATGACAGCATACTCCTTATAGCTTTTTACTTAACCATGGTGTAATTGTGGTTGCAAGAAATAGGTACTGCTGAACAGGAGCCCGTGGGTTCTATACACAGGTTAGACAAAGTATTAGTGGATTTTTCCAACTAGAAACTTCTCACTAACTCAGGAGTCGGATCTTTTCAACCAGCAAATGAAGGAATACTTACGATACACCTATAGCGAAACCTTCGGATTATAAGCGTAATGTTATGTCACAATACGAGTTAACCTTCTGTAGGTATGCTTTATATTTAACCCTTTAAAGTTTTATAACTGTGATATGTGCGAACATGTCTGAACAGGACTGAAAATAATTTCACCTTTGAACGTGTATGGAAATATTAACTCGTGTTCGTGTTGCTTAATTAAGATGTTTTTGCAGTGTTTATTTACGTGACTTTCATGTGGAAGTTTAGTAATTGATTAATAAACGATTTGGAGTACCTACGTACTTGATTTTTTAATTTACTAATGAAATTGATAGATCGACAGGATTTTAATTAAAATCAAGGTGATTTTTTTTGGATAACAAAATCAATTCGATAAAAAATATCCCTACAAAGTTAGGCAGAGGTGTACCTGCACGGTGTAGCATGACCACCCTAGAAACGAATATATTCTGGAAAATAATCGACAAAGTCACAGATATATCGTTTAATAATCAGTAAATAATGTAGGTAACAAAAAAATTATAATATCGAGGGTAATGTCAAATAAATAAATGGAATTTTAATAAACACAAAATATTTGAGGATAGTTAACTTGTTCATGATCTCAAATTTTTAATAATTCTTCGATTACAATGAAATGATCACGTTAAGCAAGGCTTTCTCTCTCCTACCATTTTTGCTGTGCCCTACAGGGTCTATAATGATCTCATTTATATACCTACCACCTACGAATACATATGGAAAGCAATAAAGATATTGAGTATTGAGTATTGAGGTTGTAGAAACATTTCGTTTGTTTTTTTGAGTACGACAACGTCGAGAATGTTCATTCGGAAATTTTATCAAAATTCAGATGTCATTGTTATGAAGACTGGAAAAATGATTTCAATTAAAAATCAAAAGATAAAGGTATATGGTATAAAACAATCCAATGTGAGCCTCCCCGAGCCCCATGGTTTAGTAGTTTTAAAGTAACTCCAAATATGTTGGTATTTTTTTTTCAGAATTCGTTCCGGCCATATGCTTAAGAGCCCTTGTTTTTTTTAGTGAAAATAATGGACTCCCCGAATTGCTTAGTTTCCCATAACAAAGTAGAAGATGACATGTCTATAGATCACCTTTTGCTGGAGTGTGTCCGAAATGAGTCTGAAAGAAGTAGGTTCGTTAGTTAGTAAATTGAATTAAATTAAATTTAGGTATATTTAATGATATTTTAACAAAACCAATGTCGACCAGGTGTATCATAAACCACACCAGAGAGAAATATGAAAATGAAAACTACCTATGTGATTTGAAATTGATAATAAACTTACAATCCTCTATTAGCTACCTACAAAGAAGTTAAGCCAGAAGGCATTTTAGTCGCTGCATTCAAAAGTAATAGGTACGTCGAAGTTGAGTCTCGGAAATCCATTCAAACTCGTATACATTCACAAAGCGACTATTACGGATGCGGACTAGAGATGTTGGCGCGTCGTGAATACTATTCAACTGGTGGTGTTGAATGAATAAACATAAATATAGGCGATGGCTGGGAGTACCTTCGCGAATAATCCTACTTCCTACTAATATTACAAACGCGAAAGTTTGTGAGGATGTTTCTTACTCTTTTCACGTAAAAACTACTGAATGGATTTTAATAAAATTTGGCATGGAGTTGGCCGAGACCCTGGATTAACACATAGGCTACTTTTTATTCCTGTATTCCCACGGAAACGGGACCTATACGGGTGAAACCGCGGGACGTCTGCTAGTGGTTTTATAACAATATACTATCTCAAGCGGATATAATTGATACCCACGGTATTAATAATATTATGTTGTTAATTTGGTTGGCAGTAAAGTATTAATGAATTTCGTTCTTAACCTCCTCAAAATTCGGTATCGTATCGCAGGTCGGACAACGTAATAATAGGAATCGATCATGAAAATCTTGGCCCAGCGACCCAAATAATGACAATAATAATTTTAACCTCTTTTGATGAATAATACACGGTAGTCTGGTATTACTTTTTATCTGTAAATTGGTTTTGACAAACACTTTTCTGTGTCAAAAAGTAAAAAATATTTTTCTAAACTAGTGAGGTCGGAGACCGGTATTAATATTATATGATTTAATACCCAGAGGGTAAGGCAGACGTGTACCATTACAACATCGTCATTTCGCTAGTTCGTTAGAGGACTAATGTGGTGTGTGTTTGTTTGTGGTCTAATGGGTTCGAAGCCTATTAGGTACCATAAACCGGACATAGGTTCAGACTTCAGGCTGCTACTTACTAAGTAATTCCCAATGGAAAAACCTAACAACACTTTATCCTAGCCGAGAATTGAACCTCCCCTACCCCTGTTTCACAGTAGAGCTTGCCAACTCTAAATCAACGACGCAGCCGACAAATAAAATCAGATTTAGGACACAACTGGCAAAATGTGGGTGCACTCAACACATATATCTCGACTGGCAGGTTGGTCTAGTGGTTAGTAACCCTGACTGCTATGGAGGTCGTGGGTTTGATTCCCACCCAAGACAAATGTTTGAGTGACGAGCACGATCATTTGTTCCGTGTTTGGGTATAATTTATCTTTAATATGTCTGTATTTAGAAATATATAAGTATGTTTTTCAGCTGTTTGGTACCCATAAGTCAAGCTCTGATTAGCTTGGGACTAAATGGCGTTGTGTGAAAAGTTGTGCAATATTTATTTATTTATTTATGTATTAAGTATTATTTTCGGTTGTACTCCCAGCACAAGCTCTTGTGAGTAGATGACGTTGTGGAATATTTATTTATTGATCTGCCTTAATCTTCGTGTGTTACAAGAATACGATATAACACGTAGAACAGTTAATAAGTTATTCACAGTTTCACACAGTAAATAAAAATAATTAAAAAAACCATTCATCACTAGTCCCATCACTAAAATACAGGGTGTATGCACAGGTTTGAGTACACAAGCCTGTATTGTGATTTCAATGGACGCACACTATAATGGACAACGTGCAGCGCCATCCATCAAATGGGATTAACGTATTTAGTACAGACATTGTTTAGTTCGTAGTGGTCTGTTTTTATTAGAAACCCTTGTTTGTTCGAGGCATATTTTGTGTAGGTTGGACTCTGTGATATTTTTAGTCCTCCTTCATCATTTGTATTCATTAATGATTGTGAATATAGTGCTAATTGTCATAAATAAATCATCTGTCCAGCCTATTCTTGTTGGTTCTACGTTCCAGTCAGGGAGGCAGTTCCCGTATTTTTAAGAACAGTCACAATTCTAATCTAAGTCTAAATCTGTCAGAAATACGTCTAACTACCCTAGATTTTCGACAAGTGTTTGACGACAACGTTGATTTTCAGTAAGATAATATTGCAGCTTGATATTGATTGTTTCTGAATGTTTATTATATAAGTATAAGTTTATAAGTATTGGCCTTCTGCTTTCAGTTTAAGACGCAGCTAAATAAATAAATACTTGTTCCACAACTTTTCACACAACACCATTTAGTCCCAAGTTAAGCTTGAGAGCTTGTGTTATGAGTACTAAACAGCTGATAGACATACTTATATATTTCTAAATACATACATATTATAGCTAAATTACACCAAGACACAGAACAAATGATCATGCTCATCACAGTAACATTTGTCCTAGGTAGGAATCGAACCCACGACCTCCGGCATAGCAGTCAGGGTCACTAACTACTAGACCAACAGGCCAGTCAAAAATGCCAGTATTGTACAAGGGGTGACTGTCTTTATGACCACCACAGCCTAGTTACTGGTTAACACGATAGCCTGGTTATCAGAAATACGGACCTCTAACCCAAATGACTGTCAAAGCTATCCAGGGAAGTAAGGACTTTCCGAGGCACAAAAAGTCTCGATATGTATTGAGTGGACCCATCTACAAATGGATGTCCACCCACAAGGTGGACAGACGACCTCATTAAGGCCGCGGGAACGCGCTGGATGCGAGCCGCTTCCAACCGGTCTTATTGGAGATCTATAGGGGAGGCCTATGTCCAGCAGTGGACTTCCTATGGCTGAAATTATGACTATGATGATGATCTACAAACGGACCTTAGCAAACGTAACTTTACTTTCAATCGACCCACTTATAGCTCAGCAACAAGCCCAGTATTTTAGTACACTGTAAGCATATTTGATAAACCCAGCTAGTTTTAGATCGGAACTTCTTCCATAATATATAAACTTAAACGAAAAAGCTTGTAAGATTGGAAATTGTCTAGCTAACTTGGAAAAATGCGTACAAGATTTTTACCTAGAAAATAAATAAGCCAGGTCTAAATAATTATAATGTTTTTGTACGATACCAAGTCGCTCCGTATTCAAAATTCAACTGTTTAAGCTTTCTGCATTCTTTCTCCATATTAACCTAAAGTACTTCAAAATACACACTCCTCCAGGCCGCTATCTACTCTATAAAAGAGATAGAGATAGATATAAGAGAGATAGCCTTATTTTTATCCCTTACATTTAGTTTTTGTGTATTGTACTTATTTATGTAGTTATTTGTTAGTAATGTTAGTTAGGTACTTAAGTAAAGTTAGTAGTGTTAGGTGTAAGGGCCGCCTATTGCGGTAAAAGCCTTCTCCAAACCGTTCCAGGTGGCTCTGTCTTTTGCCCGTATGGGCCATAAGGCTCCAGCTATCTGTATGATGTCGTCACTCCATCTTTGAATGTGACCTGACCATTTCCATTTTAGAGTCAGCACTAAAATGGTAATGGACACTAAAACTAGTAGAAATACCAATGTTAAATAAGTACAGACGCCAGCACATCAAGTTACCCCAATGTGTCAAATTTCTTTGATCGTTTTTCAACTTTATATCAAACAGAATAGGGATTATTTTCAATTGGGAAAATTTGACACATTGAGCTACGAACACTAGGAGCCCAATAAGGCGACTCAGTGGTGAAAACAGGTCTCGAGTTCCAACCTCGTCTTGTCGATTTCATGTGCGTATTGTTTAATTATCACTTGCTTTCAAAACGGTGAAGGAAAACGTCGTGAGCAAACCAGCGGTGCCAGAGAGATATTTCTCAACTGCATGCGAAGCTAATTCAGAGGCCCATGGGCGGCATAAAATTTGCCACCAGATGAGTGGTAAAAATGCGACCGTTATAGCTTAGTGTAGGGGAGAGCGGGGCTAGAAGTTCCGATTTTCAGTTAACCTCAAAATTTGTTAAGAATACTTGATTTTAATATTCTTTTTTTGTGATTAATATTAACCTACATATTTAACTTTGCTATTAAGATAGTTATCGGGGCCATTTATTGTGTGATTTATTTATTATATTTTTTTTTATGACCAAAGTCGGAAAGTAACAATTTACCCCGATTCGGGGTAAGTTGTTAACAAGCCGGGGTAAGTTGTTACCATATCTGTTAAAGGTTTTATTTGTGAAATAAACAACATTAAACGACGAAATCAAGTCTGTTTATTCAGCAGTAAATAATCAACAATATCCAACGTATTATCGGTAAACATTTGTAGGTTTTAACAAGTAACTATAATTTGTACTTATTTATTTATTTATATATACTTTATTGTACACCACAAAAATACATAACAAAAGAAGACATATACACTACAAAACATACAATGGGCGGCCTTATCGCTTTCCGCGATCTCTTCCAGGCAACCTTAGGATGGACAGTGATGACTTAATGAATTATTCAACATTTAGTCATTAGGATCTTATCAAATAACTTGCAGCTAATCAACCTTGATAATTATTTCAGTAATTAACTATATTGCTTTGTCTTAGGCTGAATATATCAATAAAATAATAATAATGAAAAAAATACCATCATAGGCAAAAACCAAATAACTGTGATTATGATATATCTTCTGAAGTTTCATTAGAAAGCATTAAAATGGATTAAGATTTCACCTGTTAGCCAATCAAGACCAGGTTTTCTATTTTTATGCCAAGATGGTGAAATACTGTAAGCACTGAATTTTACTGCACATTTGTACACCATTTTTTTTAGTTCTTCTGTAAGAAGGCCGAAGAAAATTGAGCTTAACTTTAATATTTAGTCTGCCAACATAACTTCCTGTTCTGCCGTAAATACAACTCTTTTTTTTTTGTAGCCAGTTGTGATTATTTTCTTCACGATTTGTTACTTTTTTTTTTACAAATCTGTTGTTTTTATTTAATTGCCATCATTCGCGGCTGTTTGCAGCAATTCCTTGGATATTAATCCTCGGTAGTTTTTCTTTTGTAAGTCCGCATACTGTAAAAGAAAATAACAATATATATACCTCATTATGGCGCTGATTGATAGAGCCCTATGTCCAGCAGTCGGTTGATGATGATGATTCATTACTGGAACAAAATTGGTTGGGGCAAGTTGTTCCGAGGTCACAACCTGCCCCAGAAAAAAGGAACATCTTGCCCCAATCATACGAGTTGACAAAACAAACAAAATATAGATTAGGTGACTAAACATACGTCTTTTACGCATAGTGTATCACAACAATAGATAAATCCTCAAATCGAAACAATAAAACACTAAACACAAATCGTAAAAATTCATGAAACAGACCAAAAATGTTAATTACGAAAATATTTACTTACGTGAATCAGCGAGGCACGTCCTGCGGATCCAATATTCCCAGCTCCACTGGCCTGTCTAAGATGGCCGCCGTCAGTGCGCTGTGGCATTGCATTTCGTGACGTGTTTATTCAACATTCCTATCTCTATTCCTCGCGGATTGGTTTCAATCGGAACAACTTACCCCGGTAACTTCTAGCCCCGCTCTCCCCTACTTCGATTGCATTTAGAATCTAAAACTCAAACTTTTTATTGGAACGAAGTTTTGGAACGAAGTTCCTTATCGCGCGTTGTGAAAGGGAGCTAGACGGAAAAAATTAAGACCAAAAGTTGTAACGACACTTTTTGCTATAGTTGTAAGCCGTGCAGCGTGTTTCTCTGTCTGTCTCTCTCTCTCTCTCTCATAGAAAGCAAGCCAGTTATTTTCGTTTCGTCTTTCTATTTCGCATTGAACAGTGTGGTGTCGCGACGATTATTTTTGTAGACTGTATACAGATTTTTCAGTCAACTAAGTGATACATAATAAATAATAAAAAATAATAACATTGCGCAAGGAACTTCGTTCCATCCGGGTGGCCCTTGACAACTCTCTAATTTTTGCTCTTTGTTACGTATTTAAGATTAGTTTTAACATGAAACCTATCTATACTTTAACTATACAAAGAATGCCACTTCGTGCCCGCAATATTATTAAAAGAGAATCCAAACTCTTCGCTCAGCGTATTAATACAATAGGGTGTTTGACAGAATATGGACATCGAAATATAATTACTCCACCAGTAAGATTATAAAAAATAATACAAAAGTATTTTTTTTCTTTTTCAAATTGATGGGAAACTGTTTAGATTAAGTGCATTAAAGTTGAGGAGTGGGGACTTGTAACGTAATTATCTAGTATAAACTGTACTGGCTAGTGATGCCTTGCGACATTTTGACTCGATGTATCGCCGTTATTTTTTGATTACGTGAAAAAAGAAAAAATACGTGTCAAATATTTTCTTGTACTCTAGATGAAGGACTAAAAACTAAAATTGTGTCAAGTAGCCCATTATTATAGAATACTTATGTACACTATTGTTTCCTTTTCTATCTTAAGAATAAGGTCGTGTGCTAAACAAACGATCGTTGCGTGTATTCGCGATCGTCGCGATCATTTGTCACTCATTTGTTCGGAAAACCGGAAGATCTCTGTCGGCGAAACCCAACGCGACGATCACAGAGTAAGATAGGGACACAAAGTTATAAGAAAAGAATGGGAAGTAAAAATACTTACAAAGGACAAGGCATTTAAAAAATATCTTTAGTATATATCAAAGAATTCCCGATCATATTAGTCGGGAAACAGGGTCGTCCAAATTTATCTTGTTGTTTTCCTATTTTTGTTCAATTTCTTGATAAAACGAACCTGCAGGCCTAGCCATATTACAAATTCTTTTTCTAGTTCAGAAAGAAAATGGCGTATGTGGAATCAGCTGTTTGACAACTGTCAAGTGTTTTTCATTTTCAGTCATACTACAAATTCTACTCGTTAACACTTGACAGTTGTCAAAAAGCTATTTCCAAATACGCCATTTACTTTCTATTGTCGCCTTATCTATTATGATAATAGAAATAGAATGTGTAATATGGCTAGGCCTACTGATTTATGAAAAGGTATTATTAAAACGTACTAAATTTATAATACCTACTAGAGCAAATACTATTAGACAGGGTCCATAATTATGATCTAGTCATAAGTTTACCACCTAAGAATAAACATGTGGAATGCAATAAAGTATTGAGTACTCAATGTATTGTGTATTAAAGGCAAACAAGCTATGCCTTATATGTTTAGAAATAGATCTGAAGGCATTTTAAATCTTCAAATAGAAAAGTTTTCACTGTTTGTTTGTTTGCATTGAATTCGCTCCGAAATACTGGACCGATTTGAAAAATTCTTTCAATGTTGGGAAGCTACACTATCCCCAGTCACTATCACTGTATTCCCACGGGAACGGGAAATATGCGGGTGAAACCTCGTGACGTTTGCTTGTCAATACTTCTATGATAATATATAAAGAGGAAATGTTTGATTGTTTGTTTGCATTGAATAGGCTCCGAAACTACGGGACCGATTTGAAAAATTCTTTCACCGTTGTGAAGCTACGCTATCCCCGGGTGACATAGCCTATTTTTTTTCCTGTATTCCTACGGGACCGGGAACTACGCGGGGGAAACCGCGGGACGTCTGCTAGTAACTAATAAAATCGAAAGCACTCACCAGTAAGAAAGGACAGTCTCCGCATGGCTGGAAAGGGGTGGTTCCCCGAGGTATCCAGCAGGTCAAGCTGGTACACCTCCCCTCGAATGCGGTACAGTTTGCGGTGGAAATCCTCGATGGTCGGCGTGTAGCTGTCCTCGAACTTGGTGCCGAGGAACCTGGAAACCAGGGACGTCTTGCCAACTCGAGCTGACCTGGGAAAAGAAGGAAATATTTGTTTATTTGCTGCTGGAGAGTTGTTGCAACACTTCTTCTTCCAAGCAAAACACTAGGAAGTATCGAAGGGCGGACTCTTTGGGGGGCTGTCTATAATTTGACGATTCGACGTATCGATCTTTCGAAGTAAGTATTTATCTTTTTCGAAAAGATAAATAACGTTAGGTAAGTAAATGTACAGAAGCTAGCACATCAACCTACCCCAAACGGTTAAATTTTCCCAATTGAACATGAACCTTATTCTATTTGCAATAAAGTTGAAAAACTATCGATGAAATTTCACATTTTGGGGTAATTTGATGTGCTGGCCTCTGTACCAAGGTCTAGGAAGGACTAGACTGTGTCGAAAGGTCTTCATCTTCTTTTCATGTGGTCACTAACCTGGTGTCAGAGTTTTTATGCTGCTCATGGGTTTCTGACTTTGCTTGAAATACCGTCGAAAAATATCTCAACCGTGCCGTGTTTCATATTTCTTTTTTGCTTAAGCCACAGAAAAATCGTGATTTCCATCTAACTCGCTTAGATGTTAAATGAAAGCAGTAGTGAATTAGTTACATAGTAAAGGCCGGCGAAACATATCAACGCTCGGAGTGCCGAACCATGTATTGAACTCTTATAAAATAAGTTGTTTAAGGTTCCTGTAGGTTATACCATGTGTGTAATATCCTGCAAAGGGACCAGTCACAAACAACCATCACATCTTTATCAGTTTTTGTAATCACAAGGGCTTTGATACTCAAACGATCAAAGACAGTCGACGAAAGCCGGAACTATGGCTTTACGTGCTCTCAGCATCACGGAAGCTAACGTAATCCCTAATCAGAATTTCTTGTCGTTGTAGGTACTGCCGGAAAAAAAATCAAAATATAGCAAATTTGTTTAACAGCAAGATTTAGAACTTTAAAGTTTTATATGTTTAAGCTACCGCTGCACCGTGAGGACTATACACTCTTTAAAAACTTTGTAACAAAAAAATAATCAACCGACTTCTTAAAAAAACACTAACAGGTGAAAAATAACTCCAGTTTCGAAAGTCCGTGGCTTTGGTGGTTTTGTTTCGTTCATTATTGGCCACCGACTTCCGAAACTGGAGTTATTTTTCACCTGTTAGTGTTTTTATAAGAAGTCGGTTGTTTTTTTTTTTGTAAAAAAGGTTTTATTCAGCAATTTTTTAGTTTCTTCGTATGTAAAGAAGGTCTTTTAAAACTTCAAAGCATCATTGAAATTTTTTAACAATTGCTAATGAAGTTCTTTCTAAACATTAATCTGTACATCTCTGCTGGGGCCCTTTTAAAATAGATGGGCGTAATGTTATGTTATGGAAATACAAAAACTCTGCATAGACATCTCATAATCTCTCATCATCACAAAACGATACTTTCTACATGAAAATGCTTGATTTGTTACTAAAAATGTACAAATCGGTACGTGCGTACCTATATTTTTTGAGGAGATCCCTCGATTCCTCGAGGATCCCTCATCATATATGAGTTTTGATACAAATGGGACCAATCTGCTTGTATACCCTAGCGAATAAAAATTATTTAGAAAATCGGTCTATAAATGACCGACTACTGAGGTAACAAACCCCTAAAAAAAATATAAGTACAACCGAATTGAGAACCTCTTCCTTTTTTTTCGAAGTCGGTTAAAAGTATAAAATTTAAGTTTGAAATCGCCAATCTGTTTTGAGCAAGCGTGGTGATCAATGTTCGTGGTGCCTTTTTTGGTCGTCCTTCTTCTGTTTGAGAAAAGGCCTTAAGTCGGACAGTGATAGGCTGATATTGTTATACCAACCATTCTAATACCGTATTCATCTAAAACTCTTATAGTTAAACCTTTCGTATACGCGACAAAGTTAAAACCGAAACTGTCAATGTCACTAGAACCGACCGGAAATAAAACAGTAAAGTTTTACGAAATCGATTCAAAACTTCCATACCGACAATATAACCGGTTTTACGGTGACGTAGATACTGAGCGATAACGGTGAACTCTTCGAATATCGATTTCTGGATCGATGCTTATGATTGAACTTTGATATTTTCAGAAACGGGGTCGAGAATGAATCTTCGTTTGTTGGGCTTTCATATTTCCAGATATCAGTTTCAAAAGATAATTTCACTAAGAATTTGGGATCGTTTTCAACAAAGGGGCAATTCCTATATCTTTAAGAACGTTTCTCTACATTTTTGACAAATTTTTGACATTGATTGTCGCTGAGAGTAGATTGAGATAACATTTTCATCATTCTTTATTATGGGAATTGGCCTTCAGATGTGTGTAATGTATCAGATTTCTTTGATCGTTTTTCAACTTTATGCTAAACAAAATAAGGTTCATATTCAATTGGGAAAATTTAACACATTGGGGCACGGTTGCTTGTGTGCAGTAGACTAACGATAATCTTTGATAGTTTCTATAATTTTTAATTTAATTATGTTAAGGTGAATACCAATGTTTTACAAGGAGCCGCGGTTACACGTTATAAGTTAGCTTCTGTATAAAACCAGCCTTAGTGTCAGTGAAAACGGGCATAGGTAGGCCAAAACTTTTTGTTTATCGGGGTACCCCCAGCTAATTTAGTAAATATTATGTTCAACTACAATGTTAAGCAAAGTGTATATGTTTAGTTTTAAGTTTAAATGCCGAAAGCATGTTATTATGTAAGTACCTATTAACTAAGAAACCTAATCTGTTCTCAGTTAAGTGAAATGTAAATTTCTTTATGAGAATAAAGTCTCTTTAACCACAAAACAGCAGATTTTTTTCGAAAATATTTTTGATGGTAAAATACAAACGATGACTGTATCGTAAATATTTCATATTAAGATCGCATCAAAGCCTCCAATCAGATCAGAAACTCAAATGTTCGGTTCAGGAAACAGGAAAAACGGAGCGAAAACATTACCTCTCAATTGTCTCAAGGGTCCTGTTGTATAACAGCTTTCATGTTATACTTGTCATCATTCTTTAGAATTTGAACGAATCAACTGCCGGAGAATATCCAGAGGCAGCTATTTTTCATAATTAATGGACCAAAATATTTGATGATCCAGAGGTTAAGGCGCCTAACTCTCATGCACGACGTTGTGGTTCAAATCCAGACAAATCCCAATGTGACTTTTTCAATTCATATGTACTTTCTAAGTTTATCTTAGACATCATTGACATCGGTAAAGGAAAATAGCATGAGGAAACCTTGACTTATAATTAATAATTATAAGTTTGAAATCTCCAATCCGCCTTGAGCAAGCGTGGTGACTGGTGATCAATGCTCGAGCCTTCTCTGTATGAGAAGAGGCCTTTGCCCTGCAGTGGGACAGTAACGGGCTGGTATTATTTTATTATAATGGACCAATATTCTGATGACGCAGTTTTTAAAGCCTCGCCTAGTAAGCATGAAGTTATGGGTTAGAATCCGGAATTTTTTGATTCCGACGCAAATTCGGACACCATGAGACTACGATCCTGGACCCCTGTTTGACTGGCTTGTTGGTCTAGTAATTAGTGGTCCTGGCTGCTAAGCCGGTGGTCGTGGGTCGTTCGTTTCCCACCTAGGATATTTTTTTGTGTGATGAGCACGATCATTTGTTCTGTGTCTGGGTGTAATTGCTCTAGGTACTTAGCTTGGGACTAGATGGCGTTGTACGTACGTTGTGGAGTATTTATTAATTTAATTTAATTTATCTTTAATACCTATGCATGTATTAAGAAATATATAAGTATGTTTATCAGTTGTTTAGTACCCATAACACAAGCTCTGCTTAGCTTGGGACTAGATGGCGTTGTGTGAAAGTTGTAGAATATACTTATTTATTTGAAATTTTTCGTCTTCTTTCTTAATTTTATTATTTAATTATTTATTTAATACTTCAAGCACACTAATGCACAGAGGCGGACAAGATTTCGTTTTTTTTTTACTTTGATTTTGTTTTAGATTTAGATATAGACTTTTCGTTTTTGTAAGTTTTTTATGCTTTAAACCGTTACAAAATCAGGATTGTTAAGAAACCTAACGTAGTTTTAATGACAGATTTGTTACAATTTGTATTTAAAGGTTATCATTGCAATCAAAATCTCATTGGGCTAGATAAAAGTGACGACCGTTTCTTGGTTTTTTACAGATTTGGGCAAAACTAACTACAGAAAAATTTCGAAGGCAGAATAATGTACAGAATTCGGTGAAACGATGTATTCCACCCTGTAAAAGATTTTTTCCAAGTTTATTTAAGACATTCCTTACAGTGGTATAGTAAAACGTGGTTGTAAAACTTGGGGACCTATTCTGTGAAAATATTCCCGCAAAAAGTCACTTTGACTTCACTTCACCTACATTATCACGGAAAGATTTTTACGGAATAGCAACGCTGATCCTTTTATATTTCGCGATTGCATTTTCGCATTCATTTTTGTTGGTGAAAGCATCGCAGATTGGAGTGCCCTGAATGAAAAACCGCGAAACGATGCTCATAAAAAATTCTTTTTAATTTAATGTGCGCGTAGTAAAAAATATTCAGTATACAACCAGCTTAATAGTTTTTTTTGACAAAATTAAACAAGAGTTTTATGACTGCAGTTTTCAGGATATTCAAAATGTAAAAGCTACATAGAATAGAATAGTAGTTTTGTTTTAGTAAGGCTTGTCAAAAAAAAGCCAATTTATTTTTATATCCATATTTTTCATAGATATCAGTGATATTTTCATTCGATATCTTGCTTTATATTTGCCGATATAGCGAGTAGGTACCTATCGAAAACATAAAGTCAAAAATTATATTTTATGCTTATAAAATCAAAACTTGAGTGCTGATTTCTTATAAAATACAGCACTCACACCAGGCATCACCAAGAAAAGAAAGAAGATATTTTAGCTATATATATATCTTAAAACTCACTACGACGTTTTCCTGTGTCGTGGGTGCGTTTACAAAAACTAAAACTTAATGTACAAACAACCAGACCCGGAACTAACTGTAGGAATCGAACCCAAAACAGCCGGCACAGCAGCCGCTTAGCCGCTGCGCGAACCGTGTCTCATACCGTCAATTGTGCTATACTATCTGAAAATACATTTAGAAAGTATCAAAACAATATATATATTGATACTTTTTGACACCCCCGACCTCCAGAAGTTTTGAACCACATCCCGGTTTTATTTTCTGTGATCTACTTAAGCAAATTACGATTAGGAGAGCACTAACTAATAAAACTAACATACATAACTCCATCAATCTTTTGTATTGCTCGTAACGATACTATTTAGATTTTTACATCGTCATATAGTATGACTAGCATAAACCAAGGTAATTGGTTTCAATTTACTAATTATTTTCCGTAACCTGTACCTAAATAGTAAATCAATATTGTTTATGTTTTACGTCAGTGTCTGACTCTAACATTTTGACAACCAGTTTCACCAAAGAGCTAGGAAGACAGATAGACAGTCGTGGCAAACGATTGGCTGCTGCGCTGCGTGTCACGGGTTCGATTCCCGCACGGAACAAATAAATGTATAGCCTACTGGTAGTTGTTCCAGGTCAGGGTATTTGTGTAAGTAAGTTTATATTTTTGTAAATGGACACATGATAAAGGAGATCAAAAAATACTGTCTGATACTCTAATATCAATGGTTCTCATAAAATTCAACCAAGCTAATGTCTGGCTGTGGGTTTTGACTGACTTTAAGAGTTTTCAGAGAATTAAGATAAGAAAACAACGACCTCACTAGAATAAGAAATATCTTACTTGTTTAAAGTGTCAAAGTGTTGTTCAAAATCAATTTAATTAAACCAATTTCAGTTTTTTTACACACACACTTTTACACTTCAATTAATTAAACCCCGAGAGGACACGCGCTGTCATTGTCTTTCTATTGTGTCTCCAATTGACAATAGTGAAAGGTTAAACACGGATTGGACTTGTTTAGATCTTGTGGGTCGCCTTCCAGTGGTTGATAAATCATTATCAAATACTGGAAGGCGACCCTAACATAGGTGAGAAAAGGCTACGCAGACGATCACTTCCAAAGACTGTGTTTACTTAAGGCTGCTTAGCCTATCCCACTTAAGTGAGGAATAACCTTTGACCTATAGAGAAAGTTTGGCCAAACCATATAAACTTCATAGATAGGACACAGGAAGTAACTAACTCCTACATTACTTGACCCAAAAGGTCTTTCTGACGTAAAACAATACATGGAACTAAAATTATATTTTAAGTTTTTATTGTACTGTCGTGGCATTTGTAAGCCTATATTTCACTCATAAACGAAAGGACGACCAAGTTCTAGGCGGTTGCGACCTAAACTGCGATGCGCGTATAGAGTTATTAATATTGAAGCGGACAATAGTATCAATATATATTTTTGTATGAAAATAAAGTGAATGAAATGCTTAAAAGTCGTAGAACAAAAGTGGTTGCTTATGATATTAGATATCTAATCCTGCGAGGTTATTCATGTTTTACAAATAACCGTGTATACAACTAACTAACATATATTAAACTCATGCCTTTTTTCCATGGGAGAAGGCAGAAACTACTTAGTGCTAGCAGCTACGATTCTTACATACTACTTTAGCTTCGTTTGCGTTCATTCATGTAGGAACACACTCACGCCGGTTAGTAGTAGCCAGTACTACGCACCTGACCTTCCTGAAGAACCCCACCAATATCACGTTAAAAACGCGTTAATATCGTTATAAATCTACAAAGACCACGGTCCTCCACTAATGTGATTTTCGAAGGGCACTTGATCCGCCTCGCAGACGAATGTCACGAGAAAAATCCCACTTTTTCATCCATTCCTCTTTTCTTCGCAACTTGGGTACCTATATTATAGTCTCGTGAGTCGTGATTGATTGGGTTAGGAAGAACTAATGTTTACCCTTGAAGAGATCACCCGTAAATGGCAATTTATTTCTGTCCTTCAGTTCGTTCGATACTTTATGTACAGACGCCAGCACATTAAGTTACCCCAATGTGTCAAATTTCTTTGATCGTTTTTCAACTTTATGTTAAACTGAATAAGGTTCATATTCAAATGGGAAAATTTGACACATTGGGGTAATTTGATGTGCTGGCGTCTGTACATAACACATTACATCACGCCTGTTACCCTACGTCTTACATATGGTTAGGTAGAAGTGTTTTAGTCAGCGTCAAAAATATTGGTACGCTCCGCAGATTGTTGCAAATTATCTCAACAACTATAAATAAAATTAAACTTTATCTCAATCAAATAAAGTTCAAGTCAGAATTACACTTTATGCGTACCGTCTTATACCTTTATGTCATTGAGTTTATATTTCATTTACATAGTAAAATCCGTAGATGTGGAACTCCCACATTAGTAAACACATTGGGCTCACGCCCACAGAGATAATAGTGGACACACGATTTCGACCATGTATTGTACTAAACGCGGCTTCTAAGCGTTATTATTCTAAAACTGCTGCGTAAACGTCATTTTCACAGAAATTAATTAAATGAAAATTTTGTGCAACGAAAACATTCTTCTCCAAATATTCCGCCATCATAACATACTATTCTTATAATCACTCAATTATAGAAAAGCGGTCCCTTATTACGAAATGCCACTCGTTAATGGATATTTCGAATGAACTCGGCAGCTAATTTAAGGACTAGGGTGTACTTCGAATTTAATTAAATTAAGTTTATAATTAGGGGTTTTCATCGACCTTATTTTGGTTGGTGTACCTGGCAGATATTTTGAGAGTCCTATGTTTGGACTTTCACGTCGGAATATTATATTAGTGCTTCGGAATTACATAACATCGCGGCTGTAGTTTTTTTTTATATATATAATGGGTCTACTCTCTTGACCTCAATCTTGTCCTGCGGACAGCGATGAGGTCGACGTTGGAACGAGCTTACCCAAAAAAAGCCTATTAACTCGCGACTAAGAATGAATAATAGAAATAAAAATTAAATTAAAAATTTAAAAAACCCCCACCGCAAAAAAGTAAAACATTTAAAAAGTTAAAAATAACACTTTAGCCATGAAATTTTACTTCACGTCGGGGTACCGCTTGCGTAAGGAATGTTCCTAGTACTTGCAGGTATGTAGGTACTTATTTTAACGGTACCCCGACGTTACGTAAAATTTCATGGCTAAAGTGTTATTTTTAACTTTTTAAATGTTTTACTTTTTTGCGGTGGGGGTTTTTTAAATTTTTAATTTAATTTTTATTTTAAAATTTTTAAACGCATTAATTTTGTTTTATAGATTATACATTGTATGTAGAGTCAATTAAAACGAATCCAAATACAAAATATCTACTATTAGTTTGTCAAGAGTCTACCTACTGGTGTGCTGGATACCCTGGCTGCAGCATCAGCTCATCCTGTTGCCATCAGTGCATTGTGTTTAGAATCAAATGCTGGTTGAAATGAATCCAAACACGACATATCTGCTATTATTTTGTCAAGAGTCTACCTACTAGTGTGCTGGATAGCCTGGCTGCAGCATCAGCTCATCCTGTTGCCATCAGTGCATTGTGTGCAGAATTAAATGCTGGTTAAAATGAATCCAAACACGACATATCTGCTGTTATTTTCCCAAGAGTGTATTAGTCTGCTAGATATCCTGGCTGCATCAGACCAAAAACACCCTAATGTTGTTTATTAATATTACATACATGGGTGTATGAAATTTTAAGACACACATATGTTTGTAAGTAAAGTTAATACCCATAGACGTCTAAAATAGCAACGGTAGCTAACTCAAAAGAGCTGATAACCTTGAAATCTGAACCGATTTTGATGAATCATGTCTAAGAACCATCGCAAGAAACCCTGCTTTCAAATAAAAATAACCGCATCTAAATCGGTTCACCCGTTTGAGCGCTACGGTGCCACAGACAGACAGACAGACAGACAGACAGACAGACAGACAGACAGACAGACAGACAGACACACACACATAGCGGTGAAACTTATAACACCCCTCTTTTTGCGTCGGGGGTTAAAAATAGAAAAGAATAGAATGAAAAAAAATAAAACATATACCTATTCTATATTTTTCTATATTCTGTAGAGTGTGGAGGACTTAATTATGTAAAAAAAAAGAACAGCTATGTACCAAAAACCCATGTTTGCAAATAAATGATTTGATTTGATTTGATTTGATTTGATTTGATTTGATTTGACTTATACAGATTGGGGTTATATGAACTCGGGAACACTGATGCAGGCGGGGAATTCCACTCCTGGAACCACGGCTGGAACAGGCAAAGCGCTTCGTGCGAATGTATGGAACATCTACAAGGAAGTCCCCGAAGGATTAGGTAGAGGGGTAATATCATAAACCCATTTCGGTATATTTAAAATAATAATACCAGCCTATTACTGTCCCACTGCAGGGCAAAGTCCTCTTTTCATACAGAGAAGAGCATCGAGCATTAATCACCACGCTTGCTCAAGGCGGATTGGTGATTTCAAACTTATATTAACTAGAGGACTTAGTATAAGTACTTAATCGTTTTTAATTTAGGTACAGAGGCCAGCACATCAAGCTGCCCCAATTTGTCAAAGTTCTATAACAGTTTTTCAACTTTATTTCAAAGAAAATAAGGTTGATGTTCAATTGGGATAAATTTTACAGTTTGAGGTAGCTTGATATGCTGCTAGTAGGTATCTGTAAATCGTTTTCATACCTAATGTATGATTTATGTTTACAAAATATTCTAAAATCTCATTTTAAAAGAGTTCGCAGTTTCTTAACTAATCTTTTCTATTTGAAATAACCCTTTAAAAAGGGCTACTGCAATCCTAAAATCAGAAGGCGGCATCAAAATAAAACTCTGTCATCAGGTTGTCAACCATACAATATGAAGAAGAAAACCTGTCAGTTTAACGTCCAAAAGGGTCTTTGACTTTGTAACTATATTAATATATTCACGTTTTGGCAGTTATGTTTAGTTTATTCCCGTGTAAAAGGGTCCAACCCAGACTGCAAAAAACCAGATGGATAAACAAAATTGTTCAAACAATTTTTAATTGAAAAAGTACATATTTTTAGACAGTTTAGGCATTGGAGCTGTCAGTTACAAAAATAAAATCATCCATGTTTGCGAGTTTACTTTATTCTGCTATACATAGGTACCTACATACTTATATCTGTTAATACAATTACTGAAACTGATACAGCTAGCTTGCTTGCTAGGTAGCAAATAAATCAAGCAACTCCCTCTTCATTTATAATAACTAAAATTTGTACAAAATAACATTTTTAAAGATTGGTCACATTTGTATCAAAACTCGTATCTGATGAAGGATCCTCGAGGAATTGAGGGAACTCCTCCCTCCTAGTCAGATGTCTATGCTGAGATTTTGTATTTCCATAACATAACATTACGCCCTTCTATTTTAAAAGGGTCCCGGCAGAGATGTACAGATTAATGTTTAGATAGAACTTCTTTAGCAATTATTATCCAATTTCAGAGTTTCAAGTTATGAAAGACTTTCTTTACATACAAAGAAACTAAAAATTACTAAAATAAAACTTTTTTACAAAAAAAAACAACCGACTTCTTAAAGAAAACACTAACAGGTGAAAAATAACTTCAATTTTGGAAGTCGATGGCCAATACTGCCGTACTAAACGCAAAAGCGGTATCTCAGGGAAAGCTAGTTTCGAGATATTTAAAGTTTTGTGAATATAGTTTTCATTTACTTTATAGATTGACTAAACTTTTGTAAGGATGTTTTGTATGTTTTCAATAAGGTACCGATAGTTAGCTTAGTTAATTGGATGTGTCTTTCTTTAAGCTTTTTGATGCCATACAAATTAATTGTACGACGTTTTTTGAGATACCGCCTTTGCGCTTAGCACGGCAGATTATAATGAATGAAACAAAACCACCAAAGACTTCCGAAACTGGAGTTATTTTTCATCTATTAGTGTTTTTTATAAGAAGTCGGTTGTTTTTATGTATACCTCATAGATAAAATCTAAGTATATTTCCTTCCCACAAACGTGAACACGACGTGAATACCTCACAGAATCAGTAAACAAAATTTCCGATAGGAAATATCGTGTCAAAGCAACGTAAATTGATACAAACAAACAAAATTTCTCTTGGGAGAGCACACTAGCACAAACTACACCTGCAATACTTATAAGGCTGAGGGTACACACACTTCGCTTGGAGCTACATTTGGTGAGGAGCGAAGCACGAAACGTAAAAAAAAAAACGGTACCTAAATCAAAAAACTAAAAAACCCGACTGCTTTTCTGAGTATTCATGAAAAAGCCCTATAACAAGAAATAAAAAAAATACAAGATAAACTGTAGCAGTCAGGGCCCATTCTAGAAAGTCAGTCGTCTAGTTGGTAGATTGGAGTAATCTGCAATGTAATATACGATATTTAAAGACAAAAACATGCTATTGTTTGTATTGACAATGCTATTGTCAAAACTACAATACTCAATACTCAATACTCAATACTTTATTGCTTTATTGCATTGCAACTAACCAGTGGGTTCCTCCAAATCAGACCCTCTTATTTATAAAAGTGGCGAAACGTTAAGTCAAGCTTCATATTGGCTTACTGGTAGTAATTTAAGTCAGCGTTCATTAAAAAAGGGGAAAGAATTCAAATTGTAATAGTAATATACTTAGTAATAATACTGTCTGGTCTTAGCAAAAGTCAAATCATGCGACGCCTCTTTATCACCTGTCGAATTAGGATTTAACACGGAAACAATTTTTATAAGCAATTTTCCTTCGGAGATCGTTGGATGGAGTCACTAGTCTACACTTGGTTTTCGGTATTCACGACCTGTTGCGTCGTCCGCCATTTAGAATTTAAAGGTCTATTGATAACTTTAAGTTTATCTTAGAGCTGGTTCACATTAGGTCGGACCGACAGTTTTACCGGCCCGACAAACGTGTCGGATCCATATTGGCGTATGTATGTCGATAGCGCCGTTCACATTAGGGCGACCCTCGATATAACCCGATCGACGGTAAAACTGTCGGTCCGACCTAATGTGAACCAGCTCTTAGACATCATTGACATCGGTGAAGGAAAAACATCGTGAGGAAACCTGGTCTTATGATAATATAAGTTTGAAATCGCCAATCCGCCTTGAGCAATCGTGGTGATCAATGCTGGAGCCTTCTCTGTATGAGAAGAGGCCTTTGCCCTGCAGTGGGACAGTAACAGGCTGGTATTATTATTTATTGAATAACTAGTTTATTTTTAAATTAACAACAAAAGAATAGTAATTACCAAAGAAAGTAGTTTAGAATAAATTTCCAAAAAAAAATTTTCTACTTAGGTACAATATTTTTCCGATGTGACTCAAAATATTACTACTATTTTTTCGGTGTTCGCTCCTTTTTTTAACTAATCCCGAAGCAGAAAGCGAAGCTTCAACCTGTGTAGCTTTACCTTTAGTATTTCATACACGATGCCTCATACAAAATGCTCATATTTATTTTATTTCGACTTACACAGGCTTTAGTGCCAGGAAAGTATGTGAGAACTAGAGACTGAAGCTGAATTTCAGTAGTATGAATAAGATTTATATGTAGGACTCTAGGCACCTATACGTACAGTTTTTTACTATGTAGATTACGGACAAGTATTTTTAGCGCTTGAAATATTAGTTTGTCATCTCATCTATCCTGATGGAGATCTCTTTTTAAGCAATAGGTATTTCTTGTTCATTTCCAGAAACAAATATAGGTATCCGCGTTTAAAAGTATTGTAATTTTTTTCTCTTATTTTTCATTTTTAATATGCAGATATATGGATGGCACTGGACCACAACACTATTATTACCTTTTTGGCCTTGAAATAATGTTCCTATAATATTGCGTAATCGGTTATTGTTCTCTAGTTATTTATTTCTATGTTTGGATTGTTTTACTAATTATTTTGACATTATTAGAAATTATTACCTACATGTATATACCTAATATTAGCAAATTGAGTTTTATGAGTTGTTAAATAATTGAATAAATTATTTGATTTAAAACGAAGTGAACGATACTATTCTTATTAAAATGAAAAGCTTAATCTTAGGTTAGTATCGCAGTACCAACTGATTTGTCGGTCACTATTTGTGTAGGTACCTACCTATTAAACCATAATAATAATACCAGTTGTTGATGTTCTCAACATCTGCACTAATAAAATAAATAAAACAATTCTGTTTATTTCCTGTTTGCACCCGAAATCTCTAAAACTAGATTCTAGTCGGATTTATAAAATAAAATGTTGCCTTTGAAAATGCAGTTTTTAACAAGCTTTCTAAAACTAGAACAACAAAGTCGCGTGCTAAATGCATTTAACTAAAACCAGCTAAATTGTAGTGAGCCGCATCTCGTTATATCGTTCACGCAAAGACAAAGCATTGCACCACTTTGTGCAGCCGAACAACGGCATGGCGGTGCTGCACTACAATCTGCGCAGTTGAGTTTCTTCTTAAGAGTATGAATAAGAAAATGCTGTATTCGTCTTGTCTTTGAAGTAAGTTAAAAAAGTGAGTTAAGGGAAGGTTCATATCTGACGGAACATGCGCCGTGCGTTTGCGACAATATACGCTCGACGCACTAACGTATCATCGGTTGAGTGTGAACCGTCAAGTGTTTTTCTATACATTTGTCTGTTCTGGCATTACGCGACCGATAATACGCGACGCATGTTCCGTCAGATATGAACCTTTCCTTATGGTATGACCGGCGCATTGCCAGATCACAGGTCTCGAGTTCGAACCCAAAGCACGCACCTCTGACATTTTGGATACCTACTATATATATAATTATCACTTGCTTAAAAAGCGCTCGTTGCTTTAATGAAATATCTCAAGAACATGATATTGCCTTATTTTGTACTAAGACGAGAGCTTTTAGACAAACATTTATCATGAATGAGGCACCGTCTGGTGGTGCTAAAACTCATATGCAACGATATAAAATTGTATAATATATAAAATTAAAAAAAGCATACCTACAACTTCAACTTTTCGGCTTTAGTTTAGTTTACTGTTTTTTTTATTACTGTTAGGCACGCGTTTGACCACTATCCCACCTGATGGTAAGCGATGATGTGGTCGACGATGAAGCACGCTTTCCTAAAAGCAACCTGTTCACTCTTGACTTGATATGTGCAAAATATCTGTGGAGGCTTGTTAATAGCAATGTGAATGTTAAATTGTTGTTACCTAATCATGTGTAATTAGTCTGTAAGCCTTCTTAAAAGAAATAAAATAAAATAAATAAAAACGGTGATGGAAAATATTGCGAGGAACTGGAATGCCTCAGAGATATTTCTCGAGGACATGTGATGCCAAGTCTGCAGTCTCTCCCTCTGACATCAGTTTTGTTACTAACCACACGATAATAAAAGAAGAGTCAGCTCGAGCTTTAAAGAAAAAAGTCGCATACCTACTATTATTAATGCAGCTACTACCGTTTACTAATTACGTCATAGTAGCTTCTCTTATAAAAGTCATATAGTCAAATAATTTATTTCTATTAAACCTATTTTCTATTATAGGTACCTACTCCATATACAGTATGAAGACCACACCCATACTGTATAATAGCATGAGACAAAAGAGGCTCGTAGAAAGGAGGAATACGGAACATTATATTTTAGAGATAAGTGAATACATTTTTTATTCAAATTATTTTATTTTAAATTTAAAAGAATAAAAGTGCAACGAAGAATGTGTCCGTGTATTGTTCATCCCTGTTTCTTTGAAGTTTTTATCATTGACACTGTAATTTACTAAATAAATAAATGTATGATCATTTTTTTATAATTATGTCTAATGCTATTATACAGTATGGATGTGGTCCCCGACGCAAAAAGAGGGGTGTTATAAGTATCACCGCTATGTGTGTGTGTCTGTCTGTCTGTCTGTCTGTCTGTCTGTCTGTCTGTCTGTCTGTCTGTCTGTCTGTCTGTCTGTGGCACCGTAGGGCCCAAACGGGTGAACCGATTTAGATGCGGTTTTTTTTATTTGAAAGCAGGGTTTCTTGCGATGGTTCTTAGACATAATTCATCAAAATCGGTTCAGCCGTTTCAAGGTTATCAGCTCTTTTGTGTTAGCTACTGTGGCTATTTTAGACGTCTATGGGTATTAACTTTACTTACAAACGTATGTGTATCTTAAAATTTCAAACAGACATGTGTGTAATTTTAATAAGCAACATTATGGTGTATTTGGTCTGATGCAGCCAGAATATCTAGCAGACTAATACACTCTTGGAAAAATAACAGCAGACATGTCGTGTTTGGATTCATTTCAACCAGCATTTGATTCTGCACACAATGCACTGATGGCAACAGAATGAGCTGATGCTGCAGACAGGCTATCCAGCACACCAGTAGGTAGACTCTTGACAAAATAATAGCAGATATGTCGTGTTTGGATTCATTTCAACCAGCATTTGATTCTAAACACAATGCACTGATGGCAACAGGATGAGCTGATGCTGCAACCAGGCTATCCAGCACACCAGTAGGTAGACCCTTGACAAAATAATAGCAGATATGTCGTGTTTGGATTCGTTTTAACCAGCATTTGACTCTACATACAATGCAATGAAAAATTTTCATAACTGTAGACTATAAAACAAAATTAATGCGTTTAAAAAATTTAAAATAAAAATTAAATTAAAAATTTAAAAAACCCCCATCGCAAAAAGTAAAACATTTAAAAAGTTACAAATAAAACTTTAGCCATGAAATTTTACTTCACGTCGTGGTACCGCTTAAGTAAGGAATGTTCCTATTACTTGTAGGTATGTAGGTAGGTACTTATGTTAACGGTACCCCGACGTTACGTAAAATTTTTAAATTTTTAATTTAATTTTTATTTTAAAATTTTTAAACGCATTAATTTTGTTTTATAGAGTTTACAGTTATGAGAACTTTTCAATGCATTGTATGTAGAGTCAAATGCTGGTTAAAACGAATCCAAACACGACATATCTGCTATTATTTTGTTAAGAGTCTACCTACTGTTGTGCTGGATGGATAGCCTGGCTGCAGCATCAGCTCATCCTGTTGCCATCAAGGCATTGTGTGCAGAATCAAATGCTGGTTGAAATTAATCCAAACACGACCTATCTGCTATTATTCTGTCAAGAGTCTACCTACTGGTGTGCTGGATACCCTAGCTGCAGCATCAGCTCATCCTGTTGCCATCAAGGCATTGTGTGCAGAATGAAATGCTGGTTAAAATGAATCCAAACACGACATATCTGCTATTATTTTGTCAAGAGTCTACCTACTGGTGTGCTGGATAGCCTGGCTGCAGCATCAGCTCATCCAGTTGCCATCAGTGCATTGTGTGCAGAATCAAATGCAGGTTAAAATGAATCCAAACACGACATATCTGCTGTTATTTTCCCAAGAGTGTATTAGTCTGCTAGATATCATGGCTGCATCAGACCAAATACACCATAATGTTGCTTATTAATATTACACACATGGGTGTTCGAAATTTTAAGACACACATATGTTTGTAAGTAAAGTTATTACCCATAGACGTCTAAAATTGCAACGGTAGCTAACACAAAAGGGCTGACAACCTTGAAACAGCTAAACCGATTTTGATAAATTATGTCTAAGAACCATCGCAAGAAACCCTGCTTTCAAATAAAAAAAACCGCATCTAAATCGGTTCACCCGTTTGGGCGCTACGGTGCCACAGACAGACAGATAGACAGACAGACAGACAGACAGACAGACAGACAGACAGACAGACAGACAGACAGACACACACACATAGCGGTGAAACTTATAACACCCCTCTTTTTGCGTCGGGGGTTAAAAAGAGGCTCGTAGAAGCAGGAATAATGAACATTATATTTTAGAGATAAGTGAATACAGTTTTATTCAAATTATTTTATTTTAAATTTAAAAGAATAAAAGTGCAACGAAGAATGTGTCCGTGTATTGTTCATCCCTGTTTCTTTGAAGTTTTTATCATTGACACTGTAATTTACTAAATAAATAAATGTATGATATTTTTTTATAATTATAATTGAATATAAATAAATACTTTAATAAATATAAATATAATATATGGTACAAGATATCAGTATAATAACTAGGTAATAATTTAATTGAGTAATATTTTACAAATATTTAAGATTTTTTAAAAAATGTTTAAAAATGCGCTCTTCCTCTCTCCTACTCATCTTAATTTTGATGTTGCTGTGCCCGACAGGGTCCATTTGTTACTCGAATCTGTTTAACCTTCCACCTGTATGTTCATTACGGATTGCAATAAATACTTGAATACTTGAATTTTTAACTTCAATCAAATAATATATCTAAATGAAATCCACATCATTTCTTAAAATAAATTGTGGCAATGGTTACAACTAAGTGTGACAGCTGCAGTGAAAATAAATTATAATAAATTCGGCGTCTATCGTAATTGTAACATGCTTGATTGTACTTTCGTAACAAAGTGTGCATTATAAAAAACCTTTTTAAACTTCTGTCTAATGCTATTGTAAATGGAGTCTACTATTAATTGTAACCATTGTCTAAATTACCACCACTACTATAATTATTGTCTGAATTTTAAGCTGCAATGTCCCAATGGCAGAGGCGTCGGCCTGCTGATCAAGAGGTCGCGATTCTGTGTATTTATTATGAATGATTATTTATCTGACTTTTGAGTTTTTTACCTTCTTGTACCTACCATTTTCCCTCTCTGCATCACCCTAAGGTAGACTGCTAGAAAATGCCTAAAGCAATAAGTCCGCCTTTGTACAGTTTCTTTTACTAGTGTATAAAGTTATAATAAATAAATTATTACGTAAACGTCTTATATACACCTTGTCCAATTCACCCTCTCTAGTCCCAAAGTTTCGTGAAACAATATTCGCGGGACCATTATCTACTGGAAATACCCCCGGTGCAAACTCTTTATTTGTTGAGAAATATTCTCTGACGCTCCGGTGCAAGGTGATTCAAGAAGTGTTGTATGTCTTTACCAGTTCATTGTTGATACGGACCGTTTAAACCAACTCACGGTGTATGTACTTATATTTTATATAATCTTGAACGTAGTTTTGTTCTGACTAATGATAATCTTACCGCGTTATAATCGGTGGAAGTGAGTTTAGTAGGTATGTGTATGATTCTGGAAAACGTTTAATTGTTTCGTTGGGTTTTTTTTGTAAATATTTAATGGGTCGACTCTTGACCTCAATCTTGTGCTGGGGTCAGAGATGAGGTCGACGATAGAACGAGCTTACCCCAAAAGAAGCCTATTAACTCGCGACTTAAACAGATTGGGTTTATGAACTCGAAAACACGTATGCAGGCAGGGAATGGGCTATTTGATTCAATTTTTATTTTTAGGTCATCATCTAGATTACAATAAAATATTCGACACGTATTTATTTCTTTTTCAAATTTATGGAAAACTGCTTAGATTAAGCGCATTAAAGTTGAGGAGAGGAGTCTTGTAACGTCATTAACTAGTATAAACTGTACTGGCTAATGACGTCATGCGACATTTTGACTCGAGGTATCGCCGTTATTTTTTTGATTACGTGAAAAAAGAAAAAATGTATGTCGAATATTTTCTTGTAATCTATATGAGGGGCTAAAAATTAAAATTTTGTCAAATAACCCAATCCACTCTTTGGCTGTGCGCATAATGGAGGAACAGGCAAAGCGCTTCGTGCGAATAAGTGGAACATCTACAAGGAATGGGTGATATCCTGCAGTGGGTTTTCCTAAGTTCTACTTTTCAGCAGCAAAGTTGCGACCGGTGGACTAACATTGTGTCCCGAGTTCGAACCCAAGGCCTGCACCTCTAACTTTTCGAGCATATTGTATATATTGATTACTTGCTTTAAAATGATGAAGGAAAACATCGTAAGGAAACCGGCATGCCCGAGGCCTCCGAGCGGCATAAACACCCTGGCACCAGCCGGTCGATTCAGGAATAAATCACCCCGTGAAAACTTGAAAGAAAGAAAGAAAATGCATTTACTTACGGACACGCGCAGGAATATTAAAAAAAAAACTTTATTTCACATGTTACCTACCTATATAACCAAAATACCTGTGCGAGGCTAAAAAGGCCCCTATCTCAGCACGATGCCACGATATTTGAAGTTAAAACAAGACAAAAATGGGGGTGTCAAACCCTAAGCAGTACGGAAAGACAGCTTCATTCGCTTTCACTTCACCTACATATTCACGAGGGGATTTTAGCAGAATCACTGCAGGCTAGTCAGCAACCGCGCGAAAAACTAGAACAAAGAGAGAATTATTCAAGTCTACTGTTAGAAGGTAGGTTCTCCACCCTCCGTTAATTAGGTCCATACCATTACCCCCGCGTCAACAACATCACAATTAACTTCATAAACAAACAAGAAAAGGTCTGAACCCTCAAAGACAGCGTCCACTTGCGTCATAAACAGCTGAACATCGTGAGTAGTATAATATGTTGTCAAAGCAAATGGCTTGGTTAATTATTTAGTAGCAGGTGAATCAGAAGCGGCTTGTACGGGTCCTAAGTAAACATGGGCCTGAATCTTAAAGGGAAGCTAAATATACTGACGGGACTCTGAGCGTGGCTATGTTAAATGTCTTGGAATTTGGTTTGTGGAAAAATGAAAGGAAATATTTCCAAAATAGTAGGTAGGTACTTATTGAAGAATGTTATATAATTTCTCTTGATAAACAGAAACTATGCGGAATTGAGTAAAAAGATGAATAAATTATCAAATGCCGTTTTAATGGCGTATTTGACAAAACTTTAGTTTATAGTCCCTCATCTAGATTACAAGAAAATATTCCACACATATATTTTCTTTTTCAAATTGATGGATTACTGCTTAGATTAAGCGCATTACAGTTGAGGAGAGGGGGCTTGTAACGTCATTATCTAGTATAAACTGTACTGGCTAGTGACGTCATGCGACATTATGACTGAATAAAGAACAAAATGTGTCGAATATTTTCATGTAATCTAAATGAGGGACTAAAAACTATTTTTTTTTTCAAGTAGCCTATTGTTGACTGTTACTACCTTCCTGCAGTGTACATGCGTCTTCTCAAACAAATAAGGCATAAATACCGACACCAATGAAGACACAAGTCCAGTAAGAAACTATCGGTTTACCTATCCGAGTTGAGTCCTATGGGACTCAACTCGGATGTTTTGTGATTACGATTATTAAATAGAGGTTATAACTGAAGTTTATTATTATTATTCTACGTTATGTACCTGATACCATGAAACCCAAACAATTTCGGCCTTACAGCTAAGCCATGGCTAAAGCCAACATACATATGAAAACGAAAATAAAAACGAAGTCAAGAGAAATAAAGATAAGTAAAATAAAATTATTTCTTCTTGGTATCACTACCGCTTGCTCAATACTACCACAGTATAAATATTAATACAGTAGGACAACGCCTTTGATCTCTGGAAAAATCCCGACAATTTCTACACGCGTTAGACTTGAATAATACCTTCCTGCACTACGAACATCGGTTTGTTCGGAGTGCGGGAGCGGTCTTCCCGCGTCTCGCCCCTCACACTCCGCACGATTGCCCTGTCTAGACAGCTTCGTGGGACGACTGTATGTTTTTAGACTGTGCTACTACGTTGGAGTATTCCGGGTACTTTCGCCTAAGCTCAGTTAAACGCGTATTACACTTATCTAGTTAATTGGCTGCAGCTCGCCTGGCGTGTACATTTGCATGAAACTCATTACATATTCCCCGAATAATGATGCAATTTCATACGCGGATTACGATAAAATTCTGGTAAATTTAAAAACTCACTAGTCCTTCTTATCGGACTTCTCATTTTCAATATTTATACTCTGCGCGAAATAACAATGGCAAAATAATAATCTTTTACGATGTTTTTCATCATCAACACAAATACCGACATCGTACATCGCGATGTTAAAGTTATCAGTCGGACAGTAATTTAGCTCACCCAACACAACTCGCGTCTGGTTGCCGGAATTTCGCGGGATAAGAAACTTTACACTTTGTTCCTCATAGAAGGTATGAGGAATTAGGTGTAAAGTAAAGATTCGAAGGATCCTAAAGATGAATGAATAACTCTTCGTCAAAGCAGTGCGCTACATCTGAACTTAAGTACTGCTGAAGACCGTTCAAAAAGTCGAAGACACGTGAAACCTATTCGTAAGAAGTTGGAAAATTATCTCAGGTCTGATTTTTCAGAGTAATGACTGGGGATTTAATATCGGCCCAATACGTCAAAAAGGGCTCTCTCCACACGTATACCTACTGTCGAAAATATCGATAGGTGCACATTTCGACCAAAGTTATTGATATTTTTGGGATCAAACAAAATCGGCCCGATACGTTAAATAGGGCTCCCTCCATATGTATACTATCGAAAATATCGATAGATGCACATTTCGACCAAAGTTATTGATATTTTTGGGATCAAACAAAATCGGCCCGATACGTTAAATAGGGCTCCCTCCATACGTATACTATCGAAAATATCGATTGATGCAGCACATTTCGAGCGCATCGGATAAAGGTTTATGATATTTTTGCACTACACTACACTTCGTATTATTTGTTAATAAAGTATGTATTTATTTATCGTATGCAGGGTCATAGACGCACATCTGGAGTTCCGTAGGTACATGATTCTGGCCAGTGTTGTAAGTTTTTGTATTTTTTTTTGGTTGTTTCTCTGCTGTTGCGTTGGTTTATATATATGTATGTATTTGTATGTGTCTAAAATGACACATGTGGTCTTCTAGTTAAAAGAAAGATAGACTGTAAAAGCCAGGACATAACAATCTTTAAAATCTCTTTCGGAAGCTGGAAAGCGGAACAATTATCGGCCGAGTTTCCGTTGAACAAAATTAAAAAAGCGAAATGCTACGAGCTCCACATTCAAAATACGTTTCAGCAACCACAAAAAGGTTGTGGTTCTTTTGAAATATTATCGTGATGTGTAAATAATGAGGAAATCCCACAATGTTTTCAGAATTGCGCGTAATGGAAAACGCTTCACCATTATATTTATTTTTCTACTTATTCCCTCATATATCAGGAATGTACTTAGAGTACAACCACATTTTGTCAGTTTTGTTAAGTTCGATGTAATGGGTTATTTGACAAAATTTTAGCTTATATTCCCTCACCTAGATTACAAGAAAATATTTGACACATATTTTTTCTTATTTCACGTAATCAACGAAAACCGCTATACCTACATCGAGTCAAAATGTCACATGACGTCACTAGCCAGTACTTTTTATACTAGATAATGACGTTACTAGCCCCGCTCCTCAACTTTAATGCGCTTAATCTAAGCAGTTTTCCATCTATATGAAAAAGAAAAAAAATGTGTCGAATAATAGACAGATACATACATACTAAAAACAAAATAAATACACGGATACATACATAGTCAAACAAAATAAATACATAGTCAAGAGAGATAAATACGTTTAAAGAGAAAAACGAATCTAAATAAAAATCAAGTCTGCGATGAACCTGCCAACATCACTTATGTTTGCGCAGCTCCTAACTAGTTCTAGCAATCCTTCACTCTGGCGCAGCTATTATACCTTGTATATTTTTAAAAGTCAGTGTTTAGGACTTGCTCATCCAATTTGTTCTGTAAAACGAGAACAATTAATCAACGTCCACGTCAACCTCGCTAAAAGCGTTTAATTTGAAAGGCTGAAACATTTTAATTTACATGTTTTTGTACCTAATGGCGTCCAGTAAATAGGGTAATAGTGGGTACCTACCATTTAGTTATTTTTTAAACGATTGTCTTCTTAATGGAGGTTTCTTCAAGGTAACCCTCGAAATTTGGCGCAGTTTCATGTTGTTTAGAAATTATTTACAGTAAATAGGTTTGGTAGACTTGTCTACCTCTTATGCACGAGGTCGTGGTTCAAATTCGGACAAATAGCTTTTTGATATTTTAAAGAAAAACCACTTAAAAAGAAACTTAGAAAGTACATTCTTAGTTTATCAAAGACATCATTGTCGGAATCGGAACAGCATCCTGAAAACTGTAGCTGAGAGCGTCGGCTCTCCGATAATGCAGCAGTTTGTTCGGAGGTTGATAGTTAGGTAATAAGTTTTTGTTTTGTAATACTAACACCATATGGATTCTTTTGTCCGAAATAAAACTATTATTATTATTATTGACATCGGTGCAGCAAAACATCCTACAAAAACATGAACCAATAGTTAATCGAGCATGATTTCCGTATTTTTTTTGTTTATAAACACGTCAAATAATCAAAATAAGTTAACCACCCATGTTGTAACATTTACAATACTTCAATTAAAACAATGTTGTTGTAAAGGTACGTTAATTAATTAGCAATTATATCCTTAATATTATTCCCTAACAACAGCAAACGTATAAGACTCGCAGAACATTCATATTTTGATAATACAATTTATACAATATGATATTTGCTTCATATTTGATATTCAAAATCCTTGAATTAATTAGACCTAAAACAACATAAGAGATATATGTGCGGAACCTCGTTTCATTCACTAGCCTCTGTAATCTCTTATAATTAAAATCCTCTATTCTAAATTATGATTTATTTAACATTTAATATTAACATCCTATGCAAATTTTCCTGTACGGTAGTTAAAATATAATGTGTAAACATTAAACTCAAGAGTAATAAAATACTAAAACAACATACTCATATTAATAAATATACCTATATTTTGTAGACTGATTGAGTCTACCTAAAAATGGACGATGACTTCAAGATTGTCTTAATTGAGTACGACGCTTGCAATTTTTGGTTGAGCTATTTCCACTGCTGACAATTGAATAGTCAAACGAACTTACCTGTAAGTGAAGTTCGACGGTAATTATACGAAGTCTTTGTTTCATTCGAAAATGAGATAGGTTTACTTGTAGTACGGCTCATTTATATCACATCTTCATTACATAGTTTACAGCCAAAAACTGAACGTATCCCCTCGTGTCACGCGCACCTGTCAGTTATCTGTCAAATATCTTCATTAAGTTCACAGCAAATGATTGGTTTTACAACGTGGGGTCCAAGCATAAAATTGTATTTAGATAGCATGTATTGTTTGGGTCGGGTGGGACTCTTCTCATTTTCGAATGAAACAAAGACTTCGTATAACGTCGAACTTCACTTACAGGTAAGTTCGTTTGACTATTCAATTATACTCGTCTTTGTTTCATTCTCAATGAGATAGGTTTACTTGTAGATGTTTAAAGACAAGTTGTAAAATCAATCAATAATTATTAAATAATTAAAAATAACAATGAGTTATTTTAAATTTTCCAAAAGAATCAAAAAAATAAATAAAAAACACAACATCGAATTACAATTCAAATAGAATCATACTCGTTAAAACTAAAATGGAAAATGTCTATTATTAATATGTCCATTTTGGAAATTTAGGAAGGAATGGTTGACCCTTCAGTTCACGTGTAGGTATAATTTATAATAAAGTTGATATTAAAAAACCCCCTTACCGGCTGAAATTCTTACATAATGAATGTAATGAAAGTTGAAAAAACGCGCTAATATTAAGTTCACTCTTTCTTCCATAGCCCTGGTAATCCAACGGCTGACACTGGAGCTTATACAGTTCAGCGTTTTTGTTACAATGTTTAGTAGGTACCTACTTACCTATTGTTTTGTAAAAATAGGAAACAAAAAATAGAAACCTTGTAATTGTCCATCTCCTAATTTATTGTTAATCCTTCATCATATCAATTGTAATAGCTGTAATTTTCTTAATTATGATTACCTATGTCTAATTGGATCACTCTATTTTTATAATGGAGATTGTTATCATCCTTTGACCTGTAGTTTTCGCAAATAGACTCAATAGACCTTCTTGGTAACAAAGTATAAATCACGTTGTTGCCTGTAATTATTTAAAACATAATTAAGTAAACATGAAAAAACATCCCAAGTAGGTATATCTAAGTTTAAGAGGTCTTATTATGAAGCCTTTAAATAATCTTTTCATGTTATCATCTTATGCGGTCCTATGATCAAGGGTAGAGCAGATCAAATATAAACAAAACTTTCATAGGAAAAACTTCTTCCAGGAGTCTCATTATGATATTGATCAGCATAAGTTATGGTAGGCTTGGTACTGCTACAATTCACAGTTTTAAGTCAAACGCACTGGAATTCAATCAATATTTAACGTAATTAATTTTCAACTGCTTGTTCACAATCCAAACATGTACAAATGTTTACATGACAATATTCTTCAACGGTTGTTTGTAAGAGATCACTTACCTATTTTATGAGTAATAAATACCCTATATAACTCTTTAAGTTATTAAGGTGGATAATCAAGAGTATTCTATACTTTTAAAAATAAATAAATTTAAATAAAATCATTTCATTTTGTATTTTACTAACTTTACGATCCAATATGGACTACTTTTCAGTCTATTAAACCTATTCTTGACACTTATTTCAATTTCCTGTGAAGGACATGTCACAATCTAGAATGATAGTGCCAAGGAGATAATTAAGGGGTTAAAATGCCTCTGTAAATGTATCAACAATCTCTGAAATATTGAGAACCATGGTTTGACTGAACAATGGATGAAGTACAAACAGTACCTTCTGCTTTTGTAATGTTTACTTTTCTTCTAGATTCAGAATCAGCTATTAATTAAAATTTAATCATGTAGAAAACCAAAATCAAAAAACCCTTTGGTTTGTAATCACACCACTGCCAATTATTTTTAGTAATGGTATATAGATAGGTAGGATATTGAACTCCTCCCAATCAATTGTATGTTAATGTAGTCATGTAATCCATTCTCTATCAGATTTCACTATCTGTTGGGTGTCCTGCAAGGCATTACAGACTAAGTAGGCAGCAATTGAATCTAAAATATAATTTGAAGCTTAGCTTCATTTTCAGTCCATTGCTTAGATGCCTCCGAAAACCATAACCTCTTGGAAATTACCTTGTGGAAAAAGTATTTGTAAATAAATATATATTCCCCAACTTCCACACAACGCCACTTAGTTCCAAACAAAGCAGAGTTTGCGTTATGGGTACTAAACAGCTGATAAAAATACTTATATACTTATATATATGCTGATAAATAAATACATATTAGGGATAAATTATACCCAGACACAGAACAAATGATTGAAAAACATTATCCTGGGTGGGAATCAAAACCACAACCTCTAGCATAGCAGTCAGGGTCACTAACCACTAGACCAACAGGCCAGTCAAAAAATAAAATAAAGTCTCTAACTTGAAAATATTCTTTACTCTGACTATGTTTATGAACTACCATTCAAGGTCTTGTTTAAACATGCAGTATTCAAGGTAGTATCTATTCCATAATAATTTATTCTCATTATTAACTTATTAAATAAAAGACAAGATATTCAATAAAGTCATGCAAGTGGATGTAAAATTTTCATTCATCTGAACATGGAATCTGACTTTAGTTGACTTCACATGTTTAACTTATAAGAGTTGTTTAGTTCGTTAGTTAGGAATCTTGTTTTTCCTTGTTTATCTACAGTTAACTGAATTATTTCTTAACAGAAATTCGGAATAAACAAACTGATATATTATAGCCTCTCATTTTGTAAGCATTTTTCACCTTTCTTGTAAAAGTTTATCATTATATATAGGTAACCCAAAAAACATAAAACAATTAATTGTTGCCATTTCCTTTGAAGAGTCTATAATGTCATATATGTGTAAATATTGACCAGGCAATAAGCCTGTTTAAAAAACTACCTCTATCAGAAAGTCATTTTTCTGTTAAATATCACTTATAGTGCGGTAGACTTTTCATTTGAAATGTTCTGTTTTAACAAAAAACTTCAACTTCTAATTTAGAAATTAATGGAAAGCTTCCAATGGGCTTTTTACCAATAAAAGACTGGTAAACTAAGCTTTAGTATTCTGACCAATTTCTATTGCTCAGAAAATATTTATAAATTACAGATATTATCTGAAAAGATTTCTCTTTGGAAAGTTTTTCTTTCAATGAAAAGTAACTTTGGTGTGGTTTAGTATGAAATAAAGTTGTAAAGTAGTTACAATCTTATCAAAAAATAATAACCACAAATAGAAGTGATGATTAGTTATCAATCACATAAATTAATTTTTTAAAATGCCCACCTGTGGGTGTATTTTGCAGCGCTGATGAATCCTCCGGTCTTCTCATGTTTTCTCAACCACTGGTGTCTCAGATGATGCCTCCCCCCCCCCATTTTTGGAGTGAGGTTGGTTTTTAAAGCTGCTTGTTTGGGAAGTATTGGGTCTTCACCAAATAAGTATGTTTCTGACTCCGAATAAGGCAGAAAACTCTTGATGTCTTTATGACTGTTACTAGCAGGGAAAAAATGCCCCTCTATATGTATACATATATATCATACCTTAAAGTATCACTCAACTTTGTTACATTTTTTGCTCCGGAGTATCTAGACACATTTGAAGGTCTGAGTCAAAACAAGGCAGGGCGATGACACCCTGATGTTGTCTTCATCTTCATTATGCTTATTAAATAACATATTTTGTTAAGCTTCTTAGTAAGTATTAGATACCTGGGTAATCTATTTTTGGTAAATCTTATCCTGATTTCTCCAGTTGAGAACCCACGGCTAGCATTTTGCGAATCTGAACATCTTATGTCTTTTCCGGAGGTACCTGGTACCTGTTCTTCAATTATTCCATTTACCAACTAGAATCTGCATAATACAACTTTTGTTTGAAGATTTTTTATGAACTCCGGAGAAACATTTTTTGTTTTTTCTAATAATTTCAGATGAATTGTTTTAATGAATTTATTACAGTGTCTGTAGAAAACAGTTCATGCTGTAAAGGCAACAAACATTGTACCATATAACCATGTAAGTTCCCGCAGAACTTCCCTTGAAGGTTATAAGAAAATAGTCAACCATGTGTGTCCCTAAAGAACACCCCTCAGATTGCTTAAATCACAACATAGCCATTGTAAACCACGTGCGCTCCCGCAGAACGCCCCACAGGTTCTAGGCAAGTTGCTCACCATATATAGCCATTTTTCATCACAAATGCGTCTTCAAACGCTCCACAGGTTAGGCTATTCACTGCCAATACTGCCATTGTTGACCACGTACGTTCCCGCAGAACGTCCCACAGGTCAGGCATGCACAAGTTGTGTTGCTCACTTTAGCCATTTTTCATCACAAATGCGTTTTCAAACGCTCCACAGGTTGGGCTATTCACTGCCAATACTGCCATTGTTGACCACGTACGTTCCCGCAGAACGTCCCACAGGTCAGGCATGCACTTGTTGTTCACTATAGTAATTTTTCATCACCAATGCGTTTTCAAACGCTCCACAGGTTGGGCTATTCACTGCCAATACTGCCATTGTTGACCACGTACGTTCCCGCAGAACGTCCCACAGGTCAGGCATACACTTGTAGGTTGCAAGCACAGTAGCACGTGCATAACGCAAAAAACACAAAGCGCACCCTATGTTTTCATATTCACTAGCTATAATACGCACACAGGGTCTTGATTTGCTATAGTTATAATCAGGCAAGTATTTGAATCAGTTTTCTGATGAAATAGTTACAGAAAACAGTTTAAAAGCGGCCATTTTTTATAGGTATTTTCTTACCTTCTTCGTGACTTGAATCAAGTTTTAGCTTAAAATACATCTCTCAGTCGTTTTGATATTCTAATTTTATCTAGTGAATTCCTTTTTCCCATTATTATGCTATTTGGAACAGTATTTTCACAATACAACACAAAATATTAAAAAATATAGGAAAAAGATGACGCCATTATGTGACATAAAAAACCAAATGAAGATATTTGACAGATAACTGACAGGTGCGCGTGACACGAGGGGATACGTTCAGTGTTTGGCTGTAAACTATGTAATGAAGATGTGATATAAATGAGCCGTACTACAAGTAAACCTATCTCATTGAGAATGAAACAAAGACGAGTATAATTACTATTATGTACACCCCTAAAAAATAAACAAACAAAAGAATAGTAAAACAGTTATAGGGCATCAAAAAACTCATCCGCATCGCTGTCAACAGGAAAAGTGCCCAGAAGACTGGCCGCATTGCCACGTTGTATGGCAATGCTGATTCTCTGACCGAAATAAAGGCCAGCCCTCTGGTCACGTAAAGAGTCTGCTGACAATGAGTCAGATAGTTTTCGAACGTCCCATTCATTTACAGACAATTTTTTTCTGTGTCAGTCGCTTCTAAGTTTAAGTTCTTGAAGATGGATATCTAAGCATATACTCGTAGCTCAACGATTTTTTTTCATATTGTTTTGGTATACTAGCTTAAAACTAATTTTATCCAACCCGGGCATGAAACATTGATCCCAAACAACATAGTTTTGAGTAACTTTGTACGATTATTACGTATCTACTAATGCATAATTGGTTCAACTTTAGACATTTGCCAATTAGTCCTTTCATTCCATTTTTAACTGTATAGCAATTTAAGCAAAAGTAATTTCGTTTTTTTCGGGTTTTATTTAAGCCTGACCTTTTACTTCTGTTTCGAGTTGAAATAAAATCGCTTCGTTGTCGCTTTCGCTTCGTGCAGCGACGAGCTTACGTGGGCGGTAAGAGGCGGATTAGCGTGTTTTTATAGTATTTTATATTGCCACGAAAGCTTTCGTACTTTTGTGGTTATATTCTGGCGTTAAAAGGTACGATTTCGATTTTTTTCCGAGGATTTGTTTACGCTTCCATATTCCCTTATCTTTTTAAACTGACATTACAGCTAAACCCAGATGAACCTGAATACCATACTTTTACATAGAGCGCCTGGCTTTCTGACCTCTACAACCATCAATAGGTAACACTATATCTCATGGTTGAACTGGTTAACAGACTATCAAGGCGATTAGTCATACTATGGTATGGTCTCGGTTCCGGACCCGGTCCTAGTCCCGGTGTTTTGTTATAGACTTCAAGCCAAAAGTCGTTAGCTGGACTCATTACGGCATACATACTAAACCATTACTGATACATTATCCCATTATCACTAGAGTCCAAATTGACAGAAAGTAGGCAGACTAGGTAGGTAGGTTGTCTGTAAGAGATCGCTTTTAGCGATAAGGCCGCCCATTGTATCACCGCTTGTAGCCCTTAAAATTATAATTTGTAAGTGTTAATGGTGTACAATAAAGAGTAAGTATTCTATTCTATTCTATTCTATTCTATTCTATTCTATACATTCAAGTTCTTCCAACTTATAAGACAGACGTGTTGCTGTGGTGTTTGTTCCACCACTTCTTCTTCCTAGCAAAAACACTATGAAGTGGCGAAGGGCGGGCTTTTTGGAGGACTGTCTAATGTAATTTGGACATTTAGAACTGTAGATCTTATATATCTCTTTTAAGTCTGTATGTCCATCTGTCAGCTAATCAGTTTGCTCAGTTTCCTTTTGCTGAACTATGATCAAATCCATATTAAAGTACCAGGTTGACATGAGCGTGCAAGAGGTTGTGTTTACCAAATGTTTAACATACTTTCCGATGTATTGATTGTAATGAATGGTCACCCATCAACATACCCATATCTTCAAGCTTAGCTTAACCTCCGATCTACTCTTGCCGCTGTTATTATTAAGCAGCAAGCTCCAACACAAAAATAATATAGGTAAATTTATCTAATATGGAAATTGCTCATTTCTGTTATCAAGTATAACTCAATTGCGGGAACCGCTATTTCCATTACGCAAATGCCATTAAATATACCATATGTTATACCTGTGTCTGCTTTAGCTAAATATTTGAATAGACGAAAACGCCCCAGGGCGGCTACACTGGCGTGCATGGAATCCGGGCCAATTCTAAATTTATAAGCGTTGAATTTTAAAGAACCTTGGTGTAGACACAGTTGCCGTGCTAGACTCTCGTACGTAAATCATTCGATTCTTGTGATGCACCGTGTTGACTTTCACTGGGACATTTTTATTCACACGTCGTGAGCGATTGACTTGTGGCAAGCATGTTTCAAGAAAATCTTTATTACCTATTCTTTCGAACGTTCTCCCAAAAACTGACGTGTGAGTTCTGATTTATACAGCTGGGACTAGATCACAAAAACACGATATCTATAAAAAACAGACGACATCATCGTCATTGGCCAAAGCCAAGCCAAGCTGTACCAAACATAGTAGCGAAGAAGCTATCTTCTTCCCAACTATTTTTGGTACAGCTTCCAGAAGATTCGGAATAATAATAATATTTATTTGCTCAAAACATGGTATCAAAAATGGTAAAAATAAACAATAAGTACTTACTCATACATGTTTTGCTATTAGTCATAGCATACAAACATTTGTTACATTGCATAATGCCTCTCGTCCAAGAAATCATTTACACTGTAAAAACTATTAATAACTAATCATTTATGTAGTTTAACTTCAAATTGTCTAAGATCTAAAACCTTAAAATCACTTGGAATGTTATTATACAATTCGAACACACATGGCTAAACAGCTTTTATTATGTTTTGTCAGTCTCAGGAAGCAGCTGAATGCCATTATTTGATATGAAGCAACTGCTTTTAGGTCTCTCAATACCCAGTTACTGGTGGATTAGTAACACTGGTTGTACCCACGGCGACTATAAAAGACACTACAGCTTAAATATTTTTCCTTTCGATTCGAATCAGCCTGTCCCTCGAAGCCGAGGTCTTTACCTCACAGGGTACCCTTAGCAAGCAATCGCTAAGTTTTTAACCCTGGCTGGAGGTCTTAATTGATTAATGCATCCACAGGAAAGCCGGGTCAAACAATGGACATCCTTCTGGGTTTATCTGCGAGATGCCAGAAAAAACATATGGTATTTTTCGAGACACGGTGGGGTTTTGAATATAGATATCTGGTACCCATTCCCTGACTCACCTAGAAATGATATTTATTGACAATGGTAACCACTTAGACAAAAAAATATTCCCTCACATTTCAATTCATTTGAGGACATAAATAACTCCGCAAATGCGTCAACTTTTCATCGTCACGAGTCACGAGTGTTTCAAACCGATATATCAGTTTTATTTCAATGATGTTGGATCATAAATATCGGGAAACATTGTTCATCCGATGACAATGTTACACTTCAACATTGATATATAAGTGTTGTAACTGTAACAAAGTGAATAACAGCAATGGAACTGGCAATAATATCTATTTAATGTGAACTTGTTGAGTTTTATTTGAACGGTTTTCAAAAGGATTTACACCATACTCTTTTATCTTTTTGTATGTCTTTAATTAAACTTTGTATTGACTACCTCTCTGTAAAACTATATAGATGTCAACGTATTGACCAATGCATGGTTTTGATTGGGGTAATTATCACTTGCTTAAAAAACCGCAGGCATCAGGCGTGCGAGTTTCCTCGCGATGTTTTCTTTCAGCGCAAAGCATTGGGCAAAGGTCTGAAATATGTTATCATTATAATATATTATAGGATTTGCCTTATCATTATTAGCAGTCTAAAATCTGGATTATTTCCCGTCTGTAGGTATATCGCCTATCATATGGAACTAAAACATATCTTGCGAAATGTCAATTAACGACAGTCGCACCTCTGCCGCACCCTTCAGAGCACAGTCGTGACGATGCTTACAAACACAGCTAAATTCCACACCACAATACCCATTGCATTTTATATTACAAAGTTATTACATAAGACAATGCAATCGCAACATACAGACACATTGAAGGACTCTCATCGCATATTGATGGCTGTTCCATGAGAAACAATGTGGATGCTGCAGGGAATACATGATGATACGTAGGTAGTACCTACAATATAAAATCATACAAAGTCTTCTTCTCTTCGTGTGCTTAGCAAGTCTCCTGGTGGCAGATTTTTTATGCCGCCCGACATGGTTTGATATGCCATCGTAAAAAATGTCTCAGCCATGCCGTTTTCCACACAATGTGTTTTTTGAAGGAAATGCCAATAATAATAATGTGCGCATGATAAAAAAAATGATTTATTTATTTGCTTTGTAAGTAAAACATGAGTGATGATGACCGTACATTGTTTTTTAGGTCTTTTACGCAATGGCCATCATATTGGCATATGGAATAATGGGCATATTTTGCCGTAATAAATGGCGAATAAAAATAAAAAAAATAAAAATAAAATAAATTTATTTATTTCAGTAAATCTTTACAAATAAGTTGCCGGGGCTTCCCAGAAAGTAATCAAATGATACTTGTGTTGGGAAAGCCTCACATTTCTGGTGTGAACAAAATTTAGACTTACTAGACTAACAAAATGAGAATAACATTAAAAACGTCTACCTAAGAATCGCACACATATACATTGCATAAATGTCATTGGTACATTTATGCAATGTATATGTGTGCGATTCTTAGGTAGACGTTTTTAAGTAAGTACCTAGACATAACATTTCACTTAATTGAGCATAAATTATTAATGAATGAATTCGGATATAGTCAGAGGTGCGTGCTTTGGGTTCGTATCTTGACCTATGCCGGACACAATAATAGCCTCGTTTGTTTTCATACAGAAAAATAACTTACATAATTATATTATTTGACAAAATTTTAGTTTTTGGTCCCTCATCTGGATTACAAGAAAATTTTCGACACGTATTTTTTGTTATTTCACGTAATCAAAAAATAACGGTGATACATGCATCGAGTCAAAATGTCGCACGCCGTCACTAGTAAGTATAGTTTATACTAGATAATGACGTTACAAGCCCCCTCTCCTCAACTGCGCTTTATCTAAGCAGTTTTCCACAAATTTAAAAAAGAAAAAAATATAAGTATGTCAAATATATTCTTGTAATCTACCTACATAAGGGGAGCAAAGACTATAATTTTGTCAAAAAGCCCATTAATTAGTATTTATTCATAACAAAAACTTAAAATAAATAAATAACTAAAACTAACAATAAATCTACAAAGCGTCAAAAAATTCTTCTGCATCGCTGCCAGTCTTTTAGGCACTTTACCAGCTGGCAGCGATGCAGAAGAATTTTTAAAAGCCCATTGCATTAACTCAGTAATTTCCCACAATATGAAGTCAAAACCAATAATGACTAAACACAAAATTAACTAACTTGACATGGATCTGCAAAAAGTTGATAAGTGAAGTAATGAAGTCTACCACTACACTAAATGAACGCGACGCAAACATTCGCGCGAACCAGTAATGTAATAGAAAACCTATAGGACAGCGGGTAATCTATCAATTTGCCGGGCGAACGATCAAAGGTAGATGTGAACTACACTAATCTCACTCGTAGTATACCACGCTAGTATAATTTGTGTTGGAACACCTCTACTGGTTGTTTTCGACAGTGATTCGAGAAAAGTGATAAATGATCACTTTGTTATATTTGCTGACGAGACTATTTCGTATAAAACTGATATTTCTTTACAGCAAATATAATTTTAAAAGCGATAACATCGTGACGAAACCTACACGTCTAAAAAACGCCAATCCGTCTTACTCAAGCGTAATGAATAAAGCTCTTGCCTTCTCTGTTTGAGAAGCCTTTGCAATCCAGTGGGACAGTAACAAGCTATATATTACTAAATAATAATACTTTAACAATTATTTCATAAGAATTCCTATCAACTCGCAACATAATTTACAAAAAAACGAAGGAGTAAAAAATGACGAAAGAAAAAATGAATGACATTTGAATCATTTTAAAATTATATCACTATACGAGTATAACTTAAGACATATCGCTTACCTAAGCGACTGCTACCAATGACTGGGCAAACATTATAAAAAAGTTGTAAAATCCTTGAAAATGCCTAGGAAAAGCGCCAAATTATGCTGTTGTTTTTTATGCAAAACCAAGTTGAGAATTAAAATAATTACTTTTGTTTTGTCCCGGGTAATTAATGAAAAATTCAGGGATAGCTAGCCACCGACGTTAGTTACAAGTTAGCATATTAAAACTCTAAACTCGGTTAAACTCATTTATTTAATTATGTTTTGGTACAACAAAGTTAGAGTAACTTAACTTAACTAGCTTTAAAAATATAATACCACCGTGTTACTGTCCCACTGCGGGACAAAGTCATCTTCTCATACAGAGAAGATATATGAGATTTGATCACCATTTGCTTTGGACGGATTGGTGATTTGAGACATCTTTAGTCTTCTTTCTATAATAAGTTTATAAATTTCTCGGGTCACAGTGTTTGTTACACCACTCCGAAACGGCTTGACCGGTTCTTACGACATTTTAAATATTTTTCTTTCACCTTTTCTATTAAAGAGATTATTGGAAAAGTATCTACAATAATTATAGTAGTTAGTGAGCCAATATCCTGCCCTGACACTTACAATAAAACCCTACTCGATCCGACCTAAATTAACTTCAAATAAGGTTTTATTTAAGTAGTGTTCTCGAAAGCAGGTCGAGTATGAACGGGCACATTTTATTTATAAGAACAGATCCTACGCGAGGTAATCCTTCTCATCCGTCGACTTTATAAACTTGCGTGGGCGTTGAAACAGCTGACAGTCTCCGGCGACCCTTTATACTGACATCTGTATAAAAGGTCCAATTTTTCACAATTTCGGGTGAATGCCTTTCAAGTTGATTTCATGCTACTGCCCCTTTTGATATTTCAAGTGAGAATTTTACAATTACATCATAAACTCATGCCTTTCCCCATGGGGGGTGGAAACTACAGAGCGCCATATGCTATGATTCTTACATACTTCTCTTGCTTCGAGAGAGAGAGAAAGAGTGAGTGACATTTTAATCAACTTTAACACATGCTGAGTGATCCGGAGTCATATACAGAACGCACGGAATCAGTATGTGTAACGGCGTCTTTTCCACCCTGTATATTATAATCACGAGTGGTCAAGACTTTTTTGTAATGTGTAAAAATCGACCAAGTGCGAGTTGTACTGGTACACAATCTTTCTTTTTCTCCTGCCAAAAGACATTAACATTGCTTACCAAAAAGAGATCGTTTAGGAGAGATCATGGTAATCGTGTTGAAGTAAGACGTCAAAAACACGTATCTGCGAACCCAGCTCCCGGAGCGCGCTGTGCAATGACTCCTCGATATTTATTTAATCCTCACACTCAACATCATCATCATTTCAGCCGAAAGACGTCCACTGCTGGACAAAGGCCTCCCCCAAATGTCGCCACAACGACCGTTCCTGTGCGTCTTTCATCCATTGGATTCCCGCGACTCTCACCAAGTCGTCGGTCAACCTTGTGGGAGGACTTGCAACGCTGCGTCTTCCGGTACGTGGTCGCCACTCCAGAACTTTTCGGCCCCAACAACCATCTGTTCTGCGAGCGATGTGTCCTGCCCTCTGCCACTTAAGTTTAGCAATTCTCCGGGCTATGTCGGTGACCTTGGTTCTCTTGCGGATATCGTCATTTCTGATTCGGTCGCGCACACTAATGAAACACAACTTTTGTATTGTTACCAATACTTTGTAAACTGGCATATTATAAACTAGCTTCTGCCCGCGACTTCGTACGCGGATCCTGTTGCTTATGCCAGCGACAACGGGGTCGTCAAAATCGAAGATCTGAAACATCTGATGTCGAATTCTATAAGCCCGGGGACGGGAAATCAATGGGATGCGCGAGACGATTCAAGATGTTCCAGATTTTTTATTTTTGTTGGTCAACAGGAAATGCCATCAGACTTAACAACTTTTGCTAAGACGCCATTTCTATTATGTATATGTTATATTGTCTCTGGGCTTTGGAGTTCCCCTACAGGTGCTCCAGATCTTCAAATTTAGTCTCACAGCAGAAAACACTCTTCACGTGGAATAGTTTTTGCAATGGCACCATTTTTATTTCTCTTTTACTTTAGGTCATCATAATATGTTGCGTGACGTTCACGATCAGCGGTCAGTCGCGCATCTCCTTCCCCCACTTATCTCTAGAGTCGATGCGTATATACGCTGAAAACTCAAGCGTCATGCTTTTTCCGTGAACGTCTCCAACTCGCGAGACAGTGCATGATGTTCACGATCAGCGGTCAGTCGCGCACATATTCTTCACTGGTCTCTAGAGACCTGGATGTAGATGCGTAAATACGCTGAGAATGCAGGCGTGCTTCGCGATCCCAAGAAGTTTCCACGGAGCGAGTTGCAGCCTCATGTTCTCGAACAGCATCAAGTCTCTCCTAACGCTCTTCGGTAGATTGTTGGGATCTTATGGTCTTTAATCATTTAGCACCTTTGGAACATTGGGAAAAATTTGACCTCTTTCTAGGCATGGTTATAGTTTTATTGTGATGATACCTGATCAATTAAAATCTAAGTGGCTGCTCCCCTGCGTTACCGGGTAAGCTACCGTGTAACGAAGATAAATGAAAAAGGAAATTAAACACTCAAATAACATAAGCCCGAAGGCATACGATAAAAAAAAATGGGAGTTTTAGCCAGTAGAGTCTAATTTTCAACGATATACCATCGTCATCGAAAATCAGTCCTGAACTGTTCCCGCCTTCACCGCGTAGTACCTCCTACTTATGTTATTTTATAATTATGCAATGAAATTAGTGATAGTTTTAATTTCTATATCAAATGTTTCTGATCTTCGTTTTTTATAAGTCAACAGGAAATGCCTATCAGACTGAACAACTTTTGCTAAGACGTCATTCCTATGTGAGTTATGGTGTAGCTGGGCTCTTGGAGTTCCACAACAGGTGTTCCAGATCTTCGATTTTTATACGTCAACAGCGAGTGCTCATAAGGCTGAACAACTCTTGCTAAGACGTCATTCCAATATATGTTATAGTGTAGCTGGGCTCTTGAAGTTCCACATCAGGTGTTCCGGATCTTCAAATTTATTCTCTCAGCAGAAAATGCTCATCACGAGAAACAATTTTTGCTATGGTACCATTTTTGTATCTCCTATAGTTTAGATGGTCTGTTGCGGTTCTGCATCAGGTGTTCCGGATCTTCAAATTTATTCTCTCAGCAGAAAATGCTCATCACGTGGAACAATTTTTGCTATGGGACCATTTTTGTATCTCCTATAGTTTAGCTGGTCTGTTGCGGTTCTGCATCAGGTGTTCCGGATCTTCAAATTTATTCTCTCAGCAGAAAATGCTCATCACGTGGAACAATTTTTGCTATGGGGTTATTTTTGTATCGTCTATAGTTTAGCTGGTCTGTTGCGGTTCTGCATCAGGTGTTCCAGTTTCCACGATAAATTATAGCCTATGTGTTGACCAGACTTAATATCTATACAACAAAAAAAAATCATTGAAATCCGTCTAGTAGTTCCGAAGAATAGCGTGTGCAAACAAACAGACAAACAGACAAACAGACAAACAGACAAACAGACAGACTTTTTTTTTTGGATTCGTGCTCTATTACTGTTTCTAAACCCCCCTCAATTATTATTTTTTAAATATATTCAATGTACAGACACAGTTTTTTTACAGTCTTATTATATGTAATAGATTAGAAGATTATATTCAAGATAGGAATGCTTGGTAACATGCTGGTCCTGCTCCATAGGACAATCATTGGAGCCTTGGCAAAATCAACCTGGTTGTTAATCTTATAATGTACCTACGTATTGTTTTCTATTTATTGTTTTAGTATTTCACTTTTTTTAAATTAATGTTAATACATTTGTAAATATGTGAGCACAATGTATCTAGCTGTACCAACTTAATCATGTAATTATCAACTCCATTGCTTATTTTTTTATTTTTTTGCTTATACCTATCTTAGTATAGTACTTTTTATTCTGGGTGCATCGTCCTCACATATAATCTTATTAATGTATACAAAGTTTTGTAAAATCTTTGAATGTTTTTTGAATGTTCAAATTACTGAGCCTGTTTTTGCAGAGTCGAATTGTTTGATGTGTAAAATTGATGATACTGTGGCGATTTTAGCCCTTTACAGATCTCCATCTTATAAGTATATAAATAACTTTCTGTGTAGTCTGGATGAGGTGCTCACGTCATTAAAGACTTTCAAACACGTAGCAGTGATTGGAGATATAAACATCGACATAAAGCATAATAACACTGATCGTCATTCCTTCGAGTACCTGAATTTTGTAGCATCACATGGTCTACTTCCAGCTCATTTATATCCAACTAGAAATCAAAATTGCCTGGACCATGTTCTATTAAGAACAAACAGTGTGGCAATGACGATCGTTATAGAGTCTCACTTAACAGATCACGAGCCGGTTTTGCTGAGTTTAGATTTTGAGAACTCTCCTCAAACTAGAGCAAAACCTCGAAAGTCGATTATAGACTACTCCTTCATTGTTAAAGACATCGAAAGTGCTGATTTTTCCCTGGTTTTGTTTTCGTCCGATGCCAATGAAGCTACAGATCTATTTGTCTCTATATTGACAAAAATAATAAACTCTCATACAAGGTCCAGTATCATCTCACGTAAATATCGTAATATAAAACCATGGATTACTCCAGGCCTTATTAGATGTATGAGGAATAGAGACAAAATGCACAAACAAGTAAGAGCGCAGCCAAATAATTACATTCTTAAAGTTACCTACTCCAGATACCGTAACTTCTGTAATTCTCTTCTTCGAAAGTTAAAATGTAATTACGAAAAGAGTTTATTCTTAAAAGCTAAAAATAACACTAAAGCTACTTGGGAAGTCATTAAGAGTGTAACTAATAAAAAGTCTAGTAATGTACCGCCACGTGAACTTCTTGGACGAGGAGAAAACATTGATGTTTCTATAAATTCTGTCAATAACTTCTTCGTAAATGTGGGAAAAAGTTTGGCTACAAATATTAAAAACCAAAGCTCCACTGATTTTACTCAGTTTCTAAAACCAAAAATCGGCCTGAATTCCCTTGTACTATTGGAAACCGATAGCGTTGAAGTTGAGCGAACTCTTATGGGGCTCCGTAATGATTGTGCTACTGGTATTGATGGAATTGCCAGTAAAATACTCAAATTATCCCGCCACGTTTTGGTCCCACTAATTACATATATTTGCAATCTGTCCATTTCTCTGGGAGTTTTTCCGACTGCGTTCAAAAGAGCTGTGGTTCATCCTGTTCATAAGGGTGGGGACAGAGACTGTGTCAATAACTATCGGCCCATTTCTGTTTTATCCTCTTTGTCCAAAATACTAGAAAAACTTATTAATAACCGCCTCGTAAGCTACCTGAACTCCAACAAGATTTTAGCCAGTAACCAATACGGTTTCCGATCAGGAGTATCAACTGAGGATGCGGTAATTGCCTTTTCAAATGCCGTGGTTAAGAGCCTAAATAATAAGCAGAAATGTCTAGGAATATTCCTAGATATTTCCAAGGCGTTTGACACGGTCTCTGTCCCAACACTTTTGAAAAAGTTGGAAGATATAGGAGTTCGTGGTGTTTCGCTGAAATTGTTCGAGGATTATCTGGCAAATCGTACGCAGTGTGTTAAAATAGAGAATACCGTCAGTGCAGAAGCTAATATAGAATATGGTGTGCCACAGGGTAGCATTTTAGGGCCTACTTTGTTCCTTTTATATATAAATGACCTTTGTCTATTATCTCTAAATAAATGCGACATTTTTACATACGCTGACGACACAGCCTTACTCGTCTATGGTAATACATGGAGTGAGGTGGAACAACTCGCGAATATTAATTTGAGCGTCATCACTAATTGGCTGTCCTATAATCTTCTGACGCTAAATGTAGGGAAAACTAAAATCGTGCCTTTTTCTATTTCACCTGTGACACAACCAAAATCCCCAATCGACATAAAGGTTCACTCCTGCGGAAATTTTGATACTAACTGTAACTGCTTGTCCCTCTGTATAGTCCCTCACATACGCTATTTAGGGGTTGATATTGATTGTCACTTAAACTGGCAAACTCACATCAAAAACCTGGTAGCGCGGCTGAGGAAACTCATTTATATATTTAAAACCTTGAGAGAGTCGGCGGATTTGAAGACGCTGAAACTTGTTTACTACGCGCTATGCCAATCACTTGTATCCTACTGCATAGCCTGTTGGGGAGGGGCAAATAAAACTGCACTTCTTAAACTCGAAAGAGCTCAGAGGGCAGTTCTCAGGGTTATTTTTTCAAAACCATTTAGATTCTCGACAGACCAACTTTATACCGATAGTGAAGTACTGACTGTCCGTAAACTATACGTACTACAATGTGTCCTGAGAAAGCACTGCGTCCCTTTTAAAGCCAGTAATAAACGTCGTGCAGATATTGTTTTTCCCTCAGAATCTCATAAATCCAGTTTTGCGCACAATCAGTTTTTGTTTGCAAGCCCCAGAATCTACAATAAAATTAATAAAATTCTAAAGTTCCATCCTTTAAATCGGCATGATTGCAAACATAAATTGAAAAACTGGTTAATGACTCTAAATTATGAAGAAACTGAAATGCTTTTGATGTAAGTAAATTTCGTACATTAATCAGAAATCAAACATAACATACTCACAAACATCCCATCACTCACCTGTCATCTGTCTGACATCTAGACTCACAAATACCACCTCTTCACAAACACACCACAAATCAATTTACACCCCCTCATACTAACACTACATAACATAACATCACACACTTTTATATACATATTTTTATTTTTATAATTTTTTTGTAACATTTTATTACTTTTTAATTTTTGCTAATTTATAGTAGTAATTTTAAAATGAATTATTTATAAACTATATTACCTACTTTTATATACCACTATTTTTTACTTTTAAAGTTTTGAAAAACACAAATTGTTTTTTGAAAATACTTATGGGAACTCACGGACTGTGCCTAGAAATGGAATTCAACTGACCTCCAAGATACAGGACTTTCCTAGTTTGAAGGTCAGAAGATCCTTGTAAATTGCATTTATAAAAATTGCCTAATCTATAAGTAGTTTTAAGTAAATTAATTTTTGAAAATTGTACCTTAGGCTGTGTTTGAATAAATTATTATTATTATTATTATTATTATTATCTATTTTAAAAGAGTAAGTATGGAGTTTCTTGCCCCTTTTTGGAAGGGGCAACTAGAATCATTTTTAAAGTTAATTTTTTTCGACGTTCAAAAGTGACTTATTATAGGGGCCTAATTGAAATAAATGGTTTGACTTTGACTTTGACTTTGACTTTGACAATCTTTAGTTGATTTCGCCACATCATAGCGTACAATTCCTGTAAAATGTACATTTCCTTTTAATTTATCCAAACATTACGTCCAATTCCAATGGTAGCCAGTCACGGAAATAGTTATCACAAACGTCAACGCTTCAACACGGCGCGGTATTTGCAATTTGTAGGTACCGCTCGCTGCGGTTGTCACTCTGTATGATTTATTGATACTGTAGTATTTGTGTAGCTGGGATCTTATTAATTTATTTATTTTATTTATCAAAACTTTATGCACAAGTAAAAAACCTGCACAAATGTGGACTTAATGCCTTAGGCATTTTCTACCAGTATACCTTAAATTTCTTATCGTATTATTTACTTCCGAAATTTGTTATCATCTGACTAGCCTATTCATAATTATGTTGGGTCAGCTTTCCGATCTAAACTACATGGGGTTTTACGTGGAGTAAATCTGGCCTGCCAACCTAGTAACTGGGTACCGTGTTACCCAGTTACTAGGTTGGCAGGCCAGATTTACTCCACGGTACCCTGTAGCTAAACTGGTTGTTAGACTTCGGGGTTCTAACTACTCGTAATGACTGTCAAAAATTTAAACATGACGGCCGGGACCAGCTGCCCATGTGATGTAGTAGTTGTAAGGTATATAATAAGGTATCTTTATTCCAATATAGTCAGTGTATTCTCGAACCTCATTCGTTTCATTTGTCTCCTAAACACCCGACCTTACATGGCGACCCTGCCTGTAAAAGTAGTCGGCACAGGCCCGCGCGCGTGTGTACCATAAAAGGACAAAATATTATAAACAGTCAGTGCAGTTAATGTGGACTTTAAAATGAAGCAAAAATACATTGGGCTCCCTTACCACAAGGCGTGTTTTACTTTTGTCTTGTCCAGTAATGTGCCTTCTGTGTGTGCTTTGTTCCTTTCCTTTTCTGTAAGACTTAAAATTTACCGAGTAAAAGTCCAAAGTCCGATTGGACCATTCTAAGACATGGTAAATCTTAGAATTTACCGTATCCTGAACTTTTAACAGTAACATCATAATAAATTAAGTTTTAAACTTCCATTATGGAACTAAAAAGGTTTTAAAATGCGAAGTTTTGCTCGTGAGAGATGATGCTTTATAGTGAGAACTTTTAAGTGCACGCCACGTAGCAACAAAAGTACAAGAAAGTATTCTATAAACCCGAGTACTTACGAGTACATAAATTATACAAAAAAATCTACCCTTATCTTCATTGCATCTGCCTAACCTTTTTCCATCTATTTCGGGGTCGAGTTCCAGTCTAAACCAAAACCAGCCGAATACCAGTGGTTTACATAGAGAGACAGCCTATCTGACCTTCACAAACCAGTGATTTGCCAATACGATAAGCTTAGTAAAGCTGGTTGTCAGACTTTCTTGGTTCTGACCAACCGTAACGACTGTCAAAGATCTTTAAATGACAGTCAGTACCAAATATTGAACGTACTTTCCGCGTCACGGAAGGGTATTGTTGATGTGTAGTCGTAACCTATCCACGGACCGACCTCGATAAGCGTTGCTTAACCGTTCACCTCAAGCCTGTCTGCCTCAAGATCTGTCTTATATAATTCTGACTTTTAAAAACTGCTAATTCTCATCCTAATTTAAAATAATTCATTTTGATTTTGAAGCCCCGATCAAAATACTAATCTTGCAATTAAATACAAATAAGCAAAGATTGATTAAACGATAGATACTAACATACACAGGTGAAAGTCTATAGAAGTATTACTTAGTAGTTAACAATATTAACAATTTGCCGCTCTCTAAAAGCGCACATTCATTTATTATTAACACATGGATTACGAGTTGCCACATCCCCTTCCTCGTTGATACGATAATGGATTTCACCTACTTGAAAATGCGAATCACATGGAGAAAGATTAGACAAATCGGATTGTAATTAGGAAACCTTTATCAAAGTTAGTTTTGATTGAGCACATTAGTGACAATAAGGATGTAACTACAATATCGTAGAATATGGTGCATGTTTTAAAATAATACTGAGCCATCACGAATTATACAGTCAAATCAAGGTTAAGCTGCATAACCACAACTTATGGTACAAGTTTGAAAAGAGCCATAAACTGCAAACTGCACGGATTTCTATGAATCTCTAAGAATTTGAGACATAAGACAGTCCCCCATAACGCCCGCCCTATAGTAGTTTTGCTGGGAAGAACAAGTGGCGGAACAAACTCCCCAGCAACACGTCTGACTGGTATGTTAGATGACAGCATTGGTAATTAAAAAACATAATCATTTCATTTTAATGCTGCTAAAGTATTATACAATGCTTATGTGCGCAGTAAACTCGAATATGGTGCGATAGTTTGGAATCCTTACGAAGAAAAAATACAACGTAAATTTGCTGGTACAGGGAACAGTATGGATACTATTCTTACCTATATCCTTCTTTATTCGCCTCAGGAATAGTGGACATTGAAACACTAAGATTTATATGGTCCATGTCTCAAGTTACACACATCCTGTCGACAATGCGAAATATTTATTTATTTATTTATTTATTTATTTATTGCATTCATGTCGTTTAGAAGGTCTTGTTACAGATATGAGTTTCGTACATGAACCCTGCTAGGGCACTGCAACATTAGGTACCTATATATATCTTAATTTTAATTCCATGCATTACATAAAGTTATTTAGAGAGAAAATAATAATTAAAATATTACATTAACAATTGTCATCATTTCATTAATTCCACAAATTTTTCATTAATTAGTTATTGAATGTGTTTATTACCTACATTGTTACATTGCGTCTACAATATTTATATAACAGAATGTCAATTATTTGTCAAAAATTCATTTAGGCTATAATAACATTTATGTACTAGGTGCAATTTAAGCGCGTTTACAAATTTATTGTCAAATTCTATGTCTTTAATATAATCCATAGTCCCCAAATACAAGAGCGAGTCCGTATCTTGGTCCCTTGGAATATACCAATGGTCTCGGAGGGCCAGGTAACACCGCGCCGTCGGCCAACTAACTGAATAAATAGAATCCTCCAACTAAACAGGGCATCCCGCTTACATGAGCAGAACTGGATTACATGTATGACAATAACAAAATGATAAACTGAATGATGAACATCAAAGCTAAATAAAAGAAAACAGTTACTAAGTAGTTAAACAATAACAAAACCAAGGTCAGCAAGACGACCGGTCAAATCAAGAAGAATACTGCGCCAACACAGTATACACCAGGCCATTACGACTTAAATTATACCGAGTTGTCACGACTTGTACTGCCAAATCAAGACTCATGCTGTACCATTACGACTTACACTGGACCATTACGACTTAATGAAATGAAATAAAGATGAAAGGAAATGAATTATATTTATTTCTGTAAGTAGATCTTCCTAGATACTTTTACAGGTCATTTTTTTAAACTAAATGGCATTTCCAAAGTGACTGATCCTTGAGAATAAATGCCGAAAGAAACTCAAGGGTGATGGTCTCTTTTAAAGTCCAGACATATGACTGTATTAATTTATTATGCGAGTCTAACGATGCAGGGCAAAGTCTGGAAAAGCATTTTGAAGAAAGAATCAATTCAGCTTCAAGTTGACCTGTCCCGACAGACGGCATGCATGCTTTAGTCATCGTTTAGCTCAAACGTATTTCATTAGATTGGGCTATCACAACATATACTGCTCTGTTACGACACGTAATGAGACGGCTAGACGTGTGTGCACCACCGTTATTCTTATAGCTAGTTTGATATATAACAGCGATTCGTATTCACGTCTGAACTTTCAATATCACACACATAAATAAACTTACCTTTGAACATGTCGGTCAAAGAGAAGGGACGGTGCGAGTCAATCTCGATCCGTTTGAGACGATCTTTTACGAACTCCGATGTACCCGTAAATAGGGATGTAGGAAGTGATAATAGTATTAATTAGTACAGACGCCAGCATATCAAGTTACCCCAATGTGTCAAATTTTTCCAATTGAATGTGAACCTTATTCGCTTTGACATAAAACTGGAAAACGATCAAAGAAATTTGACACATTGGGGTAACTTGATGTGCTGGCGTCTGTACATTTTTTATCGTATCATTATTTTTAAAACACCTTGATACATCTTTCCACTTTTCAAAATATAAATTAAAGTGGTGATGAGTTTTTATAACGGATCTGATCTTTAATGGTTTTTTTTACATCAAAACTTTTTTAGTCTTTTAGTTCGGTAAAAAATATCACTTTAGTTACTTTTACATTCTGCCCCGGTATTTTGAGAGACGTACACACCCCAGCACATCAAGTTACCCCAATGTGTCAAATTTTCCCAATTGAATATGAATCTTATTCTGTTTAACATAAAGTTGAAAAACGATCAAAGTAATTTGTCACATTGGGGTAACTTGATGTGCTGGCGTCTGTACTTACATCGCAGTTTAACTACTATTACTGTTTCAAATTCGATTTATCAAATGAATAAATCGATATATCGATTTTTTTCAAATAGCCTGACAGTAAACTTGATTTGTTACAAGATGTACAGACGCCAGCACATCAACCTACCCCAAACTGACAAATTTGCCCAATTGAACATGGACCTTATTATGTTAAGAATAAAGTTGAAAACCTATCAAAGAAATTTGACATATTGGGGTAGGTTGATGTGCTGGCGTCTGTACCTAAACTACACAGGTTGAACCGATTGAACTATACTGCAATAATCACCCAGTTGTTGGGTCTGTTTATTGCCAACAAAGCCATTCGGGGTAATTTTAAAGCCATCAGTGGAATGCGCCAAATTCGTGAGATATTTCAGAGGAAAACAACCAAATGGTTATGGAATTTTAGTTATGTTAATGGTGTCTTACGGCTATCTCTGTTTCTTTGGCACCGTGTTGCATAAACTGTTAGGTATCCAGATATTTGAAGATTCCTTTTGACATCCTAAGTGTCCTTGCTGAGGGTGAATGGGATATTACCTACTAACAACATCGGTACTGAACCTAAAAATTACGTCCTTATGTAAAAGTAACAATATTTGTTGATTAATGTACCTATCACACATTAGATCCTTACCTATGAAACTGCCGTTTTACACAGAAAAATCAAGCAAACTTTGTTACGATGCCATGATATTCATATCTTTCGAGTTTGTCGTAAAAACAATAAGGCGTAGTTACAGATGCCAGCAAATCAAGTTACCCCAATGTGTCAAAGGACAATGGGAAATGAATGTATGGAATCTGGGCCCACCCTTCAATAGTAACATCTGATATACCGTTGGATAGGGCTTTTTAAGTGGAACATTAGTTACTAATATAACTATGGTCAAATGTTAGTACTTTCGGAGATACGACGTCTTAAAGTCGTCAATCTAACATATTCTTTATGGATACTTATAAGGTAAAATAGGTAGTAATAATAAGTACACTTTAAAACAAAAGAGATTTATTATTCGTCTTGGACATCAACGACAATTACATCATTTAAAAAACGGGCCACGAATGGTTGATGTCTCCCAACTCCTAGGTACCAAATCAAAGAAATAGTGTGAGCGCAACTTCCTACAGTTATAATAAGCGTCAAAAAGTACATAAAACAGATAACGATCGTTCAACGCAAAACACAAAACACTCTAGCGACGACTAGCGCTAGCGCGTCACTGGCCGTTGGTCGCCATTTGCAAATGCGCCTGGGCAAACGGCGGGCGCAGCGGGTAGGGTGGGGGCGCAGGTAAGGAGCAAGCAGATAGGTGCCGGCCGTTTTGAGTCTGGCCATAGTTTATCTTATAACGAAGTAACTACGATCACTTTTATGGCAGTATAATAAGTAGTATAACTCCGAAAGTACTGGCTTTTGACCTTATTCGTAATATTAAGTTTTATTCTACATAAATATACCCATTCATTTATGAGTGTCTTATTCCTATTGAGAGGTGGGCCCATCATTACTCATTCTCCTTTCTTTGATCGTTTTTCAACTTTATGTCAAACAGGTTCATATTCAATTGGGAAAATTTGACACATTGGGGTAACTTGATTTGCTGGCGTCTGTACATTGAGTCTTTAAAATTAAATTTATAATTACAAGGAGCATGTGGTGTTTGCCTGTAGGTAATGTTCTTTGTTATGCTACTTAAAAAATAAAATAAAATTTAAAATATCAGATGAAATTAACGATATTAATCTTGACACTAGCCGATATCCAAAAACGTCAATTTCGTAACCTAATTTAGTAGAGTGAGATTTTAAATGAAAGAACCTTCTTTCCCGCATTGATATTGTTATAGTCCATAAGCTCATAATCCAATACAAATTATATCAGCCCAATACTAGAAAAATAGGTGCTTAATACAACTACCACGTACCATCACACCTTAATACTAGACCCTTGTCTCGAAAATAGAGCGACACATACATATTAAGTAAAATTCCCTACCAACAGGGTTATTCTGCAATCCAATAATCAGAATGATCGGGATCCTCAATTGAACCCTCATCGGAATCGCACTCCACATTTGTCGTATCGAATCGATTTACTATGAAGGTTAACTAACTGATCGGATCTCGTGTTCTTGGACAATTTGTTAGATGTTGCAGTACCAGACTCGGAATCGATTATATGGATAGCGTCTTAATTTTTAATCGTTTATTAAAATATGGTTATTGAAAGGTGAAATACAACCTAATATAAAGGGTGACTGGTAATTAGTGACCGATACTTAAATACGTGCTTGTACTCATGAATACGAATTACTTTACCAAAGAAACTTTTTTTTATACTCATTAACTTTCAATTAATTCAATTATGTCAGTACTGCACAACGGGAGCGGTGGGGGTGGAGGGGGAGCGTGTGACGCTACTACTCCTAGTAGATTTTGTCCTTTCTGAGGTCAGACTTTCAGCTGATAGATCGTGCCGATTTGTGCCTACTGTGATCGAAAACAGTAACGCGCGCGGGAATTTCAAACAGTGTTTCTTGGGAAAGTTTATTGAAATCATGAATACAATCACGTGTTTAAGTATCGGTCACTAATTACCAGTCACTCTATATTTTCATTTCTGTCGGTCGATTCATTAAAAATCACCAGTGAAAACTTGAATGAAGTGCACTGTCAATGCCTAACATTAATATGGAAAGTCAGCTTAATTACACAACACATCACGGTCTACAATTTTACATACAAGACTTACAGAATAGCCCTGCAGGTACCTACAACTGAAATGAAAATTTGTAACCTCTAATTATTGATCACACCTGTATTCCGGGGAGGGTTGTCCCTACTATAAGAAGTATCTGTATCTACTATTCAAATTATACACCGACATTATGCCGGTTATGTTCAGGTCCCATATAATAAGGAGCAAACCTATTGCCTCCAGATACCAGGTTGCTAGGTGGGAAGATTTTTCTTTGAAAAATTACATTTGTTCCGATCTGGGAATCAAAACCAAGACCTAATGTTCAATAGTGTAGCACTAAACCATTAGACCAACGAGGCAGTCAGATATTTTGACTTCTTTCATTTATTTTTGATTAAATAATGAGATGATAAAATGAAGTATTAACCATGTTCCAGAACTTTATTAATTCAGAAGTAAAATATGATCAACGGATCTAAATACGAAGATAAATTTCATCCCTAGCAGAGAAGCAACGATATTTAATCAAGTGTCCGTCAGTGTGATGAATGCCTTACTTCAAGATGTCACATAAGAAATTCTTTATTGTTTTATTTGTGTTATATTTAGTTTTCAATTTAACGTGGTAGATTATGGCCTATACGCAAAATACACGCTTTGACGACGGAGTTACGGATACCAGCCCGGTATCTTTATCTGTTTATTCTACAAATACATACAATGTGAAATTTTAGGACTATGCCTTGTATTGGGTGTTACATTGTCACGAGAAAACTACTAATCGGATTTTGATGACACCTATTAGTAAAATATCTTATTTACTTTTAATTTGAAAACTACAATCCGACTACTGAAAAATCCAATCTAAAAAGTATGAAACAAGAAAATATTCTCTATGAGGATATTCTCTTAGAGAAAACCCGCGGTCATATGCCTAATTTGCCCTAAAGCTTGTGGCTTACTACTATTAAAATGTATAGTTAGGACAAGTAGTATAAGACCACACAGGCTATCCTACACACAGTCTTTTTTTTATATTATAAACCAGTGCTTGACTGCAATCCCACCTGATGGTAAGCAGTGATGCAATCAGTGATGGTGAAGCGCACTATTTTATTAAGAGCCTATTCACTCTAGCCTTGAAGACACCTAAATTATAATGGGACGGGAAGACCGCAGCAGGCAAGTTGTTCCAGTCCTTCGATGTACGCGGTATAAACGACGAAGTGAAACGCTTTGTCCGAATCGTGGAAGTGCCAACGATGCAAGGCTCGCCGTTCGCCCAGTTTGTCTGATGGTAGAAAGGTGGTGGCGGAATCAAGTCATGTAATTCCCGTGCACACTCTCCAAATGTATCCTATAGAAATATATAATAAGTCTAACAGTATAAAAATGATCACTTACCCCAACATAACTAATCTGTAGCAGTTCTTCGGCGGAGGCACAGACTCGTCACAGGCCTGCAGTACCGGGGCACTCGGTCCTGGAGACCGTTCAGGGTCGGATTCCTCCCCAATACCTGCCCCCCTTCGACACAGCCACGAAGCCCCGCACTTATCCCTTGCATCTTCCACTGGTGCGGCGAACTGGCACCTCCTGGGTGATCGCCGTCCACTGGCTAATGAGGACTTGAGTGGGGATGGAGGGGCCCGCACTGGACTGGATGTGGCCCTGACTGGGGATGTTGACACTTTCACTGGGGATGATTGTAAGGACAATCCACCCCGTTCAGTTGTCCCGTTTAACATTGTCGTTTTTGTTTTTGGCACTTTATTTCACATTGCTTTTACACTTGCTGTTATTTTTGTTTTTACCGAATTTAGGCTATGTTTTCTGTAGCTACCCACTAGCACTTGAAAAATATAAAAAAACTCATCGTAAAGGTGCTTACGAGTAATATGAACTTAGTTAAAAAAATACAAGTTTCTAATCACACTAATACTTAAAGGCGAAAGTTGTGTGAGTAGTATGTTTGATACTTCTTCACGTCTAAACGGCTGAAGGGATTTGTATGAAATTTGGCACACAGATAGTTTGTAACTTAAATTAATACTAAGGATAATTTTCATCCTGAAATACTCACGGTGTCAAGACTTTTGCGGGTGAAACTGCGGGGCGTAGCTAGTAAACTCTATGCTTGAGTCAGCTTGCGAGCTGTATACCAGTGTTACTTGAAACTAAGTAATACGATCCGACTGGTTGTCAGATTTAAGACTTCTAACTACCTGTAACGACTATTAAAGATATAATAATGACAGGTGCGGTCAACACCTTAACGTGCATTGACATGAAGAGGTTAATTATTGTTTTAATTGTTCATTGTTATTGTTTTATTTTTTATCAAAAGTAAAAATGGTTCTTATTGTAAATTTAGTTTTAAATAAGACATTTAAGTAGATATAACTTTTTCTGTAAAGAAACATTTTGGACGCCTTACAAGGCAGGGCATAGTGATACTTTTTTATATTTAACACCATGTAAACATTTTACTTATACATTTCAAAGAAGTAAATGTGAATTTTAAATGTAATTTAATGGATACCTATCCACGGACCAACCTCGGCAAGGGTAGCTTAACCTTTGTTGAACTAGTGCGGCAGTTATTATTAAACAACAATCCCTTTTGTAACATACTATTCTATAAACAAAAAATCAACTCTCTTTATGATCGTCAAATCAAGTTATTTCGGGTTTAACTTGCGACAGATACCGTTATGGTTATGTTCTACTTTTGTTTTTGTGACACAAAAATCTGGAATGGCTTTCAGCTGGGTTTTTTACAGCCTCCCACACACAAAACAATTCATGAAACAGGTTTATGTAAGCGTCGGTCGCTACGAAAGCGGAGCGGGCACGGCCTGTCAGTACTTGAATGTTATTCCGTGAAACATTGAGTGAAGTGAAGTCAATGCCTAGCATTAAATTGGAATGACAGCTCCATTCGCCTTCAGTTCACCTACACATTCACGACGTGACTTTTACAGAATAGCACTGGTGGTTTAGCTTATATATAGGTTAGTAGTTTGACTGGCCTGTTGGTCTAGTAGTTAGTGACCCTTACTGCTATGCCGGAGGTCGTGGGTGTGCGATGAGCGCGATCATTTGTTCTGTGCAAAGAGATTTAAAATACTATAGAGGGGTATGTCAAGGAAATATCATAGAAAAACTTTGATCCCATGTCTCAGTAACGACATCTAGAATAATATATGAATATTGGAGCGGCAGCGGAGCGTACTACAAAAAACTCATAGACTTGTATCCAGCAGGACACACTTTTTCGGACGAAAATTTTGTTCGTGATGTCCGGTCTATAGGTATTGAATGTCTTTGGTTCTGTGTCTGGGTGTAGTTTATCTATACTATGTATGTATTTAGAAATATATAAGTATGTTTATCAGCTGTTTAGTACCTATAACACAAACTCTTAGCTTAACTTGGGGCTAAACGGCGTTGTGTGATTAAGTTGTGGAATATTGTGGAATGGAAATCTTTTTAAAACGTTACCGTGCCCCATATTTAGAACTATTCATATACTAATTCATATATTCGTATAGAAACTATTCATATAAAGTGGGTGCCTTTACAAATAATAAAACTCACGTACGGACATCAAGTTACCCCAATGTGTCAAAATTCTTTGATCGTTTTTAAACTTTATGCCAAACAGAATAAGGTTCATATTCAATTGCGAAAATTTGACACATTGTGGTAACTTGATGTGCTGTACATAAACAGCCAACCCGGAACAACTAGCTGTAGATCTTACTTTGTTCCGTGCAAGAATTGCAACATTTGCAACCCGCGCGCGCGGTACTCGAGCAGCAGCCCATCGCTTATGCCAGCGATTGTTAGCTACTTGAAATTCATTTACGTATGTTTCTATTGTTCCAGTGGTTCTGTGGACCTTATTCTACAGAACCACTGGATCCACCAGACCAGAAATAAAGAAAACTTGAAAGGTGACAAGGGACACCGGATGGAACGAAGTTCCTTTCGATTGATTAGTGAAGTGTCTTCGTTACAACTTTAAGTCTTAATTTTTTTTCTTTCTCACTCTCTCATAGCAAGCAAGCCAGTTATTGGAACGAAGAAGAAGAAACAGAGAAACACGCGCACGCCGCACGGCTTACAACTATAGCAAAAAGTGTCGTTACAACTTTTGGTCTTAATTTTTTCTGGGTAGCCCCCTTTCGCAACGCGCGATAAGGAACATCGTTCCAAAAAAACTTAAAACGAGCCTTACAGTTGTCGCATAAGATGTGTGAGATATTATGTTTGTGTGATGTTTTTTCCATGTTACCGTGGTAAATACGCCGCCTTTTAAAAATGACAGTTCGACACGACGTGGTACTCGTATCAACCTCAAGCACATGCCAAATGAGTTGGCACCATCTCACAGCTATATCTCCGCGAACGCACGCGCTCTTTGGTCAAATTTTAATAGTGCGCGCTTCTCCGCTTTCCTGTAACACATTTCCGTCCCTTTTCACAAAATCACTCCCACAAAGAATATCCAGAAACCGAGAGAAAAGATGCAAGGTATCAAAAAGAAAGAAAAAGATGGAGCGCGTTCAAATAAGATATGTAGCCGATCCCTAACATTTGTTACCTACCTAGACACCTACTCAATTTAAAAAAAATAAAATACAAAACAAGGGTATTATTTTTATACGTTTTCACGCTCTCCTACATTTGTAAAAGTGGACTCCTAATAAAAGGTGAAACGATTTTTATTTCGGCGTTACGTTGTTATCGTTTTTCACGTCGAGTTGACGACAGGACGCCATTATTATGGCCTGGTGTTATCTTAAAAGGATGAATATAGGCCTTATGCTAGAATAATGCTTTTGAATTTGGATATCGGGAGCAAAAAATGTGACTGGTAGACTTTGTAGACAGACAAAGCCGAACTGTGGATATGATCTACAAGGACAATGGGTGCCTACCAATGATATTATAAGTAAAAAGGTGTAGATAGGTTATACGCGCTCAGCAAGTGACACGTCAATATGTGGCTAACTAGCCACACTTCCCCTCAGTGTGGCGTCGCGCCCCAACGGACGCGTGCGTGCGTTAGTGTACCGTTTTTGAAGATCGAATGTGGTTTAAGTAACTTATCTACACCTTTTTACTTAAAATATCATTGGTGCCTACCGCGACAAGTTTTATTATTGAAATTAATCAGAGCTTTAAAGAGCATGATTGTGTTTTAATGTAGGTACCTATTGTATATTTAAAGTTTACTACCCGGCTACGGCGAAACAAAAAGGAGGATAATGATTTTGACCGCGATGTAAGTTCATCAGTCTGTTCCTCATAACTTATAAACTGCCTATGAAAATATAACAAATGAGCCGAGTGTCTTTGGAAGCGTCTTCCTTGTCTGCTGGTTATAGATCATGGACGTTTAATATGGCGTCCTCTGAGGACATACTGTAGTAAACTAGAAAAAAAAATTAATGATGCCATGATGGGTTTCAATTGAAAGGGCGATTAGCACATTTAGCAAATTTAATAGCCTTAATAATTTCTAAAACGCACGCAGTATAAAAACTCTGACACCAGGGTTTCTTATTATACAGGGTGTAATTTTGACCGTGGGACAAACTTCCACAGGCTGTTCTACTGTTGAATATGAACACGCTACAGGACCAACTCTGAAATCGCGAAAAAAAATCAGCTGTTTCACACATTTTCGTCGAATAGGTATCAAACTTTTGTATGCAACAGCTGATTTTATGCGGAGCAGCCTGTGGAAGTTTGTCCCACGGTCAAAATTACACCCTGTATATAGGAAAAGAAGAACTGAAGATGGCTTTAAAAACAAAACAAAAAACACGCTGAACTATATTTTACCCAGCATGCGTAGCATGACCACCGTAAAAAATCTTTTGTTTTGAGCACGACAGTGTCAAGAATGAAGAAAAGAAATGTGTCGATTCTTCAGTCGACAAAAGTCTACAATTGAGCTCTATTTCTTTTATAAGCTAAAGATTTTTTTCTACCATTCGTCAGTTAAAAAAAAGATTAAAGATACCGGGCTGGTATCCGCAACTCCACGTCAAAGCGCGTATTTTGCGTATGGGCTTATAATCTACCACGTGGGCCTAGTGCGAATTGGTAGATGTCACTTGTCTTCGATTTTTTGGTTCTAAGACATGCCGGTTTCCTCACGATGTTGCCTCTCACCGTTTTTGAGAGCAGTGGTGATGAAATAAATTACACAAAGTAATGCGCCTGCCTGGGTTCGAACCCACGACTTACTGTTCGAAAGTCGGGGCCGCCACCCTTGGGCCACCTCTGCTATCATACGTCACTTTGTCGATCCTTCTGTCGATATACTAGTTTCTAAGGTCGTAAGGTCGTAACATTCCTAAGGTCGAGCCAGGGAATAGACGACAAAAAAACCAGTCAGATGACAATCATTCCATATGAAATACCATCCAAAATTCAACATTATCAGGACATTACACCAATATCCAAAGAACCTTCTAGACCCAATACAGCTATCAGCCGTATTCAGTGCAGGTACCCACATCCTATCTGCCTGTTAAGGGAACTTTACCTTGATGGTTATATTACATCGCACCGTAATACGGGGATCTGAGTGCGTATCTCACCGTATCCTAAGTCATTAAGTCTCGTTGAAAATAAGATGAAACTTGAGCGAAGGAGCACAATCGATAGTTCATTTTGTGAAAGGGAAGTGAGATAGTTTACGAAAAGCTTATAGGTGAGGAATCTTTTTTAATAAGTATAATATTTTTGTTGAGCGAGTGAACTTTGATTGGGTAAATGTAGATGAAGATCATTTTTGATCGAGTGCTGTTTAGTTAAAAAACGTAAAACCATAAAACAATACATTAAGTTCCGAGACGAGCTACACAATTGCTAACAAAATATGCATGCACTGACTCAAGAGTTTTACTCAAACCTAAGTATGTGGTTATTTCCTCAAAAGACCAACGCTAACATACGCTAATCTGATTGGTACCCACATGATCTGACTTACTAATATACACGGGGGTGCAAATAAATCGAGCCACTCCCTTGTTTCACGCGGTATGGTATTCTGAGTACAAAATTTTCTATCTAAATTTCCATTTTACTTTCACAGCTAATCATTTAATAAGGTTTATTTTTTATCAATTTACCCGCATTGTAAATCAAATCAAATCAAATCAAATCAAAAATGTTTATTTGCAAGAAAATACATACAAATTACAGGGAAAGATCTTATATCCCAAAAAGTCACTGTATTCTGCCTGCAAGCAAGCGTGCAAATTATTTACTATTATGTCATTATTATAAAATTATCATACAATTAATATCATTATTTAAATTATTATAAAATCAATCATTCATTCGTAATTTATCATTAACATTTATTTTTAAATTCCATAAATTCCTTAATGCTGTAGAAACAACATTTTTGTAGCCACTCATTAATTGTTTTTTTAAATAAAATACCCTGTAACAGTTTAAATTCATTTGGAATATTATTATAAATCAAAATACACAAATTAAACACATTTTTTTTATAAATATCTTTATGACTAGGAGGCTGATACAATAGGTTGCGAAACTTAACCCGTCTTTGTCTTGGAAGAACCTCACTACGTTGCTTAAAGTAATGCATGTGATTCTTGGTAAAAATGCAAATCTCTCTTATATACAAACAGGGTAGTGGTAGAATTTTACATTTTCGGAAGAGAGGTTTACAACTATCCAAGAACCATGCCTTGTTTATAACCCGGATGCAACGTTTTTGGATCTTGAAAACTCTGTCGGCATCGGTCGAGTTGCCCCACATTATAATTCCATAGCTTAGGACGGATGACACATAACCGTGATAAGCCGAAAGAGCCGCTTCTACAGATACATTTTGCCTTAACTTTTTCAACGCAAACACGAACCTATCAAGTTTCTGACAAATTTGTTCCACATGGCACTTCCAATTTAGATATTTATCTACATTAAGTCCTAAAAATTTTAATTCATCAACTTGATGTACTTTTTCACCTTTGCAAATAATGTCTAAAGATAATTGTTTGGTATTATATGAGTTAAATTGAATTAATTTTGTCTTATTAATGTTAATATTCAAATTATTATTCTCCATCCAAGTTATTATATCTGATAGGGTTTTTTCGGTGACTGATTTGTAGTCTTTTTTATCCTGACATTTTATGATAACTGTCGTATCATCTGCAAAAAGGATACATTGCTGCAAAGTGGCGTCCGGAAGATCATTTATGTATAGCAAAAAAAGTAAAGGGCCAAGAATGCTACCCTGAGGCACACCACACTTATTTATTATTGCCATTGATGTGAATTTTTCTTTGGTGTATATTTTATCATTCTTTTTCACAACTCTGGATATCTCGGTACACTGTTTCCTGTTTCTTAGATAACTAGATAACCATTCATGTGCTTTTCCCCTTATGCCGTAGAAGTCTAGTTTTTTTAAGAGCTTCGAATGGTTCACAAAATCAAAGGCTTTGCTCATATCTAAAAATAGACACACCGGTGGATTTCCATTGTTTATGCCTTCTGTTACAAGTTTCATCAAGTTAAATATTGCAAGAGCAGTCGAACTACCTTTACGGAAACCAAATTGCTCCTTACATAAAATGTTGTAAGTGCTGAGAAAATTATTTAACCTGACAAGCATTGCCTTTTCAAAAATTTTGGACATAATAGGTACTATGGTGATAGGACGATAGCTATTAGGGTCAGACTTATTTCCCGTTTTAAAAAGTGGTTTCACGATAGACATTTTTAGCTGCTCAGGAAATACACCTTCCAAAAATGACAAATTTATTAGATGAGCGATTGGATGGCATATAAAAGTAGCACACGCTTTCAAAACTTGAGTGGCGATGTCATCATATCCACTCGTTTTGCTATTATTTAGGGACATTACAATTTTATATACTTCTATTGCATCTACAGGGTTCAGGAAAATAGTATTTAAGTTTTTGTTATTATGATTTAGCATTATATTAGAATTATTAGAATTAATTGGCTGATTGGATGTCAAATTTATAAAATAATTATTAAATATATTGGAGATGTCTAATGGATTGTTATATGTCACATTATTTAAATTTATTTCATCAATGTCATTTTTAAACAAGTTATTATTATTTAAAGTAGAAGAAATAGCATTCCATGTAGCTTTACATTTATTTTTATGCTTTTGTATACGCCTTGTCATTATAATTTTATGAGCTTTTTGTACACATCGTTTAAACATATGAGTATAAAGTTTATAATTTTTCTCATTGTCTTTTTTTTTACTTTTACTATTTATGAATTTGAGGTAAAGCCGACGTTTTGTTTTACTAGACTTTTTAATGCCTTTAGTTAGCCAGTTTTGTGTAACTGGTTTATTATTAACTTTAACCTTAATTACCGGAAAACACAGTTCGTAAAATAAAGTAAAAGTTTCATAAAATAAATTAAAACCTTCAGCCAGAGTGTCAGAGTTAAGCGTTTCCGAAAATGAAAGAGAAGACATACATATGCAAAATTTACCAATATTGTCCGAACAGTAGTCACGTTTAAATTCAGACCAACAAGATATTTTTTTGTGTTTTTTTGCTTTTATAGTAATCGTTTGTGCTGTTTCGTGATCTGACAGTCCCAAGTGATGAATTTCTGACCGAACATTTTTTATGTTACTGGCGATTTGATCAATGCAAGAGTTCGCTCGAGTTGGTGATTTTATGTGAGCCTCAAAATTGTAATTATGAAGAATGCTTAAGAGTTCCTTCGTCGCAGAGTTATCTTTTAAAATATCAATATTCCAATCTCCACAAATTATAATTTTCTTTTTTTTGTATTGGTCTGTCAAATAATTTAATAAAATGTCAAATTTATGAAAAAAGATGCCCATTTGTGCCTTTCTTTGATCAGGTATTCTATAAATATTTACAACTATCAGGCTCAAACCAATAATTTCTACCCCACAGCATTCGAAATAAAAATTGGTGGCTAGATTTGATGGAATTATTAATGTTTTGGTGTCAAATGTCTTTTTAGTTAAAATACAAGTCCCCCCTCTACATTTATCTCGACTAAATATTGCAGCTAATTTAAAATGATCAAGTTTAATGTTAGCTTCCGAGCCTTTTTTAACAAAAGTTTCACTAAAACATAGTATGTCAGCCTCCTTGTTGTTTTCCACTAATTCAGACAAAGTTACTTCTAACATGGCTAGTTTGTTACAGATACCAGCTAAATTTTGGTGTAAGATTCGCACTTTACCATGTTGGCAATCCTGTTTTGAGTTGTCATTATCTACTGAAGTTACATTAATATGGGAATTAGGAACGAAAAAATGTGTGATTGTTACTGCTAGTATTATGAAGTGATTTTCGATCACTTAAACATAATTTTGAGAGATTATTGTCATAACATTGCATACAATCAATTTCTATATTAAGCTTATAGGTAATTAAATCTAATTCTGACAGCCTATATTTATAATTTACATTCAACTCTTTAACTTCAATAAACTTACAATTTTTAAAGTTTTTTGTAAACAAACGTAATTCATGATTAAGTTTTTTAACATTAAGATACCTATTTTGTGAAACATTCAACAACAATATCATACAATTGTTTAAACAACACAGAGTACTACATATGTTGGTTAACAACTCATAGGGATTTTTATCATGTTTACCAACTGAGAGTATGACAATGTCGTCATCAGATAAGGTGCTTAATAGTACATCTGGATTTCGTAGGATCTCGCATGATGAGGCATAGGGTTGGACTTTACCCTCAATGTTATAATTGTCATTCCATTTTCCAGTCTTAGTGTGAATCAGCTGTGCTGTCAGACCTCTTACTTTTTCGTCTCCAATTATATAAATATTCCTTTTAGAAGTATGTTTCAACTGGGTTGTACATTTCACGTGTACTTGACGTTGTTTATTTGGACAGTCCACCAATATTTCTTTAGCCATAATATCATCATTATTTCCTTGGATTCCATCTTGATAATGTAGACTTTGAACAATTCAATTCAATTCAAACGTCGTCCTTAGTCTGTGAACATTGGGGGTTAGGACTAATTAGTTGCTCTGAGAAGTCTAATTTAGTTTGGATGGGATCTTTATTCTTCTTCTTCTGTGATACTCTTTTGGGCGTCGATTTACAAATATCTTTAAGTTGATTAATTTGATTGCCATACATAGACATTTGTTTTTTAAGAGAACAGTTTTCTAATAGAAGGTCGTTACCTAAACGTGTTATACATTGTATTGAAAAAACTTTTTTACAAAAAAAACAACCGACTTCTTAAAAAAAACTAACAGGAATTAAGGCCGACTTTGTACTGTTTTTTTTTTATTCTTTTGCACTAAGTTTCAATAAATAAAAACTTAAAATAAATAAATAACTAAAACTAACAATAAATAACTACAAAGCGTCAAAAAATTCTTCTGCATCGCTGCCAGCTGGTAAAGTGCCCAAAAGACTGGCGGCATTGCCACGTTGAATGGCAATGCTTAGCCTCTGGCCAAAGTAGAGGCCAGCCCTTGGGTCACGGGAAGCGTCAACTAAACGTTTGCAGATGTCTTTGTAAAGAAGACGAGCACTCGGACCCCACGGCCCAAGAGTTTCAACCCCAAACGGCTCGAAAGTATAACTACCAACAAGGTTGCTATATTTCCGCCGCTTGAGGTTCTCAGCAGCCGCAGCAGCAGCGCCAGCACAGCATGTTGACCCAGGAAGATGGGATGGCGCAAGAGTATCGACACAAGTAGCGTCCCATACTAAAGGCCTACCCATCTTCCAAGGGAATAAAGACATACCGTCCGGTCTTTTGCCATCGTCGCGTGCCAAGCCATTGGGTTCTAAAACAGCTGGAACGCCGACGGAAACAAGAGCACGTCGGATGATGTCATTAATGTGTGCATGCCGTGCTATGCGACCCGCACTACGGCTGCATGATAAACCGTGATGTCCGAGGCTGTTGACAACTTCCCCACAGTGGCAGCGATGAGGAGTAACACATGTAGCTCCTAGACGAAGGGAAACAGCAAGGCGGAAAGTAGTGTCATCGAAAAGAGTGCCTATGTTCGACGACGGTAGTGCAAGAAGCCATAGTCCCGACTCCCATTCACCCACAGCGAGTAGGCGCGCACGCTCAGCAGCAGTGGTAGAAGAGTCAATTAGGTACTTCTGCACCGCTCTGCAGAGTGGCTCATCCCACCGACTCTGGGAAAATGGGTTTTCGGGAAGTTCTGAATTCGGGCAAGCGAGTTTCCAGGCATCCATAGCCTCGGTGAAGTACGGCACATCAAAATCAACCAGTGTGGTAGCTAAAATATTCCTGATTAATTTCTCAGTGCCGCAGATCGAGGATATAAATGCCGGTAAACAAATACTAGAAATTTTGCGGAATAGAAGGTTAGCTATTTCATTTTCGGCAATTTCTAAGTTCTTCGCCAGTATTGATACTTTATTTTCTAATTCTTCTATTAGATCAAAGTTGTTGGATCTAATGTTTGGACAGCTTCTAAACAGCTGTGGATCTCTTTTTAAAGTATGAGACAAAATATCGATATCTTCATCTAGCGGTAGAGATTCGAAGGAGTTTTCCGTAGATATATTTGCCTCGAATTTATCATAATTGGTTTTCTGTTCCACAAGTACTGGGGTGGTCGACATTTGAGGTATGTTCTGACTTACTACCAAATTCGGCTTGGGAATCATCTGTTGTTGAGACAAAGGTTTACTTGAAGAGTTATGTTTTCTTCTAAGTGTTACGTTAGAGGTCGTAGCAACATCACTATTTGTAACTGTTTTGGTTTTAATACAAATCTTGCATTTCCACTTCTTTCTTGCCTCAATGTCCTTTAGGCGATAAGTGGCTTCTGGATATCCGACACAGTCAAATTCATATCTTTTTTTGCAAGTAACACACAGAGCGGTGTTTTTAATATTAACATGTTTCTTACAAATATTACAAATGACTTGAGTTGGCGTCTTGTTGTCACTGCTTACCGGCTTCAACGTGGACGACATTTTTCAAATATTCGTATTCACAAAAAGAGCTGCCGTCGCTTGGATTTGAACTCGCGACGCACGCGCGCCGACCCGGTGTTGTTACCACTCGGCCGAGTCAACTTATTTGGAAGTGCTGAAATAAGTCTACTCAACAATCAACGCTACCAGTTTTGGACGTATCGCCGTTATAAGTTTTGAACTATTTACTGCAACCCTCACAACAAAAAGTTGATGTTTTTAATTCACTTTTTCCTAATTTATTTAATTATTTGCACCATATTTACACTGAATTACCGTTAGGCACTTGTTGTGTGGGGTAAAATTGTTAGTGGTTGATCTTTGGCTTACGTTTTTCACTGTAATAAATTTTGTACACTGTTTGTTATTTATTGTTATATTTTCACTAAACTTGTAAATGATACTGAGATAACACTCGTACTTTATTATTATGATGTTTTTTCAACACGATGTAAACATTATTCAATAATTTTTCAGGCAATGAAATGGTAAAATTGATACGTTAGGTTGATACGTTGAAAGGAAGTGGCTCGATTTATTTGCTCTCAAGTGTATATTTAATATAAATCCAGGAACCTACTAATATGTTATTAAACCGACAGGTGACAGGCGGTAATATAATAAAACGACATTTGTGTGTTTTTCTCTTGGACCATTTTCCATTTTCCTTTTTCTTTTATTTTTAAGCAACACCTGTCTCCAAATAAAACAATTTATTATGTTCTTTTAGGATAAATATGTCGCATTACATTACATTTAGTGAATTCTTGACATCAACGACACATCAATTTAGAAGATTTTACCTTTTTTCAAAATTTAAATCAATTAGTTTTTAAGATCAAAACTGTATTGCATTCATATATTTTATATTTTCTATGGACGATACTTAGGTATAATAGTGCTTGCCTTCTTTTAAACCTAAATGCTACAAGATAGTTCTTTCTATTCGTCATAATAAAATTCTTCCAATTGACATGATTACGTTTACATCAAGCGTGTTAGGGCTACTGAACAGATTGCCTATCGATGTTTTAGTAACAAAAAAAAACAAATACTGACCATAAAATCATAATTTAAAAACAACTCCCAAACCACATAAGGGATCATGTTACTGCACTAACAATCTTCAAAGCGTGGGAAATAAATACGATAGCTTTCTCTAATTGGAAGAGCAGCACAACACCGAGAGCCGATAGTTTTCATGACTTTCAAGGGATGCGACGGCTTTATGGCGAGATCCCGGCAAAAGACGCGGGATTAGAATCGGTTTGTTGAGGAAAAAAAATATTGGTTATAGACAAAGAGATTTAAAATGCTATTAATAAAGCAAAACTCATAGACTTGTGTCCTCTAGGACACAAATTTCGGATGAAAATTTTGTTTATGATGTCCCGTCATTGTAAGTATTACTTACTTATTCAGAACATAATTGCATTATTTTTAAAATAAACAAGAGCTGAAAAGGGGTTGTTGAAGTATTATGAAAGACTTTTATCATGGGATTAAGCCTACGTGTGTGTATATGACAACATGCTTGAATGTAAACGAAGCAAAAGAAGTATGTAAGAATCGTAGCATATGGCGCTCTGTAGTTTCTGCCTACCCCCATGGGAAAAAGGCGTGAGTTTATGTATGTATTTTTGAGTTTTGTGCCGCTGTACCTGAAGTTGAATTTAAGCATTAAGCCTATTTTTTTTATTGGTGATTTATTTATGCGTGTTGTCAAGTTACGGTTTTTAACCTTTCAATCGTGTCAATTAGAGACACAATATAAAGACAATGAGCGCGATCGCCGGCGTTCGCTTGGGGTTTAGTGAATTAAATATCATGATGAAATTATAGTATTACTAGCTGCCCCGGCAAACTTCGTTGTGCCTTAGAGTCAATTTATTGCTCTTATCAATTATTTTTATATTAGATATACATACGTTTAATAAGACGACAACAAATAGATCCAACTACTACTACTTTTTATGTAGCGAGTCTCTACTGTGATTATATTTAAACATTTTGTGTTCAATAGAATTAAAATTACAACATGTATATATAACCTAACCTAAGTGACCATACCTATCCTATAGCTAACCTAACTACCTAACCTAACTACCTTACTAAAATGCATTGATTTAAAAAATACTAAATTCATAATTTTAAACTGAACTATTGCCTTTAATGTTACATACAATTTATACCTATAGTTTTCCCGGTCTACTTTAATTAAAGTCCTAACAGTGAAATAATTTCTATTTGCAAAGAATTATTAAAGTTCGTCTCTGTCGTCATTGTTAATACTTCAAATAGCACTACTTTCTCTAGTGTTAACATAATACACGTAGCGCCAGGACCCCGGGGTCCTCTCATAAGATTTTTTTATGCTACATAAAACCTCTAAGTTTAGTAACAAAATAAATTTCAGAACGTAGTTACGTATAAATTGACAACCTTACCTTCTTAGGTTTAGCTTAAGACTTGTCAGTGTCAAAATGTCACCTGATGATGAACTGGGAAGTTCGACTCCTGTCATGTCATCCAAAACGGCGCTACGTTTGAAAAATGTTTGAGACAACGAATATTCTTGATATTTATTTTTTCAATGACTTTTCATGTTTTTTATTAATTATTATGCTATATGCTATTCCGGACAAAGACAAATCCAAAAAGACCAAAATCATTCAAATTGATGCAGCCGTTCTTGAGTTATAAGTGGTGTAACTAACACGACTTTATTTTATATATATAGATTTAAAATGAGTATTCTATTAAATGTTATGCACCAGGCTACCATAACATAACTCAATTGATAGTCATTCAAGAACGCTGCGGTAAGGTTTTAATATTAATTGTTTTTTTTTAATATCGTTTCTTTCGTGTTGTTTATTTGACCTTGCACACGTCTTTTGTTTTTATTTGACATGTTTGATTTAGTTTCTAGAATTTCTCAGTAACAGCCCGAGTCTGGATTTGACTTATTATAACTTTATTTCTTGAATTTAACTATGTGCTTAATATATATTTTTGCCAGATTTAGTAGTGTTACCAGCTAAAATTCGAAAACAAACGTTTTATGCTAAACATAAAAGACCTTACATCAATATGATATTAGATTTGAACTGCCGCGCACAATAGACGTGCCTAGCATCTGAAAGCACTCCGGTAACTCCATATCTCGGCTCCCTCAATTTACCTACTTACGACAAAAAGGAGACGCACTCTAGGCTTTGTTCAATTCTAGGTCAACATCGGAACCTGGGAGACGATATCGCTTACGCGCCTTTTATGACCTATAGGCAATGCGACTAGCGAAGTTCCTTGCGTCTAGTGATAAAACCTTACGACATAATAGCTTGTAGCAACCCACAGTCAAACAACAACAACAACTAGAGGTGTCAACGGTAACTGTGGACTTGGGTCGGGTGTTCTTAACGTTTGTAATTGGGTTTTTCTATCAGGAACTTCTCATAATAGCCCGAAGTTTGGTATTAAGTTGATCCCTATTATATAGAACTTCAACTGACAAAATATGAGCGTATGATCGGTAGGTACACCTCTTTTTCTTTTTAGGGTTGGAAAATCCTCATGGATGTCCTAAAAACCACCCCGTGTTCCTTCTCACTTCTCACACATGGTCACGGGAACAGAAGATACTTCCGCGACCCCTGACTCGTGCCGGCCCCAAGGGCCTCGCCAAGTCAGCGAGGGGAGTGAGGTGTTAAACTCCAGGAGCGCGTGTGAACACAACGCGCCGCCACCTCGGGTCAATGCACGTGGGGGGGACTGAACCCGTTCATGGGGGCTGGAAGGGAGCGTTGTCCGCCCTCCACGTGCGCCCGGTGCGCTTGCTGCGGGCCGGGTAAGCGGAGGTAATCTCCCTCTCCCTTTCCGCAGCCTCCTTCTGCAAGATGACTGTTTCGAAAAGGACACCACTGCGTCCCAGGACTCGACTCAGCCGACCATCCTCTCGACAAGTCACTGCCTATTCCCGAGTAGGTAACCTATGCCTTAAACTTGGAGGGATACTCGCATGATATTTTTAACATACCAAAACATCACGCCCGAATTCCCCAAGGGGTCAGGAAAAGGGGTACTAGTACACCCACATTTCACAAGTTAGATATGTTTAAGTTCTATGCAACAGAGAGCGAGACTATTGCCATCAATAATGTCATCAAACTTATATAAATTGAACAAATTATATGTCAATTAATAAACGAACGTTACTACTAAGCAAGAGGTCCTGGAAGGAATCGAATCCTGGGTCTAGTAGGAATACTAAATAGCGCTCAATGTTCAACACTAAAATGTTACCCAATACTACATGCACTTTCTTCTCATTACTAACATCAGCGCGCCTTACAAAATAATCTCCCAATCTGACTCGGTCAACAAGTTTTACGAAAGCTAGAACCCTAATCGAGATAACATTTTTTACAAAACCAGACGCTTCAAATTCCGAATCAGATATACCTACAATCGCGTGGGGAATCTTATTCGGCTTGGACAAACCCAATATTTACATAACCAGAGGCGTATTTAGTCCTGGGGCCCCATTGCAAAATTCGGTAGGGGGCCCTATTTACGCCAGATAGTTTAATAAAATAGAAACCTGAAGCTGTAATTGTGATTTTACCGGGAAAAACTAAGAGAGCGATATTAGCTAGAAATTCTAGCTCCCTGATTCCAATATGCTAAGCTATCTAATAAAAAAATTGGGTTGGGATTACGTTTTATGTATTATTTTGGGTTTTGACTCTTGGTATTTCATTACCTTCGCAATCAACCTATTTTAAAAGAGTAAGTATGGAATTTCATGCACATTCCCATTTCATACGAAACAACTTTTTGGAAGCGGAACATGGAATGATTTTCTTATGTTTTTATGGTCTAAACAGAATAAATAATTTTACTTTGACTTTATTTTAGTTTCTACATTTTGGCGCCCCTGAAACCCAGGGACCCAGTACACACTGGTACAGTGATACCTACACCCCTGTACATAAACCTAGTCATCGTTACTCTGTTTTCGGCCTAATTCGAATTTTGGTTTGGAAATTCGTGCGTGGAACAACACTAGAGTTTTGGCTCTATTGTTGGGCATTGTCGATGACAGTTCGCGTGGAAATAACGATGGACTTTACCACTGAAGTGTGCTGCATTGACATCATTGTGTACGCTGTTTATCTATCGTGGATGGACTGAATTTGGGAGTAAATACGCTTTGGTCCCAAGTGTTATGATTTTCAGCACAAACATACAAACCAAGTGGGAACATACAAACCAATACTTTCCGAAGTGCAGACTTACAAAAAGGGTTTTGATAGCTGTACCTATAGTACACCCACATTTTACCAGTTAAGTTTAAGTCCTATGTATAGGGACAAATCTATCATCAACCTCCAAGCAGCCACTAAGAAATTCCTGACGGTGCGAATAGGATTCGAACCCAAGACCTCACGGTAAGCAGTATCAGTTAGGCCCGGAGTGAGTCTAATAAATCCATTTTGTTTCTTAGAACAGAACACAACAGAAGCAACCTATACTCCATCCGAGTAGGTAGTTAACTAAAGGTAAACAATCTTGACAAGTCGTCGTTATTAATTAAACACAACTACTGTTTAAACATATTGTATAATTGATCATATAGTCGTTTTTGTTGTATCTAAATTTGTTTTCAGCTGCATTTTATTTTTAAACTGTGTTATTAACTAAAAAGACTTGTCAAGATTGTTTACCTTTAGTCAACTACCTAATCCGATGAAGTGTAATTGAGTTTTATTGGCTATTTCATGTACTAAATCAATATTAAAAAATAAATAAGAAGGTTAGCTACCTCGTGAATCAATACGAGCTTACTCCAAAAAGCTCTTTTCTTCAAACAGCCTTTTTGAGTCACTCCAATTCAGCTTCATCCATTATATAACCATGTTTACACAAACACGACGTGTCTGAAGTTACTTCTACGGGCAGATTTTAAAGCTAAACATTCACACATTGAACATTTAGGCAAAACAGGCGCTTATTTTAAACCCGGCAAACACGAAATGAGAATGTAAACAGCGCCCGCAACACCGCGCTTATCGAAAACCGATTATTGTAGTGGTCAAATAAAGACTATGCCGTACACAAGGCTATAAATTTTATAATTTTGATTACTTTTTTGGTTTTGTAAATATCTGTATTACATGCACCTTACTGGTGAGTGCCTACTTGCAACAGGGCGGCGTTTGTGGATGACCCAGATGTATGAACATAAGCGAAACAAAACAAGCATAGAAGGATCTTAGCAGGAAGTGTTTTGTAGTTTGTGCCTACACCTATGGTAAAATGAGTGAATGTTTGTAAATGTCTGCTAAATTTTTTTTTATGGCATATAGACTTTATGTAGATATAGAAAAAAGGCGAATTTCACTGCTTTTCTTTATTAATATTTCATCACAATTCTTTCATCGACAGCCTTCAAACACTTCACACACTTTTAAGATGTGATGATTGCCACGCCCTACATAGAAAATGCTCATGAATTTATCTACATTGAAATAAAATTGTTAATTGGCCTAGCATTTTCTAAACTGTTCCAATTTTTTACTAGATAGGGTTAGTAGTTTCTGAAATAAGCACCGGTGACAGACACATGAACAGACAAACTCGCACCTTATGTGTACTTTTTCTAACATTTTTATTGATATAAATAATACCAAGAAATAATTAAATTTAAAATTTACTACTACTTGTATTACTGAAGTAAAAGTTCCAAATATCCTCGCAATAAGCACGAAGTGTGACACAAACTTAATTTCCACAAACATTGGTCGATTCGTTCACACAAGTTTTAATTGGGTCATTCTGTATAGATCCCTTCTACCAATGAAATTACTGGTCGCCAATGTTGGGAAATTCCCTAATGATTTCGGGGATTCGTGAAAGTAGCCATCAAACTATTAAGGGTGTCACCCGGTCAAAGATTGGGTAATTTTTTTAATGAATAGACATTAAAGATGACGAGGTTGAGTTCTTTTTAAGGGAAAAGCAAGAAAGATAAACATTAAATGGGAAACAAAGGGAAAACTAACCACAAATAAAATGGAACCCATTTAAAATATTATTACATGTGTGTTGAGTTAGTTTAGTGAAGATAGTGTTGAGTAGTGCAGTGAGTGCTATTCTTAATGAACACAACGCTGTGTGGTATTATTTTTTGTTATCGTTAATTGTTTTCATATAAGTAATGTGTAAGCATAAAGTTAATCTAAGAATAAACCAATCAAATCTATCTTAAAATTCGAGATTCAATGTAGAAATCCACTTGAATTAACAAAAGACTGTGTTTTAATTAAATATTATGAGAAGTTATTATCAATTTAGTTATTATCAAAATTATTAATTCTTACTAAGCAAAGTAATTAATAGGTTTAATCTTTAAAGTGCTAAAATTAGCTGGGGTGGAAATTACTCAAGTTCATTGACCCGCGTGATTATACTACTCAGAAACCATCGCGAAAGGCAGAGCGGCTAGTGATATTAATTAAGCTTACATATACAGGGTGTTGAGTATAACAATGGACTTACTTCAAGAGCTCAATGTGTGCACTGACTGGAATGGTGTACTTATCGTAATGCTCAATACTCAAATTATCCTTCTTGCTTCCCAATATGCGTTCTTAGGTGGTTACATTTTAATTGAGATCATTGTGGGCCCTGCAGGGCACAGCAGGGTTAGGAGAGACAAAAGCCCCGTTTTACAAGATCAGCTAGTATCAGTATACAGGGTGTAAAAAGACAAATAGCCGATAACTACACATTATGTACACATAATTAAGTAACTCGTCGTGATAGCCCAGAGGTTAAGACGACTACCTCTCATGCACGAGGTTGTGGTTCAAATCCGGGCAGGTACCAATGTGACTTTTTCAATTCATATGTACTTTCTAAGTTTATCATAGACATCATTGACATTGGTGAAGGAAAAGCATCGTGAGGAAACCTGGATTTATAGATAACTAGCTGCCCCGGCAAACTTCGTTGTGCCTTAGAGTCAATTCATTGCTCTTATTTTTTTTTATATTAGATATACATACGTTGAATAAGACGACAACAAATAAATCCAAACCAATAATAACTACTTCTACTTTTAAATTACAACATGTATATATACCCTAACCTAACTGACCATACCTATCCTATAGCTAACCCAACTATCTAACCTAACTACCTTACTAAAAAATACTAAATTCATAATTTTAATCTGAACTATTGCCTCTATGTTACATACAATAATTTATGCCTATAGTTTTCCCGGTCTACTTTAATTAAAGTCCTAACAGTAAAATAAGTTCTATTTGCAAAGAATTATTAAAGTTCGTCTCTGTCATCATTGCTAGTTACGTAAATTGATTTCTGAAATATAAGACTTTTTTATGCTACATAAAACCTCTAAGTTTAGTAACAAAATAAATTTCAGAACGTAGGTGCGTATTATAAATTGACAACCTTACCTTCTTGGGTTTAGCTTAAGACTTGTCAATTTCAAATTGTCACCTGATAATGAACTGGGAAGTTTGACTCCTGTCATGTCATCCAAGATGGCGCTGCGTTTGAAAAATGTTTGACACAACCGATATTCTTGATATTTATTTTTATGATGTCGAACGGGATAAAAAGTATCCTATGTCCTTCTCCTGGCTCTAAACTACCTCCCTGCCAATTTTCAGCTAAATCGGTTCAGCCGTTCTTGAGTTATAAGTGAAGTAACTAACACGACTTTCTTTTATATATATAGATATATAAGTTTGAAATCGCCAATCTGCCTTGAGCAAGCGTGGTGATCAATGCTCGAGGCTTCTCTGTATGAGAAGAGGCCTTTTGCAGTGGGACAGTAACAGGCTGATATTATTATTTACTAATTAAGTAACTATGACTAAGATGAGGGACTGAAAACTAAATTTTTATCAAATATCCCACTAACACTTGCTTCAAAAACGGTAAAGGAAAACATTGTAAGATGGGGAAGCCGACATGCTTGAGAGATATTTCTCAACGGCATGTCAAGCCAAGTCAGAGACCCAAGGCGGCATCAACTCTTATACCAGGTTGGTCACTATCTATACGATAACATGAAGTACTTCCTTTCCTTTAAGTATGTCCTCCGTTATACCAAACACCCTGTTTAATTCACGATATAATTTACCGTTTGATCTACGGTTGAGAATGACCCTTGTCGGGAAACTAATATAACAGACAAATCAGCTCCGGATTAGTCTAGCCGTGCGTGCATTCATGCATATCATCTTCTGCCTAACCTGTTCCCAACTAATTTGGGATCGGCTTCCCATCCAACCGAATGGAACGCCAACCTATCTGATGTCCACAATTAATTTATCAGATATCGATTTAATATTAAATAATACCAGTCCGTTATTATCCCTTTGAATCTCGAATTTCAGGATAGATTTGATTGGTTTATTCTAAGACTAACTTTACGCACACACATACTTATATGAAAACAATTAACGATAACAAAAAATAAAACCACACAGCGACGAAAAATTCATCCGCACCGCTGTCAACTGGTAAAGTTCCTAAAAGACTGGTGGCATTGCGACGGTGGCAATCCTGAAAAAACTGTAAATATAAAACACTGTTGTTTTTATTTTGGTGATTGTATACCTCTGCAGAGCAAAGGCCTGTTCTCATAAAAAGAAACATTGATCACAAAGCTTGCTCAAGGTGGGTTGGCGATTTCTAACGTACAATAACTATAAGCCGTAGTTTTGTTGCCTTTACCGATGTCAATGATGTCTAAGATAAACTTAGAAAGTATGTAGATATTATATGAATTTAAATAGACACATTGGTATACTTATGCTCGAATTTTAACAACAGCCTCAAAAACATTACATAACATCAGACAGTGTTATCAAATATAAAATGTCTATGATAGAAAATCAAAAAACCCTCGTATTTAAACACATTCATGTTGTTTGAATGGATTTGATTTGTAGTCAGTTTTTAAAAATTTATATGATAACATCAAAACTGGACACTAAAGGAAAACGACTCCTTCAAAAATCCAGAGCGAAAAATGTATTCAATTTCACATTGTATTCAAAAAGGTCATTTTTTCTATTCAAAGTAAACGGCCATCTTCCGGAAGTTCATTACGCATTTGGCAGCGGAAGTAGACTTTAAATTTTTTAAAAGGCGGAAATTGAAGTCTATGAATGAGTTTAAAAGCGAAATGAAATCCATTATTGTTGGCATTCAAAATGGAGTGCAGGACCTCTCGAAACTTCAAATTATCATATAATTTTAAATGGTTCGTTTAAATTGCATTTAGCTTTAAAATTTGCTGAAGCTGTCTTATTTAATAAAAAAAACGAAACTGGATACTTAGTTTGTTTGTTTACAAAAAAATAAAAGTAAATTATTTATTTGAATTACGGAAATTAATTAATCATCATGTTCATAAAATTAAAACTACCAGGAGAAACTATGTTATTTTTTTATTCCGCACAAACTAAAGAAGAATCACGTAGGTAAATTGGTTCATAAATCTCGGAGTAATCGGTGTATATACATTAAAAAAAAATACCGATAGAATTGAGAACCTCCGGCTGAAGTCGCTTAATAAAAATATGGTCGACAATTATATAAGCAACACAAATCCAATTACATGTTTCTCACGTGAAGAAACAGAATGGTCAAGAAATTACATTTATCTTATAAAATCCCTGAAACTAGTAGTTGAATTTGACTTTATTATTTTGCATTTGACAGCTCAATTCTTGAGGAAGACTATAGGTTAGTTAACACCACATAGTTACATGCCCTTATTAGCTAAAGAAACCGCGGACAGAGCTAGTTAACGATACCATTTCAAGACTCCATTATATCTTAACAAGGCCCATGTACTTATTTTTAATACAACGATATTCTGGATCATATAAAACCTTCATGTTCTAAATAGGAGCCTTTTTGTGAAAGTAATACAAAATAGTTTTTTTTATATTTAGTGTGCAGAGAGTGGAAGGAACATGGACACACTTCCCGATATATTATTCGGGACTTCCTGGCGATTCAAAAAATGTTGGCCTTTTTAGATAAAAATCACTACTTAGAATTTTATACTTTTAAAATAAAACATTTAACATAACACTATACGTGAGGACTTGTAATTGGCTTTCTGGTGAATGGTTTCTTTTTTTGTCTTGTTTGTTGTTATTAGCTGTAAGTCCTCAATGTACTAAATAAATAAATAAAACATCGCAGAACGACGTAAAAACTGTTCCGTTGAAGTGACGGCGAAGTGAGCTGCAGTGAGTTCATGGCGAGATTTTTAGAAAGAAAGAAATAACATTTATTCGTACTGTTAAAATATGAAAATAACAAAATAAAATAGTCAAAAATAAATGGCATGTCTCACGGCTGCGCCAAAAGGCTCATTTCAGCGGTAATAATAATAATAATAATCTTTAATTCAGGTTATAAAAACCCATAGTAAGTAGAACAGTAATAATAAATAATAATAACGACTACGACTGGAGTAGGTATGACTATTGCAGAATATGGTAACAAAAGAACTAGACTATAGGTTAGGGTAGCTAAAAGGGACTGAATACCTATAACTATGAAAGACTATGGCCCCTGCCTTATCAATGTTACATATACACAGATTAAATGACAGAGGGTGACTTGCATACTCAATAATAGGCATGTATATGCATACATAGTATAGTGCATACAGGGAAAACCTGCGATTGGTGCTTCAATTCTTTAAAAACCACAAAGGGCCTCTGCGAGTTGGCTTCGGCCCCTCGTACGCCTTCCAAAGGTCCGTAACCCAAGGGTTCCGAGAAAAAACAAAGAATAAAAATAAAAATAATATGTAAACCATGTGCTTCATTAAAGCGTCTGAAAACTATTCCAGCCGGCCAAAAATCAGTACTGAGGAAGACTGCTTTATGCGTCGCGGGAATTTGAAGGATGTAAGACTTGAAGTTTGTAGTCCTACTCGACTTCATCCGCGACAGCATCAATAATGTTCGTTCCTCGGCACTGACTTGACTATTGGTAGTGCCAGACAGAAGCAGCTATCTGACGCTGGTTTTCAAATGCACCTTTTGAGAGCTTTTTTACTGAATCGACTGACAGAACTCATTGTATCAAGTAGAGACGCCAGCACGTCAAGTTACCCCAATGTATCAAATTTTCCCAATTGAATATGAAGCTTATTTTGTTTGACGTAAAGTTGAAAAACGATCAAAGAATGTGACACATTGGGGTATCAATAACAATATTCCAAAAAAGGCTAATACTATATTTAATTCAAAAATGCTTCTACTCAGTGAAAGAATATTTAGAGTCTAGCTTGAAATAACGACTTTCCTTCACGTACAAAAGTGGCGATCTGCCCTATATAAAACACAAGATTTTATTTGAGAAATGAGAATTATCTTAAGACTTTAGTTTATGTTTTTTTTTTCTCTCTATTTTTTATTGTTGACATTTAAATTTTGACATGATTTATTATTACGTTGCCGTGACCTTACCGGTCTCATGTTGAAACTATATATTTTATAATTAATATAACAACTATGTATATCACATGAATGCAATAAACAGTTTGAGTTTTGAGTTTTTGAACTTGATGTGCTGGCGTCTGTACCTAATTTAAATGCATTGATGTCACATTGCATAAAGAAAATGTCCACAATTCTACAACACTTCGGCACATTCACAGTCTAAATATTTCAACCCTTGTACTGCGACCTTTCAGTTCCTACAACTGATCAAGTTTTCTGCTAACAATATTTACGTTAGAAAATGAAATTATCGCAAGTTTACCACCTGTTTCCGCTAAATTGTTAGATTTCCCTCGTGACCCTCGTTCATTGCCCACTAATCCAACAAAGCATCGGCCCACTGCCAATACGGGGCACCATTTTGATTTTCTGCGAAAATGTTGCCACAGAGCAATATTGTGCAGTACCTCTTTGGCGTCTGATTTTCAGTCATTTGTGTTGCAAGAAAAATAACTGCAGAACATTATTTTTAACCGACTTCAAAAAAAGGAGGAGGTTCTATGTTCGTGTGTATGTATTAGACTCCTGAGGTGGTCCCATTTTAATTTGGTGAAGATCTGGTGCTGATATTCGGAGATATACAACGGAACTCTTCAAAAATAGACAGCAAATCTATCGTGATTGCTGGAATCGCTTGGATGTTTATTGTTTATACAACATCATGACGTATCATCAAGCCTGTATGCTCAGAGGGGTAGGCAGATGTGTTCAATATACCTAGATTTCGACAGTTAGGTATGTTAGTAGTTTCATTTATTAGGGTTAGGTGGATAACCCTATTATAATGACATGTATTGTTAACAATTAGCAATATAAAATGAATTCATGGCAAATGTTTGTATGGGAACAACTAAAAATGGAAAAATAAAAAACTTTTTTACAAAAAATAAAACCGACTTCAAAAATAACACTAAACGGTGTAAAATAACTCTAAATTCGGAAGTCGGTGGCACATCAAGAATAAGACAAAAGTACCAATGCCACAGACTTCCTAATTAAGCAACGTTATGCAAACATAGTGCCCCCATTACAATATTTTAATTGTTTTGTTAACCTGTATAGTACTTATACTAGACTATTTAGCGCTGAAATGCTACAAATGTGCAATTAACAATAGGTATGTGTGTTCCAGCCATTTTGGAGCTACTCCAAATCTTTTAGTGTTATGTTCTCTCTTAGATAGACCTTTAAGATGCTACTTTGTGTTTTTAGTACTCGCTATTAGCACTCCAGTTCAACGATAATGGCCTCGAATAATAAAATTAGCTCTAAGTGCGAACACGCCGATATGTTTCGACGAAGTTGAGGAAACACATTGATCGGCTATACCTATACCTAACGTGACCATACGTCCCGCTTTGAGCGGGACAGCCTTAGTTTTAAGCCTTATTTTTTAAACGCAGGTCCCGCGTCTAAAAAATAAGGTCCGGTAAGGGGGGGGTGGGGGTAAGATATGTCTTTTTATGACAATAAATTGAAGCACTGAGTAGAAGTTTGTAAACAATGTTTACAAACTAATAATCTCAACCAAAAAAAACCTACCTACATTTTATGTTAGGTAGCTGAAAGAGTTTTACCCTTATATTATATGTTTCTGTTTAAAAAGAATTGAATCTGTGAAAATATTTAAGTAGAAATAGTGCTGATTTAAAAAATGTAAAAAACGGCTGATCCAAAAAAAATGCTTTTATATTTTTTTCATTAGTTCATGCATAACTTGAGTTTGAATTTGAAACTACCGCGACTTCGTCTGTGCAGGACGCCGGAATAGCTCACCGTAGCCAGATTTTTTCCTACTAACTTTAAACTTATCGCTATATTTTAGACAATTCATTCAATATGTATAGCCTATGTGTTATTGTGAAGTATAAGTTATATGTTTCATTAAAATCCATTTAGTAGTTTTTGCGTGAAAGAGTAACAAACATCCAAACAAACTTTTGCATTTGTAATATTAGTAGGATCAATAACAATTTAGAGGTGTCCCATTATGAGGGAAAGAATAAATGGTCACATTAGCTATACTGTGTCTAGCTATGTTTATAGACTGTGGCTATATTAAATCTTGCTCGTGACTTGACAGCCTGAGGAAATATAATGAAAATAAGAGACGACGCGACGACGCTACGTCAAGACGAGAAAATAAACTTGCAAATGCGTATGTAAGAAAACGGGACGTTTTGGTAATGGCATTATCAATCGTGTTTCGTACCTGTTTACTCTGATTTACGTTATTAAATGTGAATTATTTTTTGTCTCTTCTTGTACTTCAAGTATTGTTTGCGTTAAGTAGGTATTTAGTTGCCTCAGAAAATAGGATCTTAGCGTGAATAAAGAAAATGGCCAAACTGGTGGACCATGTCATGATGGTGGATAAGTTATGCCTGTCTTTTATAAGGTTGCGAGTTTAGATCAGGCCACAACCAATAAAAACAGTACAACATGCATAATTTTTGTACATAAGCTTTTCAATTCATTGGTACAGAGGCCAGGACATCAACCTTTTTTTTTTTTGAGGGGTGAAAAATCCTCATGGATGTCTCCCGCCCGGGGAGGCGGAGGGGTCTGTCAGACTCTTACTGACTAAACACCACCCCGTGTTCCTTCTCACACCTGCGCTGGGGGTCACGAACAGAAGATACTTCCGCGACCCCCGACAGCACATCAACCTACCCCAACTATCAATTTTTCCTAATTTAACATGAACCTTATTCTGTTCTAGTCGTGAGTTCAATATTAATAAATAAATATTTCACAACTTTTCACACAACACCATTTAATCCCAAGTTAAGCTTGAGAGCTTGCGTTATGGGTACTAAACAGCTGATAAACATACTTATATATTTCTAAATGCATACATATTATAGAAAAATTACACCCAGACACAGAACAAATGATCGTGCTCAACACACAAACATTTGTCTTGCGTGGGAATCAAACCCACGACCTCCGGCATAGCAGTCAGAATCACTAACTACTAGACCAACAGGCCAGTCAAGTTTGATCCCCACCCATTGCACTATTAACTCACTATATATTACCCACTCCAATACAAGTATATGTATAATTATAGTTTAATTGGAGGGGTTTACATAACTACTAGTAATATGCAATCTACATTGCTAGTGAGCTTTTTTGAAAAAATAAATAATATGTACAGACGCCAGCACATCAAGTTAGCCCCATGTGTCAAATTTTCCCATTTGAATATGAACCTTATTCTGTTTACCATAAGGTTGAAAAACGATCAAAGAAATTTGACACATTGGGGTAACTTGATGTGCTGGCGTCTGTACTTAAACTGAATTTTTAATGGGTACGCATGCGTGCTTTTTTTGTTGTTTATAATTTATCAACAAAACAGTTTATATGTAGATACTTTCAGAAAGACGAAAGGAAGATTGATGAGAGGATAGAGAATTGAATTAAAATACACCAAATACCTGTACAATATTGAAAATTCTTTTAGAACATTTCGTTTTCATCGAATACCAAAAAATATTTAAAAGAATTCTTCCCAGAACTTTATATTGGTTTCGAATTCTTAGAACCTTCAAATATTCAGAAGTTTCTAGACTATTTCATATTATATTTATAAATTTTATTTATTTTGTTATCAACCAAGGCTCCCTTTGTGTGGTATTTTTTAGAAGTAAAGCGAACGTATGAATGTGAAGTATGCCCGATTGAGCACCTCATCTGCATTTAGTACCAAAGTTCGGTTTAAAGATATTTATTTCTAATAAAAAAGAACATTACAGTTCAATTTTTTTAATAGAAAAGTAATTGAAAATCTCTGTGACTAAAGAAAAAAAGAAAAATTAATTAAAACGGTAATGCGGTGTTAGTATTTATACATATATGACGTATATTCCTCTAGGCTTATTTTGAAAGTTTACATGGTTTTACTGTTAGTGACATCATCAGATATTTCATTATATAGTTTAGCTGCATTGTATAGTAAAGTTATATCTCCTCGTATATTTATAGTAAGCTATTATACAGGGTGTAAAAAGAACCTTAACGTAAACGAAAACTACATATTCTACCCATCACTAGGATAGTTTTTTTCTTCTAGAACATACCTGTGAATTCACTGGTTTTGGAGATATTGAAGGTCAAAGTGCAATATTTCTTTACGTTTTTTTTTTTCAAGTATCATTAGTAAACTTTCTTCCGAACAAACATTTTCAAATATGATCGATTTTTCAAAACAAATTACGCATTTGAAGTTACAAAAATGCAATGCATACTAAACAAGCGGGCCGGTCGGGTCAACGACCAAGAGCGAGTGGCCATACGCTCAGCTGATCGAATGTTGCGTTGCGTTGTCGCGCTATGCAATGCGCGCAATAAAAAGCATCTCTTTTTTAAAGATGAAATAAAAAGTATTTTCCCAGCATTATTTTTTGGTTAAAGTTACTTAATTATATGTACAGAATGTGTGGCTATCGGCTATGTGATCGGTCTTTTTACACCCTGTATTAAATGGTGCTAAATTGGCGGCCATTTTTAAATTTTACGGTAAACTGCGTTTGATTATTTTAATTCGGTTTCAAAATTAATTACGTCGTCAGATTGGCTTAATTGCAATTTCAGAAACTTTTAATTATGCACCGTAATTATACCTATATGGATAATGAGCTAACGCAATTTTTTAATAATCTGTAATAAATCGATGCTAATATTATCAAGAGGAAAGAGTTTTTGTTAAATTGTCTGTACGAAGTAAGCTCCGAAACTACTTAACCAATTTTGAACATCGTTTCACCAATGGAAAGCTAAGTTACCATTGAGTAACTTATTCTACATTTCATTGTGAAGAGTATGATTGGATGGAGAGGATGTTAAGTTCATAGGGAAAAAGTGCGAAATTCCTACGTACAAAGCTACGTACTAAGTATTAGTATAGATGACATAATATAACTTGTCTTTTTATTCATGACAATTTATTTGTAACTATATCCCGTATACAGCCAAGGAATGGTACGTATGATTATTATATACTTTCTAACAGAAAAGAGAAAGCGACCCTCGCTTTGAAAAAGTTTAAGATCAGTTTTGTTCGATTTCTTTTTCAGCCATTTTATCCCATTTGAGAACTGTGCCGAAAAATAAACTTTAATCGCACAGGTTCATTCTAACCTTTAAACAATTATGTTGGGGTCGGCTATCTAATTTGCTACTGAATATGAGTGTTTCACATGGTGCTTTAACTGCCTATCTTACCTCCACAACCTAGTGGTTGGGTATTACGATACTCCTTGGTTACTAGTTTGATCTTTTAAAAATACACTAGCACTTCGCCGCGACTTCGTGCGCATGGATTTAGTAATTTTCTCCTTCCACCTTGAACATAAAACTAAAATATAAATAACGTAAAATAAAGCCAAGCCTACTTGGTGAGCTTCCCAATGCTGAGAGATTTTTTTTTTAATTCGGTTGAGTAGTTTTTAAGTTAAATCCTAACAAACAAACAAACAATAAATCAAATCTTTCCTTTACGAGTTTATGTATAGATATGAAGCGAATCTACGGACCCCTTTTTAAGAATACTGCTCGCACGGAGAAGCGTGAAAATCGGCATAGTAAAGTTTATTTGAAAAAGAAATGCGGTAATCTACTGTTTACTGGGCGACCACTGGCATGCATTACAAGTTCAAGTTTCCTTCACCGATGTCAGATACGTGGAAAGTACACATGAACTGAAGTAGTCACATTGGCACTTGTCCTAATCCCTGAGATATCACGACGTCATGTTATTATAATGTTCAGTAATCTATAGTCACAATTGGTTCGCAAACAAAAGTAAAGAACTTACCCATGTAGGCACTTAACAAGACAAGCACTTATATGATCTTTACGTTAGTAAACACGGCACCTATTTCAGTATTTAAAATAAAAATTCACGCATTTTTCACCGAAGGGTTAAGCACAAAGCTGTAGGTACCGGTATCAACTCTACACGTTTTTCGTCAGTTGTGTTCAAGTCCCAGGTAATAGAAGGCAAACAATTGGGAACGACACTAGTCTCCAGGTTGCTACTGACAAATACAAGATGGTAAAAACTCTATAACTCTTTGCCCAACCCAGGGACCGACTCTAGGGCCTTATAATCAGCAGTAGCGCTTGCGACTACTATACCATCGAGGCAGTCATAAAATATCCTGCACATATCAACATGGCGTTCTTTTATGTAGGTGGGTTTTATTTTTAATACATTTGATGTATTAAACATAAAACCCACCTACATAAAAGAACGCTATTTTCAAAGCAGAGTATCTAACATATCAATCATTGGTATAACCTACATAGCAGAGTGCATGCTGTTTTAGTCAAAGCTGAACGAAGCTGTCCATCAAAATATTGCAATACTGAAGTTGAAAATAGTGAATGTGTTCTGGGACAACATAGTGAAAGTATTCTAGGGTTAGCTGTTATAAACTTGAAGAATAATTTAGTTTCTAAAAGCAGGGAAATAGACAATGTTACAATCAGGGCCGGCCTTAGGAATTTCGATGACGAGTGACGTCTAAGATAAACTTAGAAAGTATGTACAAAATTAATTTAAGACGTCTTATTGATGCTTGCTTGGAGTTGGTGAAGTGTGAGCGTTTTGGGGGGTTGTCTTCTGTATTATTGACGTTCAAAAAGTGCTGATTCTCATCTTAATGTGAAAAAATGCTTACACGCTCTGCACGTGTTAGCAAAATCAAAATAGAAACTCAAATGTGTCAAAATTCTTTGATAGTTTTTTAACTTTATCACAAACAGAATACAATATATTTTCAATTGGGAAAATTGTACAGTTTAGGTAGGTAGCTTGATGTGCTGGTGTCTGCACATGGGAGGCGAGCCATATTAACCACAAAGTTTCACGTTAATTTAACATATTTTTGATTATTAACAAGAACCTGATTTTTTTCCATTCAATTCAGTACATAATATAATTTAATAATTATTTATTGGTAGGTTTACTTATCTTTTTAGTTGGTAACAGTTAAGGCGTACATAGATTTTGAAAACATAATAAAAGATTTTTATTGTGTTAAGACACTGATTAAAACAAAACAAAGAAATAAAATAACCAGTAGGTAGGTACTTAATTAAATGCAATAATCTACTAGTATGTAACAAGCATTACTCAACCAACGTTACCCCTTCATAGCTTCATTTCGATTGAACACGTCTTACGATATTTTAACATACCAAACCGCTATTCCAATCATCTTCCCTCACCATATTATAAACCTAACTCAAATCCTTTTACGAGAAAAAACCGTAATAAACATAAAATATACTCAACCGTTATATTCCCTTAAACATAAGGGTAGCAATATTTAAGGAACAGTTCTAAATCAGTATATTACAAGGGCAATATCGACGGTCCTCAAAAGGAGACAAAAGGTGTCGGTAATAAATTTTGTAGGCAATCTTACTTGAATGTCGGGTTTGCCCCGTTTCTTTTCTGCCCGGACGGCAGCAAAGAATATAAAAGGGAATATGCATGGACTGGGCTTTTAGTTAAGAACTTGTTGTTTGTGGATAGTTGGTGATAAAAAAAAATGAAAAATTGTTTATTCACGTAGGCAACACAGACAACATTATTTGAAATAATAATTTTAATAATTTTTAGTTGTGGATCGCTGGTGCCTGTGGTAGGTTGTAATGTTGTCTTTACATTGTGATTTTACTTACATTTTTGTGCATTGTTTAACCTGAAATTTTAAAGCATTCACCCTCCCTAGGTAGCTACATGCTCATTACTTGGAGGCAAAGCATACCTTTTGTCTTATATTATCATATTTATTATTTAAGTTTTTCTATAAATTATGTTTGTTTACATTCGTAATATCTGCTAGTGACAGGTCTAGTTTTATTTTTAATTTGTCTGGAGCTAGTTGTAGGTCGTATATGTACACCACATCGACCTCATTATTTTTCTTTTACTTTGCTTTGTATTGTGTTCTAAAACCTTTCAAAATTCAATCATCTGTCATTCTGTTCATTTACCTTGGAGCCAGGTGGAATTTGGCAGTTTTCGTTTGGATCTGAAAGGCTTAGCAAGTCATATTAGCTGCGAGTCTAATATTTATGGCCTCTCTGTCCTCCGGCCCTCTAAACTGACGTCCTCCGCCTCCTCTGCAGAAGTCTGAAGCCTAACGTCCCTCGGCCATTACTAGAGCCGAGAGGACCACCTCTGACGGCCTCCTCCTCCGCTGCTGAAGACTCAAGCCTGACGTCCCTCGGCCATTACTAGAGCCGAGAGGACCTCCTCTGACGGACTCCTTCTCCTGACGGCCTCCTCCTGAGCTGCTGAAGACTGAAGCCTGACGTCCCTCGACTACCCTACAGCAGAGAGTGACACCTTTGACGGCCTCCACCTCCTCTACTGAAGACCGAAGCCTGATGCCCCTCAGCCACATCTACTGCTGAGAGAGGGCCACCTTTTCTTCATTTCATATTTCATCTTTCATTCATCAGTTTTCCTCTCTTCTTTACCCTAGCTCCACTAGGTAGGCTTGATATTAATAAATTCTTATTTATTCCCTCTAATCTTTTCCTACAACAGTGCTCTCCTCCTAGGTAGGTAGGTACTGTTACGTTACAGTTTGGCGCCCAATATTTATCTAACCCACCCCTCTTTTTATTTCAGACGTTCTTCACTTTCTCTCAAAATTCAAAAACACTTCCATCAAGTGAGTATTATTTGGTAAACATTTGATAAACATATCTTTTCTTCACCCATCTTAACTTTTGCTCAATTTTTTTCACCTCTCACTCACATTCTCTGTTATCGAAAGATAATCGGCAACCTATCGGCCTCTTGGATGTGTTAACCCACTTGTGGGCACTACCAAGGTTGGAGATAGGTCACTCTACGAACGGCTATTGGAGAATATCCCGTAATCGTTTTACTATACATCACTACACTACATCCCCACACACTTGCACACCACAAGTTTACCCCAGTGGTATTCACACCCAATGACCGCTTGATGTGCTAATCCATTCGTGGACACTCCCAAGTTGGTTGTTGGGACACTTCACAACAGACACAGGACAATATCCTGTGGATGTTATTATTTGCATTTACTTATTTATTATATTCTCACTGTACTAATTGAGTAAAATTTAATTTTGGTTTTACTTGATATTTACTTGTCACGCGTTGCCAAGTAACGGTTATGTCCCATGGAGATCTAATCTTCTTGTATTAGAAAAAAAGTTTCATATCTAACTTTGTGGTGGCGAAAACCGGTACTAAATTTTTAAACTCTTAATCTCTTAAAATTTACCAATCATGGATAAACTAATAAAATATTCTTTACTAAACAAACCGGAATTGGAATATGAGGTGACTATTAGAGCTGAAAAACCAGCGGATAATTTAAAAGATCTTAAAGATCAAATATCTAAACTTAGTCATGTCCTATCGGATGACATAAAATCCTCCCCTATTCCTCTCCATCTTGATCTTTCTCAAGCGGTGAATACTATTAACTATATCGACAGTAAAAAACCTTAATTTGTTATAAATATTTTTACTACTTGTAAAAACCATTTAGATTTTAGATTTCATACTTCACAAGGTTAAACCCTCCCAAAAACTCTTGGCTTAAGTTATTTCCCTCTTTTTATTTCTTTATTTTTTTTTATAGAGCGGTACACAACTCTCTAAATAAGCCATTGTGTCGAGCGGTCTGACAACTCGAAAAATAAGCCCTTTGTCTACCTTTTTCTTTTAACTTGTAAATATCTTTATCCTTGAACTTCTCTTTCCTTGACTTCGAGCTTGAACTACTCGTTACTTCTCTTAAACACTTTAAAGCTTAAAGCTTTTTCTCTTAAGCACTTATGCTTTTAATCCTTGGCTGCTTTTCTTAAGCAGAAAAACCTGTAAATAATTTAATTTATTTTTTCGGGTCTTAGAACAGGTGCGGATTACGACACCTAAATTAAATAAATAAGCCTTCGTAAAACTTATAAAATAATTCCTTGTGGAGTATGCGTCATCGATTGTGAACCATATCCCCTAAAGTATGCTGGTGATGTATGATTGAGGAAGTATGTATAGAAGGTTGATGTAAGTTGTATGAAAGAGCAAGGTCTTATTTAAAACCTCTAAATTTTTCATGTTAGTAATTTTCTGGGTTATGGGGAATCTTAGTATTAATTTCTTTAACTTACTTTTACCACTGTAAATACTCATTTAACTTACTTTTTTTATAATGATTTATTGCTCTTTTACTCTAAAAGAAAATTTTTTCATTGGATTCAAAAATTTTCCGGGGTTTTCGGGGTATTGTAATGTTGTCTTTACATTGTGATTTTACTTACATTTTTGTGCATTGTTTAACCTGAAATTTTAAAGCATTCACCCTCCCTAGGTAGCTACATGCTCATTACTTGGAGGCAAAGCATACCTTTTGTCTTATATTATCATATTTATTATTTAAGTTTTTCTATAAATTATGTTTGTTTACATTCGTAATGTCTGCTAGTGACAGGTCTAGTTTTATTTTTAATTTGTCTGGAGCTAGTTGTAGGTCGTATATGTACACCACATCGACCTCATTATTTTTCTTTTACTTTGCTTTGTATTGTGTTCTAAAACCTTTCAAAATTTAATCATCTGTCATTCTGTTCATTTACCTTGGAGCCAGGTGGAATTTGGCAGTTTTCGTTTGGATCTGAAAGGCTTAGCAAGTCATATTAGCTGCGAGTCTAATATTTATGGCCTCTCTGTCCTCCGGCCCTCTAAACTGACGTCCTCCGCCTCCTCTGCAGAAGTCTGAAGCCTAACGTCCCTCGGCCATTACTAGAGCCGAGAGGACCACCTCTGACGGCCTCCTCCTCCGCTGCTGAAGACTCAAGCCTGACGTCCCTCGGCCATTACTAGAGCCGAGAGGACCTCCTCTGACGGACTCCTTCTCCTGACGGCCTCCTCCTGAGCTGCTGAAGACTGAAGCCTGACGTCCCTCGACTACCCTACAGCAGAGAGTGACACCTTTGACGGCCTCCACCTCCTCTACTGAAGACCGAAGCCTGATGCCCCTCAGCCACATCTACTGCTGAGAGAGGGCCACCTTTTCTTCATTTCATATTTCATCTTTCATTCATCAGTTTTCCTCTCTTCTTTACCCTAGCTCCACTAGGTAGGCTTGATATTAATAAATTCTTATTTATTCCCTCTAATCTTTTCCTACAACAGTGCTCTCCTCCTAGGTAGGTAGGTACTGTTACGTTACAAGGTAGCAACACCTGTAATGCAGGTCACCAGGTCCCCACCCGGTCATAGATTAACACATTTGATAGCTTACATCTGATATCATAGCAAATAGCAGTTTCAAGCAATTAGTGAGTTAATAACAGATTTTATTCATTTTAGAATTATATTGAGATTAAAATAAATTTAATTTGAAAAAGAGTTAAAAATAATTAAAAGTACCTATATTTGGGAGGTTTTTATGAGTGTAATGTTTGTGAAGGTGTGTGTTTGTGATGATGTTTGTGTGACAGTGTATATTTGTTGTGGTGTGTGTTAACGCATAAAATAACTAGACTAATACGTCAAAGAGAGCTTCTGTAGAGCAGTATATGTTTGGCCTTGTAGCCAGGCTTTTAAAGTGACTTTATTACCTCCGCCCAACAGCCAAAACAGTATGTTGGCAGATGTAGCTCCCTTTGTCTAACACAATCAATTACAATTACATATTCTCAACACATTCACATTTATTTAATTTAAAATATTTTCAATAGTAAGGGTTTTAACAAATTCATTGAATGTTTTAGCTTTATGCAATGCTTTTTTATAGAATAAATGGTGTGATCGGTGGCGGATTGCTAAGTCACCTGTGCCTCTCGAGATGGGTTCGCCCAAGGCACCTTCTTTTTTTCGTATTCGTGTGTATATTGTCTCGATCACTTCAACGGCATGTGAAGTCAATAAGTCAGAGGCTCTTAGGCGGCATAATCTGTGACACATGCTTAGTCATTAACCCCACGATAATAGAAGAGGCTGGTCATTAATATGGAGTTTCCTGTCCATTCTTCTCCTTACGAATCTACATTTTGGAAGGAGTTTACGTATATTGTAATTTTGACAGTCAAAAGTGCCTTTTAATGACTCTTACTATACTGGCTAGTGGTCGTAAACGTTATACTTATAGGTGAACATGAGTCTGTGGGCTCGATGCCTGAGTCTGCCAAGCTGTGGAATGATTTAATCGTGATTTTTTAAAACGTTTTTCTTTAAGAAAATATTCTGTATCGCGCATTTAATTTTAAACTCAAACACACAAACTGCCGTACGAACACTTAACAGCCACCTACCATAAAAAGGTTTCGATATGCAAAGGGTGAAAACCCATCCACGAATAGGTCTTGCCAAGCACAGCTTAACCTGCAATCGAACTGTGTGGATGTAATTATTTAGCTACAGCCCCCGAACTATCGCCAGTTTAATAATTTACCTGTATAAACTCGTAGGTACTCAAACTTAACAATGGAAAAAATCAATAAATTGCCTCGACACATTTTACATAACAAATGTATAACACTTACCGCTGTTGTAAAAGCAGGAAGATAAACAAAATACGAACGAAAAAAAGCCACCAAAAATAATTAAAAACTCGTCGGCACCGTTGTTATCTCTTATCGCGGATTAGGGCATTCAAATGATAGCTTATCGCTTTTCATTATAAACTTGTGAATTTTTTACGCTTTTTACTTGTTCTGAAAAAGTTTTACAGGAAAATGAATAGAGGAACTTTCCGTGTTGGCATGTGTTTTAATATTCTATTAATATATACGACGTTAGGATTTTTTGAGCCGGTAACTAGTCAGTCGGGGGTTATGGAAGTATCGCCTGTCGCTATGACCCCGAGTGCTGTGTCTGACGAAACACCAGGGTAGTTTTTAGTCAGGAAGAGTCTGGCAGACTAGAGACAGACGTGATAAGATAAGACACGTGACGTGAGCATCCTGACGTGACGTCTGACAGTTGTGGGTCTGTCGGAGTGGTTAAGGAGAGCCAACTGAACATACGCCATACTATCGCTTCACCTTAATGTTAATGAAATATTTTTACAGGACAGCGCTTAAGGTCACATTTTCTTTTGGTCCTGCATATCGGGGTCAAGCTTTTCCACCCAGTTATAGAAGCTTACTTATTCTTATACAGGGTGAAATGAAATGGGAGCTTCAGTTACAGTAACATAGTAATTATCAACTGTTTTTTCTACAATCTAAATCGTTAGAAAAAATAACGTGATTATCATTTTAAAAGGGTCCATTAACGTTGATATCTTCATTTAAGTACGAATTATCGGTATTCCAGAAAAATAAATAATTTGCAAAATACCTAATTATGAAAAACTAAAGTATCAAAAAATCTCGTCCAACTCACCGCAGTGCTCAATAATCGTCGTCGAGTACTAATGTTATTTAACGTTGTCGTTCATAGCGGTCATTTACCTAATTTTGCCTATTTTCTAGTGAAGTATCGCGCGAATTTAATTATTTTGACATTTTCGTAACTCTGTTAAAAGTTAATTAATTTTACATTTAATATGTTCATAATTTTCTTTACAACACATAGTATTGTATATTTAAACTAGCAGACATCCCGCGGTTTCACCCGCGTAGGTCCCGGTCCCGTGGGAATACAGGGATAAAAGTAGCCTATGTCTTAATCCAGGGTCTCGGCTAACTCCATACTAAATTTTATTAAAATCCATTCAGTAGTTTATACGTGAAAGAGTAACAAACATCCTCACAAACTTTCGCGTTTATAATATTAGTAGGATTTGTCGCATCTATTCAATTTCACCCTGTAAACACTTATATGACAATAGGAATTCCGTATAGCACTGTGTAGGAGATTAGTCGGCCATTCGCTAAGGATTACCGATATTCGTCGTCCGTGAACGTACCTGGAGATTTTTCCTTTGTAACGATCCTCAATTGAATAGTAATGGTGAAGTTAGAAAGAACTGGAATTAATCTCACTGGATCAAGTTAAGCTGTAATACGGTACCTTGTCTAAGCTTCATCAACTACTTTATGAGAAAGTAAATGTGTCATCTCGCCAGTATTCTTCAATAGGTAATGCAGAGGTGTAGAGATAGAGACTATAGTTAGCCTTTTCATTTTACCAGCGATATTTTTTATTCCCATGTGATAGAAAACTATCACACAAAGCTGCTACTGAGAAATTTCAGATGCATAATCAAATATAAAGAAAGAAAGAAAATATGTTTATTTGGGACACGCACAGGAATTTAACAGTTCAAAACAAAAACTAAATCTAACACATTAAACAACAAAAAGACCTGTGCGAGGCCAAAAAGGCCCCTATCTCAGCACGATGTCACGATATTTAAAGAAAACAATAAATATCGCAGCGCTGTTATTCTGATAGGGCCTACTGTAATGCCATGCGAATACATTGATGTAATACACTAGCGCACAAAGAGGCATAAAATAAATACATAAATTAATAAGTAGATAAAAAAAAAAAATAAGAATATACAACGTGTTTTTTTTATATCCCATAACTCTAGGGTATGATTGAGACCATATCAAAGAATCAACTGGCATATGAATTATGTTTCATTCATCCTTTTTTTTTTTACTATCATACAAAATAATTCGACAAAGTCACGATGATTAATGTAAAACACCTAAGGGTGTTTAACACCTTTTTTTCACCTTGAAAGAAAAGTGACGTTAGAAAGAAGATTCGTCGTACTGGTGACAATTTTTGAACTAATGAAAATAATATTAATAATACTTAATAATAATATTCCTCGACTATTCACACAACGCCATCTAGTCCCAAGCTAAGCAGAGCTTGTGTTACGGGTAACAAACAACTGATAATTTAATTATGATTGATGATATCTCCGAAACTATGCATTTTTGGACCATCTATTCTAGGAGTTTTAGTATTATTTTTACCTCCAGAATATAACCCAAGAGTTATGGGATATAAAAAAACACCTTGTATAATGATAAAAAAGGGAAAAAAACAACCGACTTCTTAAAAAAAAACTAACAGGTGAAAAATAACTCCAGTTTCGGAAGTCTGTGGCTTTGGTGGTTTTGTTTTGTTCATTATTGGCCACCGACTTCCGAAACTGGAGTTATTTTTCACCTGTTAGTTTTTTTTTAAGAAGTCGGTTGTTTTTTTTTGTAAAAAAGTTTTTATTTTGTAATTTTTAGTTTCTTTGTATGTAAAAAGTATTTCAAAACTTGAAAGAATCATTGAAATTGAATAACAATTGCTAAAGAAGTTCTATCTCTAAACATTAATCTGTACATCTCTGCCGGCCCCTTTTAAAATAGAATGGCGTAATGTTATGTTGTGGAAAAACAAAAGCTCAGCATAGACATCTGACTATAGCAATCGCGAATAATTTGCTGTTATGCGTTGAAGAGTTCCGTTGCCTGTCTTCTTCATCAGTTTTTCTTTACCAAATCATACTTTTTGAATGAAAATGCTTAATTTGTTACTAAAAATGTTGAAATCGGTGCATGTGTGCCTATATTTTTTGACGAGTTCCCTCAATTCCTCGAAGATCCCTCATCAGGTACGAGTTTTGATACAAATGGGACCAATCTGTTAGTATACCCTATCAAACAAAAAAAAAATTGAAAATCGGTCCATAAATGACGGAGTACTGAGGTAACAAACCCTAAACAAAAAAATATATACAACTGAATTGAGAACCTCGTCCTTTTTTAGAAGTCGGTTAACAAGTTACTAACAAATGATAAACAATATAATTAATTAGGTAGGTACAGACGCCAGCACATCAAGTTTTTTATATCGTTACTTTACAGCTATCCCGATGTGTACTAACACAATCACATTTCTCGACTGTCCAACAAAACCTTTTTTGCCACCACAAGCTGAACACGAAACCACAGCATGACTGGCCTGTTGGTCTAACAGTTACTAGCCCTGAATGCTAAGCCGGAGGTCATGGGTTCGATTCCCACCCAGGACATATGTTTGTGTAATCAGCACGATCATTTGTTCTGTGTCTGGGTGTAATTTATCTATAATATGTAAGAATTTTTAATATAAGTATGTTTATCAGCTATTTAGTACCCTTAATACAAGCTCTGCTGACCTTGGGACTAGATGGCGTTGTGTGTGTGTTTTGGAATATTATATTAAAATATTCATTATCATGCAGGAATCTATCATTATGAGAACTTATAATCATTACAACAAACGATAAAAAAACCAGTTCTGAAAATGTACAGGAAAAAGCTCTAGAAGACAATAATGGCTGTTTGACATGCGCATTCGCTATACCTAACAATTTACCCTATTAGCTTTTTAGGGTTCAACATTTAAAAGGAATAACGGAACCTCTTTACGATCACTTTTTATACGTCTGTCACAGAATTTATTCTTTAGAAATTTACACAATTATTTTAAACTTGCAGACGTCACGCGGTTTCACCCTCGTAATTACTGTTCCCGTGGGATTACAGGGATAAAAAGCAGCCTATGTCATCCGGAAATAGTGTAGCTTTCAGCAGTGCAATAATTTTTAAAATTGGATCATTAGTTCCGAAGATTACATACAAACTTACAAACAAACAAACAAATACCTCTTTATAATATTAGAATAGATTAGGAATTTGACAATAGTTAAAGACTAGACAGTTTTTCGGTACAATATCAAAAATTCCGCCTGTGAAAAACAACAAAAAACTTCAAAACACTGCGATTTTTCAAGCAGTCTTTTGCAGGTCCATCTTGTTATTAACCGACAGTACATCTACTTATCTAGATGAAACAAACTGTCTAATTTTCCCAATTGAAAATGAACGTTATGTTCTTGTAATAAAGCTGAAAAACTATCAAAGGAATTTAATAGATTGGGGTAGTTTGATGTGCTGGCGTCAGTACGTAAGTCGACCATTACTAAAATCCAAGTAGGCTAGAAGGTTTTCTAACCTCTATTTATAATCTTCATCAAACAAAATTGTGAATAAGCTGAATCATAATATACCTACAAAATTATTTCCATGATCAGAAAATTATCTGGTATACAGTGTAGAAGCTAGCATAGGTTCGTTAATTAAACGCTATAGAGCAGGAATTACGGCAGACCAGCGGCCGTCAGCCATTCTATAGAATACTCAGTGTACCTATACGTAGTTTTACCCGAAACCCGCAGTGTGCAAGCACGACTCTCTCCTGACCACTTTTACTTTAATATGTATATTTTTAGGGTTCCGTAGTCAACTAGGAACCCTTATAGTTTCGCCATGTCTGTCTGTCCGTCCGTCCGTCCTCGCTTAATCTCTGTGACTGTTAGCACTAGAAAGCTGAAATTTGGTACCAATATGTTTATCAGTCAGGCCGACAAAGTGGTAAAATAAAATTTGTGTGTGAAAAAATGTTTTATTAGGGTAGCCCCCTATATGTAAAGTGGGGAGTGATTTTTTTTTAATTCCAACCCTAACGTGTGATATATTGTTGGAAAGGTATTTAAAAATCAATAGGGGTTTACCAAAATCATTTTTTGATAATGTCAATAATTTCGGAAATAATCGCTCCAAAAGTAAAAAAATGTGCAATGTGCCCCCAACCCCCCCCCCCCCCCCCCCCACTAACTTTTGAACCATAAGTTTAGAAAATATGAAAAAAATCTGAAATGTAGAACTTTATAAGGACTTTCTAGGAAAATCATTTTGAGCTTGGATGGAAACAACAATTTTTGTTCAAAAAAGACAAAAAGTTGTACAAAAAGTTGTACTAAGTTTGTAGTATAATCGTACGAGTATATGCAAGCATATTGAACACTTATTGTGTCGGACGGAAACTACGGAAACCTACACTGAACGTGGCCCGACACGCTCTTGGCCGGTTTTATTAATATTGATTACTCGACCACTTTCAAAGTGGTTTCCACAACCTTTTCCTTGATATAAAGTAAGATATATTAGTAACAAATAGTAATATGTAATTGTCGAGTACAAAGAACACACTCCTTATAGGTATTACATTCTATTCGAAATCACTCCCAACTCGATGTAGTGACAAAAATCTAATAGACTATGATTTGGTCACGTTGAGAGGATGATAGAAAGGCGACTAACAAAAGGTGAATGTAAGTGGTAACGTCGGAAGGGGATACCAAGAAGGACGTACCGACGACATCACATCAAGTTACCACAATTTGTCAAATTTTTCCAATTGAATATGAACCTCATTCTGTTTGACATAAAGTTGAAAAACGATCAAAGAAATTTGACTTCTAAGAAACTTAATGTGCTGGCGTCTGTACATAGACCTTATTGGTGATGTCCTTCAGAAAGGTCAGGTGAGTAGTACTTACCTACTCTCAGCCGGCGTGCGTGAATGACCACATGTATGAACGTAAACGAAAGAAAATAGTATGTAAGTATGCAAGTGGTGTTCTCTAGTTTCTGCCTGACCTTTTATGTATGTATGACTCCGAAAACATCAATAAAATTGGTATGCTAAGTTCTGTACTTAAGTATTATAAAAAGATAATATATCAGTAGGTAACTATTATTATACTTTGAACTAACTTGATCGGCACGGTGTGAAAGCAAACGCAAAAGTTAGTTTTCAAAGCTATATCGAATCACAAAGATCTATATTTCAAAAGCCTTAGCTTGTAAATTCGATCTGCACTCGAAAAGAAGCAGTATTGTTGGAAGGTATTTTGAGCCTGGATATCCCGGGTTCGCACGTGTAAGAACTGGGTATTCTAAGGTTTTACAATACAGGATACCTACTGTTACCGTTTACATCATCCCACTGTTGGATAAAGGCCTCTCGCCGTGAATTCAAGTTGTTACGATCTAGGGGTAAAGTGGGCCACTGGTTGTTTATTTTGGCCTGGTAGTCCCACAATTTCTTTCAAGGTCTGCTGCGAAGCCTTTTGGCTACTTTTCCAGAACTCCTAACTCTTTAAATGTAAATAACAAAAAAAATAAAACAAATTAAAATCTCAATGGCTTTTTGAGTAGCTTTTACGAGTTGCAATTGATAGCAGTTGTTCTAGATTTAGTGCCAGTACCACCCACAACAAACTGCTTGGAAAGTCGTCTTGTTTAAAAATCTTTAGTCGTTTCGTAAGGTTGAGTTGTTTTCACTTCTGTTAAAATTAAAAGAAAAACACAAAATGATTTCTCATCATCATCATCATCATTTCAGCCATAGGAAGTCCACTGCTGGACATAGGCCTCCCCTATAGATCTCCAATAAGACCGGTTGGAAGCGGCTCGCATCCAGCGCGTTCCCGCGGCCTTAATGAGGTCGTCTGTCCACCTTGTGGGTGGACGTCCTACGCTGCGCTTGCCGATACGTGGCCTCCACTCGAGAACCTTTCAACCCCATCGGTCATCAGTCCTCCGTGCTATGTGCCCTGCCCACTGCCACTTCAACCTGCTAATCCGTTGGGCTATGTCGGTAACCTTGGTTCTTCTACGGATCTCCTCATTTCTGATTTGATCTCGTAGAGAGACTCCGAGCATAGCCCTCTCCATAGCTCGTTGGGCTACTTCAAAAAAAAAACTACAAACTACTAAATGATTTCTACTGGACTACTATTGGACACATCCATCATAAGCGTGTTAGGTCCGCATTCCTCACAATTGGATGAAGCGATATTTTTCATCATAAATGCCATTTTTCTGTGGGATGATTTAGGCTGACAGTAATCAGAAACCAGAAAATCATTCTTGGAAGGGTCGGGATTACAGGTAAAACAGACATTTCTCGTCTTTTATTTAACGCCTATTCCTGTTCGCCGTTGTTCGCTGCTGACACCAACAAAACTAGGGTAGTTTAAACCTATCCCACAGGTATGTCAACGCGTTAAACCAATTCGATTGGATGTTAACTAGAATCGATTAAATCATCGGACTTCCGATTAGATTGCATACAGGTGTTATCCTATAATCGTAGTTAGCTTAATTGATCAAGTTTCAATTAGTGCAATGTCTCACTAATGACGTGATGGTTTTAGTATTCTGTAATTGATCATTCAGATAACATAACATCACGACTGTATACTCTGAAGGGTTAAGCAGGGGTCACGTTATACAAACAAATTACTTTTTAAACTGCTCAGGTCAGCGTTTCACTTTTATCTGACTACTCTATGCCAATAACACACCAACATTTTGGCAGTCATGTAAAACTCCCATAGAATCAAGAGTGACCCTATTACCATCAACCAGGCACAGATCCAACCCCAAGGTAGCCAATTCCGCAGATAAAAAAACTCAATAACATTTTGCCTGACCCGAGAATTAAACCTAAAATCTCATTTTCAGTAGCAGTGTTTTCTGTGTTGAGTGTGTGTTTACTAGATCAACAACGGAGTTTAGAAAAGTATATAAAATACTAGTAGACGCATTTTAAAAAAAAATTCTTGCTAGCAATATAGGGTGACTGGTAATTAGTGACCGATATTTAAACACATGATTGTACTCATGAATACGATCAACTTTCCCAAAGAAACTTTTTTTTATACTCATTAACTTTCAATTAGTTCAATTACGTCAGTACTGCTCAACGGGAGCGGTGGGGTAGCGGGGGAGTGTGTGTCTACTACTAGATTTTTCACTTCTCGAGGTCAGACTATCAGCTGATAGATCGTGCCGATTCGTGCCTACTGTGATCGATCAAAGGCGCACGCGCGGGAATTTCAAACAGCGTTTTTGTTGTTTTATTGTGTTATAAGTTATAGTGTATATAAAAAAAAAGTTTCTTGGGAAAGCTTACTGAAATCATTAATTAAATCACGTGTTTAAGTATCGGTTACTAATTACCAGTCACACTATATAGATAGGCAGAGATCACATTGTATTGTTATTTTTTTTACTCGCGATCCGTCCTGACTTCATACAAAAAAATGGTTGCACCCATTTTTTAACCCTCAATACAAAAGCAGGGGTGTTATATGTTTGACGTGTGTGAGTGTAACTTTGTAGGTATATGTGTGTCTGTATCAGTATGTTTGTCTGTTACATCATAGCTGCCAAAGGAATGTATCAAGAATGTATTGTAATTATTGTAATCCATTCATTTTTCTGTTAACTAACATCATTTGTTCTGTGTCTGGGTGTAATTTATCTATAATAAGTATGTATTTATAAATATATAAGGATGTTTATATCAGCTATTTAGTACCCATAACACAAGCTTTCAAGCTTAACTTGGGACTAAATGGCGTTGTGAAAAAGTTGTGGAATATTTATTTATTTATTTATTATTATATTTAGATACCCAACAGCCTTGCAGGTCTGCCGTTTGGAATTGGGTGGTTGATGGCTATAGTCTTGTCACCATTAGGACTTCAACATTACCAGCAACATGCTGCCTCTGCCTACCCACTCAGGGATTAAAGGCGTGATGTTATGTATTCATATTTCAGTTACAACTTTCTTTATAACTACTTATAATAATAAGGTTTTGTTTTCTAAATCAAAATCAATATTTTCTTCCTTGTTATAAAATTATTACTCGTTTCCAACACGTAACTCGAGTCCTAGCACCTGCCCACTTCTGCAGCTTCAACATTTATTAAGAAAACAGGTTCCTATTTACTTTAAAAACTCCTTTTTCTTCTGAACTGTACAAAGTTTGAAGCGATATCGATAAAAAGTTTGTCGGCACCAATCGAATAAGACTTCAGCAATAAATAACGTCTAGGATGTCAAAATAACTTTATAGTTTGATTGGGTCTTACTGTTAACTATAATAAAAAACAGAAAAAAATGTGTTTTAACATAAATAATCAAACAGAGACTTTTTCTCTTGTTAATGAATTAAAATGAGCAAATTGGAACTCATTGAATATATAAGTATGTAGTATGTAGTATTTTCAATATATAAGTATGTTTATCAGCTGTGTAGTACCCATAACACAAGCTCTTAGCTTAGCTTGGGACTAGATGTCGTTGTGTGAAAAAGTCGTGGAATATTTATTTTTATTTTTTATTTATTGATAAAGTACAAACGAACGAACGAACGTGAAAATTATCTTGCTCCAGAATATAAAACTTTAACTTAATTACACAAGGTTCCGATTCATTCGTTTATCCTAATAACTTGCTTGTGGCATTTTCGATAATGTTTGTTATTACAAAATCTACTTAACCAGATGTCACACATTTAAAGTGAATATTAAGAATAATAGGGATTGTACAGGCGCCAGCACATCAAGTTACCCCAATGTGTCAAATTTCTTTGATCGTTTTTCAACTTTATGTCAAACAGAATAAGGTTCATATTCAATTGGGAAAATTTGACACATTGTGGTAACTTGACGTGCTGGCGTCTGTACGTTTATATCTGGACACTGACTTATTCTTACTGTTACAAGAAATATTGAATTTTGACTGGCCTGTTGGTCCAGTAGTTAGTGGCTCTGACTGCTATGCCGGAGATCGTGGGTTCGACTCCCACCCTGGACAAATAATTGTGTGATGAGCACGATCATTTGTTCTGTGTCAGGGTGTAATATATCTATAATATGTATGTATTTAGAAGTATATAAGTATGTTTATCAGATGTTTAGTACCCATAACACAAGCTCTGCTTAGCTTGAGACTAGATGGCGTTGTGTGAAAAAGTTATGGAATTATTATTAAGTTATTTATTATTTATTATTATTATTATTGAATTAACGACAAAACCCCATACAGACTTTTGATTCGACTCACCCCTGTGTACATTTGTTTGTTACATTCTGCACAGGTAAAAATAAATAATGTACCTACTATCATGTACTATTACTAATTTATTGTTGCACATATAAATACGTTTTGATACCCAAAATGAGCGGGCATGTCAAGGAAATGTCATAGAAAAACTTTGATCCCATGTCTCAGTAATGCCATCTAGAATAATATATGAATATTGGAACGGCAGCGGAGCGTACTACAAAAAACTCATAGACTTGTATCCAGCAGGACACACTTTTTCGGACGAAAATTTTGTTCGTGATGTCCGGTCTATAGGTATTGAATGTCTTTCCCAAAATAGAGACTTGCCTAGCTTGGAGCCAATGTTAAAAATTCTGTATATTTTTTTGCAATAAAGTTAAATCCATTAAAGCAACTACGAAACTACAAAACCAAAAGACACCATCATCAGCCTAACCTGTACACAAAAACATGACAATTTATGAACTGTATAATTTCGACTTGATTATTGAAATCGAATTTCAATAAAGCGGTGTCAAGATCAATTCATAAAAATAAATGAATTACGAGATGTCGTCGGAGCGAGATTATTTTATTACGTCACGAAATTCAGGATATTGAACGATTAATCCACGAATCAAAATTCCTATCCGTCTTTTTGCCGTCAGCGTGTATTACGAAGGGTCTTGCCATAGAGTAATACAACCGTACAGAAGCGGCAATCCTGACATAAATAAATAATTTTGGTAATGAAAAACGTTTACAAAAAAGAGTACATTTAGCTAACAGCAGCAAATATACTATACAAATTACAGTGTCTAATTATACACTAAATTGAAAATATATTTTACTACAGGTGCAAGTAAAGATAGTTCCGATTATACGTTAATTACTGATCCAGCCGAAAACCTTGTTTCAAGCCATCACTTTACATTTCAATAAAGTACATTGTGGGATATTAAAATTTTAAGTGAAACTACTGTAACAAATATGCTATTAACAACTACGAGAAAAAACCTATTGAAATATTAACACCTTTAACGCGCACTTAACGTACTTGTAGGTACAGACGCCAGCACATCAAGTTACGCCTATAATTTCATTGATCGTTTTTCAACTTTATGACAAACAGAATAAGGTTCATATTCAATTGGGAAAATTTGACACATTGGGGTAACTTGATGTGCTGGCGTCTGTACAATACCCGAGCATGAATAACACAGATTAATTTAACAAAAACTTGTCACAGATTTGATGGCAGATGACGCTTTACAAAGCGAAACTTTTCCTTAAATTCTGACATCTCGCATTTGTTGTGTGTGTGAAGGGTTGGGTAGAGGTCCTTTGGCGGACCCGTGTCAACAGTTATATTTTAGTCCCTTGATTACATCAACCGGGGACGACCAGCCTCTGGGCTACTACTGATTCAAACCAAGGATCTCGTGCTCTGCAAAAGTGCTTGCGGCAAGTCCCTTACACCTCGATGGCCCATATTTATTTATTTATTAAAACTTTATGCACAAGTAAAAAAAACTGTACAAGGGTGGACTTAATGCCTTAGGCATTTTCTACCAGTCTACCTTAAGGTGGTGCAGAGATGGAACAAGGTAGGTGTAACTGGGCAAAAATTAAGGACAAGGTGACTCTAAAAAAAAAGAAAGAAATAAAAAATACACAGATACATACATACTGAAACAAAATAAATATTTGAGGCTGATGCTAATTTTATGTTTGTAGTTACTTAGACTGATATTGAACAAATTGCCAATCCCTTTAGCAAGTGACATGAGAACCGTCGTCAACGACAAAATTTCTACCAAGACCAATCTCTACGATGTAGATAGTAGGCACTGCGTTCGGAACAGAAGTGTCGCTTCTATAACTTCTTACTCTATGGTCTTACTTATTCATAAGGAGAGGCGACACCTGCAAGGGTCGACTGAATCAACTAAATCTAATCCGTGTGTACAATTTATACTTTATGGAGCTATTTTAAGAGGTAAGATTTTGAGATTATTCTGTATTTTAACCTTAGTTAGTAGTTAGAAGAGTTTAGTATGTGAGTAAAGTCTGATAAAGGGTTCGAGGTTTTTATTTTTACTTGTTTCGATAAAAGACTATAGACTATAGTATATATATACATATATACTAGTTTTTATATCTAAGATAAAATATGAAATGATAAAATCAAATCAAATGAAATCATTTACTTTGTCAAAGATAGGTTGGTTTTCAGATGGCGTACAAAATTAGGACAAACACAAACAAATTCCAAGTCAATCAAGTACCGTTTGTTGCTCAATATCAATGTTGAGCGTCTACAGTTGTTTACCGGTTTAAAAATCGGCTGTTGCATACAAAAGTTCGATACCGACTCAAGGTATCGAACTTTTGTATGCAACAGCCGTTTTTTTTTCGTGATATCCGAGTTGGTCCTATAGTAAAAGTTGTTCATATTCATGGGTAGAACAGCCTGTGAAAATTTATCAGACGATTAAAAAATCACCTCGTATAAGCTATAACATTGTAAAGTTTCATTAAAATCCATTCAGTACTTTTTGCGTGAAAGAGTAACAAACATCCCTACAAAATGTCCCATTTATAATAGTAGTAGGATAATATCTAAAAATACTTTCCGCAATCACTATGGCTCGAAACTCGTGTATACATCACACTAAGTTCCACTTACAAGAAGTATTAAGTTCACAAGGCTTATGTATAATGCCCGGAGGGATGACTTCGAAGTCTCTCTGGCTTATTAAGTGGAACGCAGGCCAGTAATTTGATTCTAGATTCTTATGAAATATCTTTTTAACAGTGGCACGTTGATGTGATTGATCAGGTTTTTTTTTGCTGGTGGGCAATGGTATCCGGGTAAACGTGTTGAATGTGATAATAAATTGTTTTGGTGTTATTTTAAATCGTTTTTGGGGTTCAGAACCAAAATGGTAGAAAAATAAATTCAAAAGCCCGACTTTTATGAAGCGTGATGCTCTAAAAAGTATGAAACTAGAAAATATTCTCTAATGAAGATGTTTTCTTAGAGAATAGCTATGGTCGTACGTCACTTTCCTCTAAAGCATAAGATCGCTTACTACTGTTACTATGTAGAGTTCTATTAGGGCAGGTGGCATACGAACTGATAATATTTGTACTAGTAGATGTACAAATAACTTCAAACAATGCTCACGACCAATCTCCATACACATGGATAAATACAATTTTTCGCTTGAATGAAAATGCATTTACTAAAAGACGACAACATCGTGTGTAGAAAGAAAGTGCTATCTTGAGAATATAATCCCAGCGGATCACATGAGAGCCACAGAAAATTATAAGGTTTCAGAACTAAACTTATTTTTTATTTTTGATTTATTGTTAAAAAAAACTAAACTTTTATTTACTAAACTTAATTATGTAAGTTATTTATATTATCCAAGTTTTTTGTAACTTGTTTCTATTAAAAACTATAATTATGATCTCGTAAAATAGAGATTCCTCTCTCCTACTCTTTTGCTGTACCCTACAGGGCCCATAATGGTCTAAATCATAACCAAAGAATGCATATGGATGACAAAAATATCGAGTAAACCTGACGATATTAAGTCCAGACTGCAGCAGCCGGCCTTGCTATATCGATTAGCCTAACTTTGAGTAACAAAAGGAGGCGTTAGTGACTAAATTCAAAGGTTATGCTGCGGTTGCCGAGCTCAATCCGTTGATGGGAAACCATTCCTACATATCAAAACTCCTCCGTACCTTGGAAATCACGGTGAGCTGTGTGTGGTCTCAGCCACACATAGTACATCTCTCTCTATTTAGTACTCATAACACAAGCTCTCAAGCTTAACTTTGTACTAAATGGCGTTGTGTGAAAAGTTGTGGAATATTTATTATTATTTATTTATCTATGATACGTTACGCGTATTTAGAGCTCCCGAAGTCTAAGCACTAATTTAACCAAGGGATATCTAGTAACTGGTGAGACAGGCAGCCGCTTGATGTAAAGCTATGGTATGCAGCTGCATTCGGTTAAACTGGAAGCCGGGCCCAACAAAGTTGGCAAAGGCCAGGCAGATGACATGGTTAAGGTTTAAGAATGAGAAGAGAAAGATCAAAGAAACGATGGATAGTGTAAAAGAATTAAGTTATATAATGTTATGGCTTCTTGCACTACCGTCGTCGAACATAGGCACTCTTTTCGATGACACTACTTTCGCCTCGCTGTTTCCCTTCGTCTAGGAGCTACATGTGTTTCTCCTCATCGCTGTCACTGTGGGGAAGTTGTCAACAGCCTCACGGACATCACGGTTTATCATGCAGCCGTAGTGCGGGTCGCATAGCACGGCATGCACACATTAATGACATCATCCGACGTGCTCTTGTTTCCGTCGGCGTTCCAGCTGTTTTAGAACCCAATGGCTTGACACGCGACGATGGCAAAAGACCGGACGGTATGTCTTTATTCCCTTGGAAGATGGGTAGGCCTTTAGTATGGGACGCTACTTGTGTCGATACTCTTGGCTGCTGAGAACCTCAAGCGGCGGAAATATAGCCACCTTGTTGGTAGTTATACTTTCGAGCCTTTTGGGGTTGAAACTCTTGGGCCGTGGGGTCCGAGTGCTCGTCTTCTTTACAAAGACATCTGCAAACGTTTAGTTGACGCTTCCCGTGACCCAAGGGCTGGCCTCTACTTTGGCCAGAGGCTAAGTATTGCCATTCAACGTGGCAATGCCGCCAGTCTTTTGGGCACTTTACCAGCTGGCAGCGATGCAGAAGAATTTTTTGACGCTTTGTAGTTATTTATTGTTAGTTTTAGTTATTTATTTATTTTCAGTTTTTGTTATGATTAAATATTTGATGGTTAGATAATTAGTTATATAATAAAATAAATAAATATTCCACAACTTTTCACACAACGCCATTTAGTCCCAAGCTAAGCTTGAGTGCTTGTGTTATGAGTACTAAACAGCTGTTAAATATATTTATAATATATTTCTAAATACATACATATTATAGATAAAAGTTGTAAGATGTACAGACGCCAGCACATCAAGTTACCTCAATGTGTCAAATTTTCCCAATTGAATATGGACCTTATTCTGATTGCTATAAAGTTGAAAAACGATCAAAGAAATTTGACACATTGGAGTAACTTGACGTACTGGCGTCTGTACAAACATAGGTCCACCATCCAATGGGATACTTGACAAAATTTTAGTTTTTAGTCCCTCATCTAGATTACTTACAAGAAAATATTCGACACGTATTTTTTTCTTTTGTGTCGCATGATGTCACTAGCCAGTACAGATTATACTAGATAATGACGTTAAAAGCCTCCTCTCCTCAACTTGAATGCGCTTAATCTAAGCAGGTTACCATCCATTTCAAAAAGAATAAAAATACTTGTGTATTATTGTTTATAATCTAACTGGTGGAGTAATTATATTTTGATTTTCATATTCTGTCAAACACCCTATTAAGGTTTAAAAACGTAAGAAATTTCAAAAATGCTTTGTTTACCAAAAACCGTTAAAAATCATTACTTACGTTTTCTTTCGGGTAAAAAGTATAGTTTTTTTTTTATAATTACTCAATTACCAAGAAGAGAATGCGTGCACTGAATTAATATGAATGTGTGCTTTTCATTTCCACAATATAGTCATTTTGTTTAATTAACATCTTGATGTATACATAACGAAGTATTGTTTCTTCAGTAGATATGTACATAGTATGTAGAAGAATATTGTATAGAGTTGCGGTGTAAATCATTTTACGATACCCGAAAGACAGTAGGAAGCTTTTTTTACCAAGAATCACGCAGCTGTAAAAATTTTATAACTCCATTACTATCCAGAAATACATCGGTGACTTTGTTTCAAGGTTTTATAGGATATCCATGGGATATTCGTTATGCTCTTGGGAAGGATTTACTATTTATTACCGTGGCTTGATTACAATGTAATGGTAACGAACGTGCATGTAAGGAATATATTTTAATAAAGTTAAGCGGCACGCGATCTCCTTGTTTTTTTTTTGCCGTCCTTTGTTTGTGTTTGTAATTAATATTAATTGCACATAAAAACATATGTGATAGCGAACAAGTATTACTATGTTTTCTTTAAAATATATACGCGTTTATGTGCGAACTAACATAGTTTTAAGCACTATTTTACTAACAAAATGGTCCTTGTGTCTGAAATTTAAAAATAATATGAATAAAATAATAAGTTTCTATCAACAACTTACTCAGACGTTACCGTTACCACTCACCAGTAAAGTGCTTATAAAATCCTAAACAGATGTACCGATACTAAAATAATACATAAAACATAGCCCAAATTACTTTTACACTCGATATAATATCGTCATTAAAAACAAATTGCACTAAAATATGTTTACACTGAGATGGTTTTAAAAAGCGTTCACTGCACTGAATCAAAGTTAAAAAAAAATGTGTCAAAGCAAAAACGGGAACATTCACTGGATTCAGAACGTAATACGAAAAATAAATCTCGTAGCAAAAAATAAATCTCGTAGCCTCAGCGAGTTCGTAGCGCTACGGCGTAGAGCTACGCGGGTGCCTCCACGCGTTTCTCGCCCGACACTGGCTCCCAACCGCTGGGGATGCCAGATGCGAATTAAATTACCCGATAACTTGCTAACATCTGAATAATAGAGTGGGGAGGAAATTTTGCCCAGCTGCGTCATAGCGATGGTCTGCGTAAAAGTTTGCTTATGACTTTTGGGAATTAATGAACAAAATGTGGCTTCTTACAATAATGAAATTTTCTTCGCCGTAGAAATTTCATGGACTTCGAGAACATGAAAATGGGTTTGTATTAGAAAATTTGCTACTTTGCAAGCTTCTATCCGATATGTAATATAAGCAAATGTTTCCTACGCATACAAATTATATTATTATCATGGATTTAAATAATTTTGCTGTTCATATTTCCTTAGTCCTTCCAATGTAGCTATAGTAATCATTAAAATACGAAGTTTTGGTGTTGCGTCCGAAATAAGGGGTTTCGACATTATACAAATATTTACTTTCATAAATATCTTTGTTTGATAAAAGACGAACTACAATATTGCACATCCCCATTTTCGCGGTAAACTTCAATAGGCTGACCACACTGCTAGCAACAGATATCTGTTGCGCCCCCATCACCCCATACAATTAATATTAGGGAACTATAGTTTACGATCCCATTTGTCACGAGTATAACAAAAGAAAACTTTTTCATAAAAATAAAGCTATTGAGAAGAAAATATCCGTCCGGTGCATATTTGAGAAGAATAGTTTGATACTCGTAAGGATATTTAAGAATAGAGATTAATCTATGTGGGTAGAATAATGATAAAAAAGTAACAGGTATCCAATCTCCATTAAATTCAAGAAAAAAAAATCGGCTGCTTCATACATTTTGGTTGATCGAATTTTTGTATGCAACTCAACAGCCGTTTTTCTTTTCGTGATTTCCGTGTTGGTCCCACAGTTAAAGTTGTTCATGGGTAGACGACTAAAAAAACACCGTGTATATTCTGGCTAGCTTTTTAATAAGTCGGCTTCAGCAATAGCCATTCAGCTAATGCTGAGATAGGCGCCTTTTTGGTCTCGCACAGGTCTTTTTATTTTTTTATTTTTTATTTTTGTCTTTAGTTTTTAATCTTTCTTTTTTTATCTGTATTGCTGTTCTTTTGTTTTATGTTCTGTGCGTCCATATAAAATATTTTCTTTCTTTTCTTTTTTTTCTTTCAAGCATTTTTTTAGTTTAAGCTTAACAGTCACGTTGACTGCGAGACTACCAGACACAATAGAAATTCAATTGTTAGCGGCTCACCGGTGACCGGCATGGCGTGCAAAGTATTATAGTGTTTGTTTTGTCTATGTTTGGTTATGATAAAAAATTATAATTATTTATGTAAATAGTTTCAAGCAAACACTTTTCTGCGTCATTTTTTTGCTAGGTAAAGTCGACATTTCACTACATTTGAGAATAAACACCGAAGGGAACTCAAAGGTCATAGCAAATCAGTTCAAGCATTATTTTATCAGTAATCGGAACTCTGTGGAGAGGAGGTCCACGTGCTGACGAACGAAACCAAAGAAAGAACATTTGGGTTGTATTGTTGTACTTAATATTGTCTAATCTTGTTGTGTTTAAAATACAGTTTAATTAATAATACTATAACTATACAATAAAACTATTCTAAATTAAGTGTTTACATACATACCTAAAAATAAACAAACAAAAGAACAGTAAACCAATTATAGGGCATCAAAAAACTCATCCGCATCGCTATCAACGGGAAAAGAGCCCAGAAGACTGGCCGCATTGCCACGTTGAATGGCAATTCTCTGACCGAAATAAAGGCCAGCCCTCTGGTCACGTGAAGAGTCGACCAAACGCTTGGCGATGTCCCGGAAAACTAGATGGGCATTCGGACCCCATGGCAATAATTGTTCACAAACTTTATTTCTTTTAAAACTGTTTTTTAAAAGTGATGTCTTTTAATTGGCCGTCATTGTCACGCATTATTTTTATATTATGTTTATTCTAGTTGTAAGTCATCCATCATAAATAAATAATTAAGACCACTGGCACACGGGCAATGATATTATAAAATGTGTAGATAGGTTACCTAAACAAATTCGATATTCAAAAACGGCACACTAACGCACGCACGCGTCAGTTGGCGCGACACTGGGGCAAGTGTGGCTAGTTAGCCACATTGGCCACATTTTAACGTGTCATTTGCTAAACGATATTATATCATTGCACGCGGGCCCAACCCACTGACGACTTATTTTACTGTTCTGTGGGTTAATCAGCTTCTTGGAGACTTATCATCACATTTCTATGTTACGTAACGTTGTTAAGAGCGCGGCGCATCACATTTTGCACCGTCTACATAAATCAATATGTTCCTCACACAAGTTCGATTCCAGTTTATACGAATTGTATAAAAAATGCTACTCCAGTCCAATTTATTTCTAAAGTAAAAGTCACAATTCCATACTAAAAGTTAAAAACGAAATTCTAACTGTATGAAACTTTCCGATATCCAAAAGTTTGAAAAATAAGGCCGACTTACACGATACGGCGAATTGTAGCGGTTTTACTGAGCTTACTTTTGTGACACATTTTATTTCAGTATGCAATTAAACAAGGGATCGGTTGAAGATTGTTTAGGCCATAAATTCAATCCCTCCAATTAAAAAGTTTGAAATCTGATTGCAATATCATCTCAACAAAGTCAAGTCAGTGCCAATACTCATAAAAAATCCAGGTAAAATGTAATTGTTTTTTTGTAAAAATGTAAATGTAAGAGTTAGCTGTCAGGTATATTATTGGCTTAAAGTTATAGGCCCATGCTTGCGGCTAGTAGCCAAACAATTATGTGCCAATTACAGTAAATGTTTACCAAGAAGCAACTGCAAGTCATCCAGTACCCTCCAAGGTCACTAAAAATCGTAACAACAACAATACAATACCAGCCTGTTACTGTCCCACTGCAGGGCAAAGGCCTCTTCTCATACAGAGAAGGCTCGAGCATTGATCACCACACTTGCTCAAGGCGGATTGGCAATTTCAAACTTATATTAACTATATAAGTCCAGGTTTCCTCACGCTGTTTTCCTTCACCGATGTCAATGATGTCTAAGATAAACTTAGAAAGTACATAAATGAATTCTTCTTCTTCTTCTTATCGTGTGGTTAGTAACTAACCTGGTGTCAGAGTTTTAATTCCCGCGCCCATGGGCCTCTGACTTGGCATCACAATGCCCCCAAGTAATATCTCTCAGGCATGCCGGTTTCCTCACGATGTTTCCTTCACCGTTTTTGAAGCAAGTGATAATAATACAATCAGCACATGAATTCGAAAAGTCAGAGGTGCGTGCCTTGGGTTCGAATTCGAGACCTATGATTTGGCAATCCGCCGGTCACACCACTAGGCTATCACTGCTGATAAATGAATTGAAAAAGTCAAATTGGTACTTGCCCGGATTTGAACTACAACCTCGTGAGAGGTAGTAAGTAAATGAGAGGTGGAAGTAAAATCGTAACAACCACCCATGACCCACCTAATTGCTAAAGGAAAACGATCTTTATTTCAAACCCACGCAACAAAGGCAAGTCAACTTCAAAACCGACTTCTTACCCATTTGGAGCATAAGGAATAAATTAACAAATAAAACTCAAGTTTAATTAAAATACTGTGACAGCAACGCGTTTTATGAATTTAAAGCGGAGTAAGTCTCCATTCAAAATGGACGATGCAATTTTTCTTCTTTTTGTTTGAACGATAAAATGTTTTGTTAAAGTATTTTCTCGTGTTAAATTGGAAGTTAAATTACTTTTTAGTCAAGCTGTTGCGAAATTAATTTGTTTAAAGGTAACAAAGGAGATTTCGTGGTAGCTAGCTTAGGCTCGCGTCTCAAGCATGGAGTTGCGGGTTTAAATCCGGGTAAGTATCGATTTGATTTTATTAATTAATTTCATCATCTGTCTAGCCTGTTCCCAACTATGTTCGATTCGGCTTTCACCCTAACCTGATGCAGCTAAATACCAGGGTTTTACATGGAGCGACTGCCTGTCTTATTAGTTACTTTTTAACCGACTTCAAAAAAGGAGGAGGTTCTGTTTTTTTTTTTTTTTTAGGGTTGTTTACCTCATTACTCCGTCAATTATGGACCGATTTTCAAAAATCTTTTTTTATTCGATAGGGTATACTAGTAGATTGGTCTCAAAACTCATATCTGACGAGGGATCCTCGAGGAGTTGAGGGAACTCCTCAAAAAACATAGGTACCGTTTTTTACATTTTTAGTAACAAATCAAGCATTTTCATTTAGAAAGTATCATTTTGTGATGAAAAACTGATGAAGAAGACATGCGACGGAACTCTTCAACGCATAACAGCACATTATTATAGTCAGATGTCCATGCAAAGTTTTCAATACATACCATTACGCCCTTCTATTTTAAAAGGGGACCGACAGGGATGTACGAATTAATGTTTAGAAAGAACTTCTTTAGCAAATTAGCAATTGTTAACCAATTTCAATGAGTCTTTATAGTTTTAAAAGACCTTCTTTACATACGAAAAAACTAAAAATTGCATAATAAACACTTTTTACAAAAAAAAACAACCGACTTCTTAAAAAACACTAACACGTGAAAATAACTCCAGTTTCGGAAGTCGGTGGCCAATAATGAACGAAACAAAACCACCAAAGCCACAGACTTCTGAATAGTTCCGAAACTGGAGTTATTTTTCACGTGTTAGTATTTTTTTTAAGAAGTCGGTTGTTTTTTTTTTCAATCTATATTATGTACTTTGTAATTTAATCGTATACATCCCTATCCTCGGTTAAGAAAAACATTGGGAGGGCTTTTTTTGTTCTACAGTCTAAAGTACCTACCGGTCGAGAATTACGAGTATGTACAGAATTCATGGTGTAAGTATGTCCTTCAATATATTTATATGTCAGTGTAGTTAACTCGTATATGTCAGTAATATACAAATATACAAAAAATATGTCCTGTCTGATACATACTGTCGTCTCATTTTAACGGTGTTAGCGTCGTGTTTGCGCAACATCTGCGCTGCGTATGCGTCTAGCGTCTGTCTAAGACCTACTCTAGATCTTAGATCATAATTATTTCACAGCACTTCTAAGATTGGCTTCGATAATGATCATATTTTTAAAGATAATGCCAATCCGCTTTGTCCTGCCCCATTTCGATAAAGAATTGTTAAAACGCGTGTGGAACTTACATTACTTTTTGTTCACAAGGTTTGTCAATGCAAATGATATCCTATTTATTTCCAAAATCACCAGTTTGTACCATTAATCAGGCACATGAAAGAGGATTTTCATAGGTTATCAAGAAAATTAAATTATGCTTAATTTGCTGAAGAGGCAAAACGGTATGAATTAGGATAATTTATTTATATATTCGCGGGGTTTGTGGTTTAACAGTAACTGCGCTGTCACACGTTTTCGTCTTACAGGTAAAGCAACCATTGTAGAGTTTGGTCTAGAACGGCCTACTCCTTCTCACAAAGAGGCTATGTCCCAGCAGTGGTTAAATTATAGGCTCATTAGTTATACTAATTAAATTCATACAAAAAAAAAAAAAAATCACTAGAACTGTATAGACACTTTATCCGCGTGATGTATAGTATTTTTAGATTTAAAATCAGATGACATAAAAAACTTTTTTGCAAAAAAGTTTTTTATTTTTCCATTTTTAGTGGTTCCCATACAAATATTTGCCATGTTCTTTTTTATATTGTTAATTGTTAACAATACATGTCATGCTAATAGGGTTATCCACTTATCCCTAATAAATTAAAATTAACTAACCTGACTGTCGAAATCTAGGTATATTGTACACATCTGCGTACCCCACAGAGCATACTGTCGTGATGATACGTCAAAATGTTGTATAAACAATAAACATCCAAGCGATTCCAGCAATCACGACAGATTTGCCGTCTATTTTTGAAGAGTTCCGTTGTATATCTCCGAAGATCAGCACCAGATCTTCACCAAATTAAAATGGGACCACCTCAGGAGTATACTCTTTCGAATAAAAAAAGAATTTTTAGAATCGGACCACAAATGGGGGAGAAATCAGGTAATATACAAATAAAAAAAAATACATACACACGAACATAGAACCTCCTCCTTTTTTGAAGTCGGTTAAAAAGGATGAATATGGTATGAATGTATGCACTCCTCGACCGACGTAACAAAGAGGAAAAAGTATACTAAACCTTTTAGAGGCTCTCAAAATAGCACGTGCCCTAAAAATGTTCGCCCTACTTCCATAAAATCTGTAGGTATCCTAAGAATATTTTTGTGTTTCCTTCCACGTATTCGCTACTATGAGCTTTAATATAAATCTGTTGCGTATTGAAGGAACTACGTGTTTGCATAACACATAGGATTGTGTGGCATTTGTGTGACACGTGGCGTTATTTTTTTGTCTTCGGAGACGAGATTTTTATTTGGTTTTGTGCCTGATTGGTGGCAATTGGTTAACACCATATTTTATGAGACTTAAACGTAATTGGCAAAAGGTGAGTATACTGTTAGTACACTTTTTTCTTTACCTTCTGGGTATACAGGCATCTTATTATGTAATTATTATTATGTAATTTAAGTCTGTCCTGCATAGGGCAATATCATAAAAATATATGTGTTTTTTTTAATTCTTATCTTTTAATCTTTGTGACTTGCTCACCTAAAGATTTGGACAATTGTTTGCGTTTTTTTTTCTTTTATTAACTGGCTGTCGTCGAAAAAAATGTTTGAACTAACCAATAGTACCTATATTGCATTAATGCATCAATGAACTGTTTATAACTGTTTTGTGTACCTAAGAAGGTGTCTTTTGTTTTTGTTTAGTTTTGATTTGTAAAACTGTTTTCCTAATTTTGTATTTAACGCATGTCGTGGCAGCCTTTAATTAAGGCAACACTAGTAAATTTAAAAATATAATGTATACTTGTCATGTATTATGGTGTATGCTTTGTTGGTTGTCCTTAAATAAATAAATAAATAAATTATAGAAGAAATCAAAAAATAAATGCCGGTAGAAATGTTGAAAGACAAAAAAGCTATTTCCAAGTACAGTTTCACCAGACTAGAACTGACGGTCGGATTCTAAAACGATTTATCTAGATGAGTCGCCTCAGGTGTGCATAGTGGAATTACTTCACAGACACTCCCGCAGTCGGTACTAGTGAACCGATACGGCATTATTGAGTCTAGGATTAAACGAAGAAGTACGGCTGAGAATTGTTTAATGTTGTTAAATTGTTAGAATGTCTTCTTAATTTACTTTACAACCGATTTGTTTAGGATTTAATGTGTTTTTTTTTTACGATTTTTCCCTTTTTAATGCTTAGATGGCGGCGGCGTCGGTTTTGGGTGCCGGCGTGTGTGTATGTCAACATGTATGAATGTAAACGAAGCAAAATAAGTATGTAAGAATCGTTGCATATGGCGCTCTGTAGTTTTTGCCAACCCCAATGGGAAAAAGGCGTGAGTTTATGCATGTATGTAAGCTTAGATGGTTTGATCACGTTGAAACGATGAAAGAAAGACGACTAACGAAATGTATTCATAAGGCACGTGTACCTAAGTGGAAATGCTGGGAAGGGACGCTCTAAAAGGACATAGACCTTATTGGTGAGGTTCTTTAGAAAGGTCAGGTGCATTGTACTAGCATCCGGCGTACGTATAACTCTACATTTATGAATTTAATCGTAGCAAAATAAGTATGTAACAATCGTAGCAGTTGGCGCACTGTAGTTTCTGCCTACCCCCATGGAAAAAAGGCGTGAGTTTATGTAGGTACAGACGCTAGCACATCAACCTACTGCAATCTGTCATTTTTTTTAAATAAATTTTCAACTTTATTGCTACAGCATAAGGTTCTAAATTGATTGGGGAAATTTGACAGTTTCGGGTAGGTTGATGTGCTGGCGTCTGTAAATATTATGTATGTGTGTATTATTAGAGAGTGAAGTTGTGCCAAACTTAATTCGCGGAGAATTATGATTTCAAGAGCATTGCCTACTAACTGCCTCGCTGGTCTTGTGGCGACAAGCACTACTGGTGATGAGACCCTGGGTATTAAGCCCTAGTAAGGCAAAGCATTCTAGATGTGTTTCGCCAAGTATTTTTCAATAACAGCCCGGAGTCTGAATTTCTGCTCGGTTGATGGCAATAGGCCCGCCCCCTATTAAGTGCATTGGTATTAAACATAACTGTCAACAAGTGCGTGTATTATAAGTACACCTCTGCTTAATCCCACGAGAAATAAAGGCGTCTTGTTTCTTCAGTCTAGAGTGTGTTACCCACCTAAACCGAAATTACTATAAATTATACGCATGTTTTACGAGATACCAACAACGCAACAATTCAGATCAGATCACACGATCATGAAGTCTAAATAGCCTTTCTTTTATTTTAAACTAGCTGCCCCGGCAAACTTCGTTGTGCCTTAGAGTCAATTTATTGCTCTTATCATTTTTTTTTATATTAGATATACATACCTACGTTTAATAAGACGACAACAAATAAATCCAAACCAATAATAATTACCACTACTTTTTTGTAGCGAGTCTCTACTGTGATCTTATTTGAACATTTTGTGTTCGATAAAATTGTGACAAACAACATGTTTAAATAACCTTTTTTTTTTTGAGGGGTGGAAAATCCTCATGGATGTCCCCCGCCCGGGGAGGCGGAGGGGTCTGTCAGACTCTTACTGACTAAAAACCACCCCGTGTTCCTTCTCACACCTGCGCCGGGGGTCACGGGAACGGAAGATACTTCCGCGACCCCCGACTGGTGCCGGGCCCGCGGGCCTCGCCAAGTCTGCGAGGGGAGTGAGGTGTTAGACTCCCCGCGCGACGTCTAAGAGGGGCGCGCGTGAACACGACGCGCCGCCACCTCGGGTCCATGTACGTGGGGGCGACGGACATCCCCGCGTCCGTCAACCTGGACCCATTCAGGGGGGCTGGAAGAGGGCGTTGTCCGCCCTCCGCCTGCGCCCGGTGCGTCTGCTGCGGGCAGGGTGAGTGGAGGTGATCTCCCTCTCCCTTTCCGCAGCCTCCTTCTGCGATGTATATATAACCTAACCTAACTGACCAATACCTATCCTATAGCTAACCTAACTACCTAACCTAACTACCTTACTAAAATGCATTGATTTAAAAAATACTTAATTCATAATTTTAATCTGAACTATTTCCTCTATGTTACATGCAATTTATACTTATAGTTTTCCCGGTCTACTTTAATTAAAATCTTAACAGTAGACTTAAAGTTCTATTTGCAAAGAATTATTAAACTTTGTCTCTGTCGTCATTGTTAATTACGTAAATCTTGTAGACATCCTACAACTCATTTGTATTTCGTCATAAACACATTTGGTCGTAAATTGGACTGAAGTTTAAACCACTTAATGTTTGTCTTCACGCAATTAGAGGGTCTTGGGGACCTCCAGTAGCCCCTAAGTTCTCAATGTGTTTGGGTAGTCTTGGGGGCAATAAAGTTACTTCCCCAAATACTAGCGTTACACGGTAACATTTGAAGGCTACGTGTTGCTGACATTCCCAAAGGAAATTACCTCTTTACTGCACCAAACACTTCGTTGAAAGAATAAATCCATACAAAACATCATAATCTAGCCTTTTCACAGATGGCGATTAACACACTGCCCCGCATGATGCAGCGTAGCGTGTGGATGCGTGTTCTTCCGTTGCTTGTAAGTATCTCCGTTTGTATGGAAAACACGCACAGTCCAAAACACAGAAAATGCATCCACGCGCGTTCAATTCAGTTCAGAGACACGCAACATGCAGCGTGATGCGGGGCAGTGTGATAATCGCCTTAGGGTCGGTTACAGTTTACAGGATGTAGCGAAATACTGGTGTTTTACATGAAGCGACTGCCTGCCTGTCTCCAACAACACTATACCTACCCCTTGGTTAAACTGGTTGTCATCCGTTCAGGCTTCTGACTACCCATATTGACTGTAAAATAACTACAACTGACAGCAGTGACGAACGGCTTGATGTGCTTTCCAAGGCACGGAAATCCACACCGGGATACATTACGAAAAAAAAAATCAGCTCTGGCAAACAAAAGTTTAATACCTACTCGAGCAAAATGTATGAAACAGCAGCATTAGAAAAAAAAAGTTAAGGTTAGGACAAAACTGACAACATAACACCTATGCTGAACCCAATTGCTGAATTAAATAGATGACGATCTTGGGACTAGATGGCGTTGTGCGAAAAAAGTGTGAAATATTTATTATTTGTTTATTTATTTAATTGCTGAATTCAATTTTGTTTAAGAATATTTTTTTTTTAATTCATATAAGTTATTTTTTAGTTTAATCCTTATAGACAAACAAACAAAAGATTAAGTATTTCCTGTTAATTATAATATTGTATAGAAGAAAACTCTTTCAAATACCATAAGAGAACAATTTTTAAACAAAATGTAGATATGTATTTATAATAAGAAGGCTTATACTCGTGCAGGTGTTGAATAAGATCAACAGATGAAGAGGCAATGGAAGCCAGTTCACGTATAAAATGTCAATAATTTTCAGCTTATCTTTAATAACTTGACAAGTATTTATGAGGATCGCAATGTGCTTCGGATGAATTTTGGGGCATGTAAAATGTTTTCGTTAAATCGGTATAAAAAATAATTAAATTCCTTTATTTTTTTCTGTGTAATGTTATTGAAAAGAAAAGGAAATGAGGAAAATACAAGAAATTTGTAACGGTATTCGGTATCAATTTTTTGGTTGTTATAGTTATGAATACAAAAATAGGTCAAGTAGGTAGGGTAGCTCGCCCTCTATTACATGGGACTTAAACATAACTGGCGAAATATGTACTACCCACACTTTTACTACCAGTAAGTACACCTCTGCCTAACCCTTCGGAGATTACAGGCGTGATGTTATGTTGTGTTAAAAAAATAGGTACCTATTTTATATATTGCTTCTTCTGTAGGCAAAGAAAGTTTGGTCCAATTAGCAGTTAAGTGTTGTAACCTAATTGCTTGTTGAACCAAACTTTCATTTCAAGTCTTATCTTGTTAATACTTATAGATTTTTTGGCAGTTGTTCTATAAAAAACTGTCACGTATCTGAAGATTAGACGGGCATCAGCCCAAAGAAGCAACAAGTTTTTGGCCCACTGCCTCAAGTCAAAAACAATAGAATACATAATTATTGAAATGTTACTATGAAGCTGATGTGGTTTTCATTTGGCAGTTTTTTTGTAATTGTTGTGGACAAAATAGCTGATAAATTGTACAAAACTAAAATTTAAATTTGAATTTTGCTCTGTGTTCATATTATTAATCTTCTACATTAAGGCAACAAGTGGCATTTTAGAGCTCCTAAATGAAATATTTCGGTATTTTGAGAACGTTTGAAGTCGGTTTAACTTTCAATTTGTTTGGACTCCGACGAAGTCTAAGGCTTAATCGTTAACACTAGAGCTAAGTACAAGGTGAATGTAGGGAAACTTATACCTACTTTTATGGTCATGTATTAAAAATAAATAAAAAGAGTAGGTCCAAGTTTTATTTTACAGTAAAAGCGTCAATTTCCTTTTGTATTTGAGTTTTTATTTGTTTGTTAAATACGTTAACATTAAGTTTAACTAAATAGTGGCATATTTAAAAATTGAACTTCGTTTTTTTTACTTTTGATTACGCAAATATGATCAGTAACAGGTACGGATACAGCCCAATTTTTTTTTGTACTAATTAAAAATTGGGGTATATATACACCAGAAATTTATAATTAGTACAATATTTGATATATTGTGAATAATCCCAACATAACTTAACAGCTTGCACAGTGAGCTAAATAGTCAAATGGTTCGTGAGTTTATCCAAGGCAAATATCGTGACGATTATTATATAAAAAAAAGATATAGAACTAAGTAACTCCGAAAAGGTTAGAATGCATCTATTTCTTAGATATAGTAACTTGCCAAAAAATATACACAAAACTCTTATATCTCTCATCTGAGTTCAGCGTTAATCTACAGAAACTAAGTTACCTTTGAAGCGCAGAATATTTTTTTCCATTCGAACATCCAATATGGCGTATATTAAACACAAAAACAAGCACTCAAAGAAAAAACCCGCAACTATTACTAAGATTTATAATTAAAAAAAAGGGATTCTACATTTAAACAAGAATCATTTTTCAAGGCGCACTTATTTTAATGATGATTCATGCATTATTAAAGGCATACTTTTAATATTGAAGACATAATTAAAAATAGCTCTTTTAGAAGTGGTAATATATTTACTTACAAGCGAACTAGCTTGTAAAGTGGCTCTTGTTGCAACGCTTTTAGGTTCAGAATACACTGATTTAACTCGCGCACTTTTTTTTGGTATCAATGCGGGTAACTGTGTTAATGATAACTGTTACACATACACATGTATCTTAGTACAGACGCCAGCACATCAAATTACCCCAATGAGTCAAATTTTCGCAATTGAATATGAACCTTATTCTGTTTGCTATAAAGTTGAAAAACGATCAAAGAAATTTGACAATTTTACATTCGATTTTTTTCTGTAATGTAGGTATAGAAGTCTTATGCCTTTTTAACCACCGACCAAATATGGGGGTGTTATAAGTTTAACGTGTGTCTGTGTATGTGTGTATTATTTAATTGGACCAATGATTTAAACTCATCCGAATGGGTTTAAGAAAATCTACAAAAAACAATATATTTATCTCCGATTATGTATCTTGTATAATTTTGCATTATTTTTATCAATGTTGGTATATAAGGAAGCACATATTAAAAGGGTTGCCTGCTACAAATCCGTATATAACTCAATTCGGCGCTGAGATGTAGGGTTACCATGATAACAATTTTATTGTATGGAGACAAAAACTCCTAGAGAAAAAAAATTGAAGCTACCCTTAGTCCTAAATTGGATCCAAGCTTCATGTATGAGATATATTTTTAATATACACACAAAATGTTACAAGTCAAGCCGTCGCGTCGCGGAGGAGTTTGGATAAATCACGAGAATTTTATAATTGTTAGCTGCCCCGGTCCAAGGACTTCGTAGATGGCTGGGTCAGCAAGTAAAACAGGTACAGATTCATCTTCAATATCCAAGGTTGTCGTAAATAATTAGTAGAAAAATCGGGGTCCACAAACACAGCAATTAACAAACTACACAAAACTTTAAAAAATCACGTTACACTTCGTCACTTGTTAAAACACGCGGGGAAAGGTCGACAGTTTTTGACAAGTGTTGCATCAAGGTTGCCATCATTAAAAATAATGACATTAGGAAACAGTATTGTAAACGGCATGCGGCATAGATAATTGAATTAAATTATTTTTAAATATTCAAATAAAAAATGTATGTTAAAAAATAATCTAACTTAATGCTATTTATTATTATCAGAAATACCTATGAGTTTAGACATAATTATTATGTCAGTAATAAATTCACTTAAATAAGTAGCATCTTATTGATATTCTTGTACAGCTTGGCAAAAAAGAGTAGAAAATAATGAAGGCGCCACTGTGCTGTTCGTATGGCAACCCGTTGCAACCGAATAGCGTACTGACATAATCTTGATACTTAGCAACTTTTTTTTAGACAAAGTAACAATATATTCGTAACCTGTATAAGTATTTTTTTTAAATCAGTAAGTAATTAGTAGTAGTTTCATTGAACAAGGACGTGTTCTCGACACGCAACTGATTACTTACTTTAAAATAAATATTTGGGTAAATTCTCCTGACTTTACAACATTGTTTAGGAATTATAATAATAAAACATCATATTGTTTGACCTAATTCTTTATTCCATATTTTAATTTAGTAAATCGTCCTCCAAATATTCCACCCTGACCACATCCATGTCATGGCTAGAGCTGGCCGCAAACTCATCTAATTCATGTTCGGGTTCAGAGGTGCTGCTTCTATCATTTTCTAGATTTATGACTAATCGCTCTATTTCCTCGTTCATAGTTAGTTTTTTTCCCAGTAATACTTTTCTATTTTTATTAGGTACATGTTAGCACGAGTTCTTCCTATCCTCTTCGGTAATAGCTTGGAATGCACGTTTAGCTGCTTCCTGTAAAGACGAAATATTTCATTTATGTCTAACAATATTAAAAGTAAAACATTTTTTCACATACTGTTCATAAGCCGGATGTAGGAAATACCCTTTTGTTTATCTACTTCCAGCATGATTTTTCTTAGAAAACGCTAACAGATTTCCCTAAATTAAATAATAGATTTAGATTTATTTTTTAGACTATGACACGATAATTTAATTTATGTTACTAATGCAAACGATAAAACAAACAATTCTATACCTTGATATCACACTTAAAGTAGAAGTTAAGTAGAAATTGAATTTTCATTAACTTAAAAATCAAGTCACCAAAGTATCAATTAATCTCGGCGCGCTATACCAGAGTAATGCAGAAAAAATGTAAACATAACCTATGTGCTCGACATTTATTGTTTCAAATTTCTAGTTATTCCTTATGCAAGCAAATTAATATGGCTTTGTATTCATCAATTAACACTTGATTTACCTAAAATCAACAAAACAAACTCTTACATACCTGTATTATTAGCGAAACTTTAGAAAACATTGTTATATTTAGAAAGAATAATTTGGGCCTCATGTTCCGCCAGACATCGCCTGTACACCTTATAAATAACCTCCCTGCCAGCACTCCGAATCGTTTTATTCATTTTTATTCACTTTTTACGTTCATTAATCAACGTTTGGTGGTCGAAATTAAAATTTTACGAAATCGTGAACTTTGTTTATTATGAGATGTCATTATTTTGAAAATGTTGCCAACAGACAAAAATTTAGTTCCGTTTCTACACTTTTTTGCCAAGCTGTAATCGGTTTGCAAGTGCGATTTCGTACCGATGTTATTTTATTTTATTTCGGTTGTATATTTACCTACTGATTTTTATTATGAATAATCATTTTGTAACCGACTTCAAAAAAGGAGGAGGTTCTATGTTCGTGTGTATGTATTTTTTTTTATTTGTATGTTACCTGTTTTCTCCCCCATTTGTGGTCCGATTCTCAAAATTCTTTTTTTATTCGAAAGAGTTTACTCCTGAGGTGGTCCCATTTTAATTTGGTGAAGATCTGGTGCTGATCTTCGGAGATATACAACGGAACTCTTCAAAAATAGACGGCAAATCTGTCGTGATTGCTGGAATCGTTTGGATGTTTATTGTTTATACAACGTCATGACGCCCCCCCCTCAGAGCATACAGGCGTGATGATACGCAGATGTGTACAATATACCTAGATTTCGACAGTTAGGTACCTATGTTAAGTTTCATTTATTAGGGATAAGTGGATAATCCTATTACCATGATTATATGTATTGTTAACACTTAACAATATAAAATAAATTTATGTCAAATGTTTATTATATGGGAACAACTAAAAATGGAAACATAAAAAACTTTTTTGCAAAAAATAAAACCCACTTCAAAAAAAACACTTACCGGTGTAAAATAACTCTAAATTAGGAAGTCTGTGGCTTTGGTGGTTTTGTCTTATTCATGATGGGCCACCGACTTCCGAATTTAGAGTTATTTTACACCGGTTAGTGTTTTTTTTGAAGTGGGTTTTATTTTTTTGCAAAAAAGTTTTATAGGAGTTTTGACGGACGCTACAACATGTAACGTCCGACATACTTCTTCTTCATAAATACAAATAGTTTTCAATAAGAAAATTGTTGTAAGTCAAAACGGGACTAAATATTCCCGACAGTATGGTGTTGCAAGCGATCGGCTGACGACGCCGACCGCCCGTCGCCTCTAATGGACTAAACTAAGAACCTTTTAGATTAACACTTTTCAAACTAAATGGGTCAGCGCTTACTTATTTACTTAGGATGTTTCAGCCTTTTTAGCATGTGTTTTACGTTACGCCATTATTTTTATCCCTCCCTGATAATCTAAACACGAAATTGTGTCAAGCCAAGTTTGAAAAAGGAATAGAAACAGCGGTTATAATTCTGACATAAGGAGATACACATTTAGGTACCTTTACAGATTCGCCCTTTGGATGATTAGCGGCAGAATCGTCCGTACTCGCGACCCCCAGCATATGTGTGAGAGGGAACACCGGGTAACTTTCTGTTGTAATTGTGTGCACACGCGGCTGCATATACAGATTTGAATGTTCAGGTTTAACTGACCGTTAATCTTACAAAACGTGAGATCAGCTTATACTTGAAATACTTACACTTACCGAATTTCCGAACTTTTCCGTAATTGATATTGTATAATTAATTACTGTTTCAGTTTTTTCGTCTGCTAGCTTCCTTTTTTTACGTTTTAAAAGAGTGCCTGTGCAAGTGCCTAGTTTACATGCTAATGTGACATCAACCAATGAAATGTTGTTGCACATGGCATGCAAGCTATAGTCAAGCCAACTTATCTGTGAAACGGTAGTATTTGGAACTAGCATTATGTTAGAGATTTAAAGTCGCTTTTGGCGTAATTTTTGGCTTCTTGTTGACGAGCAGCGCCACCAATTATTTCAAGGATAAATTGGTACCACTGTACTTATCTGTAAGTTGGCTTAAGTAGGTACTACTATATACTAGCCTAGCCAGCCCAATCACCTATTGCCTAGATATATTCTTAGTTCTGGAGTACAGAAAGACACCATCAAAGTCTCCAATAAAATGACAAATGTGTCAATTTGGGCCCGACAAAACTCATAATAAAATAATATAAAGAAATATACACGTAGCAAATAAATCGTAGCTTGTTACTAAAAAAAATGCAGCGAAACCTTTTTTCTACTTCATCGCCGTATGCTGTGTTCATCGTAGTTCGTGCTGCGTTTGAAATTGACTGTTATTGAGAAGCAGCTGATAGTACTTGCTCAGAGAGTGGACTGCTTTAAGGAGCGATGGTTAAATCATAGATACAAAACGTTTCCGTCGTAGAAAGTAGATAGGGAAAAAAATACTTGAAGAAACTATGAACAACCGTGAAAGTTTCGGGACTGTTTGTTATCCACTGGACAGTGTTGGTCTCAGGTCTAGTGCATTCACCGGTGCATGGCCCATAAGGCTATAAATCGCTTGCACCCGGCGTCTCAACTCAGAGCTTTACCGGTCATACACACGTTTTGAAGTTCAAAGCATTTTGTTAGCTAATTGATACACCGCAAACTCAGCGAGAGCTTGCGGAGCGGGCTCGTGATTCTCAAAGTTAGACTCCCCTAATCAGAAATTGATTTGACACTCTTTATGAATTATTTACATTAAAATGGAAGTATCGTGAAGTCGTACACTGTGTTGAATATATATTAATTTGTTTATAAGCTGCAATAATTTATCGTTGACCACATCGTGTACGCATACCATCGAACACCAACAAGAATGCTGCAAAACTCATTGCTGTTTATTGACCCAGTGTACTTGAGCTAGTAAAACATGAATTCAAACGCAGCACAGGACAGGTACCTATCTAAACGTATACACGAAACCCTTGCCCCCGTCGCTTGGAATAAAGTAGACCAGGTAGTTGTCAGACGGATATTTTATCTCACAACATTTTGTCGCATATACCTACCTACCTACTTACTAAGAAATAAAGTATAAGTTTTCTAATGGCTACAGGCTATCCCAAACTGTCAAATTTCGTCTATCTCCTAATATAACAGAATGTAATTTTCAATAGCAGTCAAATTGATTTTTATGCAAATGGATTTGACCTCTTGATCATTTTTCTAAGCTACTAACACGTGATTTTGCGAAAGAGACATTCTGCGAAAGCGTCATTCCGCGAAAGCGTCATTCTTCGAAACTCGCTCGCGACATACGTCTATTCATCTCCCGGCAAACATGCCACACTCCGGTGTTGATAAAGTAACACATTTAGCTTACGAATAACAAATCTTTCATTATGCTTAATAATCAGCAAGCCCGCGAAGCAGTATACTTTAATCTGTAATCTTCACAAATGTACAGTCAGCCTCATAAGTCGATACACAAATTGCTAAACAAGACTAGTGCCAGGATTTAATTAACGTCTTAAAGGTTCAAAATTCACTAGTCTTGTTTACCAATTTGTGTAAGCTAAGGTGTTCATGAGTTTAGGAAATATGGATATGTATATCGACTTATGAGGCTGACTGTACATAAATCGGTAAAGTCTTGGAAACTTCGTTAGCGTTCAGGTTTAACTTAAGTTAGTTTAGGTAAATCTAGTTTCTAAGTCACTCCTATATCAAAGGTCTTCTTATATGAAATTCCATACGTCATGCTGTTAGATACGGGTAAGTTACAAACCTTAGAGAAACATAGCTATTATAAAGGGTGGAAGGGGGAACGCACAACCTGATACCAGTTCAGCAGGGCAGTTTAATTGGTTGTGCTATAATTCCCGGAGATCAACTGGCGTCTGTTGCACACCAAACTTTGAAAACAACTGTGAATTTACAAAAAAATGGTATTGTATTTTACGACTATCAGACGAGGTACGGTGAGCTACGTCACATCTCTGCGAGTGCGCATGACTTCACCCTGGATACACACTGATGATAGCCAATACGAAGCCAGCTGTTTGACAGTTGATCGTTGAACGCTTTCAAAGTCAAAGTCGAACCATTTATTTCAATTAGGCCCCTATAAGGCACTTTTGAACGTCGAACAAAAATTAACTTTAAAAAATGATTCTAGTTGCCCCTTCCAAAAAGTAGATTTGTATGGAGAAGAATGAGCAAGAAACTCCATACATACTCTTTTAAAAATCGATTTTACAATACTTTGTATACATCAATAAGATTATATGTGAGGACGATGCACCTAGAATAAAAGTACTATACTAAGATAGGTTTAAGCAAAAATTAAAAAAAAAGCAATGGAGTTGATAATTACATGTGGTACAGCTAGATACATTGTGCTCACATATTTACAAATGTAATAACATTAATTTAAAAACAAGTGAAAAAATAAAAAAATAATAGAAAACAATACATAGGTAGTATAGGTAAATTATTATATTAGCAACCAGGTTGATTTTGTCACAACTTTCCCAGTGGTCATCATTATGAACTAGAGTTAATTTGTAAAAATTATCCCGTGAAAATGATGGACGAAGTTAGGCGAATTGAGCTGCCATTCTATACTAAAGCTAGGCATTGACTGTTCACTTCATTCAAGTTTTCACAGGGTAACTGTTTCTGAATCGACCGGCAGTAGTAAGTACAGAGGCCAGCACATAAAATTACCCCCATGTGTCAAATTTCTTTGATCGTTTTTCAACTTTATGTCAAACAGAATAAGGTTCATATTCAATTGGGAAAATTTAACACATTGGGGTAACTTGATGTGCTGTCGTCTGCCTTCAATTTTCTCGTCAGCTTTTTCCTAATTCCTTAACAATTAAAAACATTTTTTATAGAACGTAATAAATGAGATTTGAAATTACAAAACTAATTTCATATTTTCACTTAGAGCCCATTTCCAATAAGACACTTTTGCATTTGAAATACTTACATTAACTTTATCTGTAGAGAGTGGAACTGCACCTTCCAGGTTCCCTCGCTCATGATATTAGATAGTTCGTTGATGTCACTTTCACCCTGTACAATAATTATAATATATTACTTATGTACAGACGCCAGCAGATCAAGCTACCCGAAACTGACAAATATTCCCAATTGAACATGAACCTTATTCTGTTTTGCATAAAGTTGAAAAATTATCAATGACATTTCACACATTTTAATTTAGGTAGCCTCTGTACACTGGTTATCTAGAGTAAAGATAACTATATAAGTATATCTAAGTACCGACCTACGGATCTGATCATCTGAATATATGAAGGTTCGAATTGAAGCTAAAAAAGATAAAAAGGAGTCTTGAAAACAGGCGTGGGTGGGTTGGAATAGATTTAAATTCGAGTGGGAAAAACCAATTAAGGCAAGGTACAGACGCCAGCACATCAAGTTACCCCAAAGTGTCAAATTTTCCCAATAGAATATGAACCTTATTCTGTTTGTCATAAAGTTGAAAAACGATCGGAGGAGCTTGTGGCTAAATTATAACAGCCGCATGGGTCGATCGAAGGTTAAGCTACGCTTGACGAGGTCGGTCCGTGGATGGGTGACCATTTATTACATACCAAGACTCCTCCGTGCCTCGGAAAGCACGTTAAGCCGTTGGTCCCGGCTGTCATTTGTAGATCTTTGACAGTCGTTACTTGTAGTCAGAAGCCCGAAAGTCTGACAACCAGTTTAACCAAGGGGTATCATGTTACCCAGTTACTGGGTTGTGGAGGTCAGACAGGCAGTCGCTCCATGTAAAACACTGGTATTCAGCTGCATCCGGTTAAACTGGAAGCCGACCCCAGCATAGTTGGGAAAAGGCTAGGCAGATGATGATAAAGTTGAAAAACGATCAAAGAAATTTGACACATGGGGGTAATTTGATGTGCTGGCGTCTGTACATCACACTACACCTATGTAGGCCCCACATTTAATTCCAGCTGTTACATTTTCTTTGATATAAAAGTACTTACTACTGAAGTAAGTAAAATTCAAGCCTTCTTATAGAAGTATGAAATAGCCAATCCGCCTTGAGCTAGTGTGGTGATCAATGCTCGTGCCTTCTCCGTGTGAGAAGAGGCCTTTGCCCAGCTGTACAACAGTAACAAACTGGAACATAAAAGTCCAATCAATGATAAATGGCTTAATGGACCAAGATGTATTGTAAAATCGTTTACTTTTTTGCTTATAATCCGCTCGTGATCAGAACGAGATGCGATCTAAGGGAGCTGTAATGTAACCGCTTACGCTTGTCCTTTCGTGTCACGAGCTTCTAAGCCAGTTGGCCGACGCTACCGTCTCCACGCGGATGGCACGTGTCTGTTCGAAAGGACACACTCTATGTTCGTTAAACGCGTATTATTGGTACCTACCTATCTACTCAATGATATTTTAAGTAAAAAGGTGTAGATAGGTTACCTAAACAACATTCGATCTTCAAAAATGGCACACAAACGCACGCACGCATCCGTTGACGGCGCGAAGACACTGAGGTAAAGTGTGGCTAGCTAGCCACATTTTAACGTGACGTTTGCTGAGCGCTTATAACCTATCTACACCTTTTTACTTTTAATATCATTGTATCTACTCTTCATTTTTTTCATTTACTCTATCCATTTCTTTCCATTGCCATTCTCAGTTCTGCATTTAATTTTGTCATTTCGTTAAATAGTTCCCTCTAGAGCATGTTATGTTACCGGACTTATTAACTAAAAAGCATAGGTAATTATATTAATTAATTGATTCAGCCAAAAGCTAACGGCTGTCTAATAAATTCTGAATGATAAAATTTATGTTTATTTCATCTATGCAACTATGTTACTAGCAATGTGAGAAGCACCTTACTGGTAGTCTTGTTAACCCAACTAAGTTAAATATGCTTGTGTCTGGGGTGGGTTCACGTCAACAGTGCAATTGGTGGGGATCGAACTCACGACCTCTCGATCGCCGTCTGGCGGCAATCCAATGTTTATTGCCGCCTTTACACTAATATTATAAAAAGGTCACTAACCCCATGAAGAGAAGAAAATAAAGAAGTAAAGTAATTTGTTTGTTTGTATGTAGAGGGTAATCATCGAAACCAGGTTCAATTTAAAAAAAATCGTTCACTAATGGAAAGCTTTATGGTCGGGTAGCACAGATATCAAAGTCGCCAGCAGAAAGCTTGTTTTATAAATAAAAGTAAAAATCCATTAAAGAGGTTCGAATTCCATTATTTGACAGTGTCCTTCTAAACACCCAATTTAAAAAACAGACACATCTAAGTATAAACATATATGTAGGCACTAACATAAAAGTACTTATCAGTTTTTTACACAGAAAGCACTTGAAAAGAAAATGTTGAAGCAAAACGCCGATTTCTCGGAAAAATAATCTCCTAAAGAACGCATAGATCTGTAGCCAGCTCCTCAATCTTTTGATGTTACACGTCCTTCACTTTTATTTAAGCCCACATAAACCGCACGGGCACTCGATCCCTTTTATATATTGATCAGATAATTGACTTCCAATCATGAATTTCCTATGAACAGACAGACATTAAACATTTTGGTATTGAGTACCTACTTACATCGTGAGAATTCGTTTAAGTATCGGCCATGGGCGCTGGCAGGATTTTTCTTTCAACCAGGGTCGAAAAAAAGGTCTTGGAATATTTACGTCAAGTCCAGCACATTCAGTTACCCCAAAATGTATAACTTTCCCAATAGAATATAACCCTTATTCTATTTGGAATCAAGTTGGAAAACTGTCCAAGATGACACAATGGGGTAGCTTAATTAATTAGCCCCAGAAAAACAACTTAAGTATAGAACTTGGAACAGATATTAAACATTTTGGTAAAGGGTACGTCGTGAGCATTCGTTTTAGTATCGGCCATGACCGCTGGCAGAATTATTTTCAGGGGGTCTGCATTATCGCAATATGCTCAATCTTTTTACAACCTGCAACGTCGAAAAAAATAGGTCTTGGACTACGTACAGACGCCTGCACAATCTACCCCAAACTGTCAAATTTCCCCAATTGAATATGAACCTTACTCTGTAATAATAAAGTTGAAAAACTGTCAAAGGAAAAAATAGTTCACGACCTCAGACCTTCTGAATATACACAAAAAAAATTATAAGAATCGGTAAAGCCGTTTCCAAGTAAAACTACTTACTTGGAAACGGCTTTACCGGTAACAAACACTGTGACACGAAAATTTTGTAAATGTGGTGTGCACTCCTTTGCACCCCCGGCGCCCATTTTGAATTGTGTAAAAGAAAATGCCTTATAAATTATATCCGAAGGTTAAGCCGGCCGTAAAAAGATCCAATATGAAAACAGATGACGTGATGCTTGCCATGCTGTTACGAGCTGCTATTACTAATACCAACTATATGAAGTGAATATTATTTAGAACATTTTTCCTCATGCTATTTCTTGAGTGATGTCCGTCTGTGCGAGAGTTTTTATTTTATTCCAGAGTTTTCTGGCGTCTTGTTTTAGGAGTAAGAAGCGGTTTCGTTAAAGCAAACGCAAGTTTGGCTGTTTCCTATACGACTTTATAAGAGATTGTTATCTACGAATAAACAAAGACATTCAATAGGTACTTACAATAGTCGAAACATTATGAACAAATTTTCATCCGAAACGTGTGTCTTAATGCACACAAGTCGATTAGTCTATGGTAGTCCATTTTTTATAAGAAAAGAAATTTAAATAAGCCTTTTTTACAGTGCCTTCAACCTATGTTGACTTCTATTACGTTGGTAGCATGAAAAATTTTAATGGCAGCTGAAGTAAACAATAAGTATTGTATCCGCGTTTTTGCTTATAATGCCATCCTTTTAACTACGAAATAGAAGTTAAAATCGGTTGATCGAACTGTAAAACTGTTTGTTTAAATTTATTTTCTTATTTCAAATGAACTATTATTATTAGTAGGTACTTAGGTACACTCCGTTGTCGATCCGATACAGATTGAAGTATTTCCAAAATGAAGATGCCTACACATTGTCAGTTTGTCATGAACACATGAATCTATAGACAGGTGTGTTGGGAGTTTGTTGCTCAACCTCTTTTCAGCAAGCGGGCGTTTTGGGAGCCTGTCGAGTTGTTGGGGAGTTAATTCCGCTACTTCTTCCCAACAAAACTACTGCCTTATGTATTGTTAACGTTCAACAGGTACTGATTCTCAGCCTAATTTGAATAAAAGACTTCTGATTTTCAATTTGTTTTTTTTATGTCGAATGTAATTTTTGACGTTCGAAAACTGTTGCTTCTCAGCCTAATGAATTAATTTCGAATTTGTAAAATGCAAACAAAGCCTGTTCGAAACTCCTAGTGAAACATATTACAAAACAAACGATTCTCAGCATGAGTTTATAACAGACGTGACTGGTTTAACGTCGGCATAAAACATAAGCAGTCGGCCTTATATGAATTCAACGCGTGTACGCTACAGAACGCAATATGTCGAGGGAAACTTGATTAGACGGCAGGATTCCCGCGTTTTTACGCGTAAAGCTGCGAGCATATGTTCACAAACACGGTTATTCTGTATGTAAATATCCTTAAATCGCATGCTTGACTATGCTGGAGAAGCGTCACTTTCCCGGCAATCGTAACATAGGTACAGTCAACAGCAAAAGTAGATGATCAAAATCAGAATTTCAATACTAATGAACGGAGTTCGCGCCAGAACTGCGTGGCGTCGAAGTGATTCAAAAGTATGTGATTGTAAATTATACCAAACATTTACTACCAGTACAGCTGCCATATGTATGTGATCAGTTTTGACTCCAAAAGTTATAAACTCAATTCGTATCAGAACTAAGAAGTGAAAAAAAAAATCAAAACTAGTGAACAGCTAAAATCAAAAATTAAATGATGAAACTGAGGCCACGTAATCGTGAAGCAAATAATTCATCCATACGTATTTTTTTATTAACCCAGTAATTTAATTTGTTATGTTTAAAACAGCTGAATTTGATAAAAAAAATGCATATTTAATATACATATTTCATCCAATTGAACCCCTAAAAAAGCACAATGTTCATTGATAAAAACTTATTTACAAAAAAAACAACCAACTTCCAAAAAAACACTACAAAGTGAAAAATATTAAAGTTATTTTTCATTTTGAAATGTTTTTTTGGAAGTAGGTTGTTTTTTTATTGTAAAAATGTTTTAATTTTTCACTTTTAGTGGGTCAGTTTGTAATTTATCTAAGTTACAATAGCTCAATGACAACTGCTCATCACCTCTTACAACATATTGCTTTTCTCGATACAGGGACGTTAATTGTTGAGGAGTTCTCCTAGTAAGATCCAGGAGAACTAGAGCTCCATGGTGAAGGCATCATCACCACTATGCATTTTGACAAGCTTAAATTACTTAGCAACTACATTAAAGTACCTAATCGAATCGCAACCCGTGAAATACTTAGGTATAATTGAGTAGTTCCGATGCCCATCTGTGGTCTTCATCATCAGTTCCTCTTTAGCAAACGGTGCTCTCCGAGAGCGAATGCACGAGTTACTAAACAAAATACCCAAATCACTATAGGTGTTCCTATAAAATTTGAGGTTTTACCTCGATTTCCATAGGATCCCTTCATCAGATTCTGACTTGGTGACAATGAGACCACAGCGAGAGTATACCCTTTCAAACAAAAAAATAATTTTGCAAATCCGTCTATAAATGACGAAGTTATGCCCAAACATACATAACAAATATACATATAAACGTCCAAATTGATAACCTCCTCCTTTTTCAGAAGTCGGTTAAGAATAATATAATTCAAAAACTTTAGTATTTAAACTGGTTTTTTTTTTGTAACTTCTGTCAAATGTTTAAAAGTAGCTGATGTGATACAAAACGATAATTGAATAAATATTATTATCTTTGCATGTTTTTGAATTTATGTCAATGTTCAAAAGTAACTGATGTGATACAAAACGATAATTCGATAAATATTATTATCTTTGCATGTATCGAATTTATGTCAATGTTCAAAAGTAGCTGATGCGATAAAAATCATAACTCAATGATTGCTTTTGCCCAGTCGGCTACAATATATTAAAACCGGAAGGTAGATTGATATTTACATTAATGAGTATGAAAAAATATTGCTATTATTATTATAATCATTAATAATATTATTGAAAATTTACTGATTACTAAATAATTCATACATTCAAATAATATAGGTAAATGTTCAAGAAATATAATTTTCTTACGTTTTTAACGGAAATCTGCTACCTATACAATATTCAGGATTATATTAAAGCCATTCTGCTCATTAATGTAAAATATCAATCTACCTTCCGGTTTTAATATATTGTAGCCGACTGGGCAAAAGCAATCATTGAGTTATGATTTTTATCGCATCAGCTACTTTTGAACATTGACATAAATTCGAAACATGGAAAGATAATAATATTTATCGAATTATCGTTTTGTATCACATCAGCTACTTTTGAACATTGACATAAATTCACAAACATGCAAAGATGATAATATTTATTCAATTATCGTTTTGTATCACATCAGCTACTTTTAAACATTTGACAGAAGTTACAAAAAAAAACCAGTTTAAATACTAAAGTTTTTGAATTATATTATTTTTAACCGACTTCTGAAAAAGGAGGAGGTTATCAATTCGGATGTTTATATGTATATTTTTTATGTATGTTTGGGCATAACTTCGTCATTTATAGACGGATTTGCAAAATTATTTTTTTGTTTGAAAGGGTATACTCTCGCTGTGGTCTCATTGTCACCAAGTCAGAATCTGATGAAGGGATCCTATGGAAATCGAGGTAAAACCTCAAATTTTATAGGAACACCTATAGTGATTCGGGTATTTTGTTTAGTAACTCGTGCATTCGCTCTCGGAAAGCACCGATTGCTAAAGTGGAACTGATGATGAAGACCACAGATGGGCATCGGAACTACTCAATTATACCTAAGTATTTCACGGGTTGCGATTCGATTAAGTACTTTAATGTGGTTGCTAAGTAATTTAAACTTGTCAAAATGCATAGTGGTGATGATGCCTTCACCATGGAGCTCCAGTTCTCCTGGATCTTACTAAGAGAACTCCTCAACAATTAACGTCCCTGTATCGAGAAAAGCAATATGTTGTAAGAGGTGATGAGCAGTTGTCATTGGGCTGTTGTAACTTAGATAAATTACAAACTGACCCACTAAAAGTGAAAAATTAAAACATTTTTACAAAAAAAAAACAACCTACTTCCAAAAAAACAGTAGTGTGTAGTGTTTTTTTGGAAGTTGGTTGTTCATTTTGGAAAAAAGTTTTAATTAATGAACATAGTGCTTTTTTAGGGGTTCAATTGGATGAAATTTGGCATATATTAAACATGCATTTTTCATAAAAAAATCCAGCTGATTAAAACATAACAAATTAAATTACTGGGTTAATAAAAAAATACGTATGGATGAATTATTTGCTTCACGAATACGTGGCCTGTTTCATCATTTAATTTTTGATTTTAGCTGATCAAGCCACTCAAACGTCCGGGCGACTAGAGCAGCCTAAAACTTTTTACCGTTGAACGTTCAGGCTACTATGGCAGCCCAACTGATTTGTACTAAAAAAACGCGAAATCATCAATGAAACTTTTCAAAGAGCTTCACAGGCCTGCTACTAGATGGCTCTATATTAAATAACGCGTCTATGGTGTATAAAACATCATTTCGAGTGACGGCAAGTATTGAACAAAAAAAATGTTTACAAGTGGTGTGTCAAGTGTTTTAAGTGTTTGTGAGATCCGCTTTTTTAATGAAAGTTAACTTTTAATTTATTAAACCAATGTGTAAGTGTTACATATTTAAAAGAATGCTGTAAGTCTATTATTTCAGATTATCTACATATTTTAAGCATCCATATTCTAATAAGATGTACGAACATGTGTTAAAGTCGACCGGCCAAAAATTTTCCAATAAGAATCGGTTTTTTGTCAAGTTTTTTTGTGATATTATACATATTTCAGCAAAATACTTCCTAAAATTCAAAAAACAGGTCATTATTCATATTTAAGTAGACTTAGGTTAAACAAATACGACGAAAATTATTACGATGACTCATTTCTATTGTTTACGGGCGGGTGACATGGCCGCCTGTAATTTGATACCTTGTTGTTTGTTTTGGTTTAATGTGATACACTGTTTATTTTAGGTAATGATATGTGTTGGTGTCAAAAAAAAGCTTATTTAATCTAGTTTAATAATTAGTAAAAACATTGAGAAAGGTAAACAAAAAAGTTTCGTTAAAACTTGTCGAAAGAAATATTTTACTTAAATTTAACCCATTTTGCTAAATTCATGTTTTTTTTTTATGAACTTCTAATTGATTGTTGTACTATAATTATTTCTTAATTGAATTCCTTAATAATTGAGCTTTATGCTGGTGTTTTTTACTTTGCTATAGCTGCAACAGTGTGCTAGAAAAACACGTTTACATTGTTACGGGCGGGTGACACGGCCGCCTGTAATTTGATGCCGTGTTGTTTGTTTTGGTTTAATGTGCTACACTGTTTATTGTAAGTAATGATATGTTAGTGTCAAAAAAAAGCTTATTTAATCTAGATTAATAATTAGTAAAAACATTGAGAAAAGTAAAAAAAAAAGTTTCGTTATAACTCGTCAAAAAAAATATTTTACTTTTTTTTTTTAAGTTCATATTTTTTTTTTATGAACTTCTAATTAAGTGTCATACTTTTATTATTTCATATTTTAATTCCTTAATAATTCAGCTTTATACTGGTATTTTTTTCTTTACTGTAGCTGCAATAGTTTGCTAGAAAATACATTTTTAATCATTAATGGCAGGGGGGCCCGACGGGGGGCAAGACCTATCGCGGGCGCGGACGTCCTAGGTCTCTTTAGGTTTTTAGGTTGGACGTTCTAGTGGCCTAGTTTTGAATTTTTTTTCACTTCTTAGTTCTGATGCGAATTGAGTTTATAACTTTTGGAGTCAAAACTGATCACAAACATATGGCAGCTGTACTGGTAGTAAATGTTTGGTATAATTTACAATCACATACTTTTGAATCACTTCGACGCCACACAGTTCTGGCGTGAACTCCGTTCATTAGTATTGAATTTCTGATTTTGATCATCTACTTTTGCTGTTGACTGTACAGTAAGTAGGTAAAGTACTGCAATTTTACCACCTTCAGTTTTGTAGGTAAGTACAGAAATACTGCACCTTTACTTCTTTTACTTGCTTTTTTTTAAATTATATTGTAATGTGTATATTAATAGGTAGGTAGGTACTTATATGTATTCATTCAAATAGTTATGTGTTTATGTGTTCTATTCTAGTCAGGTACAGGTAGCGTTGCTTTAAACTCGAAAGCTGGCGTTAATTATGTGACAATAAAAAAATGCCTTTTTTTATCTCTGTTTTTCAACCAACTGAAAGTAGGTACCTAGGTAGATACCTATAGCGTTCTGTGTCAAAGTTGCTGGTGTTGCTTAGGGGCATAGCGACCGACACTCAACAGGTATGGTAAAATCCTCCCTTCCCATTCATCTCTAAGTTTTCCATTTATACGCAGCCTTACATTTTAAGACATACATACCTACACTTGCCTAATGTCGGTTTTTACTTACACCAAGGTTCAACGAACCTAACCTGAGCAAAGTGAAACCGTCTTATTATTTCTTTAAATAAAAAATATCTGTTTTTTTTTAAAACATCTTAACATATGAGAAACGTTGCATTGGTAATCAATTCTATGCCTATTAGACGACGCGTTCTGATGACAAGATTAGAAATAAGTAAATATGTAGAACGTTTTATTTTGTTTGCGGTGCGGGACTGCAATTGATGTTAATTAAGTTAATGTTAGATTTAATAATCTTTTATATTTGTGCGACCAATAATATTTATTAGAGACAGGGTTGGCATGATTAAAACAAGTTGATTTAAAACACGTGTTTAAAACAGTGTTCAAAACATTTGGAAATAAAACTATGTTTTTATTAAGTGTTTTAAATCACAGTTAAATACAAGTTTTAAACGATGTTTAAAACATGAAGAAAAAAACACGGTTTAAAACTACTTTTAATTGCTAAAACTACCTTTAATTGCATGCTTTTTACGGCCTAGAGTTGTCATCTTAACAGAATTACTAATTAAATGAAATGAAATATTAGTTAGACAGACAGGCTATGGTATGGCCGTATGGTACACTGCATAGGTAACCCCCCGCTAGTAAAGTCCCGCCGGGAAAGTCCCTAACGTCCGACACGTTGAAAGAAAGTAATTCACTGGATTAGTGGGTATTCCCCGCTCTCCCTCTTGTTCTCTTCTTACCTACACTAATACAAGGTGTATGTAAAGTGTTTTGTATTGATTAGTAATAACAATATTTTTAATAATTAGATTAGAGAATAATGACGGGCCAGTTGGTCTAGTAGTTAGTGACCCTGAGTGCTATGCCGGAGGTCGTGGGTTCGATTCCCACCCAGGACAAATAAATAATAATAAGTAAATAATAAATGTTTATTCACATAAAACGTTACAAAAATAAAAAGTCTCTGATTTCTATGCTAGGTTCGAAGACCTGTGTTACAAAAATCAGTATCCTCTCTCATACTAAAGTGATAAAACAATAATTCTATGCGAATAAAAGCAGCAGAATTGTTGTGACAATAATACCTCTTATTAAGCTATGTGTGGGATTTGTGGATGCGTGTGATTGTTTGTGCGTATGTAGTGTGTGTGAGAGTAGTGAGTGCGGATGTTGAATGTAATGTGTTGTGTGTTAGTGTGTTATGAATGCAGGTGTAGTGAGTGTTTCACGGTTTCACGTGATATTATAGTAATATTAGTTCGGTTTCGTCATAATCAAGCCCTAATAACCAGTCTTTAATTATAAATTTAACTTCTCTATTAGTCAAGGGGTGTATATTCTTTATTTTATTTATTTTATTGTAAAGGTACACTGCCTTAACAAATGTTTGTGTGATGAGCACGATCATTTGTTCCGTGTCTGGGTGTAATTTATCTATAGTATGTATGTATTTAAAAATATATAAGTATGTATATCAGCTGTTTAGTACTTATAACACAAGCTCTCAAGCTTGACCTGGGACTAAATGGCGTTGTGTGAAAAGTTGTGCAATATTTATTAAACTGAGTTATGCAACAAAACGTAAATATTATTCGTTTTGTTAATTTTTACTAATGAGAATAATTAGGAAATAATTTAGAAATGGATAATTTTATTATTCGCTATACCTACCTAATTGATATAAAATTGATCCATAAAGGTAAAAAGTAAAAAAAAAACAAAAAAAAACACTTATTTTAAACATTTTAAACTGTTTGTTTTAGAAAATATAAATAAAACTGATTTTTTTTCAACCCTGATTAGAGATATTCCTAACAATAATTCTATCGATAAATAAAAATAAAGAAATTGTGGAAGCCGTACGAACAGGAAAGGACAATATTGATCACACCGAAATCTTACAGCCACAACAGTCAACAATGCTGATCTACTTACCAGGAGATGATTTCTTTGCCATCTTCAATGCAGCGTGGCTTCTTGCTTCTTCTGTGTTCGGCATCAACACATCAATCGCATTTTTTTTACAGTTTACTTACACAAGCACAATTTAACGGTAGCGGAGATTATAAGGGTAGGTAGGTATCAGAATAACACACGCAGTTTATGACGGATTAATATTTTAAATAGGATAATTAAAATTAGAGGAAGGTACACAAAGTTTTATGACTTCTCATAGGCGCTCGAATAATAGCGCGATCAGAAATGTTAATTGATTTACTTTACGTAAATTGGTAATCTATCTTAAGAATTAACTGGTAAACCTTTAGGATATCTACATTATTTTTTTCTAACCTGCATATGAAAATTAAGACATTACTTTTGTTTTAAGATTCTAGGTACCTAATTGTTTAACGTCTTAGAAATCGATGAACGCACGAAAATGCATGACTCATAGTCACGTTCCGCCTCAGCCGAGCGTGCAAGCGAGAGCGCGGAATAAACGCTAGAGAGGCACGACCGATTGAGGTTAACACGTAAAATTATCGTCCGAAAACCGACTTTAGAGCCAACCATTTCTTTTAGTACCTCGGTAGTGTTGTGGTGTTGATGAGTGAAATTTCTTTAGTCGTTTTTCTTTTCTAGCGTGATACGAGATGCTGAAATATTCGTTACAGAGTCAAAAGTGGATCGTTAATTATTAATAAAAGATATAAACTATTTCAATAATCATTTTATTTGTTTACAAATTGCTTATTGCCTGTAACTACTGTCATCTAACTCATATTTCACCATTGATAACTGAAATAACATCCTACGCCAGTCAAATTATTTTATCTTTACAAATTTACATACAGAAGGAATAGACAAGATAGACTTAAAGCCAAGGAAATAGGGAAAGACAGGACAACCAAGAGGTCTATTCTCAACGACTAGTCAAAGCTGAAATTATTCAAGTTGCAAAAAAAAATACATGGGTGAATGATTAAAACCACTTTTCAAGTCGTTTTATTTTATATTTTTTACATCTACATTGTTGATTTTGTAGACCTATACATACAATTGTACACAGTACTAAACCTTGTAAAGAAATATTTTAAGGATAGACCCCGGCGCATTAAAAACAAAACAAACATTTTAAAAAGAATAAAACACATATAAGATTGAGCAGTGTACAATAAATAATGTTTTTATAAAACTACTTAACACTAGAGGAATTAAATAAAAATAACATTTTTTTTTTTGCTAATTTCGCCGACATCGTTCATTTTAGTAACATCGTTTTGTAATTACTTTACGTAATAATCGGCGGACACTATTTCGCTAAAGTATTTTTTTAAATAACTATTTTGTTACAGAACAGGGGGTCGAGTCTGCTATTGCAATCGTGTGTCAATGACCGGTCAATGATCGATTTTTGACGTATAACGTCAAACTTATGACACATTTCCCATACAAAAACTGTCAAAGTTGTCAAATATTCGATCAATGACCGGTCATTGAGACACGATTGCAATAGCAGACTCGGGCCCCTGTATGACTGATGCTCAAACCAATAGAAAAAAAATATACATACCTATTTATATCGACCTCTTTTCACCAGAACTAGCTATAAAACCTTATGCATAGAAACAATATCGCTTTATCTACAAGTGATAAACAGTATCATTTAAGTTGTAAGAAAAGCGGGTTTTCATGACGTCATGGTTGGTTTTCCCTTCACGCTGACCATCGTGTCGGGTCGTTTTACTGTCCACTATTTGGTCCTACATAATCGTAATAAGCTAAGTAAAGCACGGTGCTCCTTGCCAAACCGGTATCAACATTGAATCTATGAAAATAAAGTCGAAAATAAACATCTTAATCCCACGTTATTCTGCATGTATTGCAGTCGGCAGTAGTAATGAAAGTTGCACTCTATTTTAACTACAGCAAGTTTAATATTTGTTTGCCAGTGAAAACGACTCTTATAGGTTCCGCTCAACGGTCGGCGTGATTTAAAAACGAACACATGGATTCTGACCAATCAGCGCCGATGATCAGCGTGTCAACAAAACCAGCCAGTTACAGCGGAAGGAGAATGAAAAACATTTTTTATTTATTCCCCCAGCTTACAACAACCACATTTAAGGTATCGAGTTCGATTTTATTTGTCTCTCACTCACACAGATTGTTTACGAGCGAGACGCAAATATTGGAGCAGTTACTGTTTATATTGTCCACACTGTGCATAAAAACAGAAAGTTTATTGGCACCTGTCCATTCTAATAATTAAAATTTATTTAAAAAAAACGTTCTAAAACGCCACTCGCCTTTTCTATTAATAAAATGTCTTATCAAGTGTTGCCACATTAAAAAAAGCAAGCGAAAACGTATTTTACAGTGCCACGGTAGTTTCATTTAAAGAATACAATAGTACAAAAAGTAGCAGTAGTTGGTAGATAATCTAAATTATATTAAACGATAGTAAACTGTCGCATATAATGTGATGGCTACTATGGCTAGCACATACTAACTTATTAAAGAACAAAGCTCAGAGGTATCTTTGCCTATGGGCGCAAACGTAGTCGAAATGCAAGTATACACAAAGCTATTTTATGTGGTCATAGCTTCGACATTGATGACTTTGCGGCGGGAGAAATGTTAACTTGCAAATTGGTTTCATGTTTTTGTAATTTAATATGTCGCCATTTTATTGAAGAATAATGTGTTTTATACCGCGCTCCGAACATTCAGGACAGCCGAGAATGATCCATTTTTATTTATACTAATATTATAAAGAAGTATTTTGGATGTAGGTGGTCTATCTATAGAACTAATGATCCAATTATATTTATTTTTCATTAGTAACTAAATTATTCCTGAGTGCCATAATATGCTGTTGTTCATCACGAGAAAAATACACCGTCTTTTCGGAATGACCACTAGAGGGAGGGAAGCCGCTAGATTAAGCTAGCAGTAAATAAAAACGTATCATCCTCTTCAATGACGGAACTATGAACAAAATTCTTCAATGCTATACAAGGTATAATTGAAATGTTTTTTGACGAGTGTAAATAAGCTATTTTTAGAAATAAATACCATTTTATCAATTTTTAATTAAAGGTCACAATACTCATTATTAACTATTTCACAATAGAACAAACCCTGATACTAAAATAGAATTGATTCAATTTATTTACATCAGCTGCTTTATACATTGATGTTCGCATAACACGACAAAATGTACAGACGCCAGCACATCAACCTACGTCAATGTGTCAAATTTCATTGAAAGGTTTTCAACTTTATTCTACACACAATAAGGTTTATGTTCAATTGGGAAAATTTGACAGTTTGGGGTTGGATAGGCAGCATATTTTTTATCGTTCACAATTGGACTTGTTTGCTAGTAAACGGAAAACAATAATGTTAGAAATCTTTGCTATTGTGTGAGAAGATAGAATAGAAGAATTCATTAAATTTCATTTTATTGGTTGCTTCTCGTAGTAAATACATAATAAATAATTAAACAATCAAGAGACCCTCTAAAGAGGTATTAAGTTATTTCAATTACACCATGAATAGAAATTTTCCCGGCCGATTCAGTGAATAAGTCACCCTGTGAAAATTTGACTAAATGGAACTATCAATGCCTAACGAATTGAGCTGCCATGTATTCCAAAATGTGGAATGACAGCTCAATTCGCCTTCACTTCACCGACATTTTCAGAAGGTGATTTTAACAAAATCGCTTAGCAGAGACTGCAATATCCTTAATCTCTTGACCGCCACATCAAGAAAGCAAGAATGTGCCCTCAGCGCCAAGCAACAAATGAATCTTTTAAATTCATCATGTAATCGTGTCGCGTGGCGTACTGGACACATTTTGGTTCGTCATCTGTACATGACTGTGACAGACAAAAGGGTCAATTACTTGTTGGACTGTGCAAGTAACATTTAAACTGTATAAGCAACCTACTAACGCCCGGGATAATAACAATTAGGGAATGATTACAACAGAAGCGTATTTATCATAAATTTATAATATTACAATATACATTGGCAAATTAACAAGTGGACCTTTAAAAAATAGAGGACCAGAAAATTATAATAATCGATTATATAACAATTAAAAATAGTTCTAAGAAAATGAGTGATTCGATACACTGGCATGCTAGTTACTTGCACAATGATATGAAACCAGCACATATTTGACGTGGCGCAGCCAGGCGAGGCTGTCACTGCCAAAGGAATATCTACCCTGCGTTAAATGGAAATAGAGCTTAAAATAAATAATCTATCATAAGCCCTTCGCACGTTATAGCTGACAAAGTTTTGCGTGTCAGGCTTCAGTTACTTTATTTATTATCAACTTTATTTTAAGACGCAAAAGGGATTATATTTGCATAGCAATGAGAACCGCGCTGCGCCCCGCCATATGTTTGCCGGTTGTAGAGCGACTTATAGAGAAGAAATGCTGTAAGAGTGGGAACGGTAAGGGACTACTCACACTTACTTAGCTCCATTCAGCTTTTGTCCATAGAAAACACTAGTTTTGTATGAGACGCGTACGTGTTCGTTAAGACTAGTATTTTCTACGGACAAAAGCAAAATGGAGCTGCAGAAGTGTGATTAGTCTCCAACGGTGCTTTAAAGCGCTTCCGAAAAACTAAAGCAAACAGTCATAATATGATTAAAGTGATTGAGGAATTAGATTATATTATGACTGCTTCAATAACTTCGGTAACTAAACAGCTTAATCGGCTAAAAAAAACTCTTATTAATAATCGCGCAGTAAATATCCTCAGAAGATATAAAATCACGCCTGCAATCCCCAAACGGGTACGCAGAGGTATATCTTTAGTATACCCACATTTCGCCAGTTATGTTCAGTCCACATGAAATACGGAGGGCGAGATCCCGGTAACAGAAAAATAGAAAAAAGAAATTAAGAAAGAAGAGAAATTATAAATGGAAAAACTCAATAACACTTTGCACGACTGGGGAATTGAACCCGTGACCTCAAGGTCATTGTTATTGAGTCAAGTTGAGCTGAGTAGTAGCGCTTGCAACCGCTAGACCAAGACAGTCAAACTTCGATGAATGCAATGGTAATCTTTACTCTGCAATTATTAATAAGGGGGTGAATTTTGAAGACGTAACTACGACCTAAAAACCATTTGGAATAAGGTTAGAAACTTGAATAAACCATTTTACAGTCCTATCAACCGATTTTAACTTTTATTCGGTTGTCATAAAGATGGCATTATAAGCAAAAACGCGTATACAATACCAATTGTCTACTCCAACTACCATTTGTCATACCACAAACGCAATAGATGTCAAAATCGGTTGAATAACCGCAAAAGAGGTTTTTTTAAATGTAATCTTAATTCAAATGGGGTATATATTAATTTAATAACGAGTTTTCGGATTCCCAGCTACGTTTTTTTTTAGAAATCATCATTAACTACATATTTACGATCGAGGAACTTGATTGATTGACAAATTGACTGCTAATTTGAATTCAATTGTAATTTTTTAATACTTCCGACAAGATATTATGACCGCCACAATTACAACAAATAAAGGAACAAATATTTAATAGTACAATCAAATATTTCGTAGTAGTAGCGTATTATTATTAAGTAGTTTACTTTTCTAGTAATCATAAGTACAAGCTCTGCTTAGTTTAGGAATAGATGGCGTTGTGTGAAGGTTGTTCAATAATATGTATTTAATAATTTAATTATCAAATAACGTTGATTTATTTTTATATCAACAATCAACTTGTATGGCCTACTAACAGATACTTGTTCCGGGTCAGGCTATCTGTATGCGAGTTGAAATGTATATAAATGCACCCACGAATGCCCACGATACAGCAAAATCTTCTAAGGTGTAGAGCAAAGTTAAAAAAAAGGTGTCGGTTACGGTAACAGTGTCGAGAGTTCAATGGTTCTTCCCCCATCTCATAAAGTTTTCAGTTCGGGACAAGTAAGAAGAAAAAAGATCTTTATAGTTCGGCTTCCAGTTCAACTGGATGCAGTTGAACTGGAAGCCGAACCAGTACCAGAATACCAGTTTTTTACATGGAACAACTACTTATCTATCCTCCTCAACCCATTTACTGGATAACGCTATATCGCAAGGTACAACCAAGTGACAAGAACCACTGAGACAGCGACGATCTTGAGTTTTTTACGCCGATAGACTATAAAAACATTACTTTCTTGCGATATTATTGTATTGAAAATAACTTTTTTCATCATACAATCTTTAAAATGAATGACACATTTTTTTCGTTTGTAGAATTCTATTTGCACTTGTGCTAAAATACTAATTCTTGACACTTTGTCGTTGATCGATATGTAATGTCTCGGTACGGATTGGATAACCCATCCACGAAGCGTCCCCAGCAAGCATAGCTTAACTTTCAATAGAGCCGTGCGTGCGACGCAAGACCCCAGATACGGCAAATCGACGTAGTTCAATCTGCTAAACAATCAAGTTCCCTAACTGTACAATGTGCATTGTTTACGCAACCTGCGCGCACCCCTTAATTTTACTTAAAAAGTTACATGTGGTGCTAAAATGTGTCCAGTCAATATAAATCCCGATTCTCTCACTTTCACGTCTTTTAAAATATTTATAATCTTTTCTTTTTACATAAAAAAAAACAAATTTCAAGCCGATTGACTTATAATAAACGCGAACGATCGATGTTCAATCGATTAAGCTTTAGTCGACTATTGACGTCCAGCGACCGTTTTACAAACTTATACTTAACGTTTTTTTTTCTACGTAGAAAAACCCTTTCGATTAAACGAGTAAAATATTAATCGATTATACATAAATCGTATCGCATTGCTAACATTTAGTGTTTTCTTTAGCAATTTTTGGTAAACGTTCCACATGTTTTAAGAGTAGTCAAAAATAATCGAATGGTTATATCGATACTTAAACTTTAGTAAATATCCGGTTCGTGACATAGGCGGTGGAAAGACGATTCACAATGTGCCATTTACTTAGCTTGGCTCCAAATAAATAGCGTAGCAATGAGATCTAATGTTTCTATACAAGGAATGCCAATATTACGTAGGTTCAAAGTTTAGTGACTAAAAAACATTTTTATTTACAAGATATAGTGGATATCGACGAACTCAAATATAACTTCGTACCGTGTTATTATAGTACTTAGATCAGCATTTCGCTTGGCAAGCATTACAATGATCAAAAGTTTAATATGAAACTAATTGAATCATTAAAATGCTTACCCACCCCCATTGGATCAGTAAATGAATTACTGTTTCGAGAAAATTGTTAAAAAAAAAGATTACTTAGCGTGGTAATAGCCAATGAGAATCCCTATTCAAAAACAAGTTTCGCTTATAAGAAGGGTCATAATTGCGGAGATCGTTGGTGTCTATCAGGCGCCTTGTCACGAGTGACGTCACCGCGATGACGTCGCGTTCAGTTGGCGGGGAGCGTGCTCTGCTGTTGCTTGTGTCGCCGGTGGTCGTAGTTGACGAGGCGCTGGCCCACCAGGTACTTGTCGTTCTTTATGTGCTCGTACAGCTTGCGGAACTGGCGGATCTAAGGGGGGAAACAGTTGGGTTTAGTACACTATATACGGCATATAAAAATTAGTAATAGAAACAAATCACTGCAATATCACGCCAGTAGGTTGCGATGCGCCAGCACGTACGGCACAGCCAGCGCGTACGGCACCGCCAGCGCGTACGGCACTGCCATCGCATACGGCACCGCCAGCGCGTACGGCACTGCCATCGCGTACGACACCGCCAGCGCGTACGGCACCGCCAGCGCGTACGGCACCGCCAGCGCGTACGGCACCGCCAGCGCCAGGCCCAGCCAGCACACGCACGGGGCCGCGATCTGGCGCAGGATGAACCTGACGTAGCTAGGTGTTCATACCTGGAAGACAGTGAGTGCGAGCACGAGCGCGGTGAGCAGTAGCGCGGGGTACACGCGGCGCGCCAGCAGGTTGCGCTGCGCCGGCGCCGCCACGGCCAGCGGCAGCACCGAGTGCGCCAGCGCGTACGGCACCGCCAGCGCCAGGCCCAGCCAGCACACGCACGGGGCCGCGATCTCGCGCAGAATGAACCTGAAGGACCGCATGGTTCACATTACTCCGAATGTTAAGCAAAATTTCCTGCCTTACACTTTATTTTTCTTATAACCATTATAGAAAACGCATCACAATCAAACGTGTGAGTCGGTGTTAAACCACCCTACATCAAACATTCATCAGAATTTTTGCTTGTAGTTATAGAAAGTGCATCACAATGATTGCTAGAAGTTAAGATTAATCCATCCTATACAGAAAATGCATCACAATTATACCCAGTAGTTTAGGTTAATCCACCCTATATAGAAAATGCATCACAATTATAGCCAGTAGTTTAGTTTAATCCACCCTGTATAGAAAATTCATCACAATAATAGCCAGTAGTTAAGGCTCATCCATCCTATATAGAAAATGCATCACAATGTTTGCTAGTAGTTAAGGCTAATCCATCCTATATAGAAAATGCATCACAATGTTTGCTTGTAGTTAAGGTTAATCCATCCTATACAGAAAATGCATCACAATTATAAGTACGAGGTAAAGTTGATCCACCTTTTACAGAGCATACAACAGAATTATACATACTTGAGGTCCATCTCTCTAATCCCATCTCGGTACGCCTTTTCGATGGCTCGTCGCATGGCCCAATCAGGGCCCATCATGGTCAGTGCGCAGACTATCTTTGTGTACAGCACACCAAGCGCCCAGTCTTGCCACACGAATAGTACCGGTGACTGCTCTATTGGCACGCGGAGAGGTATTACTAACACCTGTAAATAAAGGTTAAATTGAATTAAATTATTGATCAAAATAAAATTTAAAAAAATCACATTTATCGGTTATTAGCGAATGTATTTTGGGAAAAAATATTACTTTTGTTTGCTTAGCGTTTGTTATTTTTGAGAATTTTATACATTCCCTCCTACTCCAAATGCCCTAATATAGAAAAAGATTCCGTAAACTACCATAAAAATTAAAATCACGAAATCTGTTGTTGTGAAAGTTTTTAACTGCAACCTGGCCTCAAAATACTTTAAAGTTGCTGAAGTCGCAAAAGGCGAAATCTTTATGGTTAAAAGAAAACAAGCAACCTAAACCTTCCATCTAATTTTAACCTCTTTTTTTGTGGACTTTCCACAAAAAAAAGTCTCATGGATGTCCCCCGCCCCGGGGAGGGCGGAGGGGTCGGTCAGACTCTTACTGACTAAAAACCACTCCGTGTTCCTTCTCACACCTGGTCACGGGAACAGAAGATACTTCCGCGATCCCCGACTGGTGCCGGCCCCGCGGGCCTCGCCAAGTCAGCGAGGGGAGTGAGGTGTTAGACTCCCCTCGTGACGTCTAAGAGGGGCGCGCGTAAACACGACGCGCGTAAACACGACGCGCCCCTCCCTCTAAACTAACTTTCTAACTTAGGTAAAGTTAGAAAGTTAGTTTAGAAAGTAAGCTACAAGTCATGGTACCCTATATCTCGCGCTAAAGTTACGTTTTTCCGCAGAATATCAGAGCCGTAACATCTGCGTAAGTGACGATGTCGGTATAGTTGACAGTGCCGTCGAAAATGGCATTTAAATCTATAATATAAAAGAAAGTCGTGTTAGTTACTTCGCTTATAACTAAAGAACGATTGAAACGATTTAGCTGAAAATTGGCAGGGAGGTAGTTTAGAGCCAGGAGAAGGACATAGGATACTTTTTATCCAGTTCGACATAATAAAAATAAATATCAAGAATATCGGTTGTCTCAAACATTTTTCAAACGCAGCGCCATCTTGGATGACATGACAGGAGTCAAACTTCCCAGTTCATTATCAGGTGACAATTTGAAATTGACAAGTCTTAAGCTAAACCCAAGAAGGTAATGTTGTCAATTTATGATACGCACCTACGTTCTGAAATTTATTTTGTTATTAAAGTTAGAGGTTTTATGTAGCATAAAAAAGTCTTATATTTCAGAAATCAATTTACGTAATTAGCAATGATGACAGAGACGAACTTTAGTAATTCTTTGCAAATAGAACTTATTTTACTGTTAGAACTTTAATTAAAGTAGACCGGGAAAACTATAGGCATAAATTGTATGTAACATAGAGGCTATAGTTCAGATTAAAATTATGAATTTAGTATTTTTTAAATCAATGCATTTTAGTAAGGTAGTTAGGTTAGATAGTTGGGTTAGCTATAGGATAGGTATGGTCAGTTAGGTTAGGTTATATATACATGTTGTAATTTAAAAGTAGTTGTAGTTATTATTGGTTTGGATTTATTTGTTGTCGTCTTATTAAACGTATGTATATCTAATATAAAAAAAAAATAAGAGCAATAAATTGACTCTAAGGCACAACGAAGTTTGCCGGGGCAGCTAGTAAACAATAAAAACCGTGGCACCAAGTACACTGCCCTGTGGAACTCCGAAAACAATAGAAAATTTTAAATGTTGAAGGATCTAACGTTATTGTACTGTTTTTGATTTATCAGGTAGGTTATGAACCATTAAAAGTTGATTCCACTAACTCCTGTGTCTTCAAGTTTATATGAAGTAAGCTAATCGAGACAGTGTCAAACGCCTTGGCAGGATTGAGAAATTCAACAATTCATACATCAAGCCCTTCTTGATGTATGAGTTGTTGTATTTCTCAAGCAGCATCCTCAGCTGACCCCGTGTCTCGGGAACCAAATTATCTATCAGAAATCAGGTTATTATTTTGAATGATACGACCGTTTATTCCGCAAAAAAACGTTTATTTCGACACTCTTAATAAAATAAAATTAAAATTCTCCGCCGCGCGCCCAGCCCGCCGCCAGCGTGCCGCCGCGCCCCACGGCCAGCACACGTACATGGTGAGCACTTACCAACTCGAGAAGCAACCCAAACATGAGCGGCACGAGCCCCAGCAGCGCGAGCGCGGCCAGTGCGGCCCGCGCCGCCACGCGCGCCCACAGCGCGGCGCGCGCCGCCAGCATGGCGCGGCCGCCGCGCCCCACGGCCAGCACACGTACATGGTATGGTGAGCACTTACCAACTCGAGAAGCAACCCAAACATGAGCGGCACGAGCCCCAGCAGCGCGAGCGCGGCCAGTGCGGCCCGCGCCGCCACGCGCGCCCACAGCGCGGCGCGCGCCGCCAGCATGGCGCGGCCGCCGCGCGCCCAGCCCGCCGCCAGCGTGCCGCCGCGCCCCACGGCCAGCACACGTACATGGTGAGCACTTACCAACTCGAGAAGCAACCCAAACATGAGCGGCACGAGCCCCAGCAGCGCGAGCGCGGCCAGTGCGGCCCGCGCCGCCACGCGCGCCCACAGCGCGGCGCGCGCCGCCAGCATGGCGCGGCCGCCGCGCGCCCAGCCCGCCGCCAGCGTGCCGCCGCGCCCCACGGCCAGCACACGTACATGGTGAGCACTTACCAACTCGAGAAGCAACCCAAACATGAGCGGCACGAGCCCCAGCAGCGCGAGCGCGGCCAGTGCGGCCCGCGCCGCCACGCGCGCCCACAGCGCGGCGCGCGCCGCCAGCATGGCGCGGCCGCCGCGCGCCCAGCCCGCCGCCAGCGTGCCGCCGCGCCCCACGGCCAGCACACGTACATGGTGAGCACTTACCAACTCGAGAAGCAACCCAAACATGAGCGGCACGAGCCCCAGCAGCGCGAGCGCGGCCAGTGCGGCCCGCGCCGCCACGCGCGCCCACAGCGCGGCGCGCGCCGCCAGCATGGCGCGGCCGCCGCGCGCCCAGCCCGCCGCCAGCGTGCCGCCGCGCCCCACGGCCAGCACACGTACATGGTGAGCACTTACCAACTCGAGAAGCAACCCAAACATGAGCGGCACGAGCCCCAGCAGCGCGAGCGCGGCCAGTGCGGCCCGCGCCGCCACGCGCGCCCACAGCGCGGCGCGCGCCGCCAGCATGGCGCGGCCGCCGCGCGCCCAGCCCGCCGCCAGCGTGCCGCCGCGCCCCACGGCCAGCACACGTACATGGTGAGCACTTACCAACTCGAGAAGCAACCCAAACATGAGCGGCACGAGCCCCAGCAGCGCGAGCGCGGCCAGTGCGGCCCGCGCCGCCACGCGCGCCCACAGCGCGGCGCGCGCCGCCAGCATGGCGCGGCCGCCGCGCCCCACGGCCAGCACACGTACATGGTGAGCACTTACCAACTCGAGAAGCAACCCAAACATGAGCGGCACGAGCCCCAGCAGCGCGAGCGCGGCCAGTGCGGCCCGCGCCGCCACGCGCGCCCACAGCGCGGCGCGCGCCGCCAGCATGGCGCGGCCGCCGCGCGCCCAGCCCGCCGCCAGCGTGCCGCCGCGCCCCACGGCCAGCACACGTACATGGTGAGCACTTACCAACTCGAGAAGCAACCCAAACATGAGCGGCACGAGCCCCAGCAGCGCGAGCGCGGCCAGTGCGGCCCGCGCCGCCACGCGCGCCCACAGCGCGGCGCGCGCCGCCAGCATGGCGCGGCCGCCGCGCGCCCAGCCCGCCGCCAGCGTGCCGCCGCGCCCCACGGCCAGCACACGTACATGGTGAGCACTTACCAACTCGAGAAGCAACCCAAACATGAGCGGCACGAGCCCCAGCAGCGCGAGCGCGGCCAGTGCGGCCCGCGCCGCCACGCGCGCCCACAGCGCGGCGCGCGCCGCCAGCATGGCGCGGCCGCCGCGCCCCACGGCCAGCACACGTACATGGTGAGCACTTACCAACTCGAGAAGCAACCCAAACATGAGCGGCACGAGCCCCAGCAGCGCGAGCGCGGCCAGTGCGGCCCGCGCCGCCACGCGCGCCCACAGCGCGGCGCGCGCCGCCAGCATGGCGCGGCCGCCGCGCGCCCAGCCCGCCGCCAGCGTGCCGCCGCGCCCCACGGCCCAGCATACGTACATGCCTAGGGAAATAGCTTTATTATGACCCAGTCGTGGAGGGTTTTGCATCTGGACTTTTGGGGTTAGTCGCTTTACACACGACACCCACACGTGTCGGTATTCATCAATCTGTGAAGTAGAGAACAGCCCATAGATGGACCACCGTACTCAACATATTTAGACCTCATTAATAGTCCATTAACCATAGTACAAAAATTCTATGTCTGTATTCAACGAATAAAAGAGATATATTAAAGTCAATACGCACCACATGCCGCTGTGTAAAGTTCGTGAACGCCATCAGACGCCTTTGGAAGCCATAATGTCATAACTCGCCTTCCAATAGCGACAGGAATTACCTAGAAATGAAGAAATATAACTAATGAGTGGCGAGTCGAAGCAGGGTAGGTAACTTATTGCTAAAGTGTCACAATTTTAAGATGTTTCGCTGTAAAAATTTCATTCAGGGTGGAAAGAACATCCATACAGCGTTTGTCCATAGAAAACACTAGTTTTACTTACTTGTGTTTTCTAGGGATAAACGCTGAACGCGGAGCCGAATAAGTGTGAGGATTCTCTTAGTGTTAATAATGTAGGTAACTTACAAGAGTGAGTGCGCTGGCAAGAATCAGAGATATCGAAACAAGGACCAACAAGGCGGCCAGACGGACTGGGAACCAAGACACTCGGACGTAAGGCTCAAATCCTGCAGGACCGTCGCGACGCATCAACGCCTGAAACAATCACAAAACTAGCATTAGAAAGAGAAAGAACATGACGTTATGCTTTGAGATTTGTAAAAGAAACTATAATTTACAACAAAAATCTTCTTAAACATACATTTATTATGGACTAGCTTCTGCCCGCGACTTCGTACGCGGATCCGGTTGCTTATGCCAGCGACAACGGGGTCGTCAAAATCGAAGATCTGAAACATCTGATGTCGAATTCTATAAGCCCGGGGACGGGAAATCAATGGGATGCGCGAGACGATTCAAGATGTTCCAGATTTTTTATTTTTGTTGGTCAACAGGAAATGCCATCAGACTTAACAACTTTTGCTAAGACGCCATTTCTATTATGTATATGTTATATTGTCTCTGGGCTTTGGAGTTCCCCTACAGGTGCTCCAGATCTTCAAATTTAGTCTCACAGCAGAAAACACTCTTCACGTGGAATAGTTTTAGCAATGGCACCATTTTTATATCTCTTTCACTTTAGGTGTTCCATTTTCCAAAATAAATTATAGCCTATAATATGTTGCGTGACGTTCACGATCAGCGGTCAGTCGCGCATCTCCTTCTCCCACTTATCTCTAGAGTCGATGCGTATATACGAAGAAAACTCAAGCGTCATGCTTTTTCCGTGAACGTCTCCAACTCGCGAGACAGTGCATGATGTTCACGATCAGCGGTCAGTCGCGCACATATTCTTCACTGGTCTCTAGAGACCTGGATGTAGATGCGTAAATACGCTGAGAATGCAGGCGTGCTTCGCGATCCCAAGAAGTTTCCACGGAGCAAGTTGCAGCCTCATGTTCTCGAACAGCATCAAGTCTCTCCTAACGCTCTTCGGTAGATTGTTGGGATCTTATGGTCTTTAATCATTTAGCACCTTTGGAACATTGGGAAAAATTTGACCTCTTTCCAGGCATGGTTATAGTTTTATTGTGATGATACCTGATCAATTAAAATCTAAGTGGCTGCTCCCCTGCGTTACCGGGTAAGCTACCGTGTAACGAAGATAAATGGAAAAGGAAATTAAACACTCAAATAACATAAGCCCGAAGGCATACGATAAAAAAAATGGGAGTTTTAGCCAGTAGAGTCTAATTTTCAACGATATACCATCGTCATCGAAAATCAGTCCTGAACTGTTCCCGCCTTCACCGCGTAGTACTACTTATGTTATTTTATAATTATGCAATGAAATTAGTGATAGTTTTAATTTCTATACCAAATGTTTCTGATCTTCGATTTTTATAAGTCAACAGGAAAAGCCTATCAGACCGAACAATTTTTGCTAAGACGTCATTCCTATTTGAGTTATGGTGTAGCTGGGCTCTTGGAGTTCCACAACAGGTGTTCCAGATCTTCGATTTTTATACATCAACAGCGAGTGCTCATAAGGCTGAACAACTCTTGCTAAGACGTCATTCCAATATATGTTATAGAGTAGCTGGGCTCTTGAAGTTCCATATCAGGTGTTCCGGATCTTCAAATTTATTGTCTCAGCAGAAAATGCTCATAACGTGGAACAATTTTTGCTATGGTATCATTTTTGTATCTCCTATAGTTTAGATGGTCTGTTGCGGTTCTGCATCAGGTGTTCCGGATCTTCAAATTTATTCTCTCAGCAGAAAATGCTCATCACGTGGAACAATTTTTGCTATGGGACCATTTTTGTATCTCCTATAGATTAGCTGGTCTGTTGCGGTTCTGCATCAGGTGTTCCGGATCTTCAAATTTATTCTCTCAGCAGAAAATGCTCATCACGTGGAACAATTTTTGCTATGGGACCATTTTTGTATCGCCTATAGTTTAGCTGGTCTGTTGTGGTTCTGCATCAGGTGTTCCGGATCTTCAAATTTATTCTCTCAGCAGAAAATGCTCATCACGTGGAACAATTTTTGCTATCGGACCATTTTTGTATCACCTATAGTTTAGCTGGTCTGTTGCGGTTCTGCATCAGGTGTTCCGGATCTTCAAATTTATTCTCTCAGCAGAAAATGCTCATCACGTGGAACAATTTTTGCTATGGGACCATTTTTGTATCGCCTATAGTTTAGCTGGTCTGTTGTGGTTCTGCATCAGGTGTTCCGGATCTTCAAATTTATTCTCTCAGCAGAAAATGCTCATCACGTGGAACAATTTTTGCTATCGGACCATTTTTGTATCACCTATAGTTTAGCTGGTCTGTTGCGGTTCTGCATCAGGTGTTCCGGATCTTCAAATTTATTCTCTCAGCAGAAAATGCTCATCACGTGGAACAATTTTTGCTATGGGACCATTTTTGTATCTCCTATAGTTTAGCTGGTCTGTTGCGGTTCTGCATCAGGTGTTCCGGATCTTCAAATTTATTCTCTCAGCAGAAAATGCTCATCACGTGGAACAATTTTTGCTATCGGACCATTTTTGTATCGCCTATAGTTTAGCTGGTCTGTTGCGGTTCTGCATCAGGTGTTCCAGTTTCCAAGATAAATTATAGCCTATGTGTTGACCAGACTTAATATCTATACAACAAAAAAAAAATCATTCAAATCCGTCCAGCAGTTCCGAAGATTAGCGTGTGCAAACAAACAGACAAACAGACAAACAGACAAACAGACAAACAGACAAACAGACAGATTTTTTTTTTTGGATTCGTGCTCTATTACTGTTTCTAAACCCCCCTCAATTATTATTTTTTAAATATATTCAATGTACAGACACAGTTTTTTTACAGTCTTATTATATGTATAGATATGGATGACTTATTCTTCTAGAAACTGAATAAACAGCTTTTCTTTTAACCGACTTCAAAAAAAGGAGGTTCTCAATTAGGTAGTGTATTTGTTTTTTTTTAGGGTGTGTTACCTCATTACTCAGTTATTCAAGGACCAATTTTTTAAATTCTTTTTTTTATTTGATAGTACAGATAGAATAGTACTAGCAGATTGGACCCATTTGTATCAAAACTCAGATCTGATGATGGGATCCTCGAGGAATTGAGGGAACTCGGGAAGTTATTTTACACCTGTTAGTGTTTTTTTAAGAAGTCCGTTGTTTTATAATTAATTAATTATGATACGATACGATAGTAATGTCACACCTGTGTATTTTTAAATCTCTTAACGCGCACACATAATGTTTTCTTTGCGCTACAACATCTATTATGAGTATTTTCATTGTAAAATCGACTTAATTTATGCTAACATAAAATTGATATTTGTATAAGTGAAAATAATATGAATTAGAAATATGGATTTGAATATGGACGGAATACATTATTTTTGGTAGTATGTCTGACCCTATACATCGTTTTTTATCTGTGGTAATACCATATACATACCTAAACATTAGGTTATCTTTAGAACTTTACCAAGTCTTTAAGATATAGTTACCTGATGTGCTGCCCCAAGTTGATGCGGCGGCCTAGGCGGGTGCGGCATCGGCTGGTCATGTCTCATCTCACCCAGCAAGTACGAACGAAGCCCTAGGACTCCAGCGGCGCAGGCGCACCAAGTACGAACGCCTGCCTTCAGCCATGTCCGAGTGTGGGACTGTTCCAACAAGGCTGGTAGGATTACCTGTGTACAATCAATATACATGATATAAAATTTGACAACTGATGGTTTGCGAAAACTGGCGGACGGCACGGCATAATATCATTTTATACTTATCAACTGAATTTCATACCTATTCAATCTAAATAAGGTATATATTTCAAAGTTCGGAGATCGACATTTCTCCAGACAAAACTGCACTGCGGTGCTCAGACAGAGTTTGATCGCCGAAGATTGTTTTTTAATACCTTATTTGTACAGCTTAAGTAGAAGAAGATTCGTCAGATTGTACGAATTAATTTTCTTAGATTGGGCCCTCCATAACTTAGTATGCGAGTGATATTCCGGTCATTCGCTAGTTTTATTTAGCAATAACTTTTAAGGGGTCATTATCACGTGTCTGTAACGCGTCATTACACAGACATTGACCTTAATTGAGGACTGATTTAATGCCTTATCTTAAGATAGGCCATAATCATCAGAATTAGTACCTACTTACTAATCAATTAATCTTTCTTGCACTTAAATCGGTGCACGGTTATATTATAAAGGTGTCGAAATTATAATTTCTAAATTATTAGTGGTCTCTCAGTAGTCAAAGTACTTTTCTACACTTGACTATGGCATGACTGGCCTGTTGGTCTATTAGTTAGTGATCCTGACTGCTATGCCGGAGGTCGTGGGTTCGATTCCCACCCAGGACAACTGTATGTGTGATGAGCACGATCCTTTGTTCTGTGTCTGGGTGTATTTTATCAATAATATGTATGTATTTAGAAATATATAAGTAAGTATGTTTATCAGCTGTTTAGTACCCATAACACAAGCTCTCAAGCTTAACTTGGGACTAAATGGCGTAGTGTGAAAGTTGTTGAATATTTATTATTATTTATTTATTATTTATATAATCGTGATCAGATCATGTAAGAACCACGCAGATTAGTGTCTGAAATAGTCTTTTAAGGAAATAACCACACAGATATGAGGGGACCAGATCAGTCAGGCAAGCATTAGTCAGTCATCGTGTGGTCTACGTCCTGACGAACAACTAGTACCTCTTCAGCTGCATCCAGATTGTTTAAAAACCGACAACAATTACTTATCTAGTAAAAGGCTAAACAGATGATAATGATTCACGACTAACGGTAATCTTCGACACTGCTCAACACTTATATGACTCAAGACATCACAATTAAATCACATTGAAATCTTAGACAACACAATACAATTTTCGTCAGTACATAAACGTATGTTAATCAGTACATGTAGAAACTCTGTACAACAACCTGCTTTGCATACGGCGCGGCGGTTCAAACTTTTCTTGTTACGTGCTGTGATTGTGATTAGGAAAACAATGCATGTTGTGTTGCTATGCGTAAATTGGAGTTGTTCGTAAATGATAAATGATATTTATTTTGGTAAATAGGTTTTTACAAACACTTTTACACGTCACCTTTTTTAGTAAATGCGTTCGGTATTTCACTATTCGACTACTCTGAGAAGAAACACCGAAAGAAACTCAGAGGTCATAGACTCTTTTAAAGTCCAGACATTATCTTGGTCAAATCGTGTAAAATCTACGCAGATTAGTGGTCTTTTGAGGAAAGAACCACACAGAACCAGATCAGTCAGTGCAAGCATTTGTCAGTATTCGTGGAAGTCGTAGTATTCGCAAGTGTTTTAATAGCACGATTCACAGTTCAATTCAATTCTCAATTCTTTATTGCGTACCATGATGTGTTTACAGTTGCCAGTTGCTAATTACCAGGTCCACCTCTGCCTAGCCCTTCGGGGATTACGCTGTTGTTATGTTATGTTTGAGTTAGTGGTAAAATTATGTAAGATACAATGGGCCATTTGACAAAACTTTAGTTTTTAGTCCCTCATCTAGATTACAAGAAAATATTCCACACATATTTTATATTTTTTCACGTAATCAAAAAATAACGGCGATACATCGGGTCAAAATGTCGCATGACGTCACTAGCCAGTACAGTTTATCCTACTTCCTAGTAATATTGTAAACGCGAAAATTTGATCCTTATGGATGGATGTTTGTTACTCTTTCACGTAGAAACTACTGAATGTGTTTTAATAAAATATGGTATGGAGTTAGCTGACACCCTGGATTAACATATAGGTTACTATTTATCCCTGTATTCCCATGGGAACGGGACCTACGCGGGTGAAACCGCGGGACGTCTGCTAGTACTAGATAATGACGTTACAAGCCCCCTCACCTCAACTTTAATGCGCTTAATCTAAGCAATTTTCCATCAATTTAAAAAGAAATAGAATATATTATTATTATTAATTATCACGTTGACAAAAAAAACTCGTTAAAAATCCGTTTATTGATTCAACGCCTGCTTTGTATTAACAAGAAACTGTATTCGTATATAAATGAGTCATAAGTTTTAGTTTTTTTTTTCTACCCTGTTATAAACAACAGTTAACACTGATTAACATAGCTATTGTATTTTTTATTAATTGAAACAAATATATCTTTGACAGTCATACTGTTTTAATTAAAGTGTCATTGTCTATAGATACTAATTCATTGGAAAGAGAACAGATTTTCTATCCTAATATTATAAATAGGAAAGGTTTGATTGTTTGTTTATTTTTTGGAGGTATGAGGAAAAGGGTGTAAAGTTCCTCATCCACCTTTGAAAAGGGAGCATCCTCCGACCAGACGGGTGTTGTGTCTGGTGGGCTAATTACTGCCCGACGGTTGTTGTCGGGAACTTGTATACGTTCAAAGCGCGCGGATAACTTTAATAGCGCGATGTAGGATAGTTCGTATGTGGCGAGATAGCTGTCGCTACAATTTGAATAGGCTCCAAAGCTACTGGATCGATTTAAAAAAATCTTTCACCGTTGCGTTGGGAAGCTACTATTCCCCGGCGACATAGGTTACTTTTTATCGCCCATTTATTCATACAGGAACGGGAACTACGCGGGTAAAACCACGAGACGTCTGCGTTTTCTGCTGGATCCCGTTTGATGCCGAATGTGTTTATATGCTAGCGTTCATACCAGCATCTTGCATGCGGGAATTGTGCCATTCGGTTTTGTCACTAAGAACTGGATCCGTCGTCCATTAAAAAGCGGGATCCCGTTTAATCACACATTAAGGCTTGTCAAATGTCAAATCGTCACCCATTAATGAACTGTCAAGAATTGTGTCTCCTGTCATGTCATCTAAGATCAATATTGTCGTTAAGGTAGTTTAATTTTCTAATGTTGCGCTCAACTTTCCCTTTTTTTTAGAACTATCTCCTGACAATTACAAACACAACAAAAAATAATTAAGTAGCGAAATTGGTCCAGCCGTACGCGCGTGATGCTAAGACCAAGGATCCCCACCCATTGCACTATTGACGTGAACCCACTCCATATACAAGCATATTTAGTTTAGTTAGAGGGGTTAACAAGACTATTAGTAATAAACCCGCATTACTAGAAAGCCAAATACCAAATACCAAATACCAACTAGCCACACTCGACTCAGTAGAGCGCAGAGCCAAGAGGCTCATTGGTGACGAAAAACTGGTGGGTACCAAGCTTCGTACCCTGGGCCACCGCCGCAAAGTTGCATGTCTGTCGGTCTTTTACAGACTGTATTTCGGTGAGTGAGCCCTAGAGCTCCACGAGCTCATTCTACCATCTCCTTTCTTCCATCGGGAATCCAGACGTACTGCAGGTTATCACACATTCCTTGTAGATGTTCCACACATTCGCACGAAGCGCTTTGCCTGTTCCTTTATTATGCGCACAGCCAAGGAGTGGAATTCCCTGCCTGCATCAGTGTTTCCGAGTTCATATGACCCCAATCTGTTTAAGTCGTGAGTTAATAGGCTTTTTTTGGGTAAGCTCGTTCCTTCGTCGACCTCATTTCTGACCGCAGGACAAGATTGAGGTCAAGAGTAGACCCATTATTATATTTAAAAAAAACCTTTAAAAAAAATAAAGGAAAATAGAGATTCATTTATATATCTGTATATACATATATAAGTAAGAAACTGTTATTTTGACATAACAAACACTTTTCACTTAATTAATGTCTAATAAATAAATAAATATTCCACAACTTTTGTCTGGGTGGGATCCACGACCTCCGGCATAGAAGTCAGGGTCACCAACTACTAGACCAACAGGCCAGTCAAATGTTATATATTTGTTTAGTCAGAGAGGTGAAGTAGCCGTTAAGTTTAATAAGTATTTGTTTTGTTAATGTACAGTCAATGGACCGTAATAAGTACTACTTCACGAAGCCAAATATTGGAGGTAAATAATAGAAAAGTATTAATTAACAGAACCACCTATGTTGGGTTAAGCGCGCAACATCCACGATAACCTCATGCAGCTTAATATCGTTTAACAGGGAGCGACTGCATTCCAGAACTCAGTGTCTTATTCATAAAACAGAGACAACAGAGTGAACAGGTTGCTTCTAGGCAAGCGTGCTACATCGTCGACCACATCATCGCTTACCATCAGGTGAGATAGTGGTCAAACGCGTGCCTATCAGTAATAAAAAAAAAAAAAAACCCTAAAATTATGGTATATCTAAAAAACAATGTTACATACAAGGTGAAAGAGACATCGTCGCACATACTGATAATTTGAGCGCTTCACATGATTCTGGGCCCAACTGAGTTGATTTTTTTAACAGTTAGACCTATTTTCACTACTTTAAATAATGCAGACACGATGTATGTGTAATCTACAGCAGCAACCAGTTCGTTGACCCAGGATAGAATGGTGCAAAGAAGCTGTTGATATTATTTTATTTTTTTAGTAATTTTGCTCCATTAGTGTAATTGCTACACGGCGTTCTGATAGGAGGGTAAATAAATAAATAAATATTTATTACGATTTTTTTCTAATGTTATTTTTGGTTAAAACCGTATTTGCTATCTAACTCAATGAGATATTTCATTCTAAAGTAAACTCACTTCTTTCATTTCAAATCTCTATATAATAATCATGATTTTGTACAGCTTAAAGTAAAAATAACATTAGAAAAATCTTGGAATTCTAGTTAAAGCCAACGAAAAATTTCATTTTTTTTCCCCTATTATATGTAATAGGGGAAAAAAAATGTTTTTTTTTTATAAAAAATAAAAATATGGGTGTACTACAGGTACACCTCTGCCTTACTCTTTGGGGTTAACAGGCGTGATGTTATGTTAAAAATTTCAACATTGAGACCCTCCAGGATTTGTGAACAGGTGAACTGAACTCATTGATTGTCTGGATGTGCGATTATTTCCCGTCCACCCTATTTCTTTAACATCTATTGTTACCTGGAGCAGCAACAATTCCAAACTGAGCTCATTGACCGGTGCGTCAGTATGAACCGCAACGGCATACGGCAGGAAGCCAGGCAGGACGTATTTGATCACTCTGATGGGCAACCACAGCATGAAGAGGACGGCCGTGCCGAAGATCATGGCAGATACCACCAGACGACGAATGTGTGACCATACTGAGAGGTGGATCATTTCCTGGAGAAAAGAAAATATGATATAATTAACATGCAGTCTGTATCCTTAGTCATTGCTCTCGTCCCTTGTTTATGCCAGCCCGCGAGCTGAGCCGTAGATATAAACTCGCTGCCCCTAAATAATAACCACTGAGATCCAGCCGTCCCTTGCTGTCCTCTCTCAGCGACGCCCTAAGCCACAGATATAGATAGACCTAGATAACGCAAGTATCACGATCTGTGTGAAAACCAAGCGTGCCATTTTTTGACTGTACGCAATATAATACGAATGTTTTGTTTTTCTCAAATTTGGTATTACCAGGTATTACTGAGGGTATTAGATTATAAAGACTTGTTTTTTAAATTAATTACGCCATAATATTAATCACAAAATGACTTACCGATGGAAGGAAACGGAGCGCGAAAGTGGCCACTTACGATTTTTGTACGTAAGCTAGGCACGCGAAGTGGCACGCGAAATAGTTGCTCTTGCGATATCTAGGTCTATCTATATCTGTGCCCTAAGCCGAGGGCCGTACCCCACAGGGGGTGCCCTTAGCATAGTCGCTGAGTTTTTAAGTTTTTATACCCTGCCTGGAGGTCTAAATTATTCTTTTAGTTAAGTCATCTCCACAGGATTGCCCGGTTAACTGCTCGAATGTCCTTACGAGCCCCCGGTGGATCGTAAGCCATACAAACAATGTTCGACGACATGCGAAGGGTCATGCTGCACACGTCCTCTTCTAAGACACGACAGCGAGATTCCCAACAAAAAAAAAATCCTTAGTCATTTCCTTCTATCCTAGGAGAGATAGCCTAGTGGTGTGACCAGTAAACTAGCAAGTCATAGGTCCTGAGTATCTACGAACCCACGGCAAGGAAAATAATACAATACACACAAAAATTCAAATAATAAAAGTACGTGGCTCGGTTTTGATCTCAAGACCCATTAAGACTTGCTCCAAAAGACGACGCTTTTACCATTGACTTAGTGTTACTGTGCTTTCCCACAAAATCATAAGAAGCTTCATCATAATGAACAAACCTGCACCGGACTGAAGTCTGGGTCATTTAAATTCTTCAAGAACCACAGCACGCCAGGCCTCAACACTTCTCTCAATAGAAGAATGAATGATGCAAAGTAGTACACGTAGACCATTCCAACGAGCCAGTGAATGAACATGAGGGTCCATGGCGCTGCTTGGAGGCTCGACTCTCGGTCCTTAAGGGTTGCATCGAACATAGACAAGGAGCATAGATCAAGCCACCAACCGCAAACTAGAGGTATCACTCCAATCTGAAAGAGAGTACATGACATTAAATGTATGAATGATCGGCTAAATAATAATTTGGCAAAAGTCAGTCCGTGGATGGCTGACCTTTGACTCATGTTTGACACATATTTCCGTGCCCCTACTGCTGGTGTCTTATTTCTGCGACAGAGAACATGCATGACTTGTTCGTTCTGTTTTCGTTCGATTAACTGCGTGGTGCAACAAAATATCATTAAAAAGAAACATTATTTACAACTAGCAGACGTCAAAGAAAGAAAGAAAGAAAGAAAATATGTTTATTTGGGACACGCACAAGAACCACTACGTCACGCGGTTTTACCCGCGTAGGTCCCGTTTCCGTAGGAATACAGGGATAAAAAGTAGCCTATGTGTTAGCCACGGTGTCAGCTAACTCCATATCAAATTTTATTAAAATCGCTCCAGCAGTTTAGACGTGAAGAAGTAACAAACATACACACTCACACACTCACAAACTTTCGCGTTTATAATATTAGTAGGATTAGTGTGATAATTACTTAAAATCGACACAAAGATTGCTCTTCCTATATTTATTATAGGTATTATTTTATTTATTTTTAGCAATTGTAGCCGCGCGCTAGGAGCACGGCAACTGATATTTAGCCAAGCGCTTAAAGGTTAATTAAATATCAAAATCTCTCTGTACCTCGAAAAGCATGTTAAGTTATTGGCCCCGGCTGCCACTAGTAAATCTTTGACTTGACATGAAATTCCGACAAACAGTTTAACCAGGTACCTAAATCTGATTGTCAGACTTTCATGCTTCTTACTGGGTATGGGTATAATGCTACGCAGTGATTGGTTAGTGGAGGTTAAGGCAGTTGCTTCATGTTAAACACTGATATTTTTTTTTTATTATATTTGTATTCAGCTGTGGTTAGACTACAAACCAACCTAAACATAGTTGGAAAAGGCACAGCAAATTAATGTAAGCCAACAATGATAAGGTTAATGAACACAAGTTCAAAAACATATGGGCCAGAATGAATGTAATTTAACAACAGTGAATAAACTGAATAATTTCTTTAGTTTAGTAAATTTTGAATGATATCATTTCTTTGGTTCTGTAAATAGAGCAAGTATAGCGACTACTTAGTAGTGGTGAAGAGTCCATACAACATAATTCCTATCTGCTTCCCTTTTGAATTTGAATAATGGTAATCAGGCCATGGTGTAGTATTTGTCAAACATATTAAAAGTTTATTATTTACACCAAAGGCATAAAGGGTAGTAGGACCGATAAAAAAAAAGATACTGGGCTGGTATCTGCAACTCCACGTCAAAGCGCGTATTTTGCGTATGGGCTATAATCAACCACGCGGGCCCAGTGCGAATTGATAGATGTCACATGTCTTCTAACTTTTGGTTCTAGTTCATGTCGGTTTCCTCACGATGTTTTCCTTCACCGTTTTTAAGAGCAGTGGTGATGAAATAAATTACACAAAGTAATGCGCCTGCCTGGGTTCGAACCCACAACTTAGGGCGCCTTCAAATTAGCCGCAAAGAGCCGCGCGGTGGCAGCGCGGCTACAGCGCTGCTGCCGCGCCGCGCAGCGACCGCTAGGTTCGAGCATCATACTGTTGTACATTTAGTTTTAACCTCATCGATAAATTGTTTAAGCTGATTTTCGTTCATGTCTGAATAAAAACACGTACGCATCATCACTAGTCGATTGATGAACCGATGCGCGGCCACAGCGCGGGTGTAGCGCTGCAGTTGCGCGTTTTTTATTTATATGACGGTAGCGCTGCAGCCGCGCTGCCGCCGCGCCGCACCTGGCGGCAAATTTGAAGGCGCCCTTACTGTTCGTAAGTTGGGGCCGCCACCACTGGGCCACCGCTGCTCTCTAGGAAGACATGATACCGACATACTGATTCTGACTTCAAGAGAAACAACAAAATAATATCATGAATACATTTTTTTTATGTGTAGGCTTCCCTCTTAAGAAAACTGACCTCTCACAACTGCTACTTAGTATACAATTTGAATGTGTTCAATATGATGGTGAACTCTTAAACTACTAGATCAAGAGTAAGTAAGAACTGATAAACTTTAATCAACAAAAGGTGAGTAAAATTCCTTTACAGTGATTTCTAGATTTGAAACACATTTTTCAAAGATTTTATTTTGCATAATGCTACTACATCTTTCATTCTTCTTCTTTCAGTGTGGTCATTGGGTAACCTGCTATCAGAGTTTAAGCCACTTGTGGGCCTTTGTCTTGGTTACACAATGTTTTCCTTATACCTATACATATAAGGCTAACCATACTAATCTAGCCCAGATATTAGTCTGGCCCCTTATTAAAGTAAAGACTACTTATGGGGGTGATTGGTTTATATCCGCTGGGAGTCCAAACTAGATGAACAATGTTTTTATGTCAATAAAGTAAATTGAGAACTAGTTCTCAATTTCATTTCCATAAAAAAATATTGATAAATGTTACTACATTCTTGGGCCTCAATACTATACAATTAATTACATATGTTAATTTTATGTGAATACTGTGCGTGAATAGCAGAGAGATGATTTGACAATATTTATTTAAAAACATTATAATCAATGCCAAGTTGTTCACAGTCAATGTCTCAGGTCACGTTTTTCAAATGTTCTTTTAAAAGGGTTTGATATAAAAATAACATAATATTACCACCCCTGAATTCCCAAAGGCGATAGGTAGATGAATAACTAATAGTACCTACTTCCACATTTCACGAGTTAATGCCGTCAACTGGATTCAAATCTAGTCCCCAGGCTGGCCATGAAAACCCAATAACACTGCACTCCTACACTCAGCTGTTGCACAAGCAACATTTAAACCGATGAGGCTGTCAGGTATTAACATTTACATAATTTTTAAGAAGGATAGCTACAGATACTAACATAAAGGTATCAACTTTTGTTTTAGGAAAAGTACTGACACTCATAAATCTGCCTACCACCCACCTGTTACCTACTGTTGATACACAAACATTAAATAGTTAACTGTTCTATTGAGAACACCTACATATTGTAATATCTATCTATTCTTGCATCAGTAACTATCTATTATTGCATCAGTAAAGAATGGTAGAGAATAATGGAGTCAGGAATGCAGAACAATGGAACTCACCTCCACAACTGACAGCAGGGCAACCTTCACAACCACATAGCAGAATCCCAGTGCCTTCTTAGCACCTCGAAGACGTAGGAGAGAGGCCATGCCGTGTAACACCGCCAGTATTGCCCCCACCAGCACATACCCCGACAGAGCAGTCAAGGGACCAGCAAATGGACCTTCCGCCGAAAACCCAGCCATAGCAGCTCCCAACCTTCCAATATGATACGGACAGAAGGCAAACACCACAATAAACAACGTATTCAGGGACACCACCCAGAATACATGCTCCAGAAACACCATAGAACCATCCAAGCCAAGTAACCGGGCCCAAGTGAGCTCCTCAGCAGCAGCACGGTCCCATTCCATCGGGTTCCAGTTAGCTTCATCACCAACCAACGGGTCTTCACCAACTTCAGCATTGCCTTCATCTCTCATCGCAACTTCACCGTCCCCTGCCCCATTGTTCACACGGTCATTATTATTATCCTGTAGTGGCAGGTCTTCAGGTGGTGGAGCTGGCAGGTTTTCCCTTTCCATCCAATCGGGACCTCCACCATGCATGATTTGCTCTCTAAGCCACACAAGACCAATGAAGGAGAACAAAGTACAGGTTACAACAAAACAACCAGAAAAGACATCTTTAGCCAGGTTTTCTGCTGACACTATGTCAAACGGTAATGAGATCACTGGGTCCAGGGATCCCGAGAACAGGCAGCGGTAGGTTCGACAGGCGGTGAGGGGCACTATGCCCAGCCAAGCGAGTGCAACCAACGTGTAGTGCAGCCAGTCCTTAACGGCAGACGCGACGGACGTCACCAACCCGCCCACCACGTCGCGGATGGGCAGCCTCCGCGGCATGTCCGGAGAATATATCGGCATAAACGAGAACCGGTGGCCACACAACTCGCAAATCTCCTTTCTGGAGTATCGCATCCACTGCACTAAACACTCCTGGTGGATCCATTTTATTGAGCCGGTGCAAATGCACGGATGGAACAGTGGCCTGTCAGACGAAGCCTCCGAGCGACAGAACCGGCAGAAGTCCGCGCCGGACGAGTCCGAATCCATCATTTTCTTCAATCCAGTTTGCCTGGTTGATTATGCGACCTGCGAAAGTTATTACATGAGTGAGGCATGTATAACCATTCAGAAACACTAACAGTTGGATGATGTTAACGTAAATACACACCTTGACGCGTAAAAATAATAGACAGCACAAAATACAATAGATCTAAAGGAAAAAATAGGTATTTTCTCTTTGTTTGACAACCAGACAGACAGCCACAGCAATTAGGTGTTGCTAGAACTATGTTTATAAAAAATCTACCAAGGACGGTTAGTGACAGCTGTGCAGGAAAACAAACCGGATATGAATGGTAAGAAAACTTTTTTTTATACAGGTTTTTAATTACAATGCAATTAGGTAGTGATGTTTCATAAATTATTCACGAGGATGTGAATAATGTAACCTATATTTATTAATGTGTAAAACTAACTGCAATTAAATTTTTAGAGCTGATTTTTAATTAATAAACTAACTATTCAAACAAGGTCTAGATTATTTTCGCATTAACTGATCAACACATGAGGATTTATGCGTTTAGAGGCTAATAAAAAAGAAAAGGACAGAATCGCTGATAATCATAAATTCGTCAGAACCTATCAATAAAAAAATTTACCAAAAGGCTTGCAGCTTAGCATTACCACGCTTAATTTGTACAAACACATTATATTTTTGATTAAATTATAGGACTTTTCATAGGGAGGCAGTGAAGGGTAGCTTAAATAAAATTAACATAGAGTAGGTACCTCCATACTTACTAATCGAAGAAAAAATGGCCAGATAATTTTAGTTTCTGTTGTAATATCCAGTAGGTAGGTACTACAGTAATAATTTCTTTCGATTCTAAAATTCTGCAGTTTCTTAAACTATTGGTTTATATTTATTTTCATCTTCGCTTGCAACCTCGTTCGCGTGAATTTCATACTTTTCCTGTCGAACCTTAACGTACTCACTTTTCACAACATCCTTTACTCTTAATTTCGATGAAATAGCCTATATTACTCGGTCGTAAAATACCTTTATAATTGTAAAAGGAGTTTTGAAATCAAACCAGTAGTTGTTGAGTTTATCAATATTAGTTAAACATAAATGTTTATCAGTGTACAACAATCGTATCATTAACTTATTTGAAAATTAATTTTAATTTCTACTTAAACTGTCCTATTTTTTAGAAGTGCTATTGACTTGCCCAAATTGACTTGATTTTTTTTTGTACTTGCTACTTTTGCAAGTATAAAAAATGTTTCACTTGCTTTTTTTATTTCCATAAAATGCCACGTCGATATTATCACATATAGAAAAAAAAAAACAGTATCTTCTTCTTGTAATGCTTTTAATCGCTATAAAATTGATATGCATCAAACGGCATCAAACAAGGCCTCTCTTCGATCAGGCAGAAAATGCAGCTGGCACAAGTGTTTTGACAGGTACAGACAGAATTGATTGACAGATGGATGATGACACTAATGACATTTCGGGTCCGCCGTTTTGCAAAACTCTGAGGAGTGTCGTGTTTTATGAGGATTGGTTACTTGAAACTTCTCAATTTAATCTCAACTAATATGTAGCGACTAGTGACTGTGTAACTGAAGTTTCTTCACTCAACTCCAACACGGTAGGTTTCAGTTGGCTTTAAACTTTTTGTTTAGGACGTATGCAGTTTCGTGACAAAAGTGGATGTGAGCGCGTATTTCTCGCTAAAACCGCGTAAACTTGCTCTATTTCTTTCCCTAGTGCACCGTGAGATACTGTACACAGATCTGTAATACAGATTTTTTAAAGCGTTGCTTTGAAATTGTTGTGCCCTTGAAAAATGCGCGTACGTAAACAAAACTGCTTGCACTGTTTTGAAAAAGAGCCGCAATTCACAGAAGCAGTTTCAATTGTTAATGTTTAGTCACAACAGTCACAATTTTAAAATTGGACGTAACAGAACCAAGATATTTATCATTCTGACTATCTAGAATCTTATTGGAATGAGCATTTTTTTAATAGGACATTGAAGGTTGTCGACTCGACATAAAGGTAACGCCGACAATTAGAAATAGTAACAAGTGTTTATTAGCTTGTTTAGTATTTAAAATTAAATTACAAATAAGTGTAAGTAACCTACAATGTTGTTCATAATGCAGTAAAGTGCTGTTCAGAATTTAGATAGAGTCCACCTCATATTAATATAAACCTAACATACACAGACGTGGCACTACCTAAACAGCCTACTGTGCCTAATGGTAAATGGTTAATTACTACACATTAAATTTATTTAAATCGGTCCAGCCATTGATATATGATTAGAATATTGATAGATGATTTCAGTGCCAAACAAATGAACAAACAGATTAAGTGATTATGTGGTTTTTTTTATGTAGGTTTTTTTTAAAGTTGAATATTGAACAGTCTCATAGTTCAGTGATGTTGTAATTTAAAGTGGTAATAAATTGAGACCTGATTATGTCCGAGGAACAATTGATTGGTTACGTGTCAACTCATCATATGACTGTGAGTAATCATAGCAATTTTGTTATAACATATTTATAAAGTGCCAATGTCTTCTGTTCCTTTCAATTTATCAATATAGGTACAAAACTTTTGTATCAAGAGGTTTGAACCCACAAAATTCCTACAAAATACAGACATGGACATATCTTTATCCTTATACAGCTATGTCCTATCTGGACATGTGTAAAAAAAGATAAACGTCTGCCTTGTTCTTGTCTATTGTCCACTGCAAGCATGGAGACAGACATGGGGGCCCATAACTTCATGCGTCGCTCTACCATGTGTTGCACAACCCAAGTCTTTCCGAAAATATCAACGATAGACATTGGTGACAGATACTCAAAACTAAATGACGTCACAATAATAAAAACTATTATCTCTCAAAACACAGTGCTATGTGCTAAACCTTACTAATGTAAATTATACGTGTCGAGGTGGACGAGACCGCATCGCACGTGCTTCTCAACTACCTTCCGAGAGATCGCCGGTAGTGTTAAACCGCTGCAGGCCTTCCTCGAGGAGCTAGGATGCATTGAATAGGGCATATTCTCACCCGTACGCAAAATACGCGCTTGATCCTGGAATTGCGGACACCTGCCCATTAACCTAACTTAACCTAATGTAAAATAAACAAATTCTTTTGTTTCCAGAAAAACTCAAGAAAGCTTCCCGTAAAGCGTGATGATTCTGAAATGATGGCATCTCAAAAATCTGTGATAACAATGAGTCAACCAAAAGATGCAATTATAAGAATAGATGTGCCAAGTACTAGTAAAACCATTCCAAGAGCTGAGCAGACAGAAATTAACATACTATGCTTTAACATAACACCGTACAGTGAACTAACACAGTTCATGTGCTGTTCAATCTTCGTTTTTATATTCTATTTAACCTATGGATACTTCTTAGAATTACTATTTTCCAACTCGGACGTGAAACCTATAAGTTTGTACATAACATTAGTACAATTTTTATTGACCATGGCATTCAGTTACTTTGAGTCCCTGATAAGGAATCCTATAAAACGGAAGTGAGTATGGGTTTTTGTACTATTTTGTGATATGAAATTTTATAGCCTTGATAAAGTTTTCAGAGAATATTTTAATTATTTAACAATACGAGAAAAAGAAAAAATTTAAAATCTAAAAACAAGTATTTATAACAATGCACTTAGGAATAAGAAATAAACCTCAAGTCCTATACCTATTTGAGAATAATCTGAATCAATCCTACCGCACATCAATCAATCCACAGTTGTAATGTTGTGCCACAATCAGTAATTAAATTCATTCACAAACACCGAAAATTCTAGATACCATTTCCAGGCTCTACACCAAAAATGAATTAAATATTGCTTCGTTTGAACATGCTGCATCAATTAACAGCTCTTCACGAATACGCGGCATAGGTCATCTAACGACGACGAATCAACGATAAAACCGAGTAAAATATACAAAGACGTAGTCACTGACACAACACGAATCCACGATAGCACGCAAAACTGTCGAACTTTCGCTCACTGAGCAACCTGCGACCACCAGCAAAAATCTGGCCCTAGTGAAAAGGGGTATAAGTCCAATTTTGTCGAAAATGAGTTAAGTGTACCAAAGTGATCAGAAAACCGACTTTTACAGTTTTTTTTGGTGTCAGTTGGACCCTTTTACACAAAGTAACTTTCTTATTTTTAGAGATAGCTTAGATCTGTCACTCTTCACCAAACGATAGAGCATTTTTTTCTGATCACTTTGGTACACTTAACTCATTTTCGACAAAATTGGACTTATACCCCTTTTCACTAGGGCCACAGAAATTATAATTAATCTTCAATCCACACTTTTTCAGAGTACCACTAAGAACATACGCACTACTTGCAGCCCTCACACTTGGAACCATGTCATTATCAAACCTTGCACTGAGCTATTTGAACTACCCAACACAGCTAATATTTAAGAGTTGCAAGTTAATACCAGTGATGATTGGCAGCATTGTTATAATGAGCAAACGATACGGGTTCCTGGATTATGTAGCCGCTGTCGTCATGTGTATTGGGCTCACCATGTTTACTCTGGGTAAGGAATCTGCTGAATTTGGTTATTTCTAGACTGATACGGGAGTCAAAAAATTCAACAGTGCGTAATTAAAAGGGGAAATGGCCCAATGGCTAAGGCGTCGGCCTGGCGATGGAGGGTTCGATCCGCACCCATTGCACTATTGACTCACGTCAATCACAAGTATAATTAGCTTAATTGGAGGAGTTCACAAGACTACTAGTAATGTGTGCAACACACATTGATAGTAAGCTTTTTGAAAAAACAAAAAATCGTTATTGTTAATGTATTCTTAAATGGTAATGTTATAAATGATCATTATGGACCCTGTAGGGCACAGCTAAAGGGTTGGAAAGAGGAAGCCAAGCTTTACGACATCATTTAATTTTTAAAAGAAACAATGTACAGACGCCAGCACATCAACCTACCCCAAACTGTCAAATTTTCCCAATAGAACATGAACCTTATTGTGTGTAGAATAAAGTTGAAAAACTATCCAAGAAATTTGACACATTGGGGTAGGTTGATGTGCTCGCGTCTGTACATTTAAAAGAAAAATCAAATTTAAAAAAAGAAACACTTAAGTAAATTGACGCCTCGCCAATGCTACGCCTGCTGATAGATAGATCTGTGTTTGTCTTATAGGTATGTATTTTTATTTATATTGTGTTTCAGCGGACTCAAGCACATCACCGAAGTTCAACTTCCTAGGCATAATAGTGATATCTTTAGCGTTACTCTGTGATGCAATCATTGGAAACGTTCAAGAGAAGGCGATGAAGCAGCATAATGCTTCGAACAACGAGGTAGTCTTCTACTCATATGCAATTGGGTGCATATACCTGGGTGTTATTACTGGGTTCAGCGGAGTCCTGACTGCAGGATTTGATTACTGTTCAAAGGTGAATATTTTTGTCTGTTACAAGATACCGGGCTGGTATCCGCAACTCCACGTCAAAGCGCGTATTTTGCGTATGGGCTATAATCTACCACGCGGGCCCAGTGCGAATTGGTTGATATCACATGTCTTCGAATTTTTGGTTCTAGGACATGCCGGTTTCCTCACAATGTTTTCCTTCACCGTTTTTGAGAGCAGTGGTGATGAAGTAAATTACACAAAGTAATGCGCCTGCCTGGGTTCGAACCCACGACTTACTGTTCGTAAGTCGGGACCGCCACCACTGGGCCACCGCTGCTCTCTCTTTTGTCTGTTTTATTTACAGACTTGTGTTGTCGTTTGACGGCTAAATAATAACCGCCTCACTGGTCGCTTGAAGGTTAAGCTTTGGTTGACGAGGTTGGTCTGTGGATAGTGACCATTTCATTACATATCTAGACTCCTCCGTGCCTCGGAAAGTTGCCACGTTAAACCGCTGTCATTTGTAGATCTTTGACAGTCGTTACGAGTAGTCAAATGCCCGAAAGTCTGACAACCAGTTTTACCAAGAGGTATCGTGTTACCCAGTTACTGGGTTGTGGAGGTCTGACAGGCAGTCGCTCCATGTAAAACACTGGTATTCAACTGCACCCGGCTTAACTGGAAGCTGACTCCCACAAAGTTGGGAAAAGGCTAGGCAGATGATGATGTTGTTTGACTGTCTGGTCTAGTGTAAGCATGGTGTCCAGGGTATTATTCCCGGTCGGAGGTTTGGAGAGTTTTATTGGGTTTTTTTCCGTAACAGTCTGGAAACTCCCAGAAGCAGTCTGGATTCAGATTTAGACCAGGTTAACGACAATTAATGCCCCTTATATTTAATAGGGCTTCAGTAGCGAAATGTAGGTCTACTAAACAGGGTAAAAAGGATATCATTCCGCATCCAAACACCACGAATTGAGAACCACTAGACCAACAGGCCAGTCGAAAAAAAACTGTGATCTCATGTCTCAGTAACATGCAGTCATGCTTACTAGCATAAAGGCCTATTCAAACCTTAGCGATATTCGCTGCCGCTGTGGGTAGAGGTACGTACCGCGCGTTATTCTACCCACAAGCATAGCGAAATCCGTTTTGGTGTGAACAGTAAAATTACCGCATACCCACTGGGTTTTCTCTGCCATAGATGGTAGCAAATACCGCTCTAGAGGCATAAATAAACTAGATGTTAGTGATTTAAAGGACGAAACGATCCTCCATAAAGCGATGAACTATAAGTCTCTTCCAAAAAGGGTATTTTTCTCAAAAAAAAAAATGGAATAACATCATGAAATCGGCCTTTATTACCCGTAGGGTTAGGCAAAGGAGCCTCTAATAGTACAACCCACCTTTAGCCATTTATTAAACACAATACTATAAAAGACACCTTGAAAGAAAAATATTTTTTTAAGCTAAGAAATGTCTCGATATCTATACTGATATGATTGTTTGTTTGCATTGAATAGGCTCCGAAACTACTGAACCGATTTGGAAAATTCTTTCACTGTTGGGAAGCTACACTATCCCCGGGTGACATAGGGTACTTTTTATCCCTGCATTCCCACAGGAACGGGAACAACGCGGGTGAAACCGCGGGACGTCTGCTAGTATATGAATAAGAGTAATTTAATTGTTATGAATTGTAATTGGAATGGAAAATAATTGGATTGAATTCAATGTTATGTGTGAATTTCAAATATAAGTTATTCTCAAAATTAAAATTATATTATTTTTTATTTATGTCGCGTTGCAAGGCGGTTTTCGTAAATCAAGTGTTACTTTTGATCGTGACTATAAGAGGTTGTCTTTATCGATAAGACCACCCTGTGTAAGACCCTATGTAACCCCTTAAAGTTATCATTTGTAAGTTTTTATAGTGTGAGTATTCTAATGTATTCTATAATTATTTCCAGAATCCTGTCTCAATGTACTTGAACATCTTCTTCCTAAGCCTGAGCGGCTACATGGGGCTGCAAGCAGTGCTCACGTTAGTGCGCATATGTGGCGCCACCGTCGCGGTCACGGTCACTACGTTCAGAAAAGCCCTGTCCATCATCATATCGTTCTTGATATTCAACAAACCTTTCGTTTTTCAGTAAGTATTGTTTTTGTATTAAGTATCAACGATTGTGGCAGGTCACAGGAGGTGCGAGCGAGATAGTGTTCCAAACTATACTGTTAAAAAGGGATTTATAATGTTTTTCTCTACATTATACTTTTTGCTGACAAAAAATACTGTTTGTTTTGGTCAATTGCTAAAATGAGCGTTAAGCACCAAGAAATATGTTTTAAAAACATTTAAAAAATAATGTAGGTACTTACTGTTAATTATTTGTTGAACTGTTTATCGCATTATATTGAAATACTGTTTGTTTAATGCTTTCTCCAACCTGAATAAACAGTAGGTATGTCTTGCAAAAAGGTAATACTGTGCATGTGTAAATTTACATACCTATTCAGAAGCGTTCACTGTCCAAGGTCTAACATCCACTTGTCTGGTTCGGACACATTTTAAGCCTTTAAAATGCCTTTCGGGTTTCACAATTTCGACGAAGTAATTGCAAAATAGTATTAATATCTCCATCTCTTTCTTTCAGATACGTGTGGTCAGGTATGTTGGTGGTGCTAGCCATATATCTGAACCATTACAGCAAAAAGCATCCGAACTACATACCCATAGGAGTGCTAAGTTGCTGGCACTACATGCAGAGTTTCTACCAGTCTGAATATCGATATTTGAGGATTAAGAGCAAGATGTATTCTGATACTGTGTAATAGTTCAATACCAGTAGTCAATTCAATTACCAATATAAGTATTTATCTATGGTGACGAATGTGGTGAAACCCTTGGGAAGATTTTTGTCCTAGAAATCAAACTTTTAAAGCGCAAGTCTTTTAAGGCGTAGGCTTCTGCGAAAGAACGGAAATACTTGTAAGGTATGGTTTCCGCAAGTATTCTGACCTGGGCCGAACCTGGTTATGTTGCAGAAGCGTTTTGAATAGAGGGTCAATTCTTATATTTTAAGAACGCTCTTAATCTAATCTCAGTCTCAATCCGCCTAAATACATATATTATACAAACAAACATACATAAAGTTACGCCTTTATCCCATGGGGATAGGCAGAAACAGTAACTATAATATGTCTGTGTATGTCCCAGGCAGCGTTAACACTTACATCTGCCTTATAAATAACTTTTGTAAGTCGCCTTTCATCCATCCTCTCAACATGACCAAACCATCTAAGCATACTCTTTTCACTTTTTGTCACTTCATCTCCATTTAAAGCACAACGTTGCTTAATCACATCATTCCTCAATCGAAACTAATTTACCTACTTTTAACAAGTCATATTACGTTGAGAATCTGAGATGTGACTGCGGCTAGGTTTTGAACGTTTTTAATTATGAAAATTGGCCTTCTGAGCCTAGGTGATATCGGGCTAAAGTAATTCGCGCACGCCTTTTACTAAAGCTGGCTAACATATATCCCACTCGCCGATCGAAATGTTCCTATGGTCTGAGGGGTACCTACTTGTTCTTAAAATCGTTACAAAGCACACATTAAGTTAGAATGGACAAGTGAGATTTTAATTGAGTTGAAAATAGTGAAATTCCACATCTGACATTTATTTCGTGATAGAAGTAATTATTACGTAAAGGCTACACGAGGATAGTTTCTCGCCAGACATTAGTGTTTTTACACTCAAGCTAGCTAGATTAAGTAGTGTCTACTATAATATATTGTTTTCTTTTTAATTGTTTTATATCATATAATATTATATCAAATAATCGCCTATTTGAAATAAGATACTGTCCTCGTGTAAATGAGCCATTTATACTATTTAGTAAGTTAGGCATTGACCAAGTCGTGATGTCTCATAATTTTATTAGTAAATCGTTAAATAATAGCATTTATAATGAATAGGTACATTGAATTGTAATTGCAATTATACACATCATATCATTATTTTCTAGTTATAATATATTGTAAATGTTTATTTAAAGGTTCAAGGCTGAGATGGGCCGCAGACCGCAAACTGCAGGGGTTTCTATGAATGTCTATGAAATTGAATCTGAGCGCGGCAACACCGCGGCCGCGGTCTGCAGTCTTTAACCTTTAGACCGCTATCATATGGTCCGGTGAAGCCGACAAATGAAAACGTGTAGGTATTTGCACTTGTGGGAGGGACGCCGATATTCATAGAGATTCATAAAAACCAGTACAGTTTGCGGCCTGCGGCCCATCTCGGACTTGTACCTTTGTAGTTTAGAAAAACAATTTACGTATTTATTTTGTACTGGAAATCACCTGGTTTACTCGAAAACTGAGATTATGGTATTTAAAATAACATGGATTTAGCAAAATGTAAAGAACACACTTAGTGCTCTAAGAAAAGGAAAAATCTTATTTACTGAGGAAGTGAGGTAAACCAGGATGAATAGAAACGAAACTTTTGAGGAGGCTATTTACTAAAGTCGTTAGTTAGATACGAGGACTCGAATGGTTTTAAATGATAGAGATAAATAGTTTTAACACCTTGTTAGTGCCAAATATTATTAAAAGTGGCGTCAAAATCCTCCTCACAGTGTTGTTTCTATGCACCCAGTTTTACGATACTTTTATAAACTTTTATTACTTATGGTTATATTTTATATGAGTTAAGACATTCAAAAATGAAAATGGGACTACATTTTTAACACGAATTCCAACGTTAAGGCGATTCTCACACTGCCCCGCATGATGCAGCGTAGCGCGTGGATGCGTGTTCTTCCGTTGCTTGTAAGTATCTCCGTTTGTATGGAAAACACGCACAGTCCAACACACAGAAAATGCATCCACGCGCGTTCAATTCATATACCTATGCTTTTCCTGTTTGGAAAGGATTCCAGTCTACCGGATGTAGCGTACTACCAGTATTTTATAAAGTGAGCGCCTAGCCTACTTGAAACTAGAAATTACACCTTGGCCAGACGTCTGGTTGTCACACTTTCGAGCTTCTCGTAGGGACTGCCAAAGATCTGAGTGACTGAGTCATGGAGGAGTCTCGACTAACAATGGAATAGCTGGTCACCCATCCAAAGGCCGACCTGGGCAAGTGTTGCCCAACCTTGAACATCCATGTGGCTGTTATTACTTAGCTACGAACAGCTCTCCAATTCCAATGTAAAAGTAATATTATTGTAAATAAATAAAATACAATATTTATATCAATGACATTTATTTTCATTGTATGTACAAAATCTTATAAATCTAAACGTTTCCATACAAAAGTGTCCAAATTTAACGTGTTTGAATATTTGGAATGTTATTAAGACACTATTTTCATTGGCTTTATACATGTTATAGGACGACAAAACGGTTAATTGGTTAAAGCATTTTAATACTTTTAGGCGAAGGAAATAAAATGAATTTAATGTTAAATTTCGTGGTTACTAGGATAAACAACGGATCGTTGATCAGTCGATTTTACAATCCAATTCAATTAACAATGAATATTTTTTTAAAGTTTAATAATACATGCGTCAAAAATTGGAATATTGGTCAAAATAATTAACATTATACAGGTCACAAGGTCTAACTATGCTATAAATTAAATACGCTTCTCTCTACATCTATCATTCGCTCTTAATGTACAATTAACTCTTTGGTATATGGTCCTAAAGCTAGTATTATTTGTCTCTATACAGGTAGGGTAGTTTGGCCCCTTTGCAAGTGTTTTACGGACTTATTGAGCACAGTTTTATCACAATAAAGTACTTACTAGATAATTTTGATTGTGGGAGCTATGTGACAACTAAAAGGGTTAATTAATATATATTTTTTTAATACAATGTGAGGATAACGATACGGAAATAAATGAATATACTCGCAATAGTAGTGAAATATTCGGACAGTGTAAAATAAATCTTAACTTTGACTAAATATAAATGTTCGAGAACAATAAATAGTAGCAATGAGCCGATAGCTAGAGTGACTTTTGGATATCTTTAAATATAAAATTCTACAGTATATGTGTTTGTCACCTAACTCCTCCTAAACGGCTGGGCAAGTTGGGATAAATCATCATAACATAATCCCACATAGAACCCACATTTCGTCAGTTATGTATAACTCCCATGTAATAGGGCGCGTCTATTGCCATCAATCTGCCACAAATCCAGACTCCGGGCTGCCACTAAGAATTTCTAAATAGAAAACCTCAATAGCGCTTTGTCCGACCCAGAAATAAAATTTTGTTTTTAATGTGTTCCTGGTTTGAAAATGAAATTAATCCCGGTAGATGGCGTTGTTTGGGCAGGACAGCATAGTATTTGATCAATTGTCTGCAGACTGGCATTGTCATTAGATATCCGAAGTTTAAATTGGTGTATCGTCCTCCCCACATTGTATACTATTTACAGGATATTGCAAAGGAGCCTTGAAGAATTTTATCAGTTCTGCTTTTTTTTTGTCATATCCAAGGGCAGTTAAAATTTGTACGCAAAATAAAACAGTGTGGGATATGTGCGTGGAATTTAGAACAACTTGGAGCTACAAAGCACGAGTGAAGCGTAGGACTCTGAGATCTTAACCTTACTCCGGTGTTGGGCCTTAAGTGATAAAAAATATCACATATCACTTTAGAATATGAAAATATCGTGTCACATTTCGTTTTAAACCTTATTGCTTATGCGATAGTGAACAATTTAGTTTGTACAAAATGCAAAACAACACTACCGGTGCTTAAGCTACATAAATAATATTGAAAGAGAAATTTGCTCAATACTATAAATACTTAAGTTTATTTTAGTGGAGTAACACCCAGTTTATGGAACGAAAATCATCACAATGCAATGTTAATATGACAAAGTCTCAAGCGCGATTACTGCTATGATTTGTTGAATGAACTATCAACATCTAATCGTATAGCTTGACTGAATGGCATAGATAATTTCGTTCTGAACAACGGGTGTTAATCATACATCAGTTTCTATGTTTCCTCATTTACTTAGGCTAAGTAGTTCGATACCAATTTAGACTGACAAAACAAGAGAAAAGCCGTCGACCAATAAAAAAGCTCACACATTCCTGTATTGTTTTAGTTCAATAATGCTTTGAGTATAAAAATACTAAAAGGTGGTTTTATAAGTGTGTGTGGATTATGTATATTGGAACGTTCGTCGTAATTGATCCACACACATATTATAACTCCGATATTCGCTAAGAGGACCCTACACATCGTCTCTTATGCTGCACATACAAAGTAATTATTTCACTATATCACAACACTAGTCTTGCACTTCTCTGTACGGTATCTCACTGGTCACTGTGAACGATTCGAAGTAGTGGTTTAGGAATTCGAACGTGGGCCGTTTTTCTGGAATTGCGTCCCAGCATTGCAGCATCAGTCTATAGATATCGTCTGGGAGGTAATGGCCGACTGGCTTCGGCATTCTGTATCCTCGTTCTACCTGTTCGATGACGTCTTTGCCGTGTAGACCAGGGTACGGTATCTGTCCGTATGTGAACAGTTCCATTAGTAGAATGCCGTACGACCAGACATCACTCTTGATGGAGAATCTTCCGTAAATGATGGCTTCGGGCGCCGTCCACTTCACAGGGAAGCGAGAGCCCTGTTTGGGACAGTACTCGTTGTCCTCAATAACCCTAGCGAGTCCAAAGTCACATATTTTAGCTACGTTATTTTCACCTATTAACACGTTCCTAGCGGCTAAGTCTCTATGTATCAACATTTTAGATTCTAAATACTCCATGCCGGATGCGACTTGCGCGGCGACATACACTAGGTCCTCGAATTGGAGGAACTTGCCCTCTCCGTTTCTGAGGAACTCGAGCAAGGAGCCCTTGCTCATGTACTCCTGGACGATGTAGACTGGTTCTTGTGTTGAACAAACTGCGTATAAGGCTACAAGTCGCTTGTGGCGGAATTTTTTCATAATGGCCGCCTCTTGCAGGAAGGCCTGGGTCGACATGGTGCCTTCTCGTAATGTTTTGACTGCGACCTGTAAGTAAAGTGGGTGTTAGTGAAGATTGAAATTACGTGTTTGTTCTTTGACTTTCTATCGAACTGATGATACTATGCTAGAGGAAAACAAACAGAAATCGATATCATACTTAGTGATTTACTCAACAATGTTAGGTAGGTACATGAAAAAGGTTTTTCATTGTTGAACTAAATATTACTTTCCCTGTTATTCAATGGTCATGAGTAATAATTATAGGCAAAATTTTAATATTAGCAATCAAGGTATTACTAATACGTATGAATTTCGGATCCCTAAGTTTTTTTGCAAGCACGGAAGAGTTACGTTTTACCGTAATTTACGCCCACGTAATTTACACCGTATAAGTAAATAACGCAAGCATGCCTACTGCAACCATCAAAATAAAGAGATCGTTGAAGTATCACCGTTGCATTACCATAAAGAATATAACGCGCTCTGTAAATTGGATCTTACAAACACTTTTACACATTAAACAAGCCGAACGTGTTTTAAGATAGGGAAATCGGTGTAAATACCACTATTTTACTACTCTGAGAAGATACACCGGAAGAAACTCAGAGGACACAGTCTCTTTTAAAGTCCAGATATTATCTAGGCCAGAGCGTGTGAGGACCACGCAGATTTCAGAAAAGGACCACACAGACTGACACAGAGTGGACTTGTCCAGTCACGTATTGGAGAAAGAAAAACATCTTCGACGGCTCCAACATGATTGAACAGAGAACAGAGGTCATTGACGTTCGAATTTTTATTCGGAACGCATAGTAAGTGATCCTTTCTAGTAACAGTGTGACTGGTTGGGATTATTATTTAAAATATTTCCCAACAAGTCACACAATCTACACGTTACTCGTTGGAAACATTGGTTAATACAAAAACAAAACATCACCTCAATATTATTTCGCCACTTTCCATAGTAGACCTCTCCGAAGTTGCCCTGTCCCAGTTTCCTGATGAGTTGTATCTCGGCTCTTGGGATCTCCCACTTGTCTCGTAGCTCGGGTCCCAAGTCCCACATCTGGGGCTCGGGCTTCGGACACGGCCGAGCGAGCACGTGGCACAGACCTAGCGCATTTTCTGAAATAACATCAGTATCTTTAATTTAGATAGGGTTATGGTAATGTTAGTAAGTAATAGTAATCATTTATTTATTCACATAAAGGCAGATAACATTTACATTTACAAACACTGAACCTCCTGACGTGAGGTCCAGTCTCTTCCATCACAAGATTTATTGTAGTGAAGGGAGTAAGGGACCATATTTCTCATGGGGGTTAGGAATAGGTGTGGGTTTATTGGAACGAAGTTCCTTATCGCGCGTTGTGAAAGGGGGCTAGACGGAAAAAAATCTTACGAAAAGTTGTCACGACACTTTTTGCTATAGTAAGCTATTGTAAGCTGTGCGGCGTCGCATGTTCGCAGGGAGGGAGAGGGAGATAGCGGGAGAGAGGGAGGGGGTAGAGAGAGGGAGGGAGAGGAAGAGGGTGTGGGAGAGGGGGAGGGGGATATGGGGAGGGTTGGGGGAGGGAGAGGGAGGGGAACGGGAGGAGGAAGATGGAGGGGGAGGGGGAGAGAGAGAAGATTGAATAGTTCACTAATCAATCGAAGGGAACTTCGTTCCATCCGGGTGTCCCTTGACACCTCTCAAGTTTTTTTTTATTTGTACATTTCTCCGTTCAACACTCGTGTAATGAGTAGCAGGCCTAGACTGAGAATAATCTAGTCCATACTTTAGGTTGGTACTGAATAATTCATGATTATTGGACTGGGCTTTTCCCAACTATGTTGGTAATTGCTTCCAGCATAACCGAATGCAGCTAAATACTAGTATTTTACATGAAGCGACTGCCAATTAGACCTCCATAACGGAGTTTGTGGGTAACACGATATGCCTTGGTAAGACTGTTTGTCAAACTTGGGTTTCTGACACACGTAACGTCTGTCAAAATCTGCGTTCATCACATTTACTGGACTAAACCCTCATACGACATTAAGTTACGAGCTGACTTATTGTCACAAGTCTGGTAACGCAAACATACATAAGGTCACGCCTTTTCAACATGGGAAAAGACAGAAACTACAGCACGCTACATGCTACGATTCTTACATACTTTATTTGCATCATGTACCTACGTTCAAGGATCGCGTACTACGTTGCGAGTAACACGCACCTTTTTCATTTTTCAACATCACCAATAAGGTCCGTGTATGTCCTTCTAGGGCGTCATCTTCAGGCGTTTCCATTACCATCATCAGATGTAATATAACAAAGATAAATAAAGATCCAACTCACTCGTATAAGACATGACAAGCGCCGGCAAACTGGGAAAAGTCTGATTCGTCGCGATGTAAAACCCTCCATTATCCAGTGGCTTGATCTTGTAATGCTTGACATGGTACCCTCTGCCTTCCTCCCAATCCTTGACGCTGAGGCTGAAGCCGTGAGGGTTGTGTTCAGCTGGCCTCACGAGGAAGGTGCCTCGAGGGTTGATTTCTGCTAGGAGCAGCTTATCCGCCTCTTTCCGGGAGACGTGAGGAAAGAACCAGCTGCAACATGACGATGGCCTTTAGCGGAAAGTCGCCGATTAATAACACGAAGAGGGTATTGAACCCGTCACCAGTTTTTTTTTTGTTACCATCAGTTGTATTGAAGCTGTAAGGATTAGTAGTGTTATTATGTTTCTTTGCGTCTTGTTCGTCCGTTGTTTTGTCTGTAAGAAATGAGTAGCGAGCAGTTGTATTTACATTTTGCTTTTGGTTAGCCTGCGTGTGTGTTGATTGGTACCTATTCTCTTAATATAAATCTTCATGGGGTGGTGCTGCAAAGTCGATTTTATTACCTCTGGAACGCGCTCAAAGAGCAATTCTAAAGGTAGCCACTTTTAGGCCTTTCAGATTTCCTACACACCAGCTGTACATGGCATGTGGGGTGCAAACAGTACGTCAATTATTTATACTGCACATCATGCTACATCAGCACGCTGAACTCGCTTATAAACCTTCTGACAAGAGAAGGAAAGATTTGGTTTGCATAAAGCCACAAACTAGGCATGCTTTTGTAAACCGGTTCTATGTCTATTTAGGACCCCATTTATATAATAAGTTAAATAGGATACTTAATATATATAGTGCCACTTGCAAACATTTTAGTCTGAAGATATGCGAATATTTGGGTAAGCTTGATTACACAGACACAGAAAAACTTCTAGAAGTGCTTCAATAATTAGGTAGATATTAAATTGGTAATTTTTAATTAGTATTTAGTAATATATGTAGGATAGTAGTATTTCAATAATCAATTAACTATGTACAAATAATCAGCTTGATGGTTTAGTCTTGGGATGGCCTGAAACACAGGTTTTTATTAACCTAGCTCAGGCAGGTCGCCACACAAGTTATAATGTTAGTACCAAACCAATGACCTTTCATAGGTAACAACATGTGTAAATTAAATTTAACTACTTTGTTTATAAGTATTTAAGCTAATATGTTAAAGAACTTGGTTCTACTAAGTATTTATAAGTTTGTAAATGTTTTACTTTGTAAAAGGACGTAATAAATTTATTATTATTATTTATTATTTAAAATTAATACTACTTTCTATATTAGGTTAGACTGTGTGTAAATAAATGGAACGCTTGTAAAAGAAGTCCATTGTATTTTAGGCAAGAAAACTTTTTATTGGATCATATGAAAACGTTAATAATGCAGTGTTTGTTTGTTTCGCTGCAGGACTAAGGTATCGTTCATACAAATAAACAGTGCAGAATAAGTTGTACAAAAGTGGCACAGTTAAAATACGAACGTATGACTTCTAAATAAGGCAAAAAGCCTGTGTCTTAGTACCCAGTGTTCCCCGAAATTGCAATGACATTCAACTGTTTAAAAGAATACTCTTGTAAAATTGAATAAGGCACAAGTATTGATATCCACGATTGCTTTATAGGCGATTTCAGAGTTCAATATATTGTAGGGAGAGGATTCCTCACAAACTCTGAAATGATCAAACCTGCTTTGAATGTGGTAGATAAATACTTATGCCCGCTCTGTTTGGCAACAAGTATTTGCCCTGCAGTGAGAGGGTAATAGGCTATTAACTACAGCGTTCCATTTATTAACGAGTAATTATCTACTAAGTTTGCAGAAGACACTCACTCTTCACACTCCACGGAGCTTTCTTCAGCGACGAAGTTGACAGGCACGAGTCCCTCTCGCCTTGTCGTGAGGTGCAAGACCCTCCACCAATCAGGTTCGGCGTCACTGAGGACTTCCATGCGATCACCCTTGCGGAATGAGATGTCGGAGTCTGCGCGCGCCGTGTAGGCACATAGTGCCTTCACCACGCGACGACCACCGTTCGTTATACCTGGAATTTACCAAAACTAGAATGAGTACAAAAGATACCGAAGAAATTATGGCTTTATCGTCTCATGACTTTTAATTTATTGTAAACTAGCAGACGTCACGCAGCACGGGGATACGGGGATATAACGTAGCCTATGTCCACCGGGAATAGTGTAGCTTTCCACCAGTACAATAATTTTTAAAATTGGATCATTAGTTCCGAAGATTATCCCCTACATACAAACTTACAAACTTACAAATTTTACCTCTTTATAATATTAGTATAGAAGATAAAAAAGGGGTTCATAATGACGTGGCAGTTAACGGGAGAATGGAAGAGAAAAACATTTTGCGCCGAAGTGACCTCGGACAAAGACAGGCAGAAGAATGGTATTAAAATTAAAATAGAAGTTAAATTAGGGCTTTTTAAAGGTCAAAAGATTACAACGTAACTTTTAGGAGATATCTGAAAACGCCCACCTTTCATTCGCCACTGAATAAAGACAGCTTACCTGTTGTCGTGATTTTAGGGTTAGTCCCATAATAAAAGTTGGAACACCGAAAAGTAACTGGTCTACTCAATTGAAACAACCCCTTTTTGAAGTTTAAAAATAAACAATGCTTTAAACACTCACATTTGCCAGGGTTGCGAGTACGCACGATATCTGCAGGGGGTCGCGACAGCACTCTTGTGTTAGGCTCCCCGGTGTACCGCGTCTCCAGCGACGACGGACACGCCGTGAACCCCGCCTCGTTCTTGTATGCCGGATATACTGGAAGAGAACATAGTACAAGTTAGTGAATATCTATTATTCTTGCTATAGGTAGAGCTATAGCTGTGCTGTGACCAGTGGACTACCAAATCATATGCGTCAAGTTCAAAACCAAGGCAATAATTCAACTTATAATTATCTTTCGCTTCAGAAACGATGAAGAAAAACATCGTGAGGAAACCAGCCTGCCTGAGAGAACACTTACCACACGAAAAGAAGAAAGAACTAGCAAGCTGGTGAGGCAATGGGTCAACCATATTAATCGTAGATCAGCTGCCGTTGGGGTAAACGTGTTCTTGTGTGGAGAAAACTTGTTGAACGTAAAATAGAACACCCCGGCTATTGGAGGGAATAACTTTGATGCCTATACACCAGTATACATAGCGGATGAAGTCGCGCACCTCTGGGTTTTCGGATTCATGTGCGTATTGTGTACTTAATGATCACTTGCTTTAAAAACGGTGAAGGAAAACATCGTGAGGAAACCTGCCTACCTGAGATTCTCGATGGCATGTGCAGCTAAGTCAGAGGCCATGGGGACATCAACTAAGACAGGTTCATCTCTAACCACACTCTAAGAAGATAGTCCATAGGCTGATGACAGTGTTGAATGACACGTGAAGTGGTTGACTTCGAAAGTGTAAACAGTGCGCCTCTTCAGGGGAAACGCATAGTTGGAAAGTGAACCTAAATAATAGGCTGTTAGACTAAACCTTACCCAAAAGAAATCAATTATGCAAGGTAATAAGACTTAGACACAAACCCCAACTGGCCCAATGATGTAACTTATTAACTTAAAGTAGACTTAAGGACCTGTCATCAGGACCCATAAGAGGATTTATTTAGTGCGTAAGTTTACACTACTTTCAGTTTAAATATTGACTATGTAATAAATAATTCTTAGCCTTTCACGTTTGACTTTTACGAGTTTCGCAAACAGCTAACACATTTTATGTGTTTCTTCAACTGGCGGAGTAAAAGACAGGGGAGAATCTTCTCACATACTTCTACATCAAGAATGATTTTTGTTTATGTATGATACATACAGAAACACGTAGATTTACTACGTGTTTGTGTGGGTATCATACATAAACATACTACATTTCCAATAACTATTGTAACATTTTATGTCCGTGACACCTCACAAGCTCAGATCCAGTTGAAAACCAGCGTCAGCCCTAGTTGTCAGACATTTTTTGCTGAACTGGATCCTAATTTTATTCTTGCCTTGGTGACAAATAAATGCTTTTTCTTTATGTCAAGGAGCAAATCCAGCGAAGGCCCAAAACTTTTGAGCAATCATAATTATGTTCTTAACAATAGACTTCACCAACACGTGTACAAAATGGCTCAACAGATTTCTTAAGTGTTATTGCAGATTAAATTCTGGGTGTTTAAATCACCCTTGACCTTTCAAAGTACAATTAATAAATTAATAACATCGAATCTGTAATTGGCGTTAGATTCGTATGACCATTGAGGTGCAATTAATGTTGTTTCCAAACAATGCATGTGGCCTCAAAATGGCGTCTAAGTAGAATGGTAACGAATGAACGAGAATTAAGTCTAATGGTCGGTTTTTAACATCGTGCGAAAAAATCTAGCACCATTGTTCTTTTCAAGGAAATAGGTTCCGTTTGGCTGTTTAATAGGAATCTACTTTTGTTGCTCATAGCTTTGTGATAAAAATACATCATACATTCGTCTATGAGTTACTTATGTCGAGTCCTTGACGAAAATGGTTTTTTATTTTAGTTTGTGGTCAGATTTGACGCGCAATCGCAATTAAGTTGTGTCATTTTGTAGCATGTTAGTGGTTAACTAATTTAAAGATACATAGATTAGAGGTATTTAAAAGATTAACTAAGATTTCAGTTCTTATTTGTAGGAGGTACTTATTTAAAGAAGCCATAAGAAAATACACTGGGAAAGTAGTTACTTTATGTAATAAAACTGTACAATATGTCTATTTCCTCCCAAATTATATCGTCTTTTGACACCTAAAAGGGATTCGAGATTAAATAAATAAGTTTTAGAGGGCTGTTGACCCGAGAACTTAGTTTAAAACCATTTAATATTCATCACCCCTACTAAGTTAGATAGCAATTCCACAATACTTACCTGTTGACTAAATAATATTATAATAGTTAAATTCATTACATAAGTTTCAATATCAACTTTGGCGAATTTTATTGCTCCCCATTTTCTAGGCCGATGAAGGTATAATAAATAGCGATCTAAGAAAGTCTAAGAATAAATTAAATGTTCATAAAATTAGAACTACCGGGCCAAAACATGTTAATTTTTTATGGGCCCAAATGGCAACTATTTCGCATCGAACTAAAAAAGATTCTCGTAAATCGGATCATAAATCTCACTTAATCTCAGAGTAATCGGTGTTCATACATAAAAAAAAACGATCGAATTGAGAACCTCCTCTTCTGAAGTAAAAACATAACAATGTACAAGAATGCAAAGAGATTTAAAACACTATAGAGCGGGCATGTCAAGGAAATGTCATAGAAAAACTTTGATCCTGACTCAGTGACGCCATCTAGAATAATATATGAATATTGGAGTGGCAGCGGAGCGTACTACAAAAAACTCATAGACTTGTATCCAGCAGGCCACACTTTTTCGGACGAAAATTTTGTTCGTGATGTCCGGTCTATAGGTATTGAATGTCTTTGACAAGAATGTAATTTATAATTTCTAACTTAGTTTTTATCTATCAACGTCATTATCTGTCCTTTTCTCATGTTGAGTAACTCAATTGTAAGAGATGCCAATTCTCTCATTTTACTTCAGTTTTAGAACAAGGGAATCGATACCACTGCTGTATGGGGCGCGGACTAAGACCCACGAAATAACGGATAAAAGCTCATCCTTAAGCAAAACACAACCTTATGCCCAGTAAAAACAGAAGCAAATTATAGTATTGTCATGTAACTCACTAAACTCACCCAAAGGCCTATCTGGGTCATGGCGGCGGCTGCAGCACTTGTTACCCATGGCGCGGCCCGCCGGTTACGCCGCGCCAAGCCACTCCTGAAAGAAAAAGAAAACACTGTTAGCGACATAGAAACATGGCGTCCACTAAGGGCGTGTTCAAGAGAACAAAGGTTGAACTATTCTCGGAGTGGATCCTTGATTGTTGCAGACAAGGAAATACGATTATAGTGTTCGTTTTTTAAACTAGCAGAGAATCTTTCATGCATTAAAAATAAATTAAATAACGTTACTGTCCCACTGTAGGGCACAGGACTCTTCTCATAAACACAAAACATTGAACACCGCGCTTGTTCAAGGCAAGTTTGCGATTTCAGACTTATATTAGCCATAAATGATATCTAAGATAAACTTAGAAAGTACATAGAAATTGAGAAAATTCATTGTCATTTAATTATTATACTTTGTTGTAGGCACACCGAATCATCAAACACAGGACAACAAAACATAACATAACATCACGCCTGTAATCCCCGAAGGGCTAGGCAGAGGTGTACCTGGTAGTACACCTAAATTTCGCCAGTTATGTTTTAAGTCCCATGTAATAGGGGGCAAGCCTATTGCCATCAATCGGGCACACATCCAAGACTCCGGGCTGCTACTGAGAAATCCCAGATGGAAAAACTTAATAATACTTTGCCCGACCCGGGGATCGAACCCAGGACCTCATGCTCAACAGTAGCGCTTGCGACCACTAGACCAACGAGGCAGTCACAGGAAAAATATTTGTAAAACAAGTGAACACTGAGCATTTTTAGTTTTTTTATTGTCACACAGGGTAAACTTTTACAGACAGCCTTTGCATTGACTGAAATGAAGATGAAATTTATTTCTGTAGGTAAGTAGAAATTTTCAGGATAGTTTTACAAGTCAAATTATTTTAAAAAATGGCGTTGGTTTTTTAAAAATTGACTGACTGATCCCTGAGAAGAAATGCCAAAAGAAACTCAGGACTCAAGGTCTCTTTTTAAGCCCAAAAATTGTGGTCTTCTATATCATAATACATTATATCTAACTAGCGCCTTGTCGATAATGTAACTTTAAACTAGTAAAATATTTCTGGAATCGGATTAAAAGTTTCGGAGATTACTCCCTTCCTACAAAGTTATCTGCGTATAAGTAATATTGGTATACACGATCTTCGTGAAACTATGGCCTTCCACTTAAAACCCTTTTATTTATTAATCGCTAATTGCCATAGGCTGCAGCTTTTTTTCAAATGAATTACCTACATAATAATATTTTTTTCAGACTTTACAAAGTAGTTTGATCTGTTTTACTTGTGCTTGCGACGAATTACAGACTGTATGAAAGTATGATACTGCGTATATTTTATAATATGACCGTTTATAATAAAGTTTATATGACTATCACCATCAAGGAGTAAGTAGGTTACATTAACATTGTTATCTCGGCTGATAACAATAAAAACAACGCGCCAGTTGATGAGAACGGAGTTGAGTTGGTTTATTTGTTTAATATGTATATTTTGGTACATAACACTCACGTCAACACAGTCTAGGGATATTTACGTTGATATTATTTTTTTCATAGGTTCTGGCTAATAGGGTACTTGAAACAAAAATTCGTTTTTATCTAGACTAAGTACCAGAAAATAATCGACACATACAGGGTGGCAGGGACATCGACGCGCAAACGTCGTGAAAAGGTTGCACCTGATGCCATAAATGAAATTACGAAGGTCATTCATCTCGGAAATGGCTGGTTAAAAAAATATCGTACAGACTAGACCGCGCGCCGCCCGGTGCGGTGGCGTCCTTTGTGGCCGACAATAGAATGTTGGCATTAGGTAGAAAGCGAAAAGCGAAGGCACCTACTATGCTAGTGTTGACCTCGCATTTGAACTTTAGAAAAACAGCTGATCAGGTAGCCCTTTCCTGTTTTACTTTCATTGCTGGTTTAAGTGAAACAAGTGAATTTACAAAATCTCATTGGAATAGGTAAAAATAATGTTTATATACAGTTTACAGTAAAAAAAAATGCAAAAAAAAACGTAAAATTTAAGGAAAAGCCGACGAAAAATTTCAACGCAGGGGGTTCCAGAATCATGTACTGAATCCATGGTAAGCGGATGTGCGTCGATGTCCCTGCCACCCTGTATTTTTTTCTTTTTACACGTTATCAAAACATAACGGCGATTCACCGAGTTAAAATATCGCATGACGTCACTATACAGTTTATACTGGATAATGACGTTACAAGCCCCCTCTTCTCACTTTTTATGCGCTTAATTAAACTAAGTAGTTTTCAATCAATTTGAAAAAAAAAAACTTGTGTGTTCTGTATTAACTGATGGACAAGTTATATTTTGATATTCATATTCTGTCAACATGGCTATTGTGGGTGTACTATGGTAACGTTAGTTTTTTAGTTGAGTGAAGTAAACTGCCAACGCCTAGTATTAGGAATGACAGCTCAATTCGCCTTTACTAGATACACCTACATTTTCAGTCAGTGATTGTAACGGGATCGCACTGTAGCTGGCCATTTTGAAAAGAAACATTAAGTTATACAACACATCATTGAAGAACAACACATTCCAAATAAACTATTTTTACACTGTGCACACGTCATTATCTTTTAGTTTTTGTACTTAATTCTTATAATTATAATACCTTAACTTACATAACAGAATAAAAAAATATAATAATGTTATAAGTACAATATTAGATACGTTTGTATGGAAATATTATGACCGGCACGCACAGCCTAAAAGTGCTTCGCTTTAATTTAATTATTTTATCTTAAATGAAATAGCAATTATGATAAAGTAACTACTTCCAAAAATCTAACTTAAAACATCAAAATGCTCTAGAAAAGAAAAACCAATTTCCCTTTAATATAATTTTTCATCTCTTTTTCATTGTGAGACGGTAAAAATTAAATAAAACTACGAGATGTGGATTTAAAATATTTGTTTTAGATAGGTACTTAGTTAGTAAGTGTACATAACAGTTTAATTAAATAAAACTTCGTAATTAGTATTTCTACTTTGCCAATAGTTTACACGCTATTTGGTATATTTTTTTTGTTAATAAAATAGAGCAAGAAAGCTTATTAATGCTTGCCTTTGATTACTCGAACATCCGATCGGTTATAAAGTATTAATCTCTAGCATAAAATATTATTCCCTACGATCGATACACACAAAAGAAATGTTATTAGCGCCACAAGATTAAGGCACTTAATTGTTCTGTGCATATAGAAATAATTTATAAATCAAAATGTAGCAACATTTCTACATGGGGTGCGAGGATCATCATTGTACTTCACAATATTATGAACTGAAAGCCTGAATAAACACGATTTATATCGACACCTCAAAATAACTTAAAGTTCGTTCACGAGCCAACAGTAACTTAACCGAATGTAAGCGAGCGGAGCACTCCATCTCAGATGGATTTCGAGAAGGGCGCGCGGGCGCCTCTACGGACTTGGCATTCTGGGCGATATAGCCGATAGGGGTTGGTCTAAAAGCACATGCGACTTTGAAATTAGTGACCAATTTATCTTCTATACTATATAATATTAAAAATCTCATTAAGTTAGTTGGCGTGTTATTCATTTATACAATTGCAACCAAACCCGAAGAAAATCTGAGCGAGCGAAGCGAGCTAAGAGTTATTTAGACGTCTAAACGGAAAAATTACGGCGTGTTCTCATACAACGCTTTTATAACAATATCAATTGGATATAAAAATTGACCTATCGCCCTTAATTAGGGTTGTGGGCATCAAGCATGCCCACAGAGCCCACAACGGTAGATCCACGCTTACTTCGTAACTTACTGAATATACACACAAAAATTGATACGAATCGGTCAAGCCGTATCTGAGGGGTTTCGTAATAAACACTGTGACACGATTTTTTTTTATAAATATTAAAGATATACTTTATTAAGATGACAACAAATAGGTCCACAGCAATAATAACTACGACTACCACTTTTTATTAAGCAAGTCTCTAATGTGCTCTTTGAACCTTTTCTATTAGTTTGAATTAGAATGACAAAATATATATGTATAACCTAACCTAACGTACCATAACTATCCTATAGCTAACCTAACTACCTTAATGAAATGCATAGATTTTAAAACATACAAAATACTTGATTTTCAATTGAACTACTGCGCTGCGTGTCTCTCTGTTACATACAATACAAGAGTACGTATTAGTATTTAAAGTAGGTAGTTGTAGTAGGAGGTAATAATATAACTCGATTGATATACATCCAAACATAAAGTACTACTTTGACTGGCCTGTTGGTCTAGTGGTTAGTGGCCTATACTGCTATGCCGGAGGTCGTGGATTCGATTCCCACCCAAGACAAATGTTTGTGTGATGAACACTATGATTTTGTTCTCTCTGACCTCAGTTAGGGTGGTGGGCATAACTACAGTGCCCACAACGGCGGGTCCGCTCTTGGTCACGCACTTCGATGCGTGGCAATACCGGTCGATCGATTCAAATGTATCGTAGGTGATGTGAAGGCAAACTGCGCTGTCATTTTACTGATGTAGGACATCACAGTTCACTTCACTTAAATGTTCACTGCGTGACTTACTGAATCGAGCGGCTGATGAAGATGTATTAGTAAATAGATGTATGTAAAGCTGAAATCTTAATTTCGACCTCAAGGCGGGCACTACTCCTTATTAAATGTCATTTATTTATTGAACAAAACACAATATAAGCTTACAGTTATGACCGAAACGCTTACATGCTAACAAGGTCATGTATCGTCAAACGCGCTTAATAAAATACAATACAGTGATCTGTGTTTTTAATTCACGTTAATTTAAAGTTCTTACATAACAGGAGTCTTATGTTATGTTGGAACCTCTTTACTGTAGATACTAATCAAAGTACTGGCAAGTTTTGTATGTTTTCTTAGTTATGAATATTTTTACAAAGCTGTCACCTATAATATTTTTCTCTTCTATTAATACACTGTTTTTCTCTTCCAACACACATATTTTTATTATTAATTTCTTGCTTGGTCTACCTACCTCTCTCACAGGTTATGGGCCCAGCTTCGATTAGAGATGGGTAATCACCCAGGTTAAAACCCAGTAGTGGGTTATAACCCAGTTATCACCCGTTTCATTCCACCCACTGGGTGGTTTGGCTGGGTGAAAACTAAATATTTCCTATTCTTAAATATTTACGCATGTAGGGCGTGTATTCGCTTAGTTTTTAAGCTTTTTAATAATAATAATAACAACCCTGGCTGGAGGTTTTAATTTTATGACACTTACAGGAAAATCAGGTTAAATAGTGATACAACCACATAAGAATAGGCCGGTTTTGATAGGTGGCATCACTTAATAGGACTGTGGTGGGGGGGGGGGGGGCAAAATTACAAAAAAAATACGTAACTATACTGTGACAGACAAGTTACATACAGTGTCCCACGTAAGTGACTACTGTAAAACCTACTTGGTTAATATTATTGATGTTTTTATTATATGATTGTGTGTATTTTTAACCGACTTTCAAAAAAGGAGGAGGTTCTATGTTCGTGTGTATGTATTTTTTTTTTTTTTTTTTTTTTTTTTTTTTTTTTTTTTTTTATGTATGTTACCTGATTTCTCCGCCATTTGTGGACCGATTCTCAAAATTCTTTTTTTATTTGAAAGAGTATACTCCTGAGGTGGTCCCATTTTAATTTGGTGAAGATGTAGTGCTGATCTTCGGAGATATACAACGGAACTCTTCAAAAATAAACAGCAAATCTGTCGTGATTGCTGGAATCGCTTGGATGTTTATTGTTTATACAACATAATGACGTATCATCACGCCTGTATGCTCTGAGGGGTACGCAGGAGGGTACAATATACCTAGATTTCGTCAGTTAGGTATGTTAATTTTAATTTATTAGGGATTAGTGGAAAACCCTATTATGATGACATGTATTGTAAACAATTAACAATATAAAATAAATTCATGGCAAATATTTTTATGGTAACAACTAAAAATGGAAAAATAAAAAACTTTTTTGCAAAAAATAAAACCGACTTCAAAAAAGAACACTAAACGGTGTAAAATAACTCTAAATTCGGAAGTCGGTGGCCCATTATGAGTAAGACAAACCCACCAAAGCCACAGACTTCCGAATTTAGAGTTATTTTACACCGTTTAGTGTTCTTTTTTGAAGTCGGTTTTATTTTTTGCAAAAAAGTTTTCTTAATACGGGTTGTATAATCTGAAATAAATTAATTTTATTTTATTATTTTTATTTATAAATATTTACTAAGCTTAATTATTTCTCAGCTATTAAGGTAACTGTACAGTCTAATTTAAGACACTTCCTATCCAATTATTTTGTTAGCGCTATCTGTACTATCGAGCTAACCTACTTGTTTTAGGGCAACAGACGAAAAAATCAACTGAAATGGAAACATTTCGAGAAAGTGCAAACATATTGGCTGTAGAAAACTGGAAGTTACAGGCAGTTAAAGTTTGTCAATAAAAGGCAGTGAGTCTGACAACGAACGTAAATTAAAAAAAAAAGTTAAATGTTACGCTTCTTACTTCACTCTCTTTTAATATCAACTTTTAATAAAGTTCAGCCATTGTGCAAATGGCCTACCAGAAAACTATTTCTACCACTTTTTTTACAAAACATGGAAATGCATTGCGATTTAAAAGAGGACAAAAAATCACAAACATGTTTGCTGTGCTATTTGGTTGGTCAAATTGTACGAATGAAAGAATAATTAATGTAATGATAGTACAACCAGAACTCGTCTTAATCTAGAGACGTATTGAGACGGGAGAAAATCGGTTTATAAGTCATTAGATTTGTGAAAAAAATATAAAAGTATTATCTAAATATAGATCAGGCAGGTTTGCTACAATGATCGGATATAATGCAGTTAATATGCAGAAAGTTTCCCGTCTCATGAACGACGATCATCCAAACATAACTTAAATAAACTGTGTAGCTCACGTTCAATTTACTCTGCCTATTTCTGCAAGTAAAGATGTTAAAACTTATTTTTATCATTGAATATGATTAAAATAAGTTTTAACATCTTTACTTGCAGAAATAGTTAGGGTATAAAAAGCTTGTGAAACTTTGACATTGCCCTGCGATACGCAATGAGGCAGTTTTTACACCAGCTTTAAAAGTACCGAAAACACTAAGAAAATGAAGTGGCTTAACAGACTCCCCAGCAACACGTTTGTCTAATAAGTTAGAAGAACTTGAATTTATCGGTACAGTTAGTTATAACTATAAATCAATCCCGTTAAAATATTTACTACATGCTAGCACAGTATTAATATTAATACAGTAGTACGACGCCTTTGATCTCTGGAAAAATGCCGACAACTTCTACACGCGTTAGACTTGAATAATACCCCCCGCACTACAAACACTGGTTTGTTCGTAGTGCGGGAGCGGCTTTCCCGCGTCTCGCCCCTCACACCCCGCACGATTGCCCTGTTAGACAGCTTCGTCGGACGACTGTATGTTTTTAGACTGTGATGCTAGCTAGCATACTCCAAAATATAGGATTCTAGTAATAATAATTTATAGTTACCGACATTAACCGTACCTAAACTCAAGCAAATGTAAACTTATTGAAAAATAACCTCCCGGTATAAAGAGCGTGCCTGCTTACACGTGTAGTGTTGGATGATATCTAGAAGTCTGCGACACAATGTCACAAAATGGTAATCTAGGACCATCAAAGTTAAATAAATCAATAAAAAGCTAATAGTTAAAATAATAACAAAACCAAGGCCAGCCAGACGACCAGTTACCACAAGCAGCAGCCGTTCACGAGCATAATGCAAAGATCAGCCACTACCCCCCTCGCCATATTTCAAGGAAGCTGGTAACCCGACCTTCGACGCTACAGCAAGCAGTAACATCGGGAGCATGACAAACTTGCTACAGGTTATTTACGTAAAAAATAACCAATAAAGAGTCTAAGTTACTAGTTCTCCATTAAAAACAATACACTTAATTACGGAACAACTTATTGTGGAAAAAAAATCTGTGTTTTTGATGCAAGTGATGATGTCATATCGTTGATTTTTTTTCAAGTAAATAATAAAAGTGCCTGATTTTGTGTGCAGACTTTTAGTTTAGACAAGCTAGTAGTGCGTGTAGCTACTAGTAGTACATATCACAATTAAAAACATATCAATATGCATTTCCACCCAGTAAAATGGGTGATTATGGGTTAAAACTGGGTGATTTGGGTTATAACCCAGTTTTAACCCGGGTGGAATGATTGGGTTTTAACCCACTACCCATCTCTAGCTTCGATGGCGACGAGCTGATGTTGTACTTGACGTATGTCATTCACGTAGGCTTCTATGTTTGAGTACATTTCAAGTTTAATACTGAGCAGTTTCTTCATTAGTTTTAAGCGTCGTGTAAGTCCGCTATCTGCGTAAGCTTCACGAAGTCGCTTCCAGGTTTCCTTCGATGTTTTAGCTGTCATGACCACGGGGTATAGATGCTCGCTTAGACTTAAGCATATCTTGCTTCTTGCTTTAGCATCTTTACGACAAAACTCTTCGGTAGGAGGTCCTTCCGCAGGGTTGATGATTACATCCCATAGCTCGTAGTCAACCAATAACATCTCCATAGCAAAGCTCCATGTCGCATAGTTTGAACTTCCTTGTAGCTTTGTAAAGCTAATGTTAGCACTGCTGACGGCTGCCGAGTTAGGGGAGGCTAACGGCAGCGACGACTGGTCTCCATCCATTTTTATATTGTCGTACTTTTACGACAATACAGACACTCAACAATTCACGTTAATTTAAAGTTCTTACATAACAGGAGTCTTATGTTAGAAACGAAAATCAAAATTATAATATTGGAGACCCTGTTAATAGCAAGTAACATTGGATTAGAATAACGTGTAAATCTCATTGAAAGGCTTTGTTTACATCCACACCATTTTTCACTGTAGATAACTTAGCTGATATAAAATCGGATAATGTTACCAATGTCCTATATTCTCGTGTGTACAAAGCAATTGGAAATAGATACGACTAAATAGCAGTAATTTTTACCCCGCCTACGACTCTGATTCTGTATTGTGTCTAGTTAATTCTACAGACAGGCCTTTGGTTGCTTAGGTATATCTATGATTGTGCTTCTATTATCATTCTTCCGTAATTTCTTTTGTTTACAAACATACTTATTATTATGTTCAATCACACCAGACTCACGGCTGTTGATATAGAACACCTCATTTCAAATCAATATTATTAATCTATACTTCTATACTATCTATACTTCTATACTATCTATACTAATATTATACTTTATACTTTATATATTTATACTAATATTATAAAGAGGTAAAATTTGTAAGTTTGTAAGTTTGTATGTAGGGGGTAATCTTCGGAACTAATGATCCAATTTTAAAAATTATTGTACTGGTGGAAAGCTACACTATTCCCGGTGGACATACACTTTTTATCTCCGTATTCCCACGGGAACGGAAACTACGCGGGTGAAACTGCGTGACGGCTGCTAGTATTAGATATTATGCCGTTGTTATCAAATGAGCGAATAAGATTTTTCTCTCCTCGTTTTATTTCACGTTACATATTCCTATACACACTCCGTGAAAATTGCATTATCTACCTGTTACGGTTCATGAGATACAGCGCGCTGACGGATGGGTAGCGAAGGTAAAAAAGGTTCCGTTAAAACCCTTTGCGTACAATGGTACGATATGTAGGTACCCTAAAAACCAAATTAAATTTCGAAATGATACTTCAGATTTTTATTGAAAAAGTTTGAATTTGCGGTTGATTTGGGGTTAAAACAGCCAAGTCATGTTATCAGCCGGTGCTAATGAACTTGGTCTGTTACCCCGCGTTTGATAAACGGTGGAGCGATAAGTTTTACAGCGCAGACGTAGTTTAATAACGATATGGAAGCTTCGGGGAATCCAGACGGGAATATTTAATTAAACGCGCATTTCAACTTATGGAGCTCGTGTTGTTTCTGGCTGTTTTGCTGATAAAGAAGTAAAGGGATCAGATAGAAGAATGAAATTAAACATTTACCCCTTTTGTAGTGATTAATCTGGTGTCTTTTTTTATGCCGCCCATTGAAAGGCCTCTGACTTAGTAGGTATCACATGCATGTCGGTTTTCTAACGATGTACCTACTTCTTCGCCGTTTTTTAAGCATGTGATCATTATAATCCCAAAAGTCGGAAGTGCGTGCCTTGGGTTCAAACTCGAGACCTAGAGTAGAGTAGTCTGCTAGTCACACTCACACCACTTGGTGCAGTACTGCTGTCTCCTTTATTAATAAACCCGGGGTACAATAATTGTTCTTCGATATTATTATGTATGGTAAATCATGAAGTTACACTAGTTGTATATTCACTCTGCGTTTAATAATGGAGGTTAGGTTAAGGTTAGACTAAAGCCTTTTGGTGTTTCTCTGTTAAATTCTTCGATCAATAATAGCACTAAATTGCTTAAGACAAACTTTCCTTTCCTAAGACAATCGAATACGGTGGGGATGTTAAAATTTGTAAGTGCAAATATCCGTATTTGAGGTTGAAGTAGCGAACAACATTTAGGTATAAAGATAATTGACAAATAAAATATATATAAACAGGATATTGTAACAGCTCGTTCACGAATCAAAACGTATAAATTTTCATATAGGTACGTAAGACGGTAATTTCCGGCTAAATAAATATTGAAATATTTTTCAAAAATCCTTTGTTAGGGGACATAAAACCTGTTAACTCCAAAAACATTTCGCATCGTTATTGAATAAATGAATAACTGCAAAAACGCCGACATCGAGTGTATGTATCAGATGTTAATTACTGGAATTTGTTTGCTTTTATTTTTGTATCAAAATATTTTATGAGCGCGGCTTTGTTCCCAATATTACAAATAGCTTTTGTCCATAGTTTCACTCGTAACTAGGAAACCTTTCTACTTCATGTAGACTTCGCGTTAGGTAAGTTTGTAGGCTTACTAAGACAGTAACAGTAGGAAGCCTGATTTCAAAATGGCAAACTTTTGCACTTTCGAGTATACGAGAAATCATTAAGGGTGCTTCTAGACGGTGCATGTAGCTGGAGCAAGTAAAGATGCGGGTTACACGGGTGAGTAATATGCGCAAGCTACTTGTTCAAGTTACTCGCTTGTTCTTGTACATAATGAAAATAACTGGAGGAAGTAAAGACCTGGGCTAGTTGCGCAAGCAGTACGCACAAGTTATTTGCTCGTGGTCAAGAGCTACATGCGCAAGTGACCCGCGTGCGCCTCAGGGTAGGCGGATTAGTTGAGCGGGTGGCTCGCTTTCGATGCTCAAGTCGCTAGGCCCGCACATATTTTTAAACGGTAAAGTTTACGATGCATACAACCTGCGCAAGTGCCTCACTATGCGCAAGCTACTTGCATCGTTTTTGAAGCTAAGGGTTATACCTATTTAGCCAGCTGTCCGATTTAGTAAAAGTCACCACGTGATAACTTGGGTGAAGTGAACTGTCAATGCATGGCTTTAGTATGGAATAACAGCGCAATTTGGCTTCACATCACCTACTTTTTCGTACGGTGACTATAACAGAATCCAACTGCTGATAACGGATGTAATAATGACTTCGTTATAACATAAGTTATTTTAGTTGCCCACTGACCGAGATTGGGGATATCCCTTAAGGATTTCCGGCCCTTTCGGTCGCATGGACGCGGAATAGAATAGGAACTGTGACCCGCCATAGTTGCCCATGGGTGTTGTTAGTTGCGCTTGAGGGCTTCCCAAATAGAGGATAGACAGCAATATTTACCTGTTAGTTTATTTTGTGCGCGCCTATCCGGGTGCCAATGTAGCAATTAGTGACTTTTTAATATATTTGTTCTTTAAGTTTATCTTAGAGATCGTTAATATACTGTAACATTCCTTAACTTTTACACATCGTCATCTAGTCCCAAACTAAGCAGAGCTCTAATGAGCTAAGTGTACTAGACAACCTGATAAACATACTTATACATTTCTAAATACATAGGTACATATTATACAGGGCGTAAAAAGACCGATCATATAGCCGATAACCACACATTCTGTACATATAATTAAGTAACTTTAACCAAAAAATTATGCTAGGAAAATACTTTTTTTTCATCTTTAAAAAAGAGATGCTTTTTATTGCGCGCATTGCATAGCGCGACAACGCAACGCAGCTTTCGGCCCGCTTGTTAAGTATCCATGGCATTTTTGTAACTTCAAATGCGTAATTTGTTTTGAAAAATCGATAATTTTGATCATGTTTGTTCGCAAGAAAGTTTACTAATGATACTTGGAAAACAATTTTGAAAAAAAAAACAACGAAAAAAAAAATTGCACTTTGACCTTCAATATCTCCAAAACCAGTGAGTTTCCGGGTATGTTCTTGAAGAAAATAACTATCCCAGTGATGGGTAGAATATGTAGTTTTCGTTTACGTTAAGGGTCTTTTTACACCCTGTAGATAAATTACACCCAGTACCTAAACAGAACAAATGACCGTGCTCATCACACAATCATTCAACTTGGGTGGGAATCAACCCTCGACCTCCGGTATAGCAGTAAGGGCTACTTACCACTACACCAACAGTCAACAGTCATTGACATCAGTAAAAATATCGTGAGAAAACCTGGACTTATGGTAAATATACACCACTAATTTTTAAGTACTACAAAAAAAATGTGCTGTTTCCGTACCTGTTACTGATTATATTTGCGTAATCAAAAACAAAAAAAAACGAAATTAAATTTTTAAATACGCCATATTTAGTTAAACTTAAATAACGAAAACAGCTGTTGGAAGCGGGGGGCATGCTTGAGCGAGATCACGCGAACGTGAGCGAGAGATGACGATTGATGAATACTACTATGTCATGAAAAGCCTGTACAATATTTCTATAAATTGGGTGACTTTTTGGGATATAAACAAACGCTAATAACTTTGCTGTTTATGAATATTATTTATTGATACTTTACAAATAATAATGAGAAGACTGTATAGAATAAGCCCTTTAAGTATTTGTACTAATTCAAAATTAGTGGTGTATAAGTGGTAAATCGTCAATCCGGATTGAATCAGCGTGGTAATTAATGCTCGTACCTTCTCTGTAGGCAGGTAATGACTGGCCTGTTGGTCTAGTAGTTAGTAGCCCTGACTGCTATGCCAGAGGTCGTGGGTTCGATTACTACCCCGGAAAAAAATGTTTGTGTGATGAGCACGATCATTCATTTTTTCTGCCTGGGTGTAATTTATGTATAATTTGTATGTTTTTCTAAATATAAAAAGCTGTTTAGCATTCATAACACAAGCACTGCTTAGCTTGACTAGATGGCGGTGTGTAAAAAGTTGTGGAATATTATAATTTATTATTATTATAACAGTAGGTACATCTTTTAAGGTTTAAATTTGTGGTGTAGGTGTAAAACAGGGGGCGTGTAAACGTGCCGCGTGTAATAACATAATTTCAATCTACGGGTTACTTAATAGTATAGAAATATTGTACTGAGATCAGTCTGTAATTTAGCTACTATCTGCATGGTGGGCGTTTCAGAGTGATATCATTGTTCATTCTAGCTGCCAGTCAGTATCCAACTCTCAACAGCCTTGAGGCAAACTGTTCTATATATTTAATTCCAATCATTTTCCTATTTATGTTCGCGGAAAATAGGTTATTTTGTGTGTGTTCTAGAAATTAATAGCGTCCTTTGATGGTTTGATGTCAACAGACCTTATAGGGATTTTGGGACGTCGTGTTATGTGCCTATCGGTCACAAAAATATATACAAGTGGAACTTGTCAAGACGATTTCTTTTCCCAAAACTAGAGACGAAATATATTTTTTATTCAGCTAGTGCTAGTGCTGGTGCTGATCACATAAATACTGTCTAGAAATTAATTGGGCTCCTATCTTTGATACTGGCATGCATTAATTTTTTCCCTTTGTACAGACGCCAGCCCATCAAGTTACCCCAATGTGTCATTTCTTTGATTGTTTTTCAACTTTATGTCAAACTCAATAAGGTTCATATTCAATTGGGAAATTTTGACACATTGTGGTAACTCGATGTGCTGGCGTCTGTTAGGTACAGCATCAATCAAGCTTTATTTTTTTGTAAGGTGATACCGAATTCTGGATAATAATTAATTTTATCGATGTAAGTATTTTATATAGACTAGTAAATTACTTGAATTTGAATTGATGCATACCAATGATTTCCGACTTAACCGCATATTGATCACATCGATTCTTATTGCGTTGGACGTAGGGTTGCCACTTTGCCAGGTCCTAAAGTCGAAAAACCGGACAAGACACAGGTTTGTAGTTTTAAAAAAAAAAAAAAAACTTTTCTTGGACACCTTCGGTGGGCGGAGTAAACCAAAAGCCGAATAAAAGCAGAAAAGGCTAGATTCGTATATTTGTTGACTTGTATATTGTATATTTGGCCAGAAACGATGGTAACGCAAGTCAAAGCAAGTCCGGCTAACACCGGACCATTTATCGACCCTTGTTGAACGCCAAAACGTTTAAACGTGTCATGATTCGTACTAATAGCCTCATAATAATTACATGAAAGTTCAATCAAGCTTTTGTCGATTGCATATCTCTGGCCTAGTTGAATCGTTCCGGTGTTCCCACGGCTTGAAGCTCATGATAACAGGTAATGTATCGACGCAATCGTTGTTTGTCGATGATAACAGTGATTTATAGTGCCAAACACTTATCTAGACTAGTAGGGGAAAGTTGGATGAAAGATAAGGTTTGTTTTTGGTAACTATGTATTTAGTTTATTGAATGCGGAATTTGAACTTACATGGCAAATAAAGAATAACATTTTTGTAGGACACGCATGAAATATAAATAAATAAATAAATATAAGTACATATGTATTCCACAACTTTCGCGCAACGCCTTCTAGTCCCAAACTATGGATTTGTGCTATGAGTACTTGACAACTGATACTTAAACATATAATATATTTATAAGAACAAAGAACAGAGAGAGAAAGAGAGAGAAAGAGAGAGAGAGAGAGAGAGAGAGAGAGAGAGAGAGAGAGTAAGGCAATAAAAACTTTTTTGTTTGTAATATCTCATGTACCCATATTCCAGCAAATAAATGATTTTGTTTTTTTTTTTATTTTTTTTTATATTTCTAAATCATCATACCGTTAATACCGTAACATTATGCTGATAATTAATTAATGCTACTGTATTGAAAAAGAAACCACAGCTGTCTTATTTTGATAGGATCTGCTGTGATGCCACCAAAACACTACAGCCCTGAATGTCCTATATCCTTTACCATGACTGTCGTTATGTGGAGTCGGAAGCCTCAAGACTGACAACCATTCTGTAATATAAAACCTAAGAATTTTCTTACATACAGTGTCGGGCTCAGGACCAGATGTGGCTTGGGAAGGTCAGATGGTAGGCTACCCAATACTGATTTATCGCTTCTTTTTACACAGAAATATGAACCCTATTAGTTGGGGAAAGGTTAGGCGAATTATTTAGTTATCTGACCTAAATAAAGATATTGAGATACTGCTTCGTTGGTTTAGAGGTCGCTAATGCTGAACATGAGGTCGCGGGTTCTATCTTTGGTTTGGGTAATGGGTTATTGAGTTTTGTCCATCTGGAATTTGTCAGTAGCAGCCTGTAGACAGAATTTATGACTGATGGTAAGGCAAAAAGCCTTATTTGGTCTTTGAGATAACTGGCGGAATTTGGATGTATTACAGTCTTACAGGTTACACCTCTGTTTAACTATTAGGGAATACAGGCGTGATGTTATAATTTGTATGCTAATATTACAAAGAGGAAAGATTTCATGTTTTTTTGTTGGTTTGTTTGTTAGTAAGGATTTGACTCAAAGACCAATTAACCGATCAATAAGCTTACTTATCACTGAGTGACAAAGACTATATTTTATTACAGGAGGAGAGTGACGGTGATGTGAATTCGAAGGGAAAAGTACGACATTCACACTAATAAAGTCGGAAAGGATATATTTTTTTATGTTTTAATTCAGACAAAACAGTCCATAAATGTAGGGACTATTTCGGCTAACTATAGTATTTTATTTGGGATACAGCCTTATGCTTCGCGGATCACATGCGGTTAAAAGCAGCTAAAAAAATGTAATAAGACAGGATAACGAAGACATGTGTGGTTTCGATGCACCCGTCTAAGAGTTCCGGTTTTTTGTTAAAGAATTAAATGGATGGTTGCCACCTGACGAAGTAGGTAATCATATGTCCACATGAAAGGCTACTGGCAGGTGTCGTTGTTGGTGTACGTTAAGATGTAAGGTACTTACTTAATAATGACGAAAGGACCTCCTGCAATAACAGTAATGATTCATGTTTATCTGGATCTGTAGGTATACTTAGGATCCTAGGATACTTTGTTTGATTGAACGTATTCAGGGGATATTGATATCTATACTAAAATAATAATTCTAGTATTTTAAAAGAGAAATATTTTAGTTTGTTTGCAGGGATTTAAGTCAAAAACTACTAAACCAATTTCAATTTTTTTATTTACCAAACTTACGAAGGGGTCGAGGAAATGTCGTGTCAATTCAGAGCCAAGTGTCGGTAATAAAATTTAAAAACAATTATTTTCAGGAACTTATTGTCAAGAGCATTTTGTTTTATATTTTTTCTAAGTAAGTTATTGTTTTATCATCATTCTCAAAGTGTCTTCATTGACACACTTATTAACGCTGCTATTTGCCAAAATACCTTAAGATTTTAAAAATGAAAGTCAAAGGAATAAGAATAAATAATAATATAACTTTATTTCAAGCACAATACTCATATTAGTTAGTACATAACTTCATTGTCACTATTTTACTATAATCTTATAAACAAGAGCTAGCAAGCTTCTGCCAAAGCCTAACAATCCTCATTGAACTGCCTTTGTCTATAATTCATGAACCGTCTAAACGTGATTCCAGGTGAACTGAAGATTGTTTATTTATAATTGATGGGCAAAATATTCCTTTAATGATGACCTCGAAATCGTTCCCTACTAACCGAATAACGGCAATACCTGATGTTAATTGATTTCGAAACCGCTAATTTAATACTTCGTTGTAACAAACGCGAGGTGAGATACTGTTTTAATTTTCCCCAGCTTTGTAGGAACCGATAAAAAGTAATTATTTTTCGTAGTCTTCTTCTTTTTGTGTAGTTACTCGTACTGAATAACCTGTTGTCAGAGTTTATGTAGCCTAAGCACCTCTGACTTGGCATCACATGCTGTTGAGTATTTTTTACATTTTATTTTTCGAAGTTTCAAAGAACGTCGTGGTTCCGACCTCTTAGAGTTTATCAGTTCATGATGTGACCGACCATTTCATGAAATGGTTTTATTTCTTTTTCTTCGTTATTACTCTTGATATAGACTTAGGCATCTAACTACTAGAACACCAGGTGAAGCCGCAACCACTAGCGCTATCAACAAAATGTATGCAACTCTATGAAGGGTACCTAACCTGGCATCTGCACAGCCGTCCGGTAGCAGAGCTTTCTGGTCCCTTGCCAAATCGGTCGAAGCGAACTTCTGTCGGCCCACATTGCCTCCGCTGGTCAAACCTGATGGTACACTGGCTCATACAGCAAGAGAGAAAGCTGGTCTCTTTGCATCTCTCTTCGCTCATAATTCGAGTCTTGATACTAGCAGTACTCTTGATATAGACTTAGGCATCTAACTACTAGAACACCAGGTGGCGCCGCAACCACTAGCGCTATCAACAAACTGTATGCAACTCTATGAAGGGTACCTAACCTGGCATCTTAATTTATATCCTAGTTGCGCAAGCAACCACATAGTTCTTGGCCACGGTTGCGCCACCATGGTGTCTTCATGATATACAGGCCTCAAGTTGTTTACTTAATAAAGGTATTGGGTTGGTTTACTAGACGTCTTTGCCATTCCATTTTCTTATAGCTGCCTTCCTCGTGCATTCGTGCAAGGGACCGTCTACTGGCATCTGACATCAAAGGGCTTTTACCTGATCGGTCCAGCGATCGATAGTATTTCATGATATGGAAAATATCCACCACATCACGATGTGGCCAGATTAGATCAATGAATTATCTGCGTTTGACGTTATGAACAGCTAATAATTAGTTATTAGTGATCATTTCGATCATTAGATACGACCAGCTTTTCGGTGGAGTTTAGGAATAGTTAGTAGTTAAATAGTGATTGAGGAGAAAATATGAATTAGTTTTGTTTTAAGTTTTTAACACGCAATAAACTGTTTTTGATGGGAGAAGAATTGCAAAGTTATGACTGTTTTATGAGAGTTTTTATTTGTTCCCTATTTGCAGACCTGTAAAGACATGTGAGTTTAGTTTTACGATAAAATATTTCGAATTCAACATGGATCATAAAGTTTACGTATTATTACGTTGTTAATATATTTATTTCTTTTCGTTTAACTCTAAAAATACGTGCAAGGCAGGTAAGCACTTCTTTGTTTTTGTAAACAAAATTCTCTTGAAATTATTCAAGTGAATGTCCACTTTTTCTTATTTAGCGAGGGTTTTTGACTTAATGTAGTGCAAAAAGAAAATCTTTATTTCGCTCCCAGGTGTCCTTTGTAGACAAATGCTCTTTGTAATAACACTAAGAACGAGTACCCACTTTTATCTCTAGTTCTTTGATGTCTCAGAAAATATTCCATGAAAGTTACTCTTCGAAATTGGAAACCCAAGTCGTAAAACGTAGGTGTCCTAAGCTTTGTTATAAGATCAGTCTGATACCTTTTTGGTTTCATTTTTTTCGTGGCTAACTTCTAAAACAATGGGTAAAGACGCCAGCACATCAACCTACCCCAAACTGGCAAATTTTCCTAATTGAACATCATGTTCAATGTGAACTTTACTGTATTTAGAATAAAGTTGAAAACCTATCAAAGAAATTTCACACGTTGGGGTAGGTTGATGTGCTGGCGTCTGTACATATTTCTAATTCTGATACTTATTTTCCACTTGACAATAATTCCATTAAAACAAGTAAGTATTATAAACTTTATCTTAATGTAAAATAAGTCGATTTTAAAATGACTCCTACTAATGAAACAGTAATTATAATAGTAGAAGTGGTAGCGGAAATTAAACTATAGGTATATGTGATAAAGTAACTATACCAATACCACATTATTTTTTTTTTACATTTTTGGAAGTTAATTTACAAACGCAGGATAGGAAGTGTTTGATATTGAAACTTGTACCAGAGTATTGACAGCTAGTTTACCGTTTCGTATCCGCTCTTCGTTATCGCGATTGGTTGTTATAATAGCGTTTTCCTTATAAGTACAGAATTCGTAGTTAATTCTGAAAGCACTTGACATCGACGTTCGACGTTTTGTCAACACTTGTCGCGTATGGAATACACAATAACATCCGCCCATTTCATACAACGTATTGAATAGTAGATTAATATCCTACAGTTATCGTCAGGCTTGACAATTCGAATGGTATTATGTGGTAAACATTTTAATTTCTACTAAAGCATGTTTTTAATTTCTGACATTTAATACCAGATCTCACGCATTTGTCATTTTCCTTGGACGGATAGAGAATGCTCCCACATTTCGTTTTTCCTTCCTTCCTCGTGTTTTGTAAACAAATCCAAGGCCTCCAGAAATATTTATTCATTAGGCAAGTTAATTCTGGCACCTATATAAATAAGTAAGATGTCAGAAAACTGAATAAATGAAGGCCCGAAAATAATAAACACAGACGATACGGAAGATGATAGCATTAACAATGCGATAAAACCAACTTGGACATGGCTGAGTGAGTTCGTACGTTTTTTTTTCCATTAAATAAGCGGAAACTTAAAATAGAATAATGAAAACCACGTATTTAGGTAAAAACCATGACAGAGGTAATCACATAACCACTCAACGTTGATGTCAGACATAATTATCCGTAACCTTCAAATAAGAATATGCAGGTGCTAACGATGGTTCGAGATTCTACACTTTAAGGTCCCCAAGTACAATCAACAATCCATTTGTCAGCGTCATCACCACGTTGTCGACTAGTGAGGGTAGCGGAGTAAACAGTAACAGCTTATCGATAAATTGCAACCAACTGCGGCGGTCGTAGCGCACGGGAACCGATTCACACACAACACACCATACAAATTGAGTGGGAGAGATTGATCGCCGGCGGATAAACACGCTTACGTTGTTGCACCGACTGGGTACACCAATAAAGATTACAGTACAAGAAATAACAATCGATATCATGATTACAGCACTAGGAGGAACAGTACTTAAAACGCAATTCTCGCAGATTTTAATTAAGACACAGGGTTCCATTAGCGGGCAGCAGGCTGTGTCTTTATTTTCATTATTAAAATACCTACTTAGCGTTAATTGTCATTTTTCTTTCATATTAGCAGTTCCAATTTTATTAACGGGGGTTTAAAGTCCTTTGTCATAAACGTAATTAGGTGGCACATAACAAAATACCTTACGAAAAACTTTATAATGAAGATTTACTGGTTCAGACAAAGGTAGAACAAAGGAAACAAATAATTCAGCGTTACGTGTTTGTCAATAATGGATGCCTTTTGCAGGATGTTGGAGATTTCTTAAAAGCTTTGTTTGGTCTCCGAGAAGAAAGTAAAGGTGATGGTGCGGAGCATGAGCGGGGGAAGAGACGCCCCAGCCACCTGTTGCTACCAATCAATAACATCACCAACGCACCATTGTTTCCTCAAACCGACGACTAGTCGCCACCATAGCCGAACCGAACAAAACAGTTTCAAACTACCAATAAGTATTGATATAAAGTACCCGCAATGAAACAAATAAACTTTGTGGTCATATCTAATGACAGTGAAATAACTTTTGATACAGTTACTCAGTTAGAAACTTAGAACTAGAGAAACAAAACCACAGAGCCGGACGCAAACAAAGAAATAAGTGACCAGTTCAAAAACCAAATCAATGTCCTCCACCGATTGTAGTTAAGCCTCAAAGGGCAATAAAAGGGCTTAACGAAGCCTTGTTCAAACACAACCGCTTTAGATAAGAGGATAATCAATACCCAAAATGTTGAATGAACGCAGTGTCGTAGGGTAAAGACGCTGTTGTAGGCAATAAATCGAAATAGCGGACGGTAAAAATAAAATTTGAGATTGAAGAGTCGAATCGATCCTGAAATTAATTTCAATGCTAGATTTTCAATTTAGTAGGTGTTCGGAAAATCGTAGAGCAGTGAAAAGTTAGTTCACCCGTCGCGCATGTACCGAGGCCGGTCAATAACCCTGGCGGGCGGAATCTTGAACTTGAACCACAAAGCGAATGCGGAAACACCTATATTTTTTACCCGCTATCCAATTTTGAAAGACAAATGCGAGGTCTGATCGCGAATGAATTCCTACTACGCTCCAGGTTCTAATATAAATCACGAAATCGAACGATTCTTTGAAGACGGCAATAAAGGAACTAAAGAGGCGGTGTATGTGGCTGGAAATCGATGGAGTAATTGGGCTTAAGTTTATTAGCTGAACAAAGACATGTCGCGGGTAATCCATGGCTATTTCCAAACATAAGGTTTTACGTCTTCTTGAACATAAATAACACCAAAAAGGTGTTTTTATCAAAATAAATTCAAAGTTGTTTATCAAATTGGCAAGCATTATGTTATGATCGTTTAAATTATTCACTCAGTCGGAAGCGGAATGTGTGACGATGAAATGAATTTTCACACGTTTTAAAAATTCGAAGCGTGCATTCAAATTAAATTATTTATAATGCGGAATACGAACCAAACTCGGGGTGGCAATAAATTCTGTTTGCACGTCTGAGAAATCTTCTGATAAATCCCACATACGATGCTATTATATGGGTTTGCGACTTGCGTGAAACCGCTAATATAGGAAGTAACTTGAGTCGTTAGTTACAAATGTGTTCAACAGCATGTCAATCTTCAAAGCGTGCATATCATTACTTGAGCATAGAGTTTAAATAACACGGATAGTCGATTACAGTTTGCAAAAGTGTTTATTGATTTATTTTTGATGTGCAGAAATAAAAAAATGCTCTAATAAAGCGTTGGCGATATTATACAATTTGGCTAAAACTGTTACATCCTTAAGCTTGGCAAAGGTCTCTTACCGTGACTTAGTTCTTTCGATTCAAACTTAGCTTATTTACACTAATATTATTAAGCGGTAAAATATGTATGTAGGTATGAGAGCGGTGTTTTAGGTTGTGATATTTTTAAACCGTTTGAGGATTTTTGGAGATTACAAACCTTCAATTCTCATACAGTTTAAAAAAATGTTCACCAGTTCAGATAGATCATTATAATTATCGACGAGTAAGTACTATAGCAACAAAAGTTTCATTTGAAGTCTTTGAGTGAACGAAAACCTTCATTGACCGGGCAACTTTAAAATTTAGGTGTTAGAAACATAAATTTAATGTTGGTCTAGTTCAACGAATTTTAAAGTTTATATTACCGAGTCTTCACGTGTTACTTCTGTTGAACTTGACAATGAATTGTATTAAGAGGAGGATGTCAGGTCGTCAAGTACAGCTGTGGCCAACACAATGGCCTGCCTGCCTGCACTGAATGTTGTTATGATTAAATTGCTTTACAGAAACCGGCGCAGCGCCGTCATGCGAAACACGAGGATAACGGAGTGAAGACAACGGCTTTGAGAGACCAAGGAGAAAGCACGATAAACCAAAGGATTTGGAGTATAGAATAATATATTCTTGCAGGTGTTAATAAATTAGATGGTAATACAATTACCACACAACCACTATTACGCTAAGTAATACACAGACATTAATTTTCATTGCATAACGCGAATTCATGGCGTGGATGAATAAATTCTGCATGTAATGTAACTACTTTATTGATTGGTAATTCAATCGAAACGAGCTATAATAATTAAAAGAGTGACGTTTATGCAACTATCCAGAATATCGAATGCGAAAACTTCAATTCCACTTAAAACAGGTACCAAAGTTCGAAACACATAATTGATTCACGACAGTGAAGTTATCCAAAATTTCCTCTTGAAAAAAATCTTGGCGTGAGCCGCTCTTAGTACCTAATTGAGACTTTTTAACTAGCATAAAAGCTTTTAGGTCAAAGAAGTGCTGGGAACGAACAATTTGTCAGTGAACGGCGTCGTAACTGACCTAAATTATTTACCAAACTTGGCTCCTACTTTTAAATTGTTATTTTATACTGTTGCAAATAGGGCTATTTTTTAGCCATCCGCTAAAATTAACTTTTAAGTTCAGCTGTTGTTATATTTTACTGTTAAATAACAATGACGGTGAAGATCATGCTGGATCTTTAGTAAACTGTAGAGACTTTACAAAGCAATCAAGAACTTGCTAATTAGCCAGTAATTTAACTTTTAACAAGCGGTCTCTAGGAAAGCAGTTAACGAAAATTTCTGAGCATTGTTTGCATTCTGTGGTGCTCAAGTAAGTTCCACAAGACAATCAGCTCGACGGAGCGTGTAAAAACCAACTATGAAATAGGAAGCTCACGAAGCAGACGACTTTGATTATGTAGGAAACAATCTGTTGCCGTATGTAGGTACTGTTTATAATAACAGATGTAATGAGGAAGGATCGACATGGGTGCCTTAGTGTTGCTGAACTTTCTGTTAATTGATAGTTTGATTAGAAGATAATGTACACCTTAACTATATTATACAAAAAACATAACCATAAATTACTACAAAGCGTCAAAAAATTCTTCTGCATCGCTGCCAGCTGGTAAAGTGCCTAAAAGACTGGCGGAATTGCCTCGTTGAATGGCAATGCTTAGCCTCTGGCCAAAGTAGAGGCCAGCTTGGGTCACGGGAAGCGTCATCTAATCGTTTGCAGATGTCTTTGAAAAGAAGATAAGCACTCGGACCCCACGGCCCAAGAGTTTCAACCCCAAACGGCTCGAAATAAAAATTGGTTAAATAAAGCTAAATTACCATCATATGTTAATAAATTTAATTAAGAAATTATTCACATCAATGAAACGATCATTGAATTTAAACTCGCTGTAATGATGCGACTTCGTGTCATTCCCATGTTTTTATCAAATCGGATTCTCTATATTCTTTATATCAGAAGAATCAAAGTACCAAAAGCTTCTGATGTACCGTAATGACCAACACGATATTCGATAAGGCCGATGGTGAGGCAATCGGAGTCAGATGTCTTTTTTGATGTCAATAATATATGTGTGTATGTTGTACATATGTATCGCTTGTATCTACATAATGTGTATTCCTAACGCGTTTTGCCTTTAGGCGAAGCTAAAAGCGTCGATATCAGGGTGTGTCAAGTCAATGAAGCTTGAAGTTATGAATGACAATAATGTGAAAGTCTCATGAGGCTTGAGTAGTGAGGTAAATTAATGTGTTATGTAGGTTAGGCAACATATCATTAATATGATATTTTCAATTGCGATTATAAAGACAGCCTCTTTCTATAGATTTTCTATAATAAAGTATTACTATATTATTAGAACAGTAATGTTGACATTTACTACTCTAGTATTATATTATCTATTATATATGTTTAGTATCTAATCCATAATTCTAATACTATGGAAATTTGCTATCGACAAAGTTTATATAAACCATGCAAATTTCGTAAACCTATGCACAGAGACAGGTAAGAATCTTTGAACGTTTAATGAGCCCCTTTAAAACTCAGGGCACGTTTGAATGAAACAACGATGAAGCTATTGCAAGACGCTATCCGGCGGAAATCTTGGCTGAGACCTGAGACATATAATGCCTTGTACATCGATCATTCGAACCATTCAAGTTTATAATATGTGCTTTTGATTATGCTGGTGGTGCAAATAAGCGGGTATTAAGATCGTTCTGATTTATAAGTCCTATGGAACTAAAGGAAACGTATAATATAGTAAGATAAAATGACACGCGGAAGAAGTTATATGTAAATGATGATTGGACGTTAACTCTCGTAAGTAATGTATTAGCAATCTGTAATAACAGATGATCTTGGAAGTACTGAGAATTTCATGGAATTAATTTAACTCGAAGCGGAATATTTTGCTCATAGTTTTGAAACCGTTAGGGGAGAACTATTAAAAATTCTGCTAAAACTATTAAGAACAATGCCATTTCGAAGTTGGTTTAATTACACTTGATTGTTCAATGGCTCCAACTTATTACAAGTTCACACGCTTGAGCAAAGTTTACTCAAAGTCACGATAATGTGAGTAACGTTTAGATTTGTTCCGTTAAGCGGTGTGTGCTTCGACTCCGTACACAAACGTACAATATCGTCAGTGACAATAGAGATACAAACAATAGAACAGATTACCAAGAGGAACGTGCGATTACGGACTGAATAGGCGAAATAGATGAACTATCGTACAACATATTATTCCATCTTTCGGTTAGAATTTTACAGAAAATCCCAAATACTGACACTAATATAACTGCCGATAAAACTATTGACTCGAGGGTAGTCCTAATGAAATTCTGGAGCCACACTGACAAACGCTCCGATGAAGATCCAATATATCAACGGGCTCCCAGCGAAGATAAACATGGGAGGTGCTTTCTATCTCACGCCCTAAATCTTCCTTCCCCTACAAGAAAATATCTAAGATATTTCCCCTCTGCCATAACCCTCTCGGGTTGGGCAATTTCCGTTGACCGTCCGGATACACCGCGACTCAAAGATACAGGTAGGCGTTAAACGAACACTTTATCTTGTTTATCAGTTTCGCGGAACTACTAGCTGTAACATCGGGGCCCAAACGACAGCACGACACCACAATGCGGGTGTATTCACGCCCGTTGGATAAACAAAGATGGTTTCCATTCCGGTAAAGATATAGTTCCGTAACTCTTTTGACTAACGGATGGTATCACGATAAGGGTGAAGCAATACGTGTGTGCAGAGTAAATTGAAACAACGTACCACGCAACTTAATCGTAAAGTGATTAAATTATATTTGGTTAACCCACTTCCTTCACTCACGGGATGTTTGCGTCCGAGCGGCGACGCAATGTTTGTATTGAAAACACTGGACTACAAACTGGGACAAATCTCCGGTTCTACGGATACTAGTGCTCAAAAGAAACACAGTTCCATTAGGAAGATTACACCACAATAACAAATAAACTTGCAGATTAAGACTAAACACAACGTAGGACACAATGTAATCGACGAAAACAGATATAGTCACATTCGAGAATGTGACTATATCTTAGAAATGGTAATAACCATACAGATTCACTGTCGACTTATCTCTGAGGCGGAATGTTCGTATTTTCGCAGACATAAAATAACCCCAGGAAACAAATTTTGGGTTTGCATAGCTATTTACGTCATTTGATTGCATTACGTCGAGCGCTCGACAGTTTGTATGAAATTGCGTTCGGTACTTTATTCATAGGAGTACAATAAACTTTCAGGCTCAGGGTCGGCGATTAGGCGCAGGGCCATTGGTACAAAGACCTTAGAGTTCGGGTCGCGGAGGTCGACAAACGGACGGTCGCCCTACAGACAAGCTTTTATACAAACGAAGCAGGTATTTATAGAACTAATATAATTTGCTTCATTAAAGTAACATTACTTAAAGTAGTTCAATTACAACAGCATATTATTCTACAGTATGTAAGTAGTTAGCCGTTTCTTATGATTGACTGTCTTGAGATAATTAGTGACTCTCAGAATTCCCAAATTAACTCCTTGGCAACGTGAAATATTTTCCTATTACACATGTTGAGCACATCGGAGTGTTTACGGGAAGCCGGGAGCGCCCTCCTGTCGCCGATGGTCATAACGCGTGGGGCCCCAGCGATCAATACACAGGGCTTCCCTACTGGCATGCCGTCGACTGCGTAGCCCACTTCCGAACGACGCTCACGCAATTTTATACACACCAATTGTTGAGTCCTTTAATTCTTTAAGAAACAATTAGTCCTCGAGCTGACGACTCGAAACTTTGACGTGCCCCAAAGTCTTTATGAACGACGCTAATAGACGACTAAGCTGATCAAAGCTCGTCAAACTTGGTAAATTAAGCGTTCCGTCAGCATCAATTATGAATGCGTCTGTAATATGCAAATGAAGGGGAATATAGTGGCCCATAATTATCAGGAATCGTACGCTTATGAGAACTAATATGAACCAGTCCATGTACGGTATCTAAATGCACATTATATTGAAAATTACGATAGGTATAGGTAATATGGTAACCTAAGTAGGTATCCCTAAGCGTTCAGTGCGATATTATGTTCAGTTTTGCGGCAATAGCGTGCGTATACGTGACTCAATGAATTCAGGGGGTATGATGTAGTTTTATTCGTCGTATAAGCAATTTGGGGGTTTATTAACGAACCGCATGAGGGAGTTTTGGGACTCGGGAGTCAATGTTGGTGTCACGGAAACAGACAAACGTCATAGTAATAATTTTCGGGCAACATATTTTTGGTATGCGAATCAGATTCAGAACTGCTGGCAGTGAGTAGAATCGACAAAAAGACTTAGAAATAGAGTAGTTTAAATATTTTCTTCATTTAGTTGCTATTGTAGCTTATTTTCGCTTTACGATAAAAAAAGAAACTCTATTTTACTTTACACGGCGCTTTAATAGCCTTTCTTAATTTAGGTATACTTGAAGCGCTAAGGAAAGCTGGGGCATAGGTAGTTCTTTCAGGAAGGTAAGTACTTGTCGCCGGGTGCAATTTATGGTCTCATTCCGGAGAAAATAACCGTCTGCATTATGAAACTTTCCTAAGGTGTAAGCTAAAGTGAGTTTTATCATACCAAGGTAAAAGTACTATACCTAAACCTATACAAGTTAGTTTTGTAATGAATACTGATGACCAAGGTATAGAGGTAAATCTATAGGGTGTACTTACAGCTCAATAACTAGCTTTAAGTTTATTCAATCATGGTAATATGTGAACAGTGCTGTGAACTGGAGTATTACTTTCATTTAGGTGTTTCTGCTTTAATATTACATAATGTAAGTATACTGTTGTGCATGTTTGATAAAATAAAATAGGATGGACAAAAACCGTATTTACATTGAAAATACGAAAATACAACACAACACATTTTGGAGGCATGAGGAACAGGGTGTAAAGTTCCTCATCCACCATTGAAAAGGGAGGATCCTCCGACCAAACGGGTGTTGTGTCTGGTGGGCTAACTACTGCCGGACGGTTGTTGTCGGGAACTTGTATACGTTCCAATCGCGCAGATAACTTTAATACCGCGATGTAGGATATCAGTCAATAGTTCCTATGTGGCAAGATAGATGTCGCTACATCATCAACACACAGCACACAAACACACACATAACTGCCGAAATGTGGGTGTACTTCCAGGTACACCTCTGCCTAGTCGTCCGGGGATTACAGGCGTGATGTTATATGTGTAACATGGAAAAAAAAATTGTCAGGATTCGACCCTATAGGACCACATCTAATTAACTTAGCGACTGGTCATGACATGTTTATATCAAAAAAGTATTCCGTCTTAAAAGAAAAATCGAATGTTTAAGACATTTTCGTGAGAGATACCGCTTTAATTAAAAGGAAAGATAATTAAATCAACATTTATTCAAATTAGTCCCAAAGGGGATCTCAGAAGCAAGTACTCATAAACAATTTACTCTCCGATTTTAAATCACACGAACTTGAACATTTTGGCTTGTGTATGAAAGAAAGAAAGTGGAAAGTAATTAAATGTTTACGTGCAGACGACAGTTATTTATTGGGTTTTTACGTGGAGTTGAAATATGGAAGGGTGGGCACTCCCTGGGTTATTAATAGGAAGTCAGCTCGAGTGTCGGTAACAGTGATATTCGAACGCATGTTTTGTACAACTGAGTCTGTGATACAGGCGAATCCGGGGAGGGAAGGAGGAGCCGACCCAGGGTACAGGCTAAATAGAACATCGAACTAGGATATCCTTTTGAGCGCCACCGTCACGTATAGACGACAAACCAAAATGTGCCGAAATTGAAACGTTTTTATGAACGTAAGTGCTGTGTCCGTTTTATCCTAATAATGATAGAAAAATAGATGAAGATTCTAAAAATGCATAATATTTTTTATTAAACAAAATAAATATCAAGTTAATATTTGAGTATCAAATTGCATTACGTATTTTGTATTTTTGCCTTTTATTATCCTCAAAAGTACAATTTCAATTATAATTGGTTTTGCCCATTCGATGCAAAATCATACATATTTTTTGATACTCCATATTTGGGTTTAAACATTTCATAATACCTACGTGTTGTTTCTAAGTCTGTATATTTGCTTGCGGTTTATATTAATTTATACCTGTACCTATGTATGTATGATACGCAACAATACTGGCGGATAGGTACTTATTGATTAATGACTCTCCATAGTAACCAAACACCGAGCCATACCTAATAATTTGGGATTTCTAGGAAAAATCCAAGGCTTCATAAACATACCATATTCTAGGAAGGCTTCATAAACATACCATATTCTAGGTAATACGCAATACTGTTGAAATCTGTCTGATCTATTTAAAGGTTAAGGGCGTTTTTACCAATAAAACTGAACACTATCTCAAACAAAGATATTTAAGATCTATAGAGAGGACTTGCGAAGAAATGCCATAGAAAAACTGTGATCCTATGTATCAGGAACGCCACCTAGCATTATATAGGGTGACTGGTAATTAGTGACCGATACTTAAACACGTGATTGTACTCATGAATACGAATAACTTTCCCGAAGAAACTTTTTTTTTTATACTCACTAATTTTCAAGTAAGTACCTAATTCAATTACGTCACTACTGCACAACGGGGGCGGTGGGGGTAGAGGGGGAGCGTGTGACGCTACTACTAGTAGATTTTGCCCTTCCAGAGGTCAGACTATAGATATGAATATGAATATGAATATATCAGCTGATCGATCAAAGGCGCGCGCGCGGGTGTTTAAAACAGCGTTTTTGTTATTCTATTGTTTCACAAGTTATTGTGTAAAAAATAAAAATTAAATTAAAAATTTAAAAAACCCCCACCGCAAAAAAGTAAAACATTTAAAAAGTTCAAAATAACACTTTAGCCATGATATTTTACTTCACGTCGGGGTACCGCTTAAGTAAGGAATGTTCCTAGTACTTGTAGGTATGTAGGTACTTATTTTAACGGTACCCCGACGTTACGTAAAATTTCATGGCTAAAGTGTTATTTTTAACTTTTTAAATGTTTTACTTTTTTGCGGTGGGGGTTTTTTAAATTTTTAATTTAATTTTTATTTTAAAATTTTTAAACGCATTAATTTTGTTTTATAAATTATACAGTTATAAGATTTTTTCAGTGCATTGAATGTAGAGTCAAATGCTGGTTAAAACGAATCCAAACACGACATATCTGCTATTATTTTGTCAAGGGTCTACCTACTGGTGTGCTGGATAGCCTGGCTGCAGCATCAGCTCACCCTGATGCCATCAGTGCATTGTGTTTAGAATCAAATGCTGGTTGAAATGAATCCAAACACGACATACCAGCTATTATTTTGTCAAAAGTCCACCTACTGGTGTGCTGGATAGCCTGGCTGCAGCATCAGCTCATCCTGTTGCCATCAAGGCATTGTGTGCAGCATCAAATGCTGGTTGAAATTAAATCAAACACGACATATCTGCTATTATTTTGTCAAGAGTCTACCTACTGCTGTGCTGGATAGCCTGGCTGCAGCATCAGCTCATCCAGTTGCCATCAGTGCATTGTGTGCAGAATCAAATGCAGGTTAAAATGAATCCAAACACGACATATCTGCTGTTATTTTCCCAAGAGTGTATTAGTCTGCTAGATATCCTGGCTGCATCAGACCAAGTACACCATAATGTTGCTTATTAATATTACACACATGGGTGTTTGAAATTTTAAGACACACATATGTTTTTAAGTAAAGTTAATACCCATAAACGTCTAAAATAGCAGCGGTAGCTAACACAAAAGAGCTGATAACCTTGAAACGGCTGAACCGATTTTGATGAATTATGTCTAAGAATCATCGCAAGAAACCCTGCTTTCAAATAAAAAAAACCGCATCGAAATCGGTTCACCCGTTTGGGCGCTACGGTGCCACAGACAGACAGACAGACAGACAGACAGACAGACAGACAGACAGACAGACAGACAGACAGACAGACAGACAGACACACACACATAGCGGTGAAACTTATAACACCCCTCTTTTTGCGTCGGGGGTTAAAAAAAAGTTTCTTTGGGAAAGTTTATACAACATAACATAACATAACGTCACGCCTGTAATCCCCGAAGGGCTAGGCAGAGGTGTACCTGGTAGTACACCCATATTTCGCCAGTTATGTTTAAGTCCCATGTAATAGGTGGCGAGCCTATTGTCATCAATCGGGCACAAATCTAGACTCCGGGCTGCTACTGAGAAATCCCAGATGGAAAAACTCAATAACACTTTGCCCGACCCGGGGATCGAACCCGGGACCTCATGCTCAGCAGTAGCGCTTGCGACCACTAGACCAACGAGGGAGTAAAAAGCGTGGTAGGCGGAAAGTTTATTGAAATCATAAATACAATCACGTGTTTAAGTATCGGTCACTAATTACCAGTCACCCTATATAGCAAAATAAGAGCTAAAGCGGAGTGTACTAAACTAAACTAGACTCATCGACTTATGTCCACTAGGACACAAGTATCAGATGAAAACTTTGTTCGTGATGTCCCGTCTATTGTAATATTCAATGTCTTTGATCACAAAGTCCAAGAGCGTGTTAGTGTCAATATTAAATGACAATGATGATACTGACTACTGTAAAACTGTAAACCCCTGTTAAGATAAACTGATTACATTGGTCAAATTCGCCTTTAAACAAAAGACAAAATCTCTCGAGGACGGGACTAATTCCATAATTAAACAGTTCTCTATAATCTAATACAATTTCGGCCTACATATACCAAGTTAATTACGTATTAGAACTTTAGCTTCAAAGTCTTTTACAAATTTATTGTTTCCGACCGCACCCATTGTGCTGCTGGCCGGTTCGCATCCGTTTCGTGACACCTGCTTCAACGGACAAATATATAAAAAAAAACGTGTATTATCTGAACAGAATGCCTAACTGGGTATTAACTATATGCAAAGCGCACACGCGTATTTTAATTCAAAAATTCTGAATCATGTTTAGAATTCGGCGCCAAACCACAGTCCACATTGAAATCACGAAAATATAGCCCATTGTGTCCAATTTCGTTATTCTCACCCTAATGGGTATAAGCACTATTGTATCCGACTTTACGGTCTACAATTTCTACGAACCCTCTGCCCCTCAAAATTCGACGTCTGAATGTTTCGAAACTTCGCTCTCCCCTTGCGATTTAGCTATATGTAAATACAATTTATACAGAAAGTGTACTTGTAAGTGTAAAGCAATAGTCGCCTATAATTTGCGCTTGTGTGTAGTTTTGAACATAAAACACCCTATTGTTGTACCCTGGAGAGCCTTTGAAGAGCGTTTTATATGCTCCAGTTGGGCACACCTTTGGCATGTGAAAGAAGGTAAAAAGATTATTTAAAAGCATTCGTACAGGTTGCGGTTACGACTTTCGCTCAATGTGAACTTGCATAAAATACCCGACCTTGAGATAGCGTATGAGCGTAATATTTAGATAATATATTATGTATGGCATTACTGAAACATGTCACATTGCGAATAAGAGAACATCTGGCGACGAGTTCTTTGACCTAGACAAAGTTTAGGGTTTGACAACTGAAGGACGCGGTGGTGAGCAAACTGTGTAGCAAAATTAATTAGATTTTTACTCAGAGCTATATTTAAACAGAAGTTAATTAATTAACGCAACAATGTATGTTAGTTGTATAACATTAAATTAATATTTACATAGTAAAAGCAATAGCAAACAGTCAATCAAGCTACATATTTTATGATTAATAACGAAACATTTCGCAAAACAGGCAACGTTCCAATTCTGTATCTTTATGGCGAGCATTGTTGAAGATAAACAGACGAACATTTCGAAGGAATCAATCATATCGGAGTCCCAATCGAAATTTAAACATCCGATGGGGGATATTGATGTAAAAATAAACATGCTAAAAGTATACAAGAAACGAAGGGCCAAGCAAGAGACAACAAACAAGCCCATCGCGGTCAAAGAGAACATTTACTTTCACCATTTAAAATTAGAAGTTTCCAATATCGTATAAATTAGAGATTGCTATAACCAAGGTTGAGTGTGATAATTAAAGAAAGCTTTGATAATTAAAAGTATAACTACGTCGTAATCACACCGTTCTAAAAAGAGATTTTACGGTAAGGAACTAAAACAGGATGTTCGAAAAATTAATAAAGCTAGAACGATTACTAAGCAAAATGTCTCTTTGTCAGCAATTGCCAACGTTAAAGTCTGCAATCGAAATAGATGTTAGAAAGAAACCGTGACGGACGATTGTTCATTACATGAGTAACGTTACTAACGTTAGACCAAGTGAGGCCGAACACGAGCTGCACGATAATCGCATATGACTTCACACCGCTACGGGAATATTTAAATATGCCACACGAGCAGAATAGGCAATACCATTGATAGAATAAGAATTGAGGATTAACAATGTTTATGTAGAAGTTTTTAATAGATATAATGGAGATTTGATAGATAATAGAGAACGATATGTATAAGGAAGTCTTAATAGCAGATACCAACTTTACTCTATTTGTACAGGCTATCTGTAAGGAAAATGTAAAAATAAACATAATTTTGAAGAGAACAGATGTTAACGAAATTATGAGTAGACAATGGTTTTATGATACTGTCGCAAAAACACGGATTTTATTTAGATTGACTATGATAAACTAAATCGGATTCAGTAGATTGTAATTATCTTTTAATTTATCAATTAGTGGAAACCAAAACTTAAGTTTTCCTGGAATAGTAAACAGCTGATATAATCTCAGATATGTATCTTTAATATGAAATTATTTTTGTGGTTCTATTCTATTTGTTTATTTTTACAGCCGATAAGTTTGCGTGTTTAGCAACACTAGTAGAATGCTTTCACACTGTTCATCACTACATCAATACCTAATTGCATTCTAGAAAAGATGAACTATTGATTTAAATACCGTTTTAATTTACTCGTCATGTCGATCCTGTGGCTCAATTTTATTATGCGGAATATTTTTTTAAACATGGAAGTGTTGTTTTATAAAACATAGTTGTAGGCAAAACACTGATTATCGAATTCCAAAACACTGTTAGCGTAGTATAATGTCCCACTTATAAGTATTCGAGGACTGATAGTGGAAAGAAAGAGGTTACTTTAACTTCTTACAAGTGTTCACTGCGACGATTTTATCAATGTTGAGTAGTTTTGTAATCTTATGTTTGTTTTGCTATGCTCGTTCGTTCTGTAGGCCACTAGTTATTTGTATTAATATTGTCAAAATAAGTATTAGTTGGAAACAGAATCAGAATTTTATTTGTGAAACATAGGTACAGTGGTTGGCTTTGTGTTCTGTTGAAACTCCGTGCCGATTTGTGCCACCTTCAGATCGAAGTGACATCACCAAAGGCATCATCTGCCATACGTTTTATCAACTATGTTTGGGGTCGGCTCCTAGTCTGACCGGACGCAGCTGAGTTTCAGTGTTTTACATGGAGCAACTGCCTATTTGACCTTCATAGCTCAGTTACTGAGTGACAAGGTACCCTTTAGTAAAACTGGTTGCCAGACTTTTAGGCTTCTAATAACCCGTAACAACTGCCAAAGATGTACAAATGGCAACTAGGACTCAGCCTCCCTTCAACTGTACCTAATAATAGCAACTTATCCAAATGATGTCTACATTAATCTGAAAAAAGAAATTTATAATCATCCTCCGCCAAATTTCTCATACAGCAAATGTCAATTGAAAAGGTCTTCAGGTGCTTCATAAAGATAACAATATTATTTGCTGCTCGTTCTTGACAGAAAATATAAAAAAAACCCCTTGTCACAAAATTTCTAAAGCCTCACCTCGAGCAACTAGTAAATAATATACTAAGATATTCCACGATGTTGAAGTTCAAAGGCTCTCCGGAGAGGCGTCTAGAATTTCTGAAGCGTAAAAAGCCACCACTAGATAATAAAACACCGGGTGTAGACCGTTTAAAAGGTCGATTTTATTCAACCAACAATCATGTAGATAACGAAGAGAATAAAAACCAGTATTTGCTTGAACATAAATATTCACTGCAGTCCGTACAATGGTTAATACGTGGGTGTTAAACCTTTCTACCCACGTCGCGTCGGGTGATTATTTTAGTAAATTCTCATATGTAAAACCATGTTTATTGTTTACATAATATCCTGTTCCATAGCATCGGCGGTCGTGGTTAATCTCTAAATCTTCACAACGGCAATTTCCAATGGGTTCCTAGATACTGCAGCTCTTTATTACATCAGGGATTTGTTTGTTATGGGTTTCTGTCATGTTTCCGTGTTAGGTAATGCCGTGATCGATGTAGCGATACGGGCTTTTCTTTGCTTACATTACTGGCCATTACGCTTTCAACTTATCGCCACTTCCATTTATGTATGTGGAGTCAAATTACTAGAAGAAATTATACTTTTGTTTTGTCGTCGACCTTGCTGTTACGTTTAAGTAAACAACAGTAAATCGGGATTAGCGTAATTTTTTTTACTACTACTTTTGTGATATTTAGATACGATATCTGGTATGATAAAGAGTGTTTGTTCTTTATGCAAATAATTAGCGGTGTCGAAGGTCAGCATGACGCACAGTGGTCTGAAAATCGAGCTCCATACTCATAGGAACTTAAAGTCAGGGATTTCAAAAAAAAAAAAATGTAATGTGTCTGGTAGACATCCCTTTATGTAATATTAACGTATGGAAGGTATTAGTAACTCCACGCGTGAGAAAAAAAATATTTCCGTTTTTTTTGTATGGGAGAAAACACTTAAAGTTACTTTATTTGAAACTGAGTGGAACTGAAGGGCTGGTGCTAACACGAGGTATTGTACCAACCACGGCGATCAAGATGACATCAAATTCATATACCTTTCGGTGCCGCTTTGCACGTAGCAAACTTTTAAATTTTCGAATTTTCGATAGGTGATTTTTCTATTCTTTGACATGGTCTGAGGCAGTTGACCATCGATTTACTTGTGCCATCGTTAGTTAATAGCGTACTAATGCCTTTTTTGATGAGAATACTTAAAAATGACATTGATCAAGTACTTTTTTTTTAAATTGCATAATCAGCCATAATCACGGTGATTATGGCTGAGTTATAATTAGATACTAATATTATGAGCATTGATCAATTTAGACGTAGCAGGGCCAAATGAGCCTTAGTCACAAACAAAATCTATTATCTGTAATATCCTGCCCAATTAGAGAAAAACGATCGTTAATGTGGTAGTTAGGGAATGCAGAACCGGTGATGTTTTAAAGAACCGGGATTTTCGGGACCTTTTGGCTTAAGAACCGGGATTCCCGGTACTATCGATACTTTTGATACTTTAATAAGTCTTTGTAAGAGAGTTGAAAGTGTAGAAACGGAGAAAGTGAAAATAAGACGAAATGACAGGGCAAAGTAAAAACATTTAAATCAAATCAAATAAAACGTTTTATTTCTTGTGTGAGTGCAGATTCAGGCTTAAAAGATGAAAATTTATGTCTTGATAATAGTTTCTGGATTTCGCCGATCAGTTGTTGTTTTCTTTTGTCTGCTTGTTTTATTACAATATTTTGAATTGAATTTGCAGCCTTCGGCAATTTATGTCCGAATTTTCGAAACAGCATTCGCAGATGTTCAGACCTACAAATGTTCGGAAAGGATATCCATCCATAGCTGACATTCGGGAAACCATAAGTTCCTTGGAAGGATTTGCGTCAGATTCGTAGTAATCAGTTAAGCTTTTTTCTTTGGTATAATTTCAGTATTTGTCGATGTTGAAGGAGATTCGATACTTTGAGGAACTTGAAACTACCTTTTGGAAGGGGCAACTAGAATCATTATATTTTATTTAACTTGTAAGTTTAACGTTCAAAAGTGCCTTTTAAATGGCCTAATTGAAATAAATGATTTGACTTTGACTTTGACTATCTGCTGTGTTCATGCTAATCTGATGCAAATTTTTTAAATGCTTTTGGAGACCACTCGTACTACCTCCAGTACACTTCAAAATTCGTTTACACGTGGTAATAATGCCATACTGACATTTTATCGTTGGCTTTATTAAGGACTGCCTCAAAATCCATCGTCTGTAACAAAATATAGAATAATGATTGAAATACAAAGTTAAACGAAAAACGTTGGTACCTACCGACTAAATTACTTGATGTTTAATCAATACAGTGCACTGTAGTTTTAAGGTAAAGTATGTAACATTAAAAAAAGCTAATTAAAAATATCATTAGAACAGCTAATATTATTCTACTAATAAAATAAGCTTCCCAATCCCATGTAAGTAGGTTGGTAAACAAACAGCTAGTCGTACCTAAACTACTTCTTGCTTAATTAATACAGTGCATTGTAGTTTTATTGTGCCGTAAGTAACATTAAAAATAAACTGAATTTGTAAAACTTAGAACAGTAAATTTTATTAGTGTACGTATTAAAATCAACTTCCGAATCCCATGTCGGTTGGTGAACAATCAGCTGCTCGTATTTTGTATTCATAATGAGGATGGAGAATGAGAATGGTGGCTACAATAACTAAATAAAGCCGCTCATGTTTCATTAATTTTGTTTATTAATAATAAATACTCACTTTCCAAAAGAAGTAGTCTTGTTTGAGTAGTTTTTGCAAAGCACTTTAGACCGAAATCCCACTAGCACAACATTTCGAAGACGCGATCACAATCTAACTGAGCGGGACGCGCGTATACAAGATGGCCGCCACCTGCCCCTCCCGCACCTACGCACCCTCGCGCATCATGCTCTTGTATTACTAGGTAGCAACGGTGGTAGCTAGGTAGTATAATAGTAACAGTGCAGCTGTAGGATTTTTCAGGCAATAAAATTAGAAAAAATCTAAACGCAAAGTATCTTTTCCCGAAAGTACCGAAAGAACCGGGATTTGGTTTTGGAAATCCCGGTTCCTAAAACGACGCAATATTCCGGGATATCCCGGTACTTTCGGTTCCGGGAATTCCCGGGACTATTCACTAGACGCGACACTGAGGTCAAGTGTGGCTAGTTAGCCACATTTTAACGTATCGCTTTCTGAGCGTTTATTACCTATCTACACCTTTTTACTTGTAATATCATTATGTGCAACCTAATTTCACCGTAAAATGTATAGAAATGTTAGGTTATTATAGGTTAACACTTCAGATTTCAGATTTAGTTACGTTACTTAATTCAATAAATTATTTTACTTCACAGTACCTAATATATACTACAGTAAATTCAGTGCTTTATAACTTTATCTAGTTACTCGTGAAACAATACTTGAGTGTGTCCGGAAAGCTGAAATCAAAAACCCTTGATAGAACTTTAAAGCGGTGATTATTTATTGACTTCAATATTTGTTAGACCCTACAATTCAATAGCACAATCAAACATAAATTTATACTCCTCATATTGTATTAACTTCATAATTGACTAAAACTTTGAAGAAGGCACGTGAAGGTGTTCACCTTGAACCAGTTGGGGAAAGTGAAAGTTCTTTGTTGACTTTATTTGTGGGAAGTCAGTGAAGTGCCGAACGACTTCCGCGTACGCACGCTCCTGTTTGGGATATGTCGATACTCGATACTTGCACACAATCAGACAGTTGGCACAACACTAACAGCAACGTTGTTGGTTGACTATCTTTTCATTGTCAGTAATTAACTGGCGTGCAGTTGCACACCGAACATTGATGATAACTGAGAATTTACAAAAAATGCAATTGCACTTTCACCGGACTTCAAGTTTCGGAGACTATCAGACGCTCCGTGCGCTTCGTCACAACGCTGGGAGCGCGCATGAGGTCATCCTAAGGGTGACTGGTAATTAGTGACCGATACTTAAACACGTGATTATACTCATGAATTCGAATAACTTTCCCAAAGAACTTTTTTATACTCATTAACTTTCAATTAATTGAATTACGTCAGTACCTACTGCACAACGAGAGCGGAGGGGGCGGTCTGGGAGCGTGTGACGCTACTACTAGTAGATTTTGCCCTTCCTGAAGTCAGGACTGAGGACTATCAGCAGATAGATCGTGCCGATTCATGCCTACTGTGATGCGGTTTTGTTATTTTATTGTGTTATAAGTTATGTGTAGGTATACAAAAAAAGTTTCTTTAGGAAAATTGATTGAAATCATGAACACAATCACGTGTTTAATTTTCGGTCACTAATTACCAGTCACCCTATACAACGTGGCGCTACAATGGTGACATTAACTTAACACACGTATACGTTATCCCAGTTTCGTTTTAAGAAGTAATTTTATTTCCATAAAACGTCATTATTTACTGATTAATTTAAAAAAATAAAAAAATATAGAAATAAGCATCCTGTACAAAAATAATCATAGTGCAGCGGTCATTTGCCGGGGTCACGGATCATAACATCGCGTCAAAGAAATTGAAACGAATAAGCAATACCTCTATCCTTTTGTCGGCGCGTGCTCTCTCCCTTCCACAGTTCCACCCCCGCCGCACCCGAATCCTTAGTGCCAGCCGGACCCGTTACCTTGACACACATCTTTACGCTCGTGTCGTGCGCATAATTTCGTCGTTGTTTTGTGAATGTTTCGCGAAAAAGACGCTTACTTATTGTTTTATTTATTTAGTTTTGTGTAATTAGAATAGTAAATAGATTATAGTACTGCGATAAAGACGCTTTGCTTTGTTTTCGTTAGTTTTCCGATCTACATAGTACCTACGTGTTCTACGATTAAGGACGTTATTATTTGTGAATTTGTGATGGCAAATAGGTACACATCCGAATTGAGAGGAATGGCTGTAAGTGACAATTTATTTTCAAATGTGCGGGAAAATATGAAACGCCGTTCGGCCCTTTGTATTCGTCAACAAGGTGGACTCATTGAAAATAAGAAAATTTAAAATAAAGACAATTAAATAAAAGTACCTAGTGATTAGTGATGATAGTGGTAATAACTCATAGTAATAAGAGAGCGTGTTATGATAAGTGTTTGACTAAACAGCTCCGCTGTAGGTAGGTCTTTGATAGAATGCCGTCAAAGGATCGCAAGTAGGGAATGCAGAACCGGTGAAGTTTAAAAGAACCGGGATTTTCGGGACCTTTTGGCTTAAGAACCGGGATTCCCGGTACTATCGATACTTTTGATACTTTAATAAGTCTTTGTAAGAGAGTTGAACGTGTTGAAACGGAGAAAGTAAAAATAAGACGAAATGACAGGGCAAAGTAAAAACATTTAAATCAAATCAAATAAAACGTTTTATTTCTTGTGTTAGTGCAGATTCAGGCTTAAAAGATGAAAATTTATGTCTTGATAATAGTTTCTGGATTTCGCCGATCAGTTGTTGTTTTCTTTTGTCTGCTTGTTTTATTACAATATTTTGAATCGAATTTGCAGCCTTCCGCAATTTATGTCCGAATTTTCGAAACAGCATTCGCAGATGTTCGGAAAGGATATCCATCCATAGCTGACATTCGGGAAACCATAAGTTCCTTGGAAGGATTTGCGTCAGATTCGTAGTAATCAGTTAAGCTTTATTCTTTGGTATAATTTCAGTATTTGTCGATGTTGAAGGAGATTCGACACTTTGAGGAACTTGACTATCTGCTGTGTTCATGCTAATCTGATGCACATTTTTTAAATGCTTTTGGAGACCACCCGTACTACCTCCAGTACACTTCAAAATTCGTTTACACGCGGAAATAATGCCATTCTGACGTTTTATCGTTGGCTTTATTAAGGACTGCCTCAAAATCCATCGTCTTTAAGAAAATATAGAGTAATTATTGAAATACAAAGTTAAACGAAAAACGTTGGTACCGACTAAATTACTTGATGTTTAATCAATACAGTGCACTGTAGTTTTAAGGTAAAGTATGTATCATTAAAAAAAGCTAATTAAAAATATCATTAGAACAGCTAATATTATTCTACGAATAAAATAAGCTTCCCAATCCCATGTAAGTAGGTTGGTAAACAAACAGCTAGTCGTACCTAAACTACTTCTTGCTTAATTAATACAGTGCATTGTAGTTTCATTGTGCCGTAAGTAACATTCAAAATAAACTGAATTTGTAAAACTTTAGAACAGCAAATTTTATTAGTGTACGTATTAAAATCAACTTCCGAATCCCATGTCGAATGGTGAACAATCAGCTGCTCGTATTTTGTATTCAAAATAAGGATGGAGAATGAGAATGGTGGCTACAATAACTAAATAATTGTATAAAGCCGCTCATGTTTCATTAATTTTGTTTAATAAAAATAAATACTCACTTTCCAAAAGAAGTAGTCTTGTTTGAGTAGTTTTTTGCAAAGCACTTTACACCGAAATCCCACTAGCACAACATTTCGAAGACGCGATCACAATCTAACTGAGCGGGACGCGCGTATACAAGATGGCCGCCACCTGCCCCTCCCGCACCTTCGCACCCTCGCGCATCATGATCTTGTATTACTAGGTAGCAACGGTGGTAGCTAGGTAGTATAATAGTAACAGTGCAGCTGTAGGATTTTTCAGGCAATTAAAAAAATTAGAAAAATTCTAAACGCGAAGTATCTTTTCCCGAAAGTATCGAAAGAACCGGGATTTGGTTTTGGAAATACCGGTTCCTAAAACGATGCAAATTTCCGGGATATCCCGGTACTTTCGGTTCCGGGATTTCCCGGGACTATTCACTAGTGGTAGTTGTATAAAAATAGGACGTTTAATTTTACTTTTATCAGAAGCTCTATGCACTTGTGCGCGCTAAGTTATTACGTTATATTTGTTATTGTGTTGTGATGCAAGGTTTTGGTACCAATTTGGACAATTTCATTTTTGTGGCAAACAACAGTTGTTTTTCAAACCCTAAAATGTTATTTGAAGATTTTGTAAATATTGTTGATTGGTCAGAAAAGGAAAAGAAAGGAATTCAGACAATTCTGCCAGACTTAAGTGTGCTCGTTAAGGAACAAATAGATCTCGTGTAATCGCACGAGACGTACATTCATAAAAAAGTATGATACGTGGCTGCAAGAGGCCATAAAATGACCTGAGCTCGTGAGGGAAAAACCCCTTCTGTAGTGTCAGAAGAACAGCAACCGTGTTCTAGTTCTGACTACTCTATAGATGAGGATGCATCAACATCCTGGGGATCATAGACGTGCAGTATTGGAACATCAACATCAGTTGTGAGTCACAGAAAACCGTTTGTGGATCTAAGCCCGCTACAGAAGAGAAGGAGAGTGGAAGAGCTCCTAACGTACAGTACTGAAAGTCTTGCTCATGCAACTGGTTTAAAAGTACAAATCAAAAGTATCGCAGATAATATTATCAAACTAGTCTCGGAGCATCCCGGCAAAGATAAAGGAATTGTCAAAGCCAAAGAAAACGATGCCAATGTATTCTTCTAAATATAAAGATTTATGTATTTTGACCTCATTGAAGCTTTCGAAGTGGCAGTATATACCTTTATAATCTTGTGCAAACGATGAAGGAATATCAGCCATCTTTCGAAGCGAAGAAGAACTGCTTTCCGCCAAAAGATGACTTAGAAGTCACGGAATTAGGGGTTAAAGTAAAACTCCAAGCAATTTTGGACAAAACCTTGGCTAGACTTGGAAAATTCGCAGAATCTCCGCTGGATGGTAAAGAATTGACACTAATATGCGATGGGTTTTGATGGTGCTTCAGGGCAACGTTTGTATAAACAAACAATGGCAGAAGATAATGATTCCAGCATTTTTATGTGTTTTTTCGCTTAGTTTGTGACAAAGAAAACATATGAAATAATCCCAAGCCATCTCCCACAATGTTGTGCAGACCAATATATTTTAAGTTTTTAAACGAAAAAAACCTGAACATGGTTAAAGTGTTCTTCAACTACCTCATTAACGATCGTTTTTCTCTAATTAGGCAGGATATTACAGATAATAGATTTTGTTTGTGACTAAGGCTCATTTGGCCCTGTTACGTCTAAATTGATCAATGCTCATAATATTAGTATCTAATTATAACTCAGCCATAATCACCGTGATTATGGCTGATTATGCAATTTAAAAAAAAAGTACTTGATCAATGACATTTTTAAGTATTCTCATCAAAAAAGGCATTAGTACGCTATTAACTAACGATGGCACAAGTAAATCGATGGTCAACTGCCTCGGACCATGTCAAAGAATAGAAAAATCACCTATCGAAAATTCGAAAATTTAAAAGTTTGCTACGTGCAAAGCGGCACCGAAAGGTTTATGAATTTAATGTCATCTTGATCGCCGTGGTTGGTACAATACCTCGTGTTAGCACCAGCCCTTCAGTTCCACTCAGTTTCAAATAAAGTAACTTTAAGTGTTTTCTCCCATACAAAAAAAACGGAAATATTTTTTTTCTCACGCGTGGAGTTACTAATACCTTCCATACGTTAATATTACATAAAGGGATGTCTACCAGACACATTACATTTTTTTTTTTTGAAATCCCTGACTTTAAGTTCCTATGAGTATGGAGCTCGATTTTCAGACCACTGTGTGACGGCTTTCTCTCGAGATTTCCTAATGTTAAGATTTAGTCCGTTAATAGTGCCCAGTAGAGTTACTTATGGTACTGTTTTTATAGGAACAGAGATTACTACGTGACGTGACCGTAGCTCCACGTCAAGTTTGTGAAACAGTCTGAAGGATATAAAACGTGATCGGCTGCACGTGTTTTGTTTTGGTATGGTCTGGTCAGGTATGATTTATACAAACAGTGCGTTGGAGATATGTGTGTTTTATGTACTTTGCGACACAAAGCACAGCTGCAGATTGACCACACGCCTCGGCCCTTCTGATATGTGGTCACGTACATACATAGCTGTTTAGATGTTTATGGGATGCTACAGGGTTACCACTTTTGTTGCGGATGTACCGTTCGTTCCCGTGACCCCCGTTACACGTGTGAGAACATCGGGGTGGATTTTGGTAAGTAAGAGTCTGACAGATCCCTCCGTTCTCTCCAGGGCGGGGGATATCCAGGAGAATTTTCTACTCTGAATAAAAAAAGGGTTACCGCTTTTAATTTAGTAATCAATTGTTACACAATGCCGTCAATTTCCTTGCTCAAAAGACTAAACTAAAATTAACTTGGCGCTTACTGGAATATATCTGTAAAAACGCAGTGACCGCACGATGATGACATTTAAGAACCAAGTTAATGATGTCAAGTTTGTCTTAAACTTCGCCATGTATTTGATTGATGCGATTGAAATGTGTCTTTATTTGTCAAGAAATAGTTCAATTGACAACTCTTACAAACGTCCGCATCTTTCTAATTTTTTAAGAGAGAATCGCATCCATATGAACACAATATGCAGTTGATTAATAAGCCATTTTAACATGTGTTAATTACACCTATCGTATTGCTGTCAAGATACGAGTCTGATACAATCAATTTAGCAACTGATAAATGTACTTACTTCGCTTATCGCGATTCATCAACACAATCAATTAGTACTTCGTTGTAATCATTAATCCACGTTAAGTTAGATAATTTCCTTGTTTCGATACGATTCACGATCTTGTATACCTACAAGCGTAGTTATTCAAAACGAAATCTTAAAAATTGCCTAATTGAGATTCTTAAAATAAACCTTATTGTTTGTGCAAAAATAAAACACGGTCTGTACCTACGATTCGTGGAAGCATTATAAAGTAATTTTACTTGGAATGTTTTGATAACGTGATACAGCTCTATTGTTTGTGTTCTGGTTTAAAATAGAATATTTACGGCAAATATTTTCACAATGTATGAGGTTCGTTTATTTTAAAAGCTATTAATTACGGTAATAATCTGATAACGCTGGGTGGTAAATAGGTATTTAATGTTAATGTATCGAGTTACAGAGGCCAGCCCTGCGGAGTTCGTTCCCAGAGAATGGACACAGCCGGTCAGCGCGCCACGTATCATATGCCCAATTACACCGCTCAGCGACGGAACGCCAGTTCCCAGCGACCCAACCTCCAGGTTCAATGCTACTTCTACCTTCTCGATTCTATACTCGCCTAGTACTTTGATCAAACTTGATCAATCGGATGAATTTGGACAGCGGTAATTCAAACACAATTTGCGCCCTGTGGCAAGGGTATTGTTCCCAAAACAAAACCATTTTCTACATTTGTTTGGATAGAACGCGGTTTCACGGAACCAAAAATAAATCAATGTCAACGCTCTCCCATTCATAAATCCTGAGCGGAACTGTTGTCAGCATTTTCAGCGTCTGTAATTTAATTTTGCTATATGGGGAAATTATTTTATTGTCTCTACCCAACATTGAAATTTTTGCAACAACCAAAAGAGTTACAGTTGAAATATGAATGCAATATTTCTGAACACTGTTTCCCCCTAGAGGAGCATCTGGAATCACTGCAAATAACTAAGGACTCCGTTTATAGCCTAGCACATTCTTGAGATCCGTTTACGAGGAATGTTCGATATGAGAAGTCAACCAATGCGGGAACATTTTATGAGCTATCTTCGGATATTGCATTATACGACAAACATGGTTGAGTTCCATGGACCACCATATTGCAGTAAACATATTTTTAAATGCGTTACGATTAAGATAAGGAAAATGGCGAATAAAATTTAAGAAAGAGAATATCAATTTGTGGAGCTATTTTCTTAAAGGACAGCGAAATAAAACAAAACGACTCACAATTATCTCTGAAGGAGTGTAAAAAATAATAACATGTTTTACTGGCGAATGGAAATTAAAATGTTCAGACTCGCTGTTAAACGCGGAGGTGAGTTTGCTCTGCGAAGGGAGGAGTGAGGACGTTTCAGTTTCACGCTGTCAAAGGTTTGAAGTTGCTTGGGGCGCGTTCGTTTTGTGCATGATTATGACATTTATTAATTTACACGCACACTCTACGCTGCATTCGCACATTAACGTGGCGTTGCTTGTAGAAAGGTGTTAAAATAAATGGAGAAATGAAATGGACAAATGCGACATAGAAATAACGTAGAGAGACGGTACTTATCCAAAATTAAACTCAACATTTGTCATTTAGGATGACTAATGTTAAGTGTTGACGTTCTTCTAAGTTCGTACAACTAAAGGAATTACCATTGGGTGGCTCCCTTAATATCCTTAATCAATTTGGAAAATAAAATAAAATCATACTTAATAAATTGTTTATCTAGCATTTTCCCAACTATGGCTTCCAGTCCAACAGGATGCAGCTGAATACAAGAATTTAATTTAATCTACGATATAGATAGCTGTAAGTATTATTGCCTAATCTCGGATTAGTAAAAAAAAACCGAGTTGAAGAAGAAGGGAAAAAATGTATTGTTTTGTGCTGTTTGACGGTGTTTGCCCTCCGTGCTAGACGGAGCGGCACAATAAATACATTACCAGGTCCATGAACTTGAGTCTCAATTGCACATTATATTTTTAGCTTGGCGCGTACTAAAATTGTCCGTACCCACTTATACAGTTGCGTAGGTAGCATTGGTATAAGGCATAATAAAAGATAAGATAACTGTAAGCTGCAAGCAATCAATAATTGTGTTCTAAGCAGTAAGTAATAAATACCATTTCCTAAATAGATATAAGAACTACTGAGGGATTATACAAGTTATTATTCATATCAACCAAAGATTTTGATCACCATCCGTAACTAAAATAAGATTCCAATAATGGTTTAAAAGCTGATAGATAAAGTCTATAACATCTGCGTTGTCAACAGACGACATTATGAGAAATTGTCACGATACATGTGCATGACCAACACATTCGCGTATACTTGAAATGCATTCATCCGTATGTAAACGTCAAGATCCAATTACAACAGTCGGATGAAAAAATGAACCAAGAAACTAACTAAATTCCACTAGTTTAGGAATTCCGTTCGTAGTCGTCACGGCTAGCAGTAAAAATTCATCGTCGACGAAGGAACCGAGTTCCAGCACAATTTGCTTTATGCTGGCTAGACTAAACCCGTTGGCTGTATGAAATTACAAATGAAATATCTACGTAATATTTCTCTCGCAAGTCTCTGTATTGGTCCAGAAGCGAATTTAAAATTGCTCTACTCTAGACTAATTCCTTGTCATTCACTGGTGAATGCCGTTTCTAGCTTTGGTACTCCGTCATCAGTGGACTGTGTACGACAGTATCAGGCCATCACGTGGGGAAAGCGTATGTTACAATTAGTCATAGTGTTTCCACTTGCGGTATAAAGAAATGAAAGAATTCAACAGCTGACTGCATTCTCGTATAAACACGGTGGTGTAATAAGGCAATACCTACACAACCGCTTGCTGACACAATGAGGTCCGTTACGACATTACAGGCTTGCTTGTAAACAAATATTCAATAATGCACTTAATCAAGACATGGCTCGGTTCATTTTCAATAGTCCTGTAATGCAAACAAATCTGAATGCAGGGACTATTAAAGAATACTTGCTTAAACCTACTATAGATCCATTTAAACAACCTTCATCAGGTAATTCTGACTTTATCAAATTCATATAATTAGAAGACTTCTAATCTATTATATTAGTACATATAACGAGTAGTCAGAATCCGAAACTTTTACAACAGTCTTATCTAACGTACTACGCAGTTATTCTGTTATGGAGGTCAAATAGGCAGTCGTCGCAAGACTGGTCTGCTAGCTACATGTGGTTAGACGTGTGGTTAGACTGGATTATGGCAAGGCAGATGGTGATGAATCTACATTTTATTTTATACGATTGCACGAACTTACACCGTCGTTCGAAGCATTTGTCGCGCTCCTAAAAAATCCATCCCAAAACGAGTAATAAGGCTGTCGGTGTGCCCGCCGCGCCTCGTTTTACGCCGAACGAGCCCCATCGGACTTTCTGAAACCCTAATGGTGGTCGGTACTCGACCCGAACCGATCGTTTCTATATACATTGAAAGCAAAGTTGAAACAAAGAGTTACTACTTACCACGAAATTGCAATTTCACTTAGGGCCATTTATGACTGATCCTCTCCTACTAATACTTTTTTTTAGACGTTTCTGTTACTAGAGGTATAATTATGAAATACGAAGGAATTACCCACATTTATGGAACTTGAAGTTTTTAAAGTAGGTAGTTGGAAGTATTTCCTGGGCAGTTTGTTTTTGTTGTCTCGACAAGGCTCTCGTACTGTTTCGACGCGAGTAATAAGGACTCTCTGCTTGGGAAATTTTCAACATTTGGACTTGTTTATTACAAATAGTTGGAACTGGAAATAAATTGGCTATAAAAGCAGATACTATTATTATGTCACCCGGTAACGAATACGCGTATTTGGAAACTTTAAAAATGGTCGCAGTTTTGCAAAGTAAGCAGTCTCTAGTTCCCTACTTAATGTGTGTAACGCTGTCTTATCGACGTAATCATTGTTCTGCTATCCACGGCCATCGAAGACGTAAACCGCTCTATTCCCGTGTTTACTTCAATCACGTTGTTAGACAGCCAGGTGAAGTGTAGCAGACGTGAGAATCTTTCTGCGGCGCGTTTCGCGGCCAACCGCTCATTGGTTTGACGACCTAATGGTCGGTCGGTTGCATAATAACTGCAATTAAATTGCATCTGATCCCCGCGGGGTGAACCATTGTCAATCTCGACAACGTTTCATTATAAGCCTGAACTGGCTTAGTAGTATTGTTGCTATTATTACGTGCCCTATTTAACTCAATCCTGTAATTCTGTTCTCATACACAGAACTGCGTCGTTACAATAATGTACTCTATTTAGAAATTCCTGTCGCACAAGAGTCGACACTGTTGTTTTAAATCCGCGATTCGGTAATTAAATTACAGGTTAAAAAAAAAACAATTTGTTTTCCAATCCATTGAATATTCACGGCACCGTTTGTTTGGATAAAATTCAACGGTTTATTAAAGGGTGAAAAGTGATTAAACGAGGTTGATATGACTATGCATACTAAAATTAAAAAAATATTTGGTGAGGACTATAACAAGAATTGAATACAATTGCGTTAAAATGACCAAGTATTATTATATTAATGCTTATTATTATTTTATCACTATAATAATACTTAACAGCCACTTTAAGTAACATAATAATTTGGACTAGCAGCACTTTGCTCTAATTGAAATTGAATTCAAAATTGGATTCAAGCACATTTATTGAACATTCCTCTACTTTACAATTAAAAATAACAAAGTATTTGAAAGAATGTCTGTTATTTTATTCTTAAAACTAGCTGCCCCGGCAAACTTCGTTGTGCCTTAGAGTCAATTCATTGCTCTTATTTTTTTTTTTATATTAGATATACATACGTTGAATAAGACGACAACAAATAAATCCAAACCAATAATAACTACTACTACTTTTAAATTACAACATATATATAACCTAACCTAACTGACCATACCTATCCTATAGCTAACCCAACTATCTAACCTAACTCCCTTACTAAAATGCATTGATTTAAAAAATACTAAATTCATTATTTTAATCTGAACTATTGCCTCTATGTTACATACAATTTATGCCTATAGTTTTCCCGGTCTACTTTAATTAAAGTCCTAACAGTAAAATAAGTTCTATTTGCAAAGAATTATTAAAGTTCGTCTCTGTCATCATTGCTAATTACGTAAATTGATTTCTGAAATATAAGACTTTTTTATGCTACATAGAACCTCTAAGTTTAGTAACAAAATAAATTTCAGAACGTAGGTGCGTATTATAAATTGACAACCTTACCTTCTTGGGTTTAGCTTAAGACTTGTCAATTTCAAATTGTCACCTGATAATGAACTGGGAAGTTTGACTCCTGTCATGTCATCCAAGATGGCGCTGCGTTTGAAAAATGTTTGAGACAACCGATATTCTTGATATTTATTTTTATGATGTCGAACGGGATAAAAAGTATCCTATGTCCTTCTCCTGGCTCTAAACTACCTCCCTGCCAAATTTTCAGCTAAATCGGTTCAGCCGTTCTTGAGTTATAAGCGAAGTAACTAACACGACTTTCTTTTATATATATAGATATACTCCAACAATTCTTAAAGGTGAATCATTTCTCAATTGTACACTTAACCGTTTATGAATTTACAAGGGATCAACTATCAAGTAGGTATATATTCATTTTCCATGGCGAAACGTATCGATATTATTTTGTCGGATTTTCCTATGCTGTGGAGCGGTCAACAAACCTCGTTAGAGTTGTTAAACCCGCTTAAACCTATACTTTCCACGGTTCAACGATCCTATACACGCAGGGTAACAATGTACATGAAATTCTATAACTTCCAACATGGAGACCATAAAAATGAACGCAAAAATATATAGGTGTATGGTAAAATAATACGGTATTAGGGGGTTTAAAGCTCAAGGGGTATTCTTTTAAACTAATCTTTGCTTTCCCGATTACAGCAGGTAATCTGAATAAGATTTCGCTGGGAGCGTGTAGAAGAGGCCGTAAAGATTAGAAAGATTTTTCCAGCAACATGAATAAGATTAAAAGTCATAATGTGAAAAATACGACGAGAGAATAACTTATGTTATGGCCACAAACTCCCGTTATTTAACCTTACTTTAATTTCTTGGTTAAGATTAGAAAAAAAAAACACCCTAATTAGGTAACATTTGACTTAATAATGCCTTTAATTTTGAAAACTCAACCATACTCGTTGCGTCAACTACGTTGTCGAACAGAGGATCATTTTAAACATAAGAAGCAATGGTCATCCTAACGGTTTTTTATTGTTTCAAATTCTTTCGGATTGTAATTGACAACATTTCAAAACCTTAACCTGCATATTTTATTACGTTATATAAAAGTAAATCCAAAACTAAAGGACCCATATTTTTTGGTTTCTCGGAATTATGTACTTTTCATTCATAATTTTAACTTTGAAATTCGGTACATTCTAAAAAGACGTAAGCGCCAAATCACGTCATTCATACGGTGGAATGGCGATACATCCTTTACTTTGACATTAGATATGTCTTGTTTGACATTAGATATGTCATTTTTTACATTAGATATGTCTTGTTTGACATTAGGTATGTCTTGTTTGACATTATGGTTTTCATCTTAAAAATTAGCTTGCTTACGCAAAGGTAACCACCTCATTCCACCGTATAAGTGACATCAACGCATGTGTTTTGGTTTTAATTTTTTTTTTTCAGATATTAAGGAATAGGTAAATTTAAAAATATAAATATATTTGAACTCAGCATACAAAAATAAAGAAACGGTATTTTTGTTTTAGGGTACATGTCAATTTTGAAATGTTGTCAATTGCAAGTGGAATGCAGGTCTGGTAGGAAATACTAGAAAATTATGACCAGAACTGCCTATTTGCAGATTACACAAGCAGGTAGTTAATAGGAACCATAATGACACATTACTTCTTTGATCTTGCTTCAGATTTCTAAGTATGCAACATTTAACATGTTTAATGTTACACTAATAGCCTATTGTATGCACGTTTAATTACATATTTCACGTATTTAAGTAATGACAAAAGGAAATTAAGAACAATACGGATAAGGAATAACGCCATGAATCCATGACGCTATAAATAAAAACTTTTTTTAACAATCGACGTAACGAATTCAAAATGGCGGAGTACGATGGCTGTTTTTATGGCGAAACTACATGTCAAATATTTGCTTCTAAAATTACTTTGTTAAATAATATGAAACACGGTGACTAAACTCACCACTTTTTACTCAGGCTTTACATTTCTCGTACCTGAAAAGAAAATAATAATAAAGGTATTAATCAAATGTTCGTTGTAATGTTTTACGGCAAAATGTGTGACTCATGAAATCGCGGCAATTAGGTACGGTACATAAAACCTACATACTTTACATTACAGTTTATATATTGTAGCCGTTATCCAGTTACTGTGGAGTTTGGGATTAAATAAAATGTTAGCCATTAAGCCCTGTCTAGACATACAACGCAAAAACTATCGTACTTATAGGCGACATGCGTAGAACATCGTCACATCATTATCAACATCCATACCTATGGAAACTATTGGACACATGAAAATCCGATATGTTTAATGTAGGTGTTTAAATCAGGTAACATAATATTCTAAATTTAAGCACTCAAATACATGAGGTAAACAAATGTATGAATATTTCTAACATGACTTGCCTGAAGAATTCTGTTAGTATTGACTTAACAAGACGTGTCAAATCATGTATGTTTCTCTCAGCCTACTAAAGTAGGCTAACAATAACACAACAATCAGTATTTAATAGAACAAACGCTTTCTAATATATTCGCTTCCATCCTCAATCTTCGCTTCTGAGAACGCATGGATGAATAAACATATGATTCGTGATAGTGTTTCGATCCGTTGAAATTTATCGGCCATTACAATTACTGTTCATCAAAATGCTTTCAATGATTTCACCAATCTTAAACGTCGTTTCCTAAGGCGCAATTTACTCAACTGTTTTTGAATTTGCATGGTGCTTGCAAAAATCTTCTTGCCTACGTCAATTAACTATGTTGAATCTAGATAACTAAATAGGTAAGTACTGACCCAATTTATTGAATAGATTAAGCATTGTAATTAGCTTCCACAGACCACCTTAATGGGTAAGCAAATTTCCTGTGGTATCGTAACGAGGTTAGTTGAAGCAGCGTATGGATATAGGTTTTATTCGGTAGAGTACATAGAGAAAAATAAAAATGCTGGTAATAGAACGCTTGTTTATCACTTTCTCTTCAAATTATATTTCGCATATTGTGTTTTTTATAGTCAGTTTCTAGTCCTTTTATGTAGAACACTGGTAATTCAGTTTTATCTGGTTAGACTTGAAGCCAACCACGACATAGTTTGGTAAAGGTAATATACAAATAAAACTCAAAAGTCCATTCATTGCCAAATCTTTATAGAATGAAGCTACCTACAGTTACTATCAATATTCTTAGTATATCTACTTACTGGTCACGTTGACCAACACAAAGGATTGTGTAAGTAAGTTCGTCAGTAGCTTTGAAGGACCGACCTTTTGTTTGGGCTTCTAACAGCTCTACTGTTTCCGTTAATAATATGTCCCTTTGTGTAACCATCAAGTAAGTAATAAAGCTACTAAACCAGAGGTGTTTTAAATCTAGTCGAGTAAAAGTTACGAATTGATCGGAGCATGATGTTGAATTCGGTTAACGGCCACTCAGGCGAGGTCAGCGCACCACAAACATCGGAGACGTACTGCCATTCCGAGTTTTATGGTGTTTTATCAAGGTACCGTTGAGGCAACTTCAGTTTTACTACCCGACAACTTTGCTTGCAACAGAATATTCTACTTCAAAACAAATATTTGTTGAAACAATATCGTCAGGCACCAAAGTACCAAGTTCAGTGTTCCCCTAAAATTCTATTTTTGTATTTACTATTTTTGTGTGTTCAAAAGGAGTATTCACATTTCAATCATCGTAACAGTAAACGTCAATTAATAACTAGTTCGTTCTGTACCGGTTCCTTTTCTAAATGGTGGTAACTGAGCCCTTTGATGTTTTGCTCATGAATATGATTTATGGCAAGACAGTCTTCTTCAACATAAGTTGTCTATCCTATTTATCACACTTTAACACGATTCTCCAATAAGACACGTTTCCTAAAAATACAAGTATGAAAAGCGTTTATCGTTTTATGATATTTAACATTTTGACCACCTTCCTAACTATCTAGATTGATGTTGTGTTATATTGAAGAGATAGAAAAGAAGAGTTATTATATAATGTATACACAGTAATTAGTGAGAAGGTGCCTTATAATAACCGTTTGAGCTACAGAAAGACGTTCTTAAAAAATATTCTCAAAAATATGGTCTAAAAAGATAAGCATATTTTTTTAGTTTTTTTTCAGATTTTTTTAAAACATAATAATATGTCTGAAACATTCTTTTAATCCTTAAGTAGCCGTTAACCACACCGAAAGGCATATAACTGAATGCGCCATGTCTCTTTAATAACAGAATGTAGTAGAACAAAATTTATAATGTTAAGGAGTGACTTCTACGTTCCTCCTGTAACCACAAAGGTAAAGGTTAAGGTACCTGCCCTTCCCGCAACGTCTTTTTAATTCACCCTGTACAGTCAGGTCAATGCTTTTATCCCTAGACACTTGGGTCACGCACCGCTAATTATATTACTCTTTGGGGACGGCGGTTTTATGGGTCATAGCTAATTTGAAAACGCAAACAACCTTAAATGGAGCCCCTCCTGTTCCGTTGATAAATTATAATTCACAATTTATTTCTCAATCTGTACTTTTCATTTTAAAAGTCATTTTATTGTAATAAAGCCTGGAATTTTGAAGATATAGTATTTATAGTCCTAGAGCATATACTCCTTATAGCTGATACATCAAAGACACAATAATTTCATTTGAAACGTCATTATATTCCCATAACCTCCACTCTCCAGAACCATAATTATATTAATAGTCCTAGAGGTGTGTGTGTGTATCAAAGGCTATTTATAATATTTACTTACACCAAAAATCGTATTGATGGGAGGTTAACCAACACCGAGCTTAGCAGAGCATAAACAGACCCGCTTAAACTTAATCACCCGAACAATACGATTCTATAAATAAATGTTTTATGTGCTATATCTCGGCCCGCATACGTACACCCATAACTTGGTAATCCCATATAAGCTACAATTTTATTACCCCGTGATGATGGAGCAGATTAACTAATGGAAGTCTGCTGCGTTAATTGGATTTATTTAATTTAGTAGGTCTTGCTTACACGCCCATTGAGAAATCACGGCTATAGACTCCAATCTTACTATAAACGTCGATACTTTTATGACGATTGATGTCTTGAAAGTTGAACATCATATTATTAATAGCGAAAATGTGGATTCCAATGCTAATTTCGTTTTAGGGGAAATAGAATGTGAGAATCTAATTTCTTTTCCAATACTACCTGTGGTCGTTTCCATAATTGCAATTTTGGAGAAGGTAGGTATGAAGTTAAACAATTGTGACGAACATACCGTAATAATCTCAGTATCAAACGTACTAAAGAAAGAACTCATCATAATCCCAAAAGCGAAAGCAGTTCAATGTAAGGCTAAATACAATTAAGCCGTGATCTTTACTAATATCATTTTAGTTTTTCAAAATACAATATGGCTCACCTCTGTGGAGGGGATGCTAAAGTACGAAATGCATGAGAATAAAGTTGCGAGAGAGGTGCTTGCAATAAATTGAATAATATAACTAACAGCAGGCTAATACTGCCCTACTGCAAGGGAAAGGCCAAATCACCATATCTGCTCAAGACGGGTTGGCGACATACATGTATTTTTTTTTAGTTTTTAATGAAGTATAAATAAAGTTTTATATCTGGTGTGTGGTGGATTTTATTGTTCAATCTCTCAATCGAATCTTCAGACATCATCCCCAAAATTTGTAGGTTCAAGAATCAAGTTAAGGATTTCTCTAACATGTGACAAGAATACAGAAATCAAATTCTGTATTTAGAAATATTGTTCTCGTGTATAAATGATTCTTCTTCCAAAGTAGTTTAAAGATGACAACTAATTGGTTCTTGTTGGTTAAAAGGTTTATTAACAGTACAATCGTGAATTCGTAACACTTAGCAAAGTCTTTAATGACCCACAAGCGATTAACCTTTAAATACTTAAGTATCCCTTCAAAATGTCATGAGCATTTAACATGTCACTGATAATGTTTCTGATACATATTCGGTAAGCTATATAAAGATAATATCTTGTTAAGGTTAAACAAAAATGGTAATGATATATACATATTTACATTTTTGTATTGCATAAAGGTATTGAAATGTGAGCTTTTAAAGCAAGTTACTGAAGCTGAATCATTTACCTCTGATACTCAAGTGAGTCCAGTAGAAGAGAACAATTTAAGACTTGATGAGATATCGGTGCTTTCTACCGGTCATCTCTGGTGGGTCGCATTCCTCCTGCATCAGTGCAATGCAGTGATTAGGACCTTGTGGTTTTAACCAGTAAGATTCCAGATAGCCCTCATGAATGGAAATGTAGACCTGACCACGTAGATTCCATTACACTCAAATAAAATACGAGTAAAGAATATGCATGTCAGTGATGCCAAGCTTACATTCAGCTAGCAAACAAATAATTATTTTATCCTTGAAACAATCGCATAACGCAAGTAGGCACCGCTGATGGCTCCGACCTCCGTAACACCATACTTAGGCACGAAGATTACGTGCAATAATCACATCGAGTTCCGAAAGTCATCACTAAGCTACCATCAACAAGTGTTTTAATGTCGGTAATCTCCTGAGCCACTCTCGTGTACAGTCTATCAACAAACAGCGCTTCCGTTCATACAAACATAAGGAAAAAACTTTTCCTGTACTATGCAACGTGGTCACGACTCGAATTACTGTAATTACATATTTTATTCTGTAATACAATAATATTGTACACACTGTACCATCACTGTACAGATATAATCTTATGTTTTGACTTTAGTTTCATCGCTGGCTTTGTTTATTGCGTCTTCTTCATCGTAGTCTTGATCAATATTGTTTTGTTAAATGTTGTATTAACAGCAACACAAACACAGAGGATCCATATCTCAGTCTATATACCAAAGTACAAGTATGTTTTGATGTTTGCACCCGTTTCGTAAATAATTTTCCAATTTTGTTCAATATCTTCGAAGAAATGAGCTGTTTATTATACAATTCAATCCATAGTTACAGATAATTTACTTAAGAAACCACCAAAAAATGTAATCATCTTAAACGACATAAAATTTTATTCCAATGTTAACAATGCGAAGAATGTACAAGGTCTCAATGACTTTGGACGGGAATATTTTATATGACATGCTTGTTGATTACTTTAAGACATAAGCTTAAAAATGTGATTCGTATCTTTCAAAGACAGTACCATTATGAATTATATCAGAATATTCTCATCAGATATACTACCGTCTGACAATGTTGTTACGTTTTATATTGACGTCTTCATCAACTGATTGTCTGTACTATTGTGACCGACTCTATTAGATTGCAATATTCTTAATGGTTTGTAGACAGTGGAACGACAGCAGATCAGTTATCTCTGAAGCCTTGACTTGATTTGTAAACGCAAACCTCTTCCCGAAACCGCAAAGTTAATATATCAGCAGTATTTACGTAACAACAAACTTGGGAAAGTTATCCCTCGAGTGAGTTCCAAAGAATAATTTCACTCTCTTCGAGAATCTACCATCTCTTGAGGATATAAGTCTGTAATTACCTTGTGGGTGTGCCTATTCGTTTGATTCTTTGGTTGTATTAGTGTCAAGATTAGCGATGCTGGTGGCGTTCGAGGGTCATGAGTATTCGTGGAAGCTCTTGGTTAGTTTCGCAACAACCGACACGACGGCCCACGTCCGTTCGTCAATGTTCTCTTGATTTTATATGATAATGATCTGTTTGTTCGTGTACATATATTATGTACCAGCAAACTAAAAGTAACCATAGATCAATTGAAGATTTCCAGAAACCGAAATATATCTAAAAGAGGACCCAACTTGAACACGATTGTACACTTCGGGTGCATGGTTCACCATCTATTTCGATATAAAATTGATGCAAGCCACCGGCAGGAAATGGTGACTGCGATACCAGACACTATCTCGTCGTGAGGTGCATTCGTCAGACTTCGGTCGCATTATATCACCCGGTACGACATTGTTATACGTTCTGGCTAGACAAAACAATAAAGAGCTCACAGCCCAATGCAGGTAAACAATTCTACTAACTTGTTAGCTCAGCTTGAAATGACCATACAAGACAAGGTTGCATGCATGGGAAAAGCGATGTAAGACTTTTGTGTGTGTAATTAACACGTATTCAGGCAAGTAAGCGGATGGTGTAATGGACAAACACACTCAGGTGTCTACTTCCCCGAAGCGCTATGTGGAAGAGTGCGCAGGCCATAAATATTAATGACAAACACCGATTCAATAGCCAAGCGGCAGACAGGTCAGCGGCCTTTGATCCGATTGTTAGATGCTCATTCTTAGATGTAATTAGAAATGCCTGGTAATATGCTCTAAAGAAGAAACGGGTTATATGAATAAAACATGACCTAGGTACAGAAGCTTTCTGACGTTAATAAGACTTAAAATTGACTTGCCTTGATATTCAATTGCCTGCTTGTTGAACATGAATTCCTGTGTAAAGTGTTTTTGGGTTTTTCAATTTATCAGGCGTATTCAGTAGCAGCCCGTTTTTTGGGATTGTGCCATGTTGAAAGCAATAGGCTCGTCTCCTATTAAATGGGACTTGAACATAACTGCAAAAATGGCTAACCCTTCGAGGAACTGTGACAATTCCGTTATGATTAGTGATCCACAATAAACAGATGACATACATCATGGCGTGACTTCGTATTTACAATAAACATCGTTAACCTGAATACACACGTACATTTCAGTTCGTAGCTTAAATTCTCCAACTGGTTCGGTAAGCCTTCAACAAGTCGGACAACATTGAAAGCGATATACCAAAGAGATTATTGAAATAAACTGCAGCAATAAGAAAATAAATTGAGAATACCAGGTCAGTAAAAGAGCATTCCAAAATATAAATGATTAAATTGGTATCAATTATGTTTCTTACTGAAGCCTCGATGTAATTAACACTCCCGTAATTTCTAAAGGTTTGGGCAGTGATGTACCTACTACCTATAGTACACCCATCCACATTTCGCCAGCGTTTATCTAAGTGCTATGTAATAGGGAGTGAACGTATTACCATCAACCGGGCACAAATTCAGACTCCGGGTCGCAACTGACATATTATACAATACAAAACTACCCAACCTGGGAATCGCTAACAATCAGCATTTTACAAAATTATCAAACACTTACTCGATAATTAAAAAGAACTTGCAAGCCACTAATGTGGCAAAAGATTGTCTTCGTCGGAAGTCGTCACAAGAGACGGTTACATCCCAATAAGAGCATGATTCATCACTCAAGCATTCAAAGATAATTTGAATTTTAAATCCGAGTCAGGTTTATGTGGACCATCCAACAGAAAAGTTTAATGAGACTGCCTTGTAACTGACAAATACCAAGATCTGTTATGAAGAAGAAAACATTAATAAGACAGACATGAATTGTGAGATACATTACGTACGCATAGATAAGTGATGTCAGAAAGACTATAAATCGGTACTAAGTGATTTAATGGGTCAGTGTCCTCTACATTGATTGTAAGCGAACGTTGCAGACAATAAAGCAAATTATATTCTCATAGATACGACTAACCGATTTCTCAACACGTCAATAAAGTGTTTAAATAACGAGCGTCAGTCAATGAAATATGTTGATAATAACCTACAAAATCTAAAAGATATACACAGATTACTTTTAAAAAGCAAACGTTACAAACGTAAATGTTTATGTTCTAGGTATGAATGAATGAAGTGATACGAAATTACAAACAGTGCACAAAGGCTTGGTTGTTGTTAAATTGACAGCTAGTGACCCTTGTTAGGTCGCCGGACGTTTACGTCTCGTTAAATAAATGTGTGTGAACATCATGGACGGCCATGTCCCAATAAACACTACTTACATGGCTCCGTGACCAATTCGGGTAACATGAGCATTATTTTCATGCAATCAACGTTGAAATTCTTGGAAGGATTGCGATGAATATATTCTGATTTCGGAATTATCCACTCAAAAATTTGTACGGCTTACCAATATATTACATTGAATAAGCGATAAGACACGTTTCATCTTATCGGTGGTCGTCACATTGTTAGATGTGGCTGTATTAGAGACAGTAAGTCTTAATCCAGTCACCACGCATTAATTATGTTAGAAAGAACACAATTTATTTGTTAAAGTAGAAAGCGTGATCGCAGGCAAGTGTCTACTTTTTGTGAAGCAAAACGTCGAAATTGTACATTGGCACAATGAGCAGTCTTTGGGAGTTAAAGCTAATGTGTGAAAGGAAAGTATTGTCTTGTGTGAAAGTAATCCATCTAGTAATAAAAAATGTATCATTTATTACTTTGTTACATAATAAACTACATGTTGCTTGATATAATAACCATGTTTTATCAGACGCAGTCACGTTGGGACTTGTTTGTGGGTCCATGATGGGTCCGATATTCTTTTGTTTGAAGTTCGACAGGAAGCAGAAACGCCGTTCAATAACGCGACAAACTCGAAATTTTTCAAAAAAATATAAAAATAAATTAACATGGCATAAAGGAAACTTGACATAAAGTACGAAAAATAAACTCAAAAGCTAAGTACTTAAAATTCTAACTTCATAAAGAAAACAAATTCTATAAATTGACTGGCTGCTAGTATTCACACGGAAATCCCTATCGTGTAACTGTATGGACTTGGCAACCCCTCTCTAAAAGAGATATACCACTGTCTCACTTGCGCACTACGAATTCACCCTCTGTCATAGAATCGTGGGATAATTAAATATTTATGTCATCACAAACGGTATGACGAACTTATGTGTCTATTAAAAACTCCAGCTATAATAATACAAAAAATGATTGACGTGCACAAGAGAAGTTCAACATTAACTCACACAGACCGTTTTAATCAATTTATTCCAGTTAACAAAGCCAATTCTCTGAATTTTCAATAACATAATATAGCATTCAATGATATACCAACCTTTATAATTATCAAGATCTTAATTCACCAGAAACATCCCGTAGATAGATGGAAAAGCACTGTCACGAACTTAGTTAAAATAAACTATGCCGACACTACCGAATCCGTTTACAAACACTATTTAGCCTACTAAGAAACTAATAAATTTATTAACACAAATTCACAACGTCAGATTAATAGATGCCCGAGAATAATAACATATGACGAAACAGGAGACACATTATTATAAATTACTACAAAGCTCGAACTCGTGAAGCTTTTTTTTTACGAAACGACGTGAAGTTCCTACAAACGTTCGATACGGACTGCATCACTCAGAACGGAGGGAGGCGACTGCGGTAGGGGACGGGGGGAGGTGAGAACGCAGTAGGGGGCGCGCGCGTCGAATGCTACCTAGCAGAGCCGTCGAACTAGCCTACGTCACTGTCGCTGATATGATAACGAATGTACACAAAGCTAACGATATATCACAATTTACGGACCTGTGAACGAAAGAGATGACAACTGTACACGAAGGCGGAACATATCAAACGCCGAACAGAATGTATTTAAAATCCAAACCGGCTGACGATAAGAGGCAACCAAAACAGATGTCAATTGACAAACGGGGAACAAAAACAAACAATAAATGGTGAACACGCGGAGAAAACAATAAATCTCCTCTAGCAAGAGGGTTGTAGCAAGTATATATTAAGACAGTCTTTAGTTTTTATAAAAGTTGAAACTTTCAATGTTTTAATCAAACATTAGCAATTAGCATCTAAAAACAAATATTTGTAAGTAGAAATTTAATTAGATTTGGCCCCAAAAATAAAGGATTAGTGAAACATTTTAAGTCGTTCGTCACAGTAAAGCTTTTGGGACCATCCAAATCCAAGTCTGGGAGCTTTCAAACTAAAATAGATTAAAATAAACTTCAGTTTTTTGTAGCGAGTTAAAAAATTATCTCTTCTGCCCTTTTCACGTCGTGACTCGTGATGCATTTAACTCCAGAATAAACATTGACAAGAAAGTGTCTCATCTTGCGTAATTTTAGTCACGTTTCGTAAACCATTAACGCTATGAGAAGTGTGGTGTTGAAGTGAAAGGTAATTTAGATGGAATTAAACTGAAAAATTACATACACAAAAAAATTACAAGAACATATTTTTTTTACGTTGCTTCTTATTCAGGAAAGAATGGGTATGGCAACGCATCTGAGTCATAAAGCTGAAGAAAGTAGTCGTAAACACGCAAAATGTTTTATGTCTTGCAAAAAAAGCAGTATTTATTTTCTATAATTCAGAGGTGAAATTCGTTATGCGGGACAGAGTGGAAACGTGGAGCCGAAAAGTTTGATGAATTTCCCCGATGACACTTAAAAAACCGATTGCATAAAGTGGTGGAGGACGCTTACGAACGCCACGTTTTGATAAGTTCTCTCATACGCTGTCAAAAACTATGTTTGCATTTCGAGTGCACTAGTTACCGAGTGAGTGTAAAAATTAGGCATATCTTTTTGCCTCACCACCTCAACACTTTTAGTTGGGAAACTACCAACTACTACTTTATTTTTAGAAACGTGTTACCGAAAAATAAAATTATAACTTCACATGCACATTCGATGTGTGTCTAATGTGATCATACATTTTCTTTTTTCTATTTAGTATTGTCATGCTAAGCCTTCATGCATTCCTTACCAGAACTATTTTATCTCTAGAAAAAACCAGTGTTAATTGATTCTGAGAATTCAAGTTAACTGTTATATTTATATCCATTACACTCATGTTAAATGGGACTATGCCCAAGTCTCCTGCAAATGTTTTGTTGGTAATCTAAATATATCCAACATGTACACTAGTTCGGTCCTCGCTAGAACAAGAGAGTTTACTAATTTGTTATCAGTTACAAGTGAAAGTAAAAGTGTGTGTCGTTACTTTGAGGGGTAAAAATACCATCGTAAAATACGACTGGGATACAATACCTTAGTCATGAGAAATAAACAAAAAGTCCTTTAAAGTCCTGCTACGCATGTCTACATCCCATTTAATGAATGCACTGTCGCTGATTCATACGCATCGTAAAATCAGAGTGCAGTCAACCGGCCGCTAAGTTCACAGCCAATAAAGGTCTATTATAGTAGAACCTTACTAAAGATACAAGGAATACATCCAATATTAACTCTATTTACAGAAGGCACAAGGAGTTTGCTAACAAAGGATGATTATTCAAATAAATAGAACAATTAAGAAACGCCGAACAATGTAAATCATTCAACAATATTGACTCATCCGTACATTGGTGAGTAGAAAATCTGGTGCAGATGCTACGAAAACGGTAATAAATTACTTAAGTCACGGCATCTCGCACGCGGTGAACGTTTTGTTGTTCCTCATGAACGTTTAATTTTAACTCGGTGAAAATATAGCAAGTCTTACCGGATGGTTCCCGGGGTATTATAGAATTTACTTATATGTCTAAATCACCTGGTTTTATAACCTAGATGTTCTGAAGAAAACAATCACAATCCTTTAGAATTTGATAAGATGTAACAAGAACAAATGGCACGCCACGCTGTGCGAAAGTTAAGTGTCCCTTATACCGACAAAGTGAGGCAATAAAAATATACGAGGACCACGCCCGAACGTTGCAAGCGTGTCGATCGGCTTCGTCCGAATTCGCTTGTTGTACTTTGTATCTTCAGGCGACATTTGGTAAGCAAACATAAAGAAGATTTATTGCGTTCGGCGTGTGTGGCAGGTCTCTTTAACTTCAACCGACGCTCCATCATGTGTATTGATTTCTTTTGTAGTTTCACCATCCTCTAATCCTCCAAATGTCTTCATAATGTAAAAACTTCGAAATTGCTACGTCAAGTTTCGCGTAATATTAGTTTCATTTTCCCCAAAGAATTACTTACCTACTTCAGATTGTTTTGTTTTAATTATCTGTTTTATTGACATAATGAATAATTCTCAGGATTTTATCAATTTATTATAATGTGTTTTTTTTTCCTAAGACTCATTAGGTTTTGTTTACATATGTTTTCTTATCACGAGATTATTTCTGAAATTGATGTAAAGATCATACGATATACAGATTACACTGGTTTATACAGTGATTGTAAAAGTGCAATAATTCGCAACAAAACACTTGTTAGTTGCATGATATATGTAATTGGAGTACGTATCATAATACAGTAATAAAGATAATAGTGAAGTAACATAAAAACAAGAATGTACTTTCGAAACAGACAGCGAATCTAAATATAAATCGAATTTACGACGGACTCCACAGGCTCTAAATCAAGTATTTGCAATAATTTTGTAACAAATACAATTGAAATATTTGATATAACAAAGTGTTACAAACCAGTTTGTCAGTGGCGGTAATAGGGTCAACTAATAAATGGATACAAATGAAAAGGGGGGGAAAGGCAGACACGAGGAAAAATAAATGCAAACAAACTATAGCAATTTGTTAAAGAAAGACGTAAGACAATAATAATTATATTTTCCATTTGTAGAAGGATCAAACAAAAGGATATATTATATTATATGTTGTCGACACGAGAGTTCTTACAACCAATAAGTAGCGAGAGTAAAAAATATTTTCCTCGCAAAATGAACCTTTGACGTCGTTTTTCGTTTAATTTTACAAAACACTGTGTCACTTTGAACAACAGAATTGTAATAAGCGTTTCACTCAACCTTTACATTTTGATATTCGACGTTTTTAACGGCAAAGGTTTTTCGACACCGCAAAATGTAATCATAATAAAAGTGGTGTTTTTGCCATTTAGAAAAACATTTTTATTAAATACTAGCTCTTGTTCGCGACATGGGACGTGCGGAAATCTACGGACTGACAGACAGACAAAAGATTTCAAAATTTTATATTTTCTTACATATCTATCACACTACTACTTTCATGTGCAATACTATTATTTTGACATAACAGACAGATACGCCAATTTTATTTACTTGTTTCGATGTTGACTTCTAGTTATAGAAGACGTTGCCTGCTCTTAAATTCGTATGAAAAAATGAAAATATATTTGAATTCGTAACTAAATCTGTTTTTGTAGACCCATCTCTTTTTATATGAATGTGGTTTTACACAATCCATCTTAATCCCAAATAAAGTTGATCTAGTATATTATTCATTTTAGCGTATCAGAGTACAACCCTTTGTGCATTCACAACGTATGGGTTTTGAAATTTGAAAACTTTACCTATATGGCGTAAAAGTAAGAGTTTAAATCGTTTTGGTATGCGCTCAGGGAGATGGCCCCTCAATGTGTATGCAGTTCTGCATTCTATGGAGCAGATGTGGGTGGGGTACGGCATTCGTCTAACAGTCCCGGCATTCCGGTGCCGAGGAATGAGGAATCTCTTTTAACTCTTGCAATATTATAAATTTATTGAAGTTTATAACAGTATAGTATTTTTACACTAAAAACTTCTCGGAACAAGAAAGATGTTTGATACAGTGAACCTGCTCTCAGTAACATGATCTAATAATATTGATGATATATATAAATTACATTTCAAACTATAAGTTTAACAAAAGCATTAAATTCTGATCCTTTAATTTCTTTTTCGTACTTAGTACGTAATACAATGAGTTAGTTCAAAATATTGGTCTGTCACAATACAGTGCTCATTGCACCATTACCATCACAAATAAAAGGTTTTTCCTTTAAAGATCTATTAGTAGTCGTGGCTTTAAACTGATGCCGACTTTTTGCTATAATGACATCATGTTTCATTCACGGTGATATCCAAAAGTAACAAAGAAGAAGAATTCAATGCGATGATACTCCGTGACGGTTTTGTTAAGGCGTTGCCATTATTATCGATTCCACGGCGAGTCATAATGAATATCAGTAATCTTTTCATTGTAAATTAAATAATCGCATTTCGACTTTAGCCGCTCATAATCCAATCATTCGAATGATCTCCTTAAGTGCCAGATCGACGTTCCATATCGGCCAAATTTAATTGGTACTTCATAGTTATGGACTTAGAGAATGGTGAACAGATGAAATGCTAAATTCAAAGAGTTTGAAATGTTAGTACCTACAAAGTAGTTAGTGAAGAGCGCCCACATTAATATTAAAGTGGGGATGAGCGAATGCCTTTCAGAATAATAATTATTTTGAATATCAATAAGTTTATTCGGTCACTAGCTTTAGAGCTTACGTCTCTAGCTCTACTTTGTGAGTTGAATGACTTTACTTTTTTTTGGCTCAATTTTATTAATTCTGTAACCAGTTGTGCAGCAATTTAAATTTATTAAAAACGAAAGTTAAAATGGGAATAGCACGTTTTGGTTGGTGAAAATTAATGAACGACCAACAAAACAGTTTAACATCTCAATTTGAACTAAAAAACTTGTTTTTTGGGCATTGCAAGAAATTCAATCCACAACTCTGTTATATTCAACTTACAATATTGAAGATGAATGAAATGTGATCGTGCTCTCGCGCATGAATGAGCGCACGACTAGTTCAGCCTATAAGCAAACTTGACCATGAAAAAATACCCTTTGGCAATCAGATTGATGGTTCCATTTTGATGTTTAATTTCCTGTTCTAGACATTTTCTTTACTATATCTGAAGATGAACTTGTAACCGAGAACTTAAAAGACAATTATTAAAATGCTGCTGCTATTGAGTTTTCAGAATATAAAAACAATTTATGTAAAAATAAATAATATGATTCATTGTTGGCCTAACAGTAAACAGCAATAACTGAATTTCTAGACGAGACTGACGGCTCAGTGAGACGTATTCGCTGATGCAAAGGGCAGACGGTGCACTGAACTACCGAATCTTTGTAAGGGCGAACATATTATTATTACTTGTCTAGACGATTTACTAAAATTTTAAATTGAGATATAGTAAAATTACTATTTAATTTTATCAACTTGAGGTTTCATAAAGCCATGATTCTATAACTCGGGCAATGATTCATATGAACAAATGTTAGGAATAAATACAATAAATTAACTAGTTGTCGAGTTGTAAACGACTCCTGGAATTTACCTTTTAAGGAAAGGATATATCGTAACTAGAACAACATAAGTATTGAGCTTTTGCATTAAATACAGAGGTTGAATGGACTAGGTCATGATTCATGAAACATTCGCGCAAAGCATAATGACGTCATAAATGGAACTTCTGAATGTAGTACATTACGTATGAGATCTACAACAGGATTTTTGATAAGAACCTCTTGTTTACTTAACACTGACCCGAAACTAGGAAAGTGAAAATTGTGAGTCATATGGCCAAGAAGTCATAAGTTTATTATACACAATCACAAAAGCACACTTGAATTGTATTATGAGCAGTATGCGATCATCTTGATGAATGTTATTTCTTTGAAGAATTTCTAAGATTGATGTTAGTGAAACCCAAGATTGGAGATTGCCAAACAGGTTAGCTTTAGTCCGCAGCCATTTGGGCGTCTAAACAAAATAAAAACTTCGCGGCAGAACGCTAACCTTGACGAACCTGTTGATTGGTGTCATTTCAATAATTGCCATATCCAAAGATAGTGAGGCCACTGAACTTTCCGAAACGTTCACAATGTAGAGTTAAATCTATTTAATTCGATTCTATGTTAAAGGGTCGATGGGCTAGTGAACTTACAATAAGTGTCAATCCATATAACAGGGCTAATATCGCTCTGATTACAAAGAAATGAAGGAGTATAAAGAGAATTGAAAAGCTATAGAAGACATCGAAGTGAATGAACTCTTTTTTATTGATGATATAGTTTTTTATCGAAATTTTGGTGTTAGTATTAAATCGTTATCTGGATTTAGTATAACCAGTGATCAAGTAGATGCAAAGTGATGATCCCGCCACACAGAGAGTAAGCCTGTCACGTTAACAGGGTGATCGATACCTTCCGCCCCTTAAATTACCAAGTAATCTCACTCGGTAATTACTCAATTTACTCAAGACAGGAGGCGATACCATCAAAGTGCCGCGGCGGAGATTAACTCGACTATAACTCACCTGAGGTAGGACTTAATGAAAGCTACGTTCTAATAACTGGCCAAACAGTATATTAATTATCATTAAAAGCTACTGGAGCAGGGGTTAATATTCTAAATTGTGCAAGAACTATTTGCGCTCTATAGCAAATATTTAGCTCCAATGCGTGCGCGAACTTAGTCCATTTCAAAATATATGAAAAGCGATGTGTTTTTTTATGTATAAATAGAAAATTAAAGGCATGGTATTCAAACACCATAGCAATGCCACGCCTAATCGTGAAATGGCACTCTGTGGGTGATGAAGCGACGCATCAGCAAAGATAATTATAACTGGAGCGGACGCGACCTAAATACAGACACACGAGAACGACTATTTCCAGACAACGGAAAGGCAAAACAGGTAGATTTCGAAATAGCACCTTCACAACAGGAGATATAAACAAACCTCCTGTTTATATTTATCTGTAAGGTAACAAAGCTATCATTAACAGAAGATTCCGTTAAATAATTACGTATTTTAAAGGGTGTGGTGATTACACTAATTACTTTTTGACGTGATAACGTCAAAGAAGAAGGATTGATAAAATCATTACCTAAGTACTTTACGTTGACTCGACGGAAATGTCTCGTATCAGTTTTGATTGAGTTGGAATTGAGAGATAAATGTATTAGAAGATTTATTTAATGTTTATTTTATCAATCAGGTTTTAAGAACAAACTAGTAACACGGGTTTTTCTTTTTACGTAATGTAATTCGTATAATATGGTAGCTGTACTCGGCGGTTTTACCAGAATTTTCAAGTCAAGTCTTAGGGCGAGACTCCACCAAAGCGGACACGAGAGGAGATGTCTTGTAATTAACCAATAAGATACTGTATTGTGCTGAAGCTAAGCACTGAGCAGTCAAAATGACGCAAGCTGATTGGTTGTAAAACACTCAAATCTCTTCTCGTCTCCGCTTTGGTGGAGTCTCGCCCTGACGGTTCTCGCAGCGCACGCCAAAACATCTCACAGATGGCATAATCTTGTTTTTTGTCATTATTTGTTTTATTTTGGCTAATTTACACACTACTTTTATAAATCATAGCATTTATGTTACTCTGATGAAACCGCATAGCATTCATGCTACCTACATATCTGTTAAGTTTCATTAATATTCATTCAGTAGTTTTCGCTTGGAAGAGTAAGAAACAGCCACACTCATACATCCATGCTCACACACTTTGACAGTTCTAATATTAGGTTGGATAAATCACTAGCAGAGAAAATAAAACCTCTGTATCATCTGCATGTAGAACATTTATTTGGAAGACGTAGTTTAAAATAGCACTGTCTATCTAAACGTCTCGAGGTACTACTATAAATCCCGCAAACTATAAACACAATGCAACACACAAACAATAGAAGTTCTAAATGGATACAATCGTCGTGAAACAGATTTCAATTTAAACTAAACCTGCAGTATCTATTCTCCACATCACGAAGCAATAAACACATATATTACGAACGGTAGCGTCCGCGTTGGCGAATATAGATTCCATAATAGTTTAAAAATTGTCCAAAATGTTCTGCATATTTACAGGACCCATATAACTAACTATGAGTCCAACAATAGCCGCAGATGTACCTACATACAAGTGAGCAGACGGGATGCAAATAACAAAAATCAATACGCCGAGCCGAACGCAGCATGCCCAACTTGCATAAAATTATCCTCACAATTTGAACACACTTTTCTGATTCGACGAATTTATTAAATACGGAAACAACAGACTATTTACAAAGTGCCACGCCATCAACAATCATGACGATGACGACATAATACATACAAAGTAGGCACGATCAACGAGGTCCAGACAGAATTCTGAGATAGTGTGAAAGACATAACTAAATAAACAATAGAGCTTCCGTTTGAAAACGTCGACTGCCTAAGAAGTAGAGTGCAATACCTAGAAATCAAAACTGCATCATAAATTCATGCAGTTGGGAGCATTCACATAATGGTCTCGCAAAGCTAAATTCAACGTAACTTTGTTATGGGTATAGCACACATGAAACCTCTAAGTAAGTGGCTGAGAGACTTCGCGTCTCTGAGCTGGTACTCGAGCGAACCTGTTGACCCAGTGCGCAACGCTCGCGGCAAAAACTTTGCCTGCACCTGCTTTGGTGTTATAGGCCCCTAGTACTATGTAGCTGTGGCTATTCAGACGAAAACCATTGTTTGCGACCTAAAACCATAGTGGGAGCACTGGCAAGTAAGAAAAAGAAAAAAAATGGTTGGGAATATCATTGTCTTTCGTACCATAATTATGTGATTTTCAGGGCAATTAAGGTCACCAGTGACGACTTAATAGCGTTCATGAATTATTTTGAGTTAGAAATAGAATTCATATTCATTCAGACAATGAACAATAGCAACGATAAGCGAGTATTGAGAACTTCATTTTAGATGAAAATGGTTTCGACGACAAGCACAATAGAAACAAAGGCGTTTCGATTGTAATCAATACCCTACATTCGATCATCAGCTCCTTTCTAATACAGGTCTGCGTAGGAGGATTAGTAACTAGTGCATAGTACCTAGTCATAGAAACTTCTAGTCGAGAAAGTTATTGTAGCGAGTATTTACTTTAAACCAAGTATTAAAACATTATCTGTCCATGTTCAAAACTCATTTCAATCTTGGAGACCTGTCAAGTGTTTTCTATTTTGGCACGAATAAATCACTACTTAAGTTAATAACTTAAAGTTGAGTGATCCTTCGAAGATAAATTGCTATGCTTTAATAGCAGCTATTGTTCAATTACAAGTTTTTGAGTGAAGTGATGCTGTCTAATATCGCAAACCTCAATATCTTTCAAGTGTATAAATTCAACCCAGAATTCAATGTGACGTCAATGCGAAGTCCATGATCAACGTTACTGTAGATTCTATTAGTCATGATTTAGGAAGGATAAAATGGGTAAACTTCTACATCTAATTGTATTTATATCTACATCAGCACATGTTTCATATAGGGTACAAGGGACATCAAACCACATTCGGACACCATGAATTCTCTACATAAGCTTTGAAATGGCTTTCCCTTATTTTCAAATTCTACCATCACGCGTTACATGACCACCGTAGAAACGAATTTTGTCTATGTACAATGTCTATGAATCGACAAAGTGAAACATTTCTTTAGTTTTGAGCAAGACAATGTCTATTTATTTATTTATTAATGGTAAACCAACAGCTTCTGTGCATTACATTAGAATAACAGTAATAAGCATCAGACTTATACAGTCGCCAATAATAGGTCGACCAACATTCAAGTGAGTGAAAAAACATTTAATTATTATTAGCTTACTAATTATTAAAATTACAAATAATCAAATTAAAGTTTAAAAAAAAAAACATGATGAAATCACATTAGCTCTCATTGTGTATGTACTTGTAAAAGTACATACACAATGAGAGCTAATGTGATCAAAATGACAACAAATTTAAAATTAAAATAGAAACAAAACAAAATAAAATATTCACACCTATCAGAAATTAATAATGACGTAAACATTTCAAGAATGTATAATTGTATAATCAAATTATAGTATAAACATTGAGTATTATGAATTAACAATTAATTATTCAGTTGCGTTCTTCGGTACTCTTGTATATTGGCCTTAAAGACTTTCAAGGAATCATGGTGAATGTCAACTTCTGGTACTTACAGATTTTACAAAAGAATGTCAATAATGAAGAGACGAAAAGTGTAGATTCTTCAGTCGACAATAGTTTCCTATATCGAGAATAATTTCTTCTATAATCGGTAGAAATGTTTCTACCACCTGTCAGTTGGCCGATTCTTCCGTTGAAATATATAAGTACCCGTTTCTATGGTATATACGCTTGCCGATGTTCTTTTTACTTTAAACTGTATAAAATCGTGATTTCTGTCCAAAACAGTGAGATTGAAATGTAAGAAGTATCTTATTTACTTTTTAAGGAAAATCTAATACGGGAAAAAAGCATTATTCCTATCTAGGAATAATGTTCATTATTTTTAAGCAACAATAACATCTGAATAAATCGAAATGTTTAGGGAAAATCGACGAAAAACATCAATGCTGAAGGGGTCCTGAACTCCTGAATCATGTACTGAACTGATCATTACAGTATGTGCGACATCGGACATCGTTCGTCAAAAGTTTCACCCTGAATACATCAAGGCATTTTTTACACCCTCTATTTATGAATAACTATTGAAACAAATAGCGGTGATTGGAAAATACGCGAGCTCAGGTTTGTGGCTGACGTTTCATTTTGGGAACAAAGCCTCGCCAGGAAATTTGACCGCGTCCAAAATGTAATTTTAATTCTGTCATCTGAAGGTTCCGGACCAAATTCGAATCGAATAATCAAGAATACAAGGAAAAAATTTCAATCTTGGGATTCAATTATACACACACTCAAAGGTATTATAAGCATTTCGCAATGTGTAATATGAGATTACATCATTACATAAATAGCGAATCATTCTCAAAACAATCAACGTATAAAGAAAACACCAACACAGAGACTAAAAAAAAACAAATATGAGGACGAAAAGCGAATACGTTACAATAACCCAATTTTCCATCGTTCCCACGCCAAATTTAGACAACCGAAACACTTCAAAAAGGGTCTGTCATCGGGTCATTGACAAGTACATGAATGATGTACCTTATCTTCAGTCCTCGACCTGTGTCAAACTCGTTGACCTACTGCGGGATCACCACGACGGCCGATTACGAACCTCTTGAGCCTCCAATACGCTGACGAAGGTGGGGCAGGTATAAGAACTCTATACTCAGAAATATGATGACTAAGTACTTTCTAATTTTTAAGCTGATGGGTAAAATACTTATTGAGGTAATGATAACAGGAATAGGGAACGACTTCTGTTGCTTCCTTTCTTTATTATAGGGCTGCTATTTTTGCAGATGGATATTGGAATTGGAACCAAAGTTTTGGTCACGTAACTCAATTACTTCGGGTTTGTTTCTAAAAGTTTTGTTTATTTAGGATAAGTACGCATCGACCAGTGGAAATATTTTGAAAATATAAAACACTGTTATATGACTGTTAGGGAAAAACGAATTACGGTAAAGTATTTTAAAAACAAAATAGGCATAATACTTAACCAACACACACATTTTGATAGTTATCTTAAACCTTTGCAGCAAATCAACTAGAAGTGTGGTAACCTACATAATTCTATCAAATACAGTTTTAAATGTATTGAATCAATTGCAGTAACAGCACCCGCCTCAAAAGAGGCGTTTCTATAGTAACTGACATACTAACCAAGGGTTCAGAATTCCAAACTCATTGAAAGATACCTTTAATCAGAATATGCGTCTAAGTTCTTAGAACCGTATGAATTGTTTCATATAGTTTGGTTCCTGAAGCAATAAATTGTAAAAAACCAGCTTTCTTATAATATGCCTACAAGTCGTATCGTAACGTTAACCTATTTATAATATTTGGGTACAGAAGAGTTTGTTAAAACATTAAGTACATCTGTTCATAATTTAGTTTGGCAGTAGACATCACAGTCTTACACTAATTGACTTCCTGCGACCCTCAGCGTCATAAGATTAAACAAACAACTAGAGACCACTTTAATAACAGACAACACATTGTAAATACAATTTTACAGCGAAAAGAAAATGTCACGTTTGGAAAATAGAATGGCAAAACGGCACACATACCCAATGATGCACAAAAGAGAAACAAAACAGGGAAATGCACAACACTATCTTCAATTTCACGCTCCACAATTCTATTCTTACGGATTGATACAATGTGGGTACTCCCCTCAGCACATTTGTTGCCGAAAACTGTTTCTAAGCTGTGCAAGAATGATGGAATAGTTTACAAAACTTGCCGTATGCGGCCACCTCCTTTCGAAGTTATAAGCTTGTTGAAAGACAGGGTAAAACTTTCTCCTGGTTCTGAGTGAATCCTCTTGAATCACCTGTTTTACTTTTCGAAATTGCTTAGAGCTACTGAATCTGTTCACTCATTCATTAACAGAGCATTTATTTTACGGAATAAAAAAAATCTGTCTTACTTCTGCTGTTTTAACTTAAATGTTAGAGAAGTGAGGAGTTCAGAGCTTTAGGTAAACAAAATGTTTCAACATCGTCTTTGAACCAGTTCAAATGACATCATAATTTCAAGAGGTTTTGATTGCAGATCATTGTAACTCCAACGAATCAATACAACATGATTGGTTAAATTAAATTTTAACATTTTAAACGTAAGAATCTATAAACTAGGTACCTACACATCAATTAAGGTGAAAATTGGTGCGCTGAACAAAATCAGCATAGAATTTGGGCGTGAATGGAAATACATTTCCATCGCTCGTCTCTATGTAAATGCAATACCGAAACGTAACGATGTTACTGGAACGTCGGTTAATGGATTATGCTATCTACAGTCGCAATCGGGTCCTATGAACGTAGGGTGCCGTATTGAACTCCGGCTGCAACGGTTTTTAATATGCTGTAAAATTTAGAACGATCCCAGATACCTCTTGCATTTGCGGAAATGAAGTAGCGCGCGCTTCCACCCGGCTATATTAAGAAATGTTAGCTATAAACGAGACTCATGTGATGGCTTCAAACATCTTTCTTTCTAGACAGGGCTATATTTTCGACGAACGCTTAAAAATACACCGACGATTGATCGCATGGGAAATCAAAGCTACGTGAACAGACGTTTTCTAACTAAAAGCCTCCCGTTACCAGTTGTGATGCAGTCTGGGTTATGTATTACAACAGTTTATTGACTATCCGTTAGTTCCGTTTGGCTACAGTTAACATGAACAATGATTGTTCACATTCGGAGTCGGTCACCTCCAAAAGAGTCAATTTCTCCACGCTACGCCCAATAGCGCCGGCTTTGCTGTTACGTTCACCGTTCGTTGTTCACAGATGTGTTCCGGTTCTCTGTTGCTGTAAGTTCATTGTGGTTATAAGAGCACGTATGTTTCACAAAGTTGAAAAGTTCTCTTGTCCTCGTAACAGAATCTTTCGAAAATGCACATTCAATTTACAATTTCAGAATTCTAACATCATTTTAATACGTTTATCGTTGTAAATCAATTACAATCATCCAGTCATGACGTGTTAACATTATAACTACTGAACTAGATTGAATTTACGTAAGTGTTATTGCGTGTATAATAAGGTAACTAAGTACATATTTGCATCTTACTTCATCGAGTTAACGGCTTTGAATACATTAAACCCAAAATGGTGGAGCGGCGACGTTCGTTCGCCCATATTTGGAGGACCCAGAACATTGGCCTTTAATCTACAATCTGTTGTTGTCAAATATTTTTTATCCATAAATACTTGGCAAGTTCTTTGGGCGTTTTCCAAATAAGAATAAAAGTAGCGGTTCTAAAATAAGTTGAACTCGCTGGCTGTGTTTTTTCTTTTCGTAAAATAATGAAGTCTAAATAAAAACAGCAGTCCCATTCTGGACATCAATTATTCACAGTTAGTTATTCTTTTGGATTCTTTAGTCATTTGTTTCGTTTCTCAAATGAACATTACTCAGATTTTATATAAGTAACTACACACCTAATAAGGATTATTTTATAACATAAAAGGAAGGAAGTCTACGTATTTTCCTTACCACGAGGTAGCCAGCCGCGAACAGTAACTTTGTGGGTAAACTTTAACTCGCTGAATAATTGCTAAGCTAAATGTTAAGCGGTGTGCTCCGCAGATGTGCAGACGCCAGGCGAGTTTTGCAAAAGATTTCCTTCGCGGAAGTGTATTCACATTGCCTAAATGTATACTGCTGCATTCTGTTCATTTGTGGCCCTGGCCAGTCTCATTAAATTAGCGTCTTCACGTAAAAGTTTATATTGAAAACTACAATGAAGTTAAGGTAATGCCTGGACTTTTGATGGACGCTGTTTCTTCTCAGATTTTTAGTTGTGTTATTTAAAAGCTATTTACAGAAATATATCTGAACTAAGTAATCATTGTTAGATGTTATAACTGGCTAGCTTCGTAAACGGTTTTAATGTAACTGTTTAAGTTAACGCACACATAGTGACATTGTGTAGCTTAACGCTCTGTCTCTCTCTCTCTCCTGTCATGGTGGTTGGTGTATGTACTGTAAATCTGTCTCGCTAATAAATCGCTAATTACTTCCACAATCTTTAGTTATTACCTCATAATCCATCAATAATTTTATTTAGAATAAAAAATAATTGTTCGTTTGTTTCAATTTCACTCAAATAATACTCGACCGATTTTTTTAATTATTTCACAATTAGAAAGCTTATATAATATTACTGAGTAGCATTGGCCTCTGCTTACTAGCCTCTAGTTACTTCAGGAAAAACTACGATGGGTATCATAAATTCCTTGCTGTTAGTTAATTTTTTTTTTCATCTCAGATAGGTACCCTCGTAATGAACACGTCTGAAACATTCATTCAAGAAGAACAATCCACATCCGATGTTAATTCATGAAGCCGACACCTTCTCGCGTAGGACGGCTTACCATTACAATGTATAATGACAAAGTAAGGCTTCTTTCGAAATTCACACTCACAGTAACATCCTTTTGCCCTTCGAAAGCTTTAGAATAAATTACAAATAATAAGGGAACATGGCAACACATACTCCATTGTATGCGAGACATTACGAAAAAGAATATCGGATCAAATTAGATGGTAACTTGATAAAACACCAGTCTTACTTTGCCCACGCATCTCACGCCGCTATAAAGGCTCCAGATGAACCTATTTCTTAGTTTTCTTTTCTTTTTAACCAGCTGTGATGGTAATTGGAAAGTGTATATTATTTACGATGACGCATAAAGCCATGACGTCATTTGTAATGAACACGGCAGCTTTCAATGTTCGGAATTAAGGGCGAAGTATAAAACATGAGTACATGACGTTACGGATTGTGGATAGGGGAACCCTTGTTCAGTGGACGCGTCTTACATCGTTCACTAACAATCTGTTAAGGGTCAAGATATAATTTTATCCATGTCCCACTTCACACTGTCTTCCAAATTTGGCAATCGGTAACGATTTTCGCTTACTGCCTCGACCCGTGATTGAACTCCACTAAATGCATAATAGATGAGGTCTATAATAAAACCATTCAGTTCCCGGACGTTGCTCCATAATGATATTTTCGGAGCTTTACAGTTGGTAACTGAATGAACCGTTCAAAGCGCGGTGGTTCAAGTCGGTGCAATATTTATTACAATGCTTTTTAAGGTTCGAAGGCAGTTTAAAACGAGAAACAATATTTTGAAGCTATAAATCTCAATAATTAGTGGTTACTGTTAAAACCATTTACGTTCTAAACTATGACGTAAATAGGTTAATACTCTTAACGATTTTACTTAAACAATAAAACATGTTTAATGATTTTAGAAACTCACTAGTCACTCACTACTGTATCTTATTTAGATAACGAAGAGTGGTGGCGACCATCATCACTCAAAGCATTGTTAGTTGTTACGTATCGTTGTCTACGGTTCAAGTACGGAGCTAATTCCGGAACTATTAGCTGTAACGTACAATGGATTTCACTCGTGTGTCGTCTTAGATGCAAACGGCTGTTGGGATTATAGACAAAATGGAGTTTCCAGCGACTCATAAAGTGCGTTGCATGCTGATGATGTAGAAAATGTAGTTTTCAGTACAGTATCGAACAAACAGCGCTACGGAAAGCTTCCGTGCGTTCACCGTCATTTATTTTCAGATATTAATGCACAGATTACACACTGCGCCGAAGTAAATAGGTCACCATAACGCGGGGTTGAGCAAGATAACCCCCTTAGCCACGCCATAAATTTTATATTAAAAACGTTGTGCTGTACACCCAAGATAGGTTGGTACTAAAACACCGAGACCAATAAATTTCATTGACAATTTATATTTTCTGTTACATGTTTTACTGCGAAGTGTCAAGCCTATTGTTCTCTATCAGAAATATGTGCGGCAATTAGTAAACTGGGTTTAATTTCAGAGCAAATAATGAGCAAAGCCCAAACTCTGTAATTAAGAATTTCTGACAGCTTTCCACAACACGACCCGTTAGATATAATGCGAATTTTAGGCAAATTAACATGGCGTGGGGCCGCTGAATCACTTCTCTTTAATTAGAACCGGAATCTTGATACCGTTCGGACACTTCTGGTGAACTCATGTAGATGTAACAGTATGCGTTCCGCGAATGCAACATTTAAACGCGAGGCGTGAATCAATGACCAATCTGAATCCATTGTTGCCTGTGCTAGTGCTCGTGGAGATTTGTTACAGTCAATCAAAGCTCAGTGGTTCTTCTATAGAGCGCTTGATCATTAACACCTTCCGTAATCGATGCAAATTTTATTGTACATCGTCACGCCTCTCGTTGATCTCTAGTTACGTTGCAGATTATTCACATTCTTATTTTCACAAGAATGAAAGTCGTATGTGTCATCATCACAGGTATTGTTGCAATTAAACTACATTCAGTGTGATTGATTTAATACCCCAAACTTCGAAATTCCATTCAATGCAATTCAAAAGGCATTCATTCAAAAGATTTTGCTTTTTTAAGTTTAATTTAATCATTCTTAGTAATATTATTCAAACCAATTCTTAATTAACTTGCTTGATAAATACTCCGTAAGATTAGTAGATCCAGTAAATCAAATATTGCATCTGAATCTTGTGTCACCATAGCAAATGCAGCAGAAAATATTCTAGGCGAAATGTTCAGGCAATATGCTTTCTTGGCCCAGATTTGCCGGTTCGTCGACCGATTTCGTGTTGGGAACGCGCGGCTTGCATATCACCAGGTGATGCTCGCCTTAAGCCGGCGTTTCCGATGCGGGAATGGATATATTTTTAGAGAAACTTAAATTCTATTTCTGCAACAAGCGCTGTGCCGTCGAATATCGTTAGAAAATTGTTTTATGGCACAGTAAACACGATTCCTTCGTGGACATCAATCCTATTCCGATGTCGTTGACTTGCTCTACTTAGGTACTTAATTCAACTTTTGAAGTGAACCAAAAAAGTTTTAAGCGTCTGTTGATTTTCGGATTTCATCTACCTACAAAAAGCACGCAGTAGCACGCAGTAGCTTTCCGGCTCTTTAGGCCGGCAGAAGAGAATTGGTGTCTAGTAGTCCATTATATGGCATGGCAGTTGTTACCTTCTTACACGTCTGGATAAGCGTATGAATAGAGCTTCGCACTACTTCGCAGTGATACACCTGGTAGCTAGATCCGGTAATGCAAGGTCTAGTCAATCAACTGATTTCTTACCCAAACTCAATCCAAGTACAATTGTTTTCAACCAAATAATACCAAATTAGTTTCGTTAGAGGCATTCAATCTTCAAAAAATTTACTTAGAGTTAAATACTCCAGTAAGTAAACATGAATGAGGCACGAATTAAGAGGTTTAAAGAGGTTGCAAAATCGCATGGCAGGCTAAAAAAGTTCCAGTTAATGATAGGTCTCTGCACTTTGCGCTTATAAGCAAAAAATGGCCGCGAAAAGCAAAGCTACAACAAAAATTTGAGCAGTAGATTTTATTAATATTTATGTTATGAAGAAGATAGTGGGACGACCTGGACAAATTAAACGACCCAGTTTAGCCTGGGATCGAAAAAACTTAAAGTCATGGAGCCTTTGCCCAGCAGTGGGATGATGCAGGCTAACAGTATCAGTATCAGTATTTTATGTTTCGCCAATGTTTTAATTTCTCTTAGCAAAGAGAAAAACGCAACGAAAAACGCTTATAAAATCGTATTATGTCTTGACTGTTTTATGGTAATATTTTACATTGGAACGAATAGGCGTTGCAGTTTTAACTTTTTCAAGGTTCTTTGCCAGTAATATTGTGAGTCGTTTAGATTTTTTTCGTGTTATTGAAATATGTTCAGCAATACAAAGATCCTATTTAGGGCGTTATTCTGCACCAGGTGACAAAAAATAGATTTTTCCTAATGTAGTCTTTTAGGTCTGGTCTGTCTGTGTGAAGCTGAAAGTCTTATTAGGAGAACACGTCTTGATGATACTATATTGATGAAAAAGTGAAAAGACATAGATGTTGTCCCGACCCCACTCATGCAACACGTCTCTTAAGCGTTTGAGTATGACTATGGAATATCGCCCATAATATTTAAAAACAAATGCTTCCAAGTAACTTTTTTGTTTGTAAATAGTCCGTTAGATATAGGAATACTATCATAGTACCTACGTGTTATTGGCAAAATTGTGGTGTCTCTCTTCCACAAATCCCATAGAGAAGAGTTAAGTTGAAGTTGATATAGGAATATAATATCGTTTGGTTACAACTTACAGCCGCTAAAATAACGTTGTTTCTAACTTTATTGGAGAAATATTGTAAAATACAAACTTAAAGTCAGTGGGTAGTCTAAGAGGTTTTTCTGTCGATTACTTAAATCAATCAAGAAATTAAATAAATAAATAAATTTTAACTACCTACGACCAAAGACCTACCAACCGACTTAGTCCAAAGAATAGGTCGGTTTTTAAGATATTCTTTTTGGAGATGTTGTTCTCAGCTTATTTTCTGAATGACGTCACCCGAGCCCTTTGAGCTGTTCCACGTGTCCACAAAGGTGAGGCTAACCGATGTTTACCGATCATAGCCATAAAGGTAAGACACTTGACCTAATTACCACAATGATATTTTTGAAGGGGTCCATCAGTATACTGGGCGACATTAACTATACTATAGGGCGATAGACGGCGCGCCATGAGGCGCCAGGATGGCGCTGACTATGAATAGGAATGTTGATGTACGTATAATATTGTACCTACTGTATACGAGAAAGGAGATTTTGTCATATTTTTAGGCATTTGTTTTGTTTGATCGTAATGTAGGATAATGTTATTTTAGTAACTATCTATACGGCGCAGTGACTGAGCGATTGGCTGCTGCGCTACTGTGTCGAGGGTTCGATTCCAACATAGTTGGTAGTCTGGCTGTTTGTGTATGTGAGTTTAATGTTTTTAAACGCACCCAAGACACAGGATAATCCTAGTGTTAAAGCACCATAAACATAATTTGAAATTCCCGCCCTTTCTAATCCTACCATATCCTGCGCACACAGCGCCACCTAGCGTCTTGGACACTCATCAATTAGTTCCCCGCCATATCTCACCACGAAACATATCGACTCCGTAAAATAATCGTGAAATACTGCAACCAAGTGTTATCAAGACAATAATTGTGTGTGCCATCAACCTACTATCATCCACATCATCAAGAAACAAGAATTGGGGCGCCCCACAGCATAAAATTATCAGGTATTTGGCGCCAGCCGGCGCTCTTCAGCGAGCTTCGGTGAGTCCTTCTACCCTTTCCTTTTAGATACAGTCCACTTTCCTATCAAATAGAATCATTTTATAACATTTTTCATGGTCCTTGCTAGCCGGATTGCTGAAATAGTATCAGTAATCCTATTTTTTCTATTGTGAAAAGTGTGGGGTCAGCCATATTTGTTCGCAAAAACCAAATTGCAACAACAATCATTTACTCAATTTAACATAATCTTAACATATTTCTATCATCTAACCTCACTTTTGAACATAACTTTTGTTTTATTTACGGGTGTCAATTGTTTCACAACATAGCAAGTGTATTTTATCATATTTCGAAGTTAATCATAACTATCATTCATCATCGCGGGAACTCATTCGATCAAACAAACATAACATTCAAAAACATAACATAAATATCAAATTGTGCCAGTGTTTTGTGTTCATAATCATTTTGTGGTAGGTAGTCATCATAGCTACGTACCCACCAAACGCTCACTTGTACGCAGTCGGGAGCGAGTTGTTTCGTCATTGATAACAGCGTTTCTCGTTCGTGTTATCACATACATTTTGTGGATGGAATTCGGCAACAAACATAGCCTGTAACCATCATTTTCATTATAATCGTGTGTTTAGGTGTAACATACAGCGCCTTAAATTGACATTTTTGTGTTGGAATCCTCGGTGCAACATATAACACTAGGATTTCATTGTGCATCATTGTAATAGGTAGTAGGTACCTACTAACTACCTACATTTTCTCGTACCATTCGAGTTTTGTGTTGGTACCCCTGCCAAAGTTAGTGCCAACATAATTATTATCATTTCAACTAACCATAGACTATATTGTGTTTGTAAGGGTTGTTTCAGAACTGTTGTGATTGACAGTTTAGACAAGTGACATTTACCATAGTGGCGTTAGTGTAACTTCAGACAGTGACATTGACAATCAAGTGTGTTTTGCCTGTTTTGTGTTCACTCATTCGTTCAAATACAATCATTTCGATTTTGTTTACCAATCGATCAACTTTTTGTAAACAAGTGCTTTCTTATAACAAAGTGTGTAACTAATTATCAAAATGAGTGAAGCATTGATCGCACATTATGAATCTAAGCGTAACATGGCGCTTAAGCGCCTTCGTGATGCTGTAATTTGCGCACGAAATTGCAAAACAGACCCAAATCAAATAAATAGGTTAGAAACTTGGTGTTCGCGCGTAGATCAAATTCTTGAAACATTTAACGAAGCCCACGTTCAATTAATGTGTGAGTACAAAAAGGCAGGCATGGACGAAAAGGAAGTGCAACAAGCTCAATTTAAGTTCCAAGAACAGGCCGATGATATGTTCTTTGAAACATTGGAGGCCAAGCGTAAATACTTGTCATCAAAGGTTGAGACTTCTTCGTCGTCCAGTGAGCCAAAAAATAAAACAGCTAAGTTACCACCTATGAAGTTGCCTTTATTCACGGGGCAATTCAAAGATTTTCCAGGGTTCATTGACCTTTTCAACACATTAGTGCATAACAGAAATGACTTATCAAATGTAGAAAAGTTTCAATATTTGATCACATCCTTATCTGGGGATCCAATCAATATTATTCGTGCGTTTCCTGTTTGTGAGGGTAACTACATCAGTGCATATAAAGCATTAGTTAATCGTTATAACAACAAGAGGTATTTGGCTTTCATGTGTTGGGAACAGATCAACAATTTGAAGGCAATGCACTCCGGTTCTGCTCAAAGCTTGCGTACAATATTAGATGTTTATAATGAGAACTTATCAATGCTCACATCTTTAGGGCTACCAACATCACAGTGGGATTTTGTGTTATTTCACTCATTGCTTACAAAATTAGATAAGGCATCTCGGGAAGCCTTTGAGTTGGCCAATACCAGTAGTGATTTTCCAAGCTTCAAGGAATTATCCACATTCTTGGTAGATAGGTGTAATGCCCTTGAACGCTCAACATTAAATGTGAACAATCAATCATCATCATCAGCTGTGCAACAGCAAAATAACAAGCGTGTGGTTTCAAACAACCAATCAAAGCCAACAATGCTTTTGGCCCAAGCGCCTCATCAATCATGTGTAGTGTGTAAAGAGGATCACCCTCTCTACTTGTGTTCCAAGTTTTTATCAGAAACTCCTCATGAGAGGTCTCAAGTTGTGAGACAAAACAAATTGTGTTTCAACTGTTTACGGTCAAACCATATCACAGCCAACTGTAGTTCATTGCATACATGCAAATCATGTGGACAAAGGCACAACAGCCTTCTACACTTTCCAAAAAAGACAGAGACAAGTGGGTCAGTCAACTCTCAACATAAACAACCAGGTGTTTCTCATTCAGGGAAAGGCCCACCACCAACTTCTGATACCAAGGAAAATGTGATCACACCCGTTACATCATTATCAAACACAACTGCAGGATCAACATCAAATACTCATTTTGTGATGCTTGCCACTGCTGAGGTGGAGGTCAAGGACGGTCGAGGCTCCTTTCAAAAGGTCCGTATCTTATTGGACCCCGGTAGTCAAAGTCACATCATCACCAAGGTATGTGTCCGTCGCTTAGGGTTGGCACAGTATAAAACTCAAACTCCTATGTCAGGTATAGGGGACGTTCCTGCATTTTCCACGGGCAAGGTCTTCTTAGAAATCAGACCAATTGGGAAACCAGAGCCCTCTTTTACAACAGAAGCGGTGACTTTAGACAAAATTTGTGGTGACATGCCCACCCATCCAGTGGACATTAACAATTTTCAACATTTATCAAATATCAAATTGGCTGATGAGAGATATCATCTATCTATCTATCGGGATTTGGTTTCCGCACTTAATCCATGTTTGGACCATTGTGCGTGAGCCATGGCGGCCGTTTTGTTGGGGGATTACTCCAACCAGCCCACCTCCTTCCAGAAGCAGATTAAGCCTCCCAAGTATTTCAGTGCGTCTGCGAGGAGTTCCGGTGAACCGAGAGTCCTCTTCCGTATCTCGGCGACGCCCGTGCACTCAAGGAGCACGTGCGCCACCGTTTCCTCCTCCTCCATACATGCTCTGCACAGAGGACTGTCCGTTACGCCTATAGTGTGGAGGTGTTTGTTCAGTAGGCAGTGTCCTGTGATGGTCCCGGTCACCAGGCGCAAGCTAACTCTGTCCAAGCGCAGAAGGCGCTTGGTGAGTTTCCTGTCCAGGGTAGGCATAGCCTCCTTTGACTGTCTGCAGCCCGGGGACGAGTACCACCATCTTTCTGCTTGTGTGTGGGTAAATTCTTGCAGCCATCCGCGTAGTTGGTTGAAGGGGATGGGCACTACGGGTTCGGGCCCGATGGCCACGGTGTCAGATCCCCTCCTGGCCAATTCGTCCGCTGCATCGTTACCTAGTGATCCACTGTGTCCTTTTATCCACTGTAGTGTTACCGTGCTGTGGTGTAGTGTTGTGATACGCTCTAGTGCGTTGTGGCATTCTAGTATTAGTCCCGAGGTGATGTAGTTTTTCTCAAGGGATTGAAGTACTGACGCACTGTCGGAGAGTATGCGAATGTGGGTGTCCATGACTTTCCTGGATTCTATGGCATGGGCTGCATGGATGATGCCCAGACATTCCGCCTGATAGACAGTGTTGAGTGTGCCTAGCGGTCTGGATATTTTGATGTTCAGGTCATTGGAGTACACTCCTACTCCTGTTCCCTTATCGGTTTTTGACCCGTCTGTGTAGATTCTTAGTTCCTTTGGACCTGAGTGGTCACTCTGTTCTTCGGTTAGTTGTACAAGGTAGTGTTTTTGGAAGCAGTGCGTCTTGGGTATTTTGTCATTTGGTGACATCATCATAGGTTGCCACTTAATGGCATCATCCTTTATGCGTGTGTGTTTGATTCTGGAGTCGTTTCCTAGGGTGCCACATTTGCTTAGCCTGAAGACCGCCATGGCCGCCTCCTCTCGCACGATAAGGTGTAGAGGCGGCAGCCCCAGCATTGCTTGCAGGGCAGCAGTGGGTGCTGTTTTCATGCTGCTGGTGATCGCAACGCAAGCAAAGCGTTGCAGTTTGTCGAGTTCTTTTTGGGCCGTGCTCAAGTTGGTCCTGGGCCACCAGACTATGGAGCCGTACGTGATTGTTGGTCTGATGACTGTGGTGTATAGCCAGTGGGTGATTTTTGGGTTGATGCCCCAATTCCTACCCAGCAGTCTTTTGCACTGCCACAGGGATATGCTGGCTTTTGTGGTGGAGTATTCTAAGTGCTTTGCCCAGTTTAGCTGCTTGTCCAAGTAGATTCCCAGGTACTTGACATCACTTGATAGGCTTAATGTTGTTCCGAAGAAACGGGGAAGCTGTAGTGTTGTCAGTTTCCTTTTCTTTGTAAATAGTACTAGTTCGGTTTTGGTAGGGTTTACTGTTAGGTGGTACTCTTTACACCAGTCCTCTACTATTTTCAAGGCCTGACGCATGAGATTGCATAGTGTGTATTCGTGACTGCCGTTTATTATTATGGTGATGTCGTCGGCATAGCCCACGGTGAAGTAACCTCTGTCGTTGAGGCGTCCAATCAGACTGTTCACAACGAGGTTCCATAGGAGTGGCGAAAGGACGCCCCCTTGAGGGCAGCCCTTCGCCACAATGGCCCTCGTTGTGCGGTTCACCGTGACTTGCACGGCTCTCTGTTTGAGCATGTTGTTGATCCAACCGCTCATCGTTGAGTCCACGCCGTGTCTGTCAAGGGCCATGCCAATACTGTGGAACATTGTCTTGTCAAAGGCGCCTTCAATATCTATGAAGACAGCCAGAGAAGAGTGTTTGTGGTCTATCGCGCATTCAATTTTAGAGACTACGCTGTGCAGTGCGGATTCTGTTGATTTGCCAGTTGAGTATGCGTGTTGCTGTTTGTGAATGGGTTTCTTGCGAAGGGGTCCATCACGGATATGCCTATCGCACAGCCTCTCGAGGGTCTTTAGTAAGAAAGATGTCAGGCTGATTGGCCTATAAGCTTTTGGTTGTGTGTAATCTGTTTTGCCCGGCTTGGGAATGAAAATAGCTTTCACTTCACGCCATGCTAGTGGTACATATCCGTGAGCTAGGCAGGATCGGTAGATTTTCAGCAGCCAAGGGGTCAGTGAGTCTATTCCCCACTGTAGTAAGGCTGGGAAAATACCATCCAGTCCTGCCGATTTGTATGGTTGGAAGGTCTTTATTGCCCATCGTATTCGGTCTTCCGTTACTATATTACTCGCCCTGGACCAGTCTTGGTCAGTTGGAGGCCGTATTAGTTGGTCCGTCCACGTTCTGTCCTCGTCGAGGTTGCAGTCCGGGAAGTGTGTTTCTAGCAGGACTCTGCTAGTTTCTTGGTCTGTTGTTGTGTATGTGTTATCGGGCTTCTTTAGCGCACCGAGAGTGCGTTCTTGGTCCGTTGATAGGATCTTTCTCACTCGTGCCGCTTCAGTGTTTGATTCTATTGATTCACAAAAGTTGCGCCAGGCCACCCTTTTGGCTGTCCTGACTTGCTTTTTGAATTTGTATTGGGTTTCTTTGTATGCGTCCCAGTCTTCCGGGAGTCTAGAGTTTTTGGCTTTGTTAAATTGTTTGCGCAAGGCTTTCCTCAGCTTACCAAGTTCAGCGTTCCACCAGGGGCTTTTCCTGCCTATGGTGTGTGGGTCCCTTGGTTTGCAGCATGCTTCGTACGCCTCTGTGATGTACTGTGAGAGTTTTGTTACGGTCTCTTCTAGTTGTTGTACATTTGTTATATATGTGTGTGTTAAGTGCTCGGCTAGTAGTGCGGCTAAGAGGCGCCTATAGCCGGGCACATCTGTGCGGCGTGGGTTGCGTTTCGCGGTAGGGTTTTTAGTGTTGGCCGTCAAGGAAAAACGGATTCTTCTATGGTCCGAACAAGATGGTTCGTCGGATACGTGCCAGTTAGTAATAAGGTTTGTCGCGCTTTCCGTAGCTAACGTTAGGTCAATAATTGTTTGTCCTCGGGCTGTAACCCAAGTGGGTTCCGACCCTCGGTTTATGATGTTGAGGTTAGTAGAAAATAAATAAGTGGATAGTACCTCGCCTCTGGAGTTTGGGGTGCTGCTTCCCCAGAGTGGGTGGTGAGCATTTGCGTCGGTGCAGATTATCAGGTCCAGTCCAACGTTTTCGCAGTGCTGCACCAGATCAGCCATCACCTTCGGTGGACAGTCTGCGTCGTCTCCTGGCATGTACACCGAGGCTAGTACCAAGTCTGGTGCATCACCGGTGCGCTGGAGCCTGACAGCTGTCAAGTCTCTGGAACAGAATTGAGTGAGTGGCGTGGTGGGGATATCTTTGGGTATATAGGCACACGTGCGTGGCCTGTCCGTGGCGTGTGTGTCAAGTATTAGCTTACCTCCGATGTTACCGAGGCCGCATATTTTGAGATATCATTCCTCTGGTCCTGTGGATATCCTCATTGGTGGAGAGATATTCCCTCAAATTCTTTTACCAGGGAAAATTGATGGTGGTCCACATGCAGCAACTGCCATCAATACCATATTTGGATTTATTCTCATGGGAAAAACTTTATCAAAGTCATCATCATCCATTCCTCTTTCAATCAATCATGTCTCAATGGACGACAATCTGGATATTGCCGTTCAGAAGTTGTGGGAGTTGGACAGCGTACCGTGTGAAGACAACAAACAAGCTCACTCGGTGGATGACACACATTGTGAGGAAATATTCCTATCAACACACAAGCGAGACAGTGAGGGACGATACATTGTCCAGTTACCATTCCGTGATCAAACATCAGTAACCTTTGAGGGCGCTTACAAAATTGCTCACTGGCGCTTTGTACAGCTGGAAAAACGCCTTATGGCAAAGCCAGCTTTTCATGAGCAATACAATAAACATGTTTTGGAGTACCTATCAAGTGGTCAGATGGAGAAGGTCCCTGCAGCTGAGTGTCAATCTCCTACAGCATTTTACTTGGCGCATCATGCCGTATCAAAATCAGATCGTAGCCTTCGTGTGGTCTACGATGCATCAATGAAGGATAAAAGAGGTGTATCCTTAAATGACACTCTTCTTACAGGCGCTAAACTTCAGACTGACATCACCAACATTCTTTTGCGTTTCAGGCTTCATGCCATTGTGTTTTGTACGGATATCCGGCAAATGTACCGGCAGATCCGAATAGCAGCAGAACATCTGGATTTTCAGAGAATCCTGTTCAGGTGTTCCCCTAGTGAACCAATACAAGAATACCGTCTCAATCGTGTGACTTTCGGTGTATCATCAGCACCCTTTCTAGCAATTCGTGTATTACATCAATTGGCCCGCGACGAAGGCAGCTCGTTTCCAGCTGCAGCTCGGGTGTTGTTAGAAGACGTCTATGTCGACGATGCCGTTACAGGATGTCGGAGCATCGAAGAGGCGGTCGCTCTTCAGCAGCAGCTCATTAACATCATGGCAGCTGGAGGCTTTGAGCTAAGAAAGTGGTCCAGCAATCATGCGGCTGTATTACAAAACATTCCAGAAGAACATAAAGCAGTGCCAAATGTCAATCAAACATTCGATAGTGACGGTAATTTTGTGAAGGTTCTCGGTCTAGCCTGGAATTCCCAGGAGGACATATTCAACTATCAAGTGAATCAAATCAATCGTGAGTGTACCAAACGTACCATGCTTTCAGAGCTGGCACGCATTTATGACCCCATTGGTCTTTTAACACCATTAACATTTTTAGCAAAGCATTTAATTCAACGGTTGTGGTTGCTCGGTTCATCATGGGATCAACCCGTTCCGGACGACATCAATCAAATTTGGACAAAGTATGTTCAGCAGTTGCCTCACCTAACCCAACTTAAGATACCACGTCGCATCACATCCGACGACGCTGTGACTTATCAGGTGCATGGGTTTTCAGACGCAAGTGAAGCTGGTTATGCAGCTGCTGTGTATCTTCGTGCTACCAATCAATATCATCATCACCAGGTCATCCTGGTTAGTGCGAGGTCGCGTGTCTCTCCAACGAAACGCAGAACGTTACCAAGGCTTGAGTTGTGTGGCAGTTCTTTGCTGGCAGACCTAATGAGACACATAATCAACATATACACCAAACTTCTCTCCATAGAAAGTGTACATGCGTGGACTGATTCCATGATAGTTCTGTCATGGATCCAGTCAAAATCATCAAATTTTAAGGCGTTTGTTGGCAATCGCATTTCCAATATTCAGCGTAAACTACCAGAAGCAATTTGGAACCATGTCCCAGGAAAGCAAAACCCTGCGGATGCCGCGAGTCGTGGGTTATCACCCGACGAACTTATCAATCATGACCTGTGGTGGACTGGCCCTCATTGGCTATCCTCAAATCAAGATCAATGGCCTAAAGTGCCTCAACATTCAAACTTGACGCATCATCCAGAGGTGAATTGTGAGCAACGTGCCTGCGTTTTGAACGTGTCAAACGCAGTAGAAACTAATCCAATAGATCATTTATTAACAAGATTTTCATCATTAAGGAAGATTCAACGTATTTTATCATATTGCAGTCGTTTTATCAACGCCCTGCGAAAAAACAAGCTTACAGGTCATTTAACAGAAATAGAGCTTCATCATAGCCTCATGGTACTCGTGAAACACACCCAACATTCCGAATTCAGTGAAGAAATCAAACATGTGAGACAACAAAATCATTCAGAAAACTTAGTCCATTTTTAGATTCAAACCAAGTCTTGCGTGTGGGGGGGAGGCTCTCTCAGTCAAACCTTGATTATGCAACAAAACATCCAGCTTTGCTTCCTCGCAAGCATCGTTTGACGCAACTTATCATCCAGTGCACACATAACGAAAATTTACATCCTGGTCTGCAAACAATGCAGTATCTGTTACTACAAAATTTTTGGATTTTGTCACCAAGGCGTGCCATTAATCAGATAATTTCAAAATGCTATCGTTGTTTCCGTATGAAGCCACGAAACTTTCAGCCAGTAATGGCAGATTTACCACATTCTCGCGTCAATCAAATCAAACCATTTCAGGTTGTGGGTTGTGATTATGCAGGACCCTTTAACATTACGTTTCAACGTTATCGAGGTGTGCGTTCAACAAAGGCATACCTTTGTCTTTTCGTTTGTTTTTCAACAAGAGCTCTTCATCTGGAGCTTGCCAGCGATTTATCTTCCTCTTGTTTTTTGGCTGCTCTACGCAGATTCATTGCTAGACGCGGTCGTTGCAACATCATCCATAGCGATTGTGGAACCAATTTTAAAGGTGCGCAGTCACAATTATCAGAAATCATGCGCTCAGCTTGTGAATCGGAGCGCATTGACTTCAAATTTAATGTTCCAGGATCACCACACATGGGTGGCCTTTGGGAAGCTGGGGTGAAGTCCGTAAAAACTCACCTACATCGTGTGATAGGTGATCAAATCCTAACATATGAGGAGTTAAACACACTCTTGACACAGATCGAATCAGTTTTAAATTCGCGACCAATATCAGCATTGAGTTCAGATCCATCAGATCTAACAGCACTTACACCAGGACACTTTTTAACATTAGCACCTCTAACATCATTGCCTTCACCAGACTATTCCAACACAAAAATGAATAGGCTAACACGCTGGCATCTATTACAGAAAATGCACCAGGATTTCTGGACTAGATGGCATAGTGAATACCTTACAAATTTGTCACAGCGATTGAAATGGACTGTGAACTCACCTCCAGCAAAAATCAACCAGCTCGTTATTATCAGGGACGAGACTGCTCATCCACTGCGATGGCGTTTAGGTAGAATCGTCGAATTACACCCAGGACGCGATGGCGTTTCTCGTTCTGCTGCGGTCAGGACTGCACAAGGTATGCTTAAAAGGCCACTTGTGAAGTTGTGCCCATTACCAGATATGACTGAAGTCTTATTTTTTTTATATAGATTCATATTGTGATCAAAACATTTCAATTACCTATTCAGTTTTTTATATATTCATCAGCATTATCACATTTATCCCATCATAATATCAAAGCAATGGTTGTTGTGAACAAATATTTACTTCAGACTTCAGTCTCATCAATTCGCCAGCAGGGGGGGAAGATAATGTTAAAGCACCATAAACATAATTTGAAATTCCCGCCCTTTCTAATCCTACCATATCCTGCGCACACAGCGCCACCTAGCGTCTTGGACACTCATCAATTAGTTCCCCGCCATATCTCACCACGAAACATATCGACTCCGTAAAATAATCGTGAAATACTGCAACCAAGTGTTATCAAGACAATAATTGTGTGTGCCATCAACCTACTATCATCCACATCATCAAGAAACAAGAATTGGGGCGCCCCACAGCATAAAATTATCAGGTATTTGGCGCCAGCCGGCGCTCTTCAGCGAGCTTCGGTGAGTCCTTCTACCCTTTCCTTTTAGATACAGTCCACTTTCCTATCAAATAGAATCATTTTATAACACCTAGTGTGGAGCAATGTTCAAAAAACAATAAAGTAGTAGTAGTAGTATTTCAATTGCCAGTTTAGTATTTAGTACGCGAATTACTTTAAAACGGCTACCTTTTAGGCTATTTTTAACCGACTTCAAAAAAAGGAGGAGGTTCTCAATTCGACGTTATGTTTTTTTTTTTTTTTTTTGTGTGTTTGTTACGCGATTTCTTCCCCATTTGTGGACCGATTTTCGAAATTCTTTTTTTATTTGAAAGAGTATACTCCCGAGGTGGTCCCAATTTATTTGGTGAAGATCTGGTGCTGATCTTCGGAGATATACAATGGAACTCTTCAAAAATAGACGGCAAATCTGTCGTGATTGCTGGAATCGCTTGGATATTTATTGTTTATACTTGCAACATCATGACGTATCATCACGCCAGTATGCTCTGAGGGGTACGCAGGTGTGTACAATATACCTAGATTTCGACATTTATTAGGGATAAGTGGATAACCCTATTAGCATGACATGTATTGTTAACAAATAACAATATAAAAATAAATCCATGGCAAATGTTCGTATAGGAACAACTAAAAATGGAAAAATAAAAATCTTTTTTGCAAAAAATAAAACCGACTTAAAAAAAACACTAACCAGTGTAAAATAACTCTAAATTCGGAAGTCGGTGGCCCATCATGAATAAGACAAAACCACCTAAGCCACAGACTTCCTAATTTAGAGTTATTTTACACTGGTTAGTGTTTTTTTTAAGTCGGTTTTATTTTTTGCAAAAAAGATTTTTTTGTTTCACTTGTTTGTTGTTTGTCTCTGGAAGGTTTAGGTTTAAAAATGGCCACGGTAGGCGGCGCTGCGATCGGGTTCGAAGCCTACATTCAGGCAGGAAAACGTTAGTCAGGTTTGCAAATTTTGTATGCATTTCAAGAATCCATGTACCGACATACCTATTAAAAATTGCTATTGTAGTCTATTATGTTAATCATTATGACGTATACTTAGGTTTTAGGCATTGAATTTCAATAATTAACTTATTATAAAACGATAAATATTGTTAACGAAAGCTTCGCTCGTGATTTCGTCCGCGTGTTTGTGTATGTACCTACTTTAACATCCCCCCCACCCCATCTTAGATCTTCTCCAAGAAGAAATAAATATGAATAGTTATCATAATGTAATTAATGTTAGTAATACCTCTTACATGGTAACTTTATTCAAACAAAGTAATAAAAGGCCTAGGCCAATAATGAGGCCTATATCCAGTCCAAAATCTGCCATGGTAATTTATAGGACAGTAGTTTATATTGTGTCATTAAATGTTCTAATGTTTTACTAGGTTTCATTATCATATTTGATGAAACATGATTTTTATACATATACATACTTTATGCAACCTGAAATTAGACTGTATAGTTTTATTCCCAAACACAAATTACTGAAAAAATACCTTATCCAGCTTTTTAGCCCATTTAGGGTTGTTTCCTTGAAACCATCTTTATTTATTTATTTGTTTGTTTAAATGATATATATGACTTACAGCTAAAACAAATCCAGGTAACAGTAAGTTCAACTGACAGCCAATATCAAGTCCTCACTTATAAAGGACAGGATATTACATAAACAGATTTCGATGAAAAAAAATCATGAATAAAAATGTTCATAAAATGAAAACTACGAAGCCAAACTATGTTATTTTTTATGAGACCAAAAAGCAACTATTTCACATCAAACTAAAAAAGAATCACGTAAATCGGTACATAAATCTCAGCATGATCGGTGCATTTACATACACAAAACTGTTCAAAGATAAATTAAATTTTCATTAAAATGTTCATAAAATAAAAACTACTGAATCAAACTATCTTAAATTTTTATGGGACCAAATGGTAACTATTCCGCATCGAACAAAAAAAGAATCACGTAAATCGGATCATTAATCTCGGAGTAATCGGTGTACATACATAAGAAAAAAAAAAAAAAAAATTGGTTGCCTGTAAAGTCGGTATACGGGCGAAAGTTTTACGTGACAACGACTTTGAGTGGTAAAATAATTTTAATGTGAATATTCATTCGTATAGTAGGAAGAAGGATGAAATAATAGTAACAATTTAAAACATTTATTTATACAAAGAATTATATTTAAAACATTCACTTTTTATGTCTGTCTCTTTCGCTCTTAGGCGGGCTAACCATGCCCGAGTGGAAGGGACGCGTGCCTCTCACTCGCTCTCATTGTGAGCGCATAACGTGAGCGGAGCGTAACGCAGTTTCTTGAAGTGTCACCCGGCAAACCAATTTATAAGACGTTGTCACGTCAAAAAAAAAAAAACATACCGATCGAATTGAGAACCTCCTCCTGAAGTCGGTTAAAAATTTCATGGACACCAGGTGTCATCACACCTTTATTTACTTACTGCCATCTGAATATCCACAAAAGCTAAGAAGATTAGAATCATTGGAAGAAACTATAAATGGTTCTCTACAGCTTGGGGAATCAGTCTTATTGACTAAAATATATTAAACATTTCTCTAATCTTGTAAAAACTTTGCATGTAAGTCCGAGTTGCAAGATTAGAGAAAGAGCAATTAACAATTGATATCCTTATTTTGTATGACGATCAGAGATTGGAAGTGATAGAGCATATTTAATCATATTTAATTACGTTAACTTTGAGAAAGTGAGTAGTAGAGAGGTGATAGAGCCTCTTCAACATCCTGATATAATACTAATTGTGACTTCCTTTGGTTACATCTATAGAATAGATACTAAATAATAAATACTCTTTATTGTACACAAAAATAACTCACAAATTATAACTTTAAGGCCTACATAGGGTGTTACAAAGGAGACGAGCCATGTTAGGAGAGTGGTAATTTTTTTAAGCATATTCCAAAAGCATATAACTATCTAGGATTACCACACTATTTAGGATTTATAGTGCCTATCAGTTAAGCAGAAAACTCTTAAGATTCGGGTAAAATCCAAAATAACTAGTCTAATAAAATTACCAAGATCTGGGTCGACCCACAGCCCAAGATATATGATTACAGAAGTAGCTTCCACAAGTTCTATGATGACAGAAAAAAAAATACAGAGTAAAAATTATTCTGATATTATTTTTCAATATTTCTTTTTCATCTTTCATTTCGTATCATGTGATACAATGGATTTAATAAGAAAACCTGGAATAATACTAAAAGTTTATCCACCCCCACTAAACGACTAAGCAAAATCTACTTAATTCGATTAATATGTTATTAAGCTTGTGGTATTTTGTTAAAAGGACTAAATTATTATGAGAAATGTAAGAAATAACTAGCTTACCGATGGCAATATTATTTCTACAAAGTAAATGTAAAAAGTGTACTTACTCACCAGTTAATATCTTCGACGCCGGTGCGGTGTTAGCACAATAGCACAAAAACAATCAATTATTATAATGTCAATAGATTAAAACAAAACACTATTGATTGGATAATGTTCACTGTCACTAAAGGGTCAATTTTTAAATCTAAATTAATTTGTACACAACAGACAGAAACAAACGATAATCAGCTACGTTCGTTGACCCTCGCGAGTTTAAAGCCTTCGTTATTTTCCCGTGTTGACAGAGAATATTTTTGAATATCTGTTGTTTATTCTTATTTTATCTCTGGCTGGAAAGATCAAAATAATCAATGGAGACAAAACTGCCTAACGAAATGTGTTATTTGTTCTATCCCGTGAGTTTAGGATACACATAGGAATGAAGTCGGTTAAAAATATTGAAAAACGTTCAATATTATTATACTCGCCCGCCGCGGCGCCCTAGAAGAATATAATAAGTATACTGACGACCTTTTTGACAATATTCTTCAGTTCAGAAAGGTCCGGTGAGTAAAGGGACCGTGTTCTTATGATAATATAATTGTGTGTGTGAGCGTAAACGAAGAAAAAGAGGTGCGTTAGAATCGTAGGAGGTGGCGTTTAGCAGTTTCTCATAGGAAAAAGGTTTGTAAGTTTGTGTATGCAAGTCAATATGCAAGGTCAATAGATTTGAATGAACAGATGAATTTATTTATTGTGAACGCATTTATTTCACAGGAAATTTCAGGAAATTATAGATGTCATATGTCACTTATTGTGTCAAGTGTCACGTCACGCGGGACGTGATTAAAAAACTTCAAGTTCTTTCATGTTTATTTCATTTCGGCGCCCAAAACTTTAGATTTGGTTATTTTGGGCATAAGTCTTTTATTATGCGTAAATAAATCGAAACCAAGTAATATGGAAGAAGAAAGTAAGTTAAAGTATCATTAAAAGGTAAATAACGTAAATTTTAGGTTACTTTCGTGTTGTTTATTGATGAAAATATTTCAGAACTCATACGGAGGAAGAAGAAAGCTTTAAACGGGAGTAATAGACGTGTTTTAGCTGAAGCTTACAATGACTTAGCATCGTTTTATTACAAACACAACCGTTATAGCGATGCTTTGGACGAGTACAAGAGCGAGGCAGCTATTTACAAGGAGTTGGGACTTCGTATGGAATGGGGGACTTGCAATCGTATGATTGGAGAGATGTTCATGCTGATGGCAGAATTTGACAAAGCTCTGAAGTATGAGGAGCGACATCTGGGTATGTAGTTTATAGTTATATTCATAACATTGAAGAAAAACAATTAAATTGGATCTATGATTCTGCAATTAGTTCACTGGCACTGGTATCAATAAAAACACGATGATACAAAAAAACAATAAAAGAGGCACATTGTTTATTACTATATTTATATATGTATTGGTATAATTATTAGTATTTCAAATTAAATTATCAGTTTTATTATATGAATCAGTAGTTGACCTCTCAGTAGATGAAGGTGGTACTTATACTAAAGTATGCAAGAAGAAATTTGTTCAGACCCCAAATAAGTTAGAATAAAGGCAATTTGACTAGCCTGATGGTCTAGTAGTCAGTGGCCCTGACTGCTGTGCTGGAGGTTGTGGGTTCAATTCTCACCCAGGAGAAATGTTTGTGTGATGAGCACAATCATTTGCTGTGTTTGTGTATTTTATCTATAATATGTATGTATTTAGAAATATATAATATAAGTATGTTTATCAGTAGTTTAGTACCCATAACACAAGCTCTCCTTAGCTTAGGACTTGATGGCTTTGTGTGAATAGTCGTGGAATATTATTTATTTATTATAAAACAAAAACTTTTGTTCTCATTCTTATACTATTTCAGGTATACTTATGTATTTTCTTAGTTTATCTTTGACACAATTGATATAGGTGAAGTTGAACATTTTAAGAAAACCTGAACTTGTTAAGTTCTTAACACAATGCTTGAAATTGCCAATCTGCCCTGAGCAAGCGTGGTGATCAATGCTTGTGCCTTCACTTTGTAAGAACAGGCCTAAGCCCTACAGTGGGACAGTAACAGGCTGGTATTGTATTTACTTATATTATCTTATTCATGTTATCTTTTGTAGCTGTAGCAAAAGAGCTAAAGAACTTAGTTGAGGAGCAGCGAGCCATGGCAACACTGGGCAGAATATATTTACTACAAGGTCAGAGTACCACTGACGAGGATGAAGCTAAAACCTCACTAAGAGCAGCTGAAAAAGCTTTCATGAAAAGTCTTGTGTTGTGTGAGAAGTAAGTATTTTTTTTTAAAAGCTTTTAGCAATGTGGGTTGAACATTACTAGTAAGTAGTCTTGTTAACCCCTTCAACTAAGCTAAATATGCTTGTAACTGGAGTGGGTACACGTCAATAGTGCAATGGGTGGATATTGAACTCACAACCTGTCAATCGCCAGTCCATTGACTTAGCCATTGGGCTATTGCCGCTCATCAATATAACAAAATAATGTTTGAATATTGCCTATTAACTAATTTTTACATCCTTAGTGAGCTCAGTATAACCTACAACTAGTTATTAAAATTATTTTCCATATAAGAGAGTATGATTTTCTAATCCACAATGCAAATACAGAGGATATAGGTATTTGCATTGTGGATTAGAAAATGTAAGCTTTAAGTGGCAATATAAATATATATTATCAAAAAAAAAAGTCTTTCATGCATAACATTTATCGGGAGTCCCAAAAAAAATCGGAAACAATATATGATTAGCTACTAAAAAGGTAGTAAATATTTACAAAGAGATAAATTCGGGTACTAAATATTTGAAGTTCGAAATCAAATTGTAGCAAAAAGGTAGTCAATTTTGGTATTTTCCAAACATCAAATATCTCTTTTGGTCCAGGGGCCCTGATGCTTACCCTAAAATGCAGTCCAGCCATTTTGGAGATCAACTCCAACAAATATAAACATAAAAAAAAACATGTTTATACTTTCGTAGTAAAACACTGTTATATCGAAATTACAAACTGACACTTAAAATTTATTTAATTGGTATTCATAAACACTACATAATTATTCATGTTTGTATCATTTACCTTTCAGCTTGAATGGCAAAATAAACAAACATGAACTAATGGACATGAGAGCCCGTTTGCTGCTCAACATCGGAGTAGTGCAGGAACACCTAGGAAACCTCGACAAAGCAATAGACTGCATAAACAAAGCAATATCAATATGTTCAAGTCAAGATTTGTATGAAGTCCTCCATAATTGTTATACTACGGAAGCTTTGCTACACTGTAATAAGAAGAAAGACTATGCTAAGGCATTGAGCTGCTTGAATAAAGCGCTTGAGGTTGCCAAAAGGCTTGAAGATAAGGTAATTTTACACAAACTGTTACAGTATTCTTACGTGAAATCTAGATTTATGAAGTGATGAAATACTTTGGGCTATCAAAACGTGTTCATAAGGAATTTAGGTGACTGATCAACATGCCTTGGAAAACTCACTGTCTGTTAACCAGTCTTGCCAAGAGAAGATAAGCAGTTACTCCATGTAAAATATTTAGCTGCATATAATGAGAATATTAGCTGATCCAACAAACTTGGTAAAAGGCTGAATAGATTATGATGATAATCTAGCACATACTTCCAAACAAATTTCCTTCTTACCTAACTTATCTAGTTAATAATTTCTGTCCAGACTTAAAGAATTTAAATTGATGAGCTGTGTAATCTTTTTACATACATGACTGTGGTGGTCTTTGAATCCTCATTGCACAAAAACATCTCAGATTTGGTATTCATAATTTCAAAATGTCACCTTTGTGAATTTCTAGGTTTTGAAGACTTGTGAAACATTGTCATCTAAAGCTGATATACTGTGCAAGATGTCAGACTACCAGAGTGCTAAGCAAGTGCTACTTAAAGCTTGGAAGCTGAAGACTCCTGATGAAGAGGAGAGCGAGAACATTGAAGCTAATCTTAGAGTTGGTGAGTGAATATTATATTTCTTTATTACTTAAATGTAAGGCAGTGTTGACCAATGACTTGGTGATGGTTGCGGGACCCGATTGATGCGAGACTCACAGGACTGGTCCTTGCGGCGACTTTTGGGAGAGGCTTATCTCCAAAAGAGGACGTCTTTCGGCTGAAATGATGATGACGAAGGCAGTGTTGCAGCTGGTGGCTCTCTGTACACTTTGCTACACCTTGTTGGAACAGAGTGTGAGCGATACGTATTGTTTTTCCTCTCCTCACATTTTTGTGATATGTGAAAAACATATTTTTTTTATTTAGTATGTGGGACAAACCTTTAAATCTTGAGAAACAAAACAGCATCTGTAGGAAGCAGCTGTTTTTAACCGTTCCTAATTTAGGGTTGGTCCTTTATTAAGGGTTTATACACTTGGGAGCAAATAAATCGAGCCTAATCGGCCTTTTTACACGTATAGACGATTCATTATCTCCCTGCCTCCAGAACTTCTAGAATAAGAGTACATCTTTTTCCAAACAGTGGCAGCAATGTGTTACACAGAAGACCTGCTCATATCAACCGACCCCTCCGACCACGTGACCTTTAAGAAACACTACGAGAAGCTTGGTGATGGAGCCTGTCACTTGCGTAACTACGCGGGCGCGGCAGAGTACTATCTGAAGATGTTGGACCATGCGGAACTGGCGGGCGAGTGTGGGAAGACGCTCATACCGATCTATGTTAGGTAAGGACTATTTTATTACCCGACTTCGGCGAAACAAAATCATAACCCTCCTTGTGTTATGATTTTGACTGCAATGTATAAAATAAAAAAAATAAAAATGTTTTATTGACGTAAAAGTTGTAACACATTAAATTGAAGCCCTGACTCTTGAGCTAGGTGGTACCTGTGTTACAAGAGTCAGTGTCTTCGCCCATTTGAGGAACATTAACAATTTATGCAATAAAATTAAAATTATAAAGATAAATTAGTGCAGCTGCTCTTGTGTGGAATGGTGTCTGTGTGTGTGTGTGTAGTGTGTCTATGTATGCATGATTATCTGTTTCCTCATTACTTCTAAACGGCTTATCGTATTTTTGACAAATGAAACTCTTTGCTGTTGGGCTCATGGATACATGATTATTTAAAAGTACGTTTCTTAGAGCACCATTTTTGTTTTAAGAAAATATGTACTTACTCATTTTCACTCTAATTGCACATTTATAAAAAAAAATAGTATTTTCTGAAAAACTCTCAAATAATCATCACTTATAAGGAGATAAAGTGAGTGCCCAGAAATATATTTACTGCAAACAACCCCAACTATCACCCTATTTCGTTTAATCGACGAGTTTTGGCCCACCCTGATATACTTTTAATAAGATGACAGTAAATAAATCCAAAACAATAATAACTATTACTACTTTTAATTTAGCGAGTTTAATGTGGTCTTTAAACCTAAATGTTAGATAAAATTAGAATGACAACAGATATACCTACTACATATGTATAGCCTAACCTAACTTACCATACCTAACCTATAGCGAACCTAACTACCTAACCTAACTACCTTACTGAAATGCATTGATTTTGAAAGATACAAAATACAAAAAAAATAACCGAACTACTGTGCTGCATGTCTCTATTTCACATACAATACTAGAATAGGTAGTAGTATTTAAAGTAATAGTACTAGGATGTACAATTTAACTCGAATTGGAGGAGGTTGTGGGTTCGATTCCCGCCCAAAAAAAATGTTTGTGTGATGAGAATGATCATTTTGTTGTGTGAGAGTTGTAGGCACACCCACAGTGCCTGAGACTCAATCTTTAAACATATAGAAAATGCTCCCTGGTTCATAAAGAACTCAGAGGTTCATCACCACCTGAAATTAAGTACAGTGAAGGAAGAAATAAGAATGGGAATACCAAAAGAGTCTTCAACACCATACAGACCAGTGGGTCTGTATGGTGTTGAAGACGCTAGGGTGTCAGAAATAGTGAGCTGCAAAGCTAGTGAGCTTTGCAGCTCACTATTTCTGACACCCTAAATCGCCTGAAGCGACGCAAAATCATTGACCTGGATAGCCTGCAATGAGCTTAATACAAAGAGCTGATCCCAGTGGGGAACTAACTCTACATGACATAAACTCTGACAATAAATCTGCTCATAGTCAATGGACTGATTGCATGATAAAACAATAATAAAAAAATCTAAGGTGTAAATTGTAAAATCGAATTTAAGATTTGAATTTTAGTATTAGCAAAGCTCTTGAAACCTAGGCCGAAGTTAAACTTAATATTTTTGTAGCTGATAAACCTTAGTACAAGAAATCTTTTTATGCTACATAGAGGTTCTACTTCGTGCTAGAAAAAATATAAAAAAATAAATACTTACCTACTGATTTCAACAAAAAAAAAATTTTTGATGGTTTTGTCAACATTTTTGAATACTTAAATATAAACAGGATAATGAGCACCAAAAATGCTTTATAAAACTTAAATACAAAAAACAAAAAAATATGTATAGATTTTTTTTATGAATTATTTTTAGTATTCTCAGTGTGTGAAGGTCACGAAAACTAAAATATTTTTTTAAATATAAAGTTTGGGAAATTGGCACCTGGGTGTTATACTCTTGCATTTGGAATGATATATTTAGCATAAATTTTCAATAAAAAGCGAATGTCACTTTTTTTGGGCAAAAGAAACACCATGCTGCCAAATAATTAAATATGCCACTTTTGATTTCAGCTTATACCAAACTTACAAAGACATGGGATCTTACAATGAAGCCCTTGACTACTACGAGAAGGAATATGAATTAATCAAAGACGTTCCTAAGGAAGCCTTCACGACCATGTACAATATTGCCGAGACACTGTACTTGGCTAAAAAGCCGTATGGCCAGATCGAAAAGGCTTGCTTGAAGGCAAGGAGAGCTGTAAGTATTTCAAATTTGGATCTTATTGCGCCGCTTTTAGGTTCACAGTCCACAACTGTTTATTTTTAACATTCATTATGTATTAATAGTAATAATTATTTATTTTTCAAATCAAGTACATTTTTACAAATTTGTATTATAAGTATAAGTAGGTAATCAAATAACAGTGAAAAAATGAAAAATATCAAAATGTTTATCACATGTTTTGAATTGTAAATAGCTTATTAGTTTTTAGGCTAGATCGTAATTAATGATTAAGAATTTTGTTCTTTATAAAATAGTATAAAAAAAACATGTTTTGAATTTAAAGTTAACAGATTAGACCTTACCCGGTCCTTGACAGTACCTGGAAATTTGTCCGTGTGGAATTTCATTGGTTTGCATGAATCCCTAATTTTTTTTCTAAATAAATTAGGAGCTGTTAAATTACTTTTTATAAAATCTGACAGTCCAAGTGCCGTTTAATTTGTACTTAAACCGTGTATACTTTGATAAAATTATGCATTAAGTAAAAAAATGTTATCTGGACGTAACAAGCAGATACTTTAATCATATTTATTTGTATAGATTTCCACAAATTAATTTATTTTAACTCTTTTTTAGGCACAAGAATGGAATAAAAGAAAATACGAAATCAGAGTTCTGAAGACCTTACTAAAATATCAAGAAGAGTATGGTGAGATTGACAAAATGAAGCAAACTAAAGATGATCTACGGGCCCTGGGTTACGACAATTTGGATAACCTGGAGAATTCCGAAGATGAGCAGAGTTCAGCTGGTGGGGGCGACGAGGATACCACCCATATTGGTGGAGATATATGCCTTGAAGATCTGACAGGTATTGATACTGCTAGCCTGCATCATCCCACTGCTGCGCAAAGGCCTCTCCCCATGACTTCTGACCCAGTTTTTCCGATCCAGGGCTAAAGTGGGCCACTGGTTGTTTAATTTGTTCAGGTCGTCCCGCCATCTTCTTTACTGGTATAATTACTTTCCGTAATTTAACATCATAGGATACTTATCCACTGCTGAACATAGGCCTCCTCTATGGATTTCCAATTGGTGTTGGAAGCGGCTTGCATCTAGTGCATTCCAATAATGGCTTTCACCAAAACTTCTGTCCACCTTGTGGAAGGACGTCTCCGCGCGTCCTACGCTGCGATTGCCGGTGCATGGTCTCTATTCGAGGACTTTAAGGCCTCATCGACCGTCAATTCTGTGTGCTACTTGACCTGCCCACTGCCATTTTAGCTTGGTAATTTGCTGGGCTATATCTGCAATTTTAGCTTGGTAATTTGCTGGGCTATAACTGCAATTTTGGTTTGTCTACTTATCGTCATTCGTCCGTAATAACGTGAGTCACGAAAGTTATTGGTTTATTTCGTGACTTACGTAAATATATTTTTAACCGACTTCAGGAGGGAGGTTCTCAATTCGATCGGTATCTTTTTTTTTTTTTTCTTATCTAAGTACACCGATTACTCCGAGATTAATGATCCGATTTAAGCAAAGACATTCAATAAACTATAGACCGGACATCACGAACAAAATTTTCATCCGTAACTTCTGTCCGAACGGACAGATGACACATAGTCTTACGTAGGACATCTGCCTGTCAAGACGCATTTGTGTCAACTTTGTGGAAAGTTGAAAAATATTATTTTCCACGAAAACATGCATGGTTGCGCCTTACGTTATTGCAAATCCCGTTACGACAAAAATAATGGACGTCGCTACGCTTTATTTTCGTAGGTATTCTTTGTATTTATTTAGTAATTAGAATTAAATCATTTTCATAGATTGTTCTAGAACATTTGGCAATTCTGTATTTAACGCCCTCTTGTGTTGAGTAGCTAAAGTACTGTTTTGCAGAGATGGGATAAAGTTCATCGATTCTGTTATCGATAAAATAATGTCAAAATAATAATAAATAGATAACTCAATATTAAATTAAATTTATTAAAACATTATACTGTATGAACATTTCAAATAGGTTTCTGTTATTTAAGGTTTCCTAAAGAAAATTGTTGTGAACACGAGACTTGGATACGGTTTTTTGTGTGAATTAATATGCATAATTTAACATTTCTCATCATCTTTTACATATCGTATTAAATATTTTAACAGTATTGCTAAGCCAGACTAGGATTCATTTCACCTCAAAAAATTAAAAGATAAAAGATATTTATTTCCAGATAGATTGTACAGTTCCACTTACAGACTAATAATATAATGTATTAAAATATAACTCAAATTTGTAAAAAGTATAATGAACTCTGGTACCCAAGGTAAGATTTAACTTGTGTTATGGATACCAGTGCTCTCTCATGGTTTGCACAGAGTTACATTAAATATTAGATGGAGGACGTGGTTTTGATGTAATTAGTAGAAGGCAGTAAGTATTTTTATACATAACAGTCTACACACAAATTTTAATAACTAACAACAAAGATTCATAGGCACCACTTACTTTAGCGGCAAGAAAATTGCAGTCCGGAGCTTCATTAGAATTTTTTTCTATGTTCTTATTTCTATGCATTAATTTTAGTAAAGATACGAGTTTTGCGTATGTTTCAATATGCACGTTATGTTTTATTTTTAAAGTAGCTTTCAAAAATTGGGTAAATACTCCACATTGCAGATGATCGCCTCGTCTGTGATAAATCTAAAAAATAAGATAGCAACACAGTCTCCTAAAAACTGCTTGCACCCTTTGTAAGTCTCCATTCATTGAAGACATGGTATGCTTTCAGATATTTCTCAGGTAGGAAACTTAATTCTGCATTAATAACTTGTTGTTTCAACTCTTCCGGTGTTATAATACTGTTCTCGTCGCTAGTTTCACTTATATTTACGATTATTTTAATATTTTTTAACTTATTCAACTCTTTTCGCCAGCCAAGAAATTTTATTCCCGCTCTTTTATTTAAATTAAGACGTGTTTGGAAATAGCACCCATGATATTTTATTAAGTACTCAAAATATATTACGTAACATTATTGAAACTAGAAATAAATATTTACAGGTTAAATATCAGTTTTATTTGCATTAGATACTTATTTTCGCTAAAATACAACAATAAGTTAATAATTCTATAAATTACATTACAAGACATAATTATCTTTTTGCAAAATTTCATTAGTTAGTACGAAATTCCGAACGTGTTTGTCTTTGAGGTCGAATTCAAAATCAGAACTTCGAAAGGGCTGGTCTTTGTCTCTCTCTCTCTCTCTCTTTCTAATGGCGGGAAAGAGATAGAGTGTGAATGTTTCAAATAGTATGATTAACCCGAGGCTGATTAAGATATTTGCGGCTCTAAAACAAAAATTAAAAAGTTACTTGGTCTCACTGATTTCAGGCAGCAAAACCTACATGTTTGAGCTACTGAAGTGAAAAAAATATTATAACTTTTATCAATATTATCGATACCTTAATATAGATGGTAACATCCCTATCACAAGTTTCTACTTTCTACTTTACGGCACGTGGTACTGCCAGACTTACGATTTATCCGTTTATCTACGTATTTTCGACCTTGCTTCGGATATATCATAAACGTATACGTATAAGATTCATAATCTATATTTTCTTGGTTTATTTTTTAATAGAACATACGTAAGGAATACTGCGCTATTAAGTAGGAAGTTTTAATAATTTTCTACAATATACGGCGCCAGCGCTGAACCAAGCACAAGGTCGTAATAGTGAGTAGACCATATTAATTATTATAAGCATAATAATGAAACTGGATTTATTTCAAAGTCAATAGTTTTGTAATTAGTACTTAAGGTAAGACGATAATCACTTTCTCATTACGGTCCTCTTTTAATTTAAATTACAAATGTGTTTCTTTTTTATGCCTGGCTTAATTTGTTTAGTTTTAATACCTATTTATTTAACTGATTTGAAATATTTTTATTTTTCCGGCATTTTCCTTTGATCTGACAACACTAAAATTTAATTCGGCTATAGCTCGCTTGGTGGCCACCAACCAGAATTATTATTTTAGTCAATTTCATTCTTGAGTTTGCCGTTGCCGTTCTAATATCGCTATTTAATGCTAGATGGCGTTACTGAGAGATGGGATCACAGTTTTTGTATGACATTTCTTCGCATGCCCCCTCTATAGTTTTTAAATCTCTTTGGATTTAAGTGATTCTTTTTGAGTTCGATGCGGAATAGCTGCCATTTGGTCCCATAAAAATATAACATAGTTTGACCCGGTAGTTTTCATTTTATGAACAATTTTATGAAAATTTAATTTATTTTTGAACACTTTTTTGTATGTAACTATGTTCACCGATTACGCTGAGATTTATGTACCGATTTACGTGATTCTTTTTTAGTTTGATGCGGACTAGTTTTTTAATTATCTCGGCTCTTATCGACGGTTTTCCATGTTTTTCAATCATTGGAAATAAAACACATTCAAACACAATCATTACACACCGAAAATTGAAGAGAAATCTGATTCAGTACGAAAAGTCGAAACGAATTTAAAGTGCTTGTTTGACATATACACTTGGGAGCAAATAAATCAAGCCACTTTTTTACGCATTATGGTTATTATTTTAAATATTATGGTTATTATCTATATCTATACATATAATAAGACTGTAAAAAAACTGTGTCTGTACATTGAATATATTTAAAAAATAATAATTGAGGGGGGTTTAGAAACAGTAATAGAGCACGAATCCAAAAAAAAAAGTCTGTCTGTTTGTCTGTTTGTCTGTTTGTTTGCACACGCTAATCTTCGGAACTACTGGACGGATTTGAATGATTTTTTTTTTGTTGTATAGATATTAAGTCTGGTCAACACATAGGCTATAATTTATCTTGGAAACTGGAACACCTGATGCAGAACCGCAACAGACCAGCTAAACTATAGGCGATACAAAAATGGTCCCAAAGCAAAAATTGTTCCACGTGATGAGCATTTTCTGCTGAGAGAATAAATTTGAAGATCCGGAACACCTGATGCAGAACCGCAACAGACCAGCTAAACTATAGGCGATACAAAAATGGCCCCATAGCAAAAATTGTTCCACGTGATGAGCATTTTCAGCTGAGAGAATAAATTTGAAGATCCGGAACACCTGATGCAGAACCGCAACAGACCAGCTAAACTATAGGAGATACAAAAATGGTCCCATAGCAAAAATTGTTCCACGTGATGAGCATTTTCTGCTGAGAGAATAAATTTGAAGATCCGGAACACCTGATGCAGAACTGCAACAGACCATCTAAACTATAGGAGATACAAAAATGGTACCATAGCAAAAATTGTTCCACGTTATGAGCATTTTCTGCTGAGATCCGGAACACCTGATGTGGAACTTCAAGAGCCCATGCAGCTACACTATAACATATATTGGAATGACGTCTTAGCAAGAGTTGTTCAGCCTTGTGAGCACTCGCTGTTGACGTATAAAAATCGAAGATCTGGAACACCTGTTGTGGAACTCCAAGAGCCCAGCTACACCATAACTCAAATAAGAATGACGTCTTAGCAAAAGTTGTTTGGTCTGATAGGCATTTCCTGTTGACTTATAAAAATCGAAGATCAGAAACATTTGATATAGAAATTAAAACTATCACTAATTTCATTGCATAATTATAAAATAACATAAGTAGGAGGTACTACGCGGTGAAGGCGGGAACAGTTCAGGACTGATTTTCGATGACGATGGTATATCGTTGAAAATTAGACTCTACTGGCTAAACTAAATCTCCCATTTTTTTATCGTATGCCTTCGGGCTTATGTTATTTGAGTGTTTAATTTCCTTTTCCATTTATCTTCGTTACACGGTAGCTTACCCGGTAACGCAGGGGAGCAGCCACTTAGATTTTAATTGATCAGGTACCATCACAATAAAACTATAACCATGCCTAGAAAGAGGTCAAATTTTTCCCAATGTTCCAAAGGTGCTAAATGATTAAAGACCATAAGATCCCAACAATCTACCGAAGAGCGTTAGGAGAGATTTGATGCTGTTCGAGAACATGAGGCTGCAACTCGCTCCGTGGAAACTTCTTGGGATCGCGAAGCACGCCTGCATTCTCAGCGTATTTACGCATCTACATCCAGGTCTCAAGAGACCAGTGAAGAATATGTGCGCGACTGACCGCTGATCGTGAACATCATGCACTGTCTCGCGAGTTGGAGACGTTCACGGAAAAAGCATGACGCTTGAGTTTTCAGCGTATATACGCATCGACTCTAGAGATAAGTGGGGGAAGGAGATGCGCGACTGACCGCTGATCGTGAACGTCACGCAACATATTATAGGCTATAATTTATTTTGGAAAATGGAACACCTAAAGTAAAAGAGATATAAAAATGGTGCCATTGCAAAAAGTATTCCACGTGAAGAGTGTTTTCTGCTGTGAGACTAAATTTGAAGATCTGGAGCACCTGTAGGGGAACTCCAAAGCCCGGAGACAATATAACATATACATAATAGAAATGGCGTCTTAGCAAAAGTTGTTAAGTCTGATGGCATTTCCTGTTGACCAACAAAAATAAAAAATCTTGAACATCTTGAATCGTCTCGCGCATCCCATTGATTTCCCGTCCCCGGGCTTATAGAATTCGACATCAGATGTTTCAGATCTTCGATTTGGACGACCCCGTTGTCGCTGGCATAAGCAACAGGATCCGCGTACGAAGTCGCGGGCAGAAGCTAGTTTTAAATATGATAAATGCATCGTTCAAAACATATCACCTAAAAGTTTATGTAATAGATTTTACAATGACGCCAACCTCATTTTGAGGATTATTAAATAAACATGTAGACCATATAATTTTCGAATTTATATGTTCCTTTCTACCAAAAATATTGACCGCTATACATGTAAAAAGGAAGTGACTAGATTTATTTTCTTAAATGCTGTAGGTTAGTTGTATTTAAATTTTCTTTTTCAAATTGATGGACGTCATGCGACATTAAGACTCGATGTATCGCTATTTTTTTTGATTACGTGAAAAAAAAAAAAAAAGTGCGTCGAATATTGTCTTATTGAGGGACTAAAAACTAAAATTTCGGTCATTAACCCGTTGGCGTTACGCTTATTCGAGAGTTCGTGCAACAGACATCTTCTAAAGCTTACCTTGTTTTGTAGACTTGTCGGATACAAATGAAGAAGAAGTGAAGGAGACAAAACACGAAACGCGCAAGCGAGGCAAAGGATACACTATCAAGAAGAACATGAAAGGGGAAACGCAGTTGCATGTCGTAAGTTACAATAGATTTTAATATTATTCAAATATAAAGTGCGAGAAAGAGATGGAGCTACAACTCTCAATCAACTCCCTTTCACACGCCGGGGTTTCGAAAGAAGAATAGAGAGGCCCATATAGTACATTGTAGCGACATCAATCTCACCTAGACCTTATTGGTGAGGTTCTTCAGAAAGGTCAGGTGCGTAGTACTCGCAACCGGCGCGCGGCGTGTGTGTATGACAACATGTATGAATGTAAGCGAAGCAAAAGAAGTATGTAAGAATCGTAGCATATGGCGCTCTGTAGTTTCTGCCTACCCCCATGGGAAAAAGGCGTGAGTTTATGTATGTATGTATGTATCAATCTCGCCACATATATACGAACTAAAATATTAAGTTAGTTTATTAAGTTTAGAGGATCCTCCGACCAGACGGGTGTTGTATCTGGTGGGCTACTACTGCCCGACGGTTGGTGTCGGGGATAACTTTAACACCGCGATGTAGGGTGTCAGTCTTAAGTTCCTATGTGGCGAGATAGATGTCGCTACAACTGACATCCTGGGGAGGATGGACTTTACACCCTATTCTTCATACTTACCTCTAAAACATCAATGTGTCGAGTGACGGCACAGTTAGCGCTGCGGTGGAGTGATTGACTGCTTCGTTAGGTCCATTTCCCGCACGGAACAAATATTTGTATGGTAGTTGTCCTGCAGTGCTATTCTGAAAAGTTTATTTGCGAAATCACTTCTGAATCCGCAGTGAAATCATGTGAAATTAAAATATCGTATTCTTAAATAGAGTGTAGAGATAAATTTCGACACTAGCGCCACCAAGTGGCGATCAAATCGAGACGAACTAAAACGGGTGAGTATTTTGACGTTGACATGTGAATACCGAAACTTGTACAGGCGACATGAGAAGCGTAGTAAGTATGAATTTCGAGATGATTTGCGAAATGACTTTCGAAGTGATTTATCATTTACAGAATAGCACTGCTGCTCTGTCTGTTTGTGTATGTTTTAGTGTTTGTACCTACGATACAAAGGCCAAAATCTTAATGTGGGGCAATGTTATAAAAACACTAATTAAATAGACAATCTGAAATGATATTTATTTCTGCAGATCTGTCCGGAAACTTCTATTTGACCATTGGCATTACATAAAAGATCCTTGACAAAAATTCAGTAAGTAACTCAGGGGTCATGTTCTCTTTTAAATTCAAGACATAAGATTGTATTACTATAAATAATATACTAACACTTCGCTCGCGACTTCGTCAGCCTGCATTTCGCACTTTAACGTCCCCCCCACCCCTCTTATTTTGAAAATGAGAAATTGATAATTTAGCTTTCTATTGGAGAAAGAATTTTCTAAATCGGTTCAGGAGATCCAGAGATAACCGCCTGCAAAGTCACAAACTACCTCTTTATAATATTAGTAAAGGCGCGTAGATTATGCGAGTCTAACGATGCAGGGCAGAGTCCAGCTATTGAACTTTACAAGAGGAACAAAGCAAGAACTTCGTTTATTAATAATAATAATAATAACGAAGATTCTGCTGTCATTGTGCCGATTGTTGTGACGGCCAATGGTCTTATTGCCAAAAGCATCGACGACCATCTGTCGAGGCTTTCGTTACGCGGTTGGGTCAAAGGCCTGATACAGAAGGCAGTACTCCTCGATACGGCTCGCATTGTGAGGAGGTTCCTTTCTCTGAGACCCTATCCACCGGTAGCTTGGACCCTGCTCCCACCGTCCTTGGCTTACTATTTTTTATATTTTTAAATGTTTTTATTTTCATATTAATATTTAAAAATGTAATTTGTAAGAATTTTAAATGAATAAACGAAATAAAAATAATAATTAATTATTTATTTTCTCGCCACAATACACATTGAGTACATATTTTAGGGAACAGGTGGATAGAGTCTCCCGCAATATACTTTGCGGGAGACTGGATCCTAAACTAGGCTTGGGGCCTATATTTCAGGACACCAAGTCTCCGCCCTTTAGGTTACATAATATTCCAAATCAGACAGTGGTCACGAGTCAGTTAACAATTATTAAAATGATTATAAATCTATATAGTGTTAGTATGGTTAGTATTGTGTGGAGATGAGGGAAAGTGTGGAGTGTGGTGTGTAATGAATCTGTCATCTTTTTCTTCAGGCATCAATATCAGGCAACAAACTCCTGGTAGAGCGTCTCATAGCGCAAGGCCATCCAGTCAACATCCGAGACAACGCCGGCTGGCTCCCGCTACACGAGGCGTGCATACACGGCCATGTTGACGTCGTCAATATACTGATCAACAACGGTGCCAACGTCAACGATAGAGGGGGATCCAATTGTGATGGTGAGTTTTATTTGTGTATGCATATTTGTTGGTTCAAATTCGGGCAAGTTCGTTTTATATGTCAATGTGGTCATCATCAAAACACTATCAATATTAATTCATGTTTTTATCGATTTTGTAATTTTTCTGTTTTTCACAGTTTTAATTTAATTTGATTGAATATTATTATAGTAATTTTTCGTATTTATCGTTTTGGGCATTTGTGGTGTTTACCAATAAGTAATGGGCTATTCGACAAATAGCAACGACAAATTTTAGTTTTTAGTCCATCAACTAGATTACAGAAAAATATTCGACACATATTTTTTCATTTTTTACGTAATCTAAAATAACGGCGAAACATTAATGTCGTATGACGTCACTAGCCAGTACAGTTTATACTAGATAATGACGTTACAAGCCCCCTTTCCTTAACTTTATTTTTATTTTATTTATTTGGGACAAAAAACAATTACACGTTACAATATTAATGGTTAGCTTAGGTCTAAAAGTTTACAAACGCATAACCCACACGATTGTCCACGGAATAACATCAATTTAAAAGAAATAAGGAAACGGACGTATACAGAAAGGGACAGTAATAAGAAAATAAAAATAAACCTGAAAGATATCACAAACCAACTCTGGACAGCGCTCCCCGTCCAGTTTGTAGTCAGCAAGCAAGATCACAAAATTAAATCAGCAAGAAGCAGTCATTGTTAAGGATGACCAGAAAGTAATTCAGCAGCAATTTTTCTAAATTTGTTCTTACCAAGTGCGAAAATATCTAATTTTATAAAATGTGAGTTGTACGTTTCTAATAATCGACGGAGTGGTTGGAGAGTGGTTTAATGCGCTTAATCTAAGCAGTTTTCCATCAAGTTGAAAAACATTTTTTGTCAAATAGCCCATTGTTGAGCTGTATCTGAATTTTAAGATTGTATAGTGTTGCTGTACCTATTCAGTGTTAACAATTTTTGGTGATAGTAAATAAAAATAATTGACAATGTGACTTCAAGTTACCCCAATGTGTCAAATTGTTTTGATCGTTTTTCAACTTTATAATAAACAGAATAAGGTTCATATTCAATAGATGTGCTATGTAAGTGGGAACGCCGGGAGGGGAGGCCCTAGAAGGACAATAGACCTTATTGGTGAGGTTCTTCAGAAAGGTCAGGTGCGTAGTACTCGCAACCGGCGTGTGTGTATGACAACATGTATGAATGTAAACGAAGCAAAAGAAGTATGTAAGAATCGTAGCATATGGCGCTCTGTAGTTTCTGCCTACCCCCATGGGAAAAAGGCGTGAGTTTATGTATGTATGTATGTATTCAATCGGGAAAATTTGACACGTTGGGGTAACTTGATGTGCTGGCGTCTGTACTTAAGTTGTCTTAAATAGTAACGGCCTCGCGAGTCTATCGAAGGTTAAGCTAAGCTTGACGCGTTTGATCTGTGGATGGGTGACTATTCATTACATACTCCTCTGTACCTCGGAAAGCACGTAAAGCCAAACAGACATTCCCATTTATAATATTTGTATGGATAGTCATTTACTTATATCTTTAAAGTGAACAATTGTAATGTAACTTAGAGAAAGAGTATTGACGATTTTTACTAATTACTAAATCCTGTTTTGTATGGCTAAAGTAATATTGAATTCTCGTTTATTATTTCAGGGATCACTCCTCTGTATGACGCAGCTAGCAACGGTCATTTGGACGTAGTGATGTTATTACTAGAAAAAGGCGCGATACCGTCATTAAAGACAGATTTCGGCGAGACACCTCTACGTGTCCTGCAAAAATGGCGGACACGAACCATACTGACAAAAGACGAAGAAACTATGTACACAAACATATGCAATAAAATACAAAACTCAGACAAAACAGATGTATTGAACAGATCTAAGTCCAAAACTCCAGTTAAACCAATAAAAGATGTCACTCCGCCAAGTACTTCGAAAATGACTAGTAAAATCAAAGACTTGGACACTCCAGTATTTAAAAGAAGAAATATAATTGACGATGACAGTGATGATGACGTAGATCTATCACAACTTATAAGGAACGAAGCGGCTTTCCCATCCGACGATTCAAATTCTTCTGAAGACCATAAGACAACAGATAAGAAGAAATCTACCGGAGTCAAAGAGTATAGGAATGCTATAGAAGCACTAAGGAACAGAAGTATGAATGACTTACCTGAAGTTGACGTAAAGAAGTCTAAAGTAAAACCTGCTTTGTTAGACCCTGAAGAGGTAGACGATGACTGGCTGGATGACGACCTAGGAATAAACAAAAATAATAAAAAAAGAAAACTCAGTGATCCCCTAACTACAGTAGCTAAAAAACCTTCTTACGACAGTATTAAAGATAAAATAGAAGAAATCAATCTCATTTCCGAGCCGCTTATTGAAAGTAATAAGTTTAATGTTAAGAAGAAACCTAGAGTCAGCGATGTTATTGATGTCAGCGAAAACAGTTCAGAGTCAGACAGTTACGCAAGGAACGAAAATGTCCGCCCAAAAGTTTCTGCTGCAGAATCTATGAGAAATAATACTAAAGAACTGAACGACTTTAAATCTAGAGATAGTCGGGAAAATATAAAACGTCGATGGAAAAGGCAGAGTACGCTGCTAAAGGCTGGCTTTCAAAGACAAAAAGACGAGGTTGACCAATCAAGCAACAGCGGCAGCGACAACGAATATTCTAGAAGAGACATAAACAAAAGACTGACACCTACTGGAACTTTCTCGAGAAAATCTTCTGGAGAAAACTTCCATTACAATCCCAATGAAGGTTTTAACATAATGCAAAATATGAATCCTAATATAGTGCAAGCAATGAATGTGATACAACCAATCAACATCGTTCAGTCGTCGAAAAATGGAAGGCCGGTACAGACGCAGATTTTGCCGCCGGCAGCGGTCAAAGTGCAAGTAGAAGACAAAGTGTTGTTGATTTCTTTGAAGTTGGATACTATTAACAAGTTGACAATCAGCTGGCTGGTTGAAGAAGTTAAATCTAGATATTATAAGTAAGTAGCATTAACTTTAAATAGCTTAACCTTTACCGCGATTAATTTGAGAGTGAGACACTTACACCCACGAAGTCAACGTACAACTGCATGCAGTTGAATATATCGACTGCGCGCGGTTGCTGCGATGCAGTTCGTCTGATGGCAGCCTTACCGCAAATAAATTGGAGTAAAGGCAGTTCAATGACACGGTCGTACACCTCTGCCTAATCTTAGAGTATAATAGCCATAATGTTATGTGTAATAACTTTTCAGGTTGACAGGCGTTCGTCCAGTGTTCAGTCTGCTGACGTCAGACGGTGCAATACTATCAGAAGATGATCCACTAAGCTTAGTCCTATCGTCTCCTGAACTCAAGACTTGCATCACTAACTGGAAGGCCTCACCCGCTGAAGAGAGATATCTCGAGTGTTGCGACGCTTTGAGCATACGTAAGTATTGAAACTATATTTTATTGTTCTTAGACTAGCCAAAGGCCTAATGTTAAGGGGAACGAGATTTTGTAACAAATTTATTTAAAAATAGGACTTGAAATTGATTTATAATATTCCACAATGTTCCATAACTTTCACACAGCGCCACCTTGTCCCAAGCTAACCAGAGTTTGTGTTATAGGTTCTAAGCAACACTGATAAGCATACTTATACATTTCTAAATACATAGATATTATAGAATTACAGATCAGAAGCTTAACTATTTTTTAAAAACGAAACCACAAAACGACCTATGACAAATTATTTAAATTAGAAAAACCGTTACCATAATTGAAATCAACACAACCAATATAAACGCGTCCGACGCATCCGAGTTCCGCAGCAAAAGTGACCGAGGCGATCTAGCACGCCGATCCCAGTCTGCCATCCCCTCCACTGACAGCGTCATCGCAATGGCGCGATGTCCCCGCCCTCTCAGCTATCCTCTAAGAATAGATAAATTACACCCAGACACAGAACAAATGAACGTGGTCATCACACGAACATTTGTCTTGGGTGGTAATCGAACCCATTATTATTATTAATCCCTGTGGGTCTAGCAGCTGACTGCTACTAACTACTAGACCAACAGGCCAGTCTAATTTGATTTTGTGAGTTGTTCTGTGTCTTTTGTGTGCACTTAATTAATGTTTTTATCTACCTATCTATATTGCGAGATATTATATCGCGCGACACATCTTAAGAGAAGTTAAACTACCACATCTACTTCTTCCAAATCTTCATTAATTTATGTTATTACTTTCAGCACCTTCCGAAGAAATCCAACAAGCGGTCGGCAGAAGCCACACCACCCGCCGATTAGCACTAGGAGCAAAAACATTATCATCATCACAAATACGACCTCTTCTTAGAGCTTTATCACACCAAACGCATATCACAGCTATCATGATATCAGATAATAATTTAGGAGACGCTGGCGTCAAATACTTGACTGAATGTATGTGTACTATGAAGCATTTAACACATCTAGATATAAGCAGGAATAATGTAACCGCTGAAGGGACAAAAGCATTACTAAATATGTTCGAGAAAACAAACCGACCAGCTTGTACTGCTTTAGAAGAACTCGATATAAGCGCAAACCCTATATCAGACAACGGCTTCAGAAACATCGCCAAAATAAGCCAACATATCCGTCTAAAAATATTAAAACTAAACTACTGCGAAATCACACAGAACGCGATCAACGAATCGATTAAATCAAGTTTGAATTTCGATTGTGTGGAATCGATTGATTTGAGCAATAATGATGTGAAGCAGGGCGTCGTCGGTTGTTTGATGACGTCACTAAATCCGAATATGTTGGTGGATTTGGAGCTGGACAATGTTGGTGTTGAGGGCAATGTTGTCGGTTGTGTGGCAAGCTTCATGGATTCTGCTAAAGACTTGAAGATCAGAAGATTTGGACTTTCTAACTGCAAATTGGTGGATGGACAGTTTATGAGGATATTTAGGTACGATATAATTATAAAAACTGCAATTAAAATTAGATGTTGACCTCATAATAATCCAAATGATTATTTTTCTGAAAATGACGTCGAGAAATTCAGTCAAATCTTATCTTGTCATTCTTATTTTAAATCACTTCATCAGAATCTGTCAATTTACAGGAGTATCGGCCGGGCTAAACATCTGCAATCAATAACACTGAAGAACAACAATCTAACTTTCATCACACTCAAGAAATTATTGCAGCGGCAACCCCCAGTTCCGCAAATAAACCTCCAGGGTTGCCAGGACATATTTAAATATTCTCCCGACTCGGATTTCTGCGTTTGGTTGCCAGCTATCGATTTCGGAAGATGCATCCCGGAAATAAACGTCACTCCAGTATCGAAAACAGATGAAGAACGGGAAAGTTTCAAATTGTTTTCCAAAACTTGGTTGAATTGTTTCAAAGGCAGAGGTATGATTGAGCACTGTGAAGGAGGTGTTATAAAGTTCACTGCTAGATGAAATTAGCTGAAATTTATGGGAATTGAACTAAATGTGGTTTTAAAACAATAGCACCTGCAGTGTACTCAATTTGAAAATACTTTACATTGCTTAGAAAATCATCAGCCGTGACTTCGTGGCGCCTAAAAAACTGTAACCTTTTTTCTCTTTTAGAGAAAGTAAGTGTCGGCACATGGCAGAGTATTTGACATTCAATAATTAACTTTATAATTTATCGGTATAACGTTTAATTCAAAAGATGCGAGCCAGCACGAGAAGTCTTGATGCCTGCGTCGATGCTCATACAACTTTGTATAATTTCATTAATCAATGTAATTTGATAATCTTTTTTTTTCATCTTCCCGCCAGTTTTTTCTTTTAGAATCCAACATGTCATCGTACCTACTTTATTAATCCAGCAATGTCCCAATGTATAATTTGTAAATATTAAAAATATGATATTGAAGTGTAATATAAGACTATGTAGGCTAATTTATTGGTTAGGTAAACTTAATTTTGTTAAGAGTTGTTAATTTTTATTTAATTATGAAATAAATCAAAAGAATTACAATTTATATTTCAGATAATTGTTGTAGACCAAATAGTTAAAAGAAAATTCATTACTTTTGAATAGAAAATATAGATCGCTGGTAACAGTACCTAATAAGATTCTGTCGTACGAAACTAAACAACAAATACTTAGATTAGAAGCCCTCAACAGGGCAACAAAGCATGAACAGGGGCCAACTTAATGTGCTGGCGTCTGTACATTTAAACAATGCATTTTGGGCAGTGATATTCCATATGACATTCTTTGTTTTGTCTTTATTACATTTTAAATAATTATTTAGCAATTTATTCGTTATTATTTTTGTACACCTCTGCCTAATCCTTCGGGGATATCAGGCTTGATGCTGTGCGTTTATTATTGTCTGATGCAGATCACGATCAAAAGAAACGGTAGTTTTTCAATAAACACATATCCCCCATGTCTACATCAATTGTTTGAGATTCAACAAGTATGACGTTAGTAAATAGAATTTAATCTATTTTTGTAATTAATACGCTACATATTTTGAAAGTACAATAAGTGAGCGCCAATATAAAAGGTGGTTTTTATTACATAACCTTTGCTGTTCCTGTACCAGTATACCTACTGGCACATCAAGCTATAAAAGTATCAAATTGCTTTGATTGTTTTTCTATACAAAAAGAATAAGGTACAGACGCCAGCACATCAACCTACCCCAATGTGTCAAATTTCTTTGATAGGTTTTCAACTTTATTTAATACTTATTAAGTTTCATGTTCAATTGGGAAAATTTTACAGTTTGGGGTCGGTCGATGTGCTGGCGTTTGTACACCAAAGAACTTTAAGAATGTATACAGTTAGGGTCTCAAACCACCGTCGGTTAACGAGAAACCCAAAATATTCACAAAGCTGTCGATGGTAAACTATCTGAAATTACAATGATGCTATCTTATTTAAAATTCAATACTGTGATTGCTGTGATATCATCGTCCCTGCATTCCCTACAATGTTGTTAGGAAGGGCTTTATATTATACGTCTTACCATCGTCGTCGTCGTCTTTATATTAACCTTAAGATAAAGTTAAAAGATAATCGACTGGCATGTTGGTGTAGTAGTTAAGGGCCCTGACTGTTATGCCGGAGATCGTGGGCCTATTCCCACCCAGGACAAATGTTTGTGTGATAAGCTCAATCATTTGTTCTGTGTATCGGTGTTATATTTACCGGGCCATTTCATGTTTTACCGTAGATATTGGCAAACGAAGTTATAAGACTGCACTCTTACATCGCAAAAATTTATATAGATAAGACACAGATTCGAATGTAAAGGGCTGGGCAAATTAAAAACTCCGTAAGTGGATTGTTTGAGGCCTTGTTGCCTAGGATCGGAAGAGCAACGGACAACTGATTGTCTGGCACGAAACTAACTCTACAAAGAATATATTTCAGAACGAATGGAAACTAAGTTTGACATAAACTTTTTTTGACCGACAGTTTTCTACAAAAGTACAAAACATAACCTCAAAAAAGTCACGCGAAGCGAACGCGAGTAAACGACTCCTTCTGTTATTTTAGTTTCTGTGTACGTAATATAAGAATTAGTAAAAATGGCTGAACAAGTAAACCAACGTATTGAGGATATGATCAATGAGTTAGAGCAGATGCGGAGAACACAATTGTATAACGACGAGGAAATAAAGTGAGTACAAACAAAATGTCATGCAAATTAAGTTCTAAAACATTTACCTAATTCAGAAGAAATAATTCCATGCTTGTTATTATTTATAAGTAGGTTACAGTTGATAGTTACTTTCTATAATTGAAGGAGCACACACACAGTGTAACCTTTGTTGGAGATCCTCCTAAATAAAATAACATAAAGTACCTACTTTCAACGAAAATTATGATACCTGACCGAAAACGTTGCTAAAATATTACTTACGATATTTTCACAGAGAAATATCAAGAAAGCGGAAAGAATTTGAATACCACATACAGCGCAGAGTCAAACAAAAGGAGGATTATGTGCAATACATAGCTTACGAACTGGCTCTGCTTGAGGACATATCTCTGAGAAGAAAACAGGCTAAACTGAATGAAAAGAAAAAAGATATAGAGTATGCCATAGCTAAGCGTTTGAACAAAGTGTTCAAGCAATTCATTTACAGGTTCCAAGATGATGTAGAAATATATTTTGAGTACATAAAGTTTTGTAGAGGTGTAGGATTTGATTATGCTATATCTGGTATTATAGGACAGATGCTACAGGTACTTATCAATATTTTCTTCATCTAATTTATCCCAACGAATATTATTAATATGAATGTAGGTTTGTTTGTTACATGTCCACATTATGACGGCAGAAAAGATTTGACACTTGGATTGAACATGACCTGGTTTAGGATTAGGATACTATCCAATGTTTCAGTAGGATAATTGATGAACCACACCTGAGCAGAGAACTGAGCTAGTTTTCATAGACATTAAGTCCACCAAGTCAATGTATGAGGCTAGCTAAGATTCACGTTCAATTTAACCTATCAATTGTGTCAATTTAGAGACACAATGACAGAGCGGACACCGGTGTCCTCTTGGACTTAACAAATTAGAGTTGTTTACAATTGTGATACACAACTGGGTAGTAATAACACAACTGTACCATAGCTATAAACCTTGTAACACCTTTATCTGACATTATGGTATGCAAATAAATGAAGATGACTAAACTACATCAGTACATTTTTCCAGATCCACGGCGACAAACCAAAAATCTGGCAGATGGCGAGTAAGTGGGAGAGTAAGGAACAGAACAGTCTAGACAATGCCAGGAACTTCCTTCTGAAGGGTATTCAGAGACACACCGACTCGGAGGTGTTATATCTGGAGCTTTTTGATATTGAACTTATAACTCTCACATTCAATACAGATGCTGAGGAAAATAGGGTAAATATATATTTTCTTCTTAGCAGTAATGTTGGCTTACTTACCCTTTCGCGAGCGTTGGCAAATTAATTGCCATACCACTTTTTGAATGTTGCGCCCAAATGTATAAAGTATATTAGTATTGTGCAACTATAGACAGCTAACGCTACTTCTTAGAATATTGTTAATTACAATTAATAACCATTTGACAACAAATAAAAAGTAACAAACAAGCATTGGCAAAGATATTGCCATAGCCAAAAAAATCATAGGTGTAAATAGTATTGCTCGCGAAAGGGTTAAATAACTGTTAATTTATTTAACTATAAAGTGTCCTCAATGACCCTTCTGTTATTGAGGCACATCTGGTTAGGTACCACAAATTAGAACAATTTATTGAAATTGTAGCATTTGCTTAGGGCTCCGATTTATGTACAGAAGTCATGGTATCATAAGTGCGTCAATATCCCTTTGACCGTGTAGAAGTCTGTCAATATAAAGCTTCTTAAGCCAAAACAAAACACTAGTGCACAAAACTTCTTACAATTTTGTTTTATCGTCCTTGGTGTTGCTATCAGCTCACTATCTTTTCGTGTGACTATTTTTACAATGGCTATGTAGTAGTACTTTACTATGTATAATTTGTTATTTTTGTACCCTTCAATTATGACTGAGTAATGGCATGCTCCATTTTATTAGTAGGTACCTAACTAAAAAACGCATTTATTTATAAAAGCACAGCTGCAGTACCTAGTTTAGTAATAGTTACTCTCTATAATAAATAATGATGGTTGTTGTTTCAGGAAAAACAAATAAAGAGGGCAGATATTGTTTGGAGAAATGGGGCAAAAAACATTCAAAGTGTTCAATTCCTCTTTAGTATATTTGACCTATGTAGGAAGTATGAAATCAAGGAGACCTTTGTTGATGATATAAAAAAAGAAATTTGGTCCAGACAAGATAATAAAGATGTTTGGGCTTACATTGCTTCGAGAGAATTGGATGTAAGTTGTTGAAAGTATTCATGTAGGTACCTAATAATCTGTAAAAGTAAACAGTTGCGAATCTTGCTACAAAATCTTTTATTAAATGTGGATCAGCAAATAACATAAGATAAAAAACCCGCCCTTCGCCAATTCCTTGTATTTTTGCTGGGAAGAAAAAGCCATAAGTACTTATCCTAACATTCAGATGTGGCATATTCATGTCTGGGTGCTGTATTTAATTTGCTGTCTACAAAGGCACTGCCTCATTCTTGGAATCGAAATTTCTATTTCAGTTAGTATTAGGGTCAATGAGTTAAAAGTAATTCGGATTCTTTTACAGTAGGTATGTGATTGCTTTTTTGTAGGGATGTCACTGGGAAGAAATTGAAGAATTTGTTGATGAAGAAAACAGTTTTTCGAAAGAAGTAAATTATTACATTGGAGTTTACGAAGAGGCTTTGCAACAGGTTTGTAGGTCAACTTTAAAAACAAATAAACCATTTACTTTCCATAGATTAGGCATTTCGTTCTTTAACATTTCCTCTGCCCCTCCTCTTAGTTTTGCTAGAAAAATTAGGCTATATTTTTCTACACTAACAAATAATGTGGCTTTTTATAAATTTCCTACTAATTACTTACCAATAGGTAAGAGAATCTTCTAAATCGGTTCAGTAGACCTGGAGATGTACAATAATTTGTATATGCACATATTTTTGAATGGCAGAAGTTAAAATATTTTAGATAATGTGACAATGTATACATTATTGCTTGTGACCGTAGGTACTCCCATACAATTTCACAACCTTTTTATAACATTTTTAGTTTAGATTTAGAGAATTTTAATTTCAATCAATTGTCTTAGTTTCCAGATGAAAAATTGTGCACAAAATACATTCATGGTCTTCTCGGTGCAAATGAGGGTGTATGTAATGACCATCAGAAAATAAATGCTGTGAAACACGCCTGGACGTACGGCCACGAAAATGGACTGCTTTCAAATGACATGTTTGCTTTTGGAATTGAAATTTTAAAACTGGAAAATGAACTGTCTAATGAGGATTTGATGCAGGTAAGATTTCCCTGAAAATTGGATAAATTATTGTTGTTTGTTCTGTTAAAATTTGTAGCAAATCTGTTAGTTTTCAGAAAAAAAATTCTTGACCACCTTATTCACACTATGTAACTTTCCGATAGTCAAATACTACATTTACTTGATTTTTTAATCCATTACGTTTTATTTTATTATTTCAGATATTAGATTCAGCAGCAAAGAGAAATCCTAAACTTAGGTGTGTATGGGAAGAAAAGATTCTTTTGAGTAAACCAGATGAAAAGAAGATGTTATCAGTTCTGCAAGAAGCTGTGAAGGGATTAAAATCTGATGATTTATTACATCTTTACAATTTAGTATTGGATAATGTAGAATCTGATGTTGCAGTAAGTATTATTATTATGCTTTAGATTAAATGTTCTGTAACTACCATACATACCTAATGTAAATGTTTTATTTTGTGTTTTCTAGCTGAAGAATCTGCACAGAAAGTTCCAGAATTGTGAAAATGCTGTTTTGTTAGCAATCAAACCCAAACTTTTGCAAAAAATGTATGAAAAGAGTGGAATAAAGGCAGCAAGAGATTTGTATGAAGACTTGATTAGAACTCCACCAACTCAGATTGAGGTACACAGAAATATGATTGACATTGAGAAGGCACAGGAGAAACAAAATGTTAAGAGTATTAGAAAATGCTATGAATGTGCAGTTCAACATCATGGCACTGACAGCGTGGACATCTGGATGGAGTACATGGTATTTGAAACAGAGAACAATGCTCAAGCCACACCCGCTATCTACAGAAGAGCTGTCAGCGCACTTAAAAAAGAACTTGTGGATGAATTTATAAGAGCACAGACTTTAGCTAAAATAAAATAAATTTTGTATTTAGAACCAGGGTTTTATTACGATAAGTTATCTAAATACGTACAAGAGGAGGCTGATATCTTTACGTCTTATCACCTTCAAAATATTGCACAGTAATGGTTATAGACATATATTAAAGATTTAATTATTATAAAATGACAAAGCAACTGACAAATAAAATATATTTATTTAATAATAACCACTCCTTGACTTGACAATCTAGCATAACGAATATCCACATGGTACACCATTTATACTAAATTATTTACACAGTTCATTGTACATGTTTTCTTGTTCTCTACTACAAGGTTGAGTCTACTTTGGTGATCATGGAATAACACTTAGCTAATTAATAAACATAAATGCAATATCATTAGGTTAGTGCGACTACTGCATGGCTGCAATAGGGGCGATGTAGTATCTGAAGATTAGGGAGGAGCCACGCTTGTGTTGCTTGTTCCTCAACAGGTCCCTCCAGCAAGATTGCCATGAAGGATACTTGGGCATCGCCGGAGGGTTGCCCGCCGACAGGCCGCAGCCAGCAACAGCCATGCAGGTAGACACCACAACCAAGGGATACGTAAGAGTACTAGTCACAAAAGTGAGCAAGGGTACTGTGTAATATCGTAGGTCTTTAGTTTTGACCAGGTATTTGTTCACATAGTATGCCAGCACTCCCGTCACAGCAACACAAGTTAGATCCCCAAGCAGTTTGGGTATGATCCCATGGAAGAACCCGCGTATTCCATCATCTCTGTAGATAGACACAATTGCACCAATCAAAGAGCTATAATCTTCCTCTTTTCCGATAAAAGAGGCCATCATCCTGACAGACACAACATGGAATGGATAGGACACGATGACTGAAGCAGTGTGCATTATCATGTCTCGGCGGCCCAGCTTCATGTAATCTTCAAGTTTAGGTTCATCATCAGTGACGATGTTGGGAGGATCATTGATTTCAGGGAAGTCGATGCCCACCGCATAGATTACCTTGGAAGTCAGCTGACTAGATGCAACCATCCCGAGTACTTTCGCTGATAGACCTCTGTAGCAGCCAAAGTATCCATCTGATTGTTTGATATACTTGATGTATTGGAACACGTTAGGTAATATCATGGCAGGGCGTCCAAACAGAGTAGTGGACCGGCGAGGCGGCAGAGGCTCGTACCCAAGTTGTATGAGCACTTTCGCATATTCCATAGGATGGCATATCGTTGTTACGAGCAACTGTGACGGCAGAGCCGCTATTTTTTCTTTTTCAATTTCGTCCATGTTATGACAAAGTGACAATACCGTGTTCTTCTGAAATCAAATATGATAGACTGTAGACAACACAGTAACTCTATCTATAAATGTCAAAGTATTACTGTGTTGCCAGAAAATTATTTAGTCTATGATAATTAATTAGGTTTCAATAAAAAAAAATAGCTGTGTTCAAGTGATTTCTTAACATTGATTTTGACCAACATGTAGGAAAGGAAAGCTTCCGGGTTAATTCGAGTGGTGACTTAGCTATTTTAAGCTATGCATCCGTTGTTTGAACTCCGGCGATTATCTTCAGATATTTGTGGCCCTCTGATTAGATTACTATGCGTTTCAAATGAGAATAGGAACGTCAATGACCTATATCTGTCAAATGTCACTAGAAAAGTACGGTCCACAAGACTAATTCATTTAGGACGTTTTTTCATTTAGAATAACCGCGTTTCGGTAAAACAAAAAACTAAAAATAATTGATTACGGGAATAAGGTTTCGTTGCAGAACGTACTTTTCAGGTGACTTCTGACAGATAGAGGTCATTGACGTTCCTATTCTCATTTGAAACGCATAGTACTGCGTTTTCAAGAACCTACTTGCGGTTGCCGAAAGTTTTTATTGTACTGTACTATATACCTGATAAGGAGCTATGTTTATGGAGTAGGTACAGCTTGGCAAAAAAGAGTGTGGAATAAATGAGGTCGCTAGTATCGCGCATGTGGCCACCCTGAATAGTACGACTTAACAGGTTTGACACTTGTTATTTTTTCCCAAAGTTAAGTGGGTGGTTCTGTCTGTCGGATGCTATGCAAACACCATGGAAGGCTTCAATGTCCAGTATTAACAATATTAATAGTGGGCAAATGTACACATTTTTACATGTTGTTATACATAACAACATGTAAAAATGTATACGAAGTATAAGAACTATGTAAGAATGCATATGCATATTGTCGCGAGGGCGCGTGGATTTTCTTTTCATATTATATTCTGGTTATCTCTAGATTTACAATGTGATTTGTTTTATTATAATAATATAGGATTGTACTGCTTCGCTTTGATGTGAAAAGAAATCCCCGCCTCACGATATGTTAGAGACACTCACCGATACGGATTCCCCTCCGACTTGCAAGCGTCTCTCAATCCAGTCTCTTATCTTCGGTCCACAAGGGCACCGAAGTGTTAAAACTATGCCGACCATCAATCCATCCAACTTCTCAGGTGTAACTAGGATATCTGTAAGTTTAATTACCCATGAATCTTTGGGTTAAGTACTACCTATCTGTTTCCATTAATAAAGCTATCTAAAACGGTTATTCAATTGCAATATCTATGATGAAATTTACTTCAAGTTCTCATCAACAGCCTTTGAGACACCTATGTGCTAATCAGATACTAGGATTCTTTCCACGTCTGCAGAAGCACGCATTCATTTCCGACTTCGGCCCATCGCCTCCGTCTAGAATGCTCCCCCTTTATATTACCTATATATATATGATATAGTGTAATTTTTCATACGTTCGTCAACGTTTGTGCCCGTCGGCACACGAAGGCCATGGGGGACCAAGAAGATTTATAAGAGAGGTTGGCCCACGACCCTTCCTATAAACTCCCAAGAGCTTTTATGTCCGGACAAGGAGCTCGCGTGCGGTCGCTGTTATGCCCTAGCCCAACGCTGAAGGCACGACCAACACATTTAAGTTTAGGTGACTCAAACAATTCTAGTAGGTAAAAGTACAACAACAGATAAATAATACTTAGCTTTCCAGGTGGCGCGTATCACGCACGGGTGACAAGAATCTACTTATGATCTTCTTGCACTGAATTTACTTTACAATAAACTTCATTAATTAGTCAGACTGAATATGCTATAATGACCATTCAAACAGAGGCGTCCTTTTGTAGCGTCAAGTTGTCAGTACTGATTTAGTGTTGCTATTACATTAGTTCTGTGCAATTATATATTTACATTTTAAGTTTGGAACATCGCGATTTCATCTTTCGCGACACTCCCGACGACGACAGAAGTTACATGTGTTCCATCAAGTCTCGCGTCCACTCTCGAATCTTCTCTCGAGCCTTCAAGGACGCATCTCTCACATCTCTCACTTCAGGAGTTTGTGTTATCTCAATTGTAGCAGTGCTTTTAGGTATGCTATCATTAAGGTGTTTTTCATCAAGAATTGTTGGTTCATCATTTCCTGAGGTAAGTGTTCTCTGAGTTATTTTCTTTTCTATTTCTTCTCTATTTGTGTGTTTTTCTGTTTCAGGTTTCTCAACGGGTTCTGCGGTTTGTGGAGTTGTGGATATTTCTTCGGTAAGAATAGTTGAGTCGAGTTCTTCTAGCAGAGGTGAGTCATCCAATGTTGGTGTGACATCTTCTCTTTCAAACTCAAATATAACCCTTTCTTTTCCAGATATATCTTCTTCAACTTCCAACGGATAAAGATGTGCGATGGAACGAGTGAATTCCATATCATTCACCTTTACTCGTGCCACTCTGCATTGACCGTCGGCTCCTTTCAACAAAGATATAATTTTTCCAACCTTCCAGTTCTCTCGGTTCTTCGTATCTCCTTTAATCTGGACGATATCTCCTAGTTTTGGAATTTCTAATTTTGTTATCCTTGGTTCTTTAAGAGAGTGTCGGTATCTCTCCCTTAGACTTGGTAGGTACTGGTCGACGAACATTCTCTTAAACTCTTTCAGCATGTTCTGTCCACGTTTCCAACCTTCCACTAGATTCTGTTTTGTTACTGTGCCTTCTTGTGGAAATTCTGCATCTGAAGGTGTTGTGACGATGCATTTATTCAAGGTTAGAAAATCTGAGGGTTTGAGAATATGATCTAGATCAGAACCTACACACGTCAGTGGGCGTGTGTTTAATATTGCCTCTATCTCTTTTATGATTGTACTTAGTTGATTATCTGACAGTAAACTTTTCGTCAGAGTTCTCTTGAGACAGTGTTTAACTAGTCCAACAAGTCTCTCATAGAATCCTCCATGCCACGGTGCTAATTGTGGAATGAATTTCCATTCTATGTTATTAGTGATGCAATAGTTGCTTGACAGTATTTCTGCAGTTAATTTAAATTGTAGTGCGTTATCTGAAACTATTCGTGTTGGTATTCCTCTGCAAGATATAAATCTTCGTAGTGCTAATAGACATTCCTCAGCCGTAAGATCCTTAACGACTTCCAAGTGTATAGCACGTACTGCTAGACATGTATACAGACATATCCATCTTTTTTCTGATTTATTACTTGTCTTTACTTGAAGAGGACCCAGATAATCTATTCCGGTATATGTAAAAGGTGAACTATAGTTTACTCTTTCCTTAGGAAGCGCTGGAGTAGTTGGTAATTTGAATGGACCTCCTCCATGTTTGACACAATTTGTGCATTTTCCTAATATTTTCTTTACTTGGTTTCTTCCTTGGGGAATCCAGTACGTTAATCTGATCAAACTTAAGGTGTGGTTGACCCCTACATGATAGTTTTCCTTATGTGTTTTTAGGATCAATTTGTTAGTGAAATCACAATCCTTTGGGATTAATATTGGATATCTTTTATCGTATGACCAATCAGCGTTTTGTAATCTTCCTTTGCAACGTAGGATACCGTCTATGTCGGTAAATACTCCTAAGTTTCGTTGTAAGTTAGTATCTTTACCCTCTACTTCCTCAGGGAAATGTTCCTTTTGGATCCTTTTGATCTTTTGTGTATGTGATAGTGTACCGTCTTCACAGTGTTCTGTGGTGTTGTTTCGTGATTCCTCATCTAATTGATTTCTCCGTTCCTGCTCTTTTGAGATATTTTCTCTCCTCGTGAGATCCTCCCGAACAGGAAACGAAAAGTCATGTTCCACAGAAGAACATGTGAGATTGACTGCGACTTCGGTTTCATTAAGTAAAGAAATTTCGGCTCTACAACCTTTCGGCCAAGTTCTGGAGTATTTCAGTAGAAAACTTGGTCCGGATAGCCATTTCTGCTTATCTTCCATAGAACTCGTGGGTCTAGTAGCCACGTCTGCTGGATTCAATCCTGTTGGAACATATCTTACTGTTACTGATGTATTTCCCTTTATCTCTTCTATCCTCCTTGCAACGAATGGTGGTAGTAGTTTGTTGCCGTAGTACCAATCAATCACTATTTGACTATCTGTCCATATAGTGTTTTCTGTAAATTCCAAGTCCAGGAACTTGGTTACGTACTTCAGCAACCGGCTACCTATTAAAACACCTAATAGTTCAAGTCTTGGGATTTTCAAATTGTCCTGATCCTTGATGGAAAACTCAATTCTTTTCCATTAGAAATATATACAACTGCAGCATAAGCTTTGATTGATGCATCTGTGAAAACGTGCAGTCGAATATTGTCATCGCCAGCTTGTTTGAAGTATTTCCTTGGTAAAACAATATTTTTTGTGTTTTCCAGTTGTTCTCTAATAATTTGCCATTCATTGGTCAATTCTTCTGGTAATGGGGCATCCCATTTGAATTTATGTATCCACAGATTTTGTAGTAAAAGTTTTGCTGGTAACATAAGTGCATAAGTGGTCCGCAATGTAAACATTCATTTAAACTTTTGCTATGCTTGGTCTTTGCCGAAGCGTCGTAGACTATGCGAGTTGGCTTACCCGGATGACTAACACCGTGATGCGGCAGGTAGTGTATAGGATGATCTACATCTTCGACTCTTCTTTCATTGTCTGGTACTTTTTCAATTATTTCTTTTGCTAATTGTTCCTTTAATGTAGTATCGTACGCTGTTAGTGAATCGGAATCTAATCGTTTGAGTAGGTTGACTAGTCTGCCTATGGCTAGGCCAAAATTAGTCTCTAAATTAGGTGGGTAATCTATCCATGGCCAACTAACAGTGTACCTATCATTTACTAGTTCTAAGGTATCATTGAATTGGTTGATTACTTCTTCGTCCCTAGTCAATTTTGGTGAATCGCATATTTCAATGGATACTAGTTCCCATAAGCATTTGAGGTTTCCATTGTATAATGGAAGATCCGGTGGTGTCAATTTGTGTTCTACTCCTTGAAAGTAAGTTATTACTGACAACGTGTCCGTGGATTCCGTGTTAGTTTTTCCAGTTAGTATGTAACCGAATTTAGAGTCAATCAAGAATAAATTACTTTCCAGTTAAATTTTGTCTTCAAGGATGAATGAAATGTAGAAGTCATTGCCGATCAATATGTCTATTTTGGGTGACAATGAGCCGTCGTCCGCCAAAATTAGATCATCTTTGTGTTTACCTATGTCGATACCATGGAAAGGAACTCCATTTGAAATATGAGGAACAACATTTGCTTCTATTTGTAAAATATTATTTGTTTTTGTTTGTATCTGTAACTTGACTACGGGGCTTTCTATTACTTGGGGAGTTTTCGATCCGAACGTGAAAACTGATAAGGTACTTTCCTCTTCGATAGGAAGGTTCAATTTTAAAGCTACTTCTTGCGTTATATAAGTACGTTGACTACCCGAGTCCAACAGTACTCGACAGGTCTTCTCACCTGAATTATCGCCTTTACGTTGAGCCTTAACTATCGCCGTTTGTAATATAGTGGAGCTTATAGAGTTGACATGAAGCGTCTTGATCTCCTCGGTTTTTGCTTTTATTTTTAGTTCATACACTATGTCCGAGGGCATTTTTTCTAGGATCATGAATCTGAGATGATCGTGATCGACGTTTTGATTCAGCGATTTTAGGATTTTTAAATGTCTTTCTATTTGACCAAATGTGTTTCTTGCCTCTGTTACGTTGCCTTTGGAGGCTTTCGGTACTTTGTATAACGCAGCGTAGTGTGCGTCTATGACGTGATTTTGTTTACCGTATCTATTTTTCAGTGTAGAAACAGCTATTTCATAGTTCTAATTAGTGGTCTCGATCCCTTCGATAACCTTCTTTGCTTCGCCTTTCAAAGAACCTTTAAGGTATAAAAGTTTGTCTACCTCTGATAGGTCTCTATTTCCTACATTGGAGCAGAATTGGTCCCAAAATTGATGCCATTCCAGAATGTCTCCGGAAAATTCTGGCAAACTTAACTTGGGTAATTTTCCCATTAGTGCAGTATTCCTACCCGGTAATATAGTTGGTGCAGAGTTTTCTTTTATCCTTTTCAGTTTGATATGCATTTCCGCTAGAACCTCCTCACCGTTTAGCTGTACTTCACTAAAGGAAGTGATTTCTTCCACAGAAGATTGCATTTCGTTTATTGATAGACTACTGTTTAACTCAGTTCCGAACCTGTTCACCGTTACCTCAAGCTTACCTAGCACTATTTCTAAATTTTCAGAATTTTCTTTATTAACGTTATCTTTATAGGTGAGAGCTTCTTCAGTTAGTTTAGAGATAGCATTTGATATAGACTCCAGTCGTCTTATAAGAATTTGTTCCATTTTGAAATTCTGAAATATTATTTTACAATTTTATACCCTGTATCCTAAGTTAAGGATTTGCATCGTGTATATCGTTAAATTTCCAAATTGCGTGGTGTTCGCAATATAATGAAAATGAAAAAAAAAAAAAAAAAATTTGGTTAACACTCTGTATGACCAAAAGTTTATCTAAAACTTCTTATGTACAAAGAATCATACCAACACCTGACATATAATGCAATGATATTTTATTAATGCCCTGTATATATAACAGAAAGTTTTAATTGACATCCTGTACAGAACAGAAAAGTTTTTATTGACACCCTGTATAAAACAGAAAATTTTCTTTTGACATCTTGTGTAAAACAGAAAAGTTTTCCAAGTTAAAAGCAAGGAATATTTCACTATCTATACGATACTACATTTTCCGTAATAAACTCAGCCATTGAATTATATGTGTAAGGAAAATTTCCTTGTACCTATGAAGTTTCAGTATTAACTCAGAATATATTCATGCTGTTCGACGGGTAAAACTGGTTAGTTTCATTATTTTAAATTTTCCTGAATTTATTTAAAATTTCTATGTCATCCAATTATCCCCTCTTGACCTTTTCTTCCATTCTCCCCTGTTAACCACTACACAATTATTTACACTTTTTCCTTCATACCATTTCTCCCACAATCCATTCATCGTTTCTTTGGTTTTCATCTCACTCTTCATCCATCAACATTTATATGGTTGATGTTCTATAAGTTGTTTCATTACTTATTCATAAACATATTAGGTACCAACATCATTTATGTATGCATCCATAAATGATATTAGAGTTTACCTACATCAACTTAATATCTAGTTACTTGGTACACTTCAGTAGCCAACATGAAACGATGCAGTCAGTCAGGGATGATGTGTATAACATGACAGAAGTTCAGACACAAGTTATAATATACAATCCAGTTTCCTCCGCCAGCATATTTTATTACTATTATGAGAACATATCTATTTTTATGCTTAGTTCTTCAAAGTAACTGATAAATAAACTTACAATGAGTGTTGATGTACTTTTCTTTATATAGTAGCATCTATACATGAGATGGGAGGTGTGTAGAATCAGTGTCATACATCTGCCTTCATTTGCCCATCTGTATGGAGAGTATTAGGTATAAATAAACAGTTTTATGCAAACTCATACATAACAATGCTGTCTTTAGGTAAATTTTAACACATTACAATTTACAAAAGTTACTCTTCAGCTACATAATTAGCAGACACAATAGTAAACAATGACATCCGTGTCGAATTTGGCACGGGTGTAGGTACTTGAGCGCTTAGAAGAGGTAGTTTTGTCAAGGCATACATTAGGTAATTTCCTCTTTAGGTGTATGTTATAGCTTGTAAGTCATAGAATAGTTTACCTGATAATCTTCTTAATTATTTCTAAGTTATGTTAAGCTTTCTTTCATTCACTTTTAGAGGTAGGTATAACTTTCTTGGAATTATTTCGCCCAAACAAATTGTGAGCTTCCTGGTTATGATAGGAGCACTTTTTCACAGTTGAACGAATTACGTGTAGGTACTATTCACACAATACGTAACAGGTTTCTAATAATTTTATTCCTGTAAAGGAATGTAACGAACTAAGTAAGTTTTAGTTTTTTCGATATTCAGTCTGACACACGAGACGCTACCCTTTTGGTTTACCATCGCCATATTGAAAACAGGGAAAATTTTCACAGTCGAATTTCGTAATTCGTGAATATTGGAATTTTGTCAATTGTTTAGTGTAAAATGCTTAATACATTATTCAGTAAATTACTTTTGAATTTTACTTGAACTGTATATAAGATTCATAAGTTCTAACTCGTTAAAAGTAAGATAATCGTATGTTTATTTGAGCTCAACGCATATTACTTCCTGCTTCTGGTCAAAGAGAGCAAGAGCATCAGTCATTCTGCCAAACTTGTGGCAAGTTTTCCCAATATTATCAAATCCGCGCCAAATTTAAATTAGAATATTTACTTGGCTCATAACGTTGCACATTATACGTACACACGCTACATACCCATTCAATTTGCAGCTTAACTTCGAGAATCTTTCATCTCGGCCTGCCGTTCATCTCATTATACTTATATAAATGAACGTTTACTCATCATCACCTTGACGTTCGAATTTTGGCGCCTATAGGTGAATTTTTATGTACATCCGTTTATTGAACGTTAGTTCCAATCGGATTATATAGATGTCGCTGACAACCTGATTTTTACACAAAATCTCCAATTTAACAATAAGAGTCTGGATTGGTTTTATGTCTTGGGATTTGTTTTTGGAATGCTTTAAATGCTAGCTTCTTTGCGATCCCAGCATCTCCACCATGTCGCGAGGGCGCGTGGATTTTCTTTTCATATTATATTCTGGTTATCTCTAGATTTACAATGTGATTTGTTTTATTATAATAATATAGGATTGTACTGCTTCGCTTTGATGTGAAAAGAAATCCCCGCCTCACGATATGTTAGAGACACTCACCGATACGGATTCCCCTCCGACTTGCAAGCGTCTCTCAATCCAGTCTCTTATCTTCGGTCCACAAGGGCACCGAAGTGTTAAAACTATGCCGACCATCAATCCATCCAACTTCTCAGGTGTAACTAGGATATCTGTAAGTTTAATTACCCATGAATCTTTGGGTTAAGTACTACCTATCTGTTTCCATTAATAAAGCTATCTAAAACGGTTATTCAATTGCAATATCTATGATGAAATTTACTTCAAGTTCTCATCAACAGCCTTTGAGACACCTATGTGCTAATCAGATACTAGGATTCTTTCCACGTCTGCAGAAGCACGCATTCATTTCCGACTTCGGCCCATCGCCTCCGTCTAGAATGCTCCCCCTTTATATTACCTATATATATATGATATAGTGTAATTTTTCATACGTTCGTCAACGTTTGTGCCCGTCGGCACACGAAGGCCATGGGGGACCAAGAAGATTTATAAGAGAGGTTGGCCCACGACCCTTCCTATAAACTCCCAAGAGCTTTTATGTCCGGACAAGGAGCTCGCGTGCGGTCGCTGTTATGCCCTAGCCCAACGCTGAAGGCACGACCAACACATTTAAGTTTAGGTGACTCAAACAATTCTAGTAGGTAAAAGTACAACAACAGATAAATAATACTTAGCTTTCCAGGTGGCGCGTATCACGCACGGGTGACAAGAATCTACTTATGATCTTCTTGCACTGAATTTACTTTACAATAAACTTCATTAATTAGTCAGACTGAATATGCTATAATGACCATTCAAACAGAGGCGTCCTTTTGTAGCGTCAAGTTGTCAGTACTGATTTAGTGTTGCTATTACATTAGTTCTGTGCAATTATATATTTACATTTTAAGTTTGGAACATCGCGATTTCATCTTTCGCGACACATATGCTACGATTCTTACATACTTCTTTTGCTTCGTATGCGATCTCTAGTTTCTGCCTACCAGCGTGGGAAAGAGGCGAGAGTTAATATACCTATGTATGTTATAGTGGGCACTGAAGCCTTGCAAGAAAGTGATGCATTAGGTATACACAGACAGATAATAATCATGCCCTCGAGAGCAGTCTAACCGTAAGGTTGTTAGGAATTAACGACAATAGTTTGTTTACAGGGATAAGATAATGAAAGAACACGTTTTTTTTAGTTTTATTTTAATACCAAAAATTTAATCAGACGAATCGAACACAGTACCATCAAATATTCGGATCCCGGAAAAGCTCAAATGTTGGCTAGAGCTTCCTGCAACTTCTGAAACACTAGTATTTTCTAATTCTGATAAATCATTGCTACTGTCATCTGTGAGATTTATTACTGTCATGATATTATTTTTCTATTTTCATTACAATATCCTTGCATGATTTTTTCCAATCTTAGTAATGTTTGCAAATGCTTGTTCAGCAGCCACCTTTAAAAACAAAAAATAATCATAAACAATGGTTTTAACATAGCAAATTTAAATATGTATTTAGTAAACTAGGCTACATACCTTTATATCAATGGATCCAACATTGATTGAAGCAATTTAATGTTTTGCAATGCCCCATATTAATTCAAGTAGATTCACGTCACAATGATAAGGTGGTAACTTTCTTCAAGCGACCTTTGAAGTTTTCCCGGTGTTTAAAAATATCTTATTTTTTACCTTCCATAAACATTTTTCTTACTGTGTTGACAGATTTACCTAAAACAAAAAGATACAGTACCTACTTTATTATTCATTCCCTATTCTTTATCTTCAAGTATGGGTATACGAGGCTCTTTAAACTACTGTGGTGACATTTGTAATTATTTATTCTTATGTTTTTTCATTGTCATTTTCTTACGTCATTATATATTTCAATGTGATAAAAATATTGGAGTTATTTATTAATTATCCCATCTCCCACAATTGGTGACCCCAAACCACTCCATGGAAGACAAATCAAGCTCGTTTAACGATGTTAGTGCAGTGTCGGTGCAGTCTAGATTACTACCATTCTGGCGAGAGCAACCAAGGCTATGGTTTGCTCATTTCGAAACTATGGTGGAAACTCTCAAAACCAATGAAGACCAAAAATATCGTCACGTTCTGAGTCAATTACATCAACAAGACCTGCAACAAATCAGCGACATACTTATAAATCCGCCAGAGACCGGAAAATATACGGCGCTCAAGAAAAGGTTGATGTCAGTCTACCAAGAAAGTGAGTCACGTCAACTACAAAAGCTTCTAGGAGGTCTAGAGTTAGGCGACCAAAAACCTAGTCAATTGCTGCGACGGATGCGGGAATTAGGCGGCAGCATGGTATCAGATGATCCTCTCAAAGTGCTGTGGCTCAACCAACTACCAACATCGGTTCGAGCAGTGTTGTCAGTCAACAACGAGTCATCGCTTGACACATTGGCGTCGATGGCTGACAAGATGATGGAACATTTGGATCCGCAACAGGTTTGTGCCATCGCCGGCAGTAGTAACGTATCTACGGACAACTCACAGTTGCAACAACTAACTAAGCTTGTTGAAGCGCTGACACTGAAAGTGGGGGAACTACAAGCAAACAGACACAGAAGTTATAATCGTAATCATCATTCACGATCAAGATCCCGAACGCCAGGCCGCAAATCCAGAAAACCAGGTGATCCAGATTGGTTATGTTTCTATCACCTAAAATTCGGCAATCGGGCGCGACGTTGTGTATCACCGTGTGCCAGGAAAACAAAGACGGAAAACTAGAAGCAACACCGGTTGTAGCGGGCATCGGTGTAGAAACAAAAAATAACCGCTTGATAATAACAGACAGGACCAGTGGTGAACGTTTTCTCGTCGATACGGGTGCCGAGATCTCTGTGCTAGCTGTAAAGTCGAGGTTTCGCAATACGCCATCTGCTTACAAGCTGTATGCCGCTAACGGTACACCCATACGTACCTTCGGTGACAAATCACTGCAACTCGATCTCGGGCTACGACGCAAGTATACGTGGAATTTCGTAATCACCGATACTCAACGATCTATACTGGGAGCTGATTTCCTCAAAGCACACCACATTATCGTCGATTTGAAGCGTGGAAAATTAATAGATGGCATCACAAAACTTACCGTTCAAGCATTATCAACAATCTGTGACAACGAACCCATCTACGTCATCAATCAAAATCATCCTTACCTCGACATTTTGGCAAAGTACCCGGAGGTTCAACGTCCGATGTCCATGAAAAAGCCACCACCGCATAACGTTTGCCATCACTTAGAAACGACAGGCGGACCAATACATGTTCGACCTCGACCGTTGCCACCAGACAAATATATCGCAGCCAAGAAGGAGTTTGAACAACTCGTTGAGATGGGCATTTGCCGACCGTCAAGCAGTCCATGGGCAAATCCAATGCATATAGTTAAGAAGAAGGACGGCCAACTACGTATCTGCGGCGACTACAGACGACTTAATGCTATCACAGTACCCGATCGCTACCCGATCCCACGTATTCAAGATTTTACATTCAGACTACATGGGAAAAAAATCTTCTCGAAAATAGACATAAAAAAAGCATACTACTGGATACCAATGAGCAAAGAGGATACACAGAAAACTGCCATAACAACTCCTTTCGGTTTGTTTGAGTTTACGTCAATGACTTTTGGTTTGAGAAATGCAGCGCAAACCTTCCAAAGATTTATGCATCAAGTCCTTCAAGGAACCGACGAGTTCACCTTCAATTTCGTTGACGATCTACTGATTTACTCGCTTTGTGAAAAGTCGCATAAAGAACATCTGCTACAGATTTTCAAACGACTGTCGGAGTACGGCTTATGCATAAACACAGAAAAGTGCGAGTTTGGCAAGAGTCAACTAAATTTCCTCGGATATCAAGTATCAGCGGAAGGAATCAAACCTTTAGAAGATAAAACAACCGTCATATCATCTTTTCCAAAGCCTAAGACAATCGAAGAACTCAGACGATTCTTGGGCATGGTAAATTTCTATCGCGATTGTTTACCGAAGCAAGCAGACAAACAACACGAACTAAATAAATTGCTACACAATTCGAAAAAAAAAGACAAGACGCCTATTGTTTGGACACCGGCTACAGAGGAAGCATTTGTACAATGTCGTGACAGCATTAAAGAAGCGGCCACATTGTCACATCCAATACCGGGAGCACAGTTACATATCATGACAGACGCGTCGAACATCAGCATGGGTGCAGTATTGCAACAGAAGGAAGGTACCTATTTCAAGCCTATCGCTTTTTTCTCAAAATCATTAAGTGACACAGAAAAACGATACAGCGTGTACGATCGCGAACTTCTAGTGATTCACGCTGCCATCAAGCATTTTAGGAGATACATCGAAGGAGTGGACGTCGTTGTGTATACAGATCACAAACCGCTCACGTATGCACTCACTAAAGCACCAGGCACCAACGACACTCCACGCAGAGAGCGACAACTGCAATTCATCAGCCAGTTTTGTAGCACAATAAAGTACGTTAACGGACCCGACAACGTTGTTGCCGATACATTATCACGTATCGAAGAAATAAACCTGTCCTCAGCTACTAGCTACGAGAAAATTTGTGAAGAACAAAGAAAAGACGTGGAAATTAAGACACTTCATAAAAACAAGAAATTGAAATTTTCTGAGATCATTTTCCCTGGCATGGATACTCCAATCATGTGTGAGATGTCTAGCCAAAATCCAAGACCCTATTTACCAGCATCATTACGGGAAGCCGCATGTAAAGCGCTTCACGAAATGAGTCACCCAGGAATAAGAAGCACACGTAAACAAGTAAGCAGCAAATATTTTTGGCCCAGTATGAATAAAGACATAGCCAATTGGACCAGATCGTGTTTAGACTGCCAGAAAAGTAAAGTCCAAAGACACACAATAACACCCCTGGGACAGTTTCAAGACGCTGGACGATTCGACCACATACATGTCGATATAGTAGGACCGCTGTTACCATCACAAGACTGCCAGTACATTGTTACCATGATTGACCGCACAACAAGATGGCCAGAGGCAATTCCTGTACGTGACATCACAGCGGAGACAGTAGCCAGAGTAGTTTATGAAAACTGGATATGTAGATTCGGATGTCCACTACGCATAACGACTGATCAAGGGAGACAGTTCGAGTCAGCCCTATTCCAAGCTTTCACAACAAGAATGGGCGTGACACGATTGAGGACCACTGCTTACCACCCGCAGTCTAATGGGTTAGTTGAGCGGTGGCACAGAACGCTTAAGGCGGCACTCATGGCGCGAGGCGCGCAAACTACGTGGACACGTGAGATACACACTGTGTTATTGGGCTTACGAGTAGCGTTGAACAGAGACAGCAACTTAAGTCCTGCACTTATTACATATGGATCTACACTTCGTTTGCCTGGAGATTTCTTTGTTACTTCGAGTTCAAATCAGGACACAATCAGTTTCGTACAAGATCTCACAAATACAATGTCAAGCCTAAAACCACCCGACAGCGTAAAACCACAACGACGCACCCTGTTCACACCACAAAAGTTAGCAGCGTGCAGATATGTATTTGTTCGTGTGGACGGCGTTCGTAAACCACTTACTCCACCCTACGAAGGCCCATTTGAAGTACTAGAAAAACACGACAAATTCTTTAAGGTGAAACTTCGTAATTGTTCAGAGCGATAAGGTGTATTTTTGCTTGTAGGTGGTTTTGGTAATAAGAAGACGTGTAGACTCTTTAAAGATTGGTTTAATACTGGTTATTACAAATGTGTTCGTAAAGTTATACTAAGTGGACTGTATAAAGTTATAGATATAGGTAATTAGACGATGCATTGCGCTGCTGTGTGGTATTGGTTTGGACATTCCGCCCACCAAAGAACGCAGTTCTTTAACATAGTTAACTAAAATTGACTAAAAACAATTGAAACTATAGATACTAGTATTAGGAACTATTCAATTTACAACCAGCAACCAACACATCCAACAAAACAAAGTAGTAAAGCTAAATAGTAGTACTTGATGGGCGGTAATTATAACAATACAGAATTCTCCAGAAATTGAATTATTACAGAAAAGTGTGCTTTCAATTAAACATTTAACGTGCAACCGCCCACCGTGATATCTTATAGTAAAAGAATCTTTCAATTCTGCGGACAGAATGTCTCCTAAATATGAAATTGTTATATAGCTCAAAGTAACAACGTTATCACAGGTAAGTATACATAGTACACAATATTAAGCATCTCAATGATTAAAGTAAGTATATAGGTTTTTTACATAAGTTTTGAAATCTTATCTAGGGTAAATATTAGGTATTTTAAACATTTTAAACTATTTTACTTGTTAAGTTTTAACCATCATACCTACTTAATTAAACACAACTAACATCATTACATTGTTTCAATAGATTTAGACTTCTTAATGACACATATTTTACTGACAGGTCTTTTAAGAATACCATTTTTACATTTAATGGTCACGACACGAGTAATATTATCAGGACCCGCATGTTTTTGTAATATTCTACCCATTAGCCATTTACTAGGTGGAACATAATCCTCTTTTAAAATTACTATGTCATCGATTTCTGGTTCAGCATTCTTTGTATTCCATTTGTACCGTTGATTAAGATTAACAAGATATTCATTGTGCCATCTGTTCCAGAAATCGTTGATCATTCTTTGTGTTAGTCTCCATCTGTCATGGCAAGTCATATTAGATTGCATGTAATTCTCGTCAGCTAAGTTCAGTAAGGGCTCACCAACCAAAAAATGGCCTGGTGTCAGAGGGAGAGGGTCATTAAGGTCGTCATTTAGAACACTTATGGGTCGCGAATTGAGGCAAGCCTCTACTTGCGCTAACACTGTAGATAACTCTTCATAGGTTAGTTTAGTGTCCCCGATTACTCGCTTTAAGTGTGTCTTTGTACTGCGCACCCCAGCTTCCCACAGACCCCCAAAATTAGGTGCATGTGGCGGTATAAAATGCCACGTAGTACGTTCAAGGGTTAACAATTGTGCTATCTCACCAGGAATTGATGACTTGGCTTTGTCGAACATTTCTCTTAACTGCTTGTCCGCGCCAACGAAGTTAGTCCCATTGTCACTATAAAGGTCGTGACAGTGTCCTCGTCTTGACGTGAATCTCCTAAATGCTGCGATGAAACCCTTTGCTGTCAAATCTGTCACTGCTTCTAGGTGAATAGCTCGGGTCACCATGCAAACAAATAAGCAAATATATCCTTTGTAGGACTTTGCTCCTCTACCTGGTGAAAATCTAATATTAATGGGCCCCGCGTAGTCCACTCCAGCCGATCTGAAGGGCTTGTTAGGTTTCACTCTCACCTCTGGTAGTTGGCCCATTAATTGTGTAGTGTTTTTCTTAGAGTATCGAATACAAGTGACACATTCGCGATAACATCGTTTTGTTTCGTCTTTGGCACGCAGTATCCAATATTTTGACCTTAAATAATTGAGCATTATTTGTGGTCCACCGTGCATTGTCCTCCTGTGAGCATCCTTAATTATTAACCTGCTAAGATGACTCTTAGCAGGTAAAACTATAGGGTGCTGTGTATCGTACGGTGTTTGAGACTGCTGTATACGTCCGCTGACCCTTAATATTCCATTCTCATCAAGAATTGGATAAAGGGATCGGAGTTTGCTTTTTTTAGGTACACATCCGTTAGATTTTAATTGTTTTATTTCTTGTATAAATTCCATACTCTGAACTTGTCTTATGCACATCTCCAAAGTTTCAGTTATTTCCTTCAGGGTTACATGTTTAGTAAATGTTTGACGAGTATCCTTAGGTAGTTTAAGATTTATCAGCCTTCTACAGTATGATATGACTCTCAACATTACTGTCAAGTTGGAAAACTTAGCCCAAACAAGATCCTGTTCTGTATTTATTGAGGTATTTAATACCTTTACTCTCTCTTCCTCATGTGTGTCCTCAATACAATCATCAGAACTTAATTGTATGTGTAGTGAAGACAGCCAATCTGGTCCGTTCCACCACAATGTATGATTTAACAAGTCTGACGCTTGAAGTCCTCTCGATGCGCAGTCGGCTGGGTTCACTTCAGTAGCGACATGTCGCCATTGGTCGTAATCCAAGATATTTAGTATTTCTGAAACTCTATTGCTTATAAATATGTAGTCCATCGACTTGACCCACCCTTCAACCAGGCTAGGACTATTGATGAGTCTGTCCAGGCATATAAATTAGTCTTAGGTATATTCATCACTTGAGATATCTCGGAAATTAATTTTGTTGCCAATGCTGCGCCACAAAGTTCCAGCCTTGGTATTGAAAGCTGTTTCTCAATGGGAGCGACTCTAGTTTTAGCAGAAATGAGATTAACGTATACTGCGTTTTCTTCAACAACGCGCATGTATACTGCTGCTCTATATGCCAGTTGCGAGGCGTCGGCGAAGACATGCAGCTCAGTCTTAGCTGTAGAAGAATAGTGTAACCATCTTGGTATACTTACTCTCTTAATATGTATCAAATTCTCTCTGTAATGTAACCACTCCTCTAACAGCTCTCCAAGTACAGCATCATCCCATTCCAGTCCTGACCTCCATAATTTTTGTATGACCATTTTTGCGACAACAACAACTGGAGCTATCCACCCCAAAGGGTCGTAAAGTTTGGCTACTTCCGACAGTATTTGTCGTTTAGTAATTGACTGTTTAGGTTCCGGTAAGCTAATGGTGTATTCAAAACTATCTGTCAGACGATTCCAAATCACACCAAGCACTTTCACTAAGTTGTTGAGTTTGAGCGGAAGTTCATGATCTATTCGTTTGTGTTCTCCAATGTATTTCAACACGTTTTCATTGTTGCTACTCCATTTTTGAAGGTCAAACCCTCCTAAGTTCATCAGTTTGTTCATTTCATTGTATATAGTTATAGCTTCATCTTCTGTCTCACATCCTGTCATCAAATCATCCATGTAATAGTCATTCATCGTTATGTTTGCTGCAAGTGGGTACTCAACTCGTTCATCATTAGCTAGTCTCTGTAATGACTTAACTGCAAGATAGGGCGCACATGCTGTTCCGAATGTTAGTCGTAATAATTTAAAGTGTCTAACTGGCTCGTTCTCTTTGAATCTCCATAGTATCCTCTGATAGTTTGTATCCTCTTCTGCGACACGAACCATTCTATACATTTTTATGATATCTGCAGTTATACAAATCTTGTGAACTCTCCATCTCATCAGTAAATGACGTAAGTCTTGCTGCAGTTTAGGACCTATAAGAAGATCGTCGTTCAAGGAAACGTTATTAATACCTTTACATGACGCGTCAAAGACAACTCGAAGCTTCGTAGTATCTTTATCTTCTCTTGTTACGGCGTGGTGTGGAAGATAGACAGCTTTTGAATTATTAATGTCTGTGCAATTAACTTCAACCATATGATTTAACTGTATGTACTCGTTAATTACTTTATGATATTCTTCACGCAATTTATTGTTTTTTGCTAACTTTTTCTCTAACAATGTAAACCTTTTAGTCGCTATTTTCATTAATTTACCGTTTTGACATTCTGGAATTTCCTTTTTAAATGGCAGCCTGACTACAAATCTTCCGTTCTCATCTCTAACCGTGGTAGCCTCATAAAACTCCTCACATCTTCTTTCTTCTTCTGACTGTCTCTTTTGTATCGAGTTTGGTTCGTTTTCTACTTCCCAAAATAGTTTAAGTAAGTCGTCTTCTTTGTGTTGCACATGCAGACTTGTAACGTGTCTCCTTGCTGAAGAAGATTCTTGTGACATCCTACCAGATAACACCCAACCTAAGATTGTGTTTTGGGCTAATAATTTATTCTTAGGGTGTTTAATCACGCCGTCCAACAAGACATCGCTATATATTTCAGCGCCAAGTAAAATATCAATTCTACCTGGTATAGTGAACTCTGGATCGGCCAACTCTAAGTTTGTGATATCTGACCACTCAGGAGTATTAAGGTTAGTATTAGGTAAAAGTGTCGTTAATGAACGTAATACGTACGCATTTACTCTAACTAATGCCTGGGGATTGTAGCGTGATTTCACTGTGAGTGAAACCATGTGTTTAATTTTAGTTTGTTCCTCTCCCACGCCTGACACCCAACCACTCACAGATTTACGGGTAAGGTTAAGTAACTGAACTGTCGCCTCCGTTACAAATGATGCCTGAGACCCTTGGTCTAACAATGCTCTTAGTATGTATTTGCAACCATTCCTACTATCCACTAACACTTGTGCAGTAGCTAACAGGACACTGTTTGTATGAAAATTCTCTCTAGAAAAGTTGGTTACAATGTGTGTATCATTAGACAAAGTACTAGGCTTACCCTTCTGTGTCTCGGTCACAGTACCTGTAGATGTGGACTCATCCTCACTCGTTTTCTCGGTATTGGCTCCTCTCTCGAAATGTAGAAGTGAGTGATGGCGCCGTCCACACTTCCGACAACACGCTGACTGTCGACACTTCACTACGGAATGTGAGGGCGCCAAACAGTTAAAACACAATTTGCTCCGTTGCACAAAGTCTTGTCGATCTTTAGTACACATATCACCGAACTTCTTGCAATGGTACACGTAATGTCCTTCATTACATAACGCACATTTCACTTCGTGTTTTTTCTCTTCTTTAATAATGTTCGAATGAAAGGCTTTAGGCTTCGCAACAGGCTTAGCTTGCACCACTCTTGGTTTATAGCCATCCACCATTTCTAAGGACCGGAATCTCGCACTTAGAAAATCTCGTAGTTCTGGCCAAGTGGGCATTTTGATGTTAGTCATGCTCAAATGTTGTTCCCACTCTTTTACTGATTCGGAATCTAATTTTGACATCACCAAGTAGTCAACAACCAGGTCCCAAGTATCAATGTTTACATCCATGTTCTTTAAAGCCTTCAAACAGGTCGAAGTTGTGTCCAGTAATTGTTTGATAGAACTCGCCGCAACTATTTGTATCGATTTTTGTGTAAATAACTTTCTCAAAATTTGGTGAGTATTATATCTCTTGTTATTGTATCGTTTCTCCAGTTCATTCCACGCCTCTTCATAATTTGCATTCGTGACTGAATAGTTTCGTAGTAATATTTCAGGTTCACCTGATAAATTGGTCTTAAGGTATTGTAACTTTTGTACAGGCGATAAAGACTTGTTACTATGTATAAGCGAACAAAACAAGTCGTAAAACGATTGCCACTCCTCATATTTTCCACTAAATGTAGGTATCTGGATACGAGGTAACTTAACATCGTAATTTAACGGCGTTTGCGTACCGTCAATCGACGTCGGTAATTGCGGACACGTAGGCAATTGAAGCTGTAATGAGTCCAAAAACGGTTGAAGAGCTTCTTTTAAACTCGACTTGTATTGTATGTATGTCTCTTCAAACTGTTCGTACATATTGTCTTCGAAATAAGAATCTTCCTTATCAATGTCTTTACTAAGCTTCAAAATAGTTTGTTTGTGTCCTTGTTTAAAGTTATTCCATAGTTCTTCCAATGTTTCTAGCCTCGTTTCCAAATAAGCTCGTTTAATTCTGTCCTTAGGTGACTTCTTGTAGTTCTTCTCAGCATTTTTCAAGTTGTCTAGTAACTCCCTTTGATACGCCAGAAGTTCCTCAATCCCAGTATTAGAAGTCATAATGTTCGTAACACACTCAACTTCACGATTTTATGCAGTAATTAGTAAAAAGTATCTTCCACGAATCCTTATCGCTGTGGAATGCGGGCGCCTATTGTTCACACGGCTCGCTCGCAGTGGCCGGCCGGTGCTAATTATCCGTCTCGATCTGGACCAAATGTTCAGAGCGATAAGGTGTATTTTTGCTTGTAGGTGGTTTTGGTAATAAGAAGACGTGTAGACTCTTTAAAGATTGGTTTAATACTGGTTATTACAAATGTGTTCGTAAAGTTATACTAAGTGGACTGTATAAAGTTATAGATATAGGTAATTAGACGATGCATTGCGCTGCTGTGTGGTATTGGTTTGGACAGTAATCGTACTTCAGTCATTACTTTAGACAGAATAAAACCTGCGTATGTCCAAAATGAAGTGGAGTCAACAGAGAACATTGAAAAGGAAGATGTAACCTACGTAACACGCAGTGGAAGAAATGTTCGTCGAAACGTACGTTTCTCTTAAAAGAGGGGGAGTGCTGTGGTGACATTTGTAATTATTTATTCTTATGTTTTTTCATTGTCATTTTCTTACGTCATTATATATTTCAATGTGATAAAAATATTGGAGTTATTTATTAATTATCCCATCTCCCACACTACAAAACATAACCTTAAATTTCAATTTCTGTAAACAAGACAAATAGCTACTTAAATCTGTATATCAACAAAACTACGCATTGAAAACATTTAGAAAAACTTATTTAATGTACAATGATTTAATTAGGGTAGATAAATACCTGTCCTAGCGGCAGTTCTTCGATAAACATTCCCGATATCAGACAAAACTTGTCCTGCTTCAGATTTGGCCAAACACCACAAAAAGACGAGGTAAATCACTGCTCTGATACAACTACGAATGGTTTTATTAACTTTTAATCGTTAATTTTGCAACGAAACTTAATAATTTTGTTAAATTTATGAAAAACGACGAGGATTTACGCACTTTTGACACATGATGTACTAGCACTAGACAAATAAATCAATGTTGCCACAATCATCCACTTTTAGTTTCAACTGTCACCGCGTCAGACTCTTTTTTGCCAAGCTGTACAGTACAGTTATGATCGAGTCCTTAAAAAAAAATGCAATGCGTTGTAGTCAGTAAGAGTCTCACAGACCTCCCCACCCTCACTAGAACCGAAAATCGGAAATCCTCATGGATGTTTCCATGAATTAAACTGACATAAAAAATGGGATAATACACGGAGCATACACAAAATAATTATTAATTTCGATACAAAACATTTATTTGGGAACTAAGCAGTAGATGTAAGAAGTTCGTTAGTGTCATCTTCATCTATTTTGTACGGAAGCTGTGTCGTTAAGTGGGTCTGTGTAGGCGGCCCCTCTTTATTGCAGTCTTTGCGACCATTGGCGTGTTGTTCTTGATGGAACTCCTGAAATTAAACAAACGGAAAATGTAATCACTAAAAAAAAATCTGACTGAATCTCAATTTTAGATAGAAAGAGTAGGTATTTAGGTTACGCATAGCAGCAGTAAAATTAATGTAGTCCTAGCCTTAGACGTGGATTTGTTAACGAACAAAAACCTTTACCTGAAGTTTTTTAAGTGTTAATTTATATCTATAATGTACAAATATATATTGTACGAATATATACAGTAGTGTACGAGAGGAAGGCTCTTTAAACTGCACATCAGGCTTGTGGCCCAGGGCGTCATTTGAAGATCTTTTATGGTCATTACGGGTAGTCAGAACTCCGAAAGTTTGACTACTAGTTTAACCAAGGGGTATCGCGTTACACCATCACTGGGTTGTGAAGGTCAGATAGGCAGTCAGGTTATTTAAAACGCTGGGATTCAGCTGCATACGTTAAGACCGACCCCAACAGACGAAGAGGGTAGAAGGCACTCTCCTACCATGCTCTTCTCTTGCTACTTTGTTTTTTCTTAGGTCTATACAACCCACCTCTTCCTCAGAAGACGTGGAGGATTCTTCGTCAGTATCAGGCTCTCCACAGTTAGCTTCACGATCATCGCCGTTAACTTTTTCGTTGTCATCAACATCCGTGTCAGACATCTCGTCTTTTTCTTCAAGAGTTTCCCAAACTTTTTCTTTTTCTAACATATCTAGAAATCATAAATAGGATTGAATATACTTCTACTGGCTGAACAAGGTTGGTTTCAGTTCTCGACACCAAAGTTGACCCCGTACCGAAAAACAACCCTGATGAGATAATCAGATGGTAGATAGTTTATGTAACAAAATATATTTTTTTCCAGATTTTTTACTTGTTGTTCCGATTAGAACCGACGAGCCTACGAGATCTATCTAATCAGGATCAGGATTCTTTCTATCTAATATATCCTTTCAAAAAACTAACATGATGCGCAAGCTTAGCAACCAAAATCAGAATTCATTTATTCAAATAAGACTGAGAATCAGCACTTTTTGAAAGTCAAAAATTATACTACACTGTACGGCCCTTCACCACTTTGGCTCGCCTACTATTATAAGGAAATATACATAATATATTGTACATATATGTATCTAGTAAATATATTTCTGCATATCTCTCTGTGGAAAACCAGTCAACGTTCATTTTAATTTTTATAATGAAATAAAAGTAAACTTGCCTCTATATCTCAAGCTTCCCTTCCTGCTGATAGATCCTTCGCCGGGTATCTCCACAATGACGACGGGAATAGTATCAATTGTAACTCCATTAGCTTTCTTGTCCCCATCCTGAGTTGATTCATCAGGTAATGGTTCTTTGTTCAGCTGAAATAAGAGTCACGTTAGAATAGAACAGTTTATGGTTGGCTCTGTAGCGAGTGTAGCGACATCTTTCTCGTCACATATGAACTATAGAGTGAGTGTTAAAGTTATCCATGTGATTGAACACAAGTCGGAATAAGTCGGTTGTCGGGGCTTGTTGTATACAAGATCCCGACAACAACCATCATGCGTAGGAAGTAGCCCACCTAACATAACCGCCGTATGGTCAAAGGATCCTACCTTTCCTATGGGGGATGAGGAAATTAACACCCTGTTCCTCATACTTCTAAATATCCATGGAAGATAGAAAGCTATACTGTTTTGTGAAAAGTCGTCATTAACCGCTACGATGTGAAAAACAGGCACCAGTACAATCACAATGGAGAAAGCAATCAAATTGTCTCATAAGTCACCGTTGAGCTCTTTAAAACACTTGTTCTGAGCAAGATTTAAAATGTACCTACAAATCTATACATACCTAATATAAGTGAATTTCCAAAGATGAACATTAATTTTACAAGTTTCAAATTTTGTAGAGCAGTAAAAAGTTAAGTATTCTCACCTGTAGAAATGATATGGATGGTTCTTGTAGTTTAGTCGCTTGTTCTTTGCTTCGCATTATGTTCTCATCCGTTTGCTTCTCTAGACTCAGCTTGTAAGCCTTATGCGTTCTCCACATCTGTATTTAGAGATAAATATTTTTTATACGAAGATAACTTAATATTAATCTGATTGTTTTGAAAATTGGGCCCAGGAAAAAGCTCGTCCCATTTTCATTCTCATGAGGAACTTATGGCCAAATATGGGTACATAAAAAAGGCATGCCTGTCTAGCAAATAGGGGGAATACAATGGACGTGTGTATGTAAGTGTCATCGGCGTCATATTATGAAATAAACCCAATCTTGACACAACAAACTCATTTTTTATTTATTTAGGACAAACACAACTACTCAAGACATAATAAATAATGGGCAAGCCGAAAAATGTATTAGACCCAAGATTGCACCAAAGCCATGTGTGCTTGAGTAAGTGTGTGAGTGTGTATGTGTGTATGTGCGTGTGAGACAAATGTTTGATGTGAGTGGGATTTGTGGGTTATGGGGAATATTAATTTGTGAGCAATAACATTTCACAAGTATCCGATGAAAATTTTGTTTGTGATGTCCCGTTTATAATATTCTAAGTATTGAATGTCTTTGTGTTCAACAGTTATGAAATGCAAACTCACGTGATATCCGCAGTAACACAGCCCAAGCAAGAACACAACAATGAGTGCTATGAAGAAGTTGTCGGTATTGTCTTCCTCCGTGTCTGGTTGTTGGTAGAGCGAGTCGTATGGATTGCGGGACGGGGGATCTTCCACCCATGTCTTGTCTACGCTCTGTGGACGAGAAGTTGTGAAAAGATAATCACAAATTAACACGTAGACTAGAATGATTTCGCTTGCAGTTCTAAAGGTAAGACTTAAGACAGCAGACACTGGCTAGCCATAGTTTTGAACTGATAAAGCTGATCACAATCAGTGGGCTTTATTCAGATGTGACGTTACAGTATGAATGTGGATGGCTACAAGAGTAGGTACCTACGTACGGGAAGACTAAAGGAATCGTGAAAGTCGGAACAGATTAAAAAGCGTGACTACTGTGATGACCACTAAAACACCTAAGTCCTTTCCATCAGTTATACTTTCAACAGCTTTCCCCGCTTCACCCATGGTGAATTCTCTCAGCTTTCCATAACTTACCATCGTTCTTTTATTTTATCATTGCACAAAACCACACCTGCTTCATCTTTCATAGGTACATTTGATATAAGTTATATCGTTTGACCCTTCGCCCCTGACTTTCTTAATTCAATAGAACTTCTACCTCTAGGGTGAACTTCTCCTACGCTTTAGCCTTGAAAATTGCTACCGTCTATTTGCTCTTCTCTTCCATTCTTCAACCAATCGTTTCCATATTTTCTTCACCCATTATTTGAAGTGATACTTACAATAAGGAAGCTCCCATTATGCGCGGCCGCTAGCTGTGTCTGGTCGGGCCAGGCCTCGTCGAAGTCGGCGGAGCACTGCGCCGAGCGCACTCCCTGCGCGTTCACCGCGTTCACTTCGGCGGAGTTCAGGCGCGTGAACAACATGTACTCTTCTAGAGGCTTCATCTCGTACTCGTTTATTTCTACTAGGATGTCTGGTTTGTAGGGAAAGATATTATAATATTTAAGGATTATTACCAGTTGCCCCCCACCGTCGACAATACCATGGATGGAAAATGGGATAATTTTCAAAAAAATATTCCATACTATAAAGATTGCTTTAATTTAATGAAATTTGTGATGATTGTTTCACAATTGTGAATATTCTACGTCTGTATAAAATCTGTAATAGGTAATAGGATCGATGGTACCTTTGGCATGATACGCAAAACGAATATTATTGTGTCATAGATGCATATACCACTTCAAAATAGAACAATATAAATTTTCAGAAACGTTTTCAGTAATTTAACATACTTAAATCTCAAACTCAAGGTATACATTGTTCGTAGATGTGACTCTAATAATGTTCTTGTGTAAGTAAGTATTAAGGTTTTACAAATAAGCCCTTTTGAGTGCGACATGTCTAAAATACAGAAGAAGAATAAGTACATTTAATTTTAATTTTACTCACTAGACAAGCATCCATTATACCCCTTATAGATCTTAAGCCTCGGATCCGTAGTGTTCAGTCCCCCGATCTGCACTTCATTGGATCCCTGGTCGAACACATCCCACACGATTTGTGGAGGAACCTTCTCTAATGGGACCTCTATTCTGTCTATAAGAAGCTTTGCTTCTTGGTTGATTCGGGTGTAATAGATAGTGTGGCGGGCACCTAGAGAAATTGTCATTATTTTGATAACGATAAAATAAAACATAAACAAATAATAGTAGATATAAAAATGTGTAAACCGCCATTTGTGGAGGTGGCCATCTTGGACCGACTGTGACACACCCGACTTAAGAACACTCCCGACTAATTCACATTTCAAACAAAAACAAACACAATCAAAATCAGACAAACACAGACACAGACGCGTCGAACTTATAACACCCTGTCGTTTTTGCGTCGGGGGTACAAAAAGAGCACTTGGTGTGAACATAATAATAGCCTGTTATTGTCCCACTGTAGGGCAAAGGCCTTTCGTATACAGATGTAGCGACATCTATCTCGCCACATACGAGCTATCCTACATCGCGCTATTAGAGTTATCCGCGCAACTTGAACGTATACAAGTTCCCGACTACAACCGTCGGGTAGTAGTTATAGCCCACCAGACACAAAACCCGTCGGCGAGGAGGATCCTCCCTTTTCAATGGTGGATGAGGAACTTTACACCCTGTTACCACCCTTCATACCTCCAAACAGAGAAGGCACGAGTAGGTATTGACGACCACGCCTGCTCAAGACGGATTTCAATCTTATGTTAACTATAACAAAGCTCAGGTTTCCTTACCCTGTTTTGCACATAATTTCTCACATAAATTAATAGCAATACCGTTTAAAAAGTTCCTGTTTTTGACTTCAGCGCCATACGCCTCTTCCTCCCGATTCTCTTCAAACTTCAAGTAGCCGTCTTGAGTAATTGCAACCAGTAAGTAGTAACTGCGTCTTAAATAAAAGAAAGAAATATAAATAATTTAGGGTAGTTTTCATTATTTTTGTAAAGATTGTCGAAATTACATACTTATTTTCCGTCTGAACCAATAAGAGGACTGTATTTTTCTGGCGTAGATCGTTGCTAGAAAATGCCAATTTTGTTTTTACCTGCGAAAAATTTTCAATGGTTAGACTTTAGTTTTGCTCTGCATAGTTTGAAAGGAACACTCAAAACAACACCATTCCCTAGAAGAATATGTCCTTCGCATCTCACCATGATGTTAAACGCGATGCTCTGACCGCACCAAAGTAAAGCAGTTTTCTGTCTAAGCTGCGTCAACGCGATTAAACACTTACGATGCTCATAATAAAAAAAAGAAAATTAGGGAAAACCGAAACCATATATTGGAACGCTGGGGCGTCCAGGATGATTTAAAGGACTTATGGTGTCAGAATGTTCGTCAATGTCCTTATAACCCTGTATTGTAATAGTCAAATTTTCTTTTTAGGCTAAGTTTCTAAGGTCAAAAACTTACTCTAAATACCGGTCCAGAGAGCAAAAACTTCCTCTGCAGAATACTCTCCCCATTGAAGTCAGCGCCTTTCTCCTCCACACAGTACTCTCCAAAGTAGCTGGTCAGTTCACAGTCGCAGCTGCTCTCCTGATTGGTGAAGTCTTCGGTACAGACGCCGCCGTTCTTACAGGGCTCTGAATCGCACTTCATATTGCATTCCGGTAGGACGCCTGTTAGGTCTAAAATTTGGATAAGTTCATTTTAGAAGTAGCCCGTCGGAAATAGACAGAAAATCATTCTAAATTCGCAAAGCGTGATGTAGTGCTGCATTTTTGGTATGTTGTATGGGTGTGTTAGGGTAGTTTAAATTAAAAAATGCAACTTCGAAAACCTTGTGGAAAATGAGAAAATCGAGAAAATTTTCGAAATTTGTGGTGTTTTTATGGTATTTGCCTTGCATGGCCAAAACTGTGCATTTTTTGCGAACAATGTTGTCTACAAGTATAAACTGTATTCAATAACCTACAATTTGAGTCCTATTTTGGCTCTATTGACCCTATAGAAGCTGAGCTAGAACACTTGAAAGATGACCAATTTTTCTCGAAAATAGCTTTTTCTCGATTTTTTTGACATATTTCGTAAGATATTCGCAAAACTGCTTGTTTTACAGAAAAGAATAACCAAAAATATTTTTAAGTACTTATTAAGCATTTATAAGAGCCCAAAATGAAGTCTGTAAGACTAACAGGTCACTCACAATCTCAAAACAATGAAATAGTTAAAATGGGTTTTAGAGGCAAATATTAGAATTATTGTTTCTGTCGTTTGTTAACACCCATACTCTGATGTGTAGATCACCAATTCACCATTCAAGCTAACATTTGTGCTTAGCATCGTAATTAATAATTGGTTGTCTCAATGATACCATTCAGTATATGAATAACATAAGCTGGGAGTACCTCCACGTGGTGAAGACAGTATATGCTGGCTAAAACTCCCATTTCAATCCAAAAATGCCTTCGGGCTTATGTTTATTGTAAGTTAATTACGCACAAAAGCGAATTGGAAGTAGCCAACCCGGTAACAGACAAGGCAGGACCTTGTAGACTTGGCTACCATTTTCCTTCAGCCAGATGCAACGCAGGAAAATATTGCGGAAGCTGGTGAAAAGTGTCTGGTAGCTATATACGGAGGCGTTGCGAGTACTCAGACACTGCATGACCTGAGATTCACGTTGTTTGTGAAAACAGCGGCAAATGCAAAAACGAATCTCGCACGTTTGCCACCTACTACCGAAGCTTCCGCTTTTCATGCCTTTCGCACCTACCACCAAGTGCAAAAGTGGCTGGGGGTAGAAAAGGATCCCACCAAGTGGGGCTGGGAAATCAGCACCCGTGGCCTAATCCCGATCACAACAAACAAAGAGCCAGCTCCAGCCCAGCTTCTAAAAATGATAGCCTGCAAATGCAAAAAGGAATGTAGAGGGGCATGCAGCTGCTTAAAAGCTGGGCTGAAATGCTCAGCTCTTTGTTTGAATTGTGGAGGGAAGTCGTGTAACAACATAGCATCCATTGGGGATGACTCAGAGGAAGTCGAAAAAGAAGTTCTTCCTCAGAATAATGAAGAGGAACACGAACAAGAGGAAGACATGAACGCGTTCTTTTTGATCTTCCCCATCATCACAAGGAACAGGAATCCCAACCCCGGAAAAAACGAAGATTGACTATGAACAATTCATAGTCAATGGCCTTTTTTACGGTTCCGTATCCAAAACTGGATGCTCCACTGTTTGTCCGTATGTTACCAGGCTGTATTTCATAAACCATCAATCATAATATACTTCTGTTAACACTGTAAAAAAAATACTAAACGCTTCCATTCAACAAACGTATCTTTTTGCCATTTTTTTAAGAAAATGATATGTAACCCTTCGTGCGTGAGTCTGACACCTACTTGGCTGGTCGGCAGTAACCGAATTTTGGGTATGAATGTAAAAGACCTTCCAAGCTATTAATAAAATTTCTGTCTAATTTGCAATAAACCTGTATACTTATATTATTTTGACTCTGTAAATTATTTGGGTTTTCGCGTTTTATTAAGATTAAGAGTGAACTGTAGGTCTCACAGACCTCGTTTTAGGCAGTGATGGTAGCTAAATATGTACTTAAAAATATTTTTGGTTATTCTTTTCTGTAAAACAAGCAGTTTTGCGAATATCTTACGAAATATGTCAAAAAAATCGAGAAAAAGCTATTTTCGAGAAAAATTGGTCATCTTTCAAGTGTTCTAGCTCAGCTTCTATAGGGTCAATAGAGCCAAAATAGGACTCAAATTGTAGGTTATTGAATACAGTTTATACTTGTAGACAACATCGTTCGCAAAAAATGCATAGTTTTGGCCATGCAAGGCAAATACCATAAAAACACCACAAATTTCGAAAATTTTCTCGATTTTCTCATTTTCCACAAGGTTTTCGAAGTTGCATTTTTTAATTTAAACTACCCTAACACACCCATACAGCATACCAAAAATGCAGAACTACATCACGCTTTGCGAATTTATTGTCTATTTCCGACGGGCTAAAGAGTAGTAATTAGACTTTGTTGTATGAGTAAATTGAAATTTTTAACTACATTCAAATAGACTGGAAGAGGAACAACCCGACATAGTTGATGATGAAGCAGTACGAAATTGTCTCCTGAAGTTATTTAACGAGGTTGTATGCTGATTGCTACAGATGCAATATCTACACTTTACGTACAAGTAGAAGAACCGCTATCAGATTTAGTGCCGACATGCAAAATCGACATTGCTGCCCCTACCCTGATTCTATCTAGGTACTCTGAGTAAGTCTCTCAAGGATTGTTTTATTCGAAAACGTCATATTATCAGTCTGTTGTAGTTACATTCCAATAATAACAAAGGATAATTAAGATAAGTTGTTTTATTTGAACACGGCTAGTGAGCCGTTTCCTATTTCTACATATATGAAGGCTCTGCAATGTAAATAGGAGGTACATTGCAAGTTATGCATAAAAGCAGCAAGAGGTTATAAAGAGCGAGCGTGAAAATTTTAGGGCACCCGAGTCCCGAAAAACCCTTACTAAACCTTTGTTATGCAAAATGCTGTAAAATGGGCTTTATTACTAGCGGCACCTTAGTGTACACTACTTCCATAAAAAAAAAATAGAAAACAGATAAGGTCTGAATTAACATGATGCACCAAGAGAACATTGCGCTTACGCCACCATATACAATAAAAGATGCTACGGGTACCTTGCTCTGATAATAATTGCTTACCTTGATCAATATTCTGTAAAGCCTTCCTAGACAAGTCCACCACATGGTCAGCTATCTTGAACCCCCTAACACAGCCGACATATCCACCTTGATGTAGCGAGGAGGCTCTTGACGCGACATTTAAGGAGAAAGGGTCAAACCCTCCCAGGTTCATCTGAAAGTAGTCCGTCGGAGGCGCTGGAGGCCTTTGGGGGAGGATTACCTCTGAAAATGGAAACAGTGAAATATGTAGAAGTTGTAAATTTATTTATTTCGGTGACATTGATTATTGTTTTCTGATAAAAATATAGAGTTGCTTTAACTATCGCATGAAACAACAACACTCAGTACTCCTTGAACGGTAAGGTGTACAGATATAACCATATTCCAGCCACATATCGACTGTTATAAAATAGTCAGGTACCATGCTATACGATCAACTATCAGCCAGCATTTAGCCATCAACCAGGCACAAAACCAGACTCCGGGTTGCTACTGAGGCATACCAGATGGAAAAACCGACTGTTTATCTGTATACTTTTCCTTTCATGTTATTCTATTCTCGCATCACTGTCTGACTAGACTGATAGACTAGTAGAAAGAGGCTAAGGCAATTAAATAATTCTGCGTTTGTACAGTTCTTTACTTATAAATAAAGTTTAAATAACGAAAAAACATAATTACTTTTGCCGACCCGATAAATAGAACCTTGCGGTCATGCGACTAACGAGACAGTCATCAGACAAAGAGTAAATTATTTAAACAAATAATTTTGAGTTACATTTTGTTTGGATTATGAAAACGAGGAACAAAGCTTAGAATTACGAAGACGGAAAATGTTAAACAACAAAACAATGTAATCTCACCTAATCCCGGATTAATCCAAGGCTTGTCAGTATAATTACTCAACAACTTCGCAGTCCTGTCAATAGTAGCATTATTCTCATTAACATGCAAAGTGGTTGTATTCTCAGTTCTAATAATAGCTATCTGAACACTTTCACCCTGATTTATTTTCTCGTAAGTCACATTCATTTGAATGATTTCGTCTTCGTCATTGAACAGGTAAATGATTTCTGTTCCATTGTGTATGAAGAGATGTATGAAGTTGTTAAGATTGTCGTTTGCGTATAGAACTAAAGCGTCGTCGTCATATGTTCGGAGGTTCATCAATACGTTTTCTGTCATCATTTTCTTGAGGCGGAGTTTTTCTGCATCTGTTGCATTGTCTACTAGATAGTTCTTCTTCAGGTATGCTTCCGGTGTTTGAAATGTTAGGGCTTTCTCGTTTATATCTAGAATAATGGTCACAGTTAAATTACTAAAAATTTATTTGCTAATGCTAGGTTTAAAATTACATATAATCACGACTGTTATCTTTGAGGCGTAACGAAATACACTTTATTTAGCCAGTTACGTTTATGTCCCATATAATAGGATCCTGAGCCTTAAATCAGAAGAATCCTTACAAAAATTTCATTATAGAAAAACGTAAAAAATTTGGAAATAACACTGATGAATAATTGCGTTGAAATTTTTGTGTGTTCAGAATAATTTTCAGAACTCAAGATATCTACAGACGCCAACGCATAAAACTACCCCAAACTGTCGAATTTTCCTAATTGAACATGAACGTCATTCTATTTATAATAACGTTGAAAAGAAATTTTACACATTGCGGTAGCTTGATGTGCTGGCCTCTGTACCTCTGTCTCTTTCGCCCTGTATAAGACCTTGATTTCGGTTTCCTATGAATTTCATTTTTCTTGCTCTGTGTACTTACTTTCTTCACAATGTGTCCCCAAATGAGCCCAAGGGTTCTTACAAATACATTCATAGCTGGACCAGAGCTCCTTACAAATCGCTCTATTCTGACACGGATTTGGAACACAAGATGGTTTGCAGTCTTTGATGATCTCTGATAGATGTACGGACATGTAACTGTAGATGTCCAAGATTTCACCATTCACGACCAAACCTCTGAAGCAACCGATTAGGCCTTGATTTACAGCAGACTTCTTTAGGTGTTCCCTAAAACAATGAATGTTGAAAACCAGTGATTTTTTTGTTAAAGTGAGTGTGGAATAAGTTAATTTATTGTAAATGATAGGTAAGTTGACGTAAATGATATGTCCTCTTCTCGACATAAATTATCTTTTTGTTTTTCCGACTTTCTCCTCCATGACTGTTTCTTTTGGCTAACTGCCTCAGCCTACATTTAAAATGCTATGAAGATATTGATAGAAGGTAGATTTTTTGAGATTAGGAAATGTGATAATGGCTTAAGATCAGGGTGTCGAGTCTGCTATTGCAATCGTGTCTCAATGACCGGTTAATGATCGATTTTTGACGTATAACGTCAAACTTATGACACATTTACCTTACAAAAACTGTCAAAGTTGTCAAATATTCGATCAATGACCGGTCATTGAGACACGAATGCAATAGCAGACTCGAGCCCCAGCTACATAAGCCGTTTGAGAACGACGATCTACATAAAATACGACATTGTATTGTCTGAACGTAAAATAAGCAAAAGAAGTATGTAAGAATCGTAGAAGTTCTTGTTTGTATAAAATATACGGGCGCGCACAATTATTTCACTATCGTTCAGCTAATATATTCCAATACAGAATTATTATTTGTCTTTCCCTTAGAAAGGATATGAATTGCATTGTTACCGAAGTTAGTCATCTGTCTATTGCCTTTCTTGCCACTGGCAGCGGACAATACATTTTAAATTTGCCAAATCTCCCCCACCACCGTGCTTTTCATTTTCTTAAAAAGTTCACGTATTTATAGATACTTACGCAGTAGCACCACCAATGAACATAGATCCTTCAAACGGGCCAAACTCTTCTTCTAACAACAAGTTGAGCATCTGGTACTCGGTGTTGAGCATGAACCTGACGTGGTAGAAGTTGTAGTCGATCCATATCTTGTGCCATTCTCCTCCGTTCAACTTACGTTTGGAGTTTATCACCAGTTTCCTTGTCGTGCCAGTGTTGAGGGTGAAGTTGAAGGTTAGCTCGTGTTCTGTTTGAAATAGAAATAAGAATTAATAGGGAAAAACTATTCGATTAGTCTGTTGTCGCGTACTGTCTTCTGATATTGTTGACACTGAATGTACATACGCCAGCACATCTACCAACCCAATGTGTCAAATTTCATTGATCGTTTTTCAACTTTATAACAAACAGAATAAGGTTCATATTTCATTGGGAAAATTTGCCTTTTGGGGTAGGGTGATATGCTGGCGTCTGTACAAGGACAAAAATAATCAGTACAATCACAAAAAACCTACACATACATATGTGTACATATTACTTTCTCGTTCTGTATCAAGTCCATTTAAAGGTTTGTAAAAGATCCCTTTTAGCGATTATGCCGCCCAAAGTTATTATTTGTTAGTTAAATAAAGGTCAGTATTCTATGCTCCAAAACAAACATGTTAAAGACGATAATGACGGTAAAAGTAAGTCCTATGATCTTAAATAAGATTCCAAAACTAAAATCAAAGAGCTCAAAGGTTTGCAAAAAGTATTATTTAATTGTTGACTTACCGCTAGTCAAAGCCACCATAAAAGAGGGATAGTTAGGTCTGATCGGCGGCTGAAACAGGAGTATGGCACTGGTGCCAGTCGTTCTAAAACTGAAGGCGATGTCTCCCTTCCTCCAGCCAGGTACTTCTATGTAGGATTGTGATGTCGTGAATGTCACTACGTATCGTTGGGTGTCTGGAACAAAGCAGTAGTTTTATGTAGACAGTGTGATGAATATGATGTTGATGGTGTCATCTTTACAAATATTGACAGAGATTTGATTTTAAGTTTGTTGGTATATAGGGATTTAACTTAAAAACTACTCAACTGATTTTAAAAATAGTTTCATAACCAGAAAGCTATCGCTGCCGCGGGAAAACAAACATAAAAAATTCACGGTGTATTATCACCGAGTAACGTAGGCTACGTTGTGGTGGTGATAAGTTCTATACATCATGCTGAACCCTCTAAGCGTGGAAATATTTCGTCGGTTTTTCCTAATCCCAAGTTTTATCTCATGTTCTTTTTACTTTAAACTGTACAAAGTCGTGATTTCTGGACCAACCAATAGGATTTAAAAAGAATAAAAGTGACTGTTTGCTATTTAATGAAAAACTTGGCCATCCTTTTTTTTTTACTGCACCAGGTCATAAGTTGGTTCGAAACACACTGTCAATCTCTTAGAAGTACGTACTAGTTTCAACACACTCAAGTGGACCCAAAGTAATCCTTCCCTGGGCATCCTCGGGCAAGTCCTTCTGCTGTAAGAAGAACATGTCAGTAATGCCGAGGCTGGTCGGTTTCACGAAGGTGCCTTCATCGCTGTGCCACTTGCCATCTTTATTGGAGTCACAGTTGCAAGACTTGGTGGCGTTGACGCAAGTTGCGTTTACACCGCAAGGGCAGTAGCCTCTGGAAATTGAAGAGATTTTGGTTCGTTTTTTTTAAATGAAATAATAATAATAGCAGCCTGGTACTGTCCCACTGCCTCTCACTATCTTATCATATGGATAAGGTACGATCACTACCGTTGATCAAGCAAGACGGATTGGTAGTTAAATGAAAGAAAGAAAGAAAATACATTTATTTGGGACACGCACAGGAATTTTAACAAGAAAAACTAAATCTAACATATTACAATTATAACGACCTGTGCAAGGCCAAAAAGGCCCCCATCTCAGCATGATGCCATAATATTAAAAGAAAATATAAGAGAAACTTAACAACGTAACTAAAAAGCCATAGTTACTGCTATTTATATTATTTGAAAAGTTATTCGTTTTATTATTGTGCTCGATCTAATCTGTATCCAGAGTTTCTTAATTTTTGTCCCTAGAGAATAACGGTATGTGCTTACGAATATAAATAACGAAAGTAAAAAGCAAGTTTTATTCTATAACTTTCAGGAGTCTTTCTTTGTTATTCTCACAAGAGACCTCTATTTCTATCTTTATGCATTAGCTATAGCTTGTTTGAATATTATAGCTTGTATACCAACCTTTTAACATTTCCTAAGAAATCCACCGTATTGTTAGACGAAGATATGAACCAGGTTGCGCTATGTAACTCCAAAGGCGCTTTCATGCAATCATACTTGATGTACTGCCTACAGTACAGAGAGTGGGAGATGAGCTCTTGAAGCATCTCAGCTGTAAACTCCCTATATTTGATATTGAAGCTGAAGTCATTGCCAGAAGCTGATCGGACGTCCTGGAATGAACAGCTGTTCTTAGTTTGTGCTTTGAACTTGATGAAAGTTGATAAATGACAATAAATTTTATTACTTCAACAAAAAGTAAAGAGTATATGGTGGTAAAAGAGGTACACATCTGTGAGAAGTTGATCCATAAAAGATTCAAGGCATACACATTCCACTACATTAGTCTATTTAAGCAAGGTATAAACTAGGGGAGATCTGTATCTTAACCCTTTCACTATCCACAAAATAGACACAAAAGTTAAACAATCAACACGATTCATAAGTGACTCATGGGACAGGGAAGTGGTTAAAATACAGTTTTTAAAAGAGATTTAAAGAAAAAAATACAGAGTAGACTTGCCGTTAATATCATAGGTGTAGGTGTATCAAATACAGCTGTTAAGAGTAATTTCCGTGCAATACTTGATGAAGTTATCGAAGTAAATTACAGGTCCTACATCATGCAGGCATGCATCAATGAATCACCTAGAATTTGGAAACTTGAGTAGAGGATGTGAAAAGTGACTCTTGCATATATTTTTTTGTGCTTATAGTACAGTCACTACTCACTACATAGTGACTGTACTATACCGTGCTGGTATACGTTTTATAGACATCCATAATACGTAAACCAGCACGTATGCAGGCATTGATATGATAGACATAATGTGAGTTGAAAAGGTATGGTGCTAAATGTGAAGCAAGACATTGATTTGAAAAATGTAATAAGTACTCACAACTTGACTAGGCAGATTATGTTCAACAACAGTAGTAGATGAGTCTGCTTCGATCTGGAACTCGCATTTGACGTGTGCTGGAGGAAATTTACCGTTACCATCGATGTCTATGAGGTAGACATCGTTTCTTGTGTAACCAAGGAGAGCTAATTCTTCACAAGTCTTGCGGAAGGTCGCGAAGTGACAATTTTCACCTATGTAACCTTGAAATAAGCAAATTCAAAGTTATTTTCAGTTGAATATGGGTTAAACACTCAGGTAGTTTCGAGACAATCTTAGAAAAAGAGATCAAATAAATCTTTTTCTGTCCACCATTGATTTTAGAACCAAGACGATGTTGGATGTTTAAGTTCACAACAACAATATATCACATATGTGGTGAAGTGAAATCGGATGCAATAACATTTTATATCGTCTCTAATAAAGAAATGATCAAAGCCTCAACTGTAATATACGTAACAGGAATTTGAAAATCGTGTACATACTCGATACTTAGATTTATCATTTATCCCTACGACTTGTTTAGTTTAACCTATGAAATTATTCTTTAAAATCTTTTACCTAACTAAGTATTAATGAGAAAGCTAATATCACTTACCAGTATTATCACAGTTGCAAATGACTCGGTCTTCTCTAACGGAACAGATTCCTCCGTGCTCACAAGTATTGGGTCTCGTGCACGGGTCTACATATCTACAGTCATCTATTGCCACTTCGCCGACCACTCTCTCAGTCATTATCACGAATCTCGGTTCTATTAGCATCCCATTTATTTTTATGTTCCTCATGCAACCAATTAGACCTAAGTTAGCTGATTTTAGGCCACTGCCAATTACGATTTTGTCTTGGAGCTCGAAGTCTAGACCTGAGAAAATTGGGTGATTAGAAATGTAACTGTTTTTTGTAAAAACACTAACGGTAGGTTTTAATGGCTTGGTTGCAAATAGCTGTAGAAAACAAATTAATTACGTCGTAAAAATGTCGTCCACTTTGTCATTCAAATGTTTCGAAAAACTTAAAAATAGGTCAGTGCGTCGTCTTAGGGACGGTGGAGTTGAATACTCAAAATTACCTTTATCCTGACCCTGACGTACTACATTAATTAATTAATATTATAGGTACATTTTAAAGTTTCCAAAGATGTCTGGAAGTTTGTGACTCAATCACGTCTAAACCGTAGAAAAGATTTAAATAAATACTGGCACGTAGATAGACGTTGATACACGAAATGGATCAACATAAATTATACTTTATCCCGGTAATGTGTTACTTTAGGACAATTTTAATATATATTTTAACAAACATTAGTTCTGAACATTATCAACAGATGGCAGTACCTTTGTGTTTGCGTGTTTTTAATCAAACATAACCCGTTGAACGGACTTGGATAAAATTGAATCTTGGGAAAGTAACTTTTTACGCAAGCTAATCCGCGGGTAGAAGCTAGTTGAAAATAAACAAAGATTAGAAATTACTGCTACAATGCAAATGAACTCGTTTTGTTTCCAATGACACAACATAATAATATGGTAAACGTATAAAAATAAAAGATATTTAGCAGTAGCTAATATCTCTTTATCCATTGTTGTTGAAGTGTTATAGCTTCCTCAATCAAAGTAATTATTGATCTTTGTCTTTTGATGCGTCATCTTTACCAACAATATCCACAGTTATAACAAAAGATAGCTTACCAAACATCTGCACGTGCTTATTATGATGGTCCACCGTCATCTTGATCCTTCCCTTCCTGTAATCCAACTCTACGTTGTGCCAATCATTGCTTACGTTGAACTTCACAGATTTCAACACGGTCACGTTCTTACCAACGTCTGACACCAACTCAAATCTTATCTCTTCTTTCACCATTCTTACCTACATTTTTATGAGATAGCATGTTAATATTATGTTGTCATATGGGCCAGTATAAAGTGAGCTTGGCCTTGAGAATAATTTCTAGATCAGACAATTTTATACTTGGGAATTTTCCTTGTTAAGCTGCGAGTGTTAAATCAATAACTGTCTTTCCTATGAATGTACATCGGCTTTGTCTACATGGTTCGTCTGTAGGCACAATATAGGTTTTATAGGTTTTATATGTTTTCTATGATCACATGAATCAATTTACATAATGAAAGCAAGCCCACTTCTAACTAAGTTCTTTTTGAAATAATTACTGCCTGATTTTTCAGTTGTATCGAAAATTTAAAGGATTAACAAAGCAGATTTGTATCAATACGCGAGTGAGGTAATATTCTCCGTCAGGTTGTTAAATTTTGTTGTTGCAACCTGACACAGAAGTCTAGACCGTATTTGCATTTATTTACAATTAATTCGTATCTTGTTTTCTTGTGTTGTAATTAAAGCGTTATATAAACAGAATCAAGTGTTATTTTCGTAGATTTCGACATTATTGTGCTTAAGTTTTAAATGGTAGCACTTATGTTGGCCCCTTTTGTAAGATAGCAATACCTAGTTAGTAAATTCTCAAATGTTACTCATGTTTAAAACTTGTTTTTTTTAACACACAGTAACGATTTTATTTATTTAATAACAAATAAGTTGGGTATCTCGAGATTCCCTATCAAATTGTTATTTGAACAAGTGTCTCTTAAGTTGTGAAATACTTCACTTGAAATGCAGTTAAGCGTCATTAAATTAGCATAAAAAATAACAGAAACTTGTTTGTCACGAGTTAGGTATCAAACTTACCTCCCAATAACCTTGCGTGGATGTCTGACTGTAAGCCAACACAGCCATATTCTTGCTTGTTTTAAAATCAAACTTCAAATTGACAGTGTGACTCTGATCCAACGGCCACCAAATATGGGACGTTGCGAAAGGATACGTAATCGGTATAACTTCTATATCTATTTCCTCAAACTCAGGATCCAACACCCCTATGTAGTGAACTTTAGGATTATTTTGCTTCAACTCGTACAAAATTGACACGTCATTGTAATAAACGTATTTCAAGTTGCCAGCGAAATTGTTGAACGACTTCAATCCTTTCATTTTGTGTAAATCCGGCCCACCGCATATGTAGATTTCTGGATCAATGCATAAGTATCGAGCATTTCCTGGTACTTCGTAAGTTTCTGTTATGCTGTCAAGATATACGAATATAGTTTGTTCCTGTAGTATGACAGTGAGATTATGCCACATGTTGTTATTGACTTTTTCTCCTAAATAGTCTTCGACTGGTCCGTCGCCCAAGTCTATTTGCACGGCAACTTTTTTGTCGTGTATTGAGAGAGCAATGTAATGGTGCTTGTCGTCTATTTGTCCACTCGCGTAGAACAGCGCTGAATCGTCGAATCTAGTCTGTGAAATTGATTTGGTAACTTTTGTCATTCATTCTTTTTTTTTACGGAATAAAGGGGCTTTAAGAAAGAGTTCATTGTTCATGTTAGTAACGGTAATTGCGAAGATAACGTGGCAATTGTTAACGTTGTAGTAACATAAATGTGACTTTCAATGAATTCTCCAATTTGCCATATCTGACTCCTCATTCCCTTTTATTCTTTCTTAGAGGGGTAAAGTAATGTAGTACACTGATTGTATCTATTGTTCCGAATCGCTCGATGTCATTGATAAATAACACCAATTTAATAGTCTATTTTTGTATGAAATCAAAAACCTCCGCTATAAATTTAATTTTTAAGTGGTTTGGTATTTTATTTGCATGTGATATAAATTCTCTTTAGACAAGAATTTAACTTTGAATCGAGTGACTCAAATTAAAATAAAAGTGAATACATTCAAGATAGATTATTATATTGTGGAATAAGCAGAGAGAAAACTAGCCTTGCTTAATCTACATCTAATAGATGTTTTTAAAGTCCAATTGGTATATTTTTCTAGTTCATTAAAAAAAATCACAGTTGAACTTTGTAGGTGTAGGTTAACTTTAATTTAATTAAAAGTAAAGTAAACCAATTATTACACAGTAGCATGAGAAAAAAAATTGAGAACTTCATTTCAACTGATTTTGTACATGTACCTGAACATATCCGTAACACTTCGACTATAACTGTAAATAATATCCATTAAACATTTTGCAATGTTGATTGCAACGCGGTCTGTGACGTCATATAGCAGTCATAAACTCGTTCAAGTGAAAGTCTGTTCGTTTCAATTGATTAAAATGAAAAAACGATTTTTAGTGAGCACCCGTTTAGGAATACTCTAATAATATAAAGAATTTTAGAATGAACTATAATTAATTGCGTTTTTAGTTCTAATGTAAGCTTTTACATATTAACATTGCTGATTAGATCAATTTATATCCGCGGTAGGACTTTTTTTGTCGAAACCAGAATTGTAAAGAGACTTAATTATACTAAAAACGACTAACATTAATAGAAGTCGTTGGACGGGTAAGTATATTAAAATTTTAATATTTAAACACTTTTTTACTTGTTTTCTTACATTAGTCTGTGTTTTTGCTGATATCTTATTAGATAGATCTTCAGTTCCGAATAAGACATTATTATTATTATTAGCCATCGCCTTGCGTACATAACAAGCTGCTTTAAATTATTAAGCAATAGTTTCAGAAAATTTCTGATTATAGTTCCAGAATAAAATACTATCATATTCATGGAGAACTATGAAAAAAAGTAAATTTTTCTTTCAAGAGAAACTCAAAATGCTGGCTCAATAGAAACAAGCTGATCTGAAAAGGGCTCTGTTGCTAACTATCTCTGAATACGATAACTAAAATCCAAACAAGCGTAACTGCAAAGTCTCTATAATAATAATAATAATAATAATAATAATCTTTAATTCAGGTTATAAAAACCCATATCAAGCAACACAGTAATAATAAATAAAAATAATATTTAAACCACACTAGGTTTAGGTCGTGCTTCATTAAAGCGTCTGAAAACTATTCCAGCCGGCCAAAAGTCAGTACTGAGGAAGACTGCTTTATGCGTCGCAGGAATTTGGAGGATGTAAGACTTGAAGTTTGTAGTCCTACTCGACTTCATCCGCGACAGCTTCAATAATGTTCGTTCCTCTATACACTTGAATATTAATAGGTCTTTACCTATGAAATTGCCGTTTTGTATGAAAAAATTTAAACGATTTTTTTCATGTACTTTTTAATTTGTATTATTCGAAGCAATCACCCATGCAATCAATGCATCTTTGCCAACGCAGTGGCAGTTTATTGATTCCCTTCTTAAAGAAATCAGCTGGACGGGAGGCAACAAATTCTTCAAAGGCATTTTGTACTGCCTCTCGAGTATTGAATTTTTTTCCCGCCAAGAAGTTATCCAAATTCTGGAAAAAGTAGTAGTCTGTAGGCGCAAGGTCTGATGAGTAGGGCGGATGACGGAGAGCTTCCAACCCCAGTTCTTGCAACTTGGAGTCCGTCTGCTGTGCAGTATGAGGTCGCGCGTTGTCGTGCAGGAGCAGCGAAGACGAGCGATTGACCAATGCTGGTTGGAGATGTGCCAGCTTCTCCATCATTGTGTTCAGTTCTTCACAGTACACATCTGCAGTAATGCTCACCCCGTTTGGTAAGAAGCTGTGATGAATCACACCGGCGCTAGACCACCAAACAGCGACCATCACTTTTCTAGGGGTAAGTTTTCGTTTAGTGCATTGTTTAGGTGCTGAAACAGGATCCAACCAACTTGCTGAGCGCTTGCGGTTATCAAACAGAATCCATTTTTCATCGCAGGTAACAATGCGGTTCAAAATTCCTTCATTTGTGCGTCTGTTGAGCAGTGCAAGGCACGTCTTGACGCGTACTTCGCGCTGGCGATCATTGAGTTCGTGGGGCACCCATTTGTCAAGCTTTTTTACCTTGCCAATTTGACGCAAATGGACCAATATTGTTTTGACGCTAACGTCGAAAGCTGCTGCTAATTCAGCCGTAGATTGTGTATCATCAGCTTCCACAATCGCCTTTAATTCGTCATTGTCGACCAAAGTCTTCGGACGACCGCGAGGTTGGTTTTTCAGGTCGAAATTTCCAGAACGGAAGCGAGCAAACCAATAACAGGTGGTGCGTTGGTTTGTAGTGTTAGTTTCGTAAACGTCGTTGATGTTGCGTGCCGCTTGTGCCGCGTTGCTGCCACGACGGTACTCATATTCCATAATTACTCGAATTTTTAACGTATCCATGATGATGAAAAAGATTGAAATGCGATGAAAATGTAACACTAATCAATAAACAAATGACTACTTTTGGAAAAAAAAACCATGTTTTTAAAATGAAATTAATTTGAAATTAGAATTCTTAGCCAAACAAAAATTATTTTGATTTGAAATGGCCAGTACTGCAGAACGGCAATTTCATAGGTAAACCCCTAATATATTATTATTAGGCTTCGTGATTTCAACCAGAGGACTGCTGGACATCACCCTTCTATAAATATTTCTGTTGTGTAGGTATATACTAATAGTTAATGTTTTTCTGACATAAAGCAGTTGTCAACTGAAATAATTTGTTTCATAACGTTACAATTTCCACAACTATCGGTCCTGCGCTGCCCTCATTCATAGGTTTCTAGCGATCCTCAAAAGACCGTTAGTCCACCTTGTGAGGATCCTACCCGCGAACTGCAGCTCCTACAAACCTTTTATACATCTTTCCTGCCTTTTTAGAGTTACGTACCTCAAGAGGAAAAAAACAGAACCGTTATAATAGTCTAAGATCCAGTTAAGAACGACCTTTACCGAGCTGGTTAATGAATGAAACCTATTTTATATTAAATTTAATATGTCAATAAATATATTACATATGGGTTGCCTAAAAAAATTCAGTCCAGGAAAAAATCGGATAAAAACTGCGCGATTCGATACCTGAACTATTTATAATGATCCTTGCCCACCGAGGGTTCCGTACGTAACGGAACCCTCCGAGTCCGCCTCGCACATGACCAGTTATTATCTTCTGATTCTACGATTCTTCCAAAATAAATAAATAATTTTCATTGAACAAATAGAATCGCATGCAAGCAAATCAAGTTAAAACCACGTTACCTTAAAGTGCATGCTGACACGCGTACTAGTCGAGTGCACTCGGTCCTTCCAATCGTAAACACGATACGACACGTAACTCGAGCCCCGCAGAGTTAGGACAGTCGCCGCTGGAATTTGACGTCATACTTACATATAAATTACTTATAAAGTCAGTCTAAATCAAAACATTTATTTTAAGTAGATCATAAAAAGATACTTTGATCATTAAAAGGCACAATTATGATGATTGGGTTTGAGTATGATCGGCAGGATTTGCATACACGTGCGTAGTATTAATATGCCAATAATCATCACCATTATCATCATTTCAGCTGAAAGATGTCCACTGATAAACATAGGCCTCCCCCATGTGTCGATGTCGCCACATCAACCGGTCCTGTGCGTCTCGCATCCATCGGAATCCCGCAATCCTCACCAAGTTGTCGGTCCACCTTGTGGGACGTCTTTCAATGCGGAGTCTTACGGTACGTGGTCGTCATTTCAGAACTTTGTGGACCCGACGACAGTGAGCAATGTGGACTGTCCACTGCCACTTATGGTTATGTTGCCAATAATATTGATAACAAAATGTTCTTTTAGCATTCCATCACACCAAACGAAGAAATAGAAGCTAAGTATATACTCAATACTCAATATATTTATTGCATACTGTAGCTTTAAACCCTAACCTAGCCAAAAAGAAACTTGGTGCTGCATTGTACTGTATATGTTGTACTTGTGGAGCGGTTGGTCCTTTCAGTCGTAAACACGATACGAAACGTAATTGGAACCCCTCACAGTTATCACAGTTGTCGATGCAAAATTAAATACGATCATTACGTAATTGTATTGCAGTAAGTATTGTGATATTGGAAATGCTTCCATTATCCGTGACGATGACAAAATTGAAGGTGTGTGTAACAGTTACATATTCAAAACAGTATGATTGGACGAAACTCAGTTAACTAACGAAGGTCAAAGAGACAAACATTATGTTGATCAGTTTAATTGGTTCCGATAGGTTTTTGATATTTTGGTTGAATGTTAATAAACACTGCTGGTCCTTATAGATGATATAAATATTCATGATAAAAGTTGTGAAGGCGACTTTAATGAGATGCTGGAATACATTTTAAAACAAGTTACCGTGAACGCATTTTGGTTGGCTATCACTGCGAAAAGAGTAGTGCAAAATTATAAACAGCTTCTAGAAAATTACTAAGAATCTTGAGAAAGTGTACAAATTAATTTCACTGCGACTGGATTGTGAAGTTCTGGTCAAGCAGTAATACATAATCAGTGCTATAAATGGAACTACCTACACTAACGAGATTTAACTTATAATTGACGTCAGTATCCGAAAGGACTCAAGTCGAGTGGCGATTCGGTCAGAGTTCAAATAATATACTACGTTTCAAACATGTTTTCTAAACCTGTTTCAGTTTAGTCTATTATCAGCAGCATCACATAACAGAAACAGGTCAATTATTTTGCACTAACACCTTAAAGCACAGCCGGGGTGATAGAGTGAGATAGGGCTACGTGACTGCTAAGTGTTAGAAAGAGAATGTGTTAGACTGTCATTAAATCCATTTAAAATCTATGCAATTACCAGGCAGTCGATCACGGCAGGTGGTTGAGAGAACTAACATATATGTAGTTAATGAATTTGACATTTGTTTGGCAAGTGGCGCCACTGCGAAAGGCCAAACATATTGGCTGGATATACGATGCAGCCTTGTTAATAATCACAACGTTTGTCTAGCCACTATGTTTTTACCAACTATGTAAGGATTGGCTTCCAGTTTAACCGACTCCAGCGAGCGTAGCATGATCATCGTAGAAATGAAAATCGTAGAAAGAATCGACAAAGTAAGTGATGGTAGAAACATTTCTGCCGATTATAGAAGAAATAATGCTCTATATTGTAGACTATTGTTGACTGAAGAATTTACACATTTCTCCTCCTTATTGTTGATATTGTCGTACACAAAACAAAAGAAATGTTTCTACAATCTGTCACGTTGTCGAATAAGTATACAAGGTGTTTTTTTTTGATATCCCATAACTCTAGGGTTATGAATTCTGTAGGTAAAAATAATACTAAACTAGAATAGATGGTCCAAAAATGCATAGTTTCGGAGATATCATCAATCATAATTAAATTATCAGTTGTTTAGTGCCCGTAACACAAGCTCTGCTTAGCTTGGGACTAGATGGCGTTGTGTGAATAGTCGTGGAATATTATTATTAAGTATTATGAATATTATTTTTATTACCTAATTAGTTCAAAAATTGTCACCAGTACGACGAATCTTCTTTCTAACGTCACTTTTCTTTCACGTAAGGGTGTTTTACTTTAATCATCGTGACTTTGTCGAATTATTTTGTATGGTAGTAAGAAAAAAACGGATGATTGAAACATAATTCATATGCCAGTTGATTCTTTGATATGGTTTCAATCATACCCTAGAGTTATAGGATATCAAAAAAAAACACATTGTATGAAATAAATATTCCACAACTTTTTACACAACGACATTTAGTCCCAAGCTTGAGAGCTTGTGATATGGGTACTAAATAGCTGATAAACATACTTATATATTTCGAAATACATAACATATTATAGATAAAACACACCCAGACACAGAACAAAATATGATCGTGCTCATCACACAAACATTTGTCCTGGGTGGGAATCGAACCCACGACCTCCGACATAGCAGTCAGGGTCACTAACTACTAGATCAACAGGCCAGTCAATATTTTTTTCGGTAGATAAAAACCCAATTCTACGATGGTCATGCTACGCTTATAGCTGAAGACCATAGTTTTACGTGGGGCGACTGCCTGTCTGACATCCACAACACAGTTACTGGGTACCCCCGATAACCCTATTAGGCTGGTTGTCAGACTTTCGGGGCTCTGAATACCCGTAACGACTGCCAAAGATCAACAAATGACAGCCGGGACTAGTTTCCAGCTTAACGTGCTTTCCGAAACACGTTTATAATCACAACTATCCATAGATTTTGTGAAAGTAAACAATCATCTCGTTCAAGATCTTCAATTTAGTCTATATCCTGATGGACTTATAACAAGTTTGCGTAACACTTTAATTACTTTTTACTCGGCCTTATGTAATAAGTGCTCGAGATTGGTCTGCTTTTGAAAGGATTCATAAACCTAATTAACGGGCAAAATGCAGGGTTGTAAAGATCATAATTGACCTCAATTAGTTTTTAAATGTCAACGTTTAAGTGTACATGGAGAAAGGGTAACGGAAGACAAAATTGAACCACTTTAGGCTTTTAGAAGTAAATAGTCAATTTGTGCTAGTAAGGATAAACAATATTTCACAAGTCTCACACAACGCCGTCTAGTCCCAAGCTAAACAGAGCTTATGTAATGGTGTAATAACAATGGTTGTGCATGGTTAAGAAAAGTTAAGAAAACTTAGAACGACTTATAATAGATTTTGATTATTAAAACTAGCTTTGCCCGCAAACTGCGTTACGCCTGTTAAATAAAAAAATAGTTTACGACCTATATTGAGACCTTCTGAATATACACACAAAATTTCATAATCTGGAATCAGGCAAGCCGTCCAGAAGGAGTTTTGTAACAAACACGTGATACGAGAACTTTATTTATTAGAAGGTTGGTAATGAAAAAGAATATAAAAATCTGTTGAAAAGATAAAAATAAAATGTCACTTACTGAAAACATCACACAGATGCTCTTCATACAAAGTCCCGAAGCAATCACATCTGTATCCATTATACTCATTTATACACCTGGACCCTTCAAAGCAAAGGTTCTCCATAGTCCTGCACTTATCGATACAGCCTTCTTTAACATTTTCATGTTTTGTAGCAATAAGAGGCACTATTGGTAAAAGATCTGAAGCTGCCTTCCCAGAACTTAAGACCATGTCACTGATGCAGCCGACGAATGATTCGATTATGTATTTTACGCCGTGGAGCTTTTCTTCTGAGCTCAGACCTGGAGAGAAGGAAATAAAATTAACTAACGTTAACGTTAGCTCGAAGTGTACCAAAAATATTGATTGAAATTGCGTTGGTGATACTTGTAACAGTTTGTAACTTAATAATGAATTCGAATTGTTCTGCTTCGTGATGAGGCCGTCTTTGCAGTAGATGCAGTTCAAATGATGTATTCATTACTCAATACGTTTAGTACTTCCACATGTGAACTTAGTTGGTAGGTTTTACAAAATTATGATCATTGTGGACCTTGTCGGGCACAGCAAAGTAGGAGAGAAGAAGAGTGTACTGTTTTAATTAAATTATACATTGTAATATTACTGCAGTATTTAATAAAAACACTTACCTCCAATAAGAATAACAGATGTCAAGTTATCAGTAATGCCGTAATTTGTGTCGAAACTTAAGCCCTGGAACAAAAAACTTAAGCCATAAAAGTGGAAAGATGTCCATTAAACACACATATTAAATAGGGCAAAGTGCACATAAAAAAACATTACTTTGATGATACAAAATTAAGAAAGGCTTAAAATAACAGTAAGGGAAGGCCGTAGTTCAAATAACTGTTGAACTTCCTCTTGAAACGATTACATACAATGTCACATCCGTAGAACTCCATGAGTCAAGCTGACGAGGTCAAACCTAACACTAAATGTCCTTCTCCAACAATAAGATATAAAAACATGACACACAAGTTGTGGCAGGTCGCTAACTCCACATAATGAAGTGACCCGTTTCCTTCATTTGATTCGGGCAATTTACGCAACACTACAAACTTTATGCTGTTTTCATTGTTAGAGATATTTGATATGATTTCAGTAATGAACACAGAATCAGGATCTACATACGTAGTTTCAAATGCTTACAGCTTTCGGAATAAAGTACAATCTAAGTAGGAATTTGGCGAAGAAAACGAAGATAATTCAGAAGTTTTGATGGTATACACATTGGTGAGATGCAGAAATGATAATAAATCAATTAAAATATTGAAATCAAATATGTATATGTATAGGACTAAGCTATTGAAAAGCTTAATTTTATCTCTCTCTATCTCTCATACAAAATCGTTGTTAAAATATAACAACGTCACCTTAAAGTGACCTTGTGGGCTGGACGCATAAAGAGACTCCGAAGAATATGAGTCTGCAAAAGCAGCAATGTCTAAGATGGACAGTGAAAGAAGGAAGTAGCAGCCTACCTTCAAGTACACTTCTTCCTTAAGATGGTCCACCTTAGCAATAAGCCTGGCTCCATGGACATCGATGGTGACAACTACACTGTGCCACTGGTCTCTGTTCAATGCTCTGCCGACTGTGACCGACGTTAGGTGTTTACCGAATACGTGGACAACTGAAAAATACAATTTAAATTAAATAAAAATTGGCAAGACATTTTAAAAGGATCCAATATATATTTGGTGTGAGATAGATAAGGAAAATGTAACACGACACGACGCGACGTGGTGTTATTACTGCGTTTTAGCGTAGATAAAAATTTAAAAAGCAAGAGAAGAAACCGGTTGGTAGTATTTTGATTCTAAATGAACTAGTCTTTACACACAGTACAACCATTAAATCTTCAAAGAAAGTACCATCACCTTATGCATAAATTGTACCTACAAACGTATCTTAGTGACCGACTTGAGAGAATACAAAACGCTAAGACATTGTAAGGTAGATAGACAGATCGACAGACAAGACACACTGATGGACGGACGTTTGAATAGGAAAGGCTTGACACGCCAGAGAAAAAAGTGAAGGATTTCAAACGATCCCGGAGGTATGGACGATGTGAAATTATTGTGAAGAACATTATATGTACATAAATGATGATGGCTGATTGATTGGTAATGGAATTAATAAAAGCCAACAGTATTTTTTGATTAATTTGTTTGCTTCAAATATGGATAAATTATGGCTTCTCAGACGATTGCCATTATTGTGTTTGTTTGTTTTAGTGACTTGATAATAATATAGAAACAATTTTTCTTGACGCTTACTTATTTTATTGTGATATCACTAAATATCTTTGGAATGAAATAACCAAAATAATCAGTAAAATAATTTTTAAATTAGACGCTGAAATAGAATACATTGCTATTGCTGTATATTATAGGTACTGTTTTGGTAACTCAAGAAGAAGAAATTAAATGTAGATAAAATATGCAAATCGCTATTGAATTCCGTAGTCAACCTCACAAGAATGCAGTTGGTGATAAAACTAAAAACATAGGTCCAAAATAAAATTTAACCTATAGAGACGATCTATTCAATGTCGCAGCACTTGATCGGGATTGCTTCAGTGAGCGCCGACAACTAAGATTTATTGTTTGTGTCCCTGAATTAGCGTTTGTCAACGACTCACCGCGCGCTGCGTTTGCCATTTGAGAGGACTTGATAATCTATTTTGTTTGTCACGAATGTGAAATCGAATCGTTTGGCGATATTGATGTTCCGGAGAGTTTTATTATAGTTGATTTTATCTTTGACTTTAACGAATGAAGCCTAACTTAACACTAAACGATTTTCTTTGTTTGTTTTCCATAGTAATGCTTTTTCATATTAATATTCTTAGAAATAGATTGGCAATATGACGTTTTTCGTACCTTTCAATTCGCCTTTTTCCACGATTACGTATAAAGCGTATGGCTGCATCTTAAAGACTGGGTTCTTTACATTATGGTACACTAGCAAGCCATGTGGCAGCCTAGTCCGGAATTTGAATGATATTTCTCTGCACAGCCTGCAAAAGTCAAAATAAAATTTGTAACTCTGCGCTAACTTAGGGTCTAGAGCTAAGTTTATCTTAAACATTACGGTAATCAGTGAAGGAAAACATCGTGAACCAGGACATTAATTACTATAAATCTAGAATCGTTAACCCGCTTCAAGCAGCATGGTGGTTAATGCTCGTGCCTTCTCTGTATGAGACAAGGCATTTAACTTACAGTGGAACAGTAACAGGTAATGTAAATTTAGACAAGAGTATATTGATATATATTAAATTATTATTCTGCTTTAATAAGGATAAAATGACATCAAGGGAAGGGAAATATGATACAGGACAAGTCATGTTTCTGCTAGTTTAAATATGTTTAAAAGAAGAGTAGAATCTACTAGGGTATTTTAAAACTAAGAGATCACAACATCCAGGCATTGTCCTGATATGTCGTGGACATTATAGAAGTCACCATAATTGTTGTTGAATAGGTCGCATTATCAGCTTGGAAGCGTGTTCTCAATAACTGCTAAATAAGAAAGCAATTAAAGAAATATCTTACCTAAGTTGAAACCTCTGTATAATGTCCCCATCCAGCTGTATAAAAGTGTTGTCCTTCGCAAACATGAATGTCCTGTGGTGTCCCGACTCCGCGAACGTCAGGAACCTGTCCCTGTCACTCGGTGGTATTGGGGGAATGACAGTGACGTAGGTTGACGTCGACATGTTGACTGTGGTAAAGCTGGATGATGGTGACGTTAAAGGTAGTGTTGTTGGTGGTAGCACTGGAAAGAAAGGTCGATAAGTTAAATTTATAATAGATAACATATATTGGAGCGGAGGGCGCTGTCGGTCAGAGCGAATATGGTGATCCGTAGATTCGCAAGGTGCTCTGCAGAAGTTAAAATTACTCTCTTTAGAGCCTACTGCACTACTTTATATACATGCAGTCTATGGAGTGCGTACACGCAAAGATCGTACAGCGCCCTTCGAGTTCAGTTCAACAATGCGTTCAGGATGTTGTTGGGCCTCCCCCGTTACTGCAGCGCTTCGTCTATGTTTGCGGAGGCGCGTGTAGATTGTTTTTATACAACAATGCGCAAGAGAGGAACCTCGCTGGTTCGGCGAGTGCGGGGGAGCTCCAACAGCATGTTGGCCACGCTTGCGGAAAGGCTCGATTGCGCCTACATTAACCCTTTAACCGCCTAAGTCGGATTTACTCGACAACCAGTTTCGGGCCCATTCCGCCTCACCTGAGTCGTATTTATACGCCAAAAAAAAACTTTTGTCCAAATTAATTTCCTGGTTCTACTTCACATTCCTCCCAAAACTAGGCTAATTCAGGCAACATTATAAATGTATTGACGATTTTATTAAGTAGGGCGCTGGGGGCACGACAATCGATGTAAAATCAGGCGGTTAAAAGGTTAACCACTGCTGCAGGTTGCACATTGAGTATAGGTTTTATTTTTGTTAATTATTTATAAATTCTAAATTTATTATTAATTCTGTATTTGATTATTTAATGTGACTGTGTGATAATGATTGTTTAAACTAATGAGTCTGTGAAACTTGAAATAAATTATTATTATTATTATTATTATATATTAAAGTTAAAAAGTTTCGGGTTAAAGGCGCTGCGCCAATGTGGACACTTTTGTGTCTTGTGTCGGATTCTACGAGTCGATACTATCGTATATTTGATTTTTATATAACTATACTCCATTTATTATAATAGCATTAGACAAAAGAGGCTCGTAGAAGCAGGAATGCAAAACATTTTATTTTAAAGTTAAGCTAATAACGTTCTAGGTATTGTTTATCCCTGCTTCTCTTAGGTTTTTATCTTAAATTGAAATGAAATAATAAAATGAAAGCCACATCATTTCATACACACACAATAAATTGTTGAAATGGTTACAATTAAGTATGACAGCTTCTGTAAAAATAGATTGTAATAGGTTCAGCGTCTATCGTAATAATTGTAACATGCTTATTGTACCGTCGTCGATAGAAAGTGTGCATTTAAAATGACCTTTTTAAACTTCTGTCTAATTGTAAATGGAGTATAGTATGAAATAAGCCACTCCCTGCGCAGACGTACACATTCAATAATCTTGAAGGATGATGAACATTTCGGAGACGGTGTCCCGTGACGGTAACAAAAAGTGTCTACGTTTGCGCAGCCCCTAATTAGCCTTCGTACATTATGTATTAAGTAGGTTTCGTTTGATGAGATTAGATAGATGTAGAATTTTTAATGTCGTTGTTTTTTGTTTTTATATTTGACTAAATAGAAAACTAAATTTAAAAAAATACGCTATAGGTTTGAGTTTGATTTGTTGTGGATTCTACAACGCTAGATATTTGTTGTCAAAATTGAAAAATCTTACCTAAGGTAAGAAGGTATCTTAGGCAAGAAGTTTCAATTTTGACAATGCCATTTAAGTAACATCACATTACAGTAACATCAAGGCCTAGTAGGACTGCCAGTCTATTACTAATTTAGTTACATGTAGCTAGCATTCGATGTTCTATTCTGCTCATTGCCATGTTAAATCTATTTCAGGCCAGGCAATAAAGTGGCTAGGCTAGATCTGTACCTCGTGATATAGTGAGGTCTAGAGTTCAAGGAACTGAATTTAAATAAATAGAGATTGTACTCTAAGTGATACCGATGAGAGTTAAATCTGTACCATTTGGTATCACATAGCTACAGGAGATTCAATTGAATTTGATTACATTACAGATATTACGATTGTAATCAAGTTAATAAGAATTGTAGCAGTGTGTTCTTCTTCCTATCTTGTGGTGAGCGTACCTGGTGTCAGTGTCTATATGCCGCCTGTTCGTGGGTCTTGACTTCACACAGCACAAGAAATATCTCAAAAAGTAGAAGTTGGAAACAAGAAAGTATTCTCATATGAAAAGTTATTATGATTTTCAGTGGATAGCTGTGGTTGTGCGCCACCTGCGCTAACAATACAAAACATACAACCAAGCGATCATAAGCTTTTGGGTAAATAACCTAGAAATTAATTTGAGAATTTTTTCTTGGGTCAAAATTTTCTTTTCGGAGCGTACTTTTGTCAGGTTTAAATTATTGAACAATCTATTTATTTATTTGGTTTATGTAAATCGGTTTAAAACCAACAGAAAAAGACACAGATATTTATATATTACAATAAAATATAGTAAAGTTTAGTTTAGATTAGTTAAGAAATATCAAGGCCTCGGAATAACATAAAAAAGGAAAACAGCGCGCTGCGAAAATCAAAACTGAAGCCACCTTTTTATCTATGTTTGTCTCGAAGGGTTGACATTTGTTGCATTCGCACTTAATTTCACTGCCATACTGAGGATTATGAGCATGATTTTAGTGTGGGTGTGTTTTACTTGCAGGAGCATGGTTTTGTGGCTTCACTTTTGACGTTCGCGGTGCGCGCCGCGCCGTGTAGGTATGTGAAATAAATAAGCCTAGGACGGAGTTCTTACCTTTTTCCTCAGCAGCCAGGTCAACCGGTAAACTGCATTCAAAATCAGCTATTCCATATAAAATTAATAATACGATCGTATTTATTCTTTTTCTTTGAGATGGTGTAGCCATTTTGCTCTATACGGTTCATTTATCTGCAATAAATTCATAATGTCTTTAGTGGATAATTTTATATTTTAATGCCCATAATAAAGATTAATGACTTATAATGCTAGACTAGTCACTAATGTTGAATAATTATGAACAGCAATTAGAAAAAGAAACAGTTAGTTAAATTGTGTAATATGTTCAAGGCGCAGTACCTACTCTTCAAACATTTACTGATCTTGAGATTTTGCCATAACTTTATAAGTCAAAATAGGCATTTGATAAAACATCTGCAACGCATGGTCTGGCCTTCTTTCCCTATTGTTTGAAGTCTGCCGAGTATGGCTGACTTTTGTTACGCATTTATGTTGACTTTGGCATCTTCTACAAAATGCTCCACAATACTTTGATAATTCAGTACAGATTGATAAGATAGACCAAGGGAACTTTAAAACGTGCTAAGTCGCCTTCAGAGATCCCACTACGTTCTGCACTATGTATTCTACAATACAATATATTTTAATAACTAAATAAACTATACTAAAAATAACTCTAGGATTTTTTATTAGCAACATATGATTTTTTTTATAAATATTAATAGAGTTCAGAACAGCAACTGATCTCACTCTGCTAATTCACGTTTTTTTATTTCGTTTTTAACAAAGACATTCAATAATAACGTTAGTTTGAGATAACACAAAATAGCTTTTCAGTATTGAAATTATGAGAGTATCTATACATTTAAATCCTTTTTAAGAAAAAGAAAATTCTAATGATAAATAATCGTATGAACATTTTGCTTTAGCTGTTTAACTTCCTCAAGCTGTAAAAATCAACGATAATACCTTTGAGTCTTATGTTACCTACATATGACTCAAAGTATTATCGTTGAATTATATGGTCGATGTCATCTAACATAATATATTGGCCCTTGTCGATTAAATTCCCATTTGTAGTTATGAATAGAGGATTAACTCCAACACGATTTCTGTGTTTGTGAATGTAAACACAGCCATCATTTTTTGGGAATTTTCAATTCCCGCCCAATGCAGCAACTTAAACCTTATCTTGATCAAAACAGGGTTTGTTTTGCGATGCAAAGCAACTTGTATAGGGCATTGGGCGGAAATGTGGAATCAGAGTGTTGAGTGTGGGCTGGCTTAAAATATAACCAATATAACCTGACCCGCCACTCTCCTAACCGTTTACCAAAGCTACTACGACTTACCAACTAGTGAACGCCTAAAAGGTCAAATTATATTGGATTTTGCTGTCAGCCTAAATTGGCTCAAGTAACCATAGTTGTCTAAAGAAGCTGGTTGACACATCGGTTTTTGAGATGGCTTGTGTATGACATGTTGACTTTTGTCCGGGATAGGTGACTTATACCGGGAACTACAATTGATGAATGGTTTGGGGCGATATTTGCAAATTGAGCAATTGTTTTGACTCAAAAAGCCAAACAAGGGTCCGAAATTATATTGCGTGCGGGTTCGGGCATGACATTTTCGGAGCTGGCTGTTTTTTATTTTTATTTTGGTTGTGAATATAAACTCTTCGATATGAGTGGAGATTCGAAATTGACATAAGTATTATGAATTCAATTTATAATTCCACTAAAATCAAACAGTTGAAATCGATATGACAAGACACAGTTTTATACCATAGTTTTATACATATTCTTATTCAAGCTCAATTATGAGATGAATTAGGATGACGGAAAAATAAACTAATGCCTCCGTGGGTTTACCTTTATAGACTAGTAATATAAAAATCATCCTAAAGGAAATCGTTTAGAGGATTAAGAGGAAATGTCTTAATGGTATCTTCAAGATTACGTGTTGACGTGTCAGCGTATATCGCGGAAATCCTGCACTGAACGCGGAATTCGTGTTTAAAGCGTCAGTTTTATCTAGCGAACACATGTTTGATTAAATTTATCGTAGGTATTGCTTTTCTGTAGGTACATTGCGCTAAACAAGTAATACATGCTTATTGCGTGTCAATTTGTGATCCAGGATCCAAAGAACATAACAATTTAAAATAAACTTACACTATTATCTTAAGAAATCACAGCCGTAATACTATTAAAATAATCATTTGCACAATCTTGCAGCACAATTAACAAAACTTTTATTTACACGTCACTGAGCAGCGCATTCCATTTTTGAAAATTTCAAAATGTCTATACCACGCACACACTGGTTCTTTTTATAAACGTTTTTTTTAATGTATCGCTAAAGGCCAGGAGCACGTTGGTAACGCGCCCCCTTTCAACCGCGGAATAGGTACTGACGCGAACTTTAACAGCACGTAATAACACTAACAAATTGTCCTCGTGGGTTACAGTCGTTCCCAGACGGAGGACTTAGGATGTAAGCGGAGAGATACAATAAGCGGATCCGAGGTTTGAAGGCGCGTTACTTATTGTTTTTGGTGATTGATGATGATTTCTATCAGTAGCAGTTTTGGTGTGGACAAATACTAATAATAAAAGTATTTTTAGTAGGTAAAACATTTTTTTTACTGTTTATGTCTCTGTTTAAATATGATTGTGTGTATGTAAGTATTTAAATTGAGTAGTAACAAAACAACAGTAACTTTTTTGAATTTTTGAGGTTCTGTGACTAAGCTTAGGGTTTTACTGATATGTCAATAAATAACTTGCTAACCAGTAAGAGGAATAGTTTTTCACCATGAATTAAAAACTATGCCGCGTAAATAAAAAAACCCGTTGTAATAACCATAACATAATAGTCACATTTCTGCTGACTATTTAGTATAAGCAAAGACCTTTAGAAAAAAATAAAGTTATAATAACTAAACCCAGCTTCTGTTGGGTAACAAAAAAAAACAAAATATGTCTTAAGAAGATGTATTAGTAGTCTGAAATCACCTTACTCTTCAATTTTTACATAGACATAGAGAATAGACTAAGCAATATCCGCACAAAATTTACCACTCCCTAGAAAAAGGCAGAGGGACTGTGCGGCCAATACAGGTCTCTTTCTTTCTCTTTTAATCAGAATTACTTAAAGAGACAGCTATTGGCCGCACGTTCGCTTTATCTCTCTCACACTTTCTTACCAGTATTAACTTCACAGTTGGACAAGGAACACTCAGTCCATTCTCTAGGTTTATGGATTTTTATTAAATAGATCTATGGTAATACTATTTATTATTTCTAATATTGGAACTCTTTTCCATTGGCATGAAATAAGTTTAAAGAAAAACAACTAAGTAGGTACATATTTCTATCTGGCAAATGGTAATATTTAACCCACTGTGCCCGCACAATGCAACTGCACTCAATCTCGCTTGCAGTGCATACCATGATTAATTAAGCTGGCACTCAATTACCTGAGTACCTACCGAACGACACGATTCTGTAATTTAATTTACCTACTTCTTAATTAACGATGTTTCACTTAAACATTTTGCACAGAATGGTTTTTATTTGACGAAAAAGACTACACTGTTACGCTATTTCTTTTATTGGTGACAAGCACATGCTCCACCCCTTCTTAGTTTTAAAAATAAAATAAAGCCCATGACAACCACAAATAATGTACAGACGCCAGCACATCAAGTTACCCCAATGTGTCAAATTTTCCCAATTGAATCTGAACTTTATTCTGTTTTAGGTACTTAAAGAGAATTAAGAATAAGGTTCATATTCATTTGGGAAAATTTGACACATTGGGGTAACTTGATGTGCTGGCGTCTGTACTTACAACTAATGCAAATTAATTTGTAGTATAAATAACAACATTTGCTTTGTTGGCTTTTTTAATTGTTAAATACATCGAGGGAAAAGGTACGGATAAACCGAAATACAGGCATTGCCTAGTTCGGTTGCAGTGACTAGATCCATTAAATAGACAAAACTACTGCCAATCTACATATTTTCTGTAAACTAGTACTAAGTTTTTGAGTAAATAAATTTATTATTATTATTATAATATTGCTATAATATGCTAGATGGCGTTACTGGCATGGTTCATTACATAGGATCACAGTTTTCTAAAACATTTCTTTGCATGTCCTCTGAGTCCTCTTTTTAATATCTTAAACACAACAGACTCTAGCAAGCAATACAATATTCCCATCATATAAACTAGATACAAAACGATAACGGAACTAAACCAAACAATGATAGAAACCTATTATTGCATTTAATATAATACCGATTCAGTTTCTTTATCTCCCACATTGACTTTCTTGTCCGTTCTTCCATTTTATGAGCAATTTTCAACGCTTTCGTTTCAATAACCTCATATTCGATGACAATGAAATGCGTGACAATTTTTTCGTTGTTACCGCGGGAAAATCAACTTTTGTTTATCAAATATTTTGATTGCGTCACGAGTGATCGAAATTCAAAAGTTCACGGTTTCAAATGTTTGTTGTGGTTTCTGGTTATTCATTTGTTTTTTTTTTGTGGTGGTAAGGGTGAGTGTCAATTTGAATAGATTTTTGTTGTGCCAGAGAGATTTTATTTTGTAAATTTTGTTGTTACCAGAATGTCAAATCCCGTAATCAAAAATATTCAAAATCTAGTTGGAATCTCATCCCAGCGCCAATTGGCACAGAGAATTTTTCGTTTTTGAAAAATGACGAAAAGACTAGAACTAGAATGCGAACGTACTAAAGAATATGTGCAATGCTGTTATTTTCTATGCCTTGTATTTTTCAAGTAAGGCATTGTCCGATCTGGTAACACGACCAAACCACAAAAAAAATAACAAAGCATCAGAATTTCAATCAATTACGAGATTAATTGATAGGAACTCAAATTAAATCACGCAAGACACTAGGTAATTTGGTCATCAACCAACCCAATCAAGGAATACAGCATGATTCTACAAACATAGTAGCTACAGTTTTGTTTTTATAGATCCGCGAACGCTGGAATGCGACTGACCTCTGTCGAAATGGCAATGGTCAACTCGGTGGCACCCACTCCGTGCATCGAGTCGAGTTATCATGACACCTACTTTAGTCTAGCCTAGGTATATAATATGCATATATTAACGTTAAATGTGACTTTGAGGCAAACACAGTGGGTGGCAACTATGTTGTGGCTAGTTTTAACGTCTATTTTGGTACCAGCGGTAAACAAAGAACTTAGCTGTGAACAAACAGATTCTATATAAAGATACCGGGCTAGTATCCGCAACTCCACCTCAAAGTGCGTATTTTGCGTATGGGCCATAATCTAATTCGCGGGTCCAGTGCAAAATTCGAAGACATGTGACATCTACCAAGATGTCACATGTCTTCGAATTTATGGTTCTAGGACATGCCGGTTTCCTCACGTTGTTTTCCTTCATCGTTTTTGAGAGCAGTGGTGATGAGATAAATTACACAAAGTAATGCGCCTGCCTGGGGCCGAAGCCACGACTTACTGTTCGTAGGTCGGGGCCGCCACCACTGGGAAATTCACAGATTTTATATGCTCCAATTTTTATTATTTTCTTAAACAGTTTGACATTATTCTAATTGTACACAACGACATTAATATTTACTGCACGTGTATTTTATTCTTTAATTATTGTGAACGTACCTATGTATTTTTTTAATTTTCTTTTCCAAATCTTTAAATTTCTTTTTTAACATTACGTTTGGCAGTTTGAGTACTTTATGCGACCAACCCAAATATTCTTTCTTTGGTATTGTCCTCTAACTAAGCTAACTATGATTGTGTCTGAAGTAGGTGCACGTCAATAGTGCAATTTAGGTGGCGATTGTACTCACGACGTAATGATCGCCAGGCCGACGCCTAGCCATCGGGTTATTGCCGCTTTTAAATTATAACAGGGTGATTTTATGTTCACTTGTAATCATTCAGGCAATATATAAAATCGCGCAAAATAAATCGGCTATTCCCTACATCTTGTCAAGTTTTGCCATAAATGAACTCAACCGCTGATTTTTGAGCTGATTTGACCTCATAGTAAGAGGTGCTTCAACATATTCATGAGCGCTGTCGCCCCCATGATGTCCTCCATCTTGAATGTAAATCTTTCTATGTTAGTATGAAAAGTATGTCAAAGCGTCATTATATGTAGGTACTCCAAATAAATATATGAACGCAGATACGTGTATATAGGATGGAATAAATCAACGGGCCCTGAAGGAAACCCACTTTAAATCCTTAGGATAGATTATTTTACTTAGGGGAAATATTGCTTTATACTTAAAAGTAAACTGCAGGTAAACCACAGGTTTTTCGACAAGCTTATATGAACCGGAAAACGGTTGGACCGTTAAAATAAAAAAAAACAATTAACACTCGCTATTTTATTTCATTAATCAGTACAGTGAATGTTAAAGATATTTTTTCTCTAAGAAACAATAGGTCTTATGTTCATCTGTCGTACGAGATATCCATATAATGAAATGTAATAAAGTACAAGTTGGGTAATTTACCACTAAGTAACTTGTTCAAGACTTAGGGCCGAATTTTTAATCAGCAAATATCAGAAGATTAAAAATGTAGTTTTGACAGATTTTGTATATACAATAATAAATTTTGCTGGTAAGGCTCCGACACTGCCCTGGCTGACATATCATTGTCACGTATTGTATAATTTAAAAAAAACCTGTGTGAACCTGACTGATCGGACTTTACTGAGCGAACCTAACTAAGCGAACCTAAATGAGCGATGTCAAATGGCCATATTACCTAAGCGAACCTAAATGAGCGATGTCAAATGGCCATATTACCTAAGCGAACCTAAATGAGCGATGTCAAATAGCCATATTTATTCTTTAGATAAAAGTTACCTGACTATAGAAAATCAGCTAGGTATTAGAAAAGAAAATCGATTAATTGGCATTAATAATTTTATTATATTCCCATTTCTTTTTTAGACGATGCGTTCTGATGAACAATTTGAATATAAATATGACATTTTATTTTGGTGCGGGTGACGGACGACGCTATTATTTTAAATAATAATAATTTGCCCTTTGCAGAGCAAAAGCCTCTTCTGATAAATAAAACGCATTCATTACCGCGCTAGCTCAAGGAGGATTGGCACTATGAAATAACTCCGAAGACGACATTCAAATGTTGTAAAGAAAATAAGAGTAAAAAGTCATTACCTACTTACCTAACGAGAGTATTATTATATATACTTTGACAAGGCAATTGTACATCAGCCAAAATTTCTGACGTAACAAAATTACGTATGCAAAAATTAGGTTAATGCAAAAGATTCTCTTTTTCGATCCATTTCAAGGCAAATGGTATATATAATATAATTGCGACCATTTTGAAGATACTTTAATGGTCATTGCGCATAAGTTCGTGATGTCAGTTATCGTTTCATACATGAAGCTTATTAGTGTTGGTACATCTACAGGAAATTGACGAAACATCTCTCTAATCTGAGTGATCAATCATTGGAGATGACGATAAGAATGGGGGCCATGATACCTACGTTGTGTGGGAAGGTTACAGGAGCCGTTGGATGTACCTATGTTGCTAAAAGTTGTTCTTTGTCTTAATGTTACAAACGACTTGTGTGGCTGTTATTTTTATATGGATGCACTCAATTTCCTTATTTTATATTTTAGGATATCTATGTAAAATCGAAATACGGATAACTAGTTCTATACCATTAAAGCGCTTGATCACAGGAAGCCATGAATTGAATTAAATAAAGTAATTGTCACCCAGCAGATATGGAGCCTGCCTCTCATGGGGTCTAGGTTTAAAACGGGCAATAGTTTTAAGTAAATAAGGCGTTTGACTCTCATGCACGAGATTTGTGGGTTTTAGTTACGGCAGGTACCAATGTGACTTTTTTTTTTGACGCCAGCACATCTAGTTACCCCAATGTGTCAAATTTTCGCAATTGAATCTGAACCTTATTCTGTATGACAAAAAGTTGAAAAACCATTAAAGAAATTTGACACATTGGGGTAACTTGATGTGCTGGCGTACTTCGGTGAAGAAAACCCATCGTAAGGAAACAAAGACAATATACATATAGTAAATTCAAGTTTGAAATCGCAAATCCGCCTAGAGCAAGTGCGGTGATCAATGCTCGTGCCTTCTCTAGAATGAGAAGAGGCTTTTGCCCTGCTGAGGGACAGTAACCGGCTGGTATTATTACTGTTAAGTAATCGAATTTACTTCCAGGAAAAATTAATTAAAATAAAGTATAAGACGTCAGCTTAGTTAGTTCTTCTAAGCAATACGGTATGCTATTTAAGTATCGCGTTGTCACAGCTCATCACCGGGAAACACCATTGCAATTCAAGCTTTTTCCCAGGGATACATAATAAGTAGATTGGCGGCTTGGCAGGACGGCGGTGACAAGATTTAATTATACATGGAGTTAAGCGAAATAAAGGCCTTCTGCATGCCCGGATCATTGTTTCGAATCTATTGAACAGTTACTTCGTAAAACACACGTTTTTTTCCCATAGGGGTAGGCATAAACTACAGCTAGATTTGTGTATTTCCTACTAGAGCGTCAACTCCGGGCGTTGCCATTTATATTTGACTTTTCATACCTTTCAGCCGTTGCAAACCGAAAGCTAAGCTATGCCAAGGGTAAACTAAGCTATGCTAAGCAAGCTAGGCTAAGCTAAGCTAGAAATAAATAGTGTGCACACCAACAGCTAAGCCAAAGCTCAGTCAGCACTGGCGAAGGATCTGCAAAGGGTGTGCGGGGAAGCGGGAGGGGCTTAGCTTAGCTTGTGTAGCTGCGCATCGGCATACACAACTAACTTAGCTTCGCATATTTTAGTTAGCTCACATAGCTTAGTTCACATAGTTTGCGGTCTGCACACAAGTATGGAAAACTGCGTCAGCTATGCGAGCTAAGCTAAACTAACTTAGCTTAGCTCTTGGTCTGCAACCCGTATTTCTGTTTCAGTTGCTATAGATTGCTTTTCTACATTTCTACCAAGGACAAAATTCATAAATGCTTTCAACATCTAAATTATTTTTACAATTATCTGTATTACTGATTTTTCATTCTTGCGAACATGCTACTCTACAATTAGAAAACAGACAGGACACTGTCAGAAGAATTATTTAAATAACTACGTAACTGATTTAACTATTAGGGATTGTTATCTTAGAGAAGAAAACATCTTTATTTTTATACTTCATCTGTAGGTGTCTGTGGTGTGGTGTTTTTCACCTAAGTCCTCCTAAATGGCTTGATCGATTTGGATTTTGTGTGTATATTTTAGTGGATGGTTTGATAACAAACCAAAAAAAAAATCATCTGAAGTGAGAAGCTCCTCCTTTTTTTGAAGTCCGTTAAGAATATAATATGGTGGATACACCTGTTCGAAAAGCAATGTCTGCCAGGTCAGCTAGTGTCTTAACGAATGTTACAAATATTTTGTTAAGTGGTGTTACAGAATGCGGCTTATCATTCTAATTATTGTGTACAGACGGCAGACATGGGCCAATTATTAAAGAATTTACAACACCTCTCTGATTGTAATACAAAATTTTCAAACTGCGTTGGCATCGATCATGTTGTCAAGATGTCTACATAATCTGGTTGTTTGAATGAAATACAGCAGTTAGTACAACAAGTAAAATATTTTTGTTATTATGTAAGTGAGAATAGACTGAGAATCCAATCGGCGGACAGCCAGTGAATGGCTTTGGACCATCACTTATAATAATGTGCGTTTTCATTGTAGCACGGCAGATTTGGTGATGCGTAAAACATTGCACGTTACATTGATCAAGTCTCACAGTACAACTATTATATAACAAATGAAAAAGACTAAATAATCGTAAAGGTACAAATCCGATATGGACTGCAGACCGCCAACTGCACGTGTTTCTATGAAACTCTATGAACTTAGGTAAAATGATTACTAACAAATAAAAAGACAATTTTATATTTTAAATATTACATACGTTTAATAAGATGACAACAAATAGATCCAAACCAATAATAACTACTACTACTTTTTAATAAGCGAGTCTATAATGCGATCTTATTTAAACATTTTGTGTTCGGTAGAATTAAAATTACAACTTGTATATATGTACATTATAACCTAACCTAACTTACCATACCTATCCTATAATAGCTAACCTAACAACCTAACCTAACTACCCTACTGAAATGCATTGATTTATAAAATACTAAATTCATCATTTTAAACTGAACTACTGCGCTGCGTGCCTCTATGTTACATACAATTTACATAGTTTTCCCGGTCTTCTTTAATTAAAGTCCAAACAGTACAAAAAGGTATTTTCGCAAAAAAATAATGAAGTTCGTCTCTGTCGTCATTATTAATTACGTAAATTAATTTCTGAAATATAAGACTTTTTTATGCTTCCTAAAACATCTTTTTAGAAAGACAAACGTTTTGTTTAGTAACAAAATAAATTTCAGACCGTACGGATAAATTGACAACCAAAAATAATTATTCTGTTGTTCCGTTTTCATGGTGACACTATGTTACTTTTCGTATTTTTTAAATAACCCCAATATTTTACATAATACTGCTGATTATGATAAATTAAAGAACGTATTTAAATAAATATTTTGGCTTATATAATACTTTTCAAGTATTAAATAAGCCAAAATATTTAACACTCTGTTAAACAGAGCGTTTCTTTTAAGCATGTAAAGATGCTATACTATTTCGGGTTAACGGAAACGCCCTCTGTTAGTTAACATACTGTATAATTATCGTACCTGCGAGACTGATGATTTTTTGAATGATTAACATGAAAAATATTTTTTTTATATCCATCGGTTCTGCGGTGCTCCGCAGGACCGATCGATATAAAAAAAGTAATTGTAAGAGGCCTATCCGCAGCAATAAACATCTTTCGGATATAATGATTATGATGATATTGCCACTTGTTGTCGTACCTTCATGTTAAACAAAAAAAAAAATGCTCATACAACTATTATATTATTATGTATTTATTAAATTTTGTTCACAAGTAAAAAAAACTTCCAAAACCAAAAAACCGTACCGTAAGAAACAGTGTATACTCGCACGCAAAAGAGCAACGCTCGTCCGGTGGCGGATGCGTTGACGAGCTCTGTTCGTGACTATCGTCTGTTACGATCGACCCACATACACACAATGACGTACCGACTGTACCCACTGCCAACCACATGAAATATTGCAGATGTACGAGAACAGCTCGGCACAGCGGCCAACATGGATTTGAAATCGATGCAAATGTTGTATCGGACGATGACGAAGAATGTTGGTATTTTTTTATTTTGGTTATCGATTTTTTGGGACTGCCTCGTTGGTCTAGCGGTCGCAAGCACTACTGCTGAGCATCAGGTCCCGGGTTCGATCCCCGGGTCGGGCAAAGATTTGTTCAGTTTTTCATGTGGATTTTATGGCAATAGGCTCGCCTCTATTACATGGGCCTTAAACATTCTTGCGGTTTGTCTCTATACAGACACATTGAATACCAGTAGGATACATCCATTATATTATTATGAGAAAGTAGTTTGCCAACTACACGGAAATCATTCTGGACAATACGTATTACTAAGACTATTCAAAACGTAGTAAATATATAGACATATATATATATATCTTTAAAACGCGCATAAGATTCTAGATAAATAGATAGCTATCTGGTATCTTATGTGCATCCTAAAGAAAGAAGTTGTAGTCGTATTAAAGATAAGATTTTTATATGAATAAGGTAATTTATGAATATTTAATAAGAAAATATTGGACTGTCTGGTTGGTCTAGTGTTCGCATGCGCTATTGCTGAGCATAAGGTCGCGGGTTTGATCCCCGGGTCGGGCAAAGTGTAATTGAGTTTTTCCATCAGGAATTTCCCAGTAGCAGCCCGGAGTCTGGATGTTTTCCCGATTGATGGCTCGCCCACCGTTACTGACTTAAAAATAACTGGCGAAATACGGGTGTACCTACTACCAAGTGCATCTCTGCCTAACCCTTCGGGGATTACAGGCGTGATGTTATGTCATATGTATGACTGGCCTGTTGTTCTAGTAGTTAGTGATCCTGACTGCTATTCCGGAGGGCTTAGTAGGCGACTCGGACGCTGAGTCTCGTCCGATCCGGCCGAGACAGGAATTTTATTATTATAAATATTTTTGAGTGGTGTTTCGGACGATACTTTTTTTTAAGCAAATTTTGTACAGTCAGAATGAAAAACCTTAGGTAGAGTTTTATTACTTAAGTAAAAGTCAGGGAATTGTTAGAAAGAGATAAAGTTATACAATTACAACAATCAACAGTAAACATGATAAATCACAATAATCAGTCTTATATATCAATTTAAAAGCGTACAATAATAATTCTAAATGTTAACAACAATAATCAGTCTTTTATATCAATTGAAACGTGTACAACAAGAATATTAAATGTAAATTACTATAATCAGTCTTATACAGGGTAACTGGTAATTAGACGTGAGGGGCTGATAAGGGGGCCAAAATGCAACAAATTGAACACCCCATATTTATGGCCGAAATTCAATAGTTTTCTAGATATTTGAATTTTAAGGGTTTTTCGATATTTAACCAAAAATATTTGAATGGGTACCATTAAGAATGATGTTGTAGCTGGCACTTTCATTAAACTATGGACATATTTCAAACTACTTAGTAAGAATAATCTCATATCGCTCATTATTTTAATTATTTTGTTTTGAGATATTATTATCTTACCAATATTTTCATTTTTCGCTTCAAAAATGTTGCTTCGTCACAAAAATTTATATGACATTAATCGTACAAATAAATAAAACAACTTGCCTATTCTGTAAGTTTTCCAAAAAGGTATATAGTGCAGCGGGGCAATCTCGACAGCGGGAAACTTAAAAGTTAATTTTAAAATACATAATCGTTGCATGGCATGTGTCTGAATCGGCACGGGGAGATAAAAGGTCATTTGTGTACCTTATGTCTACCAACTAGAAGTTTTTCTGTCTTAATGTGCGTGCAAAATGCCAAAAGTCAAAAACTAACCGACTCGTGAGAGATCAGAATTTAGAATTAGAATTTATTTAATTATATTAAGAATGTAGTTTTACATAGTACCTATGCTATTAATATTTTTTTAAGTTCTATAAACTCTACCATAACATATGGTGTACACATATTGAATTGTCATTCTTATACATATAGCTAAGTACAATTAATTATATGATTTAATGATTGACAATAAGTCCAATGTGAATCATTTTAATTAGGTAGTCGTTACTTTAAAATCAATGTCAAAATTAAGTACATGTCGTCATGGATTTTAACAATATTCCACCATTACCACCATTTATTTATTTTCACATAATTATGTCATAAAACAATGATTCAATAACCAACTTGTCCGTAGGGATGTATCCTATACCGATACCGATGCCGATATATCGGCAATACTCGAAGCTTGCTGTTAAATCCGCATCGGCGATATTTTATGGCCGATTTAACGAAACTTTTTAAATTTCGCGCTTTGAAAATGCGAAAATGTCTACTTTGTTTTTGATACAAAAATCTCATCACTGTTAATTTTAATTACTAAAACTATTAACTAATCTCAACCTGTCTATAGTTTCAAATGATTTTGTTTAGTTTGTCCTGTTATTATTATTTCTATATTATTAAAAAAATAACCTGTCTTGTTACGGTATCAGTATCGCAGATATTTTTTATAAGAGCCGATGCTCTTATATAAAAATAGGATACGGTACTGATACCGATGTATTGGTATCGTATCGGCAAAATTGCATATCGAAGCAAGATTGAAGAGCTGACAAGTAGGGATACCTGTCATCTCATCACATCACTCATTAATAAAAAAAAAAAACAAAAAAAAAATATTTTCAGGCGTCGACGGCCTATAGCGTGTTAGTATTCAGAACAAAAATAACTTAAAAACTATGTTAGTAGTAACATCTAGACACACACAAGAACACAAATTATACACAGCAAAATAAACAGCTCCCAACTCGAGATGGATCAAGACCCATGTCTGACATGCAGCTTGCTTGATAAACCTATCCATCGTAGACCCTTCCAATCTTTCTGAAAATACCTTCAGAACGCTATTGCTGCTTCCCCTCACTCTACGTATCACTGATGCCACTTTTTTTCGCAAAATGTGCAATGTGTTTTAATGTTTATTTTATTTGTAATTAATAATTTATCCATAACGAAAAAGTAAAATATGTATTATTTAATTATGTGTCTGACGGTACTTTGCCTCTAAAAAAGGATGCGTCCGAAACACCACTCAAAAATATTAATAATAATGAAATTCCTGTCTCGACCGCATCGGACGAGACTCAGCGTCCGAGTCGCCTACTAAGCCGTTTAGTTTGTCAATGCCCCTGTACAGATTTCTCTTCATTTTTTCCACTACTATACATATATCAAGGAATGTTCGCGACCAGATTTATCCGAAAGAATCCAGCCATCCAGTCTATGCTAAGGCTTATATACAATTATAAAATGTCCCTATTGTTCCACCTAGATAGTTCGCATAAGGCATCCTATTCACGCATTCTTTGAATTTCTATTTTATACATATCTAGCCACTTTTGTTCACATACACATAAACCTGCGTATGCGGAAGTAACTAGGTCTATTTTTAATTGTCACAAGACACGATTTTCAGTTCAGTCGGAACGTGCGACAACAAAAAATAAACTGCGACTAATGGCTCACGACTCACTATCACTTGCCATGTAGTCTTTATTCGGTTATGTCTTTATGTAATTTTTTCAGCATTTTACACTACATTGACTGTAGTAAATTGCGCATTTACTAGATCTAGAAAAATGTGTCAAAATTGCCCATTACGGTAACGGTACCAAGTAAGTAGTTGATGGCTTTTATCTTAGCAATTTTCAGGGTATTTTGCAATCTGTCCGGTTTATTGCTTGATGTCAACTTTGCAACATAAACGTGGACCTGAGGACAAAAAGTTTATTAAAAAACGATTGCTTAGTGGGCCTGGGGAACAACCGCGAGTAGTAAAACATAATCGTAATAGTAGAATTTTGGTTCGTCCGCCTCAACCATTGATTATATTAAAGCGTTCTTTTTATTTTCGTATCTGTGTTGTTCTTTTTTATGCCATCCAGCGGCCTCTGATTTGTCTTTTCATGCCGTCAAGAAATATCTCTTGGACATGCCAGTTTCCTTACTATATAAAAAAAAAAAAAAAAATATTCTTTATTTCAGACCCAGGGTCCATACATTGTTAGTGAATTAGTAGTAGAATTTGCTTATATACTATGTTAGTGTTATTAGTACTACTTAATTACATAAACCTATAGCTAACTTCACCCAGTGCCTCTGAATGGGACAGTCGGGCCTACCAGCAATCATTTTCATGATGCCGTTACGAGTGTTACGCAAGCGTTGCAGTAAGGAAACCGCTTTCTTTCTTATGCTTACCTTGACCTTTTTTGAAGCAAGTGATATTTTTCTACTCTAGTACGCCAAAGGTTTCTGGCGAAGGTTTTCTGCGCAACTAAATAGACTAGACTTACAAAATAACAGACTTTGGAAAAACGTACAAAATAAGTCTGATTAAATAATTAAACAATTCGTAAGTGAACTATCAACATTTTTGTTAAACGAAATATTAAAGTTTCCACAAGTAGATACACTAACATTACGAATAAAATAAATCAACATGAATGCGGAAGTTTGAATGAATGTTTGTAACTTAATCACGCAGCGGCTGAACTTGAAATTAGTTCAGAGGTCAATGAAAAATAGTTCAGTCGGGAAAATGACGTTATAAATCAAATAGATCACGCAAATAACGTTGCAGTAAAATGCTTGTTATACAAAATTGAACAATGAAATAGAAGCTTAATGATGTACTTATTGAAAGCATTGGTATTGGTATATACATATTTGTATTTATATTACGGCAGTCATTACTGTTCACTTTCAAGTCCTAACTGCTCTAAATTAATCAATTAATTTTGTAACTCAAACTAAGTCTTTTCTCGGATACCCTTTACCAAATTGGCCAATAATACTTTGCTCTTTTTCTTCATCTCTACTTTCTTTTACTTATCGGTATTTCTGGCTAGGTTATGAATTAGCATTTGTATATTCACGGTTTTTAATCCTTTTTCGAAAGGTTTACCTTTACCTGCTTGGGGTGATTGGCTCATCCAGTTTCTGAACCAGTGTTTTTGCTTACCACGATAGCCATCGTCTCCTCCACTGACTATCAGTTTGACATCATCAGCAACATTTTCAGCAACATTTGGTTGTACTACCAGCAGATTCCGATGTACAGACGCCAGCACTTCAAGTTACCCCAATGTGTCAGATTTCTTTGATCGTTTTTCAACTTTATGACAAACAGACTAAGGTTCATATTCAATTGGGAAAATTTGACACATTGGGGTAACTTGATATGCTGGCGTCTGTACTTGTAGCAAGAATAACTTAGCTGATTACTATAAAGTGAAATCTCACTCATACATTTAACATAATATTCATCTACCATAATAATTCGATGGTAACGAGGTTTCTTTGAATTACCTTTGCGTGACTATTTCTATGGCATATTATCAGAGGTTGTTACTATCATGTTTATTATTTCATCACGTTTCCGATTTTAATGTCTCAATAATTGTAACTCATGTAAATATAACTTTACTGCGTTTTCTACTGTTTATGTCATAAGTTATAAATGCGGCTGGTTGTTTTATAGTTTGACCATCATAATTTTAAGACTGAATATGGACTTTCTTTCATGTTTCTTCGACTAATTTGAGTTAAAAAATACCATTATCACTACAACAGGCATAAATATGTCTCTATATCTAGAAAAACGCCTTTACGGCTACTGTTGCTTCCTTAGGGTACTGCCTAGAATAAACTTTAAATTAACGTAAATTTAAACCATTTTAATTTCAATAATTCACCTAAATATTACCGGCGAAATGCGGGTGTAGGTGCTACTGGCACACCGATGCCTAACCCTTCGGGGATTACAGGCCTAATGTTACCTACTAATTAACTGTGCTTGTCGATTATGTTTCGAACTCATTTTGATCGTTTGTGCTAAGGCATCTGCATCAAAGTCTGTATTCATGACCATCTTAACTGCAATAACACTACCGCATGTAGGTACACTATCGCATGTTTATGGCATTAACAGATATTCTATTATTCTACTTACCGTGCTTTCATGTTGTGCAACGACACAATTGTTGCGATAGCGTTACAACAATGCATTGGAATTGTTATCGTTTACTAGGTGTTCAGACAGTAGGTGGGACTATTGTCAAAAAGTAATTTAGAACTAGTCAGTTGAATTGATCTATGACTTCGTTCAATGTGACGATGTCGTAGTATTATTACTATTATAGTGAAAGAGATTTAAGATACTGTACAGAAGACTCATCGACTTGGGTCCACTAGGCCACAAGTATCGGGTGAAAATTTTGTTCGTGATGTCCCGTCAATAGTTTATATTGAATATCTTCGTCAATACTCGTAGGTATAATTCTGTGGTGATCGGTGCCGACGCGTTAATACAATAGTTACAAAAAATCTCCTGCTAGAGCTTCAGCTTCGACTCATTGTATAGTGACTATGGGAGCATCAATTTCGGTGTGCCACAGGGCAGTATTTTGGGACCTACCCTCTTTTTACTCTACATAAATGATTTGTGCCGCCTGTCAATACCCAATTGAGATATATTCACTTATGCGGATGACACGGCACTGATCATTTATGATGATAACTGGGATGACTGCAGATTGAGGGCAGAGCGGTCGGTTCAACGAGTGATGACATGGCTCTCTGCAAATTTGTTAACCCTTAACATTGAGAAAACCAGGGTTGTTCGCTTCACTTTCCCTCACACGATCATACCTCCTGTGGGTACAGACATAGTCAAAGCTCACACTTGCTAGAACTCTTTGGATCACAGCCCAAATTCTTGTACTTGCCTAACCCTATCACTGGTTCCATGTACCAAATACCTCGGAGTTCAAATTGATAAGCACCTTAGCTGACGTCCCCATACTGAAGCACTCTGCTCGCGAATTAGGAATTTTTTATATATTTTCAAGGAACTCAGACCCTCAGCTGATCGAGAAACTCTTTTCCTTGTGTACCAGAGCCTGTGTGCCTCTGTTCATACTTACTGCATTTCTGCATGGGGAGGAACCTGCAAAACCCACCTAATTCAGGTTGAACGAGCCCAAAGGGCAGTCCTAAAAGTTCTGCAGTTCAAACGCAGAGATTATCCAACCGCTATGCGCTACTTTAAGTCAAAGGTCCTAACGGTGCGCCAACTGTTCATTCTGCGTGCTGTTCTACGCCGTCACTCTTTGCTTCCTCTTGACGACAAAATTTTAAGGAAACGCAAAGGTCATCCAGTCTGCAATCCTACATGATGTCGTACTTCATTCGTGGGCCACCATTTCAGCGTACTCAGTGTCAGAATTTATAATAAAATCCATCGTCTTCATATCACTTACTTACCAAATGGCTCCAGGATTTATCTTACGATAGTACTGAACGGGTCCTTATAAAGAAAGAAAGAAAGAAAATAATAAATAACTCATAGTCCTGAAAGTTATAATATACCTTTTACAACTATTCTCTATAACACCAATATCTACGCGTACATCAATCTAACACCACAGAAACGCGCATACACACATAAACACACACACACACATACTTCACTTACATCTAATACACACCCTTAAATTATTTACCTCCCACAACACCGAACTTGCCGCAACTAAAGGTGTATTGCGCTAGTACGACCTGACATTGTTATTCCGGGTGGGGACCTGGTGTCCTATATCACAGGCTACTAGCCTAGCTTAGGCACCAGTCTCCCACAATATTGGAGTTTAATAATTATAATTGCTAACAATATTACCATGTAATCTCTATTACATTGTGGTGAGAAATAAATGAAATTTATTATTATTATTATAGCTTCTGCAATCAATTTAATTTCCTACACCAATTCAATTATCTTTAAGTGCGTCCGCATTATACTTAATATTATTATAACCTCAGTTTAGCTCTTAGCAAATGCGGTTCCATACTATGTCACTTCTGACATCATTCAAAAGACAGCGTAATTTTTTAACTGAAATTTTTGTTTTTAACGTTTAATATGCCGATTCGCTCCCATAGGGCTATTGCGTATGTCCGTTGACAGTTCATAGTGATGATCACTGGGCAAGTGTTCAACGATTAACTGTCAAACAGCTAGTTTTTGTATCAGCTTTCATCAGTGTGTCGTCATTTAAGATGACGCCATGCGCACTCGCAGAGATGTGACGAAGCGTACTCTACCCCGCCATTTTTTTTCTAATGTTTCAGTTGTCATCAAAGTTGGGTGTGGAATTGGATGCCAGTTAGTCATTGGCAATGAAATGATCAGCAGTTGGCAGTTGGCAGTTGCCCTGCTAGACATCATTCCAATTGTAAAATGATATTTGGACTGATAACTGCCTCGTTGGTCTTGTGGTACGCAAGCGCTACTGCTGAGCATGAGTTTTTGAGTTTTTCCATCTGGGAATTCTCAGTAGCAACCTGGAGTCTGGATTTGTGCCCGATTAATGGCAATAGGCTCGCCCCCTATTACATGGGATTTAAACATAACTGGCGAAATGTGGGTTGTACTACCAGGTACACCTCTGCCTAGCTCTTCGGGTATTACAGGCGTGACGTTATGTTAATGTTATGTTATTTGGAGAATAAATAGTCTGTGAGAGTTGTTATGTCAATAACATAAATAAAGTCTATTTTAATAAAAGCATTTCATTGAAAGTGATGGAATAAAGTGCACAACACATCGGTAATAAAGTCTGAGTACATTGTTAACTATATTCCTATAAAATAACCAGTTGCAGGTCATTTGGATTCAAATAGCACTAAGCAGTTTAATTTTACGTTGTAAATAGCTGGTTGACTAATAAAATGTTTTTGTATCTAAAACGAAATTCCTATTTAGTTACAATGTAGGAGTTAAGATTGTAGTTTAGTTGGTAAATTCTAAACATTGAATTAGGGTCGTTTAATGTGTTCTTGGTTTTATGAAGAATATACCTAAGTAAATGCGCATTTTCTGAATGCAGAAAATAATTCAAAGTATTTTAGACCACCAAACTATTCGTGTATTTATGGTATATGGACAAAATCACGAACATTATTTTCATCCGATACTTGTGTTCTAGACTTCTAGTGGACACAATTCTTATGAGTTTAGTTTAGTACGCTCCTCTGCCGCTCCAATGTCGCTATATTATTCTAGATGGCGTTATTGAGACATGGAACAAAAGTTTTTTTATGACATTTCCTAGTATGTATTATCTATGGTGTTTTAAATCTCTTTGTGGGATACTAACTCTGGTTTATATATTGTTCTCAAACAGATATTAATCAAGATAACAATAATATGTATGCAGAGGTCCACGAAAGTTTGATGTCAACTTAACTTCAAATCTCAAAATTATTCATCACATAATTAAATACATAAAACTAGAGATAGGATAATCGGATGCATATTTAACTAAAGTAATTTTTTACACATTTTCATTAAAAATCAATAGAGTAGGTAAATCTAGGATTCGTAACAAGTCGAGGCAACTGTCATTTGTGTCACTTAAATTGAGTTTCCCGGTATCGCGGATATTTTTTTACAAAATGCCGCGAAAAAGAGCTTTCCATAGTAGCTAAAATCTCAACATTAGGTAAATATAAATCCATCTCTACTTATGACTAATTCATTTAAAAAAAAAATATTATTCTTATCAAAATTATCGATACCTTGATATCTCAATGGAAGCTGTACCACAGCTTCCATTTTCTTTATATGATTCGTGTTTTTGCTATTTAACGCTAGGTGGCGCCAATGGCCGCTTTAATGTTGCTATATAACGTTAGATGGCGGCACTGAGACACGGTTGGGATCTTCTTCTTATCGTGTGGTTAGTAACTAACCTGCTGTCAGAGTTTTGATGCCGCCCATGGGCCTCTGACTTGGCATCACATGCCGCCGAGAAATATCCCTGATGCATGCCGGTTTCCTCACGATGTTTTCTTTCACCGTTTTCGAAGCAAGTGATAATTATACAATACGCACATGAATCCGAAAAGTCAGAGATGCGTAGCTTGGGATGGTTGGGATGACAGATTTTCTATGAAATTCCTTCACATGTCCTCTATAGTTTCTTAAATCTCTTTGCTGCGCTTTGATAATTGTTTATTTAAATTATATAAAGTTGTTCAAATTTCTTGCTAGGGCTACACAATTTTTTTCTTCGGCAGAAATTTTTCGACCATCTGTCACTTTGTCGATTCTTCCGTCGACATACCCATCTCTATAATTTTCTATCTAATGTGTCAAAATTTTCCCGATGGAATATGAACCTTATTCTGTTTTACATAAAGTTGAAAAACGATCAAAGTACACACAATTTGACACATTGGGGTAACTTGATGTGCTGGCGTCTGCACAATCCGTTGTCAGTTCCTAAGAATTCGTCTTATAATTCCGTTCATTATTTACTGAAAGTTGTGCTCGATGATAACTATGGGTATATTTATGTTTGTTTGCATAAGAGAGATGGTTTATGATAATGATATTGAGATGACATGAAGATTTCTATAGTATGTACTTTATCTAAGAAAATTCCATACAGTGTTTGTTGATTTAAGGCGAAGAAAGCATACTCATTCTATACTAAGCGTTACAAATGAGAATAGGAGCGTCAATGACCTCTATCTGTCAGATGTCACCTGAAAAGTACGGTCCACAAGACTAATTCATTTAAGACGTTTTTTCGTTTTGAATAACTGCGACTCGGTAAAACAAAAAACTAAAAATAATTGATTGCGCAAATAAGGTTTCGTTGCACACCGTACTTTTCAAATGAAATCTTACAGATAGAGGTTATTGACGTTCCTATTGGTCTAGTAGTTAGTGACCCTGTTGGTCTAGTAGTTAGTGACCCTGACTGCTATGCCGGAGGTCGTGGGTTCGATTCCCACCCAGGACAAATGTTTGTGTGATGAGCACGATCATTTGTTCTGTGTCTGGGTGTAATTTATCTATAGTATGTATGTATTTAGAAGTATTTAAGTATGTTTATCAGCTGTTTAGTACCCATAACACAAGCTCCTAGCTTAGCTTGGGACTAGATGGCGTTGTGTGAAAAGTTGTGGAATATTTATTATTATTTATTATTATTTTTATGTGTGTATATTTCTCGGAACCCTTGGGTTCCGGACCTTTGGAAGGCGTACGAGGGGCCTAAGCCAACTCGCAGAGGCCCTTTGTCGTTTTTAATGCATGCAGTGAGGCATTTATTTATTATTATTATTATTATTCTCATTTAAAAAGCATAGTACGTTGGTTTCGTTCTTGAAAAAACTTATGAATCTTAGACACCTGCAGATATACAGATACCACATTGCAGCATTGATTTTTGACAGTGTCGATGTTTGTACTTGTTTGTCTTCAAAAATCTTTTAGTAGGTAACTTTTCTGAAGACGAAAAATTCTTACCTTTGAACCGACTTTAGGAGGAGGTTCTCAATTAAATCTGTTTTTTTTTTAAATATATGTACACATATTACTCCAAGATAAATGATTTTTTTTAGTTTGATGCGAAATACTTAGTTGCTTTTGGTCCCATAAAAATTTAATATAATTTGGCCCGGTAGTTTTCATTTTAATGAACATTAATTTATTTTTGAACCTTTTTTTTTATATGCATGTGCACCGATTTCCTGGGATTTATGTATCGTTTTACGTGATTAATTTTTAGTTTGATGTGGGATAGTTGATTTTTGGTCTCATAAAACATTAAAATTGTTTGGCCTGGTAGTTTTCATTTTAAGAACATTTTTGTTCATGATATTTTATTTGTAGTTAAAAGATATAGAAAATAATGAATCATCTACATAAAAATAAAAAACCAAAAAATTGTAAAATTAAAACTTTTTTTACAAAAAATACAACCGACTTAAAAAAAAACACTAACCGGTGTAAAATAACTCTAAATCATTAATGCCACAGACTCCTCAGTCTGTGGCATTAATGATTGGCCACCGACTTCCAAATTTAGAGTAATTTTACACCGGTTAGTGTCTTTTTAGAGTTATTTTTTTTTGGATACCTTCTATACAGATTGACTTCTATCTACATTGGTGAATAAAGGTCAGATTCAATGTTTCACAGGCCTTTTGAGCTATTTGTATCTGAAGACAGCTTTACCTGCAAAATATAGGTAAATAAATAATAATGTCCATCACAGAAAATAATAAATTAAAAAAAAAAATAAAAAAAAATAAAAAAAATAAAAAATAAAAATGTTTATTTCATCAACTTATGTAAGTAACATTACAAAAATTAGGAACTACCTTTTAAGCAAAAGAAAAATGCTTGTAGTAGGTAGTTCCGCTCTTCTAGTTTACAGTAGCGGTACATAAATATAAACTAGTGACAATTTTTAAACTAAGTAAGAACACAATAAAATAAAAAACTATCTAAAATAAACACTTCAGTAAAAAATATTTAAAATAACCTAAGATGAGCTCAGTTCGCGCATGTGTGTATGTGTGAGAGAGTGTGTGTCTGTGTGTGTGTGTGTGTGTGTGTGTGTGTGGGTGAGTGGTCTAAGTATGTTTCTAATTATTTGAACGCATATAGGATCGACTCGATTTCGGCGTAACTCTTGTTTGTCAGCCATTGAGTGAGTGTTTTTTTGCAGTCATGGTATGTCATAGAATATATGTTATTTTCTTTATTAAGAATGTTATATATGTGCGACGATTGTTTTGTATATTGTCTCGTAGCAAATGTAGTTTTGACCGGAATTTCTGGAGCAACATTATTCTTCCTCCTGGTTTGTGTCCTAGAAGAGATGAAGGGAAGGGATTTGTGTTTTTTTAAAACGATCTGAAGGATGTATAGCTTCCTAACCGATAAAAGGTCAGCGGTTAAGTATAGACGTTCAGTAGGGAATCTCAGTGGTTTGAAGAACATAACCTTCAGTAGTGCTCTCTGCGCTCTTTCCAGTTCTAAAAACTTTGTTTTTGTCGCACCGCCCCAGATTGGTAAACAGTACATTATTATAGACTGACCCAAGGAGATATAAACTCGCCTGATAAGGTCCTTCGTAGCCACCTGACGAAGTGACTTGAAGGTCCATATAAGTTTCCTAACTCTACTCATTATTAATTCCAAATGCAAGTGCCAAGATAGTCTTTGGTCGAGCATAACACCAAGGTATTTAGTGTTACTGACTTTGTTAATTTTGAGACAAGTACAAATGTTTTTGGAGGAGTCAGAGCATGTATGAATTCTAATATGTAAGTCTTGTGATGGCTGGGAACGGTTGTATATGGAGAAACAGATGTAATTAGTCTTTGAGATATTTAAAGTTAAAAGGTTGGTATCGAGCCAGGAAGCTATCGTAGACAATCCACGTTCGGCAGTACGGCCAACGCTGTCCCATGATTCTCCCGAGAAAACTATTGCTGTATCGTCAGCGTAGGAGAATAAGTGAGCATCATCTAAAGTTATATTGCATAAATTGTTTATGTAAATAAGGAACAGTGTTGGCCCCAGCACACTACCTTGTCCCACTCCGTAAGTGACAATTTCTTCAGAACTGGTGGCTACTCCTATTTTTACCACATATCTGCGCTCGCTAAGGTATTCCTGAAACAGCTTAAGTGGTACCCCTCTCACGCCTATGTCTTCTAACCTGTGTAAAAGTGTGGGAACAGAGACTGTGTCGAAGGCTTTTTTAAGATCTAGAAATACAGCCAAGCACTTACTTCCACGGTCTACTTTTTCAGTGACAATGGAGGCAAGCGCCATGACTGCGTCTTCTGTAGACTTGCCTTGTCTAAAGCCAAACTGAGAGGGAGAGATTATTTTGTTTTTAGTTAAAAAATTTAACAAGCGATAGTTTATGAATTGATCTACACATATACAAAACTGTCTTATTATTTATTTAATCCTATTTAAAGTTGATATTTTAATAATCACGACAATATTGAACCGAAATTTACTTACTTAAAAAGTGACTTAGTTCCGATTGTTCTGTAAGACATTCTTTGAAACTTATATCAGATATTTTATTCGAGAGAATGATTTACATGTTAATTTTTGTTTCTTCTCAGCGCCAGCCATATGACAATTTATATTTCTACTATCGTAATCGATAAGGCGACAATAGAAAGAAAATGGCGTTATATGGAATTAGCTGTTTGTCAACTGTGAAGTGTTAACGAGTAGAATTTGAAAATGAAATACACTTGACAGTTAACAAACAGCCATATACGCCATTTTCTTTCTATAATAGAAATAGAATTTGTAATATGGCTAGGCCTGGAGGTTCGCATGATACAAACAATTTAAAAGGAATAAACCTTAGTCTCCTTTTCTGATAATATTAAAACCTTAATATTATTCAGTAGAAAGTGATAGAAAATTCAACACCTCTGAATCAGTTCACACATTAGTTTTTTTTTAATTATTTGATTTTCAAACGTCTCACTTAGAGTGAATAAAAAGTGACGCATCTGAAATCTACTTTGTCTAAATCGTTCGCGCCGTCCAAAAGATATCAACGCCTATCCGTCACTGGAGACGATCAAAATGTAAGACATCAAAATTAAATTGTGACACTAATGTAAATTGTTAATACATTATCAATTTCATCAACGATTTCCCCACATATCGATATGTGCTTTTCCATAAAATTGTAACAATATTATCGATTCGTTATCGAAAGAAAGTTCACGTTCAGCCGCTCGGTCACGTTCGGTTCAATTCTCTTGTAAAATTTTATTATGAATATCGTTAGGTATTCCAATACTTGTTTTGAAAGGCTAGTCTTTGTTAAGATCAAGAGCAATACAACCAGTTTGACTTGGCTCGACCTGTGCATCTGTCTGCACTCTCTAGTTCCGGGTTCGATTCTCGGACAAGACTCTTTAAGCTCGGTCAACTTTTGAATGCACCTTTCATATTCTGTTAATTAAATTAGATCGAATAGAATATTACGTTTAGTATGAATGTGAATGACTAAATACTTTGCAGAGTAACTTACAGTCAAGGATCAGACAAAAGACAGTTTGTTTGTTTACATTTCGCCCCAACCTGTTTACCGCCCACAACAGAACGCGCGAAGATAGAACTTGTACAGTGGGACGCATCACTTGAGAAGTCGAGACACAAAAAATATTGAAAAAGAATCGATATGTTCGAAATTGAGTTTGTTATTGCGGCGTCACATCGTTTTCAACAGTTGCCATGCAACAAGATATCTGCAAGGAAACCGCTGAGGTTGCGAAACGGGCGAGCGCGGCGAAGGTGAAGGCGCCGAGCGCCAGTCGCCGACGCGAGTGAGAGGCGGGCGCACGACCGACGCTTGCGCTGACCCAGTACGCGCGAAAACGACCCCACGCGCAACGCCGCGCGCGCAACACACTGTGCACTCCCTGCACCAACCACCCAAATATACCCACATTACAGTGATCTTGTGAATTAAACCTTTGTGCTAGTGATTGTGTTCAACTGCTCCCTACATAAGTGCCCACGGAGATTGTGAGAATTTTTCTCGTTATTTGACACACATATATGACGTGAATAACGGTGCGGGGATCCGACGCTCGATCGACTCGCTAAAATCCAATAAGTGTTAGTGTATCTTAAAAGCAGTGTGCCGGAATTTTAACGGACTTGCCTAAGCAGAGGTAAGAACGGATGTTTACAGTTATGCTTATTGTATAACTTTAACGGTGGCGGAGAAAGCTTTCTTATAAGAATCATGTTCGTTAAAAATTAGTAATCATAGTTTAAGAGATCATTAGGCATTCAGTTACTAGCTTCATAAAAGTTGGAAAGTTCTCAAATAAAAAACTAAAATTTAGTTTGATTGATTGCCTCCTAGCGTCGTTTTAATAATCTCCAATGCTCTTAACGAATTGGAGAATTTGAAAACATCAATAATGAAATATTCAACAGAAACAAGTTTCTATACACAGGCACGAGTCCAGTAAAAAGCGAGAAATTATATATTCTAAAACATTCATGATTTACAAAAGGGGTTATGAATATTCAAAAACAGCGTTTAGACTTTTTTTTAGAGTCTCCAACGAAAATGTGAGGGAAAACTTAAGGACGTGTTTGCGTCCAGAATAAACAATGGCCGCCGCCGGGTGAAAAGATTTCTGACTCATCTTAACGTGCGGCATTCGTGGCAGAAGCTTCTGTTTAGAATAAATTTACCTTCGAAACGAACTTTGTAAGTCTCCTTAGTAAACAGTGGACGAAGACCGATTTGTTTATATCTGTTTAATTATTCTCTGCATACGCCACGGTACCATCTGATCGTCTGTAAAAGAAATTGTTTCGTCTGCTTTGAGATTTGCGAAAGTTAGCAACAGTTTTTTTTTAGTAAATTGATTTGATTCAATATTTAAAATCGATATTCTTTCTCGTCTAAATGAAACTTCATCTGACAACCGACAAAAAATGATCTAGATCACGCATTACATCAGAAGTTTCAATTTTATTTATTGGTATGTCTTATTTTGTTCAGAAACATGGTGTAGCACTACGCAACTCTGAAGTGATGTCGGCGCATGTCGCCATTCAAGTTTTGAAACGAGTTGCAAATGAGAACATTACCGTCTAAAAACTTTTCTTGAAGTTCTCCGAAATTATTTGTGTCTTCTACAAAAAATCTTCATTAGGTAGATTTTTTCTGAAACTATTTAGAACTTTGTTTTACTAAACTCTATATACTTTGGTATCATTTTAATTGTATATGCGTATAAGAAAAGACTTACATCACTCATCTAGGCTTAGGAATTAAAAATGAAGCTGTTTGTAGAAGACCAATAAAGTACTCATAAAAACAAGGTATTATTGAGATAATCATTCAACTTCAAACCAAAGAGAGAGGAGTAAGAGCAATCGTCAAGAAAACGAGGAAACAACGTTTTATTACCTTTGTTCTATCCAATAAGATTTAGTACTCAAGAAAATGTTTAACGTTTAAATGTAGAACAACGTTCAGTAAATTTGTAGAAACTCATTCAACCATTAAAATATATGGCGCGGTCTTGAAACTTTCTAAAGATCGCAAACGTTTATGAACGTTTAGGCGCAAAATTTATTGTTATGATGATAACAAACGTTTTACAATCTTATATGGATGTTACTTAGTTGTTAAAGTCTCGGCTATAAAGAAAATATAACATAAATCCAACAAAAATTAAAAAAAAAACTGTTCGCCTAGCATGTCTATGCGTCTTCTTCATAGTATCTAAGTAAAGAATGACGCTGAACAACTTATCAAGGTGTATAAACAAGCCATATTACCTATCATAACAAAGCTCTCCGATGTTTTTGAAAGTGCAAACACGGGACGGTTGTTAAAGCACCCTACTGCTGATAAGACTCCAACTCGGGACATATTTTAAAGTTTTTTTGACCTTGATTGTTTACCTTTTCCATTTTTGAGATCACCTTTGTGGATTTAACTTTGTTTGACGACAATGTTAGCATGAGATATCACCATGTTTTTAAATGTGATCAAATCTAAGGATAGTTTAACTTGGAGCATAGAAATTCAAGGCTGAGTATGGTAGTTCCATATGGCATTCAGCCAATACTCCAATGCAGAATAAGTTTTTGACGATAATAAACTAAAACTTACTTAATTAACTTCTTTTATATTTAATAAGTAGCTGCGCGATTTATTTCAACAAAATGAATGTGGCCTTTAAACTTAAGATCGCAAAAAGGTCAAGAACGTTTCTATAACATTTTAAGAGTCCAATTTAGAATGCCACAGCTTGTTTCATATAAGTACATTGTAGACATATTATCTATAAATGTAATTAAATAGCACAAAATATAAAAAATAAAGCTGATGAATAATGACATTAGTTTGGGAGGTCATGTTCGTTTAAAAACGAAATAAAACAGTTTCTGAAACTTGTTATGCCTGGTCTGATTTATCGTAAACTTGATTTATTTCGAAATAAAAGCTTAAAAGGTTATTTGCAAACCCTTTTTATTTTGTTTCTTAACACGACTGTGTATTTAGCGTTTAGAAATGTTTAAGTATATTTTTAAATTGCATCTTAACTACATTTTATCGTCACGTGCTAAATTAATTGATACGTTTTAAGCACCTATCATTACACAGATCTCACTGACCTGAGTTTGCCCGCAAGGTAAGACGGCTTGCAATAACTGCACATCATATCTTAGATAAACTTGCCTAAATTATATAACGTCAACGTGCATTTGCTGCAACATCATTACCCCACAATTACATTGGCTTATGTCACATACGGCTATGATCAGTAGCGAATCAGTTTGACGGACTGTACGCCCGTGTGTCCGTGTCTTCACACTTAACAGTTTCCTGTTTCCGGCTTTCCGCTATTGTTAGTTCAACGCCATATATTCTGTTAAGAACGTAAATTATAGCTCTCGTTTCATTTGATGTGATATATTGTTTAGGTCCGTTAGTTTAAATTGCAGGTTTTATGTTTCTATTTGTTTGTTCGTTATTTGATTTGCGTCACGTTTTAACAATAAACAGATTATTGTTTTAGTATTCAATAGGCACGTGTAGTTATGCTTAAATTGGTTTTTATTTTTTATATGTTTAGTTGGTAAAGTAACGCAATCCACGCACATAGTGGTGGCAAATTTCTGACTGTCATCAATTAAATTCACCGATTTCTATACGCAGGGTCTTTTTTTGGAATCTAATTATTAAAAACTAGCACTTTACTCGCGATTTCGTCCGCGTGCATTTCGTACTTTAACACCCTCTCCATCAACTCTTTGTTTTGTAAATAAAATATAGCCCATGACACTCACAAAATAATAATGTGGATTTCTATACGTCAGAGATTTTTTTAAATCGGTGAAGTAGGTCCTGAGATCATCCCTTTCAACGTCACAAACTCACAAACTTCATGACAATAAACAATACATTATTATAAATTAAATACGGGAACTTAACGCAAGTACCCCTTTATTATGTGAAGCTTCGCAATCACATTATTTATTATATGTAAGTAAGTACATGTTCTCTGACAAGTATTATTAAATTATAAGGAGTGAAAGAAAAGATTAATGTACCAGTGGCTAATCAAGTTGTAAAAGGCTGTTGAGGGAAAGTACTTTAGCTGGCTTTTACAACTTGCCTTGCCTTACATAATTTAACGATGCATTTGGCGTTAAATTATGTGTTGTAACAAGTTCTTTTCTATAAAATCGCCTTATTGAATCGTCTTACGTAAAGTCGAAATACATTTTTGATATCTATCCAAGTGCTAGTCAAAGTATTAACTAAAGATAGTGATTGTGTACATAATGCAGTCTTCGTTGTCGGATTAACCCCAATCTTAGCCTAAAAGCGGGGCAATAAGAGCCACTTTTCCAGCGAATGCGTTGAAAAATATTTACTCATACTAAAACACTTTTTATGTTTACAATAATGTCAGATTCCATGTTTTTGACCATAAAGTAAGTTCTATTTGGTTAGTAAGCTCACCTATCATAAGCTGGGTAAATTGGTGTAGTATTTTAAGTAAATACATCCTGGGCCCAAAATAGTACCTTGTGGAACCCGTTATCAGGTAAAAATTTATTAAGTAAATCCACTTTTAATTACAATAAAAGTTAAGTGGTCTCGTTAGGATGTTCGAGCGGACATCTAGAGCGGTCGTACAAGGCGGCTCGGTCCAACCGCCCACTATGCAAAGGGCGATGCAATTGGGACAAGGAGACTTTTCATTGTTTTGCATATATACGCAGTCACATTGAGGTTGGTTTAACTTGATGACTTGTTTTGATCTTTGTGAATGGAAAAGTTTACGGTTGATGATCAACTGATTCACATAGTACATTTATTTATTAAGAATCCTTTCTTAACAGGTGAACGAAGATAGAGAAGCTTATATATCACTATAACTCTCTCTGCTGATGCAAACAAATTATTATTGTTAAGGTCGACTGTCGACACTGAAGACGGTCTATAATGATTGGTGACTATGAAATACTCAAGTAGTCCTTAGTTTTTATCATTCTTTATGAATATAGGTTTTGTGTAATAAATTATTGTCTTTCGTTGCTAGGAATTCATAATGAAATATAGCTCTGGTAATGTATTCATATAAAAAGATTTATTGACGTCGCGTGTTAGAAAAGTGGGCAAAAAACTTTTTCACGGCCTACAAACATTCCAATTAATTGTAATGGCTTTTCTTATCACGATCACGATCATCTTTAATTAGCTTAAAGATGATCGTGATCGTGATAAGAAAAACTGATATCTATCATGATCCACTTTTCAAGTCCGATTAATTAACTGAATGCTGTAAACAGCATGAGTAATATCAACAACCACTTAGCGCAGTCAAGGTCTCGGTAGTTGGTACAACAGGACCTGACAAGTCGTGAGCTCTATAAATGTTAAAAATCGGTCCAGTGTGCAGCAGTCCGTCGGCCCTCATGGCGACCTCGCCACAACCTCGCTGCCACCGCATTCACCGCTCCTATTGGCGCGAATGCAGCAATCGCCTCCAAATATAGATTTTTTTATATTCCATGTCACGGAATAGTTTCGGCACCAGCTTTTGGAATATCGGACAAAACGGGTCTTAAGTAGTGCAATACGAATTTTAAATTGCTTTTTCGATGGAAGTAACGGCTTGATTATTGTTTCGGTACTTCTCTTGAAGTAGGTTTGGAAACGTTCCGATTGAACACTTAAATAATATAAACGCAAATGAAGTTCTTTTTGGGTTATCTATGAAATTGCTTTGGCAACTGTATAAATATTATCACAATTTTTGTTATCTTAAAACGTTACTTAAGCGTTAAGTCAAACAATACTTGAATATAAAGTTCACGTGTACATAATTTGTGATTCTCAAGATTTCAGTGACAACACTTACATAATTTAAGATTAATGTCTCTAATGATGGAACTTCGCAAATAAATGTCATTGTCTGTTAAAAATGTGGTCGTTAAAAATATTCACTTTCAATTGTTTGTACGACAAAGACCCTAAACGTGTGAATCGCCTTGAATGAAGTGGTTATCAACACAATTACATCGAATTATTGTAATAAATAAAGAGTTTTAATGTCAAGACTGTTACAGTCAGTAGTTTCACGACACGAGTAATACTTAATTAAAATCATAGATTGATCATTGCTGACTATCAATTTGAAACAGTTTGAATAAGTGTAGTTACAAACTTTTTATTTCTGAATAATGATTTATTGCACAAGTAATAGATCACACACACAAACACACACACGATGACAAAACACATGACACACACACACATGACACATCACACACACACACACACACACACATCACACAAACACACACACACACACACACACACACACACACACACACACATACATGACACATGATTAAAGATCATACCATCTTAATATACATTTTAATAAATTTGTTGCGTGGCTAAAAGGTTTATTTAACAAACCAAAGAAACTTCAAGTAATCGGGACCGAAAGTTAATATTTAATGACCCTCTTGAAGTTACATAAAAAGGTTCTTACGGTCAACGTTAAGGAAAATCGCCAATCGTGATAAAATTATTATTACCATTGCGCATCAAGGAAAGTCCCTCGACCTCGTTGGTTCTTATTTACTTATTTTTTTTTTTTTGCCTTTCGCAAGAGAAGTATTATTTTTTAGCATTTCTTACTTACTGCAGGCCATAAAGTCGGTTTAGGTATTGAGCACATAAAAACCAGCCAAGTTCAAAAGAAATCGTGTTGAATTGATTTCGGTTATAAATTCGGTGATCAACTCTATGAAAATTGGAAAATTTCTCTTTAAAACTAAAGCAGATAAATCGTCAATTGTCAACGTCGATTGTCTACACGGACCCTAAAAGTACAGAGGCCACCACATTAAGCTACTCCAATGTGTCAAATTTGTTTGATAGCATTTGAACGTTATTACAAACAGCATAAGGTTCACGTTCATTTGGGAAAATTTGACAGTTTGTGGTAGCTTGATGTGCATAATAAAACCTCTAAGGCACGATTTATAGCATCCACTAAGCTACTCAATGAAATTGATCAAGCATTTTACTGTTAAAATCTCTATCATAAAATGATTGTGTGTGTGTGATAGCCCATACAAATTTAACTGGATCGTTCACTTTCCTTGTTCTCACTTCGATGTTTTCATGTTTGTTTGTGTGTGTTGGACATTAAGAACGCATGTCAGTGATGTTCTGTGAACCTGGTACGATTGAATACATTTTCATGTTTTTTTGAGAGTAAAGTCGTTTATAATGCGGTCCCTGTTGTTGCAATTGTAGAATTTTACCTTAGTAATATTATATAAAGAGGAATGATTTGATTGTTTGTTTATGTGGATCGCATAGGGGTTAAAATACTGTACCGATTTTAAAAGTTCTTTCACCGTTGGAAAGATTCACTATCCCCACGTAACCTAAGCTTTTATCCCTGTATTCCCACGGGAACAGGAACCACGCGGGTGAAACCGCGTGACGTCTGCAATCAGTAAATAAAAGCAGTTTAAACTCAAAATAAAAGCATTGCTATTCGATTCTTTTGGAGAAGAATTACTATTAAGACATTTTAGTCTCGTTTCTGTAAGCAATTTGATTTAAATATAATAAAATGTTTATGTTGTGTTTACGCACGAAGGAAGTTTCGATTAATAAAATGTGTTACAAATATGCGGGTATTTATAATATCCGTTACTATTGCAGCCTTGTTTACTTCCCAGGCTGTATTTGACGATAACGTCTAATTAAAATTATCTACGTTCAGATCGTCATTTTGATTCCTGGTACTGATAGCCGCTTTGCTGAAGTTTCCTTCTTAGAAGTCTTTAGTTTCAATCGGTCCAATTTATTCTCTATTCATGTTCTAGTACTAATAACTAATTTAAGATCTTATAATTTATCATATTCTTAGAACTTGTAATAATTCGTCTCAAAAATTACCATTCGAGACTTTATAACTTCAATTTGTGTAATATATTATTATGTATACTCACAGCTGCTCTGGAAAACTTTGAAGAAGCTGGCATGACAAAGGGATAAAAATTGTAGTCATGTGACGTCAACCATTGGACATCAACATCATCAACATCTACGAATTGGGCCAACATGGTAGTTTACAGCCCAAAGAGTGAGGACAAAGAACAATAAAGCCTGATTACGCTCTAAAACTACAAGTTTGCCTCGCGGTAAGGCAGATAATAAAAGATAACTTATACTACTGACATTTTTTTACATTATATCTTTTACATTTAAGGCTTGATCCTTGACTTTTGCTCGGTTCTGGGGTCAGCTAATATCAAAGTGCTTATTTATAATCTACACTGGTTTGACATGACATTACGTAGAAAATATGGTGTTTCAAATAAATATATCACTTAGTATGTTTTTGATGACTTCAACGAACGGTGAGCAAGCTTTGATCATACCTTTTCTAAAACTGTGCCCAATGACGTCATTTAGGCTAACTGCATCTTATTGAGAGATAGCAGTGATCTCATAACTTGAATTAATATCCTTGGTGAGTAGGCTACCGAGCTTAGTAGCATTAGTAGCTTAACCAATCAATTGAATATAACTACAAAAATCTAATAGTTATTTGAATAGCTACCAAAAGCGGGGACAGGCTTTCGTTTAATATTTGTTCATTTATAGTAGTATTCATTTGTTCCGGTAATTATGGAATCAGTCAAGCTTTCTACTGTGCAGTTATATTTACATGTACCGTTTTGGCAGGCAAAGGTTTAGGAAGAAACGGTTTCTTATTTACGATCTACAACTCTGACCATTTCATGGTCTTTATAAGATTCAATGGACCTGTCTATCCGAACTGATCTGCTCCTAATGAAGTTCTCATGATTACAATAGTACAATACGGTGTGACTTTTTTGATATAATAATTTCACACTAGCTTTATCCAAATTTCGAATGCCTTTTACATTTGGACCTTTTGGTATCACAATATATTTTTAAATGACCGAATTATTGACTAAAATTGTTTTCACCTATTTAATGTAAATTTTATGATTGTAATATTATTGTCCAAATGAAAGCAGTATAGGTTGACTAAAACTTAACATGTTAAATATAAGTACACAAATTGTACACCCATGGGTATTTTACAGTGATACAATAACACTAATTGTAAGATCTTCTGTTTACCTGTGGGAAACAATAAATAAATAAATTATGAAATGAATTATGAAATTATTAAAATACGAAATAATCTTGGTATTTAGTTTTAAGGTGTAATTTTGCTGTAATGCCAATAACCGCATTTTTCTTCCTTTTTTTCTTTCCATTTCTATACAGCAGCGAAATTAAACGACTTCTCTATGTAAAAGAAATATAGTCTGTGTCAAAACCGGCTTGTGGTTTGTTCTTCAACATAATTCCATATTAATGCAAGTAAGTGGCAGCCCAGATAGAATCGTGACTGAATGAAGGTGATGCAATGACAATGTCTTATTATATTTCTCTTGTTCTTCTGAGTTTTGTAACAAAATTCCTGTCTTACCGCAGACATAGATGATTTGATTTGGAGACTGCCTGGTATAAAAGGGTGTAGAGCAATGTCATTTTGAGAGCAACGGTACGTTTGTTTTATTTTTGTTGTCACCAAATTTCTTTATTGTACGTTCATTTGGGTGTCATTTTTCAACTAGTCTAATTTAGGTATTGTGGGTTATTGTCTTACCTAGTCATTGGGTTCTGAAGATCGCATAGGCAGTCGCTTAATGTAAAATACTAGTATGAAACTGCATTCGGTTAGAATAGAAGCCATGGATATCCGTGCTAGAAGCCAACCACAACATATTTGGCTATGTCTAGCCTATAAAACAAAAATGATCATCGAACTACTTTTGATCCTCCTCGGTCCTTATGTGATTGTCTTCCTACAACCAAGGCCATTTTCTACTTCAAGCCTATCATTTCTAATACCAAGCTTTGTAAAGGCCCAAGCGATCGTGCACCGAACACAATGGTGTTTTAAAATCGTCAGCACAACCGAATTTCAATGCACAATTTCGAAAGTGACCGTAATTTGTATGGAAATTATGCGCCTTACGCGATGTCCCAGAGACCTTGTTACAACTATTAACATTTGCGTTTTAAGTGCAAAGCTTTTTGGAAAATATTTTTGCAACATTGCTTGAAGGATTCTTAAAATAACTCGATTATTATTGGGTATTCGATGAGTTAATGTTGCGCGTAATGTTTTCCTGTTTTACAACCTACTTTCTCGTGATTGGGTGAGTCGTCTCATTTATCTTGTCAGTCTTAACCTTTTAAGGGACGGGAGATTGAATCGTCACGTAGATGTGACCTCGCATCTTCGTTAGCATGTCGTATTGACTTTACATGTAAGCTAAGAAAGTGGAGAGAGCATGGGAAATGTAGGGATTGTTCACATTCACGGTGATTATCTCGGATAGGGACGATGGAGCGAGACTGCCTCACTGTCGTTAGCTATGCGATTCTATGAATGCATTCAAGAACTAATTCACTGAAATATGCATTGAAGAACAAAGGAACATTCACCGCATAGAAGTTAAAAACTTTAATAGGGTAAATGTTCTTGATAGCTGTAAAACAATAATGTGTCAAGATCAAATACCGCATCAATATGCGCTCCATTATGGATTCTCTCTATAATGTTCGTTTCCAACACAGTAAACATTTTTTCCCAGTTTGATAAATTATTATTCTGAACTGTCAACGGTTTCGTCATTAAGTAACAACGCTACGAGATTTTCCTTTTCAAATACCAGTCAAGGTAATGAGCACGAAACTGTCCACTCGTGTGTATTTAATATATTCACTTGTTCGCCAAAGTGGTACATTTGAGTCGAAACACTACTTTATAAGTGGCACTTGAGCTTCTAGCGCGAAAGTAAAAACGAATTCACCTAGAGTTTCCATTTCATCTACTACTTACTACGCTTTAGATAACTCACTGTTTGCAAATGCAGCGCAATGGACTGCGTTCATTGGTCTACGTTCTTTATAAGTTGGTACCACCTACACTACCGTGTTGATATATTCATCATCAAGCATTACACTTTTGGGCACGCTGTGACCTAGTATTGTAGAAGTACGACCGGTTGTCGGCTTTATACATGTATGGGCAACACTACTGTGATGTCAACATTGACTTTATTTTTATGAAAGTAATAAATCTTAACTTACGTTTAATCCTTAGTTGGGTCGACTAGGGTCAGGTTACAAGTAGGTATGTAGGTTGTCGTCTAGATTATTATGGAGGTTATGGAATAATAAAAATTAAAATACTGTGTCATTATTTTTATGACTTAAGTAGTTGCTGTAAGTAAATAATTACTTCTTAAATTTTAAGTATCTTAATGATTACGACCTAGTTGAAGCATACGCACTATACGCAGTTATTTTTAACTTTTGACCCATACAGGTGTCATGTTTAATAACATAAACTTAATGAAAGCTAACCTCTTGATATCTGAAGAAAATGAAAGTGGAAAATCAAGGATATGTTATATGATACGTAGTCGTAGTAAAATGATTCTTTAGTATGTAATGATACTGCTAATAATAATCGGAACAACATCTTGGATATATAATCACTTACTTGCTTAGCGTTAACAGAAGATTGCTTGAGATTTTAGGAAATTTAATTAAAAATCAATATTAGGAACATTTTAAAATCAATCATAATTGTTTTATTGTCAACTTAAAAAAAAACTAAATGAAAAGCAAAATAATTATATGGCATCAAAAAAATCATCCGCATCGCTCTCAACGGGAAACGTGCCCAAAAGACTGGTCGCATTGCCACCTTGAATGGCAATGCTGATTCTCTGATTTTAGAATGATAAATTACCTAATATACTTTAAAACATGGTAGTTAATTTCTGAAATAAAAACATGAACATTCTTTGTTTTTGTTCTTTAAAAATGGCCCTAATTAAATAACAATACGAAAAACGAAAAAAAGTATTTCTCTGCCACAGACAACGTACAGCGGCCAACACATCAAGCTACCCCGTTGTCTCTGTCCCTGACTGTCAAACAAAGAAAGTAAAGTTCATGACCAATAGGGAAAATTGGATTGTTTAGGGTGGCTTGATGTAATAGCGTCTGTACAATTGTACATACCGTATTCACACACAAATACAAACGGTATCTTTAATTGAGTTAGTAAATTGCAACCGCTAATGCCCGTTTGATGGTACGTAGGTACCTATGGTTTTGGTGACTTGTCCTCTATTACGTGGGACTTAATTAACCTACGCTGGATATTAATAATCTATCTCGGTTGCTATCTTGATCCCGATCTTTGTCTGTAACCAATCATTGACCGAATTCGCCTATCCGAGTCTTAAAGATGTCCAATCAGAAGCAGCCGTCAAAAACAAAGGATCGGGATTTGGATTGAGATAGAATACCTATAAATATCGGGCTTTAGTTGTCAAAATGTGGGTCATTTATGTAACATTAATGTAGGCTTTTATAATAACGTTCTGGCCTTACCGTTATCGGATGAGGCTAGAACACTTCATCATGTGATTGTTATGGGTTTAAGGTTGCGGGTAGGTTAAAACTTAGTCAAAGTTAATTGTATTCAATCATCGGGGTGACATATTCTGTTTAGAAAAAACCTTGGAAATAAATAAAAAAAGAATGTGGCTCTATTATCTATATAGGTACACCACTGCCTAATCCTTCAGAATACAAGCGTTATTATATACTGTACAAAAATCCAAATAACACACGTTATTTAGAATAATAATGACTAATTAATTTTTCATGTTTAATGCATGCAGTTTCACTCTATCTGGCCTCATGGCCACACATTTCATTGTTTTCTATCATTTATGTCTATCAGAAACTAAGTGAAATTAGATCTACTTTAAATACGAAACTCAAATATGATCGAACAATAGTTTAATTACACTGTCTTTGTTAAATTTTTAACAATGCATGTCCGTAATGATTTTATTTCTATGACTTTTATGGGTGCATTTTGGTAACACTGACAAAAAAAGTCCTAAGGAAACTTGGACTTTAAATTACATAAATCTAAAATATCCAATCTGCTCTAAGCAAATGTAGTAAATGCTGCTTGCTCTGTCTGAAAAGAGACCATTACCATGTATGGTGGAATAGTAACAAGCTAGAATTACCTATATTTTATTTGGTACAACATAAAACTGGCTGGAACTATATTATAAGCGGATAATAAAAGAATTGCCAGAATTGCAAGTTCCTTTACAAAATATAACAATTAAAACAAAACTTTTAAATCGGTACACATACACACATTCATAAACTCACACATTTTTTCCATAGAGGTAGGCTGAAATAAGAGAGCGCCATCTGCTACGATTCTCACCTAAACTTTCGGAAGAACCTCACCAATAAGTTCCATATGTCCTTCTAGGGCGCCTTCAAATCGGTATTTCGTTGTAAAACTAGATTTTACGTCAAGTAAACTGAAAACTTGTCCTTAGTTTAATAAATTCTTGCACACAATGATGTTAATGGTGTGACCAAGTTGGCCCTTTGCCTACGACCGTTAAGTTACCCGTTTGCAACTCAGTGTCAAGACTTTCGCGGAAAAATTAAACCGTTGACAACTTGACGCGTCATTTAGTGACAAGCAGTTATTAATGCTGTGTTAATGAGAAATTCCTATGATTGGTGTGACAGCTAATGTGCGACGAAAATAAAACGCTGCGAAAAAGCATAGGTACTTATAAGAAAGTGTTATGGTTAGTAATCACTTACTTTAATAAATTTATTTACTTTGAGTACTCAAATATACAAAGGCGCAGTTGATGCTATAGGTATTTTCTAGTAGTCAACCTTTAGGTGATGCAGAGACAAACAGCAGTAGGTGTATTTTCTTAAAAAAAATAAAAAGAGTGTTTTTTTATCTTCGTAGGGATACCTATGTATATCGAATAGTTATAAATAAATAAATAAATGAATATTCCACAACTTTTCACACAACGCCATTTAGTCCCAAGTTAAGCTTGAGAGCTTGTGTTATGGGTACTAAACAGCTGATAAACATACTTATATATTTCTAAACACATACATATTATAGATAAATTACACCCAGACACAGAACAAATGATCGTGCTCATCACACAAACAGTTGTCCTGGGTGGGAATCGAACCCACGACCTCCGGCATAGTAGTCAGGGTCACTAACTACTAGACCAACAGGCCAGTCAAACTGCTTATGCTTTCCCTTATTGACACTAGACGGTGTCAATTCTGTTGTAGTACAAATTGAAGTTTCACTATTGAATTTTCGAATAGGTTTAGACGAGGGGAGGGTTCTGTAGCTTAGGACGACGTGCCAGAAAAAAATAAAACTTTTTAACGAAAATAAAACTTACTCCAAAACTAAATGATATACTCGTATAGCACTCGACTTCTAAGTCGGCAAATCTCAAATTCACAGTGTTCGACATTTTGAATTTCCGATATTAAAGTCGATTAAAATCGAAAAGATTGTCCGATTTTAAAGTTTTGATCCACCACCTATAATAAATCATAAAATAAAAAAATAAATAACGGTACGGTTCAAATAACGACAGGGTAAAAGTCGAAAGTCACCGTGTAAGTTATAATTGAGTAATACTTTCTATACACACCATGTTTTTTCGATTACCCATAACTACAAATAGGCATATACTTGTATGTAATTTGAATGTCTTTAAGCAGATTTTGATATAGAAATTAAACTCAAGCTTTGTGGTTTATGTAATCAAGTTGATCACATTTCACGGCTCTTCATTTTCGAAGTCAAAAAGTGAAATGATTTGGCAGCGAATCCAATTTGTGGTAATTTTAATTTGCTTCGATAACTTTCCTTTAACGTGATAGATTTATGGGTTACTTGACGCCTTAATGTCTATAAAACTTGCTCTAATGAAATTAAATGGTTTATTAGAAAATCGGAACGCCTCGTTATATATTTTACGAGATTGCAACTAATGATAGAAGAAAGTTTAGTACTAAATAAACATACAAATAAACCTTTTAATCCAACTTAAACTAAAAAAGGATAGTTGAAGATCTGCGCGAATGCATTTCAAATTACTTTGTATTAAGTTTAGAGAAGGTAATGAATAGAACAGTGGTAAGAAAGATTAAAGACTAGATTAGTTCAGATTGTGATTAGATTAGTTTGAGATTTTATTTAAAGTTGACTGGTGAAAAACGCCTATGGCATTAAGTCCACTTCTGTACATTTGTGTTTTTGGTATTAAATAAAGATTATAAAGGTAATAATATAGATAGACAGAATATTATGGTGAAAAAGGCAACATGTACACTTGAAATAGTCAATCACAGCTGCTCAAAATAGTTTCGAATAGATGACGATGGTGAATACAACAAAAAGTCCATTATTATTTATCTACCAACCCACAGTGGGCACGCGTAAAGAATTATGGCCCACTCACTTTCATAGGATAAGAGGCCTGTGTCCTAATAGAGAAAGACAAGAAAACAAACATTTTATTTGGCACGAGGCCCAGACCCCAGCAGACACACACACAATCAATCAAATTGGCCTACCGCAGTCCACAGCTGGAGACAGGCCTCTCCAATAACACCCTGTCCTCCGCTGTGAAGAGTAGGTACAGAATCACTATATACAGTTATACACCACTATTTTTAAATTAGTACAAAAAAACTGGGCTGTATCCGTACCTGTTACTGATCATATTTGCGTAATCAAAAGTAAAAAAAACAAAATTCAACATTTATATGTTTATGCCACTATTTAGTTAAACTTAAATAACGAAAACAGCTGTTGGAGGCGGGGCATGCTTGAGCAAGATCACGCGAACGTGAGCGAGAGATGACGATTAATGAATACTACTATGTCATGAATAGCCTGTACAATAATTCAATAAATTGGGTGACTTTTTGGGATATAAACAAACGCTAATAACTTTGCTGTTTGTGAATATTATTTATCGATACTTACAAATATAATTAGAAGACCGTCTAAAATAAGTCCTTCAAGTATTTTTACTAATTGAAAATGAGTGGTGTATAATAAAAATACAACATAAAATAACTAATTTAATCTATACGCTAAGCGAAAACCAGGGATTATTAAAATGGATCCAAAGATCCCTTTTTAAGAAAATTGGGCGCAAATAAAAATGTAAGATTAGGCATAGTGAAAGTTTATGTGGAGGAGAAGTGTAAGACTACTATTTATATACATTTATGTTAGATATATTAAAAATTACATGAAATATTTATTGTTTTCGTAAATTTCAGACGTTTAGCAATTCTGCCAACATGAACTTTGTAACGTAACCGTAGTGATTGAACTTTTAAAAACCAACAAAAATATAACAGCATATTATAACATGTGACCTGACATTGACATACACGGAAATGCAAAGCAAAGATGTAGATTTTCTATTAAAAAGGTCAATCATAGTATAGGTACTATGATAGACCTTTTTAATTTTCCGTGTTATTGGCAAAATTGTGGTGTCTCTCTTCCACAAACGCCATAGAGAAGAGTCGAAGTTGAAGTTCTATTAAAAATAAATATATGGTCGAATTTTGACCAGTGATCACTAGTTATTATAATGTGCTTGCGGGTGCGCCAAATTGGTCCAGTTTAAAATGCCAGGCAACCAGTCTGACGCTGGTTTTCAACTGGACCCAGTGGGAACATTGTTTATAGCGCTGAATACCAAACGCATTTACAAAACAGGTAGCAATATTTAGGTTCAATATTATTTCAATCCGTCCATTTGATTGTCATTTATTGTCGGGCTTACACGTGTTTTAAAAACAGGTAACTGGCACACTAACCAGTGTATTGTTCAACAAAACACTTGTGTCACTATGATTGATAAACATGAACAGGTGTTTCGTTACTAATATGAATCTTAATGCTTTGTAATAAGAGTCTTTGGCGTTTTATATGTTTTCCATAGGGTTGTCACTTGTCAGGAAAATGTCATAAATAAGTGTATGACATAGCGAATGGATAGAATAAGAAATGAGTACTTATTCAATGAGGAAGTGTTGTGTGGGAATTGTTTGGTTCGTTATGGTCATATATGATGCGAAAGAAAAAGAAAAATGACGTAAAGATAGAATTTTTAATCTTAAGTATGAATGTGAATGGTTTTATGTGAAGGAGAAGACTAAATAAATGAAAGCTGGACTGTGTGTGTAACTACTGTAAAAGGAAGGCTTGTTGCGCAGACGCCAAATGATGATGACATAAACATGCATGACATAGCAACACAAGAGACATAAGGAGAAAACACTTTTTTTTTAATAAAAATTTTTACTGGTGCCCTAGACCTAGCTATATAAAAAAGAGCCAAAAGAATAAGGTAGTAGTGGGCCCAGCAGGCCAAGATGCACTTGATTTGACCTCTAGTACATCTTGTTCAGTCGGTAAGCTACCATTCACCAACAAACAACAAATCAAAAACTTCAGAAGTGACACCCCTGAATAGGGAGTGTTAAATGTCAATCATATTTACGTACATTGTTCAGGCTCGAGTGACCTTAGAGTCGCGTTAGTTTTATACTGTTAGCTAAGTTGTTTTAGAACTTAAGTTTTACCTTGCTAGACTTCGTTTCTTGCTGAAGGAGCTAATATATTGACCTTAGCAAATAAAATGTCGCTTTATTATGTGTTTATGTAAAAAAAAATAAACGGGGTGAAAAGATACTCATGGGTAGGTAAACGGAACTAAAGGAGATTTGCATATTAGTTGAACATTGTTTTGTTGCATTAGGTTGCCTTTCTACCATCGGGCAACCCGGCGGCGTACGGCGAGTGACTACCCTTACATCGTTGGCACTCCCACGATGTGGACAAAGCGTTCGCTTCATCGTTTAAACCGCGTACATCGAAGGACTGGAACAACTTGCCTGCTGCGGTCTTCCCGTCCTATTATAATTTAGGTGTCTTCAAGGCTAGAGTGAATAGGCTCTTAATAAACTAGTGCGCTTCACCATCACTGATTGCATCACTGCTTACCATCAGGTGGGATTGCAGTCAAGCACTGGCTTATAATATTAAAAAAAAAGGTACTTACAAGAACTTAACATTTTATTGAACAATAACTCTCTACAAATAATATTGCATTGACGTCCTATTTAAAAGTTTTCTTTTCTTTTACGCAATTTTACCAGTCAGACATAGATGCCGTTACGAAGACATGGGATCATAGTTTTTGTATGATATTTCTTCGCGTGTCATATCTATAGTAAGTATATTAAATCGCTTTGGGCATAATACAGGAAGACCAGGCGTAAACTCATCAGTTTCTAAAACCTCCTCTCAGTCACATGACCCACATGATGGTCCATGACGCATGTTTTCAAGTTTACACTAAACCGTTACTTTAAAATGTCAAAGTCAAGTGAACATATCGTTAGGCACATAACTTAACTTCTGAATGACACATAATTTAAGGAAATTATGCTCTAGACTTTGAAACTACAGGAAGTGCTAATTACACTCATTTATCTATTCGTAAGACGTATACATATCAAATACTATGTATTCACCTACATAAGACATGTTTAGAAACGTTGCGTGCTCAAGACGACAGATTTCTTTGAACATTCAAGGAGAGATACTCGCGCTGCGCTTGAGTCGATGTTGGCAACGGTTTCCATCGGTTATGGCCGTCTTATATGGTTTTCACCAAGGAATTGTTGGTTAATGGCTTTAGGAAACAGTTTTTGTTCTATCTCTGAGGCTGGATAGTAAAAAGCCGTATATGGAAATGTAATTAATTCAGATATGACTGGACGTTATTCAAACATTGAGGAGAAAAGTGATGTTCATTTCCGTTCCAAACGACAAACATCCACTTATAGCAGTAATAGTTTCATTTGAAAATTCATGACTTTTCCAGTAAAACTTTTCAATTTTCAACGCAATAATAACACAATTAAAGCTATCACAAACTTAGTTAACGACTGCAATCTACGGAATTGCCTCCTCCAATCAAAACTAAAAAGCGGGTACAAGCAGTTGGTGTTAGTCAATTAAAGCTGTAATGGCTTGTACCCCCATGGGAACGGAGGAGACATTACTACTAGCTGTTGTGTATATTGCGCAAGCGATAATCGCCATGACACAATTCCAGATTGTTATCGTTGTTACACCACTGTGGTATGAACTTTGGACATGAACAAATTGTAAAAAGACCAGAGTCTAAGTATACTGGTTAACTTTTCATATTGCAGGTTGTATGTTTACAGCTAAGTTGATGATGTTATACTCATGCCGATGGTTGTGATTGACAGTTGTCGGCTGACCAGAAGTTAGGGGTTGACCTGATAGCGGAAAACAGAGTAACGGTATGTGCCACAGATACATAAAATATTCCGATTAATCTTTATTGAATAATTGTCTTGATTTTATAGCAAAATAAACTTAATATGCATGCAGGTCAAAGTTAATAAACTAGAATAAGATTAATACACTAAGATCCAATTCCGTCGACATCATTAATTGGCATACAAAACAGATTTCGTTTGCTAGATTGTGCAAAATTCACCTAATCACTTATAAAACTTGCGAAACTGATCTCGGAGTTCGAAACAGTTGCTACAGAACATGCTAGATAATTTTGTAGTACACAAATACTGGTTGGCATCATACAAGGAAATATTATAGAAAATAAAGATTAAAATTTAGTCACGATTTTGAGTGATGATATCATTAGCCAGTTCCTCGACAAATGCGTGAGTTATGGACAAAAGACTGGACTGTTAAATGGCAAAACTATTAAACAAACTCATGAATGTTCAAACTTTTGAGATTTTGTTTTCGTAAAACATTTTCGGTTCTTAATTAGACACTGCTGAATTTGTAGTAAAACGCAAAATATTTTAGAGTTTTACTAAATAAGATTAAAGTTAGCATAAAAGTCGCAGCAGTCATTGGAAAACCAGCAACTTAATTATTCACAATTTCTAAAAAAAGAGAAGCTACAATAACATCAGCCTCAAAACTAAATGACGTAGAAAATTTAATTAAGAAAGCATCAAAGTGATTTCAAACAAATACGGATCGAACAAAGCTACAGAAGATCATAGTTAAACAAATAGATACCTAATTAACAGAGGCATAAAGACCATTAATAATGCCGCTAAAAGAGAAACTGTAGTAAAAAAGTATCGAGGTCTCCCCGTGATGGAATCTAGACCTGATGCCCGCCCGTTCATTCAGATGTGACTGATTATACCGTTAGCTCTCTATCTACAACTACGTATAATATTGATGGATGGACAAAACGATATGATTATAACGTCACGGTTACTGGCAAAAATTACCTACACAGGAAAGAAGTTTTTTTGATTCTATTAATGACATAGATTTCAAGAATGTTAATGTTGACATTAGGAATCATTGTGAATGAACTGTATGATTTTGGAAGTAAGAAGTTTTATGGTTCGGTGACGACAGAATTATTAGTAGTCTAAAAAAATTGAGTGGTGAATCTGTTGCACCCTTAGTAGATGTAATGATGGCTAGACAGGTAAAGTAAATAGAATTTATAACACTTTAACTTTCTAGGATGTTAATAAAAAAACATCATTTATCTATGAATAAAAATTAAGTCCTCGTTGAAATTAAACTATGATGGTGAATGGGTTATCAGTATAAAATAAAAGCAATTAAATTAAACAAGAATTTGATCATAATAGAAGATGACATGCCCATTTATATTATAATTGGCGATAAAAAAGTGTCGAAGCAAATAACAAAAGCAACAGAAAGTCAACCAAAAGTATTAAACAATTTCGTTATACAAACGTTTTAACGAATCAGCGAACCAGAGCTATGTTAAAGCAAATCTACGTTTGTAATTATTAAAAAGAAAATGGACTCTATTTTGAACGCAATACAGCTTTGCAAGTTAGCAAAGATAAGTTTTTTCTCGAACTAGACACCAGATGTTTTCGAAATGCCTCTCCAACTGGAAAATTGTTAGATTTCGTGTTAGGTCGTTGCCCGTTCAGTGTGACCGATCAGTGATTACTTTGATATCCAAGTGCAATCTTAAACTGAAACTGTAAATGCCGTTGCTTTACGCCAAACCATCATTATTCATGCAAACTTGCAAAGTCTCAGTTAGGCTTCGGAGTATGATAGTTGCTTATATTCGAGAAAGTAAAGTTCTTGCTGTAATTTATTGTTATCTCTGTACCAACGTAATACAAGTTCTTTGTTATAAAGTCAAGGACCTCGTCTTGTTGCTTTTAATCGGCCACTTCCAGTTTCTCGATTTGTTTGCGGAATAATTCTTTTCCTTGAGATTTAATCTCTTTCCTCCAGATTTCATAACTCCATAAATGGTGGCTGTGTGATGTGTACATGCACGGCCTAGTTTTCTGCGATAAAGCTGAAGTTTGGATTCCGTTTAATGTTTTCCTCTTGGCTCTTGTTGGTACAATGCCATTTGTTTATTGTCAGGCCGGGGTCGTATTGATATCACCCGCAGCCTTTGTGCAACTGAATCTCGTAACGATAGCGTTACGGTCCTGTACTCCGAACGCTGCAATGTACAAACGTTTTCAAGTCTTTGAATTTATTGAGCATATTACTTCAATATCATGTTTCGTATTGGCATTGTAATACGGATCGATTTTCAACTAAATATGTAGTAAAGTCGTACTAAAATCTGTCTATTTTCTGTCAATAGACAAATCTTAGTACGATTGGTTTATTAATATTCATTCGTTATACTGTTATGAGTTTTTATGGAATTTTCGAACCGGTACAGAACGGTTCTCTGGTGTGTGGCCACGATTTTGAAGATGATTCAGTGATATATCTTGTATGTTCATATCTAGACCGTTTTGAATATTACAACCACCGTTGTAATTAAAGCAAAGTGTATTAATTTCAAACTGGTTGTGATGGTTTAAAATTAAATATGTAAAAAAAATGATGAGAAATTTGAAATTAATGTGATTTTGGGCAACTTTCATTAATCAGAACAAAAAATTAAAGCATTTTATGATTATTTTCCAATACTTGAGAACCACGACTTTTATATTATGCATGAATGTATTTAATTATCAATATATGGAAGCAACAGTCACAAATTCTATAGTTGTTTCAAATCAAATAGGAAGTCATGATCATCTTGATGAAGCGAGTAAATTAAAATAAAACGAAAAAATGTCTCAAAGTGTACTGATGTGGATTACGATGACAGAATAACTTACCAATAAGTCGGGTGATTCTTGCTTTCAAGGAGTTGGTACTAAGACAAAACAAAGTACAACATCATTGCTGTCCTCAGTTAAGGTATTAAAAATTCGTGGTCCAATTTGTTTACTCTACTTTTGTGAGAGACTGGTGTATACTGCTGGTCCTGGTAGTGAATTCTGACCTACGAAAGTCTAGTGGTCGCTGAGCACGAGGTCACGGATTTCACTCCTGGGTCGAACATATTGAGTTTTTCTATGTAGAATTTCTCAATAGCAGCTCGGAGCCTGGGTCTGTGCGATTGATGGTACCTAATAGGCTCGCCTAACAGACTTAAATACAGTTGTGTTTAAATCTGTTGTGATACGGGGCAAGCCTAGCCAGTTGGTTAAGAGTGGGTGTACAACAGTACAATTTTGTCTAACCCTTCGGCGATTTCATGCGCGATGTTATGATGCAAGGTTATGCGGAGCACGGCATATGTACCTATACTACAAGTTACCAGTATCTTACATACTCAGTTTCATAATAGAGTAAAATATGGATATGGTGGGATCAGGTAGTGGACGTGTTTGCCATTATTCTCACGGTGCCAAATAGCGAGCCAAATCAATTGGATATTTGTAAAGGAATCCTCAATAACTGGTCCTTGTGTTTAGAACAGGTATTGGGATAAGTATTCTTCTATACAATCGTCATTGGAACCTGTTTGTTTGTTTGTTAAAATAAAGCGTTCATATTAATTTGTAGATGATATAGCTCAGAGTTTACAAAGTTTGCGGTGAAGGCTGAATGATTTCAGCAGTAGATCAAGCCTTTGAAGTTATTACTTGTAAGTTTTTATGGTGTAAGTATAACAAAGAGTATTTTATTATATTATTATTCTGTTCTAAGTCTCTTTTAATGTTTTGTTTATATATGTAAGTTTATTTGGAACGATGTCCCTTTTACCCTGTTTTTTTAAATATTTTACGATAGTACATATATATGTTTAGTACCCATAACACAAGCTCTCAAGGTTAGCTTGGGACTAAATGGCGTTGTGTGAAAAGTTGTGGAATATTATTATTATTATTTTATCTCGTTTATATATTTAAACTCTAAAAATTACATTTTTAAATATTAGTATAAAAATAAAAACATTTAAAAATACTTATAAAAACTTTTTTGCAAAAAATAAAACCGACTTCAAAAAAAGCACTAAACGGTGAAAAATAACTCTAAATTAGGAAGTCTGTGGCTTTGGTGGTTTTGTCTTATTCATGATGGGCCACCGACTTCCTAATTTAGAGTTATTTTTCACCGTTTAGTGCTTTTTTTGAAGTCGGTTTTATTTTTTGCAAAAAAGTTTTTTATTTTTCTATTTTTAGTTGTTCCCATACAAATATTTAATGAATGAATTGATTAAAACATGAATTTATTTTATACTTATTGTTAACATTACATGTCATGATAAATAGGGTTGTCCACTTATCCCTAATAAATGAAAATTAACATACCTAACTGTCGAAATCTAGGTATATTGTACACATCTGCGTACCCCATCAGAGCATACAGGCGTGATAATACGTCATGATGTTGTATAAACAATAAACATCCAAGCGATTCCAGCAATCACGACGGATTCGCCGTCTATTTTTGAAGAGTTCCGTTGTATATCTCCGAAGATCAGCACCAGATCTTCACCAAATTAAAATGGGACCACCTCGGGAGTCTACTCTTTCAAACAAAAAAAGAATTTCGAGAATCGGTCCACAAATGGCGGAGAAATCAGGTAACATACATAAAAAAAAAAAAAAAAATACATACACACGAACATAGAACCTCCTCCTTTTTTGAAAGTCGGTTAAAAAATAGTAAGCCACCGATGGCGGGAGCAAGGTCCAAGCTACCGGTGGTTAGGGTCTCAGAGACAGGAACTTCTCACAATGCGAGCCGTATCGAGGAGTACTGCCTTCTGAATCAGGCCTTTGATCCAACCGCGTAACGAAAGTCTCAACAGATGGTCGTCGAGGCTTTTTTGATTGGCCGTCACAACAATCGGCATAATGACAGCAGAATCCACATTATTATTTTATTATTATTATAGATCCCAAAATCTCTATCACCAATGAAGTAAACAAAAATCTTTTAAGAATCAGCAGTGCGATTCTGGTCAAATCACCGCGTGAAAATACAGGCATAGTGAGCGCAATTGAGCTGTCATTCCATATTAATGTTAGACATTGACAGTTTACTTCACTCAAGTTTTCACAGCGTGACTTCTGCTGAATCGACCGGCAGTATAGTTTGATGACACTCAAACTAGAATTATTGCAAACAATCTTTCTTTAGAATTTTAAATGAATTATGGATAAAACAACTCTATCTTTAGACAAAATCATATAGAAAGCCGTTGATTGATACCTCGTTAAAAAAGTTGGCTTTCTATGCTCAGGAGCAAGGTAAGGCCTACTAGTCCGCCTTGTTTGTCTGTCTGGTACAATAAGATCGTGTGATAAGAACTCGTTAGATCCGGCTCGTAAGTGTCAATGTCACCGATTGTTTATGTATGCACAATAGTTATTTTTTATTAACTGCAGTGACATACCTATACATTTAAAATGTTGGCATTTTTGGTTGGGTAAGATTCCTGCATTTAGTTTGTTTTTTTTTATCGTTTCATTATCTTGAAACGATCATTCGAGTGTATTGTTTGTTTTTAATTCTTGAAGAATTTAATTTTGATGTTGCTAAATGTAACCTCTCTATCTGTACCTCTTTAATTCAACCAGCCAGCGTTAACTTTTTAAGTTCGTGCGATTTGAATTTCGTATTTATTCGAATTTATTTATTTTAAAGCGAGCGAACCACCTTCCGTACGAGCACTCACGCCGTCATGCCTCACTGGCTCCCGTAACGAGATCTCGATAGAGTCGACTCGATAGAAATCGTCTCGCACCGATATCGAGTCTTAAATCGAGTAGACGCCTCATTACAACGATGTCCCTGCGCTTATCTGAGTATGTGTTGATTTGCATACGCATTTGAATAAATGTCTAATGTTTATGTAATAGTGACATCGCCTCATTCGATTTTCTCATTTTTTTTTTTTTGTGTGTTGCGTTTCTTTTGTAACTTTTTTTTGTTGTGTTTGTACGACTGATTGGCGTTGTATCGAGGCTAATCAATGTAATTATTTTTATAATGATACTTCGGTATTTCTCGATCGGTATTATTATGCGGAATGGGGGAAGTGTTTCTATTTAGTCGTAGTCTTCATTAAATACCTTATTAACAGTTTATTTCACTAGTAATATTACGCTACTTTGTTCTTAGATTTCTATTTAAGTTATTTCAATCAAAGATTTATCTAAAAATATATTATTCTCAAATGGCAAAACTGCCAACGATGTCGAAATTAATTATGGAATTAAAATTCTGCAAATCAAGTTTCGAATTTCAATAAAATGTAAAATATGTAAATATCTTGATATCGAATGCATTCGCCTTCACGAGGTTACCATTATATTGTGTTGTGGTGTCAATTTATTTTTGCAATATTTGTGTTATAATACAGTTATAGAAGTGGCCATGTCTGTACACAACCCCATCATATAGAATTTCAGAAAGTGTTTGCTTATAATTGAAATATTATTATTTCGAGGTTAAATGTTACCAGGTACTTGTTGTTGAAGGAGATATGTTTTTATCGTTACTTGAGAAGAAATACTTAATACACGTATCCTTGTTCAAAGTTCAAACAAACCACATCTTAACCAATTTCAATGGAACACGACGTTTCTTCGAAATACGTGTTTGCTTATAAATACTTATAAATTACTTACTCGTTGATTCAGTGGTTTCCAAATCTACGGGTTTCGATTCTTAGGTCGGGTAAAGTGTTATTAGATAGTCATTAGTAGCTCAGAAGTAGCCCATAGAATGGTAATACGCTTGTCCGTTTTTACATTGTTATTTATTTATTATAATTTTTACAATTTTGGGAAAGCTTATAGACTAATATTAACTTAATGACAATAGTGGTTTAGTTTAAAATTGCTAATTATAAGCTTCCACATGTAAGTAGCTATAATGACAGAAAAACCAGATTTTGGTCCTACAATAGGTTATAATAACTTGGTAACTCTAACAAACAATAATATTGAAAGTTTCTAGCGCAAAGAAGGTGCTGGTAGCCTTGGAATAACTTTTAACTGGCGAATTGTAAATGTCGTTTCCATTACGCTTCAGGAGCTTGTGGCTAAATAATACCACCCACACGGGTCGATCTAAGGTTAAGCTAAGTTTGACAAGGTTGGTCCGTGGATGGGTGACCATTCATTACTTATCAAGACTCATCTGTACCTCAGAAAGCACGTAAAGCCGTTGGTCCCGGCTGTCATTTGTAGATCTATGATAGTCGTCACAGATAGAAGCCCGAAAATCTGGAGTATTCCCGTTTGAGCACCTATTTATTGAGTACCTATGCATTAGCCTATGGGAAATGGGAATACCATTAGTGCTAAATGCATAGGTGCTCAATGAATAGGTGCTCAGACGGGAATACTCCGAAAATCTGACAAGTCTAATCAAGGGGTATCGTGTTACCCAGTAACTGGGTTGTGGAGGTCAGACAGGTAGTTGCTCCTTGTAAAACATTGGTACTCAGCTGCATCTAGTAAGACTGGAAACTGACCCCAACATAGTTGGGAAAAGGCTAGGCAGGTGATGATGACGATGATGATTAAGCTTCGGGAAAAAATTATGTATGTTATTCTCAATCAAGTAGCGTAGCAACTAACAGCTTACTATCCCGCAAATGCTGTATAAATATTCCACAACGTTTTTTACACAACGCCATTTAGTCCCAAGTTAAGCTTGAGAGCTTGTGTTATGGGTACTAAACAGCTGATAAACTTACTATATATTTCTAAATACATACATATTATAGATAAATTACACCCAGACACAGAACAAATGATCGTGCTCATCACACAAACATTTGTCCTGGGTAGGAATCGAACCCACGACCTCCGGCATAGCCGTCAGGGTCACTAATTACTAACCAACAGGCCAGTCTGTATATACTAAGTTAAGGAAAATGTTCGTAAGAAGTCATAGGCGTTGTTCTACCGACCTGTGAACTGTTCGTATCTTTGAACGAAACACAACTTTCCTATATATGGCATAAATGAATTCCAAGCTCCGACCGAGAGGAATCTTTTAACCGTATTTCAAGTGTTCAAAGGCTAAATAACGCGTATAAACATCCTTCGAGTCTCAGACTGAATGGTAAACATTGCAGCGTTTTTTGCAGTATCGCGTTGAATAAAGTATTCAAGTGGTTAAAGTACAGTAGGCAAGTATTGAATAGTGATCTATCCTTCTAATATTATACAAGTGAAAGTTTTTGAAGATGTTTTGGAAGTTTCTTACTCAATCACAAGTAAACCGTTGAGCAGTTTTGGATGTAAATTGGCACATAAATAGACCATTTCATGTAACAACACATAGGATACTTTTAATCGCGGTAATGTGTTTCGTTGGGATAATTAATCATTCAACTTTAATGTTACCTATTGAGGAACCCGGCATGCCTAAGAGATAATTCTCAACGACATGTGAAGCCTTGTCAGAAGCGGCATGTAAACTGACATCAATTTAGCTACACGTAAAAAAAAAAGAAGAAAGTTATTTTTACAAAACTTTGGTTTGGATCTTTATCAATAGATGGCACTGTCTTATTATTCGTATGTTTTTTTACTAAATCAAACATTTCCGTTTAACGGATAATTTGATAAAATTTCAGCTTGGGATAGTAATTTTTACGCAAGTGAAGCCCAAGTTAATACCTATTACAAACGACTTAAGCGAAGCTTAGATAAGCGAAAGAGCGTTTCCTCAAATAAAATAGTGTATCTTGAGAATTCAAAGTGGTTTATCTTCAGGGCCCTTTGAATTTTTCCCACCCTGTAAGTCAAGTAGGTACAGACGCCAGCACATCAAGTTACCCCTATGTGTCAAATTTCTTTGATCGTTTTTCAACTTTATGCTAAACGGAATAAGGTTCATATTCAATTGGGAAAATTTGACACATTGGGGTAACTTGATGTGCTGGCATCTGTACCTACCATTATATGAGTGGTAGCTGTATACAAACAAAAACTTACGAAGTCACACTTTATGGGTTGCTTAATTTAAGAAAAATGTTTATCTGGATGAAACAGAAATAAAAATATTCAACTAAAACCTGCTTACTGGAGACAAAGGTAACAACAGTCCTTATTAAATTTTGCAACGCAATTATTATTGATATTAAAAAAGTTGCCCACGAAACGATCGAGATCGACCTGTTTGATTTACCCGTAGTCTTGTCGCAACGTTATCGTTTCGATCTGTCGCGTAATTTGCGAAGGCCGTTCAAATGGTAATAATATTATGATCATTAGTAACATTATTTTTATGCAATAGTTTTGTCAGATTAAAAGCACTGATAGCCTAGTGGTGCGTTATGTGGACTACCAAGTCACAAGTCACGAGAACGAATGGAACGCACAAACCTCTGACTCTTTGGATTCATGTTGTTGTATAGTAATAATAATTAGGTATATTCCACAATTTTCACACAACGCCATCTAGTCCCAAGCTAAGTAGAGCTTGTGTTGTGAGCTTGTGTATAAGCATCACTTGTTCAAAAATGGTGAAGGAAAACAGCATAGGGAAGCCTGAAAGAAATTTCTTGACGACATGACATGTGAAGCCAAGTCAGAGGTCTACACGGGTGTAAAATTCTGACATCAGGTAGATAGAAGAAAAAGAAGAAGAAAGAAAGAAAGAAAGAAAAATAAAGAAAGAAAAAGAAAGAAAAACAAATAAAAATATAAAAAAAATAGAAAAAAGAAATAATGAAAAAGAAAGAAAGAAAGAAAAGGAAAGAAAGAAAAAAAAAGAAAGAAAGAAAAAGAAAGAAAGAATTGGCAGGTAAAAACATGCACACACTGAAAAAAAACATTCAAAATAAATGGCATAATTCTCACGGTTGCGCCAAAAGGCTCATTGCATCGGTAATGCCAGACAGATGCTGTCTGACGCTGGTTGTCAAATGCACCTATTGGGACGAGTGACGGTTGAGTAACACATCTAGTACATATATTAATATTGTACATTTATATAAGAATAAAGATCAAGACATGTTCTGAATAAAGATAACAGATACGAAAAAGAAGAGATGTATAGTAAATGTAAAGTAGAGTACAAGTGTATAGTAGATACTTATGATATTTGCGCATCCAGTTAGACAATGCCTACGAGATCCCGCTTCTGCAGTGCATCAAGATTGTATGCAAGCTTGCGAAACAACGGTTTTGATGTTACTAGGCGCACAAAGACGGCCTGACTAGGAAATTCATTGCGTGGGAGTACCAACAGTATACTTAGTATGAAAGCCTGTCAGCTTGCCAGTCCACCGGTGTGGGACCATACAAAGAGGACCAATAGCCTCTTAGTCATTAAACGCGAGCATAGTTTAAAAGTTCTTACAGACAATTTTATGATGGATAATTTTATTGGTACAGGATAATTCAAACGTTCCATTTGTTTCTTATATCTGTGAGGTGTAGGTTATTACAAAGATACTTTTTTGATTTTAGTTAACCCAACAAGACTCCTTTATTGTAGTCAAATGGATTTAATTTGTTTAATGATATTCCACGCGACATACGACAGTAATTTTTTTTAGGAATTACTGACAAAAAAAGCTTTCTTTTGCCAACGTTTATTAGATTTGAATCTCGTTAGAAATTCAGAAACAAAATTCTAATGAGCAATAGAGTAATCTTCTCATATTGAAGCACGCATTTATCCGCCATCTTAACATATTCTTATGTAGGTACTTGCTCTGCCTACGTTGTTTCCACCAATGATTAACCTCTGTGAGAATAGGAAGACACCACTTTCTCCGCCATTTGCGTTTTGTTTAACTTTTTCATGTTCCATGTTTGGATCTTTGTTTTAACGGTGGCAACTTTAATGGCGGTGAAACCGTTTTGCTTTCATCTAATTAGACCTAAATTCATAAGGTTTTTGCCAAAGATATTTAAGACCTATAGACCGGACATCACGAACAAAATTTTCATCCGAAACTTATGTCCTGCTGGACGCAAGTCTATGAGTTTTTTTTTGTATGCTCCACTGCTGCTCCAATATTCATAAATTATTCTAGATGGCGTTACTGAGACATGGGATCAAAGTTTCCTCTCTATTGTATTTTAAATCTCTTTGGTGTTAGCAAATCAATGTTGTGTTCGCTAGCCAGGTTTATACCTATAATAGAGCTGTTTTTGAATATCGAACTTGAATGCGAATTTCGAAATTTGTACCTATCAGAATCAGAACAAGTTGTCAGTTTATTTTTTTAAACAATGCGATTTGATCCTTCGTAACGAAACAAAAACTTTGTGGTAGGACAACACCACATTAGTTTCAATTCACTACATGGTCATGAATAAACAAATATTAAAAAAAAAAAACAATTCACTCGAATTAATTAAAAAAAAAAACAGTGTTCTCTTGTTTTCTTTTCTTTTTTAAATGACTTTTAAAGACTAGGAAGTATGTCAAAAGTTAATCAATACTCCAAAAATAAAGTGCAAGTTATCACGGTTGTGTATAATATTGATTTCGCGCATTTTGACCCAGATATAAGTCTTATAATGTTTTAATTTTATAACTTATGTAACTCGACATTTGACACAGACAAGTCTGACCCATGTTATACTGACATTTTATTTTCAATGTCATTCACTTTCAATTTGTCTTTTAATAGAAACAGCAAACTTCATCAAAGATAAGGTAAATAAAAAATGTACCTACACATTTAGATTTGTTTAAATTTTCAAGATGAATAAGTAGTGTATCAGAACAAGTTTTTGGCTCAACAAGAATATTATTTATTGAATCCGTTTGTGATTTAACAATATGAATTATAATACTGGAGACAACAAAGCTTCAACACTGCACCAAACAGAGGCACCTGTAGCACACTCACATTTCGCCAGATATGTAAATCAGAGTCCCATGTAATAGGCAGCGAGCCAATTGCCGTCAATCGGGTACAAATGCAGACTCGGGTCTGGTACTGAGAAATACCAGATGGAAAAACTCAATAACTTTTTCTTGACCCGAGGATTGAGCCCGGAACCTCATGGTCAGCAGTAGCGCTTGCGACCACTAGACCAACAAAAGAGTCACAATAAAGCTTTATTCTATTGTAAAGTGACAGAGACGGAATTACGTGTTGAATATAGGGTGATTGGTAATTAGTGACCGATACTTAAACACGTGATTGTACTCATGAATACGAATAACTTTCCCAAAGAAACTTTTTTTATACCCATTAACTTTCAATTAATTGAATTACGTCAATACTGCACAACGGGAGCGGTGGTGGTGGTGGGGGAGCGTGTGACACTACTCTACTAGTAGTAGATTTTGCCCTTCCCGAGGTCAGACTATCAGCTGATAGATCGTGCCAATTTTTGCCTACTGTGATCGATCACAGGCGCGAGCGCGGGTATTTCAAACAGCGTTTTTATTATTTTATTAACCGACTTTCAAAAAAGGAGGAGGTTCTATGTTCGTGTGATGTATTTTTTTTTTTTTTTTTTTTTTTTTTTTTTTTTTATGTATGTTACCTGATTTCTCCCCCATTTGTGGACCGATTCTCAAAATTCTTTTTTTGTTTGAAAGAGTATACTCCTGAGGTGGTCCCATTTTAATTTGGTGACGATCTGGTGCTGATCTTCGGAGATATACAACGGAACTCTTCAAAAATAGACGGCAAATCTGTCGTGATTGCTGGAATCGCTTGGATGTTTATTGTTTATACAACATCATGGCGTATCATTACGCCTGTATGCTCTGAGGGGTACGCAGGTGGGTACAATATACCTAGATTTCGTCAGCTAAGTATGTTAATTTTAATTTATTATAGATTAGTGGAAAACCTTATTATCATGACATGTATTGTTAACAATTAACAATATAAAATAAATTCATGGCAAATATTTTTATGGCAACAACTAAAAATGGAAAAATAAAAAACTTTTTTGCAAAAAATAAAACCGACTTCAAAAAAAACACTAAACGGTGTAAAATAACTCTAAATTCGGAAGTCGGTGGCCCAACATGAGTAAGACAAACCCACCAAAGCCACAGACTTCCGAATTTAGAGTTATTTTACACCGTTTAGTGTTTTTTTTGAAGTCGGTTTTATTTTTTGCAAAAAAGTTTTTGTGTTACAAGTTATTGTGTTTAAAAAAAAAGTTTCTTTGGGAAAGTTTATTGAAATCATGAATACAATCACGTGTTTAAGTATCGGTCACTAATTACCAGTCACCCTATATATGTATTTATCGCTAATAGCATTACAATGTGTCCATACCAGTGAAGATTTAAATAGTAAAGTAGTAATAAATAGTAATTCGATAGTGTTTTTTTTTTCTTGTTTAATTGCCTTTATTTGTTCTATCACTTTTGCCATAAAGAAGGGAAAGAAAAGGCATTTAGGCTGTTGTGTCTTCTTGTAAAAGTGGTAATATCTATATTACTAACTTGATTTATTTATCAACACAATAAAGGGTTTAATAATTTTGCTATATAAAGAATTATTGCAGTGGCATTGATTGTGGCTACCACTTCAGTAAAGTATTTTCTTGTGCTTCACGTTTTACTCGACTGCTTGTGTAAGTTGTAGAACTAATGCATGTATGCATGTACATTGTACATACTATGTCTATTTCTTAAGAAGCTCAACAAATTTTAAACAAACGAGGTCTCTCTCTCTTGACGCTCTTGATATACGGTATGGACTTTGTAAGTAAAGGGTTCTGTTCGGTTCACAAAAATGTGAATCACTTAAGTGTAAGCCCCATAATATACACAACTATAAAGTTCTACACTTATTACTTTGAAAAGTCTGTTGAACTTACACACAGACTTAGACTCGTCAAATCGTCATATGTATTTGCTGAAATTTCATCAAAATAAGTGAACTCCGATGTAATCAGAAGTCCACTTCCCCGTTGTTACATAGAAACTCTGCGTTAAACTTTTTAATAAGCACAGTAATGACTCGCATGAAAGTAAAAATAATAATATTGAAGTGTCTAATGATGCGTTAACGTTATGGTACCGACAGATTTCTTGGTTCCGGGGTGTTGGTAAATGTCAAGCATATCAATTACTTTGTAGGTAAGTTAAAAAAAAATAAGTTGTTAGATGATGTTATAATTTATCGGATTGCTTTTTGTTTGACAGAGGAAACGTGTTCTACTTATAATGTGTTTCTCTAATGGCCACCTGAATCCATTCGGTATTTTTATTTACTTTCAAGGCCGCCCCGTGACATAATTGTATCTTGTCTGAAATTTACTTTTTATGACCTCATTCTGGGCTATTTTTTCACTTTTATTATTTTCGAATTCATTGCTTCAATAACCGTATCTCATAATAAATTATAACCCCAACACGCAACACTGAAAACAATAAGAGTTTATTATTTTATCGAGACGATTCCAGAAATCGATACCATCAAACAAGCAAGCAATGCTAACAACGATAAAACATTATTCGAATATTCGCAGACAATCGTTAAAGCGCACCTGTCGCGCGTAAAATCGATCGCTATAGCATGCGCAAACGCACCACTAGAATAGAAAGCGCGGGAAAACGACATAATGCGCGGATTAAATTTGGTTAAATATCCAACGAAAGTTGTTTTGTATTGGTATGTTAGAAACTTTATTTTATTGTCTTGGTCTATGTCCATGTGTGGTCCATGCGGAATTGAAAAGGCATGCTTAGGAGTAACTGCCTTTTAACTGTTCGAAGTAAAAGTTATTCAGGAAGGTTTGTGTTGATTGTTGATTGTGAGAATGTCCAACAGGTTTAAGCAATAGTGAATAGTTTTTAATACCCTATCTACAGTACCTACTGCCTTTTACCAGTATGTTACTGTTCAACTGCGGGGCAAATACCTCTTTCAAACACGAACATTCATCCCCGTGCTGGTTTTTTTTTTCATTTTTGTACTTTTTTTTTGCTTACCTATACGTTTCCTCACTATTTTTTTCTCACTATTATTTTTCAAGTAATAACGTTTCAAACTTTAAGTTATAGATATTAAAAAGTCCGGCTATTCTAGTCAAAAATAAATTTGTGTTGAATTCTAAAATGTCTCTTCTGATTTTTGATAAATTTATTTAGTTTTTTTATATGATGTATATTTATTCATCTCTATTTATGAATAGCTCAGATTATCATAAACACCTAGATTAATAATAATATACTTAAGAATGTGCTTGTCCATTAACAGAATATCTTAGTGCTTCGCAAGCATAAGACTAAGAAGATACAAAGGCTTGCATTATTATGACAAACAACATGTCATTGTTTTATTGCTGTTTATTTTGATTGTATTTATGGATAATCATGAATACTTATCTTTTCTATTCTTATTCTTCTTTTAAATAATATAATAAATAATTGTCAAGGGTTTTAAAGGCCTATTTGTTGAGCACACTTTGGCCAAGTGAAACAAATAAAACATGAAAGAAACAAATAAAAGGCATTAGAATTGACATCACAGATAAATAAAACAAGCGCTGTTTTTTACACATAGAACTTGGCGGGACTTTTTTTTACTACGAATTGCAGTCCCTCCTTTGATCTAGTATTAGTGGTCAGTACTATCAAAGTAGGGATTGCAATTTGCGTAAGCGGAAATATTAGAATGCAAAAAGCGATTAAGTGTCATAAGAAAATCGGCTTTTGATACCTTTGTTTTTTTATTTCATTACAGATTGGTAATAGCAATATTGAACTTAGGTAGTCGATTAGTATCTTTTCAGTAAATATTACAAAGATGGGCCAAGACCAGAAATGGGCGTTTGCCTTTGTTATTTTACGAAAATGTATCTTAAGACACGCCAGTAACATTTCTTACTCATAGTCATAGTAGATTATTGATAAGGGATTCTTACAAGGCATAGGTATACAGATTAAATATTTTGCTGCCAAGAAATATAAAAAAATACATTACCTAAATTATTAAACAAATGTCGAATATTACAAGATGACCAGTAAATGAAACAAATAAATAGCAGTCAAATCCCTCCCTCCCATCCATTCATCCATCTCCCTATGGTCTTATTTCCTTTATTAAAAATAGTATACATATACTTAACTTAACATAATATTATATATTTTTTACAGGAAATAATATTAGAAAGATATGATTGTCAGTTCACCAATCCTATCAATCTATTACTTAATTATAATTTGCCAGTGCCGAAGCGTCTTTTGTTTCTTTTTCTTATTAGTTTTGGTTAGAACCTGTTTTAAATTATGAAGGTGCGTTGGGTCTATCACATGAGCTCTTTTTACCAAAACTTCCTATTGCCATTTTCTTTAAAGTGAAATAAAACAAATTCTCGGCATCGGGTAACGATTACGTTAATTCTATGACGAACGTGGAGTAACAATGGACAATTATGTACACGAGTGTACTTCTTTGCCGCGTATTACTAGTGTTGCCATGTTTAAAACTATTGAAAGAGGTTCTTGTTGTTGTCAGGATTAAGCTCTTGTAAAAATCTGGAATAAACAGTCAACTTAATATAATTGGGATATCATTTATACATTTTTGATTAATATACCTTTACACTCTTCCACTTTTGAAATGAATATTCATATTTTAACATTCAGCTATTTGATAAACAATCTTATTGTTTCTTTATATTGACTATCTATAAATGACTCGTCAGTCTAAACGCTGTTAGAATTAGCAGATGAAGTCAGATTCTGCACAAAACAGTGTACCTATGTACATAATTTCATGACCTCTCCAAACAAGTTTGAGATTAACACATACAGCCATTCTTTCGGGCATGAACCTTAGTAGGAACTCGTATATTACTGACCTTGAAATTATCATTTGAAACAATTGAATTAATACAGACACGATACAGGCGCGTATCTGTAAAACTTTTCCGGAATCAAAGTCTGATTGTCCACCAAAGTCCAAACAAATGGTTACAGTAACTAAGATATCCTGAATCGACGCCGACGTTTAATTTGTGCTCATGCACGGAAACCGATCTTTCGCATACCCTCACGTTACTGCATAGTGCGTGATTTTTACGTGTATCCAAATGTATGAACATGACAGACACGACGGCCATCTTAGTTACATCGGTAGGTACGTGATCGAATGTAAAATAATATCTTCGGATGTGGCTCGGAATGCTGGAATTCTGAAGATTTATTGTCTATTATTATCTCTTTAGCAGTAATGCAGGTAAAATCAAATAATAACTGAAATTAAATGCAGCGGATACCTTCACGACTCACGACTTGTAGGTACAATGATCACATTTCCCGCGTGTTTCCTCGCTTATCTGTTAAAAGCGCGAGATATTTTTAAAACAAGAATACGGTTGGTTGCATCGCTTGCTCTTTTTTATATTTTTACTGGCAAATGTCACGAATGTCAGTTTATGTATTTTTTTTTGTATTTGGCAACTCGGTGGGGGTTTCAAAGTAATAAATTAAGTAGGGCAGTTATAACTTTTAGGGCTTCATTGCATGTGTTTCCGGGAGCTACAGCTGTTACTTGTATACATATTTATAAGCGAAATCACCTGTAAGTATATAAAATGCAATGAGGAACCGTATCAGCTGCCATTTTGCAAAAGTTCGCACTAAACGGAAACTAAAAAGAGCTGCTTACCTTGTTTTTATTTAATAATCTCAATGTCGGACAGGAAACATGAACTAAAAATAATTACGATTTTACGACTTATTTTAATTATTGATTTGACTGGCCTCATCTTTAAAAAAATTGCATGACATATGACGTCATTTTCTATGGCAAACTCTTATTGAAATTAGTTACGTCAATGAGCTATTTCGTTTTTTAGGGTTCCGTAGTCAACTAGGAACCCTTATTGTTTCGCCATGTGCCCATGTCTGTCTGTCCGTCCGTCCGTTCTCGCTTAATCTCTGTGACCCTTAGCACTAGAAAGCTGAAATTTGGTACCAATATGTGTATCAATCACGCCAACAAAGTGGTAAAATAAAAATTGGAAAAAAATGTTTTATTAGAGTAGCCCTCCTATATGTAAAGTGGGAAGTGATTTTTTTTTAAATTTCGACCCTAACGTGTGATATATTGTTGCAAAGGTATTTAAAAATAGGGGAATAGGGGTTTACTAAAATCATTTTTTGATAATGTCAACAATTTCGGAAATAATCGCTACAAAAGTAAAAAGCAATGTGTCCCTCTCTAACTTTTGAACCATAAGTTTAGAAAATATGAAAAAAATCAGAAATGTAGAACTATAATATCATATCATATCAGAAATGTAGAATTATAAGGACTTTCTAGGAAAATTATTTTGAACTTACATGGAAACAACAGTTTTTGTACAAAAAAGAGAAAAGTTGTACAAAATAATTTCTGGACTAAGTTTGTAGTATAATCGTATATGCAAGCATTTTGAACACTTATTGTGACGGACGGGAAACTACGGAACCCTACACTGAGCGTGGCCTGACACGCTCTTAGCCGGTTTTTTTACATAAAAGTTCAATGTCAAACTTTTGTAGATTTTCCCTAAAATTGTCAGGACGAAAGAAGGAAAGTCTTTTGTCCGTCTGCGTCCGCCTGACTATGAATTTTATAAACTGGACGAAATAAAAGGCTACCGGAAAAATATTTACTAGTTTGGCTTTGTGTTTGAATATGGCCAGCCATAGTCAAAGAGATTAAAGATACAATGGAGAGCACAAGCAAAGAAATGTCATAGAAAAACTGTGAAACCATGTCTCAGTAACGCCATCTAGCATAATATAGCAATATTGGAGCGGCAGCGGACCGTACTCGAAGGGATTTAAAATACTATAGAGCGAGCATGTCAAGGAAATATCATAGAAAAACTTTGATCCCATGTCTCAGTAACGCCATCTAGAATAATATATGAATATTGGAGCGGCAGCGGAGCGTACTACAAAAACTCATAGACTTGTATCCAGCAGGACACACTTTTTCGGACGAAAATTTTGTTCGTGATGTCCGGTCTATAGGTATTGAATGTCTTTGACCGTACTAAACTAGACTCATCGACTTCAAGCACACTAATGTACAGAGGTGGACTTAATGCCATAGGCATTTGTCCCAGTGGACTTCTGTCTACTGGAACACAACTATCGGATGAAAATTTAGTTCGTTATGCCCCTTCTATAATAATGATTAAACTATTGAATTTTTGGGATTCTCATTATGAACTCAACAGAGCTGGCCAACATTAGTTCCTTTTTCTAAAACAATTTTAAAACAAATGCCTTGCACCATTCGTCCCTTGCAATTGGGTCTCTGGTATACCTGTTCATTTTACGCAACATTTAGTAATTCAATTAGAATATTTCATACATCTGTGTATATATTCAGGTGTTTCCTAATTTGATCGGTATGTCTGACGTTGTGAATAGAAACATGTGTGTGTTACACAATGTTCTGTGGCCCGTATGATATTTTGAATACCTGTTTTTATTATTGCGCTATTATATGTTTTCCTAGGCAAACTTAATTGTATGGCCTTCTTTAAGTACTGTACTCACTAATGTGTTTTATAACACCCCATAAGTTTATAAAATTACATACTTAGTGCAATCAAAAAATATCTTCGCCATTTATGATTCAGCTAACTAGGTACTGTTTGCAATTGACAATGATAAATATCAGGTTCCGCTGTCGCAAACGAATATTACTTGTAAAATATGGTTTGAAATATTTAACAATGATATTGAAAAATTTAACGTTATTTTTCAGTTTGATATTATGACACTTTCAGATGGTACCTTATGTAGGTACCATCTGAAAGTGTCATAATATCGAGTGTCATATTTCCAACTATAAACCATTAAAAATTTTAAGATTTTTTTTAATTTGCAACACCAATGCTTATTCGTATATTTAAGTGTGTAAAGTAAGTATCTACTATGTTAATGTAAACTTAATTAAAAAAAAACAATAGGTACGTGTAAGTTGGCTTCGTGATCTAGTCATCGACAAAACTACTGTTTTTTACATATTCGCGTAGAAAGCTCATCTTCCCATGTCACAATAGGCTTGGAGAGAACATTCACAGGCTTACATAACGGCGGGAGACTCACAACGAGAGTAGTCCGTTGGATGTGCCAAGTACTTCTCTAAGACAATGTCAAGAAAGTGATTGCCAGTAAAAAGAATATGATGTCTCTCTTGAAGTGTCTGTAATTTCTTCTTTAGATCGGTGGTCTATGGTATTTTACGGCTTATTGTTCACTTGCGAATGCTAAAAGTGATTGAAATACGCGTCAATTGTATTGAAGATCAAATGGGGAAAAAAATATTGAGGTTCACATTGCAATTATAATACGAGCCTGAAAGAGGTTTTTTTGAAAGTGACGTATATACTTATAGTGGTAAATTATGTAAAAATACATTTGTGCAAAACAAAAGAAAAATCATAAAATTATGTTGCATAGAGTGACTTATAATAAAAAAATCGTTTTGAGCAATTTCACCTCTTTCCTTAACCCCAAAGTTTAATAGAAACTGCCTCCTAAGTACTGAGAAAACCTTATCAATAACTTTTTTTTAAGTTAGTATGAGTGTATTTGACAATTTAATATCACGTCGACACAGTAAGAATTTGGTTTAAAATTACTAATACGTGCTTTTCTCTCTCCATGTCTTATGCTAGGAACAGAACAATACTCAAACAGGTGGCCATAGGTTAACACGAGGCAGTCGAGAGGCCAATACTAATGAGACAAATTATAAACGCACCAGACGTGTACCTATTGTGTGTACCGCGCCTTAGTTGTGTCCGTCTTTTGTTCGAATTTCAAATACTTTTTGACATTCAAATTCTGTCACCAGTATTTTAGAACACTTGTCCAAGCACTGTTATTATTTTTAAACTATGGTCCCAACTGAGACTTAAGTTTAAAATATAATGGTTCGCCTGTTGCCAATCTATCATTAACCGGGCACAAATGAAAAAAATATGGAAATTAAATTATGTAAAGTGCTGTTTTAAAATCCGTTACAAGTTTGACCCCAAATTGACAAACAACTTTTCGTTTAACTATTTAGTTGATTAAAAAATTCCATGTAATTCCGAGATATAGTTAGTAAGTGCCTTACCAGCTGAAAATATGTTTAACACGTTTTCAACTCTTTTTAACTGTCAGTTTTAAAATATGAAATATCAATTTAAGACTTGGCGCGGTACTAAATTGTCAAATCACTTTAAGGCGTTATGTCATAACTAATTACAGTGGAATAACGGCTAAGAAGTTATTAATTTTACATCGCAACAACCTGTTTCGTTTTCATAACATTCATTACTCTTACAACCATAAATCTGAGGCATTACTACGTGGAAATAATGTACATCTATCATGCTGTTAGTACATAGAAATCGAATATTTGTTTGAAAAGGTATTCAAGAGATTTAGCTGGTATAAAAACTTCTTGGTCATAAAAACTTGTTGCTACCTTTGTTTGTTTGGTAGTTATTCTCTTCCCGTTAGAGCAAATGAATGCCTAACTGAGAATGTTCATAGACAATAGTTGGATGGTAATTAATCACTATGGGAAATTCCTGTGGTCTGTGAACATCAACCTGAGTGCATCATTTACAGAGAAGGATGTTAACGTCACATCAGTGATAAGTCCACACTTAATACATATTATGATATTTATATTTATTTTAAACTATGATATTAAGAGAACAAAATCATAATATCCAGAGTTAATTCTTAATTTAATTAAACTAAAACGACAACCCTAATTTCGATAAAATCTGCGAAAAACATAACAAAAATGTGAAAAATACAAATTATAACAAACAACAAGATCATCCTACGAAAATAAGCACTTATCAACTCTTGATCTAATAATATTTTCTTTCATCAGCTTCTCTAACCCAAACTAAATCTCACGGTCTAGATTTATCGGATATCGCAGGATATAGCATCAGTAAACCTTTACAAACAATCTAGTGCACAAGACAGTTCATTACGGGGCTTATTAGAATTCAATAATGGCGGCGTCGAGTTCATTGCCGCCATACGTGTCGATCAACGCCGACCGTCCATCTGTGAGGAAACACGTTATACTCAGCGATATTACTGGCTATTTATAACTATAATTTGAAAATAGAACCTCCGTGTTGGCTGAATAGATTGACGGCAGTCTGTTTATAGCCTTTGATAATGGAAATAGATCCTTCTTGTTGGTTGAATGCGGACAATTTGAAAAAAGAACATAAGCATGATTTTTTAAATCTCTTTGTAAGATAATGAGAAGGTAAGGAAATTGATACAGTTAAAGTTTATGTGGAGCAGTACAGTAAGCCAAAATGGCCGACTTTTATCCAATATTCCACCACGACTACCTAGTTCTTCTAAAAAGGAAAAGGTATAAAATATTTTTTGTATAAAATTTTGACCAACCACGAGTTTTAAATCCTTCACTTAGGAGTAATTGTTTATAATGAGTAGCAATGTCTATAAAGCTTTAAAATTAATTAACTTCATGCAGGTTGTAGCTCTTGTACACTTAATATGAGTACGTAGTACGACGAAATCTCCGAAGCAACTTTTCAAGTTACGCAACGGCCGATGTTCTTAACCATCTGTTACGAGTAGGTATGTACCAACATAGTAATACCATCTGTCATAGTCAGGTTGTCATGTTGGCAGCACGCACCTTTACAAGAAAGATTTTCACGCGATATCTGACGTCAATTAGTTAACTTTACTGTATCTCAGTGACGGTTTTCAATTGAGCTCTAGATAGGAATAAATCATCGCTCTACAGTCTTTTTCTATTTGTTCTCAGAATATTTAGAGATCAACGCCTTGCTCTTCTAACAATAACTTGTAAAGAATTTTGACCCATAACAAATTCAAAACACGAAAACCACAGTATTGTTCGTAATACAGAATTTTCCTCAAAAGGCAACTAAACTAGTAATAGAGTACCACCATCAGTTAACCCTGAAGATCATATCATTGTAGTTTTAAGACAGGCCAGCCTTATTTAGCCAGATTTAAGTGTAGATATACTTAGAACGCATCGGGCTGATGTTTGCCCAGTTTAATTTATTACTGTCTTAGCGGTATTTTGACACAATGAGGACCTACACCAAAATTGAAACGTGACTCGCTTCAAAATGTCGGCCATTATATTTAGGAGTTGACAATTCTAGTTCTAACTGGACTTCAGATTTATTTGAATGTCATGGCCTAAATCAGTTCAGTTATAGACCAAACAAAGAATGAGTTACATTTCGTAAAATGTAGCTTTATCTAAATGAGGTCCTATTTAAAAAGAAACGAATAAGTACATTGTATCAGTGCATGTCTAGCTCTTAGATTATCTTTTGACTTTTAGAGGTACAAATCATGCAAATAAAACTACAAGAGCACCAGTGAGGATATCAAGTCTTAAAATACGAACAAAATAATCTTGACAGATGAGATGACCGCGCAAAAACTTCAAGACGCCATGAGTAAAAACACTGCGTGTGTCTACATTTTATTGCAATCGTGTGTAACACACCCACACAAGAACAGGTTCGAAATACGCACGCACCATTTGTTTCGTCAATATGGCGGCGATCGAGCCATTGGACCTCTGCCTCTTACTTTCGTTATTTTCACTTTCGTTTAAGTAATACGTTGTATAGATAATGTTATTGTTACTTAATCTCGTTTTGGACTTCCGTAATGTGGGCGTCGTTGTTTATGTTATTAATCGGCATTTAAATGATTGGTACTTCTTCAAGAGTTGTAGTTTTATGACTATGATCGTTGTTACTTAATACGTTTTCTAAATGTTCTATTTTGATTTCAGATCGTGGTACGCGGTTTGTGGTGCTTCGCTAATATTTAAGGTAAGTTGTTATTGCAAAGTCGACGCCTTCGTTTATAGAGTTTTTAGATTGTTAAATTATATTGATTACAAAGCGCATAGTGCCATTATTTTCCATTCCCACCGTGCTTGTAATTTTACTAGAGTTGATTAAAAGTTTATTGTAATCCAAAACAAATCTCTACAATGTCTAGGCACACGGAAAGTCATGTTTTTTTTTTTTTTTTTCATTCAAATTCATCATTCAACGTCTTTTATTTTCAATCAGCAACGTCTTTACGACCTAAGGATGCATGCCCTACCTACGACAAAACCGGTATAGCAATCACTAGAACTAACCAAACAGAATCACGGATTAATTCAGTATTTAATAACGTTGCAAAACTAACAAAAACAGATAATCATTTTGTCGTGGAGTTCATCGAAATGTCAAGAGCGTAAATATTTATAGAAAAAAAAACAGCGACACAAATGGGTGTCTTCGTATTAACGATACTAATGTCTAATACTGCTTTAAACACAAAATTCATCATCATCTGCCTAGCCTTTTCCCAACTATGTTGGGGTCGGCTTCCAGTTTAACCGGATGCAGCTGAATACCAGTGTTTTACATGGAGCGACTGCCTGTCTGACCTCCACAACCCAGTAACTGGGTAACATGATACCCCTTGGTTAAACTGGTTGTCAGACTTTCGGGCTTCTGACTACAAGTAACGACTGTCAAAGATCTACAAATGACAGCCGGGACCAACGGCTTAACGTGCTTTCCGAGGCACGGAGGAGTCTTGGTATGTAATAAATGGTCACCCATCCACGGACCGACCTCGTCAAGCGTAGCTTAACCTTCGATCGACCCATGCGGCTGTTATAATTTAGCCACAAGCTCCTCCGCTTTAAACACAAAATTAATTTCTTGAAAGGTCACACTATGTGCTTCATAGTCAACAGTGTGGAAAATTTCTGCGAATGAAACATGCGAGGTAAATACTTTATGTACATAAGTAATATGTACATTAATTTGGCATGGTTAATCATCATAAATTTTGTGAACAGTGTTTATAAACTTCTTATTCTTGTCAATGGCCAATTTTTGTATAGAAAATTCCTTTTATTCTATGTTGAGATGTCTCTTGTGCTTTTTTTTCTCGTTTTCTTTCTTTTGCCCGTTCTGGTCTTATAGTACAAAGGCCTTATCCAGAAATACGCGCGAGTTTGATGCGTTTTGTAATACATTGCTCTTCAGCTAAAAGCTCTGTAAATAATGTATGGAACATTCCGAGCATTGAACTTCAAAGCGCGTGTCAATTCGTTTCGAATCCGTTCCTTCTGGACAAGGGCTTACATTCAATTTGTTTGTCTCTTCTATTCTACTCTGTTTTCTGTCACAATAAAGTTCATCATTATTCACCAATCAGCATGCAAATATTTGTATGGCATATAATTGTTCTGGATCAGATTGTCTGTGTATGTTTGTAAACGCACCCAAGACATAGTGGTGATTCTATGTGTCCCCACACATAGAATCATTAAGTATAAGTTTTTGAAAGTCCTTTTCCTTCATAACAATATAACTTAGCATATCGCTGTCTGCTGGAGAAGCCCTCCCAGGCAACGCCTCTCCTATCTGCATCCAGTTAGTCCCATCCAGGAATTATTTGGTTGTTATTATGTAATGATTCCTTACGAAAAGATTGATCGATAGAAGCTTTTCAAGAATAATATATCACCAAAGCAATTCTTACATATACTGCTGCAAAGGCGAAAAACTTATTGTCAGCTGACATAATTGCAGCGTTTGCACCACATAATGAATGGCTAAGCACAAAGTTCATCGACCTCCGTGTTCCCATATTCGTACAGTTGTTATTGTTTATCAGTGTCTTTTGCTGCAGTGTCTACTTAAATCTTAATGTCATTCAGAAGTGATTCTTAGGAAGTTCTTTCATCATTAATTTGGTTGAATTTCATTCAAATGCCTATAGTATTTATAATCTGAAGAGATTATTTTTAATAGCTTGTAGATTGGTGTCATGAATCAATGATTTTTTAGACCAATCTATTGGTTTCATTCCCAAATAACCAGCAAAATGCTTTTCTAAACTGAAGTTAAGTAGGTACACTACCATTTTAATTCATATTAAATAAGGCTATTATTCTCCACAGTAACCAAAGGTACATTGATAAAATCAGAAACACCAAGCCACTAATCAAGCAAGTCTTGCTCGACGACACGAGCCAAGCCCTAGGCGTAAACTAATATATCAAACAAAATCAATAATCTCTATTGTAATAGTTTAACACGCACCAAACTGGTTTCCGGAGAAATTCGAAATTCGAATTTCAAACGGCGAACAGTAAGACACCTGGCAGTTGGCACCACGGTTGAAACTTTCGCCAACATAACAATATTACTGATAATATGTTATATAACTCTAGGTCTCGGTCAACTGATGACCCTCATGGGAGAAATTTTGGTTATTTACATAATATTGGGTGTGTGTTTACTTTTAGGTAATAAATTCATTAATTATATAGCAGCTGCTGTTTAGATTTGAAAGATCGAGAAAGTTTTATTAAAAGTAAACTTGATGTTAACATCGTTAGTAAGTAATTCTCTTTTATGATGTTGTAAAGACTAAGTGCGTGAGTACGATAAGTTGAATGCAGATACTTTGTTTACACTTTCTTACAAACTGTAAAAGCGCCTCTAAAATAAATAAGGTGTGGTTACGGTTAGTAATTACTGTTAAGTAGGTATAGTTTAACCATCCATACTTTTAATTTCAAATGTAACAATCAAATTAATAATGCGACTCTTAAATGATGCAAACTGCCTTTTAAGGGGTCATTAACACAGCTGTTTGAATTTGGAACGAAAATAGTTCGTGACTCAGCAATCATTTTTCGAACGTTAAAAACGTATTTTTCGCCAAGTTCTTAACACAGCTAGTTACTTATTTGTATAGATTTTCTTTATTCGATAAGAAAGTCACCTGTTGAATATAAATATTTTCAATTTTAGAGTCTATGTAACAGCGTTAAGGTTTATTTTTTTAGTGTAATAATCCTAGCATGATAGATTGTATAATGAAATATGCGGTTACAAGTTGTGCTGTCAGATCTTTGCGTGCTTTGCGTAGCATCTAAAAGGTATCTTGGAAATCTTTATTAATTGGTTTTATGGGCTAGCAAACGAGTTTCTTTGAATGATAGGATCTGAAATGAGACTATTAGGAAAATAACTGCAGCCACTGATATACATAGTTTGCAGGGTTAGCAAGCTAAAGTACAGTTTGTTTGGCAAAGGATTCAAAGCCGATGGTCCAGATGAGTCACAAAGCGACTGTCGAGTACCTATTTACAAGCACAGCGTGGGATGCCCCTCAGTTAGTCTGACCTACGAGCTTTGTTTGATAAGTTGGTCAATTCTGTGTGGAAGAACCTTCGCGAAATCATAAGTGCAGTTAATTGTCAAGCAGCATTGGGATGACGGCTTACTGCACCTTCCCTTTACATAATAACTGTTCTGTGGAAATTTTACTGAAAATCACTGCCATGCAGTGAAGATTATCTGAATATTTAAAATGAATATTTGTCTGTAAGTATATCCTTTATAGAATCGTAGAATATGCATTCGATCATGTGATGATTATCTTTTCATTTGACTGGCCTGTTGGTCTAGTAGACCCTGACTGCTATACCGGAGGTCGTGGCTTTCCACCCAGGATAAATGTTTGTGTGATGAGCACGATCATTTGTTCTGTGTCTGGGTGTTATTTTTCTATAATATGTATGTATTTAGAAATATATAAGTATGTTTATCAGTGTTTAGTACCCATAACACAAGCTCTGCTAAGCTTGGGACTAGACGGCGTTGTGTGAAAGTTGTGGAATATTTATTTATTTATTATTATCTTTAGCAAAGTTGTTGTGCATGAGCCAAAGAAGGATTCTGAGTTGGTGCGTAGTACCTACTTAATAAAAATTCGTTTTCTTAAACTTTTTTTAATACAGCGCCATCTTGGATAACATGACAGGTGACAAATGTCATTACTGCCCATTATTTGATAACAGTTTGACAAGTCGTAGGCTAAGAAGGGAACAACATAACTTGGTTCTAAGGTGGAACGAAGTTTGCTGGTCGAAGTTGATTTATAAAATAAGAAAACCTTGGAGCTCCCCTCTTGTTTGTCAATGGAGACTCATTCTTCTTACACTTATCAATGAACATCAACAAACAAAATGAATCCACAGATAATTAAAACATCGTAAGTCAATCATTGCATCCGTTGTTTGACAAGTATTGAGGAAACGAGTTCGAACATTCTTTTCTATAACATTATGCAACGCTTTCTCACGGCAACCATAATATGCACCGCGTATATATTATAATTGGATGCATGCCTCACGACTTCGTAAATTATATCATCGAAAACGCGTATGTATTATACATACTTAATTATGAATAGGGGCATAACATTATAAATATGCAATTGTTATGATATAAAGTGATGTGGTTGTATAATAGTACTTCTCGAGTTATACTTTTAATTTGCGTATCTTGTAGACAAGGCTTAATAGAAGTTGGTGTGTGGCTTTGTTGTCAATTCATTTTTTTTATTTATGGCAGGCTGGAAGAAATAAAATATTCCATTCGGAATTCAAAATTTAATATTTAAATTGTGTTCTAAGTTTCCAGATACAATTATAGTCGTCAGGTCCAAGTTATACAGTACGTAATTAGCATAATATAAAATGCCAAAGTTCATGAACACATTTGCCAGATTAATCACAAAGATTGATTACATTGGATTTGTTGGATTAGTTTTTCTCGGTCAATCTTCTTCAAAATCAAAAGTATTCTTATTTTGATTGAGTAACTACGTACTTTTTTGTTTACAATATTTGTATATCTATGTATTTATTCTTGTATGTACTTAGGTGTATTATTTTCTAGTTATCTCTTTTTCATGTTGCACTTATCATGTTTTATTTCTGAATCATCTTGAGGAACTATTAGAAAATACTCTAGTATTAAGTCCGCTTTTCTGGTTGTATCTGTTTATGACAGTATCTAAATTAGTTAAAACAAACACTTTTCCACGTCAAACAAGTTTTTCTTTTTAATAAGTACATATAACATACGCAAAGACATTCAATACCTATAGACCGGACATCACGAACATAATTTTCGTCCGAAAAAGTGTGTCCTGCTAGATACATTAAGTCTATGAGTTTTTTGTAGTACGCTCCGCTGCCGCTCCAATATTCATTTATATAATTCTAGATGGCGTTACTGAGACATGGGATCAAAGTTTTTCTATGACATTTCCTTGACATGCCTGCTCTAAGTATTTTAAATCTCTTTGAACGTACGTTACATGTTTAATAATAAATGCTACAATGCTAAAACAAACATCTCACAAATCGCAGCTTTATAGACTATCGCTCAGCCAATTTTTTAGGATACAGCTATTATAAATTTCAGTGCAAAAATGACATGGAGGCTGATAAACAGGTTTACACTTAGAAACCTCTCTAGTCTTTTTTGTTCCCACAGTGGCATTGGCACTGTTTTTTTCAGAGCCGGTTGGTTACATGCAAAGAGGTCTGAGGTCAATGCTGTGCAGGTTTCACTCTGCTATTCATAAACAATATTAATATTTTAACATTTTGCAAAAAAAAATGCAACTTCTTGTCCGAGAACGGCACAATGTGACTTTCAAATTTTTTTTCTGCTTTGAATTTGCTATAACTTTTTGTGTTTCACTATTTAACATATAAATTAAAAGACAAGCGATGAAACTCATAATAAATACTGTGAAAGAAATATTTTGACTAATCAATAGGCGAAGCAGTCAGTCTGTGTCATAAGATTTATTATCTGTTTATAACATTTAATGCAAATTAATGCGTATCTGCATAGTATATAATTTACTAGCTGGGCCTACGATTTCATTTGCTTCTTAGGTCTTGCTTGGCATAATGTTAAAAATCCTATAACATGCTAAAAGTTTTTATCGAATCTAACTGGTACTTTCAGATATTGTCTTGTTCAAACAAATTAACTCTTCAGCTTTACTTCATTACTACCTACTACTATATAGATTAGAAGATTACGCATTTACTTATTCGTGTCATGTCAAGTTTACCGCTTAGAAGTAGGTTACGCATGACTGTGCAACAATAGCAAATCTCATGCTCAAACAGCAACTTTTAAGCGCTAAGCGCTTCAGAAAGGAATTTAGCATTTTGAAAACTGACGCCAATTTCGTATTTATCGAACTTCGTTATCTTTTATGAAAATGTAACTACATCTAGGCCCTCCGTAATGCTCTTCGGTAAGAATCACGTTGTAATTAAATTTAAGTTGACAAAGCGAGTTGTCATCTTACACTAGCGCCAGCAGGGCTAGCATGGGCTGGGGATATAACTTTTATCCACCGGTTATTTCCACTGACAAGGGATACAATTATCTTATCCACCTGCCAAAGCACGGCAACAGGGGGAAAGAGAATTATATCACTTTTTGACATTAGACGTGGATACTCATCCACGGCTAATAGCATGGCGACTAGTGAAAGATTTCGCGATTCGAGCAATCCCAATTGACAACAAAACAAAATAAATATCGACTACAGATGTAATAAAACGATGAAAGTACTTTGGTTTACATGACATTCTCGACTATTGTGTAATTTCTTAAAAGTTTTCTTATAATGGCAATAATTTCGTGGACAAGCGTTTCCCATGGTTTATCCCCGTGAATAGTTTATCCACCCATGTCGCCATGCTCGGAGGGTGGATAAAAATGACAGAGGGGAATAGTATTTCATCCTCTCCCCGTGGAAAGAATATCTCCGGCCATGCTAGCCCTGCTGGGATTGATTTTTCGCTCTACACTTTTTTCTGCCAGACAATTTAGTGAAAATTAATTTTAAAATTAAAATTTTTACGTCATTATTTTCTGTTAGGTGTGAATATTTTATTTTGTTTTGTTTCTATTTTAATTTTAAATTTGTTGTCCCTCTTTTTTTATCTCATTAGCTCTCATTATGTATGTACTTGTTATTTCATTTTGTTTTCCTTTTTAACTTTAATTTGATTATTTGTAATTTTTCACTCACATGAATGTCGGTTGACCTGTTATTGGCGACTGTATAAGTCTGATACTTTTTACTATTATTCTAATGTAATGCTGTATACAGAAGCTGTTGGTTTACCTTAATAAATAAATAAATAAAAATTAGAGTGAAGTCAATGCTTAGCATAAATATGGAATGACAGTTCAATTTGCGATCACTACACCTACAATTTCACGGGGTGGTTTTAACTCAAAAAGATTTAAAATACTATGAATGTCTTTGTTTTAACTGAATCGACTGGCAGAAACAGTGTAGAGCATAAGGGTAAGCTGGTTTAAAAAAACACACTTTACTTCAAACTTGATTCATAGTGGGTTCTTCGGCGTGGAAAACTTACGTGATGCTAAATACACACCTTTATTGTTCTCACTCTCAATAATAATTGATAGGCAGCTAATCAACAAAAGGTCTTGTAATAATTTAAAAATGAAAACAAAAGCACCACAACGTAATTTCAAAATAAGAACACTCGGCCACCCACTTTCAAACAATGGAATAAACAACAAAAGTGTTTTGCAATAGAATGCAATCGATCACCATAATTGGTATTATTAAAATCGATATGAGTTATCTTCCGAGCTTTACTTTTTCCACCATAACAAATTGGACCTTAAAATCTGTAACATATAAATCAAATTCGTATTTTAGAAGATGCACGCCCTTGTATTCGTATCGCTAGCAATTTGGTCGGGTGCTTTAAAGATGATGAAAACACGGTACGTGAGTTCGTTTTGAAGCGAGGGCTGAATTATTTCCTCATTATTTAGTTAATGGTGGAACTCGAAATTGGCCCGAGTTTCGCGCCCCGAGTAATGGCAGGTCTCCTTCACTGGTTAATAGAATAACCGAGACTGATAGTTCGAAAGCTTAATGAGACCCAGTTGCACGCGACGCGAAACAAGTTCTCAGATTTATATATCAAGCTGAGTTATACTAATTAAAGCATTTTAAATAGACGTTCCTGTCAGTTGCTCCCATGGGAATAAGCGTATGTTCTGTGATGAACCGGGAACTGAGGTTTGTTTGAAGCATTATAAATATAAACAAAGTGCCAGAGGTAACTAGGAATATTTATTCTTGAGTTACGACTCTCTGACTATAAAATATGCCTTAGTTTGTGATATTTTTTCAGTGATATATATATATATAATATAGACAGTGGAAGAGACATAAAACCTAATCCTGACATGATTAATTATTTGGAAAAATCTTAAATTCAGACGATTAAAGTCAATATTTAATAAACAAAATGGCGCCAGCATTTCCTAATTGACTGAACCTAAATCGTGAATAGGCTCTTAATAAACGAGTGCGCTTCACCATCACTGATTGCATCACTGCTTACCATCAGGTTGGATTGCAGTCAAGCACTGGTTTATAATATTAAAAAAAAACCTGAAAAGTAATGCTCAAACAAAGTCAGGGTCTTTCGTAAACCGACGAATAATTTTAACTAGAGCTGCCCCCCTAGCCAAGTTGACAATCTACAATCGTAAACGCGATTAGAAAACTAGCAATGTTTGGGAATGACATCACCTCTCGCTAAGTCACGTGGTCAAAACAAAGGGATTTGAGGCGTTTTTGATTGTAGAAAGAGTCAAGTTACAAACGATTCGTATCTATTCTCTTTCTACAATCAAAAACGCCTCAAATCCCTTTGTTTTGACCACGTGACTTAGCGAGAGGTGATGTCATTCCCATACATTGCTAGTTTTCTAATCGCGTTTACGATTGTAGATTGTCAACTTGGCTAGGGGGGCTGTTCGAATGTTCGTCGATTTTCTTTCTACTCTGTATTGTTTTAATCCTGGTAACATTTGTTCCGTCTGTTGTCTGAACAACTTCCTTGTATGTAATTACTTAAAACCATACTTCCATATCTTGTTATTAATACCCATCAAATTAATAACTTGTCTGATAAACTTCATTAGCATCACACTAAAGCTCAACTTAACCAATTAAAGGTGATGGTACTAAAAATATCCGCGAATCATAGTATATTTTTTACCTATACCATTATTCCCATAGTTTTTAGTATTAGAATACAAAAGGTGCTAAGTGAAGTTACGTGGTTTGCGACACCGACTAACCTTCGACCATTTTATCGCATTCACATTAATTGTCGCTACTGTGTTCGGGTCTAAAGGCTCCATGTTAAAGGTCTTGCGCATGTTTAGTACAATTTATTACATATATTGGAAGGCTACCGTGGGTACATGTTAATTGGATGTTTCTTCTAACATTAGCTAGTGTTCGAGAGGTTTTATCACAGCTATGAGTCGTGATATCACTGTAAATATTGACGGTTTGTTCACATGGTCTATAAATACTCTTATTTCTAAAAATATCACGGTATCGTGGTTGTATATTGAAAGGTTTATAACTGACTATTTCATGTACGGTATAGCAACGTCATGTAACATGTCTAACGGGGCAGAAACACGTCATCTTGTGACGTCATCTGCGTAGCAGGCCTACATGGTACAAAGAAAAAATGCTGGCAAATAAAGTAAAACAAAATCTTGAACGTTAATTACTTACCATAAAATGGAGGAAGCGTACCTGTAATACGTCCACATCTCAGTAGGTATAGTTGAATTCCCTGTAAGGGGTGAGCCTACTGCGATCAATTGAAACATATCCGCAGACTCCGGAATGATATTTGAAAAAGTCCAGATGGAAAAACTGAACAATGCTTTCCGAGGATCTAATTCAGGATCTCATGCTTAGCAGCAGCGGTTGCAACAACTAGTCTAACAAATCTATCCATTAAATCTTAATTCTAGATAATGAAATCAGAGAGAAGAAAACAAACACAACGTTAAGACAAGAATAAAAGCAACTACGGATAAATTGACGTCACTTTTACTTTAAATTGAATTCTACATTATATTACCAAGGGATTTAGTAACGAAAGATGGTGCGCATCTTCAATTAAACTCTCCCAACAATTATCCAGCCTCTCTTAAAAGATGTTTACGCAAGACAGTAGACAATTAAAAGCCGTATCTTTACGAACACTCGTTTAGTTATGATCAGACATGAAGCCGGACGGACTTCCTAAGGCCTTGTAGTAACGTGCAACCAACCGTGGTTCCTTGCCATTGTCCACTATTGTGTGTATAGTTACGTGTACACAGTGGTGCTGGATTTTGGGTACATTGGAAATTGAATGGGTATGATAAAAACGGCAGATTGTTGAGTCGTATGTTTTAGTGACGTTATGTTGAGCGACGTCCATACTTAGGAAAAAAATGCGTAATCGTGTATCAGAAATTATTTGAATATTTTTAATAAACTCATAGTGTATTCATACATAACATCATGCCTGTAGTTCCCGAAGGGCTAGGCACAGATGTATGTACCTATACCTGTAGTAAATCCACAGTTCACCAGTAATTTAATAGGGGGCGAGCCTTTAGCTAACTCTCGGGTCAAAATCCAGACTCTGGACTGTATATCTTATAATTATGTCAAAATCTAGCATTACGTGTTATGTAACCAAGTAAAGCCACTTTGCTTTTGAAATAAGAGACAAAGAACTAGAGGCAAACATCCCAAAGAGTCCATTACTAATATTAAAATCACCGTTTTTGGGTAAAGCGGTAAAAGACTTGAACTATGAAGAACTTAATTTAGCATGGTGTTCATAGCTATCTCGTTAATCTAGACAGCGTGAATCTAATTTAAAACTCGAAACAGTGTTAGATACCGGCAAGTCACGGCACCATAAAATCTTCATTCAAAAATTAGCACCGTTATCTAAACCCATTCGTTTTTCTGTGGTTAATCGAAATGGAATATAATTTTTAAATTAAGAATGTTTTTTTAAATTAGTTCTATGTTAACTTTAAACTTATTGGTTTGAACGTTCTAGAATCTAGTTCGTTCTAGCTCCCTTTTTACTGATTGGCCACAGAACGGCACGTCAGCGCGTCAGTCAGAGCGCATAGAAAGCGTTTCACCGCGCTCCAATGACTGCTCAATGGTCTTCATAAATTGTTAGGACGTTGGCGCTCTGGTAATTTGTCTCCATCATCATGTACGCAATCCGATCAATCATTGAAGAAACTTGATGATATTTCGAGCCGGATATAGCTTAAACTTGTTGGGTTTTTTATTGTATTGTCTTAATCTTTCTTTGTTTAGAATGCATTACTATGCGATGACGATCGCGTTAAGATGTTGTCTATTTTTTGCCTTAAATGTTGGAGTAGGTACCTACGTAAGTGATGTAAACTTTACTGTACCAATAAGAAAAAAATATTGCGAAATATGACTGCACGATCTTACAATTACAGAATGACGGTATTAAGTAAAGTGTTGCTATTATCGACGCAACGGTAAAAGTAGATCGACATGTTAAGAAAATTGAAAAGGTTAAGAAAGGCGTGTGAAATCAGAAGTGACATATTAAGAACATGGTAGTAGTGGAATTAACAGAACACAAAAATAGGTGGTGAACTTAAAGTTTTTATTCGCTAGAGTGTTTAAGTTTTATGTGAGTGTGACACCACTCTATTAGGAGCGAGATTATTTCTAGTCTGGCTTTCTTTATTAAACCAGTTTAGTTTTACTTTCAATAGACATATATTCACATTTTTGGCATTTGTTAACAAAAATATCGCAGACTATCTTCGAAATCATCATTGACTAAGTAGGATTCTACAATTTGCCAAATAACTGCTATCGACCGACGAAACTTAAGTTATCTAACTACAAAATAAGTAAACTACTTAACAATAATATGACATAACATGATTTATATCCATCAAAATTATCTACACAATTTTATGGAACGATTTACAGTCATCTAACCAGACAATGGTTTGGTAAAAATAAACGTTATCAAGGTTACATATAACATTAAAAGAAATAAAAGCGTTTGTATTCGTGACTAGAGAGTTTAGGACAAATCGGTCACAAACCATATTTTTATTCCTGCGTATGAATAAATGCTAATAGCAATCGGTAAACGTCAAGGATGAACCGTTATAAGTAAACAAATGTTAAAACATCATTCGATTGTTGAAACGGTAAATTTTATGACTAATTTTGGGTTTTTTTAAAATACCTGAAATGAGTTGAGGTTCAAGAATAAACATTACTCATAAGAAAGGATGACAGAGTAAGTAACATCAGTAGTTGATAACGTTAAGTCAAACCTAGCAAATAAAATTTAATGCAACCTTATTTCGAACGAAAATAGTTAAGTTATTGAAATATTTATACTAGCTATTAATACAATAATTTTACATGTAAACAGTATGAAACGCAGGAGGAAAGAGCGCATTGGAAAGCTAACCTTGTCCGCATTGATATCAATAGGTATCCAAAATCTGGTGGTGGCATTGCCACGTTCCATTGCAATACTAATGTGATGGTATTTGTAGATACGATTGCTCCAGTATTATTATCGTTTCTCATTCCTATGCAGATTACGAAGAGAACAAAAGATGACATTGTTTCATAACAGACTGATATCGCAAGGATTACAAAACATCGCGTGACTGGCCCATTTGTGATGTATCGCTAATCATTCTGTTTGCTACACGTTGGTTCGTTTACAACTACGAAATTTTACTTATAGAGTCAGTCTCAGATCTAGGAGGATACCATTTACAGTTACTTCTGCTTAAGAATATCAGTTAGGTACCTATACTCTTTGTTAGCTTACTCTCAAACACTAAGGAATTTCGAAGGGGTTATTTGTTAAATTATATAAACAAATACGCACATGACTGTAAAGAATTTTTAAAGTTTAATGAAACGAAAATTTCCACACAAAGGTCGGCTTGCAACGCCTGAGGCTTTACTATCTAACCTTTGTCAAGATAAAGATCATATTATTCTCGAACGACGCAATGATAATAATCGGTGGTGTCAATACTTAAATCACCTTCAAATACCATTTGAAAAAATAGGATGAAGTAAATGGAGCAAAAAACCTTATCGGACCACTGATCAATAGGAATGAAACAAAAGAAGTAATCTGACTCTGTTACCTTTCTTCCGCAAAGCGAGGTCAGGCGTGACCGATGCGAATTCCTTAAACTAAATATTCACGACCGTTGTAAACAGAACTTTACGTTGTGAAACACTATTCCACTCTGGAGATCACCAAGATTGGACATTAGAGTACTCATTCGGAAAGCCACCAGTTTCCAAAGCCATTATTTCAGAAGATGGATCGTTTATCAATGGTTATGAGACCATGAAGAAGGTAAACGCTTCAAATGAGGCATCCGATGTTTCTATCAAGCTATTACAGCGCTTTTCCATGCTATCATACAATTACAGTTTTCCATGGTTGACTTAATTCCTAGTCGGTGTTTTATGATTTGTACAATGTTCAAATCAAATAAATGATGTCGAATTTGATCTATGTAATAATATTATTCAACTGTATTTTCGTAACAAAACCGCGTTTCACTATTTCAAAAACTGCTCCAGTTTTGAGTTCTTTTAATATTATCTTGTGCGGTGTTGACTCAGCTAGAGGCACGATCGGTTTTGACATTTATACCTTTTTCCATATTTATGTGCATCTAGAGAGTAAAATCTTAAAATCGTGTCTATTTATTACTTCCCGATTCACTACCATCAATAAGGAGCTTACGAACATTATCTGAAGATAGATAGAAAGCAGTAAATCAGAAACTTCTACTATATAGCGGAGTTTGCAGGCCAGAAGGTGACATGCAATTTGTGTGTTGTTGGATTCTATAAATCTTACGTTGCTGTCGTACGTAGCTTAACGCTTACCGACTCACGATTATTAACATGCATTTCTATTCACCTTAAAAGGCAAAATGCGTGCATGCTAATGTTAAATTCTCACGTATTTCCTAAGCTTACATTCATTTATCTGCTCGCATGCATTCCTTAAACTCGATTATTGCCTTTATTAGGCTATTTAGCTCTTCCCCTATGAGCGTTTTGTGTAGTAGCTTCAAGTCAGGTCTCATTTAAACGACCCTGCCTACTTTCCCCTGTATATAATGGTACCATTATAAGCGCATTAGCTAGATAGTTGGATGTCTTCGCTTTGACTCTAATGTTGTCTACTTCGACTGCAAGCTTGAATTAAGGTGGCGTTTGCATTAAACATTGACATTATTTTGACATGATTGTCGTCGTAAAGAATATAATCCTTCAGCACCATCCTACCGACCTAACCTGCTGTACTGATCGTTTATCTCAGTAAAACTCTACAGCTTCAGGACCAGTTAAAAACCTGACTGATTGCACATTTTTGCGTAACCCAGAATTGTTATTTCTGTTATTCGTGATTTCTGTCATCGAGATCTTTGTAGACCATTCGTATCGACATGTTAGCACTATTTCCTAACGTTATTAGTGCGCCTAACATAATTATGATTTGTTTGTTCGGACACTTATAAACTTTAATGCAATAATGGGAATAAGGGCCGTGGGAAACGATTAGCTAGTCTATTCAAGAATCGTTTGAGATTTAGAGGCGCCAAGTAATAGGATAGTCTTAACTGCGAAGCGAATTTATTAAATTGTGTTGGTAAATGATACTTAAATTTTGATTATTATGTGGTACAAAGACATATTGGTATTTTGTTGTACTCGTTTTAACAATAAATGTTTCTTTGTTTCAGGTACTTCAAAACTTTTAATCTCATTGTAAGCAAACGGATGAAGAAAATAATGTAAAAGGTAAATTAGATGGAATACCAATTCAAAGTACTCTTTTTATAATTCAAACTAAAGGCAGGTGAATAACTAACAAAGCCCTTTTGGTGGTCACAGGGCTACACGTACAAATAAATATATTAGAAAAGTGATTCATATAATGGAAGCCACGTACTCCAAAACAGTTGCGAAACATTTCTCAAACAAAAATCACGATTCTGACATTTGAAATATCGTTACGGGCGGAGTGGAGCGTGGCATTTGCGCCCGCGCATACCTCCCGAGCCTTTCGAGGATACATACACCAATTTAGATTCTACTTTATTTAACGTAAGGATATCAGATCTTAAACTCTATCTTATAGGCTTTAAATGCTAATTTGAAACAGTAGAGATTCACGTGAAGAGCGTAAGAAGGTAAGTCGATATGTATACTGATTTGAATTTTTAAGACTGTAATTTGAACGTACTAGGATTCTGTTAGATTTATATTCGTAGCTAATTTAGTGGTTTATGATCTGGCCTCAATTGATTCTGCTATACGTAAATCAAATATGAATTGCACGCATTCTTCATTTGAGTGAACGTACCTAATGTACTTTGTTGTTCTATGTTTGTATGTTACCTTTTAGAGATAAGTAGAAAAAACGCAATAACAATCCGTATGTGATTAAGATCAATATTCAAGCGTATTTATTAGGTTAACGAACAATTCAAGGTATTAATTGACGTTTTAAAATCATATTCAGAGAAGCCCAATTTGTAGTGTTCTGCATGACTCACAGTATCGACTATTGTTGCAAAATCTTCGCCAAAAAGGGCAAACAACCAATCTATCTGTTCAACTTGCCATAAAGGACTAACCTGAATGTCAATTTCTAAGCTGGACACGAATCGAGAACGTTTGAACGTGGCCAATGTGGCCATGTCAAATGTCAGCTGACTTGAGCAGACATGTTAATAAATCGTGATGGGTTGAAAGTTGTTTAGGAATTCTAATTCACTATCGTCCGATTTACTACAGAAAATATTGTAGAATGTATTTATTTCTGCCTCATTGGTTTTGTAGTCGTTGGTGCTACTGTTGAGGTACGTTATGAGTTTGATAATCAAAAAGCTTCAAATTACATTTTTAATGACTCATTTGTAGTCCAGAGACTAGATCTGTCCCCAAATTGAGTGCAATTAATAGGCCCTATTACATCAAACTAAAACATAGCCGGTGAATTGAGTACACTTCTACCTAACACTTTGAGGAATACAGGCGTGATAACATATATTAATTTAACTCTTTCATGCATTTTCGTTTGTTTAAAGATTCGAGATCGGCCTCTGACTTGGCTTTATATGCCGTAAGAAATATCTTTCGGGCATGCACGGTTTCCTCACGTTGCAGTTGTTTTCATTCACCGTTTTTGAAGGCAAATGATAATAAATTATAAAATACACACATGAATTTAAAAAGTCAGAGATGCGTGCGTGCCTAAGGTTTGAATTCAAGTCTTATTGTTAAATAAAAAATGTCTCTAGTCCCCGTTATGAACCGACTAGATACGCAAAGAAAATGGCGTCAAGAAATTTTCTGTCTAAGCTGGTTGTAAAAGTTAAATGATTGCAGTTCTTATGAACATAAGTATGAGCTGTAAATTCCTTACTTTCTTAAAGTTCTTGTATTTATTTAAAAATATGTTTTCAGTCAATGTCTGTCACGTCACAATACAAAACGATGCTAATTGTTTATAGACAACAAAAGATCTCGATCTGACAAATTAATAAGCCATACCAATTTCGACGTCTATAAATGGGACAGCTATTATGATTAAAACACGGTGTCTAGACCAAACAATAGCTATATAGAAGTGGAACAATGGCCTTTTAATAAGTGGTCTAAAGAATCAAAGGCCATGCTTGCTACCAAAATGTCCACAAAAAAAGTTGCCCTGTGGCACTCCATTTATTTCCCATTCGATAATATTTATCAATTAGTATAATGAGGGCACGAACAATTGCGCTAAGGTCACGTGTCTGTTATAACCGATTCTGTAATTAAACGCCACAATAGCTTTCGTTTACTGTGACTTATGTTCTCGACATAACGAGGTATGATTGGGAATGCAATTAATTCCACGAGGTTATTAATTTTAGTTTTATTTAAACACACAGTTAGCTGTTCAATTATTTGTTTTTTTTTAATTCAACTTGCGTGTCTGGCGGTTATTTTTTATGATACAAATAACTCATGAGTTTAAAGGCATTTTTCAAATACACATTTCGAATGAAACAAGAGATTTCGGAAATCGAAATTGTTTTCGATAGATTTGCCAATTGGATACTTAGTAGACACCAGCACATGAAGCTAACCCAAACTGTTAAATTTTCCCAATTGAATATAAACATTATTTTCTTTTTTACAAATTTAAAAAGTTAAAGAAATTTAACTCATTAGGGTAGCTTGAAGCGCAGGCTGGCCTCTGTACAAAGTCTCTTCTCTTTCTCTACCAAGTCCATCCAAAGTCTGTCTGGTTTTAGCGAAAAGGCCGCCAATTGTAGCACTCTAGGTAGCTTTTCAAATTATTATTAGTACGTTTTTATGGTATTGTTAATACCTACTTGTACGATGTTTTTTTGTTAGGCGCAGTTGTAGAACTATAACGCCCCTTATACCAATCTCTTTGTTAGACTGTCAAAACGAGTAATGTCACGAGTCATAGTGACGCAGCGAAAGACAAGTTTTAGCTCGTTATTAGCTTTGTCAGTCCAATTTATAGCACAGTTTGATTGTTGTGATTTATATTTTGTTGCGAACAGTGGTGTTAATGGTAAATAATTAATCAATTTGTCGGGTACTTATATTGTTCTGATAATTGGTTACTTCGGTGACAGGCGTAAGTTAGGTTATATAATAATTTGTTATTGTAAGGGAAATATGTATCTTTTTTGTGTGGTTAAAAATAAATTATTTCTTCCTTCTTTTGTGGAGGCGTTTTAACAGATCAGTCTGTTCTACAACACGCCTTATACATATAATCGAAAAAACTCATTGTAAAGTATAAATATTTTTATATTTAAGATCCTACGAGATTCGAAGGTAGTAGGACTGTATACCTAATCATTCATCTGGTTGTCTTGAAGTGATGCGAAATGAAGATTTATGGCTAAACGCAGCTCTCTCAACCCTAGTAACACTGCGAATGGAGACTTTCAATAAATTATTTTTTCATTGTTACAAAATTAGACGATCAATTTCTACTTAAATAACTATTGTACTTATACAAAAATATCCATTTGAAAATATAATACTCCAGCGTTTGCTCGTTCTTAGATAAGGGTACCTGGAAATGACCTGTGTTAAAGAAATAGCGAATAATAGCGAGCAATAGCGAAATTACGCCTTTTAGATGCGAAAAGGCAACAGACGGACAGACAGATAGAGTAACAATCTAATTTATGATATTAGTAGATATATGGATGATAACAACGACTCTAATAACCACACTTATAAGTCTTGTCTCTCAGTATCTTGAATGAGTACAACAACGCATTTTCCTCAGTACACATAGAACAAACCTAGTATACGCGACATTTCATTCACACCTAGATTCGCTATAGAAACACATTCATGACGAAACGCTCCCACAATTACTACACGAAGTACTGACATCAACAACACGCCATCAGACTTGGCGTCTTCGTGCCTTATTCCTACGGTTTCATCATCAGCTCTCACGCGCACAAAAGCGAAAGCTCACACCTAATTAATAGCTCAAATATAATTCGGAGCTAAGCGATGTCGTAACACTTTCATCCTCTTACGTTTGACAATTACGACTTTATAATCTCGTATACACAAACGTCTATTGTAATATTCTGGGAACATTTTAAATCGACTTTTGTTCGTGTAAATCTTGGCGCGCTTTCATCTTTTTTCACTTTTGTTTTTCCCACAAGTGTTTGGAATTTACGTTTCGACGTTTGTGTAAGTGATATCAAGGTGTTTAAGTGTTTACTTTGGAGCGTTATACAGAATCATTTCATCATGGTAAGTAAGGCATGATTTGTCATTAAGTAAAAATTGTTTCGCATACAGGACACAGCACACGGAATTGTTAAGAAGCATTGCATTTCTACTCTCTTAGACATCTGTTTCGTCCTTGTTATGGAAGGAGACACTTATGTCAGTAGTGTTTCTCTAAGTCGTATCATCATCATCATCTGCCTAGCCTTTTCACAAATAAGTCCGCTTTTCGTCTAACTGAACGCAGCTAAACACCAGTATTTTATATGGTCTATCTAACCTACACAATACAGTTACTGGGGGACACTTACCCCTTGGTAAGACTGATTAAAGACTTTCGGAGTTTGACCTAACCTTAACGACTGTCAACAAATGTAGGTACCAATGACAGCCGAAACAAAGGGGCCAGCGAACGGTTTTAGGTATGAATGGGTGTCACTTATCCTCAGATTGACCTCGACTATCGTAGCTTCATCTTTGATTGACCCATGTAGCTATGCCATGTCTCTAATTACCTAGCGGTCTATGTGGCTTTATAGACTTGTTCAAAACAGCATTTCCAAGTTTGATGTGTTCTCCTGACTTGCTCATCAAAGCTATATCATGTCAGGGCTTGTCTTATTTAAATATTGCAGTAAAGAGGGTGGAAGGGACACCAACGCATATCCGGACACCATTATCCTCTTCATCATTCTGCACCCCCCCAGCGTTAAAATTTTTCTTCGGCTGTCCCTTATTTCCAAATTTTACTTGATGTTCTTTTTATTTTTAACTGTATTATGTCGTGATTTCTGTAAAAAAATAATGAGATTTGTAATTAAGGAAGCGACTTTTTAACTGTTTATAAATATATCTCATAAGTTTAGAAAAAAATGTTAAGTTTTTCATTGATTAACGTAAGAGTTGGAAAAGGGCGACTAAAAAAATTGTATGCTTGGGATTTCAGAATCATGTACAGTGTGTACGATGGTGTCCCTTTCATCCTGCATGTCTATTTTCCCCGTTGCCTGTTAAACCTGAAGTATCATATTTATCACAGTGACATTGAATGATTCAATACGTGTAGTCGTAAAACTGATGTTTAAGCTTTTCCGTGACTGCTCATAAAATGTTACGGGGACGCTGTTTGTACCAAGTACCGTATATTTAATCTGTGTTTTTTATTGCCTTATTGTTATTCTATTATGTATTATATTCTGTAAGATAATTTGCGGAAATATTGGCAAAGTAGGCCACACACCTTTGTTGTTAACACCGTCCCAGCCGTACCACATATATTTGCGGTAATCAGAAGCTAAAATTTCTAACACCTAGTATTACTAAAGGATATCATCCCATTAGACGGAAACTAGGAAAAAGCTCAACAGATTTTTATGTATGTCTTCCATCAAGATGAAAAAGTTTGTATGGCGCTTTTAGTGGCTTACGAGTATATCTTTTTATTCATACAGAAGTTAGGCAGAAATTACAGAACGTCATCTGTTACGATTCTTCCATATTTCTTTTGCTTCGTTTACATTCATACATTAAGTCATACACACACGCCGCTTGCGAGTACTACGCACCTTAATACAAATATTGTAAGTACCTACTAAAAATCTTCATAGGTAAGTGCCTTGTCCTGCGAGTAAATGTATTTGTCCCTCTCTTTAAGACTTGCTATAGGAATGCTTGAGTTTATTCACGAAACGGTAGTTATGTGGTACACGTACCTACAATATACTGTAATGTAAACCTCATTAATATCTCTGTTTAAAGTTTTTGTCGTGTATATGTCGGTGTCGCGACACTAACAGACAAGCTATGTCCTCATACCATGCAGTGTGTTGTGTCAATGATTTATATGTTTACTGGGATAGTTATCGTTTCATTAGTTATGACAAAATCCCGTCTTTAATATTAACTTGGTACGATGAAAGATTCAAAGAGTTTGCATCTCAAAATATTTTTAAAAAGAAAACATGGCTATCAAGAAGCCAAAATAAGAAAATTAAAAATCTGTTTCGTCGCATTCTGTCTTAAATGCTTTATAGGTACTATAATATTCAATAAAGATAATGTCTGGACTTTAAAAGAGACTTTGACCTTTGAGTTTCTTTCAGTGTTTCTTTTCATAGTAGTCTGATAGTGAAACACCGGTAACAACTACTAGTTAAAAAAATTACGTGTAAAAGTGTTTGTGAAAATACTATAATTTAATATTTTTATTAATATAGCTGAAGGGTATCTTTGTTTGACCGTGCTACTAATATTTGGCACTACTGGTTAGATTTGCAAAGTCATATTACATTTAATAGCCCAGTTACTAAGGAAAGGTACAGATTTCTTAACATATTACACAGTATTACCCTGAGCTGGTAAAGTTCATAACATCACGAAAATAACGAAACTATTATGGACACAGATTCCATAATATCTAGATAATATTTAAAAAAACATGTTATCGGAGACCAAAATAAACGTTCAATCGAGTATGAATTGTCAAAATAAACACAAATACCAGTGCTTCATGAACAGGCGCAACGGAGATCTGCAATCTTCGTGACGTCATAATAGCCAGAGAGAAACTGCAAGTTGTGTTGCACGTAATTGGTAAAAAAACAAAATGTTTAAAAATTGCATTAAACCACTGACAGACAATTGTGACATGCACGCAACTTTGACTGGCGTTACACGATACTATTATTTTGTTTGTTTTCAAACTAAGTAGGTTACCGAGTTATTTTTGTGTTCAGATTCGAAATCTACTTCTTTTGCGGGTTTCATTTATCTATGCAGGTGCTTTCTTGATTACTTTATGGCTGAACTCAAGGAGTAAAACATTTTGACTTTGACTTATGGAGAGAGACTATTTGATTTTACATTTCTTTGTAAGAAGGGATTAATATTTTATAATACTTATTAGAATTAAAAAACAAAACACAATTAGAAAGCTATATAATAATAATAATTAATAAATTATAGTATTAATTTGGTAATGGATACTAAAGTAGGTATTTCATTGTATGGATTCAAATTTTTCAAACGAATAAGACAGATGTGTTGCTTGAGGAGTTTGTTCCGGAACTTCTTCTTTCTAGCAAAAACACTAGGAAGTGGTGAAGGTCGTTTTTGAGAACTGTCTTAATTTTTTTTTGACGTTCAATAGTGCTAATGCTCAGCCTATTTTGAAAAAAGACTTTTGATTTAAAGTTAGTATGGAAAATAATAATAAATAAATAAATATCCCACAACTTTTCACACAACGCCATTTAGTCCCAAGTTAAGCTTGAGAGCTTGTGTTATGGGTACTAAACAGCTGATAAACGTACTTGTATATTTCTAAATACATACATATTATAGATAAATTACACCCAGACACAGAACAAATGTTCGTGCTCATCACACAAACATTTGTCCTGAGTGGGAATCGAATCCACGACATCCGGCATAGCAGTCAGGGTCACTAACTACTAGACCAACAGGCCAGTCAAAAAAAGGACGGACAGGAAAAGGACGAGATTCACGCGGTAGGAACTCCTACCGCGTGAAGTGAAGTGTTAGTTCAAATGGTACCTCTTATCGTATGAAACATGGTATCCCTACACATGTATAACATTCTAAAATCGCGATTGCCGGGCTAATTGCGTTGGAATCTGGCCACTGTGTCAGTGTCGTCTGGCGAAAGTCTCCTTAATTATCATTACTTCGGCTAATAAGAAACTTGGCAGATATGGGCTAAGTTTGCGGTTGAGAATCTCTAAGACCTCAGAGGTACCTACAAATTAGTGATGAAATGATATTAATTTCTGTAAGTAGATCTTTCCTAATACTATTACATGGCGATATTTTTGTTAAGTATATGGTTCCAACATTTCCAAAATGACTGATCCTTCGGAATAAATGCCAATAGAAATTCCGCAGTCTTGGTCACTTTTAAAATCCTGACATAAGATTGTATTATTATATTATGTGTGTACGACGCAGGGCAAAGCCTGGAATAACCTTTTAAGTAAAGAACCAATTCAGCTTTAAGTTGACTTGTCCTGACAGACGGCCAGCATGCTTACTTAGCCTTCGTATTGCTCAAACTTATTTTAGGGAGCTCAACGAACCGTCACACAACGCCAACGCCGGTTATTTAAAAAATACTCAAAACTGGCAGACATGTATGGTCGCAATCATTATAAATCTGTCTAGCCTGCAAATGGAGGAGGTAAAGGAGGTAAACAATAAGTTGATGATGGCTAATGATTTTAAAAGTTAAATAAAGTTTTAAGATAAAGAACAAAAAACATGTATGTTGTGTCTTGTGAGTATTAATCATCATAAATGTAAAATTAGTGTCGACGATAAAGTCATCCTTTTTTGTCAACATCCTAAATAGGTAATTTGGTCATCACAAAAACTATATAGCCACCATTAACATAAAAAATCCTGCACGAAGCATAATTGATTGCGTGATTATAGGAATAAATTCACAGAGCTGTTATTTCAATCACTTATCGTATGAATAGAGGCACAAGAAATCATTAGTAATGGAGAACCTACAGCCATAATTGGTGTAGCCTTGTGTCTGAGAAAAATTAACAAAAGACCCGGAGGTGAAAACAGAACGGCCTTACATCGGTAGAAAGAATAGCATTACAGTATTGTTTTATAACGCATATACTAGAACAATACAAACGAATCAAGAATATACAGAGGCCCTTGCAACAACGCGCGAACAAACGTACATTTCAAAAATTTCTTAATGTAATACAATACAATTATGTTGGTTTAAATTTATATGACGAGAATGAATATTAACAATTACCCATAGATACAAGGAATAGATACGATGTAAATATAGAAAAAAAATATTTAAGAAACGAGCGCGATTCCAATAACAAAATAGAACTTTGAGATTCCTTCATTAGACTAGGCAAAGAAAATGTCAGCGCCGCGAATGAGCTTCAATCAAATATTGGGAATTAAGAATTTGGAAAAGGACACAAAATACTGGCTGGCAACTGATTCAACCCAGCTACCATGATTGGTCTTCTCTCTATTGATTTAAAAAGTGCTTATACTACGTTGATTCAGTGTTGTTATATTTTTGTTTGTAATAAGTTGCGTGCGTGCGTGTGAGTTTAGGTGCATAATTTGCTGAAAAAATTGCGAGGGACATGCAATGAGTAAACAGATGTGAATCTACTGATGCTAAAAAGTTCATGATAAGCTAACCTAGGCGTTTAAATTGATAAATAAAGACTCGTTTTAATCTGAAGATTTCAATTTTATTACTGAGTGAATATCTTATTACCAGTATCATTATTATCCACAAAAGTTTTCCCAACTATTACGGTCGAAGATGTAGAAAGTTTTTACTACCTACAATTTTTAATAATCTTCCAGTGGATTAAAACAACTGTGTTACAAAAGCGTCATTTACAAATAAAATACTCAAGTACCTATTCAATGAATTTATTCAAACCCTTACTGTTGAAAATATTAAAAATTACACAAATGTGAATGTGTTAAGAATAATATGTAAATGTAATAATAATTGCTTGTGTTAGACAAAGGCTACATCTGCCAACAAACTGTTGTCTGTGTTGCCTATGTGAATAAACTATTTTTCAATTTTGTTTTCATTTTTTTATCAACTACGTTAGGGTCCTGAATGACAGTATTTTTCATTGGTAATGCGTATCTAACCTTACTCATTCGTAAGACTGGTCAGACCTTCGAGAATTTGACTACCCGTTCATAAAAATGACAAAAATCTCCAAGTGACAACCGCAATACTTAATGGAATGTCACCCATCCACGGATCGACCTTAACAAGCTAATTAGCTTAAACTTCGATTGCCCTATGTTTCTGTAATTATACAGGGTGTAACGGAAAGGGTATATACATACAAACAGGGTGAATAGAGTATTTAATAACGAGTCTTTCCTCAAAATTTCAGCTCCCAACTAATAACTTTGAAACTTCACGATATTATTTAATATCGACAGTTTATTAAATGCAAAATCATAACAAACGTGTCACCGCACTATGAGGGTCATAATCCTGTCCGGCAAGGTTCAAGTATATCTATCTCGGGTTCTGCGCGCCTAGTACAGACCTATCGGGCTCTGCCTAACCGACGAAGGCGCGACGGCGCGGGCGGGCTCAACTTTACAATTATGTATGTATATGTATAAAAACGTTGCCATGTCGTTTCTTATCACCAAGAGAATCCGTGCCCTTCGGATGTATATACCCTTTCCGTTACACCCTGTATAGCCATGCCCAGAAAGAGCTGTTAGAGGCAATAAAAAGAGATAGTAAATAATATAAATGTTCATTGACATTCTTTTGTCCAAAAATATAGAAGTGGAAATACCCCACTGCACATGGTACAAGCACAGTCTAAAAACATACAGTCGTCCGACGAAGCTGTCTAGACAGGGCTATCGTGCGGGGTGTGAGGGGCGAGACGCGGGAAAGCCGCTCCCGCACTGCGAACAAAACGATGTTCGTAGTGCGGGAGGTAGGTATTATTCAAGTCTAACGCGTGTAGAAGTTGTCGACATTTTTCCAGAGATCAAAGGCGTCATCCTACTGTATTAATATTTATACTGTGGTACAAGTATGGATTAGCTTTAGACAACCATCATGATTCTTGATCAGTCAGCCTTATTTATTAACAATTTTATGTGATAATATTACTGAACACGATATGAAGTAAGCAACATTGTAGTTCCTCCTACCTACTGACTGGTTTGAATAAGAAATTACTGCCTAATAAATGTCATAGACTCATAGGTAATGTTAGTGTTACCGGCGTAAGTGTGTATGGTTCAGGAAATGTTGAAGATCTTGTTGCGTATGTAGCGTTGTGGTTTTATGTTTGATGAGAATAGGTTTTATAACCAGGCGATATAGACAACGCTATTGTTTTTACTTAATATTAATAATGTTGTTCTTTTGTTTCGATTTTGATTTCATTTGAGGTTTAAAAAGATAAAAAGAAATCTGCAATGGTCAGAAAAAACGTAGGTGTGTATTCCATATTCAAATCACTTTCACAAATTGATACAGCTCCCGTTAAAACAAATTAGTATCAGATTTGTTTGAGTTTTAATTGTTTCCTTATCTTTTTTTTTAATTCGCTTACTAGTGTCAGTAATGCGAGTTTCACATTACTATATATTTAGTCTTGTTAACCCTTCCAACTAAGCTAAATAGGCTTGTGTCTGAAGTGGGTTCAAGAATGAAAAAAATAAATTGAAGAAAACGCATTATGGAACTTTAAGAGTGGGTGTTAAAGTCATTTCTACAAAAGCATAGACACTTGTTTACATAATTTGGAAGCTATATTGCAAACAAAGGATACGAACATAACTAGTTTTAAACCTGTAGTCCGCTCCCTTCTTCTCTAATTGGTTCTGAATTGATATTTGTATTATTATAAATGTGTATTGTGATGTATAGGTATACCCATGATTATTATCCTTCAGAATTGAATACGTTTCAGAGAATATCTCATTTAAACAAACATACTCTACAATTTGTATGTCTGTTTAATATAATTACATTGATGCAAAGCCCAGTTGTTTTCTAAACGTTTTGATGTAGTACCTGTACATGTGCAGTGGCCAGCACATCCAGCTACCCCTATGCGTCAAATTTCTTTAATAGTTTTTCAACTTTATATCAAACAGAATAAGGTTCATGATCAATTGGGAGAATTCGACAGTTTGTGTGCTTTTGTTTGTACCAGTTTCACTGCAAAATATGTCCAAACAAAACATAATTCTGTATACAAACGCAATGAATACACTCAGCTTAATTATTTTCCTAATGACTTGTTGAATACAATGATCGTTAGGCAGCAACCTTGAATTGTATAACATTACTGAATTTGATGCGGACGCTAGTGTTAATACTTCACTCAAAACCATTAATTATGGAATAATTACTAGTTAAAAACCTCATTACCGGTGTTATTCAATAACACTTCCTCATTTAGGGTCTTTTGGTTAATGAAAAAAAGACTATTGTATTTTAAAGTGGGTATATAATAACTGCATGTCAAAGTATGTAGGGTGAGACTACCTGCTTTTAACTGTCTGTTTATTTCCTATGTATTTGTTTTGTAATCATAGGTGTCATTACACTAAGGTATAAGTAGGCAATGTAAGACAATAAATAAAATAAATAAAGATTCCACAACTCTCAGACAACGCCATCTAGTCCCAAACCAAATAGAGCTTGTGCCTTGAGTACAAGACAAGTGATAAACGTACTGATATATTTCTAAATACATACTTATCATAATAAATTACAACTAGACTTAGGGCAAATGATCGTGCTTATTACACAAACATTTGTCTTGGGTGAGCATCGAACCAACGAACTCCGAGAAAACAGCGCCACTCTATTAGACTAACAGGTCAGTTATTAAGATTTTCAGTGACGAGACCTGTGCAGATATAAATAATTGCTTTCTCCAAAATAGGATGATGAGGGCCAGTAATTTATGAAGACGTAGTCCGTTCTTCAAGCGGATTTGCGATAAAGGCATCTCACCTTTGGTGCGAATTCGCCTAGAATACATGTAACCGTTAAGGACCTGCTGAAGGCGTGAGTTCCTTGAAGAATGATCGGCTAGATATCATCTTAAAAAAGCTGACTTTTTAACATACACAAATATAAACGTATACAAACAAAATAGAAACAATAAGATTGGCCAGGTCTTCAGGTCGTCTTGCTTTCGCAGAAGCTTAAGCATTCACACATTAAAATTTTAAAATCATCGGTAAATATATCACAGTTCAGGTTTGCTTCCACGAGGCTATAATAATAATATAATATAATAATAATTCAGACTTATAAGATTGCTCATTCTACATATTATGTATAATGAGCAATCTTATAAGTCTGAATTCAAAAAAGTTTGTCAACTGTTTTGCTATAATAAACAGTTTTGATTTCTGGGATCATCTAGTCTGTTATTTTCAAAAGTGATTTCTTAATTTAAACGTTTAATATTGCTATATATCTAGGCAACAAGAAATTGCCAAGCTCAGTCTTAATTGGCATTCAGTTCAACCTATTCTTGCAAAGCCTAGGCGCTCTTGAAACTATAGTACATTTTACACAGACCAATAAATGACAGAGCTATTGAATGGCTTAACCATAATCTGTAGACCATGACTGCAATTGAGATCAAAGACCTAACCCCTATTGTGGCTATTGCGGTTTATCCTAATACAAACATGAGCCAAGATTATAGCATTATGCACTTTATTGACGAACAAATAAGGCTCGATGATTACGTGCCACATGTGTCCTTTATGGTAAAGAACAAATAACTTTTTAGTTATAACGAAAATTCAAGTTGGAAATCGCATATGTCCAAACTTGGTATATGCATTTATAGGAGGTTTCACCCCATCAACGTTGTAATTGTGTGTATTCCTTATTAGGAGAGGCAATAAAACATTGATTGTGCAACCAGTGTCAACTTACTCAAAATTTTTATTTATTTGTTAATTTTTAGGGTTCCGTAGTCAACTAGGAACCCTTATAGTTTCGCCATGTCTGTCTGTCCGTCCGTCCGTCCTCGCTTAACCTCTGTGACCATTAGCACTAGAAAGCTAAAATTTTGTACCAATATGTGTATCAATCACGTCAACAAAGTGGTAAAATAAAAATTGAAAAAAAATGTTTAATTAGGGTAGCCCTATCCTATCCTTTATTATCCTAGCCTAAGTGGGAAGTGATTTTTTTTTCAATTTCAACCCTAACGTGTGATATATTGTTGGAAAGGTATTTAAAAATAAATTAGGGTTTACTAAAATCATTTTTTGATAATGGCAATAATTTCGGAAATAATCGGAAACGGAAACCCTCTAACTTTTGAACCATAAGTTTAGAAAATATGAAAAAAATCTGAAAAGTAGGACTTTATAAGGACTTTCTAGGAAAATTATTTTGAACTTGGATGGAAACACTTTTTGTACAAAAAAGACAAAAAGTTGTACAAAATAATTTCTTGACTAAGTTTGTAGTATATTCGTAAATCGTAAACCGTGTTTTCATGACCTACCAAGCCGATTTGAGGTCTAAACTACGGAACCCTACACTGAGCGTGGCCCGACATGCTCTTGGCCGGTTTTTTAATAGCTGTATTAGGGACTTTAGCCATATTTAAAGCAGTTTGCGTCTTAACCATACTAAAAGCAGTTCGCATATTGATAAGTAAGAAATAATAGTAGGTTAAGTGCACATTCCATTTTTCATTAAGTGACTCAGATTACGCAAATGATAGTTCATTATTAGTATAACTTCATTATTTTTTGGAGGTATGAGGAACAGGGTGTAAAGTTCCTCATCCACCATTGAAGAGGGAGGATCCTCCAACCAGACGGGTGTTGTGTCTGTTGGGCTAAATACTACCCGACGGTTGTAATCGGGAACTGGTATACGTTCAAATTGTGCGGATAACTCTGATACCGAGATGTAGGATATCGGTCAATAGTTCGTATGTGGCGAGATAGATGTCGCTAAAACTTACAGACATACCTATATTCACGCCTTTTTCCCCATGGTTAGGCAAAAACTACAGAGCGTCATCCGCTACGAGTATAGACATAGAGAATTGACTGAGCGATATCCATACAAAATTTGACACTCCCTAGAAAAAGACAGAGGGACAGTGCGGCCAATACCTGTCTCTTTCTTTCTCTTTTAATCAGAATTCTAGAAAGAGTCAACTATTGGCCGCACGTTCGCTTTATCTCTCCCACGCTTTCTTACCAGTTTTTACTACACATTTGGATAAGGAACAGTCAGTCCATTCTCTATGGCTACGAGATACGAGAGAGAGAGCGAAAGAGAAAGAGATGAGACGAAAAGTGACCTCTTTATTTATTACGTCTTTGTTACTTTTCTTTTTAAGTATTTGTATTCTAATAAGCATCATCACTAATTAACACTGCATATAGTTTTGATATTTTATATTGAACTGCTTTTCTTTATTTCTTACTTATCTGTGTTTATGTTTCTATGATTTAATTAAATCATTATATTTGTTAAGTAACTGTTGTCTTAAAATCTTCCGTGTATTAAATAAATAAATCTAGCGACAAAGCTCGATTTCAACCGATGCAAATTGTTGGTCTTACACTATTATTATAACTGTAATTCACAATAGGAAGTGAATCTTAAAAGCTACACAGACCAAGGTTGACAGGTCCAGTCTCTTTCTATTACGAGTAGGTGGCGCACCTAATACTGGTATTTCTTAGAAAATCATCTTTATTTATAACCTCAAGTGTCTAGCTTTTTATTCTATTTAATGCAGTGTGTTAGGTATGTAAGGTCACTTGGAGCTTATTTATTCAAAGTGGTCCAGACAAGCTTTGTTGAGGATAAAGAAAAATTGTTATGGACTATGATATTATTAGTAGCATATAATTCGTGTTACTTTATTTATTGACTGTTGTAAATCGCCAAATGAGTTTAAGTAAAAGTAAAACAATTAAATTGTGGTTTTCGTTGGACTACATTATTGGAAATTTGCAAATTTGGCTACAGTCACGTATAGTTCGATATTTGTGCGTATAGTAAAGGTTTCCAAAAAGGTTTAAGGTAGGATACAGTTTCCATTAGATATTGAAATATACTTGGGTTTATTTAATAAATGAAGTTATCGTATATATTATCGTCTTTTTTATTCCAAATTTATCTTTTACTGTCATTTTAGCATTCACCCCAGTCTCATCCCTATCTTGCACAATCAACTAATCCATAATAATTTGTCATTATCAACTTATAAACCCATCTGCTACCAAACTCAAATCTTTGATAAAGTATCATAAACAACTCTTTGTTACATTTGAGAGACAGTGAAAATTGCAAAAATGTATACCTTTGTACTTCGTCCTCATTTTCATGAACCAGTTTTCATTTGATCGACATGTTTAACACGCAGAACTTACTGACTTGTGTTCCGCAAGAGACTTCATTATGATTTCATTAGTAAAATAGGTTAACGAATCAACAGACAGTCGACAATGAATATGTAATCCTCTGGCAACTTTTGAAATGAGACAGAAAATACAGAGGGAAAGGTACATCGTCATACATATTTATGTAGGGAAGTAAAAAGAAATTGAAATTTTTTTGTCAGATTTCTCAAATTTTTCACATTTTGTCTGATTTTATTGTAACGATAAAAACCGTTAGAAAATTATCAAATCCATCTAACTCAATGAGATTTTAGTAAATAAGCTACTCCTTTCATTATAAATATCTGCACACAACATTTCCAAAACGTGGACTTGATTGAGGTTAGATGATAAAAAATCAGTTTTAAGCGCTCTCTTAGAAAAACTTTTACTTTAAGTCTAGCAAAGCTGTCACTTATTTAAAAACAACACGCACATTTCTTCGTCATTTCACTTCATTACTCAGCCATCACTCTCATTAACGCCACCACGTCTAGACACATCAACGCCACTAATTGTTTCTCTTTAGTCACCAGAAGATCCGTAAGTCCATTGATATGTAAAACCGCTAAAACTAGGTCGTTCCGAGTTACTGCATTTAGACCAAGTAACGGTTCTTCAGACGTCGAAGTAGGTACATCAGCAATCGGTGCTGTATGGAAGGGCTTTGAATGGTCCAATGTACTAGTTTAAGCTTTCAAAGTAAGTGTATATATATTGGCTAAATGTATAGTTTTACACAAAGTTGAAAATGTATAGTTGAAAAAGAAATGTATAGTTGTTGAAGATGAATAGTTTTCCTATATATTATATTAGTTTATTATTATATTAGATTATTATAGTGTTTATTTTGTTTATATGGGCCACAGATGCCTGAAATAAAGAGTTATTATTATTTACGATGGTTCATGAAGATATATATTCACTGGTATCGGTTTGCATTGGATAAGGTACTGACTAAATAAATTTTGTAATAGCATTTGCCGTTATAGGGGTTTACTACAGAATTTAGTAAATACTGTGTAATATTTTTTTGGAGTTATGGAACTGTTAACAGTTATGAGAAATATTTTTTGGATTATGGCTCAAGTCATGCAAGAAATATAAGCGATGGTTTCACCCAACTGCGTTTTAAAAGACTTGAAATTAAAGATACTCAAATACCCAAACAGCAAAACTAATACAAATTCACAATGGCGAAATTATAACTGAAGCATCCCAAGTGTATACATTTTTTAACTAACTGCATGTGTATCAGCCAGCATTTCCAAGTAAGTCTAACTCAGTTCAACCAACTTCTTATCTCTCGTGGAAGTGTTAATTGGATGAACTACATAGATCTAACGCTTTTTTGTCTGAAAAAGTCGCACTGTCATCGCTTTCCTGTATTGATTTGTGTGTGTACGGTTTTAGATCCTGATCCGCTGGTTACTGTGCTAATAACACGTAAAAGGGGCACTCTTTTTCTTTGTATATTACTTACGTTATCTATGGCATTTGTAGTCCTGATAAGCATTGATTTCAAGATCTGTACTTATAATTTAAGGCATTTTATTTATTTATACTTTTTGTTTTTGTTCTTCTTTTTCTGGTACATCTAAATTATTATCATACACAACTCTAACGTCAGCCTTTGGTTTTGTATTCATTGGAGCACCTGTTCTTTCATTAAAGCCAATGACTTCACCATTGACCTTTAACAAAGCCGTTCCAAGACTAAGTAACTCGGTCAGTGCATTGTAAACAAAAATATTTGGTGAAACTTTAAGCAAAGATCCGTTTGAAACTGAACCAGCCCAGTTTATTGAGCCGAGACAATATTGAACTGTAGGCGTTGCCACTTCCTTGCTTTCTATAGTGACTTATTGCCTTAGGAGATGGCCCTGGATCTTTGTGAAGTGTGGCGCAAGAATGGAACTGACGCGGCACGGAATTGCGGTGAAGAGAGGAATTTTAATAATTACGTTTCTGTTATTGTGCTGGTTGTTAACTGTGTTTCTAGGTATTACAGTAATTATCCTCACCTTACGATTGTAACCTCTCGATTATAGGATGTTTTTTTTATGTTATAGCATTAGATTGGAAGCGTAATACTGAACAGGGAAAAGAGACAGATAAAGTGATGTAACTGTCGTGTGGCTTAGTCAATGCCAAATTAATAGTGTAAAATACATTTAGTCTTACAGTCAACGATTTACTAATTTGCTTTTATTAGTATTAAACATAGCATGAATTTAAACAAATCTACCCATATCGTCAGAAATAATCTCGAATACAACTGAGTAAAAGGTTAAGAGACAAAGACCGCTTGCACCATTTCTGTCTCGAAGTGGGTAATGCCCGTTATTGTGGTAGATATAAACATTTAGCTCAGAGCGTTTAGAAACCCGGTCGGATTGAATCTCGATTGCGAATAATAGCATTGAACATTCACTGCTATCGGAGGCGAAATTTAGATTACTGGGAACTTTATTGATATTAATGTTTGCTCGGAGCTCAGTGAAATTATGAATGGACGGTTCGAATGGGTTTGGCCTGTGGAAACAGATTATTTTGGTTTCTTCAGTGGTGGTCCGATCTTCGTGAATGAAACGGGTTCCTAAACTATGGTGTGCAGCAAAGAAAAAATTGCCATATATAGCCTATATATATTACCTTCAATGGGAATTGCTGTCCAAATGTTGTACAAGTTGCTTAAATAAGATTTTTTTTCTTGTGTCGTTCTGGCGGCATTACGCTGTATAAACCATATTTTAATATTGCAAAGTATGTTCTGTATGGTGGATGTGTTGAAGTTAATTAAAATCATCGACTTCTACTTCCAGTTTTACACGATGCAGCTTTCTACCAGTATTTTACATGGAGAGTCTGCAGTTTCTTAATAACTCGATATCCCTTTGTAAGACTAGTTTTTAGACTTTCTGAATTTTGTCTACTCGTAGTTTATGACAGCAAGACCCACTTTATAACGTGCTTTCCGTCGCATGGTGTATGGGTCCCGGAAGTTAGTACACGCCTGGCCATTTTACTTTGTTCAAACTTTCAAATTGTTTCTATAATTGTATTTGTACAGTAGGCCATGACAGTGAGGCAAAAACCGATATAAGGTGGCCTCACATACGATTGCACACTATGACAGGCCAGCTTTAGGGCAAAACTGCCGTTCAGCCTATTGTACAAGACGAGTATAAAAACAAAAGAAAGCGCGTTACTATTTTGACTTAAAATATTAGAGTTAATTGACTCAATTACTTTAACTATTAAAAAGTTTGTTGTCTACGAAATAAAACACGTTGTTTTATGATTTGCTTTCAAAAAGGCGTTAGATAATACGCATTTTCATCATTCTTTTTTAATAATTCTAGTGAAAGTGATTGTCGAACTTTGTTTTAATTTCCGCCGGTCCCTTTCGTAATTATTGATGTAATTGAATTAAATGAAAACGTGAAAGAGAACGATTAAGTTTTTTGTAATTGAGTTAACTTGTTTAGCAATGTGGAATTAAATGTTGATTTCCTGGAGATTCTTGTAATTAGAATGTTGTGCGTTGCTGTGGGCTAATTTTCTTCTATAGTAATTATTATTTATTTAGGTAACTCATAAATTATATTGACTGGCCTGTTGGTCTAGTAGTTAGTGACCCTGACTGCTATGCCGGAGGTCGTGGGTTCGATTCCCACCCAGGACAAATGTTTGTGTGATGAGCACGATCATTTGTTCTGTGTCTGGTTGTAATTTATCTATAATATGTATGTATTTAGAAATATTTAAGTATATTTATCAGCTGTTTAGTTCCCATAACACAAGCTCTCAAGCTTAACTTGGGACTAAATGGCGTTGTGTGAAAGAGTTGTGGAATATTTATTTATTTATTTTATTTATATCGTATGATATTCAAATCTGAACACTTATAGCTTTACTTGTACCTTTGCTTTTCATGTCCTTGCGATGCATAAGGCCGTATTCCACTGCTAACTTTTGGTCAAAGGGAAGAGTTTGTGCTTAGAAGTCATCACTTCTAAGCACAAACTCTTCCCTTTGACGAAGGAGGCACGGCCGAAACCAGGATTCAAGCTCAATGAGTAAATTTATGAATATGCGTGTTAGACTTTAAGGTGTACATATATTATTGTATGTTGAAGTTCTTCGATACCTGAATTAAATGATACAATACACAGAGTATAATTTATAGACACATACATAATTACACAATTGATACATAATTTCTCTCTACCATGAGGTCAGTAAATGATTTTGGAGACCATGGCTTTGAAAATTCTTCGTCGGCTTTACTTAAAAAGTTTCAACTCAATGACGTTCTTTATGATACATGTGCATTATTTTCTTTATACCAAATTCTCATTGCCTTAGATAGAAATGATGATTTTTCTCAAGTTTTTTTTTTAAGTCTTCTTCGTTGGGGTGTCCATATCCAGTAACTGGTTAATACCTCTTGATTAAACTGTTTGTCATATCTTACGAATTACTTATCAACTGTCAATGATCTACAAATGGCAACCGAGACTTAACATACTTTCCGAGGCATATTATTTTTATTATTACGGATATATCGAACATTGTTTTAGTTAATAAAACTGTGAATTTTTAGGTACCCTTGAAACCATAGTTACCAGTTGTGCATCGATGTTAGCCCCCAACCCAGGCAGTATATGTGGATTACATACATACTTACCTGTAACTGTAAGGTACCTTGCACTTAACAATAATTAATAACATTAAAATCATCTGTTGACATCACTAGATCCTATCCAGTGTAGATCCATTTAAACATCGCTTACGCACGATTATCAGCCTCAGGATCGCAGGAAGCGTGAATCTCTGGGCCGTCTACGAATTGAATGTCGCTTGTAACAGCTTTTATCTAACCCAGTGGTTTGATCGCATTCATACGTCAGATTGTTTTATTCTATAATTATTCATTTAATTTGAACAGAGAAGGATATGCTGTTCATATTATTTCCTTACTGTGTAACTTGTTTTTAATTAGCAGTCAATCTACAAGTAGGGTGGTAAGCAATATGTGATGTGGGATGAAGTTATCACTGATAATTTATTATATGGCCTGACTTTTTCTTCGCACTTGCTGATCAAGAGGTACTTAAATATTTATTTCACGACTAGTTTTTGCCTGCCCTTTTACTCGGGTGGTCGGTAGTTATCTCGGTACTATTAGGATAAAATGTTCTATATGTCCTTACCCAGGTCATACTTTGTTTCAGCAGTTAATGTGCGAAACCGTAACAAACAAACACATAGTATTCATTTTTATTATTAGGTATAATTAAAGTAAAGAACGCTATAAACTGAGACTGTTCCCTTAAGATAGCAAAGGACCATTCCAAATAGGTATTACACTAACTAATGAACACACAATCCCCAAAATAGACCTGATTAAACATGTGCAAACAAACAAAGTATTCTTCCATACAACAAAAATTAGACTACTCTTCCCAATTACACTTAATAAACTAAAACACTTAACGAACCTACGCTAATTCAATCAGTCCAAAACTGAGCTCATTTCATTCAAAATCCTCCTACACGAGAATAACAAAGGCCCAGGAAACGAGAACAACACTCGAACAGCACACAATAGAATTCTTACTTTCGTCAATTTGTAACCTGTCATTTTGTGAATGCCTTTTTAATGCTCCAATGAATGGACGAAGTACTTTCGTTTTGGATATGTCGGCAATTCGGCATACGTTTTTCCGGTTTTTGTGTATAATACCGCTAGAAAAATGTTGAAAATTATGGAAATTACTTGAAGATTCAAAGTAGTTAGGAGTCCCGGTATGATTTGTCCTATTCTGATGTAGGTACAGCGCTCTTCCTCTCTTTTTTATTTATTTTGTTGTGACTGACAGTGTTCACAGTTGTTTCTATTATTTGTTTTTATTTAGCATCTGTAAGTGTGCATTATGGAATGCAATAAAGGATTTGAGATTTGATTTGAAGTACTTCTTTCTAAGTTTACCACTTCACTGAAACCGGTGAAGAAATATGTCGGCTTACAGACGAAATGTAGGTACATTACATGCGTTGTACAAATTATGATTATTTTGTTTATGATTAACGCTGTTTAATTGTAGTAGAGTCAGATGTTTGAAAACCTTTAGGCACCATTAGTTGCAAATACTGTTGTAATCGTTTGTATAGTTCAATTATAGACGACCTTCGGATTAAGATGCTTCAGTTCTTATTCCAGTGGTTTATTTACGAAGAATATTAAAAATTACCATTTTTGATGGCTGGGGTTATTTCTAGTTGCTGGTGGAATATGTAAGAATTTCTTTTGTTGTCTGATACCATCTTTCAAAGTGCAAGTATATATATTCCGCATTACGCATTACTTGTAAACAAGATGATGATTATTAATATATGTATTTCAAGAGTGTATAACATCCATTCGCTGATATTATGCAATACTCGTGTTGTTGTTCATATGTTATTATTTCGTTGCTACGCCTACTCATTTTGTTTTCTCTTATGATTAATTTTGTTGCATTCTTCTGGTTCCAGATGTCATTCATTTTGAATGAGTCAGAAGTGAAACGTAAATAAACAATTACAATAATAGTTTCATACCGGGCGTTTGACGCAATACCATTCCTAATATATTTTCTAAAGAAACTATTGATATTTATCCCAAATCGTTCTCTATTCATCTAGGTATGTACAGCCGTACCCATAAACGCGAGTGTAGAAAAACACTTCCATATGTACATATAAAGAGTACCATCCTATTGAAGAGGTACAGTAACGCAAGTAACGCAACCTGTTCTGGTTTTTTCACCAGCCTTTTTAAACACTGTTCTGTTGAGAACAATGGACATTGGTGCAAATGGTAAATAAACTCAGTAAGTGTTTGGTGAAAGCAATGAGAACTTAGAAATCGTTTGGTGATATCTGTTTTGTTCAGGGCTGACTGAAGTTAAGATATTAATTGAAAGTTGTTTGTAATTAAATGATGTTGTAAATGAAAGTTTTCATTGTTTGCTTGTTTGTTAGAGGGAATGGGAGAGAGATTTGTTTCTGTTGTTGTCATGTTAAGTGTATTGTCGAATAATATAATAATATTGATTTCTATAAGCTCTTTTTGTTTTATTACTTTTACCAAATATAATTGATCGAAATGAGCCGTTTGGCCTTTAGGAAATTTTTAAGTTAGGGTTTCATAATATACAAAAAACTATCACTGTTAGTAAGCTACAAATTAACACTAATTTTACCAAGACAATTCATTAATTTATTGCTAAAAATATACAGATACAAACGATAATAAAACTCCTTTTGTCGAAATAACAGAAGACAAAGACAATAAAAGCTAGAAAACCTTTGTAGAATAGAATAAGATCTCTAAGCAGATAAAAAATGGACAGTATAAAATGTAAGTAAACTCGGTGAGCTGGTTTAGGTTAAGCAAACGTAGACCCGAGGCGAAATGTGGCAATTGCTCGATCACGTTTTGAATATATTACTGTTATCAGTGAGGCAGTTAAATGTATCAAAGTTGAATGTCCTTTCGAATTAATGGAAGTTTTTCATGTATCCACTTGAAATAAAGAACAGTAGACATTATTTGTGACACACTTACTGAAACTTATAAAACCGACTTAAAAAAACACTAACCAGTGTAAAATAACTCTAAATTAGGAAGTCTGTGGCTTTGGTGGTTTTGTCTTATTCACGATGGGCCACCGACTTCCGAATTTAGAGTTATTTTACACTGGTTAGTGTTTTTTTAAGTCGGTTTTATTTTTTGCAAAAAAGATTTTTATTTGACCATTTTTAGTTGTTCCCATACAAACATTTGCCATGGATTTATTTTTATATTGTTATTTGTTAACAATACATGTCATGGTAATAGGGTTATCCACTTATTCCTAATAAATGAAACTTAACATACCTAACTGTCAAAATCTAGGTATATTGTACACATCTGCTTACCCCTCAAAGCATACTGGCGTGATGATACGTCATGATGTTGTATAAACAATAAATATCCAAGCGATTCCAGCAATCACGACAGATTTGCCGTCTATTTTTGAAGAGTTCCATTGTATATCTCCGAAGATCAGCACCAGATCTTCACCAAATTAAAATGGGACCACCTCGGGAGTATACTCTTTCAAATAAAAAAAGAATTTTGAAAATCGGTCCACAAATGGGGAAGAAATTCGCGTAACAAACACACAATAAAAAAAAAAAACATACCGTCGAATTGAGAACCTCCTCCTTTTTTGAAGTCGGTTAAAAAAGGAGATAAGGCACTTTAAAAAAAAAGTTATTATAATTAACTAAAAAGATAGGAGCGGTCTGTCAGTTTCTTCCTGACTAAAAGCTACTCCGAAATTGATTGATTATACAGCGCCGCGTGTCGCAGGAACTTACGATTCTTCCGCACCAACATAATATATTCATAGTTATTCATTTTTCGTAGGTTCTCCTAAGTTGACCTGGGGGAATTAACGAAATATGAGTTGTTAAGTTTTGAAACTCGTAATGCTTGCCTTTATTATCTTCGACAACCCTATCCTACAAAACAACGAATAATTTGTTTCTCAAGCCCGAAAATTGTAAGCTATCAAGTTCAGTAGGGCGTGAAATTTCGTTAGCTGCTATTAGTTCGATTTAATATAGACGATCATTCGACACAGGCCGCTTACCGTTCTCAGTCAATTATTTCAATTTGCAATTGAATGGTTTGTTTCGTGGGCATACTGTTGCAGTTCAATTTATGTTACTTATTTGTATGCAAAAGCAAGGTTGGGTAGTAATTTTTTTGTTAGTAGCTTTTTTGCGATGTTGGATTTCAAGGTATCATTTCAGCATAGTTATGGCTTGAATGCGTCTTGTCTAATCTAACAGCTGAGCTGCTTTAGAACATGTATGAATTACAATGACTAACCAATTGAAGTACCAGCCCTTACAATAGAATAGAATACGTATTAAATTTGCTAAGAATGTAAGTACATAACAAGTAAGTTCAAGCATAAGCAAGTAAGCATAAGTTTTGAGTTGTGATACACGATTTAAAAGACCATCTCAGTCACTAATCTCTGATGGTCTTTCAAGATCTGAAAAAGATAATGCCTGGACTTAAAAAGAGACTGGTCACCGTTTGAGTTTATTTGATGTTCGTAGTGATTTTACCCAATTTAAACAAAAATCCAATATATAAAATTGTTTGTTCAGATGTAGTTAACGCAAATAAACATCATTTATCATTTAATTAGATACAACATTTTGTATGAAAGTTGAAGCTATGAAATTGAAGCATTTATTATTTATTACTAGTAGCGTATTGGCAACAACAATTCTTACGACGACAGCGGGATTTTCACGATACATCTTACGTCTACATTTACCCAAGAGAATGTTTGCAAATCGGTCACAATTAATATTGGAAAATTAATGACCATAATCATATTTACTCATAATTATTGTTATTGATAGCTTCAACGAAATTAATTGTATTTTATTCAAATAAACCCTGATCATTTATTATCTATCTAGGAACCCGCTGTGATAAGTTTAAGCATAAATGAAGCACGGTTTCAGGCAATTTTGTGGTTAGTTTCAACTTTAATTTTTAGTTAGTTAGGGAAATCACGAACAAAATTTTCATCAGATGCTTGTGTCCTAGCGGATACTGTCACTGTGTGTATGTCTATGAGTTTAGTTTGGTACGCTCCGCTGCCGCTTCAATATTGATATATTATTCTAGATATCGTTACTGAGACATGGGATTACAGTTTGTCTATGACATTTCTTCGCAGTCCTCTCTACAGTATCTTAAATCTTCTTGGTGTTAATCTTATGAGCAAAAAATATTTAAGCACTTAATTACTACAAGTCTTAAAAGATAAGTTGATAAGTTCATAGTCCCAATTCTCGTACTATTTACACTCGAGAATCAACTCAACGCTTCGTGTTTTTGGCCCTTTTATCGAACTCCCACTTCAGCTTAGTTTTAGGGTTTCGCAGCTAGCACCGACGTTCAGTGCCCGTGCGGTACCTCTCCACAGACCATGGCCCACCTTTTGTCTTGCGCCGCGTGGCCTGTCACCTGCACACGTGAGGATCTTTAGGTTGCGTCGGTGGATGGTGTTGCGGTAGCCGAATTCTGGGCTAAACAAACAATTTAGAAATATAGTGTCTTTGTTTGCCATCGACACGTTAAGAAAAAGATCGAGCTCCCGTGTTACGTCGTACCCACCAATCACCAACGCCTACAAATTACTTTCAATTTTACCAAGTACTGATACAGCCTTAGAAAGACAGCCTAGTCGGAGTCCCCGACGGCTTTCACCTTACTTATGATAAGGCTAATCTATCACCGCCATTAAATTGCCGTCAAATGTCTGTGAATCGGAATAAATTAGGAAACTTGAATTCTAATTCCAATTAGGGCTCTTTTCCGTGTTGTAAGTGTCTGTCAAACGATACAAATTAATTTTGTTTGATACTGTCAGTAATTTGAAGACTTAATTTGTCTATGTGGGTGGCAAAATGTTTTATGAATAGGTCCGATACGGTTTATGTAGTACCAATAAGATCTTTGACGTTATTATCAGAATCTTTAACTGAATAGAACCGAAACGAGTGACCTTATAGACATACTTACTGAAAATCCTTAAATATTGCGAGATATTGTGGCGACGTTTTTGAAATTTCCACTTTGACTATTAATTTTAAGTGAAAATGTCAAAAACCACGTAAGAAGCTTGAAATAATGACATTAAACCTTATATAAAATATGTATGTAAATAGACATTTAAAACATTCTCAAAAAACTTCTAAGCGTATTCATCCACTATTGCTTAACATAAAATGGTGCGTGCAAAAGCGAAACTGACTCCAAAAATATCATGTCAATATAATATTGATATTATTATGTTGATATTACACATGTAACACTTAACCTTGGCGAGGGGATTTATATGTGGTTTCAATACTTTATAGCTCATGAAACATGAATACAATTTATTATTTTATGAATATAATAAATTGGTGGCATAAAACACAATATGTTAGAACAAAAAGTTTATGATACCATAAACTGTTAGCCTATGATTTTATGTGGTTCGATAAAAATGGTTTTACGTCATCGTTTGAACAAAGTAGAGACTACAGCCAAAAAATGGAATTAATCACAGACTCTGAGCGAATTTTAAACGCATAAAACCTCTCGTTTGAAAACCATCATTTTATTGATCAAAGGTAACAATCTTCTATCTAACAAAGAGATCGTCCCAATCTTAATTCCGAGAGATCTACACACAAATTATAAACGAAACAGCTTAAGATGTACATAAAATACAGTTATTTACAGTTTGTATACCAGCATTAACTTACTACGATCGAGATAACGTGGTTCAGGCGTCTGCGACCGACCTACATACGGCTTGCATAAGATCGGCGCGAGCGCAATGCACGCGCCGGCTCGATATTCAAATTTTCGGAACAATTGTTCCGAATAATTTGATGGAAAGTTGATGAAGGGTTTTATGCGACTTTAAACGGTGAAAGTTGGCGTAGAATGGAATTTCAGGTATCTGGAAAACGTGTAGCCATGTTTGTTATACAATTGTGTTTGGCTTCTGAGAATTGTTTCATGTTAAACTTGAGTAGTGAAGATCTTTATTTGAGAATATGTAGTCGTATTCATTGGTTTTCGTTTTGGGTCACGTGGAAATTATGAAGAAAAGGCGACTAACAAAAGATGTATGATGTTGTTGCAACTGGCGTGCTGGTATGATCAGCTGTATAAACGTAAACACAGGAAAAGAAGAATGTTAGAATTGTAGCAGATAGACGACATTTTAGATGTGAGTGAGTGTTCGGATGAATTAACTATTAAAACAGTAAGTTTTTTAATAACGAGTTTTACAAATTAAAGCGACACTTAAAGTTGTATCCGTAGCAAGGCAAGCAATAAGGCACTTAACGTTACTGTCAAACAGTATAAATTTACGCAAAATTCCACAGATAGAAATGCAATAGCAGATCATGCGTGATTGATTAACAACCAAAGATAATGCGACAAATGTACACATGTTAAGTTTGTTCGCATCAATAGCTCCGTAGGCGTAAACACGATAAAATATTGTGCACTCAGCCTACACAACAAAGAAAAACACAATCTCCAACAAGTATGTCATATCTACATAAAAGGAAATACTGTCAACCAAAAGAATACATACCTCTTGTAATTTTATATCTCTCATTGCGTGGATTCACTCAGTTATACAAACGTAACTATTTTTGCATCGACGTCGCGTGAGGGATAGTGTGTCGTTAGCATATTATTATCTCAAATTTTCTTTTTAAACAGTACCGTCAGAAGAACAAACCTTCATCCTTATTACCTTACGTTAAGCACCAGAACTGCTTGCATTTGAATTTTAAAGATTATTAAATTCTTTGCTTGTCTACTTGTCAATGGTAATAAGTTCTTCGTGTTTTTCTTTTGTAACGTTGTTGTAAGTATTCGATAAATTGGCAAAGAATTACTTACGAAACGTTAAAATGAAGTAGGTAGTACCTTCGCCATGTTTTGTTTTTATCAATTCGTTAACCGAGGCATTGTACTTACGGAAGTCATTGAACTTATGTTTTCGAGTATTTCGAAGATAACGGCTGTGGAATAAATTTCCATGTTTTACTGGGGAATGAAAAAAAACAAGAGTACCAAAGTAACCCACATTTAATGTTGGCAAGGCATCAAAGTGTAACGGATCCTTATCATGCGCGTAGGCAATGAGTTTGCTATATATTGCTACTAATTGCTCATGCAGTTTTTCTGTGTTTATTTAAAACATCATCAACATATTTTTTAGAAAACTGGAGTGTGAGCAAATTACAAGATGGAATTATGTGAGCGAAGATCATTGGTATTTGTCTAGCACATATCGTTATTATCCTGCCTTTGTTCATATTTATCTACTAGTGTATCGACTAACATTTAGAGAAAACCATTTGTAATATAATCCACAAAGTTGAAGTGTACCGATAGTACATGCAAATTTCGCCACTTATGTATGTGTAAGTTAACCTGGATCAAATCCAGACCCTGAAAAAGCTCTAGCACACTTTGATCAAATTGGAAATTTAATCTAAGATCCCACTTTGCTCGAAGTGGGAATTTAATCTAAAATCCCAAACTTAGCAGTAACCACTTACAGCCACATGACCATCGAGGCAAATCCAAAACCACCAATTTACATAATCCGACAATCATAATATTGTAAACCCATTTCTGTCAGTGTAAAAGAAAAAGTTGCAGTATATAACGTTGTGTAAGAGGTGTAATGACCGCCATTGTGATATAAACGTGTAATTATATATTTGTTTAGTCGAATGACGCCTGTGGCTCCGTTTGCGATTCTGACTGATTATTATCGTTTTGCATAATCTACAAATGACTGTTGAAGTGTGTCAAAGCTTTTTGGGGAATGTTTATATTATTTTGAGTAGATTTTTGTAAATTTGAATTATATAATCATTTAAATTTTGAAGCCAGTGATATTTATAGCAACATATAGCATTCTAAGTAGTTTATTTCAATTTAAATATTTAACTTAAGTGTATTTTCAGCAAAAGAGATAAATGTTTAGACTGCTAACTACCAATTACATGTAAAAAACAATGTTTACGTATTTAAATATACATGCGCATAAACTAATGACATTACAGATAAACTAACCTAAGTTTTTGAACATTTCAAAAGTAAGTAACACAAAAATAAAAGTTATAATGTGCTGTGAAGCTTTGCTTTTGACATTAAGTACTTTCCTATTTGTGTCTTAAGTTTATCAAACCATTATACAGACAATAATAATGATTTTGGATGGTGTTATGAAGCGATGTGAGTGTACTCTTCAAAAGTAAATGCTCATGTTACCATCTTAAACTAGTTTTAAAACTAGGCATCTAAGGAATACTTCGGTATACCATTTGATAATAAAGCAGCACAGATGATGATAATGTATTAAAATCTATGAAATGCATTAAAATCGGATGCAACATTTTCTGTAATGATCTACCATAGTCGAATCTTACGTCATACAAAAAGTGGGCCGGCCACATCTGATACTTGAACTATGAAGAAAACATTTAGGACTTCAAGTAATTTATTTGTCGTGTAGCAAGATGTATGAACAATTATCTAATCAATCAGTAGAACTGTGAAAGTCTTACAATCACTATCTTGTAACATGGCAATCATCTATACATATAATAAAATTGTAGAAAAGTGGTGTCTGTACAATGGAAATATATAAAAAAAAAGTAGCAGGGGTTGTTATTATATCGGTGCCGAACCCGAAATTGTAATTTTTTTTTTGTCTGTTTGTCGGTATGTTTGTGCACGCTAATATCAGAAACGGCTCATTCGATTTAATTGCGGTTTTCACTAATATGTTGTTGTAAGCTTCACTTAACATTTAGTGTTTATTTCATGTTGATCGGTTCATAAATAAAAAAGTTATGTCAATTTAAAGAATCACGGCGAACATTTGTTAAGGTATTCTATCAGAGTACGTAAACGCCTCGCGCCTGCTGTTCCGTGGCTATATAAAGCGCGCTGAGAGCCGCGCCGCTGCCATTGGCTGGAGGTCTTAATTTTTTAAGTCATCTCCACAGCGAGTCGACAGCGAGATGGCCCTCAAATAAATAAATAAAAAAAAAAACGCGCCGCTGCCATTAGGATTCAGTTATTCGTAGCGAACGCACGTATCCTGGAGACTATTATCATCTATGTATGGAAACGCAACGCAAATACCAACTTGCGAAAGTCCAAGCAGCAACAATAAACGCTGAAATTTTGAGCTATGTTCCGGGGGATTATGTTGAGTAAATCTCCATCCAACAGAGTCATGGAAGAAGGAGAATCTACAAGCTACCCAGTAGAATTTTTAGAATCCCTCAATGCTCCTGGACTACCAGCAAATAAAATAAAATTAAAAGTAGGCGTACCCATAATGCTTCTTAGAAATTAAAGTCCCCCAAAACTTTGCAATGGCACCAGGTTAAAAGTGACCAATTTACAACGAAATCTGATAGAAGCAGAGATTTTAACAGGGTGGGGAAAAGGTGAAAATGTTTTCATTCCTCGGATTCCTCTCATTCCAAACAATTTTCCTTTTAGTTTAAAACGAGTCCAGTTTCCAGTCAGCCTTTGTTTTGCGATAACAATTAATAAAGCCTAAGGTCAGACGCTGAAAGTTGTGGGTGTAGATCTAAGTATCAGCTGTTTCTCGCACGATCAGTTGTACAGACGCCAGCACATCAAGTTACCCCAATGTGTCAAATTTTCCCAATTGAATATGAACCTTATTCTGTTTGACATAAAGTTGAAAAACGATCAAAGAAATTTGACACATTGGTGTAACTTGATGTGCTGGCGTCTGTACGTGGCTTTGTCACGGGTTAGCAATCCAAGGAGCCTGTATGCTTTCACCCCCGATGGCCATACGTCAAATATCATGTACAGAGAAGCATTACTGTAAAGTAAATTTTTAGCTACCCGAACGACGGTCTATGTAATTCAAAATATGCTGCCCGAAAAGTCACTATTCCACGTGGACGAAGTCGCGGGCACAGCTAGTTTATAATAAAGGCGGTGTCTGGTGAAACGTTTTGTGAAGCATTTCGGTAATTTATTCATTTGTTTGTTGTTTCAGGTAAATTTTAAACGCTGTTGTGAAGATTGGAGTGGAGTTTACTAATAAGACGTGAGTGAGTATCGGATGATGTTAATTTGTTGTCGTTCTTTTCCTTAATCAGTCTTGGCTAGCTTTGGTAAGATCACGAATTTCCAGTGTGTGTTTTGTTTATTGAAGAGTCGCGAGTTTAATCTCTTGGCGACAAATCATCATCATCCTAAGTAGCCTTTTCCCAACTTTGTCAGACTTGGCTTTCAAACAAACGTGGTGCGACTGCGTATCTTCGCCACAACCCACTAACGGGGTAATGGTAAGATAAGACTATGACACAATACATGGTACATTTAGCTTATACCCACACAGAGTAACTGAAATTGTTCATACAGAGACACTCGGTGTTTACCGTGTAGGCACTAGGTTATTACCCAATGGAAAGGACCCATTGCCTTAGGGCCGAGTCACAACGGATTGGCAGCGAAGCGGTGAGTGTCATATAATACTACGTTTTATAGTAATCAAGATAAAGTTTAAAATTATATGACACTGGAACTGCTCGTCGCTTCGCTGCCACTCCGGTGTGACTCTGTCCTTACTCATTTTTATTTAGCAATAAGTTGAGACTCGCTGTGAGCAGCGTCGACGTGCAAATATTGGTGAAAGACGCTATGGGCAATATTTTTCGGCGTGCATGCCCGTAAAATCACGAAGAGTACGACGTATACTTGTCACCCAGTATTTCAAGGCTGTAATTTCAGTCACATAGAAGTTTATACAAATGTAAATACGAGACGAGTAGATTTGCTCCAATTGGTAAGTGGGGTAAGCACGGGAACAATGCTCAATTATACCACGAGCATACCGTGTTACGTATTGTACAACTATGCGATAAATTTTAAACGCGCCAAAGTAAATACTAATTAAGTCGTTTTTAAAGATTGGAAATGTTTTTAATTGTTTGTCGGCTGGTGAGGAAATGGGGGGTAAATGATATGGAGTTGTTTATGTGGGTATAACATGCAATGCGTTTGGAAATATCTTTTTACTTGTTTTTTTTTTTGTAAATAGATACTTATTACCTATATTATCTAAAGGACTTAGGTATATGATGCTAGCTCTTCTTGACTCTTACTTCAGCCAGCCTGCACATTTAAACTTCAATTCGTCTCTCGATAACCTCTATGAAACACAGTTCCATATTATTTATAATTAGATTTATCAAATGTAGGCAACCAGTTTAACCAAGGGGTATCATGTTACCCAGTTACAGTAAAACACTGGTATTCAGCTGCATTCGGTTAAACTGGAAGCTGCCCCCAACATAAAAATTGGGAAAAGGCTAGGCAGATGATGATGAGATTTATCGAATGTAAGCACTGGATTATACGCACAAAAATGATTGATTTATAATTTACTCTTTTACAATATTATAATAAAATAGTTATTTAAGCATTTACTCTATGACATCAACATGATAGTCCGATTAAGCAGTCTCCCATCTCTTAGGTAACCCTGCGAAATGACTGTACTCGTCAACCTATCACAATAGACCCAAATATTTTAAACAAATTAAAAGCACATTCTACACATTTGTTAATAACAGCACCAACAAAAATATTAAAATACAATTTAAAATTTCAGTTAAATCTTTATTCCTAAGCAGTGATTCAGGACCAAAGAATAAAAGAAAAAAAAAACTTTAAACCTTTGTTTTTACCAATGAAGCAATATCAGACGTAACGCTGGCGTCTTGTTATTGTTTTTTTAATTAGACAGAAACCGTTTCACGTCTTAGTTACAGAAAAAACAGTGTTCCTACTATATTTTTAGTTGACCTTCACGGATTGTGAACTTTTTGCTGGACGCACTGAAACAACGTAGGACAGGTATTGTTCTATTGTGACGACAACAATTTTTGTGTTTTTAATATTTTTGTTGCGATTTATCCTGTTTGGTTTTTTTAGTGTAGTAAGGAAGCAAGTTGACCTTATTATATTTCGACGCAATAATTTAAGTAACTAGTTAATCTTTACTAATATATAAAGAGGAAATGTTTGATTGTTTGTTTGCATTGAATAGGCTCCGAAACTACTGCACCGATGTGGAAAATTCTTTCACTGTTGGGATGCTACATTCTACCGGGGTAATATAGGCTACTTACTTACTATACCTTTATCCCTGTATTCCCACAGGAACGGGAACAACGCGGGTGAAACTTCGGGACGTCTGCTAGTTGCTATATAAGATTTGACAAGATATAAACCAAGATATAAAAGGTACTTTGGAGGTGTGAGAAACAGTGTGTAAAGTTCCTCATCCACCATTGAAAACGGAGGATCCTCGGACCAGACGGGTGTTGTGTCTGGTGGGCTAACTACTGCCCGACGCGGTTGTTGACGGGAACTTGTATACGTTCAAAGCGCGCGGATAACTCTAATACCGCGATGTAGGACATTGGTCATTAGTTCGTATGTAGCGAGATAGATGTCGTACTATTAGTACTATTTTTTAGTTCGATTTTCAAAACTGCTTTTCACTGGTTTGGTTGAAATAAACGGTTTGATTATAGTCTTTACTAATCATCCCCTGCACCTACATCCGCGTCAAATTTAAGAAAATTTCTTAGGTCTTAAAAAAATCTTTTCCTAAATAAAGGTAAGCTAAGTTTGTCCTAACGGGATTGATCAATAGTTTTAAAAATACGCACTTAGGCTACTCGTCTGCCAGGTGTCACTTGTCAGTCACATTAATTAGAAACGGTGCTGAAGTGTCGCGCTATTTAATGAGGGACAAGTTAAGAGTGATTAGAGTTCAGTGTATATTAAGACTTCTTGAAGTGAAATTTCTTTAGGCGCGTTGAGCATTTTTGAGATGGGAAATAAATAATAATAATCTAATAGATTGAAATTTTTCGTTTTGTGTTGCTAGTAATTAATCTACTGTCAGGGTTTTTATCCCGGTCATGGGAAGAAGAGTGTTTAAGAGAGTTTTCTTTCTCATAGGAGATTGCTCCTTTGTGGCAAAGTGGTAATATTATATAACTAGGACACGCACAGATGATTTATACTTAAGAATCATTTGACTTTTGAGATGACGGTAAATACAGAAGTATGGAAAATGAAGATGCTGCACCGAACCCAAATCCATCGGTATAAGGAGAGGAGGACGAAGTCAGGCTGAGCGCTCTGCACTCACCCTGTCAGCCTCTCGGGCACTATCTGATCTATCTACTAACTGGTATATAGTCTCTTGTAATGTGTTATATATTGCACTAGCAAACGTCATACGATTTTACCCGCGTAGTTCCCGTAAATTTCCCGTGGGATAGTGTAGCCTCCCTACGGTGAAAGATTTTTTAAAATCGCTTAGTAGTATTAAGTTCATTCGTTATTCAGAAAAATACAAATCTTTTCCCTTTATGATATTAGTAGGTATAGCTATTGAGATTGATTGAGATTTGCAAACATCCTACACGTCATGCAAATACACAGCCACCGCTGTCTTGCGTATTATAAAAAGTTAAAATCCTTTTAAGTTCCATGTGTATTATCACAGTCTAAAAACATACAGTCGTCCGACGAAGCAGTCTAGACCGGGCAATCGTGCAGGGTGTGAGGGGCCAGACGCGGGAAAGCCGCTCCCGCACTGCGAACAAACCGATGTTCATAGTGCGGGAGTTATTATTCAAGTCTAACACGTGTAGAAGTTGTCGGCATTTTTCCAGAGATTAAAGGCGTCGTTCTACTGTATTAATATTTAAACTGTGGTATTACTTACATTTATTGGGTGTGTCCCAAAACCTATTTCGACTACAGACAAGGTTCATTATCACCGTCATTTGTTCAACTACCAAACCCTCTCATCTCTTATACCTTGCACCACATGTTATAGTTTTTGCAGTCGGCTGCCGGTCGCGTACAGTTATCCACCGCTAATGGCTCCGCTTTGCGTCTATGGATTACGAACACTGACCCATTGACGCTTCGGAGAAAAGAGTAGCTGATTTACTGTTCTCCGTAAGAAAATCGCTCAGACTTTGATGTATCTTGCATGCTATAGGAACGTTTCTTTACCTATCCTTAGCGCGACTGGTTAGTGTTTTTTGCAGTTTCTTAGATCATTTGATTAGTAATTTTTATAATTTTTTGTTTAACCTCCTATTTTGTTTGTCTATACTAGTAATTATATTACAAAGAGGCTTCGAAACTACTGGACGAATTTGAAAAATTCTTTCACCCCGTTTTGAAGTTACACTATCCTTGGGTGACATAGGCTACTTGTTATCCCTGTATTCCCACGGGAACGGTAACTACGCATGTGAAACCGCGTGTCGTCTGCTAGTTATAAATAATTGTATAGATAATCATGTATTATATAGATTCAAGTACTTCTAACTTTTCAGAAAGGTGTGTTAAAGTGAGTTGGCTAGACTGTACTATTTTTTAAAGGTAGACTATTAAAAATTAATTAATACATGTAATGTGACAATGTAAGTTGGTTAGATTTTGTTCAAAGTGTTTGGTTTTATAAAAACATTAAAAGATTTATTTTTATTAAGTAGGCTTCATTTGTTTTGTTTTTTGTTTTATTTAAATATAGTCATACTGTTCAATTTTTTTCTTACATTTTTATGTCATTTTGTGTTTTTTGCTTTAGTATTGTATGTTAGTCTTTGTCTTTTGTGTGCACTGAATATAGGTTTTATCTATCTATAACTGTTACATACTACTGTTACTTTGTAATAAGCGATTGTTTGGAAAAATCATTACAGGATTCGCATGTTTATTAAGCCCATCAAGTTATTTTCATTCGTTAGTATAAGGAGCTTATTTTTTTGTTTCTTTACGATCGGCAGTTCCTGATACGATCCCTTTCGCATGAACTTTTTATTACAAAGAATGATCACGAGCCATATTTTAATTTTTATTTCAAAACATTATTTATAGGTTCGTTAAATTTCACAGTTTTATAATGAAATTACGAGCATATTAATGTCGGAATAAATTAATAATTACAAACTTATGACTCGGTACAGATAATCGGGTTCAGGTTAATTCGTTTACCGTTACTCGACCGATTAATCTTTGATTGATGGGCTATCATGCCTATAATAATCGGTTTCACATAGTGAATGATCAGTCTTTTGGACGTGGTGTTATCAATTAGCTATTGTTCTTCGATTTTGGGCATCATTATTTGATTTGATTTATTGTGCGAATGTATTTAGAGTAAGCTTTTTAATTGTTTTACTATTGAGGCTTTATCAAGATGTCGTGATAGCCCAGAGCTTAAGGTGCCTACCTCTCTTGTTCGAGGTTGTGGTTCAAATCCGGGCAAGTACCAATGTGACTTTAACAATTTATAAGTAATTTCTTTGTTTATCTTAGACATCATTGACATCGGTGAAGGAAAAAATCGTGAGGAAACCTGGACTTATAGTTGATTTATGTTTGAAATCACCAATCCGCCTTCAGCAAACGTGGTGAACATTGCTCAAGCGTTCTCTGTATGAGAAGAGGCCTTTGCCCTGCAGTGGGACAGTAACAGGATGGTATTATTATATTATAATATATATTTATCAAGATTGAAAGATGGCCTTTGCCCTGCAGTGGGACAGTAACAGGCTGGTATTATTATATTATAATATATATTTATCAAGATTGAAAGATATCTGAATCATCTGTCTGCCCTAATCCCAATTAATTTGAGGTCGGCACAGCTTGTGATCCTTTTCTATAGTAGTCGGCTTTTTCTAGGAAGTAAAATCTAACATCAATTAATTAGAACTACTCGTTTCAATTATAACATTACTATATTTGAAAGACTTTATTTGAATCCATTAATGATACTATTTGCCTCAATGATTTGAACATAAATACTTTTGGATACTTGCATTTTTATCCAACGCGGTTCATAATGGAGGAGATTCCTAATTTATTTATTTTTTTTTTTTATACCACGACGGTGGCAAACAAGCTTACGGCCCGCCTGATGGTAAGCGGTTACCGTAGCCTATGGACACTTGCAACACCAGAGGCGCCACACGCGCGTTGCCGACCCTTTAAAAACCTATTTACTCCCCTTTTGAAGAACTCCATACTGTAGCTCTCCGAGAAAACCTCGGCAGGGAGCTCATTCCACAATCCAAGTGTACGCGGGAGGAAATTCCTCTGAAACCGCACTTATATTTAAATATTTATTTATGTTTGACCACAATGATTATTATTTAAATGGATAGGGTATACTTTAAAGTTAGGCCCATTTTATTTAATTTTGTAATTGTATAGAGTTTGTTTACTGTTCAATTTGACATGATCGATTACAAATTGATGATCTTAAACTTACTAACAACTAATTGATCAAAAGTTTTATTTAATTACTTACTTTAATCGTTAACGTAAAGGCATCGTGTGTGAACGTTTCACTCTAGTTATTTGGACAATTACTTAGTTTACATTGCGCAATTCATTGTGTCAGTGCGCATACGCATCCGATTTGAATGTTAACGTAAAATATCGCGTAATTATTAACGTATTGTTGTAATATGTGTTAAAGTGTTGTAAGTTTCGACTTGTTGCTTGCATATCAAATGTCAGTTCCGGTGGTTTTATTTTGTATGCAATGTGTAGCTCTATTACGTGGTTTCGTAGTGTGAATTTAATTGAATTGTAGATCAGATATTCTTGATTTATAACAGACTAGCACTTCGCCCGCGACTTCGTCCGCGTAGATTTCGAAAATATAGTCCATGAGTACTAACTGATATTGTAGATTTCTACAAATGACAGAATTTTAGTAAATTCAAGTCGGGTACCCTGACCTTACCTAACCTCATGAAATTTTGACTTACCTAAAGGGCAAACCTTATAGCTCTATGATGTCTCCTTGTGATCACGATAGTATTTTCGTCCAAACGTAAAAATTTCGAAAATTACTCAACCGATTGCAATGAATCGTTTTAAATTCATTGTACATATGAAACTGTTTTGTATAATAAATAAATATAAAAGCTTTAAAAATACTTATTTACAAAAAGTGAAAACCAGAGGATTTCTTTCCGTCTGTCTAGACAAAAATTGTTATAGCTCGGCTAAAATGCATGATATCAATATTATTTAAAACTTATAGCACTCACGACTAATGTAGCTTTCCATCAGTACAATCATTTTTAAAATTGGATCATGAGTTCCAAAGATTACCCCCTACATACAAACTTATAAACAAACAAACAGATTTTACCTCTTTATAATTTCTGCCCGCTACTTTATAAAATAACTAACAGTTGTAAAATAGGTAGCTCTAGTTTTAGAAGTCAGAAGAGATATATTAGACCGGTTAGTGCTTTTTTTTACGAAATCGGTTACATATCTTTTTTGGGTTTTTATTTTGCATTTTCACAGTGTTCGTTTGTATGCAAAATAATAAATTGCCTTTATTATTTGTTATTTTTGTTTTGATATTACAACCTAACTGCTGAACCGATTTCAATGAACTTCAGATAACACCCACGGGAAGTATACCCTCAACAATTTTTTTTTTCAAATCGGTCCATCAATGGCGGAGTATTGAGAACTACCTCCTTTATTGTAAATTGGTTGAAAAAGATATAGTTTTTCTTGTACAGACGCCAGTTACCCCAATGTGTCCAATTTCTTTGATCGTTTTTCAACTTTATGGCAAACAGAATAAGGCTCATATTCAAATGGGGGAAATTTGACACATTGGGGTAACTTGATGTGCTGGCGTCTGTACATTAAGGCAGTGAGCGTAGATCCTTCACATGAGTGCGTAGATAAGTTAGTGTGAATCACTTAAACAGTTACACAAGAACTTAAGTAGTTGTAAGCACGATTCTATTTACAACTATACAGTTCAACTACACACGTTATAGTAATCTACTAACGTGGGAAACGCAGCGTGATGTCGTAAAGTGTCGTCTATGAAACGTGATTAAAATAAACTATGGTATAATATAAATATTTTCACCTTTTTGTGTGGACAAGGAGTATTTCTGACAGCGGTCCCCAACATAATAGGTTTCGTAGGGATACGGCACGGTTGCTGTAGCTCCGACACAAGTACTATTGTAACTTACTGGGGCTGCCTCAGTTTATGTATGACACAATGTTTGAGAAGTAATAAATATTTTTGTTTTTTTTTTGTATAGAGCTCATATAACTGGGTCCTTGCATAGAAAAACTATGTATAAATGGCCGGACTCCGCTGATTGATTTAGTGTATAATTCCAATGATTGGAACTCTATCTTGACATCTGACAATTGAAAATTTTCTTGGTAGCGAAAGTACTTTTATGACTAAAGGATTTTTACTCCAACAAAGTAAATTATATATTTCTGTAAATAGGTTCAAAGAAATACTTTTACATGTCATTTTGTAACTAAAAGGTGACGTCGGTGTTTCATTTTTTGACTACTCTGAAAAGAAACTCAGAGGTCACAGTCTCTTATAATAAGTACCTAGTCAAACGAAAACAAATAACAAAAATTGTAAAAGTCTGTCCCAATACTAAAATAGAGTTATCCTACCTATCAAAACAAAGAACCATTCATTACGGCGTACCCCAGGGTAGTGTACTTGGTCCGTTATTATTCTTATGTTACATAAATGACATTCCCAGGACCATTGATCACCCCATGACCCTATTCGCTGATGATTGCACTACAATATTTATAGCTAAAAACATAGAAACGTATGAAAATGAAATGAATAATAGCTTACACTTGATTATTCAATGGCTTTCTGATAACAACCTAAAAATTAATTTTGAAAAAACCCACATTATATATTTTAATCAACGAACCAGTACCATTAATCTTAACATTAAATATCAACTTAACACGATTGCTCAAATTAAAAGTACAAAATTTTTAGGGCTCTGGTTGGATCAGCAAATAACATGGAAAGCACATATTGATCACATAGTTAAAAAACTGAACCAATATTGCTACGCTTTACATAACTTAAGTAAGGTAGCTAATCGCAGTACAGTTCTTACCGCATACCATGCATACGTTTCGACCACACTGCGATATGGCGTGATATTCTGGGGTAATTCTACCGACAAGGAAATGGCATTTAAAGCCCAAAAAAAAGTGTCTACGTGCAGTATGCATGATAAAAACCACAGAAAGTTGCAAACCCTATTTTATTCATCTCAAATTATTGACTCTACCCTCTCTCTATATTTATGAAGTTGCAGTATTTATCAAAACTAATAAAAGCCACTTTGAAACCCTATCTACATCACGACATCAAGGTGAATTAAAGTCAAAAACCCATCAAACCTCACTATTTTCAAAAAGTTTTCTAGGAATGGCTCCAAAAATATTTAACAAACTACCCAAATTTATAACATCCTCAAAAAACCTATATATTTTAAAAAAAAGACTTCATAATTACCTTATACAGAAAGCATATTACTGTGTAAATGATTACCTAGAAGATAAATAAGACTCCAACAAATATCCCATTTTCCTTTATTATCGACTATTTTACATTTCATTGTTATTGTTTTATGTTTTATAGCTATCATTATTTGATATATGTTTTATTTTGTATTTTTTAAACTTTGCCTAGACATTTAAGTACGTAGAATTAAGTTTTTTTCACCTGTAAAGGAAATATTTTGTACGCCTTGCAAGGCAGCTCATAGCGATACTCCTAATATTTAACACCATGTAATTATACATTATACCTATGTGTCACAAATAAATATATTTGAATTTGAATTTGAATTTGAATTTGAAGTCCAAACATTATCTTTGTCAAATCATGTATGAACCATGCAGTCTATATTAGAGTGTGGAAATGGTATATTGAGGAAAAAACCACACAGATATGAGGGGACTAGATCAGGCAGTGCAAGCATTTTGTCAGAAATCGTGAGCTCAACTCGGAACTTGAGGAGCTCCACGTTCACGATTATAGTATAATCAATCATTATCTACTAAAGTGGAATTTAAGTGAATTTGTATTTTCTAATAACCAGTAGAGCACGAGTAACTCCCACATTTTTTTTCGGTATTCTTACAAAGAGGGCTTTACATGTGACTGTTCGCAAAGTAAAAAGGTTGAGTATCTCAATTCTAAGTTCAAACGTGACGCACTAGTGTAAAAATGGGAACATGTCACTATTAGCACGTTTTATTTTGACATGTTCTCTTACAAACGTAATCTTTCACATCTTTCCGTTTCGTCAGATACCGCAAAGATACCGCTCTAAAGTGTGTTAATTAGTTTTAAAGCGGAAATTAAGATGTGCTAAGTAATTAAGGTCCTTCAGATAAGTTTAGTCTTGCTTTAATGTGTTTTTGAAAAGATTCTTCATAGATATTGATTCAAATGGCTTATGGAAGTTTTGCGTTTAATTTGGCCTTATATTGAGCTCTTATTATTACATACACTTAATTTGAGGAAGAAATGAATACATTGTCCACTAGCTTTTGCCTACGACTTTGGCCGCATATCAGTCATCTATAACTTAAGACATAACCTAATGCATTAGCAATAGTGACCTTTAATCTCTCAGTAAAAGATCATTTAGAATCGGATAAGTAGTATAAAAGATTAAGCCATATACAAATTTACAAACAAATTTATTTAACTTCTTTATAATTTGGAACGCCTTGTTTCAGAAATGAAAGGAGTCAAAAATTAAACTTAAGTCAAATTCAATCAATTCAATTATGCATGTACTTAGTTCGAATTATAGTTTACTAATTTATCTAGTTTCTGTTCAATAAGCCAATGGTCATCATGTTATCGATTTGTTCAGCCAAATTGAGCATTTTGTGATCTAAACAGTATTAGTTCTACTTTAGCAAAACTTCCTGAATGATTGTTGTGTAAATGTATACGTCTGAAATGATCTTGACTAGAGATAACAGTTTATTTTTTGTGCCAAATGACAAACGTACAGTCACGAGCATACTTTAAAGATATACAATATCTAAAATATTTTTTTCGTAAAATTAAACTGTAAAATTGAGAAATTAAGATCTAAGTATTTTTTAGTATCACCCAAGATTTACACTGTTTTTTTTGGAGACAAGAGTTTTGTTTTTGCGAGGTAGACGTGTAGGTGCTACATATTTTGAAATAGATTATAAAATATTTTGTACTAAAGTTTCGACAGTTAAAAGAGATATAAATATGAATGACAGAGGTGAAGAATAAACGAGTGAAAGAGAATAATGTATGAAATAGTCAAGGACTAAAAGTGATAGAAAATGAATGTTTAAAAAGTATAATAAATGTGTATTTAACAGAAATGAAGGAAGAAAACAGAAGACGACGCGACGTGTAAAACCAAGACAAAAAATAAAAAAAATACTAATATTATGCTGGAATTAGATTTTTCATTCCGAAAGCATTGACTTAGTGTCACATACATTCTACAATTATTATAACTTTAGAAAACACCTTTTCAATTTTTAATAACTGCTATTATTTATTTAATTTATGCTAGTAAATGTACACGTACGAGTATATTTCCGATTTCTATAGATGTCAATATGGACAGGTATGAGTGTGAAAATTTGTTTTACATGATAATTACTGTCAAGATGATGGACGTGTTTTTCATAAACGTTTATGTAGGAGCCAAATTATTATTTTTGTTAATAACTTGAGCTGAAACTAAATAATTTTCCAATTGCTCAAGTTTGTCATGCTTTGCCGACGTCAATAGAAGACTGACATAATATGTTTGTATATTATGGCTGTCATACACGAATAATTTGTGTTATTTCACGCTTTTTTTAAATACCTAGTTTTTTATTATTTTTTGTTGTTGTGGCAGCAACAGAAACACAACACACTATGTATCCGACAACTGTCTTCCAATTACAGCAGATGATACGAGTAGGTAACAGATGATTTTATCGCTGACAGATAGCCATGTTAAAAAAAAAACTATTTATTTTACCAACTATGTATTTCGTTTCTTTATTTTTATCCTGTGGCTGATCAATGTTTTTGTTTTCTTTCTTTAAGTAAGAAAGCCTCAGATTTTAGGTACCAATACGAACAGACAATCGTATTTAAGGAAAACCTGTTGGTTATATTTACCAGGGGTTTTATCGGCACGTAAAACTTGATGTCAAGCGTTGTTTTCCCTTCTTGTTTTATTTCTCAGTTCCTTGAATTATTGAGCTTGTGTATTGGACAAAGGATTTGCAATATTAGGTAGGTAATAGGTATGTTAATATTAAAAGTGTGGATTGATAAATTGTGGTGTTGTGAGACAAAGATGAATGTAACGACTATGTTGCTTTTTATTACGTTCCATTTTGAATTGTTGTCTGACAGTTTGAGTAGGCTTTAAGCAGACTGTGCAGTATACTCATTTTTTATTTAGTTTTGAATTTATTTTTAGAGTCGTTAAACACCTTAAGTACCGAGTGGACCTCACGATTCTACTCATTTTTTTGTGTGTTTTTCCACAACAGACTAAGATAGATTTATTGCCTTATTGAATACTTAACTCAATTTTCTACGGATGGTTTTCCTAAAAAGATCTACAACATAATACCTACGCACTAATAAATACCTAGATTTCGCCAAAATGCAACGTTGTGGAGCAATTCTACAGCAAACTTTACTTACACGTTACTGCTAGTTTTTCTAAGCTAAACACCTCAATGTGGAATGTAAAGTCATTCATAAAAATGTCTTAAGAACTTCCTATTCACTATAATCCCACCATATGAGAGAGAAACGAAATTACAAAACGTGTCATGTGCGTTTTTCCCCAGATTATCGCGGAAATGACATCTAATCTTGATCAACATTCACCTTCCCACATGACATGATGATCACGTAGGTAGTACATTAAATTGTTCACGAGTAGGCGTTTCTAGTTCCGGAATTGAGTCGGAATTGATTCTGGATTAGCTTTCCCATCGTACGTCTGTGAGACGTACCGTACGTCTGACAGACGTATGTTGACAGTTAAGTGTAAGTAAATGGCAAAGTAATGTGTAGATTTTAATTCCTTTATTTTTTATACGCATGTCGCCTTTCTTCAACAGCTGTTTTGCAAAAATGTTTGATTTAAGAGTTGGTTTTGTAGAGGTATTTAAAACGTTGCCTATGCAATGCGGTAATATTTTTATAAAAAGTAGAGTAGGGAAGCGAACGACTATTTTTTGCGCGTTTAAATTATGCTTGTAACTTGCTCCAGTTGAGTGCTTCCAATATTTTTCTTTAGTTATTTACGTTGTATAATTCCATAGTTGTTGTTATACAAATCTTTGTATTTTTTTTAATCAACGTACCAGTAAGATGCTTTTGAATAAAAATAAATCAGTAATATTTCAACTTCTCACTACGCCAATAAGATTAGACACTTAAAATAAAAATATCAATTTCAGATAAGTAAGCTAAGTGATAGTTGAAATAAATAAATCTTCGGTATAAAATTATATGGTAGCCGAGTCAGTTCCGCGATGCATTTTATTTATTGATTAAATTGAATCTCAGTACTTATCAGTGATAGAATCATGTTTCTAGTGATTTAATATATGAAAGGATCGTATGATGTAATAATATGGTAGAGTTATGCTGAAGCGAGATGGTTTCGATCTCTTTATGGCACCAGCTTTGCCTGCGGGTATGCGCGTGGGAAAGGTTTAATCGGAATGAAAGTACCGTTTGTACTGATTCAGGATACAGGTGACCTGACCTGAGGTGTTTTTAATTTTTTGGGTGTACTTCAACGAATTTCTCGTGAATTTACAGGTATTTAATTCGACATACACAAATAGCTAGAACTGGAATATGTGTATGAATAGAGAGCAATTATGATGTCATTAGCTTTTTATTAGATGCACCAGCTTTACAAAGAAGGATCTTCGAACGAAAGAGCTGAATACCTAGTGGGCACAACCGACAAGCTCACTAGGTGGGTGGTAGTTGGTATTCGCAGTCGTTTATGTAATATTTCTTTAAAATCATTGATGTCTAGAACTCTTAATTTCCCGCGAAAAGTTAGGAGTGATTTTCATTCCCAGGTTTGTTTGGGAAGTGAATTACACTTACATATTATACAATCTTACGGGGATTCTTTTAAGATTGTTTCTAGACCGACAAGTTTCCCTAACAAAAGAAAATTGTTGAACACGGATCACTGATTTCATCATGCGTAGTAATAGGTTTAAAAAATGTTAATTGTGTTACACAGAATGTTAATGGGTTAATGTTGTATTAATTTCCAGTGTGTTTTTGCTTGGACGCGTTAAGATTGCTTGCTTGTTTGCTTAATCAAGTTGATAGGATATTTGCTTACTCTTCATTGACAGAGAACATACTTAATTAACTTAATAACTTTGGCGTTGATTGAGTGATTGTCTAAAGCGCTTCGTATCCCAGACTCAATTCTCGTACGGAACAAATTATTGTCGGGCCTACAGGTAGTTGTTGGTTTAGCTGACTGTGGGTGTGTGTTTAAATGTTTGTATACGCAGGAAAAGTCACTATTCTCTGGTAATGTTTAAAAAAAAACTAATAGGTATATTCACCGTACTTCACATTTAAGTCAAATAAATATTATTTATTCAAATTGGATGTGAATAAGATTATGTTTCCAAAAGGTAGACAGCTTTTTTGTCATTCCAATCACGTATCAGTTTGTGTGGAATATATAATTAGGACTTGTTTGTAAACTGTCTCTGTTTCTTAGAAGTTGATTTTGCTGTTTGAATTCCCAAATAAAATGGCCGAAATAAAAAAAATGCATGGCGATTTTTCTTTTAAGTTTCCGTTAATGTTAGTCTTGACTGTCTTCTACTGAATCTACAATGCTAGTGGAACTTACTTGTCGAGTTCAAGTAACCAATCAAGTCGACTAGCTCAAAGTGAACGAGGCAGCTACCATGGCCAATATTGCCTAATAGGCATATGCGTCAACACGTCGAAGCATTAACATGTCTCTACACGTTTTCTATAGAAAGTAGCACTTGTTGTATGTTGACTATTAATGCAGTTTTTAGAAAATTGTTTCTTGCAGTTACCGAGTTCTGTTCCGGTCTTTAGACCCTTAGTTGACCCAGTTTAAGTTTGGAATATTGATTGTGGATTTATGAAATGTTTTTTTATGAGGTTAAGTGACTACTGATTAGGACGCGAATAAGATGGATTGTTAGGACCTTCAATCAGCACAAATACCTATAGTATTTGTGTTGATTGAAGGTCTTTTTTGTTCCTGTTTTAAGGTACCTACGTATCTAACTTTTAACTTTCTAAGTAAATGACAATTTAGATTTCTAAATACACGAGGTTCTTTAAATATTTTGTACAAATAGTGTATGTATTTACTTATTCTGTATTTGCTGTTTGTACTTAGGTATTTAAGGAAATTTGAATATTCATAGACATTATCAGTTAGGACTACTTTTTATTGTTATTTGGGTTATTTTTCATTCAAAAGTTAAAAGCATAGAGGCATTTAATCTTCAGGTTTCCTTGCCAGTTGGATTTGTAGTAGTTATGTATGTTTCTCAGTTTTAAGTAGACAATCGTAACTATTTAATTGTTGATTTAATTCCTAAACAAAGCCAAATGCAGCCGTCGTCACTCAGAGTTTTTAGGTTATCTAACCAAATTGCTTGTCTGTCGCAGCTCTAGTTTTGTGTGTTGTTGAGTATATTATAATTAACGTTAGACAAAAATAAATAATAAATTATTCATGATCTCCAAGATTTGATTATTCTAATCTTATATCGTAACAAATTTCCATTAAAAATTAAATGATAACTCATAAAACAAGGCTTCTTCTCTCCAACCCCTTTGCTGTGTTCTACAGGGAAAGGGTAGGAAACGGTTTCAATTATCAGGTGCCCCATAAGGAAAGCAATAAAAATATTAAGTATTGCCTTCTGTGCATGACCAAAGGCTTAAAAAAATTATCGGTTTTGCACTGCCCTCATCCATTGGTTTCCAACGTTCTTCGTAGTCCGGTGTCGTGTCGGTCGCATGTGGTGGTCCACAATTTTGTCCCCCAGAAGACGCCCAAGACAGATGTCCTCGACTGCGATCGGTCTTGAGCTTCACGCTTCACCTGGCTCTACGTCACATGGTGTGACACAAGGGTTGTCTAGATGGCCACGCTTAATTTTCCTTGGAGATTCCAGTCCAAAATTTCTTTAGGTATGTGGTCGAGGTCCCTTCAAAGCGTTTGGCCAATCCACCACCACATGCGACGCTTGATCTAGCAAAATTAACAAAAGTCATTTATTTACTCAAATAAGTCTGAGGATCAGCACTTTTAAAACGTCAAATTTACATAAAACAGTCCCCCAAAAAGCACGCCCTTTGCCACTTATCAGCAGTCGTTAAGATGGATTTGATTAACTAATTAATTTTTAAAACATTTGATAAAATACAACTTCATTGAGTTCATAATAAAATATCTTTAACTTTATTCATGCAATATAAAATAGATACTTAAAACCCTTTACTTGGATGCAGCATTTAATATTTTCTAACATTATTAGGTACCGAAGCAATTCCTGTAGTACTTTTCCATAGTTTTCTGTCACAGTTATACAATATTCAGCTCTATTTGAGAAGCAAAAAGGCAAATAATAATTGTAAGGCTAAGAGAGGATCAGGTGGGCGGAATGTTGCTAGTGTTTTCAAATAGAATAAATTTATAATATAGAATAAAGTTGACGAGAATGTCTTCAATAAATTTAGTGTAGCGACATTTACGGTCTAAAGCGACGTGTTTCTATTGAAAATAAATTATTTATTGGTTGTTTTACGCCATCTAAACTATAAATATAGTTATGGGCAGTACCAAGTTACAGTAGTGTATTTGAGTAGTGTGTGTAGGTGTGGTAAGATGTAAGAGAGTAGGTATGTACTGCTTGCAGTAGCAGTTTGCCTTGGAAAGTACAATAAGTTGTCATTTGTAGACCCTAGACTTATGGTCGTGGTCATAGATGGTCTGATTTGTTCGTTGCGGCTTTTACGAGACTTCTCAATCTCAAATTCTAAGTTGATGCTATTGCAACTTTGATGGTATTAATCACTTTCTTAGAACTGATCGGAACACAGTAGCATAAAGCAAGCACGCCTTCCGTTTCAACAAACGAATCACGTGTGCAAACATACAAACACGCCAAAACATCTGGTGTTTAGGTCACACAAATATTTGTTTCGATGTATGACACAATAAGACGGCATTGGGTCAGCAAACAGTGAATTTACATACTTATACAAATAAGTAAATAACCGATAAAAAGGTACAATCGGTAGTACAGACACGTATATACACTGTAGATAAGTTTAATACCTACATAATATTATTATAGAAAATATTCGTGGCAGGCAGCCAGGCTCTAATTTGCCCAGTTTAAACCTCTGGGTCAGGAAGAAATCAATTTGGATGTGAAATATGGGCATATCTAGGAGTGGAACGGACATCGTCGCACACGACTTCTTTCTTTATTTCATACTACTGATACCATAAGTTCTGAGTTTTGTATTTCATTCTGGACCCCCAGCAGCGATGACAAAATTCAACGCTCGAGGGTCCAGGACCACGCACCTTCAAAACTCGTGGAATAAGTATGCTACGATTTCTTGTCCACCCTATTTAATATGCGTGTCTGTAAAAATAGGTTAAGAAAACCACCTAGTTAAAAGCAAATCGTATGCTCTGTGTCGTTACTTTTTAGGGTGCTGCCCCAAAGTGGAACAACTCCTATTACTAAGTGTCCCCAAAGTGGAACAACTCCTATTACTAAGTGTCCGTTATTCGACATAGTACCTACTTTCGACATAGACTTTTGACATTTTTAATAATTCCTCATTCAAGTCTGACATAACTGGAACATTAAATAAATGTAATTTTCTTTATATTTGAATACCGTAACTGTATGCTTGATGTTCAAATTTTTATATTAATTTATTATTTTTATTCCTAAATTTACACACCATATTTGTATGCCTCTTGGTATAACATAGCGCTCTCTTAACCAAACAAGATCTGTATTGTACCTATGTTAACCAATAAATAAATTATTATTATTATTATTCGTCTGATTGTTAGCGGACTGTATCTCATTAAACGTAGGTAATAGAAGAAAACTTAACATATCCAGAGAGTGAGTGTCTCTGTTGGTGCTACAAAACTAATAAGAAATTAAAATCAAATCAATGTGAAAAGAGTGACTTTTTAGCGGTTTTTGCTCGAATTAGTACGAAACCCTCTATTTTCAAGTACTTTTGTAACTTTTCGTTCCTACAATCACGAGTCAATATTTTCGTCTTTTTAACAAAACTCGCTCGCTCGTGCAATGTAAACGCAGTGCAAGAAAACATGTAAAGCGCAGTCTTTTGTGAATTTCACTGGTGGGCGCGCCCCCCTTCTTTGGCCATCTTTGGTCACCGAATTACATACGGAAACACAGCTCGTCAAGCATGTACGGAATATAACAAACTTTGTTCGCGTGAATTTTGCACTTTTCCATTTTAACTTTAACATCATAGCTTGATGGTTTTTAAAATAAAATGTATCCTATGTCACTCGGTCATAATATAGCTTTGTAACGGTGAAATAATTTTTAAAATCGGTTGAATTGTTTTTGAGTTAAATCCCCACAAATAAACAAATAAAAAAATCTTTGATATATTAGTATAGAATAGGAATCTTTTATTGTCGAACACATTTAGTGTCATGCAAGTAATTTATGACACCAATTTATAAAGTAATGCAAAATGCAAGCGCAATACGTAACTGGTAACACATTCCGGTCATTTATATCTTTACTGTATTATTAGAGAAATTTGCCCAGCTCTAGCGTAGTCACAGGTGGGTATTTATTATAATATTATCAAAAGAAAAACAAAAACAGTTCGTTTGCTACCGTGCAGTAAACATCATAGTAATTGTGCTCCTCAATCGTTAATTGTTATTCATATAATAAAAGCAGTGTTGGACAAAGTTTTCTTAAGAAAACACTATTTGACAGTTCCTAGTACTAAAGTGATTAGTGACTTAACAGTTTCAGAGTGTTTATCTGCTATTAAATTGCAATATTAATCAAAACTCAATAACTTAACTTAATACAGATACCGTCAGTGAGTGTTATTGTTGACTATTTGCCCGGAACGCGTAAGCGCCGCGATATAGGCATCACTTACGACCTTCTTCTCGCGAGCTTGTTAGTGCGACACAGCGACGGCGCTTTGTTTACGTTATACTGTGAACTATACGTAACTTAAAACTGCCCCAAATGTCGTCTAAAAACGACGGTACTCCGGACCGTAACGTCTCAGCTTCAAGAGGAAACAAGAGGCCTGCCTTAAATTCTCCGCCGGAGCCAGCTTCTGCAGTTACCAGTGAGGAGGTGCGCTCAATAGTGCAGGAAGTTATTAAAACGGAATTTGCTACTATGCTCAAGCAAATAAATGCTACGATCTTAAACATTGTTAATAGCGAGTTAGCCCCGATTCGCACGGATCTGGATCAACTTCGAGAGTCATTGAATTTCCACACGACACAATTCGATGAGTTTCGGTCGGAGCACGCCGAGTTTAAGAATGCTGTCAAAGAACTTAAAGACGACAATATTAAACTGCAGACCACAGTGGCGGATCTTGGTCAGCGTCTGAATTATTTGGAGCAGCAGACACGAGCTAGCAACTTGGAAGTGCAGTGTTTACCTGAAAATAAACAGGAAAATCTGTATACCATTGTCAAGCAGTTGGGCTCACTGGTCGGTTGTGGGATTCAAGATAGCGATATTTCACACTGCACAAGAGTAGCTAAACTTAACACGAGTAATATTCGCCCTCGTTCTATTGTGGTGCAGCTTACTTCTCCGAGAATCCGCGATCAGCTGTTGGCCGCTGTAATTAATTATAATAAAGATAAAGGTCACGAAAAACTCAATACCTCAGATTTTGGTTTAGCTGGAAATAGATCTCCTGTGTTTGTCGCCGAGCATTTATCCCCTGCGTACAAAGCTCTTCACGCTGCAACAAGACTTAAGGCAAAGGAGAAGGGATACAAGTACGTATGGGTGAGGAACGGTAAAATATTTGTCAGGAAGACGGACGGCGACGAGCATGTTCTTATTAGAAGCTTGGACACTTTAAATAAGTTAGAATAACATTAAACACCTATTTGTAAAAATAAATGTTTTAACTATTGCTGCGTGTATTTATAATTTTCATCATATACATTCAATAATTTACAAATATATTATCAGAACAGTCGAGGGTTAAGAACTAAGACACATATTGTATCTCGTAACATTGCCTGTAATAACTATGATATAATAATTCTGTCTGAGACTTGGTTGAATGGCTCTGTGCTGAGCAGCGAGCTGTTCGACGATAGGTACGTGGTATATAGAAGAGATAGAGAAACTTCACATTTTCATAGAAGCAAAGAAGGGGGGGGTGTTTTAATAGCCGTTATTAAACAACTTAAGTCCAAACGCATTAAGAATTGGGAGAGTGACTGTGAAGACTTGTGGGTAAGCATTGACTTGCCGATATCATGTACTTTTCGCCGTATGGTTCTCTGCGCAGTGTATCTGCCTCCTCCTATACGCCGTTCTTCTCTGGAGCACTATTTAGATCAATGTAATGCTGTAATTGAGCAATGTTCCGATTCAAGTGTTTTTATTGTAGGTGACTTCAATTTGAGCAACATTGATTGGACTTTGGTGGAAAAATCGGATTATAAACTTGGTTTGCCTGGTACTAGTGAGATATTAATTGATTTTACTCATGCCAACAGACTGAGTCAGTATAATTTAGTATCAAACGATGCTGGTCGCATTTTGGATCTAGTTTTGTCAACACATTCCTTGTGCAGCGTGAGCAAAAGTTTTAGTCCAATAAGTAAAGTTGATAAACTGCATCCACCTCTTGACATAGTTGTTTCCTTGAGTAGGGACGCCAATCTGCCATACAACGGTGACAGGATTAAACTTAATTTTCGTACCGCGAATTATGATACAATTCGAACTTTTTTAAAACAAATAGATTGGGTTAAATTATTTGAGGGTAGCGATAATGTGAATGAGATGTTGGATGTTTTCTACGAGAAGCTTAACGACGCTATACGTCAGTTTATTCCTTCAAGGGTACCAAAGAAACGTAAATATCCTCAGTGGTTTAACATTAAACTTATTAAAATGTTAAATTTTAAAAATAATATTAGAAAGCGATACAAGAAATATAATAACCCAATGGATTTGATTGAGTTAAAACTAATTAGTAAGCGTTGCGATGGACTGGCTACTTCTTGTTACAAGGTTTATATTGAAGGTCTTGAAAATGAACTAAAAAACAACCCTAAATTATTTTGGACGCATGTAAAAAATAAACGAGGAGGGTCTAGTAATTATCCTTTGACCATGAAAAATGAAACAATGTCTACATCTGATGGTGCAACAATTTGTGAGATGTTCGCGGCCAACTTCTTATCTGTTTATAGCCCCGAACAAGAATTGAGTAAGGAATTTAATACGAACATATTATTAAAAATGATCGAAAATAGTAGTTTATGTTTAACAAGCCCAACAATTAGCAGTGAGACATTACTTAGAAAACTTAAAAGTTTAGATATCAACAAAGGAGCTGGCTCTGATGGCATACCGCCGATATTTATTACATCTTGTGCGAAGGAGTTAGTATGCCCTCTTATTCTTATATTTAGCAAATCCTTATCTACTGGTGTATTCCCTGTAAAATGGAAAATTGCCAAGGTGGTACCTATACATAAATCAGATAACAACGACGACATAATCAACTATAGGCCGATCTCAATCCTTTCAACATTTGCAAAAATATTTGAGTCTCTGCTCTGCCCGTATTTCCAAAACCATCTAAAATTATTCATTAGCGATCATCAGCACGGTTTTGTTGGATCACGATCCACAAGCTCTAATCTAGTCCGGTTCACGGAACTTCTGATTGACGCTATTGACTCTGGTCACCAAGCCGACGTCATCTATACAGACTTCAGCAAGGCCTTCGATAAAGTTTCCCACAAAATCTTATCATGTAAGTTACGTGCTTATGGTATCACTGGTGGTTTGCTTGAATGGGTGACTTCATACTTGAAAGGTAGATCATTTTTTGTTGTGTTAAACGGTTATCAATCTAACGTATATAATATCTCATCTGGAGTCCCACAAGGCTCTCATCTAGGGCCAATATTATTTAACTATTTTATTAATGACATTCCCAACTGTTTACGGCACTCTGATATTTTCATGTATGCGGACGATTTGAAGTTTCTTAGAATTGTCGAATCTAACAGAGACTCCTTACTGTTACAGAAGGACCTTAACAGTCTTATTCAATGGTGTAAAAGTAATGAAATGTATCTGAATACGAACAAATGTCACCACGTTAAATATACACGGAAAAATAATCCACTAAAGACAGCGTATTATATTAATGAGGACAAGGTTAGTGAAGTGGATACTATACGTGACCTTGGTGTTCTATTTGACCAAAAACTAACCTTTGCACCACACCTGGATCACATTTCTAAAAAAGCGTCCAGGATGATGGGTTTCGTCATAAGACAATGTAAAGGTTTTCGGCAAATTAATACTAAAATCTTACTTTATCAGAGTTTAGTACGTAGCATATTAGAGTATTGCAGTGTGGTGTGGCGGCCACACTACGCTACAAGTAGTTTGCGTCTAGAACGCGTCCAAAAACGCTTCGTTTGGCACCTGGCTTTTTCTGTGGGTATATCTAGGGAAGTGCGTTCGTATAAAAAAAGATTAAAATTCTTTAAAATGCACTCCTTGGAAGAGCGAAGATGTTTGAACGACGCAATGTTTGCTAGCAAGATCTTGAAGGGAAACATAGACTCTCCGCCGCTGCTCGCACTATTTAAATTTCGTGCTCCTTCGAGGATTCCGCGCAAACCAATTACTCCGCTTTGTCCTCCAATGAGAAGAACGGTGTTGGGTTCCAACTCTCCATGCGCTAGGTTTTGTAGGGTTTTAAATAGCTGTAGTGATAAGGTTGATTTTCACTTCGATTCACTGAATATGCAAAAGTTTAAATTTCGGAACTGTTTATCAGACTTATTGTAAAAAAAAATTGTACTGTGTTTTCAGTCATGGTAATAGTACATAGTTTTATATTGCTGATAGTCGTTAAGTTTACTCATATTTTGTAGCTAACAATATATTTATTACTGTTGTTTTATGATCATGTAGTGTTTACCTTTAAGTAATTGTTGCACTGTGAAAAGTTTATAATCATGTTTAGTTTTATTAGAAGATAAGTGTAGACAATTGTTGGTAGACCAAATAAATAAATAAATAAATAAAGAAAAAATATTATAACAAAGGTAACAACATTTAATTGACTAAAATAATACCAGGGGCTCGAGTCTGTTATTGCAATCGTGTCTCAATGACCGGTCATTGATCGAATATTTGACAACTTTGACAGTTTTTGTATGGGAAATATGTCTTATGTTTGACGATATACGTCAAAAATCGATCATTGACCGGTCATTGAGACACGATTGCAATAGCAGACTCGACCCCCAGGTTGGTAACACATTTTTATAACAATATCTTGCATCACAAACTACGTCGCAGAGTGTTACAATTTAAATTGTCATGTAGGTACTGTGCGCGTGCGTCGATGTTGCATGAGATAAAACAATGTAGGTAGGCTGCAAGAAAGTGCGACGTTTTAAAAAAATGGACAGAAGGACCAGTCCAGAACTCGAGACCATCGTCTCAATTAAGTTGAACTCAATATAACTAATATTATGGAAAATTATTAAAATTGTCGAAGCTGTAGCGCAAACAGCCAGTCGCTTCAGTAAAAGTCAACCCTTGAAAACATGGGTGAAGTGAACTGTGAAAACCTTACATTTTTATGGAATGCCAGCACAATTCACCGCCACTACTGAACGATTTAAATAGAATACTGATAACACACAGATCAGTGCTATTGCGCTGCAGATCTGTATAAGTAAGTGCTTAAGTTATTTTTCCCAAACAAACAATTGTTTACATTTTTCGTGCTTAAAGATATCAGGCTAGTGTTAAAATATCATCATGCAATCCTGTGACCTACATCGAAACCTTTGATATCACTTGAAATAAGTCATACTAAAAGGTAATACAATTTTATCCCTATGCAGAACCGCACGAAGTTATTCTTCTGTTCTATTTCTCTTGTGGATTTATGATTACTTGTAGACCTACGCACGCAACAGTTTTTGGAGTTTTATTGAACAGCTATTGAGTCACTTTTAACAAATGGCTTTTAGGACTTCTGTTGCACCCACTTGTGCCAAATAAGGGCTTACTTTTATGGCTCAATCCGGATTTCCATTCTCACTGAACAATGATTTCACATCGACATAGAAGTATTTAATTGTAATATTCCATATTGGTTGAGCAAAGCCCATACAAAAACACTTAAGATTCTTTATACAATATGCTATAAAATTGTTCGGAGATGTTAACCTACTGTACATGAACGATTTCACTCGTATTTTGTTGTTACTTGTTACAATTTCTTTTTCTGAACAAATTTGGGACTAAAAGTGGGACAGTGTCATTAACTTTGCGATAGTATGTCAATAGGCAACGGGCCTTAGAGTACAATAGAAAAGGTGCATCGGAAACTAACACAACGAATTTGAGGTGACGCCATGACATCCGTAATGATGCCTAGAGGCAAGACTCGAGTAAATAAAAGACCATTATTGAGGTAGGCCAAACTTGATTGGTTGGTGACTTCAATTTACAGTAAATATGAGTTTGGAAAAAATATGAGTATGTTAAACATAGCGCACAAAAGTAACTATATATATAACGTTAAACAAATCGCTCCTACGTTAGATCTAAGTCTAAGATTTTTTGTGATAACAAAATAAAGACTATGACGACGTTTAAAAATTTGAGGCTCCATAAAACTGACCAAACAAAAGAAAAATTTCATCACCTTTCTTTAAATTATGAAAGATGGTGTAAACCTGATATTATGAATTTAAAACAGAATGATAAACAATTCACATCTATGTCACGTATAATGTAGCCATATCGTGATGTAGTTAGTTAGGACCACGTTCGAAAGAAATACCATGATAAAAGTTCACAAGGTTAGCAAGGTTTTGTCCTTATGGTTGAATAATACCTACTGCCAGATGTGCACAGGCACTATGCAGTGCAGTTGTTCTCAATATGGTAGTGGTCTCACCACGTACACTATGTACTGTTTGATAACTCCCACTGAAATCTTTTATGGCCTTCTCTATCCGGCTCGAAGGTCCGTTATTGTAATTACTCGACAAACAGTTAATGACTGAATGCAGGCGATGCTGTGGACTTTTTACACCCGATGCACTCCCGAGTTGATCGATTGAATTATCAGAAAGATTTAGTTTGAAGCCAATATCTAATCGTGAATAGACCATAGTCTGTTTATCTATATATTATGCAGGTTATTTTCCGTTACCATGATTTTTAACACTATACAAACAAAAGTATTTCATGTCTATCATGGTGTGGGCCACTCTGCGTCAGTTTGCAATCACGTGAAGTGGCCATATCTTGAGCTCGTCACGTCGATTCGATAAGGTCATGTTCTAGAAAACACACCATTTGGCAACATTGTTGCGATACAGTATTGTTCTACACCAGATACATGGAAAACTAAATTATTTTTATGTGGCAAACGTAGCTAAATGCGTAATATTCTCGAACAATTTACTTTACCTTGTATCTCTTTGGTTTAGGGCGATAAGTGCGAAGGTTTATAGGAGTGTACTGTACATTGGAATAAATTTTTTATAAGTTTTTAGCTATAGGACTAGGTCAAGATAAATAAGATAAAAAATACCAGCCTGTTACTGTCCCACTGCAGGGCAAACACCTCTTCTCATACAGAGAAGGTACGAGCATTAATCACCACGCTTGCTCAAGGCGGAATGGCGATTAAGAAAAATAAATGTAGATAATTTAACTGATCATCCCTATAGCTAGACTTACCACTTTATTTAAAAAAAAAAGTGTTGTGTTGGGTAGTGAAGCCTTTTTTTGAAAGCCGAAAACATTTTTTAAGGTAGATGAGATCAAATATGTGGCTCAAAACAAATGAGACACTTTCCTCAAATCTAAGCCATTACTGATATTTTCAATAGTCGAGTAATTATAGCGAGAAGACAAACAAAGATATTTTAGAACCATGTTCTACTATCCCAGTTAAAAAACAGTGAAACTTAACCAATTTTTCAATCAATCAATCAATCAATAAGCCCTCTATCCTGAACTTTCTTCTGTTTTGGAGTATTAGTTTTCCTCTTTTAGAGGATATCTCTAAGCTCAGTGTGCCTTTTGGCAAAGGCCTCCTCTAACATTTTCCATTGTGTTCTATCCCTGGCAACCCTTCTCCAGTGAGGGCCCGCTGTAAGCTTCAACTCATCTTCCCATCTCTTGAGTTGTCTTCCCTGTTTCCTTTTTCCATCTCTGGGATACCAGTCTGTCACAATTTTACTCCATTTTTCCTGGGTACTCCTTAACATGTGGCCTGTCCATCTCCATTTTAGTTGGTCTATCTTTCTAAGTACATCCATAACCCTAGTCTTAGCTCTTATAAAGGTATTTCTTTTCCTGTCTTGTTTCTTGACGCCTAACATGCTTCTCTCCATCGCTCTTTGGCAGCATTGCAGCTTATCTCGGTGGTGTTTTGAAAGAGACCATGTTTCACAGCCATATGTTATGCAAGGTAGAATGCAAGTGTTGTAGACTTTTCGTTTTGTACTGATGCTAAGGTCGTTGGCCTTCATGATTTCTTTAAGTGACCAGTATTTTTTCCAGCCGTTTGCTATTCGCCTTTTGATTTCCTTGTCTGTCTGATCCTTGAACGAGATGATCTGTCCAAGGTATATGTACTCATCCACATATTCGAGGGGTACATTGTTAATTGTTATAACTCGGTTATCAGAGTTTGTCAGGAGTTTAGTCTTGGTGATGTTCATGGATAGTCCAATTTCCTCGCTTGCCCTGTTGAGATCTTGGATCATTTTTTCTAATTTTTCAGGGTTCTCTTCGGTGACGACAATATCATCTGCGAATCTTAGATGGTTTAGTCTTCTTCCATCTATGCTTAAGCCAAGTTGATCCCATTCCAACTTCCGGAATATATTCTCCAATACTGCAGAGAAAAGCTTTGGGGACAGTGGATCTCCTTGTCTGACACCTCTTTTTATATTGAAGGTCTCCCCCAAACTTTCTAGTTGTATTCTTGCTTTAGTATTGGAGTAAATAGTTTTGATGGTTTCTATGTATTGTGCGGGGATTCCTTGGTTTTCTAGACTTTCCCATATAGCTTTATGGCTGATGCTGTCGAAGGCCTTGGTGTAGTCGATGAAGGCCATATACAGGTGCTTATTATACTCGTTGCATTTTTCTATAAGCTGTTTGATAGTATGTATATGGTCCACTGTGGCAAAGTTTTTTCTGAAGCCCGCCTGTTCTATTGATTGGTTTTCGTCTAGTTTAGTACTTATGCGGTCTAGGATGATTTTGGAGAAAACCTTATAAACGTTGGACATCAAGCTTATTGGTCTATAATTTCTTATATCTTCCTTTGGTCCTTTTTTGTAAATTAGGATTATATGAGATGTTTCCCATTGTTCGGGTATGAGTCGTGAAGTTATAACATTGTTGAAGATTTTAGTTAAAATAGGAGTCAGTTCTTCTAGTGTTCCTTTTAGCAGCTCATTTGTGATTTTGTCTGGGCCTGGTGCTTTATCTGCTTTTTGGCTTAGTATTGCTTTTCTGACTTCACTGGGTAAGATTTCAGGTTCTGGGTCTGAAGGACATGGGTTAGGTCTAGGGGTTTGATAGTGAAATGTGTTATCTTGGTTGGAGTATAGATTATTGTAGAATTTTGTAGCTGTTTTATTCATTTCCATTCGGTTTGTGATATTACAGTGGTTATTTTTCAGGTTTGGTATCCATGGATTTGACTCCCGTAGTTCTTTAAGAGCTTTTCTTGTTCCTCCAGTAGCTAAAATATGTTTTTCTAATTTTTTAAGCCTCGTGGTTTTTCTGTCTTTCCTAATGCTTTCCTTGATTTTCTTACTAAGCTTGGTAATCCTTTGAATATTCTGTTTCTTAATTTTGCTATCAAATAGACATTTTCTTTCCTGAATTAGTTTAAGTGTTTTATCGCTCAGTATGTATCTATGCTTTGATGGTTTACTGGTGTTGGTACCAGTAAGTTGGCTCTGCAGTTTGGCATAGCTTGCCTTTACATCTGTTCTGTCGTGTTCCAGTAATTCCTTGCCAAGTATTTCCAAGGAACGGGCTGTTACTTTGTTATTTTCTGGATAATGAACCATGCTGGGTGTTTTAATGTGCCTTCTAGATTTTTTCGGTGGCGTTAGTTTGAGGGATGCTCTTATCATACGATGGTTTGTATTAAAGTTTAGCTTTGATATCACCGAAGTGTTTGTGAATAACTTTGGGTGACTGGACATAATATAATCAATTTCATTTTTGTATTTGCCGTCTGGGGAAATCCATGTCCACTTGTTTTTCTTATTTTTCTTGAAAATACTATTCAGTAGAGTTAAGTTGTGCTCCAGTAGAAATTCTATTAGCCTTTGCCCATTTGTGCTTCTTTTGCCTTGGCCAAAGTTCCCCAGAACATATTCATCTTTGTTTTGCTTGGTCCCTACTTGAGCATTAAAATCCCCCATAAGAACAATTATATTATTTGTATGTTTGTATACAATTTGGGATAGGTTGTGGTAGAAGGTAATATGTTCTGTTCTCACAGCTTGTTCGGTTGGTGCATAGGCTTGAATTATTGTCCATGTTTTTTCGTAATTGGGTATTTTAATATGTAAAATTGCAATCCGATCAGTAACACCGATGAAGTCCAGTATATTATTTCTTAAGTGTGATTTTACCATAAATCCAACTCCTCTTTGTCCCCCAATTTCTCCCTTGTTAAACATTATATATTCTGTATGTTCTTCTATTGATTCGCCAGCTCTTCGCATTTCGCTTATTCCCAGTATGTCCCAGTTGAGTTCATTTAACGCTTCGTCAAGTTCTAATAGAGATTCATTTGTTCTTAACGTCCTGGTATTTAATGTCGCTATGTGCAGTTTGTTGCTTTTTGTTAGAGGGTAATGGTCTATTTCTCCCGCGGTGACCAGCCGTGGTGGGAGCATTGGTTGTTGATTTTTGATTTGATGTTGTTTTAGTTGTATAATTATTTGTTGTGTTTGACTTATTTTAGATAGTTGTAGTTTTTTGGTTCCGATTGGTAGTGCGTTAGTTTTTGTATGTGATGTTCCCTGAAGCAGAATGCGATCTTTCCCGCAGGTACTGAAATGCATCTTTCTTCTGCATCTTAGAGGTGCAAGAAATGCTTGAGAATGTGGTGTACAAATAGTCAGGAAATTATGTCCACCTCTATTACATGCAGATTGCAATACTCCTGGACCGTGTACACAAAGAAAAGTGACGGTCAACGATTCATATTTTTTTTCTAAAAACTTCCCATCATTTTCAATGACGTTCATACATCATTCAACATTAGGATTACTAAATAGTTTGTAGTTTTTGCGAGGTTCATGCGTGGTTAATCACTGTAAAAAAATCTTGCTTTGTATCTGGTATACTTAACAAGTAAATGTTGCAATGGTTTTCTTTATTCCATTTTATAGGAACCTCTACTTTTTTACTTAATTGCGAAGAAGGATTTTTATCCGTTTGTTCTGTCATCATCACAAAGCCATGAATGACCAACACTCCATTGCGCATAAACGTGTGGAGTATTGTTAGATCCCATACTTAAATTAAATTACATAACTAATATGTTGTTTCTTTTTATTTAAGCCAACAGTTATTGAATCCACTTCTAAACTTACAAACCGTATAAATAACAAAATGTTTTTCATTGTTTTTTTGGCATAATTATTTTCACTTTCTATAAACCAATAGTTTGCGTGGACATGCCAATTCGTCCCGACTACAAAACCCCTATTTCACGTAGTCCAACAAGCATTTGCCTGGTTCATACAATACTGTATGCGAAGAAATTCGCAAGTCATTTTGTCCACAATGGTGTTGTGATTGTGCCGAAATTGACCACTCTTGGTTTCGAGGATAATGACGCATAAGTGAGACTTTCGCTAGCCATCTTTATGTCATTGGGGCATTTCTTTCGAGGTCGCAATTATGTCATTACCCCGAAATACTAACCGTGCGTTGTTTCTTTTGTCATGGCCGCAGTTTGACAATAGATATTAAGTGTGCTGCCTTTTTTAGAGCATTTAGTTATGTTCTGTTTCGCCTACGAATTTAGGTTGTGGATTGGTTTGAAATAATGCACTCAATTTAAGTTTACAGTCTAGTGATTCAAATTCTCAAAAGGGCCTAAAACAATCATAAATGTAGGAGGTGAAATAAATGGTGAAATATCTGGTGAATTTTATTATTCCATGAGTTAAAACCAACCATAACTTGCAATAGACATACCAAACTGTTACAGTTTAAACAAAAATAAACCAGTAATGATACACCATTATTAATAACATCTTCCAGCATTCATAATAACAGGGAAGAAATGACAACAGATGTCAAGGCCTCAATTAATATTAAAAACTAGACAAGCGCGAGTCCGTGACAGAATTAAGTATGCTGTTAATAGTTTACTAAAACATATGTAGTTATTAAATACTCATCGTAAAAACAAAACCATTATAATGATGCTAAGAATGAAAGGCATTCTGGAGACAAACAAACAAGAGACAAAAGAGAAGAAACACAAGACGAGAAATGTTAACATACCAATACGTAGACAGAAATGCAAATTAATGATAACGAAGACATACTTTAAAAAGTATAGATCTGGGAAAATCAAACAAAATTTGATAACGGATTTTACTTTTGCAGAAAGGAACCCTACAAAAGATAATAATAACAAGAAAGGCATTCGCAAGGTGATTCTAACACTCAGACTACTTATTCCTGACCTCTGTATAATTATATCACATATTGTGTTTGAAGTGCATGCATTTTTGCACGCTCCACTGAAATCATCGACATAATCATAAGTTAGGAGTGGCCGTTTAAACTAGCGTGTCCGATTATGTATTATAATTACTGCTGGAATAATTATGATAAACTTAACCTAGGTAAACGTAAAACGATTAAAAGTTACTCCTTAGTAAATTATTGGGATTACGTGCAATTTATCTTTGTGACTAATTGAATTTAAAGATTATGAAACTGATTGAAGATGGGTGTTATTGAAGTTAATCATTTTTTAACCGACTTTCAAAAAAGGAGGAGGTTCTATGTTCGTGTGTATGTATTTTTTTTTTTTTTTTTTTTTTTTTTTTTTATGTATGTTACCTGATTTCTCCCCCATTTGTGGACCGATTCTCGAAATTATTTTTTTATTCGAAAGAGTATACTCTCGAGGTGGTCCCATTTTAATTTGGTGAAGATCTGGTGCTGATCTTCGGAGATATGCAACGGAACTCTTCAAAAATAGACGGCAAATCTGTCGTGATTGCTGGAATCGCTTGGATGTTTATTGTTTATACAACATCATGACGTATCATCAAACCTGTATGCTCAGAGGGGTAGGCAGATGTGTTCAATATACCTAGATTTCGACAGTTATGTATGTTAATTTTAATTTATTAGGGATTAGTGGAAAACCCTATTATGATGACATGTATTGTTAACAATTAAGAATATTTGTATGGGAACCACTAAAAATGGAAAAATAAAAAACTTTTTTGCAAAAAAATTAAACCGACTTCAAAAAAAACACTAAACGGTGTAAAATAACTCTAAATTCGGAAGTCGGTGGCCCATCATGAATAAGACAAAACCACCAAAGCCACAGACTTCCTAATTTAGAGTTATTTTACACCGTTTAGTGTTTTTTTTGAAGTCGGTTTAATTTTTTTGCAAAAAAGTTTTTTGTCTAATAACAGTGAAATAATAATAATAATAATAATAAAATTTTTATTGGGAACAACATAGGAACCATTTTTTGTTAGTACACACCTTAGAAACTATAGCTTATACACTAGGGTTAGTAACAAATCTAAACATATTATAATTATAAAAAACTAGTGAGTCATGTACTTACGAGGCACTTCATGCGGACAATGAAGCCGCATGAGATGCCTCAGCACAGGAGCTCCCGGGTCCTCTGCCACGAGTAAGTTAAAGAAATTTTGTAAGTTTATATAGAACCTACTTGCTTTGCCTTTGAACCCTAATATAGCTCTAAGTAGATAGTAGACGCAACAATGATTGAACATGATTAAGAAGAAAACAAATATAAACAGGGTGAATGAAATAATAGTTCTAGTCCAAATAGAAAACTCACCGCTTTCCTTTGCCCTTACTTAGCTAATTTCAATAATATTTATCGATGAGAACAAAATGCTAAACTAGAACACAACTGCCTCAGTTTCCTTCCATGTTGCCGCAAAGATCTATTGGTACATGCGGATACATTGGTAATAGAAATCAGTGTTAACTAGTAATTTTATTACAGCGATAAACCTCTGAATATTGTGTTCTCTTAGACTTTCTAGGAGCATTTCCAGTCAATAAATAACTATCCACGATAAACAGGCGTAGTTTAAATGTATCTATTGTAGGTTATACTAATTCCTTTGTGTAACATGTACCATTGTATCTTGTTTTAGTGTTGTTTAGTGTATCTGGTTTTCCCGGAACTGGAATAATATATAATAATATTTAAATTAATATACCCGATGTAATATACATGTCTTTTTAGGAATCTTTTTAAGTGCCAAATAAAATTAGCATTAGTGCAATGATAAAAGACATGATGAGTGACAATGATCACTGGTCAAGGAGTGGAAGTTTCACCAGAAAGAAAAATACTTAACTAAATAAAAATATTTAACTTTTTGTTAAGTTAGTATAATGATTTATCTGTAGTCATACAAGAATACCAATAAAAATAATCCCTGAAAATTCTGGAAAGCGGATATAGATACCTAATGTGTAGATTTTGTATATATAAGGGTATTTGTTCGAACTCTTGAACTGTTAACGATTAGAAATTCCACAGGAAATTATTTTGACTTCCGTATTTTCCATTGCAGTTATCTTATGTTTGATCCAAAGTAATATGTAAATGATACGATACTCCTTTCTCTTTGTTGTAGGCGTTAATGAAGTCTGCGATTAGATTAAATTTATGATTTTGTTTTTATGTAAAATTATACTTTATTCCGTTTTTTGTTGTATTTTTTAAACCTCTTGAATCCAGGATGTTAACTCTATTTAACCAACAGTGGACGGAACCCTTATCTAATAAGGTCCTGGAATTTTATATTTATTACGATTCCGAATTTTACAGGTATTTCAATTGCGATCTAGTTGGTACATCACTAGTTAGTACTAACACACTCATTACCGCGACCTGTGTGGGAATTGTCTCTGCTAGGAAGCAGGGGCGTTGACCCCGAGTGCACTGACGCGACGCGTCATACGGATGCGCTTGCGCTGCACAATCGTGGCTTGTGAAGTTGTGACTTTTTTGTACTAAGGTTCGTTTATTGAACTTTAAGTGCAGATTGATTATGTTTTGTAGACATGTTGTTAATGATTCTATAAGAACACTATTAGTTTTTCCTTTCTAAAATTTACAGAGCTTTTTCAACATCATTGATATAGATAAACATGCAAAGAAAATAAGACTGCTAATTAAGGAAAGCTTTAATGAACTCAGGGTACAATTATTCATGCTTATGTGCTTAATGTTCTTCTTGTATCACAATGACCTGATTATTGTGATGATTCAGCGTAACCTGCTTTAGATTTGACTCCTTAAAACAATACTAATAAAACTAAATATAGAGGAATCTTCAAGTAGATCAATATATAGGATAGTGCGCAATGTCAGCTGATATAATTATAGTGGTCTAGTCAAGAGCAGCTGGCATAACATTCATCCGGAAAATGATTTTGAATTGGGAACAATCTGGCACAATTTACTAAAGTCATCCAATACCAATTTCTCATTTTGTAGGCCCTATAAGGTCATTGGCTTCATTTCCGATCAGTTTGACCATGGTCTGTGAGTCATGCTTCCCGTTGTACGCGATACTAATTTACCGGTGGGCACGGAACAACTGTCCTTATGCGCAGAACGGGTTAGTCTTAAACGTGCAATATTTGCGTGGAACAATATTATGTTGACAGAAAGGTTTATTTTATATGCTGTTATTTAGTTAAGTGGTTGTTGAAGTTCTTGTGAGCAAGATTTAGTCGTTGGCGCCATTATTGCTAAATTGGACTTAGTTACTTCTAGGATTATTGTTATTGCGTAAGAATACTCTGTTAATTGTGCAACTTCAAAACTTAGTAATAATAACTTCAAAAACAACATAGAATGTTACAATGGGCGATCGCTTAAAGCGAATTCTTACAGACAACCGATGGATGGACCTGATAGAGAAGGAGAAAAATATAGGTAGTTTGTGGTGAGCTAACTTCACATAGGTACCAAAGCTGAGACTTTTTGCATATGTGGTTATTGCTAGAAGAGGAAGAATCCTAGAAAATGTTGTAAATACAAAGTATTGCTGTTGTTTTTCCACATCAAAGGTGAAATATAGATGAATTAAAGGTCACACCTCTGGCTCACTTTTCGGGGAAACAGACAGTGATGCGGGGTACCAAATACTTATTTCCAAGATCGAGGGAAGAGATCAAAGCAAACACTTGCTTGGATCATACGTTTTTGTTGCAATTTCCTTATAACATTTTACCAATAGTTTTTCTTCTTTCCAAAGTAACTTAAAAACTTCTACTTCTTCTTAGATATTCATATGAAAAGCTTTCTGTGATTTACAAAGTTTCGTACTTTTTCAAACTTTCTGTATACCGGTGGCATCTAGTAAGCTAATCACATCACCAACACTTCCTCCTTACTCAAAGAAGGTTCTATTGTTTCAGAGCGATGTCGCGGTGGAAGGGTATACTAAGGTAGCCGGCAGATGGCAGCAGTCAGCGCGGCGATGTTCCGACCCGGGGGCGGTCTCGACCCCTCCTGCTATGCCACGCAACGGGTAAGTTCCGCTATTTAATCATAGATGGCGTTGTTTTAAAAATGTATTAATCGTATTTTAACTTTAAAAAATAACCCCTTAAATAATAAACTCAGACTAGGGTTATCAAACAATCAAACAGTATCTTCAGTTTAATATAATTCACATTATTTTTCGGGGATTAAACTAGGCAGAATGTTGCTCTACAAGTTCGGTGGTAACTAGAGTGGTTCTCGCTAAAGATGGTTTAGACTACTTTAGACTCTCAACACCACATTGCTCGTTGCAGTTTAATAAAGATACAAACTTTGGTGCATCTACCATGTAAACAATGGTTTAATTGTTCACTGGGTTATTATAATAATTTCAATCTAAGACGAAACAGTGCAACTATGTCATGCTATGTCGCATACACACGCTGTTATGGCAAGATACGCAGAAAAGTAATTATTATAATATTTTTATGATGATGATATTTCCGGCTTCCGGGAAACTTGATATAATTAAAATGACATATTTTTATATTGTAAGATTATAAGGCTTGCTATAATACGTGTTAATAGGCAGTTTCCGTAGTCTTGCGTGACAGCAAATTTTATTCTATTGAGCGTCTGTGATCAAGTTAATCCTGCGTTCAGCCATTAACATAGGGTCCCTAGTCAGTGAAATCCTTTTTCGCATTAAACTTCATAAATATCACCCCCCTAGCCATTTCTTCTTCTTACCAAATGCAGCTGAATACCACTGTTTTACATGGAGCAACTGCATTTTAGACCTTCACGATTCATCTACCTACTGGGTATAATGTAGAGCGGGCATGTAAAGGAAATGTCATAGAAAAACTTTAATCCCATGTCTCAGTAACGCCATCTAGAATAATAGGTATATGAATATTGGAGCGGCAGCGGAGCGTACTACAAAAAACTCATAGACTTGTATCCAGCAGGACACACTTTTTCGGACGAAAATTTTGTTCGTGATGTCCGGTCTATAGGTATAATGCGACGCGGTTAGGCTTTTGGGATTTCGATTTCTGTAACGTCTAAAGAAGATCGAGGAACATCTCCATCAAACCCAACTTCCGAAGGAAAGAAGGGTCTTGGAATATCACCGATGTAAATAAACTTCATAAATAACATTGCATATTTCTAAAAGAAGAGACTCCACCGAAGCTCATAAAATTACAACATATTTATCTTGCTACACTAAAACTTAAGTATTTATACTGCTATTCGTATCTACGAGTACGTTCTTCTACAAACATAACTCAGTACTTTACCCCATTCCACTTGGCATTTTTGCAAATACACGTTGCTTTTTCAACAGACTCTTCAACGTATCAGGATAAACTGACATAACTGTTTTGCATAAGTCAACATGGCTATCTAAAATGACGCTTTGTTGACTTTTTTTCTGTTGCGTCAAAGATATTTTTTTAATCTACTTCATAAAAAGGAAGTTCTCCATTCGACCTCTGCATGTTTGCATTTTTCTTATCAAACTACTGATCCGATATAGAAGGAATATTGGTATTATGGTACTATGTTCCGTTTTGTTAATTTGTGCGATAACGTAATCAATAGGCTGAACTGTTGAGCATGAGAAAATGGGTTCGATTCATGAGCTTGAATGATTTATTTGATTTTCTAACTAGAACTTCTCAGCAGCCTTTAGAATTGATCTATGCCGGGTTGAAGGCAATAGGCTCGCCTTCTATTACATAGGACTTAAACATATCGTACAAAATGAGGATGTATTAAAACGACACCTCTGACCTTCCATTTAAGGAGTATAGGCATGATGTTATGTTATAAAATTGTATAAACCTATTATTTTCTATAAGTTTCCTTAAAATTTGATTAGCACGATCATTTAGACTATTTAGCTCGTCTGCAATTTTGACATTAAATAATGATAATGAGTCCAATCTAGCTCTATCCTTGACCGAAACTTTAATGTTAACACAGTATAAAAATACCCGCAAGCTATTTTCGTCGTTTAACCACAAAATAGCAAGCGCACATTTTAGGCACTCAAGGATTGTATACAAAGCCTTGTACGCTTGCTTGTGGCGTACTAAGATGACGATAATTTGACCAAGCAAAATGTTATTCTTGTAAGCTACCCACTATTAGTAATTAGTAGTCACTGTCACTGAAGAGTTGAAACCTGCATTGCTATTCTGTAAGAAATCTCTCCGTGAAAATATAGGTGGGGTAAAGACCAAGTGACCCGTTTATGCTAATGATTTACAGTTTGATTGACCTTACTTCTTGCGGGTTTAAATCTACAGAATTTACATTGAAAATAACTACACAAAAACGACCTTGCAAGTAAATTGTCATCATATTGTCATAATCTAATATATAAAATTTTCGTGTCTAGTGTTTGGTACCAACCTCTTGATCAAATGTGTGTGTACATATTCAGTAAGGCTGAGAATAAGTCGAAAACTGTTGTTTTTGTAGCCAGGCAGATGTAACATAACATTTTAATGCATAGGGCCAAACTGTTGATGAAATTAAAATGTTCCAGCAGAAAACAAAAATGCACTGGTATTGTTTGTAGTTCAGCATTTTCCCATAATCTGCAACTAGTTAGCTATGGAGATCAAAAATAATTAACCTCGTGACATGATGACAGGCTGAATGGGACATCGACACAATTCAAACACCAAATAAGTTCTCTATAACATTCTGGATACCCATGGAATAATTTTTTTTCGTCTTTATTATATAATTTGTATTTTATACTATTCTCAAAGACAAACTTATGTATAACGATTAGTACAAACTTCAAAACTGCAACTTTTTAGGTCAGGACTGTTTATTGTTGTTTCAACTGACGTTTCAACACATCCAAAATGGCGGATGTTTGTCCCGCCATAATACACGTGTAATTCCCGTTACTTAGGTCAAGACTTAAACTGAGTGAGAGGCTTAACAACATAATACACCTTCCGAGTATTGACAGTTTTCATAATAAATTATCCATTTCATTTTCAAATTGGTGTTTGGTCCTTCAGTCAAAAGGTAATGTTTAGGTAGGTAAGCTTGTGAAATTCGTATTCCAAACGTGTATTTTATTTTTAATGAAATTTTATTAAAATGGTATAATACTGCAGTTTGGTGGGACAGTAACACACTAATATAATAATACAATACTATTATTAAATAATGCAATACAATACAATACTACTATTTATTACTATTAATACAATTATTTATACTATTATTTAATACTATTATATAATACTATTATTATCTCCATTTTAATAAAAAAAATATAAGATCCCTCCGCCTCCCATGCACGAATGGAAATAAGTTCAAATCTGGGCACAGGTTTGTTAAGACGTTAGCACATCAAGGTACCATAACCTATACAATTTTCCCAATTGACCATGAACTTAATTCTATTTGTCTTTATGTGGAAAAACTATCAAAGAAATTAGTCACAGTACGGTAGCTAGACGTTCCCTGGCCTCTGTTTTATAACAAAGTGACTTTTTAAATTTATATATACCTAAGGAGGATCGTTTGTATAGTAGTAGCACCTAGTACCTCTGCGGAATCCCTGACATCGATGAAGGAAAATTTGTGAATTGCAAAATGTAAATGTTGACATAAAATAAAGAAACAATTCTGAATGAAACCCGTACTCCTGAATCTGCTAGGCTGTATGTAGCCTATGTTACAGGAATCAGTGCTTCCTTCCATTTTTGTTGAATATTTATGAAATCTACAACTCGTCTTAGGCAAGCTTGGTTTATACTCGTGTCTCTACTGTATGACAAGAGTCCCTTGCCCTGGAGTAGGGCCTAAATACGTAAATACCATAACGATTAACAGTTACTGAATAAAGAAACAAAAAAAAAACTAATCAGCAAAGTCGAAAGCCAGCCAAGTAGCAAATTATAAAATCACACCACGCATAGAAACGTGTCATAAACGCGACTTAAGACAGCTCCATTGTAACAGCAATTATCTAGTTAAAGACTGAGATAGAACTCGCAGATAGCTATAATATCGTGCGAACATCTGTAATGAATGCAAAATTTTTCAATTGAAAGAAAAGTGAAAATTTTCTAATCGCAAGTAAAATGGGCACAGAAAAAGCTGTGGAGTATGTGTTGTTACTTGTTATCGTAAACTTTCACCCGTTGTCAGTGTGTAAGTGATTTCGCTTCGGTAAACGACAAATTGGTATTGTTTTTACTGGCTAGTTAGCATGTGTATAACCTGATTGGATGTCTAACAACTCAGCTTTTATGAGCATAGTTCTCGTTATTTCCAATACGACTGAGATTATAATTTTGTACAGACGCCAGCACATCAAGTTACCCCAATGTGTCAAATTTCTTTGATGATTTTTTTAACTTTATGTTAAACAGAATAAGGTTTATTTTAAATTGGGAATATTTGACACATTGGGCTAATTTGATGTGCTGGCGTCTGTACTTGGCATTTACCATATCATGTATAAACGACTTTCCACTCCTCAGATTATGCATCACATCAAATGCTAGCCATTTTAGATGAAGGCTCAAAGGCTCCGTAGTATCTAACTAGTTAGATACTACGGAGCCTTTGAGCCTTCATCTACAAATAAATAAATAATCCACAATCCACAACTTTCACACAACGCTATCTAGTCCCAGACTAAGCAGAGCTTGTGTTATAAATACCTACTAGATAACTAAGAAACACACTCATATATTTCTAAATACATAGATAGTTATAAAAATAATGCACACAATTACAGCCAGACACAGAACAAATGATCGTAAACATCACGCAAACATTTGTCACGGGTGGGAATCGAACCCACGACCTCCGGCATAGCAGTCTGCAGGGCCACCAACAGGCCAGTCATGAAATTACTTATTTATTTACTTTATTTAAAACGGTTTAAAAAAATAACGATTCTTAAATGAAGACACAGTATTAACATATTACAATAAAATTAAAAAAAAAGATAATATTGAGACTAAGAAATATTAAAGCTATAAAAGTTAACTATACCTTTTATTAAACCCTCTTGTAGTATTTTGCCAATAGGATCTTTGTCCATTCATCTGCAACAGATTGTTTGTTGGATTAGAATCCGAGATTATCATTAAGCGCGGACATTGTGCGAGGTATTGGGGACTTAGCATGTGCAACGAGCACGACATAGAGGAACAGCAAACAGGCAGTGATATCTTTTTCTTCTTTTGCTTAGGGACTAACCAGTACTAGCATGAATTTCTGGATTAATGTATTCTGATACATAGAAATCGGCAACAATTTGCAGTGGCATTGTAGCAGCGCGTCTACATTGCACATGTGAAACTAATTTCGCAATGAAACTATTGCCATTTACTGTTAAAACGCAAGACATTCATGCTAGCTGGTGTCAGATATTTAAGCCACCCTTAGATCACTGACTTGGCTTAATTTAGTTTAATAAGTTAATAAATAGCATATTGTGAGATACACTTATTCATATTTAGAATGAAAAGACTTACAGCCGTTGGTTCTTAGGCAGTAAGTAAGAGTAAAGGAAATAATTCTACTATCTAATACTTATATAAAATGATTGTGTTCCAGAGTGTGTAACAAAACTCGTCTAAACGGTTTGGTCGATCATTATAAAATGTTGTGTATTTTTTTGAGAACAGGACGTAAACTAATAAAAACTAATTCACACGGAAAAATTGATTCTAAGGCGAAACAAAGTTTGCCGGGCAGCTAGTTAACATAATACATAATTATAACTACCCATTTTATTATAACCCCGTAAGTATCTTAGCTATCATAATGCTCACATTGGTTAGCAAAACAATTAGTTCTACGGTAGGACGTAACGTTGGCATTTCCCTTTTCAACGCGCAATACATTCCATATACTACGGAGCTTTACACTGGCCACTGCGGTCAAATGCGGCACCATGAATGCCTGGACTTAACGCTTTTATCCTTTAATTTACAGCACTATTTTACGCTCAACTCAGTTCCCAGAAATAGGACGAGCTAATAAAAAAAATGATGGTATAGAAGGAGACACAAAGGTTGGAATAGTAATAGTTGCTATGGATAGATTTTTTAAGGTAGAAAATCATTACAATTATATTACCAGCCACTGCAGGATAAAGCCCGAAGGCACAAACATAAATTACCACGATTTCTCAAAAAAAAGAGTATTAAATTAAATTTTTCAAAATGAACACATCAACGCAGGTAATTTAAAAAAAAACGCGCGGCTGTTGTCTAGTTTACTCTATGGAACGGACGATAAAATATGAAACAAGTGATATTAAACTGAAAAACCATTTTAAAAGAAACCAAACAAGAGCTAGAAGGACTGCCGCTCGGTGGGTTCCGTCTTAAAAACATGCCTGGCTGCTAATGAAATGAAATGGTTTCATTCAAGTGACACGTCACACGGCCTGTGGATATTTTACTCTGGATTGAAGAAAAAAATATTCCGGGCTGTAGTTAAAAAATGTTCTCGACAAAGAAAAGTACACTTCGCGGTTGTGGAGAGTCTTAGCATTTAGAAAGCCTCGACCCCCACACTTCCGCGGGATGTACTACCTCATAACCGATGAACGTGGGTGATGCATCCGATTTGCGGTCAGCAGTGTACGGACTCACTTATCCAGGGTGTCAAGTTCAGTTTGAGTCCATTTAAGTATGCCGAAAATCCCTGAGGTTGTACACTTCGTGGTTGTGGAGAGCATTTAGAAAGCCTCGACCCCCACACTTCTTCTTTACTAATCTCGAAATTTGTAATTTTAAGTATCTATCCGCATACTCAAAATTACAAATGAACCATTTCCGAACTTGTTTTTGAAAAAAAAGGCATTGATTTTCGTAAAGCTTGCAGGGACTTGTACCAGGTATTAATTTCAACTTGATACCATCATTCGTTGATGAGAAAAAGGTTATTCACGATGACCAGATAGACATACCTATAAACAAGTGATGACACGATCAGGGTTCCGTTATTGCCTTTTTAGGTATGGAACTCTTGTATAAAATATGAATTTTGCAACAAATCTCGTGTGCCACATCACATATCTGTTGACGTTTTCTCGCATTAAAGTCACGCTTGAAACGTTTTAACGTTAATAATGGCAGTCGAATATTTAATTTGCACCGTTTAAACTTTATGACGTCACGTTTTGCGGATAAATATTTTACGCGTGTTAGGTATTTTTCGCGAGATTGCCTGAAGGCGAGTTCATTCCTAAATGTATTTGATATCTCTCTGTGTGGGCGTTTTATTCAATGGCAAAGAAAGATGGCCTTGCATTGTATGAAAGAGTTGAAAAATCTATTTGTAAATTATTTGTTTTGTTTGGTAGCTTTTGTCTCAACATTTTAATCCCAGAAAATTTGTTCAAACTTTTAAGAAATCTTAACTGTCCTTAAACTAGCGCTTGTGTGTGATATAATTAGACTGGAAACATTATTTTACTGCCTGGTCAAGTGGTCATCCTTTGTAGTAATAGGTAATAATATTTTTATCAATGCTACTAACACTAGATTATAAGCTGTGTGTATTACTAACAAAATATGGATTACTGTTGTCCGAAATATATTAATTTTTCAGTAGGATATATAGTGTAGAATATTTATGAAGAATTTCGACTAATGACGTATCCACTTAGTTTTGTGTTCTTACCTTTAAAACAATCCAATATAAGAATCAGAAACGTCTCTAAACTGACCAATTATATCGTTTAGCATACCATGATCATCCAACTGACTTGATTCTTGCAAATCGATTGGCTGTTGAACTAATGTAAACTATACTAAGATACCTACGCATATACATTATAGTCATCGATACGTTATTACAAGAAATAGGATTACCTATCGTGGCCTTACTTTCGATTAGATCTCAATACCGTTTCTCGGTGTTGAGACGTTTATTTTAACATCACGACTTGACTAGATTAAAATGAGGTCAGAGTTACAAAGGATTCTCGATCTAAAATCGCTATTGTTTTTCATTGAGATGGATTTTTGGAGCGGTGGTGGTGCAAGGTTTTTTCGTTCTGTAATCTGTTACTAAGTAGACAAGTATGTTTTAATCAATTAATCAGGCTGGTTTTTAGATGCTTAGCTAAGTCGTGTGGATTTTCCTTCGGCAAAATGATCGAAACCAACTTTAGGAGATGTTTTATTACTCAATATTGTTGTTATTGCTGTTGTATTGATGTACATTACATAATAAGAAACAATAAAAAGTATGTATCAATTGTGAACTCTGGTGGGCACAAAAAAGTTTAAGGGAGAAAGGAGGAAGAGTGCATAAGATATTTTTCAATTTGTAATGTAGTAACTAGGTAAAATATTAATATCAAGCTTTTATTGTTGAGTCGTTGACTTTTAGATTGTAGTTTTTTTTTAAATTATTATCTAAACATTTTAATTAATATTTTCTTTCTGAATAGCTAGAAGAAACTTATACTTTTAAGCTGCTGTGAGTATCAAAACTTTAATGGATCTCAAGGTAATTTTGTCTCTTCCACGTTATTCTTTATTTATGATAGGTTTTGCGATGTTTCTGGCTTTGATTCTATTTTATACATTCTCATAAACCAAAAGGCAGAGTCAAAAAGGTCCAGTTGTCCCATCTTTCGCGCATGTAGTACGATATGCATAAGATAAAGCAATGTGGAATGGGGAAACATAGGTACATAGGCGCCGTAGCAGGTGGCGTTCGTGGTTTCTGCTTTATGGAAAAAAGACGTGAGTTTCGGAGTTTAGTCTGTAAGAATATCAAAAAATCTATTTGCAAACCACTCCACATACCTAGTCTCACTTATAAATTTACTAAGTCTATAAGTTTAACACAGTTTTATACATAAATATCGCAATCGCGATCACATAATTTTGCCTCTTTACCAGTAGTAGTGTAGGGTCACTTGGCAAATTAACTGCATACTTGCATAACAAACTGGCATGCCATACGGAATTCACTTTCCTCTCGGAATGCTGTTTATGTTATGTAGGTATTAAGACGAAGTGCTGAAATCTGAGCCAAGCTGTTGATTAACATTATATAGAAGTAGATGTAGATTGGAAATTTGTAATGGTGTTGGTAATTCGGTATATTACGTAGTGAAAATTGTGGCGAAGTTTGGAGAGACCCACATGGAATATAATAGGATGGAAATGGAATAAAAAGCAATAAAATATCCTTAGATTAGGCATACAAACCAGTCAAATATGTAAAGTTGTATACATTTTCTAAAACACATGTCATAATATACCTTATTATGGCGAAAACATCAAACAGAACCCAGAATTTTCAAACCTTATATAATGGTTTTAAATTAATGACAGTTTAAATTTAGTCTAACTTATTCCATTAATGATATTATAATCTAACGGTTCTTTTAATCTACTTTTAACCACACTTATAAGTAAGATTACTTCCAGCGTCAACACAGATGTGTTGACGCTGGCAGAATAGTCGACATCGGCTCAGTTGCCAAAGAAGAAAAAAAAAAACGAATCTGTAATCAGCCTTCTTGTATTCATTTCTTTAAAACATGGCGTTGATGGGTATTTCGTATACCTATGTTCAGACAAAATGTGCTTTCATTTTTACAAGCCCAGACACTGACTGTTGATGTTACTCTGCCAAAAGGAACTGGCTAGTCGGTTGTTTGTTACTTGACCCGGGCTTTCTTTCATGGTACGTCCAATTGGACGTATCTTTGCAGATTTCACTCGCATTGTCTGTCGGACGGATCCAACGTTTGCCAATATGGAGAGAAATTGGGCCATCTATTTGTTTCGCGAGATTCTTATAAACATGTGTCTCTATTCTTCTTAGAAAAGGGGATTCGTCAATGTGGCTGACGAATTGTGTTGCATATTGCAGCAACATATAATTTCCAATGTTTATTTTTATTTTTTATTAAAGTTTTATGCACTACTAAAAGACACTGTACAAAGGCGGACTTAATGCCTAAGGCAGACAGATCATGGTAGGCGCAAGAGGGAATTTAAAGTAATTACATAGATACATACAAATTATATAAAATCCAAAGATAAGTGATGTCAAGAGAAAAGTTTATCAACTACGATGATTCAATCTATTAATTATTTATTTAGTTGTTATTATTAAACTTACACACACAGGCTTCACGAGATGTCCCCAATACAACACTGGTTTCCACACTAACAACAATTACTTACTTAAATAAAAAAATTAACTTACATCTAGTAGGGACTTAATCTAAACTTAAAAAAACATACTAAATTTCAAACAAATCTAATACATAGATTTCTCTTTAAGTGTTGCTGTGTTTACTAAATACAGGTTGTAAGAGACGCTACAACATAATAAGAATAATTGAAAAATACAACGAAAAATTTCAGCGCTTGGGGTAAAGCACACAATAAAGCACTGAGTTCATGGTATCAGGTCATTCGTCAATCGATACCCTTTGCACCTGGCCAATATAAGGTCGAAGAGTTTATGTACGATAGGTACTCCAACAAAGCGGAGACGAGAGATGTCTCGTACATACATACATAAACTCACGCCTTTTTCCCATGGGGGTAGGCAGAAACTACAGAGCGCCATATGCTACGATTCTTACATACTTCTTTTGCTTCGTTTACATTCATACATGTTGTCATACACACACGCCGGTTGCGAGTACTACGCACCTGACCTTTCTGAAGAACCTCACCAATAAGGTCTATGTATGTCCTTCTAGGGCGTCCCCTCCCGGCGTTTCCACTTACATCTGCCTTGTAAATACCTTTCGTTAGTCGCCTTTCATCCATCCTTTCTATGTGGCCAAACTATCTTAGCATACTGTTTTCAATTTTTGTTACTACATCTTCTTTTAAACCACAACGTTGCTTTATCACATCATTCCTCAGTCTGTCATGTCTGTGATGTCTCGTAATTAACCAATAAAAGGTTGTACTGTGCTGAAGCTAAGCTAAGCAACTGAGCTGTCAAAATGACATAAGCTGGTTGTAGGACTCATCTCTTCTCCTCTCTGCTTTGGTGGATACCGGGCCTTACTGCCGGTAATGCGTATCACGCTTCTGTAGTCCCGCAATAAATGGCACATTATATACCATAATTACTGATAATTAAAACTATAATTATCTATTTCGCTTCAATACACGTATGCCTTGCCAGTTCAGAAATCCCGTTGAACCATTAATTTCAATTCGTATTAATTGAAATGGGTCAATTATGACCGGTGTTACTGGTGAGTAAATTGTATTAATTCAGGTTTTACATGGTTCATTTTTGAACTGGAAATTGTAGTGTTTTAAGGATTTGCGCACGAAGCAGTGTTTAGGTAGGTCTACAAATAAAAAAAAATCTGGGTAGCCAGAGCACCAACCGTCTTGTATACCTACAATTTAATCCAGGGGTAACGGTGTTACCCCGTCACAGGTTCAACAGGTCAGACAGTCTGTTGCTCTACATAAAATACTAGTACTTAGTTAATTGTTTAGACTCAAAGCCGACCCCAACATAGATGGGGAAACCTTGGCATAAGAAAAAAAAATGTACCTATCTATTAACTAAGTTGCAATTGGATGAACCTGTATTTACCTGTAAACACACCAACTACTTAAATTTTAGCACCTTCAATGTTCTAACTCCAAAAAAAAATAATGCAAGAATCCTATAATCTATACCACGGGCTGTTGGCCTACCTATTACTATCACTATCACTTCTCTTTGGAAACCATAAACCATTTCAAAATGGCCGCCACTGGGTACAATCCTATAACCACAACCAACAAACCGACAAACGAAAGAGTTACCGGTTAGTAATCAATCGAATGATATAACATGCAATAACAGAAGACACATGTAGATACCCACCCAGTATTAAATATCAATAAACGCTCAACACAAAAGCGCGCATACTATGCTTACGCAATAGATGGCGTGAAAGGCACAGGTGCGCGCGCGGCGTTTATCGCCCAATCGCTTTCCAATTTTGTATGCGAAATAGATAAGCACAGAAGGTTTGTGAACGTTATAATAAGATAAATGCCCGTTTAAACTTAACGTCAACTCCTAAATGAATATCTAAATGTTATTGTAACATAGTTGGATTTTAGAATTTAGTGAGTAGTTCACCGCCGCCACGCCGGTAATTTGTTGTGCAGTAGGGCAGATGATAAATGCTATTTAAAAGTATAAATGCGCTAACTTAAAAAAAAACTACAGCTAACTAACTCTAACAGTTGTAATAGTATCATACCGAAAATAACCTACGTGATATTGTCATGTCATATGTCAAGCTTTTGTGAATATCCTTTACCCTGGAGAAAATACAACGGTTTACTTGTCTCAACTTGTTCTCGATAAAAAACCACCGTTCCTATTTTACACTGGGTTTTTTTTAATAGTAATGCGATATAAAAACCTAGTGCCGTCACTTACTTGGAGGTAAACTCATAATCAAAATACAGACTTCAAAAGGATAGAAAGCAATTCCTCTACCTCAATCAGGTCTATTTCTATAAGACTCTCTTAGTTAGGGGTTCAGAATCCCACTGAATTCCCTGCCAGAACCTTTGTTTCCCGATAGCTTTAATTTTCGTATCTTAAGGTCAAAAGTAAATAGGTGGCCGATCGCATACCATCAGCTGTAATATTATTGAGTTGCGACCCTGTGATAATGATAGTAAAAATAAGTTTCAAGAGTTTTCTTAAGTGAGCTCTCTGCAGTTTTCTTTCTCATGATTCAACTGTTGATCATTGTCAGACGATTGTCGTTTAAACAGGGGAACTTTTAGGGTTTGTATGTAAAGATTCGTAAATGCACCTGTTTGTAAAAAATATGAACATATGACAGATGTAGACCGTATGCTGTTTAACGTTTACAACCGTCAAATTGGCGGTTGTTTTTTTGTTTTTTTTTTGGCCCTAAGTTCGTTACTTTAGCATACCTAAACAGAAGAAACTGTACATTGCGTTTTTAAACACTTTCTTTAATGCCTTTGCTGGGATTGGAATAAGGTTACAATCTATTCACATCAAAGTAGTTCAGTTTAAAAAAACATTTTATTTTATGAGTTTTTTATTTGCATAACTACAGACCACTTAGGCAATACACTCGAAGTTGATTACTATATTGCCTAGAAAATACCGATGTGCCAATGCGCAAGTTGCATGCTACCGGCCAGTTAGAGGCAGCTTAAAAGTTGCAGACTAACACAATGTTGTGAGAAGTCAACGACCTTTTGACAGGTTATATTGACAGCTGTTGATTGTCGATGGTTCCTGACACGGAAATGGTTTCTTGGTGAAATAGTGAGTGTCGAGAGGAGATTAAATTTTTGCGCGAAGTAGACACTTAAATTCATTCGTTTATAAAGCTGGAGTTAGGTTTATTTGGTTAATATTTTGTATAATAAAATAACTCGTAAGATGATAAAAAACATGTTTAAACATTCCACTTTGTGATAACTTCAGAATTTATCCATTTAGAAAAAAACAAAAATAATCCAGAAAAATCATGTAGAAAGAATTTTAAAATATTCCAATTTCGCTAATCCCTAAAAATAACACTACCCCATTTCTTTCACTCACTCAATCACTTAAAGTTACCACACTGTTCCTAAATGACAATAATTCCCATAGAAAAAAGACCTTGCATAAAACAATAAATTCTATCAAGATTTTCTGTAGACAAACCCTAATTACACTCGCCCAGTTTTTCTCACAACCGACACGAATCAATTTAGCTCAACATTAATTACACTGTATAGAAATTGGAACAGCTGACTCATTCCGTTGTCACGGAAGAAGGAAATTATAAGGCGGGAATGATAAGTGTATTCCTATATCAAAAAGATAAGGGATGGATTCCTTACGTAATTAGTGGGATCAAGGGTCAGTTTTCTGGGTCAATTTTTCCGACACATTGTTTTTTTTTTGTCCTTTTGTTTTTATCGATATCGGTTGCTTTTTTTCTGGTTTTATGTATCACGTATGTTTATAGAAAAATAAAAACAAAAACGACACGACAAAAGTTAACAATATAACATTTAAAGCTTGTGACGAAGTGTAAGTGAATTTTTGTTACTCTTTAACGCAAAAATTACTAAATGATTTTTAATTTACTGTTTTTTTTTTCTAAGAACATGAACCTTATACTGATTGTAATAAAGTTGCAAAACCATTAAAGAATAGGGTAGCTTGATGTGCTGGCCTCTGCACATTACAATGACATAATAACGGCTATAGATTAAAAAGACTTGTTAAAATGTAAGAAAAATATCCAAGTAGGTAGTATGAAATTACGCCATTTTGGCGCAATATACGAAACCTAAATGCGATACGGGTGAAACCACGGGGCACAGCTAGTTTTATTGGAAAACTAACTTTGCCAACATTGTGCCGACAATATTTAATTTAGTTTGCGTAATAAACACTTTGGTATTTTGTACGAAAAGCCAATTTTCATAAAGGCTTTGTTTGTGTGTAGGTAGTTTCCTCGCTAGAGTTATTTTATAACCGCCAGAGACAAAAGATTGAGTCATTATGCGTTCGTTTTCTTACTTTTTTTCATAAAAAATAAGGCTTTTGGCTTGTTTGGTTAATACTCAGTATTGTTGTAACGGTTAGGTTTTTTAAAAAAAACGTGGTGGGTTGGTGAATTGACGGACATTATTTTAGCATAGAGTAACATTCAGCTTTTTTTCTATGTCTTCGCTGACTACATATTTATTACTAAGTGTAAAGACAGTTTTTGTTTACATAACTTCAATCACAAGGAAAAAGTCAATGGTTATTGACAGAAACCCACCTCATCATAATTTTGCGAGTTTTCTAACAATATTATTCACACAAACCTTACCTAATTCTGCATAACATTGATTATATAATATGTAGGTATACGTATAACCGCAGAATGCCTGAGGCTTCTTTAATTATTTTACAAATTGCAGCGATGTATTAAGCTAGCCGCCATTTGCAATCAGGTGGGATTCTCTAATACCGCTGTTAAAATAATTCGATCGCGTTCCAATAGGTATGCCTCGGGCGTTTCGTGTAGTATTGATTCTATTCATAAAGTGTAGAAACAAAAACAAAACTTCTAATGTTTTGAATGCCGGGATTTTCTTTGGAAACTATTCCATTGACTTAAAACTCTATAAGACCTATTTGAAACTGAAATAGAAAATCTGTTGTTAAGATTAATTTCTCATAACAAGGTAAAGGGGTCGTTATACAATTAAACCTGACCTGGCCTAAATTATAAGGGCCGATATCAGTAAAAGTAATCGTAGACATTCTTAGAATGTTAATTGCAGCAATCATCCGTTTAGCAAATCGACGCGTGCTCAATGATGCCTATTACACTTCCCCAGACTATAAACTTTTAACACTTTACTTTCTGTACTTCCGAATGTAGTCAGAATGTGACCTTATTAACAAAGTACCAAGGTTCAGTTTAGTTCTGCGTGCTTTTCGAAATCTTTGGAATCAAAATGGTATTTGTATGTAACGCGAATGAGAATTTGTGTAATTGCTTCCGAAACGTCAATTAGATGTTTAAAGTATGACTATGTGACTATGTAAATTGTTTTAGGATTGTCTCTAGAGGAATATTGACAGTAGTTGGTTTTCTATCTTATTCAATTCAATTGTGAATCCATGTACCTGTATGAAGTTTACCTTTACGTATCTACATAATTACATAGCTTAGCTGTGAGACATGCCATTTGTTTTTATTCTTATATTTATTTACCGCACATAATATCAACTTTAGACAATAAATATTTTTTTTTAACTTTCACTTCTAATTAAAATACCTAATACTTAAGGATAAATCGTAAATTTCAAAAAGCCGACGTATTTTTTCAACTTTAGCTGGTTCAAAGTGTACAACGTCCAAAAATATCTCTCTCAATAAAACTCGGTGTATCCAGAGTAAGACAAATTTATTTCAAAAGTACCGGTCGGGGTCATTAAACGCCGGAGAATCTTGACACCGCGATTTACATTAGTGACGAAATAGTACAACGCCATCTATTGTTGGATCGCGGTACTAAAATGTATACAAAATGTTGACATTAAACATTCCGCCCGCTATGGACGACTCTGTCCATCAACCTTATCGTGACAACATAAACTTTAAATAAACACTATACTCTAAACCATAAATCTAAAACACAAATTAATCACTTTAAATATCAATGAAAGTTAAACAATTTATCATTGCATGAGAAAAGTAAATAGTAAAAAGTGTAAGCAACAAGGTGTAGACAATAAAAAGATGTAAAAAATAACTAAGTTTTCACCGGTAAAAATATTAACTTTGATACAGGTCTTTTAATTAAGTTATTTTTACACCGTATAGTTACAACGCGAGTAATGTTGTCCAAACCTGGATGTTTATTTGTAATAATCCCATAAAGCCATTTAGCGGGTGGGAGCCCATCTTCTTTCACCAGAACCATGTCTCCAAGCTCAGGTTCAGGCTTACAATCTGTCCATTTATATCGATGCTGCAATTGAGTTAAGTACTCCATTGTCCATCTGTGCCAGAAGTTTTGGACCATTTTTTGCGTGAGATGCCATCGTTTCAAATTACTAATGGATGAATTTTCATAATTTGCATCAGGAACAGTTACTATAGGTTCACCCACGAGAAAATGTCCAGGCGTTAACGGACAACAGTCATCTGGATTGTTAGGAAGCTGAGAGATCGGCCTAGAATTGAGACAGGCCTCAATTTGCGCCAACACAGTTGTCATTTCTTCAAATGTCAATGTGCTGGTGCCAATAATTCTCTTCAAATGGTGCTTCGTGGACTTTACACCAGCCTCCCACAATCCTCCAAAGTTTGGAGCATGGGGAGGTATGAAATGCCAAGTTGTTCCATTCATCGATAAGAAATCAGCTATTTCTGAAGCTACCATGGATCTCTCAGCGTTGAATAACCTTCGTAATTCCTTAGCGCTACCAACAAATGTGGTCCCATTGTCACTCCACAAGTCCACTACTCGACCACGTCTGGCCACAAAGCGCTTAAAAGCCGCAAGAAAACTCTGTGAAGTCATGTCACTGACAACTTCCAGATGTATAGCTCGAGTGGACATACAAACAAATAAGCATATATAACCCTTAGTGGAGTGATGACCACGACCTTTAGAGGTTCGGATGCTGATTGGACCCGCATAATCGACGCCACTGCATTGGAAGGGCTTCTGCACAGACACCCTGGCCTTCGGTAACTGGCCCATCATTTGTTGGTGAGTTTGTGATGAATATCGAATACACGTTACACACTTATGAACAGTTTGCCTAACAAGAGACCTTGCATTGAGTATCCAGTATTTGGATCTTAAGTAATTGAGCATCAACTGCGGACCGCCATGCAAGGTTTTTTCATGAGCATCCGCAATCAAGAGATTGGTGAAGTGAGATTTATGAGGGATTAAGATGGGGTGCTTCATATTCTCATTAATTGATGCTCGATGCAAGCGACCTCCAACCCTTAATATCCCGTCTTCGTCAAGAAAAGGACTCAACGAGGTAAGTCTGCTATTCCTTTTCAGCTTACGGTTATTTTTTACAGATTCTATTTCGTCGCTAAAGGACTGAAGTTGGCAGAGTTTGATACAGGTAAGTATGGTTTCATTTAATTCCTTTGTAGTTAGCCAAGTAGTTATCTTATTTTTATCATTATCTATTTCCTTCATTCTTAAAAATCTTCTACAGTAAGCTATTACTCTTATTAACCTACCGAACTTAGAAAATCTAGTAAATAGACTATCATCACATTCTATCGCTGCATGACATTTTGCCTTTAGTTTTCTTTCTTCTAGCGTAGTTTCTTGTATATTTCCTTTATTATAGTCTATTTTTTCATTTAGTAACCATACTGGACCTCCTTTCCAGAGTTGCATCTCGTTACACTCGGAAGGGCTTGCTCCCCGAGAGGCGCAATCGGCTGGATTTTCCGAAGACGACACGTGTGACCACTGACTTCTATCCATAATGGTAAGTATTTCAGAAACACGATTTGCGATAAATGTCTTCCACCGACTAGGGTGGCTGCTTAACCACGCCAATACAACGGATGAGTCTGTCCACGCATATAAGTACTGTTTGGGAACTTCTAGAGTTGCAGCGACTTCCTGAAGAAGCTTTGCTACTAAGACAGCTCCGCAGAGCTCTAATCGCGGGATTGATACCTGCTTAACAGGAGCAACCTTGGTTTTTGAAGTCACCAAGCTTGTGTGAATGTGTCCGTCTTCATCAATGATGCGGGCGTATACCACCGCGGCATATGCAACATTGGACGCATCTGAAAACCCATGCAACTCTAGAACCCTGTCGTTCTTGCTAGAGTTGATCCAACGAGGGAGCCGAAACTTGGTAAGGTCAAAGAGGTTCTTTCGGAAGTTTAGCCATTCTGTTAGTAATGGTGCAGGTAGTTCTGCGTCCCATTCGATTCCAGTCATCCAAATCCGTTGAATAAACACCTTCGCAGTGATGATTATCGGTGCTAACCATCCAAGAGGATCGAATAGTCGCGCTATGTCCGAAATAACCTTACGCTTTGTCACTGGTAAGTCTAGATCACTAAGTTGAATAGTGTAAACGAACTCATCTGTATGTTTATCCCACGATAAACCCAATATTTTTGAAATTGCATCACTTTTTATTTCTATGTTCCCGTGTGTTTGTGATGTTTGTTCACAATCTTCAATTAATCTTATTAATTCCCTATTGTTACTAGCCCACTTTTGGAGTTGGAAACCTCCACGTTTAAGCAACTCCGATGTCTGCTTATATATTTGTACTCCTTCCTCTATGGATTGACATCCCGTCATTAGGTCGTCCATATAGAAGTCAGAAATTACTCGGTTCTTTGCTAAGGGAAATTCAGTGCCCTCGTCCTCAGCTAATTGCTGCAATGACTTTACCGCTAGGTAAGGCGCTGATGATGTACCAAACGTTACTCGCAAATGACGTAACACCTGAATTTCGTCATCTGGATTCTCCCGCCACAATATACGCTGCATGTCTGTGTGTTCATTACATACCTTAATCTGCCTGTACATCTTGACGATGTCTGCTACTAGACAAATAGGCTTACAACGCCAACGCATGATAATATGACGAAGCTGAGATTGTAGAGGAGGCCCCACCATTAAATCGTTATTAAGAGACACCCCGTTTCTACCTACACATGATGCATCAAAAACAATGCGCACTTTCGTCGTACTTTTATCGTTACGGATAACGGCATGATGAGGTAAGTACACAGAACCTTCTTTATGCTTATCCTGCACTATATCCATATGGTTGAGATCTAAATACTCCTTTATAACACTTGAGTACTGAGCCTTGAACTCGGGATTCTTTAGAAATCGCTTTTCTAGGGTCAAAAAGCGTTTCAGAGCAATTTCCTTTGATCCACCGTATTTACAAGCAGGGTCGGCTGACTTGAAAGGCATATGCACGATATAGCGACCAGATTCGTCTCGTTTAGTAGTGGCTCTAAATATATCTTCGCACTTTTGTTCTTCTGGGCTCAAGAAAACCTTCTCGTAATCGCCCTTGGGTTCTGATTCCAGTTCCCAGAATTTCTTTAGTAATGTGTTCTCATCTGTATGCGTAGCATGCAGTGCGACCACAACGTTGTGGCATGTCTCCCTTTGGTTGATTTTGCCTACTTGACCAGACAAGATCCATCCCAGTCTAGTATCTTGTGCAATTAACTGACCAGGTGGATCTCTGATTAAACCTTCTAACAAAATATGGCCATAAACTTCGGCACCTAAAAGCAACTCAATCTCGTTCGGAGTACCGAACGAGGGATCTGCCAAAACCAAAGAAGAGATTGAGGTTGAAACGTTCGCCACAACCTTCCTTTCCGGTAAAATAGTTGTGAGTTTCTTTAAAACATACGCTTTGACAGTGATAATAAAACTAGAGTCGACACGTGATTTAACTTTGATGAAAACCATTGAATTTAATGACATCGACTGGTTTTGATCACAACCTATACCGGAAATTAAACCTTTAGTTGGTACTCTTTTGAGACCTAAGCGCTGGACTGCAGCCTCCGTTACAAAGGAGGCTTGAGACCCCTGGTCTAACAGGGACCTTAATACTATAGCAGTACCGCTCTTTGATATCGCTTCAACTAGCGCAGTAGCCAATAATATTTGACTATGATTATTACCAAAACAATTTACAACATTAGTGGAATTACTCTGGGTTGAACTAATATCCGCAGAAACACTGCTTTCTGCAACTGGATCAGTTTGGTTACCATCACCGACTGATTTGGAGACATTTTTGAGATGAAGAAGACTATGATGCTTCTTCTTACATATATGACACCTAGAGGACTGGCGGCATGCATAGACGGAGTGATTTTGTCCTAGACAATTATAGCATAAACCATTTGTTTGGACAACATTACGACGCTTATCAACATCGAGAACGGCAAACCCTTTACAGTTAGCAAGCTTATGATTATCTTGACAATAAATACATGATGTGGTTGAGACATGGAGCGATTTCACTGGCACATTACGATTGGACTGAGGACGTTGAAATTTGTTGTCTAAAAACTCCAAAGACCGAAATCTTTGTTCAAGGAAAGTGTTGAACAGATCCATTGTAGGCAAGTCATCTGAACAATCACTGATTTTCATCTCCCATTGTTTACGTGACTCAGTGTCCAGTTTTAAACTCAATACATAAATCACAATTATATCCCAATACTCAACCCTTATGCCTAGATTCTCTAAAGCCTGTAGACATTCGTTAGAAATATCTAATAACTCCTTAACTGCGCTTGATGATTCGACTGCAATATTTTTTTGGCTCATAAAACGTTTAATTATGCAATTTGCTAAATATTTTTTATTATTATATCGTTTCTCTAACTTAGTCCAACAAGTTACATAGTTACTACTAGTTATAGAAATGTGCCGTAAAAGACCTTCAGGTTCTCCAGACAAATGTGACTTCAAATAGTGGAGTTTCTGAACATCGTCTAATAGGCCATTATTGTGTATTAACGATTTAAATAGGTCTCTAAAACTAATCCACTCAGAATAGTTTCCGGTAAACATAGGTAACTCAATTTTTGGCAATTTCACAGAACATCTCTCTTTAGAATCCTTCGCAGAAGATTCAGACACTTTGCTAGAACTATCCAAACGTACAATTTTCTTTAAAGCTTCCTTCAACTCTGCTTTATAATCAGTATACAATTCTTCCGTAGACTCATATACATTAGCTACATTGTAATCCGACTTTTCGAACTCGATAGGCTTATGCGATGATACAATTTTTATATGGGTTCCAGAAAACGTTAACCAGTTGGCTTCTAAATTTTCTAATCTAGTTTCTATGTAGGAACTGGTTAAACGCTCTTTTGGAGACTTCTTAAAATTTGACCTTGCCTTATTGATAGTTGAATGTAAGTTAAACTGTAAACTACTCAAAGCTTCCATGTTGAAAATTAATAAAGTTTTTAATGAAACTGTTCTGGAATGCTGCTATGTTCACCCGTACAAAAACGTAAAAAAATCACAAGTCTTTGAACCTAATACACTTCGCTGCAAAATCGGGCATAGGTTCCCCGTAGTTCACTTTTTGTTGGAATTATTCTAAGTCCTATTTAGCACAGTTAAAGTTTTCTAAGGCCAAATTTTTCACTAAATCTTCTAAGTTAATAAGGTCTACTTTGCTATGAATGTACTCACACGAAATCCTCGAAACACTGCACTTCACTCACTTTTATGTAGCTCGTCGTGATGATATGCGGGATCGTCCCCCGCACCGTTGCTGCTGCTGCTGCTGCTGCTGCTCACGCCAACACGATGCACCAGCGCTGTCCGTTGTGTACCTCTCAGTACATACCGCTTACGCGCCGACAATAATGAAACGGCCCGCTGATGCTGCTCACGCACTCCACTGATTGCGCACAGAAGAGCTGACGTCACAGTCGCACACACACGCAGCAGATTGACTCCGCCCGCCACAACACTGACAATTGCACACCAGTCCTTTATCCGGTTTCGAAGGACCACTTGTACAACGTCCAAAAATATCTCTCTCAATAAAACTCGGTGTATCCAGAGTAAGACAAATTTATTTCAAAAGTACCGGTCGGGGTCATTAAACGCCGGAGAATCTTGACACCGCGATTTACATTAGTGACGAAATAGTACAACGCCATCTATTGTTGGATCGCGGTACTAAAATGTATACAAAATGTTGACATTAAACACAAAGTCATGTTAGTAAGTAGATACTGAGCTTTCGATTTCTGGCTTACAATACCAAGTTACATATTTTATGTATTTCTTTTATTTAATCACATTTAAACTGTTGTTTTTTTACTATTTAACTGTTGACCCTTACGGTTTCATTGTCAGTTGCCAGACCTTTAAAATTGTATTAAGTACTTTTCCAGTTTTTGTGAGTTTTATAAATATTTCAATTTGAATATTTATTGCGAAATTACATAATTCCTCGCTTTTAATTATTGATCTGGAGCTACGCCACTAATGAGAATTTATTAACGCTTCTAACAGCATCGAATTCTAATTTTACGATCATCAATAAGTACAACAAATTATTTTACACTGCTTTCCCATATTTACTTATTCGAACGACAACACCGTAAGCGACACAGCGAAAGCTGTAAGCCTTTGTAAACCTTTAGCTTTTGAAATAAAGTTAAAAATTCTTTAAAAACGATTCAGGTTATGAAACCGCAATGAACCGGTTCCGTGATGGATTTAAATATGAAATTGACGATTATGGCATCCGTCATGACTGAACGACGAAAGTATAATAATTTCCGGAGGTGTATGGTGAAAATAATGAAGTTTGGTTTCGGTTGAAATTACCCTATTATTATCAAAATGTATGGCACGCAATATACTTTGGTAACCACATTGAGTTCAAGATGAAATTAGAAAGGTTTTTAAGGGCTTTAGTGACTTATGCAGTAGGTATTTTATAATAATATTAAAGGGCAATGCCCATTTCTGGCCATGTTTTTCACCAATTTGGAATGACTACAAAGGTATCTAAAGCAGAATTTCATATGACTCTCAATTGTTTATTACGTTCTAATATTTCGGTTCGGTAGTCAGTACTATCAAAATAAGGATTACAATTCAATAAAAAAGTCACCAAGTTTTATGTGAAAAACAGCCATTGTTCCTTGATCTGTGATATCAATCCTAATGTCTATCATTTTTTTCTTCCATTTGCATCACTTGGCCAAAGGTTCCTCAGCAATGGACCTTTAACATCTCACTTGTTATCCCCTAAGCGTTCAGCACAGATGCACCCAGTAATAAACTCTCATTTCGTATGTTTAATTCCCATGTAATAGGGGACAAGCCTAATATTGTCCTCTAAGGGTTCGGCAAAAGTCGACCTATTAATAAACCCACATTTTGTATGTTTTAGTCCCATGTTATAGGGGGCAAGTCTATTACTATTAAACAGGCCCAATTCCTTTCGGTGTTACTATAGTTCATCTGTCTAGCCCTTTCCCAACTATGTTGCGGTCAGCTTCTACTCTATCCAGATACGGATTTGAACACCAGTATTTTATATGGTGTAACTAGGGTATCCAGACCTTTACAACCCAGTTACTGGGAATCACGATATTCTGACCTAGACTATTATCTATTGTCATGCCCTTCTTGCTGACCATATTAATTTAAGCCCTCCACGAGTTTTCTCCAAAAATTGACATGTTCAGGGATCATTAGTATCTAATTCAACTGAAGCGGCCCTGAAGGCTGAATCACTTACAAAATAAAGTTTTGACAGCTATGAAATATAACCTCAATAAACTCTTTGAAAAGTCGAATCAAGGTAAGTAATTCGATGAAGTAACTAGTTACTTCGTTAAATATTATTTATTTTCATGATTTATTGACTTGTGAAATTATTGAATACACTTAGAATAATTACTCGACGAAGCTGTCGTTCGGTGATTGATGAATTGAATTGAATGAATCGCAAAAAAACACTACAAAATTGATCATTATGTAAGTACGTATGTTTAAGTTTTATGTCCGCTGTTCGCGACTGTTCCAGTGTTACTTTTCATTAAAATTGTTGAATCTTTTTTTGTAAACCATAAAAGCTTACAAATAATAACTTAGAGAGCTCTTAATGATGAATAATAATGTTTGTCTAGTCTTTTTTTTTTCTAGACAAACTTATTTCCAAGGAAAATCAGAAAGATTCATAACCCGAGTTGGAAGTAGCAGACTTGACAATATAGGTAATAAATAATAATGTTTTGTTTAAAGTGTTTTCATAGGCGAAACTTTCAACACTCAATATTAACACTGGTATTTTCAGTACATAAAAACTAAAGTCAATAAAATAAAATTACCGTTTCATCATAAACATCATGTTCAAAGTTTATTAAAAGCTACAACTTACAAGTCGTTAACATATCCGCTGTTCTCATTCCAATGACGTGCTAAAGAGTAGTCATTAACTTCATCCCGTTGCGATACCGCAATGCATTCGCGCTTTTACCGCAAGATGGCAGCTTTCCTGTAATAGAGCCATCTCTCGGTGACCCACATCATTACATGTGTTTATGGAATAACGATGGATTTACCGATCTGCGAAGATTTATACTAAGATCTATGTTTACTTATACAAGGCTTGTTAAATACGTATCAGAATATTGAAAATATTGTATTTCTGTTGAGGTGTAGCTACAAAGAACAATATTTTCACTATTTCTTACAAAGGTCATGTTTAAGTTTGAACCTTTCTGGAATATCCGATCCCACGGACATTTTGTTGTTATAGCTTCGTCGGACGATGTTTAAATTCTGATAAGTTCTACTATTGTCTCTAAAAGGATTAGATTTTCCCAATTTTATTTGTTTTGACTATTATCAGAGTGTTTAAACTGAAACGTTGCTTTTGGTCTTTTACGACTTCAATAAACCACAATTTTAAGTAATGTAAGCACGAACGCAAAAACTCTGTTAAAATACCTAGCGACAACATATTTTTCGCTAAAAGCTTGTAAATGTCAAAATTAAATGAGTAGGTACCTACTTTAACTTTTTCTTTGTCTTTAATTAAAAGTAGGTCACACCTTGAGTTAAGTTTATACAACATACGTTTTACGGTAATGAGGTAGTGTGTGCCTAAAGTTTATATGGTTAGTAGCCGCCAATTAGCGAGGCCCACAGCGCAAAGACTAAAAAAATATAAACGTTTACAACCTTGTCATTATCAACTATAATCATAAAATAAATTGTGGGCCTGTGAATTTTCATTATAGTGTATTTATCATAATGAGGAGCAAATGTGTGTCTGTACTTAGGCCACTTAGGGGCCGGTTGTCTCAGTACACGGCGCTGGAACCAGCTTTAAAATGAGTGACAGCGAATCTGATTTAGTGTGAACAAAATGTAAAAAAAAGATCTTTTCGAATAAGTGCAGTTCCATAAATAACTCTAACTAATTCGTTTACAGTCAGCATGTTGTTATAAACATTTTAAAACTCACACACACACTTACCGCCAGACAACAGAGTATATAAATACTGTACGAGTATAACCCCCACACTAAAAAAAAAACAAAAAAAAGCAAATAAAAAAAAAACAAAAAAAAACAACAAAAAAAAACTAACAAAACTACCACCAAACCACCACAACCACCGCCACCTAACCACCACCACCACCACCACCACCACCTAACTAACTAATAAATAAATAACTAGTGTTTATGTAGCTGTCACTGTCACTGTCAATGTGAACTGTCAGTCAACACGAATGGGGGGAAATTGAACATGGTCCATAACCGGTAGAGCTATTGCGTATATCCGTATTCTCCATTGACAGTTTATCGTGATGATTACTGCGCAAAGTGTTCAAAGATTAACTGTCAAACAGCTAGTTTCGTATTGGCTATCATCAGTGTGTATCTAGGATGACGTTATGCGCAGTCGCAGAGAAGTGACGAAGCGCACCGTACCCTGTCTGAGTCACTGCAACTTAAAGTCCACTTAAAGTGCAATGCCATATTTTTGTACAGACGCCAGCACATCAAGTTACCCCAATGTGTCAAATTTTCCCAATTGAATATGAACCTTATTCTGTTGACATAAAGTTGAAAAACGATCAAAGAAATTTGACACATTGGGGTAACTTGATGTGCTGGCGTCTGTACATTCTCAGTTGTCATCAAAGTACCGCGTAAAAATAGACGCCAGTAAGCCACAGGCAATGAAAAGATACCTAACAGCCTTGCTGGACTTATTTATTTATAGTTACTTAATACGGTACAACACTAATTACACTAAGTAACATCGAGACAATTACAATTACGATAAAAAGTAATAAAAACTAATTCAAAAATAAAAATCTTGAAACTAACATGGAACAGTAGTAGACTCCCTGGCATACTTACTCTCACAGAACACCAGGCACACACGCATTAGTTTAATCCATTCATCCGCAAACACGTCACCAGGGTTGGCAGCAAGAAGGGCATTCAGCACCTTTAGAATACGATGAATTGGGGATTCGGCTCTGGCTTCGGTTTTGTCTGGCAGTTGCGCAATCAGTGCCCTAAGTGCGAGTTGTTTTTACGCTAACGCGATCGAAACGTTCACCGCGTTTGGCTCTCTGATTGGTCAAAAGCTTGGAGCGGGCCAATCGGAGCGCCGAACGTCATGAACGTGTCGATCGCGTTAACGTAAAAGCAACTCGCTCTAAGGGCACTGGTTGTGCCGCCTTGGATGTGATGGTGAGCATATAAGTAAAGTGATATTAGGTACTTGGAAAACATCAGCCTTACGGAACAAAAATGATACTAAACAAATACCTATGTACAAATACAAAACAATTCATTAGAAATTAGAAACGGTGCAAACATTACACTTATTAGCAAACTTTGTATATATACACGTGTCATAAAATATTGCAAAATGAAATTTGCATACATTACAATGTAAATAGGTAGGTCCTTTTAAGTATAATGTTACATGTGTACACGCAAAAAAATGACATAATATTATTGATACTTTAGTAGCACCAAACGAATGCGGATAAAAAAATCGTGACCAAAGTATTATTAAACATTTCTAAGCAATTTTAAAAATGAGGAAGTGTTTGTGTCTAAGTTTTTTACTGTAATCATTACTATAATTATAATTATCGAACATTATTGGCTTGTTCTAAAATGATAATGTAACAAATATAAAAAAATTACTCGAGGCGTTCTTTAGTAACAAATTCATACAAATCTTACTTATATTATATGTGAGGATAGATGGATGGATGTTTGTTACTCGTTCACGTAAAAACTACTGAATGGATTTTAATAAAATTTAGAATGGAGTTAGCTGACACCCTGGATTAACACATAGGCTACTTTTAAAAAAACGAACTAGCAAGCGTCCCGCGGTTTCACCCGCGTAGGTCCCGTTCCCGTGGCTTCCGTCGGCTCGAGACTCGATATGAGACAAGATGGTCAAAATTGTTAATTATGGCCAATGATTACATACTAGAATTACTAGATAATAGTAAAGTTATTAAGAACTGGCAGACGTCCCGCGGTTTCATTCGCGTAGATCCCGTTCCCGTGGGAATACAATAATAAAAAGTAGCCTATGTGTTAATCCAGGGTGTCAGCTAACTCCATACCAAATTTTATTAAAATCCATTTAGTAGTTTTTACGTGAAAGAGTAACAAACATCCATCCATCCCTCCATCCTCACAAACTTTTGCGTATATTAGTAGGAGTGGAGCAGCAGCGAAGCGTACTAAAAATACTCATAGAGTTGTGTCTGCCAGGACATAAGTTTCGGATGAAAATTTTGTTCGTGTTGTCCCGTCTATAGTAAAATAAGTATTGAAGGCCTTTGATCTAGGTATTTGAACGAACCTTTAAAATTAAAACCTTGCAGGACGTAAACAGCAGTCGTTCACAAAACCTTTCTAAACCCAACAAAATCTTAGGAAACTAACTCGAGTAACAAAACTAATGTTTACAATGACAATATATCATATTTCTCATAATACGCAACTTCCTAGACATTCGGTGCTAATATTTTATCAATTCGAACTAACTTTGGCCATTAGTTGGTACAACAGCTGACTAGACAAGCGTGTGCTAGCCAGAGAGACTAGAAGACAGTGAAACTGATTTCGAAAGCGAATGTTGGGTGAATAGCCCTCTCGCGTAGCCGATACAATGATTTAGAAATGACTTTAAATGCTCGATTTTATAGTTTAGCCTTGGTCTTTCACATGGTTTGTGATGTAATTGGATAACGACTTCAATAGTTGTTCGAAATTCGACTGTTTCATATTTCTGAAAGAAAGAAAATATATTTATTTGGAACACGCGCAGTAATTTTAACAGTAACAATTCTAACACATTGTATAACCTAAAGACGTGACGACGAGATGTGTGCGACGCCAAAAAGGCTCCTATCTCAACACGATGTCACGATATTTAAAAAAAAAACATTAAATACCGCAGCTGTAATGCCATTAATACACTAACAGAACAATAGCCTACTAGGAGGCACAAAATATTAGTAAATATAGATAATAATACAATAGAGAAAAAAATAACTCGTAATTAACTTAAACTATCCATGGATATATTTTAAAGCGATATAGAACGAAAGAAAGACAATAAAGAAAAAGCATTTATTTGGCACGACACAGGCACACATTAGTAATAAAAATAGGTACAAAAAAAGAATTGAAATAAAAAAAAAACAATACAGTTTGGCAAAAAAAGCCAGACGACTAGTGCCTGACGCTGGTTTTCAACTGGACCTGAGGTTGTGAGGTGTCATTGACGTAAGGGCGCCTTCAAATTAGCCGCAAAGAGCCGCCAGGTGGCAGCGCGACTACAGCGCTGCCGCCGCGCTGTAACCGCTAGGTTCGAGTATCATAGTGTTGTACCAACCTCATCAAGCGTAGTTTCAACCTCATCGATAAATTGTTCAAATTGAAATGTCGTTCGAGTCTGAATAAAAACACGTACGCATCATCACTAGTGGATTGATAAACCGATGCCCGGTCGCGAGATTTTTATTCACATGGATTATAAAAGCAGCGCGACGGCAGCGCTGCAGCCACGTTGCTGCCGCGCGGCACCTGGGCCCTATCCAATAAAGCTGACAATCCGACAAGTCCGACATATGTCAAAAAGTGACAACTCGACAATTTTTCTGTTCAATAAAACTTAGAGGTGACAAAATTGTCATTATGGAAAATTCACAAATATGTCGGACTCTTTTTTTTCTTGACATTTTTCTGTTTTATAAAACTTTATATGCGACAGGTGACAGGTGACAATTTGTCGTGAAAAACTTGTCAAATCTGCTTTATTAAACAGAAAATTGTCGTGACATGTTGACATATTTGTAGAATTGTCCGACAATTCTGACAGGCGCGTTACCCTCTGTCGCGAAACCATATTTTGAATTTTGAAGGTGTAAAAAAGTGTATTGAAAAAGTTTATTACAAAAAAATGGTACTTACATCGAGCAGTGAGAGTAGTGATGATGAATACTAAATAAATAAAAAAAAAATACGGATTGATGAAGGATAAACTAGTTACAATAAACTAAACCTTACCATGGTCCTTTTGCGCCAATTTTGCCATGTAGTGTCACGAAGGTATTTCCAGTCTTTATTGAAAATACCTAATGTTCTTAGGTTTTCGGCTATTTCCTTCCATTTATTTATTTTTACATCGTGGGTCAATTGGTCACTAAACTTCTCAAAAGTATATTTTTACTTTCGTAAATAAGGCCCAAAATGGTAAGTTTTCTGTGCATTTCCATCTTACACGCGATCATAACACAATCGAAGAACAGTTGCACTAGTGATTGTTTTATTCTTGTACTTTGATAATATCTTTTTCCTTTACATTTACCCTCATCCAGCTTCATAAAACAAAATTCTTTGCAAATATGTCAAAAGTCGACATAATTGTCACGACAATCCGACAATATTGTCACCGACAATTGTCAGAAATATTGTGACTGTGGTTTTTTGATATGTCGAGTTTTATAAAACGTGTTTTTACATTAAAAATATGTCAAGATTTCATCTGTCGATTTTTGACATATTTGTCACGTTTATTAAACAGCTTAAGCGCGACAATTATTTAGTCCAAATAAACTTATTATTATTATTATTATTATATATAATTCTACAATTTTGTCATTGTTTGACATATATGTCGGATTGTCAGCTTTATTGGATAGGGCCCTGGCGGCATATTTGAAGGTGCCCTAAAAGCAGAGTGATAAGTATGCATACACACACACAGACACACATACGTGTGTCTGTGCGTGTGTTGTGTGTGTGACATACTATATAATAGTACTATCTACAGGTATCGTTGATTGCTGTTCTAAAGGTATCGATAGGCATTTATAGCGTATTGACATGATCTACAGGATTTATAACTATAACTATCTGACCAGACAAACTTCGGTCGGCTTCAAAATCAATTTATTTGTTTTCTTTAGTTTTTATTACATAATGAATTTTCACTTCATTAGGATCTTTGGAGGAGTTTTGATACAAACAGTGTGACACTAGAATTTTATATATTGAATGAGCATACTTTTAATAAAACGACAACAAATAGATTCAAAACACAATAGTAACAACTACTACTTTTTATTTAGAGAGTCTCTAATGTGCTCAGATTTAAACATCTTATGTTAAACAGAATTAGAATATCAACATATATAACCTAACCTAACTTACCATACCTATTATATAGCGAACCTAACTACCTAACCTAACTACCTTACTGAAATGCATTGATTTTGAGAAATACAAAACACATAATTTTTAACTGAACTACTGCGCTGCGTATTTTTACGTTACATACAATTTACTTAGTTTACCCGGTTCACTTTAAAGACAGACAGTTTATTATATTATACCTTTTAGCAAAAAAATATTGCAGTTCGTCTCTGTCGTCATTATTATTTACGTAAATTCATTTCTGAAATATAAAACGTTTTTTACACAGTTATTACTCCTCTCCCTTAGTTTAGTAGCAAAGTAAATTTCAGAATCTCAAATCAAAGTTATTGGTTGTTTAAATTTATGCGTACGGCATAAAATTACAACCTTTTATTATGTTGATCCGTTGTAATGGTGATTGGCGTTGGTGGTGATTTAGATTTAAAAAATACAACAATATTAATAGTGTTAGTAATATTGTTGTATTTTTGACATCTAAATACACGATAATCCCTTTTATGACCAACTTACGAGTAGAAACATCCAAGAAGGTTCGAATGTTCACAGCACATTCTTACATTTTAACCTAATTTCACCTTCCAATATCAACAAATCGGGGGTTCTGTCCAAAATTTACTATTGTGGACTGAGCTTTTTTATATTTCGGCCAGTGCCTATTTCAACTCAAATAATTATAGTACAGTTATATTTTTATTGGTCATTCGAAAAGTACTTCGATAAGTAGGTATATTTTAGAGTAAGATAAAGATCTATTTCGACATGGAAAAATGCGTGACCGCGTGTCTTAAAATATAAATCACGAAGTAATACTCGAGAAACTGCCTTGAAACCAAGGATTTTAAATCATTTGAGTGTATTATTTTGTACGTCATTCTTCAAATCAGTACGCAAATGTTTAAGTTTATTAAACGTATCTTTATGCAGTTTAGTGCCTTTCGGTATTAAAAATATTCAATTTTCACTTCCTTATTCATCATAAAACATAAGACTGCTATAAACCAACCAGTATTTTTAAATAAAACAACTCATCAAAGATATGACGCCATTCTAAGCTGATGATCTCACGTAAAAAGTTGCACCAATTTTGACAGAACGAACACCTAAAGTGGAGCGTTTTAATCTTGCCAACAAAGTTCAACACTACCGCATTGTGATAGAAGATATATTTGAGAAGAACTATACGAATGGTGGCTCATACAATTCCGGTACAGCTCTTAGCTGGAGCGGGGAAACATCCCACATTTTATTGTTGCTATAAATTTCCCGCCGAGATTGTCTGTGGATTTTTATACTCCTTTAGCAAAGCAACCCGGTTTGGTATGGAAGAATTATCGTGACAGCTATCTGACTGGCTTCAATTTTGCCTTCTAAAATATCTGGAAGCTAGCATAAAGTTTTATTGCTTGCAGTCTCGACTCAGAAACATGGTTCAGAGTGGCGAAAGCTCTATTAAAATCGGTCGTGCAGTTTTACAGATAAGCGCGTATAAACTGACGGAGTTTTATTTATTTAATGTGTTAGTAGAAGGGTGGGTGAATGTTTTGAATATTTTTCTTTATTATTCGAGAGCATAAGACGGTTGTATACAAAGTAATGAGGATTTGTAACAGCAATTTTAATGATTTAGTAGTCCGTTTGACTGTCTGCGAATGTTCTTGAAATGTTTATGTGTGTTTTTGAAATCTTAGTACTTTCAATTGTTAATTCATGTTTATTTTTGTTTTGTTTTGTTGTTGCTGCTATTGACAATGTTGACGGTTTTTTGTCATGTCGTTAATTAAACATGTTTTTAGTAGATAGAGAAAAGTTTGTGCTATCCGTATGTCCCATAGGAAGAGGTGCACAGAACGTACGCACCATCTTGCCAGTTATGTATTAGGTAGCTCCAGTAAATGAAATAACACCCAATAGGTACGCAAATATTGAGATAAGTCAAAGAAATATGAATGACACAAATTAGAAAGCATTTCTCACAGATACCAGTTTCATGCTTATCAACAGTCGTATTTACTATTGCAACACAGTTACGCTACGGTAAAATTTCCATTTGATAACTAGTTGATTGAGAGTTAAATTTTGTTGTATTCAAATACTTTTTCTTAGTGAAAGTATTGAGAAATCTTTATTTTTTACAATAATTTGTAAAATATGATAGAGGCGTGACGTGATAAAGGCACATGATTGATTAGTTTTCACACATAATGTAAGAATAAAGGTTGTTAAGTTGCATTGTCAGAACGTCATAGAAAATTGAGGACTTCGACTTAATTCCACATTTGGATTTATAATGAGCTATTTTGAAATTGTGGAATGAAAATCGACCCTTACTATGTAATTAATTAGCCGTGAGCCCTTAATGCCTAAGCAAATCGCCGTACGGATAGTTTTTCAAAGTTAAGCAAAGCCTAGCGAGGTTGCTCCGTGGATTGATTATCTACCATTCATTTCCTCCTTTGGTTTCGGCTGTAAATTTTTGTTGTTTGACTGTTTGTATTGGAATGTAGTAAGCAGTAAATTAAGCGAAAGGAGTATTTAAGGATTATATCATGATCATTGCATTTCTGGTGGGAAAATTATTTGGGCTCGCCACAGCACGTCTTCTTATTTCATACGTATCTCTATTTTCTGTCATCTCAAGAGTCACCTACATCCGAACCATATTTTCTCATCTTTCACACCATATATTTATTGTTTCTATGTTCTTTACTCGTCTTTTAATTTTGTAACCCTCCATAATGATGTATCTGACACTTTATTAGGTTCACATAACTACAAAATTCTTGATACTTTTGCCAGTACCAACAAACTTAAGTTTATACACCACACAATAGGGACCTACCATTGTTATTAACGTTATTAAGTTATAAGTCTTAAGTTCAATGTCCCACTTTACGAGTTTCCCCCAAAAACAACCAAGGGGATGGATTTCAATTGTTTCAATTCAATTAAAAGGGTTAATTGTATTGAAACGTTTCTATGGAATGGAGTTTAATTAGTATTGTGTACCTATTGTAGGTAATAATGATTTTGTAAAATTCGTAGTAAGAGGCTTATACAGTTACTTATTGTTTTTTTTGGGAATTATTGAAACTACCTTTGCGATGGCCAAATTGGAGCAAAAATAATATCTTGTTATTTGACTCAGTTATAAGATTTTGGATCATAAACATTAATTAACATTTCAAATGAATATGTTTAATTATTTTATACATATAACTTGGCGAAACAGTGCCCAATTAATGAGTATCTCGTTTAATAAAAAGGAGACTGTCTAAGAGGCTATGCCTTTGCAACTGCCTGTTTTATAAGCCAACTCCATATCTAAAAAAAAGACAAACAGAACGAGCTAAAAATTACGAAATAAAAATGTTGTCTATCTTTAATATTGAACTAAATAGAATAATAATTAAAAATAATTGAAATGACAATATAAATCACAATCACACGCGCTTTAACCTGTTTAATGTTTTAGATATTTTAAAGTTTTTTTATACTTTAAAAGCCAGCGGTCCATCAAATCAGATAATTACTGTCTCGTTATTCATATTCATATTTTTCTTTGACATTCTAATATGTTTTGTCTAAAAAAATGACCGCGGTAACCTTTTTCTTTAATAGAAATATTTATTATTTACCCTTTGACCTCCACGTGTCTCAATTTTTTTTTTAATAATAAGTATCGAATTGATGATTGGCGATTTCAAAAATACTCAAGAGTAAAGATATTAAAGGGGTGGAAGTGACATTGATGCACATCAAAATCAAAATTCATTTATTTGAATTAGGCCGAAAATCAGAACTTTTTGAACGTCAAAAATGTAAGGCATTTCGTCAAAACACCCATCCTTTCACCACTTCCTAGTGTTTTTGCTGGGAAGAAGGCGAAACAAAGTCCACAGCAATGTCACATGTCTGTCTGATCCAGATGATCACACTATGGTTTCTTTACATCATCCTTGACCTGCAGGCATTGAATTAATTCATCCTTTTTTTCACTTTGATGGTCTTTTTTTATGCTATTTTTGCTTAAAATTATTACTCTCTAAACCTTAGATTTTGTCTAAAAAATTCAAAACGTCAGTTTATTCATTTAAAATCTCATTGGTTTCGACAGGAATCACATCTAATGCAGTTTGAAATAACATCACCAAAAACTTGAAAATTAAAAGCCTTTGAAAACATTTTAACACCTGAGGGTCCAGGATGATGTAGAGAACTGAGTGGTATATGCGACGATTTCCCTTCTACCCTGTGCATAGGGTAAAGGTAGGTTTACCAATGTTATGGTCTTCTAGTGAAGGCTGTATCTAGAGCCAAATATACCTATACACCCGAATAACTTGCTCAACATCAGTAGCAGGATAAAATCCAAAACGTCGTAGCGTCTGTTGCAAAAACAACATAAGTTAAATGCATTTTCAACTTTATTCATATCCACCTAAGATGATTGTTCGAAGTTTTTATTAATTGAATTTATCTAAAATAAAACACACATGATAAAAACAAACAGTTTTCCTTGGAGGTAAAGTTGCGGTTTTAAATTATAAATGCTAATTTTAGTGCCAAGGTCTTTGGGTGGTCAAGTGGTCATAATGTCTTCACGAGTGGCGTAGGTACCTGCTGTCGTTTCTAATTACTTACTAATGTTTGTGATGACCATACTCATTTATTACCGTGGTAATATTATTCGGGGTTTCAGTACAATCAATCAAAATGTTACAGCTAGGCAAAATATAAATATTTATATATTTATCCGTCAATTGTGAATGACTCCATCGTAATGCCTTAGGGCACCTTCAAATTTGCCGCCAGGTGCCGCGCGGCGGCAGCGCGGCTGCAGCGCTACCGTCGCGCTGCTTTGTTAATCCATATGAATAAAAAACGCGCGACTGCAGCGCTACACCCGCGCTGTGGCCGCGCATCGGTTCATCAATCGACTAGTGATGATGCGTACGTGTTTTTATTCAGACATGAACAAAAATCAGCTTGAACAACAGCTTGCAGCGCGGCGGAAGCGCTGTATTGCGGCTAATTTGAAGGTGCCTTTAGATAGCACTTTAGGCCAATGGTCCCGGCTATCTTTTCATCTGTCATCTTTGACCAGTATCCACCCCAAAAACGCTAGAATCCCGAAAGTCTGACAACCAGTTAAACCAAGCGATATCATGTCTCTTAGTCATGGGTTGTGGAGGTCAGACGGGCAGTAAAACAACGCTTGATGTAAAACATTGGTATTCAGTTACATCTGTTTAGACAGGAAGCCAGCCCTAATATAGTTAAGAAAAGGCTAGGCAGACGATTAATAAATGACGTCAATGTTATAAATATTTTAGGACAGATAGATTGACACAATAGTGATTCTCTACAGGCTCTTTGTTCGACCACACGTTACCCTAAAAGTTATTAATCATTACAAAAATCCACCAAAAACTTTTGTTGAGCTAAATCTTAAGTATAATTTTTGGTCGATTTTAATTTCACCAAATCAAACGAAGACCATCACACTATTATTAAAAAAACTAGGCATGTTATTTTTGACTTCACAATATATTTTTTTATATGAATTGTTTAGAAGCTCACTTTCTTAACATTACATTGATCTTCCTAAAGGAAATTAACTCGATCACAAGATAAACTTTGAAAGATTTTTTTCTATAATGTTCCTCTTGACATTTTTTCGTTCAACAGAGTTTTTCCTGTAGGTAACGTGTTAAGGTGAGTTATATCCATTGTCGACACGCACGTTCCGCTGAATCAACACTTAAAAAGAATTTATTTCAGATTCGATTTCAGAGCAATAGCTGGGTCTTACTTCAGTAAGATTGCTCCAATCTTTGTGTAACAAAGGACTAATTTATTTGATTTTGGATTACCTTTCTGATGTGGTGTTCTCCCTTAATATTGAGTATTTTTTTATTAAGTTTTGCCGCTTGTCTATGATAACGATGGTTTATTGATTTATACATACATATAATTATTACCTATACCTACTTTATTTTTAGGTTCTACATAGCATTACACTGTCTCTGGATGTTCAAACTTATCAGATAGATAAAGGTTGGTGTTTTAGGGGAGTGCTGAATAATGATTATCAGCCCATTCGAATAATGAATTTAATTTTAATTTACTTTCATTTATTTTGACGTTTAAACAGCCTATTTTTAATAGATGATCATTTGATTCGATGATAATTAAGCACTAAACATTTTGTATTAGTTTTTGTATGACAAACAGCAACAAGACAAGTTACCGCGAGAATCAAGCTACTTGTAGTATGTTAGATACATTTATTGACTTAAATTTATAACTTCATAAGGCCGTGCAATGTCCGCGTAGAAAATATTTTATCAAAAAGTTATTTCACAAAGCATGTCTTTATTTTCCGTATAAAAAGAACATTACGATGTCTACAAAAAATGGAACACAGTACTTGAAATGTATGAAATTCAAGCTAAGTTTTTAGAGATAAAAAGTGTTTGAACAAAGCGTTAACCTGTGTCCTGGTCTTAGTTCTTTATCCGCTTATTTGCGTGTCTGGATTTCTCACAGTGTCTGAATTTTATCCTAGGAATTAAAGTTGGCCTAAATTCATTTGTACGTAGATTTTACGTTGAAAACTTATTCAGGTTTACGTCTACTCGCATTTGTTAAAATGAGAGAATTAAATAAAGTACAGACATGAAGTAAACAAAAGGAAAGCGTGTCAACATTGTGTTTTATTTAATTTTGTATTTTCTAGTTGATACCTATGGTACGAACTATATTTTAATGATATACAGACATTTCTCGTATGTCAGTATAAAGGAGGTTAGTTACGGTTATCTTAACGTCTATAAAGGATAGGTTAGTTCTGCTATTCTCACTGTGTTTTGCTGCACCAAGTCAATGATTTTAAAATAAACTTATATATAAAGCTTTACAGTTCTAAAGTGACTTTATAAGCCAAAATATAAAACTTAATAGTATAAACTATGACTAGAAGTTAATAACTTCTTATACTAATCTGTGACCACTACCAGCAAAGTAGGTTGCAGCGATCACTAATCCTTCTGCCAAGTTCTCCATCGCCTTACTTAGAACCTCCTGTCAAACAAAAGAAGACCACAGCCTAACAACTGTTGAAGTCTATCAACTTTACTTAAAACAGATTAAAACCAACTATTACACGTATTAATCTAGATAATACGGTACTCAGCTCCGGCTATAGTTGAGCGAAATTTAATAAGTGATGTAGCTTAGGTACGAGTATCTTCACAACTTTAACGAACTCACGTGAACTGAACTTGAGATGGTGGAAATAAGAATTAAGATATGCAGAAGTACCATCGTTCTAGGACCGCCCGTCCCAAATCTTATTCAGTAATATTATATATATCTATCTGTAATCCTATGTATAATTATTATAAATATGAAAGATTGTCTGTTTTTAGGGATTTAACTCAAAAACAACTGAACCGATTTTAAAAATTCTTACCATTAGCAAGCTATATTACCGCTGAGTAAACATAACATTTTATTTTTAAAACTACGAAGTTGTCAAGGCAATGTCAAAGTTTAAAGGGAATACTTAGAAATAGTATACTATTATCAACTGAAAGAGGAAAAATATTAATAAAAAATAACGTTAGATATTGGAAATGTATGGATGTCGAATTTTCGAGCGACAAATATCTAAGAAACAAAAATGGTGTTTTGACGGATTTTGTAGGTATAGATAGTAATTTAGCCGGTAAGAGTCCGGCACTGCCCAGACTTACTTATCAGTGAGTCAGTGAGTATTTCCCACTCTTGCCAAATTAAAAAAAAAACTGAGCGAACCTAATTAAGCGATGTCAACCGCCATATTTATTCTACAAAAAAAAAATATATGACTTTTGAGAAATCAGCTCTTACATAAAAAAATCTAAAAGCTTAGTTGGTAATAATCATTCCACGCACGTTAAATTTCTATGCGGTGTGCGTTTGCAATTGTTGACAAAATAAAATTAATGTCTAATTTCATAGTTTTATTATCATATTTAAAGATCAAATGTTTGTTATAGAGATTTTAACCTGTCGATTAGTTCAATAAAATAGCGAATGCTTATTTTTTGAATTTATATCGAGAAATTTGGGAATGCAGTTTAATTTCTTCTTAAAAGGTGGGGTGGGGCAGGCAGAAAAAGGTGTAAGTTTATGTATGTGTGTTTGGCAAGGGTCACCAAGATACAGGCTGTGCCTAGTTTGGGGCCCACGGCTACTTCTACTATTCTGCTGTTTTATTAATGCTCTTTCTTTCTTTGATAGTGTTTTCTTCTATGTATTTTCTCTAACTTGTGTGTGCCAATAAATTGATTTGATTTGATTTGTGTGAAGAGTCATTATGAATTGTTCGGATTTGGCTTACTTTTACACCTTTATTGTGTGTTTGAAACCTTAATGTAACTTAACTTCTCTTTGTGATAGCCGTGTTAATAATGCGTCTTTTCAGAATTAACTTGTTTGTTTAAGAGTTACCTCAGTGATCGTTCGCAAATTGTCAAGGTAAATAACCTTGTTAGTAAGGAAGCATGCCTCACCTACGGAGTCCCACAGGGTAGTGTCTTGGGTCCAACTCTTTTCCTCGTTTACATAAATGAGCTTTGTAAACTTGAACTAAGAAACTCTAATGTAATTGCTTATGCTGATGACACGGTTGTCCTGGCGCATGGTCGTGACTGGAACGAAGCTCGGATGTGGGCTGAGTCGGCCCTGCAAGTTATTATGAGATGGCTCACACAAAATCTGCTCACCCTCAACCTGGATAAAACCAGATTTATCACTTTTAGTCCAAGGAAAGCGTCACAGCCTGTCTCGCCCTTCCGTCTAATAGCTCATGCGTGCGATGCAGTGAGGGATGTCACCTGTGGTTGTTCAGAAGTCCTCCGAACGGACTCAATAAAATATCTTGGTGTCTGGGTTGACGACACGTTGTCATGGAGTGGGCAGGTCGATTCACTGGTTTCCAGGGTAAGAAAATTAATATTTGTTTTTAAAAATCTAAGGACCTCCGCAGATGTCTCTACCCTGAGAACTGTGTACTTCGCACTTGCCCATTCCGTTTTAACGTATTGTATTTCGGCATGGGGTGGCGCAGGTAAATATCTTCTGCTGCGCTTGGAGAGGGCACAGAGGGCTGTCCTTAAGGTAATGGCCTTTAAACCTTACCGTTTCCCTACCAATGATCTGTACGCACTATGGAAGATACCCACAGTTAGACATTCCTATGTGCTAAATACGGTGCTGCGGACACACTCAAACTTATCTTTTGACCCAGAGCTACTAAGACGGAAACGTAAGACTGACAGAGTCTGCCCGACATCGGGTAGTAAATTGGACGTTGTACGACGGCAGTTCCTTTACTGCAGTCCCATGCTTTATAATAGAGTAAATAAGGTGCTTTCTATTTATTCATGTACTCTGCGAGACTCCTAAAGAATGACAGATGAATGGCTTCGTACTCTCTCATATGAAGAATTGGAGATTCTAATTAAATCTTGAAGATTCTCTCTTTCCGTCACGTACACACACTACACTTACACCCCACAGACACACACTACACTTACATACAATTCTCCCACATACATGCACAAACTTCAGCACTTACTAACCTTAATTTAAATTTTTGATTTTTATTGTTGTTCTAAGTTTTGATATGTACTTTTACTAATTTTAATTTTAATATTGAATTCAATTTTAAGTTTAATTTTGATTTAATTGGAATTAATTTTATTTTAATTCATTTTAATTTAATTGGAATTAATTTTATTGTAACTTATTGGAATTGTATTTAAAATTTATTTTTTAAATTTTGTTTATAATTTAATTTTTAATTTTGTTTTAATTTCAATTTTTAAAATTTTTCTTTGTTTTATTGTAAATTTTACTCTGTATTTATTTTTATCTTATTTTTTTTTTAATAGGTATGTGATTATTAACCACTATTTTATTATTCTTTAAATTAATCAAATTTACTTTTAACTTTTGCCATTATTTCTTCTTACTTAACTGCATTATTTATCTCCGGAATCTGGAACGCTGTCATCTCCCTCTTGGAGGTGGGCGTTAATAGCTGCGACACAGTTTGTAACTATTGTGGCTATTTACGTACGCAAGTTTTTCTGTAAAATGTGTTTTATGTTCCAATAAATATATTATTATTATTAAAAAAAAAAAAAAAAAAAAAAAAAAAAAAAAAATACCTACAAAAAATGTTCACTCTTCTCTTTGTAGATTTTTATTTTGTTTGCTTAGTTTGGTAAGTAATGTGTAACCTGTGGTCAGATTTTTTGCTTACAACTTCAAGTTGATAGGTAAGTAGAATTTTTCTATTATGTAATCAGTCGTTACGTCGCTGATCATGATCATCATGCGTAGGAGTAGCACTTGTTACCACTGAATCAATGAGGAAGTCAAACAATTCTTTTCATCAATAAGTTCCATTGAATAACTTGAGAAATTTTCCGTAATTCTGCGGACTGCGAACTAAAAAAATACTTTGTACAGATCCAGCACATCAACCTACCCGAAAGTGTAAAATTTTCCCATTTGAATATGAACCTTTTTGTGTTTAGAATAAAGTTGAAAAACTTTCAAAGAAATTTGAGACACTAGGGCCACTAGAGCGCCCAAGCGGTATATTAAAATAAGCATACCCTTTTCAATTCTTGTTACTACTTCTTCTTTTATACCACAAAGTTGCTTTATCACATTATTCCTCAATCTGTTATTCATTGTTAAACCACACCATGCTTCGCAAGGAACGCATTTGTACTTACAGCATTTATTCTACTTTCATGTCTCTCTGTCAAAATACTTTGTAAACTGTAGCAATAACAGCTAAACGCACACAAATGTCCTTAGCTTTACGATTGCAGTGTGCGGAAGGAGCATTTTATAGCGTGTGCGCAGTCGTATAATTATGCAGATTTCCTGAATAACGGTCGCCTTTAATGTGCGGGTCAGCTTTGTAGTGACGAAATCGAAAAGAATAATGTAAATATTTACGTCATCAGGATACGTGAAGAGATCCAATCCTTTCCTAATCTAAACTCATTGTCTACTATTGAGTGTTATTCTAACTTAAGCAAATACATTTTGCCACTTCGCATGGAACTGATTATTGAAAAAGAATCAAAAACTGGTTTGTACATTATCTCGAGTTATGAGAGCAGTTTGTGAAGCAGATGGTTTTTTTGCGTGATTACAGTGTTTTTCTCGACCTAATAAATGGTTCATAATAATGGGTCCAGTCACAGTCGTGGCGATTCAGAGGTGACGGCGTGTGCCTCTCACGCACGAGGTTGTGGTTCAAATCCGGGCAAGTACCAATGTGACTGTTTCAATTCATAATGTACTTTCTAAGGTTATCTTAGACATCATTGACAACGGTGACTAGGAAAACAGTGTCAGGAAACCTAGACTTGTAGTTAATATATAAGTCTGAAATCGCCAATCTGCCTTGAGCAATCTTGGTGATTAATTCTCGTGCCTTCAGTGTATGTATGTAAGAGGCCTTTGCCTTGCTGTAGGATAGCAACAGGCTGGGGTTATTATTATTTTAATAATGAGTATCTTCAGTGACCCCTAAAGAGATTACATTTTGCACTCCCTTAAAAAACCTCTGAAACCAAGTCTATCTTTCTCCATCACAACTATTACAGTAAGAAAAGACTAGCAGTTCTTGTCGTTGAAGTAGGTATCTTTAGTACTTGGAACTCCTAAAGATACCTCACTAGCAGTTCATATCATGTGACTGTGCAATCTTACTTTAGATGCCACGATAGCACCGAAAGGGAATTAGTACAGGGATCACGTAGCGCAATGCTAGATAACCAGCACTGCGCTGTCCAACCTAATCTCTAATTAAAAATAAACTACCTTGTACATGCTACTTTTTTGCGCTGCGCAATTGTGTAAACAAATTGGGTGTACAGAAGCTAAATAGAACGTGTTACGTGCAAAATTATTCTTTGTTTATAGAAGTAAGATTTTGTGTATAGATAAAACAGATATTTGAAAAGGCTTTCGGTACTGCAACGATGGCAAAAGACTGACTTTTAAGTCACAAGATCTCTAATTTCAGTTTCTAAATTGATTTCCAGGTGCCCAAGTTCTACATATAATGTCACAGGTTTTTGAACAACTTTCATTATGGGACCAACTCGAAAATCGCGATTTCCGAGTTGGTCCCATGTTAAAGGTTGTTCATATTCATGGGTAGAACAGCCTGTGAAAATGTTGCCAACGATTTTAAAAGCACCCTGTATATTAGATTAAAAGGAGGTAAAGTTCGTGAGTTTGTGTGGTTGTAGTGAGTAATCTCTGGATCTGGATCTAATAAACCGCTTTAAAAAAATCTTTTACTAGCACAATTTGTTTTTCTTTCTTTTAAGCTACTCTATTTGGGAGTGTCATAGGCTATATTTTATTTTCTAAACTAAGAGGGGCTAGAGGGGATTTTAAAGTATGAAATTCACGCGGACGTAGTCGCGGCAAGGTGCTAGTACATAATATTTCTTTCTACAACTCGTCCCAAGTGAGCTTGGATGGATTTGCGCAACAATTCCTTTAATTATCGGTGAATTAATAAACATTTTCATAGTAATTAGTTGATGTTAAATATTATGATGTTCTTGTAGCATAATTCGTGCCGTTCGAAGAAGTCATTAATATGTTGAATACGCTCTTTATTAGCATACGTAGCATGTAGATATAATTACTTACTTAGAAGCAATATTAATAGATAGTTATTTTCAATGACCTACCTCATTGTCCGCGTAGCCATTTCTCAACAAAGAGATTTAAAATATTATAGAGCGGGCACGTCAAGGAAATGTCGTAGAAACACTTTGATCCCATGTCTCAGTAACGCCATCTAGAATAATATAAGAATATTGAAGTGGCAGCGGAGCGTACTAAAAAAAACTCATAGACCAGGGCACAAGTTTTGGATGAAATTTTTGTTAGTGATGCTCCGCATAAAACGGCTAAGTTTGACAAAAGCTTTTGTGGCTTAGCATCAAAAATCTACAATACGATAACACGTTTTGATATAAGAAACATGCACTGTTTACAATAAATAATTCCGTAATTTCTTGATTAATAAAACTTAACTGGAGCTACGCGGGTGGAACCGCTTGAGGTCCGCTGGTATTTGAAATTGGAACGCACGCATAGAGCAGCCCATTGGATAAGTAAAAAAATCGACTATTTTGTTCATTTCATGGGCATGACTTGACTGCATCTCCTTGGCGAATGGGCATTTTCCTTTAGTTCAAACTCAAGGTAGGTACAAAACAATTCACGCCACTTATCATATTTTGTACGTATGTAGTATCTCAACATCCGTTACTTTTACTGTCAATAAATCGTTTGGATGTTCACGCCCTTAATGTCCCATGGAAAGCTGTAACTCTCGCTCTTGGTTCCACATATCGCATGCAACTATATGGGAAAGCAGGCTAGTAACGCTTGCTTTACCGGTTGTAAAGAGATTGAATAAACGCAGTGCCGTAACTTATTGGTACATATTTTTAGCTACAAACACTAGTAATAATATATATTTATCTATAATAATTATGTAACATAACGTCACGCCTGTAATCCCCGAAGGGCTGGGCAGAGGTGTACCTGGCAGTACACCCACAATAATATGTATGTATCTATACATATTAGTATGTATTTAAAAATATATTAGTATGTTTATCAGCTGTTTAGTACCCATAACACAAGCTCTCAAGCTTAACTTGGGACTAAATGGCGTTGTGTGGAAAGTTGTGGAATATTTATTTATTTATTTTATATAAAAACGTAAAGTTTGCGGCGTTGTAGGGAGCCAAATTTGAAAATTATTTTACCCAAAGAAAGTCACTTTATTTGTAAATGTCAAAAGGCTGTTTTCATTTTAAAAACTGTGAGATGATGGAGGTTATGTTAAAGTACGATACGCAAAGTGCAAGCCAGTTAGGTATTAGGATATTCTTTATGTGAAAATAATACGAAAAATACTCTAACATATTGTGTTGCAAAAATAAATAGTTTCGAAGATATCATTAATCATAAATTAATACAATATAAGTTATACCTATTGCTTCTTTTTGCTAGCAGAAACACTAGGAAATTCCACAAATATTCCACAACTTTTTCACACAACGCATCTAGTCCCAAGCTAAGCTAAGAGCTTGTGTTATGGGTACTAAACAGCTGATAAACATACTTATATATTTCTAAATACATACATATTATAGATAAATTACACCCAGACACAGAACAAATGATTGTGCTCATCACACAAACATTTGTCCTGGGTGGGAATCGAACCCACGACCTCCGGCATAGCAGTCAGGGTCACTAACTACTAGACCAACAGGCCAGTCGATAGCGAAGGGTGGGTATTTTGGGGACAGTCTTATGTAATTTTGACGTTCAATCGCTTAGCCTAAGTACCTCAGCCAAATTTTAATAAATGACTTTTGATTTTGTTTGATAAGTAGGAGTTTTTTTTAAATATCTTTAAAATTTATATTTAAAGCTAAGCAAATGCGGCGGTGTCTTATTTCACATAATGGTGGTGAATTATTTTGTTAGAATAAAAATGTTATTGGGTTCTTCCTTCAGGCATTTTTCAGGTTAATGTCTTGCTCCCTTTGACATAGGGCTGGCTTAATCTACGTGATTAATAGATAAACTTCAACGACAACTCCAACTTCAACACATTCGTACGAAGCGCTTTGCCTGTTCCTTCATTATGCGCACAGCCAAGGAGTGGAATTCCCTGCCTGCATCGGTGTTTCCGAGTTCATATAACCCCAATCTGTTTAAGTAGCGAGTTAATAGGCTTCTTTTGAGAAAACTCGTTCCATCGTCGACCTCATCTCTGACCGCAGGACTAGATTGTGGTCAAGTGTAGACCCATTATATGTATAATATATAATATATATAAAAAACTTAACCCTAATTCTTTAAAGAGTACCTACAGGCGCGATATAGGATGTAAATTAATTCTATTATCGTAGGTCCACCTTAACCAGTAGAAACACAGATTTCTTAGATCACTTTAATTAATTCTAATGTTAGAATTTCTGTTTCTCTATTTGTTTAATTAAATATTTACACCTTCAAGACAGAGATGTCACATAAAATATACTTTCTTATTGGACTGTGCAAATAATTAGGAGAACGGTTTTCTCAGTAGGTTCAGAGTAATCAGCAAACAAAATTGGTACATTTTCCATTGGCGTGAGCAGGAACTACTGAATGAAATCTAAGTACTACGTTTCTCAATACTTTTTTGCTTCGTTTACGGTCATACATTTGAAGGCCCTTAATTAAAAACGTTCAGAAACCAATATCTCAGTGATCGTCATGTCAAAAACGTAGAGTAGTTAGATGTAAGTAGTTTTGAGAGATTGAGATTACAATGTGAACGTTCTTAATAATATGAGATCTGCATTCCTGCGTGCACCTGACGTTTCTTAAGAACGTCACCAATAAAGTCATTACAACTTAAATCTACCTTATCAACCGAAAAATCTTCTTACCTTGTTGGAAAACCATATTAATTACTTTTCAATTTTTGTCACTAAATCTTCTTTTGGTAGTAAGTAGTCAATTATAACCAAACAAAAACACCCAGAATTATTTCTTTTTATTCATCCGATTTGAAAATGCCAGTCATTAGTGTTTTGAATAAAATTAATCAGACATTTGTATTTGACGAGCTATCGACATCTTATAAGAATATTAAAATAGAAAGTATAGGAAGGAAGCTATGATGAACTGTGTATGTACACCGGAAGGCTTAACTCACACACGCATCGCTACTTACATATAAAACACTATGGTACTCGTTTATGATGTAAAATCAATCCCATCAAAACATTTCATGTAAAATGTTGCCAAGACGACAACACAAGGTTTGCCCTGTGAAAAAGATATCAGATCTCATGTAGATCCGAGCCAAGCTTCTGAATCTACACGGCCTAACCTACCGACCCTAACTTCACAAATTCTACATATCAGTAAAAATCTATGGCTTCGCCGTTTCGCTACCGTCGTTGAGTTGATGCGAATATTTAGTTCCTGAAGTAAGTAACGAAACAGCCAAGCTATGCATTTATACTAATATGTAGAATTTGTGAAGTTAGGGCCGGTAGGTTAGGCAGAATGACTGCAAACTGGATGCAGCTGTATGTAGTGTTTTACATGGAGCAACTGCCTACTCGATGTCCCAAGCTACGATAGGCTGGATAACCTTGCTCGGGAGGAGGCACGGCTCCCTGTCGTTTCGTGTGACGCAGATACTTTCCGGGCACGGTTGCTTCGGAAAGTACCTGTGTCGCATAAACAGGGAGCCGGACGCCCGGTGTCACCACTGCGTCGACTGTCGGGAGGACACGGCGCGGCATACGCTGGCAGAGTGTGTTGGGAGGAGCCGCGCCGTGCCCTAGTCTCTGGAGTAGGCAGTGACCTGTCGCTGCTGGCCGTGATCGAGAGGATGGTCGGCAGCGTCGAGTCCTGGGACGCGGTGGTGTCCTTCTGCGAAACGGTCATCTCGCAGAAGGAGGCTGCGGAAAGGGAGAGGGAGATTACTTCCACTCACCCGGCCCGCAGCAGACGCACCGGGCGCAGGCGGAGGGCGGACAACGCCCTCTTCCAGCCGCCCTGAATGGGTTCAGGGCGACGGACGCGGGGATGTCCGCCGCCCCCACGTACATGGACCCGAGGTGGCGGCGCGTCGTGTTCACGCGCGCCCCTCTTAGACGTCGCGAGGGGAGTCTAACACCTCATTCCCTTCGCTGACTTGGCGAGGCCCGCGGGGCCGACACCAGTTGGGGGTCGCGGAAGTATCTTCCGTTTCCGTGATCCCCGGCGCAGGTCAGTAAGAGTCTGTTTTTAGTCCGTAAGAGTCTGACAGACCCCTCCGCCTCCCCGGGCGGGGGACATCCATGAGGATTTTCCACCCCTCAAAAAAAAAAAAGGCTGGATAACCTTGGAAAGACTAGTTCTATTCTAGGTTCTATTCTATTAGTACAGACATAAGTAAAAATACAGTGTTCTTCTTATACGTGTGATAAGTAACTTACCTGGTGTCACTTTTTTTCGCCCATGGGTCTCTGACTAGGCATTATACACTGTCGTAAAATATCTCTCAGGGGGTCGAGTCTGCTATTGTAATCGTGTCTCAATGACCGGTCAATAATCGATTTTTGACGTTATAACGTCAAACTTATGACACTTTTCCCATACAAAAAGTGTCATAGTTGTCAAATATTCGATCAATGACCGGTCATTGAGACACGATTGCAAAAGCAGACTCGAGGCCCAGCCATATTTTCCTTCACCGATTATGAAGCAGGTGATCATGATGAAAAGACTGGCCTCGTGTTTAAAGTCATTATATTTTGCGCTATAAAATATAGCATGGGAAAGCACACAAACATTTATGAACATTGAAACAGTTTCAAAGAAGATGTAGTAACAAAAATTGAAAAGAGTATGCTTAGTTGGTTTGGTCACGTTGAAAGGATGGATGAAAGGCGACTAACGAAAGGTAGATGTAAGTGGGAACGCCGGGAGGGGACGCCCTAAAAAGACATACATTGATAGACCTTATTGGTGAGGTTCTTCAGAAAGGTCAGGTGCGTAGTACTCGCAACCGGCGTGTGTGTATGACAATATGTATGAATGTAAACGAAGCGAAATAAGTATGTAAGAATCGTAGCATATGTCGCTCTGTAGTTTCTGCCTACCCCCATGGGAAAAAGGCGTGAGTTTATGTATGTATGTATGAAACAGTTTCATTATAAAATGCAAGCAATCTTTAATACAAAACGTATGATAAACAAAACTGCTTCGAAATAAACATCGTTTTAATCATGTTAACACTGCAAACGCCACTATACTCGTAACTTCCCGGCAATTAATCAAAACATTTCCTTTCTAAAATTTACGAGCTGCATATTGTATGACAATACTCACTTACTTTTGTCCTACGTTTAATGTTCATGGTACTTCGTTAAATTGAAGGCAATACTACTCGTATTTGTTTACTAAAATGTATTTTTTCTTGGAGTTGACTAGCGTGTTTCGTTTTTTTTTGCTTTGTATTACTCTTTTTTAATGCTTTGCTCTTCTACCTTCACCTATCTACAATCTTATAAAAATATTTTTTCGTACTCTATACCTTATTTTTTTCCATGAAAAGAAGATGCTTCTGCAAAAATTCTAACGTTATATAGATCTCGATGGAAACCCATCTGACAAATGAACAAGAAGTGATAAGAGTAGGTTTGGATTATCCTGCCTATTTTCCTTCATTACCTACCTTAAGGAAGGGACAACTTCTTAAAATTTAACATAATTATACGACTTCAAAGTGCTTTATAATGATCAAAGAGATTTAAAATACTATAGAGCGGGCATGTCAAGGAAATGTCATAGAAAAACTTTGATCCCATGTCTTAGTAACGCCATCTAGAATAATATAATTATGAATATTGGAGCGGCAGCGGAGCGTACTACAAAAAACTCATAGACTTGTATCCAGCAGGACACACTTTTTCGGACGAAAATTTTGTTAGTGATGTCCGGTCTACAGGTATTGAATGTCTTTGATAATGATCAAATTTATTTAAAATACTTTGTTTTTAAAAATATTTTTACCTAAAGTTGAAAAAATATCATTTCGACTTCTCATAAAAACTTCATACCAATTACAGAGTGCAAACATCACGGTTCACTAGAAAAGCAATAGTCGGTAATTGTCGAATTGTTTACAAGTATTATTGTATCTCATTTGCATCCAAATAGATACGCTTCATTGGGTTTTATGATCGTCAAGTAGTACAATAAGCAACTAGTAGGTACTTTGATAAAAACCGGTACCGGTTCCGGTTAATTCCCGATTTCTGTTTAATTTTTATAATGTGTTTAATAAATATATTTAAGGCAGAAACATAACATCACCGGACTGTAGGCATTTCTCTATGGATTAGAAAGAGTTTAATCACTTATCACCCATATTTTACAGTAAAGCTCGATGTAGTTAATAATGACCCCATGCTGCTTTTAAAAACTCAATACCCATTTTCCCGACCCGGGAATCGAACCCAAGACCTCATGGTTAGCAGTTATACTTGCGATCAGTACACCAACGACAACCAATGTTTGAAAACTGATAATAAATTACGCTGAAGCTCATTCTACCAATATCTTTTTCGAAATCAGGAGAATATTTTCGTGCAAAAACGTTCTGAAAATATTGAAAGTTAACCGTGTCAGTATCGCATGCAATTATTTCGATGAATAATCCTTTTTGCAGCAAAATGTTCACTAAAGAGTTTAAAGTTTTAATTCCTGGTTTAAAAGGCATTTTAAATCACAAATAACGATGTACCTACAAGGGAAGTGAACGCCCTATATGTAATATAAAACAAAATCCATCGGTATTGAAATGAAACAGAGAAGAAGCAGAAGTTCCACTTAATTTAATAAATGTAAATAAAATTAATAATAAAAAAAAGTCGAAGCAGCGTGTTTGACTACTTTCGGCTTCGTAGTTTTATTTCACAGTGTTAATTTTATTGACTGTTATGTAGGTAAATAAGTTTGTATTTGATAGTCATTATAAAGAAACTATTTCAATCATTAAAAATTAAACGTCACTTAGAAACAAAATATTTTTTTAACTACATGATCCAACAATAACACACATGTTTATGTGCGGGCATATAGGTAATAATATAGGTATCATATTGATTAGTGCTCTAAAAATAGGTGCTCAATCGGGAATACTCCGGGCAAAGTTCCATTGAGTTTTTACATCTGAAATGTCTGAGCCCAGAGACTGAATCTGTGCCTGGTTGACTGTTTATTGATGTTAATTTACTCGCCCTCTATTGCAAGGGACTTGAACGTAACTAGAGAAATAAGGAGGAACCTACTACAGGTACACCTTTGCCTAACTCTTTGGGGAATATAAGCGTGATGTTATATGCGTTTGCGTTTGTTGTCTTTACCATCATGATCGACAGTCCAACTTCACTTCCCAGAATTGGTCTCACTTTTCTGTCAGCCTTCTTCAAGAAATTCCCTAAATAGCAACAATGTAATCGGCCCATCTCGCCACCAGACGACCAACACTTCTCTTTACATTTTTTGGACGCCGCTTGATCACAACTCTACTCCACCTGCCATCACCGCACCTGGATAAAGTCCTGCCCAGTGCAACACTTCATTCAAGTTCCATAACGCAATTTCCAATGTCGAAGACCTTCATGCGTCTCCTGATTTTGACGTTATCAACGACGACGTAGACTTGGGGGTCGAGTCTGCTATTGCAATCGTGTCCCAATGACCGGTCAAGATCGATTTTGGACGTATAACGTCAAAGTTATGACACATTTCCCATACAAAAACTGTCAAAGTTGTCAAATATTCGATCAGTGACCGGTCATTGAGACACGATTGCATTAGCAGACTCGAACCCCTGCTTTGTTGGTCGACCTAGACCAGCAAATCCATGTTTAATCAGGACTTCTGTATATTTTTTGTGGTATTTATCAGTCGATGTAATTAAGGGCGAGGGTGGGCCCAACGGGAATACAGATAATTGTAAGCCCTGACAACCTTTACGGCTCAATTCATCTCAGGGAAAGAGGATTTTGTCATTTTTCCTTATGCAATTTTGATTTATTACTTATTACTTTTTGTTTACTGGTAGATAAAGGTATCTTTGTGAGGAATTTATTATATTTTTCTTCGTAAATTGAGGAAAGTAGTGAAGTAGAACACGAACATCAAAGTTGGCATCCATTGAAGGAAAACTACTGTAATTAAACTCAACCCGCCAGCGCCGCTGAATTAATAAAACTTTGAAAATATTTCCGAAAAAAAAATTGTTTGTGTTCTGTTACCTTTTGTTGTCTTTACAAAATAATTAGATTTTTTTATATTGATAGGCACGCGTTTGACCACTATCTCACCTGATGGTAAGCGATGATGTGGTCGACGATGAGACACGCTTGCCTAGAAGCAACCTGTATGGATGCATGAATGTATGTGTGAATGAATTGAGATATCATTATCTTGAGCTGGCTTAACGTAGTTCAGAAGTTTAATAGTTTTCACTGAATTTTTGCCATATACAATATACAATGCGGCCTTATATGCCTATTTATTCCATTTTTTTTTACTAATTTCAATATCGTGATGCATCATAATTGCATCGTTATTCATGTGTTTCGGTTATGTAAACAAGTTCTGCGGTAATTGAGATCGCATGCCAATTAAACATCTTTTTATATCTGAATTTATATTCATAGTTTATTAATTGATCGCAATGTATTTCCTGCAAATAATTAATAGTTTGTTTGCAAACAGACAAATTAAAATATTTCCGTAGTAAATAAAATTATTGTCGGTTCATATTATTATTTTACTAGCACACAACGTTTAAATTAAATTATTCAGAAATAAAATTAACTGTAAACTTGTTTCATTTTATTCTGTTTATTTGTGTATTTATTCTAGCCTTAAACTGAGAAAACGGAGCCAAAATAAAACACGATTTCTTTTTATTTGTCACAAACATTAATCTCGAAAACTGCGCACTTTTACCCATTTAGTATTTAGTAGTGTTTGGTTTCTAATAAAATCCGTAGTTAGTGTATCATATAGATTAAATATTAGTTTCCTTGACACTGAGTCATTTAAATGTATAGTTTAGGAGTTAACGCAGATTTCCCGACTTACATCGGCGCCCTCCACGTATAGGAACGACCGGACCCGAAATGGAGTCGTGACGTGTTTCACGCGATGGACGTCGCGGGGCAAATCAACACCTCACTCCTTCGGCTGATCCGGCGAGGTCCGTGGGGTATCTTGTGTTCCTATGACCCCTGGCGTAGGTGTGGTATGGAACACTGGGGTGTTGTTTAGTCATTACGAGTCCGACAGGCCTCTCCGCCCTCCCTCGGGGACATCCATGGGGATTTTCCAAGCCACACCTAAAATCAAAATCAAAAGTCATTTATTCAAATTAGGCTAAGGTCAGCACTTTTTGAACGTCAAAAATTACATAACACAGTCCCCCAAAACGGCAGTCCTTCACCACTTCCTAGTGTTTTTGCTGGGACGAAAAAGTGGCGGAATAAACTCCCCAGCAACACGTAAAAAAAGTTTTTCCCGACCTGCAACCAAACTCTGGTCATTGTTGTTCAACGGAAACCTAATAATTGTGCAGCCTAACTAACTGTGGTCGATTGTGAGCAGTTAGTTCTTTGTTTTTTTTTCATAACTTATACGTTATAATATTAATAATTATTTGGAAATTCAAATCACACCTTCCCTTTTTGTATAAAAACTTCTTCATAGTAGTTTAAAACAAAGTACTTATTTTACTGAAAACTTCCTCAATTTCTCAACCGTATTTAATTAGAACGGGAACAATTTTAAACGGACACACTTTAATAAACAATACTTATAACATCTAGTTTATGAAAAACAAAGAAACTGCGCAGATGCTATTGAGCACAAGTTCGATATTGTGAAGTGAAACTTATGAGTTTTCAGCAAGAAATTGTAAGAATGTACTTCAGTCTGCACTACAATTTTCTTCGTCTATCTTTTAATCTGAAAAGTATTTTATATTATTATTTATTTATATATACTTTATTGTACACCACAAAAATACATAACAAAAGAAAACATGTACACTACAAAACATACAATGGGCGGCATGGGCGGGATTTTCTGTACAAATAAATAAAATGAAGTGTCTTTTTACGAAACTATACCTACAGAGTATTTTCCATAAAAGTTTGATGCCTACTCGACCAAAATGTGTGTATATGCCAGAAGATTTTTTTACAAAAAAAAAATCGTTTATATTCATGGCTAGAATATCCAGTGAAAATTTAAATATTGATGATAAAAAAATATCTGTATGCTCTTACCAATGTTTTGCCTGTTTGTAAGTTTGTTCTTATCTCCAAAATGGCTCTACTGATTTTAACAAAACTCGATAGCTACTGTTAAAATAAGTAACTTGGCTTTATGTAAGGATGAACTGTAGAGATTCGTACAAAACAACTACATCCATAAAATACACACGAAGTCATGGACATAGCTAGTATAATTACAACAATACCAGTCTACTACTGTCCCGCTGCGGGGCCAATCTTTCCTCTCTTACAAAGAAAGCACAAGAATTAATCAGCACGCCTGCAACTTATGTTTATTATTATAAGACAACAGTAAAGCAAAAAATCGCGAGGAAAACTATCCTCGCGATGTCTTTCTTCACCGTAGACTACATCTACAATAATTTTAAAAGGAGGATAAATTTGTGTATGTTTGTAATGAATAAACTCAAAAACTCCTGTGCCGGTTTAAAATCCAAATTCTATCACCATTGGACAGTTACATTCACCCTGAATAACATAGGCTACTTTTTATCCCTGAATTCCTACGGGAACGGGTCCTACGCGGGTGAAACCGCGGGACGTCTGCTAGTCTTAAATAAATAACTTAGTAGTTTTTCTTTAAAATAACCTACCTAGGTATTTGTTTTTTAAATGAAAACACACAAAAAATATATTAAAACTTCGACCGATTAAGAGAACAACAAAAAAAAACATTTAAGAATGGAAGTTCAAAAATACTTTTTTTCTGACCTGTTACATTTATCTTTTTGTAGGTGGATATCATCGAAAAAGTTCTTATACATTCTAATAACATTTTCCTTGGTACGATATTAGCCCTGAAGTGTTATTAAGATACGTGGTAACTATATCTCTATACTTAATACTGTATATATTTGATGTTAATTTGCCAAGAGCACTCGGCACCTGATGGATGGGCCAGGCTGACCTGTTTTTTCCTGAATATAGGCACGTAAAAGGTTAGGACGAAAATATTTCAGGATAACGAGTTCTGTATTAGTTTTAGACCAGAAAGGCTATTTTCTGTATTTTTAAGGAGTTACGCATCTCAGTTGTTATCTGTCATAAATACGTTTAATTTCTTCATATTTTTGACATTGATTGTCGCTAAGATGAGATTACGACTACAACCGGTGTTGAACTTTTGATTTAAATAGAACTGTAAACCAAGGCGTGTGTTTTGGTAATAAAAATTATAAATTATATTAATTTCTTTAAATCAGTTTTAAGTACATTTAATACTTTTTTACGCGCTAAATATTTTTAAACTAGTGAAGTCGGTGTTTTACTGTCAGGCTACCAAGACATTATAGTCTTCTTCAAAGTTCAGGTTTTAAAAAACATGTCTGCAAAGACAGCAAACAAAGAAAACAAGATCACTTTGCTTGCAGTCTGCAAGTTCTAGTTGCTGGCAGATGTTTCGGTTTAATCTAAGATTTTTACTGTATATTTTATTTTTGTTGTCCTGTGGCTTACCATAAAATTATAAAATTGAGAAGATACATTTTTCAAGACAAGGTGGAAGGAACGTCGACGCACACTACACATTTATTACACTACACTACTAACACTCACATACAATCTATTACTTCACTTTGTCCTCCAAGAAGAAGAATGGTGTTGGGGTCTAACTCTCCATGTATAACTAGGTTTTGTAGGGTTTAAAACAGCTGTAGTGATTTTCACTTTGATTCACTTAATAGTACATACATATGTAAATTTTTAAACTGCTTATCAGATAATTATTTTGTTATAAAACATTATAGATTACTTTAAAAAAAAATACTTTTTATTGTTCATGTGTTGTTTACCTTTAAGTGATTGTTGCTCTGTGTGAGTGTAATCACACGTTTTGTGTTTTTTTTTGTAATAAATTAAAAATAAAATAAAAATATAATAAGTTCAGGTACAGATGCCAGCACATCAAGCTAGCCCAATATGTCAAACTTTTAGACTAAGACTGCAAATAGAATAAGGTTCAGGTTCAATTTCGAAAATTGAACCATTTGGGGTAGCTTGATATGCTGGCGTCTCTAAAAGTGTACATGTTTCTGGATATTCCCCAGCGTTGAAATGTATAGGGATTTTTTTTTGATAATTTTACTTTAAACTGTGTATGTTAGTGAGAAATTTTCTAGAAAAGCATCTAGGCAAATATAAAACTGATTGAATACAACGAGTAAAAAGAACACCAGAAGAATTCATAGAAGTAGGAAATTAAATTACCCAACATTGTTCTTTATTATATTAGATGAAATCTACATAACATTATAGAAGCTAACGCATACAAAAATAACGTTGCACATGAATTTAATGCGCATACTTTGTGACGACGCAATAAAGTTTACAATTTATTTTTATGACTTTCTTATACGTACCTACTGGAAATGTAATGTTTATTACAACATGTAGTGCATTTTTGAAGCATGTCATATTATGATTTTAAACATACCATACATGCCTGTAATCCAAAAAGGGTAAGGCAGAGGTTAGCCTTTGGAACACCAATATTGCACCAGAACTAAGACACTACTACTGTACAACAACAACTACATCTAGTTACACTGGACTAAGTAGAGCGCAGAGCCGGTTGGCGACGAAAAGCTGGTGGATACCAAGCTTCATTCCCTGGCCCGCCGCGCGCCGTCGCAAAGTTGCATGTCTGTCAGTCTTGTACAGATTGTACTTCAGTAAGGTGCCCTTGAGCTCCACGAGCTCAGTCCACTATCTCCTTTCTTTCATTGGGAATTTAGACGTAGTGCAGGCAACCCATATCTTGTGGATGTTCCACACATTTGCACGAAGCGCTTTGCCTCATCCCTTATTATGCACACAACCGAGGAGTGGAATTCCTTGCCTGCATCGGGGTCCCCAAGTTCATATGACCCCAAACTGTTTAATTCGCGATTTAGTAGGCTAATTTTAGGTAAGCTCGTTCCATCGTCGACCTCATCTCTGTCCTCAAAAAAAGATTGAAGTCAAGTGTAGACCCATTAAATAGAAAAATGAACGTTATGTTTAAGTTCCATATAATAGGGTGCGTGCCTATTTGCTAATCCAGACTCCGAGTTTCTACTGAGAATTTCTACATGGAAACAATCAATGATTTATCTCGTGCTTAGCGACCACTACACTCACGTGGCAGTTCAGGCAAGGGGAGATTTTTATTTTAGTTTCATAATAAGATATGGGACAGGGATTTAAGATGCTTAGTTGACATTTTGCGTGACCACACGACCAGGCTTTTACCTTGGTAAATAGGTAAATATTCCACTACCTTTTCACACAACGCCACCTAGTCCCAAGCTAGGCTATGAGCTTGTGTTACTAAACAACTGATAAACATACATATATATTCCTAAATACATACATATTGTAGATAAATTACAACCAGGCACAGAACAAATGATCGTGCTCATCACACAAACATTTATCCTGGGTGGGAATTGAACCCACGACCATCGGCATAGCAGTCAGGGTCACTTACGGCTAGACCAACAGGCCAGTCCAAATAAGTACAGGTCAAAGGATTTGACAGTTTTCTGGGTACAGAGGCCAACACATCAAGTTACTCCAATATGTCGAATTTCATCGATAGTTTTTCAACATAATTGCAAATAGAATTAGGTTCATATTTAATTGGGAAAATTAGACAGTTTGGGGTGAGCAGCTGCGATGCCGATACATTTTTTGACGCCATATTTTGGAGTTCAGATAGTTATTAGTTTTACTTTTATTTTTGGTGTGTTTTGTTAAGTATTTAATAAAACAGTTGTATATACTTAGAATCATAAAAAATAAGTTACGCCTCAAACGTAATAAAGTCACCCAATTACAGGTTCTAAAGAAGATGACTAAGAAATAATAAATTCAGGACATTTGCGAAGTTTACAAAAGGGATTTACGTTTTACTCTTATTATAAGGTTGTAATTATTTTGTACATCTTGTTAGTCTAAGAAAACAGCTTATAAATTATGATTTCCCGGTATGAAATTTTAATTATATTGTTATGTTATTCAAGAACATTTTCTGTTACGTAATTTTGCTGCCGATGTCTGGTTTATTGTTAAGGTTTACGTTTAATGAGTCAGTGATTATATTTTTGGCCTTCCCAACGATGCTGGCCGATGACTTTCGTCTTTCTAAGTTTTACCTGATGTTCCTTTTACTTTAAATAATTCCTTTTACTTTAAACTTTATTAAATCGTGATCTCTGTTAAAACCAAAAAAAAAAGAAAATAGAAGATGTGGCTAATTACTGTTTATGAATGAATCTCATAGGATTAAGAAGGAATTGTGTATTTTGGTTCAATCAGTTCAATTTGGTTGAATTTGGCATCATTAATAATAATAATAATAACCCCGCAGGGCAGCTTGTGGCGAGCTGTTGGGCAGTAGCGACCCCACGGACCTGATCTCCCGGGAGATTTCTTGTTCCTCACCTCTGGCTTGCCTTAATTGGCCGGCCAGAGTGAACTCTGACGAGGAATGGAGCTCCCACCCTCTTTCTTGCCTTAGTTGGCCGGCTAGAGTGGAGATTCGCAAGAGCAAACGTGCTCGGAGGAAGGAAGCATTCCAGTAAGGTGCTGGTAGGGATCTTGACCGTACTTCCGGGATTGTCCTGATAGCCGTGGAATGCCTCTCCACTCCTCAAGCACCTCAGGTTATGTTGCTCTCTTGTCGCTACGTCACTATGTGCTAGCGGCCGTTTCAGAGGGCCCATTATTGAGTGTGCAAGTCACCCCCTGCCATTTTATCCCTGTATATAAAACATTGGTAAGGCAGGGGCCATAGTCCTTCATAGTTTTAGATATCCAGTCCATTTTAGACACCCTAACCTATAGTCCAGTACTTTTGTTTTCATAGTCTGCAATAGTCTTACACCAGTCGTAGGTTTTCCTTAGGTGCACTTGTGTAGTGCATACAGGGAAAATCTGCGGTTGGTGCCTCATTTCATTAAAGACGACAATAGGCCTCTGCGAGTTGGCTTCGGCCCCTCGTACGCCTTCCAAAGGTCCGGAACCCAAGGGTTCCGAGAAATAAAAGCTAATGAAAATAATAATAATAATAAACTGGCAACACTGAAGTGACAACAACGTCCAATTTTTGAAAATCATATTTATCCCTTAAACTATTTGTATTTAATTTACCGACAAACGAAATATTGACTAAATTTTGAAATAAAACGACCTGTTACTTAAATATTTACATAAAACCTACAGAAACTAAAGAATAAAGGAAAATGAAAAATCCAAGAAAATACAGTGACATGTGTCATTCACGTAAATTCAATAACTAAACAATATGAAGAAGAAGAAATATTATTGGACGAAAGGATAATGTTATGTTGACGAGAGCCAGAACTCGAGCACGCCCACCACCTCCGGAGTCGTCGCTCAGCTCCGCCTCGCCGCCGCCGGACCTCGGATCACCAGCGTCACCGACGGCTGCAGCCGCGTCGAGCTCGAGCGACGAATATTTTTCCCCGCCGACGTCGCCAACACCTGTACGTCGGCCGGGGAGAGGCCGGCCACCGAGAAGCTTGGGACTTAGAGGCCAACCGGCCCCGAGCCGGGTCCCCGCTGCCGGTGGTTGTGTGCAGCGCATGAAATGGACTCAAAGTATAAATGAGAACGTCACGCGCGCATATTACGGGTCTACAGAGGGGGGAACTAACCTCACTGCGTACCGTGTTAGGATGCTGTCTCTGTTCCAGGAGCTGGAACCAACCGTCAACGTGTCGGCCCAACGATTATCGGATCAGGTGCGGGTCATTCAACGTAACCACAGGTTGGACGACACCGCGCTTGATAGGCTGCGCTCAGAGGTGCTGAGCAACCGTATCGTCTCTGCTTCGCTACAAACCGCGGCACACTCACCGGCAACTAATACAATTACGCCGCGGTCCAATTGTGTTAGTGATGAGGCAGATGATAGGGTTGTCACAGTAAGTAGCCAGTGCAGTGATAGATTGAGGAGCGCTCTGGAGGATGCGCTTCGCGAATATAGGTCAACACCAACCGTACTTAGACCCCGGTTACCACGTTTGCCTATGCATAAAAAAAATAGGGCGCTAATGTGTGCCCTGGATTCGCTGGTTACGAGTTATTTCGAACACAGCGAAAATCTTGTCGATACACACTCGATTCTGTATTGTGCGGCTGTTGCGGCATGTCGTATAGCTAACGTTAAATTTCCAGACAGTGACGTAGCTATGCGACCAAAACCAACCGTACCAGCCAGGCAGTGCAGGATCGGGCGTCGTATCGATGAGGCCAGGGTACTCATTGGCAAACTACACTGTTTTAGGGAGGGCAATACACGGCCACGAGTGATGCGCTTTGTGAGACGAGCGTTCTCTGGGACTGGAATCAGTCCTGGAGAATACATATCCCGTGTCACAGAGCGCATCGACTTCCTAAAGCAGAAAGTTTATGCATGGGCAAACCGTATCCGGCGGTATAAGCGACGGGTTGACCGGTATACGCAGAATCGCATGTTCCAGAGCGACGAGAGGAGGGTTTATAGGGCTTGGGAGCGACCAGACCAAGGTGTGGCTGATACGCGCCTACCGGATGATGACGCCATGTGTTCATTCTGGCGCAGCATCTGGTCGGTGCCTGTCAGTCACGCTGAGAGCGACTGGACTCGGGTGGTGGAGCAAGCGTGTGATTCTATACCAGAAATGGGGGCAATCGTTATCAGCCCCCAAGATGTAGCCTGTGCAGTCCGTCCGTTACCTAACTGGAAATCTCCGGGACCGGACGGACTGCACAACTTTTGGATCAAATGGATCCAGGGATCGTATGCTTGCTTGGCTTCCCAGTTTCAGTCAGCTTTAGAGTCAGGGTCGCTACCCCAGTTTCTTACAACAGGAATAACCCACCTGCTCCATAAAACAGGTAGTACTGCGGAACCCAAAAATTATAGACCGATCACTTGTTTACCGACGGTCTATAAAGTTCTTACATCCATTTTGAGAGCTAAAATAAACGATCACATTGACAGCAATTCTATCATGTCCACCTCTCAAAATGGATGTAGGAACGGGTCCCGCGGTACTAAGGAGCTACTCCTCATTGACATGGCCATAAGCCAGCAGGTTCGCCGATCCCGCAAGGATCTGTTGACATGTTGGATAGATTACAAGAAGGCCTATGACTCGGTGCCGCATACATGGCTCATTAGGGTGCTGGAGTTGTACAAAATAGATGCAACTCTTCGCACCTTCTTGATATCGTGTATGCGGCAGTGGAGTACAGTCTTACGCTATCCAGGATGTCGACAGATCCGGGGAAACAGTGAACCTATCAGGATTGAGCGGGGTATATTCCAGGGTGACAGTTTGAGTCCGCTTTGGTTCTGCCTAGCCTTGAATCCGCTTAGCACACTGCTGGAGGATTCAGGTCTAGGCTATCGGTTAAGGAGAGGTGGTCAGGTCATATCTCACCTCCTATACATGGATGATCTGAAACTCTTTGCCCCCAACAATTTGCGACTGATGGAGCTACTGAAGGTAACTGAAACTTTCAGTAGTGCCATCAGGATGGAATTTGGTGTGGACAAATGTGCAGTCATGCATGTACAGCGAGGGGAGATTGTGGAATCCGAGGGAATTCAACTCTCGGATTCCATACACCTTAGATCCCTCTCCTTATCCGAAAACTATAAATATTTGGGTATGTCGGAAGCGTTAGGCATCGATGCTGCTGACATGAGACAATCGTTGAAGGAGCGCTTCTTTGGCCGCCTGAAGAAGGTTTTAAATAGCCTTTTGTCGGGCGGAAACAAGGTGCGCGCCTTCAATGGTTGGGTCATGCCAGTGTTGATGTACTCTTTCGGCATACTCAAATGGACTCAAACGGAACTTGACGCCCTGGATAGGAGAGTTCGTACACTGATGACCGCAAACCGGATGCATCACCCACGATCCTCGGTTATGAGACTGTACATCCCGCGGAAGTGCGGGGGTCGAGGCTTCCTAAATGCTAAGACCCTCCACAACCGTGAGGTGTACAGCCTCCGAGAATACTTTCTGAAAGCCGACGTGGGGATGCATCGGGATGTGGTCGCAGTGGACAAAGGCCTTACCCCGCTATCCATGGCTAACGAGAACTGGCGCAAACCTATAGTACTGAGTACTGATGACCGCAGACAGGTATGGCAAAGCAAAGAGCTTCACGGGCGCTTCTACCGGGCTCTTCATGGGCCCGATGTAGACTTCTTAGCGTCCGTATCCTGGCTACGATTCAGTAACCTCTTCGGAGAAACTGAAGGGTTCGTCTGTGCAATTATGGACGAAGTTATCTTGACGAATAACTATCGGAGATATATTATGAAGGACGGGACAGTTGACGTGTGTCGGGCATGTCACTGTCCGGGCGAGTCTATCAGACATATCATCTCCGGTTGTTCTCGTCTGGCTAACAGTGAGTACTTGCACAGACATAACCAAGTGGCCAGGATTATCCATCAGCAACTTGCTTTGAAATACTTGCTTGTGGATTCTGAAGTACCGTATTACAGGTATGTGCCCGACCCAGTTCTCGAGAATGACCATGTTACACTGTACTGGGATCGATCTATCATCACTGACAGGACTGTTGTTGCCAATAAGCCTGATATAGTGGTGATAGATCGATTAGCGCGCCGCACAATGATAATCGACGTTACCATCCCTCATGACGAGAACCTTGTGAAAGCTGAGAAAGAGAAAAAAATCAAATATCTCGACTTAGCACGCGAGGTTGTCGACATGTGGGATGTGGACTCGGCTGTCATTGTGCCGATAGTCGTTACAGCCAATGGCCTTATAGCTAAAAGCCTCGATGAGCATCTTTCGAGGCTTTCGTTGCACGGTTGGGTCAGGAACCTGATCCAGAAGGCAGTACTTCTTGATACGGCCCGCATCGTGAGGAGGTTCTTGTCTCTGGAGCCCTAACCACCGGTAGCTTGGACCCTGCTCCCGCCGTCGGTGGTTCACTATTTTTTATATTTTTAAATGTTTTTATATTTTTATATCAATATTTAAAAATGTAATTTATATGTATGTACAAATAATAAATGAGAATAATAATAATAATATAACTTTATTTCAAGCACAATACTCATATTAGTTAGTACATAACTTCATTGTCACTATTTCACTATAATCTTACAAGAGCTAGCAAGCTTCTGCCAAAGCCAAACAATCCTCATTGAACTGCCTTTCTCTATAATTCATGAACCGTCTGAACGTGATTCCAGACGGCCACAAATTCATATTCAGGGATAGTTCCATTTTACTTCTGGCAACAAGGACTTTATATGCGTTGTAGTCTTTTTCTCTTTTCATTTTTATCTTTACCAAAGAAACTGTTTCACCTGTATTTTTGTAAACATAGTTGGCAATGTCTTGTTCCGATACGTCTCTATGTACGTTAGATATAAACAAGCCAATCTTGGTATCGGCAGCTTTAAATTTTTCGGAGTTTTCGGGTTCCGCCATACCGACACCTCCTTTAGTGTAAGTTTTATTTTTCAATCGCCTTTTTTGTACAGTAATCCATTCACCGGGTTGAACTGTTTGCTTTAATTCAGTATCGGTACTAGCTACTTCAGCAAAAGACAGTTTTTGTGTAGTTTCAGTGGTTGGCTTGTATGTAGTCGTTTACTCGCTGCCTGTTAGGTTGCTTTGCGTATTTTTATTTATTTTAAGATTATTATCGTCATTCAAGCTCCTTTGTTGATTGTTTGTAAAATCAGGTTTGTTTACCATTCCCGAGCTCAAAGACATGTCGTTGGAGTTTTGAGTACTAGTGGGTAAATTATTTTCTTTGTTCAGTGATAACAACATTGAATCATTAAATGGATGCTGTGAGGTGCATCTTGGTTTACTTTTTACGTTTTCGTCATGATGACATCAGAAAAAACTAGGAAAATACCGACGACAAATTTCAATGCCGGGATTTCTTTGCCAGAATCATTTAGAGAACTTAATCATGAAATCAGTATTTGCGACAATAGATTCCATCCGTGAATTTCATGGAATGGGTGAGATGATAATGAGATGATGAGAGCAGCGGTGGCCCACTGGTGGCGGTCCTGACTTACGAACAGTAACTCGTGGGTTCAGCTTCAAACCCAGGCAGGCGCATTACTTTATGTAATTTATTTCATCACCACTGCTCTCAACAACGGTGAAGGAAAACATCGTGAGGAAACCGGCATGTCCTAGAACCAAAAAGTTCGAAGACACGTGACATCTACCAATTCGCACTGGGCTCGCGTGGTAGATTATAGCCCATACGCAAAATACGCGCTTTGACCTGGAGTTGCGGATACCAGCCCGGTAGCTTTAATCTTTTTTTTTACATGGAATGACTGTCTTTCTCACCTCCAAAACCCATTTACTAGACAACACGATACTTCATGGTTAGTTTGGCTGGCAAACTTTCGAGTCTCTAGCTATTCGACCAAATTTTGTAATGTAATGTGTACTGTTTTAATTTTAGTGAAATTTGTATAGTTTTTCTGGAAACAAAAAAAAAATAAAAAAAGGCTTAGCAGTAATGTGGGTTGCACATTACTTAGACTAGTAGTCTTGTTAAGCCCTCCAACTAAGCTACATAGGTATGCAGGTGGGGATTGTACTCACGACCTCTCGACCACAAGGCTGATGCTTTAATCATTGGGTTATTGCCCCTTATAGCTTGATGTGTAGCTGTGGTGTTCAATAATAAAAGGAGTAACTTTTTAAAAATTTAATTACTTAATATTTTTTTAATTTATTTCTTTGTTTTGTATTGTGAGTTTAAGTCTGTGCTATGTACACGTTTTTCTTTTTTTATTTTCGTTTTGAACTGACGTAGTTCTTGGATGTTCACTTAGTTTAGATAATTTTTGGAATTAACGACCTAATTACAGACATAATCAACGACCTTTTTACAGTGACCCATTAGAATATTCTGCTCCCACTATAGAGTTTCAATATCATATCCTATTGTAATTCGGGTATTTAGGCCAATACTTGGAAAAAACCCGAAACGTGTCAATGAGCATTCTCTTGTTTGTAACCTTTAACCATTTACGTATAAGATGACCTCACTTTCGCTTACATGACTTTGCATAATTTTAACAATACATTGAAATAATACAAAGGAACCAATATCCTTACGTAGATGACGTCAAGGGAATGGCCAGTAGTGTATGTCTTTTAACAAAAATAATAATGTAAAGACTTGCAATCATCGTGATTATCATCTGCTTAGCAAAATTAGACAGTGCACATACTAAATAAACCGGAGCCAAAGAGACATAAAATATCTAGCACTACGTTCCTTATATTACTTAACTGTTTATAAAGACAGTAGCGTTTTACCCGCAACTTCGTACGCGTGAATTTTGTATTTTTACGCATTATTCCGCACAAAAATATTTGCGCGCGGTACGTGACCATTATTATTATTGTGCTGTGGAGCTATTTTAAAACTGTTATATCTACTAAGATATTTAATAAGTAGTTCTTGAGACTGTTACGTTCAACCAAACCAACAAACTCTTCAGCTTTATAATGTTAATATAGATTATTATGTATTTTTGAAAAATTGTCTAAGCCAATCGACCAATATTCAGAGTTGGTGACCAATGTCTAGCAATTTGAAGAATGTCATTTTTGCGTAGTAACAATTTGTTCTAATTTTCTTTTTGTTTTGTTACAGGTAAGTTGGTGAAAAAATCAAATGTCAAGGTTAAACCGACATTCCATTTCGGAAGGTCTAAAGAAAGGAAGGAAAGGTACCTTTTTTGTGTTGAGGCTTCTTCTTCGTATTTTGTGTCAGGCACGTAGAAGTTACAAAAACTTATAATAATTAACAACTTTCTCTGTTTCTCTGTTTTTTGCTGCCTTTTAAGGAGAAGGTAAAGATTAAGATGATGAAATATAGAAATGTATTCATGATAAATAATACGTCCTGCGTTGACAGCAAAAAAAACGGCAGAAAGATCGTAATGTTGGGGTTTGATAATGATCACTCACAAAAACTCAAAAATTAAATCATAATTAAATTAGTTATTCGTTAACAGAAAAGGCACTGTTTGAACTATTAGGCCTCGACTCATGAAGTTAAGCATATGAATTCCTTCTACAACGAAGATGAGAACAAAGGAAATAATTTTAATATTCATTCCTTAAAGGAGTTTAATAGGGGGATGAAAGTTTGTTTGAAAGTACGTCATTTTTGCCGATTAAACAAACCATTAGTTGCTTGTTAGTTTATTAATTTAGATACGCATAACCAAACAGTATTAATTACTCAAAGATTAATTAATAATGCCTCTGTTTTTAGATATACCTACCTACTATACTAGGTGTGTTTCTATGTTCTTATCGATTTTAGAATAGTAGACCGCATGGTCCAATTAAATTGATATGAGGTCAAGTTGATGGAAAAAATGATGTTTAAGAAAAACTATCTTACCTACCTGCTGTATGTCCTAAAATCAAAACTTTCATAGGCCAGTTGTAACATTCATCAACAGGGAACTGGGCGCTCGTGGTAAATCATGGCCCACTCTCCGAGGAGAGGCCAGTGTCGTAGTAGCGGACACGTTACAGCTTGATTGAATGATTACGCGGATGCTAAACAATTGACTGCTACAATTTTTTCTCACCGAACACTAAAATGCTTTTAATTTGGTCCCAATAAATAAAAATACGACTTTAAGTACGATCCGTAGGTATAGAGGTACCTATTCGTAACACACTTTATACCCCCATCAATGCCTAAATCCGAAAGTTAAGAAGTAAACATAAAATGAAATTCGTTACTTACAAATAGCAACTCAATTTTTTTATGCGGAACGTAAAAATTTCGACGGAAAGTAGGTTCTAAGCAACGTAACAGTTCGAAAAATGTCCAACGAATAAAAATCCACTCGCACGGTTACGACTTTTGGGGGCGTAAAAATAGACCGATTTTACACCTCACGAGGTCCTATAGTCGATTTTATATGGTCGCATAAAATCGGCATTCAATAAAAAATTTAAGAGCCCGTGACAAGAAATCGTTGACATCATCTTAAACATGTGTGTCGGACACAAGCGGTCGCGTGTTACCGCAGCGTTACGCCTGCTGACCGTCTTACTTTAACCGTTTTGTTTTAGACTTCAGAAGAAACGGTTACTTCTATAAAATTACCGTTATGGGTTAAATAGATTTGAAAAATAAATGTAGTCACAAAAGATTTGAAAAGTTTTACGTTGCTGCCGATTGGTAAACGTTTCGGGAACACATTCATTGCGTATGCTGCTAGCGAGTGGAATTCCCTGTCGGAGTCTGTGCTTCCTGATAGCTATAATCTATGGTTATTAAGTCAAGTGTGAACAGGATAAGACCACATCATCGCTTACAATCTGGTCAAACGAGAGCCTATTTTTTTATTTTTTTTTATTTATATGTAATGGGTCTACTCTTGACCTCAGTCTTGTCCTGCGGACAGAGATGAGGTCGACGATGGAACGAGCTTACCCAAAAAAAGCCTATTAACTCGCGACTTAAACAGATTGGGGTCATATGAACTCGAAAACACTGATTACTATTAGTAATAATAATAAAATTAACGCGGTAATGACAGCCATTTACAGCTCCCTTTCTGATCAATATGCATTGTGCTTACACAGCATTATGCTGTAGGCATTGAATTTGCAAATGATGCGGATGAATTTTATGATGCCCTATTATTGTTTTAGGTACTTTTCTTTTGTTTGTTTATTTTTTAGGTGTGTACATAATAGAACTTACTAATATTATTTGGTTTACTGTTAATGTTATTTTAATAAATTTAATATTATTCAACCAGCAAATAAGCTCAACACTTCTCACTTAGATCTTACAATACCGAGATAAATTTGCAAATTCAGTTGGCCACATCGCGTACGCGACAAAAGTTTTGGTTACTTATCCAATAATATCACTTTACGCGACCCTTACAACTACTTCTCACACTTGTGACGCTCTTATAAAACCGAAGGTTTGTTTTGAATTGAAAATAGGGGTCAAATTTTATGGCGAACGACTTCAACATTCAAGAATTTCCGTTACAGTAAAGGTTTTGGGTGATAAAGTTCATCCGGTTACAGACCTTATTTGTGCAAACAAATGAGGTTTAATTTTTGTTTGTGTGTAACGAATGAATTTCTATGAAACTGCATAGGAAATTTCAAACAAAACTCATCTGCGGTGCGGGTCAGTGTGGGGGTCCATGAGTATTTCTCACTAATGACAAATTAAAAAAGAAACCAGAGCAAACATAATCTGAGCGAAACTAATTTAGTAAACTAGGTGATGCCAAACCGCAATTTTTATTTTTCAGATTAAAGTTATGTGAGTATAATAATAATAATATCTTTATGTTTATCTTTTCAGACCATAGATCCATATTAAAAAAAATAATAAAATAATCAAAAACAAAATAATAAAATAATAAAAATAAAATAAAAACAAACTTGACACTTACTTACTAAAACACATATCTGAATGACGGTCTGTGTGCCGCCACTATAGAAAAATCTTTTCTAAGTTAAGAAAATCGCTTAATTGGTTATAATAATTTTGTGACTTCTATTAGAACTTATATACTAATTTTACATAATTATAAAAGATGAAATAAAAAGTTTCGCCTGCAATTTACTGATGGTAGGATAAAATGTATGTTAGATTACATATTCGCTATTGTTTCCAAAGGGAAATGTTTATTAGTGGGATGTTATCTTGAACAGTAATAATCCGAATAGTTAACTAATAAATTAACAGTGTTTATTTTTAAAATTTTAGCTGGTTCGCTTCCCGGCTTTTATTTGTTGCAAGGATCGCAGTTTTTTTTAAACAAGGAATGTTTTCTTCACGTTGAATAGTCTATCATAAGAATCGAAAATGGTTCACCCTTAGTACCTATTGATTTCTGCCAGGACCATTGACACTAAATAGGTTAAGAATAGGTCTAGCACTAAAAAATATACTTAGATTTTTCCCCCAGATCGTCCCAGGTCATCCATTTGTTGATGAGTCGTAACCAATGAGATGGTCTGATATTTTTCGCTTTCAAATAACTGAAAATGGCGTAGCATTTCTCCGGGTCCTATTCGAAAGTGTTTTTGAACGAGGGCTAGAGAAGTAATTATATTAACGGCTTACTTATTTCCAATTTAATTCTACGCATTGGCTATTGAAGCAAATGAATACTTTTATGGGGAGAAAATTTTTAGTTTCAAACCTTTTTGGTAAATTTATCTATTGTGTATATTAAGCGAAGTCGGGTTTGCTACACCACTTATAACTTGAGAACTGGCTCCGCATCGAATAGTAGAAAAGATATTAAAAAAAACTTACGCAATTCCCGAAATAAAATATGGAATATCCGTTTTTTGAAACATTTTGTAAATGCAGCTAAATCTAAAACTAGAATGAAATGTTTGTATCCTTCTTGCGGAACCCTTCTTCTTGCTTTAATGCGGAACGAACTTGGCCAGGACAGAGATTATTGATAAAATAGAAAAAAATACATAAAAATAATACGGTTTTTCTTAACATATTTGTAAAGTAATAAGATTTTACTTTTGATTTACTAACCAAATACGAATGGTTCACATCTTATTTAAATAACAGAGAACAAGTTGTAGAAATAGAACATTATAACCACACATCAAAAGTAATAGAATTACATCGATCCAAAAACATCCCCGTAACCGCTTCTATACCACAAGGGAGTGTGATGGGGTGCCTGCTATTCCTCGTTTACATGAACGACCTCCCGAACCACATCAATGAGTCATGCGAGTTGTTCGCCGATGATATCTCTATCTTGACATCATGTGATAATAATATAAATTTAAATGAAAAATTAAAATGTATACTTGACACTACAACACACTGGATGAACGAACACAACCTCGAAATTAACTATAATAAGACTAAAATAATAACTTTCCACCCTCGACAAAAAGTACCTTTAACTATAAATTTCAAATACAACGGACTAGAATTAGAAGAAGTAAATAATTTCACCCTTTTAGGCCTAGACATAGATTCACACATAAACTGGAAATCCCATATTAACAAAGTAAGAACAAAATTATCCAAATTTTCATACGCTCTCCGAGAAATCAAGAAAACAACAGACCTAAAAACAGCACTTGTAACATACTACGCGTACGCCTTTGCATGGCTTAAATATGGAGTCATCCTATGGGGAAATAGTACAGACGCGCCTACATTATTCACTGTACAGAAAAAAATGATAAGAATTTTATTAAATATCAAAGATCAAGACTCGTGTAAACCCCATTTTATAGACCTAAAAATATTAACGCTACCGAGCATTTACATACTTGAACTTTGTAAGTTTGTTCGAAAATATCCGCAATTCTTTACTAAAAGAGGAGATATCCAAACAAAAATTACGCTTAGACACGAAAGTAGATTAAATATACCCAGCTCACGATTAAAAATGCACTCTTCCAGTACATTTGTCATGTCCATTAAAACATATAATAAGTTACCGGAAAATATAAAAAACATAAACAATAATAATATCTTTATCAATAAATTAAAACAATTCCTGATAATCAAAAGCTACTACACTATTGACGACTATTTCAATGATAAATTTCAACAATAATAATAATAACTATATTAAATCGTAATTTTGAATTTAGCATTAAATAAATTAATTTTAAAACATTATAATTAGTAAATTACTACAGTGCACTATTAATAATAACATCCTACAAATGCCTACAATACAATACTTAGATCTAATTTAATATAACGATTTAATTTATTGCAATTTAATTATCAATATTTAATTTAATATAATTTGTAATGTTAATAATGTGTAATGTAAACCGTGCAATAATATTTAAACCGTGCAATACTTTAACTTAACCACTTCCCCGTCCCATGAGTCACATAATTATATGTGATTGTTTAAATATTGTGTCTACTTTGTGGAAAGGGAAAGTGTAACAATAAGATATTATTAATAAATTAAATAAATTTTACCAAATATTACTATTTTAATGTTCCATTTAAATTATATCTAAATTATTATTTCTCATAATAAAATGCGCCTTCATCCTCTCTCCTACTTTTATAATTTTGCTGTGCCCGACAGGGTCCATAATTGATTCGATGTTATAACATACCAACTTTTATGTACACATTATGGAATGCAATAAAGTATTGAGTATTGAGTATTGAGTATTGAAATGAAACGTACCTACAGTCGGAGCATTCAGCTATTGACTGCTGCGCTGAATATCGCAGATTTGATTTCCGCGAGTAGTAAAATGAATAAATAAATATTATTATGAAAAACCCTTAAACCTTAGTGTAGTAAACGTTGAAGTCTAGAATTGATTAGAAAAAATCGGATTTTCGTTACATAAAAATATGTTCAAAGCAATCACGCCAAAGTATATACTTTTGTTACTGTAAATCATAAAAATAAGACATATTTCTTTCGCATACTACTTCAATATCATAGGCAACAAGAGAAGATATCAAAATGAAAGGCTTCCCGTTTAATGGCAACAAATAAAATCGTTTACCGAACCTATAATCAGAAAAAAAAAACTATTTCCCCGCTCTATTGTGTTCTATATATTATGTACATAAAGTCCTGTGATATAATAAATTGTATGAAGGAATCTGAAATGGAATATCGTATACGTGACTTGAAAGTTTCGTATTTATTCAACTACTTGGCTAGCCTTAGTCATATTGTTATTTAAATACAGGGTGGAAAGGGTATAGCCGCACATACTGCTCCACGACTTATTTACGTGATTCTGGAAACACTCATTTCCCTGTTATAAAAAAAATAATTCGTACCTTATTTTTGATTAAAAATAGAACACGTGGAAATAGACCTGAATTTTCTCTTCGATAAAGTCGAATTTTATTGTCAAGAGTAACTCACAATTTCTAAGCCAATAAGATTTTTCCTGAAAACGTAAATAAGTCGCTTCTTTTATTTAAAACTTAATTGGGCTACAAAGAAATCATGATTTTATGCAGTTTACCGTAAGAAGAAAATTAGGAAAATCTTGGACATTAGGAAAACTGACGAGCGTTTATAAACCTTTATGCTATTTATGGAGCATTTCATTGTATAGATTCAAGTTCTTCAAACGAATCAGATAGCTATGTGTTGCTGGGGAGTTTGTTCCGCGACTTCTTCTCAGAAAAAAACTTTATATATAAAATGTTGTGTGTATGTGTCTATGTTTTGTGCTATTGTCTTACGTAATCTTGACGTTCAAAAAGTGCTGATTTGAAGCTTAATTTGAATAAATGACTTTTGATTCTGATTTCTGATCATGGGCCAGAGTGTTCGGATGTGCGACGATGCCACTTCTACCCTGTATGAAGCCCAAGTTACACTGACGGCGGAAAAGAGCTTACGTTTTGTATATAAGACGGACGTGCTTAAACTGGACTTAATAGTGCGAGTGAGTTACTTATATCAATTTACTTGTAAACGGTATTGAAATAGATCGATATTGAAGCAGTGATGGGCTAGTGGTGTGAACGGCGGATTGCCAAATCATAGGTCTCGAGTTCGAACCCAAGGCACGGAACTTAGACTTTTTGGATACATGCGGGTATTGTAGAATTATCATTTTGCTTCAAAATCGGTAAAGGAAAACATCGTGAGCAAACCGGCAATGCCTGAGAGCTATTTCTTAAGTCAAAGTTAATCCTGTTGCCAAGTTAGTCACCAACAATAAAACACAACAACATTCTTGAACGTTTTAAATTGTAACTACCTGATTGGGAAATTCATTTTATCACCACTTCTCTCAAAAACGGTGAAGGAAAACATCGTGAGGAAACCGGCATGTCCTAGAACCAAAAATTCGAAGACACGTGACATCTACCAATTCGCACTGGGCCCGCGTGGTATATTATAGCCCATACGCAAAATGCGCGCTTAGACGTGGAGTTGCGGATACCAGCCCGGTATCTTCTTCCCGGTATCTTTATCTGATTGGGAATTGGTCGCAGCGCATTTAACCACATTACATTAAATTCGGATTATTGTGACATACTTCGGATAGTGACGTGACAAACTTCGGATTATTGTGACGAACTTCGGATAGTGACGTGACGAAATTCGAATTATTGTGACAAACTTCGGATAGTGACGTGACGAACTTCGGATTATTGTGATGGACTTCGGATAGTGACGTGACGAAATTCGGATTATTGTGAAGAACTTAGGATAGTGACATGACGAACTTCGGATTATCGGTACATTTGACCACACCCTCAGCAGTATGCTGAGGGTGTGGTCAAATGTTATTTTCCGTATAGAATTTCTCAGTAGCAACCTGAAGCCTGAGTTCGTGCCTTATTGTTAAGCTTACTAGCAATGTGGGTTGCACATATTTTCCTCTAGTCTTGTAATCCCCGCCAACTAAGTTAAATATATTTTTTGGTCTGGAGTAAGTTTTCGTCAATGTTGAATCAGAAATCAGAAATCATTTATTTTGCCAAGAATATGTGTACAAAATAAGATGGTAACATTGTAAAAAAGTTTCAACACACTCTACCTTACGGCATGCAAATTGTAAAGAAAAAGAACTAAAACGAATCGTATTTAGTACTTCTATTCAAAATGTTATTTAATATCATAGACGACAGCGAACAATGTGATTTTGTTGGTAAAACTAAATTAGTTTAGTTCCTTTTTAAAAAAACATCTTCACAAGGAATTTTTACAGTGTCATGGGTGCGTTTGTTTACGAATCATAAACTCACTTACACAAACAAACAAACCCGGAACAATTATCTGTTGGCTATACGAATCTTTTTTCCGTGGGGGAATCGAATACGCGACATGTAACACAGCAGTCTACCGCACAGCTCCTGAGCTAACCGAAAGTGTCGTGATACTTTTGCACTACACATTTCTAGAGCTAAAAGGATTTGCACAGCGTTTAAATAAGTAGAATATTTTGTTTACAATATTTCACAAAACGGAAAACATTCCGAAAGCTAATGAAAACACTAGCTAGTTTGCCGTCCAGTTAACAAAGTACATTTTATCAGCATCCGTAACAAAGCTTACGAAATAGCGTGCCATTTTCAGCTTTATTCCTTTACGATAGCGGCGGAAATGTTGTGTACATAAAGGTATTGATATAACAAACTGTGTAGGTGATTGTACAAAAAGCGGGTAGTGTCTGTTCATGCGAGTCCGCTCGACTTTTTGCCGAACAAAACCGCGCTGGGCGAAATAGCAGGAATAATATCAACAGCGTTTCCGACGTTCAACAGAGATAAAAGTTGAAATAAAAGTGTATTTACGTCTCTTTTTAATTTAAAAGGGCAATTTATTTAAATCAGACACCTACTTAATCGTGTTTTGTATTCGTGTTTACTATTTATAGCCTGAGCTTAAAAATGAAACTGGTGTAGTCATGTTTTCATTTGCTTTTTTAATGGCAGCGAGGTAGGTGTAAAATAATGTTATTTGCATATCCAAATCGGGACCAAATTCCGTGATGGCTTATTGGTTAAGGTCTTGCCTCTCATGCTGTGGTTTAAATCGGGCAAATACCTGTGACTTTTCAATTCATATGTACTCTTAAATTTATCTATACTAATAATAATAGACTAATAATAATATTATAAAGAGGTAAAATTGGTTTGTTTTTTTGTAAGTCTGTATGTGGGGCGGTAATCTTCGGAACTATGATCCAATTTTAAAAATTATTTCACTGGTGGAAAGCTACACCATTCCCGGATGACATAGGCTACTTTTTATCCCTGTAATTCCACGGGAACGGGAACTACGCGGGTGAAACCACGTGACGTCATCTTCTTAGATGTTATTGATATTGCTGGAGGAAAACATCCTAGGGAAACCTGGACTTACAATTTTATTAATGTAAGTCTAAAACTACCAACCCGCCATAAGGAAGCGCTGTGACAAATGCTCGTGCCTTCTCTGTATGAGCACCGGTCTATGCCCTGCTGTGATTCAATTACAAGCTAGTGTTTTTTTTAATATTTTTAGGACCAAATATCCGTCCGTGAATCGGCCTTAATTCATAGATCTTTGACAGTCGTTACGGGTCTCACCGCAGGTACTCTTTTTTGGTCCAGTCTTACTAAAAAAGTTACCCAGTAGTCACCTATCTGGTCAGATATAAAAGAGGAGAGGTTAATTATTGAAAGAGGTCTCTTTTAACCAGTAAATGAGGTCATATTATCGATTGCCTCTAAATGTGAAACACTCATAAAATTCAGTTCAGACAAATCAGTTAGTTCAGTCTACAGGACCTTACCCGACAGATTTGACTGTCTTGTAATTTTGCTGTGCATTTTTATTTAAGAATTAAACAAAATACATACATGTTTTTTGACATCAATATTCAGGTTAGTTTCCATAATAAATAACAGATTAATAAAATTCACCCTATAAAAAAACACGAGATTATTACATATAAAATTATCCTTTCAGGTAATTTAATGGATGACCACTAGTGTTATTTTAGGAGCTTAGATCCTCTTGTGATTCCACTTCATTGTCCATGAATGGAATAAGGAAAAAGTCTTTGGCAAATGTCCATCAAGTATATAAGCTCATGTATATAATCAAGGAAGTACAGACGCCAGCACATCAAGTTACCCCAATGTGTCTTTGAATTTCTTTGATCTTTTTTTATCTTTATGTTAAACAGATTAAGGCTCATATTCAATTGGGAAAATTTGACACATTGGGGTAACTTGATGTGCTGGCGTCTGTACATCGACGGAAGAATCGAAAAAGTGGTGGTGATGGTAGAAATATTTCTGCCAATTATAGAAGAAACAATGCTCGATGTTGTAGACTATTTTCGACTGAAGAAAACACACATTAATTCTTCTCTTCATTCTTGACATTGACGTGCTCAAAGAGATTTAAAATACTATAGAGCGGGCATGTCAAGGAAATGTCATAGAAAAACTTAGATCCCATGTCTCAGTAACGCCATCTGGAATAATAAATATGAATATTGGAGCGGCAACGGAGCGTACTGCAAAAAACTCATAGACTTGTATCCAGCAGGACACACTTTTCCGGACGAAAATTTTGTTCGTGATGTCCGGTCTATAGGTATTGAATCTCTTTGTTCGTGCTCAAAACAAAAGAAATGTTTCTAGAATCTGTCACTATCGATTCTTATGTAGACAAAATAGAGAGATGAGAAGATGGAAAGAGACCAGATGGAATGACGTTGTTGCCTTGGAAGATGTGCGTTGATGCCTTTGGAGTGGAACGCCCTTGCGCCATCTCATATTCCAAGTAAGGCGAGCTGTGCTGGCGCTGCTGCTGCAGCTGCTGAGGCCCTCAAGCGGCGCAAATACTGTAACCTCATTGGAAGTTACAGTTTTGAGCCGTTTGAGGTCGAAACGCTCGGGTCATGGGGTCCGAGTGCACGCAGCCTGTTCAAGAAGATTTCTCGCCGACTGGTCGACACTTCTCGTGACCAGAGGGCTGCCTTATTCTTTGGCCAAAGAATTAGCATTGCCATCCAACATGGCAATGCTGCCAGTCTTCTGGGCACGTGATGGGGACGAGTACTTTGACGCCTGAGTGTTCCGATTTTGTTTTTCTTAGGGGGTTTTTGGTTTTTTTTTTGTTACTATTCTATTTGTAGTTAGTTTAACTGTACATATTTAATTTATTTTAATTAGTTTGATTGTATAGTTACCAATAGAAAGACAAAATTTGTTTCACGGTGGTAATGATACACGTGATGGTAGGTGTTTTTCTGCAAGGGTTAGGCAAAAGTGTTTCATGTAATAGTGGGCAACCCATTAACCGTGCTCAAATTCATATTCTGAGCTCCAGAAAATTGCTCCAGAGAATTCCAGATAGAAAATCTTAATAAAACTTTGCTCCATCCGAGAATCGGACCCAAGATCTTGCTTTTATAATGAGGCCAAAGAAAATTCAACTATTTTAGTGTTATTAGGTTGATACGTATATTTTCGGATAGTAAAACTGCATCTGTCGTGGCAATTGTATGACACATATTTTAATGTTTTAAAGCCAACAAAGAATGTAAAAATCATAGCATTAATCGTTGTTGTTTCTACCCCGGTGACAAAAACGTTCGTTTTTAACCGACTTCAAAAAAGGAGGAGGTTCTATGTTCGTGTGTATGTATTTTTTTTTTATGTATTTATTTTTATGATTTCTCCGCCATTTGTGGACCGATTCTCAAAATTCTTTTTTTATTTGAAAGAGTATACTTCTGAGGTGGTCCCATTTTAATTTGGTGAAGATCTGGTGCTGATCTTTGGAGATATACAATGGAACTCTTCAAAAATAGACGGCAAATCTGTCGTGATTGCTGGAATTGCTTGGATGTTTATTGTTTATACAACATCATGACGTATCATCACGACTGTATGCTCTGAAGGGTTAGCAGATGTGTACAATATACCTAGATTTCGAGAGTTAGGTATGTTAAGTTTCATTTATTAGGGTTAGGTGGAAAACCCTAATAGAATGACATGTATTGTTAACAATTAACAATATAAAATGAATTCATGGCAAATGTTTGAATGGGAAAAACTAAAAATGGAAAAGTAAAAAACTTTTTTGCAAAAAATAAAACCGACTTAAAAAAAACACTAAACGGTGTAAAATAACTCTAAATTCGAAAGTCGGTGGCCCATCATAAATAAAACAAAGCCACCAAAGCCACAGACTTCCGAATGTATGTATATAAGTTTCACATCATTTGTGTGTGGCATCCGTGATTTCCATTAAAATATTTCGCTTACTAATGTCGAGTGGCGTGGCCTGCGGATCAGATGCGGTGGGGCCCTAGAGATCTGGTGACTCGGTTCGTGTCACCGAATGTGGGTAATGTTAGTTTAACTTTGTATTAACTTGTGGCTTATACTATCACACGAATGGGTACGTTTATTTTGGGATTGTGTTTTGAGATAAGTGTTTTAACTATATTACATAAATCAATGAATAGATGTCATGTCCTTTGAAATAAATAAGAATTATACATTTCTTTTTAAGTCTCACAAAAGTATTTGAAGTTAATAGAGCTAAATAAACTTTACGTGTAAGTTCTAAAATTATTTACCAAAATCACATGTTTGAATGAAGTTTTGGTTAAATTTTTAAGTTAAATTTAATTTAGAATTAAATATGTCAGGTTGCTTTGTTTTGACTATTTGACTCTGATGACATTACACATCTTTACATGAGTTGTAAAATAAGAAAAGTAATTTTACGTTCTTTTATGTTACATCCAAAGTGGCACTGCATTTGAAAAATGTTCTGGAAAAATTATTACTTACCGTGATTAGAATTCACCATTTTTTTAATAGACAAAAGAAAACAAATAAGTACTTAGAGTTACTTTCTAATTAAGAATATTAATAAGAATTTTAGTCAATATCGAAATAATCAATGAAATGACATAAAAAAACCAAAGTATTAATTTATTTAGATGGCATTTACCTCAACAATTTAAGGCTTTAGAAAAAAATATGTCAGTGCCGCGAACCCGATACCAAAGCACAAACCGGCTCGACTAACGTTATCTATAGGGTTACAGTAACGCGACGCCGGGAAATCAAGGCAAGAGTGAATAGGCTCCTAATAAACTAGTGCGCCTCACCATCAACGATTGCATCACTGCTTACCATCAGGTGGGATTGCAGTCAAGTACTAGTTTATAATATTTAAAAAAAAAAAAAAAAAAAAAAAAAAAAATCGCATTCGAAAGTAAAGGGAATGAGACTGGAAACTGTGCTTTGTTTATTTATAGACTAGCTCGTTTGCGTTTCGATTGCAAGCCTATTGTTCGAACCTTTTGTTTCGCTGGTCAGTTTATAGAGCGTTTAAATGATGAAGGACTTTTTTGAAAGGTGGTCACACGTTTTACGTTTTGTTTGGCCTTACTATGTCCTCTTTTGTGTTTGAATTGAAAAATGAATCATGCACTTTGTACAGCTGTGCTTTTCTGTAAGAAATACCCCGTGATACTGTAGGTGAAGTGTTGGCGAATCTAGCTGTTGTCAATTTGTCATACTTAGGCTAAGCCATAAAGTAGGCAGGGTTGTTTGTAAATTTTTGTGATGTACAATAAAGAGTATGTACTCTATTTTTTTCTATTCTAGGCAATGGTTCAAGTTTTCACTGGGTGAATTTTACTAAATGAACTAGCAGGACTGTTGCTTTAACTTTAAATTGAATAATTTTGCATGCGGCAAGGCAAAGTGTATTGGGACGCTAAAAAAAAAACTACCATCATGTATATCTGCATTATTGTCAAATAAATGATACATATTTGTAGTATTTTAAGTCGCTTTGACACCAGGTAGGTAAAACAGTATTTTACATGTAGGGACAGCCTAATTACCTAGTAATCCTTTCAATTATCAAACTGATGCCTACGCTATGCAAACTTCTGATAAACTACTATAAAACAGATACAAGGGTTCAAACATAGGCATCGGATAACCTTTCAACAAAGTTTACCGAGTACCGTGTTATCGAGTTTCAAACAAAAATACTGATACATTTTCTTCGCAAAGATGAATAGAAGCTCCGTACGCTCCAACCATGTTGGTGATGTTGGCAAAGTTTACGTTATAATTGATATTTTGTTGAACACCCGCGAAAATGAAACGCGATACTTTAGCTAACTGTGATTGGTTTTCTGTTTGTATAACAGAATATATTATATTCGGTGTTTCTATTAATAATAATAATAAAGACTTTGTATACAGTTAAAGTTTTGGCGCATGCGTAGTTTGGCGTTCGAATTTGTTGTTAGAGGGCTGTTGGAATTAAAGATATGCAGTGTTGTTGTTAAATAAAAGAGATAGTACTATTTGTACGGTTTAGCTTCGTTTCATTTTGATACTGCAACAGCGATACCACAGTCTAAAAACCTACAGTCGTCCGACGAAGCCGTCTAGACAGGGCAATCGTGCGTGGTGTAAGGGGCGAGACGCGGGAAAGCCTCTCCCGAACTGCGAACAACAGGGCTAACATTCAGGGCTAACGCGTGTAGATGTTGTCGGCATTTTTGCAGAGATCTAAGGCGTCGTCCTACTGTATTAATATTTATACTGTGGCGATACCTCACGTCATTGTATAGCCCATACATATTTGACTGGTCTGTTGGTCTATTTATTTATTGGTTTATTGGTTTACCAAACAATTGTTACATCAATAAATACGTAGTTAATATAATACAGCACATTACAGTACTAGATGTACAATATTAAGCGGTAAACACTACATGCTATACAATATAGGTACTGTGGAACAAGTACTAAACAAACCAAAACATATACAGGAAAACAAAGTCTAGTAGTTATTGGCTCTGACTGCTATGCCGGAGGTCGTAGGTTCGATTCCCACCCAGGACAAATGTTTGTGTGATGAGCACGATCATTTGTTCTGTGTCTGGGTGTGATTTATCTATAATTTGTATGTATTTAGAAATATATAAGTATGTTTATTACTTGTTTAGTTCCCATAACACAAGCTCTTACTTAGCTTGGGACTAGATGGCGTTGTGTGAAATTTGTAGAATTATTTATCCGCTCCTATATTCATATATTATTCTAGATTACTAGCGTTACTGAGATATGGGATCAAAGTTTTTCTATGACATTTCCTTGACATGCCCGCTCTTCAGGGTTATTTGTAAAACACCAACAACCTCGCAGGAGTAGATGGCTAACATCATAAACAACAACAATTGTTCTACGACTTTTTCGAAAACAGACAAAAAAAATCAACCTCCATACAAAACTCGATCGACTGTTCGGATATATGTATGGAGAGTTGTTGTTTTTTTGTCTGTTTTCCTAACCAAAAAAAATGTCCGCTCATCACTACAAAACATCACAATAACAAAAGTTAATTCTTTTGTTGTTGTATTAGTAACTAGCACTTTGCCCGCGACTTCGTTCGCGTAGCTTTCGAAAATGTAGTCCATGAGTATTACTCGATATATTGACGTCACGCAGTTTCACCCGCGTAGTTCCCGTTCCCATGGGAATACGGGGATAAAAAGTAGCCTATGTCATCCGGGAATAGTGTAGCTTTCCCCCAATACAATATTTTTTGAAATTGGATCATTAGTTCCGAAGATTACCCCCTACATACAAACTTACAAACATACAAACTTACAAACAAACAAATTTTACCTCTTTATAAATTAGTATAGATATAGATTGTATGGTAAGATTTAGTCTCAACTCCTTCATAAATAAAGCCGTGCGGACCCGATTTAGGTACCTAGTTAGCGTGGTTAAACCTGTTAAGTAAACATTAAACTTGACTTTTAAAACCCCTTAAAATACAATTTTGCATGTCCTTGACCTTTGAAGATGTTAAAGTGAATGGACGAAATTCAATAACAATACAAAAGTTTATTAAGAAGTTGGCCGCCAATTTTCAACTATACAAGTAAAATTATTATAAGAAAATCAAGACAGACGTCTATCTTAATGCTAATTTACTGCCAATTTTTCAGGGGGGTTGACAGTGTCTTTATATGTATAAGTAGGTACCTCCCCCTCCTCCTTGCGTCGTATTCCTCAGTGATGAGGGTCGTGACCTCCCTTCGATATCACTTTCTCCCGTACGATCTTCCTCCATTTATTTCTGTCTCGGGCGGTGTGGAGGGCATTATGAAGCGTAGAGTTGAGCGCGGTGCGGATCTGGTCGGACCAACGTATTGGGCTGCGTCCACGAGGCCTTTTCCCGTCTACTTTGCCGGTCACGATCAGTTTCTCGAGGTTGCCACTGTCTTTCCTTGCAATGTGACCGAAGTATTCCAGGACTCTGCGTAAACATTCGGATGACAGCCGCGAGGAGATCTTGAGATCACGCAATATGGAGACGTTAGTCCGGAATGCTGTCCAGGGGATGCGGAGCATCTTCCTCCAGCACCACATCTCAAAGGCGTCAATGCGTTTACGGTCTGCAGCTTTCAGTGTCCAAGTCTCAGCGCCATAAGAAAAGATCGAGAAAACTAGAGTCCGTACCAGATTGGTTTTAGTTTTTACGGAAATGTTGCGATCTCTCCAAATTTTTCTAAGCTGGGACATGGCGCTCTTAGCCATGCCAATTCTCCTGCGTACTTCCTTCTCGCACGAACCATCGTTGCTGATGTTGGAACCCAGGTATATAAAATTGTCCAGTGTTTCTAGGCCCAAGTAGGTACCTACCTACTTATAATATGTCTTTTCTATTTTTGATTATGGCAAACAAAGCCGAGGTCGACTATTCTGCTAATGTCTAAACTGAACTGAATCAAGACGGACGTCTATCTTAATGCTAATTTACTGCCAATTTTTCAGGGGGGTTGACAGTGTCTTTATATGTATAAGTAGGTACCTACCTACTTATGTCTTTTCTATTTTTAATTATGGCAAACAAAGCCGAGGTCGACTATTCTGCCAATGTCTAAACTGAACTGAATCAAGACAGACGTCTATCTTAATGCTAATTTACTGCCAATTTTTCAGGGGGGTTGACAGTGTCTTTATATGTATAATTAGGTACCTACCTGCTTATGTCTTTTCTATTTTTTATTATGGCAAACAAAGCCGAGGTCGACTATTCTGCCAATCTCTAAAGTGAATTGGAAAGCAATTATACCTACTTATGTCAAACCACCATATTTATTCTTCAGATCAAAGTTATCTTACGATTGCAAAATCAGCTCTAATTCTTTTTGGTTTAGATTCATAACCGTATGGTAGATGGTGCTGCAACCGAGTTCAGAGTCAACGTTCGGGTAAGACAACGTCTGTCGGGTTCACCATTTAATAATAAGTACCTACACTTATTTAAATCTTACAATAACAATGCATTACATTTCAAACCTACTCTTGAAACGTAACTTGTGTTATAACTAAATAAAGGAAGCCGACCCCTGTTTTAGAAGTCGGTTAAAAAACAAACATAAAACCAAATCCTTTATTTATTTAATACTTCAAGCACACTAATGTACATAGGCGGACTTAATGCCTTAGGCATTCTCTACCAGTCAACCTTTAGGTCATGCAGAGACAAACAGTGGTAGGTGCAATTCCGTAAGAAATTTCAAGAGAAGTAAACATAGTTTATTTATACATATGTAAACAATAAATATAATAAATGTGATAAATATCATAAAATATAATAGGTATAATATAATACAACCACCAATTACCAATTTAGTAACAAAATTCTTCAAATTACATTATGATAGAACATCTATAAATTCAGTATCATTACTTGGTAACTCGACACAACTCGTGTTAGGTCTCTCCAGCACTAACTAGGTTACGTAGGAAGGCCGGGTGTTGAATTTCCGTGCGAATGTCATACGATCCCTTCAGTTTTGAGTTACAAACCACACTTGAGTAAGAATTATTGTGACTGAGCGTCTGTATGTGAGTTTGTTGGTATTTTTAAGATTTTCCATGTGTAAAACACTAAGGTCCCCAACTGTTGAAATTTACGCTAAAAAAGTATAATATGAGACAAAATAATATTTTAATCAAATTTATCTAAAACTCGTCGTGATAGCCCAGAGGTTAAGACGCCTACCTCTCATTCACGAGGTTGTGGTTCGAATCCGGGCAAGTACCAATGTGACTTTTTCAATTCATATGTAGGTACTTTCTAAGTTTATCTTAGACATCATTGACATCGGTGAAAAGCATCGTGAGGAAACCTGGACTTATAGTTAATATAAGTTTGAAATCGCCAATCCGCCTTGAGCAAGCGTGGTGTTCAATGCTCGAGCCTTCTCTGTATGAGAAAAGGCCTTTGCCCTGCAGTGGGACAGTAACAGGCTGGTATTATTATTATTATTATTTATTATGTAAAACTATTAAATATTCATAATGTCTATGTGTCGTCGAGCCCTTGTGTCAGAGATCCAATGACGCTTATGGGCCTCTGATTTTGGCATCACATGCTGTCAAAAAGTATCTCTCAGGCAAGCCGGTTTCTTCGCGATGTTTTCCTTCACCGTTATTGAAGCAAGCCTTAAAACTTATGATCACTTAGGTACTACTATTACATAATACCAGCCTGTTACTGTCACAGTGCAGGGCAAAGGCCCTCTTTTCATACAGAGAAGGCACGAGCATAAATCCACGCTTGCTCAAGGCGGATTGGCGATTTCTAACTTATGTTAACTACTAGCTGCCCCGGCAAACTTTGTTTTGCCTAAGAGTCAATTTATTAGTATTATTTAGTTTTTATTAGTTTACATCCTATTCTCAGACCTACTGAATATACACACAAAATTTCATAGCAATCGGTAAAGCCGTTTGGGAGGAGTTTTGTTACAAACACTGTGACACGATAATTTTGTATGGCAGATCATGTACCTACGTTTAATAAGATTACAATAACAGATAGATCTAAACCAATAATAACTACTACTACTTTTTATTATTAGGCGAGTCTCAAATGTGATCTTATTTAAACATTTGGTGTTCGATAGAATTAAAATGGCAACATGTACCTATATACAGGGTGTAACGGAAAGGGTATGTACATCCAAAGGGCACGGATTCTCTTGGTGATAAGAAACGACATGGCAACGTTTTTATACATATACATACATAATTGTAAAGTTGAGCCTGCCCGCGCCGTCGCGTTTTCGTCGGTTAGGCAGAGCCCGATAGGTCTGTACTAGGCGCGCAGAACCAGAGATAGATATACTTGAACCTTGCCGGACAGAATTATGACCCTCATAGTGCGGTGACACGTGTGTTATGATTTTGCATTTAATAAACTGTCGATATTAAATAATGTCGTGAAGTTTCAAAGTTATTATTTGGGAGCTGAAATTTTGAGGAAAGACTCGTTATTAAATACTCTATTCACCCTGTTTGTATGTATATACCCTTTCCGTTACACCCTGTATAACCTAACCTAACTTACCATACCTATTCTATAGCGAACCTAACTACCTAACCTAACTAGCTCAATGAAATGCATTGGTTTTGAAAGATACAAAAAACATTATTTTAAACTGAACTACTGCGCTACGTGCCCCTATGTTACATACAATTTCTATAGTTTTCCCGGTCTACTTTAATTTATGTCCAAACAGTAAAAAAAGTTCTTTTTGCAAAGAATTATTGAAGTTCGTCACTGTCGTCATTACTAATTACGCAAATTGATTTCAGAAATATAAGACTTGTATGCTTTATAAAACCTCTTTCTAAGTTTAGTAACAAAAAAAATTCAGAACGTACGCATAAATTGACAGCCAAAAATAATTATGTTGATCCGTAGTCATGGTGACACTACTTTTCGTAATAGTTCAATCCAAATACGCATTAATCCCAATATTTATTTTTACATATATGTTGTCGATTAAAAATCCCTATTTAAATACGTTCTTTAATTTGAGAGGAATATACCGTACTGACGTCAGGACGAACATTAAATGTTTGACAGGTAGGAATGGGAAAGCGAAATTGTTGTTTTTACTATATTCCAAGCATTTTTTTTCATATTTACTCACCTTTTATACCTTCTCTGGACTTTCATAGACATTTCAAAACCAAAATCAGCTAAATCGGCCCAGCCGTTCTTGAGTTTTAGCCAGACTAACGAACAGCAATTATTATTGATTTTTATATAATTATATTAATTACTATAAGTACAGGTTTCCTCACGATGTTTTCCTTCACCGATGTTAATAATGTCCAAAATGTACTAAGAAAGGACATGTGAATTGAACAGAGAGATTTAAAATACTATAGAGCGGGCATGTCAAGGAAATGTCATAGAAAAACTTTGATCCCATGTCTCAGTAACGCCATCTAGAATAATATATGAATATTGGAGCGGCAGCGGAGCGTACTACAAAAAACTCATAGACTTGTATCCAGCAGGACACACTTTTTCGGACGAAAATTTTGTTCGTGATGTCCGGTCTATAGGTATTGAATGTCTTTGGAATTGAATAAGTCACATTGGTACTTGTCCGGATTTGAACCAGAACCTCGTGCATGAGATACCTCTCATGCACGAGGTTATGGTTAAAATCCGGGAACTACTATTAGAAATTCTTATTTTGATAGGGTAAGCGTAGTTTTGTGTACAAACCCTTGGGCTTTTAGTTACATTTACAATGTTTGCGACACTAGTAATGTCGTAGAAAGCCACCCAACGGTTGCACACTGGTCTCTCATTCGAACAATAAGTAATTGATCGTGACTGCGACTTGCGCAAGCGCACCTTAATACAGAATAGGCTGCAAATGTTGTTAAACGTTTGCGAAAGTTGTAGTACTTACTTACAAATATAATTATTACAAAGTAATTGCTAAGAAACTGCATACTTTTATCTCTATTTCTCATGAGTTTATTTTTCTTATGGTTTTATATAATAATTATGCTTTGTGTTTATTCATAATCATTTATTTTACTTTCAAGTTTTTATTATCTTCTTGCGCATACCATTTTCTGGCTCTGTATCACATTAGGTAGTCTGGTAAAAAATACCTATGGCATCAAGTCCGCCTTAGTACAGTGTTTTTTTTACTAGTGCATAATGTTTTTAAATAAATAAATACTTCACTGAAAAATCTACACTTCGAATATCTTGTCTACATTAGTTAAACATGTGGTGATGTACAGAGGCCAGCACATAAAGCTACCCTATTGTAGCATATTTTCTTTGACAGTTTTTCAACTTTATTGCAATCAGAATAAGGTTCATGTTCAATTGGAAAAACTGACAGATTGGTGTAAATTGATGTGCTGGCATCTGTACTTTCTCAAAATGAAACCAATTAATGAATGGATATAAGTTTCCATACATTAGTTTCATCCCGATCCGCATGATTATGCTTATCAGCCTACCATTTCCGATAGTCCAAAAATACTAAAATTTTATATCCTATCTCTGCCCGAAACCACGTGATCCCGGCGATCGATTATTCAAATCCAGGGAGTATCCGTGTAGGCCATTGTTATAGTAAATTGAAAACCACGCAACGCCTCCTAACTGCACTGTTTAGACAAACAATATAGCTAATTTACGATAACCCGGGCGAACCCTTTCAAAGTAAGCGATGCGGGCGACTATTACCCGGTGTGACAACCGAGGTTATTATAAAAGGTAGCGTTGATTTTCAGGTAGATGAGGACAACTTGTTTTGTAGTGACAGATCTTTTAAAGCTCCATTCACCAAACCTTTTTTTTAATTGAATAAATCTATAGGTAGTATAAGGAATAGGCATGTTGACAAAATATTAATATCAAAATATAATTAGTCGATCAGTTAGATTACAAAAATAATACACAAGTATTTTTTTTTCTTTTTCTTATTTATGGAAAACTACTTACCTAGACTAAGCGTATGAAAGTAGACGAGAGGGGACTTGTAACGTAATTATTCAGTATAAACTGATTTATAGGAAAGTGACGTCATGCGACATTTTGATTTAATGATTACGTGAAACATAGAAAAATATGTGTCGAATATTTTCTTTAAAATTATGTCAACTAGCCTACTAGCATGGTCTTTTGAAATGCTGAATTCCATACATTACGTATATAACGAAAATCGTTATCCTTACTGAAAATGTGACAAACATAGGTTTTATGTCGGAAAATTACGGCTCAGCTGGAGTGGATGGATACCTACGAAAAATATTTGTAGTATAAATCTGACAGAGATGATTAGAATGGAATATCTTAATTGTATACAATTATGAACTTAGAAATACTAACTAGAGAGGTTTAAAAGAGACTGTGACCTCTGAGTTTCTTTCGGTGTTTCTTCTCAGAGTAATCAGATAGTGAAATACCGACTTCACCTTTTAATTAATAAAAAAAAACATGTAAAAGTGTTTGTATGAACCTATTTGCAGAAATAAATATCATTTATCATATAAAGAGCGATTAAAGACCGTACAATAATGGACTTTACGGGGCACGCACTATATTTACGAGTAGGTATATTATGAGTGTGCACACTATGTTAGTAAAAATATTAAAAGTTTCGAAAACAAGCGACTCGATACAAACACATAAACATAAACATAACGTCACGCCAGTAATCCCCGAAGGGCTAGGCTGAGGTGTACCTGGTAGTACATCCACTCGCAACTCGATACATTAAGCGAAAAGCGCCAAAATCGTAAAGAGAGACCTAAGCCATCCTTTTCTTACACCTATAACTCTGTCAGCAAACTCTACTGCTTTACATGTAACCGGGTATTCAAAAGCAAGTTCGGTCTGGCCAGTCACATCAGGGCAAACGAAAGAAGAAAATAGCTGCAAGGGTCGCCGTTATCGAAATCGGTAAGGAGGACTATATATTTTGTAAGCACACTTATAGGTTTCCGAAATTCACCGCTCTCTGTAATCGTCAAAACCACAAGTAATTTCAAAGAACTGACAAGATTAAACCAGCTGCCAGTGTACAGTAGAATTAGGGTGTCCACGCTGTAGGCTCGCAAACCCGATTGTCCTGCTCCTAATTACGAGTCCCGGACTAAGCCGACGTGTGCTTTGTGAGGCGACCACAAGGGACCAGTGTCCCGGACAGTTTGATTACGCATACCTCTGGCTTTTGATTTGTCAATTCCCAGAATTGACAGATTAGACGGCAGGCAGCTTTTACTTTAATTCCTTGATTGAGGGTCCAAACAGAGAGAACATTTCGATTGAAGCCAGTTTCATTAGACTGTCCTGTTGGTTTAGTAGTTAGTGACCCTGACTGCTATGCTGGAGGTCGTGGGTTCGATTCTCACCCAGGACAAATGTTTGTGTGATGAGCACGATCATTTGTTCTGTGTCTGGGTGTAATTTATCTATAATATGTATGTATTTAGAAATATATAAGTATGTTTATCAGCTGTTTAGTACCCATAATACCCATAACACAAGCTCTTAGCTTAGCTTGGGACTAGAAGTTTAAAAAAAAGACATTATCTTATCATATTCTTAATCATTTATTTGTGTTCCACAAGGTTAACAAGATGTTAACAGAGGGCTTAGAGCTAAGAACTGTTGTAGACCCTGTAAGGGCACAGCAAAATATTGTTAAATACTTACCAATCAAATAAAATTATACATGAATACTAAATAATTATACATAGTTGCAAAACAGCTAATGACAATAACATAAATAATTCAATTAATGATAGCATAATAATTAAAAAATAAAATAAAATTGTATTTACTTAAATTACATGAAATTACTAATTTGGTAACATAATTATAAACACTTGGTCAGATCATGTAACAATCATGCAGATCTGTGTGTCTGAAATGGTTTTTTTTGAGAAAGAACCACACAGATATGAGGGGACCAGATCAGTCAGTGCAAGCATTATATCAGAAATCGTGAGCTCAACTCGGAACTAAAAAAATAGTCGTCTTCAAAACAGAAATGAAATGCAAATAAATGATGTGAATAATTATGAAAATAGTAGACATACCAAGATCTTAACTTGTTATTTAAAGTAAGGTGTCCACGACTGTTAAAGCGACCTATACAAAGACAAATAACCATTACCAATGACCATTATCTTAAAGAACGTTTCAAGTTCCTTCATGACACACATAATAGATATCTAAGGTCATCGGAAAACTTGAGTCTAGATATGCCCAGGCACACCACTAATTTCTACGGAAAATCGTTCACAGTGGAAGCTGTACGGCTATGGAATGCTTTGCCTGTGTCAGTGAGGCAAGCTCAGACATTATAATGGTTAAAAATTTGGTTAAAAATTATTACCTCTCTCCTAACACGTCCTAATATAATTGTTCGTCACTCTGTAAATGGTTTGTATTTATGTATTTATTTGATTTATTTTTTTGTCTTGATAATTATACTTATTATATATGTATATTCAAATAGTCTTGTATAGTATATATTTATGTAAATAGTACACCACACACTGCCATCTTTTTTCCTCCACTATCAAGTCCATCCAAAGGTTGTCTGTAAGAGATCGCTTTTAGCGATAAGGCCGCCCATTGTATCACCGCTTGTAGCCCTTAAAATTATTATTTGTAAGTATTAATGGTGTACAATAAAGAGTATTCTATTCTATTCTATTCTAACCCTAAAATGAACTTCAAACATTAAAAGGTTATGATGCAATATTCAATATTCTCAAACCAATGAATATTCTTGAATAATTATGCTAAATGGATTCCAATGACACAAATTGATTATTTTATCTTTGAAATCGTAGTGAAGGGCTCTCAACTTTTAATAATATAAAACTTAATATAAGCAGTTTGAAGAGGTCTCGTCAATATGATTTCATGGAATTCCAGGAGTTATGAATCTCTGCATCGTGGGGTTCTTGAAGCTGCATGCTTGTAATATTATTTATCACACTTGGAATTGAGTGTATTGATTTACATAACATATATACCTACATAACAGACTGCCTCGTTGGTCTAGTAGTCGCAAGCGCTACTGCTGTTCATGAGGTCCCGGGTTCGATCCCCGGGTCGGGCAAAGTGTTATGGAGTTTTTCCATCTGGGATTTCTCAGTAGCAGCCTGGAGTCTGGATTTGTGCCCGATTGATGGCAATAGGCTCGCTCCCTATTACAAGGGACTTAAACATAACTGGCGAAATGTGGGTGTACTAACAGGTACACCTCTGCCTAGCCCTTCGGGGATTACAGGCGTGTCGCTATGTATGTGTATGTATATACATAACAGAAGGATAAGACAGAGGAAGGATGTATATAGGTACAGACGCCAGCTCATCAACCTACCCCAATGAGTCAAATTTCTTAGATAAGTTTTCAACTTTGTTTTAAACACAATAAGGTTCATGTTCTATTGGGAAAATTTGACTGTTTGGTGTAGGTTGATGTTCTGGCGTCTGTAGCTACACCCACATTTCGCCAGCTATCTCATGTAATAGGGGGCGAGCCTATTGCCATCAAATGGGCACCAATCCAGACGCCAGGCGTATACTGAGAAATTCCAGATGGAATACCACAATAACACTGCCTGACCCGGGAATCAAACCCGGGACCTGATCTCAGCTGTAGCTGTTTTGATTTATTGTATTTACTTTGATTTATTGTAAGCAGTTTGAAGGGGTGCAAAATAATAATTTATAATTCTGACTTAAAGTAAACCTAACATCATTTACGGCCTCAATTTAATTAAAAGAAAACCATTGTTTAGTGTTCCAAAAACGATGGCTGTATCCACCATTTTTTTTCGAATATCGAAATTTTAAATAAACCAATCGAAAGGGACAAAAAACTAAGTATGTCTGCATTAAATGGCAGTTACGCCTTTTAAGGCTAAAGGTACACATAGTAAAATAAATCTTCACACACCTCTACATCATTACCTTAATTTTTAATGTTTCTTCAAGAAAGGCTTAAGTCGTAAAAAAATCTATCGCATATTCCCTGTGATTAAAATTCTTAGTTGTACCTACAAGTTTTCTCTAAACACACATCTCTTCAAGGATCATATTTGACTTCTTTGCGTCAAGTATGAAGCAACGTGCCCACTTTAGTATTCAAAACTAGTTTTTGTTACTAAGAAATTGAATTCGTAGACTTACTCGCACTTGCTAGAAAAATACGTTATAATATATAAAATTTCAAAAAAAATGTTTAAGATAAAGCTTTTCAAGAGAGCGTTTTCAGGTTTTTTGAATCAAAAACATTATGAAACTTCTTTGTGAAAACATGAAATAGCCGAATGTTATTTTAAGGTGAACTAAAGCATATGTACGTGGAAAAATGTTTGTCTTTGCCTCTGAAAAAATTACTTGCCGTAATTTTTAAAATGAATAATGATTTCTCTTGAAAATTAAACTGAATTTCTTTTAAAAGATGTACCCACTGTTTAGACTACTAAATGATGACATAATGCATGATTCTGAGATCAGATGTTTTTTCAATCGGGAATTTAATTTGTAGCAGCCTAGTACCTACATGATATTATGATGATACCTGGATTGATATGCAATTGATAACGATAAGCCAGCGCCTATTACATAATATTTCAACATATCTAAGGTTAGGTAATAAAAAGTCCATAACCATAGTCTCACAATAAAGATATTTGACTTTGACTTTCACTTTGTAAGGTCAAAAAGGAGTTGCAAAAAGGAGTTGCAAAAAGCATGCAGTTAGTATTTTTTTACTTTACTGTTAACATTCAAAACATTGAACAGTAGGTACAGGCGTGGTGATGTTATAACTTTATAACACATTGCCTTGTACACACGGCTACACATCAAGGTAGACATTTTCAGTTAATGCTTACCTCGCATTGTACGAAAATCCTATACAATGCGAGATCAGCTTAGCTTGGTGTGTAGCCGTTTGTACGAGTATGTTGCTGTCGAATGCGATTGCATCTTTTGAGTCACTGAATTTCCTCATACAATTCTCCGTAATGATTCTAGAACACTATTTTCAAAATTAGACAAAAGCTGCTGCTAGACTTAGATTAAGAAGTATCAGCTAAGACAACACAAATCCGAAACAAAAGAGCAGAAAACAGAATGAGCAATCAAAACGTCGGAGAAAATTCGTCCAACTAAACTTAAAGTGGACAAATTAACCTTCCCAAAGCATCGGCTTATTTAAACGAGCAATGAAAACATTCTCCCAGGCGAATGGCTGGATACAGTTTCTTTTTTTTTGTTAATTAGCATTTGATTTCGGAGTCACGAGATAATTAGGATACGATTCGGAAAGGTGAGCTTGAACTCGTGCTCAAACTATTGATTTCTTTCAAGATGTTATTATAAAGATATAAATTTTCGAAAAAGATCACCTAATCAATGACCTAGATGGTCATTAAAAGTTTCAAGTCGACAAACGAATCTTTTCTATTAGATTACTTCTAGAAAGTCAATTTTGAAATTCGTAAGCTAGGGAAAAGGGATAATTTATAGTTGGAATTTGTATAAAGGTTATGTATGAAGTAAAAGACCAACATTGCACGAGACTATTGTTGGCGCTATTATTCTGTAGTTCTCAACATTAACTATCGGCATATGGACGGTGTATGAATATCAAAATTATATTTAGTTCATCAGTTGGTAAGATTATAAAAAATAATACACAAGTATTTTTTTGCTTTGTTATATTGATGGAAAACTACTTAACATTTGAAGAGTAGGGGGCTTGTGACGTTAATTCAGTACAACATTTCGACCCGATGTTTCGCCGTAATTTTTTGATTACGTGAAATAAGAAAAAAAAATGTGTTGAATATTTTATAGTCATGTAAATGAGAGACTAAAAACAAACATTTACTCAACTAGCCTAAATGTTTGTTTTTAGTTTATATTGTCAACTGTCTCTGTACCTTCAAAAATACTTCGCAAAATCAGATTTTTCTAAATATTTTAGGCTTGCTTAGAAAGTTACATGACAAATTGTAATGGTCCCTATCTATAACAGGCTTTAACTGTCAAGTATCGATTTGACTTTGTAAATAGGCTAAAAATATTTGCATGAAAAAGCTCTTAGCTTTGGAGAGTTAGTAAACAAAATGCCTTCAGATGAAACGATATTTATGAGCAAAAGTTATGTGACAACGTGCTTACTAAACTGGTAGTTGTTATGCAGTGAGAACTTGAGGATTATCCGGAATGGATAAATATTTAACCTAAATAATACCTATAAAGTATCCAGAATTCCAGACTATTAAAAAAACTTTCAAGACAAATTTCTAATTAATTAATTATTATTATTTATTTATTGTTTTAAAAGAAAGAGTAAGAATGGAGTTTCTTGTCCATTTTTCTCCATACAAAACTACCTTTTGAAATGGAAACTAAAAGACCATTTTAGACACCTTCATTATACTATTAAGGTTTGATGTATAAATATCTATGCCTAAATTACTGACTTTGACCTTGGCTTTGACCTCGACGAGCGAAACTTAACCTTCTTCTTCCATGTGTAGCCATTTATACATATTTAGCCACATCTCCGAAAATCTGCTGAGGCAGTGTCAATACAATAATACGGCAAATAATTATAATATGAACATAATTCTTCCAAAGAATTGTCCAGTTTATATTTCTATTTACTAAATTTTCACGTTCCCTGAGCTTTGAATTTCAATGGTATTGTAAGTAAACCATCATTTTGAGCATGGCACTACAACAATTCTTGGTAGGCCCGTTGGCGGAGTGGGACTTAACACAATAGGTACAAAATTTTCTATTGTGCTTCGCCCTATTTCCATTTCTATTCTTATTTAAGAGTATTTTATGGAAATTTGAAATAAAACTAGTACTTTTTAGAATCACATTCAATGGCAATATTTGTGTACAGTCTATCTAGACTTTAGTCTAATAAAAACCTTAAGTCACATTTTTGATTTGTGGGAGTAAGCCGATACGGAGAGAAGGCCACCTGTTATTGAATTAACACTAAATCAGTATTTTTTAACTCTAAAAATTAACGGATAAGTACCTCTAAAACATTGGCCGAAATCATTTTGTAACGCTAAAAAGAAGAAGCCTCACAACAATCTTCTCAGCATACTCGTTTTGCTATTAATTTTATTTACCAGATTTACCTTTTTTATAAAACAGTCATAATGATAATCGTTTTTTTTACAGATATACGACACGACAGAAAATACGCGGCCGAAGAAATGGTCATCGAAGTTGAAACTGAATACATCAGGAAGCTCCAAGACATCAGAAAAGTCTCCAGAAAGCCCGTACATGTACGGAACCATCAGCGGGCCAGGAGGATCAGCGCTATCTAAATCAATGAAGTACGCTGAGACCTGGCTTTATGGGTCCGTGAGGACCCAAACCCCACCTATGCGACCTAGCGTCTTCTCTACTTACCCAGAAGTCTCTGGTCCTGTACTCATAAGCACGCCTCAAAAACCTACACCACACAACTATGCTGTCATACTATGTTCCTGTCCTGAGTACCTGAACGGTACAAAGAAAACCAGCTCAACCAAAGTCAGTATTTGTAAGAAATGCAAGGGATCTCGTTTGCCATTAACTATAGCTGATAGCCCGCAGTTGTTAGTCGGGGGAACGGTAAGAGGTCCTCAAGTTAGCCGTGAGTCTGGTTTGCTGAGAGCTGGGACAGTTAGAGTACAAGGATCGAAGGCACGCCCAACTATACTTAAATCTAATGGAGATACGGACCCCTATGACTTGATGAGACGGAATAGATTGGCACCTCCACATGAAACTCGCATAGGAAGCCAGTTTTCAACAACACGATTACGAGCTAAAAGCATAAGTCCTTGCAGAGTAAAGACTAAAAAACCAACCAGCCCAGAGACACTTCGTAAAAATAGGAGTAAATCTGTGAGTCGAGTAAACGAAATATGGGTTGAAGAGGACGCTAACATAAGTAATGACTCAAAAAAATCAATATTGTCGTGTGATATCAATCCCTATGACTTAGTGAAATCTAACGGAACTTCGAAATCTTTAGTAGAAATTGAGTTTGATGATGATTTTGGACACGTATTCCAAGAATCTATGAAAACTAAAAACTTAAATTCCGCTATTAGATCTAAATCAGATTCATGTGTGAAGGCTATAAGTGGACAAAGAATAAGAGTTTCCGACGAGTCGAAATCAAACAATGCAGATGACGTATATGATCCCGTTGACTATGATCTCAAATCCTACGACTCAAAATCTCAAGATATATCCCCGACTTTGTCATTGCCAAATATTAAGAATGAAAATAAGAAATCATCATCTGTAAGTAAAAGTACGAGTAAGAAAATTTTAAATTTATCTACCTCGAATCGTGCTAAACAAAAAAGTGTTTCTCCAAAACGACCACCGAGAAGAATAAGAAACTCAATCAAAAACGACGATGACAGTGAGAGTGATAATCAAAGGTTGATAGAAAGAAGTTCAAACAAGAAATCGGACAATCACTCTCGTTATTCCAAGCAGAAGAGTCAGAATACGGATACCATCAAATCTATTTTGAAAAAGCCTAAAAATTATGATTCCGTTGAGCCAACCCCAAAGTTAGAAGCAGCCAACGAGTCCTTTGAAAGCAAAAAAGTTAACACATCTTTGTTTTATCTTCCAAAACCTAAAGACAAAGTGGTTGTCAATTCTCATAACATGCTGCATAGGAAACGTGTTCAATTTTTAGTTGAAAAAGAAGAAACAAAAGTTATCTATACTGCTGAGTTTAATCTTGAACAAAATACTTGTAAAGAAGTTATTGCGGAAGTGCTGCTTCCTTCAAGTATTGAAACTGAAGAAGATGTAGTTGCTGAGGGTGACATTGTAAGCCATAGCTTGGATGAATCGAGTGAAAAGTTGTCGGAATTGATTAGCCAAACTGTAACTCAAAATGACAATGAAACGTATGAACATGTACAAATGCATAACAATACATTTGAAACTGTCGTCGAAGAACTCGTTGAGCCTACAACAGAAGATCAATCGACAAGTGTTGGAATTATTAACAATGACAATAAAGAAGGTAAGGTTTTTAACCAATATTGTTTTTTATCAGTTAAAAAATAAACATAATTCATTGTTACTTATACATATATTGCTTATATGTTACTTATATGTAACTTGTTGACTCACCTGTTGGTCTAGTAGTTAGTGACCCTGACTGCTATGCCGTAGGTCGTGGGTTCGATTCCCACCCCGGACAAATGATTGTGTGATGGTAATTTATCTATATATACTTATAATAAATCTGTAGAAGTAAAATTTCTGTACATTGAAAATATCAAAAAAATAAATAGCAGGGGGTAATACTAGACTGACACTGAACCCAAAAATATGATTAAAAAAATTTTTGTCTGTCTGTCTGTCTGTCTGTCTGTCTGTATGTTCAGGTATCACGCAAAAACTACCGGTTCGATTACGATGACACTTGGTATACTTATTCTTTAATATCCTGGGCACCACACTGGGTACTTTTTATCCCGTAAAAGTATATACAATAAAAAACAAACTTAATTTTGCGGTTCGATCTCTAGACCCGACTACTGTAACAACCGCAAATAAAAAGTTTGTCGTAAGTTACGTCACCCGCAGTGGGGTTCATCAAGGGGCGCTGCACACAGTGCACACGGCTAAGATAGTATAATATTTTATCTTAAAATACAATATCGCTCGCCATACAATTCAATGGACTATCACACACTACGAAGATAATTATGTACATTGAATATATATTCAAAATTAATATTGGAGGATGATTGGTGATCAATACTGATGCCAAAAATACAATCAGTAAATGTTTTGTCGGTCTGTGTCTCTGTCTGTATGTGCACGCATAATTCAAAAACTATTATAGGGATTTTAACCAAAATTGGTACTGTTGTAATCAATACGCCTGGGCAGGTTGATCTTAGTCTCAGTTGTTTTACACATGATAAGTTGTACGGCGCTCTTTCCTGGCTTAGTAGTTCCAGAAATCTTTATGCATACTTACCGGAAGGATCAACTTTGAAAGTCCAGTATCCGGAAGTATTATGCTAAAATTATTACGTTTATATATCAACGCTCAGCCCAAACCGCTGGTATTAGAGACATGTAACTTAAAGGGGTGTTCTTAGTGATGTAAGTATCCACTAAAAACAATTTTTGGAAATTCAACCCTTAATGGGAAAACATAGGGGACGGAAGTTTGACATCCACGCGGGCGAAGCCGCGGGCAAAAGCTAGTCTATAATATGTATGTATTTTGAAATATATAAGTATGTTTATCAGCTGTTTAGTACCCATAACACAAGCTCTTAACTTAGCATTAGACTAGATGGCGTTGTGTGAAAAGTTGTGGGATACTTATTTATTATTTATTAATATAAATGTGTTTAGTTTATGTTTCATATAGGTAACTTATTGTTAACGTTTTCAGATAACAACATTCCACGGATACCGGTGCTGCGTCGGTCTGAATCTGAACGTATCCCACCAACTATATCAATAGCACCACCGAAGTTCTTAGACACGATGGCTTTGCGGCCGAAAAGTAAACATGGACACACAAGTCAAGTCTTTTTAACGTCTGTAATAGAAAACGAAGTATGCAGTCCAAATCAATATGTGTTCAGTCAGACGCAGACGACTCCAGAAGTAACTGCCCCTACGACAATTCAATTTAATGATAATATTGAATCTGGAAACCTAAGTGATAGTAGTGATATTACAAGAACAATATTGACCAACTTACGCCGCGGAATATCAGAATCACCTGAACCACCACCTCGTATGAAAACAAAGGAGCGTACAAAATCTAAGAAACATAATTATGTCAAAACACGATTTGTTCGTAACAATTCTACTAGTTCGACTAGTGACGAGTGGTCAGATGCTAATGATTACGAACAAAAAACAATTTTACGTGTGAAACAATTCGATTCAGATACTGATGAGCCAAAATCTACTTCTGGTATTCTGAGGTCCTCAGAAAACGAGCCTAGAAAAACTTCCATACAAATTAATGGTAATGAGTGCTACTCAACTATGAATGTAAGCAGTGACACACCTATTTATCTATCCTCTGTCGTCGTTAATGATGATTATGGAAACACATGCAATACCTATCAAACAGGTACCACCGTTACAATAAGCGTCGGAACTCCTCAAAAAGAAGTCAAGAAATCAAAAAGTCAGATTTACATAGGTGCTGTACTCTCTCAACAAGCTGAACAGAATTTAGAAGCAAACACTTATGAAGAATATTATGCTGATAAAAACAAAGATGATTGCTATGGCTCCCGAGATCAAAGCGCTTCAAATGACCTTTCTTCAATACTCAGTGATCCAGTCGAAGCTGTGAGGAGAAATTTAATCCCACACGTCTGTGGGAAAAAAGATGATTATGCTGACTGCCAAGAAACTATTGGTATTCAACCAAACAATGGTAATGTTGTCACAAAACTTTTCGATGATCCTTTCTTTGCTCATCTTGCCGAGGGTTTGGATTCAGATTTGGTTAAAAAGTTGATAGAAAACTCTTTGATAAAACTCCAAGAAACTAAGAACTCAGAAGGGACAGACAGCAGTGAGCTAACTATTGAAAAGCTTATAGAAAGTTCGTTGAAAAATTTAAAAGAAGAGAGTGTGAAGGAAGGAGACAAAAAAGAGAAAGTGAAACCAAAGAATGAGAATAGTGCCACAGACGATGCGTCGAATAAACAAAATATAATCGGCTCATCTGTCTGCCCAGAGAATGAAGATAATAGCTGCTCTGCTCCCTATGAAAGTATGGAGTATGAGAGCGGTGCTATAGGAGTTTTTTCTGATCTCGAGCCAATGTCGGACTGCTATAATGCTTCAGCGAGTGAATTGTCTACCGAAGACGACACGAATTCAACGAGATCGAAATTTTATCAAATGTTGGTCGACGCCGCGCTGTGTGATATTGAAATTTCAAATAATACCGACGATGATCATCATTACGAATCGATTCGTTTGAACAGTGATCCTATATACGAAGAGATTGGAGATATGCCACCGCCTTTACCCGTCAACCCGCCACCGAATTCTCTAATGATTTTAGACGATGAGAAACGCAGTGGATCACGTTCAATATTTGAAGGCGCTTCAAAGTATGACATCTTGTCGTATTTAGTAGATGCTAAAGAAAGAGGCATAGATGACGAAGAAACTTATATTACTAGTTACGCTACTCATAATAATTCATCAAATATGTTAGAAGAATCAAAAGATAAAACTAATAACACTGAAATAATTGATACTCATCATAGTAGTAACACAAGTCAGCTATCAAACGCATCAGATTCAAGCGAAGATAACTCGCTTATTATTAACCATGAGACGTTAGAGAAAGCCGTAATATGTAAAAAGACATCGGCAGAAATTGAAAGAAATGACTCTGGAGTTGGTTCGGAGACAAGTAAGTCTTCAAGAAGTAGACTTCAAGGTAAAACGTCTCCTTGTAACATGATTCACGATAAGGATACGCCCATACATCTCTGTGAAGACTGTGACACTGCTGTGGAAACTCAAGTTACAGAGCAACGTAAGTTAAAAGTCTATAATATACACGGTAGTCCGATATAAAACCACCGAAATTACCTCACTAGTTCAAAAAAGTATTACTTGTAATAACGTGTAAAAGTGATTTAATCACCAATTTACGGAAATAATTGTCATTTATCATTTACAACTCATTATTTTTGTAAAATAACTTTTTAATATTCATATTTGTAACATTTTAGGTTCAATATACGCTCCATTGGTATGCAGAAAGTGTGCCAAGAAACGAGCTGAGAGGAAGGAAATTATTACCGAAATAGTGGAAACCGAAGAAAAGTATGGCAGAGATTTGCAAATTATTCTCGAAGAGTTTTACAAACCTATGTTGGTAGCTGGTTTACTTAACCAGGAACAACTAAGCGCCATTTTCTTGAATGTTGAAGAGCTTATTGAGAACAACCAAGTTCTATCAGAGAAACTAAGAGATGGACTTGAAATCGCGGTGGACCAGGGAGATGAGGTATTGTTTTTTTTACTTTTGTCTGTCTTCAGGTTATGTAGAGACATTGATGCAAGCATGAGCTTGATTAGGGCTTTTATGAATTGTTATACATAAATCTTGCCTGACTTAATATTCTTGTCATCAGGATCTCTTGACTGTGAACGTTGGAAAAATACTGCTGGAGTGTTCAGGCATGCTGACAGCGTTCCAGTCGTACTGTGTAAAACAGGCTGGTGCTGCCCTTCTGCTGGCTGGTCTCGAGAAGGATAAGGAACTCCTGAGGATATTCTTGCGCGTCTCGCAGATGGAAAACACCGTTTTGAGGAGAATGAATCTAAACTCATTTCTCATGGTAAATAATTGTTATATTTTTCTTTCATGACTGGAATCCTGAAACAGGAAATTTTAATAATTTACTAGTTGTTCTATTTGCCAAGTCTCATATTGTAAAAATACTTTCTTGAATTTCAGGTGCCAGTACAACGCGTGACAAAATATCCCCTCCTTCTCTCACGGCTGTATCGCGCCACAGCTGCGTGTGCAACTGAACGGGATGACGTGAAATCAGCCCAACGCTGCGTAGAATGCAGACTTGAAGAAATCAATGCGGCTGCTGCAGCTGCTGCCGCTGCAGCAAGAGACGTGCCGCTGTGGAGACGACTCGCAGCTGCACGACGAACCGCACACGACCTTCATGTGGCTGATATCAAGCTGAGGAAAATGGCAGTCGATGTCTTGGACTGGAATCATGATGACGCCAGGTGGGTGATCGATGTTGAGTTAGAAATATGTATGCCAAAAAGATAATTATTTAATCAAAACAAGATATACAACACAGTTAAGTGAATATCAACAAAAGCGTTTTATAGCTACTCTCAACAGTTTACTCACAAAATCAGTTTGACAGATAATTGAGACATTTATAAAATTACCACTTACCAAAATGTCGCCTATCACACGATGTCATTACAATTCCAGATTACGCATCCATATTTTATGAGTTTTAAATTGTCCACCGTTTTCTTGAAAGGCCACTTACGTAACAGCGAAAGCGTCTAGGAATGTTTTAAGCAAATGTCAAAGATACTCAGGAAAATCTTTTTCATAAAGATAAACATTAGCCTTAGCTCTTTGTATAATTGGAGATGTTTCGGCAAATTGTATCCTCAGCACATTTAGTTCTATTGGTGGATGGTACAAATGATCCCATTACAAGATCCATTGTGGGGCGCAGGTCCGTTTGATGGTCTAAGTTGTAAACTTTGATTAAATTTGAGATGCTTGGATGATCTGGAGACTGAGGGTAGTGTCGATATTGACTTCAGTGAGTCTATAATCCCGAGACAGGTTAGAACTTTTCGATTTGTATGATTATATAAAAATTTTGTTAAGTTTAAATGTAAGACACGACTGTTTATGCTCAATGTACCACTGTTTGTTTTCCTAAATGTAATAAACAAATAAATACTCTAACGGCCGTTTTCAAAAACCTATCTAGGATTATAGATAGATCGCAATCCCGGATTAACAGTAAGATCTTATCTAACCAACCATGGATAGCAATTTCCCTCTTGAAACGTTTCGTTCTTAATTTTAAACAGACATATTAAAAGAAAGATAAGTTTCTAAAATTCTTATCATGATAATTTTTTTATCTAATTTACGATGAAACAACATTACATTGCGTTTTTTTACTTAATTTACCAATCTCAATCATGAAACATAACGTGTTGACACTTTTAACACAGACTCCCAACGATAGATAGACAACTGCGGTAGCAAAAACGATAGATTTATTTATCTTTGGTAACTAGAACTAAGGATAAATAGGTATTGGAAACGGCCGTAAATAGCTAGCAACATAATTTACTGCAATAACAATTTTCTATTTTACAAACTTAGAGTAGGTTTTTTTTGAAAAAATATTTACCCTGAAACCAAAATACCGGTTTGTTTATAAAGTTAAAATATTTACTTAAATAATAACATTTCTAAGGAAGTTTTTAACGTTAACTTTAATAAATATCGAAGAAAACCAAGATGATTGCTTAATTATTTTGGTTTTTATCTATAAGAGTAAGAAAAAACCCAAGTTAGAAAATATTTCAGTCTTTAAAACAAACCCATAAAACACAGAAAACGTTCTCATGACTCACTATTAAAAACTAAAATTCAGGCAATCACTTTTATACTTTTACTATCGCCTCTTAACTCTTATTACTTGCACCATAAAGCTGATAATCGTTGCTTTAGTGGCACTAACAGCGACAAGTGCTATTCAACAGGGCTTTTTACGACTTAATAATCAAATAGGTACATGGTATTTTATACATTTAAAATAGAGAAAATGGGGTTAACAAGTAATTTCACTGTTAATTGAAGAACATGAAAATAAATAACAAATAAATACATAATAAAAATACTGTCTTAAGCTCTTTTCAGACTATGCTATACTATTGTGCTGTATACTATAGCAATTAGTTGTAAGCCAATAATATACAGGGTGTCGCATTCAAATCGTTCAGTATGGGAAAGTCTGAAACTATAAGACATACGAAGATCTGTTCTAAGGAACCATGTCATCGATTTTAATAACAAGAAAAACTCAAAATAACCGGGTTCGATTCCCGAACGGAGTACAGACGTTTTTTAAAATGTATGAATGCAGTTTCACACTTTTCTGTCGTCTACTTAACCTGTCTTTAATTCTATATTCTGGGTCACCAAGATACAGGTTGGGGCCCACGGCTACTTCTACTATTCTGCTGTTCTATTCATGCTCTTTCTTAGTGTTTTCTTCTATGTATTTTCTCTAACTTGTGTGTGCCAATAAATTGATTTGATTTGATTTGATTTGATATGATATAGTATAGTCAAGTGTAAACGTGTCAATAATAAAGTATGGTGCGCGATATTGTTATACTATGAACTATATAATATAGGATAAATGATGACTAACAAATACTAATAAGGCAGATGTAAGTGCAAACGTCGGGAGGGGACGCACTTAAAGGACGTACACTTACCCTATCGGTGATGTTCTTTAGAAAGGCAGATTAAGCTCGCAACTGGCGTGCGTGTGTGGCCAGTAGTAAAAATGTTAATGTAGCAAAAGGAGTATAGAAACGTAAGGCTCAACTCACTGGTACAGAGTCGAAGTGTTGCAACGAGTCACCACGTCTATAAACATAAATAATTGATCTAGTGGCGACGCGCAAATTTGTCAGTTAACGCGCGTCGCTGCCTGCTTTCATATTTGATTATTACATTAATTTTGTCTAAACTAAGACTCAGAAAAATACTCTACGCCAGAGAGTTAAGCCTAGAAGTCGTGAGTTTATCTATATACACACGGCTACACACCAAGCTGTACTTCTCCGGCATAAGCTGATCTCGCGTAGTTATAGAATTTCCGCACAATGCGAGGTCAGCGTAAACTGGAAACGTATAGCTTGATATTGTGTAGCCGTGTGTACTACTAGCACTTCGCTCGCGACTTCGTCCTTCGTACACACACACACACACACACACACACACACACCCACACGCGCGCGCGCATACACACACACACACGCACACACACACACACACACACACATACACACTTACACACACAAGTAATGTTACTTTCTAAAAAAAAAAATAGGTTCAATAGATCCAGACATTACCCCCCGCAACGTCACAAACCTTAACTCTTTAAAAAAAAAATAGATGTATTGTATTGAAACATACATTTATTATCTTGTTGGAGGACGAGCCTTCCGAAAATTCTGAAAATTAAGGCTTAAAGTTTTACGAGGCCTAAACGATTCCGGACACTGGAAGAGCATTATTAGAAGGGTTTTATAAGCCACGCAACTCCGGTGTTTTATGAGGTCTAAAATGTATAGGGGATGTGAACGTTTTCGTTAAACTCGAAATAGAAAATTCGGGTTTGAACGGTAATTATTATTGTTATTCAAATTTGTAACGGTTCGCTTGTTTTTTCATCGACTGATTTTGATTGCGCATTAGAACTACAAAAATATGCCATTACAATAGTTTACTCTGTGATACGGAGAAAATGTGAATCTTGTGCAACTATGTTTTGGACCATAAATCTTTACTGCCTAACTTATTTATTGTAATAATTACTATACTTACATTAAAAACATTTATAACATTTAATTTTATAATAAAATAAAATAAACCTGCCACTTTACCATCAGCACCATTGTCCTCCTCATTTAAAAACATTTTCTTATAAGATAAACGTTGTATATCTCTCCTTATACATATGAATTTACATAAAAACACGTATATCCAATGTAAAGGTTTATGGAAAAACAATCTCAGGTGCTATTAGAAATCACTTTGAGTAAAGCAAGCGTTTTTGCAATTTTGTTGCGCACAACTTGGAAACTAGGTACTGAACGTAGTTTAATGGGTCTTGCATTGTAAGTTACATCTAGGGTAAACTGGATAGTTTATTTTATGAGAGTATAATCAAAAACGGGTAAAGTTGTACAATATTCTAACATCGTAGTTATAAAGGTAAAGGTTAGTTGTTTTTGAATTAAGATGACTAAATGAGCGTTCAATTTCAGGGTCAGGTAAAGAATTATTGGGAATTCTATTTGGAATTCTGAAGACAGTATCTGTACTCTCTCTGTCCGTTTGATGGAAATTGGCTCACTGCGTTTTATATAAAAAAATCTTAATAAAAACAGCCTTCATTCTCTTTCCTATTATAATTGATTTTGCTGTGCCAGACAGGGACCATAATTGATTGGATGTTTTAATATATCGACTATTGTATAATTTTCACAATATAGAATGCAATAATATATTGAGTATTGAGTAAACTTGCGAGGCAAGGGGGTGTCTCGTAATATAAAGAAGAACGCTACGTTACTTGGTTTTACTTACAAGTTATTGCTTACCTAGTTGCACCTATATTGTTGTCTCTGCAACACCTTAAAGCCCCGTATTCATGGTAAACATTTGTTTAGCAACAAAGTTGAAACAACGTGTTGTGGAGTTGCTGTCAACATGTTGCTAGCAACACTGTGTGTTGCAGAGTTGTTAACAGCTCTCGCTCGATGTGTTCAACTTTGTTGCTAAACAAATGTTTACCATGAATACGGGGCTTAAAGGTGACTTACAAAAAATGCCCAAGGCATTATGTCCATCTTTAAAAATATTGTTTTGTAAAAAAGTAATACTAAACAATAACATTCCCAAAAAGAAAAACAAAACATTATCATCATTACATATCCAAGTTTAATAATCTCTGAGGCCGTAACATCAAATACAGCTAATTAAAATGAGACGAATACCAGAGATATATCTCATTTAGCAAGTAATACACTGGAGTGAAATTAATGTTTTAGCTGGTGCGGAATTTATCACGACGCCGACGTGTTGCGGTGTTTACGCTCATCGAGCGTGAACACCGCAACACATCGAGCGAGAGCTTTCAACAACTCTGCAACACACAGTGTTGCTAGCAACATGTTGACAGCAACTCCGCAACACGATGATTCAACTTTGTTGCTAAACAAAATGTTTACCATGAATACGGGGCTTAATTCAGGTGACTTACAAAAAATGCCCAAGGCATTTTGTCCATCTTTAAAAATATTGTTTTGTAAAAAAGTAATAAAATACAATAACATTCCCAAAAAGAAAAACAAAACATTATCATCATTACATATCCAAGTTTAATAATCTCTGAGGCCGTAACATCAAATACAGCTAATTAAAATGAGACGAATACCAGAGATATATCTCATTTAGCAAGTAATAAACTGGAGTGAAATTAATGTTTTAGCTGGTGCGGAATTTATCACGACGCCGACGTGTTGCGGTGTTTACGCTCATCGAGCGTGAACACCGCAACACATCGAGCGAGAGCTTTCAACAACTCTGCAACACACAGTGTTGCTAGCAACATGTTGACAGCAACTCCGCAACACGATGATTCAACTTTGTTGCTAAACAAAATGTTTACCATGAATACGGGGCTTAATTAAGGTGACTTACAAAAAATGCCCAAGGCATTTTGTCCATCTTTAAAAATATTGTTTTGTAAAAAAGTAATAAAATACAATAACATTCCCAAAAAGAAAAACAAAACATTATCATCATTACATATCCAAGTTTAATAATCTCTGAGGCCGTAACATCAAATACAGCTAATTAAAATGAGACGAATACCAGAGATATATTTCATTTAGCAAGTGATACACTGGAGTGAAATTAATGTTTTAGCTGGTGCGGAATTTATCACGACGCCGACGACGGTGGGACATGAAACGTTGTTGTGACGTCATAATACATTGCTGCGTTGCCAACAGCAAGCGAATTAAGCTGGAGATGGAATAAATTAAGATGTGTTGTGCTGGGTTTGATGTGCGAGGAAAATGTAAAGTTAATAATGGTATTTCCATGAGTATAATACACAAAATTAAAAATTTAAAAAACCCCCACCGCAAAAAAGTAAAACCTTTAAAAAGTTAAAAATAACACTTTAGTCATGAAATTTTACTTCACGTCGGGGTACCGCTTAAGTAAGGAATGTTCCTAGTACTTGTAGGTATGTAGGTACTTAATTTAACGGTACCCCGACGTTACGTAAAATTTCATGACTAAAGTGTTATTTTTAACTTTTTAAAGGTTTTCTTTTTTGCGGTGGGGGTTTTTTAAATTTTTAATTTAATTTTTATTTTACAATTTTTAAACGCATTAATTTTGTTTTATATGGTTTACAGTTATGAGAATTTTGCAGTGCATTATATGTAGAGTCAAATGCTGGTTGAAATGAATCCAAACACGACATATCTGCTATTATTTTGTCTAGAGTCTACCTACTGGTGTGCTGGATAGCCTGGCTGCAGCATCAGCTCACCCAGTTGCCATCAGTGCATTGTGTGCAGAATCAAATGCAGGTTAAAAGGAATCCAAACACGTCATATCTGCTATTATTTTGTCAAGAATCTACCTACTGGTGTGCTGGATAGCCTGGCTGCAGCATCAGCTCATCCTGTTGCCATCAGTGCATTGTGTTTAGATTCAAATGCTGGTTGAAATGAATCCAAACACGACATATCTGCTATTATTTTGTCTAGAGTCTACCTACTGGTGTGCTGGATAGCCTGGCTGCAGCATCAGCTCACCCAGTTGCCATCAGTGCATTGTGTGCATAATCAAATGCAGGTTAAAATGAATCCAAACACGACATATCTGCTATTATTTTGTCAAGAGTCTACCTACTGGTGTGCTAGATAGCCTGGCTGCAGCATCAGCCCACCCAGTTGCCATCAGTGCATTGTGTGCAGAATCAAATGCAGGTTAAAATGAATCCAAACACGACATATCTGCTGTTATTTTTCCCAAGAGTGTATTAGTCTGCTAGATATCCTGGCTGCATCAGACCAAATACACCATAATGTTGCTTATTAATATTACACACATGAGTGTTTGAAGTTTTAAGACACTCATATGTTTGTAAGTAAAGTTAATACCCACAGACGTCTAAATTAGCAAAGACAGCTAACACAAAAGAGCTGATAACCTTGAAACGGCTGAACCGATTTTGATGAATTATGTCTAAGAACCATCGCAAGAAACCCTGCTTTCAAATAAAAAAAACCGCATCTAAATCGGTTCACCCGTTTGGGCGCTTCGGTGCCACAAACAGACAGACAGACAGACAGACAGACACACACACATAGCGGTGAAACTTATAACACCCCTCTTTTTGCGTCGGGGGTTAAAAATGAATTCTAAAACCAAAAATTTTAAATACCACATAACATAACATGACGCCTATAACCCCTGAAGGGTTAGGCAGCGGTATACCTGTAGTAATAACAATAATCTTTATTTTCATTTATATTTTACAATTTTTGTCATAATTACCTACAACCTGGCCCAACTGGCCTGTTGGCCTAGTAGTTAGTGCCTCTGACTGCTATGCCTGAGGTCGGTCGATTCCCACCAAGGACAAATCGTCGTTGTAGATAGAAAACTCACTAAGTGCAAGACAAAAAAAAGTAAGTTCCGAGATATTAGCGTAGGTATTAAAGTTTTTTCGTTCTATAAATCTGTATAGCTCGTTAACGTATAAAGTTACAAAAATGCTTTATATGAACAAAACATTGATAGTTGGACCCTGCACTCTTAGAGTTAGTAAATTATGTATATATGTATACTGTTACTAATAAATAAAAGAAAAAGAAAGATAGTTAATTCTAGCATACTCAAACATTTAATGTTGTGTTAGTAAGTAGCTAAATAACTAAGTGCTGTTAGTGACTTTTATCGGACATTTAATTTCATATCGTGTGAAGCTTTCGTCTGCAAAAAATAACTAAGAGATATTAGCAGTGGTTCGCGTCAAATATATTAAATACGAAAACTAACTAAGTATCATTAGATGAGCGGGGTAACTGAGAAAACGTAAAACAAAAATTGTCATGAACTACTCAAGTTCCGTTAGTTAATTTTCATATGCTGATTTTTTGCTATTACAAGTAGTTATGTACTTCTGACATACTCGTATTATCTAAAATACCAAAGAATACCGATATTTTTTCTTTCTATAAGGTAGATAGTGGGTTTAAAAACACTTTGGCATCATTAACTCATTTTGGGTAAAAATGTCACTTAGTGAGTTTTTGCTCTACAACTACGAAATGTGGCTTAGCTTGGGACTAGATGGCGTTGTGTGAAAAGTTGAGGAGTATTTTTTTTAGTGTTTAGGTCTACTTTAAAGTCCAGAAAGTATAGAGCTATTTGCAAACAATTATTGAAGTTTGTGTCGTTTTCATTAATTCATTAAACCCCGAGAGGACACCGGTGTCCGCCTGTCATTGTCTTTCTATTGTGTCTATAATTACCTAAGTTGAAAGATTAATTACGTAAACTGATTTCTGAATTATAAGAATTTTTCATGCACCTTAAAATCTCTCTCTAAGTTTATTAACAAAATAATTTTCAGGACGTATTTATAAATTGACAACCAAAATTATATTGATCCGTTGTCATGGCTAAATCGGTTCAGCCATTTTCGAGTTTTATTGAAACTTACAAATGTTATTTCACATATACATAATATAATTATATACATTGTATTACCTGTACACATTTATTATTTAAAATTCTATTTAACGCTAAGTTTCTGAATAAAATGGCTGTGTAATACAGACACAACAGAAAGAATTCGCCGGGCCAACTGTCCGTCTCGACGAGTTGACCCGACGAATTCACGGACGGAGAAAGTATAAGGATACGTTTAAGATATTTGGCTATGGTACAGTAAAAATAAACATAAGTAGTCATGTAAAGTACTTATCGACATATTGGTACTACACCCGATTTAACCTTAAATAAGGCCCGATTTTTATTTTTACACACCTACCCGTAATACAGATTGAGTCAGTCTGAAGTGACGCAAAGCCCAATCGAACTTATTCCACAAAATTGACATACCCACCTCCAACAAAATAAAACGACGACAAAATCCTACGAACACTTAAGTTGACTGTTGATCAATTTTAGACTCTCTTGTCTTGTTTTTAAGGTTCGCAATGGAGGGTAAGCTGCTGTTCACCCAACCCAACGACAACAACTGGCGGAAAGGACGCACCATCAAGTTGACGCCAATCAACGCTCTTTTGGTAACTAACGGAAAGGTGAGTTCTGCTGATTTTTATTTGAACTCTGTAGTTTGTGAAACCGCGTGTACAAGATTTATGTGACTTTAGTGAAACTTCCCACTTCGCGAAAAGCACACTATGCTTGGATGAAAGACGACTAACAAAAGCCCAAAAGGTTTATGTGGCAGATGTGATGTTCTTCTGGAAGGTCAAGGTTTTGATATACGGTCGGGACAAAGCGCCCCGCCTCGGTATTTTTCATACCGCGTACATTAAAGCGTACTGGAACAACTTGTCTGCTATGGTCTTCCAGGCCGATTAAAATTAAGGTGTCCTCACGAGAGTGAATAGACTTCAAATAATTTAGTGCGTTTCACCATCATTGATTGTATCACTGCTTACCATCAGGTGCGATTGCAGTCAAGCACTAGTTTGTACTATTGAAAATAAAACAAAAAAAAGTCAGGTTCACTATTATTAAGCCTCTGTACAGTCATTGCTCTGCATTGTCCGATCCATCTTAGAATAATAAGGGGAAGATGGGTTAGGCAACGTAGCTCACTGACTGTACATATGTGCGTATGTAAAATGTGTCAAATTTCACCGATAGTTTTTCAACTTTATTGCAAACAGAATAAGGTTCATGTTTATTGGGAAAATTTGACAGCTTGGGGTAGGTTGATGTGCTGGCGTCTGTACCGATTTGTAACCTTTGATCAACCCACGGCTCCTTCTATATCTTTTATGTTATTTTTAACTGACTTCAAAACTAGGAGGAAGTTCCCTATCGTATATTTTTTTAGGGTTTGTAACCCCATTTTTATGGATCGATTTTCAAAATACTTTTTTTATTATTTTCTTTTCTTAATATCAATTCTCATAATTTCCAGCCAACGATCACCCACAAAACGAACGAGATCCGAGAGACGCGTGAAGCGAGAGACAGAGAGGCAAGAGAAAAAGAAGGAGAGGCCCTATTCGCGCGCAGTGGAGTAAGAGAGGCAGCACTACTGCTGGTGAGGGAGAAAGCAGGACGGTACACCCTGCAGAGGGAGCCACTGTTCTTGGACCGCTGCGTAGTCGCCGCAGACCATGAACCCGAACATTTCTTCGAAGTACACGAAATAACTACGAAGGATTCTTATATTTTTAAGGTAAGGTTTGAAAGAGTTTCAGTTGTATAGTCAGAGTGTCAAAAGTATCGGGACGAATGGAATATCCAAAATGATCGCAGTCTATAAGAACATAAAACTTTATCTTAATAGGATAAAGCTCTTTTCAGAATAACAGTTTTTGTGTACTATTTTGTTTTTAAAACGTCCCTTGTGTCGTCGAGTTAATATTCGTTTTTATAGTTGTTTAGATATTTTTGAAGCAGTAAGCGTCGTACTTCCACTGTGACTGAAAGTAGCACAATCAGCTATCACGTTTACCATAGAGATAAATATAATTCTGGGCTTCAGTGCTACTATACCACGTCAAGGCTTCAAACTAGACAAGTCTATTAATTAATGTAGTCGATAATATCTCTTCATTCTGGTCACGAAGTGTGTTCGGAATTAACTCCGGAACTACCAAGCCATTATTTATAAAATTTAGCTTGCTGTATCTAATTAGGTAGATCAAACTAAAACGATGATATACTTTTTTATCTTAATTATTGATCTCAATATTTTTATATTTCAAATTAAACGTTTTCCTATAATTACTTCTATAAGTTTGTAATAGTTGGCGAAGTTAGTCAATTTCAGCCATTTCTGCTTAGCTTTAGAGTACAGGCTAGATAGAAGGAAGGTTAGAGTAAAAGATAGGATGATGACAATGCCACAAAAGCTACTACCGCCGGTCGATTCAGTAAAAGTCACGTCGTGAAAACTTGAGTGAAGTGAACTGTCAATGCCTAGCATTATTATGGAATGACAGCTCAATTCGCCCTCACTACGCCTATATTTTCACGCGGTGATTTGACCAGAATCACACTGCTAAGCTTCAAAAGTGAGTGATCAAGTCAAAAAAGTGGTGACATATTGACTTATCACTTACAGTTCGATACTTTGCAAAATAATTAGTCTGTTTGTATTGTTATTTTTATATTATATTTTTTTCATGTAGTTATAAAAAAAAATGTGTTAAAATATTTAAATAGTTATATAAGGTATTATGAAGGTGTTTTTTTTTTAATATAATGGGACAAATCTTGTGTTGTAGGTATGTAACACCACAAGCTACCTGCATATCTTTTCTCCTTTCCAATGACGTCCAAGGTTGTTTGTAAGAGATCGCCTTTAAAGATATTATTCGCAAGTTTGTATGGTGTAAAATAAAGAGCATTCTATTCTTTACATTATTCTTTTTCTATTACAGGCGGAAGAAAACTCGCGCACGCGTACTTGGTACCGACAGCTGCAATACCACGCACAGGGCGCGGGCGCATGGCGCAAGCGACGCAACGCACTCGCAAACATCATGATCAACCCTATGTTGACCAGGAATTGATAATAAGAACTATGAATATGGCACTGACAATGTTTTGGGACGTCGATGTGATGGTGTTTGAGGGTTACATGAAATGATCATAGATGGCGTTACTAGTAGAGGTGGGAAACATTGTTATCGATTATGATTTTGATATTTAGTAAACTACTTTTATTTTTTAATATTTTTTTGTCAACTTTATTTTACTTTTGACATTTATTCGTGATCTACCATTTTTCTTGATTATGTTGCCTAGATTTTAGTCCTATAATTTGTTACTATTATAATTTAAACGCTATTTCAAGATCATATTGATAACAGTTGTTTACCAATTATATGACTTGTCTGGAACAAAATAATGTTGAATATCGTATTATTTATTAAGATTTATGTTCAAAGGACAAGCGACAGTGGTGTTTAGTTGGGCTCGCTTGTAAATCCCTAAGTGCTGTGGTATTTTTGACATAGATCTTGTGGTGGAGCACACTAAAAGGTGAAGAATTTAGTTGGTATCAAAATAAATTGATGAAATGCGTGCATTTTGAATAAACTTAATTATAATAGATTTATTAATAAACTCATGGTTTTTGTTTTTATTGTAAATATCCAACAACAGTTTGCCACTAGTTTTATAAATTAGCTTTACACCAAAATTTAGAAGTGTTTAACATTTTATGTGCCCTATAACGAACTATTGTATTAACAAAACCATAACATAAGAAGTATTGTATATAATTTAATTATAATAGCTGTGATATCCTGTCGAAGAAAACGAAAAAAAAATAAAAATAAAAAAAATGCTTTGTAATCATTCAGAAACCTTGTAATTATTATAGTTTTAACATTAACAATTGTTCAAAAAATAATAATAACATTTATAACTTCCTGACTAGTCTTAAGGGAAATCGTGTGTAATATTATTAAATATTTATAAGATAAAAAATATACATATTGAGTTGTATTTATTGTATGTAATAGAGTAAAATAGATGTAGATTTGCTAAAAATAAATAGTTATTAGAAAAAACTGTTTCGCCTTGGGAATATATTGTATCTGTTATATCATTAGAGAAGACAGGAAATAAATAAATAAATAAAATATACTGGTCTTTCACTTTACCTACGCGAACAAAATGAAATATTCGATACCAAAAATGTTTGAAGAAAATGATCACCAATACACTAGAACATAACTCACTTTACGCTCATCTCACCCAAGTTTTTTACTGAGATATATTTACACAATCGTCTGACAGCACATTCAATATACTGAAGTGTGTTTTTTACTTTGATTTACTATGAAAATATTTTTTGTTCGTTATTAATTATATTAGGTTCACCAACAATAATATTGTTTACACTGAATACAGCGACACTATACTTTTTGACTGGCCTGTTGGTCTAGAGGGGTTCGATTCCCACCCAGGTCAAATGTTTGTGTGATGAGCACAATCATTTGTTCTGTGTCTGGGTGTAATTTATCAATAATATGTATGTTTTTAGAAATATATAAGTATGACAATCAGCTGTTTAGTACCCATAACTCAAGCTCTTAGCTTAGCTTGGGACTAGATGGCGTTGAGTGAAAGGTTGTGAAATATATTTATTTACTTTTTTTAAATTCAAATACAGCGCAACAATTACTTATTGGTAAACACCACATGCACAATACAATAAATACGGAAAATAAGTTACTAACTGAATAATAAGCGCCAACATAGTATCAAATAAATTTATAACTATATACAATTATTGGAAAACAGAAAAATTACAAAACTGATAAAAATGTAAATTACATACCTAGTTCGTGATCAGTAGATTTTATTCCAATATTTTTCAAGAGCCTAGCGTTATTAAAATTATCTTCTGATGTAAGCAATTATTTGTCCTGTAAATATAGTAATAATAATATAATAATACCAGCCTGTTACTGTCACACTGCAGGGTATGCCTCTTCTCATACAGAGAAGGCTCGAGCATTGATCACCACGCTAGCTCAAGGTGGATTGGCGATTTCAAACTTATATCAACTACAAGTCCAGGTTTCCTCACGATGTTTTTCTTTCACCGATATCAATGATGTCTAAGATAAACTTTGAAAGTAAATATACTACAGCGTAATTTATAAAAGGAAAGCGATATGTATTTATAGATAAACACAATAATATGAGGTCTGAAATGAAAGTTCTGTCACTAAATGTACGTATGTGCTACAGCACAGAGCCTCATTTCCTGAGCTTGTAGCAAATAACGATATAATTATAACATCTTTCGCGTGATGCCTCTTTTACACCTTACGATGTTTCGTTGGACATCCTTTTAAGGAGTATGATTTAAATGCATAAAGAAGAGACGGCAGTAGAATGACTGAGATCTCCTGACACGTTACCACACCCCTCCTCCATCGCACTGCTACCTCAGAAGTATGTACAGACGCCAGCACGTCAAGTTACCCCAAGGTGTCAAATTTCTTTGATCGTTTTTTCAACTTTATGTCAAACAGAATAAGGTTCATATTCAATGTATCTGTGTATGTATGTAAACGAAGCAAAAGAAATAGGTATGTAAGAATCGTAGCATATGGCGCTCTGTAGTTTCTGCCTACCGCCATGGGAAAAAGGCGGGAGTTTATGTATGAATGTGTACAAAATCTGTAATATTGGTAAGGTTGGCTTACAACTATGTTATTAGATGCTGACACTAAACAGAAAACAAAATAATTATTTAAAACAATGCGTACTTATAGTTGATTACCGTTGCGGCAACCCGTGCGAGATGGCGCTATAGCGACCCAAGTACAGACGCCAGCACGTCAAGTTACCCCAATGTGTCAAATTTCTTTGATCGTTTTTGAATTTTGACACAGGGGACTTCCTCAAGGCTCTGTCCTCAGTCCTCTACTGTACAATCTGTATACGGCTGATATTGGGTCCTGCTTAAACTTAGACTATATACCTCTAGACGTAGCCCAATTTACAGTGTCAAGTGTGGAAGTGAGACGCAATAATACAAAGTTCGTAGGAAAATTGAGACAAAGCATCGTATCTTCTGTCCCTTACGGCGTGCCGGATTTTTGCATGGCTAACTTTTGAATGTTAGCCAAACAAAGTGCTGTCACTGTCACGTATATTATTATGCTCGATTTAATTTAAGTTTTCGGATGGTTTTTGCAATTTTTGTAATAGTTTAAGTCATTTAATGAGAAATAGACTCCATTAGATAAGTGCTTAGTGTATGGTGAATGCGCTACGATGGGAGGATGCAGTATAATAGGCTGTAAAAGCCGCTCAGAAAAGGCCAATAACAAAATCTCTTTTCATTCGTAAGTATTCAATACTGTTTGTGTTATTGTATGATTATTGAATTTATGCATTTGTGCGCTTTTATTGTCATGGCTTTCAGACCAAAATATGGAAGATTTCTTAAAGTAAACTTGATTTCTTAAATCACATAACCTAGGAATACTTACTTACAGTGTTGCTACACGTTTCAAATCTTTTCCCTTAACTGTCAGGCCTAATGTTCAAAAGGTAGGCATAATAATCAAATAAATCTATGGTGGCTAAACACACAAATTTGTGGGCGAACCCTTATTTTCCATTTTATGTGAACATGTGTACAAACGAACAGAGCCCTTTCGACAATCATTAAGTTTTACTCAAGAAGGCAATCGTGTAGTAGATATTTGGAAGTAAGAATTCATTTTATAAATAAATGTTAAGTATAAACAAAAAATTAGATATTTTCAAAATAAGTTGGTTTTGTCTAGAGGACAATAGTTTTTTTTTTTTTTTTTTTTTCTTCCTTATGGCAACTGAGCCGATGTCGACTATTCTGCCAGCGTCACGTGTTGACGGCAAGTTATCGTGGAGGGCCGTCGAACTATTCACTTTGTGGTAGTTATGTTAGTAGCTGAAAAGACAATACAATTGTTGTTAGTAAACATGTATTTTTTTTTGTGTATAATAAAAATACATAATATAGTTATATATATATATATATATACATATTAATAGATTAACAATAATTAATAATTATTACACACCGGATCATAATTTGATTTCGTTATCGTTTAAAAATTTTGACAATATTTGTACAAGTTTTGGAGAGAAGTTAGTCAGAAGGGAATGGAAGTTAATGGGGAGGGTGATTTTTATTTCAGGAAGCATACGGTACAAGTCAAAGGATTGGGAGTTTAAAGGACATGAAAAAAATATATGTTCCAGGGTACCATCATCAAGGCCGCATTCACATAAAGAACTGTCACGGATATGAATTTTGTTGAGAAATACTGGGCTGCAGCAGTGACCAAGTCTCAGTCTACACAAAGACGAAACAGTTCTCTTGGACAATTTAACACATTTGAAGAACCAAGGTTTCCGTTGGATGTCGGGTTGGATGCTAGCATAATACGCTCCTTTGAGTTTCGAACTTACCTGCCACGTTGCTGACCACGAATTAGACAGTTTAACTCTGGTGTCTGTCCGCAAATCGTAACTGTGGACAGCATAGTGCTTGCGGTCCACAGGGTTAGACGTTGCGAATTTAGCCAGAGCATCAGCACACTCGTTGCCACCTATACCCGAGTGACTTGGCACCCAAACTATTTCAATGTTTAAATTGGTGTTAGAACAAGAAAGGAGTAGGTTTTGGATATCTGTAATAATTTTGCTATTGAGTTTTGATTTTAATTGGTTTTGAACTAAAGCCTGAATACAACTACGAGAATCTGAAAAAATGACAGAATTTTGGATATTATGTGATTTAATGTAATTAATTGCTTCTAAAATGCCAATACATTCCCCCGTAAATACCGAAACCTCTGGCGGGCATTGACATAACAGACCAATCCTGGAGTTCTGGAAGTAAGTTGCAATTCCAGTGCAGCCTGTTGGTGAAAATTTAGACGCGTCGGTGTAAAAAAAGTTCCAACCATTCCAGAACCTCTCAATGGCTCGACCAAGGTCACCAGCAGCATCTACAGAACCCTTTGTTATGCCAAGCTCCAAGACGACTTTTGGCCTAAAATGTATCACCTCGTATGCAGAAGAAAATACAGGGAGGGTGGGATATTGACAAACCGGCGAAGAGAGGTTTTTAAGCTCTCTATACCTATTCATCAATGGGGGAAACGTTTTATGTTTCCAATAGGGAGATACTTCTAAAGAGAGGTCGATTTGCTCTAAAATGGGAAGCAAGGGATGGGACGAAAGGGCGAAAACTTTTGACATAAAACGATCTGCTAAATATTGTCTGCGAAGGTTAAGGGGGGGCTCTGCACATTCCACCTGCAGAGCGTTTATAGGAGAGGATTTCATTGCTCCAACTACAATCCTAAGGCACTTTGTTTGAATGGCATCTAACTTTCTAAGTGCCGCTTTGTTGCAGGGTTCAAATAAAAAGCAACAGTAGTCCATCACACTTCTGATCAGTGCATTGTACACTAGTTTTAGCGTGTATGGGTGTGCTCCCCACCATACTCCAGAAAGGGCTTTCAGAACTGACATAGAGCGTTCGCATTTTTTAACAACATTATTGATGTGATGTACTCCGGACAACTTGGAATCGAGCGTTACACCCAGGAACCTGGCTTTATCCTTTATTGGGACAGTTTGACCGTCTATAGTAATATTTACCTGAGGGGTACGGCGTTTGCGCGTAAAAATAACTGCAGTGCTCTTAGGAGCGCTCAAAGATAACCCGTGATCGAGTAACCATTGGTTTAATGAAGCTAAAGAAACATTCAGAGAAAGGGCGGCATCCTCTATGGATCTACGAGAGACTAGTAAAGCAATATCGTCAGCATACTGTAGAATTTTGCAATCATAATTAAGGCAGGAAGGGAGATCCGAAGTGTATATATTGTATAAAATTGGACTTATTACGGATCCCTGCGGTAATCCCTTCCAGGCCACCCTCCGATCAGAGTTTTCTCCTGGAATTCTCAGATGCAGAGTGCGATCGGATACAGCAATGTCAATGTCACACTGGATGTCAGCCATACCTCAATATATTTTAATGATAAATAACACGCGAAAAAATAATGTAGTGTTCTTCTAAAGAGTTACTTCTATGTACACACATCAAGCTTCACCTGGTAGTAGTGTATTTTATTTGTGAGAATCAAGGTAAGATTGAAAGTAGTATTTTACGTGAAATTATATTTTCTCACACATGGATACTTCTACACTCTTATTACCACGTTGAATACGTAAATTATAATTTACAATAGTGCTAAAATTGGAACCCGCAGTTAAGTAGAATTTTGGTCGTATTTTGGGACTTTTTTAAGGAATAGCAACACTGAACTTTTATATTGCTGTCGCATGTGCGGCCACGCGGTAGCTCGATCTAGAGGTATATTATCTAAGTGCTTAAACCATAATTGCCAGATGCTACAATACGCCGATGACATTGTCATGTATGTGACAGATTTTTCGATTATAGACGCCGCGTCATCTTTAAGCCTTTCTCTGGACTCTTTGAACCAGTGGCTTTCAAGCCACGGACTGTCGCTGTCGGCACCAAAAAGTTCGGCAGTGATTTTCTCACGTAAAAGACACATCCCTCAAATTTCAGTTAACATTTCAGGCAATAGTATTCCTTTAGTTAATAAAGTAAAATTTTTGGGAGTTTTTCTGGACACAAAATTAACGGGTAAACATCACATTAATGCACTTATCCAAAAATGTGAAAAAGTAGTCTCTATTTTAAAAGTTCTTGCAGGAGTGTGGTGGGGTGCTCACCCCTACACCATGAAATTGGTTTATAACGCCTTAGTACGTAGTGTTCTAGACTACGGTACATACCTACTAATTCCTTGCAACAAAGGTGCTTTGGCTGGGCTGGATAGAGTTCAGTCCAAATGTCTTCGTATCATCTCCGGGTGTATGAAGTCTTCTCCCATTAACGCGTTGCAGGTTGAGTGCGCTGAACCTCCTTTAGCCCTGAGACGGCAATATCTGGCCTCCCGTTTTCTGTCTAGACTAATATGTCGATCTTCCCACCCTCTTATAGTCAAATTGAACAAATTAAATGTCTTATGTAGATCCTCAAATTACTGGAAAAATAAAGAAATCCCTCTTACCCTGAAAGCTTTCCAACAAATACAAAATTTAGCATGCCCGATTGACCAGTATTCCAGATTACCCCTTTTCCATTTTTCTTACAATGTTTTAAATTTTACTCCAAAAATCCGCTTTGATATCGGTATCTCCAAAAACTCCACGTCAGCGAATTCGGCCTTCAACGCGGTGGTGGGTGACCGATGGAATGGCTTTCAATTATTCTTTACGGATGCTTCTAAATTTTCAGACCTTAATCACATTGGCGCTGCTGTTTTTTATCAAGCTTGCCTTTTTATAGAATCACACCATAATATTGTAAAACCTGTTATTTTTACCGACTCACTAAGCTGTCTACAAGCTTTAAAAAAAAACCCTTTTAAAAGTAAATTGCACAGCCCCCTTATTTTGAAAATTAAGAAAACTTTACTGTCTTGCGCTGATAATCAAAAGGATGTTCATTTAGTCTGGATTCCGAGTCACTGTGGTATAAAGGGTAACGAATGTGCCGATCTCTTGGCCAAGGACGCTTGTTCATCTGCAACGGCTGATCTCAAGTACAACCTCCATCAAGGCTATGACCTATTATCCCTTCCTAAATTGAAACTTCAGAGTTCTTGGCAGGAACAGTGGAATTTGTCCAGTAGGAAAAGTGGCAGGTTTTTTTACGCAGTGGAACCCATCATAAAACCAAAACCTTGGTTCTACCGCTTCAAAAAGGTATCAAAACCCATTATATCTACCCTCTGTAGAATACGTTTAGGTTTTTGTTGTACCCCTGTTTTTTTACATAAACTCCGCATTTGTGACTCGTCTCTCTGTGAGTGCGGGTTGGAGGGGGGCACGTTGGACCATATATTTTTTGAATGTTCAAATAATGCCCCCCCTTTAGATTTATATAGACGTCTTCCTAAATTTAAGATCCCTCTCCCAATTAACTTTTCCTCCCTTCTAACATATTCCTCCCCTGAACTGCTTGTGGCGCTGATAGTTTTTATCCGTCACAATAATATAAAATTGTGAGATGGTGCCTCAAATCTCTGCTTGTTTTAATGTGGTATAAATTTTATTAAATGTACTAACAATACTAACAATTATAATATTTATGTAATTTCATTTTTTGTTTGTTTCAGTCCCATACTAACCCATGCAGATCTACATTGAGTCCAACTGTATCAACTGAAGAATTTTTTTTTTTTTTTGCGCACTTGCTGTCCAATACACTTTAGACATTGGCAGAATAGTCGACATCGGCTCTGTTTGCCATAAACAAAAATAGAATAGAATAGAATTTTGACAGTTTTGAAAATTTTTACAGTTAGGGGTAACTTGATGTGTCAAATTTTCCCAATTGAATATGAACCTTATTCGTTTGTCATAAAGTATTTGCAATATAGTTGAATACTTATCAAAGCAATTTGACACATTGGTGTAGCTTGATGTGCATGCGTCTGTACAACTTGATGCGTTTGAAAAGAAGTCTATAAATTTATTATCTGTGATGATGGCAGTATAGGCCAAATGTCGCAAAATTACAAGAAAAGAAGGTATTATGATTTTTTTTTGCATTTTACCGACATTATACGTTCTACTTTTTCTTGATAGTATTCGGAGGTGCTGTTGTTAGGAATTTATTGTGTAGTTATCGTTTTGTATTTAAAAAAAAAAACTAGGCAAATCTTCTTATCGTGTGGTGGAAGACCAACCTGCTGTCAGAGCTTTTAGGGAATTCGAAGGTACTTTTAGGGAATTTGAAAAGGGAGGATCCTCCGACCAGACGGGTGATGTGTCTGGTGGGCTAACTACTGCCCGACGGTTGTTGTCGGGAACTTGTATACGTTCAAACTGCGTCAATAGCGCGATGTAGAATAGCTCGTATGTGGCGAGATTGATGTCGCTACAGGCCTCTAACTTGGCATCACATGCCTTCGAGAAATATGTCTCAGGCATCCCGGTTTTCTCACGACGACTAATGACTAATTATTAACTATGAGAGTGCGTGTGTGCGTGTGTGTTTAAGAGTGATTTAAAAATTACTTTTAGGCTTATGCTTGTGACCGAGTTTAATACCGCAACAGAAATGTTGATGTAGGTTAAAGTGTTTGTGACACAGTGTGTGAAGTGCTTTGAACACCGTCTCCACGATAAAACTCTGCGCCGTGATCAGATTTGCGAGCAAGTTAAAGGCAGCCACTTAAAAACCTGGCTTATTAGAAGAGAACTTAAGGTAAGTAACTTCACTAATAAATGCCTACATAACTGGATTTGTCTGGATGTACGCTATCGTCTTATCGGTCATTGATGACTGATGAATTAAAATTGATTGAGGTTTAAGGCTTTACTATTCCGAAATTATTGGCCACAGGCTTGTCTGCGTGAGCGCTAGTCTTCTTTGTTACATTGTTTACAAACGACTACTTCAAAGACCGATTATTACCGAGATAAAAGGCATTCCTTATTTATTTAGTTTAGGTCATCAAATGCAACCTTTTTACAAAGTTTGCGTAGCGAGGTCCCTTCTATCTTGTGGATATTCTAAAACTAGAACACGACTCCAAAATTACTGCTTCCATATCGGACACGTCACGTGAGCATAAAGTCACTCCAGTTCCGTGAGGGCGTTCCTGTTTCGTTCTACGTCATGTGATGAACGCCGAATGTGTTGACGATGTTATTATTAATATCTGGGACAGACAGACACACAAAGAAGCAATAACGATCGGCACAGTTTCATCAATGTTATGATTATACGCCGGCTTTTTGGAATGGCGTTGGTAAGGAAGTTTTTCCATGGAAATTGTATCGCGTTGCGGTTTTATGTTTTGTTGGGCTATCATCTTTATCGAAATTGATTTAGAATTGGATCTTTGCGAATGTCTCATTGTAACAGAATATTACGTCTGTATTCTCCGAAGAGTTACGCAGTTTTAGTAACACACTTTTCACCAGTTAAGATTTAAGCTCCAGGCACTCAAATGTGGGCCTATAAATACCATTTGAACCAATTGCACTTTTTTCTACTTAAGAATTGAAAATAAGACTTAAACGTCAGCGGCAGCTTTTTGGGCCACGAGACTTGCAATGCTCATTATTGCATATCCATGTCTGTTCTAAATAACAAAATGATTTCACTAAGTTATTTCTGTTTTTTCTTCTAGCTAGACGCAAGGGTTATGTATCCAAACACTAGATTTTTTTTTATAAATTAAAAACTTTATATTTTAGCACAAATTGTTCTTTGTTGTTGCTAGACATATGCTACCGCACACTTCGAAAAACAAAAGCACATCAACTTATTTGATCGTCGCGCTACCGCGTAGCAACGCTGACTGATATCCCTGAAGTAAATCAGTTAATTCGGTTTAACCTATAAGCCCTTTTAAGTCTAAATAATGTATCCTTACAAACAGGTTTGTTTAACCCCTATAAGGTGACGTCAAGAGCCTCTAGGGGAAGTACGCATGTGTGCTTATTGAGCGCGGTCTTTTATTTTCAACGCACAATAATTTTAACTACGACCGCAAGCTGATCTGCATTGTTAGTCTATTAAACATACCGCGTGAAAATTTAGGTGCAGGGAAGACGAGTAGTGTCTTTATTCTACAAGGTGTTTTTTTTTATATCCCATAACTCTAGGGTTATATTCTGTAGGTAAAAATAATACTAAAACTCCGAGAATAGATGGTCCAAAAATGCATAGTTTCGGAGATATCATCAATCATAATTAAATGACCAGTTATTTAGTACCCGTAACACAAGCTCTGCTTAGCTTGGGACTAGATGGCGTTGTGTGAATATTATCTTTAATTACCTAATTAGTTCAAAAATTGTCACCAGTACGACGAATCTTCTTTCTAACGTCACTTTTCTTTCACGTAAGGGTGTTTTACATGAATCATCGTGACTTTGTCGAATTATTTTGTATGATAGAAAAAAAAAAGGATGATTGAAACATAATTCACATGCCAGTTGATTCTTTGATATGGTCTCAATCATACCCTAGAGTTATGGGATATAAAAAAAAACACGTTGTATAATGTTAGGCATTAAAAGTTTACTGTAATTAAATTTTCATGGGGGACTTTTACTGAATACTGAAACACACACACACACACACACTCACACACACATACACCCTCACACTTTTGATGTAATAAGTTTTATATTATTTCCAACTCACTACAATTACATCCAGATGCGGTTGTCCAATCCACCAATTAGGGGACTGGCACTGTCTCTCCTTAACACAGGCTAATTTTTAGCCTATCTAGGAGAACAGTACTCCACCCGTCTATATTGTAGGTATGTCCTAAAATATGTACATAAATGCAACATCTGTAACCTCTGAAATCTCTTTACGAAATAAACGTTATTATTATTATTATACTGAATCGACCAACTGATTGTAAACGTTGTAAAAATGGCCCATGTCACATGGGCTTAAGAACGAAAAATTTGATAAACTAATTACAAGCGATCCTTGCGATGTATTTCGAGTCTCGAAGCGTGTGAATTAGTAACTAACTCCATTATAATAATGGATCTCTTAAGGGATTTAGGAAGTTTCACAGAATCTTATAATAAAAATAAAACTTGATAATTTCGCGTCCGATGGATCGCAGAAATTTAATTACGTACAAAAATAGGTGTTGTGGGTAATTTTCGACGAAAATTGGTTTTACGGTGGAATCTGACAGGTTATATGGGTGCTGTAAAATTTGATTAAAGCGTAGGCTTTATGAGGCTTTAGGGTGACGACCGATAGGGTAAGCACTTCTCGTAAAAGGTTAAGGTCATACGTACGGAAGAGAGAATTAAGTTGTAGGTATTCGTGACGAGTTTCATCTCGTGACTTTGTCTGTGTCGTAGTCAACTATAGTCATAGTATACATAGTAGTTTGTTGCTCAGGAAAACTTACGAGTCATATACAGATTAATTAAATATCATATAATTTTTTTTTTCAAATACATAAAATGATTAAACAGATGTCTAATAAACCAACAAGATGTCAAACCAATACAAGAAACAAATAAATAGCAGTCAAATCACTATTACAGTTAGCAATAGTTAAAAATTCATTACAATAATAATAATAATATTCCATGACTATTCACACAACGCCATCTAGTCCCAAGCTAAGCAGAGCTTGTGTTAAGGGTACTAGACAACTGACAAATATACTTTTTTTTTTTTTTTTTTTCCTTATTAGTAAGAACCAAGTTCTTACTAGTTAATTGCAATCTAGCCTAAGAAGACTAATAAACAATTTAAATCTAACTTATTATGCTACGTTATAAATTATGTTAATGCTAAGAATAGTGTCCATAATTAGGTATGCACTTTTACACACGTTCGTAACACTTCCTTAGAGTCTGGTAAAATTGATAAAACACTTTGTTCATGTGTTATATAAATAGCACAACATTGTTACTATTATTGATTCACTTACACTACACTAATTCAAATGGTTTAGTTCTCTTTAGTCTACGCACTATGCCTGTGTTGTCTAACAGCTGGATTGCCTCAACATTCACGTGTCGATGGAGTCTGTGTTCGTGGGCTTCAGCAAATTTTTGTGTGATGGTGGTGACGAATTCCATGTCGAGGTCACGGTGGAGGTCATCGTTTCTTATGTACCAGGGTGCATTTACAGCAGCCCTGAGTACTTTATTTTGGAACTGTTGAATTATTTTGACGTTGGTTGGCTTAGTACAGCCCCAAAGTTGGATACCATACGTCCAAATTGGCATCAGAATATGCTTGTATATTATCAACTTATTATGTATTGATAAACAGGATTTCCTTCCCAGTAACCAATACAAACGTTTATAACGAATATCGAGTTCCTGTTTTTTCTTTTTGATATGGGCTTTCCAACGCAGCTTGGCGTCGAGAGTTATGCCAAGGTATTTGGCTGTATTAGCATAAGGTATTTGCATACCATTTATGTAGAGTGGGTGATAGTCACTGTGTTTGTTTGTGAAGTTAATGTGAACTGATTTTGACTCATTCAGATTGATCTTCCACTTTTGTGTCCAGTCGTAAACTTTGTTCACAGCTAGTTGAACTTTCTCTACTGCTTCTCTGTGGCTTGATCCGGTGGCCATAATAGCAGTATCATCTGCAAAGGTCGCTATGGTGCTGTTTTCCAGCTCTGGGATGTCACAAGTGTATAACAAGTACAAAATTGGGCCAAGCACACTTCCTTGAGGCACCCCAGCTTTTATGGTTTTTAGCTCGGAATATGCGTCCTCTTGGCGTATTCTAAACAAACTGACAAATATACTAATATATTTCTAAATACATACATATTGTAGATAAATTACTCCCAGACACAGAACAAATAATGATCGTGCTCATCACAAATATTTGTCCTGGGTGGGAATTGTACCCACGACCTCCGACATAGCAGTCAGGGCCACTAACTACTTGAACAACATGCCAGTCCTCTACATTACTCTACAAATTTAATGTAAAATAGTACAAAATGTCAATTTAATAAAAAAAAAAACAATTAAATAGCAAGTCAAATCTCTCATAGCACTAACTAGTCAATTACCGCAATCCAGACACAATTAAATTACTATTGTTTGCGGACACCGGTGTCCACGCGGAGCCTAATGAGTTAATCAAATCAAAAGAAAAGCCAGAATAAATAACAATTCAAATTAATATGTTATGTCAAAGTTTAAATCATCTTACCATAGACCATACCATAAATGTATAAACTAAAACAGCACTAAAGAAAACCAAAAACTTTAAATAAATCGAGAACAGAAATCAGGACTGTTGTGGTTCAGCAGTAGAGCCAGGAGATCACTAGATATTAAGTGCACATTTTATAACTGCAGATTTGATTCCTATTCAAAATTATTATCAACTAGCTGCCCCGGCAAACTTCGTTGTGCCTTAGAGTCAATTGATTGCTCTTGTCATTTTTTTTTATATAAGATATACATACGTTTAATAAGACGACAACAAATAGATCCAAACCAATCATAACTACTACTACTTTTTATGTAGCGAGTCTCTTCTGTGATCTTATTTAAACATTTTGTGTTCGATAGAATTAAAATTACAACATGTATATATAACCTAACCTAACTGACCATACCTATCCTATAGCTAACCTAACTACCTTACTAAAATGCATTGATTTAAAAAATACAAAATTCATAATTTTAATCTGAACTATTGCCTCTATGTTACATACAATTTATACTTATAGTTTTCCCGATCTACTTTAATTAAAGTCGTAACAGTAGAATAAGTTCAATTTGCAAAGAATTATTAAAGTTTGTCTCTGTCGTCATTGTTAATTACGAGTACGTAAATTGATTTCTGAAATATAAGACTTTTTATGCTACATAAAACCTCTAAGTTTAGTAACAAAATAAATTTCAGAACGTAGGTACGTATAAATTGACAACCTTACCTTCTTAAGTTAAGCTTAAGACTTGTCAATGTCAAATTGTCACTTGATAATGAACTGGGAAGTTTGACTCCTGTCGTGTCGTCCAAGATGGCGCTGCGTTTGAAAAATGTTTGAGACCACGAATATTCTTGATATTTATTTTTTCGAAGACTTTTCATGTTTTTTATTAATAATTTGCTATATGCTATTCCGGACAAAGAGAAATCCAAAAAGACCAAAATCATTCAAATTGATCCAGCCGTTCTTGAGTTATAAGTAGTGTAACTAACACGACTTTCTTTTATCACTTTTTTTTATAGATTAACACTACGTCTGTTTAACTGCTGGTTAAATCAAACGACGAAGGCTAACTGGTGGTTAAGTGGTTGTCAGTCAAACATGCTCCATTGAGCTATTGTGGTCAACTACATAACTTAGTACTTACGCATGACTAGCTAAATAGCTTGAATGATTAAGTTTGGCTCTACAGGGAGCTTAGACTAAAGTTATGTTTTCACCAACGATTACGAAAATACATAAATCCATAAATAGTTGTGGTTTAAAAGAAGATGCAGTTACAAAATCGAAAACAGTATGCTTTAATGGTTTGGTCACGCAGCAAGAATGAATGAAAGGCGACTGACGAAAGGTCAGTCAAGGCAGATAAAAGACCCCTGAGGAACTTCGGCGTTAGTCGTCATGGGCTCCGATGAGCATTCGTCGACAACAACTCGGAGAGACCGCTCACTCAGGAAGTCTTTAACCCATCGAGTCAGTCCAGGAGAGCCTTAATTTTTAAGCCTTTATTTGTCTTAACTCTACCTACATGCTTTAATATACAATAATTTAACATTTAGCACTTTATTTAAAAACTAGCTTTTGCCCGCGGCTTCGCCCGCGTGGATGTCGAACTTCCGTCCCCTATGTTTTCCCATTAAGGGTTGAATTTTCAAAAATCGTTTTTTAGTGGATACTTACATCACTAAGAACACCCCTTTAAGTTACATGTCTCTAATACCAGCGGTTTGGGCTTAGCGTTGATATATAAACGTAAAAATTTTAGCATAATACTTCCGTATAGACTACTTTCAAAGTTGATCCTTCCGGTATGTATGCATAAAGATTTCTGGAACTACTGACCCGGGAAAGAGCGCCGTACAACTGATCATGTATAAAACAACTGAGACTAAGATCAACCTGCCCAGGCGTATTGATTACAACAGTAGGTACCAAGTTTGGTTAAAATCCCTATAATAGTTTTTGAATTATGCGTGCACATACAGACAGACAGACAGACAAAACATTTAGTGATTGCATTTTTGGCATCAGTAGGTATCGATCACCAATCATCCTCCAATATTAATTTTGAATATAATAAATATTCAATGTTCATAATTATCTTCGTAGTGTGTGATAGTCCATTGAATTGTATGGCGAGCGATATTGTATCTTAAGATAAAATATTATACTATCTTAGCCGTGTGCAGCGCCCCTTGGTGAACCCCACTGCGGGTGACGTAACCTACGACAAACTTTTTATTTGCGGTTGTTACAGTAGTCGGGTCTAGAGGTCGAACCGCAAAACTAAGTTTGTTTTTTATTGTATATACTTTTCCGGAATAAAAAGTACCCAGTGTGGTGCCCAGGATATTAAAGAATAAGTATACCTAGTGTTATCGTAATCGAACCGGTAGTTTTTGCGTGATACCTGAACATACAGACAGACAGACAGACAGACAGACAAAAATTTTTTAATCATATTTTTGGGTTCGGTGTCAGTCTAGTAAAACCCCCTGCTATTTATTTTTTTGATATTTTCAATGTACAGAAATTTTACTTCTACAAATTTATTATAAGTATAGATACCTACATTCAAATGTACTTTACGGAGGACATAAGGACCTGCCCGATAAACCTTTTTTTTTTTTTGAGGGGTGGAAAATCCTCATGGATGTCCCCCGCCCGGGGAGGCGGAGGGATCTGTCAGACTCTCACTGACTAAAAACCACCCCGTGTTCCTTCTCACACCTGCGCCGGGGGTCACGGGAACAGAAGATTCTTCCGCGACCCCCGACTGGTGCCCGCCCCGCGGGCCTCGCTAAGTCAGCGAGGGGAGTGAGGTGTTAGACTCCCCTCGCGACGTCTAAGAGGGGCGCGCGTGAACACGACGCGCCGCCACCTCGGGTCCATGTACGTGGGGGCGGCGGACATCCCCGCGTCCGTCGCCCTGGACCCATTCAGGGGGGCTGGAAGAGGGCGTTGTCCGCCCTCCGCCTGCGCTCGCCCTGCGAGGATGATCTCCCTCTCCCTTTCCGCAGCCTCCTTCTGCGAGATGACCGTTTCGCAGAAGGACACCACCGCGTCCCAGGACTCGACGCTGCCGACCATCCTCTCAACCACGGCCGGCAGCGACAGGTCACTGCCTATGCCCGATAAACCTAACCTAACCTTTATTCAAATAAACTTACATAAAATATTTAATTCAATTCAATAATATTATAACATTTTTTAATACTTTTGAGTTAGTGCTTGTGTACCTACACTAACACTAACTCAAAAAAATAAGAATCTCTAACTCTTTGTATGCTAATTCTAAAATAAATATATTTCAAAAAAAATCCACAAGCCTAGACGAGACGAATTTTGTTGAAATTTGGAATCAGAACAGTTCTGTTATTCTAACTTCGATGTTCGCCGAAATATACCTGATGTAAAGATACTTCATTCTCGTATCTAGGCAGTAGGTAATTGGGGTTTAATTCTGTTTAAACTTTGTTACTAGCAAGTTTTGAGGAAGAAACAATCGCGTTTGCCTGGTGCCAAGTTAGTTAGCAGATTATTTTGTTTAGACGAGCAGCTAGGTCGCTAATCTAATCTGTGTTTGAGTTTGGTTTCTGGTTTAATAAGTAATTTTTATATTTAAATAGTTTCTATTTCCAAGAACTTCAAAGTTAAAAATATTGACATGTAAAAGTATCTGCACGCAAAACGGACTTTGTCTACCTACAGTAGAATCAACAAAGTTACAGATTGTAGAAACATTACTTTCGCTTTCAGCACGACGCGACGTTGTAAAGACAAGAAATACGTCGATTCCTCAATCGAAAAAAGTCTACAATATCAAGCATGATTTTTCTTCATAATCGGCAGAAATGTATATGTTGCAGTCAAAACTCTTAACCAGTCAAAAGAACTATTGACTAGCAAAATCAGTCAAAACTACTTTTGACTGAACAGGTTGGTCAAAAGTGGTTTTGACTTAAAATTATTAGTTATTGGTATTAACTTTTGACTGCAAATTTGCGGTTAAAAGTAGGTACTTTTGACTGACGCTCATAGTCAAAAGTAGTTTTAACTGCATTAAAGCATCAGTCAAAAGCACTAAGGGATCTGGCTAATGGTCATGGTTCTAACCTAACATAACCCACATGATTCACCAACCATAGACGGTTTTACCTGACTGATAAAACCTGTTAAAACCACTTTTGACGGAATCACTTTGTTAAAAGTACTTTTAACCAGCTCCATTAGGCAAAAGTACTTTTAACTGTTATTTTAGTCAAAAGTATTATTGAATAAAGCATACGGCCAAAAGTACTTTTGACTGATTTTGCTAGTCAATAGTACATTTGACTGGTTAAGAGTTTTGACTGCAACATATGTACACCTATCTGTCATTTTGTCAATTCTTACGTCATCTTACCCGTGTCTCCGCCTACTGGAAATATCTCCTTATAGAAATGAATATCATGTCATCTTATTTCAGTCTTTGTTATTGAGTCTGGAAAACTAGTATACGTAACAAATAATTATTACAATGACATATGAGCAGCGGTGGCCCAGTGGTGGCGGTCAATAAATAAATAAATAAATATTCCACAACTTTTCACATGGATACTGGTAACTTGCACCGGTCTGGTTAATGAATGAAAGTTAAATGAAACTTTCAGACGAATTCCATACCAATCGAAAATGGAAACCTATGGAACTTGTCCATTAACCAAACCGGTGAACACTTTTTTTTTAAGTAGGTATTAATTAATCATATCCTGGACTGAAATTTTTTAGGCAACCCATATGCAATATATTTATTGAGGTTTCATTCATTAACCAGCTCGGTGAAGGTCGTTCTTAACGGGATCTTAGACTATAAATGAAGCGACTAAAATTTCTCAGAAAACAGCGTAGTGTCAAATTTTAGGCTTGTTTTCTGTTCAATATTCAACTTAGGGTTGAATTAATTTGTATCAATACTTTATCGAGTGCTATCTTTAAGTATCAAACTTGGTACGGTTATAGAGACTTTATTGAATCCTTGTTTATTGATTTTATTTTGTTATTGAATAAAATAAGCGAGAACCTACTAAAAACGTAGTATTTTATTTTTGGCTGGAGAGGCTTTAAAGCTTTAGAATAATTTTAGACATTTTTAAAAATCACGCCACTTGATATTTTCGTTAAAAAAATAATTTTAATCAAAGGCACTTTTTAGTATTGAAAATTTCAAAGAAAAAACTGCAAGCTCACGTCGCGGCGTCGAGGCGTTTACGCCTGCCTAAACGCCTTCTTTGACTGAACAATCTACATGCCATGTAAGTAGGCCGTCCTGCAGCAGAAATTATAAGAATAATAATTTATTTTCGGTAAGAAGAAGAAGATGGCGGGACGACTTGGACATTTTAAACGACAAGTGGCCCACTTTAGCCCTGGATTTGGAATTAATGGAGAGAGGCCTTTGCCTAGTAGTATTTATTTTAGGTAATTATTCCCATATACAAGACACTACAAAATCTGTAATATTGGTAATGTTGGCTTACAACTATGTTATTAGACGCTGACAATAAACAGAAAACAAAATAATTATTTAAAACAATGCGTGCTTATAGTTGATTACAGTTGCGGCAAGCCGTGTGAGATGGCGCTATAGCAACCCATGTACATACCCCCAATGTGTCAAATTTCTTTGATAGTTTTTCAACTTTAATAAGCAAACGGCAAACGGAATAAGGTTCACTTTCAATTGGGAAAATTTGACACATTGGGGTAACTTGATGTGCTGGCGTCTGTACAAACAGTCTAGGCGACTCGAAATCATATTTGGGACAGCAATGACTGCATTTCAAGATAAATGGTTACACGATACTTGTCCTGGGCCAATCAAAATTAAGTGGAAAGTCAATAGACCCAGGTGAGAGGTTCGATTAAAACTCCCCATCCGAACACTCTAACTAATAAACTTGGAGAAACGTGTAATTTCAGCCTTGTCTCTTCTGCCAGGTTTTACAAACATACACTTTCAGAGGAACAAGACCACCACCAAGCAATAATACACCCTACTGCTCTGTGATACGAAGTACGGGAATTGTGAATAGGTGAATGTGTATCCTGGTTTTGGTTAACAAAATTTGTAGAATAAGTTAAGCATTATAATTATTAAATAGATCACTGTTGAAACTGTACAGCAAGTAAGGAGGAAGTTTAATGGTATTGTAAAGTTATTGCGCGTACGACGAACTTAGGTTCATATCTCACAAGTTTCATGAGTAGGTGGGTGACTGTGAATTAGCAATTTTTTTTGTAACTTTACCTTAGGCCTTCAGGAAAAAGGTTGTGTCGTTTTTTTATAAGAACATTTCAAGTATCTTAGAACATTTACCGTGTAACCTTAGGTTGGTTTGCTTAGTTTTTCCCCGAACTGCAAAGAAGATTATGTTGTACGCGAGTTTCTAAGTACGAGTATGTTTGTAATATTCTTAGTCGCTGTACCAATTAAATAGTAGGACAGATTTCTTCAATACTAGCCCTTTTTCTCGCGACTTCGTCCACGTGTCATTTTAACATCCGGGCATCCCCTTTTCCATCTCCTTTAAGTTTTGAAAGTAAAATTTAGCTTATGACACTTAGAAATATTATGGCTTTTTGGTAAAAGAGTTTTCAAAATCGGTTCAGGAGATTCAGAGATTCACAACGAACGTCACAACGTCACAAACACACAAACTTTACCTCTTCTTAATATTAGTATAGTTTATTAAGGTATCCTTGGATTTGTCATGGCAAGTCCAAGACACACACACACACACGCGCACGCACGCACGCACGCACGCACGCATGCACGCACGCACGCACGCACGCATTCACGCACGCACGCACGCACGCACGCCCGAACACACGTACGCACATTATTATTACAGGAAACTAAGGCCCGAAGTAACACGTAAAACAATTACCTACCAATTATTACAGTTCTTAAATAGGTATACGTCCAACACATTTAGAACGTCTTGATGGCCTGGATTTTAAAGCCTCTTATGCACGAGGTTGTGGTTCAAATCCGGGCATGTACCAATGAGGCTTTTTCAATGAAGTTTCTAAGTTTGTTTGTCTGACATCATTGACGTCGCCGCGTCGGTGAATAAAACCATTGTGCGGAAACCTGGATTTATTGTTAATATTGATTTCTGATAATATTTATGTGCTTGTTTTTGTATTTCTATTTTTGTTTTATATGGGTCCCGGACCTGAAATAAACGATTTTTTTTTTATTTTTTTTTATTTATTAGTTTAAAATCGCCAATCCATTTTATGCTTTCTCTGTATGAGACACTATGAGAAGAGACCTTTGGCCTGCAGTGGGACAGTAACTGGCTGGTATTATTTTATTATTTAAGATATTAAGCTCCAAGCTCGCAACAATTTAACATGTTAACCCTGTTCATTTATTCCACGGTTGTTAAACGTCGCGCACAAAATGTCCGACATAATACTAACTAAGAAACAAAATGCCAGTGAAATATTCCACATTCCTCAAATGACCGACCAAGAATCCCGGGCTCATAAAGCAAGAGAAACATCTTCATTATCCTGCACTGCATATAAGGGTATGTAGGTACAGACGCCAGCATGTCAAGTTACCCCATTGTGTCAAATTTCTTTGATGGTTTTTCAACTTTATGTCAAACTGAATAAGGTTCATATTAAATTGGGAAAATTTGACACATTGGGGTAACTTGATGTGCTCTGGCGTCTGTACTAGTAAAACAAACGAATGTTTTGTTACTATGTTACCAAAATTAATGACTTTGTATGTCACTTAAATGTAAGGATTATACGTACGTACTTACAAACATAAGCTCACGCCTTTTTCCCATGGGGGTAGGCAGAAACTACATAGCGCTATATGCTACGATTCTTATATACTTCTTTTGCTTCGTTTACATTCATACATGTTGTCATACACACACGCCGGTTGCGAGTACTACGCACCTGACCTTTCTGAAGAACCTCACCAATAAGGTCTGTTATGTCTATGTAAGGATTATGTTGAAAGAAAAGTCACGTACACTAAAAGTATTGACACATAGTTTAATCTCTATTTATTGTCAATAGTCGATAGATGTTTTTTCGTCAAAAAGAATATAACATTGTGTACCGTCACTGATAAACTATTTTTATTTTAATAAATAGTGAGTTTAGTCCAAACTTTTATAGGCACTATTAAAAAAGGAGTATTCCCGTTTGAGCACCTATTTTTTGAGCACCTATGCATTTAGCACCAAAGGTATTCCCATTTCCCATAGGTTAATGTATAGGTGCTCAATAAATAGGTGCTCAATCGGGAATACTCCTTAAAAAGGAGTATTCCAACAGTGAGCCTACCCGTATACTTACAATACAACCAACAAATAGCAAGGTCTAACGACTACACGTCTAAAGATATACGTTTAATTAATGCCCCGTGTTAGGCTTATCTCATGTTCGGGCACTAACCGACGGATTCTAAGATAGCAGAACGTTACCACAGATTATGTTAACCTTTCCAGGTATTGAGGCTAAATGTTAGCTATCAGGGGAAATTGGGTTTTTTTGCTGCTTGTGTTGTTTTCTTTTTAGTTTCCAAGTACATACAAGAAGATTGTAAAGTATTTCTTGACGTACCTAATAGTGATTAGAACCAGTGTTTAATTTTCACACTGAACTAAGTACATTTTTGGTGGTTTTTTTTTAAACCAAATTTTTGGTGCTTTGAATGAGAATTATTTATTTAACTTAGGCGAAGAATCAGCACTTTAGAAGGTCAGCGGCAGCCGTCATCAGCTCTCTTAGGTTAGGGAGTCGGCTGTTCTTCCGCCTTAACGTGTCGGTGGCTGCAGCTACCTCTGCCGTTGTCAACATGCCGCTCGTGTGTAAGAGCCCTTAGTATCAAAAACGTTTATATGTAGTTTATGCCTATCGTCATGAAAAAAATGTGTGTTTATAAATATGAATATTTGTATTAGTATGATGATGATTTATTTAAAATTAATACTTTACTTTATACACTAGAAATTAAAATAAAAACTAAAAACTAACTCTAAAGATGGCGTCAAAAAACTCATCCGCATCGCTGCCCACTGGAAGTGTATCCAAAAGAGTGGCAGCATTGCCACGTTGCTTGGCATTGTTTATCTTTTGACCAAGTTAGAAGCCAGCCCTTGGGTCACCTGATGTGTCAACTTATTGTCTTGAAAGATATTAAATATTAATATGCATATAGGTACTTGAGCGTAGTTGGTAAACTGTATGCAAAGGTTTTGATTAAAAGAGTGATCAGACTGACAGACGAGAAATTATGGGACGTGCAGGCAGGGTTTAGAGAGGGAATGGGATGTATGGATCAGATCTTCTCCTTGAGGTGCATAGCCGAAAAATATCTGGCTAAGCACAAGAAAGTTTACTGTGCTTTCGTTGACTTGGAGAAGGCCTATGATAGTGTGTGGAGGGATGAGCTGTGGTCGACACTATCCATGTATGGTGTGGACTGGTGCTTGGTACGGGCACTGAAATCTTTATATAGGGATTCCAGTGCCTGTGTCAGGATAAACGGGGCATACACAGACTGGTTTAACATATCTAGGGGAGTTAGACAGGGCTGTGTAGCGTCACCTTGGCTGTTCAACTTATACATGAATAGTTGTCTGACAGATTTAAAAGAGAGTGAGTGTGGATTGAGGATGAGTGAGTTGCCTGTCAAATGCCTCCTCTACGCAGACGATCAAGTTCTTCTTGCATCGTCAGCGGAACAGTTGCAAGACATGGTGACCAAGATGAATGAAGCATATAAGATGAAAGGGATGAACATTAATGTGAATAAGACGAAAGTAATGGTGTTTGAAAGAGACGAAAACGTGTCGTTGTGCAATGTGAAAATAAACGATATGAGTGTAGAACAAGTAAATGACTTTGTATATCTGGGAAGTCTGTTTACAAGGGATGGAAAGATTGATGCGGATGTGGAAAGGAGAGTGAATGCAGGAAATAAAGTGAATGGCGCTATACATGGCGTTGTGACCAGCCAGTCTATGTCCGAAAAGGCACGACTGGCTGTTCACAATGGTGTGCTGGTGCCTACACTAACGTATGGAAGTGAATGTTGGGTGTGGCAAAAGAGACATGAAAGTAGAATAAATGCTGTAGAAATGCGTTCCTTGCGAAGTATGTGTGGTGTAACAATAAATGACAGATTGAGGAATGATGTGATAAAGCAACGTTGTGGTTTAAAAGAAGATGTAGTAACAAAAATTGAAAAAAATATGCTTAGATGGTTTGGTCACGTTGAAAGGATGGATGAAAGGCGACTAACGAAAGGTATTTACAAGGCAGATGTAAGTGGGAACGCCGGGAGGGGACGCCCTAGAAGGACATACAAAGACCTTATTGGTGAGGTTCTTCAGAAAGGTCAGGTGCGTAGTACTCGCAACCGGCGTGTGTGTATGACAACATGTATGAATGTAAACGAAGCAAAAGAAGTATGTAAGAATCGTAGCATATGGCGCTTACAGAGCGCCATATGCTACGATTCTTTAAACTTTTATACACCACTTTGGTTCGGAGTAAACTCGAGTCCAGCGCCTGTGTCTGGCATCCGCACACTGCGTCTCAGACACTGATGCTTGAAAAAGTTCAGAAAACCTTCCTGAGATTTTTGTATCAAAGGCTGTACCATTTCTTTCCTTTCATGTACCCAACGAATTATCTCGTAGGGGTATTGGGCTTTAATTCGTTAGAGGTAAGAAGGGGTTTTGACCAGCTCACGATTGCTTGTAAAACCCTAAGCGGTCGTATTGACTGCCCTGAGCTCCACGAACTTTTCTGCCGCCTATTTGTGCCCGACAAATACCTTGGGCACCGTCAAAGCCGCCGTCATAATCTGTTCGCACTACCGCTTTGTAGATCTGTTGCTAGGGCCAAATCCCCAGTATGTCGAACCCTAAGGATGCTAAACGCCCTCCTGACTGCCGACCCTGAATGTGATGTGTTTGCTGATGAATGGAAGAAAATAATGCGTGCTTGTCTGGTGTTCTGTGAGAGACAATATGCGAGGGTGTCCACTGTTACATGTTAGTTGTTAGTTTGTGATGTATTTAATTTATTTAACCATTTAATCAAATAATTATTAATAATTTTATCCACGAATTGTAAATCTTTCAATTTAATTTTTGAATTGTATGTTATTTGAATGCTTATTTAATTTTAATATTTATAATTCTATGTTAATTAATGTAATTGGACCTGTGCCGTTTTAATTAACTATAAATAAATAAATAAATAAATAATAAATAAATTCTTACATACTTCTGTCTGGTCGGTCTGCCTACCCCCATGGGAAAAAGGCGTGAGTTTATGTATGTATGTATGCATGTAGGTACTTGAAATTATAACCCAATCAGAAAAACAAGATAATCGTTTTTCATTCACAAATTTTCCTCAATTAACTATAATTTACCGAAAAATCAATATCGTTTAGGAGAATCTCTGTTGTCTCTACAGTTTTGGCCATCGCCTTACAGTGGTAATTCTATAATGTTGTCTCAGGCTTCTTACTAATCTCCTAAAATCCCCGGTTTCGGGAGTTTCCCGTATAATCCTGTAAAGTCACTTGACTATTAATTGAAGTGTTTGTTTCGGGATTAAGGAAATATTTTAAATAATTAATGTAGGATTAACATTTTGAAAGGGTGTTGCGACTACAATAGGGTGAATTGAAAAGGGAACCGTTAAATACTGGTGGTGAAAATTGTAAAGGTTATTTTTCTTTGAAATATGAAAATGGTTTTTTCATTTGTATTTTATTGATTGTACTGTCAAATCAGGTGACTATGTAGAAAGTAAGTAGTAGTAAGTAAAGTGTAAGAGATCATGTCATTGTCAGTTATGTGAATAGTTTGTGTGTTTAAGTTAACAAAGTGTAGCGTTTTACATGGACCCACTATTTATCTGACCTCCACAACCCAGTAACTGGATAGAACTGGTTGCAAGACATCTAAATACCTGTAACGATAGTCAAAATTATACAATTGACAGCCGAGACCAATTATGGCTTAACGTGTCTAAAGGAAAGTAATGAATGGTCACCCATCTACGGACAGACCTCGACAAGCGTAGTTAAGCTTCGATCGATCCGTGCGACTGTTTAGCTACGTCCTTCATTTTTCATTGTACACAAATAAAATCATAATCAATGCCTTTTCCAGGTTTCCTTCAAAGTCTTTGCATTTCAAAATAAACGTAATAATATATCTTATTTTTATACGCTTCAATTAACTTGTCCAAGCTTGCTACGGTTTGCAAAACTATTTTGTTTCAAGATTTACTCATTGCTAAGTCTCTACGGAATTGTTTAATTAAAAGATGAGTGCCGTCGTTTATTTACATTTTTTAACTTGTCTTCTGTACAGGAGTTTGTTTGACTTTCAGGATTTGTATATTTTTATTTTATGTAAAATCCTCTTGGGCATCGGCGAACGCAGAGTTTTGGTATTTTTTGACAGCACTAGTCGTTTGTACTCTTCTGTGAGGTACCTATGTACACACGGCTACTTCACATCAAGCTATACATTTCCAGGATAAGCAGCAGTGCTATTCTGTAAATGGTAAATCACTTCGAAAGTCATTACGCAAATCATCTCGAAAGTCATACTTACTACGCTTCTCATGTCGCCTGCACAATTTTCGGTATTCACATGTTAACGTCGAAATACTCACCCGTTTTAGTTCGTCTTACTTTGATCATCACTTGGTGGCGCCAGTGTCGAAATCACTCCATTTAAGAATACGATATTTTAATTTCAGATAATTTCACTGCGGATTCAAAAGTGATTTCGCAAATAAACTTTTCAGAATAGCACTACTGATCTCGCATTTTATAGGACTTCCATACAATGCGAAGTCAGCATAAACTGGAAATGTATAGCTTGATGTGTAGCCGTGTGCAAATCTATGGGGAGAATTCTTTAAATTTCAGTAGTAATAATACATCTCAGGATCTTGTGGCTGAATAATAATAGCCTCAAGGGTTGATGAAGGTTAAGCTACGCTTGACGAGATTAGTCCGTGGATGGGTCGATGGGTGACCATTTATTACATATCGAGACTCCTCCGTGCCTCGGAAAGTGTGTCCTTCCACCCCGTATAATTTGAAAAGTAGTGTCCATACCTTGTCTCTGCCCTGTAGGAAAAGCTTCCTTATTTTAACTATCTTCGGTCTGGCTTCCCCCTAGGGCGCCTACAAATTTGCCGCCAGGTGCCGCGCGGTGGTAGCGAGGCTGCAGCGCTACCGTCGCGCTGCTTTGATAATCCATATAAATAAAAAACGTGCGACTACAGCGCTGCAGCCGCGATGCTGCCGCGCATCGGTTCATCAATCGACTAGTGATGATGCGGACGTGTTTTTATTCAGACATGAACGAAAATCAGCTTGGACAATTTATCGATGAGGTTGAAACTAAATGTACAACACTATGACGCTCGAACCTAGCGGTTGAAGCGCGGCGGCAGCGCTGCAGCTGCGCTGCCACCTCGCGTTACCTGGCGGCTAATTTGAAGGCGCCCTAAGATGATCAGCTTAAATTTTTGTGTGTTAGTAGTAATTGAAGGCATCCAATGTCCTTTTTAAACCGAACTTAAATATTTTACTGAGTTAATCACAGAAAAATACTGAATTTTGATTAAGGAAAAATATGTAGGTATTTGAAAAACCAGTCTGTATTTAGTGTTAAAAAATCGAAGAAGACTACGAATTTTGGTCACGAAATACGGATGAACAAGTCGCTTTCATTGAAAGATCTTTGACAGTCGTTCCTGGTAGTCAGAAGCCCGAAAATCTTGACAGCCAGTTTAACAAAGGGTTATCGTTTTACCTAGTTACTGGGTTGTGGATTACAGACCGCAGATACACCAGGTGTTCAAATATTTAAATTAGTACCTACACACATTTCACCAGTCATCTTTGCGTAAGCAGCCCATAAAATGCCCATTGCTAGGAAATTGGCCTCTTTTCTGTGAGAAAGAGTGCACTAAGATTTTGGCAGAAAATTACATTTTATTCTAATCCTTCTAATGTCAATTTTTATCTTACTTTTTATGCTACTGTGTCAGCGGGGCATGAAGAACTGTTTTGAACTTATTTTAATAACCTTAAATGTACAGACGCCAGCACATCAAGTTACCCCAACGTGTCAAATTTCTTTGATCGTTTTTCAACTTTATGTCAGACAGAGTAAGGTTCATATTTAATTGGGAAAATTTGACACATTGGGGTAACTTGATGTGCTGGCGTCTGTACCGTGTTTCTGACAAATAAATTATTATCATCATATTATTATTATAGTTATTCTATCATTGGATGAGCCTGCCATAAAAAGTTAAACACATCTTTTATAAATTGAGTCTTTATTAAAAACTCTAAAAGGGTAAAAATTATTGGACTGTAATTAACAAGAGCAGTTAGAAGTTAATCCGTCTGTCGTCTGCTTCGGTGAACATTCTAGATGAAATAACGCTTGGATGGGCACGGCTGATTTCCAACACCTATTTAAACCACCCATTAGAAAAAATGGTTATAAATTTTACTCTTAATTTATTATAAGGGACGTATAATTTGAATTTGTTTATGTGAAAAAGTAGATCGGTGTCACAAAAGAGCTGTTAAATAACTCTTTCCAAATGTTTTAAATGAAACCTTGGAACCACAGACTTTTGTGTTTTTGTACAGATTAGTTCAGCTGGTAAGTATACTGCCCATACTGACTCATCAGTGAGTCAGCGTGTGCGTCCATGAAAATTTTTACTCCAACCAAATTGCACGGCTAATTTCAAAAACCTATTAGACAATGGGTATAATTTTTACCCTTCAATTATTTAGTAAAATAAATTTTAAAAATTAATATGTTTGCCTGTGGATGGGCCATTCTTCTTCTTATCGTGTGGTTAGTAACTAACCTGGCGTCAGAGTTTTAATGCCGCCCATGGGCCTCTGACTTGGCATCACATGCTCTCGAGAAATATCTCTCAGGGATGCCGGTTTCCTCACGATGTTTTCCTTCACCGTTTTTGAAGCAAGTGATAATTAAACAATCCGCACATGAATCCGAAAAGTCAGAGGTGCGTGCCTTGGGTTCGAACTCGAGACCTATGATTTGGCAATCCGCCGGTCACACTATTAGGCTATCACTGCTGCTTTCCATTCATTACTTAGCGTGACCTCTTCGTGCCTCTGAAAGAACCTTTAAGCGTTTTGTCATTTTTGAGTCCTTTATTTTAAGGAGTCTGAAGCCCGAGAGTATAATATACACCCTAAACACTAGATTGTGGAAAATCGATAGGGAGTCCCTTTAGGTAAAACACGGGTATTCAGCTGAATCCCGTTAAACTGAAAGCTTGAGCAAGATTGAGGTCAAGAGTAGACCCACTATAGGTATATAAAAAAAAGCCAAACCGAAAATTGTTGGGAATAGGCTAGCCAGATAATGCTTTTGGTAGAACATTACCATCTTTCGTTTGCCACACGCCACGATAACATAATTGCTTTGAAAATAATAAAAATAATTAAATTCACTTCATTTCAATTTACCTAGTTTGAGAGGCAGGCTTTTCCATATTGTACAGATTTCAGTTCTTAGATAGTTCTTACATTGTGTCACTACCAAAGCTCATGTAAATTTAGTTTATACATAACATTTTAAATCAGTATTTCTGTGAAATTAAGTTATTATTATGCGATTATATTTCTCGGGACCCTTGGGTTCCGGACCTTTGGAAGGCGTACGAGGAGCCTAAGCCAACTCGAAGAGGCCGTTTGTCGTTTTTAATGCAGTGAGGCACCAATCGTAGATTTTCCCTGTATGCATTAGGCAAATGCACTCAAGGAAAACCTACGACTAGTGCAGGACTATTAGACTAAAGCAACAAATGTGCTATAGGTTAGGGGTGGATAAGGTGAACTGGTTACCTAGTACTATGGAAGGACTATGTCCCCTGCCTCATCAATGCTTTATAAATACATGAATAAAATGGCAGGGGGTGACTTGCACACTCAGTAATGGGCCCTCTGAAGCGGCCGCTAGCACACAGTGACGTAGCGACAAGAGGGCAACATAACCTGAGGTGCTTGAGAAGTGGAGAGGCATTCCACGGCTATCAGGACAATCCCGGAAGTGCGGTCAAGATTCCTACCAGCACCTTACTGGAATGCTTCCTTCCTCCGAGCATGTTTGCTCTAACGAATCTCCACTCTAGCCGGCCAACTAAGGCAAGAAAGAGGTGGGAGCTCCGTTCCTCGTCAGAGTTCACTCTGGCCGGCCAATCAAGGCAAGCCAGAGATGAGGAACAAGACATCACCCGGGACATCAGGTCCGTGGGGTCGCTACTGCCCAACAGTTCGCCACAAGCTGCCCTGCGGGGTTATTTATTATTATTATTATTAATTCAGCTTAAGTCTGACGACTGGACCTGGGATCTCGTGTTTGTCATAAATGACGAGGTTCACTAAATTTTCTAATAATGTTGAAACCCATTCTGTGTGTGTGATTTACAGTCGCCACCGCCTGTTTGATGATCACACGGGATAGACGGAGAGAACCCTATGAAACAATTTTTTTTTCTCCATTACTTTTGACTGGCCTGTTGACTGCTATGCCGGAGGTCGTGGGTTCGATTCCCACCCAGGACAAATGTATGTGTGTCGTGCACGATAATTTGTTCTGTGTCTGGGTGTTATTTATCTATAATATGTATGCATTTAAAATTATAAAAGTACATTTATCAGCTGTTTAGTACCCATAACACAGGCTCTCAAGCTTAGCTTGGGACTAAATGGCGTTGTGTGAAAAGTTATGAAATATTTATTTATTTATTTATTTATTACTTTAATTGCTGTATACCGACGAGTTTGTGGCTTAAAAATAACAGCCGCACGAGACGATCAAACGTTAAGCTATTTTCAACGAGGTAGGTCCGTGGATGGGCGTGCCTCGGAAAGCACGGTTCCAGGCTGTTATTTGTAAAATCACATTGTGAACAGGTAGGTGAAGTGAAGACGAAAAAAGCAGCCATCATTTCCTACTTCATTCTAAAGATTGACAGTTCAATAAATTTACGTTCACTTAACCCTAGTTCTCTCTGGGAGATTTTGTAAAGAATCGACCGGCTGGTCATTGTTTTACAATTTTAGCACTGAATCCTAAAAATGCAGACTAACAAAAAAACTTTAATCTAAATTTAATCTCATTGAAATAATCCATTCGTAATAATCTTTTACTAAGCTAATTGTATAAATTATAATAGGATTTAGTACAAAAATAGAAGCATCTGGTAAATTGTTCGTTTGTTAGCAGATTAGTTTCGGACATCTGTGTCCTACTTAGGTATTAGATATTCGAATTTCTGAATTACGCTCGAATTAGTCTCCTATGCTTCGTTGACTTAATATTATCAGAAACTTGCTTTAAGAACTGACTGCACTGACTCATTAATATATAATGGTAGCTATACAGCACTAATTTTTAATTAGTACAAATACTTAAACGGCTTATTCTAGACGGTCTTCTCATTATATTTGTGAAGTTTCAATTAATAATATTCATAAACAGCAAAGTTATTAGTGTTTGTCTAAATCACAAAAAGTCACCCAATTTAAGGAAACATTGTACAGGCTATTCATGACATAATAGTATTCATTCATCGTCATCTCTCGCTCACGTTCGCGTGATCTCGCTCAAACATGCCCCGCCTCCAACAGCTGTTTTCGTTATTTAAGTTTAATTAAATAGTGGCATATTTAAAAATTGAACTTCGTTTTTTTACTTTTGATTACGCAAATATGATCAGTAACAGGTACGGATACAGCCTATTTTTTTTGTACTCATTAAAAAGTAGGGGTGTATGTTAATTACATTACTTTTATCATACACAAGCTCAAGACGAGGAGACTTGTAATTGGCTGGCTGTCAGATTACCTTACTGTTACTTATTTCCATTGTAAATATAAATATAATGGAACACTCACATTTTGCTTATCATGTTTAAGTCCCATGTAATAGTGGGCGAGACTAAAGCGAGACAGAAATCCAGACTGCTATCTAGGATGCTACTGAGAAATTCCAGATGGAAAAATTCAACAACGGCTTTCCACAACAAGGATCTCAGCTGTAGCGTCACTTTAAGATCTACTTTCTAAGAAATGTCCATGGTGTTCTAGAGTAGGTACACAACTTACAGGCGTAATGTTATATCACACCTTTAATCCTCAAAAAGTTAGTCAGTGGTAAACCTGTAGTACCTACCCACATTATGCCAGTTATGTTTAAGTCCCATGTAATATGGGGCAAGCCTTTTGCCATCGATCGGGCACAAATCCAGACTCCGAGGTGCAATTGAGAAATTCCTCATGGCAAAACTTAACAACGTTTTGCCCGACGCTAGATACGGCTTCGTAAAGGCACTTCAAACACGGTTCCTTAATCCGTCAGGCTGTCACAACATAACAAAACATTTTTTATTTACATCCGATAAAATCCTTACACCAACACCTAACATACTCCAAACCCGGCTTCACCATACCACCATAACTATCAAATGTAAATAAAACTCAAAACGAATCGTGCGTATCTATCCAAACACGTAAAGTCAATCCTAACGAACGTAAACCCTTATATATTTCCACACCAATCTTTCCGAATTCAACTTTGACAGGATACAGATAGAGTAGGATTTCGTTTGCGGTTTATATTCTAAGACCTCATTTCTATGTGCCAAATGGGAGCAAGGAAAGAGATCGGTCATTTGGTACCGAGTCTCGGAATCGTTTGTAACGTAATCGGGTTCGGTTAAGGGTAACATCGGCGGTATTAAGTAGGCTCACTGTTTGAGTTATAGCTGTGAGATATGATTTTTGAGATGTTTTTGTACGAGTAGCTTATTGTTGTAACGATACGATGAACCCAACGGAATTTCCCATCGGTCAAAAAACGAAGTTTAATTCAATCTCTCGTTCCTTAATAATATTATATATTTTTTACTTTGTCCCTCCTTTTTCTTTGTTTCATCACATCACATCACTTCAGCCATAGGAAGTCCACTGCTGGACTTAGGCCTCCCCTATAGATCTCCAATAAGACCGGTTGGAAGCGGCTCGCATCCAGCGCGTTCCCGCGGCCTCAATGAGGTCGTCTGTCCACCTTGTGGGTGGACGTCCTACGCTGCGTTTTCTTTATTTATGAGTCCAAAATAATAGTGCTGCGGTACTTATCTTTTTTAAATATCGTAGCTAATGCTGTAATTTTTTTGGGCTCGCACATGTCTTTTTTAACCGACTTCAAAAAAAAGAGGAGGTTCTCAATTCGACAGTATGTTTTTTTTGTGTGTTTGTGTCGCGATTACTCCGCCATGTATGTACCGATTTTCAAAATTCTTTTTTTATTTGATAGAATATACTACCAGCTTGGTCCCATTTGTATCAAAACCCTGATCTGATTATGGGATTCTCGACGAATTGAGGGAACTCCTCAAATAATTTGAGTCATAGTATTTTATTGATAAGGGATTCTTACAAGTCATATACATATTAAACAACTAGCTTTTGCCCGCGGCTTCGCCCGCGTGGATGTCGAACTTCCGTCCCCTATGTTTTCCCTATAAGGGTTGAATTTTCAAAAATCGTTTTTTATGGAAGACTTACTCTTCACTAAGAACACCCCTTCAAGTTTCATGTCTCTAATACCAGCGGTTGGGGCTGTGCGTTGATATATAAACGTAATAATTTTAGCATAATACTTCCGGATAGACTACTTTCAAAGTTGATCCTTCCGATATGTATGCATAAAGATTTCTGGAACTACTGACCCGGGAAAGAGCGTCGTACAACTGACCATGTGTAAAACAACTGATACTAAGATCAACCTGCCCAGGCGTATTGATTACCTACAACCGTACCAAGTTTGGTTAAAATCCCTATAATAGTTTTTGAACTATGCGTGCACATACAGACAGAAAGACAAAATATTCACTAATTGCATTTTTGGCATCAGTATCGATCACCAATCATCCTCCAATATTAATTTTGAATAGATTTTCAATGTGCATAATTATCTTCGTACTTAGTGTGTGATAGTCCATTGAATTGTATGGCGAGCGATATTGTATCTTAAGATTAAATATTATAATATCTTAGCCGTGTGCAGCGCCCTTTGGTGAACTCCACTGCGGGTGACGTATCCTACGACAAACTTATTATTTGCGGTTGGTACAGTAGTCGGGTCTAGGGATCGAACCGCAAAATTAAGTTTGTTTTTTATTGTATATACTTTTCCGGGATAAAAGTACCCAGTGTGGTGCCCAGGATATCAAAGAATAAGTATACCAAGTTTCATCGTAATCGAACCGGTAGTTTTTGCGTGATACCTGAACATACAGACAGACAGACAGACAGACAGACAGACAGACAAAAATTTTTTTAATCATATTTTTGGGTTCGGTGTCGGTCTAGTAACACCCCCTGCTATTTATTTTTTTTATATTTTCAATGTACAGAAATTTTACTTCTACAGATTTATTATAAGTATATAAGTATAGATTATTAAAAAATACATTACATAAAATGAAAAAAAAATAAACACACATAAAAAAATAAAAAATAAAAAATGCACACGTACCGATTTTTGCATTTTAAGTAACAAATCAAGCATGTTCATTTAGAAAGTATCATTTGATGAATAAAAACTTATGAAGAAGACAGGCAACGGAACTCTTCAACGCTTATCGGCAAATTATTCGCGATTGCTACAGTCAGTTGTCTATGCTATTTAAATAGTTACCATTTTCCATTTTCAAAAGTGTAAGGTAGAAAGCAAGTATAAGCCGGCAGGCAAAACTGCAGGAATCCTTACTTGCGAGAAATAAAAGTATTGCGATGAGAGTGATGGCCATTATTTTTTCACAATACGACGAAGTAAGTATAACCCATTGTAAGCACTAGCAATGTCCTTTCGACAGGACATTAGATGCTACTACCTAAATTGTTGCGTAACCGTCAAAATATTTTTAGGCTAAATAAAGGCAGGCGTAAAACCATCCTGCCTCCCTTGATGGATCGGATACCTATTCGAGTGAGGCTCGCCCGAATGAAAGCAACGCACAAACTCACGACCTCTGACAAAAAACACTCTTCCGGCCCAGAAATCACTTGCCTGCAAAGTGTTGGAAAAATCACAATACAAAATAAAATATCAACGACCTTTTTCGTTTCACACTTTCGAAGTTTCGAGTGTGTCCTTCTAAAAACATTTGAAAGACCTGTTTATCATGTGTCAAAGCGGAGGCAAGACTGATCGCTTTCCATTTCTGCTTTCCTGGTAGCCCGTAGCCAATGTGTAATCAACATACAAAGAAAACGGTACGGTGCTCCTGTAATCTACCGTCAAACGCTCCTCTCATTCCGTCCAACATGGCGATGGCGGCAAATGAACTCGACCTTTTTAGGGCCGTCAAAAGGGTAAGTGCGAAATGAGCACTACATGCTGACGTAGATGTGTGCTTACTGGAAACGACTCTTGATGTGAGACAGCAATATCAGCAACAGTAATAGCAGATTTAAAGTAAACTGTAGGATATTACAGTTTTCTTTTATTTTATAGCTACAGTTGAGGTTAGAAGAGTCTCCAGGAAAGATAAAGCAATGGTGCTCGCTGGTTAACTAAACGATTCAAATTTTGACCAAGTGACATCACAGATAAAGAAGCAACCGCTATTTTTAACGTAGATCTTTGTGGGACTTTTGAATTGTGAAATACAATTTCTATTTTAACAGGACTGACCACCGAGCGATAATTTTTAATGTTTTGATTTTTGAGCTATATTATTATTTAAATTGTAAGTGACAGTGCTGTTGGTGTATTTATTATAAATAAACTACTAACGGCCGCGGCCAAGTTAATATACACACGAAATTTCATAAAAATCGGTCTAGAGTTTTGGAGGAGTTTTGTAACTGATACTGTGACACGAAACTTTTGAAAATTACTGGCCACTTCTAGTCCACTATAATTCTCTGTACGCCAGATTATACGTATTAGCACGAACGGCTAACAGCGTCGTGTTGCGAATGTAACAATCAAAGGCCACGTCAGACCCTCGGCGAGTTTGTCGCTTCATTCGTCATTCGAGCGACTTCATTTGTTCGTTATGTCGGAAAAGGGATACTGATTGGTTCACTGATACCTTGCTGAATTATTGGCGCTCGCTATTGGTTACTTTTGTAGTGGAGCAAAATTATAAGAGTTCTGATTACGTTTCGGTATAATCAATCTGGAGAAAAAAAACCCGATTTCGGTAGTTGTCAAGATCAACATTATGAATCGTAGGTGTTTACTTTTTTTGTAAGCCACAACATTCAATTGTTTTTTTTTGTTTAACGTAGAATATTACATATTTAAGTTACCTAATAGTCGTTTAGTAAAATAATGTTTTTTTGTGATGTGATGACATTGTATCCGTTGAACTACCTATTTTAATTCAGTTTGTCAGATTCATTAAGACTACGGACTTCTGATGCATGAGGTTGTAATTCAATTCCGGGCAAGTACCGATGTGACTTTTTCCATTCATAATATTACTTTCTAAGTTTATCTTAGAGTAGCAGACTTCACGCAGTTTCACCCGCACAGTTTCCGTTCCCGTGGGAATACAGGGATTAAAAGTCGCTTATGTCACCCGGAGATAGTGTGACTTCCCAACGTAAAAGAATTTTTGAAAACGGTCTAATAATTTCGGAGCCTAATCAATGCAAAAAAACAACCAAATCTTCCCTCTTTATATTATATTATATAGTAATATATATACCTAGTATAATAGATAGTCAACATTGGCATCTGTGAAGGAAAACATCGTAAGGAAATCTGGGTCTTATAGTTAACTTCGGTTTTAAATCACCAGTTGCGGGTCACTGTCAGTCGGGGGTCGCGGAAGTATCTTCTTATCCCGTGACTCCCGGCGCAAGTGTGAGAAGGAACACGGGGTGGTTTTTAATCAGTAAGAATCTGACAGACCCCTCCGCCCTCCCCGGGGCGGGGGAGATCCATAAGGATTTTCCACCCCTTAAAAAAAAGGTTTGAAATCACCAATCGGGTTTGAGCAAGCGTGGTAATTTATGCTCATGCCTGCTCTGTATGAGAAGGGGCCTTTGCCATGCAATGGCACAGTTATTATTTGATAGACTTTAATAATCAAAATATGTACTGAGACAGACTAATATACACTAAGACAAAGTCTACAATATGTGAAATTCAAAACGAAAAAAAAAAAATATTACTTATTCTAGGCAACTCTAAAAAGGGTTGAAAACTCGCGGCGAACTTTCAGACGTTCAAGTAGGGTAGTTGGAAAACTAATGGCAAAGTTTTTACGTAACAGCAACTTTCACATCGATTTTAATATATTTACATATTATTATGTATCAAGCGTCTTCGGGTAAAAGTTCAAGCGCTGATAAAATGTAAACAGCCTTTTATCCTTAGCTAGATTGTTTTTTGTTTTTAAAATATGGTTTGTTGCTGCTCCGACATTCAAAGAGCTGAATAAAGGATGCGTTCCATCCAGAGTAGTAAGTTTAATCAGACCGACGTGTTGCTGGGGAGTTTGTTCTGCCACTTTTTCTTCCTAGTAAAAACACTAGCTTGTGTTAAAAGGTATAGATTAATTCATTAAAGGTTACGGGGACTGTCTTATTTATTTGTGACATTCATAAAGTTCTGGTTTCCCTATTTAAATAAATGAGATTTGAGAACACGCTGGCCATAGAACTCCCTTAAAGATTTCCACAACGATTGGTCCTGCATTGCTCTCATCCATCGACTTTCTGCGATATTCAACAGATCGTCAGTTGTGCGGCCTATCCAAGCTGCATTTATCAGTACGCGGGTCACCAGACAGGAATCCTTTTGCCCTAGAAGCGGCTATCAGTTCGGCGGGCAATGTGCCCAGCCATCTGCCGCATCGAGCAATGGGGATTAGTTTGGTTATCCTCGTCTCACTTCATTTTTAATTTGATCCAGCCAAATACATTCAATACTTACTATAAACTGGACATCACGAACAAAATTTTCATCCAGAACTTGTGTCCTGGTGTACACAAGTCTATGAGTTTATTTTAGTACGCTCCGCAGCCGCTCCAATATTCATACATTATTCTAGGTGGCGTTACTGAGACACGGGATCAAAGTTTTATAAGGACATTTCCATGCTCGCTCTATAGTATTTTAAATCTCTTTAGATCCAGCAGGCCTAGCTACGAGTATATTATAAAACCTATTTCAATTCTATTTCTACTATAGAAAGAAAACGGCGTTTATGGCATCAGCTGTTTGTCAATTGTCAGGTGTAATTCATTTTCAGCCATATTACAAATTCTACTCGTTAACACTTGACAGTTGACAAACAGCTGATTCCATATACGCAATTTTCTTTCTATTGTCGCCTTATCGATTACGATGATATAAATAGAATTTGTAGAATGGCTAGCAGCATATAAAACAATAGCCCGTTAGGAAAATGCATTGTCAATGACAGTCAATTATTCAAGTTAGTGATATTTCAGTTTTGCTATAATTTATAATTTTAAGAGAGAAGAGTGTTTTCTACAGATTAGCAGTCCTGTTAACAGTGCTGTGAGCGGTGGTGTGGATAAGATATTATGACTTTTGCTTCATTTACACACACATTACCTAATTTTAATTAACGTTAAATTGATTAAAATTAATTTTAATAAGTCAGGCTGACTTATTGAATGTAATCAAGGTTCTTACGAAAGTTAAAAAAAAACTTTTTTGCAAAAACTAAAACCGACTTCAAAAATACACTAAACGGTGTAAAATAACTCTAAATTCGGAAGTCTGTGACTTCCGAATTTAGAGTTATTTTACACCGTTTAGTGTTTTTTTGAAGTCGGTTTTATTTTTTGCAAAAAAAATTTTTTTTTTTCCATTTTTAGTTGTTACCATAAAAACATTTACCATGAATTTATTTTATATTGTTAATTGTTAACAACACATGTCATCATAATAGGGTTTTCCTCTAATCCCTAATAAATTAAAATTAAAATACCTAACTGACGAAATCTAGGTATATTGTACCCACCTGAGCATACAGGCGTGATGATACGTCATTATGTTGTATATAAACAATAAACATCCAAGCGATTCCAGCAATCACGACAGATTTGCCGTTCATTTTTGAAGAGTTCCGTTGTATATCTCCGAAGATCAGCACCAGATCTTCACCAAATTAAAATGGGACCACCTCAGGAGTATACTCTTTCAAATAAAAAAAGAATTTTGAGAATCGGTCCACAAATGGGGGAGAAATCAGGTAACATACATAAAAAAAAAAAAAACAAAAAAATACATACACACGAACATAGAACCTCCTCCTTTTTTGAAAGTCGGTTAAAAATGAAGAATGCTGCCAAAAAACAACATAGTTAAACCCTAATCGGATAACAATATCTTAACAGAAGATTAAACTGTTTAAATTATTAATATTAAGGATGAAAACGGGAGCCGAAAACAAGACATCAAAAGGCTCTTTTAATTTTCCGCAAACTCTTTTTAAAAGGCGTAACGGATAGAAATTAACTTGAAACGAGATAACCCGACGATTACAAGATCTGTGTTGATTTTGTGGGCCAAACAAAGTGGAATCAAGAGGCTTGGACGGGTAAACTTTTTGGTTAATGATTAACGCAAACGTTTGAGGGTACTTACCTCTTTTATTTTTTATTTAATAATAATAATAATTTATTGAACCAAGTAACAGGATTCACAGTGTTAGTAACAATACACTTACAAACTACGTTAGTAACAAACAAAGATTAAAACAGAAACAGAATGTGACTTCATTGCCGCAAGGTGACAGGCCCAGCTGAAACCTTGCAGCAATGGTTCACAAATACGCAATCAAGCCTGCTAGCTATCAAAGACAGGATGCTGTTGGCGCTGACCCGTACCCTACGGACCAAGGACGCGCACCGCTTCCGCATCACCGTATAGAAACAATCCACGCGTGCCTCAGCAAACATCCCTGACGCGCTGCAGTAACGGGGCAACCCCATCAGCACCCTGTATGCGTTATTGTATTGGACGCGAAGGGCGCTGTATGACTTTTGAGTATAATGTACCTACACAGACTGCAAGTACAAAAAGACGTGCAGTAGGCTCTAAATATACCTAGTGCGTTTTACCTCATTAGAGGCACGCCTGAATCTGCAGGCTATCACATTTGCTCTCACACACAGCGCCCTCCGCTCCCTACCAATATCCTCAACATCTTTGAGGCCTGTGGGTCAATAAGTGCCCCAGATACTTAAAACGGTCCACCATCACCAGGGGTACATCGTTTACCTTCACTGAAGGCACTGCATCTGCACTGTATCCTTGAAACTATGTATTATGAACACGAACAGCAAAGTTATTTAGTAAAGTAGGTAGAAATATCAGAGCGCCATATGCTCCGATTCTTACATACTTACTTCTTTTGCTTCATTTACATTCAGACATACTTTACACACACACGCCGGTTGCGAGTACTCCACACCTTACTTTTCTGAAGTACGTCACCAATAAGGTGTATGTCCTTCTAAGGTGTCCCCTCCCGGCGTTTCTACTTACACCTGCCTTACCCTTAACCTTTCGTTAGTAGCCTTTCATTTATCGTTTCAACTACTACATTTTCTATTAAACCACAACTTTGCTTTATACCATCATTCTTCAATCCGTAATTCATTGTTACACCCACATATTTTGCATAGAACGCATTTAATAAAAATCACCCAGTGACAATGCAGGCAAGCTATACTTCTGCTGGATTCATATTTTTCCATATCACTACGGAACCCTAGAAATAAAACGTTGATTGGTTTCATTACAAAAATATTTGAAGTGAAATGTTGTAAGAAAAAACCTTACCTATAGATATTTTGTTGCAGACATTAAATACTTAGATTTTAACGATTTTTAATTAGAACGGCTTATGTTAACCTAGTCATATTAAAGAGTAAAAGTACTAGTGCCCCTTTGAACCGACCAAGGTGTCACAATAATTGTTACCTACCTTGAAGTAATATCTAGAACTTCTTTGTAAGTTCTTCCCAGTTCCAGCAAACAAGAAGACAAGAATAGTCGTAGATTAATCCTCTATGCAAAGACAGAACGCTTTTATATACTAGGTTCCATTCCTTATCCAAAGGAATTGAAATGCAATTCAGCTTTCTTTGATTACAAAGTGGAACGAAAGAATTTAATATAAAAATATATTGTTTTTTTTTTACTTGACATTGTATTTCTCGTTACGTTTGTGAGAATGGAGAATGAATGAATTCGTATTCTATTGGAGTGTCTAACGGAAAAGCAATCTTAAAATAAACATTAATTTTAATGTAGGATTTGAAAATAATGCATTTATAGATGAAATTTATGGTTCATAAATACAAAACTAAAATGAAAATGTATGAATAAAAAAGGTATTAATATTAGTGTTGAGATACCTATTTACAAAACATTTATTGTATACTAGCCGACATCCCACGGTTTTACCCGCGTAGGTCCCGTTCCTGTGAGAATACATTGATAAAAAGTAGCCTATGTAGGTATTAATTCAGGGTGTTAGCTAACTGCATGCCAAGTTTTATTAAAATCCATTTAGTAGTTTTTACGTGAAAGGGTAACAAACATACATCCATCCATACATCCTCACAAACTTTCGCGTTTATAATATTATATTATAGTAGGAAGTAGGACACAGAGTATTACACATATTTTTTCGCATTTCCACCTTGTTACCTACTTAGCTTTGGTTCATTTTTTTCAATAGTTTCCTTATAAACATTTTTTTTCAAGGCAAATCAAAATGGTTTTAAAAGGGTATCTGCAGATTAACTTAATTGTGCTACCACAACCTTCAAGATATTCCAGAGTGTATTAGACAGGTCTTTAGACAGATATAGGTACCTACACAGCAAAATAGGGGTTGCAAATGACATGTACTTGTACCGCCTTACATTAAATATGCAAAGCTTTATCTTCATCTTTCCTAATATTTTATAGAGGTATAGTTTGTGAGTTTGGAAGTTGTAGGGCGTAATTTTTGGATAGATCCAAAATAATTTTAAAATAGGTTCAGTAGATCTAATGAACCTATTTTAAAATTATTTTACCAATAGAATGCCACTTTTTTTGTGAGTTATATTATATTTTCGAAACTAAGAAGATGTTAAAGTGAAAAATGCACGCAGACGAGGTCAGAAGCGAAGCGCTACTTTTAATGTAAAATCTTTTTTTACGAAAAATACAACCGACTTCGAAAAAACCACTAACCGGTGTATAATAACTCTAAATGAAGAAATCTGTGTCTTTGTTGGTTTTGTCTCATTCATGATTGGCCACCGACTTCCGAATTAAGAGTTATTTTACACAGGTTAGTGTTTTTTTGAAGTCGGTTGTATTTTTTGTAAAAAAGTTTTCATTTTACAATTTGTTTTATTTTTATGTAGATGGTTCATTATTCTCCATTTCTTTTAATATTACAATCAAACAAATAAACAGATTTCGATGAAATCAAAAAGAGAAAATCATGAATAAAAATGATCATAAAATGAAAACTACCAGGCCAAACTACGTTAATGTTTTATGAGACCAAAAACCAACTATGTCGCATCAAACTAAAAAAGAATCACGTAATTTGGATTATTAATCGGAGTAATCGGATGTACACCGATTACATAAAAAAAAACCCGTAATCCAACAGCAAGGTAATGTAATATTTCATAAATCTATGTGTTGTTTGTATTTCATTATTTTAAGCGTAAACCCATATAAGCAGTTAAGTTTATTGCACTTTGCAGTTCAGTATTAAAATCGTCTGGTTAGAGGAAACATTATTTTATTCACGACCTTAACAATATGTTTTAAATCGTGAATAGGCAAAACTCACTAACTCGTTTCAATGTATTTTTAATTTATATGTTGTCTTACGCTGCAAACATTTCCTGTATTGTAGATGCGTCAACAACCGTTTCTTATAACTCAGAAAATATATAATGATTAATGACAGTTGATTGACATAACTCTACAAGTACCACGATGAGTTAGCTTGATGACAGACAATAGCTATGTCGTAATGATATGTTTATTCAAATTATGTCTCGTCCTTCATACAAACGTTTATTTGCCACTAACCTACCGAGTACACCGATCCGAATATCGGTTTTCACAACCAATTGTTGATGCACCTGCATAGATAGGCTTTTACTTCTATACGACTAACTAGGACCGAATCTCGTTTGCATATCCTGTTAACAAAAATTTCATACAACATTACAAAGCTAACTTCTAAAGGTTAAGGCAAACCTGTACGTGTGGTATCTACTTGTAAATTTGGCCAGTTATGTTTAAGTGAAATAGGAAGCGACCCTAGACAGGACGGTCAGGTAAGCAGTCGTTATAAGTAGAACACTGGCATTCAGCTGCCTACAGTAAGACTGGAAACCAATCCAACATAGTTGGGGAAAAGCTGATGATGATGGGGTGATCCTATACCAATCAATAGGGCACAAATACATACGCCGGGACGCTACTGAGAAATTCCAGATGAAATAACCCAATAACACTTGGAAGATCAAAGATTTCGTTTACTGGTTCTACACCCACTTAACAGTAAACTGTTAAGTGGAGGTGCAAATTAGGCTGATAAGGAAATGCAGGGAAAATCTAAATGGAGGTTGGTAATGTTTGAGTAAGCTCCTGATCAGAAAATTCACTAAACGAACAATGTATAATATGTTCTTTAGTTTCGTAGTAACTAAAAGGGTTTAGCTGTTAACTTGTGCCTGCAATGATCTAAAAATAGAACAAAACAGATTTTGAAGTTTTCATTTCAAGTATCAAAATACATACTTAATAATAGGTTTTTTTCTAATATCTTGCTACCTGTATAAAAACAGTAGCAACGAGACTTCAAAGAACGGAAGGAAATTCAATTCAGGTCGCCAAGATTAACGATAATAGCGTGTGTGGTAAAATTTGTTCCAAATAAATTGTCTTGCCGAGTGAGTGATTAGGACCGGGCCGACGAGATTGCTCTAATTAAATAGATCTATCGACCGCGTCACAAAGTAGGTAAAGTACAGAAGACTAAACAAAAATAAACGCACGAGGGATTACGAGATTGAATTTTTACGACAGGACTTCGCGGGTGATTTCGTACGCATTCGTTTTTGCAATTAACATTGTATGCTTCTTCTCTTAATGTACATTTTTGAATGATCGAAAATGCTTGCTCGAACAGCAACCGTGTGTTTTGTGGGGCACGAAACAGTCTTGATATAGGAGTATTATGTTATGAATGGTCATTGTTACCCAAAGACATCCATACTTACTCGTAGTTTACTGTAGACGGGGCATCGCTAAAAAAATTTGGTGGTCCTGATGGGCACAATTCTATGAGGTTTTTTAGTAAGCTTCGTTGCCGCTCCAATACTGACATACACCACTATTTTTTAATTAGTACAAAAAAATGGGCTGTATCCGTACCTGTTACTGATCATATTTGCGTATTCAAAAGTGAAAAAACCGAAATTTAATTTTTAAATATGCCATTATTTAGTTAACCTTAAATAATGAAAACAGCTGTTGGAGGCGGGGTATGCTTGAGCGAGATCACGCGAACTTGAGCGAGAGGTGACGATTAATGAATACTACTATGCCATGAATAGCCTGTACATAATTTCCATAAATTGGGTGACTTTTTGGGATATAAACAAACGCTAATAACTTTGCTAATAATAATAATAATAATAACTTTATTGATCAAAACATTTGAGTACAAAATAACTTATACACTACAGCGATACATAAAAACAGATACATAGGCATGTTATAGTAGAGAGCAGGGCAAGTCCCAGTCCTGTGCTAGGAATGCTGTTTATGAATATTATTTATTGATACTTTACAAATAAATAATGAGAAGACCCTTTAAGTATTTGTTCTAATTAAAAATTAGTGGTGTATTATTCTAGATGGCGTTACTGAGACATGGGATCAAAGTTTTCTATGACATTTCCTCACATGTCTGCTCTATAGTATTTTAAATCTCTTTATTATTACCCTATTCACGGACCGTACTAACCAATATTTAGTAACAAACTATTAATTAAATGAAAACAGTACGTACAGACGCCAGCACATCAAGTTACCCCAATGTGTCAAATTTTCCCGTTTAAATATAAAATTTATTCTGTTTGTCATAAAGTTGAAAAACGATCAAAGAATTTGGACACATTGGGGTACCTTGATGTGCTGGCGTCTGTACAACCTTAACTTTATAACACAAAAACTAAGAAAAATACAATAACTAAACCTAACAAAAAATAATTGCAAAGCGTCAAAAAATTCTTCTGCATCATGCAGTTAAGAAAAGATGTGACTGCGGGCAGTCAGATATCAGAATAGCCGCGCTGTAGGATCTGTTAAGGATAAGAGGTTTTATGTAAAGTTGATGAATGACGGATATGAAGCATAAGCGAGTGAAAAAGTTGAATGCATGAAATCGTTAAGAAGTGAAAGAGATAGTGAATGAATGTTTGATTCTTCTTTAGACAAATCCGTATCTACGCTTATACGTATTCATGCTACACCTGCAGAATGCAGTTTTGTCTTCCTGGCCGTAAGGCAGCGGCGAGGTGGGCGGTAGCGCTTATTAAGAACTAATGTACTTACTTAAAACTATGTTTCTGAGGGTTTTTACGCTTTCACTCATTGTATTAAGCCTTCTGTATAAACCTATCTGTTCCGCGACCGAATCAAACTAAATAGCGTTTGTTTCAAGTTATTTTGGATTTTCATTTACGATATTGAGTGTTTTGATTCTAGAATAGGGATTTGGGGTGAAGTATAAAACAAACAAGAGTTAAATAAAGTTGAGTGAAAAGTAATTTATAATGTATAAACGTTGTACAGTAACTGATTTTCTATCGTTGGTCTAAAATAGTGGATTGTTCTGTAGTAGGTATATATAAACGCTTTTTATATAATTCATGTAATGGAACTGAATTTGAATAAAACAAAATTGTTTAAGTTATCTTAGTTGACAGGCCTGTTGGTCTAGTAGTTAATGACCCTGACTGCTATGCCGGAGGTCGTGGGTTCGATTCCCACCCAGGATAAATGTTTGTGTGGTGAGCACGACCATTTGTTTTGTGTCTGGGTGTAATTTATCTATAATATGTATGTATTTAGAAATATATAAGTATGTTTATCAGCTACCCATAACACAAGCTCTGCTTAGCTTGGGACTAGATGGCGTTGTGTGAAAAATGTGGGATATTTATTTATTTATTTATCCACTCTGCGAATAATTTGCGGAAATCCATGCAAGAAGTACAGCTGGTGACCTGTCAATGCCTAGAATTAGTATGGAATGACAGTTCAACTTGCCTTCACTTCACCTCCAGGCACTTTGACGGGTTTTTACAGAATAACACTACAGGACCGGTTGATATAGAGATACTTAAGAGAGGTTTACGTTCAGCAGAGGACGTCTTTGGCCAAAATGATGATACAGTCTTAGACAGCCCAGACATTGATGGTGCTTCAAGTTACAAAAATAATCCACAAATTCAGCAACTGTTTATATGCAGATAAAAAATATTTTCTCTTACATTTTTAATAGACGCAAATACAAAATAAATCAAATACAACATCGCAACGGATGCTGTCAAAATCAAAATAGTGCTCCAAGGCAAAATGTGGAAGCAAATAAGGTAGCAAAATTTAAAAATAGCATTTTCTGAATTTATCTCATGAAATTGTCCGTGAAATTGCTCGTTGGGGCACGAAGATGGGCTAAACGTTATGCTCCATGTATCGCGGATCTTTTAAGAGATGGTAAAAGATATTAGAGTGCCAAGATTTATGGAATATAATACGCGTTGACAGCAATGAATTACAAGAAATTAACTACCTTACCTACCTTACTTAACAGCAGTGATAGCCTAGTGGTGTGAGCGGCGGATTGCCAAATCATAGGTCTCGAGTTCAAACCCAAGGCACGCACCTCTGACTTTTCGGATTCATGTGCGTATTGTATAATTATCACTCGCTTCAAAAACGGTGAAGAAAAACATCGTGAGGAAACCGGCATTTATCAGAGATATTTCTCGGCGGCATGTGATGCCAGGTCAGTTACTAACCACACGATAAGAAGAACTACCTTCATACAATCCTAACCATTATAATTGCGAAAGTGTTTCGGCGTGTGTATATGACTACATGTACGAACGTAGGTATTCGAAGCAAGAGAAATATGGAAGAATCATAGCAGATAGCGTTTTTTAGTTCCCATGGGGAAAAGGAGTGAGTTTATGAATGTATGTATGTTTGCTTTTTACGTTTTCAACACTAAACAAATTTTAAAAGTCTTGTATTGTTGTACTCTATTCTAAAATAGAAACTATAAATACGCAAAAAAAACTTGAGAGGTGTCAAGGGCCCCGATGGAACGAAGTTCCTTTCGGTTGAATTAGTTAATTCATTCATTCAATGCGAAATACAAAGACGAAGCGAAAATAGCTGGCTTGCTTTCTATGAGAGAGATAGAGAGAGACAGACAGACAGAGAAACACGCGCACGCCGCACGGCTTACAACCATAGCAAAAAGTGTCGTTACAACTTTTGGTCTTTATTTTTTCCGTCTAGCCCCTTTTCGCAACGCGCGATAAGGAACTTCGTTCCAAAAATATAATAATGTATTTCAAGGTATCAAATCATTACGCTGCCCTATTATTATTTGTTAGAAAAAAGGTTACTTTGAAGATTCCTTCAACACTTTTTTTGACGTACGCTGCCTTTTTGTTATTAGGTATTTTAGAAAATTCGGTTTGATAATATTAAGGAAGTTGCAGAGTAATGGGTGAAGCCGCGGGAATAAATAAAGATGAAAGCTATAGGTAAATTACTTAACGACGACATACAAGAGCTAACGGTACCTACTAGAATTGCTTACTGCTAAGCGATGTAAATAATAGGAGAAAACGCTAAGCAGCCACTTACATTAGAGTTAACATTGTTAATTACATAAACCGATAAAAGTACTTTGCTATTCAAACAAAAATAAAAAACAATTAAAAAATAAAGAAAACAGTATTTTCTTTGTACTGTCACTATGTTAAGTTGTAAAGGTACTCTTTTTTTTTTTTTAATAAAAAAAATTGAAGGTTTGCTCCACTAGGTATGTATTCTATATTACTGTGTAAGATTGAGTTCTCATGCTCGCTACCTGCTTGGGCTTGAGGCCTCGGGTTCGTTCGAGTCAGGCAATTTTTTTTAGTATCATGACGGAGTCTGTATTTGTACCCAATTGATGGCAAAAGGCTCGCCCTCTATTACATGGGACTTAAAACATTACTCACAAAAAGAGGGTCGACTATTCGTTACACCTCATCGTTCTAATAATACAGGCGAAGAAGGGTTATGTTATTACGAAAAAGGTGGTTACGATAATACAAAAGTATGCAAAATGAAACCATGCTGCTTCGTCTTGAAATAAATGAAGATAAGGTCCGAAAGCGGATGATACAAGGATCAGACTAGATTACCGTTTCCGCATAGTAATGCAAGAGTTTCTGGACGAAGCGGACACCGGACAACTTTACGGACTGCGGTCCGCATCCAATCGTCTCGTGTTCTTCAATACATATAAATCAGAACAAACTTTGGGAGAGCGATGCAATAACGTCCATGTCATGCATTCGGTATATCATAGCATATTCATGTGTTGCTTCTATTGCATAAATATTATGTAGCTTAACTGTGTATGGGCCGAAAACACCACAGGCACATAACAGACTACCATGTGACGAATCGGAAACATTATTGCAGGTAACACAGACATTAAAAAGTTTCGTAGATACGAGTACGTTGCTATCCCAGCTTAAAAATAAAATCACATATTTATTTATTTATTAGGATCACCAAATAATATTGTTTATTGGTACAAACTCTTGGGCCGTGAGGTCCGAGTGCTCGTCTTTTGTTCAAAGACATCTCCAAACGTTTGGTTGACGCTTCCCGTGACCCAAGGGCTGGCCTCTACTTTGGCCAGAGGCTAAGCATTGCCATTCAACGTGGCAATGCAGCCAGTCTTTTGGGCACTTTACCAGCTGGCAGCGATGCAGAGGAATTTTTTGATGCTTTGTAATTATTTTTTTTTGTTAGGTTTAGTTATTGTTTTTTTTTAGTGTTTGTATAATATAGTTAAGGTTTTACAGAAATAAATATCCTCTTGGTACAAGCAATTTAAACATAGGCAACAAATCAGAGTAAAGTGTAACAATCACTTATAGGTGAACCCTGCATGCACAATTGCACATAAATTACATTGACATTTTGACATTTGTTTAATAATTTAGGTAATGTATTTTTTAATAATTGTTTATCAGCAAAATATTGAATCTGTATATAGGTATATGACTTGTAAGAATCCCTTATCAATTAAATACTATGACTACTATGACTATGACTAAAACGTTGTCGTAACTTACAAAGATAATAAAATGAAAGAATAAAATATAATATAAAACAAGATTAAAACAAAACCAAAACAAACATTATTATACTAACACGTTCTACTTAACTTAACTGTAGTACTATCCGAACTTAAGTTGAAATACTTTTATTATAATACAAAAAATATATTTAAATAAATAAAAAAAAAAGTACTTGTTGCTAGTTTCACTAAACGACTGATAAAGATCTACGAGTGACTACCGGGATCAACGGCTTAACGTACTCTCCGAGGTACAGATGATGTGTTTTGACATGTTAAGAATTGACACTCATCCTCACTACCTTGTTGAACCAAGACGTACAGACGCCAGCACATCAAGTTACCCCAATTTGTCAAATTTTTCCAATTGAATATGAACCTTATTCTGTTTGACATAAAGTTGAAAAACGATCAAAGAATGTTGACATATTGGGGTAACTTGACGTGCTGGCGTCTATACCTAGAAAAGCGTAGCTTAACCTTTGATCAAGTTGTGTAAACTTATTAAAGTAAGTACTGTAAACCTATTTTAAACGAGTAGGTATGGAGTTTCTTACCTATTTTTCTCCATTTAATTTTTAGAAGGGGCAGCTAGAATCATTCTCTTATTTTTTTAACTTTTAAGTAAAGTCATACTTAAAAACAACACACACACACTGACTATTAGAAAACGAGTCTAATTGAAATAAGTGATTTGTCTTTAACTATGTGTTGATGTTATTATTTAGCTAAAAACTCCGCTGTTTATTAAAGATAACCTTAGATACAATATTAATCAAAATACAAACATACAATGCAACTGAAACCTTAACATTGTAAGAAACAGCCGAAACTGGGTTAAGACGAGATTTGCAGATCTCAAATAAGAAGCCATTTGGATTCTGTAGTAACGCGAGCCGTGGGCACGTTGCTATTTGTCTTCCTCTTGCTTCTTATGTCGTTGGGCATCTGATCTACCGCTTTGGTACTCTGTTTGAAGTAATTTATTTTGTTTAATTAAGTAGGTTCAACAGTCAAACGTTTGTGTACTTCGGCATCTATTATGAAAGGTTAATAATAATTGTTACCTGTGGAATTAATTATATTAACAAACTTTTATACATCACGGCACAAGTGGATGGAGGCGTTATAATACATCCATATCTGGCTTTTTAGATACAATCAAATTTAAGTTATCTTATGATTTAAAAGGTTCGATGGTACAGACGCCAGCACGTCAAGTTACCCCAATGTGTCAAATTTCTTTGATCGCTTTTCAACTTTATGACAATCAGAATAAGGTTCAAATTCAATGGGAAAATATGACACATCAGGGTAACTTGATGTGCTGGCGTCTGTACATAGTGAATTCAATTTGAAGGAAGTCAGTGAACATGATTAATATACCTACAATAGTGGAATTTTTAATTAACTTGAATTGAAACTTCAAAATTACTATAACAAAGTTATTGTTTTCATATTATATTACATTATTCAGTTCATCGTACACATCGTTACAGTGAACTAATTTGAGTGAAATATTTTTCATGCAACTCACAGGCTTATAATAAAATTATAATAATATCTTAGTCAGTTGAAATGTAGGAAATTATAACACATTAAGCCAAGGCTATAATGTAGATCATCATTGTAGAAGGTGGCATAATTAGGTAGGTACACCCATATTCCAGTTGTTACGTGAAATTTCTGTGTAATTAGGACGAGTCTATTGCCATAAACCACTATATGAATTTAGACTCCGGACTGCTATTGAAAAAGAGAACTTTTATTTTATGTCAAAATAAACTTCCTTAGCAAGAAGCACAAAATTTTCTGATGTCGAAAAATGTGTAGTCATTTTTGTGAAGAAACGATGTATTTTTAATTTTAATAAAGCCGAAATGCGCTAGTTAGCCGGCAACAAGGGTATCTGGCAACAAATAGAACAGGGTGAGCGGTGGCTTATTCACAAATCCTGCTGACTGCAGGGAAGGAGGTTATTAAGTTGGATGGTTTTGAAACGATACTAAAACGTTATCACTGTAATAAATTGGCAATGATAATTACATCAGCTGTAAGTGTCGCGTACATTTGCTAGGTTTTTGTGATATTTTGCTGCAGAATTATAAAAAACTTTTGATTAAAAATTACAGTTAAAGATAAAATTGCTTTTTAATATTGTTCCCTTCGTAAAGAAAACTAAATAATTATGTAGATTTTTTTTTTGTCATAATGTTCAGCGTTCCTAAGGACAATGACAAATATTTAAAGTTAGTGAAATTAATACATTTACAGGGTAAATCAATTTACAAATCTCTATCATTTGATATATTCTATCAGACTTTGTTCATAAAACCCGTACATTAAATAAAAACAAATCGTCGAAAATTTGTATCTTTTGAAAAAAATGATAAAAAATAATATATAAGAAAGTAAGTAGTCTCTTGTATTTTTTGCCTATTAATTCGCAGTGTCGTTATTGGGGAGTATTCCCGTTTGAGCACCTATTTATTGAGCACCTATGCATTAACCTATGGGAAATGGGAATACCTTTGGTGCTAAATGCATAGGTGCTCAAAAAATAGGTGCTCAAACGGGAATACTCCGTTATTGGGACTTACAATATTATAGTTGTCTAATATCGAAAGTACAAATAACAACACTGCGAACCAGCACCGCAATGCACCACGACGGATTATCAGACTCGACTTTTTTCAATTAACATGCCAAATGAGCCTCGCTAAGAATTATAATCCGAATACTAAACATTTGTTCACTTTTGAAATTGAATTTACGACTGCACTTTAATGTAATTTGTATGGTGGAGTGGAAAACGAGATTAATGGCATAGTGATGCTTTTCTGTTGCTTGTTTCGTTTGGGTACTAGATGCACACCTACAGAGTTATTTTTTTCTTGGTATATTGTAGTATGTCTCAAATTTTATGGTCATCGAACTCTTACCTAATGTCTTTTACCCTATAGAACCCCACATTAAATGATTACAAATCAAACTGTTTATTAAAAGACATTGTTTTTATGTTTTATTAATAAAGTTTAGTATCAAATCCGACAATTGCCATAACTTAATAATTTCGCGGAACCCAGTTTGTTTTCCCACGGAACTCCTAGGTTCCGCCGAACTCACTTTGGAAATTTCTGTGCCTGCTAACACGTGACAGTCATTTTGAAATTTAATGATTTCCAAAGTTTATAATCTTTTATAATATTTACCGAGTTTTTAATTTTTTTGTTTTTAATTTAAGTTCTTTGAACGAATCAGATAGACGTGTTGCTGGGGTGTGTGTTCCGCCTGTTCCGCCGTTTCTTCTTCGCAGTAAAACGTCTCATGCCGCTGAGTTACGTCAACGGCAGCAGGTAGCTCTGCCGTTGGAAACATGCCGGTCATGTGTAAGAGCTCTAACTCAAAAGTCGCTTTTAGGATTGAACCTTTTTTTACTTCCTCCAATCGACTTAAAGTTACACAAAAAATCTTTTACCCCACCCAATTCTATAAAACACACACGAAATGTTCAGTAAGTAAATACGAACAAACTGCAAGCTGTTAACGAAGACGGTGCAAGTAGAGTTCTAATTAATTATACCCAACAGATGTTTCCTTGCCAGAAACTTTTCAACTGGCTGAAAACGTTCGCCGACCCGTTTGTTTCAGATACTGTACCGCGTTCTTTGCGTAATTTTTTTTTATACATCGTTCTTTTTCGTTCGTTCTTCTTTCTTTCGTAAGTTTGGTGGACAGTCATTATTTTTTTTTATTGTTTTAATTTAAATTTTTGAACAAGGCTTATGTCCACATTGGCATGTCAGTCTCATTATAATTCGAATGTTCAGTCATTAATTGGTAGGTTGTTTAATATTCCAGTGTTCATTACGTACAGTCTTCTTCCATAAATTTTTATATAGTATCCTCGTCTTAACATAGAAAACTAAACCTTTTCCTATGTTGAGGTCGGCTTTAAGTTTAACCAAATGCAGCTAAATACCAGTATGTTACACGATGCATCTTCCTATTTGACCATCAAAACCCAGAACATCAGTCCGAAACGACTGACAAAGATCTGCAAATGACAGCTCGGAGTAACGCTTCGACATGCATTCTGAATCTCAGACAGCAGTGCGATTGTGTTTAAATCACCGCATGAAAATGTAGGTAAAGTGAAGGCAAATTGAGCTGCCATTTCATACCACATACATACATAACGAGTTATGGAGAGGGCCATGCTCGGAGTCTCTCTACGAGGTCGAATCAGAAATGAGGAGATCCTTAGAAGAACCAAGGTTACCGACATAGCCCAGCGGATTAGCAAGTTAAAGTGGCAGTGGGCAGGGCACATAGCACGGAGGAGTGATGACCGATGGGGTCGAAAGGTTCTCGAGTGGAGGCCACGTATCGGCAAGCGCAGCGTAGGACGGCCACCCACAAGGTGGACAGACGACCTCATTAAGGCCGCGGGAACGCACTGGATGCGAACCGCTTCCAACCGGTCTAATTGGAGATCTATAGGGGAGGCCTATGTCCAGCAGTGGACTTCCTATGGCTGAAATGATGATGATGATGATGACATACATAACATCACGCCTGTAATCCCCGAAGGGTTAGGCAGAAGTGTACCTGTAATAGTACACACACATTTTGCAAGTTTTGTAGGGGCGAGCCTATTCCATACGTATATTAATAATTTACTTCACTCAAGTTTAATTCATTAAACCCCAAAGAGGACACCAGTGTCCACGCTGTCATTGGCTTTCTATTGCGTCTCTAATTGACACGATTGAAAGGTACAGCGTAACTTCTAATGAATCAAACGGCTAGTCATGGTATGGATGGTCACCCATCCCCGGACCAACCTAGGCCAGCGTTACTTAACCTTAAAATAAACCCGTGTACGAAACGCGACGGATATAGAATAACAAACTATAAAATCTTAATTATTATTTCTCCCATTCTCCTTATGCACAAAATAATATCGTTAATGGTTTGAAAATATATTAGTGTTGGCAGTAAATTCAGCCTCGGGTTGCGACTCCCTGTATTGTACCGGCCTACTGAAATATGGGTAAGTAATAATTCGTTGATTTTTTGTTACATGAAAGATGTTTTAAATTCAAGGTACCTACTATAATTAGTGGGATAGTGTCGAGATATACTAAATGAACGTAAACCAAATACAACTGTGAAAGAGCAACACTTTGGCGCTCCACAACAGCATTATATAATAACACGATCACACATTGGAATGCATCGAACTACTTTTCCGCCTCAATAATTATAAGCTAACCTATAAGCGCGTACCTTCTATAGGTACAAAAGAAGAATCACTTACATAATAAGAAATGTTTTTTTCTACCTACACCCTAAACGTTATAATCTTCGTTACAAGAAAGTCTATAATGTGTTAGAACAAATTTTTTATTGTAATTTAAAACAGAAAGAATGTAATGTAAAATAATTATAAGGCATAAAAAAATTCATGCCTTCTATATTTTTTCACAAATAGATACTACAAATTTAAAATAATATTTTTTTTGTTTTACATAATGAAAATTTTATGTTTGTGACTTAAACCGTTTTAGTTCACGCACGACTACGTCACTACTTACAAAATTCTCTCTCGGGAACAAAGTGGGGTGCATTTGTTTGTTTTATCCTCATTTCGTTCAGTAATGAATAAGTGGGTATTAAATTGACCACGCTTGTTCTAAATGATATGTCTCGGCCCTCTCGGCATGGCTATTTTTTAATGAGAAAATTCAATATGTAGTAGTTAATTAACTTTATTCAAGGAATATTCCCTTCGACATAAGGCTCTGGGATTAAGATAACTGTGGATGTTAAGGGTTGTGATGACCAAGTGGTAAATAGGTTTAAATCCGGGAAAGTACAATGTGACTTTTTAAATTCAAAAACTGGTTTCTAACTTTCTAAGTTATACTTGGACATAACTGATATCGACATAAATAAAATGTCGGGAGGAAATAGTCTTTTAAAACATATAAGTCTAAATCTAAACTAACTTAATTATTTACTTTTACATGGAACTATATTCCGTTCGTACTGGAGAAGGGCGTTGTGAGCTGCGCTACAGTTTACACTTTTGCAGCTATCATCGTTTTACGTATATAATTGTAAACTATTTATTACTTATTTTCTTTAATATTCAAGTCTTAAAAAAGTACAAACGCCAGCACATCAAGCTACCCCAAAGTGTCCATTTTTTCTCATTCTACATAAACCTTATTTTATCTATACTAATATTATAAAGAGGAAAGGTTTGATTGTTTGTTTGTTTGAATTGAATAGGCTCTGAAACTACTGGACCGATTTGAAAAATTCTTTCAGCGCTGTGAAGCTACACTATCCCCAGGTGACAAATAAAATAAGGTTTATCTTAATAAAATAAGGTTTAATTTACCTTGGCCATCACTGATAGAAAACGAGACATCTCTTTCTTTGTTCTAATCTGTCACCGTCAGTCCTTTTCTAAAATTTTATTTAGCTATCCAGGCAAATCGTACGGCTTTAGAATCAATTCATTAGTTTTTTTTTTTTAAGTTTACTTTCTACTCAGACCTACTGAATGTATGTACACCCCAAAATTCATAAGTATCGGATCCAGCCGTTTCGAAAGTGTTTTGTTACAAACAATGTGACACGAGAATTGTTATGTATTTCAGAAAAAAAAACTGCTGCTACTAAACTGCTACTTTATTATTTTCTAATTTTAATTTCTTTTTATCACATGAAAAAGGATACCTTCATACAAAAGTAAAGGTCGTCAGACTTGATAACTAGTGAAAAAAAAAGAAGACATTTCAAGTTGTTGAATTAAATTAGGCAGACAAAATTTACAAGTCGTCTCGAGAAAATAATATTAAAATAAGCAATATTAAATAAACTAGAACCTTCATTTCTAAGTGACAATGTTAACGCCTCGTTAGCCATTTGAAACGAACTGTAAAAATCTTTCTGAAATCACGCTTTAATTTGCGAATTTATTTTTTCATTATTCTTGTAATAAAAGTCAATGTTGAAATTAATCTAATAATGAATTTGCGTAGGTGTCTGGTTTGTTGAAATGTAAAAATATAAAACGAAATAAATAGTTTTAAGTTATTATAACTACAAAAGTGAGAATAGATTTTAATAATAGGTTTTTTATTTTTATGTAACTACTTAACTAATTATTTTTAGCAATAAATATTTAAAGCAATGTGTTATTATTATGAATAAAACGTTCAAATTAAAGTCACTACGCTGATGATGTTATTCGTTACCTTAGTCGGAAAAATTGCTAATTGTCTTAGTAGTTCTTTCCTAAAAATTAGAAAAGAGTTAAGAAAGTAAAATGATCAAGTTCTGACCACTTGGTACCGTTGGCAAAGCAAAAGCCACTCAAGTCTATGTTCAAGTCCATGTCGGAATCTACAACGTTTTAATCCAATGACACGTTTTTTTTTAGTTTTCAGTTTCTTATTTAAAAAAACTGAAAACTAAAAAAAATTACACGTTCAATAATATATGCCAGACCAAAGTTGTATAATTATCGAATATTATTTGTTTATTTATTAAAGGTAAACCAACAGCTTTTGTATACAGCATTACATTAGAATAATAGTAACAAGCATCATACAGTCGCCAATAATAGGTCGACCAACATTCAAGTGAGTGAAAAAACATTAAATTATTATTAGCTTACTAATAATAATAGTATCAACTGTTTAGTACCTATAACACAATCTCTCAAGCTTAATTTGGGACCAAATGGCGTTGTGTGAAAAGTTGTGGAATATTTATTTATTATTATTTAATTATTTAAATTACAAAAAAAAAAACAAATTAAAGTCAAAAAGAAAACATAACGAAATTACATACACAATGAGAGCTAGTGAGATCAAAATTACATCAAATTTAAAATTAAAATAGAATAGAGTAGACTTGGCAAAATATCTTAGTAAACAATTCTATGACGAAGCGCAGAATCGCGATAGATGGAAGGAGTGGAGCGAAGAGTGGTTTGCCCAGGACTGTCAAAGAACATGCTACAAAAAAACTATTCTAAAATCGCTTTATAGAGGTCTAATACAGTTAAAACAAAATATTATACCCAAAGACTTTCAATAGACGGGACATTAAGAACAAACTTTTTATTCGATATTTGCGTCCTAGTGGACATAAGTGTATTTAAAGTTTAATTTAGTACACTCCACTGCCGTTCCAATATTGCAATATTATTCTAGATGGCGTTACTAAGACATGTTATAATTATTTAAATTATACCCATATTTATTTATGCTCACTGAGTAATATTATAATAATTTCTATTAAACTCTATGGTCAAAAGCAGTTGTATTGACCTCATGTGATTGGTCGAAACTTTGACAGACGACCAATCATAAGCAAGTAAAATGGTGGGAAGTCTGCGTGTAATTTTGAATGGCATGGCGGCATAGCTACGCTAGGTTAGGTGGGAACGGTACATCGGAACTAGTTCCTTGCATTATATCGCTTTATTAATCCATGATACTGTACTGCTGCAACTTTCTATAGTAATAAGGCTGATCCTTAAAGTGTATAAAGTTTTTTATATTTAAAGTCCTTGCTTCTGAGTACTGAACTAGTACGGTTTACAGACAAGGGATCACAATTTTTCTATGATATTTCGCCTCATGACCTCTGTACAATATCTTAATTCTCTTTGATGATACCAGATTGTATTTCACAAGGTTTCATTTGTCATACAAAAGTCACTTGACAAAAAATCAGCAAGAAATCTATTAAAATATCTATAAAATAAACTGAACAAAATAAAAGTCAACACGCCCTATAAGTGCGTTCAATCTGTATTTGACTGACATTTAATGATCGAAGAAAATTGTATTTGAATCTTTTTATTTGTTACGTTCAATATACAGGGTGTATAGCATTTTAATGGAGTGGAGATTTCACAGTGTCTGCCCCTTGAGGGTTGACAGAGATAAATTGAACTCGCCTTTTGGCATTTTAGGGTTCTTTGGAAACAACCTTAAAACGCGTTTACGAGTTTGTACTTTGTTAAGCGGAAACTCTCGGCTATTGTTTCGGTAATAAATTCAAATGTTTCTGCAATTGGTCCTCAGGTATTAACTTTTTAAGGAGAAGCTATGGGCGAAATAGGATTTGGGTACTGCAGCAGTATAATTGGGTAGGAATGCTTTTATCTTGTTGAAACTTTTGAAGTTGTGCATTTTTTTCTGTTAAAGCTTAATAGTTACATGAACGTAAGGCAAGGCTTAAATAGTTTAAAGTACTGTGTAATAATTTCATAATTATAATCGTGTCCTCTAACCAAATAACAAATAAAACATTTAAAAAATAAGCGGAACCAATTTTAATTTCACCATTTTTTTTCAAACTTCATCAAATATACATACTTCAATTTGTTTCGATACAAACACGAAATATATTTTGGAATTGTCAAAAATAATAAATCAGTGACACAGAATTCAAAATAATTATTTCCTTTGAAAATTGTGTACCTACAAACTAAAACGTATTTGGTATAGAGTAAGTGTTTGGCGTGGCGCTTATTGGACATCACTAATTAATACTCTGTAGCTTATGATATACCTACTGCAGAGAACTAAGTGTATACCCCTTGAACCATTTTATCGGCTTATATCAGACAAGCGAAACACGCAATTAAATGTGGCGATAAAAGAACATGGTCTATGGATGGAATAGATTAAAAAAAAAAGATGAAAAAGATTAAACAAACCGGGCTGGTATCCGCAACTCGACGTCAAAGCGCGTATTTTGCGTATGGGCTATAATCTACAACGTGAGCCCAGTGCAAATTGCTAGAAGTCACATGTCTTCGAATTTTTGGTTCTAGGGCATGCCGGTTTCCTCACGATGTTTTCCAATGTTTTCCTTCACCGTTTTTGAGCGCAGTGGTGATGAAATAAATTACACAAAGTAATGCGCCTGCCTGGGTTCGAACCCACGACTTACTTTTCGTAAGTCGGGGCCGCAACCACTGGGCTACCGCTGCTCTCAATGGAATAAGTAATAGATTATAATGCTCTTTATTCTACACCATAATTACTGTAAGTGTAACATAAGTATGCCGTTACGTGAAGGTTAAATCGCAAAATCATATCGCAGGGTTGCGTTGAGCCTGTCATTAGGAGCACATTACATAAAACATAAGTTGAATGTTTTCTAAATGATACTGAAAAGAAAATGTAGAAAACTAGCAGACGTCACGCAGTTTCACCCGCGTAGTTCCCGGTCCCGTGGGAATAAAGGGATAAAAAGTAGCCTATGTCACCCGGGGGTAGTGTAGCTTCACAACGGTGAAAGAATCTTTCAAATCGGTCCAGTAGTTTCGGAGCCTATTCAATGCAAACAAACAAACAATGAAACCTTTTCTCTTTATAATATTTGTATAGATAACTGGACTTAATACATGTCATATTTTTTTACAAAAGCTCTGTCTATGTGAAAAGGTTTACACTTCAGAGATTTTTAATCACATACGTTTTGAGGAGTACTTTTAGTTAGTAACTTTCTGTGTGCGCTACGTCAAACGGTATAGCGTAGCACGACTTAGGTCAGCGTAGCACTTCGTAGCACGGATAACACGGCGTAGCAGCGGCTTACACTTTGGATAACAACAAGCAATATTTTTTCTTTTTAACTTTTTAAATTTAACACAACAGAAAATCACTATAGTAAATATTACTTTATCTTTTATTAACCAAGCATGCAACAAAATAGGTACTAGTTTTACTTTTGCACAGGTTCAATTTTTTTATATTATGCCTGCCGTTTGGTGCTTAGAGTGTGGATGAGGTGTTATTGATTGACTCAGCTCTTGCATCACATCACCCCACCTTTCCCGAACCGGTGCGCGTGGGTGAGTCACCAGTGACTAAATCAGTAAAATACCTCTGACGTAAAACAATACCTCAATAAGGCAAACAATTTAAAAAAGCCTTTAGTGTTACTTTATGAAGTGAAGTCAAACAAGTGAATAAAAGTTTAAAAACAAATTTCCTGCGCATCTTACAAAAATGAGCAATGACGGTAACTAGCCTTATAGCATATTTTTAAACAAACAATTAAAACGTCTGTTTTCCGAATACAAACGTGTACTATAAGTAAAGGCTCAACATTTTAAAGTCAGATATATAAAAAAAATTGTTTATTTCTTTAACTTTGCTTATACACTACTATTAGGTTGTCGGAACTGCCCAGGAAGCATTTAGTACTAATGCTTGTGTTGGGTCGTTCACATATAGGTTAGGTATTACGGGACGAACTTATTCATTTATTTAGTACATGGAGGACTTACAGCTAATAAAAACAAACAAAACAAAAATAAAGAAACCGTAGTCACCAGAAAGCCAATGACAAGTCCTCACGTATAGAGTTAAGTTAAAAATGTTTGAATGGTGTGAGCACAATAAAAAAAATACGCTATTCATTATTATTAGTTTTTTTTAGGAAATTATCTTTAAAAAATAAATAAAATCATAAACAAAGTAGCCACTACACGAATAATTTGAAGCTTAAGCACCTATTTTATTCCTATCTTCCTACTAATATTATAAATGCGAAAATTTGTGAGGATTGATGGATGGATGGATGTTTGTTACTCTTTCACGTAAAAACTACTAAATGGTTTTTAATAAAATTTGGAATGGAGTTAGCTGACACCCTGGATTAACACATAGGCTACTTTTTATCTATGTATTCCCACGGGCACGGGACCTACGCGGGTGAAACCGCGGGACGTCTACTAGTAGTATTGTCATAAGAAGGTACAAGTCCAAACCTAGAATCTTATGATCAGCATCTTATGGTAGTAGTTCCAACCCGTAGACCAACAAGTCTGTCAACTTGAAACAAACAAAACAAAATCAAAGGTACTTGTAATAACCGAATTCCGGATACTTACAACTCTTTAAAAGGCCATTCAAATCAGACAATGAAAACTCATCGACAGAGGGTTCACGGCAGGAAATGGTGGAACAAAGAAGATTGTCTACCAGCTAAACTTTTCAGAAACAAACATTCTTATTAGCCAAAAAGGTTTGTATAATGAAAACAAGTAACCCTTTTTCTAAAAGACGTTTACCGATTTTATTCCTTACCCTATTGTTTTAGAAAACAAATCTCTTTACCATTTTTTCTGCTCTGTTATTTTTCTTTATATATTATTTAATATATTATACAAATAAGGAGATTATTTTTAAGGCCCAAAAAAGGTACGTCAGGTCAATGTATGGATTAAAATTCACAGACTTGTAAACCTTTTTTTATTAAATATAAAATACTGACGTTACCCTGTATATGTACAGACGCCAGCACATCAAGTTACCCTAATGTGTCAAATTTTCCCAATCGAATATGACCCTTATCCTGTTTGCCATAAAGTTGAAAAACGATCAAAAAAATTACATTATTAAAATACAGCAGCTTCGAAAATGTACAGACATTTTCGAAGCTGCTGTATTTGTTAAAACCAACCAAATATTATTTCCTAAGCTATTAGTTAGAAATGACCGCGATCGACGGCATGCCAATATGTTGTGTTCAAGGTGATCCAAAACAGCACTGATGCGTAATAGTATTTTTTGTATGGCTCCAATAATTTTTGATCACATACCAGAAACAATCAAAATGTTAAACATTAATCTATTTAAAAGACATTTCAAGAATTTTCACGTAATCAATACACTTACACTATATACACTTGCTGTGTTCCTGGAAGAAAAGTTACTTGATACGCTATCTTGAAATGTTTTAATTGTGTAATGTTCTTGATATTGAATCTGTATGAATACCCATTATTTTTAATTACTGACATCTGACATCCAATTATTATATAATGTAACTTTGACATCATTATTATCATATTAAAAAGTATTGTAATTTTTGCTAAAACATTTGTCCTGGATAGGAATCGAGCCCACGACCTCCGGCATAGCAGTCAGGGTCACTAACTACTAGACCAACAGGCTAGTCAATGAAGGCCGCATCTTACATCAAACAATATGTATGTAAACACGAGAGCATCATCTGTTAGATAAAATTCAAGCCTAACTTTCCGTTTAGATTAAAAAGCAGCACTCTACGAAAAGTAATAACTCTATGGTAAGTGACAAATCTGCAGGCCTAGTCATATTACAAATTCTATTTCTATTATCGTAATCTATAAAGCGACATTAGAAAGAAAATGGCGTAATATGGAATCAGCTGCTTGTCAACTGTCAAGTGTTAACGAGTAGAATTTAAAAAATGAAATACACTTGACAGTTCTCAAACAGCTGATTCTATATTACGCCATTTTCTTTCTTTAATAGAAATAGAATAGAAATAGAATTTGTAACATGGCTAGGCCTGCTGGTGTCAGCAACTATAGAAAGAAAATGGCGTAAGTATATTGAATCTGCTGTTTGTCAACTGTCAAGGTGTTAACGAGAAGAATATGTAATATGGCTGAAAATTAAATACACTTGACAGTTGACAAACAGATGTTTCCACATACGTCATTTTGTTTTTTTAATAGAAATAGAATAGAAATAGAATTTGTAATACGGCTAGGCCTGCACATTTTTTATGCTGCTCATGCGCCTGTCTTGACCTAACATTCTGTTCAGAAATATCTCTCAGGCAGGCCGGTTTCCTCACTATGTTTTTTTTTACCGTTTTTGAAGTAATTGATACACAATACACATATTATGTCTTCGAATAATCAGAGGAGCGTAACCGAAATAAATAATGTAATAAAAATAAAAAATAAACTTTTGCAATAAAGCGGAACACATTTGAAACAGTCTCGCGGCCAACTTATCAAAATGTTTATACCATTTTGATAATCAAATATCATTTAAGTCAAGCTTAAAAACGTTGAAATATTCCGCCTTTTTCGTCGCCTGACACAATTTCAACAATGCCCGGATCACATACTTTGCTTGTTTCATTGTCCAAGGTACTTTGCCCGAAAAATGGTGATTGATTTTCGGAAAATAAATTCGAGTTTTTGTTTTTGATTAAAATTAGCCTGTTTGTTGAATATTCCTTTTGTGTTGAGTGTCGGTTATTAATTATTCAGTAGACAATTGTAAAATACTTGAACAAAATAATGTAAGCCTTTAAATAGACTTATTGTTTTATATTCAACAAAGAGACGAGTCGATCATTTGTTTTGCTAACGCGAGTTTTTTCTAATAAGTACCTATTTTTGTTACTGTTACGCGACCAAATATTCTTTTTATTTTATTTAATTACAACAAAATAATTAGGATAATATTTTAAGTCATGCACTTATTTTCTTTAAAATTATCGTTCTTGTAGTCGGGTGTTAGATAGAACAAAATGAATTAAAAGGGTACTTCACCAATAATTGACTGACCGTTTGGTCTAGAAGTAAGTGGCCCTGATTGCTATGGTCGTGGGTCCGATTCGCACCCAGGACAAATGTTTGTGTGATGAGCATGATCATTTGTTTAGTGTCTGGGTGTAACTTATTTATAATATGCGTGTATTTAGAAATACATAAGTATGTTCATCAGTTGTTGAGTACCCATAACACAAGCTTTGCGACTAAATGGCGTTGTGTGAAAGTTGTGGAATATTTATTATTGTTATCAATAACCTGGATCCCACATTTTCCAAACAGTTGCATAAGTTACTCTATTTGGGGTATTTTCTATTGAGTTACCTGTGGTCGTAGATTGGTTGTGCTTCTCTTTGTGTGTATTGAAAGGTGACCCATTCAATGGGTAAGCTCTAGCTTTAATAGCCCATACATTAGCACAGAAATTACAAGGGACTAACCCTCTAAAGCCATTAGCACTTCACGTTGACAGCTAAAATGCTGCTGTGAGGCTAACTTAAAAGGGATGGGTAGGTACCATTGAGTAAGTAAATGAAAAGGAATAAAATGTTCGAACCGCTAAGTACTAAATGCAATGTTTGCCAAACGTTTGGTGATTCCCTCAATGTGCCATGCATTTCTTACAAATATGCTATTCTGTTTCACAATATTTGTTTGCTAAATCAAATTTTATGCGGTAAAGAATATGATAAAATAATGCAATGCAATCATTTAACATAAGTATAGTATTATACATTTCTTGGTGCAATCTCTATTTCTTAAAAATATGTCAACTGTTATGTATTTGCTGTAAACCTTCAAGAACTTAACAAACGGTTTCATGCTTTTGCAATTATTTCACTTAAAAAGTTTTACATTTTTTAACATACAAACCATTACCATTTGGTCTCATATTTAGTTTTTGTACTAAGTCATAATAACTTTTGCGCTAAAACAGCCTAATGTTTAGGTGTCATTAAGTGTTACTGAAAACGAGAATGACGCCCTTTATAATTTTTGCCGAACTCAGGTATTTTATTTTATATCCACATGGGATACAGTGAGCGCCATTTTAGTGTGTTGACGTGGTACTAACTACCGTCGTCAGTCAGCCCGTCCGGTCTTAATGATCTGTCCACACAGGATGGATGTCGATAGCTCTATTATTTTTGTTACTGTTTTCCTAACTTTGACGAATCCCCTTAATTATTATTTTAGTGGACAGCATTTTGTAGACAGAACCGACCCAAAGCTCTTCATTTATAAATTAGTTCTGAAAAATATTTTACACTGTATTTCTTAAAAATATACTATGTATGACCAAATTTCAGTCACGTAAAAACTCTCTATGTGGACAGCACAAATATTTGATGTTAACGTAAGGTCTATTCAAACTTATTTTATATAGAAAATTATCAAAATATAGAATAAAGCCAGGCAATATAAATCAATAAAGTAAATTGAATAAATATTGTAATGTCCAAATCAAGTATTTTTTTATTGATTTGACGTCTCGTTTAACATCAATTAAAACGACAAGCAGTAGTACGCCACATTGAGCGCAGATATGCCGCGTATATATTATACTGCACAAAAAAGTGTGCGCAAACATAGATGCAATCTGTGTTCCTTATCTCACAAAGTTCTATGGAGAGGTGATCCGAAACGACCGGGAAGACATCAGGAAGATCAATGGCTTTACGTACTTTCTAGTGCAGTATTTGCTGATGGAATGCGTCCAGAATAAAGTTAAGCAAGAACGAATCAAAGTTAAACAGGCTGAATGTAAGACTGACCCAAAGTGTTTTAGCAAATCCTAGTTAAAGGAAGAAGTTTAAGTTAAAAGATATTATTATGTGGTTTAGTTTTAATTGTTCAGCAGTGAACAGCAGATTCTTAGTAAACTATTACTCACTGCATTTTGTGTCGTCAGTAAATTGTACTTTTTACGGAGTAGTTTTAAATAAATTTAATCAGCTATAAGGCGTGAAGGGGCTGGCATAGCCTTATTGTACAAAATCCCTAAATTTAAATGTAAAAATAAAGATTAAAAAAGTGTTTTCTAGGTGTCAAACGAAGTAAGTACGAAAGTTGGTGACTTTCATACTTCGGGTTAATAATAGACTAATGGAAAATCCCAGGAACAAATAAGTTCCGTAATCTTGTAAACCATTTATCAGGAAACTTGTATCAAGAAACGAAATAGAAAGATAAATAAAAAACCATTAATTTTGTGCAGACAAAAGACATATTATACCGTACAAAACGTACAAAAATAAGCAATAAAAAAAACAAATTATAATTTTTAAAGTTTAAACAAAAAAAAATCAAAATTTCAACAGTGAGGTATATAGTTTATTTTAATTCACTAAACTCAAGTTACCAGGTTATTCATCGATATAAATAAATAAATATTCCATAACTTTTCACACAACGCCATTTAGTCCCAAGTTAAGCTTGAGAGCTTGTGTTATGGGTACTAAATAGCTGATAAACATACTTATATATTTCTTAATACATGCACATTGTAGATAAATTACACCCAGACACAGAACAAATGATCGTGCTCATCACACGAACATTTGTCCTGGGTGGGAATCGAACCCACAACCTCCGGCATAGTCAGTAAGGGTCGCTAACTACTAGACCAACAGGCCAGTCAAATGATAAAAAATGATATGTTACATCCTGTATTCTGAGATATTTGAATAATCTCGATAAACAGTGGAGCAAACGTTTTCAGAGGGACCGATCCAGCTGCTCCAACGTAAGATATAGCTTCGACTCCAGTACATTTGATTATCATATATTTTTTTGTTTCCCCTATCCTTTTATTTTCCCCTAGTGATTTTTGGGTATATCTATTTGCATATTGGAAACAGATATTGCAGAAAAATTTATTACATCTACGTATTGCATAATCTTTCGAGTGATATATGTTATTTACCATTCCCTCTGTAACTTGCTTTTGGGAATTATAGTTACAATATTTTTCATGTAGTAGTTTATTTTCTCTTTTGTTTGTTTAAACAAATTGGTTTTGCTTTCGCAACCGAGGTCAATAGCTGTTCGATACCCAGCGAAGATATATAATCCCGAACGATAAGGGTAGGAATAGGGTTGTCAGTTTTACTTTAGAAGGATATAAAGCAAATAAGAGTACGATAGCAAGAATATACGTAAAAAATCGTTTACGTACCTTTTGGTCTGTTTTATAACCGATTTGGGAGCGAAATATTGTTGTGTCATTGTTTTTCTTGCGATACGATTCCGTAAATCAGCCATTGTACTAAGCTGTGCGAAGCTTATAAGCTAGCTGTTTATTTTACGTTACTCTTGATATTCAGACTGTCTTCTTGGTATAGTGGTCGTAAGCGTTATTGCTGAGTAAAAGTACTGGGTCCGCTCCCCAGATCAAGTAAAGTATTATTAGGTGTTACCATCAGATTTTTTGTATTGGTCTGTGTCTGGTTCGACAATGATCGTAAAATACACTACATAAGACTGAAGAATAGGTGGCTAAATGTGAGTTTACTCTAGATAGGTACCAGAGGCGTCTCTAGCCCTTGTGGCCGCCGTGTGCAACTAGTAGGAGCGGGGTCAAAATGGAACACTAACAGTTATATTTACAAACGGAAATTCGTTTGAGATAGGGTCTTTGAGAGCGCCGGCATCGACGCATCTTTGGAGGTGTCGCATTAGAGGGCGCAGGGCGCTCGGCGCCCCTTTAGACCTGGCGCCCGTGTGCGCCGCACACCCTGCACCATAGGTAAAGACGCGATGGTATTTTTCTATGCTTCAAATTATAGTATCACTCATTAACTTCAGTCGGATAATAGCAATAAAAATCCAGAAAACTTATGAGTTTTTTTTAACCAATTTCATTTTGTGCATCAAACTCATGTTCACTACATTAGAGCCCCTATTTCTCCAAGACTGCACCATGTCTAAAGGATTCCCAAGGAATCTATGATTCCCAAATGCCGTTCAAACCTATATATCAGAGTGTACGCGACAGCATTGAGCGATGTCCTAATATCCGCCATGAAATGGTATCGTCAGTAATGCTCTGAACTCCCGGCCTAGACGAAGATGAGATTCGTAGTTCCATACGGACTCCACGACCGTAACGCGGATTTTAGATAGACGCAGATGTCAGATCTAAGAGTAGGAAAGAATTTATTACGAGCCATCGAAATACATAGTTGGAATCAATTTGAATTGAAATATGCAGTGGATCTGAAGCGTTACTAAATATTTTAAAGTTATGCAGTCGATATGAAATATGGCGTCAGCCGATTTACATCGGGTTTGTAAAAGACTGTAAGTTAAACGTTTACAAAATGTTAGCGAGTGTTTTTTGTGGTTTAGTGCAGTGACTGCCTCAATGGTCGGGCAAACCTTTAGTTCGTTTTACCACCTGAAATTTCTGAAGAGCTGCCCAGAGCCCAGAGTCTACATTTGTGCCCGATTGATGGCAAATATCAAGTGGGGATTTACAAGGGATGGGAAAATTTATTCTGATCTGGAAAAGAGAGTGAATACAGGGAAATAAAGTGACCAGCCAGTCGATGCCTGGAAAAGCATGACTGGCTGTTCACAATGATGTGAGGTGCCTACACTTAGTATAGGAATGAATGTTGGGCGTTGCAAAAGAGACGTGAAATTAGAGTAAATGATGTAGAAATGAGTTCTTTGCAAATCTTCACACGTCTTCTAAACATGACAAACAAAACGCATACTTTTCACGAGTTTTGTCTAGAGTTCAATACACGAATATTTTAAAACATTCCTGTGATTTTAGGCTTCTGACTATTAGTCGCTACACTATTAACCAAAAAGTGACTATTACAACCTGAATCTTTAACTCCCCAACCATTTCGACAACACAATTTTAATGTAAATCTCTATTTATCTCACTTAGCAACTGCCGCCAACATTAATTCGCTTTGCTGTAGCGTTACGGTTGCAATGACGCTAATTGCGATGCCGTTTGTCCTAAGTGAATGTACATTTGCTGAAGTCTTGTTCTGTCGTCAGTCGTTGCAACAATTGCAGTGACATTTTGTAGGTTAAGAAATTAATAAAATTACCATTAGATTAGGAGTAAGCCGATGGAATTTAAGAGAAGGTATTATGATGTAAGTACGTCAATATATCGGTAGGAATTTAAAAACTTTTACGAGGTGGAGGGTCATCGGCGAACAACTTCGAGTTCTGTCTGTCGATATAGAACAAACCACCCCGTGAAAATCCGAGTGAAGTGAACTGTCAATATCCATTTATTATTATAGAATGACAGCTCAATTCACCTTTACTTCACCTACATTGTCAAGAGGTGATTTTATTAGAATCGCACTGCTGTACATGAATTACATGGAATCGAAACCGGGACTTCATGCTCAGCAGTAACACTTGCGACAGCTAGATCAACGCCTTTGTGGTTTTTGCCTTTACCTCATAAAAATGTTTGAGCTTTGGGATTTCGGAGTCCTTTTCACCCTGTGTGTCTGTCTATGTTTCACCACATGTCGTTGTACAATGGTTTATCAAAAGCATTCATTCTAATATGTCATATAAATTACTTCAATAGTTTTTAAGTTTATTACACAACAATAAAATTCAAAATCAATAGGAAAACATTTACAGATTTGAATAGCTTGATGTGCTTGTGTCCGTACAATGCAGGAATAGACTTTGTAGACGTGAAAACTAGTGGTACTCTGACAAACAATCATTTTCTTGCATGCTAAACCTAATATCTCAACCAAAATCTATTTTCTAAATCAAGCCCCTATTCAATAAATCTTAACTACCAATTCCACGTCCCGAATACGACGAAATTGTAACTAAAAAAGCTTTTATTTACAACAGTAATATCATAATTTTACATCACTGAATCACCACAAACTCGAGACAGATTAAAGAGAAGAAACTAAAGGCTCCACAGTGAAGAATGAGCGAACTATAATAAATAATGGGCAAGTACATTTGTACCACTATTTCTCTTCCACTGTCAGAAGAAAATTCATCGTTCACACCGACCGACCGTTTGTTTTGTTTGAACATTGTTTTTTTATTTATTATATTATTGTTGAACGATATTGTTCTGTTCTTTGTTGATTTTAAGTTCAAGTGGAATCGAAAAATTTATTACTGTCGGTGCCACAAGATACCTACCTAATCACACTAGTGAAATAAGCACCTGTCTTCTGACAAGCTAGTAGCTATTACTTAAGATTTTTTACGGCTTAAATTTATAATTTTAAGGGATATAATGTGGTTTATCGATATCGCAGCAGGCCTAGAAGGAAACAACAGGATGAATCAAAATATTTTTCCTTCAAAATTTTCTTGGACGAAGAGATTCTACTTTGTAGCTAATGCGGATTCAAGCACGAAAAGACGCAGATTTAAATATTGAAACAAAGATTTAGTTACAAAGTCCAAGAAATTAACAAAATGACGTAATACAACGAGAAAATAGAATCTCTTTGTTCAAGAATATATTATATAGCCTGCAGTAGGAAAATCCAGGCTTGGTACATAGGTACATAACTTTCTAGATTTCAATGATCGGCATGTCAATACTGCCCTTCTAATGTGAGGTTTTTGTCTAACATTAACTAAAATGCTTACTATTATAACCTTTTCCTGACTATATTTGTTGATTTAATTCTATTCTATTTCTATTATAGACAGAAAATGGCGTATATAGAATCAACTGTTTGTCAACTGTCAAGTGTATTTCATTTTCAGCCATATACAAATTCTACTCGTTAACACTTGACAGTTGACAAACAGCTGATTCGATATACGCCATTTTGTTTCTATTGTCGCCTGATCGATTACGATAATAGAAATAGAATTTGTAATATGGCAAGGCCTGCTGCTTACGTCGCACGCGGCATTAGATTTCTCTTTTGATATATTTTTATTTTATATTTCTCCTACTTTAAGTACTTGTCCTACAGTACCTATCTGACCCCACAACACAGTTACATGGTAACGCGATATACCCCTTGCTTAGACTGATTTTAACACCTGTCAAAGATCTACAAATTGCAGCCGGGACCAACGGCTTCACGTATTTTCTTTGGCATTTTTCACTATTACGATATACTCAATCTTCTAGATCAGATATCGATCTTGTTTGCTCCGAAGCAATGACCTTGAACACCGATCTTATTAATCTACATGAGTGTTTTCCCCTAGAGGAAATTTTGCTCTATTTGTCAACGAATTTCTCTTGCGTCACGAAACATTGGAAATGCGTAAAATAATGACACAATCAAGTTACGTAGTTGTTACTGTTTAAAATCTATCGGTCATCCTCTGCCTAGCCTTTTTTAGGGTTCCGTAGTCAACTAGGAACCCTTATAGTTTCGCCATGTCTGTCTGTTCGTCCGTCTGTCCGTCCTCGCTTAACCTCTTGTGACAGTTAGCAATAGTTTTTTTTTTGTTTAATATATAATGGGTCTACTCTTGACCTCAATCTTGTCCTTTTCCCAACTATGTTGGGGTCGGCTTCCAGTTTAAACGGATGCTGCTGAATACCAGTGTTATACATGGAGCGACTGCCTGTCGGACCTTCACAACCCAGTAACTGGGTTACACGATAAATGATCCCCGACCAATTTCGGCCACAGCGACTTGGATCTGCCTATTAAGAGCATCGCTGGTGTGCCCTCTGGTGACTGACATAGCCAATTTTTGCCGTGAAAGTGCGATCACATTCACTGCAAGTCAGCACCCCTCCGACGTAATTGTATTGGATGGCCGCGGGTGGTCGGGCCTTAAGCTCGTCACGTTTAGCATGGAGCTCTTCTCTACGTCGCCTTTCAAACTCAAACACCTTAGTGCTCACGGTATGCCTCCACAGTGACCGGTCCGCTGCCATTGCCTCCCATTGTGACGTGTCTAGGTCACATCTTACACGATATCCCTTAGTTAAACTGGTTGAAAGATTTTTGGGCTTCTGACTATCTGTAACGACTATCATAGATCGACAAATGACAGCCGGGACCAACGGCTTAACGTGCTTTCCGAGGCACGGAGGAGTCTTGATATGTAATGAATAGTCACCCATCAACGGACCAACCTCGTCAAAGGTAGCTTAACCTTCGATCGACCCGTGAGGCTGTTACTATTTAGCCACTAACTCCTCCCGGTTTAAAGCCTATCGGTATAAATTTATTTATTTAATTCTTTAAGCTTAAATAATAATAATAATTAACGAAAGCGACTAACGAAAGGTATTTACAAGGCAGATGTAAGTGGGAACGCCGGGAGGGGACGCCCTAGAAGAACATACATAGACCTTATTGGTGAAGTTACTCAGAAAGGTCAGGTGCGTAGTACTCGCAACCGGCGTGTGTGTATGACAACATGTATAAATGTAAACGAAGCAAAAGAAGTATGTAAGAATCGTAGCATATGGCGCTCTGTAGTTTCTGCCTACCCCCACGGGAAAAAGGCGTGAGTTTATGTATGTATGTAATAATAATAATAATTTATTCATTAAATATAAGCTTTCAAATCAGTTAACACTGTAAAGAGACTGACTTGATTTATTACTTCTGGCCTGTTGGCCTAGTTGTTAGTGACCCTGACTGCTATGCCGGAGGTCGTGGGTCCGATTCCCACCCAAGACAAATGTTATGTTAATAATTATTTGTTTGTTTTTATGTTATTCTTTGCTTTTTCCAATTTTGCATATTAATTGAAAGTGACTGACTTTTCATTCACTACTATCAAATAGTAAATAAATAAATGTTCCACGTATTTTTCACACAACGACATCTAGTCCCAAGCTAAGTTAAGAGCTTATGTTATGGGTACTAAACAGCTGATAAACATACTTATATATTTATAAATAGATACATATTATAGATAAATTACACCCAGACACAGAACAAATGATCGTGCTCATCACGCAAACATTTGTCCTGGGTGGGAATCGAACCCACGACCTCCGGCTTAGCAGTCAGGGTCACTAACTACTAGACCAACAGGCTAGTCGGTCTCGGTATAGTGGTGGATGATAAAGTAATTATTACTATATTGCGATAGTCTTTTTTAGGAAAATAAACAAAAGATTAAAGGTTCACAATTATTATCAATTTTAATAATACTCTTGACAAATATATACTCGTAATTAAAGTAAAGAAAAGAAAACATCATCATGCATTAAATGTGACAGTCATGTCAACGGTAAAATTTACCAAGGCGTTGGACTAGCGATCGAAAGGTCGTGAGTTCGATCCCCACCCATTGCACTATTGACTTGAACCCACTCCAGACACAAGTATATTTAGCTTAGTTTGTGGGGTTAGCATGAATACTAGTAGCACAGTATAAATATATTAATACAGTAGGACGACGCCTTTGATCTCTGGAAAAATGCCGACAACTTCTACACGCGTTAGACTTGAATAATACCTCCCGCACTACGAACATCGTTTTGTTCGCAGTGCGGGAGCGGCTTTCCCGCGTCTCGCTCCTCACACTCCGCACGATTGCCCTGTCTAGACAGCTTCGTCAGACGACTGTATGTTTTTAGACTGTGCTAGTAGTGTGCATACCACGTTAATAAAACGCTTAAAAAAAAAACTGGCGTTAACGTTCATTAAATAAATAAATAAATAAAAATCTTTATTTATACAAAAACCTTCAACATTGCTTACTGACTATGTCACATATATTTACGTGAATTAATGGTCAAACAAATAGAGTAACCCTGACTCCCAAACTAGGAGAACCTGTGACTTAGGAGTCAGTCTGCTGTCACATGATACAAAAACCTTTTAATAAAAGTGTGTAAAAACAAAATATTGCAAGCGAGGAACAGATGTGAAAGTATAACTAAATTATTTTAACAAAGCTTAAAAACTAAGACTGGAGGAATTTTATTAGACAGGGTTAATTTTTGAGTGTGAATGTGTAGGTTATTGTGTGTGTGTGGATGTGTTGGTATGTATGTGAGGTGAGGGTGAGCGTGAGTGTAAGAGGGGTGTAACAGTGTGTGGGCTTGTGATTGTAAGTGTGTATAAGTGCTGTAGTGTTAGTATATTTATGGGTCTTGCTGAGAGCTTGTCTTGTAATACAATAAATGGGTAGAAGCAATACTGAACGTCTACTGCCGGAGGTGAAGTAGTTCCTCTGTCCGGACGTAGTCCTGATCTTGAAGCCAATTCTGTACTTTAACTTTGACTTCGTGCAATGGTGACTTAGCCCAGTTATTTGCATAGCTTTAGCGATGTTTCTATAAATGAAAGAGCTCACAACGTAGAACTGTCGCCTAGCAAATGGGGTCCTTTGGCGTATTGTTGGGAAAATCATTTTTTTGCTCTGCGTTTAGTGTTATCTGGTACATTGAAAGTCAATGCTGATTTTTTGGCCCAAAAAAAGCATGTCTGCTGGTTACCTTAATGTTCCAATGAATAGAGGTAGGAGGATAGACGGCATCTTAGCCCTGTTTGAAATCCAAACGATTACAATATAAAACTCTCGAAAAGGTTGTTATTGAATTGATCATAAAATATTGACTGTGTAAATATTAACCTAGTTTTGCTCGCTCGAACTACTATTACTCCGTTCTTCTAGTTCTGACGTATGTATTGCATTTTCTGAAAGTGTGTGATTAGATTGAACAGTTGTGAGCACTTGGATCTGACTCTTAAGTTCTTTGAGTTCAATATCATTGTCAATGTTTTTATTTTGAATAAATTTTAATTCTTCTTTTAGGTATTCAACCATTGTTTGCAGATATTCAATATCTTCTCTAACTTCATTTCGTATTAAACGAGTAATGTTTTCGATTTGGTCATTCATACCTTCTTTTATAACGGTTATTTCTCTGTGGCATTCAGCCAAATCTTTTTTGAAGTCGTATTCTATTGACTGTCTCGGATTTTTCTTTGTTTGACCATGTTTCTCATAATATGACGAAATATTTGAATTCTGAAACAAGATCAAATTTGTAAAACCCATCCAAGTGCGAGCCGTCTTATTTAGAAAGACCGACCCTTTTATTTTATTATGTCTAATTAAAGCACTACATTAAGACCAACTTAATTTGCCTATATTTAGGTTGTCATTATAGTTATTACAATTAAGTACCATTAACAAAACTATGAGGACAATTTTTCGTATGGGTTCCTTAAAATACAAATTACAAGAGAAGCACCCTCGATTTTTATAAAACTTCACTCTTATTGTTTCAGTTTTGCAGCATAATAATATAGTCGGTTTATATATAATATATTATTATCATCATAATAATATATTATGATGATTCAGTTTTGTGGCAGATAGAGATAGATGGATCTCGGTGACAACCTTGGGGTACTGTAATCTTAGCCAATTCTCTGTCCCATGAGTCACATATGACTCAAGTTGTTTTTTTAACCATTGCGTCTACTTTGTGGAAAGTGAAAGTGTTAATTTAGCTGTTTATTTACTTCTACCATACATACCTCCTTGCAAACAAGCATTAATGTGTCATCACTTGCATTAGTAAACAAGCTTATTTCTTCAATGAGACCCTGAAACAAAAAAATAATCTAAATGCCGGTTACAGGCTATATTTTATTTTCAAAACTAAAAAAAGGTAGATCTTAAAGTACGAAACGAACGCAGACAAAGCCGCTAGTGCAGTACTAGTATCATTATAATCGTTAAGTACTTTCAGTGTGGTGCCTCCAACGTTTAGAGGAGTGGACAAGCACCTTACACAGGCAATAGCCATGATTTTCATCTTGTGAATGTTAGTTTTTAAACATATTAGTTCCGAAGATTAAAAAAAGTTTTCCTTTGCCGCGATAGACAGTTTAGGAGGTATCACATCTCCGTGTCTCAAGCCTGGCTGCAGTTGGAAGATTTAGGGGCATTTTAGTACAAACCCTTGAGCACTATAATATGAGACATTTTTTTCTTAATTGAAGAACACTTCTAATTTTCATTTAAAGCTTTTTTTAGGCTACGCCATACTATTGTTATATAATAGTATAGCAAATGAGGATCTAATGCTATAGGTACTTATATATTATGGCGTTCAAACTACGCGATATAATTGCAAGCATTATAATAGTATACAGCAAGCTCAGTAATGTAGGAGGATATGATACATATAGCACAATATATCACAGCATGATCTGAGCATACGCTTAATTTTATAGCGTATAGTAAGCCAATAATGTGTGATATAAAGTGTGAACGTGTTCATAATAATGTATGGTGTGCGATATTGTTGTGCGAAGAACTACTTGCTATTTTATTAAAGCGTAGTCTGAGAAGAGTTTCAGAGAACATTCGTGAAAAGCTTTTATAAAGTTTGTTACGTTAGTCGGTTGGTAGCCTGTGATGTGTAGACATAATAATATGGCTATTTAGGGTGCTTCTACACGGTGCATGTAGCTTGCATGCATAGTAAACTTTCCGTTTAAAAACATGTGCGGTTCTAGCGACTCGAGCATGTACCAAAGCGAGCCACCTGCGCAACTAACCCGCGTAGTCCGTGGCGCGCGCGCGGTGTACTATTCTGTGTTTGCGCATGTAACTCTTGACCATGAGCAAATAACTTGTGCGTACTGCTTGCGCAAGTAACCCAGGTCTTTACTTGCTCTACTACTTGTTCAAGTTACTCGCTTGTACTTTCAAGCAAGTAACTTGAACAAGTAGCTTGCGTGTGACCCGCATCTTTACTTGCTCCAGCTACATGCACCGTGTAGACCCTTATGAATCACTCACCTCAAACGTCAATCCTATCAACGGTTTATTAGCCAATGTAAGTTCCATATCTTTTGTCAAAAGGATATCTTTATTTTTCTTCAAAGTAGGCAGTTTTTCAACAGATTTTAACTTTTCACAGTTCACATAAACATCTGCTTCATCATCTTCGTTGACATACATGACAATTTTGATCCATTTGTCTTTAAAGGTTTCATTAAACAAATAAGACAATGAATTTGGTGGAGAATACAATTCAGTAAAAAGAGTGACTCTTGACATATTTGCAGCCGATGTTAAACAAAGACTCATCACTGAATGGTCATCTTGTTTAATAGAGAACAAACATGAAGAGTTGTCAGTAAAAGATTTAAAAATGGCCGTCACAATAAATGGAGGCGATAAATTGACTCCTACAAGATTTGTGGCTCTAGGATCTACTTCTGCAGGTTCTCCACTGGTAAATTCGTATGACCACAGTCCAGGAGAGTAGGAATCATTTATCCGGCTGGAACCGTTTGTTGGATGAAGTAATGTATATTTTACATCTGAAACAAAGATACATTGCCTTGATGATTTCTGATATTAATGAAAGAAATAAAAAAAACTCTTATGTAAGTATAGAAATACTTTTACAGACATATCGTACCGTACCGTTCCGTATCGGAGACATACCGCACCCCCAGTGCGACAAAGGTGTAAGAAGATTATACTAACTTTACAGGAGAGCAAAAAAACTGTTCGGTCTGGTATATTATTAAGGTATATTATATAAGGTTATCATTATCGTCCTCGTCACAAAATTTTGAACACATTTTGAAGGTCGTAGATCATCAGGCAGCGGAGATACAAGTGTCCAGCCAGCTTGAACTCAGGCTACCTGGACATTAAGTTTTTATTGTCTTCTTGTAAACCTTTCAGGTGACGCCATAAATCTTACGTTGTTACTGCCACACATTGCGTCACTAAATGTTAGAAAAGGATCCATATTCGAAAACGCTCCCGTTATTGAGATTCGGAAGTGCCAGCCAAAAGTTTTGTACGTAAATTCAAGCTGGCTGGACACAGATTTTTGCATTTTTCTACTAAACTACTGTACGTATCACAAAACTTTTAGCTCGATGCCTGTCACATGTTTATGTGACGCCCGTTGATATGCAAAAAGTCGTCAAAATCACTTCAGTTACCGAGATTGAGAGTCCAGCGAAAAGTGATTTTTCAAGCTGGCTGGACACGTTTTCAATCGATTATCTAAGATTCTGTAGCGTCACAAATTCTGAAATAAGGGTGTTTAGCCGTCACATATTGACCTAGTTAAATGCGAGCTATTTTCAAGATTTGTCCAGCCAACCTGAGCCACATGGTTTTATGGACAATTTTTTTAGGTAAAGAAACATTCTTTGTTATAATAGCTTTATTTTTCGGCAGATCCAAACGGATAAATTGAGCATTGTGTATCTTAATCTGCGCAATACGAAACTGCAATAAAAAAGTGATATATTCTTATTTACGCCTTTATCGCACTGAGGGTGTGCAATACAAGTGTTTCTCCGATTAACTCATAGTTTGTCATTGACTTATTGTATTTAGAAATAGGAAATTATTATATACATACATACATAACTAAAACAAAAACAAAAGTAAAATAATTATACGGCCATCAAAAAATTCGTCCGCATCTCTGTCAACGGGAAACGTGACCAAAAGACTGGCCGCAATGCTATTGAGTAATCAGTATAAAAAGAAGACGCTCTTCTTTTAATTAGTGCTAACAGGAATTAAATAGAAAATTTGTCATTTTTAATATCAAGAGTTGATTTACCTTGCGTAGTTGAAGGTAGAAATGAAGTGGCATCAGTTGCAGCAGAAGGCGAAAAGGGACCTCTTGTGTACTGTTCTGGTGAACCGAGTGGACTTACACATATCCCAGGTGGCCCTTGAAGCCCGACTGGTCCTGGATACCCTGGATTACCCGTAAGACCGATGTCTCCTTTATCACCCTTCAGCTATAATGTTATTAAAGACAATTAATATTACAGGTAAAAATTAAACATTATATGGAAACTTTTAAATGTTTGTGAAGACATACTGCTTTTGGCGTGTTGGGGAAAAATCACGCACACCGTCACGAAAAAATGACTCCCTGAAGTTAGCTCAGTCAACATTTCAGTTTTTTTTTCTATTATTACGCCAAAGAAGTATAACATAAAACGCGTGTACATAAGTACACACACACACTTTTTAATTAACTAAGCACCTTATCATTTTTATATCAATTTCTCTGTTGCACATATAACTAACCTTTGACAAATCAATTTCTGGTGTGTTTCCCCTGTCACCCTTTTCACCTTTTGGTCCCATTGTACCATCTCGTCCACTTGGTCCCTGGAGACCCTACATAAAAATAACCAAAGTTCTATACAAGGCAGAATATCAAACAAATAACATGGTATAATAGTTAGACACTCGCTAATTATGAGTTATCTAAGCATAGTTTTAAGAATTGATTATGTACTGAACCAGCTGTTTGATACAAATAGGCAACATATTCATTTGGTCAAAACACTTATCACCTTTACCGCCTTTTCCCAGCTATGTTCAGGCCGGCTTCCAGTTTAAGTATTAAATAATTTGCAAAATTATTCTAACTTTATCCACCAGCAATCAGTAATGACGAGGAGTCTTACCGGAGGACCAGCAGGACCAGGTTTTCCCGCTGGTCCAAAGTAACCATCTCGACCTCTGAATCCAGGTTCTCCTGTGAGGCCGATTAGTCCAGGTTCACCTTGCATACCTCGATCACCTTTTGTTCCCTAAAATGAGAGCAAAGTTTATGAAGCTAAATATCATACGTAATATTATGCTTTGCATAATACCTACTTCCTTGATTATTTATTACTTAGGTACCTTTTCACCACTCATTCCAGTTTCTCCTTTGAAACCTCTTAGTTTTTCCACTACTGCTGTATCTGAAATACAAAAAAAAATAATTATTTTGTTCAATCAGGTACTACATTTTCTGAGGTATTTACTAAATGAACAGTGTAAAATATAATTGAAAAGTTTATTACCGCAATAATATGTAACTGCAAAAGTTTACCATCGCGTAAAAGAATGATTAAAATTGATAGATAATTTTAAATATTGTTCAATGAATCATACCTACTGTAATATTATTACTTACTTTGAAAGACTGATAGATAAACCTTTCTTGTTTTAAGCAACATTAAAGTTTTAGTGGAATTATGGCTTGGACAGGGTTTCATTGCTGGGTCGAAATTTTACGTAAATTTGCATAAATTTACGTATCGGAACACTATAAGGTAAGAACTTACTTTCTGCATCTAAAAGAGATGTTAAAGAAGCTGGTAATCCGTCACGACCAGGAATACCTGGAATTCCGTCGTTTCCGCGTTCACCTAAAATAACATAACCAGTGTTTATTTAACAAGTCTTGATTTCCAGATCAAGTAAATTGAATTTCAAGGTTCCATAGCTAGATGATTGATACTTGCCACCTTATGGTATGACTTTTTCGAAACGTTTGTCTCTATATTCGAATGTTTGTCTATCACAGAATTTTAGAGACTTTCTACGATATGCATTCGGCTTGATATATTCACTAGTTTTTATTTTTTTATCTTTACTATTATTTTTTAATGATACCTTTAAACATGTCTGTCTAATTGTAGTATACAAGTTATAAATATTCTATTCACAATAGCATTAGACAGAAGTTAAAAAAAGTTATTTTGAATGCACACTTTGTAACGAAACTACAATAAGCATATTACAATCACGTTAGATTATGATTACGAATTTATAATGATCTGTTTTCACTTCGTTGTAACCATTTCAATAGTTTATTTTTTGAAATTATGTGCATTTCATTTAGTTGTAGAGAAGAACAATACATGGAATAATCTTCGTTTCACTTTTATCTTTTAGTCTTAAACCCTTCTTATTAATCGCACTTTTATTGGCACACCTGATATCAAAAAAGTAATTAAGACCAATTCAATTTTAGAAAACATATCTCTAAGTCAATGAGTTCAGGCAGGCGATGTTGCAGGGTTAAGTAGAAACTGAATTAGTGTTGGTGGTACGGACATCTGTTGCATTGAATTGGTTTATTTACCCATTTCTCCCTTATATCCTGGTTCCCCACGATCGCCCTTAAAGCCTGGCAATCCAGGCATACCCATGCTACCCGGCAGTCCGCTTAAACCGATGATGCCCTAGAACGTTAAATAATTGATTAGCTTTTACTATATTAGTACGCTTGGATTTATTTTTGGAAGATGTATGGACAAAAGTCGAAAAGAGAATCGACTTGATCTGTCCTGACTTTTGTCGCGATGCCGCACATGATCAATTGCTGGTAGCTGCACGGACTTGTACATAACTTAGAAGTCAGATATTAACATGATCTCGTCAAAGTGGGCGTCAAGTTGAGTGGGGTGAATAACGACATACAGATATACAGATGAAAATACTTTTTAGGCATTGTAAGTAACTGCAATGGCAGAGATAATGCATTAGTGAAAAGCTTTAAAACCTGAGATCGGGTTTCGCAAGAAACATAAATAAGATCAAGTTTTTTATCAGTGATCGTTTTGAAGCCATCTTTGTATTATTTTGGTGTTAGTCAATAAAGAAATTGCCATAACCAAAGCAACTTAGCTGCATAAAATAGAACGAAATTTAAATGGTAATTCAAAGAATATCAATTTACAAGCCAAAGTACTAAACGGTCGTCGGATAAAATATCTTAGGAACTTTACCGCATTGTTTTGTACACTCTGCCTAATGATGGCATAGTAGATGAAAAAAAAATCGTTGATATAGTATAGAAACAAAGGGATTCTCATCCGTGAGAGAGCAATGAAAAGGAAAAGAATATTCATTTTGATTGCCAGTTATGCTTAGTGAGACAATATGACACATCTGTATGTGTGAATGTTTAAACTATAAAATTGGCTTTAAGAATATTTGATCAACCTAGCTTCGTCAGCCTAGTGATCGCAAATGTGTCTGATGCCAATCGTATGACGCTTTATTTGAAACAAAGATTCATAAATTTGATCTTGCAAGGGATTTTTATAGTAAAAATTCCTTCAAGATTCATAAACTTTATCTTAAGTTTATGAATCTTGAAGGTTGACAATAATTGTCAACCAAGAGTATGTGTTATTACCCTGTGGTTTTTAGTGGTGTGCCGTCTATTATCATTATTAGACTTGTATGGTATTCATTGGAATGTCTTACGTCATAAGACTTCTAGTTTTTCATTTTTAAGCATAAAACTCGTGGGTCACCTACCCGCTATATACTCTCTGCCTACATCTTCAGGGAATACTTCCAAGACTAATGTTATAAGTATAATTATGATCGTAATATTATTATCAGTATCTGTTTTATCATTCTAAACTCAATTGATTTTGAAACAATTTTAACTACAATTTGGACAAGATAAAAAAAACATTTGATTCGTTGTTCGATGTTCGTCGACATAACAGAATCCGGAATAATTCATCAAAGTATTATTATATTGAGTGTGGTGATTTTTACCTTTTCTCCCATATCTCCTACAGAACCTTTGTCTCCTTTCTCTCCTTGCATGCCTGGTTGTCCGTTAAGACCATTCGCTCCATCAAAACCGGGTAATCCTCTATCACCTTTTGCGCCTTGCGGGCCTTCTGGTCCTACTAGCCCCGGCAAACCCTTTTCTCCACTATAACCGAGATCTCCTCTATCTCCTTTTTGACCTGGCAGGCCTTCTTGTCCAACTGGCCCTATGGGGCCATATTCTCCCGTGGAACCTTTGTCACCTTTATCACCTTTTATACCAGGCATACCCGGTGGTCCTACCGGCCCCGGCGGCCCAGGTACTGCAGTGGTACTTTGAAATTCCTTATTCTAAAGAAAGATAGAATACACTCTTAAACACCACTAAGAAAACAAGTATTTACAAAATTCGTCGAGCATTGTGGATACACACATTTACGAGTACCACGAACCCAACTTATTACGGTATATTAACCCTTAATTAGACAAGAGACAAAAATCTAAAAATTTTGATTTTTAAATTTATTTTTGTTTTTATTTGATGTTTTTTACCCCAGGAAAAATAATTAGAAAAATCTGGTATATCTAGATTTTGAGAAAATCCATGTCCGGTATACTGGACACTGCCAGGTTCTCCATAAAGTAACTGTAAATATCGATGTGAAGTATACTGGACTTTGCCGAATTAAGGAGTTGTGTCATATTTTTTTTTATAAGGAACATTTTTTTGCAAATATGATACAAAATAAAAAAATGCCTGTGTATAATAAAATAATAATTAGACAAAATAAAATAAAAATTAACCGACCTATTATTTATTGATTATGGCTTCTATAAAATTATATAAATCAAAAAGTTTGATCCTTCTTTCTTATTATAACGTAATTTTCCATCTTGAGATCAATAATAAATTAAAAACAACAGCTTTTTATAATTACCGTAAACATGAAGTTTCTAAAACTTCAACCATCTAACTTACAATATCTATCTAGTCAGTCAAAAGTTCTTGAAGCTATACTGCCTTATATTTCTCGCCTTGGTCCATTTATACGGTATTGTCCTTTCGTCAATGCTATACCTCATCTCCTCTTCTGTAGCTAAGCAGTTCATTCTCACCTTCTCTACAAACGGCTTCACTTTGAAGTATCGAGCCAAAGTGGGAAAACAACTGTTCACGAAATGAATATCCCTGCGTATGCTTTCAAACCTTTTCAAAGGCATAGCGCTAGCAATTTCTGGATATCGTAGTTGACCAGTCTGTAGTCCACGTAAGATGGCAAATTTACAACACCCTATAAGTAAAAGTAAAAGAGTGGACAGGAAATCATTCAGAATTATCATCTTCGGTAACATTTATTGACCGTCCAGTTCTTTGCACTGAGAAAAGGTTTGTATTATGGGCTATATCTTGGAGTATATCCGCAGAAAAGTATTACAATATTAGGTGCTGGTGATATGTCCAGTTCAGATTGTATTGATGACAAGGTCGGAATAAGATCATCATTACTGGTGGTTTCTATCATTATTGGTGTTGGGGGCACTGGTAGTTCTTCGACTACTGGCTCGTTATTGGTTTCGTCGTTGGATGTCTCGTCGTGTTCCGATGTTACTGTCGGTTTCTGGTATCGATAGTAATGGTGCAGCTGATAAGACACCAGCTTTCTGGCCATTGTTCAAATCAGGCTCTTCATCAGAACTGGTCTGGTCTTCTATGTCCGAAAGAGCGTTAGATGAGAGACGGTGATGATGTTGATGGAGATGGTGGCACTAAAGCTAATATTTTAGAAGCGCGTGATTTTTTTTTGAAGACCTGGAATAATAATATTGCTTGGGGTTAAATAATAACAAATAACTAACATAATACGGATATTAATTCTTCATATAATTCTAATTGTTAGTTCTCTGTGTCATTGGCAATGTTCAGTATACTGCACATCACTAAACCATACTAAATTCTTGAGAACCTGGCAATGGGAAATATACTGGACACATAAGTTTCACAGAGAATAACGCAAAATCTATAACTAATATTACAATTGTAGTTTTAGTTTACATACATAAATATGTTATGGAATACACTGAGAAGAAATAACTATCTACTGTAGAACAAAAAAAATAAATAAATCGGGACTTACCAAGAGCGGTCGCGACGTGTTCATCCTCCCTGACGTTGCGGCAACGACTGACCGGCCGAGCACACGTGCTAGTGTACAGTTATTTTTTATGTAATAATGAAGGACACAACCAAGCTACTCTAGTATAAAAAAATAAAAAAAATGTAAAAAAAAATGCTGTAGATTTTTTCAAACTCGATGTCCAGTATACTTCCTACTGTCGAATTAAGGGTTAATGCTATTTACGTTATTGTTTTTGGGTTCAATTTACTTGGTGAAGTTTTTGCCATAGGGACCAAGAGCATGCTTCTGTGGAGCTAAAGTCAGTCAAAGAAAATTATTACTGTTTCCGTTATATAAAACCCAGTACCTTACAAGGACAATAATTACTAAATCAAAACATTAATTATTAAGTATATAATGCGTACCTCAGCGCAAATTTGATTTATTGAGTTATCATCGACGTTTGTGTACAAACTTATTTCTTCAATGAGACCCTGGAACAATTAAATATCTAAATAGGCTGTAGTTTGTAAAAGACAAAATAAATGTAGTAGGTCAAATCGAAACAATACATATAATTTTCCTTACTACCTTTGGATAAATGTTAGTCAATGTCACTAGGAAAATGAAACGACAACGGTATGGTCTTTATTACAAGTTTAAGATCCATGCGTCAGGAAGTCTGTTGTCATCTTAGTCTCGACCTAGTGAATAAGTGAAGTTATAGGTGGATCCTTTCTAAAATCTTGAGCTAACTGTATATGAATGTGCGTCGACGGAGATTCTACTCTGTTGATTACATGAAACTGGTTGGAAACCAGTGACTCAAATGGTAAACTTTTTCGCATTCAGCAGGTATTCCTCAAAAGTAACTAACGATAAATAAAGTAGGAAAAAAAGAGGCAGTGCGTCCGTTTTTGCACTTTAATCTGTAGACGGAATAAGTAGCTAACTTGAGTTTACGTCGCGTCAATGATAAGAGTTCAACCTTGAGCTGAGCAAGAGTATTAAGAAAATCCTATGGAATATGATGTCACTTAATACACTGGAACTTGCTGAGCTATACTAGCTTTTACTGCTTTTATTACCGCTGCCAGCTGTACAGAGGCCAGCACAGCCTAAAATAGTGGCAGCCAGTAAGATGAAACGGGATTAATTCTAAGCTGACCAGAAACAGGCAGAATCAGGTGTACCACAACAAGAGAAGATTGACACTTGCTGCACATCATGCTTCGTATTCGCTTTCTTACAGGAACTGAACTTACAAATCAATTTCGGAGGGAGTTACCCAAGCACATGGACAGTAAGATGACGACTTGCTGAAGCTAACTTGAAATCACACCTACAAATGGCCCGAACATGCCCAAAACCACTTAAATTGGACTATTGAAGATTGGTCAAAAGTTATGTTCTCCGACAAATCAAAATTTATTTTCTACAAGCACTATGGAAGACACAGAGCGTATATAAGCCCAGGGGAAAGATTCAAACAAGCATGCATCTATGAAAAAATAGCCTACGGTGCGGGGGTAGGTCTGTACTTGTGTGGGCTGGAATTTCATCTGAGTCGCACAGGGTGTTCAGAGGCAACGGCTCTTTAACTAGCGTAAGATATGTGGCAGAAATCCTTTGTTAACACGTTGGGCCATTTATGGTCAATTTGGGTGAGTATCACACTTATCGACCTCATACAGGTTGTGAATGATTACCTCCAACAAATGAATGTTACTCGTATGTAGAGATGACCCGCTTGAGACGAGCTGGGGAGATGCGTAAAACATCGGAACCTTCCCTTAATCACTCTTTGTGAGCTCTAAATGAATCTCACAGAGGAATGGAAGAATATTCCCCAAAATAGTATAAGGAACTTGGTGCACAGCATGCCAAACCGCATAAACGCAGTAATGGAAGCACGAAGTGGCAATACAAAATAATAAAATTCAAGAAAACCGTAATGTTGTTTAAAAATGTCACGTTTCTTATTTTTGTTTTAAGGTACGAGATCATCAGATTATTTTCTTTGTTTTATTTTTAGTGAACATAATGCAGTGCTTCTTTTAGTGACCCGGATTCATCGATCTCATGTGTAAGTATTTTAAATAAAATTTGGCACCACTAAAAAAAGCTGGCCTGTTTTTTATCATACAAAAACCTTATAGTTTTAAACTTACCTTAAAATAATAATTTCCCATATAATTTGCCAAATTGATCTGAACATTGTTCGACAGAAGCTTGCCATCATTGACCGTTGAAATTCTAGTATTAATATTTGGTGTCTTATTACAGTTTTTATACAATGCCACTGTGCCATTAGGTTGAACATAAGCAACTAGTTTCATCCATTTGTCTTCAAAGTCTTCTTTAAATTGAAAAGATACGTAACGCGTTTTTTCAGATAAACCAGTATCTATGAAAACATTTGGACCAATATGGTTACGTGTAATAACAAGGCCTAGAACTACAAAAGTATCGCGTATATCGAATAAACCAAAAGCTTTAGAAGAGGGTTTAAATATTGCCGTTACAATGTACGGAGCCTTTAATTTAAGTCCCACAAGATCTGTTTGACTTGAATCTACTGTCACGGATTTTCCGCTGGTAAACTTGTATGATTGACCACCAGGAATGTAGGAATCAGGCACTTTTTCTGTTCTGCTCGGCAGTATCAGTAGTGTGTGTTTTACGTCTGAAAAAAAAACGATATAATTATAAAAAAATCTCGGAAAAAATCTCTTTGTTAAAATAATTGCGATGGATTTCGATACTTTTTGTTTAAGAAATTTGTCACGTAGGTTGTACACTGAAAACTGATTATATCAACTTTTTTGCCTTTAGGAAGGTGAACAGGACTGTTGAACTGTTCACCTTCCTGCTGGCAGTCTATGTTATATAAATTACATCGAACTTTTGTAAGAGATTGTCATATCGTCTTATGGATATGAGTGGCCTAAACTCATGCTTTTTCCTTGAGGCTTCAATTATAGAAAGCCACCTGACGAAAAGAGACAAAAAGAGTATGTAAGACCTATTTATATGCTCTTTTTACTTTATTTATGTTTATACATCAGTACTTCTAACGCGAATTCTTGACTTAAGCGTAACACTGATTCAAAATTCAATAAAATAGAACATCCATGTATCGTTTAGGTTTCAAATAATGAAGTGCGTGCATTTATTGCTCGCTTGTATTTTAAACCTATTATTTCAAGTATTTTTGCAATCCATAATGTACATATACAGATGGTAGGTTAAACGATTTCAGTAACAATTATGGCCCCTGCCGGTACAGCAAAATGTGTTAGGCCCGAAACTGCGTTAATTTGTATAATCGAACTACTAGGTCAATAATTCAATGAACTCCTAAAGCGACGTTGCCCTTCCATGCAAAATATCTGCCTAAACTTATACTAAACATCACATGACCCGCGGCGCGGCGACATCATTGGCTGATTCGGCGAACTTCACGGGCGACTAGGGAGGTACACCTGATATCGACTAATGATCGATAAACAAAGAAATCTGTTTAACTTTAAATAGTGAGAGCGTGGTGTTTTTAGAATTATCATGCTGTTATTATAATTCTATTATTACTATACTGTACCTTTGAAAAGCTACAAGCGTTTTTTGTTCAAATGCGTACCTACTTATTAAATATTAATAAGTCGATTTAGTGATAAAATGAATAAAGTAGGTAGTCAATAAAAACAATTTTACATGTAACGTATAGGATCTTTAAATAAAACCGTTACAACCTTTAAAAAATAAACGTACCTATCTATCTAGTTACCCGTTTGAAAAGTTTATTTTCTTCCTCTGGCGATAGAATAAAATAAAAATAAAATTTTAATTTATCCAATCAATAATTTGTTGATTTGTTTTCATATTAAAACATTCGCATTAAAAAAAGTACTTGCATTTTAATGTCTTGTTTTGGCAGTAAATAAATAAGTGTAAAAAAGTATCGATAAACTGCAATTGCACGGTTAACCCTATTTATTACTTTAATATTTTGCTATTTTTGAGTGTCCTTTGTCAGTGTGCGCGCCGTCTCCCGCCGGGACTTACGCGGTGATTTGGTCGAATTAAAATAAAATGATATTTTTTGTTTTAGTTACGGTGAAATGTAAACTTATAAGCTATTAGCAACTTGACTTAGTGTGTGTGCGTAAATTGTGTTTTTCAATTAATTATTATTTATTTTTGTAGAGTTATTACTAACCATTGTGAATGCGCGTGTGTTTTTATCTAATTTATCGGGAGCCGTGAGCATTCCTTGCGAGATGTATAAGTATTCTTTGATTCCTTTTATTTTTTCATTTTTAATTGCACCTACCACTCTTTTTCTCTGCATCACCTAAAGGTTGACTGGTAGAAAATGCCTATGGCATTAAGTCCGCCTCTGTGCATTAGTGTGCTTGAAGTATTATATAAATAAATAAATAAGGTACGTTTTCTAAACAGAGTGTAGACTTTTACTGATGTTATTTTGACATTTATTTTGTTCAAAAATTTCACTTTTTTGTTTTACGTTTTATTATCAAAAATTTTATGTTGACGTCCTCCTGTAAACTACAATAACTCGTGGTTTTATTTATTGTATATGAGTGGTCTCCATACTGTATATTAAGGTATAAGCAGTAATTTTTTTTCGTTTGATTAGTGTGTTAGTTTACTTATTTTCGAGGATTTTTAAAGAGACATCCGTAAAATGGACGCGAATTGGGCGATGGACGCGAACAGGCGAACTTACCCTATATATTGTACTTAAATTTATTATAGTTTTTGTTATTTTTTAGCACAGTTAGTATCATTTAATGACAAAGTGTTCTTGCTTTCAAACCCTCACTGTTAAGAATATTTTGTTTGCCTGTGCTAGACAAAGGGAGCTACATCTGCCAACAAACTGTTTTGCAGTTTGGCAAAGGTATTATTTGTATTATCATAGATTGTTTCAGTGAATAAACTATTTTTTTTTTTTTTTTCATTATTATGATACTGACTTATTATTTATATGTAGGTCTTATAACTAACTTTATAATTTTATTTTTATTAACATTTATTTAGCACCCATAAAACGAGCTCTGCTTAGCTTGAGACTAGATAGCGTTGTGTTAAAGTTGTGGTTTATTATTATTACTATTATAATAATCAAAACGATCCCCCACAATATTATAAATCTATCTTTTCGTAATTACGTTTGCGTCAAGCATTCATGTTAGAGATAGTGAAGGCCAATCATTCCAGTTTAAAGCCAATAGTTCCAGTAAAAACGTTTAAACCAATCTTGCTAATAATTATATATTGCAAAATACGCGCTTTGACGTGGAGTTGCGGATACCAGCCCGTTATCTTTGTCTTTATCTTTTTAATTATATATTTAACGTTTTTATATTACAGGGATTCCCCGCAACAATAAATATCAAAAACTTGTCTAACCTGCTGGAAATTAATAAATATTTTTGGCACATTAGAATGAGATCGAAATGCTGTCGCACACCGCTTTTAAGTACTACGCAACTGACTTTACTTAAGGAAACCACGGGCAGAGCATGTATTTCTAACGTGTTATCACTCGATTTACTAACGCCTGTTTATATACACTAGACATGAATTGAATGTTCAACATTGCACATTCGCGATTAAAAACTTTAATTAGCGAAGACAAGTATCGGTTTCTTAAGCACAGTAAAAAATTCAGCAATGTTTACTACCAGCTATGTTATGACCAAAATCATACAACACTGCAAGAAGTAAACAACCCATGATTGCTCACTTATAAAAAACTATCGTAAAAAAAAATGAGAGACAAATAACTTACGCGATGCGTTGGTAGTCCTGCATATGACAAATATTGTGATAATAATATACCTGGAAGAAAAATATACATTTTCTGTAAACTTTAAGAAATCAGAACCATTATTATCTGGTCTACTATATTGGGATCGGCTTACGGTGTGTGTGGATACAGCTAAATACTAAAGTTTTACAATAGAAAATTACTGCGTAACATGATAAGCATTAGTCATTGACTTTAGTATAAGACTTGATGACAGACTTACGGCTTTTTGACGGCCTGTAAACTATGTGTAGGTGAAAATTATAAAAAGAAAACATAATAAAGAAAGACTCACAATAGTTTCATGTTGAACACAAATAAAAAAATCTGTTAAAATTTTCACTTTTTTGCAAGTACGAGTACACGCATGTGTACATAGGCGTAGGGAGTTTAATACTGACTTATCTGAGAAGAGTTGTCGTGTATTACAAGTAAAAGAAAAAAATAATAGCGAACGTCCAAACTGTTCTAGATGATAACTTATAATCAACACTAGATTGAATTAATTAGGTACAATTTTGAATAGCAGCTGCTACTATATATATGATTGTGTCATTTGACATCTTGACCAGTTAAGGTTATCATCCACAAGAATTTACTTATTTATTAATAAAAACATGACATTAGGATGTTTTGTATGTACATAATTTTATAGTTACTTATTGTGGGTTACGTTTGGAGTTTTTTCACCGATTTTGAAAACCTACCTCAATGGTTTTAATCTTTCAATCGTGTCAATTATTAGACACAATAGAAAGACAATGACAGCGCGGACACTGTTATCCTCTTGGGGTTTAATGAATTAAATGAACCGTTTTATAAAATTAATAGAACATTGTCATATGGGAAAGCGATAGTGTGTTTTGAAAGGCCCATTTAAATAAATACACTGCGACTAAAAGTGCGAGCATTTGTATTTAGTTTTCATCAAAGTCAAAGTCAAATCATTAATTTCAATTAGACCCACAAAAGGCACTTTTAACGCAGACTAACAAGTTAAAATAAATTATTCTAGTTGCACATTCCAAAGGATATTTAGGACATTGGGCAAGAAACTCCATACTTAATCTATAATGGCTAATAGGTTCTATAATGTTTTGTTAAGATAAATCAGATTGTAAGTGAGGACGATGTACCTTGATTAAAAACTACAAGGACTACTGTTAAATACTACTTAAAAAGGTGCACGGTGATATAAAATAAGCAATGCAGCTAATAATTATCTAATTGTTTTGATAGGTACAGACGCCAGCTCATCAAGTTACCCCAATGTATAAAAATTTTCCTAATTGGATATGAACCTTATTCTGTTTGACATAAAGTTGAAAAACTATCAAATAAATTTGACACATTTGGGTAACTTGACCTGCAGGCGTCTGTACAAGGTGCTCACATATTTAAATTCAAGATATATATATTTTTTTCATATTTCACGGTCCTTGGGGTCCCGGACCTTTGAAAGGCGTACGAGGGGCCAACACCAACTAGCAGAAGCACATTGGTACTTTTAATGAAATGAGGCACCAACCACATATATTTGCTCTATGTAAGTCCATCCAAGGAAAACCTACGATTGATTCAGATTAGACTGGCATTATAGGCTGTGGAATTAAAATCATTTAACAAGGGTAGAATTGCTAAAAGGAATTGGAAACCTATAAATTATTATTAAAAAAAAACTATGAAACTGAACATGAAACACACTCTATTATTTAATTACTTTATCAACCAATTTGGTTTTGTAAAGACTTTTTAATAATATCCCAAAATTTATAAAATTAGCTTACGAAGTGTTTTTTTTTATATTCTCGACTATAATAGTCTAATGGTAGCAATATTTCTACGGTCAACAATCGTCAGAATTTGTCAAAACCTTTTCTAGCATCGTAACATCTCGGTGTGATATTAGAAGTGGGTATAACTGCAGTCTGCGGGCTAACCGTTAAAATTTGAGTGAAGTGAACTGTCAATGCCTGGAACAAAGACATTAAATACCTATAGACCGGACATCACGAACAAAAGTGTGTCCTGCTGGATACAAGTCTATGAGTTTTTTGTAGTACGCTCCGCTGCCGCTCCAATATTCATATATTATTCAAGATGGCGTTACTGAGACATGGGATCAAAGTTTTTCTATGACATTTCCTTGACATGCCCGCTCTATAGTATTTTAAATCTCTTTGGTATGGAATGATAACTCAATTTGCCGTTTACGGAAAAGCACTGCTGTTCTCGTTTTCATAATTATTTAACATAAGACATAATACAAGAAACACACCTTTATGATCAAAACTCTCATTCTTCCTTTGTATCGAAACATTTACGAAAGGTAAATATTTATTTCATTAATCCCACAGTCCGTGGTCCTGGTCACTAACTAGCCGAAAGCAGAGAAAACTTCCAGAAGTTAGTTTTTTGTTAGTTAATTAGTACTAAAGACAACCAACGACTGGCGTTAGTTGGCGAACTTGTGCTCGAAATTCTTGGACGTCACGGGAATGTTGATTGGTTGGCTTCTTTTTTTGTAAAAAGTACTATTATTTAGTGAAAAAAAAATAGTCCCAAGATCTGACTTATGCCAGATCACTAACACCAGACCCCGAAGAAATTGTATGTGGAAAAACTCAATATCCAACTCCTCAAGATGTCTTTAACCTTATATTGATTTATGTCTTCTCACTTTTACATTACTATAATTGTCTCGAACGGGATATACACGTGTTTTCATCTGCCTCGCCTTTTCCCAACTATGTTTGGATCGGCTTCCAGTTGTCTGACCTTCGCAACCCAGTAACCCCTTGGTTAAACTGGTTGAGTGGTTGTACGGTAAATACACGTCTGCTTGAATGAAATCTAGCTACACATAGGCAATCACTAGGTCTACTATAGGACAAGCTGAGAAAAGTCTGGGTACCAACTAAAGCTTCGTAGACACTTTTTGTCCAAGTAACGGTATTCATTTCACCATATTGCAGTACGCTGCTGAGACGTGGACGCCAAACATATTACTAAATATTTTTATAACTGACAGGCGCTTTAACAAAACACATTATTTAAAAATGAATAAAAAGAGAGAGAGAGAGAGAGAAGAGGTTTAATCAACTTTTAGATTTTTCGGTAATTATTTATTACATGGAATAAAGTATGCGCGATTTTTCAATGCGATAACATTATGCCAATTATTTTGATGACTTACAAATGACTAAAAACAGAGCAGTATACATTATGAACTTTATTTGTGTTACCTATCTACTATACAAAAGATGTAATTCTCTAAGAGCTCTCAAACGGTACCGTGAGAATCTGAAATCATTTAGGTAGGTACTTGCTAAAAATGTACCTCTATGTGTGTTTAAAAATGCATTGTGTGTGTCGGAGGGATGATTGCCGACCTCCACGCCGAACAGTGGCAGAAAAAGTTAGGATTAAATAAAAAAAACCAAAAATTTAGTTTTTATGCTTGAGACTTTTATTTTATAGGTAGTGTTTAAGGAACATCGTATCATATCCGGGCACCATGATTTCAGCCCATGCGTAGACTCCCCAGTGTTGTAAGTTTTTGCAGGCTTTTCCTTATCTCCACGATTTTCTAGATGTTCTTCATACTTTGAAATATTTATAATCTTTTGAAATAAAATAAATTATTTTCAAGATTTTGTCGTTAAAAACCACTTTTTGATTTTAAATGATAGATTCCTCAATGATTGAGTTTGAAATAAATGGTGAGGTTTCCTTGGTCTTTTTAGCAAAAATAACACAAAAAACTTTAAAATAAGGACATCACATTTGTTTTGCTAATCTGCATAGTAACCTAGTAGGATAACGTCTTGAGTAGTATATTTGTTTCTTGTATTGTGTGCTTAATCTATACTTCTATACTAATAGTATAAAGATGAAAGTTTGATAGATTTGTTTGTTTAAAAGGCTTCGAAACTACTTGACCGATTTGAAAAATTCTTTCACCGTTGGGAAGCTATTCTATCCCCGGGTAACATATGCTACTTCTTATCCCTGTATTCCCACGGGAACAGGAACTACGCAGGTTAAACCGCGTGACGTCTGCTAGAATGTAATTTAAACTACTGTTTGTTATTCTTATCAAATAAAATAAAATATTGAATGTCAAGTGAGCGATATACTTTCCACTCTGTATTTATTTTAAGAAACAATAATAATGGATGACTAAAAAAAAATTTGGGTGTGTATGTGAAAAGTACTTAATTGTTAACGAAATAGAACAACAACCTGCCGCCGCCGGTTTCTTCGTTAAAACATTTTTTTAAACTCAATTCAGGTAACTGATTATTAGCTAAAGACTAAGAAAATATTTATTTAGTTTAGTTCACTGAAACCACTAGTGTTATGTTTTTTAAATGATTTTTTATTTGTGCTTAAATATTTAAAAATATATATATTTTTTTTTATGTTTAAGTAAATAAAAGAAATAATTTAATCATACATTTATTATCAGACTATATCCATAAAACCACACCAGCACATACATACATCACATGCACAATAAAATACACACAGAGAAGCAAACAAGTTTACACATACACAAAACAATTATTAAAGACGAATACATTACAAAAATAATCATAAAAAGAAAAAGAAGAGAAGAGAAGTCGGTGCTGTTTTTATTATGAAGGTGTTTGAGTAGTTTGAACTGTTGTGAGTGCTTGGATCTGACTTTTAAGTTTATTGAGTTCATTTTTGTTGTTTAAATTTTGATTTTGTAATTCCTTGAGTTTATCCTCAATGTCTATATTTTTATTTTCCATAAATTGAATTTCTTCTTTTAGGACTTCATTCTTCGTTTGCAGATCTTCAATATCTTCTCTAACTTCATTTCGTATTAAACGAGTAATGTTTTCGATTTGGTCATTCATACCGTCTTTTAATACAGCTATTTCTCTATGACATTCAGCCAAACCTTTTTCAAAGTCATACTCTAACTGTGTTTGATTTTTCTTCGTCTGATCATACTTCTTATAATTTGATGAGAGATTTGAATTCTGAAACAATATTAAATAATCATTTAAGTGCTGGCCATACTCGCTCGAAAAGGAGACCCTTTGATTTTATAGTTACACTCAGAATTATTATTAAAGTACACATATGACATTATTGTTTTAAGACCAATTACGATACCAATGAAATTATGTGTTTCGTAACACATACTGATTTGTAGTATGTATAATAAAACCCTTGCGTAAATAGACATTTGTTGTTAAAAACGATAATTTCAAATATGTATAAAGTAAGTAGTGTTGGTATAACCTTGATATTTTTTTTATTTTAACACTTAATATTTCAGTTATAAATGCAATTAAAGGGCCCATAGAAGAACATAACATGATGATACGATTCTGTCAGACAGAGACAGAGACAGATGCGTATCGAGCTCTCGTTTGCGCCTTTGTTTCTTATACCATACATACCTCGTTACAAACATGCAATAACGTGTCATCATTGGCATTGGCATACCAGCTTATTTCTTCAATGAGACCCTGAAACAAATTATTTTGTTTTATAACATGATGACTTATTTTCGGCCAAAGTGATACAATAAATAGCACGTACTAGTTGGCTAAAAACGTGAATGGGACAGGGTAAATATTGGAGCGTCATGACCACGCCCCAAATAATATATTAATAAAAGAGAATGTATTTATTTAATGGAATTCCTAGATTTTGATACTTTAGCTGATTTACTTGAGCAGCTAAAGTACAAGAGTAGAGTAGAGTAGTAGTTTACAAGATTTTTAGTAACTAGTACTGAGTACTGTAGTACTCAGTACTAGTTACTAAAAATCTTGTAAGCTAAAATTTTATTGTTAAACTCACCTTAAACACTAACCCTATCGACGGAATATAAGCCAATGTAAGTTCAATATCTTTTGTCAGAAGCATATCTTTATTTTTCTCTAAAGTAGGCAGTTGTTCAACAGATTTTAACTTTCTACAGTTCACATATACATCTGCTTTATCATCTTCGTTGACATACATGACGATTTTGATCCATTTGTCTTTAAAGTTTCCATCAAATGAATAAGACATTGAATTTGGTGGCGAATACAATTCAGTAAACAAAGTAACTCTTGAAGTATTTGCAACTGATGATAAACAGAGACTCATGACTGAATGGTCATCTTGCTTCATAGAGAACAAACACGATGAGTTTTCAATAAAGGGTTTAAAAATGGCCGTCACAATAAACGGAGACGAAAAAATTACTCCCACGAGATTAGTGGCTTTTGTATCTATTTCTACAGGTTTCCCGCTAGTAAACTTGTATGACTGTAGTCCAGGAGTGTAGGAATCATTAACCAGCTCCGTACCGTTTGGTGGACGAAGTAAAGTATATTTTACATCTGAAACAAAACAGTTGCATGATTTCAGATGATCAAAAGTAATAATAATGACCATTAAAGTTACTGAGTAGTCAGATATTGAAATTTCGACCTCATCTACTAATTAAAACATGACGTGTAAAAGTGTTTGTATGAACCAATTAACAGAAATAAATATATTTCATCAACAGAGCTTATCGATACAAACTGAAGTTAAATAGAGAGTATCTTTTTTGATATTAAGAGTTAATTTACCTGGCGAAGTTCTAGGTACAAATAAATTGGCAGCAGTTCCTGCAGAAGGCAAAACGGGACCATTTGTAGGATGTTCAGACAGTACTGGTGGATTGGGTGGACCTACATCGTGGACTACACATATTCCAGGTGGTCCTTGAGGCCCAACTGCTCCTGACTGCCCTGGGTTACCCTTTTGCCCTTTGTCTCCCATGTCACCCCGTAGCTGTAATGATATAAAACAGGTAAATCAGAATACCTATTAATGATAGAAAAAATATTGATTTGTAACAAAATATCTCTATAAATCTGAAAATTATAATATTCACATCGGTAATTCATAAACTCACCTTTCTGAAATCAATTTTTGGTGTGTAACCTTTTTCACCTTTTATTCCCATTAAACCATCTCGACCGTCATTTCCACTAGGCCCCTGCAAATAAAAAAACACATGTAATACATGTTTTAGAGTAAAGTCTCGTTTTCGTATTTTGAATTAGGCTTCAATCCTTATAAAAACATTTATGACCTCGATAATTTCTGTTAATGATACAACTAATAATGTGAAGATACTCGCTAATGATGATTATAAAACAAACATAGCATAGTTTAAAAAAACATGTCACGTGAGTTTAATCTCAGAAGATCCAAATGTACGAGGAGGCAAAATATTCATACTTCCAGAACAGTATTCGACGTTTTACATTTTTCCCAACAATGTTTATACGCAAGCACACAAATGTACAAAGGCGGATTTAATGCCATAGGCATTTTCTACCAGTGGTAGGTGCAATTCAAAGTGAAAAAAAAGAAAAGAAAACAAGCAATACTGATATATGTTCAGTATAAAAAATGGGGCTAATGGGGGTAATGTTGGGGCCGATTTTCAAAATGACCGGCTTAAAATTTGCAGATGTTTTCTAACTTTATCTGCCATCAATGACGGTGGATCTTACCTGGAGACCGGGACGACCCATTATTCCCGGTGGTCCACTGAAACCATCTGAACCTCTCATTCCAGCTTCTCCCTTGGAGCCAGCTAGTCCAGGTTCACCCTTTAAACCGCGATCACCTTTTGTTCCCTAAAATAAAAATGAAACCAAATTTATTAAGTAAAATTTCGTAAATCTTGGCACAAGACTTGACTTGACTGCTGGTACCTTCTCACCACTCTTTCCAGTTTTTCCTTTGAAACCTCTAAGTTTTTCTACAACTGCTGTATCTGAAATATAATTACATTTCATACGCATGAACACATTTTATACAAATAATAATGTAGGGCTAATTTTATACAATTGAGAATTCAACTTGATTCTCAAAATCTTTTTCTGTATGGTTTGAACGGATCTATGTTAGAAGGTGATACATTTATGTTAAAAGACTAATAATTTCTACTTGATTTCTTTTTGAAGATTTCTCTAAGCGTTTAGTTGATACTTCCCGTGACCAATAGGCTAGTCTCTTCTTTGGCCATTGGTATTGCTAGTCAACGTGGCAATGCCGCCAGTTTTGGCACTTTTCCTTTGAAGGTTGGGGCGTTTTTGGGGGACTGTCTTATGTATTTTTTGACGTTCTAAAAGTGCTGATTTTCAGCCTAGTTTGAATAAAGACTTTTGATTTTGATTTTACCGAATTTTTCGACGCTTTTTATAGGTTTTAGTATGTGTATAAAATCGTTCTAAGGTGTACATCCAGCTACCCCAAAGTGTAAAATTTATTTGATAGTATATTCAACTTTATCAACAACAGAATAAGGTATGTGTTCAATTGGAAACATTCGATAATTTGGAGTAGTTTGATTTCCTGGACTGTACATCGATTGTAAAAATATAATAAAAAATTGGTTCATGCAAAAATAAAATATTTTGTGTTATCATTAACAGAATAACTAGCAAAAATAATTTAGTAAAACTATATGCCATCCTGCACGGCATTGCTCGGACATGCTCGTATAGGTTGAGATAAGAACTTACTTTCAGCATCCAAAAGAGATGTTAAAGACGCTGGTGATCCATGTTGACCGGGAGTACCCGGTAGTCCGTCATATCCAGGTTCACCTGAAAGGAACATAGCCACTGTTGAGTTTACATAACTATATTAAGTTAATAAATATTATAGTTGATGAATAACTTAAGAACTTTAAGGTGCCAATTCGGCGAAGGGAAAAGGAGGGTCCAGCTATTGACCATTATGTATGTTTATCAGTTCACTTCAAAGAGATTTAAAAGACTATAGAGCAGGCATGTCAAGGAAATGTCATAGAAAAAATTTGATCCCATGTCTCAGTAACGCCATCTAGCATAATATATGAATATTGGAGCGGCAGCAGAGCGTACTAAAAAAAACTCATAGACTTGTGTCCGGCAGGACACACTTTTTCGGACGAAAATTTTGTTTGTGATGTCCGGTCTATTGGTAATGTCTTTGGTTCTCTTATACCTTTATTCTTCCTTTTTTCTATAGTCCGGTTAACTGTACTACCGCATCTAATATTAACCATGGTCCGGTCGCTGGATTACAATACTAAATTACGGGTAAGGAGCGTAAACTTTAACTCGATGCCTCCAAGCGTTTCCTGCGTCTTTACATATCATGGCCTAACAGACAACATAGTAACCGGTAACATAGGTTCCGTTTTTTCTTTTGAAGTACGGAAACCATATAAAATAGATTACTCTAAAAACACAGTGGGTTGGTTTGTAATGTTTTTGGGGTGCCTCGAAGAACACAATAAGCCACTGGCCCCGGCTGCCATTTGTAAAAATGAAAACTAATTTATCCAAATTAGGCCGAGAGTTGTCACTTTTTGAACATCAAATGTTCATAGAACAGTAATTCAAAATGTCTACCCTTTGTAGTAGTACCACCCTTTGTAGATTTTTGACAATCGTTACCGGTAGTTAGAAAATCAGACCACCAGTTTAACCAAGAGGTTTCGTGTTATACATTTACTGGATGTCAGAAAGGTAGTCGCTCTATGTGAAAAATTGGTATTTAGGTAGACCCCAACATAACTGGTAAAAGCCAAGGCTGCGGCTGCTATCGGGGGTTGCGGAAGTATCTTCTGTTCCCGTGACCCCCGGGCGCTGGTGTGAGATGGAAAACCGGGTTGGATTTTAGTCAGTAAGAGTCATATAGAACCTTCCGCACTTCCCGAGGCGGGAAGTATTTTCGGTGAGGATTTTCCACCAAGCACAAAAAAAAAAGCCAGCCCCAACATAAGTAGGGAAAAAGGCTAGGCATAGAATGACTCTTTTTTGTCTTCGACTTTGTTTGGTTTTTTTTTAGTTTGAATAAAATTGATTGATTGATTAAACTTGATCTAAATTCTGAGTCCGATATTATTAGACTGTATATTGGCTTTACCACACTTTTGAACATTAAAAATAAAGTGACGAATCGAACCTCAGCGCGCGATCACTTTCATACAAGACTTGATCGGTTTATTTACCTTTTTCGCCTTTGTCTCCGATTCTTCCAAGATCACCCTTAGTGCCCTGCAGTCCAGGTTGGCCATTTTCACCTGGGTAACCGCGGAGACCTGGGCTACCCTAAGATATATAAATAATTAATAAATAAATACGTCGTGATAAGTAAATATGTATGTGATAAATAAAGAACACCGGCGAGGGAATTGTTGATGAAATTATTAAGCGTCTACGTATGTCACCGTAATAGATACCAACGAAATAATTTACTAAGTTTTATCAAATCAATCATAAGGCCTATCAAAGTCTGGAAAAAAAGTCTTTATAATTAAGAGCTTAATTGACTAGATTATTGATGAAATAAATAATCATAGCTTTGTGTTTTTTTTCATTCTGGCTTGACTTCATGGCTTTTGGATTAGCTATACTTATAATGTTGCCATGTAAAATAAATCTTAGTCAAGTTGCTTAAAATGATTGGCATTACATAATGCATTAATATACTTAGGAAATACATGTCTGCATCAGAATACAAATGTTAAAATAAACACGATTGTTTGTGCTAAGATTATAGCGGACATAATTATCCTTTTAAATAGTCTTAACCTCTAAAACTTAAAAATAAAATATCTTTAATTCCTGACTTCCTATAAAAGTATAACCAAAGAAAAAACTGTTCAGAAATTCAAACTCTATACTTTTAGATATTTTTCATAGGCAGACGCAAAAAAAACATGTCAACAAAAATTTGATTGGGACTTCGCCGGTGTTCTTTGTCGTGATGGCCCAGAGGTTAAGACGCCTACCTCTCATGCACGAGATTGTGGTTCAAATCCAGGCAAGTACCAATGTGACTTTTTCAATTCATATTACTTTCTAAGTTTATCTTAGACATCATTGACATCGGTGAAGGAAAACATCGTGAGGAAACCTGGACTTATAGTTAATAGAAAATTGAAATCGCCAATCCGCCTTGAGCAAGCGTGGTGATCAATGCTCAAGCCTTCTCTGTGTGAGAAGAGGCCTTTGCCCTGCAGTGGGACTGTAATAGGCTAGTATTATTATTATTATTATAAATAAATACAGATACTTATTAATCTGTTACAGTATCACAGCAGGGAAAAGGCCTTTCTAGTAAAAAAGTGTGGATAAAAAAAACCACATCAAAATCAATTACTTATAGTGTGTCGCGCGTAAAAGTAAAAGTTACTCGGACGGACTCATTATTGAAGCTAGCTCTTTATCTAGCACCCTTGAAATAAAAATACAAAGTGCGGTGATTCTTACCATATCTCCTTTCATCCCTTGTTGACCCTGGGCTCCTGCTTCTCCTTTTGAACCTCGCCCACCGGGTGGTCCAGCTGGCCCTTGATAACCCGTTATTCCAGGGTCACCGATTTCCCCTCTGTCACCTTTTTGACCTGTCATGCCTGCTTGTCCCACTAGCCCTGACGAACCCTTTTCTCCAGCGGGACCAATTAATCCCACTTCACCTTTAGCACCACTCATGCCTGTTGGTCCAGCTGGCCCCACCAACCCTGGTTCTCCTTTGGAACCTTTGTCTCCTCTATCGCCTTTTACACCAGGCAGGCCGGGTGGTCCTCTAGGCCCCACCGGCCCCACCAGCTTAGATATTGCAGTGGTACTTTTGAACTCCTTATTCTTAGAAAAGAAAGGAATAATTTATTACACATCTACATGTCAACACGCATCTTATGTTCATAAAACTCCTAAACACATGGTAAACGAGCACAGACACAAGATTCCTCAAGTGCTCCATACTTATGCTATACGAACAGACGTCACGCAGTTTCACCCGCGTAGCTCCCGTTCCCGTGGGAATATATTGATAAAAAGAAGCCTATGTCACTCGGGGATAGAGTAGCTTCTCAACGCTCAAATAATTTTTAAATTGGTCTTGAAATTTTGAAACCTGTTCAATGCAAACAAAGAAACAAACAAATCGGTCCTCTTTTTTATAATAGTACAGATTCTTGTGTGGTCTAAATTGTGTGTGTGTGTGGTGCATCACGTGACCTGCCGGTCGATTCTGTAAAAGTCACGCCGTGAAAACTTGAGTGAAATGAACTGTCAATGCCTAGTATTAGTATGGAACTGGGTTTTGGAATGAAAACTCAATTCGCGTCTTCGCGTCGTCTTCATTCGAGTGAATAGGCTCTTAATAAACTAGTGCGCTTCACCATCACTGATTGCATTACTGCTTACCATCAGGTGGGATTGCAGTCAAGCACTGGTTTATAATATGAAAAAAAAAAAAAAAATTGCCTTCACTACGTCTACTCTAATCACACATCTGCTCTCGCCATGTCTATTTTCGCTCTAAATGGCGCTGAATTCAACATTATCAGTTTATTTTGTTTTATGTGTAAGTGGTAAATTAGTGAGTAATAATATATTAATACAACGAACGAAACATTGATTATTATAATAGTACGTACCTCAGCACAAATTTGCTTTAGTGAGTCGTCGTCAGCATTAGTGTACAAACTTATGTCTTCAATGAGACCCTAAAACAATAAAATATCTAAATAATACTGCGGTTTGTAATGACAAAATTAATTGAGTAATTACAATAGATAGTATATTTTTGTTACTATCCTTGAACGGAATAATGTCAATTTCAACTGAGTAACATAAACCTTTGGGGCATACTTACTCTCTGTACTTAAACTTACAATATAATTTTGCCTTTAGAATGATTTTTGATCTCATGTTTTAGGATTGTTTTACTAAAGGCGAGTTTAAGGCATAGTAGGTAGGTACTAATAAAATTTTAGTTCTTATACCTATTGCAAAATAAAATTCAATTTTCCCAAGCAAGCCATACAATTCCTTACCTTAAATTTGGAGGGTACTTCAATTGTTAGATCTTTTGTCAAATACACGTTTCTTTGTTGAGGGAGTGCTGTATATGGATCACTGCGACAGTTCACGTACAATTCCGATGTGCCATTAGTTCTCACATACCAAACTAACTTCACCCAATTGTCTTTGAGGCTTTCATTAATTGTAAAAGTTGTGAAACGCTCAGTTAGTAAATAAATTTTTGTTTTATTGCTAGAGATGCCTGAAGAAAACTTTATGACATATTTTGGCGGGCGGCGTCTCGGTTGGTTATAAAATATTTTGAAGAGATCAAAGATTTCGTCGGAGGATTTAAATATTGCCGTTACGATCAATGGAGCCGTAAACGTTGCGCCCACAAGTCCTGTTTTACCAGGATCTACTTTTACAGCTTGCCAGTCATTAAACTTGTATGACTGTTTGCCAGCAGTATATGCGTCATACACTTTTTCTGTGCCGGCCGGGGGTAGAAGTAGTGTGTGTTTTACGTCTGAAAACAAAACGTTACATTTAGAATATCTGTTTGCTAAGAAATATGCGATGGTTTTTGGTCATTTTTGATTAAAAGTTAATTTTGTAGAATGTTTTATTATAGCAAGAGTCTAAGAAAAGTATCAAAGGTCATTATTAAAATTATAATTGATTTCATAATTATTGTACAGACGCCAGCACATCAACCTACCCCAAACTGTCAAATTGAACATGAACCTTATTGTGTTTAGAATGAAGTTGAAAACCTATCAAAGAAATTTGACACATTGGGGTAGGTGGATGTGCTGGCGTCTGTACCTAAGTACAATTTTCATGACCAAATACAGGTATTATAGAAAATATTAATACACAAAAATTATGGTTATTAGTAAAAATCTTAGGTGAGTTTGCAGCCAAGGTCAACTGTTTTGAACCTCTGTACATTAAGTTACTTTTTTGTTATTCTCTCGATATGACCACCACTTTAACACAAGAAACTTAAGATACTTTTCGGCAGCAGTATAAAATTTACAATAAAGTACTTATTAAGTACCGTAAAACGGGGTGGATAGAAACTCAAGGGTGAATAGAAACAAAACTTTGAGGAGGATTTTTATGCTAGTTTAATTTTGTTTGATAATAAAAAGGTGTCGAAACTTTTTATCTCATTTATTTAAAAGCATTACAGTCCTCGTATGGAACAAACAACTTTTAACTTTTGCGAATACCCTCCTTAAAGTTTTGTTTCTATTCACCCTTGAGTTTCTATCCACCCCGTTTTACCCGGTAAAAAAAACAACATGAAAATTTTTCATAAACAATATAGCAATTATTTACATGTTTATTATTAAAACTCTCTCTCTTAGTAATAGGACGTCAGTTGGGCTCCCGCTGAGCCGTGTTGACGGCTGCAGATACCGCTGCAGATACCTCTGCCGTTGTCAACATGCCGCAAATGTGTAAAATTTCTTAAAGTTTGTAAGCAAATTATATCCTAATAAATTAATAGGGTGCATGCATGTATTTTTTTTATATTTTTAATTCACTGTTTACAACGTTTTAACACAGTAAAAAAATATGAACATATTTAAAAATGCAGTACCTAATGAAGCTTAAAAAAATATTTAAATACAGAATAAAATTGAGCTGTTTAAACGTCGCCATTTTCGCGCGCCTTTTCGATTACGTCATTTACTATGATCCTATTACTATTACTTAGGGTGTTTTCGTTCTTCTAACCATTTCACCATGAAAAAAGCTCAAAAACCAGTTTATTGGTATTGCTTGTACCCGAATGAATTAAACATTATCAGATTGTGCTTTTACAAAACCAGTTTCAGTAATTTTTCTTAAATGTTAAATAACCTCACTATAAAGCTGAAATTACACTTGAACATTAAATTAGTTCTCAACACACACGGCAAAAATTATGTTTTCGAATAAAAAGTCGATTCTAATACTTAATGTCATACTTACACATTGTATGTTTTGTAGACGTTGAGTTGCTGTCGTAGTATTTGACGTAATTTTTCGTTATAACCAATGGTGATGCGTTTCACAAATTTGAATTTCCCGCGCTTAATTCGCACTTTTATTTTTAGTTTTTAATAATTATGACGCTATTATAAAGTAAAATAATGATTTAGTTCATATTTTCTGCCATTAAAGATTCGGAAAAAAATATTCGAACCATATTTAAATTACATGCATATTCCCTATCAGTTAAAAATTGTAATGGCAAAATTAGTTACCCTGATTAGTTACTATATTGTAAGAACTCAGTCAGCTGTGATACAGGTTTAGTACAGGCATCCAGGCAGACTTTACGACGTCCGTTTTATTTCTAAGATTGTATTTTACCAATTAATAAATATTTTTGTTTTATTTGTTCAAAAGTAACTTACGCAACGCATCCGTAGTACATACTTTGCAAACGATAAATGCTGTAAGGATAACATTTCTGAAACAAAAAAAATATTGCTCTTATCTTGTATTTTTAACTGTTTTAAAAGTAAAGAGAAAGGTTCTCAATTAATTAATTATTTAATTTATTTATTACAACTTTACGCACAAGTAAAAAAAACTGTACAAAGGCGGACCTAATGACTTAGGCTTTAGGTATTATTGTCATAATCATCCATATAAACAAAAAAGTTTAAACTTTTTAACAACATAGAACCGACTTAAGAAAAAAACTAAAATGTGTAAAATAACTCTTGTTTCGGAAGATTGGCTTTAATGGTTTTGCTTCTGTATTATTTGCCACCGCCTCAGTAACTTGAGTTATTTTTTACATTTTATGTTTAGTTAAAATGTTTTCCTATAAATTACCCGCCAGTCTTTTGGGCACTTTTCCCGTTGACAACGATGCGTAAGAATGTCTTAATGCCCCGTAATTCCTTTTGTAGTTAATTGTATTTTAAATAAAAATGTGATAATGAAAGACTTACAATAGTTTCATGTTGAATATTAAAATAAGATGTTCACTCTTCTAGAAACGCACGCAACTGTACACAAGCTTGGGGAGCCGGAGACTGGCTATCTGAGATAAGAAATTACGTTATAACACAAAAAGAAAAAAAAATAGGTAGGACGTAGCTCATTCTTAAACTATTTTGTATGATAAGCAACAATATTTTTACTTAATTAAATACAGTTATAAACATTAGCATTGTCATTTGTCTTATTGACCAGTTGAGGTTATCATCCATAAGTACATTATCTATTAGGAAAAAAAACCCGTACATAAAAACGTGTATACATGTCTTAACACTTCAACTGTATTATTCGTTAATTTTTATTTGTCTTCCATTGTATTAAAATATGTACCGTTGTATCCAGTTGTTTTAATGGAATATTTTTGAGGCACTAAGTACTGATCATGGCTAACAGCAATGGAATCTTTATAAAGATAAGGATTATGAACTGCAGTTTAAAAGTGAGACTATGTAGTTCAGAAGCGATACGGTTAAACTTCTACAGTAATTTCACTGGAATTCAGAACAGGAATTAGACTTCCAGCCTTCTGACTACCCGTAACGACTGTTAAAGGTCCACAAATGAGAGCCGGGACCAACGGCTTAACGTGCTCTCTGAGGCACGGTGGGTTACTGAATGCTCACTTATCTACGGACTGACCTAAGCGATACTTGCTTCCATCGACCCGCTGTAATTACCACGTGTGGTTGTTATTAATTTGCCACAAAATCTTTTTGGATTTTTTCCAAAATTGAACAAAGAAAAATGACACTTGATTGGGAATATATTTTAAGACGGGACAAGATATGTTAATATAATATAATTTACGTGGATTAGAATTTCTAGTTGATTGTCTTTCCAATTTCTCTCTCTTACTTTTAGAGGTATTCCACGAAGCACACCCAAACAAAGCACACCCAGAAGAAGCACACCCAAAGTATTCCACTTAGCACACCCGTAGGTGGGCTTCAAATCAAAAATTAAAAGAATTAATTTCCTATTCCACGAAGCACACCTACGATTATCACTCGCATAGTGCGGAGACTAAGAAATAAAAATGTCGATAGAAGATAATATTTATTATTTAAAAGACTAACTTAAATTTCTAACATCATTAATTTTCATTCTAATAATGTGACACAATATTTGTCATTTTTCTAATCTTACTATTTAAAATCATAGATTGTTTCATAATTATCTTTCCAAAAAAGATATTATTTTTTAACTATTTTTCTATTATTTTCCTTTTTTGTTCTCTTAATAAAATCACAGATTGTTACATAATTATGCAATAAAAACTTGGACAAATATAAAAAACATTATGAATATTGTTTTCTATAGAGATCTATGTTAATGTTTTCTTTTAACTAATATTAAAATACTCTTGTTTTATGTCACAGACTGTATCACACTCACTGAATCTCAAATCACAATATTACAGATTTTTAAATAATCTTGAAGAAATGGGCAAATTAGTTTCTCAACTTATCAATTAAATAAATTAATATTAGTTCTTTAGTGTCTTTACCTATGAAATTGCCGTTCTGCAGTACTGGCCATTTCAAATCAAAATAATTTTTGTTTGGCTAAGAATTCTAATTTCAAATTAATTCTATTTTAAAAACATGGTTTTTTTTCCAAAAGTAGTCATTTGTTTATTGATTAGTGTTACATTTTCATCGCATTTCAATCTTTTTCGTCATCATGGATACGTTAAAAATTCGAGTAATTATGGAATATTAGTACCGTCGTGGCAGCAACGCGGCACAAGCGGCACGCAACATCAACGACGTTTACGGAGCTAACACTACAAACCAAAGCACCACCTTTTATTGGTTTGCTCGCTTCCGTTCTGGAAATTTCGACCTGAAAAATGAACCTCGCGGTCGTCCGAAGACTTTGGTCGACAATGACGAATTAAAATAAAATAATAATAATAATAAATTCATTTATTTCAGGTAAGTAGGTACACCCATTGACAAAATAGTTATAATACACAAAGATACATAAAACCAGCTAAAAAATAAATATAAATAAAATCAAAATTACAATTCAATTAAATTAAACTTTTACACGAACATATTAAATCAAATTAAATTCAAACACCATGTCAATCAATTAATCAATAACCAATATATTTAATCAATATATTTTTTTTATGTATTAATCAATATTAATACATAAATAAATGCAATTAAAATTAAAGGCGATTGTGGAAGCTGATGATACACAATCTACGGCTGAATTAGCAGCAGTTTTCAACGTTAGCGTCAAAACAATATTGGTCCATTTGCGTCAAATTGGCAAGGTAAAAAAGCTTGACAAATGGGTGCCCCACGAACTCAATGATCGCCAGCGCGAAGTACGCGTCGAGACGTGCCTTGCACTGCTCAACAGACACACAAATGAAGGAATTTTGAACCGCATTGTTACCTGCGATGAAAAATGGATTCTGTTTGATAACCGCAAGCGCTCAGCAAGTTGGTTGGATCCTGGTTCAGCACCTAAACAGTGCCCTAAACGAAAACTTACCCCTAGAAAAGTGATGGTCACTGTTTGGTGGTCTAGCGCCGGTGTGATTCATCACAGCTTCTTACCAAACGGGGTGAGCATTACTGCAGATGTGGACTGTGAAGAACTGAACACAATGATGGAGAAGCTGGCACATCTCCAACCAGCATTGGTCAATCGCTCGTCTCCACTGCTCCTGCACGACAACGCGCGACCTCATACTGCACAGCAGACGGTCTCCAAGTTGCAAGAACTGGGGTTGGAAGCTCTCCGTCATCCGCCCTACTCACCAGACCTTGCGCCTACAGACTACTACTTTTTCCAGAATTTGGATAACTTCTTGGCGGGAAAAAAATCTAATATCCGAGAGGCAGTACAAAATGCCTTTGAAGAGTTTGTTGCCTCCCGTCCAGCTGATTTTTTTAAGAAGGGCATCAATAAACTGCCACTGCGTTGGCAAATATGCATTGATTGCATGGGTCATTACTTCGATTAATACAAATAAAAAATACATGAAAAAAAATCGTTTAATTTTTTTCATAAAAACGGCAATTTCATAGGTGATAATGAAACTGAAAGATGTTAGTAAGTTAGTCTTTTAAGTAATAAATATTTTCTTCTAAATAGACATTTTTATTTCTTAGTCTCCGCACTATGCGAGTAATAATCGTAGGTGTGCTTCGTGGAATAGGAAATTAATTATTTTAATTTTTTATTTGAAGCCCACCTACGGGTGTGCTAAGTGGAATACTTTGGGTGTGCTTCTTCTGGGTGTGCTTTGTTTGGGTGTGCTTCGTGGAATACCTCTACTTTTATTATTCGTTGACAATATTAAGAGATTATTATGGTTTTAAAGACCGATATTCTTTGTAAACTATCTTTAAAAACATATCCGGTAACGGTTTAATCTGTAACAAGGTTCCAACGATGTTAGATTGAAAATGTTATGTTACACAGAAGAAAAAATTCTAAACACTATTAAACCGTATTGAAGTGATGCCAGGCGAGTTCACAGATCAATCGTCATTTAGATATGGAATATGCAAGAAGAAAAAGACATCATTCTACGTTTTTGCTGGAATTTAGTATTTGTTAAGCAAAAATGGCAACACTGGTCGTTGGTCTGTAAATCTAATCACGATTTACTCGAACACTGCTAGTGGAGTATCCCTGAGCCATAGACCTGCGGATATGACCTATCTTCGTTGACAGTTCTCAGTAATAATAATAATAATAAATTGCTCTTAAATACAACCTTGTGGAATCGGAAGTACCGTACTACAGGTATGTGCCCGACCCAGTTCTCGAAAATGGCAATATCACGTTATACTGGGATCGATCTATCATCACTGACAGGACTATTATCGCGAATAAACCTGATATAGTGGTGATAGATCGATTGGAACGTCACACGATGATTGTTGATATAACCGTCCCGCATGACGAGAATCTCGTGAAGGCAGAGAAAGATAAACAACTTAAGTATCTTGATCTGGCTCGCGAGGTTGTCGACATGTGGGATGTGGATACAGCAATCGTCGTGCCGATAGTCGTGACGGCCAATGGCATAATAGCCAAGAGCCTCGATCAACACCTTAAGAGGCTCTCGTTAGGCGGCTGGATCAAGGGCTTGATCCAGAAGGCAGTACTCCTGGACACGGCGCGCATTGTTAGGCGTTTCCTCTCTCAGTAGCCCTGACCGCCGGTAGCTTGGACCCTGTTCCCGATACCGGTGGGCTACTATTTTTTATATTTTTAAATGTTTTTTTTTATTTTTGTATTTAAATATTTCAAAATATAATTTATAATGTATAATCATGAAATAAAGGAAATAATAATAATAAATCATTTATTGCAGATTAGGTACATCCATATTTGTTAGTAGAAGTGTAAGCTTACAGACTAGTGTTAGTAATCATTTTTTCATTCATAATAAATAGTTACACACTAAATGACAGGTCCGGGTGGAATTCCCGATGATGGTGGCGAATCACTATACGACTGCGTGCAGCCGTATCCAACGAGCCAGCATCGGAGAGTCCCACCGGTCCGCCAGCGCGCACAGCATGTTGTTGGAACTGTCACGCGTGCGGCGCATGATAGATGCGCACCGTTTGCGCATGATGGCCGCAAAGCCGTCTGTGTCAGCCGCCGCGAACATCGCGGAGGCGCTGCAGTAGCGCGGCAGTCCCATCAGCACCCGGAAAGCGTTATTGTATTGAACGCGCAGATCGCTGTATGTCCGCTGTGTATAGTGTGTGTAATGATGACTGGACGAAGTGTATAAAGATTAAACTGTTAAACAGCTAGTTTTGTGTTGGCTATCACCACTGCGTATCTAATATGACTAGGGATGTAAAGCGGTAAAATTACTTTAGTAAACATACATACATAAACTTACGCCTTTTTCCCATGGGGGAAGGCAGAAACTACAGAGCGCCATATGCTACGATTCTTATATACTTCTTTTGCTTCGTTTACATTCATACATGTTGTAATACACACACGCCGGTTGCGAGTACTACGCACCTATCCTTTCTGAAGAACCTGACCAATAAGGTCTATGTATGTCCTTCTAGGGCGTCCCCTTCCGGCGTTCCCAGTTACGTCTGCCTTGTAAATACCTTTCGATCGCCTTTCATCTATCCTTTCAACGTGACCAAACCATCTAAGCATACTCTTTTCAATTTTTGTTACTACATCTTCTTTCAAACCACAACGTTGCTTTATCACATCATTCCTCAATCTGTCATTCATTGTTACACCACACATACTTCGCAAGGAACGCATTTCTACAGCATTTATTCTACTTTCATGTCTCTTTTGCCACGCCCAACATTCACTTCCATACGTTAGTGTATGCACCAGCACACCATTGTGAACAGCCAGTCGTGCCTTTTCGGACATCGACTGGCTGGTCACAACGTCATTCACTTTATTTCCCGCATTCACTCTCCTTTCCACATCCGCATCAATCTTTCCATCCTTTGCAAGCAGACTTCCCAGATATACAAAGTCATTCACTTGTTCTACACTCATATCGTTTACTTTCACATTGCACAACGACACGTTTTCGTCTCTTTCAAACACCATTACTTTCGTCTAATTCACATTTATATTCATCCCTTTCATCTTTACTTTCGTGAAATTCGGTAAAATACGGTAGGATTGGATAAGAAACGAATTAAACTACTAACTAAGAAAAGTTCCGAGTCCGTGAAACTGATGGATGGATGAGCAAATCTTTTATGCGGCGCACCCAAGGTCAGCGCTAGACTTACGTGCCGGCAGTTATAAGTAGCCGGTAATTTAACCGTAATTTATATATTTAAATTACCGTAAAATACGCGTATTTTACCAGTGTTTTCGGTAAAATTTTAATTAAAAAAGAAAGAAAGAAAGAAAGAAAGAAAGAAAAATATTTATTTGACATCAGTCATCAAAACACACATACACACAATAATTTATAAAACACTAAAAAATATACAAAGTAGGTACATATCATGTGCTGTGTGCCTCACGGCTGCGCCAAAAAGGTCCATTTCAGCATTCATGCCAGACAGGTGATGCTGTCTGACGCTGGTCTTCCAATGAACCTTGAGGGGTACCCAGTAACGGAAGGAAATAAATAAATATAAATAAAACGAGTAAGTAAATCAGTTCAGTGTGTAATGAGAAGAAGTCGGTTATACATAAAAGTAAAAAATAAATATATATTGTGTTAGAGAGTGACACTAGCAACGATAAATAAATACAGAGATAAACTAAGACAGCATAAATATTTTTAAAATAAACAAAGTGTATAACACAGTATATATTTTAGTTTAAAAGAAACAAAGCAATGGCAAATGACATGGCGTGTCAATTACGTAATTTTGCATCCCTAAGTATGACGTCATGCGCACTCTTGGAGATGTACGAAGCGTAACAGTACCCTAGTAGTCAGATAGTCACCGTAACTTAAATTCCACTTAAAGTGCAATACCATTTATAAATTCTCAGTTGTCATAAAAGTTCAGTGTGCATTTGTGCAACTGCCAGTAAGTTACTGGCAATGAAAAGATGGCCAATAGCCCTGCTGGGTATCGTACCCGGGAACTAATGCTCAGTACTATCAGTTCCAACCACTATACCAACAAGACAGCCAGCCATTTATAGTTTTCTTAATTAAACGCTAGATGCCACTACAAACTATTAGCAACAATTAATAACTTTCCAACACTTTATTAATAACAAGTGTCGGTCGCAATATAAATTAATAATCCTGCTCTCGACGGAGACCAAAAAGTTTTTTAATAACGTGGCACTGTATAATTTGACATTCATTTTGACTGGGTTCTGAATAGCTGGCCTCATGCACGGTGTTAGTTTTATAATATTAGTAATATGACACGACAATTATGTCTAAAGCTCTGTTTCTGGGGTAAATAAAGCAGATTTTATACCAAACTCCACATACTACGCTACGGTTAAATTTTCACAGGCTGTTTTACCCATGAATATGAGTATCTTTCACGAGACCAATTCACGTGCACGTGGAGCTCCTGAAGTTCCAAATTGAGCCCACGATTTGTCACTAATCTGGTTTTCCTTCAATGACATATCGGTGAGGTTTTTCCTTAAAAGACCATTTCAGACACTAATCTGCATGGTTCTTACATGATCTGACCAAGATAATGTCTAGACTTCAAAAGAGACTGTGACCTCTGACATTCTTTCGGTGTTTCTTCTCGGAGTAGTCAGATAGTGCAAAACCAACCTCACCATCTATTAAAAATGACATGTAAATGTATTTAAGTACCTATATGAATCTATTTACAGAAATAAATGTTATTCGCTTATCATTTTACTCGGAAATCTAAAAAAAAAACATAATTTTGGTCGAGTAGGTATCAAACTTTTGTAGCTGAGTTTTTCAGCCTGATTCAAATCAATTTTAAATAAAATAATCATTGTTTACTATTTTTTATTAACTAGAGCGTGCCTGTAAGGACAATCCGCTCGTAGATAGCAAATAGTCTTATAGATAAGGCAAAACGTATTTTTTTGTACTAAAACAACGTACTTAAACTAAACAACACAATAACGACAACTTAAATGAAATTAAATGCAAGTGTGGTGGGTGTAAGTATGTGTGAGTGAGACTATAGGTGTGAGTGTACAAGATTGTGTAGGTGTGTATGTGTCAGTTTTACCTGTCATACTCATGCGTTAGGTCTTGACTACCACGGGAATTAAAAAACAAAAAGTAGTCTGACTTAGAGGTTTTTACTTTTATACGTGATATACTTAATAAAGTAGTTAATCGACTGTGCCCTAAAACTTTAATCAGCTGCTTAACAAACACAGCATTTGGCATAAAGCCAGGTGAAAGTTAGAATAAGAAAATGATCATGTTCTTTTGGCAATATTAATCGAATTCAACATTCAGCCCGCAGTTGTAAGCAGGCAAAGACATTCAATACCAACTACAGACGGAACATCACGAAAAAAAAAAACTTGAGAGGTGTCAAGGGACTTCCGGATGGAACGAAGTTATATAGTTAGTTATATTATTTATTATGCACAAAAAACCTCCCTCCCCCTCTCCTTCAACAACTGGCACACACACAACACACACACACACACACATACACAACAGAGAAACACGCGCACGCCACACGGCCCACAACTACAGCAAAAAGTGTCGTTACAACTTTTCGTAAGAATTTTTTCCGTCTAGTCCCCTTTTGTAACGCGCGATAAGGAACTTCGTTCCAATATCTAGCGATGCTTGTGTCCTATTGGACACTAGTCGATTAATTTAGTTGAGTACGCTCTGCTGCTAATCCAAGTTTGCTATAATATGCTAGATGTCGTTAATGAGACATTACACGCACGCCGTGGCGAGTAGTACACACCTGACCTTTTTTCAAAACGTCAGCAATAAATTTAGTGTATGTCCTTTTGAAACGGCGAAATAAAAGGAGGAGGTTCTCAAGTCATCTACACACACACATATACTCACACACACACACACACACATACGTACACATTATGGTACGCAATAAATAATTGAGAATTGAATTGATAATTATTATTTTTTTGTGTTTTCTTCTGTTAATCTATGACAGTCGTTTTGGGTAGCTAAAGAGAAAGTCATGATATAAAGTAACTGGGTTGTGTTGTAGAATATATAAGTTGAGGTGGTAGTCACCGTATGTACAATACTTCTCTAATTGGTTTGATGAGAAACCGTTGTAGGTGCGGGGTGGAAAGTCCTTATGGATGTCCTACACCCCGGGGAGGACAGAGGGTTAGGTTTTTAGTGACTGAAAACCATACCAATGTTCCATTTTACACCTGCACCGGGGGTCACGGAAACAGAAGATACTTTCGCAAATCCCGAATGGCCTTAACATAGTTTGGAAAAGACAAGGTGACGGATAAAACTGATTTCAGCCCACAACAAAAGAAACTTAATGCAGACCATAGTTTTTTTTCTAGATTTCCCCGGAAAACTCCTACCACAAACTTTACTGTCGCCTCGCAAAGCCTTCGTAAAACGACACCAAAAACAATTAAAACCGCGAACAGCCACAATATATTTTGGCTTGAAGATCTTTATCGGTCATGGGACAATGAAATGGCCATTGTCTACCGTCATTATGGCAACCCACTTCCGTTCCACTGATGGCTTCCGCTCCCTCCGTTCTCTTTGGCAGCATATACGGAGTAGTGAGGTCGTAACCTCACAGGACAGATAATTTAAATGTCGGCTAAAAAAACCGTTAGGTAAGCGTTAACTTGTCAGTGGAGGTAAAAAATTGTTGAAGTGGTAGAATATGGTCGTTGAATAATTAAGGATTGTGTAGTGCTTTAGAAAGGTAAAAAGTTTTGTGCTGTAAGTAAAATAAAACAAAAACCTTTTGTCAGACGTTTTACTCCACATTAAAATCAAAATCAAAAGTCATTTATTCAAATTAGTCCGAGGATCAGCACTTTTGTAAAATCAATCCATACTAATATTATAAAGAGGAAAGGTTTGATTGTTTGTTTGTTTGCATTGAATAGGCTCCAAAACTACTGGACCGATTTGAAAAATTCTTTCACCATTGTGAAGCTACTATCCCCGGGTGACATACCTAGGCTACTTTTTATCCCTGTATTCCCACGGGACCGGGAACTACGCGGGTGAAACCGCGTAACGTCTGCTAGTATTATATAAAACAGTTGCCCAAAAAGCGCGCTCTTCAAAAGAATAGGCACAGAAAAATCCACAGCAACACGTCTGTTTGATTTCTTTGAAGTTCTAAAATCTATGTATTATAATGCATCCTGTAAATCAATTTCAAAATAATTGTCACGTGTTAGCCAGCTTACATACAAACAAAACATAGTAAACTACTACTAACATAAATCACATAACTACTGTCTATCCAGATCAGAGCTGAGTAAGGGTGCCAACAGAACCCCACGTCTTAAATTATCACTAACAGACAGTCGACAGTTAGTAACTTTATATTTATGTTTTGTACAGCTATAATAGAGAACTGGGGGATATTGCTGTAAGGAGATTGGTGGTTGGAAAACGGCCAAATCTGAGACCACGAACCCTTACTATGAAAACTCATAACGACAAAATTTTGAGGTAAGGTTGATTTTAAATTCGAGAAAATTAATTATAATTGTGTTTGAAATAACCAAACGTCAAAATTGATATAGCCTAAGGGTCCCCCGCACACGGGATACCGGCCACAGCTAGAAACGCCACCCCACGAGAAGCTAGAAGTGTCTACAAAAGTAGCTGACTGTGGTCGGTGGTCGACACTTGCGGTCGGTGGCTGCTACTTTTTTAACTCATACATGCAGTATCATAATGGATATTGGTTACCATAACTATCAATTGTTGAATCCCAAATCGCAGGATGGGATTGAAACTCTGATATGAATAATTCTATGAACAGGTTGACTGAAGTAAGGTAGATAGGGGTGGAAAATCGCGCGAGTGGCGTGTGGCGGCGTATTGTATCGGGGCGTTTAGTGGCCGGTTCGGTCCACAAGAAGCGAGCAGCGACGATTTGTAGCGTGTGGCGGCCACTGGCGTCAATCGAGTGCGGCAAATCTATATAAAATGTATAAAAACTACAGCAAATATGCCGGTGGCGTCGTTTTGTGGTTGTGGCCGGTGCCCCGTGTGCATGGACCCTAATTGACACGACACTCTGGTGTGAAAAGTCGTATAACTACGTCTTAACAAGAGGTATTTGGTGCAATTTTTAAGAGAGACAACAGTATGTTACTGGGTTTCCCATCTAGCAATGCTTGATAGCAGCCCGGAGTCTTGGTTGGGTTTGTCAAGCAGTACTTGGTAGGTAGCTAAATATAAAGTATACGTCTTTGGGAAATACAGGTGTGATTATGTGTTGCCCTTAAAGTTTTGGAACACCTTTAAAAAATAAGATCAGAATGATTGTCTTCATGTAAAAATATTAAAAGGGTACTCTAGGATTGTCGAGGGCTTGCAGAACTATCGTCTTTTCTTGTGACTCCCGGCGCAGGTGTAAGACGGAACAGCGGGGTTGTTTTCAGTCAATTAATATGACAGGCCTCTTCGCCCTCTCCAGAGCGAAGGCTATCCATGAGGATTTTGGTTTTTAGCCAGTAAAAGTCTAAGAGACCTGTGGCCTCCTTGTGGCGGGATGCGTAAAATAAACCCCCCATAAAAAATAATTAGCAATAATGGTAAAGTAAAACAAGCTTAGATGATGATAAAGATTTTCGAGATTAAATGGTAGCACAAGAAGTGCAATCCAGTCGACTTGTGGCTTTTCAGCTCCAACCAGCATATTAACTGTTGTTTTTTCCTGTCCCTACCATTAGTAAATGACTTGTATAACTTTGTTTCTATGAGTTTACGTCTAAAGCAAATATTGCGAGACTCAATTTTTTTTTTTGCTTATTTGTTAGTATAATTGTTAGATTCCTCCGTGCCTCGGAAAGCACTGCCTCAAACTGTAAAAAACCATGATTATTATTACACATACATACATACATAAACTCACGCCTTTTTCCCATGGGGGTAGGCAGAAACTACAGAGCGCCATATGCTACGATTCTTACATACTTCTTTTGCATCGTTTACATTCATACATGTTGTCATACACACACGCCGGTTGCGAGTACTACGCACCTGACCTTTCTGAAGAACATCACCAATAAGGTCTATGTATGTCCTTCTTGGGCGTCCCCTCCCGGCGTTCCCACTTACATCTGCCTTGTAAATACCTTTCGTTAGTCGCCTTTCATTCATCCTTTCAACGTGACCAAACCATCTAAGCATACTCTTTTCAATTAAAATCATCCCAAAATAACCCTATAAAATTGTTTCTTAAAAATATTTCATTTAAAATCTTATTTTTGGTTCTCAGTTCAGTTTGGTTTCTTCGGTGTGGATAGAATTTATGTTATTAGTAAAAAAAGAAATTAAAAACTTGGGCAGAGAAAGCTGAAGAATTTTTTTAACGCTGTAGGGTCCGGAATCACGTAGAGATTTTAAGGTGAAACATAATTCCAGTTTCGGAAGTCTGTGGCTTTGGTGGTATTATTTCGTTCATTATTGGCCACTGACTTCCGAAACTGGAATTATTTTTCACCTGTTAGTGTTTTTTTAAGAAGTCGGTTGTTTTTTTTTTTTGTAAAAAAGGTTTTATTTTGCAATTTTTAGTTTCTTTGTATGTAAAGAAAGTCTTTCAAAACTTGAAAGAATCATTGAAATCGGTTAACAATAGCAAAAGAAGTTCTTTCTAAACATTAATCTGTACATCTCTGCCGGGCCCCTTTTAAAAGAGACAGGCGTAATGTTATGTTATGGAAATACATAAACCATGCACAGACATGATGTGACTGTAGCTATTGCGAGTAATTTACTGTTATGCGTTGAAGAGTTCCATCGCCTGTCTTCTTCATCAGTTTTTCTTCACCAAAATATACTTGCTAAATGTAAATACTTGATTTGTTACCAAAAATGTAAAAATCGGTACATGTTTTCCTATATTTTTTGAAGAGTTCCCTCAATTTCTCGAGGATCCCTCATCAGATCTGAGGTTTAATACTAATGAGACCAACCTGGTAGTGTACCCTATCAAATAAAAAAAGAATTTCGAAGTAATCGCGTAACAAACACACAAAAAAAATCATACCTTCGAATTGAAAACCTCCTCCTTTTTTTGAAGTCGGTTAAAAATCAAAACTCGGAAAGAGAAAGGTGAAGAATTTTTTAACGGTAGGGTCCGGAATCACGTAGAGATTTTAACATTTTCACTGTCCACAAAGTAGACACAATACCACCCACACCTTTCGATCGTGTCAGTTAGAGACACAATGACAGCACGGACGCCTGCGTCCGCTTGGGGTTTAATTAATTAAACCATCATCATGTCGCTCTTGGGACAGGGAAGTGGTTAATATGGTTTTCAAATAATACATGTGTCGATGTCCCCTCTACTTTGTATATGTTACGTAAAACCTGCTAGTTACAAAATTTCGACACTGAAAACACTGAATTTTGGCGGCAAAATCGTTTCGGAATTTCCAGTGTAGACCATATCCCAACGAAAAATAGCAATTGAAACCTATATCAATCGCAGCACATAACCTCAGTGGTTTCTGTATGATTGCTTCGGGTTATCCTGGTGATGTTTCCATTAACAACTTTAGACAGGTGACTGGTTTGAACGATTTTCAATGAAAAAGTTTTATCGAAAAAAATAAAAAAGGTTGCAAAGGTACATGGTGAAATGAGGTGTGTTGTTATGTGCGATATTGAAAAACTTTGGGGTTATATTTACGAGCAATTGGAAGTGAAGACAAGACGAAGATCTTGTTTTGTAATACCTTGAAACTACGAGATTCGTTTTTGTTTGAGGTGCATCGTCTTCATAAATATTTTAATGTACAGACGCCAGCACATCAAGTTACCCCAATGTGTCAAATTTACCCAATTGAATATGAACCTTATTCTGTTTGACATAAAGTTGAAAAACTCTCAAAGAAATTTGACACATTAGGGTAACTTGACGTGCTGGCGTCTGTACCTACTTACATATTTGATTAATGTGTACAGACGCTAGCCCATCAAGCTTCCCCAAACCGTCAAATTTTCTCAATTGTACAAAAACCTAATTCTGTTTGTAATAAAGTTAAAAAACTATCAAATATTTCGGCACGTTAGAGTACCTTGATGAGCAGCTGGCCCCTGTACAAAAAAAAACCGAGGAGCACTAAGTCTGGAGTTTTACCCCCTTACTCTATTAGGAAAAAAGATAGTTACCTTTTCAAGGGCCATAAATATTTTTTCTGGTTCGGTAGACAACAGGAATCATTATAGTTTCGCCATGTGCATCTGTCCGTTCGTCCGTCTATCCACAGTTAAGCTTATAGACTCTTAGGGTCGGTACATATCTGAAAGAATATGCGTCGAGCGTATGCGATACTGTACCTTGACGCACTAACGCATCATTGGTTGACTGTGAAAGGTTGAATGTTTTATTATAAATATATTTGACTGTTCTGTTGTTACACGACCAATAATACGCGACGCATCTTAGGTAAGATATGTACTGACCCTAATATTAGAAAGCTGTAATTTAGCATGGATGTAAGCCTACCTCAGCCTACCTACACTAAACAAAAGAGTAGTAGAGATTAATATAAAAATTTGAAATATTTATAATAGCCCTCCTCGTAATTCTCCTAATTTTTATATTGTTATGCCCAACAGGGCCATATGCATATTATTATTATATCCTTATGTACCTACCACCTAAGTTCACATTGTGGAATGCAATAAATATATTGAGTATTGAGTATTGGGTATATATGTACAGTCAGTGAGCTACGTTGCCTGACCTATCTTAAGATAGATCGGGTAAAGCAGAGCACTGACTGTACATAGTATTGTCAGTCATCTAAACTCACAACCTCCTTCACGAAAGACTGACGCCTAAACCGTAGGACCATTTCGGCATAAAATAAACCATGAAAAAATACATTGGTTCACCAACATTAAAAAAATTAAAGATAGGAGAGGTATAATTTTATATACAGACAGACGGCCAAACCAAGTCACACAATAATATATCTGACAAAATCAAATTATCTGACAAATAGTTTTATGTTTTTAAAAATAAGTAAAAAACGTTTTTTAATAAAATTCTCTGATGTAGGTACTGGCGTCTGGACCTACTGTCATAGTTATAACTCAGTGTCAAAATATTCCTTTTTATTCCAAAGTTCAATATATCATTCTTAATTCTTATCAAATTAAACAAAATGCAATATAGATTTATGTAGATTTCAAGGAGATAGAACACCTTCAATTAGACCATGCTTAAGTATTTTGACCTAGAGCATCACGAGGAACAAATTTGGGAACAGATATTAATGAGGAAAATGCAATCGCAGTCAACAGAAAAGTGAGAGTGGGTGATTTGTGTATTTGGGCATTCTGCAGTGATATTTTTTAAAATCATAACGTCACCCCTATAATCCCCAAAGGGCTATGCAGAGGTGTACCTGTTAGTACACCCATATTTTGTCATTTATGTTTAAGTCCCATGTATGTATTATTGCTATCAATTGGGCACAAATCTCTGTTGGCGGTGCCGGTGGCTAGGACGAACTCACTGGCTAAAACCGCGGTCACGCAAGCTATCCGTACTATAAATGTTGTGCACGAGCAAATAGATTTTACCTGTCAGCCGAGTGAATTCACAAAGGTTCTATTATGTAATTTGTGTTATAGATAGATAATAATAATTTAGTTTTGTTTTTACTATAATTAGTTTAATATAAGGTTTGTTTTTGGTATATCTGTAATAGTTTGGATTAGTTTATTAGAATTAAGGTATAGAGTATAATATTGTGTATGGCGTCGCTAGATTTTATAATACCTTGTTATCGCATTGGGTCCTAAATAACCTGTAATGTTAACTTGTGTGTGTAATAATAAATAAATAAATCGATAATAGACTCCAGGCCGCTACTTAGAAATTCCAGGTGAAAAAACTCAATAACACTTTGTGCGATCCGGAGATGGAACTAGGGACCTCACACTCAGCAGAAGCGCCTGCGACCACTAGACAAGGCAGTCAATGATCAGAAAAAGAAATAAAATAAATGAATGAATAAATAATCGTTAATGGTCAGTGATTATGATGTATGTAGAAATAAGCAACGCTAACCCATACCTTTGCACAAACACGAAAATCTGGAAAAAACACAAAAGAACCTTTTGTGCAATCGAAGAAATTTGTAAGTTCGTTATAAAAATGAGCACCTTGCAAATTTTCACAGAAGTCGGTTCTAGATGGGGAGGTTATTGCAATCTTCTGGTAAATGCAACGGAGGTAACTCCGGCCAAGTCGCATTATACCCCTCATTCCAACCGCGCTTATTGCAAATGAGCTCTGTGGCGCTTCTAGAGAAATGCATCGGTATGAATGTGGAAATAGCGACGGAATTGGAGACCTAATTTCGGAATGAGATTATTCTAATAACAGTTTTAAGAAGGTTCTAGAGGTTGGGAGGGTTAAAATTTGCCTTGATGAAGAAAATTTGCATTGAGTGTTATCGTTTTCTATTTTTTAGGGTTCTGCACCCAGTTCACAGTAAAGTGGAAACCTAAGCCTGCAACACAGGGCTGTTCTTTAAATCCCAAATGGTTCGTTGTTAGTAGTTACTATGAAGGGGACCACCTACAATTTAACCATTTTACTTGTCCTAACTTTTGAAGTGGAGCGCGCTAGTGGAAAATTAAAGTCAAGAGAGTTACAAATTTATAACAAATTTATTTTATTCTTTGTTTTCTATTTTTGCGATGACATTATTATGGCACAGACTTACATTTTAAATATAAATATTATGACTAAAAAGCTGGAAAAATAGAAAGCTCATATTTCACCGTATCATTTTATGTACATTCTTATGTAAACCAAGCTTACTATTTGGTATTTTATTATTGTACTTTAAAATAAGTCTTCTGTGAATACAATTTTAATTTTAACGTTTGTTTTTGATCTAATTTCAGAGGTTCTTTTTTTCAAAATTCCGAAATACTTACTAAATTCCGAAATTGAGATGGTTAAAAAAACCTGTGAGAAATTAGATCGTCTAGCAACTACAACCAATCCAACGGTTTTATGTTCGTAAGTAAGAATCTTACAACCATTATCATAAGAATACTTGCTTCTTATACCTAAGTTCAATACAATTAAGTTCATAATTGCTATGCAAATTTTGCTGAAAATGCTCTCGAATGAGTATTTTTTTTGTCAATTAAAACAATTTAAAAACAAGTTACCTAGCAAATATTTACAATAATGAGTACAAATACAGCATTAAAGAAAATAACTCTGTTACTAGTTTATTTTAATATTCTATCTAAGAGGACTATTATTTTTAAAATAATACCCCTCTTTAAGAAATCGTTTTGGATTTTCTTGCAGCGAGATAAGAGTAATTCTTGTTGCAATCCAATCTTATTGAAATTCGAACAAAAAATAATGAAAAAAATTTAAATAAATAGGTACTAATTAAAATATTCGACGCGCCCGCCGATGATGGCGTCTGAAAATACGAAAAAAAAATATTATAACTGATGTGCGTTAAAAATATCTAATTAAGTACTTGTTTTTTTATTGATCACTTACCGCGGCTTTGGTATAGAAGGGTTCAAAGTTACTTTACCGTAGTAGGCTTCTACTTCTATACATAGTACTATAAATTGACTATCACAGCGAAAACTGAAAAAAAAATATAGTGTTAACACAATTCTGTCAGGTATTTTAAACAAATTAGATAATTTATAATAATAGACTAGCTGATACCCGCGACTTCGTCTGCACAGGATTACTAATTCGAGCAGCTTATTTTCCTCTCCAAGGTCTTATCAATATTTATACCAAAATACATCGAAATTGGTTTTGCAGTTTAGTTGTGCAGGCGCAAGAGTATCAATTAATAAGCATTACATTGAAGTAATTTCTCAAGTGGTATGCTTATTTTTTGTTTGTATTTTAATTAATATGGTGTACATTAAAAAGTATTATAGTCTCATCCTATTAAAAAACAGGAGACGGTGCGAGTTTAACTCAACTCGCGTGGAGATGAGACCAGCTACAGATTTTCAATAAGCAATCTTATGGCACTAGCTATAAGAGTAGTGATGGCACAATACTTACATGTCTTGGTTTAGTAGTCGATTATGTTTTAATGAAGATGCGAGTCCATAGTAATATTTACTGCCACTTTCCCAACCGTTACAATTTTGTTTTGGATTCGCGTTGCCATTTTCGTCGCCATTGGAGCCATGCCACACAGTTTTATTTGGCCTGAAATATTTTTTAACACTTTAGGACTCATTTATCAATGTAACGTGAGTGACTAGACCTCTGATTAAAAACAAAGAAAAGGAACCCAGCAGGTACATTTTGTAATTTGTTTCATAAATATGATGTACAGACGCCAGCACATCAAGTTACCCCAATGTGTCAAATTTTTCCTATTGAATATGAACCTTATTCTGTTTGACATAAAATTGAAAAATGATCAAAGAAATTTGACACATTGGGGTAACTTGACGTGCTGGCGTCTGTACATGAATATGTTTCAAATTTATGTACAGACGCCAGCACACCCACCTACCCCAATGAGTCAAATTTCTTTGATAGGTTTTCTACTTTATTCTAAACACAATAAGGTTCATGTTGTGAAACAAACAACTATGACAGTTTGATGTTTTTTAACCGACTTACAAATAAAGAAAAGGTTCTCAATTTTGACTGTTGTTTTTTTAAATGTTTTTACCTCATAACTCGGTCATTTACAGACCGATAAGATACATTTTTTTTTGTTTGAGTGGGTACTAAAGTTGGATCGAAATTGTTTTAGTAATTTTATTGTAATATAAAAACAAAAACAGAGGGATATATAATAATTATCATAAACCTAAACAAAAAACTAAAAATCGAAAAATATCAACATTTTCAGGGCCAGGGCAGACTTGGCAAGGCGCGTTTTTAATTGCTTAATCAATATTTCTACTGAAATTTTAATGTACTGTACTTTAGTCGGCATTGATGGATATTTTTGATACAATTAATTCCAACTCTATTTCATCAACAGCAAGGTTGATAATTGTTTACTAGTCATAACCGCGCTTTGCGAGATGTACGCTGGCCCTAAGGTTATGCGGCAATGTCTTTTGTTTCATTAAACCACTTACCATCTGGAATCAATCATGACACTTCTCCCGCTGAAACTGAAGATGGCAGCCAAACGAGACAGCTCCCCACCTTTATTATTGAACATACTTTCCCAGGACTTAAATAGAACAGATCCATTTAGATTAACCACTGGAGAATGCCAGTCCGTCATACTGACTAGGCTTTTGAGATTTTGTTCCCTGAGAAAGATATTATTTGATTTATTATTTGATTATAGTGATGATGAGTGAAACAGGGTACTGTGTGTTGTTGGTACTTAGATATTGTTATTGTTTAATTAGTAGCTGATTTTTTATTTAGCTTCGATGGTCCTAGTGTCTCATTTTTTTTTATTGTATCGTTTTTTTTATTTATTTTTGATGTAATGTCGTAGACCTAGTCATGTATTCCAGTTTTGTACATGTAGGCGGGCACGCCCTTTTTACTTGAAGGCTTATATTTATTCAGTTAGTTATATTTTACTTTTTGCATGAGTTTAGTTGTCAACGTCAGTTACTTACTATTCTTATTACTACTGTCTTGTATATTGGTGTGTGCTAGCTTGCATGTAGCAAATTATTTAATTTAAATGATTAAGTTTGTTAATTAGCAATGCTGTTTAAACTGTTCTTCTAACATATCAGACAGACGTGTTGCTGGGGAGTTTGTTCCGCCACTTCTTCTTCCCAGCAAAAACACTAGGAAGTGGCGAAGGGCGGGCGTTTTGGGGGACAGTCTTATGTAATTTTTGACGTTCAAAAAGTGCTGATCCTCAGCCTAATTTGAATAAATGACTTTTGATTTGATTTTGATACCAACAGCCACATGGGTCGATCATTGGCTACACTAGAACAGTCAGTAGATGGGTAACCATTCATTACTATTAAGACTGGACGATCTGCTCGTATTCCAGATATTATGCCTTCGGTGGTAACTCCTGACGGACTTCAGCAATGACAACGCTTCATTCGCATAGTGCGGGAAGATTTCATCAAAACCATCGAACAGATATTTCAGTGTACCACTGTTTTAGTAATGCAGAAACATTTTCAACCCAGTTCTAAAGTAATTGATGCATCGCCTGGACAGTGTTTGAGAGACACAACATTGTCTTCTGTTTGCAGCTCGATTGTGATATCTTTTTCTGCCACACTGACCAACTAAGTACCTGCTATTAATATTTTGTGAACCATATCGTTCACAGTTTTGTTGATAGGGAAGACTATAATAAACAATAAATTATACATTTTCATATACAGGGTGTAACGGAAAGGGTATATACATCCGAAGGGCACGGATTCTCTCGGTGATAAGAAACGACATGGCAACGTTTTTATACATATACATACATAATTGTAAAGTTGAGCCCGCCCGCGCCGTCGCGCCTTCGTCGGTTAGGCAGAGCCCGATAGGTCTGTACTAGGCGCGCAGAACCCGAGATAGATATACTTGAACCTTGCCGGACAGGATTATGACCCTCATAGTGCGGTGACACGTTTGTTATGATTTTGCATTTAATAAACTGTCGATATTAAATAATATCGTGAAGTTTCAAAGTTATTAGTTGGGAGCTGAAATTTTGAGGAAAGACTCGTTATTAAACACTCTATTCACCCTGTTTGTATGTATATACCCTTTCCGTTACACCCTGTATAATTATGAGTTTTCTCTACTAACCTTGTTGCTAAAAATGGCCTAAACGTCACATTAAGCTTGTTTGAAATGGCCTGGTTAAAACACAGCTGGTCGACATCTTCAAGTCCATATTTATGGTTTTTATTCATTTTGCCTGTATACGGGTCGTTTAACGCTGCCATTCGTAACTAAAAAATTGAAAAAATCATAGAATGGGCTATTGGACAAAATTTTAGTTTTTAGGGAAGGTTCATATCTGACGGAACATGCGCCGAGCGTTTGCGACAATGTACCTCGACGTACTAACGTATCATCAGTTGAGTGTGAACCGTCAAGATTTTTTCTATACATTTGTCTGTTCTGGCGTTACGCGACCGATAATACGCGACGCATGTTCCGTCAGATATGAACCTTCCCTTAGTCCCTCACCTAGATTACAAGAAAATATTCGACACATATTATTTCTTTTTTCACGTAATCAAAAAATAACGGCGATACATCGAGTCAAAATGTCGCATAACGTCACTAGCCAGTACAGTTTATACTAGGTAATGACTTTACAAGCCCCCTCTCCTCAATTTTAATTTGTTATTCTAAGCAGTTTTCCATCAACTTGAAAAATAAAAAAATACGTGTCGAATACATACATACATACATAAACTCACGCTTTTTTCCCATGGGGGTAGGCAGAAACTACAGAGCGCCATATGCTACGATTTTTGCATACTTCTTTTGCTTCGTTTACATTCATACATGTTGTCATACACACACGCCGGTTGCGATTACTACGCACCTGACCTTTCTGAAGAACCTCACCAATAAGGTCTATGTATGTCCTTCTAGGGCGTCCCCTCCCGGCGTTCCCACTTACATCTGCCTTGTAAATACCTTTCGTTATTCGCCTTTCATCCATCCTTTCAACGTGTCGAATATTTTCTTTTAATTTAGACAACAGACTATAAATTAAAGTTTTTTTAAATAGCCCATTGGTCAACTTGCATATAAATTATGCCGATTAGCAATGTGGAATGAGTTGTAAAACCTGTCCAATACCGTATTTAGCCACATGGGTACTTACAACACCAATGGGTCTTTCAGTTGTAGTAGTAATACTAGGATCAGGCACAAATACTGGTCGTGGTGGTGTAGCGTCCAACAATGCAGCCATCTGCAAAAAAACAGAAGTTAGCAACAATATCATAACGTAACTAATACTGTCATCATCTGCCTAGCTTTTCCCAACTAACTATATTGGGGTCGGCATCCAGTTAAACCAGATGCAGCTAAATAAGTGTTTTACATGGAGCAACTGCCTATCTAGCCTCCACAACTTAGTTACTTAAAAAAAGAAAGAAAGAAAAATATTTATTTGACATCAGTCATTAAAACACACATACACACAATAATATTTATGAAATAGCTTGTACAAAGATCTTGCAAGACGCTTAAATTGACACTTCGCGTGACCCAAGGGCTGGTTTTTACCTTGGTCAAAGGATAAACATTGCCATACAACGCGGCAATGCTGCCAGTCTTTTGGGTACACTTCCAGTGGACAGCGATGCGGATGAGTTTTTTGACGCAATATTTTAGATTTAGTTTTTAGATTGTATTTTCATTTCTAGTGTAAGTTAAGTATTGTGTAAAAATAGAAAAAAAAAAAATATAAAACAAAAGAAAATATACAATAGTAGGTACGCATTATGTGCTGTATGCCCCACGGCTGCGCCAAAAAGGTCCATTTCAGCATTCATGCCAGACAGGTGATGCTGTCTGACGCTGGTCTTCCACACATGGTAACATGATACTCCTTGATTAAACTGGTTGTTAGATTTTCGGGCTTTTGACTATCTGCAACGACTGTCAAAGATCAGACAGCAAATGACAGCCGGGACCAACGGCTTTACGTGCTTTCTGAGACACTGAGGAGTCTTGATAGGTAATCACCCATGTAAGGACTAACCTCGTCAAGGCTGTTATTATTTAGCGACAAGCTCCTCGTAAACGTAACCAAGCCTGTACCGGTGTAAAGTTACGCTTCTCACATAGAAAAGAGGAGATCCTTGGACCAGAGAGGTGTTGTGTCATACGTAACGAAAGTACGCAACATTGCGACGTTATTGTCGCAGTCTTGCATACTTACGTGTTTAACTCTTTTTATAAAGTAGTATAGACTATAGTCTTAAATACTCTTATATTTTGTAGGGACACCAAACACATTTACAATTAACTAGCACGCGTCACGCGGTTTCACCCGCGTATTTCCTATTCCCGTAAGAAACGGAGAAAGAATTTTTCAAATCTGTTCAGTAGTTTCGGAGCCTATTCAATGCAAACAAATAAACCAACAATCAAATCTTGTTTCTTTATAATATTAGTATAGATCATATACAGGGTGTCTCATTCAAATGGGTCAGTATGGGAAAGTCTGAAACTATAAGACATACGAAGATCTGTTCTGAGGAACCATGTCATCGATTTTAGTAAATTAAAGTATGTGGAAACAATGCATTTTATTCATTTTAGACATCACGTTTCATACAAACATTTACTGCTTAAGACCTACACAATCGATATCTAAATAGAAATAGTGTAGGTTTTTTTTTCAAAATAACCGGGTTCGATTCCCGAGCGGAGTACAGATGTTTTTTAAAGTGTATGAAAGCAGTTTCTCTTTTTATTAAAATCGATGACATGGTTCCTCAGAACAGATCTTCGTATGTCTTATAGTTTCAGACTTTCCCATACTGACCCATATATAGATCAATCCGGCATGGATAATAAAATGTTATTGGGTTACATAGAAACCATCTTCTTTTGCCCTTTATTGTAAAAAAAGTACTTAAAAACAACTTGGTATTTTGTAACGACTAATGGTATCAAGTTATGCGTCGATGTCTTTTCCAGCCTTCTTATTTCTTACTTTATACATTTCAGATTCACAATCTAAAATATGATTTAAAAAATAAAACTTTCATTTTTTTTAAACTTAAGTTATGTTCAAAATCAATGTACTAATTACCTCCACATTTCGCCAGCCATTTTTTACCCTAATCAGAAATATTTCTTCTCGTAAAACGTATGCTAACGTTCCCAGTTGCGTTTCGTCTGTTCGCTGCAAAAGAAAACCAATTATGTACAGGCGCCAGCACATCAAGTTACTCCAATGTGTCAAATTTTCCCAATTAAATATGATACTTATTCTGTTTGTCATAAAGTTGAAAAACGATCAAAGAAATTTGACACATTGGGGTAACTTGATGTGCTGGCGTCTGTATATAATTATTTTTGTATTTACCTATTGTTAGAAAAAATACATTGAATAGTTTTCATACTATGCTTGTTCTTAACGTTGGGTTTACTGTGTATATCATTAATGTTGTTTGTAAATCAAAACCATACTTTTTACAAAATTATAATTATATTAACATTATAATAGTTTCTTTCTAAGTTTTGTGGTTTAGCCTTGAAACTATAAGACACAGATAAAAAGGCTAACTATTTGTTTTGTTCAAAATAGATATTCTTTAACGAATAGATTTTAAAAGACATTACCTTCAAAAGACCTCGTTTAGTTCTATAAACGACTGTATTTAATGAGTACCAGTCGTCTTCATCAAATGGATTTCCTGAAAGTATTTTACATAAAATAATAGCAATACAAGTCAATCTTAGCATTAATAATATTATTGTAACCATTAACAGTGTATATAATTATGAATTATTTATTAAATCATCATCATCTGCCTAGCCTTTTCCCAACTATTTTAGGGTTGGCGTCCAGCTTAACACAATGAAAGAAAGAAAGAAAGAAAGAAAGAAAGAAAAAAAGAAAGAAAGAAAGAAAGAAAGAAACAAAGAAAGAAAGAAACAAAGAAAGAACGAAAGAAAATACATTTATTGGCAACAGTTGGATACACGCACAGTTTAAAAATAAATAACATAAATGCAGCTGAACACGAGTGTTTTAGATGAAGTGACTGCCTGTCGGACCTCCACAACCCAGTTACTGGGTAACATGATACCCCTTGGTTAAACTGGTTGTCCGATTGTCGGGCTTCTGACTGTCATATCGTCGTTGATACTGCAATTCTGCGTAACTACAATTGTTAAATACTGCGAATATAAACCTTATCACAGTCAGCGAAGGTGTATATTCGCAGTATTTAACAATTGTAGTTACGCGGAATTGCAGTATCAACGACGATATTGCACTTGTGCGATTTATGTGCACGTGAAAAGTCTTGATATGTAATGAATATGTAGGTAACCCATCCACGGGCGTTAAAATTTTATAACGGACATTAATAAAAATATAAATATCTTACCAGACCCCTTATCCAGAAACGGGGGACTCTGCTGTATTATTACTTGTCCAGGTTCTCCCTTTGGTCCATATATGGACAAACCGGGTTCTCCTGGAGGACCAGGCGGGCCCGGTGGTCCTTTGTCACCCTTGGGTCCGGTCACAGATTTCCCATTTTTTCCCCGAGGACCAGGTTTTCCTGGTGGGCCAATAGGACCTGATATTGGAGCTCCTGTGGATGCTTCTACACATGCTCCAGGTGGTCCTTGTGGCCCAATATTTCCAGACTGTCCAGGAGCACCAGTAAGACCTCTATCTCCTTTATCGCCCTTTAACTGTAATTAAAATGTTTTTTTTTATCTTTATTTTAAGACAACAATATTAACACAACGCCTGTAATCTCCGAAGGGCTGGGCAGAGATGTACCAATATTAGGTACACCCACATAGCTAGTAATGTTGTATTTGGCAATACAAACACTAATAGGAGTCGAGCCTAATGCCATCAATCGGGCAAAAATCCAGACTCCGGGGTTATCACCCGAGAAATTCTAGAAGGAAAAACTTAATAACGCTTTGCCTGACCCGGGCAAAGCGTTATTGAGTTTGATTTTGTTTGATTAAAGTGAAGTGTCTTATAGTGGTGATTATTTTTTTACAAATTAAGTGATTGTGCCGTAACAGAACCAGTCAATCGCTTAGTCGCTTTGCCAACCGTGCTTTAAGGCGCTTTATTAAACTGCAGTGTCTTACTGTGGTGATTATTTTGTTACAAATTAAATGATTGTGCATAAAAAAATCAAGTATTAGCTTTGCCCGATAATCTGCCCTTACTTACATAGTGCTTTTCAGAAAATAAATAACTTACTTTGGACAAATCAATTATTGGTGTATCTCCTTTTTCACCTTTCTCTCCAATTGTGCCGTTATATCCAGAAGGTCCTCGGGGCCCCTAAAATAAAACCAAATAGTTCATTAGGAGAACAATAATTTTATTATTAATGTAATGTAAAAGAGAAAGTGTTCCACGTCTAGCTCAATTATATTAAAAACTAGCACTTCGCTTGCGACTTTGTACGCGTGTATTTTGTACTCATTCGTCACTATGACATTTTATTGACACTCATAAATAACGTAAGCCATTTTTTTTTATTGTGTCTTTTGTAAAAGAAAAATTTCGAAATCAGTTTAGTAGAACCAGAGGTTGTCCCCTACAATGTCAGAAACTTTACCTCTTTACAGGATGTTTTTAAAATCATAGGCAAAATTTTCTCAGGCTGTTCTACCCATGAATATGAACAACTTTCATTAAGGGAATAACATCGGAAATCGCGAAAACAAATCTGCTTTTGCATACATATTGCTCGAGTAGGTATAAAACTTTTGTGTGCAAAGTTTTTTTTGCGATTACCGGGTTAGTCCCATAATGTTAGTTGTTCATATTTGCCTTTGAACATTTTGCTCACAATTAAATAAAACAACCTGTATGAAATGTTAGTACAGAAATGTAGAAAATTTGTGTGCGTATACAAAAACTTACTGGCCACAAACTCCAGCGTTTTAAAAAGAAGAAAAAATTGTCAAACGTACTCAAAATACTATAAGATACAAAACTACAAATAAAACTATAAAATATCATACCATGGGGCCGGCAGGACCACGATCTCCTTTTGGTCCTATTGGACCAGTTAAGCCTATCTCTCCGGCCATTCCTTTGGCACCAGTTGGTCCTGGTTCACCTTTAAATCCTGTCTGACCTGTGTTTCCTTTGGAACCCTAAATAATAATAAAATCCATCCTTGAAACATGACAAGCAACAGAAACAATAATGTACAAAAAAATATATTATTTTTGTTAGGAATACATTAAACAGTGGTTCTTCAATTACTTCATAGTACATTGTTATATGTATAAGTGCGGTTAGTTGATAATGTTGGCTGTAATTATCAAAGCGCACGTATGTCATACGACGTTTTATAACATATTTACGAGGAAATAAATAAAACTCAGATTGAAATTTTCAAATCAAAACGAAAAGAAAAAGAGCGCGGAATAATTTTTACTTGTTCACAAATTAGCGACGCATCAACACTTTTTTATTTTAAGTCAAAAACACAAAAACAGCCAGTATTACTAATAAAGGAAATTCCTTTGTATATATTTTTTTGTTAATTGTTGTAATTTATTGTCAAATTTAATTTAAGTAACGAATTAAAATAATGTTTATTTTTTATATTGTATCCCAAAGTTAATTTTATTTCTAAATGTTGACCATTTTTCTGACATAAAAACTCTTTGCTAAGATTTTGAAAAGGAACCGTTCGTGTTAGTCGGAGCATCTTGCAAAATGTGCGTTTTACATTACCCTAACGCACAAGTGCGTAATAAAATACATTACGATACTGAATTTGGAGGAATAAGATATCCTTTGCGAGCAAATGTGTTATAAAAGTGTTACGCAAGACTGTAACTATGTTTTATTGCGAAAAAAATTGTGAACCTTCAATAACGCAATTTCTGATGCAGGAACTGTCCCAGCTGGACCTGGTTCCCCGCGATCTCCTTTTTTTCCAATTGGTCCCATTGGTCCAACATCCCCTTTTACTCCAGGAATACCATCTGTTCCATTCAGCCCCTCAGGTCCTTGTAAACCAATGTGTCCCGAAATTCCTTGGATACCCTACAAAAAATAGCTGAATGAAAGTCCTGCATGATGTGAATTATTTTTATACAATTTAATAAAAATAGATTCAACAGAATTGAGATTAAAAATGACTAGGTAGTCTTAGTCTCATCGTCTTCATCGTCACTTTGTACCGAACAAAATTTTGATTTTACCCTTACGGTAATACTATGACTTGGTTACAAACCTGTCATGGCTGTGATTAAAAAATAATGTTAAATAATAATACAATTTGAATACTATGAACGCTTCCCAGGCTTCGATAGGGGTTATTGAAATACCTTTTCACCTCTTTCACCCCTTTCTCCTTTTAAGCCTCTCAGTTTTTCCACTACAGCTGCATCTGAAATATTATAATGTTTTTTTTATCCTCCTACATATCAATATTAGTAATGCATTCAAACTGGTTGTATTTGAATGGGAGGCTTTATTTTTTTTACTGTACTCGTCAATTTCATTGCATTTCACAGGTAGGTATTCTTAATTGCTTAGTTATTACTATAGTTGTAAATATGTAGGCAAGTATTTTCTGAGATACATTATTAACTTTAATATAACTAATAAATAATAAATATACCACTACTTTTCACACAACGCCATCTAGTCCCAAGCTAAGCTAAGAGCTTGTGTTATGGGTACTAAACAACTGATAAACATACTTATATACTTCTAAATACATACATATTATAGATAAATTACACCCAGACACAGAACAAATGATCGTGCTCATCACACAAACATTTGTCCTGGGTGGGAATCGAACCCACGACCTTCGGCATAGCAGTCAGGGTCACTAACTACTAGACCAACAGGCCAGTCGAACTGACTTCATAAAAAACCCTAACAGTTGTAAAATAACTGTTTCAGAATTCTGTGGATTTGTTGGTTTTGTTTCATGCATAGTTGACCACCGACTTCTGAAAGGTTTTTTTGATGTGAATGATATTTAATTTATTTTCCATTTGTTTTCGCAAAAAATATGACCACACAGAAAGTATAAAAATAATAAAAAAAAAGAAAAATAAAAGAACACCAAAATAACTTTTTAAAAAAGACTACTTTCAAACAAGTAAATAATTTTTGAAATCAGTTCATAAACGACGACTGTAACACATTAAAAAAAACAGCTGAATTGAGAATCTGCACCATTTTGTGAGTCTGTTGAAATATTAATAGTTTTTTATTTATGTGTGTTTTGATCACATTGAAAGCAATACATAGTTTATCAAATATAAGGCAATATACTCTTGTAATACAATAATGACAATGATTAAATCGTAACATTCGTGACGTGTTTTGTTCAGCTTAAAATGTCAATACCAGAGGCTCTTCCGTATAAGCTTACACAAAAAGATACGTTTTCTTTGGAGATATACGCTCGTCCTATCCTTCTTATTTCGTTAGTGATAAAAAAGGACGGCAACAGAAATATACCCAATACCACACAATAATACAACAACGTCGAGTCAGGATCAAAGCCAATAGCGACGATAGTACCGAAAATGTTAAGGGATTCAATCTACTTACGTTATTACAATTTCGTGACCAGAATGTTTTGTTTGTTATTGAAATTTATTCAGGTTATATAATGTTTCGAACTAGAGTGGAAAAGTCTACACAGGCAGTGAATAGCCGAGTATATTGTGATACGGGTTTTTAGTATACAATCTTTGAATTAATTTACCTAAAGGAAACATTTTATTTATTTATTGAATACTTCATAGCACAAAAATGTACAAAGGCGGAGTTAACGCCTTATGCATTTTGCCAGTTAAGTTTAAGTCCCACGTAGTAAGGCCCTTAGCCATCAATCAGATACAAAGCCAGACTCCGGGTTAATACTGAGAAATACCATGTGGAAAACTCATTAAGGTTTTTGCTTGATCTGGGGATCTAACTCAGAACCATAGACCATCATAGTTTGGTATTAGCGATTACGATCAACGAGGCAGTCTAACCAGTTGCAGGTAATAGAATATTGAAAACCAACTTACTTTTAGCGTCTAGGACGGATGTAAGAGAAGCTGGTAATCCGGCTAGACCGGGAGCGCCTTTGTCTCCTCTGTCACCTGTAAGCAAAGAGATTTAAAATACTATAGAGCGGGCATGTCAAGGAAATGTCATAGAAAAACTTTGATCCCATGTCTCAGTAACGCCATCTAGAATAATATAAAAATATTGGAGCGGCAGCGGAGCGAACTAAAAAAAACTCATAGACTTATATCCAGCAGGACACACTTTTTCGGACGAAAATTTTGTTCGTGATGTCCGATCTATAGGTATTGAAAGTCTTTGCCTGTAAGGAATACCAATTGCTTGTCACAAACTTGATTGTAAAACAAAAGAGTTTAAAGTTCAGAATTTAATATGTAATTTAATATTTGCAGCTTTAAATGTTTAATTAGGTATTTGCAGATTCTTCAGGGTAAAAAAGAGTGTGTGTAACATACTTATGTACGCGCGTTAGTGATTTTACTTCTTTGGATATAATAGAAAAAAACTAAAATGTTGACTATAGCTAACTTCAGGGTGTCGGTTTTTCGTGACGGTATGCGCGCGCAGTAAAAATTTGCTTTCATATTTTTTCTTTTAATAAGTAGATAACGTCAAAAACACTAGTTGGTAAACGCAGTTGTTGCATTAATTTGTGTTAACGAAAACCGTCGATTGGTATTTTACTTATTTTGATTACCTTGTCCCTCCTTATGGGTTTTGTAGGTGAGTACATGGCATCACAGCGGACCCTATCAGAATAACAGCGCTGCGATATGTGTTTTTTTTTAATATCTTAGAATATTTTAGGGTAGCGGCCTTTTTGCCTCATTCAAGTCTTTTTCTCTTTTTTTAACTCTTTACTTTTATTTTATTCTTTATATTACGTATTTATGTTATTACCTTTTTGACCTTTGTATCCGGGCCGTCCATTTTTGCCTGGTGCCCCTGAATATCCTCTCACTCCTGTCTTACCAACATGGCCTGGTGGACCTCTGGGTCCCTGATGTCCTATATGGCCCTTGAATGAGAAGTAGCATAATATTATAATGAAGCGAATACAACCAGCACATTTATCTTTAATTTTGTATACAAACTTGTGGTCTTGCATCATCGTCAAATTTCAAAAGGCTTTTGTGAAAGACATGAACAGCTAAATAAAATTACGATACTAGCTCAATAATTAATACATTGGAACTTGTGTTTTTGCTATAGTTTGACAGTATATTGTAATACACCACTTTCAAAGAACAATATCGCTCAGTTGCATATGCGGTAGGCAGCGTCGCGTGACAATGTTACTGCAATCGTGCATGTCGAAGACTGGCACGCCTACATCATCACCATCATCATAATGCCTGGCTTCTCCCAACTATGTTGGGGTCGGTCTCAAGATTAACGGGATGAAGCTGAATAACAGTGTTTTACATGGAGAGACAGATTGTTGGACCTCGACAACCCAGTTACTGGGTAACACGATACCTTCTGGTGAAAATGGTTGTCAGATTTCCGGGCTTCTGACTATCAGTAACGACTGTCATAATAGCCGGGACCAACGGCTTAACGTGCTCTCCGAGTCACGGAGGAGTCTTGATATGTAATGAGAGGTCACCCATCCACGAACCAACCTCGTCAAGCGTAGCTTAACTTTTGATCGACCCGTGAGGCTGTTATTATTTAGCCACAGGCTCCTCGGCGACTGCCAAGCCTACGAACCCCACTTATTTCCACAAAATTTTAAAGATATAAAAAATATCTATTATTTTTCAATACTTATTTGTGTCGAGAATCATTTGCATAGTAACCTCCTTGAATTTGCTGGAAAGCTACACCATGTGTATCAATCTCGTTGGCTAGTTAGTAAAGTAAGAAAGTAATAACTTTATTTGCCACAAGAGTTCTTACCTCTCTACCATTATCTCCTTTTGGACCTTTTTCTCCTCTAGCACCTTGTGCCCCTTTAATACCTGGTTCACCTTGTTCGCCTGGAAGTCCTATCGGTCCTTCATCACCCTTTTGTCCAGGTATCTCAACAATATTCCTTTTTATCTCGTCATCTGTAGGCTGTCAAATTTAAGTCTGAGATTTGTGTTTGCTTGTATAATTGTATAATTTCTATTCAAGCATTGCTAGAGTTTCATTTTCTTGTGTTAACATTAATTTTTAACAGCTTGGACGGTTTGTCGCTATTATTTAGACGATGGTTAGGCAGGCAAGTAGGATAATGTGAATTTATGTGAAATTTTGTTGAAATAAATAAGTTTCTACTTTTCTTTACAGAAATGAAATTGAGCTACACAATAACATGCATGCCAAGCATGCAAGCATGCATCCCGCCTGTCGGGACTGGTCAACTTAAAATCAAAGCTGATTTGATTCTTTCTTTAAAAGGCTTTTCCATACTTTGCCCTGCATCGTTAGACTCGCGTAATAATTATGACCCCTGAGTTACTTCAAAAAAAAAAAAGTTTTATAAAATAATAGTACTCACCAAACGAATTTCCCCCGGAGGCCCTGCTGGTCCCCTTGGTCCTCGTTCACCAGCTTTTCCAGGCGTGCCATCCCTTCCCGGTTCGCCTTTTGGACCAATAGGTCCATCATTACCCGGTGCTCCATTATCTCCCCTATATCCTCGTTCCCCTCTTAAACCTTCCGTTCCTTTTTCGCCTTTTTGCCCCTTGTGACCCTAAGGTTACAAAACAGCTGCATTAAAAGTGTGACGCTGCCTTTCTGCATGCTATTATTTTGTTTGATTTTTCTTATACAAAAATTTAACCAAATTAGTATGTAGGATGGAAAAGAATACGACTTAAATTTTCGGTGCTAGGGCTTTTTATAAATATGAACAAAGTCAAAGTCAAATCATTTATTTCAATTAGGCCTGAAAACAGGCACTTTTGAACGTTATACTTACAAATAAATTAAATTAATATGATTCTAGTTGCACATTCCAAAATATAGTTTTGTATGGAGAAGAATGTGCAAGAAACTCCATACTTACTCTTTTAAAATAGATTTTACAATATTTGTATACATAATCAGATTATATGTGAGGACGATGTACCATGAGAAAAAAAAAAACAGCTATCCTGAGATAGGTGATATAAAATAAGCAACGCGGCTGGTAATAGTATGAGCGTATTGAAAGATACATGGTGCTCACATATTTACATAATATTTAATCCAAAGTTGATTATTAAAAAAAAAAGTAATAATCATGAAGTTAATACTTAAAATAAAAATAAAAATAAAATAAAAAATCAAATTACAATGTGTGATGTAGACAAAAAGCAAACATTCCTGTCCAGACACTAAGTTGTCCTATGGAGCAGGACCAGCATGTTCCCAAGCATTTTTATCTTCAATATAATCCATTAATGTATAATAAGCCTGTTTGCAAAGTGTTTTTTAACATAAGTTTTAAAGTTTCTTTGATTTAGTTTTAATATATCATTAGGTATTTTGTTGTAGCATTTAACGCAGTACCCCATAAAAGATGATTGTACTTTGGCTAGTCTGAAAGCTGGTTGAGCTATTTTATCTTTATTTCTAGTGTTAAAATTATGCCTATCACTTATTTTGCTAAAAAGATGCAGATTCTTTCTAACATACATTATATTTTCATAAATAAATTGACAAGGCACTGTCATAATATTAGTTTTCTTAAAAAGTTCCCTAAGAGATTCGCGATTCGGTAAACCGTAAATGGCTCTGACAGCTCTCTTTTGCAAAATAAAAATGGATTCGATATCAGCAGCCCTACCCCACAGTAAAATGCCATAAGACATTATGCTGTGGAAGTAGCTAAAATATACCAAACGCGCGGTTTGTACATCTGTCAACTGTCTTATTTTTCTAACCGCATAAGCAGCTGAGCTTAACCGCCCTGCAAGAGATGTTAAGTGAGGTCCCCATTGTAATTTTTCATCCAGTGTTATGAACTGAACTCATGATGTCCACGTGAGCATCGATTTCCGTTCCAACTTGTATTTAGTATACTATAATGCTGTTTATACTCATAATAAATACTTACATTATTACCTGGTGGGCCAGGCACACCGTCGTAACCTTTTGGCCCTCTTTCGCCAGCTGGTCCTTTCATTTCCGACATTGACAGCAACAGACTTGACACAACACTTCTCGAACATTCACATACCTATTAAAAAAGCACACATCTGTTGAAGTTATATTCAGTTTAAAAACAATTTAGTACTGAGGAAGGTAAATTAACTTTAAGTTGTGGGGTTAATTATTCTCCATGGTGATATTGCTATTAACATTTTGTTTTAAGAACAATCAAGTAAGATCTAATATTGGTCGTCACAAAACAAATTAAGTTAAAGTTGTTGCTTAAAATAAGAAACGAAGCTTACTCCTTCTTTTCCTGATACGCCAACTACGCCTTGTATTCCTTTTAGTCCTGGTGGTCCCTGAGTACCCTGAAAGAAGAATTATGGTATAGATATTATTATACTGTTAGTGAATTGGTAAACTGTTCATCTACTAAGCATCGTTTAACCGCCGTCATTACATTCCTTTAAATTATAATGAAAGAGATGTATTTGATATTCAGCAATTCTCAGAAGCTGCTAATGTACCAAAATCTGGAAATGACTGTAATATTCTATTAAAAACATTCTCTTCCCTTAATATTTAGGGAAAGGTAATGATGGCGGTTGAAACGCTCGAAAATTCACACCTATTCTTTATTGGGATATGACGGGCTATTAAAAAAGGAATTGATAACTTACATTAAATCCACGATCACCATGTTCTCCCTTTTCACCTTTTAATCCTATGGGACCAGTCACACCTAACTCTCCTTTTGTGCCATTGACCCCTCTGTCTCCTTTTTCTCCCTTTGTTCCTGTTTCTCCTTTTGTACCATTGTACCCTTTGTCTCCCTTTTCACCATATATTCCCGTAAGACCAGTCGCGCCCCTTTCTCCTTTTAAGCCAGTGTCCCCTTTATCTCCGTTTTTACCATCTAATCCTGGAGGACCAGCTACACCTCTTTCTCCTATTTTGCCATCATTGCCCTTGTCCCCCTTGTCACCATCTAATCCATTGAGACCAGTATCACCAGTTTCTCCTTTTGTGCCATTAGTTCCCCTGTCCCCCTTTTCGCCCTTTGATCCCTCAGGACCAACAATGCCTGTTTCTCCTGTTGTGCCATTATGGCCTATAGCTCCCTTTTCACCTTTTGGTCCTATGGGACCTGTCAAACCTCTTTCACCTTTAGTACCATTTTTTCCCGCGTCACCCATATCACCTTTTAATCCTTGAGGACCAATTAAGCCCATTTCTCCCCTTGTGCCATTATTTCCCTGGTCCCCTTTTTGACCTTTTAATCCAATAGGCCCAATCACGCCTATTTTTCCTTTTGTGCCATCATTTCCCTTGTCTCCTTTTTTGCCTTCTAAACCTATTGGACCACGCTCGCCTATGCCCCCTTTTTCGCCAGTTTCCCCCTTGTCCCCCTTATCCCCCTTATCTCCCTTGTCTCCCTTTTCTCCTTTCTCTCCTTTTTCGGTTGGTGAAGGATCTGTAATTTTTTTTTTAATAATTAATTTACAATCTTGCACTTCTAGTTTTTTCAAGTTGAAACTGATAAGTTCTGTTAGATATTAGCACACGAATAGTAAAATATGATATTTGTGTAAATTTAATTAGTGCTTTAGTGCCTTCAGCAGTGTTTCAAACTTAATGAAGCAAAAAAGTATGTCAATGCCTAAGTGCTTCCCCCCTCAATTGTCAAAAAAAAATCGTTCTAATTTCCGTTATAAATGCATTCTGTTGCATCACTAGTAGTTCGTGTGTTACAGCATAGATTACACTACGTCATGTCAATTAAATCGTTTGTGGTTTAAATTATTTACTGTCAATTTACCTGGTGATGATATAGGCACGTCATCTCCGCGTAACTGTTGAACATAGCAATAAAGTATAAGAAATTTTATTTGTAAAATAGCTCGATGAAGGTTATTGGTTAACACAAAGTTTCTTTACAATACTTTGACAAAAACACTGCAATAAGCGCAAAAAAATATTAAAGAAAAGAACTAAAAAGCCAAATCAGTTTGTTAGAATTTTGAGGTGTTAGACATTTTTACATATTTAGTATTTTCTTTACATTGACATAAGTGCTTTTAATATATTAGGGAACTTTTAAAAATCAAATTTATTTACTATTTAAACCTAATAATTACTCTTAAAGCTAAAGAAATCAAGCTTAAGTAATCGCTTGCACCCGACGTCCGAACTCAAAGCTTGACCTCTCATACGCAAATTGCGTAGTTCAAAGAATTTTGTTAGATTATTGATTCATTGCAAATAAGGCCGATGGACAGGAAAACAATAAAGTTGGATAACTGCCCGCCAACAAAAATAATCGGTGACCGATTTTTTGTAGGAGAAAATTAGAATGTACGCACGATGGCAATTGATAGTGCTACTCAAACGTCCAACAAGAAGTCGGTCAGAAATAAAATGGTGCATTCTGACTGATAATCTGACGTGGGCGGGCAGCCATAGGTATTATAATATTCTCCTTTTAAAAGTTTGATAAACGTTAAAGGGCAACGCCGGAATTGTATAATGTACCAATGTAACATGATCTATTCTATAGAGCCTTCCAGCCAGCTACGTTTTGATTAAGACTGATATAACTTACAAATTTTAGAAAAAACATCATTATGTACCCACTGTGTCCGACGGTGATCGGACGGAAAAAACTATTGAGTTCGAAACTTAAAAAACTACGAACTGTTACTAAACATTTTTACTTCAAACAATTATTATTTTTAGTTCCTCATTAAAAGTTGGAATAAGTTTGCTGTTAAACAGGCACCAAAATCAGGCATTGGCTTTCATAATTAGAAAATAATTAAAACTGGCATTACATATTTTTACCCCAGTTTGTTAGCTATAAGTTTAAGCATTAGAGGCAAAATTTTGCCAAAGCTATCTATTTCAAATCTAGACTACTTGAAGCCGTCGTGTTCACCACAAATGTTTGGGGCATAAGTTCGGGCAAACATTGGTTTATTAGTATTTTTACACCACACCCATACGTTCACTAACAAGTGCTATTAAAATTATTTTTCTAACTACATTATTATGAAACTTGATCAACAAGCCACGCACTTACTGATTCAGTGTCTGTGTCCATCTAGGAAAGAAATTTTATTAATGTTAAAAAAGTGATACCGCTTCAAACAAACCCAGTTTATTTTGTAAGTATTTAGTAATTGAATGTAATCGTTAGATTAACTAATTACTAAACTGACTACTCAAACGAATTTCTAAGCGCCACTTATCTTTAAAACGTGCTAAGAACGTGCCTGTATTTGTTGCATTTAACATGGTTGCATGTTGATTAAAATATAGTTCGCGAACGTAACAATGGCGTTTGTGGAGGCTACTTAAAGTTACAAGCTATACAAGATTGGTCAGTGACAATTAATAGAATTGCGTTTGAGTAGGCACCCGTCGAAGTAGGCACACGTCTTCGTGAAGTTATATTTTTATTAAACAATAACCAACGGCATAATACTAGTAAATTTAGACTTAAACAATTAATAATAGAGCGAAAATTACCTTTAAATTAAAACGATAGTGATCTGAGACAGTTTGTGTTAGCAAATAAAACGAAGAATATAATAATGAATACTTAAATACACCTATATGTATGTACATTAAAAGCTATAGCCAAATTAATTACTAGCCGTACGACAAGATTTTAATAGCCAACACGAAATTACACCATTTTTATTATTTGCCAAAATGGAAATAAAAGTAAATTTGGAAAAATTGTGAAGTCAAATCTTTTTAACGCATACATACAGTATTACGTATAATTATAATTAAATAAGTAAAAAATGCACCAATTATAAATTCATGTGATTTTTATATAAAAAAAAAACAAACTATTTGAGGTATAAAAAATAAATATTTATCCGCGTGTAACTTTCAGTAAAACACAAAACATTGTACACATTCAGATTTACTTAATAGTAACCAAACAATTAACTATTTTTGATAATCGATTTGCGTTAAAAAGATTCTAATTAAAGTTAAAACATAAAATTTGAACAAGAACAGGAGCAAAAAGCGACAGATATCTAAATGTATGAAAATATGATACTAACTATATCTGAAATACTTCTAGCCTGTAAAATCAGAAAATATATTAAAATGGGTACAAAATATGAAAATGAAAATTGTAAAAAACACGAAGTTTTCTTATTTTTAAACACCTACCTTTTCGCAAACAAACATTAATGTGTCGTTATCAGCGTTTGTATACAAAGTTATTTCTTCAATGAGGCCCTGAAACAATACAAATAAATTAATAAGTAAAACATCTGCTATTACAAATCTATACTAATATATTATACTAGCTGTACCCTGCCACGCTTCGCTGTGGCACATTACGATAAAATGATTAAAAAAAAAAGAGAAAATGACGTGTGGCACTCGGAGACTACCGCGGTAAAGCTATCGCATAGCATTTCCATCCCCCTCTTCTCCCCCCTCTCCCCCACACCTCCCCTCACCCCGCCATTCCCCTCCCCTCACCCCTCCCTCACTTTCCCCTCCCCTCTCATTTCACCCTTCCCCTACCCCTCCCCTATCCTCCTCCTCTCATTCCCTCCTTCTCCACACCCTCCCTTTGTCCTGACCTCCCACCTCTTCCACTTTCCACCCCTCCCCCACTCTCCTACCCATCCCTCCCCCACTCCCCTCCCCATCCCTCCCGCTGCCCCTGCCCTCCCTCTCCTCTCACAATCTCCGCCCCTCCCCCTCCCACAATCTCCCCCCTCCCCTTCTCACGATCCCCACTCCGACTCCCCTGCCGCTCCCCTCCTCCCACTTCCCTCCCTCTTCCCTCTCCTCGTGATATTTCAAAAAGTCATTAAAAGTTCTGCTATGACTATTAAAAAGCTTGCTTTTTAATAGTCATAGCAATTTTTTAGCAATTTTTTTCATTGCAATTTTCTTTGCAATTTTTTTATAAGACGTATAGTTTCCGAGATATCGCGAAAAAAGTGTTTTCACCCCTTTTTCCAAGATGGCGGCCGGGGGACAAGGGTGGCAACCCCACAAACTTGAGGTTAAGCTTCTATTGACCCCCCAAACATGTCCCAAAATTAAAATTGCGTCCTCTAAAAAATGCAATATTTGGTCCTTAAATTGTAACATTTCAATGGACTATAAGCCTTGCAGTAAACAATTACGTGAAGAACAATTAAAACAATTGCGGGGTTTAAGCAGACAGGCTGCTGGATAGTAAGTTAGCTGCAAAAAACTGTTTGAATGATGCACAACTGCCCCAGATACTAACCTAGGCCTAGAAAAAGTTACATTCTATTTAAGCATTTACATAATTAATTATAAGTTCACAGAAAACACTTAAATAAACAAACAAATAGTACAACATACGATAATATCTACGTATTATGCCAATTACAGGTAACCACAAAATTGACATCAAAGACACAATATTATTACCGCTTATACTCCACTTAAAGAAGCTCGTTGAAGCAGGAATGCAGAACATTTTATTTAAAAAATACATGAAAACAAATCATGATCAAATTATTTCATTTTAAATTTAGAAGAATAAAAGTGAAACTTAGAACCTGCCATGTATTGTTCATCCCTGCTTCCTTAGGTTTTTATCATCGACACTATAATTTTCAACTAAAATTAATATAATATAACTATTAACATGAAATCCACATCATTTCTTCAAAATTAATTGTTGCAATGGTTACACCTAAGGGTGTCGGCCGTTGTGAAAATAGATTATAATAAATTCGGAGACTATCGTAATTGTAACATGTTTAATTGTACCATGTTTAATTGTACTTTCGTTTCAAAATGTGCATTAAAAATAACCTTTTTAACTTCTGTCTAATGCTATTGTAAATAGAGTATAGTTTACACTCAAGTCTAGTTTTATCAGCGATGAGTGTTGACAATATCCAATTAATGAAATGGACTTGCACAACAAAATGTCACGTGACAAACGACAAACCAATGATCACTACTTCGAGGCCATAGATTTGGCAATTTTTTGTAAGTGACGTAAAGAAACGTCACGAACTACAGCCTTAATATTATTGTTTGTTTAATTACTGTTTCACAAACTTTTCCGAAACAACGCGGTTATTGATACTGCTCAAAAGGCTTAGGTTCAGTGTATCAGAATATTTTCCTGCAGCCACGCCAGACGCGTTGTTCTGCCAGAAAATTAAAAATATGATGGGATAACACGCTTTTATGAGGCGGATGGAGGGAAATTTTGAATGAAACTGACGCGTGACGTGGGAAAATGTTCGCTACCATCGACACGTTTCATGGAGTTTTACGAGATTGAAAACTTTTTAGTGAAATATTGCACGGGGAATTTTGAAGACAGGTGAAATAGAAATAATTGGTGTAAGTGCAGTTTGAATATTTTATGCATTGAGGTGGAAAATGATACCTTTTGATTTCTCAAGAGGAATGAAACTAAAATCTTTGGTTTGTGACAAATACGAATAGATTTTTTTTTAATCCTAGGTATATTTTAAATCAATAATGCTGGAGTATCTAGCTAGCTAGCTATCCTAACCCAATTGATTCACCAACAATAGAAGGGATCTGGTAATATTTTAATATTAGTAGGAACTTTTAACTAGACATGTGTAAGTAATGCGAGTGATGCATCACATGTAATGTCACCCGAGCGCATACTGTAACATCACACATTACACCACTGAAATAAGCATCACACCATCACACTAAACATCACACGCGCGGTAGCAGCGCAGTAGCTCGTGACATGTCAATGACTCCGATGACTCGCAGCGCAGTCATGCAGTTCATAGGTCCTTCCTTAACTTATCACTTTAATTTTTCTGTACCACCAATCATGTACCCATATTTGCAAATAAAAATATCTTTATCTTTATCTTTCATTTCTTTCATGTAATTATGAATCATCATAATGACACGCGGACAATATCGTATCGCTCGCTGCAATGTTACTATTTCAATAACACGTCCTATTCCTATTACACTAGAACTTTGCACTACATTAAAACGCGCGATGGTGTGCTATCGCATGGCGCTACATCACAATATCACGTGTGATGTTTAGTGTGATACTGTGATGGTGTAATGTAATGTCACTCGGCACGAAATGTAATGACATATCACATCACTTCGTAGTGCACTGTTTTGCACATGTCTACTTTTAACATACTGGCTGCATATATGCAGCCAGTATTTTTCACAACTTATTAATAACCTTTATACCCCAGTTAAAGGGAAATACAAAACTCCTTAACCCAGACTATTTGTCAGACTTTCAGGCTTCGGACAGTAGTTAATGACTTTCAAAGCTATGAATGACAGCAATGAAGATTTATGAATGACAGCCGGGTGCAACGGCTTCACGTGGTTTTTAGGGTACGGAGAAGTAGCAGTGTTTAACCTCGTCCACGTTAATGTAGGTGGTAACCAGTCCACGAACTAACCTTGGCAAGCTTTTTTATTTATATAATTACTACGGTTCAACCAATTACAGTTACTAAAATTACGGATAAAATATCTATATATACTTAAAATAAATCTGTAGAAGTAAAATTTCTGTAAATTGAAAATATCAAAAAAATAAATATTAGGGGGTGTTACTAGACCGACACCGAACCCAAAAATAAGATTAAAAAAATTTTTGTCTGTCTGTCTGTCTGTCTGTCTGTCTGTCTGTCTGTCTGTATGTTCAGGTATCACGTAAAAACTACCGGTTCGATTACGATGAAACTTGGTATACTAATTCTTTAATATCCTGGGCACCACACTGGGTACTTTTTATCCCGGAAAAACAAACTTAATTTTGCGGTTCGATCCCTAGACCCGACTACTGTACCAACCGCAAATAATAAGTTTGTCGTAGGTTACGTCACCCGCAGTGAAGTTCACCAAGGGGCGCTGCACACGGCTAAGATATTATAATATTGTATCTTAAGATACAATATCGCTCGCCATACAATTCAATGGACTATCACACACTGCGTAGATAATTATGTACATTGAATATATATTCAAAATTAATATTGGAGGATGATTGGTGATCGATACTGATGCCAAAAATGCAATCAGTAAAAGTTTTGTCTGTCTGTCTGTATGTGCACGCATAGTTCAAAAACTATTATAGGGATTTTAACCAAACTTGGTACGGTTGTAATCAATACGCCTGGGAAGGTTGATCTTAGTCTCGGTTACACATGGTCATTTGTACGGCGCTCTTTCCCGGGTCAGTAGTTCCAGAAATCTTTATGCATTCATACCGGAAGGATCAACTTTGAAAGTAGTCTATCCGGAAGTATTAAGCTAACATTATTACGTTTATATATCAACGCACAGCCCAAACCGCTGGTATTAGAGACATGAAACTTGAAGGGGTGATCTTAGTGAAGAGTAAGTATCCACTAAAAACGATTTTTGGAAAGAGAAAACATAAGGGGCGGAAGTTCGACATCCACGCGGGCGAAGCCGCGGGCAAAAGCTAGTACAAAATAAAAATAAATTAAAGAAAAAAATGAAAACATAAAAAAAACTTGCATGCTAAAAAAAGCTCGTTTTAAGGTAAAGGTAAATCATTGTGGTTTTTATTATTTAGATGATATGAGTTCCTTGAAACTGTAAAATTTGATGTTATTATTTTGGACGAGCAAAGACAAAAGTGAAAATAATTACTGGAATGTTTATTCTGTCTTGTTCTTATTGTGTGGAGTATATTTAAAAAAGTTTCTATATCCCCGTATCTGTGGCAAAATCAAGTAAAGTTTGTAGAAAAATTATTCATTAATGAAAATTTATTTGCATAAACATTTGTGTAAAAATGTACATGCAAGATAACATTAAAAATTAGGCTAAAACGGGTTTGCCAAAACCCATGGCGTGATAATGTAATTTAATTGTGTCTCATAGGCGTCAATTGAGCTCTTAAAGATCTTCTTTTATAAACTACCTACTAGGGTGATGACCCTCGGAAAGGTTAGGTGCCCCGAATTCATTGCTCCCGAGTGTACCTATTATAAATTGTACAACTTCTTTATGCATTCGCTGTTTACCTTAAAGCGATTGTTGCACTGTTGCATTTATATTTTTGCATGTTACTTTTAGCATAACATCTTTGTAAACAATTGTTGGTGAACCAAAAAATAAATAAAATTAAAATGTCCCGTTCCTGTGGGAATACAGGGATAAAAAGTAGCCTAGGTCACCCGGGGATAGTGTAGCTTCCCAACAGTGAAAGAATTTTCCAAATATTAGTAGTAGTGGTTTAGTAGTTTCGGAGCCTATTCAATGCAAACAAACATTTCCTCTTCATATAATTAGTATAGAAGAATCGTCGCAGGTGGCGCTCTGTAGTTTCTACCATGGAAAAAACCGTGAGTTTAATACGAATGAATAATATTAATGTAAGAAGAATAGTACTTAGTACTGTACGTTTTCCAACGCCTAGGTTTGGCACTAATTATGTATCACCCATAGATAATATAAAATTCTCGTATCGCAGTGTTTGTTTCAAAACTCCTACGAAACGAAATTTTGTGTAAATTCAGTACTTTCAAGAATAGGACGTAAAATAATGAAATTAAATAAAAGTAATAAGTTGATTTAGAAGGCAGAACTGAGTTTGACGGAGCAGCTAGTAAAAAAATAAAAACAACAATATCATAAAAATCAATACCGCATTCGAGAAGACTATTTTCAAATTTCAAATCGTTCGAATTGACGTTACGTCAACCGTTAGTGCTAGGCACACAAGATGCTCTGTAAACAGGTGTACCTCGTGTTCTGCTCGAATTAGTTCCCAACTAACGCTGATGTGTACCGATTGCTTGTACTCGCTTGTGACTATAACTTGACACAAGCTCGTTACTAACACAGTAAATTCATGCGATTACAGTTAAGACACAAGGATAGTGTGGCAGCGTTTGCGGAGAAAATTTTGTGTTTGAAATTAAAGCATTTTTAATCTGACAACATACAATAACACCACAATTTAGGGGGTGGTTTATATAAAAAAACATCGTAGGTTGAGGGTCAGCTCTTTTTGAACATTAAAATTAAACCAGACAGTCCCCCAAATAGTCCGCCACTTTCTAGTGTCTTTGTTGGGAAGAAATGTTTGGAAAAAACCCCCAGTAAAGTTACCAAAACACGGGTTAGGCAGAGAAAATTGCTTCGTTCTTTCGTCAATACTACCTTATTGATATTAGTGTTCGCAAGCACTACAGCTACTGACCGATCGTGAGATCCTGGGCTCGAATCGAATCGAAGGTCGGTTATAAAGTGTTAGTTGATTTTCAATCTTGAATTTCTTGGTAAATAGCAGCATGGAGTCTGGATTTATGTTACATGACTGACGAAATAAGGATGTACAGTCAGCCTCATAAGTCGATATACATATCCATATTTCCTAAACTCATGAACACCTTAGCTTACACAGCTAAGGTGTTCATGAGTTTAGGAAATATGGATATGTATGTAAACAAGACTAGTGCCAGGATTTAATTAACGTCTTAAAGGTTCAAAATTCACTAGTCTTGTTTAGCAATTTGTGTAAGCTAAGGTGTTCATGAGTTTAGCAAATATGGATATGTATATCGACTTATGAGGCTGACTGTACTATAGACACACTTCTACTATTGCTTTGCAAAATACAGACTTGTGAATTACAGAAAAAAAATGCACAATCTGCACGAAAGTAGTGAAGTATTCAATATAACTATAATTTAGTTTCATACAACAAAAGGTCGAACATAAACAAAAGAGGTATTAAATTAATTCTTTACCACCGAAGTCTGGTCCGACAGACTCAGGCCTAGTGTTCCTGTACCCTTTATTTAGCTTTATAATTAATCTTAAGCCAACATAACTCTGTTTTCTAAGCAGCGTTAGTCTAAGAGACAATATTTTGATAACCTTTGTGGTAATTATTCTGATATTTCAACATGTAGGTAGAGTTTATTTAAAGAAATAACGTATTTCTAAGTATTAAGACAATTGTTAGTGTACGCAAAGTTAGTAATTATGCAGAGTGTTTTAGGATAACAACGCCCCAATTACCAGAGAAAACAATTTTGATGATATTCGAATGTTTTCCTTTTTGGAATTTTAGCAGAATATAGAAATGTTTGGGTTTTCGTTGAAAAATAAAGAATTGACGTCGGTTACGGTGAAATCGTTACCGACGTCAATTCAGACGCCATCGTGAAATGACACTTATTAGGTATTTTTTATATCCCACTAGCAGACATCCCGCAGTTTCACCCGCGTAATTCCCGTTCCCGTGGGAATACAGGGATAAAAAGTAGCCTGTGTCACCCGGGGATAGTGTAGCTTCCCAACAGTGAAAGAATTTTCCAAATCGGTCCAGTAGTTTCGGAGCCTATTCAATGCAAACATACTATCAAACATTTCCTTTTTATATGAATAAGACCATAAAATCTTATTTCAGTCTATATATGAAAAAGTACGTAAAATGTTTCCAAATTTTTGATATTAATGTCGCTCAGATGAGATTGCGACTAGATTTTGAACGTTTTCATTTGTAAAACTACGAAATCATGGATGAAAATATCACATACCGAGACAGAAAGCTCTTCAAAACAAGCTCACTATGTGACATTGCCACAGAAAACTCAACCCTTTTTGATACGACCATGATGAGCTTACCAAACACCTCATTGAATTCTAGCCAAACTATTCTAGATCTGCAGAATAACATCAAAAACTTGACCAGCGAATTACAAAGTGCGCATATAGAAATAGAAAACCTTAATACAGAAAATGTTCAACTAAAAACTGAAGTACAAAAATATATAAAAATAATAGATATGTATAAAGAAATATATGACGGTCCTGATGTAAGAAACCTAACACCGAAATCAGGTAGCAAACTACGAATTAAAAGGGACAATATGGCAACGCCTAGAAGAAAAGTGGAGCAATTAATCACAACAACGCTACTAACAAAACACGACGAACAGGCTTCTAGTAAAATAAATATACACTCAAGTACTTTAAATTGTGACATAGCACCTACCACAGTACCTACTCCAAATATGACTCACAAAGCCACTCAGACAAACAACCAAATGGTCGGTCATTCCCAGTCAAACACAACTACAAAAACTCCTCAACGAAGATGCAATATAAGGTCTACAACAACACGTCAACGAGCAACTGATGCACTAACTTCCTACCATAACACACCAGATAAAGTCAACAACACGTTGCCGACTATACGACCAAAGATATGCATAGTCAGCAGCGAATCCTCAAGCAGAATAAGTGCCATCATAGACGAAACCGAGCTACGAAAGTTTAATATTTGCCACTATCGTAAACCCAAAAGTGGATTAAAGCATATTTTGGACAAAATCGATGCAAAAGTTCAAGACTTTACACTTAAGGACTACTGTATTGTTTACATCGGAGAGGAAGATTTTAGAGCAACGCAAAACTACGTAGAACTAGTAATGTTTATACGTGAAAAATTAACGGGGCTAACCCATACTAATATTATTATTTGCCTACCTACCTATAAATTTAAATTCAACAACTTTGACTACACACAACAATCAAACTATAGTAACACTCTATATAACTGTCGTGTGGAAACTTTTAATAACCTTTTGTTTATGGACACTCAGACGCTTAACTACGCGTATATATTGGACTCTAATATTAATCTTTCTTATGACTATGATATGTACACTAAGCTTTCTGGAGCAATAAACTATTATGGCATGGAGATGGTTGTGTCAGATTTGCAAGACTTAGTGATGGAAATATTTAATTTAAACTCTAAAAATGAAATATTAACATACTCACAAACACCACACCTAATGAACGACATGTGTTTATCAAGCAACGAGTTTTTTCTCGAATAACTATATAAATATACCACATCAAAATATAGCAGGTCTTTTGAATAAGTCTGATACACTTTCTGTCTGTTTAGAGGAATTGTCAAAATGTAAATTGAATATTGACGTCATCTGTGTATCAGAACACTTTATGATGTCAGGCTATGAACAGTATCTATCAGTTCCGAACTACTCATTAGCAACTACTTTCAGTAGAAATGACACCAAAAGGGGTGGATCATGCATTCTTATTAAAAATAAGCATGAATGGAGGGAAGTTCCTGACATTCTTAATTTATCCATCAGTCATGTCATAGAATGTTGTGCAATTGAGCTTGTTAAATATAAAACAATTGTTGTGTGTATGTACAGAGTTCCAAATAGTAATAATTATAGTATATTTTTTGATTTATTATGTATGATCATTAAAATCTCAAAAAACAAAAAGCTTGTTATATGTGGTGATTTTAACATAGACCTGCTTAAGAAAACTAGTCAATCTTCTAAGTTTAAGGAAATATGTTTAAGTAATAATATACAGCTTGCAATTCAACAACCTACCAGACTTGCTAGCCAATCTTGTATTGATAACATCTTACACAATATTGAAGGATGCAAATCACATGTCAAGGAACTAGCTTTATCTGACCACACAGCCCAAATTTTGCAATATCCAGTAGAAAGAGTATACGATATTGATCATTGGTATGAATTTAAACGTGACTACTCGGAAGACAATGTTAAAAAATTTATTGAGAACTTAAGCCAACTAAGTTTTAAGGAAATCTATGACTATAACAATGTAAATGAAGGGTACAATGAACTACATAAAAACTTTACTTCACTGTATAATTTATGCTTCCCTTTAATAAAAATTAAGATGTCAAAAACCAAAAAGCCCAAATGGATCTCGAAAGGCATTAAAACCTGTTGTACGCGTAAAAGAGCTCTATTGTGGAAATATAGGATAAAACGGTCACTTGCTAATAAATTGATATTTAAGCAGTATGCCAAAAAAGTAAAAGCGATTATAAAACTAACACAAAAAGCTCAAAATACATACAATATTAAAACCTCTAACAATAAATCAAAAACCGCCTGGAAAATAATTAATAAAAATAAGTACAACCAACCTCGAGAATACATACATAACATTAAAATTAATGACACACTAATTTATGACCCAAATAACATAGCAACACAATTCAATAATTATTTCATTGATCAGATAAAACCTGAAGATCCCCTACCTTCACATAAACCCCCTCCATCCGTCAGCAACTCAATGTTTATGACACCAACTGACCCTAAGGAAATACAGCAGATCATCCTTTCATTAAAAAATACCTCAAGTGTGGGGTATGACGGATTTAATACAAATATTATAAAAAGAGTTGCTCATATAATCTCACCCGTACTATCACATCTCATAAACTTATCTATACAAACAGGTAAATTCCCAAAGTTACTTAAAATTGCAATTATTAAACCTATACATAAAAAAGGAGAGAAACATAACATGAACAACTATCGCCCAATTGCATTGCTATCTATTTTTTCCAAGATTTTCGAAAGAGTCATCTATAACCGCGTATGCAACTACCTTGAAAATAATAATCTTTTTGCCAAAGAACAAATGGGTTTCAGAAAAAATAAATCGATTAACCTAGCAATATATCAATTTTGTAATCGAGTACTAAGCAATATGGATAAGCGATCTCCAACTGTTGCCCTGTTTATGGACATGACAAAAGCTTTCGACCGCGTAAAAATTGACATTCTTTTGGACAAATTATATGCAATTGGTATTAGGGGTAATGTACATAAACTATTACAATCATATCTTACTGATAGGAAACAACTAACTGAGGTATCCAAAATCTGTCCTAAAACAAAGACCTTAACAACATACAAATCGAACATGAGACATGTCAAATATGGCGTGCCACAAGGCAGTGTACTAGGAGCACCTTTGTTCCTAATATATATAAATGACTTCCCAACTGTTACCAATAATCCTATGACTCTTTTTGCTGACGATAGTACTATTCTCTTTGACGCATATAGTAAAAATGACATTAATGACAAAATCAATTTGACTTTAAAAAATGTTATTGACTGGCTAATAAAAAATAATCTAAAAATTAATATCAGCAAAACGAAAGCTATTGACTTTAACCAAAGACTTCCACTAGTAAATTTAAATATACATCATGATAATCAAACAATAGAAGTAGTAGAATCAACTAAATTTCTAGGATTATATTTGGACAACAAAATGACTTGGAAACAGCAAATAGAGTTCATATGTAATAAATTAAATAGATATTCCTTTGCGCTACGTAATCTCAGTAAAATCGTTGATATACCAACCGTGTTGACAGCTTACCATGGTTATGTATCGTCTACTCTTAGATATGGAGTTATTTTTTGGGGCAACTCCACTGAATTGGAACGTGCGTTCAGAGCGCAAAAGAGATGCATTAGGGCTGTCTGCAACTTAAATCAAACTGATTCATGCAAAACTTATTTTATAAAACTCAAAATACTGACTCTGCCCTGTATCTATATATATGAGACTGCAGCATTTATTAAATCACACCCAGAATTATTTGAATACCGTACAAGGAGCCGTCATGCAGATCAGTTGTGCACTCTACCTTCCAAAACAGCGCTCTTACACAAAAGTTTTGTTTGTATGGGACCAAAAATTTATAACAAAATACCCCTAGACATCCGCAATATCAATCAGGTTACGCTATTCAAGAAGAAATTACAGTGTTTTCTTATAAATAAAGCATATTATACTCTAAATGAATATATGTGTGAATAAATAAAGTAATTTAAACATAATGAAATGAAATGAAGAACTTATAATTTAATTTATTTTAATATTATTATTCCAATAAAATTCAATTGATTGTTTTGTTTGAATTGATTATCTACGATGTGTAATAAACCAAATTTTGCATGCTTATATATGTAGGCTGAGTATGGTGAAACCACAAAAAAATGTAACATCTTTTGTAAAACCCATATTATGCGAATAAAATGATTTGATTTGATTTGATTTGATTTGAAAACTACTGTACCTGTATCTTTATAGTGGGTCATAGAAGCACTATAAAAATCGACCTTATTTAGGTGACTAATATTACCTATAGAATAGAATAGAATTGAAAAATCTTTATTGTACACCTTAAAAACTTACAAACTATAACTTTAAGGGCTACATAAGGAGATACAATGGGCAGCCTTATCGCTAAAAGCGATCGCTAGAAGCTATGTACAGAGGCCAGTACATCAAGCCACTCCAAAGAGTCTAATTTTATTGATAGCTTCTCAACTTTATAACAAACAGAATAAGGTTCATGTTTAATTGCGTCAATTTGACTGGTTGGGGTAGCTTAACACAGGGTATTTTTTTTATCACCAGCCTAATTTTCACGGGGTGTTCTAACCATGAATATGAATACGTTTCACTAAGGAACCATCTCGGAAATCTCGAAGAAAGAATCAGCTGTTGCATATATTTCGGTCGAATACCTATTGAACTTTTGTATGCAACAGTAAATATTTTTTTCGAGATAACTGACTTGGTCCCGTAGTGAAAGTTGTTCATATTTATGAGTAGAACATCCTGTGAAAATTTAGCTGGTGATTAAAAAATAATCCTGTATATACCACAATAATGTTACAAAAAAAAACCCATTTCGATAATTCACTTTTCTAATCCATCCCTAAAAAGAGTTCGAACATGCGAAACAGATTTCAATGCACATTGTATCCCCCTTTCTCATTTCTCTCACAAGATGGTGAGGTAAAACAACTTCCCGTACTAAACTTGGCGCATCAATACACTAATTTTATCACTACAAACAAAGTTGAGTGCACCTCTATATTTACGTACATAGTCACAGTCTGCGACATAGCTAAAGCTGTCTAAATACATTTGCTGCGAACTCGCGCCGCCTCGAAACAGTTTCACCGCACTTTGATTCCGAACGGATTCTAGGAGCGCACCTCACTTTAGGGAAGGGATGTTACCGGATACGGAGTGACGAAACTTACTGTGCACAGGTTTTAGGATTAAGTTTTAGGTTGGTATAAATATTCTTAATAGAAAGAAGTATGAGTTTATTGGCCTTAGAGCAAAAAAAAAACACCTCAAAACTATAAAATCCCACCAAAACATTTCAAGTAAAATGTGGCCAAGACGACCACATAAGGTTTGCCCTGTGAAAAAGATATCAGATATCATATAGAGCCAAGCTTCTGAATTTACACGGCCTAACCTACCGACCCTAACTTCACAAATTCTACATAAGTATCACTAATAAAAATGAATGGCTTCGCCGTTTCGCTACCGTCGTGGAGGTGATGCGAATATTTAGTTTCTGAAGTAAGTAACGAAACAGCCAGGCTGTCGCTGTAGTAGATTACAAAAAACCACACATCCACAAAATTTAAATGAATTCGGGTATTTACTAATGAATAATGTTTTACAAAAGACATAAATTAATTCTGTTAGCATACTATCATTTTAGCTATTATAATTATGAGTTTCAGTCAAAAAGAGACATTTATTTATTTCACATCATCAGTCACCATTTAATTAATAATTTTATTGCGTCACAAACATTTACGTGATTATTTTCTGACCGAAACCAAACTATATTTTGCGGTGATCGTGAATGAAATAGGAATCCTGAATACGGCTTTGTGTCACGCTGTCAGATATAAATGTCGACCGAATGTGACGAATCACTTTTCGCATAGTGAGTTATATACTGTAACTTGTTTATGGGTTTTGGACGAAACTAAACATGGCTTAGGTACACTGTTTTTAATGTTGGTTATGAAACAGCCTCTTTGGTCTCGAGGCTGCAGGCGCTACTGCGGATTTTGTGGTTCCTGGGAAAGGCAAAATGGTATGGCTTTTTAGGCTTAGATAGAAATGCATTAGTCTTACTTCCAAATAAATTTTAGTTTTTTGTAGGTAGTCAGTCCATGCTCAGTTTAACAAATAGATAATATTAAAATAATAAATATTAACAACTGGCCAAATATAATATTATATTAGTTAGTTGTAGTTGGCATTTTTACATTTAGGTTGATGATCTATATGCCTGGAAAAATATAAGCACGTATTTTTAGATTACGTTTTTAAATATAAGCGTGAATGAACAATATCGATCGTTGCTAAGTAAATCTTCAAGTGTACCCTAAATGTTATCTCAAGAAAATGTATTTAATATATTTTTTAGATGAAATATTATACATAAACATTGGAGGATGTTCATGCGGATATATTTATTAAATGCCGGGCGGACGAAGTCTCGGGTAACGGCTAATTCTATACGTATAAATTACACAAATATTCTGTCACTAAACACTTTAAGTAAACAACAATAGTTTATCCGCTTAGCTTCCTAATTCCATGTTTTAAAGGAAGCAGATCCGCAGCAGCTGTGAAGTTATGACGCGGCGGATATTACCTAACCGAACGTCGGGGCACTGTGGCCCATTCATCTTTCTATATCTTTTAGCGGGCTTTCAAACTTTGTGTCTATGTTGGTGTCGGTGAGTCGCGTAGCCTTTAGGAGTAAGGTCGCAACCCTAGATTTTTAAAATGTCGGCTTACAACTTTTTACTTTACATCCGAGCGCGGTATAGAGCTTAAGATTTTAGTTTCTAGACCAATGATCGTTAATCTGCTGTCCATGTGTCGCAAGTCGCCTGTTGTCGGTATTTGATAATAGAATTAATCTTTAATTTCGGTTAAAACCTCATTATAATCACACTTGGTTTGTTTTGATTGTGCTTCATTATAGCGTCTAAATACAGCAGGTCAAGAGTCAGTACTAAGGACGACTGCTTTATGCGTCGCGGAAAAGCGACTGAAGCCGCAACAAAACAACGTTCAAGAAGTGCTGACATACTCAGCCTAATTTGAATAATTGTCTTTTAATTTGTATGGATTAGACAGTTTCATTATATTTAACCAGATTCATATTTAACCCTTCAGAAGGCGCGCCCTACGCTGTAACAAGGTTAGGCGCGCGCGTAAATGCTCACACTACTTCAAAGTTTATTATTTACATATTTATTTAAGAAATTGTCCTAAAAATCGAGGGATTTAACTTATTAATAGATATATTTACATTTTCACAGCAGCTATCACACTTAGTTGTAAACATTGCAACAGTATTTATTTTAAGAAACGATACGTGCTTTTATTTTTCGTCTGTTTTCTAATGCTATTAATTAATGGTTTATAGGTACTCGTAACGTCTGTCAGTTAGAACTTTGACAGCCGATGGCCTCGGCTGCAGGCCTAGCCATATAACAAATTCTATTTCTATTCTATTGCGACAATAGAACGAAAATGGCGTATATGGAATCGGCTGTTTGTCAACTGTCAACTGTTAACGAGTAGAATTTGTAATATGGCTAAAAATGAAATACAATTGACAGTTGACTGAGGCCATCGGCTTAACATGTTTTCTAAGGCATAGAGAAGTCCTGATATTGTAATGAAAGTTCGCCTATTCACGGAGGACGAGATCAGCTCGAAAAATGTATTCAATTCATTATTCGATAAGTTTTTATACCAACGACAGTTCAACACACACGAAAGTTTCTTCCAAGAAAAGCGAAGACTTGTTATGGTTGCACTTTAAGCAACAATGTGCAAGTAAGGAACACAATGAAGCTTGAGAGGCGACACGATGCATCCTATTGTCTCGAGCTTTACGTTCAGCTGTCGGTTATCTACCACTTCCAGGGATTCAGAATCTCTGGCTGAGAGGTACACTTTGTTTTCACGAAATTGTAAAGAAATTTTTGTTTTGTCTTCCGTTGTGACTATGCTGGTTTTGTGCTAGAGGTTCAGCTTAATCTATTTGGCATCAGTTTTTTGATACGCTTACTTATCACTAAGTATTTCTATACTAAGATAATAACTAAGACTAAGATAATAACTTATAATATAACTTATACTAAGACTCTTCTAGTGCATATACTAACACTCTTCTAGTGCATATACTAAAACTCTTTTAAACTAAACAAATGCTACTATACAATATACGAGTTTTTAAACGATAAATTATAACAATACCTACAATATATTTTAATTGAACAATGTTTTAACTTAATAAAAGCGACATTTAAGTTTTTCACAGTAAGTAATGATACATTTAGAATATTAAAGCTTCTTAGTGCTCTGAACCTTAGAGAATATAACTGGCAAAACATAGAGAACTAATTAACCCTGCATATGTGACCATCAGCCTGTATACCTATGTTTTACAAATAAACTATTTGATTTGATTTGATTTAGCATACAGGGAAAATCTGCGGTTGGTGTCTCATTTCATTAAAGATGACAACGGGCCTCTGTGAGTTGGCTTCGGCTCCTCATACGCCATCCAAAGGTCCGTAACCAAAGAGTTCCGAGAAATAAAACTATACGTATTTATTAATATACGTATTCATATTAATGATGACAAGAGAATTACTAAAATATTAATGTTTTGTTTTTCTGTTTAACTCTTTAGCCCCCCCTGGCGCAAATAGAGTGGTGTTATAAATCTGAATTTTGTATATCTGGGTGTGTATGTGTCTGTGTATTTGTGTGTTTGTCTGTAGATAGCATTGTAGCTCCTAAACGAAAGGGCCGATTTTGATGCGGTTATATTGCAATAATAATTTCATCTGCGAGCGTGATCTGTTAGTTTATTATAGGTGGGTTGACTATCGTAAAACAAATTTAATCGATGTTTTAAGACTATTTAGCTGCTGTAAACATATTTTTTTACGAAAACGTTTCAGCAATTCTCTTTCTTTAGTTTACCCTTACATTTTATCGAGTATTTGTAGTAAAATATGAATGTTACGATTGGTATAGAAAACATACAGAATTATACTTTTAATTACTATTATGTACACACCTAAAAACTAAACAAACAAAAGAACAGCAAAACAATTACTTATAGGGCATCAAAAAACTCATCCGCATCGCTGTCAACGGGAAAAGTGCCCAGAAGACTGGCCGCATTGCCACGTTGTATGGCAATGCTGATTCTCTGACCGAAATAAAGGCCAGCCCTCTGGTCACGTGAAGAGTCGACCAACCGCTTGACGATGTCCCGGAAAACAAAATAGGCATTCGGACCCCAAGGCCCGAGTGTTTTAAACCCAAACGGTTTAAATATATAACTTCCAATAAGGTTGTTTTATTTTTTACTTTTTATTGTGTTTAATTAATTTTAATTTACCTAAAACAAATCATACAAGGTTACCAAGGACGTGACAGCTGACACAATACTACAAAATCTCAGTTAACTAACCCACAAAAACCTTCAAGAAACCAATTAGGTTCTAACATATATCTAATAACCTATATATCTCAAAGATACAAGATTAATAACACAGACGCGTTACTTCGTTCATGTGAAATATTAGATTACATAGAACAATTACTATGTTATTGATGATGCGAGCTCCAATAACTTTTGAAGCCGTCAAATCTGATCAATAACATTCAGAAGAGTAGGGAATTTAGTTTTGCTGGATAGTAACCAGCTATTGCTTGCTACTTCTTCTTCTAGATTAGTCATGTAATCATGACGTGTGGCGTGTTAACCACATTTTGGTCACCTATACCTACATAACTGCGATTGCCATAAACTGTATCCTTTTCCTATTTAAATGTCATTCATATTATTATGTCTTAGAACAACCTACCTCCTTACTAGGAGTCGGACGACGGTGTTGGGCCATAGTTTTAACTTTTACAGTCTATCATCGTTTAACAATGTTTGTCTTTTGCATGTTCCTATTTGTTTTTGTTTCCAAATAAAAGATTTTTAGTAAGTTACTACTAGTTGCCACGGCAAACTTCATTTCGTCTAAGTATCAATGTATTACTTTTATTTAGTTCTTATTAGTTTACATCCTATTATCAGACCTACTGGTTATGCACACAAAATTTCATAAGAATTAGTCAAGCGGTTTTGAAAGAGTTTTGGAACAAACTCTGTGACACGAGAATTTTATGTAAAAGAAAATAAATTAACAAAAGATATCACAACGAAACCATTATAAAACAAAAATTGAGGAGGTATAATCAATGTAAACGTTCTAATTTTCTGTATTTGCACTAAAAGGAAATTTAGATAATGTTCGACGATAACAAAAGTCTTCAAAGCATTTTGAAGTGTTTAAGATCCATCAATTTCTAACACGTATGCCTTCTTGCACACCACACTTAATTCAAACCAACGCCTACAGACTCAAATGCATTACAATATCTTAAACCCGTGTGAATTATACCGAAAGCACTTCTCAGTTCACTGAACAGAGAAAATTTCGAAAGACAAAAGCGATTAATACATACTGGGTGAGCGGTGAACAACTCGCAAAACCATGGAGGCCCATCGAAAATTTAGCATTTTCATTGTATAATATTACGTGTTTTACAAATATACAAGTATATACATACAGGGTGGGTGAGTCATCTAGGCAAAATAATACTGATACCATGGTTCTGTATATTAACCTGAGCATTGAAATTTTTAGTAAGTTCTTTCTTAGTTTTAATTCTTTCTTAGTTTTTAATACATAATAATAATTTTAATAATAAAAAAATAAGTTTTTTTTTAATCTCAGTGTTTTGGACATGTGTCACGATTTGTGCAGCTTAAAGCAAAAAAAACAATGGCAGCACCATACCGGTATCAAAGTCACTTATTTCAATTAGACCCATGAAAAGCACTTTTAAATTTATCTTTAAATAAATAAAATTAAGATAATGATTCTAGTTGCATATTCCAAAAGGCCTTTTCATTTGGAGAAGAATGGGCAAGAAACTCTATACTCTCTCTTGCCTTTAATGATGGCTCAAAAGCTGACGAAATATTTCAACGCAATCAGGTCCAGTAACTTCTCCTGAACTCATGGTCTCCACATGTGTGACCATTTTCGTTACAACCTGTATATGTTTATTGCTACGTTTAAAAGCCTAAAGCTTCTGCTAATTTGTAAGTGGGCCTGTACCGGTCGTAAATTTCACGCTTGGAGTTGTAAAGTTTCACAAAAAGAACTGCCATATATTTTAGATATACATCACGCTGCCTGACATTTGTATGTACCTCGTTTCTCGAGTGTTGCTTTTCTCGTCCTTTCTATAGAATGGGGTCTAAGAGATGGCGGAAGAACTATCTTCAACAATATTTTATGGTAGGTACCTACGTGAGATTTTCTACTACAAGTGACGTTTTAAGCTATTATGACGGATCTAAACGATAATTATAACGTAACCTAACATCACGCCCGTAATCCCTAAAGGGTTAGGCAGAGGTGAACTTGTAGTACACCCGCATTTCGCCAGTTGTATAAGCCTATTGCTATCAATCGGGCACACATCCAGACTCCGGGTTGCTATTGAGAAATTCCAGATGGGAAAAACTCAATACCTAACGACCGACCCGGGATAACCTTAGCATAATTATGTGTAAATAAAAGTTTTATGTAGGTACAATAGTCTTGACTGTATTAAGCATTTAGACACAATTTATAGAATCTTTAAAATTTACGATTACTGTCGTGTACCTTTGTACAACACTCCTCCACTAAGAATACAGGACCAGATTCGTAATTTCTCTTATTTATATTGTTTTCTTAAGTATTCATCTTTTGTACCTACACCAAAAACTACCTGCACATCTTTTCTCCTTAATTATAATTATCAAATTCAACCAAAGGTTGTCTGTAAGAGATCGATTTTAGCAATATGGCCGTCTTTGTATCACCCTATGTAGTCCTATAAGTTATAATTTGAAAGTTTTTATGGTGTTAAAGATAAACACTAAGTTCTATTCAATTCTATTTCATTCTTAGACGACTAGAACTATTTTATTGGATTACGAAGACTGCGCCTACACTAAATATATTGGAGTAAAAGTATGATCACGATATGAAAATCTGTGATGATGACGTTTATGGACGAGAATGGAATGGCTGGAGGAAAATAGAAGGCAATAATATAATTATCTACTAACTATCCTTAAAACTTGCTTTTTGATAAAAATAAAAAACGCCAAGTAGAAATAATTCGGAGAAGTAATAGAAAAGGCTCTCAAGTAAAAAGTATTGAATCCTGTGGAAATTTACAAAAAACATTCAAATTAATTAGATAGTCATTATACATAAATTAGGTGTTATTTAATATGTATCACATTGATAATTTTAAAAATAATCTACAGTTTTTGTTAACGTTTTAATTATTGATTTAATTGACCTGTTTGAATTTTTACGGCATTGCTTAACATAATTATACAAATTATACAAGTTACGAATTAATTGAGTAAATTTACATTTTTTTTTAATGTAGTGTCCTGTTTTTTTATGTTGACTAATTAATGGTAAACCGTTAATTGTGATTTAAAAGAGTAATTTATTACCAAATCAGTTAGTCATTTTAATTTAAAAAATATAAGTATTATTTAAATCGCCCACTGTGGCACCAAGCTTTCTTTTCTGAATTTCATAGGTACGTTTAAAAAGTTGTCTTTGTCATAACAACTTTTTGTATGCATAGGACCGCCTTTTTTAATTTGCATGTTGCATACAGTTGTTGTCTACCTAGTATAGTGCACGGACGTACGATCGCGCGCGCGAGCTCTTTCGCGAGAGTTTTCTGCTGACGGATCACAACAACGTCGCGTCGCGGCGTACCTACGTCAATATATCGGGGTCAGTGTCATGACCTAGTTACAAGTGCGGAAATCATGAAGTGTTTACAATAACTTATTGTATAGGTGTTAAACTCGCCTTACAACTTAACAATGGCTACAAAAAAGTCTATTACTATTAAAACTGACCTAGAAAGGCAGTTATATGACTGTTATCTCCAAGAGAAAACAGATAGAGAAAACCTGCAAGTCATGGTACGTAAATTGAATGTACAAATTGATGCCCTGCAGGAACAAGTTCAGACACTTCAAGGAGAATTGAACTGCATCAAAGAAACAAAAGGGACTACTGAACCTGCTCAGACTACAAAAAACGACGTGGAATACTGTACAGACGAGGATGACCTTGCTAAAGAGACTGAGTGGATTAGGGCCAAGAGCAGGAAGAAAAGGAAGCTTAACACCTCCCTCTCTCCAAAACAACAACCCGGAAGCGCCCAACAAGACAATCATCAAAAAAATGAGAAAGTGACTTCGGTCAAAAAAGTGCCCTTACCACCGCCAATCATAATAGACGGAATCAAGAACTATCAAACGTTCTACGATTCGTTAATTGAAAGCCAACCAGCGGAATCATTTACAGCAAAAATGATGAATGGGGATTGTGTGAAGGTTAACGCCAAATCAGAAGACTCATATAGAGTAATTGCCAGGTTCTTGTCTGAAAAAGACTACCACTGGCATTCATACGAAAACAAGCAGGCTAGACCAATTAGAGTTGTGGTAAAGAAACTACACTCTTCTTGCCAACCAGATCGAATTAAGGAAGATTTAACAACCCAAGGCCTAAAAATAGAAAAGGTAGATAGTAAATTGAGCTGGAAGACCAAAGAACCACTCAACATGTTCGTTTTATCATTTTATAACGATGAAGATGTCAACAAAATCTACGGCATTAAGTACATATTAGGGTGTAAAATTGAAATACATCCACTCAAAAATCCAGCACTCATTCCCCAATGCAAGAGATGCCAAGCTTATGGGCATACACATAAATATTGTCAAAAAGAGCCAAGGTGTGTGAAATGCACTGGCAAGCATCTCACAGCCAATTGTACCAAATCTCCGCAAGAGAAACCAAAATGTATCCACTGCGGCCTACCTCACCCTGCCAATTATAGAGGGTGTGAAGTAGCCAAACAGATGCAAATTATGAAAAATAAAGTTTTAAAAAAGAAACCTACGGTGCCTAATACCCAACAGTTTCCTCCTATAACACACCCTGGTAAACAGGCGCAGAAAGCAAGTGTCCAGTCAACTGCAAAACAACCAGCCATGCAAGTAACCAACATTGGTACTTACGCACAAGCTGCAAAACAAGGATCTCAACCTCTGAACTTAGAGGATAAGATTAACCAGATCTTGAAGTGCATTACCTCATTTGATAAGAGATTAGAGAAGCTAGAATCCAGCACTAAAACAGCTGTCTTGAATAATCAAAAATGAATAACACACTCAAAATAATGGCGTGGAACTCCAATGGACTCCTCAAACATCAGCATGAGTTGCAGGCGGTCCTAGATACAGAAAATATAGACGTGTGTTTAATCTCCGAAACGCATTTCACAAAGCAATCTTTTATCAAATTTAGAGGATACATGATATATAATTCCCTCCACCCTAGCAACTCTGCCAGGGGGGGTAGTGCGGTTATAATTAAAGAAAACATTAGTCACTACGTGCAGTGTAAATATGAAGAAGAAGACATTCAAGCAGTGGCAGTATCTGTTAAAACTAAGTTTTGTCAAGTGTCCATTGCAGCCATATACTCGCCTCCTAGGCACATGATAAGAAAAGAGCGATACTTACATCTTTTTGAATTATTAGGCCAGCGATTTATCCTAGGCGGCGATTTTAATGCTAAGCATACGCATTGGGGTTCAAGACTTACTACAACTAAAGGAAGACAGCTCTTAAGTGCAGTTAAAGAAACACATTGTGAAGTAATGAGTACAGGCAAACCTACATACTGGCCCACTGACCACCAGAAAATACCGGATCTTATAGATTTTTTCATCTGCAAAAATATATCCACCAATTACATCAGTTTGGAGGAAAGTTTTACTATGAACTCTGACCATTCTCCGATTATACTAATGCTAAGTCAAAAAATCCTATTAAAAGAAAGCCACTTAACCTTGGTTAATAAGTCCACAGATTGGGACAGTTTTGCTCTTGATCTAGATAATATTATCGACCTTAAAACTCCGATAAAATCGCAAGATCAGCTTGACTCAGAAGTAAACAAATTTATTATTAATATTCAACAATGTGCGTGGAGCAATACACCTCAGCTAAAACGCAAATATAAGGGATTTATCCATCCTAAAGAAATTGTGGATTTACTATCAGAGAAAAGAAAACAAAGGAAGTTGTGGCAGCAAACAAGGTTCCCGCGTCATAAAACAACACTAAATAACCTAACTAAACGACTAAAGAGAAAAATTCTACAATTTGAGGATGAATCTCTGAATACCAACCTTCTTCAGCTTACCAATGACAAATCAACGGATTACTCACTTTGGAAAGCAACGAGAAATCTAAAAAGGCAGATTATACAAATACCGCCCATCAGAGATAGCAACGGAAAATGGGCAATAAGCAATGACCAAAAGGCGTTCCGATTTGCTCAACATTTAGAAGAAACCTTTCAACCCAACGAAAGCTCTGTAGAAATACATGAGAGTGTAAATTTATCACAAAACCAAAGAATCAAGCTTGTGACTCCTAAGGAAGTAATGAGAGAAATTCAAAACAACATTAGCTCAAAAAAGTCTCCCGGTTACGACCTCATCACAGGGGAAATTCTAAAACGCCTCCCACGCAAAGCCATAGTAAAGCTGACCAAACTAATAAATGCTTCATTTATCTTAAAATATGTACCTGAGCCATGGAAGGTTGCTGAAGTCATTATGATTGCGAAGCCTGGGAAACCTCCCCACGAAGCATCATCATACAGACCCATTTCTCTGTTACCCGTACTATCAAAGTTATTTGAAAAACTGTTATTAAAACGGATAAAACCAGTAATAGAAGATAAAAACCTAGTTCCAGATCACCAGTTTGGCTTCAGAGAAAAACACTCAACGTTAGACCAGGTACATAGAATAACTAATGTTATTGAAAAAACGCTAGAAAATAAAGAAGTCTGTGCTACCGTGTTCTTAGACGTCGCGCAAGCTTTTGACAAAGTTTGGCATGAGGGTCTCATATTTAAGCTCAGACGCATGCTACCAGAATTTGTAGATATCCTAGAGTCGTATTTAACTAAAAGAATGTTTAGAATACGCCAAGAGGACGCATATTCCGAGCTAAAAACCATAAAAGCTGGGGTGCCTCAAGGAAGTGTGCTTGGCCCAATTTTGTACTTGTTATACACTTGTGACATCCCAGAGCTGGAAAACAGCACCATAGCGACCTTTGCAGATGATACTGCTATTATGGCCACCGGATCAAGCCACAGAGAAGCAGTAGAGAAAGTTCAACTAGCTGTGAACAAAGTTTACGACTGGACACAAAAGTGGAAGATCAATCTGAATGAGTCAAAATCAGTTCACATTAACTTCACAAACAAACACAGTGACTATCACCCACTCTACATAAATGGTATGCAAATACCTTATGCTAATACAGCCAAATACCTTGGCATAACTCTCGACGCCAAGCTGCGTTGGAAAGCCCATATCAAAAAGAAAAAACAGGAACTCGATATTCGTTATAAACGTTTGTATTGGTTACTGGGAAGGAAATCCTGTTTATCAATACATAATAAGTTGATAATATACAAGCATATTCTGATGCCAATTTGGACGTATGGTATCCAACTTTGGGGCTGTACTAAGCCAACCAACGTCAAAATAATTCAACAGTTCCAAAATAAAGTACTCAGGGCTGCTGTAAATGCACCCTGGTACATAAGAAACGATGACCTCCACCGTGACCTCGACATGGAATTCGTCACCACCATCACACAAAAATTTGCTGAAGCCCACGAACACAGACTCCATCGACACGTGAATGTTGAGGCAATCCAGCTGTTAGACAACACAGGCATAGTGCGTAGACTAAAGAGAACTAAACCATTTGAATTAGTGTAGTGTAAGTGAATCAATAATAGTAACAATGTTGTGCTATTTATATAACACATGAACAAAGTGTTTTATCAATTTTACCAGACTCTAAGGAAGTGTTACGAACGTGTGTAAAAGTGCATACCTAATTATGGACACTATTCTTAGCATTAACATAATTTATAACGTAGCATAATAAGTTAGATTTAAATTGTTTATTAGTCTTCTTAGGCTAGATTGCAATGAACTAGTAAGAACTTGGCTCTTACTAATAAGGAAAAAAAAAAAAAAAAAAACATTGATAATTTTAAAAATAATCTACAGTTTTTGTTAACGTTTTAATTATTGATTTAATTGACCTGTTTGAATTTTTACGGCATTGCTTAACATAATTATACAAATTATACAAGTTACGAATTAATTGAGTAAATTTACATTTTTTTTTAATGTAGTGTCCTGTTTTTTTATGTTGACTAATTAATGGTAAACCGTTAATTGTGATTTAAAAGAGTAATTTATTACCAAATCAGTTAGTCATTTTAATTTAAAAAATATAAGTATTATTTAAATCGCCCACTGTGGCACCAAGCTTTCTTTTCTGAATTTCATAGGTACGTTTAAAAAGTTGTCTTTGTCATAACAACTTTTTGTATGCATAGGACCGCCTTTTTTAATTTGCATGTTTTTGCGAAAGAGAATGTACGAAAATAATACAAGCCGGAAATCTTTTGTGTAGACGTCCGGAAATCCTTATGTTATTTTCAGATTATGATAATTTATGTTACCTACACCTATTCAATCTTTTTTTTTAAACTTTTATGAAGTAGTAGGTACTCTTGCTTATTAAGAACATCAACAAAACTCTGAGCACTTTTCGGAATCTATTAAAAGTTTAGATACAACCTCATTATTTATTTATTTATTTATTTACAATAAGCACACCAACAGCACAGGCACCAACAATATTCAAATAAAAATTACATGGCAAAAGGGCATTACAGTAACCATACAAATAACAGGTATTCATGACATTGACACAATGAAAAGCAATAAAGACATAAAGACAAAAAAAAATAAAGTGAAAAAGTAACGAAGTGTGACCAGAAGGCTTCAAACTAGGACACTACAAACAAATTGAGCTACACAGCCGTACGTTGTTCACACTGCTTATGAAGGGAACGTCTGTATGGCATGAAACTCATAGAGAAAACCGCGATAGGGTAATCTGTCAAGTTAGACCTTTCATTATATAACCTTGCCATTCGAGTTAAGGAGCTATTAAAGGTTATCTGTCAGTGCTGCAGAGATATCCTAGTGGTGACTACGGTGGCAGTCATAAGTTTCGAGATTAAACCCTAAGGCACGCACCTCTGACTTAACAATTTCATGTGGGGATTGTCTAATAGAATAAAAAAATATATATAATATATTATTATTTTTTTATTATATTTTTTATTATTATAATTATTGAATTACTGTCCGCCTTCGTACATTAGTGTGCAATAAATAAATAAATTATTACTTCATGAAAAGGAAAACGAAACATATTCTTCGACGGCAGTGTGTGAAAATTGTGAAATATATTTTTTATATAGAAAAGAATAGAATACTCTTTATTGTACACCATAAAAACTTACAAATTATAACTTTAAGGGGCACATAGGGTGTTACAATGGACGGCCTTATCGCTAAAAGCGATGTCTTACAGACAACCTTTGGATGGACTTGATAGCGGATGAGAAAAAATGAGTAGGCAGTGTGTGGTGTACTATCCTACATAATAAATATATAACATACATGACTATCTCTGTAAATGTGTGATGTGTGATGTGATGTAGATGTGTGTGTGATATATTTTTATTTTATAATTGAGGAGCTAGACAATAAATCTTAGTGACAGGACCTCGGATCAGGGCCTATCCGCTTGTATAACAGAAAGGATCTGTCTAAATATTTCATCTGTTTCTATTAACACAACACTGTTACTTGCATCACAAATGGTAATAATGCACCATAAAAAATAAAAAAACAAAAAAAGTCATCCGTATTTAGTTCCAGAGACTGCAAACATTTAGGTTGTACAGTAATGTTGGTTTATTTTTCGTGCCAGCACTATTTCATACACGGTCTCTTAACCCGATGTCAACCACGTCTAGACAGACGAATGGTGTGGCTTATAATACCTACTGCAGGTTAGTTTATTACGTTCTACAACCCTAGTGTTTATTATACCTAATTTACTTTTGTTAACATTTGTTACGTTACACAATGAATTTGAATTAAGAAAAACTGTAATGAAAAAAAAAAAACAAAATCTACCCTCTCTCTCTGCTGTCTCTCTTTCTGTTCTACAACAACTTTACAACTATAGTTTTTTTTTAATTGCCAACCTAATAATAAACCTTCAGTTACTTAAAGGTAAAATAGTCATTGGCATTATAAAATTAATTCCGTTAGCTAAACAAATAATAATAAAAAACAATGTGTCATATAGTAGGCCAGAAATCAAATTCAAAATAGTTTAAATAAAGTTGTATTTTTTTTTAATTTACGAGGAATCTTCCACGGAAGAAAATCATTTTTTTCTATCGTTAATTAATTTATTGGCAACCTTAACTTAAATCCTGTTTTATAGAACTAGCTATAGGCGTTCATGTCGTAAAAAATAAAAGTGACATCCGTATCCATATTAATTAGTCGCTTACCAGGCGATAAAAAGCAATTTTCATCAGATTTTTAATAATTAACATAAACCACTTACTTATTGTATTAAAAACTAGCCACGAAGGGTTCTGTATCATCTTTGATTGTAATAGATACAGAGATTATTATGCTCGAGTCAAATACGCCAACAAATCACGTTTTTCCATCGCTACTTTGTAAGAAATAACTCCATAAAAATGTAGGTGCAGTAAGCTACAGTAGCGAATTGAGCTATAATTTTGTGTTAATACTAGGCATTGTCAGGCCAATATTGCTCAGTAATCATTTTACTCAAGCTTTTATAGGGTGATTTTTACTGAATTGATCAGCTAGTATACTCGTAGAGGCGCCCTTTAGTGTTCAACTTTATTAAAGTTTCACTAATTGTTACTATAGAAATACACACGTGAGTACGGCCCTTGGATAGGTGACTAGGTATTACATACCAAGACTCCTCCGTGCCTGGAAAAGCACGTAAAACCGTTGGTCCCGACTGTCATTTGTAGATCTTTGACAGTCGTTACTTGTTGTCAGAAGCCCGAAAGTCTGACAACCAGTAACAAGGGGTATCATGTTACCCTGTTACTGGGTTGTGGAAGTCTGACAGGCACTCCATGTAAAACACTCCATGGAAACCGACCCTAACATAGTTGGGAAAAAGCTAGACAGATGACACTTAGTGAGTATTTTAACTGTTTAAATTTACGGTTCATGAGATGTTCTGATCGAGCCAGCATGTTCCTTTTCTGTTGCTTCCTCAACGCTACCCTAAGCCGTGGTCTTTTCCCCCCGGGTTGAAGTCGCTTAGTTCCAATTTTTTCTTAATTTATTAAAGCATCCGCAGGAAAGTCCGGATAAGCAGACGCCATCCTCCTTGGATGAAATGCGCAACGCCTCTAAAACAAATAGACATACAGACAGACAAGTGGATAGCGGAGTTTTAGTACCTTAATGGGATAACGATAGCTTACTTTTAGTTAAGTACGGATTAATAAAAATGCCATTAAATAAAAAAAAACAAATATCCTTAACAGCATGTTTTAATTAGAAAAAAATAAGTAACTAGTTTCGTTCCAGATTTAATTTTATGGCATTTTTAAGAAGGTTGAATAAAATACTATAATTATATCCCTAACAACTTTTTCTTAATGGAATTAATAATATGGACATACCCTGGACTAAATGTAACATGCTTAAAAATGAGAAAAAAAAAATACATTTCATTTGAAACCTTTGGATTTGCTACAATACTTAAATTATGTAAATCCCATCACAGACTGTATAAAATTATTTATTTATGACACGAAAAAGCTAATGGATTATATTTTTAACTTGTTTATTAAAACATGGCGCACACTATAATGTTCAACACAATTTTTGGATAGGTTTATTTTTGATAACACCTTTGAAGCGAGTGTAAACGACATCAATGTTTTCTGACGCTATAGAAATAAAATGGGCCTGCCCGTCGATTCAGTAAAAGTCACGCGGTGAAAACTTGAGTGAAGTGTACTGTCGAACGCGGTGGTGTCCTTCTGCGAGACAGTCATCACGCAGAAGGAGGCTGCGGAAAGGGAGATGGAGATTACCTCACTCACCCTGCCCGCAGCAGACGCACCGGGCGCAGGCGGAGGGCGGACAACGCCCTCTTCCAGCCCCACTGAATGGGTCCAGGGCGACGGACGCGGGGATGTCCGCCGCCCGCACGTACATGGACCCGAGGTGGCGGCGCGTCGTGTTCACGCGCACCCCTCTTAGACGTCGCGAGGGGAGTCTAACACTTCACTCCCCTCGCTGACTTGGCGAGGCCCGCGGGGCCGGCACCAGTCGGGGGTCGCGGAAGTATCTTCCGTTCCCGTGACCCCCGGCGCAGGTGTAAGAAGGAACACGGGGTGGTTTTTAGTCAGTAAGAGTCTGACAGACCCTTCCGCCTCCCCGGGCGGGGGACATCCATGAGGATTTTACAACCCTCAAAAAAAAAAAGTACTGTCAATGCCTAGCATTAGTATGGAATGACAGCTCAATTTGCCCTCACTATGCTAACATTTTCACGCGGTGATTTGACCAGAATCGCACTGCTGACTTAAGCGTCGCTTCCTTAAGGTAGTGGACGTGCCAGGGTAGCCCGCAAAATTCTAATAAATAAATAAATAAATAAATATTCCACAACTTTCACACAACGCCATCTAGTCCCAAGCTAAGCAGAGCTTGTGTTATGGGTACTAAGCAGCTGATAAACATACTTATATATTTCTAAATACATACATATTATAGATAAATTACACCCAGACACAGAACAAATGATCGTGCTCATCACACAAATATTTGTCCTGGATGGGGATCGAACCCACGACCTCCGGCATAGCAGTCAGGGTCACTAACTACTAGACCAACAGGCCGGTCAATATTCTTGTGTTTTTTGTAATTTGCAGAGTGTTTGCTGTGGGTGCAACCCGCACGCACCAGCCTGCTGCAGCAAGCGCCTCTCACGTGCGCACTTCGCACGCTCAATGCGGTGTCACAACGGATTGACTGTTTTTATTGTTCACTGAATGAATTCACACGGACTGCCTTTTGTATCATTTCGTCTGTTAGATAAAAGGTTAGATTATAAGTTATTAGATGTAAGTATAAATAAATAAATAAAATATAAATAATATTCCACAAATTTTCACAATTGTCCCAAGTTAAGCTTGACAGCTTGTGTTATGGGTACTAAACAGCTGATAAACATACTTATATATTTCTAAATACATACATATAACAGATAAATTACACCCAGACACCGAACAAATGATCGTGCTCATCACACAAACATTTGTCCTAGGTGGGAATCGAACCCACGACCTCCGGCATAGCAGTCAGGGTCACTAACTACTAGACCAACAAGCCAGTCAGTCAGTATGTCACTACAGTATTGCATCGGGTCACCGTAATGATAGTTGTATGTTTTTTTTTAAATAAATAAATAATAAAAAAATATTTGCCGCCATATCAATAGTCCTGTAAGTTATGCTAGCTACATGTTATCTCTTATACGAATACATTGTTACCAGATCATCGAATTGGTCACTTCATGAATAGGTAAGCTACAAACGCTAGCACATAATGTTTTTTCTTTTTGTAATAGAATTGAAAAACCATCAAAGAAATGTGACACATTGCGGTAGTTTGATGTGGTGGCCTCTGTACTAAGTACATGTTGTTGTTTTTTTTTATACATTTTAAGTGCTGTGTATTTATTTTATTTTATTTATTTAATTATTTACTACGGTAAAAAGAAACCAATTACAGTAAATAGACAGTAAAATAACAAAACACACATTGTAAAATTAATGTAAAAAAAAATTATGTGTATATCTATAAGGAATATTATTGTCTTCTCTTTTGTAGATAAGTTAATTTTAAGGCCGCACTATCGCATTAAGTACGTACCTGTAATGATAGCTGTAAGGGAGATTTTAATAAATAAATGTTCAGGAAAATGCAGGCTGGCTACATAATCATGTGGTCTGGCCAGATCAATTAATTATGTTCATTGCTTGACGCTACATCATATAGTTGTTGCTTTTGACACTTTATAAATCCTATCATCTAAATAGTATCCGTAACAAAGTATTTTTTACAACTTTGTTCTTACAACATTTAAGACTTTCCGACTTTTTTTCTTTCAAAACTTTCATGATCTCTTAACAAACGACCCTCCTCAATGTCAAACTTCAAGTTAACCCGCAAATCGTCGCAGACGCTTTATTAATATGCGAGCAACGAGTTTCTATAGTTTATATAAGTGCTTACTCGATAACAAACGTGGAATTAATGAGAGATTTTAGCTCAACCGACGATGTGCAGGTCTGATAAAATATTCAAACATTTCACGAGCGCTGTACAGTGGTTAAAATATTATGTGCTCGGAATTCGTGCTTAGTACACTTTAAATGTTTCGATGTGTATTTATTCGTGTGAGATTATTTTTGCATGAGGTGATTGGCCTTTAATGTGACCTACCAAATTCGAAGACCTTACCTACCTACCTTTTTACAAATTACGGCGTTGCATATTGATCAATATCGACATGACGCAGAAAAATAAAATCTGATAAAATCAATACGTTTGCTGCCTACAAATAAACGTACTTTTATGATGACATAATTAATGTTTTAACTCAGAGATTCCAAAACAGGGTGCCGCGGAACCTAGGGGTTCCGTAGGATGGTCATTAGTGTTCCGCCAAAAATATTTTTTATTAGCGTTGTTAATAATTCCACGGTTACAAGATATGGGTTTCCATAAAATAAAAGGTACTGGTTTGGTGTTCCGTTATCTTTAAATTTTAGGAACCTTTTAACTTATAACAACATAATAATGTGGTAATTCATGGAAATAGCCGCATATTCAATTTAATCAACATACATTGTAAAACATCGGAAAAAAGAATATTACAGGATCACTCTCGAGCAACGAATAATCAAAGCGCTATTTAATATCAAACCGTACTACGAGGTAGATTTTATCTTAGCAGTTCACAATAAGCCAAGTCTTGGCCCGGTACTCGCCTAATGAAGAGAGATGGATGGCTTCAATGGAATGAGCGTGCCCAGATGTTCAAGAAACAAAGATGCTGACAGAAACTCTGTGAGGACTGACGAGAACTACTAAATATGACTAGGCGAGATTCCCATCAAGCGGATAAAGTTAAATTTTCTAAGTTGTTGAATTACCTTTATGCTATTTACTGAGCATTTTATTGTATAAAGTTGTTCAAACGAATCAGAGCAACATATTGCTAGGGAGTTTATTCAGACCGTTCTTCTCTCCAGCAAAAACAGTGATAAAAGGGGATATTTTTGACGTTCAAAAGTGCTGATTCTCAGTCTTATTTGAATAAATGATTGATTGTTTTTTACTTATTTTCAACAGTCAGTTTATCCTAATATTTTTGACGCCGACTGTACTTTAATAGTAAACATTAAAGACGGTCTTGTGTTTCGTTCTACAATTCACCACAGTGCTGTTCTATGTTACAAACGACAAACAGACTGCTAGAGTGTATGCATCTCTAGTCCTCTTCACAATAAAATACTATTACCTCAAAACCATTTAAATAGCGAAAATAGTGTGCGAGTTAGACTGGTAGTAACTCACCGTGAAATATGAGAGACGTGCAAGATTATGATAAGGCTTTAACTCAGTAAATCATTGGATTTTCCGCTTCAGAATTGAGGCAAATTTAAGGAGGATCCAGTTCGAACGCGTGTGGAGGTGCCGTTGAAACTCAAATTGTTACGTGACGTGGGAATAAATGTGTGTTTGATTTTTAGGTATTTAGCACTTTTGATGATTGTTTGAGGTTGTTAAATGGGCTCTGAGACGTTAGATTTTTGAGGGAAGATACGTTCTTCTTTCAATGAGGTTAGGGAAGAAAGAAAGAAACATGAGTTTATTGGCATTACAGCAAAATACACCTAAAAACTTTAGAATACAAAGATTATAATGCCAAAAGGACCTCAGCGCAGCATGATGTTAGATGAGAACACAGGTGTTCTGTCTGACGGTGATTTTCAGCTGCAACCCATGAGTGCCATACACAAAAGTAACTATCACATAAATAACGTAGTGCTTTACCGTTGTAAATAAATCTATAATATAATTTATAAAATCAATTATAAATCTAGATATTTCTCGATGGCATGTGAAGCCAAGTCAGAGACTCATACACGGAACTAACCATACAATCTGTTTACACAGTACAACATAAGATCTCGGCCGTTATCTCCGAAGAGTTAGGCAGAGGTATACCCGAAGTACACCCACATTTCGCAAAATATGTTAAAGTCCCACGTAAAAGGGGACGAGCCTATTGCCATCAATCGAGCACAAATCGAGACTTCGGGCTGCTTCCATTCCAGATAGAAAAACTCAATAACACTTTGTCCGACCTGGGGATTGAACCCAGGATATCATGATCAGCAGTAGCACTTGCGACTACTAGACCAACAAGGTAGCCCACTATTTATGTTCACCTTATTATAAATTGATTTACGACCATCAGATATAAATGAGTGACGAACTGACCACCCATAGTTAATCCCTTTGACTCCCACTTGATCGTAAAAAAAAACAAAAGAACATAAACCGTAACTTCAGAGTATCAAGACATCAAAGATCGGTCTAATTTTTTCGTCACATAAATCTTGATTCGTCGTATCAAATGTTGTAAGCGAATGAGGTCACGTTTGGCGACTGTCCCGAACAAGAACGTATTTTTTAACACCACTAATGGTACTTGACTTTGTATTTTTATTATGATTTATGTCAGTTTTACATGTGTTCTGTAATGGGTTTCGCACGAGGTTTTGTTTGCGAAATTCTGATGCTCGCTATTTAGGGTTACGTACGATACTCCGACAATTGTGATTAGTGTTTATTCTTTCACGACTTCACATACAAAATATTGAATATAATTTAAAAAAAAAAAAAAAAGATTTCCAGTTTACGCCGGGCCTCGCATTGTTAGAAAATCGTAAAAATGCGAACTCAGCTTATAGTTACTGGAAATGTATAGCTTATTGTGTAGCCGTGTGTACACGGAATTACAGTAGAACACTGACTTCTAAGTAACCTAGTAGTCTTCCCTAGTTTGGCCGGTTTTTATTTACTATTTGTGCAGTCTTTTTCCTAAAAAACATGAACCTATGTAAAGTATTAGAAATGTATGGGTATAGACAGAGATTTTATGTCAATTAACTTAAAGTGTTTTATTTCATTATATTTCTTTGTTGGATGAGTCCGACCTGGTTTTGTTCCTGATTTAAATACCTTTCACCTATGAAAAGGAATTGAAATCATAAGTGCCTTGAATGTTTAGCTTATGAATCACCCAAAAACTTACTAACAAACATTATTTCCAGTCATTCATCATAACCTATCTCATAATTTGCGTGCCCTTTCCAAACTATGTTCGGGTTGCATCCTGTCTACCAAGATGCAACTTAATATCAGTATTTCACATAGAGCAACTGCCGCACTTTACCACCCAGTTACTGGGATAAATTCTTTGAATTTTAGGCTTCTGAGTACTATATTGGCTGTCAAAAATGACAACTAAAACAGACGGCTTAGCGTGCTTTCTGAAGCACAGAGAGGTCTCGATGTGTCAAAGATGGTCACTCATCAAAGGACTGACCTTTGCAAGCGTTGCGCGTTGTTTAAAATTAAAAAATGACCCGTGGGATTGTTATTAAATACTTAGGCAGGCAACTATTATTTTGAATCTGTTTGATTTATCTAACAAGTCAACACAAGACGTGTACAAATGCATTTGTTGTGTTTTTGTTTTGCAATGTGGCCTAATTTTATTCTAATGAAGACGTTTATGACTCACAGTTATTTTTCGTGATCTGTATGAGTAGTTCTTGTTTCAATGCGGTGTTTTTGTGTACAGTTGTGAGCACTTATCGTAATCTTTGTGAACAGGGAGTTAATTTTATGCTTATGCTAATTATTTGAATGGCATGTGATTTATACGAACCATCAATGTTCAAATGTGTAGACTTAATCTTCATTTTATTAAGTACCACTTGCATTACAAAACTTTATAAAATAGATGTCAGTCTTACAAGATAATATGTTAAGTTTATTACGCCCGTATTTCCCAAAAGGTTAAGTAGAGCTGTATGTATAGTACGATCACATAGGAAACACAAACTTCGGGAGAGGGAGTAGGGTCATTCTAATAAAAGTTTTAGAAATAGAAGACAAGGTTAATAATCCTACAATGGGCATAGATAGAGCGGGTGTTTTACGTTTACTTACAAGTTTGCGTTAACGTTCATTGATTTTAATGAAGTATGAGTGTTTCTCATTATGGTCTACCTGCAGACGGCGCCTATTTGAATGTCTTATCGAACTGTCACTAAGGCAACACTTTTCTTAAGAATTACCACAATAATATAAAACAACACACAACAAGCGAAATGTTAAAGAAACTAAACGCTCTATTGAATTGTATATAAAATCAATTGCTGCTCTTGGTTTAAAGTTTTACAAATAGAAAGTTTGAAACAAAAACGAAGTGGACCTCAAGAAGAAACCCACTCAAATTCTTAGCAAAGAGTCCCAAACCACGGTTTGGTACCTTACTTTAGAGGTTTGGTGCAATGTGCAAGAGAAACACTAAAACTTTTCAATTTTTTAAGGCTGTGTTCAGACGTCCTGTGCCGACCACACAAACATGTTGTGTAGGTATGCCTTACCCGAGCTCGGCTTGCGCGAAATCAGCGTATGCATGCCGGCCGGACACGAGTCAGGCACGAGGCGGCTGCAAGGCGTGCGCGTGGCGTCAAAGTGGGCAAAAAAATTAAATGGGTTAGACGCGAGTTTACTGATGCGCGTGGAGAGAGCTAGCACGTGTCATCTGTACGCAGACTTGTGAATTCAGGTGGCCTTGGATGGAGATTGGACTTGGGCAATACCTAACCTTGTGGTCATTATGCTGGAGAACTTGCTACAGACCTTCCATTGACTAAGGTGACCACAATGCAAAACTTCGTCTATACGTCCATTTCGTACGCACCCTATATTTTAATTTCAAAACTAAAAGGAAGTAGCCCTTTTAGTTTTGATAATAAAATATACCTAGCTTTAAATTTTCAGCATCGGTTTAGAAGATTCAGAATATACCCGCTAAAACTTAAGAAACACAGGAACCTCCTTACAATTTTTAGTATAGATGTTTATGGATAAGATGCATAGCTATTTAAAAAAGAACAGTTAATAATATTAGCTAGAATCCATTATATTTAACGACACGTTTCAATGTTTTATATGGAGCGACTGTCTGTCTGACCTTCACTACCCAGTAACTGTAATAGCTCTTGGTAAACTGGTTGTCACCCTTTCGGGCTTCTGACTACCCGTAACCACGTGGTTTGCGAGGAGTCTTGATTATGACAGACCTCGTCAAGATTACCGTGAAATTGAGTGAGTAGTTTAGGACATTGCCCCTTACGTACAAACTTTAAAATATTCCACAACTTTTCACACAACGCCATTTAGTCCCAAGTTAAGCTTGAGAGCCTGTGTTATGGGTACTTAACAGCTGATAAACATACTTATATATTTCTAAATTCATACATATTATAGATAGACGGCGTCGTGAGCGACGCTTTAATAACTTTTTATTATTGGTTTTTTTCTTTCTTTAAAATTTTAAATTTTTTAAAAATCTTATTGTATTTATTGTATTATTATATATTTATATTTTCTTTTTTTTTTAATACTTTGTTTTCTTGAGTGTGTCCGTGGCATCACAACGGACCCTATCAGAAAAACAGCGCTGCGATGTTTATATTTTTAAATGTCGCAGCTAATGCTGAGATAGGCGCCTTTTTGGTCTCGCACATGTCTTTTTATTATTATTATTTTATTTTTTTTATTTTTGTCTTTAGTTTTTTAATCTTTCTTTTTTTATCTGTATTGCTGTTCTTTTGTTTTATGTTCTGTGCGTCCTAATAAAATATTTTCTTTCTTTCTTTATAGACATATTATAGATAAAAGAAAACTATGATCTGCTAGAATCGCTGAATTTCCTTCCCTTACACCAATAGTTACTCAGTTGAAAGTTTGTAGCTATGTGATCATTGTTGAGACAGGTAGCGGTCCAAGTTTTTCCTGTACGTGCGAGGGAGTCTTGGTCTCAATTTGTTAAGTTGAAGATGTGGCCATTAAGCATTCAACCAGCACCTTCTTTAGTTTGTAATGTGGTTGATGAGAGCAAAAATTTAAGGTTGCAGAGTTTTGTTGTAGGATAGACAAGTCTACATCGTACATCGTCCCAAATATTGTTTTTGAAATGAAAATGGGACTTGTAATGACATAAAAATCTTAATTAATTGTTTTTTTATTATGTAGGCTGCAGACTGCCACCGCTTGCGACGCTGCGGTTAGCTGGCTCAATTTCCTAAAGATTCATAGAAAACCGTAGCTCGTTAACAAATGACTAAAATTTGAGCAAAAAACGACCCCAAGTCTTTCACAAAATGTTAGTTCTAAAACATTTCACAAATAAGTTTGTTCAGCTGTATCTAACTGTTCAGTGCAGACTATCAAAAACAATACGCGACTCAAAATAAACAGTATACCTTGAATTAACTTTTCCGTCTCATCGCTCCTTCTTTGTGAAGTTGACAGAGTAGAAAGGAAAATAAATTGATAACTAAAACTATACGGGACACACGCTCGTTATTCCAACATTTTTATTGTTGTTTATATTGGCGTAAAATTTTCATTGAAGTAATGATAGTTGAAATAATGTACCTACGTCCTTTATGTTTTCTTGTAAAAGGCTGTTTTTTGGTAAAGGAATCAGTTGCCTGTTGTCAATTATTTTTTAACCGACTTCAAAAAAGGAGGAGGTTATATGTTCGTGTGTATGTATTTTTTTTTATGTATGTTACCTGATTTCTCCCCCATTTGTGGACCGATTCTCAAAATTTTTTTTTTAATTGAAAGAGTATGGTCCCATTTTAATTTGGTGAAGATCTGGTGCTGATCTTCGGAGATATATAACGGAACTCTTCAAAAATAGACGGCAAATCTGTCGTGATTGCTGGAATCGCTTGGATGTTTATTGTTTATACTACATTATGACGTATCATCACGCCTGTATGCTCTGAGGGGTACGCAGATGTGTACAAAATACCTAGATTTCGACAGTTAGGTATGTTAAGTTTCACTTATTAGAGATAAGTGGACAACCCTATTACCGTGATATGTATTGTTAACAAATAACAATATAAAATAAATTCATGGCAAATATTTGTATGGACACAACTAAAAATGGACAAATAAAAACTTTTTTGCAAAAAATAAAACCCACTTCAAAAAAACACTAACCGGTGTAAAATAACTCTAAATTAGGAAGTCTGTGGCTTTGGTGGTTTTGTCTTATTCATGATGGGCCACCAACTTCCGAATTTAGAGTTATTTTACACCGGTTAGTGTTTTTTTTGAAGTGGGTTTTATTTTTTGCAAAAAAGTTTTTATTTATCCATTTTTAGTTGTGTAGTTTTTTTGTTTCTGACATTTTTTTATTGCATGCGACTTATTTGGTTTTTATTAGACTTAACGGTAGACTGAAATCAATCAAATTATAAAACCGATTGTTGAAGATTTAATCAAATAACCAGAATATTGTCCATAATACCTATTGTCAAAAAAAAAATACTTTTAGGTACATTAATTTTTTTTGTATCATATCCGTTGAATTTTTTTATCATTAATATCTGCGTACCCTTTTCCCAATTATGACTCAGAATCAGAATCAGAACTTTTTGTTATGTTGTTGTTGTTGTTTACTTTGTGTTGTGTTGTTGTTATGTTTGTTGTTTGTGTTATTTATGTTCAAGTAGGTTTCTAGTTTAATCGGATGCAGCTGAATATCAGTGTTTTACATGACATTTTATTATCATAGATAGATGTAATTTGACATTAACTTATAAAAAAAAACTCCAGGTTCGGAAATCTGTGGCTTTGGTGGTTTTGTTTCGTTCATTATTGACCACGGACTTCCGAAACTGGAGTTATTTTTCACGTGTTAGTGTTTGAAGTCGGTTAACAAAATCCAGGATTATTTATAACATGATAAAATTGTATTTTATTGTAATTTAGGTAATATAGCTTGCATTGTACTTCTGGAAGACGTTCAAGACAGGACCTAGTGTTTACAAACAGCTAAACCATAATCATCATAGATGCAGAAAATAAAATATTTGATTTGGAAACGCAACAGCTTATGAAAGTGAATCGGCCAATTTTAGTGTTAATGAAATTATCAAAATGCTTTTTATTTTCTTTCTTTAATACAATAACAACCACACAACAAAAAGACAAAATATCCACAGTGGTGTAGATGTAAGTATAAATATGGGTTACTGATCCAGTGAATCGTCGGACCCAGATCGTGTGTAATATCGCCCCATTGAAGGCAAGCCACAAATAAGAGGCGGATCTTATAGCGGTGGGAAAATTGGATTTTCTTTGAGACGACTACGCTATAAAATTGAAACTGCCCTACACGGTTTATGTGTTTAATTGTGTGGGTATAGTTCGTGTTAGTGTGAGGTAGATCAATATTGAAATGAAATGAAATGAAATGATATTTATTTCTGTAAGTAGATCTTCTCAGATACATGGCATTTCCAAAGTGACTGATCCCTGAGAAGAAATGCCGAAAGAAACTCAGGGGTCATGGTCTCTTTTAAAGTCCAGACATAAGATTATATTCATTTACTATGCGAGTCTCACGATGCAGGGCAAAGTCTGGAATAGCCTTTTGAAGAAAGAATCAATTCAGTTAGATAAATATTACTTAAATTATTCGTAAGTCTCGAGATCAAAAATCAAAAGAGAGTTTCAAGTAGCCAGTTGGTGTGTAGTGTGTGGCCCATACTGCTATGCTGGAGGTCGTGGGTTCGATCCCCACCCTAGGCAAATGTTTGTGTGATGAGCAAGATCATTTATTCTATGTCTGGTTGTAATCTATCGATAATAATGTGTTTATTTAGAAATATGTATGTTTATCACTTGTCTAGTACTCATAGCACAAGCTCTGCTTAGTATGAGACTATAAAAATATGGCACCGTGTAAAAGTTGTAAAAACTTGTTGTATATTATTTATATTTAAAACGGAGGAATACTTCTAACACCAAGAAGTGGCGGACAGTTTTATGCATTTTTGACGTACAGACGCCAGCATGTCAAGTTACCCCAATGTGTCAAATTTCTTTGATCGTTTTTCAACTTCATTTGAAACGGAATAAGGTTCACATTCAATTGGGAAAATTTTACACATTGGGGTAACTTGATGTGCTGGCGTCTGTACAAAAAAAGCTGAATCTCAGCCTAATTTAAATAAGGTAAATGAGTTTTGATTTGGTTATCAATGTTTTGCTTTTTTGTGTTTTAACTAAAACTCTCTTCTTTTGGGTTCCAGTTACAGCAGTTTTATTTAGTATTTTTAAAAGCCTAAAAAAGAAGGGGCGATCAAGCCTTAGACCCAATAATAACATGCCATATACCACACACAGTAATTTTGGACTTCCCGTCATTACAAAAGTTTAAGTACCTACATAAAAAAACCTTTCCAATGAGATATATCGCAAGTTGTTATTTATTCATAGGCTGGCTGCCATACATTTTCGTCCGTTTTCTATTATATTAGGTAAGTAAAACAATTTAAAATAACATCAAAATGACATAAAAATACTTCCCCAAAGTGACAAGGAATAGAGAAAAAAAAAACTGCCCGTTTACGGAGTTTTTCGAACTGACATTTTATCACGGTGCGTCAGGCGCGCTGGAGCTCGGCAGCTTTATACGCTAACACTAATGTTGTTAAAATGTTATGCCTGTCTGTCCATTTATCTAATGCCTATAGTTAAAAACTGCAGTTTTGATAAATGTGATTTTTACGGCTTTTGTTACGTATCTATTTTATGACTGCGTTATACTGCTATCGTAAAACTCTCGTCATAGTTTTAGCTTGTTACGACTATATATGCATATGCAGATAAAAATATCAACCTATTACTGTCTTGTCCCATGTAGGGCAATAGCCTCTTATAATACAGTGAAGGTATGGGTATCAATCATCCTGCTTACTGAAGGCGGGTTGGCGAATAAAAACATACAAAAATCATAAGTCTGGATTTCCTCGTAAATATAATATTATATATATTATGTATATATTATAATGTTAGTAAGATAGTACCTACGTACTATCTTACTAACATTATAATTTCAACTTTTATTATTGATGTATGTGTAATTGTGTATGTATAAAAAATGTATGATTGTTACTCTTTCACGTAAAAATAATCTCAATTGATTTAAATAAAACTTTTGTAAAGTTACATTGGTTTAACATAGACTATGATTGATAAATACATTGTTTTAATTGGCCAATATACAAGAAAATAGATAACAAAGACGTCGGATAAAATTTTGCCATCTTAGCAGTGACACGATGCGGGTGATACCGCAGGGCTCAGCTAGTTTAGCATAAACTTAACAAGTAGATATATAATTATTAATTGAAAAAGTTATAATAATATGGCCTTTGCTCCGATTTGAACTTTCAACATAATACGTAGATACTTTTTCCAAAGAATTTAGTTAAATAAAAATATTTTTAGCTAACAAAATATCAAGAGAAGCTACAGTAATTTGTAAAAACAAACGATCGAAAAATTCGCCAACGACAAAATATTTGCAGCCCGGTCAACTAATAGACAAACGGCGACCTAATCACATAAAGCTTTTTAAAAAAGAAACTTTTTTTTTTAATTTACAAAAAGCCAACGTCACGTGCTATACGTCCACGGGAGCGTTCTAATTTCGAATTTTAAACTTTGTTTTATCATTCCGTGGCAGAATTTAATAATTAATTTTCGGGTTTTGATATTCGTTATTAAAATTTTGCAAAGCCGTTTACGTACCTACCGCTATAGTAACACCCACACTTGGTTAAAGTACTAATTGGCGGGCGGTACAGTTTATTTTTAACACAGTTGATACCTACCTTTTATCGTTTTCTTTCAAGGAATTCCTTTCCTTCTGTGGTGTGACCGGCGGATTACCAAATCATAGGTTACGAGTTCGAACCTAAAAGGTTTCAGAGGCTTAATGTCGCCAATGGGCCTCTGACTTGGCATTACATACCATCGAGAAAAAAACTTGAGAGGTGTCAAGGGACACCCGGATGGAACGAAGTACCCTTCGATTGATTAGTGAACTATTCAATCTTCTCTCTCTCCCCCTCCCCTCCATCTTCCTCCTCCCGTTCCCCTCCCTTTCCCTCTCCCTCTCCCTCTCCCTCTCCCTGCGAACATGCGACGCCGCACAGCTTACAATAGCTTAGTATAGCAAAAAGTGTCGTGACAACTTTTCGTAAGATTTTTTTCCGTCTAGCCCCCTTTCACAACGCGCGATAAGGAACTTCGTTCCATTATCTTTTAGGCATGCCGGTTTTCTCACGATGTTTTCCTCCACCGTTTTTGAAGCGATTGATAATTTAACAATACGCACATGAATCCGAAAGTCGAGACCTAGGACTAGACTTTCACTGCTAAAGGCTGATGAAGATGATGATGATGAAAAAATGATGATTACAGCAGAATCTAACCTCTAACATTAAATAACATAATCTTTTACACACATAATATGCGTCACAAACTTAAACTCCAATTACACTTGCCGAAAATTCTCGTAAATTGAATGCGAATTACACAAATGGTTTAAACAATCATTCATAAACATGTGTTACGTAGGAAGCACGCTTTAATTAAGTAATAACGCCTGATTTAACATCTAGGTTTTGGCCGCATTAGCAGTGAAACTCAGTTTAACTGGGATACACCGACAGTTAGGTCTAAATCCTCAGCTGTAGTGAAGTTTGCTGGAGTTTCGTACAGTGATATCATGTTGAGTAGGTAAATAAGTTAGTATCATGCTTGTTTCGTGTGTGAAGTAGAATATAAACTTCCCCTACTTGTCTACTATTCTGGAACCCCTATTTTTATCTTAGCTGCAAGTGCTTTACCTTGTTTCTTGAAAGCTTGATAGGAAATAACTTAGTTTATTTTGTGAATACTGTTTCTGGATAAGTTAGCAACTATATCAAGAAAAAACGATGCCAGTATTTTTAAGCTTTAGCACTTAAGGGTTAAACTGATGGGAATGTGCCAGGTTACCCTGGCATTTATCCTATCAAGTTAACACAAAAAATTAGCTTTCAGTCTATAAAAAAAAAAAACATCACTTAATATTTAAGACTAGTGTGGTGTGATTTAGAGAAAAATACTGAATCAAACTCAGAGTCAGAGTCTATTTTAAACTTCAGACGTTATCTTGGTCAGATAATGTTAAGAATATGAATAATAGTGCCGGTGATAGTCTTTTATGGAAAGAACCACACAGATATTTGAGGATCGGTCTTATCCCCAGCTGGAGTCGGTAGGTTGTCTGATAGCTACAACCTAGCGGTCTTAAAGTCAAGAGTGAACAAGTTGTTTCTAGGCAGGCGTGCTTCGTCGTCGACCACATCTTCGCCTACCATGAGGTGAGATAGTGGTCAAACGCGTGCCTATCAATAATATAAAAAATCAGCGCACGCATTCTTTCTGTTTCATTCTAATTTTGTTGACGTCATGTTATTGCAGAATTGTCGCGTATAAAGAAGTTGTATTGTTAGTAGAACGATGGCGTTACTTTTAGGAAGTGCAGTATTTTTGTATGTGTTCAAATGGTTTGAATCCATAATTGATACCGCCGCAATCGGGTTCTAAACCAACGTTCGGGCCGGGCAACATCTTCTGGGTCCGCTAGTTTAATTTAAATGTTCATTTAATGAATGTTATTAAGTACGGTCAATAACAAGTTGGACTAAACTGTAAAAATGTAGCCTTTTTCCAGTTTCGAGTTGGCTTCCAATCTTGCTAGATTAAGCTTTAAACCAGAGTTTTATATGACTGAATAATCGGAACCTAACCTCCAAAATATTACTACCGGGGAACACGATTTTCCAGCTATATTAAATTTAATACCTATTCATAATTATGATATATCTTATTTGGTACGGCTAATAACTAGGTGTTTAACGAACTAAACTGCAATGTGTATCGGAGGCTACGAACCGGAATTATGTGCAAATTCAGCTTTGAGTCAATATGAGTAATTTAAGTCTCTTCGTATTACGTATAATATTATACTTACGATACAATGTTTCATGTATGATTAGGTACATTATAATCAATTAAGAGATTAGTTTTTTTAAGGTTAAGTCGATAACTAGGTACCTACTCATAGTTATCAAAAAGTTATTTTAAACAATTCATTATTTCGTCACAATATCGCGTTACGTTGCTTTAGTACTAAGTATAAAACTATGTATATAATACGTCTCGTAATTTGATACCTATTTTACATTATTTACGTAATACAGGGTGGAATCGTTATTGAGTTATGCCATATGGAATTTTTCCCTGTTTTGATTGTTACACCCTCAACCGCTGAAGCTCTTAAAGTTATTATTTTGAAGTTTAATACTGTGACATTAAGAGTATTGATAAGCCGTGCATAAACTTAAACTAAGCTAAAAAGTTTGTAAGAATCGAATTCGACGGCGTTCTGTACTTCCTGCCTACCTTTATAGGAAAAGAAGCGCGAGTTAATTTCTGTGGCCCTAGTGAAAAGGGGTACCCATAAGTCCAATTTTGTCGAAAATGAGTTAAGTGTACCAAAGTGATCAGAAAAAAATGCTCTATCGTTTGGTGAAGACAGATCTAAGCTTTCTCTAAAAATAAGAAAGTTACTTTGTGTAAAAGGGTCCAACTGACACCAAAAAAAAACTGTAAAACTCATTTTCGACAAAATTGGACTTATACCCCTTTTCACTAGGGCCACAGATTTTATGTGTGAAGAAACATAACATTATCATGTGTAATAACACTGTACTGTATTGAAACTAGCTCATTGGTGACGAAAAGCTGGTGGGTACCAAGCTTCATACCCTGGCCCACCGCCGCAAAGTTGCATGTCTGTCGTTCTTTTACAGACTGGATTTCGGTGAGTGTGCTCTAGAGCTCCACGAGCTCATTCCACCATTTCCTTTCTTCGGGAATGCAGACGTACTGCAGTTTATCACCCATTCCTTGTAGATGTTCCACACATTCGCACGAAGCGCTTTGCCTGTTCCTTCATTATGCGCACACACACAGCCAAGGAGTGGAATTCCCTGCCTGCATCAGTGTTCCCGAGTTCATATGATCCCAATCTGTTTAAGTCGCGAGTAAATAGGCTTATTTTGGGTAAGCTCGTTCCATCGTCGACCTCATCTCTGACCGCAGGACAAGATTGAGGTCAAGAGTAGACCCATTTTATATATATAAAAAAAATGGTCGGAAGTCCTAATGTCGTCGTCGTGTCGTGTCGTACTATTAACATGATTTTCTAATCAATCTCATTCATAAATACAGTGTTAGTTACTTCAATAAATAACGTTAGATATGTGACATATTATCTCATTTATACCTATTAATATATCAAACCCCTTATTATCTCTCATTGTTGGCACGTAATAGGTAAATAGATAAGTGTCACTCTGAACGATATGTAATGTTTAAATTTATTGACTTCTAAGACTATTAAAATTATATTTAATTCATTAGTTTATCAATATAATGACGTGGGAACATCTTAGAGGGAGCTATAATGATATAGGTCAGTCACCTTGATAAGAGAGCCATCTTCTTGTACTATCATTCAGAATGAACGTCCCTTAATACTGTTTATCGTGTTTTGTGAGCCGCAAACTATATTTGCCGTGGTTTGATGCTTAAGTCGATCAAAGTTGAAGTTATTCTTGCCGAGGCTTTTTTTGTAAAGCTTACTAGCAAAGTGGTTTACACACATTAAGCTTTATGCTTGCATCTGGAGTGGGTTAACGTCAATAGTGGAGCGGGTGGAGTTCGAACTATCGACCTCTCGATCGACTGGCAGATGCGTAAGCCATTTGGCTATTGCCACTTAAAGATTGGTCTGTCGATAAATGACTATTCGTAACATATCAAACACCCCGGTAACCAGCTTCGAAAAATACGGTAAAAGCTCTTCTTAAGAAACCGAAATGTCCTTGAACCAAAAATTCGAAGACAGCGCTTTGCTCGTTCAAGTATATCCAGCCTTAAATAAACTAGGACTTTTTAGTCAAGTGACGTTACATAACCAATAAACAATTTCACAACTCGACATTTTATGCCAAACAAGTAAATTCGAACGGTTGTCCAATTAATAAGAAAGTGTCTAATAGTTATAGATTGTAAAATACTTAAGACCTAACAGTAAAATACCTTGTTAGACATTAGAAATAACAAGTGTATTTGACTTATCTAGTCCTACATTCATCATAATTATCACAAATCTGAACTTCCCCGACTTGTTAGTCACAGTTATTTATGTAGTATAATTGTTATGACGGCAAAGAACTGACCTTATTGATAGTGTGAAGAGAGACATAAATTCATGAATTGTACCTAGAAACGTTTCTTAGAAATAAACTCTTAGAAATAACGATGAAAAGATTTTTTTGAAATCCTTTATCATCTATTACACTGCTGTAAATAAGAAATCTGCCCAAGAGCAAGTCAAAACTGGAGCTACTAAGGGGTTAACCAACTTGCACTGAGCAGCCAAGTACGAACAACGTATAATTTGTTATTACAACAGCGCTAGCTTTAAAACTATATATCGAAATCACATCAAGTGACGGAAGAAACCCGGATATAATTATTTTAGCAGCTAAGTATTAAAGAACAAGTCCGAAATGGACCACAAATTACAAGTTGCCACCGAAAACTGCACGGGTTTCTATAAATCTCTATAAAACTTGTACGTTTGTTCGTTGGAGATTAATACGAAACAGGTCAAATATTGTCGTCGTTGAAAAAAAATATACGCCCCGTAAAATTGTTTTGTCCTCAAAGAATTCGGGAAAAAAACCATAAAAATTAACATTACTCACTTCAAACTTTGACTTCACCGTCTTCGTATAAGGCATTAAAATTTTCATCTCTTCGGTCAGAAGCACATCCATATTTTTCTCCAAAGGCGTCTGAGCAGCTTGCATATGCTTACTGCAGTTCAAGTACAAATCTGGTTTACCATCGTTGACAAACATAACGATTTTGATCCATTTATCTTTGAAATTTGCATTGAATAGATACGACATTCTATCTATTGGTGTATACAGTTCAGTATAAAGGGTGAGTCTTGTGATATTTTTTCCAGCGGATTGTATGCATAGTTTCATGACCGTACGATCGTTTTGGGTGATGGTGAATAGACATGATAACTTTCCAGATGTGGCTTTAAAAGTGGCCGTCAACAAGAATGGTGCCGGTAAGTTAACACCCACTAGGCCTGTTAGTAGAGGATCTATGTATGCAGCCTTACTGCTTGTAATCTTATATGATGAACGACCAGACGTGTAGGCTTGGTCTTCTACTTCTGCGTCATCCGGTGGTGTAAATATTTTATGTGCTACATCTGAAAAAAAAAGATTATTTGCATTAGGAAAAAAATTATGTAACTGTACCTAGTTATTGATCAGAAAGCTAATTCACAAAATTAAAAGACGTTCAAAATTTAGTCGCAATCTTAACTTCAAGTCTTCATACATGGCGTTTGTGGAAAAGATACCATAATTTTACAAATAACTTGTAGGTTCTTTGATAGACCACCAAACACTAAACTTAATTTCATTTTAGCGACATTAAAAGGCAAAAACTTGTCAAAAATATAGGTAAATTAGATGTTTATTTTTGTCAGATTGAGACTGCGATCGTTCCTAAAAATGCGAAAAACGCCCCCAATTTGGACAAATTTTATTATACCAAGACACTTGCGGAACCCTCGCGTAGGCTACACCCACTGGCTTTTTGTATTACTACAATGAAGGTGGCCACATTTAAAACCATAAACATCTTAGTTAACACGAATTTCTTATCTATGACTATTTGTCAAAGTGGAAACCAGCAAATAGCCGAATTTGTAACACCCCATCCAACAGTTGTGCTTCGTTTAAAATGATGAGAATAATCAATCACTAGCACGAAATTTGTTTGACCAATAATCACGTCGACGACTAGTAAAAACAGGAGTAACATTTTGTGTCGAAATAGCCGAGTCTGAGCCCATAAGTTTGACCGCCAGTTTTAAGTCGTAGTAACAATAATCTTTATTTTTCCAAGACCAGCTTAGTTTAAAATATAGTTTGAAAAAAAGCTGAAAAAATATATGTGTATTTTATTTAGGAAGTGTATCTAGGTTTACAATAATAAACATAAACTTACCTCAAATGGATAGTGTCATTCTACTGTGTGATAAGCAAATATTAAATTGTGTTGGTGTGTGCAAGTGGTGTTTGTGAGGATGTGTGGATGCTTTATACGAAATACGAGTACGTAAACGACTCCGTGTAAAAGAACCCAGTCTGTTACTCTAGATTTTAGAGAATGCGAGATCAGATTTATAATAATTGGTTGTTTTTTATTAAAATGAGTACTGACTGTACCGAGTATATTGTAAGTACAGGCTGAGAACACTTCAGTAGTTGGATATTGGTAGAACTTTTGGAAGTGAAACTTTTTTTTGACGTATGGGAGAAGTTTTATAGCAATGTAATGTTTTTCTGTTACGGGCCACCTTGTCACATTTTTCAGTTACGCGCCATGTTTATTTGTATCCATGTCTATGATAATAAAAGACTTTTGCTTAAACTTTATCAAATTTATTTATTTTTCGAAAAATGATGTCATAAAGAACTTTTACTTCGGTGTGGTACACACCGTAATTTTTCAAAAGAAAAACAGTATTGACTTGTTCTACTTACAGGTTAAACGATATTGCAACCCAACTTATAGACATGGTGAAAAAAAACATCGCCGCAACTCGATATCATGAATTCAGTACATAATTCTAGACCAACGGCCAGCATCGAAACTATTTTCTAGCCTAACCTGACTTTCTGTATTGTGATATTTTACTTGAAATTGTCGCGTACACTACTAGAACTAAATATTCTAATCGTTCAAACGAAGCACAAAGACGTTACCCCAAAGCTGGCTGGTATTTGTACTAATCTTGATCAAGCACTAATGGTGACCGTCACGGCAGCTATTTGATGCCAATTGTTTATAACATATGTATACACTTTCAGTGGACAGTCACAGCGGGTCCTATTAAAATACCAGGTCCGTACTATTATTTTTTAATATCGCTACATTATTCTGGCATAGGTACGTTTGTGGCATCGTACAGGTCAAGATTTTGCTATTTTTTTATCATTTGTATTTCCTGGGCATGCTTCAATAAATGGTGTTATTTCTTCTCTATTTCTAAGAACATTCATTTATTTTCGTTCGTTCGTTTATTTTATGTTGTTTTACTAACATTAGTTGCTTAAGCACCATTGTTACTAACAAAATATGGGCATAATCTGAAATAAATGTTTACTATTATTATATTCTAATCTCAGGGTCAATCTGTCAAAAATACGGTTTCCTCTATTTTTTTTTTTAAGTTTTTGATAAATTGATTGGCATTGAAGTTGAGGTTTTGACTAGATCTCGAGCATCTACGATTACATGAATTAGCCAGTGTCAATCTGTAACAATCACCCCGTGAGATATAAGTGAGGTAAAGGCGAATGAGTTTGCATACTTTAAGTTTTCACAGGGCGATTTTTACTTAATCGACCGGCACTTTTATTGAACCAAAGTGGCTTACGAAGCCCGTTTTACGTATATAGGGTGACTGGTTATTAGTGACCGATACTTAATCACGTGATTGTACTCATGAATACGAATAACTTTCCCAAAGAAACATTTTTGTATACTCATTTACTTTCAATTAATTCAATTACGTCAGTACTGCACAACGGGAGCGGTAGGGGTGGCGGGGAAACGTTAGATGCTACTACTACTAGTAGATTTTTCCCTTTCCCTGGTCAGATTATCAGCTGATAGATCGTGCCGATTTGTGCCTACTTTGATCAATCACAGACACGCGCGCGGGAATTTCAAGCAGCGTTTTTGTTATTTTTTTCTGTTATAAGTTAAGTATTGTGTTTTAAATATAATGGGAAAGTTTACTGAAATCATGAATACAATCGCGCGTTTAAGTATCGGTCACTAATTACCAGTCACCCTATATACATTAGATCCTTATTTTTTGCTTCCTAGTCTAATGCTTTCATTGCTACCTTTAAACAAAACAAGTCTAGCTCGTGTTTAGTTTGTATAAAAAAGTAAAGAATTAAACTTACCCAATGCATCCGTAGTTCTGTATACGACGAATACAGTTATCACAATATATCTGAAATAATAGAAAATAGTCATGAATATTTTGATACACAACACATTTCATCGGTCGAATATCGACCACCGTTCTACTTGCACAAATTAAAACAACCGGCCACCACCATACAAAGTTAGTTCGGTATTGTTTCTCATTGAATTAGCTACGATATATCAAGAAGCTAACTCTAAATGTTCACACTGTTAACCTTTTAGTACGACGGTTGACACTTAGTAGAGCTCCTAATCCCTAAAGGAATGAAAAATGGGGGGTGAAAACTTCTGGAATTGAAATAGTTTGTGGTTCCAAAGCGATTGCCTGGGTACACTCAATGTCAGTAACATTGGACTTACGTTTTGTGGGTATTTTAAAATAAATTTCCTACACATGGGGAAAGACATGGCCAGTTTCTGCCTAGTTTCTAACTCAGTATACGCCAAATTATAAATAAATAGAAATAAAAATTACAAAGTTATATAGGTATATTATGTTATTATTTCCATACAACTTCCGTATTTTTTTTTAAAATATAAATAGGTAGTTGTTTTGCGTTTCCAACATAATCTAGATAGCTTCCCATTTTTAATAAACGTTCCATTCCATGTAAAGCTAAACTACTAATGTTCCATCAGAGTAGGTAATATTGAAAATTATCCTGGCTATAACAAGGTTATTCACTATCCATAATAAAACCATATTTTGTAAATTACTCATTTTTTTTATATAATGGGTCTACTCTTGACCTCAATCTTGTCCTGCGGTCAGAGATGAGGTCGACGATGGAACGAGCTTACCCATAAGAAGCCTATTAACTCGCGACTTAAACATATTGGGGTCATTAGAACTCGGGAACACTGATGCAGGCAGGGAATTCCACTCCTTGGCTGTGCGCATAATGAAGGAACTGGCAAAGCGCTTCGTGCGAATGTGTGGAACATCTACAAGGAATGGGTGATAATCTGCAGTACGTCTGGATTCCCGATGGAAGAAAGGAGATGATGGAATGAGCTCGTGGAGCTCTAGAGCACACTCACCGAAATACAGTCTGTAAAAGACCGATAGACATGCAACTTTGCGGCGGTGGGCCAGGGTATGAAGCTTGGTACCCACCAGCTTTTCGTCACCAATGAGCCTCCAAATGTTATAAAATATTTATTTTAAATTAGTTTTTTCTTGTAACAACGAAATAAAACTACATCACAGTTTCGAAAATCGTTCTACATCCGCCATTTTGTTTTGATATTTCACATCGCAACAAAAAAAAATAGAATTAAGCAAAATAGTGTAATAAATTAATGTGTTTTAATCCAAAAATCTAAGTAAACCCAAGTAAGTTCATAAACAAGACATGTTTTTGTTAATTTCTAAGAAATCAGAAGTTACTGAAATATGTAACATTTACAGTTAATTGTAAAATATAGTAAATTCGAAATAAAGCAAATTTTATAGATTGCTCTTAGTAAATGGGCTATCTCTTTTATTTAATGTAAAAAAATCAGGAGTGAATTCAAATAAAACAATTTTTTTTATAGAACAAAACACCGTTTGCGTGGAACTTATTTATTTAAACCGGAATTAAAATTAGCAATTTATTTTGATATGTTGAGAGCATTTCATTCATAGTTTTGTTTTTATTGACCCTTCTTTATATTTTACTAGCTGCCCCGGCAAACTTCGTTGTGCCTTAAAGTCAATTTATTGCTCTTATCATTTTTTTTGTAGTAGATATACATACGTTTAATAAGACGACAACAAATGGATCCAAACCAATAATAACTACTACTACTTTTTAAGTAGCAAGTCTCTACTTTGATCTTATTTCAACATTTTGTGTTCGATAGAATTAAAATTACAACATGTAGGGGGAAGTCCCCTAGTGGCGGACATATAAGGTTTTCAGGAAATAAAATTAAAACTACTTCGAGAAATATGTATTTGTTTATGAATTAGTTAAACGAACAAAATATAAAATCAAAATCAATTAACAAAAATACAACTTCTGCGTAAACATAATCTAGGAACGTTAATTAAGATTTCGTAAAAAAAATTAAGTCTTTAACATTGGCACCTAGCACCGGACGCTTTAATCTTCAAACCCCAAGCGCCGGACATTCTTAAAACATTGTGCATCTGTCACATATATAGGTATTACCACATTCTGGAATGTCTGCGCATGCTTCATGGGCCCACTCTAGGCAACTGGAGCATTGTATCTAGTCCTCGTCGTGGTCCTCTAAACACACTACACAAGTAGTTTTTTCCATATTAGATATGGAAAAAACCGGTCCAGTTCCAGTTAGTGGCTTCTTTTTCTTATCGTTATAACTACTTTTTCCTTTGGCTTTCACACCTTTGGTTAGTTTCCCTTTTTGTTCCATTTCCGTTTTAAACTTATTTGCCATTCCTTTTTTTTGTTCCTTCTGGCTCTTTTCGTTCTCTTTTTCTTGAACAGCAATTTTGTAGGGCGATGACGTTAAAATTTCACTTCTTTCACTTTTCCTCTTCCGAGCCACTGATCTTTTTTTTGCGGCATCTGGCAATGGCGACAGCTTATGTATAGTCTGGACAACATCAAGATCAAAGCTCGTTGATGGTTTGGGACTGCTGATTGTTGGTACGTTGGTAGATTCTGGGTCTGTCGTTTCTTCTGATACTAAATTATCACAGGACGATGAGCTAGCCAAAGCCAAATCAGTGGAAGTCACGGAAACTTCCTTGCTGCAACTTGGTGTGTTTAAGGAGGTTCCTGGCTCTTCTAGTGGAATATTGGTCATGTCTGAAGCCAAATAATCCAAGTCAGAAAATAAATGTCTGTCGAATGGGTAAATTCCTGTGCATTTAAACCCAGACACCGCAATATCCAGCCGAGCTACTTTGGTAAACGCTTCATTGACCAGACCAGCAATATCGTAGTAGGTTATCCGAGATCCAGCGTTTGCTCTCATCCACGTGTCGCATCGTTGGTTATAGGCATCTTTGAATGGTTTCATAAATGTTCTGTCCAGTGGTTGGAGTTTGTGGGTGGTGTGTGGTGGTGAGCTCATCAAATGAATGTAGTTGTCTCGGCAAAGATTTATTTATCTTCTCTGAGACTCATTTCTTTGGACAAAATCTTGTCCATCGCAGTTTTTAAACTTTGCTGATCCCATTTTCCTTTCTTTTTTGTTTCTTCCATGTTGAAATATCTCCCTCCTTCTATCCTGTAAAACAACAAACAATCGTTATAATGATAAGTATAAATGCTTAGTAGAAAAGCCAACCTATAAACTGTCCGGTGGTGAGGGACACCTTTGTGTCCGGAGGTAGGGGACAGGGCATCTCTAAAATTACGTATTTCATACTAAAACTGTTTGGGTAATTAATAGAAACTTTCATAATTTACGAATTATAATGGAACACTGTCTTTATTAACCAATAAAAAAAACAATTAAACAAAAAACCATAGCAGTAATACTTACTTGAAATTTACGTGACGCAACGCTTTCCCGCCAAAAACAGCAATCGACCTCTCCCACTGCGGCTGTGCGTATCACTGGCAAACCGCGTCGGGTGATCCTGTATTCCTACGTTCCCCCGCGCCCCTTTCACCGATATTTGAATAGATCGCGTTGTCGTTTGCCGAGATAGTACAAGTGTCCGACGCTAGGTGCCGTCCGGCGCTACGGGACTTCCCCCTATAATATATATAACCTAACCTAACTGACCATACCTATCCTATAGCTTACCTAACTACCTAACCTAACTACCTTACTAAAATGCATTGATTTAAAAAATACTAAATTCATCATCTTAATCTGAACTATTGCCTCTATGTTACATACAATTTATACCTATAGTTTTCCCGGTCTACTTTAATTAAAGTCCTAACAGTAAAATAAGTTCTATTTGCAAAGAATTATTAAAGTTCGTCTCTGTCGTCATTGTTAATTACGTAAATTGATTTTTGAAATACTTAAGACTTTTTTATGCTACATAAAACCTCTTAGTTTAGTAACAAAATAAATTTCAGAACGTAGGTGCGTATTATAAATTGTCAACCTTACCTTCTTGGGTTTAGCTTAAGACTTGTCAATTTCAAATTGCCACCTGATGGGAAGTATGACTCCTGTCATGTCATCCAAGATGGCGCTGCGTTTGAAAAATGTTTGAGACAACCGATATTCTTGATATTTCTTTTTTCGAGGACTTTTCATGTTTTTTATTAATTATTATGCTATATGCTATTCCGGACAAAGACAAAGACAAATCCAAAAAGACCAAAATCATTCACATTGATCCAGCCGTTCTTGAGTTATAAATGGTGTAACTAACACGACTTTCTTTTATATAAATAGATAGATTGTCTATTCTATTTTATGGTTATATTTATCTATATCTATACATATAATAAATCTGTAGAAGTAAAATTTCTGTACATTGAAAATATCAAAAAAATAAATAGCAGGGGGTGTTACTAGACCGACACCGAACCCAAAAATATGATTAAAAAAATTTTTGTCTGTCTGTCTGTCTGTATGTTCAGGTATCACGCAAAAACTACCGGTTCGATTACGATGAAACTTGGTATACTTATTCCTTAATATCCTGGGCACCACACTGGGTACTTTTTATCCCGGAAAAACAAACTTAATTTTGCGGTTCGATCCCTAGACCCGACTACTGTACCAACCGCAAATAATAAGTTTGTCGTAGGTTACGTCACCCGCAGTGGAGTTCACCAAGGGGCGCTGCACACGGTTAAGATATTATAATATTTTATCTTAAGATACAATATCGCTCGCTATACAATTCAATGGGCTATCACACACTACGAAGATAATTATGTACATTGAATATATATTCAAAATTAATATTGGAGGATGATTGGTGATCGATACTGATGCCAAAAATGCAATCAGTAAAAGTTTTGTCTGTCTGTCTGTATGTGCACGCATAGTTCATAAACTATTCTAGGGATTTTAACCAAACTTGGTACGGTTTTAATCAATACGCCTGGGCAGGTTGATCTTAGTCTCAGTTGTTTTACACATGGTCCTTTGAACGGCGCTCTTTCCCGGGTACATACCGGGTATATACCGGAAGGATCAACTTTGAAAGTAGTCTATCCGGAAGTATTATGCTAAAATTATTACGTTTATATATCAACGCACAGCCCAAACCGCTGGTATTAGAGACATGAACCTTGAAGGGGTGTTCTTAGTGAAGAGTAAGTATCCACTAAAAAACGATTTTTGGAAATTCAGCCCTTAAAGGAAAAACATAAGGGACGGAAGTTCGACATCCACGCGGGCGAAGCCGCGGGCAAAAGCTAGTGTTTAATATAATAATACCCAGGACAAATGTTTGTGTGATGAGCACGATCATTTGTTCTGTGTCTGGGTGTAATTTATCTATAATATGTATGTATTTAGAAATATATAAGTATGTTTATCAGCTGTTTAGTACCCATAACACAAGCTTTCAAGCTTAGCTTGGGACTAAATGGCGTTGTGTGAAAAGTTGTGGAATATTTGTTATTATTTTATTTTATTATTTAATAACGTTTTGTAGGTCAAATCTTCAGTTAATTTTGATATAACTTGATTGATTTTGGAGCCACTTTGTAATCGCAAAACAAAACTGCTGTCATTTGTGGATTTTCAAATCCCTTTGTTTTGACCACGTGACTTATCACCTTTCTAAGTCACGTGGTCAAAACAAAGGGATTTGAGGCGTTCTCGATTGTAGAAAGAGAAAAGAGAATACGAATCGTTTGTAACTTGGCTAGGGGGGGCAGATGCATTTGAAAACCAGTGCTTTACATAAACCCGCTGGCTATCTGACCTCTACAACCCATTTACTGGGCAACACGATACCTACACCTTGGTCAAACTGGTTATCATACTAACCATGACTAACATTCGCAAAAAAAATCGTACGTTCATAATGTCACAATTCAACTGTCCCAGACTGTACTTCACAGGGTGTTATATAACGGCTATAAATAAACGTCACAACACAGCTGACGTGGCCACATAGCCGACTCGCCTAGCGTGTCACGCAAAGGGTTTGGGGGTTTAGACCAAGACAAATGTGTTTATTTCGGCTAAGTACTAGAACAGCGTCGCCTTAGTTGTTTGTTAAGACGGACACTACTTGGAAGGGACAGTGAAGATAAATATGCGGGCTGGTCTACGAAGTTTGGCTATACGTTAAACTGGTTTTTCGAATTGCTAGGTGTTTGTATTAATTTTATTTTAACAATCTTAGAAAGGCTTACAGACTGAAATAGTAATAAAATCATAAAAAAACATGACATTTGCATAAAACAAGCTTTTACATATTTTTTATTTCACGGAAAGAAAAACAAAGTAGGTACAAGGCATGGAAAAAGGTAGGATTCAGAAAAAAAAACTGTGTACCTTCCTAAAACTTTTTTTTAACGATTTTGCATCAGGAGTGTTTTTATTATTTTTCGGTTTTGCCAGTTATAAGGTCCTTAGAAATTCATTCTACGAATGGCAATTCCGTGTTACGTGGGTTAAGGGTTAAAAACTTAATGTCGATTCTCTGCAGTTGGGCATTTTCAATATCATATGAAGACCCAGGCAGTTTCAAGTTTAACTAGGCTTTTTTCTGGCCTTGCTATCCACCCATAAATTATATTTAAGCAAAGACCAATTTAATGGTTGGTACAAATCTGCAAGAATCAATGATACTAAATTTATTAAAACAGATATGTTAAGAGCGCTCAAGAATGTCCTGATTGGATCGCACTGCGCCACGCATCGCGACGAGTCTTACCTACTGTTTGTTAAAGCAGCCAAACAATGATATTATTAAAAAACTATTAAATGTAGGTATACCTCATTCGTTGTATTAAGCCGTTCCTTCGTTATAATTCTCATTTGTGATGAAATTTAAATAAATGAAAAGTATGTACATGTGTTGTCGCTGCTGCGTGGAACACTTTTTGCATATCCATTTATTAGAATATTATTGGCAAGAATAATATTTAACCTACCGTTTAATTTCTTTTTTGATAACACTTACTTGAACACGGCCGAGAGGTCTTGGATCATCATAACAATCATTTTTACTAAAGACTTGTAATTATCAGTTTAATTACGGCCGTATAATATAAATATTTATTTTGCTAGCTAAAATATTTAGTCAATTTTCCATTCATCAAGACTGAATGAAATTTCATTGTTTATTTAAAATGGCGGCGCCCAAACGGCGACGCGGATGAAGATAATTTACTTTACAACGTTAACTTCATTACTTTGATGGTCCCTTCGCCTAACGATGTGGTTTTAATAGTAAATTATTGTATTTACTTTATAGGTTTACTTAATGGGAAGTGTCCTCACACACAAAGTGTACAAACTTGAGATCTGATGTAAAACGCAGTATCTATGGTGATCAATTTTCGTTATCATCATCAGCATCATATTAGCCAAAAGATGTCCAATCCTCCACAATGGTCTTCCCTTAGAATCTTAACGACGAACGTATTTGTACTTCTGGCATTAAATACCTCTTCACATGCCACCGGTGCCAATCTCAGTAACTAAAGACTCCCAAAAACGACCTTAGAACCTTTTCAGTTGCTTTTTCCCTTAAGCCTTACGTAAAACATCGTATAGGTACGAATTGAACAAACAATTTGATACCTCGATAAACTAAATCATGGTTCAATACTGGTCTTGCAAAAGCGCTCGCTGGTCGCGGTCAATTCAATAAGTTACTCCATAAGTATGCCAGCGCCCACCTGTTCGATTGATTTAAAGCTATGTAATCACCGTTATTTCGGATAAATGTAACCTTCTTGTAATTTTAACGTCAGTCCTGTATTTTCGAAGGGTTCGAGATGTAGGCTAGTTATGTTTTAAGTCCCATGTAAATATGGGGCGAGCTAATTGCCGACAATCAGACACAAATCCAGACAGGGCTGCTACTTCGAAATTTCAGATGGAAACTGAATTAAGTTTTACCTTAACCCGAGATCGAACCCGGGACTTCACACACATGCGGCCAACGAGGCAGTTCGGGGACTGAAGCAACAAGCCACTTTAAATTATCTTATAAAGAACCTAAAAAATGCTAAAAACCAATTAATAAGTCTATAATAATCCGGTCGAGAAGTTAGTCATCAGTAATTTATTTCATTACAATTGTGTTGATAAATTAAAACACTAATTTATAGAAAATTCAAGTACAGTTCGCCAGTATATCAAGCTACCCCAAACTGTGAAATTTTCCCCATTAACCATGTACAGACGCCAGCACGTCTAGTTACCCCAATGTGTCAAATTTCTTTGGTCGTTTTTCAACTTTATGTCAAACAGAATAAGGTTCATATTCAATTGCGAAAATTTGACACATTGGGGTAACTTGATGGGCTGGCGTGAAATGACACATCAGCGTATCTTGATGTATTGTCCTCTATGCAAACAATCAATCATAAATAATAAAATTCAAAGTAAAAAAGGTTAGTAATAGGTTCATAATATGTCATCTAGAAATTCATAGATACTGTTAAAGCTTTTCCCTAATAAATAGGTCCTGAATTTGTTTTCAGATAAGTTAACACTGTTTATGGGTTTAAATACAACAGAATAACACCTCGGGCCACCAACACACAATAATTTTTAATGTCCGTTGAATAGTATTGAGCTAATCTTTCTTGTGCTAGCGTAGAATTAATGTATGAAGATCATTATATTTTTTACGAGTTAATGTGTGACTGAAAAATTTATCGCAGCGTGTCTATCTAGACCGAAGAGTTCGAAAGTGTACAGCTGTTCAGCTGCCAGAATGATTTATTATAACTTTTTGGCCAAAGAAATGTAATGCAACTGGTCCACTCAATGAATATTTGCAAAGAAAATTTTTGTTGTACATTGTTATTGGAAGTAAGTGAATGAAACATTTCTATTTGTGGAAATATGTAAGTGTTTATTTTAATACTTAAGCTTTTCGGAAATAGCCTAATTCAGGTTGTGGGTCGATTCCCATCCATTGCTATATTGACGTGAACCATTCAGAAACAACCATAATAAGCTTATTTAGAAGGGTTAACCAGAATACTAGTAATGTAATTGTGTGTTGTGTGTGTATGTGTGTACCCTTAATGCTAATAAGCTTTTTTTTAAAGGATTGTATCCCTTTATAAGAAAGTGCCGCGCTTGGAGGTGTTTGACATTTGACTTAGTTAAACATTATAATATATTTAACTTTGAAGTGCAGCAAACTAAACAATTAATTTTTTTAAAACTAAACAATCATAGGTAACATTCGTTATCCTATTATTCGGAAAAAGTTTTTTACCTGGAGGTAATCGTAACTCTAAGTAAAACTGCTAAATTAGATAGTAAAAATAAAATAAACATTAATTTATTCAAATTTGACTGAGAATCAACAATTTTTGGACGTTTAAATGTATACGACTGACCTACAAAAAGCCCACCCTTCGCCACTGACTTGTATGAAGTAGGAATGTAATTTAAACACACTAGGCGACTAGTATTTCAAGCTCGTAAAAGGTAAAATTTTAATATGATGTGATTAGGCATACCGTAAGATGAGACTAGCACAAGAGCATAGAGTGAAATCAGACTTAAGAATATATTAATTGGATTGTTGTAACCATTAACTCTTATAATATATTTTGTGTAGTACTAAGTCAACTACTACTTACTCACATGTAAGCTGGGGAGTTTGCTGTGATCCTTCTTGTTTCCAGCAACAAAAAAACGTTGGGTGAGGGTTTTTGGAAGTTCATATAATTTTGGACATTCCAAAAGTACTAATTCCCTAATTTAAAGAATATTTTACTACTAATTTGAAGCTTTGTGAATGTCATCACAAACGATGTACTTACCAACAAACAGTATGACATTTATAATTTTCGTCTCTTTTTTTAAATAAAGAAGAAAGTTATAGTATTCAGACATATAATAATATAGAAAATATGACCTCAATTAAAATTACCACCAGTCCAAATTGAAGTTATAAATAAGGCTAAATGATATCTAAAATCGAGATCCATTCAAATCAAACACAAAGTAAGTATCATTAGAATCTCTGTACCAGGAATACATAATAACCAAGGGCAATACGAAAATCACTGGCGTTCATAACTAGATACGCCCGCATTCGATTAAGACGTGATACGAATGTCAAAATTAGTAACACCGTCAACTGTCTTATCTTCAACGTAGTCGTTAGCGTTCAATTTACTCAGTGGTGTAATATCATATTTCTTTACACAGCCAAAAATTTCACATTCTACACTTCTTGGTATACTGATGATGTTTGCGGAAAACTCTTTGGATAATTTTACACTGTGACATTTTCCCAGTAAATTTTCCCTGCTCATATTGACTTATACACGCGTGCTTATATTTAACTTGTACATGAAATTGCTTTCATGTTAAATTAAATTTGATATTCGTATGAGGTTTGATGAGGGCTGCGACGGGGCAGGTATTAATTGAGCAGTGTGTAAGTATTTGTATGGATGACGTCACGACGTACGGTGTTCATTTCATTTCATGTGCTTTCATAATTAATACAATCGTAAGTGAGCTTTGTTGTAGAGATATTTTGGGAACGTGCCGCGATTGAAGTGTTTTGTATATTCAACAATATAATACCGATAATGTTTCGCGTTTAATGAGATAAACGAAACGCGTAAAGACGAAGTTCCTTTGAAGACGTTTTAGTTTGGGGATTAAAATTAAATAGGTATTAATTTTATATCATAATGACAAAACTACCATAACCTACTTCATGGTGTGTGCCTACCTATTATATTTTAAATAGGCCATAGGCATCGGATAGTACATACCTACATTACATCATAGTTAGCAGCCTGTAATCCTTGAAGAGTGAGGCAATATGTTGTACCAGTAATACACCCAGATTTTGTCAATATATTTAAGTCCCATGTAATAAGGGGCGAACCTATTGCCATCAATCTCATAGAAACTGGACTGCTACTAAGAATTCTAGCTGGAAATGTATATTGGCATTGGATAGCTTGAACACAGTCATTTCCCAACTATGTAATATACAACTACGTACATATCATTCTTACTGAATTTAACTGAATTTCTGCAACCCAAGACCAGCTTTTTTAAAATTTCGGGTTTTTACTACCCGTACACAATGCACACTGTTTTTTTTTATTATTATTGATAGACACGCGTTTGACGACTATCTCACCTGATAGTAATGTGAAAAATCTACAACCAAGACCACCAATTTAACAACCTTTGATCACCCAAATGTTCCTTCTTTGGTATTGTTCGTCGGCACGTGGCTCCTCAAGTTCCGAGTAGAGCTCACGATTACTGATAAATGCTTGCACTGACTGATCTGGTCCCCTCATTCTATGAGGTTCTTTCCACAAAAGATCATCTCAGACACTAATCTGCATGGATCTTACATGATTTGACCAAGATAATGTCTGGACTTTAAAAGAGACTTTGACCTCTAAGTTTCTTTCGGTGTTTTTTCCCAGAGTCGTGAAACTCTGGTCTTATTTACTAAAAAAAATGACGTGTCAAAGTGTTTGTGAAAACCTATTTACAAAAATAAATATCATTTATCACCCATGCACGGGCTTGCCTCAGCAATCGTTGTTTAACATCGTAAATCAACCCTTGAAGCTAATATTAATTCGTCACTAGCCTCTTCTAGTTCATCAAACAAATACGTAATACAAATTATTCCTTTCCTTGATTAGTACTTCAATGGAACAAAAATAAATCTTAATACAAACGACAGTCCCGTCGTCGTAGACTTTTTTTCTTAACTAAACAAGAAATGTATCTTTACAAATTTTATTCACGTTTACAAAGACAATCACAAGAGACATAAAACAAACAAATCCTGCTTAGAAAAACTAAATCTTAGCAGCGCCACTCCAGTTTGTCCTTATTTTGTTTTTAAATTAGCTTTAAATCCAGGCCGAGAAAAGATCATTAGGGTGCCATAAAACAAACTAGGGTAGTCGTAACGAGTTTTGAATCAAAGCCTACCTGAATTTTTATTAGTCTTTATTCAGTCTCAGTTTAAATATTTACGAAGGGAAAAGTGTATTACATCCATGATTGTAAAGTTTCAACACCAACTACTACGGAAAGTGGTAGAAATGTTGTTTCACAAAGTTGGTGTGAAAACTGGGTTGAAACTGTAAATGGTTTTGAAATTTGTTTAGGAAATAACAGGTATATCTGCAGAGTGAGTATTTGCTTCAAATTTATTTAAATTAACGACAATTTATTACCGGTTAATGTATGAAAGATCATCACTATAGAATCAAAAACTTTTTTGCAAAAAATAAAACCGACTTAAAAAAAAACACTAAACGGTGTAAAATAACTCTAAATTCGGAAGTCTGTGGCTTTGGTGGGTTTGTCTTCCTCATGATGGGCCACCGACTTCCGAATTTAGAGTTATTTTACACCGTTTAGTGTTTTTTTTGAAGTCGGTTTTATTTTTTGCAAAAAAGTTTTTATTTTTCCATTTTTAGTTGTTACCATAAAAATATTTGCCATGAATTTATTTTATATTGTTAATTGTTAACAATACATGCCATCATAATAGGGTTTTCCACTAATCCCTAATAAATTAAAATTAACATACCTAACTGACGAAATCTAGGTATATTGTACCCACCTGCGTACCCCTGAGAGCAAACAGGCGTGATGATACGTCATTATGTTGTCTAAACAATAAACATCCAAGCGATTCCAGTAATCACGACAGATTTGCCGTTTATTTTTGAGGAGTTCCGTTGTATATCTCCGAAGATCAGCACCAGATCTTCACCAAATTAAAATGGGACCACCTCAGGAGTCTACTCTTTCAATTCGAATTTTGAGAATCGGTCCACAAATGGGGGAGAAATCAGGTAACATACATAAAAAAAAAAAAAAAAAATACATACACACGAACATAGAACCTCCTCCTTTTTTGAAAGTCGGTTAAAAATTGTATGTTGTGACAAGGTCAGTATGTTAGATTTTTTTCAGTAAATAGACATAAAGAATGTCTCTTACTACCCCTTTAAAAATAACTTTAGGAGCTACGTAGGCCGCCCTATGTCCTGATGGCTAGAGATCCTTTTACAGAAGATAACCTTCATTCACAAGGCAAACAAATAAAATTTGAACAAAAAATTTTTTTTTGGTTAAATCCATAAAATATGTGTATAAGTATAAAACTTCAGTAGTCTTAATTGTTTAATTGTTTACACTCGTGCAAAGCCAGGGTGAGTCCAAGCCAAAATCAAAGTCAAAGTACTCGTAACTTATTTATCAAACCTAATACGATACATGGTCTGAAAATTTAGTTGTGGGTCGCTATTACCTATTATACAGAAAAGTAGTTTCGCTAATGTTATCATATTCACAGTCATATTCATTTTATTTATTTGCATTCCACAATGTAAAAGAAAAAGTGAGTGAGTGTTTTCTCTTTGAATATAATCATCTTTGATTACCTACTAATAACCAATTCACAGGATCATGCTATTTTTATCCTTCGGACTAACAGTCAGCTTTTAGAACGAAAATTATCGCATATTTAATGTGACAAGTTATCAAGTGCACTTTAGGTAACTGATTTGATTGGTTGAATAAATTATCGCTGTGGATAATTATTATCGTACAATCAATGTGGACAATCGCATCACGTGACTTGCATTTGATGTCTGGCAACCCAGCGCAAGTCTATGCGTTTTAGAAACGTAATTAGTGAGATTATTCTATTTAGGCAATGTACGGGTGACAAGCAAAATAATTATGCTTAAACATACTCTACTGATTGTTCATGTAAGTATTTTTTATTTTATTTCAGTTTGGGTAAGATATTAGATTTTTCATCGAAAATTCTTTTGTAGCAACCTGGGAGTCTAGATTTGTAATCGGTTAGTAGCGGAGGAGTTGCCCTCTATTCTCTTTTTTTTAAAATTTGTTATACATAATGGCTCTACTCTTGACCTCAATCTTGTCCTGCGGTCAGAGATGAGGTCGAAGATGGAACGAGCTTACCTAAAAGAAGCCTATTAACTCGCGACTTAAACAGATCAGGGTCATATGAACTCGGAAACACTGATGCAGGCAGGGAATTCCACTCCTTGGCTGTGCGCATGATGAAGGAACAGGCAAAGCGCTTCGTACGAATGTGTGGAAAATCTACAAGGAATGGGTGATAACCTGCAGTACGTCTGGATTCCCGATGGAAGAAAGGAGATGGTGTAACTAAAAACGAGCTGGCAAATTGTGATTATATTCTAGGTGTTCCTCTACATATCCCATGACAAATACAGATGGGACAAAATGTTATTATAATAAAGCTGGAAGGAATACAATAGAAAAGAATAGGACAAAATGCTCTTTATTGTTCCTACACCATAAAACACAAATAAAAACTTAAAGAGTATTGGAGCTTATACTTAAAAGCTAAGTAATCAATATTTTACAGATATTATGTTAAGGTTTTTTGCTGCTGATATTTTCAGAAAGTATAGTAAAGTTTTGGTTATTGAACCGCTACTGTCGTATACAGTGCTTTGTAAGTTAAACGACTAAATTGTTACATGTGTTGCTAATAACTTCGTATTTTACCTTTCCTATTTTTGTAAATAATTGGTTAAGAAACCAAAATCTAAAATCTTGCTACATTTCCGTATCAATAAGTCGAGTTTAAAGCGAATCGTGAAAACCAGATGAAAATGTTCACAAGTTCAAAGATGCTTACAATCTTAGCTTACTACTAGAAATCTCTATGTCAATAGTGTTGGCCTCGGCTCGGTGGCTGGGCCTCGCGGCTTTGCAATTAGCCGTCTGTATTTTGTACGGGCTTGAGCCATCTTGAGCTATTTAAAGCCGGATATAATGTACAGTTACATACCTATGGCCCTAAAATGTAGTAAACTCGGGATGTGCTTACATCAACTGTTTACATGAAGTATGGTTTTGTCCAGAAATCTCATCATTTGCGAATATTGACTATCTACCAAATATAGCTTAGTTTCCGAATTGATAAGTAATTATCGCAAAATTAATGAGTTATTTATATTGTCAAACGCGGATTAAGTAGTAGAATGGAATAGAATAGAAGACTTAATAAATTGTCTCCAGTATTACTATTATTTTTTATTTATTTTACTAGTTTTGTCTCTTTTTAGATTTACTTACATAGTTGTAAGCAATTATTGTTACTGACACTATGATTGCAAACTTTAAATAAAAATGATTATTATTATAACAGCTTCCTACAATATAAAGTACATGCATATTATTATGTGCACAAAACTATTATACTGGGTTAAGCGCCAGTATGCTCAGGTCCCGTTAAAGTTATTTTACCCTTAAACCCTCCAGCTTAGAATATTCTTTGGAAGAAAGGGATTTTAAAAAATACAATGTAAGTAAGTGTGCGTATCATTAAAACAGTGTTGTTGTATACCTTCCGAAACTGAATAAAAAGAAACAAGATGAAGGGTTAGAACAGGGTAGGCAACGCGCGAGCGACGCCTCTGGTTTTGCAGACGTTGTCCATAGGCAACAGTTACTGCTAACCATCAGGCAAGCCGTCAGCTTGTTTGCAACCTCAGTGGTATAAAACAGTCTAAATTCCAGAAAAGTGCTCCCAAAACGTTGATTGGCATACAGCAGTGCGATTCTGGTCAAATCACGCGTGAATATGTAGGCGTAGTGAGGGCGTAGTGAGCTGTCATTCCAGCTGTGCTAATGCTAGGCATTGACAGCTCAATTCACTCAAGCTTTCACGGCGTTACTTTAACTGAATCGACCGGCAGAATGTCGTGCTCCTAACCTTTTACGATAACTTTTTCTATACTTAAGCCTGTAATTAACCGTATGACGACAACGTAAAGTGTTCACGACTGTACTCATTAGGGTTGTCGCATAAAAACGTCCAATAAAAGTTACTACACCTTGAATGTGGGTTCCTACATACGCGTAGAACAGTGTTCATTTATGAGGGCCAGTTTATGCGATCGCAAATACTAAGTGTGTCAATGAAAATGTTTCAGTTTCCGAAATTGTCGTTTGTTTCTGTGGGAAAGATAAGTAGACTAACCAAGCAAGAAAAATATGTGCGATGGAGGGGAAAAAACAGTGTATTAATAGACAACTTTGTAATAATGTTAGAAAAGTAATATTACTTACAAAATGGCCAGTACGTTAATAAGTCTGTAAAGAGGTTTCAACAGTGTTTTTTTGTTAAGTAGCTGTCAACCGCCCATAACAGGAGAATCGTGATGAATCAATTAACAGCTTAACAATGATTTGAGCTATTAAAAACAAAAAAATGTCTTTCATTACGACTGGTAGTTTATAAGATTATCGCGTTCAAACAAAAACAATTCTTCAGCTTTGTTTACTTATAGATATTTTTATAATAACCAAATTCAAACAGGCTAACTGCACCCATGGATATTATGAACAACTTTCGATTTGGTACCAACTTTGAAACGACATTCAAAAAACCTGCACTTTTAAAAAATAGCATAATCAAAATCAAAATCAAAAGTCTTTATTCCAACTAGGCTGAGAATCAGCACTTTTTGAACGTCAAAAAAATACATAAAGACAGCCCCCAAAAACGGCCCACCCTTCGCCACTTCCTAGTGTTTTTCCTGGGAAGAAGAAGTGGCGTAACAAACCTCCCAGCAACACATCTGTTTGATTCGTTTGAAGAACTATACAAAGAATCTATACAATGAAATGCTCAATAAATAGGACTAAGGTTTATACACTTTGTAAAATATTACATTTCAGAATGATTGTCACGTGTTAGCTAGCACACTCAACTATACGAAGAAATAAAAAGTAAATAAAACTATTCATAACTATATCACATCACGCCTGTATTCTCCAACGGGTTAGGCAGAGATATGCCTGTTAGTACACCTACATGATGGCGCTTACGGCCATGAATTGGGCTATCATCCAGGCAGCTACTGAGAAATTCCAGATGCGAAAAATCATGAACGTTTTGCCCAACCCAGGGTACAAATCCGGGGCACATGGTCAGCGATAGCACTCGCAGCCAGTATAGACCAACGAAGCAGTCACTGCACTTACATAAAAGTTTAATACATAGGTAGGTACCTACTTGTCCCACGTTTTCTAAGTTTATCTTAGACATCATTGACATCGGTGAAGGATAAATATCGTAAGGAAACCTGGACTTATAGTTAATATAAGTTTGAAATTGCCAATCCGCCTTGAGCTAGCGTAGTGATCAATGCTCGAGCCTTCTCTGTATGAGAAGAGGCCTTTGTCCTGCAGTGGGACAGTAACGGGCTAGTATTATTATTATTATTTTACTTGACCAACATGTAAGAAATAGCTAAGCCAGTTTTCTTTTATGTAATTTCGGAGTTGGTCCAATATTGAAAATTGAAAAGTTACCTTGTTCTTAATTTCAATCGTTTCAATGTTTACGCATCAAAAATAGAAATTTATACATACCTGTCGCTTTTTAATCAATTGTGAATGGTAACTTTTGGAACCGGAAAACCTAATACCATGTTTTATTCTGGTTACGTTACGAGTGGCACCACGGCCAGATCATTTGTAACTGGGTCACTTTTATTCGCGACCCAGAATAGTTTTCCGCTGTCAGCATTCGCCGAGTACTGGAAAACCCAACGACTTTGTACGACACGAATGAATGAATGGATTTTTATTTTTAGAAGGCCTCTCTGTTTATTCTAACTAGGTAGTGGTGTATGAACCTACGCGTCTGCTTTTAGCAAGTCAATTAGATGAGTGTGAAGGTTTTTTTTCTTATGTTTCAGCTAAAATGGGCTGGCCACGTCTGCCGTATGCCCAATGAGATGTGAGCCTTAATTACCACCACTTGGAGCTCTAACACCGCTAGAAGGTTTCGCGGCAGACCCCGTAGAAGATGACGGAGCGAGCTGAACCAAAACAAACGATCAGTAGTCTACATTAACCCTGGATGGAAAGAACTGGAAGTTATGGAAAGAGGACTTTAGCTAGCAGTAGGATGATGAAGTATAGAAGTAAATGTAAGGTCCAGCGCAGACGACGGACAACCCGCGACGCACTATTTAGTCTTTAAAAATAGAACCTACTAGAATCATTTGTAACAATGCCTTATGGTCTTATGGAAATAAATGATGCGTGCCGTAATGTGTTACCGCTTGTAATTGCAAAGGTTCCCTTATCTGTCGTCTTTATTGCACCTAACAGTTTATTGTTTGTGGAGATAAATTGCATTCGAATAAAAAACAAAGCTCACATTTAAAAAGTTAAAATCTTGGTAGTAATTGTCCTGGTTTGGCATTGAAAGAATTAAAAAAGGAATCTGACGAAAATTTTAACGAATTGACTACGCAATTTCTATGCGATTACTTGCAAGTCATATCAACTGCATAACGCGATTTGGTTTGCATTAAGGAGTCCATTTATAAAATGGTTTGAAAAAAAATGACGTAGGTAAGTTGAAACCGCAATTAGTGTTATAAAGTTGCACTAGTTACATACTAACGAGATGACTACTGTAATATAATATATATGCAAGCTTATAAGCTGAGGTAATTGTTGATGAAATAAATCGTGTTTTAACCGTATTGCACGTCAACAAGTCTGAAGTTTTTATTGTGTTTTAAAGTCGGTAATCAAACAAAGTAGGAATTATAAGAGGCGTAGGTGAGACGTAACGGCTAAATTAAAACAAAGGTTTTTTGCCGGTTCATTTTATTTTACTTTTTACTGTTATAATAATGTGATGTTCTCTATAACAAGTATGTTGATTACAAATTGATATGCGTAATTATTATGAAAGGTTTGTTGTATGGAAAGGTATTATCAAAAATATGTAACTTAATCAACTTGTGGCTAAATTATAACAGCCGCATGGGTTGATCGAAGGTTAAGCTACGCTTGACGAGGTCGGTCCGTGGATGGGTGACCATTTATTACATACCAAGACTCCTCCGTGCCTCTGAAAGTACGTTAAGCCGTTGGTCCCAGTTGTCGTTTGTAGATCTTTGACAGTCGTTACTTGTAGTCAGAAGCCTGAAAGTCTGACAACCGGTTTGACCAAAGGGTATCATGTTACCCAGTTACTGGATTGTAAACAAAAAAGGAGCCCAGCTCGCCGGTTTCACACTCAGCAATCACACTACCGACTTCATGAAGTTGTCGAGCTTTTTTTTCTTTAATTTCGTAAAATATTGACATGGTAATTTTGTATAATTTGTGCAATTTCACTTGTTATTTGTGTAACTTGTTTTTTAAATCAGTCCATAAATCCGTCATTTATGACGTAACAGGCCTATCAAAAAACCGTCAAATTGAGAACTTCCTCCATTATTGTGAGTCGGTTAAAAAAACATTGACTGAATCCCCATCATGATCAGTTTCAAAAACTAGTTCAGGTAGGTAATAAGAGCGCTCAAAGAGGATTCTCCAAAGGATAACGTTATTACATGACTTAACGCGTTATATTATATGAAGTTGAAACACTAAGCAGGTTAGACTCAGCTAGGTAGGAAACTTGTTATTGAATCATAGTTTAGGTAATGCGTATTATACGGTTAGAAGTGTGATGAACTTGGTAAGCTTTATTACTGGTGAAGAGTTAGGCAAAGGTATAGTGCACCCACATTTTGTTAGTTAAGAGCATACATTTGAGACAGTTTTGGAAGAAAATATCTTAACTGTTATTCGTAGGTGATTTTGTGGGTATAAGGAAAATGTAAAGGTAAATACGAGAGAAATACTAAATATTATGTGACACATAATGAACGAGTTTTATCTATTAATATACGATTAAGTTGTGAATACGACCTATTGACACGCTTTTTAAGAGAACATTATCAGTGAACAGTAAAATTCGGGTCTTATACATGTAAAAATGATGTTGGTTTAACTCTTCCATGCTGCTGTTCGGAAAGTTAAATGAAAAAATCTAATATCATTGCACGCTCAGCCTCTCACCTCTAGACATGTTACTAAAAGAGTAACAATAATTAAAAAAAAATACCAGCCTGTTACTGTTCCACTGCAGGGCAAAGCCCTCTTCTCATACAGAGAAGGCTTGACCATTGATCGCCACGCATGCTCAAGACAGATTTGCGATATCAAATAGTATCTATAAGTCCAGATCTCCTCTCTAAGTTCCTTAGAAAGTTTTATATATAGGGTGACTGGTAATTAGTGACCGATACATAAACACGTGATTGTATTCATGACTTCAATAAACTTTCCCAAAGAAACTTTTTTTTATTACACAATAACTTATGACACAATAAAATAACAACAACGCTGTTTGAAATTCCCACGCGCGCGCCTGTGATAGATCATAGTAGGCACGAATCGGCACGATGAGCTGATAGTCTGACCTCGGAAAGGACAAAATACCAGTAGTAGTAGCATCACACGCTTCCCCGCCACCCCCACCGCTCTCGTTGTGCAGTACTGACGTAATTGAATTAATTGAAAGTTAATGAGTTAAAAAAAACTTTCTTGGGGAAAGTTATTCGTACTCATGAGTACAATCACGTGTTTAAGTATCGGTCACTAATTACCAGTCACCCTATATTGCTGCGGCTGTCATTAAATTTATAGACCATCCCCATCATAATCATTTGTAACGGGTAGATAGAGCCCATAAGTCTGACAAATAGTATAACGAAGGAGTATGGTATTACCACAGTCTAAAAACCTACAGTCGTCCGACGATGGCTTCAACACAGGGCAATATCGTGCAGGGTGTGAGGGGCGAAACGCGGGAAATCCACTCCCGAACCACAAACAAAACGATGTTCGTAGTTCGGGAGGTATTATTAAGGGATAACGCATGTAGACGTTGTCGGCATTTTTCCAGAGATCAAAGGCGTCGTCCTACTGTATTAATTTTTATACTGTGGTAAGAGACATGGTTGTGGAGGTTAAATAGATAGTCGATACGTGTCAAACTCTGGTATTTAGCTGCAACCGCCTAAACTACAAGTTGACTTGAGCACACCTGGGAAAAGCAGAGCGTTTTAAAAGTCTAGCCTAGTCGATGATTTAAATGTTGCTTCGTTCAACACGTTTAAAAAAAAATTGAATTGTGAACATTTTTCCGATAAAAATAACCTGAAGATTTTGCCTTGTTATTTAGAAATAATAAATACTGGCTATAACTTTAAACACAGAATGGGTAAAGTAGGTAAACACATTTTGACATTTAAAACCTGCACTTGCACCTTATAGATCATTGAAGTAGTAATCAATCATATTAACCAAATGCCAAACAATTTATGATCCTGGAGACCAATCATCTCTACACCTCGCTTATTTTAATGCCCTGGCGACACTTTAGTGCCCGTTAAAGAAAATTAGTTCTGACTATAACCAGTTTTAGCATAAAATGCAATGAGAGATGAATGGCACCTACACCCTTTCATTAACGTGTCTCCCAGGTATCATGGACGCAATCAGGCCAGTAATGACAGTCTGTGTCGGCGATATGAAACTTAATCGAATGGAAATCAGGTGTTTTTCATAAATGGGCATTAAATATATGTCCACCACTGATGATTGCTAAACAAATATCAACTTAAAGTAAAGCCAGCTAAAGTCTTCATTTTAATGGCATTGTGTCATCTACCACACAGGGCCGAATTAAATATTGAATTAAAATCGGGAAAATCAATAAAAAGATAACTTCCAAAAAGGACAGTAATTTTCGTATGTTATCTTCTATCAAAATGTTAAGAATGTCGAGAAAATTAAATTTATGGTTACAAATGCAATTACGAAGTATTAAGACACCTACGATACTTGATTAAAGTAATTTCGGGCTCGATTGAAAGTATTTTAATCAACTTAAGAGCATATGTTGGAGACAGTTTAGGAAGAAATTATCTTAATTGTTTAACGTGAGTGGTGGTGTAGGTATAAGGAAAATGTAAAGGTAATAATATTTGATACAATATGTACGAGTTTTATCTATTAAAATACGATTAAGTTGTGATTACGACCTATTGATATGATTCTTAAGAGAACATTATCAATAAGAGTAAAATCTTATACACGTAAACATGATGTTGGTCCACGATGAACTCTAGAACATACTGCAGCATTATCATGCTGTCTAATTAATTTGGCTGATTAAAAACTTTTTTGTTCCTTGTAATGAACCTATGTAATTTTTTTTCTTCTAATTTTCGTTTTAAAGTTTGAACGGTGAAAAAGCTTCGCACAGAAGAAAATTTTTTGACTGTCATTGAACGATCAGACTAGAAGACATATAGCTGAAAATTTTTTATTTTGCATTATCTTCCAATATTTAATCGTTTTAATAGAAAAATATGGCATCGCCGTACCTATAAACTAATCACGTTATAAATTCTATTGTGATAAGTGAAGTGTTATATAAAAGTCCGACGCGGTTTTCACTCCCGTCGCTAATACTATTTCTCACAAAGGACCGATTCGCTCTGAATCGGTCCAAGTTTTACCCCAAACCGGCGGTTTGGTGCAACCCACGCCGATATAATCTCAGCACACGCAGCGGGCCCTAACTATCGGCATCCTCAGCGGATCCGGATGTTACTACGAACGGTACCAACCATCGTAGGTCCATCGCGACGTCAACGCCTCGCCTGAGTTTTGTTCACAACCTCACTTATTTTGTAGCTAGAAAGTTCTAGTTTTTTTTTTTACTATAAAACAAAAATTCATGTCATAAGGTCGCGGAATGTGCTGTTTTTAAACATCTTTTAAACCACGGGCATCATCTAACCGTGTACAATTAGGATAACCAGGGGTTGCAACCACAATTATCCAAATTACTATTAATTCTAAACTTAATCCATTTCGCATCTTACATATAATTCTTCGAAGTCTGTCGTCAATACCTTTTTTATACCTTTTTGTATTTTTTTATATTTTTTTTAAAAAATGTTTTGATTTCTTTTAGCAAAATTATACGTATATTGTGGTGTAAGTTTTTTTTTTTCCTTTTATAACGCTACAATACCTACTAAACTATAATTTGTAAAAAAACTTTTTAAAAAACATACAACCGACTTCAAAAAACACTAACCGGTGTAAAATAACTCTAACTTAGGAAATCTGTGGCTTTGGTGGTCGGTTGTATTTTTTTTTTAAAGTTTTTATTTAACAATTTTTAGTTTTTATTTTTATATACCTAGATGATAAATTATTATCCATTTCTACAACACATATTTACATATTACAATCAATCAAAAAGTAAAATTCATGAACTAAAATTTTCATAAAATGAAAACTACCACACCAAACTATGTAATTTTTTAATGAGACCAAAAAGAAACTAGTGCGCATCAAACTAAAAAAGAATCACGTAAATCGGTACATAAATCTCAGCGTAATCGGTGAACATACATACAAAAAAGTGTTCAAAAATAAATTAAATTTTCATAAAATTGTTCATAAAATGAAAACTATCGGGTCAAAATATGTAATATTTTTACGGGACCAAATGGCAGCTAATCCGCATCAAACTCAAAAAGAATCACGTAAATCGGATCATTAATCTCGGAGTAATCGGTGTACATACATAAGAAAAAAAAAAAAAAAAAAAATACCGATCGAATTGAGAACCTCCTCCTGAAGTCGGTTAAAAAAGGTAGGAGCTTGCATCCCATGTCAAGAAAAAAACTCGTGTTGAGAAACGAGTACGAGACAAAGTAAAAAAAACGCATTAAATTATAAAATAAACTCAAATTATAATCTGGACTTTTATAAAATGTTCAATGAAATTACCTGCACAATTATTTAATAATAAACAAATAATACCTAAATACCTACTTTGTATGATAAGTTCAAAAAATAAAACATTAACCGTTTACCTTATTACCTACTATAATTAAGCATTTACTAACATGACGTTATGACCCGATTTTCAATGTCAATGATGTAACATAAAATAATTGACTCAAATTCAATTATGAAACCCACACTAACCTATTGTTCGTAAACACTTATTGTTTATTATTCATAGGCATTAATTTTAGATTCAGTATGTGTTTAATGATGGCAGATCATTTATTATATCTGGAACGAACAATCGTTAGTAGTGACACCAAAATATTTAAAGTGTATACGTTCTAATATAGTGCCGGGTCGGACTTAGCTTTTAACATTTTTTTTAAATACCTTGAACTACTTATGCTAAATTTCACAGTTTTCCAAGAGATCCAAACTTTTCGCATAGCGTTTTAATGTAGCATTAACTGGACTTCCTTTTTAAGGACCTAATCAAACAGACAAATACGTCGGTGTTTCAAAATATGTATTTGAATTGTTTTGCATTTACATGTTAAATGCCTTCTGAAAATGTTGAATTAAGAAGTGAAGAATTAGAAAATCTTTCTTACTTCCTTAAAATGAAGCATACTAAAGAATCTTTATTCAAGCAGATATCTAAGCAACATCAACATGACAATTTCAGTTTTGAAATGAGTTCGTGCCGACCTACATACCTATGTACACCTTTATGACATATTTGCTATTCATTCATTCATCACGACATCCAATTTCCTTTGACTACTCATACGACTTGCCGTCGTGTTTATTACGAAGTTAATTCAACATAGAATTAGTCTTTCTGAACAGACAGATACAAAAGAGAGAGCTCATTAATTTACGAAATTCTCCACACTCACATAACACCACTTCAATTTTCCTACGTAAATTAATTAAATGCCCACGCTCTGAGTACGGCCCTGCGACGCGGCGATCACAAATTAGCAATTTAATATATCAACTTGAACGAACATTATTAAAAATAATAGCTCCGTGTAACAACCTCTTTACGGTTGAAAATAATATATGTCGTGGCGAAGTATATTCAGAAATAAGAAGTTGTGAAGTTGAATACTTTAGTAAACGCGCGCCATGATGTCAACTGTCATTTCAAATGGCGCGAACGATGTCACGTGGATGTAGTCGTGTTGGGAAGTGGAATCTTGGCAGAGCTGAGTTGGACTTGAGACACCTAGGAAGACACTGTCGGTTTACTTATTTGAGTAATGTTTTGTGATTACTGCAATGAAGATACTATTCTACGTTATAAACATGGTTATCTGGTGCCAAAAAATCCCTGATGTCAGCCCTATCGCTTTGCCATCGCTGACGCGTACATAATAATATATAGTTTATTGGAGAACGGCTACTGTATATGGTATTATAAGTGGCTACCTCATTACGTCAATGATTGACAGCAGTAGGATTAAGGTTGTCGCTTATAAGAGGAACCAATAAAGTACTTCGTAGTAATCGTGCTTACAAGTATTGTGGACGAAATCAATCAATCTTCAAGCACTCTGATTGACATGAGGATCTCGAAGCAATGAGATCATTCTGCGATCTGATTGGCATTCAATTCTATAAACATGTTTATGTGGCTTATTTCAGATGGCGTTGATAACTTGTGTTAGCAATGGCTGGATGACTGGCCTGTTGGTCTAGTAGTTAGTGACCCTGACTGCTATGCCGGAGGTCGTGGGTTCGATTCCCACCCAGGACAAATGTTTGTGTGATGAGCACGATCATTTGTTCTGTGTCTGGGTGTAATTTATCTTTAATATGTATGTATTTATAAATATGTATATAAGTATGTTTATCAGCTATTTAGTACCCATAACACGAGCTCTCAAGCTTAACTTGGGACTAAATGGCGTTGTGTGAAAAGTTGTGGAATATTTATTTATTTATTAATAATTGGGTAGTTATTATTATTGTGTCAATTTTGTTGAAAAAAAAACTGCATTTAGGTACACGAACGCTTGCTTCATACGCTACGTGCTTTCAATCTGAGGAACAAATTCCTGTACGTAACAACGATTGCAGTCTCAGATTGTACTAAATTATAACAGATATACTATTTTGCTAAAAATTTTAAAGGTTTTCGACAAAGAGTGTCGCTGAGATTGTAACTAGATTTTGCACATTATTAATTACGGTAGGTACTTAATTCGTAAACACGGTAAATTTTTGCGAAAGCATTACAATTATAGCAGTAGGCAATTAACGACTGCTATATATGGATATAAAGTGTAAATATGACGCATAAGTCCAAGCTAATGACTATGATCAATCAAGTCTGTCATGAGTGCAAAAATGTAGGTAATGAATTACTAAAGAATTTTTATAACTGCGTAAATCGGCGCGGCGCCAACTGTAACGATATACCTACGGTTGTATTACTTCCGTACTTTTAAAAATAGACTTCCAGCCAGTCTGTGAGTGTCACAAGATACTGAGAGAATAAAGCCCGAAAATAGAGGACGAGGAGAGGAGGAGGAGAGGAGGAGGAGAGGATGGGAGGAGGTAGGGGAGGTTGCTTCTAGGCAAGCGTGCTTCATCGTCGACCACATCATTGCTTACCATCAGGTGAGATAGTAGTCAAACGCGTGCTTATCAATAATAATAATAAAAAAACAGGTTCTGGCATATATTAAAGGGGAGATGCACATAGAGGAGACAGGACGTGGGTGAACAAGCACGAGGCACGAATACGTTTACTCTTTGTTCATCCATTGCATGTAGGCATTTTGGATTCAGAGATATTATTAATGATACATACATACATACAAAACATCATACCTGTAATCCCCGAAGGGTTAGGCAGAACCTGGTAACACCCACAATTCGCAGATTAATGTGTTTAAGTCCCGTGTAATAGGAGGCAAGCTTATTGCCATCAATTGGGCACAATGCCAGACTCCGGGCTGCTACTGAGAAATTCTAGATGGAAAAACTCTTTGCCCGACCCGGGGATCGAACCCAAGACCTGCTCAGCAGTAGCGCTAGCGACCACTTGACCAATAGGGCAACCATTATTAGTGATGTATGCTTGATTTTTTTACGAGTTAAAGAGTAAGAATCAATTCCGCAATAGGTCCAGTGCATGTCGTAATGTGAGCGCTGTCCATTATAAAGTGGGACACTAAAACTTGATTCAACCATTAAATTCACAAATGTCACAATTAAGTTCTATTTTCTATTTATTTCCTCGCTAGGAATTAGTTACTAGCTAGAAATTATAGTCGATTCGCAAAAAAATATATGAAATGTAATTATTTTTTTTTGATGTCGTAAAACGTATAACCAAAAGTAGGTTAAACATGAAGATTGGAACGTTTCGCTAGGCTTTTATTGAAAGAGTCTGGACTAACCCAGGTTTCCGCACGTGTACAATTTTTTTTGTGGAGATTTCAGTACAAAACTACCATCAAAAATTTTGGACCATTCCGGTGAGGTTTCAAAAACAAAAACTTATACGACACAGAGAAAAATACTGTGCAAAATTGGTTGAACCATTTCTTAGGTGATGATCTTTCATACATGCGGAAACTGATTAATTATCTATACCTATAATATATAATTTAATATAATCTATACTAATATTAAAAAGAGGAAAGGTTTGATTGTTTGTTTGTTTGCATTGAATTGGCTCCGAACATACTAAACCGATTTGAAAAATTCTTTCACCGTTGGGAAGCTACACTATCTCCGGATGACAAAGGCTACTTTTTATTCCTATGGGGACGGAAACTACGCGGGTGAGGCCGCGTGACGTCTGCTAGTACATTTATAAAATACAAAAAAATACAAAAATATTTATTAATAATTCTTTATTCACGTGAATTATATATTACTTATATAGTATACTAGCTGCCCCGGCAAACTTCGTTGTGTCTTAGAGTCAATTTATTGCTCTTATCATTTTTTTTGTATTAGATATACATACGTTTAATAAGACGACAACAAATAGATCCAAACCAATAATAACTACTACTACTTTTTAAGTAGCAAGTCTCTACTGTGATCTTATTTCAAGATTTTGTGTTCAATAGAATTAAAATTACAACATGTATATATAACCTAAACTAACTGACCATACCTATCCTATAGCTAACCTAACTACCTAACCTAACTACCTTACTAAAATGCATTGATTTAAAAAATACTAAATTCATCATTTTAATCTTAACTATTGCCTCTATGTTACATACAATTTATACCTATAGTTTTCCCGGTCTACTTTAATTAAAGTCCTAACAGTAAAATAAGTTCTATTTGCAAAGAATTATTAAAGTTCGTCTCTGTCGTCATTGCTAATTACGTAAATTGATTTTTGAAATACTTATAAGACTTTTTTATGCTACATAAAACCTCTTAGTTTAGTAACAAAATAAATTTCAGAACGTAGGTGCGTATTATAAATTGACAACCTTACCTTCTTGGGTTTAGCTTAAGACTTGTCAATTTCAAATTGTCACCTGATAATGAACTAGAAAGTTTGACTCCTGTCATGTCATCCAAGATGGCGCTGCGTTTGAAAAATGTTTGAGACAACCGATATTCTTGATATTTATTTTTTCGAGGACTTTTCATGTTTTTTATTAAATATTATGCTATATGCTATTCCGGACAAAGACAAATCCAAAAAGACCAAAATCATTCACATTGATCCAGCCGTTCTTGAGTTATAAATGGTGTAACTAACACGACTTTCTTTTATATATATAGATTATTTCTCAAAATACAAGAACATTTTCGTTTATACACGGTATTCGTTCGCGGATAAGGGTATGACATTTTCCCCACTTATTAAATGCGTGAGAATATAAATAATTATAAGATATTTTAGTTTATCATAAATATCTACTTTCACTAATTTTATCATCAGACATTTATGTGTAAACTGGTTGGGCAGTTTGGGAATAGTTTAAATGTCGTGGGAAACACATACAATTTTCGATTTCATTAAGTATTAACCCAGTTTCGGGAAATAAATTACCGGCGCGTTACAAATAAAATACAAGTGAAAATGAATTCAACCAATAACAGCAGTTAACATTTGACAATTTCTCACATTAATTTTCGCTTTTGGAACTAGTCTCAGGAACTGGAAACCGAATGATTTGACCTTCAAAAGTGCCTTTTTAACAGATTTTACTTTGGTTAATAATATTAATCAACAATCTTAACTTAAATTAAGTCCGTATGGTGGATTAAGGCTTTTTCACTCTTATCTAATCTACAGTCCCAGAAGTGAATACACTTATGATGAATCGTGCGCATATTTTTTTGAGTGTTAGGACTTTCTCGACCGATACTAATCAATTGAAAAGAGACCTCTGAGTTTCTTCGGACATTTGTTCTCCATGAAATGTCGGCGCAAAAATATTGAAGTGAAAAAATGACCGAAAATATTTCCAGACAGTAACAAATACCCATTGTTAAAAACAAGGAGGTTGGTGCAAAGATGTGACTTTTGTCGAGAGATACTTAAGCTTCCTGACGAATTCATCGAGCCATGGCATCTTTTTAGCAAAACAAGTGATAGGCATAATTTTAACACTAGAAATAAAGATAAAATAGCTCAACCAGCTTTCAGACCAGCCAAAGTACAATCATCTTTTATGGGGTACTGCGTTAAATGCTACAACAAAATACCTAATGATATATTAAAACTAAATCAAAGAAACTTTGAAACTTATGTTAAAAAAACACTTTGCAAACAGGCTTATTAAACATTAATGGATTATATTGAAGATAAAAATGCTTGGAAACATGCTGGTCCTGCTCCATAGGACAACTTAATGTCTGGACAGGAATGTTTGCTTTTTCTCTACATCACACATTGTAATTTGATTTTTTATTTTATTTTTATTTTAAGTATTAACTTCCTGATTATTACTTTTTTTTTAATAATCAACTTTGGATTAAATATTGTGTAAATATGTGAGCACCATGTATCTTTCAATACGCTCATACTATTATCAGCCGCGTTGCTTATTTTATATCACCTATCTCAGGATAGCTGTTTTTTTTTCTCATGGTACATCGTCCTCACATATAATCTGATTATGTATACAAATATTGTAAAATCTATTTTAAAAGAGTAAGTATGGAGTTTCTTGCACATTCTTCTCCATACAAAACTACCTTTTGGAATGTGCAACTAGAATCATATTAATTTAATTTATTTATAAGTATAACGTTCAAAAGTGCCTGTTTTCAGGCCTAATTGAAATAAATGATTTGACTTGACTTGACCATCAGAGAGATTTCGCCATTTGGAAAACTTTGAACATACTCCGCACACAAGTCGGCTGCAGCAAAGAAATTCTCCTAGAGTGGGGTTTTGCAGATTGAACCGACCTTTAGTGCCTATGCGGTACCTCTGCAAAGACCATGGGCCATCTTTTATCTTGCGCCGCGTGCCCTGTCATCTGCATACGTGAGGACCTAATGATTGCGTTAGTAGATTGTTGCCGTAGCTGAATTCTGGGCTAAACACACAATAATTATATAAATTTAGTGTCTATGTTTTCCATTGACACGCTAAGAAGGAGAGTGTCTGATATGGTCTTCTAAGTTTTCTGTACTTATACTTTAAAAAAAATTACCTACACAATCTCATTCAATACAATTCTCTCAATCAAATCCAAACCTGATTCGAGAACCCATTATTATAATAGTTCCGCCATAAAAGTCTCAACAGAAATACCTTTGAACGAGTAAAAGAATCGAAACCGGTAACATATCGAAATAAAACATCGAACTTCTTTATACAGAAAACGAAATGCACTTTAAAGTATAAGGATATCGGAAAAACATTAGTCTTGGATGGAAGGAGAGATATTATGACAATGGGGCCGGATCCTTTCAGAGCAATCTTTATAGTGATTCCATTCTATTTGAATTATTTGTGTGCAACAAGTTATTATGATTTGATGCATAAACTGAAAGGATGTTGTATGTTATTGAAAACAAAACACGTAACGAGTTTGCTCGAAAATCTATTGAAAACAATAAAGAATTTAAAGTAGGAAGCAGGTAAGAGATTTAAAATCAAAAATTGTTTTACAGTTAATTTTATCAGCTTTCTTTGAAATTATTGAACCATACATTAGTAACATTTATCTACAGCTTTAAAAAAGATAAACAATAAAGTCAAAGTCAAAATATTTATTTCAATTACACTGTTAAGACATTTTTGAACGTCGTACTTAAAAGTAAAAAAAAAATAAGAAAATGATTCTAGTTGCCCCTTCGAAAAGGTAGTTTTGTATGGAGAAGAATGGGCAAGAAACTCCATTCTTAATAAAATTAAATAATCCAATTTTCAAAGTGTGATTCTTAATTTTGCAGAGCAGTGTATATTAAATTTATTTATTTAGGTAAAGCAACAATTGTTTCCACTATTTACATTTCTGGCTTAATGACTAGAGTAACATTTACAAGTGCAACAATTAGTTAAAGGTCTACATGCATAAAAACGGTTTAACATAACATAATAATTATGTTATTGACTATAATAAAACAATAATAAGTAAAGAAAACTATCAAATCATTCATTCAATGCTATCTACAATACTGAATAAGTTGTGATTAATTGATTGAATTATAAAAGGAATAAAAAAATACGTGTATGTTCGTAACATTCTATTACAGAGTGAGAATGCGAATTGATCAATGTTCGTGCTAACCCTTCATCTCCATTCTGACATTAAGGTTGCAATCAAATGTCAAAGCACGTCTTCCTTTTTTATGACTAGTGCTTCACTACAATCCCACCTGATGGTAAGCAGTGATGCAATATGTGATGGTAAAGCGCACTAGAAGGATGGTAGAATCACCATTTTTACGGAATTGCCTGCCAAGGCAATTTCAAATACGTAAGTCTAGTTATGATAACTCTCTAAGTTTCCTTCCACCGATGACAGTGATGCCTGAGATAAATTTAAAAAGCACACAAGCATTGCACAAGCTACATTGAAACTTGCTCGGATTTAAATCCACAATCTCGTGCATAATAGGGCTGCACTGGGTCATTACAATATTTATTTAATACTTACACTTTGCTCGCGATTTTGTCTGTGTGAATTTCGTACTATTCCCATTAAACTTACACTTTTGCAAAATAAAATATAACCTGTTTTACTCCTTTGGAATATAACTTTCTAATGTTGGAAGAATTTCTAAAATTGGTACAATAGTTTTTGAATTAAGTCCCAACAAACAAGCAAACAAATCTTTTCTCTTTATAATATTTTTAAATAGATTAGTTTAGACTAAACGAGTTATAATGATTAACTTAAAACGGCAACTATTTGCAATGCTTGTTAGTGCCAAAAGCATAATCATTAGTAGTTACGGTTGTTAGAAAATCATTACATAGAGCATGCAATTACAGAGTGAGTTATTAGATAAGAGTGGTGTGAGGTGCAAACGATAATATTCTTTAGCACGTTATCCTGCTATATAGCGTTGCAGCTAAGGATATTATAAATGTAGTAGACTAAGTTGCTGAGTATAAGATCCGGGACTCAATTCGCGAGCCGAAAAATGTGTTACGTCTGACGTCTTACTCGAATGTTGTTTTCGAACCCGATCACAGCGCCACCTACCGGGTCCAATTGTAAATCTTAACCATCCAGGGCCCAATACGAATCTAATATAAAAATAAAAACTTTGAAAAACCCCAACGCCAAAAGGTGATGCTCAAATTTAAAAAGATAATAAATAAAAACTTTTTTACAAAAAAATAAAACAACCGACTTCTTAAAAAAAAACTTACAGGTGAAAAATAACTCCGGTTTCGGAAGTCTATTAAAAATGTTAAAACCGGTGCGTATGTGCCTATATTTTTTGAGGAGTTCCCTCAATTCGAGACGAGTGTAAAAGTGCTTGTGAAAACCTATTTACAAAATAATAAATATCATTTTATCATCAATCGATTCAGTAGTCAACAATTTCGAGCATTAGTTTCTTCTATACGTAATCGGAAGAAACGTTTCTACCATCCTCTTTGTCGATTCTTTCGTCGAAATATCCGTTTATTCGGTGATATAATAATTTGCCAAATCATTTAAAAAGCCTTATGTTGAAACGCAAGCTATTCGATTTACTGTTAAGCAAATGCTACTACTCAACAAACTGGATGATAAACTACTGTAAAGCCTATGTATCTTTTAGATTTAGAATGAAAAAATAAGTCAAAAGTTTGTTCACCAGATATGGTAGAATATATGAAACTAAATCAATTATAACATCCTATTGCACTATGTTCTTACAAATAAAATATTCTTTCTTTCTTTCTATCATTTTATGCGCCCTGACACGCTTTGTTAGACAATTCATAAAAAAACTCTTTTCTCAAATAAACCATACAAACATTTCGCATTACGCTCTAGATACCCGCTACTGGTTAAAATACATCTACACAGCTACATACTGAGATAATTATGCAACGGTCTATTCCAACTTAATATCGTAGTGAATGTGTTAAATCGGAGTGCTAAGCAACGCGGATAGCCGTATGAGCTTCAATTTAGCTTGAATAGAAAACCTGGAGCCTTATTCTCGTCTCCGCGATATTTGATATCGAGTCCCGCAAATATCGTACACATAACATTTAATCACAACTGTAACGAATTACAGTTTACACTATATGACAACATGTTTATTAAATGAAACATCCAAAATCTGGCAGAGCTATTTTTAAGTCGGTTGTATTTTTTTAAAGGAGAACAATAAAATATCCTGATGGCCTAATAAAAATAAACAAAATAATAAAACTCCACAACTTTGACAAAACGCCACCTAGTCCAAAACTAAGCAGTGCTTGCTAAGACTACTAGATAACTGATAAGCATACTTATATATTTCTAAATACATACATATTAAATTACACCCAGACACAGAACAAATTATCTCGTTCATTACACAAACATGTTTCCTGGGTGGGAACCGAACCCAGAACCTCTGGTATCGCAGCTGCAGGGTCACTAATCTCTAGACCAACAGGCCAGTCAAATGATTAAAGCAGTGCTTCAAAGTATCGTGGTTTCAAATTATGGGAAGTAGGTAGGTCGCAATGGGACCTTTTTCTATTGATTTCCTGTGTTAGTGACACTTAGACATGGTGAGAGAAAACATCGCGAAGAAACTGGGACTTTCAGTTCATAGCAATTGCGAACACGCTTCGAGCAAGCTTTGTAATTAATTATCATGCCTTCTCTGTATTAAAAGAGGTCTTTGCTCTATTGGAACAATCATAGGCTGCTATGCTACTATTTTTGAAGTAAAGTGACTTTGGGAATAACTAATAGATTCTTGGCGCACCTTTCGATACGAAATATCGCAATTTCAAACGAAGATAAGGACCTTGGTGCGACTGTTCATTCCATATTTGGAAAATATATAAGATTGTTATTCACTTGTTTTAGTGTAATCGCAATCAGAAACGCTGATTGGATTTCCGTGTGGTTTGGCTAGGATATGGATTGTAGATTATAAGATTTTCCAAATTATTTGGAATAAAATGAAATGTTAATGAAAAGAAATGATAGGTGGTTATCATCATAACTTATCTCTAACAGAAGTAACGGTTAAATAGAACCCCGAAAGTCTGACAACCAGTTTAACCAAGGGATATCATGTTACCCAGTTACTGGGTTGTGGAGGTCAGACAGGCGGTCGCTCCATGTAAAACACTGGTATCAGCTGGATCCGAGTCAACTGGAAGCCGACCCCAACATAAATGGAAAAAGGCCAGGCAGATGGTGATAGACAGACTGTATTTGTAATCATAGGACATATGCTCACAGGTTATTTCACCCATGAATATCAACAACTTTAACTATGGGACCAACTCGGAAGTCGCGAAAAAATCAGCTGTTGTTACAAATTTAATGTTTGATCCTTCTCAACCAAAATGTATGTACGTAGCTGCCTATTATCACAGGGTGATTACTACAGAATAGCATTTACTGATGTTTTTTAATCAGTATTTAATCAACAATCATAGCAGCAGTAGTAGTAGTGTAGTAGCAGTATTTCATTTTCCATTATCATCAGTATTTAAGAAGAGTATTTTCATCTGTACCTATTTAATACAACTGTGATTTCTGTCCCAAAACAAAGCGATTTCAAACCAGTATAGTAATAAATAATTACATTAATATTTCAAAGGTAGTTTCACACGAATGCACAATCATGGCGGCCCTACGCAGGCATTAGCATAACTGTGGGCCTATCGCGCAATTATCGCATTTAACTTTAGCCGACGCGGCGACGTTAACAAGGCTCACTGGTGCGCTTTTTAGTCGCGAGTATTAGGTTGGCAACAGACTTAAAACACACCACGCCACCCGACGCGATGCGGACGCGGCGACGTCAATGTCGTGTTCTCATTAGTAACACTACATTCAGTGGAGTAATGTTTCAGATTTGACCAATGAAACCGTGTCGGATGGCGTCGGGTGTTACAAGTGTGCTGCAGCCTTTAGTCGCGTCGTATTTATACTTTTTGTAGTTTATCAGTAGAGTGCTTTTTATAATTGAAAGTGGTGGTAATTGGAAATAATGATTGTTGATAATACAAGTTTAACTTACACCGTTTTATTTGAATAGGTGCGTTTTTATAATAACGTGTCTTTTGAGGTGTGTAACCAGATGTTTGTACGTAAATGAAGCCAAAGTAGTAGTTAAGAATCTTAGAAGGTGACGTTCTGTTGTTTCTGCCTAATCTCAAGGATAAAAGGCATGATTTTAGTAAAGTTTACTGTCCTTTGAATGAAGTAATGACTTTAAAAGTATTTATTTTTATTATAACTACTAGCTGCCCCGGCAAACTTCGTTGTGCCTTAGAGTCAATTCATTGCTCTTATCATTTTTTTTTATATTAGATATATCTACATACGTTTAATAAGACGACAACAAATAAATCCAAACCAAAAATAACTACTACTATACTTTTTATGTAGCGAGTCTCTACTGTGATCTTATTTAAACATTTTGTGTTCGATAGAATTAAAATTACAACATGTATACCTATATAACCTAACCTAACTGACCATACCGTCCTATCCTATAGCTAACCCAACTATCTAACCTAACTACCTTACTAAAATGCATTGATTTAAAAAATACTAAATTCATAATTTTAATCTGAACTATTGCCTCTATGTTACATACAATTTATACCTATAGTTTTCCCGGTCTACTTTAATTAAAGTCCTAACAGGTTTCAAGTTCTATTTGCAAAGAATTATTAAAGTTCGTCTCTGTCGTCATTGTTTATAACGTAAATTGATTTTAGAAATATAAGACTTTTTTATGCTACATAAAACCTCTTAGTTTAGTAACAAAATAAATTTCAGAACGTAGGTGCGTATTATAAATTGACAACCTTACCTTCTTGGGTTTAGCTTAAGACTTGTCAATGTCAAATTGTCACCTGATAATGAACTGGAAAGTTTGACTCCTGTCATGTCATCCAAGATGGCGCTGCGTTTGAAAAATGTTTGAGACAACCGATATTCTTGATATTTATTTTTTCGAGGACTTTTCATGTTTTTTATTAATTATTATGCTATATGCTATTCCAGACAAAGACAAATCATTCATATTGATCCAGCCGTTCTTGAGTTATAAATGGTGTAACTAACACGACTTTCTTTTATATATAAAGATATATACTAATAGCAATTACATTATTTAACATTTAAATATATCTTTCAAAAAAGTGTAATGCATTAAAACAAATAAACGAAGAACTATAATGTATAAGCACTTGCGACACCAAAAAAAAAGTGTAATGTATTAAAACAAATAAACGAAGAAACATAATGTATTAGCACTTGCGACAACAACTGCTACGATGTACCTAGACATCGTAGCAGTTGGTGTCGCAAGTGCTTATAATAATACCAGCCTACTACTGTCTCACTGCAAGATAAAGGCCTCTTGTCATACAGAGAAAGTCCGAGCGTTGATTACCAAAGGCACATTGGTACTTTCCCGAATTAGAACTACAACCCCGTGCATAAAAGGTAGCTGCTTTAATCTCTGGGTCATCACGACGTTGTTCTGGTACGACATTCTTCAGCAAGTGCTTATTCGATACAAATCTTCGCGTAAAATATACATAGTAAAAGTAAAGGCGAACTGCGTTGTCTTCCCATACTAATGCTTAAGACTGACAATTCACTAAAAGATCATTTTTTAAATATATTTTTGTGGTGAGAAATCATTTATTACAATTGGATCGTCAAAAGGCACTTTTGTACGTGAGACTTTAAAGTTAAAAAAAAAATAAAAAAGTAGTTCTTGTTGTCTCCAAAATGTAGTTTTGTTGTGGAGAATAATGGCCAGAAACTCTATACTTAGGTACTTTTTTAAAATAGGTTCTACTCGTACAATAATTAGTAGACAATAATCAGATTAAATTTCAACTACTATACTGAGATAGGTTTACAGAACTGGATCAGTTAGAATTGGTTTGGATCAGAACAAACACTTACTTATATTTGATATTCATAACCTATAGCATACTTAAAGAACAACATCGAAGCAACAGAAAAAGCATCATGTTTCATGACCAGAAGTCGTCTAGCATGCAACCTTTTCGATTCAGTTACGATAACAATTACAAAATGAATGCTTTGACGAATTTCTCGTGTTCATAGCTTGTACCGTGAAAACACGGGACGTTTATTAGCAACATGAATATTTTAATGAAATGCTGGGGAAAATGTTGAAGTATTTCCTGACGGTGTTGATAAAAAATACAGACGACAATTTTACTGTTAGTAAATACAAAAAAAAAGACAACTCTTTTTAACCGACTTCAGATTCTCAATTCGATCGATTTTTTTTTGTACACCATTCAAACAAATACGAACTTTATGAGCTAGATAGGGTGCCATAATGGGCGGTCGCGAAAACGTTTTTTTACTATGGACTACACTTACTATTAGGTACTTACTTTATACTTAGAGAATGTATTCAAAATTGGATCTATTGCAGGTAAGAGTATCATCTTCCTATGCTCTTCCCTAAGGCTCTATGGACACAACGTTTTGCAATCACGCGTTCTCTGCTGGTTCTCAACGCGAACCTATTAGCAGATAGTTCATGTAATGGGCGATAAAAAACGTCGTATGGAAAGGCCCTAGATTTGTTGTTCAAGGGATTCTACTTACAGTCCAAGTGGATGCAAACTAACACCAATATTTTAAAAGCAGCCTATCTGACACCCCAGCTAACATGATAGGTACCTACTTTTTAACCGACTTCAGGAGAAGGTTCTCAATTCGATCGGTATGTTTTTTTTTTTTTTTTTTTTTTTTTTTCTTATGTATGTACACCGATTACTCCGAGATTAATGATCCGATTTACGTGATTCTTTTTTTGTTCGATGCGGAATAGTTGCCATTTGGTCCCATAAAAATTTAACATAGTTTGATTCGGTAGTTTTTATTTTATGAACATTTTAATGAAAATTTAATTTATCTTTGAACAGTTTTGTGTATGTAAATGCACCGATCACGCTGAGATTTATGTACCGATTTACGTGATTCTTTTTTTAGTTTTATGTGAAATAGTTGCTTTTTGGTCTCATAAAAATAACATAGTTTGGCTTCGTAGTTTTCATTTTATGAACATTTTTATTCATGATTTTTTTTTCATCGAAATCTGTTTATTTCTTTGTATGGTATATTGAAAGGAATGGAAAATAATGAATCATCTACTAAAAATAAAACTAAAAATTGTAAAATAAAAACTTTTTTACAAAAAATACAACCGACTTCAAAATAAAACACTAACCGGTGTAAAATAACTCTAAATTCGGAAGTCGGTGGCCAATCATGAATGAGACAAAACCAACAAAGCCACAGACTTCCAAATTTAGAGTTATTTTACACCGGTTAGTGTTTTATTTTGAAGTCGGTTGTATTTTTTGTAAAAAAGTTTTTGGTAAGATTTTTTGATAACCCATAAGGACCTCCAAGATCAACTAAAGTCAGCCGAGACCAATAGTTTTACATGCTTTCCGTGGCTCAGAGAGGTCACAATATGTAAAAGATGACCCACGGATTGACCTAGACAAGCGTAGTTTTAGCTGTGTTTAAATCATACTGTTCTTACTGTTATTCTAGGTTTCTTACTTATATTTCTTATACTTTATTTTATATATTACTGCCAAACCCTCTACACGCAGTCTTGTTTATTTTTTTTTTAAGGTACTTTCTTGATGAAGGCTACTTTAGGTAGCCAACTTATTGAGCAAAAAAAAGTAATCTTATTATAAGTCATAATTTATTTGTATAAGAATGCAGTGCTATTTTGTAAATGGTAAATCACTTCGAAAGTCATTTCGCAAATTACACTTCTCATGTCGCCTGTACAAGTTTCGGTATTTACATATCAACGTCAAAATACTCACCCGTTTTAGTTCGTCTCACTTTGATCATCACTTGGTGGCGCCAGTGTACAAATCACTCCATTTAAGAATACGATATTTTAATTTCACATGATTTAACTGCGGATTCAGAAGTGATTTCGCTAATATAAACTTTTCAGAATAGCACTGCAGGCTTTTGTATTGCCGTGGTTCAGTAGCAAGCTGGTATTGTTTTTATTAAATTTTGATTGTTGAAACTATAAGATTATGATTGTTAAGTGAGGTTATTACTGCAATGAAGATTTTTATTCTACGTTATGAACTCGGTACCACGAAACCCCCATCGGCGTCAGCTCATCGCTCAGCCATAGCTGACGCCAACAAGTATAATAATAATCCACAACTTTTACACAATTAGCAGCACGTAATTAGCTCTTAGTCCCAATCTAAGTAGAGCTTGTACTATGAGTACAAGAGAACTGATAACATAGCCTATAGATTTCTAAATACATACCTACATATCATGGCTAAATTACACACTAACACAGAAAAAAACTTAAAAGAAAGAGAAAAAAGCTTCGAAAATTACCGTGCTCATCACACAAATATTTGTCTTGGGTGGGAATCGAAACCACAACCTCTGGTTTAGCAGTCAGGGCCGTTAACCACAAGCTAGACCAACAGACCAGTAATTATTATCCCCTAATTTACTTTTTTTAATAGCCACACGAGTCAATCGAAGATTAAAGTACGATTGACAAGGTGGTCTTCGGAATGGTTAGCCATTCCACTTCTCCGTGCGTTGGAATGTACGTTAAGCCGTTGTTCCCGACTGTCATTTGTAAATCTTTGATAGCATGTACAGTCAGAAGGCCGAAAGTCTGACAAACAGTTTCAAGTGGTACCGTGTTACCCAGTATCTGGGCTATGGAGGTTAGACAGGCAGGCTCCATCATGTAAAGCTAGAAAGCTCTCCAACATAGTTTAGAAAAAGCTAGGCAGATGATGAATTTAATTTTATTTATTAATTGTTAAAAATAAAACCTGAATGTGATACATTTTCGCGTCGGCTTGCTGCCTGGTGCTTAGAAATGCAAATACGTTGACCTTTTAGCATACTTACTTACTAAACATGCCTAATATTGCCTAAACAAACCGGTGTGGTCTTCTTCATCGATTAATCACATCGAGTATTTTTATTACCTATTTTATATTATCATAACGATCGGGCATCGAGACATGATTAGCTGCATAATAATAATTTATATGCAGAAACTTTATATAACGGTTTTATGATAATCGATTATGTATTAACTATCGATATTGTTTACGATACTAGATTTATTTGCCTGGCGAGTAGACCTGGTAAATCTAAATCTATTTTAATCAATTGTTTTTTTATACAGCCGTACCCGACATACTTTATTCTGTCCAATAACAGCGCCAACTAAAATAGTCTCAATTGTAAATCTAAACCATGGCCCAATCAAATACACAAACAAAATTTTATCTAAATCAGTCAACCAGTTTAGAAGAAGTTATGTGACAAACACACGTATAGAAAACAATGCATAAATTGTGTAGATCATTAATTGATTTTGGATCGCTTTCCAAGTGTGTGTGCGCATTTCAATTGCGATGATTTTATATAGTGAAACCAATCTACTTTTTGGATTTGTACAGTTTGAAAACATTAACCATAAATTTTCAGAGCTTACTCCGCTCGTAAATTCGAGTTTTAACGTGAAAGCGATAAGTCTTTAATAGTTTTAATATCATAAAGAGGTAAAAATGACGTGAACTGATTTATTTATAGATATTTTAGCTTTGGTGACGTCCTCTTTGGTCATGTCACAAGCAAGACTCACACTGCCGAGTGAGGTCTTGGGTCTGATTCAAGTATTCAAGTTTTTTTTTTCAACTTTTATTACCTATTCTATCTTTGTAAAACACTACATAATAATATACTCTTTCGAATAATATTAGCTTTCCAGCTCTGAATTTCCATAAGGTATAATATAGTGTCTAAGTGGCAGTAGAAAACTGACTCTTAAGTCACAGGTTTTCCTAGTTTAGGAGTCAGGGTTTCAGCTTTTGTACGCCTTTGCTATTGTGAACTTTAGCTAGATATAAAATAAAAAAATAAATATTCCACAACTTTTCACACAACGCCATTTAGTCCCAAGTTAAGCTTGAGAGCTAGCTAGCTGGCTTGATATTAAGCATATAACAAGACTTTGTATCAAAAAAGTATTATTATTACCTATTATTATTTGTGGCAAATCATAATGTATTCTTACAGGGGGTCGAGTCTGCTATTGCAAATTGCAATCGTGTCTCTATGACCGGTCAATGATCGATTTTTGACGTATAACGTCAAACTTATGACACATTTCTCATACAAAAACTGTCAAAGTTGTCAAATATTCGATCAATGACCGGTCATTGAGACCCAATTGCAATAGCAGACACGAGCCCCAGGTGGAAGGTTAAACGGTTTTAGTAACAATTATGGACTCTGTCAAGCACAGCAAAATTTAAACATGTAGGAGAGAGAGAGGAAGAGCTATTTATTTGACCAATTTTATTATATTGCACTATTATATTCTATTTATATTTATTTCCTGGGTAGGTAGGTAGTGTTAGAGGTTTTTCCAGTAAATTGTGATTAGTAGCAGAACAAAGTCTAGATCTGTGCCCTGTTAGGGAACTCGCTCCCTAATACTTGAGACTTAGTTATAACTGGCGAAATCATTTTCTAATGTAAGTGTAAGTGTATGTTTGAAGAAATTATTAGCAAATAAAAAATGCATGACATTGCCATTGTTTAAAATTGGACGCTTTTAATTCAAATAATATCTTTTAAGCTACGCGAGGAACACCATGGTCAAAAGCTAGTAAGCGACATGACATGACAAGCCATGTCATTCTTACTTATATTTTAAATGCAAAAGTGAGTTTATTTATTTGTTACACTTTCATGGCTAAACTACTGATCCTTTTTTAATAAATACAATTATTTAACGTATCACAAAAGTAAACGTGCGCTGTCATTCAGGGTTTTGTTATAAAAGTAAGGTTATTTTAGGTATCGCAGAGTACAACCCGATTTTTTAAACGCGAGAGATGCCGCATGAAAAAGCAAGTAAATAAATATAACTAAATAGCTTACAAAAGTCACATTCTGCAAATAATTATTGCTCATGAAGACATGTCTAAAAAACTGCGTTAATCTTGCTTAGACTACGAGGTTGGACACAATAGTAAATATAAAACAATTTGTTGCCTGTCATAAATAAATTATACACTTGCATGTGCTAGATTCTGGAACATTATTTTTTACAGAGTCTTGTTGGCACAATTCTGGCAAGCATGTATCTGTGACAAAACTCAAGGATTGTGTATTTTCGAAATCAAAACGACGTTGCACTTGTACGACAAATGCAATTAATACTCCGGACTACTGGGATATTTAAAAATATTTGTAAACCTTCGAAACTATTTTCATTAGCCTCTTGTATATTTATTGTTTCAATAAGTAGTTACTGTCAAAACACTTATTTGACCTAATAGCTGGCTTCTACCTTGGTCATAGAATAAACATTGCCATACAACGTGGAAATCCCACCAGTCTTTTGGGTACACTCCCAGTCGACAGAATTAATTTGTTGATGCCTGATTTTTGTCTAATTAATATGTGTTTAAGTTAATTAAATCAGTTGTAAATTTATATCCTGTTGGTCTAGTAGTTGGTGACCCTGACTACTATGCCGGAGGTCATGGGTTCGATTCCCACCCAGGAGAAAAGTTTGTGTGATGAGCACGATCATTTGTTCTGTGTCTGGGTGTAATTTATCTATAACTAGCTGCCCCGGCAAACTTCGTTGTGCCTTAGAGTCAATTCATTGCTCTTATTTTTTTTTATATTAGATATACATACGTTGAATAAGACGACAACAAATAAATCCAAACCAATACTAACTACTACTACTTTTAAATTACAACATGTATATATACCCTAACCTAACTGACCCCTTTTGACGTTTAGGGACCAGTTCTTCATTTGTCTTTTACTAGTTAAGTCCACTTCTGGTTTTGACCGCTTCTGCTTATGACTACTTCGTAATATTACCGTTTCTGGTTTCGACCACTTCGCTTTTTGTCCACCTTCAGTACAGTGTGCAAAAGGATACAACACCACATAACGCAACTTACTTGAAATTAAACTGCGAACGTCCAATTGAAAATTAATGTTTTTTATTAAACTTAAAAATTATCTTACTACATGTCACTTTCAAATTATCTTAAACTAAAAAGAAGTAACTTACGATCTATATTACTACATGTCAGTTTTCAAAATTATCTTATAGTATAGAGGGACTACATATATGTCGCGTTATGGCTCTAATAACGAAGCTTCAGATAAATATTTTTTTTTAAGAATTCTATGTTGGTGATTTTATTTTTTTCTAATTTTTGCAATAATAATTTTAAATCTTTGTCAAATTTAATGTCAATATGCCTTCTATTTTTTTTTAATGTTAAATATAAACTTTTTTTTATTTTAAAATCACAATACTTTGCTTCTCTTCTTAAATACGCCACAAAAGCAAAAAATGTGGGCTTCCTAGGAATTCTTGCATTTAAACGTCTGTGCCATCCTTCAACAGGATTTGTGGTACGATGGCGTTCATTACTACAACTCAAAATTTTTGGGTTGATCTTCATCCATTGTTCTTCAAAATATTTTTGAAATGACCTTATTTCATCAGTGTCTGGCACAGAATTACATATAGAATACCAGGTCTCCGAAATCCGGTTATATGGTAATAACGGCAACAAAGCTACCATTCTAGTAAAATTACGCCCTTCCTTGGAGCCAGTCAATTTTAATGTTTTTGATTTTTTCCAAATATTTTTATTATAATGGTAAAAGCATGTTGTTACTTGACAATCGGGGTATACGATTTGTACAGCATTTACGAGTATTGTAGCTATTTCGAAATCACACTTGAAATTGTTTAAAACAATATTCAACTTTTCCTTGAGTAAAGAAAAAAAACGAACATAGGTTTGTTCGCTTTTATTGGGCAACAAAGCAAAAACTGCAGGGATAACATTTGTAGTATTCTCATTGGAAAATAAATCCACATGTAATGTGTATAATTGGTAAAATTGACAAGGAACGCAACGGAATGTGCCGTCACCAAAAAATATTATGTCGTTTATGGTATTTTGTTTCAACATATTTCTTGACGTTTTTGAACAGAAAATGATGATCTTTTCCTGTACTCCATCAGCACAAATAAAAAAAATTTTTCCTAAACCTTCTGGCACTACAACATTTTCTATAGTTTTAAAGTTCAAGAGTTTGGAATTCAAAAAGCTCTTCCGACTTTTAAACAGACTATCTTTTATAGATGAAAACGATGGCACATACTCTAGCTCGTCAGATAAACATTTTTCCTTTAGTTTTTCGAAGTGCTTTTCGTAAATTTTTTGAACTGGTTCAAAATTGCGACAGACCTCCTCTTTACATGCATTTATTGTTAATAGTACATTATTTTCTATTTTTCGTGAGGAACAGGTGTGGTTTGGCGGTCTTACAACTACAGTTCTATCTTTATTTAAAGTAAGGGTTGTGCTACACTCATCACGTTGCACACACCTCCATCGAGACGATCCGTTTGCATTATTTACACTTAAATTATATCTGTAATTACCACGCAGTAAAGTTTCTTGTCCTCTTTTATTTATAGTAAATATGAATTCTTTTTCCATGGCTTAGGTATTGTATAGTATGCAGTTGTAATTAAATTCAAATGAAGCTATGAAAAACCCACAATACTTGAACACAACAGTCAATGTCAACAGATAAAAGACAGACTATTTATTTTTTATCATCTAATCGACTTTTCTAAGTGGCTAGCTCTCCAAAAAGATTACATATCATTTATCCCTTTTGACGTTTATCATAGAATGAAACTAGAACTCTACATAGCACTGGTTGTGCCATCAGTTTTTTTTTTAAATCACTCTCATCACAACTAATTGTTGTTGTTTAATATTAGTTTCTGATGGCACAACTAAGTCAACGAAACAGTAAACGAACTAGTAGCTCCATGCCGTTGCTTGAAACATTTAAATGATTAAAACAAAATATAATTTATGATGAATTCTATTTAAATATTTTAGTTTATTTAATTTTGACAAAATGTAATGAACGTTGATAAAACAAAAGACTATCGGAAAGTGATCAAACATTGTTAGAGCTAAAAAGTAGGTGCACGCTATATTCGACCTTATTGATACAACATTTTTTTCCGCTTTTATTCAATATTCGTGGTCAGTATTACTTAAATGACAAGAAAAATATGTTTTTAGAAATTCGTCAATAAGGTTGAAAATGGCATGTACCCAGTTTTCATACGCTAAGCCAAAATATAATTCATAAAAATGAGTGCATGTGATTTTCGACCTTATTCAACGTAAATATTGTACTTATTTTATTCTTATAAACCATTTCAGTTACCTTATTAATGTCTAAAATAACAATTTTCTAATGAAAGTCAATAAGGTCGATAATCGTGTGCACGCCTTTTTACTGTAAAATAGTTAATATTTTAGTACCTTTTGTTTTACAGACTTTCTTTTGTTTTAGACTTTCTTTTATTTAACTGACTTTTTCATATACACTCTTTTACTGATTTCTTGTTTTTTTTATTTTACCCGTCTTAACCCACCACACGTAAATCCGCCTAAAGGATTTAATTATTTAATTGGACGTTCGCAATTTAATTTCAAGTAAGTTGCGTTATTGTGGTGTTGTAATCCTTTTGCACACTGTACTGAAGGTGGACAAAAAGCGAAGTGGTCGAAACCAGAAACGGTAATATTACGAAGTAGTCATAAGCAGAAGCGGTCAAAACCAGAAGTGGACTTAACTAGTAAAAGACAAATGAAGAACTGGTCCCTAAACGTCAAAAGGAACTGACCATATCTATCCTATAGCTAACCCAACTATCTAACCTAACTACCTTACTAAAAAATACTAAATTCATAATTTTAATCTGAACTATTGCCTCTATGTTACATACAATAATTTATGCCTATAGTTTTCCCGGTCTACTTTAATTAAAGTCCTAACAGTAAAATAAGTTCTATTTGCAAAGAATTATTAAATTTCGTCTCTGTCATCATTGCTAGTTACGTAAATTGATTTCTGAAATATAAGACTTTTTTATGCTACATTAAACCTCTAAGTTTAGTAACAAAATAAATTTCAGAACGTAGGTGCGTATTATAAATTGACAACCTTACCTTCTTGGGTTTAGCTTAAGACTTGTCAATTTCAAATTGTCACCTGATAATGAACTGGGAAGTTTGACTCCTGTCATGTCATTCAAGATGGCGCTGCGTTTGAAAAATGTTTGAGACAACCGATATTCTTGATATTTATTTTTATGATGTCGAACGGGATAAAAAGTATCCTATGTCCTTCTCCTGGCTCTAAACTACCTCCCTGCCAATTTTCAGCTAAATCGGTTCAGCCGTTCTTGAGTTATAAGCGAAGTAACTAACACGACTTTCTTTTATATATATAGATATGTATGTTTTTAGAAATATACAAGTATGTTAGTCAGCTGTTTAGTACCCATAACACAAGCAGCTTAGCTTGGGACTAGATGGCGTTGTGTGGAAAAGTTGTGAAATATTTATTTTATTTATTTATTTATTTATCTTCGTAAGATAACTGTTACTGTTGATCCACAAAAGCACACCATTTTCTGGTCAAAAACCAAGAAGCCGAATAAGCATTTTATAGCTACCCATAATTCAAAACCAAATCATTTTACGTTGATTTAAGACTTTCTAGATTGACTAAATGACTGTGTGTTGACTTGACAGTCACTTTCTAACTATCTTAAATGTTCTGTTTAATATTAGAGCCAAACACTTCCATAATTTAGTTCATAGTTCATATCCTGACAATACAGTTTGGTACTTATTAGTTCTGAATTACCTTTTTATGTTAATTTGAAAATTTTGATACTCTGTAAATTCGATTCTTTAGGCATGGCAACCAACAGCAAATACCTAATGAATCAAAGCGTCAGTTTATGTTAGTAAAATGATAGGCAAATTACAATGTCTGCGTTATCGACACATTGCCTATCAATGCTTTATTTTTTATAATACGTAGGACGTCATAAGGGCGCCAGAGTTCCGCTACGATTGTCTATTCATTGATTAAATTTTATTGACTATTTGTTGCCCGGGACTTCGTCCGCGAGCTATTTAAAAATTTATTGTTTGACTCCGACGCGCCCAGCATGCGTAGCATGAACACATTGAACACCGAAGAAACGGCCTTTGTCTACAGACGAATCGGCAAAGTGACAGATTATATAGACAGGAACCTCAATCTGTCACATTTCTTTCAATACACCTGCCTGCGTAGCATGAACACTTAATTTCTTTTCTTCCGAGACACGACAAAGACCGTTTCTTCGGTGTTCATGCTACGCGTGCAGTAGTATCTTCCTTAAGTAAAAGTAGCCTAAGTTACTCTTATCTATCTCAGAGAAAGCATCGCCAAAATTTGTCGAGTCGTTTTGCGATTACCTCAAACAAACAGACAAAAATTTAATAAAAAGTTTTTGGTATAACTTCTTAATTATACGAAAAAGGTAAGGTTTTGACATAACAAACAAACATTTTAATTAAAATTGTTTGTTTAGATATACTTAGGTATGTAGATAATAATGTTTATATAGCCAAGTGTTAATTTAACATCTTCACGTATCAGCTCGGAAAGGAATATGTGAAGACCGACCACCCAAGTGATATATTTTATTGCCTTTTTTAATTGTTTTTAAGTAATAAATCACAAAATGATTGATATGTAGTGATATCAGTTAGTTAACGATTTATTTCTTAAATCAACTATAACTGGCATTTTTTTTTTGACTGGCCTGTTGGTCTAGTAGTTAGTGGCCCTGACTGCTATGCCGGAGGTCGTGGGTTCGATTCCTACCCAGGACAAATGTTTGTGTGATGAGCACGATCATTTGTTCTGTCTCTGGGTGTTATTTATCTATAATATGCATCTATTTAGAAATATATAAGTATGTTTATCAGCTGTTTAGTACCCATAACACACTTGCTCTGCTTAGCTTGGGACTAGATGGCGTTGTGTGAAAGTTGTGGAATATTTATTTATTTATTTATTTGACTTTTGTAGTTTCATCACACATTTTCATTAACAATAACGAAATTCAATAAATCTAAAATGGTCATCTTATTGTGTGGGGCCGCACTTGGCATCACGTGCCTTTAAGAAATATCTTTCAGGCATCCCTCACCATGTTTCCTTCAGCGTTTTTGAAGCAATTGATAATCATACAATACGCACATGAATCCAAAAAGTCAGAGATGCGTGCCTTAGGCTTTAATTCAAGACCTGCAACTTGGAAGTCCGCAGGTCACAGAAAAATTTCAGATCAGACCAAAATTTTGGTAAATAGCCCACTATTGACCAACATTTTAGTCTTTAGGCCCTCATCTAGATTACAAAAAAAAAATCGACACATATGACTGGCCTGTTGGTCTAGTAGTTAGTGACCCTGACTGCTATGCCGGAGGTCGTGAGTTCGATTTCCACCCAGGACAATTCATGTTTCTGTGATGAGCACGACCATTCTGTGTCTGGGTGTAATTTATCTATAATATGTATGTATTAAGAAATATATAAGTATATTTATCAGCTGTATGGCGTTGTGTGAAAAATTGTGGAATAGTAATTAAATTATTTTATTTTATTTTACATATTTTTATTCATTTTCAAATTGATAGAAAACTGCTTAGGTAGATTAAGCGCATTAAAGTTGAGGAGAGAAGGGGCTTGTAACGTCATTATCTAGTATAAACTGTAATGGTTAGTGGCGTCATGCGACACTATGACGTGATGTACCGCCATTATTTTTTGATTACGTGAAAAAAGAAAAAATATGTTTCGAATATTTTCTTGCAATCTAGATGAGAGGCTAAAACTAAAACTTTGTCAAATAGCGCAATAAGCTTATTAGTGCTTATTCAAATGATCGTGCTCATCAAATAAACATTTATCCTGGGAAGGAAACGAACCTACGACCTCCGGCATAGCAGTCAAAGCCACTAACTACTAGACCAACAGGCCAGTCAATCGCACAGCGTACAGCTAAGCAGTGGAATTTCCTGCCGAAGTCGGTGTTTCCTGATAGTTACAACCCAGGGAACTTTAAGTCAAGAGCTAATACTGAATAGGTTACTTCTAGACAAGTGTGCTTCATCGTCGAAAATCGTGTCTCTCTGACAAAAAAGTTAGTAGATTTGATTGCAGATGACAATGACACATATATCCATTTTAACTGTGGCTGTACACTGCACATCGGTTTTCCCACGGTGATATTCTTTATCATTCTGTGACCATTTGCACTTCTACTGATAATGTTTACAAAATTAATGCATGTTAAGATGTTAATTACAATAATTGACGTTCATTAAACTAAAGAAATTAGTCTCTTATCTGGATTGTTGTTCCTTTTAATTTTTTTGGCGCATATAAATTGATACTTAATCTTTAGTTTATCAAACAAACATGTAATAAAACTTCTCTTGTAACTATGTGTGTTGAGTTTTTAATTGTATTTTCTTAATTTATTTTTATCTTTTACAAAACAAAATGTTTTGCTGACCTTTAGCTCATACTATTTGGCGCTTAAATGCTGGAAGTTAAGATAAAATCGTGACAGGCAGTTACTTATGTACCTAGTTTGTAAATTATAAGATATTTATATTCAGTTGATTTGCTTCGTACAGCTAGGTAGGTAGGGGAAGGCGGGGGGACACCGGATAGTTAAGAAAAATCCACAATATAAAAATCACTATGTTATTTATTGAGGTATTCAATGTCATAAATGTTTAAATATTTTCTTAGTAATTACAAGATATTTTTTTTTTTAAATCAAATTTATAAATCCGAATTCACCCCGTACCTATGGGTCAAACCGGATAGCCATTTTTAATTCAAGGGGTGAATACAGATACTAATAATAATACTAAATAATCAAATTATTCGCAGTTTTTACATACAAAAAACAATAATTCTTGTTCAGTACAACTGATGCAATTTTCGTGAGCCCATTTAGATTCATCTGTGGACTTAGTTTGACTGTACTTTTCACCACAAACCAAACACTCCGAATCCTCCTGATAGTTTTCTTTATGCGTTTTCTTACCGATACCTTTACCTTTGCCTTTTTTTGTTTTAACTGCTGATGACATAGCTTTATCTGCCAGTTCATTTTTATACGGGGATTCAGTCAAAATTGCGGTTTTTCCTCGACGCACTGATGGCCGCATGTTCTTTTTAAAATGAGGAATCGGCATGATATCACTGAACTGACGGCACTGAATTTATGGCTAAAAATATAATTATATAATTTAATGTATTTTATGGATTTATGTGGGAATAAAGTGTTCGTTTATATCATTTATGGCTAAAAGCATGTCTGACTCCGACCATTGCAGCCTATTTGACTTTCTTACATATATTATGTTCGTGGCATGTTGACGCTTGCACTCTGTAAAACGTAAAAAAATAGCAATTAAGCAGAGAAATAAAACAAACCCCAGCAATACCATCCCAGCATAAATATAATCGGGGTGAAACCGGATAGTCGGAATTACCCCGTCCGCTTGTACCCCACACGTGCCATGTTTGAAATTGTAATAATAACAGATATTATTTTTACTCTCATAGCAACAGCAAACATCGTTTTAAAAGTTTAAATATGTATTACTTCATAAAAAATACAACTGTATATGATGGCACATAGCAAAACTTAATGATAACACTTAAAAAAAGTAAAAATATTAGTTTTCTTACCTTTGTTTACAATTTTTGTTTAGAGACGCACGCGCTGTAATGTTACCGTCGCCGCCATTTGCAACTGCACTGAGTAAGCGTTTGCGCGTGTTTCACTGCTGGCTAGAGCGAAACAGCTGTACGCGGTGGAAAGAAATAGCAACTATCTGGTTTCACCCCCTGTCCGATTTCCCCCCTCATTCCCCTATGTGAATTGAAACTTGAACTATGTGTTTTACTATTAGCTATTAAATAATAATGTATTATTATATTCCCTTTGCAGTAACTTGTAGTCCAATCGTAAATTACGAAACAGACTCGCGATGACAACACAACCTTTTTGAGGCAATTATTAAATCAAACTGTAATGTGTGTGTTTGGATATTTTTTTATTTAATAGTATTATTATTAAAGTGACAGAAATTTTGTTTGTAAACCGTTAAAAGGCTGCAACCTAACCTAAACTCTCAGTACAGGACGGGAAAGAATCTGGTCACATAGATTGTACATACTTATAATATATCCCAGTACATAAACAGTTCCTTTATACTAATTCATATTTGTATAAAGATACTATTTATGTAACTCATAACTTACTAACTTCAAATAAATTTGAAGTTAGTTCAAATAAATTTGAAGATATATATAGAAGTAACTTCAAATAAATTTGAAGTTAGTTGTCTCCTCTTTGTAATCGAAGAGGAAAAATTTATTAGAATTTTGTATGCAGGGGGTGAAGAGTTTTTTAGGAGTATTTTATTAGGGATGTATAGGTTATATTTCGAAACTAGCCATCATCATATTTAAAATAAATATTTCACTAAATGGAAAGCTACACTATCGACGAGAAGAACTATTGCATATTATATTTTAATTATTGTAAAATAGTCTTCCTTTCTTTTACTATAGACCTCCACGCAAACGAAGTCGCGGGAAGAGGGTAGGGTCAAAAATTGATTCCCAGTACTTGTCAAAGCGATATTTATATGCACTTAAACACCTCGGACACAATAAGTATGGAGTTAGCGAACTCGCCAAACTAGCGGGCATATAAATAACAAGCTCGATTCAAGGCGCTGGCGCTGTATTCGTGAGGTTTAAGGAACCATATTAAAGATAAAGATTTTAGTGTCCTCAATTAGGTACTTAGTTTTTGGGAATTAATGTATTAGATAACACATTCATTTATTAAACCCCAATAGGTACTAGTTTCTAGTATGCAACTAGAATCATTATATTCGTTTAATTTTTAAGATTGACGTTAAAGAGTGCCATTTAAATGGCCTTATTCAAATAAATAAATAAAATATTCCACAACTATAACATTCAATTACAAGATAAGCTAAGAGCTTGTGTATATGCTTGTGTTTATGTATTTAGAAATATATAAGTATGTTTATCAGCTGTTAAGTACCTATGGGTACATAATTATACTTAAATTACACCCAGACACAGAACAAATGATCTTGCTCATCACACAAACATTTGTCATGAGTGGGAATCGAACTCACGACCTTCGGCATAGCAGCCAGGGTCACTAACTACTAGACCAATAAAGGCCAGTCAAATTTACTTTGACTTTAAATCCAAAAACTAAGCTTGAGCTTAGCAAAACGCTGACATGGGGCTTAGAGTTATGTTGAAGAAATTAGAAGATTCAATCAGTTTATTTAGAAGACTTTACTATTTCTTTTATACTTGAAAGAAGCAAGACATAAAAAAGTTGAAAATATAAAAAATTAAATACATAACAACTCAAATGGAACACATAATATTACTTACATACTCATTGCGTGTTCTATTTTAGCTTATTATGTCAATGCCAAGCAGTCTCTTATCAGTAGGTGCGTAACCTAGCTTCCGGTCAAGATATTAAAGACTAGCTGACCCACATTTGCTTCTTACTATTTCATTGATTAAAATTTCTTGTACGGAAAAGAGAATGTTGGGCCATAAAAAGGAAGAATTAGAAGCAGTTGAAGATGAGCATTCATCCTCAACTGCTTCTGCGTATCATCACGAGAATAAATATTATGAGACATTAGTGTGTAAGAAGAAATCAGAAAGTGGCGCTTGTGACGTAGAAGATATTATGTGGAAATCAATAGACCGGAACGGAACGATATGGTAGGAGCATGTGATTAGATTAAAGATACCGGGCTGGTATCCGCAACTTCACGTCAAAGCGCGTATTTTACATATTATAGGCTATAATCAACCATGCCGGCTCAGTGCGAATTGGTAGATGTCACATGTCTTCGAATATTTAGTGCTAGGACATGCCGGTTTCCTCACGATGTTTTCCTTCACCGTTTTTGAGAGCAGTGGTGATGAAATAAATTACACAAAGTAATGTGCCTGCCTGGGTTCGAACCCACAACTTACTGTTCGTAAGTCGGGGCCGCCAGCACTGGGACACCGCTGAGGAGCATGTGATGCCAAGAATGAAGATATTGTGAGAAAGGCTATAAAAAATCTGTATGATAACAGCGGTCAGGCAGTAGCCGACCAGAGACGCGTGCAGAAACGTCTGCACGCGTCTCTCACGTTTTTTTTATTTTTTGAGTGCGACAATGACATGAAGAGAAGAATTGCGTAGATATTGTAGACAAAAGTCGACTGAAGACGACTATAGTTAACAATATCGTTAATAATATTTATTGCATTATTATATATTATCTATCTTTTTTTAAACTTTGTTTTCTTTGGTGTGTCCGTGGCATCACAACGGGCCCTATCAGAATAACAGCACTGCGAATATTTATATCTTCAAAATGTCGCAGCTAATGCTGATCTAAGCGCCTTTTTGATCTCGCACAGATCATTATTTTATTTATTTTGTTGTCTTTAGTTTTTAATCTTTTCTTGTTTCTTTTTCAATTACTGTATTGTTGTTCTTTTGTTTTATGTCCTGTGCGTCCAAATAAAATATTTTCTTTCTTTTTCTTTATCGAGCATTTTTTCTTCTATAATCGGTAGAAATGTTTCTATTATCTGTCATTTTATCGATTCTTTCGTTGACAAGCCCTTGTTAACGGTAATCATGCTACGGGTTCCCTTATTTTCAATAATAGAAAAAAGAACTTTACAACCAACAGCCCGCAATCTTCGCATTCGATTCAATTAGAAATATTAAATAAATAAATAAATAAGTAAATATTCCACAACTTTTCACACAACACCATTTAGCCCCAAGTTAGGCTTGAAAGCTTGTGTTATGGGTACTAAACAGCTGATAAACATACTTATATATTTCTAAATACATACATATCATAGATAAATTACACCCAGACACAGAACAAATGATCGTGCTCATCACACAAACATTTGTCATGGGTGGGTATCGAACCCACGACCTCCGGCATAGCAGTCAGGGTCACTAACTACTAGACCAACAGGCCAGTCGATATTAAGAATACTTGCAAAGCAAAGACTTAACAAAATCATCTCCTAATAAAAAAAAATGCCAATACTTTTGGCACGGAACAAAACCGTTGCATGTTGGTGAGCTTTTTTCTTTTTGTCAACGGTTGAAGGTGCACCAGTCCAGACATCATAAATTACATTGTTGACATATTATAAGTGGTTCTGCATTATTAATAACCTATATTTAAATAATAGGTACAATGCTGCAGTATCGACGTTTCCTACTGGACGTAACCTTTGAACATTTTTATATTAAAGCAATACATAAATTTAATAAATTTTTAGAGTTCCTTTTTCCAAATGTCTGTTACAAAACATTTTTTGTGCGTTCGTTAGTAGTTATAGGTAGTCTAGCTGTGGCTTAAAAATCCGGCAACCGGTCTTACTAAAAGGTACCAGAATACCTAGAAACTGTGGGTTGGGAAGGTCGGATAGGCTAGTGCCCATGTAGAGTCCCTATACAAGGTGTTTTTTTTTATATCCCATAACTCTAGGGTTATATTCTGTAGGTAAAAATAATACTAAAACTCCTAGAATAGATGGTCCAAAAATGCATAGTTTCGGAGATATCATCAATCATAATTAAATTATCAGTTGTTTAGTACCCGTAACACAAGCTCTGCTTAGCTTGGGACTAGATGGCGTTGTGTGAATAGTCGTGGAATATTATTATTAAGTATTATTAATAGGTATTATTTTTAATAATTAGTTCAAAAATTATCACCAGTACGACGAATCTTCTTTCTAACGTCACTTTTCTTTCACGTTAGGGTGTTTTACATTAATCATCGTGACTTTGTCGAATTATTTTGTATGATAGTAAGAAAAAATAGATGATTTAAACATAATTCATATGCCAGTTGATTCTTTGATATGGTCTCAATCATACCCTAGAGTTATGGGATATAAAAAACACGTTGTATATATTATTTTATATATCTATTTTATATAGAGCTACTGCTCCAATAAAATTTAAGTTAAGCTAAGACTGAAGGCCGATCCTAATAGTTAGAAAAAGGTTTGGCAGTTGATAATGAGTGATACAATAACATGTGATATATTAGTCGCAAATGAAAAAAATGTCCTTTTATTAGATGGAAAAATGTATCGAAATATAATTATGTACTAGCTAGATATTATCTCTACACCATATTTAACAGGGCATAAAATTTACATAATATTTGTTTCAAATAATTTATTATGATAGTCAGTCACATTTATCTAATAGGTTTAATTAATTTACAGTCATTTAGAGCCATTTTAACTAATTTAGAGATACACTTGTCAAATATCTAATATCTTAATATTAAACTTAAATATGGTGCATGATTTTTATTCTGCCGCTAAAAGTTGTTAGTAGGTAGTAAACGTTGTAAAGTTGGCCCAAAGTTAGCCCTTAGTTGGTTAATTCTATAATAATTTATTTATTTGAACTTGTTTGTCACTTGTACGAGAAATCCATTCATAAGCCTGTCAACCGTAGCCCAATGTTGATGTTTGAACTTAAAGGGCCACTTTCATCATTAGTATTGGTACCAAATATTTGTAATTCGATTCATTTGCATACTTAATTATTTATGTAGTAGGCATAAGGTATTGCTTAACTTTTTAAACTTACTTGGTATCTTGTGGATACTTACAAACTTTCACTCTTTAGCAAAACAGGTAAATATAAGGTGCAAAATACTACACAGTTTCTAGTACTAATTTAATTATACCTATTCGTGTAGTTGTGTTTAGCGTGCTGTAGTAGGTATTCGTGTAAGTAATAATAGCTAAATCACAACAGAAGGTCAATTCATTTATTTAAACAGTCTTAATTTTCCATACATTACTGTTTGCTGTCATCTCAATAAAAATGCCCTATCCAACCATATAATCTTTTACGCAATTCAACCATTGTCTAGCAGCCCGGAGTCCAGTTTTGTCCTCAAAAGGCTCACCATCTATTACATACTTAAACATAACTGGCGATAGGTACGTGGATATACTACTTTCAGTACGCGAAATAATAATAAATAATAATAATAATAAATATTCCACAACTTTTTCACACAACGCCATTTAGTTCCAAGTTAAGCTTGAGAGCTTGTGTTATGGGTACTAAACAGCTGATAAACATACTTATATATTTCTTAATACATACATATTATAGATAAATTACACCCAGACACAGAATAAATGATCATGCTCATTTCACAAACATTTGTTCTGGGTGGGAATTGAACCCACGGCCTCCGGCATAGCAGTCAGGGTCACTAACTACTAGACCAACAGGTCAGTCATCACATCAGAAATACGCGCTTAGTCGTGGAGTTGCGGACACCTGCTTGATAAACCTAAACCTAACCTACTATTCTAGCAGACGTCACGCAGTTATACCCACGTAGTTTCCGTTTTCGTGAGAATACAGAGAAAATAAGTAACCTATGTCACCCGAGGGTAGTGGAGCTTCCCAACGGTGAAAGAATTTTTCAAATAGGTCTTGTAGTTTCGGAGCCTATTCAATGCAAAGAAACAATCGAATCTTTCCTCCTTATAATATTATGATTAAGTATAGATGTAGGTATACCTCTGATTAACCCTTCTGAGATAAAGATATAATCTTGTGTAGACATTTATAAGGTACCTAATCAAAACCTAGCAATAGAGATGCTGGTGAGAGATACACCTCCAGTTATCAAGCTTAGAAACCACAATAGAAACGCGAACGTTTGTCAGGAATGTTATACCCATAAAGATTGGCACTATATCAATCGTCACTTGGATTAGGAGTTTACCGTAAGGTATAACCGGTTATACGTTATATTACACGTATACCAATATAAGCTGGACTAGAATTCTATTAGAACTCCTTACCACTGTAGGCCCGCTCAAGATCATTTTTTCTGCCTCTGACGTGTGGCTTAATGTTCCTATTTATGCATTGTTTGTCATCATCGCTTATCTGTTGATTAAGCTGCGCCGTTACAGGACAATTCTAAAGCGCCTTAAATTGTATACGATTAAAATGTTAATGTCAAATTTAAAAAGTTTTGTATTAAAGGTTTGTTTGTCAAACGTAGTGTTTGACTTGTATGATGAAAAACTGGATTGACATCGTGTTTGGCACACATGAACATCTACCGCGATTTTTGTCAAGTCAAAACGAGCGAAATACCGAATCTGGCACTTTGTTTGACAAAGTTTGTTTCATCTTCTTTTTCATATTGTGTTATAAGTGACGAACCTGGTCCCTTTATTGTTTGACGAAAACGTTAGTTTGATAAGTAAACTATATTAAACAAATTTGATCGTTTACATGACGCTGTAGAAAAGCTTTAAATAATCTTGACCAATATAAAACGACAAAAAATAGCCAACTTCGAATGCTCAACCTGCTAAGTTCGCCCATGTTTTTATTGTTTTGGATTAAGAACAAGGATATAATCAATTGACCAGCCCATTTATTAAGAACAGTCTTCGACAATGTTGAGGTAGGTAGGTTTGTGTGGTACACTATTTATAACAGTATTACGTATACTCGATTGGTATCAAATTCAATAGTATTAACTTCCACGCATTAAGGTTCTAAATCGTCTGAAATAATTTAAGTACGTTCGTCGCGCCTTTTGCAACCAGTCATCGTAAATTTAAACAGAAACTTTATTATTGACATGTTTATAATTAAATGTTACTGAGAACTTTTCGCTTTAATGTTATTATTATAGCAGTTGGATCAAGTTTATTTTTATCACTTGGTAACACTGCTGACAGATATAAATAATTCGGTGACTAGAGGATTTGGTAGCAACTCGAGCAAGTGTTACAATAAATATTTACTGTAGCGTGTAATTTAATGAAAATAATAAAAACTATGAGAACTATAAACACTTGAACTTCTCGGAATGAAGTATCAGTAGATAAAAGCAACAGTGACAGCACAGTATAAATATTAATAAAGTAGGACGACGCCTTTGATCTCTGGAAAAATGCCGACACGCGTTAGCCCTGAATAATACCTCCCGAACTACGAAGATCGTTTTGTTTGCAGTTCGGGAGCGGCTTTCCCGCGTCTCTCCTCTCACACCCCGCACGATTGCCCTGTCTAGACTTCGTCGGACGACTGTAGGTTTTTAGACTGTGGTGATAGCTTAGTGGTGTGGCAGGAGGCACTGTTAAGTACGTAGGTGTTGAGTTGCAACCCAAAACAGAAATCAGAGGTGTCACTGACTTTTCAGATTCATGTGCATATTGTTATTATATTGCTAGCTTCATAAACGGTGGAGGAAAACATTGAGGGGCCTTGCCATGCCCAAGAGATAATATGCCAAGTCATAGGCCCATGGGTAGCATAAAAACTTTGACACCAGCAGGCCTGGCCATATTACAAATTCTATTTCTATTATCGTAATCGATAAGACGACAATAGAAAGAAAATGGCGTAAATGGAATCAGCTGTTTTTCAACTGTCAAGTGTTAACGAGTAGAATTTGGAATAGGTATAGCTGAAAATGAAATACACTTGACAGTTGACAAACAGCTGATTCCCTATTCCCTATATCTCAAGGTAATCATGCCAATGTAATTAAAAGCCAATCTATACATATAATAAGACTGTAAAAAAACTGTGTCTGTACATTGAATATATTTAAAAAATAATAATTGAGGGGGGCTTAGAAACAGTAATAGAGCACGAATCCAAAAAAAAAAGTCTGTCTGTTTGTCTGTTTGTCTGTTTGTCTGTTTGTCTGTTTGTCTGTTTGTTTGCACACGCTAATCTTCGGAACTACTGGACGGATTTGAATGATTTTTTTTTTGTTGTATAGATATTAAGTCTGGTCAACACATAGGCTATAATTTATCTTGGAAACTGGAACACCTGATGCAGAACCGCAACAGACCAGCTAAACTATAGGCGATACAATAATGGTCCCATAGCAAAAATTGTTCCACGTGATGAGCATTTTCTGCTGAGAGAATAAATTTGAAGATCCGGAACACCTGATGCAGAACCGCAACAGACCAGCTAAACTATAGGCGATACAAAAATGGCCCCATAGCAAAAATTATTCCACGTGATGAGCATTTTCTGCTGAGAGAATAAATTTGAAGATCCGGAACACCTGATGCAGAACCGCAACAGACCAGCTAAACTATAGGAGATACAAAAATGGTCCCATAGCAAAAATTGTTCCACGTGATGAGCATTTTCTGCTGAGAGAATAAATTTGAAGATCCGGAACACCTGATGCAGAACCGCAACAGACCATCTAAACTATAGGAGATACAAAAATGGTACCATAGCAAAAATTGTTTCACGTGATGAGCATTTTCTGCTGAGAGAATAAATTTGAAGATCCGGAACACCTGATGTGGAACTTCAAGAGCCCAGCTATACTATAACATATATTGGAATGACGTCTTAGCAAGAGTTGTTCAGCCTTATGAGCACTCGCTGTTGACGTATAAAAATCGAAGATCTGGAACACCTGTTGTGGAACTCCAAGAGCCCAGCTACACCATAACTCAAATAGGAATGACGTCTTAGCAAAAGTTGTTCGGTCTGATAGGCATTTCCTGTTGACTTATAAAAATCGAAGATCAGAAACATTTGATATAGAAATTAAAACTATCACTAATTTCATTGCATAATTATAAAATAACATAAGTAGGAGGTACTACGCGGTGAAGGCGGGAACAGTTCAGGACTGATTTTCGATGACGATGGTATATCGTTGAAAATTAGACTCTACTGGCTAAAACTCCCATTTTTTTATCGTATGCCTTCGGGCTTATGTTATTTGAGTGTTTAATTTCCTTTTCCATTTATCTTCGTTACACGGTAGCTTACCCGGTAACGCAGGGGAGCAGCCACTTAGATTTTAATTGATCAGGTATCATCACAATAAAACTATAACCATGCCTAGAAAGAGGTCAAATTTTTCCCAATGTTCCAAAGGTGCTAAATGATTAAAGACCATAAGATCCCAACAATCTACCGAAGAGCGTTAGAAGAGACTTGATGCTGTTCGAGAACATGAGGCTGCAACTCGCTCCGTGGAAACTTCTTGGGATCACGAAGCACGCCTGCATTCTCAGCGTATTTACGCATCTACATCCAGGTCTCTAGAGACCAGTGAAGAATATGTGCGCGACTGACTGCTGATCGTGAACATCATGCACTGTCTCGCGAGTCGGAGACGTTCACGGAAAAAGCATGACGCTTGAGTTTTCAGCGGATATACGCATCGACTCTAGAGATAAGTGGGGGAAGGAGATGCGCGACTGACCGCTGATCGTGAACGTCACGCTAAAGTAAAAGAGATATAAAAATGGTGCCATTGCAAAAACTATTCCACGTGAAGAGTGTTTTCTGCTGTGAGACTAAATTTGAAGATCTGGAGCACCTGTAGGGGAACTCCAAAGCCCAGAGACAATATAACATATACATAAATGGCGTCTTAGCAAAAGTTGTTTAGTCTGATGGCATTTCCTGTTGACCAAAAAAAATAAAAAATTTGGAACATCTTGAATCGTCTCGCGCATCCCATTGATTTCCCGTCCCCGGGCTTATAGAATTCGACATCAGATGTTTCAGATCTTCGATTTTGACGACCCCGTTGTCGCTGGCATAAGCAACAGGATCCGCGTACGAAGTCGCGGGCAGAAGCTAGTAGTAAATAAAATGACTGGATAGTGACACAAAAATTCAAAACGACATTATTGCTTCAAGTAATATACCGTATTAAAAATTTGTGTGCTTATTATTCTTGGCAATGTTTGTAGACTGTAGTGTGTAGTGCAGTTTCAGCTAGCCAAAGTCATAATAATAAATGATAGATTACTTTGTTGCTATTTCTAAGGAAGGTCGATATTACAAATAACTCACATAGTGGTGCCGATTAAATTGTTAAATACTAAATTAATAAAACAGAATTGACAGCTCTGACGGACAAAAAAAAAATAGTTAGAAATTTTAAAAATTAAAAAAAAGATCATTTTGAATCAATAATTATACTTATAGCTTTAACTACGTATTCGATTGCTGTCATTTAAATATCAATACATAAAAATTCGGCAAAATATCACCCAAAATATATATCGTTTTTTTTACACAGTTACAATTGGTGCTAACTCGTTATACTGTATTAGGTCAGCGAGCATAATTATATAATGAAAGATCCCTACGTGACTTGAAGTGTCCGCAAAAAAACAAATGAGTTTCAATTTAAAATTATAAAAAAGAATAATCTCCTGTCAATTTGACTTTCCCACGACAATGTTTCAAACAAGAAAATTATAACCAGACCCATATAGGTCTCATGGTCGGAATGCTTACTAATAGTAAGTAGGTACTCTATATCAACGCGGATACACACGACTATATTTAACTCCATTGAGTATTTTTATCTGTTATTCTTCCTTCCCATGCTGCGTTACTAGTATAAACAGTTTATAGTTTGCAAAAACCAATACAGGTCACCTACAATAACAAATTTTTATGGTGTTCCGATATTTAGTCTGGGTTTGTTAATGAATTAAAAATGTCTGTTTACTGTCTATGTGGGGCTGTTATCGGGAATATTTAATTTGTTTATTAGTTCCATTTCAATTGCTTGAAAATAGTGTGATGTTCTGTAGAATCGGGATCTAGGTTTTACTAAAAAATAACAAACTTCAAATGTTTACAGTTTCCAACAGATGTAAACGCAGTTCACTGAACTTATTCTAACAGGTAACCAGCAATTAGTTGTGTTATATTTTGTGTTCTAAAAATATACAATATAGTATGCTAATATTTATGTGGTTTCAATACCGTTTTGCCGACACGTTAATCTACAGCATGTTTGCGATTACAGGCTAAAAGATTCAGGTTTCTAGTCTTACAGTATTTGTTTTTAGTTGGTTTTATTTAGCAATCTAGGCCAGATTGCTAAATAAAACCAACTGTACAAAGAACTGATTAATAATGAAGATTTATAAATTAACAACAACCTGTAGAGTCGTCTGAAACGTCAATTTATTATTGGTGATCTTTGCTGGTTGAGACTGACAGATGACTTTTGGAACAGAATCAAAAGGATATATGTAACATGATGTTTTGGCTCGAAAGCAAATGGATCTTTTGGTTCAATGATTAGTGAACGTGAAGTTTAACCAGAATTAATGTGTCTGGACGAGTCTAGACGCAATCTGTGTGGTCTTGGCCTAAAAATAGGAATCCTTTCTTCCGGTAACTGTCATAAAAGCTAACATGAACGGTATTAGTTAGTGATGAATGATAGCCACCGCCGAACACAACACTATATTTTCGCAAAGTCGTGTTGCATTGTATGCATCTTTTACTTATATACTACCAGTGTCAATTGATTATGTATCTACAAAAATAGTTTTTTAAGGGGATTTTTTTTCCACGCATATAAATTATATTAACGCATCCGCAACCTTACCCAGACCAATTTATTATTCTCTCTTATCAGTAGTTGAGGTGATTAAATAATACTTTAATGAATTAAATATGAGTAAAAACATATTCTATAGCATTTGAAGACCTTGAACATTACCTAAAAGAACCCAGAGAGCATAGAAATAGAAAGATTTAAAACTGCGCGAAAAGCAGACGAGACGAATTAAATCTAAAATTCGTATGTGCTTGTGCACGTCAGCAAGATTTTGATATATTGGAAACATAAAACCGTTTTTTTTTCATGTTCACATTTGATCTGTCTTTTGTAAAATGTTGATATATTTTTTTGGTTTTAATCATTTTACAAATCTTTACCTACTACAAATACGTTATGTCCATTTTGTTGGAAAAACGATACAATTGCTGTTTTTATGAAAACGATACTGTTTAGGTACATTTACGAAATGTTGTGGTCTTCTCATATATTTATTTGTTAAAAACGTCGCGGATAAATTAAAGCTGCTGAAACGATTCAAACAAAAAGGGCTGCTACAACTAATGATCTGTCTCAATGATAAGTTTGTTTTTAAACGAAATTGTAAGTATTGCCAACATGTTGTTTCCTGCTTATGAACTACCAAACTATTTTATTAGAGCTATAATGGCACAACTGTTGCTTGTTTTTTTTATTAAATTTATAAATAGAGTATTTTAAATTTTATTACGTGATACTAACGTAATCTCTGAAATTCATGTAATTATGTTCTCTCATCGTCATCGTCGTGTGGGTGTACTATACCCACCTCTATTATTCAATCCCTTTCGAGAGACGGTTAAAGATTATTTATTTATAAATTTTATTTCAATAAACACGTTTATACGACAACCCGTCAAAACAGTCTTTGAAAATAAATGAATTGTGTATATTTGTTTGAATACTCAAGTTTGAGCAAATAAAGAAATATCTGAATCTGGATCTGAATGAAATCGGTGTTTTTCCTATCTGACTACTCACCGAAACAAACTTTGAGATCATAGTGTTCTTTAATGTTTTAACTTTGTTTTGGTCAGAGGGGTAATTTTTTTATTTTAAAAAACGTTAACATTCTAATTGCAGTCTCATTCTGTCAAAAATACATCTAATTTAGGGAAATGAAAGGTATTATTGACACATTGAAACCTGTTTTTGAAACATCTTACGACATCTTTACTCCAATTTTTGGCATTGATTGTCGCTGACATGTGATTGCGACTAGATTTTGAACGTTTTTAATTACAGAAATTATTGCTCTACAGATCATGACTCTAAGGACCATGCGTATAGGTTTTTGTTGAAAGATTTGGTTAATCAAGGCATACAAAATGTCAGAAGGCAATCGTGTAGCTCAACTTCACTCCTTTAATGATATGTAAAAGTATCTGGGAAGATCTTCTTACAGATATAAATATCATTTCATCATTTCATTTCTTCGGAAACTCAACGATTAGGCCAAAAATACAAAAGGAAGACCATTTGTGTGGACCGCAAAAGTTCTCAAACTGCCAGAGAAACATTGAAAATTACTCAAAAATTATGCTGTTACAAACATCCATGGTATTACCACAGTCTAAAAACATACAGTCATCCGACAAAGCCGTCTAAACAGGGCAATCGTGCGAAGTGTGAGGGGCGAGACGCGGGAAAGCCGCTCCCGCACTGCAAACAAAACGAAGTTCGTACTGCGGGAGGTATTATTCAAGTCTAACGCATATAGAAGTTAATTTTTCCACAGATCAATCAAAGGCGTCGTCCTACTGTATTAATATTTATACTGTGGTATTACCATGTGGTGTATAGGTATAAAACGATCCTATTCGTGACGTAACGTTGTATTCCATATTTCTACTAATATTATAAACGCGAAAGTTTGTGAGTATGGATAGATGGGTGGATATTTGTTACTCTTTCACGTGAAAACTACTGAAAGGATTTTAATAAAAATTGATATGGTGTTAGCAGACACCCTGGATTAACACATAGGCAACTTTTTATCCCTGTATTCCCACAGGAACGGGACCTACGCGGGTGAAACAGCGGGACGTCTGCTAGTTGTAAATAAATTGGTTGACAAAGAAAAATATAAATGATTATTATTATACTGTAGAAAATCTTGTCAATACCCAGCATTGCAGTGCAGTTTTTCCTTATTGCATACTGTCTGCTGTGTTTTTAAATTATTTTATTATTCTATTAGATCGTGGTTTAGATTACTTGATTATATTACACGGCGATTAGACTGGAATAATATAAATCCAATAAGATATTGACACAATAATTATATTCTCATACTCGAACAAACAACTTGATAAAATTTATATAGTCTTATCGGAAATCATTACGTTGGATTCAATAGAAACCTATAATGTGATTTTCCTCAAATTTGACGTCATTTTTCTCGAAGGTCATTCAATAGATAGTTACATGAACTCTAATAAAATGCCAAAAATAACAAAAAATCTTGGAAATCCCAGCTTACATTGGCGCTAGACAAAAACGATCACTATGAATCGGTCACATATCGAATGAAACATTGGAATGGTGCCAAGTTTTCAATAAATGCAAAATATATTCTATTTATTTTATTTTATGACGCGGTTCACGTAACTGGCGTTCGACACGGATCAAATTATAATAAATGTGAGACGCTAGAATCTTGTTAGTCATCATTTCTCAACGTTCATAATTCAAGGACTTATTCCCTTGAGGATTAACAAGCTACATAAGAAATTCGATGTCATATTTATTACAGCTTTTGCAAAGACCCTTTTAAACTTACTTGTACCTACTTATACCATATTAATATAAATTCACTATTAAATGCTGACACTTAAATCGAAAAAACTAATGTGTGATAAATCTAAATTAAACTAGTCGCACCTTAACTTTGAATTTGTTAATACGGGAATAAAAGCAACTGCTGCAAGCGAATAATCTTTAGCGTGTTATACATTTTTAATTTTATAACTTTGAACATTACTGTTTAAAAAGCAACGGCTTAATAATGGCCAAAAAAACAAGTTCTTTTCATTCATAACCGGTTTTCTACCAATTTGTGTTACTTATATGGAAGTCTCCTGAGTTCCTGTTCAGAGAGACGATCACCCGTTCTAATCTCGAACGTTATCGGGATCGAATTTAGATCGAATAAGGCCAGCATTATCGTACACAACGCGAGGTGCTCCTACCTCTTGTATTTTACTCCGCGAATTCATTCGAAGCATTTTGTAAGGCTTACTTTGTTCCGAATCCAATTTCAGAAATAGCCTTCAGGGGGGAGGTATAAATGCTGAATTTATTCGCGAAAGTGAGAATTCACAATTGAGACTAAAATTCCAGCTAAATGAAATAAGGCACCAAAGGGTGATGGCGGCATGTTCAGAATGGCTACTACCTGATTATTGTGATTACTATTCATTCACATCGCTTGGCGATCGAAGGTTCTGAGGTGGGGAATACTGGAATATATTATTTTATATTTAGATAAAAGATTATCTAAAAAATAGGTGACGTTGATGTTAGTCCGTTAGCAACAGCAGATGGAATACGCAAACTTAACAATTTTCTAATTGATGACCAGGTGAACCTAAAACAATGATAGAATTTAAAAATTAAAACCAGCAGGTATAAACAAAACAACTTTACCGTTATTCAACTTTCACTTATCAAAAACTCAAGGAACAATACAAAAAAAGGAACACAACATGCAATTATTTTTCAAAATTTAAAAAGCTGTGGATAAAAAGAGTTTGATGAGTTTGACAGCATAATTTGCAAGTAAGCCCACACTAACAAGCCTAGAGTTATTTATAACAAGAAACCTGCACCCCAGTTTGATTGATGACTCACTGAATGTAGAAACAGTTGGCATGGAGTCAAGTAAGGTGAAGTTCCATCAAAGGCTATCGAGAACAAATCCCAATCCCAAGTATGCTACGTATATATAACTTTAGGTGGTTTACTTTTGGGTATTTGTACTTTACGAAAGTAAAAATACCCAAAAGTAATATACTAGATTCAAGATATAACCTTCGAATCAAAATAAAAGAATAGTTTCATCGAAAGATATGGAGGACGAAAATAATACATAATAATTTTTTTGCCAATCACAATAATTGAGATTATAGGTACTTGATTGTTTTACCAGAAAACGGTCCAAAACTCGTTCTAATTAAGACCAGTCATTAATAAATATCTTATACTTACAGTGTATATGACTGTAAAAAAACGTAATTTAATTTAAATAATCACTGACATTGGCTAGCTGTTCAATGTACACTTTTTCTTTCATTTACATTTTATTATATCCACCCTTTATACGAGTAGTAAGTAATCCCTTTACTTTTCATCTATCGAACGGTAACAAGTCTTAAGCTGTGACTGCAGCAGACAGCTCCTTCACCATTGCAACTTATTGAATGATGAAATTTATGTAACCGCGTTTATCTATAACATCGTGTTCCATTCAATTAACTTCACTTACTGAATAAATTTCTGTCAATATAAATTCTTTGACCGTCGGTCGGTCGGCTATTTGAGCGGCGTTGCAAGTTTATGTTAATATTTCCTTTAAATTCTGTAGCTTGCTAATATAATTCCGTTATTTCCTGAATTAGGCTTTTGTGACGATGCAACTACAAGTAGAATTATAGTCTACGACGGGCATTCATAATATTTTTATCTATGAATTCAGTCCAATGCTTTAGATAAAACAGTGATTAACGTCACCACATATTGAGAAACAGTATTAAACGAGTTCCCAAGTAAAATCACTTTTCAGGCTCATACATGTAACCCCAGAAACCAATAGGTCTATTTCTTTACTTCATATTTTTATTCAGTGGTACATATTCGTTGCAAGCTTACTTCGGTTGTCATATTAAATTTCTTGCTCCACTGACATTCTGATTTTACTCTGTGATACATCTAACAAGCAAACCATCTACAAACCGTGCTACTACGGTTGTTTGGTCGTACACATTCATACAAATACATAGTTGAAGAAGTATCCATAGTTGACTTTAACGTAAAAATTAGCTGCCAATGTAGTTTTAAATGTAAAATATTCTAAAACGCATAAAATAATATCAGTCTGTTTTTATTCACAAAAGTCATGAGAATAAACCCCTATGTTTTTGAATGCGGTTTAGTGATTAGATTAAACATTTATTTCTAGATTTCTTCAAGGAAAACGTCCTTCATTGTTATCAGTGGTGTCTAAAATAAACTTAGAAGGTAAAATGAACTTCGATAGTCGCAGTAGTACTTGACAACTTTTGCCACTTCGCACCATGACATTAAAAAGAAAATACACAACACAAATGTCAAGGATCAAAAGAGTAGATGCCAACCCTACTCGCGGTCACAGAACGTGCATAAGAAGATAAAAATACAAGAACAGCAAAACAGCAATAATAAAACAAAGTAAAATAGCATCCAGTTCTTTAGAGTCCTGCTACATAAACATAATAGAATCGTGATAAAGACAAGAACTATAAAATGGTTATAATATAACTGCAACATGTCGTTTAGCATACAACGTCTTGCATTTAGCTAGTATCTAAACATAGGTGGTAAACACAAGGGCAGTGGTTTACTTCGACTCATGCATAAAGTGTTGGGTTAAAATCCAGACCAGTAACAATTTAATATTTTCAAGTCTTGAGTCACACATCCATCTAATTAACAAGTCATTGGGTTGAGGAGGTTAGGTATTCGCTTCATGTAAAACACTAGTATTCAGCTGCAATCAGTTAAGACTGGAAGCCAATCCCAAGATTAATAGGCAAAAACTAGACAGATAATGATAATGATGATCATGTACACACTACCTCACTAACATCGATTAAGAAAAACATCGAGAGCAAACTTGGACTTATAAATTATTTTAGTTAAAATCCGCCTTGAGCAGGCGTGGTTATTAATCCACGTTGCCTTCTTTGTGTGAGATGAGTTCTTTGCTCCGCTACAGAAAGGTAAAAGGCTGATATTATTATTTTATAACTATACTATTATTATTATAAAAAACGTAACTATGAAAAGATTTTGTGAAAGATTATATGGTTAGGACACAAAGTGACTATTGCAATGACGGCTAATATAGATTTATGAAAGAAAAAGACACCTAGTGCGAGTTTGTTTTACGTTTACGCGATCGACACGTTTATAACGTTCGGCGCTCCGATTGGCTCGTTCTAAGCTTTTAACCAATCAGAGAGCCAAACGCGGTGAACTTTTCAATTGCGTTAGCGTAAAAACAACTCGCACTCAGCGCACTGGACCACCAAATAAATTGGGAAGAGAGCAGAAAGATGATGAAGATGATGACAAGAAAAACGGTATACGACTTCATAATAGTTAGAGGAAAAGCTAGGCAGACGACAATGCCAAGAAAAAATGCTCCAGTGATTTACTATCGTTGCGACAATCGTCATTTGTTCTTATTTAAATATTAATAAAGCTTTGAACCACACCTTCTTATATTCCATTTTCGACAAAGATCTGGCTTTCCGTAACCTGTTTGCTTGGTTAGTGTTTGCTTTATCAATTAAATTTAGAAAACACAGGTGAAGGTGAGCCTTACTCGCGGCAACTTTGATAGTGAAGGGACCGTCTTTCTCAATGCAAGCAAGTATGATTACCACTAAAATGTTACTTCTAATTAGAGCTGCAAATACTTGAACAAATAATAATATAATGTATAAACAACTAACTCCTTTTTTGTGTTTCCTGACAAGTTATAAACAGTATTATTTTCATCCCCAGCAAGTGATATTGTTATTCTTATTAAGGATGATGTGAGATAAAGTGGGGTAACTAGGTCAAATGCAGTATCATAAGGGCTTCTCTGGTACGTTACAATGTATTTAATACCCATGTTTTCTTGTCCCGCAGTTTTTTCATAACAATAAAAATATATTTGTCAAGTGCATATAGGTACAACCACTTTTATCACAGTATATTGCTAAGCAAAAAATCTGAAATCAATTTTATTGATAGTAGGTATAGTTAATTCAGGAAAACTTATATGCCTCTAGAACAGGTTTCTTAATAATCCAAGTAAACTTGGTTTTGCACTTGCAACATTCTTAAATTCTCTTTGTGTTTCAAAATGGAATAAAACCCTCGGCTACATGACATTTTTTACTAATTTTCAATCCAAGCAGTTATGGATACGACTCCGTGGATTAAAAGTGCTGGTCAGATGCACCTTTTTATCATAAAGATTTCGATTTAATCTAAAAGCAATATGGAAGAGTTTTATGTTTATTTAAATTATTTTTGCATTCAGCAAAATGTGTAGTGATCAAATTCAGGCAAAATTAAATCTCACCACATGACGGTGATGCAACCTTTTTAGATTTTAATTAGCAAGAGGGTCGAGCATTATCGCGCTCTACCGATGCACCTGTTTCTACTTACTTCATCGGACGCATGTTACTTTCTCGCGTGCGTTTTGTTTTTGATCGTAAATTACTGTGACCAATTCTCTTCCCGTCTTGCTTTCTTCTATTTCCATCTCTATTAAACATGTGTTGGTCTCTGCTGACTTTGATTAGTAATTTAATTTTGCACTCATCACACACACAGCATGAACGGTATAATTTAGGCACATATTGCTCTGAACACTCAACTTTGTATTATACTTTAAATGAAATAGAACTATTATTCAAAATATCTTGTCTACAACTTCTGTTAGTTACCTGTTTCATTAATAAATGCATGTTCTGCTAGAGATTCCACTTATTTATTAGTTCATATCAATTGGACAAGTCAAGTTACAAGCGGCATAAGTGTATAACTTCTCTAGATACTATCGGAAGCAAAGTGCTGCAATATTTTATAGAAATTGATGATAAACGGTAACAGGTTGTAAGCCTTGCCAATGCTTGATTATTATCTTGTCTTTAAAATGATATTCATTGCTTGTAGAAATATTTTTATATTAGGTATGGTTTAATAGTCCTTGTCTTCATATACTGGGTTTAAATTCTTGGATGTAGATAATGTTGGCTTTATATTTTGTATATAATACCCGGCCTTTATAATAATTTTTGGTCATGTCGTATTTTTCTAAATGCAGTGAAAACTTTCCGGAATGTTCCATATCGGTAACCATTATTCAAACAACACTTTCATTTGTCTACTTCGAAGACGCCGAAGATATATTGAAAACGGTTCCAGTTCAAACGGTTAGAAAGAGTTACTAAGGTGTTGGAGCTCGAAATCTTGGAAAACGAACAATGACAATGACCCCGAGATTGTAGCCGGTGTGAGAAAGTTTGGACGAAATTGGTTCTTAACGGAAAGAGAATAAAAGTGATGTTGATGTTGATAGGTGTATAATAAATGTTTGTTTAGCTCTCGACGCTGTGAAAGATTGATAGACTAGCCCGTGAATGAACTGAGCAAATATTACACTGCTGATATTTAACGGCAATTTTCGTAAGAAATGTTCAACAATTCTTATTGTAATATCATTTTGTATTGGCATATAATTAGTGTTGTTCTAGTTAATAGATTGATTACTAGTTTCCTCGAAGTATCGAAACAATATATTCCGTATGGAAGTCTGCCAAAATCATGCCATCATCTTGTATTTTTGAATTTTACTTTCTGCTATGTTCTGTTAACTGTTTATTATTAATCTTTTTATTTATCATTTTGAAGATTGTGGCATGGACATTTAAATTACCATTACGAGTACCAATCAATATATTGGTCTATACAAGATTATTGCTTTGATTCCTTGAGATTATAATATTTACTTATTAATATGTCCTGCCATCTTGATTTTTGCCGTATTTTCAAATTGCTAGCCGTGTAAATCTATTGGCTTTATGATACTTATGAAAGTATTTCACTGTACTTTAAAGCTGTGTGTTTGTGATAAATAAATCAATAAAATATTTAAGCTAAAATTTTTTTGCAAAAAATAAAACCGACTTCAAAAAGAACACTAAACGGTGTAAAATTATTCTAAATTAGGAAGTCTGTGGCTTTGGTGGTTTTGTCTTATTCATGATGGGCCACCGACTTCCGAATATAGAGTTATTTTACACCGTTGAGTGTTTTTTTTAAGTCGGTTTTATTTTTTCCAAAAAAGTTTTTTATTTTTCCAATTGTAGTTGTTTTCATACATATATTTGCCATGAATTTATTTTATATTGTTAATTGTTATGTTAACATCATGTACTGTTGTACATGATATGATATTAGGGTTATCCACTTATCCCTAATAAATGAAAATTAACATACCTAACTGTTGAAATCTAGGTATATTGTACACATCTGCGTATCCCCCAGAGCACACAGGCGTAATGATACGTCATGACGTCTCAAACGTGTCGCCGTGAATCGCTTGGATGTTTATTGTTTATACAACATCATGATGTTGTATAAACAATAAACATCCAAGCGATTCCAGCAATTCCACAACTTTTTCACACAACGCCATTTAGTTAAGTTAAGCTTGAGAGCTTGCGTTATAATAATAATAATAATAAATATTCCACAACTTTTTCACACAACGCCATCTAGTCCCAAGATAAGCTAAGAGCTTGTGTTATGGGTACTAAACAGCTGATAAACATACTTATATATTTTCTAAATACATACATATTATAGATAAATTACACCCAGACACAGAACAAATGTTCGTGCTCATCACACAAACATTTGTCCTGGGTGGGAATCGAACCCACGACCTCCGGCATAGCAGTCAGGGTCACTAACTACTAGACCAACAGGCCAGTTATGGGTACTAAACAGCTGATAAACATACTTATATACTTCTAAATACATACATATTATAGATAAATTACACCCAGACACAGAACAAATGATCGTGCTCATCACACAAACATTTGTCCTGAGTGGGAATCGAACCCACGACCTCCGGCATAGCAGTCAGGGTCACTAACTACTAGACCAATGCTCGCGACAGATTTGCCGTCTATTTTTGAAGAGTTCCGTTGTATTTCTCCGAAGATCAGCACCAGATCTTTATCAAATTAAAATGGGACCACCTCAGGAGTATACTATTTCAAATAAAAAAAGAATTTTCAGAATCGGTCCTCAAATAGGGAAGAAATCAGGTAACATACATTAAAAAAACACAACACACAAACATAGAACCTCCTCCTTTTTTGAAGTCGGTTAAAAATTAGAAACTCTAATTCAAAGTAATTTCATGAAGATCACATCTCATTTTACGCATTGTTATTACAACCAACATGTTTTGTAATCCTGCACATATTTACTTACAAGCTTCCTCATACTCTGTGATAATGAGATAAGACATGATTCACACCCGCAACAGACTCACTTATATACATTACGTATATGGTATATATATAGTTTGCATAATATTGCATTATCTCTGAGCGTAAAAGACATTGAACTTTATTTTAATTTATTTTTAGATGAAGGAACTCTGAACGGGATAAAAATCTGAGTTGTCGTCAAAATATTTTTGTAAAAAAAGATGACGCGGTTTTCGTTTCACCACGCGCTAAGGTTTTCATAAAAATAGGAACTAAAGATGACAAAACAATAACATTTATTTTATTAAACTATGCGTTTGACTAAGAACCAGACAAGACCCTCGTAAAAGAAGTACTTTTAAGACTAAATGTTAATATCTGGGTTTCACGTAAGAATAACTTGACTGTCTTTATAGCAGCAGAGAACATGTTACTTCTAGACATGCTGGCACCATTAAATTAACTATCTAGTAAGATAGTAGTAAACGCGTAAAATAAAATTAAGAAGGTATTCAAATACCAGTTTGAACTTAATATGCACCACGTGAGCCCTCTGCTCTTAAATGATAAAGTCCATCACTTATAATAGGTTCTACATCATTACTATCAAACGCATGCTACATCTATTTGATACAAGCCGTATCAGTACGTTGCAATCTAACACCATTTAATGATAATGTTTTAATAAATCAATGTCTATTGCTGTTCCTAAGCCTATCTCGTCGACCTGTTTTATACCTAATAGAATGGCTTCACTGTTATGAAATTTTGTTTCTATCAATTACTTAGTATCTGTTTAGTTATTATTAACGCGTTCGCTAAAAAACGAAAGAAGTGGCTAAGTTTTTAACCAACAACATTTGTAAGTTGTTGTCATATCCGTGAAATAAAGATCAATTTAAGGCATTTAGTAGATAAAATCGAATTTAAAAAAGAAGACATTTTTCCCAATCTGCACAAATACGAAAGAAAGTGTTTTAAATAAAACAAATTTATTACCTGCTTAGGTTACATAAGTGGAATCGATGGTCACTCATCTAATGACCAGACTCGGCAAGCGCAAGTCAACCTTGAATCGACTTATCCGGCTGTTATAACTTTAATAAATTGTAAAATTAGTAACTGATATTTAGATACTATTAATAAAATGTAGTTTTTAATTGTGTAAAAATTTGGTTACTTGTCTTTGTTTACTTATGTGTAATAATGTCAGACGATTAATCAGATAGGAAATAATCGTGGTAACAATCTAGGACAAAGTCGTCATTAGAGTCAATGAACTGCGATTATCGTGACTGATAACGTTAATATTTCTGCTTGGAATGTTTGTCATTTATCAAATTGGCCTTTGATTTATTTTCGGGATTTTTTTTACTTTTCTGAGAGAGGACTAGATGTTAAGTACCTATTTAACATTGATAAAATGTTTTGTAATTAGTTCATAGTTTTGCAAAACACTCGATTGAGTAATTTATGTTTCTTTTATCTTAGAATAAGTTTAAAACTATCGTCGTCAACAATTGCTTAGAAATAACTAATACAAGACTTAAGACTCTCTGGTATTAGCTCTCAAAATGCTCCGTCTAGAAGTTCCATTTCCAGAAGTTACACGCACCATCATTTTTTATTTTCGATCGTGCGTCACGTCTTACAACTTCAATTACTTTTAAGATAACATGTTCCTTTAAACATGCTTTTAACCATTCCTTAAAAGTTACCAGTACTCAGCAGCATCCATGTACGGAACAAGAGACCTGATTCGAGTCCCCTGAATTTGCATAAAACAACAATACTGGATAGGTAGTGTAAATGTTTTTGTAAAAGCCGAAACAGAACTCGTTCGGAGACTTCGGAGACCAATCGGTTTCTCTTTACACGATGTAAGGTAAACAGTAAGACCATGTTTTCTTGTGCATTGGGTTTGGCGGCATTGCTTGTGAAATTAAATGTTCCCTTTGTGTTCGGTTCCTACGTTTCAATATTAGTGAAAGCCTGCTTCGAAATTATAGCTGCTGGGTCAGAGTTGTAGGTAAACGAGTTCCAAATGAAGGTAGTTATTTCAATCGTATGTTCTCTACCTGTTATAATGGCTCCCACAGGAGCAATTGCGTGTACGCAATGACCCATATTGTTTGCCGCAGTTCAACACCAAAGAGATTTGGAGTTTAATGTACCGCTAGTACTCATTTCAGATCAATTATTGAGGTTAGGCAACATTGACGCGGTGATTGGTAAATGTTTACTGACCGGTGTACAATATTGGTTGAAATTTTCGTCTGCAGTGAGTGTAAAATTGATATACAACGTGCTGTAGGTAAACTATTTGAAATTGATATTGAACACTTCCTATCATACCTATCTTGTTGTGGAATTCTGTAATAGTGTTTACCAAAGGCTGTATTGTGAATGTGTTGTTATGTTGCTTTTAGTAACACAAACTGCTTTTAACTGTCATTCTGTTTGTCACATGATCTTTCGATAGCTTAATCAACTCATAGTTGTAAGTAAATATTGATACTAAGCAGTTGCATAGGAATCCAAAAAGTTACACTGTCACGCTTTAACCTGGTGAAAAAAGAGGTCAACATGTAATAAGGTACTAACCAATCATTAAGACCCAAATTACACTAATGATTAGCAAGTCTTTGAGGTAATTGCACTGTAGTAACCTGTTTTTCGCAGGCATACTCAATTATCTGCTTCCGTACTTAGATAAGAATATTTCTATCTATTTTAACAGTCAGATAGACTTGATAACGGTTTCGATGATAACCTACCGTATCTTTCATTTTCCAAATTCTAGTGGGAATAGAAATGTTAATAGTGAAATTTCATGGGCACCATGGTTGATTGGTCAAAGATTGTGCTACCCTTGACAAGGTGTTGGTCTTGGCTGTCATTTGTGAACAGTTGACAGTCGTTGCAGGTAGGTTTACTCTGACTGCTAGTTTTTCTCAGCAAACAAGTTGTGGAAGTCAGATAGGCAGTTTCTTCGTGTAAATTATTGATACTGCATATAGTAAGTAGCACTACATGTAGTACTATTGCATGTTTACTACATGATAGTCAGCAGATTCCAACGAATTGTGAAAGGCTGGGCATATGATGACATAACAATTCTTAGGTCACCGGTTGTTGAGTTCAGAAGTCAATCAGTGTGATAAAATCACAGCTTATGTGGTACGTAGTTTACTATTAAAATGAGAGAGTTATAAAAATGTTAAGGTATGCTAACGCAGTTTTGATTAAGTACGTAGATCACAAGAACTATGGGTAAATTTTGAAAACTGGTGTGTTCGTTTGTTGACAAATTACAACAGTTAAATGAATGAGGAATAAGAAAAAAACAGTTGAACAAAGGCCTAAATAGTACGTATCTTACAATACAGTAAATACGGGCTATCAATGGAGTCAAGATAAAGAATAGACAGAACAGCGAAATGAAGACATGAATGGTATTATATGACTAACTACAACACTGTTATCTAACTGTTTTTCAACATGTTTACGAAGGTCTAATTGACAACACACGCACCTTTTACTGTTTTACGATTAACACCTTTAAACAAGTTTTTACGACCTCCAAAGAATATCTTATCTCTAAGCGGATTTACAAATACAAGAATTTGACTATATTAATAAGATTTGGTAAATAATACCTACTACAAACTAAGAAGGTGCATTATAATTGAAAATGTCATAACGAATAGAATTTATGCTGTATGATGCTATCACGACATCGTGGGTAATCTCATCATCTTGAAAATTTTATACAAACGTATTGGGTAGCATGAAAAAATTAAATTAACAAACTGCTAACACTTTTCTTTTAAATTCGTTATAATTATATAATAATAATGTGCAGTACGTGATACTGGCTATCAAAGTAGTCAACGTCCGCTCAATTGCTAAAGAAGAAAAAATAAATAAATATGACGACCATTAGATAAAGGCTTTTCTTGGGAAGGATAGACAGGCAGTCATGCTATTCACAGCGCAGTTTATTGGCACCCGTCACCGTTTGCAGGCATCAATGGGCATTTACATATAGCAAGACGATTTGCGAATAATCTCCTGCATCTTAACAGGCTTTAAGCTTTATACCTATTGAATAAAGACGTACCACAACAGACAAACCATCTGCCAAGACACCAAATTGCCAGTTTTATAAAGATTATAAAATTAAGTAATGTCTTTGAATGAATTTAGTTTAGCTTGTCCTGAGAATACTGCAAGATAGCGATTCTTGTAGAAAACAGGATAAAGGTACCCGTGGGCGTGATCTAGTGGACATTCAAGTACTTAAACAATTGTTATCTTAAACTTGACACGAACAAAATTTATGCTATATTAGATTTCTGGTAGCTCTTTCTCAACTGGTTTAAATTAATTATTTTCGTTAGAAATAGAAATGAGTATGATATCAAAGTATGTAAATTAGAATAGACATTGTGTTTAGTTTACCAAGAAATTAACATTTCAAGCCTACTAATGAGAATATTTTGCCAAGTCTGTATGTATTTTTCGAAGAACCAACTTACTGTGTAGGTATATAAAGAAGAAGCAAAATTATTATCTTGTAGATAAATTTAAAATTTCATCTATAAATCTAATAATGTTAGTAAAAGCTCATTTGAAATATTTCACTAAAATTTCTGCACCTGATCAGGCGCAGAGAAGTCGTAAGAATAAACAATAGGGTTAAAATTGAATCTAAACTCCCCGATTGCCGTTCCAATTTTCTTTAAAGTTTACATTGGCATCAGAAGGCAGGTTGTAGTCACGTTTCATACAGGTAACAATTCATAGGTGTCAACACGAGCGATATTGAAAATGTTCGGTGATACGCGAAGAAATAGTCGTGAGACACATTACTGAACAAGACAAGCAGCAAGGTGAACATTCTGAAGACGATAATTTTACTAATGAACTAAACTTGTCGGAGCTACATTTCTAGTGAGTCTCATTCATGGTACATTTACAAGACAGGAACACAAAAAAAAATACGAAATGATTTAAACTTGGCAAGCCCTCGTTAGACATTGTGCCATATTAGTAAAAAAAAAAGAAAGCTGATTCATTCGCAACAGGTATTGTTTAATAGGTATAGCAGAAAATCTATGAAAAGATCTGAAAAATTTATAAAAGTTACGAACCAAAAAAAATTTGTGTCAAATTGTCGCTTGTTGACAAACTTTTTAGTTCGTCATTTTTTGTCACTGTATTATGTTTATCTTGGTGATATAAGGAATCTCGGGTCAGAATACTTTCTGCTATATTTCCGTAGCTAAGCACTATAATTCCACATGTGCTCTCATACTAATAATGTCAACAGAGGCACTATAATGTGCAAGAATATCTTCAGCAATAAACTGCTGCTACCCGTATAGTGAATACTAAAACTAAATGTCTGTGTCACAAAATGTTTTTATTATTTGTCAACTATCCATGTGATTCTCGTCTAAGAATATTGTCCGTAAGTAATAGTATTTACGGACAATATTCTTAGACGAGAATCACATGGATACACACACAAATGGACACAAACTTTCGCGTTTATAATATTAGCAGTAAGTAGTATAGACTATATTAGTAGTTAGTAGTAAGTTGTAGTCTATACTACTTACTACTAATATTATACACGCGTATGTTTGTGAGTATGGATAGATGGATGGATGGATGTTTGTTACTCTTTCACGTAAAAACTACTGAATGGATTTTAATAAAATTTGGTATGGAGTTAGCTGACACCCTGGATTAACACATAGGCTACTTTTTATTCCTGCATTTCCACGGGAACCGGACCTACGCAGGTGAAACCGCGGGACGTCTGCTAGTGAAATCATAAGACTCAAAATATGATACTCCGTACAATTTTAACTGAAAAGACACACATTATACATAATTATCTAGCATGTGAATCGGTGCCAATACCTAGTTGATTGTTTTACTTATTTTTTTTTTGCTTTAAGAGGTCAGATAACAACGATCTATTGTACAGCGATATTGTTGTTTTCTAATGATTATCTAATTTTGTTAATTAGTGAGGTTTTGTTTATCGAAGTTCCGGTTCTTGGCGTTGTGCGCAGGCCATGATAAATAAATGGAAACTGAAGTTCATCACTTATTTACGAAAGTTAATGTAACCCCTGATCGACGGAGAAATAGTGTAACATAGAGGAGCCACAGTGCTGGTTTTCAACGATACCTTGCGTTGATTTTTTTATTTATTTATTTATTAAAACTTTATGCACACTAGTGCATAAAGTTTTTACTATAAAAGACACTATACATAAGAGACAGAACATGGAACATTTTTAAATATTACAAAAAAATAACAGAAATAAAATTGAAATTATTATCAATTTTTTGCATGTACACACTGATATTACTTAGGTATACACACATCAAACAAAATGAAAATCGGCAGAAATAAGTCTGCAAAATTTAAACACAAAATCACTAAATAACATCCTTACTATTGTACCTTAGTTAGTCTATAGATTATAATATATTCCCGGGAAATACAGAATCCTGACATATTTGATTAATTATCATCAGGGTTTTTGTCACAATTATTTTATTTTCCTTACATACAAGTGGGGAAATATTATCTTAACGGGTTTTAACTGTTGCATCTGGTGCATAGAATACTGTTTTTCCTTTTGATTTATTTTAAGTAGAATTAGTTGATACCTACGTATGTTTTTATAATAAAGTTTTGGGTAGAAACCGGGTTGGTACCTACTGATATGACTTTTTTTTTCCTATTATTGATAGGCACGCATTTGACCACTATCTCACCTGATGGTAAGCGATGATGTGGTCGACGATGAAGCACGCTTGCCTAGAAGCAACCTGTTCACTCTTGACTAGAACACCCTAGGTTGTAGCTATCAGGAAACACCGACTCCGGCAGGGAATTCCACTCTTTAGCTCTTCGGACAATGATGTGTTTCCAAAGCGTGTTTGTGTTAGGTATATTATGTGTGTACAGTGATTTTTTCTGACATCGGTGAAGTGAAACATTGACAGAAAAGCTGCTAAACTAACAATTATGGTGTTAAATCATCTACTCGCCTTGAACAGGCGTGGTGGTTAATGATCCGGCCTTCTCTGCATAAGAAGAGGACTTTACATTCCAATGGGACAATAAACTTGGTATTATTATAGACCGTTTGAAGTTCTGTGTTCATAGCTAAACTTTATAGCGGTGTTAAATAACAATTGTTGTTAAAAGTGAGTTTAAAGAAGATAATTTAGAGACAAAATGTACTCATCTTAGACCTTCCTAGTAATTAAACAAACACTAAAACGTATAACGTCATAAAGTCCTTCATCTATGTCTGAAGGAACAATTTAATACAAAACAAATGACAAACCCAAACACATAATAAGTAGTTAAAATAGGTTTTACGAGCCTACCAAGTCAGGAAAGGCGATTTGAAAACGTTAAAGACTCACGGGTTTTCGTTTACGTCCTTTAAAATTTCCTCAACGAGCACTGGCTAAGGGTAATAAAAAATCTGCTGAAATTGCCCATTTTGGGACTAAAGGAACTTGCTTAAGAGTACTTGTCAGCAGCTTTGATTTTAAAAGAACACTGACAAAGGTTAAGTTTATAGGAATTAAAGGAATTGAAGTTAAATTGTCGAATTGTATTGGAGATGTACCTACATACGTCAACTTAAAGTCTAAGTTTGATTGCTCTATGCGGGACGGATTCTACTTAGCCGGTTACCTAAGTCAGTATTGTCAAAGCTATGACCTTAATTGCTGATTAAAAAGGTGACACTTGCACTGGCAAGTTTGGCACAAGATTAGAGTTATATTTCTAAATGTGGCCAATCCATAGCTATTTATAGACTTATGTAAACTATACCCATGCGAGGAACTTAAGCTATTTTGTTCTTTATTTTCAAGTGGTTTATAATAAAAGTAGTCTGCTAAGTGACGATACTTGAGAAGGTATTATGTGCCCTGACTTTATTAAATAAGGAATTTGAAAACTGAGAAAGACATAAAAGACTCGACAGTCACTTCGTCTTCTATACAAAGTCATTTAGGAAAGAGCTAGAAAATACTGTTCTTTCAAAAGATTAAAAAAAAACAGGGAGAAGCGATGAATGACAGAAGCTGATAAACAAATTGACTTAAACTGAAATTACCCGTAGGTAATCTTAACTGTGCCTGGCAATCTTTGACACCCATAAATATGCGCAAAACATATTAAAGTGGTCAATTTTCAGCACAAATTTACCTTCTTCATCTGTACATTTTAGTGTCACACACAAGTCGCAGAGACTATTTTAATACAAGGAAAGTGACATCAATAAATAAAGATCCCGAAACAGGAAAACTCCTCTTAATTTATATCAAATAAATTGCGTAAATTATCCTGCGTAGATACATCGTATCAATCAGCACTAACGAGGGCCAAAATAAACGTAACACCAAAGATAAAATTATTTTGCAAGTTCAACGAACTTTGGTACCGTATGTACCCTTGAGTCTTCTATTGCATTATGTCACGTTAGTTCATGAGTTTACGAGAAGTTAATGTAATACTAACTTTTTGCAGATGTTTTGGATGGTCACGTTGAAAAGTTAATTGAAAAGTGAGTAAAAAAGGGTATAATTTATAAGGCCGATGTAAGTGGAAATGCCAGGACCGGACGGCCCAAGAAGGACATACGGAGACCTAATTGATTATTTGATATTATTAAAAATGGCGTCAGCAAATGGTATTGTAATTTTATTGTTCTCGGACTGGTTTTAACTGTTACCGAATAGGTATATTTATGTCATGCAAATCTAAAATTATAAAGAAGTATAGTGCAATGCTGATAGCACTTGAAATCTATGCTTCATTATATCGATACGAAGAAAAGTAGAAATGTAACTTATTCAATTCATATGTATTTTCAGAGTCAATCTTAGACGTCTGGGACTTAGGTGCGAGATAACAATATCTTTAATCGCCAACCCTACTTTTATCAAGCGTGGTGACTAGTGCTCTTGTTGTCACTGTATGAACACAGTGTTTTTCCCACCAGTAGAACAGTAACCTATCATTAGTGAAGTGTAATTTTAGTTTATTAATATTATGTAAAATACGTAGTTTTACGTTAAGATATTTCTGGGCCTGCGGTAGGGAATGCAATCTCGTACGAGATTTCCGCCTAGCGAGATCTCGCGAGACTCAAAACCCAGTCTCGCGAGATCTCGCAAATTACGGGATCTCGCGAGATTGGGAGAATGGCAATTAAAACATATGCAAATGCTTGTTTTAAGAACTAGTAATTGACATGATATGTAATTAAATAGAAACTGCGTTGCTTAGTTATAAAAATAATGTAGGTAAGTTTTATTTTAAAAATCAACAGAGTACTTATTATTTTGTCTCTAACTCTAATAACATTTGTTTATGTCTATAATTATTATACCTACTGTAGCTAATCAGTTCAAATTCTTACAATATTGGTAACATAACAATAATTATCTTTATTTAGACTTTTGTAAATTATTACTTTAGTTTCAATAATTAAGAGTAATAGGAACATTACTTATGGTAAATAAATACAACAAAACAAAAACTTAATTCACAAGTTCTTAAATAAATGTTGTGAGATCGTATTAATCAAATAAAAGAAGTTTAAAGTAGAAGTCAGATGAAGTTATCAAGGTACGGAAAGGCAATTTAGTTTGTCTGAAAATGGCTTCTCAAAAATCACATCATGTCGAGAGTATCATCTGACAGACGACTTCTGATTTTAAATGCAAAATCAGAAGTCGTCTGTCAGATGCGCCAGGCGCGGCTGCACGGCCGGCCAGGATTCAGTTCGCGCGCAGCCGCGCTATGAAATACACATCGTCACGCTGCATTTATCGATCTCGTTATCTCGCGAGATCTCGTACGAAATTTGACGAGATCCAATCTCGTAAAATATGGCCGGGATATCGCGAGATCGGGATCTCGGCGAGACGAGATTGCATTCCCTAGGCCTGCGTCGTCTGAAATAAATGTATTATTATTATTTTTATAACATAATTATAAATAATAACAAACCGCACAATGATGATAATGAAAACAATATGTCCAACTGCTAGGCAAAAGTCTCTTCTCATACAGAGAAGGCATTGATCACCACGCTTGCTCGAGGCAGATTAACCATTTCAAATTTATTGTTACTAAGTCTAGGTTTCCTAACAATGCTCTCTTTTACCGATGCCAATGATTTCTCCGATAAACTTAGAAATTACTTATGATGTTGACATAATAATACACAATTGATTATTATGATCTACAAATAATACGTCATATTGGCACGAATATGAACGATGGTCATAATTAGAACTACAAACATTTTTTATGGAAATATTCATTCGGATTTTAAGGGATAGGTAAGTACCAAGCGTTGCAAAACAGTAACGCGACTATAAAGTGTTGTTTTATTATTCTTGAAAATAATGTCAAAATCATAAACTCTGTGTTTATATTATGCCATTAATTATGAAATCACATTATCACCGCGTCGCAAATTAAACGCAAGTCAGGTGATGAAATTAACTGTTAAAAGTTCATTGAACCAATCACAACACTTTACGGGCGTTTGACCATTTGTCACATTCACTTAAAAATAATTTGCCATATTTAATACAATTCAGGTGATGCAGTGATATAAAATTTATATTAACTAAATGAAAATTAATTAACCAAAATAAACAGCTATCACGTTAATTATTAACACGCACGTCTTAAATTGTACGTAGTTCAGGTGGTGTTAATGAGCGTTTCATATTTTGTCACTTATTGTTGTATGTTGTCGATATTTTTGTTCGTGAAAGTGGGTTTTTTAAAAATAACTATAACGCTATTCTTGAAATGAGTTTATTTCAAGAATAGCGTTAAAGTTATTTTAAATTCCAGATGAAGAAATGAATGAAGTAAACTTGGTCATAAATACTGGACATAACAATGTTACGGTTAGGAAAATAGACATCGTTGTGGTACTTAGTTCATATGCTGCTAAGGCTTAATGTTGTGCGTCAAATGAGAAATGCACATAAACTATGTTTCTTATTTGTTAATTTACATGAAAATACAATTTACCACTAGATTTATACAAGAAATACTTTTACGACTACTTTTTAGATAAATAAAACAATCGACTGCGTTGCAATACACGACTTGAATCCCAAAAATGACATATTAAGCCAATATAATACGTAATTTATTTACAATTTTAAATTAAAATGCGCTTTTTATGCAAATATTAACAATTGTGCTTTGTGTTGGCGGATAGTTATTAGAATTAAATGCAAATCGTTTTATTAATTTTGTAACGCATTAATATCGAATATATGATTGACGTTTGAATGGATTTCTGATATTTTATTTTAGGTTGTATGACTTCGCCCAGACGCCATCGAAATATTAAGTAAAGTGAGCGACAAAAATGATTATTCTGAGCTAAAAGGTACAAATCAAATTCAATCATAACATAGTTTAGTACAAGCGACACTTCCTTAGTTTATGACTTTCCAATGTATCTTTAACAGTTTTAGGTTTACCAAAATGTACACTTACGTCCGATATTAATATTCTATCTCAATCCAAATCCCTATCCTTTGTTTTTGACGGCTGCTTCTGATTGGACATCTTTAAGACTCGGATAGGCGAATTCGGTCGTTGATTGGTTATAGACAAAGATCGGGATCAAGATAGCAACCGAGATAGATTATTAATATCCAGCGTTAGTCTGCAAATAAATTTTTGACTTTGACTTTGACTTTATTAATAGACGGTTTGATATAATTATTTTACCCTTGAACATAAGCTTCTGAGTTCAATGATCGAGTCGGGCAAAGTTTTATCGGGGTATTCAATTTGAACTTATTTAGTAATAACCGAGAGCGTGGTTTTTGCACGCCCTTAATTATATCAAACATAAACATTACTGACCAAAGACGTTCAATACCTTCTGACAAAATGAAGGTAGGAAATCCAGTGTCCGGATCTTCGGTTTGGAAGTCTGTGGCTTTGGTGGTTTTGTTTCATTCATAATTTACCATTTGACTTTCGATACTATAGTTTTTAACACCTAATATGGTTTTTATTAAGTCTGTTATATTTTTTAAGAAATAAAAGGACGGACAAAATTTGAAGGGCGTAGATCGGACAGCTATAATTCTTTTGCTAACTAACAAGATGAGAAAATAATTAGCAGATGATTGAGATTTATTTCATACAGTTCTGTGAACTATTCTAAAGCGCCATGAGTCACACAGTTTATTTATATTTACGATCTGTCGGTCATGTTCATGGCCATACGTACATTAACATTATAGTGAGAATCTATTGCTTTCCTGTTCTTAAATTATTTTTATTTTTGGTAGCAATGATGGAACGCGTTTAAAATACGATTTATTGTTTCAAAATTAGTTACTAAGCGAAGATGTGATACATTCCTGAGCTGGCGAGACGGTAACGCTGAATTTAAAATCACCTTAACAAAATTTGTTAGTATAGTTGATTGTTTTTATTAATCTGAACACATTTCAAATAACATACCTACTTACAGAATAAAGTGTAAAAGAGAGAGAGAGAAGAGAAGAGGGGAGAGAGAGGGTGTGTGTGTGTGTAGTCTATGTTGTTATTACGCTGAAAGAAATAGTTGTATCCTTTTTTAAGATAATTGTGCTAAAGGAGGAATGTGGGATATGGTATTATGAAAGTCTATGTGGATAAGAAGTGCAGAAATCTTATATTTGTATACATTTATGTTAGAAATAAATAAAGTTAAATCAAATAAAATATTTATTGTTTTCGTAAATTTTAGACGTTTAGCAATTCTACCCACATCAAGTTTAAAACGTAACCAATAGTGATCCAAATTTTGGAGGAAACAAAAACATGACAGCAAGTATGCGTGTAGACATGTACAGACGCCGGCACATCAAGTTACCACAATGTGTCAAATTTCTTTGATCGTTTTTCAACTGAATGTCAAACAGAATAAGGTTCATATTCAATTGGGAAAATTTGACACATTGGGGTAACTTGATGTGATGGCGTCTGTACAAGGAAATGCAAAGCGAAGTAAACAATGATTTTTTTTTTAAACATATTAGAGATACCTACATACGAGTACTTTTAATGAAATGACAACAAATAGATCCAAAACAATACTACTACTTTCTATTTAGCGAGTCTCTAATATGCTCTTTAAACCTTTTGTGTTAGATAGAATATGAATGAGAACATAATATACCTATATACATATAACCTAACCTAACTTACCATACCTATCCTATAGCGAACCTAACTACCTAACCTAATTCCCTTTCTAAAATGTATTGATTTTGAAAGAAACAAAATACATTATTATAAATTGAATTACAGCGTGGCGTGTCTCTATGTTACATACAATACTAGAGCAGGTATTAGTATTTGAAGAAGTAGTAGAAGGAGGTAATAATTGAACTCGATTGGTATATCATCCATGTATAAAGTACTACTTTGACTGGTCTGTTGGTCAAGTAATTCACGACCCTGACTGCTATATCGGAGGCCGTGGGTTCAATTCCTACCCAAGACAATTAATGTTTGTGTGATGTGCACGTTCATTTGTTCTGTCTGATCTCAATTAGGGTTGTGGGCATGCCCACAGCGCCCACATCGGAGGATCCGCGCCCAAGAAAAAGTGGCGGAAAAAACACGTCTGTCTGTTATGTTAGAATAACTTGAGTTGACACAATATTCGTAATTTAATAAACATTATAAATCAATAAATTAAACAATAATATCATACAATTAAAAATATCTAATGAAAATAAGCCTTTTACTAGAAATAGAACAATAACGTTATCAGAAAAACTGACCAATACCAGTAATTTTATGTCAGTTCATTGGCGGCCATATCTGATTTTATCAGCGCACTGAGCAACATTTGATATTGTACCTAAAATGAAATTAGTTTACAAATACGTCTACGGATTTACCGGACAGGTCCACTCAAATCCGTGGGGTTCTTTTTTCAAAAAAGCATTTAAGTTTTTTTTTAACTGTCACTTTAATCTGTCGGAGTCCAAATAGGCAGTCAAAAACCTCATTGGTGGTCCTGCAAGATTCTTTATAAGCTCGATCTGACTAAGATAATGCCTGAGAGAGGCACTTATGAGTTTTTTCTCGAAGTAAGTAGTCGAATATAAAACATTAACCTTTATCTACATTAATTTGACTTCTATTTATTTTAAAACAAAATTCCAAATTCTGATAAAATTTTGTAATGTTTAATAACTTGAACTTTAAGATCACTACAGCTGTTATTTTGTATGTGTAAGCTTAAGTAGTATTTAATCCTATACAAACGTGATTGTTTAAGCAGTTTAGACAGATAAAGGCTTCAAACGAAATACTCATAAAGCCTATTTTCATGTAGCTGTAGTTATTATGTCTACGTGCAAATCGTATTTTTTATAGTTGGTACGTATAATATAATGTAATATAGGAGTTATAATGTTGGTCTGAGTCACATTTTATTTTACAATGTTAGATCTTAATGTAAATAAATGAACAAGGCACGTTTCGTAAAAAAACTTGAGACAAACCAAAATAATGGTTTAGAGTAAATATTCCGAATATAAAAAATGAAAAAAATAACAAGAGAACAAGTTAATCATTTTAAATAACCAACAAAACGAGTTCCATATTATAAATAATATAATAATCTACAAAAAAAAAATACTCACAGTAAAATTTTCATATTGAACTTTTAAATTCCAATTAATCACTATTAAAGATACACACAACACTAATTTAATATAAACATAATCACCATCACCGAATTATAATAAATTAATTAATAAACTTTGTATCACATTTTTCGTACAAACAGATCGTATTTTGGAATTATTCGCACTATCGGAAGCGCACGCGCATCTATACGTCAGCGCGGGAAGTCTGAGACTGGCTTAGCGCCTGCGCCAGAGATAGCCACGCGACAAAATGAAATAAAAATATACAGAAGGCCTACTCCGCGCAATTCTCAAAAATAAGTTTGGAGTAGTTAATCTAATAGGTACTTTAACGGATTGTAGGTGCATGGACTGGGAGTCCAGTCCATGCACCCACAATCCGTGATTTGTTAAATCAATGAAATCAAAAAATTGTATTTATAGTATTTTTTTCAGTAGTAAAAGTTCGCATATTTTTATAAACTTACCTTACCTAACCTTACTATACCAAACTCTACGGTTATTGTGACTTATAAATTATCGACTATAGAATAACAGGCATTGATGTAAAACATCTGTTCTCAATTCAAAACCTTTGGACTGGCGGATTGAAATTAAAAGAATTAAAATCTTTAGACTAGGTAATTATTGTCTTTGATATGACAATTTAACCATTTGTCTAAAAAGAAAGGATGAATGAAGGCATGCACTATTATACAATTTGTATGACCCAGATAAAAACTAGGAATCAGTCATCAGTAATGATTTGTTTCCTTCTTGAATGCTTTAGACAATATGACAGTATTTTTTTTTATACGACTTCTTGTTCTATTATATTTTTAGCATACTTTTTGGCGGTGAACCTTTTGTCTTTTTTGCGGAGACAGTGTCGTGAGCTTTATGACTAAGAAGCTATGGTAGATAACCGGCCGTGTGTGCCGACGAGTATTCTAATTTGGTTCCGTAGAGTTTACTATATTTAAGTTACAATCATAAGTACGATTTCGTCGCTTAAGTTTTAAGACCACGTAAGTCAACAAGTATAACAACTTTTTAGGAGCATGGTCCATGAGTGGCATTTACTCTGACATTAAGTTAGTAAATAAGTGAGTAAATAAACGCAAAAAAGAAGAAGGAGAATGAATAATTTATTTTTATTCAGCCTCAACTGTCCCACTGCTGGGCAAGAAGGGCCTCCCTCCATTCCTTCCATCTGTCGCGATTCTGCGCCACCTCTCTCCGATTCTCAAGGAAGACTGCATTTAATTTTATATAGAAACCATTTTACTAATCATCTAAGGGCTATGGGTATTGGTACACAATGGGTTATTTGACAAAATGTTAGTTTTAGTCCCTCAAAGTTTTTTTCTTTTTCAAATTGATGGAAAACTGCTAAGATTAAACGCATCAAAGTTGAGAATAGGGGGCTTGTAACGTCATTATCTAGTATAAACTGTACTGACTAGTGACGTCATGCGACATTTTGACTCGATGTATCGCCGTTATTTGCCGTCGGGCAAGACTGTCGCGTCCATGGGGCCCGCTAGTCTATACAAATACTAAAAAGAGTTTGAATAGACTCCGAAACTGCTGAACCGATTCGAAAAATTCTTTCACCGTGGGGTATCTACATTATTCCCGGGAGACAAAGGTTAATTTTTATCCCTGTATTCCGACAGGAACGGGAACTATGCGGGTGAAACCACGTGACGTCTGCTAGTGTATTATATTTTAAAGCCATTCAAATTGGCCGTCTGTTTGTGTTAAAAATCGTGCTAGAGCTATTAGTGATCATACATCCACGCCGGTCGCAAATACTTACTCATCAATTACCATAATTATAAATCGATTTCAGTTCTGAAAAATATCAATGTATTGGCTTCCTGCATAACTCACCGAGTTATAGGTATACTATGATACATCAAATTAAGTGTCCTAATAGTTAATTTGGCACAGTCAACTGTACCTGATAGGTTTGGTTGCTAAGTGTATTTAAGTACCTATGTAGTAAAAGTTTTAAGTTGAAAACAGCAAATGTAATTTTTTAAATTTTGATCTAGAGGTAATCGCACACTCAGAGCCAAAAGAAGTACAGAAGCCGAATTATTGAATCGTGAAATAACTTGTTCAATCCTATCAAACCACTGGAAGAACTCGGACGGTACCCAAATTCCAGGAAGTCCTATGACGTCACTTGATTCGGCGCGGATTATGCGGACGATCCGTCCCTATTACTATAACAATGTTGTCAACTTGGGAGGTTTTTGGCGCTCGCTTCTTTCGACCCGGTTGAAACGACGCGATGTTCGAGGCCCATAGAAAATCCGATTCGTTCGGCGCGTTCATTTCTGTTGACGCGAACACGTGTTCGTTTTTCTTAGTTGCCAATTATCCTATTGACATCTTATGAGGCCAAGACTTAATTTGCTTCTAACAACAATTTAATACATTATAATCATCGTTTTCGTTTCAGCTGAAACACATAGGCCTCCCCCAAATGTGGCCACAATGACCGGTCCTTTGCGTCTCTCATACATAGTGGCTCAAGACAAAAGTCTATGATCAGTGCCTGCTGCCAGTGATGACTATGGATTGGGAACTTGGTTGCTTACAATAGGCCTCATCAGAAGGCTTAAACTCACTGAAAGGCAATGGAAAGGGGGGAATACTTACATGTAATAAAAATAATTATAATAAATCTTTTGTTTCGGACCATAATTATGTAGAAATACAGACAATACATAATTAAAGTGTTGATAATAAAGACTTTTTTAACAACGTTAATAAAACTTACAAATAAACATAATCATTACTAATATATTCATTTTGTTAAACAATGTATTGGATGCTGTTGGAGCCTCCGCGCAACCTTACCATTATTGACGCCGCCCTCATCCTTATCATTCTATAAAAGTCTCCAACACGGGCCAAATCATAGGTCTCGAGTTTGAACTCAAGTCTCGTACCTCGAACTTTTCGGATTCATGTGCGTATTGTAAAATTAGCACTTGCTTCAGAAACGGTGAAGAAAAACATCTTGAGGAAACCGGCATGCCTCAGAAATATTTCTCTAGGACATTGTGATGCCAAGTCAGAGATCCATGGGAGGCATCTAAACTCTGACGTCCCGGTTAGCAACTAACCACACAATAAGAAGAAGTCCAACACGGGGTTCCGCGAACATCTGCGAGGCGCTACAGAAGCGCAGAAGCCCCAGCAGCATTCTAAATCCATTGTTATACTGAACGCGTAGGACGTTGTATGCCCTCTGCATATATCTCACCCATGAGCTGCACGTGTAGAAGGTTTGGCAGAAAGCCTTAAAAAGATACACCTTTACATCCCTACAACGTGCAAACGTGCGGGCTAACATTTTGAACTGAACGGCCAACGCCCTACGCTCCCTCCTAAATCTGCAACATCACGCAATTTTCCGTGACCACATTACCAAGAAAAAAAGCCGACGAAGGATTCCTAGATTCAGAAGATACATTAAGTCATGAACTGAACTTAATGTATCAGGTTATTTGTCAATGTTTTACAATTAGTGCCGATCATACTTGTAGGTCATACAGGCTGAAAAAAAAACACTATGTTACACAGTTTCTAGAAAATGATACAACACGTAAGAATGATTTTTTTTATTATATGGTTAACAATGATAAAATAATGAACAAATAGGTAAAAATGTACTGCTCAGCTTTATATTTTCCTCATAATTAAAATAACGTTCGTAAAATGAGTGACCAGAGAATAGAATACCTACTGAACCTATAATATTTTACATAGGTACGATAAAATAATTTAAGTTACTTCCTTCCTAAATTCCTAAGGCATGTTACAAACTTGTTCGGGTCGTTACGTTTAATTGAGCAGTGTTTAACACTGAAAAAATACCTTGTTTGACATCTACCTTGTCAATTTTGAACCGTATTATTGTTTTGGAAGATATTTTGGACCAACATACAAAAAAGGCTGAAGTTCTTATTTCGGTTGTATTTATAGACGCCACCGCATCAACCTACCCCATTGCGCCAAATTTCTTTGATAGGTTATCAACTTTATCCTGAACACAACAAGGTTAATGTTCAATTGGGAAATTTTGCCAGTTTGGGGTAGGTCGATGTGCTGGCGTCTGTACATAAAACCTCAAAAAATATCCTTTAATAATAAAATGGAGAAGTTCTTTTTATTATAACTATTTGTCAAAACCTCTTAAATAGACAAATGTTGTGTAATGCTAGTTTGCAATTTTAAATTATATTATGTTGTAGCGTTTCGTTATAAATGTAAGCCTTTCTGACGCAGTGTAATAAGATTTTATCTAAAATTGTAAATTGGATTTAGGTACATCTGCCAATAAACTGCTTAACGGAAATTTATTATTCTTTTGTTACTTGAAACTATATAAATATTGAATATTTTTCGCTATTTTTCTTCGCAAAAATGGCATGTTTTAGATTCGATCTATTATAAGTAACCTTGTGGATCTCTTATAAATTGTAGATCTTGAATTGGACACAATCACGTGCGCGTGCGACCGCCCGGAACATTTGTGTCAAAGCTAACGAGGGATACGTTATAGTGATTTATAATTATTAGAAAATCGCGTGAACTTATGACTGCTTGTAGATTAGAATTTATCCAAGACTGGTTTCCATTTGCCTGGTAGATTAATTAAATGATTATAAACTTATCTGGTTTAGAAAGATATTCTTCTTAATTGATAAATGACGTAAATTATCGACGACGACGTGTTGGTATATTTATTTCAGTCAGTTGGTTTTTACAAACAAACAAAACACAAAATACAAGTAAAATACGATTTTAAACTAGTAAGGTCTTCTTCACCTTCTGTTAATGTGGTTAGTAAATTTCTGACGAAAATTTACAAAAAAAAAATACATACCTATAAAAGGGAAAAAAGTAGTTCAAAATCATTCGAATTCACTCATTAGTAGTAAGCGTTGTTCTTTTAGTTAAAATAAATATAAATGAGGTATCCAGTTCAGACGGAGATCACTTGATTTTTTTTGTCAGCTAATGTTTCTGGAACAAACCCATCACAGAATGTTAATTGTCTATTGGCCTACACGAGTTGCGATAGAAGAAATTATTGGTAATTCGACTCTTCATTAAATAAAACAAGCCGACATATTAGTAGTTTGCATACATTATCGTTAGTATTGTTGCTATAACAATAACATGTGATATTATTATTGCATATTCTGCACTTTTATTCTGCTCTTTGTAAATATATCTATAAAATGTATTTGTAGAATAATATAATATTCTGATAATACTAATAAATAAACCTTCGATGCATTAATTTTTTTTATTACATCTATTCAAAAAAAGCTAGTTTATTCCTCGTAAACAGGGACCAAAATAGCTCATTAATCACTAAAGTTGATGCAAAATAAACAACGCGCGAAATTAAATGCATTCTGCTTGTTACGATACACTTCCATAATTGTTCAAATATAAATATCAGCCTCTAATTATGTATGTTTTATGGCTTATGGTTCTGAATTGTACGTAAATAAATTCTTGTTCTTGCACTTATTTATTTTCTCATAGAGGGTGATAAAAAGTAGAGTGTCCACCTCGGGAGCAACACTATTTTAAGCTCGAGTGACGTACTTTTAATCCCTTGCTGCGCTCAGGATTAAAAAACACTCTCGCCTTTAAAATAATTGTTTGCTCCCTAGATAAACAATCTACTATGATTCAATTCCTATCAAAAGATTAACTTACAGTCATCGATAAAAATATAAAAATTCGTCACGGTCTTACGTGCACATCTGTTGATAGTAGAAACGAACACTTGCAGATTTATTGCGATTGGTGACAGACTCCACACGACGATTGGCGAGGTTTCACGAACTATTTTTGTAAATAAATTTTTATTATAAATCTACTACTAGCTCAGACGCTACCAATCTTATAAAAATCTGTGAACAAGCATAAATTTTTACCCTATTTTTTCTTCTCCATTTCCAAGTTCTTACCTCTATAGATATTGATATATAATTTGGTATAGAGTAAAGTATGGGCACAGATAGCATATTAATAATGATAAAAAAATCAAATAGGTATCTCGACTTAACATGCGAGGTTGTCGACATGTGGGATGTGGACTCGGCTGTCATTGTGCAGATAGTCGTAACAGCCAATGGCCTTATGGCTAAAAACCTCGATCAGCATCTGTCGAAGCTTTCGTTGCACGGTTGGGTCAAGAACCTGATCCGGAAGGCAGTACTTCTTGATACGGCCCGCATCGAAGAAGAAGGATCCTGTCTCTGGAACCATAACCACCAATAGCTTGGACCCTACTCCCGCCATCGTTAGTACACTATTTTTTATAATTTTAATTGTTTTTAAAATTTTCTAAATCTATATTTAAAAATGTAATTTATATGTGTGTGCAAAGAATAAATGATAATAATAATAATATATGATTTGTAAAACATACTATGCAGGGTGGCAATGACATCGTCGCACATCTGGGCACCAGCGCAGATATTTTTAATCGATTTTGTCCTAATTTTCACATTTTTGTTGTGTTATTACATAATGTTATTTAGTCCAGCATCATGTAAAGAACTCATGGTTTCCACCCTTACTCCATAAAATACCATCATTTGCCTAGCCTTTTCCCAACTATGTTGGTGTCGGCTTCCAATTTAACCAGATGCAGCTCAATACCAGTGTTTTACATGAAGCTACTGCTAGTCAGACCTCCACAACCCAGTAACTGGATAACACAATACCCCTTTGTTTAACTGGTTGTCAGACTTTCGGGCTTCTGCCTGCAAGTAACGACTGTCAAAGATCTTAAGTGACAGCCGGGATCAACGGCTTAACGTGCTTTCCAAGGTAATACATAGGTACCTATAGAATTTAATTGAAAACGCATAAATAAAGGTTCACTGGGTTTGACTGCCTCGTTGGTCTAGTGGTCGCAAGCGCCACTACTGAGCTTGAGGTCTCGGGTTCGATCCCCGGGTCGGGCAAAGTGTTATTGAGTTTTTCAATCTGGAATTTCTCAGTAGCAGCCCGGAGTCTGGATTTGTGCCCGATTAATGGCAATAGGCTCGCCCCCTATTACATGGGACTTAAACATAACTGGCGAAATGTGGATGTACTACCAGGTACATCTCTGCCTAGCCCTTCGGGGATTACAGGCGTGACGTTATGTTTTTATGTGTTTTAAATAAAGGTTCACGTTTTCAAACACGAAGCGATAAATCTTAACGAAATCAAATGGCCATTGCATCTCAATAGACGCCGCCGATCGTGTCATAGGTCAAAACGGCCGATACAACCTATCGAAAACCTGTCAGTGGTTTAATGTCATTAGTTCTATAACCGTTGATAATAATAGATTTAGGTAAATGGAAACATGGCGGTGTTATTGGCAATAGATAAATAGATATTTTACCTATCACAGCAAACCAAAGAGATTTAAAATAATATAGAGCAGGCATGTCAAGGAAATGTCATGGAAAAATTTTGATCCCATGTCTCAGTAACGCCATCTAGAATAATAATTATATGAATATTGCAGCGGAGCGTACTAAAAAAACTCATAGACTTACTATATAGAAAACTTGTGTCCACTATGTTACAAGTTTTGGACGAAAAATTTCTTCGTTATGTGCCATCTGTAGTATGTATTGAATGTCTTTGCAGCAAACAGACTAACATCTTTAAGAATAAAAATAAGAAAATTTATTTGTTCAGACAGATGTATACGAGTACATACAGGCTTAGATCCTTAATAAGGGTGGATCACGATCTGTGTGTCTGCCATTTCTCATGGCATGCAAAAATGTGTACAATCATTTTAAACAAACACTTAAAAATTACACTTATTGAAATATTAGTTACAGATTTCCTAATTAAATAGTAATACAGATCACAATTATTAAAATTAAGAGTTTTATAATTTATATAAATAAATAAAAATTCCACAACTTTTTCACACAACGCCATTTAGTCCCAAGTTAAGCTTGAGAGCTTGTGTTATGGGTACTAAACAGCTGATAAACATAGTTACATATTTCTAAATACATACATATTATAGATAAATTTCAATTAGTATTCCATTATATTTACATTTATATTTGAGTTTGTGATTACTATTACGCTTTTTATGCCGCGGTCTTTGACTTGACTTCACATGCTGTCAAGAAATATCTCTCGGACACATTGTTGGTTTCCTCTTAATGTTTTCCTTCATTTAATTCATTAAACCCCAAGAGGACACTGGTATCTGCGCTGTCATTGTCTTTCAATTTTGTCTATAATTGACACGATTGAAAGGTTCGATACTATAGAAAGAGCATGCGAGGAAATGTCATAGAAAAACTCTGAACCCATGTCTCAGTAAGGCCATCTAACATAATATAGCAATATTGGAACGGCAGCGAAGCGTACTAAACTAGATTAATAGACATGTATCCATTAGGACACAAGTATCTTCGTCTTTAGTTATACTATATATAAATGAAAAAAGTCAGAGCTTCGTGGCTTGGCTTCGAAATCTATGACTGCAAATCGCCTAGTAGTTAGTGATCCTGACTGCTATGCCGGAGGTCGTGGGTTCGATTCCCAACCAGGACAAATGTTTGTGTGTTGTACACGATAATTTGTTCTGTGTCTGGGTGTAATTTATCTATAGTATGTATGTATTTAGAAATATATAAGTATGTTTATCAGCCGTTTAGTACCTATAACACAAGCTCTTAAGCTTAGCTTGGGACTAAATGGCGTTGTGTGAAAGTTGTGGAATATTTATTTATTTATTATTTATTTAATTCCACGAAAAGTATTTCACACTAAATGGGTTGCTTAGACTCACATAATGCTTTCCCTGCCAAAAATTATAAGATTCTCTAGTTGAGCCTTTTTTAAGTCCAATGGATTTAATATATAAAATACTAAATGTTCTTGCTGTTTATGAGAGTATAGGTAATAACAAACAGCTCAACGTAAAAACCCCGACTCCGAAAGACTAAAAGAACCATGTATTTTTTTTCTAAAGAGAATCATTGATCCACAAAGGAACTCCCGCCGTATCGTCGTCGGTGCGTTTACAATATATTTAAACACACACACTTACCTCCATAGGCAGCCAAACTCAAAAACACTGTTACCGCAACATCGACCAGCCACTGCACTACACCACCTTGCGAACAGCTTTTTTTGCCGTGTTTTCAAAGTCAACAAACAATTGTTCTTGACACACTGTTTTATAGTATTTTGCCACAGATATCAAGTTTTTACAAACACTTCTACACTTTTTGTTTTAAATCCACAACGCGCACCATTCGGCCAGTCCAGTAGAATGAGTTGAGCAATAAACATGTTACATAAGTGTTTATTTTAGAAGTTACTTTTGCTATGGATTTGAAATAGCCATTAATTCATTAAACCGCAAGAAAACACCGGTGTCCGCGCTGTCATTGTCTTTCTATTGTGTCTCTAGTTGACACGATTGAAAGGCTAATGTTACTTCAGATCAGCTAAAAAAAAAATTCTGATCGTTTTTACTATGTAAGGTTGATGACGTTAAGTTTTGTGATCAACTACCGACTTATTTTTATATAAAGTATTTTTTAAAGCGTAGTCTCTAATGTTACAATTATTAATTTACTTAGGTACTGAGAACATTTTAATTTTTAATACGTAAAATAAAGTTATAACAGCCATTAATATCTATTATACTTCTATGATGACTAAAAGTATGATGAAAATGAGGGATTAGAATTTTCAGAAATGTGGTATCATTTATTTGCTGCATTATTTTTAAGGCGCTCTGTAGTTTAAAAAACCGGCCAAGAACGTGTCGGGCCACGCTCAGTGTAGGGTTCCGTAGTTTTCCGTTTTGCTCTTGATTTTGCTCGAAAAAATATAGCCAGTAACCCTAAAACAAAAATCACTAAGTATTTGTGACCAATACGAATATTTTGGTAAACAACAAAAGCAATATTTTTATAGCTAACTAGCAGACGTCACGCGGTTTCACCCACGTAGTTCCCGTTCCCGTGGGAATACAGGGATAAAAAGTAAAGGTAAAATTTTTATTAAAATCGGTCAAGTAGGTTCGGAGCCCATTCAATGCAAACAAACAAACAATCAAACCTTTCCTCTTTATAATATTAGCACAGTCTAAAAACATACAGTCGTCCGACGAAGCCGTCTAGACAGGGCAATCGTGCGGGGTGTGAGGGGCGAGACGCGGGATTGCCGCTCCCGCACTGCGAACAAAACAATGTTCGTAGTGCGGGAGGTATTATTGAAGTCTAACGCGTGTAGAAGTTGTCGGCATTTTACCAGAGATCTAAGGCGTCGTCCTACTGTATTTATATTTATACTGTGATATTAGTATAGAGAAGAAAAAGGTGAACACTAGACTTTGTTTATATCTCATAACCACTGTGACTCCAATTTCTAACATTTTCCATACATAAACAACTATCTGGTTTCTCAAGGTGGGTATTAAGAAACTCACACCGGTAACTAACCGGTACAAATATAACATTGCCTCGATACGACTTCCCGCTGTTTTCGTTTGACAAATTGACCTCATAATGTACGCGCAGCAATATAACGAAACTTTCCATGTTGACAGTCTCGATTATTAGTAAACAAACATCAAGGTCTATATTTTTTCTTAAATTGATGCTGCTTTTCTCACTGGATGATTTCTCAGTCAAAGTCAAAGTCAAATCATTTATTTCAATTAGGCCTGAAAACAGGCACTTTTGAACGTTATACTTACAAATAAATTAAATTAATATGATTCTAGTTGCACATTCTAAAAGGTAGTTTTGTATGGAGAAGAATGTGCAAGAAACTCCATACTTACTCTTTTAAAATAGATTTTACAATATTTGTATACATAATCAGATTATATGTGAGGACGATGTACCATGAGAAAAAAAAAACAGCTATCCTGAGATAGGTGATATAAAATAAGCAACGCGGCTGGTAATAGTATGAGCGTATTGAAAGATACATGGTGCTCACATATTTACATAATATTTAATCCAAAGTTGATTATTAAAAAAAAAGTAATAATCATGAAGTTAATACTTAAAATAAAAATAAAATAAAAAATCAAATTACAATGTGTGATGTAGACAAAAAGCAAACATTCCTGTCCAGACATTAAGTTGTCCTATGGAGCAGGACCAGCATGTTCCCAAGCATTTTTATCTTCAATGTAATCCATTAATGTATAATAAGCCTGTTTGCAAAGAGTTTTTTTAACATAAGTTTTAAAGTTTCTTTGATTTAATTTTAATATATCATTAGGTATTTTGTTGTAGCATTTAACGCAGTACCCCATAAAAGATGATTGTACTTTGGCTAGTCTGAAAGCTGGTTGAGCTATTTTATCTTTATTTCTAGTGTTAAAATTATGCCTATCACTTATTTTGCTAAAAAGATGCAGATTCTTTCTAACATACATTACATTTTCATAAATAAATTGACAAGGCACTGTCATAATATTAATTTTCTTAAAAAGTTCCCTAAGAGTTTCGCGATTCGGTAAACCGTAAATGGCGAATATCAGCGAATATCCCCAGGGTTTTTAATGGATACAAGGGTCTTAAAAGCCGACTTTTATATGATACTCAATTGTTTATTGCATTCTAATGTTTCTGTTCGGTGGTCAGTGTTCCACCAAGTCATAATCATTTAACCTTATCGGAAGTTATATATTTGAACCGTTTGGGGTTGAAACACTCGGGCCGTGGGGTCCGAATGCCCATATAGTTCTCCGTGACATTGCCAAGTGGTTGATCGACTCTTCACGTGACCAAAGGCTGGCCCTTATTTAGGTCAGAGAATCAGCATTTGCCATTCAACGTGGCAATGGGGATGATTTTTTTGATGCCTTGTAATTATTTTACTTTTCTTTCTGTTTTATTACGTATGTAATAGAATAATATCCTACTTGTAAATTAAATAAACAACTTCACCAAGTCATATATGAAAAGCAGCCGTTGTTTCTTTATCGGTGTAATTCTCAATAAGAAAAATAAAGTTGTAATAGCTATAAATATCTATTAAAGTATTTTTAAAATGTGGAAATGAGGGATTAGATTTTTTAGAAGTGTGGTGTCATTCATTTGTCGCATTATTTCTAACTGATGAAAAAAAAAATTAAAACTTAATCATTCTACTCCGATTTAGGTAGGTAATTAAAGAAAGGTTTTATTTATCTCTGTTTTTTTTTTGGAAATTTCTGTTTCTTTGTCAATCCTAACTCCTATCATTTGTTTCTTGCTTGTGCATCACTTGGCTAAAGTTTCTTCAGTAAATGGGCATTACCCTTTAACAAAATTGAGAAATTTAGTGTTTATGTTTGCTATCGATCGATACTCTAAGAGGGGCGTTCAATAATAAAAATAAAAAAAACACGATTTTTGCTCGACATTGTACGAAACCCTTCATGTGGGAATCCGACGTCACAAGCTTTTTAGTCATTCAGTTTTGTAAAAATCAACGTTTTAATATTATGATTGTTTAAGGTTATTGCTCATAACCTAATAGAATTCGTCATTAGCAAGTTGGTTTACGATGGTCGGTTTCCTTTTGAAGATAACAGCAGCTATGTAAAGTAATCAAAACGTTAATCTCGTAACAGTAATGTGTATCATTGCGTAAGATATAGTGATCGTCTAGTAGTACAGATGCTAGCACGTCAAGCTACCCCACTTTGTCAAATTTCCTGAATAGTTTTTCAACTTAATTACAAATAGAATAAAGTTCATGTTTAATTGGGCTATTTTGACAGTTTGGTGTGTTGTGATGGCATGGTACAGGCGCCAGCACATCAAGTTACCCCAATGTGTTAAATTTCTTCAACCATTTTTCAAATTTATGACAAACAGAATAAGGTTCATATTCAATTGGGAAAATTTGACACATCGGGGTAACTTGATGTGCTGGCGTCTGTACAATGTACATGCATTGCCTCTCATGCCCGATGTAGTGAGTAAAATATGACTTTTTTAATTCATAGTTATGTACAGACGCCAGCACATCAAGTTACCCCAATGTGTCAAATTTTACGAATTGAATATGAACCTTATTCTGTTAAAAAACGAATAAAGAAATTTGACACATTGGGGTAACTTGATGTGCTGGCGTCTGTACTTTCAAGGAGAAATAATAACAGCAGAACGGGTTGAAGGTTAAGCTACGCTTGCCGAGATCAGTCCATGGATGGGTAAAAAAATATTACGAATAAAAGCACGTGAAGTCGATGGTCTCGGCTGTCATTTGTAGATCAAAGCCAATGAATAGACAATCGAGTGGATACGAGTGGTAAAGAGGCCGATAAATTAATTGACAAGCAGTTTAACCAAAAGGATCGTGTTGTCCAGTAACTGAGTTCTGGAGGTCAGATAAGCATTCGCTTAATCAAAAACACTGGCATTGAGCTGCATCAGATGATACTAATGTTCTTTCCATGGAGAATATGGTGAGGTAACCAAGAATTTATGAAGGCCAAGGCTAAGGCCTGAATTTGCCAACTGGCAATGAGCAAACGTGGTGATGGAAGTTCGTGTCTTCTCTTTATCAGAAGAGGTTTTAGCCTAGATGAGGTATGGGAATGGGACAGCTGGCTGGTAGGTATTATTAATACCTACAAAACAGGGACAAAACAAAACTGTCAAACAGTGTGAAATATAAAAAAAAATATTTATAATATGTTAAAGTAAATTATATAAATATAATAATTTAATAATAATAATATAGGTATATATAAATATAATAATATAATATATAAATAGCCATAATATTATATAATAAAAGATTGATTAAATAGTGTGTAAGTATTTCTATATTGAAATTGTGTTGCTGCGCACTAACAGGGTATCATGTATGTACTTTTACCTTTTATAACACCCTGTGTATCTACTCATGATCGCAATAAATATTTGAAGTTTGAAGTTTTACCTAGTATTACCTATTGATAAAAAATTAAAACTAATATTCCTAAATGGAATTAGTTTATTGTATCCGCTTCCCCTATTCGTCATTTTATTGTTATTTAAATTATCTATAGGTCAGTAAATCAAAACAATAACATTGTATGCAAATAAATGCGTGTCAACAGTGAGTGGTATGTCATAGAAATTTGATACAAAGTGACCTTTAGAAATGCTTATAAGCAGGCATTGTCTTCTAGTTAATATTATACACTAGCAGACGTTACGCAGTTTCACCCGCGTAGTTTCCGGTCCCGTGGGAATACGGGGATAAAAGTAGCCTATGTCCACCGGGAATAGTGTAGCTTTCCACCAGTACAATAATTTTTAAAATTGGATCATTAGTTCCGAAGATTACCCCTTCATACAAACTTACAAACTTACAAATTTTACCTCTTTATAATACTAGTATAGATATACTATATTCTTTTGCTAAACTAGAGACCTAATAGAGTTACAACATCTCTTCCGATTAATTTATAGTTCACGATAAAGTAATGGGAGTAGTAAACCAGCTAAGGTGCAACTACTTTATAAAGTTTGAGTGGGCCGAGGAATTGTTTTTTTTCTTAACTCGTCAACTGAAAAGTTGCCCTGCTCTGTGTTCAGATTTTTAATTTTTTTATACAACTAAGAAATACACAAAAAAAAACAAAAAATAGTCAATATTACCAGCTTTAAACGCTGTACTCAGATAAATACACTAGGGAGCAAATAAATGGAGCCACTTTCTTTTTAAATATAAAAATAAATATATTATTATTTTTATTAACTTTTTTTGCAATTTTTTTAGAGAGAATAGGCAAAAATGTCTAGTTACATATTTAAAAGTTCTATTGGAAGAATTGACCATTCTGCAAACGCAAGCCATAGTTGGACTTGTTAGTACCTATTGGTGTTACGGAAATATTTGCTGTTATATTTTGCATAATATAATCAAGAAAATTGTTTCTAGATGTACAGACGCCAGCACATCAAGTTACCCCAATTCGTGTCAAATTTCTTTGATCGTTTTTCAACTTTATGTCAAACAGAGTAAGGTTCATATTCAATTGGGAAAATTTGACACATAGGGGTTACTTGATGTGCTGGCGTCTGTACAGAGGCCAGCACATCAAGCTACTCCAATGTGTCAAATTTATTACATAGTTTTTCAACTTGCTTACAAAAAGAATAAGATTCATGTTCAATGGGGAAAATTGGTCATTTGGGATAGCTTGTGTGAAGGCGTCTGTCCCTAAATCATCCAGGTATACCTGTATGTATATTATACTACTCTCCCCTCGTCTTAATAACATATCGAACCACAATCAACGATTCAATTTTCCTGTATAATTACCAACATTCACACTGAAGCCTTGTATATCCAATACAGCTAACATTCAATTAACAGTACACACGCTAAGATTGAACTTCCACCATGACATTTTAGTTAATGACACATTATTATGACGGTGACATAAACATTCGACATCATGTGAAAATTTCGTAAACAAGCAATAATTTTCAGATGGGATTACTTTACTAATTAACGTTGTAATAATAGTCAGTTGATGTCGCAACAATTATCGTCGTTCGGTTATTTAATAATGTTAAAATTATGTCCATAAGTGGCAGTGACATGGCAGGCTGGAATTCGTTGTCATTAATTAAATATTATTCAGAATTCTGTTGAATTCTGAATCTGTATCTGTGTATTTATTCTGACTTCCCACCGCATATTTATGTTTTATAGAAAATTCTTTATACGATAAGTTTGGTAATGGCATATAATCTTCTTCACTATTTGACGTTGCTGACATGTCAAGTAGTTTATAACGATCGTCTTTTTCATAATCCTGCAATGCTATTCTGACTCCGCATCATGATCACTGATTAGTGACTTCATCCGAATAATGAGCTTTTTTTCGTCATTCTCTTCACCACAAACGATTTCCTCATTTTCACTTCAAACCATCTTAGAATACGTTGAGTTTATCTAACATCCATTTTGCTTTTATAATAACTAATCTTGGACAGTACAAAACACAAATATAAATCCAACAACAAAGAAAATATACTACATTAATAGTAAAAAAGTACTCACACTGTTCGTCGCTTGGGGCTTTCGTATATCCACACGTCCGTACCCTTTAATGCGCACGCGCAGGCTCATAGCTGATAGCATGAGCGTGGAGCACAATCCTTTTGAAGAAGCTACCTAAAGTTACAAATCTGTGGACGTCTTCTAAGTGTAAATATTTTGCAATTTTCTAAAACCTGGGGTTCGAAAGAACGCACGCGAAGGATCGAGGGTTCACCATTCCATTAAAAGGCCAAAGGACTTAAAAAGGGATCCCAAGATTTCGTTTAGTGTATAAACATGTACCTGGTATGTTGCTTATTTTCCCTTTCATGTTATTATTTACCTTTTCTATGCACCTACCACGTTCTATGCCTGCATCACCTTTATGTAGATTGGTACAACATGCTGAAGACATAATACGTGTACATAAAGTTTTAGTAAATAAATAAATCGCGATATACGTGTTTCTTACCGAATCTCACTCATATCGAAGTCGACAGCAAAATTCAAGAATAATTATCTCCTACATCACTACAATAATTGTAGTGTCAAAATTCATTTGATCCCAGTTCCATGCTAATGAGCTTCACTCAACAATAATCCCTGCTTACGTCACGCGAGAATTCGTCTATAACCTCAATTTTGAGCGCATTAATAGGAACCAATGACCCTTGCTTCCGCTCCAAGTATCGACAAAATGTTCCCGACGCGGTCCACCGAATCTAGTTAGTGTTAATTGTGACGTATTAATTTTTGAATACGATAGAATGGTTTTGAATCACTATGGTTGTCAGTAATGAGGTCAATGGCTCTATTAGAACGGAACAATAAGTAACAGATTAAAGATTCCGTACGTGAAAAGTCAGTACTAAAACTCTCTGGAAGGGTTCATCTGCACGCGTAGCATGATCACCGAAGAAACGGTCTTTGTCGTGTCTCGGAAGAAAATAAATTAAGTGTTCATGCTACGCAGGCAGGTTTATTGAAAGAAATTTGAAAGATTGAGGTTCCTGTCTATATAATCTGTCACTTTGCCGATTCGTCCGTAGACAAAGGCCGTTTCTTCGGTGTTCAATGTGTTCATGCTACGCATGCTGGCATCTAATTTAGTGATCGAAGTTGATCACAATATTAGATATAATTATATTGTTGTTGATCAATATTTGTAAAATAAAACGTGTCGCCGATATTCCCTAAAGAGTAAGGCAGAGATATACCATTATTCTACTGGCGTGTGGGTATGACAACATGTATGAATGCAAGCAAAGCAAAAGAAGTATGTAAAAATCGTAGCATATAGCGCTTTGTAATTTCTGCATACCCCCATGGGAAAAGGAGTGAATGTATGTATGTATGTGTACCTTTACTTTACACACATTTCATTAGTCATACTTGTATTTAAGTCCTATGCAATAATGAGCAAACCTATCTTCGGCTAATATTATATAACATGATTTGTCCGACCCGGAAATAGAACCCAAGACATTATATTAATCAGCGTTTGCGACCACTAGACAAATAATACAGTTACATCTTTAAGGTGTACGTTTCTGTTTACTTAACATAGTTGTTGCTGTATTTAATTTAAGTAGGTACACCTTAACGTTTATGACGAATTTCAGTAAAACCAAAAGTCCCAAGGTTGGGAATGTTTCGAGTTCAATCATTTAGACGTCTTTGTGTGATTTCCGGGAGACGACGGAATTGAAAGGACTTCCTTTTCGTAAAGGGTAGGATACACTTTGCTGAATATGCACTTTCCTGCACAAAAGGATAACCAAATTCTTCCTATTACTCTTTTCCCTTATTTCACATAGAAGATTCCTTCAAAATTGCCTATTACCAGCCTTTAAAAAGTGATCATAAAGTATAATTTATTATATGTGTAAATAGTTTTTTTTTAAATAAATTTTCGTAGACTAACATTGTCTTGACAAATATTGTTAACATCATCACCACCCTGCCCTTATGTTGTTTTTGTGTGAGTGAGTTTATTATGTCTGTAAACGCATCCATGTTATGGGTAAAATTCCTAGCGTGAGGCAACGTTTTTTTTAAATAAATAATTTATTTAAACTCTTAACCAAAACACAACTTTAAACACGATCCCACCAATTAATAGAAAACCAAACTCCCATTTAAAAGGACCTCGACCTGATTCTGTTAAAAAAAGAATTCATCAAGTGTCGAGTTCTAATTACACTTGCAATCAATGTCAAAAAATTGGGCCTGTTTAAACGGCGTGACATGTCTTCATTATAATTTTGCACGTACGACAAATCGTCGTTCGTGACTTATATAGGGCTGTCGACTCTTTGTTTTTTTTTTGACAAAGACTTAGGGACTAAATGGGTCAAGATGTCAAATGTGAACCATTTGACGTTTACTGATAGGAATTTTGTTTTTATTTTAATACTAGCTGTGAACCGCTGTGTATGCCCAGTTGCCTACTCGTTGTATGATGTCAGATAAACAAAAATCTTCCTCGATATTTGGGTCTTGGACTAAACCGTTCGAGGTAGTATGGTGATTAGTGTTAGTGAAATGTAGTGTTAATGTTACGTGCAATAGCGCTAGGTGCTACAAACATTAGGCACATGAACTAAAAGCTTCCCCTTAACACACTCGAGATGACGTCAATGGACAAGTTCGTTGTATTTTTGTAGTAATTTAGGTTAAAGTAAAATTACTTATAAGACTGTAGATTAGATCGTTTTGGTAGTAGGTACGTTATTTAGATTTTCTAATTATTTATAAAAAATATTTTTTACAATTTCTTCAGGTAGAGGTTAGCGCGTTCAAACTACCACAGAACGTAGCTTTTTATAGACATTGAATATAATTATAATATATGACGTGTACTATAAATTTAAAACAATAATTATGCAAGGTTAATGAGAAAAAATCGAATGGAGACAATAATGACGAGAAGACTGTAAAAGTTTTTAGTAAAAAAAATGTTTACACGTTTGAGGTACCGATTTCAGTCACGTGGTAGAAAAAAAAACAAAAATGTGTAAGTTTGTGTCATGTGACGCGATTTCATAAAAAAAAAAGAAAGAAAAATGTTTATTTGACATCAGACATTAAAAACACACATACACACAATAATTATGAAACAATAGAAAATATTATAAAATAGTAGGTTCACATTGTAGTTGTTTGTAGGTTCATATTTTTTCATTGTAAGACTTGTGACGATAAGCGCACTCATAATTCAAGAGACATTTTTGGTAAGATGCAACGTAAATTACAATTTTCAAATCACCTTAGCAACTCGTTCTATAAATAGGTATCTAATAATTAATTGTGTGCGGAGAATGGCACCAGGATATTGTTCCCACGCTAAGCACGGCCGCATTGCGATGAGGGGTGACACTTAATTAAAGTGTGTATCTTTGTTTACCTTGTTACTCCTGTTAGGGGCAGCTACCCACCTTCTCGTACCTTATTATTTATAGGTTGTTTTATTACCATAATAATAATATTGACGGAAATTCAACCACAGTATATCTGATGGGTATTTGACCAGATGAAAGTTGGTTGCAGCACTTCATCTTCACCTATCAAAACATTAGAATCGACTAAGTTATTGCTTTGAAAAAGTACAACGATAATTTTGGCTTGGTCTAGGCTGTTTGGCGATTTTAGACTTTTGTTAGAACCATAAGTTCAGATTTCCTCATTAAGTTTTCTTCACCAATGATGTCTAAGATAAACTTTGATAGTTTACATAAACTGAAAAGTCAAAATGGTAGGTACCTACTTGACCAGATTATAACCACAACCTCGTGCATAAAAGGTAGGCGCTTTAACCTATATAATATAATACAAGCAGACGCCCCGCATTTCACTCGCGTAGGTCCCGTTTCCGTGGGAATACAGGGATAAAAAGTAGCCTATGTGTTAATTCAGGGTGTCAACTAACTCCGCACCAAATTTTATTAAAATCCATTCAGTAGTTTTTACGTGAAAGAGTAACAAACTTCCATCCATCCATCCATCCTCACAAACTTTCGCGTTTATAATATTAGTAGGATTAAATGCTATTTTGAACAAATTTAACTAATTTTGGTTAGATTTTATTATATTTGTGGTTTGCAATAGAGGTCAAACTTCAAAGGAGGACAATGCTATGACATAAACACACGTTTTAGTAATTTTATTGTCTCATCACGTTTGAATGATGTAACTTTTGGTGTTTGATGGCTATTTTTGTTTTATGACCATATTATTGAGTAATTGTTTTGTTGAGCTACTGTTTTAGTCCATAAAACATAGCAGGTAAACTGATTTAAATTCAGCGTAGTAACAAGTAATTTTGTTTGAATACTAACTCATTATCAAAAGTGCCGAATTAAAAGGTCTTTCAATAGAGATAATGCTGTGATTCTGATAGATTTGAATATTATAGGCCACAAAAGAGAAGTAAAAGAAAGATTTACGTGCAGTTATAGGAATTCTGAAGATTAGTGATGAAAACAAAATGGATAGAAAACAAAATGGCTATTATTTTGTCAAAGTTTTAGTTTTTAGCCCCTTATCTAGTTTCCAAGAAAATATTCGACACATATTTTTTTTCTGTTTCAAATTTATGAAAAACTGCTTAGATTTAGCGCATTAAAGTTGAAAAGCGGAGGCTTGTAATATCATTATCTAGTATAAACTGTACTGGCTGGTGACGTCATGTGGAATGTTGATACTATGTATCACCGTTATTTTTTGATTACGTGAAACAATAAAAAAATATGTATCGAATATTTTCTTCTAATCTAGATAAACGAAAATGAAAAAAAAATTAAAGGAAAAATTTGGTTTCGGCTATCAGATCTATATTTGTTTCAAAGAAGCTGTGTACGAGTATACTTTCTATGATAGACTTATCTTAAGTTGCATAAAACAGTCAGCTCACCTACTACCTTTACTTGAGCTAGTCATACGACATTTTGTCGAGTTACGTGTACTACATGTAATGAAAAGTTGTTTTTTTTTTCTCAAAATAGGTGTTTGTCCTTTAGTATAAGTTGTTCATAATGATGACTACAGTTTCTATTTTTTTTATAAGTTAAGTTTATGCTATCTACAACCGACTTCAAAAAAATACTTAAATAACTTCAGAGAAGCCTTCTGTGGTTTTAGTTATATCGTCGATTTATTTACCGACAAAAGTTAACAAAAATAGATTTTTGATTACAGTAAACATAATATTTCATTATACTTCCATATTCATTTGGTTCGGTAGGTATCGTCGATTTATTTACCGACAAAAGTTAACAAAAAAAAACACCAACCGGTGTAAAATAACTGTAAATTGGGAAGTCTGTGGCTTTGATGGTTTTGTCTTTTTCATGATGGGCCACCGACTTCCGAATTTAGAGTTATTTTACACCGGTTGGTGTTTTTTTTAAGTCGGTTTTATTTTTTGCAAAAAAAGATTTTTATTTTTCCATTTTTAGTTGTTCCCATACAAATATTTGTCACGAATTTATTTTTACATTGTTATTTGTTAACAATACATGTCAAGGTAATAGGGTTATCCACTTATCCCTAATAAATTAAACTTAACATACCTAACTGTCGAAATCTAGGTATATTGTACACATCTGCGTACCCCTCAGAGCATACAGGCGTGATGATACGTCATGATGTTGTATAAATAATAAATATCCAAGCGATTCCAGCAATCACGACAGATTTGCCGTCTATTTTTGAAGAGTTCCATTGTATATCTCCGAAGATCAGCACCAGATCTTCACCAAATTAAAATGGGACCACCTCGGGAGTATACTCTTTCACATAAAAAAGAATTTTGAGAATCGGTCCACAAATGGGGGAGAAATCGCGTAACAAACACACAAAAAAAAAAAAAACATACCGTCGAATTGAGAACCTCCTCCTTTTTTTGAAGTCGGTTAAAAAATAGATTTTTGATAACAGTAAATATTTCATTATACTGCCATATCCATATGTTTCGGGACAGCCATAATAATGAAGATTTAGATGAATGAGAAATTATGTCTTCGTAGTTTTTAATTCCAAGCAGCGGTCACACAATTATAGCAATTAACCAATTTAGAAGGCGGTTGATATTTTAATAGCTGTTCATATAGATGTTTTGGTGTCAACAATTTAATTCTTTAGCTTTAAGACAGTATAAAGATACGACTGACCTAGATTAATGTTTTTAGGGATCCAAATGGTAACAATAAAACCGTATCTGTCAACTATATTAAGCCTCCACTATCCGTCTGTCTGTCAGCGGGTTGTATCTGGTAGATAATTAAAATTTTTGTACTGGCCTGTTGGTCTAGTAGTTAGTGACCCTGACTGCTCTGCCGGAGGCCGTAGGTTCGATTCCCACCCAGAACAAATGTTTGTGTAATGAGCATGATCATTTGTTCTGTATCTGGGTATGTATTTAGTTCTGTATATGTATTTAGAAATATATAAGTATCTTTATCAGCTGTTTAGTACCCATAACACAAGCTCTTAGCTTAGCTTGGGACTAGATGGCGTTGTGTGAAAAAGTTGTGGAATATTTATTTGTGGAATATTTATTGGAATATTTGAGTTGGGAAAACGTTGCATTTTAATTAAACATGCCACGGGATAGAATCAATGTAATCTTTACGCCGCGCGTTCGTGCTAGGGACCTAATACGAATAATCTAATACATTTTATGGCAAAGTTTTACTTTCTAATAAAAGTTGACAGCTTAGCGTTTTGATTGGCACAATGAGACACCTAGATAGTTATTTTAACAACTGGCTGTCAAACATAATCCTATAATAATACATTTTTATTCAGACGCTAACCATAAACCCTAATTCAAGTCCACAACACGTTTTAGTTTTTTGACATTTTCTGGTATCCACAAATATTCGATTTATCATACCTAATAAAAAAATATAAGACCTAGGTTGCAATAAAAACGGTCTATTCTCGTTTCAATTAAAGTTTATGACTGTAATGTATAAATAAAAATATTCTATTTTTGCACTGCGCATCAACTTGAAACAATTTTAGCATTTATTCACTTAGGTTGACAAATAAATGACTAAGTGTGACCTAAAATGGCTATTTTTATTACTACCTAGTTGGCAACTAGCAGGCTCAATAGACTTTGTCCTACCCGAACGAACCTGAACACAGCGCCACCCACTGGGTCCCACTGTGAAAATAATTGTCCAGTTAGTTGCATTCGTAAAGAAGTTACGTTACATTTCGTAGATTCATTTTTAATTATATACCTAAAAGAGGTAATTAGAAGTATATAAATTAGTCTACTTATGCCTAGCTGCTTGATTCATGACCGGAATAGGCGGTGATCTATACAGGGTGTAAAAAGACAAATCAGCCGATAACTACTCTTTCTGCACATAATATATAATTAAGTAAGTTTGATCAAAACATATTGCTGGGAAAAAACTTTTTTTTTCCATTAAAAAAAAAATGGTTTTTATTGCGAGCAATAAAAAGCGCGGAACTTGCGATCAGCTGAGCGTACGGCCGGCCGCGGCCTGTCGCGCTTGGAATATCTCCAGAACCCGAGAATTCCCAGGTACGTTCTAGAAGATAAAAACTTTCCCAGTGATGAGTAGAATATGTAGTTTTCGTTTACGTTAAGGGTCTTTTTACACACTGTATATTCGTAAACTTAGAGAAAATTAGTTATCACAACAATTGACGGGCAAATTTAGTGTAATGGTTGTGCGATTGGCTGCTGCACCATATGGCATTACATTGATTGGGCGAAAAACTGCATTCATACATTTAAAAAAACATCTGTACTTCGTTCGGGAATCGAACCCGGTTATTGTGAAAAAAAAACCTACACTATTTCTATTTAGATATCGATTGTGTAGGTTTTAAGCAGTAAATGTCAGTATGAAACATGATGTCTAAAATGAATAAAACGCATTGTTTCCACATACTTTAATTTATTTTAGTAGGTGCTCGAAGTGACCACCGGCTTTTTCGATGCCATAGTATAAAATTAATAATAATAATAATACCAGCCTGTAACTGTCCCACTGCGGGGCAAAGGCCTTTTCACATACAGATAAGGCACGAGCATTGATAACCACGCTTGCTCAAGGCGGATTGGCGATTTCAAACTTATATTAACTTTAAGTCCAGGTTTCCCTAGGATGTTTTCCTTCACCGACGTCAATGATGTCTGAGATAAACCTAGTATGAATAAGTTTTTATTTCTTCTCATGGCGGTCTTCGTTGAACTTCCTATCACGATTGTAAGGAATTTTTTTCTGATTATTATTCACTAAATAACCCCTATTTAAATGATTTATGCCTATTTATGCAAAATATAGGTTTAAGTAGGTACATTACTTATTTTATGACCCAATGATGTATGGAATTTTAAATACGATCTATTCGGAATGATTTGAGACTAATACCTACATATTTATACCTTTTCAGAAAAAACTCTAGAATTATTTTTAATTAAATATTATTGCAAAAAAAAATATGAATTATTGCTTTTGGTTTTCGTTTTGTTTATGAAATTGCAATGATCTAAATCTGTCCGAATCTAACCTAGGCGAACCGAAATGAGCAATGTCACTCTAAATCTTTTGATTTTACTGCCATGTAAAATCAAAATATAAAAGTGTTACATTTAATAAGATGTTCTCTTCTAAGATCAAATGTTTACTAAGTAGAGAGATTTTATCACGAAAAATATATAGGCACTAGAAAAACCAAAAATAGCGTAAAACTTAAAAGCAATGTGTAAACTAAAATCATTCATGATTTACCTATGCAGTGACGAACTCGATTTTCTAATTTATTATTATGGAAAACATTGTTCTAAAAAAAACTTTTTTGCAAAAAATAAAACCGACACTTTTATACCGATATTTTTATATGTCATGTTAATAGGGTTATCCACTTATCCCTGATAAATGAAAATTAACATACTTATCTGTCTAAATCTAGGTATATTGTACACATCTGCGTACACCTCAGAGCATGCAGGCGTGATGATACGTCATGATGTTGTATAAACAATAAACATCCAAGCAATTCCAGCAATCACGACAGATTTGCCGTCTATTTTTGAAGAGTTCCGTTGTATATCTCCGAAGATCAGCACCAGATCTTCACCAAATTAAAATGGGACCACCTCAGGAGCATACTCTTTCAAATAAAAAAGATAAAGAATTTTGAGAATCGGTCCACAAATGGCGGAGAAATCAGGTAACATACATAAAAAAAAAAACATACACACGAACATAGAACCTCCTCCTTTTTTTGAAGTCGGTTAATAAGTGACATTGAGTCTTTTTTGGAAATTTTATTAATAAATATCGTTAAACTGACACCTTTTACTAACCTATTTGTAACCACTGGTATAATGTTAGACTTCGTATGTAGCTGTTAAAGTTGTTATTTGTGTGTTTTTAATATTAATGATTTAATATATTTAATGAAGAGTGGCCACCACCCATTTATTAATATTTCTATACGACACGCCTCTGAGATTCAATTTAGTAACATTTTGAAGTCTAAGTATAGAAAGAAGTCGTATTTTAAAACTCACAAAAAACATAAAAGTCAACCTCAACGCTATGACGTATATGGTACCTTTAGAAAGATAGTCAACAAAACCATCTATTTATCTAGCAATCACTGCTAAACTGTGTACCCAACACACTTAACATCGAACGTGTAATGTAGGCAGGCTGTTTCATTACTGAAGTGATTTCCTCTAGCTAACAAAGCGTAGGCACGTTACGTCTATCGCAACTGATCTAGCTGACACTATTGCGTGACTAGAGTGAAATATAAATAAAGATATATAGGCAGAAGGTTTACTGAGCAACGCTGTATGCGTGCTGAGCAAAATAAAGTTTAGGATACAGGCATGGCACGGTTGGTGCAGCGGTTGAATGACGCGGCGCGTGTCAACACATAATTGTATGGCCTACAAGCAGTTGTTCTGGATTTGGTTGTTCGTGATGGTATGTGAGTTTAAATGTTTGTAAACGATACAGGAGAAATTCCAAGTCTGGGAAACATTAAAAAAAACAAACAAACAAACTGGCTCACCAGTTTAGTGGTGAGCAGCAGTTCGTTAATCAACGCGTAAAAATGTGTCCATACTACATAATTCTAGGCATTGACAGTTCACTTCAGTCAAGTTTTCAGAGGGTGATTTGTATGGAATTGACCGGCAGGTGTAGTTTGTTACCTGTCTTGTGTTTGTAGTCATCTTGCAAGGTGCAGTTAATTTATGTCTGCAAGTAGCAGAATTGCTTTCAAGCTGATTCCTATATAGGTAGTTGCGCACTCTAAATTTTTTATGTTTTTTGTAAATTACAGAACTATTTTACTTTAAATGTAGATCAAAATACAACTCGTGCCAGTTAAAATTATATTTTTTTAAAATAATATACTTGTAATATTTTTATTTGCTGTTTTGCCGATTAGCAAAGAGTGAACCTTCTTATGATTTTTTTTTGGACTGTGGTATAACATAAGTAAATAGATAGAGCTGTTTAGTTGCGTGTGAGATTTGCGAGGGAAAATAATTGTTAGGAGCAAAAGATTAATACGTGGGATAGTGATTTTGTTTTCCTTGTTAGTTGGTCGTACTAACAGTAATCAAATAAATTGCTTGAAGAAAATTAAGTTGAGTTGAAAACAATTCTACCTGAACATCGCGACTTGGTACAGTGACGGTTGAATACGAAAGTGAACGTTGTTGCATAGAGGCTAGAAGAATATTAGTTTTGGCTGGATTAAAAGCGGCAATAGCCTATTCTGACCCATCTCAGTCAGTCGAAAGGTAGTTGAAATGCAGTTCGTCTGTCTAGAGCCTTATTGACAGCCACAGGCACGGAGAGAACTTGGTGTGTATTGCATGGTCATCGATACACAGCCCATGCGTAGCTTAACTTTCGATTAACCCGTTCGGATGTTTTTATTGCAACAACTCTGAATAAGAACAATATGATAGGTGTTTTTTTTATTTTTTTTTATTGATAGGTACGCGTTTGACCATTATCTCACCTGATGGTAAGCGATGATGTGGTGGACGATGAAGCACGCCTGCCTAGAAGCAACCTGTTCACTCTCATGCCAATGATTATCTGGAACAACTCTAACGATTCTAAGAACAATCATTACTTATTTCAGTGGCGTCATTGTTTAAATTATAGGCAAGTGCATTGATCCTATTAACTTTTGATAACAAGTCGTATTTCTCGCCTTCAAACTACGCGTTTTATTTTATTAATGTTCTTTGAGAACGTGCCAGCAGTCCAGCACATTGCACTACATCCTGTTTTCTTAATTTTATTGCATTTTTATGTCATCATGAAATAAAAAGAAAAATAGCGTAACATTAATACCTACCAAGAAAGAAGACGGGCTTCTTCTTAAAGACTCTTGGTAATGTGGCTGGCTGTTAATGATTTAAATAAAGTAATGATTGCCGAGGTTTGACCGTGGGCGGCTGACGAGAGTGGTGGTGACTACCAAGGGTTTTGCTTTGCGTAAATTATTTCATCACCACTGTTCTCAAAACGGTGAAGAAAAACGTCGTGAGGAAAGTGATATTTCCTAGAACCGTGAATTTAAACACATCTGACATCCACCTTCCTGCGCTGCGCGTGATAGATTACGGCCCACTCCTTCTCAGCAGTGGAAACGCTGATTAGTTGACCTTTACTTTCCGAAGGTATCTGAGTTGTCCGATAGTGTTTGCAGTTTGCAGACTTGGCCAGATAGGTGATGTTTGACCGTGAGTAAGTGAGCCATTAGTTCTAACAACGGCATCTTCTTACTTATTAACTGGTTTGTGGAAGTTAGAAAGGCATTTAATAATATCAACCTATTACTGTCTCACCATGCTAATGCCTTTTTTTTACTGAAAAGGCACGAGCATTGACAACGACGCTTAATTAAGACGAATTGGCGATTTCAGACTTATATTGGCTATAAGTCCAGGTTTCCTCACGATGTTTCCCTTCGCCGATGTCAATATTGTCTAAAATAAACCAAAAAAAATACTTTAACGAAAATTCATATCTTGTCAAGTTCTAAAGTTAAGTCAAAATTATCCATAAGCACCAGTCTCCCACAATATTATATTAAAAGTTCTCTGACTCTGATACCATGTAATATGTATTTTTTTGTATTAATGTGGTGAGAAAATAATTTTTTGTTATTATTATTATTAATTATAAGCAAGACACTAGTACTCAGCTGCATCCGAGTAGGCTTGGGGCTGACTCCAACACAGTTAAGAAAAAGCAAGCTTTACGATGAATACGTATTTTACTTAGTTTACAATGTATAATTCGCTGTCCTACTTTAAATCAAAGTATTTTATTATGACTTCAAAATAATTTTACGATCGCCAACTGGCTTGACATTTACCAGGACAGAATAATCTACAGTAGCAGGAAATAATTTTACGCAATGAAAGAGAAATCGTAAAATGAAACGACTGTGTAATGTCAACTTCACTATGCAAGCTAAAGTTTAATTGGACATCTATGTAAGATTTAAATTTACGGAAATACTATGCATGTCTGTCTGAAGGCCTGTACGAGTATGTCAGGGGTTTCTGCTAAAACTACTTCACCATCCGTCCGGTTTTGCCCGGCTTTTTGGGCCTTGGTCCGGCCTTTTCATTTGACCGTCATTTTAAATTAATGCGATTACTTTAGGAAATAAAAAAGTTTAAATATATATTGAAAAAGGATACAAAAGTAAAATGTTGAAGTTTCGAAGTGTCCGGATGTTTGTCAAGAGTTAAAATTTGAAATTTCCAAATGGAAACCCTACTTAGCCTGCAACCCACGTTAAATCTCTGTGAGAAAATAAAACCGACTTAAAAAAAAACACTAAACGGTGTAAAATAACTCTAAATTCGGAAGTCTGTGGCTTTGGTGGGTTTGTCTTACTCATGATGGGCCACCGACTTCCGAATTTAGAGTTATTTTACACCGTTTAGTGTTTTTTTTTAAGTCGGTTTTATTTTTTGCAAAAAAGTTTTTTATTTTTCAATTTTTAGTTGTTGCCATAAAAATATTTGCCATGAATTTATTTTATATTCTTAATTGTTAACAATACATGTCATGATAATAAGGTTTTCCACTAATCCCTAATAAATTAAAATTAACATACCTAACTGACGAAATCTAGGTATATCGTAACCACCTGCGTACCCCTCAGAGCATACAGGCGTGATGATACGTCATGATGTTGTATAAACAATAAACATCCAAGCGATTCCAGCAATCACGACAGATTTGCCGTCTATTTTTGAAGAGTTCCGTTGTATATCTCCGAAGATCAGCACCAGATCTTCACCAAAATAAAATGGGACCACCTCAGGAGTATACTCTTCCAAACAAAAAAGAATTTTGAGAATCGGTCCACAAATGGGGGAGTAATCAGGTAACATACATAAAAAAAAAAAAAATACATACACACGAACATAGAACCTCCTCCTTTTTTGAAAGTCGGTTAAAAAAGAAATGTAGGTAGGTACCAGTAACCAATTTACTTTGTTACGTGATTATTAAATGTACGTCAGGAAATTCGAGTGCTAGCTTTGGTATTGGTCGTCGAATTATTGAGCTCCTTAAGTTTTGAGTTGAGTTTCTCAGTATTTTCGGTGTTACTCTTCAAAGTGATTTTATTAAAACCACCGTCTTAATTTTATTTAAACTTTTTGAATGAACAATGGTTTTTTTGTACTTTGAACACTTTTAAAAGTCACAACCAGTAAGTAGAGATAGTGCAGGTCAAACGCGTGCCTATCAATGATAAAAAAAAGGAGATACTAGACGAAGTTGGTGGTCTTGTTAAAAAAAAAACATTCATAGTTATTCAGTTCAGTTAGAGGATTCGCTTACCCAAATGATTCTAAATGTATTAAATTAAGGGACAACCAATGCTTTTTTGTCAATAATAAAAATTGAAAAGGTAAATCTGAATTTTATTTATATTTTCGTTATCTATTTTATATATTCAATCGTGGCCACTATGCTTACCGTAGTTACTATTAGGTCATTTGTAACCAAGTGCAAGGCAAAGATCGGCCTCCTTGCAGCTACCTATTTCAATCTATGTTCGGCTGTGGGCTATTTTGTGATCGGGTCGTTTGCAAAACCAGATTCTTCCAGATTCTTAGGATTGCCGCTCCTCATATTCAAATCCTTGAAATAAATGAAAGAAAGAATAGAATAGAATAAAGAGAAAAGAAGTAGTAAAGAGTCATGCATTTTCAATTGAATAAACAACTGGTTATAAATATTATGTTCTTATATTATTATTAGGTACTAAGGTAAGGCAATACTAATTATTGTGTTTTCAAAATACATCTTCCAAACATGTAAGCAAGTGTAGGTACATGCCTTGGTTTTGAAAAAACAACGGTATGACGTCCATTGTAGTTGTCACCCAATTTAGACGCAGAATAAGTTGAAATTAACATCAAAAGAATTGAAATAGAGATTTACATATTATGGATTTAGTCGTCGATTATGAACGTCATATGAAGCGCAACTTAATCATTGGCCTTTCAATATTAAATTAAACTTAGTCTATGCGTTAATTAGATTACATTTATGATAGGTTTTATTTATATTTAAATAAATATTAGCATTTAAATAATATTTTGTATTTGTATCCTCCTATTTATTACGGTATTGCACCAATCACTGTTTGGCGCTTCAATGCTTAAAATATATAAATTATGTCATGTAACCTGTATTTAGTAACAATCAAACACAATAACCACTCAACCACACGTTAACGTTATATTAATCGAGTTAGCTAATAAAATAGCAGAACTTCAAAGTAATTAGTCATTCTCATGATTAACTAATATTATAATGTGTTCAGATCATTCATGTTTCCTGCATTATGATAGTGGACTGTGATTCATACCAAATGTTTTGGTAGTCACAACACGGTGCGAAAGGTGAAGTGGCTGAGCGATTGGCTGCTGGTTGCGTGTCCCAGGATCAATTCCTCACGGATTAAGCATTTAATACCAAGTGAAGTTATTCTGTGTAATGCGACGAACATTTATTTAAGGTAAAGTTCCCAAATTAATTTAGGAACTTTTGAACCGTTAATTGGGATCAAATTCAGATTCCGGATTATTACTCAAGAACCCTTTGCCTGACTCGGGGATCGAACCAGAAACTTCACATATTGTCACAGTCATACATGTAATCCAGTTCTGCACATTTAAGCAGGCACGCCCTGTTTACTTGGAGGCTTCTTTTTATTCAGTGCATTTCAACTGCAAATTGCAGTTCAGATGCAGTTTGAATGCAGTTGACACGACGTTGTCTTTTTCAAACTGCATCTGAACTGCATTTTGCGGTTGGATTGCAGTTGAAATGCAGTCCGTCTGTCTTGAGCCTTAGTTGTCAACGTCGGTCAAAACCTACTATTATTATTACCAATCCTGTATATCGGTGGGTGCTATAATACGTAGCAAATTATTTATTTAATTTAAATGATTATGTTAATTAATAATTATCAATGCCGCTTAAACTCATGTTCTTGTAACATACCAAACAGATGTAATCCTGGGGAGTTTCTTCCGCCACTTTTTCTTCCCAGCAAAAACACTAGGAAGTGGCGAAGGCCGGGGGTTTTGGGGGACTGTCTCATGTAATTTTTGACGTTCAAAAATTGCTGATCCCTAGCCTAATTTGAACAAATGACTCTTGATTTTGATTTCTTGCTCAGCAGTAGCGCTTAGGACCACTACACGAAGAAAGCAGTCAGATATAGACAGGAGCTATCTCCTGTCTCTATCTGACTAATTAACTAATTATATACCCATGTATATTATTAGTTATGTAGTTTGTAAAATATCCTACATGCATACATAAACCCACGCCAATTTTGAAAGTGATACATAGTTACGTATACGCTTTATTACAAGTCGACCCAAACCGGATAAATTGTTATTCTATACAATATATTCACTTCTGTAGGATTAAACGCGTTAAAGGGGCTTACATAATTTGCAAACTTAATGGCTACTATAATTAAAATATAGCCAATAATAATGAAGCGCTTTAAGCGATTTAGATAATTATTATTCAAGGTTAACTAAGATCAATTTGATGAAGTTTAGGAGATAGGATTTAGTATAATCGTTAATGTTATAGTTCGTATCATTGCGCATTAAGTATGAACAAAGACATTCAATACCTATAAACCGGACATCACGAACAAAATTTTCGTCCGAAAAAGTGTGTCCTGCTGGATACAAGTCTATGAGTTTTTTGTAGTACGCTCCGCTGTCGCTCCAATATTCATATATTATTCTAGATGGCGTTACTGAGACATGGGATCAAAATTTTTCTATGACATTTCCTTGACATGCCTGCTCTATAGTATTTTAAATCTCTTTGAGTATGAATTTAGAATTACATAACATTACTCCTATAAACTCGGAAGGGTTACGTAGGTACTATTACTAATCCAGCTTAATTATGATATCTAAGTTTAAGTCCAGTGGGCAAGCCAATTACCATCAAGCGGGCACCATTTCAGTCCCCAAGCTGCTAATGACAAATTCCAGATGGAAATACCCGAAAACACTTTGCTCAACCCGAAAGTGAAACCCGGAACTTATTGCTCGACAGTAGCTTTTCCCACCACGACACTAGAGAGGCATCAATGATTTTGGAATATATTAAATGTTAAATATGGAGGAAATGCCACTCTGTGTTGGTGCAACAAGTTCAATATAAATTCCTCGTAATCCTACTAATATTCTACTACCCTACTCACATTATAAACGAAAGTTTGTGAGGATGGATGGATAGATGGATGTTTGTTACTCTTTCACGTAAAAACTAATGAATGAATTTTAATAAAATTTAGTATGGAGTTAGCTGACACCCTGGATTAACACAAAGGTTACTTTTTATCCCTGTATTCTCACGGGAACGGGACCTACGCGGGTGAAACCGCGGGACGTCTGCAATAGTTCTACATAGATGTGAAAGTACAAGTATGTGAAAACGTTTGAATGTTTGTTACTATATCATGTGTAGTTTAATCCATTAAACCGATTTGGATGAAAAAATAGTACGTAAATAGAACTTTTCCTGGATTGACATATAAGATATTTTTTATCCCAGTTATGTATTTCCTTAGGATAATAGTTCAATGTTTTATTATTTTAATACACATTAATTTTGATACAATAAATATTGATTCATAATTATAGTACTTTCAACGTTCATCTTAGACATAATTGACATAGGTGGAGGTAAACATCGTGATTAAGCCTGGACTTATAGTTGACACATAGACATACATACAAAAACTAACTCATTTTTCCTACGGGAGTAGGCAGAAACTACAGAGCGCCTTAAGCTACGATTCTTACATACTTTTTTTGCTTGATATAAGCTTTGAAAATAGAATAGAATACTCTTACACCATAAAAACTCACAAATTATAACTTTAAGGGTTACATATGGTGTTACAATCGCTAAAAGCGATCTCTTACAGACAACCTTTGGATGGACTTGATAGTGGAGCAGAAAAGATGAGTAGGCAGTTTGTGGTGTACTATTTACATAAATAAATAACATACATGACTATCTCAATAAATGTATAAATATGAAAAAAAAATAAAAAAGTTTAGTTAAGCTAAGTTTTTAGTTGATATGAGTCTGAAAACGCCAATCCGCCTTGAGCAAGCGTCGTGACCAAAGCTCGTTCCTTTTCTGTATGAGAAGAGGCCTTTACCCTGCAGTGAGACTGTATTAGGCTGTTATAATTATTATTAGTACTAAATTTTATTATTTACTAGTTAGCATACTGATTCAAAATAGTAGATTGTTTATCTAGGGAGCAAACAACTATTTTAAAGGCGAGAGTGTTTTTTTTAATCCAGAGCGAAGCGAAGGATTCTAGAGTAGAATCCCGAGCGAAGCGAGGGATTCTTAACTAGAATCCTGAGCGCAGCAAGGGATTAAAAGTATATCACTCGAGCTTAAAATAGTGTTGCTCCCGAGGTGGACACTCTACTTTTTATCACCCTCTATGAGAAAATAAGTAAGTGCAACTTATGAACAAGAATTTATTTACGTACATTCAGAACCATAAGACATAAAATATAAATTATAATGAAATTGTTGTATGCTTTGACATATTGTTCACGGGATTTTGTAGGTAAAAGTCTTTCCATCACATTTTTAGCTTCCGATACAATATTCTCTGGAGTCAATATAATACTTTCATTTGAGGAAGACACACTTATTTTTTATAATTCTAAAATCTGAATATGAATTAACTACGAACGAAAGCAGAATGCATTTTAATTTCGCGCGTTATTTATTTTTCATCACCTTTTTTTAAATTTGGCGCGCTCGCGTTTTTCAGCCAGTCACATATTCAATACATTGTTCCCGCATGGTATGTGATTCACCTCTTTGCTGATTGAAACATTTACTAACAATAACTACATTCCAAATTCAAATCAATTTTGGTCCCTAGGGATTAATGAGATGTTTTGGTCCCTGTTTACGTGGAATAAACTAGCTCTTTTTGAATAGATGTGATAAAAATTATATATTGGACGAATTTAGATGCATCGTATGAAAGTTGTTTTTAACGCGGGCGAAGGCGTGGGCAACAGCTAGTGCCTTTATAGGTTTATTTTGAGTTTACTACTAGCATAATGATTTACAGTTTCTATATATTGTGAAAGTGGTAATGTGTGTAGCAATTAACCATTGAAAGAGAACGGTTGTAATAAAATTTTAGCACACTGCGTACTGATGGGTACTAAATATTTATAAATAGGATTCAAATGGTTTACTTTTGTTTGGTTTACGTTACTATGAGGTCATTGTGTAGCTCCCTAATACCATAATATACCAGCCAGACGCCAGCACATTTAGCTATCTTGGCCTGTTGGTTTAGTAGTTAGTGGCCCTGACTGCTATGCCGGAGGTCGTGGGTTCGATTCCCACACAGGACAAATGTTTGTGTGATGAGCAGGGTCATATAAATTTGTTCTATGTCTGAGTGTAATACATATTTTGAAATATATACGTATGTTTATCAGTTGTTAAGTACCTATAACAGAAGCTTTGCTTAGCCTGGGACTAGATATCGTTGGTTGAAAAGTGTGGAATATTTATTTCTTAATTTTATTTAAACCATTGTCAAACCCAATTGAACATGAATTTCATTTTTTTGTGATAAAGTTGAAAAACCGGATTGGTGCTGCTTCATGTGCTGGTCATTGCACATTGATAAAAAAGAGGTTAAAGGTTAAAGATTAAAGATAATAGGATGGTATCTGCAACTTCACGTCAAATCTCGTATGTTGCGAATGGGCTATAATCTACCACGCGGGCCCAGTGCGAATTGCTAGATGTCACACGCATAGAATTATTGTTTCTAGGACATGCCGGTTTCCTCACGATGTTTTCCTTTACCGTTTTTGAGAGCTGTGGTGATGAAATAAATTACACAAAGTATGGCGTGTGGGTTCGAACCCACAACCTACTCCTCGTAAGTCGCTTGCTAACCACTGGGCCACCGCTGCTCTCAAAAAAGAAATTATTAGGACTACAAAAAATATAAGGTTTTGTTGTTCCTTTGAAAACCAAAAAGCGTCCATGCCTATTTTCAGGTTTTATGACACAAAGAGGATTGATTTTGCCAAGGAAGGTCGTGAAATACATAAAATCACGGAAGACGTCGAATATTCAATTTTTGATCTCTGACATATCTGATGGCTTTTGCGAGGCTGCGATTTTGATGTTAGTGATCAAAATGAATCCAACTCCTTGCGTCTCAACCAGCCATGACGGGATTTGAGCTAAGGATCGTTACTGGAATATTCGACTGCTCTAGTGATTTCATGGTTTTGTATTTTAAGAGACAGTGTTCGGCCAGTAAATTTCTTAAAATAAAGATACATAAGTCATGGGCACGCTACTAAGAATAAAAGAAAGGCCTGCTTGGTAGTAGGCATATTGTACTACCTACCTGCAAAGTAACTAAAGCTAAATGTCAAAGCTAGTACACAGATTTGTTATAACTAGTCCAGATTTTATGTCCGTCCCACGTGAACATTACGTTTAGCCTGTTTAGCCTTGGTAGAAGTAGTTACACAGTAATAAATTAAAGTATTTAGTACCTGTCTACCAGTGCCGCTAAAATGTTTATGAACACTTTTCGATAACTGCTGTTAAATAGGGTATTTGGTTAACGATACTTATTTAGATTAGATTGCGGTAATTCTAGGATTACGATATTATACGAGGAGATTTTTTGTCTACTAAATCCACGATGTCATCAAACTGGAAAGTCAAAGTCAAAAATACGTTTGGTATAAAGTAGACTACAATTGATTCTTTAAATACTGTATAAGCACGATCATTTGGTTTGTGTCTGCGTGTAATTTTTCTATAATAAGTATGTATTTAGAAATATATAAGTATGTTTATCAGCTGTTTAGTACCCATAACACAAGCTCTCAAGCTTAACATGGGACTAAATGGCGTTGTGTGGAAAGTTGTTGAATATTTATTTATTATTTATTTGTTTATTTATTAGTACTCCTAATCAGGTTTCAATTCCGTCTACCATAATAATATATGTAGATAGACAGCCCATTTTTACTAGCAAAATTGCAATTCGGTAAACCAGAGGTGCCGCACTGATGATATTGTATAGGCAGATTTTTTTACAAAACAACAGGACATAAAAAGAAAAAACATTTCGCGCTATCAAAATATAAAAGGCAAGCAGATGAAAACGGTACGCACATAAAAATTTTTACACAGACTTTTTATAGGATTTAGGGTCATTTATGGAAGTGCATACCTACGTATATTCTATGGCTAGCTGATTTTTTTTATCTTATCAGTGCAGTAAAATAAGATTTGATTTTTATTTTGGAAAAAACCTCAAAAAGCATTAACATTAGGTTTTCTGAATCATGCACTTTGTGAATGTTACCCAAAACATTGTGTAAGTGTTTGGATGTCTTTTCTACCTTGTAAACATGCTTGTTGTATTCGGGGTTCATATAGCAATCCGTTGGCAAATCATTCACTAAGTACCTCGTAACATCTTCATCAGATCAGCATAGTTAATATATACGATATACTGAGTTTGAAATTTTGAATATTAGAAATTATTTGGGCCCATAACCTCTAATAAAACAACAAGACCGTGGACAAACAGAACAATCTGTCTTTAACACTGTTTTTAAGACAACATTCAAAATAAAACTTCAACAAGTGAACCATAGATAGCAGCACTAGTACACATTTTAGACATACTTTTTAAATTCTTATCTATTAACACTTAGTGTGGTCTCAACGTGATGTTAAGTTTGTCACCTTCTTCCAAAATAGGGCCAACATTGGGGTGTTCAAACGAGAAAAGAATATTGGTACTGTTGTCTGATAATTACAATAAAACATAAAAAGCTTTATTGACATAAAAAAAACAATGTACACGTGTGTGGGATTCTCTGATTCCTGCGATAGTTGAAACTGTGTTGCAGGAGCTAGTATCCCCTCAAAAGCGCAAATGCTTGTTCATGTCGACTGGCCTGTTGGTCTAGTAGTTAGTGACCCTGACTGCTATGCCAGACGTGGGTTCGATTTCCACCCAGGACAAAAGTTTGTTTGATGAGCACGATCATTTGTTCTGTGTCTGGGTGTAATTTATCTATACTAATATTATAAAGAGGTCAAATTTGTTTGTTTGTAAGTTTCTATGTTTGTAAGTTTGTATGTAGGGGGTAATCTTTGCAACTAATAATCCAATTTTAAAAATTATTGCACTGGTGGAAAGCTAAACTATTCCCGGATGACATAGGCTACTTTTTATCTCTGGAATCCCACGGGAACAGAACCTACGCGGGTGAAACCGCGGGACGTCTGCTAGTCTATAATATGTATGTTTTTAGAAATATATAAGTATGTTTATCAGCTGTTTAGTACCCATAACACAAGCTCTCAAGCTTTGGGACTAAATGGCGTTGTGAAAAAAGTTGTGACATATTTTTTTTTTATTTATGTGCGTCAGTGAATGTGTATAGATGAGTATGGTGAGTGAGTAATGAGTTAAGAACCTTCTTCTTTTACAGTCAACACTTCAATTTCTATCTTGAAATGCAAACATTATTTTCGTACTCAATTCGCGTTTGTCGTCCGTGAATCAAGTAAGTGACTCATTTCAGAGATCGTATCTCCCAAAGGTATTAAATATGAATGAATCTTCTTTAGGTCAAGTCAACGAGTCGGAACAGCTGTTACACACCACTTTTGGCAGCACCTCTCATTCGAAAACTGACTTTAAGATTTTACACTTAAGCTTCAAAATTCAGCGAAAGACTTCTATAGGTAATGGCTCAGTTCAAATCAGTTTTCTTACTTAAATTACACTAAGGTTTTGGAAGATTAGATGCGTGTCCGATTGCATTTTAAAAGTATTTGCAATTTCTATGAGGCATTTTCTTTGGACAGAAAGCTGCCTATGGTAACTATATGACCTTAAAGTAACGGGTAGAATACGAGGTCAGTGTAAATTGGTTAAATAAACGCTAATGGCAATACTTAATAGCAAGAACCATTGCTTTTAAAAAGAGATCAATCGATTGTTGTAAAATACCTTGTTCTCAATTTATCGTTGTAATCTCAGACGTCATTACACACCTATTAACCATACACAAGTTGATATTTCCAATCGATCTTCTTAACAATTAATAACAACTGTATATAGGTTAGCCATGAAGTTTTATGCCACGTCGGGGTACCGCTTATAAGTATACACCTACTAGAAAGATTCATTACTTAAGCGGGACCCCGACGCGACATAAAACTTCATAGCTTAACGATAGGAAAGTGTTATTTTTAACTTTTTAAATGTGAGCTTTTCTTTTGTGTATGGGGGGTTTTTTATTTTTTTCTGATAGGAGTGGACCGTTATCTACCACACGGGCCCAGTGCGGGTTGGTTAATGTCAGGAGTACTTGAATTTTTGGTTTTAAGACATTGCGGTTGCCTCACGATGTTCTAGTTGTTGCTGTCTAGATGTTTTTTTAAAGTGTAGGTATGAGCTAAGCATACGGGTTTTTGTTTTCATAATTAATTGTGTCTGTTTGGGAACAGCTGGTTGTTTATATTTTTGGAAGCTACATTATAAACATAGAATAGCTGAGGAGTATTTTTACACCAATTAAATCGCCACGATACGCGGTACTAATTTTTTTGGGAACACTTTCATAGTGCGTACAGCTAAGGAGTGGAATTCCCTGCCGGTGTCAGTGTTTCCTGATAGCTACAACCAGGGGTCTTTAAGTCAGGAGTGAATTGGTTACTTCTAGGCAAGCGTGTTTCATCTTTGACCACATCATCGCCTATCATCAGGTGAGATAATGGTCAAACACGAGCCTATATTTATTAAATGATGAAGCCGTAACTCGAATACTACAATAAACGTTAATTCGCAAAGAGACTAAGTGATTGCTGTTTTCGCCAAAATGAGCAACAAATCTTTATTACAATTACAAAGACAAATTGTATTATTCTCGTGTCATTAATCACAATGTAACATACGTTATAAAATAAGCATTATGTCCGCCCAGTCATTTGTAGATATCGTTAAGTGAAGAAATGGTTATTAAGTGCTTTAAAGAATTTTTGATTAACTTGTTTATGATAATGATATTTAAACTGTCCGTTGATGTACAGACGCCAGCACATCAAGTTACCCCAATGTGTAAAATTTTTCCAATTGATTGATTGATGGCAATTGGCTCACCCTCTAAAAGAACTAAATAAATATTCCACAACTTTTCACACAACGCCATATAGTCCCAAGAAGCTAAGAGCTTGTGTTATGGGTACTAAACAGCTGATAAACATACTTATATTATAATAGTTTTAAATACATTCATATTATAGATGAATTACGTCCAGACACAGAGCAAATGATCGTGCTCATCACACAAACATCTATTGTCCCAGGTGGGAATCGAACCCACGACCTCCGGCTAGCAGTCAGGGTCACTAACTACTAGACCAACAGGCCAGTCTAAAACATTGGACTTAAATTTCTGGCCATGTTTTTCCCATCCATATAATAAATACTAAAAATATACTAATTTAGTAACTTAAATATTGCTATTACCAATTTGTGATGAGTACAAAGGTATAAAAAGTAGATTCTTTTATGACACTCAATTGTTTATTACATTCTAATATTTCAGTTTGGTAGTCAGTACCTACTATCAAAATAGGGATTACAATTCTTAATAAAGTCCCACCAAGTTTTATGCGAAAAACAGCTATTGTTCCTTGATCTGTGCTGTCAATCCTAATGCCTATCATTTGTTCTTCTATGTACATCACTTGGCCAAAGTTTCCTTGGCAAATGAGCATTTCCATTTCAAAAAAGTCTTGACGGCCATATTTTAGAGATAGTTATAAATTTTTATTTTGTTTTTTAGTGTACCTATACCTATACAAAGATTTACTTAAATATTTATTAAAGCAATTTTAAATCTGTTAATCTTAAAGTTTTTATGATAATTTTCACTTGCTTCAATAAAAATCTTTTTTGCAAAAAATAAAACCGACTTAAAAAAAACACTAACCAGTGTAAAATAACTCTAAATTAGGAAGTCTGTGGCTTTGGTGGTTTTGTCTTATTCATGATGGGCCACCGACTTCCGAATTTAGAGTTATTTTACACTGGTTAGTGTTTTTTTTAAAACGGTTTTATTTTTTGCAAAAAAGATTTTTATTTTTCCATTTTTAGTTGTTCCCATACAAATATTTACCATGAATTTATTTTTATATTGTTATTTGTTAACAATACATTATATGTCATAGTAATAGGGTTATCCACTTATCCCTAATAAATGAAACTTAACATACCTAACTGTCGAAATCTAGGTATGTTGTACACATCTGCGTACCCCTCAGAGCATACAGGCGTGATGATACGTCATGATGTTGTATAAACAATAAATATCCAAGCGATTCCAGCAATCACGACAGATTTGCCGTCTATTTTTGAAGAGTTTCATTGTATATCTCCGAAGATCAGCACCATATCTTCACCAAATTAAAATGGGACCACCTCGGGAGTATACTCTTTCAAACAAAAAAAGAATTTTGAGAATCGGTCCACAAATGAGGGAGAAATCGCGTAACAAACACACAAAAAAAAAAAAAAAAAAACATACCGTCGAATTGAGAACCTCCTCCTTTTTTTGAAGTCGGTTAAAAATGGTGAAGGAATCTTGCCTGAAGGGTATTTTTTTACGACAATTTATGAAGACAAGTTAGAAGCCTGTGGGCCGCTTATAACTCTTGACACCAGGTGAGGTTAGGTTCCTTCAAGGAAAGAAAAACAAGACCGTTGAAATTTTTCATCATCACATGTTGCAGGAACTATAATAATATCTTACAAATCTGACGCCATTAATCGTGCTTTGCAATGCGCACTTGCGCAGAGTTCATAATATTACTAATTCATGATCCTTCTGGAGCGCTTGATTTTGATATAGGTTAGTACTCGTACAACGCTCTAATATTTACTGATTTCTGAAGGTCAATGAATTTTTAATTTCTAAAACAGAACTACATGCATAATAGGAGGTAGGATTCGAGATACGTTTACGATCTTACAGTCGACAATCAAACCTTAGGTGTACAACAAGTTTCGACTCTCGTAGAAATGTAATATTTAGCACACAAACTTACTTCGACTAGAACTGTTTGTTCCCTTTCAAGAAGTACCTATAAGGGAACCAAATAAGAAATGTTTCCTATCAACAAGTACCTAGGTATATTTATTTATTTATTTATTTAATACTTCAAGCACACTAATGTACAAAGGCGGACTTAATGCCATAGGCATTTTCTACCAGTCAACCTTCAGGTGATGCAGAGAAAAGCAGTGGTAGGTGCAATTTAAAAGGAAAAAAGAAAAAAAAATAAAGCAAGCAATACTAATTTATGTTTAATATAAATACATAAATATGTACACTATAGTTATAATATACATAATTATAATACACAAATATGTTCAGTATAAATACATAAATATGTAAACTATAGGTATAATACAGGGTGTTTTGGGGATGAGTGTAGGCATTTTGCAGATGGATAGGGTCGGTCCATACGATTATTTTATACTTAGTATGGGAAAAATTTTTTTTAAATACACATTGATATCTATGAAAGTCACTAAGATTTGTTTTATGCTTATTTTCTTTTCTTCACTATTTGATTGTTTTTGCTATCGGAATAGTTGTAAGACTTTTAATTTATCGTATGTTATGTGTTTAAATCGACAAATAATAAAAAAACTGTATTTAATATGAAATTGTGTTTATTTTTAGCTTCATAACCCAAAAAGTGTCAAGTATTCATAAAAAACGATTTTTGCCCATAACTTAAAAACTAAAGGATATCGGACCATAGTTCCCGTACTATAAAATAATCGTATGGACCGACCCTATCCATCTGCAAAATGCCTACACTCATCCCCAAAACACCCTGTATATATAATACATAATACACAAGGAGTTGCGAAAACATTAGCGCTGTGAAGATACTACTGCCAACTTCTTTCGAATATGCTCGCGAACTTTGACTTTGAATGAAAATCGGTTGGTTGCCATCCTGATTTCCTGGGGGAGTGCGTTCCACAAAGAAATAGACTGCACAAAAAAAGAGCTATGAATAAAGTCAAAACGGTGAGTGGGACATAGAAGAAGACGGTTATGTGACGAGCGAAGGTTTTTAGTGTGGTTGGCACACATGTATTGAAAGTGAGGGGTTAGATAACTAGGGGAATTAGGACAGTAAAGAAATGAAAACAGGGTGGTTAGCGCTCTTTGCTCTCTACGGAGGCGAATGGGTAACCACTTTAGCGACGACCGCTGTTCGGAGACATGATCATATTTACGCAGATTGAAAACAAATCGAATGCAGTTATTGAGAAGACGGTCTAGTTTATTGAGGAGATCTGCATTCAGGTCATAGTAGCACACATCACCATAATCGATGATAGGAAAAATTAAGGTCTGCACAAGCATTGCTTTTGTCTTTGATGGTAAAATATTTCTCAGTCGATACAGAGCCCGCAGCGTTCCAGTGACCTTACGGCTGACACTAGTAACCTGTGTACGCCAGCTTAGAGTTCTATCAATGTGCAAGCCCAGATCCTTTACATCAGAGCTAAAAGGAACAATCGTACTGTTGAAAAGGATCGGTGGCAAAGTTGTACCATCCACTCTACTAATGATACGAGGACTCCCAGTGATTATTGCCTGACATTTATTCGGGTTTACTGCTACACCAAATTTGACTGACCAGGTTTGAATGACTATTAGATCTTTGTTTAATTTGTTGATGGTGTCAGCTATTTCATCAACCTTGCCTTGGCAGTATAACTGCAGGTCATCTGCATACAGATGATACGCACACTGAAGTTCGGAAGTAATGAGGTTGATAAAAATTGAGAAAAGAAGAGGAGAGAGAATGCCGCCTTGAGGAACGCCAGTTTCCAAACTACACCAACGAGATGCAGAATCTCCAAAGCGAACGGACTGTTGACGTTCCTGAAGATAAGAGCTGAACCATTTCAGTGCTTCGGGAGAGACCATAACATAGGATAGGATGGCTAACAGGATATCGTGACTGACGGTATTGAAGGCATTTGAAAAATCAACCAACACTAGAACCGTGACTTTGGTGTCTTCCATACCTGCCCTCATATCGCCAGTAACTTTAAGAAGGGCGGAAACAGTGTTGTGGCCCGGCCTAAACCCAGATTGTAGAGGGCTAATAAGTGAATTTCGATTAACAAAATTAGAGAATTGTTTGTGGACGCAGGCTTCCAGCACTTTGGATAGAAAAGGAAGTATAGAAATTGGACGAAAGTGATTAGAGAGAGTGGGATTTGGAACTTTCGGTAGCGGGCGGACGTACGCTTTACGCCATAAGGAAGGAAATACTCCGGAAAATAAGGAAAAGTTAACAATATGGGTAATCGCAGGTAGTAGGTGATCCAGGATAGTGATTATCATGCCACGAGTGATATTGTCACAGCCTACTGCTTTGGATTTGATGGAGAGAATGATTTTCCTGATCTCTCCCGATTCAACTGAAACGAAATGAACGCGTGAGAACGCGGTAGACCAGAAATTAGCGAAAGAGTTTGTTGCTTGGTTAGATGATCCATGGTAGGCACAGTGGAGAAATGATGGTTAAGATCATCTAAGTTAATCGAAGGTGGAAGGTCTAAATGCCGCGGTTTGCCGATACCAAGTGTTCCGAGGAATTTCCAAATATCGGCAGAAGATGAAGAAGAGATATTATCCAAAATATGGCGGCGTTTAGCGTTGCGTATCATCTGGTTACACCTGTTTCTAGAAACCTTGAATAATGCCCAATTTTCATCAGTACGATCCCTCCTATATTTACGAAACGCGCGGTCCCTGCGTCGCATGGCCATCTGTATGCCTTTAGTCATCCATGGTGCAGGAGGACGCTTTAGCTTAACCTTTTTGACCGGAGCGTGGATGTCATAGAGGTTAACAACAACACGTTACCTTACAAACAGATCGCAATTTGTTGAAATGACTATGGATAAACCTAATCAAAACGGGGAACTGACATTTAAATCCAAAATTGGTTACAATTGCACAGGCGGGCCTCAAGGCAGTATTTTAGGCCCCCAACTCTTTTTGCTATATATTAATGACCTGACAGAAGTAACTGACCATCCCTGCATACTCTTTGCAGACGATGTTTCTGTAATCATCCCTAAAACTAATGAAAACTATAATGAGGAGATAAATAGTACCGTAAGCAAAATAATAACTTGGATGGAAAAGAATAACCTCAAACCTAACATAGATAAAACCAAATATATACAATTTTGTAACAAAAACTGGAGAAAAAATGATTTAAACATCAGTTATAAAGATAAACAAATACAACAATCAAATAGTATAACTTTTCTTGGAATAGTTCTAGATGACAGATGTTCCTGGATTAATCATATTGATAAGATATGTGGAAAACTCAGTAAGTTTGCTTATGTTCTCTGGCGTTTATCTAACCTCGCGAGTGGACAAGCCACTTTGCAGGCTTATCATGCATATGTTGGTTCTACACTGCGTTATGGCATACTGGTATGGGGAAACTCGGTGCATCTCGGAAGAGCTTTCATCGCACAAAAGAGGTGTATACGTGCGATTTGTAATGTAGACCCACTTACATCTTGTAAACCACTGTTTAGGAAACTTAAAATACTTACATTAACTGGTATCTATATTGAGGAAATATGTAAATTTACTAAATCTCACCCCGAAATATTTGAAAAACTGGGCGATAAATGTGAGTTTAAAACTAGATATCCTAATAGATTAGTTCAACCTAGAATGAGAACAGAATTATACAGGCGAAGTTGCTATCCTATGTGTATTCAAATTTACAATAAGATCCCGGATCAAATTAAGGAACTTTCAATGGCCCGCTTTAGTAGGGCTTTACGCAGGTGGTTAATTGAGAATTCCTTCTATACTCTAAAAGAATTCCTTCAGTTTAAATGTAAATGATATCATCGTGTACCAAAAATTTTGCATGTCATTATGTATATGATTAAATATGTTAAGCTACCTATTATACTGTAAGAACTTCTGTAACCATATTTATCTGCAAATAAATCTTTGAATCTTTGAATCTTTGAATCACGGTTAAATATTGCAACCTTTTCGTCAACCGAAGTAGCATCCACCAAAGTCTCCCAATCAACCACGGAAGCATCCCTCTCGAGTTTTTCAACGTCCATCCTAGCAAAACAACGCCTGTACAGAACCTTTGGTTTAGGTTTGGGAGGTTTTAGGATGTACGAAAGGAAAATCATGTCGTGATGAGAGAAGCCAGGAGCGTCGTGTTGACCATGGGAAGAAACAAGGGAAGGATTTGAGGTGAGAATCAGATCAAGCCAGGTGTCATCACCGATAGTGCTATGATGAGTAGGTTGGAGCGGCAATACATGCAGACCAGCTGACTCGATGAGATGGAGGAGCTTACGGGATCGAGGGGAGTTCTGGACAAGGAGGTTTGTGTTGAAATCACCCATGATGATGTGGTGTGCATACTCAGAACCCAATGATTCTAGAACTGATTCGAATTCAGTGAAGTAATCAACAGTGGGAGGACAGTAGACAACACCAATAATGGTTTTGACTCCCTTAACGCGCACTTCAAGAAAAATGAATTCAGCAGAGGCAGAATATTGCGAAGAAGAAGAGGTATAAGGGCACGTTATATTTGTTTATGTATTTATTCTAAATTATTATTGATTTGACATTCCAGTTTTTGTTATCTTCTTGAGCCTACCATATTCTGTCCCTGCATCACATTAAGGTGGACTGGTAGAAATTGCCTAAGGCATTAAGTCCGCCTTTGTACAGTGTCTTTTACTAGTGCATAAAGTTTTAATAAATAAATAATTAAATAAATAAATTTATCCAAAGACATTCTGGAAAGTACAAGCTTGGTAATTTACCTCAACGTAAGTTCGAGGCTTAAGATTAAATAATTCTGCCGGTAAGAGTCCGACACTGTCTAGCTCTAGGCTGACTTATCAGTGGGTCACTGAAGGCGTTTGTTGGTATTTTCTACCCCTGCAAAATTAATTAAAAAACCAGGGCGAACCTAACCCGTGTCCGCATCATGCGACAAAATCTCTGTCACAATCAAAATTATATTTAAACTCTAAAGTTTTCGGATGTGCGTCAAAATCGCTTCCAACTTGTTGAGAGGTTCATTAACAAAAACAGTAAAATCCTTTTTTCAATTTTTTTTTCATTTGCAGACGAAAACTGTATTTACATTGTGGCAGCACCATATTGACCACCAATATTGTTGGCTGGTAAATTATATGAGATTTTGAAAAGCACTACGCAACTCGATTGCGGATACATTTAAAGCCTTGAATTATGAATGTTCTAATGGAATTCGATAACTTTAATATGTAGTAAAGAATACACGACATGTGACCATGAATAAATCGAAAATAAAAACTACTACACTAAGGTATTACCACAGCATAAATATTAGGTAATACAGTAGGACGACGCCTTTGATCTCTGGAAAAATGCCGACAACTTTTACACGCGTTAGACTTGAATAATAGCTCCCCCGCACTACGAACGTCGGTTTGTTCGCAGTGCGGGAGCGGCTTTCCCGCATCTTGCCCCTCATACCTCGCACGATTGTCCTGTCTAGACAGCTTCGTCGGACCACTGTATGTTTTTAGACTGTGGTATTATACAGTAGGTATCTCAAAGGACACTAGAACCATTTCCTGCTCTAAATTATTCCCCGTAGCTTAACACTCAATCCTTCCCCCAGATCTAAAGATAACCCAGAAGTTTGAACTCCTGAAATATTCGTACATTGTCTTTGACAAAATTACATCACACTAGGAGTTACTATGTAACAAAGTTGCGTCGCCTTTGTCTGGATAAACTTTGTTCTGTTTATACCGTTCTCACTTTGATCTCATTCGCTGGAGCGATCTCAGGCAGTGAGTGGATGCGTTTTATAATATTGTTTTGTGAAATTTTGTTTTACAGTTGTATGACTGTATGTGGGTACATTGTGGTGGAATATGTTGGGAAATGTTTTTGTTAATTGGTTGTGTAACTATTAACATAACATCTCGCCTGAATTCTATAGGTAAAGGTTAAGTTCAGATAATGTGTCTGCGATGTCTAATGCTATTTATATTTAACACATTTCCATGTAACAGGTGGTAAAAATATAGCCATCAATTGGGCATTAATCAAAAATCTAGGGTGCTACTAAAAAAAATCCAAATGAAAAATTTCAATGACATTTGCTTGATTCGAGAATCAAATCCAGGACCTTATGCTCAGCAGACGTGCTTCTAACGAGTAGACCACCAAAATACCTTTTAACAATGCGACATCTTACTAACGCTGAGATCCCTACGGCCACCCCAGACATTGACACGCCAGTCGTTCTATTTTCATTCGGGATGAAAAATTCTAATGGAATGGTCTGTCAGGTTTTTACTACCTAGAAACCAATCAGGTTTTCCTGTGAAAGGGACCACGGGAACTGGCGACACTTCCACAACTTTTTTTTTTTTAGGGGTGGAAAATCCTCATGGATGTCCCCCGCCCGGGGGGGCGGAGGGGTCTGTCAGACTCTTACTGACTAAAAACCACCCCGTGTTCCTTCTCACACCTGCGCCGGGGGTCACGGGAACGGAAGATACTTCCGCGACCCCCGACTGGTGCCGGCCCCGCGGGCTTCGCCAAGTCTGCGAGGGGAGTGAGGTGTTAGACTCCCCTTGCGACGTCTAAGAGGGGCGCGCGTGAACACGACACGCCGCCACCTCGGGTCCATGTACGTGGGGGCGGCGGACATCCCCGCGTCCGTCGCCCTGGACCCATTCAGGGGGGCTGGAAGAGGGCGTTGTCCGCCCTCCGCCTGCGCCCGGTGCGTCTGCTGCGGGCAGGGTGAGTGGAGGTGATCTCCCTCTCCCTTTCCGCAGCCTCCTTCTGCGAGATGACCGTTTCGCAGAAGGACACCACCGCGTCCTAGGACTCGACGCTGCCGACCATCCTCTCGACCACGGCCGGCAGCGACAGGTCACTGCCTACTCCAGAGACGAGGGCACGGCGCGGCTCCTCCCAAGCGGCACACTCTGCCAGCGTATGCCGCGCCGTGTCCTCCCGACAGTCGACGCAGTGGTGACACCGGGCGTCCGGCTCCCTGTTTATGCGACACAGGTACTTTCCGAAGCAACCGTGCCCGGAAAGCACCTGCGTCACCCGAAACGACAGGGAGCCGTGCCTCCTCCCGAGCCAGCGCTCGAGCACCGGCCGGACCGCCTCGATAGTGACAAGGCCGGCAAGGTAGGGCTCGAAAGCCTGTCCCGCCATGCCGCCACCAGGACCTCGCGCAGCGGCGACCGACGCAACTCTATGTGTTGCTGCATCGGTCGCTCGCCGCGCGCCTGCATTTCCTCGCGCCACCGGTACAGTGACGCGAGTACTTTCGCCTCCAGGTCCCAGGGCGGGGATCCGGCCAGTACTCCGGCCGCCGCGTAGGAGATCGTGCGATAGCCCCTGATGACTCTGACGGCCATCGCTCGCTGCGGTCTCCGCAGGACAGCGATACTGCCGGCCGTCAGGTCAGCCGCCCAGATCGGGGCCCCGTAAAGGGCCATCGATCGCACGATCCCCACGTAGAGCCGCCTACAGGCGGCGCTCGGGCCCCCCAGATTGGGAAGCAGCGTTGACAGCGCCCCGGCTGCGCCCAACAGCTTGGGCGCCAGCCGCCAGAAGTGGGGTCCGAAATCCCAACGGCTGTGAGCACCAATCCCAGGCCTGTCGTGGCCTGGCGCAACTTATGGTGAGTATTCTTACCGCCTACGTTGTGTAATTGCTTATTATTCGCTATTATGACGATGGTGGAACTAATTAGCCAACAAGAGCAAATCAAGGTCGCGCAGTGCCTTGCCTTTGATTCTTCCAACGATTCCGACGGTTTTGACGGGCGACCCCAGGCTATTGTAGGTCTCATCAATTGATACTGTTCCAATGGCATGTCTGCCTCTTTAGACGCGATAAGTCTTGTGGGAAAACAGGCCATTAAACCGCAGCTTTGAATCCTAATCTTGCTAAGGGTTATTTTTAAAAACCACTATTCTGCCGTACTTAACGCAAAAGCGGTATCTCAGGGAAAGCTAGTTTCGAGAAATTTAAAGTTTTGTGAATATAGTTTTCGTTTAGGTACTTTATAGATTGATTAAACTTTTGTAATAGTTTTTTCGTATGTTTTCAATAAGGAACCGCTAATTAGCGTAGTTAATTGGATGTGTCTTTCTTTAAGCTTTTTGATGCCATATAAATTAATTAAACGACGTTTTTTGAGATACCGCTTTTGCACTTAGCACGGCAGTATTATTTTATCAAGCATCATTACACCAACCATCATTACACCAACCATCCAGTCCCATTTTTGTCTTTCCAAACACAGTTCAGTCGATCAAACTCAGTAATGGCATATTGTGCTATGCTATTTTCACTCAGCCAACTTTAGTTTGCAAAATTAAATGTGCGAGCGAAGCAAATAACGTGGAACTCCAGCGCACCGGAAGTGATAATGCATTAATGGCGGTTGCTATTAGCTTCCAGTTGTGAATGTGATATATTATTACGGTTTTCTCTTACCTGTTGAGAATATGAGTTGAGCTGTTTAGTTTATTTTCGTTTTAATTTAGAACTGCTTCTAATTAAAAACATATAGGTATTATTACATAGCGACAGTAGGACTGGAAGCTGACTCCCAGCCAATCTGCGATACCCACTACCCTACTAGTCAGCGATGGCCTAACACACATCGTCTTCACAAATAATCTGATTAATTTATACAAAATATAGTAAACCTATCTTAAAAGAGTAAGTTTGGAGTATCTTTCCCATTCTTCTCCATACAAAAGTACATTTGGAAGGGGCAACTAGAATCATTTTCTTATTTTTTTTTACTTTTACTATGTATGACGTTCAAAAGTGCTTTTTAACGGTCTAATTGAAATAAATGGTTTGACTTTGACTTTGATAACGGTTTTAAACAAAAATAGCATCAGAAAAAAACATGAAAATTAATCTAGAGTCATGCAAAGAAATTTTGGTATGAGTTCATGATACTGTTCTTCACCTTACTCGTCTTTAGAACTTTTTCTATTTAAATATTTTACGATTGTTTGAGTGTTAAAAAACACCTCCATTTATCTGTTATTTCATAATAGCTAATAAACAATTGTATTAGGTTTTAAAATTGAGTTATGGCTGCATTTTATGGTTTTGTCTCGCACAGATGGAGCTGACGTCATATTTATATCTCGCCTTGTTTATTAGCGGTTTCGTCACTCTTAACGTACGGCATTCTTCATTTAGGAATATTTTGTAGTACCTAAATACAGCAACAGCGTTAGTTGTTTGCCTACAGTATTATAACATCGCCAAGAAATGCAATACCTCTATGAAGGCTTAGGTAGAGATAACCCACATTTCATCAATTATGTCCTTGTCAAGCGACGCTAAATAATATAAATAATGAAGGAGAATGAAGAGTTTCTTTTCTATGAAATGCAGCTGCATCGGTAGCCCACTTTTTTAATATTTAAATAATTTTAAAATATTTAAAAAAAGATTACAGATACTGAGCTGGTATCAGCAACTCCACGTCAAAGCGCGTATTTTGCGTATGCGCTATAATCTACCACGCGGACCCACGAATTGGTATTCGAATTTTTGGTTCTAGAACATCCTCACGATGTTTTCCTTCACCGTTTTTGAGAGCAGTGGTGATGAAATAAATTACACAAAGTAATGCGCCTGCCTGGTTTCAAACCCACGGCTTACTGTTCGTAAGTCGGGACCGCCACCACTGGGCCACCGTTGCTTTCAAAAATTGTAAAGGAAAAAATATAAAAATTAACTTTAAAAATGTAGTTTATAAGAGTTTTATAAGAATATCATCATCATCATCACCTTCCTACCCTTGTTTCGTGTTATTTGGGGTCGGCGCAACACGGTTTTTCTTCCATTGTATCCTGTTACCCGTTATGCTATCACTAACACATTGAATGCAGACTACGGATATATCCGTATATGGTTTCTATGCAGGACGCCGACTACGGATAGATACGTAGGACTTCTATACGAGTTTCAATAGAATCTACAGTAGCTGGCCCCACCAATATGGTATTTTTATATAGGATGGCATCTCAAATAAAACAAGGTTTAAAAAAAGAGTAACTTTATTGACTTTAAGTAAGAAAAATACACAAAAATTCAAAGCCTTTTTTGGTTCTAATAGTAATACTTATTTTTCTAATTTAGAACCTCAAGTTTTGGTCTGAAAATCAAATAACGACTTGGCATTTGCTGATTATTGGCGCAAATACAAAAATAAAAAAAAAAAACTTAAGACTTACATAATTATTTTTCCGAACAAAACGAAATCAGTCTTACGTTTTAGTAACTCAGAAATATTTATCATAATCGTAACTTCTAATCAGCCTTTTGTAATACTCGTAAGATGTATTTTGGGACTCTACTAAAACATGAAAAAGAACTAAAAAAATCAGACTACATAAATCTAGGATCTGTGTGATATATTTTGAAGCATTCGAGAATTTAAGTATACGTACTTATACGTATACCGGCACCCAGGCTGGTTTTTTTTTTCGCTGATGCCATATACGTATATATCCGTAAATAGACAAATGTATGGTGGCAACCAACTTTGGCCGTATAGCCAACTTCGGCATTCAATGGGCTAACTTCCTTTTCTTTCATATCACTCTTCACACCATCCCTCCATCTTTTTTTTGCCTTCCTCTCCCTTTCCACCCATCCACATTACAACACCAACAAATAACAACACCAAACACCATCCCATGGAATAACACCATTCTATTTTTCCCCGTGGGTGTTGTAAGGCGGTTAACACACTGCCTGCACGCATCACGCTGCTTGTTGCGTGTCTCTAAACTGAAATGAACGCGCGTGGATGCATTTTCTGTGTGTTGGACTGTGCGTGTTTTCCATACAAACGGAGATACTTACCAGCAACGGAAGAACACGCATCCACGCGCTACGCTGCATCATGCGGGGCAGTGTGAGAATCGCCTAAGAGGCGATTAAGGGACATTTTGAGACCGTGCGTACTGTAAGGCACCTGAGGTCACCGCGTGGTGGCAGTTAAACCACCAGCAAAAGTATTTCCAAGGAGGATTAATGTCAGACAGGTGGCCAACCATAAAACTGGTAGCCATATCTATTGCAACATGTTTAGTTGCAAAATAATATACGAAATCATAATAATTTATTATTTCAGATAACACAGATCCTTTACTAAATTTATGAAAATGTGTAGGTACTAACTAAAAATCAATAGTAGGTAAGCAGGGACTTTGTCCGCTGTACTAGTTTCCACATAAGAGGACAAAATCAAAAAATTAAACCTTCAATCATATTGTGCAGCTATAAGTTACTATATACACATGAAAATATAAGGTAAAACACAAAATTTTTCAGTGACTCCAACGCTAAGAATGTGACAAAACTACTGGGTATTTCATAATGATATCATGTTAGTCACATTGTAATAACGGTCAATATAGTGTATGTCCTACAAAATGGATGTGGTCATCCATATTTTAATGGTTATGTAGGTAATAAATAGATGTTTCTACAAGTTTGGTTTGTTAGAGATAATAATATACGTCGCACGGTGTGGTTTAATTAGAGGTTTCGGAAATAAATTATATAAATAAACTCCATGTTAGAAAGTCGCAAAATGTGTGATTTTACAATTTTTAATTAGATCAATCTTAATTTTCAATGTGACACACACTTACCTGTACAACAAATAAAAATAAATGTCGTTTAAAATGACATTACCAGTGTCAATTTTATTTATCGTAAAATTGAACTGCAGATTTTGCGAATTAATGTATGCGAATCAGATTTTCATTTGTCACAGATTATAGAAAATAACGATTCATTTCTGAAAAATATTTTGGAGTTCAAGAAAAATGGGGTCAATCGGTTATAGGGGAAAATGAGTAGGGTACCTACATGAAAAATGAAGCCCTGCTTTAAGCTATAGTTTGATAGTAAAATTATTATATAAGTCATCATATTTAACTCTGTAATCAAACGTTGACAGACAGTTTATGCAAACAAAAACACCATAATTTTCAGAATTAATAATTGTCAGAAGGATAATACGATTTAAATGGCTAATGCAAAGTTACATGAAATAGTTACAAATAAATTTAATTTGATATGGCAATGGAATATATTATTATATTGTATCAAAATAATAATCCTATAGGGAAATAGAGCAAGTCTTCGCATTAAATATAGGTACCAATTATTTTGCCAATAGTCACGTAGCCAAAAATTTACTTCAGTCAACCACTAGCAATATTATAATAGTCGAGAGATTCATTATTATCAACATGTTTTTACTGACGTGTTTCCTAGAGGAAACATGGTTATCATGATTCTGGTCAATTTTGCTTTTTATAATTAGACATAATATATTTAATTCATAATATATAAGGACTGTAGGCAGAATACTTCAGATATTTTATAAATTAAAGGCATGGTTTTTCTAAGGTAAATACAAATTCATGCATTGAACAGGAATGTGTTGTCTGCTAGCCTCAAATGGCTGTCTTGATAAAATTGGTTCAAATAAAAGAGGTATTCCTCGAAGCGCTACTATTTTGAGGCGCCCTTAATGAGGCGCTCCTATTTTATTCCTCGGAGCGCACCTTTTAGTTTTTTTTTCGAGGAAAAAAAAACAAATATTTTTAATTGCTATCGGGAGCGCTCCTAAAAGGTGCGCCCCGAGGAATAAAATAGGAGCGCCTCATTAGGGGCGCCTCAAAATAGTAGCGCTTCGAGGAATACCTCAAATAAAATTGTATATAATTGTTACGAGTATAATCATTATCTGCCTAGCTTTGTCGATCGTCGATGGTCGTTGGGATCGGCTTCCAGTTAAATCTGATGCAGCTGAATAGGTACCAGTGTTTTACATAGAGCGACTGCCTTTCGGACCTGCAAAACCCGGTTCCTGGGTAACACGATACCTCTTGGTTAAACTGGTTGTTGAACTTTCAGTCGGACTGTCATTATACAGGGTAATTTGTAAAACACCAACAACCTTGCAGGAGTAGATTACTAACATCATAAACAACAACATTTGTTCTACGACTTTTTCTACAACAGACAAAAAAAAAATCAACTCTCCATACAAAACTCGATCAAGTGTTCGGTTATAGGTATGTAGGTATGTATGGAGAGTTGATATTTTTTTGTCTGTTTTCGAAAAAGTCGAAGAACAAAATATGTTGTTGTTTATGATGTTAATAATCTACTCCTGCGAGGTTGTTGGTGCTTTACAAATAACCCTGTATAATAGATAGGAATCATAGCAGGATAGGTCTGGCCATTAGTCTGTAATAAATAGGTAATTAGCTGTATTAATCAGTCTTAAACCTAACTCTTTCATTACGTTAAAGCTATCAGTTAATAATATGGTGCAGATACTTTTAAAACATGGTATTACATTCTTACTAGGTGTTTTCATTTTTGTAACATGTTGTTTAGACATATTTGACCAAGATAATGTCTGAACTTTAAAGTATGATATGGTATGGTGTGGTGGTATATGGTGCTGCTAAATGCGTCTGTGGGTGGTCTCAGGGAGCTCATGAGCATATGCGAGACGTACGCTCATTCACATGGTCTCCAATATAATGTCCCAAAGAGTGTGCTTATGATCTTCCGAGCGGGGACCAAATGTCTGACGGACGCTCCTCCGGTCAAGTTGTGCGGCGTGCCCTTGGAGCTCGTGCAATCTTTTAAATAGTTGGGCCATATTGTGACGTCTGACTTGAAAGATGACGACGATATTGAACGAGAGCGGAGGGCGCTGTCGGTGACGGCGAACATGATAGCTTGCAGGTTTGCTCGTAGCTCCAAGGAAGTCAAAGTCACCTTGTTTCGAGCCTACTGTACCTCATTTTATACGAGCAGCCTATGGGTGTCATACTCGCAGAAAGCCTACGGAGCCCTCCGAGTTCAATATAATAATGCAATGAGGGCATTGCTGCGGTTGCCTCGCATCTGCAGCGCATCGGGGATGTTCGCCAGTGTGCACGTAGACTGTTTTTATGCCACTATGCGCAGGAGGGCGGCCTCGATAGCGGGCAGAGTGAGGGCCAGTGGTAACAGTCTCCTTGCCGTCGTCGCTGACAGGTTAGACGGGCCATTCATGCGGCATTGGTTGACCCTACATGCACCCATATTTAGGGAATGGGGGAGATAATGTTCTTTTAAACATTACAATACGTACCTACAACACAAAACAAACAAATATTTGTTTTGTGTTGTACGTATTGTAATGTTTTCAGAATGTGTTTTATGTAATGTGTGCTATTATGTTTAATTTCTGTGTTTTAATTGTGAATTAATAAGTCCTTGTTGCTTGATAAATAAATAAATAATAATAATAATTATTATTATTTTAAAAGCGATTGACCTACGATTTTCTTTCAGTGTTTCTTCACAGAGCAGTCAGATAGTTAAACACCGACCTCACCTTCTACCTATAAAATGACGTGTGAAAGTGTTTGTTTGAACGTATTTACAGAAATAAATATAATTAATCATGTTTTTCTTAGCCAATAACGTTCTAATAGAAGAGATACTAAAAAAGTTTTCCGGGATTTTTATTGGCAATTTTATAAATAGCTTTTGTCTTTTATTACTATTATATATTATATATTATATCTAAACGAAACATTCCCAAAATGTAGTTTTGGTCTTAAAACTTTAGATAGATTTCAAACTCCGTGCCAATTAGTGTAACTACTATAGCTGCATTCAAATATACTCTTTTGAAAACTGCAATACCTACACTATTTTAGTGTTACATTTCATACCAAAGTGTAAAACGATTACGATGACATTAGATTCAAAAACGTGCTAACTAGCTTATAAATTTATGCATCACAAATGAGCGAGTACATCTAACAATATTACGAGCACATAACAGTGGCGAGTCCTAACATATTCCCCAAAATATTCCACGTTATTCTACCCCGCGATGTTTCCACATAAAGTTTTATTGCTTATGCTAATTTTCAGGTGTGTTGGGTACCTACGCCAGAGAAACACTTCGTATATTCGTTAAGTGCTAACATGAAGTTAAATTTATATATGGATTTCAAGAATTACAGCGTAAGCTATAAATTGTATGACGTCACGATATGGACGGTCACCCTAATTTAGTGCTCACAAAGTTTTTAAGACCATGTCAAACTCGTTTAAAACAGTGCATCTTGTTAATTCCACAGAAATAGATGCGTCTCACAAACGCCTTGAGACGTTGCGGCGCGACTCCAGTAGCTGTGCTCTTGGCGTGTACTTTAATTTTTGGCGCACGTACTCCTCGATGTCCTTAGCCTCAGTGGTGTAGTGCAGGCGAGAGATGTACAACGGGGTGTTCGGCTTCGCTGCGCGCAGCTTAGCGTTGGGCTCAACAGGAGCCTTGCCGGAGCGGGTCTTGCAGCTTTGCTGACGGCGTTTCCTCCTTTGCACCGTCACAAAACCGTCATCATCAGCTCGTTCCGTTGCTTTTGCAGGCACGGGCTTTGCGGGTAATTATAATAAAATTGTTAAAGAAATCAGACTTCTAGGTGTTATCCATAAAATATCAAAGTTTACTGTTCTTCAAAAATGCATTTCTTTAGTATAAAATCCCATGTCACGACTTCTGTCTTTAATAAACTCCACAAATACGCAACCAAGCTTTTTGAAATATACTGTAAAATTTGTGATTTAGGCGAAGGTACTTAAGAGATCAGATAGTCTTAATCTAAGATGACAACAAATAGATCCCAAACAATAAAAAACTACTACTGCTTTTGATTAAGTGAGTCACAACAGTGCTCTTATTTAAACATTTTGTGATAGATATATTAATAATTACATTTTATAACATATTTAATTATACTACCTAATCTTACTTACGTACCTATCCTATATTAGCTAACCTTACTACCTTACCTAACTACATTACTTAAATGCAAAGATTTTGAAAGGCGAAGTGCGGACTTTTTGAGGGACTCACTCATGTAATTTTATTGTAATTGTATTACTCAATTTTATTAAATTATTGCTGTGCCCTACAGGATCTATGATTGTGCGTAGCTTTAAGCGTTATTCTAAGATCGATTACACACTGTGTAATGCAAATAAATAATATGAATGTAGGAACGGAATGTTATGATAGATGAGTGGAATGAATCGTAAAGATGAATGACAGAATGTGAAGCATGTTAAATGAGAGAGATGAAAGTATGAAATAGTCTAGGAGTGAGAGAGAAAGGAAGTGAGTGTTTAAGAAGGTGAAAATGAAGAGAACGGAATACGAGGAGAAATAAGAGGAAGACGCTAACGACAAGGACAATTAAAATAAAATTCAAGATTACTAAATAAATCAGCGCTTTTATTTGGCCCACATCGAAGTAATCCCACATATTAAATATGTGGGATTACTTCGATTTTTTGGGGGCTCGTTCGGGATTGAATAATTTAGTCCTTAGCCTAATTTAAATAAATGACTTTTGATTTTGAATTTTTGATTGATACATCATTTTAAACTAAACAACAGTAGGTACGATGCTGCGTGTCTGCGCTCTATATAATTATTGTCTTAAATTCATTATCTTGAAACCAAAGGGACTATAGCTGTTATGGTTTCACAGTTAATGCATGTTGGTATGAAATAAGATAGGTTTTTAAAAACGTTTTTATAGTTTAGAATAATAATGACGCCATAAAGAAGGTTGAGGAAACTTTGGCGGAGTGTTGTATATGGAAAAAACAAATTATGGGCATAAGGATTGACATCACAGATAAATAAATAGCGGCTAGTGTTCACATAAAACTCGGTGGGACTTTTTTTTTATTAATACTTCTAATAGCACTACTTTCTATAGTGCTAACATAATACACGTAGCGCGAGGACCCCGGGGTCCTCTCGGGGATTCGGGGATAGAGTGATTAAGAAACGCAATTCTTACTTTGATAGAACTGTCCACCAAACGGACATAATTGTAAAAAGGCAACAAACAAAACCGTCAATAAAAAATGTTGATACCTTTGTATTAAATAACGCCACTTCTTTTTTTAAAAAAATACATGTAAAAGTGTTTATATGAACCCATTTATAGAAATAAATATTATTACTTAATCAATTAATACAAAATATTATTGACAGCGATATTTAAGTTACTAAATAAGTATATTTTTATGAGAATATTCCTTTGGATTTCTACACAACCGCTCGCCGTGGACGCCACTTTCAGATAGTCACTATTTTGTGTTTCACTTAGAGCCAAACCACACGGGCGGTGCGGCGCCGCACCGCAAGCCATTTCGCCGCGCTGGCGACCACACGGGCAGAGCGGCGTCGCAACGTTCTACGGAGCCGCGGCGGCACCGCAGCGGCGGCAAAATGACGGGTTGCCCATCGCTAACAAACAACTGCGAGCGGCGCCGCTCCGGCTCCGCTCTGCTTACACCCCTCCCCGCCTCGTCTCGATTCCGATGCGCGCGCGGCGCGGCACCGGAGCACACCGCACGGCGCCATGTGGCTACAATGCATTTTTGTATGTAGAAAACCGCAGCGGTGCCGCTCAGACGCCGCGCCGCAGCCGCGCCGCACGTGTGGGTTTGCTCTTACATACTCATTTCTTATTGACTTCATTTGAATAACACCCCGGTTAGCAATTTCAGATGCACGCAACAGCTTTTATTTCGTTCCTTTAGTGGCCCAACATTTTGATCCATAAAGGGCAGAATGATGTAATACATAGTGTAAAAAGTTACGATAATTTAATACATTTTTTGTTCTTCTTAATCAACATTTCCTAATGACCTTTATTCCTATTCCAACGTTCTTAGAAGTGTAATCTTTGTGTTTGCTCTTTGACCTGGAATTCTAGTAGATTACTATTATTTGACAATAGTTGAAGTTTTGGTCTATGAGTCTTTTTTTATATTTACTGGCAACTGTTTGCGGCTTTGCCTAGGTAAAAAGTAACTTTACTAAGATAACATTTTATCTAAATCTGTTCAGCGGATTGTGCTTGATTGAGTATATAGACAAAGAAAAAACATTAATGCAGTGCCATCTATTGACAAAGTTCAGAATGAAAGTTGTGTTAAAATAACATTAAAGTTGAACTGTTATTCCAAGGAAAGACATTATCGGGATAAAATGTATCCTATGTGTTAATCCAGGAAGTGGTCTATATCTGATTTACACGTGATTGAGTAACAAACATCCAAACAACTTCACAATCTTTTACGTTTATCATATAAATATTCCACAATAAATATTCCACAACTTTTTTTTTTTTTTACACAACGCCTTTTAGTCCCAATTTAAGCTTGAAAGCTTGTGTTATGGGTACTAAACAGCTGATAAACATACTTATATATTTCTAAATATATACGTATTATAGATAAATTACACCCAGACGCAGAAGAAATGATCGAATGAATTCGCTCATCACACATACTGCATTTGTCCTGGGTGGGAATCGAACCCACGACCTTCGGCATAGCAGTCAGGGTCACTAACAACTAGACCAACAGGCCAGTCAACTATATAACTATACCTACTCCATTTACAATAGCATTAGGCAGTAGTTTAAAAAAGTTAGTTTTAATGCACACTTTCTAACGAAACTACAAATAAGCATGTTACGGTAACGATAGACGCTGAATTTATTATAATCTATTTTCACAGCAGCTGTCACCCTTAGTTGCAATCATTGCAACAATTTATTTTATAATAAGAAATTATGTGGATTTCATTTAATAATACCAGCCTGTTACAGTCCCACTGCAGGGCAAAGGCCTCTTCTCATACAGAGAAGGCTAGAGCATTGATCACCACGCTTGCTCACGGTGGATTGGCGATTTCAAACTTATATTAACAACTAGCTGTACCCTGCCACGCTTCGCTGTGGCACATTGTGATTGAATGGTTAAAAAAACCCTCCCTCTCCTCTCACAATCTCCCCCCTTCCCCTCTCACGATCCTCACTCCCCTCCCCTCCCTCTTTCCTCTCCTCGTGATATTTCAAAAAGTCATTAAAAGTTCTGCTATGACTATTAAAAAGCAAGGGTTGGTGATAAAAAAGTGCAAATTTAGAGTTGTATGTATTTTTTGATGCCACATAATAAAAAAATATAAAAAATAAAAATTATCAAAAAAATAAAAAATAACATTTTGGGGTGAACACCCCTTATCAATTACAGGTTAGAAAAATAGATAGTAGCCGATACTCAGGCTTACTGAATATGCATAAAAAATTTCATGAGAATCGGTCAAGCCGTTTCGGAGGAGTATGGTACACGAGAATTTTATATATAAGAAGATAAGTCCAGGTTCCCCCACGATGTTTTGCTTCACCGATGCCAATGATGTCTAAGATAAACTTTAGAACTTAGTTATATTATTTCATTTTAGTTCAAAACTACAGATTCAATGATAATAACCTCAAAACAGCAGGTATGAAGAATACATGGGCACGTTCTTGATTTCACTTTTATTCTTCTAAATTTAAAATAAAACAATTTAAATAAAAATTGTTTTCACTTATCTTCAAAATTAAGTGTTTTGCATTCCTGCTTCTACGCTGACAAATGCTTGCACTGACTGATCTGGTCCCCTCATTCTGTGTAGTTCTTTCCTGAAAAGACCATTTCAGATACTAATCGGCATGGATCTTACATAAAAATAATGAAAAAGAAGAAGAAGATAATGTCTGGACTTTAAAAGAGACTATGACCTCTGAGTTTCTTTCGGTGTTTCTTCTCAGAGTAGTCAGGTAGTGAAACTCCGATCTTATCTACTAGTTACAAAAAAAGACGTGTAAAAGTGTTTGTGAAAACCTATTAACAGAAATAAATATTATTTATCATTTATTTACGACCTTCTTTTTTCTAGTGTTATTTTAATGGAGTATAGGATTACATTGTTATGTGTGGATAGAAAACATATTTGCATGTTTCTACCTTGAATAATCTTATAATTGTAAAAAAAATATAGGTATGATCAGAGCCTTACATGCTACTTGTGGATACATTAAATAAAACCCGAGTCACATGTCCTAGCTTTACTGTAGTCTATAAATTAATCAACATTTAGCTGTGTGACGTTTGTGCTCGTATATCTTAAGAGTCCCAATACCTCTAATGGTTTCTAAATGGTTCTAGATTAGTATTCTAGTCGACGGCACTTTGATAGTTTTTCTTTGTAATTGCCATTCGCTCTGGTATATAGGTGCAGTTAAAGAGTTTATTGATGGTGCTAGATTTAGTGTTATTGGAGCAATTGTTATTAACAAAAGTCTAATTGATAATAATTGTTGTTTTTATTAGAAAACAAGCCAGCCCGAAAACGATGTCATGCCCAAATGTTGGTTTCGATTCCGATTGCAGTACCATCTAGTGCAATATTGTGAATTGAAACCACCTGGAGACCAAAACCAAAACGACGAAAAGGAATCAGTAAAGAGCAGCAGTTGTTTTTGAATTTAAGTAAGGCTAAAGTAACATTAATTAATTTTAGACATACAATTACGCCTACAACACCGAAAGAGTTAGGCTGAGGTGAACCTGTAATACACCCACACTTCGTCCGATATGTTTATTGTTTAAGTTCCATGTAAGAGCGAGCCTAATGCCATCAATCGGGCACAAATCCAGCTTCCGGACAGCTATTTGGACATTCCAGATGGAAACATTTTTTGGTAATAATGATTGATCGTGGAAATAAATAAATCGTTTTTTTTAGACTCATATATCAATAAAGGCACAACCTCATTAACACGAATAAGCCAATTAGAGTTCAGTATAATACACACATCAAAAGTGTCTAGGGATCAACATATATTTTTGCAATAACTTTTCTCCTGATTGATATTAATTAAAATTTTCTTTAAGGATTCATCAAATAAAGTGTTTTCGTTTGTCACAGTAACGATAAACCAAGTCACCTTTGCATTAATAAAGAAATTTGCCATTTTCCTAATAATGGGATTTTTGACATTTGAACCACTAACATTAAAGTTCGAAAAAAAGACTGAAATAACAGTTTTCTTTAAAAATTTATTGGGTAACTTAAACAATTAATAATCCGTGTTTCTACCGCGAACACTAACAACACAAGAACATCGGTTTGGCATACTCAAAATGAGTTCATCCAAATCACGCCGTGGAATGGCCGCCCATGTTCGTTGCAACAACAAAAAAAGGTCTTCTTGCGACTGGATACCCTCCATATTCGGCAGAGCTCTTCTCTGTAGCATATCCCATGCATGCTCAATTGGGTTCAAGTCTGGCGACTGAGCAGGCCAGGGCAGGACATTGATGTTAGCTGCGGCGAGAGTCTATCTTACAACTCTTGCGGTGTGCGGTCGTGCATTATCATGCATTAACTGAAATAAGGGACCGATTTGCACTTGTAGAGGAACGATGACGTCTGATACAATCGTCTCAGCATAAATTTGAGCGTTGAGGTTGCCTCTGATCCAAATCAACTCAGTTTTTCCGCCGATCCAAATACCCGCCCATACCAAGATGGTTCCACCACTATAAGGATGGACTTCCTGGCAGGACTTAATCGCTGTTGGCGTCCAGGGGTTCTCCAGTGTCGTATACGTCTTGTATCCGGTCTCATACCAAAACGAGACTCATCAGAAAAGCACACGAAACGCCATTGTTCTTCTGCCCCATTTCTGTGTTCAAGAACCCATTGATATCGAATCCTACGATTGTGCATTGCTATAGGTGGTACCCGTAGCGGTCTTCGGGAATGAAGGTTCACTTCATGCAAGCGGTTTCTGACTGTTTGGTCGCTAATTAAGTTCCCTGAAGAGTGATGAAGCCTCACGAGTTGTAAGACAGACTCTCGCCGCAGCTAACATCAATGTCCTGCCCTGGCCTGCTCAGTCGCCAGACTTGAACCCGATTGAGCATGCATGGGATATGCTACAGAGAAGAGCTCTGCCGAATATGGAGGGTATCCAGTCGCAAGAAGACCTTTTTTTGTTGTTGCAACGAACATGGGCGGCCATTCCACAGCGTGATTTAGATGAACTCATTTTGAGTATGCCAAACCGATGTTCTTGTGTTGTTAGTGTTCGCGGTAGAAACACGGATTATTAATTGTTTAAGTTACCCAATAAAATTTTAAAGAAAACTGTTATTTCAGTCTTTTTTTCGAACTTTAATGTCAGTGGTTCAAATGTCAAAAATCCCTTTATTAGGAAAATGGCAAATTTCTTTATTAATGCAAAGGTGACTTGGTTTATCGTTACTGTGACAAACGAAAACACTTTATTTGATGAATCCTTAAAGAAAATTTTAATTAATATCAATCAGGAGAAAAGTTATTGCAAAAATATATGTTGATCCCTAGACACTTTTGATGAGTGTATATTATTATTATCGTAACAAGCTGGATCATTAATTCAATCATCTAGCTCATTTTGGTCGCTGTAGTTAAACGAACATTCCATTCGGTGACATGTGCGCACATGTCACCGAATGGAATGTAATGTGGAACCAAACGGAGCCCACTTCGAGAATGAAGCGTCTAATTTATGTGAGAATTGACAGTTTTCGGCGCTAAACAAACTTTAGTTGGTCAAATTATTTATCTATACTAATTTAATAAAGATAAAAGATTTGATTTGTTGTTTTTATAGGGATTTAGCTCAAAAACTTTTCAACAACATGTTTAAGTTGTCTCACCATTAAAAGGCATAATGGTCACCAAGTAGCATAGGCTACTTTTTAATATTTTTTAGGGGCCCCACATCCTTGTAGTTTTGAAAATAAATATTAAGGCCTATGGGATGTTACAGTTCGAGCGAAGTTTTAATTTTTATTAACTTACCTGGACAAGCAATGCTGTGGCTCTGAAATGAAAAATAAGTTAACATATTTCGACCCTCTAACTTTAGTGCTATCTTCAGAGGATGGCTAAACCATCCTCTGAAGACAGCACTAAAGGTACATCACAATCTGTTCAATGGTTAAAGCACAGACGCCCGCATATCAAGCAATCCTTAACTATCAAATTTTCCTAATTGAACATGAACCTTTTTCTATTTGTAATAAAGTTGAAAAACTATCAAAGCAATTTGACACATTGGGGTAGCTTGACGTGCTAGCCTTTCGCAAACAAGACAAAAAAACAACCATTGTTGTTATTAATATAAATAGAAAATAGTTATAGTAAAATGTGGGTGTTATATATATTACCTACGTGGTTATATACAACTCTGCTTTTCTCTCCGAGTAAAACAAGCATGCTGTTATGTTTAAGTGAATAATTACTTTTGTGATAAAATTTTGAATAAAAGCCAATGTAGTAAGTATGAATCTATATCTATACCTACTTATTGAGGAAATGTTTGATTGTTTGTTTGCATTGAATAGGCTCCGAAACTACTGGATCGATTTGGAAAATTCTTTCACTGTTGGGAAGCTACACTATCTCCGGGTGACATAGGCTACTTTTATTTATTTATTCCTTGATTTATTTTTTTATCCCTGTATTCCCATAGGAACGGGAACAACGCGGGTGAAATCGCGGGAAGTCTGCTAGTAATAAATAAAAGCGTGGTAAATTTTTTAATTTACAACTTGAGTAGGAATCTGAGGTGTTACAGATTTTTTTGGGTGTAGACATTACAATTTTAGTTTACTACCTGTTTAATACTATATTTGTGTAGCTGTTTGCTTTCCCAAAAATAAATAAATAAATAAACCGTAAATTATCTAGCCTGTCTCTAATCTATATATTTTTCTATACTAATACGTACAGTTGAAGTGTGTAGAAATAACAGTTTTTATACTTGATACATACGAAAATAAACGTGGTGGATTTTTAAACCCCGCCTGAAAAAAATGTACTCTAAATGCTGGAGATAGCCAATTTACTTAAAGAAAACATTCACTTTTTTTTTATTTTTTTATTAAAAAATCGAACTAGCTTAAAATCAAAAATATTGACTCAGGTAATGTATGTACGAAATCTCTATGACCGACATAATAAATTAAATGAATAGAAAACTATGGAATCTTAACTTAGGGACAAGATAAGAATTTTAATTTCAGATAAAGATTAGGGATCAACCGGTCACTGAAATTAATTTATTAACTAGTTGAAACTTATTGTTTGTGTGTGCCACTTTTCATTTTTATTTTTATTTTTTATTATATTTTTTTGTTGACCTAATCTTCTCAGTACATTGTATTAAATGAGATGTAGTTTCATTATGTGGTGAACTAGAGACTCCTATTTATTGGATAATTTTTACGTAAATAACCGGTAGCAAGTTCGTCATGCTCCCTCAGATGTTACTGCTTGCGGTAGCGTCGAGGGTCGGGTTACCACCTTCCCTCTAATATGGCGAGGGGGGTAATGGCTGGTCTTTGCGTTATGCTCGTGAACGGGTGCTGCTTGTGGTAACTGGTCGTCTTGCTGGCTTTGGTTTTGCTATTGTTTTAACTATTACCTGTTTTTTTGTTTTATTTAACTTCCACAGTTCTAGTTTATCATTTTGTTACATTGTCTTGTAGATCTATGGATTTAATCCAACTCTGCACATGCAAGCTGGTACACCCTTTTTACCTGGAGGATTCTTATCAGTCAGTTGCTTTTGCTTGAGTTAAGTTAGTTTTATTGTCGGTAGCTATATATTACTGGTATTCTGTATGTTGAGCGTGCTAGCTATCATGTAGTGAATAACTTATTTTAATTATTTTGTAATTAAAATAAGTTAATAATAAATAATAAATAATAATTATTTTAATTTTTTTTAACAACCTTATTGGAAGTTATATATTTGAACCGTTTGGGGTTGAAACACTCGGGCCATGGGGTCCGAATGCCCATCGAGTTTTCAGGGACATCGCCAAGCGTTTGGTCGACTCTTCACGTGACCAGAGGGCTGGCCTTTATTTCGGTCAGAGAATCAGCATTGCCATACAACGTGGCAATGCGGCTAGTCTTCTGGGCACTTTTCCCGTTGATAGCGAAGCGGATGAGTTTTTTGATGCCCTATAATTGGTTTACTGTTCTTTTGTTAGTTTATTTTTAGGTTTGTATGTAACCAGTTAATTTAGAATAGTTTTATTGTATAGTTATAGAATTGTACTGTGTAAATTCAAGTTCTTCTAACTTATCAGACAGATGTGTTGCTGGGGAGTTTGATCCGCCACTTCTTCTTCCCAGCAAAAACACTAGGAAGTGGCGAAGGGTGGGCTTTTTGGGGGACTGTCTTATGTAATTTCGACGTTCAAAAAGTGCTGATCCTCAGCCTAATTTGAATAAATGACTTTTGATTTTGATTTGATTTTGGTCGATTTAGTAAAAGAATACCCCGATTATAAATTTGAGCGAAGAAAACGATCAATGCCGAACAATACCTTAGATTGACACCTTAATTAGCTTTCCTTCACCTAAATTTTTGTGGAAAAACTATCAAACCCTCGAAATTTTCCTACAAATATTGTCGTAGGCACAGTTACTTTAGAATAAAATAATAAATCCAAGGTAGTTTTAAAAAAATCCGACGCTTAAAAAAATAAGGAAAAAAGAAACATTCATCTCGTGGGTGGGCGTAGTTTAACCATGGCATTAGAAATTATATTATTCTGTCCTCGACTACGCAATTTTCAAACGAGCACCATATGAACAAATGCAAAGACAAGCGGCGAACGATTTGAATGTCTACGTGACAAGTTTCCAAAAAACATGATTTTGAAAAAAAAAAGTGCAAAAACATTGAATAGCAGTATAAATTGGTAATAAACATGCGGAAACCGTGCTTAATAGTAAAGTAACCTTGGCGTGTGTGGCATTTGTAGCGATAACATTTATTTTATTATTATTTATCTTAGCGCTATAAATATGTCACTATAATTATGATTTTAGTTAATATACAGAATTGAAGGGACTTTCATCAAGAGAAACATGACTTCTGAACACGCCAAAGTTGGAATGTTTCGTCACTTTTTCCTGATTTTGCGGTTTTATCTCATATGTCTTCATAATCGTATAAATGAATAAACTATTCAACTTTGACAAGGCATTTTCTAACAATCCGATTAAAAGAAACAAACTTTGTTTCTTTTAAAAATATTTATGCTGTCTAGTTTATCTCTGTATTTATTTAAAACGTTGCTAGTGTCACTTTCTAACACAATATATATTTATTTTTAACATTTAGTATAACCGACCTCTAGGATACACACTTAACTGATTTACATAAACATAAACATAACGTCACGCCTGTAATCCCCGAAGGGCTAGGCAGAGATGTACCTGGTAGTACATCCACATTTCGCCAGTTATGTTTAAGTCCCATGTAATAGGGGGCGAGCCTATTGCCATTAATCGGGCACAAATCCAGACTCCGGGCTGCTACTGAGAAATTCCAGATTGAAAAACTCAATAACACTTTGCCCGACCCGGGGATCGAACCCGAGACCTCAAGCTCAGTAGTGGCGCTTGCGACCACTAGACCAACGAGGCAGTCAGTCAGTTAACTGATTTACTTACTCGTTTTCTATTTATTTCTTTCCGTCACTGGGTACCCCTCAAGGTTCATTGGAAGACCAGCGTCAGACAGCATCACCTGCAGCCGTGCGTGGGCCGGGAGGGGAGGGGGGAGATTGTGAGAGAGGGAAGAGGGTATTGTGAGAGGGGACGGAGGGGCAGGGGAGGGATGTGGAGGGGGGTGGAGGGAAGAGGCAGGGGACGGGAGGGGAAAGTGAGGGAGGGGTGAGAGGAGGGGCGGGGGAGGTGTGGGGAAGAGGGAGGGAGGGGGAGAGGGGAGAGGAGGAATGGGGAGGGGGAGAGGAGAGGAGTTGATAAAAATGCTATGCAATAGCTTTACCGCGGCAGTCTCCGAGTGCCACACGATTTTTTTATATTAAATTACGTGCATACTCACATTTTTTCCCATCAAACTCATGTACCAAAAATACTTCAAAAACCAGAATACAAATAATCAATAACTACCAATTTCATAGAACACTCTAAAATGTTGCACTGTTAAAAAACTTGCTTATACACAGCGTCAGTTATAATTTTGACATTTGACGTGCAGCTTGCTAGCCTGTCTGTCTATTGCAAATTATACCACCGATACCAATATTTAGTGCAAAAATTCGTGAACCGTTACATACCTTGCTAGAGCGTAGCGTACTAAAAATGGCAATGCTTTGCATTTGACTTTCGCCCACATTAATTGCGTTAATTTTGTTGTATTGTAAGCGAATTTTTAATACGATAAAGTTTTTTTTTTAAACTAGTGCTTGACTGCATTGCCACCGGATGGTACGCAGTGATGCAATCAATACTTAATACTTGATTAGATTGACAGACAAAAGTTTATAAAGAGCCTATTCACTCCAGCCTTGAAGACACCTACATTATAATTGAACGGGAAAATCGCAGCAGGCTAATTGTACCAGTCCATCGAAGTACGCAGTATAAACGACGAGGCGAAACGCTTTGTCCAGACCGTAGAGGTGCTAACGATGTAAGGGTGGACACTCGCCGTACGCCGGGTATATATTAGAGATTTGCTTATTTGAAATCCTTTGGATTGGTTGGAATAGCTGGATAATTCTATAAAGATCATCCCAAGCAACAACGGCTATCTCTCATCATCATCATCATCATTTCAGCCATAGGAAGTCCACTGCTGGACATAGGCCTCCCCTATAGATCTCCAATAAGACCGGTTGGAAGCGGCTCGCATCCAGCGCGTTCCCGCGGCCTTAATGAGGTCGTCTGTCCACCTTGTGGGTAGACGTCCTACGCTGCGCTTGGCGATACGTGGCCTCCACTCGAGAACCTTTCAACCCCATCGGTCATCAGTCCTCCGTGCTATGTGCCCTGCCCACAGCTATCTCTCAGCTTAAGTAAAAAGTAAGAAAGAATTTAACATAAAATATTAAATAAAAATATTGTGTATATTATGGGTGTCGATTGACTAAAGGCAATCTGTACAAAATGTATAAAATTGAAGTGTCTTGTGTCAAAAAATTTACGAAATGTAATGATAGTAAAACTTTCATTAATTTAAAACGGACAGACCAATTTTGACAAGTTTTCCACTGTCAAATAGCTGATACTATATATCGGTATGCAGGTAGGCATAACTACCGCATATAATAATATGCGGTACTTGTGCCAAATCTATACCAATATTTTATTATTTTCACATGTAAAGACGCCAGCACATCAACCTAGTGTCAAATGTCTTTTAAAGGTTTTCAACTTTATTCTAAACATAATAAAGTTCATGTTTAATTGGGAAAATTTGACAGTTTGGGGAAGATCGATGTGCTGGCGTCTGTACCTAGACTAAACTTTTTTTGTTTCATTTTTATTTATTTATACAGATAGACAAATAACGTCCATATAATTATTTCATTCAATCAAATGACTAGCAAAGACATTTCACTTTATCGCTCAATTCACGCAAATGCTGAGGAGTCTGTTGCGCCACTTTTTCTTCCCAGCAACAACACTAGAAAGTAGTAAAGAGCGGGCGTTTTTGTAATTGTTAACGATTGAGAAAAAAGGGCTGATTCCCAGCGTAACTTGAATAAATCAATTTTAATTATGACACATTCGATTATAACTGGTGATCCTTAACCTTAAACCTTAATGTAGATAATTAAGAAATTTCTTCTCTTTATTAAGAGAAGACATTTCTTAATTATCTTAAACATACTGCGAATGAACCTTCTGTTTCTGTCTAATTAGTCACATATACCATGCACGTGGACAATTATTAATTAGACGAACAGTTTCCTCCACGGCCTCTAGTTTCAAACTTTACAGGCCTTATTAATACGAGCAAGTTATGCACCTCTGGCAACTAACTTTTGACGATATTACATTGTTATACCGTGTTGGACAAGGCTCGGGGCCTACAGAAATGTTATGAAGATCAGGTAACATATTGATGTAAAGTATGGTTCGTTCGTGTATTACACACTACAGGGTTATGACCTGCTTTAGGCCCCAATCCTATAGTTGAAATCATAGAGATAAATATCCTATAGAGAGGACTATGCGAAGAATTGTCATAAAAAGACCGTGTTCCCATGTTTTATTAACGCCATCTAGCAAAATATAGCAATATTGGAGCGGCAGCAGAGCAGACTTAACTAGACTAATAGAGTTGTGTCCATTAAGACATAAGTATTGGATGAAATTTTGTTCGTGACGTCATAGAGTAAGTTTTGAATGCCTCTGGTAGACATGGAAGTCTTCCAGGTTTGACAAACAATTGGGTTGTAATTTAAAAGAAGAGGTAGTGACATAACTTGAAAAGAATATGCTTAGATGGTTTGATCAAGTTAATTTATAAGGTAGATGGAACGGTACGGTAGGTATGTAAGTGGAACCCGGACGGGGACGCTCTAGTAAGACATACACTGAATTGGCGAAAGTGGCTGAACAATTATTACGTCACCTTTTATCGTTTAAGGGCGTATCTACGAAATGACGCGCTTCAATTTTAGGTATTGCGTCTTATTGCGCACAAAACACGTCCTATGGATAAAAGATAAATGGTAAAATTGTAGGTAATAAAAAGATCTACAACTTTTGTATTTACAATTTTTTCACTTAACCTCAAAATTTAGGTGAAAAATTCAAATAACCAAGTTTTTGGTTTTTTATTTTTATCTACTACAAAAATGTTTTTTTATTTACGAAATTTGGTGAAAACTTACCTTATTATGACCCAAACACACTGTAATTTATTTGATGAAAAATATTTATTTTTCGCCTTATTTTAACTTAATAATCAAAAAAGCACCCTAATTTTCAATCGAAAATTCTCGCGTCAAAATATTAGCTTTTTCCAAAATGTCTTGTTGTCTGAAGGGTTTTTGTTCGTTGTAATCTCTACTTTCTGATGGTGTAAAAAATATACATTACTATGGTAAATATTTTCAAAAAATGGAAAAAAAAAACTCAAATTCGAAAATTTGTTTTAATCAGTACAATTTTGAGCTATTAATTAAAATTTACACTTTAATTACTCAAAAAACGTAAGATTTCATGTAACATTGACAAACGAAAAAATTGCAAATTGAAATACACTACTATAACTAAGAACTTGTAGTTTTGCCGGAAATCAAGATAAACCAATTTTTACCCTTAAGCCCCCCCTCCCTCCCAATTCCCGAACTCGGATCGACCGTAATTTATTTTTCCTTTCATCTTTATCATATTCTCTTTTGCTAATGGGTTTCTAATATATAATTTAAATATTAAAATATAATTTCTAAATTTCTAATGGGTTGCTAATCCTACTGTATTTTTTATTGTTTTCAAAATTATCGACCCTGGTCTAAGATTTGAAAACGCGTCCTTAACATTAGATCACGAAACAGACATTAAGATGTTTTACCCGTATTAATGTTCAGCTACCACTTTTGACAATTTAGCGTTAAATTTATTTATCCAAAGCGTAAGTTGTTCAGCTAATTTTGAACTGTTTAAGATGTTAATTCAATGCTGGCACTAATCTCGTTAAAGGATTGGTGCAAGCTAAGATGTTAATGAGTTTTGGAAATATAGATATTATGGTCATTAACTATTGAGGCTGACTGTACGTTGTAGCACTTTGACCACATGCATAAACGCAAACGTACCAAAATAAGTATTTATGAATCGTAGCAGGTGGCGTTCTGTGGTTTCTGCCTACCAAATAGAAAAAAAGATTTTTTGATTGTAAGTATATATTATTATGTTATGAAATTTATATGCTGCACAATTATTTTGTTGTCAATCGTATTTTTTTATCAAAATGAAGTTACCTATCGCAGTTTCGTTATAAAGACTGGTCGAAATTATTATGAAAGATAAATGCCTTAGGCCGTAACGAGAGGGTCGTTTGGTCGCCTGTCCTTGTTTTCTCCTATTTACATAGTTAAAAATGTGCAATCAATTGTTACTTTCACTTTGACTTTTTAAAGTGCCTTTTTAATTGTTTTATTGAACTTTGAGTTTAGGTTGTGCTTCAGTGACCTTTGCAACCATTTAAACTCTATTACCAATGTTTTCACTCTCTCTAAAGCAAACATCCAAAACTAGAACGCTCAACAATGTTAAAAACCGCAGAAGCAAAACCTTCTTGAACAAAACATACGAAATAAATTTCACGTCGGTTTGTCCTTTACACGAAGTTCTAAACTCGGCTAGTTGAAGAAACTGACCACATACACGTGCATCCTGAAACTCCTTTGTGAAACTCTCACTTGGAACAAAAGGTGGGATTAAACTTAGCGTAGCTCGGTTTATATTGTGTAATTAGAGGATTAAGATCACCGGTCTTAGTGCAATCGACGTGGTTTCCAGTTTGTTTTGCAGTGATTTGGACTACTGCATTTGATAGCTACCCAATTCCCAATTGCAAATTAGATTTCACATGAAATTCAAGAGAAAAAATTTAAACGAATTTTTTTCATGTATTTTTTATTTGTACTCACCCATGCAATCAATGCATCTTTGCCAACGCAGTGGCAGTTTATTGATGCCCTTCTTAAAGAAATCAGCTGGACGGGAGGCAACAAGTTCTTCAAAGGCATTTTGTACTGCCTCTCGGGTATTGATTTTTTTTCCCGCCAAGAAGTTATCCAAATTCTGGAAAAAGTAGTAGTCTGTAGGTGCAAGGTCTGGTGAGTAGGGCGGATGACGGAGAGCTTCCAACCCAAGTTCTTGCAACTTGGAGACCGTCTGCTGTACAGTATGAGGTCGCGCGTTGTCGTGCAGGAGCAGCGGAGACGAGCGATTGACCAATGCTGGTTGGAGATGTGCCAGCTTCTCCATCATTGTGTTCAGTTCTTCACAGTACACATCTGCAGTAATGCTCACCCCGTATGGTAAGAAACTGTGATGAATCACACCGGCGCTAGACCACTAAACAGTGACCATCACTTTTCTAGGAGTAAGTTTTCGTTTAGGGCATTGTTTAGGTGCCGAACCAGGATCCAACCAACTTGCTGAGCGCTTACGGTTATCAAACAGAATCCATTTTTCATCGCAGGTAACAATGCGGTTCAAAATTCCTTAATTTGTGTATCTGTTGAGCAGTGCAAGGCACGTCTCGACGCGTACTTCGCGCTGGCGATCATTGAGTTCGTGGGGCACCCATTTGTCAAGCTTTTTTACCTAGCCAATTTGACGCAAATGGACCAATATTGTTTTGACGCTTACGTCGAAAGCTGCTGCTAATTCAGCCGTAGATTGTGTATCATCAGCTTCCACAATCGCCTTTAATTCGTCATTGTCGACCAAAGCTTCGGACGACCGCGAGGTTCATTTTACAGGTCGAAATTTCCAGAACGGAAGCGAGCAAACCAATATCAGGTGGTGCGTTGGTTTGTAGTGTTAGCTCCGTAAACGTCGTTGATGTTGCGTGCCGCTTGTGCCGCGTTGCTGCCACGACGGTACTCATATTCCATAAGTACCTACTTGAATTATTAACGAGTCCATGATGACGAAAAAGATTGAAATGCGATGAACATGTTACATTAATCAATAAACAAATGACTACTTTTGGAAAAAAAAACCATGTTTTAAAATAAAATTAATTTCAAACTAGAATTCTTAGCCGAACAAAAACTATTTTGATTTGAAATGGCCAGTACTGCAGAACGGCAATTTCATAGGTAAAGACCATTATAGTTACTGTTTTTCTATACTCAAGCAAAATAAGTCGCAAACATAATTAAGTACAATATAAAGTAAGTTTATTGTGCAAAATGATAACCTTAAAGGGTCGAGGACTTAAATGAGAATGTCATCAAATATTGATTGAATCTTCAGTTTTTAGGGTCCCGTGGTTAAATGGCAAAAACAGAATGCGAATATTCGTTCTGTAGTACCTATCTCCAAATGTTTTTGCAGACTATTGGCAGTATATACACGAGATTAAGAAGACTTTTGTTGTAAACGGTAAGATTACTATCAATAACAAACTTATTTTTGCAGTTAATACAATCAATCTACTACTTCCGGACAACAAGCAACAATAAACTAATAAAGTTATGTTTTGTATATTTGTTTATGCAAAAGTGATTAGTAATATTTCGAAATAAATACATTCCAACCGTTCCAAATCTGTTTAGCCATATGGACTACACGGAACCCTTCACTGTGTGTTGTCCGGAAAAGAACTTGACCGATTGTTTCTCAAATCTTAGGCGCTGGCGATAAGGCAGTACCGGACTCTCCGCTCCAGCGCGGCAACGTACTAATGAAATTCCAATTTTAAGGTTTAAAATGAAATTATTGTAAGTTTATTTTTATTTCATATTATGGCTTTTATACTCTTAACGCATCATGTTCTTAAAAAAATACAATACCTACTAGCATTAGCATTTATAATATTTACCTATCAGTTGACAATAAAACAAAAAAAAAATATTTTGTTTCAGATATTTAGTTATTACTGCAATCGTCGTGTGCAGGAAGACAAACGCATACGGTAAGTTATTATACGTTTTAGATAGCCTAAAGTAGTTCGGAGTGTTTATAGAATAACAGAGACCACGACAAGAAAAGGTCATCAAAAAACATGCAGCTCACATTAAACAGAAATGTAACTTCCCCATTTAGAACTATTACAGATCATCTCCTCTAAAAGTCTGACCACCGTACCAAGAACCCGCAAATTTTAAAACTTATTACAACATCACATTTTAGTTTAAAGGCCTTTTACTTGGTATGCGTGTTTGGGCCCGCATGCAGGCCGACTGACTTAGACTGCATTGCACTTGAGAATCGTTTCAACAAAATAGTGATGTTTTTTTTTTGTTTTAGATGCAAAATATAATATACTCCAACCAACGGTAGACGCGGTATTGGTCAATGATTCGTACACTCCAGGACGACAGTCGTATAAGTTTAAAGTTGATGAACCCTTTTTATTGGACCCCCGTGCCGCAGGTCTTGTTGGCCAAACGTTATTTGCTCCCTTTATTTTTACAGTCACATTTAAATCTTTACAAGGAGCACTACACAAAAGTGTAGGAAAATGTCTTTTTTCTGTAAAACAAGACGATCGTTTAATTTTTGATCTTTGGTTATTCGGAGACGGTAAAGCCCATATATATACCGAGATGGGCGGTCCAAAACCTAAAATGACCTATACCTACAAAGGAAAGACTGACCAGTGGAATAAAATAATTATACATGTAAGAAATGACACGACTGATTTTTATGAGAGCTGTAGAAATATGGTACCAAGCGGCGAGGAGTTTAATTTGCTAAATGGTACAAGGATACTTTTGACGAGACATTTGAAGATTACATTTTGGGATTTTTTGGTGAGTTTTTTAGATTGTTTTTGTTTCCAATCAGTCTTTGAAATTAGAAACACAGGCTGAAATCTCCATCAATGTACGTACAAATTAATTCATGTAGGGATAGCGTTGAAAAAATTCGTTTACTTTTGCAATTTTTTTATGTCTTTTTATACTGATGTTTGTTTTACCTTAAATTGTAAAAGTCTAGTCCAGAATCACTCAATCAGTATTTAACTTGATGGTTATGCATCGGTTACCTTTTCACCCAGCAAATGTGTAAGGAAAAGGCAAGTTTTATAAATTAAGGAAATGGGCGCGCAGATTGCAATTTTAACTTTACATACCTCCTAGTCTTTATTCAATCTGGGCTGAGAATCGGCACTTTTTGAACGCCAAAAAAATACATAAAGACAGTCCCCCAAAAACGGCCCACCCTTCGCTACTTCCTAGTGTTTTTGCTGGGAAGAAGAAGTGGCTTAACAAACTCCCCAGCAACACATCTGTCCGATTCGTTTGAAGAACTAGGTATACAAAGAATCTATACAATTAAATGCTCAATAAATAGCACTAATGTTTATACACATTGTAAAACATTACATTTCAGAATGATTGTCACGTTTCGTATTCCTTATGTAATTATTCATACTCCATACTGTGTGTTTTGACGTTACCTACGTGGATCTGCCATTAAGAAGAACTTTGATTGAATTATTATAGTCGTAATATTAAAAAAAAATGTGTATTTGATACTGTTTATTTGTTGTCTCTTATCAAGGTACCAACTGACCTTTTAACGGTTTTATATTATCAGCTACTTAAATGTTTATTGTTCCTTCGATATAATTATAGTAACGAAGTATAATTCGGTGGTTCGCCAGCTAAGTAATTGCTCTAAAAGACACATAGAGGCTTGGCGAGGCATGCCACGCAAGGTTTGTACCTTCACATTCGTGGCAAGGCATGCACGCAGGCTTAAAGTTGGCCAAGAACTCAAGATCCTGTGCGAGCATAACAATAGTTGTGGATATAGTTGCGCATTTACGTTCGAGGTGTTTGCCGCGTAAGACATCCACGCACTCGTCGGCTGAGAATATGACACTGCGCTTGCTTGTGTGTAGCTTTGCCTCACCACAATTAAATAGATCTGAAAATAGGCCAAACTTCGGAAAGAAGTTTGCTGGGGCAGCAGGTAGATATTACATTATTACTGCCTGGCTTAAGTCCCTCAACTACGATGACACTGAAAATCTGCTTATTGTACCATCCTCACCAATTGCATATGATGTCACCTTCTTCACCCCGCATACACGCACTCACATACACTCACTCTCACCCACACACACTCACACAGACACATGCACGCTCCCACACACTCACACTCACACTCACACTCGCGCACACACACTCACGCACACATACTCAATTTCTCACTCATTCTATTTAGTTCCTCTCACCCATTTTGTACCCCCATAACAGCAACAATCTCACTGCACCTAGCTTAATCCCTCTTAATTATTACTTCTCACTGATGTTGTATAAAGCTGTCACCTATTGTCCGGAGTCTGGAGAGGCTGGTTATCTGTCATACAGGTCTCCTAGTACGGAAACCGATCTCTCACATAGATCACAACAATTATTATGGCTAAGGTTTTATTTGTTTTTTTTTTTGTATTTTGTTTTAAAATTCTATGTGAGAGAAGAACAATAAACTTTATTATTATTATTGTTTCAGGGTCTAATTGAAGAAGTAAGCTTGTATACCAATGCTGATGATGACTCATTATTTCGTATTTGCAACGAGGTTTGTAAAAAAAGATATTTATCAGTTTTATTTGATTGCGTTTTTATTTATCTATGTTTTTAGTTAAAACTATTTTGTTTTTTGTTAATCTTAGCTGCCGCGACTTTGCTTGGACTTTTCGTGGAGCACTGCTGATAATTTTCTTATGGTGGTTAATCACTACTGATAATTTTAATTCTACTGCGACAAATCGTTTGTCAACCGTTGTGTTAATCGAAAAAATATCATCAAGAGTCAGATCATTTTAAAAATCATTTTTATTTATTTTTATCGCCGCTTTTGTTTTCAATCGCATAAGAAATACACTTAACCTTTGAAAAAGTATAATTTTCAGATAATAAATAGATCTGTGAATTAATGTTTAATTGGTTGTAAAGAAACAAATAAGCAAAATTATGACTTCTATACTTTGATTAAAAATGTATCAATTACTTAATTTTGAATAACAGCAGTGGAGTCCCTTCAAGCTACCAGTCCAAAGTAGTGAAAATAATCATCAAATGCCAGTTCCATGTAGTCAAAAGGGATGTAGTGGTCCTAAAGGAGATAATGGTTCGGTGGGACCTCAGGGACCACCAGGTTTACAAGGACCTAAGGGTGAACCAGGATATTATGCTCCTAGAGGAAACGATGGGTTGGTGGGGCCGCCAGGTCCACCAGGTATACAAGGACCTAAAGGTGAACGAGGATTTAATGGACCTAAAGGAGATACTGGCTTTATGGGGCGTGATGGAATACCAGGCAGACCAGGTCTGCCAGGAGCTAAAGGTGAATCGGGATATTATGGTCCCAAAGGAGATAAGGGTATGGAGGGACTGAGAGGAAAACCAGGCGTAATAGGTCTGCCAGGAGATAAAGGTGAACCGGGATATTTTGGTCCCAAAGGAGATAAGGGTTTGAAGGGGTCGGCAGGACAACTTGGCTCGCCAGGTTTCCCAGGAAATCGTGGTGACAAGGGAGACAAAGGTGATATGGTAAGAAACTCTCCACCTTGTTTGTTTTAAACACTTTGAGTATTTTTGATGAAGCATTTGTGCGCGCTTACTGGCTGCCAATGCTAAAGATCTTGAGAAATAATGGCCTGCGTATCTGTTCGTATCTTCTGGTGCTTAAGTAAAGAACCTCTCCCCCCCTACTCTCCACCTATATTCTGATTGTATTAAGTCCGGCCTGTACATTTGCTTAAAGTATTAAGCCAAGTAACGACTTTTCAGCAACACAAAAGATCCAGCAATTCCACTGACTTTATTTTTGTATAGTTCACGTTACTTACTTTGTTTCTTCATTAATTTTCGTAGAAATTGTCAGCAGTTAGGTATATTATGTGATGATATTTAATCGCAAAGAAGAGACAGTGTGTTTGTATACTGTGTATAGACCAGACATAATAACTTTGTGTTAATTTTACAGGGTTCCAAGGGCGATTCCGGGTCACCAGGCATTATTGGTAGACCAGGGTATCCAGGTCAAAAAGGTAATTAAACCCTTCCCTGAGAAATCTGTATCATAAAGACTATTACGTCAATTTCCTTTTTAATACATAAGTGCTTTGAACTTTTTCTTTAAATAAACAATGGCTTTGTTATTCTTACAGGTGATAGAGGGAACGATGGTTTCGCCGGTCGAGACGGATTACCTGCGTCTTTAATAGACGTCCTGGATGCTGAAAGTAAGTTCTTTTCTTACAAACTTCTTTCAACCAATGGCGATTATGTGTCACCTACATAAAAAAGCATAACTATATTTCAGATACTGCGGTGGTGGAAAAGCTAAAGAGTATCATAGGAGACAATAGACCAATCGGTCAAGGGGTACGTAAAAGGCAATATAGTAAATAAACGCTGCGCGATATTTTGCATTATCAACGAAACTTACAAAAAGCAGGACTCTCTCAATTTGGCTGTATTGTTATTTGTTACCTCATAACTCCGTCGTTTATGGTCCGATATGAAAAATGTTGTCTGAGAGGGTAAACTTCTCGTGTACTTCCAATTGAATTTCATCAGAATCAGTTCAGTGGTTTGGTTGAAAATCTTTTTTACAAAAAAATACAACCAACTTAATAAAAAATACACACAGATACACAGTTCACATATGGTGAACAAATCCGCCCCTAAGACGACCCACTGACCGTATTTTTTTATTTTGATATACCAACAAACCTTCTGCGTATTCAAAAGAAAACTGGTAAACTTACCCAGGGTTTTCACGCAGTTAGTATTAGTGCCACAATCGATTTCATAAATTTCTCAGCAAATATAACTGTCTATTTCAGTTTTCTTAACCAACACCAATAAACTACACCGTCGACCGTACACAAAAATGTCACTATTTCAGTAGTCAGAAGTAATACAGTTTTATTTATTTACTAGCTTTTGCCCGCGGCTTCGCCCGCGTGGATGTCGAACTTCCGCCCCCTATGTTTTCCCATTAAGGGTTGAATTTCCAAAAATCGTGTTTTAGTGGATACTTATTCTTAACTAAGAAGTCCCCTTCAAGTTTCATGTCTCTAATACCAGCGGTTTGGGCTGTGCGTTGATATATATACGTAATAATTTTAGCATAATACTTCCAGATAGACTACTTTCAAAGTTGATCCTTCCAGTATGTATGCATAAAGATTTCTGGAACTACTGACCCGGGAAAGAGCGCCGTACAACTGACCATGTGTAAAACAACTGAGACTAAGATCAACCTACCCAGGCGTATTGATTACAACCGTACCAAGTCAATCCCAATCCCTAAAATAGTTATTGAACTATGCGTGCACATACAGACAGACAGACAGACAAAACATTTTTGATTGCATTTTTGGCATCAGATTCAGTATCGATCACCAATCATCCTCCAATATTAATTTTGAATATATATTCAATGTACAGACGCCAGCACATTAAGTTACCCCAATGTGTCAAATTTTCCTAATTGAATATAAACCTTATTCTGTTCGAAATAAAGTTGAAAAACGATCAAAGAAATTTGACACATTGGGGTAACTTGACGTGCTGGCGTCTGTACATAATTATCTTCGTAGTGTGTGATAGTCCATTGAACTGTATGGCGAGCGATATTTCGGTATCTTAAGATAAAACATTATAATATCTTAGCCGTGTGCAGCGCCCCTTGGTGAACTCCACTGCGGGTGACGTAACCTACGACAAACTTATTATTTGCGGTTGGTACAGTAGTCGGGTCTAGGGGTCGAACCGCAAAATTAAGTTTGTTTTTTATTGTATATACTTTTCCGGGATAAAAAGTACCCAGTGTTGTGCCCAGGATATTAAAGAATAAGTATACAAAGTTTCATCGTAATCGAACAGGTAGTTTTTGCGTGATACCTGAACATACAGACAGACAGACAGACAGACAGACAGACAGACAGACAGACAGACAAAAATTTTTTTAATCATATTTTTGGGTTCGCTGTCGGTCTAGTAACACCCCCTGCTATTTATTTTTTTGATATTTTCAATGTACAGAAATTTTACTTCTACAGATTTATTATATGTATAGATATAGATTTTCAGACCACGATATTCTACCAATCTATAATAGTTAATTGAATAGTAATTAAATCTGTATCGTAAAAGCTATAACAGTAAGTGTTTGACAGCCGGCTATCTGGTTGTTTTTCTTAATTGGCAAGTGTGCTGATATCGACAATTTTGCCAGGGTCATAAACTTTGTATTTTGTGGTGAATAAATGTTAGTAGCTGAAATAACAAAACAATTTCTTGTTAGGGCTCTCCGGTTCTTTGATTCGTCATAGACCACAGACCACAGACAAAGTGAGCGACGAATGACGCTGGCACGTGGGAGACGTGTTCAAGAGTTACATAAATAAATACATACATACATAAACTCACGCCTTTTTCCCATGGGGGTAGGCAGAAACTACAGAGCGCCATGTGCTACGATTCTTACATACTTCTTTTGCTTCGTTTACATTCAAACATGTTGTCATACACACACGCCGGTTGCGAGTACTACGCACCTGAACTTTCTGAAGAACCTCACCAACAAGGTCTATGTATGTCCTTCTAGGGCGTCCCCTTCCGGCGTTTCCACTTACATCTGCCTTGTAAATACCTTTCGTTAGTCGCCTTTCATACATCCTTTCAACGTGACCAAACCATCTAAGCATACACTTTTAAAGTTTTGTTACTACATCTTCTTTTAAACCACAACGTTGCTTGAAAAGAAGAGAAGAGAAGCCTTAAAGAATTATAAAATTTTAATTTTATTATTGTCTTTCTTTATTTATTTTTTATTTTTATCTGTTTGTGCCTCCAAAAAGGCATTAAAAGTATATATATATAGTTTTCTTTAAATTTCACATTTTATTACACATCGTGTTGAGTTAGGAGCCTTGGCCTCGCACTGATCTTATGTTTTTCTGACATTATTGGATTTAATTTTTGTTTTTAACATTTCTGTGCGTGTCCCAAAATAAATGTTTTTTTTTGCTACCTTTCCTTTTTAAACACACTGTAATTTTTTTTTACTTTTTTTTTATTTATCAAACGTAAACCTACAGTCTTTACAGGTGTCTCCAATTCGACAGTGGTTTCACACAAACAAAGTTACAAAATATATATAAAATATCTAATAAAAAACTACTTTATCTAAACTTAAAAATAACAATACCTACATACAAAAAAGACTTAATTCTATTAAAAACTTAAACTATACAACGATTAATGTAACTAACAAAATTTAACAAAACCCTTGCGAATTCACTCAAATTGCACTGAAATATCCATCCTTTTATGTACTTCATTGCGAGATGGTGCAACCAGTTCAAAATGTTCAAAATGACTACTTCGACTTTAGGAAACCGGTACTTATAGTTAGTAGTCTAAAATTGCCAATTTGCTTTAAGCAAGCGGCGTGATGTTTGCTCGTGCCTTTCTTTAAGGGAAAAGGTATTTGTCACGCAGTGGGACAGTAACTTGCTGGTATTAGTACTAAATAAAAAAAGAACAATAAATTGTTATGTTTCAGCTAAAAGGTGATAAAGGAGAAGTTGGACCTCAAGGACCACCTGGAATTTGTGTATCAGGTCCGCCCGAACCTCCAAAACAGCTTAGCCGTCTTGTCGCATCTTCTACTACTGAAAATACCAGAACTTCATTTCAATCTACAACTATGATGGGTTTGGGTAATTAAAGTTATAATATTTAATGTGACTAACTCGTCGGTTTAACGATTAAAAGTGTTACTGCTAAACATAAGGTTCGTCCCCTGGGTCTAACAAACTGTTATTGAGTTTTTTTTTCTGAAGATTCTCAGTTAGATAGCAATTGGCTCGTCTATTACATGGAACATATTATTGTCATAATAGGGGTGTACTACTTTTTTTTGTGCAGCTGCTAAGATGACTATCTTTGATGAACTTATTGACGACGTAGGTACCCCTTAAAATTGCTTGTCCTGAAAATAATTAATAAAATGAAAGAAAGTCTACCTTTTCACTTCTTCCCCCAGATGTAAGATACACACTACTATCACCACCAAACGATGCTGAACTGGTCGACGAATCCTACCATCCTGGGATTGGCTCATACAAGATTCCCAGCGGATTAGAGCCTGTACAAATAGGTCCACATCTTGTGGGCCTAAACCTATCGGCACCATTCCTTGTGGTGGCCATTTTTAAATCCGACTCTAAACAGCCACTGTGTTTGTTCTCAATAACGCAAGACCACCATGTAATCCTGAGCCTTTGGGTACAATCAGCTGGTAGAAATATTACAAGAGTGATGCTGCGTACTGAATTGAGTTCAGTTAAAGATTCAATTACGTTTTTGATAAATGAAGAATTCAGAAACAAATGGAATAAAATTGTCGTGCACGTAAAAGGTGATTCTGCGGATTTGTACTTCAACGATGCAAAGTTATCAAATGCGCAGATTGTGCTTAAAGATAAAGAAATCATTTTTACGAAAGATATGAAGATCAATATGGGTTGGCAGTCAAGATTTAATGTGAGTGATAGTTGTATTTATATTCTGACTAATAAAGTTCCTCTGGATTTAACAGATCAGTTTGTTTTATATATTAATGAACTTTTTAACAATAGAAATCTTTTCATTTCATTTCAAAATCCCTTTGGGTAAAACCTTTTTCTTTCATTGTTGAGTTGTTGACGTCAAAATATCTATTTGTAGACTTTTTTTTAGTAATGTAGTTCAAGAGCCCGGTAATTCATAAGTAATCTCTCCTTTTGAATTACCAGACTCTTGAACGACATTACTAAGACCAATGATATATTAAGTAAAACGGTATAGATTATAAGCGCTCAGCAAGCGACACGTTAAAACCATACTAGCCATACTTGACCTGTCTCGCGTCGTGCCGTTAGTGTGCCGTTTTTGATGATCTAATGTTGTTTAGACCTTTTTACTTATATGATTTGACTATGAATAAAGTATTGTTGTCCAACATAGTTTTTTAACGTACAATATTTTCATCTTTTTGACTTAATTTTTTACAAAGGTACTTATTGTACAGGTTGGAAAGGACATTGTTGCACATACCATGTTATGTCATGTTACTATGAGTTTTTATTCTTTTTAATTTGATAAAAAAATATTAGTTAATATAGACGAGAACGATAATTTATGTTTTTTTGTAGTTTTAAAATAACACCGAAATTAACGTACAAATTTAGAAAAAAAACGACAAAAAACTATTCATTCATGAAAGTTTATTGCCATGTTTTTTTCTAAAAAAGTCACTTCTTCCTTTTAATATCTCATTGGTTTGTACAGAAACCACGATTATACAGGACAACAATTTGATCACTTGCAGGACTTATCAAAGGAAATGAGTATTGACTACATAAAAAGATATGAAAAGATTTTTACAAATGAATGAATGAATTAATACTTAGTTAAGTCCTTTTAGTTAGACAAAAAGGACTTAACTAAGTATTAATTCATTATTGAGTTGGTATTGTGATGATCAGATTAATTAATTGTGAAAATTCAGAAGTCTGAAAAGACATAAATATGTCTTTTCAGGCTTCTGAATTTTGAAGAGAAAGCTATAAGGCACTTTGTTTACTTAGATATAAGTATACTAGCCAGACACATAATTATGGATGTAGATGTCTTGTTTTTCTTATATGTACAGACGCCAGCACATCAAGTTACCCCAATGTATCAAAGTTGAAAAACACAACGATCAAAGAAATTTGACACATTGGGGTAACTTGACGTGCTGGCGTCTGTACTAGTAGAAGCTTCTTTTTGTTTTGTCTCAAAACTACTTTTCCAAAAATATTTATATTGTTTCAGGTTCTAATTGAAGAAATAAGCTTGTACACTAATGCTAACAACGACACATTAAAGTATGTTAGCAGGAAGGTATGTATTATATAAAAAAAAACAAATAAACTATTTTACTCATGCCCCACGTTATTTTTTAGTTAGTTGGTCTAAAAGCTTTTAAGCATAGTCGTACGCTGTACCCTTGTCTGTTCAATCTAGTAGGATACCATTTGTTCAGCATACCTAATAGTTTTCTGTACTTTAAAATACTGATCTTTCTACTTTATCAAAGCATGTCTATATTTTGTAGCGCATACTCATAATGAATAAACAAAAATAGTACGATAAACCACAATTAACGATTAAAACGACGACGACGAGATAAACGTGTAAAAGAGTTTGTGAAAACCTATTTACAAAATAAATATCATTTTGTTTTTCTTTTTATCATTTTATCAGTGGTTTTAATGAGAAAGCTTTGTGAAATTCTAAGTGCGCGATTTTAACGAGGTTTTCAACAATTTTGTATATAATGTAATATTGTTTCAGGAACGTATTTCGAACGATCCCTCACCTAACTTTAAGGAACAAGAAGGCAAAATAAGTGAAAGAAGTCCACAGTTTTGGGAATTTGCTTCTAAAAATGAACTGGCTGAATGTCGTAGAGAAATAACCGATATAAAGGAAGATATTAACAATCAAATTAAAAACGCTACTTTGACAATGCAACAAGATATTGAACGACTGAAATCTAATATAGAATTCCTGACAGAAAAAATGATGGACGTGCTCGAATCTATAGATACCATCAAGAATGAGTCAAATGGTTAAAAAATGTAGTTTAGTAATAATTGAAGATACCTAATGTTAATTATTTTTAGTATCCAAAATGAGAACACACACATAGCACTCACACGCAGAACAACAGAACCAAAAATTAGGATAAACATAGTATTTGATCTGATTTTTTTACCAAAAGAAGCCAAAATTACGTACATAAATCGGATGATTACAATGAATAAAAAAATCTAAATATTCATCACCGACTGATGAGCATTAGACATTAGCATAAATAAATTACATAGCATTGTTATGATGGTAAATCATACGAGCAAAAATTTTAATTTTAAATCGAAAACATCCTTTTTTAAGTCCATTATTCCATGTCCATCCAGATTTCTATCTTCGGTCATCTGTCAATTTTTTGTTTCAATTGTGCAGTTAGGATTTATTGACAAATATATTATTTGATAACATGCGTATTGTGTATTATTATTTTGACCTTTTTATTTCTTTGATACATTTTTTTTCACTTAGTTTAGTACATATCTCCTGATACCCATAAAATAAAAAATTAGTTTTTTTGTCATGACATGTAATCTTCTTCTTAAAAAATATCTTAACATTATTTCCCAAAATAAACCTTTATTATATAAACTGCAAATAGTTACTGCTAATTTCAGTGAATGAGCTGGTATAATTATTATAATAGTCGAATAAAATGATTATGGAATAAATTTGATTAACGGTAATTTTTTATTGATAAATCATCCAATCCCATTAATTGTCATTATAATACTTTGGCGAAACAGTTAAAATATCTTCAAATCGTCATGTTACCCTTAAATTTTAGCCCAAGCAAATGCAATATACAAATGCAGGCAAAATAAGCAATTAAAGGAATAAATGCAGTTTCTCGACTAATACAGTTTTATGGAGCCATTAATAGTTCAAGCGTGTAGACCCTTGTTTTCATGACAACTATTAACTATTTAGTGTTGGGAGTACAATTGATTGTTACAATTAAGGTGTATCCAAGTTGTTAAAATTAATCAAGTGGTCAGCCCCGCAAGCGATATCAGCAACAGTAACAACTTTTGACAAATCTAAAATGTGATTTATATTGTCTCAAAGAGCTCATTGTCAAATCGCACTGATATCGATACGGCGGTAGAACAGTAAATGTACAGACGCCAGCACTACAAGTTACCTCAATGTGTCAAATTTCCCAATTGAATATGAACCTTATTTTGTTTGCCATAAAGTTGAAAAACGATCAAAGAAATTTGACACATTGGGGTAACTTGATGTGCTGGCGTCTGTACATAAGTGTATTTCGGATTATATGTATGCCTACCACTAATTTTTGACGTAAACAAAACTCCAATACCTACGATAGATTCGAATTGAATGTTGTTATTTTTATGATTTTTTAATGTTTATTTGTGTTAGTAAATTAATGAACTTACCTCATTTAAAAAAAAGATATTTGTTGACTTATATTAAATGTTATTGAGATCTTTTACTGTTTAATGTGGAAAAGCTTACTTTTACAAAACATAACATCACGTCTATATTCTCCGAAGGGTTAAGCAGACGTGTTGTTAGAGTACACACTTTAAGTCACAAAGCTGGCACTAATGCAGACTCCGGGTTTTCACACAGAAATTCCAGAACTCACAGACTCATAGACGGACATCGGTTTCTACCTAAATGATTTACTATTAAAAAATCACAAATTATTTCGATAGTTATCGACAAATCAACACATCACTAGCGCATGGTGTTCAGCGGCACATATTGCGCTAAGGTTGCCACGTAAGAAAATGCGCCGGCGACACCGAAATTGCAATATGGCTCGCACCGTAAGCATGTGATTACATAAGGCTTGTAACAAAGAGGTAATGTTTTACTGAAATGTTCCATATTTGTGTCATGCCACCCCTTGGGAATATTTAGAAATAAAATGTATGTAAGTACAATGGTACACATGTATATTATGAAGCCTTTTCCTCCTCCCAGTTGATGTGTATGACATGAATGTAATTTCAGGGGTGAATTCTTATCGCCCGTTTCTTGTATTTGCATGATGTCGAGAATTCGTAATTTTGAATTCATCATCTTGTTTGGGTGCCTTTATTCTTGATATTTTTGCAATTATTGTTCTATTAACTTTGTAGTAGTTTTATTATGTTATTGTTGTTTGCTTGCTGTTTGTTTGATAGTTGATGTTGTCTAGTTTAAATTTATAAAAACAAACCTCGTTACAAAAAGGGTACCTATTTTAAAATGACGCCTCGTTGGTTTATTGGTCTTAAGCGCTACTGCTGAGCATGAAGGTCAGTTTCAATTCCTAAGTTGTGCAAAACGATATTATATTTTACTATCTGGAATTTGTTAGTGGCAGCCTGGAGTCTGAAGTGGCAAATGATATGGGACTTATACTTGTCAGAATTGTGGGTGTACAGTCGCCAGTAGGTACGTCATGCTACCCCAAACGGTCAAATTTTCCCAATTGAATCTTATTTTAAAATTATTAAAGAATCTGTCGCATGTGCTGGCCCTTGTACTAAATAACAGGTACTGCCTTACCTTCCGAGGATTATCTGCTTGTTACGCTATATCTCTTTTAGGTTAGATTATTTAATTGAAATAGGTAACTTTACTTTTTGCTAAATTTACTTTTTATTCGAATGAACAAAAACTAAAGACAAAAAAAAATTGTAGCATGATCTAAATACCATTATAATGCAAGTTCTGTAAAATGACGAAAGATCAATATATCAAGGAGCACCCATCTTGATATGAACTGTACACCTTTTTATATGTATATAAGCTTTTTTCTAAAATAAGATGAGGGGTTAGATAAGAAAGCTTTCGCCCCTGATTGGGCAGAAGAAATATTGCGCCAGTTGACTGAATACACTAAAGCAGTATATTGTGTAGACGATACAGAATGAGATATAAAGGCTATGAAGGCCCATATTCCGGAATCAGTGTCTCTAAATATTTATAGACTTTTTGTTAGGCTGGAGGAAAAAGGTTCGGGTAAAATTGAAGTGACAATACTTTCAAGTAAGAGATACAGTACCGTAGTGCTTAAATTTATTCGGTCGATAATTTTGATACGTACTTTTTTTAGCATATTATTTTTATTCTATTTTGTAAACAATTTATAGCTAGGTTAAGATAAGAACAACTAAAGTTTAATTCATCAATTACCTAAGTATTAAAACTATTTTATTGAGTTATAAATAAAACACTATATATTATTTATGTATGAAATTAAAATATAACAATGATTTGTCTTAATTATTAAATATATTGAACGTTATTTTAGTTACTTTGTATTAATAATATGGTCATCTAATTAAAGGCGCAAAGAAGAGAATTCTGTAAATATTTCTTTGTAAAATGTAGACTGCGAAAAAAATTGATGAAGAAAACTTTTACGTACAGACGCCAGCACATCAAGTTACCCCAATGTGTCAAATTTTCCCAATTGAATCTGAACCTTATTTTGTTTCACATAAAGTTGAAAAACGATCAAAGAAATTTGACACATTGGGGTAACTTGATGTGCTGGCGTCTGTACCATTAATTTTATTTAATTTTGTAGTGATTCTATACTATATACTGCTAATACTTCCAATACCTAGGATTCACGTCTACTGTTTTTTTCTTATTAATGTATGTTGTGAGGACAATGAAAAAAATATTTAGTGGCTTTTGACAGCCAACTAGAAAGACAAAAGCGAAAAGTTGTCGTTCTTTTACGCTTTTTTTTAATTTTATGACGTGGGTAATTTCCTAATACTTTGAAGGAATTTCATGAAACATGGTACAGACGCCAACACATCAAGTTATCCCAATGTGTCAAATTTCTTTGATCGTTTTTCAACTTTATGTCAAACAGAAAAAAGGTTCATATTCAATTGGGAAAATTTGACACATTGGGGTAACTTGATGTGGTGGCGTCTGTACAAAAATTTTACCACAATATGTTAAATTTTCAACGATGTTTGGCACAGGTAAACGCTTTATAGCGCACAGTTACCGTTTCTAGTAATCAACACACAAGCCAAGGGTTTTAACTTATGAGTTTCATATGTAAATTTATTGCAGTCGACGTTGGGCTAATTTGTGCCATAAATTTTGTATACTTACTTGTCTCTATGGATATGAAAGCTTTGTTTAAGGGAGAAATATGTTACACTACTGTGGGAAATATTAACTTTATATAACAATTTCTTGGTGAGGGTATCCCACATATTACAAATCTGCAAGTGTCCAAAGCTCACCCATTTCAAACGATGCATTTTGAACACACTTGCGGGTAAATTTAAATTACAAAAAAAATAGAAGGGGAAATATTTAATTTTTCTTTATTTGTTAATACAAACCAACAAATATTTCCCCTTTTAATTTTTTAATATTTTTCAATCTATACTTCGTAGTGCTAGCAACAAATGGATGTGAAAACGAATTTTTATCACATTTCTTCAGTGGTTTTGTTTAACTAAAATTAGTTATTCAATAATAAATAAATCATCATATGTTTTAAATATAAATTTACATCGTGTTGTTATATTAGGATATTGGTTAAATAAAATCTCATGTATGTTTTTGGTAAATGTATAATTATGTGTCTCTGTGTAAGATATCTTTATGTATCTATACATCATAATTAAATTATGTATTTGTGTAAAATTTGATCATTCTGCAATTTGAACCAAAACACTAAATGCTTCCATTTTTAGACTATAACATTATTATTGGTTGAAATTAACAATTACTACTATAGACTTAGTTCGAAGCAAAAAATAAATAATTTTACCTCGCCACCCGGTTGACACGGTACCTACGGGTTAACTCCTTCAATGTATTGCTGTTCATATCATATACATTATCAGTTGATAATGTACAGACGCCAGAACATCAAGTTACGCCAGAACATCAAGTTACCCCAATGTGTCAAATTTTCCCAATTGAATATGAACCTTATTCTGGTTGACATAAAGTTGAAAAACGATCAAAGAAATTTGTCACATTGGAGTAACTTGACGTGCTAGCGCCTGTACCTTTATTTTACAATTATTAAATGAATCTTGAACAGGCAGTCTGATCGGCAGTCTATCATCATAATATTTATATAATAAGTTTTAAACAATTATTTTAGATTTCGTTAGTAATGACACGCTGTGCAGCGAGGGTTTGAAACTAATCTCTTAGTCAGTATCTCAACTAAAAGCATTAGTAGGATTACAACTAATACCATTAAAAGCAAATCTATCTGTGAAATGTTTGCGTTCAAGTATCGCGTTAGTTGAGCGTGTGTTTGCGCCTCCCAGAATAACTTGCACTTCCTACAACTTTTCAGTTGTTCTTGTTAAATGATAATTAGGTATTTATTTATTTAAAATTGGTTTTAGAAAAATAATTTTGTCCAAGTTATCTTCATATCTGGATGAAAATCTCTGACCAGGAAGGTATAATTTTTAGACGATTCTTACCACTTACAATACAGGACATAATGGATAGATTGTACAGATTGGTGATGTCTAACTGCAGGAATGTAAAAAGGTCGGTAAAGCACATTACAGAACTCTGCAGATCTTCCGACATTATTGCTTACCACAATCAAAGTATGTGTTGTGATTCCCTCTATGGATCTAATCTGAGATTAAAATGTATTATTTTTATAAAGCTTTTTACTTTAAGAAGAAAAACCGAAACATACTTAGACTCGACGATACGAAGACGTTATTGTAGAGACATCTATCTCGTCACATATGAACTAAAGTCTGTGGCATTATTTTACATCGCGCATTGCGTTGTTGTTATGCAAAGAGATTTAAAATACTATAGAGCGGGCATGTCAAGGAAATGTCATAGAAAAACTTTGATCCCATGTCTCAGTAACGCCATCTAGAATAATATATGAATATTGGAGCAGCAGCGGAGCGTACTACAAAAAACTCATAGACTTGTATCCAGCAGGACACACTTTTTCGGACGAAAATTTTGTTCGTGATGTCCGGTCTATAGGTATTGAATGTCTTTGTTGCTATGCTATCAGTGCGATTGAACGTGTACAAGATCCTAACAAAAACCGTCGAACAGTTACCAGTAGCCTACTTCAGAAAAAGAAAGACATAATATTCTCCACCCTTCTGGACGGAGGATTCTTTGTTTTCTAGGAGGATGCAAAACTTTACACCTTGTTCCTCATGCCTATGCACCAAGCTTGGTCAGAAAGATTATAATATATAAGAACCATCTGCTATGAAAAGATCTTTTGTAGAAATAACCAGAGAGTTTAGAAAGGACCAGTTTGGTCAGTGCACGCATTGTTTAGTAGATAATCGTGTGAGTCGACTCAAAACCCAAGATTTCTTCTTTTCTATAGGTTGTTTATTAGTATAGCTTGCCATTCTTAACAGATTTAGCCTTTTAGAATACTAACACTATGCTCGCGAATTCCCCCGCATGCATTTTGTACTATAACATCCTCTCTGCACCCTCTTAGCTTTGAAAATAAAATAAAAATAAATAAATAATGAGGCGTTCAATTGGTCAAAGAATTTTCTATATAGATCCCGTAGATTTAGAGATTACCCCCTACAATCTCACAAATTTTAGCAAAATGATAGTACAGACGCCAGCACATCAAGTTACCCCAATGTGTCAAATTTCTTTGATCGTTTTTCAACTTTATGTTAAACAGAATAAGGTTCATATTCAATTGGGAAAATTTGACACATTGGGGTAACTTGATGTGCTGGCGTCTATACAATTGCAATGGTCGTGCATTTCAAGTACCTACTGTAATTATTGTGTTTGCTTGTGCTAGACAAAGGGCGGACATCTGCCAACAAACTATTTTGCAGTTTGGCGGAGAATGAATTATCATAGGTTGAGTGAATAAACTTTTTTTTATTACTTTTCTATTTCAGTCGTATTTGTATGTATGTTCACAATATTTATTGATTGAGAAACCCTTTTAATCCGTGTACTTTCGAAACCTTTGCTAGATCTATCGTCCACACTTCCACAGTGCCTGGGTAGCTGCTTATAAAACATACACGGCACATTATGGATATAACCATAGACATTCAATACCTATAGACCAGACATCACAAACAATATTTTCGTCCGAAAAAGTGTGTCCTGCTGGATACAAGTCTATGAGTTTTTTGTAGTACGCTCCGCTGCCGCTCCAATATTCATATATTATTCTAGATGGCGTTACTGAGACATGGGATCAAAGTTTTTCTATGACATTTCCTTGACATGCCCGCTCTATAGCATTTTAAATCTCTTTGGATATAACCAATGATATTATAAGTAAAAATGTATTGATAGGTTACCTAAAGCGCATTTGATCATCAAAAACAGCACACTAACGCACGCACGCACGCGTCCGTTGACGGCGCGACGCGATACTAAGGTCATGTGTGGCTAGTTAGCCACATTTCAACGTGACGCTTGCTGAGCGTTTATAACCTATTTACACCTTTTTACTATACTTCTTACTATCTATACCTCTGATAGAAAGGTCCCCTCAAGGTTCATTGGAAGACCAGCGTCAGACAGCTTCACCTGTCTGGCATGAATGCTGAAATGGACTTTTTTGGCGCAGCCCTGAGGCACACAGAACATAATGTGTACCTACTATTGTATATTTTCTATGTTTCATAAATTATTTTCTGTATGTGTGTTTTAATGACTGATGTCAAATAAATATTTTCTTTCTTTCTTTCTTGATACTAGATAAATAATTTACCACCCAAAAGAGAAGAGAAACAAAATTAAACCATTTTATTTTACTTTGTTTTGTGCACTTGTGGCATGTGCCAAATAAATATGTTTTCTTTCTTTCTTTCTTTATTTTAAAAGGAGTAAGACTTGTATTAACTATCTATTACAAATTTTAAAATTAATTATTATAAATTTGAAATCGCAAACTTGTTTTGGGGAGACGTTGTGAATTCAGATCCATGCTTGTTGCCTTCTCTGTGTAAGGAGAGGCTGTTGCTCTACAGAAGTGCAGTAACTTATTGGCATTTGTAAATGTTTCTTTAATAACGGATCACGGTAACAGGACTTAAAACTCTTATCTACGTAATAAAAATATAAGACGAGCTTAGGACCTAAAGAAGACTACAACGGCTAATCAATCCGACTCGACAAAAAGCCTTCTGTGTAGTAAAAAGGGTAAAACAATATCGTTTTAAAAAAGGATTCTTTATTCTCCCATGGTCTGGGTGGATTTATATCCAAGATAAAGTATGGATAAGCCATGCGAATATTAAATACATTGAGCTATGTGCTCATAAAATCGTTTCATAGTTCAACAGTCAGCTGTTATAAGGGTTACGCAAAATTTCTTCACATACATTATATGCTGTTTGTTTGTAAGTCTTTCTGACAGTGTTTCAATGTTAAAAACACATCTTAAAACCACGGACATAGATATCTATGTCTTTGAACGAACAACAATAAATTGAGAAAGATAATAAAAGAAAAGGATAAACGGCCAAGTCCTATTCTGACTCTTACTCGGCGAGTTCCGTACCGTCCGTAGCAAAAATGGAAAAAAAGAATTCGTTGTATTATAACCCTATCTAATATTTGATTCTGTTTTAAGTGCCTACATGTTGTTGCTGCTGTTTCAGTACTGTCTGGCTATCACGTTTCTTAGGATACAGCCTTGTTTTCTCTTTAGAGCATTGATGGCATGGTTGAAGGTCTTTAATTTTCGTTATTATTTTTTCACTCTTTCATTCTTTTTCTTGTTATTTAATTGATATTTCTAATTTGTTTTTAATTATATTTAACATAATAAATCCAGTGTTACCTGATCATGCATGCTGTGACATCTTAAAATGTTGTGCATTTAATTATTATTTTAGAATAGCACTTAGATAAGAAGAATACTTTAATGTAACAACTACTGATTGTCCGAATAAATAAACAAATGAATAACATAGACACTTAATTAGACACACAACCTGGTGACAGACAGACAGACATACAGACGGGCAATGGAGACTTTGTAATTTTAAGCCTACACGGTACCCTAAAAGAGACTAAAAATGTGTAAATGTAGTTTATCACTCTGAAACGAGTATATTCAGAGTGATGTACCTACTGCATTTACGTATACAATATTTTTTTGCGTACATACATAAACTCACGCTTTTTCCTATGGGGGTAGGCGGACACTACTGAGCGCCATATGCTACGATTCTTACATACTTCTTTTGCTTCGTTTACATTCATTCATGTTGTCATACATACACGCCGTTTGCGAGTACTACGCACCTAACCTTTCTGAAGAACCTCACCAATAAGGTCTATGTATGTCCTTCTAGGGCGTCCTCTCCCGGCGTTTCCACTTACATCTGCCTTGTAAACAACTTTCGATTGTCGCCTTTAATTCGTCCTTTCAACGTGATCAAACCATCTAAGCATACACTTTTTCAACATTATTTTATGCTTCAAAATCTAAATAAAAGATGATGGTTGTGAATACCTCGTATACAAAATACTATTAGGCCACAGACACGAAGTCAGCAAAAGCGGGGTGCAGCCTTCGTTTCTATAAACCTAGACTACAAAACAAACAACGACTGGAATTAAGGTAGTATTTTCAGGACCTAGTAATATCATAAAATAATTTTGTAGCCCAAGTACCTAAAGGGCTCTTGTTTTATCGAAAACACTAAATGTTATCGCCTTTTGTACCGTGCTAGCTGATATAAAGCCAGATTGGAAGGCATCAAACTCTTCCATGTTGAATGATTTACGACGGAACCTCTATTTAAAATGATTGGAAGTTTTAGGAACTGATTGAAATACCTATATATGCCTTGATTGGATTCACACAATGGACGTTTTTCTTCATGCTTCAATGGTTTTTACTTTGCCTTGTAAGAAATAGTGTAAGTCTATTATAAGTTATTAATTTTTAATTTTTATGGTGTACCTACAGTGGCCAGCACATCAAGTGTTTTTTTGTCATCAATGTGTTTTTTTTTTATGCTTTTTCAACTTTATTGCAAATTGCGTAAGGTTCATGCACAGACGTCAGCACATCAACCTACCCTAAACTGTCAATTTTTTCCAATGAACATGAACCTTACTGTGTTTAGAATAAAGTTGAAAACCTATCAAATAAATTTGACACATTAGGGTAAGTTGATGCGCTGGCGTCTATATTGAAAAGCCCATTGGAGAGCCCGAGACAGTAAGACACCCGGCTGATCGGAAGAAGATCCCGTTAATTTTCTTTCAAGAAAATAAGACTAACATTTTTTATCATTCAGTAGTATTTAACACTAGCAGACATCACGCAGTTTCACCCGCGTAGTTTCCGTTCCCGTGGGAATACGGGGATAAAAAGTAGCCTATGTCCACCGGGAATAGTGTAGCTTTCCACCAGTACAATAATGTTTAAAATTGGATCATTAGTTCCGAAGATTACCCCCTACATACCTACAAACTTACAATCTTACAAATTTTACCTCTTTATAATATTAGTATATATAGAAGTATAGATGAGTTCTTTTTAGAGGGCCCTTCCAAAAATAAAGATGAACGATTTAAACATAAGAAAGAGCTGTAAAGTATCTTATAAATTTGTGGTTTCTAAGAACAAATGGGAATTATTCGGAAAACTTCTTTACCTAAAATAGACCTTTCATTTTGGCAAGAGGAATATAATAGATCATTATTATATCGGTTTATATAAAAATATACAGAATCTTAAATTTTAAATTTATTATTTCTTGTAAATACTTGGTTTTGGTATTAATTATTTTGGTGTTTACTTTGCCCCGTTGCCCTCTTTTACATGGAACTTTAACATAACTGGCGAAATATGGGTAGACTACTGGTACACCTACGCCTAACACTTCGGGACAACAAGCGTTATGTTATTTTATATTGTTTACTATGTCTTCTTCGCTTCGTGTGTTCAGTAAGTTCGCCTCTGGCTTGGCTTTATATACTAGTTTTATTAATACCTGATTTAACATTTGATTTTTGAATAATAATAATAATAATAATAATAATATTTATTCAAAATTAGAATTGGCACAAATGAGTACAATTTAAATCTTCAATAAAAAAATGTAGGTATAACAAAATTCGATGCCTGTACTAGGTACTAGGTTAGACCTGTATCACAATTCCTTTTATTTACTGTTATGAGTTTATGAATGACATTCTTTTTATTTAAACCTTTTATTCTTACCTTTTAATTTTAAGTAATGTTCTAATTTGATTGTTGATTACTATAATAATTTGATTTGTGTAATGGTCGAATTTATAAATCAATATTTGCTCTCTAGCGCCCTACTGCCTCTTACATTTGTACGCCCTTCACGCAAAACATGACTGCCATATAATTTAATGTAACATCCTGCATGCCATGTGCGTGTATACTCATGTTTTTAACCGACTTCAGGAGGAGGTTCTCAATTCGATCGGTTTTTTTTTTTTTTTTTATGTATGTATATCGATTACTCCGAGATTAATGATTCGATTGACGTGATTCTTTTTTAGTTCGATGCGGAATTGCTGCCATTTAGTCCCATAAAAATATAACATAGGTTGACCGGGTAGTTTTCATTTTATGAACAATTTAAAAAAAATATTTTCGAACATACAAAGAAATGTATGTTCACCGATTACGCTGAGATTATTTTAAGAACCGATTTACGTGATTCTTTTTTAGTTTGATGCGGACTAGTTTCTTTTTGGTCACATAAAAAAATTACATAGTTTGTCTTAGTAGTTTTCATTTTATGAAAATTTTTGTTCATGAATTTTACTTCGTAATTTTGGACATATAAATTATCTTTTATCTTTATATTTAACCGTCGAGAAAATCTCTCAGGCATGCCGGTTTCCTCACAATGCTTCATTCACCGATTTTGAAGCAAGTGATAATTTTATTATACAATACGCACATGAATCCGAAAGTCAGAAGTGCCTTGGAATCGAACTCGAGACTACCACTAGCTATCACTCCTTTAACTGTAAAATGAAGCTTCACGTGGGTGTCGAGAAATATGACTACAAGATTAAGTTAAAGGTTTTCCTTTGACATAATATTTTAGCGACCTAGCTAAATAATACTTAAAGATAATAACTGTTCTGTCAAGTAACCAAAGAGATTACGGCTTACACTCCTTTGATCATCCTTCGTAAGCTCCGTAACGGAAAGCCTTAACAAAAAATAGACCTCTGTGGGTTTTCTGATAGATAAAATAAATCGGATAGATTATATTATCAAACTCCTTATACTACTACACTATAAAATCTCAAGTATTCACTTAAAATAGCTATGCTGGATTACTAATGGGCGGTCGGAATATATGTAAGCACAATCATGAAATTACTTATTGCTCAATGAAAATGAGCGTCTACTCACCGAACATTATTATCTTCATACCCTGGCCCACCGCCGCAAAGTTGCATGTCTGTCGGTCTTTTACAGACTGTATTTCGGTGAGTGTGCTCTAAAGCTCCACGAGCTCATTCCACCATCTCCTTTCTACCATCGGGAATCCAGACATACTGCAGGTTATCACCCATTCCTTGTAGATGTCGCACGAAGCGCTTTGCCTGTTCCTTCATTATGCTTACAGCCAAGGAGTGGAATTCCCTGCCTGCATCAGTGTTCCCGAGTTCATATGACCCCAATCTGTTTAAGTCGCGAGTTAATAGGCTTCTTATGAGTAAACTCGTTCCATCGTCGACCTCATATCTGACCGCAGGACAAGATTGAGGTCAAGAGTAGACCCATTATATATAAAAAAAATACACTTTTCAACTATTTCATTTGTTACGTTCAATAAGTATAAATATGAAAATTACAATATTAATATACCTACTTATCAAAAATATGAATACAAATAAAGTAAGTACAGACGCCAGCACATCAAGTTACCCCAATGTGTCAAATTTTCCCAATTGAATATGAACCTTATTCTGTTTGACATATAGTTGAAAAACGATCAAAGAAATTTGACACATTGGGGTAACTTGATGTGCTGGCGTCTGTACCTAAACGTTAACTCAGAAACAGAGTAAAAAAAATTAAAGCCTAGGTCTATGCAAGTGGTAAGGCCAACTTTCGACTCAATCATCAGTTAGCTCTGACAAAACCGTTCGTAATTTAATAAGAAATTGTCTACATAGAAACTAGTGAAATCCAATCAGTAGTGCTATTCTGAAAAGTTTATTTGCGAAATCACTTCTGAATCCCAGTGAAATCATGTGAAATTAAAATATCATATTCTTAAATGTAGTGACTTCGACACTTGCGCCACCAAGTGATGATCAAAGTGAGACAAACTAAAACGGGTGAGTATTTTGACGTTGACATATGAATACCGTAACTTTTACAGGTGACATGAGAAGCGTAGTAAGTATGACTTTCGAGATGATTTGCGAAATAATTATCGAAGTGATTTACCATTTACAGAATAGCGCTGCTGAAATCTTTTTTAAATTAAATTACGTTCATATTAAGTACTTATTAAATTTTAGTATGGATTAAACAGTTCTCCAAAATACCCCTTTAGCACTTACTAGTATCTTTGCTGGGAAGAAAAAGAGGTACAACAAAGAAGCGACACAAGGACCTTTTTGGCCTCGCACAGGTCTTTTGGTTAATTTATAATTGTGGATGTTGGATTTAGTTTTTACCGTTAAATTCCTGTACGTGTCCAAACAAATTTACAACAAAAACAAATTTTGTATTAGTCCGCTAATTCATGCGCATTAGTACATCATCCATTTAAAAATATTTGATTCAAAGCATATTTTAGACTAATACCTTAAAAACCAACCCTCAAGGGCAACACTGTGTGTTGAAATTTGATCTAGGATATGATTCTACTGCCAGCAACTCGGCAAAAAATAATGCAAACTTCGAGCTGCTACTTGGTATTTCTGAAAGTAAAAAACTAATAGAGTTTGGACTGACTACGGATTCGACACATAATGCAATCACTAAATCAACGTGAAAATTTAGAATCTTTAATAGTAAAATGATTTAAATAACAATACTGAGCATAGCCGAAAAACCTTTAATTTTATTTTCTTTCTATAGGAAATAGTGAAACAGATACGAAAATGATCTCTTGTTTACACCTAGATTATTTCCTACGATTCTAAAGAAGCTGTAAGCTGAGTGCAAGCAAAATTTCCGACATACTTGAAATTCAGTCCGTGGGTTGGTTGGGACGACCATGTTTTTCCCGGGTGTATTGCAATCTTTAGTGTTGTTGTTCTTATTTATATACTGCCAATACACAGTGGGTTATTTGGCTATTCGGAATATTATCTTTTTAGTTAAGAGAGAGTTAGCGACGCAAGACGTAAAACTTAATCTATATGATGTTAGGGCTTTCATTAAAGTATTATTGGTAAAAGCGAGGCTGATGTTGGGTATGTTTGCTGCGTCGTTTGGGTCACCTTTTGTGAGATATCTGTCAGTTTTGTATAGTAATTTAACTCATTCTTAGAGAATAAGTAAAATTATAAGTTTTTGTAAGTCTACTACTACGCTATTGTATGGAGTAACTGTTATGATAGTTGTATTTATTTATTTATTGAATTCTTCAAGCACACAAATGTACATAGGCGGAATTAATGCCTAAGGCATTTTCTACCAGTCAACCTTTAGGTCATGAAGAGACAAACAGTAGCAGTAGTAGTAGTGCAGTTGTATGCTTTTTGAATAAAAATGTAAATTAAATTCTTTCGGTTACACAGTTAAATGTTGATGTTATAGGTAGATAAGGTTAAAATGAGGCTCATAAAGTAAAAGCCTCAAAGCAAATAAACTAAGAAAAAACAAAAAATAATCTTTTTAGTAGATAATTAAAAGTTTCAAATGCATCCAAATCATTTTATTAGTTATTATAATGGTCCCTGTTATGAAGCTAATTAGGTACGTATTTTTTTCTCAAATTCAACTTGACGATTTGTAACCTTTTGTTAGAACCAAATTAACAAGTCAGTTTTCACGAATTAAGTTTGTTTGAATCTTTTCATAACCTAACTCTGTGTTTGTATCTTAGGGGATTAGAAACCGATATCAAACTCTTATGTTCCTAGTTTCTAATGCATTCGTTCTTTTTGTGAGAGAATTAAAACATACTAAAGTATTGTTTGAAATTTTGCCAGCTCCAACAAAAGACAAAGAAATAAACTGAGATTAAAATTATACGATTTTTTTCCATTATTTTACGACGACAGAAAATGCAAGTTAAGCACACATGGGGCAAAGAATACTATTTTACGCTTCCTCGTATTTCGCAGAATAACGCCGCCTTTTCCTGGAAACATAGTGAAACAAATGCAGTACACAATCGCCAAGTAATTTATACGTGCCTCGGTGGGAATTCCTTCAATTAAAGAAACTAGAGCAGGTTCTGTTCGATCCTGTCTTTGCCGATTAAGTTCGCGGCTTGGGTTACGTCTTCACATTTAGCTGGCAGTTGTAACTTTTGATGGGTACGTATCATAATCCCGAAAGTTCAAAATACCGATGATTGAAATACCGACGTACAAAACACCGAAATTTAAAATACCGAAAGTTTTAAATGCCGATAGTCGTTATATCGAAACGCAAAATACCGATGTACAAATGCCCGAAAGGACGAAATCCCGAATGTACGAAATCCCGAAAGGACAAAATCCCGAATGGACGAAATACCGATGGACGAAATACCGATGGACGCATTACCGATGGATGAAATCCCGAATGGATGAAATACCGAATGGACGAAATACAGAAATTGTCACCGTTTTCGAGAAAACGAAGGCGAGTGAGCGAAGCGAGCATACCGTGGCAGCAGCTGCTGAGCGCCAAATTCCCTCTTTTGCAAAGCAAGCATGCACAGTAGATTAGGTAGGTTTCCTAGTGAATAAAAAAATTGATATCGTATAATCATAATATTAATCAATATAATTGAAGTAAAACAGTTACTCAAAATGAAAACGGCTAGGCCAGATAAATTATCTTTAAGTTTTAATCTACCATGCATGCGTGCATTGCAAAAAAGGGGCATCTGGCGCTCGCATTCGCGCGTTGCGTGGTCACAGTTCTAACCTTTTTTTTTTTTTTTTTTTAGGGGTGGAAAATCCTCATGGATGTCCCCCGCCCGGGGAGGCGGAGGGGTCTGTCAGACTCTTACTGACTAAAAACCACCCCGTGTTCCTTCTCACACCTGCGCCGGGGGTCACGGGAACGGAAGATACTTCCGCGACCCCCGAGTCACAGTTCTAACCTAACCCAACCCAGCAGTTTCCATTTTGAGTCACTGTTTTTCTTGAATTATAATGATTAAATTATGATTATGCGATATAGAAATTTATATTTACAAGGAAACCTAATCTACCATGCATGCTTGCTTTACAAAAGAGGGAATTTGGCGCTCTGCGGCCGCTGCCGAGGTACGCTCGCCTTCGTTTTCTTGGAAACGGTGACAATTTCGGTATTTCGTCCATTCGGTATTTCATCCATTCGGGATTTCATACTTTCGGGCAAATGTACTTTCGGGATTTTATACTTCGGGTTTTTAAACTTCGGGATTTTAAGCTTCGGGTTTTTAAACTTCGGGATTTTATACTTTCGGGCAAATGAACTTTCGAGATTTTAAACTTCGACCAAACATACATTCGGCGTTTCAGTTTTCGGGATTTCGTCCATCGGTATTATGAAATTCGGTCTTTTAAAATTCGGGATTATGATACGTACCCCTTTTGATCTATAGTCGTGTCAGAAAAGAAGAAGACAAAAGTAAGAAAGTGTTTTATTAATACGCACAAGACGAATCAAAGAAACGGTTGAATTATACAAACTGTTTTTTTTATATCTCTTTCAAGATCGATTCAGCAACAACACGTCTGTTTGATAAGTTAGCAGAACTTATCAGACAAAACTTCCTTCCAGCAAAAACACTAGGCTAAGTGGCGAAGGCAGGATTTTTAAGGGACTGTCTTATGGAATTTTGACGTTTGAAAAGTGCTGATCCTGAGCCCTAATTTCAATAAATTTATTTTGAGTTTGTTATCCCATATCTCAAGGTTTATAGGTATTTTATTCGCAATGTAATAATAAAACAAATAGTTCTCGAATATGTGGTTCAAAAAAATGCATAGTTTCGAAGATATCAACAATCGTAATGAATTTAAGACAATCTAGGTTTTATTGATAAATACGAGTAACTCATTTTAATTCTAACCAATCATTTATATTTTAAACTAAGAAAATGCGAGGTTGTCATTCATATTTTACAAAGTGTTTTATGATCGTGAATTAATCGAATTATTTTGTGAGAAAAATGAAAACAAAAGAATGAATTTAATTGAAAATACAGTTGATTCTTTGATTTAACCCTAGAGTTATGGGATTAAAAAAAAAACAGGTTGTGTAACAACTTTTCAATTACCCATCACTCTTAACTACTATGCTGATAAACAATCTTCTTCTTACACCTTAAGTGAAAACCAGTCCTTAAAACCATAATTCTTTTGTGGTTTTACTTTGTCTTAACAACTCGTTTATTAATAAGGGATAGAAGTCTATTTCAAGCTTTGAATAAATTCTGTTTTCACATTAATATTCATTGATTTGAATCTTTCCAACGTACTACCACAAAAGAGACTAAGACAGAAGGTCAGCTTGATACATTTGTGATCACACGCACGCACATATAGCACGTGCTTTTGTCGACATATTTATATGTTTTTCTTGCATTGTTATTTTGTAGTTTTGGTGCGCGTAATTGTTTAGTAAAAGTAAGGACAAAAAGTCAGCATCGGAGTTGTTTTCAAAGAAGAGAAAAAATTAAAAGGTTATTTACCACGAACAAATTTAAATATCTCCACCATAAATACAAGTCTACGTACAGAGACTACAAGCGCACTCGCGATTGGCATTTGTTTAAATTTCTCAAACGATGTCAAACTCATGTGGCAGTGGGCGGAGTTCACTGTTGGCACAAAAGATGACGTTTGGGGTGGACAATTGAGGAAAATGTTAAAAGACACAGCGTAGACATCGTCGATCTGGTAAAAATCGTAGTAAGTCGATGAATAGATTAAAAATCTCTCCCTCACTCGAACAATATGTGCGCTCAACGAAGTACATAAGAGGATGGACATGTTTTCGTGCAATCTGAGTGAATTCGCAAGGGTTTTTTTAGAGGGTTTGTGTTAGTTCCTATTAATAGTTTTATAGTTTAAGTTTTTAATAAAAAATAGTCTTTTTTATTATTTTTAAGTTTAGATAAAGTATATTCCTATTAGACATAAGTATATTTTGTAACTTAGTTTGTGTGGAAACCACTGTTGAATTGGGAACACCTGTAAAGACTTTGGGTTTAAGTTTGTAAATAAATATATCTTTGGAGGATAAACAATGGACGTCTTCTGGTTGAACTAATGGTGTAATAAAAAAATAGATCAACACAAACTTAATACAATCAAAATATGTTTATTGTGGGCAATTAATATCTCTATAGAAACCTAAAGAGATATTAATTGCCCACAATAACACTGTTCAACATCTATCACTAAACAGTGATTGATGTTTAAAAATAAGTTGCAGTTCCAGAATGTCCTTCCAAATAGGTATACGATAATTACATATTAGTAATTATACAAATGTTAAAATTACGTGGTGAGCTGGTGGAGTGTACGCATCTAGTTCGTATGCGAGCGCCAGTTTCAGTATGTTGCATTGAATTAGCCTTCGGTACACAATATGTTCAGTGGTTCTACCTTCGTTGAGGCTTTTCGTTTATTATTTCACCGTTCCCTCTCGGTTTTGGTCGGTATACGGTAAACTACGTGAAAACTCGGTGTTGTTTTGCATAATTAGATAAACCGACAGTTAGCGCTGAACTCCGGGCATCAATGTATACGAATTACGAATATCTTTGAGTGAGGGGTGAAACTGACCCTGACTTAGTATTGCTATAATTGCCATGAAATGATACATTTGCATGAGTTCGTTTATTACGTTATGGAGAATAAATACTGCAATAAAACAGTATTATAGTTTAGTCATCATCATCATACTCATTTGTCACTGCTGGACATAGGCCTCCCCCAAATGTCACCAGAACCACCGGTCCTGTGCGTCCCTTATCCATCGGATAATAATAATAAATTGATTGATTATTGTGTTTATAGTTTATTAGTGTATGATAATTAGCAAACTAATTAATTCATGGAAAAGGCCACGCCTTCTTACATTGTTAGTTATGGGCATTCGTCATCACGCTTGCTCAATAATACGGGGTTGAAAGGAATATCAAACCACATCCGAACACCATATGTACTGTGGATCATCCTGGCCCAGTGAAAAAGCTCCGAAAGCTGTTGATGCGTACAAGTGTGATCCTTTTTATTCGGCAATATGCGAAAGGTTGTCAAACAATTCGTCTTGACCCCTATGGAATGAAACGACTACCTAAATACTTCCTTAAACCTCTTCTACAAAAGAGAGATATGTATGTAATGAATGAGCTTCTCAGCTCTACTGATACTTTAAACTCTGCGTGCAAAACTCCACATTTCAACCAAAGTACAGCAAAAATTACACAATACTATGCACGTCCTTTCCCTCTCATCAACAGCTCTGTACACAGATTACATACACAGGCGAACGCAAGTTTTTACTTTAACAGTTATTGCGCTGGATGAAATATACAAACATAATGCAACGCAGGTGCAGCCTGCACATGTGTGGTGTAGTGTATGGTAAAGTTGGTGCTGCGTTGCTTGAAATTCCATAGTGATATTTTTACAGAGCACAGAAAATGTAAAGAAGGACCACTGGTATTGTTATCAGATATTGTCATGTAAAGTTAATTTTATTGTCACATGCCGATTTTTGAGTTCAATCAACGTGCGGGTGATAAATTATTAAATACTGAGACCGTTTTATGCTTCGTATAGTACGTTAAGTAGTACGCACAGGAAAAATGCTTATTTAAGGGTTAATAAAACGACATACACATATACTTGTGAAATAATTTTTAAACATCGTATTTTCTAATATTGTTCTGATTCACTTAGAGTTTTTTTTTTACTTTGCCCACTTTTAGCTATACCATATTTATGTAGCAGTAAAAATTTTTATTATTTCGACAACAGTTTACGGATCTGTTTAAATCTTATCTATCGAATAGAACCTTTTGGATAAAGCAATAAGATGCCTACTCAGAAATTAAAGAAATTAATGCTGGAGTGCCACAAGGAAGTATCTTGGGTCCCGTTCTTTTTTTTACTTTATACTTATGACATCCCAGAACAAACAAATAATACCATGAAAACTTCTACCGATGATACTGCAATTTTAGCAATAGGAGAAGCACATCAAGATGCATCAGAGAAATATCAGACCTCCACCAACCACATTCACAGGTAGACAAAAAAATGTCGAATCAAATTAAATGAATCAAAGTCAGTCAATGTGGATTTCACAAACAAAAATTGAAAAAATTACCATCCGATTCTAATAAATAATAGGCTAGTCCCCTATGCAAATACTGCAAAATATCTTGGAATGACTCTAGGCAGCTAAGCTACGCTGGAAAGTACATATTAAAAAGAAACCATGGACATTCGATACAAAGAAATCTACTGGCTGTTAGGCAGGACATCAATTCTGTCGATACCAAATAAACTTCTCTTAAACAACCAAATATTAAAACCCATTTGGACTTATGGTATTCAACTTTGGGATTGTGTCAAACAAAGTAACATCCAAGTTATTCAAAGGTTCCAGAATAAAGTACTAAGGAACATAATGATAGTGGATGCACCTTTCGACTGGCCTGTTGGTCTAGTAGTTAATGGCCCTGACTGCTATGCCGGAGGTCGTGGGTTCGATTCCTACCCAGGACAAATGTTTGTGTGATGAGCACGATTACATGTTCTGTGTCTGGGTGTTATTTATCTATAATATATATGTATTTAGAAATATATAAGTATGTTTATCAGCTGTTTAGTACCCATAACACAAGCCCTGCTTAGCTTGCGACTAGATGGCGTTGTGTGAAAGTTTTGAAATATTATTTTTATTATTTATTATTATTTACCTTGGTATGTCAGAAATTACGACATCCATAGAGATCTACAGGTGAACTGTAGATATTAAAGTTATAAAAAATATGCTGCAGCACAGGAACGGAGACTTCATCACCATGTGAACGTTGAGGCAATCCAGCTCCTAGACTACACGGGTCTAGTGAGAAGACTCAAAAGGACTAAGTCGTTCGAGTTAGTGTAATAATAGGTGGTAGTGAAATGTAGCGTAGTGTCCGTGTTACGTGCAACAATGCTACAAACATTAAGCACATAAACAAAGTGCTTCCCCATAACAGACTCTAAGATTACGTCAGTGGACAATTTTTTAGTAATTTTTTAGTAATAATTTAAGTTAAAGTAAAATTACTTATTAGTATGTAGACTAGATCGTAATTTCGGTGAAGTTTTTACATTTTTCTAATACTTCACAAATATAAAATAAATTCGACGGCAAGAATACATTTAATTGGGTAACTGGGTTGTGTTAATCAAATCGGCAGAAAGATCATATAATATACTAATTTTGACCAAAACCTGACTTCAAAATAATGTTAAAAGGCTCGACAGATAAGGTTGGTTGAAATTTAAACTTTTAGCAAATAAAATGCATATTGTTGCTAATAGTCTACAAACTACCTTTTACTTTAAAACTTAAACATTTTGCAAGGGCTTTAGAATCAAAAACAAAAACAAGTGTTTCTGCACGTACATTTATACCATATCGATAAAAAAAACGTCAAAAAAGGGTGATTGAAAATATTTTTCTAAGCAATTTAACAAACCAAACGCAATGGTAGAAAAAGTTGATTGATTGAAAACCAGTGAATTTACTTTTACATTGTGCGGCTTCTGTGTATTATATTCCAATGGTGAATGTCACAGGCACAATGCGTTGCAAGCTTCTGTTTTGTTTGACTCAGTTTTGGGTAGGAACTCAAAATTTTGGCGAATGCTAAGGTAATTTATTAAAGAGGAAAATAAACTCTCCTCGAAGTATTTAGTAGAATGGACGCAGCTTAAATGTGTTCTATTTGATTCAAAGGAAATGTTCACGTAGTTTTTGTGTCATTGTTGTTTGGTGAAAATTATTAAATGGAAACTCCTACTGTCACTAAATAGTACACATTTCAGCAGTTTTATAATAGATTATTTAAAAAATGACGTGTGGCACTTAAGACTGCCGCGGTAAAGCTATTGCATAGCATTTTTATCAACTCCTCTCCTCGCCCACTCCCCATTCCTCCCCTCCCCCTCTCCCCTCCCTCCCATTCTCCCATACCTCCTACGCCCCTCCCCTCACCCCTCTATCCCCGTCCCTCACTTTCCCCTTCCGTCCCCTGCCTCTTCCCTCCCCTCTCCCCTCCTCCTTCTCATTCCCCTTCCCACTCCCCTCCACATCCCTCCCCTGCCCCTCCCTCCCCTTTCCCCTCCCCACTATCACCAATGTGCCTGTGTTAGGTTATTTTCGTTACGGAATTTCTGTATACGGTATCCACGCTCAAGGCCCGCGATAGAAGCTATACAATAGCTTAAAAATTCTCTGCTACTAGCATAGCAACACATCAGCATCTGTCTGGTATTGCCGCTGAAATGAACCTTTTGGGGTAGTCGTGAGACATGCCATTTTTTCTGTCTCTTTTTTTTGCGTCACTGCCTTTTTGCTGTTGCCAATGAATGTATTTTCTTTCTTTCTTTTCTTTCACATAATAGAATATTAGTTATCTTTCATCTAAAGACAAATTTCATCGCTCTGGCGGGTTTAAAATCATATTGAAGTGGTACCTGGTAGTACTTTTTACCCTGCATGGTGCAGTCGAAGCTAGTTATCCAGTAACTGAGTTTGTGGAGGTCAGATTGTCACAGTCAGTCGCTACATGTAGAATATTGCGTTGCATGTATTCAGCTGCATCAGGTTAAACTGGAAGCCGATCCCAACAAATTAGGGAAAAAGCTAGGCAGACAATGATCGTGCAATCGAAGTCAAGTCGATCATGATCGGTAAGATGAAAAACACAAAACTTTTTCATCCTTGGTACCACTTAACTATAGCACTTACTTAAAGAATTTCCGACAAATCACACAGTTATGTAAAATTTTGGTGATAATTCCATAATATGATGTGATAGAACTGGTCTGATGATGGAACCAAAAAATAAAACCCCTTAACTGAAAACTACGACTGCTACTCGTACTACTGCAGCTGCGGCTACTTCTTTAATGTTTTGATGGCGCTTGGAGTCCATGCAGTAATAGGTTTCTACTTTATTACAATTTCAAAAATATATAAATTCGATAATTTTAACACAACGCCATCTAGTTTCAAACCAAGTAGCGCTTGTGCTATAGGCTATGATTACTATGCAACTGATAAATTATACGTAATAATAATAATATATTCCTCAACATATACATAAATTATAGATAAATTACACCGAGACATAAGGCAAATGATTGTCCTCGTCACAAAACATTTGTTTTGTTTGGGTGGTAAATTTGTACAATAAAAGAACAGCCCTAACCTACAATGAGTATATGTGGAGTTATACATAGCTTATAGTATTTAAAGTATTGTAAAACCTTTTTTAAAAGAGTAAGTATGGAGTTTTATTGCCCATTCTTCAATGGAGAACAATGGGCAAGTATACTTACCATACTTACTCTTGCCCTGTCCCCCGCCCGTTGCCCCTTCTAAAAAGTATAGGTACTCATAATTATGGACAAATCTACCTTTTAGAAGGGGCAACTAGAATCATTTTTTTATTTAAATTAAGTTTGACATGACAAATTGCTTTTAAATGGCCTACTTGATATACATCTTTTGACTTTGACTTTGAATAGTAATTTCGAACTTCCAATGGATCAGACGATCTTCCAGCACATTCCACAACACTCAAGCAAAGATATTCTCCCGCCTTTACCACGACTTTGACTGTTCTCAACGCGCCGCCATTAGTCTCTGTCTTTTACGCATTTCCTACACTTTGTCATTCTGTATATTAACACGTACATAGACACTCATTTGTTAACGTACCTACATATCATATCGGTTTGGATGATCTAAACCGCCATTTCTCTACTGTTTCCCTTCTAGATATTCAAACCAAATGTCAAACTCTCGACTATCTTGCAGGTCTGACGCGTCCCAATATTGCCCTCTTCGTCTTCACCCCAGTCGACCCGGTTGAGATCAAAAAGATTATCCTCTCCATCAAATCCAAAGCCGTCGGTTGCGACAACATCAGCCGCCATATGATTGTGACTGCTCTTGATCAACTCCTTCCTGCTATTTCCCACATAATAAACTTCTCCCTATACTCCGGTGTTTTCCCTGCCTTATGGCGAAAAGCACATGTGCGACCTCTGCCTAAGGTTCCTAATCCCAGTCTTCCTTGTCACTTTCGCCCAATTTCCATTCTTCCCTTTTTATCTAAAGTCCTCGAGGCCTGCGTTCACAAACAATTTTCGCAGTTTATACACCACAATGCTCTCATCAGTTCATTTCAATCCGGCTTCAGGCCAGGGCACAGCACCGTTTCAGCTTTGCTTAAAGTGACTGACGATATTAGGCGTGGTATGGAAGATACGAAGGTTTCTGTTTTGGTTTTAATCGACTTCTCTAATGCTTTTAATACCGTCAGTCACGAAGTCCTTTTATCCATCCTTTCCTATCTCATGGTCTCTTCCGAGTCGGTTGAATGGTTTGCATCATATCTTCAGGGGCGTCAGCAGTCAGTTCATGTTGGGGACTCTTCCTCCGCTTGGTGTGACCTCGAAACTGGCGTCCCTCAAGGCGGCATTTTATCTCCACTGTTATTCTCCATTTTTATTAATCTTATAACCACTGAGCTTCAGTGTGCGTATCATCTTTACGCTGATGATCTACAGCTCTACTGTCAGGCAAGTGTTGACAACATTTCCTTGGCGGTAGATGAGCTGAACCGGGATTTAGATATCATCAAGGACTGGTCTAATCGATTCGGGGTGGCGGTTAACCCTTCCAAGTGCCAAGCTATCATCTTGGGGAGCTGCCATAGCATAAGGAGGCTGAAAGGTAAGTCTGTGCCACCGGTCATCTTTGATAATCTAAGCATTCCGTTCCGCTCTGACGTCAAGGATCTTGGTCTTCATGTTGACAGTTGCCTGGACTGGCATAAGCAGGTTGCGACTGTCAGTCAAAAGGTCACTGGAACGTTGCGGTCGCTATACCGATTAAAAAATCTTCTCCCGCCTCACATTAAGGCACTGCTTGTACAAACCCTTATCTTTCCCATAATTGACTATGGCGATGTGTGCTACTATGACCTGAATGCAGACCTTCTCAACAAACTTGACCGGCTTCTAAATAACTGCATTCGATTCGTTTTCAACCTACGTAAGTATGACCACGTTTCCGCGCATAGGGCACTTTTAAAATGGCTACCTATCCGTCAGCGCAGAGCCTTGAGGGCTTTGACAACCCTTTTCTCGTTACTTAACAATCCCACTTCTCCCTCTTATCTAACCAGTCACTTTCAATATTTATGCTCTGCGCACGCTTTGAATCTTCGGTCCACGAATAATCGTCTTCTACGATGTCCTTCTCACCGCGCTGGTTTTATTCACTCTTCCTTCTTCGTCCAGGCGGTTTTCCTTTGGAATGCGCTCCCTCTGAACATCAGGATGGCAACCAGTCGGTTTACATTTAAAATTAAAGTTCGAGAACATTTGCATAAGATGTTGGCAGGTTCATTACCGAGTTGATTGGCACTCAGATTGGTTGTTCTTTATAAACGTATTTTTATCTCTGTTGACTATATATTTATTTTGATAAATTATGTATGTATCTGTGTATTTATTTTGTTTCAGTATGTATGTATCTGTGTATTTTTTATGTCTTTCTTTTTTTTTTAGAGTCACCTTGTCCTTAATTTTTGCCCAGTTACACCTACCTTGTTCCATCTCTGCACCACCTTAAGGTAGACTGGTAGAAAATGCCTAAGGCATTAAGTCCGCCCTTGTACAGTTTTTTTTACTTGTGCATAAAGTTTTAATAAATAAATAAATAAATATCAAAGCGTGAAATAAAGGCATGTTAGTAATGTTTTGACAATATTAGGAATCGTATTTTTTAGGATTTATGCCAACTTGGTTATGTTTTTGTTGTCGTGGTGACTCCGTGGCCTCTCATATCGGTCCAAATTTGGGCAAGCACCTTTGAAACTTGTTAATTTACATGTACGTACTTTAAACATTTTGCAAAGACATTTATTTATAATATATAAACATTAATAAAAAAAACAAAATTATAATAGTCTATAGGAAGCCAGTTACAATTTTGCGCGTGTAGAAATTGACTGATCATTTTATGAGAGCAAGCAACAATATCACGAATTGCATTTAAAAGTTTAAAATAATACATAATATTAGATACCTACCATCGGTAAAGAAAATTATTTTGTGTAAACCATGATTTATATAATAACGATGGATACAGGCTGGAAATTTAATTAAATTACTGATTTTGTGAAGGGCCCGTCAAACTCTTGGGCTTGAAATTATGATGAATACGAACAGACAGATGTGTGTGTGTGTGTCAGTGTGTGTGTGTGTCTGTGTTTGTGTGTAAGTTATGTGTTAAGTATGTGTGCAGTGTGTATGTAAAGTTGTTGTAGTTGTTTTAATGTAATAACAAATGTACACATGAATGCAATAAAGATTTTGAGTTTAGTGATTGTCGGAAATGGAATTTGAAATATCTTGCTTACAGTACAAAACGAAAAACCCCTATACAACCAAAAACAAATCACCCTAATCTAGTATTTTGTGCTACGTTTAATTAGGTACTAGCTGAATATTGTATCCGGGAATAAATGGTGAGGGTGGAAAATATTAATAAAGCCGAATGTGTGGTCGTTTGTATTTCATCAGGACATCACACATCGACACTCTATTCGTCATTTCTGACAAGTGCCCTGAGGCTACTAAGATCGGGAGTTTATTACGAAACTCGTATAGAAATTGCCGATTAGGTATTGATTATTTTTGTAAAATTCGAAAAGAACCTATTAACCTTTCAATCGTGTCAATTAGTATAGACACATTAGAAAAACAATGTGAATAAATGAATATGAATATGAATACAATGACAGCGCGAACGCCGGCGTCCGCTTGGGGTTAAATGAATTAATGCTAGCAATTGTACCCAGTAACTTTAAAAAAAAAAACTGCAATTGGTTGGATTGGTAAAAACTGAAAATGGGTCGATTATAAAACCACGTGGTTTTTAGCAAAACTGTAGCAATATTAACTATTAACGAAAGTTCTTGTATGTTTTTTTTTTCATTTCACGTTATGAAAGTTACATACATAATCTCACGCCTTTTTCCCATGGGTGTAGGCAGAAACTACAGAGCGCAATATGCTACGATTCTTACATACTTCTTTTGCTTCGTTTACATTCATACATGTTGTCATACACACACGCCGGTTGCGAGTACCTACTACGCACCAAACCACGCGCGTTATGAAAGTTACTTAGTGATCATTTACGTACGCACGCACCGCTAACGAAATTCAGTTCAAAAACATTTTATTGATTAATAAAAGGATAGGTAGATAGTAATTTAATAATTGTTGCAGCAACAAACTCGTAACATTGTTTCCCAGAACGTTTGATGGTTACAGATTTTTTGCACTTATAGTACAATATCTTACAGAATTTTTTTCCAAGACCATGCTATACATAACAATACCATATTATGTGATATTATTCACGTATAAAACAACAACAAAACATTGACAATATAAGTACACTAAAATAAATGCTTCTTTTTCGTTTGTTTATCAACAATACCAATACGTATTTGAAGTGTTGCAACATGTCATGTGACCAGTAAATTTGTTTTACGCAACATTTTATTGAAGCAATTTTGCGTTTACGACACAATCAGGTCGATATAAAATAATCGTTAAGGCAGCAATCTTGATTAAACTCATAAATAATGATTAAATTACCTTATTCCATTCACAAGCAGTTTCCATTAGATATTACTTCATCAACCACACTTAATAACTTACTAGACTTAACAGGTTACAATAAAAGTACCAAGTCCAGACGCCAGCACATCAAGTTACCCCAATGTTTCAAATTTTCCCAATTGAATATGAACCTTATTCTGTTTGACATTAAGTTGAAAAACGATCAAAGAAATCTGACACATTGGGGTAACTTGACGTACCGTCTGTACATGTAATACGTGTAAGATAGATTTTCTCAGAACTTCGCGTAATTACATAATTTTATTACTTGTTTTTACGTACTTCAAAATGGTGTCAATAACAAGAGATAATAAATCGATGAAGTTACGGTTTGTTTGTGATGAATTAGATGACTCAACAAAAATGTGGGATTTAAGAATAGTTTGCTTTGTTTTTTGAATTTTCATTTTTTTTCCCTTTTTTCTATTAAGCCCGAAGAAATTTGGACTGAACTAGCGCTATATTTCAATGCTGGGAGGTCCAAAATCATGTACAAAACTCATGCTATCAGCATTAGCGACGATGTAACCTCCATCTTGTATTTATGGTAAATGTGAACGAGGCCTGAGATTTTCTTTATACAAATTCCCCTGATCAATCGAAATTTCTTCTTAACCTACCTAACCTTCTTTGTCTTAAGGTCTAAACCGTTTTTGTCGACATCCAACAAACTGTCTGCGCCAGATATCCTTCCATTTTTAACTTGCACTTCCGTTGCCTTCTGGCGTTTAAAAAGTTCAAGCAGCGAAACTGCTCCTAAGCTGCTAGAAGTAAAAAATATATTATTATGTCAGTATTATCTACCAGTGTATTCTATAAGCGGTTACCCTTGCAATCAACACAGTCTGTTTCTTTTTATGCAACCTTAATCGCTTGCTGATACTGTTTAGTTTCTGAAATTTTAATCACAGATTAAGTAAAAAAAAGCTTTTTAGTATTTACTATTTTAAAACAGGGTCCTAGTAATTTTATGCTTTCTTCTTTTCTTAGTTTCCATTTCTGACTAACCTGTTGGGCTAGTAGTTGGTGGCTCTGGCTGCTATGTCGAAGGTCGTGGGTTCGATACCCACGCAGGACAAATGTTTGTGTGATGAGCACGATCATTTGTTCTGTGGGTGTAATTTATCTATAATATGTATGTATTTAAAAATATATAAGTATGTTTATCAGCTGTTTAGTACCCATAACACAAGCTCTCAAGCTTAACTTGGGACTAAATTGCGTTGTGTGAAAAGTTGTGCAATATTTATATTTATTTATTTACATACATACATACGTAAACTCACGCCTTTTTCCCATGGGGGTAGGCAGAAACTACAGAGCGCCATATGCTACGATTCTTACATACTTCTTTTGCTTCGTTTACATTCATACATGTTGTCATACACACACGCCGGTTGCGAGTACTACGCACCTGACCTTTCTGAAGAACCTCACCAATAAGGTCTATGTATGTCCTTCTAGGGCGTCCCCTCCCGGCGTTCCCACTTACATCTGCCTTGTAAATACCTTTCGTTAGTCGCCTTTCATCCATCCTTTCAACGTGACCAAACCATCTAAGCATACTCTTTCAATTTTTGTTACTACATCTTCTTTTAAACCACAACGTTGCTTTATCACATCATTCCTCAATCTGTCATTAATTGTTACACCACACATACTTCGCAAGGAACGCATTTCTACAGCATTTATTCTACTTTCATGCCTCTTTTGCCACGCCCAACATTCACTTTCATACGTTAGTGTAGGCACCAGCACACCATTGTGAATTTATTTATTTATTTGCCCATCATTCTGTCAAACTCTAAGTTACACAATCAGCACTGTATTATTGAAAGGACAAGGGTCACGACTCATACAAAAATTTCCTAGGTGGGACTGGAGCGACAGATACCCTGGAGTCTCAAATAGTAATAATTGTGAAAAAAGTCAAATTTATTTTATTTACTTATTTAATACTTCGCTAATTTATGTACAGAGTCGGACTTTGACCACAACGAACCTAAACCAGAGATTTCACACCATATTTCTGTCCAACAATCATCTTGAACCGACGTCATTGTATCAGTCGGTAGTCGGTCTCCGATATGTCGGTCTGTCTGCATTTCGATGCATGGTGACGTGAGGCCTGTCCGGCTTCAATTTGATTTACTGTGACACGGAGTGCTAGATTGTATCTCCAATGATGTATTAGAGTGAATTTGTAAGTCTAAAGGAGTGATTAATGCATGAGATTGGAGATATAATAATGGGAATAGGTTCTTTTTTGTTACAAGGTATAAAATACTGGTCAGTTTGTGGACATTGTTTTTTGACTAAAAATCGATACTTTATGACAGTACCTACAAACCATTAGCTTGGAATTGTTCTTTTGAAGAATATCCAACACTATTGAGGGCTTGAGGGCACTGTTATCATCAATTAAAGACAGACATCATCAATGTTGATGATAGGTTGGTGAGGTTCAAATGGAATAGGCGGGTCATACTTATGGGGTAAAAGAAAAAAAGAAAGAAAGAAGAGAATTCATACAAAAATGAATTAAACTAAAAAAAATAAGCAATAAAAATGAACAAAATAAAGAATTATGTGCCGTGCCGTGTGTGTTAGTGTGTGTGTGTGTGCTGTAAGTGTGTGTGTATGTGTGTGTGTGTGTTTATTGTGTTGGCTACATGCTAGATAGTAGGGTCCAAATCAACCGGCTGTTCTGGGAATGGCTTATTGTTTTAAATAGTAGCTAATTCTACAAAAAATATTTCTTAGAATGCCTTATTAGTGAGTCATGAAATAAAAGACAACCAGGACAAAATTTCCCAAATGTTTGTTCCCGTATTCATCAGGGCACAGAAAACACACCCTCCCTATCCTTAGTTACCTAATACGGTCCCATCATAACTCCTAAGTCCTTTAATTACATTAACATTCGACTTCTAAAGTAAACATAGCTTGTTAATTGCTAAGCGAATTTTCTACAACTTGGATTCCTCTCACGTTGTCCATAAACTACCTCCAACGGTTAACAGGACGCGGTTCGTTTTATAAACAGAATGTTCTAGAAACAAATTGTAAGACGATACCGTATTGTTTCATATTAGGAATGCGGTTTTGAGTTGAGAACGGAAACGGAAGGAACAACGGCATACAAACTAATATCATAACTTAAGTTGTATGAACTTGATTATATCCTTTTTCCACACATATTTCCTCCTTTTCCTGACAACAAGTTCATCTTTAGTACGAATTCATCACGCAAGCGTATTGTCAAAATGTCAGATTTCGAAACCAAAAACACTTGTTTCAAATTTACCTATAATTTAAGTTATTTTTGAGACTTTATTTATATCTATAGATGACACTAATTGTACTTGGCAATAGGCAGTTAATACTCAAATGCTGTTGTGTAGTTGTATTTTAAATTTTGATATCGTTCGAATGTGCGTTATGCCTATCTCAGAGCGTGCTACAGTTTACTTTGAGAGCCTTTGCACATCCTTTTTTTTCGCACTGATGACGTGTGTGATCAGCGTGTTGATTGTGCGTTCTTAACCCGTATTAGCAGATAGTTTACGTACAGACGCCAGCACATCAAGATACCCCAATGTGTCTAATTTTCCCAATTGAATATGGAACTTATTCTGTTTGATATAAAGTTGAAAAACGATCAAAGAAATTTGACACATTGGGGTAACTTGACGTGCTGGCGTCTGTACATATGTATCGTTTCAACAGACCGACAAGCTTGCGTTTGCTGAACGTACTGATTTCATCCTACGCGCGTCATAAGCGCGTTGAAAATAAATCTTGCGCAAAGGCCCTAAGCTGTCAATAAATATACTACTAACAAGTTTACTGTTCACCACCACAGTCAAACTAAACTTCTAAGTAACCGACATCCAGCCATTGACTTGCTCTACGTTGACAGTTCTTGTGGTCGTCTGTTCTCCGTTCACTCGGCATTTGGTCGCAAGCTTCTAACTCCTGCGGTCAGTCCGAAACAGGCTGTAGATTTAGCCGTTTGCTTACGGTTACTCACAAGTAGATTGCATGGGAAATGTAGGCAATTTAATCGAATCGAAACTGAAAAGGTAAAATTTGTTCATCTCTTAAATAAAAATCTATTATTTGTTAAGATATGTTATGTTTGTGTAACTTATGACCATTATGTATAAATAAAAAAGAAAGGTTGGCGGCTTTGCGACGCTAATTGACAATGCTGAGTATCTGAAAAGTGAGCTTTCTAATCAAGTTGGGAGATCACATTCCGCTAAGCGGTGTCCCATAAAATGTTGTGGTAGTTGCATAATACCTCTTTGATATTTATGATTTTATTACTTTACAGTTTAAATTGTAAATGTTATGTAAAGACGCAAGCACATTAAACTACCCCAAACTGTCAAATTTCCCCAATTGAACGTAAACCTTATTCAATTTGTGATAAAGTTGAAAATCTATCAAATAAATTTGACACATTAGGGTAGCTTGATGTGCTGGCCTCTGTACATAGTTCACATCATCTCCCACACAACGGGTTTAAAACTAGACTAACAATAATGGACTTTTGTCAATTGTTATGCTATTTCCTAGTTTACCTTAGACTTTACAGACATCAACTTGACTAAACCTAGATTTTTATCAATGTAAGTCTGAAATCGCCAACATAGATTGAACAAACGTGGCGATTTATATTCATGCCTTCACTGCATATGAGTCGGCATTTACCCTGCTTTTATTAATATTTATCTGTAAGAAAAAATAAAAATCTAAATTTGTATCACGTTTTCAATGAGTTTTCAAAGCAGAGCAAAACAAAACAAAACAAAACATGAAAATGTATGCTAAGTCTTTAAAAAGATTTTGCATACATTTTCTTTGATAATAATGATTGTCTTGTCAGTTTAATAGACGTTGTTTTGCAGAAATAGAAAATAAGATTCTCGCGTTGCAAGACGTGCACTGGGCGTATATTTTAATTTATTTCCCCGTCAGGTGTGTTGCAGTACAAAATTGTGTGATTCGGAGACAGATAAGTAACTCTATTAAAATTCTAGCGAAATACGTGGAGAATAGTTTGGGTAAATCATTTTGGTGGCAGTTTCGTTTTATGAGATGCTGTCATAAAGTACTTTGGAATTAAGAATACACTACGTAGGTTTTTGAATTTTCGATCGGCCAGAATAGATGCCGTTGGTCCCGGTCGTCATAATTATGTTCAAATCTTAAGACGTAGAGAGAAAACCGAAAGTTTGACGACAAGTACTACGACGGGTTACCGTGTTACCCAGATAGATAGGTCAGATATTCAATCTATCCATATCTAATAGGTATACTGGAATTGCTAGCAGCAGTCGGTTACATTGGATCCGACTTCCATGGAATCCAAGGACCATCCATCGAAGGACTGGAACAACTTGCCTGCTGCGGTCTTCCCGTCCGATTATAATTTAGGTGTCTTCAAGGCTAGAGTGAATAGGCTCTTAATAAACTAGTACGCTTCACCATCACTGATTGCATCACTGCTTACCATCAGGTGGGATTGCAGTCAGGCACTGGTTTATAATATTAAAAAAAAAATAAGAAAATGGTAAAATACATAAATAAGATGGATGTGTTTTCGAAGCATTTCTTTGTTGTCGGAAAGTCTCGTTTAAATATCAATTATAATGCACAAACTGACTATAAAATAGATGACGTAGAAACATAATGATTGTAAAAAGTCTCCCGGCAAAATAAGTTCTTGATAATATATTATAATTGGTCAAAGTTTTAGTAGACACGAATTATGCCTGTGGCAATATCCACGAGTATTTTTTTAATGATCCAGGAGAAACAGTAACTCATGTCCTTAGCCAATTACCGAGTTACCTTATTTTCATTTTACTTTCGAAATTAGTTCTGGTCGAACAAATTTTTCTTTACGGATGTTTAATTAGTAATTGTAGGTACTCTATCAATACGCCTTTTCCACCTACTAAACTCCCACAGAAACATTCCATAAGACAGATATTCCTATAAAAACTACGCAGGTATAATAAACCTTTCGCTGCCAAACTAGGTTTTGCTGGCCAGCAAACAGTAAGAGTTGGCAATTCCAACAGTCAGACGGACAAATGCTTCGCAAGAATGGTCCACAAATTTATGGCTACAATTCGTTAACTCTACAAGGGCGACGTGAAGAATGCGTCCTTATGCGTCTTCGAGCTAAGGCCATAACGAGACCTCGTCTTATTTTAATGTACGGTTAGGACGGAAATTGAAAAAGTTTTGTTGTATGTTGTGTCTTGTTGGTTATATGCCGTTCTTATGTCACGTGTTTACCCTAGGCAAGTATGTTTGTTATACGTGTTATGGAACACAATATCCACAAGCAGTATAGTTATTAAACTATAACGTATTCTAAAATTAGCAGCCCCAGCAAATTTAGCACCGCTGTTTTGTATAAAAATTTGTTTACACACAAAATTTCATAAGAATCGATCGAGCGGTTTTGGAAGAGCTTTTTAACAACACTGTGACACGATAATTATTTTGTATATGTTGAGTTAACATAATTGTCAATCAATCAATAATCAAGTTAGACTATTGCAGTACACTGTAAGATATAGGCATATAACGTAGTATGGGACGCCCCTTAGGTAGATTCACCGACGACCTTAAGAGGGTGGCTGGGTCAATCTGGGTGCGGAAGGCGGAGGAGGTCAGGGTTTTGTAGCACAGCCTTGGACATACATAATTAAACCAGCCTGTTATTGTCCTACAGCAAGGCAAAGGTCAGAGCAGGCATGATCATTAGGCACCACGGTTTCTCAGGGTGGGTTGATGATTTTGATCTTGTATAAATTACGACTACTTATAAGTCCATGTTTTCTCAATATATTCCAAAAACTAAGTAAGTTAAAAAAAAACGTTCGCAATTTTATTTACGACTCTAAAAATATACCGTCCTGTAGCTGTAATTTTTATTTATCGTCAAGGCCAAACTACTTCAAATCAATAAACCCATTTGAAAGTAAGGTAGGGCTCCAAAGAACGGTCACAAATAAAACTTAATTATGGACCGTCAGATTGCCTGTTCAACGCCTAAGCAAGTACTATAGCAATCCTTACTTCCAGCCTACTTTTACGACCAGCCAGGCATGATAAACAGACTATAAATTCTATGTATTTCTTTTACTGCCAGACCTGCCGAAAAAACTGAAATAACATGCCTGAGAAACAAAAAGGTATGTAATAAGACAGAGACATAAATGTTGTACAAAAAACTAGAAGAGACGATTCTATTTTTAGAGGGAACCCCTCCAAGGAAAGCCTGGAATGTAGCCACTTATGCTAACTTTAATAGTGAGACGTAACGTAATAGACTTGCGGAGAGAACCTGTTTTTTTACCATTTTTCTTTATGGATGTTTAAACTAGTAGATACTCTATCTATAGTACACAACGCCATCTAGCGCCAAACTAAGCAGAGTTTGTGAGCACTAGTCAACTCAAAGATTCCATAAGACGGAAATTTCCAGAAAAAAGTGCGTTGATATAATAAACCTTTTGTTGCAAAACTAGGCTTTGCTGGCTTGCAAACACCACCCACCCGTTTCTTAACAAGATATTATGACTTTTAAATGGGTAATTGAATTTGTTTGGTTTTTGTGGTAAAACAGTATAAAAAATATATTTTATTATCCTGCCGGTAAATTAACTGAATAAATATCTTTAATTTACCAACAGACAACGTACAGTCTAAACCTGGGTCTGGAATGAAAATCTAATTTAGATTCATAATAAGTTAGTTATTTTAATCAATGGGAATATTTGTTTCATCAATCGGATCGGTTTTACAGTCTTTAAAGTATCTTTAAAGACTGTAAAACCGATCTGGATGCATACTTTATTTCTGGAAAAACCTAGCACAATTAAGTCTAGACTACTTTAATAGAGGAAATCTTGCCCTGAAACAAATATTCCCATTGATTAAAATAACTAACTTATTATGAATCTAAATTAGATTTTCATTCCAGACCCAGGTTTAGACTGTACGTTGTCTGTTGGTAAATTAAAGATATTTATTCAGTAAAAATAAAGTAGAAATAAAGTATGCATCCAGATCGGTTTTACAGTCTTTAAAGTATCTTTAAAGACTGTAAAACCGATCTGGATGCATACTTTATTTCTGGAAAAACCTAGCACAATTAAGTCTAGACTTCATTTATTCTTTCATGCTTTGTCCAGACCCAACATGAATCGATAATTATCTAATTATTCTATTACGCGTTGAAAAAAAATCCCAAGAAACATTTTTTTGTCACACCGTTTGTTAGAGGAAAAGATTATAATCTTCCTCTTAACAAAATCACCCATCTCAATCTTATTGAAACTTTTCCTTCTTACATACGAGCCTAATTAATTTCCCAAATAGTCCACATAAACATCGAAGAAAAAAAAGTTTTTTAAGGGAATCTTATAAAGTTCAGCAGTAAAATCTTCGCACAAAGCAAGGAGCGTTCGGAATTCCGAAGTATTAAAGCATGAAAGGAAACTGTCCGGAACTTATTGAAGCAATCAGATTGTGCAGATTCCGTTTAACATTAGCGAAATTCTTGCCGGAACCCAATCGCATTAAGAGCCCATTTAAACTTTTTGCCACGAAAGGATTCTGTAATTCCTTCGTTCCTGAAAAATAAATAGGCTTAGCAATTTAGAATTCGAATCTTCTTGGATTGTATTCTTTTTATACACCATTTTGGAAGTAAGTGTAATGAAAAAAGTTCTTTTTCTTCGGCCTGATGTTAATGGTGTAGTTTCTGAAGAGTTTGGCGCAACTTATTATCTCTCACACGTTAATGTGGGCCTTGAATTTTCTCTCTTAATTGTATTTATTTGTCTATGCGTGATCTAAGTAGAATAGGAAACTTTTTTGGTTTTGTATATCCTTTGACTGTAGTTTGTGGTTTTTCTTCTTGGCAACTTACTTACTAACTTAGGCTGGGGATTAGCACTTTTTGAACTTCAAGTCAATCCTTTTAATAACCTTTAAACGTGCAGTTTTTAAAGACTTTATTTAACTTGCATCTATGGTAATATAAAAATATTAGTTGAAATTGAACCACTTTCTCTTGCCCTACCGAATTGAACTTTTACGTGCTGTTTTGTTTTTTGTAATAATTGTTTATTGTTTCTACCTATTAACAAAACAGTGCTGTGTCTTCTGCATCTGACTCTTCATCAGAAATATTTTCTCTAGTTGAGGATTGAAACCCTTCGCTATTAAACCATTTAATAACACAACTAAATTATTAACTCATCATTCACTCACTCGCTAAGTGAATGTTGAGTTTCTCGTTCATGTTCGAGGTCACCCGGCGGGATGTGGAACAGGTTTTAAAGTTTCTCATCCCTAATTGATAGGGGAGGATCTTCCAACCAGACAGGTGTAGTGTCTGGTATGCCGTCCGAAGCTTGTTGCCGGGATCTTGTGTACGTTCAATCACGCGGATAATTTTCAGCATCATCATCATCATTTCAGCCATAGGAATTCCACTGCTGGACATAGTCCTCCCCTTTAGATCTCCAATAAGACTGGTTGGAAGCGGCTCGCATCCAGCGCGTTCCCGCGGCCTTAATAAGGTCGTCTGTCCACCTTGTGAGTGGACGTCCTACGCTGCGCTTGCCAATACGTGGCCTCCACTCGAGAACCTTTCGACCCCATCGGCCATCAGTCCTCCGTGCTATGTGCCCTGCCCACTGCCACTTCAACTTACTAATCCGCTGGGCTATGTCGGTAACCTTGGTTCTTCTACGGATCTCCTAATTTCTGATTCGATTCGGATAATTTTACTATCGCGATATAGAATATCAGTCGTTAGTTCATATGTAGCAAGCTAGATGTCGCTACACGTCCACTTATCAATATCATTAACAATTATGACATTTAATTCAATCACATAAGTTGATATACTAATACATTTATTGAAGAAATAATTCATATGTACGAACAGTGTAACATTATTTCTTTTCATTTTAGGAAAAATGGAGACTTATAAATCTTGACAAATCTGAGCGTAAAGTGACGGGACTTACAAAGCGTGTTTTCCTTTTAAGTAAATTGTCACCGTATCAGTCATGTCCCGCTCATATAAACGACTTACGTTATTTATTTTTATGTACGCCAAAATTATTCTTTAATTTTTTTTTGTTTAGTGCTGAAGGAGGGGGTATATTATTCAAATTCATAAAAATGTTTGCAAAAATGGGTAGATAAATATAAAGGTAGATAAATATAGTCAAAACAGGGTAATTTGTAAATTACTATAAACTTTTCAGGAGACAAACATACGCATGATTATAAACCTTTTTTAATGTTAGACCAAACCCTAAATATCTAAAACTGATTAATTATACAACTACTACTAATTGCTTTATATTGCTATTGCTGATTATTTAGTTTACTATGGAAAATTCCTGTGAACATTGCGACGAATTAACTGACTTTGCCAATAAAACTTGTAATTAATAATGAAATTGTATGTTGTGTTCTGTTTAATTTTATTTTTCTACTGATTATCTAATATTAAAATGTACCTACTAAGGTTGTATGGTCCAACTATTGGCGGAAATAAAGGAATTGATACAATCTTTACCGGATGAAAATACGAAGTAACGGTTTATTCCTATTTCTGTGAATCACAAAAACCTTTTATTGATGTGATTAGTAGATGGATAAGTCTCAAGTTTGAGCTTTAAGCTCGAACTTGAGCCCTGTGATTTGTCAGTCACGCACTTTCCACTTTTTGGAGTCATGTGCTTAATTAACTATAGTACAATTTTATTACCACTTGCTTTAAAAACGGCTAGACTAGGCGTCATGTGAATTCTAGTCAAAGATTAGTCCCATCACACAAAAAGAAAAATAAGAGATATTCTTGAATAAAGTAATGACAATACATGACAAAAAAATTACGCCACCATTATCACCATATTCATATCAACCCTTTTCATAAACTCCTTTCTTTAAAACATTGTGGTGCGTCAACATGGTACCTACAATGAATAAAAACGACACTGGTTGTGATTTCTCATTCATGAATCGTATTAATTTTGTTATTATAAAATATTCCAGTCGGATCCAAACGGGCTGGAACAACTAGAATGTTTTTACAACCTCATTAAAGACGTTAACTGGCGTTTTATGTTTGAAAGGATTCTTTGCTTCAGGCTTACAGCTGAATACTCGTTAACAGCCACTTTAGGCCGGTTATCAAATTTTTAATGCCAAGTCTGCTGTGCTTTCACTTGCGTCGGCCAACAAAGTTTTTTTATGGTGTACTTTCGCTGACTCTTCATTGCCTCTATAAACAGAGTTCTAATTTAACTATTCTATTCTGCTTAGGTATTGGTTTATTTTACTTTTTCGCGAAATAAATTACCTATTTTATCTATTTATTTATTTATAGCCCGATTAAGACCCCCAATTTTCTCTTTTAAATATTAAAATTTAAATAGGTATCTCTATTTATCAACACAATTATAGTAATCATCTTTAATCAATCCATTTAATTTTATCGTTGCTTTGGATCGATTATTGTAGAAGTTTACTATTTTTATTCAAAATAGAAATCTAAGGATACAAGCAGCTATATTCTAATAATAATATAGCTGCTTGTATCCTAAGATTTCTATTTTAGTTACAATTATATGAAAAGTAAAATATTAAAACTAAAACAAGATAATCTGCGGTACTCCAGCGGTCGCAAGCGTTACTACTGAGGATGAAGTTATATTTCCAGGTAAAGCAAAGCGCTGTTGAATGTTTCTATCTTAAATTTATCACAATTCACTTTAACATTAGGGTCACCCCTATATCATGGGACTTAAACCTAACGAGCACAATGTGAATAAGCATTAGTACACCTTTATAGTGTTGGAACTACTCACACCCAACACTCACACTAAGAAAACACGAAAAACGGGCGTTTTAGGATCAAAAAGTGGTGATTTTTAGCCTAATTTCAATAAATTCGACTTTGATCTGACTTCAAGAAACACAAGGTAAAAAGAAAAACTAGGTAAACAAGATAAAATCTTACACTACAGAAACGTTATTAAATCAAAAACAGTCTATTACAGTTATCATTGAGTTCAAATTGCCGTGTCCACGATTCGAATCGAACGCAAACCGTGTATAAATGTGAAACAGTTGTAACGCGCAACAGAATAAATTGAAAACAGATCGTAACTTGAGGAATTTTAATGGAAATAAACGAAAAACTGCAAAGCAAATTCGAATTCCAAACGGTACGGGGAGAACTTTTTGAGCAATATTTCCAGAGGCCCATTGGGTAAGTCCGACATTCATAAAATAGGACAAAATGTAGGAATTCCTGAAACGTAACTTAGGTCCGGCCATAAAAGTTTTATCAAACTCTTTTGGGACTTAAGGTTTTGAAGAAAAGAATTTTAGTTTTGTTTTAGATTATAACAAAAGATTGAGCTGAGTTTCGTGTTATCCGCCGTTCTGAAAGTTTTTGTCACGTTCATAAGTTATACTTTGAATGAAAGGGCTTAATTATTTTATTTTGAATATGTACTGCCAGCACGTCAAGTTACCCCAATGTGTCAAATTTCTTTGATCGTTTTTTTTACTTTATGTTAAACAGAATAAGTTTCATATTCAATTGGGAAAATTTGACACATTGGGGTAACTTGATGTGCTGGCGTCTGTACATAGTAACTGTAAGTCGTAATGGCCCAGAGGTTAAGGCGCCTACCTCTCATGCACGAGGTTGTGGTTCAAATCCGGGCAAGTACCAATGTGACTTTTTCAATTCATATGTACTTTCTAAGTTTATTTTAGACATCATTGACATCGGTGAAGCAAAACACCGTGAGGAAACTTGAACTTATAGTTAATTTAAGTTTGAAATCGCCAATCCGCCTTGAGCAAGCGTGGTGGTCAATGCTCTAGCCTTCTCTGTATGAGAAGAGGCCTTTGCCCTGCAGTGGGACAGTAACAGGCTGGTATTATTAACTGTAAGGGAAGTTATAGGTCACTGAAGCAGCGGGGAATAATGTCCTGTTACTAATAGAACAAGCACTTATATCTTTACTTGACTAGAAGCAGAACTTTAACTTTTTGTGTGTGAGAGCGAGTTTAAGATACACAAAAAAAATAGCGCTGTCTATTTTATAGGACAGAAGAATGATAACTAAACCACATTGTAAAATAGCAACGATAAGTATTAGATTCGTCGAGGAAACGTGTTGCGGGTATTTTTTTATATGTCAATAAAGACCCAATCGCAAAATATTAATATAAAGGATGTTTATATACCCTTTAGAAGTAGGTACCTATCAAAAACAATTTACGATTCGGACAAAGTTTTTCCAATTTTCAATCAGACTTATTATTGACCTATACTTTTATTTGCTAAACTTTTATGGCTATTTTAAACTTCTCAAACCCTAAACATTACAATTGTTTAAATTAAACCTTACACAACTAGAAAAAAAGTTAATAACGGTTTGGAGTGCGTTGTACACAAGTGTATTGAAAGGCTAGATCACCCGCAATATACTCGTAAATCTGGAACATTCTAAAGATAAAAGTATTTCAGAATAATTAACAGTGGACCACCTATCTAACAACGATTACTAATATTTTAATAAATGACAACTACAAATAATTATAAAGGTACAACTGTATCAATTGTAGTAAAGAAATGCTGACGCTTATCCTTTTTAATCATTCAGTACCATTACCAGACGCCAGCACTTCCAAATTAACTGATTCCTGAGAACAAATACTGACACAAAATTGAGGTTCGTGATCTCTTTTAAAGTCCAGACATAAGATTACATTAATACATTTTTCGAGTCTAACAATGCAGGGCACGCCTTTTAAATCTTTAACGCCACGTCGGTCACACGTTGACCGCGAACAATTAAATTTTTATTGTGTCTGGTAGTAGGCAGTCAACGTGTAAAGAAATAAACAATGCAACTGTAAGTTAACTCAACAGGCAGAATGCATGCATCAGTCATCGTCTAGCTCAACCCTATTTTAGGAAGTTCAACGACCCGACGCTACCAGATCTGGTGAACAATTGCGTAGCCCTCACGAAAACCAGGTACTCAAGACTAGTGAAGTAAAGTTTTTTCTACCCAGCCTGCATGGTACTCACATTTACATTCAGATTTCTATTTTAAGAAGCTTTTTGCTCAACGCATCAAAAATCTCAGAACCCTTTTATGGCAAAGGACACACAGCGTCTTTAAGAATCATTAGTACTTACGCATTTCACATGAACCATACAAGTGCTGCATCAGTTTCAACGTCTGTAGCATACTTCAAAGTGTCTTCAAGTGCTAGACGCCTCTTATAAGGTCAACAGTCAGTGACGCGCCATTTTTCATGTTTTTTTTCACCTTTTTATGCTACACTTATGCTTCAGATTTAACGTTCGCAAAACTGTTTTTCTATGCAAGTAGTAAAAGAGTTTGTTTAAAAATGTAAAGGATTAGAAATTTAAATCGATTTTACAACGGAATATTTCACTTTTTTATCGGGTTTGCTCAATAAATCTAAGGTTTAACGTTTTGTTTGTCTATCAATAAGATACTTAAGCTGATTTTATAAAAGGAGTAAAACTATTCAAATATGTACTTTTGAATAAATGTTTATTTTATAATATACACAAAAAATACTGTAAGAATATGACTGTGAATACAGAAGTAAGTAGGTATATCAAAGAGCAGCTATTATTATTATTATTTATTCAGACTACAAATGAGGTTCACTGTGTTATAATCTTACTTAGCATATGTTACTGTGTACTTAACAACTAAAGTAGTGCTGACTCCAAATAATTTGAGATTATAATTATGATAATTGATCTTTTTTCAGTCCCAAATCGATCCTTTTTAGAAAAAAAGTGAACGTTCTAATAAATAAGAAGTATGTGATGACGTAAAAGTTGCGTCTTACAATTAGACAAAAAATACAGACTTGAAATACGACAGCTGAACAAAGAAAATCGTCTTCATTACCAAATATAATAAATTCTTTTTCGTTTTTGCCAGGAAACGTTAATGATGTACCGTGTTTTAAGGGCAAAATAACTAAGGAACACCCACTCCTAAACAAGTTTACGATTTTTATGTCAGGTTGAATAAAAAAGGAATTATGCTAAACCCTGATTTACAACGTTTCCCTTTACGGCCGCCTGTGACACCGTAATGTTATAAAGTGACAGTTTCGCTGGAGTAAAAACTTTTTACTGCGGACATTAAACATTTTAAGGACAGTTCATGTTAATTTTAAATAGGTACCTTTATAAAGAATCAAAAGTTTTAGTAAAGTAACGTCCTAAACGTAAATTAACTTAGTACTTACCTTAGGAAATGAAAATTTGTAAGTAGTGTAGATTTACTATTCCCATTTACTGTTTTGTTAAGTATGTTCTTCCATTAGAAAAAAACTTTGAAATCGGATAAACAGTAAATGGAGATCACTTAAACATGCTTACTTTTAGATTAAGATTAAGCAATAATTAATAAACCACTTACAAATTTTTATTTCTTGCACCACAGGGGTAAGTACTAAGTTCATTTTCGTTGGACGTTACTTTTCTTAAATTTTTGATTCTTTATAAAGGTACTTTTTTAAAATTGACAGAAACTGTCCTCATAGAAGCCAGTACACCAAACTACCTCAATCTGTCAAAATTTAATGGTTTTTCAACATGACTACGAAATAATAAAGTTCAATGCATTTGGGAAAGTTTGGCAGCATTGTATTAGTTTGATGAATGCTGGCGTCTTTACATTATTGAAGAGTCATATTAGTCATAAAGAACACACCTACAAAAAAAATACGAGCAACCGTTACAGATCGGTGTAATAGTATCCTACTAACACCTCCCTCGACCAGGCATCATAGCGCTCCATCATCATGTTAATGGCGAAAGAAGACCAATTTGCGTCGAGCGCAATCTCATTGTTTTTGATTAAAATTATTATTGTTCTCTTTTATTCGCTATCCCACTCTTCAGTGGCGTTGAGACATGAATCTAGAACGTTTTTCAAGCGACTAATATACGTAAATTTTATTAAATGGCGCGCAGCCGGTAATGAAATGAAAATTAAATTAATTTTATTGTTTGGAAACTGGGACCTTTTTTTTGTACTGCTGTGTCAGTTTGCTCTAGGAGTTAATAGGGTAGGATTAATGAAGTCAGAAATTGGATTTTTTCCTAGTTTTTTTCTGGCATTATTGAAAAGTAATTACTTACTAGAACTAAATGTTCTCATTCATTATAATCACTGGCATTAATTTGTTCATATGTAGTTACTTTTCACTATAATAAATTATAATATCTATCTTTACCCATATATTATTGAAATTCTAGGGTATCCTCACTATGTTTTTCTTTACCGATGTCTCTGATATTCAAGGTCAGAGTAGAAAGTATGTATAAATTGCAAAAGTCACATAATTGCATGTATTCCTACCCTTGTTCAAGACAGGCAAATCCTTTGACAGTGAGTTTTATATACCAACAAACACACAAACAAATAATATAAAACAAAACAAGCTAAACTCGCAAACACATACAGTCGCATTCCCACTTATAATATCACTTGCGGTAACAAACGATCCAATTAACGTTCATAGTTAAATATGACGCTCGCAGATTCTATACCAATTCATAATAACTATACCTACATCTACATAGATATTACAATCTCTGGAGCAGTGCAGTCCAATATTTGTGGAAATGGACTCCTCCGGGCATTCTCTCTCAGTACGTGGTCTAAATTCTGAACGCAAACGCATCTTGCCTTTTGTGGACGACGCTTGTGAATATCAAGTACTTGGTCACGTAACGTCCCAATTCTAATTTCTTCATAAATCTATGTGCGGGCAGCGAGGGGAATCGGATCGTATTAAGATTCACTAGATTCAATGTTCGGTAGATTTTTGTTTGAGATTTTTATATTTCATATTTCCGGATGGGTTTCGTTTTCTATTCCTTCTTGTAAAAGTTTTCTAGTTTATTTTATTCGGTTTTTGTTCTTTTATCAATATATGCTTTTGCTATTTATTGATAGAATATTGTTGTGTGATTACCTCTTACTTTTTTCTTGGTTTTACTCATTTTGTAATTGATATTTGTTGTGTTCGTGTTTTAATAAATAGCAACCATATGGGTGAATCAAAATTTAAGCTACATTCGCTGAGGTTGGTCCACCACAAATGGTTTACAACTTTTTTATGCCGCCATTTTGTATAAGTGGCCAAATAGATAGTTAAAAAGAAGGAAATAATAATGTGTTTGTTGGCACAGCAAAAAAAAAATACACCTTAATACAATAACATACAAAGAAGACAAAGATTGTAATATCATAAAGACCTCATCTTAGCTTAGTGTCAGATGAGAATACAGGGTGTAGTTGTTCGATAACAATTGTTTGGTATATTATAGATACAACAAATTCACTATGGAGCACCTTTAGCTTGAGGAACGTTTGAAAGAAGGAACTATCAGTTTTTCTCAAATAAATCTTCAGTTGTGGGAACACAAAAATTGCTACCAATTTTTAAACAACTTCTAAAAAAGGAGGAGATTCTCAATTCCGTTGCAATTTTCATCTGTTAGTGTTTTTTTTAAAAAGTCGGTTGATTTTTTTGTAAAAAAGTTTTTATATCACAATTTGCCGCCTGTACGTCAAACTTTATCTCCAGTACCAGCAATTTCACTCGACATAAGTACGGGTCCACAAAAGGTCGTGACTTTGTCACTAAGAATGAAAAACGCGTCAACAGCGCACGTCGACAAAACGTCTCAAAGAACTTCACTAACCCTTTCAGATTTCTTTCAGTTTGAGTTAGGGTAGTGACACATTTAGAGGATTGAACGCGTTAAGCATTTAAAAAAAAATATTATTATCAGAGATTTTTTCTCTGCGAATTAGTTCAAGCAGCTTTGTAAAACACGTGAAACAATGATAAGATACATCTTTATGAAGTAGTTATTAACCGACTTCAATAAAAGGAGGAGGTTCTATGTTCGTGTGTATGTATTTTTTTTTTTTTTTTTTATGTATGTTACCTGATTTCTCCGCCATTTGTGAACCGATTCTCGAAATTCTTTTTTTGTTTGAAAGAGTAGACTCTTTTCTATACGTTTCTGTATTACCTCTATATTACCTCTAAATAATAACAGCCACATGGGTTCATTAAAGGTTAGGCTATACTTGTCTAACTGATACTGGTCTGTGATTGGGTGACCATTAATTACATATTAAGACTTTTCTTTGTTTTGGTGAGCACGTTAAAACGATGGTCCCGCCTGTCAAATGACATATTAGACAATAGTCAGAATCTCGTAATTCTGACAAACACTATAACTATAACACTATATTACCCAGTTGTGAAGTCCAGAAATATAGGCATTCACTTCGTGTAAAACATTCACATTCAACTGCGTCCTTTAGATTTAAAGACAACCCTAACATTTACTTATTTTATCTTCAAATGCTAAGAAGAAACACCGAAATAAATAGTCTCTTTATTTTTTTTTTTATAATCATCAGTCATCATTTTGCATAAACCTAGTTCAGGCAGATCCACATAACGGTTAGCTTTGAATTTTCATCCAATGGAATTAATGTAAATCATAATCTTTACTTTTACTTTACACTAGAATATTTTTTTATCATCATTTATTTATTTAGAAATATACATTTATGTATGTTTATCAGCTATTTAGTACCCATAACACAAGCTCTCAAGCTTAACTTGGGACTAAATGGCGTTGTGTGAAAAGTTGTGGAATAATTATTTATTTGCCCAGCCTTTTCCCAACTATGTTGGGGTCAGCTTCCAGGTTAACTGGATGCAGCTGAATACCAGTGTTTTACATGGAGCGACTGCCTGTCAGACCTCCACAACCCAGTAACTGGGTAACACGATACCCGTTGATTAAACTGGTTGTCAAACTTTCGGGCTTCTGACTATCTGTAACGACTGTCATAGATCTAAAAACGTCTCCGGCACTATCCTTGTAAAAGCTAATTCTAGCCATCGAAGGGGCTTGGTGACCTGTAACACAGGTTTATACCAAACCTATATCAGGCACCAGTCTCTCACAAAGGTGGAATTCAGCTTAGACTTTTTTTTGTTCACACTAATGTTTGAAGCCAGCTTTGTGAAGAGAGAATAAACGATAAATTATTATATTATTATAAACACAGCCGGGACCAACGATTTAACGTGCTTTCCGAGGCACGGAGAATCTTTTGTATGTAACTAGCAGACGTCACTCCATTTAACCCGCGCAGTTCTTATTCTTATTTCTATGGGATAACTGGGATAAAAAGTAGCCTATGTTATCCTGAAATAGTGTGGCTTATCACCAGTGCAATAATTTTTAAAATAGTATCATAAGTTCAGCAGATTACCCCCTACACTTACAAACAAACAAACAAACAAACAAATTTTACCTCTTCATAATATTCGTATAGATGAATGGTCACCCATCCACTCACGGACCAAACTTTGGTTGACCACAAGCTCCTCAATTTTTTCTTATAATCATGTTCAGATAAAACAAAAATCATACATTGGTGTCTAATTTGGTCTTTGGAGATTTCTCAAGAATACTCAGTAATTTTTATAACTATTACTAATTTAAAATTAATAATAAAAAAAATATATATATAATTTATTATTAATTTTTATTACTATTTTTATTTTTTTTACTAGATATCTCATTGTTTCAATTTCTCCCTAAAATATTGATCACTAGCAGACGTCCCGCGGTTCCACACGCGTAGGTCCCGTTCCCGTGGGAATACAGGGATCTAAAGTAGCTTAAGTGTTAATCCAGGATGTCAGCTAATTTCGTACCAAATTTTATTAAAATCCATACAGTAGTTTTTACGTGAAAGAGTAACAAACATCCATCCATTAATCCATACTCGCAAACTTTCGCGTTTATAATATTAGTAGGATTTTGAGTCTTTTTCTTCTTTTCGTGAGGTTAACCCTTCCCTGCCCAACGAGTCAGTCACTTATGAATCAGGTTGATTATTAAAATATTGTATACTTTGTGGATATTGATAATGTTAAGTAATAAAGTCAAGCTTAATAACAGATTTTCATAAAAAATACATAAGTTAATTTCCTAACTTATTTTCATTCAGAATCGACATTGCATGACCAGCTATAATTTCTTAATTAAAATGTTAAGGGGAATATAATTATCATGCTTAGTAACTACTGGCTTGTTTTGTCATATAACTCATTTAAATGGAAATCTAAAGAGGCAAATTATAGTTGTTTTAGTAGATTTTAAATGGAACTCGTTGGTAATGATTATGATTAAGTGCTCGTATGTTGCTTTAGGTTTTTTTTTATTTTTATTTTTTTATTATGTTGCTTTAGGTAAAATTATAGCTATGCGGCAGTCGTTTATGAAATAATTAAAACGGTAGAAAAAATATAACGTGTGCGGAACAGAGATCGTCAGGTACGAAGTCCATATTACGTAGGTACACACTCGTAGATAATAGAGAAAGAGAGCGGAAAATAAATTTGAGTGAATCATAACGCTTTTTCCTTACGTGACGATTTCTACCAGTCAACTTATTAGGCAAGAATATATTAATATAAATTTTTGTATTGTCGCAATATAAAAATAATAATAGGCGACCGGCCTTCAAGCGTCGCGTCGCCTTGCAATGTATGTAGGTAGGTGGATTAAAAAAAATTGTATTGCACTATGTTAAATTGACACTTGTACATGGTCATTGTATATTTTAAAGTAATTCTCTCCTTAAAAGGATGAATGAAAGGCGACTAACGAAAGGTTTACAAGGCAGATGTAAGTGGGAACGCCGGATACAGTCATATACATAGACCTTATTGGTGAGGTTCTCCAGAAAGGTCAGGTGCGTGGTACTCGCAACCGGCGTGTGTGTATGACAACATGTATGAATGTAAACGAAGCAAAAGAAGTATGTAAAAATCGTAGCATATGGCGCTCTGTACTTTCTGCCTACCCCCTTGGGAAAAAGGCGTGAGTTTATGTATGTATGGATTTAATTCTCACATAATTTGATGAAATCTACACTAATATTATTTCAAAAAGTTTGACAGGTTAGGGGTAATCTTTGGATCACATTATTTGTAAGTGTGATGGGTTATAATTTATTTTCAAAACTAAGAGGGTTGGATGGGAATGTTAAATTTCAAAGTCCACGCGTACTATGTCGCGGGCTAAATACAACAAAAATCCTATAACTACAAGGGGCATTGTACTAAGTTTTAATGACAAGCTGCGACTAAGAACTTCGTTCCAAAAAATAACAGCCTGAAATAATATTCATATCCTTAAAAACATAGGCAAGACTTACTGCATTAGTAACTCATGGTAGAACTTATGTATGAATAAGTAAGTGTGTTAAAGAAATTACGGTTGAAAACGTTATTTAAATCCAACACAATCTAATTAAGATAGCAAAATAATATGGCACAACAAAAACGAACCGATCGTATTAAAAGCTCTAGAATTTAACGATACGGAAACATTACTCATTGAAATAAAAATGAAATTAGATCCCTTATTGTTTTAATATTATTTTCCACTCCAACCTACACCATCGTTAACTTAGTTTTAATCCTCACGTAATATCCAATGCATGCATGCATTCGAAGTCCAAATGAAAAACGCACGCTCCATTTTAATGTAACTTACCATTAATTTAAGATTTTATTGCTCTATAAATTATCAAAGTTTCCACCCATTCGAACGTAAAAATAACGTCGAGTTTTTTTTTTCCAAGTTTTCTCCCTTTATATTTTTTATTCCCTTCGCTCATGAGACTGTATTTTTTGTAATTAGAAAAGTACGAACAATTAAAACTTTTATAATTGTCGGGATGGGGGGAATTGTAAAATTTACTTCGTCGTGAACAATGGCCAGCCGGCATAGACAATAAAAAAGGCGGGGGATATTAAAAACTTTCCTAATTAGAAGTGAAAATAGAGTGACGTGAGTTCAATGCATCGTTAAGGAGTTGCCCTTGATGTATGGGTCAATTTAGGGGAGTTATTGCAGAGTACTCGAAAGTAAATTAGTTGATAAGTTTTTGTGGTTATTTTCTGTATGAAATAAGAGATTTCAGTAAGTAACTATTATATAATTTTGATAAGGGATTTTCTTGGATAACTTTGCTTATCAACTTCAACATGTTTACGGATGCGGGTGTATGAGGTTCCGTAGAATATTGTTTTGCCATCTATTAGGCTTTTTCTAACTTCTTTCTAACAAAAACGAAGTAAAGTATTGTTAGTGAAAACTTTTAATTGGCCTTATTTCACTATCTGTCAACTATTTGAATCCTAGCTGGAAGTTTTCTTAACAAATAAAATAAATAGTAAAACCACAAGAAAATGGTGAAGATAGGTGTTTTGGAATACTATCTTATGTACGATTTATGACGTTCTAAAAGTGTTGATGTTGTTAGGCTTAATATGAATAGATAATAATGGAAATATTGTGACATTCTCAGCAGTTAGAGGTATATTAGGGATTGTGGCTAAATCCTTTAGCTAAGCTAGCCAAGGTATGCTTTCCGAGGTAAGACCGTCAGTAGGTGACCATCTATCACGAATTGAAATCCATTACAAAATTGGTCGTGATTCGGGCTCTAATAAATGTAGGTTTTAGACAGTTATTATGTTTTGTTGAAGTCTCCATGTCTGATAACCAACCCGGTCATTGTCCGTCCTAATAATGAGAAAAAAGTTGCTTAGTTAGTATTTAGTGGGAAATCTTCGAAACTTTTTATCCGATTTGAAAAATATTTAACTAGTAGATAGCAGTCTATATGTGAATAGTATAACTATAATAATGCGAATGAAGTCGCGGGTACAAGCCAGTATAAATATGATTATTAATATTACCAAGCTAAAAACGTTTAGTATTTAGAGGTATTGGCTGAAAAACAACACCAATCAACAATCATTCCGTTGAAAATTGCTTTATTTTATATTTACTATTAGTTCTAGTATTATAATAATAATAATCACTTATTTCGAGCAACAGGACTAATCGTATTAGTAACAAAATACTTACAAGCTAAGTGTACCAAGCCGATGATGGTAGGTACATTGGAGGGCAAGCGCAGTTTTCGAAAGGTAGGTACGTATTTTGTTGAATAATAATTGACTAACTGTGCTTGCTCGCGGGGAGACGGTTAGACCTTCCAAGCATAAAGTGCGTCACTCACCTGCTAGCCTCCTGTGGCTCTTTGAGGGAATCTTGTCCTGATGCGACACGTGGCTGGCGTTGCCCCACGACCGGCCGGTCCGATTATCCACTCATAAATTAGTGCACCAAAGTCTGTACTGCACTATATGAGCCTTCAGGAATCACGATCAGTCCAGATAGAAGCCGTTTAGCGACGATTAACCCTCAACCCAGGATTTTAACCGGGAGCGCGCACTTAGGCAACTGCAATAGCTGCCATCTTGGATTCGACTCGTTTCTCATTCGTTCGCAAGCACAGTGCATAGATAAAAAATGTATGGTTACGGAACACTAAGTTAGTAAAACAATTCCAAATTACAACATAACATAAATTAAATTCAAATTAAATTGGCTAATTCAACAAGTAAAGAAATAAGAAACAATAATAAATGTCACATATTTACAAATAATATAAAATCTACTCATATAAACTATCTAATAATTATTATTTAGTTACTAATACCACAGTATACATATTAATATAGTAGGACGACGTTTTTGATCTCTGGAAAAATGAACTTCTACACGCGTTAGACTTGAATAATAGCTCCCGCACTACGAAAATCGTTTGTTCGCAGTGCGGGAGCGGCTTTCCCGCGTCTCGCCCCTCACACCCCGCACGATTGTCCTGTCTAGACAGCTTCGTCGGACGACTGTATGTTTGTAGACTGTGCTAATACTGTGTCATTATGATTATTTCATCTTGTTGTTACAGTCACCACATTATGCCTACAACAATGGTTAACTACTCATTTGTGACCACAAATGAGTAGTTATGAGTAGTGAGTGTCTATTGTCTTACTGTTGTGTCGGCCATTGGTCAATGGCCGACACAACAGTAAGACAATAGACAAAAATCTCCTGGAGACTTATTGGCTGATGGGGGGGTAATGAGGTGACAGTCGAACCTCTCAGCCATCACCCTCAAGATGGTGTTAGAGCTGGCGCAGACCCTGCGTACCAGGGATGTGCACCGTTTCCGCATCGTCGCATAGAAGCAGTCACTGCGCGACTCAGCGAACATCCCCGAAGCACTGCAGTACCGAGGCAGCCCCAACAACATCCTGTAGGCATTGTTGAATTGGACTCGTAGGGCGTTGTAGGTACTGCTTTTGAGTAAGTATATTAAGGTAATATGTACTACGTGTGAGTGTATAAACTTAAGCTACTCCTTTTTCCAAGAGGAAAAAGGAGTAGCTTCACTTATCACTGCAAAAACAAGAGTTTTTGCAGTGATTTAATGAAATTATCGAAAGCTTTCTTATTAATTACGTTTACCAGATTGTACAAACTTTGGGTGTACAGTTGTACACAGACTGTAGGCATTTAGGGGGTACAAAATAAAGGACAACTCTCGTTCGCACGAAACGACCTCAAAGTTTCTAAAAACATATCATATTTAATGGAATTTTGAACAAAAACCGTTAAAAACATGGCGTCATTATTTCTACCCTCCATACGTATCAGATGGCTTCATTAACTTTCCTTTAACATTTGCGTTCCTACCCACATTCTTCCACCTTAATCTCAATGAGAAAACGTTCCTCGGAAATCGTAAAATTGAGTGATATCATATATAAATCAAATAAGCAAATGAGAAGAAAGGTAAAAAATCAGCTATTAAGCCAGTCAGTTGGAAGATCAAGACACTGTGTTGATTCATGGCGCTCATTTGTTTTTTTTTCTTTCTGTAACTAGCTATTTAGTTTAGGAAGTCTGTTGCTATGAGAAATTATGTAGATAAGATGGATTGATAAATCATTTCGACTGGCCTGATGGTCTAGTGGTTAGTGGCCTCGATTGCTATGCCAGAGGTTGTGAGTTCGATTCCCAACCAAAACCAATGTTTGTGTGCGATCATTTGTTCTGTGTCTAGGTGTAATTTATATACTACTAGCAGACGTCCCGCGGTTTCACCCGCGTAGGTCCGTTCCCGTGGGAATACAGGAATAAAAAGTAGCCTATGTGTTAATCCAGAGTGTCAGCTAACTCCATACCAAATTTAATTAAAATACATTCAGTAGTTTTTACGTGAAACAGTAACAAACATCCATCCATCCTCATAAACTTTCGCGTTTATAATATTAGTAGGATATATCATATTATGTATGTATTTAGAAATATATATATGAGTACATAGTCGGTTTCAATAACAATGATCTACACATTAATGGCAAGAATAATTTAGTGCTTAAATGTAACTGGCTTAATGTGAACTATAGCTAGATAGTAATAATAATAACCTCTATGAGTAAGAAAAACATAATAAATAAATAAACAAATATTCCAAAACTTTCACACATCGCCATCTAGTCCCAAGCTAAGCAGAGTTTGTGTAATAGGTACTTACTTAACAGCTGATAAACATACTTACCTACTATATATTTCTAAATACATACATATTATAAATAAATTACACCCAGACACAGAACAAATGATCGTGCTCAAATGTAATGTAACGAATAGAATAGAATACTCTTTATTGTACACCATCAAAACTTACAAGTAATAACTTTAAGGGCTACATACGGTAATGTAATGTAATGTAACGTGTTCATCTCAATAATTTTAGTTTATTTTTTAAAACATACACGGATGCCATTATTCATGTACATAAGTATTTTTACACTTTGTCCGATGCTACATTAGTAGGCACAAACCAAATGGTCCCATTTACTTTAGTAACTTTATTTCCAATTTCTTTTTTATCCACATTCTGTGGTGCTAAAATAAATCCTTCTTTCAATATGCTGCCAAAGAGAATGCATAAAAATGATAATTAGTGTTTTTCTCACAAAGAGCTCAGTCGGAAGTGTTTAAAAAGTAATTATATCAAACAAAACGCCGTAGTTTTGCAAAATGAAGATTGGAAACTTACTGAAAGTGAATCAAAGTGAGAAATATTCTGTTGTTGGTAGCCGAACTTTAGATTTATTTCTTTATTTATATTATGTTTCGTTCTGATGATGAGGGATATGATATGATATGGCAAACGGATTACTTATTTTTTTGGTGACATGCGTAGATAAAAATGCTCAAATCTTCTTTTGGTTCCTCATGTGTCTAAAAAAGGTAAGAGTTCAAACCACCTTTCCGTTTTCAGTATATTTATGTATTTGTCTGTAAATACTATGATACTTGAGGCTTTAAAAGTTGTTCATCTTTTTATTTATTTTGTTTGGAAAAATAAACCATTACACATTACAATATAAAACTTTTTTTACAAAAAAAAACAACCGACTTCTCAAAAAAAAACTAACAGGTGAAAAATAACTCCTGTTTCGGAAGTCGGTGGCCAATAATGAACAAAACAAAACCACCAAAGCCACAGACTTCCGAAACTGGAGTTATTTTTCACCTGTTAGTTTTTTTTGAGAAGTCGGTTGTTTTTTTTGTAAAAAAGTTTTATATTGTAATGTGTAATGGTTTATTTTTCCAAACAAAATAAAAAAAAAAGATGAACAACTTTAAAGCCTGAATTATTTTGTAATTTTTAGTTTCTTTGTATGTAAAGAAAGTCTTTCAAAACTTGAAAGAATCATTGAAATTGGATAACAATTGCTAAAGAAGTTCTATCTCTAAACATTAATCTGTACATCTCTGCCGGCCCCTTTTAAAATAGAATGGCGTAATGTTATGTTGTGGAAATACAAAAGCTCAGCATAGTCATCTGACTATAGCAATCGCGAATAATTTGCTGTAATGCGTTGAAGAGTTCCGTTGCCTGTCTTTGTCATCAGTTTTTCTTCACCAAATGATACTTTCTAAATGAAAATGCTTGATTTGTTACTAAAAATGTTGAAATCGGTGCATGTGTGCCTATATTTTTTGAGGAGTTCCCTCAATTCCTCAAAGATCCCTCATCAGGTATGAGTTTTGATACAAATGGGACCAATCTGTTAGTATGTTCTATCAAACGAAAAAAGAATTTTGAAAATCGGTCCATAAATGACGGAGTACTGAGGTAACAAACCCTAAAAAAAAAAAAAAAAAAAAATATACAAGCAAATTGAGAACCTCCTCCTTTTTCTGAAGTCGGTTAAAAACATAATTTCAGCAGGTGATTAGGTTAAATGTACACCCACAATATTTTCCGCTTAATATAAAATCATTAACCGACTTCAAAAAAGGAGGAGGTTCTATGTTCATGTGTATGCATTTTTTTTTTTTTTTTATGTATATTACCTGATTTCTCCGCCATTTGTGAACCGATTCTCAAAATTATTTTTTTATTTGAAAGACTATACTCCTGAGGTGGTCCCATTTTAATTTGGTGAAGATCTGGTGCTGATCTTCGGAGATATAGAATGGAACTCTTCAAAAATAGACGGCAAATCTGTCGTGATTACTGGAATCGATTAGATGTTTATTGTTTATACAACATCAGGACGTATCATCACGCCTGTATTCTCTGAGGGAAACACAGATGTGTACAATGTACCTAAATTTCGACCGTTAGGTATGTTAAGTTTCATTTGTTAGGGATAAGTAGATAACCCTATTACCATGACATGTATTGTTAACAATTAACAATATAAAATAAATTCATGGCAAATACTTGTATGGAAACAACTAAAAATGGAAAAATAAAAACTTTTTTGCTAAAAATAAAACCGACTTAAAAAACACTAACCGGTGTAAAATAACTCTAAATTCGGAAGTCGGTGGCCCATCATGAATAAGACAAAACCACCAAAGCCACAGACTTCCTAATTTAGAGTTATTTTACACCGGTTAGTGTTTTTTTAAGTCGGTTTTATTTTTTGCAAAAAAGTTTTTTTTCCTAATCTAAACAGTTACACGATGTGCACTAAATTAGTGTGGTTTAGTATTTATAAAATTTAAAACAAACAGCCATGGATACTACACACAAGTACTGTTCTGCTATATAAAAACATAGATATCAAAAACACATCAAATAAAAATCATTCTTTAGAAAATATATTTAAGGAGTATTATGTAAAATAGTTTTGTGAACAATTTTCGAATAAACTCGTCAAAATCAGTTCGTTTTTAAACCTTATTAATTTCCATGGGTGGTTCTTATAGTGCGTGCTTCATTAATTTAAACCTAAATGCTGCAAGGTAACTGGTTTTTAAAGGGAAATGCCCATTTGCTGAAACTTTGGCCAAGTGACATCACAGACAAAGTTATAACGGCTGTTATCCACATAGAACTTGGTGGGACTTTTTTTTTGAGAATTCTCTACTTTGATAGAACTGACCACCAAACCGAAACCAAATACTTGATATTATAGTAGTTGACTTTCATACAAAAATAATAAAGATATGTAAATATTCCACAACCTTCGCACAACGCTATCTAGTCCCAAGCTAAGCAGAGCTTGTGTTATGGATACTAAACAGCTGATAAACATACTTATATATTTCTAAATACATACATATTTTAGATAAATTACACCCAGACACAGAGCAAATGATCGTGCTCATCACACAAAATCGGCTTGTAAAGCGTCTGACCTCATCACAAATTGGAAACAGCAAAATATTGGTAAATAAATTTTAGTACCTATATTTTTAGTATTTACTACATGGAAGGGAAAACCATTTTGATTTAAAATCATTTGAATTGGTGCTACTTTGACAATTCAAGAATTCGTGCTTCTATTTTGCAACAGCCTTCTTAACGAATACTTACCTAAAACTGTACTAAACAACGTACTTTACCATCTTACAAATTATTTTCATGGGAAAGCCGAGCGGAATTTCTTATTAAATCCCAAAAAATAAACCCTTCAAGATCCCGACATCTTTTAACATTTCGTATCTGGCACTTACAGAACCCTTTAGATAATACAACCTTCCCTTAACATCTCCTTTCACTTGAATTTACATAATTGTTTAAATAACACATTTAATTACATTACACTGAGGACGACAAATCCTCGAGTTTACCTGTTTTAAACGTAAATACTAAATTACAGGAATTGTTGGCGGAAAATTTATCGTTTTCGAACGGATTTTGTAAAATGTATTCCGATGAAAATGTATTTGTTGTGTGTCTTGGTCGAGTTTCTTGGTAGCACGTCAATATATTTTTGGTTAGACCTTTTGCAAAGTTAAGAAATCGGTTTCCTTATTTAAAATAGGCGGTTGGTTTTATAATACATTACAAAGAGTCTAAAAGAAGAAGACTTGTATTAAAAGCACCAGGCCTTCCTGAGGTGCGGGTTTTGCAATGAACGTAGGTAAATTACTTATATTTGGTATCTACCTACATATTAATACGTGCCTCAATAGTCGTGTGGTCGCAAGCGCTACTTCCTCCACGCCACGGCCACGGGTTCAATCCTCGGGTCGGGCCAAGAGTTGTTGAATTTTTCTATCTTTTATTTCTGAGTACTAGCCCAGTGCCCAGTGTCCAGTGTCCTTGTGCCCGATTGATGGAAATATTGTCACCCAATGGTGTGAGAAAAGATGTTTAAGTCCCATGGCGTGGGACTTAAACATCTTCATGGACTGTTAAAGATCGACTAATGACAGCCAAGACTTAGGGCTTAATGTGCTTTTCAAAGCACGCAGGGGGTTTTGATAAATAATGAATGGTCACAGACGGCTGTTATTATTTAATTCCGTGAGCTTTCATTAGTTAAGTAAACACACACAATAAACAACTTTATACTGCAATTACAACCAGCAATAAAGCCTACTAGGGCAGTAGAAACATCGTTCATCTTATTTCTTTTCAAACGAGAAAAAACCTAGAAAGAAATGACTTCTTTCGGACGACCCCAAAACAAAAGAGTTTCTTTCATTTGCAGCCCACTTCTTACACGGTGGGACAATGGTGCTTTGTTCTGGGTCGCGATTATTAACATGAAAATACAATGATTTTTTACTCGGTTCCGCTTGTGGTTTGCTCATGTTGCACATTTAATTTGGTTCTGTATTTTTTTCTCTCTTTAAAGAGATAACACAGGTTAGTAGAAATTTGTGGGTTGACATTGTAAGCAAATTTTACTGGGACTGCATTTAGTTTTTTTTCACAGTTATTTGATTAAAGCAAGCTGCCGTGAAGTGGTCAAAACTAAACGCATTTTTACATGCACATTTCTGTACCTCTTCCTATTACTAAAATTATTATAATTTGCAGCCAACTAAAATCAAACTCAATACCAGACTGTTACTATCTCACTGCAGGGCAAAGGGCATTCCTCACACATAGAAAGCAGGAGCATTAATCACCATGCTTACTCAAGGCCGAATAGCAATTTTAAATTAACATCAACAACTTAACTAACATATTAGGTATATAATATTTATTTATTAGTTTATTAAAGCTTTATGCACAAATTAAAAAAAAAAACTGTACAAAGGCAGACTTAATGCTTTAGGCATTTTCTACAAGTCTACCTTAAATAATGCTCACAGGTAATAAAATTTTCACAACGCCTATTTAATTCATGAAACCTCAAGAGGACACCGGTTTTTGCGTTGTAATTGTCTTTCTATTGTGTCTCTAATCGACACGATTGAAAGGTTAAAGGTAGAATTTCAAACGGAAATTATGTAGATGCTTAAGCACTTTTGAACTCCTTCTTACAGGTTTACATAGTTAAATTAACTCAATTTTAAGATAACCACCACTTCTTAACACCTCTTCAAAAGTGAGCAAATAAATTCAATGATAACGAAATATCTTCCGAGGTTTTCTCCTATGTTTCGACAATAATTATTTCAGCTCAAATTTTATCAAGAGGGTTACAAACACGAACAAACAGACCTTTTACTTATTATTTAGATAAGCTGGCTTGTAATTTACACGTAAGAATTATTATTGTTAGAAACAATGTATTGCGCTTGGCGACACTCCATTCAGCTGTTTCACGGATAGGACTGCTTTATTTACCTTTAAAGAAATATAAACCGTACTTTCTATGCTTGGTTTTAATGAGGGTAATACATTTTTAATCTTTATCCGCTCAGTTATGATCGCCCAAATGTTAAGGTGCCTACATCTTATGCACGAAGTTGTCGTTTAAATTTATTTTTATCATTTACTAGCTGCCTCGGCAAACCTGCGGCTGCCTCGGGACAGGTCAACTCAAAGCTGAATTGATTCTTTCTTCAAAAGGCTTTTCCAGAATTTCCCCTGCATTGTGCAGAGACTCGCATAATCAATTAATATAATCTTATGTCTGGACTTTAAAAGAGACCATGACCCCTGAGTTTCTTTCGGCATTTCTTCTCAGAGATAACTTTGGAAATGCCATATAATGCCATTTTGCCATTTAGTTTAAAAAAAATACATGTAAAAGTATGTGAGAAGATCTACTTACAGAAATAAATATCAGTTCACATCATCATTTCATTTAATTTTAAACTACGTTTCGCCTTAGAATCTATTTATAAGTATTATTTCGTTTTTTATTATTTTACTTCCTATTTATACCTACTGAATATACACACAATTTTATATATTAGATATCCTACATACCTTTGTTTAATAAGAGGACCACAAATAGATTCAAACCAATAATAACTACTACTACTTTTTATTTAGCGAGTCTCTACTGTGATCTTAATTAAACATTTTGTGTTCGATACAATTAAAATTACAACATGTATATATAACTTAACCTAACTTACTATACCTATCCTATAGCTAACCTTACTACCTAACCTAACTACCTTACTGATATGCATTGATTTAAAAAATACTAAATCATATTTTTATACTGAACTACAGTGCTGTGTGCCTCTAATTTACATACAATTTATTTAGTTTTCCTGGTCTACTTTAATTAAAGTCCAAACGGTAAAAAATCTTTTTGCAAAGAATTATTGAAGTTGATTTCTAAAATATAAGACTTTTTTATGATTCAACCTCTTTCCAAGTTTAGTAACAAAATAAATTTCAGAACGAACGCATAAATTGACAACCAAAAATATTTCTGTTGATCCGTATTTATTTTTCGTATTCTTTAAATCTAAATACCCAATAATCCCAATATTTAATGTTTGACAGGTAGGAATAGTTATTAAGGGAATGCAAAATAATTGTTAGTAATGACAATAATTTTGCTTTCCCTTAAATTCCAAGCCTTTTTTTCATATTTACTCACTTTTTAAACCATCCCTGGACTTCCACAAACATTTCAAAATTAGATAAATCAGCCCAGCCGATCTTGAGTTTTAGCTGGACTAACTATATTGTTATAAGGAACACCAACGACATATTAACAAGATCTTTTACATGTACAAATCATATAGAATTACAATACAATTAAATACAATTCGGGCATACAGGTAACATTGTATATTTTTTATTTATCCACTGCAACCAACTACTGCTGCTCTCCTGGAACTGTCAATCACTGTCAAATATCACCTCGAGTATGGCATGTCTTCTCACCTGTATGATTTGAGGATGTTTATGTCAAATTTACTATAAATTTCATCGCGATTGATGGATGCTCAGTCAAGTGAAGGGAATGAGTAAGAATGGTGCCTGAAACTTATTCATAGTTTTTTTATTCTTATAAAAAACTCTTGACTTTAATTGTTACTAATAAACAATCCAGTTTCTGACTACCTTTTTAATGTTGTTGTGGCCGTAAGCGCTACTGCTGATATAGAGGCGCAGGGTTCGATTCTAGGCCGGACAAAGTATTTTTGTTGAGGTCTTGTAAACTTATCTTTCTCAAAGGTATGTGGCTTAATTAGAGCAGCCACTCGAATTTATTGAAGACATAGTTACCAATCTATTATTATTCGGAAAGCCAGAAAAATCATTAGTCCCAGCTATCATTTGTAGATCTTCAAAAGTCGTTACGGATAGTTTGAGGCCCGAAAGCTGACAGCCAGTCTTACAAAGGGTTATCGTTTTACCTAGTAGCTTTTGAGGTAGACAGTAGCTCCTTAGACGTATAAAATACTGACATTCAGCTGATATCGGTTAGAAAGGTAGCCAACCCGAACATCATCATCATCATCATCATTTCAGCCATAGGAAGTCCACTGCTGGACATAGGCCTCCCCTATAGATCTCTAATAAGACCGGTTGGAAGCGGCTCGCATCCAGCGCGTTCCCGCGGCCTTAATGAGGTCGTCTGTCCACCTTGTGGGTGGACGTCCTACGCTGCGCTTGCCGATACGTGGCCTCCACTCGAGAACCTTTCGACCCCATCGGTCATCAGTCCTCCGTGCTATGTGCCCTGCCTACTGCCACTTCAACCTGCTAATCCGCTGGGCTATGTCGGTAACCTTGGTTCTTCTACGGATCTCCTCATTTCTGATTAGATCTTGTAGAGAGACTCCGAGCATAGCCATCTCCATAGCTCGTTGGGCTACTTTGAACTTACTCATAAGGCTCATAGTGAGGGACCACGTTTCAGTGCCATAAGTCATCACTGGCAACACACACTGGTCGAAAACCTTCGACTTGAGACACTGAGGTATGTTGGACGAGAAGACATTACGCAATTTTCCGAACGCTGCCCAGCCGAGTTGGATTCGGCGACTGACCTCTTTCTTGAAGTCGGACCTACCTAACTGGACTACTTGTCCTAGGTAGACGTACGAGTCTACACTTCAAGAACCGAGCTCTCAACAGATATTGGGGTGGGTACAACATGGGCATTACACATTACCTTTGTCTTGTCCATGTTCATTTTATGACCCACCTGTTGAGAAACTCGGTTGAGGCCTTCGAGCATCGTATTGAGATCTTCCATCGATTCTGCCATGACTACAATATCGTCGGCAAACCGGAGGTGAGTGATGTATTCGCCATTAATATTGATGCCGAATCCTTTCCATTCCAGGAGCATGAAGGCGTTCTCCAAAGTGGCCGTAAACAGTTAAAACACACACAGTTAAAACATAAACAGTTAAACCCGAGCATAGTTAGGAAAAAGTTGGGTAAAAGATGATGATGTCTCTTGAACTTGAACTATTTAAACCCAAGACATACTATTATTTACCATATTTACTTTGTTTTCGTATTTCTACATAAACAAAAGACGTACTATTAGCTTTACGTAAAACAAATATGAACAGAAAAACATATTACCGAACGATACACAGTGAACAGCTCCGAGAACCTCGGGTCGCTTCCTTCCTCAACATCAATATTAAAATAAATCGGTTTGCCATTCGGAAATCAATGCATTTTACACAGATTCACAGATTGCACTGTTAATGGAGTGATAAAAAGGCCAGTCTGAGGCGTAAAAAAACGGCCGGAGGATAAAAATGAGCCTCGATGGACAAAAGTAATATTGTCGTGGATGCCACATTTTGGAACAAGAAATACAAGGATCAAGATAGAATAGAATATAAATATAAATTATAAATAGAGAATAGAATTATAAATTAAATTTTATACCTTATTTTCAAAACGGAGCGTTAACAATATGTAAGTCTTGGTACCTACCTTTAACAAAAATTGCCTATCTTAAACCCCAATACTATGTAAACTCGAAAAAATATGTTCGGCACATTTATTTTAACAAGTACTTTCTTGAAAAAAAAATGACAAATAATGTGAAGGGTTACAAGAATATGGAAAGCGAAAGAAACAAATAGGTAGGTGAATTTGTATAAAAGATAATGGCTACAAAGGAGGTGACTAAGATGACGGCAATAAGAGATGTACGAAGGAGGAGGAAGACAAGCTGCGCCGATCCAAATTAAATTAACGAAAAAAAGAAATTAAATTAATGAAATTAAATTAATGCACGAGCGTGCCTTAACTACGAAACCGATTACGGCAATAAATATTCTCGAGCTATAATAGATTTAACACTTCATTTGTTTACTACTCCGTGACAAAATTGCCATCACAAGGCTACGTCGTATCGGTCATTCATTCTATAAATTGTTGTTGGTATTAAATACCGCGAAACGATACTACTGGTTACACTCACTTAACATAAAAAGAGATTAAATTTTTAAATGAATTGTCACAAAAAATTCCGTGCAAGTTTTGCGATTTTTATGTGATGTTGATTAGTATTCTGCGGCAAAATTAGGAAACATTGCTTCGGGTTTCTCCACCAGTCACAGGCGTATGTCTTAGAATTATTTTTTATTTTCATTATTAGTAAGTTTCCAGACCACAAAGACTAATATAACATTAGTTTCTTAAATTTTATACATATAAGGTAAAGTGTGCATGTGGAGCCAGTAATAGTCAAGATTTCGGCCTGCTTCTGAGAAGGAAAGTCCCGGCGGGTTATTCTAATACTGCCTGTTTCATAAATCAAATCAAAAACCTCATGCTTTGTAACAGCACTTGCAACTATAACCAACAAGACACTCTATTATTGTCTACTACAGAGGGTTTCTTTGCAGGAATGCGTATGCAATTTGACATTGGCTTAGTCAAGGAGTTCTGGAGTGTAAGAGGGGTCGAAAGTATAGGTCTAAAGGGATAAGAAGATCTGGAAGGGTGAGAAGATTCTGAATTCTTATAAGAGTTAGGAGTCAGAAGACCTGTGTCTAGAAAACATTTGACCTCTGTGTTCTTACCGGAAAATTCTGAAATTATATCCCAATTAACTCACACAACAATTTTTAATCGGCCCACCCATACAATTCACTCCAAAAGGGGACTGTTTAATCATGAAAAAATTATTTCGTAAAAGAGCGGCGGGATCACCCACACAATAAGTGCTTAATGGAAGAGGATTATAGGCTTTCATCACGTTATTTCACAAAAATGTCACTTGAATAATATGCGGGCGTGCCCGAATCCGTCCATTTAGATTGTGGTTTGATAAAATGGACTGAAACGTCCTGCATGCGACTGATGCAATGGGATTATTACCTGATTGGAATTCCTTTTTTTGTGGTAACGTTGGTTCTGGGTAAATTAAGTGTGATTTATAGCTGTTTCTGGTTTTACCTTTACTGTTTTATGAGTTATTGACCGACAATTTCATTGCTTCAGTGAAATTCTTGTTTCGCTTAAGCGACTTATAAAAAATACCCTGTTTTAGAAGTAAGTCGTTTCGATAAAGGTAACCAAAAATACGATGGATGGCAATAGGCTCGCCCCCTATTACATGGGACTTAAACATTACAGATGAAATGTGGGTGTACATAGGCACATCTCTGCCTAGCCTTTCAAAGATTACAGGCGAGATGTTTTACATTATAAATTTATTTGCAAAGATAACTAAGACAACACAAAACTTGATTTAAAGTGTCTAACTTACCTTTTGTTGAAAAAAAATAATAATTTGTTTATTATTATTACAAGTAAGACTTAACAACTAGTGATTGGAGCCTCTTTTTAAGCAGAAAAGCTTGTGTTAGGAGAATCCGCTCTTCCATATCTTAAATTAACATAATTAAGTACCAGTTTTATGGACAAAGTCTATACATAAATATATATGATAAATGATAAATGATATTTATTTTGTAAATAGGTTTTTACAAACACTTTTACACGTCGCCTTTTTTAATAAATGGGATCGGTATTTCACTATTTGACTACTCTGAGAAGAAACACCGAAAGAAACTCAGAGGTCATAGTCTCTTTTAAAGTCCAGACATTATCTTGGTCAAATCATGTAAGATCCATGCAGATTAGTGTCTGAGATGGTCTTTTGAGGAAAGAACCACACAGAATGAGGGGACCAGATCAGTCAGTGCAAGCATTTGTCAGTAATCGTGAGCTCAACTCGGAACTTGAGGAGCTCCACGTGCCGACGAACAATACCAAAGAAAGAACATTTGGGTTGGTCCCATAAAGAACTCAAACTGCCAGACAAAATGTAAAATAAATAAATTAAAGAACTTAAAAAGATTTAGAAACGAAAATCTAAAAAAAAATAAAAACAGAATCCACATAGTCCTTACATTCACAATAAAAAAAAAATATAAAAATATAACATACTTTCAAAGTAAAAATACATGTCAATATACATTCAAATATGTCAACAGTGTAAATAATAACATAAAAACATTTGATAGAAAATCTTGGTCAAATCATGTAAGATCCACGCAGATTAGTGTCTGAGATGGTCTTTTGAGGAAAGAACCACACAGAATGAGGGGACCAGATCAGTCAGTGCAAGCATTTGTCAGTAATCGTGAGCTCAACTCGGAACTTGAGGAGCTCCACGTGCTGACGAACAATACCAAGGAAAGAACATTTGGGTTGGTCCCATAAAGAACTCAAACTGCCAGACAAAACATAGACTAAATAAAAAGAACCTAAAAGATTTAGAAAAGAACATATAAAAAAAAAAAAAAAAAAGAATCCACGTAGTCCTTACATTCACAATAAAAAAAATCAAAAATAAAATATATAATTTACTTATAAAGTAAAAATACATGTCAATATACATTATATGTCAACAGTGTAAAAATAAAAAAATAAAAAAACATTTGATACATAATCTTGGTCAAATCGTATAAGATCCATGCAGATTTGTCTGAGATGGTCTTTTGAGGAAAGAACCACACAGAGTGAGGGGACAAGATCAGTCAGTGCAAGCATTTGTCAGTAATCGTGAGCTCAACTCGGAACTTGAGGAGCTCCACGTGCTGACGAACAATACCAAAGAAAGAACATTTGGGTTGGTCCCATAAAGAACTCAAACTAATAAGAAATTAAAAAAAAAAAAAAAAAAATTAAGAAGGTATAAAACAGGATAAAAAATGATATCATGGTTTTAACGCAATTGGAGCAGCTCATTCCCAAGCCTTTTTATCTTCAAGGTAATCATTAACAGTATAATAAGCCTTTTGACATAGTTGTCGCTTTATGAATGATTTAAATTTATTCAGGCTTAGTTCTTGTATGCGGCTAGGAATTTTATTATAAAAGCGTATACATCTAAATGAGCCTCCTACTTTTTTAAGCCTGGTTACAGGTATAACAAAATTGTGTTTGTTTCTAGTATTTACATTATGGATATCACTGTATTTTTTAAAAAGATTAATATTTTTATGCGCATACAAAAGGTTTTCATAAATGTAATGGGAAGGCACAGTCATTATATTAATCTCTTTAAACTTATTTCTTAACGAGCATCTGGGACTTAACTTATAAATTGAACGGATAGCCCTTTTTTGCAATACAAAAATTGTCTGGATATCGGCAGCATTTCCCCACAATAAAATACCATACGACATGACACTATGGAAATAGCTGAAGTAAACTAAACGGGCTGTCTCTAAATCAGTCAAATTTCGAATTTTCCTAACAGCATACGCCGCGGAACTAAGTTTTTTGGACAATTTAAGTATGTGAGGGCCCCACTGAAGCTTAGCATCTAAAGTTATGCCCAAGAACACTGTAGTATCACCAGGATTCAACTCCTGACCCTTTATTAGTACACTAGTTTCCACTTGCCTAACATGAGGAAGTGTAAACTTAATGCATTTAGTTTTATTCTCATTAAGAAGCAGGTTGTTAACATTAAACCAGTGTACTATTTTTGAAAGAGCGTTATTCACGTCATCAATAACGTGCTGCTGACGTTTAAGTTTGAAAAAGAGTGACGTGTCATCTGCAAACAATACTATATCATGATTACCTTCTACAAGATAGGGTAAATCATTAATGTAAATAAGGAATAAAAAAGGGCCAAGAATCGAGCCCTGGGGAACTCCCATCGTAACCAAAGAACCAGGAGATCTTTTTCCGTTGACATCAACTCTCTGAATCCTATTACTCAAGTATGACGTAAGAAGATCCAGAGACTTGTTTCGGATTCCATAGTGGTAGAGTTTCTTGATTAATGTTTCATGAAAAACACAATCGAATGCCTTGGATAGATCGCAAAAAATACCCAAAGCATCACATTTGTTTTCCCATGCGTTATGAATATGTCCTAAAAGTTCAACACCGGCATCGGTTGTCGAACGAGCCCTTGTAAATCCGAACTGTTTAGTGTGTAATAATTTATGTCTATTAAAAAATCTTTGCATCTGTTCTAAAATAAGTTTTTCAAATATTTTACTAAAAGTAGGTAGTACTGAAATTGGTCTATAATTAGTGGGGTCCGATGTACTACCAGATTTAAACAGTGGTATTATTTTACTATTTTTCATTAAATCTGGAAACTCACCACAATCAATACAATTATTGAAGATAAACGATAAAGTAGGAGCTACAATGTTAATAATAGACTTGGCAACGTCAACTGAGTTACCCCATAGATCTGCAGTCTTTTTTACATTCAAACTGTGAAAGGTTTTAACTATATCTCTACAAGTGACATGTTGAAAATGAAATTCAAAATCGCTAACCTTTACATTTTCTTTAAGCAAAGACTCTGCTGCAGTGGGTGATGAGTTCAAAGATTTAGTGGTTGTTATGGGAATCTCTGAAAAAAAGTTCTCAAACACAGAGGCAACTTCAGAGTCAGATTTAATTACATTGTCATTAATAGTAAGACTGTAGTCACTACATCGGTCAGTAGCCTTTCCAGTTTCACTATTAATAATATTCCACGTTGTTTTAATTACATTACTACTGTTTTTTATCTTTGAACTCAAATAACGCGATTTAGCTATACAACAAACTTTCTTAAATAATTTTGAATAATTTCTAACATATAAATTAAATTCCGCAGTGTTTTTACATATGTTCTTTCGTTGTACAGCTCATAAAGCCGCGTTCTGCTTCTATGAATACCAGTGGTAGCCCAATCACTGAAAGCTGCATTACTATTCACCGAGATAGTCTTGGGAGTAAAGGTAGAATTAAACTCATTGCAATACATACTAAAAAAGGAGTCATATTGGTGATTAGGGCTAACACCAGTTTTCAGAGCTGGTAGTTTATTAATGAGTCTAGATTTAAATGTTTCTAAGCGACTTACAGTTTTAGGGTTGACAGTGATATCCTTTTTAGCCACTTTGTTGTTCCGGTACGGGAAACAAATTTTTTGCCCGCAGTGATCTGAATCTAGTAGATTTATAATTTCTTTGTTACTTGTTGTAACATCTGTATAAATATTATCTAGGCAAGTGGCACTAGTAGGGGTTATCCTTGTGGGCTCTAAAAAAAGATTTTTAAGATTGTAAGACTGAAAAAGACTTATTATTTTACTACTTAAACCTGAATTTTCTAATAAATTAACATTAAAATCACCACAAATGATAATAAACTTGTTTGAGTTACAAATCTTGTGTAAAACTTCATCCATAATCTTTTCAAAACAGTCATACAATCCTGAAGGAGGTCGGTACACACTTAATACAATAAACTGCTCCAATTCTACACAAGCTATTTCCACAGTTCGCTCAACAGACAGGGCCACAATATCTTTACGGTCTTTAAGTTTAAACTGGTTTTTTACTAAAATTAATGAACCACCATGTATAGCATTGGTTCTGCTGAACGAACTTCCAACCCGGTGATTACTGAAATTAAACATGAACTGGTGGCTTTTAAGCCAATGTTCTGTGATACACGGTATATGTATATATACATATGTATATATACGGACGGGCCTGTTGGTCTAGTAGTTAGTGACCCTGACTGCTATGCCGGAGGTCGTGGGTTCGATTCCCACTCAGGACAAATGTTTGTGTGATGAGCACGATCATTTGTTCTGTGTCTGGGTGTAATTTTATCTATAGTATGTATGTATTTAGAAATATACAAGTATGTTTATCAGCTGTTTAGTACCCATAACACAAGCTCTCAAGCTTAGCTTGGGACTAAATGGCGTTGTGTGAAAAAGTTGTGGAATATTTATATTTATTATATATAAAAAAGAAACATGTTACAACTAAATATGCAGCACGCACGCTGGCATGCGAGTGTGTGAGCGAGAGTAAGGGTGTGTGTGCGTGAATGTGTGGGTATGTAAAAGTGTGTGGATGTGAATACAGATAAAATCGAGTATTTGCGTGAGGGTGAGAGCGATGCAAGCATTAGGTCCAGGTCATATAATATTATTCCCGCAGCGCCTCAGTGTCATCATAAGTCAGTGGTTTTATTCAATTTGTTATTTTATTTTACATTCATTTTGTTTCAAATTATACACGTAAATATCTTCGTTGAGTCTTTTGTATAGTTGAGCTGATCGTTGAAAGCTTTTTATTATTGTCTTTCTTAGAGACAATAATAAAAAGGGGAGCAAAATTAAAGTAGTACCCAGTCCACCAGTCTCCATCAATCAATACTTAAATCGTATTACAAATTAGTACCTCAAGCTCTGTGTCCCGAACAAGGAAACTGGCTACTTTATACTTTTCGCTGACAGATCTCATTTGCAATTCAATGGGATAAAGGCTGTTACTCGTATTTATTGGATCCGTTAGATATTCCTTGTTCTATTGACCTAGTATGTTCCGTGGACGTTCAGAGAAATAGTTTTACTGTAAGAAAAATAGTTACTGAAGAATCTTCCGTCAGATATCTTCCAAAACAAGAACTCCCGGGGAGTTCTTGTTTTGGAAGATATCTGAAAGATTTTTTTTGTTCTGTGGGGAAGTTCACGTATTTCTAAGTATGTTTGCACACTAATTTCAGTCTCAATCGGTTAAAAAATATGTGTAATCTTCATTATTTTTGACATTGATTGTCGCTGAAACGCTCCTTGCCCGTGGTACAGACGCCAGCACATCAAGTAACCCCAATGTGCCAAATTTCTTTGATGGTTTTTCAACTTTATGGCAAACAAAATAAGGTTCATATTCAATCGGGAAAATTTGACACATTGGAGTAACTTGATGTGCTGGCGTCTGTACATTTGTGATAGTTCGATATTCGATAACTAAGAATTTACCAAAAAACAGTACAGCACCTTTATCGCATTTCAAGTTACGATGATTATCAGACGGTGTACAATGCGCTCTGTCACATCTCTGCGAGTGCGCATAGCATCAACCTAGATACACACTGACACTTGACTGTTATTTGTTTAACAGTTTGCTTCAGTGGTCTTCTCTATGAACTATCAAAAAAGATACTATATAAACCCTGCCGATTATCGTTAAAATTACATGCGGTAGTACAGTTAACCGAACCACTGCCTTTTTTTTTCTTTTCAGTGATACAGTTGACCGGACAAACGAGTATACTAGATTTTCAACGTTTTAAAGTACAGGATTTTGTTCTATTGCAATATTATTGTGATGTGATGTTTTATACTTTGTAGTTGAGATCTTAGAGAATTTTGAATAGACAGAAACAAAATTCATTTTTTATAGCTTCAAAATGTTACCTGTTCTAAGAACTTACAGCTTTTAAAATGGATGATAATAATACTGTAAGTGTTTACAAAATTTAGTTTCGCCCCTACAAGCAAGATTGCCTGTCCTTTTTGACTTAAATAATGAATAGACTGTCTTCCATCCCAGGTTTACCGTGAACCACGAACAAAGGCATCACTTACCTTACCAAGAAGAGACTTTTACTCAATACCCTGAATTGTAAAGGGTTACTATGGATTATAACTTTCAATATTGCAAAGTGACGCGTCTTAAAAACAGGTACAACTTTGTATGTTCCTAGTTTGTTATTACATAACTACAAATTGCTTACAAAGTAACCTGTTCCAAAGATATATTAACATATAGGGTTAGTTTTCAATAACCGGCCTCTGATAGTGATCTCGAATATGAACAATTTCGAAAAACACGAATGCAAAATCATCCATAGTTTTTATTTCGACCGTGTTGTGTATGAGTGAGAATTCATAGATATAGGACTCACTGGAAATTAAACCGATTAATAAAAACTAACCCCGTATAATAAGTATCGACATATTGCGTCAGAAAAATTAGCTTCGAATCATCAGCAAGCATTTATGAAATACTAGCTGCACTGGCAAATTTTCGCAAGTTTCGTCTAAAATTCAATTTGTGTTGGGTTTTGACCTTCTTAGCTTTAGCTTAAGACTAATCAAGTGTCAAATTTTCACCTGTTATTAGACTGGGAAGACAAAAAAATTGTCACTGTCTGTCATGTCATCAAAAAGGTGGCACTGCATTTGAAAAATGTTTAAGAAAACACTTTATACGGGGTTATTTTATAATTGTTGTATATGTGGGTAATCATAAGTAAGCGCGCACGGTTGTATCGAACGTTACTCAGTTTGAATATACGCTCAGTACGAACGCACGTCTTTTATTTATCAGTGGCGACGAGGATTAAAAACTTTATTCGGTGCAGAGTTATATGTGATTTATTGTGTCGTGTAACCGTGGACAATAATAAAAATGTCTGTGGGCAAAATCAAAGACTTTGATGTAAAAACCGGTAACTGGTCAGCATATGCGGAGCGGCTAGAAATGTACTTTCAGGCAAATAAGATAACGGACGATTTAAAGTTGCCAACGTTAATCGCGACCATCGGGGAACAAGCTTACGAATTGTTGTCTACGTTAGCGAGTCCTAGGAAGCCATCAAGCTTAACATATACGGCCGCGGTGGATCTACTGCGTGCACATCTGCAACCGACACCCTCAATCTTGGCAGAAAGATATAGATTTCGTCAAAGACGGCAAGCAGCAGGCGAATTGATAGCGGACTACGTGGCTGACTTGAAAAAGATGGCTAGATACTGTGAGTTTAAAACGAGCTTAGAAGAAAACCTAAGGGATCAGTTTGTGTGCGGTCTGCGCAGCGATTTTATTCGCCAGAGGTTATTCGCAGAACATGATCTGGACTACAGTAAAGCTCTGCAGTTAGCCAATACCCTGGAGGCAGCCGAGCGGGACGCCGGAGCTGTCGAGGGCTCGCGGGAACAAGTTTCAGACCGGGAACTTAGCGAGAAGATGTACAATTTAGGAATCAGAAATTGTTCAGCGTGCGGAGGCAGTGGCCATAGCTCGCAGAACTGCAGGTACAAAGATTTCGAATGCAGTTACTGTGGAAAAATTGGCCATTTACGTAGAGTATGCAAGAAGAAGGAGTTCGATCGCCGTAATACATCGGCAAATTCAAACATCAACGGTACGCGGGGAAGGTCACGCAGAGGTCGCGCGCTCGTTCCGAGCGACCACAGCGCGACGAAGGACGGCGGGACGCGACGCAGGGGCGCGGCAGTGCCGGCACGTGGTACACGCGACCGAGGAAGCGCTGCGGCTGACGCGAACCGCGACGCTGCAGGCGCAGCGCACTGGTTGAGCGAACCAGTTGCGGGTGACAGCTCCAGCGAGGGCCGGGAAGCGTCGGGTGATGACGAGGAGGCAATGTATCAGATGTCCTTAGCGAAGTATAGACCGGTGTGTATGACAGTTAACATTAACAATATACCCTTCACAATGGAAGTCGACACGGGATCAGCGTTATCTTGCATAAGCTATTCAACATACACTAAATTGTTTAAAGATTTACCTCTGAAAACATGTAAATTAAAGTTAAAATTTTACGATGGCTCAGCTATTCATCCGATAGGGTACTTGGAAACAAATGTCAAGTATAAAAGTAAGGTGAAATTATTAGATTTGTATGTAATAAATAAGGGGAGTACTAGTTTATTGGGAAGACAGTGGTTGTCTGAATTGAGTATAGATATACCGAAACTAAGTAAGTGCACAGAAATTCATAATATAGTATCAAGTAAAAATAACTTGCTAAATGATATTATCTCCAGGCATAAGAAACTATTTGACGGCACATTGGGCAAGTACACCGGAGAAGAGGTCAAACTGTACGTGCGGCCCGGAGCGCAGCCGATTTACTGCCGCGCGCGACCGGTGCCGTACGCGCTGCTTCCGCGAGTGGATGCAGAGTTGGACGCAATGTTGCGTGCCGGCGTCATCGAGCCTGTTGACCGGTCCGACTGGGCCACGCCGTTGGTCATAGCGAGGAAGGCGGACGGCGGAATACGACTGTGCGCGGATTATAAGGTGACACTTAACAAGGCTTTGTTGGTCGATAGGTACCCGGTTCCAAAGGTTGAAGATTTATTTAGTGGCCTTAGTGGCAATCATTATTTTACCAAACTAGACTTATCGCAAGCTTATAACCAGTTAGTTTTAAATGAAACGGCAAGGAACTATACTGTCATTAACACACATAGAGGACTGTTTAAATACAATCGATTAGTGTATGGTCTCTCTTCTAGTCCAGGAATTTTTCAAAAATTAATGTCCAATCTCTTTAAAAATATCCCCGACGTATTAGTATTTTACGATGATATTCTAATAAAAAGTAAATCATTGGATCAACATTTAAAAAGTGTAGAACAAGTGTTTCGTATTTTGGAAACAAACGGCTTAAAGATAAAGAAAGAAAAATGTGAGTTTATAGCGGACCAAGTGAAATATTTAGGGTTCATCATAAATAAAGAGGGAGTTCGAGCAAACCCAGAAAAGTTAAAACCAATATTAGAAATGCCGCATCCAACTAATGTATCGGAACTTAAATCGTTTTTGGGAATGGTTAATTTTTATGGGAAATTTATAAAAAAATTAAGCACTCACATTAGCCCTCTTTACGACTTGCTCAAAAAGGGAAGACACTGGAAATGGACAATGACACATACAAAAGTATTTAATACAATTAAAAACCTTTTGTGTAGTGCGGAAGTTTTGACTCATTACGATATGTCGTTAGAGAGCATAGTAACATGCGACGCAAGCTCGCGGGGGCTTGGCGCGGTGCTGGCGCAGCGCGCGCCCGGCGACAGTGAGCGGGTGGTGGCGTACGCGTCGCGCGCGCTTACCTCCGCCGAACAACACTATCGTCAGATACATAAAGAAGCGCTCGCGATTATTTTTGCAATGGACAAATTTCACCAATATTTATTTGGGAGAAAGTTCACTTTGCGTACGGACCATAAACCGCTGGTAACAATTTTTGGACCGCATGCTGGTATTCCTAATACGGCGGCTAGTCGACTTCAGAGATGGGCTATTAAATTATCAGCTTATGACTTCAATATAGAATATATTCGCACAGATAAAAATACAGCAGATGTTTTGTCTAGGTTGATAAATAAGCATAAGGAGGGGGTCTGTAGAGAGGAATTAGACACCCCGGAACAAACATATTTACATTTTGCTGCAGAAGCGTTACTCTTAGACTCACATAAATTAAAAAAAGAAACGGCTTCTGATAGCATATTAAACAGAGTAGCTAGATATATTAATGACGGTTGGCCGGACGATATCGAAATGAGAGAACTAAAACCATATGTTAATAGAAAAAATGAGTTATATTTAGAATTAGGTTGTGTGATGTGGGGACACAGGGTCATTATTCCAAACTCGTGCAGAGATAAAGTAATCACGGAGCTACATGAGGGTCATATGGGGGTGGTGAAAACAAAGGCATTGGCACGGAGCTATGTGTGGTGGCCGGGCATAGACGAGGCTTTAGAAGGAGCATGTCGTGCCTGCACCATATGTGCCGCGGTAGCCGACGCCCCTCCGGCGCACGCACCGCGCGCCTGGCCGTGGCCAGACCGCCCGTGGACTAGAATACACATTGATTTTTTGGGACCGATAGTAGGGCAAACTTATCTTATAATAGTGGACGCGCATTCAAAGTGGATAGAGGCAATTAAAATGAGTAGTACTACAGCGAAAGCAGTAATTAAAGAATTACGGGAAATGTGGGCAAGATTCGGTTTGCCAAAACAAGTGGTTAGTGACAACGGTCCACCCTTTTTCAGTACGGAGTTTAAGCAATTTTTAAGCACCAATGGGATTGAACAAATTTTTTCAGCCCCTTATCACCCGGCTTCGAATGGGGCGGCGGAAAACGCAGTAAAATTATGTAAACGAAATATAAAAAAAGCTATTAAGTCAAAAACAGACATACATGCATCCTTGTGTAGATTTCTGATGGCTTATAGAAACACACCACACTATACAACCGGGGAAAGTCCGGCAAAGATGTGCATAGGGCGCAATTTGCGCATGCGTCTAGATTGCTTAAAACCAGACCAGAAGCAATTAGTAAAGGCTCGCCAGAAGCAGGCGGAAAAGTCAACTGGGGGAAGGGTCAGACAATTTAAATCAGGGGACGAAGTCTGGTTTAGAGACTATCGAGGTTTGGATAAGTGGACGGCGGGGACAGTAATGGAGAGGACAGGTAGTACAGATTACATAGTTAGATCAATCAACGGAACCGAAGAACACAGACATATCGACCAACTAAAGCTTAAAGTGCCTAAAGATGTAACGGAGATAGTAGAATTAACTCGTAATAATTGTGACAGTCACCCTGCACGCGAAAAACCCGTAAAACGATTCCGCCCTTCGCTAATTTTCCCATTCGACAACGACCAAAAGTTCGGTACACCAGTCGGGGGCTCGAACCCGTCCGCACCGTTGGTAGCCGAGAACTTATCAGCAAAACCAACCGACAATACGGACATTTTGTTAGCAGCAACACCGCTAAAAACGTGTAGCGTGCCCAATGTGCAGGAAATAGATAATCAAACTTCGAACAACAATGAACCTAACGAACCGCCTAATGTTCGGCGTGTTCGCAAACAAGTAAGACGATATGGTATCGAGGACTGTTACAAATAAATTAGGGAAGTAGATGTACTGTATAAATTATGCATAATCATGCTTTGTAAATTAATTGTAATTAAGCATATTTAGGTTATTTGTACTAGTATAATAGAAGTAAGTTTAGCAATAATTCACAGCTGTTGTTTTTGTGTTAGTTATAAGTATAGTAGAAATTAAGGGTGAAGGTGTTGTATATGTGGGTAATCATAAGTAAGCGCGCACGGTTGTATCGAACGTTACTCAGTTTGAATATACGCTCAGTACGAACGCACGTCTTTTATTTATCAATAATCACTAGCCAAATTTTCACAGGATGTTCTACTCATAAATATGAACAACTTTCACTACGGGACCAAGTCGGTTATCTCGAAAAAAATATTTACTGTTGCATACAAAAATTCAATAGGTATTCGACCGAAATGTATGCAACAGCTGATTCTTTCTTCGAGATTTTCGAGATGGTTCCTTAGTGAAATGTATTCATATTCATGGTTAGACCGTGAAAATTTGGCTGGTGATAAAAAAATACCCTGTATAGGTCCATGTTTTGTTCATCGTAAATTTTCCATAGTTTTTAAACTACCCAAGGTATATGCTGTCATCACACATAATATCATTAAAATCCATCTAGTCGTTTAGTCGTCGACAGCTGACACACAAACCAACAGAGTTACGTTCTCATCTATACATACATATAATAAAACAGTAACGACAGAAAAACTGTACATTGAGAATTTTCAAGAAAAAATAAGTGGGTTTTGTTAGAAAAACGTAACTGGTGACAAAAAGTGACTTTTTAGAATTTTTGTCTGTTTGTCTGTTTGTCTGTTTGTCTGTTTGTCTGTATGTATGGGCGGGATGAACTCAAAAAGTACTGCATGGATTTACTTCAAATTTTGCATGAATATTACTAAGAGGTCGGGTCAACACATAGGCTATATATTATCACGCTATCACCTACGGGGGAGGAGCAGTGAATCTTTATTCTTCTTACTCATTCTGTGGAAGCGTGTAATCAAAGTACGCATATTTAAATGTTGGTTTTGTGTAAGCTATGCTATTATCTAGCTTTACACTATAAAAACTTCGCCATTTAAGTAACTTTGGCAGAGAAACATAGTTTAATGAATGTTAGTAGTATAAAGACAATTTGGAATCAGCGCCGTCTATGAGAATGTATAAAAATCAAATCAAGTAACACATGAACACTTTTTGAAAATTAATTTAAATTTTGATCGTGTTGGTGAGGTTAGTAGTTAGTTATTCTTTAAATTCATAGATGGCATTGTGCATTTTTTTCATCTACATATAATAAAACAGTAACGAAAGAAAAACAGTACATTGAGAATTTTCAAGAAAAAATAAGTGGGTTTTGTTAGAAAAACGTAACTGGTGACAAAAAGTGACTTTTTGGAATTTTTGTCTGTTTGCTATCACCTACGAGGGAGGAGCAGTGAATCTTTATTCTTCTAACTCATTCTGTGGAAGCGTGCAATCAAAGGACGCATATTTAAATGTTGGTTTTAAGTAAGCTATGCTATTATCTAGCTTTACACTATAAAAACTACGCCATTTAAGTAACTTTGGCAGAGAAACAAAGTTTAATGAATGTTTGTAGCATAAAGACAATTTGGAATCAGCGCCATCTATGAGAATGTATAAAAATCAAATCAAGTAACACATAAACACTTTTTGAAAATTAATTTCAATTTTGATCGTGTTGATGAGGTTAGTAGTTATTCTTAAAATTCATAGATGGCATTGTGCATTTTTTTCATAAAAGTTGTATCGTATAATTCGTTTTGACAAATTGAAGTTCCAACAAAACCCTCAAAATCTTGAGCAGAGTTCGGATCGTATCACATGGGATCGTATCAGTGTACGATTTTCAAAAGGAAGGCAGTTGAGGCCGTGGACAGAACCCTGCAGGGCATCTGCAGGAATGAACATTTGATGGGTAGTGTCACAGTTCTGCTCAGTGGCGATTTCAGGCAAACGCTTCCCGAGTTGACGCGGGGATCGAGGACACTCTACCAGAAGAGAGAAGTGGACAGGCGGTGCTTTCAGAGTCTCTCGGTAGAGTGGTATCCAGCTTCGAAGAACTCATTCGCTGTGTGTACGTGGACATCAGTCGTATAACGCACCAGCAGAATTCGTGTGAGAGGGCCATTTTGGCGCCCAAAAATGATCATGCTGCAGCAATTAACGAATGCATTCTCTCGGACATTGAGGGGAATGAAGTGGTCTATACGTCGATAAGCACTGTCGTCGAGCAAGATGACGCCACACATTATCCCGTGGAATTTTTGAACTTCCTGTCAGCAAGTTGACTTCCAGCGCATACCATCAAGCTGAATGAAGGTCGGCGTCCCGATTATGCTTTTTAGGAACAAATCTCCTCCAAAGTTGTGTAACGGGTGGTGTCTTAAAGTCATCTCTCTCCACAGACACCATTGAGGTGGAAATTATTACGGGTTGTGGCGTCGGCAAGGCAGTATTTATACAACGCATTCCCCTTATACTTCAGCTTCCCGATCCAGTTCGAGCGTGTACAGTTCCCCGTGAGTGTTTGCTTAGTGATGACAATCAATAAATCGCAGGAGCCGATACTCAGAGCAGCGGGTGTAGATCTCAGGACGAGTTGCTTCTCACACGGGCACCTGTACGTCGCTTGCTCCCGCGCCACCAGTCCTGACTATCTTTACATTTTGGCTCCTGGCAGTATAATTATTAACGTAGTTTATAGGGAAGTGTTATAAGGTAATACCTTTGAACGTATTTTTAACCGACTTAAAAAAAAAGAGGAGGTTCTCAATTCGACGGTGTTTTTTTATGTGTGTTTGTTACGCGATTACTCCGCCATTTATGGACCGATTTTCAAAAATCTTTTTTTTATTTGATAGGGTATACTACCAGGTTGGTCCCATTAGTATTAAACCTCAGATCTGATGAGGGATCCTCGAGGAAATGAGGGAACTCCTCAAATGATATAGGAAAACATGTACCAATTTTTAAATTTTTTGTTTGGTGACGAATCAAGCATTTACATTTAGCAAGTATCATTTTGTGAAGAAAAACTGATGAAGAAGACAGGCGATGGAACTCTTCAACGCATAACAACAAATTACTCGCAATAGCTACAGTCACATGTCTGTGCATGGTTTATGTATTTCCCATAACATTACGCCTGTCTATTTTAAAAGGTTTAGAAAGAACTTCATTTGCAATTGTTAACCGATTTCAATGATTCTTTCAAGTTTTGAAAGACTTTCTTTACATACAAAGAAACTAAAAATTGCAAAATAAAAAAAAAATACAAAAAAACTCTCTTCATGTAACTTATATTTTAATGCTATTTTAAAAGTTGTTAACTTATAATGCTATAGCGACACTGGAATCTTAGGTAGGTATATTTGGTGCTGTAGAACCTTCACGCAGACGACGTCGCGGGCAGCAGCTAGTTTATAATATTAGTGTAGATAAAATATTCTACAATCTAACCTACAAAACTTTCTATTGATTCTTCTACCATTATAAAGTTTTTTCAGTACCTTTCTTCAATAAATCTTGCGTGGAAAAAATCTGCATATTTAATTATTTTGGTGCAAGATATATTTGAAAGCAAATTTCTTCTGCTGCAGAAGAATCATGGAGTTATTCATTCCAAAAATATCGGACAAAACTTGACGTTTATATTTCCGAATTGAAAAACCAACCTTTTGTAACGGACGAGTGAAAACAGACTGTTACACCAATGAAGCGGTTATAAGTACCGAATCTTTCCTCGATTCCCAGTGACTACAGGTAATAAAAGAAAATACTACGACGCCATTCGCTATTTTCCTCAATTCAAATGAAAAAAAATTACTAAGGTAAAGTGCCCAATCGTAATCGTAAAAGTGTTCTACCTATAAAATTCCCGTCAGTTAATTTGTACCATCGAAGTTACAACTCGAGATACCTTCGTTTTGTCGGTAATCGTATGGTCCAAATACATACTAGAAAGTAAATTTAGCAAAGAATTAAATTTAATGTCTATACTAATAAATAAAATTGAAATGTCTGTTTATAATTAAATTAAAAACCGGCAATTGCTCAATGACTAAGGAGTCGGCCTGGCGATTGAAAGGAGGTCGTCTGTTCAATCCCTGCTTGTTGCAATATTGACGTGAACCCACTCTAGACACTTGCATATTTAACTTAGTTGGAGGGGTTAAGAACTAGTAATTTGCTACCCTAAATGCTAGTAAGCTTTTTGGCCTAAATAAATCTTTATAAAAGATTTAATCACACACTGTTTGTTAAACCTGTCATATTATGTTGTGCTCGTACACTGTATATCGCAGTTAGCAGTGTCTTACCCTAAGAAATATGACACTGAATTTATGTCGATTAGACCAAATTTTGTGTGATCTGTCCTTTCAAACCGATCAAAACCGTATCTTAGAAACAAATAGCTTCCTCTGGCTATTGAAAACAAACTTAAAATTATGTGAACTTAATCAATTTAATTGAAAAATATCCAGGTTGACATGCATTGGTTAGTAAGTTTTAGTTTAATTGTTTATATTATCATAATTTCAGCCAAGTACCGTCCTATGCTGCATAGCCGTATACCCAAAGATTTTTATAATGGTCTGTCTTACGCTGTCAATCTCTAGATTTCTGGATTAGTTTATGGCTGCACCCACTCTGCATCCTTCAGTACATAGTCGCAAAACAAATAACAACTGTGGCTTCATTGGCGACTTAATACTGGTCTCATACAAAAGGCGACTGTTTTAACAAAATAAGAAAACAGGTTAACACAATACGCTCGCTCTCCGCTCCTAACTTATACCAAACACCTCAAGGAGAAGGAAAACAAGCGTCACTCCCGTTTCCTAGCCCGAAACGAGATGACACCTTGAGTAATAGTCCCGGTATTCGTGTCACATCAGACCTTCATATAATTTTTCTTAAAAAAAAAAATGTTTTTGCGAACGAGGTGAATTTTTCTCCTGTTTTACACGGATCGGTTTTTGTTTGTACTTCAACTTCAACTCTTCTCTATGGCATTTGTGGAAGAAGACACCACAATTTTGCCAATAACACGTAGGTACTATGATAGACCATCAAACGCAGGAGATTAAATTAGTAATTATTGTTGATCTAAGAAGAGTGAAAAGATAATTTTTAATAACCAAAAAAAACATAGAAAACCTTATTCTGCACAGATATTTCAGTGTTGTAAGAGAGAGAGAAAAAAAAGGGGGGAGATGATAACTATTTTTTTTTTTTTTTAACTTATAATTTTATTTTGTTTATTTCAATAAACTTGCACAACTTATATACTTTTTTGTTTGTAATTTCCCAATGTAAAAAACGTTTTAGCCATTTTTGAAATTGTCAGATTTTATTTGAGATTATTTATAAAATAATAATTGATGATTTTATAAATGAGTTCCTTATCTGCCAGACTACCAGAGATGCCAAACATTCAAATTACTAGCGTCGCATACGAAAACATAAGCTATTTGCAGTTTCAGCAAACAGGGCTGTTATTTCTCAGGCATTATCTTCAATCCAAAGTCTCACCAGTGCCTTGGAGAACATTGAGTGCGGCGAGGGTCTGAAGCGTGGCGGTGAGGGCTAGTTGACCAGAATGTAATGGATGTAAATAAATAAAATAAATATTCCACAACTTACAAACAACGCCATCTAGTCCCAAGACAAGCAGAGCTTGTGCTATGTATACTAAACAACTGAATAACATACTTATATATTTCTAAATACATATATATTATAGATAAAATACACTCAGACAGAATAAATGATCGTGCTCATCATACAAACATTTGTCCTGGGAAGGAATCGAACCCATGACCTCCGGCATAGCAGTCAGGGCTACTAACTACTAGACCAACAGGTCAATCCAAGGTTTTTGTATGAACGTCTGAAGTACTGTGAGGGGATCCTTGACAGGTACATTTTAATCCTTTAATTTGTATGGAATCTTAACTCATTTCTTTTTTATTTTTATAATCATTATTATTCTCATTTTATTTGTTGTACTTAAATACTTTGTAAATCAGCAACTAAAATAGAAACTATAAAATTATTATTTTTTTACTCAACTAGCAGACGTCCCACGGTTTCACCCGCGTAGGTCCTATTTCCATGGGGATACAGAGATAAAAAGTAGCCTATGTGTTAATCCAGGGTCTCGGCTAACTCCATACCAAATTTTATTAAAATCCATTTAGTAGTTTTTACGTGAAAGAGTAACAAACATCCTCACAAACTTTCGCGTTTATAATATTAAGTAGGATAAACACATCTTTGTTTTGCTCGTGACTTTGTCCAAGTGTATTTTGTACTTTCACATCTCCTCCTAAAAGGGGGTTCCTTTCGTTTTAAAAACAAATATTGCCAGTAACACACACAAACAATGAAGCATTCTATTGGTAAAAGAATTTTCAAAATCGGTTCCGTACATTCAGAAACAACATCACGAACTCACAAACTTTACCTCCTTATAAAATTTGTAGATACGAGTATAGAGAAATAAACAATCAATACTGATTTTCAAATACATGACGTCTTTACTTAGGTAAAGACGTCATGTATTTTGGATTTTATACGGACTGACTGCGAAACAATGGTTCAGTAAAATTATTTCTTAATTTAGATTAAGAAATAATTTTACTGAACCATTGTTTCGCAGTCAGTCCGTATAAAATCCAAAATTACGAAAGAATGAATGTTCTACAAAAGGCATAAAGTTTCAAAAGAAAAGAACAAAAAGTTAACCAACTTCCTCACTAGAATTTTAATCCCAGACCTTATTTAAAATATTATTGGAAATTCAAAAAGCCAACCTACTTTTTATTCATAGTTTTCACGTAAAGTGGCATTTACACTAAGTTATCTATGATAGCTCTTTTTTACCAGATTAATGTTTAAATCCTCTTTCCCAAATAAATAACATTCTTTTTCTTGACAGTTTATTTATTAATTACTGCAAACATAAAAAGAATATTTTCTAAATAATATGTGGGTACAATAAATTTTGTTTTAATTGTGTTACAACGGTTCAAATCCAATTACAATGTTTACAGACCCCGTTTACATAATATAATTAAAACAGAATAATATACCTACCTAAAAATTAAATAGTGGAAAATAAAAACATTAACATCAGTCTTTAATACCGCTCACAGTACCTACTTTTCAAATGTTAATAAAATAATGAGTACTTCAGTTAAACGGTATTATAATTTTATAATATTCAACAACTTCCATAAAACGCCATCTAGTCTCAAAATAAGGAGAACTCGTGCTAGGAGTACTAGACAACTGATAAACATACTGATACATTTCTAAATACATACATAATTATTTTAGATAAATTTCATCCAGACACAGAACAAAATAATCGTGCTCTTCACACAAATAATTGTCTTGGGTCGAATCGAGCCCACTTTCTCCGGCATAGCAGTCAAGGTCCTAGTACAACTGCAGGCCAGTAATAAAAGTATCTTAATGTTATATTAGAAAAATATCATTCATACGAACTACGAACAAAATTTGCTCGCAAAATACCGAGTGAAAACGCGTCTTAAGAAAACTCCGAACTAATTTTACGGTCCACTAGTACTATTTGCGCACATCTAACTTCATTGCAAAGTGATTTCCTCTTCTCCTACACACGATGGCACAGGTTGCGAGTACGTGCCGACACGGTGTTCGGAAATTAAATACTTATTGTTTTGCCGTTATAAAATTGGTACGTGTGCCCACTGTGTGAAGTAGCTGGAAAATGCAATTGTGTTCAGAAAGCGTCGTACTTGATGTTGAGATTGGAAATTATAGTGCACGGGGCGTTATGTCGCGTGATATTTTGTATCTTCTAATATGTAACAAAGTTATTGGTTGAACAAAGACTGTCTCGGTATAATATCTTTAAAAACCGCATTTTTAATTTACAGTTCTAGCTGCACCATCGTCCCACATAATTAATATTAAGAATATTATAGAACGTCCTTAATATTTTAACCAAATATAAGCTTAGAGTTAAACTAATTTTGCCACTTATTTTCGTCAACTAGGTACTGATTTATGAATGATTTACAAGATATTCAAGTTATGTTCCGTACCTTTCTAGAAGATTTTAAAATAAAGAAGTGACTTTTTCAATTTGTAAGGAAAAATCCTAATGGATCAAAATAAAATGGTGTACTTTTACGGTTTAAAAAAATCTGTAAAACGATCTAGAACCATGTACAGAGGCCAGCATATCAACCGACCCCAATGTGTAAAATTTATCAAATAGTTTTTTTAACTTTATTCATGTTCAATTGGGAAAATTTGTCAGTTCGGGGTAGCTTCATGTTTTGGTGTCTGTACACAGTTTATGGTAGCTGATTATATCAACAACTGTAGAAAAGCGAAAACAAACTATTTTCACAACAGTAATATGTGGAAATGAGACAAGACAAAACAAGAGTTACTCGTACAGTGTTAAAGTAATTTTTAAACAAAATCAGCAAAGGAAAATAGAGAAAAGCATAAATTGACTTTTATCTTGCAGTGCTGTCGTAAGCTTGGACTAGAAGAAATAATCTACATACATTATGGGACTGGCACCTGTCACGTTGTAGAACGGAGATAGCAACATTGCAATTTTATATTTTCTAGGTTCTGGTGTCCACTAGTAGAAAAGATTATTCCTGTTGAAGCAGTTCGGTGAACTCCTCAAACTGGTTACTTATTGCGTCTTTTTGTAGCGATACAAACGCGCGATTGCCCAATCTCGCGGTAGCATCTCGGCACTAGCTTTAAAACTGATTTTGTATCGATGAACACGCCCGAAAGTGAATTCTTACCATGCGTATCGATGTCAAAGCTCGCATCGTTGTGCTGTCTACATTAACGTTTCTTTGTTAAAAATTGAGTAAATTGCGATGTGACTGTCGATGAGCAATAAATCCAAAGACATTCAATACCTATAGACCGGACATCACGAGCAAAATTTTCGTCCGAAAAAGTGTGTCCTGCTGGATACAAGTCTATGAGTTTTTTGTAGTACGCTCCGCTGCCGCTCCAATATTCATATATTATTCTAGATGACGTTACTGAGACATGGGATCAAAGTTTTTCTATGACATTTACTTGACATGCCCGCTCTATAGTATTTTAAATCTCTTTGAATAAATCTAAAGCTGTATCGCGTCAATATCGTCACCGAATCAGATAACATCAGTATTAGTTGTAATAAGTAAAATTAATTTGGAGTTTCATTTATACTTGGAAGACAAACAGTAACACAAACATTGTATTAACAAGGTAGTAAGTAACAAATTACAGAACTTAATGTGTGTGTTTTGCTACAGAATCGCTGGAAAAGTAACAGTGTGCAAGTGTCCTGCTGGGGCTCGAGTCTGCTATTGCAATCCTGTCTCAATGACCGATCACTGATCGAATATTTGACAACTTTGACAGTTGTTGTATGGGAAATGTGTCATAAGTTTGACGTTATACGTCAAAAATCGATCATTGACCGGTCATTGAGACACGATTGCAATAGCAGACTCGACCCCCTGATATGTGGCAATGTGGCCGCATTACAGTAACATTGTTGTTGCTGGTGGTACCTTCCACTTTACCAGTATTCTGCATCACTATTATAGCAAGACTGTATCGAGATTCAAGAGTCTGCTGGTCTGCTTCATCACAGACGCGGCACCTCCGAATCTTCTTTTCTCCAATTGCGCGAAACAGTCTCGCGAAAACTGCGATGTTGGATAGATATTGCACAATTGTGTTGTCAGTGTATCGTACGTAGTGCGCGTTTGCAATGCGACAAACATCAAATAAAAACGATGCAGACGCGCGCCTACAAAGCGTGCATCTGAATCGCTTCAAAAAGTTTATGTAGGCCACACTCAGACAAAGATCAGTTTCTACAAACAGAATACGCAAGTTAACTGCGTCTAAAAGTTTTGAAGTCTTGTAGTGTGCGTGTATCAAGTTTTCGATTCATCAAAAGAGCGTTGCCAGAAGTGTAAACAATCTTGTACCGAAGTGGTTCCTTGGGAATGAACAGTCACGAGCATATTTTTTTTGGTATTTAACGCGAAATTCGAACGCGATATTCTTGTGAAATAAGTAACTACTTATGGCATTTTTAACGTAAGTATTTACGTTTTTATACATGTGATGTGACTGACAAAAACAAAATAAAACAGTGGTGCCTTTCAACACACAATCTTTTTTTGTTTCACTGATTTCAGATTTTAGTTAGACTAATACTATGCGTTTCAAATGAGAATAGGAACGTCAATGACCTCTATCTGTCAGTTGTCACTTGAAAAGTGTGGTCTACAACGAAACCCTTATTCGCGTATCAATTTTATTTATTTTTTTGTTTTACCGAGTTGCAGTTATTTAAAATGAAAAAACGTCTTAAATGAATTAGTCTTGTGGACCGTATTTTTCTAGTGACATCTGACAGATAGAGGTCATTGACGTTCCTATTCTCATTTGAAACGCATAGTACCTGTTTTAATGTGATGTGATTAACTTAACTTACTTTCAGTGGTTTTTGGTTATAAATATATTACCACAATTTATTATTTCAAGCAATAAGTTATTTTTTGCATAGAGATTCAAAACTCCCAACAAAACTAAATTTTGCAGTAATTCACGAAATCAGAAAATAAACAGTTCGGGGTTAACGAGAAATTATAGAGGGTAGTCTGGGTGGAAGTTTAAACTATAATTATGGGCGCTTATTCGGAATTTTGAAATGGCCAATTTACCGCTGTTTGGAACGTCATAATAGCAGAAAATGTTTCCATAAAACGCCATAGTTGGGGTTTGTTTGCGTTTGTTAACTAGTGTTTTGTTAATGAGGGACTTGTTTAGAGGCCCGCGAAGCATTGCTGAATCAAAGTAATAATTATTGTAAAGCAAAAGTGTATTTTCTTAGGTTAGGTTAGGCAGGTGTGACAAATGGAGTTGCGTCGGTCGCAGCTGCGCGAGGTCCTGGTGTCGGCATGGCGGGACAGGCTTTCGAGCCCTACCGCCGGCCTCGTCACTATCGAGGCGGTCTGGCCGTTGCTCGAGCGCTGTCTCGGGAGGAGGCACGGCTCCCTGACTCTAAATTCGGAAGTCGGTGGCCCATCATGAATAAAACAAAACCACCAAAGCCACAGACTTCCTAATTTAGAGTTATTTTACACCGGTTAGTTTTTTTTTTGAAGTGGGTTTTATTTTTTGCAAAAAAGTTTTTATTTTTCCATTTTTAGTTGTTCCCATACAAATATTTGCTATGAACATATTTTAAATTGTTAATTGTTAACAATACATATCATGGTAATTGGTAATAGGCTTATCCACTTATCCCTAATAAGTGAAACTTAACATACCTAACTGTCGAAATCTAGGTATATTGTACACATCTGCGTACCCCTCAGAGCATACAGGCGTGATGATACATCATGATGTAGTATAAACAATAAACATCCAAGCGATTCCAGCAACCACGACAGATTTGCCGTCTATTTTTGAAGAGTTCCGTTGTATATCTCCGAAGATCTGCTGATCTTCACAAAATTAAAATGGGACCACCTCAGGAGTATACTCTTTCAAATACAAAAAGAATTTTGAGAATCGGTTCACAAATGGGGGAGAAATCAGGTAACATACATAAAAAAAAAAATACATACACACGAACATAGAACCTCCTCTTTTTTGAAGTAGGTTAATTATAAAAAGAGTTTATCAACAAAGAGGTTACCAAAACTTATTTAGAAAATCATCATCAATTTGACTATTAACTAAACCGTTGTAAATCCTCAATAGTAGAGTAGAAAAATAAAAAAAACACATTCTGTTTTTTTTCCTATAACCAGACAACACATTAATAATTAAGAATAATAATGACCAGGAAAATAATTAAAAACGGCCTGCTTTATATCCCAGTCGCGTAGAGCGCTTTTTGTTCGTAAATTGCAAAGATCTCTTGGTTTATTCAGAATGTGCCATGCGCTCACTGGCCCCATTCGCCAGTGTAATTTATAATTTCTGTGATTTGACCAAAGTTTTTATACTGGGTGGAAAGGGCATCGCTACACAACCTAAGAGTCGTTCAACTTCAAATCTTCATTAATGGCGTTTGTGGTAGAGACACCACAATTTTGCCAAAAGAGGTGTTCTAATCTCAATCTCCAAATCTGTCAAAACTACATGTAGGTAATTTACTCACATTTTTGACAGTTTTTATATTCATTGTTGCTGAGATGATATATTATTATGACTAGATTTTGAACGGTAATAGTTAAAGGAATTATTGTTTCCATATACGAGTTCAGTGCATGATTCTGCACCTTCCAGCGTTGACAGTTTATACACTATTAAACATTTGAACAAAAATGTTAAGTTGTTTTCGGATGTTGTGACGTATTTTTTTTACTCTAAACCGTAAATATTATGATAGCTAGCTACCTAATAATATTATTCATGTTACACCAATGTGTCAAATTTCTTTGATTGTTTTTCAACTTTACGTCAAACAGAATAAAGTTCATATTCAATGGGGAAAATTTTGCACTTTGGTTTAACTTGATGGGCTGGCGTCTGTACAAGAATGTTAGATTATGCGTCGACGCCTCTTTCACTCTTTATTAATGTTTCGGTCTTAAATGACATCATTTATTTATGTAGACCTTGAGAGCAAAAAAAGGAAACGTTCTTATTAAATTACGATATTTTCTTTAATACGACTTCTAATATTGCTTTTTATAATTGCTCGAGTTCTATTTATATCAAAATGACGTCAAATCGTATTTCATTGTAAATGGAGCTCATATTAATTTACAAATTTAATAACAGAAATATTTCCATTAATATAAAAGTTCTGTGAATCTTAACAAGACATGTTGTGATTACTTCGTACGAGTAATTTGTTGGAGTTGGACAAGAAATTTGGAGAGATTTTGAAGATTTACAAAACATATTGTTATGAGAAATTAACTTAACATAACCCCTGCATCCACCAAAAAATTGGCAGAGGTGTATTTGTAGAACACTCACATTTCGTCCTTGCCATCAATTGGGCACAAATCCAGACACCAGGCTGCTACTGAAAAATTCTAGATGGAAAAACTAAATAACACTTTGGCTGACTCGGGGATCGAACCCGGGACCACGTCATACTCAACGCTTGCGACCACACGACCAACGAGGCAGTCATGGTATGAGAAATTAAACATTCCTTAATCGGTAAACGATAAAAGTAGCGTTATAATAAGTAAACACACGTGTTTGTTTATTTGATAAAAAAATAAAAGGAACACTACACTATATATACTTTCCCAAATCTAGCTAAAACTTTGGCGTCAAAGTAGCTACTTCTATGCTCAATTAACAATAGCATTAGACAGAAGTTAGAAAAGGTTATTTTTAATGCACACTTTGTAACGAAAGTACAATCAAGCATGTTACAATTACGATAGACACCGAATTTATTGTAATCTATTTTCACAGCAGCTGTCACATTTAATTGTAACCATTACAACAATTTATTTTAAGAAATGATGTTGACTTAATTTAGTTATATTATTTTATATTAGTTGAAAATTACAGTGTCAATGATAAAGGCCTGAAAGAAGCAGGGATGAACAATATACGGACACATTCTTCGTTTCACTTTTATTCTTCTAAATTTAAAATAAAACAATTTGAATAAAAACTGTTTTCACTTATCTTTAAAATAAAATGTTCCGCATTCCTGCTTCTACGAGCCTCTTTTTGCTAATGCTATTACAAATAGAGCTTTTGAAAAACTTTTTTGCAAAAAATAAAACCGACTTCAAAAAAAACACTAAACGGTGTAAAATAACTCTAAATTCGGAAGTCTGTGGCTTTGGTGGGTTTGTCTTACTCATGATGGGCCACCGACTTCCGAATTTAGAGTTATTTTACACCGTTTAGTGTTTTTTTTGAAGTCGGTTTTATTTTTTTTTGCAAAAAAGTTTTTATTTTTCCATTTTTAGTTGTTACCATAAAAATATTTGCCATGAATTTATTTTATATTGTTAATTGTTTACAATACATGTCATCATAATAGGGTTTTCCACTAATCCTTAATAAATTAAAATTAACATAATTAACTGACGAAATCTAGGTATATTGTACCCACCTGCGTACCCCTCAGAGCATACAGGCGTGATGATACGTCATTATGTTGTATAAACAATAAACATCCAAGCGATTCCAGCAATCACGACAGATTTGCCGTTTATTTTTGAAGAGTTCCGTTGTATATCTCCGAAGATCAGCACCAGATCTTCACCAAATTAAAATGGGACCACCTCAGGAGTATACTCATTCAAATAAAAAAAGAATTTTGAGAATCGGTCCACAAATGGGGGAGAAATCAGGTAACATACATAAAAAAAAAAAAAAAAAAATACATACACACGAACATAGAACCTCCTCTTTTTTTGAAAGTCGGTTAAAAAATGACCACTACCAATAATAAACAACGTAAACAAAGTTAACACGAGCAACCCTAAGCACGTGACACACAACATTTATCCGTTTCATCCCGGAAAACCCGAAACTCGGAAACCCCAATAAACTTTAATGTTTCTCAAATCAAAAGGCCGAAACTAAATTGGTTTGATGATGAGTCCTTTGGCTCACGTCTTTGTTAAAGCTTTTCCGACTGTTGACACACATTCTGTTCACAGTAATCGCTTGCCTGTCTCGACTCTCTCACACACTCGTTTCTAAAGCTGAGGTCACATTTGAGACCTGTGAGTGTGTAGTGTTAAGTGGAGGAACGCGAAGGAGTACGAGTGTAGGAATGCGTTGTTTTGCTGGCATTGTTGCGGTATTTGGAAATTAAGTTTTTACTTTTAACCTTAAGCTTTCAAGTTGGGATTTTTTGGAACCAGGAAAATTAGTCATGCTGTTCGCATTATTTCTGGGCATATTTTTGTTTTATTGATCTGTAAAGTATACAAACTTTCCATAGTGCCTACTAGTACGTAGTTGAACGGCACTGGACCAATTTACTTGTGGTGGGTCAATTCCCGTTCGAAACAAATAATTTATAAGGTCTACAGGTAGTTGTTACGGGTCGTGACGGGCCTGTCTAATTGTTTATGGGTTTAGTATTCAAGTATTCAAGTATTCAAGTATTTATTGCAATCCATAATGAACATACAGGTGGAAGGTTAAACAGATTCGAGTAACAATTATGGACCCAGTCGGGCACAGCAACATCAAAAATTAAGATGAGTAGGAGAGAGGAAGAGCGCATTTTTAAACATTTTTTTAAAAATTTTAATTATTTGTAGAATTTTAAATGTTTGTTAACATATCTACGGTACAGGAGAAATTCCTAGCAAGAATTGCAAAACAGAAAAACTTAAAGGGCATTGACAGAAACGTTCTGTTTATAAGTCTTCGTCAATTTTACTTTTATACCAGTACTTAGACTTTTGACTTCCAATAATAAAATATTCTTAGTCTAATTTGGACTACACCTGACAATCATGTTAAAAAACTATTTCTTCTGATTCATGTGAACGTAGCTTTAAAGGAAATTGACCCGAGTCCTCGCTGCTCCGTGACACTACGTGCTTGCCATTCTGATATTACAAGAATAGATTCACCAATATAATGGCCAAGTCTAATAATTCGGGCTGTGATTGACTTGGTAGATAAAAACTGGTATATTTTAGGTAAGACCTACTTTTAACTATCGTTATTCTTGTAAATATGGGTGGAATACTTTGGGAGAAGTACTGGATTTCAGATGTATACTTATCAAGTGACATTTAAATTCATCGATATTTTAAAAAACCTGCGTAAAAGTCATTAGATCTTTTATTAAAAATTAAAGCGAGCCTTGGTGATTCTGAATTTAAAAACACATTTATTTAATTTTCTTAGCAAATGCAGCATCAACGTAGTAACGAATTTGATGAAAAGTACTACTGCATTAATTTTTGACCTTCACTATAAGTAGATCTTAGCTAAAACCATTATTAGCTGCAAAAATGGTATGAAAATGTTCATGTGTGATGTTACAAATGTTTGTGTGTTGAGCTAGTTGTGGTTTATATTTTATTAAACGGAACAGACGCAAACTATAGCAAAAACGGCAGAAGTGTCGCCCACACCCCATAGGGAACGCACCTAGCGTGTAATCGCTTAGGGTGGCCGCACACGAGCCACTAGCGACAGCCACAAACGCCGCCGTCTGAAGATAGGAGTGGCAACCACCGACGTCAACCGTGTGCGGCGAGTCTATACAATATGTATAGAAACTACAGGAAATACGCCAGTGGCGGCGATTTGTGGCGGCGTTTTGTGGCCCGTGTACCCTTAGTTTAGAGTCCTGGAGATTTTAATTTATAAAGGCATCCACAGATAAGTCCGGATAAGTAGTATACATCCTTCTAGGATGAACTGCTATAAGCCCCACAAGAAAGTACTTGGTACGTGCTACTTGAATCGCAATTCTTAAATTATCCGCTACGGCGGACGTCAAGGTTCTTAGCTTACAATGGCCTACACGTGGTAGGTAGAAGCACGCGTAACTTTTTAAATAGAAGTTTCTTTGTTGCATTAAAAGATTCTATGATTTGTGTAACGTGTTACGTTAGTAGTATGTTATAGATTATTTGCATTATTTACTTAATGTATAGCAAGTGTAGGTACAAGGTTATTTTATATTCATTAGTAAACGTAATCTTGAATATTAACAACTTTAAAATCAAATTCTTTGTCTCAGAATTAGAAACGTTAGTACAGACGCCAGCACATCAAGCTACCCCAAATTGTCAGATTTTCCCTATTGAACATGAACCTTATACTGTTAACGATAAAGTTGAACATTAACTAAGAAATTTGACATATTCGGGTAGCTTGACGTCCTGGCCTTAACTATTCAAAACAACCGACAGAAACACCAGGAACCAACACTAAAGTACGACTATGCCATAAAAAAATCTACATAAAAAGAAAAGAAAAAACATACGAAGTCGAAAAATATACTTTCCCTTACTAAGTTATATTGGAAGAAACTCGAAAACTTATAAAATATGGGTGAAGTTGGTGATACGACGGCTGAAGGTGTAATGTATTGCGGAAACCAGAAATGGTAAAGAAAGGGGAATATATTATAAACTGTTGGGATGTGTATCCATTTTGGAAAGCTCTTAGACGAAGTTGATAAGAAAACTTGCAGAAATAAATAACGCGAAGAAGTACGATTTTATACTTTTAATGTAACGTCTTTTCAAGTAATTTTCAAGAAGTAATTTAAATTTCCGAATAACAATAATCATCTTGGTTGGTTTTAAGTTATTCATCAAAATTAAACCAATATCTACAGACATGCCAAAATAGTATGCAAGAAGAAAAATACACTGAATTAAGGTGTTTTAACACGAACTTGTGGTGTAACTGTAAATAACATAAAATCAAACTTTGGGCTGCGACTGAGAAATTTCAGACAAAAAAAAACCCAATATTGCTTTGCCCACCCCTGGAAATGAGACCCAAGATGTCTCGCTCAGCTGTAGCTCATGTCATCACTACTACGAGAGAAACGAGGCATTACATATTTTTCGGATGTAATTTTTGCTTCATAGATTTTTACTTACAGTTCTCCCAAAGTGATAATGCGCATAAAAATATTCGTCACTGTTCGGCAACGGCCGTATTCCCCGAGTGTCGGATGACTATATGTATATAGAGTGGTTAAGTGCATTTTCTTCATGTATAATTAGGGCTCTTACGATTCAATGATTCGGGTGTTTCCGGGATTACGACAATTAGCGAAGATCTGCATGTTTATTATTAATTTGGGAATACTGTAATCTTATGTACATTTTTCTACGGAATGCGTAGACGACAGCTTTGTGATGGGTCTTTTACACCCTGCATGCCATTTTTGGTGTCCGAATAGTGTTAAATATAGTAGGTAAAAATGATGTAAAATAGGTGGTCATAAAATAGTCCCTGGAAGGATCCCAGAATTTCCAAACTCAAAATTTTTGTCTTGTCAGCGAAACATCGCTCAATATCCCAGAAGATTTACCGTCCATTTAATCGTAACAGATCTTATTTTCCCAATAATTGTTGCATCAGCATTTTTCTCTTATTAACCAGTATCGCTGAGTATACATTTTTCCTACCTTAAAAGAACAAAGGAAATACCTACCACGTGATATGGTCCATTTGTGTTTCGGCTATCTTCGTCACAGATCGGCAATTGTCCCGAAAGGCTCTGGGGACCGGTTGGCTGAATCGTGGCAAATGCAAGAATTGCTTCGATAATGGGCCCTATAAATTGTGACCTCTATCAGCGGTGTTTTGTCCAATATCATGTTTAGAATGTTTAACATGTGGTGGTAATGGGTTTAGGGGTAATTGAATGGAAAAAGGGTGGTGAAAAAAGGGTTGACTTTATTTATTGTGACACTGTCATAACCGATAATATTTTTACAGGCTGCAATGAAAGGGGTTGAATATCCAAAAGCGATCCTAAAAGCTGGAAAAATACAACTGGCTACGACATTTCAAATACTTCATGATAATGTACAATGAAATCGTCTAATTAATTAAACATAATTATTGTTATTGTTGTTTTAAACGCTGAAAACTGAGTTAATCCTTCAAATTCATGTCATGAAACTGTTGCATTATGCTCAGATTAATACAAAACTTAACTACAATATCTTCATGTAATCCTCAAATCCCCGGAATAACACGAAAGGATAAGCACAGTACGTAGCTCAAAATACGTATAATTACTTGCGAAGAAGCCTGGCAGATGGTGCCCCAAGTTTCTCATGCAGCCCGCGGCTTCCAAATGAAAAAGTTTGGTGTTCGGATGAGACTCATAGCATAATGAGTTCAACAAATTTTTTGAGCAGCAAACTTTTTGACTAAAAATGTTATTGTTAGTTCGGTTTTGAACCAGATTGAGCGATTCACTTGTTTTTTTTACTGTTAAAGTTAGATTAAATGTAAAAGAAGGTTTCTGCTGCTTTTCAGTAAGGGGACATATATTTAGTAACCCTTTTCAAGAGTCCAATCTTCTGCTCAGATATTAATTAGTCAGTGTTAAACAATCACTTCAAAATATTATTTTATTAGTATTTAAACGGTATTGATTTGCAACCATTGAGTTGATAACCAAAAAGTTTTATTATCATAGTTTCAATAATATGCTGACTGCAAATAGTTCAGAAACGATGTAAGATTATTCTAACAGTCCAAAACTATTCTATCCCAGTAACAGATTGTGCAACAAATCAAATAAGCAATTATAATAGCGTAATACTGAAAATACTGGTAGACATACACCTGCATTCGGTTAAACTGGAATCAGACCCCAACATAAATGTTAAGCATAGAGGTTAAGCATAATAACATGATTATGCAAAACAGTCTGAAAAACAGAGTAGGAACAAATGCTCGGTTAAATCCATAATGGAAACTGTTTAAACCGATCGACACGACGCCGACGCGTTGACATCCGCGTGACTTCCTGGCTTGTCACCGCTTCGTTCAAAAACAAAAGCTATGAAAACAGTACCTAACATGCCTATTGTAAACAATGAATGGACAGCGTTCATAATACCTATAATTTAAAAATAGCGCAAGACTTTTATTTTGCGTGCGTATAAAGAAAAAATCTGACTATTAACTTATTCACGTCATAAGGTAGGTTGCTAAGTGAAAAAACAACGTTATAGTTTCACAGAAGATGTAGTGACATATTGAAAAGAGTATGCTTAGATGGTTTGAAAGGCGACTAATTAAAAGTATTTATATAGGGTGACTGGTAATTAGTGATGGATACCTAAACACGTGATTGTATTCATGATTTCAATAAACATTCCCAAAGAAACTTTTTTTTATACACAATAATAATCACAATAAAATAACAAAAACGCTGTTTGAAATTCCCTCGCGCGCGCCCTTGATTGATCACAGTAAGCAAGAATCGGTACGATCTACTGCTGTTAGTCTGACCTCGGTAAGGGCAGAATCTACTAGTAGTAGTGGCGTCACACGCTCCGCCGCCTCCCCCCTGCTATCGTTGTGCAGTACTGTTGTAATTGAATTAATTGAAGGTGAGTATAAACAAAAAGATTCTTTGAGAAAGTTATCCGTATCCATGAGTACAACCACGTGTTTAAGTATCGGTCACTAATTACCAGTCATCCTATGTATAAAGCAGATGTAAATGGAAACGGCGCCGCGGCGATATCGCTGGGATGCTCTATAGAAAGACCTACAAATACCTTATTGGTAATGTACTTCAGAAGAGTCATGTGCGCAGTACTCGCAACTGGCAGCGTGCGTGTAAGACCACATGTATCTATGTACGTAAATAAAACAAAAGAAGTATGTAAATATCATACCAGATGGCGCACTGTAACATCTACCTACCGCTATGGAAAAAGGCGTGATTTTATGCATGTACCTATTTTCTCACACGCCTATTCCTGCACATCCAAACGAAGATTGCGATCGTAGCGGTAATATTATGTTAACCATATTTTGCACATTGTGATTGTGGACATCCATACTTTAGTATTTTAATAGGTTACAATATTTTTTATACCGATTTTGATAAGTAAGTTAAGTTTATGATTCTGGATTCAATTATTTTAATTTCCTTTATGTTAAATCGCGCGGATAACTTTTATATCGCAATTAAGGATACAACAGTTTTAGTACGTATGTGCTGCGATAGATGTCGCTACAATGTAGTATTTATTTAAGACAAACCTTTCTTTAAGTTTAGAAATACTTTTTTTATTATGTAAGTATGTGTTAGAAAAACTGGAAGGTTTTATTAGCGCGTGTTTGCATTTGTTTTGGATAGGGCCACAGCCTTACAACTATGATAAATACAAATAAAAGTTGGTATCTATAGATAAAGTAATAGTATCTCATTAGCGACAGTTTAGATCTTAGGCTTCAATAAAATACTGAAATATGAGCTGGCTTTGAAAATCCATAAAAGAACTTCGATCGTGATAATTAATAAGCATAATGTGCAAAGAAAATCTCTAGGTTCAACCTTTCACAACACCATTTTCTTTAAAATATTACAAGTGTTCATAATTGGCAAAGGCTGAACACGCATACTTTTCACACATATTGCCATTAATCCAAATTGAGAATCTCCTACTTTATTATATGGGTTAAAAATACAAAACAATATGTTTTGAAAATACTCCATTTGTACCCTACCAATAATAGATATCGTATTCTCTTACTTTGTAAAATAACATTTTATTCAAATCACAACCCTTCATAACCAGGCATTACATTATTATACAATGCGGTAAAGTCGGAAATACTAGAACATTACCAGGTTACATGAAACACGGATTTATTCAAAATGGCTTCATTACCACGCCACGGGGATTATAAGCTTCCAAAACTAAGCATTAAAACCACAATCGGTATGCGAACAAAGTGATCCACTACCAAAATAGAAAACTAAATAGTAAAACTCTTTACACCATCCATTGCGCGATAACTTCACGTTAACCATAGCCGTGTTATTGAAAAAAGGCAATGGAACGCAAAATTAAATTTTAAATTCCGAACGTCCGTCTCGAGGTAGGAGCACAGGCGTTTGTTTCTCGACTGTTTATTTTTAAGCTATTACATAAGATTTATAACCAGTCGTACCATTATCTTCGCCGAAACAACGAAGTTTGGTCTTGTAAAGGAGTGTTGCAAAAGCACTGGCCATTTGTTCGTAGAGATCCTTTCCACTAATACTGCTTGAATGTTGTCTGGATTTTTCGCTTGAAAATAAATAAAGTTTTAAGTTTAAAGTTCAAATTGGAGGTAGATGTTGACTTTTATAAGTTACTAGCTGACCCGGCAGACTTCGTACTGCCTAATTAAATTGCAATAAATTCCTGTCAAAATGATTTGTAATGTGAAATTTTTTTGTTCCTACATATTTTATAGTCGGAGCAAAAAAATCTCCTGAACAGAACCGTCACCCTGGTGATAGGGCGTTGTGAATAAGAAATATAATTAAATAAAACATATATAAGCATTTAAAAATAAGTAATCCCTTCATTGTTAATCATGTGAATCATAATGATTAACAAAAATCAGTTTTATTTTCATTGTAGTGCTTTGTGATATACTTACGATGTTTTTTGTTTGATTATCTGCCGCATATAGACAAACTAATCTGATGGTTTTCCAACACGGGAACAGGCAACATACAATTGACCATGTGAGAAACATGGGTTTTCCTGATTAATACCACAAACACTTAATGATTGCCCCTGGGACTTGTTTATGGTCATAGCAAAAGCAAGCCGAACTGGAAACTGTAGTCGTTTAGAGTCAAACGGCACATCATTCGGAATAATTGAGATGTGCGGTATGAGAACGTCTTCTCCTTTATACTTTCCTTTCAGTATAGTTGCTTCTATCACGTTGTTTAGTATTTTTTTATCGCTAACCGTGTGCTGTTGCAAAGACGCGGTTGGTTGATATTTCGCAACATTATAACTACCGATCCAACCTTTAATTGAAGATTGAGGTGGCAAATCCTGGCAAATCCAGCGAGTTTAAAAATTCTGGTGGATAGTTCACTACATCATCATGGTTAGTAGCCGAATCAACTGATTTATATATCCTCGATTCGCCTGTAATTTGTTCTTGAATTTTTAAATTTAATTAATTCATGTTTTTTGCAGCTAATCCTAGCTCGTTCGCTCAACCAATCATGGTTCCTGTAATTTTGAGAAACATCTGGAAACACCAAATATCTTTTTATTATTTTTTATTACCTTCTGGATAAGTTCATCTTTTGATCGAGTTAACTGACTTAAAACTTTGAGAAATGTTAATGCAGCCAGTCAACATGTCTATTATATATTATAGGAAATTTGCCACTACCAATGTCAATGAGTTGTTTAGAAAATATGTTTCCAGATTGGTTATTTTGCAATTTGACATGCATATTCTTGCTAAAATAAAGTACTTTGACATGTTTCCACAATTGGAGGACTTTAGGCATGCATTGAGTTCGTCAGCTTGAGGCATGTTTGACGAAAATCTCCTGCTAATAAAATCTTTGCACCACCAAATTGGTTATGATTGCTCCGTATATCTTTTAATGTGCAAATTGACTCTTTGACGTTAGGAACATACCTACATTGTTTAAACAACAGTGAGTGCTTGTAATTCAATATGAACTTTATGTAATAGCAATAAAGCTCATTTTAGTTAGAAAACGTTTGTATGGGAAAAAGAAAAGGGCTGTTTTAGGGGTTTTCCGGCAACTATTCGAATTTTTCTCGTCGTAAAAACCAACTTTGAACTTCAACGAACAATAAAAAAAAGAATTGGTCAAATTTGTCCAGGCGTTGTTGAGTTATGCGCTTACCAACACATTTTGCGATTCATTTTTATATTATAGATTAATAAATAAATAATAAAGTTACTCGAGAATATAATTTGATATGAGAGTTACACTGAGATAGTAAAAATGTTTAACTACTACGCTTGAAGCATAAACACTAATAATAGCCGAAAAAGAGGTAACATCCCTACTCCGTGCTGTTTACAGGGTGAGAAGTGACACCGGTAGACAATGGAGGGGATAACTTACCAAGTGATTTGATTGATGTTATCGAGCGGGATAGAAAATGATAAAATTATGAAAATGACTATTAAAAAGCAAGGTTTGGTGATAAAAAAGTGCAAATTTAGAGTTGTAAGTATGTATTTTTTGATGCCACATAATAAAAAAATAAAAATATCAAAAAAATAAAAAATAAAAATTTGGGGTGAACACCCCTTATCACTTAGAGGTTAGAAAAATAGATAGTAGCCGATTCTCAGGCTTACTGAATATTCATAAAAAAATTCATAAGAATCGGTCAAGCCGTTTCGGAGGAGTATGGGAACGAACATTGTGACACGAAAATTTTATATATTAGATTAGATTAGAAAGAAGATTACTTAATAATATTATTTCTATTACCTAACTATGCACGATCCACATAATTAACACAGTTCAACTTACCACCTTAAAGACAAATGCCTGCTGTTGAAATTCAATAAAAATTTGCACAATACACGTTATTGATTTGATGGTTTCCAATTTAAATGTTAGGAAACAAATAACTTATTTTTTTTACTTTTTTTTTCACAATTTCACAGTGAACACAATACTTTTCAATATTTACTTTTTGCCTGACATTATGTCAGTTGCCAATCTGCCATTTACTTTTCTCTAATTTTGTGTCTTAGTTTTTCATAGTGACTATGAAGGTTGCATCTGATTTATGTAATTTAATTTATTTTTATTAGCTCTAATAATGTAATTTATTGTTATTTTCCTGAATTTTCTTTGCTATAAACCTCACGGAGCCCGAGACCTTTCCAACGAATGCAAAACCGTGGAAATCGGTTCGTGCGTTCTGGAGTTATATCGTCAGGAAGGAAAACCCGACTTATTTTTATATAGTAGATTTTTATTCTAGGAGTTTTCTTCCTGCAGTTTCATTTGATAGATTCCTGTTTTATTTGTCTTGAAACTGTCTCTTTTTTTTTGGTTTGCTTTACTCCGAGACGTAACTATGTGAATTTCTCTTGTATTTGTTCCAACTTATCAGAGATAATCAGAAAATTTCTTCATACTAATAATATGGGCTGCAATAACTTATCGATGTCCACTTATTGAAGAGGACTTTAGTATTTTAGTATGAATCGGTTACAAGGATGTGTGCTTTCAAAAATATTATATTTCTAGAATATGTATGATTTTCTTTGTTTTTTTTTTTTCATTTTTATATGGTTAGTGATTGGTGTAACCGTGTATTTGTAATTGTAATTGGTGTAATTTGCGAAATCACTTCTGAATCCGCAGTGAAATCATGTAAAATCAAAATAGCGTATTCTTAAATGGAGTGATTTCTACACTGGCGCCACCAAGTAATGATCAAAATGAGACGAACTAAAACGGGTGAGTATTTTGACGTTGATATGTGAATACCGTTTAACAGGCGACATGAGAAGCGTAGTGAGTATGACTTTCGAGATGATTTGCGAAATGACTTTCGAAGTGATTTACCATTTACAGAATAGCACTGCAGTAGTTTACCCAATGGTAAAATTGTGAACAATTATAACTAACAATAAATAATAATAATTATTATTATAAAAGCGATAATGCTCGATATTCTAGACTACAGTCGACTGAAGAATCTACACATTTCTTCTTTCCACTCTTGACAGTGTCGTGCTCAAAACAAAAGAAATATTTCTCAACCTGTCACTTTTTCGATTTTTTTCAAGACAAAATATCTTTCTACGGTGGTCATGCTACGCGTGCAGATGTACAGTTCAACCACAGTCTAAAAACATACAGTCGTCCGACGAAGCTGTCTAGACAGGGCAATCGTGCGGGGTGTAAGGGGAGACGCGGGAAAGCCGCTCCCGCACTGCGAACAAACCGATGTTCGTAGTGCGGGAGGTATTATTCAAGTCCAACGCGTGTAGAAGTTGTTGGCATTTTTCCAGAGATCAAAGGCGTCGTCCTACTGTATTAATATTTGTACTGTGGTTCAACAAAGAATTCAATTCTCAACTCTCTTTCCTTGGTACACTGTCTAATTACTAGACTGTCGCCCGCACACGGCTTTTAGCCTAAACTTTTGCTATTGCACTAACACCCAGACCAGATGCGGTGCCGAGTAAATTTACTTGAATTTCAACCCGAAAGCATTACCCTTCTCCCTCTTTTACGTACTGGTGGAAAAGGATAGGTGGTGCGGTAAGAATCGGTACAAAATGCAGGGAACAGTTTAAATTGAAAATGCTACCTTGGCGCAGCAGTGGACATGATTGGTTTGTTACGAAAATTGTTTCTGTATATACGTCTCTAAATAATTGTGTGAAATGCCAGGTGCTTTTATTCTTATTGTGTCGTTTAAAAGTGCTTTTATGTGCATACGTATTTTACATCAATGAATAAACGGAATAAGAATTAAAATCACAACAATTATTGTTGTTATAAATAATGTGTAACTGTTCTACACTGTTGTCCGGTAAAATCTACTAATGCATGTAGTTTGAACCATGATCCGGTCACCAAACTATCAAATTGTACCACGGAAAAGCCAAGCAGCGGTCATTTAGTCTTTTTTGTTTATACAATATGTAAAGTGACCCTGGATTTGTCTATATTATTACAGGGTAAAAAAGTTTGATTTTCTTACAACCACATCAAGGTAGGAATCATAAGTATTATAGGTTATTTTACAAGGATGCTATCCTATTCGATCTAGCAGTAATATAGCATAATCTTCCTGATAATAGTAATGATATGGTCTTCTGGCCGAAATGGTCCCGTACAGTGCGGTTTATGCGCAGTGCGTTATAGCAGTGATAGCCTAGTGGTGTGACAGGTGGATTGTAATTCATAGGTCTCGAGTTCGAACCCAAGGCACGCACCTCTGACTTTTCGGATTCATGTGCGGATTGAATAATTATCACTTGCTTCAAAAACGGTGAAGGAAAACATCGTGAGGAAACCGGCATGCCTGAGAGATATATGTCTCAACGGCATGTGATGCCAAGTCAGAGGCCCATGGGCGGCATTAAAACTCTGACACCAGGTTAGTTACTAACCACACGATAAGAAGAAGAGTGCGGTTTCAGAGGGATTTCCTCCCGCATACACTTGGATTGTGGAATGAGCTCCCTGCCGAGGTTTTCTCAGAGGGCTACAGTATGGAGTTCTTCAAAAGGGGAGTAAATAGGTTTTTAAAGGGTCGGCAACGCGCGTGTGGTGCCTCTGGTGTTGCAAGTGTCCATAGGCTACGGTAACCGCTTACCATCAGGCGGGCCGTAAGCTTGTTTGCCACCGTCGTGGTATAAAAAAAAATAGACCCTATTTTCTTTGAAAAATCAACAAAAACAATTCATAAAATTCATTTTCCAACCCACTTTCAAGTGCTGTACTGTAATTTTAACTTTACATAAGTAAAAAGAGGCAACTTGTTCACATTGGAGAGGCTGAAGTTTCATACATGTCGGCTACCAGTACTAATTAGCAAACTTACTATCTAGGTCAGAGTGGACAAAGCAAATGAGTTTTAAGGAGTAACTTTTTTTAATGCGTTTTTTCCCTTCACTAGTGACGGAACTTTGTAACAGAATGGTACATTCGCATTATGAATAATTATTATGGTAAAGTCGCATCGCAGAGCGTCAATGAAGACAAAAAAATTACAACACATTTTTTTTATTTAAATACAGTTTTTGCTGAGAAAATAAAGTGTTGTAATAGTAAAAGTATTACAGATGCTTTCCGTGGAACATAATATGAAATGTGACCTTTTGAAAACCTCAGGGAAATCAACCTTGCGTAGTATAATGTTACGTCGACGTTGACATCTGACATGCTTGATGAAGATTCAGTAAGTTCACTGCTATACAGTAGATGGACATTATTCGAAGATGTAGCTACTGTAAGAGTTTTAAGTAAGTTTTAAAATATTGTGGATAATTTAGTTAAAGCGATTTTGAGTACGGTTGAGTAAAATAACGTCATAAAGTTACATAAAAATTTTCCCAATTGAATATGAACCTTATTCTGTATGATATACAAGTTGAAAAACGATCAAAGAAATTTGACACATTGGGGTAACTTGATGTGTCAAATTTCGTTGATCGTTTTTCAACTTTATGTCAAACAACCTAAGGTTCATATTTAATTGGGAAAATTTGACACATTGGGGTAACTTGATGTGCTGGCGTCTGTACCTATTTAATTTATTTTAATTCGTTTTATTGTATAGTTGTTATATTGATAAAGTTGAAGAAATTTTCTTTTAGGTGATCACTTGATCAGTCATATCGACGATATATTATCAAACATCCATCATCCTGAGAACTGTAGCGGAGAGTTATAGCTCTCCAATTGTAGTTTGTATTGTCAATAGGGTAATTTGTACTAACACTAGATAATAAGGTATTTATTATTGTTACTAACACTTTATGGATTTATGTCCGAAATAAAATAAATATTATTATTATTTATTATTATAACACACAATTATTTTATTGTCATCAGAATTAAGAACCCTAAAATACAGGGATGCTTCTAGTTTGAGACAACTGACCAAGGAGACTGAGTTGTATACTTTTAGTTACAGATAAATAGTTTTTTTTATACATATATTTATTATATTACTAGCAATGTGGGTTTCCTAAAAGCTTATAGTTACAGATAAATTGAATATGATCACAATATTATGTATTCTTATTTGATTATTCTTACTTTAGAAATCAGGTAGGTCTCAATTTAAACATGTTACCTAATACAGACAAAGACTCTGAAAATTATATCAGTCGGTTTAAATTCCTATTCCAGGGCAAGGGCCTTTTCTTACTACAGGCAAGGCACGAGCATTTAATCACCACACTTGATCAAGGACGGGTGGCGATTTCGGTGTTTTAAAAAAAATTATAAGCCTAGATCTCCTCTCGATGTTTTTCTTCACATCGATGTCACTAATGGCTAAGATAAACTTGGAGTAGAACACAAAACAAAAATAAAAGCCTCCTTTACTCTTGCTCTATGAAATGTCCACTTGAACGCTGTAAGTACTAATTGTTTTATTTGCTTTCGTCCAAGATTTGTACTGGAAGTGGAACAAGTTACCGCTACTGAAACAAAGGTAACTTTGAGGAGTACTAAAGTTTGTCAAGTAAATGGAAAAAACTTTTTTGCAAAAAATAAAACCGACTTCAAAAAAAACACTAAACGGTGTAAAATAACTCTAAATTCGGAATTCTGTGGCTTTGGTGGGTTTGTCTTACTCATGATGGGCCACCGACTTCCGAATTTAGAGTTATTTTACACCGTTTAGTGTTTTTTTTGAAGTCGGTTTTATTTTTTGCAAAAAAGTTTTTTATTTTTCCATTTTTAGTTGTTGCCATAAAATATTTACCATTTTATTTTATACTATTATTTTATATTCTTAATTGTTAACAATACATGTCATGATAATAGGGTTTTCCACTAATCCCTAATAAATTAAAATTAACATACCTAACTGACGAAATCTAGGTATATTGTACCCACCTGCGTACCCCTCAGAGCATACAGGCGTGATGATACGTCATGATGTTGTATAAACAATAAACATCCAAGCGATTCCAGCAATCACGACAGATTTGCCGTCTATTTTTGAAGAGTTCCGTTGTATATCTCCGAAGATCAGCACCAGATCTTCACCAAATTAAAATGGGACCACCTCAGGAGTCTACTCTTTCAAATAAAAAAAGAATTTTGAGAATCGGTCCACAAATGGGGGAGAAATCAGGTAACATACATAAAAAAAAAAAAAAAAAAAAAAAAAAAAAAAAAAAAAAAAAAAAATACATACACACGAACATAGAACCTCCTCCTTTTTTGAAAGTCGGTTAAAAAGTACTAGGTACTGGGGTTGTTGGAAGCTGTATGGATCTTGTTAGCTGTACGGACAATAGGAACCTTAGTTTTCTGAGGTAATTACTGGGAATTTAAAAAACGTACCTATAGTTTAATTTTTAACAGCCTGCGTAGCATGAACACATTGAACACCGAAGAAACGGCCTTTGTCTACAGACGAATCGGCAAAGTGACAGATTATATAGACAATTCTTTCGTCTCGAGCATGACAATGTCAAGAAAGATGAGAAGTTATATGCCGAAGAATGCCGAACAATACCGAGCATGAAGTGCGTACCTACCTATTTTCTCCACTTTTGACAGTTATTTTCGAAACATTTCCTGTCAACAAGTGTCAAACAGTCTACATCAAATGAGACCTAGATAAGAGCAACTTGACAGTTGCTATAGACAGCATGTAATTTTCTTTCTCTACTTACAAACGCTTGTCAACGAGTCGCCTCATGCTCGGGTAGAAGAAATGTCAAGTTGGACAGAAAGAAATTTGTCGTATCTCGGAAGAAAGAAATTAGGTGTTCATGCTACGCAGGCAGGAAAAGCAACCTGTCAATGTTTCGCAAGGATGGCATTTACAGGCCAGTTGGTCTAGTAGTTAGGGCCCCTGACTGCTACGCCAGAGGTCGTGGGTTCGATTCCCACCCGGGACAAAGTGTTTGTGTGATAAGCACGATCATTTGTTCTGTATCTGGGTGTAATACGTACCTATGTATTTAGAAATACATAAGTATGTTTATCAGCTGTTTAGTACCCATAACACAAGCTCTTAGCTTAGCTTGGGACTAGATGGCGTTGTGTGAAAAAGTTGTGGAATATTGTTATTATTATTATACCATATACCGATATACCATACACATCGACTTCTCTGGTAGATTTTACAAAGAGTCTATTGTACACCTATCTCTTGTCCTGAAACTACTATGCAGTAAAAAAAACACCCAAATGGAGTCAAGACTAACCTTGACTCCACCTTCATTTTCAAGGGGATGTTTTTTAGAGAACATTAATTCTGGGCAGAACCAATAAGATACCACGGAACTTCCTAAAAAAACTTGAATTTCGTTATTATTCTCATTTATTTTCTTTTAAGTATTATTTAGTTTAGTTTCTTTGTAATCAAATAAAATTAAAACTATTTCAGTACACAAAGGAGAACTTACCCCGAGACTGCAATGTGGCTTGAAAAGACGTTTCTTAAAACAACTTCGTAAGTTAATCCGATGAAGGAGTATTTTAAATTCGTCTTCCTGAGTTATAAAAGCAAATCATGGCCGACTTTAAGTGCTGGTCCTAAAACTGTGCATTTTATATTTCACTTTATTTTATGGGAAAACGGGTTTTTTTTTCTGTCTGCGCAAACATAAAAATGGGAAGTTAACTTTGAGGTGAACGACGCCGATGTCTAAAGATTTTTGTGGGAAACTGTTCTTGATTTTGTTTCAAAATTCTACTGGAATTTTGCAAATCCCTCATAACATTTGTACTATTGAATATAATTATTTAATTAAATATTCCTAAGCTATTTCACACAACGCAATATAGTCCCAAGCTAAGTAAAGAGCTTGTGTTTTGGGTACTAAACAGCTGATAAACATACTTATATATTTCTAAATACATACATATTATAGACTAGCTTCTGCCCGCGACTTCGTACGCGGATCCTGTTGCTTATGCCAGCGACAACGGGGTCGTCAAAATCGAAGATCTGAAACATCTGATGTCGAATTCTATAAGCCCGGGGACGGGAAATCAATGGGATGCGCGAGACGATTCAAGATGTTCCAGATTTTTTATTTTTGTTGGTCTACAGGAAATGCCATCAGACTTAACAACTTTTGCTAAGACGCCATTTCTATTATGTATATGTTATATTGTCTCTGGGCTTTGGAGTTCCCCTACAGGTGCTCCAGATCTTCAAATTTAGTCTCACAGCAGAAAACACTCTTCACGTGGAATAGTTTTTGCAATGGCACCATTTTTATATCTCTTTCACTTTAGGTGTTCCATTTTCCAAAATAAATTATAGCCTATAATATGTTGCGTGACGTTCACGATCAGTGATCAGTCGCGCATCTCCTTCCCCCACTTATCTCTAGAGTCGATGCGTATATACGCTGAAAACTCAAGCGTCATGCTTTTTCCGTGAACGTCTCCAACTCGCGAGACAGTGCATGATGTTCACGATCAGTGGTCAGTCGCGCACATATTCTTCACTGGTCTCTAGAGACCTGATGTAGATGCGTAAATACGCTGAAAATGCAGGCGTGCTACGCGATCCCAAGAAGTTTCCACGGAGCGAGTTGCAGCCTCATGTTCTCGAACAGCATCAAGTCTCTCCTAACGCTCTTCGGTAGATTGTTGGGATCTTATGGTCTTTAATCATTTAGCACCTTTGGAACATTGGGAAAAATTAGACCTCTTTCTAGGCATGGTTATAGTTTTATTGTGATGATACCTGATCAATTAAAATCTAAGTGGCTGCTCCCCTGCGTTACCGGGTAAGCTACCGTGTAACGAAGATAAATGGAAGAGGAAATTAAACACTCAAATAACATAAGCCCGAAGGCATACGATAAAAAAAATGGGAGTTTTAGCCAGTAGAGTCTTATTTTCAACGATATACCATCGTCATCGAAAATCAGTCCTGAACTGTTCCCGCCTTCACCGCGTAGTACCTCCTACTTATGTTATTTTATAATTATGCAATGAAATTAGTGATAGTTTTAATTTCTATATCAATTGTTTCTGATCTTAGATTTTTATAAGTCAACAGGAAATGCCTATCAGACCGAATAACTTTTGCTAAGACGTCATTCCAATATATGTTATAGTGTAGCTGGGCTCTTAAAGTTCCACATCAGGTGTTCCGGATCTTCAAATTTATTCTCTCAGCAGAAAATGCTCATAACGTGGAACAATTTTTGCTATGGTACCATTTTTGTATCTCCTATAGTTTAGATGGTCTGTTGCGGTTCTGCATCAGGTGTTCCGAATCTTCAAATTTATTCTCTCAGCAAAAAATGCTCATCACGTGGAACATTTTTTACTATGGTACCATTTTTGTATCTCCTATAGTTTAGCTCGTCTGTTGCGGTTCTGCATCAGGTGTTCCGGATCTTCAAATTTATTCTCTCAGCAGAAAATGCTCATCACGTGGAACAATTTTTGCTACGGGACCATTTTTGTATCGCCTATAGTTTAGCTGGTCTGTTGCGGTTCTGCATCAGGTGTTCCAGTTTCCAAGATAAATTATAGCCTATGTGTTGCCCAGACTTAATATCTATACAACAAAAAAAAATCATTCAAATCCGTCCAGTAGTTCCGAAGATTAGCGTGTGCAAACAAACAGACAAACAGACAAACAGACAAACAGACAAACAGACAAACAGACAAACAGACAGACTTTTTTTTTTGGATTCGTGCTCTATTACTGTTTCTAAACCCCCCTCAATTATTATTTTTTAAATATATTCAATGTACAGACACAGTTTTTTTACAGTCTTATTATATGTATAGATAAATTACACCCAGACACAGAACAAATGATCGTGCTCATCACACAAACATTTGTCCTAGGTGGGAATAGAACCCAAGACCTCCAGCAAAGCAGTCAGGGGCACTTACTAGCTAGACCAACAGGTCAGTCAAGCCATTTAGGTAAGCTATATGAATCCTAATATTATTCAATTCGAGCTGGTAGTTCCTGAGATAAGCGCGTTCAACCAAACAAACAGACAAACTCTTCTGCTTTATAATATTAGTACAAGCTTTAAAATATGTTCTCTTAAAAAGACTACTAATTATAGATATACATACCCAGTCAATATAATATACCTACGCATGATCAAAGTTTTGTTATAGATTGCATACATACTCGTAATATGTTCATCTCTTGTCATATTCTTATAGCGTTCTTTATTTAATGTCTATACAATAACTTTCTTAAGAACATTTTGTAGTCAAATACAATTTATTACGAACTAAAGTAAGTATGCCACTAAAGATTAGTTTATAGTTGAAATATATACAGCTGTAGTGCAGGTTAAACTCGCGATATCGTTGCTTAACATTTTAAGCGCTTGGCTAAATATTACTTGCCGTGCCCCTAGCGCCGGTCCAAAATTTCTACAAATCAATAAAATAATACCTACAGTGAATTAGGAGAAACAATAAATTACTGTATCGATTTTTAGTTTTTGTTACATATATAATATCTCAATTCGATAATGGTTTCAGTTGTACCACACAGTCAGTATTTTGAAAATAAAACGAAACAATCATGCATGTTCTCTGTCGCAGAAATACGACACGAGCGGTAGGGAATTTCCGTGTCCCTACTAAGGACACGGAAATTTGTGTCGCATTATATGTGACACCAGCGGTTAAAAGTTGGCTAAAGTCTTCGTTTCAAGTCCAAACTTGACCAGGCAACTCCAAAGCAATCATCACGATTGAGAATTCCGACTAAAATCCCTGACAATCATAAACACAGAAAGGTAAAACAAGCCAAAAGTTAATTGGGTTCGCAAAATTGTAGTTCCGAAGCAAACCACTTTTTTTCGAACTGTCTCCAGGATCTCTGAACCGAAAATTAAAAATAACTATTTCAAAACTGCTATGTCAATCACTTCTTTCTAAAATTTGACTTCTAAATTATTTTTTTATTAAATCTGTATGCGCGCCATTGAGATCTGATATGTCGTTAACATCAAATTTTGATTGCTTTGATCTCGAAAAAGATCTGTGTGTCCAATAAAAATTAATCATACATATACAAAATCTTTTAAAGCCTAAAACTTAACTACTTATTACGATAATCAAATACGAACTCCCAAATCCACTATAGAACAAAAATATATTAACAATTAAATCTAATACCAATCACATGCTACTTACCTAATACTCCATTCATTACTAAATGTATTAGAATATTCAATAGACCACACGATGGCAGCGTTCCAATGCTACTGATAACTCAGTTGTTCCTAATCTGTAAACCAGAACACGATTTTCTCATCAAAACCTATAGATAAACCTTGGGATAGAATAATCTGGTTGTGGTGGAAGCTTATAGTTAGTTCCTGTTTGAATGGTATGCTCCGATTGGATCTTTGATTTAAAGATTGATTTAATTTTCAACCCAATTTGTTCTTTGTTTTTTTTTCAGAACGTTTAGTATCCTAATTATGAATGGATTGTATTATGTAAGTAAGATTATTATTAGTATTACTACGATTAAGCTGAACTTTGTTTTTGCTGTTTTAACGCGTTGATCCGAGAAGCAAGCAGTTTTGAAAATAATCGTTGTATTTAAACTTGACTGGCCTGATGGTCTAGTAGTTAGTGATCCTGACTGCTGGAGGTCGTAGGTTCGATTCCCACCCAAGACAAATGTTTGTGTGATGAGCACGATCATTTGTTCTGTGTCCAGGTGTAATTTATCTATAATATGTATGTAATTAGAAATAAATATAAGTATGTTTATCAGCTGTTTAGTACCCATAACACAAGCTCTTAACTTAGCTTGGGACTAGATGGCGTAGTGTGAAAAAGTTGTGGAATATTTATTATTGTATTATATTTATTAAACATCACCATATAAAGACCTTTTGGAGCAGGTAAAATCGCGGGGAGCAGTTAGCGTTACACACACCTAGATATCAATCCACATGTGTCCGGCACAGTTTGTTGTGTCAATAAATGTTTTGTGTTACATACCGCTCGCATTTGTGCGCTTTTGATAACATAACTTTTTATCTCGAGAAAAAACGACAAAGTAGCTGGCTTTCTTTCAAATTTAACTAACATTCTGCTGTTTCTTTTATTTTGTCAAGTCAATGAGTACAGAGGCCAGTACATTAAGCTACCCCAAAGGTTTTTTTCATAGTATTTCATGTTTATAACAAACAAAATAAGGTTCATGCTCAATTGGGAATATTTGACAGGTCGGGGTAGCTTGATGTGCTGTCATCTGTACTTTAAATGTACCTACAGATCAGCTTATTTTTCTGCAAAATCAAAACTTGATCTAACAATAAAAGGTCTTTTTTCACTCACAAAATTTTGAATGAATTTTAAAGCCAACCTGTGCAACATAAAATCTAGTAATCCAATTTAGCTCTCACATATAAAACATGATGAGTAATGTTACATTTCGTAAAGTTCAACACGCTCTAAAAAGGTTAGAGAACGTAGGTACACGAAAGTGTTAGGACCCTTTGGGATTCTTAGTTCAAAAAGGAAAAAAACAGTGCCTTACGGAGCTATTATTCTTTCAGTCTGTCAGTCGCCGTTCTCTTTATATCCCCGAAGGCAAGAAGCTAAAGTTTTCGTATAAAAAAAAACGTAGTACAACGTAAGATCGTGTATAACAGTGCACGTGATCTTTAAAACTTAATGTTGCTACTTAAAAAACAAAAGCTTTTTAATTTCTTTAAAGGTCAAAAGTGAACTTAGATCAGTGATGGGATGATTGCTACTTTGCCCATTTAGGCGACTAGCCAATAATCGTGCTGATCATTGCTTTCGATCCTATAACATGTCGGTATTTAACTATGTTACAAACCGGGACTGTAATTCTAAAATAAATAAGAGTTACGTTCATTACTGCATTGTTATGCAGCAAATACCGTTACCCTTATTTATTTATTACAAACTTTAAGGCTAACTATGGACAGATAATATTGTTCCGATATAATATTTGCATTTACTTATCTTTTATGTGCATTTCTTTTCAACTGACCATTAATTTCTCTACGACGACGCGACGATGACTCAATATTAAGCTTCGATAAATTTAACTAACAGAGTTAGTAACTTGGTATACTTACAGAGATATTTTTAAAGTACTTTATTACTAGTTATATTGAGCCTATATGAAAACTAATAATTATTATTAATAACTTAAGATTTGCCTTCTGGCCCAATGAGGAACAAACCACCTGAATTCGTATCGCAAGTAAGCAGTTTGACAGTTGAACATAAACGTTGAACAGTTCGTAACTGTACAGTTTTGAACAAAAACCTAACGCCTTAGTTAAGGAAATTGTTAACAACTGACTGTTGCAACATTCTATTAACAGATTAATAAAATATAGATTGTAGAATGATAATGTATTAATGGTAATGGTTTTTTAAAATGTATGTAGATTAGTGAGTAGTGGTTACTAAGTGATTACGAACAAAAAAGTCACAACCTTCAACATAATAAGTGTTGAAGGTTGTGACTTTGAACACATCCACCGACATAACTAAGAATAGAATAGAGTATATTAACTCCACAACTTTTACATAACGCCACCTAGTTCCAAATAAAGCAGAGCTTGTCTTATGTGTACTAAACAACAACAGGTACTATATTGGTATACTTAGGTATTTCTAAATACAAAAACATTGTAAATAAATACACACATTCATGTTTTGTTTAGTAATGTGGTGCCAGGAGTTCTAAAATACAGGCCTAGGCTTAGTTTAGACTCCAGATCTTACACAAATTACTTATGATATACTTGTCAACTAATTAAACCATTATTGTAATTTGTTGGAGATAAATAAACGTTTAATTTTTATTTTTACAGTTTAAATGATATTTATGTACACACGGCTACACATCAAGCTATGTATTTCCAGTATAAGTTGATCTCGCATGATATAGAATTTTCGAACAACGCGAGGTCAGTGTAAACTGGAAATGTAAGCTTGATGCGTAGCCGTGTGTACTACCTTAACTAAAGCATGCTAACACTATAAAGCAATAAAAATAAAAAAAAACCATTCAAATTTAAATAGGCCATACAAATACTTACTGTTTACTTAAAAAGGTTTAAACATCTTATTTATCATCTGCATAACCTTTTCCGAAATATGTCGAAATAGACTTCCCAAATATTCCCGATGCAGCTAAATACCAGTGTTTTACATGAAGTGAATGCCTATCTGACATCCACAACCCAGTAACTGAGTAACACGTTACCATTTAGTTAGACTGTTTGTTAGACTTTTCGGGTTGTGATTATTCGTAACGTAACGACAGTACCTACGATATCAACAGATTACAGCCGAGACCAACAGCGTAATATGCTTTCCGAGAACCCTCCGTAGTTTTGATCTATACTTTCAACATTTTTAGCATTTGCGTGTAACGAATAAACTTAAAAACTACTGAACCGATTCCAAAAGTTATTTTACCGTTAGGAAGCTACACTATCTCCGAGTGACATGATCTAATTTTTATTCCAGTATTCCCACGGGAACGGACACTACGCGGCCGAAACCACGTGACGTCCACTAGTATGTAATAAATGGTTACCCAAAGGCCCTTACTAAGTAACATCTCTTAATAATTAACCTGCAATCTCCTAAGATTTAGGCAGAGCTTCACATGCAGTATACTTACATTTTGACAGTTATGTGTAACTTCCATATAATAGGATTAGGCTATTAATCAATCAAGCACAAATCCGCACTTCTGTCTACTTACTGAGAACTTCCATAATGGAGCAATTCGATAACATATTCCACGACCCGGGGGTTCAACTCAAAACCTCAATGCTTAACAGTAGGGCTTGCGATCACCAAAACAACGAAAAAGGAATACTTTAAACAAATAAAATCATTTTATTCGGGACAACTGTAGGATCCTTAAAATTGTTAGTGACAGGTATACACTTAAAAACTATTGTTAGCAACTTAACTACAGACGTATTAATAAGAAGACCGCCCTTGCCCAAGTTCCTTGTTCTGGTTGACTTTACTCAGTTATAAATAATTAGTTTCTTTATCATTATTGCTCTCAAAACATAGCCAAATATTCGAAGCATTAAAACCACTAAGTTCGAGAGTCTTGCACCTAATTCTCCGGTTCGTACAAATTTCCTGCATAGTGGTTAACTTTCTAATGCAATTCAAACTACCCCTTTTAAATTCTTATTACCTACTCTAGTTACTGTTTAACGTTGAGCAATAAAGCTGTTCACGTTGCTATGTTAGTCCTGTGTTAGGCAGACATAAAACACTAACCTAGCTAGACATTGCGATGTCTTGTCGCGTGACTTTAAAGGTGATTGTTTAGCAGACAATGCGGTTTTGTCATGGATTCGCAAAAGCTGGCTTCAGATATCAGTATCTCAAACTCTTCATGATCATTGCGACTATCTGTCATATATTTGATTATCCTACCATGTCAATTTTGTCACCACTATAAGTTTTAGTAACAAGTTTTTTTTTGCAAATTTGTGACTAGTCGGATTATCAGCTTTGTTCAAACAAGGCCTGCCTACCTACCTTGTTAACTATCTAATATGTGGTTCAGAAGGTAGGTAAATTATAAAAATATAAAATTTCACAATTAAAAATTCTTATTTTGATTCTGATAACATAGTTACCCACATTTGCTTAACACGGGTGATTTAATTTAGAATTAAGGCTGTTTTATTCCTATACAAACTGCAGTACCTAAGTAGCTACATAGTTACTTTGCCTTTAATTCATTAAACCCCGAGAGGACGCCGCTGTCCGCGCTGTCATTGTCTTTCTATTGTGTCTCTAATTGACACGATTGAAAGGTTGCAGTGCATTGGATCTCAAATATCGGGATATTTGAGGTACTAAAATTTTCAATATTTCCAAACAGGCAGCACGTCTCCTTTCCTTCACCAGCACGACCATCAAGCTAAATTCTACGTAGTATAAATATAAAATTGTTTTATACCATGCCGCCCTTTCAATTGAGGTAATTAGAGACACAATAGAAAGACAATGACAGGCGGACACCGGTGTCCTCTCGGGGTTTAATGAATTACTTGTCTGCACTACTACCGCGTTTTAAAAGTGTGGTCTAGAAACTACTAAACACAAACAACCTACATAAAGCACTATTTATTTGAAGACACGTAACTCAAGCAACATTGTATATTGAAGTCACATACTTAACAACAGTAGTTAGTGAGGCTTAAACCGAGATTAACAGTTCCTCGGATTGGGAACAAACTGCGTTGCAGTTCTCGAGTTTAATTTACAACTTTATACATGTGTTGCTTTGTACAGAGCTGCTTGTTTGTATGTTATATTAATGGGGAAATGTAAATGTTTACTTGCAGTTATTACGTCACTGAAGTCGATAATTTTAGTGTTTACCATTCTGGTAATTTGGTTTTTACCTAGTTGTAGTTTGTTTATATTTTTTATTTGCAGCAACTGCAATGGTTTCATTCTGATTGTAACTTTGTAGTTACTTACAAATTGTAGTAAATTTTGTTATACTTCAGTTATCTTTTTTTCATATTTTAATATTTTTCAAGAAAAACTGTTATGTCTGGAAACAGTGATATCAACAATTGACCGTGTCAGATTACACGCGCCGACCTGCGTGGTCGGCGAATGTCATTGTCTCGCCTTACCCGCGTTCGGCACGTGTAAAAGCATCGCCCACGGTAAGTGCAACTCGTGTGCAGGGTGAGCTCGATATTGGCGCGAGGCCGGCCGGTCCGAACCGAGCATGAGGCGGGGGCGTAGCGTGCGTGGTTGGACTTCAATAGGTAAATGCAATTTGAGATCTATTGATGTGTCAGACACAAATTATATGAAAAAAATTCAAAGTAAGTTAGCCGCGGGTGCTCTACGTGAGAACGTAAATTTTCTATAGCGGGCCTCGCACTATTTTTCATGAATTTTAAAGTTCATTTTCGAATGTCTTAATAAAATCCTCTACGCTGCGCTCTTTTTTGTCTGCGCTGACCCGTACTACTCGACGCACCGACTTATCCATTTATTATTTTTAGAACGAGTACTAATTCAGTTTTGTTCAACTACTTATCATCATAACTAATTTTGGTTTGTAGCAAATATTTGCGATCGCAGTAGGTATAAAAACCGCAACAAAAAGTATACACCACCAATTTTATAAAATATTCGATACGTCAAGCTTCTACAAAATAAATATTGATCTTTGGTGTACGCGTGCAAATACTATGATATTTGATACAGCACAGTTTGCATAATGCCACTAACTGAACGGAAACCCTGAATGTGTTGAGCTTATATTTACCAATGCCAGCCTTGTGTGCCTCTTAGGTCTTGTTTACTAACATAACATCCTTCAGACATCCGTCAACACAGCCACCACTTACATATTTCAAGACTTGAAAATACACTGCAAGCGAAAGTGAAACAAAACATTGTTTGTAACAAAACTCAACGAGAAAAAAAGGGACAACACATAATCTTATGACTACCGTGATTGATGCTATCATTTTTACGAAGCACATAAAATGTATCAGGTGTTTCTATAAGGTTCGTACTGGGCTGTTCAAAGATACGTGAGGTCGGAAACGCATCAAAAAATGCTTACCGGGCCGGTATTATAGGTATTCTGCCCTTTTCGTTTATAAACTAGTTTAGTGCGGGTTTTTGTTTACCTTGAAACTAGAGGGTTTCGAATAAAAATAAATTGCTGCAATTGGGTAAAGGTGATTTTCTTGAACAATCTGTATGTTGTCTGAACTTCCTTTTATCATAGGTCCTACGTAAGAGTAGGAACTACACACGTCCGTATCATCATCAGCTTTAGAACTAGATGAGCTTGTTGTTACTTATCTGTCTATTTAAGAAGAAACACTGAAACAATGTCATAGGTTAAAGTCTTTTTTATTTAAAGACAAAACAAACAAACAGACAAATAGCAAAAAAAAAATATTTCACAACTTTCACAAAACGCCATCTAGTCCCAAGCTTTTTTTATATGATAGAGGGCGTCTCGCAGTGCACCCTACTGAGGGTCGGCGCTGCTATCTGCTCAACCGGTCAAACCTGTGGACGCCCTCAATACACAAGGCCTCCAGCCAGGAGCATTACGTCGCCAAGCTAAGCAAAGCTTGTGTTATGGGTATTAAACAATTGATAAATTATACTTCTATATTTCTAAAAACATACATAAAGACATAGATACATTAGACACCGGAACAAGTGATCGTTCTGCTCATCACATAAACATTTGTATTGGGTTGGAATCGATCCCAAGTCCTCCGGCATAGCATAACCTCTAGACCCATAGGCTAGTAAACAACGATCAAATGAGATCTGTGCAGATTATTATCTTCTTCTTATAGTGTGGTTAGTAACGAACCTGGTGTCAGAGTTTTAATGCCGCCCATGGGCCTCTAACTTGGCATCACATGCTCTCGAGAAACATCTCTCAGTCATGCCGGTTTCCTCACGATGTTTTCCTTCACCGTTTTTGAAGCAAGTGATAATATTATACAATACGCACATGAATTCGAAGAGTCAGAGGTGCGTGCCTTGGGTTCGAACTCGAGACCTGTGATTTGGCAATCTGCCGGTCACACCACTAGGCTATATTGTCTATATGAGAACGCATTGGTTATCGTGCAGTAATTTAAATAATGTACGCACAGTAATCGTGCAGCTTGCTTGACACAGAACTTTAAAATCTTAAAGACTGAACTTAATATGTGTAATTTTAACCTAAAATAAGCTGCAACTACTTTAAAACCAGTGCACGATTGAAATGGTTCTTAAGTTAAGAAAACAAATAAGATCAGTAAACATGAATGAATTCCATGATTATTTCTTATTCAGTTGTCTTTTGTTTTTATGATCGTTCCCCTGCTATACTTATTCTACGCTCCATAAGCATAACCATGTATCTGCCATGTTTTTGTTTGCTTACGGTTAAAACAAGTGTTACATGCAGCCAATTATGGGTGTGTTTTACGTTTGTTTAGAGTGACTTTTTTCATTATACTTTTGTATCGTATACGTATTGGCGGTTGTTGCTAGGTCACCGATTGTTGCAATAAATAATAAATAAATAATATAATAAACATTCCACAACTTTACACACAACGCGTAAATGGCGTTGTGTTAGTTAAGCTTGAGAGCTTGTGTTATGGGTACTAAGTAGCTGATAAACATACTTATATAGTTCTTAATATATACATATTATAGATAAATTACACCCAGACACAGAACAAATGATCGTGCTCATCACACAAACATTTGTCCTGTGTGGGAATCGAACCCACGACCTCCGGCATAGCAGTTAAGGTCACTAACTACTAGACCAACAGGACAATTAAACAATAATAAAATTAAATATTGCTACTACGACTTAATTAAATATTGATTCTACGTATATTATACAAAAGCATTAGCTATGAGAAAATACACATTATATAATCTTAGAACTCAGTAGAATATACCCATAAATGGCTGTAACACTTTTGTTTTGAAACCCTATTGGTAAATGGCTTCTATTTGACGATGCCAATACTTAAAAAAAAACATCCATCATTTGTTTTATCAAAGTTTGCTTAAACATATCAAAATTCAATTATTAAAAAAAAAACTCAAAGAAAAAGCAAGAAAACAAAAGTAAAGGAGACAATTTTTTTTGGGCCCACTATTAAACGGTAACGTTTATTAATCATATTACACATGAAGAAAGTGATCATCTTATTACTATTAACAGACCAAAAATTATATATAAATGTAACCGGAATACTGATATAAATGTAACCGGAATTTTTACATATTTGTTTTCACATTAAAATAAACCTATTATTTTAATGTGAAAACAAATATGTTACCCCGGTGCGCAGCGGTAATGACATCGGCGTTATATGCGTTTAAAGAGATAATTATTAATTGGTACAGTGAACTTGTTTTTAATTCTTTTACTAACAGAATATCAAGTAACGTACTTTAAAAACACAGTGGAACGAAACGTAATTAGTAGCCCGTTGCAGATGCTCTGTGGTCCAATTTCAATGTTTGACACTGACAAACAACATTATTATTTCCGATATTATTGTTTCCGATTACTAGATAATTGCATGTTTCTTCTGTTCTTTTCGTATTCTTATTCTAAAGATTTTATGAAAATGGCATCTGTAGATACAGTGCATAATCTACAAAGCCATTGCAAGCAATTGTGCAGCACCATTTCAACGGAATTGGGGCTGCTCTTGCTGGATACTGTTGTAGTTGTTTAGTGGGCAGAGGCATTGTTGGCTGCTGTGCACATGTGATGTGTATAGTGTCGTTTTTATCTTGGGCGCGGCATCAAGTTAAAGTTGCATCCTGCATCTTTTTTAGATGAAACATTCTTTGCATGCTTTTAAGAGAAGATTTTGAAAATTATGACGAACAGTAAAAATACTTCTTGTCACATACTTTATTGTGTTTTTTTTTATCTCCTGACACAACCAGCTTAAATAACACATCACCTTATTATTTTAAATCTCCAGTCCAAGAGATTTAAAATACTAAAGGTCTACTACTAAGGTATTCTACTTTAGGTATTGAATATCTTTGTCTACAGTCTATGACCGGAAAAAGTGTGTTTCGAAATGAATACATCTAATCTATTTTCGTGAATATCTCTGTCTTCAAATCGTGTAAATCACATCAAAATCAGTACAGACGTGTCTTTGTTTTATACTTTATATTATTGAATACTGAACAGTGTACTATTTTAACTTAAAATACCAAAGAGACCTATCCACTTATTCGACCATCGCTCTTCTGAGATTTTAGGTTATTATGAGAGTCATGTTTTGACTATCGTATTTCACAGTATTCCGGTTACATACAGTTTTGCTAATATTACCACTGTAATCTACAGATTATAAGGAATAAATTTACGTACATTTCATTGATAAACGCCACAATTTGTGGTGGGCCTATTCCCCAAACAAAAAAAACTGTCTCCTTTGTAAACGAAATGCAATAACACACTTTATTGGTTACACGTGTCTTCAATATAACTTCTTCAAAGTACCTACAACAAGAGAACAAGACTTTTGTCATAGAACCTCTATTATTCTTCAGCTCGCAGTAAGCTCTATTATAAAGAGAACTATTTTCTTTGTTGTCGTTTTGCTTTTTATTGAATTTAGACGACTCATTTTTTGTTGAGGCTTTTTTCTTGCTTTGAATTTATTAATATATTCAAGTTACAACAGATGTTGACGATGAGTATTGATTTGGACCCAGGTGGACTATTCTATCTTACTTAAAACAATATTGTCGATAAAATGTAAAATAGTACCTTCGAATCAAAATAGGCCGTGTTGCACAGTTTAAGTATCTGGGACACATTGTAACTGAGAATTTGAGCGATGAATCAGTCATAGAGAGGGCGCAGGGCATTGTCGGTGCGTAGTAATTTGTTGGCACACAAGTTTGGTCAATGTACGGCTACTGTTAAAATAACAATGTTCAAAGTATTTTGCCAGACATTTCACACGAGCGGCCTGTTGTCAAACTTTACACCAAAAACCTACAATGCCTTGCGCGTCCAGTATAATAATGTGTTCAGGGCACTGTTTAGGCTCCTTCGATATTGCAGTGCATCCGGCTTTTATGCAATTATGCGCAAAAAAGTTGCGTCGGTGGTGAGACGAGTACGGGGGAGCCCGAACAGCGTCCTAAGGAAGATTGGTGAGAGAACCGATAGTGTTCTGCTCAGTAGTTTCACTGAACTCCATGTGTTGGGAGACCGATGAGCCTACTGTGCAGAGGTATATGTAGTGTTTAATGTTTAATTTCTAATTTTATGATTTAATCTGGATTTTTACTTACATTAGTGTAGTATTACTATAGATAGTTACATTAGTATACAAGACGAATTCGAAAAGTTATAAGTATAAATCAAAACGTTACTTCGCACAACATGCTTCTTAATAAACCTTTATGTATTAATGTTTCTAATCTATACCTCTAACCAATTACCATCGTTATAAAAGTGAGATTACCTGCAAAGCCTTGCCGGGACCAAATGGGTCAAATTTCATGTTTCCGTGTCCGAGAACTATTCTGTCGTTATCTATACTAATATTACAAGGTTTTTTTTTGATATCCCATAACTCTAGGGTTATATCATTCTGTAGGTAAAATAGATGGTCCAAAAATGCAGAGTTTCGGAGATATCATCAATCATAATTAAATTATCAGTTGTTTAGTGCCCGTAACACAAGTTCTGCTTAGCTTGGGACTAGATGGCGTTGTGTGAATAGTCGTGGAATATTATTATTAAGTATTATTTTATTTTTTATTATCTAATTAGTTCAAAAATTGTCACCAGAAGGACGAATCTTCTTTCTAACTTCACTTTTCTTTCACGTAAGGGTGTTTTACATTAATCATCGTGACTTTGTCGAATTATTTTGTATGATAGTAAAAAGAAAAAGGATGACTGAAACATAATTCATATGCCACTTGATTCTTTGATATGGTCTCAATCATACCCTAGAGTTATGGGATACAAAAAAAAACACGTTGCATAAAGAGGAAAGGTTTGATTGTTTGCATTGAATAGGCTCCGAACCTACTGAATCGATTTGAAAAATTCTTTCAAAGTTGGGAAGCTACACTATTCCCGGATGACATAGGCTACTTTTCATCCCTGTTTTTCCCACGGGAACGGGGTGATACCGCTTGACGTCTGCTAGTTTCAAATAATTTATAACCTCAGCTCATAGACAGCCGCCTTTACACACCCTTTTGGAAATTTAAGGTGTTAAAATTATTTATGTCAATAAAGAGTTATTATTATTTTTCATTATTAAAATTTTCCCGGGCCTTTAGAAGGCGTACGAGAGGCCGAAGCTAACTCGCAAAGGCCCTTGTCGCTTTAAATAAAATTATTATAGTAAGTGTAATGCCGTTTTAAAACCGAACTATATAACACTACTTTATTACTTTATCATTCATGTTCACGTATATAAACTTCATTAATATTTCAGAACAATACCAAAACACATAGAAACAAACAGCAATTAACACACTCTTGATAAGGTTGAAATACCATCCCTCAAAGGGAAGTCGGAAGAGAAATGCTACGAGATAATATTCAGCAACGCAATCAAATAAGCTGCGACGTCGTTAGCTGGGCTGATCTATAATTACTTGGAGTATATTATAGTTGTATGTACAGGATAGTAAGGACAACGTCGTACAACCTACAGAATCTAAATTAAGAAATATTCTTACGTATGACAAAAATCGAAAAGCTTGAATGGCTTGGATGGCTTGTGCTTGGATGGTTTGGTCAGGTTGAGAGCATAAACGAAAGGCGACTAACAAAAGGTATTTAGGCAATTGAAGGGATTAGTTTTTGAGTTATACCCCTTTTTAATATTAGTTTATACACGTAATAAAATCTTATTGCATAAAAACAAGTCAATTTTTTAAAACAAAAAACTTTTTTGCAAAAAATAAAACCGACTTCAAAAAAAACACTAAACGGTGTAAAATAACTCTAAATTCGGAAGTCTGTGGCTTTGGTGGGTTTGTCTTACTCATGATGGGCCACCGACTTCCGAATTTAGAGTTATTTTACACCGTTTAGTGTTTTTTTTGAAGTCGGTTTTATTTTTTGCAAAAAAGTTTTTTATTTTTCCATTTTTAGTTGTTACCATAAAAATATTTGCCATGAATTTATTTTATATTGTTAATTGTTAACAATACATGTCATCATAATAGGGTTTTCCACTTATCCCTAATAAATTAAAATGAACATACCTAACCGACGAAATCTAGGTATATTGTACCCTCCTGCGTACCCCTCAGAGCATACAGGCGTGATGATACGTCATTATGTTGTATAAACAATAAACATCCAAGCGATTCCAGCAATCACGACAGATTTGCTGTTTATTTTTGAAGAGTTCCGTTGTATATCTCCGAAGATCAGCACCAGATCTTCACAAAATTAAAATGGGACCACCTCAGGAGTATACTCTTTCAAATAAAAAAGAATTTTGAGAATCGGTCCACAAATGGCGGAGAAATCAGGTAACATACAGAAAAAAAAAAAAAAATACATACACTCGAACATAGAACCTCCTCCTTTTTTGAAAGTCGGTTGAAAATTAGTTTTTAAACAGTCTTTGGTAGTTGGTGGCAGTCATTTTGGTTTAATTTCTGACTTGATGGCACCTACTACCACGGACTGATAAGAGTGAAAATACCAGCCTGTTACAGTCCCACTGCAGGGCAAAGGCCTCTTCTCATACAGAGAAGGCACGAGCATTGATCACCACGCTTGCTCAAGGCGGATTGGCGATTTCAAACTTATATTAACTATAAGTCCAGGTTTCCTGACGATGTTTTCCTTCACCGATGTCAATGATGTCTAAGATAAACTTAGAAAGTACCTAAGAGTGATGTATTTAAAAAAAAGTAACAACCAAAATCTTGAGGGGTCCGACACATTCATATCTGACTCAATGAGATTTAGAAGTGAATAATAATTACTCATACTTTTAATAGAAATCTCTTAGGGTTAGGTAAAAACCACGACTTTACCAGCAGCTGGGCTATCTAAGGCTTACTTACAAGCGCAGCTGCCAAGCCACTGCTATACAAATATGTTTTCCTAGCGGGAAACAAACCAACGGCAAACAGCCTCTCAGTCGCTTAGACATCCATGCCGTCAATTTAATAATTTAGATACCTCGCAACCTCGTAACCGAAGTGACGTAATCATCCCACAGTGTCTCAGAGGGGACGAATTGCTTCAGTGCCAGACAATGGAGGTACCTACCAGCAAGCTGTCAATTCTCCATTGTGCTTTGACAGGTGATAATTAAATTCATATACCGAACGGCGGTAGCCGGAGTGCCGATATAATTTGATATGGAGTAACTTAATGAACCTTGCGAAGCAAATATTTACAAGAGTAACTACTTAGATCGTTCCGGTCATATTCCATCAAATAAGTTTTATTATTTAATGAAAACAGCATTGTCTCCAAATTGTGATGACTGTGGTGTAGTTGATGATGTTATTCATATATTGATGGAGTGTGTCCGGAATGAAAATATTAGAATAAATGTCTTTGGTTCCTGTAAATCACATGACATCGGCATTTGTAACACTATCCTCGTTTTCCCATTGTCAGAGAAAGCTAAACAGCTGTATGAATTAGTAGTAAGATAGACTGTAAGATAATGTATTTTTCTGTACTGGACGATGTGGTCGCTAAGCGACAAACCCCAAAAACAAAGACAATCAAATAAATAAAAAAAAAAAACTATTTAGATGCCATATAACTATTTTGCTTTTCTTTTAGTTCTTACTACTCTTAATTTTCTAAAGGCGTAACGATTTTCCATGTTGTACTATTTTTGTAAAAAAATATATCGCTCTATAATATTAAGACACGGAATACACTTAATAATATAACTAAATGAAATCCATATCATTTAGATTAAGTTACAGATTTTTGGAAAACTACGGAAGTTTTTGAAAAATTATAGTTTTCTACTCGGGGGTTGATTGGGAATTTGTAATGTAACGTTTATATTATTGAAAAAGTACATAAGACATAGTTATGTTATTAGTTAAATTTTAGTTGAAAGATAATAATTCATTATTATTTTATTTTAGAGGTTCAGAAATAATGTTTACTTTACGTATTGCATTGTTATTTAATTTTTTGATATGTGTATATTATAAAAACGATTTCGCATCTGATACTATAGGTACATAGGTGAAAACCCGACCACAATGGCCGTGTTCTATTTAGTAGCCACAAAGACGTCGGGTTAATAAGGCAAGAAGATAATTACATAGTAACATACCTAATTGTAGACAGTTGGAGGAGCTTGTGGCTAAATTATAACAGCCGCACGGGTCGATCGAAGGTTAAGCTACGCTTGATGAGGTCGGTCTGTGGATGGGTGACCACTTATTACATACCAAGACTCCTCCGTGCCTAGAGAAGCACGTTAAGCAGTTGGGTCATTTGTAGATCTTTGACAGTCTTTACTTGCAGTTAGAAGCCCGAAAGTCCGGCAACCAGTTTAACCAAGGGGTATATCATGTTACCCAGTTACTGGGTTGTGGAGGTCTGACAGGCAGTCGCTCCATGTAAAACTCTGGTATTCAGCTGCATCCGGTTAAACTGGAAGCCGACCCCAACATAGTTGGGGAAAGGCTAGGCAGATTGATTGATAGTTGTAGACAGTTGTAGATTGCCTCGATGGTTTTGGGTCAGGTAAATGTTATTGGGTTTATCCATCTGAAAATTCTCATTAGCAGTTTAGAGCCTAAAGTGCTTGGTTGGTATCAATAGACAAGCCACCTTACATGAGATACACCTTATATGAGGTTTTCTCTATGAGTTTCATGTCATACAGACGTTCCCTTCATAAGCAGTGTGAACAACGTACGGCTCTGGAGCTCAATTTGTTTGTAGTGCCCTAGTTTAAAGCCTTCTGGTCACACTTCGTTACTTTTTTTAGTTTTTTTTTTTGCCTTTTTGTCTCTATTACTTTTCATTGTGTCAATGTCATGCATACCTGTTATTTGTATGGTTACTGTAATGCCCTTTTGCCATGTAATTTTTATTTGAATATTGTTGGTGACTGTGCTGTTGGTGTGCTTATAGTAAATAAATAAATAAATAAATACCTAGGGGACCTTCAATTGTATAACTGGGGCTCGAGTCTGCTATTGCAATCGTGTCTCAATGACCGGTCATTGATCGAATATTTGACAACTTTGACAATTTTTGTATGGGAAATGTATCATAAGTTTGACGTTATACGTCAAACATCGATCATTGACCGGTCATTGAGACACGATTGCAATAGCAGACTCGACCCCCTACAAAAATGTAGCCGCACTATTATTACATACACTTCTCTACCTAATACTTTGGGAACACAGGTAATGTCATGTTTCATGTACATTACACAGTCGTCGCATAAGTTCGGTAACACGCAGTGCCTACAAAATGCACAAGGCGGGTTGTAAATCACGTTACATAGACAAAATCCGACCAATAGAAACCAGCCCGTAATTACCCAAACCCTCATTAAACACATTTAGACGAACTAATCACGGACTTTGATAAATTACCAAAAAATAATTTGGACGTTAATTTCACACCTACGTCAGGCATCCATCTCAATTTCGGATCCCTCGTAACGCGACATGAATACAACATAATTATATGAACAAAACAGGGTTATCTTTAGTAGCTTGTGGCCCAGGATATGGCTGGGTGAGCAATTTTATTTTGGGTTGAGCCGGCCTCAATTTGAATATGCTTGAAAAAAGGTACTGTTATGGTGGAAATATATGGTCATGCCTTGTGGTTTTAGACTGAACCATTTTAGTGAAATCGAATTCGTAAGCTATACGAAAACTACCGAAATTTGAGAATTTATTATAATAATATGCAGTTGATTAAAAATAGTATAATATCTGAGACTGGCCTGTTGGTCTAGTCGTTAGTGACCCTGACTGCTATGCCGGAGGTCGTGGGTTCGATTCCCACCCAGGACAAATGTTTGTGTGATGAGCACGATCATTTGTTCTGTGTCTGGGTGTTATTTATCTATAATATTTATGTATGTATTTAGAAATATATAAGTATATGTATCAGCTGTTTAGTACCCATAACACAAGCTCTTAAGGCTTGGGAATAGATGGCGTTGTGTAAAAAGTTGTGTGGTATATAATATTACCTAAACGTAAAACGTATGTTTTATATAAAACTAACATCAGCGGTAAGGAATAATTTATTATGATATTTGTTCATTTACTACTATTTTCCATTTCCTCACAGCATTGAAAAAAACATAACATTATCTTCTCCCATTAATTATCAAAAAGGTCCTATGAATTGATTCCCACGATTTTACTAAAAATCATTTCAAAATAATAAAATGTGGTAAAGGTATTTTTTACGGTTAGTGACAATAATGAATGACTTACAACTGATAATTTGAAGTTCATCATGCTAGGAAAGGATCTTTGTATTCCACAATATCGACAATTTTTTCAATTTTAGACGTGGATAAATCAACTAAACCCAAAATCCTTAGATTCGCCCTTGCACGTCAATAATAATGGTGGCGCTTGTGTTTCGTATTGACACACACAATGTCGCATTCTGCCATAGTAATGCCATAAATCGTGTACTTATAAGTACGAGATGTCTGACCTTACTTTTCTCAGTATTGACAGTTTTCACGGGACATTATACTGAACAATAAGAGACTTCGCCGTACCAACAATACCAGTTGCTCTTTCTAATAATGAACATTTCTGATCGCCCCTCGACAATTTTCAATTGTTTTCGCCATTTACGATTCGTCAAAGAATTCCAGAATTAACAGTGGCGACCACCGGGAAACTGTCAACTCAATGAATCTTGAAGAGTCCCGGAGACACGATTCAACTAATATCCTTTAGTCAGAATAATAGTTTTTGATGTCAACTTACTGTCGCTCTCGGTTGCTCAATATTTTTGTGGGGGTAATTTTTTAAAAAGGGACAAAAATGTGTTACAAGGAACCGGGGAAGCGCGCGGTATTTGATTTGACCAATCAGCAGGCGGGGTAGCAGAGAGGTGGCTGTGAGATGGTGCCAGCCCATTTTGTTTGTTACGTTGATTGAAATAAAGCAACATACAGACAGTCCCGCATACCAACAATATGCAAAGGTTAATTTATCCCGGGGCATCCCTACATCGTGGCCCGGACGTTAATTTTAATATATACGTCTTGTACGACGCTACCATTTCCGTCATTATATCGTTATTGCGCGATAAATTTTGAATGTAGTAATTGCGCATGTGAAATATGCTTGGGGGTATAACATGTTTCCGTCAGGATGTAGTCGAAATTATTGGGTACGAACATGTTACCTACATTGAACATGTTTGACTCAAGGTCTCTAGCTGTTAAGTTTGAATAATAATGTTTAATTAGCATGGAGCTTCCACTTCTCTCTATTTATTCTTGAATCGTCCTTATTGAAGGAATCCAGCTCATCCCACTATTTGCGCCTAGGCCTATAGGGATGTCGTTTGCAATTTCAAGGACGCTCAAAATTGGGTCCCAGTGTTTGGCCCATTGATACGCATAAATTAATAAAGTAGGTATTAGTATAACGTTACAGTATGGCCCTAGTTTCTGCTCTTATGCGATAAGTATGTTCTAGGGGAAAACAGCTGGTAGGTACACTGAATGCTGAAGACGGAGTATTCATTATCAACTGTGGTAACGCATCTTGAGACAAGTAAGTTTCAGATTCACCTCCATATTGTATAATATTGTAAATGGTAAAGAAAAATAATGTGAGAAAATCGGCATGCCTAAGAGATATTTGTCAACGACATGTAAATTAAGTCAGAGGCCTATATGGATGACATAAAAACTGTGAAACCTAGTTAGCCATTAACTACACTAAAAGAAGAAGAAGACAGGTAAATTGGTACAGACAGTTGTCCAGTCGTTATAAACTGGCTGTTCAATTAGCAGGTATAGATGATAGCTAAATGTTTACAAGTTGACACTTGTTGACATTTTGATATACTAATGTATACAGAGATTATTTTTAAAATTATTTTTACAATCCTCTAATTTAAACCCGTTATTCCATCATAGTGGCCTTTAAAATTAATAAAACAAAACCCTCCTAAAATATTCAAACATAAAAACACTGATATAAGCAGCTTATAAAATAATAGTGCAAACAAAAACATGCTCCAAAACGGCAAATATGAAATAATCCGGAAGGTTAAATGTACCTTTTTAACATTTACACAAACGAAATAAGTTACTATGCACTCAAAAATAGATTTGCAAGTTCTTCGCCAATAAAACATTTATAGTCTGCTCTCGGCTTTATGGACCTTAATATATTTTTTATTTTATCTTCTTCTTATTCATCGTTTTCGAGTCAAGTTTGCTACAACAACAGCCCTCAGTTTTAGCTTGAAAATGGCTTTCCACCCTACTTTGTGATTAATTGCCGATTTAGAAAGAATGTTTTCTTTATGGGGATTTCGGTAGGTATTTTCTTTTTATAGGTATAGATAAAAAGTATTTACTAACAACATCAACAATATTATCCGCTTGGGTCAATGAATATTAATGCTGTACTTGCTGAAATCGGTTTATAGATGGGTAACATTGAAATACATAAAATATCTATGAAATCAGATCTTTATTCGTAAAAGTCCAAAAGCCGAACAACCCGTCTTACAAAGTGACGTGTTTTTCAATAACTGGGCAGTAAAAGTCAAAACGGCAGATACTCCATGTAAGTGGTATTTATAGTGGTGTAAAGGTAATCAAGATGATACCAATAGTAGCGGAAAAAATATCTAGACAGTAATTCAACCTAACTTATACACAAGAAACACAAGAACACGACACACACAGGTTCTAAACATGATTGTGAATCAAGTTTTAACATTATTTTTCTGTTGTTATTTTACTTTAAGAAATGAAATGAAATGAAAAAAAAAATATATATTATGCAAGTAGGATTTATGGAAATCACTGTTACAGGCCTTTTTTTTCTTTTAATCTAGTTGAAGTCTTGAAATCTAGTCGGCATTTCCTAACTGATCCCCTCGGAGAAAAAAAGCGGAAACAAATTCAGGGATCATCAATTCATCATCTCTTTTCAAGTCCAGACATTAAAAATATTATCACAAGTAACAAACCATGCAGTACAGTGTCCGGTTTAGCCTTTTGAGGAAAGTGCCAGAAACAATTTGACTGGCCTGTAGGTCTAGTAGTTAGTGACCCTGACTGCTATGCCGGAGGTCGTGGGTACGATTCCCACCCAGGACAAATGTTTGTGTGATGAGCATGATCATTTGTTCTGTGTCTTGGTGTAATTTATCTATAATATGTATGTATTTAGAAATATATAAGTATGTTTATCAGCTGTTTAGTACCCATAACACAAGCTCTCAAGCTTAACTTGGGACAAAATGGCGTTGTGTGAAAAGTTGTGGAATATTTATTATTATTATTATTAATTTGGGTTAGCAGCACGTATGTGCCTGCGCAAGATGTAAAAAAACTTGATTACTCACCATCTCTCTCTAACTTAATGAGTTTTTTTTTATAAAAAGTAATAAGAACTAAAGATTTGGCGTATTCTTTTATTAAATAAACTAATTGGGTTGGAATAGTTCTACCTTTTTATTGTATTAATTTTAAATATTTGTGTCAATTTTCATCCTGTGATTTTTTTGTAGGTGTAAGTTTTTTAATAAAACACCCACAACACACCCAAATACACACACACACACACCACATGCATGCTTACCCATCTTGTTTTACTTCCGTGACACCTCACAATCTCAGGTCCAGTTGAAAACCAGCGTCATTTTTAGCCATTTGGACCCTTTTGGCGCACCCGCAAGGCACACAATTTTTTTTGTCCTGTTATTTCAATTGTTTAATTTCTATTCATTATTTTTTTTGTCTTTTTTTTGCTTTAATATCGTGTGCCTTTTGGGCTAATTAAATGTAGTTCTAAAGTTATTTGTAAGTATGGTTTGTATGACAAACATTTTTAAAGAACCTCTTTCATTTGATGGCTTCATTCATTCATCCAATAAATAACCTCCCGTCATAATTCTCAACAAAACAAGTGACGTTTTCACTTTGTCAAACCACAATCGACGCATTAATCATTGTCTTCGACGACAAGTCTGTTGAAAACTTCTCCAGTACACGTTTACCTATCCGTCGACGATTTTCCTTTCAATCATGCACCTCAAAGCTATGATTGATTTTACTTCGGAAAGATTCTGTGAGGGAATAAATTGATAGAACATTAAGATGGGTTTTGTACTAGATATAAAAGAAAGGCTTGAAAAAAAAAGTCTATTGATATTTTACTATGATGATGCAGATTGATCAATTGATATTGTATGGAACGCGAACATGTTCCGGGCTAAGCAAAATCTCTCACACTCCTCCGTAGGCGTAGTATTCTGATAAAAGGACCAGAAGTTTCCGCATCACCGCAAGTTTATAACATTAAATATAATCTGTTAATAGTCGACATGACTGATTACGTAATAAAGTTAACAACAACCGACTTCTTAAAAAAACACAACAGGTGACAAATTACTCCAGTTTCGGAAGTGTATCGCTTTGGTTGTTTTGTTTCATTCATTATTGGCCACCGACTTCCGAAACTGGAGTAATTTTTCACTTGTTTCTTCTTTTAAGAAGTCGATTGTTTTTTTTTGTAAATTATTTTTTATTTTGCAATTTTTAGTATCTTTGTTTGGAAAGAAAGTTCTTTCTAAACATTAATCTGTACATCTCTGCTGGGCTCCTTTTCAATTAGACAGGCGTAATGTTATGTTATGGAAATACAAAAACTCTGCATAGATAACTGACTGTAACAATCACGAATAATTTGCTGTTAAGCGTTGAAGAGTCGCGTTGCCTGTCTTCTTCATCAAATCATACTTTCAAAGTGAACATGCTAGATTTGTTACTAAAAATGAAAAAATCAGTACGTGTGCACCTAAATTATTTAAGGAGTTCCCTCAATTCCTCGAGGATCCCATCATCAGATCGGTGTTTTGAAACAAATGGGACCAAGCAGGAAAAAACAAAAAAAAATGTAGTATACCCTATCAAATAAAAAAAATGAAAATCGTTTAATAATGGCGGAGTAAACTCACAAAAATAACCTGCAGTAGAATTGAGTTTTTCTCGGGCTGACTTTTCAAAAATCAATCGGCAGGTACTGCAACCCAATAAATGCACACCAATACGAAGATAACCCTGAAAAAAGGAGGTCTGTATCAAAACAAATCGGACTGATGGATATAAAAATAATTCATGAAATTAAGCAGTGCCTTATACTGCTTAAAATTCATTTGTACCCAAAAAAAAGTTGGGTTGAATTCAGTACGGAGTTACGGACAGTCGAAAAGAAATACAAGTTCAAGCAAAACGCGAACTCGAAACGAAACGCTTATAACAAATTTAATAAGACGGCTCTTAAAGAGGATTTCTTTAAATATTTCAGTCAAATATGCAAATGACTAAAAGGAAGTTATAATCTTTTCTTGAATAATGAAATTTTAATTAATTCTCCGTTCAATAAGGGTGGAAAAATGTGCGTATTGTGGCTTCACAAATTAGTCTCCGCCTTGTAATGTTTTTTATAAATATAAATTGATTTATTGTTTTCTATCTGTTTTCATCGGCTTATTTTTAATAACGCCTGAAGTGTTTGAGAATATTTTTATTGCATTTTGGTTAAATTGTTTTTTTATCCCTGCAAGGGGCTACCTATGGTCAGGTAATTGGTGTTTTTACTATGTCAAATTACGCAATGGCATGTCATTACACTTTGTCTAAATCAATGAAGAGCACTTTATTGAGCTATTTATTATATAAGACAGTGATCTTGCTTGTCTTGTGGATAAGCATTTTTTTTTGTATAAATATTCAACTAACATAAAACGCCATCTAGTCCCAAATCAGGAGCTTATGCTTTGAGACGACTAATAAACATACATTATACATTTCTAAATACGGGCAACTCACAAAAAAAAATCTTAGGTGGGTATCGAACCCACGACCTCCGGCATAGCAGTTAGACCACTAGCCAATAGACCAACAGGCCAGTCAAATAATGTAGGGTGTAGCATAAATTAGTCAATCCACTAAAAACCAACTAATTCTAAAAAGTAGTCACCAGACTAAATTATCGGTACAACCCTAAATGTTCTGAAATGTCACAATGGAGGGAGAACGTCACTCAGGACCTCCTTTAAATACGGCTGCACGCATAGGCTCTGTCCTTTTTACATCAAGCGAGCAGCCTACTAGATAAGTCCCCAGTTATTGGGTAAGTGAACTCCGCCATTGTGTTCTTTTGCTGCTAAATTTATGTCCCGGCAAGCCATAACTATTTGTAATCTCTGTGTCTATTTAACATGGCTGCCGGCAATGTATTCTGTATCTAATATTAATTAGCACCTAGCTATTCACTATGCACATGTACTCTAAATGGTTATATGGTTCTCCGCATAGCGTGCATCCTATTCTATTCTCTATAAACTAAATCATGCTCATCCATGCTGTATCATAAACCGGCGACGCTAGTCACGGTCAATGAGAACCCCGTGGCGATGTGACGCCACGCCTTACCTTTAGTCTGTCAACCTATTCACCTATCATCTAATCACTGTAAACCACTGCGATGTGTGAGTACCCATCTTCCATCTTCTTCACTGCCTTGAGCTTGCCGCATCTAACGCATGGCAGGGACACGCACATCGTAGGGGCTTACAGGAACAATCTTGGAGCTCAAGCGCCCCCCTTGGCGCTGTTTCAGGGTTCCTAGCGCTGGCTAACCTACTATCGCTGCTTCGCCCACGCTGCACTGCTCTGCTGCTCAGCTGTGCTCCCGCGTATCTACCAACGCGGTGAGAAGCACGCATCTGCACGGCCGCCCTACCGCGAGCAGTCTTTATTAAGCTGCGACGCCTACGCGTAGTCAGTGGCCTGCCGCCGCTACCTGCTGGCCGTCTGCGCTGCCGCTGCCTGCCCACCACCAACGCTGCCTAGGGCTGGTTGCCCTGAGCCCGCTGCCCACCTGGTCGACCGCCCTGCCGCGCGTCCCTACCGACGTGTGAGGCCGCCTGACCCGGCCTACCTACCGTGCGTGGCGATCGACGTCTTCTGGTTGCTCAGGGCAGTACCGTATTCCTACCTTCAGTGACAGTGCGTGACCTTAGAGACACTAGAACAGTAGACCCTAGAACCTATTTTGTATGTGTAGTGCTAAAGTAAATGTATAACTAAGTCTTCCTTGTTTCATTTCCCTACCACGAAAAGCACAACGCTACAAGGGAAAAGGCAGGAGTTCAAGATTGATAAGCAAAGAAAGTACTTACTGATAAAAAGCATGCAATTTATTCTATATGTTAACTACCCCGTAATAAATATCAATTGAGTAATAATTATCGACCTATGTTGACAATAATTTAAAGAACTAACATCAACTCTGATATTATAAAGTTAAAATTTTTCATAAGTTCTAACATTCTCGCTATTAATTTACCAAGTCTAAGTTGGCTCATATTCATATCGCAATGAGTAAGTGTTCGTTCTAAATTATGAAATCCTCATAATAGTAGACTATTAACCAAGGGCTGTATGACATCAATTGCATACGAGGTTTTTGGCGCCTGAGCGAAGCGAAGGCGCTAATTAACCCGAGTATGCAATTGATGCTTACGCCCGAGATAAATACTCTGCTTTACATATCGATTGTGAGGTAAGTAAACAACAAGACAGCAGGTTTCAATGAACATTTATTAAGAAGAAAAAAATGTGTATTTAATTAAAATAAATTGTCTAGATTCCGATTCGAGTAATTAATCGATACCGAGAAAAAAAAAATTAACTTTTTAAAAATATTCTTCGTGCAGTATGAGTATGACAGTTCTTTTTTCAAATTCCAAAACCTATGCTGTAATGATAGTCATACACCCCGGCATTCAGGGGGTATCGGGACACTTGCGCGAAAGACATTTGCGCGAAAGACACTTGCGCGAATCCACTTGCGCGAAAAGACAGATGCGCGCATGGACTTTTACGCGATTGGACAGATGCGCGTTTAGACACTTGCGCGCCAAGAAACTTGCGCGAATGGACTTTTACGCGAAAGGACAGATGCGCGAATGGACACTTGCGCGACTGGACTTTAGCGCGACTTAATGGCCACTGAATTTTACTCAATGGAGTAAACATAACATCACGCTTGCTATTACTTGAAGATGGATTTTTTTTGGGTTTTTCGTCATCGGTGTCGTTTTCATGGTTTTCGGGGTCGCTGATTATGAAAATAAGGTCAAAATGAAAATCCAAGATGGCGCCGAGGAAAATTTTTGGTTTTTCCGTCATGGGTGTCGTTTTCATGGTATTCGGGGTCGTAGATTACGAAAATTAGGTCAAAATGAAAATCCAAGATGGCGCCGAGGAAAATTTATGGTTTTTCCGTCATGGGTGTCGTTTTCATGGTTTTCGGGGTCGCTGATTATGAAAATAAGGTCAAAATGAAAATCCAAGATGGCGACAAAGAAACTTTTTGGTTTTTCCGTCATGGGTGTCGTTTTCGTGGTTTTTGGTATCGCTAATTATGAAAATGAGCTCAAAATGAAAATCCAATCGGCACCGTGGAAATTTTTGGTTTTTCCGTCATGGGTATCGTGTCGGTGTCATGGTTTTAGAGTTCATTGATTTTCCAAAAATTTTCTTCGTCGCCATCTTGGATTTTTATTTTGACCTATATTTCGTAATCAGCGACCCCGAAAACCACGGAAACGACACCCATGACGGAAAAACCAAAAAGTTTTTTCGTCACCATCTTGGAATTTTAATTTGACCTAATTTTCGTAATCAACGACCCTGAAAACCATGAAAACGACACCGTTGACGAAAAACCCAAAAAAAATCCACCTTCAAGTAATAGCAAGCGTGATGTTATGTTTACTCCATTGAGTAAAATTCAGTGGCCATTAAGTCGCGCTAAAGTCCAGTCGCGCAAGTGTCCATTCGCGCATCTGTCCTTTCGCGTAAAAGTCCATTCGCGCAAGTTTCTTGGCGCGCAAGTGTCTATTCGCGCATCTGTCCAATCGCGCAAAAGTCCATGCGCGCATCTGTCTTTTCGCGCAAGTGGATTCGCGCAAGTGTCTTTCGCGCAAATGTCTTTCGCGCAAAAGTCCCAGATCCCATTCAGGGGTGTAAGGGTGTACTTACAGAGCAAGAGATATGTAAAATTATAAACGTCTGTAAATTGTGGGAATGTTTAAAATGCGAGGGAAACGAAAGGCAGTAAGGCATACTGTATTTGTACGGTACAACCGCACATTCTGCAATTCTGCAGTTTAGCCACACATTCATTTCAACTCATTATAATCATCAGTTCGCGTTGCGCTATCAAGTCAGCCAGGCGTTCTCGTTACCGCCAACAAGAGGGGTGCTACAAGTTTGACCGCTATGTGTGTGTGTCTGTCTGTGGCACCGTAGCGCCCAAACGGGTGAACCGATTTAGATGCGTTTTTTTTTATTTGAAAGCAGGGTTTCTTGCGATGATTCATCAAAATCGGTTTAGCCGTTTCAAGGTTATCAGCTCTTTTGTGTTAGTTACCGTTGCTATTTTAGACGTTTATGGTTATTAACTTTACTTACAAAGTGTGTCTTAAAATTTCAAACACCTATGTGTGTAATATTAATAAGCAAAATTATGGTATTATAGCAGCAAATATGTCGTGTTTGGATTAATTTTAACCAGCACTTGATTCTGCACACAAAGCACTGATGGCAACAAGACGAGCTGATGCTGCAGTCAGGCTATCCAGCACGCCAGTAGGTAGACTCTTAAAATTTCATGGCTCAACGATAGGAAAGTACCTTTCAGACAATACAGTAGTGTTTTCGTACGTATCTTCTTTAATTTCAATCATACCTCATCTAAAAGGAATGTATGGTCTAGCAAGAGACCGTACAGTATTGCAGGCAATAAAACACTGTAAATACTTAATTAAAATTTAATTACTGAGGGCCTTGTTGTTTTGGTGGTTACAAGCGGTATACTGCCAAGTATAGGTAAAGTAGGTAATGTAGATTTTTATATGAAATTACTCATTAGCAGCCCGGAGTCTGAATTTGTGCTTGGTTTACAACCAGTGCCCCAACTGGCATAGTGTGTTTTTACTAAGGTATCCCAACTTTTTGTTAAACACAGGCGTAATATTATGTATAATTATTAAACAGGTCAAGCTACATAGTGTGCAGAACAATCTGACAAAGTAAATATATTTTTTAATTATTTTCGTAAGGTAAGGTAAAAATAGCCGAAAATAACGCTCGAACACTCAATATACGAAAATAATCTGTAAGATAAGCTGTTAGCTGGCTTCTGGAATTAATTTATGCTTGGTACACGAAATAAAGCCGGAATAAAAATAATTATTTTGCTGGCTAAGCGGTGCATCTTTCTGCAATAGATAAAACGTCTGCGACCACCCTTCAAGTTTGAAGTAAAGTCAGTCTTTATGCCTTAAAAAGGTTTCTAACAACAAAGTCATAGTCAAAGTTATTTATTTATATTAATTATTATTACTTATAGGTACTTTAGGTAAAGAGTATGTAACTTGATGACAACATAAAGGTCTATGTGTAAAATTTTAATATTGGGTAGTTGTTCCAGTACTTATAATTATTATTTTAATTAATAATCAAGTGTTATTACATATAAGAAATTATTCTACTTCATACATAATACAAACAAAAAGAAAAGTGAAATAATTATAGGTTATCAAAAACTTTCTTTTGCACACGTTAAAAAAATGGTAGAGTGTGGTTTAAGTAACTGTATTAGTTTATGACTTGTAACATCTTTATATACATAATATACACCTGTATTCAACAAACAAATAAATAAATATTAACACTAATAATAGTTGTAAGTACCTACCTATTTTTCATACATTTTCATTTTATTTTTATTTATTGCTATTTTATAATTGTACTTTCAAAATATTCCTTAACCGAGCATTATGCTTTTATGAGTAAAAAATCTGAGAGCATTTTCTTAAAACTTAAACAATCAAATTCTTTTAAATGTCATGGCAGCTTATAAAAAAAAAATGGGAGCAGTTTTGGGAGCCATACCCAGTAAACTCATTGAATACAGGGCTTGGTTACGTTGCGTTGTTAAGCCAACATAACCAAATCGATATTTCTCACTCTAAAATCCTTTCACTTACTCTAATCTCCACAAGAACATCATAAACTATTCAGTAGGCTCTTATTTGTCGTTAATTATAAAGGGGACTACTGCCACATTATCCAAAGGAGCGGCACCAGGCGGAGATAAGGAGAATTATTAAAATTAACAGCTGTTTCTTCGGCGCTTATTAAACCTTCGAATATTGTTCCGAGTCCCAGCTTTTAAATCGTAATTTTGTTACGAAAAATGTTCGGGATAAAGTTTCTAATTTGTGATAATGTTTTGTAAAGATCTTGTGTTCCTAATTTCATAATTACTAAACAATTATGATCAGATTTCCTGTTGGAATAATCAATGTTGTTTTTAATTTTATTAAAGTGATCTTATTCTTTTAGTGTGGTTACTCAGAGTTGTAATGCTGCTCATGGTTGTCTGACTTGGTTTCACATGCTGTTGAGTTTCCTTCACCGTTTTTAGGGTTCCGTAGTCAACTAGGAACCCTTACAGTTTCGCCATGTCTGTCTGTCCGTCCGTCCGTCCTTGCTTAATCTCTGTGACCGTTAGCACTAGAAAGCTGAAATTTGGTACCAATATGTGTATCAATCACGCCGACAAAAAATTGAAAAAAATTACTTATTGGGGTAGCCCCCCTATATGTAAAGTGGGAAGTGTTTTTTTTTTAATTTGAACCCTAAAGTGTGATATATTGTTGGAAAGGTATTTAAAAACGAATAGGGGTTTCTAAAATCATTTTTTGATAATGTCAACATTATCGGATATAATCGCTCCAAAATTAAAAAACAATGTGTCCCCCGCCCCTTTAACTTTTGAACCATAAGTTTAGAAAATATGAAAACAATCTGAAATGTAGAACTTTATAAGGACTTTATAGGAAAATTATTTTGAACTTGGATGAAAACAACAGTTTTTGTACAAAAAAGATAAAAAGTTGTACAAAATAATTTCTGGACTAAGTTTGTAGTATAATCGTATATGAAGCATTTTAAACACTTATTGTGACGGAGGGGAAACTACGGAACCCTACACTGAGCGTGGCCCGACACGCTCTTGGCCGGTTTTTTTAAATAAGTAATAGGTAGTTATACAACTGATAATATTAGGCGAAGGCTATTTGAAGATGATAAAGCAAGCCGAATTGCCAATGACAACAACACAAAAAAGATCAACTTGGCGCCAAAAAGTGAGCTACCTCAAATAATGGGACAGTGGAAGGAAGAAAAAGACTCTTTGCCAAAAGAAGCACTACACTACTAGTTGTAGCAACGTCACAAATAAAAAGAATATTCAAAAATAAATACCGAATTAAACTGCAACCATTTGAAATCACCAACTCGCATTGATCAAGCCTGTGGTTGTGTGATTCATGCTCGTAGCTTTTCTGCATGCGAAGAGACCTTTGCTATCAGTAATTTAAGTTATTTTATTTACAAAGCCAAACTAAAGCAACACTGTGACAGAGTAATCCTTGAAACCAGGTCATGCAGCTTCAGGCGCAGCTAAGAACCTACTTAGCACCCTTAACAGTTCCCGTGAAGCAAAATGAGAGTGAAGTAACTTACTTACCTGCAAGTGTTCGTTTTATGTAATTAGTTACAATTGCTGAGGCTGTTAAAGCAAGTATTTATAAGTAACTTGAATAACTTGTACTTGCAAAGATAATAAAATAATAATATTGTTATATTTTTTTCTTTCTGGAATGTGTATTGCAGATTCGAATTTATTTTGTACTTGATTACGATGGGTATATTTATACTATCTGATGCCATACATAATAATAATGAGTTTGTGTATTTTTGTTTGTTTTATCATGCTAATCTCTAGAACTTTTGTTTGGTTTTCAAAATTCTTTTTGCATTTTACAGCCCAACTCTTGCAGTAGGATTCTTTAAATAGAATCGAATCATTTAGGTATTAGTAAAATGAACAAGAATACAAAAAAGTGAACCTATTACGCTATTTTGTGCCATTATTGACGTAGGTACATTTTTATTAGTAAAATTTTATGCAAACAAAAACAATCAATAATAGTCACAATTTAAAGGTTTAAGAGTAGCTAGAAAGGGTAGTTTTTCCACAATAACATTATTCAAGTATCATTTCCTAAAGTTTTTTTTTCTTTTAACAATAGTAATAGTAATGGCATACTTTTGCACTGAGCTATTCAATATCACACTATGATCCATAGGCCCAGCGTACATTGGCGGCACGTTCAAATGAAACCGAGAAGCACCGCTACAGTTGAATATTTTTAAAATCGTCAGTATAAAATGTACGATAAAATACCTTCCCGATATCGGGTTTTATGTCGCAAAAAAACAATGTGTATTTTATATGAATATTGAAATTGCATGACTGGTCGTTTCGTGTTGCCTGCGCGTCCCATGATAGCTATATTGTGATATACCAGTAAGTACTTAAGTTTAGTATGTCGTGATGGCCCAGAGGTTAAGGCGCCTACCTCTCATGCACGAGGTTGTGGTTCAAATCCGGGCAAGTACCAATGTGACTTTTTCAATTCATATGTACTTTCTAAGTTTATCTCAGACATCATTGACAACGGTGAAGGAAAACATTGTGAGGAAACCTGGACTTATAGTTAATATAAGTCTGAAATCGCCAATCCGCCTTGAGCAAGCGTGGTGATCAATGCCTCAAGCCTTCTCTGTATGAGAAGAGGCATTTGCCCTGCAGTGGGACAGTAACAGGCTGGTATTATTACTTAAGTTTATCGTTAGGTAACTTTCCATGCAATAATAAATAATATTTTATCGTTAGACACATCGGGAGTGAATAGGAAATGGCCTCATGGACGCAGCCCAATACGTTAGTTCAACTAGATCTGCACCACTCTTGACTCTACGACATAAAATGCCTTTCATACCGCCAGAGATAGAAACAGATGGAGGAATATCGCACGAATAAAAGTGCTAATGCAGGAAGAACTCGACACTCAATCAATACTAAGATACTGCATATTAAGTACTCTTCAATTGGAGTACCATTCAAAGACACATCACATTAGTACTTCTTAAAAATAAATATTATACTAATAGAAATAATCACAATTTTAAATTTCTACACAACTTATTTTCACAACCTTTAATCTTAACGAACACTTGGTTGCTAGTGCCATTCTGTTAAAATCATCGCGTAAAAATGTAGGTGAAATGAAGGCGAATTAACCAGTCATTCCATACTAATTCTAGGTTTTTTATAATTAATTTAAATAATTTTATTTAAATAATTAATAGTTTACTTCACTCATATTTTTAACGATCGCAAATTAATCTTATACCGTGTACTGAGCCCTTGATTGCAAATAAATAAATATTTAAAAATAATTGCTGGCTAACTAGTGCATCCTTCTTCAAGTAGAAAATAAATAAATTTTGATATTCCACAACTTACACTCAACGCCGCCTAGTCCCAAGCTAAGCAGAGCTTGTGTTATGGGTACTAAACAACTGATAAACATACTTATGCATACATACATAAAATCACGCCTTTTTCCCATGGGGGTAGGCAGAAACTACAGAGCGCCATATGGTACGATTCTTACATACTTCTTCTGCTCCATTTACATTCATACGTCATGTTGACATACACACACGCCGGTTGGGAGTACTACAGACCTGACCTTAACTAACTAAACAAACTTATATATTTCTAAATACATACATACCTATTATCGATCACAAACCCTAATCATTTACTAGTCCATACTAACGTTACGCCATGCCTGTAATGGGTTGACAAAATTTTAGTTTTTAGTCCCTCATCTAGATTACAAGAAAATAATCGATACAATACATTTTTTTCTTTTTTCACGTAATCAAAAAATAACGGCGATACATTGAGTCAAAATGTCGCATGACGTCACTAGCCAGTACAGTTTAGGTACAGTAGGTATTTATACTAGATAATGACGTTACAAGCCCCCTCTCCTCAACTTTAATGCGCTTAATCTAAGCAGTTTTCCACCCATTTTAAAATATTTGTGTCAAATATTTTCTTGTGGTTTTCTTGTTTGTCTTAATGTCGTGATGGCTCAGAGTTTAAGACGCCTACCTCTCATGCACGAGGTTGTGGTTCAAATTCGGGCAAGTACCAATGTGACTTTTTCAATTCATATATACTTTCTAAGTCTATCTTAGACATCATTGACATCGGTGAAGGAAAACATCGTGAGGAAACCTGGACTTATAGTTAATATAAGTTTGAAATCGCCAATCCGCCTTGAGCAAGCGTGGTGATCAATGCTCAAGCCTTCTCTGTATGAGAAGAGGCCTTTGCCCTGCAGTGGGACAGTAACGGGCTGGTATTATTTTTTTATTTTCTTGTAATCTAGATGAGGGACTTAAAACTCAAATTTCGTCAAATAGCCCATTCCCGAAGGGTTAGTCAAAAGTGTACCTGGTAGTATACCTACATTTTGTAAAAGGGGGCGGCCTATTACCATCAATTGGACACAAATCCAGACTCCGGGTTGCTACTGAGAAATACATACTATACGAAAGACACATAATATATCTCCATTATATCTGCAATCAATATGCTAATACTAAGCTCAAAAATATCCCTCGACCAGGTGTCGGGTGCAAGCGCATAGAAATTTATCTGTACGTTGAACCGATTCAATTATTCAGAAGATCAAAGCCGGAACTTAATTGGCGGTGGTCTGTGGTCTCGTTAGATCTTCATTATTAACTCGAATCCGCCGGTTGTCGCCGTTAAAGATACGGGCGACTGTTCTATTTTTGAAGGTTTATTGAGTTTTACCATCTGGATTTTTTTAGTATCAGTCTGGAGTCTAGATTTGTGCCCGATTGGTGGCTGCGACTCGACCCCTATAACATGGAACTTTAACATAACTGACGAAATGTACCCACATTCTATAGACACGATTTCTGCTTATACTTCGGGGATAACAGACTGGATTGTTAGCTTTATCTATAATGTCGCTAAATATTGTTGATTTGAGGCTGCAGATATACTTTGTAAGTGTTTTACTAGTTTATTTGAATATTTAAAAGTGATTGCAACTGACTTCCGGTGATATGAATATCGTCTTAAATAAAAACGGTAGTCGGTTGCAAACTTGATGAATATAATATTTTAAATCTTTTCTTCCGTAAGTCGGTTGCAAACTTGATAAATATAATGTTTTAAATCTTTTCTTCCGGAAGTGGCTCTGCGCGCCATTTATTTGTAGTTTTTAGGTTAGATTTAGTATAAAAGCACATGCTGGTGCGTTTTTGAGTCAGTTATTGCGAAATAAAGATCAAGAACGGTGCATTGCTCCTTTGATTGTCGCTTCCTTACCTGATTTCTTATAGGATGCTATGTAAAGGTGAAGATAAAGTACGAAGGGAGAAGTACGATACACACAGACAACGGCGCGGGCGATGTGCCAGTACTAAAATAAAATAGCACCATAACAGTAATAAAATAATAAATATTCCATGACTTTTCACACGCCATCTAGTCCCTAGCTAAGCTAAGAGCTTGTGTTATGGATACTAACCAGCTGATAAACATAGGTACTTATACAACTTTTAAATACGTACATATTATATATTAGATAAATGACACCCAGACACAGAAAAAAGGATCGTGCTCATCACACAAACATTTGTCCTGGGTGGGAATCAAACCCACGACCTTCGGCATAGCATATTGCCCTGCATCGTGAGACTCGCATAGTAAATGAATATAATCTTATGTCTGGACTTTAAAATTTAAAGAGACCATGACCCCTGAGTTTCTTTCGGCATTTCTTCTCAGGGATCAGTCACTTTGGAAATGCCATTTAGTTTAGTTTAAAAAAAAAAGACATGTAAAAGTTTCTGAGAAGATCTACTTACAGTAATAAATATCATTTCATTTCATTTCATAGCAGTCAGGGTCACTAAATACTAGACCACCATACCAGAAACTGCAAAAGCGACTGCCTGTCGGACCTCCACAACCTAGTTTGGGTGTCACGGTACCCCTTGGATAAACTGGTTGTCAAATTTTCGGGTTTCTGACCAAAGACTGTAATAGATCAAATGACAGCTGGAACCGACGGCTTAACGTGCTTTTCGAGGCATGGAGGAGTCTCGTAATGTAGTGAATGGTCATTCATCTACAAACCAACCTCGTCCAACATAATATAATAAATAAAATAAAATAGTTTATTTGCACCCTCAAGTAAAAAATACAGTTTATAGTAAAGTAAAATGTAAAATTAGCCATAAGGTAAATACAGTTGTATGTTAGAGTTGCAGCCAATACCTAAGCTAAGATAATTTAATATCTTGTAATTATAGGCATCAGCGCCCACCCTCAGTATTTTTTAAACATAGCCTAACCTTAGATCGACTCGTGATGCTGTTAAAATTTAGCCACACGCTCCATTTGTGTACTCGATTAGTTTGGCTCCGTTTCGACTGAAGTACAGACGCCAGCATGTCAAGTTACCCCAATGTGTCAAATTTCTCTGATCGTTTTTCAACTTTATGACAAACAGAATAAGGTTCAGATTCAATTGGGAAAATTTGACACATTGGGGTAACTTGATGTGCTGGCGTCTGTACATGGAGGGTGTGAGTCACACCGTGTGACTGATTCTGATTATCAAAACCATTAAATAAAATATGTATCCTAACACGGAAATCGTTTAGTTAAATGAATTCTTTGAGTATCAGATTGATTCTGATTGATTAATGGTGACCATTCATAATTTAGTGTGCATGAAAGTAAACATAAAACTCAATAGGAAGTTTAATATTGTTACTTATTAATGAACCTTAATGGATATTAATAGGCGAGCGAGCAATCACTTTGTCAAATTTACACAGAACTTCATGGTTTTAGTATTATTGTAATATCTCAGTAACACACATGGTGAACATACTTATTTGTATTTTTGTTGGCCTACCGATCGAGCGGACGGAACGGTGGGTAATGAACTCACTTGGAGTTCATTACCCACCTTTTGATTGTTCTATTGATGTGAACCCATTTGAGATTTAGTTTAATTGCAATCCACATTGCAAGCAAGCCTATAAAGATATACATAATTATATAGGCAGGTGCTTTATTTTCCCCACCCTACCACCACCGCACCACTTTGTTGAGATCAACATAAATTAAATGATAATACAAATGTTCATAAATTGAAAACTACCGAGCCAAACTATGTCAGATGTATATGGGACCAAATGGCAACTATTCCGCATCGAACTAAAAAAGAATCAAGTAAATCGGATCATCAATATACACAACATACATAAAAAAAAACGGCCAAGAGCGTCTCGGGCCACGCTCAGTGTAGGGTTCCGTAGAATATGTAAACGAAGTTAAAAAAAATGCTTGCATATACAATTATACTACAAACTTAGTCCAGAAATTATTTTGTACAACTTTTTGCCTTTTTTGTTCAAAAACTGTTTCCATCCAAGTTCAAAATAATTTTCCTAGAAAGTCCTTATAAAGTTCTACTTTTCAGATTTTTTTCATATTTTCGAAACATAAGGTTCAAAAGTTAGAGGGGGCAGTGAAGGAATTGTAAAATTCCTTCACTAATCCTCTACTAAACCCCTAATAAACTTGAGAGGTGTCCCTTGACACCTCTTAAGTTTTTTTATGTTTTTATGGTGTACAAAAAGAATACTTATTCTATTCTAATCTATTTAATTCTATCGAGTTGCATTCGTATAAGACAAGACAGATTATAGTGCACAATGAAGCTAACTCATAACACATTTAGGTTGGTGTCGCCAAGAAAATTCTATTTTTAACCGACTTCAAAAAAAGGAGGAGGTTCTCAATTCGGTTGTATGTTTTTTTTTTTTTTTTTTTTTTTTTTTTTCTTTAGGGTTTGTTACCTCAGTACTCCGTCATTTATGGACCGATTTTTAAAATTATTCTTTTATTTGATAGGGTATATGAACAGATTGGTCCTATTTGTATCAAAACTCATATCTGATGAGGGATCTTCGAGGAATTGAGGGAACTCCTCAAAAAATATAGGCACACATGCACCGATTTCAACATTTTTAGTAACAAATCAAGCATTTTCATTTAGAAAGTAACATTTGGTGAAGAAAAACTGATGAAGAAGACAGGCAACGGAACTCTTCAACGCAAAACAGCAAATTATTCGCAATTGCTATACTCAGATATCTATGCTGAGCTTTTGTGTTTCCATAACAGAACATTACGCCTGTCTATTTTAAAAGGGGCCCGGCAGAGATGTGCAGATAATGTTTAGAAAGAACTACTTTTGCAATTGTTAACCGATTTCAATAATTCTTTCAAGTTTTGAAAGACTTTTTACATACAAAGAAACTAAAAATTACAAAATAAAAACTTTTTTACAAAAAAAAAACAACCGACTTCTTAAAAAAACACTAACAGGTGAAAAATAACTCCAGTTTCGGAAGTCGGTGGCCAATGAACGAAACAAAACCACCAAAGCCACAGACTTCCGAAACTGGAGTTATTTTTCACCTGTTAGTGTTTTTTTAAGAAGTCGGTTGTTTTTTTTTTGTAAAAAAGTTTTTACATCAACAGTACGACTTCAATAAATTGCTCTCCGTGGTCCATGAAATCACTTCCGACAAACATAGAGAGGGAAAAAGACAGATCTATATAAATGTCCATATGTCAGATAAAGAGAGGGTTAGGTCGTGTTGTGGCGAATTGCCTTCTCTCCCCGGGGACAGAATTTAATATCATAAACATTATTCCAAAATAACAGAAAGTCTGGCCTCAACAAATGATAATATATTTGCGCTTAAATAACTTGTACAAGAGCATACTGTATTGTATGTAATTTCAAGTGCTTTCATCGAACAGGACTTTCTGTAATATTTATAAGAGGTATTAAAAGAGAACTTGGGATAGATTAGATTTTGATGATAAGTATCAAAGTTTTAGTTTCCTTTTCGTATTAATAATAATAATAATAATCATTTAATTCAGGAAATTAATCCCATATTTCACAAATTTATGAATGGTTAGTAAAACTTACAACTGATACAAATGTTAGTAGGCACTTACACCCTAAACATAAAACAACAAAAACATAACACACAAATAAATAAGTAGTAGATCACTGTCGCGGCACCCCTTGTAAACCTGCGCAACAGTGACCCACGTACAGCCAGTCAAAGCGACTTGAAATCATGTTTAAGATACTGTTGGAGCTGCCCCACACCCTACGCACCAAGGAAGTACATCTTTTACGCATGGTGGCGACTATTAATGACTAATCCGCTGTCAGAGTTTCCATGTGCCCACGGGCCCCTAACTTGGCTTCAAATGCCGTCGAGAAATATCTCTTAGCCATGCCTTTTTCCTAACGATGTATTGGTGACTGGTCGTTTTACTGACCTTGGTTTTGTTATTGTTTAACTAGTAACTATTTTTTTTATTTAGCTTCGATGGTCCTAGTTTATCAATTTTCTTTTTTATTTATTTAATGTAGTAGACCTATTCGTGTAATCCAGTTCTGTACATATAAGCGGGCACGCCCTTTTTACTTGGAGGCTTCTATGTAGTCAGTTAGTTGTGAGTTTTTTGCTTGAGTTTAATTTTCAACTTCGGTACCTACTATTCTTATTACTACTATCTTGTATATCGGTGTATGCTAGCTAATATGTAGCAAATTATTTAATTTAAATGATTATGTTTATTAATTACCTATGCTTTTTAAACTGTTCTTCTAACATATCAGACAGGCGTGTTGCTGGGGAGTTTGTTCCGCCAGCAAAAACACTTGGAAGTGGCGAAGGGCGGGCGTTTTGGGGGACTGTCTTATGTAATTTTTGACATTCAAAAAGTGCTGACCCTCAGCCTAATTTGAATAAATGTCTTTTCATTTTGATTTTGATTACTTCACTGTTTTGGAGGTGGTGATCAACAATTATATTGCTTTGTGTCTGCAATCGACACCCAGACATGATAGCCCGCTGGTCACACCACTAGGTTTTCTCTGCTCTTAATGATGCGCTTATTACAACAAAAAAAAACTCAAACGATTTCGACTCTTGTATCCAACTCGATATCCGTGTATCCAACAGTATTACGACAGCTTTTCAATCAATCTCATTTAAACAAACACCTATCTTCACTGGCGTATTGACATATCACGACTAAGTAACAGCCGATACGCATCGCATTAGCACAGCAATCATTATCATTAATTTACCTATGCACTCAGTTCGGATATGTTTGCACTGAACTGCCCTCTGCCTGCATCAATAGGTATGATAGTGGAACTAGTCTCTGTCAATATGCTACTTGAATGTGTAATTAAATGTGATTAGATTTGATTGAATTGGAGTTTGTACAGAGAATCTTCTCAAATATCTAAGAACAAAAAAAAGATTTTTGATCGGACAATGATGAGGTGATTTTTAATAATAATAATAATAACCGTAACTAGGACATGAGGTCCTAGTTTCTGTTCCTGTTCACTTGCCAATAAAGTATTTAAAAAAAACTGTCTCCATAAAACAGAATATTCTATTGGTATTTCAATATCTTATACCAAAAACTGAATTTCAAAGAAAAGTCTAAATCCTCATTGCACACTGTAAAACAAAATTATATTTCTCCATCCAAACTTTTAAAAGCCAGCAGTTTGAATGAAACGTTTCGCGGAATCCTGTCTGGAGTCGCGTCTTAACATTTATATTACCGGACGCAACACTTCTGGACGCACCATCAGGAAATTCCTTTTTTCTGTATCCGTCGCCATCTTGGATTTAGTAATAATGATTACTAAAGCGATAACGTTTATTAAACTTTTCTGTTTGTTTGGAAATAAGCGCATGTTTTTTTCAAGTAACAAAGAGTTCTTGTTTTCTTTCGAAAAGCTTGCCTTTGTAAAAGATGTTACTGTCGGTGACTGACTCCACTTTTTATATTCTTGATGTTATAGAACGATGCTGAAGAAAAAAAATGTGTTTTTTTTCTGTTTACAAGTAAAGTTTGTTCCAACGAGTTTAGTCTTGGTTTCGAGCTAAACTATATCGCTTTTTAATTTTAGAATTATCTTCTCTCGGTTGTATCTACTCTTTAGTAGGTATAACCGAGAAGAAATAAGTCATAAAATATTTAATTAAGTATCCACATTGCTTGACATCAGTGATACTGTGCATGTACAGACGCCAGCACATCAAGTTACCCCAATGTGTCAAATTTTCCCAATTGAATATAAACCTTATTCTGTTTGAAGTAAAGTTGAAAAACGATCAAATAAATTTGACACATTGGGTTAACTTGATGTGCTGGCACCGAGTTTTCAATGACTTTACGTAAAACTAGCACGTTGGTTAGTTATGCTACTAAATAGCACTGCTATATTCAGATCTAAGGTGTCCCACGGATACAAGTATTTTTTAGGTGTTTTTTGTGTTTAATTATTTTTGGTAGCAGTTTAGAGTAAGTGCCTCATTAGTGTCAATATTACATGGTATTCAAACAACAAAACAAACAACAGAAAAAATGTGGGTGTACTATTGGTATGCTTACTCATGTAATTAATATAAAACTATCAATATTTAAATTACGTATACAGGGTGTAACGGAAAGGGTATATACATACGAAGGGCACGGATTCTCTTGGTGATAAGAAACGACATGGCAACGTTTTTATACATATACATACATAATTGTAAAGTTGAGCCCGCCCGCGCCGTCGCGCCTTCGGCGGTTAGGCAGAGCCCGATAGGTCTGTACTAGGCGCGCAGAACCCGAGATAGATATACTAGAACCTTGTCGGACAGGATTATGACCCTCATAGTGCGGTGACACGTTTGTTATGATTTTGCATTTAATAAACTGTCGATATTAAATAATATCGTGAAGTTTCAAAGTTATTAGTTGGGAGCTGAAATTTTGAGGAAAGACTCCTTATTAAATACTCTATTCACCCTGTTTGTATGTATATACCCTTTTCGTTACACCCTGTATATTAACAGCTTCACGGGTCGATTGAAGGTAAAAATACTTTTGTCCAAGTCAGGCCGTGGGTGGTTGACAATTAATTAGGTACATGATATTAAGACCCCTCCGTGCCTCGGAATTCCCGTTTATTTTTCAATCGTGTCTATTAGAGACACAATAGAAAGACAATGACAGCGCGGACACCGGTGTCCTCTCGGGGTTTAATGAATTAAGTCGTTAGTCCAGGCTGTCAGATCTATGACAGTAGTTGCGTGTCACAAACTCAAAAAAAAACGAAAGTCTAACAACCAGTTTAAGCAAGGGTATCATGTTCCCTAGTCACTGGGTTGTGGTGCTGACATAGGCAGTCGCTCCATCGAGGCGGTCCGGCCGGTGCTCGAGCGCTGGCTCGGGAGGAGGCACGGCTCTCTGTCGTTTCGGGTGACGCAGATACTTTCCGGGCATGGTTGCTTCGGAAAGTACCCGTGTCGCATAAACAGGGAGCCGTGCCCTCGTCTCTGGAGTAGGCAGTGACATGTCGCTACCGGCCGTGGTCGAGAGGATGGTCGGCAGCGTCGAGTCCTGGGACGCGGTGATGTTCTTCTGCGAAACAGTCATCTCGCAGTATGAGGCTGCGGGAAGGGGGAGGGATTGCCAACCGGCCCGCAGCAGACGCGGGGCGATGGACGCGGGGATGTCCGCCGCCCCCCACGTACATGGACCCGAGGTGGCGGCACGTCGTGTTCACGCGCGCCCCTCTTAGACGTCGCGAGGGGAGTCTAAACCTCACTCCCCTCGCTGACTTGGCTAGGCCCGCGGGGCCGGCACCAGTCGGCGGTCGCGGAAGTTTCTTCTGTTGTCTGACCCCCGGCGCAGGTGTGTGTGTCAGCAAGAGTCTGACAGACCCCTCCGCCCTCCCCGAGGCGGGGGACATCCATGAGAGTTTTCCACCCCTAAAAAAGAAAAAAAAGCCAGTCGCTCCATGTACAGAGGCCAGTACATTAAGCCAGCCAATTATTTTGATAATTTTTCAGCTTTATTACAATAGGATAAGGTTCATGTTCAATTGAGATAAGATCATTTGGGATAGCTTGATGTGATAGCTTGATCATTTTGTTTTTGAAATCGGTTATAAACTATTAAATTCGCATGTAACGCAAAGTCACAACAATTTAAATAGAACGCCTAAAGCCTTTCAGCCTACCTACATATAGAACCAATGTCTAGATAGGGACGGGCCATTAGCCAATCCCCAACAAGTGTTGGATAACCTTTTTTCGTTCTACCGAGTTTAACGATACGCTCGTATAGGATAAGACATTGATATATTCGGTATAAGGAAAAGAAGATGGATTAACGTGTTGTAATATAATACTGCATGAATAAATAAATTGTATTGTTTGTATAATCAATAAAGAGACAGTCTGTGCCACAATTGAGTTACCTGTGTTGATTTAAGAAAGAAAAACATGTTTTGATATGAAAATAAAACAAACGACATGGACAACAAAATAATACAACATATCATTTTTCCGGGAGATCGCCAAGCGTTTGGTCGACTCTTTGTACGCCGCGTCGGTCACACGTTGACCGCGAACAATTGAATTTCTATTGTGTTTGGTAGTTGGCAGTCAACGTGTTAAACAAAAAGTTTACTAACACTATCAATAAAAATACCGTTGATTTTCCTTTTGCATGTTTGTGGGTAATGATAAATATAATAATTATAATTATAATATTGCACAACTTTTCTCAATGAGTAGTAGACCGCTGATAAACATAATTATATATTTGTCTTGGGTGGGAATAAATAAATAAATATTCCGCAACTTTTCGTACAACGCCAATTTAGTCTCAAGTTAAGCTTGAGAGCTTGTGTTATGGGTACTAAACAGCTGATAAACATACTTATATATTTCTAAATACATACATATTATAGATAAATTACACCCAGACACAGAACAAATTATGATCGTGCTCATCACACAAACATTTGTCCTGGGTGGGAATGAACCCACGACCTCTGGCCTAGCAGTCAAGGCCATTAGCTACTAGGCCGCAAAACTATTACACCACCAACCAAAAAAAGCATTACATTAATTTAAAAAAATATTCCTATAAATGTCAACGATAAGTTTCTACTGAGTGAAATAAAACACACACGACAAAGGTCTGATGACAGACAGTTCACATCCAATTCCCGCTTTGATTTATGTCATCCCACAGTAATGTTCTCGGAAGCCTAAAGTTTCTAAAGGTTACGTTTGAAATAAGTAAAAAAAAAACGATCAAGTGCGAGTCGGACTCGCTCACAAGAAGTTCCTTACCATAATCAAGTAAAACAAAAAAACTTGAAGTAATTACGTGTTTAAACTGCAGACAGTTTAAACACGTAATCACTTCAAGTTTTTTGTTGACACTTGTTTTAGCGCAGACACTTGGCTGTCTTAACTGGTTCATGAGATACCGTCCGCTGCCAGACTGACGGACGGACAGACAACGAAGGCCTAAAAATGGCATCCTTTTACCACCTTTCAATAATAATGCCTGCCTGTTACCTTCCTACAGCAAGGCAACGACCTTTCATACAAAGAAGACCAAGGGAGCATTGATCACCAATTCACCACGCTTGCTCAAGGCGGATTGGCGATTTCAAACATATAATATTAACTACAATTATTATTATTAATCTGGTCACGATGTTTTTTTTACCGATGTCAATGATGTCTAAGATAAACATAGAAATGCCTATTTCACTAATTTCATTCATTGTCATTTGAAAAGTTACATAGGTACCTACTTACCTGGGTTTATTAAACCGTAACTTGTACATATAAGAGGTAGACCAGAGAGCAGCGGTGGCCCACTGGTGGCGGCCCCGACTTACGAACAGTAAGTCGTGGATTCAAACCCAGGCAGGCGCATTACTTTGTGTAATTTATTTCATCAATGCACTGCTCTCAATAACGCTGAAGGAAAAGATCGTGAGGAAACCGGCATGTCCTAGAACCAAAAAGTCCGAAGACATGTGACATCTACCAATTCTCACTGGGCCCGCGTGGTAGATCATAGCCCATACGCAAAATACGCGCTTTGACGTGGAGTTGCGGATACCAGCCCGGTATCTTTAATCTTTTTTTTTTTAAGAGGTAGACCATTAGTACGGAATCCTAAAAACTACAATTTATTATGCATAGAAGAAGATTGTCAGCCTACTTTAGTGTATCTAGTTACTGAGAAATCTAGTTCCATAAGAAATGTTATTTTTATGAATTGATGTGAAAACCACTTTGTTTCGCGGGCGTATGAGGTGACAGAAGTAATATTCATCTATTCATAAGATCTCCTACCTAGTCATTAGAGGTTCTACAAAATGAACAGTTACGTAGCAAATCTAATATTGTAAGTGTCAAGAGGTTGATTAGTTAATTACTGGCAATATTAGGGGAGCAAATCGTAACTTTACGGAACATCATTACGGTTTGCGTACCACAATGCAGAGGGTTGTTTCTTAAACTGTACGACGATATTTTACCATTTGTTAGTTTAATTTAATTTTATAAAAATCAGTTAATACACGGTGAAGTTTAAGGACAGAATAGCATAATTAGCCTATAAAGTTCCCACTACTGGGACACAGGTCTCTTCTCTGTGAGAAAGAGTGGGACGTAATTTACCACGTGCGGTACAGGACTTTTCTCTGTGAGAAAGAGTGGGACGTAATTTACCACGTGCGGTACAGGACTTTTCTCTGTGAGAAAGAGTGTGACGTAATTTACCACGTGCGGTACAGGATTTTTCTCTGTGAGAAAGAGTGGGACGTAATTTACCACGTGTGGTACAGGACTTTTCTCTGTGAGAAAGAGTGGGACGTAATTTACCACGTGCTGTACAGGACTTTTCTGTGTGAGAAAGAGTGGGACGTAATTTACCACGTGCGGTACAGGACTTTTCTCTGTGAGAAAGAGTGGGACGTAATTTACCACGTGCGGTACAGGACTTTTCTCTGTGAGAAAGAGTGGGACGTAATTTACCACGCGCGCCCTGTGCGGGTTGGTAGATGTCACATGTCTTCGAAGTGTTGCTTCTAGAACATCGGCGTTTTCTAACGATGTTTTTCTTCACAGTTTTTAGAACATTGGTCGTAAAATAATTTACGTAAAGTAAATAGTTTCTCTAGGTTTAAACTTACAACTTGTAAGTCACGCCCCTTGCCGAAGGGCTACCACTGCTATAACTTTCGTAAAAGACATACACTGATTTAATTGTTAGCTATCACCCTCAATATTTCTGACAGTCTTTCAGAATAAACTGGCAATTCTTCTATTTTGTGTTAAAACAAAAAATTCAGCACCATATTCCACTGAAAACTCGATTAAATTTACGTGTACTATGATCAAACAATAAATATAATCCTTAAGCGTTGCAAAACTTTCAAGGAACGGATTTCACTTAAATAGTCACCGGAACCTATTTTGAATCGTTCGTGGGTACCGAAACTTGGGAGCGTTTTAAAGTTTGATGCAGTCTCTTCGCATTTAGCGGTAAAGCTCTAATTGTTTGCGGGAGCCGATTTTACTGTACAACTTCCATCTAGAAGTTTATCCTGGTATTATTATATTGTAGGTAGTTGTTGAGGGTACAACTTACGGCGTACGGCGAGTGTCCACCCTCACATCGTTGGCACTCCCACGATTCGGACAAAGCGTTTCGCTTCGTCGTTTATACCGCGTACATCGAAGGACTGGAACAACTTGCCTGCTGCGGTCTTTCCGTCCGATTATAATTTAGGTGTCTTCAAGGCTAGAATGAATAGGCTTTTAACAAACTAGTGCGCTTCACCATCACTGATTACATCACTGCTTACCATCAGGTGGGATTGCAGTCAAGCACTGGTTTATAATATTAAAAAAAAAGTAAAACTTGAACTGTATCTTGGGTTTTATTTAATCAGTTACTAGAAGAGATCACATGGCGATCTTGAAACCACTTTTTTTGGGACATTGGGCCGGGTTACCCGAAACGGTGAACGAAAACATCGTGAGGAATTCCGCAGGTCCTAGGACCAAAATTTTGAAGACATGATTGCACCATCCCGCACTGTGCCAGCGTGGTAGATTGCAGCCACTCCTTTTTAAATAAAAGTGACAGTGAAAACATTATAGGTTGATTTAGTAGGGATTACAAGGCGTAGTTACAAAAATTAAAACGAGTATGCTTATAAATGGTTTGGTCACGTTGAAAAGATGAATCAAGGCGACTAATGAAAGGTAGGTTATGAGGCAGATGTAAGTAGAAGCACTGGGAGAGGACACCCTAGAAGGACCTCACCTTTTTGGTGAGGTTCCTCAGAAAGGTCAGGTGCTGGTAGTACTTGAAACCGGCGTGTGTGTATGACAACATTATGAATCTAAACGAGGCAAAAAAGTAAGTATGTAAGAATTTGGACATGCAAATGGAGCTCCCATATGGTCCTATATGGTTTCTACCTATTCCCAATGGAAAAATTCATGAGTATATGTATGTATGTATGTATGATGGGATTACCCTGAGGTACTTTCAAATACCGATCACATGATGTTCTCACTACATATTTTTGGGGGTATGGTATGTTTACCCTAAGAAGACGTTGATTGCTTTAGAACTCAATCACATTGAACTCGTTCGTCGATTCTCTAAAGTTTTGACGTTATCATTTGCATTTTATTAATATGATTAGGTTCCTTAGTATTGTTAAGGTTTGCGTAGAGTTCGAACAACGGTCTTACTTACCACTCAAGGTAGTTTAAACAAGACTTATGCGAACATTGCCTGGTTAGTTGAGACTTAGTCCATAAGTTCATAAGTCCATAGTACTAATTGTTGTAACTAATGCATGTGTTTCTAATGAACGTGCTGCAGCACTTTGCCGTGGCTCCCCCATGGCACAAGTTTGTGCTGAGTGGTGAATCCCACTTGTCACAGTCAGGTCATGCCATTGTCAAAAATTTTCTGTGTTACAATTTTATTTTGTGATTTACCTTTACTAACATAAATAAAGCAACATAATTTCTTATACTTTTCTCTTTTTTTATTTTTTACTTTTTAGGGTTCCGTAGTCAACTAAAACAACAGTTTTTGTACAAAAAAGACTTATTTAAGATTAAGCAATAAACTTTTTTTATAATCTGCATTGTGGAGGTCGGATTGGCAGTCCCTCTATGTAAAACACAGTTATTTAGCTGCACCAGCCTAGTCTTGAAGAAAACCCCAACATAATTGGTAAAAGATTACGCAGATGACGATTTATTTATTAATACAATTATTAGATAATATTGTTACAAGTTGTATTTTTTTTTATTTCCATTATACACGTCTCTTTCTTGCAAATAAAACCTTAATTTTTCTTACCTGCCATATCTAGCATGTACCATGACAGACGCCAGCACATTAAGTTGCCGAAAGCTGTATTTTTTTCCGATTGAACATGAAACTTATTCTGTTTTTAATAAAGTTGAAAAACTAGTAGATTTTTTTTTAAATTAATAGCTTGATGTGCTGGCCTTTGTACCATTCAAGTTTTTTAAAACGTTTCAAGTAAATTAATCACTATGTTCCACACAGTTTAAAAACAACCAAAAATTCAATGTTTTAGCTAATCCATAAAATAGTTGACCCATACATCAACAGGAAAAATAAATCTCTTCGGTCGGGGCAACTCGCAAATTGGAGGTGAAAAAAAGCCTTTTTCGAAAAAAAATATTTTCCCAAAATACGAGGCGAAAGTTGAATTGTAAAAGCTCCGTGTTTTTTGCAGCGGGATTGATTTTCCTTTGAAGATTTTTAACCGACTTCCAAAAAAGGAGAGGATCTCAAATCGGTTGTATTTTATATGTGTGTTATTTCATAACTCGGTCGATTATGGAGCGATTTGAAAAATCATTCTTTGATTTGAGAGGGAATACTTTCTGAGTGGTCTTTATCTGCATCAAAACTGGTTTCCTCACGATGATTTCCTTCATTTTTCCTTTTTAAATGTGTCTTAGACATTTCTCACATCAATGAAAGACTACATCGTGTTTGAAGCTGAACTTCCAATAAGTATGAGTCTCAAATCGCTTCAATCTCTTTCATATTGACGACTTTGGTTTTCGAACCAATGTATTGTGAATCTTAACTATTTAGAGATATTCTTGAACTCAAATTATTTTAAAACCGGTTCAGCCGTTTAGGAGGAGTTTAGTGACTTACACATTGTGTGTAAACCCAGAACTAACAATTATTATACCCATGTGTACTTAGATTACTCTACTTAACAATGATACTGTTAAGAATGGACCCTTAGGATGTTAATATAGGTTTTATATAATATATTTGTGGAATATTTATTATTTATTATTATTTATATTATAAATAATAATAAATAATAAATATTCCACAACTTTTCACACAACGCCATCTAGTCCCAAGCTAAGCTAAGAGCTTGTGTTGTGGGTACTAAACAGCTGATAAACATACTTATATAATTCTAAATACATACATATTATAGATAAATTACACCCAGACACAGAACAAATGATCGTGCTCATCACACAAACATTTGTCCTGGGTGGGAATCGAACCCACGACCTCCGGCATAGCAGTCAGGGTCACTAACTACTAGACCAACAGGCCAGTCATATTATACTTACCTACATAAAAAGAAGTTAGTAGTAAATAACGCTATGAGTTCCAACTTCATATTATTTTTTGTTTTTAATACTAACGTAATATACCTACAAAAGCGTCAAAAGCCAATTACCACTCATTCAACTACAAACAAAAACCAAATTTCTATTTGAATAAAAACTTAGCGTTCATTCCAATTTCACCTTTTAAAAGCAATAGTACCGAATATTCAGAAAATCGAAGCCATATTATACAGTAAAAACATTGATTGAAACGTGAATTCAAAAGAATTTCGTTAAAATTAATACACTATTTTATCTAAAGCTATTGATTGTAGAATCTCTGCTATGAGCAATAATCCGAACTGTTACTCGAGGATTGTAGCGCGCCCGCGTAGCCGCGTAGCCAGTGCCGCCGCGACGTCGTAGAGCGTCGGTCGTGTAGCGCTACGCCGCTACGCCGCTACGACTCAACCCAGTCGTACAGTCGGGCCAAGTCTGGACCGAGTGACTCGATCCGACTTAGTGTGGTGACTAACTGTGATCGTGTTTGTGTTTTAATCTCGTGTTCCATTGATGTATTCTTGATAATTGATACGTTTTACAGGTAAAATCCTTTTACTTGGTAATAAAATAGATTTAAGTTGTACCACTTTTGGTATTAGGTTTTATTTCAGACGGGGAACGTTAAACGTTAAGCGCCGGTAACTAATGGACCGTTGAGATAAGAAAGCTTTGTGGAAGTACAGTTATTAGCCGGTTTAAAGAGCCGGTCATTGATAACAGTTATAAGGGGAATGCCTTTAACCGTTACTTATTATCTCGAAAACGGTTATCTCTATTACTAAAATTACTAACTCTGTTTTAGTAAAAAAAATATAATATTCTACATTTTACTGTTAAATATTTTTGTTAAAAACAAACCGGTTAAAAATGAAAGCCAATCCTGACAACAGTTCTATTATTGTAAATACTTTAACAGTTTTGACGCACAAATGAAAGCGATAAAACCATTTTGAAAAAATAATTTCTATTTGTCTATTTCATAGTACATAAAAACCAATTAAATTTTAATAACTGAAAGCAATTAGTACATTACAGAATATAATACAATATTAACAAACTTTATAAAATATATTAACATAAAGAGCTACATAGGATTTTGTTGCAATAAGCAAATCTTACTTTTGAACATAGTGATTTTTGATAGGAAGTATTTTGGACTTTTCTCACCTTTGCATACTCAATAAATTATCAAAATTAATATAGTACTTTTTCATTACAACAACACCAACTAAATTCAATGAAATTTGTTACTATCAAGGCATACAAAAACCCAATCTAATTAATCTACATCTCACACTTGCTTTTTCCTACGGGTTCGCTTCCGTGGCCACGACACATAATTATCTCTTAGAAGATACGCAGCTTTTTGTCAGAAAAAAAATATTAGAATAGGATAACAAAATTAGTTCTCACGATTACCGACTTACATACAAAATTACGAAAACAGTCAAAATTTGTTCTCAATACAATTTTAGTACATAAATAAAATTAAGCAACAACAACATTTCAAATACAACACTATCTTCCATTTAAAAGTTGGCTAACACTGGATTTTGTCTTGCTAAACAAACTATCTATATCTTGGGTGCCAGTAACAATTATATGTGATCATCCTTTGCATGCGGAGGCAAGATATTGTATGGTCTATACTTTGACCTGGTATATTAATACTAGCCTGCAGGACTAAAGCCTCTTCTCTCATAAAAAAGGAAACAGCCTAGATCCCTACGCTTGCTCAAGGTGGACTGACGATTTCTAACTTAAACTCACTATAAGTCCAGGTTTCCTCACAAAGTTTTCCGTCACCGTTGTCAATTATGTCTTATATAAACTTAAAAAGTACATAATTATGAATATAATAAGTCACATTGGTAAATGCCCGGATTTCTCCCATAACCTGAGACGTAATTTTATTATGATTTTTCGTGATTTTTCCAATGTATTCCTGGCATTAGCAGTAGGCCCTATCGGAATAAAAGCGCTGCGGTGTTTATTGTTTTTCTTTAAATATCGTAGCATCGTGCTGAGATAGGGGCCTGTTTGGCCTCGCACAGGATTTTTTATTATTTAATAATTATGATAGTTCTAGTTTTTAGCTGTTGAATTCCGATGCGTGTCCCAAATAAATTTATTTTCTTTCTTACTCCTTTCTTTATCTGTTCATTTGATTTGTTTTGAGAATATTCTTACTTATACGTGTAGGTATATATATATTCCTTCGGTGGAGAAATGTTTTGTCAAACTGAGCCTATGAGGCTAGTAAAAGCCTGTGGCTGTTCAAGCTCGATGCTTATTAAGTTAAGATATTAATACCTCTGTTTTTCACGAATGATTCCTATTTGACTACTCGCTTATTTTTAAGGTTTTCCTTTGTAGTGGCGTGGTTCCGTAAATGTGTAGGTACAAAACCAATTTATACGGTACGAATCTGTATTTTCATGGTTCATTTTATATTATTTTTTAATTAAATGTTTTGGTTCATTATGATTTCATACTCGGTTTAAATTTTTGTCTCTGGCTCTTTGAGTACCTTTTGCGGCCTACTACAATAATGGTTTTTCTATGGTATTGTTCAGTGAGCCGTTGTTTCTTAAGTTTTGAGCTGAGCTTTGTTACGGTTCCTGACAAGTCTAACTGTGGCTGGCAGGACGTGGACAGGTCTACTCAAATATGTGTGGTTTCCTCAAAATATACAATTTAACGTGGTCTTATAGTATGATTCGGAGATTAAATCAGACCTCTGAGTTTGTTTTGGTCATTTCTCTCAGAAAAGTTGCTTCGATTAACACTGTCCATTTCCAGTTTTCTTATTAATTGACGTGTTATTTTTTTTTAAAACTACCGATTGATCAGAATGAATTACTAAAATTAAACTACAGTAACTAACTGTAAATAAAATGAAAGAATTATCTGATCAACAAACGTGGTGATAAGTTTAACTTTTCGAGGCACAGAAGGAGTTTACATAAGAATGGTTGCCATTCTACTAACCGATATAGGTTAGTGTGGCTTATCCTCCGATTGATTTGTACATCTATCTTATCTTATTATATCTATATATAAAAAAATGTTATGTTGGTTTGTGTACGCTTCAAAAATTCAAAAAGTTCTGCACCGATCGAGCTGAAATTTTAGCATGATATATCATACGCATCAAGGATTGTTTTTATCTATTTTTTTTTCTTTTTTTTAACCATTTAATCACAATGTGCCACAGCGAAGCGTGGCAGGATACAGCTAGTATATTCTAATTTATTCAAAACCTTTCATATATTTAATCCTATATGAGGCATGTACAATAAACAAAACTGAAACTATTTCACTTTGTATCAAAGTCAAAGTCAAAGTCAAACCATTTATTTCAATTAGGCCCCTATAAGGCACTTTTGAACGTCGAACAAAAATTAACTTTAAAAAATGATTCTAGTTGCCCCTTCCAAAAAGTAGATTTGTATGGAGAAGAATGGGCAAGAAACTCCGTACGATATCTACGATATATCAATGCAGTACCACTTTACTTCACTTTGTATCAATTACTAATGAAATAAAGAATAGCCTATTTGTAGAAGCTTTGAGAGCTTAAAGCTTGCTTCAAATCAATTCGGGAGAAGCAGAGAGAAATTTCAATTTTTCAAATTGAAAAATTGTTCTGCTACGAGTGAGGAAAGCGCTTATTTTCGAGAGAAAAATAAATTGCACTGGCCTATATCAGCATGTGTGATATGAATTTAGGTTACTGGAATATTAGACAGAAGTTAACGTACTTTATGAAAGAAATATAAGGGATGAAGCTAAAATTAAGCCTATGAGTATACCATTACCAGAGATTGGAATAGGTAGGTAAAGTTTATTTACCTTAAAATCAAGTAGTTACAAAAAAGTAAGAACATAATTATAGAGAAGGTTATACTTACTCAAATATTGTAGATATTTAAATTCTTATGTGTGTGTATGACAACATGTATGAATGTAAACGAAGCAAAAGAAGTATGTAAGAATCGTAGCATATGGCGCTCTGTAGTTTCTGCCTACCCCCATGGGAAAAAGGCGTGAGTTTATGTATGTGTGTAAATTCTTATATAGAGTCAAAAGAACAACGTCACACATGATGATACCTTGTCGAGTACTGTACATAGTGTAGGTACAGACGCCAGCACATCAAGTTACCCCAATGTGTCAAATTTCTTTGATCATTTTTCAACTTTATGTTGAACAGAATAAGGTTCATATTCAATTGAAAATTTGACACATTGGGGTAACTTGATGTGCTGGCGTCTGTACATGATTCTGGGCATTCAAATTTTTCGTCAACTCTCTCCTAATTTTACGATTTTATACACCACGTACTACGCACATATTTTGTCTCCTCTTTGAAATCCATCCAAAGGTCGTTTGTAAGGAATCGTTTTTAGTGATAAACCTGTCCACCGTTGCTGCATACGTAGCTCTTAAAGTAATCATTTGTAAGTTGTTATGGTGCAGTCAATATTTTTTTCTATTCTATTCTATTATAATATAGCTTCTTGAGATTTACAAATTGTTTTTAATAGTTTATGAACACATTAGTAACTAATTGTTAAGCTAACCGAGGATACTTACTCATTTGTCATGCTTGTATTTAACCGAAACATTTAGTAGATTAGCTTGATTACTGATTTTGAAAAACTACAAGTCTTTGGCTCACCTAACCCTATACGCTCAAAAAAATAAAACCGACTTAAAAAAAAAACACTAAACGGTGTTAAATAACGGTCTAAATTAGGAAGTCTGTGGCTTTGGTGGTTTTGTCTTGATGGGCCACCGACTTCCGAATTTAGAGTTTTATTACACCGTTTAGTGTCTTTTTTTAAGTCGGTTTTATTTTTTGCAAAAAAGTTTTTTATTTTTCCATTTTTAGTTGTTCTCAAACAATTATTTGCCATGAATTTATTTTATATTGTTAATTGTTTATACATGTCATGATTAGGGTTATCCACTTATCCTTAATGAATGAAAATTAACATACCTAACTGTCGAAATCTAGGTATATTGTACACATCTGCGTACCCCTCAGAGCATAGAGGCGTGATGAAAGTCATGATGTTGTAGAAACAATAAACATCCAAGCGATTCCAGCAATCACGACAGATTTGCCGTCTATTTTTGACGAGTTCCGTTGTATATCTCCGAAGATCCGCACCAGATCTTCAACAAATTAAAATGGGACCACTTCAGAAGTATACTCTTTCAAAATTTAGAGAATCGGTTCACAAATGGGGGAGAAATCAGGTAACATACATAAAAAAAAAAATACATACACACGAACATTAAACCTCCTCCTTTTTTGAAGTCGGATAAAAATGAAGACTCTAAGCCGCGCGTTCACATTATATTTATTCCAACAAAAAATCCCAGACCATATTAATTTCATCCATATACAGGGTGTAACGGAAAGGGTATATACATCCGAAGGGCACGGATTCTCTTGGTGATAAGAAACGACATGGCAACGTTTTTATACATATACATACATAATTGTAAAGATGAGCCCGCCCGCGCCGTCGCGCCTTCGGCGGTTAGGCAGAGCCCGATAGGTCTGTACTAGGCGCGCAGAACCCGAGATAGATATACTTGAACCTTGCCGGACAGGATTATGACCCTCATAGTGCGGTGACACGTTTGTAATGATTTTGCATTTAATAAACTGTCGATATTAAATAATATCGTGAAGTTTCAAAGTTATTAGTTGGGAGCTGAAATTTTGAGGAAAGACTCGTAATTAAATACTCTATTCACCCTGTTTGTATGTATATACCCTTTCCGTTACACCCTGTATAGCACAACTCAACAAATTATTCATAGGCACAGTAAGTAATATAAATTTCCATTCTTAGCTCTAAATAACGCGGTCGTACCGTATAACAAAACGCAAATACCGTAAACAACTTTTTAATTGTGTTTACCACTATATTGTGACGTCACGCCCTAAGTGGGTTAATAGAATTATTATTGTCAGGCTATTTAAATAACAATATATTCCTAGTAAAGTGACGAAAGTTGTTATGACTCATAAATTAACTGGATTAAGTAATTATTATTTAGATTATATTTATGATAGTTTTATGGACCTAGTTTACTTGAGGTCGCACGTCGTAAAACTACAGGGGAAACCCTGTCTTTCGGTTGGGCAGGGTTACCCTTATCAGTGGGTTAAGTTAATGTCACCATGATGTTGCGTGTAAATAGATATCAATTTATTATTGTTAACATACCCTTGAGTACTTTAAGCGATCCATAAATGAAAGGTTTACTATTTGCTTCAGAGTCAGAAATTAAGAAGTTAGAGCGTGTCAAGTAATTCCTTTTTTTAATTTTACCTCGTAATTTTTAAAAAAAATATTTTTATAACTGATATTTTCTTGCATTGAACATAAAAACAGTGTTGCCTCTTTTATAGGTAAGATTAATTATAAAACATGAAAAGCAGTTCCCGGATTTTCGACAAGAAAGTAAAAATAAATGTTAAAAGAAGAGATTACAAAGATACATTTCAGCTCGGATTACAGAAAAGATTTCTCTTTTCACAAATGCGTATCACTCATAATATTTTGCCTAACGTAAAAAAAAGAGAATCGCAAAAAAAAGTTTTACAATTGCTTCACGATTTACGTACTGATCCCACGAAGTAATTTTTATCGCTGAAAAATTCACTCGCTAAAGCTTATTTTAATTGCTCAACAGCCATCTTGGGGGTAATTCTGGCCTACAGAATGCGGACATTCAAAACTCATGCTTCCACTGCCCTATGAATAACTGATTACGTCATTTCTACTTTGAATTTTTTTTCACATCGTCATTTCAGGGCTGTATAATATACGACTGGAATTATTACACCCTTGAAAGTTTTTATTTATATAAAAAAGTAAGGTCGCAAAACAAAAGGACCAAACCATATATCTTCCCGAAAACTTTGAAGGGAACAACTTGTGGAAAAGGGCAACCCTACCCGTTGTGTTAATATTTATGTTATATAAAATCTTTCTGCAAAAAGTTCAGAATCATCTTTTCTTAACCTTAGGGCTTAAAGATCTTTTATCGACGGTTCTTTATAGCGTTTAACAGCTAAACCAGTTGAGAACCAAATTTACTGGGCTACCTAAAATTTTCTTTCGTCTTGTACATATATTTTGAGTGGGTACATAAGTAGGTATACAGGGTTTAAAAAGACCGATTACATAGCCGATAGCCACACATTCTGTGCATATAATTAAGTAACTTTAACCAAAAAATAATGCTGGGAAAATACCTATTTTTTCATCTTTAAAAAAGAGATGCTTTTTATTGCGCGCATTGCATAGCGCGACAACGCTACGCTATTTCGATCAGCTGAGCGTATTGCAACTCGCGCTTGGTCGTTGACCCGACCGGCTCACTTGTTTAGCATCCATTGTAACTTCAAATGCGTAATTTGTTTTGAAAAATCGATAGGTTTGATAATGTTTGTTCGGAAGAAAGTTTACTAATGATACTTGGAATACAATTTGGAAAAAAAAGCGAAAAAAATATTGCACTTTGACATCTCTAAAACCAGTAAATTCCCAGGTATGTTTTAGAAGAAAAAATCTATCCCAATGTTGGTTAAAACATGTAGTTTTCGTTTACGTTATGGATCTTTTTACACCCAGTATAGTAATAAAATTATCTTATCCTTGAACCGTCGATAAGGAAGTCAAATATATGCTTTTAACTTATGTAACATGCAAACACGGTTTACATTTTCCTACCAATAATGTTGTAGTAAGTGCAGAAAGTATTTTATAGTAATAAATTCAAGACCGTAGGGTTTTTTTTTTTAAGTTCCGTGCCACTGACGCCACGCATTAACAAAAGATTGTAGATGCTAGGTACTATTTTTAATGTTTTTACTGTAATTTAAAAGTCATTTCATGATGATTTCAAAGATGTTGTTCCCCAAACAGTTTTAATTTTAACAGGTACCTCTTTTCATCAGGTACAGTTTCACCTGACTAACCCTTCGAGAATTAAAGGCGTCGTGCTATTGGTGTTTCAAAATAAATCTTACTTGTAACCTTTTTTTTAGTGTTTAGTTTTCTCAAAAGTCGGTTTGGAAACACTAACGTAACATAATTGGAATTTACGTAAAAATAAATTGATGTGTAAAAGTGTTATTTTTTTAACTCTAGTTGCATAAAATCTCTTTTCCCTTTTTTTCCTTCGTTACTTAAATGTATAAGTTAGACTATTTTATGTTTCCCCAAAGTGACGACGATGTCTGTATATTTAACTTAAAAGCTTGCCTTACATTATCACTAATTGATCATCATCATCAACGTCATCATTTATCGTTAATTTTATAAAATTAATATCACCTATGAGTAACTAATCTTTTTAACATGAGCCATTAATGTGAACCATCGTCCAAACAGAACCCTAAATAATTTGACCAGCCCGTATAACGTTGGACATGTCTCCCCAATGACTACTTCAGTGAATGGTCAAAGGGAAAATTGCCATAACCTTGCTGCCTGATTAGTTGATGGGCGTTGTTTGTTGATGTTAATATAAAACAGGCCGTATAGTTATTTAACACAGTGTGCGAAACGTGGATGCTTTATTTTGTTTCACTCGCTTCAGCCATAGGAAGTCCACTGCTGGACATAGGCCTCCCCTATAGATCTCCAATAAGACCGGTTAGAAGCGGCTCGCATCCAGCGCGTTCCCGCGGCCTTAATGAGGTCGTCTGTCCACCTTGTGGGTGGACGTCCTACGCTGCGCTTGCCGATACGTGGCCTCCACTCGAGAACCTTTTGACCCCATCAGTCATCAGTCCTCCGTGATAAGTGCCCTGCCCTCTGCCACTTCAACCTGCTTACCGCTGGGATTAGTAATAAGCTATCCTGTATCATTTCATTAAAAAAAAAAAACAAGCAATAAATTAGTGTCACCGAGATAAAAATTATAGTCTTCAATTTTTTTTTCCTCTGATTTGGCTTCGTATGTCGTAGAAAAGTATCTCTCAGGCATGTTGGTTTGCTCACAATTTTTTGACAATTATAAAATATGCATATCCAAAAGACTCAAACTTGACAGTTCATCGGCCACACCAGTACCTACGCTATCACTGCTCTAAAATCTTTTTATTATTAAAACGTTCAAAATTGACTCAAAGTTTACATCAAGCATTCATGCTGGCACCTACATTTTGTTTGAATGATATAACTGCACCAATTGAAGCACCACTCTCGGCAGTCACATGTTTGAGTATCTTGTTGCTCAGTCTAAACTCAAATCTCCTAAAGTGGGGTTTCGCAGATAGCACCGATCTTCAGTGCCTATGTGGAACCTCTCTACAGACCATGGCTCATCTTTTATCTGGCGTCGCGTGCCCTGTCACCTGCACACATGAGGACCTAATGACTGCGCCTGAGTGGATAACGTTGCCATAGCTAAATATTGGGCTAAACTCTCAATTTAGAAATTTAGTGTCTATGTTTGCCATGGACTTCATGGTCATGGTCTGGAAGTCTTTGTTTGTATCTGTGTTTGCTTAAAAGACGAAGAACTAGCCTGTACACGTTTACGAGATAAAATTAATGCAACCCCAACAAACAAAACCAAAATCAAATCTCTAACAACCAAATTGTAACACACTTAGTGATCCCGTAACAGTTTGAAATAAACAAACCCTTATTTACCTTCTGTCAATTAAATATACTGAGATCTGGTTATACAGAGCAAACATCGCGATGTTTCTTCAAGTTAACATCGCATGTTTGATTTATGTCAAACGCATTGTTATTATATTATGCCTTCCCTTTCCTTGGAGGGAATTCAATTGTGTAGGTAAAGTTAATATTTATTGGTAAGGGAGTTTGCGGAGATGTGGAGGTGTGTTTGTAATTGAAAAGGGAAATAAATGTACTTACATAACATTACATCACGCTTGGATTCCCCAAAGGGATAGGCTGAAATGTAACTGTATAGTATACTAACATTTCACCAGCTACGTTCTACTGTGAGGTGAGTCTATTACCGTCTTCCGAAGATACTCAGGCTTTGTAATTTATTAATTATTTAATTGTATCTATGTATTAACATGTCTTGCATACTTCAACTAATAATAATAATAATTAAGAAAAACAAATAAAATATCTTGACCTAGCTCACGAGATTGTCGACATGTGGGATGTGGATTCTGCTGTCATTGTGCCGATTGTTGTGACGGCCAATGGTCTTATTGCCAAAAGCCTCGACGACCATCTGTCGAGGCTTTTGTTACGCGGTTGGGTCAAAGGCCTGATACAGAAGGCAGTACTCCTCGATACGGCTCGCATTGTGAGGAGGTTCCTGTCTCTGAGACCCTAACCACCGGTAGCTTGGACCAGGGTCCAAGTCGGTTGCCTACTATTTTTTATATTTTTAAATGTTTTTATTTTTATATTAATATTTAAAAATGTAATTATTAAGAGTTTTAAATGAATAAACGAAATAATAATTATATTATACTACTGTAGCGTAGTGGATTTCTTGGTAGTTAAATGAGACACGGAAGACTTAGTTCTACATTTATTTTATCACTACACATACATAGTAGTTTCTAGGGTCTAGGGTTCTAGTGTCTCTAAAGTCACGCACTGTCACTGAAGGTAGGTAATACGGTACTGCCCTGAGCAACCAGAAGATGACGATCGCCACGCACGGTAGGTAGGCCGGGTAGGCGGCCTCACGCGTCGGTAGGGACGCGCGGCAGGGCGGTCGACCAGATGGGCAGCGGGCTCAGGGCAACCAGCCCTAGGCAGCGTTGGTGGTGGCTGGCAGCGGCAGCGCAGACGGCCAGCAGGTAGCGGCGGCAGGCCACTGACTACACGGCCACGGCTTAAGGGTAGCTCGCGGTAGGGCGGCCGTGCAGGTGCGTGTTCTCACCGCGTTGGTAGAACGCGGGAGCACAGTTAAGCAGCAGAGCAGTGCAGCGTGGCGAAGCAGCGATAGTGGTTTAGCCAGCGCCAGGAACCCTGAAACAGCGCCAAGGGGGGGCGCTTGAGCTTCAAGATGTTCCTGTAAGCCCCTACGATGTGCGTGTCCCAGCCATGCGTCAGATGCGGCAAGCTCAAGGCAGTGAAGAAGATGGAAGATGGGTACTCACACATCGCAGTGGTTTACAGTGATTAGATGATAGGTGAATAGGCTGACAGACTAGAGGCAAGGCGTGGCGTCACATCGCCACGTGGTTCTCATTGACCGTCGACTAGCGTCGCCGGTTTATGATACCGCATGGATGAGCATGATTTAGTTTATAGAGAATAGAATAGGATGCACGCCATGCGGAGAAACATATAACCAATTAGAGTACATGTGCATAGTGAATAGCTAGGTGCTAATTAATATTAGATACAGAATACATTGCCGGCAGCCATGTTAAATAGACACAGAGATTACAAATAGTTATGGCTTGCCGGGACATAAATTTAGCTGCAAAAGAACACAATGGCGGAGTTCACTTACCCAATAACTGGGGACTTATCTAGTAGGCTGCTCGCTTGATGTAAAAAGGACAGAGCCTTTGCGTGCAGCCGTTTTTATAGGAGGTCCTGAGTGACGTTCTCCCTCCATTGTGACATATCAGAACATTTAGGGTTGTACCGATAATTTAGTTTGGTGAATACTATTTAGAATTAGTCGGTTTTTAGTGAATCGACTAATTTATGCTACACTTTTCCCATATAGAGAAGGCATCGAGCATTAATCACCACGCTTGCTCACGGCGGATTGACTATTTCAAACTTATATTAACAATAAGTTCAGGTGTCCTCACGATGTTTTTCTTCACTGATGTCAATGATGTCTAAGATAAACTTAGAAAGTACATATGAGTTGAAAAAGTCACATTGGTACTTGCCCTGATTGAACCACAACCTCGTGATTGAGAGGTAGCCGCCTTAACCACTGAACCAGCACGACATTCAATACATACTACAACGAATGTTTTATAAGATTTTCTAAAAAAAAATTGTCTTCGTGTTTTCATTATATCTAGACGAACAAATTTATGCTATACTTACTGTAAAAATCACTGAGTGAAAATATAGATACAGTGAAGGCGAAGTCGGCAATCATTCGATACCGAATGCTAGCAAATGACGGTTCACTTCACTCAAGTTTTCACGTGGTGACATTTACTGGATCAAGTGGCTTGACTGAGAGTGGATTACAGCACTGTTAGATGGTCTTTTTTATTTTAGAGCTAATTAAAATCCAGATTTCAAATGATAAAGTAGCATTAAAGAATAGGCACCAGTAAAAAAAAATAAGCGCAAATATAAATTCTTTTAGCCAAAGAGCATGCCATTCTAGCTAGATAGAAAATTTGCTTTAGAGGAAACTAATAAACAATCCCATAAAACGTGCAAGTTCAGACCTCACGTGAACACAATTACATATCTAATGCATATATTTCCCACTTTTCGTATTACAAGAAAAAGAAAATAGTTCCAGAAAAGAAAACACTTGAAATATTTACGTTTCTTCCAAAACTCTAATGCTAGTTTTAGTTTAAAATCTAGGTGGAGAGGTTAACGACCTAGGCGACATGTATGAATGACGTGGCATGCATAATGTTTGGGCTTCGGTCGACCGTCTGTTTTGCCTGGGACTAAAAATACAACTTTTATTTGAGCGCAGTTTTAAAATTCATGCAATAATCCAAGATAGTTTTTTCGATAATTGAAAGGGCGATTGGCATTTATTTATTTTTCGTTTGAGGTTATTTCGATTAACCAACATCCAAGTTTGGTGTAATCTCTTTCGAATAAAATGGAGATTTTTTCTTTCTTTTTTTCTTTTATATCTAAAAGGTAATAATCCAATTACGCTTGTAAGCACTAATAGAGGTCATTCTATCAGATATTACCCGCATCAATGAGATCAAACCATTTAATGGAAAACGTTGGGTCCAATAGCTATTAGTAAAAAGATAATGAAATTGAATCCATCTCGATAGAGAAAAACAAAAGGTTGCCTGAAACAGTAAAAAGGCTGAATTTGAAAAACAATTAAGTTGAGCTCTAGAATCAAGAAAAAAGGTTTTATTGTAAAGTTTCTTGTCTGGACTTAAATTGGAATAAAAATAAAAAGTATTAAGTTAAGTGCGTGTATTCATTCTAAGCAAGTTTAAACGAAATCCTAATCTGATTTTGAAACCTAGACCGCACAAAAGGCTATCTTAGCCAAATATGTGAACTTGACCGATAGACTCGTATTCTCTATTTAACTTAAAAAGCCTTTTCAAGAGGTCCTAAATATGGGTAACATTTGACATATTGCTAAGATATGTGGGAAAATATTTGCGTAAGTTGGATCAAAGATTTGAAGTTATGGGCAGACTGAATATAAAGCCTTTTGGCATAATTGTGTTATAGAATAGAACATAACTTTATTCTACAAATGTAGATACATTTAAATTTAAATTAATCATAAGAAAACAGAACTACAAAAGACGTAGTATGAAGGCGTAATTGCTATTGAGTTTGTAAGCTTATAATGTCTACTGAAAATATTGAAAAGGCTACGAGTACCTATTATAAAATGGCGATAAGAATTCGTAACATTTAAGAATACCTAACAATAGTTGTTGAGTATTGTAGTGTGTCCTCAAAGGAGATGGGCGGGACGAATTAGACAAGTTTCTAAAATACTGGACAGATGAAGCGCGAAATCGCGAAAAGTGGAAGGAGTGGAAAGAAGCCTTTGCCCAGAAATAGGACAGAACAGGCTGCTAACAACAAAAAAAATGTAGTGTTTATTGTTGTTTCTTTTTAACCGACTTCAGGAGGAGGTTCTCAATTCGATCGGTTTTTTTTTATTTTTTTTTATGTATGTACACCGATTACTCCGAGATTAATGTTCCGATTTACGTGATTCTTTTTGAGTTCGATGCGGAATAGCTGCCATCATGAACAATTTTATGAAAATTTAATTTATTTTTGAACGCTTTTTTGTATGCATGTTTACCGATTTCGCTGAGATTTATGTACCGATTTACGTGATTCTTGTTTAGTTTGATGCGAACTAGTTTTTTTTTGGTCTTATTTAAAAATTACATAGTTTGGTCTGGTAGTTTTCATTTTATGAACATTTTTGTTCATGAATTTTACTTTTTGATTTCATCGCGAACAGTTGTTGTTTATTTGTTTGATTATCATCTAGGTATGTAAAAATAATAACTAAAAATTGTTAAATAAAAACTTTTTTACAAAAAATACAACCGACTTCAAAAAACACTAACCGGTGTAAAATAACTCTAAATTCGGAAGTCGGTGGCCAATCATGAATGAGACAAAACCACCAAAGCCACAGACTTCCTAATTTAGAGTTATTTTACACCGGTTAGTGTTTTTTGAAGTCGGTTGTATTTTTTGTAAAAAAGTTTTTAACTGTCTTTTTTATTATATAGAATAGATGGTGTAAAGAGTATTATATTATAGAATACTATTTATTGAACACCATAAAAACTTACAAATTAAAACAAGTTAGTACAATAAAAAGTATTATATTATAGAATGATCTTTATTGAACACCATAAAAACTTACAAATTATAACTATCTCTATTTTTCTTACTATTTATAACTTCTATAGTTTTAGTTTATTTATTTTTATTATTTGTTTTTCAATATTTATAGCGTATTGGAAACTATTTAGCTTATGGATGCATAACGGGACAAAGATAGAGATAGAGTTTTAATGTTAAACAAAACATTTTAAGGCTTGGTTGTCTTTTTATATCTCCGTAGAGAACACTTACCGCAATGACAGACGACATTAAAACCTAGTGGCTCTAGGATTTTTAAGCATCTTTTTACACCTATTCAGATTCTAACATAAATTTTATCTCCTCTTTGCAATGTAGTAAGTCAATCCAGTATCCACACAATTTAAGCACTAGCAATCTATTCTGAAGAAAAGTAGGTATAAGTGCTAGCTCAAAGCGAAATAGTGCTGACATTTTAGGACAGGATTTTATTGGTCTGCCTGGTTGCGAGGCCTTAGCATTTGAAATACGGGTCTGGACTAACAATGCCTGTTTAGCTAGAACGGCCATGCGGTATTCTGGCTTAGTAGAATTAAAGCGCTGAAGTGCTGGTACAATTTGCTAAATTAAGTAGAGCATACGCGACGCTTAAGTTTTTGACCATTGTTCTGTAATAAGTAGATTTGAAGATTCATAAATATCACCTAATAGTCACTTACGAGTAGTAATAGAATTTTAACCTTTTAAGCGCTTGGCTAAATATTAGTTGCCGTGCCCCTAACGCCGGGCCAAAATTGCTACAAATCATTAAAATAATACCTACAGTAAATAAGGAGAAACAATCGTTGTATCGATTTTTAGTTTTTGTTACATAAATAATATCTCAATTCGATAATGGTTTTAGTTGTACTACACAGTCAGTATTTTTTTAAAATAAAACGAAAAAATCATACATGTTCTCTGTCACAGAAATACGACACGCGCGGTAAGGGCACGAAAATATGTGTCTTATTTGTGTACACAAACTGTTGAAGGGTTAACAGTACTACTTTTTTAATTCTTTCACTATGCGATATATTTTTGTGGTGGTGGGTGGAAAATCCTCATGGATGCGGTCGCCCCGGGGAAGGTGGAGGGGTCTGTCAGACTCTTACTCACACTTGCGATGGGGGTCACGGGAACAGAAGATACTTCTGTGACATTCACGCGACCAACTCTAACCTTTGAAAAATGAACTGATTGAAAAGAAAATCTTTTTATTAGTAATGATAATTCTATGCGCATTTCTTTCATAGATCAGGCGTAATTCTGATGCGATGGTTAAAAAATAAAATAGCGTTGCGGAATTGAAATTTATTGAATAATAAAATTTATGTGAGATTTCGCGATCTTTTCTATTTTTAAGATCAAATTTTAATTTGAAAGATTTTATCCTGAACAACATGTTTGTTTAGTGGGAATACAACCAGGTTTAAATATGCTTGTCGAGAAACCTATGAATGCAGTCTTTAAAAAAAATAAAGGGACGTTACCTTTAACTAAAATATTTTATCTCGGTTGGGCCCCGGTTGACTCACCGGTGAGTCGCGGCCATTGTTTTTATAATAACCGGGCTTTAATTAGTCACGAATTAAAAGTGGTTTACCTTCAGGACTCACTGATTTATTACACCCCAGTACATTTTAATTTTACAAAAAATATTATTTTTCTTTCGCAACAAGGTCAAATGTACCTAATATATTATTGATAGTCACAGTCAGCCTTATGCTTTTTTAATAATGTCTCCGACGAATACATCGCTTATATTCCTATTAGCCCCAATCACTTAACCTACTTAATATTTTCAATAGAAACAAAACAAATAAACTATGTAACTTTCGATCAACATAAAGTGCTTTTATTACTAAGCATTTCATTCTTAAGTCATAAGATGAGTTTTTGTTGAAGCTGGTAGCAGGTGCTGGTTTGTCAGCGTGAACCAGCACAAACCGGCGTGGCGTCAAACAATTCAGATCTAGGCGTTGTCAACTTTTGCAAACGTTTTGACGCGCGAGTCGGCGCTTGTAATACTGGCAAACTGGGACGGTATACTCGAAAGGATTTTAAAATAAAATAAACGACACCGCAGCATTTATAGGCTTAAATAAATGAGGTGAGCACAATTACTTTTAACAATTATAAACTGACTTAATACTAAATTAAATCATTAAGAAAAGGCAGTATCATTGATCACCACGCTTGCTCAAGGCGGATTTAAGATTTCAAATTGATATTAACTGTAAGTCCAGGGTCCAGGTCTCCTAATAAAATTTTCCTTTACCAACGTCAATGATGTCTAAGATAAACTTAGAAAGTACATATCAACTGAAAAAGTCATAATAGTACGTCTTGCCCTTATTTGAACCTCCACCTTGTCGAAAGGTAACCTCAGGGCCATCATTACATTTATTGGTTTCGTATAATTGTGATTAAATTAAAAAAAATAAAATCGAAGACACATCGTTGTGAAAAGTCGTCTTATCGCTATGTAGTTTTACTTGAACTATGATCACCTGCAAGTCTTGTACGGATGTTTACTTATAAAAAAACTTTTTTGCAAAAAATAAAACCGACTTCAAAAAAAACACTAAACGGTGTAAAATAACTCTAAATTCGGAAGGCTGTGGCTTTGGTGGGTTTGTCTTACTCATGATGGGCCACCGACTTCCGAATTTAGAGTTATTTTACACCGTTTAGTGTTTTTTTTGAAGTCGGTTTTATTTTTTGCAAAAAAGTTTTTTATTTTTCCATTTTTAGTTGTTGCCATAAAAATGTTTGCCATGAATTTATTTTATATTCCATGTCACTATAATAAGGTTTTCCACTAATCCCTAATAAATTAAAATTAACATACCTAACTGACGAAATCTAGGTAAATTGTACCCACCTGCTTACCCCTCAGAGCATACAGGCGTGATAATACGTCATGATATTGTAAAAACAATAAACATCCAAGCGATTCTAGCAATCACGACAGATTTGCCGTCTATTTTTGAAGAGTTCCGTCGTATATCTCCGAAGATCAGCACCAGATCTTCACCAAATTAAAATGGGACCACCTCAAGAGAATACTCTTTCAAACAAAAAAAGAATTTTGAAAATCGGTCCATAAATGGGGGAGAAATCAGGTAACATACATAAAAAAAAAAAAAAAATACATACACACGAACATAGAACCTCATCCTTTTTTGAAAGTCGGTTAATAATTACTGGCCCTTGTCGTATTGAGTCAGTTTTCGTCGAAAATTAAACAGCAATATAACAGAATATACGAAAACTGAAACTTCCTGAAAAAAGTATTCCGTATAGTAAAACATGTTTATTATAATGACCCCATTATAATCAACAACTTTTAACTAAACAGACGAACATTGAAGTCGCGAATACATTTATGTAAGTTTATTTCAACAAAAGTCGGTTAAAAATGTACCTACTGACCAGCTGGTTTTGTTTCCTTTGACATTTATAATATTAGGAAATGCATTCTTTTAACAAGACTTTGGTCCTGCACTTCAATAATGGATGGTATGTTTTACTTTAATGTGTGCATGTTTTTACTTAATCTAGCATGAGCCGTTTAATGGATTTTGATGAATTTCATCTTGGGGAAGTTACTTTTTACGCGGGCGAAGCCACGGGTTAGTTTGTGAGTTTTTGTCGCTGTATGGTGTTAACTCTGAATCTACTGAACTTATCAAGAAAATTCTTTTACCAATAGAAAGTCACATTATTTCTGAGTGTCAAAGACTATTTTACTTTTAAGGGATGCCTAAGAACGGGCTGCACGCGGGGAAAGTCGCAAGCAAAGTTATAGTAATAAATATAGAATAATGCCCATGTGTCCGGATAAGACAACACGCTAACAGTACAATAATGGTCGAAGTAAATTATGCCACCTCCAAAATTAGGACTACCGGTACAGTGTACATAGTTTGGTTGCCAAGAACTTAGAATGTCCACCAACACTTGATTTAGGGTGCATGTTACTGCGTATCCGATGTTTATTACATACAAATTGTTTTAGGAAACTTAGGGAAACATTTTCTACGATGCCTGTTAGTGATTTTGTGAAACTGTATTTTGTCAGCAATTAATTCTATGCTCTGAACCTAGATGGCAAAATAAGTGGGATTTAGTAGGTTTATGTTTACGGTCTAAAAGTTAGATTGTTTTGTAAAATAAATCATAGGTATTACAGGACTTCATAGAAGAGCAAGTTTGACCAATGAAAGTAATGATTAGGACATGTAACCGCGTTAAAAAGAAAGTCAGTTTACCCTTTTATTATTGTTCAACTAATGTTTATTCATATTTTAGTACCTACATGGAAGGAAACAAATCAGCACTTACAGCCAAAAAAGCAAAAGAAAATGTTGATACTAGAACCGCTTATTTATTAAAAAAAACTAAAGCTTACGCACTAGCTACCTAAGGTCACACTATAGTAAGGAGATCCAGATGAAAACACTTTCACATCACATTAACATCATTACAACACTGCTTTGCCTATAGTTTGATGATCTTTGTATGTGCATAAGCATCCGTGCAATAAAGCAAGATGACGCAGGTACTTGGCACTTTAAAAATGTACTTCCAAGTTCCAAAGGTGTAATTTGCCTTTAGTGTTAAAAGCGCCATTTTGTTTACGAAAACGGTACAAAAACGTTTGTGGCAAAGAACTCTACTGTCGGTCAGTTATAACTTTGCTAATGGACATGGCAGCTTACACAATAACGACGTTTAATCTCTAGCACTTATGTTGTCTCGAAACGGGATGGAATTAAGTTTCCACTTTGTATTGTTTTATTATTTCTGTTAGTTTAATGTTGGTCTTAGGGTCAATTTATACTAGCGCAGAGTCGAAGCGCATCGAAGCGTCTATCCAAAACTGAACATAACAAATTCAACCTTAACTCCACAGCGTAACGCACACATTACTTCTGGGATTTTAAAAAAGACGCCGCGTTCTTAGGAATACGCGCGTCTGCGCGTGAAGAACGCTGATCGGTGCGCGCGCATTCTTGCGAAGTATAGTGTGCGTTACACTGTGGAGTTAAGGTTGAATTTATTATGTTCAGTTTTGGATAGACGCTTCGATGCGCTTCGACTCTGTGCTAGTATAAATTGATCCTTAGTGTCATTTAATAATATCAATAAAAGGCCTACCTTTTTTTTACCAACCTACCCCAGTTTGTGATAGGTCCATGTGCCAACTAACGTCTGTACATACCTATATGTACAGACGCCAGCTGGCACATCAACCTACCCCAAACTGTCAAAATTTCCCAATTGAACATGAACCTTATTGTGTTTAGAATAAAGTTGAAAATCTATCAAATAAATTTGACACATTGGGTTTGGTTGATCTGTTGGCATCTGTACATGAATTAAGTACAGACGCCAGCACATCTCAAGTTACCCCAATGTGTAAAATTATCGCTATTGAATATGAACCTTATTCTGTTTAACATAAAGTTGAAAAACCATCAAAGAAATTTGACACATTGGGGTAACTTGATGTGCTGGAGTCTGTACGTACAGTACATTTTCAATTTTATTGCAAATAGAATAAGGTTCATATTTAATTGGGATAACTTGACAGTTTGGGGAAGGTTGATGTGCTGGCGTCTGTACTATTCATTACTTTATGAATACGTGAGTACTTACATGAATTTAACATATTTTACGTTGTTTATCACTATGAAATCTTTAAACAGTATTTTTTTTTATGAGATGAGCCGTCGCAAAATTTGTAAATAAGCAAACTTAATTTAATATAATATAGTTTCATGCATTCTTGTTTCATTTAGATAAAATTTTAGGATATAACCCTTAGTTGGTCTGTGGATCGGTGACCATTAAATACATATCAAGAACCCAAAACCTGCTACCTCGGAAAGCTCGTTAAACCGTTGGTCTCTTTAACCTGTCATTTTAACCCCGACAATCAGGCAACCAATCCACCCAAGTTCAATTTCATAAAACATTTATCATAATCCTGTAACTCATCTTTACGTCAATTCTTACCTTTGTACTTAGCACTTAAAAATCTAAAATTTGTCTGTTTTTAAAGTGTACAGTAAAAAAAAACTATTCTAAACTAAGCCGAACACAACCTTCCTTACACTACTTTCTTCCATTTTTATCTAAACAATCAACCAAAATATTTGCATTAGCCAATCCCTTTTCAAATCTTATATCTAGAAAGTAGCGCAATATCCTTACCGTGTAGGATAGTCGAATACGATCGGATTTGACTCAGCGGATCGGGTGTTCGATAAGAAACTAAATTATTGCCCGATGTTGACCGTAACGATAGTCAACGACAATCGATTTGTGCCCGTATGGTGTAAATCGGCTTAAGGGTGCGTTTCGGTAAGAGAAATGAAAAAACTCACGTTTCAGTTGTTGGCAAATAATAAACAAATCAAATCCACCAAACACACACTTCGTAAGCTAAAGATATTTTACACCTTTTCAGTGGTTTTTAACCGACTTAAAAAAATAAGGTGGTTCCATTCTTCTATTATTTTTTTAGTTGATAGGGTATACTAACAGATGGATCTCTATGCGATGTTCTTCTGGTTAGTGGCCCTTTGTTTTTTTTTTTTTTGAGGGTTGGAAAATCCTCATGGATGTCCCCCGCCCGGGGAGGCGGAGGGGTCTGTCAGACTCTTACTGCCTAAAAACCACCCCGTGTTCTTTCTCACTCCTGCGCCGGCGGTCACGGGAACAGAAGATACTACCGCGACCACCGAACTGGTGCCGGCCCCGCAGGCCTCGCCACGTCAGCGAGGGGAGTGAGGTGTTAGACTTCCCTCGCGACGTCTAAGAGGGGCGCGCGTGAACACGACGCGCTGCCTCCTCGGGTCCATGTACGTGGGGGCGGCGGACATCCCCGCGTCCGTCGCCCTGGACCCATTCAGTGAGGCTGGAAGAGGGCGTTGTTCGCCCTCCGCCTGCGCCCGGTGCGTCTGCTGCGGGTCGGGTGAGTGGAAGTAATCTCCCTCTCCCTTTCCGCAGCCTCCTTCTGCGAGATGACTGTTTCGCAGAAGGACACCACCGCGTGGTTAGTGGCCCTGACTGAAGCTCTACCGGAGGTTGTGGGTTTCGATTCCCACCCAAGACAAGATTGTGAGATGAGCACGATCATTTGTTCTGTGTCTGGGTGTAATGTATCCATAACTTGTATATTTTAGAAATATATTAGAACGATTATCAGTTGTCTACTAACTCGAAGCACAAGCTCTGCTTAGTTTGCGACTAGATGGCGTTGTGTGGAAGTTGTGGTAAATAAATAAATGAAATAAATATTCCACAACTTTTCACACAACGCCATTTAGTCCCAAGTTAAGCTTGAGAGCTTGTGTTATGAGTACTAAACAGCTGATAAACATACTTATATATTTCTAAATACATACATATTATTAATTAATTACACCCAGTCACAGAACAAATGATCGTGCCCATCACACAAACATTTGTCCTGGGTGGGAATCGAACCCACGACCTCCGGCATAGCAGTCAGGGTCACTAACTACTAGACCAACAGGCCAGTCAAATAAGTCAGTCTGCTCTACAGTGTAGTTATTTTAAAATATGTTCGTTAAGAGGACATTTAAAATAGTAGTTTAAATACGCATCATTATTTATGTAGTACATATAAATGGCAATGTCGCATTAGTTAATCGTAAAACCAACTATGACAAATTAGGTCAACAATTGCAAGCGCTGTTGCCATTATGTTACTTGTTGATTATCAAACCAATTTATTGAAATGCCTCGTGTATTATCTCTTTGTATCAAAATAGGGGATGATTTGCTTCATTTTGAATGTATTATTTAATCGGGTTAAAGGATCAGAATTTATTGTTAGTCTACGCCTACGATGGAGAAGAGAAAGCTTCAGATTTGCGTAGCATAATTTAAATCAAAATCACTTACCTCATACTGGTCGCTTCTAATAATGACTGGCCTGTTGGTCTAGTAGTTAGTGACCCTGACTGCTATGCCGGAGGTCGTGGGTTAGATTCCCACCCAGGACAAATGTTTGTGCGATCGTTAAAATTTGTTCTGTGTCTAGGTGTAATTTATCTATAATATGTATGTATTTAAAAATATTTAAGTATGTTTATCAGCTGTTTAGTACCCATAACACAAGCTCTCAATTTGGGACTAAATGGTGTTGTGTGAAAAGTTGTGGAATATTTATTTATTTATATATTATAATCACTGAGTGTAAACCTAAGTGAAGGTGAGTTCAATACCTAGGAATGACAGCTCAATTTGTCTTCATTTCACCTACGTTTTCACGCGGTGACTTTTACTGCATGACACTCTAGATATGCAACAAACAATGGTTACTTAAATTACTAAGAATTGTATGCAATTGTAACAGTTCTTAGTAAAAGCCGTACCTACAACTCGTTTTTATTGGGCATAATCAAACAAATCATTACCTATTTAAAGTAAAAGTTATTACGAGGTAACATGCTACCACATGTAAGACTTGCATCCACCCGTAAAGAATCGAAGGTCTATGAATCACATCAGGGAACAGCTACCTAATGTTCTTTTCGAAGCAAGGATGGATGTCACTAGATATAATTGCTCACTCATCCAGGAACCGACCACGACAATCGCTACTTAACTTTAACTTTGATCGACCCAAGGGCTTATAAGGCTTTAAACCAAATGTTTACCAATAGCCATTAAAAGATAATACCATCACTATCATTACTATATTCATGTATATACTGTACAAAGGCAAAGGCAAAGGCATCAGTTGTCACTATGATAATTAAACTTAAAACAAATAGCAAGCAAGCATTTCTTCTTAAAGTATTCCCAAAGAAATTACAACATCACATTTCGGGGCAATTAACTGTTTTCTTGAACAGACAATTCAGTAGAAACGCATAGCAATTAGGTTTTTCATGCTGCCTCAGTGAAAGAAAGCCTATTAGAGTTGTCAGTCTGTCTGTCACTGTGTACATTTTGAGAAAATGGAAACCGGGAGAGTTTTCCCCGAGCAACGTTTTCGTTAAAAGGCATCGTAATTAAAAATGTAAAGAGGATTACGTTTGCGAATGGAAATTGGTACGGGTACACTCATGCTGTAGGTACTCACGCCGTACTACTACTGTGATATGCCTTCCTGGTACCATTTTTGGGAAATATCTTTACGCTCTTGTTTTATTAAGCAATTAGAATACATATGCAGTGTTTAAAGCTTTTCTAAACTACAATGTTTTCTGTTATGTTCAAAGATTTTTAAATGTTATTTCAGCATGCACCAGAGACAACAACCCAATCACTACGTTTATAGTTTACTAGTGGACGTCTCGATTTGTATGATACCAACTTAAAAGAAAATGTTTTGTCACTGATCGCATGGCAAATCAATACTTTCAGAATCAGAAAAGAGACACCCAAACCACTAGAATAAAAGGAAAAAGGGTATTTGAAAGCTAAAACCCGACCTTATTGAGAGCGCGTCGAACCGTTGGTTGCAAAAAAAAAAAAACTTCAAAACTAACACGGTTTAAAAATGCTGTTGTTTCATGTATGTAGTCTAGTTGACGCCTAAACTTTTGACAGTTACATCAAAACATTATACAGGATTACCGGCCAAATATTCACAGGGTGTTCTACCCATAAATATGAGCAACTTTCCCTATGGGACCAACTCAAAAATCACGAAAAAAAAATGCTGCAGCTGTTTCATACAAACGTTCAATACCTACTCGACTTTAATGTATGAAACAGCTGATTTTTTTTCGGGATTTCAGAGTCGGTCCTATAGTGAAAGTTGTAAGATAATGATAATGATACATCAGGTATGCACAAAAAATACTAATAAACCCATAATTTAATATTTAGCTGTTCAAGCGAAACATTGTTGCAGTGTTGTCAGCAAAAATGTTTTGCAACTTTGTTTCCCAAGAATACCTACATGACTTAAAAGAAGCGAGAACAAATAATGAAAGTGTCAACTTAGATAACGGTTTCGTCAAAAGCCGATCGATTGATGACCTTGGATGGGTGACAGTTTAGGCATCGATTATGGCTGTCTTACCAGTACCTACACGTGATAGCAGAAACAAATAGTAGAACGCTTAAAATAATATTCTGAAATTGTAAGAATGCTACGGAATACAAAATCTTACCTTTCTTTTACCTCTTTAGATCTGTTATTTATAATAATCTTTTTAAGTTACTACTGAGGTGTATCCGAACAATTAAAGCTCACCACTTCATTTAAACCTCATAGGAGGCAAGGTTATTGCCACCTTCCAGAACATCTTACAAATCCTGACTACAAATGGTTACCTTCTAAATGGAATAACCCAATACCACTATGCCCGACCCGTGACTTCAACCCAGGGTCTCATGCTCAGAAGTAACAGTTGAGACAACTAGACCAATGTGATAATCGACAGAAAAAAACAATCAAGATTCATTTTTTTTTTACATATATTATTGTAAATTTAAATATTGTGCACCCTAAGAGTGTACTACAATATTCGATTGTTGCTTCTAACAGTACTAATTTCCAAAACTCAAACTCCACCCGTAATAAACACTAAATGAATCTGTATATATTTATAATATTACGAAAGGAAAGCCACATCATTTCATAGCAAATCATTTTTCCAAAAACAAAACAACAACCGACTTCTTAAAAAAACACTAACAGGTGAAAAATATCTCCAGTTTCGAAAGTCGGTGTCGGTCGGCCAATAATTTTTGAGGTGTGTGTACCTATATTTTTTGAGGAGTTTCCTCAATTTTACAAGGATCCCTCATCACATATGAGTTTTGATACAAATGGAACCAATCTGTTAGTACTTAGATCCTATCAAAAAAAAAAAGTATTTTGAAAATCGGTCTCTAAATGACGGTGTGAATTGAGAAATTCCTCCTTTTTTGAAGTCGGTAAAAATAAGAAAATCTATAATGTTCTTTGAAGAAAAATCTACTTCAAAGATACACAAGATACGAGTTCCTATAGCTTTCCAGTAGTTAGGTACTAATAAACTGTGCCAGCTGTTGCAACAGTGGGTGATGATGCGAGGGTTGCAACCGTTGTTCTCACTCGAGGGGTGCCGTATTGTTGTATACTTTTAGTATCGTTCACAGCTTAGCACTAACAGAGCCGGGAAACAGGGCGTGTTTTTATATGAAACTATTTTAATTAAATCACTGGCTGGCATTTTGTAATAAATTCTTATGAGTCTATTAAAGGAATGTCTAGATAATTAAATCGTGGCTATTTTTGTCTATTTTGTTATCTACTCGTTGTATAAAATAATGTTTGGGCTAGATCGAAGTTAATTTAGATGGGATCAAACGAATACTAAAATAAATGAAAATCAGGTATTACGTAGACATAACCTTTCGTTATCACAGTCAAAAATAATTTATTCTTGTTAGAATGGATACTTTTCGAATTTCAGAAATTGTTGCGGGGTGAGAATCTCTAATAATGCACAAATTCCAGCTCTCCAGGGAGTTATTGAGAATACCCTGGACAAATGTTTGTGTGTTGAGCACGATCATTTGTTCTGTGTCTGGGTGTAATTTATCTATAATATGTATGTTTTTAGAAATATATAAGTATGTTTATCAGCTAATTAGTACCCATAACACAAGCTCTCAAGCTTACCATGAGACTAAATGGCGTTGTGTGAAAAAGTTGTGGAATATTTATTTATTTACATTATTATAACGTGAACTAAAATGGCGGACTAGCGGCGCGCGTACAATTTAAATAGTAAGATGCGCGCGGTCCCGGTGCATTGGTGTTTCTCACCCCCAACAGAAATTATTACCTAAGTTAAGTACATTCCATCTGTAATCCCCGAAGGATTAATTAATTAATTTAATTTTACGTAAATATCCGGTAGCAAGTTCGTCATGCTCCCTCAGATGTTACGGCTTGCGGTAGCGTTGAAGGTCGGGTTACCACCTTCCCTCTAATATGGCGAGGGGGATAATGGCTGATCTTTGCGTTGTGCTCGTGAACGGGTGCTGCTTGTGGTAACTGGTCGTCTTGAGGGCCTAGGTTTTGCTGTTGCTTTAACTATTTGTTTTATTGTTTTATTTAACTTTTGATAGTTCTAGTTTATCATTTTGTTACATTGTCTTTCAGATCTATGGATTTAATCCAACTCTGCACATGTAAGCCGGCACACTCTTTATACCTGGAGGCTTCCTATTAGTCAGTTGCTTTTTCTTGAGTTAAGTTAATATTACTGTCGGTAGCTATATATTACTGGTTTTCTGTATATTGAGTGTGCTAGCTAACATGTGGTGAATAACTAATTTTAATTATTTTATATTTAAAACTAATTGTTCTGTGTAAATTCAAGTTCGTCTAACTTATCAGACATATGTGTTGTTAGGGAGTTTGTTCCGCCACTTCTTCTGCCCAGCAAAAACACAAGGAAGTGGCGAAGGGTGGGCTTTTTGGGGGACTGTCTTAAGTAATTTCGACGTTCAAAAAGTGCTGATCCTCAGCCTAATTTGAATAAATGACTTTTGATTTTGGATTGGGCAGAGGTGTACCTGTAGTACCTACACCCATTTTGCCAGCTATGTTTAAGTTCCATGTTATATCAGCAATCGAGCCTATTGCCGACAATCAGACATAAATCCAGACTTCGGGCAGGTACTAAGAAATATTAGATGGAAAAACTTAGCAACTTTTTTTCCCGACCCGGCGAATGATAGCCACAAGCTCCTCTGACGATGCCAGAATGCCAGTCAGATGAAAATAATTATAATGGTGATGATGATAATATGAGAAAATGCCTTTTAACACTACCTAGTGTTTTATGTTGGGTAAAGAAGTTGAACCAACAAACTCTCCAGCAACAAGATAAGTTTGATGAGGGTAAATAAGCAGGAATGGTGAGTTATGACATAAGACTTTATTAAACAAAGATTTCTCTTCGAAATGGCATTTGAAATATAGCATAACTTATTTCAATTTAGATCCACATCAATTATTGAAATTCTAATAGTTTGGTGCTTTGGGTACAGACGCCAGCACGTCAAGCTACCCCAAACTGACAAATTTTGCCAATTGAACATGAACCTTATTCTGTTCAAAATAAAGTTCAAACACTATCTAAAAAAAATTTGACACGTTGAGTTAGCTTGATGTGAGCTGGTGTCTGTTTATTAAAGCAACTTATTTTCAAGCTTTCTTGTCATCCAAGTAATCTTCAACTTTTTTTTTTTTATTATTACTGATAGGCACGCGTTTGACCACTATCTCACCTGATGGTAAGCGATGATGTGGTCGACGATGAAGCACGCTCGCCTAGAAGCAACCTGTTAACTCTTGACTTGAAGACCCCTAGGTTGTAGCTATCAGGAAACACCGACACCGGCAGGGATATCCACTCTTTGGCTGTGCGCACAATTAATGTGTTTCCATAGCGTTTAGTACGTATGGTTGGGATATCTACCATGTAACGGTGGCGCAGTGCTGTACGTCTGGTGGTCCGATGATGGAAAGGGCTTGGTGGAATTAAATCGTGCAGTAGTTCTTTAATATGGCTTGGGAGGATGTTATAGAAACGTATTATATACTTTGGTCTTGGCTCTATGTCTAGTTTTTATGCTATGAAAGTCACTGTGTTTAGAATAAAAGTAAACCACCACACGTCGTTCTCAAAGCTTTTCTCACAGCTAACACACCAAAAAGAAGAAAAACTAAACTCAAGCAAAATATCATACAATAAACGCAAAATAAGTTACCAAACATAAAATTGAATAGCACATTCAGTTCAAAACTCTCAGCAAAGAGCAAACAAGAAAAACATGTGGGCGAAATAAAAAAAAAGGGGAGTCGACAAAACACACGGTCGTTGTATACGCAATAAAAACAACAAAGTTTCCGTAAGTGGGTTCCGTAAAAAGAAAGCAAACGGTTCTCTCGCCCTTTCAAATATTGCCGTCGCCAGCAATCAGAATCTTCGAGGGTATATATTTGGATATATCTAAGCTTTCACACAACATAGTCCCTTACTTTTTTTTTACAAAAATTATGCAAACCTCAGCCAAAATGGTGTGACAGACGCTTTGAAATTTTAATGTCGTACTTTTCGGACCCAATTTTTTGAGTACCTTTTCTTTGTGGCATTGCAAAAAATATGATACGAATTCTGTTTTTGTGACGGCCAGAATTATACATAACACAATGCCTCTATTCTTATAAGGGAATGGTACAGATTTTATTTAGTATACCTAAATTTCGCCAGTTATGTAAGTTGTAGTAATATTGTGTCCAAGTGGTCCAATATTTTGAGTAGGTAAGTCCCATAATAGTCTCCTCTTCCTCTTCTTTCGTGAGGTTAGGGACTGGGGGTGTCACCGTTTTTATGCCGTCCGTGAGTCTCTGTCTTCGCTTTACATGTCGTTCTAGGCATGCCGGTTTTCTCATGATGTTGTCCCATCGTTTTTGAAGCATGTGATAATCAGAAAATACGCGCATGAATCTAAAAATCAGAGGTGAGAGGCCTTGGGTTCGAACTCGAGATTGATTACTGGGTAGTAAAACGGTCACACCGCTAGTCTATCACAGGTTTGCACAAATTCAAACTCTGGGCTTTTACTGAAACATTCCAGATGTAAAACCCTAATTACACGTTGTCTCGACTCGAAAATCGCATCTAGCATCTTATATGCTAAGCAGTACCTTTTGCGACCACTAAACCAACGAACTTAAATAATTCCTGCGTGCCATTTTGGATTCGTTTTTGTGGGTACTTTATTAAGTCAAATAAAGTAATGTTTTCAAATGGAATGAAGTTCCCTAATTTTCTTTCGAAACTTATAATGTTCGTTTAACATTTCCTATTTGAGACCTACCACGGCAAACGCAATTATCTTACCTTAAACTTTTGATAGCTTCACTTAATTTTACTTTAGGAAATCGTCTTTTGAACGAATCAACTTAGAGAGAATTGTTTGTTAGGTTGGCTACGGATAAATTCATGACAGCTGGTTGAATTGAAATTAAAAGGGGATGAATTAATTTCTAATTGTCATGGTCGTATCACTTAATTCTGATTGAGGGATTGATTTTTCCAATACCTGCATTGTTGCTCTAGTGATCATCGTGAGGTTTTGCGTACGATGCCTGGGTCAGGCTGGGGTTATTAACTATCACTGTTACTGTTAGTCCGCATGATCCTATTGCTGAGCAACCGCCTATCCTCACGACTTCCAGTTGTTTTCGATTCGTAAAGCGGACCGGTGGTCATTTATTTTGTTCAACTCGTGCCGCCATATTCTTCGGGTATCTACCTCGATTCTTTTTAGCTGTGTGTTTATTTATTTCATTGTTTTATGACTTAAGATACATGAAAAAAAATCAAATCAAATTAATAGTAGTGATTAGCGTTTTTTATGTGCATTAGGTGTTCGATTGGTATTGAGTGATGATGTAATGTTTTCTAACGCCTAATATTTAAGTATTGAGCTTTTCTTTAGCTAAATATTTTTCCCCACGTATAAAAAGTTATGTTGTAATGTCATTTTGCGAAAACCACCGTGCTATACCGGAGATCGTGGGTTCAATTCCCACCAAAATCAAATGTTTGTGTGATAAGCACGATAATTTGTTCTGGGTCCGGTTGTAATTCATCTATGTATTATAGTTTAGTCGTAACTCATAGCACAAGCTCGGTTTAGTTTGTGACTAAATAGTGTGTGAGAAATTTGTGGAATATTATTATTATTTGTACTGATACCCACGCATTTTATTTCTATTTCTAGAATTGAATTAGTCTACTTTTAAACGTAAACGTGTACGTTTCTGGAGAGCGTTAGAGACCCGTATTTAGAATCCTCGTCTGCACAGGAAATACCCGTGTTTACCTTATGTAAGCAAACTGTACCAGCTGTTTAAATATTTTGAAAAGAGGACAATTGAACATTTTATTTCGCATTTCTGGAGTGTTGTTGTTGAGGTACTTACATATATATGTTGTCTATTATAATCACTTGGTAAACCATCTATTTGAATAAATGTGTAATTTGTTCTTTTTCATTTATCAATACAGGCTACAGATTAGATTAGATAAATAGCGGTCAACGAAAAGATAAGTTATGTGATATCGTTTGGGGAGTATTAATAGTTATGTAATTGGGTTTGATACTAAAATGCATACGTTTTAGAGATATAAGTATCTTAATCTTATTTTACATTTCATTGCTTTGCAATTCGTACTTTGACATACCCTTCTAGCCTATGACACTCACAAACACTGTGGCTTTCTATTGGTAAAATAATTTTCCAAATCGGTACTGTATTAGCAGAAATTACCTCCCACAACCTCACAAACTTTACCTCTTTATGAATAATATAGTACAGACGCCAGCACATCAAGTTACCCCAATGTGTCAAATTTCTGTTGGAGATTTTTATTCTTGTTTTTGCAACACCATTATAAAATGTAAATCCTCATGTAAATAGTGGCAACACTATTCCTTTCCATCTGTGACACACATCTATTAGAAGCTACACAATTTCTTTGATCGTTTTTCAACTTTATGTCAAATTTAATAAGGTTCATATTAGATTGGGAAAATTTGACACATTGGGGTAACTTGATGTGCTGGCGTCTGTACATAGTAACACTAATATGATATAATTCTGCCTTAATCTACAATCTACACTAACCTTTGTGAGAGTTGGAGTCTGAACTAGGTTTGGGACCTGTATGTGTGACAGATCTCCATTTTTGATAAATAAATAACTCACACATCACAAATTGTGTTTTTAATTTACATTGAACGATATTTGAACTGGCTGGAAACCGTTAACTTTTATTAAAAAAAACTAAATCTATTCACATCAAACAAAAAAACGACCCACAAGCTCCCCGTTCACTATCGTGTAACCACTTCCGAAAACCCGTGACCTGAACCAGATAACACATGTCGTTTGACAAGATAGGGTTACTTGAGTGATAACTTATCCGCCTCAATCTGAGCACGGTTGCTCCGAACATTCTCAAAGATACACAAACAAGGAGTTTGTATACGAAAAAGGAAAAGAATTTTCTTCTTTTTTTGTTCCACCGTTCTTTTTTCAAACTATCTATCACTCACGCACGTACGATTGACATTTCATGGAGTACACTGAGTGATGGACGATGCATTGACTGAAATGTTTTTTTTTTTGTTTTTTTTTGCTACCTAGTTAGTCAATTATTGTTTGGGTGAGCGCCTATCAGTCTCAAATTTAATACAAATCATGCACGGCTTTTTATAGTATTGCAAATGTAGTGCCGTTAACAAAAACAGAAAGACTAAGAATTGGCGTTTTGCTTACGATGGCTTTTTGATTTATTTAGCCTAGTCGAAATAAGATTTCACAATTTCTGTAGGTAGGTGGGAACAGGGTGGGCATTCCGAAAATCAAAATGTCGACAATGTTCCCACTTTTTGGATCTTTAATACGGCTGGGCTAATTAACCTTCATGAAATAAAAACTGTAACGATACTGTCATTTAGATGTTAATAACATTGTCTTGCTAGTATTGGCTAGTTCACTAATTAGGGCACACCAGTGACCATTCTAGAGACTCCTTAGTATAGCTGGGTTGCAACCCTAATTTGTACAAGCCGGATTTGGTACTGGCCAGTTTTTTTAAACTATATAAACAAAAACAACAAAGCGCCATCTGCTACGATTCTGACATACTTCTTTTGCTTCGTTTACATTCATACTTGTTGTCATACACACGCCGGTTGCGGGTACTACACAACTTACCTTTCTAAAGAACTTCACCAATAAGGTCTATGTATGTCCTTCTAGGGCGTCCTCTCCCGGCGTTTCCTCTTACATCTGCCTTATAAATACCTTTCGTCAGTCATTTGCTTTTTTCGCAAAACTCTTTATGCAATGATTAAAAGTTATAAGCAAATTGTAGAAATTGTTTCAGCGTAAACGTCTGACTGCGTCAATTATAAATCAATTTTCTACACTCGATTCTAATAATTCACTCGGAATAGACAACGCCTCGTGCAAATGATATTGATTTGTTTTCTCATGGTCACTGAATAAAGTGATTACAGTTTGAACGGCAGAGGTAATGATGCCGTTTTTATTGATGACAAGCTTAACTCAATTTAGGCTATATTTTTATTTTATCGCTAAGAAAACCGGAAAGAAATATTATAATTTTGTGTATAAGAGCTGCTAATTTTGCTGATCTAAAGTTTCCACACAAATATTGTTAAACGTATGCACAAAACCATGGTGACGTTCAAGGCATAAAATAATTTGAAAGACTATTTTATTTAGTTTCTTTCTGTCACCGTCCTTTTCATAACTAAAAACCTGACTTTTCTTTGTGAGAAAAGTCAAAACTCTAGTTTTTAGTTACCATTATTTAAAAATATTTTTGTCTTTTGTCCTATGTAATCAATGGTATTATAAGTAAAAAGGTGTAGATAGGTTACCTTAACAACATTTCAAAACGGCACACTAACGCACGCGCGCGTTCGTTGACGGCGCGACGCAAGGTGCGGTCAAGCGTGGCTAGTTAGCCACATTTTATCGTGTCACTTGCTGAGCGCTTATAACCTATCTACTATTATATAATCTATCTACCTTTTTACTTATAATATCATTGTTTGTTATTAATTTAAGGAAACATACCTAATCGTTTAAATCGTATTAAACAAACATTTTATATTTCGAATGCCGCTATGTTGCTTGTTTGTTAAGGGAAAACAATAACTACTTAACATTTCTATTTATGCTTGTGATAGAAAAAATAAGTTATATTTAAATTGCCTATAATTTATTTTCACAGAATCAGTACTTATAACGAACATCAAACAATAAGTAAATTACTTGTTTCGTGTTAAAATAACATTAAACCTTGATAAATAAAGCTTAGCAAGCTAAGTTATAAACATTTCTTTAGAAATATTTAGTAATTTTGCTTTGCAAAAAAGATTTGATTTGTTTTGTTAATTGAACCATTCATATTGGTATTCATTAAATAATAAACATAGTAAAGCATTTGAAATGGGCTTGTGGATATAATTAAAGATTTATCAATGACAAAAATCGTGAAGTCGATTGTTATGGCATTCAATAGCATCTGAAAAACGGTATCTTCCCTTACAATTAGCCTTCCCGTGACTGGCCTGCAGTTGGTCTAGTAGTTAGTGATCCTGACTGCTATGCCGGAGGTCGGGGTTCGAATCCCACCCAGGACAAATGTTTGTGTGATGAGCACGATCATTTAATTTTGTTCTGTGTCTGGGTGTAATTTGTCTATAATATGTATGTATTTAGAAATATATGTATAAGTATGTTAATTAGCTGTTTAGTACCCATAACACAAGCTCTCAAGCTTAACTTGGGACTCAATGGCGTTGTGTGAAAAGTTGTGGAATATTTATTTATTTATTTAATTAAAGATGTTTAAACATTTGAAAACAAAACCCAAAAGAAACTTCTGTTCTACTTCAATTTTACTTTAAATCACTAATTAAATATAAAGTACTACTTATCCATAATTTAAATTATCTCTAGGGTCACTTCACTGAGATACCGTTTTTGTGCTTAATGACTCATAGGAGGTCTTTCTAAAATTTTGACAAAATCAAATTGGCTGCTAAAGTACTTAAATTTTTGTTTGTTTGCTTTTTTCTCTGAACTCACACACTGATCTGCTGTTTGTTTTTAACTTTTATCATTTGTCTATTTAATGAGTATCTCCTTTAATAACATTCTACAATGTATTGTGTATTTTTGTTAATATGTGAGTACAATGTATCTACCAACATAATATCTTTTTATCGAGTCCATTGCTTATTTTTTATATACCTATCTCAGTATAGCTCTTATTACTCTAGGTGCATCGTCCTCACATAAAATCTGATTGTTGTATACGAAGTATTGTAATCCTATTTTAAAAGAGTAAGTATGGAGTTTCTTGCACATTCTTCTCCATACGGAACTACCATTTGGAATGTGCAACTAGAATCATTCTCTTAATTTATTTTATTTTGTAAGTTAACGTTCAAAAGTGCCTGTTATAGGTCTAATTGAAATAAACGATTTGACTTTGACTTTGACTTTGACTTTTGCAGATATCGAATAGGTGTGACGAGCCCTAATGATTGCTAATACCTAAGTGCGTTTGGCACACCTCAGACGGTCAGTTCAGCTTACATTTATAGTGATTGGCTTATTCTATTAAAGCTTAAAGGTACTTTTACGTCACTAGGCTATGTAACAACTTTTGAAGTTACATTAATTACTACCTTTTCACAACGCATTTCTGTTTAACTTTATCATAATATAAGCCGAATAAGTATCACTATAAAATAATTATAGTTAAGGGATTCTAACAAGTCATACGTGACTTTTAATTCAATAGAAACAATAATAATTAGGCACAGACGCCAGCACACCAACCTACTCCAAACTGTCAAATTTTCCCAATTAAACATGAACCTTATTGTGTTTGGAATAAAGTTGAAAACCTATCAAAGAAATTTGACACGTTGGGGTAGGTTCATGTGCTGGCGTCTGTACCTACAACACGCTAATAAACAAATGTCAAATCCACAAAATGTAACACCATTAAAATATCACAAACCCGCGGCAAACTTCGTTCCTTCTTAGAATCATTTTATAAGTTTTAAAAATAATGTAAAAATGATGATGATAAATTTTCATATGTCCAGAATCATGTATAATCATTATTAATTATTCAATGTGTGTGTCACGAGTGTTTTGAGTTACCAAATCGTTCCAATTAATGTCCTTATTACGTTTTTATTTTTTCGTTATCGTTTCGTTCGTACTACGCACACAGAATATGCTATGGAGCCATAAGTCGCGCATGAGTTTATAATTTTATTGGGCCTGATAGTCAATTTGTGAACCAAGATGTAGGTACTAATAAAAGCTGAACGTGTATTAAAACAAAATGCATTTTTATCTTCAAATATCTTCACAAAAAAAGACATTTATACAAACAACAAACCATTCCATTACATTTTATGACGCCATCTTAATTCTACTTTAAAATACCGCCACTTAAAAACGTAGCGTCGTTTCTTCTATTGTCTTTTTACAGCTACGTATAAAAGAGACGCAAAAATGTTTCATTACACAAAATACTTCGTACCTACTCATAAACGGGTAACTCATTTTACGCTCATTACGTCATCCGCAACGGTACTTACGGTATATTGTGTTACATTGACAGAATACGTAATTAGATATTTCGATTTAATGTTGATATATTGTGGGGTTTTTGTTCAGTTTTCTCACGGGGTTTTTTGGAGGTGGGCATGGATTGGTTGTGTTTTTGTTTTTTTATGATAAGAGCAAAACTAATAGCTGTGGTTGACCAGTGGTCAAAATTTTATAGTTTACATTTTCTGCCCAGTTTATCATAGGTAACTTTAACTTTGCCAAATGTCACGCTTCTCCGTATGTGTAATACACTTAAAAAGGATTCAATTTCTTCTCTTCACGTATCTAGATAGATTATAACACGTTTATGTACACAAATACTGCTTTTTTCCAATAACCAGTTCATATACATATTTGTGAAGTTAAATATCAATATTGTAAAATATTTGATCACTAACCCAGCATATTGCGTGATTCCCTGGTGCCCGTGCGCGTAATAATGTGGCATATTTGCTTCAGAATATTACAAAGCTATGCAAACATAAAATAAACTATTCATCAAAGTTTACAGACGCCAGCACGTCAAGTTACACCAATGTGTAAAATTTTCCCAATTGAATATGAACCTTATTCTGTTTGACATAAAGTTGAAAAACGATCAAAGAAATTTGACATATTGGGGTAACTTGTACTGGCACCTGTACATACAACTATGTATTAATAATTGAGTACAAACTTCTAAAACATATTTCAAGAATATCAATACGCTGTTGTTACTTACAAAAAAGCGTTCGGGGTTCGAGTAGTTTTTGTCAATACTCTTACATTTTTTTTTTTTTTTTTTTTTTTTTTAAATATTATAAACTAGTACTTGACTGCAATCCCACCTGATGGACATAAGATAACACAACACACAAGACATAAGATATTATTATGCATGGAAATGCTTACACCGAAAGGGTAGGAAAACAAACAGAGGAAACAATACCATTGGTCAATACCGAATGTTTTTGCATGTTTAATATTAATAGTGTAAATGTCGGAACGTGCCTCGTAATCCCGAAAGGTTTTGGTACCCCGCTGAGAATAAACCACCTCATGAATCTCTTCAAGTGAATTTTGAGAGCGATTGAAGTGTTTACATTCAACCTAGTACATGGTCAGCAATAATTGCAAATAGTAGTACGTAATTTAAGACAACAAAAGTTTATTCATTCCTTTATCATTAACTAGTGGACCCGACAGACGTTGTCCCGCCTGAACGTTGGTTTTGATCCCGATCGCAACGCCACCTACTGGTTCCAATTGTTCATCTTAACTATCCAGCCAGAGCCCAATATCAACTACAACAAAAAAAAAAACAAATTCGAAGCAGCATTTAAAAGTCATGCATATATTTCAGCGATTCATTTTAATGTAAATAGAAAAGTGTGTTCTACTAGATTTTTTTTGTTGAAAACTATTACTTGCGACTCGCAGTGCAGCAGTGACTCACTCAGTCACATTGCCAACAGTGACGTTAAAGAGAAGAAAAACAAAAGACTTTCCCTCGAAAATTGTTAAATTTTAATGCAAAAGTACCTACACTATTCATTTCTCACGTCTAGTTTACTTTTTTTTTGGCTTGTCGATGGCAATCTGTATTCAGTGGGCCAAGTAGGTACTACGAGGTTATCAACAGCATCCATTCCAGTAGTCTGTTTGCTTCAGGGCGCGCAGGATACGGTATCAGAAGTTGCACTGTTTAAAGAACAGCACAACTTCGCTCCATAATCCAACCGTTTGTCAGTCGTCAACTGGTTTTTGTGCTGATCTATAGTTGTCACGTGAAACACAAGACAATGGAGTATATTAAATGAAATGATGTTCAATGCCAGTGAATTAAGAAATGAATGATGGTACCCACTGAAAAGAAATTCCAAAATAAACGTCAAGAAATTATCTACTCAATATTAGAACATTATGCAAGTCTAAATATAATAATGTAAGCGAACTACAATAACTAACAAATATACCCGTCTTAATTCACTCAGCTATGGTGGAGCGCTAAAATTTTACTATCGTTCGAATTTTCTAAGGTGTGTAAAATTCTAGATATTCTATTTCCACACATTCCATTACCTCAGTTCCATAGATTCAAGCTCGGGCATACAATGACCTAGTAAAGTGCGCTCGCCATTTGATACGATAAAATGAAGACATATGCGTTGTCATGAATGCGACCTCTGTGACCCGCATCTACACAAACTTATTGCGAAAATATTTTTCACTGAAATATTGCACGGGCATTTGATTTATTATACATTTTTATGCACGCACGCATGTAAATGTTTTATTTTCTGTAATGTATCAGTGTGAAAAACTAGCGGGGTTGTACATTGTGTTGAATAAATAGAGAATGTGCAGTGATTTGTGGACGTATAAATTGTTATGAATGAAAAAAAACTTGATTTATGGGTCTCGAACTTGTTGGTGAGGTGGTCGCAGGCGCTACTGCCAAGCGCAAGGTTTTGCATTAAATTTCCGGGTCAAGCAAAAGGCTATTGAGTTCTATCTAGATTCTTTCAGTAGCACTCCGGAGTCAGGACTTAGGCCCGCTTTCTATAACATTGAACTTAAACAACACATTTTTTTTTACTTATACCTATCTTAGTATAGTACTTTTTTATTCTAGGAGCATCGTCCTCACATATAATCATATTAATGTATACAAAGTATTGTAAAATCTATTTTAATAGAGTAAGTATAGAATTTCTTGCCCATTCTTCTCCTTAAAAATCTACTTTTTGGAAGGGGCAACTAGGATCATTCTTTAAAGTTAATTTTTGTTCGACGTTCAGAAGAGCTCGTAAAACAGCTCATAGCATATTGCTGTGCCCTACAGAGTCAATGAAAGTCTCAATTGCCTTAAAATACATTATTGGAAAGCCATTAAGATATTATTAAGCATTCAGTATTAAAAAAATAGCCAGCTATGAGTATGCCTGTACGGAAAAATGGTGAAGGAAATCATCGTGAGGAAACTGGCATGTCGGGAATGTGATGGGCGGCATTAAAACTCTGATACTAGATTGGTCACTTATTACACGATAAAAAAAGAAGTATGCCTGTGCTTCTTTCAGAGGTCGTGGTGAATGGTGATGTTATTTTTTATTTTTGTAGTGTTCACTCAGTATCACTAACACTAGTATTGTACTTGGCTCGCCTAAACATCACCACGTGCTTCCTCACTGACGGTCGGGCAGCGACTGACTCTCAGTCAGTGCGCTCCATTCTATATAGACTATGGTCCGCACCACGTGACAGTTGTGACGTATGCGCCCGAGACAAATGATAAGTATATTTGCATACACTACATTTTTAATTTTGTATTTACGTTTTATTTCTTTCAGCCTTTCGTTTCTGAGGCATATAGACGACTCACCATCACTGATTACTTCGAAATTCAAATGTTTAAATCCCCCGCTCATTATTTCACCACCAACTTTCGAATGAAAATTAAAAATTCCGGCGTTAAAATACTAAATCATTGAATGTAAAAGCAACACCTCAGGGCGTATGACGTGTCTGGAGCTCCGAGTGTCAGTCTAAGTGTCGGTGTAAAGTGTCAGACACACAGTTACACCCCAACCTCTTATCTGTAGACGGTAGAAGTGGATCGAAGGGATCTCAGTCAGTTTTTTTAATTGAAGTTTTTCATGTTTCTTTGGCGAGTGCTTTTGAGAGAGATTCTTTTTTCTTTTTTATGTTCGTTTCTTTTTTTATTGTGTTTATTCCTTTGGCTTTATTTTAGGGGTGTAGACGTTTGATCGGAAGTTTTAATTGGATAATACATCTTTGTGTACAATTAGGTATATACAACACAATGATGGGTGTTTTATTTGGGATGGGAGTTCAAAGAGTAACCAAATTTGTAAGTGCCGTGATAAAATTATGCCTTTTGTTTGGCAAAACTAGGCTTTATCAAAACATTATTTCAGATTTAAATGCATTTAGATATCATAACTCTATCACGCCTATTATCCTCAAAGTGTTATTCAGAGGTCTAGGTTTAGTAGGTACAGACGCCAGCACATCAAGTTCCCCAATGTGTCAAATTTCTTTGATCGTTTTTCAACTTTATGCCAAACAGAATAAGGTTCATATTCAATTGGGAAAATTTTACACATTGGGGTAACTTGATAAGTAAGACTGGTGGACTTGGTAAGTCCCATAATTATTATTATAAAATGAGACGACCACGCAGTCAATATCATTTTGCCTGACCCTAAAACCAACAAAGTAAATTAAACTGATTGAAATTTGTTTTAACAAAGAACGATGTAGGAATACAGGATGGAGAAAATCAATGAGCCTTAAAGGAAAACCACTTTTAATACTTAATAAATGATAAATTATTTTACAGGAAATATTGCTTTATTTTAAAAAAAGGAACTAAACTGCATTCGGAGATTTGTCGACAAGCTTACCTCTACTATAAACAGTATTTTATTTTATTGAGAATGTTAGTTTAATCATTTTACACAGTATCGGATTGAATATTAATTTATGTGATGTCAAATGAAGCCCGCTCAATCAAAATGTAATGGACTTGTTGTGTTGCATATTTTTATTTATACTAAAACTAACAAGGTATCTATTAACTGAATACTAACTAAAAGTGTGGACCGAAAGTTGCCTTATGAATAAAAATAAAATAAAAACAATATCGAAACAGCTGCAAAATTCAAAAATAAATACTAGCTATCTTCTTACACAGGTCGGTATAGTAAATGTTAATGTGGATTCTTAGATGGAACCAAGTTTGCCGGGACAGCTAGTATTTAGATTTAAACACACAAACTCACCAATTTATACGATAACATGATTTCTTGGCATGTGAACTTACACGTAATTATAGTCATATAGACCGATTTTTTTTTAAACTTCCATAAGTAGATACTTTCCAACTTTGTCTTAAAAAGCACTGGTGAAGCAATCAATCATTGGTGATTGGTGAAGGAAAACATAGTGAAGAAACCTGGACTATAATAATTGTTCTTATAAGTTTGAAATCGCCAATCCGGTTTGCGCAAGTGAGGAAGTCACTGCTTTCTATGCTGCGGTTCTGCATTGGAGCAGTAATAGGATGGTAATAATATACTAAATATAATGTAGGACCATATAATATAACACGCTTGCAGAGTAACCAACGTAACCGACCAAAATCGAACACACTTTTCAAACAACCGCAACTACTATCAATATCAGTGTGCAAAAATAATAATCGTTCACATGTACAGAACATAATGTTACAGTATAATTGAAATGCAAAGTGCGATGTTGCTCGCTACGTAATTACAAAGTGCCGTGCGAACGGACGCTTTGACAAACTGTTACGCAATTAGTAGCAGTTGCGCATTACGTAATAAGCCCGCGGGCGGTCGCTTCCGTGGGGGAATGCTGATTGTAAGTAGACTCACTTTCAAAAGACGAGGGAGTGATTAGATAGTTGCTCTTGTGGGATAATGTGTTGTGTTAAATGTGGGGATGAACTGACGTAGAAATAACACTGAACGGTAGTTAAGACCGCTAATGGTTAGTCGTTGGGTTTGCCCTCCCGCTGAATAAATGGGGCGATGGTCTTTACAGATGTACTGGATGAGAGAGAGGATCAGATTGGTTGCGGAAAGAAGATAGCATGCGGTTTATGAGATCTATTTGCAACAGTAAATAAATGTTTCTTACATAACACATAATAATTACATACCTACAACCTGTTGTTTTACATCCCATAACTCTAGGTTTATATTCTATAAGTAAAAAGTCCTCAAATATGTGAATCAAAAATGCATAGTTTCGAAGATAAATAATCATAAGTAACTAAATTTCATTGGCAAATACCAGTAATTCATTTTAATTTTATCCAGTCATTCATATTTTAAAATTAGAAAATGCGACGTTGGAAAATATCTATTATACGTAAGCGTGTTTTAAAGTAATATTTAATTAATTAATTTATTTAATACTTCAAGCACACTAATGTACAGACGCCAGCACATCAAGTTACCCCAATGTGTCAAATTTTCCCAAATGAATATGAACCTTATTATGTTTGACATAAAATTGAGAAACGTTCAAAGAAATTTGACACATTGGGGTAACTTGATGTGCTGTCGTCTGTACAAAGGCGGACTAACGCGGCGGCGCGGCGGCGGCGGAATATCGTGGTTTAATCGAATAATTTTGTTTGAAAAATAAAAACAATTGAAAAATAACATAATTTATATTCCTTTCATTCTTTGTTAATAATATGGTCCCATTCATACCCTATAGTAATGGGATACAAAAAAAAAACAGCTTGTATAAATCACGTTTTAACATCCAAATCAAATAACTCAAGCGTCAACAAGACTTCCCTGTACCAATTGCCAGTTACATTCAAAGGGCATATTCAAAGCTCCTATGACCTTTACCTAAAGGTCCAGGTACATACGCTAAGTCTCTCCTGCCTCGTTTTTGTCACGGACGGTAAACGGTAACACGCTTCCAAATTACACCTGGGCTTTGCGACGTACCTAATATCGCTCGTCCAGAATGTGACAGTCATGTTTTGCTGTTGTTGTAACCCAAATAATCTTTTTTTAGTATTGTTCGTCAGCACGTGGAGCTCCTCAAGTTCCGAGTTGAACTCACGATTTCTGACAAATGCTTGCACTCACTGATCTGGTCCCCTCATATCTGTGTGGTTCTTTCCTCAAAATACCATTTTTAACACTTATCTTCGTGGTTCTTACATGATCTGACCAAGATATTGTCTGGACTTTAAAAGAGACCGTCACCTCTAAGTTTCTTCCAGTGTTTCTTCTTCTAGCTATATATTACTGGTATTCTGTATGTTGAGTGTGCTAGCTAACATGTAGTGAATAACTTATTTTAATTATTTTGTAATTTTAACTAATTGTACTGTGTAAATTCAAGTTCTTCTAACATATCAGACAGATGTGTTGCTGGGGAGTTTGTTCCGCCATTTCTTCTTCCCAGCAAAACACTAGGAAGTGGCGAAGGGTGGGCTTTTTGGGGGACTGTCTTATGTAATTTCGTCGTTCAAAAAGTGCTGATCCTCAGCCTTATTTGAATAAATGACTTTTGATTTTGATTTTGATTTTGAGAAAACAGTGAAAAACCGATCTCAGCTTCAATTTAAAAAAATACATGTTAAAGAGTTTGTATGAACCTATTTACAGAAATAAACATCAATTAACATCAGTTGTTGTTTTTAACTTGTTACTAAATAACAGTCGCACTAGTCGATCGAAGGTTGAGGTATCCTTGACGAGGTCCGTCTGTGGATGGGTGAACATTCATTACATTTCAGAATTATGAATATTATATTTATGAAGTATAATGATAATTGTTACTCATCCGTCACATGTCCCAAAGGTTCATTTGAAAATCAGCGTCAGGCAGGATCTCAGCATCTGTCTGGCATCACCGCTGAAATGAACCTTTTGGTGCAGCCGTGAGACATGCCATTTTTTTGTCTCTTTTTTTTTGTGTGATTATGTTTTTACTATGCATGTATCCAGCTGTTGCCATTAAATGTATTTTCTTTCTCTCTTTCTTTCTTTCTTGCTTTCTTTCTTTCTTTCTTTCTTTCGTTCTTTCTTTCTTTCTTTCTTTCTTTCTTTCTTTCTTTCTTTCTTTCTTTGTTTCTTTCTTTATTTCTTTCTTTCTTTCTTAAATCAAGACTCCTCTGTGTTTCGGAAAGCACGTTAAGCCGTTGCTTTCGGCTTTTAAACGTAGATCTTTGGCAGTCCTTACGGATACTCAGAAGCCCGATATTCTGACAACCAGCGACTGGATGACGCAATACCCCTTGAAAACCACCCGTTGAGGAGGTCTGACAAGCAGTCGTCCCGTGTAAAATTTTAAGGCTAGGCAGATGATGACTGTTGTATTTTCATGAAAGAACATTGCTCGATTCGTTCTACGTATCAATAAGTAAGAAGAAAATGCATTCCTTGTTTTTAAAGCAACAATTTTTAATTTTAATTATTATGTTATGGAAGTTTAATTGTTAGTACAAGTACGCACTATATCACAAACGCTTACGTTGTAATGATAGATAAATATGGTATGAAACTGTACGTTCATTTTCTGCTTTAGGTATCAATTTTAAATTACTAATCAATTCAGCACACTATAAAAATCACTGCACGTGATGTATTATGAGCGAAAAGGAAAATAAAAAACTTTCAATTTTGCTACGCCGCTACGTGGCGTAGCTGACGCAATGGTGTCACGGCTACGAGAGCTACGCTGCCGTAGACTCGTAGCAGAAAGTAATGCGTAGCGTTGTAGATAACTAGGTCCCATTTAATACTAGCACTTAGTTTGTAAATATAAGTCTATCTCTGTTTCACTGTCAGGCAAAGGCTTTTATACAGAAAAAGCTCGCGCATTATTCACCACAATTGCTCAATGCGGGTTGGTGATATCTGATTAATTAAGTCGTAGTTTGACTGGCCTGTTGGTCTAGTAGTTAGTAACCCTGACTGCTATGCCGGAGGTCGTGGGTTCGATTCCCACCCAGGACAAATGTTTGTGTAATGAACACGATCATTTGTTCTGTGTCTGGGTGTAATTTATCTATAATATGTATGTATTTAGAAATATATAAGGATGCATGTTTATCAGCTGTTTAGTACCCATAACACAAGCTCTGAAGCTTAACTTGGGACTACATGGCGCTGTGTGAAAAGTTGTGGAATATTTATTTATAAATTTAGTTTCTTTACGATGTTTTCTTTCACCTACCTATGTAATTTTTTTAAGTTAGTAATATTTAATTTGCGAATAAAGCTTAGCCTGAACAACAGTGTTGTCATCAGTCTATAATATTCAGAAGGCTCTTTCAAATAAGCAAGACCCCTGTCCTTCGAAATCGGATAATCCTTTATCTCAAAAAACAGTAGAAATAACGTTGATATGTATGCTTATATTATAAAGAGAACAGATATGATTGTTTGTTTGCATTGAATAGGCTCCAAAACTACTGAACCGATTTGAAGAATTATTTCACCGTTAGGAATGTACACTACCCCCGGGTGACATATTCTACTTTTTATCCATGTATTCTCACGGGATTGGAAACTACGCGGGTGACACCGCGTGACATCTGCTAGCTTAAGATAAATTTAGGAAGAACAAATTAGTTAATTTGGACCTACAATCTTGTCCGTGACAAGTGAGGCAAAAACCAATACTCATGAAGATTTTGCTTCTGCTAGTTTATAAATAAAGTAAAGTACAACTATTTTATTTTTAATAAATTGAATCACTAGACTATCCAATTTTGTATTGAAGATACGTGAATAACCGCAGCCACAAACCTAACAAGACCTTTTCATTCAAATAACCTTTACAGGTCTACTTACCAAAAGGATTCCTAGAAACTTCTTGTAACGAAGTATAAACACTCTTCATACTAAAACTTTCAAGAGAAAATTAAATTCAGCTATTCATAAATAAATCAATATGTTAGCTGTGAAAAAAGAAAATTCTACAGACGCGTTCTTAGGGTTCCTTACAAAAATGATAGAACACATTTTGCGTGTCTGTATTGTTGTCACTGCTGCTTATTTCCAAATCTTATTATGTTATTAACTTGAAAATTGAAATTTTAATTTATAAAATTCTTGTGTCACAGTGTTTGTTTCAAAACTGCTCCGAAATGACAAGACCGATTCTAATGATTTTTTTTTGTGTATATTCAGAAGGTCGAGACATAAACTAATAAATAAAACTAATAAATTGATTGTATGGCGGAAAAAAGTTTGGCGGGGATGCTAGTACTCGTAGTATAACTACGAGTACTAGCATCCCCGCCAAACTTTTATTATTATTCCATTTATTTCCTGTATATACATACCTATAAATTACATTTTTAAATATTGATATAAAAAAATAAGAACATTTAAAAATATAAAAAAATAGTGGACCACCGGAGGTGGGACCAGAGTCCAACTACCGGTGGTTAGGGCTCCAGAGACAGGAACGTCCTCACGATGCGGGCCGTATCAAGAAGTACTGCCTTCTGAATCAGACTCTTGACCCAACCGTGCAACGAAAGCCTCGACAGATGCTCATAGTGGCTTTTAGCCATAAGGCCATTGGCTGTTACGACTATCGGCACAATGACAGCCGAGTCCACATCCCACATGTCGACAACCTCGCGTGCTAAGTCGAGATATTTGTTTTTTTTTTCTCTTTTTCGGCTTTCACGTCATGAGGGATGGTAGCATCGACTATCATTATGCGGCGCGCTGATCGATCTATCACCATAATATTATTATTATTTATTACTAGCAGACGTCCCGCGGTTTCACCCGTGTAGATACCGTTCCCGTGGGAATACAGGGATAAAAAGTAGCCTATGTGTTATTCCAGGGTGTCAGCTAACTCCATACCAAATTTTATTAAAATCCATTCAGTAGTTTTTATGTGAAAGAGTAACAAACATCCATCCATCCATACATCCTCACAAACTTTCGCGTTTATAATATTAGTAGAATTATTACTTCGCAAGTGTAGCGACATCTATCTCGCCACATACGAACTATTCTACATCGCGCTATCAAAGTTATCCGCGCAGTTTGAACGTATACCCGGCAACAACCGTCGGGCAGTAGTTGGCCCACCAGACACAACACCCGTCTGGTCGGAGGATCCTCCCTATTCTATAGTGGATGAGGAACTTTACACCCTGTTCCTCATACCTCCAAACAAGTTTGGGATTTGCATTAGTATAGGATGACAGCTAACTGCGCCTTGACTTCCCCTAGCCTTTCCTTAACTATGTTGGGGTCGGCCACACTGTATTAATCGTAGGGCGATTTTTACAGAAAGGCTAGTGGTTATTTTGTTTTTGGTGTTTGCATTCGCACACTTACCAAACTATACAGGGTGTCTCATTCAAATCGGTCAGTATGGGAAAGTCTGAAACTATAAGACATACGAAGATCTGTTCTGAGGAACCATGGCATTGGTTTTAATAACAAGGAAAACTGCATTCATACATTTAAAAAAACATCTGTACTATTGTAGTAATATTGTAAACGTGGTCACTTCGAGCACCTACTAAAATAAATTAAAGTATGTTGAAACAATGCATTTTATTCATTTTAGACATCATGTTTCGTACAGTCATTTACTGCTTAAGACCTACGCAATCGATATCTAAATAGAAATAGAGTAGGTATTTTTTTCAAAATAACCAGGTTCGATTCCTGAACGGAGAACAGATGTTTTTTTAAAATATACGAATGCAGTTTTTCTTGTTATTAAAATCGATGACATGGTTCCTCAGAACAGATCTTCGTATGTTTTATAATAAAAATAAAAATAACTTTCCCATACTGACCGATTTGAATGAGACACGGTGAACATTCATTTGCGTAACAATTATACAGGATAATTGTTACGCAAATGAATGTTCACCGTTTAACAAAAGCTCACGAAACGAATATTTGCTCAACAAACTCATGCAGCGAATGCTCGTGGTGCCGTCAATAAAGTGAGAAATTCCGGGTAACGTTAGGAAGTTTTTATGCATGTTTCTACGTATATCTTCATATATCATGTACAAGCACAATGTTTACCAACATTTCGTACAAAGTTCTGTATTGTTTAATGAGTTTGATGTGGTTAGAAACTTTGTTTTTCCTGGAAAGCTTCTAACAAGGTGTACGAAAATATTGATTTTTATCAAATATAATTATGACAGAGTATGTGATATGTTGCTCTAGCACTGATTCTTAAAATTCTCACGCCTGTTTTCCCTGAAAGGTTAAGCACAGGTTAACCAATTTTTTTTATCGGAATTGCACTAACTTTAGAGAACAGATCACAGAGAACAGGTTCTTCCATATTTAAAATCTTCTATCCAATTGAAGAGAGAGATTTTATCTTGTACAAATTCCAATTTTATGCTAGTATTAGTTAGGTTTATTTCAGAATGACTATTATTATTATTATTTATTACTATTATTATTTTTGATTTATATTTTTTTATCTCCGGCTAACCGGGTATTCCTGATTGCACGGGCCTAAGCCAAGTGTTTATCAGTTTTTGGAAGGGGTTGTATTTGGTCTAGTTTATTGGTTTACGTTGTCCATCTCACACTGAAGAAACTTCCTTACTAGCCTGCATGTGTTAAGAATAACTGCCTTCTGCAGTAGATGGTAAGTGTTAGGAGGAAGGTTCAGAGACCTAAGGGATTGATGGAGCTGTTTAGGGACAACCCCTGTTGTGGATATAACTATCGGGATTATTATAACTTTTTGTAGGCGCCAGAGGCGGGTTATTTCATCCTTTAATTCGATATTTTTCGATAGTTTTTCAGCTATTGTAGTCTGTAAGTTGTGAGTGTTCGGTACTGCTATGTCTATTAAGAATCCAGTTTTGTTAATTTTGTCTATCATTGTAATGTCTGGTCTATTGAAATGAATTGTGCGGTCAGTGAGGATGGCTCTGTCGAAGTACAATTTTGTTGTAGGGTTCTCTAGTACAGTTTGGGGGTTGTATTTATAGTATGGTACTGTGGTCTCTATGAATTTAAATTTGTGCGCTAGTTTCTGGTGAATTACATTGGCTACCTGGTCATGTCTATGTTTGTAATCTGTTTGAGCTATTGATTTGCAGGCCCCGGTTATATGTTGAATTGTTTCAGGAGAACTATTGCATTTTCTACATGGTGTCATTTATTTGGTTTTTAATTATGTGCTTTCTGTAGTTTTTGGTCTCTATTACTTGGTCCTGTATAGCTATCATGAAGCCTTCAGTCTCTGGGAAGAGTTCACCTCGATCACCTCGAAAAAATAGGCTTGTAGAAGCAGGAATGCGAATTGTTATTCAAATTGTTTTTTTTATTTACACTGTACGTTTCAACTTAAGTAAAATAATATAACTAAATGAAATCTACATCATTTATTAAAATAAAATGTTTCAATGGTTACGACTAACTATGGCAGCTGTTGGGAAAATAGATTATAATAAATTCGGCGTCTATCGTAATTGTAATATGCTTAATTGTACTTTTGTTACAAAGTGTGCATTAAAGATAACCTTATGTCAAGTTTTGTCCAATGCTATTGTAAATAGAGTATATAGTATATTTCAAATGTCGTAAAAATGCTTGAAGCTGTATGCAAATAATATGTGTAAATGCAAACTCAATTTTGTGTAGGGGTTTTAAAGTATCATCTTTCAAAAGACACCCATTAGGTTACATTATTTGAAAACTAAATTGCAAACTTAGGGCGTTGCTTGTAAAAAAAACTAAAACATTATGCAACGAACATAAATTTAGAAACAGTCTTTCAAATGCCGTTTATTATTGTTAGATCGCATCTCAAAACCTTCTCACAGCTAAAAGCTTGAAATTCAAAGTAACTCCACATTTCCCGTGATATTCCCTCGACATTGCAGCACTAACGCGTTGGGAAAGATCACAGGTAACGGGTTTCTAGGCCATCGCACACGAACAACACAATAATACCGCGGTTGACTTTTACTACTCGCGTTGACAAGCGTGCTTAAGCTTTACGATTCTGTTTTATTCAGAAGGTTGCTGTTATGGCGATATAGAATTATGTGATGTTTCACAATTTTAGCTTATATCCACACATGACATAACATCACGCTTGTAGCCCCCAAAGGGTTAGGCAGAGGTGTACCTTTAGTATACCCACATTTCACCAGTTGTGTTTTCATCATCATCATCATCATCATTTCAGCCATAGGAAGTCCACTGCTGGACATAGGCCTCTCCTATAGATCTCCAATAAGACCGGTTGGAAGCGGCTCGCCTCCAGCGCGTTCCTGCGGCCTTAATGAGGTCGTCTGTCCACCTTGTGTCCACCAGTTGTGTTTAAGTTCCATGTAATAAGGGGCAAGCCATCAATCGAGCACAAATCCAGACTCCGGGCTGCATAAGAAATTCTACTTAGAAAAACTCAAGAAGCACCGTTTTCGATCTAGGGATAGAACCCGGGACTTCGTGCTTAGTAGTATCGATTGCAATCAGTAGTCAAACAAGGTAGTCGGCTTATATTCAGTTTTGTTTTAAAAGAAACTTCATTATTTGCAGCGGATTTGAAGTTGTCTGAGCATGAAGAGAAATTAGTTTTGAGAAGGGAAAACCAAAGACTAGATGACTATTCTACTATTGTCTATCTACTATACTATACTAGAGACTGGAAGCGACATTGACGTACATCGGGGCACTATAAGCTTTGCTTTTAATTTTGGACCATCTAGGGAAGATTTTTTTCCTATAAGAAGGATTGAGCCGTAATCTACCACGCAGATCCCGTACGGTTTAGTAGACGGCACGATGTTTTCCTTTACCCTTAAGAAGACGCTAAGACTTACAATGTTTATAAAAATACTATTCAAATCATAAAATAAACTACACTATTAACGACTATCTAGCAGACAAATAATAATATAATAATCTTTATTGAAAAAAGGAAATACATAATATTACACTTATCACAATATTGATACAAGTACAGTACGTAAGTAAGCAGACAATACGACCCCAATGTCTAAACTAGGCCGATCCTGTATCTTAGACGTTAGAAATCAAATCAAATCAAATCAATTGATTCTGTAATCTGTAAGCTCCTTTTATTGACATCGCTAATGAGCTATTTGACAAAATTTTAGTTTCTAATCCCTCATCTAGATTACAAGAAAATATTCGACACATATTTTTTTCTTTTTCAATTTGTTGGAAAACTGCTTAGATTGAGTGCATTAAAGTTGAGGGCTTCTAACGTCATTATCTAGTATAAACTGTGTACAAGTTGCAGTACACCAAATATCTGGGCATCATGATAGACCAGCGCCTGTCCTGGCACATGCATACTGAACTTATCATGAAAAGGGTTAGGAGACTAATATGGACTTTTAAAACATTACGACACGCTGCCGCAAAGAATCTTTTACAGAAAGTCTACGTATCTTTGGCCCAATCAATTCTCACGTACTGTTTGCCATGCTGGGGTGGGACGACAAAAATTAAATTCTTGGAACTTGAGAGGGCGCAGAGATCTCTTCTTAAGGTTATGCTCTTTAAACCCTATAGATTCCTAACACAAAGTCTTTACCAAACCTCTGGCCTTCTGTCTGTTAGGAAACTCTTTTTGCTCCATACAATCTTGAGGAAACACAAATCCCTTCCGTTTGACCCCGCAACACCAAGTACGAGTGGCAGAAGAAAGTACCTGGTCGCTCCTAATGTCCCAGTAAGGTCTGTCTTTGCTAAGAGACAGTATGAAAGACAATCTTCCCACTTATACAACTTCCTGAATAAGGAATTAAACATCTACCCCATGACACTCCGTGAATGTAAAGTAGCTGTAAATGACTGGCTTATGAACAAAACCTACGACGATATTGAGACTTTGGTTTCATCGCATCTATAATCTGTGACAGTTACTAACATGACCACAGTAACTAAATCGTTAGTGGAGGAAGCTGTTTCTGGCTTCTTCCGATCCCAAGACAAGGTCGCAGGGCTAACCTAAAATCTAAAAAAATCTAAAACTAAACCTAAACTAAATTAACTCATATACACAAGTCACACCCACACAAACGCACACACGTACACACACACACACATACCCACACACACCCACAATCAAAAACTTACTCGCATACATCACACAAGTGCGCTACTTTTTGTATTGTTATATTTCTTTCATTTTATTTACTTTTTTTTTTTGTTTTTTGGTATTCTTTTTATTTTCAATTGCATACACTGTTTAATGTTAAGAGGAAGAGCGGAGTCACCTAACACAAGCATCTCATTGCTTAAAAGGTGACCTCCAAGTCGTGTTTGCTGTAACCTAATTGTAATTGAAATAAACATTTTTTTTTTTTTTTTTTTTAAACTGTACTGGCTAGTGACGTCATGCAACATTTTGACTCGATGTATCGCCGTTATTATTTGATTACGAGAAAAAAAAAATATAGGTCGAATATTGTCTTGTAATCTTGATGAGGGCCTAAACACTTAAATTTTGTCAAATAGCCATGTTATGGCAGGATTTGCTGAAACAAAACCAACGTAAAACCTACTATATTCTGGCAAATTAGTATTCTTGATTTGCTTTGAGAAAATAGTGTTGTTGAAAAGATGTTCACAAAGTAAAGCACCTGTTCGGGCTTAAACCAGCGACTCGTGCTGCGGCCGTTTATACTTGGTAGCCACTATTCCCATAGATAGATAAATAAACTAAATAAATACATAATACATACCTAAAAACCTTGAGATCATCTGCAATAAGTCACGCATTCTATTCAGAAAGTTTCTTACTTCGACACGAGAATATCTTTTCACAAAATTCCAACACCTTTACACACGATTAGGTACCAGCCGAACCCAACAATGACCCATATCATTTGTATTATATAAACACACAATTACTAGCAACGTTTCTTTGTTACGATGGAACTATTTACCCTATTTACGTAAGTATCTGGGTTATCGAGCTCCTTGCATACAATACGACGTCAGACTGTCCCCTCCCTTCCGATCCCGTACCTTTGTATTGACAACAGGTACATTGAATATTATGTTCAGCTACAATTTGCATAAAGCAATTTATAACAGGCATTGTATCGGTTGCGATTAATATCGGTCGTGTAGTGTAAGGATTTATTAGATTTTCTTTGTACGGAAATGTAATAAGTATAGGTATTTACGTTCCTTTCTCTGCAATGTTTTCGGTTGTATCGTCAAGTTTTTCGTTCCGGCAGAATGCTGCAGTAACTGTATTGATTGGTCATATAAAAGTTGTTTTAGTACCATACGCGGAGAGGATTGACAATCAATGTTGCTTTACTGCATCGATAAAAATTCTTGTTGAATAAAAAGGTGCTTTCTAAACATTTGATGACATACTCGTGAAAGTTATTTTGACTGAGTGTATTCAGACAAGTGCTCTTTGAGCAAACATGTTATACTTACGGTTATCAGTTGACCGTAAAAATAGCTTCTTTATTCTTACTTATTTTGTTATAACACTAAGTAGGTTGGAGGCTGACAAATTTTACGATATGATATTGCTAAAGCTTGATGTTCAAAGTGATAATTATTAAACAAGAATCCCATTCAAAAGTTTCTCTTACAATTGGTAATTAACCTTCTATTATACGACCGTTATAGAAGTTTAAATACACCCTTCATTATCTAGATTGTGCTCATAATGATTACCTAACGATAAAAAGTGCCGGTTTACGAAACTAACCTCAAACGTAACTTTGTTTCAGATGACTCCAGATACAGCCTAAAATACGATGAAAGGTAAACTAACAACCAGAGCAGATAAACTACGAACTTAGTGAAGTGACCACGTGACAATCCGAGCATGCGGTGATAAGTGCCAAAAACAAAATGGCGATGGTTATATCGCAGACGACAAAGGCTGCTATTGGTGGATTCTTAGCTCTGATGATACTTGGAGCTGTTCTAGTCGTTGGTGCTGCTGTTGGTTGGTTCGATCCAAGGAGAGAAGATGAGGATACTCCAGCCAAAGTAAGCGCCAGACTTCAAGGAAGAACGTCATTTGTCACACATCGTGCAGTGAGTACTGTTTGCCTTTAATTTTTCTGTCACTGAGATGAGAGAATAAGTACCTACCTACTACAATAATCTAGTAAACAAAATTTTAGTTTTTAGTCTTCATAAAAAAATAACGGCGATACATCGAGTCAAAATATTGTAGGAAATTACTGTCCCGTACAGTTTATACTGATTAATGACGTCACAAGCCCCTTCTCTTTAATTTTAATGCGTTTAATCTAAGCAGTTTTTCATCAATTTGAAAAAGCAATAAAAAGTCTTGTGTATTATTTTTTATAAGCTAACCGGTGGACTTTTGATATTCATTAACCGTCCACTTGCATATTTAGATTATGCGGTTTAAGATAAATATCCGTATAAATCTGTTCTTTTTACTAATTTCATAAACATGGAATAAATAAATATAAATAAATAATTATTCCACAACTTTCCACACAACGCCATTTAGTCCCAAGTTAAGCTTGAGAGCTTGTGTTATGGGCACTAAACAGCTGATAAACATACTTATATATTTCTAAATACACCCAGACAAAAACCACATTGTAGATAAATTACACCCAGACACAGAACAAATGATCGCGCTCATCACACAAAAAATTGTCCAATAAATAAAATCAATCTGTCAAATATTTATTTTGATCTTTTAATTCATGAAACCCCAAGCAAACGCCGGCGTTCACGCTGTCATTGTCTTTCTATTGTGTATCTAATTGACACGGTTAAATTGAGCTATTGCAGTCATGTAAAGCATATCGCTAGTAAATTTCAATTCAAGGGTTTCTGGTTAACAACCAAGTATCAAGGTCAAAACAGTTTGAATATTAAATCGTGACTCGACTATTTTATGTATACCTACCTATTAGTTTCCTACAATACGAATAGTAAACAATTTAAAGACTGAACGTATGGAGTTCCAAGTTCTGTCATTACTATTCTCAGCTCATTTCAACTTGACATTATAAAAGCAAACGCACAAAATCGTGATTCATTAATTAAAACTAGGCTAAAATTCAGCAGATTTTGAACGTTAATTATTACTAGGTATAATTATTACAAAACAGTCCCCTAGAGTCCCCTTTAGCATTTCTTTGTGTTTTTGCTGAAAATAAAAATAGTGACGTAACAAACTCTCCGTACAAATGATGCAACTTACGTTAGTAGAAAAGAACTAATATAAGTTGGCCTCGCATTTTATTGAAACTCCTCACAGTGCTAGGTCAGTTTAGGGTAAATGTTATGTCTGACGACCGAACGAAGTTTTTACTAAAAATGCTAATTATCCTCACATTACGATTTCCAAACTCAACATCATTATAATTTTAGTTTTCGAAACTCAGTAGCTCCGTATCTATTTCCATTGTGAACTCACATTTCTGTCAATTTGCGTTGCACTGGGAGTTATATAGAAACTTTTCAAATTATCTCAGTTTTCCATTTATTTATATAAAAGGTTCATTCCACGAATGTTGAGGCGGAAAAAATAATGTTTCTGTTTAAAAAAGTTTTTTTGGATAATAAAGAGTCGTCTTGTTTTGTTAGAGGCTAGATTCAGAATGATGGTTTAAAGCAAAATGAATTTTACGGGCGTTGTGAGTGAGTCTGAGTTAGGAAATTATGTAATGGATCCTTGCCTCGGGCTTCATAAGTTTTTAGCGGAGTTTTTAACGCAGGTTTCCTTACGTTTTGTACTGTGTATGACGCTACATGACTCCTCATGTGCTTAGCCTTTCGCCAACTATATCTCTATCTTATCTACCTTACATTTTAATTCCTGAAAGCCAGTTTTTTTATAATACACTATATAGCTGCTGCCAGCGGCTTCGCCCGCTACAACTCGAAAAATATCCCACGGGAAGATATAATCGGGATAAAAAACTATCTCATGTGTTAATCTAGGTTATAAACTATCTGTGTACTAAATTTTATCCAAATCCGTTCAGTAGTTTTTGCGTGAAAGAGTAACAAACACCCATCCATTCAATCAAACTTTCACGTTTAATAGTAAGATTTCTTCTGAACCTAGGTTTACACGAAATACTTTGGTAATGCTGGTTGTCAGACTTTTGACTTCTGACTACCCGAACAGACTGACAGTAACAAAATGCCGCCCTTCACCCACGTTTAATTTAATTTATGGTCACCCATCTTTGGAGTGACTTCGGCAAGCCTATCTGTGCGTGTCCCGAATAAATGTTTTTTTTTTCTTAAATATCTTAATGTTTGGTCAAACGGTGTGACAGTCTTGACTCACCACTTGGCAATGAGTCTCTCTTTGCAAAACGGTGGAAGATCAAGTGAATTCTAGTCGAAGTCCGAATCCCAAACATTACATTCCATTTTCACTGAAGTTAAGTTCTGCACCTCCGCATTCGTTAAGTAATGGCCTTTGTACATCCCTTCTCTAAATATAGGTTAACGTAATGAGGATTTTGTTATGCGCTTCACATTTATTTTTAACTGTACAATCGCTCTTCGAGTTTACGATTCAGGTATCTTGCGTATGCGTACCTTCAAACATTTAATGTTTTCCCGATTAGCTACTGTTTGAATATTATTGGGACAACAACTACCTTTATTTTTTTACCAACAAAATATTTTGATATTAAACTTCTTTAGGCGCTTTAGAGAAAAATATAAGAGTAAATAATTAAGAAGCGCGCGCACACCGTCACGAAAAACCAACACCCTGAAGTTAGCTATAGTCAACATTTAAGTTTTTTTCTGTTATAAGTGTCGTTTTTCTACAAACGTAAGATAACGCGAAAGATTATTTTTTTAGAAAGATTTTTGTCATGTTACACTAAAGAAGTATAACTTCTAGCGCGTGTACAGAAGCCAGCATATCAACCTACCCCAAACTGTCAAAGTTTCCCAATTGAACATGATCCTTATTGTGTTTAGAATAAAGTTGAAAACCTATCAAAGAAATTTGACACATTGCGGTAGGTTTATGTGCTGGCATCTGTACATAAGTACACACGCACTTTTTTATACTACAAAAGAGAAGTTACGAAACAAAAACATTTTAAGCAAACCGCGTCAAATGATTATGTTTTGCCAAGGTTAAAGAATAACAAAAAACAAAGAGCTGCTAACACAAAGAGAGGATATAAAACAGAAGCAGAGGGAGTGACGGATGCGCAGTCATTTACAAGTAAGCCCTCAAAATCCTCTAACAAAAACATGTCGGGGCATTCCCCAGATTTTTTCGAAACAGAATATTGTTTTCGCAATTTTTCTTTTTTTTGTACTTAGGACTGTTTGTTTTTAGCAAAAATGTGCGACAGTAAGGTAGTAAACCACAGAATAGGTGGAATCTTTTTAGGTACAAAGCAACAAAGAGCTGGTTTAAAAATGTTTTGGGCTAGGCCATATTATTTTTAAAGGATGTTTTCTAACATTCACACGAATTTAGAGCTGTACGTATTCAAAAAATTACTAGAATGTCCAAATCTAATAACCTACTTTAATTATCTAGACCACTAAACATTTGACCACCGTAAAACAAAACGGCTAACCGCAATGAATACGGCGAACCGTACAATTTGGCTGCGACAGATACACGAACACCGAAAAAAATACTTTTTTCAGCGTATCTGAACTGTTGCGGTGGTAGGCAGTGTACACAAACATAACACATATACGATATGTACTGTGACGAGTTGACAGAGAAATATAATCCCTCGATCCTTGAAAGTGGATTTCCGGAGACCTCTGATCCTAAAGCGGTGATTAACCCTCTTGTCAACCCATAACACGGTTCTGAATTGAGCGAACTCAATTTCACACAAAAACACTTGACCATGCCTTTTGGCACAGACGTCACCTAATTACGACCACACAAAATTCATTAAAATAGCTCTTGTACTCACAAAACATTCACGATCCCGTTATGCGAGTGTGGGCCGGCTTCAACGTAGGTCGACAAATTTCATAGATTATACAGAAGATAGCGTAAGCGGAAACCCTTCCGCGACCGTGCTCACATTTAAAAAGTTAAATTTTACCCGCCACCCGCAAAATGGCGGACCGTTTTCAAATAAAAACAAACGTTAATTAACATAAAACACAAGAGTTTTAAAATTTTGTACCACAACACGTATTGGCGATGGCATAATTTGATTTTATTTTTGTTTAATCAGAGATTTGAGGCGTAGGTACATTTTTGGTCGAAAAATTGGATTGGATTTGGCGTGTCCGAAAATGTAATTACAATTTTATGTTTTAGAACAATAATCTGATGTTTTAACGATGAAAAGCTTTACAAATGCCGAGAAATTGTTTTACGAATACATTGATGGTAGTAAACATTGATTCCATTAATGTTTAATGGAAATATAAATGCTGAAAGCACATTACGCAACTCCATTACATTGATCCAGCGCAAATACGCGTAATATCTATTCTAATAAACCAAAAATTGTTGTTCAGTTAGATTTTCGTACGGAGTCCTTTATATGCTTTTAAGGCATAACACTTCCCATATAATTTTATAGTTTGATCCGGCTTCGTTTTGCACAAGCATTTGGCTGCTTTCAGAATAACTGGGTTAAATTCTGGCGCATTCTACATACGTGTACTTAAATTATACATGTATTGCTCAACCTATTTTCCTTAAGGGCACGCTTTTCTTGATTTATCGAAGATTCCTTTGATGCGAGGCACTTGAAGCATTTCCACCTAAAATGCAAAAACGCTTCCATTTTTCAAGAACCCAAATAGGAGTTTGGCAACAAACATTTTATCCCGTATCCTACCGTCCGGAGTGAAAGGCTGATACAACTCAAAACTCATACAAATTGTATCGAAATGAGATCTATAAGTGTATATATTATACGAAAAGGTTTAGCTGATAAAACAGCGGGTATATTGGTATTGTCCGTCAGAGGCCTGAGTTTGGAGTTCGTTCAATAGATTTCAGTAAAAACCCTTCTGTAGGAGAGTCAAGTCACGCCCAGGAGCACTCGACTCGAGCATAGTAAGGTACAGTCGCAACGATACATATAAATAATTCATACGAATAGATACGAGTCGATATTGAAACAATCCGCTTTCGTATATATACTTTTTGGGAAGCACCTCTTTAAGGCGAAGCTCAGTAGTGTATCGTTCGTAATCATGGAAATAGGATTTAGGTGGATTTAAAAATTATGTTGTTTTTATACGTAAACGGTTTCGGTACGAGTAATAGAGCAAAGTAAATTGCCCGTAGCCTAATCCGGGTTTTAAATAAAAACATGTAGATTTTGTACTTGTTATCCTTTGTTATTTTAGTGTTATTGGCTTTGTTACTGTTTTTTATTTTGTTTTCGCATGAATGAACTCAGATGGAAATATTGGATTTTAGTATAAAGGCATTTTTAACGTTTTTTTTGGCGTCGTCATCGATCGATCGAAGATGTGGTGCGGATAATCCTTCCTTTGCATCATCGCATCGTCTCATTTATTATTGTATCTTTTTGGTATATAAGTAATTATTAATACTTAATTTTCTGTTTCCAATTCTACGCGTATTTAATTATGTTGATTAAGTTGTTTATTTAATTATTTACAAATCAAATAAAAATCGAATGTAGTAAAAACATCTCTTGATAGAAACATGGCAGTGTCCAATAATACTGTTTCGATTAAAATTACACGATGTCCGATAATAAACAAACAACAATTAACCTCGGGCTTGTCCTAACACAGAAGTTACGATTATCGTTGACACAAAATATAATCCGCGCCACACAAAATACGGCGCGACCCTCAAAAATGACCATCGGGAAATTATCATTGACATTAAATTTTATCACAATCCTCTATAATAACTTTCCATTCATAATTATTAAACTCATTTCGTTTGCAAACGTTCAACATTATTATGATAATAAAATTTGTTAGGTACCAATTACATGATATTTTCGTAAATATTATTAATTGCTCAATTTATAGCTATGCCATTGAACGAAGGTGTGAACGAAATTAAAAACGTTTGCTTACGTGCACGCGATTCGATAATTAAGACAATATAACGATCTATGCTCATAATTCTCGCTTACGTGATTGTTACATTGGTGGAAGTAGTGGGTGGTGGAACAAGAATGAAATACTGTTCGGCTAGGGAAGCTGTCATTGGGTAAAACAATGAAAATTAGTCTAGGTATTTTTTTGTCATTCGTAACTTTCTGTTTTGGGAACAGTGTGGTTTCACCTAAAACTATCAAATCTTTTATCTCTTTTTATAAAAGGAATAAAACTAAGGTTTGATTGTAAGGTTTTCTGTAAGAATGCGGTTCCGGTTTCTAACACGGATAAAAATCTACACTGTTACGGAACCCACAAAATACCAATGTTTAATTTATTTATTAAACCTTAATTCAAGCTGAGACATAAATACAGAAATATCTTAGTATATAAAGTTGTCGTGTTACAGTGTTTGTAACCAAACTCTTCCGGAACAGTTTGACCGATTCTAATGAAATTTGTGTGTATATACGAGGAGGAGGTAGGTCTTTCGGAAAAAAATGCGGAACGATAATTTATTCACAATACTTAACTTTATACACTAGAAATGAAAATTAAATTTAAAAACTAAAAACTAAATCTAAAATATGGCGTCAAAAAACTCATCCGCATCGCTGTCCACTGGAAGTGTACCCAAAAGACTGGCAGCATTGCCACGTTGTATGGCAATGCTTATCCTTTGACCAAGGTAAAAACCAGCTCTTGGTTCACGCGAAGTGTCAATTAAGCGTCTTGAAAGATCTTTGTACAAGCTATGAGCACTCGGACCACACGACCCGAGAGTTTCAACCCCAAACGGCTCGAAAATATAATTCCCAACGAGGTTCTTATATTTCTGCCGCTTGAGATTCTCCGCAGCCGCAGTAGCAGCGCCAGCACAGCACGAAGAACGATAGTAAAAAATATTCTACAACTTACACACAACGCCGTCTAAACTAAACGCAACTAAACTGAGTTAGCGCTATGACTTGGTACTTAACAAAAATAATCGAGCTCCATTAGAAGCATATTATTATAAGACATTATTATTATTATTTAAGTAATTTATTTCCCAAAAAATACATTTCAAAGTTCATTACACATTATAAAATCAAATAATTTTTATATTATAAGACATAATATACCTACTTATAAATCACAGGTGCAATCAAAAAGCATAAAGAAAGAGTTCATGTTAAAAACAAAAAATCGTTAACGACACTTCTATGAATCTTTTTCGCAGTAAGTACGTCTGGCAAGCCAATAAAATTTCTCTGCAAACAGATCGCTTGCTGAATCGCGGGAACAAATTCACGGCTATTAATAATAATGTAGGTATAAATTATATAGCAATGGCTTAGTGGTTTTGGCTTTGCCTCTTGTACACGAGATTATCTGGGCTGTGGCCTCTTTAAATTCCAATGTACTTTCTAAATAATTATATAAAAAATATTAATAAATTCTACAAATTTCACACAACGCCATCTAGTCCCTAGCTAAGCAGAGCTTGTGTTATAGGTACTAAACAACTGATAAACATACTTATATATTTTTAAATACATAATAAGATCGGTCCGTGGATACTATAACCTACTATTATTCATTACATAACAAGATTCATCCGTACCTCGTTAAGCACGTTGGTCCCGGCTGTCGTTCGTAGATCTTTGACGGTCGTAACAAGCATTCAGAAGTCTGAAAGTCTGACAACCAGTTTAACCAAGGGGTATTGTGTTACCCAGCAAGTAGGTTGTAGAGGTTAGATTTGTGAATGAGTAGAGGCACGCGTTTGACCACTATCCCACCTGATGGTAAGCGATGATGTGGTCGAGGATGAAGCACGCTTGCCTAGAAGCAACCTGTTCACTCTTGACTTGAAGACCCTTGGATTGAAGCTATCAGGAAACACCGACTCCGGCAGGGAATTCCACTCTTTAGCTGTTCGCACAATGAATTTGTTTCCGAGCGTTTAGTACGATAGGCGCGCCATGTAGAACATTACACTGGTATTCAGCTGCGTCCAATTAAGCTAGCAGCTGACCCCAACGTACTTGGGAAAAGGCTAGGTAGATGATAAACAAAACCTGAACTAATAAATAATATAAGTTCGTAATTATCAACCCGGCCTAAGCAAACATGGTAATTACGACTTCTCTGTGTGTGAAGAGGCCTTTACCATGCATTCGTTGGGATTACTAAAATTCACAAAAGAGTACAGTACAGGGCGTTTTAAAAGGAAAATTAAAGACTAGTATCAACTGTGTTTGAAATTTCTCAAAGTACACACAGAGTACATGCATGGTTTTCCATTAAAAGGTAAACACACGTGAAAATATGCAAACACCACTTGACTCCCATTACATTTTCCTTCATACCAGCTTAGTTGGGGTCTCCCACTCCCCCTTAATGCCCATCCTTGAAAGGGGGCCAGGATTTAAACCACATAGGTACCTACCTACCCGCACATACACTCCTATCAACAACTTCGCACGGAATTACATTATCCAACGATGTTGTTACTTTTTTCCAGAATATTCCTCCTTTTTCAAGACAGTTTCTTGGGTTCCGTACGAAAAATTTAAGGAAAGAACCCTTGTGATGAGACTTCTGCGTTTGTCTGTCACAGTTTACATCAAAAACTGTACATTTAAATAAGTCAAATGTGGGCGAGGGGTGAGTCTATTGCCATCAAGCGGTTTCAAATCCAGACTTCAGTCTACTTATTTCAATTTCTCGTATATCTATTTTTATTTGTAGCGCTTGTTCCAACAACAACATAACATAATTCATTTAACGTCATTTAATAGAAGCGGAAATCAAAATTTGATATATTAAACTGGGTTATTGAAGTATCAAACGAAAAGTTTGCCTTGTATACTATAAAAAATATCTGTATCTTTAAAAAGTAAATAATAATAATAATATAATAAACGGCAAAATGTTTTCTTGTCCGGGTACAGAACCCGCTCAGTGGACGACTCTGAGACACTCTTTGCCGATTTTTTGCTTAAGAGAAAGATCTGAAAGCTTTTCTGTCTAAAAGGCGGGTAGTGGCTTAATGACTACTGGGCTTATGTGTGTGGAACGACTGAGTTGTGGAATGTATGAAGGATTCTAAGCCTTGTATTTGACGTTTTTGTGAAGGAAAAATGTATTAAAAAAAATACTTTTCAAAACTGTATGAGTTTCATATTCTCAAGGAAGTACATTTGAAAAGAATAGAGTAAAATAAAATTGCTTTATTAAAACGTTAGGTAAAAATTAATACACTCTTACATTTCTTTAATTATTTATTTATCTCGTATATAGGGTGACTGGAAATTAGTGACCGAGTCTTAAACACGTGATTGTATCCATGAATACGAATAACTTTCCCAAAGAAACTTTTTTTTAAACTCGTTAACTTTCAATAATTCAATTACGATAGTACTGCACAACGGGAGCAGTGGGAGTGGTGGGGGCGCGTTTGACGCTACTACTACTAGTAGATTTTGCCCTTCCCGAGGTCAAACTACCAGCTGATAGATCGTGCCGATTCGTGCCTACTGTGTTGTTCGTTTCAAACAGCGTTTTTGTTATTTTATTGTGTTAAGTTTTTGTGTATAAAAAAAAGTTTCTTGGGAAAGTTTATTGAAATCATGAGTACAATCACGTGTTTAAGTGTCGGTCACTAATTACCAGTCACCCTATAATATAGTGACGCACAGTGCATAGGCACACTTCTACCTAACACTTCGGTGAAGTAAGGCGTGATTTAATATTTACTAATGAGTAGGTACAGAAGTCAGCACATTAACCTACCTATGTGTCTAATTTAGTTGATAGTTTTTAACCTTATTACAAATAGAATATGCTTCATTAATCGTTAGGGTAGCTTGATATGCTGGCGTCTGTACTTTTTATTTGAATTTTGGTGTGGTTACTAAGATAAGTGATTTTCTAATCAAACTTTTCATTTTCCATGCTGACAAAATCATTATAGTCAATGTAATTTTCCCTTACACTTCACGTAAAATTTACAGTACCCAGAAAACTAGCTGAATGAGTTGTTTCAGAGCGACTGATTGTGCTCAACTCCGACAAAGCTAGAAGTTTTTCAGACGGAACTTTTTGCATTGTTCAAAGACAGACAGTATCTGACACTAGAGTACTGACTGTACAAACAGCTGTTAAGCACTGCATTTGAGTTATTTAAAAGATATATTTATTATTTATTCATTTATCTCGTAGTTTTAATATTGTACGTGTGTTATTGTTTCATTACCAACTATGTTTGAGTTGCCTTTAGTTTCATAGTCTGCAGCTGAATTTTGTCTTTTAGATCGACAGACTGCCTATTGGATCTCCACCGACAAGTTACTAGGTAAAACCCAAGGTATGGCTAGGTGATATGACAATCAATCTTACCAAACATGTGACTGGAACCTCGAGCACGCTTCTTTTTGTAATGACGGCATTGGCGGTGGCGGGCACGCGCTTGTTTGCCGTCTGGGGTAACCAAACTAACACTTATAGAACTATACTAGTAACATTACTGCTGCTGCTACTCCGGTCTCACTTGCAATTCACTCCACTCGAACCCGTCACAGCCTGCGGCGAGGTATCGAAGCTTTGGTTACTATTCATTCAACACTGTTAACGAGTTACGTTAGATCTGATGAATGTTTTACACTTGCTCTGCTCTTGGTAAACAACACTGGATGTCTGACTTCTAGGCTTCTGACAACATGTTACCTTTTTAAAGATCTACCAAGGACAGTCGGGACCAACTGCTTAATTTGCTTTTTTGTACACCTAAAGGGTACATGAGTTAGTCATCCAACACGAGTGAGATAGACCAACTTTTGTTAAATTCCTGACTGACAGGTCAGCCAAAGTGTTACTGGGTTTTTCAGAACCAGGAACTTTCGTCAATCCGCTGAAGAACAATTTAATTTTATTTTCATCCTTAAAATGTCCAAAATACGTTCAGTTAAGACAACATTACCTGTCGTTATAAAACAATATAGTTACTAAATTAATCTTGAAGTCTAATGAGTGTACCACAAATTTGAAACCTGCCCTTGAACTAGCTCTTCCCATTACCCATAAAACTCAAGACCCTCATCACGTTAAATTATGTTTAGAACCAAACTAAACAAAAAAACATTCGTATAGTCAGTTCCAGACCTAATTTCACCAAACTACTTACTCAAACGCTATTATAGCCTAAATGATTTTTCGATCGTGTATCCTTGACCTAACTTGGTACCTCCCTCGGGCATCAAGTTACGTAGGTACCCAATCAATTATTGAGTAGGTTCTACACTGACTATACTGTTTGTATTCTAAACTGGTAATTTACATAGGAATAATGTATTTGTCATTTACATCATGGATTCGATTCGACTCTGTTTAGTTGTGAAGTCACGAGGGAAACATGATGGTTGTTTTGTTAGGTTCGTGTGTACTCAGCTGATTTGTGATTTCAGAAATTTTCGAGTAAAAAAAAATATATTTTATTTGAAGAGTACTCTTTCTCACAACCAGAATATTTAAAGGATAATTAATTAATTCGAGTATGGTGGTTTTACCAATGTAATTTAGTATTGCTTTTTTGTCTCGCAAAGGCCAATCACTTCCTAATGAGACATGCTGAAATATAAAACAAGCTTTGTTATTTAAATTCCAAAGCCAGGAACCTTTTTTAATCCATAAATAACTGATGAATCGAAGTATATTTTTCATAGAAATAATAGATGGTTAAAATATTCTTGCCAATTATTCTTGTCGGGGAGGAAAAGTTTTTTTGAATAAGTTTATTCAGCGCTAAAAAATCATTTACGTATTTTTAATATAATAATTATAACAAAACTCCTGAAGTCAACGAAGCGTATTGCAAAGGTGTAGGTTTACAGTACCTACATCCACATTATGCCAATTATTTTTAAGACCCTTGTCATGGACCGGTGGAGACCTTATACAGGGTGTTTTTGAAATCGTAGGCAACATTTTCACAGGTTATTTTACCCATGAATATGATCAACTTTCATTATGGAACCAACTCGGAAATTGCGAGAAAAAATCAGCTTTTTCATACAACAGCTTAATACCTAATCGACTAAAATGTATGAAACAACTGATTTTTTTTTCCCAATTTCGGAGTTGGTCCCATAATGCCCACGATTTCAAAAACACCCTGTATATTGCCATGTATTTTCCAGGTTTATCTTAGACATCACTGACATTGCTTAAAGAAAGCATCTTAAGAAAACTTGGTCTCAAGGATGCTAATATTCTGAAGAGAGATAAAATTTGTGACTTTTTAACGTTATAGGGGGTATCTCAGGATCTATTGAACCGATTTGAAAAAATATTTTACCAATAAAAAGCCACATTAGACAAGACATAGACTATATTTTATTTTCTAAAACGCAGAGGGGGTGGAGTGGATGTTAAAGTAGAAAATGCATGCGGACTAACCCGCGAGCGAAGTGCTAGTTTTTAATTATATACTTTAACATGAATTTGAAGGAAGAAAGAAAGAAAGAAAATACATTTATTGGCAACAGCTGGATTCACGCACAGCAAAAACACATTATCACAAAAAAAAGACACAAAAATGGCATATCTCACGGCTGCGACAAAAGGATCATTTCAGCGGTAATGCCAGACAAATGCTGAGATGCTACTTGACGTTGATTTTCAAGTGAACCTTATCAAGATAGTTCATAAATACCTAAATAATATTTTACGTATAGAATGTAACCAACGTGAATTTGCAAACGCGTATTGAGAAATATATGAGACGACGCGTATGATGATTAATACTCGTGCTTTTCAATATGAGCTGTACCTTCAGTGAAAAGTGATACATGTCGACCTAGATCGGTTTTTATATTCTCTGATTAAACTTATTAAAAAAAAATTAACTTAATTTCTATCTTATCCCCGTTGTTATACGATTAAAAATGAAAGAGATTTTTTTGTGTACATTGATATAACTAAGCAATTTTTATTGAAATTATTGTGTAAAATAATACTTTTTGATTCATACCAAAGTGCTCCGAACCGATCTTTATATTTCTGAAATGTATTTTAATACGACTCGAGTTACCACATCTTACACGAACCGAAAGCTTTTACTTCAATTAATCCAAAGTGATACAAATGAAATCCTATATCCTATATCTAGTGAAAAGTGTTACATTAATCCTTGTTCTTCTTAAAATTTTAAACTCCGACAGCATATCCAACATCAAGAAGTTCGATATTGTCAAATTCACCGATATGATTTACAATTTTCACTATAATTTTACACAGCTAAGTAATTTCTTTAGCAAATGACATAAAATGCAGGTACAAGTTGCTGTTATCACAGCTTACCTAAGCTATAATTTTTGCACACCGGATTAGCCTCGCTTGTTTTGTTCCGACACTTATGGAGATGATGTGACAGTCCCGGTATAATTTAATTGAGCTTTTGAATTGTCTCTATCTGTTTGACGGTTGTTTTTGGATTGTTCATGAATTTAGTTGGAGATTTATTTGTGAGGAGCTTGTGGCTAAATTATAACAGCCGCATGGGTCGATCGAAGGTTAAGCTACGCTTGACGAGGTCGGTCCGTGGATGGGTGACCATTTATTACATACCAAGACTCCTCCGTGCCTCGGAAAGCACGTTAAGCCGTTGGTCCCGGCTGTCATTTGTAGATCTTTGACAGTCGTCACTTGTAGTCAGAAGCCCGAAAGTCTGACAACCAGTTTAACCAAGGGGTATCATGTTACCCAGTTACTGGGTTGTGGAGGTCAGACAGGCAGTCGCTCCATGTAAAACACTGGTATTCAGCTGCATTCGGTTAAACTGGAAGCCGACCCCAACATAGTTGGGAAAAGGCTAGGCAGATGATGATGAATTTAGTTGGAGATATTGAACAGTAGGCTAGTTTTAGACATATTTGCAACAATGTGATCGTAAGATATTATTTAGAAAAGTTATCATCTAAAGATTTATACAAATAAATAAAATATTCCACAACTTTCACACAACGCCATCTAGTCCTAAACTAAGCAGCAGGTCTAGCCATATAACAAATTCTATTTATATTCTATTTGTCAAAGAATGAGGCGACAATAGAAAGAAAATGGCGTATATGGAATCAGCTGTTTGTCAACTGTCAAGTGTATTTCATTTTCAGTCTTAGTACAAATTCTACTCGTTAACACTTGACAGTTGACAAACAGCTGATTCCATATACGCCATTTTCTTTCTATTGTCGCCTCATTCTTCGACAAATAGAATAGAAATAGAATTTGTTATATGGCTAGAACCTGCAGAGCTTGTGTTATGAGTACTAAACAACCGATAATACTACATATACATTTCTAAATTCATACATATTATAGATACATGAAACACAGAATTAATGGTCGTGCTCATCACATAAACATGTGTCTTGGGTGAGGATCAAACCTATATTATATCCAGCATAGCAGTCAGGACCACTAACCCCTAGACCAACAGGCCAGTCGTAAATTTTATTGTGTTTACATACTTACATACATAAACTCACGCCTTTTTCCCATGGGGGTAGGCAGAAACTACAGAGCGCCATATGCTACGATTCTTACATACTTCTCTTGCTTCGTTTACATTCATACATGTTGTCATACACACACGCCGGTTGCGAGTACTACGCACCTGACCTTTCTGAAGAACCTCACCAATAAGGTCTATGTATGTCCTTCTTGGGCGTCCCCTCCCGGCGTTCCCACTTACATCTGCCTTGTAAATACCTTTCGTTAGTCACCTTCATCCATCTTTTCAACGTGACCAAACCATCTAAGCATACTCTTTTCAATTTTTGTTACCACATCTTCTTTTATTTATTTTCTTCTCTAGCAACTGAGTTAGTTTCGATTATTTTGCCAGCGTCATGTGTGTTGACGGTCGTGTTATTAATGTGGTGAGCCGTCGAACATTGAACTTTGTGGTAGATAAATTTTAGTGGCTAAAAAAAGGCAACTTTTTTGCAATATTAAACGTGGTTGTTTGTTCTGCATAATATAAATAACTAGTATATACATACATACACTCACGCTTTTTTCCCATGGTTTCCCATGGCATGGTAGGCAGAAACTACGCGCCATCTGCTACGATTCTTATACATTTTTTTGCTTCATTTACATTTTTTTAATTTAGTTATTATTTTATTATGATATTAACATAGTTTTACCCTTTCTGTGACAAAAACGTATGAAAATACTTATTACTTGTATCAATAAACACTTCGATGTAAACAAAATGTATCACAATCAATTCTAGATTGTAGCATTAATCACTTACTAGTTTGAAAAATACATTGGTGTTAAGGGGTACAATTGAATATTTACGTAGGAATTTTAAATAAAACAATGAGAAAAGGTTGCTGATAATCAAAATGATCATATTAGTTTTACGACTTTTTCTCACAACAACTATTTGCAGGCAAAACATGCCAAAACACAAGCCTTATAACATTTCGCACAAAACGGTAACTTAATGTGTAAAATAATTCATTTCATTATAGATTTAAATACACAAAAATAAGCAAAGAAAACTGTAGTGTACGGTGATATAACTGGCTATTTTTACTAATTACTTAAATTCCGTGCAAAATAATATATTCAAACCACGCTCTTTATAATCTTTATAATATTATCTACACGTACCACATATCGTTTTTTATTTTAGAACGTTAGAAAAATAACGAGATTTTTTTAAATCTTTAACCTTAAATTACTCAAAACTATGATTTTTCACTTATATCACTTTTCACTGAAGGTACAGAGTTGTGGCCGTTGCACTGCACTGAAGCAGTAGGGAGTTAGGTGTTAGGATTGAAGATACTAGCAGTACTATTTTGACAAAATCACACTGTGAACTTAGCTGTCATCCAAGGGATTGACGCCTTTTAATGCATCTGTACTTTAAACTTGCTGTTTTTATAAAGATTTAAAATTGCTAATATGCACGAAAGCTGACCAGTGACTACTAACAATTTTTACACGACAATACTCCATATCATCGACAAACTAGTGACATCGACAAATTTAAATTTTGCCTATCATCAGATTGAAAAAACCTTTACCGAACTATTTCATGGCAATACTTCAGATTTTTAAATTGGCTGGAAATGGAATATATAGGCTGGGTCCAGATAATATTGTTATGAGGTAACAAGATTTTTTGATTCCTTAGTTAGATATTTAGATTGATATAGTGAATTTGTAAGGCCAGCATGTAAATGTAGCATCCAAAAGTAAAATTATCTAGGCCATAATTTAAAAAGTGACCCATAGTTCTCATGTTTCACCTAAAAGGAATCAAGAAGAAAACGGGGAAGTATAAATCATAAGTCATTTGTTTAACATACATAGGAGTCCCTAAGGCGTTTAAACTTCTAACCGTATCTAGTCTGATAATCCTTGTTTACTCTATAAACCTAAAAATGAATGGTTTACAATTTCCCGTTTGACCAATGATTACTTAATTATCCCGATCGGCCTTAACAAGGTATTACTCAATGCTTCCGAGAATCCAATTACCAAATTTTTTATTAAACGACCAACTCTGTGACGCCCATGGCCAATCCGCAAAAAAAAAAAACTCATCACAGGAAAATAAAAAGAATTTATACAATATTTTATTTTAGCAGAAATTCATTATTCATCACTATGACGACCGCTTTCAGCGGAAAGCGTTCGTGACTGAAATCATTAATTTTTCATGCATTTTGATAATATAACTGTGGGTGAAAGTCACGGGTCATTCTAAACGAATATTTCACGAAATTTATATATATATACAAGGTTTTGTTAACTTTATTAATAGTGCTGAAGGTAAATGTATGTAGGGGTATGGACCACCGTTATAAAAATGAAAATATCTTTAAACTTGTTTATTAAAAATATTATAACTTCTTACATAATAAAAAACGTCTTTACTTCTTGACACTCGCTCGTCATCCTTTTTTCCTTCTTCCTTATTTAAAATATTCAAATCTTCCTCTTTCTCCTTCCCACATTCATACTCTCTCATTCATCCATCACTGCGTTCATATTACTACATTCCATCTAATAATCATGCATTCTAAATTAACATTCCACATGTATATCGTCATATAATCGTTAATAACGTATAGGGGGTGAATCTATTGCCATCAACCGGGTACAAATCCAGACACCAGAATTCTGCTAATTCGAATAAGATATTATTATTAATAGCATTTGTTTATCTACTACTAGCAGATGTCACGCGGTTTCACCCGCGTAGTTCCCGTTCCCGTGAGAATACGGGGATAAAAAGTAGTTACTCAGAGTGAATGTAGCTTTCCAATGGTGAAAGAATTGCAAAAATTGGCACAGTAGTTTTTGAGTTTATTCATTACAAACATACACAAATTTTTTTCCTCTTTTTACTATTAGTGTAGATGTAGATTAGTAAAAATTGGTCACATATTTTTTTAGGGTCATTTAACAGATGTCGAAATCAAAGTTTGATAAATTAAACTCGGTTATATAGTAAAAATATACCGTCATAATATAGTCGTTAACATATACTTTTTTTAAAATATAAACTAGTGCTTGACTGCAATCCCACCTGATGGTAAGCAGAGATGCCATCAATAATGGTGAAGCGCACTTATTTATTAAGAGCCTATTCACTCTAGCCTTGAAGACACCTAAGTAGGTAATACTCGGACTATTTGAGGTTAATGAGGGTTTAAATTAAAAACTTAGGACTTATTGGATTTTTTCAGAATCTAAAATACATAACCTACATTTTACTCTAATAGTAACTAATAGTGTCTGCTCTGCCATTAAATAACTTTATATTAGTGTAAAAGTTTCTAAAATCCGATCCGTTCTATCAGAGATTAACCCTTACGGTCAAGGTATTTTATAAACACATTTTATAAAGGACCAGAAAGAAACGGGGAAATTAGAAATTTCGAAGAAAATTTTCAATGCTAGGTAATGATATTTTATAATATATTAACATTATTATATTATTGGCTGCTTTAACAAACACTCGCCATGCGTGGCGCAAACTAAAGGCAATGCGTTTCAATTAGGACGTTTTGAGTCGTCAGAAGTGCATAGTCATAACTATCTGTTTGATATATTTTCATTCATGCTAGGGGTGTTTAACTAAACACTGCTTGTAAATCAAATTACGTGCTTGCTATGCAGGGTGAAACGGACATCAACACATAACATGGAACCAAGATTCCAGTAAAAAGACCGATCACATAGCCGATAACTACGAATTCTGTACGCACATTATAATTAAGTAACTTTGACCAAAAAAACTTTTTTTCCATCTTTATAAACGAGATGTTTTTTATTGCGCGCAATGAAAAGCTCGCAACTTTCGATTAGCCGAGCCTATGGCCGGCCGCGGCCACACGTGCTTGGTCGTCAACCCTACCGGCACGCTTGTGTTTAGTATCTATTGCATTTTTAACCCCCGACGCAAAAAGAGGGGTGTTATAAGTTTCACCGCTATGTGTGTGTGTCAGTCTGTCTGTCTGTCTGTCTGTGGCACCGTAGCGCCTTATTTTAACGGTACCCCGACGTGAAGTAAAATTTCATGGCTAAAGTGTTATTTTTAACTTTTTAAATGTTTTACTTTTTTGCGGTGGGGGTTTTTTAAATTGTTAATTTAATTTTTATTTTTTGCAACTTCAAATGCGTAGTATGTTTTAAAAATCGATCATTTTGATAATGTGTGTTCGGAAGAAAGTTTACTGTTGATATTTGGAATACGATTGTGAAAAAAAGTCGAAAAAAAATTGACTTTGACCTTCAATATCTCCAAAACCGGTGAATTCACAGATGTGTTCTAGAAGAAAGAAACTATCCCAGTGTTGGGTAGAATATGTAGTTTTTGTTTACGTTAAGGGTCTTTTCACACCATATAATAGGTATCAGGGTAAAAGATGTCATCGATTTTATGACACGAATTGTTGGAATGTGTTTTTTGAATCAAATCATCATTTTATTAACACATTAAGGGAACATATGAGATTTGGCTTAGGCAAAGTCAAACTATTTATTTCAATGAGGCCGTTATGAGACACTTTTGAACGTCAAATTAAATATAGAAATGATTATCAAATACCTACTTAGTTGCTGCTTCCAGAAGGTATCTTCGTATAGAGAAGAATGGTCAAAAACTCCATACTCACTCTTAACAAAATAGTTTTTACAAAATTTGTTTAAGGTCTAACTTTATATCATAATTATGGAGAAGTGCAGACAGCTAAAACGTTCAAACTTTGACCAAGCAGCGACCAGTACGTAAATTATAATTATTCAACACCGGTGGTAGACTTCCTAAATTTGATTTTCCAAGCACTACTTAAGTGATTGATTGTGTCGACAAGGGTCAGGCAAGTTTTAGTAATTCAAGTCAAAGGTCAAGTGTGTCACTTCGTATTATTTGAATATAACGTAACGTGACACGTTCACGTCGTGTGGTTAGGCTTTTAGGCACTAAATAGTGTATTTAGACGTATGTGTAATATTAAGGTAGTTATATTCATTTGAATATTAGTTAGTGACAGAGGTCAAATGGCGGTGGCTCGACCTTGAAAAAAGTAATAACATACCTACCTACCACGCAAGTTACCTCACCATCTAATTGCGAATAGCTAGTAATAATTACGTAACATATTCTTGCCTACCCGTGGAGTACGGACCTTAATTCAGATTTACTATTTGACTTCGTGTCTGCAGGTTGATTCCGTAAAAAAATCCTAGTTCAGATTTGTCAGTATCTTTCTCAAGCTAGATGACACTGCTAGCAGCATTCTCACTTCTTCGCCGCTCAACTATTAGTTGATATTTACTAATATGCACTTGCTCTAAACCATGATCTTTTTTTAACTTCAATGTATTCTGTATACTACGAATATTATGTACAGACGCCAGCACATCAAGTTACCCCAATGTGTCAAATTTTCCCAATTGAATATGAACCTTAATTTGTATAACAGAAAGTTGAAAAACGATCAAAGAAATTTGACACATAGGGGTAACTTGACGTACTGGCGTCTGTACGTTTATATACAAGTACCTAACTTTGTCTTTGTCGATAAAGTTTCCATTTTCCTTTTAAACCTTTTCCCAAAATTGCCAGAAGTTTTTCAAAGAAACCATTATTTTAATCATAGTCAAAAGATTAAAAAGACTTGCACAAAGATAACATAAAAGAAAACAAGCTTAAATGATACGGTTTGATGTAAAGCCTAGACTGCACCGTCGATGTAACACAGTCACGATACCCACCGTTTTTCGTCGAAATGTTTGTGAATCATGAACCCCACTTTATGGTCCTAGAACTTTCCAAATGGTATCGGAAATTAAACTTTTGATTGTACACCGGTTTTATTTACTGTTGGCCATAATTTTGTATGGGTATAAAGTAAGTATTGCTTGATAAATAGGGCGAGTTTGTAAACACTCTTTAATCACAAATGTTTGTGAGTACTTCTATTTTATAAATAGGCATTCATGGTTCTTTAGATGTCGCAGTTCGGGTTACCTCCTTCCAAGATATAAGGCGAGAAGTTTATTGGCTGCTCGACGTGAGTTAATTGTGAACAGGTGCTGCTTCTGGTAACTGATCGTCTTGCTGGCCATGGTTTTGTTATAGTTACCAGCAGTTAAATATTCTTTACGTGAAATTGAATTGTTTTGATTTTTCATTTGTGCCGTCGAGTCATACATCTGGGAAATAATCCGCTATTTAACATGTAAATGGATACGCACCTACCAGAAAGCGGTTTTTTTATTAGGTATTCAGTTTTCACGCTTGAGTTAATTTGTCGAATTCGGTGAAAAGAATATTTTTTACTACTATCCAGATTATCACAGGTTACGATGCCCATGAATGAAAACTCTACTATACTCTACCTACTCCAAAAACATAATATAAATCGGCTTCTTCATACACTTTAGCTTATTTGGTTTCCAACTTTTGTGTGAAGCGACTTATACCTAGTTTTATTTCGTGATTTCGAAGTTGGTTCCATAGTGAATTCCTTTATTAAATAAAAAAAGTACCTAGTTTGTCCTTTACAGATTAAAAATTCCAAGCCAGTTTGATCATCACTTCAAAAAAAAATACACGGGGCCGACTGAATTTTTCACCTCGTATGGGTTAATAAAAATGGCTTGCAGCCAAAAATTATATTTCTTTATGAAGTTCATCTCTGCTACTGGCATAAAGGCTTTTTCGATAATATTCCATGAGATAGACTCTGTATTTTTTGTTAATTCGCGAGTGAGAGTTTCGTATTTCGATTTATAATATTGTTAAAAAAATATTTGCTTCATAATGAAAGCAATTTGTGAATATATTTACGTCTTTCGTATCGTTCTTGTAGAGCCATTAAAAGTGAGATATTGTATCTATACCAATGATCGAAGGCCTCTTCTACTACAGAGAAGGCCAATGCTTTTTCTACCATAGGCATTGTTTTTGCATAAAGTAGCATTACTTTCTTATATAATGCATTTTTATTCTATTCTAATATTTTAAAGAGAAAAGATTTGATTGTTTGTTTGTTTGCATTGAAAAGGCTCCAAAACTACTGGACACTACACTACTGGGAAGCTAAACTATCCTCGGATGACCTAGGTTACTTGTTATCCCTATATTTCGACTGGAACGGGAACAATGCAGGTAAAACCAAGTGAGGTCTGCTAGTTTATTAATTATAAAAAGCAATTGAAATATTCAAGCCAACGCAACGTGGCAGGGTTTATCACCACGCTTGTGATATTTTAATTTCATTAAATGAGTTTTTTGACGCCATATTTTAGATTTTAGATTTTATTTTCATTTCTAGTGTATAAAGTTAAGTATTGTAAATAAATACTTTTGACATGAATGTAATTCGAATACCTATAATAAATAAACTTTTTAACTACATGAAGAAGATGTTTACAAGATTTTCCCAAAATATCTTCTTTTCTCGTGTTTCTTCTTGACCGAAAATAACTGAAAATACAAACAAACAATGGATGATAATATATATTATTTGCAACCACAATCACACACCGTTTACTGGTCAAAGTTACGATCGCAGTATAACGCTTCCAGTCGGGTACGTTGTGGCCACGCGTGCAGCGAACGGGCAGAGCTAAGTTAAAAAGTTTTGTAGAATAAAAACGCTTACTGTAATGTTTTGAATTTATGTTTTTGTGTGCCAGCATTTTCTTTTAGAATTATTCAAATGTGTATTGTTTTTATTTTTGTCCGCAGTTGGAGGGTTATTTTTGCTTTGATTTTGTTGTATTTTTATTTTTACTTGTTTTTAATAATTTTAATGTCTTGTATGAAAGGGGGAGGGGGAGTAAAATATATTTATAGTACCGTTATGATTGTAAGAAGTAGCAACCAAATTCATAAAAATACCTTTTAGTTTATAGACGAAAATCAGCTGAAAACATATGGATATCGAATGATTTTAATGATTGATGACGTGGCAAACAGTATACCGGGCTGACACTTCAATTAACCTATTTCACTAATTCTTATGAAGAGCTCATAATTATTTCTTACTAGCCGACGTCCCACGTTTTCACCCGCATAGTTCTCGTTCCTGTAAACATAAAGAGATAAAAAATAGCGTAGGTCGCCCGGGAATAGTGTTGCTTCCGAATGGTGAAAGAATTTCTAAAATCGGTTCAGTAGTTTTTAAGTTACATCCAAAATATAAATTTTTCCTTTGTTTATCATATTTTCATTGCTATTTTGTTACTGCATAGGATCTTCAATACTCGCGTATTTCAGAGCCCAAGTAAAAACCTATCAATAATATTCAGTTAGCATGACATTAATGCGTAGTATTCGAATGTAATGGGCTGGATACGATTGTACCACAAGCGGCACAAACAATAAAGTATTCTATTGCTGCCTATAAAGATTCAATGGGTGACTGTTTGATTTTGAAATACTTTTTTTTGTATTAAAATATATTTAACTATGATTAATATTATAAAAAGGTAAAGTTCGAGTATTTGTGACGTTGTAGGGGGAATCTCTGGATCAACATACCCGATTTTGAACGTCTTTTTTCGAATAGAAAGCCACATTAATTTTGTAAGTGTCATGAACCATTATTTAATTTTTAATACTCAGAAATTTACGTGGACTAAGCCGCGAGCGAAGTGCTAGTATTTAGTAAAACCGTGATGTAACTGGGGTAACAATACTTAGTCACTAGCAAGTTTATAAACATCTCTATAAAAAAATATTATTTTATGTAAACGTTACATTAAGTAAATATAACGCCCGAATCAAAATTCCACCGCGAGGGGTGTCACACAGTCTACATAACAGATAGTAAAAAAAACATTAGCAACTTTAGTTAGTAGTTTATGGAACTGATACAGATTTAATTGAAATTAAGACATTTTAAATTATGTCGTAAATATCGCCATACTTACGGCATGGTTTACTGTCCTTTCAGACGTCTCCAGCCCGTGCAAAAAACAACAATTTATACTAATTGAAAACTGTTTAATTTAAAATTTTATACAGTATTTCAATTATGAATGTATGTTATTTGAGAATATTTCCAAATTTTTAAGCAGTCTACCTAAAGTTAATATTCAAAAGAATCATGTTCACAGTTAAAAACGTATCAAAATTACACAGCATACAATGAAACGGTTGTTAAACCAATTGTCAACTGCATTATTAATGTAACAAACAGTTCACTCGATTGAACGTATGGACTAAATGGTTTGTACATAAATATAAATGTACACAAGCAAATAAACGATACATTTTAAATGTTCATAATTCAAGCTTACCTATACAGAAAACTAGACCACGCAACATTGCCATTTCAGTGAAATATCAGGTGTCTTCTATGACGCCCCTTAATTTAATTTAATATTATTATTTGTGAATGTCACTCGAAATTTACACTCTATCAACATGACGACCCGTAATGTTTATGAGATTATGCTGACAAATGGACAGATGCACTAATAGACAAAAGTGAAGACTAAGTAATTTTATTTATTTATTTACTTATTTACTACGGTAAAAAGAAACCAATTACAGTAAATAGACAGTAAAACAACAAAACACACATTTTAAAATTAATGTAAAATAAAATAAAATTAAACAAATCTTAAAAACTAATTTCTCAGGCATGCATTCTCCTCCCAGTACTTCAGACATACCGACAAAATCACCTTCCATTCATCCGCAAACACATCACATTCCGGTCTGAGGAATAGCGTCCCTGATGCGCCGCTTGCGGGGCAGCCCCAACAGCTTCTTGCAGCTCATAGCTGGGAGAATGGACACTGACAGCACGTTCATGAAGTACCTACTGGTACAAGTCAACAAGTCTTGCATTCGTGATTTTCAGTGTTCATTATTGCATTATAATTCTTACTTGCATGTGTTTTTTTATTCATTAATCAATTACCCCAAATAAGGATAATTTATAATATTTTGTGTTATAATTTTATCTGAATTAAATCAAAACTGAATTGAATAATAGCGTTCCATTTGAATCTATGATAGCCTAGTGGTGTGACCGTCGGATTGCCAAATCTTAGGTTTCGAGTTCGAACCCAAGGCCTCACATGCTTCATGTGCGAATTCTATAATTAAAAAAACAAAAATGGCAAAGGAAAACATCGTGAGAAAACCGAAATACCTGAGAGATATTTCTCGACAGCATGTGATGCCAAGTCAGAGGCCCATGGGCGGCATTAAAACTCATTATCCAGGTTATTTACCAACCAGTTTAGGTACGGAACCCCAAAAATATCACGCAGTGGTCTTAGAGTAGGTTTTTATCAATCTTAATAACCAATCTGAATTTGTTGTTATTACGTCCAAGCAACGTTGAAAAAAGTCCCATTTAATAGGGAGCGAGCTTATTACCGCCAACATCAACATTGATGTTTTTTGTACCTATGCTGTAAAAAAGTATCTTTATCAAAGGCATTATGCTCTATCAATTTTATCACTAGCATCGAGCATACCTACATCTAACATTGTTTTTAGTTTAGTTCAGCGTATTTATTTTCTAAATCATTTCAAATGAAAACCAAAATGTCACAAAATGATCGTATCATCGATTAAAACAGACTTAAAACAACTATTCAATATTGTATATAGACTTCACATATTTAACTTGTTCCACTCGCATTTTACGTAAAAGTAATAACTATGACAGCCAAATCTGACTGCTTTTGGACACGGAAAAAAGTCATTAACAGTTGCTGTTAGCCACGAATTTGATTGGAAATTAAAAGGCCCTTTGATTGTGATTTATTGTTTTGGAAAATTATAGTTTGTCTTTCGAAATTATAAGAAACAATAGCTTCAAATCCCTTGTTAGGGACCAAACTAAAGAGAACTAACATTTAAAATATATATTCTATGAATTGCAGAATTAATTGATAACTAATACTGGTATTATTTAGTACAATAATTAACTGTTTCTTAAATTATTGGATATTTGAAGTATAGTATATAATAGTAGTGTTAATACCTACATCTTTTACTGACTTATAGCTCAAATAAAGACCGAGTTACCAACGGCCGCAGATAGGAATCAATTATTCAGAAATTTCAAATTAGCTTTTCCTCAAACTACACTAATTTCATAAGCAGGAAAACCACGAAATCAATTTCAATTTAGTTTAGTTTTTTGTAAATAAGCCGCCCTATTTGAGTTTGCTTTTGTATTGTGGAGCAAAGCATTGTAGGTTTGTTGTTTGCATGTTCAATTCAATAGACAATGACAAATAAACGGTAGATTTATAGTGCGTTTATAAATGCCAATGAATTATGGACAACATTTGTTTTGAAGCCATTTGGTCTAATAGTTTAATGACATGCAACGTTAAAGATCCAATTGTAGATAAAAAGATTATAGTTCAAAATACCATTATTTCTACGTACCATTTCTAAATAAGAAAAAACAATCTTAGTTTGATGTAAGTAACACTGTAGATTGAAATCTTTTTATAATCATGTGGTTACTGGTTAATGAGTTACCCGAAATATCTTTCAGGCATGCCGGTTTCCTCACGATGTTTTTCTTCACCATTTTTGAAGCAAGTGATAATAATTAAACAAGGTTAAGGTTATCTTCTTCTCTTTTTATTTAGAATAGATTGTAAAATTAATTTTCACCTTCACTCGTGTGCATTATAGTTCTTTAATATTTTCATGTATTTAAGATGTGGATAACGTCGCTAGTTACACATATGCAATGTAATTTTATTTTACTACCTGTTTATCACTATATTTGTGTAGCAGTTTGTTTTCCCAAAAATAAATAAATAAATAAACAATACGCCCGTGACTCTGAAACGTCAGGGGTGCGTGCCTTGGGTTCGAACCCAAGACCTATGATTTGGCATTTTTTACGCTTGTCAATCTACTAAACTATCACTAGTCTGCTAGTGTAGTGATTGAAATTAAATATATTTACAGGTTGATCTTCAAGGTTCAGCAACCATTACCGAGGTCCATAGGGTGATCACTATCAAATTGTATACCTACATAATAAAACCAGTTTAAGCCATCAGTTTAGGCTGGGAATTGTAGTCGTTACGAGTCAGAAGCCAGGAAATCTGACATCCAGTCTTAACAAGGGGCATCGTGTTACCCAAAGTTGCGGAGGTAAGAGGTCACTTCATAAAGTAAAGAACTATAGGTAATTCATCTGCATCCACCCCAATACTGTTCAGAAAAGAGCCAGGCAAATGATGTTCAAATACTTTTCAATAAATTGATCACTAATACACATTAAAAAGGCGAATAGCTCTCATTTGTCACGATTCAGACAAAACATTCCAAAAAAAATGCTTAGTATTAAACCTTCTCAAAGTTTTTCTCAAAATATTCCAGGCCTGTACGAATCCAACCACTTTTTTCCGGTAAAAGCTGTGTGCCAAACAAAACAAATCCGACGTCCATTAGTTAAGATTAGGCAGAACGGTGACAGGTCACTAGGCCAGCTCTTAAGCACCATTAAGTTTTGCTTTTTCCACATTTTTCTCATCTGACTTAAACTGTGAGACACGCCTAAGTATTCAGATTGAGCGAATCTATGTAAATGGTCGACGGAAGAAGGTGATTGACTTAATGACTGACTGGGGAAAAAATCCGGTTAAAAATAAGATGATAAAAAATGTCTAGCGCGGGATTTATAAGTACAAACATTAAACTTTGTATGATTTTGGTTCATATAAACCTGTCTGCCGATTATGTTTTTATATTCATTCCTGTATCGGCTCAAACCGTGAAATAAAATTTCCCTTATTTAGGTACTAAAGAACTTACGAGTTGGAGGATATTATCTTTCTTGTCAAATCAAATCATTTATCACTTTATAAACATGGGTATTAGGTGACATTATAATATTATCAGGTTCTCCACATTTTGCCGTCACATGGTCCTGCAAATACTTAGACTATTTACAAATTATAAAATTAAAATAACGACCAGCATCGTTGGTTTACTTTTTGCTAAATCAGAAAAGGTATAAATGATAGGTAATGTAAAACTTTAAATTTTATAGCTCGTTCGCGTTAAGAATGCAGTAAAAATGCAGTGCAACTGCAAGATAGAGGTGTATTCCACAGTGGTGTTAAATTCAAACAAATTAAATTTTTAAAAGATCTTGATCTTTTAAAAATTTAATTTGTTTGAATTTGTTTGAATTTCAATGAATTTATAAAAATGAATTTGAAAAGATTTGATTGGTTAGGGGGCGGGGCTAGGCCGACGGATAATGATGACTTTACTGCATTCTTAACGCGAACGTACTATAAATATATTAAGACATCCAACCATAAAGGTCGTTAGAAACAAAAAACTTAAAAAAATAAATAGCAAATAGAGGAAAAGAGAAAGTATGCACGGTAATGCGATCTCTCTCCCTCTCTTGTTTTAGTCAAAACGCTACCCGCAGCTCGGTGTCGACTGACTCGACTCCGAAGTATGTATGCGATGCCCCTAATCGTCTCCTTACTGACTGTTATCGCTAAATGCGATGGCAATTAAGACAGGAGATACTAATGGGGTCCTGATGTCGTCGGAGGCAAACACGTTGATACGTATCGGTGTTTTTTTTACTGTCAGGATTAATCGGTAATGTGCTTTTAGCCCGATAGAGAACGAGGCAAAGTGTTCTTAGGAACTGAATATAAAACAACTTTTTTAACATAGATAGTGGTTGCCCGTTCTGTACTGGTTGCCTACACATGAAAACTATGGACACACTGGTTTATTGTCTTCTAGCAGACGTCCCTATAACCTATATGTTAATCCAGAGTGTCAGCTGACTCCATACCAAATTTTATTAAAATCCATTCAGTAGCTTTTACGTGAAAAAGTAACAAACATCCATCCATCCATCTATCCATCCTTACAAAATTTCGAGTTTTATAATATTAGTAGGATTAAACACATTGCGCGGCAACAGCCACGCGAACATGACTGTGTATAACCTGACCATAGATACACAACACCGTTTATGTAGGTTTGTCCATAATCATTTGAACTCCCTAAATACTGATGCGTTGGAAAACCTTCAGACGAAGTTTCAATTCTCATGTGCAAAATACCTTCACTAGCAGCGTCTATATTGTAATCCAAAGAAATGCTGCTTCATCAGAAATAATTTACTTTTACATACTACACATAATTATAACTTTACCTACACCGCCGAACAGGTGTAAAACAACGGCTCTTTCTTTATGAATTTTCTCTTGAATCAGTTTTTATCTTTTTTATGACTTATTGTATTTTTTTTGTTTCATTCATTATTGATTGACCTCCTTCTTGTTTATAAGTCGGTTAAAAACTTTCATTTTATAAAGATATGTTAAATCCTTCATAACCCATAACAATTAGTGGTAAAAATATAGAATTTAAATTACTGATGTCCTACGTTGACATCATGGAATCCGTTCCACAATCCGAAACTTCCATTATTTAGATTAGGCACATACAGTTGTTTTCTGATACGTATCAGATTTCAATCTCTGCTTTGCCATGTAACGTATGACGTAATACGAATCGATTTATTTTGCTTTACTAACAATATTCGACTTTGTATGCTGATTTTGGATAGAAGAAAATATATGTGCGTCAGCTGCTAGCCATTCAGCCATATTGTTTGAGTCAGCTGAAGTGTCTTCAGTGTGGTTGGCTTCTAAGAGATTGGCATCAATCATCATTTTTTGTAGAGGATATAAGACTTTATTTTCAATATACTACACGATTACTGACAATTGCCCGCACTAAGAATAGGTCCTCTCGAGTTTGTATGGCTATTTGCCTCAAAAGACCGCATCTAACACTAATCTGCACAGTCCTCAAGTGATAAATCTAACCCACATAAAATCGGAACTTCAACCAAGTTCTTTTCAGTTTCTTGTCAGAGTAGTAATCACAAAAACATCACATTGATATGTTTTATGTTGCTTTGTTTTTTAGTTCAATATAATTATTGTTTAGATTTGTTACGTGTAATAAACACACTTTTTAATAAACATAATTCCTGAAACTAATATCACTATCATTAAGACATCACACGAAAGCACATATATCTTAGATATTTATATCGATACCTCTGGGCTCAAAAGGCGTATAGCACAAAACGTGGGTTTTCAGGACAAGCAAAAAACATTTTTTTATTTTTTATTTTTGTTATATCTCGCTCAGTTTTAGAGCTATATAAAAGTATCCAAGGGACAAAGTTCTTAGATTTTTGATGTGTTTAAGAAGGTTTTTTCGAAAATGGCGCTGCTCTTATAATAATAGAGATAGCGTGTGCGTTACGACCAAAAAAAAAAAAAAATGTCCTGTACACCCCATAAAAATACAGCTTGAGCAGGTACACAAAGTCGTAAGCCCAACTTTTCGAAAATTATGCAAAGAAATTGGGGCGTATAGATTACTTGAATTGTTAATTATCGGGGTAAAGGACAATATTTTGCAATTTTTTTTCTACAAAACAGGTTTATTTACTTATGAAATTGATATTTTATTTATTTTTTTATTGGTATAGTTACGTTAACTAGTAGACATCTATTCTTAGATAATTATTTAGGATATTAATAGAAATTAAAATCATGATAAGGAATAAAAAACGTTTATTTCACTTTTCTACAAGTTCTGTAACTTTGTAGTGAGATCATTAATTTTCATTTTCTTCATCATTTCTAATCAGCAGTTTTTATAATCTTCTTCATTATAGTTCTAAGCTTTAAAATCAGTTCTCTTAGTTAATCTTCTTCATTAGTTTTAAGCTTTATAATCAGTTCTCTTAGTCATAATCTTCTTTGTTAGTTTTAAGCTTTATAATCAGTTCTCTTAGTCATAATCTTCTTTGTTAGTTTTAAGCTTTGTAATCAGTTCTCTTAGTTGTAATCTTCTTTGTTAGTTTTAAGCCTTATAATCAGTTCTCTTGGTCTAACCTTCTGCATTAGTTTGAGCTTTGTAATCAGTTATATTTTTCTTCATTAGTTTTAAGATTTATAATCAGATTTCACATTTTGTATCATCATTAGTTTTTAATTTTTAATCTTGTCTCTTCATTTTTATTTTCTTCGTTACTTTTAAACTTTCTAATCATCTTCATCTTCGTCGTCAGTTTCATTTAATGTGTCATACACATCACTGTGCCTTAGGAGATTGCGATATTCATTGTGAAATCTTTTGGGTACAGTCCCGTTGTCGCAGAGACGTATTAGATCCTGGTATAAAGCAGTGGTAATAGGTAGCCTGGAATTATACAAGGGTTTCAAGGGGACGTTGACTTATTGCTGGCTACTTGTGGACTGGTTAACTGGCGTATTTTGGTTTTTTCTTTTTGGTTTTACTTTCCTCTTCCCCTTGCCTTTGTCTTTTCCTTGTAGTTTTTGACAAAGTGTTATTGCAAACGTTTCAGCTTCTCCTGCCATGGAATATTTTACTAATATTTGGTCTGGATTTGTTTTTTTAAATGTGACTACTCTTAGTTCTTAAATTTTAATGTTTTTAACGTTATTCGTGTAAATGTGTTGGTAGCTAGTTGATCGAAGTTAAGGAAATGTAGGTCGTATAGCACAAAAACTATACATATATTTAAAATTGTGTTAGGTCGTAAAGAGCAATATTACTTTTCAAACGAGGATGTTGTGATCTTACACCCAAAATCTTCAACCAGAATTGGTTTATACAACTTGCCAATTATTGTGGTGGCAGCATAATGTTCTTTAAGCCCCTAATCTTCAAACAAATTGTGTTTACTTAACGAAAATTATGGGGTCGTATTCGACATTATTTTGCGAATTTCGCCACGTCGATTACACAGATCGATAGAGAATCAAAAACTGAGTCCGAATATGTAAAAATGTCAAAATGACCAAAATGTGCTATACGCCCTTTGAGCCCAGAGGTATCGATATACATGTCTTTTTATTGTTTTTTCATTATTCAACGTTTATGGCACTAGCCCATTGTTCGCGATTTCATCCGGTTGCATTTCGTACTTTTACATCCCCTTCCTTCCCACTTAGTTTTGAAAATAAAATTCAGCCTATGACACTCACAAAAACACTGCCTTTTTTTGTTAAAAGAATTTTCAAAATCAGTTCAGTACCATCCAGAGATTACCCCCAATAACGTCACGAACTCACAAACTTTGTCTCTTTAAAATATTAGTATAGATACAGATTTAAAAACTGGGCTGGCTGGTTGGGCTACGAAAAAGACGGATGAAAAAAGATGAGAATGTTGAGATGTGTGGCGTGATGCGAAAAGATGAAGTTAGAAATGAGTATATCAGAGGAAGTTTGAAAATGGCGCCAGTGACTGAAAGGGAATCGTTTGTCTTGGTATGGTCATATAAAGAGAAGGGATGAAACGCATATTACTAAAAGAATTATGAGTGTACATGTGGATGGGAAGGGAGGAAGAGGGAGGCCAAAGAAAAGACGGATGGATTGTGTAAAGAGTGAAAATGAAAGAAAAGGAAGTTAGTGATAGCATGACGGGCGACAGGATAGAATGGAAGAAAAAAGCGTGTTGGGCCGACCCTAAATAACACGGAACAAGGACAGGAAGGTTACGATGATACAGATTTAAAAACTGTTTGACAGATGAGATAATAAATTAATGATCTTATTTTAAAAACATGAGTAACAGCTCTGAACCAACTTTTTGTTACAAGAAAATGACTCCCAATTCTTTAATCAGATAGATACAAAGTAAGGTTGATAATGATTCCGGATCGGTGGACCAGAATAAATAAAATAATTAATAACAGAAAATTCCGTTTCGCTTGAGGATCAAAGCGGCGACATTCATTTACAAAATACAATTTATTCGCGGCCCCAAATTGTAATTACAGCTAGGGTCGCGGTAGCGAAAATCGCAAATGAATTCCTCCTTGTAATGATGAAATTTTAGCTTGAACAAATGATGTTTTTAATACTTTCAGATCGATAAACCGCTCGAGCCAATCGTTTTATTTTGGTAGATTATTATTTTATTCTTAGTTTTAGCATTTGCTTCTTTAGAATTTGAATTTTATGCAACTATACTCCTCTTACAATAGTATATTAGACAGAAGTTAAAAAGGTTATTTTTAATGGACATTTTGTAACGAAAATACAGGCGCCAGCACATCAAGTGACCCCAATGTGTCAAATTTCTTCGATCGTTTTTCAACTTTATGTACAGACGCCAGCCACATCAAGTTACCCCAATGTGTCAAATTTCCCCAATTGAATATGAACCTTATTCTGTTTGACATAAAATTGAGAATCGATCAAAGAAATTTGACACATTGGGGTAACTTGATGTGCTGGCGTCTGTTCAATAACCATGTTACAATAACGATAGACGCCGAATTTATTAAAATCTATTTTCACAGCAGCTGTCACACTTAATTGTAACCATTGCTGCAATTTATTTTAAGAAATGATTTGGATTTAATTTAATAATACCAGCCTGTTACTGTCCCACTGCAGGGCAAAGGCCTCTTCTCATACAGAGAAGGCTTGAGCATTGATCACCACGCTTGCTCAAGGCGGATTGGCGATTTCAAACTTATATTAACTATAGGTCCAGGTTTCCTCACGATGTTTTTCCTTCACCGATGTCTATGATGTCTAAGATAAACTTAGAAAGTACACATGAATTGAAAAAGTCACATTGGTACTTGCCCGGATTTGAACCACAACCTCATGCATGAGAGGTAGGCGCTTTAACCTCTGGGCCATCACGACAGTCGACGATCAGACAGTCAGACGATTTAATTTATTTAGGTTATATTATTTTAGTTGAAAATTACAGTGTCAATAATAAAAACCTCAAAGAAGCAGGGATGAAGAATACATGGAAACGTTCTTCGTTTCACTTTTATTGTTTTAAATTTAAAATAAAACAGTATGAAATAAAATTGTTTTCACTTATCGTTAAAATAAATTATCTGCATTTCTGCTTCTACGAGCCTATTTTTTATAATGCTATTGTAAATGGAGTATAGTTAAGTATAAAGTCGCAATATCTGATGCACATGATTGTGTCCTATTACGATATGAAATCATGGGACACAAAATGTCTTAAGGACGAATCTACGAAATGACGCGCTTCAAGTCTAGATATTGCGCACAAAACACGTTAAGTATCAAATTTGGTATGTCAAATATTTTGTATTTGTATAGCGATCTTATTCAACAGGAGTTGCTGCTTGCAAGCGACACAGGGTCTACTCACGAGGGTGGCCCAGTGCAAACTAACACTTTTTGTTTAAAATTTTTGTGCAATAACTCACGACAGTGATTAGTAAAATAACCCTTATCTTCAAGTCATTAAGATTCACGCAATTTAGCAAAATTTGTTGAAATCTAAAATCGATTTGATTTTTTTTCTGGGATTATTTGAAATATTTTAGTACTTCTTTCTGCCACTTTTTTGAGTTATCATGTCTCCTTACATAAAATATTTTTAAATAAACACGTTACTATCATTAAATAGAAGAAAAATGTTTCTAAAGTCAAAACGAAATCGACAATTTTGTGTGAAGAGGTACCGGAAATGATTTTTTACAATATTATTTACCTGGATTTTACAATAAAAAACTGTGACTTTTTGAAGATGAAGGAGTAGGTAATCTGTCTGTGGTAGTTATTATTTAGATTCAGTTTATAGTTTAGTTCTGCCGCAAAATGTACGGAAAAACTGTTCATTTTGGTCAGCAGGCCTACCATCAACTTTTAGTTAGCTATTCAATTCCGATGCAAACTAGTTTAGGTTCCTAAACTGATTCGCTAATATTCCTACCATGAAGTGCCTATAACTGAGTGGCGTTTGATTCGCTCATGGAGGAATGAAAGAACGAAATTTGTCGGTGGTCCGCGGTGTGAGAAAGAGATGACGCTAGACAATTGTTGCATAAGTTTGTCTCTTTTACTCCAACCTATGCGTTGCGTTCCGAAACCTAGTAGTTATGATTTTAGCGGTTTTATTTGTGTATAAAATTTCAACAAATATATTTTAAAATTGCGCTTATGAGTCAAATTATATACCATTAAGCCCAATTTTACTACTCATTAATGTAATAGTAATTTATATAATTCTTTAAAATAAAAATTAAAGGTTTGCTTGAGTGTCGTCGTAAACGTAAAATGATTATGACGAGTTTAGAACGCAACACACGCGTTTTGAAATCTAAACAAACTTTTTTGATAGAACCCAAGGAGTTCTAATTACGTAGGTAGTATTCAAAAGAGTTTTTAGTTTTTAACGTTTAACTTGGATAAAGTATTAAATACGAATAATGGCGTACATTTTACATTGTTACGTAAGAAACACATATTTAACTGAAATACCTTGAATTTGGTACGTATATTTCCACATTTTTTCAAAGTTTATAACAAAACGATTCAGTTTACGCCACGAAACTAGAAACTTTTTTTGGATCGCTATTTTTGACACTATGCGAACCAATTTAGGTTCAAATGTCACCTCATGGTACGAAAAATGAACGAACTAAAACAGCTTGCGATTCAAGTGCCGACTTGATTTGGCGTCAACCTAAACCGGATCGTTTTAATGACGTCTTAGTATGAAATTGCAAAGCAGTTCATTTTAGGTCGTCAATTGAATCGTAATAATAGTTCATAGTAAGCCTACAGATTTGTAAACGCGTCCTTAATATGAACAGACGCCAGCTGGCACATTAACCTACCCCAATGTGTCGAATTTCCTTGATAGGTTTTCAACTTTATTCTAAACTAGCTGCCCCGGCAAACTTCGTTGTGCCTTAGAGTCAATTTATTGCTCTTATCATTTTTTTTTTACATTAGATATACATACGTTTAATAAGACGACAAAAAATTAATCCAAACCAATAATAACTACTACTACTTTTTGTAGCGAGTCTCTACTGTGATCTTATTTAATCATTTTGTGTTCGATAGAATTAAAATTACAACATGTATATATAACCTAACCTAACTGACCATACCTATCCTATAGCTAACCTAACTACCTAACCTAACTACCTCACTAAAATGCATTGATTTAAAAAATACTAAATTCATAATTTTGATCAGTACTATTGCATATAATTTATACTTAAAGTCTTTCCGGTCTACTTTAATTAAAGTCTAAACAGTAAAATAAGTTCTATTTGCAAAGAATTATTAAAGTTCGTCTCTGTCGTCATTGTTAATTACGTAAATTGATTTCTGAAATAAAAGACTTTTTTATGCTACATAAAACCTCTAAGTTTAGTAACAAAATAAATTCAGAACGTAGGTACGTATTAATTGACAACCTTACCTTTTGAGGTTTAGCTTAAGAATTGTCAGTGTCAAATTGTCACCTGATAATGAACTGGGAAGTTTGACTCCTGTCATGTCATCCAAGATGGCGCTGCGTTTGAAAAATGTTTGAAACAACGAATATTCTTGATATTTATTTTTTTGAGGACTTTTAATGTTTTTTATTAATTATTATGCTATTCCGGACAAAGACAAATCTAAAAATACCAAAATCATTCAAATTGATCCAGCCGTTCTTGAGTTATAAGTGGTGTAACTAACACGACTTTCTTTTATATACAGGATGTCTCATTCAAATGGGTCAGTATGGGAAAGTCTGAAACTTTATGACATACGAACATCTGTTCTGAGGAACCATGTCATCGATTTTAATAAAACGAGAAACTGCATTCATACATTTTAAAAAAACATCTGTACTCCGTTCGGGAATCGAACCCGGTTATTCTGAAAAAAACCTACACTATTTCTATTTAGATATCGATTGTGTAGGTCTTAAGCAGTAAATGTCTGTATGAAACATGATGTCTAAAATGAATAAAATGCATTGTTTCCACATACTTTAATTTACTTTAGAAGGTGCTCGAAGTGACCACCGCCTTTTTCAATACAATATTCAACACGTTTTGGTAACGATCTTACAATTGCATTTTGTATCTTCATGTGGTGAATTTGCGTTAAAATTGTCTCTAAGGCTACTTTTAGGTCTACAACGTTGTCATAGCTTGTTTTGTACACTTCATCCTTAACGTAACCCCACAAGAAATAGTCCAGAGGCAGTATTGAAAAGGCGATGGTCACTTTGAGCATCTACTAAAGTAAATTAAAGTATGTGGAAACAATGCATTTTATCCATTTTAGACATCATGTTTCATACAGACATTTACTGCTTCAGATCTAGACAATCGATATCTAAATAGAAAAAGTGTAGGTTTTTTTTTTCAAAATAACCGGGTTCGATTCCCGAACGGAGTACAGATGTTTTTTAAAATGTATGAATGCAGTTTCTCTTTTTATTAAAATCGATGACATGGTTCCTCAGATCAGATTTTCGTATGTCTTATAGTTTCAGACTTTCCCATACTGACCCATTTGAATGAGACACCCTGTATATAGATATTGTAAGGTTCATGTTCATTTGGGAAAATAAGACAGTTTGGTTTATGTGCTAGCGTCTGTACAACAAGACAACCCACTTAGTGTTTTGTATTATTGGTAGTGGAACAATATGACTTCTGTCATTCTATGTAGGTAGTATTTTGGTTGTAAACTGAAGTTCCTGGCTGGTACGACATAGTTACTGTGTACCTAAAGCATTTGTGGTAAATTGAAATTCTTGGTTTCAAAACCACGCGGCTTTAGTCACTTCGTGTAGCAGTTAATGTAAAGCGAAGTTCTTGGTAGGAGAACCACGTGTCTTTAGTCACCTTGTATAGCATTTGGTGTGAACTTCACTCTCGGTACCGTAACTAGATATACATATGACTCTACTCACTTTGTGTTTTCATGTTGATGTTAATTGATATTCTTAGTACAGACGCCAGCACATCAACCGGCCCGAACCCAACCGTCAATCCCCAATCAATTTTGAACCTTATGCTTAAGAAATAAAGTTGAAAATTTACTAAAGAAATTTGACAGATTGTAGTACATTGAGGTGCTGGCGTCTGTACCAAAACCTTTACTTCTGTCACCCTATTCAGCGTTTGTTGTGAACTTAAACTGTTTGTCTGTACCAGTACAATGTGATTGCTGTCACACAGTCTAGAATAAGTTTAAAATTGACAGTCTTACTACTAACGCACATCAAGCTACTCCAAACTGTAAAATGTTACCAATTGAACATGTATCTTATTCTGTTGGTAATAAAGTTGAAAAGTTATCAAAGAATACAGGTTGATGTGCCGGCCTCTGTATTGAACACGCGTCACTTCTAAGAAAAGATTTCTTACTAATATTATAAACGTGAAAGTTTGTTTGGATGGATGAATGTTTGTTACTCTTTCACGCAAAACTACTTAACGGATTTTTATATAGTACATAAATAGTTTATTACTTAGATTAACGCATATGATAGTTTTTGCCACGTAGAATATTTTTCGAGTTGTAGCGGGCAAAACCGCTGGCAACAGCTAGTTGTTTAATAAATCCACATTGCGTGTCGGCATAACAGTTGATGACGTAGGACTATGGGTTGCTATAACCGTTTTAGTGGTTATTATAAAATCAGTGCTTTAATACAGCTTGCTAGTCTGTCTTTAACTTCAGCAATGATTTTATCCTAAAGATACTTTATTATTTAAAATACTTACAAAAACGAAAATGAATTATTTCGCAATGTCATAAAACATTTTACTTCGATCGAGGGACTACCTTCACGACAAGTTTCTGTCTTTCAAACTTCGTCATGACGTAAAATAGTAAATATTTAATAACCTTGTGTCAATCAACGACGATTATTTGACAGAATCGTCGACCTTCATGAAACTACGCCTCATATTAAAGGAAGTTATTATGAAAAACTGATAAAGTATTTTCAACCGACTTACAAAAAAGGAGGAGGTTCAACTTGTTTTTTTATTATTTAAGTTACCACACAACTCCGTCATCGAAATTGATTTGAAAAATTATAACTTGATGTGCTGGCGTCTGTACCTGAACATCTGATTTTTACATAAAATGACTGCCTGTATTTGATACCCAGTTATCTTCTGAATCACTGTAAACTTTGACCAGACTGGATGCACGATTTTCTGGCATCTGGCTACCCTTAAAGACTCTCAGAGCGAAAGACAGCCGAAACCATGTCTTAGGATGATCAATAGGTGAATAGGTCACCCAGCAACGGACCGTCCTCGACAAGCGTGGTTTATATTTTGATCGTCCCACAACGCTGATTTAACCACTCGCCCCTCGTAAATCCTTTAGTATATTCACAGTTAACTCTGACCTTATTGCCGTCGTTGTAAAAACTTAACGCAGTAACCCGATTACGTGTTAATGTTCCTATTTATTTCGCAAACTTTGAAACTCGTGCGGTTTCCTGGCAAAGACGTAGTGTGGTAAAGCCTGATAGTCATCGCTCACGATTTTCGCTACGCTTGGTAGTAAAATGCAGAACAATTTTCATTATGAACGCTGAAAACTGTTTGGTGTTAAAGCATAATCTTGACCCTAAAAAAAAGTACTCAAATAAACTTTCCTAAGAGACCTTTCGTTGTAATTTCCGAGCACAATAGAAGATCCTTTTATGATTAAAACGTAAAAATGAACGAAATGTGATATTTTTGTTGTCATATCAAATTCCGAAGCGATTTCATTATACTTATTATGTAATATCTATTAGAGAGATGTTTTTGCCAATTGGTCAGAGACAAGAAATAAGTTGGAACCTAAATGCTTCAGGCAGCTACGCAATTAGATCCGCTTAAGTGGCCCTGACAAAGTCGGAATTACGTCACCGCCCTAAAAATGTAATTAACAAATACGTACTATAGGTTTATATAGAGTTACGGTAACAATAGCTGTTCAAGCGATCATCGACCCTTTATCTAAGCCTGTAGAACACAATTCACGATAGCTGACCGTTTTCCACATCAATCAAGGAACTTTTTTTTGCGTATAAGCCATCGATATTAAGCGGCGATGATTAATCTACATTGTGTCAAAAAATATTCACTATTATTTTGGTATTCTGACTACGTTCTAGCAATTTATTTCATACTGCGGGTCTGTAATTTTTTAAGCCTAAACTACCGCTTGCAAATTGGTACATTTCAGAGCTAACTGGACTGTGAGCCGTGTAGTTAACCCGACCTCTTTTTGTGTGAACATTTGTATTCTAATCTCGTATAAGCTTTTCGACAAAAACACGTTAGGTTGTCTATTGACACAGGGGCCTTTGTATTTTAAGCGTGGTAGAATTTAGTGTCTAATTTAGATCCAGTAGAATCCTATATATCGGTGGCGTGAGCCTATGTTCTTTTTGTTCGATAAATATATCTTAAACCATTAATTACACATTATTTTTGATTAGGCTACATTTACACACAATAACGTCAACCACTTAGCATAAAAGGATTGATTAAATTTTAATAATAGTCGACACTCAACAATTTGTTCTACATGGCACAAGCTTTACTGCCGAGTATGAGGTTAGGGTTCAAACCCCAGGTAGTGCAAAGTGTTATTGCGTTTTTCCTTTTGAATTAACTAAATAACCTCCTGGATTTGTGTCTGGTTGGTGGCAATAGATTCGCCCCCATTAAGGGCTACTTAAAGATAACTGACCAAATATGGGTGTATTCAACCGCCGTGTTGTTTCTACACTGTCCATTTAGTTGTAAGCTGATCTGAAACAAAAAGACACACAATAATATATCACTTCCTCAGTATACAGAGGAATAATAGTCGACGCGAAAATTAGGTCAGTAAGCTGTCCATGGGCGCTGGCCACGCATCCTGTCCTTATTTTCCGCACTTTCACAATCACACCAAAGCTATAACAGTTTCCGATACGTTTATTGAAATCGTTTCTCAGCTTGCTTTTATCGCTTCAAAGGAAATAATAAACATACAATTTTGGAGTCTATAAAATCTGTCATTTGGTTCTTTGATGTACCTTCATCCCACACAAGAAAGTAAACCTCTATGAAAGTATAAGTGGGCTTATTTTGTATAAATAAAAACGTTTCTTTTTACAGGTAAATCCAGATGAAAACCGACTAGCTGTCGTGTCACACACATCGCCATGTAAGTGGATTTCATTCTTCACAATACATCAATCACACTTGACATATTTTCGTAAGTCTTTGCTTTGGCTTCGGAGGCTATAGGTTCATTTTTATCATGTACTATTTTTTCATATACGGACTTATTTGAGAGACAGCTTTTTCTTTGAATGGATTCTGTTTTTATCTCATTTTTTTTTTGTACAAACAGATTGTTAGATTATGTAATCGTTATTTCAACTTTATCAACTACTAGTAGTAGGTTTTGTTGGTCAAGTGGTTGCTAGTGCTAATGCTTAGCCTTAGGGCTGAGATTCAATTCTGGGTCGAGTAAAATGTTATTAGGTTTTTCTTTCTGGTATTTTTCGTTTGAAAACGAAATGTGGGTGTAAGTAGGTGCTATAGGTATAGGCTCTGCCTAATCCTTTTGAGGATACAGGCGTAATGTTATATTACGTAATACTAATTATTGTTTAGAATCTCAGTCCTACAAAGAGCATAGAAAATCCACAGAAGTAAATGAACATTACGTAACATTATTAAGTTTGTTATATAAAGATGATAATTTTGAATAGTTTATTAGTATTTAAAGCTATTTCCATACCAGTTGTTGATGAAAATAGCCTCAAATATAGCGACGACTCTAATAAGAAATTACAGTTCCTAGAATCAGTTATTATATTATACTTCTATGTATTCTCAGAACAGTTAATTTGTGCGAAATGTAATAAATATAAATGTAATGTTTAAATTAAAAACCCACAGTTTTTCCAAGATTGTAATGTACAAACACAATTAGGACATTTAATTATGATGATTCGTACTCCAACAAAGATGTGTGATAGGTATACTCACGTCTAATTATAACTGTAATTAGATTAATTAATGTATTTATTTATTTAGTACATGGAGGACTTACAGCTAATAAAAACAAACAAAACAAAAAAAAAATAAACCGTAGTCACCAGAAAGCCAGTTAGAAGTCCTCACGTATAGTGATAAGTTAAATGTTTAAATGGTGTGAGCACAATACAAAAACACCTTATTCATTACTTATTCTATTTTTTTTTAAGAAATAACCTTTGTAAATAAAAACAAAAACAATCAAGGTAGCCGCTACACGAAAAATTTGACGCTTAAGCACCTTCTGGCCGAATTCACACTTATTGTGAAAGGATCCAAATCGTACTCCTTGCACATATCATTAAAATGTCTGCTTGCACGCACAATATAACTATTCTGCCTATAATTCGAAGATGAATGAAGTTCACGTGTGGGTGGATTAAAACGGAATGTTTTACATGGCACATTAAAATAAAATTTTGACAATAACTCAGGGTTATCAATATTGTTGTTGAGGATTTTCAATAAGAATAGACAGTCAGCAATTTTACGACGATCTACCAGTGGTAGAAGACGGTACTTCTTACAGAGTCTAAGGTAATCGGTTGACTGATAAGGGATCTTTTGATGGAAGCAAAGGTATTTTATGAAACGTCTTTGGATGCATTCAATGCGGTCAATGTATTTACGATACCGCGGATTCCATATTTGATTAAAAGGATAATGACAATTAACCAACGTAACGGTGAAAACTGTGCAATTTTAATGAGAACGATGTCGTGTAAAAGCTTCAAGGATGCATTGTATATTCATTATTTTGAGACTTAAGAAAGCACATTGTGTACGAAAGCAGTCGACTTAGTCTGACAGAGTTACCATTGGGTATCGTGTTACCCAGTAGATAACTAGTTGAAGAGATCAGACTACTGGCATTCAACTACGTACGGTTATGTTCGAAGGCACCACATAACTGATGATGTTATTATTAAATTTGTTACACCGCATTACATTTCATTAATTTTGTTCATAAGTATAACAATCAATACTTCTTAGTCCTATGCTGTGAACAATGCGCACGCTTTTAAGTGATTATTTACTCAGGAAATAGTTTTTGTAAATATTTCGTCGTATCCTACGAATAGTGCCCTAACGAACTTAAGGGCTTTCTTTTTTTATTGCATTATTCAATTCTACTCATCATACCACATGTAATCAGTTCAACAAAACAATTAAAAACGGTACAAGTTATCAAATAATTAGGTTTTCTAAAAAGCCACAATTATAAGCACTACGTTTTCAACGAAGAATAAAGCCACAATAGCCGTCGCGCCCTCTTTCTTCGCGAGTAGTGAGGGTGCGCGGGCGCTGGGCAACGTGCAAGCGCCGCTCGGCCACTATTGGGTACATTGAAAAAAGCCCTTATGGTGATTGTGGCCGTGTTCTATGGAATGGCTAAATTGGATATGTATAGAAGAGACTAAGACCTAATTACGTTTGTGTCTTTTTTCTACGTACAAATTATGTTTTTGTCTTTTATTATGGCGACTGTGACCTAAACATTTCCGCAGATAAAAGGCGTAATGTAACTTATTGCTCAAGTCCAACCCTACTTTGCCTTAACACAACTGAGAATAAGGATTTAAGGGACAAAATGCGTATAAAATATAAAGGTAATTTATTGAAAAAAATGCTAGTCGAACCATATGATACCCATACACATTATATGGAACTACAAACACATAACTGTTCATAAGCAATTTAAATAATCACAAAAAAGTGTCTCCTGAAAAGTAGCTATTATGCAGTTACGCCCCTATTCGTAGGATACGACGATTTGTACTGAATAAGTCTATATTTTCCAAAAAAAAACAAAAAACAAAAACATTCAAACTTCATTGTATTTAATTTATTTATTCGTGATCTATTGGTAGCACGCTTTACTGCTGAATCCGAGCTTCTGGGTTCTGTTAACAGATTTTCGATTGCTCAGTAGCAGCCCAAAAGTACGGATTCTTAACTGGTTGATAGGAGTATAACAACTAGGTATTACATTTGTCCATACGAAATGTTGATGTAGGTAGGTACTATATAGGTAGGTATGTCGCTGTCTGACTATAGGCGCGTTATTTTCATAACAAATATAGAACTGTCAACTAATGATGTCACAATTTCTCCCCATCTAGTTTTCATTGGTGACAAAGGAGATAAAGGAGGAAACGTAAGTACCTATAGCATTTAAGAAAATAACATGAAACAAAACAAAACTACGTATTAAGACTTACTAAGAACAAACACTTTTGTTACGGACAATCCGAAGACTTTGTGAAGTTTGGCGACAAGTCTTACAGAAGTTCGCCAAGATTTCACTAATCCGAGGGATCTCTGTCACCCTACCTTGCTTGAGTTTTACGAAAGTTATAACTCAGGTCACGTGCCTCGTTACATCGATATGTTGTAAAATTCGCGTGTTTTGTTCAATCCTGAACTGAAATTACTAGTGAAATTAGGTTGATAAAAGGGGGAAGACGCTATTAGGCTTTACCACAAACTGTTATGTTTTAACAAGGTTCATTTTTCGACTAAAGTGTGAATGATGAGCCTTTCCGGCGAAGAAGGGGGCAAGTTACGTAAACACTTTTATTCCATTACCTAGGCTTAGGCATATTGTTGAATATTTTGAATGATAGAAAAGGGCTTCGCAAGGACGCTTTTAGAATACGTAATAGCGATGAAGGTCCCTTCCATTTTATAGGTAAATCAATCCTATTAGATTAACCCTTCACGACAAATACTTACTAAAGAAAGCTCAGTTTTGCTGGCGAAGTATTTTCTTTTAACCACAACACAATTTTGGAGTCTAAATAAAAGTTTTTCCATTAGTAAAGACAGTCTACTTGGAATATACTGATGCCGACTGCTGACAAAAGAAACTTTCAAGAAAGTGGCAATAAAAATGGAATGCGAAAACTTTAAAGACTGTCTTATAAGTGAGCTAAGTGTCGTTCTTCGGCTCATTGGTCTAGCGGATGCAAAACTTAATGCTCAGCATGTGGTCCTGGATGCGATTCCCAAGTCAAGCTACGTGTTTAACTGAAATTTTCTCGTAGTCTGGACTATGCCTCATTGGTAGCACTAAGTTTGCAATAAGTAACTCGCTCGATGTAGTTGTTCTTATAATTAAGCACGCCTCTGTCTTACTTTTCCTTAAAACAGATTTGTTTAAAGGAAAGGATTACATTATGGAGGGTCAAAGTCAAAGGCAATGCAATTGTTAACTCTTTAGTAGAGACTTACAACATTTACGCATTTTATTAGTCCCTTAGTCTCTGTAGTGTTATACGAGTATAAAGAAGACTGATTTAGAAAATGAATTCCTAATCTTTTTAAATAATTGTTACACATTATTTGGTAAATATACATGGATGTGTATTTAAAACAAAAACTTCTATTCTGTAATTAATACAAATTATTCAACATTAAGCAATGAAAAAAACGTACAGATGCCAGCACGTAAAGCTGCCCTAAACTGTCAAATTTTCCCGAATGAACGTGGTAAATGTTATTCTATTGTAAGAAAGTTGAAAAAAGACAGACCTAGCCATATTACAAATTCTATTTCTATTTTATTTCGACAATAGAAAGAAAATGACGTATATGAAATCAGCTGTTTGTCAACTGTCAAGTGTTAACGAGTAGAATTTGTAATACGGCTGAAAATGAAATACACTTGACAGTTGACAAACAGCTGATTCCATGTACGCCATTTTCTTTCTATTGTTGTCTTTTCAATTACGATAACAGAAATAGAATTTGTCATATGGCTAGACCTGCTGTCAAAGAAATTTGACACATGACATTGGGGTACTTTGATGACCTGAACTCTTTACTTAATAATCTTAATTTATTAAATCCTGTAACTATAGTCTTTTAACTACTAGGAAGGGAGGGATATAGAAGAATACTTTCCATTGACAATCACACAAAGCCATTAAAAACAAATAGCATGGAAAACGTCAGAGGAGATAAAAATATTTACGTGGTTAGATTATTCATATTCCTAGAATAAAATAACAATATCAAAACTGTGCCGGAACCGTTCAAACATTTTCATATTCAGTTAACGTGAATTTAAAAGTTTTGTATTTTTGTCAGGGTTTGGAAATGGGACAATGCAGATGCAGTTTCAACGATATCTCACAAATTTTGGAGGTGATGCCAGAACTGAAAGGTCCTCCAGGATCTCAGGGGCCTCCAGGAGCTGATGGAACTACTGGTGCTCCTGGGAAAACGGTAAGAGAATTTTGCTATATTATACAAAAACATCAAGCTGATATAATTATTACTAACATTGTTATAAGCTTTAGGTAGGTATACCGGATTATTATTATTTTGGAACGCAGAAAAGACGAGCATGTGGCTAATTAATAACAGCCTAACGGATCAATCGAAGGTAAGGCTACGTTTTAGGAGGTTGTTCTGTGGATGGGATTCATTACATAACACAAAACTACTCCGTGCCTGCGGAAAACACAAACAGCCGTTAGTCCCAGCTGTCATTTGTAAATTTACGAGTATGACAGTCGTTACAGATAGTCACAAGCCCAAAAATCTGACAACCAGTTTAGGGGTAGGTGTATCGTGTAACCCAGTAACTGGGTTGTGGAGGTCCGACAGGCAGTCCCTCCATGTAAAACACAGTATTCAGCTGCATTTGGTTAAACTGGAAGCCGACCCCAACATAGTTGGGAAATGGCATATTATGATGATAATGATCAGATATAATATACGATCGGCATATTATATTATAGTTCTAGTGATGTGTTTGGAGGTTTTAATAAGCTGATTTTCGCTGTGATGATGATGATTGGAACACAGAAATATTTAAAATATACTACAGGACCCTAGCCGCAGAGAAATGAAAAAGGTTTGTAACAAGATACATTCACCTTTCCAACATCACATAAAAATAGATAAGAAATAGCTTCAGAATAAGCAAAAATTATAATATAATATGCAAAAGACCAGTAAGTTACTTTACTCTCAGAGCTATTTATTGGCTGACATTAACGTTCGAGATTATCAAGGGAAATCTAGCTCTTTAAGACGTCTTGGGAACTTTGTGGATTAAAATATGAGGTTAATAAAATATATGATTACACTCAAGGCGTAGACTTGTAAGGCACCGAACTAAGTGGAAGCGGGAGCGAGTTTTCAGAATTAACATTAAATTTAGTTCCAAATGAATTATTAATAAATTGGATTATCTACTACCTTTTTGGGGTGCTGGAGCCTAATCGTAAAAGCGAAACTCGCATAATTCGTCTGACCGCCCGTGACACAGTCGTATTGTGTAATATTTTCTGGAGCAAAAATGTATTAAAATAAGGAAAAATATTTAACTAGAGGAGGTGCCCGTTATCTGGATTAAAAAAAAAAAAACAAACAATATAAGCATGTATGTACAAAAGTTTGAACATCATTTTAATAACATATTAAAAAGGGAACTAATTTTTTGAGCTGTTATTTCAATATTCGAGATGTTATGAAGATCAGTTGAAAAACATATTCAATTTAATGACGGTTGATTAATTATTGCGACAGTAAAACATGGACAGTAATAAAAATTCAATTAGTCGGTTATTTTATAATACAATGTCAATTCTAAAAATAATTGAGCAGTCCAATAACTGAATGTGCGGTTAAAATGATGGAATGAGCGGTTCGATAAATAGTTTGGCAGATCTTGTGTGCGAGCGGTGATACCTGAACTCTAATTCATTGAATACAGTTTTAAGGTGCGAATTACAGATAATCAACTTATAATGGCTAGCTGCTAGCTGGCAAAAACAACTTCGGATAACGGCATGGGCACCGGGACGTAGGCCGACGAAGGAGGCCGGCGGAGGCCCGGCAACTCGGGGACAGAAGATATTCCGCTACATCTCGAAAACTACTTTACCACCTCATTGTTTATAGAATTGCTTAGAATGAGATTTCTTACCGACAAATTCCGATTTATTACTCTCCCCACACGTAACCGCTCGGTCAATATTTTTTACCGCTCATTTAATTAATTTCCTGCTCATATATTCACTTCCAATTCATTATTTTTTATAACTCATTTTTGTTTACTTCACTGCTTAGTTTTAAATGCTGAACTAGTTATTAAACGTGCCATTTATATTTTTTAACTTACCAAAACCGCTATTTACAACTGCCTCTTTAAATCAGTGCCTTTTGAAAAGATTATCATCACGTATAAAATATACCTACTTGTTTATGTATGTCAATATTTTATGAGATAATATTATAATAAGCGATTCAAAAGTTTAAGTCGCATTAACAACTAAGAAGTGCAAAGTTATTTTAATAGTACATAAAACTGATATTCTACAAACTCGTGTGTTCGTCCCGACTATCGTTGCGCGTGGTCCGACATGAACTTGGCTGGTTTTCATGTTTACTTTAGACATGACTTGACGTGAGTGTGATGAAGGTGATATTCTCTATCCTTTATGATATTCTAATAATAATAATAATAATAATAATAATAATTTCTTTATTTGTATAGAATGCAGGTGTTACAATAATGGTGTTAGTATCAAAATAAATTCCCAGTACATTCTGCCTGTTGGCATACAAAAAATAATATTGGTTGACAAAATGAGATCATGGATCAGCTATTTAAGTCTAAATTTATTAACATAGGTAATAGTTTTGTTTTTGTTCGTTTGAGCTTAATATAATAATATAAACTAAATCAAATATCACAAATCATCATTTATAAAATCGGTAACAGAGTAATAGCATTTGTCAATCAGCAACGACGACAGAAGTTTCTTGAATTTTATTAAGGGAAGATCCTTAATACAAGTCTATAATGAAAAAATAAATATTCTCCGAAACTACTAAATTAAATACGTACGGAATGTAAGTATTTAATTTAGTAGTTTCGGAGAATATTTTTACTTGCGTGAAAATTATTAAAGTAATAATTGTAAGAATGAAAAAGAGACACAGCTAGCCCATAAATAATATGAACGCATATACACACATCAAAAGTGTCTAGGGATCAACATATATTTTTGCAATAACTTTTCTCCTGATTGAAATTAATTAAAATTTTCTTTAAAGATTCATCAAATAAAGTGTTTTCGTTTGTCACAGTAACGATAAACCAAGTCACCTTTGCATTAATAAAGAAATTTGCCATTTTCCTAATAAAGGGATTTTTGACATTTGAACCACTAACATTAAAGTTCGAAAAAAAGACTGAAATAACAGTTTTCTTTAAAATTTTATTGGGTAACTTAAACAATTAATAATCCGTGTTTCTACCGCGAACACTAACAACACAAGAACATCGGTTTGGCATACTCAAAATGAGTTCATCCAAATCACGCTGTGGAATGGCCGCCCATGTTCGTTGCAACAACAAAAAAAGGTCTTCTTGCGACTGGATACCCTCCATATTCGGCAGAGCTCTTCTCTGTAGCATATCCCATGCATGCTCAATCGGGTTCAAGTCTGGCGACTGAGCAGGCCAGGGCAGGACATTGATGTTAGCTGCGGCGAGAGTCTGTCTTACAACTCTTGCGGTGTGCGGTCGTGCATTATCATGCATTAACTGAAATAAGGGACCGATTTGCACTTGAAGAGGAACGATGACGTCTGATACAATCGTCTCAGCATAAATTTGAGCGTTGAGGTTGCCTCTGATCCAAATCAACTCAGTTCTTCCGCCGATCCAAATACCCGCCCATACCATGATGGTTCCACCACTATAAGGATGGACTTCCTGGCAGGATTTTAATCGCTGTTGGCGTCCAGGGGTTCTCCAGTGTCGTATACGTCTTGTATCCGGTCTCATACCAAAACGAGACTCATCAGAAAAGCACACGAAACGCCATTGTTCTTCTGCCCAATTTCTGTGTTCAAGAGCCCATTGATATCGAATCCTAGGATTGTGCATTGCTATAGGTGGTACCCGTAGCGGTCTTCGGGAATGAAGGTTCACTTCATGCAAGCGGTTTCTGACTGTTTGGTCGCTAATTAAGTTCCCTGAAGAGTGATGAAGCCTCACGGCTAACATCATGGCGGTTATTGTTGGAGCTCTTCGAGTTAAGATTTGAATGTATCGGTCTTGTCTCCATGTGGTGAGCATTGAGCATGCATGGGATATGCTACAGAGAAGAGCTCTGCCGAATATGGAGGGTATCCAGTCGCAAGAAGACCTTTTTTTGTTGTTGCAACGAACATGGGCGGCCATTCCACACCGTGATTTGGATGAACTCATTTTGAGTATGCCAAACCGATGTTCTTGTGTTGTTAGTGTTCGCGGTAGAAACACGGATTATTAATTGTTTAAGTTACCCAATAAAATTTTAAAGAAAACTGTTATTTCAGTCTTTTTTTCGAACTTTAATGTTAGTGGTTCAAATGTCAAAAATCCCTTTATTAGGAAAATGGCAAATTTCTTTATTAATGCAAAGGTGACTTGGTTTATCGTTACTGTGACAAACGAAAACACTTTATTTGATAAATCCTTAAAGAAAATTTAAATTAATATCAATCAGGAGAAAAGTTATTGCAAAAATATATGTTGATCCCTAGACACTTTTGATGTGTGTAATATCTCTTACTTTGTTATTTTTATCACATCTCTGAAAAAGGCTTCATTCTATTTAAACTTATGTTTGTGATCCAGACGTGGCTAAAGAAAAACGTATTCAATGAACATTTTTGGTAAATATTTACGCTATTATAACACAACGGACCCCGAACAGTATTAATATAGATTCTCGTGGATCCCGTTTAGCCCTGTTACGTTATATTTTTATTTGGCCATATACAGAAAATACACAGCGGAGTAAAAATGAGAGTAATATTTTGTACACGTCTCCCTATATGAATGTGTTGGGCTCACGTCTTACATTTTAATGTAATAAATCGATTATAGTAGATATAATTTATGTCTGGAATATACATGCGTTTCGATTTCATCTTGGTTTTCTATTTTATGGTACACAAGCAGCTTGAAATGTACCTACCTGCTAATAATAGACCTAAGATGTGTCCATGCAGAATACTTAAATTTGAAGTATTTAAGTAGCTATTAAAAACTTTTTGCCCGTGTTACAAATTTTAAAAGCCTGTCAGTTCATATTTTCTGTTCCATTGGCTAGTTGATGGAACAAAGAATATAATAACACAGTATTGAACAGTATTAAAGAAAATTTAAATAATCAGCAAACAGTGTCAAATGCAACTCGAAGATTTGTATTACAATTATTTATCAAGTAAAGCAATGGACGAAATGTTGGTGAAAATTCCGCTACCGCTATTCTCTCCTCCTTTACCTTTCATGTAAGCTTTATAAACTTAAGTCTCAACGGTAATGAATACCATTATACTAAAATTACATACGTAATTAAGATTCAGTTATATGCCACGCTGTTTTCACTAATGATGTAAATTACACTGTTTTACCTAAATTAATGACTACCTTGCCTTTAGAGATTTAGTTATTTTGATAAACTTGTATCTGGATGTCTTAGTATATGTGCCGACAAAATAGATTGGATAATTTGCAATACAAAAACAATTTAAAATTACGGTCAATCTTATTATTGTAAGACGAGGCTTAACAAATCATTATATTTTTATGACGCATGAAATAGTCCGTATATAAAATTGATATTTGTTTTAAGTTTTCGTTTTAAGATTATTATTTTAAACTTAGAGTTACAGCCTTATGAAAATAAGCCAGCATTGCACATGTAAGCGGGTACGCCTTTTATACCTGGAGGCTGTTATTTTTCAGTTTTGTAGTTGTTTTGCTTGAGTTTAGATTTCAATGTTAATATGAATTTACTTCTTTTTCTTAATCTCGGTATATTGGAGTGTGCTAGCTAACACGTGACAATAATTCTGAAATTTAATGTTGTACAAAGTGTATAAACCTTAGTGCTATTTATTGAGCATTTCATTGTATAGATTCTTTGTATACCTATTTCTTCAAACGAATCAGACAGATGTGTTGCTGGGGAGTTTGTTCCGCCATTTCTTCTTCCCACCAAAAACACTAAGAAGTGGCGAAGGGTGGGCCGTTTTTGGGGGACTGTATTTATGTATTTTTTTTGACGTTCAAAAATTGCTGATTCCCAGCCAAGTTTGAATAAGTACTTTTGATTTTGATTTTGATTCGTAAAATAGGCTTGATAAAACTGTAAATAATTATTTACCAAAATAAACTACAACATTGTATCTAATTATTCTTTAGAGCCTAATTATTCTTCCAAGCAAATAAATTATGTAACTAATCAGTATTGATTAACTTGCTCCAAATTATCTTCATCGTGATTAGCAGTTTTTCAGTGTCTTACAACAAACTGTAGTGATTTATAAACACGACATCACTATCTGATTCTCATTATTTAGGTTCTAGCTTCGTTTCGGAATTCACTTATTTATTGTTTCAGGGACAAATGGGTGAGTCAGGGCCGCCTGGACCTATTGGACCGAAGGGGGATAGGGGAGAAAGGGGTGAAACTGGTACACCCGGGCCTGAGGGTCAGCTTGGGCCTAAAGGAGATCCTGGAGTAGATGGGAGCCCTGGGCTTATAGGGCCTGCCGGCCCTCCAGGACCGCCTGGTCCAATAACGTCAGCATTAATTGTAAGTATATTAATTGTCACTTTCATTTTTTACATTTTCTTTGAGACAGATTGACGGTACGTTGAAATTATGTTTGGATCATTCATACAGTTCCATGACAGTTTACAAAAACTAATTTAGGTAAAAATAACCATTTTTTAGTCTGAAACATAATCGAGTCATTATCAATGTTATTCGTAGAGCTTAGTATATCGAATATACCTTAAGATTAATTACAATAATTATCTTCTTTATCTTTAAAATGGGTAAGCTCGTATAGATTTTTATTACAAAACCGAAACCTCTTGTGATTTTATCAAAATGAAAATACTTAAGGCTAATTAAGCGTGTTAATTAGGTTTCTGCAAACATTTCATAAAACATCTGGTCTGATGAGATTTGCCACTTACAAATTCAAAACTTGAATTAAAACAAAACAAACACAAAAAAATACCCATCAACCAACCAACCAACTCATTAGAGTATTATTATTATTAGAGTATTATTACTTACGATTATTTAAAAATTTTAAAAAGGAAGCAACGATAAAATAAAGTTATACATATAAGAATATATAAAGTTATATATATATATATATAAGATTCAAAGTAAGTTGACATTCATCTGTTTAGTCACTCGTAAAAAATACATTTCAACTTATCTTTGGGTCACTAAACACAAAAAGATAAACATTCAAACATTTTAAGATCCTAGGAGGTGCATAACTGCAAATGAAAACCAAATTAAATGCCGTACCACATATTAATTATTATTTGTTTAAAAGTAGTCATGGAATATTAATTTATTTTGTTAAAGAGGACAAATAAACAGAAAATAACGGCTACTCTATCAACTTCAATAAATAAAACACTCAACACGATGGAATAAAACAAATTAAATTATCTACGTATCAATTACTTAACACCACATTCAAAGGTTTCATTCTATTTACCGAGACTTGAACAGATACAAATGACTGCAGTGCAAGTATCCATGGAATTGCGTGCTAAATGTGGGCAGACTGCGCCCACAGAAATTTGTTCTAACTGACCTTTGCTTCCAGGCTTCTAGCTCGAATCCCTTGTTTATTATAATATATTAACAGTTTTAAACTGGAAGTGTTTGCAGTTTACAAGCATGCGAACTTTTTATTAACGTACAGTTTGAAAAGAAATTGTGGTAACGTGTTCAACTTGCTAATTTACTTGTAGTAGGAGTGGTTACTCGATAGTAGTTTAGCTTAAATTACGTAGTATGGGTTTTTAGTCCTTTATGGGGGTGGTATTTTTGCTCGAAACGTAATAAAATATGTATCTACCTTTGTCCATATCGTGATTTCAAATTTCTGGCAACCGTTAACCAATTTCCAATGCTGGTTGATATTACTTCATTTGGACATAGAATTTGTACAAATTGAGCATAAATCATGGTAATAGAATCGCTCGGGCCACCACTTTCAAAGCTGTTTTGTTTTAAAAGCAAGGAAAAAGCAGTGCCGTAGACGTACTTTAACGCAATCACAAAGAAATTTAAAGCGTTTTTGATTAGTGGAATCAAGTCTTAAATAAAATCCAGATAAAAACAGGTATCTTCCTATTGTACCGTTCGTATCGAGTATCGTTCTATTATGCGGACTTTAGTTACTCTAACGTACAACACTGCGGACATGTAAATATAAGCCAGCCATCTATCAGTGTGTGTGCTTCTCATATATCAACTTCAAGTCTGATATGTAATTAGAACCTCTCGAAGCTTCCATAACTTATTGTTGTTCAAGCTCAAGATACTGTGTATCGAATCGACAAAGTTGTATAGTGTTAGGAAGCATTGTAAACATGAAGTTTGTCAATTTCTCTTAATGTTTAGTTTAAGGGCAGATCATGTTTAAAGTCTTCTTCTTTTTAACCGACTTCAGGAGGAGGTTCTTCTTATCGTGTGGTTAGTGTCAGACCTGGTGTCAGAGTTTAATGCCGCCCATAGGCATCACACGCCACCGAGAAATATCAGTCAGACATGCGATTTCGTCACGATGTTTTCCTTCACCGTTTTTGAAGTCTGTGATAACGTTTAACCCTAGAAAGATAGTCTGCGTTAAATTAATAATAATAATAATAATTGTATGATGTAAGTGTAATAAATGCATATAGGACATCTCACTAGTCGCTGTTTGAGTTATAAGAAAAACAGACTGATTTAGGTAAAAAAAAAATTATTTATAATTAAAGAAAAAAAAACATTTGTTTGTTGATTTATAGAAGGCATTCAAAGATTTTGTTATTTTTATAACATTACAAGGGGTTTTAATTATTTCCTATGGATGTAAATAAATAATTACGTATGGTTTATTCAAATAAACAATAACACTTGACATTATAGCTAATTGAAACACATGCGTAAAATTTGCGCATGATTATCTTTAACGTACATCACAATAATTATGATTATCTTTCTAGGGTTAAAGTGAAATCACTATTTTTTAGTACTTGATACAACCTACTGTTGAGGGCAGACAGGCAATCCATATAAAATACTGATATTCAGTTCGATTCATTTAGGCTAGAAACCAACCCTAATGAAGGTAGGGCAGATGATGTTTTTAAGTTTAAGTAAACTTAAAAATGTTGACGAACTGTGCAAATTTTTGATTGTTATCCACCTATCGTGATTATTCTATGTTTGCGAGGAACATGACTTAACATTCACGAACAAAATAAATGAAATTATTCCCATAGTTGACAAAGTTTTAAGAACGTCATGACATCACCACGCGAGAACCTTCAGTCAACGACCCTCGCCTATTTGAACACTATTGTATAAAACTTTAATATCTCACAAGCATCACCAACTATTTGTTCTGAGAACTTTTGTATACATTTCTAATCACCATGCCTTACGCAGGAATCAACGGGATTATACGGGTCCAGTAATCCAGGGATTCTTGGACCTACAGGCGAGAGGGGTCCAATGGGACCGCCGGGCCCTCAAGGAGAGAGAGGATATCAAGGGAATAAGGGCGAGAGAGGATTACACGGCCCTAAGGGTGACAAAGGCGAAAGGGTGAGTGTTATCTAAATATGATATTGCGGGCTAGAAGCTGCTTTACACGTCACGATATGCCTACATTTAGATTCACAAAGCTTTGCCCAAGATTAAAACAACTAGACGATAGAATTGAAATCTGCATTAACATCGTCTCTTGTAAAACAAACGAACTTAACTGCCTGTTTTACTTATTTATGTTTAGTGTAGATACCAATAGTATTTATAAGTTATGAAATACAATCAAACACTGTGTTCCGTGCATTGTGTTAAAATTAAAACTAATTGCCATGAAAAAAAAAATCTGCGATTAAAATAATATATTTACGTACATAAAGGTAGGTTTTTTTTTTTATACCACGACGGTGGCAAACAAGCTTACGGCCCGCCTGATGGTAAGCGGCTACCGTAGCCTATGGACACTAGCATCACCAGGGGCGCCACACGCGCGTTGCTAACCCTTTAAAAACCTATTTACTCCCCTTTTGAAGAACCTCATACTGTAGCCCTCAAATAGGTATTCAATAAAATAATTGTTCTTATGTTGGGCATTTAGCAATGCTAAATTGATACGATTGATCGTCATGTGTAAAGCCGCTATAATGTATTAGGAAGAATTCTGCGCTAGTTGATATTATATATGGCATTAAAGATATGAATATTAATATAGAATAGGATATTAATAATCGGATTAGTACGGTTCATTGATTGATGAGTAATTAATTAGGTACCTTTGTGTTTACTATTATTGTTTATGACTATAATTTAGATTTTCGTGCTAAAGGCCAAGTCAAAGCCTGTGTTACTTTACTAGAAAAATAGATGACTCTTCTGGTTTAATTTTATACTGACTATCAAATGAAACTTTTTAGTTCATTCAAAACTGAATAGTTATTCCTAAGCCTCTCGGTTATTTTTGTCATACTAAAACCATGTCAGCAACCATAAAACATACAAATTTCCATCTTGATACCTACCCGTTAAAATAATATTGTTTCACCTTCTTTGTTCACATGCCATGTAGTTCCCACTTTCTCCGTATTAATTTAATGAAGGGTTCCTTTACAACATGTTACTAAAGAGAACAACACGAAAACAGCCATAGAACTTTACGAGTGTAACTAAGTCAAAATAAAATCACACGGGCCCCGTCGCCAAATTAGTAGGTATTCGGATAATAAACTTGGGTCTAACGCAATGAGTGACGGTTTGACCCTCGTAACGTCGCGTTATGTTACCTTCGACCCGTGAGCTCATAACTGTGTTACAGGGCTATGTTGGCCTGAGAGGGCCACATGGCGCGAAGGGAGAGCGGGGACTACCCGGCCGCGATGGAACACCCGGCTTGCCAGGCCCGCACGGTCGCCCCGCCGAAAAAGGGGAAAAAGGTACAAACTAACTCAACCATCAAATTTTATGTTACTCTATGACCCATATTTATACTCGGGTAAAGCGTTCGCGAGATTTTTAGGGGCTTATAGTAACGATTTGGAAAATCTTTATTTCTTCGCGCAGTGAACCCTTTGGATTGGTTTTCGAGTGCTTGCACGCAGTTTATTTATTATTGCTGTTACTTTTTACGATCGTCTTGAGAGTTTTGTTTTATATCTGTATCGGATGTTTTGGCGGTAGGTATTATTTTTTTGGGTTGTCCGTAAAGTTAACATATTGAAATAAATGTTTGGGAAATCGGACAGGTGTATTTTATGGGGTCCATTTGTATAAATTGAAACATTCAAAACAACAAAAAAAGGAAATATCATCCTTATTTGAAATTCATTTCTTCCAGAAAACTTTTCTCTTGGCAACAATTTTCTCTAAAAAAGTTACGCCTCAATGTGTTCGCAAGTCCCAAAATGTTTTTTCTTGTCCCTGAAGGTACATTTTTAGCTTATATGAACTAATATTCAATATTTAATATAAACGTAGGTGCTAGCGGTCCGCCTGGTCCCCCAGGACCTGCCGTCCCCGTAATATCCGAAAACGCTATATCAACTGATGTCACAAGAACTGGTAAGTCATATTTATTTATATATTTATTTATTGAAAGGAGAACCAACAGCTGTAACAGATGTTTGACAATTAAATAAGAAACACAAAGCCAATTACAGGATCTCAGGATATTATATAGATTTTATAACTAATCGTTTGAATAAAAAGCGAAAAGCAGTTGCGAAACGTAATTAAAAAATGTATGATTTTAAAATGGTAGAAGTTACTACCTCCTAATATTAATCTAATAGTTCCTAGGACTAGACATACTAACATATAAATAAATAAAAAAAAAAACAAAAGAATAAAAAGAGAGAGAAAAGTATTTAATATTTAAAAGCTTATGAACATCAATCTTTGACTAATGTTAAAGAACAATTATTTTACTAACACAACAACATTTAAATTAGGGTTCCGTACCTAAAACGGGTCACTATTACTAAGATTGTGTCTGTTTCGTCTGTTTTTCTGTCTCCAGGCTGTATCTCACAGACAACAGTTATAGCTAGACAGTTAAAATTTTCACAAATGATCTTTTTCTGTTACCATTGCTTGTTGAAAAACAGAATACAATAAATAATTAAGTAGGACTCCCTCCCATCCAACAAACGTGATTTTCTTGCTATTTTATGGAACGTACGGAACGGCACCCTTTGTGCGTTAGTTCGACTCGCACTTGCCATAACTTTTTGCATTAGTAATAGAGAAGGTGTTTGATAAAACTTGATCCACGAATTAAGTACACTATAGATAATATAGTCAGTACAGTATGTATGTAGTTAGTATCTAAAGTATATAATGTATGTGTAACTCACAACGTTATCCGTTGTAGTTAGTTAATGTGATTAAAATTTATACACATTTCATACCTGGGGAATTCAAAACAACCCTGGACATTAAAACTTAATTTTAATTAAATGTCGTTACTCGGTATCTGGCAAATCAATTAGTTGATTAGATTCTTATATGGTTACTCTTGATGGTTTTGACCATTTATTTATAATTTTCATTGTTATAGTCAACGTATCTATAAAACTCTTCCAAACTGAGTGAATTTCATTTGTTTTTTTCTTCAAAGTGCTTTGGAAATCGCCAAAAAACAACTTCGAATTTAGATTATTGTCTAGCTACCATACTATTTATCAATTAATGTAATTTATTTGCGTGTGTAATTCCCTTGAATACACAAACATGTCTGTCTATCTTTGTTAAGTAATAATGTTTCTATGCGATTATCATTGCCTACCCATCAACAAACTAGGCCTTTCTTTGCCATCGATCTTTACTCATTTCTTACATTCATTTATTTAACTTAAGTGTATTGTGTACATTACAAAATAGCTTCTTCTTTGATTAAATGTACTCCAATTTTGTTCTGTTGTCCAAAATTGTCAAAACAAGGACAATTCATCTTTCAATGTTCTCGCATTTTGCTACGTGTCTCCATAAAAACGTTAACTGTTCAATATCTGACATTCCATAGTGTGCAACATCTTTCTAAGAAAGAATGCAAATTTGTTCACGTATAGAGAAGGTCTGAATTTTCAAAAATATTGACCCACAAACGGCCCTACTTCGAAAACTGTTCACTTGTGTCCGTTTAAACCAATTAATAGATAACACGACACAAGACAATTATCAATCAATCTATCAACTGATTAGATCCGTTTAATTAATTATTGGACAGTCCTTCTAAACACAGTGTCTAATTATTTCGGGTAGATATCTAGGGAGCAGTGCATATGGTTTAATTAATCAACTATGGAGCAGCAGTTGTTATTGATAAAATCAAAAACCTAACGTGTTAAAACAATAACGAAACTGGCTCTGAATTTTAATGACAAAGGTATAAAAACTAGTCTTAAGAATCACTAGAGTTGAATAAAAGACTAAACAAAAATTTGACACACAAACTAATTTATCTAAACATGAGGTATCATGATTTGGAGCTTCACTTAAGTCCAAAACCAAAGTGTATTAGGTAACAGTTTCCAATGACATTACAATTTGCATGGCAGTGACAAAAAGTCTGAGACAAACGCCAGTTTCTTAACAAAACATTGAATGCTGCTAATCCAAAGATCCAAATAAGAATATCTAACTACTAAAGTAAAGTTGTACTATATGCAATTGATAACGTAGCGTAATACAAGCTCGATCCACAGTATCCTCGGGATAAGCTAATCTATTTCGATCGTTAGTCATTAATCATCTTCGTTCGAAACCATCAGTTTGTACTGAATGGCTGGTAATAGCTCATCTATAACGTTGCTTGGTCCAATTCTATCCACTAGATATAGAAGAGCTTAGGCATCAAGTCCGAGTATAAGTTGTAACTGTAATAAGATAGCTAGCTGTTGGTAAGAGAAATAGCTTTGACCATATAATGCTATAGAATAGAATAGAATAGAATATTCTTTATTGTACACCATTCATACTTAGGTACAAATCATAATTTTAAGGGCTACAAGCGGTGATACAATGGGCGGCCTTATCGCTAAAAGCGATCTCTTACAGACAACCTTTGGATGAACTTGATAGTGGAGGAAAAAAGATGAGTAGGCAGTGTGTGGTGTACTATTTACATAAATATATACCATACAAGACTATTTGAATAGACATAATTATATAATAAGTATAATTAACAAGACAAAAAAATAAATACATAAATACAAACCATTTACAGAGTGACGAACAATTATATTAAGACGTGTTACGGAGAGAGGCAATAATTTTTAAGCAAATTTTTAAACGATTGTAATGTTTGAGCTTGCCTCACTGACACAGGCAAAGCATTCCATAGCCGTACAGCTTCCACTGTGAACGATTTTCCGTAGAAATTAGTGGTATGCATGGGCATATCTAGACTCAAGTTTTCCGATGACCTTAGATATCTATTATGTGTGTCATGAAGGAACTTAAAAAATCTAAAATATAATAAAGCTACAATAAAGCTAAAGCTAAGCTAGCTTTATAATAAGCTATAATAAAGTTGGTATAGTATAAAAGTGGTGCTCTGTGAATAAGTGACCATGCATTTCATATTTAGACTTCTGTAGTCAGAAGTCTAAAGTCTGACAACCCAGTAACTGGTTGTGGAATTCACGGTTACGGAGGTATTCTACTCTAATTAAAATTGAGCTGCATCCATTTAGACTGGAAACCGACCTTAATATAGTTGCATTTTATAAGTAGAGATACTAGACTAACATATATCAAATAAATCAAAATAGGAGAAAGAAAATAATATTTTAAAATAAGCAACGAAAACTAAAATATGCACAAAGTTCTTAGTTACCAAGCAAGACAATAAAGCCAGAGGTGAATGTGGTTAGGAATTTAGGTAACTAGATAATCTCTTCTTATTATCTACAACTTCACGTTCTATGGTTTTGATTATCATTAAACCAAAGAATGCATTTTGTAATAGTATTCCGACTCCAAGAAACTGTTATCACAGACAGAATTAGAAAACTAAAACCAGGATTACGTTGCTGTCTGAGCACTACAATTTTAATTAACATAAATAGTGTTTGCTGTCATTCGTGGAGTGACACAATTGGTTTTAGTAAATACTGAATGAAGTAAAACAGGGCGTGTCTGTCGTTCACTGTCGTGGAAACAGCTAGTCGACGAATGTTTGGGGTAACAATACTTGAAAACGAAATGCAACGTAGAATGGTGAACTATTTTATTTTAAGTCAAGCAGTTACTAAATCGCTGTTCAATTTAATTCATTGTAAACTGTCAAGTTGTACGATTGCTTGCCAAATAGATAAAAAACTTGAAGCGTCACTCCGAATCCAAGTAAATGCTGTAATGAAATAGTATTGGCATGACAAAACTATTTGTTGTTGACATTTGACTAAAACGGCTGATTATAGACATACAACCCTTTATCCTAAACCAAAACTTTCTTTTTAAAGACTGTATAAAACCACAGTAAGCTATACTCCTCGTGTGACGTATTAACTTAATATATGTTTCTTATTTGCGTCCAACATTGACACGCACACGTTAGCTGTCCCATTTATCCATAATTATTTAAAACAAACGATATTTCAGCCCATCATAACATAACTTCGTACGAAGGCCACGAAAAATAATTACTGTTGAAAACTCATATAAGTAGACAAAACGCTTAAACATTAATTTCTAAGTCACTAATTAAGTTCCCTCCTAATGGAGCGCTTGGCGGAGTGAGTTTGAGAGGGAATTTAGAAGGAACAGCTTTTGCTGAGTACATAAAGTCTCAGATTATTTGACGTTAAAGATGAAGGAAAAGAAATTAAAACATTGTCTGTATTAAATTCTTAAATGTATCTTGCATTATTCTCTATCTTGGTTGTCTATTCATAGAATCTAGTAATAAACCTAATTTCGAATACACCTAAAAAACATATATCATACTTAACCGAAATTATACGAGTATAACATAGGTAGAAAAAATTTTTGAATATAAAGTAGATAATTACGTCCCCAGTAGAATCACGTTACGTAACTGGGTTGCGTAGGTAACCTAGGCAGTCGCTTAATTTAATATATTATTAGTATTAGCTAAATTTGGTTTAAATGGAAGGTGACCCCAATATAGTTACAAAAAGAATAAATTAGGACTAACTAAATAAAATTGGGAGATAATTTTGTCAGAATTCCAGATTTAATTTCCATCAGGATCAAAATATAATAAAGACGTAAAGGAATAATCTATGATTCCGTTTATTAAACAATTTATTAACACCATCTGAACACTGTGTTAACCCAAATAACAACCTCCTTTCGTAAGTCATAACATAAGCTCCTATTTCGTGGATTTCGTAACACACTGAATATAAATCATATTATATTTACACAGAAGCGGCGCTACTGAAAGGTGGAAAAGGTGACGCAGGGGAGAGAGGAGACAAGGTAATTATACAAGCAAATATAAGACATAAAAACAGAAACATAATATTTAAGAATTGGGTTTCTCAGAAATTACTTACATTGTTTTAAGAAGCAGGAAGAAAGAAAACAAAGCATAAAGAAAGAAACCTTGTATTTCAGCACAGACATATAATGCTAGAGTTAGGGCAGTTAGAGCAGAAGTGATCTAGAGGTAAACACCGCAACTTACTTCCCTGCAGTTGGAACATTATAAGCCAATTATGCTATAAAAACTTTAATGTTTTTAAAAAAAAACTATCTTTCGGCTGCACTAAATAAGTTCTTAATACGGTACGAACAGACAAAACTCTAACTCTCATTTAAAAATGAAGTAAATTAATAACAGATAGATATTCAACTAAATATAATTATTACCATACAAAGTTAAAAGAAGTTTGATAGTAAAATATTCCAAAAAAAAATTCCGAATAGGTAAGAGTTGAAACGTTCTTAAACCACATTATACTAAAGTTCAATACTTTATTTAGGGTGAAAAGGGGCTCAGAGGTATGGAAGGTCCCCAAGGCTTTCCAGGAACTGACGGCAAGCCGGGTGAGCGTGGGGATATTGGACCATCAGGCCTACCTGGCACGCAGGGTCCAACAGGGCTAAATGGACCTAAGGGAGACAAAGGGGATTCCGGACCACCTGGACCTGTCGCGTTATCAAGAGATGAAGCATTAGTGATGACGAAAGTGAGATATTAAAAAATATGTTTTACAATTTACGATTACAAAGTCGAGTCATGGTACTAAACAGTGCTTTACAGAACTCGTCTAAGAATGATTCTGTCTCACCAAAACTTCGGTTTGTTCCAAATAATAATTAACACAGCAGATGATTAATGTTCAAAGCTAAGAGCAAAATCTTGTAGCTACGGTCGTTCATGTTGATGATAATATAATTGTGTTATTATAAATGTATGGTTACCAAACATTACCAAGTCATACGAACATTCATCTAAGTTATCGATTGTTTGTAAATCAGGGCGATAAAGGTGACACCGGTCCCAGAGGTAAAAGAGGACATCCTGGACCCCCTGGCCCTAGAGGTCCACCAGGTGTACCTGGACCTCCAGGAACTCCTGGCAATAATGGCATTTCTGGTGATATAGGACTGCCTGGGTGGACGGTAAGAAACAGCACTATTTACTAAATATTTCTAGTTACAGCTTTTAAAGAAAAAAATCGTATTCGTAACATTAGCATTTATCCCTTTTGGTAAATAAAAACACATTTTTGGATTGTCTGTTCCTATAAAATAAAACGAATGAATTTAATACGTGTATTGCTAAACAATAACGCTAAGAACACTTTCATTATTTTTCTTTAAGTTAGCCCTGTTACAGTTAACGTTTGCTAACAGTTTGTTTGTATTTTATTATTATACTTATATGTGAAAAACGTTGTGGGTACTGTATATGTGCTAAGTTTAAATGTAAGACAAGACTGTTTATGCTCAATGTACTACTGTTTGTTTTCCCAAATGAAATAATTATATAAACACGATAACAAAACCATTTCTAAGTTACGTTAACTTTCTCCTCGACAAAAACTTGACTTGTAAGTATGGGGCAATAATTCTTTTTAAATTATTGTCCCGTTTCCTACGTTCCGGATAAACCATAATTACAGTTATACATATGACAGGGCCCACCCGGTGCCGTCGGGCAGCCAGGCGCTCCCGGGCCAAAAGGGGAAAAAGGAGATCCTGGCGGGACCCCACTTGACTTAGAAAAGGTAATGCCATATACCAGGTTAATTGGACGTTTGAATATGTATGTTTTTTCCCTCTTTTCCTTTATGAAGAGTGATACTCAGAATGATACAACTGAAAGCGCGTATTTGTGCAGAATTCTTTCAAAGAATCGAATTAACTTCAGTATTTTTCTTAGAAATGTTTGGACTACTCGGATAGAAAAGTTCTTAGTTTTAGTTGAATAGTAGTGAAGGAAAAAAATACTTACTTAGGTCTAGAGTTTGCCCGACGAATATTATTTTATTTAGAAAATCGTTTTTATTACTGCATTGACAACTATTTTGTTACGGTTTCGCTTCATAATTACTTATTCGGTATTCCGGAAGGGAAAACCCGAATCGAAAAATCTAACTCAAAAACAACATAGGGGCTAGAATGTGTAGTGCAAACTGCGCCCGCATGTGGCCAACAATCCGCTTTTGTTCCGAATTGACTAATACGAGCCTTTGGCTTTGGTAGCGTACATGCATAACCACTCGGTCTTCTATAGTGAACGATGGAATTGGTGGAACAAAGGTCTGATACTTCCTGAGTTTTTGGCCAAAATGCTAATTAATGTATTGATCATACAGCATTTTTTAAGTCTGAAACCACCAATGCAAAGCAAGCATGATGACGCTCGTACTTTTTCTGTATAAGAAGAGATCTTTGCCCAACAATGGGACAGTGGGGATTAGGCCTTATATTAGAATAACTTGTTCAACGTAACTACTTTTATATTTTTCCTTTAAAAAAAGCGGAACTAACCAGGAGGAGCTTTTTAATATTTTACAAACTTTCCAGAAGAGAACACCGAAGTTCCTATAAACAAAACAGCAAAAATCTCAAAACATTATTTCGAAGTTTCTTCATGATTCTTTGAATTGCATTTTGTGTTGCGCATACTTTTGAAACTAAACCATAAGAAAATTTAAATAGTTTTAAAAGAGAATATCCGCACGTGCCAGAACATGAAAGCTAAATTTGTGTATCTACATTAAGGTGAAAGGTGAGAAAGGCGATCGGGGACATGACGGTGCCGTAGGTCCGGCTGGGAAGGATGGGCCTCGGGGACCACCTGGCCCCCCAGGAAGTCCCGCAACTAACATCCAGTACATGACAGTACCGGGGCCTCCAGGACCCCCCGGGCCCCCAGGCCCACCCGGTGTATTTCCGAACGAAATGCCAGATACACTGACCGATAGCCCCGGGATTAATCGTCTCGAACCTAGCGGAGGTAAGCAATAATATAACTTTATAAAGTGGAAAACGGCAGATAATATAAAAACATTTTTGAAGAACGGAATAGCGTTCATGATCGAATGTCTTTGTCTTGTTGCATTATATCAATGGAGACAAAAGAGTGAAAACCCGTCACAAGAATTTAATAATAATATTTTTATGTTTTTAACAGGGAAACAACGCGATTCATTACAAATTATAAGAAACTTGAACCATCTGGTACAATACCGCCAGGAGCCGTACGGTACGCAATAGTATTTCACAAACACTTTTACCAAAGATTAAGTCAGGATTGTTTTTCTTATACAGCGGGAACTTTCTAACTCGCTGAGTTGAAAAATTCCTATTTACATTTAAAATGTTGCAAAAAATTGGTTCAAAGTTGAAAACAGTTTAGCACTGTGTACTTTTATGGTCAGTTAAAGAACAAAAGTGTTTTTTTTTTAGCTTATCGCGATCCTTTGGATCCTCTGGGAGACAGTAGTGATTTTGATGATGATGAAGATGGAAGAGCTATTGTTGGGACTATTCTATTCAAGACTACAGATTCTTTGATTAGGGTAAGTTTTGTTATAAGCCTGAACAATACGGCATTATATTGATTGCAAATTGTTTTAATTTACTAATTGTAATACCTGCAATTGTTTTAATTAGATTAAGCACGTAACTTTTAAATGTCAGAAGATATATATAGTTTTACACTAGACAGCCAGGTTAAAATTAAAGGTAACCGATTTGGTTCGCTTTGCTAAAGAATTATGTTTTATTATTGTAGGTAATGTTTTGTTGTTTTTTGTGGACTCTAAGGACGATAATAATTTCAGTATGTCCGCCTGGCTTTCCAAAAGTTACAGCCATTTTACTCGGAGACAGTTGGCATTAAATTAAAGACATTTGAAAGAAGGGTGTGTCCTACGGAGCGCTTAATATTGTTCCAAATAAAATAAGGGGCGGTACTCCGAAAAGTAAAAATATTTTTTGTTTACCACTCCGTTAAGAATAAAATTAAATAAAACACATTACATACAATGGTGATTACTTTGATGACGGGGTCCAACGAGAAATCTATTATTAAAAAATATGATGTTTATAAGTAACTTCTTGTCAACGATGAATACTTTGCAAAACGTGAATTAAGGGATATTATTATTTGCGGGTACAACCGCAATGATAACGTCTTCTCTTTGAAAAATGCTTTGAATATTGTATATAACCTCATGTTTTATAAATTATTCAGCCTATGCGAAACCTATTCTATAGAGTCCGACAAGCACTTATGACTCCAATTGACCGAATTTATTATGGAGTCATAAGTGCTTGCACTTACGTCATTTTTTTTTATTTTGTTGTAAGTTAAGACTTACATCGGCTCAGTTACCATAGAAAAAGAAAAAAATAAAATTAAAACTTGTATGGCCTGTCACACTTATTTTTTTTGCTTAATAATCTTTTAAAGCTGTAAGTTCTCCAGAGTTAATAAAAAATATACATCTATGAACTACCAAGTAAACGCAACTTTTTCCAACAGATCGGTACAAACAGTCCCCTGGGCACTTTGGCGTATGTCATCCAGGAACAAGCGTTGCTCGTTCGCGTTAACAACGGCTGGCAGTACGTAGCTGTGAGTAACATGTTACAGATATTAAACCTTTTCCAATAATATATAATTTTACCTTTAAACCGCAAAGCCGTGGGTGGGGCTTTTCAAAGTTGTTTAAATTAAATTGCACCGCAGCATGTGATGTGGGGTTAACATGTAGGTACAACTTTTTACTATGACTAGAAACTACTTTCCTAATATCGACGCTTTAAAATGACTACTGTTGTGCATTTCGAATATGTGACTTTAGTAATTTACGCATTGCATCGGTCGAAAAAATTGACACCCAATATACAGGGTGTAAAAAGACCCTTAACGTAAACGAAAACTACATCTTCTACCCATCACTGGGATAGTTTTTTTCTTCTAGAACATACCTGGGAATTCACTAGTTTTGGAGATATTGAAGGTCAAAGTGCAATATTTATTTTCGTTTTTTTTTTCAAAATTGTATTCCAAGTATCATTAGTAAACTTTCTTCTGAACGAGTTCTTCTTCGAGTTTTCAAAACAAATTACGCATTTGAAGTTACAAAATTGCAATGGATACTAAACAAGCGGGCCGGTCGGGTCAACGACCAAGCGCGAGTGGCCATACGCTGAACGAAAGTTGCGTTGCGTTGTCGCGCTATGCAATGCGCGCATTATAAGAGCATCTCTTTTTTAAAGATGAAAAAAATGTATTTTCCCAGCATTATTTTTTGGTTAAAGTTACTTAACTATATGTGCAGAAAGAATGTGTGGTTATCGGCTATGTGATCGGTCTTTTTACATTCTGTATAATATTATCTATTAATCTCGAATAGTTCGTCGTTTCAATTGTTATTCAGTCCAGTCTAACATGCTTCGAAGTACCTAGATGCATCGCTTCTATTGAAATTCATAACAATATCTCCGTATCACTGGCGTATTGATAGGCAGAACAGCCTGGCCGTAGGCATTGCTTGATAGACAAAACCATCGCCTGAGTTTTACATACCTATCTTCCACGTGTATAGGAACGTTCTAGGGTACGTCTTCATTGTTTGACTTGAGTATCACTGTCTTATAGTTCAATATCGACGATTAAGCTGTTCATTGTAAAAGGATTCCTACGATGCAAACAACAAATTATATATCTATTTGTTGATAATTTTGTAGTTATATTGATTGCATGAAAGTGTGAAAGAAAATGGTTAAAACATTATTGTGAGAGAAGTGTAAGATTACCTCATTGGATATATTATCAAGTTCCAAAACTATCGATGCTACCAATACACTATACTATAGGTATTTTTAATCGATGGGTACCTTTTGGATGATACAGATACAACATTAAGTACTTTGTTTGTTCTGTACAAACTTGAACGTAAAAACTTGCGTTTATTAGTTAGCTGGGAAAGTGTTCTGATGGGTCTTAGAGAGAAAGGTTTAGAGTTAAAGGTTTTTAAGGTGTAAAGGTTACTGTCGTCTAGTTGACTGATTGATTGTAGAATTGTATGGCAAAAATGCAATTTTTTAAGTGCTTATTTTATCCATGAAACAATCATTACCAGCTAACTAGTAGCGTTTTGCTCCATTAAAATGGGGTTAATTTATGTAATATCCCTGCCAATACACTGAAGTGAGTGCGTGGTAGTAAATGTATGGTTGCGGTTAGATAATTCGAAACTCCTACTTCAAACACGACACGTAATGGACTATGAAATGAAATATGTAATTATCAACAAACCAGAATGAGTATTTTATGGCCATTCAAATGTTAAAGTAATTAAAAAGAAAAATACACACGAAAATCATTACAAAGTTATTATAAAGCCGTCACGTCAGGTACCTCTGTTGTGTAATCATAAAGAATTTAATAATAAATTGATTTAGTAATTATTCTGAAACTGTTTATTAAGTCACAGATTATTAATCTAAAACATGGAATCCGTCCAGATATTTTGTTTATTGAAACAACGGCTACTGAATATTCAATCAAAATTGTTTTATAACTTTGGCGCCTAACCAACCCCAGTGCCCCGTTCATTTGGATTAAAACATTCTTCGTCATCGACGAAAGAAACTTGATTTCTAAATATTATTACCACGAGATTTCAGACCTTAAATATTCATGAATAATAAAGAAAATTTTCTTTTCCTTACCCTGTTGGGAATAAGGAACTCTTCCTTTATTCGGGTCTTGTTATTTGAACGAAACTTATTCCTATTCCCAATGGATAAACATCCGAATGGGTTAACAGTTTCACAAATTTCATAATATTTCAATTTGAATCTTATTGTTGGTAACTAAAGCTCAGAATTAATTGCGGAAAGTATGTAGAAGGATACTCGTTTCTTCCGTTCGTATGACAAAAGTTTTTGCGTTATAGGCTTTTCTATCAATATTTTGCGTTGATGCCTAATTTCGTAAATCTCCTTTAAAACATTTAGTAAGAAATGATGTAGACAATAACAAAAAATCAAAGGTTCAGGCTAGTTATATTGTATCCTTAATGAGATACAATTTAACTAGCATGAAGTAATTATCTCGTGGTCCCCAAACTAGGTATACTGCTAGTAACTTGGGGACCAGTACAATACGAGATCGATTAGCAAGAAAACCTTAACAATATTCTAACATGCATTTGTTTTCATTTAGATGGGCTCTTTACTGGCTATCCATACACCGCCAGCAGGAGGTCCAACTCGGACGCCTTTGCAGAATATTCTAGAAACTTCTAGTTTAGTTCATCACAAAAATCCAGCAGTTGAAGGCCCTGTGGTAAGTTTCACTTTTGTATCTGATTATTTACTAATATATTATCCTTCGCATTTACTCGTCAATTAGAATAACGCAGCGGTGAGGATGATTATTCATATAAAAAACAGCGTTATGCAACCGCCCAGTTGTGTAATGTTCTAAGAAGTTGGTGATTCAACACTTTAATAACCTTGACCTTTTTAACTGACATTTTACAACCGTTGCTAGCCTGAAAAGATCTCAAGGTTGGAAAAGAAGGAATATTTTAGCACTTTGTGTAACTATCATTTGTACAGGTGACATTTACAATTTATGAAATCTTGACACTTTTTTATGAATAAATACTAGGGTACATAGATTCTTTCGAGCCTATAAATGAAATTTGTGTTGATTGAGAGAAAAAGTTTTCAGTTAATCTAGTTTTTACTGACAAAAATCTGGTTTGGTGATCTTAATCGCACAACCAAAGTTCTTGCGCTCTGTACGTTTTCTACTCTTATGAGTTTTTTTTTGTCCTTTAGCTACGCCTAGCAGCCTTAAATGAGCCACATACCGGAGATATGCATGGAGTAAGTAGCAGCAACTACGAATGTCGAAGACAATCTCAGAGAGCAAATATGGATGGCACTTTCAGAGCCTTCATATCTTCAAGGTAAGTAATTTTCTTTGTTTTTGTTGGGTCTCGCGACTATTCAGTGACACAACGAAGAAAAAGAAGAAAAACTGAATTCTGATATCACAATAAAGGACATTATTATTAAATATTACTCTTTTGTCTTTTGCGTCAAAGATACACACACACACATTATATGAAATTTGAAAGATCAATATTTTTTTTAGGTATCTTAGCTACTTATTTTCAACAGCTAGCAATTTATACTAATAAGTTGAGTGGGAATCTTTCACAATATCTACAATCAGTTTTTTGTTCACAGGGTTCAAACAATAGATTCCATCGTTAGTTGGGTAGACAGAGAAATACCAGTTGTGAACACAAGAGGCGACGTTCTCTTCAACTCCTGGGGTGAGATGTTCGATGGCTCAGGAGCACTCTTCGCCCATGCACCCAGGATCTACAGCTTCAGTGGACAAAATGTCCTCATGGATCCTGGATGGTATGTAACACCAGCTGACAATCTTTTTTCCTTCCACATTATCTTTTTAGTCTCAACATCAATTTATATACTAAACTCAAAACTTAAACACAATCAAAATGATGCAATCCCCAAAATAATTCTCGTGTCAAATTCAAAATGGATCGATTGTCGTATCCCTTTTGAAGTCACCTTAATGATAGCACGTCTACCAATATGAATAAATAAAACGATGTAGCATGTTTGCTTACAAACAAAACGGTTAACTCGAACTGTCCAGAAACAATAATAATATGACGAATTGAAGACGAAAGAAAATTGAAGAATGAAAGTACATGGCTAAACAACAGTCTTTATGGCATCTGATAACATAGAATCGAGCTGCCTTATTTTCTCTGGTAATTTAGAACCGAGTGGCGGTATGAGTACTTACCGTATTTCAATCTTTGAACCCAATACACTCAAGCTACTGTTAGGATATTGTATTGCCTTTGCTGCTAGAAATGAAAGTGTAAATGGTTCAGGTTTCTTGGTATTGGCGAGACATAGATTGGTTTCATTGGTATCTTATTGGCTTTGCCACCTACGTTCATTTTATTTGTACGAGTATTTACCGTTACATTGCTTCGCTTGTAAATAGTATCGCAATTCCATATTCTACGAACTACGAATCCCTTAGCACCCTTAGTTACTCGTACGATAGAAATCACGTCACAAACTCATATGGCGGCTTCAAAGACCCCAAACTGTTATGGTGTGTTATTTTTAAATGAAGCTGACAAAGGATCTATGCAATAATAATATGCTAAATACTAATTATTTTTATTTTTTTACTTAATAACACTACATAAAAATATTGTATTATATGATACATTTCTGTAACTGTAAATAATATTTATTATTATTATGAGCCTGTGGTGTCCCACTGCAGGGCAAAGGCCTCCCTTCCATTCTTCCACTCCTTCCTGTCTTCAGCCAATAATATAAAAATAATAAAATAATATTATGTATTAAAAATACTGTCCCTACAAAAACCCTATTTCGAAAATACCTATTTATTCTGGGCTGAAAGTTACAACTATCAAAATTTACAATCATTATAATTTATTTCTTGACGTATATCTAATATCGATGCTACAAATACCCATATAAAACGTTCACCAAAAAATAGATAATATTCTAATTAAAAATAATCATTAATCCTAAAGAAGGGCGTCCTATCAACTCATATAATCTCAACGCGGATAATCCTTGTAATCCCACCAAAGAAATATGTACTAAGGAATGGGTGATTATAGTTTCCAAACAATGTTTTACTTACAAAGACAGTTCATTGTAAAATAGTTTTGTAGACCGTGAAATTGACATTTAATTTACCCAAAACACAGAATTGGTATTGATATAAACTAAACAAAGAGTGGATCTAGGCCACAAACGACAGTTAATTGAGTTCTATTTGATTACTAATGGAAAACTAAAGTCCATTTAAAATTTTGTAATTAAAACATTCTTTAATACTAAGTATATTGACAGTCATGTAGGTACCTAAGCTTATCATGTTCCATGTTAATAATCTTAACTAGCTTATTCATTTATAATTATCATATCGTATAATTTTGAGTGGTTTCACCAATAAAGTATAATTATTTAACAAGCCTTATATTGTCAGTCTTATGAAATCTGAAGCTTATCGAATTTGTGTTACATACTCATATTATTAACGTTCATATTGCGTATCATAAAACCAATATCTCCAAAACCATTTACAAAATTACGATCTATCTCGACTGCGACAAATTGCTAATGTTTCTTATCCATTGCCCTTTAGGCCAACAAAAGCCGTGTGGCACGGCGCTAATCCAAATGGCGAGCCAGCGATGGATGCGTACTGTGACGCTTGGCACAGCAGTAATCCGGACAAGTTCGGACTCGCATCTTCGCTCCGCTCCAATAAGCTTTTAGACCAAGAAACGTAAGTGGTTTTATTAATTCTTGTGGAAACAAGGATATTTACAATTAAAACATGTAGGCTACATAAACTACAATGTCATCTCAAAGACACGATATTAATATTTATTGGATATTTTAAACATTAATATCTCTGATTACGTTGATCCAACTGACAAACATTGAAACATTTTTTCTATTCACAGATATTCATGCAGTAGTAGACTTATAGTTCTATGTGTGGAAGCAACCCCAGTAGATACAGTTAGAAGAAAAAAACGATCCAAGTAAGTAAACACTCATAATAAAAAAAAAACTCTTTTGCTAGTAACTATTTTAATAAAAATCCCCATAACATTTTCAGCATGGTAAAGTAAACTTTTACTGCAGACTTGCATTTTTCACAATATTAAAATAGTATGCACTTTGTAAAATTCTTGTTACTTTAAAGAATTTCTTTATTACTAACACTGAGGTCGTCAGTTTTTCCGTGAAGAAGTCTTGTTTTATTTATCTTGACTGATCATTTTCTCTGTAATTTTTATTTATGCATTCATGTTTATTGAACTCGCAATTTATTCATCAAAATGACTATTACCAATGTTAAAATTTCTATCCTACCAAAGTCTTTCTTTTTATTATTGATTGGGTGTTTAACAACCCATTGTGCCTCGTCAGTATTATCTCCGAATTTATAAACGAATTTTCCTATATAGACTTACATAAACCAAGCGTTATTGACTACCTAGCTGTTCAATCATTGATTTTCTATCGCAGGTATCGCAACGCATCGGAGAAGATGCAATTTTTAAATGATATCGAAGAAAGAAACGAAACAAGGCGAAATTTATAGACATTGTTTAGCTATTTTTATTAGATTTTAAGTGAAAAGAATTGTGAAGACTGTAAATAAATTGTATGTAGACAAAGACATTTCGTAAAGCAATGATTCCGGTGGAACATATCGACAATATATCTTAATTAACTGAACGACGCTATTTGCTTTAGATAATGCTTTTCTTAAGGCAGTGATGAGGTATATATGTACTTTATATTGGTACTTAGGTACCACTAAAACATAAATACGGTGTACATAATATTTGTTATACAGATATCCTTCGGGTTTGAAAAGCTTTAGTTCTTGGAATATTTATTTTTAATAAAAGTAGTTACGTGCTATCAGCGTCACTGCAATTGGGAAAAGTGATAAACTTTTTTAGTTGAAATAGTTTCTTAGAGATTTTGTAAATAACAGGTTAAAATAATAAATTTCTAACTCTCTTATAACATTACTATCGATTGTAAATAAATCTCTTTAATTTTCTGAATCATTTCATTATCGTACATACGTACGTTTATTAAAATTATTTTATTGTAAGTTTTTTTTTTTACTTTAAAATTGTACTGAATACATAAATTCATTCTAAATAATTATAATTAATAAGTTGAAATAATGGCCTCCTTCTAAGATGCCTAATTAATGAATTATAAATGTAATTAAAACGAAATGTTAATATAATAATAGCCACATAGTGTTGTATCTTCTCTGTATATATTTTTTTGTATATTAATGTTGGGACTGTTCTCATGCTATGTTTTTTTAGAGATTTGTAAATATAGTTATAGAAAAGGAACAAACTATTATAAATGCCTATATACCGTTTACAAAACTTCTTTGACCTAAGAGGTATTCTTTCATCACATATCATTTTTATACCCAATATTTTGTACAAAGTTACACTTTTTTCTTCAAACTTTTGGATCCCAATGCCAATCCAGCACAGCATGACAACAGTCTGCCTATGATAAGTCAGTATAAAAATAAATGTCGACTCTATAATTCAGCTGATAACGTTTCTTTTTCTTTATTTCATAGACGCATCAAACTGTAAGTGTCAAGTGAAATATAACTAATAATCGTAAGGACCTTGTAATTTTTCATTGTTAAAAAAACGAATGCTAGGTAAAATTTTATTGTACTTAATAAGTACAGATTGTTTTGAAAATAAAGGAGAGATTTTTAACTACGTTGTTTTTCTTGACATTCTAAAAATATTTCACCTCGGCTACCTTAACGTCACTCCTATTTAAATTCCCCGAAGGATTAAGTAGAGTTATGTCCATCCAAATTTTGTCAAATACGTCTAAGTTTGTTGTAGGTAATGCCGGGCGTTAGGAATCTGGATTAGTATCTAGATTCCTGGATAGCAATAAGAAAACCCTATAAAACTCTTACCAAACAGAACTTGTTCTTAGCTATATGCAACAAATACACCAACTAGACCAATGAGAGGTTTAGGAGCATTTGGTCAAAAGAGCAAAATGACAAGTAGGTTGCAAATTGTCAAAAGAGCAGATCGACAAAAGCGAAGAATGGCAAAAGCGCATAAATTCAAAAGCTCAAAATGACTTTGTCAAAAATTCTACTTCAATGTGTTACCTGTGTTCTGACTCACACATGTTAGTAGTGGAAAAAGAAAAAAACATATTAGAAAAAATCATATGTATTTCAAATAGGTCATCATTTCAAATTATTAACAAAAACTGTATTCATCTCCTATTTTAAGCGCTTTTTTATTAACTTCAAAAGAAGGAGGAGGTTCTCAATTCGGTTGTATTTTTTTTAGGGTTGCTACCTCATTAGGTACCTACAGTCTGTTTTTTAATCAGGGAGACTAAAATGACATTTCATGTGTGACCAGTTTTTTGCAATTCTTAAATAGTGATGTGCCACTACCGTAAATTGCCGTTAGTAAAATCAAGTAGTATCGTTTTTTATTTAAAACTAGCTGATGCTCGCGGCTTTGCCCTCATAGATGTCGGTTATCGCACCCAGCTCCCAGAAGGATTATTTTTTACCTCCAATAAATGCCTCGATTAACAAATCAAAGTACCTTGTACTTTATGTATGGATATTATTCCAATCGAGTTAAATTATTACTACTACTTCAAATACTACCTACTCTAGTATTGCATACAAAATAGAGACACGCAGCGCAGTAGTTCAGTTTAAAATTATATATTTTGGATACTTCAAAATCAATGCGCTCGCGATTGCTTGCTTGGCGTATATCGCGCTTCTGACTATTCTCGAGTTACCGAGCAGTCTCAGTGCGGAAAAGCTAAAGACTTAATATCTCTCTGTATCCGTTTTGGTAGCGCGAGATAAAGAATCACGCTCTCGGTCACGCGCAAGTCGTATCACATGCTCCTGACTGCTCTCAGGTAATCGAGCAGTGTCAGAGCGGATATTTTGAAGACTCAACCTCTGTGTAACCGTTCGAATGCGCGAGACAAAGAATGACGATCCCGGTCGATAGCTAAATGCATTTCTCGTTGTTCCACGATTCCTGATATTGAGAAGCAGTACTGCGGACTCGTTTAATTCTAGTCGTAATTGGCGCTGCGTGATAGTTTCTGCGGAAAAACTTAGTGCATTACTCTCACGGTTAGCACCTAGCCCTTGTTCACGCTTTGCCTCGGTTTCGAGAGATCAAACCTGCGCATCTTAGAAACCCTTGAGTTTCAAGAGCAATAATCACACAGATAAATACCGAACAAAAGTATTAGCAGTCAACGTTTATTTTGTACTAACAACATGAAATTGATGATCATCAATGAACACAACTTTTTTGTTATACCTACTTCACACCGTATTTTTTTTAAATTGTATTCCTTAACTCTGCTCAAGTATGAAGAAAATGCACATCACCATCTATGAATTATAAAAACAACTAACCACTAACCTCGCCAACATGATCAAATTTAAATTATTAATTCCAAAAAGTGTTAACATGTAACTTGATTTGATTTTTTATGAAATCTCAATAGATGGCGCTGTTTGATAATTGCCTTTATACTCCTAACATTCATTAAACTATGTTGCTCTGCCCAAGTTATTTAAATAGGGTAGTTTTTATAGTGTAAAGCTAGATAATAGCAATGGCTTACTCAAAAACAACATTTAAATATGCGTCCTTAGATTACACGCTGTCACAGAATGCGTGGTAAGAATAAGGATTCACAGCTTCTCCCCCGTAGGTGATAGCGTGATAATATGTAGCATATGTGTTGACCCGACCTCTCAGTAATATTCATGCAAAATTTGAAGTAAATCCATGCAGTGCTTTTTGAGATTACCCCGGACATACGTACAGAAAAAAATTCTAAAAAGTCACTTTTTGTCACCAGTTACGTTTTTCTAACAAAAGCCAGTAATTTTTCTCGAAAATTCTCAATGTACAGTTTTTAAATCGTAAAATAAATATAAAAAGTTACGATTCAACAAACCGGTATCGTAGGTACAACACTAAACAAAAGAGCTGGCAACATTATTTGTAAGTTTGACATTTGCATGTGTCAATTTAGTCTCTGGGATTAAAAAACAGACTGTACTCCGTCATTTATGGACCGATTTTCAGATTTTTTTTTTTAACCCTATCAAATATATAAAGATTTTTGAAAATTGGTCCACTAAATGACGGAGTACCTACTGACAAATGGGTCCCATTTGTATTAAAACTCATATCTGACGAAGGACCCTCGAGGAGTAGATTTTTTTTATGATTTAGCAGTCTGAGACTTTTATTCGTAAAGGCAATCGGAGGAGGAGCAACCGTTGGTGCTGCCGGTTGTTTCCGCCGGCAGCACCAACGGTTGCTCCTACACGCAACGAGATACTCAACCCTAGATTGCCTTTACGAATAAAAGTCTCAGACTGCTAAATCATAAAAAATACTACTGTATAAATTCAAGTAACATGAATCTAATAACCATAACAAACAAAAACTTGGAACGTAAAGAAATGATATTCATACAATAATTCTAAGTAAATAATTGTATGTAACTTAAGTTTATTACAATGCGTTTATGTAAATACTGTTACATACACGCATACCATTCGTACTTTACTTAACTCAGACATGCGATGATCAGGTTAGCTATAAGTATTCATACTAACAGAAATAAGTGATGACCCTTAGAGGGTCTCTGGCTGAATAATGTCAGCCGCAAGGGTATATCGAAGATTCAGCCATGCTTATCGAAGTCGGTCGGTAAATAGAGGGAGTCTCAAGCTCGAACCCAAGCCATGCACCTCTGACTTTTCGCATTCATGTGTGTATTGTATGTATGAGTACCTATGTGAAGTAAAATTTCATGGCTCAACGATAGGAAAGTGTGTAAAAACTAGAGGACCCAATAGACGTGGCCCCGCCCGAACGTTGGTTTAAACCCGATCGCAGCACCACCTACCGTGTCCAATTGTGAATCTAAACTATCCAGCGCCCAACACAATACAACAAAAATGCAATTTGCAATATGTTGTCATTTGCTTCAAATACAATGAAGGTAAACATCATCATGGCTGACTGATATTTCTCGACGGCATGTAAAACCAAGTGAGAAGCCCACGGCATAATATTTTGATACCAGGTTAGTAACTTACTACACGATAAAAAGATGTATAAAATCCATCCAAAGGTCTGTAAAAGATCGCATTTAAGCGCGTAAGTTAAGTTAGCGAGAACAATAAAAAGACCTAGTACCTACCTATTTTATTTTCGGGACTCTTTTGAAGTGAAATTAATAATTTTATCATCTTGTTAATAGTAACAAATAATTCAAATAATATTAAAGTCACGTGAAAATTTAGTCACACATTTGACAGAAAGTTTTTTTTTATACCACGGTTGTGGCAAACAAGATTGCGGCCCGCCTGATGGTAAGCGGTTACCGTAGCCTATGGACACTCGCGACACCAGGGGCGTCACACGCGCGTTGCCGACCCTTTAAAAACCTATTTAATCCACTTTTGAAGAACCCCATACTGTAGCCCTATGAGAAAACCTCGGCAGGGAGCTCGTTCCCCAATCTTATTGCTATGCTATGCTATTCAGTGTACGCGGGAGGAACCGCACTGTACGGGACCATTTCGGCTCCAGTGTGTGAGCATGAACTCCCTGTCGACGGCGAGCGGTATGATGATGGAAAGTGGCCGTGGGCATCATATCAAACGATTCCTCGGAACACAACCCATTATACAAGCGGTAGAACACTCATAGGGAGGCAACGTCTCTCCTAAGTCAAAGAAACCAGTAAAATCAAGCTAAAGCAGCGATCCTTTCAGTGTCACACACACTCTTGTCATCAGTCACGGCAGTTTTCACATTCCACCCATAACTTCAGCCCCTATACATAGATTATACAGGAGTTTCAAAAAACTGCAACAAGCCTAGCAGCTGGCATGCATTGCCTACCAAAGCGACCCATTGCCCTCAATCGACTTTTTTTGGAACAAATTTGCATGTGATAGGGTTTTTGTTTTGCATTCCTCCCTAGTATTTTTAACCCCCGACGCAAAAAGAGGGGTGTTATAAGTTTCACCGCTATGTGTGTGTGTCTGTCTGTCTGTCTGTCTGTCTGTCTGTCTGTCTGTCTGTCTGTGGCACCGTAGCGCCCAAACGGGTGAACCGATTTAGATGCGGTTTTTTTTATTTGAAAGCAGGGTTTCTTGCGATGGTTCTTAGACATATTTCATCAAAATCGGTTCAGCCGTTTCAAGGTTATCAGCTCTTTTGTGTTAGCTACCGTTGCTATTTTAGACGTCTATGGGTATTAACTTTACTTAAAAACATATTTGTGTCTTAAAATTTCAAACACCCATGTGTGTAATATTAATAAGCAACATTATGGTGTATTTGGTCTGATGCAGCCAGGATATCTAGCAGACTAATACACTCTTGGGAAAATAATAGCAGATATGTCGTGTTTGGATTCATTTTAACCAGCATTTGATTATGCACACAATGCACTGATGGCAACAGGATGAGCAGATGCTGCAGCCAGGCTATCCAGCACACCAGTAGGTAGGCTCTTGACAAAATAATAGCAGATATATCGTGTTTGGATTTATTTTGACCAGCATTTGATTCTGCACACAATGCACTGATGGCAACAGGATGAGCTGATGCTGCAGCCAGGCTATCCAGCACACCAGTAGGTAGACTCTTGACAAAATAATAGCAGATATGTCGTGTTTGGATTCATTTCAACCAGCATTTGATTCTAAACACAATGCACTGATGGCAACAGGATGAGCTGATGCTGCAGCCAGGCTATTCAGCACACCAGTAGGTAGACTCTTGACAAAATAATAGCAGATATGTCGTGTTTGGATCCATTTCAACCAGCATTTGATTCTAAACACAATGCACTGATGGCAACAGGATGAGCTGATGCTGCAGCCAGAATATTCAGCACACCAGTAGGTTGACTCTTGACAAAATAATAGCAGATAAATGTCGTGTTTGGATTCGTTTTAACCAGCATTTTACTCTACATACAATGCGCTGAAAAATTCTCATAACTGTATATACTCTAAAAAACAAAATAAATGCGTTTAAAAATTTTAAAATAAAAATTAAATTAAAAATTTAAAAAACCCCCACCGCAAAAAGGCAAACATTTAAAAAGTTAAAAATAACACTTTAGCCATGAAATTTTACGTAACGTCGGGGTACCGTTAAAATAAGTACCTACATACCTACAAGTACTAGGAACATTCCTTACTTAAGCGGTACCCCGACGTGAAGTAAAATTTCATGGCTAAAGTGTTATTTTTAACTTTTTAAATGTTTGCCTTTTTGCGGTGGGGGTTTTTTAAATTTTTAATTTATAGTATTCCTCCTAGTTATTCAGTGCAATTTAATTCTAGCTTTTTAAGCAAGAAAAAGCGTGTATGTTAGAAAAAACTTTGGATTTTTAACGAACAAACTTTGGAATATACTTAAATATTCATGATTGCAAGGAATAAAAATCGAATAATGCTTAGAACCAATATAATTTCACGACAAAAAGCTTGAAGTGTCTCCCCAGAAAGCCGAATAAAAAATTAATCTTTTCAGAAATCCAAAACATGTAACTACTTCAAAGAAACTCGGTAGTAAGTTCAAAAAAGTCGCCTCACTTTCGCCAGAAACCTTTTAATGAAATGTAGGCTATCGACCGCCGCGTCGCAAAAAGGCGTCACTGCTCATTTATATGACGAGACCAATGTAATAAACGGGTAAAAAAAAAGAACCGCTATGTCACTGCAGAACCATTTATTAGGGAGAGTCGCCAGACATAGCTTGTAATTTTGTAAAACAAATTATTGAGAATTAGTTTTGGACGCTGACACTGTTTGGTGGGAAACGTTGCCAAGGTGAAAAATAAATTGTGGCTGTAGCCGAATAGAAGTTATACCTAAGTATTGGTTCCGCGCGAGGTGAGGTCTCTTTTTACCCGAATGCGCCAGAAGGAGGGTTATGCTTTTCTCTTATTGTTTGTCATGTAGTGGGCGTAGTCTGGCTGAAGTATGAGATTTTAAACGATATAAAGACAAGTGGTTGAGGAGCTTGTGGCTAAATTATAACAGCCGCATGGGTCGATCGAAGGTTAAGCTACGCTTGACGAGGTCGGTCCGTGGATGGGTGACCATTTATTACATACCAAGACTCCTCCGTGCCTCGGAAAGCACGTTAAGCCGTTGGTCCCGGCTGTCATTTGTAGATCTTTGACAGTCGTTACTTGTAGTCAGAAGCCCGAAAGTCTGACAACCAGTTTAACCAAGGGGTATCATGTTACCCAGTTACTGGGTTGTGGAGGTCAGACAGGCAGTCGCTCCATGTAAAACACTGGTATTCAGCTGCATCCGGTTAAACTGGAAGCCGACCCCAACATAGTTGGGAAAAGGCTAGGCAGATGATGATAAAGACAAGTGGTTTTATTCATTTATTAATTGTGTAAAAGCAGCAGACTTTGTCCAATACCTACAATAGGTTTATTAACCCTAGATAGCTAACCTCCGTCGAATCGACGGGTAGCGCGAAATAATATCGAAGTTTCTTTTTAATGACGCGTCCGAACGCCTTGATCTGGCTAGTCAACTCAGTCACCGGCAAGGTCGTGTTAGTGCCACACGAGCCGAAGAGGTAAGTAACACGGTTTTTGAAATATACTGCTTTAGCCCGTCGTTTCGACGGGTGGTTAGCTTTACCGTAGGTGTTTTGATTTGAGTGCGCGTATTAATTTTTGGTGTTAGCTTTGTTTCTTTTTTAGATTATTACTATGTATACGTTTAATGAAGACACGATAGTAAATCTGCTCAACTAAGACTTGATTGACGGTAACCTGGAAGATGGTTTTGCTAGTGAGACCGAAGACTTCGTTCTGGAAGATCATATCCAAAGGGACGAAAATTATAAGCCATCAGATTCCGACGATATATTTGTAAGTCCGCCGCCTGATTTATCTTTAGAAGAAGAACGAAGAACGTGTTATGCCAAGTAGCTTGGATACTGCTCCTTCAAGAACTTCACAAAGCTGTATCTTACACGAAAAACCAATAGATGGCCAATGTGTGTATGGAATGATCACCATTGCTTCTATCAATAGCTACGTTATCCAATTTGTTGACAGCAGAGCGCAAGGTTATTCCACGGAGAAATTTTGTGATAATACTATATCTTCAACTTGAGGAACCTTGGCTGAAGGTAAGGCTGGCCAAAACAACGATGCCAACCCAAGTATGAGAAAAAATTAGGAGCGTTCTTTTGAGGCAGCCATCCTACCAGTTAGCACTGCGCAACTGCTTTTCAAGAATAAGAAAATGAAGGAGAGTCATCAAATCCTCCAAGAAGAGAAACTCGTAAAAGGAAGACATGCGGGAAATGTCACTACAAGAAAAAGCATATGACTAAAACTATTTCCGCCAATTATGCAAGGTAGCGATATGTGGTGAACATAAAGTTGATTTTTGCATCACATGTGCTCATGAAACTTAGTTATTTCTTTTATTATTATTATAACGTTTAAGCTCCTATGTGCCATGTAACGCCAAAAGACAGATGTTTTGTTCTTTTTATTTGTTGATTTTGCATGCCAAAGTGTTTAATGTGAAAATGTTCATACTTTTTTGAGGTCTTAAGAAAGTTACTATAGTTTCATAAGTAAATAAATGTGGTTAATTTATAAAGCATTTTCTTATTCGTAAACTCATTAAATGACTGTTATAAAATCATCTGATTCACTAACTTTCCATTTTATGAAAAAACAAGCATTTTTTTTTACCCGTCGTTTCGGCGGATGGTTAGCTTAAATAGGGTACTCCAGAAGGTTAGCTATCTAGGGTTAACATGCAAAAACATAGAAGGTACAAGAGCTACCTACATCTTCTTCCTTATCCGATACGTTTACCCATTTCACCTCTTATAATTTCCCTATCTCCCCCACTTAATGCCGTAAACGATCCATGCATACATCCAGTCGTGCGGAATTGGGATCATAACGTCTGAATTTTGGTAAAATTTATAGCCGGCATAGGGCATAACCCTAATCCAGAATATGAATGAAAATGTACAGAACTTTTATTTCCCGTGTAGTCTTAGATGTGAACGAAGAAATAAATATAGGTAAGGCGTTTGGTGTTCTAAATTAGGTCTTGGCTATTCAATGCTGGGTTCGTACGTAATCCGAGGAGCTTTAATCTGACTTAGTTGAAGAAGTCTGAACTTGTTAGAATCTACAGTGCGAGTAGTACCAGTAATTTTTGCACTCGGATTTCCATATTCGCTTTCAGTTCGCCGGTGAGAGAGTAAAATAACACTAGCACATGTAGGTATTCTTTCTTCTTTAAGCTTTTATTTTAACTAGAAAGGGTGAAAAGGTTTCTATGATTAAGGTTATTTATGACATAGTAGATTATCTCTAAAAATAGTTGTAGTGGGTTTACTTTGTCATTATTTAAATAGGAAGATTTTTCAAGATATCGAAATTTTTAACTAAAAACATCCATATCATAATCCATCCCAATGTCTTTTATGTCTCTCTTTGCTAAGATTACAAGTTACGATAGACGTTGAATATGCAACTTAAAAGGTTTTCGACCTTATAGATATTATTCTTAGCAATAAACTTGTCTCGGAAATCTATGTACGCAGACCTATTTCATAATACAAAGCGGATTTTACACTAAAACCGTCATAACCGCTCCCCTGACCTTTGTGTTCACGTAAACCCAAAATTAAAAATGCGTAGTTGTTCTACTAAAGTGGTCTTGGACTTCACTTGAAACCCGGAATGGAACTTAGCATGCTAGCTCCACTGGGTAACCCAATTACCAATTACCACTTTAGTAGAACAACTACGCATTTTTAATTTTGGGTTTACGTGAACACAAAGGTCAGGGGAGCGGATAACAATAAGAAGAAATGGAATACTAAAACTAAACTAAACAAGATAAAAACGTCAAAACACATATAGGAGGCGTCTGCAACATCCATTGTGCCAACTTACATTTTGCTATCAGATATGCAAAATGTGATCGTAACACTAGTGTCATAAGATGGAGAATTGAAATTAGATGCAATGGTATTCATGTAGATAAAACTTTAATATGACAGGAACAATGGAGCAGCTGGTCTGAAGTGAGGTAACGCTCATTATATCATTTCGAATAAAGTTGTCAGTTTTTGAGTAGGAGCATGTGTTAAAATAATCTGTCTAATAAAACAGGGTCATGGAAATGTGTGAAAGGAACGTGCCGTCCGTTAAATTAAAGAGGATTTGGAGTAAATTAAAGGTGTTAGATTTTCGTACAAAGTGGTCGAAGGCATGGGTACCCCCGGATTTAATAATGGAAATGTGAATATTAATATAGAGGACAGGCTTTATTTCGTATTGCTTATCCGAAGGTTCAGTTCGCTTGTGTCCGCATTTTACCCTTTACGTACACTTTAGAATTACCATAAGTAACGATAATGGTACATTCTGTAAAACCTCTGTCCTAAAACGTTTGCTTTGGTTAATTGGGTTTCACAATATTTTTTTTGTTAACTATTAATTTTCTGTTGTTTGAATAATCTACAATAATAATGTCTAGACTGAATTTTATTAACGTCCGCGTTTATTTAGTTCTTACCTTCATGTTAAAGAACGTAAAGGTATACACACACACCTAATAATCTTAGAATTTAAATGTACCTATAGTCAATCGGGAGATCTGGTAAAATTTATTTAAGACCACATTTTACTAACTAGTTCGCTTTATAGTTGATCTACTGTCGGGCTCTTTTCAGTTATTTTGAGCAAAACTGTAGGTATATTCTTAATAAATATATTCATTTCAACACAATTTTATCAAAAATATGTTTTATAACTTTATTTTTATTTGATTTAAAAACAAATACAGTAAAATTCACTTACTCGTCTCTTTTCATTTGTATCTAATGGTCAGTTACGACGAAAATCAAATTTTGCTAATGGAAAACATATCTCAGCAATAAATATACCGAAATAAGAAATCTGTTTTGTTTTCTTTTTGATCTTTAATTTAATAAAGTAGCCGTCTAAAAATATCACAATATTGTTCGTTTGTTACATTTATTTTACGTATACCTGTAAATCCAAAATTTTATGTTACCGTTACCCGGTCTCTACCCTAATCATATAAATTGAACTAGATTATTGGTAATATGGAATTCTTTTTGTGCTTCTCAAAAGGTGCTACACATACAAATCTTATTACACCAATGTAGTTACTTTTTATATAAAAAAAATAGGAGGCCTTATTATTCTGTTTATTATTAGAAGCTAAACCAACCACGCGTTGCTGTTGCTCAGTACCTCCTGTTCATTTCTGTTTGCCTGGTAGTCCGTTTGAATAAATCAACGATATGGGTTGATTTAAAACTGTCTATCAATACCATGAATTATTCTATCATCCCCCTCTTTATTATGTTGAATTCTAAAGAGGAATGTAAGCATAATATTTTAATTTAATATGGTGAGCGCAACTAATAGTTGCGCTTTGAGGAATAATTTAGTTGCGCTTAGATGGTTGCGCTTAAATAGTTGCGCTTAGAAATAGTTCCCCCAAAAAAAGACTTGTTTGTGTGGTGACACTTCATCATAATTTCTTTTAAGATAGTGCTAATACGTGTATAAGAACCAATTGAAAGAATAATCCTGAATAAATTATTATCTTTGCGTCTCGAAAACATTGATTAAATTTGCTTCAACTTTTGCTCCTTGAACTTTATTCTAGATGAGGTCTAATATTGAATTTTGAAATGTCTCTTCGCATTGAAATTAATAGAATTTCTATTCACTTGGCCTACACGTGGATGTTGCGTGGGTAGTTTTAGACCAAAGTATAGAAAAGGTCTCACAATATAACGTGTGGTTCCAAAATGTCTAGTGCTTTAAGATCAAATAGAATACTTAATGTATAAACCCACTGTTATAAAAAAAAACCCAACCTAAACTGATCACAATCTATCTCCAATCTCCATGTTTACTCTTACCGATGAAAGAACGGCCACTTTTTTAAAATATACAAATAATTGATTCTGCAAATATTAGTGTTCAACGTTCATATTAATCGTAAAGAAACGGATATTAAGCACAGAAAAAATGTAATATGAAAATGATCAACGATATTATAAAAGCATAAGCTTTACTTTGAACTGCTTACGAAAGATATATCTGGCGTGAGTGAAATTACGAATTCTTTGTTGTTACAGTAGGCTGCATATCAGTGGTACAGACGCCAGCACGTCAAGTTACCCCAATGTGGCAAATTTCTATGATCGTTTTTCAACTTTATGCCAATCAAAATAAGGTTCATATTCAATTGGGAAAATTTGACACATTGGGGTAACTTGATGTGCTTGCGTCTGTACCTGCCACTTTGTGTTTAAACTGGCCTTGTGTAATACGCAGTTTTAATGGAAACCGGAGCCAGTTCATGGTCATTTTGTTACCATTGAAATGCAAACTACCTACTGTACAAAAAAAACATAATTAAAAAAAAGTATACAGCGTAATCATAGTAGGTATAGTATTTTATTTTATTATATACTAGCAGACGTCACGCAGTTTCACCCGCGTAGTTTCCGTTCCCGTGGGAATACGGGGATAAAAAGTAGCCTATGTCCACCGGGAATAGTGTAGCTTTCCACCAGTACAATAATTTTTATAATTGGATCATTAGTTCCGAAGATTACCCCCTACATACAAACTTACAAACTTACAAATTTTACCTCTTTATAATATTAGTATAGAAAAGCATAGACAGATTCATGAGCTATTTGCAACTGACATTTGCAAGCTAATGAAAGGTGGAATTGAAAAGGTAATAAAGATTTCGAATGTAGTTTTAATTTGAAAAGTATAATGACATAGTATAGATTCGTTTATATTTTACTCATAGGTACTGCTTTGTAGGATTCCAACGATGTTTACGTCAGTCCAGGACTTCGCCTAAATTAATTACCAACACTAATGCATGATAGCAGTAAAATAACAGAGACACAATAATGCAACTGGCCACACTCACAATGCAGTTGGCATAAGTTAAAAGGTGTTCCCATTGCAATTGTGACGTACCACCACTATCGCATCGTCCTCATTCTACCCCTTGTCATTATTCAACTGCTACAATGAGCTTGTAACTATGGTTTGTGACCAAATAGTACCTAACTGTCACACAACTTGATAGCAGGTTAAGGTTACGTTTTCCAAGGTTGAAAATTGGATGAAGTGACCATGCATTGCACATTAAAATGAAACTAGGTCGCGAAAATAAGACAAACTTAATAGGTGGAACGGTTTAATCGATTTAGCAAAATACGTAAACCTGAACTCTACCCCTGACTTAAGGTATACGTATTTTGCTAAATCGATTAAACCGTTCAACCTATTAAGTTTGAATATAAATACGTACACCTGAACTCTACCCCTGATCGCCTTCTGCGGCTGGACAGAGTTAGCTTGCGCCTGGTGACCGGGACCATCACAGGGCACTACGGCACTGCACAGCGCAACGGACAGTCCTATATGCAAAGCATGTAATGTGGAGGAGGAAACTTTATCGCTCGTGTCACCGAGATACGGAAGAGGACTCTTGGTTTACCAGAACTCCTCGCGGACACACTGAGATGCTTGGGAGGCTTAATCTGCTTCTGGTAGGAGGTGGGCTGGTTGGAGTAACCCCCCAACAAAACGAGCGCCACGGCTCACGCACAATGGTCCAGACTTGGATTAAGTGCGGAAACCAAATCCTGACTCTACCCCTGACAGAATTTAGTTGTACTTGATTGCCAGATAAAAAATTACAAGTACATTCTTGATGGTAAATTTCAACTTGATACCTCCACGCACTCCCAAAATAAAGGGTCTTGACAAACAGACAAACGGACAATAAAGTAACCTCTAAGGGTTCCGTTTCATTCCTTCGAAGGTATGAAACCTTAAAACAAGGTTCTTAACTTCATCAACCATTTTGGACCTCTCAGGCGTGTCAAAGTGTTGCGTGTTCCTTTTAATAGTCTAGATAAATATGCAGTTTTATGACACAAATATTTTACGATCATAAACGGTCATAGTGCGTGAATGTTAACATAAATAAGGCCTTAGTTAGGCATGAAACGAACCAATTTCTTAGTAAATCTAGTATGTAGTGCTAGTTGTGGAAGATTAATTAAAAGTAAGGTTTTTAATTTAACAAATTACAGTACTTCGGTCTCCTGTTGCCACTTTTCATTGTTATCGTAATTTTAAGTAGAATCGCTTTTAGATCTTTGCGTTACCTTGTGTCTAACCTTGTGAATGCACTATTCGGGTTAAAAGATGTATGTTTTTATTATCTTACCAATTTGTCTAGAATTTCATTAATTTGAGTCTTTTGTTGCCTACAGCCCCATAAAATCTATGTTCGTATTATTTTCACTATTATATAAATTGAAAACCAACATGAACTAAATATATTTACTCTAGAGTACTTAAATAAAATAATAAAGAAAACAAAGTTCATAAAAAACATTACCTACACATTTATAAAGTTTATAGCCATAAAAGCTGTCAGTAAAAATCTTAAGATTTTCAGCAATAACTGTGTGAATATAAACTTTACTATAGTAGCCGTATACAAATGTTAGACTATTCCATGCATACTAATTTTATTGGTTGAAATTTACGATTCGTCGCGGCATAGGTAAGACAATAACAATAATTCATATTTCTCGTAATGTCTGTCGGTCGTAAAATGTATATTATATAAGGTAGTCTGTGTTACTCGTATTTACAAGTTATGTCACCATTTTAATGTCTTGTGTAAAATTCAAGGGTAGTCATTTGTTATTTTCTTCACGTTTTTTGGATGTTATTTCTTGAAAATTTGTCCTTGACATCAGAGAAGGCAAAGCAAGAAGACGTGTTCATTAATGAATGTTTTACCAACTGGGGCTTGCGAAATACCTATGTATATTTATTTATTCCACAACTTTCACACAACGCCATGTAATCCCAAGCTAAGCAGAGCTTGTGTTGTGGGTACTAAACAACTGATAAATATACTTATATATATCTAAATATATAGTATGTATGTATTTATACATACATACTATAGATAAATACTATACATAAATTACAGCCAGATTTCACCCAGATTGGGTGAAATCGACATAAATTTAACCGTGTACCTATATATCGATAACTACTTACAATTTTCCACCTAAGAATACAAAGCATCTTGCTCATAGAATATCGATTAACATTAAAAAGTAAAAAAAAACACAAACAGTCCACAAAACAAACAAAGAATTGCATATCCCACACCGTATACTTCACATGACCAAAACTTCCACCAATAAACATTACCAAAGGGTTGTCCGAATTTTTATTACCTTATAGACAACCCAAGCATCCACTACGGGCCATACCCGTAACCATAAGCCATCGGCGTTATCGGTCGCGTGTTTCGCTTTTTGTTTTGACGGCACAACCCTGAAATAAAACCCTACTAAAGGGAGGTATTCCATGAAGCACACCCAAACAAAGCACACCCAGACGAAGCACACCCAAAGTATTCCACTTAGCACACCCGTAGGTGGGCTTCAAATAAAAATTTAAAATAATTAATTTCCTATTCCACGAAGCATACCTACGATTATCACTCGCATAGTGCGGAGATTAAAAAATAAAAATCTCGATAGAAGAAAATATTTATTACTTAAAACACTAACTTAAATTTCTAACATCTTTCAGTTTCATTAATAAATAGTAATGATCACATTACAATAATTAAACTGAAAGATGTTTATTTCTTAGTCTCCGCACTATGCGAGTGATAATCGTAGGTGTGCTTCGTGGAATAGGAAATTATTTTTTTTATTTTTTTATTTGAAGCCCACCTACGGGTGTGCTAAGTGGAATACTTTGGGTGTGCTTCGTCTGGGTGTGCTTTGTTTGGGTGTGCTTCACGGAATACCTCACTAAAGGTACTCCACTTCCATAGATTTTATTACAATGGTTCTACGGTAGTAGAGCACGGACTACAGCTTGTTTTCTTAGCACACTTATTACATGTTTTGATGCAGGGCTATTTGCTGCAAGGCTTGAAGCTAAATCGTTTACATGGCCGCTTGCTTAGATGCATGTTCGTGACTTGGAACGTTTTTAAAGGACTAGGATTCGGTGGATGTGTTATACAATGAATATGTAATGTGGGTAGATTGAAAGACAGTGTAGCTCGGCATAATGGCGCAGTTTTATATTCAGGAGGGTTTTCGGTTATAGAAAGAAGAGAATAATAAATAGAGGCAACTGTAGGTGTGCATGACTTGAAAGACAATAGAAATAATACTTTTACTAAACACATCATATTTTCCGATCCAACAAACGATACTAGCAGTTTTCCAAGTTCTATCACACAATCAATAAGAAATAATAAAAGAAGTTCCATTAGTGTATTTGAATTGCCAAAAGTGCCTAGAACACGAAACCAATTTGCACACAAACACTATCATAATATTTATAGTATTACAACAGTTATTGATATAGGATTATAATGATATGTCTGTTTGTCTACTTTGGCTATATAAACACTTTTTTATTATTTTATTCCACAGAAATACACGTTTTTGTGTACCTGAATAAATTATGTTTTCTGAAATAGAATTCCTAAGTCCATCAATAGTCAAATTGAAAATTTTAAATTAAGATTCTAGAACGGTGCTTCTGCTATATCAACATGAAACACCGGTAGAAATCTATGTACAGTCACGTCGTTCGATAACATGTCTATTATGTTTTCATGACTATAACACATGTCATAGTTCTATAGGTACCCAAACTCTCTCTGTAAAAGATTGGTTATTTGGCTCATGTTGTTACTTAGTAGGTGTAGTGGTAACAATATCTCTGTATTTCAGGATGTTACAAGTTTACAAGACCTTTTTTCAGCAGGTGCCTAAGTTCTTCATCGTAACATTTTACTATGTCTAAAGTTACGCCAACAAATAAATTGTGGTTTTTCAAAGAAATTTTCGTTTTAGAATAATTCCATTTTAATTTTGGGGAGTAGGTATCTAAGTAATATTTTTCGATTCAATTTATTACGTTCATCGCATGCTTTATCAATGTTTTTGTTTATTTATAATAGATGATTATTTTTTCTTGTCTTGATGAATGATATTATAGGTTTTTATTTGTGTAAATAGGTTCATCCAAACACTTTTACATAATATTTAGTTTTTTAACGGTCGGTGTTTCACTATCTGACTACTCTGAGAAAAAACACCGAAACATACTCAGAGGTCACAGTCTCTTTTAAAGACCAGAGATTTTCTTGGTCAGATCATATAACAACCATGCAGATTTGTGTCTGAAATGGTCTGGTGGTTTATTCAGCATACATCTTTTTGCTTCATTGTCTTAACAAAAACGTGCTTATTTTATAAAGGTTGCATGTCAACATATCTTCCTATCTATACTAATATATGTTTAGACAAATTTTCTTTCGTAAAACAAAATCAATAAACGACTTTCCTTTTAAAAACATAAGCTGATAACAAAACGAAGCATAATGCGCCCCTTAATAGTAACCTCACATAATAAACTAACAGAGCTTCTACGTTACGTGCATAACATTTATTTTAGCCTTTAATAGCCTAGGAAATTGATTGTAAATAACTTCAGTCCGGCTTGAAGGCAAGTAGATTATCTAAAATTGCTTGTTGGGTAGGGACCGCGATAAAATAGCCCTCCGTACGTGCTTATTTTTAAAGGGGTAAGAGAAATAACTAAGTTTGGCATTTAAGTGATTTGAATGGAAGAAGGGTATTTCGTGGGTCTATGAAAATTATGGAGAAGGTATTATTGGTTTTGGCAGCTTTGCATTTTATTGAGTTTGTTGAGTGGTATTTTTTTGGTCCTGGTCAGCGATCAGATTTATTACTTACTAGCAGATGTCCCGCGGTTTCACCCGCGAAGGTGCCGTCCCCGTGAGAATACAGGGATAAAAAGTATATTATGTGTTCATTCAGGGTCTTAGCTAACTCCATACCAAATTTTATTAAAATCCATTCAGTAGTTTTTACGTGAAAGAGTAACAAACAACCATCCATGCATGCATCCTCACAAACTTTCGCGTTTATAATATTAGTAGGATTATTATACAGAGTTACTAGCAAAACACCAACAACCTCGCAGGACTAGATAGCTAACATAATAATCAACAACTTTTGTTCTACGAGTTCTGACGTAAAACAATACATAGGACAAAAATGATATTTTAAGTTTTTATTGTACTGTCGTGACATTTGTAAGCCTATGTTTTACTCATAAAAGAAAGAATAAACAGTTTCAATCCAGCAAAGGCAATGCGTATCTCCGTTCCCAGTAGAACTCCGTTCACAGTTCATAGTGATGATCACGGGGCAAAGTGTTCATCGATTTACTGTCAAACATCTGGTTTCGTATTGGCTATCAACAGTGATAATCTAGAAGAACTTTATGTAAAGAAATAAAGAAAGAAAATGCATTTATTTGGCACGTCACAGGCACACGTTAATAATAAAAATAGGTACAAAAAAAAATTAAACTTAAAAAAAAAATAACATTAAAAATAAACAAAAATAAAAATGTGCCTAGCTGCGCCAAATAGGTCCAGTTTAGCAAAAAAGCCAGATAACTAGGGCCTGACGCTGGTTTTTAACTGGACCTGTGGTTGTTATGTGTACTCGCAGAGATGTGACAAAGTGCACAAGTACCTACAAAAATGCTATTATAAGTAAAATGGTGTACATAGGGTACCTAAACAACATTCGATCTTCAAAAACGCGTCCGTTGTCGACGCGACGCGACACTGGGTCAAGTTTGGCAAGTTGGCCACATTTTTAACCGACTTCAAAAAAAGGAGGAGGTTCTCAATTCGGTTGTATGTTTTTTTTTTTTTAGGGTTTGTTACCTCAGTACTCCGTCATTTATGGACCGATTTTCAAAATTCTTTTTTTGTTTGATAGGGTATACTAACAGATTGGTCCCATTTGTATCAAAACTCATGTCTGATGAGGGATCCTCGAGGAATTGAGGGAACTCCTCAAAAAATAAAGGCACACACGCACCGATTTTAACATTTTTAGTAACAAATCAAGCATTTTCATTTAGAAAGTATCATTTGGTGAAGAAAAACTGATGTAGAAGACAGGCAACGGAACTCTTCAACGCATAACAGCAAATTATTCGCGATTGCTATAGTCAGATGTCTATGCTGAGGTTTTGTATTTTTACAACATAATTTTCCCATTCTAGTTTAAAAGGGGCCGGCAGAGATGTACAGACTAATGTTTAGATAGAACTTCTTTAGCAATTGTTATCCAATTTCAATGATTCTTTCAAGTTTTGAAAGACTTTCTTTACACACAAAGAAGCTAAAAATTAGAAAATAAAAACTTTTTTACAAAAAAAAACAACCGACTTCTTAAAAAAAAACTAACAGGTGAAAAATAACTCCAGTTTCGGAAGTCGGTGGACAATAAAGAGCAAAAAACAAAACCACCCAAGCCACAGACTTCCGAAACTGGAGTTATTTTTCACCTGTTAGTTTTTTTTAAGAAGTCGGTTGTTTTTTAACGTGTCGATTGTTGAGCGCTTATAACCTATCGACAAGTTTTTACTTAGAATATAATTGAAGTACACCGTCCGATAGTCACCGTAACTTGAAGTCCACTTAACATGCAATTCCCAATTTTTTGAAAATTCTTAGTTGTCATCTACACTGCATCTAACTTTCTTTATATTATATGCCATTTTTAGGCTCCTATGTGTCTATGCAACTCATTCTGGTATAAATAAACAATTGTTAATGTTGATGTGTTTCAAAAGGTAGCCATCTCCCTTGACCGTTGTGGAAATTGTTGTAAGTCATTAATTTTTAGAATAAATATTTAAAGCACTAAATCCACAGGACAATTAATTTCCACATCAAAGTCCACCATTAACATCGAAGTAAAATAATCCGATAAATCCGGTTTACACATTATTACGTAAAATTAAGTACCTACCGGGCGAATTTAATTTTGTACCATCAACATCGTAATAAGTTAATAATTAATAATTTATGGTCACGATAATCTTCTAAGCCTCGTTCAACCTAATAATCTGCTAAAATAATGTTCTGCTAATTATTGATAGAGGGAAATTCGAACAACGCTGACAAGGTAAAATTTATATAGATTATGTTGCTTCTTAATTAAATACTAATACAAATATACACAGGGATCTTTGTCCTTTCATTTTGGTAAAGATTTCAGTGAAATATGGACAACATAATCATATATAGGTCAGTAGCGAGGGGTCAATTTTCTTAAGCCGAAGCCGACAAAAAAAAACAACCGACTTCTTAAAAAACACTAAGGTGAAAAATAACTCCAGTTTACTGTGGCTTTGTTAGTTTTTTTTTGTTTATTATTAGCCACCGACCTCCGAAACTGGAGCTATTTTTCACTTTAGTGTTTTTTAAGAAGTCGGTTGTTTTTTTTTTGTAAAAAAGTTTTTATTTTTAGTTCCTTCGTATGTAACGAAAGTCTTTCAAAACTTTAAAAAATCATAGATTTGTACCAGTTCGTAGGAGAAGGTGGGAGGGAAGGAAAAGCAGAGTAAAGGTGCACTAGACCCCGCAATCCTTTTTTAACCTAACCTATTCTAGTCGGGGTGCCAGGTCCCACTACGCTCGCTTTTGCATCGTTCTCTTAGTAACAGTTGTAACATTACGTTTTGTAAACCAAAGACATTCAATACCTATAAACGGGATCTTGAACAAAATTTTCATCCGATACTTTCGTCCTGGTGGACACAAGTTGATGTTTTTATTATGATATTCTATTATGTAAGATAGCGTTACTGAGACTTTAGTTTTTCTACGACATTACTTCGCATATCCTCTCTACAGTATTTGAAATCTCTTTGTTCAAGGGTTGTTAAGATTTTTCTTTATTATTTTTACACACTGATTGCAACTTGCGATATTCGCTGTAGGCACTATTGAATGTGATAATGGTAACCTAAACGCCACGCTGTTTATCTATTTATGTATTTCCATCCTTAACTCGAAATAGATACTAAACCACAAAGCGACAGGATTAACTCCACACACGTGAAGACTATATCCACTCTTAAAATACTTTAACTGTATTAGAATCTACACACAGAAATAAACACTAGAACGTACAGGGTGCTCCAAATAATCCGAATAGCTGCGAGTACCTGAACGAGGTAATATCTTCACAAACCGTCGACACAGAATAGATTAGCGTAACAGAAGACTCACTCAATTCAATAGTCAAAAGCGCACGCACACATGAGTCTACACACAGCGAGACAAAGCGTACCCATGAGCGTGTGCTTTTTATTTGACATTGTCTAGTGTAGTTTAGTAGTAGAGTTTAGTCCCTGTACGTACGTGAGCGTGAGTCAATATTCACTCGTATAAACTAAACCTGGCCTTCTGTACCTTTTGCGCTGCCGATGAAACAAGCGGAAGGAAGCCGACGACTACCGACAGGATTGGAGTAACGGAATTGTGTCAAACTTTATTGTGACTCCTACGCCTTTTGTGTCTGCAGACATGAGGTACAAATTGTTACAATGTAATTTGATTCTTTGATTCTTTTTTCGGATGGTGGCAAAGTGTATTTATTATGCGAGAGACTTTTTTTTGCGGTTTCGTTTGCGTAAAAGAAACTTACATTATATTTAATAGCACTTGGCAATAGCGTAGCTTTCCATCAGTCGAAAACTAATTTGAAATCGGGTGGGAAGTCCCAGAGATTGCCTCCAACACACCAACTTACGGACAATCAAATTGTAAGTACCTCTCCGGCGTGCGTGTATGACTATATGTATGAACGTAAATGAAACAAAAAAAGAGTATTTAAGAATCGTATCAGATGGCACTCGGTAAAAAGGCATGAGCTTAGTTATAAATATCTTGCTCGTTATTAATTTTATGATCGACTAGCTTTTGTCCGCGGCTTCGCCGGCGTGGATGTCGAAATTCTGTCCTCTATTTGTCCCCTTTAATGGTTGAATTTTCAAAAATCGTTACTTAGTGAATACTTACTCTTCACAAAGAACACCCCTTCAAGTTTCATGTCTCTGATACCAGCGGTTTGTGCTGTGCGTTGATATACCTAATTATCAAAGTTATAACAAACTTTAGAATAAGGCTTCCGGATAGACTATATTCAAAGTTGACCCTTCCGGTACGTGTGTATAAAGATTTCTGGAACTACTGACCCGGGAAAGAGCGACGTAAAACTGATCAAGTGAAAAACAACTGAGACTAAGATCAACCTGTCCAGGCGTATTGATTACAATCGTACCAAGTTTGGTTAAAATCCCTTTAGTAGTTTTTGAACTATGCGTGCAGATAAAAAAAATTAATCACATTATTGGGTTCGGTGTCGGTCTAGTAATACCCCATTTATTTATTTTGTTAATATTTTCAATGTACAGAATTTTTACTTCAACAGAATTATTATCAGTAATAATAATAGATAGATGAACTATAGCTTTAAAACTGCAAGACGGTCTAGCATAGATTTCAATAGAGTTTAGCCAGAGTGATCTCGTTGCTAAGTTTACGAGACAACTTGATTTCTCTAAGGAACCCATTCTACGTAAAATCGGGCTCCTGGAAGACGTGTTTTCTATTTTAGACTATGGTCAAATTATAGTGGTAAATTCACTGTATTGTATGCTACAGCTATCTTGATATATCAGAATTAATATTATATAGAGGAAAGATTATACTATTCATTTTTTACCTAGGGATTGAACACAAAAACTGCTAAATCAAATTAAATAAAAATCGTTTATCACTAGAAAGTATTATCGCCGAGGAACATAGTTTTTAATTTATTTTCAAAATTACGAGGGGTTGTTAAAGTTTAAAAGAAAAAGTACACAATTCACGGAGACGGACAGAAGTCGTAGTCTAGTGTTAAATAATTGTTGTGATAGGCGAAAGGTTTTGGCGCTTACTTCTCACGCACGAGATTGTGCATCAAATCCGGGTAAATCTTTCAATTCTTATGTACTTAAATTTATCGCAGACGTCATTTGAAGAAGCACATCGTAGGGAGACTTGGCCTTATTTAAACTAATATTATAATGTGGTCAAGTTTGTGTGTTTCAGACGTTGTCGGAGGTAATATCTGGATCGACAGAACTGATTTAAAAAACACTTTTACTAAAAGAAAGGCACATTATTAGTGAGTGTCAGTTATATTTTATTTATTAAACGGGGGTGGAGCAGTGGTAAGGCTCTATATGTACGCGGACAAGGTTGCGAGCGAATGGCTAGTAGTTAATTAATTAATTGTTTTAAATCGCCAATCTTCTTAACCAAATGCTCGTGCCTTCTCTGTTTGTAAAGAGGTCTTGCGAGGAGCTCTGCAATAGTTTAGTAACAGGCTGGTTATATGCTGTAACAAATGATAGCTAGTATTATCCTTACTAGGATAACATCAAACGAAATCCCTACTGCATTTTTTCGTTTCAACAGCTGCGAAGTTACAAAAAAAAATACGGCAGCTCTAAATGGAATCAAATCAAACAGCCACCGTTTGGACATCGGTCTATGTATAAAATGTTGAAGTAGGTTGGTTGAGAAGCGGTTTTTATTCGTGACAGCACATGCCACATTGAATTAGACCTGTCCGCTGGATGAAACGCAATGTTTTTGAAAGCATTAGAAAGCTTGTTTTCTTTTCTCTCTCATTTTGGATAATAATACAGTCGTGGTTTATTAAACTGTGCAGTTCATTAATTAACCGACTTCTAAAAAGGTGCAGTTTTTTACTTTGTTCACCGATTACTTCGTCAATTATTATTCGAATTTGAAAGTTCTTTTTGTTTAATTAGGTATAACAATAAAAAAATATTTTCACCAATTCAATTAGTGGATAAATTATAAATTAGATTGAGTTTTCAAAAAGTATAAGGTATTTTGGGCTAAAGTAGGCAATTCCTGTATTTCAGCTTTCAATGCCGCATTCTTTGGTCACTTAATTTTGCAAAACAGATTGGAAAATGTACCAGGTACAATTAATTTTCGAGAAAAATTAAAAAATGAATATGAATCAAGTCAAAACGAGATTAGGTGTGTAGGTAGTCTTCTGTTTAAAAGAATACTTCCAAGGTGGTTAATTTTTTTTTTTAGTTTTATTATTAAGCCTCTCTTGTACATCCGTCTGTTTATCTATTTGTTAGCAACCGTAACCGTAAGAGTCAGTTAAAATTTTCTATGGGTGTTTTTTAATGATATGGTACTGTTTACGATAAGAGATAATAATAATAATATTCCACGACTACTCACACAACGCTATCTAGTCCCAAGCTAAGCAGAGCTTGTGTTATGGGTACTAAACAATGATAAACATACCTTACATATTTCTAAATACATACATACATATTATAGATACATTACACCCAGACACAGAACAAAAGATCGTGCTCATCACACAAACATTTGCCCTGGGTGGGAATCGAACCCACGACCTCCGGTATAGCAGTCAGGGCCACTCACTACTAGGCCAACAGGCCAGCTAGATACTTATGTAAAGCAATGATGGCCTAGTGGTGTACCCAGCGGATTGCCAAATCATGGGGAGTTCGAACGCAAGGCACGCACCTCTGATATTTCAGATTCATGTGCGTATTGTTTAATCACTTGCATCAAAAACGGTGAAGGAAAACATCGTGAGGAAACCGGCACGCCTGAGAGATATCTTTCGAGAGCATGTGATGCCAAGTCAGAAGCCCATGGGTGGCATTAAAACTCTGCCACCAGTTTAGTCAGCAACCACACGATAATAAGAAGAAGAACGACGATAATAAGGGGAGAGTAGCCCAACGAGCTATGGAGAGGGCTATGCTCGGAGTCTCTCTGCGAGATCGAATCAGAAATAAGGAGATCCGTAGAAGAACCAAGGTAACCGACATAGCCCAGCGGATTAGCAGGTTGAAGTGGCAGTGGGCAGGGCACATAGCACGGAAGACTGATGACCGATGGGGTCGAAAGGTTCTCGAGTGGAGGCCACGTATCGGCAAGCGCAGCGTAGGACGTCCACCCACAAGGTGGACAGACGACCTCATTAAGGCCGCGGGAACGCGCTGGATGCGAGCCGCTTCCAACCGGTCTTATTGGAGATCTATAGGGGAGGCCTATATCCAGCAGTGGACTTCCTATGGCTGAAATGATGAATAAGAAGAAGACAGATAATCTTACATCACATTGATATGGGTCAAACACGTCAAAAGCCAAACAAGTTCGCTTCTAAACGGAATCTAAAACAGAGCTCGTCTGATGTGTGTAAATCGTTGAGGCCAGGCCCGCACGGTGAGATGCGGCTATCACGCGTGCCCATACACGCAAATTGGATTACACCGGACCATTGAAAGGACTAAAATGTTGTTCGTAAACAAATTGCTTGCGCCATGTTAATAGGCAAACGGAACAAAAATGCTGCAGTTTTTTTTGGTCGTTAGTTTAGTCATTAGTGGTAGTAGTTATCTTTATTCAAAACAATCAGTATTGTGTCGAACATATTGATAATAATAACATTTACAATTATACTTATAACTAGATTCAATTATAATTCCAACATGGGCAAAACCCATGTTAGAATTTTAATTGCTTTTTTATAAAAGTGGCCTAAATGAATCATTTTATTAATATTATACCTGTATATATAATACGGTTCGGCAACCAGTTAATAATAATAGCCTACTACTGACACCACAGCGGTTAGTCTTTTGTTCGTATGTGGAAAAATAGACGCTACAGACGCGTGCATTACCAAAGATGTCGTTTGGGCGTTGCAGACCCTGTCAAGCCCTTGGAAAACACTTCGTTTTTGAAGAATAGCCATGCTGTAGTCAATCAGGAACACTTTGGCAGGTAGCTCGTTTCACAGACAGATTGTAGGTACGTAGGATGTAGTTCCTCTGGATCCGTACAGCAGTGCTTCTCTGTAAAAAAATCCCCGTGAAAGAGAATTGAGCATCATTCCATGGTAATATTAGGCTTTCAAAGTGATTTCACTCATACTTTTTTATTTATTTTTTATTTTTAACAACATCATGCCGTATCCAAAAAAAAGCAAAAAAACGACAGGTTGTTCGCAATGACATTGTTTCTAAGAACTGTCTCAAGCTTACTCTGGTCAAAACTAATATGGCCAACCATATTGTAAAAGATTGTAATACTTTTCAACATCCAAGCTACATTTCAAAAAGCCATATTACTAAGTACGCTCAGAACTGCTACGTCATATTACATAAGCCAAAAACCTTCCTTAGGAATTATGAGAATGTAAAATAACAAGCAAGGGCCGGATCATCGTGACGAGAAATACCTCGGATGCCAACGTTCAGTGGAGTGATTTAGAATCGGTATGCCTTTGAGTCTATACGCTGCACATTATGTTATAGCCTTATTATACGGTTATGTTGGTCCATGCTTTGCTTTGGCTAAAAGTTTTCTCTTTCTTATATAAAAATAAATCGCTAAATTTTCAAATAGGTACCAGAGATATTAATTGCGATACTTTTGAATTAAGAAAACGGTTAAAGAAACGATTGCGCATCTTTTTTTTTCTGTTGAGTACTTTATTGGTCTATTGGACGCGAGTATTGGTGGTTCTACTGAACATGAGGTCCTAAGTCGAGTGTCCCCGGGTTGGATATCCCGTTTTGGTTTTTCCATCCAGATTTTTTTAGTAGCAGTCTGAAGTTTTGTTTTGATCCTTGTGGTAGGTGGCAAAAAGGGCGTGCAATCATCCTGACTTATCTTAATCGGGACTTAAACAACACTGGCGCAATGTCGGTTTTTACCGGTATACCTCTAGTTAACCCTTTGGAGAGTACTAGATTCACAATTCCCTTGTGCCGTCTCAGGTATCATGAACGTCGGACCTTGATTCTTGTAAATTACAATTTGGAGTCGTTTGGGAGCAAATCGTTTGGTATACAGGGTAGAAAGGACATCGTCCTTCATCCGGAAACCATGAGTTTGGTTCGTCATTCTGGATCCCCAAGCGTTGAGATTTTTATTCGGCTTTTCCTGATTTCCAAGTTTTATTAGATGTTCTTTTTACTTAAAACTGAACTGAAAACTGAACTATCTAAATAGAAATTACGATTTGATACAGTTAGCCAATGAGATTATTTATGAAAGAAGTGACTTATTATTATTATTTTTGTTTTTATTTCTTGAAACCGTTGGGTTCCGGATCTTTGAAAGGCGAACGAGGGGCCGAAACCAACTCTCGTAGAGGATTGAATAAGACACCAACCGTAGATTTTCCTGAATACACTAGACAAGTGCACCCAAGGAAATCCTACGATTGGTGCAGGACTATTGCAGAGGCTAAAATGGACTGGATACCTACCTAGTACTAAAGCCTCTGCCTCACACATGATGTATAAACCCAAGGCCTAAATGGTAGGGGTTGACGTACACAGTCTTATTTTATTATTAGTTAAAAGAAAAAACAACATCAAGATAAAACCGACGATAAATTTTAATGCTGGAAGGTCCAAAATCATTACAGAATACAGCATGTTCGAAGATGTCCTTTCTTCCCTGTATAACAGTGCGCGTATCCTTTCCAAGGACGACAACTGATCGACACTTTGCGTGACCAGAGGAGCTCGTTCTTAGGCCAAATAATTAGCATTGTCATTTAACGTGGTAATGCTGCCAGTTTTCTGGGCATATTTCCAGATTGTAGCGTTGTAGAGAAGTGTTTTTTATATTTGTGTGATTAATTAAATATTACTTACTTACTCTTAATTAGGTGTATTTATCATTATTAATCTTTTGACCACCAGAGCGTAAACACATCGGCGTTCCTCCCAAGCCAAGCCACAAATTCAGCGCAAATACCTACAAAAAAAAGGGATTCCAAAATCATGTAGTTCATTTATTGAATCGGTGACGTGTTAGGCGTGTTTTTATTTGTCGGTTATAACAGACCGTGGCGGTCAAAAGATTAATAACTTCTGAAAGTCGAGTAAAAAGGATGAAATTGACAACATTTTATAGACCCCGTAAGGAATATTGATACCTAAAAGTAGGTACTGTTAATATACCTGACCAACTATTTGTCGACAATTTAACAAGCTTTGAAATATATATCTGTGTAAAAAGTTGTTGTAACATAAATGCTAAACCTGCAAAACAGATGAATAAATTTCAGGTTTGTGTAAGATTGAGATAGGAATTTGAAGAAAGGGCCCTGGCTGGATTCTAGCAACTCCTCTAACATAGCTTTTGTATGTTTGTAGTGTAGGATTTCTGAACATGATCTGTTTCTTATACAAAGGTTGCCCCACATTACGATTTTTCCTGAGTGGGTGTGTTTATAAACATTAATTAACACACATACACAAACAGCCAGACCTGAAACAACTATCTGTTTACTAAACAAATATTTGTTCCGCTCGTGAACCAAAGTTGCAACATGGCAGCCAATTGCTCAGCCACTGCGCCAACTGTGCCATCATAATATATCTTATTTATTTATCTATATTTATCTATGACAATTAATAAAATTGTACAGTAAATTTGTGCAGCAAAATGAGGGTAGTTGTCACATTCACGCGGAAATAGTATCACAACGTGAGGGCATTAGATAATATCATTAACATCTGGGACGTGGAAGAGAGCGGACGTTGTAACTGTAGTTTTGTGTTTGTTTTGTTAAGCTTGTAACACCTGGTGAAAATAAACGGTAGTGTTGCACGTTATTAATTTACACATTCTTGTCTTTCTCGGTAAGGGTTGTGGTGAACTGTATACTAATATTGTGAAGAGGTAAAGTTTGTATGTTAAAAGTAATAAGCAAAACTACGAGTACGATTTTAAAAATGTTTTCTGCTGAAAGCTAAATACACTTTTACTGAGAAGAGATAAGTTTGAAGTAATATTTGATTTTTGTGTGGACAACATTTTGGGCAGGAGCGAACAATGGTTACAATAAAATTGCTACTATTTCGATTTTTAATAAAACACAAACCTACTTTAAACTGAAACTTTCTTTTATCTTTCTAAGTTAGGCCCGACTTTTAGTCTAATCAGAAGCAGTACCAGTAGGTATAATGCTTAATTTAAATTTAAAATTAAAAGTATGAGTGTACTTATGTACAAACGCCAGCTGGCACATCAAGTTACCCCAATGTTTCAAATAATCCCAATTGAATATGAACCTTATTCTGTTTGACATAGAGTTGTAAAACGATCAAAGAAATTTGACACATTGGGGTAACTTGATGTACGACTGTACAACTGTTTCTTCTACCCTGTATCTTCCAGATCCTCTAACAAACATTTTCCTTTAACGACGCATTACCTCATACAAAATCACTCCGCAAAACCTAAAATATTTCACAACACCAAAATTTTCCACTCGAAAAGCAATAAACAGACAGGTTAATTCCAACATGCGGTGGGTTAATAGTTGATTTTGGAAGCAAACTGCACAGCAGATTGAAATGTGTACGTCATGTGGTCCCATTTGACCCGTTAATGAAATATGTACGTAACCGTTAACATAATTAAATGTTGTTATGAAAGGATTACGGTTGGGTTTATGATAAAAGCAATACTGACCATTGTTGTGAACGTTTCACTGAAACACAGATGTCACTTTCTTGCAATTGTTACGTAACAACACTTTGTGACGCAAATATACAGGGGAAAATGACTGTGTGTGAGTCAGAGTTTTATAAATCTAGTTTGGCCAAATCAAAAAATCAAAATCAAATCAAAATCAAAAGTCATTTATTCAAATTAGGCTGAGGATCAGCACTTTTTGAACGTCAAAAATTCATAAGACAGTCCCCCAAAACGCCCGCCCTTCGCCACTTCCTAGTGTTTTTGCTGAGAAGAAGAAGTGGCGGAACAAACTCCCCAGCAACACGTCTGTCTGATATGTTAGAAGAACAGTTTAAACAGCATTGGAAATTAATAAACTTAATCATTTAAATTAAATAGTTTGCTACATGCTAGCTAGCACACACCAATATACAAGACAGTAGTAATAAGAATAGTACCTAGGTACCGACGTTGACAACTAAACTCATGCAAAAAATAAAATATAACTAACTGAATAAATATAAGCCTTCAAGTAAAAAGGGCGTGCCCGCTTACATGTACAAAACTGGAATACATGACTAGGTCTACGGCATTACATCAAAAATAAATAAAAAAAACGATACAATAAAAAAAATGAGACACTAGGACCATCGAAGCTAAATTAGGCCGTTATTTGTAAGCATTTAATTAATGGTTGCTATCATTGTGAAAGTTCCTTTTTTATTTTTCAAAATTATCACTACTGCTGAGCATAAGGAAATGTGGAAATTCAGGGAAAATGATATTACTGAATATCTGGAACTTGAATTGGTTCACGTATGATGATAATAACCCGAAGAATCGCGAAACTTAAGTGGCAGTGGGTAGGGCCCATTGCTCAAATAGTTCGTTTGGGCCGCAAAGTTTTGGAGTTGCGACCAAGTACCGGTAACGCAACGTTGGAAGGCCGCCCACAAGGCGGACCGCCGACTTGGTGAGGGTTGCGGGAATCTGATGGACGCGGGACGCATAATAGGACTGTGTGGTGGTGACCGTCGTTGTGGTGACATGGTGGGATTAATCCCAGGTTTATGTCCAGCTATGGACGTCTTTCGGCTGAAATGATGGCAATAGGCTCGCCACCTACCAACAAAATGCAAGAAATGTACAAGATTTGTGTGCAATGATCACTCTTAAATACCTATTTTGTCAGCAGTGTAACAAGAGTCATTCGAAGAATTCCTAAAAATACGAGTTTATCTCGGTATACCTAAGTACTAATTGTTAATTATTGATAATTATTTTACTTTAACTTGTATTTGTATTATTCGTTAGTAATTCATGTTATTACTTATAGATATTACAGAACAAACAAAGCACTTTATCAAAAAAATAGTTTCATTTACTTATATGTATATTACTATACAGGGTGTAACGGAAAGGGTATATTACATACGAAGGGCACGGATTCTCTTGGTGATAAGAAACGACATGGCAACGTTTTTATACATATACATACATAATTGTAAAGTTGAACCCGCCCGCGCCGTCGCGCCTTCGTCGGTTAGGCAGAGCCCGATAGGTCTGTACTAGGCGCGCAGAACCCGAGATAGATATACTTGAACCTTGCCGGACAGGATTATGACCCTCATAGTGTATTTAATAAACTGTCGATATTAAATAATATCGTGAAGTTTCAAAGTTATTAGTTGGGAGGTGAAATTTTGAGGAAAGACTCGTTATTAAATACTCTATTCACCCTGTTTGTATGTATATACCCTTTTCGTTACTCCCTGTATATGTTTAAAACTAGTCATACTATTTGGGGTCACCTGTGACCCCGTGCGAGCAGTTATGTAATGTTTTTTGTGCGAATAATTAAGGGTTAAATATAATCTGACGAAATGTGAGTATACCACTGTTAAACCACTGCCTTTCACTTCACGGTTGACAGGTATAATGTTATGTTAACATTAGAGATGATAATTGAAGTGTTATGACATTGTTACAGTTCTATCAAATCATTCTTTGCAATCGACCCCACAATTGGCACAACAGCTAAGTGATTGGCTTTTGCAACGGAGAGGCAGCTTCAACTCCCGCACAGAACAAATATTTATCCATCTCGGAACGTTTCTAGTCTAAGTGTTGGTTTTGTATCAAAATGTTACCTCTCAAACTATTGTACACATCCACTCAAATGTTCTTCTTATTAACACAGACTTCATCAGCAAGCGATGAAGTTGTGCAAAGACTAAGAAGGGTAAAACCACAGATATAGATAGACCTAGATAACGCAAAAGCAACTACTTCGCGTGCCTAGCTTACGTACAAAAATCGTAAGTGGCCACTTTCGCGCTCCGTTTCCTTCCATCGGTAAGTCATTTTGTGATATTATGCGTAATTAATTTATAAAACATTTTTTTTTAATCTAATGCCCTCAGTAATGTCTCAGTAAACCTAGTAATACCAAATTTGAGAAAAACACAACATTCGTATTACATTGCGTACATTCAAAAAATGGCACGCTTGGTTTTCATACAGATCGTGATATTGCGTTATTTAGGTCTATCTATATTTGTGGGTAAAACCTTTTTTTAGTGCAGTGTGAACGTAAACTGTAGTGCAAGTACTGAATTTTACAAAGAACATGTAAATCTTATATGTAAAATTCTCGTGTCACAATGTTCGTTCCCATACTCCTCCGAAACGGCTTGACCGATTCTCATGAAATTGTTTATGCATATTCAGTAAGCCTGAGAATCGGCTACTATCTATTTTTCTAACCTGTACGTGATAAGGGGTGTTCACCCCAAATTTTATTTTTTATTTTTTCGATAATTTTTTTTTTATTATGTGGCATCAAAAAATACATACAACTCTAAATTTGCACTTTTTTATCACCAACCCTTGCTTTTTAATAGTCATAGCAGAACTATTAATGACTTTTTGAAATATCACGAGGAGAGGGAAGAGGGAGGGGAGTGGGAGGGTGAGAGGGGGAAGGGAGTCGGAGTGGGGATCACGAGAGGGGGAGGGGGGAGTTTGTGAGAGGGGAGGGGAAGATTGTGTGAGGAGGAGGGGGGAGATTGTGAGAGGGGAGGGAGGGGCAGGGGTGGGAGGGGAGGGGAAGAGGCAGGAGCCGGGTGGGGGAGGGAGAAGAACCCACGACCTCCGGCATAGCAGTCAAGTCACTAACTACTTGACCAACAGGTCAGTCAAAGACTAGGTGATTATCTTACCATAAACTTATAGTGAGCTAGTACTTACCTCGCGACTTCGTGCGTTTGTATCTCGTACTTTAACATCGCCTGAATCACCTCTTAGGTTTCCAAATAAAGTATAGACTATGTGACATTAACAAATAATGTGGCGTTCTATTGGTAAAAAAAATTACCAAATCGGTTTAGCAGATGCAGAGATTGCGCCCTACAACGCTCTTATTTCCAAGCTAAATCACTAGAAAATAGTAAAGTGAGAGCATTTTGGAGGCAGTCTTTAAGTAACTTGAGTGTTTAGAAAAAAAAAATAGAAATTTTCAGTGAGTTATTTCCGTCTATAAAAGTATTGAATAATTAAGTATTTGATCGAGGCTTTTTAAAGAAACAGCTTTCAGGGTCAGACAGGATGTTGTCCTTTTCCAAGAACCGCTAAAAATAGAACCTTTTCGCTGAAATAAAGTAACAGAAAACCAATATAAAATTCACACAGCAAATACAAGATACCGAAGTCGATACAAACCTTTTAGTCTATAAAAAAATATCGAAAAAATAACAACAAAATGTCAGAGCGGTCAAATAACGTTATTGGAAATATTGACGGCAAAATATGTTGTGGTCTGCCCAGTTTTTGACTTGGTTTTAACAATATAGGCTTTATTTTCAGAATGCTATCAGTGTGACTATTTATTTATTTTTTAGCTCATCTTTTCACTAAACTCTGCAGTTAGTATCAAAGTCAAACTGTTTATTTAAATAAGCCATATAAGGCACTTTTGAAAGTCAAATTTAAGTTAAATTAATTATAAAAAGAATTCAGAAAGTTCAGGTACTCGCAACCGGCGTGTGCGTATGACAACATGTATGAATATAAACAAAGCAAAAGAAGTATGTAAGAATCGTAACATATGGCGCTCTGTTGTTTCTGCCTACCCCCATCGGAAAAAAGCGTGAGTTTATGTATTTATGTATGTATAAAAATAATTTAAGTAGCCCCTTTCAAAAGTAAGGTTCGTATGGAGAAGAACGGGTAAGAAACTCTGTAATGTACCAGTTTAAACCAGTTATGTCAGTAGGCGTAATTTATCGTCCTGCCATGTTTGCCTAATACTATCACCGAATATTTTCTAATATTGCACTGTACACTAAACTATATAATACAACTGGTGGCCTTTAAAAGCTACGGTGGCACTCACCAACGAGTTTGTTTGAATGAACGGGGCAAAAGGGGCAATCATTTAAGAGTCGTCGCATAATTATTAGCGCATTGCCTTTTCCCATGTGAAAAGGCATGCGTAATGACAAGAATACTCCACAGAAGAACACGCAAAATTACCCCAACCTTATTAACAAAAAACACGCCCACTAATCATCCTTTTGGCAAGCCCACAGCAGAAAAAGCTTTAATCCCCGCAGTGGTCTCCCAAACGCGAGTCAAACCCGATTGGTTTCCAGTCACAAAGTCTTAGCCACATATCCGATACGGGCATTCTCTAACCCCCTAATACTCATTACGAGTAACACCGCAGGCTGCAAAGGGGCCGTAAAAGCCAAGAACTTAATTAACGTCCCGAAGGTTTTACTTCACATTTATTTGGGCGTGAATTTGGTCCCGGCAATAAAAATAAACAATGAAACCCGTACAGGTGTAGGTCACGTGTTTTTACGTATGTAGGTACGCCATATGTGAATGGGTGTAGGCATGTGTGAGTGCGATGATTAAATTGATTAATTAAGATTGTGTGTTCCCATTTTTCTGTTAATTAGTTGTTTGGCTTTATTATTTTTGTGTTGTGATACTACCTTGTGAATTATTTTGATGGTTAAAGTCATTTCAATGCTATTGTAAACAGTGTTTGACAGCAAAAAGCTGGCAATGGTTGCATGTGCGAGACCTTAAGATATGGTGTTTTTTTTTGAGCATCCTCAGAAGATAACATCAATAATAATTTAATTCCACAATTATTAACATCAATAGAGGGCTTTATTCTCCACTTCGAAATTACGAATGGTAATAGTCGAGTTGATTATTACTCCGTGATCTGCTATCCAATAAAACACTACGACTTCTCAACTTGCTTCAGGTTTGATTCCTCTGTAAGCCGCACTATGTTACGATGGCAACAGACTGCTACGTGCTGGCTTTATGGACGCAGAAGCATTCCAGGGCCAACATGACGTAAATATCAATATAGGTACCTTTCAGGTAAAATGGGCCATATTGCTGTTTACAGCGTTGAATGGACATTGCCGTGCGGACGCCAGCACATCAAGTTTTCCCAAACTGTCAAATTTTCCCAATTGATTATGAACTTTATTGTGTTTGCAATAAAGTTAAAAAAACTATCAAAGAAATTTGACAGATTGGGGTGGCTAGATGTGCCTGTACATCCGGATTCAATGTCAATGAGTTCGCTATATTATTATGATTCTCCTTTTCACAGTGAATACATACAATAAAGTTGAAGCAAAATCAATGCTAAAAGTTTACCAAACCATGATTCCGAACAAGAGAATTTTGATGGATATTTAGGTACCTATTTAACCAGTTGTTTTTTTAACTAGGTAATGCAAGTTAAGACAAGTGAAGTGAGCTATCATCCTATACTATTTCTAGGGTTAAGGTACATTTCATCAAACTTTTCACGACGAAAGAATTTTACAGGTTCGACCGCCAGGAACAAAATTCACTGCCATGTTTATAAACTACGCCGTGGTGACGTACGTGACGCGATCACGTTGTCTCTCGCAGCTTTTGTTTGACCAACAGTACGCTGCACGGATGGACAAGTCGTGCGAATTCAATTGCTAGTAGCAGTGCGTTAACTACGCTCCGAGTGTAGATACGACGATTTTAATCGATTATTTTTAAACAGTGGTTTCTTTTAAGGCAGCTTTACGAAACTTTTAAAACTTTAGTTAATTAAATCCTTGCAGCAAATCAATCAATGTAGCACAAATAACGACCGCAGTGAAAACTTAAACAGTTATGTGGGTATTGTTTTAATCGTCGGGAAATATTTTATTGTGCCGGAAATACATTTAAATGAAGTGTTTTTTTATTCATTATTATAAACTACCTACATCCATCCATACTACATAACCTCACGGCTTTTGCCCATGGACCCCTATGAAGGGCAGACACCACAGAGCGCCATCTGCAACGATTCTTATATATTTCTTTAGCTTCGTTTACATTCATACAAACAACAACCCCAACCAGCTTCCCCAATGTGTGAAGTTACTTTAATAGTTTTTTTTAACTTTATTACAAATAGGATAAGGTTCATGTTTAAATGGGAAAACGTTCTCAATTGGGAAAATGTGGCAGGTTGGGTTTGATGCACTGGCGTCTGTACAAACAAAAACGAATCCGATGTTTTATTTCGGATTCGTTTTTGTTAGAATTGTAAACATGTGGCGTTCTATAGATTTCTGCCAATCCTCCATTTTCAATTTCTACCTATGGGAAAAAAGGGGTGAATATGTTAAAGTATGTAATAATAATTATACGTAGAACAAATAAAAATCACATAAGGTATTATCGTGGTAAAGATATTAGGTGATTTTGTCGGAATGTTTTAAGCACTCGGAAGAGAATGCATGCCAGAGAAATTAGTTTGATTTATGTTTTTTTTTATTTTTCATAATCTTTATAATTTATTAATGATTTGCTTATAGACACTGTGTGTGTTTAACTGTATATTTACTATAGAAATAATTATATGTAATAAATCGTTACCTGCCAGTACTTGCTTGCTGCGCTAATAAAATACTAGCAAGTACCACCACGGCTTCGCTCCCAGTATTCGATGGCGCGTTAATAATCCAGCGCGCTTCCACAAGCCAAGCCAGCTATATGAAAGCTTTCATCGCCAATCGTTGGTTATAATGTGATTAAACTTTCTTTTTAATAGGATTTTTATTACTATTACTAGTAGCTGCTCTGGCAAACTTCGTGACGCCTGAAAATCAATTTATGTCGTGTAAAATTGGACCGGACATTTGTCACCTGTCATCAATGATATTATAAGTAAAAAGGTGTAGATAGGTTATACGCGCTCAGCAAGCGACACGTTAAAATGTGGCTAACTAGCCACACTTCACCTCAGTGTGGCGTCGCGCCCCAACGGACGCGTGCGTGCGTCAGTGCACCATTTTTGAATATCGAATGTTGTTTAAGTAACCTATCTCCACCATTTTTACTTATAATATCATTGCCTGTTATGTCATCAAAGACGTCGCTGCATTTTAAAATGTTGAACTGTCGTCAAGTTTTCTTAATTTTTCTAAGATTCCGTTCAATTTTCTTAACTTTTTCTTTCATAAGATCCTTCTTCTGAAAATAATAAACACAACTAAAAAAGAATTAGCGAAATTGGTCCAGCCGTTCGTGCGTGATGCCGCGACCATGGAAAATAGGGATTCATTTTTATATATCGTCGCTGAGCCTGCAAAAACCGCTATGGATAAAAACCGAACTTTTCAGGAGAAGCAAAAAACTGTTTTTTATTCAAACTGTTACTATTATTTTAAAACTTAATATGTAGAAAATTAGAATTTATGTCGGGACATTCAGAAATATAATTATATTTTACGCCGTTTACTCTGACATTTCAGGGGCTACAATTTTTTTAAGTGAATTTGGGCACATATCGGTTTTTTTTCAGGTCGTAAATACCGCTACCTGACTTTTCACCACATGACGGATTTTTGTTTTTACTAAGTAATTTGCATTTTTGCGCTTTCCAGAACACTTAGCGGATTTACCAAACTATATTAAAATAATGAAATCGGTTTAAGTTCACTTATAAAGTATTTATTATACTTAATTAGAAAAGTATTAAACAAAATTAAATCAAAAAACAGTAAAATAAAAATATGACGGTATTTTCCCAGCCTTATTACAGTGGGGAATAGACTCACTGACCCCTTGGCTGCTGAAAATCTACCGATCCTGCCTAGCCCACAGATATGTACCACTAGCATGGCGTGAAGTGAAAGTTATTTTCATTCCCAAGCCAGGCAAATCAGATTACACACAACCAAAGGCTTATAGACCAATTAGCCTGACATCTTTCTTACTAAAGACCCTCGAGAGGCTGTGCGATAGGCATATCCGTGATGGACCCCTTCGCAAGAAACCCATTCACAAACAGCAACACGCATACTCAACTGGCAAATCCACAGAATCCGCACTGCACAGCGTAGTCTCTAAAATTGAATGCGCGATAGACCACAAACACTCATGCGTCAGGCCTTGAAAATAGTAGAGGACTGGTGCGAAGAATACCACCTAGCAGTAAACCCTGCTAAAACCAAACTAGTCCTACTTACAAAGAAAAGGAAACTGACAACACTACAGCTTCCCCGCTTCTTTGGAACAACACTAAGCCTATCAAGTGACGTCAAGTACCTGGGAATCTACTTGGACAAACAGCTAAACTGGGCAAAGCACTCAGAATACTCCACAACAAAAGCCAGCATATCCCTGTGGCAGTGTAAAAGACTGCTGTGTAGGAATTGGGGCATCAACCCAAAAATCACCCACTGGCTATACACCACGGTCATCAGACCAACAATCACGTACGGCTCCATAGTTTGGTGGCCCAGGACCAACTTAAGCACGGCTCAAAAAGAACTCGACAAACTGCAACGTTTTGCTTGCGTTGCGATCACTAGCAGTATGAAAACAGCACCCACTGCTGCCCTGTAAGCAATGTTGGGGCTACCACCTTTATACCTTATCGTGCGAGAGGAGGCGGCAATGGCAGTCTTCAGGCTAAGTAAATGTGGTACCTTAGGAAACGACTCCAGAATCAAACACATACGTATAAAAGACGATGCCATCAAGTGGCAACCCATGATGGTATCACCAAACGACAAAATACCCAAGACACACTGCTTCCAAAAACTCTACTTCGTACAACTAACCGAAGAACAGAGTGACCACTCAGGTCTAAGAGAACTAAGAATCTACACAGACGGGTCAAAAAGTGATAAGGGAACAGGAGTAGGAGTGTGCTCCAATGACCTGAACATCAAAATATCCAGACCGCTAGGCACACTCAACACTGTCTATCAGGCGGAATGTCTGGGCATCATCCATGCGGCCCATGCCATAGAATCCAGGAAAGTCATGGACACCCACATTCGCATACTCTCTGACAGTGCGTCAGTACTTCAATCTCTTGAGAAAAACTACATCACCTCGGGACTAATACTAGAATGCCACAACGCACTAGAGCGTATCACAACACTATACCACAACACGGTAACACTACAGTGGATAAAAGGACACAGTGGATCACTAGGTAACGATGCAGCGGACGAATTGGCCAGGAGGGAATCTGACACCGTGGCTGTCGGGCCCGAACCCGTAGTGCCCATCCCCTTCAACCAACTACGCGGATAGCTGCAAGAATTTACCCACACACAAGCAGAAAGCTGGTGATCCTCGTCCCCGGGCTGCAGACAGTCAAAGGAGGCCATGCCTTCCCTGGACAGGAAACTCACCAAACGCCTTCTGCGCTTGGACAGAGTTAGCTTGCGCCTGGTGACCGGGACCATCACAGGACACTGCCTACTAAACAAACACTTAGATACTACAGGCGCATGTATGGAGGAGGAGGAAACGGTGGCGCACGTGCTCCTTGAGTGCACGGGTGTCGCCGAGATACGGAAGAGGTCTCTCGGTTCACCGGAACTCTTCGTAGACGCACTGAAATGCTTGGGAGGCTTAATCTGCTTCTGGAAGGACGTGGGCTGGTTGGAGTAATCCCCAACAAAACGGCCGCCATGGCTCACGCACAATGGTCGAAACTTGGATTAAGTGCGGAAACCAAATCCCGATTGATAGATAGATGAAATACAAATAATTACCTACTGATACCGTGTCCAGGTGACCAAGTGACGCTCAATTAATTAAAAAACTTAATACGTACGAGAAAGTAAGAAGGCCCGTCAACATTACAACACTTTATACCTATTAATGATCTTGAAGATATTATTTTACAGTTATAATAGCTATTTTCGAACAAGCGCTTCACAAATTATAGGTTAGAAATTGCGAACCTATGTGATCAACCTATTAGTAAGTAATAAAAGAGGCTACTTACATTAATTACACCAAACCTGGTAGGTATCTATAATGAGTTTTGTTACACTATCTAACACTTAAAACTATTTAATTAAAATAAAATACGCTTGTAATCATTGCACCACAAGCCACGTGCCACGCACGTCTCCTGGGGGTCGAGTCTGCTATTGCAATCGTGTCTCAATGACCGGTCAATGATCGATTTTTGGCGTTTAACGTCAAACTTATGACACATTTCCTATACAAAAACTGTCAAAGTTGTCAAATATTCGATCAATGACCGGTCATTGAGATACGATTGCAATAGCAGACTCGAGCCCCTGTTTGTTTGATAAACTCGCTATGTGTCATTTCAAGGCGCAGTTCCAAGGGACTCGCTTTGAAACGAAAATACGCTATGTGACTCCTGCACACATAGAGGGTTTTTTAAGTTCGTTTTTGACCAAAATTACATAGCTGATTTTGTTATCTTCTTAGCCAAATGAGTTATGAGAAAACGGATTTTACAGGCGCACGTGGCTTGAGAAATACTATAAATTAGCATCAAAAACCAATTTACAAAAAAAAATACATAGCGGATTTTGCAGGCGCAGCGACGATATATAAATTTTGTTATTGTTGTATATTCATACATGAACTAACGCTTTTTTTCTCACGGTGGTAGGCAGAAATGGCGCAGAAAGAAAATTGATTGTTGTCTGCAGCTTAAATTTCAATTATTTTACAAAATCGAATTGTTGAAATTATCAACTGTTACCCACATCCTCGATTGAGATTTTTCTATCTAGAATTTCTTGGTAGAACCCTGCAGAAGTCTGGATTTGTTCCCGTTTGATGGGAATAGGCCCCTTATTACATGGGACTTAAACATAAGAAGCAAAATGTGGATTTCAAAAAAATCTTATCAAAACAAAGTATTTAATTTGCATTGAAACAATACAGACCGGTGGACTGGTTTACAACAATACATGTCTGCGTAACCCTTCGGTTATTACATCCGTTATGATATGTAAGTACTATCATAAAGAGTGTATTCTTAATAAGAATTGTTTCGATCAAATTCATAAACATTATTGAAAGAAAGAAAATATAATTATTTGGAACACGTACAGAAATTTAACGGTTAAAAACTTAAAACTAAATCTAACTCGTTAAATAACAAAAAGACCTTTGCGAGGCCAAAAACGACCTTTTTAATGTTTTATACCAGTGCTTGACTGCAATCCCACCTGATGGGAATCCTGAGCAGTGATGCAATCAATGTTGGTGAAGCGCACTAGTTTATTAAGAGCCTATTCAGACACCACGATATCAGCATGACGATGCTACGATATTTAATGTTAAACAATAATATAAATAATAATAATATTCCACGACTTTTTCACACAACGCCATCTAGTCCCAAGCTAAGCTAAGAGCTTGTGTTATGGGTACTAAACAGCTGATAAACATACTTATATATTTCTAAATACATACATATTATAGATAAATTACACCCAGACACAGAACAAATGATCGTGCTCATCACACAAACATTTGCCCTGGGTGGGAATCGAACCCACGACCTCCGGCATAGCAGTCAGGGTCACTAACTACTAGACCAACAGGCCAGTCAAAGCAAAAAGCAAAAATAAAATAAAAATAAAAGTGAAAAGAACAACGTGTCCATGTATTTGTTCATCTTTGAGGTTTTCATCATTGACACTAGAATTTTCAACTAATATGAAATTATATAACTAAATGAAATCACCACATCATTTCTAAAATTGATTGTTGCAATGGTTACAACAAAGTGTGACCGCTGCAGTAAAAATAGATAATAATAATTACGGTGTCAATCACATTAATTGTAACATGCCTAATTTTACTATCGCTCCAAAGTGTGCTTTAAAAATAACCTTTTTACAACTTCTGTCTAATGTACATTAGACAGAAGTTGTAAAATGTAGTATAAGTAGATTAAATTACATCATAGAGTATAAAACTATGCTTACATAGTCTATGGTCTGTGAAGATGGACGCGGGCGCAACCGGAGAGCCTGCTGTCAGTTAAAACTAATAAGCGTTCTGCAAACTCCGTTAAACTCACAAAGAATAGAATAAATAAAATATCTAAGTACTGTTTATAATAGATTGTCCAATACTATGTTATTACTGAATAAAGAAAAAGCAATAATATTTCTAATAAGAAATGAGTAGGGATACTCAAATGACACTACTTGTGAAGTGCGGGTGTACTGAATGTTATGTGTATGGCTATTTATTGTATGTTATTGAAGTGTGCAATTTGCGTTTGTTTAGTAAGAAAACAGAAAGTGTAATGCTGCTGGCTCGCTTGCTGAGACATCAGAAATAGCCTTAGTCAACATGCGTGCAATCCCCGGGTAAGTTTGTTAATCAGTTTCCCTTTGAATATGCAGCAAATATTACTAAAAATGCTAAAAATACGAACTGTTCTAACAGCACAAAGTGGCGGTAGGAGGTCGTTCTAGAATTTACTAGCAGTGAATTTTATACTACCACGGAATGCAGCAGTTTTGTGAGACGAGGCCAACAGAAGGTAAGCAGAAGTTCTTGTTTTGATTCTGTTCATGTCTCGCCACCAAGTCAACTTATTAATTAATTAAACTCCAAGCGGACGCCGGCGTCCGCGCTGTCTTGTCTTTTTATTTTGTCTCTAATTGACACGATTGAAAGGTTAAATAGATAAGCTGTATTTTTTTTTGCAGGAAAAGTGATAAAGAGTAGGGTAGCCAGAAGTAGCTTTCTGGGATCTGACATTCTCATCAAATTACCCTTATTTAAAAATGGAGTTACATGAGATCGAGGAGGAATGTAAAAACAGAATCTCGCACATGCATTCTGCACTCGCTGAATTAACCTGTCACTTCTCCCAAGAATGCACGTCACATACACACTGTCTGCGTAATTTAGAATGGATAAAACTAGTGACTCACAAAGCATGACACGCATATCCACACTAATGTACCCGACGAACGTACACGGTATAGGAGTTTAAGACGGTAAAAACAATTTGTGAACAGCCTCCAAGATGTGTCTAAATGTAGGTGCTCTTTCACCTTCTCAATGGGACACCCATCAACCCTCAAACCCAGATTGTGACCCAGCATTTTATTAACTAGTCAATTACCGCAATCCAGACACAATTAAATTTCTATTGTTTGCGGACACCGGTGTCCAGCGGAGCCTAATGAGTTAAGAAAGACTCTTGAACCTAACAAAAAATATTTTGTTTTTATTGACACATCGTCTAAGTAAAAAAAAATCATAGAAAACATACAAGGAAAATACTTCTCCATTTAATTTGTCTACCGACTCTTGAGGTTGTCAAAAAATGAATTGATGCATGACATTGACTGACGTTGACAGTGTCTATCAACAACTGTCAAGGATATTCGAGGAAAATCTTTTCAACAGACATTTAATTGTAAAGGTGAGATTTGTTTTTTAACCGACTTCTAAAAAGGAGGTTCTATATTCGTGTGTATTTTTTTTTTATGTATGTTACCTGATTTCTCCCTCATTTGTGCACCGATTCTCAAAATTCTTTTTTTATTTGAAAGAGTATACTCCTTAGGTGGTCCCATTTTAATTTGGTGAAGATCTGGTGCTGATCTTCGGAGATATACAACGGAACTCTTCAGAAATAGACGGCAAATCTGTCGTGATTGCTGGAATCGCTTGGATGTTTATTGTTTATACAACATCATGACGTATCATCACGCCTGTATGCTCTGAGGGGTACGCAGATGTGTACAATATACCAAGATTTCGACAGTTAGGTACTTATGTTAAGTTTCATTTATTAGGGATAAGTGGATAATCCTATTCCCACGATATGTATTGTTAACAATTAACAATATACAATAAATTCATGGCAAATATTTGTTTAGGAACAACTAAAAATGGAGAAATAAAAAACTTTTGCAATTAGGAAGCTTTGGTGATTTTGTCTTGTTCATGATGGGCCACCGACTTCCAAATTTAGAGTTATTTTACACCGGTTAGTGATTTTTTTTGAAGTCGGTTTTATTTTGGCAAAAATAGTTTTTTATTTTATAGATATTGACTATTATTTCTGGAATAATGACGAAATGCATTATTGTAATAACAATCATTCCAGCTTTTTAATTTCGGATGAAAGAAAGCGCTTGATGACTTCTTATCGATTTTTGATGACTTATTTCAATCGCCTTATGTAGGTGATCACATAATATTATCTAATATGGTTTAAAAACAAAGTACTTTTGAGTATTGTTTTTTCAACATAATTATTGAAATCCTTGTTTATCAGTAAGTGAATTATTGTTAATTCTCATGAGGAAATAAAGTTTTTTTTTCTTTTTAATACTAAAGACCCTGGCTTGACTGCTTTCCCACCTGACGCAGTGATGCAATCAGTGATGGTGAAGCGCACTAGTTTATTAAGAGCCCTCGACCCTTGAAGACACCTAAATTATAATCGGACGGGAAAACCGCAGCAGGCAAGTTGTTCCAGTCCTTCGATGTACGCGGTATACACGACGAGGCGAACAGTGGTTAGATATTTATAGAAAGACGAGGACGTTCCTCGCAATGCGTACCGTATCCATGACAGCTGCCTTCTGCATCTGATTCCTAATCCAGATGTTTAGCGAAAGTTTTTCAAGTTGTTGGTCGAAACTGTTAGCTATCAGACCCTTTACTAAAATGACTATCGGCACTATACATGTTGAGTATTGTTGAGTCTAGCTTAGTATGGAATGACAGATCAATTTGCCTTCACTTCACCGACGTTTTTCCGGGTTGATTTTTACAGAATAGCTGTAGGACCAATGGTCTACTAATGGTCCTTTTTGCGTCACATTTTTGTGATGCAAAAAGTTTCAGTGTTAGTGAAAATTAGCATTAATTCAAACAAAAATTTTAAACACAAAGTCTTAGAATATAAAACATATAGAAGCCGTGTTTAGTACATAACACGGGCGAAATTATGAGTCCACTTTATTATCTTTGTGTGCGTGAGCCGAATGTGTTTACACACGAGCTGTGTTCGACAGAACTTTACATTTTGATTTGGTCTCAGTTTTAGTTTGTTCTCACTTTTTACACTGGTACTAGGTTTCTATGCGTTATTATTATAAGTACAAAGGTTATCACTATTGTTTATGATTTCTTAAATAAAATATTCTCAACCTGACCTGACCTGTGGCTGAAGTTATCTTAATTATACTAAATGGTTTTCTTATCTTCAAAGCTCTGTTCAAAACAGTTGAGGCTTTGTGTCTTGCAGTAAATTATAATAGTTTTGAAAAATAATACATGAATCTTTTTAAATACGTGATATTTTAGATAAATGTACCTAAATGCATTATCTTGTCTACTGTTAATGGTCTGATATATTTTATTGTTTAGGTACTTAAAAATAAGTATAACCAACCTAGCTTGTAGCTTATGTCAGTTTTTTTTTCTGATTGTATTTATTGTATTATTTTAAGTATAATTAGATAGATATATATATTAGACATAGATAGGAATATAAAATATTTCTATAGTTGTACTCGTGTAGCGGTCACAGCTACACCGGAATTCGTATGAATTCGTAATATTAATTTAAACTTTTTATAATTGTAAACACTCCACAATACCAAATCTAGACTTGCTCGTAGACCTAAGTTCTGCTAGTTGACTCGATATCGTCTTCTTAGCTTTTTGTCTGTGTCCAGTAATTTCCCCGCTGTCGTCTTAACTTAATTGTAGCCTTAAGCGACTCAGAAGTGTTGAGAAATTAATTATACAAAAATAACGTTCAAACCACCGTTTCATTTCGCCATTTTGCTCTATACACTTCATTGGTGACCCCGTCAAAGAGCACAGTAGCCACGCGGAGCAAAGATGCCTACCGGAGCAGAGCAGGGAGCGCAGGCGGACGCAGCAATGGTCAAGCAGGACGTGTGCAGAGTCAGCGTGAAGTTGCCGCCATTCTGGCCTGAGGAGCCGACACTTTGGTTTGCACAAGTAGAAGGTCAGTTTACAATAGCCGGCATTACCGCCGACACCACAAAATTCTACACGGTCGTGGGTCAGCTAGACCATCGCTACATGGTAGAAGCTCGGGACATAATAGAGAACCCACCAGCACAGGACAAGTACGCCAAGCTGAAGGCTGAGCTCATACGTCGACTATCCGACTCGCGTGAAAAAAGGGTTCAGCAAATCCTCACTCAAGAGGAGCTCGGCGACCGGAAGCCATCACAGTTCTTGCGGCACCTGCAGACTTTGGCCGGACCACATGTTCCAGACACATTCCTAGCCACGTTGTGGGCGAGCAGGTTGCCGACGAACATACAGACGGTAATAGCTTCCCAGCCTAACCTTCCGCTTCAGTCTGTCGCAGATTTGGCCGACCGCGTGCACGAGATCGCGCCAACGCGGCCAGCGCTCACGACACCTCCCGCCGTGGCGAGCACGAGCACCAGCAGTGACATCGCGGAGCTGAAACAGTGCATGGCGGAGTTATGTCTACAGGTGGCGGCTCTACAAAAGCAAGGTCAGGTACACCATCGATCGCGCTCCACAGATAGGTACCGGCGTGGTGACAGAGAACCGACCCCAAGCCGACGCCGCAGTCGCTCGCGCTCCAGCAGCGCGTGGAACGACGCTCACTGCTGGTACCACAACAGTTTCGGTGACAGGGCCACGCGGTGCAGGTCGCCATGTACGTACGCGGGAAACGCCGTCGGCAGCCGGAAATAGCGGCAAATGGCTGCCCTCACAAACCACGCCGCCTATTCGTAACAGATCGGGACTCTAAAACCACGTTTTTAGTAGACACAGGGTCCGATCTGTGCGTATACCCACGTGCAGCCCTACGACAGCAGCGCAGCAGGACGGCGTACCAGTTATACGCGGCAAACGGAACTGCCATCGACACGTACGGTTGGGTGGAGCTCCACTTGAATTTAGGGCTTCGCCGCGTGTACACGTGGAAGTTCGTGGTTGCAGACGTCACCAAGGCAATCATAGGCGCCGACTTCTTGGCGCATTATAACATCTTGGTAGACCTCAAAAGTCACCGGCTAATCGATGGGCTGACCCAACTGTCTTCGCCAGCGTCGCCAGCGGCCGAATCAGCAGCAATGATCGCCTCAGTGAAGTCCGTAGGAGGCAACACGGAGTACCACGAGATACTTCGCCAGTACCCGGAAGTCACGCGGCCTGCTGGAACACAGAAACAGGTCAGTCACGGTACCGAACATCACATCCGCACTACACCAGGTCCGCCTATCACTGGACGACCTCGCCGTCTTGCACCAGACAAACTGAAGGCAGCACAGAGGGAGTTCGAGGCTATGCTGGCTAACGGCACAGCACGGCCGTCAGAGAGTCCGTGGTCGTCCCCACTTCACCTCGCTCCTAAGAAGGACAACAGCTGGCGGCCATGCGGTGACTACAGGGCACTCAATGCCCGTACTGTTCCGGACAGATACCCCATCCCGCATATACAGGACTTCTCACATCAGCTGGCTGGCAGCCGAATATATAGCAAAATCGATCTCATTAAAGCATACAATCAGATACCAGTCCAGCCAGCCGACGTTCACAAGACAGCGATCACAACACCTTTCGGACTGTACGAATTTCCATTCATGACCTTTGGCCTCAGGAATGCCGCTCAAACGTTCCAACGGTTCATGGACGAGGTGCTGCGCGGGCTGCCGTTCTGCTACTGTTATTTAGACGATATTCTCTTGTTCTCAGAGACAGCAGCCCAGCACACCGAGCACCTGCATCAGCTTCTGAAGCGGTTATCCCAGTATGGAATTATTATTAACTCGGCAAAGTGTGAGTTTGGCCGTACCACCATAACTTTCCTAGGACACGAAGTATCCGAAGAAGGTGTTCGCCCGCTGCAGGAGAAGGTGCAGGCAATCCAGGACTTCCCAGCTCCCAAGACTGTCAAGGAGATGCGTCGCTTCCTGGGTATGTTCAATTTTTACCGCCGCTTTGTCCCAGATGCCGCTCGCTTACAAGCGCCACTCAACGTAGTTCTGGCAGGACCTAAAACAAAGAGAACACAAACAATTAATCTATCGCAAGAAATGCTAGACGCTTTTAACGCTTGTAAAAGTGGCTTATCTAGGGCAGCTCTGCTTGCTCACCCAGAGCCCAACGCCGAACTCGCGATATTTACAGACGCTTCAGACACTTCTATGGGTGCAGTATTACAGCAGAAGTCAGGTGTCACATGGAACCCACTAGCATTTTTCTCTAGGCGACTGTCAGCTTCACAGAAAAAGTATAGCCCTTATGACAGGGAGCTCTTAGCCATCTACGACGCAGTCAGATACTTCCGCCACATGGTTGAAGGTAGGCACTTCACCATTTACACGGATCACAAACCCCTGTCATATGTGTACGCACACAACCGTGACAACTGTTCACCGAGGCAATACCGGTACCTGGACTACATTGCTCAATTCACCACGGATATCAGGTTTGTCGCAGGCAGGGACAACATTGTGGCAGACGCGCTGTCGCGTGTGGAGTCGGTGGCAGTACCGGCGTGTAATTACACAGCTCTTGCACAGTCCCAAGAAACAGACCACGAGCTGCAGGGGCTCTTAAATAACAACAGCACGTCACTCAAGCTGTGTAAAGTGCATTTCACGGACTCAGGCACTGAACTATATTGTGATGTCTCCACTGGTAACACCCGCCCTTATGTTACAGAACCCTTCAGGAGGCAGGTGTTCCAAAAACTACACCAGCTGAGCCATCCCGGCAGACAGGCCACAGTCAAACTGATTTCTGAGCGTTTCGTTTGGCCTGGCCTAAAGAAGGACTGCAGGGCCTGGACCAGAGAGTGCGTAGAGTGCCAGAAGAACAAAATCTCGCGGCACACAACCAGTCCCACCTCCGCTTTCCCTGTCCCTTCCCAACGCTTCTCCCATGTCCACATGGACATAGTAGGGCCACTGACCGTGTCATCAAATTACAGGTACATACTAACTGTGGTCGACCGCTTCACCCGCTGGCCTGAGGCGTACCCCATCGCGGACATCACAGCGGAGACATGCGCCCGCACTTTCATCACCGGCTGGGTGTCCCGCTTTGGCTGCCCCCAGCGCATCACTACCGACAGGGGCAGGCAGTTTGAGAGCAAGCTGTTCCACACCATCACGGAGACCCTCGGTAGCCAGCACCGCCCAACCACAGCATACCACCCAGCCTGTAATGGCATGGTGGAACGCCTACACCGCCAGCTGAAGGCAGCCATCCGCTGCCACACAGACACCAACTGGACCGAAGCACTACCCCTGGTGCTGCTCGGCATCCGCAGCGCCTGGAAGGAAGACGTCAAAGCATCAGCGGCAGAGCTCGTTTACGGCGAGCCCCTAAGACTCCCAGGCGAGTTCATCGCCCCCACACTCACCAGCACAGTCGACTACACCGACTTCGCGTCAAGACTCCGGCATCACATGGCGAAGCTGTCTCCAGAACCGGCGAGTCGACACGGCAACAAGCCGTTCTACGTGCCCGACAGCTTGTCAACTTCGTCTCATGTATTCTTGCGACATGACGCCGTTCGCCGACCGCTAGACCCGCCGTACACCGGCCCCTACAGAGTCCTGCAAAGAGGCGACAAAACGTACCGTATTGAGGTAAACGGAAAGGAAACCACAGTAACCGTAGATCGGTTGAAACCCGCTTACCTCAATAACGCAGACTACAGTCCCTCCGGTGTAACCAGCGCACCAACGGTCGCAAACACAGCACCAACGCCACCGCAGCCCACCGTCGAGAAGAAAACACGCTCCGGCCGCACCGTTCGCTTCCCGGACTACTATCACCCGTAGCTAAGTAGCCACGGTCTCAGGGGGGGAGTAGTGTAGCGGTCACAGCTACACCGGAATTCGTATGAATTCGTAATATTAATTTAAACTTTTTATAATTGTAAACACTCCACAATACCAAATCTAGACTTGCTCGTAGACCTAAGTTCTGCTAGTTGACTCGATATCGTCTTCTTAGCTTTTTGTCTGTGTCCAGTAATTTCCCCGCTGTCGTCTTAACTTAATTGTAGCCTTAAGCGACTCAGAAGTGTTGAGAAATTAATTATACAAAAATAACGTTCAAACCACCGTTTCATTTCGCCATTTTGCTCTATACACTTCACTCGTATGGTATAAAACATCCGATCTTTTCTTTTTTATATTTTTTTTTTCAACATAAAAAGTTGTTTATAAAACTCAATTTATTAGGTCTCTTCTCTTCTTTTTGTATGGTTAGTAACTAACCTGCTGCCAGAGTTATATTCGCCTCTGATTTTGTGGAAGAGGATGATACACCAAATCTTCTTCTTCTACATAATAAAAATGAAACGCTAAATGTGTTCCTAAGCGCAAATCTCGAACCGATTTCGCTAATTCTTTATTTTGAATATTTCTTGAAGTACGAGGATGGATCTGACGGAGCGAAATATTAAAAAAAATGCCTGAAAAAGTCTAAAAACAACACTTTTCTACTTTTCTATACTATCATTTAAACGATTCGTAATAGTAGTTATTTTTGGATCGAATCTATTTGTTGTCATCTTATTAAACGTTTGTATTTATCTAATATATAAAATTGTCGTTTCTCAGTGTTTGGAACAAACTTCTTCGAAACGGCAAGATCGATTCTTATGATATTTTGTGCACGTATATTCAGTAGGTCTAAGGTAGGTAAGTAGGTCTAAGGATGTAAACACAAAATAAGACTAATGAATTGATTCTAAGGCGGAACTAAGTTTGCCAGGGCAGTCATTCTACAATTATTTATTTATTTATTTTAGTTAATTAAAACGGCACAGGTCCAATTATATTAATTAACATAGAATTATGAAAAAAAAAGAAAGATGTGTCCAACACATATCTTTTTTACGAGAAAAATAGTGTAATAAAAGAATAAATATTTGACAGTGTTCTTAAAATATAAAAAAATAAAAAATACAAAATGACCAGAACTTTGATTAGTCCATAGAGACGTTTTAAGGGATTAGACATCACCAACCGTCGAAAAATTATGAGCAGAGGAATTGGCACCACTCTATTGCATTATTCAATTTACGAACGATTAATTACGGCCTTTTAATTGTTAAAATCATTGCATAAATAAAAAAGCGATTCTTTCGCCGCACTGCACGATGCCCCGATGGTGGTAACCACAATCGCTCCTCGCAACGACCACACACCGCTAATTACATTTAACGCTTCAGCTGTCTATTGACCACTAATTGGATATTTTTATTTCCAGTCTCAATTACGTTCGCAGCATTAATGAGTTCACGGAGAACTGAATAAATACGCCGTTATTTACTGATAAAATATATATTATTATTCATATTCATTCATGTTAAATGGAAACGTAAAAATAATATAAGCCAAATATTTGCATATATTGCAGATATAATTATGACAAAGGATTTTGCTCACAAAATAATATTGTATCATCAACATTTTTGTGACAAAGGTTTTAATAAAAATCCACAAGCTATGATATTTTACGATATATCTGAGGATAAACTTTTTTACAAAACCAAGTACCTACTTATGTACTTTTATTAAAACATAGAATCAATTTAAAGGTTAAACAAAGTTATTTTGAGCAAATATTTAATCCCGTTCCTTCAGGGCTCAGAAATTTCCCGATGCTTAGTAAATTCTTTACAAAACTTATTACTTCCAATGTTCAGGGTTTTATTCAATAAAGCAAGTTATTTTGGTGTCCTTTAACTTTATAACGTAAAATTGAGGTTCGTTTCTTAATGAAAATCTGCAAAAACGTTTTATTATTCCTTGACAAAAAAAAAATCTTTAAAAATAGTGATAGTTGAAGTGGAGAGAAAGACTGGACTACGGATATATCTTCGTTAGTAAGGAGCAAAAAGAAATGGGTCACTATTTCGGGTCGGATTAGAATTGTGTCAGTTCCTAGCCCGATTTATTATTAAGTGGGGCCAGTTTTAGCACAGTTAAGTGCTCCAGCAGACACAAAATCGCACTGAGTATTTTGCGTATGCTACGCTGATATAGTGCTACGCGCTTTAAGTCGTGCTACGCTTGCTACGCGCTTTAAGTCGTGCTATGCTTGCTACGCGCTTTAAGTCGTGCTACGCTTGCTACTCCGATATAATGTACGCGCGTAAAGTCATGGATACAGACAAAGCTTCAATTAATTAATTGTTTCGATGATGCCTCTGTCGGTGTATTGTTGTACATGTAATGACGCCATTATTGGCTTAGTTTCTTCCAGGATTTTTAAATTCGTGTTGTCTTAAATAATTTCCAAGTGGCTTCTTACTTACATTTTAACAAAATACATATCATATATGTATTTGTGGCATATATAACCAATCCCTTCGGGTTAAACCAATGTTATAGGAAACAACCTCCTGCTTTTTAGAAGTCAGTTAAAAATAGCAACCCTTTGCGTAAATGAAATAAATTTCGTCAACTCCGATAGAGCATGAATACTGTACCTATGTGAAACTTACCAACTTTTTTAATCCATTTAGATTCAAAATGAATCATATTTATTCAGTATTGTCACCAACGAGGGTCGTAATAGCATTTTCCTGTTGACACGGATAGCTTTTTGACGAAAGTATTTTAAAATATTTAGGATGAATAAAAATATGATTTAGGATTTATTTAGGAAAAAGTTGGGAAGAAAAATTTAGGTAAGTTAGTAGTTCTACGTACGTTAACCTATTGTTATTTTAATTCGTTTAGTAACTTTGTATATAGAAATTTGTTATCTCGAACAAGAATTCTGACCCCGTTTGCAGGTATACGGGAGTTGAATTTCTTTGAATGCTATAATTATATTCAATCAAAGGTACTGCATTAGTTTACATGGTCTTATCAATACAAGATCTGACTTTTTAATAGACTGTAAAACACTGTTACAAACGCGAAGGGAGTTTATTTCAGTGTTTTTTCTTAGCTTGTCAGACACCTAAATACCTTTGACCTCAAATTAATCGATAAAGTGACAGTTTAGTAGAAAAAAATCTTCTAACTATCGTGGAAATCATGCTCGACAATTGTGGCTTCTTACGACACATTTCTTCTATTATATCTTGATATTGTCTTTCTCAAGGCAGAAGAAATTATACCATACCATAATATAGAATACCACAATCTGTCAATTTGTTGAATATTCATGACTTACAGCTCAAGATAGCAACTTTAATACTATAAAAGTTGTTAGCTTTTTAAATAATAAATTATTAATTTTCGTTTAAAAAACAATTTTGTAATAAAAGTGTTCTTAATTAATAAAATTATATAGAAACAATTCTGATATTATAAACATACCCGAAACCTATATGTAACGTCCTCGCATGTCTAAAGGCAGTTGGTTTTCAATATATCGTGAGCAACACAGTCGTGTTTACAGGCCCCGCTTACAAGAAACTGTTAAACTTTGATTGTGAAGCTCAAGACAATTTATGGATTTGAAATATGAACTGTCATGGACGGTTATTCGATTTATATAACCACTAGCTAACCCGGCAAATTTCGTTCTGCCATAGATTTAATTAATGTTGTCTAACCTCTTAAGTCTTAGCTTAAGGGCGCCTTCAAATTAGCCGCAAAGAGCCGCGCGGTGGCAGCGCAGCTTCAGCGCTGCCGCTGCACTGCAACCGCTACGTTCGAGCATCATAGTGTTGTACAAATAGTTTCAACCTCATCTAAAAATTGTTCAAGCTGATTTTCGTTCATGACCGAATAAAAACACGTACGCATCATCACTAGTCGATTGATGAACCGATGCGCGGCGGCAGCGCGGCTGCAGCGCTGCAGTCGCGCGTTTTTTATTTAGATGGATTAACAAAGCAGCGCGACGGTAGCGCTGCAGCCGCAACGTACTTCTTTCGGACTCATTCTGGACACACTCGAGCAAAAGGTGATAGACAGCTTCTACTTTGTTATGGCAAACTAAGCAATTCGGGGAGTCCACTATTTTCATTAAAAAAGCAAAGGCTCTTTCTTATATGTCCGAAACGAATTCTGAAAGAAGTTACCAACATATTTCCGACTTACTTTAAAACTACTAAACCATGGGGCTCGGGGAGGCTCACTTTGGATTGTTTTATGATTTGGAATGCTGGGGTTTGATTTAAGGCAAACGACATGACTGTAACTTGGACAAAGGCATGCAAACGGATTACTATAACATCGAGAGACGTTTGATAAACATAAGATTCAAATGCAAGCTGTTTATACATAATACACTAGTGGATGCCACGCGGGTTCACTTGCGTAGTTCCCGTCCCTGTGGGAATACAGGGATAAAAAGTCGCCTATGCCACCTGGGGAAAATGTAGCTTGCCAATGGTGAAATAATTTTTGAAATCGGTCTAGTAATTTTTAAGTTTATTCGTTACATACAAAAGTAAAAAGCTATCCTCTTGATAATATTCTTAGTGTTGATGTAGATTTAAACATATTTGTACTTTTTAAATTCACGAAGAAAAAATAATATCTTAGGGTTATAGCACAGTTTATAGTTTCTGCCTATTCACAAGAATATAAAAAGTTGGCTTAACTGAATAAGGTAAACACTTGAGTAAAAATGAAAAAATAAATAGCTTGATCTCGAGTCTCAGAACAAAAACTGTAATTTAAGAAAATTCTAGCCTTTTACGAAACGATTATAAATATTAATAGGATCATTAAAGTTGTTAACTTTTTAAATAATAAATTATTAATTTTCGTTTCAATAACAATTTTGTAATAAAAGTGTTCTTAATTAATAAATTAATTCTTCAGTGAATGCGTCTTCAATTATGTACGTATCTAAGTAATTTAATAATGTAGTAGACGTTTTGTACTCATTTATTATTTAACGTTATTTCTAATGTATGCAAATCTAATTTTGGAGCATTCATTTATAATAATTTGAATAGATAAGTCTAATAGTGTTAAATAAATCAAATTAACTTCATTTTAAACTTCATAAATTAATTACATTTTTAGTAATATAAAAGGTCGTTGTTGCAGCTTTTTTATGAGGTTGCTCTGGCTAATTGATTTAGCAAGACTCAGTTTTCAACCATAGAATTAAAAAAATATTTAAAAATAGATGACTTTTGAAATTTTATCCAACATAAGAAACATGAATGAATTTGCCCATTTTTTTTTAAAAATAATTATAAAATACCTATTTATCATTACTTGGCAATCATTATAAACAAAACTGTAAAATATATTGAAGAAAAATTATGTGCAGAGTCATTTGATTGGCCTGTTGGTCTAGTAGTTAGTGACCCTGACTACTATGCCGGAGGTCGTGGGTTCGATTCCCACCCAGGACAAATTTTTGTGTGATGAGCATGATCATTTGTTCTGTGTCTGGGTGTAATTTATCTATAATATGTATGTATTTAGAAATATATAAGTATGTTTATCAGCTATTTAGTACCCATAACACAAGCTCTCAAGCTTAACTTGGGACTAAATGGCGTTGTGTGAAAAGTTGTAGAATATTTATTTATTTATTTAGTTACTTATTACAGATAGACGCTACCTTTTATTAGGAATAGTAAAATGCAAGTAAAACCACGAGACACTGGGATTTAGCGCATACAAAACAGAAATCAAGACACACAACAAAATCTGCATTTGCCATCAAACCTCTAATTTCATGCTCGAGAAACCAATTTCCCATAAGACGATGGGTCGGGAAATCAAATCTAACCGGTCAACATCAAAGAGCGAACCGATACGGGAAATTGATTGTTAATACTGAACAGCACATGTTAGTCAAAGTTGAATTCCATTTTAACTATTCGGACTATAAAGCTTGTAGTCTGCGAGCCTGCCAATCTATTCTGCAAAAACGACAACTGTCAATATTCAGTAAATTATAAAAAATAAATAAGATATTACTCATAAACTATTTATTTGTAAAGAAACATATCAGATGTTGGCAGATTCATCGCAGAGTTGATTGCTATTCAGAATTGCTTTTCTTTATAAACGTATTTTTATCTCTCTTGACTATGTATTTATTTTGATTTAAATATGTATGTATCTGTGTATTTATTTTTTTGTGTCACTTATTTGTCCTTTTTTTACTCTGCTGCACCAACCTTGTTCCATCTCTGCGCCACCTTAAGGTAGACTGGTATTAAATGCCTCACGCATTAAGTCCGCCGTTGTACAGTTTCTTTTACTTGTGCATAAAGTTTTAATAAATAAATAAATATCAAAGCAACTGTCATGGAGAAAGAGAACAAAGTAATGTCAGTTACAAAAAAGTAAGGTATAAAACTAATCAAGTAAGGTTTTCAATCCCCATATTATAAAAATACCAAAGATTGACAGTTCTTTACGCTCACTTTTTATATGATGACAGTTCACTTCATCTACACTTTCACAGGAAGATGTTTACGGAATAACGCTGCGAATGTACAGACGCCAGCACATCAAGTTACCCCAATGTGTCAAATTTTCCCAATTGAATATGAATCTTATTTTGTTTGACATAAAGTTGAAAAACGATCAAAGAAATTGGACACATTGGGGTAACTTAATGTGCTGGCGTCTGAACATTAGAATACAATATTGTCTTGCGTAACAGATGTACTTTTATAATTTCAGTTTCTTATGTAACACCACCTTTTGAATACTACACCTAGATCATATTATTTTCTTTACAGAAACATACACATACACATAAACGTCATTTTTAGACGAAAGTTTTCACAAAACGCCCGTTGGCTCCTGTGTTTGGTTGAACGAAATTTCAGTCGCCAGTCGTATATCTTGATGTGACTCATCAATAAATCTTAGCTCACCAAATTAGATCTATCTTGTCCACTTTTCATTCTTGATTCGCAATTTTATTATTTTATTCATTATCTACACTTTGATTGATCTTCATTTAAAGCGAAACATTTGATTCGCAATAATAATTGAATTGAAGTGCTATTGCAACACCAACTCCCAGACTATTATTGTAATATATGGGCCATAAATAAATCCCGGTAGGTCAACCTGAAACCAATAATGACCCTATGTAGTTTAAATGGTTTTGTGTCAGTTAATTGGCGTTCAGTATACCTGCAGCGAGAGTTTTGATCGAAAAGTGGTGTGGTTACGTGCAAAATGAGCTTAAAAAGCGGACAATTTATAGGTGAACGGTCGCTGTAGCATAAAACTTACAAAAATGAGTCAGTTTTTTCCGCCTAGGGTTCCGTTCTAAAGCTATAAAGTTTGACCTTGATTAGTGTTAATAACTAGAATATTCTGAATTAGTTTAGGGTACTTAGTGTACTTACTTTTTGGTGTTAGGTTAAGATGGACAACTCTTTATAATAGTAAGCCCATTTTTTTCCTTTTATATTTAAGTACAATGTTATTTATGACCTGTTGCTATCAACCGGGTTTAAATCCAGACCCAGGATTTTTACTGAGAAATTCAAGATGAAAAATCCAAAGAACATCGTCCGATCCTGGAATCGAACTAAATATTCGATCTAAACTTCAAACCGCATGCTTAACAGTAATGCTTACATGACCCCTGTTAATATCAACGAAATATTGCACGGCTTAAAGTCTCCGTATATGAATAATTACAGAGTTCCAAAAAGACTTCGTTCGGAATTTGTCAATATTAAAAGTTAAAGAAAAGGCCGTAGATACGAAATCTTCGCTCCAACTTCCCTAATTTCCTCTCCACACCCTCAAAGAAACGTTTCCTTCCGTTTCAAACATCCCAATTTATATTTAAACCTTGACTACCTTCCTTTACTTTCTTAATTCCCAACAATTACGCACAAGTGCGTACGTACATCTGTTGACGAAATTATTTGTGCTAACAAGAGGAGAGTTCTCAATATAAATGGATGGCCCTTTGTGTGACCTCGGCCCTACCTGTCTACTCAAAGTAAGGACATCAGAATTCCTCGGAATTAATAAGCCCTTTAGTTAGGGAGAGGATTCCGGAATATTTACCAAAGAAATACTTCGTAAGGCGACTCAATCTCAGGTAAGCGGAGGTATGGAACTTAGGTTTGAAAGTGGCTTTGTTCAGTTTGACCTGTGGTAACTACTTTGAAAAGTTTGAATTCTTTAGGAACAAGGATAAACTTCAGCCTACGAGTATATTTTGAAAAGGTCCGATTTTCGTTACACCTACTAACTCACATTTCATAATAGCTTAAGTGGGTGTTTTCTCTAAGACTACTCAAACAAGACACACCGAAACAAACTCAGTAGAGAATCTCTTATGTTTCTTTTAAAGACCAGACATAATTTTATACAAATCACTTAGGTTAGGTTAGGTGGTCACATAGGGGGCAAATTAGTTTATTAGATGAACTTTTGAGAACAGATATGGGAGAAGTCAGCTGTCTACTGTACAGTCAGAGTTTTGTACAAACTAGTAAAAGAAAACCTCAGGGTATATTTTTATGTCTGGAATTTGGAATAGTTTAAATTATTAACCATTTTTGTTATTATTTTCGTTATCTTATAAATTAAGTTGTTTTTATACACCACTATTTTTTAATTAGTACAAAAAAAATGGGCTGTATCCGTACCTGTTACTGATCATATTTGCGTAATCAAAAGTAAAAAAAAATGAAATTTAATTTTTAAATATCGTTATATAAACTTAAATAACAAAAACAGCTGTTGAAGGCCCCATGATGCTTGACCGAGTCACGCGTACGTGAGCGAGAGATGACGATTAATGAATACTTCTATGTCATGAAACCCCTGAACAATATTTCTTTAAATTGGGTGATTTTTTGGGATTTAAACAAACGCAAATAACTTGCTTGCTGTTTATGAATATTATATTGATACTTTAAAAATATAGTGAGAAGACCGTCTAGAATAAGCCCTTTAAGTATTTGTATTAGATGCCAAATTACACAAGTAGTTGTATTTTCGTTTTTGTCGTACGCCAAAAATGTACGTGAAATCGAAGTAACTAAAATAAATACAGTTGAAGAAGGTTTACGTAAACATAACAGGAAAATTACAACAAAATAATGTCACTAATTGGCATAGTTTTTAATTATCAAGAAGTACTCCTAACAAGATATCTTACCTGACGGTCAGGAAGATTAGTTCAACTTCGATTTAACTAAGTGGGTATGTATGTACCAAACGCTTTTTGTCGGCTTATTTACAAATAAGTGGCATTGATTTTCTGTTTAATGGGGTTTTGATACAAAAGATACCTGGTTATGAAGAGAGCAGCGGTGGCCCAGTGATGGCGGCCCCGACTTACGAACAGACAGTCGTGGGTTTGAACCCAGGCGCATTACTTTGTGATATTTATTTAATCACCACTGCTCTCAAAAACTGTGAAGGAAAACATAGTGAGGAAACCGGCATGTCCTAGAACCAAAAATTCGAAGACATGTGACATCTACCAATTCGCACTGGGCCCGCGTGGTAGATTATTACCCAAACGCAAAATACGCGCTTTTACGTGGAGTTGCGGATACCAGCCCGGTATCTTATCTTATCTTATCTTATCTTACCTGGTTATGAGGATCGTACGTGTAATCAGTCATTTTGGTAAAGCTTGGGTAAAGTGAATATTAATATATTCGATCGAATGCTAAATGCTGTTTGTGTTCGTGAACTTAAACGTTCGTAAATGCATCCAAAATACGGGAGAAATTCCTAGCGTGGGGCAACGTTTTTTACAAAAAAGGAAGGACATGAGTGCTATAAAATAAATTAATGATGATAAATCACTGGAAAAAACCAAATAAGCGATTGACGTTAAATTAAGCGAGTCTTAAATGTTCTACATTGACGTGAAACTACTAGAATTTAATTACTTTTCCTTTACAAGCAGCAGAATCATTCGTTATCCCGGTTTAAAATAAAACATTTTCTCGTCTTCCGTTTAGTACCATTTGTTTAGCTGACGTTGAAAGGTCGAATGCATTTAATTGAAAACCTTTTTATTTCTTATTTCGGTCCTAAAAGTGATTGCAGTTTAATCTTTGAATCTGACAACACGAAACAGCTTTTGATATTTTAAACTTAATTATACGAATACTTTTCGTTGCGCTGGCCACCCCATGCTTAAAAGTTGCAAAACAGTTTACAAGTTTGCAAACTTTTAATGATACCCAGTAAAAATGTTTACGCAAAAGGCAATTTTTTAAAGTATTTTCTTCTTTGAACCTTTAATGTTAAGTGGATTAAGAGCTGGTGTTAGGTAATTAACGATTAGAATTAGGGGCTTGAATTTTGTGCAAGAAAAGTTTTAATTTTACATTAAGTCATCTGTTCTTGAAACGGAAATTTCCCTTTCACCAATTACTCAGTTGGTAGAAAAAAAAACTTTTTTAATAGAAGTGAACGAATTTTATCAAAGTCAACGAAATTACTCAGATGAAGAAAGTTACGGATGCTTCTTATGATATTCGACACTAGATCGATTTATTTAAAATCGGCACAAACTTCCGGGAAGGTTTGAAAAATTTGAATAAAGAACTTTTTCAATTTAAAAAGGGTAGATATTAATTGGTGGGGGCGGTAACGCAGACGGTAAATACTAATTTATTTCTTTACGAAAAATAATTATTGCGTTAAATAATATTACGAGAACTTCAGATCTTTGAAGAGTTTTTTTGTACCAGCCTACGCAATTAAAACTATTTACTTTGACTATTTGCGTCGAACTTTATAAAATTCTACTTAAAATGTAGCTGTTAGTAAAGTAGGGCAATTATTCATTACTATAACAACTACTTTAAAAAAAAAAATAATAGCAATTATGATCCGATTTCAGTATCGGGCAAACTACGAGTATAGTGTTGTGTTTTTATCTGGTAAGTGGCAAAAAGTTGACCCCTTATTATTTAGGACTAAAAAATTTCTTATGAAATGTGAATGAGCCGTAGATGCACTTCTAGCTAACTTTCATGTATATGATTATATCAGTTGTGTAGTTGGTACTCATAGCACAAGCTCTGCTTAATTTGGGACTAGATGACGTTATGTGAAAGTTGTGGAATATTTATATTATTTGGACAATATGGACGTGATTAGTAAGAGTTGAGTTTCTTGCCCATTCTTCTCCATACAAAACCCCTTTTGGAAGGGGTAATTAGAATCATTTTCTTATTTTTTTTTACTTTTAAGTATGACGTTCAAAAGAGTCTTTTAACGGTCTAATTAAAAGAAATTATTTGACTTTGATTTTGATGTAGGTAATGCATAAAACTGATGGCGCTATTGGCGCAGTGGTTGAGTTTTCGTTGAGGCTTCTGGGCTGCGTGATGGTACGATTTCCAAATGGAACAAATTGTATGGCCCACTGGAAGTTGTTTCGGGTCTGTCTGTTTGTGTAAGTGAGTTTAAATATTCGTAACCGCTTCCATATTACAAGAAAATCTCGTAATGTGGGGCAAAGTATTAAAACAAAATTTATAAAAATAAATTGACGTTTTAAAATAACAAAACACAACCAAACCACTGAAGTTTTTATCGCATTTGTCACAATTTAACAAACACAAGAAATCTCCCCGTCATAAAAGATTAGGGGAAACAATCTCCGACCATTAAGTTAATTACTAGAATTTTACAGGCGTTAAACTTTACATTAAGCAAACTTTATTCTGACTTGGGACAGTTTGTCACGTCAGTGAATAATGTTATTATACTTTGAGTTCGTGCTTGCAGCTGCGTGTTAGTGTGACCAAGGAGTTATGTGCTTCTCATAAGTGTAACGAGACTAAGAGCCTTTTTATTTTCATGCGTGTTTGCGCCCGCATGCAGGCTAGAAGTATAGTTCAATGTACTCTGTGGCCAGACGAGCTTGCGTGCTGTAGACCGCACGCAGAGCAGAACTTTTAAGCCATTCTTTGCAGAATTATGCGTGTCGTCAGGAAGAAAGCAAGTACGACCCGCTTAAAAGTTAAAACTAAACTGGCTGTCGAAGTTCACCACACGCGTGTGGCGGCCGTCACACATCCGGGCGGCCCAGCCGCGTTTCGACGGCGGCCTACGTGCGTGTAGCACGCATGATAATAAATAAATATGTAATCAATAAATAAATATTCCACAACGCCATTTAGTCCCAATTTAAGCTTGAGAGCTTGTGTCATGGGTACTAAACAGCTGCTAAACATACTTATATATTTCTAAATACATACATATTATAGATAAATAACACCCAGACACAGAAGAAATGATCGTGCTCATCACACAAACATTTGTCCTGGGTGGGAATCGAACCCACGACCTCCGGCATAGCAGTCAGGGTAACTAACTACTAGACCAACAGGCCAGTCAAACAACCTGTATGATACTATAGGATACGGGCGGCACGCATGCTGGCCTATCCCGAACGCGGGTGCAAACACGCATGAAAATAAAAAGGCCTTTAGAACTATCAGTAACAGCAGCCGCACAGAACTTTAAGTTTAAGTAAGACCATTCAATACATATAAAGACTGGCCTTGATATAATTTTTTCCACAAGGACCGGTCTTGTGCGGCTCGGATCCGATTCAGATTGAATGCCCGCGACCATCACTAAATCGTTTAACTAAGGGGTATCGTGTTATCCACTTAATGGTTTGTGGAATGTGGAGGTCAAAACAAGCTTCATTATCGTTATCATTAAATGTGACTTTGTCCAGGCCCCCCTGGTATTCAAGACTCCCTTTTTCTTGAAGACTTGGTTAGTAGGTAAATTGGCAACAAAGAATCGTAAGCACTTTCCGTAGAGCCTAGTAGAGAGTAGAGTAGAGCGTAACCTAAATTGAAACCCCAAAAGAAACTCAAATATTTTCATATCCATCAAGCTTGTGTTCCATAATAATCCCTCCCTAGTACGCTGGTGCCGTGTTGTATGCTGATGCCCATCCCTCTAAACCCTTAATCGTCTCCCACCAATGGCATGGGGTTTAGAGGATTAACAGATTACATCAAAGGGATCTATTCATCACCCGAGCTCACACATTATGTGGCGTGCTGATGTGAACACGAATTGTAATTGAAGGCTCGTGTTTTACGTATTTTTTTGGGTTTCGTACTTAAATGGTTCCAAGAGGATTCTATTATGAAGCCTCCGCTGTCCAGTGTCCGCCCGTCGGTTCATATACTTACTTGTCAGAGGGCTGCATCTCATGATGAACCTTGTAGGTAAGACAGTTTTGTATGTCTTTATTTTTATTAAAATTCAAAAACATGCACTTTGATAACTACTATCATCGTAGTTTTAACCAATGCAATAGCGTCGTTACATTTGAATTTTTTACGAAAGTATTCACTTTAGATAGAAATAGCAATGTACACTATTTCTGTTGCCTCTGTGAGATAAAAAATAAATTAAACTAAGAATTAAAAGAACAATCCCAAACGCATTTTATGCAGTGTTTTTTGCTCAACCTTTACAATTAATTATTATTGTTGTATCTATTGAACCAAAAAATTAAAGAGAAACAAATAGAAAAAATACAAAGAAAAGTGTTTTTTAATTTTTTTGTTTATTACTCAATTTCCGGCTTGGTCTTCTTCTACCCTTCAACATACCTGTCAATAAATAATAATATTATTATAATATCTTATTTAAATACAATAAATGTTAAAACCTCACCTAAAACTTTAGTATTCTATGTAAGAACCCACAGACAGATCTTAAAAGTATTGAATTTAAAACTTTGATGGCCTACACAGTGCGAAGAAGGAGGTCCTGTTACGTATTCTGTGACGCAGTTCTGAATATTTAAAGTTATTACGATCGTTGTTTTTTAACCAAGCAATTATAATAAAACTGTGTGGACAAAAATACTCTAACACACAATATTTTAAGTTTTGTAAAACCCATTTTAAAAGAGTATGGACTTTCTTGCCCACTTTTCTCTACATGTAACTACTTTTTGCAAAGGGCAATTGAAATAATTTTCTTATTCTATTGACTTTTAAGCCAATAGAATAGAATTCAGAAGTGCTTTTTTGGTCTAATTGTAATAAATTGTGCGACTTGATTAAGAAACCAAATTGTAGGAATTTTCAATACATTAAACCCTTCATTAAACCGAACGAATATTCCTGTTCTAATTTTGAATCAGTAGTGCTATTCTGTAATATAATCACCGCGTGAAAATGTTGGTAGTGTAAAGGAAAATCACGGAACTCACGGTTTTTACGCGGCGTGAATTTTACTGAGTCGACCTGCTGAGGTGCTGAACGTGAGTTCACGTCAATAACGTAATTGACAACGTTCATATAAGGCAATCCTGTCCCTTCAATTTACCCTGGCTCTGTGATCATGTTCAAAAATTTGGTTTGAATTTAAGCCAAGTACTACTAATATGACTTTTTCAATTTAAATTTGATTTCATTGTTTACCTTCGACATCACAGACGTTTATAAAGGAAACATGAAAAAACTTGAAGTTAGGATTTAGGAGCCTGTTTGGTCTCGTCTTTTTTATTATTACCTTGTTAGTGTTAGTGCTTGGTTTTCTATTGTCTATGAATTTTCTATCGAATCCATCTTAACTGGTTAAGGCCCGCCCATCTCACCGGTGAGTCGCGTCCAATGTTTTTTTAAAAACTCAATCTTTATGCAAGTGTGGAGATGAATGCTTAAGCCTTCTTTATACGTAAAATGGGCCTTTGCCTTGCAGTGGTACAGTAAAAAGTTGTTATTAATATTTGTTTTTATTTGTAATCTACCGCTTCATAATAAAACCACTAACAGAGCATCCATATTTGCACCTACAAAAATAAATTCAGCATCGACAAATCACTGAAAATTACAGCTCAATCCAGCATGGAACACAATAACAGGAAATTATTCAACAAAATCGTTTTTATGCACGAGAAAATCGTAAAGCTTTAGCTACATGTTTGTAATGTCTCATTCACAGGGAAAATGGCCGACGATTAAGTTAATGAGTACATTGTTAGGAGACCGCGAAACGTTCGTCACAGCATAAGAGTGTAATTAAGGAAGTGGGGAAGAAATTGAGGTATGTTGCTTAAGATAGAGAGATTTTCTTTGTTGTTTTTTTTAGGAGGCTAAAGGTGGCGGTTCTTATGTTATTGTTCTTGTATGTTTTCTACAAGCATATAACATAATATAGAACAGTATAATTATTTTTGTTCAGTGTTTGTAGAATGAAAATGGTCAAAACATGAACATAGGCAGAAACTACAGAATGTCAACGATTCTCAAATACAAGAAGAATGTAGCTCTCTCTTTTGTTTCGTTTACGTCAATAAATACACCACTATTTTTAATTAGTACAAATACTTCTCATTATAGGTATTTGTGAAGCGTGATTAATAATATTCATAAACAGCAAAGTTATTAGTGTTTGTTTAGATCCCAAAAAGTCGCCCAATGTACAGAAATATTGTACAGGCTATTCATGACATAGTAGTATTCATTAATCGTCATCTCTCGCTCACATTCGCGTGATCTCACTCAAACATGCTCCGCCTCTAACAGCTGTTTTCGTTGTTTAAGTTTAACTAAATAGTGGCATATTTAAAAATTGGACTTCGTTTTTTTTACTTTTGATTACGCAAATATGATCAATAACAGGTACGGATAAGTACAGCCCAATTTATTTTTACTAATTTAAAAATACGGGTGTATAGTAACGAGTACGAGTACTACGCACCTGACCTTTTTTAAGAACACCACCAATAAGGTCTGCGTATGTCGTCGTCCCTGGCGTTCCAAAGTCAAAGTCAAATCGTTCATTTCATTTGGACCGTTGAAAGGCATTTTATGAACGTGAGACTTAAAAATTAAATAAAATAATAAGAAAAGATTTTAGATGCCTCTTCCAAAAGGTTGTTTCGTATGAAGAAGAATGAGCAAGAAACTCCATACTCACTCTTTTAAAATAGGTTTTACAATACTATGTAAACATTTTTCATACAATCCACTTTTATCTGCCTGATACAAACGTTTTGTTATTCACTATTCATTCATTCTCTCAACAGGATCAAAATATCGATACCTATTCAATTGCTGTCATTGGTAAAATAATGTAATAAATAGTCCTCGCATCTCTCTTTATACGATATAGTTTAACGTGTTGATAATTTCGTTTCAAAAACCGTGAAAAAGTTTGTACTGTAAAACTAAAATTTTCGACTTCCTCTTTGTACAATATTTATAGCTGCATATATACACAAGGTACTTTTATACTGAAGAAATCACAGACCAATGTTCCTATTTATTTAGAAAGTAATATCAGCTATGTCAGCCGAAAGACGTCCTTGTGGAGTTTGCCCCTATATGTGAGAATTTGTTAGTAATCACCACGCAGGCAGGAATTGGTCGCCGTTTACGATGCCCATGGGAGGTCATGGGACTGTCCCATAATCAGGAACACACGACCTAATATGGACGACGGAATTTGTTAAAAAATGTTACGTTGGCAAAACAGGGAGAGGTTTTTGTACTGTATTACTTTGGTGGTAAGGGAATACACGGAAACATTGATTGTACGTGAGGTACCTAAGTAAGGTCAAGGTAAGGTAAGTTTTAATAATGCAGATCATCTGTTTTGTTTGGTGCTTTGGTATTAAGGAATCGGCCAGGCTTTCTGGACATATGATTAGAATAGTGACAGTTCTAAAAACAGACACACAGGTTCTACACTGACAATGCTGTAATAAATTTGCAAGCAATGATATGCGAAAAGATCTTTAAATAAAACGCTTAAATTTGTGTGAGGTCCCGTATGCTTATTGTTGGTGAGCAATGTGGACTGTAATTATTAGAATGGGTTGGAGATGGTAGAAACACTGTTAGTATATTATCATTCTTATTTAATACTAGAACAAAACTATGTACAAAGCAATGGAACACTGACACTTGACAACATAAGAAAAAGTAACAAAGAAAATAGAACAACCATTCAAAATATAAATAGTTCTAAAAAAAGATGGCATTGCAGCCAACACTTATAATAATATAATATTCTACAACTTTTCACACAATGCCAACTAGTCCCAAGCCTAAATATTTCTAAATATATACATATTAAAGATAAATTACACCCAGACACAGAACAAATGATCGTGCTCATCACACAAACATTTCAAAAGCAGTCAGGGTCACTAACTATTAGACCAACAGGCTAGTTATTAGGTATTCTGCTTATTTTTTTTTTCATTTGCTTTATACCACCTGACTTATAGGTACTAACACTGTTCCAATCGGTATTATCGGTGTAGAATAAAAAAAAATGCTTAACAAGTAAATAATGGTGTAGGTTTCATGTAAGTACTTACCGAAGATATGCTGTATTATTCTTTTGTCACGGGATTACCAATATTAAGATACTAGGATTCATTTAAATAATTATTATAATATTCCAAAACTTTTCACACACGCATTTAGTCCCAAGCTAAGCTTGAGAGCTTGTGTTATGTGTACTAAACAGCTGATAAGTATACTAATATATTTTTAAATACATACATATTTATATATTACACCCAGACACAGAACAAATTATCATGCGTAACACACAAACATTTATCCTGCGTGGGAATCAAACCCACGACCTCCGGCATAACAGTCAGGGTCACTAACTACTAGACCAACAGGCCAGTCATTTTTATCCAGTAAGACTAAAGGCCAATCCTATACATAGACAGCCAACCTATATTATCTGCTTACCTCTCTAATCTAAGCAGGTGATATATTTTTGGACCAAAAGTAAGTAAAGTAAAGTAATCTACTTTTAACACTTCATGTGCAAGAGACAGCATTAACGTATGTTAAAAATAGTTTATACAATATAGCGTGGCAATTAATTTTGAAGCATGAGTCAAAACTCACATCTTTTGAAATAGTTCTGCAAACCGGATTCATCCTTTAAAATAGCTCTACAAAACCGTTTGCAAATTGGACCACTAAAGCTAAAGATCATAACCACTAGAGACCCATCACAAAAACTTCGTAAAAACTACTTCTCAATAAATTTCTAGCAAAAAGGAATAAATCACCTTACTAACTCCTTTCAGAATAAAGCAAAGGGGAAAATTTTACTATTCAGCTCGAATGTTTTCGACAACTACTCATAAAAAACTTCACCTAACTTATACAATAGTTTTATGAGTTTTAAATGCCATTTCTCTAATTTTAAATTTGCTTCTCTGTTAGGCTTCTATACACCACTAATTTTTTATAAGTACAAATACTTAAAGGGCTTTTTTTTTAGACAGTCTTCTCATTATATTCGTAAAGTATCAATAAATAATATTCATAAACAGAAAAGCTATTAGCGTTTGTTTATATCCCAAAAATTTACCCAATTTATGGAAATATTGTACAGGCTATTCATGATATAGTAGTATTAATTAATCGTCATCTCTCGCTCACGTTCACTTGTTCTCGCTCAAGCATGCCCCGCCTACAACAGCTGTTTTCGTTATTTAAGTTTAACTAAATAGTGGCATATTTATAAAAAATATTTTTTTTTTACTTTTTATTACTTAAATATGATCAGTAACAGGTACGGATACAGCCCAATTTTGTTTGTACTAATTAAAAATTTGTGTTGTATATTTCAGATCCTTTATCACATTCATACATATTATGCAATCGCACTTTTTTCCCATGGAGGTAGGCAGAAATTACAGAGCGCCATCTGCTATGATTCTTACATACTAAGTTTACTAGCCACTCAAAATCCGTACACTACGCCACATTAAACTATAATAATTTGTTAATCTATATTTTGTTACTTACATTTTATTGTTTGTAGACGTCTTGGGTCTCGACTCCTGTTAAATCTACTCGTAGTCTATATTTTACAGATACATAAAAAAATGCTTATTATGGTTCGATTACGTTCATACATCAAGTTATACACGCACGCAAGTTGCAAATTAGTACTACTCACGTGACCTTTATAAAGAACTTCACCAAAGTCTGTGTATGTCCTTAAAATTATTATTCCGCAATATTTTTGATGAAAAATGTTGGTACGGGAAAAAATATCGCTAAGTACTCACTGGAATGAGTTTTATTCTCCCCCTCGGCCCCTACACCCCTCGTAAAACGTATCTCCTGTCCAGCTAAGAAACAGAACATCCCCCACTACGTGAGACTCACCTCGAGAAAAAGATAAAACTGTCCCGAACAATTCATAGATAAATTACACTTACCTTAAAAACGCAGCTGTGAACGGGACAGAGAGTAATCTAAGAGAGGCTTCACATTAAGACGCGATGCGACTGAGACGATTTTATTTTTTTGCGATATCGTGTCGTTTGACTATGTCGAGTGCTACATTAAAACAACAAATCGTTGTTCAAAACTACTATGTTTTATTTATTTTACATACACAAACATAAACTTATTTCTCATTTCCATGGAGTTCCATAGTGCCATCGGCTATGATTCTTACATGCTTCTTTTTTCGTTTGCACATGTAGTCGCTGATTGCGAGAACTACGCAGCTGACTTTATCTATTTTTTTATACTAAATACGTAACATAACGTTATCTTGCCTTTTCTCTACCAAAGATGAGTAAGGATAAATAGTAAAGTATACCCACATTTTGCCAATTAGGTTTAAAAGAAGGCGAGCTAGGCTTACGATTGTCAAACTTCAGCTGGAAAAAGCAAAACCTTTCCCAATAAAATAATCCAGGACCTCATACTCAAAAACGCTTTACCAACCAGACAGTAAACAAGCATATTACTAACACTAAGCTAATGCAATACGATTAAGTGAATGTCCTCTATCCTAAAAAGCTTCCAAGAACACCTACATAAAAATAAGTGGTCAAGTAGACAGGCAATTGATTATCCCCATGGCCAATCAAGCCATGATTGGCCATACATCACCAACTGATTGGCCCCATCAACCCACAGTTGTCGCACCACATCGCTCAATGTGTGCATTCCCTAAAAATAAAAGAGGGGGGAGGACCGTACCCAACATTTATCATTAAGGGTAACAATGCTTTTTGCGGGATTTCCTTCAAGAATCCAAGAGATTAATGAAGGTGGCAATAACGTCCGACCATCCGATAAATAACAAAATAACGCACGCGGCCCTTAAAGACTGAGATTAATAAGAAACATTAGGCGGACGTATAAAATACGGCGAATATTTTCATTGCTACTCAATGAAACGATGTGAAAAAGAGCGGCTTAATAATGTTCTTGCGGTTTCATCGGAACGGTATCTGGATTCTGAGGGAGAAAATTGGGTAACTTTATTCCTGAGAATCCAGATACCGTTTCCTAAAATAACAAACAACTAACCTACCAATATTATAAAGAAAATCAGACGGAGTCTTTGGTTGTTCGACTAATATAATATGTACAGACGCCAGCACATCAAGTTACCCCAATGTGTCTAATTTCTTTGATCGTTTTTCAACTTTATGTCAAACAGAATAAGGTTCATATTCAATTGCGAAAATTTGACACATTGGGGTAACTTGATGTGCTGGCGTCTGTACCTGGTAATGAACACGAAAAATTGCGAAACATGCAACAGTTTACTGTACAATAAAGTTATAAAGCAACGACAAGCAGAAAATGATAATTATTATTTTTAATTATGAGCAATATCGAATCGGAAAATTATTACAAAGGTTAACAACATTATTTTTTCGTTTAGTCGTATAATGCCTAATTCGCAAAATGGCACCCGATTCTCTAAAGGGCCAATTCGCGAATGGACTAGTTCTCAAAAGGACTAATTCGGGAAATGGCTTATTCTCAAAAGGACTAAGTAGTAAAATGCCTAATTCGTGAAAGGACTCATTCGTAAAAGGACTAATTCGTAAAGTGGCTAATTCTCCAAATGGCCAACTTTTAAGTGATCGACCCGTGGTACAACTGCGATGTCCTACGGAGAAGTAAATTTATCCATGGTTCAACTCTTTTTTCTGATATTTATGATTATGACCCGTGGTACAACGGTGGAATTATGTCCAACAGGTTGAACTACGGGGATAGGATGATCGTGTAAAACAAACGAACGTCTAAAACAGTACTTGGGGCATCCCGACGTTAGGTTAGTTAGGTTCCTTTAAACCCTACAGACAGAAATAGGAGCCCCGCGTAGCGGGGCTCCGTCGTCTACCACGGGTCGAAAGAGGGAGACGTAAATTAAAAAAAAAGGGTAGATGACGGAGCTCCGCTACGCGGGGCTCCTATTTCTGTCTGTAGGGTTTAAAGGAACCTAACTAACCTAACGTCGGGATGCCCCAAGTACTGTTTTAGACGTTCGTTTGTTTTACACGATCATCCTATCCCCGTAGTTCAACCAGTTGGACATAATTCCACCGTTGTACCACGGGTCATAATCATAAATATCAGAAAAAAGAGTTGAACCATGGATAAATTTACTTCTCCGTAGGACATCGCAGTTGTACATACCACGGGTCGGTCACTTAAAAGTTGGCCATTTGGAGAATTAGCCACTTTACGAATTAGTCCTTTTACGAATGAGTCCTTTCACGAATTAGGCATTTTACTACTTAGTCCTTTTGAAAATTAGCCATTTCGCGAATTAGTCCTTTTGAGAACTAGTCCATTCGCGAATTGGCCTTTTTGCGACTGTGTGCCATTTTGCGAATTAGGCATTATACGACTAAACGTATTTTTTTATTATTAAATATTTTACCGTTTATCAACAGTCCTGACGATGCTTGACGCTTTTTAACCGACTTTCAAAAAAGGAGGAGGTTCTATGTTCGTGTGTTTGTATTTTTTTTTTTTTTTTTTTTTTTTAATGTATGTTACCTGATGTCTCCGCCATTTGTAGACCGATTCTCGAAATTCTTTTTTTGTTTGAAAGAGTAGACTCCCGAGGTGGTCCCATTTTAATTTGGTGAAGATCTGGTGCTGATCTTCGGAGATATACAACGGAACTCTTAAAAAATAGACGGCAAATCCGTCGTGATTGCTGGAATCGCTTGGATGTTTATTGTTTATACAACATCATGACGTATTATCACGCCTGTATGCTCTGATGGGGTACGCAGATGAGTACAATATACCTAGATTTCGACAGTTAGGTATGTTAATTTTCATTTATTAGGGATAAGTGGATAACCCTATTTATCATGACATGTAATGTTAACAATAAGTATAAAATAAATTAATGTTTTAATCAATTCATTCATCAAATATTTGTATGGGAACAACTAAAAATAGAAAAATAAAAAACTTTTACGCAAAAAATAAAACCGACTTCAAAAAAAAGCACTAAACGGTGAAAAATAACTCTAAATTAGGAAGTCGGTGGCCCGTCATAAATAAGACAAAACCACCAAAGCCACAGACTTCCTAATTTAGAGTTATTTTTCACCGTTTAGTGCTTTTTTTGAAGTCGGTTTTATTTTTTGCAAAAAAGTTTTTTATTAGATGCTTTGATGTTTGTTAATCGATTCAATAATATGTTTGTTATAAAGGTATATAACAGAAGAAATTAATATTATGAAAACCCACTTAAGTAATTATCGAATAGTTACAGTATCCTCAAGCTACGCAATCAACGGCAATTTTCAGTAGTTTGTATTGCAAACTACTGAAAATTTTCTGTGAGGATACTCCAACATTTCAATGATTTATTTCAATGTCATACCACTTTGACCTGAAGCTCACCTTACATACTACGAAGTTTTAATAGAATGTATAAGGCCTCCATGTACTAGTTCTATTCTCAAAGACGTGCGGCTTAACGTGCAATGTACTACTATTCATATCCATGTACTTGTCCTGCGTGTGGAAGTTTATGTAATAATAATGCTAGGTCTGCTTACCTTACTAGTAATTACAATGAACTCTCTATAATTATGCGTAGCCGACATAGCGTGACTTGCACCTTACTTGCCAACATGCGACGAACAACCTCTTTCGCAAGAAACTTTTTTTTAATGAAGCACAACCTCTTTTTCGTCTTCTTAAACTCTTGCAGCACATTCACCTTCTCATTGTACATTCGCCACAAAGTAAATTCGTCACATTTTGCACACTCCATACTTTGAAAGTGTATTCGCCACTTGCATAAAAGATAAATTCGTTTCAAGTAATTATGGGTAGGTACATAATTCTTGCGTAAATTAATTTACTAAACGTAGCAAGCCATGTTTCTAGCGCTACAAATAAAAATAATTTCTAAAATTATGATAGTACAAAAAATATGATTAACCATAACCACCCAAGTAGCACACTAAGCTGCTTATCAGCCGAATAACCGGTTCCCACCATGCTTAAAGCTGAATAAAAAAGCTACACAAGAGCTGTATAGGGCCGTATACAGCTCTTATAACTCTTAAATGGGCACAAATTATTCAGCGTTAAGTTCACGGTGCTGCTTAGGAGCTGTGTAGCAGCAATTTAACAGTGTTATGAAGGGTAACGACAGTACTGTGCGCTGAATATCGACTGACTAAGAGATCACAAATTACTCTTTATTCAGTAAATATGTCACATCTACGCTCTTAAAAGATGTCTTAATCCGGGAAAGGCTGCTTGCGACCAGTGTAAAAGTGAAGAATAGAAGAAAACATAACTCTACAAGCTGCTAATTTAATTGAACACTTGTTTCGTGGAGTGTATTAATTGTGGATATTATATTCATATTCTCTGGTAAGTACTTTGTTTTACATATTATTAAAAGAAAAATGATTGGGAATGTAATTTCACTGACATTATATATATGTATTGTCTAACAAAATTTTAGTGCGCCACGAAAATTTTCTGTTTTTAATTAGTTTTATCATATAAATAAGCCGTGATGAAAACTTGAATAAATAAGTTTTGGTGCTTTGAAGAGAATCATAAGATAAAAAGTTATTATAATGGTATCAGGAAGTAAAAACTAATATAATACATTCCTAATTCATACACAAAATATCATAAAAGTTGAAAAAATAATCAGTATATTTATAGGTTATACAATATAATGTTAAACAGCGACGTGAATAATTAAAACTCTTATTTGCTGCAAAAGGTTGTGTAATAGTTCACTAGTGTACTGTTTATCAGCAAAAAACTGAATAAAGTTACACATGTGAACTGTATGAAGCTATAAGCTGTTTTCCTAACTTTTAATGGTCCACAAGCTCTACCGTTAGCCATAATGTGAAGCATTAAACAGTTGTTAAACAGACTCTTTAGGGATTCGTAGTATTATTTCTAAAACCACCGTATGGATAACTTCTAGTTCAAAATTGTTAATGTGATAATATTCTAAATTTTGTCATTCGCGCGCTAGATGCGCCTGTTTTATAGTGCTCAGTTGGCTCTCAGTACGCACGTTCACCAGTTGCTTGTCGTCGTTGCCTCCTGGATGATCGGAAGGAACGTTGCGTACTCTTTTAATGTACAGACGCCAGCACATCAAGATACTCCAATGTGTCAAAATTCTTTGATCGTTTATCAACTTTATGTTAAACAATATAAGGTTCATATTCAATTGGGAAAATTAGACACATTGGGGTAACTTGATGTGCTGGCGTCTGTACCTACAACTAGTTCTGTTTTTATGTCTCAATTCGCAATAACGTTTACGATTGACATAAACAAGCAGGTACCTACGAACTGTTAAAAGCTTATGCAAACAATACTACCTACCTACCCAGATGATACCATTGTACAAGTTATGTATTTATTTCTTATAACTAAGTGATTGTTTCATTTCTTTATTACAGAATAATGCCTTTTAAGATCGTTAGTACTTCAGAACCGGATGGTGATCGATTGAGCATTGTACCAGCCTTTAAAGAATAAAAACATTTTGAAGCTGATCAAGGACGAACATTCGAAGCCGAATCATGATTGGAAGAAAATGAATTATGATCTAAAAAGGCAAAATTTGTTATCGTACCAACAGGCAGAAATTGAATAAGAAAGTATGGAGCAAAATTGTTTTCATGTCATTAATAAAAGCTTCTAAGTAACCGTCCAAGTTTTTTGGTTTTCCAACTCCAAAGTAAATACCAATAATGAATGGCTTTATTTTCCAGGCCAGTATTTTCGTGGATGTTACATAAAATTGGCCAAAATGGTGTTTAAAACTTTTAAATATTGGCAATCCATCAAAATTAATATTTAATGAAATTTCGTCTAGAGCTTCATCCCAACTATTCAAAATTTTAATCACAGAATTGGCTATTCCATTGTGCTAGTATTCCCCACCTTCGACTTATTTTTTGTTGACATTTCGAGGAGTTGCTAAAATTGTCCTTGGATCAGTTGGTAATATTTGCGGAATCAAGTCTCGATAATTGCTGCTAGATCTTTTAAAGCAACATGGTTAATACTCTTTTCTACAGCCCATATTCTAATTTTTTTCTCAACAATTAGTGCTTCACATCATCGCTATCTTCTTCAGAACTCGATATTTTTTTGAGTTATAATTGCCGGTGTTTAAAATTGAACAATTAATATTATCACCAAGGTTACTGGAAGAAGAACTTGGACACACATAATTTGTTGAATGTGCAACATCTTCTGAGCTATTGCAACTAATATTTTGTACGGAACCATCCTGTTACAAAATACTTGTCACGATTTGCGTTACTTCCCGACTTGAAGTTTGTATTTCTTCTGTCTTCATAATTCTTTGGTACTCTTTTGATAATTTTCTTCGAATGCCTCCTGTTCTTGCTTTCATTTTCCGCGAATAAGTCGAATTCATATTTATAAAGCAATAAAATATATACGTCAGATAATCGCCATCATCAACTAGACACTGACTGATTACAGTACCACATGTTACTTTTATTCAGTTAAAGTCTGATTTAAGGTACTTATGTGAACCACTATACAGTCGAAGCCGTTAATTAGATACACTAGTGAGTCTCTAAGCAGCTGCAAGGCATCTAGTGAATGTTTAAACAGCCGCTACGCAGACAATATCAATGGCAGTATTAAGGCTGATTAGCGGTAGACGTATTCAGCAATAAGCTGTTATAAGGGCCACAAATCAACCAATATACAGCTATTAACGTCATAATAGTTCACATATGCCCCTTTAAAAAGTCAGTGTAATAGGAGTTCACAAAAACCTTCTTATACAGCATTTGGCGTAATTACATCCACTAAACAGCCCTTACTACGGTTAAGGCATTAGAAAAGGTTAAAAGCTAAATAGAGTCGTTGAAAATATACCTTTATAGCACTCTTAGCGTATTAATGTTAGTTCTGTCGGTCTTAATCAGCCTTAATGCAGCTCTTAATCAGCCTAAGCTGTTTAAATATCACTGATAGCTATTATGCACCTGTAGGATCACCAGTGTACTCTTAAAAGAGTCTTAATACGCATAGAGTTTCAAATAGTTCTAAAAGTGAGTAGTTATACAGCTATCTGTGCTACTTGATTTATGCGAAGTACTTATACATAATTATACCATTTAACTACCTTTCGTTATGTTACAAAAGTAAAATGGAATGGAATATATTTTATCGTAAAACATGAGTATACAGTAAGCAAAAAGATAAATTTTATATGTAATTTAATTAGGTAGCTGTAAGTAGAACTGGCGAATATGGCGAATTATCTTTTTGAAACAACTTTTTTGTGGTGAATTTATTTTGTGGCCAATGTAAGACAACGCTATAAAAATATATCAAGGTATCAAGAAACTATTGAGAAAATGAGTTGTAACTAAAACACTACAGCTGTTGTTATGTAATAAATCATCCTATACATATACGTGATTGATTACTTTTGCCGCGTGCACGAAAATTAACTTCAACATTTTTTTTGCTACAGAAAACCCTTTGTGAACGCCGTAAAGGTATTTACATAATTGGTGTTATTTTGAAGCTCTTTTGTTATTTGAGGAAACTTTAGCGTGACGTTGACTTATATAAGGCCATTATTTAATATAGTTACAGCCAAGATAAATGCACTGCAAGTTTTTCTCTTTCGCGACTACGTGATAATTTTTGGAGCTGCTTTTGTGATGAATTATTGGCTGTAAAGGATTTAACGTAATTAATGTTCAATACTCAATACTCAATACTTTTATTGCATTTATGTTCTAATGATTTATCAAGACATCATTATAATTCTCCTACTCATGGAAAATAAGTAACTGTGGTCAGCGCAGCGTGTCTTTTCCATTTGAAATAAAATAAAATGAAGTAATATTTATTTCTGTAAGAGGATCTTTTTATACTTTTACATATTGTCAACTTAAACCAAATGGCGCCGACATTTTCAAAGTGACTGATCCCTGAGAAGAAATGCCGACAGAATTTATTTTTAGGGATCATCGTATCTCTTTAAGTCCAGACATTAGATTGTATAATCATATTATTATGCGAGCGGGGCAGTCTTAAAAAACCTTCTAAAGAAAAAATCTTTTATCTCTATTTGACGTCATCTCAATGGCTACTTTCAACTTCCATTCATTGATCCTTTGGACTTTCAAGTAGATACTCCAGGAAAAATAAAAAAAAGCCTTTTTCACAAAAAAAAACAACAAAATGTATGTATAAATTGAATTGATAAAAATTCACGATGATAAAATCAATTCTAGTCAAAATGTTATTGAAGCACAATTTCTAAAAGAAGCTTCTACCTCAAATAAGCGAAGGAATTTCACACAGAAATAGTACCTTCAAACTGAAGAAGAGCAGCATATTTCCAAACCCCAATATTCAAAGCTTTAAATTTTAGATAAAAATTATAGCAAATATGTTACAATTCTTACCCAAGAATATTTCACCTACGGTTTGTTATGTAAAGTTTATGAGGCTTGCCGTGCCGTCGCTTTCCCTCCAACTGGCTTCGAGCGCAGTGACTCATGCATTTTTCACACTGATGCGCCCGCCAGACTGGGAGTCACAGAAAATTTCTGAATTTAAAAAACTGCAAATTCCTATTTTGCATACCACTCAAATTTCTGCCAAACGACTTTGAGCTTTACAGCCAAGAAATACGGGGGTTAGAATTTTTTTGGGAAGTGCTTAAGTAAGGTGGTTGCCAAAATCGTTGTGTAGGTAACTGAGTGCTCTTGTTCGTGGTAATGACACTTGTAAACTGGCCCCTGTTTAAATTGCAGCGCTGCGGTTTTGATTTCCTGCTTAGAACATTTAAAATGAATTAGGGTGTTCCATAATGTGGACTATCTGTACTTTAAACATGTGCTGTATAATTTATGGGCTAGCAAAAGTTTTCGTACTTTAAGTGAGTGTCTAGTTAGAGGCAATCAAGGCAACAAAAAAGTTTGATAGGAACTTAAAGCAGGAAGAAATATTGTCTAATGTACTTGGCCACATTTCTTGTAAGTAGAATGTTTATAATAAAAAGTAGTAGATTTTGCAACACACTTCTCTAAAGAAGAACTCTCACTGCAACGAATTTAGGTTTACAATACAGTTTTAAACACGCGTGTTTTTGAGTGCATGTTCGGTCTAGTGCAGACCGTCACATATCGATATGATGTGTTTGTTTAAACTTAGTTTTTATGATGTTTTTGTGAGTACGGCTTATATTTTCTTTCACTCTTTTTTCTTGCCTTTGCACAATGCACATGTGCGTAAGGAAACTCACGACTACGTTGAAAAACTTTGTAGGTGAACGCGGCTACATATCAAGCAAGTACATTTTCAGTTTACGCTGACCTCGCGACGTGCGGAAATCAGTATATTATATGTGAGATCAGCTTATAGGTCCTGGAAATGTACAGTTTGATGTTTAGCCGTGTGTGGAGTACTCATTAAATTGCGCGGTATGCTTAATCAAAAGTCAGCTCTTTATACATATATTATACAAAAGTAGGAAAGCACTCAATTTTCAAAACTCGTTATTATTTGGAATTTTACATTTCAAACTTACCCACAGAGAGTACTGTTGATATGAAAAATTTAAATGCAATGCATGGTCAGTATTTGTTATTGAAAACAAACAGTTAATTGGTTTCTATTCCATTATTGCACTGAATATTCAAAATGTTGTCGAACTATTTTCGATAACATATAGTTCGATTGCAGAATACCAATGCGTTTTGCAGTCTATCGCGGCGTTCTGTTTTTGCCTTTTTTCTTTGATGATTTACTGATTATCGCGATCAATCAGGACGATATTTCGCTCTTAAGCGATTAAATTATCTCATAGAAACTTCCACCCCCCAATTTTAGGGGATGAGGGGCGAAAGTTATAAGTTTATGTTTTTTTTGTCGGTTGTATACTCAACTTAGATTACATATTGCTGAAATCACAAACTCCCACGTTCTGCCACTTCTTCTTCCCAGCAAAAACACTAGGAAGTGGCGAAGGTTGGGGCGTTTTTGGGGGACTGTCTTTGCCTTGTTTCTTTGATGGTTTAATGATTACCTTAAGCGATAAATTTCGCTCTTAACCGGTTATATTATCTCATACAAACTTCCACCCGCCCATTTTAGGGGATTAGGGGGTGAAATTGTTGTTTTTACTAAATGTCAAGCATTTTTTTCATATTTACTCACCTTTGAAACAAACATTTGAAACGAACAACACCAAAATGAGCTATATCGGCCCAGCCTTTCTTGATTTTTATATATAAAGACTAACGACACTCAAATGTTTTGCCTTCCCGAAACCGTTCCACTAACTCATAAACTTTATGATATGGTATTAAAGTTCGAATTGACTTTTAAGTATTATTGCGAATCGTTTGTAGTGATTATAGAAAAGTGTTGTTTATAGACTTTTTCAGGCAATTTTTTTAATTTTTCTCTTTTTTTTGAACTATTTTCGTACTTCAAGTAATATTCTAAAAAAAAGTATTACCGAAATCGGTCCTGCTGTTCTCGAAATTTGCGCTTAGCAACACATTCAGCGACTCATTTTTATATAGAAGATAGATCGAATAGAATATTAATAGGATGTACATAGCATAGCTTAGCTTAGCTTTTAGTTTTTAAAATCATTGTTTTTAAATGTTTTTTTATTTTTGTATTTGAATATTTAAAAATATAATTTATATGTATGTTAAGGAAAATAAAGGAAATAATAATAATAATAAATCTTTATTTCAGGCATCTGTGGCCCATACAAACAAAATAAACACTATAATCTTATAACTTAATAAACTAATAAATAAAAATAAAAATAAGCTGAAATTAAAGTCTACGTATGGTCGGCGACGTACTGCGCTGAGTCGTGGTGTCATGTAGCCTTCCGCGGAAACGACGATACACGACACCGGTCTGCCTGACAAGTCTCGAGATGGTGGGTCGGAACCCGCACCACAAAAGACTTAAAATTAATTTTGTGGCGCGACTCCAAACATCCGACTCTCAGGATGAAGTTGGTCTTTATCTTTATATACTCCACGACCTCCTCTACCTTCAAGGAGTGATGTAGCCGTGACACGTAGAGCTGCGTCGATGGAATAGCAGGACGCAGCAACATGTTCGGACCAGTCAATGCGGTACCGCACTGATTCCGGCGAGCAGGCTTATTCTTGGTCATCTCCTTCTTCTTCTTCTTCTTCTCCACTAGAATAAAGCCCTCATGGTCGGCCTGTCCTTGGCTTTTGGAGCTTTGAACGGCTTTGGAGGGCCCCTGGGCTCTCGCTTTATTTGTTTGCTGCTGAAGTTTTGCGGGAGCAGCAATAACAGCAGCTGAGTAAGCACGTGCCGGTGTTGACGTGCTAACATTCGACGGCGCCCTAACGGTGGGGGACGCGTGGAGGGCAGGGTGCGGTAGTGCATTGCTTGCAGTGACGACGGCCGGCGACGAGTCACATTGTGCTGACTCGAAACTCAGCCGCGATGCTTTGAACGCACCGTGACGTGTGTTGACGTTGGTAGTTGGCTCGTGTGACCTACATACCGTGTTGCGTAAGTCTGCTACCTCGGTACGCAGATCACTGATGTTGGATTGCGATACTTCGAACTTCAACTGCATTTCGGCTAGGCTAGACCTCAGGGTTGTAATGTCTCGCAGCAGCCTGGTGACGTCGACGTGGTCGAATGTGACGGGGGGCAGCTTGCGCAAATCCTTTGCTACGAAAGTCGGCACGTCGTCCGGGTCGGTCTCCTTCAACACTTTAATAATGTCTTGAAGACTCCTCTGTCCCTTATCATCCCTTCTGCGGGTTGGCATTTGGTCGGCGATATGTAGCGACTCAAACAGCAGTGCTTTAGCGCTGCGAATCTCGTCTTCACTGAAGTTAGATTTGCAGATCTGGATCACACTGACCTCGTCCATGACATCCAGCTGGTACTGCAGGAATGCCCAGGACCTCGTTAGCCACGAGTTCTTCCGAAGGCATGGTGGCAGCGGTACTTGCCGCGCTCAGCGCAAAATAATTATTTCTGCGCACAGTGCAGGCGTCCGATTACTACGGCGGATCGCACCGATTCCGATATAACGTTTAACAATATATATAAACTGAATAGGTAAAAGCGAACAAGACAAATGTCGTCTTATCAAAGGGAAACACAAGCAGAGGGACGGTTTTCAGATTTTTAACTTATTGTTTTACAATTGGCCTTTAAAATATCGGAAAAGTATTCACAGACAGGCTCACTTAAGTACTAGAAACAGTCGCTTGTAAGGTTAAAAGGAAATTTCAGATTGAAAATAAATATCGTGAGTAAAACTTCTGTCTCCGGCAACACACATGCGGCCGGGTCGTCAATTCGTAATAATAAAAGTTTAGAGACCGTCATATCTCATAAGTTTTAGACTCAAGTAGGAAACAAAACATAGGCGTGGAACTCAGCTCGATATAAACAGTAAAAATAAATAATACTGCAGTACTATTCTATGAATTTCACATGCATGAGGTTGTGGTTCAAATCCGCGCAAGTACCAATGTGACTTTACCAATTCATCTAGGTATATACCTACTTTCTAAGTTATTCTTAGGCGTCATAGACGTTGGTCAATTGGATATGGATATGTATATATGTATAAGTATTTGTACTAAATAAAAATTAGTGGTGTATACACCACTAATTTTTATTTAGTACAAATACTTAGAGGGCTTATTCAAGACACTCTTCTCATTATATTTGTAAAGTATCAATAAATAATATTCATAAACAGCAAAGTTATTAGCGTTTGTTTATATCCCAAAAAGTCACTCAATTTACGGAAATATTGTACAGGCTATTCATGACATAGTAGTATTCATTAATCGTCATCTCTCGCTCACGTTCGCGTGATCTCGCTCAAGCATGCCCCGCCTCCAACAGCTGTTTTCGTTATTTAAGTTTAACTAAACATTGGCTTATTTAAAAATTGAATTTCATTTTTTTACTTTTAATTACGCAAATATACGGAACAGGTACGGATAATAACGGTAACAGGTACGGATACAGCTCATTTTTTTTCGGAACGCACGTTCAACCGTTGTTCCCGGCTGTCATTTGTAGATCTTAGACAGTCGTGTTGGGTAGTCAGCATGAAAGTCTGACAACTAGTTTAAACAAGGGGTACCGTGTTTACCTACTAACTGAGTAATGGAGGTCAGAAAAGCAGTTGCTGCACGTAAACACTGCTATTCCGCTGCATCCAGCTAAACTGGAAGCCGACCCTAACATAGGTAGTTGGGAAAAAGATATGCTCGAGCGTTCTCTGTATGAGAAGAGGCAAAGGCCTTTGCCTTGCAGTGGGACACATAAATATTAACAGATTGTTAATATTTATTATTCTTACACTCACGTGCAGAAATTATTTTTACAGTTGTACCGTAGACAATGCTATAGATACGATTGTTGACAATTAAATGTATTTTTTATCTAGTAGGAATAACACAAAATAGAAAAAAAGAAATCCAAAGCTCCACGTCCCTACATCAATTTTTATCTACGGTGCAATGGAATCAGGTTTCAAAGGAAAATACGATTTACTGCGACATCCCTTTATACACGCCAGTCACCTGTGAATTGGTGATAGTACATGAATTTTTAGATACTTAACTCAAAGACTTGTGTTGTGGTAAAGGATTGATTTGTTTTATAAATAAATACATAATAAATAAATATTTCACAACTTTTCACACAACGCCATTTAGTCCTAAGTTAAGCTTGAGAGCTTGTGTCATGGGTACTAAACAGCTGATAAATATACGTATATATTTCTTAATACATACATATATATTATAGATAAATTACACCCAGACACAGAACAAATGATCGTGCTCACCACACACACATTTTTGTCCTGGGTGGGAATCGAACCCACGACCTCAGGCATAGCAGTCACAGTCATAGTAGTTTATTGGTAAGGCATTCTTACAAGTCAAAATACAGATTAAATATATTGCAGATAACAAATTATTAAACCATTATGTCAACTTTCTTTTGAAGTTCGTTTCGTAGGGTAGGTAATAGGAGTAAGCCTATTGACAACAGTCCGGCGCAAATCCAGACTCTAAACAGTTACTGAGCAATTCCAGATAGTAAAACCTAATAAAACTTTGTTCTACTAAGGATTCGAACCCAGGACCTCCTTGTTAGTAGTAGCACTTGCATCCACTAGACCAACGAGGCAGGAGTAACGTCAAATAATCGAAACCACTACTTATGAGAACTACCTACTTGTTACTTCATCGAATTTATTCAGAAATGTCAAAAGTTCCAACGGTTTAAATTCAAACCGCCGAACGATCGTACGTCAAATAATCCCATTGAACTGACCACATTCATCCTAACCGAGAATCACTCATTTAATTTGGCTTCCGTAGAATATATTTCAACGGTACTCTATTTTAAATGAACGAAACTTTTCATTTAATCGGTACTTATGGAATACCGATGGTCTTAGTTCACGTTTGAACAGTAGAATTTGTGAAAAGTACTTCGATTTATGAACTGATCTGAGCTAGAGTTGTCCAGAGGGCTTAGACAAAGTAACTTTCTATTAGCGGTAACGATTGTGAAATGCCTCAAAATGTATAGAACTGACATTTCCTACAAAAAGTAAAGTCACATGATTTGTGGGACTACCAACTATTGGTTAACTGTTGAGGTAGGTAAATGTAACGTAGTCTCGATACATGCTTTTAACAAAAATAAATCTGTCCTATAGAATAAAATAGGTTTTGATTATCTCCTGCACAATATTATATGTTATTATGGTGACTGGTAATTAGTGACCGATACTTCTACACGCGATTGTATTCATGATTTCAAAAAACTTTCCCAAAGAAACTTTTTTTTTATACACAACTAGCTGCCCCGGCAAATTTCGTTGTGCCCTAGAGTCAATTTATTGCTCTTATCAATTTTTTATGTATTAGATATACATACGTTTAATAAGACGACAACTAATAGATCCAAACCAATAATAACTACCACTACTTTTTATGTAGCGAGTCTCTACTGTAATCTAATTTAAAAAAAATTGTGTTCGATAGAATTAAAATTACAACATGTATATATAACCTAACCTAACTTACCATACCTATCCTATAGCTAACCTAACTACCTTACCTAACTACCTTACTAAAATGCATTGATTAAAAAAATACTAAATTCATAGTTTTATACTTAACTACTGCGCTGCGTGCCTCTATGTTACATACAATTTATAAAGTTTTCCCGGTCTACTTTCATTAAAGACCAAACAGCAGAAAAAGTTCTATTTGCAAAGAATTATTGAAGTTCGTCTCGGTCGTCATTATTAATTCCGTAAATTGATTTCTGAAATATAAGACTTTTTTATGCTACATAAAACCTTTCTAAGTTTAGTAACAAAATAAATTTCAGAACGTAGGTACGTATACATTGACAACTATAAATGGTGATAGTTATAAATGGTGTAACTAACACGACTTTCTTTTATATATATAGATAACATAGAACACAATAAAATAACAAAAAAGGTGTTTGAAATTCCCGCGCGCGCGCTGTGTTCAATCAGCTGATAGTCTGATCTCGGGAAGGGCAAAATCTACTAGTAGTAGCGTCCCACGCTCCCCAACAACCCCCACCGTTCCCGTTGTGCAGTACTGACGTAATTTATTTTGAGTTTAATAAATTGAAAGTTATGAGTATAAAAAAGTTTCTTTGGGAAAGTTATTTGTATCCATGAGTACAATCACGTGTTTAAGTATCGGTCACTAATTACCAGTCACCCTATATAAGTATCATCCAAACAGTAAATATTGTAAATTACAAAAATTAAAAGTATGTATGAATGGCAATTTTTGTTATTGATACTTAATTTATATACTTATCCAAATAGTTATGTACGGTATATATTCACTATCAGTTTACCTTTCTCCTTCACTATCATGTCCATCAAACGGTTGTCTTTTAGCAATAAGGCCACACATTGTAACACACTCTATGTAGCCCTTAAAGTTATAATTTGTAAGTTTTTTGCAATAAAGAGGATTCTTTTCTATTGTATTGTATTCGAAACGACTATTTTTTAATTATAAACCGTTTCAATGTACGAGTACGTGACGTTTTCACCGCGGTTTCTAGAACTCCGCCATTATGTATTTCAAAACAAAATTTTAGCTAGGCAACTAAGCAAAACATTATCTCGAAATATGATAACGGGCCTCTGAGATGAGTTAACGTAAGTTCTGCATACCAAACGGGTAGGTTACAAAGTTTGGGCGCTGCTGCTGCATGAGTAATCTCTCATATGTACCGCTTATCTTACTTTGTATATCGTATTAAAATGTGTGCCAAACTTAAGCAGATGATTAGATTTCAAAGGTATTGGGTTTTTTTAGTCTGGTAAAGAACGATATTTCATAGGAGTAAAAGGAAGGAATCTGTGAAATAACTTTTAACAGATGTTTTGATACCATAGTAAGAAATAATCTGTTTTAGGAAAAGCAGCAACGTTGCCTTAATGCTGTTTTTCTGGTAACCACAATATTACTACAATTACTCCTGTAGTAGAGACAAAGTTGATCTAAAATTAAAGGAAATAATTTAAAGGGACGATACAATTCTTGCATTAGATTTAATTTTCCGAAAATTTTTGACACTTGTTACGACCAGTTCAAAAAACAGGCAACTCGTCTTACTAAACGTGAGTGTCGTGTTACTCAATAACTGGGTTGTGGAGGTCCCAACATACCTTTATTACCTACAATAGGTACTAGTATTCAGCGATTGGATTAGAAGCGAACCAGAACATATTTCGAAAATGCCGAATGAGCTGGCTCTCATTGAATGTAGATTTTTTACGTTCGTTGAACAAATGTGTCATCAAAGCTAAATGTGGTGTAAATTCAATCCTAAGCTAACATTATCTGAGAAAAGTTTAATATAATTTCAATATTTTTATAACATTTTTAGGTATCATCCATCGAGTACTTTTTGTGGACTTAACGAATATTGGTTTAGTACCTTAGGTTTTTCACAAAGGTGTACGTATACCTTTAGTATTAAAAATACTGATGATATTAGTAGAAACCGGGAAACAATTCGTCGTAACAATCCAATTTAGAGAGATCCTACCAAATTGATTCAGCTGTTTCGCAGAATGTTACAGGGTCAAACAGCTGATGCGATGCATCTTTTTTTTCAGAATTATAAATTTAGAAAAAAAAATGTAAGTACGCATCTGACAGGAGCCCTAGCTTCTATCAAATACGCTTCCATGATCATCCTGAGTAGTTTTAAGTGGTCAAGAGTCAATCTATTGGAAATAGCAAAGAAGAAAAAAAGTTAATCGGACCTGTTTAGTGCTTATACAAACTTCACGATTTTCTCGTGAAATATCGATTATAACTTTGAGAAAAGACTATAAAGTAAGATTTCTAAAATTTGAACCGTAACGCTTTCGTTTATCATACAGTTATACAGATGATATATATCACGTAAAAAATTGTCACCAGTCTGATTTAGGTCATACATTGACACATAATCATAAATTTATTATTCTTTCAAAGGGAACAAAAAATAAGCTAAGATAAATAGGTTGGAAGGGACGTCGACAAGAACCTGATGCCTTTTGTTCAATAAGTTTATGATATTTTGGCGATGTTCCTGTTTCTTTTTTAGATGAGATATTTTTTAAAAACCTTTATGAAGAATCTTGCTTCCTCAAACCTCGCCTTAATTTTACGTCCAGGCGGACGGCTTACTTTGAAAGGTGCTACCTCTGAATATAGGGATGGTAACCAGTCCATTGACATTTAAATAACAAGCACGTGAACACGTGACGTTTGCAGCTACAACCAAGGGTCTTGAAGTCAGTAGTGAATAGGTTACTTCTAAGCAACCATGCTTCATCGTCGACCACATCATCGCTTGCCATCTGGCGAGATAGTGACCAAACGCAAGCAATAGTAATAAAAAACACATCTTTTCTTATTTGTCTATTACTCTCTTGACATTGTAATATTTTTAACCGACTTCAAAAAAAGGAAGAGGTGTATTTGACGGAAAGTTTTTTTTTTGTGCGTTTGTTACGCGCTTACTCCGCCATTTATGGACCGATTCTCATATTTCTTTTTTTTATCTAATACGGTATACTACCTGGTTGGTCCCATTTGTATCAAACCTCAGATCTGATGATGGAATCTTTGAGGAATTGAGGGAACTCCTCAAATAATATAGGTACACATATACCGATTTTTACATTTTTGGTAACAAATCAAGCATTTTCATTTAAAAGTATCATTAGGTGAAGAAGACAGACAACGGAACTCTTCAACGCAAAACAGCAAATTACTCGCGATTGCTACAGTCACATGTCTGTGCAGAGTTTTTGTATTTCCATAACATAACATTACGCCTGTCTATTCTCTAAGGCGCCCGGCAGAGATGTACTGATTAATGTTTAGAAAGAACTTCTTTTGCAATTGTTAACAGATTTCAATGTTTCTTTTAAGTTTTAGAGTCTGTTTTTACATCCGAAGAAACTAAAAGTTGCAAAATAAAAACTTTTTTACAAAAAAACAACCGACTTCGACGAAAGTCTGTGGCTTTGGTGGTTTTATTTCGTTCATTATTGGCCACCGACCTCCGAAACTGGAGTTATTTTTCACCTGTTAGTGTTTTTTAAGAAGTCGGTTGTTTTTTTTTTTGTAAAAAAGTTTTTATGTTTTATGCATTTTTATTTATAAAAAACAAATATTACAATTATCTTATGTCTACTTGTCTATGTCTTTCTGTGAGCTACGCTCCAAAACGACTGGAACGAGTTTGACAGGATTTTCACTGTTACTTATGTCATAAAGAATTAGCTATAGAAATAGGCTATTTTTTATCTTAAGGAAAGAATAAGGGACCCGCATAAAAAAAAGTAAATTCCAAGCGAGCGAAGTCATGGGCACAGCTAATTTATATTATCAACAATTTCTTTTTTCAACTGTGTTCCACCTATCAAGTTCTATCCCTGAATTTCTTACCAGAAAAATTGTCTAAAACTTACAAATTTACTACAAATTCTTCTTTGAGAAGAAAGAAAATAAAAAATAATTATAATAAACCCAAAACAAAACAATATCTATACAAAACTGAATCACCAACATCCCACAGTGGTTCAAGGGTGGAACTAAAGGCTTAGGCGTCGTTTATTTAACTAACAACTACACCCGCGTTATAAATGTTTGCACAAACTTTATTAATCGCGGACTTAAGTACGAGATCTAACACATAACTGTATATTATACGCAGTTCTAAAGGAAGGGTGGTGTAACGTAGGTACCTATATAATATCTATTGTGGAACTGGGTAACTTGCTCATAAAGCAAATAGGTTAAGGCGATATAACAAAGCGTAGACAGCCTAGATATTAAAATGATATTGGCCCTTGACTGCGAATTGACGATGATTTTCACGTCTTTTAAATATAAGCGTCATTTTGATGAGATATACTACCTATGAGACACAAATTATATACTATTTATATAAACCCAACTGCAAAAATTTGCTAGATAAAAAACAATACTCCAAGCAGTGTGTCACAGTTAAAGGCAGTTGTTTTAGTTTTAATGACAGACTTAAAATCACTTACTGAAACAGACTGCATGCAAAAACATACACCTACCTACGCCGCCGCTGCAAAAAAAAGATTAGAAGCACGAAATTAAATGTTTGCGAGAAAAAACTCCGAACATCCCATAAGTCTGTCGTTCAAAAAGCCCATTGTAAACCTTTCAAGACCAGTAAAGGGCCACGAGACGAGAAACTGACCTTTATGAAGCCTGTACAAACAGTGATAAACCAATATGACATACTTAATGTTTGGCTGCCAGATAAATTTTACTTTCGCCCGTTAGTACTTCTATAAGAGCCTTTTTTGTGAAGCCTTCAGTCCCTAAAGTTGAGCGAAGTCAAACATATATCAATGTCATGTGTACAGGATGGTTCGATTTTGTTTCAAGTGTTTTTGTTGCTATGTGTATTTCAAATTAAACAGAAATCGTGGATTAAAATTTAACTTACTTACTTGTTGTTGAACAGATCTTATTTATTTTTAACCGACTTCAAAAAAAGGAGGAGGTTCTCAATTCGACGGTATGTTTTTTTTTTTTTTTTGTGTTTGTTACGCGATTATTCCGCCATTTATGGACCGATTTTCAAAATTCTTTTTTTATTCGATAGGGTATACTAACAGATTGGTCCCATTTGTATCAAAACTCATACCTGATGAGGGATCTTCAAGGAATTGAGGGAACTCCTCAAAAAATATAGGCACAAACGCACCGATTTCAACATTTTTAGTAGCAAATCAAGCATTTTCATTTAGAAAGTATGATTTGGTGATGAAAAACTGATGAAGCAGACAGGCAACGGAACTCTTCAACGCATAACAGCAAATTATTCGCGAATGCTATAGTCAGATGTCTATGCTGAGCTTTTGTATTTCCACAACATAACATTACGCCATTCTATTTTAAAAGGGGCCGGCAGAGATGTACAGATTAGTGTTTAGATAGAACTTCATTAGCAATATTGTTATCAAATTTCAATGATTCTTTATTTGAAACTAAAAATTACAAAATAAAAACTTTTTTACAAAAAAAAACAACCGACTTCTTAAAAAAACACTAACAGGTGAAAAATAATTCCAGTTTCAGAAGTCTGTGGCTTTGGTGGTATTATTTCATTCATTATTAGCCACCGACTTCCGAGACTGGAATTATTTTTCACCTGTTTTTTTAAGTTTTTTTTATTGCATTTTTTTGTTTCTTGACTGCTTGGCGTCAGTACGTCACTGCACGGATCCAGCAGAATATCAGCGCCAGGTACATTTGCCTGGCACATGCTGAGCTGGACTCCCATTTGGTGCAGCCTTGAGACGCACACCGCACACTGTATCATTCATCGTTAATTGTTTTATAACTTTTGATTTTGTATTGTGTGTTTGTCTGTGTCTTTTGTGTGTACTAAACAAATGTTTTATCTATCTATCTATCTAACAGGAGAAGTTTCGAATAAACGAGATCAAGTTATTATTAAACAATAATTAACTGATTGCATTCTATACAAATGCATGATAGTAATTAAAACTTTATTGTTACAGAATGGAATAGAATATTGATTAATTTGCTCAGAATGCAGGTATTTACAATAAGGTGATCAACGTAATTATAAAAGTATCCTTGTACAGACGCCAGCACATCAAGTTACCCCAATGTGTCAAATTTCTTTGATCGTTTTTCAACTTAATGTCAAACAGAATAAGGTTTTTATTCAATTGGGAATGCAACTCTATCATCAAACATAATATTTATATTAACTTTGATAACATTGACTCAATTGAAATTTATCAGCTAGAACATCCGAACACTTGTTTAATGGAAGTGCAGTAAAAAAAAATACTGGTTACTTTCATAGAATTAGGAATGTGATTGAAAATAGCCGATCGTACATAAAATTAGCTGTGATTATTAAGTTAAGTAGGTATAATGAAATTCGATTTTTCTAAATTAAATGAAACAAGTGAAATGTAAATGATTAGGTAGGTATATTAAGAAAGCAAAAATACTAAAATAAATAAATTAATAGAGGACTGGCAACTAAATAAAAATAAAAATCAGAATTATTTATTTGTCGCCGAATATTAGAATGTCACAGTGGAGACGAACGAGATTTGACATCTGTCAGTCTAGCGGAGCATCGAGTTGATGGTCAGCGCGGCCATGTTGAACGTAATAGTGGTTCGTCAACAGCGAGCGCACCACGTCCGACGAGTCGCTTTTGTTCCAAGTGATCTTCTGTCTTATTGTTGCAAGAAGTAATTAAAACGATAGACTAAGTGATTTTCTAACTACAAGTGAATAGATTTCAGTAATATTCTGTAAGGAAGATAAATTATGTGATAAATGACTTTTGATTGTGACTCGAGCGGTTTCATTGAGGGTTTCCCTACTTTACCACCTATTGAAGAAACGGCCGATATTTATGATTACGGGCATCCGGCCATATATTCTTAAACAGGTAATAAAAGCGCATGTGTGTCATACAAGCGCTAGGTTTTGAAAATTGACAATACCCAATGATATTATAAGTAAAAAGGTGTAGATAGGTTACCTAAACAACATTCGATATTCAAACGCACGCGTCCGTGGGTGGCGCGACGCGACACTGAGGTCAAGTGTGGCTAGTTAGCCACATTTTAACGTGTCGCTTGCTGATCGCTTATAACCTATCTACACCTTTTTACTTATAATATCATTGACAATACCTATACAAATTATAATAACTATTAAAAGGACTGCCTCGTTGGTGTAGTCGCAAGCGCTACTGCTGGGCATGAGGTCCCGGGTTCGATCGCCGGGTCGGGCAAAGTGTTATTGAGTTTTTCCATCTGGGATTTCTTAGTAGCAGCCCGGAGTCTGGATTTGTGCCCGATTGATGGCAATAGGCTCGCCCCCTATTACATGGGACTTAAACATAACTGGCAAAATGTGGTTGTACTACCAGGTACACTTCTGCCTAGCCCTTCGGGGATTACAGGCGTGACGTTATGTTACGTTATGTTATTTACTACTATTAGTTATAATTTTTAGTAAAAAATAGCTTTTAAACTATGTAAATACATAGGATCTACGTAATTGGTACCATAACGCCATACACCTCCACTACAAGTCTATGTCACATTTTAAAAATACAACCAACTTAAAAAAAAAACACTAAAAGGATTGTTTTGTTTGACTAATTTTTCGTCACCGAATTCCGAACTTAACCGTATTAGACAGAAAAGGTTTTTCAAAATCGGTCAGTAGGTAGTAAAATTGGTGAACATAATTGAATTAGAAAACCTACATTCGAAGACGTAACCTCCTCGTTTTAGAAAGTCTGTTGCAAAAAAGATTATATTTAGTATACTCAGAAATCAGCCCACATCGAAAATGTTAGCCACATCGTTACATTACACACAGACATTTATTTCTAATAGACGACAGATAACACAAGCCATGTGACTAGATCCTAAACAAAAACCTTGATTGTTGAGTCTATACATTTATTTTGGATACATACATACATACATACATAAACTCACGCCTTTTTCCCATGAGGGTAGGCAGAAACTACAGAGCGCCATATGCTACGTTTCTTACATACTTCCTTTGCTTCGTTTACATTCATACATGTTGTCATACACACACACCGGTTGCGAGTACTACGCACCTGACCTTTCTGAAGAACCTCACCAATAAGGAGATCCTTATTTTGGATATCCTTTCCCTTTCCCTTGCAAAGGTAAAACAAAACCTCTCCAAAATTATTTTTTTTAATTAATAAAATTCTCGAAATATTTCAATTTGGAACAAGTAAGACTGACGTAACACTGACATGATATGATTAAAAATTCTTTAGAGCTGCAGCTGGGAATTGAATAGGAATAAAACGCTTGTAGTTGCAAAATCTGAATCATTGAAACGATAGTCTTTTGACGTGGAATCCAATTTATCGGCGCAATTGAAACAAGAGAATGGCGAATGATTGGCTAGACCGGTGGTCTAACTGAGTCCATTTCAGTAAATATTCGCTCCGGTTGGTTTTATTATTGAACTCCTCTTGCATAACTTCATTAAGGGTAATATTTATAGGATTAGTTAATAACTCCGTCGAAATATGTTCAGTAGATTTTATTTTTATTTTCTGGAAGTTTTAAATTATTACCGTCTGTTCCTCATTCTGTGTCATTAAAACGACAACTTTTGTAAAATTTAAGACTTTATTGTTGTTTGAACGACTTGTTAAAATGATGTCAAGCTATCATTTAAATAAATAAAGAACTTTGTCGTGACTGTTAATAAAACCTCATTAAGGCTACTATCAAAACTGACATGACAGAATGTATTCCAAATTCAAATGTAAACAAAAAAGTAACACGGAGGGCCAGTCGTTTCATACATGATTCACAAAGGAGACTGTTGATTTTCCACGGAGGTGTTTGTGTCTTGTATTATTCAGCACTATGGTTTTACATTTACATAAGCAAATTGGTCGCATTGCCCCTAGAAAGTGTTCCATTTTGAATTTTTGCAGTAACTTTGGGATAGTTCTCTTGCTTGTGTTAAAGTTTTAGTAAATGCAAGCGTTTGCCATCGACTCCGCCAGTGTGGAAATGTTGCCAGCAGTAATAATTTTCCTTAATAAATTGTGATTGCTCGACTATTTTCCGCTTCTCTCTGAGAAAATCAAAACGTTTGTTTTCAATCTTTGAAAAGTAAACTAAAGGTGGAACGGAAAGAAAGATGGACGATGGAAATCAATATTGGAATGCGCTTTGCAATATTTCGCAGTCCGACAGATTTGGTAATTCATAATAAAATTTTGATCAAATTAATAGAATATATTATGTAACGTAGTGTGATGTCACCAGATTAGGTATGCCACTGATACGTTTTGTGTATGAAAATGTTGACCAAAAGCAACACAATTAGGCGCAAGGAGACCAATATGGGACGTAGCACTAACTATACTGCATTGTTCCTTTGTAATACCAAAATGTATCCCTATTCCACTTACTTCCTTTGCTAACGTGGTCTATATTTATGTTTATAGAACAACGTAACGGTGACTGGGATAGGAATTTACTCAAAGTAAACAAAGGACTAACGCGGAGAGAAATTTCTGAATTAGGTCATGTGCAAAAATTCTAGCATATTAGCACTTGTGCTTGGAAACTTTGATTACATCGAAATTCATAGAATGTTTTAGACAGTTTTTCTTTTGTAGTGCATAATTTTCCGTTCGATATTCTTCTTTATGTGTATAGTGATGTTAGTGGAGCAGTTAGTACTAGAGAGTATCTACTAAACAATGTTTATGTTGGCAACAATGAAGCAAAAGTTGGTCGAGTGGTGTCCGCGAGGCTTGCTGAGGTCTGTACAATAATGGTTGACTATCCACTATCGTGCCTCAAAGAGCACATTAAAACGTCTGTCTCGGCAGTCATTCGTAGATCTTTGACAGTCGTCACGGGTAGTTAGACGCCTGATGATCGGACAAGTCTAGACACCCTGTGTCTAGACTTAGAGGTTGTAGAGTTCAGATAGATAGACGTTCCATGTAAAATGTAAAAATTCAAGGTTAAGCTGAATGCCAACCCCGACCTAGTTGAAAAAAACTAGGCAGGTGGGTATGGGTAATTAAGAGGAAGTAGCTTAATTTTTTGTGAATTTCTGTCAATCTAGTAAATACGAATATGTTGGGTGAATAAAAATGATTGTAAGAAAGTGGTTTGTGAGACCAAAATCGTGATTAAAAAAAAAACATTCGAAGATCTAAATTACTATTTAAACCGTGTTAAAACGTACATTACTTAGAGATCAGGAAAGTCTATCCCAGTCTACTGCTAGACAAGGCTTCTCCTACGCTGTGCCATAACACCATGTATATACTTTGACCAGATCCAGCCACCTTCTTTAGGTTCTCGGTCCGTCTAGTCAGGGAGCGTCATTCACTATGCTTCTCGATACTCAGTGCATTCCAGGACTCGCCTGTTCCACCAGCTATCTGTCCTTTAATAGACAGGGATAGCCCGCTTCAGTTTGTTTCCACTGCAAGCTATGTCAATTCTGTAGGCCTAGCCATATTAAAAATTCTATTTCTATTATCATAATCGATAATGCGAAAATAGAAAGAAAATGGCGTATAATATGGAATCAGCTGTTTGTCAACTGTCAGGTGTTAACGAGTAGAATTTGTAATATGGCTGAAAATGAAATACACTTGACAGTTGACAAACAGCTGATTCCATATACCTACGCCATTTTCTTTCTAAAATAGAAATAGAATTTATTGTATGGCTAGGCCTGCAGGTTTATTTTTGTATAATATAATCTCGTTTCTGGTTACAGTCCTTCAAAGACACTACATAACAAACTGAACAATATTTGAAAATATGGACCAGTCCAACCGTTAGTGTCCACGTGAGCTCAGAGATGCTAATCATGAAACTATGTAAAAGTAATCGATAGTTTTCACAAGTTCTTAATGTGTGTTGAATACGTATTTTATTTTTCTTAATTTTTCTATTGTGATCATCTAATAAACAAAATAAACAGTTCAAGCGCTTGCACTGACTGTACAATATCGTATACTAATGCAAGCTGGCTTTGACTTTGCCATCTCAATTCACCAACTGAAATACATAAATCATCCAATCCCTCAAGGTTAGACTTTGTTCGGTAACGTAATAATCTAAGACATTAACGCAAATAATTAAACTTAGACACAAACACGATTAGACCGACACAAATAGGTTTTGCCTAAATAATTATTTTGGGGAGAAAGTTATTATTACAGTAATTTTATTAAGCTCTCCAAAGTCGCTAGCATAGACTTTTATAATCTTATGGAACTGTCTTGACTTTAAGTGTTTATTCATATATTAAATCAATCATTAAAGCTGACCGTTGCTCACTTTTCAGCTTACAAACCGAGAGGATCCTAGGTAAGTTTAAACAGTTTCAATTGATGTAATGTACAGACGCCAGCACATCAAGTTACCCCAATGTGTCAAATTATCCCAATTGAATATGAACCTTATTTTGATTACCATAAAGTTGAAAAACGATCAAAGAAATTTGACACATTGGGGTAATTAGACGTGTTGGCGTCTGTACAAAATATTGAGAAGGTCAGCTCAGGTTGCTTTTACCTCTCTGTGTGAAAGTCACGAACCATTATTTTATTTTATAAAATTAACTTTATGTATAGTTCAATTTGTAGTTAACATTCGTGTATCAAACATTTAAAAAAGCAACAAAGCTGCTCAACTTTCTTTGTTTTTTTACTGAATAAACCTAAATTATTTTGTTTTCTGAAATGTTTGGCAAAGGTACACGTTTTCGGTAATTTTGGGTCAGGTCGCCGTGTGGTGTCTATCCCATAAAATAAGATGCGAGCATCCATACCATTAACGAATTCAGACTTTTGGCTGCTACTGACAAATCGTAGTAGGAAAAACACAATAACACTAATTCACCCGGAATGGATTTTCACGGGTCTCTTTCTTAAAATATGAGTGAAGCAAAGACATTTAATACCTATAGACAGGACATCACGAACAAAATTTTCATCCGAAACTTATGTCCTAGTGGACACAAGTCTATGATTTTAATTTAGTATGCTCCGCTGCCGCTCCAATATTCATATATTATTCTAGATGGCGTTATTGTGAGACATGGGATCAAAGTTTTTCTATGACATATCCTCGCATGTCCGCTCTATAGTATTTTAAATCTCTGTGGAGTGAAGTGAACTGTCAATGCCTATCATTAGTATGATATGACAGCTCAATTTTTCTACACTGCATTGGTCTGCAGTAGCGCTTGAAACCACTGGAACGACAAGGAAGTCCAGCTAAAAATACTCTGAAGGGCTAATCAAAAACTGTCTACAAACTCAATACACGAAATAAAAATATTACACCTGCACGAGCAAAACGAATCAACAGAAAAAAATGAGTCCCAATAAGTCGTATTTTTAAAAGGTCCAATTTACTAAGGTACCTATATTGAGTCGTCTGGGGACGCTAGCGGAGGCTGCGATTTTATTTTCTCGAACCCCTTGGCTCGTATTGCGATCCCCCTTAGGGCTTTCTCTACGTGATGCCAATATTCAGAACGAATGATGTTGCGAATCTGTTTTGGCGCCAATTTAAACGCTCGTTTAGTGCAAAACTTTCGTGAGGACGAAATGCAAAATTCGTTTGGATTTTCAATTTAGAATTTTGGTAGTTAGGTGTGGTGGTGGACTTTATTATATTAGAAGTGTATAACAGTTGCAGGGCTGTGTAAGAGATTGCTTTGTTCATAAAATCTCGTTATATTTTGCCTGTGATGTGAATGGGCTTGTTATTATTGTGACGTCCTTGAGTAAACAAAACCTATGAATAATTCAAAACTGCAACCGTTACAAAACAAACAAGTCGTATTAAAATAATTATAGGGAAAATCAGAACAAAGAAAAGATATTACAATCGTAATGACTGCAAGCTAAAAATAAAACAAAAAGGTAAATAACCAAATACGAAACAGCCAAGGAATACAAATAACGCGTCCGAGTTTGCCAATAAACTTGCAATTTATTAAAAAGTTATTTATCTACGGGTACAGGTCAAAAACAATTTCCAAATTCAAATTGAAGATAAACAAACGTACAAATGAGAAGTACCCACAGGACCGTTCGAATTCTAATTTCAAAGAAAGTTTTATAATTTTGACTCCTTTGTATTTGTGTAGACGTTCCGTTTTCTGTTGATTTTCAAAACTGGCGGGAGTCAAACGTTCACGTTGAGCAATGAATTATTCAGGTCAGAACGGAAACTGCGTATTTACATAAGCAAATTGGGTGCGACGACTGAGTACAAGCGACACGGCGACAACGGCTAGGAAACATTGGGACGCGATCACAGTGCATCATGCTGAACACCTGGACACTTTACACGTGCCTTCTTCAAGATAATGGTCCGACTTAACCACTTACTATACCACCAACAAAGCATACAGGTAGGTACAGATATAAAGTCCCACTTTTTTCCCCATGGGCCATCTGCTACGATTCTTACATGCTTCTTACTGTCATGCCAGTCTATTCAGTAAAAGTCACCACGTAGGAACTTCAGTAAAGTGAAATGTCGCTTTTTAACTTTATGTCAAACAGCGGGAAAATTTGACACATTGGGGTAACTTGATGTGCTGCCGTCTGTACTTTATTGTTGCTGTCATTTCAAGATGATCTATAGTGTTTTCATTGGTTTTTCTAACCTTGGATTTATTGCTATAATTAAATAAATATTCCACAACTTTTTCACACAACGCCATCTAGTCCCAAGCTAAGCTACGAGCTTGTGTTATGGGTACTAAACAGCTGATAAACATACTTATATACTTCTAAATACATACATATTATAGATAAATTACAGCCAGACACAGAACAAATGATCGTGCTCATCACACAAACATTTGTCCTGGGTGGGAATCGAACCTACGACCTCCGGCACAGCAGTCAGGGTCACTAACTACTAGACCAACAGGCCAGTCAATTCCTTTTAGTCCTATAAAAACGTGATCTTCCGTCGCATGTTGCGAGAACTATAAACATACTTTTATCTCACAAGTCAGTGTGCAAGGGTACGCGGGTGAGAAATATTTACGCCCTTCCCTTTCGTATTTATATTTTATACTCTATCGTTTGGGCAACAGCCGGTGCTAGCTTCCTGGTCTTTTCAAGATAACAACATTTTATTGTAATTTTAATTAAGTTTCTATGCTAAATAGGGAATGAAAGAGAAATATATAGGTATTCAAGCTTGGATTCTCACATAATTTTCGAGAATTGTTTTGGGAAAATGTACCTAAGTTTTTGGATGTTTTAACCGCAAACTTTAGACTTGAACCTTCTTTAATGTTATCTTTACTAATAATATTATAAAGAGTAACGATTTGTATCTTTTAACTGACTTCAAAAAAAGGAGGAGGTTCTCAAACAGCTCCAGTTTCGGAAGTCTGTGGCTTCGTTGGTTTTGTTTCCGACTTCCAAAACTGAGTTGTTTTTACCTGTTAGTGTTTTTTTAAGAAGTCGGTTGTTTTTTTTTATGTTACCAATAAACTTAAAAACTAGTGGGCCGATTTTAAAAAATCTTGTACCTTTGAGCAGCTTTACTATCCCCAAGTATCATAGGCTACTTTTTATCTCTGTATTCCCACGTGAATGGGAACTTCGCGGGTAAAACCGCGTGATTTCTGTTAGTAATAAAGAAAAGTCTTTTTTGTTTATATTTGTGAAAATATGCTAGTTTCTGCTGTGTAAAGGGAGACAAATCGCTTTTTAAATGTTACAGAACTGTGGAAGTCTGCAGCTGCGGCTACGCCAGTACCTAATACTACTGGACATTTCCATGTAAGTAATCCCTCGTTAATAATTTAAAACTAATTTTCATACTAATAAAATAATATGTAAACACTAAAACTATAGTACAAATTAATTAAAAAGAAACAAATCGGAACACTCAGGCGTCGAAGTAATCCTGTCATCTGGAAACATGCCCAGAATACCACAATTAATGGCAATGCTAATTCTTTGACCAAAAAATAAGCCAGCCTTCTGGTGATACTTAGTATCTAAGTAAACCAATAGTTAAGAATATACTTCTGGATCTACGCAAGAAAAGCTCAAAGTATGTTTTCCTTGATCTTCCCAGCGAGAATCTGAGTTTTAATGAAATGCGAGGCCCGCTCACACTGGATTTATTAACACTGACGCGTAGACAGACCACTTGTTAATTTATCTACCTATGCTATGCTATGTGCTTGTGGAATGCAGTGCTTCTAAATATGGTTGTATTTTTGAAGTGAAAACTTTTGTACGCGTTGGGCATATTTAAGAGGGTAAAAAAATTTCGCGACACGGTTACCGTTACCGTGGCCGACTTCTATATATTTATATAAGTAAATTTGCGTTATAAGCAATAAATTGCATATTTTTGTTGTTTAACGATAACTTTCCTCTTCTGTCGGCACTCCTGGAGTGCCACTAAAACAGACCCTAAAATGGTTGGGAGGAGGTTTGGTTCATATGAATCTATCATACTTACATAGAACCAAAATGTAATTGTAATAATGTAATTAATGTCAAACGTTTAGTTGACGCTTCCCGTGACCCAAGGGCTGGCCTCTACTTTAGCCAGAGGCTAAGCATTGCTATTCAACGTGGCAATGCCGCCAGTCTTTTGGGCACTTTACCAGCTGGCAGCGATGCAGAAGAATTTTTTGACGCTTTGTAGTTATTTATTGTTAGTTTTAGTTATTTATTTATTTTAAATGTAAATTCCTCAACTTCAAGTCGTCTACACAAACCCTAATGTCCCACACAAAGGGCCTCGTCCGACCTTCTGTAAAAATATTTCAGTACAAAGTTAACGTTGTTACTTGTTACCAATCGATCTTCCAAGATAATGCGTTGCGTGTCAGTGCTTAACTAGTTTCACGGACCCTTAAATTGACTTCAAATGACATGGTTTAAAAAGCAAGAAAAGGTTTGATAACTAAGAAGAAGAAGTAGAAGTGCAAAAGACATTGGCAAGACTATCTAATAATAAAATTATGCATGATTAAATAAAATTATTATTACCAGGACGGTATTAAAGTTTTTAAACATTTCCTTATAATTTTCTTATGTGGTTTTTAATTAAAATCAAAAATAAAACTATAAGAAAATTAAATTTTTATATTTTAATAAATGAATTTCTTAAAAAAAATAATTAGTTCCTTTTTTCATTCAATTGATCTCAGGGTTACTATAAAATTATTATTTTATGGAGTTTAAACTAATAAGAAAATCATAAAAGACTTAGAAGTCGGGAAGGTTTGTGGACACACGACAGTTACGTCAACGTCAACTCGCCGACCAGTCGACGTCAATTTCAGAGACGATTGTGAATAGACAGTCAGTCAGTCAGTCATAGCAACACCTCAATTATATTCAGATATCCTCATTTAATTTTTCTTTTACCATGTTTTAATCGTAGCAAAGTATTGACTTGCCAGTGGGGCAACTTAGATGCGCTGGTAAGGACTCAAAATCAAAAGTCTTTATAGGCAGCGTCCTACAACTTCTATTTAACTGTACTTTTGACGTGACTGATCAGCAAGATGTTAACGTGACTGGCGTGTTTAAATCAATCTTTTTACAATAATAATATAAATAGTTATAATAATTCATTTAATTCGAAATGTATGTACAGACACCAGCACATCAAGTTACCCCAATGTGTCAATTTTTTTTATCGTTTTTCAACTTTATGTCAAACAGAATAAGGTTCATATTCAATTGGGATAATTTGACACATTGGGGTAACTTGATGTGCTGGCGTCTGTACAATAAAATGTTAGTAGCCCTACTTAAAAACTAAGTCAGTTAAAAGGTTTTTTGGAGCCAACCCACATGTAGGTGACTCAAAGAGTGCATGTTTGAACAATCCAGTTTATCACAATGTACAAACAATAATTTTATGACTAGTAAACATTTTCAACCCACAGTAAAACTAAATTCCAATGAAGAAATACTCATTCATCACATAATTCCCATGTCGGCTTCTACTGACCAACCTAGAAATTTACCATGCATGACGAGTCCATTACGTCTAATATTAAATATTCATAATTTACCGTAAAACATGAAAATTCACCTGAAAACATTCATACCTAATCACTTTTTTCTATTCTATGAACCGTCGATTCTGCTAACGATAGGTGGTAATGATACACCTTTTTCCACATGCCATAAGTACCTACAAGTATTTCTGCTTGAAGTAGTACAACACGGTTCAACCAAATTGGTTTAATTTACAATACGCTAAATGACTTACTTTGCTTACTGGCAAGTGGTAGTTTTAAATCGAGTAACGACAACCAACCAATTAGAAAATATACCTTTTGGTTGAATAGAACGTTTTGGCAATGTTAAGGTAGGTACTGTAGTCATTAATCTGTCAAATATCTTTGATAGACTTTCAACTTTATTTAAAAGAATAAGGTTTATGTTCAATTGAAAAAAAAAAACAATTTGGCAGAGCAGTGCTTGCGTCTTACATCTTTTAACCGACTTCAAAAAAAGGAGGAGGTTCTCAATTCGGTTGTATTTTTTTTTTTTTTTTAGGGTTTGTTACCTCAGTACTCCGTCATTTATGGACCGATTTTCAAAATTCTTTTTTTGTTTGATAGGGTATACTAACAGATTGGTCCCATTTGTATCAAAGCTCATACCTGATGAGGGATCTTCGAGGAATTGAGGGAACTCCTCAAAAAATATATGCACACATGCACCGATTTCAACATTTTTAGTAACAAATCAAGCATTTTCATTTAGAAAGTATCATTTGGTGAAGAAACACTGATGAAGAAGACAGGCAACGGAACTCTTCAACGCATAACAGCAAATTATTCGCGATTGCTATAGTCAGATGTCTATGCTGAGCTTTTGTATTTCTACAACATAACATTACGCCATTCTATTTTAAAAGGGGCCGGCAGAGATGTACAGATTAATGTTTAGAGATAGAACTTCTTTAGCAATTGTTATCCAATTTCAATGATTCTTTCAAGTTTTGAAAGACTTTCTTTACATACAAAGAAACTAAAAATTACAAAATAAAAACTTTTTTACAAAAAAAAAACAACCGACTTCTTAAAAAAAAAACTAACAGGTGGCCAATAATGAACAAAACAAAACCACCAAAGCCACAGACTTCCGAAACTGGAGTTATTTTTCACCTGTTAGTTTTTTTTTTTAAGAAGTCGGTTGTTTTTTTTTTGTAAAAAAGTTTTTATCTTCTATTATCAGGGAAGCATTTGTTAATACCTATAGACCGGACATCACAAACAAAATTTTCATCCGAGACTTGTGTCCTGCTGGCTGCTATGAGTATTTTTTTAGTACGCTCCGCTGCTGCTCCAATATTCATATATTATTCTAGATAGCGTTACTGAGTCACGGGATCAAAGCTTTTCTATGACATTTCCTCGCTTGTCCGCTCCATAGTATTTTAAATCTCTTTGGGTAAGAGTGATTCATTTCCATGTTCACACGATTCAATTTGGTTGGTTCAACCAAATTGAGAGGTGAAGGGTGAACCGTGTACGGTTACCATTACGACATTATCATTAATCATTCACACATGACTGTAACGAATGACGCAGTAAGTTTGTATGTAACCCATTTACAAGAGAACAAAAACATAATTTGGGAACGGTAGGTAATGCAAGAGTGGTGTAACCATATTTTTGGTTATTTTCAGCATCTACATAATGCATTCATGTCCCAAATGGTCTGATATAAAAATATTAATGGGCAAAGAAGTGATGGAAATAACAATACACCTTTTTTGATATAAAAAAAATCTAAACAGACATTTTAAGTAGCTCTGAAAAGCTAACGATCAATGTCTTTTTTTTTTGTAAAAATACATAACTCCAATATGAGAAAAAGGGAAAAAAGTGAGATATATAGTTTTGCTTCACGGCTCTTAGTAACAGTTTAATACTTCGAAGACTATGTAGTAATTATCTTTGAAACTAGTTATTGGTTGTGTGAAGTTTTTCTATTTATGTACTTTCATCACGCGGATATGTTATTAGGAACGATGACAGCCTTAAGTATATTTTCATTGACCACCATCATTATTGTAAATCTAGATATTATTTTAAAACAGTCAACGACGGGATTGCGTGTGTACACTAGAGCATGTTTTACTTCTTATATTTTGACTCAATCATCTTTAATACTATTAAAACTATTCTAAATTATTTGGTTACATACATACCTAAAAATAAACAAACAAAAGAACAGTAAACCAATTATAGGGCATCAAAAAACTCATCCGCATCGCTATCAACGGGAAAAGTGCCCAGAAGACTAGCCGCATTGCCACGTTGTATGGCAATGCTGATTCTCTGACCGAAATAAAGGCCAGCCCTCTGGTCACGTAAAGAGTCGACCAAACGCTTTACTTCTTGAGTATTTATTTATTACAAAAATACTAATGAAGCCATTAGTTTAGGCTAGTAAGCCATATCAGGGATTTGTTATTTTATATTAATTTGCTAATTTCAAACTACTGTTATTTTGATAGTGTTGTTATTTTCATGCAGTTTATTCTAGGATGCCAGTCTTTATTGGATAACATAACATAACGTCACGCCTGTAATCCCTCAAGGGCTAGGCAGAGGTGTAACTGGCGAAATGTGGGTGTACTACACACCCACATTTCGCCAGTTATGTTAAAGTCCAATGTAATAGGGGGCGAGTCTATTGCCATCAATCGGGCACAAATCCAGACTCCGAGCTGCTACTGAGAAATCCCAGATGAAAAACTCAATAACACTTTGCCCGACCCGGGGATCGAACCCGGGACCTCATGCTCAGCAGTAGCGCTTGCGACCACTAGACCAACGAAGCAGTCATTAACTTTATTGGAGGCATCTTTATTGGAAAATCGCCATACATACAAGAGGTTTCAATTTCTTCATCTTCTGAGCGTCTTGATCGAAATTGGCGACTTGTTTGGCGCTGTCACCAGAATCCATCAGTTTCTGAAACGTGCCCCTGAAATGAAGTGTCAAATCGCTTGTGGAGCAGCATCATATTTACACCGTCCTCATGGCGGACTCGTCTATGATTTTTTACCACAGGTTTTCCTTGCTTCGGTCAACCTGAGTCCAGAGTCTATTTAAAGACTTTTAGTTTACTCAAGTGCCATTTAGTAATCGTCTTGCCGAGATGACTTAAGCAACAAGAGGTTCTTAAGAACTACCTATAGATACTTTATTCGACAACCATCTGTAAATAAGACCATGGCCGCGTAAAACGTTCCGGTTCTCGGTCAACTTACGTTTTCTAAGCCAACATAATTTCATAAATCCCTCGAAAATATTTCCCCAAAATATTGCGTACCTAAATTCCCAGTTTTTAACCGCTGAAAAGTCACACTTGGTAATAAATTCTTAGCATAGAGGTACGTGAATGGCTCGTATATGTAGGTGGTCCCATTCGTCACATGGGGCATAAAGTACAGCAACATCGAGTGCCAAGCGGTCACCGCGGCTGACCCGTGGCTCCGGTTCAAAATTCAAATTACATTGGTTCGAAATTCAAATTGTATCGTATATTTTGTGTTAGTAGGTTAAAGTTTGCGTTTCAGTTACATTCGTAATTAATTAAATTAATAGTTCATACATAACTAAACCTTACATAACGGTTGTAACCTCTGAAGTGGTGTAGGTACCTATTTGTGAAAGATACATCCACATTTTAAGACGCCAAATCACTCACGATTAAAGAGGGCCCATTGTGAAATATTTATGGTTGCTCCAGGTCTTCCCTTACTATACCCTACTATTTAGATATCTATAGAAAATGAGACATCTTCTCGGTTCTACAGACTTTCATTCGGCGTACTGTTATACTGTTATGACTATTGAATGCGGCATTCAAAGTAAACAGACGTGTTCTTCAATGTATTTTATAAATGAAATAAATTAACGTTTGCATAAATAGTGACCTAGTTTGAGTGTATTAGCGTGTAGGTGAAATATCGAACATTAGAAGTGACAAGTTTAAATAATGAACTGACTGGATTATTTTAATACTGTATATATGGAAGGCAGCCCCTTTAATCGGAGCGCGATGATACGTCGCAGCCCTCCACCGACACCGGCTCCGGTACTGACCTCAGCACCGGCCCCGGCACGGACCCTGGAACCAACTCCGGCACCGGCAACGCCCCGTCAGCCAAATCAGGACCAAAACGAGGTTGAAGTAGTGTCGACTCATGAGATCCAGTCCTGGATGACATCCATTCAGCAGAGCCTAAATGAGGTATGTGTTGTTGCTTCTGAAGGTAAGCTGAACACTGAACAGAAGCTTAAAATAAACACTCTTTGCCGAAATGTTGCACATAAAGCTTCGCAACTGGCTGTTCAATACCAGTCCCTAAAACAAAAAGCCATACAAACGCATATCTCACTTAAAAACATGACCGAAGCTCGAGACCTATCCGACTGCTTATCGGAGATGAACCGGACAATTCAGGAGTCCTATATGAAGCAGAGTGCGTCCACATCTTTTGCTGATATGGTGAAGAAGGGGTCAAACAGCTTTATTCGTCCTAATACTTTTAGCTCCGTGGCGATTTATCCCTGTGATAATTCGAAAACCAGCGATGAAACTAAGACCATGGTCCAAAAAATTATATGCCCTGGAGAAATGAAGCTGAAAGTACGAGGCGTCCGTAAAATTGGAAAAGGCGGATTAATTATCAGCACTGAAACTAAAGATGACCTACACAAGCTGAAACAAACAGTCCAGCTCGCTTCGTCAGGGCTTACCATCGACGAACCTCAAAAGCGTAAACCTCGCATTATAGTTATAGGAGTACCCACGTCCTTGTCGGAAAATGAGGTTTATAAATGCATTTACGAACAGAATTTGACCGACAAACTTCCAAATATGTCCCAAGACACTTTTTTGGCCTCGATAAAATTGAGCCACAAATCAGGCAGAAAGGATGCTGAGAACTGCAATTATATTATAGAAGTTCCAGCCACCATCCGCAAGGCCCTCATCACACAGGACAGATTATTTATTAATTGGACGTCCTGCCCGGTACGAGACTTTACACTGGTAACTAGATGTTACAATTGCCAGCAGTATGGTCATGCAGCCAAAACATGCAAAATTGTTGCACCTACATGCGGCCATTGCAGTGAAGAAGGTCACACAATACAGGACTGTGCAAAGAAAGCTAATCCGCCAAAATGTGCAACTTGTTCGCGCTTTAAAAAACAAGCCAACCACAAGACGGGAGATGCTGATTGCCCTGCTAAAAAAGCAGCTGAACAGAGGTATATTAATTCGACCGATTATGAAGGCGCCTAAGAGCGCCGTATACAAGTTTACATTTTAGGCTTATTTAATTAATTTTTATTTCTTTTTACTTTTATTACTTAATTATCTTTTAACATGGATATTAACCTAATTACCGATATAGATAACACATTATTAACTTCATCAAAGACATGTGATGTTGAGGACTGCAAACAATATATTTCCGACTATCAAAATTCACTAACAGTACTAACCCAAAACATTCGCAGTATTTATAAGAACATAGATAGTTTTAATATTTTCCTTAACAGACTTAACTTTGGTTGTGATGTAATGATACTCACTGAGTGCTGGTTATCTGATCGCCACGATAACCTTCCAGTAATACCAGGGTACAACTCATTCCATACCACAATAAACCACAATCAAAATGATGGTGTGGTTGTTTTTGTTAAGGATTTATTAAAGGTTACAGTCGAGGAACACAAGACAAAAGACTGTATTAGTAATTGCTTCATCATCAAAATCGGCACAACCACAGCTATAATCGCTATGTACAGATCCCCTTCTATTAGAAACTTAAACTCTTTTAACAATTGCTTAAATCACATTTTTCAAACTCTAAGCGCATTTAAGCATGTCATACTAACAGGAGATTTAAACATAAATATTGGGACTGAAAACTGCGATGCAGGGACTCAAGATTATCTTAATATCTGTTTATACCATGGCTTTCTTCCCGCTCACACATTGCCTACTCATCAGAGCGGTTCCTGCCTCGATCATATGATGATCAAAACCAGCCTTCCGTATATTACGCTTGTTACTAATTCAACTATTACTGACCATCACGCAGTCTTACTCAGCGTAAATTTAACGCTGCCTAAGCTAAATCGTCCACAGACTATTAGCAAATTAAACACAAATCAACTTGAATATGATTCTCGCAACATTGATTTTAGCCCAGTTTACAATACTGCTGACGCTAACTTCGCTTTATCGTACTTAATAAAACATGTACAACAAGCAATATTACGTAACACAACAGCTTACACAGTAAACAAGAAATATTATAATATTAAACCATGGATTACTCCGGGACTAATTCGGTGTATTAGACACAGAGATAAACTTCACCAGAAAACTAAACGATATCCTGATAATATAATTATTCAAACCACCTATAAAAGATACAGGAATTTCTGCAACAATCTCCTTAAGAACTTAAAAAATAATTACGATAAAACTGAATTAAATAAAGCAGGTAAAAATACCAAACAACTTTGGAAACAAATTAAAAACGTCACTAATATGTCGAAACAGCGTGAATCACATTCGAGTTTATTGCTGGCTAATCATTCACCACTCATATCAGCTAACAATGTAAATAACTTTTTTGTAAATATTGGGAAAACTCTTGCCGAGCAGATTCCGAAGCACTGCGAATCTTTGCAAAATTCAAGCAATAGTTGTAACCCTAAATCGTTTGCTATGCTCGACACTGATGAAGATGAAATAACCCGAATCATTTGTGGGCTAAAAGATGATTGTGCAGTTGGATGGGATAATATAGGTAATAAGATCCTTAAACTCCTTAAGCACATTTTGGTACCTCCCTTAACGCACATATTTCAAATCTGTCTTTTCGTCGGTATTTTTCCTAGGTGTCTTAAAAAGGCAGTTGTAATCCCTATACATAAATCTGGAAGCAAAGACGTAGTTAATAATTATAGGCCAATATCCATACTCCCTTCAATTTCAAAAATACTAGAGAAAATTATTAACTGTAGACTAGTTAATTACCTAGAGCAAAACAAAATATTATCTCCTGCGCAATTTGGCTTTAGAGCCAATCTATCGTCAGCCGATGCAGTGCACGGCCTGACTGATTATATTTCAGAAAAACTCGGCAAAGGACACCAGACCCTGGGAGTGTTTCTCGATTTAGCCAAGGCTTTTGACACTGTCTCTGTTTCTGTTCTTCTGAACAAATTAGAGAACATAGGAATAAGGGGAACGCCGCTGAAACTTTTTACTGACTATTTAAACGACCGGTACCAATGTGTTAGAATAGATAATATTATGAGTAACGAGCAAAAAAATACTGGTTTCGGTGTGCCGCAGGGAAGTATTTTGGGGCCCACCCTCTTCCTTATCTATATTAACGACCTGTGTAATCTAAATATTAAAGACGGCAAAATAATATCATATGCCGACGACACAGCGTTAATTTTTAGCGCCGGAACCAGTACCGAACTATTCGATAGCGCTCAAGTAGGCTTAAGAACTGTGACTAATTGGCTTCAAAGCAATTTACTGACATTAAATGCCGACAAGACAAAATATATTCATTTCTCCATGCGCAAGCCTCCACTTAATATTACTAACCCTTATCTGTATGCCCATCATTGTGGAAGCCGTACCACCATGTGTAATTGTCCTGTTATCCACAAAACGAGCAACATAAAATACCTGGGGGTAATTATAGACGACACACTCTCTTTTAAAAAACACATTAATAGTCTAGTTAAAAGAGTGCGCAAACTAATATATGTCTTTAAAAAATTGCGAACTATAGCAGATTCAAAATTAATCAAACAAATTTATTTGGCCCTAGGTCAATCTATAGTACAATATTGCATCACTTCTTGGGGCGGCGCGTCAAAAACTAATTTACTTCCACTTGAAAGGGCTCAGAGAGCAATTTTAAAAGTTGCAAACTTCCATCCCTTCTTTTTTCCCACTGACCTGCTATATAAATCCTGCAATGTACTAACTGTTCGCCAGATTTTCATCATGCACCTAGTATTAAAACAACACACCATGCTTGCATACAATGCCGAGAACACTAAAAAGAGGCGTTATGATTTAGTATGTATGTCTAATGCATCCTCAAAACATGTCTTTGTAGAAAGATTTTTTTCTTTCTTAGGCCCATTCCTATATAATAGATTAAATAGAGAACTAAGTATCTATAAACTAAATTACTACAGCTGTAAAAAAAATATACTGAAGTACTTACTAACAATAGACTATGCACAGACAGAAGATCTACTTGTTGTCTCCAAATAGAAATCCTAACACCTCTCATGTTATTTCACTTTGTGTAACTTTATTTACTTAAGTTTTAATTTTAGTTTTTGTACGTTTAAGTGTAGTCATTGTTAATTTATTACATTATGCATTTATGCACTTATTAGCCTGAAACACAGGTTCAACCTAGTTCAGGCAAATTTGCAACTGTGCACTATTTTTTAATTTAAGGTATAAAATGTACATGTGTCTCTTTTATAAATAAACAATTATTATTATTATTATTATTATTATTATTTATAAATGTCATCGTGAACTTCAATTGTTATTATTTTAAATTAAAAACATAATTTAGGCACCTGTCTCATACATAATAGGTGAATTTTAAGTAAATTATTTTACCTTTTAGATTATATTCTTATTGTAAAGAGAAAATATAATGATTATTTTATTTTGATTAATTTCGCTAGTTGTATTTGAGTCCCACGTACTTAATAAAGAGTGAGCTACCATCAATCGGGCACAATTCCAGACTTCGACGATGGTACTGAAAAAAATTAAATGGTAATACTCGATAAGACTCCGTCTGACCCAGGACATCATGCTCAGCAAAAGCGCTTAACGTCATTTATCATGAAATTTATTATATCACAAAACCTATTAATAATTTTGGAGATATACATATTTCAACCATGTTCTAATTGTGATTTGACGCGTACCTAGTGGGTTTTCGGGGTATCTAGTTCTAGTTCAGGCCTCGATGGAAAAAAAAGCCACTAACAACACCCTACATCTTGAGAAAACCTGTAAACAAGTTTTATTATGATAATTATTTAAACATGTACTGTTGTGTAGGTATTAGTCTCTTATTGTCCAGGTTATTGAAAAACCTGGTATCAAAGTGTTTACCATTCGTGGATCCTTGGCTTGGCTGCACATGCTGGTTTCCTCACTATGTTTTCCTACACCGTAATTTATTGATATTTCTACAAAACGCACATGATTTCTAACTCGAGATCTATGACTTGGTAATCCGCCGGTCACACCAGTAGGTTATTACTGTTTACACATAGAACATAACATTTTTGTAACTGACCAAAAGAAGACACTTACGCATTTTTTTACACTAAACATTAAACGACCTCTGTTACCTAACTCAGATTGCTTTCATTGCATTACCGACACAAACAAGCAATTTACATGAAAATTTCTATACTCGCAAAAAACATCCAATTATTAAATTCACTAGTCAGTACAATAAAGCCATAATGCCATCGACATTCTCTCATATAACAAAGGCCTTTGAAGTATTTGGAGGCATTTCCAAATCAATACTATCACACAAAGGGATACATCTTCACGAAATAAAACGGATCACAATATTATCGTAAGGTATAAAGTAAACAAATTGCGAGATATGTTTGTTCATCCATATTGAATGTTGTAGATTTGGGGTAATAATAAGATAAGGTGATTTTATTATTTTTATAATTTTACAAATAATCGTTACTTGTTACTTATGACTGTTAAGTACCTAAATACAAAAATGAAAGAATTGAAGGGCATACAAAAATAAGGTTAATTTTATCCGTGTTTTTTAAAACACTAGTGGTCGTAGCGCGGTTTCACCCGCACAGTTCTATTTCCCATGGGAATACAGGGGAAAAAGTAGAACTCGGGGATACCCACGGTGAAAAAATCAATCTTTCTTCTGTGTTATATTAGTACAGATTGATGAGAAAGTCTTTCCATAATACCACAGTCTAAAAACATACAGTCGTCCGACGAAGCTGTCTAGACAGGGCAATCGTGCGGGGTGTGAGGGGCGAGACGTGGGAAAGCCGCTCCCGCACTGCGAACAAACCGATGTTCGTAGTGCGGGAGGTATTATTCAAGTCTAAGGGCGCTTTCAATTTAGACGGTTGGTGCCGGACTGCTGCCGCACGGTTGTTGCGACCATGAGCCGTACTGCTGCCGGACGACAGCAGTACGACGTGAATCGTCTTATTTGAAGAGATACGCGGCAGTTGTCCGATCGAATTTTAGTGATTTCCATCGAAACCCAACTTTAGTCGGTGCCATGGACTCTGACGAGGAAGAAACATAAACGACGCCGTACTAGGGCGTCGCCAATGTTTTCTTTAAAATATAAAAAACTGGTGATTTTTATACACTTTACCCTAGATTAAAAGAAAGCTCAGCTGATTTTTTGAACTATTTTAGAATGTCTAGAGAATGTTTCTATGAATTATATCACTTTGTTAAAAATGAAATACAACGTCAAGAAACTAAATTCAAAAATACTATATCCGCCGAAGAGACTTCACAGCACTAGAGAACAACGACTGAGACAGGTTGTTGCCGTTCCGCCAACGGACGTGCGCCGCACTGCTGTCGCACGACTTTGCGTCGAGACATTTTGTATGAAAAATCATAACCGCCCGTGCGCAGTACGATACCCGGACTGCAGCAGTCCGGCACCAATCGTCTAAATTGAAAGCGCCCTAACGCGTGTAGAAGTTGTCGGCATTTTTCCAAAGATCAAAGGCGTCGTCCTACTGTATTAATATTTATACTGTGATAATACTAAGTAACCAGTTCACTTTAGCCACCCCCAACCTATAGCCCAATACTTTCGTTTCTATAGCCTGCAATAGTCCTGCACGAGCCGAAGGTTTTCTTTACCTGTATTTGCAAAGTGCATAAAAGGAAATTACGTAATCAGAATTGGCCCTATCAGAATAACAGCGCTTTGGTATTTATCTTTCTAAATGTCGCAGCAAATGCAAACAGGTTCGAATAGGTTTTTTTTCTTTAGTAGATTGTTTTTTTTATTGTGTGTGTTTTTGTTTTAACTATGTTTCTGTGTTCAAATCAAAGACATTCAATACCTATAGACCGGACATCACGATCAAAATTTTCGTCCGAAACTTGTGTCCTGCTTGGACACAAGTCTATGAGTTTTTTTTAGTACGCTCCGCTGCCGCTCCAATATTCATAAATAATATTATTCTAGATGGCGTTACTGAGACATAAGATCAAAGTTTTTCTATGACATTTCCTTGACATGCCTGCTCTATAGTATTTTAACTCTCTTCGGTCCAAATAAAAGTTTTTCTTTCTCCTTTCTGTCTTTTAATAATTCAGAGAAATTACGCGCTATTACGTAATAATTTGCATACTTTGTCTTTGCGTACCTAGTAAAACAGCATTATCTTAGTAACAGTAACATGTAGAGTAAAAGAATATAATTAAAAAGCGTACTGTGTGCTTCATCTGTAGTTAGTGATGGGCAAAGGATAAATACTCGAAGGATAAATACTCGAGTATTTATCCGAAGTGGATAAATACTCGTTTTTACTCATTTTTATCCGATATTTACCCAAAATGATGGATATTTATTATTTTGCATGTTTTTTTTATATTAATAGGCTAGTTTTACTATTAAGGCTTTCGAAAATACTTAATACATTATTACTTTTTCAAGTTATGATTGTAAAGACGAAGCAACGTGTTTCTAACCGACCCGCACTATATCCCGGCCTCCTTTTATCCCATTCCTTTTGTTTTATTACTTTTCCCCCCATACCACCGCGCCTGCGCTGTGCCCAGGTATGTGTCTTAGAGAGCGCACGCGCGTGTGCGTTTATAACAACAAAATAATTATTATGAGGTGATAGTGTTCTAGTTTTATGAGACATTTAAGTGATTTTGAAATTGGATTATAGCGTTTCAAGGTATGTTTTAAAAGCTGAACCTTTCTTTGTTAAAGGTTTAAACACTTAATAAAATCTGCGGATAAGTGAACTGCTGAAAATAAATAGAAAAGTGTAGTTTTATTATTATTGACAACGCTAGAAACCTACAAAAGACTGAAGAGTCCCTTGTTTTTAGTGTTTTGAAATCTCAGTGCTTCATGACCATGAGCCAGCAAATTAATAGTGTGCTGCGCAGTACTAAACTAACTTAGTAAAAAAAAGTTTAACAACATGTTGTGCCTCTAAACTGCACAGCACACTCTTGCTAGCTCATTACGCACTGAAATGTGAAGTTTTCACCAATTTTATTAAACTCTGCATAGACGTCATCATCTGCCTAGCCTTTTCCCAACTATGTTGGGGTCGGCTTCCAGTTTCACCGGGTGCAGCTGAATACCAGTGTTTTACATGGAGCTGTCTGTCAGACATAAACAACCCAGTGACAAGGCAAGGCAGTGAACTGGGTAACATGATACCCCTTGGTTAAACTGGTTGTCAGACTTTGGACTTCTGACCACAATTAACGACTGTCAATGATCTACAAATGACAGCTGGGACCAACGGCTTAACGTGCTTTCCGAGGCACGGAGGAGTCTTGGTATATAATAAATAATCATCCATCCACGGACCGACCACGTCAAGCGTAGTTTAACCTTCGATCAACCCATGCGGCTGTTATAATTTAGCCACAAGTTCCTCCGACGACTCCTCAGCATAGACGTAATAAAATCTGTGCAAAATTACACGTGCTCGGGCTAAACTTTCTTTTATGGACCATAGAGTTGGAAGTCCATTTTTTTTTGTAGATAGTACTCATAAACAGAAGGTTTTTTACAATTTTTTAAGTTGCGGAGACTCCCAGTTATAATGAAATAATAAAGAGAGACATTTTTTTTTAAAGTTTCCATATAAATTGAAAATAACACGCCCGGTATCACCACTTTGTCGACTGTTGGGAGGATACGGCGCGGTATACGCTGGCAGAGTGTGCCGCTTGAGAGGAGCCGTGCCGTGCCCTCGTCTCTGGAGTAGGCAGTGACTTGTCGCTGCCGGCCGTGGTCGAGAGGATGGCCGGCAGCGTCGAGTCCTGGGACGCGGTGGTGTCCTTCTGCGAAACGGTCATCTCGCAGAAGGAGGCTGCGAAAAGGGAGAGGGAGAGCAACTCTACTCACCCGGCCCGCAGCAGGCGTACCGGGCGCAGGCGGAGGGCGGACAACGCCCTCTTCCAGCCCCCCTGAATGGGTCCAGGGGCGACGGACACGGGACGTCCGCCGCCCCCATGTACATGGACCCGAGGTGGTGGCGCGTCGTGTTTACGCGCGCCCCTCTTAGACGTTGCGAGGGTTGTCTAACACCTCACTCCCTCGCTGACTTGGCGAGGACCTCGGGTCGCAGTCAGTCGGGAGTCGCGGAAGTATCTTCTGTTCCCGTGACCCCCGGCGCAGGTCTAAAAAAAAATAAAAGTAGCGGGGTCGTAGTGAGTGAGCGAACACAGACCCCTCCACCTCCTTCGTGGTTATTTTTTTAAACCACCCAGAAGTAGGAGCCCCGCCAAGCGGCTCCTGCGACATCTTGGCAGGTAAGGGTATAAGAATAATAATATTCCTTGTGCTTTATTCAACTTATCCGAAAAATACCCGAAACTAACCTCAAAATGTTAACTTTTAAATGTTAAAATACGTATTTTAACATTTAAAAGTTAACATTTTGAGGTTATCTCCGTAACCTTGGGGTTCCGCGGGTTGGAGCTGGTACGGGAAGTAGGCCCCTGCCACCTTCGCCCTCTCCGCCCCATAAATATATGGAAATTAGAGTGAAAATAATAGAAATTAGTGTTTTAACCTAACCTTAAACTTTAACAATGAATATCTCCATAACCATGGGGCTCCGCGGTGTGGGAATTCGACAGGGGGGTAGCTCATCTCCCCCTCCCTCTCCCCAGCCCCACTATCCCATAAATCGATGGCCCATAAACGAAAGTATAACCCAATTTTTTTATTATTGTGTGTAATCATAGGTTAGACAGGCTTGTTTTTTTAAAACTTCCTAATAAGTTTTAGAATTTCACTTAATTTCATCCTTTTCTTCGTAGAAATATAAAATTTTCCTTACTAAAATCGTGTATAATATTTATCCGCCGTTTTGGATAAATACTCGAGTAAAAACGGATATTTATGAGTATTTATCCATTTTGAGTAGTTATCCGGATAAAATCCCAACACTATCTGTAGTACCTATTTGTTAGAGCAATTTGACCCAGGCCTGCCTTCTTCCCGCCAATGTTAATTCTATTTTTAGGTTTTTTCTGACCTCCTAGGAAACATAAAAGAAGCCCTGTTGGTCGGACCTTATCTTTACTCTTCAACTGCACGCTTACTCAGGCAATAACAAGTTTTACTTTGATGTTACTGGAGGCGGCTTGACTCTTGATTATATTAAATTAAAGGTTTCAATCCAGGACGTACACAAAGTGTTATGCTTAAAGAACTGACTGTACTTAACAATGTATCTTTTATCAGAAAAGATATTTATAAGTCTCTGACGCAAAAAGAAGGGTGTTGTAAGTTTAACCTCGTCAAAAAACCAGAAACAAATTCTCCGCATCTTGATATAAAATAAATAAATAAAAATAAATATTCTAAAACTTTTAAACAACGCTATCTAGTCGCAAGCTAAGCAAAGCTTGTGTTATGGGTACAAAACAACTGATGAACATACCTATGATATTTATTAATACATACATATTATAGATAAATAACAACCAGATACAGAACAAATGAACTGGGTAGGAATCGAACCCACGACCTCCGGCATAGCAGTCAGGGCCACTTACTACTAGACCAACAGTGCAGTTAAAGAAAAAAGAAGAGAGATAGAAATTAAACTTTTAAATTCGGTATGTTGGCATGACGCGTGGCGTACTGGGCACATTTAATTTTGTCAAGTATTTGACTATATATATTTATTTATTCATCATAATTTCCCTTGCAACTATCCTTACAGGTTTTCCCAATGCGATAGTGTGGTCCTTTGCAATCTAGTTATGAGTGCTAACTTATTGCGCACTATAGATATATTAGACTGTGTCAGTAACAGGGTTATATGTGTATCTATATAATAGAGTTTTATACAGCAACTGGGTGCCTCGTTGCTCCCAAACAAATAGAACATTTCTGATGCGGTATTTTTTTAAACTTTGCTCTTGGAATTATAATGTGACCATTTAGAGATGTTGCACTGAGATTTACGCACGCGACAACACCACCGGGTGTTCTTCAACGCCAAATGGCAAATCACCAATATAGGCTTGTCATATTCATACTCACAAATAAAAACCTTTTCACTTACCTGCATTCGTTTCGAAATTACTGATGCCTATTATGGTAATTGGGTGTGAGTGTTTTAGACTGATGGTATTATTGTAAGTAATATTAAATATATTATTTTTCATTTCCTGTTTCGAAAGGTCGAAACTAGGTATTATTTACAAGAAAGAAAACTGAGAAAAAAACTCTTTTTTTATGTTCAAAGGTTTATTTATTTAATATCACAACATAACATCACGCTCGTGTTTCTAATATGTTGCGGGAAGTGTGATTAGCTGAGCAATATTAATAAATATCTATCATTATTAATTAATTACCTCATGATTTGGTGTATGTCAATATTAAATTGAAATTCAACACAGCGGCAACTATTGACAATACATTCAAAACAGTGCATACAGGAAAGACAGGGGTTGATGCCTCTTGTTCTTGTTTTTGCCTCTTGTTTTTGGCTTTCCAAAGGTCCGGAGACCTAGGGTTCCGAGAAATAAAAGATTAATGATGATTTATGCATCTTTAAATAATCATTTATAGAAAATCTACAGTTTGTCAGAATTATTTAAGTTTTAAGTAATATGGGCTTGTCTATAAGCTATCGACAAACCACGAATCTATACTCCGGGTTTCTTCTAAGAATTTTCCAGTTGAAACGACTCATGTTATGGGCCCGACAGTTTATAACCAACTGCCAGCAGATATTTTCGATGCCCCTACGTTAGGCAGCTTTAAAGCTCGTTTGAAAAAATGGCTCATCGAGCAAGCCTTTTATTCTTTTGACGAATTTAGATTATTATAAACTATGACATATTAATTTGATTTGTAATATTTATTAAAAAAATAAATTTAAATTAATTTGTAATTTTTATTTATTTATTTATTGTGTGTTTTGATTGCTACTCGTATTGACCTGTTTATTTTATTGGTTTAACATTTTAACTATTTGATATTTGTATAATGATGTAATGTAATTTTAATGTTGTTTGTTTTTTTTTTATTTGACTGCTATTTATTTGTTTCAGTTACTGGTTTGACTTCTTGTATTTGACATTATTTTGTTTAATCATTTAAGTAATGTATTTTAAAATATTAATTTATCAGCTAAATATGATGCTAATCTGTATATGGCTCGTAAGAATCAATAAAATACTATGACTATGAAAAACCTAACTACACTGTGTACCTGGAAGACAAACAAAAAATTCACGCTCAGGTGGATGTTTACGTCTACTATGTAGATCAACGCGCCAGGTAATTTATTTGATATTTTGTGAAGATGTGCAAAAATAACTATGGCAATTATTATGGTAGTTAGTTTTTTGTTGAACTACTACTCACGTGACTGTTTTGTTGTTTTTCGTAGCTCACTTTGTTATTTTCAACAATAATTAAGTAGTTTTAGTTACTTAACTTAATTATACTGTCAATAATATGCTAATTTCATGTAATGTGTAATGTCTCCGTAACAACACATTTTATGAGTTTGATCTTATTTTTATATCAACATCTAATATATTTTTTTTAGTAATTAATATTATTGACTCAGTATTGGCATTAAGGCCAAATTTTCCTAAATTAACATTAACCTTATTTAGTTTGAAATAGAGTTGAAAAACTTTCAAAAGAAATTTGACACATTGGGGTAGTTTGATATGCTTGTTTCTGTACCTTATATTTATTACAAAGCGGTAAATCAAATAAAACTACTTTCAAAGTCTAGCTTAGATACCTACTCAGATGGTTGTTTCAGAATGATTTTACCTTTGCGGACGAAATCTGTGGAACCAAAACATAGAACGTACCCTGAAGAGTGCTTCTACCAAAAACCTAAACGAACCACGCCAAATTGTCGCATAACATCATCGTATAACTGAATTATTTAATCAATACATAATTCCCTCGCTTTATCCTACAACGAGAAAGTACTTAACGCGCTAAGACCTCAGTTACTACAGCCATATAATCCCGGGAGGCGAAAGGCCGACCTAATATGAAGGGACAAGCCATTGTAAGAGGTGTTACGTACATTTTGCCCTAGTGAGATTACGTGCGAGTTTAAAGGTAAGGATACACGATGGTACCTACTTGACTCATAAAATATTGCCCTAAATATAAAAATAAAACTGTCATTATTTAGAAGAACTAATACTGAATACAAATACAATTACCAATTCTTAGTAAACTAGTATAGTTTTGTTTAAGTGATGCGTGGTCATCCCCAGAAAAAAAACACGATGTGGACGCGCCACCAAAATAAGAATTTTATGCTAAATTACTGATTTTTTTTCTCAGTACTGAAATTTTATCTAATTAGATATTGACGAACTGATCGAGATAAGTTTGACATCTTTCCTTAGAAAAAAAAACTATTTTGTACATTTATTTTCGGACATTACAGCCGTTCCGCCTCATCACTCACAAAATAATGTCGATAGGGTAGTTACGATGTACACATGCAATTTTTTTGCGTCGATGTCTCTCCATATTTTGTTCGAAAATCCCAGCTTGAAGTGAACTCAATCCTATTGGCTGTCTACATTGACACTTTCGATACTAGATTCTGATTGAATTCAGTGACGTATATTCTGTCGCGATGCAACTTTTGTGTTTTAATTTTCAATCGTACATTTTTGGAACCCTTGAGTCAGGACACCAGTCATGTCCAAGGCTCGTCACTTTTGCTTGTGGCTACAGTGACTAAATGGTGAAACTATAAAGCCGTTTTGCAACTTTACTTTGCCTTCCGACAGTCTTTAAGAGTGTTGTGTAAGTAATGTCGCCGTGTAACCTCACCTTAACATTAATTTTGGAATTTCCATCTCAACTTTGCTAGAAACCTCTGTAGATCAATTTTCGTCAACGACACTGGGTTCTTAAGCCTTTAAGAGGGTAAGTAGGTAGTTATCTTGTGATTTTAGAGTAAAAATACTGCAGATTAGGTGCTTATTTTTGGTGATTTTGCAGGAGTTTAATAAGGGAGACAAATTGTTTCCTGCTTGAAGCTCGGTGTAGATATTGCTTATGCATGTTGAAGTGAACTTTAGGTAGGATTCATTTTCTGATATTGTTCTAAAACAAATTCTTTAGCATTTCACATGCTTGTGTTTTCTATCAAAGAATATCTATCTTTAATTGAAATGACTGTTAGCAAAAAGGGCCTAAGCGCCTGACTGTATGTAATATAATTAAAATCACCAGTGCTTTTGCTAAGACTTACCATTTTTTCTACTAGTTTGTCTGATCTGCAATAAAATTTTAGCCTTAGACTTTGTTTCCATGGAGGTATGCCATATCATTAAACATATTATAAATGATACTGCTTCTCTTAAGTGAATTTATAATGCAAATTCTACACGATTCCTATTGGTAAGACTACGCAAAAACGAAATGCTGAACGTACTTTCTCAGGTACGGAAGAATTTTAATAAGTAATGGATGAACATGTTTTTGTATTTATTTGTAAAATGAATTATACAAACACATACTTACTTAGGTTTATTTCAGTTAATAGTTACGGTAAATTTTCGGGATAGAGCGGGTTCAGATGAGGGTTTAAAGCAGACATACATAGGTACTAGTTTCCCAAAGTAGGTATATGTACAATAATATTATTATAAACAATTTTCTTTCTTTATAGTCGTAAGAAAACTAATAGAAATATTTCCATGAACATAGATACGTGTCTTAGTTATGTACCTTTCAATATTCACTTGCATATTTCACAGATTCAAGACGTTTCCTACGTAACACGGTAAGGATATTTTTATCGAGTTGAATTTCTATATTCAAATCGGCCAGAATTCGAAGACTATCTTCGATTTTAGTGTTAGTTGTTCGGTAGGTACTAAAGTTGGTGCGTTTTTTTTTGCTAATCATGGAGTGGTTTTAGTTATGAGCAGTGGTAGAACAGTGGTCTTTCTTTATTTTCGTGTGATTATTGAGTAACCTGCAGTGCGTTTCTGGTCAAATCACCGCGTGAAAATGTAGGCGTAGTGAGGGCCAATTGAGCTGTCATTCCCTACTAACGCTAGGCATTGACAGTTCACTTCACTCAAGTTTTCACGGGGTGACTTTTGCTGAATCGACCGGCACCTAATCTATGGGAATCAGAATCTATGGGCACTTAACTTGGGTTCACATGGCATCGAGAAATATCTCTTAGACTCGCCGGTATACTCACAATTTCAAAATGTTTTTTTTTCAATAATTATAAACCAGCGCTTGACTTCAATCCCGCCTGATGGTGAGAGGAGCAGTGATGCAATCAGTGATGGTGAAGCGCACTAGTTTATTAAGAGCCTATTTACTCTAGCCTTGAAAACACCTAAATTATAATCGGACGGGAAGACCGCAGCAGGCAATTTGTTCCAGTCTTTGAATGGTAGACTGGTAAAGTTTTATTAATTAATTCATTGCCACATACTTTTACTGGCAGAGTCCAAGATATTCAACTGCAGATGGCTATAAATGTCAATAGACTGAGAGCTGGCCTGTACATCTTCGTAGACAATGATGATTTCAAAAAGAGCATTGACATACATTGATGCTTTTGTTAGAAATTATAAAAGCAAAAATCCGGTAAAATATTTATCCAAAATGCAGAGAATACTTTCGGATTCACACCCGTAAAAGCATTATTCGCATATTAATAATGCTTCAAAGCACAATGCACGTTTCACGTAGCACCTGTAGATAAGGAATTCCTGTATAATTGAAAAATACCTAACGTGAACCCTTTAGCAATTTATCGTTGCGTTCTTTGTCAACTTGGGCGGGGATGCAAAAATAAAATCCACGATAAATTTTGCAAGTCACCTGTAAATCGTTTGTCAAATAATGAAGTGCAATTTTAACGTAAGCAGTCAACACAACTTCTAAACGCTATAAAATAGAGGTGATTTTCACTTGGTTTGGTTTTGTTGAAATTGTGTGTTGGAGCAGGAACCTTGTGTCACTGCGGCTAGGAAATACGGCGCTGAATACAAGCACAAAATTTAGTGCCAGAGTTATAATGCATAGTTGTGTCATTGCAATTTTTACGCCGTCATGAAACTCTTTTAGAAGCAATGGCGCACATTCTTAAGTGGGGTCCTCTCGAAATACTTATGTTGGTATCTTCAGTTTTAACACACACACACGTAGATAAATACACACACAACAGTCACCCGTATTTTGATTATTAATAATAAATAAATAAATATTCCACAATGCCATCTAGTCCCATGCCAAGCAGAGCTTGTGTTATGGGTACTAAACTACTGATACTAGTGATACTCATACTTATGTAATTATTTCTAAATACATACATATCATAGATAATAAACTAATACTTGTATGCATTTATATTTAAAACTAAATCAAAGAAACTTTAAAACTTATGTTAAAAAATCACTTTGCAAACAGGCTTATTATACCTACATTAATGGATTATATTGAAGATAAAAATGCTTGGAAACATGCTGGTCCTGCTCCATAGGACAGCTTAATGTCTGGACAGGAATGTTTGCTTTTTCTCTACATCACACATTGTAATTTGATTTTTTATTTTATTTTTATTTTTATTTTAAGTATTAACTTCATGATTACTTATTACTTTTTTTTAATAATCAACTTTGGATTAAATATTATGTAAATATGTGAGCACCATGTATCTTTCAATACGCTCATACAATTACCAGCCGCGTTGCTTATTTTATATCACCTATCTCAGGATAGCTGTTTTTTATTTATTTTTTCTCATGGTAAATCGTCCTCACATACAATCTGATCTGATTATGTATACAAATATTGTAAAATCTATTTTAAAAGAGTAAGTATGGAGTTTCTTGCACATTCTTCTCCATACAAAACTACCTTTTGGAATGTGCAACTAGAATCATATTAATTTAATTTATTTGTAAGAATAACGTTCAAAAGTGCCTGTTTTCAGGCCTAATTGAAATAAATGATTTGACTTTGACTTTTGACTTTTAAATGGTAAATCGAAACATTTTTACTCGTGTAAAGTTTTATTGAATACCAATTTTGGCCGATCACTGTCTCTCAAGATACAACAGGCCTAGTCATATTACAAATTCTATTTCTATTATCGTAATCGATAAGGCGACATTAGAAAGAAAATGGCGCAATATGGAATCAGCTATTTGTCAACTGTCAAGTGTTAACGAGTAGAATTTGAAAATGAAATACACTTGACAGTTGTCAAACAGCTGATTCTAAGACTCCATTTTCTTTCAATAATGGAAATAGAATAGAAATAGAATTTGTAAAATGGCTTAGACTAGGTTCATGTTTTTAGGCTGATTTGTGACGAAATCTTTTGTGCTCAAAGCAACATTATTATATGCCTTATATTTGTGCTACTTTCTTTTAACTGTGTCTTTGTGCTTTATTTGGATGAGTTTATTAGTTTTAAACAAATTTACTCCATATTTGGTTTATTTGATATCCCGAAGAGTCGTAATCAGCGCTTTTGCTCCACTTTTTATTATACGCAAAGCCAAAGTGTGAACCTTAGGAACTTTCTCACCTTGTGTTCTGTGACCCTTCTGCATCAGATTTATTAAGCTCGGTCAAGACCAATCAATTGAATCTAGAAACTTTTCGATATCAATCCATTTACTAACACGACTATCAGCGCAATGATTGCAGTCCACATTCCACATATTTCCACTCTTTTGAGTGTGAAACAAGTTGACGCTTCCCGTGACCCTAAGGCTGGCTTACATTTTTGGCTGGAAGCTAAGCATTGCCATTTACGTAGCAATGCTGCTAAACTAAGCACTTAATCAGCCGACAGCAATACGGATGCATTTCTGACGCTGTATAATATTATTACGGAATTTATCCATATTCATTTGAAATACAAAAGTTATGGTAAATGTTAAAAGCAATAATTATTATTACTGCATAAGAGGCGCGCGTACGCCTTTGATACTGTTTTAATCTGCTTTTTTATTAAATACGTATTCAATATGTTTTCATTTTAAATATTTTAAAACAAACAAGAAACATTGGGGAAATATGAAAGCTGCATTTTCTGGTAAACCTTTCATAAAAAAATATTCGTCCAACATTAACAACATATAGTACCTATGTAATGTTCCTGACACTAAAAGCTCGGTGAAACCGTGAACAACTACAGATAAACAGATAACCATAGAAACAGCTTCTGATCATTTATTTACCAATAATAAAAATGGTTATATTTATTCGTTGGTTTGCTGTATGAAGTTTCTAAGTGGCACCCTATTACCGAATATCACATCAATCTGTGCACATCCCTTCGTATGTGTTAAATGAAGGGTGCACAGATTGATGTGCCGTATACACTTTCATATAGGTAAAAGGTACCTACAGGCGTGCATTATTAAGCTACTAAACTTCATAGTTTAAAAGATAAGAGTTAAACTCTCATAATCCTTAAAAAAAAGGAAGATATGCTGCGCCAACTCTAAACAAATTAGAATTAGGGCAGAACTAATGGTGATAATGACATTAAACAGATCGGGAAGTTTTAAACTCGATTGAATTCTCAACACGACATACCAACAATAATGGTCATCAATTACCATCATCAATTTGGCATGTCCTAAAACCAAAAATTCGTAAACATGTGACATCTTCCAATTTGTACTGGGCCCGCGTGGTAGATTATGGCCCATACGCAAAATACGCGCTTTGACGTGGAGTTACGAATACCAGCCCGGTATCTTTATCTTTATCATCAATTTCAATGAACTTAAAATATCCTCGATACAGCCAACTCAACATCTCATTCAATACTCTAGCCTAAAGTACAATACTCTTAAGAATTAATTATTTCGAAATACCAATATATATTGGAATCAAAGTACCCAGTTCAGAAGCGTGATTAGTGAAGATCCTCATTTCTATTGAAATTAGAGAGACTGAGATGGTAAACAGTCTTCCAAGTTTGTACATTTTATTGGAGCTTACAAAAGGAATATTTAAGACGTAACATTGCTTTTATGAAGTGTTATAAATAATGGTATTTTGGAGCTCTAATTTGAATTTTGTTTTCATTGTAGGTTATGTTGGCTTTGATGTGTGAAAGTAATAGCACATGATATGTGAAATGTTGGGAGATACGCTTGTACCTGATACCTTTTTGTTTACGTGCTTGTATAAGAGGAATAAGTTAACATTTTTTTTGTTAATTACAATAATAACCACTATCTTATTTCTACATTTCAATTAAAAGTATAATAATTACGCACCTCTGTAAAGTGTTACACCTTTCTACATTGTGTTTAGGCAGATAAGCAGTATCCGTGAAAATTAACTTTTTGGCGCACCTATGTGACATGTATATTTTTACATACCTATTTATTTTAAAACCAATTTACCGTGCCAACTGTGCGTGTTTCATTCAACCTTTTACCAAAACCCACATGGTTTTTCTTCCTTTCTTTGAATGCAAAATTTAGAACATTGACTTAGAAGTTTATCGTGGCAATCAATATTATGGTCGGGTGTTTTCTTCAAAGAGATTAACTAGTAGTTTTATATTTTGAACATTATCATCTCATCGTTCAATCGTAGTGGAAAAGTTACAAGAAAATTACCCAGTTTATTATCCACTCATATTATATTTAAGTCATCGCTCATTACATCTGCTCAAGGAACTAAAGAAAGATAATAAAACAGATACCGAATTGTACCCCAAGCCGGGACCCGCGGAGTATGAAATAGGAAATTTTCTTAAAACACTCGTTTTAAGAAAGAAATTCTTACAGAGACTGCAGAAATATGAATTACGGGCGGTGACTTTGAAAAGTCGAGCGCGCCAGAGCAGATTTGAATGGTCCCCGGTTCAAGTTTTATAAATTGTTTCCCGTTTATTATAACTAGCTTATTGTTTTATGATTTCGCTCACTTAGCATGGAAGTAGTTTTTGATGGGAATCTTTTAACAGTTTGCGAAGTGAATTTGTAACTGACTGGTTTTTCTAAATGAAGCTTCGGAAAGGGAATAGAGTTATTTGTTATGGATGTCGTGTTTAATTTTTCCGACTGTAATATTATCTGCTTTGGTACACGTAGCGTATCTTTTATTGCTTCTTGTAGAAGTTTTGAAAGTTAGGTTAGTGTTTTGTGTAATGCCATAACTATGCTAGTGTCAGAGGTTTCGAGTTCGAACCCAAGATCTCAATACCTCTGACTTTTCAAATTCATGCGCGCATTGAATAATTCATCACTTACTTTAAAAACCTGTATGCCTGAGATATATTTTTCGACGGCATGTAAAGCCAAGTTAGAGGCTCATGGGCAGGATAAACTCTGACACCGGGTTACTAGGCACATCAAGCTACCCCAATGTGTCAATTTTCTTTGATTCAACTTTACTTCAAACAGAATAAGGTTCATGTTCAGTTGGGATAATTAGACAGTTTGGGGTTACTTTGATGTGCTGGCGTCTGTACCTACACTATAGGTTCATCTCTGCCTAACCTTTTGAAGAATAGAGGTGCGATGCTTTATATTATTTAATGATAAAAGTATTTTTTTTTTCGTTTTTAAATGTTTAGACTGTGATATTAAAACCATCGGATTTCATAGGTAGCGGTATTTTCTGGTGATTCAAGTTATTTTTAGTATTGTTTTTTCTATTGTCAGTCTTAGTTTGTGGATGATGAATAATTATAATTTCTTCAGCAATAGCTGTCAAAGTTTATCGGAAGTAAAAAATATAAGTCATTATTTACATAATATACATACGTCTCATTATATCTTACATATAATCTGGCTACCCAAACATAAACGCCATTTGGGAGTACCTACTAAACACCAGATGTTTATGAAGAACATCATAATTATAATTTATTAGTAACTGTTCCAATATAAGTGTACTGCAAGTTCACCCAAGGATGATTACAGACGTAATAAATTATGTTCATTCATCCTCTTGAAATAATTAGATCCTAAAAGAGATATTTACCTTACATTTATATATTTATTTTATATTTATTTATTTAAGATTATTTAAAACTATGATAAAATAATTAGGTACTATCTTTAAAAACAATAACTTGTTTCATCCCTTCATAGTTACCACCACACCATACTTAGGACAAACCGGTACATATTATATTTAAATCCTTGTTTGTAAACCACCATGTAAGCTACATAATATATTCCACATAATGAGCTCCTTTCATGTACTCACTCGAAATGTCTCTCAAGCACATTCAAGTCAAATGTAGAAGAAAATGACTTGAGAAATTCGTTGTTAACAGAAAATACTTTACTCTTTTCATACGAATTTTCTCCTAAATTTCCTATACATAAACAGGTACTCAAAGTATTTCAGAACGCCCATAAATTACCCTAACCCCATTACAGTGTCGCTAACATTTAAAAATCCATCATTGGTTATAGCAAGTCACCTCCAGTTCATTTATATAGCGTCACGCGGAATGACACTTCGGTTATGCGAACTCAAAATAAAATTACATAAATGGATTACCTTGCTTTGTGCTTACCCCATTTTAATATTCAGCTTAAAAGCGACAATTCGGGGCGTGTTTCTTTTTTTTTTTGTTTCTTTTGTGTTTTTATTTTATTTTTTAATCCCGCTTCGTGGTTTTAATTTACGCCGAGTGTTTTTAAATGTTGGAACTGTAATTACTTACATTTACGCCGTTTGAATTAAAATAAGATACGTTATTTTAATGTATGTAAGTACCTGCCTACTAGTCACAAAAAGTGGGTGATATTCGGCCGCGTATGCAAATACCACGAAACGAATTTCCAGTTGTGGTTATAATATTGAATGTATCGCATTGCGGTCTGGCCATCGATGTCAGTCTGTCCAAATAATCCGTTGCAATATTGTCCAATTGGTCTTACATGTAAACTAAAAATGGCGTATGTGAAAGTTCTGTGCTCTCACTAACAATATTGAGGTTAGAAAAGCACAGACAGAATGTATGTTCTTTTCGTTCGTAAACACATAACGTCACGCATGTGTTTCCCAGAGGGCAAAACAGAAATGTAACCTTAGTTCACCCAAATTTAGTCAATTAATTCCCATGTGCATGCCAGGCCCCGGACTGCTACTGGAAAGATGCAGATGAAAATACTAAATAACACTTTGTCACATCTTAGAATCTAACTCAATAGTTTCATAATCAGCAGTAGTGCTTGTGACCGCTAGATCAACTGTACAATGTGGAACAGTCCAAAAATACAGGAACCACTGAATTAAAGCAACACAAAGCGTGGCCAAAATAAACGTGTAAACCAAAGATTATAATAAATTAAACACAGAATTAAATTCTCTTGTCAGTTTCCCAAACACCCACAAGATACAACAGTAAATACCTAAGAATCCAACGTTATGATAAATAAACAAAGAACCTCTTAGAAGTTTGATCCCTTTATAATCAGTAAACAAACAAATAGAAACAACAACGGTACAATCCCATACATATTCAGTTAAGGTTTCAACTTCGGTATTAGAACTTTGATCACGTGCTTTAAACCGGCATAATTTCTATATAGTATTAACATAAAAGTACCTACCCACTCCCTAACCAAGTTCTTAATTACTCGTCAAGTGAAATAAATTATTCAAAACAATTAGCAGATCAAACAACAAGTATTGGATATGGACGCAGATGTGAAGAGTTTAAAATTTTGTCTTGGAATGTTGTCGAAGAAGTGGCGAAAGTTAAGCCAAGCGAAATTCAGGAAACTTTATTTCTTATGTTTTGATCAAAGAGAATTATTGTGATTGTCAAAATTTTACTTCGTCTTCGTCTTCAAGATTAGTTTTCTACACTGTGTTTGTCATCCCTTACAAGGTAACTCAAGAAGTCTCGAACTAGGCCACATCACTTTAATATACATCATTACGTATTCATTTTATGAAATTTGGGCAAGGTAAAGGCACGCTTATTTCAAATTAATCTTGAAATATTCTTCTATTTCAAGCATATAAGTCTATAACATACTACGATAGTTTAAGAAAGTAAGTATGACAATAAATAACAACAAATTTTAAATACTTAGACTATTGATGCAAATATTAATCTAGTCTAGAGTATTCGAACTAATCTCTTGGGCTCCATCTAGTAGCCAACTTGGAGAAATGATATCAAATAAATGCCAAAAAAGAATTTAATAATCCAGCGTAAACAAATATTTAGCGATTTAGAATGTTAATTGACATCAACTGCTTGATTTGAATTAGGAAAGGGTTACAGAAATGAACGATTGATTATGCACAACAACAACGAAGAAATACAGTAGGTTGGTACTTTTAAAGACAAAGCGCCTAATGTTAATCTCTTTAAACGAGACCTATCATAATGATAGTTATAATAGCAATTTAATTACCTATATGAGAATAAACAAAACAAAACAAAATTAAAAGGCACAAAGATAACACACAACCAAGAGAACAAAAGGTTTTTTACGAAATGAATTCTCCTAAAACTAATTTCATAAATGATCACGACCATGAAGGCACTCTGCAATATGAACGAAAACCTTTAGACCTAAATAATAAAAGTGTAGCAAGCTAGGCCACCTAGCAACAACAAAAAGTATTACAAACGCGAAATTGAAAATCCACGTGTCAAAACTTACCACTCAAAAACTTTTGGCACACCTAAAAATGTAATTTAAAACGAAACACAGAAGTGTCAAACATTCACTTAACTCTTACTGCAAACTACCCGCAAAACCAATTACAAAGACGGATTACGCTAACTGCCTACAGAATTGAAGCCCAATTTGTGGACCGATATATTTTAATCCCGATTTACGCATGTCCAATGAATGGACGGTTGAAATTTCGGGACCTATCACGATAAACGAAAGCCAATTTGAATGTTGCTCTGAAGATTTTCAGTTGTGATGACATTGGTTTCCATGTGTTGTGTTTGTTCGAACGTATGTTAGTGAAACATTTTTGGAAATATATTCTTTATGCGGTTCGCAAATATGATAACGGGCCACCTTAGAAGTTGTTACTAAAAGTAAGTAAATACGTGTACTTACATTTAATTTTCCCTTGGTTTTAGTAGTGTAACTTGAAATTGCTTTTTTCAAGTATCAAAGCTTACTTCACTGAAAAAATGATCAATCTACTTACTGTTCCATAATTTAGAAATCTTCCAGCGTCTTTAGTAACTGAGCCAGCAATTTTTATCAAAGAATTTTATTCTTAAGAATTTATAAGAAGGAAAGGTATTAGATGCACTTTATCCTAGATTTAAACAAAGTCCGTAACGAGAAAGGTATTAAAAAGTGATTAAACTCCTTCAACGGTTATTAAACTATATTAAGTAAAAGATAAATAGAGGACCATAGCTCTAAATCCCTTCAAGTTCATCATCGCAGACGTTTAGCTCTGTGAGATTCAATCAAAAGTGTCTTACTCATACTCATATCACACTGGGCAATATTATATAGGAGATTTCTCAGTTCCTGTAGGATTGCTGGCTGTTATTATGGCCTGAAAAATTAAAACGAAAATGTTAAACATTCAAACTATTAATTTATTTTATTTCTAATTTCTTCTCGTCAGTTTATTAATTTATTTTAATGTTAAATTGCATTAATGCACAGAGGTAAATTTTGTCCTCGTAACTTAGTACTATCGGGTGACACAAAAAAATCCAGTGCAGAGGTAGGTGCAATTTAAAAAATAAAAGATCCAAATACATACTTTGTTGTCAAAATACAAAATACACACCTACTTCACAAGAATAAATATAACTATAATATCGGTTGAAGCAAAACCACTTACCTATATGTCAAAGTTTCTTATTGAAAACCAAACCAGCTTACAGAAGGTATTCCCATTATTAGACTACTTGCCAGTCCACCGTACTGCGGGCAATATGTGACTCGTTTGCAAAAACACGCCGTGTCGCCGCATGCAGAAAAAGTGGTATTGGAACCCTGCACTATGCAGCTACGGAACCCAAGTCTTGTATCCGACCCGTCGGAAACTTGAAACTAACGAGAAAAGTTTTGTTATAAAATCTTCGTATTGAATATTAACATGTCCTTTATTGGCCATAAAAAGACGCCGAACCGTTATGGGCATAATAATCGAGTTTGGGAAATGTTTTGCGGCTTTTAATGAAGTTATGGATATTGTGTCCGCGCTTGATTAGTTGCGAAACTATTTAATGGGAAAGGAAGACATCCTATCGTGGAAAGTTTTATTAGTGTTAGCGTGTAAGTGGAAACAGATCATTAACGCTGTGAGTGCTTTTTCTGTTTTGGCTAGCTCAAAGGTCATTGTATAACCATTCATCTTAAAATTGAGAATGAAAGGAGCCTTAGCATTTACCTGACTGATTTAGAGTGCTTTCGTCATGCCTGAAACTTTTTACAAATGTTTAAATATCGAGTCGTCAAAAACTCGAAAGTCTGATTACCTCTTTAACCACAGGCAATCGTGTAGCTCAGTTGTGGGGATCAGATAGACATTTACTCTATGTATAGTGATTTAGTTGAAGCCAGTAAGACTGCGAGTCGACCCCAAACCATTTGGGAAAATGCGAGACAGAAGTTGATGGCGATAAAATAACGGTTATTAGTACGCACACATATCATGGTTTTACCATTACCATTGGTATATTTTGCCCAAAAGTAATGTAACTCAGACCACACTATTGAAATAACTAAAACAATGAATCATATCCAGACAGAATCACATCTAGAATTCCAATAGTCTTTATGAATATAAAACACCGCACTGGATGTCGGAATGATGGTTGATATCGGAAAAACATCGAGCAATTTTTTTGTTGTACGAGAATACAAGAAAGATTCAACATAGAAAAAATGTAAGAAAGATTTTGTATTGCTAAGGTTCGCTCTCTGGGCGAATTGAATAGCACTGAGGAAATGGTTTTGTTGTTACAGATGAAATGGAAACAGTTCTTCCTTCTTCATTTCTTTCCAGATTTATTCTAAGTCACTAAGATTCCGAATGTTGGCCAGTATCAATGTGACATTTACAAATTAATAATGTATTTTTTAAAGTCATCTATGGCTTCGTTGAATTAAAATTTTGTAAAAAAAACTTGGACTTTACACATAACAACACGCCTGTAATTCCCAAAAAGTTAGGCAAAGGTGTACCTGTAGACTTGTACACCCACATGTCGCCAGCTATGATAAAGTCCCATGTAATAGGGGGCGAGCCTTTTGCGATCAATCGGGCACAAATCTAGACTCCGGCTGCTACTGAGAAATTCAACTGACTATTTTGACTTTATTAGCTACAATTTGTTGGAAATTGCTAGCCTGCCTTCAGCAAGCGTGGTCATTCTTGCTCTAGCTCTATCTGTAGGACACTTGGAACGGTAACAGGCTTGTCTTACGACATTCAAACATTATTGGGTGCTTTAAAAAAAATATTCATAATATTTCATAATTTATTGACGTTAAATAATTCTGAAACAAATTTCAAATCAACGTCTTCTATTTTTAGTTCTATTCTTCGTTTTTTATTAGGCTTCCGTAGTCAACTAGGAACCCTCATAGTTTCGCCATGTCTGTCTGTCCGTCCGTCCTCGCTTAATCTCTGTGACCGTTAGCACTAGAAAGCTGAAATTTGGTACCAATATGTGTATCCATCACGCCAACAAAGTGGTAAAATAAAAATTGGAAAATAATGTTTTATTAGGGTAGGGGTTCTATAGGATACATTTTGGAGAGTGTGCACGGGAATTACATGACTTGATTCCGCCATCACCATTCTACCATCGGACAACCCGGCGTACGGCGAGTGTCCACCCTTACATCGTTGGCACTCCCACGATTAGGACAAAGCGTTTCGCTTCGTCGTTTATACCGCGTACATCGAAGGACTGGAACAACTTGCCTGCTGCGGTCTTCCCGTCCGATTATAATTTAGGTGTCTTCAAGGCTAGAGTGAATAGGCTCTTAACAAACTAGTGCGCTTCACCATCACTGATTGCATCACTGCTTACCATCAGGTGGGATTGCAGTCAAGCACTAGTTTGTAATATTAAAAAAAAAAAAAAAAAGCCTCTCTATATGTAAAGTGGGAAGTGATTTTTTTTTAAATTTCAACCCTAACGTGTGATATATTGTTGGAAAGGTATTTAAAAATGAATAGGGGTTTACTAAAATCATTTTTTGATAATATCAATAATTTCGGAAAGAATCGCTCCAAAAGTAAAAAAACAATGTGTACCCCCCCCCCCCCCTCTAACTTTTAAACCGTAAGTTTAGAAAATATGAAAAAAATCTGAAATGTAGAACTTTATAAGGACTTTCTAGGACAACTTGGATGGTAACAACAGTTTTTGTACAAAAATTACAAAAAGTTGTACAAAATAATTTCTGGACTAAGTTTGTAGTATTATCGTATATGCAAGCATTTTGAAAACTTATTGTGACGGACGGGAAACTACGGAACCCTACACTGAGCGTGGCCCGATACGCTCTTGGCCGGTTTTTTTAGTTTAAATTTTGGTACTATTAGTAAAACGAGTAAATTTTACAGTTAATCAATTATTTGTACAGTATCTAAACTTTTTACGTAATTATAAATAATTTAAGACCAATTCTAAAGATACAATCTACACACAGACACACACACAAGGGTCTCTCAATGTAAACTATATCGAATTGATACCGAAAATACACTGTGGATTCTAGTATCGTCTTCGTAACAAGATTTCACACTGTTGACCAATTAAATTCATCTATATTATACCCACAGTAGTTAATGCACCTATCCTGTTACTTGAAATCGGAGCTAATACAATTTGACTAACCAAATTCTGAGACACGTTACGGTGGATAAATAGCATTGCGTGATTTTGTTCGAAGGTGATATATTCCTTTACAGTTTTGGATTTATTTTGTACATCTCCACCACACCCTTCAATATTAACTTCGTGGTTTATATTATTAGTAAATACGATAATAACGACGTTTTGGTGTAAAGATCCAATTGTATTGAATATAATTATAGTAAGATCTAAATATATTTATTCACAAGTAAAATGTTTGAGAAGCATTGATATTAATGATACGTAGGTCATCCTACGTACTACTACTAATACTTCTCAAACAACAGCTAACAATTACTCCAAGATGATACAATTATGATTTTAATGCATTCCTAAATACCTACCTAAGTATATAATTAAAAAAGTCCAGCTTGTTACTGTCCCATTGCGGGGCAAATGCAACTTCCTACACAGTTAAGGCACGAGCATTGACCAACAAGCTTGCTCAATGCTCAAGGCAAGTTGGTGATTTCTTATAAGTTCAGCTATGAGCTTGTATTTATAAATTATGTATTTTAAATGAATCCTAGCACATAATTTTAAAAGACAGCACAGCACGCTATCAACATTAATAAAACATAAGCTATATAAAGTAAATCTGTGAAACTGATTGGGGTGAACGTCACATAACTCGTAGGGGTCTCATTAGTCTATTTGCCAAACGGGCTTGCCACTAAAACAACACAGAACCGAGCCAAATCCGGATCATACTCACGTAATTAGTAGGTAATAACGTTTAAGTATTATATTATTTATGCTCTTTATTTTACATATTTTGTGTAAAGTAAGGCCAAAATTGGGTGATGACGGTTCATTTTGTGTGAAACGCCTGCTTGTAATGATGTAGCAAAGTTTGATATTACGATCGTAAAATGCATGGCGCCTACAGTGTTTCTGTGAGTGATGCTTTCTTTTAGAACATTTGCAAGTGGATTACTTGCAAAGCTTTTACTATTATAATTTCAACGATGGGTTTGTGTTTGATCTTAAAAGATATGGACTTTATTATGGGCTTTTTCATGCTCTAAAGCATGAATGTTCAGGCATGCTATGTATATTAGAAGATTAAGTTTGCTATTCGTAGCTTAAAATAAATTAATAACTAGACAGAAAGTCACACCGAAAGGGGTTCTTTTTAACCACTTTAGTACGGAACCCGTAAAGGACCAGGATATACCAATCCTGTTCCAAAAGATTGTAAGTCCCCAAGAGTAACACATTTTCGAAGTACCGCCAAGGAAACTAAGCTTGAATCTTTACGACACCGCAGGGTTTTCACCTAAGCAATTTGTTCCACTTTCTTGTCCTAGAAAATGTTCAAAGCTATAAAGTTTATTGTTCCTGTCAGTGTTTTAAGGATTTATGGGGATTATAACTTGTTGAACAGGACTTTCGGAAGATGACGGATTGTTTTACGTCACGATATAAAAGCGACACAGTTCTATGCCATTGTTTGTTCTTTGTATAGATAATATTGATGAACTGCTACGTTTTTCTTGTGGTAGGTCCACTTGCATAGCATTAGGTCCTGGCTTTGGTTGCCGGGTCAAGCAAAGCACCTTTGTCTTCTCCATCTGGAATTTTTCTGTAGCAACCTAGAGATTGAATTTGTGTCCAGTTGATGGTAATAGGCTTGGCCTCTATTAACATAGGACATAAACATTAATAACGGAATAATTACGTGTATTCTTAGTATACCTCTGCCAAACTCTTTGGGGACTTTAGAAGTGTTGTTATTTTACGTGTTAATGGGTAAAACAAGGAATCTGTTGTAATCGGAATAAAAGTTGTAGGTGCTTAGTAAATTCTTCAGAAACCATATTAAGGTTAATTAGTGTTGGGTTTAAGTTTCTAGTTTATTGTAATAGCTGAGGGAAAATAATTTAAATAAACTACATGAATTATTAATTTCATCGAAACTTTTACTTAAATCTAAAGTCCTAATGATTTATAAGGTATTTACAGTTTAGTTTTGAGCCTTTTGGCCAGGGACAAGATACAAAGGCATAAAATCGAACTTCGACTTAACAGTAGGGTACTCTGACCGGATTGGTCTACTCATATCTGTGTACTTAGTTCTTTACTCAAAGAAAAATCTGCATGGTGCTTACATGATCTGACCTGACAATGTGTGTAATGTAATTGATTATTATTAATGTATGTATGCATGCTAAAATAAATACCTTGTTTTTTTTTTTAAAGTCTGGACCCAGAAGTGTTTCAGAACTAATTTACAGAAACAGAATATAATTAAAATGTATTATTCATAAACATCAAAGGATAAAAATTAAAAATTAGGTGAGTATGAAACCCTAACTTTACTTCACTTTGTACGTTGTCTATGTACGTTTTATGAATGTTGCCTTCAGAGAGTAGTTCAAAATTGCACGCACAAATAAACCGTTGACGCTGACTGAAATAACGCTGACTGAAATACCTTAGTGCCTACGAAACATTAATATGGTAATTAATGAGGTAATAAATAACTATTTACCCCAAAAGCCATTCAGTTTAAATTGGGCCAGCGAACATGCCACACAACTTTTGTAATGAATTAATTAAGTTCATCAGAAAACGTGGACATCGGCGTAAATTTCCTGACTACTTTATTAAAATTTTTGGGAAAACTTATATAAAAGGGCGGTAGTAGACATGCCACTTTTGGTATTGGTGATTTTTCTATTGTTATCCATAGGTAAGCGTTTGACCACTATCTCACTCTGGTACTGGTAAGCGATGATGTGGTCGACGATGAAGCACGCCTGCCTAGAAGCAACCTGTTCACTCTTGACTTAAAGACCCCTAGTTTGTAGCTTGGTTGTTGTTTGCTCGAGGATTTTGCGACTGCACCAAATGTTGCATCGCCAATTTCCTACTCATTAATTTTTCCCATCGGAATATGTTTTGAAGCAGCTTAGGGTCAGAACTATACAGGGTGTCTCATTCAAATGGGTCAGTAAGGGAAAGTCTGAAACTATAAGACATACGAAGATCTGTTCTGAGGAACCATGTCATCGATTTTAATAAAAAGAGAAACTGCATTCATACATTTTAAAAAACATCTGTAAGTACTCCGTTCGGGAATCGAACCCGGTTATTTTGAAAAAAAAACCAACACTATTTCTATTTAGATATCAATTGTGTAGGTCTTAAGCAGTAAATGTCTGTATGAAACATGATGTCTAAAATGAATAAAATGCATTGTTTCCACATACTTTAATTTACTTTAGTAGGTGCTCGAAGTGACCACCGCCTTTTTTAATACCGCCTCTGCACTATTTCTTGTGAGGTTACGTTAAGGATGAAGTGTACAAAACAAGCTATGACACCGTTGTAGACCTAAAAGTGGAGTATTCCCGTTTGAGCACCTATTTATTGAGCACCTATGCATTAACCTATGGGAAATGGGAATACCTTTGGTGCTAAATGCATAGGTGCTCAAAAAATAGGTGCTCAAACGGGAATACTCCCTAAAAGTAGCCATAGAGGCAATTTTAACGCAAATTCACCACATGAAGATACAAAATGCAATTGTAAGATCGTTACATAAACGTGTTGAATATTGTATTGAAAAAGGCGGTGGTCACTTCGAGCACCTACTATAAATAATAAAAAAAAAAAATAATAACCTACTAAAGTAAATTAAAGTAGGTATGTGGAAACAATGCATTTTATTCATTTTAGACATCATGTTTCATACAGACATTTACTGCTTAAGACCTACACAATCGATATCTAAATAGAAATAGTGTAGGTATTTTTTTTTCAAAATAACCGGGTTCGATTCCCGAACGGAGTACAGATGTTTTTTAAAATGTATGAATGCAGTTTCTCTTTTTATTAAAATCGATGACATGGTTCCTCAGAACAGATCTTCGTATGTCTTATAGTTTCAGACTTTCCCATACTGACCCATTTGAATGAGACACCCTGTATATGCTCGCACTCTAAAAAATTGAAGCCAACTAAGAGAGGTTTTCTCTTAGTTGACGTTAAATTGAATAAAACAACTATGATATTATGCAACTCAACCATAGCTGATTAATTACAACAGCAACTTCATTTGTGATTGAACGAACAATATAGGTATGTTTATTAATTTTAACATGTATTATTGTTGATTGTATCACTCTAAACTTTTTTTGTATGACTTATTCATTTTATTTAGTCAACATAGACAAATACGTCTGTTGAATCAATTCAGAATAAAATAGTAAAAGAAATCAAATCAAATGATAGTTTCGATAAACTTTATTTATAAAATTAACGAACATGTCGTAGTTGATTTAACTAAGATCTGATAATTACATCAACTAAAATGTAATGTTACATTCTATTATAACTAAAACGTTGAATCGACTTTCATATTTGTTGAATTTATCATTCGTTTGATCTATTTATTCAAGACTTCAAGAGATCCACCCTTCCCTATTCCTTCCTACCGGCTACCCCGCCCCGCACACACGCGCGCGCGCGGCTGAGCTGAGAGCTCCGCACGCGCCGCTTAGTTCTGCTGTGCTCCCAGTGCTCCTATTCTAAGAATCTTTGTAGTATCAAGTAATTTCAGTGTTTATCAGTGTCGTTAAAGAGTATTTGGCATAACTATCGATTAGATTAACTAATTAGCTACAAGTGCAGTGACTAATAAATTAAAAGTGTAACATAGATACTATTATTAAGGATTGAAATGGAAAACGTTAGCGAACTCCTCAAGACATGGGAGTTAGAGGCTCTAATACCAGTATCACCCGTAAGTATCTCACTCGCTAGTTTATTTTTAAGGTGCTGATTGAAAATGTGTTAAACTCGGAGGCCCCCGGGTGATATTCATGTTGTGTAAGGAAATAGGTAGGTACCCTATCACATACTGTTTCGAGTTTGCTCCATATAATAACGAGAGATAATTACGAGACAAGTGGATGTGGGAACTCTTTCCCTCCCATTTTCACGTTCTCGCCTTGTTCTAATAACCTGTAGGTACGAGAGTATGTAAGGTGTTACTATGTAATCCTGTGGAATTAAATATAGTCCATACATAAAAAACTATATTTGCATCAGTCACTAAATACCTACATGATCTGCTTTGTCTAATTTCAAGATAATTAGCCGTAATATTGTTTATAAGCATTCCCAATTATAATTCATTGAAATTGATACAGTATTGTTTTGGCATGATATAACTGACAGAAAATTAAAAATAAAAGTGTCTTTTTCTGTTAATGTTCATTGTATTAATAAATATGTATTTTTATTTTCCAGATGCATATAGAATTTGATGCTGCACATGGTTTTAACAAAGACAATTTGTTTATTAATTTTCCATTATTGAAAATCGAGCTACAGGAACTGTTTATAAGAAAAAAACAACAGAACCATTTTTCCATGAACTGGTCACTCTTACCAATTGTAAGTATGAAAGAAATATCTATATAAATTTATACTCCATCCGATTAGGTAGTTAACAAAAGATAAACAATTTTGACATGTATTTTTAGTTAATAACACAGTTTAAAAATAAAATGCAGCTCAAATTATTATATTATTATATATTTATTTATTTATTTATTTTAATTTAGATACAACAAAAACGATTACATGATAAATTAAAAAAAATGTTTAAACAGTAGTTGTATTTAATTAATAAGCGTTTATGTAAAAAGACTTGTCAAGATTGTTTACCTTTAGTTAACTACCTACTCGGATGGAGTATAGGTGGTTTGCCGATGGGAAACTGCTCATATAATATAACAATACAAAAGTTTTATTTTATTTGTTATTGTGATAATATTTGTTGCTTACTTCTTCTATTTTTTTACAGTATCGAAAGAAGATTCATCGTTTTTATTAAACACTGCGGCAGTTAAACAAAAGAAGAAACGCAGTTCGGATGCAGGTCAAAGCTGGAAACCAAGTAAAGTTGAAGCCCGGGAAGGCTTTATAAAGCACGTGAAATCGAGTGCAGAAATCCGTCAAGCAATCAAGCCCTTAATGCAGAGTAGGGAATCGACACATACCCTGTGTAGTACTTCATTCACAACTAAAAGATATTTTTTTTAAAGGTAAACTAGATGACATTTTTCCTGTTATAGATTCGTTTTCAAAAAATCTAGGTGAGAAACAATTATTTTGCTCCACTTTGAAAATATGTCAAAATAAGTCACTAGTCAAAGTTCCTTGGGCTACTGTTACTTACACCCGCTATGTACTTTAAGCACCTAATGGAAAAAATATGTAACCGCTCTGCGCTGTACTATTTAAGCATTCCATGAATATATTTTATTGTTTGTAATTATATTTTTGTTTCATTTTGACCAAATTTTTGTTGGTACCTAACATGTCAGCCACTTAGAAAAATGTTGTTAGACAAAATAGTTACCTATCAAGACAGTTTAAATATCCAAATAGAGTAGTTAAACATTCGTATTTTGGGAATAGAGAAAAAACGATCATGTTTTGATATCATACTTTTATTAATATATTGCTCTCAATTCAGACAGTATTCTGGGTATGATCTTGAGGTGCTAGGTTCATTAATTGGATCAGCACTTCAAATGCGTAAATAAGAGCACTCTCAGTATTTAGTGATATTTATAAATACAACCCTTAACCCCGATTTCTGAAATGCCGGTAAAATTTTAAGAAATGTTAAATCTCATGTCAAGTCATATGATTGGTTGTCATTTTGATCATCGTTAAAATTAACGAATCACAAGAGGTGATACTCATAGGTATATTCAAATTTGACCTGGATTTCAGAAACCGGAGGTAAGGGTTGTATTTATAAAAAAAACTCTTAATACTGGCTCCTAAATACCCATTTGAAGTGCTGACCCACTTAATAGATTGGCGCTAGTTAATGAGACAAAGTGTCTCAGTACATTCGATTAAGAGTAACTTTGCTGGCTTAATAATGTTTCATATTAGTAACTAACAAGATTAGTAGCTTATTCAAATAAACAAATTGATTGATATGAATATTAAGAGATTTAACTTGAACAAGATCATAGTTGAATTGATTAGGGTAAAATAGTTTAATAGTAATTCAAATAATTAAAATAACCAAGGTCTTAGCTGAGTCTACGAAGATGACTTAGTTAAACTTACCAAGTTCTTAGTCGAATCTACGAAGATGCATTTGTTGCAATGACCAAGTGCTTAGTCAAATTTAGTAATCATAAGTAGTTATAGTGGTCATTTTCAGATTTATATTGACCAAGATTATAGATGAATCTATTATGTTGAATTCGTCATAATGGTCATTTTCATGTTGACGTTGACTAAGGTTATAATTGTTCTAGTTAAGAAGCAGATAGTAAGAGCAATAAAAATCACCTTATTTGATTTATCTAATGTCTTGTTAGGCTCGTATGGAATCAAGATGCTTGATTGCAATAATCACAATCCTGTTAGGAGCAACCATTTTTTTTTTAGAGTCGGTTGATGGTAAAAGCCTCACCCCCGATGACACATTGGACTTGTAACATACGTGGGACTTAAAATATTACTGAAATGTGGGTGTACTATAAGTACACGTCTGAGTAACCTTTCAGCAAAAAAAGGCGTGGTGTTATGTTCGAAATTGCGTTTAGCTGACTAGCAGAGTACTGTTTCAAATTACAATAATGCGACGTAATCAATAATGGTGATGTTATAATTTATTATAGTAGATAGGGAGTGAGCTCTCATTACTAGTAATACAGTCGTTCAAGTTCCTTCATGACACACATAATAGATATTTCAGGTCATCGGAAAACTTGAGTCTAGATATGCCCAGGCACACCACTAATTTCTACGGAAAATCGTTCACAGTGGAAGCTGTACGGCTATGGAATGCTTTGCCTGTGTCAGTGACGCAAGCTCAAACATTACAATCATTCAAAAATATGCTTAAAAATTATTACCTCTCTCCTAACACGTCTTAATATAACTGTTCGTCACTCTGTAAATGTTTGTATTTATGTATTATTTTTTTCTTAATTATACCTACTTATTAAATATGTCTATTTAAATAGTCTTGTATGGTATATATTTATGTAAATAGTACATCACACACTGCCTACTCATCTTTTCTCCTCCACTATCAAGTCCATCCAAAGGTTGTCTGTAAGAGATCGCTTTTAGCGATAAAGCCGCCCATTGTATCACCGCTTGTAGCCCTTAAAATTATAATTTGTAAGTTTTAATGGTGTACAATAAAGAGTAGGTACTCTTTCTATTCTATTCTATTCGTTGCATGGAATTTCTGTAATGCGACTAAATTTCTGGATAGCACGTCTGCTTAGGTCCTAAAAGTAAATTTTGATCGGTTATTGGCCAAAAATTTCTGGTAAATTTTCTAATTTAGGTGTGTCATTTGTGCTAATGTTGTCATTACTGGCCGGTAGACGTTGTGACGTTATTGCCAAAGTTTGGCCATGAGAAATTTATAACAACACTTGTTCGCAATTGCTCGTTAATTATTTGTTCAGGTTGTGGTGAGCAAGACCCAAGATTAAATTGTTATCTTCAGATTTAATCGTTGTTGAAAACGACAAACTTTGAGGTTTTATTTATTATGTTATTTATGTGATTGTTCGTTACCTAGACCATCATCATCTGCTAAACCTTTTTCTAAATATGTTGTGAACAGTTTTCAACCTGATTGGATGCAGCTGAATAACAACATTATTTTACTTTACGCCAATTATCTTTATTTACAATAACATTAGACAGAAGTTAAAAACTAAAATACAATAAAAGTAATTAAAATAAATTAAATAATTATGTACTCTTAAACTAACTACAAATTAAATAGTAAAGAAAAAAAAATACAAATACCCCCTTCTAGAAAAAAAAACAAAATCGGAACACTCAGGCGTCAAAGTACTCCTCCCCATCGCTGTCAACAGGAAACGTGCCCAGAAGACTGGCAGCATTGCCACGTTGGATGGCAATGCTAATTCTTTGGCCAAAGAATAAGCCAGTCCTCTGGTCACGCGAAGTGTCGACCAGTCGGCGAGAATTCTCCTTGAAAAGGCTGCGTGCACTCGGACCCCATGACCCGAGCGTTTCGATCTCAAACGGCTCAAAACTGTAACTTCCAATCAGGTTACAGTATTACTGGGTAACACGTTATGACGTATATCTTGATCCAATTGGTTGACCGTAAAAACTGTCTAAGTCAACAAAAGACAGCCATGAATTTGTAATCCATCCACGAACGAGCTCAGTAAGCACTGCGTATCCTTGAAGAACAATACTATAACTTAGCTACAGTCATTCAAATAAAATATCACTAGTTAAAAACTCAAATAATAATTCATTTATTATCATGCTCTCATATCGAATCCAGAATATGGCCTGCGAATACTCAATTGTTTGTTCCGAGTTCACGTATAGAAAAACATCTAACTTTGATGGTACTTCTTTACCCTCCAGACAAGTCTCGAACAACATTTTTACGCGAAACAAATAAGTGTTTTTTTTCTCTCTCACGTCCAAAGCATAAATTCGGGCCGTTTTTTGTGTTTGACATTTTCACCTTTCTATACGGAAACATCGTTATCGAATCGAGTATCCTCAAATAACACGACTCTTTGATATTTCATCGATGTACCACGTGTCTCTGTTTTAGTTAGGGAAGTCGGTAACACGTTTTTTAGATGAAACGTTTCGAAATCTTATTTTCAGATAGAAATAAATAAAAAAATATTCCACAACTTTTCACACAACACACATAATAATAAATCTTCTAAGTGCTGCAGCGAAATAAAATGGTTGCTGCAATTTTTAAACCAAAAGGATGAAAATACATATTTTTTTACTGCAAAAAATGTATCTATTTTTTGCCATTTAAAAATTTACCCACACTCACACTGTGGTTATACATAATAATCCATTCAAACGAACACTTCTAGTGTATGTAAATTTACAGACACATACAAAGTACAAAATAGAAAACAGGTACCTAAATATGTACATAATGTGTAGGTTTTGACACATTTTCGCAAATCCTTTAAATTATTCACACGCACAACTACCTTTGAGAAACTTAAAAATATTGGTGTCGTGCTTTAAAACACTTCTCAAACTCTTGTTTAAGAAGTTAAAGGCAAATCTTGGAACCATTAAACTCTTATTCAATTGAAGAATGTACCGAATCAACCTCTCAGTGTTTGGAATTGACTGTTAATTGTCCAACTTTGACGATTAGCCAAAGACAGATTAAAATTAATCGCTCCCACTGCCCTGCTTCGGGGAATCGTTGATTATCCATAGGGTTAGCAGAGCGGTTTCCTTAAGCCCTCCTATTAATCTTTCCTGTTTGTTGGCAATATAACATGTAAGATAGGTATGTGGTTGTTTGTTTTTTAAATTATTTTATTGCATATACTTACTCTTGCCTTAGAACAGCATACCGCAACTAATTTCACCATTGCAGAACCATCACTGAAAATCTGCTTCTGTTATCTTTGTTTTTAACCCCCGACGCAAACAGAGGGGTGTTATATAAGTTTGACCGCTATGTGTGTCTGTCTGTCTGTCTACCTGTCTGTGGCATAATAGCGCTTAAACGTGTGAATCTAATAAGATGCGGTTTTTTTATTGTGTTGTGCGAAATTTAATTAGTTTGGAGTAGCCTTACATTATCGGTTATCAAAACTCTCTCAAAGCCGTCTTGGTTGGCAGTTCTACTAAGTAGGTACGATTGTATTGTTGTGGTAATAATTACACTTTCTAACCAATACACAAATTATAAATACAATAAATATGATACCTGAACTATAGTCAGAAGTTTTGACTTTCCAGCAAACTCAAAACCCCATAAAGAACCTTTTTACCATAAAATTATAATGACTACAAAATTCTCTTCTAATTGTCTTCAAGCAAAATCCAACAAAACCACGGCATGTCGCTAGGTACTGAAGAAAATAAAGGAACGTTCACATAACTGCCACTTGACGCGATCACACGTGCAAAATGTCCTAATAAAACGCGCCACGTCTCGTGAACGTTTTATGAAACAGATGTCTTGTTATAAACGCGTGTCTCTCCCCTAATCTGAACTTTAACAGCCCAGAACTGCCACTGAATGAAGAACGGGTGAACGAAAGAAAATGGCCTTACTCCACCATTACCAAAAATATTACCCAGCAATGTACCTTCGCGAGAACCTGTAACTCTCCGCAAAGATGCCTTTTGGGAGCAAAGATTTTCCAAGTAAGAGCTTGGCTCTGTCGCACGTGACTTTTAATTACTAATTTCACGCTCGTTGTGGTTCCCTCGAGGGGCATTCGTATGGTTCCCTTCGGAGCCAGGAGTTACGATATCGTGACGTCACGGCACATAAATCATATTTAATCGTTGGGTTTATATGGGCTATGTAAATGCGAGCTCGCGCCGAAATGATAAAGTTATGGTGTTTTTGCAAGTGTAATGATGACGGATGGGTAGACCTGGTGATACTGCGGTGGTGGTTTTGATTTAGAGGTAGGCTTAATAGACAGAAACATGGGACTAGGATTTGAGAGCTGGTCAAAATAAAATAAATAATGAATTGTGAATACTTTAATTTTGAAGATCAATGTTGTTAATCGAATTGTTACAGGGCCTATGCATTCAACTCCTCCAGCAGTCTCTGACATGGCTTGCATGTTGAGAATGCAAATACTAAGTACTGACTTTATCTTGTTTGACGAAAGAGGATTAGCTAAATGAAATACACAATCTTCTTTGAGACGACACCCCCTTTCAAACAAACAAAGCACATGACATGCCCTTATCAGATGGACCCACTGCCAACAAAGGCCAGCAGGTTCAGACTAGAAACTTTTGTCGAAAAATGCACAATTTGGCGTAAATAATCCTTCTTTTCATTTAATATAAGAAAATCTCCATTTATGTGGGTTAGTTGGTTGGTTGAACAGCTTTTTTAATCTGTTTTATTTAGGGGCTTTTATCGAGAGATTTGTTGGCCATTGTCGGTCGTATCGTAGCCTTTAACATTATTTAAAATAAATATACTTATCCACCAAACATCATACTACTAAATGAACCACAGAATAAAATTAGTCACGAAGAACAGCAACTAGGTGCATGGCACAACTTTTTTACTAACCCAACTCGGTTCGACGGTCGGTCTTGTCTTGTCGGTGTGCATTTAAATTGTGCAATGACACCTAGCAATCATGGTTTTAAATTTGAACACAAATACCAGCTGCGACACGATTTATAGCTTATACTTGCATTTAATCGATTTGCAATACAATTATTACATTTCCCACCGACGCCGTCTATATTTCCTTGAAGGTACAAGACATTTCAAATACTTAAACATTACCTATAATATTATGATTTACGTTCACTTCGATTTGACATTTTAAATCAACACTACCTCTTAAGTATGAGGCAATCCCGTTTACATTTAAACTTAACTGACATAACCAATCATTTCATTCTAAAAGACTTACAAAGTGGGTCAAGTCGACGTTAAGATTGACTGGAAACTGCGGATTAATTTGGTATATGTCTAGTTGAGTGGTTGAGTTTTGCTAATTATCTTAGTACCCACGAAATTAATCAATATTAGTAATATTATGTTGATCCTAATCGTCGTTACGACAAGGCACGATACACGAACACGAAATGATAAACCAGCTTTATTACTAGGCCGGTCTTCGATTTAATCACTTTATTCACGTCGAGAAATTTAAATATTTCACACTTCTCTAAAGGTAATATTGATATCGTTCAGTAGCTGTCAAAAATTATACTTGTTCAATACTAGTTATTATAGTCAGATAAATGCGTGCAGTGGTTTTATATGAATTAGTAAATATTATTAGAAATGAAAAGGCATTTATCAAAAATATTATAATGATACAAAACTTACTATCTCGCTGCACAGTGAAAACCTCCTGTCATTATGAAGAAAATGGTTCAAGATTGGTGAACAATGCTCGTGGATTGATCACTATCTTACTCATGGAGCATTGAGGATTTTAGATGTTACGAGAAAAGAAAACATCTAGCATCATCAGGTAACCTGGCCTTATTTATTGTCGAAATAAAATTACTATATGTAATTTTAACAGATTAATTGAAACTGATAGTAATTGAACAACAAAACCCCAAAAATAATAAAAAAAAAACAACCCGAATGGCTAAGTAAAACTATATTCTCATTAACAATTTACTTTTTAATCGTTCATAACTTTTCGCTTTGTTTAAGAAAACACACAACAAGAGCTGTCAACTGCATAATAATATCTATTAACAAAAAATCTCTTTTGAATTTTCAAGCTTACTTCAAAGAAAACAATTAACTTGATGTAAACAGAACTTTTGCGAAATCTAATTAGCGTGTCTAGCATTCTCGTGGCATTTCATACTTATCTTTAATCTTTTTTTTCTTTTAAAGGTTAACGAAATGCTTGGCGGTGGTACCAGAGCTATATACCTTGCTTTGCACGTTGAACGCGATGGCATTATTTACAAGTGTTACCTTTTGTTCATTTTGATAGAACTGCAGCTCGATGTTAACCGTGATAGGGTACTATTCAGAATTATAACAGAACTAATGACTTCGTCTGCGTACAAATCCTTGCAGATTTTTTTCATATTATATTTTTATTATATTATAATATACGTACACAATATTCCACAACTTTCAAACAACGCTCTGTCTATACTCATCTCATACTTTTACATATTTTTTTAATACATACAAATTCATAGATAAATTACACCCAGACACACAAATATTTACCTTGAGTGGGAATTGAATCCACAAACTCCGGCATAGCATTCAGGGCCACTGACTACTAGACCAACAGGCCAGTCAAAAAAAATATTACCGACAGTTTTTAAAACTATAAATAATAATAAATAAATAATAATATCACAACTTTTCACACAACGCCATTTAGTCCCAAGTTAAGCTTGAGAGCTTGTGTTGTGGGCACTAAATAGCTGATAAACGTACTTATATATTTCTAAATACATACATATTATAGATAAATTACACCCAGACACAGAACAAATGATCGTGCTCATCACACAAACATTTGTCCTGGGTGAAGATGGGAATCGAACCCACGACCTCCGGCATAGCAGTCAGGGTCACCAACTACTAGACCAACAGGCCAGTCCAACTATCTTTTGTGATAGTGCCATATTATTTTGTATGTTGTAAAAAATGTTAGCAGCTATTACAGATGTTTAAACACACTAGGTATCAATATTTTTTTAAATCAGAATTATACAGTTTGCGTAATCACAAAAAAACCGACGATTGATTTCAACACTGTGAGGGGGGGGAGCAGAACCATGTAGGGAACTCAGACCAACTGTCTTTTGTAATAGTGCCATATTACATATTTTGTATGGTGTAAAAAAAGTTAGCAGCTATTATGTTTAAACACACTAGGTATGAATATTTTTTTAAATCAGAATTATAATAGTTTGCGGAGCAGAACCATGTAGGGAACTCTTGGTATCCGGATCTGTTTTGATGTCCCTTCCAGCCTCATCATCTGTCTAGCCTTTTCCTAACTATGTTGGTGTCGGCTTCCAGTTTAACCAGATGCAGCTGAATACCAGTGTTTTACATGGAGCGACTGCCTGTCGGACCTCCACAACCCAGTTACTGGATAACGAAACCTCTTGATCATAATACTGGTTCAGATTTTCGGGCTTCTGAGTAACTGTAACGACTGTCATAGATCTACAAATTACAGCCAGGACCTGCCTTACGTGCTTTCCAAGGCGTGGAGAAGTCATGATATGTAATGAATGGTCAACCATCTATGGACCATTCTCGTGGAGGGTAGCTTAACGTTCGATCGACCCGTGGGACTATTACTTATATATTATATTTAGCCACAAGCTCCTCATTTTGGTTTGCCCCTTCCACCATGTTGGTATATTTAAAACTAACTGCCCCGGCAAACTTCGTTGTGCCTTAGAGTCAATTTATTGCTTTTTTTTATATTAGATATACATACGTTGAATAAGACGATAACAAATAAATCCAAACCAATAATAACTACTACTACTTTTAAATTACAACATGTATATATAACCTAACCTAACTGACCATACCTATCCTATAGCTAACCCGACTATCTAACCTAACTACCTTACTAAAATGCATTGATTTAAAAAATACTAAATTCATAATTTTAATCTGAATTATTGCCTCTATGTTACATACAATTTATGCCTATAGTTTTCCCGGTCTACTTTAATTAAAGTCCTAACAGTAAAATAAGTTCTATTTGCAAAGAATTATTAAAGTTCCTCTCTGTCATCAATGCTAATTACGTAAATTGATTTCTGAAATATAAGACTTTTTTATGCTACATAAAACCTCTAAGTTTAGTAACAAAATAAATTTCAGAACGTAGGTGCGTATTATAAATTGACAACCTTACCTTCTTGGGCTTAGATAATATACCTCTAGATCGAGCCATCGCGTGGCCGCTCATGAGACAGCAATATAAAAGTTCAGTGTTGCTATTCCTTAAAAAAGTCCCAAAAACGACCAAAACTCTACTTAACTGCGGGTTCCAATTTTAGCACTATTATAAATTATAATTGACGTATTCATCGTGGTAATATGAGTGTAGAAGTATCAATGTGTGGGAAAATATCATTTCACGTAAAATACCTACTTTCCATCTAAACTTGATTCTCACAAATAGGTAATATACACTAGGTACTACCAAGTAAAGCTTGGTGTGTGTACATAGAAGGAACTCTTTAAAAGAAAACAACATTATTTTTTCGCGTTTTATGTATCATTAAAATATACTTAAGTATGGCTGACATCCAGTGTGATATTGAAATTGCTGTATAATTTATTGTCCTTTAAACAAAACCATCCTATTATGAAAATTTCTGATTTCTAAATTCTAAATCTTTATTGTTACTTAACATTTATTTATAAAATGAATTCTCACTTCCAAATATCTATAAGTAGGTACCTACGCGATTGCCTTCAAGAGTAAAACTTAATGATTGTCGAAAGGGCTCTGTTCGTTCGTAAGGGTTCGCCCACAAATTTGTGTGTGTTTAGCCACCATAGATTTATTTGATTATTATGCCTACCTTTTGAACATTAGGCCTGACAGTTAAGGGAAAAGATTTGAAACGTGTAGCAACACTGTAAGTAAGTATTCCTAGGTTATGTGATATAAGAAATCAAGTTTACTTTAAGAAATCTTCCATATTTTGGTCTGAAACCCATGACAATAAAAGCGCACAAATGTATAAATTCAATAATCATGCTATAACACTAACAGTATTGAAAACTTTCGAATGAAAAGTGATTTCGTTAATATCCTTTTCTGTGTGGCTTTTACAGCCTATACTGCATCCTCCCATCGTAGAGCATACACCATACATTAAACACTTAACTAATGGAGTCCATTTCTCATTAAATTACTCAAACTATTACAACAATTTTATTGCAAAAACCATCCGAAAACTTAAATTAAATCGACCATATTATTATACGTGACAGTGACAGCACTTTGTTTGGCTAACATTCAAAAGTTAGCCATGCAAAAATACGGCACGCCGTAAGGGACAGAAGATACGATGCTTTGTCTCAATTTTCCTACGAACTTTGTATTAATGCGTCTCACTTCCACACTTCACACTGTAAATTGGGCTACGTCAAGAGGTATATAGTCTAAGTTCTTGGGTTTAGCTTAAGACTTGTCAATTTCAAATTGTCACCTGATAATGAACTGGGAAGTTTGACTCCTGTCATGTCATCCAAGATGGCGCTGCGTTTGAAAAATGTTTGAGACAACCGATATTCTTGATATTTATTTTTTCGAGGACTTTTCATGTTTTTTATTAATTATTATGCTATGTGCTATTCCGGACAAAGACAAATCCAAAAAGACCAAAATCATTCACATTGATCCAGCCGTTCTTGAGTTATAAATGGTGTAACTAACACGACTTTCTTTTATATATATAGATAATGATTTCAGCCTTTAATACTTTTAATTCATTAAACTCCAAGCGGACGAGGGCGTCCTGTCATTGTCTTTCTATTGTGTCTCCAATTGACAAGATTGAAAGGTTAAATATTAAAGCGGTCTTTCTAATTGATAAAATTATTAGAACTAGGTAATCAGTAACGCTCAGTAGGAAGATAATGTGATAAAGATGTAACCGTTCATTTATTCTAACAACACGATTTTGTACGTGCTACGTGTACCAGCTTAAAGGCGTCCCTACTTTCTTACTACTTCTCTCTTATCTAGGGTTTTGTGGAACCACTCATTATCGAAGAAGTCCATCTGACAAAGCCTGAACCAACCCGATGTCACTTGTCCTGTAAAAGATACCATTGGTGTGCGTTTGGCTCATTGACCTTCTCACGTCATACTGCAGATGTGACAGGGACAATTCCACTTCAGAGTATGACGTAGTAGTTTGACGCGTATCTATAGCCTTAGCACCAATTTTTTGACATAACACCCTGTAGTATTTCGGTTCAAATTAATGTGGTAAGAATTATAATAATTGGTATCACATGAAGATATAAATCTTACTAATTTTATAAACGGAAAAGTTTATAAAATTAGTTGGATTTATATCTTACAAAAACTATTGAACGTATTTGGATAAAATTTAGTTCACAGATAGTTTAGATCCCTAGATCAACACAAAGGATAGTCTTTATCCCAATTATATCTTCACGTGGGATTTTTTTTGAGTTGTAGCGGGTGAAGCCGCTGGAAACAGCTAGTAGAGTATTAAAACTATATCGCAATATCGTCAACTACCGGAATTCCAGACACATTAAATTACCTATTGATCACGAAAGCAGGCTTTCGCTCGGGGCCTGTGAAGTTTTTATAATTATGTACAGACGCCAGCACGTCAAGTTACCTACCCCAATGTGTCATTTTTTTACTACCGTTTTACTACTTTATGTCAAACAGAATAAGATTCATATTCAATTGGGAAAATTTGACACATTGGGGTATCTTGATGTGCTGGCGTCTGTACCAAACAAGTATTTACAGTTTTGAAAAAGAACATTTCAGCGTTACGTTTGCGTCTAGCATTTATGCTAGAGGTACTGAAGTCAAATTGGTATTCAAGTTTAAGCCAGTAATTCCACCATTAACTATCATAATTATGAACTTGAAGCTATCTGTAGTAGCATCGACGTTTGTAATAATTCAACCAGTATAACTTAGTCTCACATTCTATTAAAATTATGTATGTACAGACGCCAGCACATCAAGTTACCCCAATGTGTCAAATTTTTCCAATTGAAAATGAACCTTATCTTGTTTGGTATAACGTTGAAAAACAATCAAAGAAATTTGACACATTGGGGTAACTTGACGTGCTGGAGTCTGTACTATGTTAGGTCAGTTTGAGATGGAACACTAGAGACGGAATCTCCGTATGACATACTACGTATTAGATATTGTTAAACTATTTTAATAACTTCTATATAATATATATTACAGAGAGGAAAGGTTTGATTGTTTGTTTGTTTGCATTGAATAGGCTCCAAAACTACTGGACCGATTTGTAAAATTCTTTCAGTGTTGGGAAGCTGATCTATCCCCGGGTTACATAGGCCACTTTCATCTCCGTATTCTCGCGGGAACAGGAACTACGCGGGTGAAACCGCGTGAAGTCTGCTAGTCTTAAATAAATTTTAAAAATATTACAAAATGTAAAATTGTACTCCAGAGGTCGCAAGCGCTACTGCTGAGCACAAAATCTCGGTTTCGGTCCCCGGTCGGGCAAAGCGTTATTGAGTTCTTCTATCTAAAATTTCTGAATAACAGCCCGGAGTCTGAATTTGTGCCCGATTGATGGCAATAGACTCGCTACCTATTACAGAGGACTTAAACATGATTTCCGAAATATATGTGTATACCAAGTAGGTACACCTGTTTCTAACTCTTCGGAAATTAAAGGCAATAAGTAGTGTAAGTATGTAAATATGTTTCGTTTTACAAAGCTATCTATTTATAAAACCCCGAGATTTTCGAGTAATAAGCTTGGTCTTAAGCCCTTATTATTTAGGGCTTAAATTTATAGATACGAGTATACGTACATTGAGTAACTGCCTATTATATGTGCGTAAAGGTAAGGGGTTATTTATACAAGTTTTACAATACGCCCCGCAGTCATTTATTTATTTATTTAAGTTGGGTGTTTATATATCATAGCTTTGTATAAAAAGTAGAACTCTGTTCTGGGAAATCCGGTAAAACATTTAAACTTATTAAACTAGACTTATTAGACTTAAGCTTAAAAGGTTAAAGATACCGGGCTGGTATCCGCAACTCCACGTCTAAGCGTGTATTTTGCGTATGGGCTTTATAATCTACCACGCGGGCCCAGTGCGAATTGGTAGATGTCACATGTCTTCGAACTTTTTGGTTCTAGGACATGCCGGTTTCCTCACGATGTTTTCCTTTACCGTTTTGGAGAGCAGTGGTGATGAAATAAATTACACAAAGTAATGCGCCTGCCTGGGTTTGAACCCACGACTTACTGTTCGTAAGTCGGGGCCGCCACCACTGGGCCACCGCTGCTCTCCTAAGCTTAAGCCACTTAAGCTTATTAATGACTCTAACTTATTATGTAACTGTGTGGGTAATGTTTACCAGAATTGATAAGTTTTCTTAAATAAATCAAACATTTGTAATTAGAGACCCGTACAATCAATCTTATCAAAGGGTATCGTCTTACCCAGTAATTGGGTTGTGGCGGCAGTTGCTCCATGTACAGACGTCACCACATCAACCTACCCCAAACTGTCAAATTTTCCCAATCGAACATGAACCTTATTGTGTTTAGAATAAAGTGAAAAACCTATCAAAGAAATTTGACACACGAGGTAGGTTGATGTGCCGGCGTCTGTACTACTATACCGATACTGTTAAATACTGGTATTCAACTGCATTTGGTTAGATTGAAACCCAACCCTTATTTGGGAAATGGCTAGACAAAACATGATGAACGGGACACTAGTATATTGTTAGTGATTTATCTCATCATCTTAAATGCTTTTAAATATAATATAATAATATCATGACCATATTTAATTCAATCTTGGGCAGAGTTAATGTATTAGGTACAGACGCCAGCACATCAAGTTACCCCAATGTGTCAAATTTTCCCAATTGAATATGAACCTTATTCTGTTTAACATAAAGTTGAAAAACCATCAAAGAAATTTGACACATTGGGGTAACTTGATGTGGTGCTGGCGTCTGTACATGCATACATCCATATTTCTCAGAACTATTAAAAATCAGAGCAAGTTTTCAAAATAATTGTGAAAACTACAACAAGTATGTTGATAGAAATATGCTCAAAATATATACCTATTGTAGTTTTTTTTTAAATATAAGTTCTAGTCGTAAGCGCTGTGTTTACTTATTTACAAAATTTTGTAACCTAAAATGAATTTAAAGCCTTATAATAAAACAAAAGGTTCACTTACTATTTATATTTCAATAAAAAACTGACTTAAAGAAATTATTGTTATTGCGTGCCAAAGCTCTAATTGAAACCGCATATTTTGGCACAAAATTGTGCAATTTAAAAATTTATCAAACTGCTCTATCTGGGGGCACAATGCCAGCTCAAAGCCACAAAATAAACAAGGAAATGTCAAATCTATACTAATATTATAAAGAGGTAAAATTTGTATGTTTGTAAGTTTGTATGTAGGGGGTAATCTTCGGAACTAATTATCAAATTTTAAAAATTATTGCACTGGTGAAAAGCTACACTCCCCGATGTATTCCCACGGGAACGGGAACTACGCGGGAGAGACCGCGTGACGTCTGCTAGTATTAAATATTATGACAGGAACATAACCGGCGGACAATTACTTTCCTCTTTACTTAATTTTTTATTTTTTAAAGTGAGAATTAAATACAAAACAAACCATCAAAAAAGGAATCATGAATCATAATATTAATTTCTGTAAATTATTGGTTTTTACAAAACCTTTTAGAAACCCGCAAAATATTTTTTTAATTAGTAAGGTGCGGTCGGTGTTTTATTTTTATTTTATTTATTTATTAAGGTAAACCAACAGCTTCTGTATACAGCATTACATAAGAATAATAGTAAAAAGTATCAGACTTATACAGTCGCCAATAACAGGTCGACCAACATTCATGTGAGTGAAAAATTACAAATAATCAAATTAAAGTTAAAAAGAAAACATAATGAAATTACAAGTACATACATAATGAGAGCTAATGAGATAAAAAAGAGAGAGAGTTTTACTATTTGAATAAGAAGAAACACCTGAAGAAACTCAGAGATCACAGTTTGTTTAAAGTCCAGGTATTATTTTGGTCAGATCATTTGAGAATCATGTAGATGAGTGTCTATTGAAGAAAGAATCACACAGATATGAGTATACATAGCCCGTCAGAATCATTTTAATACTTAATAATGAATAATTAACACCATTTTTGTTTCACCCGGGCACTCCTGTTCCATTTTTTTTACCTTCAATCAGGCATATAAAATAAAACAACGTAAGTTGTATCATTCGTAAACATCCCTGCCATACTTTAGAACGCCATCTATTGGAAACTCTAGGAACTTACACACGTCACAATGTCCCGCGAAAGCTTTCCGTGTCGTATTCATTGCTGAATATATCAGGCCGCGTAAATTATTTTACCACCTTTGAAAGGAGGTGAATCGTGAGGTACAGGGTTTGATTCCCAGGTATAAATATATTATAATACCTTTGTAAATAGTGAGTTAAAAGAAAGAATAAATTGTTTCTTTCTTACAGAAGAACGTGCATATTATATTCATTAGACAAATAGAAACATACAAAAAGAAGAACACGGTAAGTGTACTTATGTAGTTTTAGTACTTTTTTTGTTTAAAATGAAAAATAACTTCTTCTTCAGTTTGTATTTTACAGTTTTCGTGTTTTTATCAGTATGAGGTTCTAGGTTAACCTTGTGCAATTAAGTTTGTTTATGCTAGATAATTATTGTGTACTAGCTTTTGCCTGTGGCTTCGCCCGCGTGGATGTCGAACTTCCGTTCCTTATTTTTTCCCTTTGAGTGTTGAATTTCTAAAAAATGTTTCAAAGTTGAAACTTACTCTTCACAAAGAACCCCCCTTCAAGTTACATGTCTCTAATACCAGCGGTTTGGGTTGTGCGTTGATTTATCAACGTAATAATTTTAGCGTAAAGCTTCCGGATAGACTATATTCAAAGTTAACCATTCCGGTATGTAGGTATGCATAAAGATTTCTGAAACTACTGACCCGGAAAAGAGCGACGTACAACTGACCATATGAAAAACACACATGCACACGCAGACAGACAGACAAAAAATTACTGATTGCATTTTTGGCATCAGTATAGATCACCAATCATCCTCCAATATTAATTTTGAATATAATATTCAATGTACAGAATTGACTTCTCTACAGTTTTTTAATAAGTAGATATTATTTATTATCTTCGTAGTGTGTGATAGTCCATTGAATTGTAGGGCGAGCTATATTGTATCTTAAGATCTTTTGTATCTTAAGGCATATTTAGTATCTTAGCCGTGTGCAGCGCCCCTTAGTGAACTCCACTGCGGGTGTCGTAGGGAACCTATGACAAACTTATTATTTGCGGTTGGTACAGTAGTCAGGTCTAGGGATCGAACCGCAAAATTTAGTTTGTTTTTATTGTGTATAGTTTTCCGGGATAAAAAGTACCCAGTGTGGTGCCCGGGATATTAAAGAATAAGTGTACTAAGTTTCATCTTAATCGAACCGGTAGTTTGTGCTTGATGCCTGAACATACAGACGGACAGACAGACAGGCAGACAGATTTTTTTTTTTTTAATCACATGTTTTGGTTCGGTGTCGGTCTAGTAACACCCTCTACCATATTTTATTTTTTTGTTTTTTCAATACAGTACAGAATTTTTACTTCTTCAGATTTATTATATGTATATAGATAAGCAAAAATAATATTCAAATAGGTATGCTATATTGGAAAACATAAAAAAAGTACTTTATTTTGCATAATGTGAACATTATCACTATTCATCATCAGTAATACTGTTATGTTTGTGTAGATTAAAATTTATCAGTAGGTAGTGATCACTCAAAAATGAACATTGATTCGAAAAGACAGTCAAGTGTAGGGTTGACTTTTATTTTTATGTTACGCAGTTTAAATGTCACAGAAAAATAAAAGTAAAAATACATACATACATAAACTCACGACCTCATTAAGACCGCGGTAACGCGCTGGATGCGAGCCGCTTCCTACCGACACAGTATTATACTGTGCTACCGATCTTATTGGAGATCTATAGGGAAGGCCCCCCGCGTACACTTGGATTGTGGAATGAGCTCCCTGCCGAGGTTTTCTCAGAGGGCTACAGTATGGAGTTCTTCAAAAGGGGAGTAAATAGGTTTTTAAAGGGTCGGCAACGAGCGTGTGGCGCCTCTGGTGTTGCAAGTGTCCATAGGCTACGGTAACCGCTTACCATCAGGCCTTGTTTGCCACCGTCGTGGTATATAAAAAAAAGGCCTATGTCCAGCAGTGGACTTCCTATGGCTGAAATTATGATGATGATGACATAAACTCACGCCTTTCTCCCATGGGGGTAGGCAGAAACTAGAGAACACCATATATTATGCTACGATTTTGCTTCGTTTACATTCATTCATAAATGTTGTCGTACAATTTCACAACAGCTCTTTCCTCTTTATTCTCTCAATCTTGTTTTTTTTTGTTCGTTGCTTGTCTGCTTGGCGTCCGTACGCCACTGCACGGATCCAGCAGAATATCAGCGCCAGGTACATTTGCCTGGCACATGCTGAGCTGGACTCCCATTTAGTGCAGCCTTGAGACGCACACCGCACACTGTATCATTCATTGCTCATTATTTTATCACTTTTGATTTTGTATTGTGTGTTTGTCTGTGTCTTTTGTGTGTACAAAATAAATGTTTTATCTATCTATCTATCTATCATACACTAACGCCGGTTGCGAGTACTACGCACCCGACCTTTCTCAAGAACCTCACCAATAAGGTATGTATGCCCTTCTAGGGCGTCTTCACCCGGCGGGCGTTCCCACTTACATCTGCCTTGTAAAACCTTTTTGTAGTCGCCTTTCATTCATCTTTTCAACGTGACCAAACCATCTAAGCATACTCTTTTCAAACGTATAAATTGTTTAAATAAAAACAAAAATAGAGGGATCATTGCAACAGAGGGAAAATTATAGTGTTTTGAATACAAAAATCAACAGAGGCACAATCTATTTTTACTTAGACTTTAAAATCCATGTTTTTTATAACAAAATAATGAAACCGTAGGGTAATAAACTTTGACTCGCCTGTTGGTCTAGTAGTTAGTGATCCTGACTGCTATGCCGGAGGTCGTGGGTTCGATTCCTACCCAGGACAAATGTTTGTGTGATGAGCACGATCATTTGTTCTGTGTCTGGGTGTAATTGTATTATCTTTAATAATTATATATTTAGAAAAATATAAGTATGTTTATCAGCTGTTTAGTACCCATAACACAAGCTCTCAAGCTTAACTTGGGATTAAATGGTGTTGTGTAAAAAGTTGTGGAATATTTATTGCGGAAGTATAAGATGTGTCAGTTTAAAAAGGTGTGTATAGTGTGTCTGTCGGTTGTATGTGAATAGCTACTAGAAAATAAAATAGCAGATTTCCTACAAGTATCGTGGTCTAGTAAGTGAGAATGCTCTTAAGTACTATATAGAGTTAAAGAGAATACTCTTTAGTATGTAAGTATCTATCAATAATTCCATACCGGGCAGATATTTTTCCACTGAACGTAAATCTTGTAGACGAAACCAAGTATTTGAAACGATTCCGCTCGGATATCTTAGCTGAAAACTTAAGTGAAAAGCAATCGACTTAAATAATTTATCGCCTGTGTAAGTGTCGAAGCGCCTGAAGGCAAAACCCTAAATTAATGACGTGAGGAGAGGGCAGTAATGAATGTCCTCTGCAAAGCACTTAGGTGTGTTAATAAACCTTTCATCCAACACCAATAATCAAGACAAATTCAAAGTGGTTTTGGTTAAAGATAGCTCAAGTTGATTGTTTAAATTTGATTTTGGCAATTAGATTAAAAATAAAAGTTTTGTTATTTTTCAAAATGGCCGATGCTGAGACTTAATTTGATTTAATTAGTTTATGATAGCAAACGTCACGCGGTTTACCGTTCCCGTGGGAACACAGGGATAAAGATTAGCTTACGTTACCCAGGCATGTAGCTTCCTAACGTTGAAAGAATTTTTCAAATCGGTCCAATAGTTACAATGCAAACAAACAAACATTATTATCTTTTCTCTTTATAATTTACTAGCTTCTGCCCGCGACTTCGTCCGCGGAAAATTTCTTGTTTTAACATAAGATTACACTCGATTGATATTACTGTATTTAATTTTATTAGTAAAATATTTTTGGAATCAGATCAGTAACTTCAAAGATTACCGAATGTTATGGCATTTTGCCCAGCGAGCCGCAGCGAGCGCTCAGCGCTAGTCTCCCTATCCCTTGTCTCAGAGACATGCTGCCTTAACTCAGATAGACGGTGCGCACGTTCAGCGCTAGTTTCTCGAGCACGGGCCTGCGATGTTATGACATTTTGCCTACCAAGCCGCAGCGAGCGCTCAGCGCTAGTCTCCCTATCCCTTGTCTCAGAGACATGCTGCCTTAACTCAGATAGACGGTGCGCACGTTCAGCGCTAGTTTCTCGAGCACGGGCCTGCGATGTTATGACATTTTGCCTACCAAGCCGCAGCGAGCGCTCAGCACTAGTCTCCCTATCCCTTGTCTCAGAGACATGCTGCCTTAACTCAGATAGACGGTGCGCACGTTCAACGCTATTTTCTCGAGCACGGGCCTGCGATGTTATGACATTTTGCCTACCAAGCCGCAGCGAGCGCTCAGCGCTAGTCTCCCTATCCCTTGTCTCAGAGACATGCTGCCTTAACTCAGATAGACGGTGCGCACGTTCAGCGCTAGTTTCTCGAGCACGGGCCTGCGATGTTATGACATTTTGCCTACCAAACCGTAGCGAGCGCTCAGCGCTAGTCTCCCTATCCCTTGTCTCAGAGACATGCTGCCTTAACTCAGATAGACGGTGCGCACGTTCAGCGCTAGTTTCTCGAGCACGGGCCTGCGATGTTATGACATTTTGCCTACCAAGCCGCAGCGAGCGCTCAGCGCTAGTCTCCCTATCCCTTGTCTCAGAGACATGCTGCCTTAACTCAGATAGACGATGCGCACGTTCAGCGCTAGTTTCTCGAGCACAGGCCCGCGATGTTATGACATTTTGGCTAGCGAGGTGCTGTGAGCGTTCGGAGCTAGATTCTCTAGCGCGTGCTTGCAAAATATATTCTCTATTTCTCGAGAAGCGCTGCTCATTTTCAGGGGCAGATTGTTCCGTACGGCGTACTCGAGCGGCTCTTGTCTGTGATGTCTGCCGGGACAGTTGAGATATCCTTTTAGGCATGCTCTCAACAAACTACGCACAGACTTGTGAACAAAGGGAGAGCAACTCGAACACCGTCCGCCTTTAGCCTTTACAAAACAAAACAATCGTAATATCGAATAACTCGTATCGATCGATAATCGTTTCGATTATTACGATAGAACGAAGTACGAAACTACGAACATACAAAACAAACGTACAACGAAATTTCGATATTTTCGATTATGAGGTATCTATCAGCAACAACAACCATACGAACGAAACAACCGAAACCAATAAGCAACTGATTGACATGTAATATTTAGAACTCTACCTAACGACACTACTACAACGTGGGCATAATTCGAGACGTTCATCAATCCACGGCAAGTCTTAACACCGCGATTCAGAAAAATTACGTAATTGCAGAACGCCATCTATGGGCAAATAGGTGAAACGTCTGCACAATGAAAGTTATGCTAGGGGCATTTTGCGTTTTAGTAATTTTATATTATCTCCGAAACTGTATGACCAATTGATATACTGTAAATGGCAAATCTTATCTGTATGATGTTCTTGTGATACTGAAATAATTTATTGTCATAAGAATTAATATTTTGTTGCTCAAATAATCAACCAAACGTAAGTATGCCGTAAAAAAGTTTTTTTAATGCAATAAAAGAAGTATAAAAGATAAAATATAAAAGATAGAGATATGGTATCGCGGACTTTTTTGTAGAAATAATTAAGACGAACCAAGTACCCATACATTGTTTTTAATTTTAAGCAACTGTTTAGGCAGCGCACGCAAATAATTCGGTTTTATGAGGTATTTTTTTCCGACTTGCTAGACAAAAGTTGTGATAGCTCGGTTAATATACATGTTATAGAAACAATTTATAGCCTATAGCACTCAGGAATAATGTAGCTTTCAGCCAGTTAAAAAAAATTTGGAATTGGATTATGAGTTCCAGAGATTACCCCCTACATACAAATTTACAAACTTACAAATTTTACCTCTTTATAATATTAGTATAGATTTATTTATAGACTGGTTGAAAATGCCTAAGGCATTCAGTCAGCCTCTGTACATTTGTGTGGTTGAATTATAAAATAAAATTGACATCAAAACCTGTAAAACAATTTCTTATGTACACAATTGAAGCATGCTTATAAAATTCTTCAACAGATATGATCATATGGGTAAGCGAATCGTGTGTAATTTTAGCACGAGCTTCCATAAATAACCGTTCCCTATTATTACAGGCGCTTTAATCAAAAGATTATAATCTCAACATTGTCGGATGCGACTTAATCGGGCCCTTTTGACACAGAATAAATATGTTCAGAAGGCCGACTCCATGACTCCACGAGACACACATATAAATGTAGCATGCGTACAAACGTGACTATTTCAAAGTAGATGTAAACCAAATGAGAAAATGTACATTACCTCACCTCACTCTGTCAAATTTATTACCTTTGATTAAACGGAGCAAAAACATTATTTCTTTTTTTCTTTTGGGATAGGTACTTAAATATAAAGAAAAGATCTCTGCCTAGTTTTAGTTCCGAAAGTTTCATCTAAATCGACCTTCAAACAGAATAATAGTGCAGTTTACGGGTGCACTTGCTTGCTTGGTTTTGTTTTTTTATTTTAATATAATAATATGTTAGTTTTAATTTTGTACTCTTAAATTCCTTCGCGTGTCCCAAATAAATATATTTTCTTTCTTTCTATCTTTCTTTCTCTTGTGATACAGACAGCATCAGTAATATCGTGGCAAAAAGACTGTTCAAAATTATCCAAACAATTATGAAAAAATAAAATATAACTCAATAACCCAAGGAACGATATTTTTGTCGCTTAGTACGCAGATGTTGTGTCCATGTATACGTGCGAAGTCGCCGTATTTATGATATAAAGCACGCATTCTGTAAACTATTATTCCTGTTTTTTAAACCCTAACCATTGGCTTACGATCACTTTTCACGCGAACTGGATTCGAGATTTCACGCGATTACGCGTAGTCATGATTAATTCGTTCAGAATAGGCGAACAAAGTTATTTGTCGTGATTGTAACGTATTAATCAGAAGTTCAAAAGAGGTAGTGAAATACTGAGCGTTTAAAATAATGAAGAAATAAATTTATTCACCAAAAATGTAACAGAAAAATATTTTTTGTTGGAAAGTAAATGACGTAGAAAAGTGATACTTGTAGTTTTAATGAGTAAGTAAAATGAAAACAAATTTCGAGCAGTTTGATTTTTCACGGTGGATCAATGAATAAACTAAGTACCTATGTTGTTTTTTTTGCATATAGAATAGTTTTGCACAAATTTCTTTGATCTTTTTTCAAATTTATGTCAAACAGAATAAGGTTCATATTCATTAGGGAAAGTTTGACACATTGGGGTAACTTGATGTGCTGGGGTCTGTACCAATAACTCACCACAAATACCTCCAAAATGATATACCTATACTTAGATACGCCACACTACCTTTACAAAGTAGGTATATATTCACTAACTAAACTATTAATATCCCTAATCCTTCAAATTAGTACCGATTTGGGCTCACCTTACACTCTGACGAAAGCTCAAAATAAGTAACATAGTAGGGGGGCTTAGTATTACAGGTAAACTTAATGGGGAGCTTAGGGAATAGGCAGTATTCCTTCAAGAGGATTATTTTCAAAGGTTTCGTTAAGAGAGGGGTAAACTATGTGGTGTGTTGGAAGCATCAATGTTCAAATTATTTTAATTAAGAGAAGCACACGGATTCACCTGCCTGCATTTCGTCCTTTTCCTAAATTAAAACAGCTTTTGCCACTCAATCATAACATTGCTTTGTAATAGTTACTTAATAAAATTTAAAATAGGTTGAGCAGTTTTTATTTCCTTATCATAATATTATCTAGTAAAGATGTAAATAATGATGACGAGGATAGAGACTGGCTAAATATGATAGTAATTCAAAGGATGCTTTGTAAGTAACTTGGACAAAGCTTTTGTGTTTTGTAACACGCCTACTAATAAGGCTTGTCCTCAATCACGATAACACTGTCTCAGGCTTTGTCGTTCAAAATTCGTCAAATCGAACGTATTGGTTGAAAATCTTATTCCTATGCATTTTTAGGATAAAAACTGTAAAAAAAATATTATGCACACAAAATTAGAAGCATGGTAAGGGTCATCTGTCAGATAAAAATGGAACAAGCAAGACCATAAAAAGTACAACGTTATCCATTATTTCAGTAATGCACAATAAGCGATAAAGCGGTCTTAGGAATATTAGTGTTAATCGTAACGTTGATGGAAATAGAGTATTTGGTGTGTACGTTCATTGAACTTCTTGAGCAGTTAATATTGTAATTACAATACTAGTCTATTACTGTCCTACTGTAAGGCAAAAGCCTTTTCCCAAACGGCACAAGCCTCAATTGGACTGGCGATTTCAGGCTTACACTTATACTATTTTTTACTTTTACTTAACACCTAAATTTTCTCGTTTTTTTCCCTCGTCGATGTCAATGATGTCTAAGATAAACTTAAAAAGTACCTTTGAATTGAAAAAACTCATTGGTACTTGTCTGGATTGGAACCCATAACCTTGTTCATAAGATACGAGGTATTTTTTAAGCACTGGGCTACCACGATAATACTATTAATAAAATTATTATAGGTCAATCAGTTATTCATTGAAGATATACACACTCATCAAAGATTTCCCCAAATTCATTACGGCGTCAGCCTAAGAACGTTGACCATAGGTTTTAGTAACAAAGTAATATTTTAACCTACTAATAATGCTATAATCATTAACAATATCATTATGATAGGTAGTTCACCTCTTCCCAATCTTTGCGGGAATTAGGTATTACAATATTATCTTCTTCTATTCTATATATATATATATATACTTATAATAAATCTGTAGAAGTAAAATTTCTGTACATTGAAAATATCAAAAAAATAAATAGCAGGGGGTGTTACTAGACCGACACCGAACCCAAAAATATGATTAAAAAAATTTTTGTCTGTCTGTCTGTCTGTCTGTCTGTCTGTCTGTCTGTCTGTCTGTCTGTCTGTATGTTCAGGTATCACGCAAAAACTACCGGTTCGATTACGATGAAACTTGGTATACTTATTCTTTAATATCCTGGGCACCACACTGGGTACTTTTTATCCCGGAAAAACAAACTTAATTTTGCGGTTCGATCCCTAGAGCCGACTACTGTACCAACCGCAAATAATAACTTTGTCGTAGGTTACGTCACCCGCTGTGGAGTTCACCAAGGGGCGCTGCACACGGCTAAGATATTATAATATTTTATCTTAAGATACAATATCGCTCGCTATACAATTCAATGGGCTATCACACAATACGAAGATAATTATGTACATTGAATATATATATTCGAAATTAATATTGAAGGATGATTGGTGATCGATACTGATGCCAAAAATGCAATCAGTAAAAGTTTTGTCTGTCTGTCTGTCGGTCTGTATGTGCACGCATAGTTCAAAAACTATTCTAGGGATTTTAACCAAACTTGGTACGGTTGTAATCAATACGCCTGGGCAGGTTGATCTTAGTCTCAGTTGTTTTACACATGGTTATTTGCACGGCGCTCTTTCCCGAGTCAATGGTTCCAGAAATCTTTATGCATACATACCGGAAGGATCAACTTTGAAAGTAGTCTATCCGGAAGTATTATGCTAAAATTATTACGTTTATATATCAACGCACAGCCCAAACCGCTGGTAGTATAGACATGAAACTTGAAGGGGTGTTCTTAGTGAAGAGTAAGTATCCACTAAAAAACGATTTTTGCAAATTCAGCCCTTAAAGGAAAAACATAGGGGACGGAAGTTCGACATCCACGCGGGCGAAGCCGCGGGCAAAAGCTAGTCTTAAATGATGTTTTAAATTTGCACAGTTTTTTTTTAAATAAGCAAAATATATTTACATAAGTACAATCTTAGTTATGCGGTCGTAAACAATAAAAGTAAATATTCTAAAAAGGTACGCTGCGACAAGTATGCACGTCCAACAATAATCTTTGCTGGTTGCTTTTACGTAGTCCAAAAAATGCTTTTGAATAAATTAATACGTTACAGTTAACGATTAAAATCACCCATTCAACAGATTGTAATCAAAATTAATTACTATAATCTCGACTACTTTATCTACTACATGCACGTGTAGACCAATTAAATGGCTTGTTTGTGAGCACGATTACATTAATCAACGTTATAACAAAATCATTGAGCATATTTAAATAACAGCATTAAGTAACTGTTTGAGCGACAGTTTTTAAATAGCTACTGTCAAAATGATGTAAGACTATGTTGATGTGAACTTTTCTAGATTATCTTCATCTTACAAACCCCTCCCCAACTATATTGGAGTAATATAATATCTGTCTAACTGAATGCAGCTGCATGTTAGGCTCGTACGATAAAAATCCTAGCATTTAGATGCATAGTTCAATACGAAGTAATTAGCTGAATGCTAGAGTTTTTGTCAAGATACTAGCCATATACTACTATAATGTAATATCCTACTAATACTGTTACTCTTTCACGTAAAAACTACTAAATGGCTTGTAATAAAATTTGGTATGGAGTTAGCCGAGACCCTGGATTAACACATAGGCTACTTATTATCCCTGTATTCCCACGGGAACGGGACCTACGCGGGTGAAACTGCGGGACGTCTGCTAGTATAATATACCTACCACCGCAATCACCACCATTACTATTACATTAACATTTGTATATAGCAAAAAAAAAATCATAGACCGACAGATTACCTAACTTTCACAACGCAGTAAACACAATACTTTTTTCTATTTTATTAACTGAATACAGATCATTTGCAGGGCAGTTTTTCGGTAGTATATGGTAAGATTGTTGCGAATGTGCCTATAAAGCTACTGACTTAATGAAGGTGGTATACAAATATTTTGGAAATGCAATGAACTAGGACTTTTTTGTTCCTATTCACAACATTCTCTAATAATTTGACTGGCCTGTTGGTCTATTAGTTTGTGGCTGACTACTATGTTGGAGGTCGTGGATTTGATTCCCACCTAGGACAAATGTTTGTGTAGTGAGTACGATCATTTGTTCTGTGTCTGGGTGTAATTTATCTATAATATGTATGTTTTTAAAAATGTATAAGTATGTTATCAGTTGTTTACTACCCTTAACACAAGCTCTGCTTGGCTTGGGACTAGATGGCGTTGTGTGAAATTTGTGGAATTTATTATTATTGTTGTAACTGTCTTTATGTTTTGATGCAAAATAAATCTTTTTTTGCAATTGAAATGTCTATTTGATTATGTTATATATATATCACATAAATTTAGGTCTAAGACAACTTGTATAACTATTGTATGCCTACTATGAATATGGTAGAGCAGTGCATTCGCACACTAACATAACTATATCAACTCTGTAACCACTGTCTCATGTTAAAGATCTTTGACTTTGACTTTTGTTAAATGAATACAGGTGTATCATCATCGTGGTTACCATCCCACTAAAAGACCTTTGAGTCGGATTAAAGTCACATTTAACATTAATTTTCTCAGACACTAATTTGCAATAGCGACACTAACAGCCTACGTATAAACAAACACCCACATGCAAACTAATGACTTAGATATTTAGATATAAGGTAACATCATTACCTTTACCACGTTAAAGGTATGCCTAAATGTCGAAGTTATGCTCATACCGAATTAACACCAGTCATTGTATTATTGCCGTTGTGGTATTTTGCTTTAAAGACACAAAATGGGAATCAAGGAATGTTTAGAAAAGATTTTTTTATTTAACTGAAACTTAGGCAGATACTGCCGGGCTGTTTTCTTAAAAAACATCCGCGCGGACCACCTTGTACAGTTTAATTTTACTTTGTTTTTTTTTTATGCTTGTTCGGAAAACTTACAGCTAGGTACAGAAATAAGATAGTAAGGCCAATTAAAAGTTTTCTCAAATAGAATATACCTACATATTTTCAAGAGGGTAGCAGACAGGGTAAATTTCACAGATAATAAGATAAAAAGAATAAACAATAATAAATAGTTACAAAATATACGCTCGTGAATAAGAAGTTACACAGAAATCTATTTAATTGAGTCCTGCAAAGTATTGAAAATATCGAAGTCGACGTCTCGGCAGGCTGCATTGTACGTATGAGTTTAGTATATAGTTAGTTCTAATAGTATATAACAGTCGATGGTTACGTGGAAAGGTAGAAGAAACTCGTAGTCCAATTTTGTTCACTAGCTCGGGAAGTTTGGTCGAACCATTCGCCATTTTGGATAAGAACGCCAAGTCTGCTCTTCTCCTTCGTTCAGAGAGAGGCAGAAAATGGAATCTACTAGTGATATAGTTTTAATACACTTCGACTGGCCTGTTGGTCTAGTAGTTAGTGACCCTGTCTGCTATGCCGGAGGTCGTGGGTTCTATTCCCACCCAGGACAAATGTTTGTGTGATGAGCACGATCATTTGTTCTGTGTCTGGGTGTAATTTATCTATAATATGTATGTATTTAGAAATATATAAGGATGTTTATCAGCTATTTAGTATCTATAACACAAGCTCTCAAGTTTAACTTGGGACTAAGTGGCGTTGTGTGAAAAGTTGTGGAATATTTATTTATTTATTTATTATTTATAGTTTTAATACAGGTTTTTATGGCTAAATAATGGAAGCTGCACTGGTTGATCGAAGGTTAAGCTACGCTTGACGAGATTGGTCAGTACATGGGTGACCATTTATTACTCATATATTTCTCAAGACCGCTCAGTGCCTCAGAGAGCACGTGAAACCGCTAGCCCCGTCTGTCATTTGTGGATCTAAATAAAAATTACATTAAAAGTCTAAAGAATCCCCACCGCAAAAAAACAAAAAAAAAAAAAGTATAAAATAACACTTCACGTCGGGGTACCGCTTAAGTAAGGAATGTTCCTAGTACTCGTTGGTATGTAGGTACTTATTTTAGCGGTACCCCGATGTGACGTAAAATTTCATGGCTCAACGATGGGAAAGTGTTATTTTTAACTTTTTAAAATATGTTTTTGTTTTAGCTTTAGCAGTGGGGGTTTTTTAAATTTTAATTTAATTAATATTTTAAACTCATTGTTTTCTTTTAAAGAGTTTACAGTTATGTGAAATTTTCAGTGCATTTGAATGTAGAGTCAAATGCTGGTTAACACGAATCCAAACACGACTTAATCTGCTATTATTTTGTCAAGAGTCTACCTACTGGTGTGCTGGATAGCCTGGCTGCAGCATCAGCTCGTCCTGTTTCCTTTGCGTTGTGTGCAAAATCAAATGCTGGTTAAAATGAATCCAATTACGACATATCTGCTATTATTTTCCCAAGAGTGTATTAGTGTGCTAGATATCCTGGCTACATCAGACCAAATATTCCATAATCTTGCTTATGCTTAATAGTATAACACACATGGGTGTTTGAAATTTTAAGCCACACATCTGTTTGTAAGTAAAGTTAATACCTATAGACGTTTAAAATCGCAACGTTAGCTAACACAAAAGAGCTGAACAGATTTTGATGAATCATGTCTAAGAATCATTGCTAGAAACCTTGCTTTCAAATAAAAAAAATACCGCATCTAAATCGGTTCACCCGTTTAAGCGCTACGGTGCCACATAAAGACAGACAGACAGATACACACACATAGCGGTCAAACTTATAACCCCTCTTTTTGCGTCGGGGGTTAAAAACAAAAGCTAAGGAAATCGAACCACAGGTTCAGAAAATAAACTAAATTAGAAAAAACATAAACGTGCATATGTACGTTATAAATGCTTATAGTATTGACAATGTAATTTTGTATGATTTATGTGTTTCCAAACCAGTTCCGAGCGACCCAATTATTTTTGAGGCCATTAGAGGTCCATTTGGACGTTGTAATAGCTGTAAACGATGACATTTTGTTTTGAATAATAATGTTACTGTACTCTGCTAGTAATAAAAATTATACTTTATAGTATTGGCACAGTCTAAAAACCTACAGTCGTCTGACGAAGCCGTCTATACAGGGCAATCGTGCAGGGTGTGAGGGGCGAGACACGGGAAAGCCGCTCCCGAACTGCGAACAAAACGGTGTTCGTAGTTCGGGAGGTATTATTCAAGGCTAACGCGTGTAGTAGTATTTTTCCAGAGATCAAAGGCGTCGTCCTACTGTATTAATATTTATACTGTGGTACTAGTCTGAGATAGTAGTGATATACCGATTAGCGAGAACCTCGTGAAAGCTGAGATAATTACAAACAGAACTGATAGACTACACTGACGAATAATATTATACCTCGATTTAGCACCCGAGGTTGTCGACATGTGGCATGTGGACTCTGCTATCATTGTGCCGATTGTTGTAAAGAACATTACAATTGGGTCTCACAGCCAAAAACCTCAACGACCAGTCTAGGATGTCGTTGCCCATTGAGACCAAGGGCCTACAGAAGGCAGCACTCCTTCATACGGCTCGCATTCAAAGGAGGTTTCTGTCTCTGAGACCCTGACAACTTCACTATTTTTTTTTATATTTGTAAATGTGAATATAATTGGTAATGTACATGTACAGACGCCAGCAGGCTGCACATTAAACTACCATTAAGTCTTAAATTGGGCTATTTTTTTTTATATTTTTTCAACTTTACTTAAAACAGAATAAGGTTCATGTTCATGCAATTGGTAAAATTTGACAGATTGCAGTAGCTTGATGTGCAGCTGACATGTGTACAAAGCATATCTAGTTATAAAAGGTAGAACCTTTGAGTAAAGCTTTAATAAATAAATGTGTCGGTTTATAAAAGTGGAGGAAGATCAAGCGCTGGAAAGACTGAGCAAAAGATGATGGCACATAGAGATGGACGGAAGAAGCAGTCAGGATGCATTTCCACTGAAGCGGAGCTAGACTGAGCGGAACGGAGACGTGCAGAAATTAACAAATCACAATAGTTGACTTCCTCTTCACCTAACTAATCTCATTTATGATAAGATGATTTCTGCTTGACTTCACTTCTGTGGAAACGCCGGGTGAGTTTGTCATGCAGCGCCGACCCTTATTAATTGAAATGATGGCAGGAGAAAGATGATCTAGTTAGAAAATACTTCCGAGTGTGCATGACGTCATATTTCTTTTTTATACGGCTGTATCACTCTTCCTAAAATTGCAATCGCTTACTAACTACCTTCTCAACTTTCATTACGTTTGCTTACGATATGTTCCTCTTCATCGTATTGTCATAACATGGTTACCGGTGTCCTCGTAACAACTCCGTCATAGGAGCTTCTTCAAGATTTCCTCTTACGTACTTATTGCTTATTCTATCCATCACAACTACAATAATTTAATTAAACTAATAACTCAATCAAGTCAAATATTAAGCAAAACATTTACACTAAGTCAACGTTACAGAAACAGTACTAGCTGGTACACCCGTTGCCCAGGTAACAATATAATTTAATTTGCCGAACAAGTAGCCACGATTAAATTACTATTCTGAGTGCTTTCCAGAGTTTAATATAACTCTCTACGGAAGGGATTTTGGATTTGCTCGATGACATAATACACAGACGGTAGTAATAAAAGTCGACGCACTCAATTTTCTCAGCAGTTCTTTTAAACTGGCCATGAAGAGTAAATTCGAGTTTGGGTTCAGGGTTCCTTAGGTTTTAGTTATATAAACCTCACCATATTCTTGGAGGGTGGTCGTGGATCAGCGGTACCAGTCCTAATAACCAAGTTGGGTTTGAACCTCGGGCAATAATTTTTGGGTAATTTAATCACCACTGCTCTAGAAACGGTAAAGGAAATCATTGTGAACAAACCTGTAGGTACTTACCCATATTCTAGAACCAAAAAATCTAAGTTGCGTGACATAGTGCTTTAGGCCCACGTGGTCGTAAAGGCCCATCTCCTCTTATAGAGCAGGATTCAGTAGTGATGAAGTAGTGTTTGTATGCATGTAATTATGGTCACGTGTCTGCTATCTTGTCAATGGTTTCATTTTCCGGGTTCCAGATAATCAACATACCTACGTGAAAAAAATCAAGTAGGTACTTATTTTCCGAAAGCTGATTTTTATGCTAAAGAGAATAGAAACAAATCAGTCAGTCAATTAATACTGCCAGCACATCCCGTACAGTTTGTTTAATAGACACTCTCTCTAAAGTTCTCAAAAAATACTCAAACTCAGAGATCTACTTCTCAGTAAACGTTATAGGCCGATTGGACTATATTTACTCCTCAGATTTGATATTTTATAAATACGAGAACTACCTACAATGTTCTTTACTATTAAAAACGCGTCGTAATGATAAACTCCTACAATTTTAGAATTCCCTTTCTAGACTAGACTATCAGCAGTAACTAACAGACAAATTGCTATTTATATTAACATCAAACAGTATTTAAATGAAACTAAAGACTAGAACTTACCATCGTAAGCAAATTGGAGACAGCTAAGGATCTTTGTGATAATAATTTTGTTGATTCGGTCTGGCTTAATATGGAAAGGTATTTAGATAATTTTCAGGTCTTAAGTTACTTTATTATATTGGTATACCCGCAATTAACAGGGTAGAAAAAAATAATGGTCCCTGATGGGAAACCATTTAAATAGATAATTATACTACAAAGAAACATTCCCTTAATTTTTAAAACACAAAAAATAAACACTTACTATCTATTTATGTGAAACGATAAGATCATTATTTTGGATGAAGTATCTCTAGTAAATATTATGTTGGTTTTAGAAATATAAGATACTAGCAGACGTCCCGCGGTTTCGCATAGGTCCGGTTTCCAGGGATACCCTGGATTAACAAATAAGCTACTTTTGCTTAGCTAATTCCATACCAAATTTTATTAAAATCCAATCTGTAGTTTTTACGTGAAAGAGTGACAAACATCCATCCATCCATCCATCTTTACAAACTTTCGCGTTTATAATATTAGTAAGATAATGAAATGTAACATTAATTTGAATTTTATTATAAGTTAATTGCATTGCACTGCAAACAAAATAAAAATAAATATCCTTAAACTATTCAGCAACACGCTTCGTCTAAGAACCTATCTTCAGAATTAAAAGTGATTTACCAAGGGCCAATTCATCAAAGACCATTGGTTTTTGGCACCCTGTATGTTGAAACTCTATTTTATTTTAGTTGACATAATCAACAAATTAGGTTATCTATGATATGCCACGATTCAATGTACCTTCAGTATAATAATCAGTTGATAAGTAGATCTTTAGTGTATTCGTTTAAAATCGCCCATCCGCCGTGAGCAAACGTGGTGATCAATGCTCGTACCTTCTCTGTTTGAAAAGATGCTTTTACCCTGCAGAAACAGGCTGGTACTGCAGAACCCTAAACCTGTTTGTAACCGTTTAACGAGTAAAATTAATTTAGTGAGGGCGGAGACTAATAACACAAGCAATAGTTACTTCATCATTACAGTCAATAAAGCCATCATTTTTTAATAACAAAATTTATACTATATTGCTTGTCTTTGATGGTTTAATAGAATTGAGATTAATTTTAACACATTCAGAAAAAGTTTGTGCTCTGTTGGTAATTGAAGTGACTGGATAGAGCTTATTACAAAATAATCGTAATGAAATTAATTAAAGACGTGTTATTGGTTATTGGGAAACTTTTCTTAGAACGATGATGATCGCCTACACACACACGTGTAAGTACATAATAGAAAGTTGCAGAGGGAGAGAGAGAGAGAGAGAAAAATAAATCAAAGCATTCATTTTAAAGAAAGTCGGATTGGGAAGGTATAACGCGTTTTCAAATTCAAATTCAAATTCAAACATTTTATTTTTCACCAACATTTTTTTTTTTTTTTTTTTTACTTACGAGATGATTTTACCTATTAAATGCTAATGCTGCAACGAAGTTCGATGAATGAAGTTTGTGGTACTTACCACAAACTTCATTCATCGAACTTCGTTCCATATAAGATTTTCTGTTTAATAAAGCCTGAGGGCGAAACTCCAGCAAAGCGGAGACGAGAGGAGATGTCTTGTAATTAACCAATAGGATATTGTATTGTGCTGAAGTTAAGCACTGAGTGGTCAAAATGACGCAAGCTGATTGGTTGTAAAACACATCTCTTCTCCTCTCCGCTTTGGTGGATACCGGGCCTGAGTCTTCTTGTATTTAAGTTGATGGTGTTTTGAATACAAAAATCAACAGTAGGCACAATCTATTTTTACTTAGACTTTAAAACCCAACTTTTTTATTACAAAATAATGAAAAACCGCAGGCTAATAAAGTGCGCACGTCTATTTATCGCAACAGTCAGTAAATAACCTCATAAATTGGTTATTTCCGATCGCAACGTCTACATCGAGAGTTATTTGAATATTTTAAGGAAGTGTCTAACAATTTTTTTGCTCGTCTCTCGGAATTTTGTTTAAACTTTTTTATTGCAAAATATTTTTACGGCAGGGGCACTGGGTATTGTTTTTATGATCAAACTTCTTAGACACGACTGTCTTAGTTGGGTACAGCGTCCCGCCCGAGGCATTTTAGTGTCGAAAACATTTTTATGTGTGTTTCATCTATTTTCACTGATACTACACGGCATCTAAATGTAATATATGCTAATCCTAAAACACTTCGGAGAAAATAAATAGAGTTACTTCCTTACAAATCACAATAGTTGACTTTTACACGTAGCTTTGGCAAGTTGGAAAGTATTAATTTGAACCTAAGGCTAGTACAACACGGGGCTATTAAATAAACTTGTAGACTATTAAAATATAACAGTTTATTTAATACCTGTCCAATAAGTGAAGCCTCATAGTTACGGCAAGCTTTTTAAAGTAGTGTAAAAAATATATGTTAAGGTAGCAAATAGGTAGTATATAATATTAACATAAACAACGCGGTTGATACAACTCTAAAACTATGAGAACTTGGAAGTGGCCAGCCAGCCTGATGTCAGGATGGCTGACCACTTTATTTCATTGATATATTTCTTTGTGCAAAGGTACCAAATATTTCACTTTAGGTAGTAAATAGTAGCAAATAGGTATTAAATAGTGCACATGGTCTTAAGGACATATCTCACTTGGTCCAGCCATTCTGACAGTCGATTATTATGATATAATAATATGCCTATTGTCTACATCTATCGCATTGGATTTGATTCGGTTATTGTAGCTGTATCTATGTGTAATAAATACATAAATGCGAGTAATGCTAATGTTTCGAGTCAATGCTTTTTAATATATTAAAAACAATAACCACAATGCGTAAAAAAAGCAAATGGCTCGATTTATTTGCTGCCAAGTGTATAATAAAGCTAAGAAGTTTGTTTTTTTAATATGTTTGAATGCGCTAAACTTTAGAACTCCGAGTCTTTTTGCGTTGAATTAAATTAACGGTAATACGTAAACGTAAACGGTAATCTTCAGTGAAAGGCTACATGTGTCAATTTCTTTGAGTGTTTTTCAACTTTATTACAAACTAAACAAGTTTCATGTTTGATTGGAAAAATTTTGCAGTTTAGGGAAGCTTGATGTGCTGGCGTCAGTGCGTACATTAAATCCCACAGTTTCTGCACAATTCAAAGGTGTCCTATTATTTAGGTATAGGCTTAGGCATTTAGGTAGGTATCGTCAAGTGTTGCGAAAATCAATATTTATTTCATATTGTGTTTCTGTACACCAAACAGCAGGTTCAAAACCTGGCAAACGAAAATGATGCAACGTTTTGGATGTGATATGTTTACTTACTTACTTAAACTTAACTCTTTAATGGAAAAATCATAATATAATTATTTACGGATAGCGTTTATGAAATTGACATAGAATCGGATTGGTGACTTCGATTAACTCCTAGACTGCACACTCATCACAGCATTCCATTTCATATTTATTAAATCCGCACTCCACCGATAGCTCGATGGGATTAGGTCACTGCATTTTAATATTTTATTTCCCGGAACAGCGTTTGATACGCATTTAATATGCATAAAAATATTTTCGCCAAAAATTCCGATAGGCAATCTATCTAAAATTCACACGAAAAAATGCTACATTCATCATTTTTAGCAACACGTTGTCAACCCGTCAGCGTTCGCTAGTCGTGTGCGGCCAAAAATAAATATTTATTAAAATATGTGAATAATTATTGGCAATGCAGCCAATCACGAGGCGCGATTTATAACCCGCCACTGCTCTTGTTTATTTTTGTACTGACAGGGAAATTGAGCTTACTCTGGATTTATCAACGGGCAACACCGTAGTAAATATTGTTGCCTCGCAACAGTCGCAACAGGGGTGCTTAAAGAGTTGTCCGCAAGCGACTGTTCGTTTGCAAGAGCCGTTTCCAAGTTCGTTTCTAAGTTGATTGCACAAAAGTACCTAGGTATATCTACAACCTAAAAATGACTCACAAAAATTACACTCGTTACAGACTAAACCTTTTACTTATTTTAAGAGTATTTAGGTCTAAATTTAGCTTTTATTTACAAGCAGTTATAAGCAGGAGGTTATCAATATTGCTGTCGAAATATTTGGAGGTAGATCGTCAATACTTTAAATCTGAGCACCCCTGCTTCATAGCCTCAGGTTTAACAGTTCAGTGGTACTGAAATTGCTTTATGATTTAATCTGGTCATAAATTGTATGTCAATTATGGGCTTCTCTGTCCTGACTGTGAACGTAAAATCGCGGATCCTGCCAACATTATATAGAGTTGCGCTGTTGTCAGTAAAATTACCCTGACGAGTTCATTTTTAATACAATTATGCAAAAATGTAGTCCTTACATCGGGATACAATGTGCTTTACTGCTCCATAATGGAAGGTATTCTATATGTCGAAGTTGTTCCAATTATGTTAATATAGTTAATAAATACTTCTCTAGAACATATTACGGTATTACATTATTTACTAGGCAATAAACATGTTCCAGACCTCCTGTGGTGTGTTTTAGCTACCTTCTACGGAATCCAATGGACTACTTTGATCGGTACTATTCTAAAATATAGCTGTGTACTAACAGCTATTTAATCCACTGTATACAATCTGACTATCACAGATGTATTTAAAGTCAAACAAATGATTAAATATTATCTGTCTACTAAAATAAAAATAAGTAAATTAATAACAACATTATATATTATCCTACTGCATAATTATAAAGTGTGTAGAAATTGTTCGTAATGATGATTTAATAAAAAAAGCTGCTGTTCGGGTTTAGTATATAATATTTAAATAAAGTTGTATAAATAAGTTTAAGTACATACATACATAAATTCACATCTTTTTCCCTTGGGGGTAGGCAGAAACTACAGAGCGCCATACGCTACGATTCTTACATACTTCTTTTGCTTCGTCTACATTTATACATGTTGTCATACACACACGCCGGTTGCGAGTACTACGCACCTGACCTTTCCGAAGAACCCCACGAATAAGGTCTATGTATGTCCTACTAGGGCGTCCACTTCCGGCGTTCCCACTTACATCTGGCGTATACCTTTCGTTAGTCGCCTTTCATTCATCCTTTCAACGTGACCAAACCATCTAAGCATAAGTACTCTTTTCAATTAATTATTTTTTCTCTTTTTTTAATAATTTTCTTTTTTAAATTAATAGTTTTTCAATAAGTTTAAGTGTTTTCTTGTACTCACATTCAAATAATATACACAGTATTCCGGCAGAAGTTCGACTTTTATACAGACAGACAGACATTCGCTGAATACCGAAGATGCTTTCCTACTCTAAGCTACTTCTGTTGAAAATATTAACCTTATTCCACTGGCATTACCTTTTGCTATCCCTTTATGACTAAAATAATATGTGGAGTGTTCAGACCTCTTCGCGTTATTTGTCTACCGTTCTCTGCCTCGTTGTTCCAATTGCATCGCAAACAGGACGTAACTGCATCCATTACAGGACTAATGCATGCATCGTCGCTGGCGCACCTTCTAATATTCAACAGCGGAAACTCTCTAATTACTCGTGTGCTTGCGACGATCGCTCGAATTGATGTTAATTAATTATTTGATGGATTGGTTTCGTTTGTGAAGCCGATAGGGCGATTTAGGGAGTTGGAGTCGAGTCAAGGCAAAGTCGAATTGTTTATTTTAATAGGCTAGTTGAGTAAATTTTAGTTTTAGTCCCTCATTCAGACTACTACAAAATAATAAACTCATATTTTTCCTTTTTGTGCGTAGTACTCGCAACCGGCGTGTGTGTATGACAACATGTATGAATGTAAACGAAGCAAAAGAAGCATGTAAGAATCGTAGCATATGGCGCTCTGTAGTTTCTGCCTACCCCCATGGGAAAAAGGCGTGAGTTTATGTATGTATGTATGTATGTATGTATATTTTTCCTTTTACCAAGTAGCCCAAAAATAACAGCGATACATCGAGGCAAAATATCGCATGACGTCACAATTCATTATTCATTCATTCATTGTTTATCAGCTGCTTAGTACCCATAACACAAGCTCTGCTTAGCTTTGGACTAGATGGCGTTGTGTAAAAGTTGTGGAATATTTATTTCATTATTATTTTATTTTAATTTCGTACAGTTTATCCTTAATTTTAATGCGCTAAATCGAAGTAGTTTTATTCCATCAATTTGAAAAAGAAAAAAAAGTACTTGTCTGTTATTTTTTACTGATGGACTAAATATAATTTTGATATTTTAAAAACGCAAAATTACCATTTTGCATGCATTCACTACGCTTACGGAGTAAATTTTAAAGAAAAGTCCTGCTCTATTCTTTAAAAATTATTCCGCAAAATGTAGGCGAGGTGAAGGCAAATTTAGCTGTCATTCCATACAAATGCTAGATATTGACAGTTCACTTTACTCAAGTTTTCACGGGATGACATTTACTGAATCGACCAGTAGGTATATCCGAGTGAAACGCGTAGAAGGCAATAATCTGACTTCAATTTCCATCCCAGTAATTCTAACTTGTCACCAAGGTGACCAAGCTTTCAAAGAAGAAATTTCTGTGAAAAAACATAGAAATGAGTACCGACCTAAACTAATTTCTTAACAACTTTTTCATCAAGTAAACGTGTTAAGGTGAGAATAATTGCTAAAGTAATTACTACGAGTAGGTATTAGAAATCTTTAATCTTCTTTTTGTGTGGTAAGTGAGTAACCTATCAGTTAGAAGTTTGAGTATGGCACCCATGGGTATCTGATTTGCTTTTACTGGTTTCCTTACCGTTTTTTATTCCGCAAAGTTAGAGGAGCATGTCACGAGTTCGAATTCGAGACAGCTTGGCAGTCCGCCGGTCACACGACTTTGCTTTAACGATGATAAAAAAAAACGTTGATTTCAGGCGCCGCATGACCACAACCTTAACCTAAAAAAACATATTTTATATAATAATATTAAACTAACACTTCGATAACACGCACTAGCACTGTCCTCTGGAACTTGTCCGTAGCACTAACTGAACACCACGTCCTGAGGGCAGAAGTTTTCCTCCATGACGACGGGCAGATTACAGTTGGGAACCCGTACCACAAACGCCTTCAAGTTGACGTTGTGGCACGACTCCAGTAACTGCACCCTCAGCATGTATCCAATATTCTGGCGCACACACTCCACGTGGTACCATACGCTATCACTGCTTGCAAAAAGAAGAAAAAAAGACATAGACCCTATCATTAAAAGCCTTAAGGTTAGTTGTAGCTACACACCTGAGCCAAAATCTTAACAGTACATTTAAACTTCCTCCATAATGAATTTAGTTGCAAATTTCGCGAGCGCAAGCGTCAAACTATTGTGCAACCAGCCTAACCCACAGGTTATTGAATATGTAAACATTTAAACTTAGGTAAGTCCTAACTTATGTATAGATGCGAGAGATGGTGTCTAAGCAAATAAGCACTAAGTAATTAATAACTTGAGACTAAATTAATGGAGTAATACCTTCATGATGACTAGATGTTGCACGCTTTTAATTAAGTACGCAACATTTTTGGTGTAATTACATTTATTTACGACGCTGATAATTATAATTATAGTGAGTTATTTTAATTAAGTGCATGTGTAATTATGCAGTCGTTATAATTATACGGTTAACAGTTAGGAGGGATTTCATAGAGAGGCTTTAATTGTAGATAATTTATTCTGTTCAAACTGGCTTTAAAGTTTCACAAGTACCTATTACAGATTTGTTTGGAATTTAACAGTTGAGTGGCATTAACACTTATATTTTTTCATACTGCGTTTTTCAATACCTTTAATGGATCAAACTGGTACACGGCCTAAACTCTAAATATAATTATGAAACAAATTCCTGGTCGATGTAGTGATTGCTTGTGCGACTGCTAAACACGAGATCTTGGGCTCAATTCCTGAGTCGTGCAAAGTGGTATTAGGTATTGTCCATTTAGTATTTATCACTACAGTTTAGAGTCTGGTTTTATTAATGGGACTTAAACATAACTGGCGTAATGTGGGTGTACCATGGTGGTCCTCTACCTTTTCTTTCGTTCTGTTTTCTAAATTAAATGAAATACTAGAAAATACACGAACCGCATTTATTCCCGTAGCAGACTAAAATCCCCAGTGATAAGAAACATGCCTCGCATACTGAGTGTTATCAAATCATAATTCATAACGTTTAAATGTATGCACACGAGGGGCCTAATGTTATTTTAATGCGAAAATTTATACCCAGGGAGGTTGATTCCTTAAGCATTCGCGATCGTAAAATTCAAGAGTGATTTAGCAGAATAGAGATTGTAGAATTAAATTTGTAGGTATATTGGAGATCATTTTGTTATTAGAGGAGCTTTTTATAACTTCGAATAAAGTTCAGGTATTCATACTAAAAGTTTAAGTATTCTTAATCGAAAATAATCAAAAGTCTCGGATTGGATGTCAATCAAAAATTTTACTGATATGAAAACTTAAAAAGTTTGAGATGCAACATGTATTTCTAAAAAAATATCTCTTTGAAAGTTATCAGTAATTTACTCCTACCAGTGAGGATCCAGTTAATTAAAGTTGGAAACTTAGGTGTCCTATAAGTTGCTAAGGTGTATAATAGACGGATACTAATGTAATTGATGATGAATTGATGTTCTGTCGGTATGCCCTAAACACGCCCGACTTTTTTAGGTACAGACACAGCACGTGAATTTTCGAACGCATACGCAAAACTCAGTTTTAATTTTAGCAGTGTGATATTTAGTATTACATTTCTTTGCAACATAGCTAAAGTGTAGACGCCAGCACATCAACTTACCCCGATGTGTCAAATTTATTTTTATGTTTTCAACTTTATTCTAAACCTAATAAGGTTTATGTTCAATTGGGAAAATTTGACAGTTTGGGGTAGGTTGATGCGCTGGCGTCTACACTTTAGCTATGTTGCAAAGAAATGTAATACTAAATATCACACTGTTAAAATTAAAACTGAGTTTTGCGTATGCGTTCGAAAATTCACGTGCGATTCCAGAATCGAACACCGGGTCAACTCAATAGACGTATTGTGATGTACGAGTATAACAAGCTTGCTCACTGTTGCATAATAATAGTTACATGTCAGGACATGTGCACGGTGTCTAGCCAACGTTTTGTTCCTTTTACACTTCCGTAGACAATAGAACTTCGTGTGGGTTCACCGTTTGCATCGAATGTTTCAATGCTGTTCGCGTTATCTATTCATGTTGTATGGATCTCCTTGGGTTCTTGCTACATTCTTCTTTTAAGCTTGTCGAGTGCAAAGTTTTCTTTTGTTTGGTCTAGAATTTGGTTATTTTAATCATATGCACATTCTAAGTTTATATTAGTCATCATTGACATTGGTAAAGGAAAAACATCGGCATCGCGAAGAATCCTGGATTCAATTAAATTTAAGCTTGATATCGCCAATCCCTCTTGAGCTAGCGTGGTGATCAATGCTGTGCCTTCACTGTATTTATCTCGGTTAAGGTTTCGCGTGGCACTGGGTCAGAAACAAGCTTTATTGTTATTATTTTGTTTAGTTTTGTATTTAGCTACGGCAAAAATCAACTGACTGCATCAGGACCTGGTGTGCTTCTGATGAAGTCATTTGATCTATACGTGTTTAGGTGAATTCATTTTATTTATTTATTAGAATCACCTACAATCAACAAAACAGTATACCCTTGTACAAACAATTATGTATATGAAACCTAAGCAAGAAATCAGAGTAAAGTGTAACAATCACTTATAGGTGAACTCTGCATGCACATTAAACGTTGTCATAACTTACAAAAATAATAAAAACACTACCTATATAATAAAGCTGCGTTGAAAGTTACTAAATTAATTCAACTTAATTTTAACAAAACCAAAACTAACTTAACGTAATAAACTTAGGTGGTCCAATAAATAAATAATATGATGCCTCAAAGTTTGGCGAATGGTGGGCCATGGTTTGCAAGGAGTCCTTGCATACACTGCAGATCGTAACCGTTCAAGGATCTGGTAGCCCACAGCTCAGGCTCAGAGGTAGCTGCGGTTGACTTGAGTGCGAAGTCTGGTCAAAGTTCTCGAGCCGGCCACGGCAACGCGTTTCAAGGCAAAAAGAATTCCTGTAGACAAAAAAGATAGTACTAAAGGGAGGCACAGAAATTTAGTATTGGAGACATAATTGAGATAGATATTGACTGTTGTAATGCGTTCAATTCTGGCACGGAACTTTTATGTTTATGGCCTATATTATAGTTGTTGCCTGGCTGTTTGTGTACGTGTATTTAAATGTTTCTGAACCTAATTTGACACCTTTAAGTGTTTTTTTATGGAGTAGTTGTATTTTTTTTCTAAATGTACATTGCAACTATAAAAATATTTTCAGCTAGGGGTCTAGACCAAAATGTAGGCACGTTTCAGATTTTACGAACAAAATATGACGCAACGGAAATATTTTTTTATTCTAGCACTGCCGGGTTAAATATTTTAAAAATGTTCTACCAATAGACTCATGTATCTAACAAAGCAACCGGTTTTTTGCTTCACTAAAATAAGATAAGGTTTTGACCGAACATTTATTATTCAAAATAATTTAGTTAAGTCTCAAGTAAGCTCCTTAATATATACATACACTAGACCTATGTAAAGGAAACTTGTTAGTACCTAAATACATAAAATGTTTTGATCTTAGTTTCCACGATATACATCTTATTGAATATGTATACCTATTCATAGACTTGGACTAGTAAAACTTGAAACGTAGATAAGTCGTTCTCTGATGTCATGAATAACATTTTCATGTTTTCCAAAATTTCCATAAAACATGTGTTCTTATAAAGTCATGTTCAGTCTTGGTAAATTGACCTCATTTTCATCATTCTACACTGCTTGGGTACTTCTTGATGATTGTATTGCCATTGTATGCGATCCATCGCTGTATTGCTTACCAACCTGTCAACATTCTGATGAACTTTTTCGTCAATGTATATAGTTTTTTTTAGAAATTGTCGGGTTTAGCCATATAACTGAAGCGCGCATACAATACCATATTAAGCTAAATAAAAGCGCTTCCAAGTATAATCGGACATCAATTTCAATATTTATGAATTAACTGACGCCTAATGTTGCCATAAAAGAGAATGTGCAATGATTGTCGTTTAAAATTACACATTACGCGTTGCATTACCAACCCTGGTCACAAATCGTCCATTAAATGGTACACAATAATGCATAGATCGTGACGCATTACACATTTTGTATGAGATAGCAAAATAATAGTAATTTGCAACTAGGAGCTGACCGCGAATTTGATTGAAATTAACATTTTATGTTGCATAATAAACATTGTTACACAAACACATTGTCACATTGTTTTGTTAATTTAAAACCTTAGCTATAAATTCTCTTTCACCGTCATCTTAACTTAGATTCACTTAATTAATTTAAACATAACAAGATATTAGTCTAAATACATTTCCGTTACTTACTTGTTTATATATTAATCCGTGGACAATTGTGTGGGTTATATGTTTACCTATTTGTGCAACGAATCCTAATTGTTAAACTTAACATGTAACTGTTTTTTTGTCCCAAATAAATAAAATAAAATTAAATAAATATTACTTTGATTTGGGTTCAATTATTCAGGGTGGATGGGACACAGTCTGAGAATATGAGTACAGTTCACGAATTTGAGTATCACAGCATTTTTTTTTAAATTTTGGTTTTAATTGTACTTAGGGCCGTTAGGGCCTTAGTTTGGCCGTCGATGTTTTTTCCACTCGCAGTGGTGCAATACACAATTTAACATTTCAAGCACCGATATCGAATGTACAGAGAACGGACTATGACATTACTTAAAGGATGGAGCAGAAACAAGACAACATAACAGCGAAAAAAGAATTTTAAAACATTTATAACAAACCAGAACAACGACTTTAATAAATATGCATACCTGGTAGACAAACGAAAAAATATGAAATCAAAAAGTGATGAAAATACGTAGATAGAGAAAATTTGATCAAACAAATCAATTCTAAATGAATCCACCAACTTCCAGCGTATGCTTTCATGTGAACCTGAAAAATCATTAGGTTTCTTCCTAATGAACAACGAGACCGTATGTCAAGGGCAGACGAAATATAAGCAGTGAATGTAACCAGAGTGGTTGGTGAATGTCTTATATATTAATTCTCGTAAGGTTATAAGCTAAACGCTAAACTTAACTACACCTTCAGCCATGAATATCGCATCCATATCATAAATTCCTTGAGACTTAACTGTAGATATCACATTTTCACGACATACAATTTCAATTTCAATTTCAATTTCTGAGCATGACTAGGTACTAAAGTCTACCTTGGAAACAATACTCTTCCTTGCGTTGTATGTCTCGTTACTGAGGCCGGTCATGTTTCCTTACAAAATCCTCTTCCCTCTGATGACGTTTGAACTACCTGTGTCTATCTTTCAGATTGTAGTAAGCTTTGTGAATCTTGGTGTCCAATGAGTAGTGGATCTTGTGACGACAAATAAGACTCTTGCCTTTTAGATTACTACTAAGGTTTAATTAATTAGTTATTTAGCAAGTAGACAAAATAAAATCAAATAGTAAAATTTCTAATATGTTGGCGACAGATCTGGTAACCCCGAGGGGCTAGTTTTGTTTTCTGGCTAGCGACGGGGCGGCTTGGTTTTTCTATTCTAATTTTCTTAATATTGTGGACTTTTGTGATCGAAATATTATACCCAATTGCACCTTTGAACTGTTTTTGATTTGGTGTTTAACATTATATATTTATTCTCATAAGGTTCTTAGCTAAACTGAACTACACCTTCAGCCATGAATATAACATCCATATCATAAATTCCTTGACACTAAACAGTAGATATCACAAATTCACGGCAGACAATTTCAAATCAATACTCTTCCTTGCGTTATATTTCTCGTCACTGAGGCTGGTTGTGTTTCCTTACAAAATCTTCTTCCCTCTGAAGACGTTGAACCTGTGTCTATCTTTGAGATTGTAGTAAGTTTGTGAATCTTGGTGTCCAATAAATAGTGGATTTTGCCACATCAAATATAATTACTAGTGTCTGTTAGATTACTTCAAGAGTTTAGTATGTGAGTTATTTAACAAGTAGACAGAATAATATCCATACATATAAATATCTTTTGAAACAAGTAAGAAGCAAAAAAAAACAAAATAATATGAGGTCGTGATGACAATCATGTTTCACCATTCAAGCGCGGTGATAATGTGTGAATAAGTTTATCTTAGCTATCTTTGACTTTTGACATCGCTGAACTAAAACTATCTAAGGAAACCTGGACTTGAGAAGCCTTTGTACTGTAGTGGGACAATAACAAGGCATTTTTTATTGTCAGCAGTGTGATTCTGGTCAAATCACCGCGTGAAAATACAGGCGTAGTGAGCGCAAATTGAGCTTTCATTCCATACTAATGTTAGGCATTGACGTTCATTTCACTCAAGTTTTCACGGCGTGACTTCTACTAAATCGACCGGCAGGTACATCAAAATAAAAACCTCTCTATTCGTTCTCCACCGCTCTCTATTTAGAGCTATTTGTGACCAGTAATATTGAAGGAGTCCAACTCATCCCATATTTTCCATCTGGGCCTGTCGCCACTACTCGTATTGTTTACAATTTCAGTAAATGTATAGATTTTGACTAAGTTGCAGTATCAAAATTTAATAAAATCTTTACTCTTGTTCAAGTATCAACGGACAGACATGCGTCATTTAAACGGCCTCGGTCCACTAATTTCATTATTCTTCATTGACATGAAGACAAGAAATGCATAAGCAATAGTATGGATAAGACCATGGGAATAAAGTTGTTTTGACAAAGCGCATTTCAAATCAAGAAGGCATTATGTTTTATTTATATTGCAACATCGTTTCATTCTAGTTAAGTGCAGGTGTTTGAATGACACCATACATTTAGGTTTGTATATTGCTCAACCATTGCAATTATGTTAAACCAAGGAAAATTATTTTTAGTCATTATTATTATTGATTTAAATTTTGTTTTGTTGTAATTACATGACATATAGGTACCAAGGCCATTATTAGGCCATTATTTATGTTTTTGTTACCCGATTTACCATATAAGTTATCAAAATGTTAACAATCTAGTCTGAACCTCATTTCAGTGTCTACAAAGTCTACTAGTCAAAAATTTGGATAAAACCCAAGATTTAGACAAATTAATACAGATTTAGAATGCTACTGCAATTGAATCATCATCGTAAAGTATAGCTTGACCGGTTTAAGCATGCAGTTAAGAGTAGCGCCACATGTCAAAAAAAATACAACAAAATGAATAAATTGATGCATAAAAAAGGATAAATGTTCATCGCACTGTACTGTAGATTCTGCATTTAAACCACAACTGTTATCCTATGAATCAACAAAGATAATTATGTTCGTTACTGTTTATTTTCGAGACTAAAACTTACCCTTTTGTACGAGTTATGACTGGCTTGTTGGTCTAGTAGTTAGTAGCCATGACTGCTATGCCGGAGGTTGTGGGTTCGATTCCCACCCAGGACAAATGTTTGTGCGATGAGCACAATCATTTGTTCTGTGTCTGGGTGTAATTTATCTATAATATTTATGTATTTAGAAATATATAAGTATGTTTAACAGTTATTTAGTACTCATAACACAAACTCTGCTTAGCTTGGGACTAGATGGCGTTTTGTGCAAGTTGTGGAATATTTATTTTGTTTAGTTTTAGAAAAAGATCGGCTGTGTAGACTTTTTATTGTCTCTTTCTCTAACTTGTACCAGTATGTGGGTCTCTTTCTAAATCATTTATTCTAAATTAATCAGGTTTCGTTTTTCTGATTATCCGTATATTTGCTTACATACAACTTTAATGATGCAGTGGTGTAACAAAAGGCTTTGTACGCCGAAACAGTATTCATTAAATAATGATCATTACGAGTCTATTTGTTCATGCGTGTATTTCGAATCTATAAACATGTAAAAAATAATCCTTCACATGATAATTAGTAATTAAAATATTGACACACATTTACATGATTATAATTATTTCATGGGATTTTTTTGCCCACCTACTGGGTTTATTTTTACAGTGGGGCTAAGGCGATTAACACACGGCTCCGCACGAGGCGGTTCCGAAGGTCTGGCGCCCCGCTCGACCGTGCGGTCGGGCGGTGTACGTGTGTAAAGCATCGACGGATTTATTAGAGGCCAATGCGACACGAGATCCGGTTCACCGCCTACCGCGGCGGTGCGCGGTGCTGTGTGTTAATCGCCTAACAAACACATAATCTGTCTAGCCTTTTCCCAACTATGTCGGGGTCGGCTTCCAGTTTAACCTGATGCAGCTAGATACAAATGTGTTTAGGTACTGGGTAGCACGATGCCACTTGGCTAAACTGGTTGTCAGACCTTCGGGTTTCTGGCTACCTGTATCGACTATCAAATATCTAAAAACGATAGTCGGGACCAACGTTATAACGTGTTTTCAAAGTCACGGGGAAGTCTTGATATGTAATGAAAGGTTACCCATTCATGGACTGACCTCGTCAATTGCAGCTTAACCTTCGATCAACCTGTGCTGCTGTTATTCAAAGTCAAAGTCAAAGTCAAACCATTTATTTCATTTAGGCCCCTATAAGGCAATTTTGAACGTCGAACAAAAATTAACTTTAAAAAATGATTCTAGTTCATCATCATCATCATCATCATTTCAGCCATAGGAAGTCCACTGCTGGACAGGGGTCGAAAGGTTCTCGAGTGGAGGCCACGTATCGGCAAGCACAGCGTAGGACGTCCACCCACAAGGTGGACAGACGACCTCATTAAGGCCGCGGGAACGCGCTGGATGCGAGCCGCTTCCAACCGGTCTTATTGGAGATCTATAGGGGATTCTAGTTGCCCCTTCCAAAAAGTAGATCTGTATTAATTAGTAGTTTGTCCTAGTCAATCGTGACATGAAATTTTATGTGTAAAGATTACGTTATAGCACCTACTTTTCTTCGCGGAACCAAAGATTTCCCTGCGCGTGCGCAGGTAGTATTACCATCAACTTAAGAGAATGACATCACTTTACAAGTAGCCGACAGTATGCACAGAATAAGCTCTTGGTATTTGGCGCAATACGTGATTTTGATTTTGTATACAAATCTTATTAATAGTAATGAGGCATGCAATAGTATGCATTCCTTGGTATTGACACTGAGATCCTATTGACATAGAATTTAATGAAGTGATTATGGTGTTATTTGAATACTTGAATAGACAAAGCTTGGCTCGTAAAGGTATTGATTTGTAGTAGACTTTGTTAAGCACTAAAAAGTTATATTTTCATGCACCCATTCAATTATATTGGTCTCACATAGGTTTCTTCTCATACAGTAGACTATAACATTGAACGATCATTGCTTGCTACATACACACTGATTGGCCATATCAACTCATAGATTTTGTATACCACTGACTACTTACCTAAAACTATATCTTCACCAAAAAATTGTATTGCTAGAATTCTAGTCTTGTTAATTTTAATTTTAATAACATTGGGAGTTACACCATTTACTACCTAAACCTATAATAATGTTTTAATCCTTCCCATAGTAAAATTCCAATCCAATTAAAAAGGTAATACTTTAAGTTTTATAAAGAACAACAAATTTTCTTGTTATTTTCTTTCCCACGGTACACCTACAGATTTCTGATAATCTGTAATGTATACAGGTTCAGCCAGTTGTCATTTGTCATGACTACGACTGCATTTGGACATGGCCACAAGTGACTTAAGCATGTTGGGGTGTGGGATACATGCACATGCTAGTCGCTGCTGCAGGGCTAGCATGGGCTGGGGATATAACTTTTATCCACCGGTTATTTCCACTGACAAGGGATACAATTATCTTATCCACCTGGCAAAGCACGGCAACAGGGGGAAAGAGAAATATATCACTTTTTGACATTAGACGTGGATACATCCACGGCTTATAGCATGGCGACTAGTGAAAGATTTCGTAATTCGAGCAATCCCAATTGACAACAAAACAAAATAAATATCCAGTACAGATGTAATAAAACGATGAAAGTACTTTGGTTTACATGACATTCTCGACTATTGTGTAATTTCATAAAAGTTTTCTTATAATGGCAATAATTTCGAGGACAAGCGTGTCCCCTGGTTTATCCCCGTGAATAGTTTATCCACCCATGTCGCCATGCTCGGAGGGTGGATAAAAATGACAGAGGGGAATAGTATTTTATCCTCTCCCCTTGGAAAGAATATCTCCGGCCATGCTAGCCCTGCTGGTTACACATTTACTTACTAATCATATATAATGCACCGTGAAATAAGCATCATCAAGAGCTAATTCTCATAATTCACCATGTATTAGAATCTTTATGGGCGTAAGTGGAAAACTATGTTTTATGTCATACCGAGGTCGTAATCGACCGGTTTAGTTTTATCGCTAAGGTCGCTGATTTTTAACCCCCGACGCAAAAAGAGGGGTGTTATAAGTTTCACCGCTATGTGTGTGTGTCTGTCTGTCTGTCTGTCGGTCTGTCTGTCTGTCTGTCTGTGGCACCCTAGCGCCCAAACGGGTGAACCGATTTAGATGCGGTTTTTTTATTTGAAAGCAGGGTTTCTTGCGATGGTTCTTAGACATAATTCATCAAAGTCGGTTCAGCCGTTTCAAGGTTATCAGCTCTTTTGTGTTAGCTACCGTTGCTATTCTAAACGTCTATGGGTATTAACTTTACTTACAAACATATGTGTGTCTTAAAATTTCAAACACCCCTGTGTGTAATATTAGTAAGCAACATTGTGGTGTATTGGGTCTGATGCAGCCAGGATATTTAGCAGACTAATACACTCTTAGAAAAATAACAGCAGATATGTCGTGTTTGGGTTCATTTCAACCTGCATTTGATTCTGCACACAATGCACTGATGGCAACAGGATGAGCTGATGGTGCAGCCAGGCTATCCAGCACACCAGTAGGTAGACCCTTGACAAAATAATAGCAGATATGTCGTGTTTGGATTCGTTTTAACCAGCATTTGACTCTTCATACAATGCACTGTAAAATTCTCATAACTGTAAACTCTATAAAACAAAATTAATGCGTTTAAAAAATATAAAATAAAAATTAAATTGAAAATTTAAAAAACTCCCATCGCAAAAAAGTAAAATATTTAAAAAGTTAAAAATAACACTTTAGCCATGAAATTTTACTTCACGTCGGGGTACTGTTAAAATAAGTAGGTACCTCCTAAAGTACTAGGAACATTTCTTACTTAAGCTGTACCCCGACGTGAAGTAAAATTTCATGGCTAAAGTGTTATTTTTAACTTTTTAAATATTTTACTTTTTTGCGATGGGGGTTTTTTAAATTTTTTATTTAATTTTTGCTCTATATAAACTTAACAATGGCCCTATCTCAGATTTCTCCGTGCACTCAATATTATTAAAAAGATAATCAAATTTCTCACTTTACGTATTATTTGTACTTACGTGTATACAGGGTTATTTTTCAATGACCGGGGACCATTTTCACAGGGTGTTCTACCCATGAATATGAGCAACTTTCCCTATGGGACCAACTCTGAAATCACGAAAAAAAAATCAGTTGTTTCATACAAAAGTTCAATACCTACTCGACTAAAATGTATGAAACAGCTGATTTTTTTTTCGTGATTTCAGAGTTGGTCCCATAGGGAAAGTTACTCATATTCATGGGTAGAACATCCTGTGAAAATTTGGCCGGTCATTGAAAAATAACCCTGTATAAGATGCCAGCTGTTGATCAATGTTGACGACACAGTCTTATTCGTCAAGTTTCTTTGATGATTGACTAACTATCAAAATTCGAGAATCCCCTGTACCATAAAACGCACGTCAGTGGCTGTCATTTGAAGAAATTTGGTAGAAGTTACAGGTAGCCAAACCATCGAAAGAACGACAACCACTCTTCTCAAGGGGTATCGTGTTACTGGACCGGTTTGAGAAAGTCAGATAGGTACGCCACGTACAGACGCCAGCACATCAAGTTACCCCAATGTGTCAAATTTCTTTGATCGTTTTCCAACTTTATGTCAAACAGAATAAGGTTCATATTCAATTGGGAAAATTTGACACATTGCGGTAACTTGATGTGCTGGCGTCTGTACAATACTGGGTTTCTGCTGCCTTCAATTAGACTGGAAACCGATCCATAAATAATTTGAGGAAAGTCGAGGTAGATAATTACGCTATTGTCACATCCATACATATCTTCACTCCATTTTTTACACTCACAATAAAACACCAACAGTCATTCACACTTTACATCGATCAATTTTTTAAACGGTCTAGTGACGCCGCGTGAAATAATAAATTAACTTTAATAGACAGCTCTCACAATATAATGTGGCCTATATAGGAGTAAACTGAATTAATTTTTATGTTGATTCGCTGAGAAAGTTCATAAACAATAACAAGACGTGGGAGTTACAGCTGTTGATGTTGCCTTCAATTCATTGTTTGATGATTTTGTGCCTAACAATAACGAAGTACGTTGATAATATTTGTTTTTGTGTTAAATCGTTTACGATTCAGGTAACTTTGTGCGTCAATATTGTAACACGTGTAGAAGAGGATTGAGAGGCAAGCAGAAGCGATATTGTATTCTGTAAAAATCGCCCCAAATAGTTAGATGAAGTGAACTGGCAATTGTATCAATCCTTAAAATTAGCAGAAGACACTTCCACCTACACCTATAATTTCACAGTGCCGTTTTTACTGATTAGCACTACTTTACATAAAAGGATAGATTGTGACAATAGAATAGAATACTCTTTATCGTACAACAAAAAACTTACAAATTATAACTAATAAGAATAATTAATTAGTTACTATTAACCTATGTACCATTTTTAAGAGAAACAAATAAAATAATATTAATGATTAGAAATAATAAAATTTGTAGTGTTTCTTGACAGTCACTAAAAAGTTTTACATAATTATTTTGTTTGACATACATAAACTCATCCCGTTTCCCTTGGGGTTAGGCAAAAATTACAGAGCGCCAAATGCTACGATTCTTACATGCTTCTTTTTCTTCGTTTACATTCATACATGTTGTCATAAACACACGCCGGTTGCGAGTACTACGCATCACTGCCTTTTTATAAACAATTCTTTAATTATTCTGAAACTGATCTGTGCATATTTAATTAAATAAGCAATTATTGGTACTTTACTAAGAGCCGATATCAGTAGTTTTGAATGACAAAACATAACACCAGAAGGGCAATTGATATATTGTGTGCACGTACTTCAAGTACCATAGTATTATAATAATTAATAGGAACTTTCCCATGAAATGATATTTGGAAAATGTTAACATCGTAAGATTTTATAAAATATTAAGGTGAATAAAGTAAGATAGCATAACTTCTTGAAGTTTAGTATGAAGAGAATCTGGGAATTTGCTGCTTGGAATTCAAATGAGAGACTAAATTATTTACATGCTTTCAGCCAAAGAGGTTGCTGTAATTTTTATTAAAATGTGTTTGGGCAAATATCTTATTAGGGTCAAGTTTGATTCTGATAAGAAATTTTGCAATTATGATGATTATAAAGTAGATCATCCATATTGTATTTGTATTTAACGAGTTGTTACAATACAATCGTCATAAAAATATTAGAAATCAGCAAATAACTGTGTCGTGTAAAATAATTGACCAAACCATTTAGCCTACAACAGTTTAAACAGTCTTAAAAATATATTTCAATATAAACACCAACTAAATCCAATTGCCATCTCAAAAACCAATCACTAAAATAACCATAAACAAATATCGTGCAGTTAATAGGCATCCCTTACGGTCGTCACCACAGATATAGATAGACCTAGATAAGGGCAACTACTTACTTCACGTGCCACTTCACGTGCCTAGCTGACGTACAGACGCCAGCACATCAACCTACCCCAAATTGTCAAATTTTCCCAATTGAACATGAACTTTATTGTATTAAGAATAAAGTTGAAAACCTATAAAAGAAATTAGACACATTGGGGTAGGTTGATGGGCTGGCGTCTGTACAAAAATCGTAAGTGGCCACTTTCGCGCTCCGTTTCCTTCTATGGGTAAGTCATTATGTGATTATTATTATGCGTAATTACTACAAAAAACAATTATGATTAATCTAATACCCTGAGTAATACCACAGTATAAATATTAATACAGTAGGACGACGCCTTTGATCTCTGGAAAAATACCGACAACTTCTACACGCGTTAGACTTGAATAATACCTACCTCCCGCACTGCGAACATCGTTTTGTTTGCAGTGCGGGAGCGGCTTTCCCGCGTCTCACCCCTCACACTCCGCATGATTGCCCTGTCTAGACGGCTTCGTCGGACGACTTTATGTTTTTAGACTGTGGTAATACCTAGTAACACCAAATTTGAGAAAAACAAAACATTCGTATTACATTGCGTAGGTACTGTCAAAAAATGGCACGCTTGGTTGAAAACCAAGCGTGCCATTGCAGATCGTGATACTTGCGCTATCTAGGTCTTTCTGTATCTGTGGTCGTCACCCATTCGTATGTAATAGGGAACGGACGGGCCTAATGACGGCCATCGGCGGATCGGGTACCGCATTACTTCCCACCTACTAATCATTTGGGGCGTCATTAATAACTGGATTTCACTAAAACGTAGCTGTAATTGTTGAGGGGATATACGGAGACGTAATTGTATACCGGTCATTTGACATTTATATGGGTGCTGTATGTTTAACTGTGTTTTTTCTTCAAGGCTGTCATTATAATGTTAGGTTTTTGTGTTCTGTACCAATTGCACGAATTCTCGACGCAAATGTTAAGTCAAAACGTTCGAGTTTAAAATTAAATACGTTACGAAATATACAGCATGGAAAGGACAAGAAACCACCCCTATAAACCAGGAATTTGCTACATCTTCCTGGATCCCCCAGAGTTGAAATTTTACGTCGGCTTTTCTTTATTTCCAAGATTCACATGGCGTTCTTTTTACTTTAACAAAAGCTTGATTAAATAAAATAATAAATAATATTCCACAACTTTTCACACAACGCCATTTAGTCCCAAGCTTAGCTTGAGAGCTTATATATTTTTAAATAGATACATAATAAGTAGATTAATTACACGCAGACACAGAACAAATTATCGTGCACAGCACACAAACATTTGTCCTGGGTGGCAATCGAACCCACGACCTCCGGCTTAGCAGTCAGGGTCACTTGACTTCTGTCGTATCTAATGAGATTTAAAATGAAAGAAATAAAAAAATAATTATTATAGAAAGAAAAATCTCATGTGAAAGGGAACAATGATTATTCTATGGTTCTTTACTGTTTTAAGCTAAAATAACATCAGTAAAACTCGGAAAAATAAGGAAAAATTCAATGAAAAATTTCTATGCTTAAAGAGTCCAATATCATGGTATCAGTAAGTGTTCCTATATCCAGCCTGTATTATTTGTTCCTATATCCAGCCTGTATTATTTAGTAACTTTTAAGACTTTATTCGTATCTATATGTAATACAAATTGTACTTTGCTTGGTTATTAAAACCTAAATGCTGCAGACCAAAAGAATTGGTGTTAGCTACTAACTACGCTTAAGTCAAAAATTCTTGCTTTGGCTGCGGGGAGTACCTACTTCCACAGCCGTCGGAAAAGCATTTCTGTTTAGCATGAGGTCCATAGACGGTCAGTGTTTTTCTATCTAGAATTACTCAGTAATAGCCCGAAATCAGGATGTATGGCCCAGAAGGGGATCATAATGGGAATTGAACAGAACATAACTGGTGAAATGTGGGTGAACTAGGTTCTTATAATGCAAGCGCGATATCTTATTTGTGTATCAGCCGTATAGTAGTTACTAAACAGCACAACCGATTTATATGATTCTGCACACAAAGCCCTGATGGCAACAGGATGAGCTGATGCTGCAGCCAGCACACCAGTAGGTAGACTCTTGACAAAATAATAGCAGATATGTCGTGTTTGGATTCATTTCAATCAGCATTTGATTCTAAACACAATGCACTGATGGCAACAAGATGAGCTGATGCTGCAGCCAGGCTATCCAGCACACCAGTAGGTAGACTCTTGACAAAATAATAGCAGATATGTCGTGTATGGATTCATTTCAACCAGAATTTGATTCAAAACACAATGCACTGATGGCAACAGGATGAGCTGATACTGCAGCCAGGCTATCCAGCACACCAGTAGGTAGACTCTTGACAAAATAATAGCAGATTTGTCGTGTTTGGATTCGTTTTAACCAGCATTTGACTCTACATACAATGTCGATAAAGCTAATCCTAATATTTACCTCTTAATTAGATACAGCAGTAGTAACACTTTGACCCGAGTCCGGAGACCTTTAACAGTTGACCTAGCATAGTACAGTCATTTAATATAGTGCGAAGTCAGGTTAAACTGGTTCGTTATACCTTACCTGCGCCAAATGCACATGTCCAATACGTAGCGTATAGAATTAGTTGTCATTGACTAGTCAATACCAGATTTCTACCGCACAAATATTGCCCTGATATTGATTACCTTTGGATTATCTATTTAGAATTCTCCTACAGGCTACAGGCAATTTGTGTCGAGGTTTGTTAGCAAATAGGATTGCTAAATTTCGATCATGTAATTGCAGAAACATGGAACCTAAATGTTATTTTAGAGTTATACCGACGTTTTCAATCAGTAGCTACCTATGGCTTATTTCAACAGAGCAGAACGAATCGCAAACGGATTACTTACTTGGCAGTTTATACTTGGTGTTGAGGTAATAATGAGACATTTTGTCAAACACTTTTGCAAGCTAACGCCTAAGGCAACGTTTACAATCTCAGGCGATAATACGATTTGCGACTAAAGATAATCGTGTGCAACTTTATGTCATACCACGACTGTTCAGTGGCAACAACGACTTATAGGTCCGTCAGAGCCGTCGCCACCGAAACTAATCGTGCGTCAAATTTCTTGCGACAAAAATGACATAAATCGCACGCGCTGCATGTTATCCTTAAGCTAAAAAGCGGCTTAATGACAAAAGCAAACAAAACATTCTTGCGCAAGAATGATTTTAAACTGATATAAAATTAGTCATTTTCTATAAAATTTCAGAAAGATAGATATTTTTCTAAACTTTCATTAGGCATCCATAAGCCGCTATTATTATAGTTGTAATTTTCAAAACGGTACAAAATAGAATAACCATTCTTATACATAACGATTCAAATTTGTGATTAATTTAAATGCCACTAATTTGTTCAAATAAACTGGCCAAGTGCGAGTCGGACTCGTGCACCACGGGTTACGCAGTAAATGGTATTTTTTTTTTAAATCAATTTTTGTTGTTAAAATAATTACAAATTAGTTAAAGCTACTTAAGCCCTTTCATATAAGGGGCGGACAGACAAAAAGGTGATCCTAAAAGGATTCCACTTTTTCCTTTTGAATTACTGAACCCAAAAAATGACCAGCCGGTCGATTCAGTAAAAGTCACGTCGTGAAAACTTGCGCGAGTGAAGTGAACTGTCAATGTCTAGCATTAGTATGGAATAACGGCTCAATTCACCCTCACTACGCCTACATTTTCGCGCGGTAATTTGATCAGAATCGCACTGCCGATACCATTAAAGCCGCTTTTTAGCTTGAATGCAGGTGCGTAATTGTGCGGGAATAATGCGCATGACCAACCATGATCAGCCCCGCAAGACACATGACAAGCACTGAACAACTTCTTTCAATTTCTTTCAATCTCATCTCATTGATACCCAACGGAAATTGGACTTAGTGGCAGCTAATTTATCTATTATTTGATGTGCCTACCTTTTAATTTTAATTTATTTTTTAATTTTTTATTTTATTTTATTATTATTATTTTAAATTATTTGTGTCGTTTTTCATCCCATGTTTTTTTTTTTTTTTGGAAAGTTTTGATGAAACACACACCCACAACATACGCACATACACTCACACACACACACTTCACATGCATACTTACCAATTTGTTTTACGTCCGTGACACCTCACAATCAATCAAGGTCCAGTTGAAAACCAGCGTCAGGCACTAGTTGTCTGGCATTTTTGCTGAACTGGACCCTTTTGGCGCAGCCGCAGGGCACACAATTATTTATTTTATTTTTATTAGTCCTATTATTTCATTTGTTTCAACTCTTTTAACTGTTTTATTTTTTTTTGCTATTGTTTTTTTTTTATTATCGTGTGCCTTTTGGGCCAAATAAATGCTTTTTCTTTCTTTCTTTCTTTCAATTATATACGTCACAGTTGTAGCTGTCTTATGACGGTCGTGGTGGATAAGACACCATATTCTACACACCCTACGATATTTCCATATCACTATCTTGGGAAACCGCGCCTTCGTATTTTACGATTGAAATGTTGCAAATAGTATTTTTATTGTTTCCAATTACGCTAAATTCTTGTCTTATAAAGCGAGAGTTTTGACCCGAAGACTCGAGCAAGTCACACTTTCTTGTACGGCAGTAAATAAATACATTTAATTTAATGATATAAACAAGTGTTTGATTGCAATCCTACCTGATGAAATAAGTCGTAATGCAATTAATGATGGTGAAGCGCACTAGTTTATTGAGAGCCTATTATTCTAGCCCAGTGAAGACACCTAAATTATATTCGGCCAGGAAGACCGCAGCAGGCAATATTCTAACTACTCAACATATTATATTCTTTACCCACCAGCAATAAACAACAAAAGGGTCGATCTAAGGTTGAACTACGCTTAACGAGGTTTTTTTTTAATATTATAAACCAGTGCTTGACTGCAATCACACCTGATGGTAAGCAGAGATGCAATCAGTGATGGTGAAGCGCACTAGTTTATTAAGAGCCTATTCACTCTAGCCTTGAAGACACCGACCAACCAACACCACCAACTACCTTTATTTATATACAGCTACCTACAGATATGACTAACGCAGATGCCTTTTGGAAGACAATGTTCCTGACAAACCGCGTCCTCGTTGGCTTCTTCGAACTCGACTCGCACGAAACTCGACCAGGGAGCAGGGAGGTTGGTCCGTGGATGTTCATTCAAAACATATCAAGACTCCTCCGTGTCTCGTAAACCACGTTAAGCCGTTGGTCCCGGCTGTCATTGATGGATAGTCATAAGCCCGAAAATATGACAACCAGTTTAACCAAAGGGTATCGTATTACTCAGTGACAGGGACGTTAGACAGGCAGTCGCGTCATGTAAAATTGCATGTTTAGTTGCATCTGGTCAACGAGATTTAAAATACTATAGAGCGAGCATGTCAAGGAAATGTCATAGAAAAACTTTGATCCCATGTCTCAGTAACGCCATCTAGAATAATATATGAATATTGGAGCGGCAGCGGAACGTACTACAAAAAACTCATAGACTTGTATCCATCAGGACACACTTTTTCGGACGAAAATTTTGTTCGTGATGTCCGGTCTATAGGTATTGAATGTCTTTGCATCTGGTTAAACTGGAAACCGACCCAACATAATTGGAAAAAAACTAGGCAGATGATGAATATAATTATTATTCTTTATCCACCAACAATAAACAAGAAAAAATTGTATATCCTTTCACAAAATAAGACAAGATACATTAAGATCATTCTCAGATACGCTACTAGAATAATAATTTATGCACTGTCGAGTACACGTCGACTATCAGACACTATGCAAGAACTCAGCATTTTCAGTTTTCTCATCCCACCAGATTACATCCTCAAGTTTCATAATACGTAGTATTATTGCGATGTTTTCATGAAATAAGGCCTGAAATAATCTAGGCAAACAATACAGGAGCTGAGGTAATATCCTACATCATTTATAACACGGGTTTCTGGCGTTCTGAGGGAACGAAGCAATTTATTTCGCGATTACAGTTCGTTGGTTTGTTGAATTGTCAGTTTTTAAGGTCGTTATTAGCTTGCATCCGATGCTCGGATTTAGGTTTGTTTGTATTAAGTAGGTGCTGGATTATGTACCTCGAAGGGCATGTAGCTAATTAGGTAATAACAGTCGCGTGAATCTGCCTTCAAGATAAGAATAAATTAGTATAACTGTAAGTAAAAGTTACAAGTAAAATATAATACAAGTAATATATGAAGCAGCAGTGGCCCAGTGGTGGCGGCCCCGACTTACGAACAGTAAGTCGTGGGTTCGAACCCAGGCAGGCACATAAGTTTGTGTAATTTATTTCATCACCACTGCTCTCAAAAACGGCGAAGGAAAACATCGTGATGAAACCGGCATGTCCTAGAACCAAAAATTCGAAGACATGGGACATCTACGAATTCGCACTGGGCCCGCGTGGTAGATTATAACCCATACGCAAAATACGCGCTTTGAAGTGGAGTTGCGTATTTCATCCCGGTATCTTTAATCTGTTTTTTTTTTTGTAGTAACTTAAATTATATATGATTTTACAATGAGCGGCTTTATCGCTTTTTGTCTCTTACAGACAACCTAGTTCGTATGGACATGATAAAGAAGGTATGAAAGCAGGATGTGGTGTGTGTTGTTAGTGATGTTGAGTGCTGCTGGAGGGGACTGATGTAGCGACCTCTATCTCGCCACATACGAACTATCCTACATCGCGCTATTAAAGTTATCCGCGCAATTTGAACGTATACAAGTTCCCGACTACAACCGTCGTCAGCCCACCAGACACAACACCCGTCTGGTTGGAGGATCCTCCCTTTTCAATTGTGGATGAGGAACTTTACACCCTGCTCCTCATACTTCCAAATACTATTTAAAGCTACTACTCTTTAAATGTACCGATACGTCCGTGCGACTCCAATAACATTAGTCCCCGCTGCCATTTGTAGGAGGCTTTCCAAAAGTAATTTCGGGCAGTTAGAAACCGAAAGTCTGACATCCAGTTTCGTTCAAAATTCAGTCATTTACCCTGTTACCGGGTTTTAGTATTGGCATTCAGCTGCATGCGGTCGAATTGCAAACTTACCTCAACATAAGAGGCATATGGATGACAGTCAGTCTATCAGTTAGATTATAAAAAGTTAGATTATAAAAAACTAGCACACGTCACGCGGTTTCACCCGCGTAGTTCAGTTCCCTTGGGATTACAGGTATAAAAAGTAGCCTATGTCATCCGGGAATAGTGTAGCTTTCGTTCCGAAGATTACCCCCTACATACAAACTTACAAAAAAAAACAAACAAATTTTACCTCTTTATAATATTAAGTATCGATAATATACAAGTTTTTTTTTTCTTTTTCAAATTCAAGGAAAACTACTTAGACTCAGCGCATTTAAGTTGAGGAGAGGGGGCTTGTGACGTCACTATTCAGTATTAACTGTACGGGACAGTGATGTCATGCCACATTTTGACCGATGTTATCGCACCATTATTTTTTTTATCACATTCGCGAAAAAATATGAGTCGTTTTTTTCTAGTAATCTAGATGAGAGACTAAAACCTAAAATATAGTCAACTAGCCTAATAGGTAGTTGAAAAAAAACTTGTATTATGATGATAGTTTGTGAGGTGGCACAGGCGTTTGTTCCTTTTTTTACGCAAATTTTGATGACTTTTCAGTATAGCTTCAGAATAACACATAGGATATAATTTCTTAAGACATTTACACACGCAGTCAAATTTGTGAGTTGTAAACAGTATTTTAGTATAGGTATAAGGTCCACATTTGTTTGATTGATTTAGTAGTAAAAATAAGTTAACTTACACCATCTATTTTAGGGGTTTATTTTGGAAAAACTTCGTAACGAAATTTTTTGTCTAAGATTGCATTAAATGCATCTTCCTAACTTGTGTAGATTACTGTGTGTACTCGTATGTGTGTTTATAAAAAGATCGATATCCTATGTAGAAAGGTGTAAATTTTTCCTCAAAATAACATGAAAGCTTAACTTGATACCCTATATTTCTTCATCTTCTTGTTAAATTGACCATGTTATGGATCAATCATAGTAAAGTTGCTCCTTGGGGTAGATACAAGATGGCCGCTAAGGGAACAGTGATAATATTATTTTGAAACTTGCCGAGTTTAACGTAACATCCAATATTTAAATTTTATTGATTTAATACTCTTAGGAGGGTTACAACAGTCAAGTCAGACTAAGGAAACTACGAATGAAATTGTGTGAAAAATGCAATAGCTAGGAAGGAGGTGAATTTTGAGATGATGGAAAATTGAGACGTATGGAAGAAAAAGACATGCTGTACTCACCCCAAAATATATTTCAGTTGTGGCAGGAGGGTAATGAAGATTAAAAAAGGTGTATTTTTCGTCATGGGAAAAAATTCACAGAGTTTTCTACCCATGAATACGAACAACTTTTACCATGGGACCAACTCGTCAGTCGCAAAAAAAATAATTTGTTGTTGCATACAAAAGTTTGATACCTACTTGATCAAAATGCAACAGCTGATTTTTTGATTTTCTGCTTGTATAATTAGGTACTTTCATAACGTAGAATATTTTTAACTTTGCCAACTTCTTTACATGTTCGTATTTCTTTTACTTAAATTCTGTTTGATTAAACAGACTTTAGAGGCCCTAGGACTACGTAATGAGGAGTAACGCTGTAATACGCTATAAATGGTCACCCATCCCCGCCCAGACCTCGGCAAGCATAGCTTTACCTTCGATTGTCCCTGTAGCCTATTTAATTTTGACCTTAAGCGCCTCCTATATTATTTCGAAGATAAACTAATGAAAACCCATTGAGACCCTGTACAACTTTTACAACAGACCTCTAAAGTGAAATTAGTTCTTAGGGTCGTTAATCAACGTTATTGTTGTCTTTTTCAGTCAGTTTAGCGACAGTTATTAGAATTCAGCGAACGTTAATGACTTTTATTTTAATTACAATTTTCAGTTCTATTTGAAATTTTCGAAACAGTTAAGTTTGGTGTGTTTGTAGTATTACTCAAACTCAAAGATGAAAATAAACCCTACACTTTTATAAATGAAATAAATACTTTATTCTCAAAAGATATCAAAATAGATAACCTGTCTGGTAAAAGTTGACCAAATGGTGGATGATAGGGATGCAGAGCATCATCAGCATAATCTATGTTGCAGTCTTTTTTAGTCTTATTAAAGCTCCTACCTCTGCGACCCAGTAACTGGCTAAAACTGCCACTAGGTAGGTAAGACTGGTTACTAGGTTTTCGGACTTGCTTATGAAATAATTTAATGCGACTGGCGCATTCCCAATAAACCTAAATTATGAGAAAAACTTATCTTAGTAACGATAGATGGTTTGTTTAAAAAATTCTAGCCGAGTTTTATACAGCTCTATTTGCAATTGAAATGAAGTAAGAAGCAGATCTTCCCAGATAATTTTACATGTAATTTCTTTTAAACCAAATGGCATTTCCAAAGTGACTGATCCCTGAGAAGAAATGCCAAAAGAAACTCAGGGGTCATGGTCTCTTTTAAAGTCCAGACATAAGATTGAATTAATTTATTATGCGAGTCTCACGATGCAGGGCAAAGTCTGGAAAGGCCTTTTGAAGAAAGAATCAATTCAGCTTTGAGTTGACAATGTCCTGACAGACGGCATGCATGCTTCAGTCATCGTGTAGCTCAAACCTATTTCAGGGAGCTCGACGACCCACTACACGACGCTATCTGCCGGTCAATTGCGTAGGCCACGTAAAAATACTCAAAACGAGAAATCATTTCATTAGGTGACTTATGTGATTATAGCAAATTTAAATAAGGCATAGGCCTCTCTTAACTTACTTTTCTGGTATCCACCTTCCACACGCAGTCCACGCCTTCTTTGAAAGGTCGTTGGTCTATCTCGCTACTTATATACTACTGTATTTCTATAATGATTCTCCCGCAGCAATATTAGGCATAATCAATTAGTCATCTCTCTCAATCACACCCACGGGAAGTAATTATTTATTAAGAAGCTATTTAGGTATGCCCACATAAGATCTGAAATCATTTATCAACCTGATGAATCGCCATAATTAATTAAGAATGGACTATCTACCTACTTCTATAATCAATGGTCTTCTAGTTTCTTCTATTTATCGTTACGATGTCTTTTTTTTTCATTTCAATTCATAGCCCTTTCTCAGTGTAGTGTGGTTGTAATACTAGTTTATCTATACTCATACTGTAAAAGTTCTTGTTTTGATTTCTAATCGAAATGTTTTATCATGACACGCTTTACCTAACAATAAAAAGCTTCCAAACAAAAATAATGTCAGTGCAAGCGATAACTGAGCAATATAGACATGTTTGGATTAGAAACATTGTGGTAGGTGTGGAGATTATCGATATTCAAACCATAATCAAGACCTCTCAGTGTCTCACAAAGCGCCCGGCCAAGCTGTCTTAGACAGTAGTTACTGGTAATCAGTACCACGAATGTCTGACAAACAATTTAACCAAGAGGTACACTAGGATTCCTACCCAGTCAGGGAGGTGTGGAGGTTAGATAAACAATCGTTACATTAAAAACACTGGTATTCAGCTAAATCCGTTTAGATTGGAAGCTGACCCCAACATAGTTAGGAAAAGGCTATGCAGAAGATAATTTAATTTATTTATCATTTATTTTCTCTTCAGTAAAAGTTAAAGTCCAAACTGAAGTTTTGCCAACGTGCTATGGAGCGCAGTATTCTGGGTGTCAAACTCAAAGATCGTGTTCGAAACACCACACTGCGCTCCAAAACACCAAATAGTCGACTGTGCACGAAAGGCTGCTGAACTTAAATGGGACTGTGCAGGACATGTTTGCCGCATGCCGAACGAGCTTTGGGCTCGTAAAACCCAGAATTGGTGCCCTACAGCGACACGGGGCCGCGGCAGACCACGAAGGAGATGGCGGGACAACCTGGATGTCTTTCTTGAGAATTAGAGAGAGGTGGCGCAGAATCGCGACCAATGGAAGGAATGCTGGGAGGCCTTTGCCCAGCAGTGGGACAATTTGGGCGAACTAATAATAATAAATAACTAATAACTCTTCGCAAAGCTGGCTTCAGATAAGTGTAAACAAAACAAAGTCTCGGCTCTAATCCACCTCTGTGAGAGATAATTCAGATAAAGGTAAGCCTAAGTGGTTGTTTAGACACGTATTAAAAGAAACTCCCATTACATATTCAAGAAACATAGCAATTCATCAACCAAGCGACGCGAATTTAACAGCGATTAGGGCTAGTATTGAGAACATAAACTTACGTCTTTTTCCCGATCAGAATAATAAACTTGAGACACTTAGTTGCTAAGTTGCAAAGGATTGTAAACCGAAAGCAATAAACCAGCGATCAACCGGAAATAATAAAACGATAATAATACGTGACACTGTTGGCAATTGTATCGCAAGTATCATTATAATGTAACGGTTAATATCACACTTCAATGTTTACTACGACTACAATGTTTAAAGTTTATTTCACGTACTGTGTCGGGATTTTGACGAAGAACTTAATAGCTACCGCGTAAAATGCTTCCATTGGAAATGCGTTTAGAAAGCGCGCGATCATCGTTTGCCGGAATTAAACTTATAAGTATCTACCTATTTATATATTTGAACATAATATATTTACTGGTAAAACAAACTGTTTCTTTTTACTTACATAATAAAGCTAAAGCTGAGAGCGATCAAAATAACTCGGTTTCATCGCTCTACCCTTTAGAATAACCAATCGCACTTGAAAAATAATTTTGCATTTGATAGTCTTTTTTATATATAATTATAATGAGTCTACTCTTGACCCCAATCTTGTCCTGCGGTCAGAGATGAGGTCAACGATGGAACGAGCTTACCCAAAAGAAGCCTGTCTACTTTTGAGGAAGATTATTATTGCCATATCAAAATCCTTGGTACACAGTCACCGGTAAAAAGGTAACCAGCTGAAAGCCAGTGGCAAATTTTCACTTATAGTGCACCGGTCTGGTCTTTGGATGCTTTCGCCTGCAATAATCTGGCAGTTCCAGAAAAGTCATGCCAATTTTAAAGACAAAATCTTTTAAAGACAAAGTTTTGTGTTCACAAAGTTGGTAGTCAAGCAAAAAGGTAAGACAGTCAAGCATTAAGATATTCTTGACTACTAAAAAAGTCAAAAATAAGTCACCTTTTTTAACATTAAGTTTCTTGTACACCTTAACTTACTAAAGCTGTGGCCAAAATTATTTTTATTAGTTGTTGCCTAGGATTAGGCCTTTGATCTGGTCTAAATATTTGCATTGGCATTCAACTTGGCGATTCTGACAGCATTTTAGACACATTGTTATTTCCAGTTGACAGTGATGTCCATGAATTTTTTGATGCCCTACGATTCGTATCATTTTTGCATGCACATAAGATTACTATTAAGACCTCAATTGTTGTATCTATTAATTTACATACACACAGCTATCATTTACAGTTTCCCAATACGATATAGTAGAAAAACAGAACAAAAAATAAAGATACAATCATTAAAAATAAGTAAAAATAATAATGTACCTACATCATCTGCTAAATCATATTTTTGCGAATAAATGAACCAACCAGACTAGACCATAGTTTTAATAAATAGGTTCACGTACTGAGGTTCATCAATAGTTCTCAGAATAAAACCTATGCCTAGCATTTGTGATAGGCAGGCATACTCAAACTCATGTTCAAATCTCAAAGAATTACCAAAAGGAATTCATCAAATGTTTATAGCGTACCATTTCCAATTTCCATATAGCTATGCAAAATACATATCAAACAGTACAATACGTAGCGTCATCGTGATAAAACGATGCTTAATAAGCACAGTCCACAGTATAAATTTTACGAGCAGAATTAATCCGTTGGCACGAACGAACGTCTGTCAGTAATTGTGTCAACCATTCGCTTCTCATGATAATAAATTAATTTCGTCATCTGAACAGACTCAGGGAATTCAGTTTTCGTTTCATATTTTTGGCTGGCTGTTATTTGAGTGGTGAAGCCTTCGTGACTTATTCAGAAAAAAAATATTAAAAAAAAGTATTAGCAATACTGAACACATTCAAACGTAACTGTCACAACTTTCCTGTTAAAGATGTGTAATTGAACGAAGGTCCTCACAGTACTTGTTATCTACTTTCAAAAACTTATAATATTCGTAGTTATCTTACTTCGCTGGATGTTTAAAAGTAATGAGGTCTATCCACTGGCTTTTCAGCTCATTAATAACAGCTGAAAGGCATATCAAGGTACAATTTACCACCACTAGTGGTTCCGACCTAATGATGTTGTCCTGCCCAAAAGTCGGTGTTCAACCCGATTGGAGCGCCACTCTCGAATCAAATCTAAACTATACAAGTCCTGACACAAATACAACAATAATTTAATTTTCCAATTTGGAGCAATCGTTGGGATTCAATTTTATTTATTTATATAGATATGTAGATTAAATTACTAAAGTAAAACAGATTTGTCATTAATACAAAATTTACTTATATTACTCATATTATTTTGTATTTGCAAATATTGTATCGTTGTCTTCCCCTTATTATCTCTGTTAAAGCTTTGAAGGTAATCTTTTGAAAATATGTTGTCGAACAATGAGATGTTGAATGCACTGTAATGTATCAATAATAATAATCCTAATAATGACGAGTGATATATAAAAATGTACTTATAAAACTTTACAAAACAAAAACATAGAACACTAGCTGCCCGAGTAGGTATTTAGTATTATTACATTCTTTTCTCAGACGTACCTACTGAAAAAAATTATAAGAATCGGTCAAGCCGTTTTAGAGGAGTTTTATTACAAACACTATGACGAAAAAAATTTTTATATTAGAAATACAGCCTTTTGACAAGATGAGAACAAATAGGACCAACACAATATTAACTACTTCTACTTTTTTATTTAGCGAGTCTCTAATGTGATCTTATTATAAAATTTTGTGTTATCTAAAATTAGAATGACAACATTATATATAACCTAACCTAACTTACCATACCTATTCTATAGCTAACCTAACTACCTAACCTAAGTACCTTACTGAAATGCATTGATTTTGAAAGATACAAAATACGTAATTTTAAACTGAACTACTGTGCTGCGTGTCTCTACGTTACATACAAATTATTTGGTTTTCCTGGTCTACTTTAAAGTCCAAACAGTGTAATAAAATTATATCTATTTGCAAAGAATGATTGGAGATCGTCTTTGACTGCCTTTTTTATGCAGAAGAAACCTGTTTATAAGTTTAGTAACAAAATACATTTCAGAACGTATGCATAACTTTAGAACCAAAAAAAAAATTGATGATTTAACGTTACATATTTTTTAAATCTAAATACGTAATAATCCCAATATATTAAATTACGAATATGCTACCGATTCAAAATCTTTATTTAAATACCTACGTTCTTTAATTTTAGACGACTATATCGTACCGACGACGCCGACGGACGAACATCAAATGCTTGACAGATAGCTACAATAGGGTATATGCATGTAGGTATTTTTTTTATATTTTAATTCACTGTTTACAACGTCTTAACATAGTAAAAAAATATAAACATATTTAAAAATGCAGTAATGAAGCTTAAAAAAATATTAATATAATCATTCTTATCCTGCAACTACGAAATGATTGTGCAATAGGTTGGGATGGCATATCCTCCTTAGTGCTAAAAACCTGCCGCCAGTCCTTGACCCCACCTTTGACGCATATTTTTAACTCCTGCCTTAGAAAAGGCATCTTCCCTGATGCACTAAAGAAGGCTATCATCCATCCGATTTATAAGGGAGGGAACAAAAACTGTGTCAACAATTACAGACCCATATCGGTCCTATCAGCACTCTCTAAGGTACTGGAAAGGATCCTAAATAACGGTTTAAATAAATTCCTCAACAAACATCAGCTCATAGCTAATAATCAGTTTGGTTTTCGCACAGGAATTTCTACTGAAGATGCAATACTTGAGCTAACACAATTGGTTGCTAGGAATCTTGATAGTAGAGTTAAGAGTTTGGGGATCTTTCTAGATCTCTCTAAAGCATTTGACACAGTCTCTGTTCCCAAACTTATCTCTAAAATGGAAATTCTAGGCGTACGAGGAAACACCCTTGAAATTTTTAAGGACTATCTTAATAATCGGACCCAAAGAGTTAAAATTTGTGAGCATATAAGTGAAGAAGCATCCCTTACTTATGGTGTCCCTCAGGGAAGTATTTTAGGCCCCACCCTCTTCCTAATATACGTTAACGATTTGTGTAGAATGACTATCCCAAACTCCAAGATCTTTGCGTATGCAGACGACACCGCAGTCATAGTTCACGGACCAACTTGGGATAGCGTTAAACGCTACGCTGAAACGGCTATGACAATTATAATGAACTGGCTCAACCTTAACTTGCTTACCCTTAACTGCGACAAAACATCGTATATTCCCTTCGCTATCCGGCGTAATAACCTGCCTGACAATTTATTCTGCATAACAGCGCACACCTGCTCTAAACAATCCCCACAATGCCTTTGTCCAACGCTTTCAAGAACAGACAACGTGAAATACCTGGGTGTCCGGATTGACGGAGGATTGCGATGGGACAAACAGGTTGACGCCAATACTACTAGATGCTTGAAACTCTTGCATATTTTCAAATCCCTCAGAGACTCGGCTGCGCCTGATACTCTAAGATGGTGTACTATGCATTATGCCAATCCGTCATTGGCTATTGCATCACAGTATGGGGTGGTGCAAATAAAACCAGCTTTTTGAGGATTGAGAGAGCGCAGAGAGCCGTGCTGAAGGTAATGTCGCGCAAACCCTATCGCTACCCCACTGCGCAATTATATGCTGATTCTAAAGTACTTTCAGTGCGCCAGCTTTTTGTACTGCAGTCTACTGTTAGAAAACACGCTAGCGTTCCCCCACCCGATCCTACAAAGAGGAAGAAACTAGCCTTAAGTACCCCTCACAAAACCGCCTTCGCGCAACACCAATACTACACATTAAGTACAAACATATACAAACAAGTTCACAAAATCCTAAACATTGACAATCTAAATAAATATGAAATAAAATCAAAATTAACTGAATGGCTACTGGAGCTGGACTATCTACAAACAGAATCCCTACTTAATTTCGTCTCCTAACTACCTACATATCCCCAATCACACTCAACACACCCCCACACACGCAAACAACACACACACACACACACACACACACACACACACACACACACACACACACACACACATCACGTTTAAATATAATATACTCTTTCTCAAATTAGCTTTAGATTAAATAAATTAATATTAGTTGGTAAGTTTTAGTTTTATTCTCATAATTGCGCAGGTAGCTCGACACAGTCTACTATTATACTTGTCTTAAAGCATAATTTTTAAGCTGAATCACTGTCTCTCAAGATACAGGTTACCTAGTTTGAGAGGCAGGGTTTTCCATATTGTACAGATTTCAGTTCTTAGATAGTTCTCACATTGTGTCACTACCAAAGCTCTTGTAAATTTAGCTTATACTTAACATGTTAAATCTGTATTTCTGTGAAATAAAGTTATTATTATTATTATTATTATTATTATTATTATTTAAAATACAAAATAAATTTGAGCTGTTTAAACGCCGCCATTTTCGCGCGCCATTTCGAACTATTTGTTTGGGTGTTTTCGTTCTTCCAACCAATTCACCATGAAAAAAGTTCAAAAGCCAGTTTACCGGTATTGCTTGTACCCGAATGCAATAAACATTATCAGATTGTGCTTTTACAAAACCACTTTCAGTCATTTTTCTTAAATGTTTTATAAATTCACTATGAAGCTTAAATTACACTTGAACATTGAATCAGTTCACAACACACACACCAATAATGATGTTTTCCAATAAAAAGTCCATTCCAATACTTAAGTCATACTTACACATTGTACGTTTTGTAGACGTTGAGTTGTTGTCGTAGTATTTGACGTCAATTTTCGTTATAACCAATGGTGATGCGTTTCACAAATTTGAATTTCCCGCGTTTAATTCGCACTTTTATTTTTAATTTTAAATAATTATGACGCTATTAAAAAGTAAAATAATGATTTAGTTCATAATTTCTGCCATTAAAGATCCGGAAAAAAAATATTCGAACCATATTTAAATTACATGCATATTCCCTATTGTTTGGATATTTTTAGTACTTTCTTCATTTTTTTTCTACATTTCTCTCACCGTTTAAACCTTTCTTAGACCACCACAAATATTTCAATACTTAAATTAGCCAAATCGATCCATTCACTGTCGAGTTTAAGCGAGACTAACAATCGTATAGATGAGAATGTTATCGTATAGATGAGAATGTGCTCACATGACTGTGCGATAGCACTGTTTTTGTGAGTATATATTTGTTAGAAATGAAATCACGCTGACTATTAAAGAATGTATTACGGTAGGTTATTTTCATCGTTCCAGAATGACACTCTTGGACAATGCCAAAAATTGTATGAACCCGTGCCCCAGGCAGTACATAAATGAAATCTATGTTATTAAATAGTGAAGATCTTCCACAACAAAAGTATACAAGGCACATATTGCTCAGCAGTCGTGGACAAATAATGTTATAAAGGTTTAAAGAAACCGTTTCTGTCCCTACCGGCTAAAGTATTTAAGATATTATATAATAGGTGTATAAGGTATCTGTCCCAGGCATTTAATATACACAGTGTATTCGTTATAAAGCACTGGGAGGGCATTATTTTTCAAAGAAACTCTATAACGTTAGTATCATTTGTAAACAGAATATAAAACAAAGTAAGTTCATTCAATCATTTAATGTTGTAAAGATACTTTTTATTATGAGTTTTTTTTCCACGCCTGGTATGAAATGTTAGTTATTTTCTAAAATCCGTAACTTTTTTTATTATAAGTATAATACTTAATGATCTCTGTACACTTTGGCGCACATATTCGCCATCTTCTTTTGTTTGCTAGTAAACAATATTTTATAGGGTTATTCTAGAACTGCTCCGGCAAACTGCGTTCCTCCTTAGAATCAATAAATGTCGCATAAAAATGGACCAGGAACACATTTGTCACCTGTCATGTCATCAAAGATGGCGCTGCATTTTAAGATGTTTGATTGTCGTCAAGTTTTCTTAAATTTTCGAAGGTTCCGCTAAACTTTTTTATTTTTTTTCTTTCATAAGATCCTTCTCCTAACAATAAGAAACACAACGAAAAAAGAATTAGCGAAATTGGTCCAGCCGTTCGTGCGTGATGCCGTGACCAAGGAAAATAGGAATTCATTTATATATATGTATAATAATCAATGCCACTTTTTGTTGTAATTTTATAACTCAAGAACGGGCTCACCTATCTAAACCAAATGTTTAGGCTTTTTTCGGACTATTTAGTAGATGGTTTATGTAAAGTTTGCTCGAAATCGGTCGAGCGGTTCTTCATTTATCACATTTTTTGTAACAAATGAATTCAATAAATGGTGGGGATTTTGCTGTCAAATTGAAACCTTTTTTAGATGGGGATTGTGTAAAATAGCTAGCAATTAATAAAATATTTCTTGTTTAATTAAATGAATTTAATGTTACATTATTTTTTTTATAATACTTCAATTCATACGTAGCGAAGCACGTACCGGGCCGCTAGAAGTTCTTATATAATGTAGATCAGTAAACACATTTTGAAACATTTAAGTTTAAACAGTTTGGTATTCATTATTGCATTACTAAACAATCATAATCGTAAAAACATTACGAAGAAATTACATTGCATCGTCGTGTTTAGAACTCAATGGATCACTAACTCACATGTCACACAAAACTTCGAAAGCTTACGCAGTATTTACAGTAACAACACAATTCGTCGCATCCGCGTAACAGTTTTCACCACAACCGGCACTTTCAACAATAGTTTGTTCTGAATCAGCCATTGAAAGTCAACAAAGAAGGCACAAAATCATTACTTTATTTACGTAGTTACAACACAACTCGCGCTGACAGCCGACTGTGAAACCGTTATAAGTGCGAAAATGTCAGTTATTCTCTTCAGACGATGCTGCTACATTGTCAGCGTTAACTTGGATATCATTGTGTCAATTTGGGTGACATCAGCTGAATATGAAGTGTAGAGAATTCGCGTCATTAAAGTTTACGGGCTTTTTCAGTTTAATTCCTATTCATTATTCATCATTTGAACTGGAGAGCTGGTTGGCATTATGTTATTCAAATTGCTAGACTAATTTTGGGAGAATAAACGATTCGTTTAATATAGGTAGGTATTGCAATTACCGACTACTTAATCTCATGTTATTTAAATGTCGTTCTTCCATTAATCCCGCGTACCTAGATATATTGATTTAGTTAGTTGTTATTATTTATTTTTGCTTGATGAGTGATAAATAATAAATTATTCCAAACACCTTAACAACATCCGTAATTGTCCCATGAGTCATATATGACTCATGAAAGAAGAAGAAAGAAAGAAGAAAGAAAGAAGAAAGAAAGAAGAAAGAAAGAAGAAAGAAAGAAGAAAGAAAGAAGAAAGAAAGAAGAAAGAAAGATGAAAGAAAGAAGAAAGAAAGAAGAAAGAAAGAAAGAAGAAAGGAAGAAAGGAAGAAAGGAAGAAAGGAAGAAAGGAAGAAAGGAAGAAAGGAAGAAAGGAAGAAAGGAAGAAAGGAAGAAAGGAAGAAAGGAAGAAAGGAAGAAAGGAAGAAAGGAAGAAAGGAAGAAAGGAAGAAAGGAAGAAAGGAAGAAAGAAAGAAAGAAAATACATTTATTAGCAACAGCTGGATACACGCACAGTAAAAACACAAAAAAGAGACAAAAAATTGCATGTCTCACGGCTGCGCCAAAAGGTTCATTTCAGCGGTAATGCCAGACAGATGCTGAGATCCTGCCTGACGCTGATTTTCAATCATATTGATTGTTTAACACTATTGTGTCTACTTTGTGGACAGTGAAAGTGTTAAACTAAACCTGCGGGATACATTTTTACACTATGGTAGATATTCGATTGATAGTCGTATCACCGAATACTTGCTACATCTACCAACAAATTAATATCTTCTTTATCTTCTCTTATTAATAAATCAGTTGCAGCGCTATTATTTGTTTCCTTTAATCCTAGATTAGTAGAAACAGACTGCACATTAGTTATCTCCTCTGTAATTACAATAATAAATGTGCTGGCAACTAGCGCTGTGGCATTTAATAACGTGATCTTAAAACCGAGCACATGACTGCCTATTTATTAAGAAATTAAGTCCATATTTCAAGTCTGGGCTGGGTTGACTAGTTTGTGATAGCTGTTGAAAGATGCCAATATTTCTTGTTATGTGCTACTAAGGAAACTTTCCGCATGAGCTAAAAAAACCACTACCAACAAACTGGTTTCCTTGCTTAAACCCTTTATTGCACACCAAAAATAATAAAAAATATTAATTAAGAAAGCTGCATAGTTTTTTTCTTAAACTAATAAGGTCCATCATTATAATGACATCTCAGAAGCCTCATTTTCTCGGTACAATATTTATTTATTTATTTACTAAGGTAAACCAACAGCTTCTGTATACAGCATTACATTAGAATAATAGTAAATAGTATCAGACTTATACAGTCGCCAATAACAGGTCAACCAACATTCATGTGAGTGAAAAATTACAAATAATCAAATTAAAGTTAAAAAGGAAAACAAAATGAAATAACAAGTACATACATAATGAGAGCTAATGAGGTAAAAAAAGAGAGACAACAAATTTAAAATTAAAATAAAATTAAAATAGAAACAAAACAAAATAAAATATTCACACCTAACAGAAAATAATGACGTAAAAATTTCAAGAATATATAAATCGTATAATCAAATTATAATATAAAAATTGAGTAGGTATTGAGTAATATGAATTCAAATTTTTATTATTATATTCAATATTCACCACTCTACGGCAGTATTCTTTATACATCAATACTTACTTGTATTTTCTAATGCGCAAGAGTGTAATCTCAAAGCCAACACAAAAACTTGCATCTCCAAATTGAAAGAGCGCAATGCCAAATTCCAGAACAACCGCTTCAGTAAATTTTTGATCTTGCCACGAATTAGATTTGTTTGACTTACTTTTAATGATCAATTATGTTATTTAAAATATTGTATAGGTAGTGATAAGTAGAACTTTTATTAGCTTTTTGCATTTCCTGCCCATATACAATTTGGTTTAATTAATTATCTCATATTCTTTTATACGCGTTATAAACAAAACGCAGTACAAAGTTTTCTCTTCGCGTATCAATATAGACTGTGGTTAAATCCCAAGCAAATAATCAACTTTACATGTTAAACATTTTATTCTGTGCAGCTTATTGTAATTGTGTTAAACGGATTATCGATAACGCCACATTCAATTGCAATGCCCGCTCGGCGTGAAATCCTGTCGCTGTCATTATTTCGTTTGATCGTGTTTTATTATCTCGTGTTTCTGGAACTATTAAACTAGCATGTCCATAATCAAATTCTTTGTATGTTACTGCGCTGTGCATATTGGTATCACTATTTATATCTATTGTTAACTTCTAATGCTAAACAGGGCTATGTGTGTTAGACGTGTTTGTTGATATTATATCGCTGTCTTCAAACTCCATTCTTCATGTGAAAAATAATATGTTAACGGAAACTCGCATGAAACAAGAACAAACTTATTCCTTAGTTTGTCTACTACATTCAACCACTCACCTCTTTAGAAGCTAAAGTGAGAAGATCCCCTTATAAACGCATTGCTAGTAAATTAATAGCTTACAAAGTCGGGTGTTGTGTAAAATCAGGCAACGACGATGCGGTCACAGTGGGTGCCATAAAGCTACGCTTCCTTAGCACGAGCCACCTACTAGCCAAATTAAGATGACCTAGAATTAGAGGAAATACCAACCTTGTGGCTTCGGAAATAAGGAAGGTTTTACATTGGAGGAAGATCGAAATTTTCTGGTAGGAATACCATGTTGTGTTTGGTAACAGCGTGCGAAATAAACTACGATAACACTAAGGTATGTGGTCTTTGGTGTTAAATTTCCTCTTGCTTGTTCGCAGTATGAAGCTGCAGTGGACATGGATTGTGGCAGCACAATGGATTGGATACCAATACCGAGCCTCGTAGATTTAGATCAGGTTCAATTTTCTTGGGTTTATCTTAATTGTTTTATAAACTGTCGCCAATTGTGTATCGTAGGCCTTTATTAATCAATTTATGGATGCCGTTATAATTCTGTAAAATATTTGTCTGGGAATTTAGTTTATGTACCTACCTATGGACCGTTATGTAAGGGTTTATAGCCATTGTGCCCACAAACACTTTGAGATTATTGAAAATAACTTAAACAATATACCTATTATTACAAATCCTGCAAATTATCTGTCTTAAGTTGTTGTGTGGTCTGGTTTAGGTGACAAACGTTTAAATACACAATCAATACCTACTTTTGGAGAAAATTTTGCTTTTGTTGTGACTGTAAAAATACACTATCGTGGCTCATATAATTTATTAAATTTATTTATTGGAAAACAAAGTTGCCCGAGTCATTTTTGTCAGATGCAGGGATGCCCCTCCTGCAATCGACTTTTTACGAAAGATATACAAAGTTTCATACGTGTACTCTGTTTTGCTTTCATTACAAGACCACCGAGTCTCAACCTCGATTGGTTGGGACTGGTTTTCCAATTTACAGAAAAAATATAGTTACCTACCTATATAGGGGTACCTATCTCAATAAAATTACGTCACCTGCTCTCGGAATAGAATTGAGAAATGTTTCTTGCAAATATAGGTACGAGAAATAGCTTTTTATGGACCGTATCTTCTACTTGATAGAAAGTTTTGCTGATAGGCAATACACGGCCTAAATTACGGTCTGAAAAAAATTTGCACAGGAGTTTCTAAGGCTTATTCCCATCGGCCACCACTAAAACTGCCACCACCCGCTTGGGGCGGTTGGGAACAAATAAATAAATAACAATCGATTTTTTTTTTTAAATTATTATTGTACATATTATTTATTTGGTATGCAACTCATATAATTTAGGACTTGATAAAATTCGAACTTCATTTTCCTTTCCTGTTGAAATGGCGACTTGTATCAATATAACTTTGCTTTTGTTATACTAATCGGTTATCCATTTATAGCAATACTGAGCATTAAGGACATATTTTAGAAGGAGCTAAATCAGGGGTTTAAACTTTATTATGGTAGTATCATTTTTATTGTTGATGGGAGAATGGAATGGCCCAGTAGACCCAGTAGGCCCAGTAGTTTATTAATAGTACTAAATAGATTTTATCTGGACAATGGCCAAACCTTGCACAAAAGTTGATTGTAGTTAAAAATAGAACATCGTCAATAGACGAAATATATCCAAACAAATTGATTGGTTTCCACTTTGTTGACACAAAAAGGTAAATACGATCCCGCTTACACACCCACACAAACGTGAAACAAGGATAAATAGGAACAAAGAAAGGCAAGTACATTACATTCCATCATCATCGGGTTAAAAGAAAGAAATATCTCATAAAGCTCGAATCATCCAGCAGCTGTTGTTTGATAAAACGACGTGTTACGTAAAAGTGACGCGAAATTGCGTTGTTTCGCACAAGGAACTTATGTACCTACTACGAGTTTCGCACTCGTACATATGTTATCGTGACGTGGCTTGGCGCAAGGCATAGGAAACAACGAGCTATAAGACGAACTGAAGGGAGTTTCGGTTTTAAGCTCTAGAGTCAACAAATTTGGCTTAGGCTTTTGATTAGTTGACTAATCAAAAAAACATAGTATTTCGTGTATCAGTAGGTAAAAATAAAGGATGTATTAGGAACTTCTCATGATATTGTTATCAAGTATTGCAGAAATTATGGTAATAATTTACAATGTTGTCTCTTCAACAGTAAATGAAAACGATACTCTGTTTAAAATTTATAATATCAATAAAAAATTGAGGAGTTCGACAAAAAGAAAGGCAGAGGACAAATTAATGCAGCGAAATTTGTTCCCTTGACTTGCACCTACCCCATCACCGACTTACGCGCTGTTTCCATTACACTGCGACATGCCATTTCAGATGCGTCTTAATAATAAAAATACAATGTCGTTGATGTGACAATTTGCTGGTGTTTCCCGACGAAATGTCTAACTTTCACGTTGTACCTAACAACTCGTCTTAGAGTTTACCAGAGTAACTTTTATTTGACTTGGGTGCTCAAGTTGTTACGACAGTGTTCAAATTGAAAGGAATTGAATTCATGACGTGTAAGTCCCAGCGAAGTGAGTGTTGACTGACTTTATCCAGATACAACCATAAGCTCTAGTAAAATGAAATGGATTTGAGAAGTAAAGCAGTCGAAAGAAAAGCCTGTGGCTTGTGACTTGACATAATCTCTATGAGTCATTGTACATAATTATTTATGGCACCTGGCATTCTCCAGCGGAGTTGCCAAAAATAGGCGTTCTTACAATGACAGGCTGAGCTATTTTGATATGATAACGCTGGATAAACGCCGTCGACTGTTAGACGCAATGTTTGTATGCAAAGTGATGGCTCGCAAAATTGACTGCCCCCAGATCCTGAGCCTTTTTCACATCCGTGCCCCCTCAAGAATTCCTCGTAGGCCAATTACACCACTCTGCCCACCACAGAGAAGAACTATTTTAGGCACCAATTCACCTGTAGCGAGATTATGTAAGGTTGTAAACGATTGCAGCGACCAAATTGATCTGCACTTTGACTCCTTAACCAAATTGAAGACCAGTTTCCTTAATTTTCTTGCGTAGTATAAGTAATTTACTTTGTAATAAACATTTAGTTAAGTAATTTATTTTGGATACTTTTCTTTTTCTGTTAGTTAGGTTGGTACTTGTTTGTTTTACTTAGTCAGCCCTGTACAACTCTTATGCATGCAGAGTTTACCTCTAAGTGATTGTTGCACTATTATAAGACTTTTTATACATGTTACCTTTATGATGTTATTAGTGTAAACAATCGTTGGTGAACCTATTGATAAATAAATAAATAAATAAATAATAATTAATTATGTATTGAGTGTAATAATAGACTCTGAAAATCAAATTATGTAAGTTATCAAAGGCTCGATACAGAAGGCAGCACACCCCGATACGGTTTGCATTGTGAGGAGTTTCCTGTCCCTGAGACCGTAGCCACCGGCAGCTTGAAACCTGCAACTTCCTCGACCTATTAAAAAAAAAGAATGTTGCGTTTATGCCCATAGAATACGTAGTTAATTAACAAAAACATCCATTTAATAAAACATGAAAGTTAAATCATAATCAATAATAGTAAGTATGATCGACGACTACAATGTGATGTCTAGTTAAAATGAAGAATGTTCTACAGTAAGATTTACATGATTGTCTTTCAGTCAAAAGATGAATAATAAATTGTAAAACGCTGAATTGAATACGTCCTAATCTACATAAAAATATTATAATCAAGCCAAGTATAAACCTATAACGATATACCCTAAATTATAAAGGATCCTTCGAACAAAAATCAAATTCATCGTAATTGAAACATGAAGAAGATTAAATCCGGAATCATTGGTTTTGATTTAACATAGGAACATTTTATTGAGTTATTTGAAAGGAAAGGTCGGTGCAAAAATGAAAAGAGACATGCTCCAGTGGTTCGGATATTATGTGGATAGAATGTCGAAGGAAATTATGACGGAAACGGTATTTCTCGAGCGAGAGTAGAAACACAGAAAGGAAACTCAATAAAGCATGCTTAAGTTATTGTTGATCGATGCATTATGTTGAAGATTGGTGAACTGGGATCAATACATTATAATATATATTAAAATTAAATTAAATTTACTAGCTGTTCCCTGCCACGCTTAGCTGTGGCACATCGTGATTGAATGGTTAAAAAAAATAGATGAAAACAATCCTTGATGCGGATTATACATATATCATGCTAAAATTTCAGCTCGATCGGTGCAGAACTTTTTGAGTTTTTGAAGCGTACACAAACCAACATAACATTTTATAAATAAAGATTAACGAATAAAATAATTCTATTGTATGCTGCTTTCGAGAACAAAACTTCATAATCTAAATGAACTTTAACTCCTTACCTAGTAATAAACGCTGGGTCACATTACAACCAGTATTGACTTCACGTCTTGCCACCATGATGTTTGACTCTGAGGAGAACATCCTAACCAACTGTGCAACTGTGCAGCTGTGTGTACGGTGCAACTGTGTCACAAATATTATTATGTCTCTTCAGCATATTTTTTTGTTAACCCCCGACGCAAAAAAGAGGGGTGTTATACGTTTGACCGATAAGTGTGTTTGTCTGTCTGTCTGTCTGTGGCACCGTTGCGCTTAAACGAGTGAACAGGTTTAAATGCAGTTTTTTTTTATTTGAAAGTCGGGTTTTTTGCGATGGTTCCTAAACATGATTCATCAAAATTGGTTAAGCCATTTCAAGGTTATCAGCTCTTTTGTGTAAGCTACCGATGCGATTTTAGACGTCTATGGCTATTAACTTTACTTACAAACATATATGTGGCTTAAAATTTCAAAGACCCTTGTGTGTTATTAATAATAAGCAAGATTATGGTATATTAGCAGATACGTCGTGTTTGGATTCATTTTAACCAGCATTTGATTCTGCACACAATGCACTGATGGCAACAGGATGAGCTGATGCTGCAGCCAGGCTATCCAGCACACCAATAGGTAGAATCTTGACAAAATAATAGCATATATGTCGTGTTTGGGTTCGTGTTAACCAGTATTTGACTCTACATAAAAATGCACTGAAAAATTCTCAAAACTGTAAATTCTATAAAACAAAATTAATGCGTTTAAAAACTTTAAAATACGAATTAGAAAAACCCCCACCGTAAAAAAGTAAAACATTTAAAAAGTTACCTATCATCGTTGAGCCATGAAATTTTACGTCACGTCGGGGTACCATTAAAATAAGTACCTACCTACATACCTTCGAGTACTAGGAACATTCCTTGCTTCTGTTCATCCTAACCAACTGTTATATTATTATGTCTCTTTAGCATATTTTTTTTGTATTCTGTCTCATTATTAAAAAAAAACACTTATAATGTTTTGGTTCCTAACGATTAAATATTTACGTTGCTCGCACTGTACTTACTTCTACTTTTGAGCATAAAATTGTGCAAATGACGGTAGCAATAAAAGTACCTTTTATTATCTTATTTATACACACTTACGTTGATATGTGGTGGGGTCACGAAAGTTTAAGGTCGTGCAATTTATTTCACGGTCTTATAGTGAATTCTTTGATATTTTACACACTTTCATAAAGAATGTCCAACATGGCTTCCAACCCAACGCGCGTGTATTTTGTCTAACTCGACATGAACTTTATTAGCTTATTATAATACAACTATTTTTTTTTGAGTCGATAGTAATAATAATGGCATCAGAGTTGTTCAACGTTTACAAAAAATCAATAAACTTTTTCAAATTACATAAAATAGCTACACCGTAAATGTATTAGGGAATGAAAATGACAATATTTGTATAACACAGCTATATAATATTACAAACCCAAAAATACTTTTGAGATTTCAAATATCCTTTGAAATCCTTTTCCGTCCTTTTACTACAAAAACAATGGCTTTCCTTATCATAGAAACGTTAACAGCTTATAAAATCACTGTCTTAAATAAAGCCACACTACAAACGAAAATATTTTACGTACGCACGGTGTAAGAAAGATAAAAAACCTAGTATGATAAAAACCTAAGATGATCTTGCATTGACTAGACTTTTCATATAAATTAGAGGTCAACTAATTCTCAAAATGTATAGCTTGATACGCGGTAAAGCGTACTGAAGAACTTAGAAGTGTTAGATAGTAGTGTTTATTCAAACAAACGTTTGCTTTAAGTGCAGTAAAAGAAACTTATCTTTAGATAAACGTATCAGTTAATAAAACATGACATAAGGCGTGATAGTCGACACTCCACGACTTGAGTGCTTCTTGATTGAGCTTCCATGTAGGATAAAGGACGTAAATAGTTCCTGACATATGAATAGATTGTTATTTGAACAAGGAAAACTATTTGAGGAACTAGTTTTTGTTTTTACTTTTGAAAGTGAATGCGATCGGCACCAATGATATTGATGAAAGGAAGAAATAATTACTCATTTATTTGAGAATACATTAGAATACAATATTTATGTATTTGAATCCACGATCATCTATGATCTAGTGGTACTTAGATGTCTTATGTGTACCTATACAAGTGTACATAAACTCACGCCTTTTTCCTATGATTCTTACATACTTCTTTTGCTTCAATTATATTCATACATACGAGTATTATCACATACACAAGTCGACGGTTGCTAGTACTACGCACCTGACCTTTCTGAAGAACCTCAAAAATAAAGTCAATGTCTATGTTCTTCTAGGGCGCCCCCTCCCGGCACTTCCTCTTACATCTGCCTTATATCTTGTCATCTTTCGTAAGTCGCCTTTTATTCATCATTTCAACGTGATCAAAACCATCTAAGCACACTCTTTCCAATTTTTGTGACTGAATCTTCTTTTTAACTACAACGTTGCTTTATCACATCATTCCTGTACTTATACAAACATATTCATTATATAAATAACATAACTAAACATTGCATACCTATCACGGTAAAATATACCTTTATGTGCTTTATTTACATAAAGGTATATTTATATTGTTTTATACTTCTACCATGTTTGTAAATTTAACTTGCATATACAAATAAATTACTTTGAGTTTGATACCAGTTGTCCTCTTTAGCTGATGTGATGATATTAGAAGCAATGGGAATGTATTAATGATTGAATTTGCTTCTTAACAATATGTAAAATATGTTCGCCATTAATGATGCACAAACAGTACGTCCGTATGTCAGCGGCGTAATTCTCGGTTTACGCAGCTTTCATTATGCGCTGTTGCCAGCAAGCTTTTTATTAACGTGTTTTGTTCAACTATTTTTATGTCAACGGTCATTGCACGCGAGTATATTAATTTTTGTAGATTATGATTTCTTACGGGTATTATTCATATATTTCAATGTAAACACTGAGTCTGAGCCAAGGTGTAATGTAACACCATATTAAAGATGTAAAATATGAAAAAGAATCGGGAGGAAGATTTCGTTGATTATTCACATAATACTTCAAAATCTTGATTAATAGACGACCATTTTTTTATTATCTCGGTTTTTTTTTTATTATCTTACTCGGAGTTAAGATAATTTCGTAGCTTGCTGATTTTTCTTTTTTGCATCATAAACTAATCTTTGATAGTAGGTAATGCATACCTCGCCTAAACTTAAAAACATGGCTTTTTTACGGTACATAATATGCATAAATATGTATATTATGCACGTCATGTAACGGAATGGGTGTATGTATAGTAAAAGTACAGAAAAACATACAGACTCTTACTTAAAGCTATCTGAAATTCAACCCATGAACGTAACAAAAGTTACAGAGCTCGGCAATGCGCCAGATTGACGAATCAATAAAATGTAATTGCATCTAAAGATACCGATGCGATTAATCGCTTCCGCACATCGATATTCGATCATAAAATCGTTAACACTGATTGCTACAAAATAAATTTTGTTTGAGTGTAATATTTATTTTGATATTATTAAACTGGTTTAAATTGTAGTCATTCACTAAAGAGGTTATCTTTGCTTTATTTGCTGCATATGCATCTGGCCCGTTGGTCTAGCAGGGGCCCTGACTGCTATGCCGGAGGTTGTGAGTTCAATTTTCACCCACGACAAATATTTGTGTGATGAGCACGATAATTTGTTCTGGGTCTGGGTGTAATTTTATATTTTTTTTTTTTTTTTTTTAGTTTATTTCAGATCATACAATCCATAAATAAAACAGAATAGAATAGAACAGCCCGCCCACACATACACAATTTTACAAAAACAATAAATTCAATTAAAAACAAACAACATTCAAAAAATTATAAACCACACACTAGAAATTAAAATAGAAAATAATTACATAAAGAAAATTAAATAACAAAAGTCAAAATTAATATATTAATGAACATCATGTCATGTATAATGTGTCTGTATTTAGAAATATAAAAGTATGTTTATCAGTGGTTTAATACCCATAATACAAGCTTGTGACTACATGGCGTTGTGTGAAAGCTTTGTAAAAGGTATTTATATTTTAACTTTTTGGTGCCTATATCTTTTTTATCAGGATAAACGCCAGGATACCTTAAAAGGACATACACAATGATCACATTGATAATGTTCTTATGAAACGTCAAGTGCATAGTTTGCAACCGGTTTTTGTATGACCAGATGGTATGAGTGTTAATGGAGCAGAAGAAGTACGTTAGAATCGTAGTATTAACAAGTAGCAGATGGTGTATGTACAGACACCAGCACATCAAGTTACCCCAATGTGTCAAATTTCTTTGATGGTTTTTCAAACCGAATAAGGTTCATATTCAATTGGGAAAATTTGACACATTGGGGTAACTTGATATGCTCAGTTGGCGTCTGTACCTATCTCTTATTTATTTTACGTAAATGCCTTGCTTGTTTTCAAATGCCAAGCTTTTGAGTAACACGATAACAATTCGTGATCATTACGCAAACTTCTATAAAATATACCGGAGGATAATATTATGCCTTCTTCGCTTTTCTCTCTTCTATATTCATTGCAAAAACAAAAGACTGCATTTACCTCTAACTACCTATCTGAGAATCGCAGGATTTATTTACAAATGGAATTCCATTGAATTTATCACAAACCAAAGAGGACAGCGTAATTGCTCGAAATACTCATTTACTTGGCGTCGACTCGGTAACTCTGAGTGGAGATATCTATATCTGAGATCTTTGAAACTCGATCGTTATCGTTTATTTACAAGAAAAGTGTTTCTTAATTTCTTTATGAGATCGTTATTACAATTTTAAATAATTGCTTTCAATTAATATTTGTTTCCGTTTGCTATATTTTTACCGGCAACTTGTTTTAGATTATAGTTCGTTCGCGTTAAGAATGCAGTAAAAATGCAGTGCAACTGCAAGATAAAGGTGTATTCCACAGTGGTGTTAAATTCCAACAAATTATATTTTAAAAGATTAAGTTTAATGAATTTATAAAAAATATTTTGAAAAGATTTGATTGGTTAGGGGCCGGGCTAGGCCGACGAACAATGATGATTTTACTGCATTCTGAACGCGAACGTACTATAAATGCAAATGCTGTAATGTTGACTTTGTTGTCTTAACCGTAAATGTTAGCATTCGTTTTATATTTTATTTATTGATGACGACAAATCCTTGTTATGAACTTAACTCAGTCTAAAATATCCACGTTGGTACCCTTAAATTCCTTATTTACATTTATTAATTTAATCGATCTAATCAAAATCAAAAGTCATTTATTCAATTATGGCTGGGGATCAGTACTTTTGAACGTCACATTTACAATAAGACAGTCTCCTAAGAAACCCGCCTTGCACCACTTACTAGTCTTTTTGCTGGGAAGAAGGAGTGGAACAAACTTCCAACCAGTGTTGTCTTAAATGCTCATCTGACTTGAGTAACCAATGTTGATTCCTGACACTAACACGGATAATTTATAACTTTTTAATCTTCTAATATGTATTTATGTCGGCATCAGCGATGTCTAAGCGGTGTGGGCCGACATCAGGGGTTTTGTGGTACCAGGTACATAACGTTGAATAATAATATTCATTGCAGTAATAACCTCACTTTAGTAAAAGTAATCACATAACATAACTCAAATAGGTAAACAGACAGTTTCGCACTGGACTAGTATCTTCGTTGGTGTACCAAATCCCACTCAGCTTTGCCTAGCTTCCACTTCCCAACATGACTCCATCCACGTGACATCGTCCGCGCCAATTGTCATGACAGCTGACGTTTGCCATAGACTCTGTACTAATGTAATTAACTTCACAACTTCTTAATTTTCTGAGTTTCGTTCGCCACGACATATATAAAATTCTCGTGTCACAGTGTTCATTGCAAAACTCGACCAAAACGGTTTGACCGATTCTTATGAAACTTTGTGTGTATATTCAGTAGGTCTGTAAAAAGGACGTAAACTAATAAAAACTAAATAAAACTTTTAAATTCTAAGGAGAAACGAAGTTTTCCGGGCAGTTAGTAATCCTATATTATTCTTAAACAGCATCATCCAAAACAGTAGCAGCAACGATAGATATACTATTTTAGACCATAACAAAACACCCTAACAACAAATGACAGAGGATCCTAATGAGTACCCCTGGAGCAGACGTTGATATAGGAAAGCTAATCAAAATTTGGTCCACAAAAGACGCATCACTCGATTCACAGAGCGGCCAGAACTGTCCGTGACACGTTTCACTATGACCACGGCAATCAAAGTTGTAATTAGCAACTAGTGAAACAGTAAATTAAACGTCCTTTCATGTGACAAATTTACGTGAGCCGATCGGAGGCTGAATTTTCCGGGGATATGGGATGAGCGAAATTTGTGTTTTTTGTTCGGGTTTTTTGTTGATCGGTAAGGTGTTAATTTCTGTATGGCGAGTAATATGGAAAGGAGAAGTCCTGATGTTTTTGCTGCTGTAAATAATTATTCATAAAAGCAATATAAATAAATAATAGGTAAGTGAAGGAACTACTTACAGTATAGGACTCCCGCGCGTAAACGTTATATGATTTTAAACAAGCACTATTTAATCTTTCTAAAGAATAAAGATAGTTTTATTCTGATTATTACTGCTGCTGCGGCTTTATTCTGGTTATTGTTGCTGCTGCTGTTATTTTTTGCTTTATTTTTTTTTTATTTTTTTTTTGCATTTATAGAAATGCAAAAAAAAACATCCAACTGGAATGGCAAAAACTAACTTTTCAGCTTTATTAGCTAAGTAGGTATAATATTTTATTGACGTTTTGCTTATGTTTGACTAATTTAATGAACAAAAGAAAAGCTTTATTCTTCACCAACTGTTGATAAAGACCGTCAGTAATTAGCCACAAGCCACTGCTTGAAAAATTAAATTTTATTTTAATTAAATTAAATTTTATTAATTTTAATATACAAATAAACCAATATATTGTGATAATAAATTGGTAGTCATAGTCATAGTAGTCATAGTATTTTATTGATAAGGGATTCTTACAAGTCATATACAGATTCAATATTTTGCTGTTAAGCGGTTATTAAAATATACATTACCTAAATTATTAAACAAATGTCAAACACAAGATGTCAAACAAGTTAAAGAAGCAAATAAATAGCGGATATTGTTGATAACAACTATAACAATTTTTTATCACAATATATTGGTTTATACAATTAAAACTAATAAAATTCTAAGGATCAATTTTTCAAGAAGTGGTTGTGCTTAATACTAACGGTCAATATTCTAAGGTGAAGCTACACTTGGCAAAGTTGGTTCGTAGATGGCTGACTGGCTGTAAATATTTTAATAAAATTCCTCCGTATCACTAAAAACACATCAAACCGTGGGTCCTAACTGTCATTAGTAGATCTTCAACTGTCGTTACGAGAAGCCCGAATCCAGGAAGAATGACATTCAGTTATACAGGGTATTTGGCAGAACGTTGAACATACAAAAATGGTGGATAGATGGGGTCACTCTAGGGATGTTTTGCTAAAATTGGAACTCCTCAATCACTTTTTGCTTTTTTTTTTAAATGCAAGTTGTAATTAAGATTAAGTATTTTTTACATCTTTCTGTAAGTTTGAGGACTCATAACTTTATTTTCTAGCTAACATCTGTTTAAAGCAATAATTTTATAAGAATCTGCCAACATTAAAGATTAAAAAAAATGCCAGTTTTACTCATTTTAGTACAAAATACACTTTAAAGTTAAGTTTTTTTTTTAAATATTCAGGGGGCCAGGGCCAAATAAATTAGGGCTGAGTAAGTAGCAGATGACCCCACCTATCCACCATTTTTGTATGTTCAACGTTCGGCCAAACACCCTATACCACGGGATGTCATGTTACTTGGTCACTGGTTTGTGGAGGTCAGATAAGCAATAGACCATTAGACTGGAAACCGATCGAAACATAGTTGTTAAAGGCTGAAATGAGAGTTTTCAAATTGACATTCTAAATTTTAGTTAATAGGTAGTTCTACAGTGTATTGTGTATTTTTGTTAATATGTGAGTACAATGTATCTACCAACATAATATCTATTTATCGAGTCCATTGCTTATTTTTTATATACCTATCTCAGTATAGCTCTTATTACTCTAGGTGCATCGTCCTCACATAAAATCTGATTGTTGTATACGAAGTATTGTGATCCTATTTTAAAAGAGTAAATATGGAGGCTTTTCCTCATTCTTCTCCATACGAAACTACCATTTGGAATGTGCAACTAGAATCATTCTCTTAATTTATTTTATTTTGTAAGTTAACGTTCAAAAGTGCCTGTTATGGGTCTAATTGAAATAAACGATTTGACTTTGACTTAGAAACTCAATAAAAATGAAATTGCCTTTTGATCCATGTAAAATTGAACGGGAGGAATTTGTAATACTGTCCATTTAAGAATCGAGAACATGCGGGCTGATAGGTTCTTTGATAATGTGTCACTCCTCATTTAGTGGAAGTAGAACGAAAATAAAAATGTGTTTTACGGTGGGTTTAAATGTTTCAACTTAGAGTCAGCTATATTTGGTCTACACTTAAAGAAAATTGAAAGACAAGCCTTTGGTTTTAAGATTGATAACTAATTAAAAAGTAAGAACTAAAATATGAATCGCCTATTTTTACAGGTTGTAGATATAAATATTTTATATTTACAACCTTTTTTATCCAATAACTCCCTTAAGTTATGGGATAAAAAAGGTATGAATGAGACCATAGTATTAAATAATCAACTGGCACATGAATAATTTTTTAATTAGGTAGGTATATTTATAAAGGTTTATAAAGGTTGTCTATAAGAGATTGCTTTTAGCGATAAGGCCGCCCATTGTAACACCTTATGTACCCCTTAAAGTTATTATTTCTATTCTATTCTATTTATTTTTTTTTGTTTTCTTTTTTCATATTCATACATTTTTCAATTAAGTCATTCGATTCAGTCACGATTATTAATGTAAAACATAATTATCTACTTAAAATATGAAAACGACAAAATATCTTAGCTTAACATAATCAATGATTCGCTAAAATGAAAATGTTTTGAATTACTCGTATTAGTCAATGAAACTTAGTTAAATCTAAATTAGCTGATTTAAATTAAACTTTAAATTGATGATTTTGACTATACATTTTTGAAGGGTTTTTTGTTTTTTATTTTTACGTACATACTTCTAATGGATTATAAACCTCGACTTATGGGATATAAAGAAGTATGGGTTGTGTATTATGTAGTTGTTGTTTAAACCACCTAGTACATAAATTCGCAAAATCAAAAACCATTTCTTTGAGTCCCCAAAAATATAAATATCTGTCTTATCTTTACATTTTTTCTCTTCCATCAATTAACGCATCATTATCAACTTCTTGATTTCCATCTTTTTAACAAATCAGTTCTAATTACGACAGATATTAATGACGTCACGGCTGCTTCCGTTTGAAGTCAACAGGCCCAAAGGAGACAGCACAGCTGTAGTACATTAATAAAGGCCCCGAACTAGAGCAATGTAAAACGATTTCAACCTATTTCTCTGATTCCCACGACATGGTTGATTAGAGGACTTACGATGGTTCGTTACTAAGACAAAGCAGTTACGAGTACTCTTTAGTAAAGGATATTGGATTGTCAATAAAACATGGAGTTGGCCTTTCTCAGAACATAATTGATGTTAAAACGAATTCATTGGATGCAATCCAGCGCATACAAGGACACAAAAAAGCTAATAAGTATCTTGCAATTAGTAAAAAATTACAATGATGTATGGTCGTTACTTACGTTTTATTTAGTTTAATTTGTAGATGGTTTGTATGGTTTTCCAATGACATTTTTGTATAATCACTTCGTCTTATGCGGATATGTTATTAACCATTGTTGGAGAATTTGTAATTTCTTATATTCGTGGTCAGTGCCAAACGTAGCGCCCACTTCCCTTAAAGTTATAATTTGTAAGTTTTTATAGAGCACAAAGGCCAGCACATTAAGCTACCTCGATGTGTCAAATTTTTTAGATAGTTTTCAACTTTATTGCAAACAGAATAAAATTCATGTTCAATTGGGGAAATTTAACAGTTTGGAGTAGCTTGATGTTCTGGCGTCTGTACAATAAAGTCTTTTCTATTCTAGTGATATAGTTTTTATATCGCCCATGAAGCCTTTGACTCTGCTTTACAAGTCATCGAGAAATAACTGTTAGGCATGCTGGTTTACTTCACCGTTTTTTTAATCAAATTATAGTCATACAATAATGCTTGAATTCAGAAGACAAAGCTGCGCGTCTTGGGTTCAAACTTGATCAAAGATAAAGAAAAAGATAAAGACATATTTATTGCGTATCTGTAGACATTAAGTTCTTATTAGTAAAACATAACATTTTTAGTTTCAACAGTCTACCCAAGTCGAACATGCAACAATAGTATTTAAGACATTAGATTTACAAAACAATGGAGGTGCATTTACTAATATTTTAACATTTTTATCAATTTATTTTTAAATATATTTCCACACAACTATTTATGATCTCGTAATGAGTTATAATATTAATTCTGTGATACGAAAATAATAGCCATTTTGGTTAGTTCCAGATTGAAATCTTCTCAACAATAACTATTACACATGCAAATTTCTCCTAACCAAATTGCCTAAAGACAATTCGTATGCTACCCAAGTAGTTTCTCAGCATTCAGTGCTACTAAACTACTAACTACAACTAATAATTACGTCTCTCCAACATCATGACGTCTTCAGCAATTTGGTTTCCTGCAATTAAACTACAATTGACTTACAGTTGCATTGCTTGATTTCATCGTTTCACCGCTTCTAGCATTTACAGTTGTGCCAACTTAAAATTAAGATATTTTTTCTTGTATGTTAGCGGTGGAATGCAGTGCAGCCTTGGGCTTGGCAAATTACATGTTGAGCTACAAGATGTATGAGTTTTCATCTCTATCATCTGTTTAAGTCTGAAAGAAAGAAATTAAGCTCTTTTGCTTGGTTTAAAAATAACTATCTATGGATCTGGTTCTACAGGTACTAGCTGGTAACTGTACCTTAGGAAATCAATGGCATCACGTTATCTTCTTAATGTAGAAATCATAGAAAAAAATAAAACCCAAAGGAAAGACAGTTTTTTTATTAACGTTACTCCACACTGTACCTCATACGAATATGTGCTCCGTGCGGGAATAAAACACGCGACACGCAACGTTACAACCAATTGCTCAACCACTATACTTACAGAGTCGTTTTTATTGGTTACAGGTTGAAACACACATGGTAAGTAGCGTCATGGTAAATAGATTAAAAATAATAAAAAAAAACCCTAAGATATAAGAGAATTTTGACAATATTTTTCAAATGAACGTACACGTATAAGGACAATTTATGACAGACGGACTGCTCATGACACAAACATTGGCAGTTTCAAAACCACAATATTTTCCCATGACTATTTTCTTTCTTTAATAAGAGAATTGTCCTATTTCTCAAACTACATTTTTATAGTTTAGTCTGTCTCAAATTAAAGCAATTAAACGTTTTGAAGTGGAATTTGGCGTCGGCGCGGCGTTTACATCTGAAGCCCTCTAATCTTTATAGGTAGCAAAATTTTGATGAATCATAATAGTCAGAAATATTAAAGGCACATGAAATCGTCTCTTTTATCATCCAAGATTATCTAAAAGTACCTAAGTCAATGCCCGTAATCAAAAACGATCAAAATGCAGTTACAATCTTATTTCAGCGATAAATTTATACTCGACGCCAAAAACCTAAGAAATGCAGGGAAATTGGAAGTATTTTTGAATTTTGTTGTATTATTTAGGTTTAAGGAAGTCTACGTAAAAATATTGTGATATCTGAATGGACATACTGGTGATGTTTGCAGAAAGGTAAGAAACGTAGTTCCAACGGTCATGCATATAATTACAGTCAAAAGACCAATTCCCGAAATTTTAAACGTTTAAAATCTAGTTACAAACTCAATCCAGCGACAAGAAATTCTCAAAAATTTCGGTAAATAAGACGAGTTTAGACGGATTGAGACTAACATCACAATGCAAACATTCTAAAAAGCCTTCTCTGGGTAAAAGGGGATTAATAAACAAAAACCACATAAGTAAAACCAAAACACATAACTTTTCAAACTTTTTAACCAAATAATGAATTCACTAAAATATATCCTGTTTATCCGAACACTGCCCGCGGTCAGTCAGTGGTCAGAAAGCAATTTTAGATCCGAATTTCGGAAATTAGAGTAACAATCCTATTTCATAGTGTGACCCGGTGTTGGGTATTGGGTCCGAGTTCTCTTTGCGGCTTCCTATTTAACGGTTAATTGAGCTACAAACATTAATTGGTTCACAATAATTTTGTGTGTTTTAGTTGGATTACTAATTAGCGCCATGTTTTGCCGATTCAAATTGTATTCGGTTTTGTGATAGCTTTATAGTGGGTATTGGTGATGAGTGGTTTAATATACTGCAGGCCTAGCCTTATTACAAATTCTATTTCTATTATCGTAATCGATAAGCCGACAATATAAAGAAAATGGCGTAGGATATGGAATCAGCTGTTTGTCAACTGTCAAGATGTGTATGTAATTTTCAGCCATATTACAAATTCTACTCGTTAACACTTGACAGTTGACAAACAGCTGATTCCATATACGCTATTTTCTTTCTATTTTCGCAATAGAATAGAAATAGAATTTGTAATATGGCTAGGCTTGCTGTTTCGGGAAACACTTCTCAGGTATTCGATTTCATGACTACTAGTAAAAAAAAAAATACCTTTGAAACAAAATGAGAATGATGAAAATGGACTCTTACTTAGCATGGGATGATTATGACTGTATTTATGTTTTTTTGCGCCTAGCATGTCATTTTGATTTTATTGTAAGTAGTAATACCTACCTATATCAAAACCATCAATCTCTTTCCCTTGTCTAATTTTTTTACCCTCCCGATTGAATTTTAGTCAATGTAAATAGAGTCATCATAGTAGAAAAGAAAGATTTATTTTATTTGCCACAGAATGACATGCACGAGCAAACAGAAAAACATAACCTAAAAAAAATACTTATCAATTATATCATTTGCCATTAACTTGACATGAATGAATTGCTAGAGTTATCACAAGTAGTAGTATGAAGTATGAAATTTCGTGCCCATTCTTTTCCATACAGAACTACCTTTTAATGTGCACATTAAAAGGTAGGTAGTTGCGAGTAGAATCACTTTCTTAATTTCGTCGTATCCTACGAATAGTGCCCTAACGAACTTAAGGGCTTTCTTTTTTTATTGCATTATTCAATTCTACTCATCATACCACATGTAATCAGTTCAACAAAACAATTAAAAACGGTACAAGTTATCAAATAATTAGGTTTTCTAAAAAGCCACAATTATAAACACTACGTTTTCAACGAAGAATAAAGCCACAATAGCCGTCGCGCCCTCTTTCTTCGCGAGTAGTGAGGGTGCGCGGGCGCCGGGCCACGTGCAAGCGCCGCTCGGCCACTATTGGGTACATTGAAAAAAGCCCTTATGGTGATTGTGGCCGTGTTCTATGGAATCGCTAAATTGGATATGTATAGAAGAGACTAAGACCTAATTACGTTTGTGTCTTTTTTCTACGTTCAAATTATGTTTTTGTCTTTTATTATGGCGACTGTGACCTAAACATTTCCGCAGATAAAAGGCGTAATGTAACTTATTGCTCAAGTCCAACCCTACTTTGCCTTAACACAACTGAGAATAAGGATTTAAGGGACAAAATGCGTATAAAATATAAAGGTAATTTATTGAAAAAAATGCTAGTCGAACCATATGATACCCATTCACATTATATGGAACCACAAACACATAACTGTTCATAAGTAATTTAAATAATCACAAAAAAGTGTCTCCTGAAAAGTAGCTATTATGCAGTTACGCCCCTATTCGTAGGATACGACGATTTATTTAACTTACAAGTCTGACGTTGAAAACCCTTCTAATGGTCTAACTGATATACATGATTGGACTTTAACTTTGAGACTTTGGTAACTTGCGGTGAAACCCTGAAACCCAGTAATAAATTTAAAAAAAAAACATATATTTTTAATTACATCGAAACAAATGTTCTTTTGTCTTGTAATATCCTTGTTATTGTATCATTTCTCAGGAAATCAATAAATTCCGTTTCATATTTATCATTTTATTATCAGTATTGAACTCAAGAGGGCATTAATTAAATATCCAACATGATTCATCGTGCCACTGTTTTATGTATATTATTTGTTTTGTACTGGTGACCTGGCCAGACTCGCACGGATACAATGACGATATGGTGATTTTTGTGCTATACCTAATAATACGTACTAATCTATTACTGTGGGGCAATCAATTTCAAAGTTAAATCATTTATATATATATATTTTTAAATCATCTAACATAGGTTGAACAAAAATATAAAGTTATCTTGGTCGTCCCTCCCAAAAGGCAGTTTTGTATGAAGAAGAATGGGCATAAAACAATTTTTTATACGTACATTGATCAGACATACTCCGAAAAAAAAAAAAAAAATTAAAACTTTTTATTTCAAAGTATAACATTAATTTTGGTTAAACCCACTTCGCTTAATCTTAATTTGAAAGATTATGTGCGAGTGAATAAAGACCTAGGTATTTATTTTATTCTAAAATAGGTATGTACCTGGAAGAAGAAACAAGTTAAATTTTATGAAACACAAACTCACTTTAAACTTAAATGTCAAATAAATAATTATCATTGTTACATTCTTAAAATTATGCATCTAAATATAAATATTGCGAATAATAAATTACGTTTAAGTAATAAATTGGATGCCATTTCCTGCCTAGTCTTTTTCAACTGTTGAGGTCGACTTTTAGTCTAACTGCATTCAGCTAATGAGTGATTTGTCAAAAATTTAGTTTTTAGTCCCTCATCTAGATTACAAGAAAATATTCGACACGTATTTTTTTCTTTTTTCACGCAATAAAAAAATAACGGCGATACATCGAGTTAAAATGTCGCATGATGTCACTGGCCAGTTTAGTTTATGCTAGCTAATGACGTTACAAGCCCCCACTTCTCATCTTTAATGCGCTTAATGTAAGCAGTTTTCCATCAATTTGAAAGTGAAAAAAATATATGTCGAATATTTTCTTGTTATCAAGATGAGGAACTAAAAACTAATTATGTTGTCGAATAGCCTGTACGAGTCATGCATCGTACATGGCACGCGCGCATTGCATAGGTACATCAGCGCTTTTCCGTCACCTTGCACAAATTATAGTGTAAGGCGACAGTACATAATCAGCGTTCATAATCAACGGTACTCATTACAAATCATCAACTAAACGTTCATATAGCATTAGTTACTTGATAGTTAAAACTACTCAATAAATCGGATCTTCTTTGGTTATCAGTGACTTATCATTTCAAACGTATCAAAATCAAAATCAAAATCATTTATTTGCTGGAATATGGGTACATGAGATATTACAAACAAAAAAGTTCTTATTGCCATACTTTCTGGGTGTAATTTATCTATATTATGTATGTATTTAGAAATATATAAGTATGTTTATCAGCTGTTTAGTACCCATAACACAAGCTCTCAAGCTTAGGTTGGGACTAAATGGCGTTGTGTGAAAAGTTGTGGAATGTTTATTTATTAGTTGTGGAATGTTTATAACAAAGGAGTTCCGATCAGTAATTAATGTTTACCCATCCACAGAATGAACTCACCAAGCCTAGCTTTACCTTCGAACGACTTGTGCGGCTGTTATTATTAAGCCACGAGCTCCTACAGAAGTAGTAATAAACTAAAAGTGATCTGTTAATTTTACTGTATTAGAAAATGTCGATAAATATAGGAACTGTGGGGAAACTGTCACAAGAACGAGTTATGAGGGAAATTATGGTGGTAGTAATTTTCAAAGTAAATACGGAGTAACGGTGTGGCTATGCATTCAGCGGAAAAATAATTATACTCATAAAGTAACGTTTGTATTCGCTGGAGAGTTAAGAAAGGTGTACGAATATAGTAATGTTGTTTGCTCTCATTATTCACTTAACATGCAGGCGCCAGCACATCAAGCTACCCCAGAAAAGATCAAATTTTCCCAATTGAACATGCACCTTATTTTGTTAGCAATAAAGTTGAAAAACTATTAGATAAAATTGACACATTGGGGCAGCTGGATGTGCTGGCCTCTGTACAACCTATTTGCTGTAGTTTTGGACTGGTCAAAAGCGAAGTCGGTCGAATTTCAACTTCGGCGACCACTAGCGTACAAAAATTAAACATTAATGCGTGAAGCAAAAATATCAGTTTCCTTTGAATCTTGCGCGCACAGAGAAGTGACTTTTGGTGTAGTTATTGTTTATTAAGAGTTGGATTGCAAAAAGCTAGAAAGGCTATATTCTGATCACTGAGCAAAATATTTAGTTGTAAATATTATTATGCTACATACAACCTAATTTAAATGTTTGCGCAACTGCTTGTCAAAAAAAGTTTAAAGCACACATTTCACATTTATTGAAGTATTCATTAAAAACAACGGGACTTAATATTAATTGGTAAGTTGTATTATATGTCTACTAAATTTATCTGCAATTAAAATAAGACCTGGTCCGATAGATTTGGTGTAGCAGTGAACCCGAATAAGTGTCAGGCGATCATCACTGGGAGTCCTCGTATCGTCAGTCGGGTGGACGTCACAACGTTGCCGCCGATTCTTTTCGACGGTGCGACTGTTCCTTTTAGCACTGCTGTAAAGGATCTGGGCCTGCACATCGATACGACCCTAAACTGGCGTACGCAAGTTGTTAGTGTCAGCCGGAAGGTTACTGGAACGCTGCGGGCTCTGTATCGGCTGAAAAACATTTTACCATCGAAGACGAAAGCAATGCTTGTGCAGACCTTAATTTTCCCTATCATCGATTATGGTGATGTGTGCTACTATGACCTGAATGCAGATCTCCTCAATAAACTTGACCGTCTTCTAAATAACTGCATTCGATTTGTTTTCAACCTGCGTAAATATGATCATATCTCTGAACAGCGTTCGCTGCTAAAGTGGTTACCCATTCGCCTTCGTAGAGAACAAAGAGCACTAACCACTCTGTTTTCATTTCTTTACTGTCCTAATTCCCCTAGTTATCTATCTCCTCACTTTCAATACATCTGTGCCAACCACAATAAAAACCTTCGCTCATCGCATAACCGTATTCTCCTATGTCCCACTCACCGTACTGACTTTGTTCATAGTTCTTTTTTTGTGCAGTCTATTTCTCTGTGGAACGCTCTCCCCCAGGAAATCAGGATGGCAACCAACCGTTTATCTTTTAAGGTTAAGGTTCGCGAGCATATTCGTAAGAAGTTGGCAGTAGTATCTTCACAGCGCTAATGTTTTTTTCTTTTTTTCCATCTCTTCGTAATTTAATTTTTATATAATTATATTATATTTATAGTGTACATATTTATGTATTTATACTCATAATATGTATTAGTATTCTCCTTTTATTTTTTCATTTTTAATTGCACCTAGGTACCACTGTTTTTCTCTGCATCACCTAAAGGTTGACTGGTAGAAAATGCCTATGGCATTAAGTCCGCCTCTGTACATTAGTGTGCTTGAAGTATTAAATAAATAAATAAATAAATAAATAAAATAAATTTATGGTATCCGATTAATATCGGATACCTACCACAAATTCGAATCCCAATCCGAATTTTGTATCAGATACTTGTATACTTACTACAATTGTAAACTAAAACTAAAAAAGTTGTTAAAAACAAAAAGTTAGTAGTTCATATTATATAAAATGTTCATATTATATAAACTTTTACGTTGAGGATTTAGCAAAACTAATATTTGTATAGAGATAAACATTTTAGCAGCTACGGGTCCTATCGTAACTTTTTACTAATATAAAGATGTTAGGCTGTCAAGCGGTATAAGATAATATTACTACCACGCGGACGAAGTCGCGGACTAAAGTAAATTATTTGAGGTATAAAGATAATGTTCGAAGTTCGTTTATCAAGGTGTGACCAATTTTACGACTAATAAAACGTATTTGTTCAAATAATCACTTGCCTGGTGATAAATATACATCTTAACGAAGTGTTATCTTAACATAAGAAGACCGTTAAAATGGTCAAAAGCTTAATTTAATTAGAAGTTTATGCTAATTTTACTTATAAATCTCGGATCGACTAATTTACAACGTCTTTTAGGCATACCTACATAAGCATGTGAAATAGCCTTATCGCTACCGGTTTATGATATTAATCGCTCCGCGCTACTTATGGCTCCAAAATGTGACGTCACGTGTTACCTGCTACAAACGCAAGTAAATATTTGAACACCTTTCAATCCACAGAACCCGATTGTTACTATCTAGTAAATCCGGAAGTACCAGAAAGCCGATTAAATAACGCGTTAAAAGTACTAAAGATAAGATTGATTATAACATCAAACATTTATATTTATTTATAATCGACAATGGCCTGTATTGACAGGCAAGACCGCTTGGCTCACTAACCTACAGGTCACACATACGCTTAATATTATGCGTATGTTTTCCAAACCATTCACACTTTGACGAGTTACGTCAATATTTACTTTAAAACTTTTCTATTCGCTGGTACTTGCGTATTATAATAAAAGAACGAAAGCGAAAAGAAACTCCAATAACAAAACACGGTATCGTTTAAAAAGATCAAGTCATGTTCTAACAAAAGGGAAAGATTAAACGGACTGCCCACTAAGTTTCGAATAATCCTTTAAAAATAAGACAAAAGGAAACCATCGTTATTCGTTACACCGACTAGAAACATTCAATATCAGCCTCGACAACAATGGCCGGAGCTTTTTTTTATATCCACTAGCGGAATAAATTCCGTATCAAATTTCTCCCCGGATAACGATTTATCTGCCGGCTTATACCCAATCGAATTATTCACAAAAGAATACCCACGATTCGGGGGTTTGCGAAAATACATAAAAAACGCTATGCACTTTTCTCTTCCGTTGTACGCAACATACGCACACTGTTCACGATAGTACGGAAATACTCTCGTGTGTAACGTCCCATATTCTGGCTCATCTCGTCGGCTCGTGCCGTTTTTGGGCGAAATGGTGTCGTCTACCGTTCGAGCGAAAGTCGATTTTCGTAGTGTGTGGACGCCGCTTTGGAAGGGCGGCCGTCGCGTAAGCTACGGACCACGTGCACCTCGACTGCTTGCGCTTAGTTCTTCACGAACTGTGTGGGAGGTTAGTCCGCTACATGAATATAATGTTCCTTGAATGTCATGCGCTAAGCGTTCGCCGCGAAAAAGCGTATTCCGCTTGCGCCCAGCAGTGATACGTGTGTGAGTGTGTCCTCTCCACGTGATTTTGACAGTCGAATCGTTCACAAAAGCCGGCTCGCTTTTATTTTTTTTATCAACAGTGCGATGTGCGTGAACTGAAGCGACAGAGAAAGTGTTTTGATAACAGTTTACGTGAATGAACCGCCGGTACAAAGAGATGTTGTAAAATCAAGGAACCACACCAAGGATGAATATAAAATATATCTTGGCCCAATTTCCGCCGGCTATGGAGTGTTTTCGGTAAGTTGCTAATGAGATTTTTGATTGAGGATCAGTATCTTGAATTAATTTAATTTCGAAGTTGGTTTACAAATATTTGATTCATATTATTTTGTTGGAAATTTGAGTAAATAGGTTCAATCGAAGTTGAGTGTAAATATAGTCGTGATGGAATGATTGATGACTGAGGGTACTGACTCGCCCTTATTTGAGTACCCGTATCGGTCATCTCTCGATATTGGAGGTATCAATATTCGGAGACCCCTTGAAAGGTGTCATCAAAATTTATAATATCATTATAACCTACATAACCATATATTGTGGGGAAGGGGACTGGAAGTTAAATTGCTTTTAGCAAAAGGGTTTCAGTACGGAGTTTCAAATTCAGTTTCCAGATTAATTGTCCTGTCATGTCCTTAGGTAAGGCTCCGCATAGGTCGGCCTGCGACAAATTAAATTCATTGTTTATGTATAACGTCACTTCTGCGCATGCTCGTCACTATGTCAACAAACTATGTACATATACACGGAGTGTCTATGTATGTGTGTACTTGAATATTAATGGGTCTGCGGAATCGTGTTGTAAATAGATATTTTGTAATAGTGATAAGTTTTTGCGTTACTTATTCTTCTTTAACTATTTTTGCAGCATGTGTCAGCTCTAGAAATGCCTAGTGCGTTCAACTGTGACATCATCTTTTGTTATATTAAGACCAAAGTCTTTGAATCTAATTGTTAGTTCTTGTTTATTTAAAACTGACGTTGCATACGATTCTGTATTACATTTTCCTTTTAAACGTGGTTAGCAACAAGAGTATTTATGTTGGTTTAAACTTTTCTGAATACTTTATGAGCTAACTTACTTCGGCTTAGCGTATCTATGTGTATACCTGTGAGTTGGTAGATTTACTTAAGTAACAGTTAAGCCTCTATAATCCTCAAAGGATTTGGCAGATCCCACAGTTGGTATATATATACCAACTGTGGGATACTAAACCGCTGCCATGATAATGAGTATATATGTTCATTAACATATAGCATACTATATGTACGAGCTTACGTTACTTATAGATCTATATAAGAAAGTTTTAAACCTTAAAAATACCTGTCATACTTTAGAATTTATTTTTCCCGTGAAAACTATTGATCAGTCGTTAGTATGCCTACTTGCATGCTTGCTTGCTTGCTTGCTAGCTCGCATGCCTGCTATACTCTATTGAATCTTTTTTGTTTGAGATTTCTTTTCGATTTACTTAGTTGATAGATTAGGTTGATAAGTACCTACTTTAAAGAAAACGTTAAACCATGCACGTTTTGTTTGCAAGAGCGTTGGCTTTCATGAATGCACGCATGCTTGCTCGTACGCATGATTCCTTGCATTTAAGTTTTCTTGCATGCATGCTTGCTATCATATTATTTTAGTAATTGAATAAAAAGAATCTTTGAAACTATAGGCTTGAAATAAAAAAAAAACGGATATATTAAAAACTTTAATGATTTCGGATAACTGTATGCAAAGACGAAAAGTTTCAAAAATATGCAAGTGTATAGGTACATCCATTACTTAAGCATATGTTAGTTTTAAATGAATTGTAATATTATTCTTTTATAAAGTTGTAAATATATCAAGACGAACAGAATATAATTACCTTACACGCTCTTCGAAAACGATCAATCATTGTTTTTAAACGGAAAGAGATGAACAAAAATTTAAAAGTCATCGCGAGAAAGATGGAGCATTACGTAATGATAATTTAATTTATTTGAATACCTTATATTTCACATATTTTACACCTTTAATTTGTGCACACTCTTTCTGTTATTAATAATGTCATTTACATGAAAGATTTTTTAACTAACCTCTTACTGTCCCATTGCAGGGCAAAGGCCTCTTTCTTTACAGAGAAGGTACGAGCATTTATCACTCTTGCGCAAGATGGATTAGCGATTTCAAGCTTATTCATTTCGTCCAGGTTTACTCACGATATTTTCCTTCACCGATGTCAAAAATTATAATAAAAAAAAATAAAAAAATTGTAAAACATGAGTATGCAGCAAATAATATGTGCCAGGTCTAACGGATAGATCCGCATGTTCTGTGATTTCTTTAGTCACTTAGAGCTTTGCCTCTTATACACGAGGTTGAAGGTTCAGATTGAAGGCATATAACAGCGTGAATATTAAATTAAAATTAACTTTCATGTTATGTTTTAGGGTTTTTTAAGTTAACATCAGTGAAGGAAAAAGTTTGCGAGGAAACCTGGACTTATAATAAATATAATTCTAAAATTACCAACCTGCATTAGGCAAGGGTGAAGGACAGCTTCTTACAGTGGTACAGGAACAGTCTAGTTTTATTATCACATTAAAGTATCGTCGACATACGCTTATCAAAAATCTTTATCAAGATTATTTTGTGTTATTATATCGTATAACATATGCCTATTATGATTATTTTAACATACCAACGACATTATCGAAAAAATATATATCGTCATGGCAAATCTATAAATCAACAAGCTTGTTGTCCTATTAAACTCAATTGAACTCTATAGGAGATCTGATAATTCGCTAAACAACCATAATATTATAATTATAATAGGACTATTATGCCACATTCCAGTGGTATCAGATTTTGACGATCTACGTGGTGGAATGTAGCAAATTAACTGCTGATACAATCATTGTTAATTAAATGAGTTTAACATAACACTAAGTCTGTAATTTCCGAAGGATTAGGCAGCTCTTGTAAATACAGTCACATTTAGCTAGTTCTGTTTAAACCCCATGTGGCAAGGTGGCAAGCCTATTGCCACAAATCTAGGCTGCTTCTTAGAAATTTCAGATGAAAAAACTCAAAACCTCTTTGTCCAATCCGAGACTTTATACTCGGCAGATGCGCTTGCGACCACTAAACCAACGAGGCAGTCTAATTAGACAAGATTTTAGATAACTTATTGAATGAAGTAAGCTCTTCAAGCTTATCAGACAGAAGTGTTGCTTGTAAGTTTATTTCATCACTACTTATTTCTACTAAAACACTAGGAAGCAATACAGAAAGGTCGTTTTGAGAAACTGTCGAGTAAATTATTGCGTTCATGAAGTGCAGATTCTCATACTGATTTGAATGATAGTTTTTTTATTCTCAAAAATACAACAGTCCGTAAGAAATAATTTTTCATCAAAATATCGAAATAAATCTAGCAACACCGATAACACTAGCTGGAAATTTGCTACAGGATACATAGTTTCCGTAGATCATGACAGCAGATTTATTGATCTTGGCATGTAACACATTGCTATAAATCTTGCTTGGCAAACAATGGTGGTTCCAGAAACCATCTACACTACTGTATCATAACCGTTATCAACTGATAACTGTAATCATAAATTGATAAGTCATTAAGTTTATGCAGCAAACAGTGGAGGTTGTTTATCGATACTTAACTGAATGCGTTTGCGCAGAACCTGTAGTCATCAACGAGAAACTATCAGTACGAACAAAAATTAAGTACGTTTCTGTACATTTGTGTGCTTAGATAAATACATTTCAAAAGTGTATTTATGTGTTTCAAATGATGAAATTTAATGTAGGTGTAAAAATAACTGGTTTAGTACTGACAATGCTCATTAGAATGAGTTATTTCTTTTTACGCTCTACAACTATTAGCAAAAATATTAAAAGTGCAAAAAAATATGCCAGTGGGGGATACAAAATCAAAGTTTGTCATTGCACTCAAGGAAGAGAGGATTGCATGAGCGAAAAACGTCAAATTACAAACGCTTACCTACCTACGCGTGAAAAGCGATTTGTTTAAACACTTGTGACTTGAAGTAAAAGCTATTTATAAACATTGTGTATAAGAGTATAAGAAAAATAACTCTAGTTTTAGTTGTTTCACTTAAAAAAATAGACAATGTTGTTAAAATAATAAAACTAAATGTTTTGAGATAGAATACTAGGTAGGTAGGTTAGCTATCTATCTATGACGTATATATTTGCATTAGTGTGGAAATATCTTGTACCTCAAAGCAGTACAATAAGGTTGTTCATTAAGCAAATGCGTTCATCAACCAATAATTTATGTACTGTTTGCGATTTAGGTAAATCTACCACAAACGGAAGCTTGTTATTAGCAATCGTACCTGAATTTATGCATGATATTTAAATAGTTATTAGTCTGTAAGCTTTCTTTAAAATTAAATAAATAAATAAACTTGGCTGGACAAGGGATTGCTAATACTTTGCTAAAATACAATAAACATTTAATTTGTTCACCAAAGATACAACACGTGAGAATCAAAATGTGTGAGCTATTAAAGCGTACATTTTGATTTAAAAAAAGCCCTAATATAATAAAGTGCACTATTTGCAGTCTAGACGGTAACAATAGTAGGCGCCGACGTGTATTCGAAGACCACTAGTACCAATTATATTTCACCTGCTATAATTCTCACGATGGCTATTTATTCGTATCACAATTCACAAAGCGGGCAGTCGGTGGGTACTAAAATAATGGAGTGCTTTACTTCCCTTTGTTTTCAAAATGGTGGCGTTTGTCGGTGGCGAAAAAAGATGGCCCCTATTGTAGTGTTTTTTACCAGTTCAGCTCAATTTTTCGGCACTTACTGTCATTTGTCGAGCTTTCGTTCGGACTTAATTCAAATGAGCCAACCAACAAGATAATAAAAAAATATTCAGCACAGATGTTTGTGAATTTTCAATATAAACTTCGAAGATTGAATGTACGGGTGGTCCTTCAAATTATTCTAAAGTGGGTATCAATTACGTGCAAAAATCTCTCAATCATGTTGGCAGGACTACCTGGTAATCGATATGACTTTCGCGCGTTCGTGAATTTATTCGAATCATGTTGCGCTTGAGCATCGTATTGAATCGTGGCAATATTAATTAGATTCTTGGATATATTGTCGTGTAAATGACCTTGCTCAACACACCTGGGAAAATGCTTACATACATAATGTTGTGCTGGTTGAAGATTCAAATTCTAGCAAGTATCAATATGGCATCAGAGAGCGGGTTAATGTTTAATGATTAAACAGGAATTAATAAAATCGAATCAAATTATGATTTCCAATACTATCTATACTAATATCATAAGAAGGAAAGATTTTATTGTTTGTTTCTTTGCATTGAATAGGTTTTCAAAACTACTGGACCGATTTGAAAAATTCTTTCACCGTTAGGAAGCTACGATATCACCGAGTGGCATGTTACTTTTTATCCCTGCATTTTCACGGTCAAAAGTGAAAGTCAAGTCAAATCATTTATTTCAATTAGACCATTTAAAAGGCACTTTTGAACGTTAAACTTACAAGTTAAATAAAAAATATTGACTCTAGTTGCCCATCCAAAAGGTAGTTTCGTATGGATAAGAATGGGCTAGAAACTCCATACTTACTCTTTTAAAATACTTTTTACGGAAACTGGAGCTACGCGGGTGAAACCGCGTGATGTCTGCTAGTATTATTATCAAAGACATTCAATACGTGCTATAGACGGGACATCACGAACAAATTTTTCATCCAAAACTTGTGAAACAAACACAAGTCCTTGAGTTTTTTTTAGTACGCTCCACTGCCGCTCCCATATTCATATATTAATCTAGATGGGGTTACTGAGACATGGGATCAAAGTTTTTCTATGACATTTCCTTGATATTCCCGTTCTATAGTATTTTAAATCTCTTTGATTACTATACAGAGTTATTTTTCAATGACCGGCCAAGTTTTCCCCTGAGAAAATTTGGCGGGTCATTGAAAAATAACCCTGTATATACGAGTATACCGAATAAAAATTAAGATCTTCGATAATATACGAAACATTATTGCTTTTTACGTGTACCTACTCGTGTGTATATGAAAAAGGTTTATAGAAAAGGCACGAAAATGGCTTATCTACAAACAAGTAAGTTTGGCGCGGTTAAACAAGCCCCGCGCGGCTTCTTCGCGAAATCGATACTCGCCTTTGTGGCTCCTATGGGAGTGACTAACTCAACCACTAATAACCTTACCGGTAGCCGGTATTGGATACCTTAAGGAGAGCCTTCGTAGAGCTTATCGATAGTGTTAGTAAAGTTTGGTCGCTGTTCATGAAAATGTGTGTTTAAGTTGTTCCGTTATAGAAATAAAAGCTCATCAAGATCAAGAGAAAAAAATTAAAATTATTGGTGAAAAAAAAACATCTACTAATTTTGTTGTGGCAGATGTTGGTTCTGCTAATATGCTTCTCTTGTATGTTTAACTATACCAAGAAAAAGTGAACAATGTGACTAGAGAGGAAACAAGTGCACATGGGACACATCTAAGAAAAATCAAGAAGCCCAGAAGAAATAAAAGGCAGGAAAATAATTCTACTTATTACTGGTAGAAGTTTACTCTACTTCCAATGTGGAAGCAGCTTCAGTTTTAAGGGGTGTGTCAAAGTACATAAGCTCTGCGCTAATAGCGTGACAACGCGTGTAAACGTTTTATCCTGCAACGTCACGCCAAGCTTACCGTGCTACGGCTCTTACATAGTATATTCCAAAATAATTCTCTTTGGAGTATCTTCCTGTTTGCTTTTAGATACTAAGCTAAATTTTAAATTACCTTTATCACGTAAGTCGACGATTTCTATGTTGTAAGTAAATTAATGAACCGCACTGTTGACAATGGTGATTTTTGACAACTTTGTTATAAAACATTGTTTATTAACAAAAAACTGTACCTATAGGTCCATTCGTTTAGAATCTATAGAAATCACAGATAGATAGACACACAAACCCACTCATTTTGGTCGGGGTTTAAAAAGTAAAACAACCTGTGCTACTAATTTTTGAACAAAACGGTAATTCAATACCTACTTCTTTACTGACTATGACACTAGTTTTATAAAGATGATGCAATGGCATAATGTACACAGATAATTAAAATAGGTATTAAACTAAAAAAAGAAAAGCAATTCCAGTTATTCAAGAATGAAAATCAAATCGTGTAATCATAGCCGCTGTTTATCGACACGTCAAAAGTTGTTTAGACTTCGTTCTAAGATGTTCGACTTTCCACTCCCAATTCGCCAAGAATTCTAATAATGCAAATACGCGATCATGAGTTTGAAGAATAACGGAATTCATACTAGTAATGAACTAACAACTTGACTGGAACGTAATAAAATTAAATAAAAATATCGGAATTAACCTATGTACTAGAAGAACCTAGTTATGAATCAATTTTTCGATTTGATGAATCTACTTATTATTCTTGGTGTTCAACTAAGAAGTACTGATTTCTTTGATATCTGTAGCAATAATATTAAAATTATTTACACAGATGTAGTACTTGATACTGATATTAATTCTTATGTAGGCATAAGTATGCAATCTCAAGAGCATTCCAAATATGAACATTCAAGTGCAATAAACATCAAACATCGAACGTGCAAATCAGACGATACCAAAATAAGCTAACCAGTGAATGACCTTGTAACCTTTGTAAACCTTGATTTTTCATTATTTATGTTTAACCATCGTTTATTTCTCTATGCGATGATTTACTCCCGAATATTATTAGGAAGAAAGAGAATAATTTTAAATGATGCGGTCAAAGAAGAAAACAAATTGTTTGAATGAATTAACTTGATTACTATGAAAGACAATTGATATGAAGAACTTACAAATATGGAAACTGAAAGAGTCGAAGTATTATTAGAAGCCGCAGAAATAGAAAAAGATGTACAATATTAACGGAGCATGAAGTTACGTCACTGTCAACGAAAGTAATATTGAAGATCTTATCGAAGTTGATCATCTTATATCATGGGCAGTTGATTTGCTGCCAACTAAATTGAAAATTGACCCGATTGGCAGTATTTCAATACTGATGCATTTTGTATCATAAAACTTTGACATTTCGCAAAAGTCACGCATTTGTTGCGCAAACGCCATTACTCAGCCCATTTACGTTGCGTCGTGCCAATATATCGTATATTTAATTTATTACCGTGTCTAATTGGTAGTATTATACTGTGAAATACGTGTTTTGCTTCCTACAGAAATTATCAGAGTTTTATGGGCACTCACTGTCTCTTTATGTATGTTATCTTAACGGTTTCGGATTTCACATTTTACTACGGTTTAGACATGTAAATAATCGGGTTAGTAAAATTTACAATCGGTTAACAGTCAGTAAATTCCGGAATATCGTTAATTATAAGTATCACTCTATCAGTTTCAAAGTAAAAAAGTATTAAATAAATTGTTTTAGCATGTTCATGATAAGAAACCATGTATTGAGATAAGCAATTCTATCAAAAAAAGGCATTAATAAAAATGTTATAGGGAATGCACAAGTAGTAGATCCCCGGGTTACACCAAAAAAGACCCAACAAAACAAGTTAAGAAACATAAATAAATTACACACTTTATTTGTCTCCTACTAATTAGGCAGCCCTTATAAATTAAAGTGTAAAATTAACGTTCTCTTGTCACATTTGATGCACCTAATTAAGTGACAATATATCAAATGCATAGTTTAGGGACAGCTGATAAAGTAAAACTGGGTTTTACGGTATCAACTCAGCTGCTTATCGAAGCAAGTGAAACGCATCTTAAACACGTTACCTAATTATGAATGAGGGCAATGTGCTAGCGACCGATGTGATATACGAAGTGACAATAATAGCCACGCTCGGTGCAATGTTTAGATTGATTTTCAGTAGGACGACATTAATAGATGTTGTGTCGTCTAGTATCTGGTGTATTATTCTCTTAACAGTCACTTTAAGAGATTTTATTTCTCGATTATCATTATCTTGAGTATTGTTCACGTGTTTGATCCAAGATCCCCTGATATTGTTCTGAATCGAGCAAAGCCTCTATTCAAAAGATATCCATGAGGTGAATTCAAAAGTAGAACTTCTATTTATTAACGTGATTCATATAAAATTAAATGTACAAAAAATGTTTCTTCTATTATTGTCTCTCCTGTCAGTTTTCACATCAACCCAGACAATTAATGGATGATTTCACGGTATATTTAACTTTTCATAATTACGTCACGTTCTTTTGAATACTTTGTAGAACTCGTATCAGGAAACGGGGACGCGTCACAGACGGGAAACATCGTCTCCCGGTGTGAATCCATGGAACTATTTTAAATTTTCTCTTTGTATAAATAACAAACAATGATGAACGATATTTAATTGATACCTCTCAAGAATTGAAATGTACAGACGCCAGCACTTCAACCTACCCCAAACTGTCAAATTTTCCAATTGAACATGAACCTTTTTGTGTTTATAATAAAGTTGAAAACCTATCAAAGAAGTTTGACACATTGGGGTTGGTGGATGTGCTGGCTGGTGCTGTACATTTTAATAGTTACGACTAATAATCGTAAGTATTAATAATGTAGTTATTTCCTACTAAGAATTTAAAGGTTGTAAGTAGACTTTGAATGCCATACTGTGGACATACAATATTTAGCAATGCCATTATTTAGCAATGTCTATTAAAACCAAGTAGTCTAGGATAGACATGAGCAAAAATAACTGCAATTTTAATTTAATAAAAAGGACAAGTATCCCATATAACATGGTGTCGATACTTTCCGATATTTCTTGATGAATATGTTTGATAGATTGAAAACATAAAAAATATAGGTAATTTTATTCTAGATGTATATGTTTTAAGTCTATAGTGTGTAGCTAAGAACTAGCTTGGTGTGTCCTTCTGAAGGACGTTACTTCAGAAGGACACACCAAGCTAGTTCTTAGTCCAATACTTTCTCACACAATTACAATTCATAAAAAAAGCTGCGCACTGTCATAACTAAACTATATCAGTCCCATACAAATCAGTGCGTGTGACGCATGCTGCATAAAAGTTGCGCATGCGCATAGCCAGACGATGACATTAAGTACGGCGTTGGAATAAATGAAATGCAGCAGCATTTTCATATAGCAATACTGTCAAAGACAGTTCTGAGTATGATACTTCGGTTAACTAACCATAAAATATACGACGGAAAAGTCAAGTCATGTCAACTATAAAGTTTGTAGTTGACGTTGCTACAAAGTTGTGTCTGTGATGTTTTCTAATGCACAGTAATGAATATAATATAGTGTTTTTGAGACTAAATGTTATCGCAAATAAAGATCGTTATTTGGAGCCGGTGGATTGGTTTGTCGATTAAACTATGCATGGTTATTTATAGACAATCGTGAATGTTAGGGAAAATCTTCTGTTGATGATCAATGTTTTAGACACATTTTAAGGTGAATTAGTTTGTCGACCCAGTAGCATAATACCTATATTATTTCGGTCATCATCATTATTATCTTATCACCCAAAAGATGGCCACTGTTGGACAAAAGCTTACCCCAAAGATCTTCGAGCGGACTGTAATAACATTTGTCTCTTGTTTATACTGTAGTCTTAATACCTAATGCTTATTACAACAACACACCAGTTTTTCCAGTTACAAAAGCGTACAATTAAGTCTCACTTTTATTTTCTGAGTGAAGTCCCATTTTAAATAGTATCATAATCAAAATTAATCAACACTTGTTTAAAGTATAACGGTATTTCTGCGGCCACGCAGTTCCGATAAAAGCTTCGCTAATGATTTACGCCCACAATTTGTATGTGACACGAGAAGTTGAGAAAATAACAGAAATAGTGGCGAGGAAACTATCGATTCGATTTTAAAACAAGCAAAGTAATGAAAAAAGCAATTTATTGACACTCAAAACTTTAAGTTATGATTTTTGTTAACTCAACAAGAATTTTTAATCGAAAATTTCAACTTAGCGCAGAATACTTTCACTTCTAAAGTAACTTAAGATTTATTGACTTGAAATCAAATTCAAAAGCAGCTCCACCCAGCGATAAATAATATAAAGCAATTCACTCGTGAAAACGGTAAATCACTAATTCATTGATATTCAATATATCACCGACCAGTTAAAAATTATGAATCAAACGGCGGAAGTGTAATCAAATATAATATATATGAACTTTTTAAAGCAAGGAGGTCAAATGGAACATAAAACGAAAGAGATTGAACGAACAAAAATTCAAAATTACTATTGGACATGTCTTCTTACCCAAAGTAGGCTTAAACTTTACTGTTACGAACTTAACATTCTTGTTACACCATTTTATTAAAGCGTGATTGGGTAAACGTGGGTCGTATAATAAAGAGCTTTTCTTACGTCTTTACTCGTACCAAATCTTGTTATACTGCGTAAATAGAACAATGTCATTTTATTCAAAGGTATTTTTATTGAGTTATTGTTGGTTGAGGCTGCATTTGAAATTTCAACGAGACTGTTGTCCATTTTATTGTTTTTATTTTAAGCTACGACAGCATTTTAATTTTCAACATTATATCCCGTATGTTTAATGGGTTTTCCCATCGCATTGTACTATGATGAGACTAGTAGACAACAAAACACTCTCTTTAATAATCAACTTTGGATAAAATGTTATGTAAATATGTGAGCACCATGTATCTTTCAATACGCTCATACAATTACCAGCCGCGTTGCTTATTTTATATCACCTATCTCAGGATAGCTGTTTTTTTTTTCTCATGGTACATCGTCCTCACATTAATCTGATTATGTATACAAATATTGTAAAATCTATTTTAAAAGAGTAAGTATGGAGTTTCTTGCACATTCTTCTCCATACAAAACTACCTTTTGGAATGTGCAACTAGAATCATATTAATTTAATTTATTTGTAAGTAGGTATAACGTTCAAAAGTGCCTGTTTTCAGGCCTAATTGTAATAAATGATTTGACTTTGACTTTCTTAAATTAAATGTTAAAACAGACCTTGCAATGTCAATCTACTGCTTTACTAATCTTAATAATAAATTTTGACAGCAACCTCTCTCACCCAAACCTCTCAACAGTGAAGTCAGACCTCTAAAATAAGTAGCACGCTATTAGATACGTCAAAAATATTATTAATACTGTTTTAAAGGTTTTAGGTTGACAGTTTAGGACAATAAAAGACTTTCGCAGCTTTAAACTAGCTAAGTTGATTATAATGATTTTTTCAATATTTTGTTAAATAATAAAACAAAAAAAATAAATTAGCTACCTGCGCAAGAGGCGTCCAGAGCTCCAGAGAGAGAAGCCTCTCAATGATACAAACTGTGGACGTATGCTGAACAAGAGCCTCACCAGCTTGCTGTTATTAATTTTGATGTACGCAAAGCATACATTCTGCTAACCTACACGGGACCTATTCCTCTCATTAAAATAATAATCAATAATCATTAAAAACACATACATCAGCATATTCTTAACTCACTATCTTTACCCGACAATCTCGATAGTTCCCTAAACAATTTCAGGTAGGTACTATTTCACCTACCTAGATTTAAGGATTACCTGAATTCGTGACTGACAGGAGACACCTCCGAACTAAATCCTAGGTTTACCTTCACAGTGCCTTCCCGAGTGATCTATGCGAAAACAACTAATCTCCTACAGCTACGTATGAATATACTACCTTCATTTTCCAGAAAATGTCGTCTTAAGAATTCAAATTTATCGTGGAACGTTGGATCCCTGGATGAGTCAAGCGGTTTGGCGGTTTCGTGACAAGAATGCCTTTTATCCCACGGTTAACTTTCGTAAATTTGATATACGCTCCAAAGCCTCGTAGGGCGAACGCGGAAGTTTTTAAGTGTATAACAAAGAGCAAGGCTAAATGGCCGTTAATCAATTTGTTTTCATTGTGAAAATACCTTTGTGGTGTTTGAGTGATAATTTATATCTCGTTACTGTAACTATTACGTTTGAGTAATGTGATATTTTGTTTGCGTTTTTGGCGTCATCTCACATGAGTACTTTCAGATTTTAAGCTTGATTTATTTTATGCAAAAACTACTGTTGATTCAAAAACCTTATTCATTTTGAAACTTTTATAAAGTTACCAACTTGGTTCACTAACAGATAAAAAGGATACTTGAACCTTAAGTTAAAGTGTATTTAAACTTGCCACGTGAGGTTAGCGTTGTCTTAATAGTCGTATCTTAAAGCTGGCATTGAGTGATGATCCGGGCGGAGAATTCGCTTTGTATTTTAACTGCACAGGCTCCATTTGCACACATTGAACTTGAAAGTGAAGTAGGTAGTTGACCATTATGTTTTTTTTTTATTTCAATATCTGATCTACATTGAGAATGCCAAGTAATGCAAGACTACATTCTCGCATCTGAACCAGAGCAAATTGTCTAATTTACATATTTATCATTACATTTAAAGTTTCCTATAATTATTTATTAAGCGAGGTTTTTCTCACAAAAACAATCTGTATCTCTTTCTTTAATTCACTTTACCAGAACTCAAATACATTCTTCACGCATGATTACACACTATCTCGGCGATATTCAGATATTCATATCTCAAGTAATATTCATCCCTTAGTAATTCTATTGAGTTAATTTAAATTCCGTGCACCCAGGAGACACGTAAAGTTATAACAAGCAAAGTTAACGATGTGAATCGGTTCGCTTACAAACGACGCATCGCGTCACCGAGCACGTGCCTAGAGGGTGACTAATCAACATAAAGCTATGCTACGCTATGCTGTACGATATTACGTTCGCTTATTTAATAGTACTATACTACTTGCCTTCCGCATTCATTTTGTCCCGGTAATCTTTTAAAGTCACCATGACTTCAGGCTGGGTGGTATATCATGCTATGTTTTGATTGTCTGCTCCAACTTCTATCGGTTCTTCGAAAAACATGTCAGCTCACTGTCACTTAAGAATGCTAACTCTGCAAGCTAAGTCTGTAACTTCAGTTCTTTTTTCAAAAATTTTAGTCCTCATAATGAAATAAAAAATCGAACAGCTTCAAAATATGTATAATGTATCTTACTTGCAAACGTCACATTGACATGCGACGTGGTAACAGTGACAGCTAATACATCTCGCTGCGTGTAGCATAGCTTGATGTTGATCACAAACCGTTAAGATGGGCCTCCACCAGTCCCTTCGCTGACAGGAAGTAATAAGTCCTTGATATGAATCGGATTTCTCATTAAAATTATCACGATTTGCATAATTTTCCACTGTGTGTGTTTTCTTTTCCGTTTGATAAGGGATAAGGGTCACTTTGTTTAATTAGAGGTCTGTTTAAATAGACTCATTAATGGACTTAGGTCTATTTTGAAATAATAAATTACCTCTTCTTTCATTTAGATAATATTTTTGAGACGAGGCAAAAACAAATTGGTTCCAATTTATTTCCATCTTCAAGTCTCGATCTTATTACCGGACAAAATTAAGATATTTGACGGATGATTAAATTGTACCGGACACGGAATAGGTACAATAATTTAATATTTGTTTTAAGAAAATGAGGTTAGTATACGGGTTACTGATTATAAAGTAATTGAGTCTCAGATTAGATAATAGTAGGTAATGATTGTTGTAATAAGGTAAAACAGCTAAAAACAATAGACATTATTGATTCCAAAAAGAGAGTGAATAGGAAAAGATATGTCTAGCTTGTTTCTTAAAAAAAACTTAAGTGAACTGAAATTAAAACAAAATAATTATTCTAGAGTATTTTATGTAACAGTAGAAAAGTCTACGAGAACGAGTCGCCTTGCGATTGCAATACAAAAGGGTGCTAAGAACTTCCTCGACACGTTTCCTACTCGTCCTTTGCGGAAATTACAGAACAATGTTACATAGAACATGAGGATATAGGAACTGTGTGCCTCTAGAACAAATACTTGACGTAAACGTAAAAATGTTTTATTTTTAAGAGATTCAATTATTTGTGTCCATAAATGATACTAATTGGGTTTGCCTCATAAATTCATCTTAAAACGCTAAAAGATATTTGAGTTCCCGATTATTTTATGATTTGAAATAATACGTTTACGTCAAGTGTAAATAAGCGACGTGAAATGAAAAAAATAAAAAAAAAATAAAAAAATGAAATGAATGATGATGATGATGAATTTGTGAAAATTATTTAAAAAAAAACAATATCAAATTACCGTCATAAATGCTTTTTTTATTTCACTGTCAAGACTTGTGCCTATCTTTATGAACGTTATTTTGTAATACGCATATACAACTTGGGCTTTTGAAGGCTACTTTCTTTAGGTTGCCTTAAAAAAAGGCACATTAATTTATTAATTTAAACCTCATTGCAAAAACAATAATATACAGAGGGAGATTTCAAATATCATGTAGTATCCAAGTATTTTAATTTCAAAAACAATCAATTTCGACAAGAATTTTGATCGAACCGATAAAAAGATTAGCTTTGTAGTTTAAATATTGCACGGCCGGAACTGCTGTTTGTTTACTCAACACTTTTTCAGCGATCGTCAATTTGGTTTTTAAACAAAATCCGTGAACGAACAAACATTGCGAAATAGTTTTATAGCGCCCATCAAAATGACTACAAGCAGATGGATGACGCGAATGCATTGATGACTTTTTAATTACTGGACTGGGTTCAATGACTCCGTAGATTCCATACAGCTATGCTTTTCGTGATACCGTGGCATCATCTCTATTTGAGTGTATTACACAGGAAATTAAAGAGCGATATTATTTTTTTGTAGCAAATAACGTAATATTTTGTTGATGGATTGAATGGATTTATAAATATTACGTGTAATGACGCAGTCTTGATGAAACAGGTTCTCTCATTTTATCACTTCAAGAAAGTTACGATCCAAATAAAATAGTGATAAGAAAAGTTTTAATGAAATACCTGAAAACTACGACGCAACATCAACCTTGTCCAAAGAATACGTCTTAATTTAGACAAAATTTTAATAAAGAGAGTTTTTTGTAAAAAGATTCTCTAGATTCCTAAGAAAAACTGTAAAGTCAAACAAGAAGTTAAAATATTTCTTTTATAAGTTTGTAAGTAAAGAAAAGAAAAAACCTCAGAAAAGAAACTTCGTTTAAAACTTAGATGGAAATATTCGAAGTGTGTCAAATGCGTTATCCCACGCGACTTATCGGGTCGAGTCGAATTTGATGACGGTAAATATAATCGAATGGAAGAATTAATACTTTCAACGTTACATCAGGTGCTTGAACGTGGGCGAGATAAGAACGAAGATTTCTTTCCGCTACACCCAGACAATGCATTTGTTGGAATTGGAAATGTTAAAACATTCCTGCATATTTTATTGAAAACAAATTCAACACTTTTACTTGTTTCGTTACTAAATAATGGAATGAGATCAGCATTGACTTTAGTTAAGTGAATAACAAGATCAAAACAGCAAATTCATTATATTAAGAAAATATTTCTGCTGAAGAATGTAATATTGTTTTAACACTGTGGCGTTCATTTAACCTAAACAAAGGCGTCATTGCTTTTGTAACATTTGGCGATGCCTCATCTAACAGCTAAAACACGTCGTTCTAAATCAAATGCAGAGACGTCGCAAGCAAAAACTAGTACATTAATATAATGAGGAGAACGATATTACCATCATCTTTGATCTTCTTCGCAAGCTCCTATTTTATTTTCTAATTCAGAACTACACCATCTTTTTTTGTTTAATATAATGATATTTATGAGCTGCTGCATAGTAAATCTTTTCTTATTATTGTTCTAGTTGTGTTTTATGTTACCATAAAATTGAATTGTTGACATGAGTTCAAACTTTATTTGCCTTCGGTTTCACTACTATTAGTTCATGCTAAGAATGTTCACTTACCTAGTAAAAATCAGTTTCTGATTCAATTAGAGCTACTAATTATAAACTTCCTTTATCTAGTGAAGATCATAGGCATGTTGTGTGGGGTTTAACGTCTTTCCTTTTATCCAATAATCATGCTTAGGGAATTATAAAAGGTTTTCTATCTTCATTAGTAGGTGGGTACCGCTTGATAAGTTTTTAATAGCGGGAAAATTAACAAGATAAGAAGATTAAGCTTAAAGCACGTGTACACCAGTTAGGTTCCAATAGTGCAGTGGATTAGAGAGTTGAATTATAGCAGGATAATGTCACAAAGACAGCATAGTGTAAGTAGGTACATAATAATATATACTCCTTAAATACAAACTATCATAATTATTATCAAAGATAGAAAGTACTTAGTCTTCTGAGGTCTACTGTCTTGTGCCAGTAGCAGAACAAAACAGTCAGTTTAATAATCAACAAGAAACTCACTGAAAGTTTACGAAATAATTTCGCGACAAACTTTAACAAAAGCGATATATTCGAAAATTTCAACAAAACATTGTCACCATTTGCCAGGCAATATCAAATACCACACATTAGCAACTCTGAGTGCACAAAACTTGCTAATAGGACGAACAGAACGAGAATTTCAAGATCGTACCGTGCTCTCTGCTTACTCACATAATTAGTGAGGGAAAGTGCTCCTAGATAAAAATACATAGGTAGGACGACATTTTATCTTTAGTTTGATAATGCATTTAATTATTTTATAATATGTTCTATTAGGTAATTATTTATTGATCGATTAGAGTAACTTGTCTGTATTTGGTTTAAATTGATTTAGTTTTTTTTTAATGTGGTATGCGTCTGGTTGTGTTAGAAAATAGAATTGGTATCTGTTTCTAAAAATAAACTAAAACATGAAATTTTTATTAATAAAATTGTGCACTAGTCTTATTCGGGTCCACAAAAAAAAATATGCTTGAAACAAATACTTTTAACTAGATCATTTCAGCTGGAAAAAAATCTATTTTTAGATTGTTCTTGCATAAGTGACTTTGTGTGTTTTGATAAATGTAAAAGATGTCGATTTGAATAACGATTGTTAACTTATATTACCTTCATGCTGCGTTATCTTATGTGGGTATAGCAACGATAACAATACTAGTGTGATCTATATTGGAAAACGCTAGTTATTATTCAAACTAAACGCATATAAAATAGGTACTTTCGGAATATAAAGTTTCCGAGTTAAACTCTTCAAATCATTTACAAAGGTTTCGCGTAGCGCTAACCACAGCATACAGTTCAACAGAGTTTCACTTTGAAAATTCTGCATCTAATTACGCGGGACTCGGTTACTCTGTTGGTTTAGTTTGTCTGTTCGTGTGTTTGTTACGTAACGTAACCTTTGCGATTTACATAGGGACCCCACTGGCACAGATTTGCCCTTTAGTGATACTGGAGATTTGAGTGAATGATTACACGTACTAAAAGAGAATTCCCACATGTTATAAAGGTGAATGGCACCGATACACACAACAGAATTTAAAAAAAAAAAACCTAGAAAAGTGGAAATAACCAGGAAACAAAAAATGTATGAAATAGTGATAAAAATCTGAAAACTTCACGAAGAGAGTATGGCTAACCATATGGCTTGAATCAGACTGTTAAAAGATAGGCAAAATGTGCTTAGGAATTTTATTTACACAATAAATATAAGCAGTGTGTTAATTATAGTTTTTTTTTACAAACAAAGCCACAAAGCTAATAATTTTCTAAACCTGTGCCAGCAAATGTCTGTCTTGTTGACAGTTAGAAGCTCAGAACAAGATATTAATTACAAAGAACGCAATCAGAATTAATGTACTGTAAAATAGTAATTTTAAAGCTTTAAATACTTTATTACTCGTTTCGTATGACGTCACGCCATGTGTTTTAAGTAAACATAGGCCTGTTTATTTAATTTTATTTACTTATAGGCGAAATTTACTATATGTCCCACAAATTTTCTCTCGCCCGTATTGTTTTTATAACCAGTGTTGCGGTCGTAATTTAATTGTCAACTACTCGAATGGTATTTTGAACAGACACATCGTCTTTCGTCATATTTTGCAGTAAATCGTGATTGTGGTTACATTACAAATTCAAATTAGTTCTCAAGATGATGACTGTTTGGATGACAAGACAAATCGTCTGTCTGTCTTCGGAGCAGAGCTTAATGAAATTTCGCTTACTGTTTTAATGCTGGACACGTCTTGTATTGCCGAATGTTTAATGTTATTGGGAGGGGTATTAGTTTTCGAAACAGGTCCTGTGACACCCTTTGTGGCTACTTTAATATCCGGACCTCCACTATTAGATGTCGGAATAGCCAAAAGCTTTTCAACCGTTTGTAGTGTAAATCATTCCACAAGGATATCTACAGATTACATAAACAGCACTGTGGCTAAAGTTGCATAATAATGGCGTATTTTCAACTAAAATCTGTGCGCCATGTTCAAAAATATAGAGCTGTATTCTAGACTTAATTTACATGAATAGCGAACGAGCGGTCGTTCTTTGTCTTTTAAGTTGCAATTAATTATTCCACTTTATGTAAATAAGCCTAGAGACGCGTCAGAGTCGGACCTTCCTACCCTTTTTGCGGGCGACTAAAGCATGTGCCAGCTAAAAACTTAATATTTTATGCTAAGAGAAGAGAGTAAATAAAACATGGGCGAGCTTTAGTAAGCTCAGCTCAATTTAATCTTGCACCGAGATGGCGCCTATATACTTTTACTTGAGATTATATCAATGAATCTGACACTGAACGCGCGCTGAATAGTGATACAGTCACTTGTATGTAGTTCATCGCCAATATCGATACTATCGATCCGCGCCAGTGACATAATGCGAAGGTCAGTGACTCCACCGATAAACTTCTTGACACCAACAAATTATGAATAACCGTAATAATTATTGAATTGTGATATCGACTTGAATTATTGCAGGAAACTGAGCAACGGACGTCGATTAGCGATACAAGTTGAATCGACACTCAACACGGGCAAATCGATTATTATGATCGCACCGATGCGATGTATCGATGAATAATTCAGTGGCGACATCGATTAATCTTAATAACGGCGATAAAATTAGGTATGGCAGGTAGTTTATCTTTATCTGACGAAGACAATAAATTAAAGAGTAGTTAAATCGACCACCCGTAAGGCGATTTCGTAGAATAGGACCACGAATAATAAAACAACATTGAGTGCGAGTGAAGTGTGTCATTAGGATTTCACCGATCTATTATTGTTAAACTTCCTTGCCCGATGATGTTATTTTTGGATCATTGTGAGTTAGTGGACGGATCATCGTAGATCAAAGTTTATTGCTCGCTGAAGATAGTGCGTGTTTATACGGGTATAAATGTAAAAAACTAAACAAGGAGGTGATACTCGTTATGTTCCAAATGAATGAACTCGTAAAAGTGAGAACGCTTGTATATGGACAGCAACAAACTTTTATGTGCGAAAGAGAATGTTAAGTATTACGATTACCGATTTTAGAAATAGAATTGTAACAAAATATAAACCTCGGAGAATTTTTAGTAAAAACAATTCATACATCTTTTCTAAATGGGAGTCATCAAAATAGGCACCAATAGCACAATGGTTATAGCGTTCGGTCGGGCGACCATGAGGTCGGGAGTTCGATCCCCACCCATTGCACAATTGACGCGAACCTACTTCAGACACAAGTATGTTTAGATTAGTTGAAAGGGCTTAAATTTAAAAGAAAACGACATTTACACGTTATTTGCACAGAAGTTCGTAACAATTATATTTATGCGTTACAGACTTCGGAACAAATTAAACTTTTACTACCATAAAATTGCGTTATCAATTTTATTGCGCATACCAACCGTAAATAGTCCACACCAAGTACAGTGGGTGGTCGTGTAACCGACGCTAGATAAAAAGTTCTAAAAACAAAACACGATCGCCAACCGTGCGAAAGAGGCAAAGATGGCAAATGCATGAAAGATTAAAATTCTTTTCTTTGCGATTCCCGTATAAAGGGAAGCCGCAAAAACTTGGCCGATTGCCAACAGGTTCTTTCTCTGAATCGAAGACGACCGACGGACTTGAATTTATTTATTGGGGTTACCAGGGACACATGGTGCGGAGCTAGTAGTACGCTAAAACCGTTTAAGGTTACGTCTCGTGTCTTTCACTGTTTGCCGTGTGCAGAAGAAATGACAGGGTTAACCTTATCTGTCATTGCTGTGTCTCCTCATAAACAGTACGTGGAATAACGTTTGTTGATTTATAGGCGATCATGATTTATTGATGTAGTTGGATCTCCTTTTATATCGTCTAGACGTTTTATTTTTATAAAATCATATTTTTATATTGTTATAGCAATAACATGAGCATCAGCTGTTTTGTGAAATACGACTTGATGTTTTACAATTCTAGTGGTCAGACAAAACATTGCTGAAGAAAATACAATCTCGGAATTTAAAACCCCTATTTGTATATCACCAAATAGAATATCTTTTGGTGGAGTAGACAGTTAAGAAACACCGACCTTTTTGGGATTGTTTTTTGGTTTGCATCATTCCTACTGGGTTCATCTATTACCATTTCGCACACGTTTTCTACATTTGCTAGAACTTCAATAGTTCCATTGATATGATAGATTTATTTATATTTTCTACGCAGACTATAAGTTCGAACATTCAGTATAACTCCTGTTGAATTATACGTGGGCTCGTAGTTAGACTTAATTACTTGCATTCATAATTTACTTTTCTATGACTGACGTTTGTACTCCTTTCTTTTTGATAGTTACCTTTACATTATGTTTCTTTACAATTAAATAGTTTTTGTTATATATCATTTGTTTATAACTACTTCTTATCTTCAAGTATCGCTATTTTAAAAGAGTAAGTATGGAGTTTCTTGCCCACTCTTCTCCATACGAAACTACCTTTTGGAAGGGGCAACTAGAATCATTATATTTTATTTAACTTGTAAGTTTAACGTTCAAAAGTGCCTTTTAAATGGCCTAATTGAAATAAATGATTTGACTTTGACTTTGACTTTGAAGTCAAAGGGAACAAATTTGCTGTAAGTTGCAGTAGTTCACGAGAACTGGGGGTCGAGTCTGCTATTGCAATCGTGTCTCAATGACCGGTCAATGATCGATTTTTGACCTATAACGTCAAACTTATGACACATTTCCCATACAAAAACTGTCAAAGTTGTCAAAAATTCGATCAATGACCGGTCATTGAGACACGATTGCAATAGCAGACTCGAGCCCCTGGTTACGCAAAGTACTGTTAATCCAAAATAAACCACTTTAATGGTTCCATGCATCACGTTTGTTTATTGTATTGAAAGGAGCGTTACATTGTTGCAAATATTCGTACTAATAACACACAATATTCTGAATTTCTTATTAACTGTTGGATTTCAAATTACTTTTTTCTGCTTCTGTATTGTCCGAAAACAGACGGCATTTGAATGTTTTTTTTTTCAAATATCTGTATGAGATAACCCTTGGTAGAAATTATGAACTACTTTCTCACACAGAAAATACAGGCCGTGTCTCAAAGCTAGGCTGATTACATATTTTTAATGCTATTGTTGTTATGCTGTCTCTAAGAAAATATCATAGTATTGATAATCAAATATCAGTCGAAGCTCAATGTTATTTCTGACAAGCTTGTTATATGCTGGGTGGACACCCCTCCATGGACAGATCTTGATAAAAGTTGCTTAACTTTAAAGATCAACCCACGTGACTGTTAATAGTTAACCACAAGCCACTTAATATATGGCACTATTCGTTTTTAATGTTAAAAATACAATGCAAAAGGAAAGGTAACTAATCACTACGAAGCCGCGGGCTACAGCTCACTAAACCACAAAAGGCCTTAATACCGAACTCGTATATTGAAATCAGCAATTTTCTTCATTTTATCTTTTTTCATCGCTTCGATGCCTCTCTCCCACATTTTCATTATTCCGTACTTAGGCTAAAAAGCCAACAGAGCCTTTGTTCGAGCCGTCTTCCCAGCCGTTATGGGGGAGTTTCTCCATCCTTATTTACATGAATAGTGCGCGTACACGGTTTGTTTAACGCGCTATTTTATTAGTAGCAGAACGTAAAAAATGGGTTTGTTTACTATGTTTTTTGGGAAAATATTTTCTAAATCAAGTAAGGATAAGATGTAGAATTATTTCACCCACGACACCATGAATGATCTGTGATTTAATGTAGGTATAATTCTTTAGCAAATCATTACTTGAAGAAGAAATTATAATAGCCGTTGTAATTGACATAAAACTTTATAACGAATAGATGACTTGAGGAACGTCGTTGTGATTTTTTGTAGTTCTCTTAGAATTTGTTTTTGTAAAAGTTACAGGACAAATAATTAATCAGAAAATGAAATCTGTTGAAATTTAAAAATAATAAATATGTCTCCACAAGGTAACTCTTGCAAAGATAACTACATTTTTATTTCGGAGATCAAAACGGGCAGACTGTCAATCTGAATAAAACTTTTAGGAGACAATAATAGTGCAGCGCTTTTTCAAAATTCCTTTACCATTAAAAGTACAGACGCCAGCATATTTAACCAACCGAACTATATCAATTAAATGTGAACCTTATTCTTTTCTGTTAAAGTTAAAAATGCTTTCAAAGAAATTGGGGTAGCTTGATGTGCTTCTTCTCCTTTTCATGTGATTATTGACCAAGCTGGTATTAGTCTTTATGCCGACTCTGACTGGTCTTCACTTGCCGACTAGATATATATCTAATGACCAGATTCCTCACCATGTTTTCCATCCCCATTTATGAAGCAAGTGATAATTACACTCTGTACATTACCAAATAATAATATTTCCAGTGAAATGACCTCCGAAACTTTGTTAATAAATGTAATAACGTATTCCGTTTCGCACAATGTAAGTAAATTGTAGGTACATGTTGATTCTTCGCAGTTGATATGCCGAATACGGACGATTAACGTAATGTAACCAAAACTCACATAAAACATTAACCTTTACTCGAAAAACCATTACAGTTTTAACCCGAATCCGTTTTTAATTTAACTAAAAGCAATTCGTTTCCTTTTTTGTAAGACACCATTTTGTTTTACCAATATCTTCATTATTTATCGCTCAGCTAAAACTGAAGGTACCTCTTGTAATGAATCTGCACTCTACCTTAATTTCCATGAAGAGTATACTTAAACAGTTTTCTTGAAAGAGGTTTAAATATTCTGCTTTATTTAAACTAGCTTCGTAGTTAGATGCTAAGTAATGCTCACTTTGGAATACAGTTTTATAATATAAGCAATTTTAAACGAGTTCCTTGTTATCTTTTTTCTTTTTCCTAGCATCTAAGTTGGTTTACTTTTTAAGAACCAGCGGAGTATAGTAAATGAGAGCAATTATTTAGCTGCGTTTTATGAAATTGTTTTAAATGAATCATAGTTGCGTAAGGTAATATAAAAATATGAAATGACTGTGAATAATAGCGGTATTGTCTACTCGTATTAAAACGAAACAAATGTGGCTTAGGCCTTGTGGGCATCTTCTGCTTGACTTTATCAACTATGTTGGGGACAGTTTCAAGTATAATCAGAGGCAGCTGAATATTATGTAGTCGCAACACAGTTACTGGGCAGTATGATACCTCTAGACTGACTTTTGGGATTCTGACCTGGGGCCAACAGTTCAACATGTCTCCTCAGAAACATGTTGAACTGGCTTGGCATGATTATACATCCATTGATCGATATCGGTAAGCATGTAAAAGTTTACCTTTGATTGAGACGTCTTCAGTTATGAAAGTCAATTTTTTTATTGCGAATTAGTATGTAAATAATGATGGTGTTATGTTATGTTATAGACTTGTACAAATATTGCAATTTTCATTCGCTTGTCTTTATCGTGCTAAAAATATTGTACCCGACTTTGCGAAGCAATAAAGAGGGTAATGATTTTGGCCGCAATGTTTGTACATGTATGATAATGTAACAAAAGAGGTGTCGGTTGAAGCGTCGCGCTTGTTTTGATTTCTTTTCTTTCTTTGCAAAAAAAACGTTGCCGTGAACTAAGACTTTTGTCGTGGGTGTGTTTACAAAAATTTAAACTCTCGTAGACAAACAATTGGACTTATAACAACTATTTCTAGGTATCTGTAGGTCATTAAAATGTTTGTTCCGAGCGGGAATCAAACCCGAGACACGAGTTGCAGCAGCTAATCACTTAACCGCTGAGATTTAATATTGAGTCTGGCAGAAAAGTTAATAACGTTAAGACCATGTGTAAACAGATTTTCTCACACCTATGGTTCAAATATTGTTATAAAACATTTGCACCTACAAAATTCTATAATAAAATACCCGAACACAGACAAAAATTCCAAAAATCAGATTCCCTGCACACAAAACCACAGACAGTTTCAATCCAAATTAAAAAATGTACGACGACACTCAACGGGCCACCAGCTGTCACTTGTGTAAGCCAGTCCGCTTGCAGTTCATAACCAAACCATTAAAGATCAATCATTATCTATACACATACACAAATGCACTTACTACTGGTAGTGACATAAATTATTCAAGCTTCAGCCTCGGGTCGATAACCCAGACAAACGGTGAACGTGGAAACACTATGACTTATTCAGAAATTCAACGAACTATATATAGATACTAAAAGCCTTAACTCTCATTCACACGTAATTTTTTTCAGTATGTGTCAGCGATACACTTTTGTATCAAAACTGTAAATTTTAGATTACCCAAGTGTTGTAAGTCTTACAGTGCGCGTTTAAAGCGTTATGTCTTAAAGCGCTTTCGAGAGAATATAGGTACCGTGTCCATTTTCTTTAACAGCATGTTTTGAAGCGCGCTTAAAAAGCGCCCGTGCGAATTCAAGCTCATTTTAGTTGATCAAACTTACCAAGATTGGCGTAGAAATGCATAAATTTAGATTGTGTGAGCCCGTTTTTTTTAAATCTAAAAGCATTTGGAATATCTGAGCGAGATAAGAACCCGGTCCCACTTGAGCTTCAGCTATCGCGATAGTGATGCTAAGCGAATGGATTTTTAGTTGAGTTCTTCGGTTGAGAGTGGTCGATTATTCCGTGAAGGTAATTGAATGACTACTGTGATTTAAAATATATTTTCATCCTTGGGAACATTTTTATAAGAAGAATGCCAAAAATAAGTGACAGAGATGAAAAGCACATAAAGACGAAAATATTCATTATATTTATAACATGCATCAATTTAGTAAATTGAATTTGTGGTTTATAACAGTCCAAAAAGGTTACAATACTGCCTTGCTAAGCTCAAAAGCGGTAACTCAAAAAAAAACGTTAAGTTGATTTAGATAGATTAACGAAAGACACATTCAATGAACTAAGCAAATTAGCGGTATCTTATTTAAAACATATGAAAAAACTCACGAAAAAGCTAAATTAATCTTTACAGATAAACAAAATATATATTACAAAACTTAAACTATCTCAAAGCTAGCTTTTCCTGTGATACTGCTTTTGCGCTTAGCACGGCAGAATAGTAGGTATCAAAAATTCCCCTTAATAAGAAAATCGATATCATAGCTGTTAACTCTAAACCTTTTACCGATTCAACTAGTACATCTATTTTAAATATATTATTATCTTCCAATCCTGGTTCAATTTGGCATTTGGTAGGAACATTGAAAATCAATCAGAGGCCGATATCACAGTAGTATCAATCTATTTCAAAGTAGGAGACAAGGTGGAACACTATGCTAATGAGATCGACATTGATGAACATGATAATTGACTGTGCTGATTTATAACTGCTTTATTTTACATAGGACGGCCTATTTGAGACAAGTTGATTAGGAAAAGAGATTGACAGTGGATGTTAGTAAGAAAAGTTCTGAGAATGAATTTGGAGGGTTACAAGAGTAGAGGGAGACCAAAGGAACAATGAATGAACTGATTAAAAGAGTATATAGCTAGAAAGGTGGTGACTATTTAGATGATGGTAAAAAGAGATGTATGGAAGTACAAGACAAGAGCTAGAAGAAGGAGAAGCAGGTAGTACTCGTAGAAGTGAATTTGAAGAAATTCTATGCCAAGCCTATATTATTAAAATAGGGATAAAGGTAGATGGATGATTTTTTGTAATATTTTTTTGCTGAATAATATCAATTTTCAATCATAATGATTGAAAATTGATTTTATTCAGCAAAAAAATATTATCAGTAGGTAAGTAGCTGTAAATTAAAAAAAAAGCCATGACAGTGACAAAAAAAAAATATTATTATTCCGCCAAAAATTCTGCACCGCCCTCTACTTCGTCTGCTTTTTCATATACTTTGCGGGCGGGAAAGCGATACTGTACCTATACTGCATCTTAAGCTAAAACACATTATGAACGGAATCTAACATTTCTTAGCAATTCGTTAGTATGTTTGTCACAAATTGCACTGTCTTCTTAGAGGGATGCAAAAATGTATCTTAACTTAAGGTGTACAAATACAAAAATAAATACCTTATAAGTACAATTTAATCGAATTGAATGGTCTGTTTCTAATATCAACATACCAGCTTTTAAATTAATGAATTTAAAATGAATATGCTGTCATATATTTGCGGAAACATTACTACACATTAACACTATACCAAAAAACATATTTTTAATCCATAATATATTATGTCCCTTTGTTTGTAATGTTATAATGTTTGTAGGCTAATCTCCAAAAAAGAACAATTGATTTTGCAGGATCTTTCACAATCAGAAAGGTGATGCTATAAGAAGTAAATTTAGGTGCTTTAATTTTTAGAATATTCCACACATATAGTATGAGAATTTAATGAATGCATGTATGAACAAAAATTCAATTAATTAACGATTCTGATACATAAAAAACTAGTTGGCAGCTATGTTATCGTAAGTGATCTGTTTCCATATTTAATTTATCATTCGTATGTTCACTGATATGAATACTGCTTAACATCTTTTAAGCTTTCATTATTTTGAACTAAAGATAAAAGATAAAGCAAATATCTGCGTGGGTTTATTTAATGTTAATTCTTAACATAACAAGCAGATATGAAAGATATTCATGAAATGCAATTCAATCGACTCTTGATTTTATCGTCTTTACAGATTTTACTTCGCCGTGTACCGCCTAATCATAATGTACCAATACAATTTCATTTGTGTTGTTTATTTACTAGAATAAGATAAGAAAACATGACTTTGCTATTTGGTTTCCATAAGCATAGATCTTGAACCTAGCTGTAGATATTTATTTTATTTAATGTTAGTTTCGTGGCAGGAGGGGGGCAGGGGCGTGGCCATTTTTGAAGAACACCCTTTTGCTATCACGAAAAGAGGATCACAAGACCTAGAAATAGGTAGAGGTAATGTATTCCTTTATACCAAACTGATCATAGACCCAAGTAATGAAAAAAATAAAAGATTGCCTAGCATTCGATATCTGAAAGAAATGTATGTCTATGGTAAATACAATTCTTGCATGTGCATGCGTGTATGTGCATAATTTCAAATTTGTCTAACATTATAAGACGGTTGTTACTTTACTTATTCTTCCGACTAATAACACTGGAAACTGTTCATCACAACCAGGAGTTGTTGTTTAGAAGGAACAGAAAATATTATTAAAAATAAATACTATCAACTTAGAAGGTTTATCAAACAGAAAATCTAAAAAAAAAATATGTTTCTTGATTCTCTAAGCCTATTTTGTGTAAATGATTTTTGGTTTTGATTTTGACGATCTATTAAGTATTGCTATTTAGTATTATATTGTATTGAGTATATTACCTTACTTTCAAAAGACACAACAAAATTGATTATCATCACCATGCATTATATTTATTTCGTACTACTAGTACCCAAACTTTTAGAACTATTAACATAAATTACCTCTAAAAGTTTTTCTAACCACTAAAAGAAAACCTTTTATTTTCTATTCTTGCAACAAACCATTAACTCAGTTGTTATTTACACCCACTAATCTTTTTTTCCGCTTTCCATTAGTTAACATCGCTTCCTTGTATGCCATTTGTGTCGCTATAATTGGCAGTTTAAAAATATAAGCTGCCATGCATGAACGTTGACAATTTATTTTAGGGAAGAGAAAAATATTTTCTGCGACGCGAAAAATACTGGTGGGATTTACTTGTAGCTAACAAAACAGGCAGTCTCTTAATTAGTAACGTAATGATATTTGTAAAGCTTGGTAATATAACTGCTTTTCACTTTTATAATTTTAGTTTGTTTAAGGAATTGTATTTTGTGATAAACACTGCAATGAAAAAGTACACTTTCTGATAGTTGTCGTAATCGTAATGATACATAGGTATGTCTGTTTATTCGGTTTAATTTTCTGTCTGTTTATTCCGGCTAATCTTTGATAAGGCTGAACCAATTTTGACAGGAACTTCACTGGCGGATAGCTGAAAATATGTTTAAAGAGTAACTTAAGCTTAACTTTAATTAAGAAAAGGATTAAAGATTCGGCGCAAATAAATATGCAAATCTTCTCATCATCTTATCTCTAAATGACACACAGTTGTTATCCGACATCGTCGCTAACAAAGCCGTGGATATAGCCAGTCTTTAATAAACTGGAAACACAATCATTCATCGGAAACGCGATATTCAAAGCAGTCTCGTTAGTATATCAATATGATCCAGACTACAAAGTCCTTGATATTATTACAAAGCCTAACTCAACAGAACGAATGCTCTGTCAGCATACGACAGTCAGACCATTAATACAATAGTTTAGATCAATATTATCTATCCTGTAGTGATACAAAACAGGACAATGCATTACAAGTAGCCGGAACGACTTGAATTCAATCGGTCTAATCTTTACTATCGACCCCGATCGAGACAGCGTGTTAGCTTTGTCATAGAATACGAATTTGTAGAAGCGATACTCTTGTGCCAGACATATCCTGCATAGACATTTCAATGTTTACAAAATCGGAAAATGTTTTTTGTGCTCATCATTTGATCAACTTTTACTATAGGACCATGGGACAGAAACTGCGAACAAAATCAGCTATTTTACAGATTTTGTCGAGTTCATAGTAGTTCTTATTCTGTATTGTTGTTCTTATTGTGAACATTTAGTTTTTTTTTTGCAGATTACAGAGCTTGTAAAAATTAAAGTTATTCATATTGATAAGAATAATGAGATTAGCCTTTTCAGGTTTAGTTTAATGTATACCTACTAAAAATAATACATAGATTATAGTTACTTTTAATTTTTAAGTACGTTTTTATATTTATGCACTTTCGTAATTAAAAAATTCAAACAAATACTCATTAAATGGTACAAGACGAGCGTTCAGCAAGAGTGCACTCGCCTATTTTGTGTTAGCACTAACCAGTGGGTCAGCCGTTGAGGATCGACTGATGAGTGTGTCTGAGCAGCTTAAGGCGACATGCGTTTTTGTAGCGCATACGTGATGTCTGTACGGTAAAACAGGCACAAAAATCTGATCCGTATAAACGCTGCAAAAACGCGCCTGAAACGACTCTAACGCGCTCATAAGGCTCGACGACCGAAAGCAAATAGTACGTGATCGATTCGCTTCCACACGATTTGTTTAGTCTTTGACTCTGTTTATGTTTTGTCTCGCGTGAATCAAACCTTTATTTATGTTGAAGTCGGTCGATTGACTTGTTTCGGAAGATATAAACTTTAGGATTTACGATTAACTTATTTATACTTTCTTTAGAAGTAGTTTTCGGTCAGCGTTACTCAATGTAATGGAGACTTTGCTGGATGATGAAGATGTTGTAATGTTTGTTTTGAATATAGAACATTATTCTGAAACATAATAAGTTTGTGTTTACGAGAATTGTTTGATGCACTGTTAGATTCATGTTTTGTTTTAAGTACTTTAATATTAATACAATGAAGTCATCTATAACTTTTCTCAGAATTAATCTAAAAAGTTTTTTGTAAATATTAGCAAAATTTCGATCATTGTTTCAAGCCAGGTTTTATGATAAAAACTTTAGTGGACAGGACACGCATACATACTTACATAAATATAAAATTCACGCTGTTTTCCCATGGGAAATTACTACAGAAAGCCACTTTTCATTAACATCAATAGTTTAATTTCAATAACATACAGACGCCAGCATATGAACCTACCCCAAACTGTCAAATTTTCCCAATTGAACATGAACCTTATTATGTTTAGAATAAAGTTGAAAACCTACCAAAGAAATTTGACACATTGGGGTATGTTGATGTGCTGGCGTCTGTAGGTACATCAAATAGGAATTAAGTCTATATTTTGAAGAACGTTGGCATTCTATATCGGCCACAATCTGTCTAAAACCAAAATTTTTGACATTCTTTATAGCTTAGTTTAGATTGTTACTATAGGTACCTACATATTCTGAACGTTTTTAATTACGGGAATTGGCCGGTCATATGGTCGGTCGTTGGCGGTACCTACTACTTACCTGTCCTCTTTGTACACACTCACCAATAAGACAAGTTTATAACCTAATAGTTACTACCAATGATATTATAAGTAAAAAGGTGTAGATAAGTTATAAGCGCTCAGCCAGGGCTAACTAGCCACACTTGACCTCAGTGTCGCGTCGCGCCGTCAACGGACGCGTGCGTGCGTTAGTGTGCCGTTTTTGAAGATCGAATGTTGTTTAGGTAACCTATCTACACCTTTTTTCTTATAATAATCATTGGTCACTACAATACTCATAACGATGGTCATAATCATATTATAATATGTTGACAACACTCGTAAACCACATTTTACAGCAAAATAAGAAGAACGATAAAGAATCAAAATTACGCGCCTTTACGCGTCAAATCGTAACACTTAAAGAATTTCACTGGATCAAAGTTGACAACTCACATTCGTAATGTGCGGGTAGTTATACAATATACATAGTTACCAATGTGAAGTTATAATTATATCAACTTTTAAATAGTTCGCTGTGATTCATTAACAGGGGACGTTTTTAATTCCCGTGAGTTTTAATTGTGTTAAAAATAGTTAAACGAAGTTTTTATTTTCTGAAAAGTGCGCCTAATCGATTGTCGGTAAGTTTTTCAAAGACTTTTAAATGTTACTTTATATTACGATACAATCCATACAGTATTTTGTTGATTATGTTTTAATAAATGCACAGACGCCAGCTTGCACATTAAGTTACCGCCAATGTGTCAAATTTCTTTGATTGTTTTTGAACTTTATTACAAGTAGAATAAGGATCATGTTTTATTGGTAAAGTTTGACAGCTTAAGGTAGCTTGATGTACTGGAGTGGTGTCTGTACCTATCAAATATTAAAATACCTAATACCAGATCAGTGGGTGTTTTTAATTTATCAGGATCCGAGCGGAAGCCGGCTTCCGCGAACATATAGGTAATTTAATTGTGTCTGGAATTCTGTTACTTGATTTTATTCAGGTTACTCCATTTTTATACGCTAGACCCTATCCAATATCGTTCCCATTTTTCTAGGTCTTAGGGGAAAAAGGTCTTGATGTTAGTATTTTTTTTTTACGGGTGGGTTATAATTATATGACAAAGGCGGACTAATGCCATAGGCATTGTCTATCAGACTACCATCATCATCTGTTCATTCAGAGACAGAACATGGTAGGCGTTACAAATTCTTGAAATTCAAAAAAATAACATATGTATGAGAATAATATATGTGGAGGGCAGTGACGAAGGCTATTTTAGGCAATCTAAACTGAAATGGTCCCGTACAGTGCGGTTTCAGAGGAATTTCCTCCCGCGTACACTTGTATTGTGGATTGAGCTCCCTGCCGAGGTTTTCTCAGAGGGCTACAGTATAGTCCATAGGCTACGGTAACCGCTTACTATCAGTCGGGCCGTAAGCTTGTTTGCCACCGTTGTGGTATAAAAAAAAAAAAATCTAAACGTCAAAATAAAAATCAAAATTGATTATTCAAATCGAAGTGAGAATCAGTACTTTTTGAGCATAAAAAATTATAAAAGAAAGTCCACCACAACGATTGCCCTTCATGTCATATTTTCTAAGTGCTTTTTTTTTGTATTCCCCCATCCACTTGTTGGGTTTTTTTTTTATTATTGTACCCATAACACAAGCTCTGCTTAGCTTGGGACTAGATAGCGTTGTGTGAATAGTCGTGGAATATTACTGTTATTATTTATTGTTTTTATTTGTAGTTAGTTTTATTTTGCATTTTATTATTATTGTAAAATTTAACAATAGGTTGAAACAGAGTATAATGGACGAAGTACGATATTTTAAATAGGTAATGTATTTTTCATGTTGGATTAAAAAATATTTCAACAAAAGTTTAAAAGCCACTGGCCAAAAGTAATTAATTCGTTGAATTAAACGTTTTGCTTGTAATAAGTATTCAAACCACATGCCACAGTAAAATAATAATAGTTAACATGTAAATGAGCTAAGTTCTACTTAACGTGACCCTTTCGGTTTCATCTACGCATTCAATTGTAATACAAATAATGAGATTATAAAGGGTTTCAATTTTATTACGTTTTTGAACTATAATTTTGAAGTTGATTGTTGTTTTATTAATGTGTTGGTAGATAAAATGTACCTATGAATTCTATGAAGTTTGTGATTATGAAGGAATTTGTTCTGTTAATACATGGTAATGTTAAATGTATGTGCTGTTAGTACATTGTTACATAGTTTTGTATGTACAGGCGCCAGCACATCAAGTTACCCCAATGTGTAAAATTTCTTTGATCGTTTTTAAACTTTATGTCAAACAAAATAAGGTTCGTATTCAATTGGGAAAATTTTACAAATAAATAAATAAATAGAGAAATTTTACAAATAAATAGAGTCAAAATGTATTTTTGTACTAGTAATGTCAAAATATCAGCTTCTTACTTAATGCATATGAAAGTATAAAGGTACTGTAGTTATATCAATAAAACGGTGTCCTTAATGTTGGCTTGTTTATTTAGGTTAATATTCGAAATAGTTGAACCGATTTCATACATTCGTTTTACTTTCGAATTTTTTTCCATAAAACAATTTTTTTTTAATTCTGCGATGTTACGCAGTTAATATTAATTAAATACCCAATGCCCAACACAGTTTAGATGATGGGTAATCAAATGCCTCTTCTCCTGTTTTTTATACCATAAGTAGGTATTTTGAATAAGCAAGCCCAAATGATCTCATCACAGGGAAAAGGCATCCCTCCTATCCCTATATTATATTCCCTATATTGATCAGCTCAAACAGTGACCTTAATGGGCTATTTGACAAAATTTTAATTTTTAGTCCCTCATCCAGATTACAAGAAAATATTCGATACATATTGTTTTATATTGATGGAAATCTGTGTAGATTAAGCGCGTTAAAGTTGAGAAAAGGAGGTTGGTAACGCCATTAGCTAGTATAAACTGTACTGGCTAGTGACGTCCTCCGACATTTTTACTCTATGCATCACCGTTATTTTTTGATTACCTACGTGAAAAAAGAAAAAAATATGTGCTGAATATTTTCTTGTAATCTAGATGAGGGGCTAAAAATTAAAATTTTGTCAAATAGCCCATTAGGCTCACTGTTTGAGCTGATCAATATAGGAAATATAATATAGGAAAAGAAGGGAAGCCTTTTCCCTGTGATCAGACCATTCGGGCTTCCTTATTCAAAATACACACATCAAAAGTGTCTAAGGATCAACATATATTTTTGCAATAACTTTTCTCCTGATTGATATTAATTAAAATTTTCTTTAAGGATTCATCAAATAAAGTGTTTTCGTTTGTCACAGTAACGATAAACCAAGTCACCTTTGCATTAATAAAGAAATTTGCCATTTTCCTAATAAAGGGATTTTTGACATTTGAACCACTAATATTAAAGTTCGAAAAAAAGACTGAAATAACAGTTTTCTTTAAAATTTTATTGGGTAACTTAAACAATTAATAATCCGTGTTTCTACCGCGAACACTAACAACACAAGAACATCGGTTTGGCATACTCAAAATGAGTTCATCCAAATCACGCTGTGGAATGGCCGCCCATGTTCGTTGCAACAACAAAAAAAGGTCTTCTTGCGACTGGATACCTTCCATATTCGGCAGAGCTCTTCTCTGTAGCATATCCCATGCATGCTCAATCGGGTTCAAGTCTGGCGACTGAGCAGGCCAGGGCAGGACATTGATGTTAGCTGCGGCGAGAGTCTGTCTTACAACTCTTGCGGTGTGCGGTCGTGCTATATCATGCATTAACTGAAATAAGGGACCGATTTGCACTTGTCTTGTAGAGGAACGATGACGTCTGATACAATCGTCTCAGCATAAATTTGAGCGTTGAGGTTGCCTCTGATCCAAATCAACTCAGTTCTTCCGCCGATCCAAATACCCGCCCATACCATGATGGTTCCACCACTATAAGGATGGACTTCCTGGCAGGATTTTAATCGCTGTTGGCGTCCAGGGGTTCTCCAGTGTCGTATACGTCTTGTATCCGGTCTCATAACAAAACGAGACTCATCAGAAAAGCACACGAAACGCCATTGTTCTTCTGCCCAATTTCTGTGTTCAAGAGCCCATTGATATCGAATCCTACGATTGTACATTGCTATAGGTGGTACCCGTAGCGGTCTTCGGGAATGAAGGTTCACTTCATGCAAGCGGTTTCTGACTGTTTGGTCGCTAATTAAGTTCCCTGAAGAGTGATGAAGCCTCACGGCTAACATCATGGCGGTTATTGTTGGAGCTCTTCGAGTTAAGATTTGAATGTATCGGTCTTGTCTCCGTGTGGTGCAGCGATACCGTCCTCCATGGCGCTCAGCCACGGTACCAGTGCTTCGGTAACGTGTCCAAAGTCGACTGATAACACTCTGACTTGTATTCAGAGCTAAAGCCACAGTACGTTGCCGGGAACCAGCTTCTATCATTCCCACGGCTCTGAGCATTTCTTCCCTGCTTAAATGACGTCGCCGCTCCATAATAACGTTGGTTTTAATCAGTAGTAGGGAAACAGTAGCACTAATAATGTCTTCAATGCGTTGTATGTTTTTATAGGGAAAATATTGACAGCTGATTTTCATCTTTTACTCGAATTTGATTCACAGTTCCTGATTCAAATTATGAAATGCACCAAAAAGGATCCATATAAATTTATAAAATCATAAATTTATTACAAAGCCACATCTCAATCTCAAGAAATCCGCATAAAAATGCTTGATCCCTAGACACTTTTGATGTGTGTACATTTGGTATAAAAAACAAAGGAGAAGAGGCATTTGATTACCCATCATCTATACTGCAGGCCTAGCCAAGTTACAAATTCTATTTCTATTCTATTTCTATGATAGAAAGAAAATGGCGTATATGGGATCAGCTGTTTATCAACTGTCACATTTTAAGTCATATTACAAATTCTACTCGTTAGGGCGATAAACGAAAGAGAAACATTGGCGTTGGTTGCCAAGTTGACACACTGCGTCAATCGCTCATTTCATAGCGAAGATAGAAAAAAACATTGTCTATGGCGAGCGCAATGTAAAAATGCGGCTGTATACTTCGTACGCTGGTGAAACTAGTATACGATTTGAATTTGTTATTTTAGCGTCGAAATTAATTTGGAATTAAGGTAAATCTTCCCTTTACTGTCGTTTTACGTATTATAACTATAAAATTATGAATGAAATTAAATTAAATTAAAAAATTATGAAACCAAATTATGTATCGTTTGGCTGGGGTATCAGATAGTTTGGTAGAAATTTTACCCCAGTTGCGATCTACAACTTCTCTACCTTCAACCGATATACTACCTGGGGATGTAAATCATATTTAAATCAACATACAACATGTTGATTAAAATATGATTTAAATTATTAATTTGGTTTCTATTAAATAAACAAACAACATTTGAAACATAGTTATGTGTTTAATTTTTATGGTTGATCAATATAGGTACATAGAATAGAATAATGTTTATTTGTTTAAACCATGGTATAAAAAGATGATAGAAAACAAAAAAAGAACCGAACAGACAAGTTTACATGTGGTCGAAAGTAGACCGTATTACATTAGTGTATAAATATATGAGTATAGGTAGAACCTCATATAGCTAAACTTTTTTAAATTTATTAGAAAATTACAACTTTGCTTTGCTTTTGCATGACAATGACAACGACAACTTACAGAATTGTATTTCATTATAATGCTGTAATTTTTTGTTTATTTTCGAAGGGTTGATCACTATGGTTACGTTATAAACTTGATGTTGGCAGAATTGCTAAACGTCTAAAATGTACGTAAGCAATGAGTTTAATTTAATTTAAATTGAATGTATTTCTAACATAAACCTATAAAAATATTAGGTTTCTACACTTCTCCTCCCCATAAACTATCACACACTCTTCCTTGCGCGCAATTTTCTTGAAAAAGGATCCAAAGATTTCGCTTAGAGTAATAATACCTAGGTACATAAGATTACCCAATCACTGTTTTTTTTATCGTAGCCGATGCAATAAACAATTCAGCATGGCTCTGCCTTAAATTAGCTCATTTTGGCTACCTCCAGAAATGGCGGTGGATGTTTGCATGCTTATGTTATGTCCATCTTCATGCATAGTTGGAACTGGTTGTGGTGGTGGTAAACGAGCTTTCATCGCAATCTTGTGTAGCACACAACATGCTGTTGTTATTTTGCTAATTACAAAGGGATGATAGTGCAGTACCCTATCTCTAAGCAAACAACTCCACCGAGCTTTCAGTAATCCAAAACAGTGCTCAATGCTGTTACGCGCTTGCACATGCTTTTGAGTAATTATATTGTTCTTCTCTGGAACCTTGAACTGCATTGAGGATGGGAGTCATTAGCCAAGGGCGTTGCGGATACCCAGAGTCACCTGAAATATTTATTTATGTAGAAGAAACAAACAGACATTCCTACTAATTAACTTGATTTTTATGATTTCGTAAACATTTACCTAATAACCATACTCGTTCTTTATTTTGATGAAGTTCACGCATATATGATTCAACTCTACTCGATGACCACGTGAATCATGTGTAGCTCCACAAAACTTTGCATTCACATTGATAATAATATAAAGATAACTGTCACAAATCTGTAAAATAAAACTGAAATTAAGGAATGTTTTAATACTATTATACCTACCTGAACAGAATCAAAATCACAAGTATTTTATTCAAATTAATTATTAGTCCTCGGTCTTGTCTTGTACTCGGAAAGACAATCTATTTCGCCATAATATTTTGGTGATTCAATGCATGAACAACTTGTCTGATGCAGCGACTAGTAAGTTGTGCGTTGAGTAAGGTGGTGAGTGATACCAACAATTCGTTGATAAGATCCTGTGGCCAAGAAACTAAGAGCGCACAACACCTGATCGAAGACAAACAAAAAATAAATCAAATGATAAATAATGTAATAAATGTATGCACATTATGAACTTAATTACCTTGACTTCCAATGGAATCTCGTTGGACCCTTTCAAAGAAGTTTTCCCTCGTAGGTTTTGAACTAAGGCTTCGAAAGTCTCTTTATTTCAAAGACATTCAATACCTAAATCTCTTTGCTTTATTTAATCGAAATCGCTGGATAAACAAAGTGTCCGACATTTCTTCTATAGTTTCCACGCACTGCCGATATAGTTCTCTTCTCCAGCGTCTTAACAGCACTTCTTCGTTATGAGCGCACCACAACATATTTAAAGTATGCATTTTAAAACTTTATTTCAAAATCCAAGAAAATCAACAACATCACACTTGACAGTTGACAAACAGATGATTCCATATCCGCCATTTTCTTTCTATTGTCGTCATAACGATTACGATGATAGAAATAGAATTTGTAACTTGGCTAGGCCTGCTGTTTTAGGCATTGTGTATTCAATAAATACTAATTTAGTGACATCGCGGAATTGAACAATTCATTTGTTTCATGGAACTTTTTTCGAACTATTTTTCGAAAATAAAACGAGTCAAATAGCCCATTCTCATAGTGATCTATGTTTTATTTATTGTTTGTCTAGATGTTATACGATGTCCTATACAAAAGTGTTATTGTATTTTTCATTTGCATAGTAGCAGTCTGGAATGTGGATTTGTGCCCGACTTTCATTTTTTAATTAAACCCCGAGAGGACACCGGTGTCCACGCTGTCATTGTCTTTCTATTGTACCTATATCTAGTTGACACGATTGAAAGGTTGAATAGGACTGAAACAAAACTATTGAAATGAGTGCTGTAGTTAATGAACTTTTTAGGTACACTCGTGCAAAACCTTTAGATGAATACAAACGTAATTCTAAGTTATTATATTTCATTATTAAAATTTTCACGAGAAGTAATGTGATGCTTCATTAAATACATTAGGGATTACCATTATTTCCTTGACCTTTCAAAAAGCTAAAATGTTATTGCTTTCACGTCTTTATTGAAGTAGGTTAAGAATAGTCAAGAACGGTATAAAATATGCAACTCGTTTGCAAACAAACTGTATTTTGTTTCTACATTCGCATTATCTGAACCGAGATAACAAACAATCTTGTTACTCCTTTGAGATGTATTTTCTTTACAATATTAATAAAAACCCGAAGAATATGATGTCATAACCGCATTACATAATCATCAAAAGACTTTACTCTCTTTGTAATACAATGCTTTACCTCCCACCCATTAAAATGCTACATGATCCTCTAACGCAAAACGCAGACCGTTCAAAGAGAAAATCCATGCATTTTCATAGTTAACAGCTCATGTGATCCGGTCATAAATTATTTTTAGAGCTGCTTATTAAAAATTAGAGATATAATCCCTTCTGATATTTTTAACATTTATACAGCGGAGTTCTTAATTGAAACCGACGGTTTCAGTGCAGTAAAATTAAAATTTCAACGTGTCTTCGTTGGCCTTTTAACTTTATTATTTTTCTTTACGGTTCTTTTGTCTTTTATTAGGCTGAACTTTTAGTTGTAACACGCACCGTTTGAAGATTTATAAGCACTTTTTTACAGCCCGTAAGTGCCTAGTGAGAAGAGTTCTATAGCATCGAATTAAAAATAAGGATGGGTATAATCTTGTTAATCCTAAAGGAAAAGGAACCATTTGAAAATTTTCAAAATTTTTTTCGTCGAGTAGTAATGGTTCGGTGTTAACGCCGAATTAAACACTATTTTCTAATGAAGCAGATAGGTTTAAAAAGGCTTTTACTAATAATTATAATTTTAGCACGTTGTGTTATCGAACAATTTAACAAGAAGACATTTTAAATTGAAAAGAATGAATGAACGTCAGTAAGAATGACGGAACAGAATACACTTTATAAATCTGTCAAAACTTCCTATCTGTATATTATTCATAGACATTCGGTATCATCTTTTTCGATAGTGCATTTTTATTTTTGTAGTAAAAGAGGTGGTCTTCCAACACGACATCTACTTGCCTATCTCCATTTTGATTTAAAACCCGCTAAAGCATATTTCTCATTCGTGACGTTTGTAAATCGTACCAGGTTTAAAAAAAGGTGCAAGCGATTATAGAACTTAAGGTGCCTGACCTAATCATTCTTAGAGTTTACATCAGACTGCACTCCTAGCAAAAAGGGTAAGGCTCATTGCGACAACTGGCTAAATATAAACCTGGCTGGTATATTGCACTATCAATTTTTATTAGTTTATTTATGTCGTCCACTTTCTCAGAACCTGTTGTAAAGTATGCTCACCATCATTCAATGTTAAAATAAGTAATCAAAAATGCTATGAATTATTGAGCAGCACGGCAAGCCAGAAGGTGTAGCGAACATGATTTTAATTAGCAATTTTCATTTATTTTGTGCGAACAAATTATGTTTCATTTTGTTTCTTTTATGAATGCATAATTGCATAACTTGGCGCGATATTCCTGCTATATCAGTTTATTGATCAGGGATTTCATTTCGAAATGTTTAATTTAAAGAAAATGAAAAATATTTTTAACATTTTTTAAATATCTTTTACTTATCTACATATTATTTAAGATTATGAGAGCTAAGTAGGTACTGCTAGAAATAAATTAATCATTTAACAAAAGCATTCAAAGAGTCCAATTAAAGGTATAGGATCTGGCTTTGGCAACTACTTCCGTGAATGTACAGACGCCAGCACATCAAGTTACCCCAATTTGTCAAATTTATTTGATCGTTTTTCAACTTTATGGCCAAACAGAATAAGGTTCATATTCAATTGGGAAAATTTGACACATTGCGGTAACTTCATGTGCTGGCGTCTGTACAAAACTGATCACACAAGATCCCTCTACTACTTACCAGCTTGCACTTGACTCGTTTTATTATAACAGCTAGTGACTTCCAGTTGCTTATCTAACTTAGTTATTTAATCAAAATATCCTAATTCTGTATGCTTAATGCGCAACGTAAACTTACCGTTTCTACCATTGAAAATACTCGTTATGCACTTTTTTTAGTTTTAGGCCTTTATTTAATTTAAGGTGGTATATACAAGATACGTCGTCACCATTGAGTAGTGTCGTATCGATAATTATAAAAAAATATATCGATTGTATCTTTACAACCGGTTTGCATTGAAATGAAACAAACTATTTATCAAAACATATAAAGTATTTTTATTTTTGCACAAGCGATATTTATGGTACCTCTTAAACTGTTTACCTATTTCGATAAGGAACTTAATTTTTCTAAGTTAATCTTAGACATGAAACTGAACACCCTGTTTCTCAAAACTTCTAAACCCAAATTCTTGAGAGGTCAACATCCAAAGTTAAATCTTCCTTGTGCCTGGCCTCTCTGACGATAATTCTCCATACAAATATAACTATATTTCTCTCGAATATAACAGCACGTGCAGATATCGCATTCGTCCTCTAACTTTCTGCAATAATAACGTGCAATTCATATCAGTCACCCCGATCGCTTTAAATACAAAGTATGTGGGTGGTTTTCGATGGCCAAAGTGTCACGGCTAGAAATTGTTTTATCGCGACAATCGGTCTGCTAGGAGATTTATGTCTGGCAACAGCAAATATTGAAATAAATGGGACCAAATCGTTTGTTTCATTGGTCAAGCTCTGTTTTGGATTGCTTTGCAAATGCTGGGAAAATATTGTTTGAATGGTGACTTTTTTTTGTATGCTTAAAATATTAATTGATATTCTAAAATTTTTTATTGTTATGCGTCTTTTTTGAGCCTCAAATATGACTATTTTAATCACGTTTGATCAAGTTTGTGATTGAAAATATGCATCCAAAAAATTTTATTCAGTCTGTACACGTCAATTATAAACTTGATCAGACGATCAAGTTTATAATTGACGTGTACGTGCCCAAAAAATGGTTAAATACTGGCGATTCTATGTAAAGTCAGATATAATCTGTTAACAAATGAGATTTAATTTTGACAAATTTGAATCTTGTAGAAAATATCATTTAATAAAAGGCAGTTTCCATGTGAAATATGTTCAAGTAGTGTAAACGAGTGTACGCAGTATAGTACCTTGTCAATTTTGATATCAGAAGCGTCAATTACATATATAAGTAGCACCGTAATTAAAAAGAATACATTTTTTATTTGAGGGTCAGGAGTTTTAATGAAGACCTCTGGTAACCCTCGAAATACACCACTAATTTCTAATTAGTACAAATACTTAAAAGGCTTATTTAAGATGGTCCTTTCATTATATTTGTAAAGTACCAATAAATTATATTCATAATCAGCAAAGTTATTAGCGTTTGTTTATGTACATGTATTAAAAGTCACCCTATTTATGGAAATAAAATAAAATTAATTAATTATTTAATTTATGAAAATATTGTACAGGCTATTCATGACATAGTAGTATTCATTAATCGTCATCTCTCGCTCACGTTCGCGTGATCTCGCTCAAGCATGCCCAACCTCCAACAGCTGTTTTCGTTATTTAAGTTTAACCAAATAGTGGCATATTTAAAAATTGAACTTCGTTTTTTGTAGTTTTGATTACGCAAATATGATCAGTAACAGGTACGGATAGAGCACAATTTTTTGTACTAATTAAAAAATAGTGGTGTATAAAATTGTCGATAAAATTTCAGTACTCTTTTTAGCGAGTGGTTACTGACTAATCTAGTATTAGATCTTATGGCACCCGTGGGTCTCTGACTGACGACAAAACGTCATATTATCAAAATTCAAAATCTTCTATGTAATGCAGATTTCTTTACAATCTGTTCCTTCAACGTTTTTAAAGCAAGTGATCATTATGCAATATCCACATAAATCCAAAAAGTCGGAGACTTTGGGTTCGTACTCAAGACCACTTGCATGGCAGTCCGCCAGTCACACGACTAAGCTATTACTGCTTACTTGATCTTCTTCTACTGCTGCTTATCTACTACCAGTCATAGCTACTGGCCATTTTCTTCATGAAAGCTTGTAAACTAGTTGATTTACATTTAAATAATAAAAGGTCTAATTAAATTCTCATTACGTATAATTTTCTCTATTATTTTCGCTCTTAGCAAGACTTCGTTTATTGAACAAGCGTTTCTCGGAATAGCCATTGAGCTAATCTTTACGGCTCTTTTTCATAGAATTTTACTTATTAATAATCCTCCACTTAACGATGTAAATAGGACCCTATTTCATTACGGTGATATTTATTAATTAACGTTGGTTTTAAGAGAAACAAAACCTATAAATAACTACTTTGAACTACAGTTGTTTTTAATTGGAATATGTTATACAAATAAATAAAACATTATAAAATAAAAAATAACTTTTTTTCTACACTATTAATTAATATTAATATTAATATTCCACAACTTTTTACACAACGCCATTTAGTCCCAATTTAAGCTTGAGAGCTTGTGTTATGGGTACTACACAGCTGATAAACATATAAATTAAACTTATATATTTCTAAAACAATACATGTTATGGATAAATTACACCAAGACACAGACCAAATGATCGCGCTAATCACACAAACATTTGTCCTGGGTGGGAATCGAACCCACGACCTCCGGCATAGCAGTCAGGGTCACTAACTACTAAACCAACAGGCCAGTCATATAACTATACATAACATGATTTTAGTATTTTATAAAGTCAAAGTGAAATTATTTTTTTTTACTTTAATTAGACCCTTTAAATAAACTTTTGAACGTCAGACTTGCAAGTTAAATAAATTAAGTAAATGATTTTAGTTGCACATTCCAAAAGATAGTTTCATAGACAAGAAACTCCATAGTTACCTGCTATTTTATTTAAAAAAGGTTTTTTTAGTATACATTATTCAAATTACTTGTGAGTAGCATAATGAGAGGAGAAAGATTGTGAGAATAAATTACAATCTTAAAGATTGAACCCTCTCCAATAAAAAGAAAAACAGCATGGCACACAATAAAAATACTAGTAAACATTATTCAAATTACTTGTGAGTAGCATATGAGAGGAGAAAGACTGTGAGAATAAATTACAATCTTGAAGATTGAACCCGCTTCAATAAAAAGAAAAATAGCATGGCACACAATAAAGATACTAGTAAACATTATTCAAATTACTTGTGAGTAGCATATGAGAGGAGAAAGACTGTGAGAATAAATTACAATCTTGAAGATTGAACCCGCTTCAATAAAAAGAAAAATAGCATGGCACACAATAAAAATACTAGTAAACATTATTCAAATTACTTGTGAGTAGCATATGAGAGGAGAAAGACTGTGAGAATAAATTACAATCTTGAAGATTGAACCCGCTTCAATAAAAAGAAAAATAGCATGGCACACAATAAAAATACTAGTAAACATTATTCAAATTACTTGTGAGTAGCATATGAGAGGAGAAAGACTGTGAGAATAAATTACAATCTTGAAGATTGAACCCGCTCCAATAAAAAGAAAAACAGCATGGCACACAATAAAAATACGTGAATACAAAATAAATATTATTTAACAATAATATTATTTTAAACTTTTGTTTGAAATAAACATTTTGTATGAGTAAGCAATTCTCATTTTACTCCTGCATTAAAATGTTCTAGCCGAAAGCAAGACATTTTTAGGGTTCCATACCCAAAGGGACCCCATTACTAAGACTCCACATCCATCTGCAACTTTGTAATATATTGTAGTCTTTTATTTTTGTATTTTTGGAAGTCGCGACACCGTTTTGTGGGCATTCAGAGCTCACCTATAAGTGGTTCTTACTTTAGTCTGATTTTTTGCCTATGTTATGTTATAACTTGTACCAGTGTATACAATTTTATTGTTGGTGATTCTAATAAATAAATGTATCTTTCTTCTTTCGTTATCAGGCTGTTTTTCATGGACTGCGACTGAAGTTTTCACAGATGATGAATTTCTGTTACTGCAATAACAACAAAATACTTAAAATAGAAAAAAAAATATATTTAAGTGGAACCCACACAACAAACGTGATTTTTTCATTTGCTAGGGACTGTACGGAACCGTACTCGCACTGGGCCGGTTTTTTAATCTAGCTGACAAGCGTATTGCCGTGCTTGTTATGTACCTATATAGATCCTGTACCTTACCTTTTATATCGTGTGTTGCTGTAAAAATACCTACCGTTAAAAAAGAGATTTATACATATTCATGGCACATCAGCCCGCAAGCCATATAAAATTGCGAGTAAAGCACAAAGTTTTTATTTTTATTTGGTCTACTGTGGCACATTTTTTGTTCTACCATTCCATAGATGTTTAAGTAATTTTTCGATTTTTTTGAAGCATTGCGTGCCAACATGATGGTATGGTATGCATTTCTGACAGTGGGATTGCTCAAAATTTGTCTAAACGAACTTACATCGAAGATATTTTTGTTTTAGATTAGCTAGTGTTTAATAGTAGGTACTCGTATTTATCTGCGTAATAATAACCTACTTTAAAAACTAAAATACAATTACTGAAATGATGTTCTCAATCACTATTATATGTCGTAGTAAATTCATTAAAACACATTAACTACAAATAAAACAAAATAAAATGTGTCAATATGTCATACAAATAAACTTCCCATTTACTATTTTCTACATAAAAAACACGGAAACTCAAGAACCATTTATTACTATGGGCTCTTAAATATATTCGCACATTGGAAGTCAATTAGGCGAACATCTAGGTGATTTGTAGTCGCAACTCAATTTATAGTAGATATTCCACTACACACTGTCACCGATCTAAATTATTACTAAAACTAACAGACGTCCCGCGGTTTCACCCGCGTTTGTCCCGTTCCTGTGGGAATACAGGGATAAAAAGTAGCCTATGTCACCCGGGGATAGTGTAGGTTCCCAACAGTGAAAGACTTTTCCAAATCGGTCTAGTAGTTTCAGAACCTATTCATTACAACCAAACAAACAAAGTTTTCCTCTTTATAATATTAGTGTAGATAACATAACTTTCATGAGTTTTCTGTTAGAAAAAGTCATAAAATAGGGCACCAAGTAACTTCGATATGAATTTTATACCACTGCATAACCTCAGAAAAGTCAGTTGCATAGTACTCGCAACCGGCGTGTGTATGACAACGTGTATGAATGTAAACGTAGCAAAAGAAGTATGTAAGAATCGTAGCATATGGCGCTCTGTAGTTTCTGCCTACCCCCATGGGAAAAAGGCGTGAGTTTATGTATGTATGTATGTATGTAAAGAAAACTAATAGAGTTTGCCAGTAGGCCTAGCCTAATATGACAACGTCTATTTCTATTATCGTAATCGATAAGGCGACATTAGAAAGAAAATGGCGTAATATGGAATCAGCTGTTTGTCAACTGTCAAGTGTTGACGAGTATAGTTTGAAAATGAAATACACTTGACAGTTATCAATCAGCTGATTCCATATACGCCATTTTCTTTTTATAAAAGAAATAGAATAGAAATAGAATATGCAATATGGCTAGGCCTGCTGGATCGTGTAAGGTAGCATAGATACATGCATAATTTAGCGCTTTTTTCTCGTTGGGAAAAGCAGAAACTACTTTACTTCTTTTCCATTTTTTTCTCTGGGGGTTTGGCTTGCCATACCACTTTAGTTAAGAACTGACTAAAAGTTAATATAATTATGTATTCTTAAATAGCAAACAAGAAACCAGAATATCAAATTGAGTGTGGTAACCATTCGTCACATTCACTATTTTGTCGCTTTCTTTAGTAGGTCACATTTACTAATTTCTCACCTTGTGCTTCAGTTTAGTCGTTTTATTTACTCGTTTCATGGTGTATTTCGACTCATTCCCAAACCGTCCGAAGCAGAAGATGTCGAATTAAACGAATCGTAGGTATGTGGTAAACAATTCCATCAAAACACATTATCCTTACCCCATACAAAATATTTCTTCCCCAACTGTCAAAGTAGAGAAAAATGGACGTCATGTAGGACATGGTAGACTACTGAAGAATCGATAAATTTCTTCTCTTCTGCGTTGAAATTGTCATGCTCGAGACGAAAGAAACCTTTCTACAATCTGTTACTGTGTTGATTATTCCGTAGAGAAAAGGCGTTTCTACGGGGTCCATGTTAAGCGTGCAGGACGCCAAGAGAAGTACCAACGTTTATAACCAACTGGTACCATGAATAATTACCAATATAATATGATCCAGTAAAAAATCCCACCGGTCGCGCCATATACTTCGCAAGTTACGCGTATTACGGAACAGCCTGTGGTTTTCGCAGTCCGCCATTAAAACCGGTTAACGAATTAAAATCGGAAGTTTGTGGTTTTTGCCACCAAGGGAACGGGCAGTTAGCAGACTTCTGGACAACTGGCTTGGATTTCAATCCTTCATAAAGTACTTTTTGCAAAGTTGTTCTGTCTAAGGTAAATGGGAGGAAGGGTTGTGGTCTTGTTTAACGAGTTGATGTTTTTTTGTTTCATTCGAGTTATTAGCTATGTTTCGGTGTTTCTCTCTTTGTACCACTTGTTGTGTGTGTGTATAAGTTGTTTTATACAAATTATATCAGACTCCAAGAAAGTGCTACGGACTTGTATAAAAGTGCAATTGGACCCTATTCTTAGTTTTAAAATATTCAATAAGTAATTATCGTACTCAACCGGTGTGTGTGCATGACAACATAGTATGAATGTAAACGAACCAAAAGATGTAAGTAAGAATCGTAGCACGTGGCGCTCTGTATTTTTTGCCTACCCCCATGGGGGAAAGGCGTGAGTTTATGTATATTATGTATGAAACTTTTATTTTTTTTTATCGTTTTCAGGTTTTTCAGTTTCATTTCAATGTATTCGTTCTCTGAAAGTACCACTCCATTAAATTAAATTTTAAACACTAGAAATGAAAATACAATCTAAAAGCTAAAAACTAAATCTAAAATATGGCGTCAAAAAACTCATCCGCATCGCTGTCCACTGGAAGTGTACCCAAAAGACTGGCAGCATTGCCACGTTGTATGGCAATGCTTATCCTTTGACCAAGGTAAAAACCAGCCCTTGGGTCACGCGAAGAAGTCGAACGACCCGAGAGTTTCAACCCCAAACGGCTCGAAAATATAATTCCTAACGAATATTAAGTTAGAAGTAAAAAATACTAGAGGTACCTACTAGAATATGTCTACTAAAATAAACTTACGGAAGCTTCCTTCTCAGTAGAAGTATGATAGAGTACCCCTATATTGTAAGTACAATCTTAGAGGTTTGTGAGTTCACGGTATTGGTCAGAAATTAATGGAATAGTTCTTTAATATTTGTCTGAATCAGTTCAGTTTCTAACCCCTGGCGCAAAAAAGAAGGGTATTATAAGTTTGACGTGTGTTTTTGTGTTTGTTTGTGGTATAATAACTCCCCAACGAATGATCCAATTTAGGTGCGTTTTTTTTTGTACATGATTTTGGTCGATTGGTTAATAACGATCCATAGACATATAATTTACCTTAGATTAAATATGAAAAACAGTTTGAGTGTTATTATAAAAATTGCCAGATAAAGTTTAGAAAATCAGTAAAACTCAATATAATAATGATGACGATTGCAGGATGTTTGAACTCAAACCATCTTCGACAAGTAATGTTTGAGTAATAAACAACTGAAAACAAGGAAGTGAAAAGCTTAATAAACCGCAAAACACATAATTTAACGTTTGTTTTCACTAAAATTCCCGTAGTTCTAGATATTTTGATGTAGATAAAACCGGACCAATAAATAAATGTATTATTTACTAATAATTTCAGTTAAGGGTAGGCTTGCTATATAATAGTTATCGAGGTACCTATTTAGTTTACAAATATTTCTTAGGAAAGTATCAGGTACTTGCCATGTCTTCAAAGGCCTATATAGCCAGCTGTGTAGATCGGTCGAAAGTTAAGCCACGCTTGCAAAGGTTAGTCCGTGGTCGGGTGACCGTCCATTACATACAGGGTTATTTTTCAATAACTTTCACTATGGGACCGACTCTGAAATCACGAAAAAAAAAACCGCTGTTTCATACATTTTAGTCGAGTAGGTATTGAACTTTTGTATGAAACAGCAGATTTTTTTTTCGTGATTTCAGAGTTGGTCCCATAGGGAAAGTTGCTCATATTCATGGGTAGAACACCCTGTGAAAATTTGGCCGGTCATTGAAAAATAACCCTGTATAAAAACGCCTTCGAACCTTAGAAAGTATGCTAGGCCGTAGGTTCCGGCTTCATAGGTCTTTTTTGTTATAGTCAGGGAGCTCTAAAGTCTGACAACCGGGTATTAAAAAGGTATTTGTAACCCAGTGACTGGGTTGTGAAAGTAGGAAAGACAATTTATACTGCTTTAATTTTATTGTTATACATATACTGGTATTCAGCTGCTGGTTACACTGAATCCCAACCTTTTTGGAAGTTTCAGTAAATAACGTAAACTTGTATCAAACAGATTTCTCTAAAATCTTGAACAGTGGTGGATCATAAAGTCATTCCTAATAGAGTAAAAAAAAAAATACACTAATACTTTTACCAAGTTATTAGAATAGAGATCTTAATCTTTCATTTGGCAGTTGTGTACATGTTACAGTCAAAACTCTTAACCTGTCAATACTACTTTTGACTGGTTAAGAGTTTTTACTGCAACATACTCACCATCCACTGTACGACTACACCCTTTACTATAAATCAAAATATAAAGAGCTGTCCTTTATTTTAAGTTTGACTAAATAAGACACAGTAAGCTAAATTACATAAAAGTTGGTTTCATAGAGCATTCTGATGTTTATCCCGGAAAAACACCGCGACGTCAGATTTTTGTAAAAACAAAATGAATACCTACTTCAAAATGATACTATTCTTGCTTTAATATACCTACGTTTGTCCTGTCTCCAATAAAAGCATTTTTAGAACTGTCCGTATTTATATAGCTCGTAAATTTCCCAATTACGCTGCAACAAATTTGGCGTTGTAAAAATAAAATGTCAGAAGGCAGGAAAGAGATGCTAGTAGTAATTGGTCACATCCGGCGGATAGTGCGGTTGTAACTAGCGCATACGCAGAGAATTAACAAATAGACAATAATTTGTAGGCGGATTGTAAAGTCAACACGATAGACGTACGTTTATCGTCAAACGTTTTATACAATCATAGTTTTCTTTAGTTAAGTAGTTGCGCTACCAGATTAGTAGTTGTAGTAAATGAAATAGAAAGTAAAAAATTATATAGTCTTGGGTATACAAATACCTAATAAATAAATACTTTTTTTTATTATATAAGAAAATGCATAGGTATGTAGTTGCACTTAGTGCTTGACATTTATGCTGAACTGGGCCTGTTTGGAGCAGCCGTGGGGCAAAAAATGATTTTGGACCAAATAGTTTTAGGTTGTTTTAAAAGGAATCACTTGTTCATTTTATTTTTTGTATGTTTGTTGTTGTGGTAAGCCCTGTGTCTGTACCAATAAATGTTATTTCTTCCTTTCTTTCTTTTGTAAGTCACCGATCTGGTAATGTTCTTCAAAAAGGTTTACTGCGTAGTTTCTACTCACTATAGATTTCATCATAATCTGCCTATTCTTTTTCCAACTGTGTTGGGTTCGTCTTCCAGTTTAACTGAATGCAGCTGAATATCAGTGATTAACATTAGAGGGACTGCTTCACGTAAATTAAGTAAGTTTCGTCGGAGGTGGCGTTCTAAATTTCTCTTTATTCCAAAAGAAAAACTGATGAAGAAGACAGGCGACGGAACTCTGCAACGCATAACAGCAAATTACTCGCAATAGCTACAGTCACATGTCTGTGCATGGTTTATGTATTTCCATAACATAACATTACGCTTGTATATTTTAAAAGGGGCCCGGCAGAGATGTACAGATTAATGTTTAGAAAGAACTTCTTTTGCAATTGTTAACCGATTTCAATGAATCTTTCAAGTTTTGAAAGACATTCTTTACATACAAAGAAACTAAAAATTGCGAAATAAAAACTTTTTTACAAAAAAAAAACAACCGAATTCTTAAAAAAACACTAACAGGTGAAAACTAAATCCAGTTTCGGAAGTCGGTGGCCAATAATGAACGAAATAAAACCACCAAAGCTACAGACTTCTGAAACTGGAATTATTTTTCACCTGTTAGTGTTTTTTTAAGAAGTCAGTTGTGTTTTTTTTTTTGTAAAAAAGTTTTGTTTTCTTCTAATTACAGCCAAGACTCTTTAGTCTTGGCTGTAATTAAAGAAAAAGAAGAAGAAGCTTAGAAGTAAATTTATCTATCAGTCATCGTATCGTTTTGTATAGTCGCTAGACAGTCGCCCGTCTTGGCGTTCGCCTGCTAAGTAAGCTGTGGAAGTCAGATAAGCAAAACAAGCTTTCAACTGCATTAAATTTGATGGGAGACTTACCCCAACATAGTTAGGAAGAATGCAAGGTAGATGATGAGCAATAAATGGCAAGACCTTCTGCAAAGTATTTGCTGGGTTTTCTAATACATTTTAAGGAAATAACTCTTGGTTAGAAATTCAGTTTAAAGATATAATATGTTTCGCAAAAAATAATAAATAAATATGTTCATTTACATATTGAGAAAGTACAATTTAATGATATAAAAGAACTTTTTTGCAAAAAATAAAACCGACTTCAAAAAAAACACTAAACGGTGTAAAATAACTCTAAATTTATTTTATATTCTTAGTTGTTAACAATACATGTCATGATAATAGGGTTTTCCACTAATCCATAATAAATTAAAATTAACATACCTAACTGACGAAATCTAGGTATATTGTACCCACCTGCGTACCCCTCAGAGCATACAGGCGTGATGATACGTCATGATGTTGTATAAACAATAAACATCCAAGCGATTCCAGCAATCACGACAGATTTGCCGTCTATTTTTGAAGAGTTCCGTTGTATATCTCCGAAGATCAGCACCAGATCTTCACCAAATTAAAATGGGACCACCTCAGGAGTATACTCTTTCAAACAAAAACAAGAATTTTGAGAATCGGTCCACAAATGGGGGAGAAATCAGGTAACATACATAAAAAAAAAAAAAAAAGAAGAAGGGTAAAATCTTTTTACACTTTTGCATTGCCATTTTAGTAAAACTTACTCTGAGCAACGAATATAGACTAAAATAAAAATGGAACAAATTCCAAAAACGAAAAGCAAAATCTTCTGGCAAAAGTGTTAATCGAATTACTGGCCTTAAATAAAATATAAGCCAGACTGGCGGAAACGTATGAAATTCTAATTGCCCCACACCGATGATTCACATGCCAAATCCAATCTAATTTTGGTTCTAAATCGGAAGGAGGATGGTTAGCATCAGAGCTCCAGAGTTTGTTAGGAGTTCTGGTCAAATTGTGCTCTTATTTCAGGTATATTTATACTTAGCTGTAAACTGCAGGTAGCCTGCATTTCGGAAACGACGATACGAACGATAAGTACTTACCATTGTGTACCTACGTCTTTTATTTTTATATTTTCGGAGAAGAATAATTGTCCATAACAATCCCGTCAAACATTTTCCTGCCAATTCATTTTTAAAACAAAACCACAAGTCCGCCATTTAAATGCCAAACAAAAGAAAATCGTCCTTCGAATTTAGACAAAGAATTCCACTCTTTCATCTGGCTAAAACAAAACGATTGCTAAACAAAAACAAAAGAGAGCTATAAAATCAAACTTCAGTATAAATAAAGCTTATTCCGTTTCGACCCGTAAACGAACAAATAGTGCCCTTGTGAGCACTTTATAGGCCGTTAAATGTCAGTAAATGGTTTTAATGAGATTATTAAACCAAGTCTTTTGTTGTTGCGTTATCAGTTCTTTAAGTTCATTTGCTCTCTTTATGATTGATCGCTGCATTGTTTATTGACGAATGAGGATTTGTTTAGATCGTTAATTTTTATGTTGATAGACGTGTCCTGTCTCGCGAAATAAAGGATGTGGTGATGCACAACTCATTAAAATTTAATGACGCAATGGGAACTGTGCCTCACAGGAAAACATATTGCGTAGTTTGATTCTTGAATCTTGACCGCAGTTCTTGTAACATCACTTGAAGAAAAGCTAAACCCCTTGGATAAAAGCGACATTACAAACACAAGTATCTCTATATTATGCAGATAAGGATAACAACAATAAACATTTCTGTGATTCTTTGAAAATGGATCATTCCGCTATAGTACAGACAAATTTTCCTAATTGAAAATGAACCTTATTCTGTTTGACATAAAGTTGAAAAACGATCAAAGAAATTTGACACATTGGGGTAACTTGACGTGCTGGCGTCTATACATTCCAGTAGGTTGTAATTAGCAATTAAAGTAGGACGGATTGTGTGTGTTTATGTTTATATTTAGTAATTTGTTGCAATGCTAATTACCTCTCAATTTGTATTTAATTATACTAATATTATAAAGAAGCAATGTGAGTTTGTGACATTGTAGGGGGTAATAACTCTGGATCTTGTGTCCTGATTGTAAAAATTCTATTACCACATAAGTAAATACCACAGAAAACCACATTATTTGAGAGTGTCATATTAGGCCATATTTTATTGCCAAAACTAATACCTTAATAAGTGATTGTTGCACTGTAGCACTGACATTTTTGCTTGCTATTCTAAGCATATAATCTGTGTAAACAATTTATGGTGAACCAATAAATAAATACGAAATTCACGGGAGCGAAGACGCGACTACAGCCGCGAAGTCCTAATAAATTATATAAAGATTCCCTCATGTTAATATAACTGTTGTTCATACATAGAATAATAATTGTGTAGGTATATTGTACTTATCAGTTGTCTTAACATTCGCACAAACCCATTTAAGTTTTTGTGATGCTAAAAATAACAATAACATCACTTTTGATAAGACAATGACCTATTTTTCTTCGCCGAAAAAATCATGTCAAACTGCAATAGGTACCTTCTTTTATATTCAACTTTTAGCAGCTAAAAGAAAACTTTCTAACCACAATAATAAACATATAGCTGTTAATAGACGTAACCACCTTGATACAAACAGTATACACGTACTGTTCATTAATCAAGGTGTCCCATATCAAACTAAGAAACTGGAACATCTCCCACATCCCAACTGTGACACGACATAGATAACCCGAATAACTTTCTGAGATTGTTAACGCGCACATATAATTTATTGCCGGAATCGTGAGGAAATCTTCGCAGATTAGGGTTTTATTGAGGATGTTTAGATTATGTTTTATATTTTTGAATGAATTGGCGGCTTGTTGATTCTCGTTTTATGTTTTGAGTGATTACCGTCTTTGATTGTCTACTATTGAATTGAAGCTTGGTTGCGATATTATCTTCTGCATCATTATACTTACTGTTTCATTTAATTGTTGAATTATTATTGTCTTTGTTTATCTGTTCTCTTTCTTCTTTGGTTTTGCCTTTTTTTGTCACGGGGTTGGCTTTTCAATCATACAACGCCATTTAGATCGTTATTGTGCACCATAGTCCGTAAGTCTTCCTCATGAATTTTTGGATCTTCTTAATCTAAATCATTGAGAATTTTCCTCTTTTCTTCTTCTTTGTAGCCATAGAAATACTTCAAATCATCTTAATCGACATCTTTCTACTAAATCATTCCATTGCTACCATATTACGTATTTTTAAGAGTCTCTCAATACACAACCAATACTACGCCGTCTACATCCCCTGTTATTATACTTCACCTCGTCATATTAAACCTAGCATTTTCTTTTATCAGCCCAAACTATAAACCGTTTAAATTTTTTATTTTTCATTACAATACTTAAACATTGTAAATCAAAATAGTAATTGATTTACCTTGTATGGGCAATTTATAAGCATAACATAAATTAGACATGATTGGCATAGTCTTGAAATTACTGATTTGATTACAGATTAATGATTAGTTCAAAACCAAACAAGATTTAATGTAAGTCTAGTTATTAACTACGTGACTATATCCTTTAATGGAAAATTTGCTCGCATTTTTATTCTTTTAAAGCAATATAAGTGTGGCGCCAACATAACTCACACTTTAGATATCGACGCAAAAAATATTACTCATTACTGTCGTAAATGTACTAGTAGTTAATGAAGCATTTATTTATACATTATTGCAAATGTTGTACACATCATTAAAATATTGGAACAAGATTATACAGACCACCCATAGAATCATTCATCATATGAACAGAGGTAGAACCATGTATTATAGATAAGTCTAATAATTTGGCACAAGTTCCAAATCAATGAGGCTGCTTAGAATTTTGGAACAAGAAAGACAAGATACTGAAACAGCTCGTTTGATGCAAAGCAAAAAATAAGAAGAGCTTTTCAGAATTTAATCAATTAGTACGAGAAACGAATATCCGCCATTTGAACGCATTACTTCAAAATGCTGCTGGATTCATGATACATAGACTGTACAGACAGTGGAAATCTAATAAAACTTAAAAGAAACTCGTTTATGGTAACTTTTTGGTTATTTAAAAAAAATACTATTCCAGATTTAACTGAAGTACATATATTTGGGAATATAAAAATACAAAATACACGTGAAAGTAAAAGTACGAGTGAAAAGGCCATCGCAAATTCAACTTGCACAGTTTCACGTCGCAGTTTCGCTTCAAGTAGTTTGAACGAGCGTTGTAAACGGTGTAAATATTTGTTTTGTTCGTTCAAACGCGACGAAAGTAGGTATCGGTCTATCGGAGATGCTCGACCACTTTCGGGTGTTCTCGGGTCGTAATCGGAAGTGGCAGCGTGACTTTGTTTTTATAGCACACCATGTTTGGATAGCGGGAGACCATATTGAAGTTAGGAAATTCGGAAAAGTTTGCATACACGTAAGTTTGGTAGGCTAATGACAAGATCTTGATTTGTGCTGTTTGCAGAAGTAAATTGGTCGTGATTTTTTGGTTAATTTGTATCCAAACACCTAGCCAATTTAGTGCTGTGTACGGGTTACTGGCTACAGAACACTTTCAGTTGATTTAAAAGTGAAGTTGGGGAGACCCACTTTGCGGGCTTAGGGGTTAAAAGACAATAACCAACAAATAGCTTTCATCGAATCTTACCTCGTTAAGTTGTAACTGATCTTTCTTACCTAATCACCTTTTTTTTAATTGTAGATCTTTGATCGTGGTTACGTGGCGGCATAAAACCCAAACTCTGACAATCACTTCTAGAAGAATACTGTTACTCAATCTTGTCAGCCTTTTAAAGGCAGGCGCTTCATGTGAAATGTTGGCATACAACTGTATCCTGTTAGACTGTAGGTCGACCCCGATACTATTGGAAAAAACTAGTCAATGGGTAATCTGTTAAAAATTTGTTCACCTGAAGTTGTTTTTTTTTTGCAATACCTCAACAAAAAAAAAAAAAATTTACTAGTTAGTTACCCGTTCTATTGTGAAATAATAATATTTGGCCTTCCAAAATACTGGACCTATGAGCACTGATAGCAATCTAAGATTTAATGCATTGCTGCTAGAAGTGCATTAATAAACTACAAGGCAACTTTATTGGCTACGTTCGAACGTTTACACCTTTGGGGTTTTATACATAGGTACTTATCCTGTGGACTGCAAGCGAACGAGAGGTATAGCATCCATCGATCACAATCCTTGGAGAGTTGGGTTTTCTTCGAAGTTGAATTTCATCAATACTACTAGAATGCAGCATTATTTCTTTAAGATTCCTTTGTTTTGGAGCAAATGTGCTCGTTCATATGTTCTTTACTATTGCAGGGTGCTTGAATACATTGTCGAATATGGCATGGCTAATTGTCAGAGATAGGATTGACCAGAAAAAGTAGGCTACACAACAAGCCCAATCTAAGAACTGCAAACCTTAGTCTGATGTACCTATTTAAATATTATTTAACAATAATGACAAACACTGACTTTATTGGTGATGTCCTTCTGAAAGGTCAGGTGCGTAGTACTCGCAAACTGCATACGTTTGGGAATGTGAACAAAGCCAAAGGAATATTGTGAGGATCGTGTTATGTAGTATTTTTTACCCTCATCAAAAACAGGTGAGAGTTTATGTACATGTGTGAATGTAAAAATACCAATTATGTACCTACTGCAAATATTTCTGTTTACCTAATTCATTGATTATTTGTTTGTAATCAGGCATTAAAGGCTCATAAATAAGAGAATCTAGGCCGGAAAATCTTAGCCTAACTATTAAAACATTAAAGTTTATACGTGTGCTTACAGCATATACAAATTTTACGCCTAATATCAGTATGACTATACTAAAATCCAATGTAACTGTGCGTTTGTGAGGCTCATGCCTGTGACTAAAAGTCTTTTTCCAAGGCGAAGTACAGAAAATGCGTTAAAAATTAATGCCTTGAAATTGATGAGTTAAGTTACCTATGAGACTACATATTCTTGTAGTAGAAACAGTCGTACATACGATACAAAATTTACAACTAACTACTCCTATACGTGCTTTTAATCTTCACCCTCCAATTAGCACTCAAGTAAATGCGATCATGTTGATTGCAGATGAGGTGTACAATGACGAACAAATTCAGTAAATAGCGCTTTGCAAATATTTGCTTACGTTGCTCGTTTTCAATCTCATTTGGAGTGTAACGAGCTATTTGCAAGTACCCGTTTATTGCTCATACGCTCTGTACCGTCAGCTTTTGCAGGGTTAGCGCAGGTTGAATATTATTTTAATGGTTTCAAGTGCTCGTTTGTGTATCGTGTTTTATAACGTTGAAGCTTGTTTAATGTAGGTACGGGATTGCGAATATACGGGAAGTTATTCGTTACAATAACAGTCATGTTAATATATTTGTCATCATCATCTGCAAAGCTACATTTTCTTAAAAATCCATGCTCCGAACTCTTTTGATAATTTAATGAAAAAAATAAAGTTGGAAAGTCACTCAGAAATTGGTGTCTGTGTACAGACGCCAGCACATCAAGTTACCCCAATGTGTCAATTTTTTTTATAGTTTTTCAACTTTATGGCAAACAGAATAAGGTTCATATTCAATTGGGAAAATTTGACACATTGGGGTAACTTGATGTGCTGGCGTCTGTACTTCAGTACTCATCGTATTTAATTTTATACGGCGTGTGGTGTGTGCATTCAGCTTTATATCATACATATCTGTCATTTCTTCTGCCAACCTGTGATGATTACCAAGATCTTTAATTATAAGAAGTTCCATCAACATTTTTAATAAAATTTTCATTTTCTTATTGTTACAGAGTGTCGAGAACTTCAAGCTGCAACACTTATCTGTAAGTTATTGGAATTGTTTATCTGTGATTTCAAAACCATTATGAAACTTATTTATGAATATCTATTGTATGAATATCCTCATTTATTTTAGTATTTAATATCTGAATCTATAAGTCAACCAAAGCAATCTTCTGCCAACTTAAGTATGTATAGCTGTTACATAACACTTACCTATCAACTCTAGGTGGGAATTGAACTCTTTTCATGCTACAATGTTTGTAAAAATGTTTGTTCTAAAGTCGTTCTTGGCGAGGCGATGGAGATGAATTTTAAGCAGTTCATATAGCTACATTACATGAAGTATGTCACAGGTAGACTGATGAATGATTGTGCTCTATTATTGAGATGAGACTTTTTGAAATTATTAGTATAAACAGTGTGTATGGCGTTTAAATTAACTAGACTACTAAATAAAGGAGTTGATACAAGATACAACATATTTATGTAGTACAAAAATAATATTAAGCCCTGTTTGCCTTTTTGGAAGAGCAGAGCCTACTAATACAGACATTGCTTGCCTAAAAGGAAGCTCCAATCATACATTTTGTTACAACTCATTCTTGCTTTACCAATAAACGTTTTTGAAACGAAGTTCCCTATCGCGCGTTGCGAAAGGGGGCTAGACGGAAAAAATTAAGACCAAACGCTGTAACGACACTTGCTATAGTTGTAAGCCATGCGGCGTGCGCGTATTTCTCTCTCTCTCTCTCTCTCTCTCTCTCTCTCTCTCTCTCTCTCTCTCTCTCTCTCTCTCTCTCTCTCTCTCTCTCTCTCTCTCTCTCTCTCTCAGAAAGAGAGAGATTGAGAGATTGAGAAACACACGACAGAGAGAGAGAAAAAAAAAAGTTGTAACGAAGACACCCGAATGAGACGAAGTTCCTTTCGATTGATAGTTGAAGGAATTGTAAAATTCCTCAACTCTCAAGTTTTTTTTAATTATTTATAACAGGTGCAAAAAGTCGTGAGTTCGATCCCCACTCATTGCACTATTGACATGAACCCACTCTAGACACAAGCATATTTTGCTTAGTTGAAGGGGTGAACAAGACAACTATGTGTCTGTCTCTCTGTCTGTGTGTGTGCAACCCACATTGCTAGCAACCTGTTTTTGTTAAAAATAAATTAGATAGTTTAGCCTCATTATATTTATTAACCGTGTAAAGAAATATCTAATGTAAATTGAACTCCTAACTCCTAGCTCCACCGAGAAAATAAAAGTGAAAAATGAATAAATAAAGATAACACAATAAAAAAGTAGGAAAGGTAAAATACAAACTTAAGTCAATTTAAAACAGGACTACAAGTACCGTTTAACAGAAAATATTGTTTGAATCTCGTTTCAGGTTTCCGCTCTAAATCTTCAATTTCAACCAATACTTAACAATATTGAGTACGATTCCAAACGACATTCTACTAGATCGTTGTGCAGAAAAAGTTTTTCAATAACAATATCGTTATGTGGAGCTGTTGAAACTGCGTTTTTTGAAACAAGGAGCAATACAATCGAGTTGAGAGGTATCCTTGCTACTTCTATAACCTTACGATAGAAATTGTGTCGAGAATTTTAAAAGAAAGTCAGTAAAGTGTTTTGTTATATATAGTGTCTCTGCTTGGGGATTTGTTCCAACTTCATAGCTAAGTCCAAACATGTAGTAGATGTAGGTATAACGTATTGAGGTTATTCGAGTTCTGTAGACTGTTATTGCGAAAAGATATTTCTTGGCCATTCAGGGACTTCAACGACTAAGTGAAAATTATTTCTTGCCTAGTCAATAAAAAATAAATGAAATTTTGCCTTAGATACAACGCTTTCTAGCTAATCATTCATAGATGGTATCAACTTTTTTCTGTACTTAAGTAGTACCTTTGTTGTACTTACTGTTTTCGTCTCTGCAATTGGATCCATAGATCATTTCAACAATCCATGCACAATTGGCAATTTTTTGCTTTTAGCTGGCTAAAGTTTATATATTGCAGCTTTGAATTAATATGAAGAATAGATTCTAGTTCTTAAAAGTAGTTCAATAACCAGTCGTTACGTATTACCAAAAGTATAACAAAAGATAACGAAAACAATCTCTTAAAATACTCCATCCGGAAGATGGGGATTCCAAACAAAAATATAAAATGTTAAGACCCATTTGTAAACACCAAGCGCACTAAAATCCAGTGTTAAGAATCAGGAACACGAGGAAAATACTAAAGGATTCCAGGAATTGCTTTCAAAATTTACTGTTGCCAATATATCCGGAGATTCGATTCGCTGGCCTGCATTCAATAGCGCTGAAGGCCGGATCACAAGTTGCTCTACTCTTCCTGCTTTCGATCTCACAAAAGCTTTAAACACTCTTCACATGAATTCACACACAGCCGATACGTTTAACCTCGACGAAGAAGTACCATAATTTTCGTTAACAGTTTCCTTACTGCAGAATATAATATAAATTGTTTGAAAACGCCTTCCCCTTGATTCTGAAGGACGCATCGTAAAGGCCGTTCTTGATGTAAAGCGCTTTTCACAGAATGCTGCTAACGCGTGCTTCAGTGACCCACTTTGGGTTTTAAAGAGAAACAAACAATGCTTGGTGTGCACAATGACAAACAATTGACAAACGTGTTATACTGTTAAGAGTGAATTATAGTAAAGCTATAGACCATGAAGCACCGAGTTAATTGGTTGACATAATTCGTCAACCTTTACGAATTATGTCAACCAATTAACTCGGTGCTTCATGGTCTATAGCTGAGTTTAGCTTGTGGTAGTTTAGAGATTGTTTTATCCGCTTCAAGGCTTATCCACATTATGCTGAATCTCTTACCCGTCTGTAACAAATTCGAAATGTTTCAAATCATTTAGATTACAAACTTTACAAAGATCAAACATATAATAATTGGTCGCTCAACACGCCAATAGCGGTTCTCCACTTACAATCTCAATCTTATTTTGAAGTGTAAGTCTTAATCCATTCTCCATAAATTACATAACATAACATCACACCTGTAATCCCCTCTAAGGGTAAGGCAGAGGTATACCTGTAGTACACCCACATTTTGCCAGTCATGTTAAAGTCCCATGTAATAGGGGTCGTCCCGAGTCTATTGTCATCAATCGGGCACAAATCCAGACTCCGGGATGTTCCTAAGAAATTCCAGATGGAAAAACTCAATAACACTTTGCCCGACCCGGGGATCAAACCCGGGACCTCATGCCCAGCAGTAGCGCTTGCGACCACTAGACCACCGAGACAGTTCATAAATTATATAATAATTTTCATGGCATTGTTTTAGCTTATCACATTGAAATAAACAAAACGCTATCTAGCAGAAAGTATAATTATTTACAACTAGCTGCACCGGCAAACTGCGTTCCGCATTGGAATCAATTTATATCTTGTAAAAATGGACCGGGAAGATATTTGTTACCTGTCATTTAATATGTCATCAAAGATGGCGCGGCATTTAAAAATGTTGCATTGTCGTTAAGTTTTCTTAAATTTTCTAAGGTTCAGCCCAACTTTCTTATTTTTTTTTCTTCATAAGATCCTTCTCCTGACAATAAAAAAACACAACCGAAACAAAATTAGCGGAATCGGTCCAACCGTACACGCGTGTTGACCAAGGAAAATAGGAATTCATTTATATCTAAATAGATTAAAATACCTAATAAACAAAACGCTATCAAGCAGAAAGTATAAAAACAAACTTTTTAATATATCTAAAAGTAACTGCCATCGATATCTAGTTGGATGGGTTTTTAATACAACTGAATGAAGCTTAACATCTCGAGTCCCAGAGGAACCTCGTTCGAAGCTCCATTCTCGTTTAGCAAATATTTTCTATACCATCCGCTAGATAGTAAGCTATATACGTACCAACTAGAGTTTCTCGGTAGATTCTTTAGTGATACAGGTGTAGAATGTTGATGTTATTTTTCTGAGTATAAAGACCTACTGCTTGTTTCCTTTGTTCATCGGGAATGGAATCAAAATGTTGTGTAAAGTTTTAAGATTTTGCACGAGTATCGGATAGTATTGTTGTATCACTTGTTCTTGACTTCATGCATTTGAAAACTCATTGATCAAAATAATAGTGGTAACAAAACATTGCTAAGTTACAAACAAAGAAACACTAAAACAACCACAACTTATTATTTTCAAGATATCTACAAAAACGCAGTACAACTTAATTTTGGTCATTGACATCCAATCTCTTGTAAGAGATTAAAATAAAAATAGAAATTTACTGTCTGTGCTGATTGCATGTTTTTATTTGGATAACATTAGTGCTTTTTCCCTCTATAAACTAATTTTAATTAGGTACCTATATAATCTATAATAGCATTAGACTGTCTATTATAGTAAAAAGGCCAGCACATCGAGGTACCCTAATCCAATGATAAGTAAAAAGGTGTAGATTGGTTATAAGCGCTCAGAAAGCGACACGTTAAAATGTGGCTAACTAGCCACATTTTACCTCTGTGTCGTCGCGCCGTCATCGGACGATGAATGAAGATTGAATGTTGTTTAGGTAACCTACTCGTATCTACTATCATTGCCCCAATCTGCCAAATTTCTATGATAGTTTTTCAACACTTTGACAAGAAATCAAGGTTCATGTTCAATTAAAAAAAATTGTCAGTATGGGAATAGCTTGATGTGTAGCTGACGTCTTTATTGCGACCTACGTGATATTGGGGAAATTGTTGTGTCTTTTCCACAAACGCTATGAACGTTATAAAGAATGAGTAGCTTATTTGATAACTGATCTCTAACTGACAGCTTAACAGAAGACTGAGACCGGTGGTGACAGATGAGAACTATATCGAAAATGTCAAAAAATATTTTATATCTTGAATCCGACTTGATTTGGTTCGTTGTATTTATTATGCCAACTAAGTATAGGAACTTTAAGCCACCTAAAATTAAGAGCCCTTATAAGTTGCAACCCTTTTTTGTGTTATAAGAAAAAGAGAGCTGGAAATTGTTTAAATTATGTTGAGTTTTTAACAAGGGAATCGCTACTATTGTTTTCAAAAACTTAGTTCTCAACTCTTACGTAGTGTGATAAGGGGACTCGGTTAATTTAGGTCATCGTCAGCTTGCTAATTAGGGCGTGACTTGTAAGTTTCTTATCTACTTACTAAAATTAAATTATGTTCTTGCGAAATTAGTGTTACATAAAAGCAGAATAGGTCTATTTTATTTTGAGTTAAGTGTGCACCATTTATTTTTCTGAAATTGATTTAAAAATCTTCAAAGTAAAATAAATAAAGAAAGAAAAACAAAATTGCAACTTATCAAAACACGTACAATGTATATTATTTAAGTATTTTAAATTATGCAACACAGAGTAGATAAAGAAAGAAAGAAAGAAAGAAAGAAAAAAGAAAGAAAATACTTTAGTTGGACGCACAGAACATAAAACAAAAGAACAACAATACAGATAATAAAACTAAAGACAAAAAAAAGTACCAGTGCGAGACCAAAAAGGCGCCTATCTCAGCAGATACTACCTACTCCTGTATCGTAGGTGCGTTGACGAACATTTAAACACACATTCATAAACAGCCGAAAAAATTACCAGTAGAGCATAAATATATATGTTCCGTGCAGGATTCAAACTCACGAATAGCAGCGCAGCAGATAATTGCTCAATCATTGCCCCAACCGTCCAGTCACATTAAAAAAAATACATGTCCTCGGGTCCTCCAGCTGTGCCAAGAAGATCCATTTCAGTGATAAAGCCAGACAGTATTTTAAATTACTTTATAGTACCTAAAGTAGTTATATGTATACACTACTATTTTTAATTAGTACAAAAAAATTGTGCTGTATCATATTTGCGTAATAAAAAGTAAAAAAAAACGAAATTCAATTTTTAAATATTTATTTAGTTAAACTTAAATAACGAAAACAGCTGTAAGAGGCGGGGCATGCTTGAGCGAGATCGCGCGAACGTAAGCGAGAGATAACGAGTAATGAATACTACTATGTCATGAATAGCCTGTACAATATTTCCACAAGTTGGGTGACTTTTTGGGATTTATACAAACGATTATATCTTTGCCGCTTTGCTTTATTTGTACTTATGTAAAGATTTTTTCAAATCTGTCCAGTAGTTTCGAAACCTATTATCTTCTGAATCTTTCTATAGATAATAAAAGGTTCATGTTCAATCGGGAAAATTTTAGTGCGTAGTACTCGCAACCGGCGTGTGTGTATGACAACATGTATGAATGTAAACGAAGCAAGAGAAGTATGTATGAATCGTAGCATATGGCGCTCTGTAGTTTTTGCCTACCCCCATGGGAATAAGGCGTGAGTTTATGTATGTATGTATGTATGATGCACCTAAGTTCAGACTGTGGGCACGAGAATTAAGTTACGTTATTACCCCATAACGTTCTATATTTTATTATGCAGTATTGCGTTGTTAATAGAGTCTTTAAAATACCGCATATGACTTGTTATAATTACGCGAGTAAACCGTGTAGACACGGTCGTAGTTTATGCTGTTATTAGAATTTTATTTAGTATATTAAGTTCTCAAGAAAAGCTGGTTTACGTGTTAATTTTATACTCCTTATTTAGGGCTTGCGTATTTTGTAAAGGAATATTGCGCAAATTTTAACGAAGTATAACTTTATTTAGGTTTTGGTTTAAAGAATCTTCATTCTCAAACAAAATTAAACATATTATGTCTTTATGTATTGCAATATTAATAACTAGCAGACGTTACACTGTTTCACTCGCTTTGTTCCCGTTCTCGTGGAAATTTAGTTCATCACGCCTGTAATCCACGAAGTGTTAAGCGAGGTGTACTATCATAGTCTAAAAACATACAGTCGTCCGACGAAGCTGTCTAGACAGGGCAATCGTGCGGGTTGTGAGGGGCGAGACGCGGGAAAGCCGCTCCCGCACTGCAAACAAACCGATGTTTGTAGTGCGGGAGGTATTATTCAAGTCTAACGCGTGTAGAAGTTGTCGACATTTTTCCAGAGATCAAAGGCGTCGTCCTACTATATTAATATTTATACTACACTTACATTTTGCCAGTTATGTTTAAGTCCCATTTATTATGGAGCGAGCCAATTGCCATCAATTTCACACGGCTCTAGACTCCGGGCTGCTACTAAGAAAAACTAGATGGAAAAAGTCATGACCAGGGGATCGAACCCGGGACTTTATGCGACCACTAGTTTATTGAGGCAGTCAAGTGCTCCTACCCTTTGTAAATCAAGTATATTAAAACAGATACAGAGGCACAAGCTACCGTAATATGTTAAACTTTTTTGATAGTGTTTCAACTCTATTTTTAACCGACTTCAAAAAAAGGAGGAGGTTCTCAATTCGGTTGTATATTTTTTTTTTTTTTTTTTTAGGGTTTGTTACCTCAGTACTCCGTCATTTATGGACCGATTTTCAAAATTCTTTTTTTGTTTGATAGGGTATACTAACAGATTGATCCCATTTGTATCAAAACTCGTACCTAATGAGGGATCTTCGAGGAATTGAGGTAACTCCTCAACAAATATAGGCACACATGCACCGATTTCAACATTTTTAGTAACAAATCAAGCATTTTCATTTAGAAAGTATCATTTGGTGAAGAAAAACTGATTAAGAAGACAGGCAACGGAACTCTTCAACGCATAACAGCAAATTATTCGCGATTGCTATAGTCAGATGTCTATGCTGAGCTTTTGTATTTCCACAACATAACATTACGCCATTCTATTTTAAAAGGGGCCGGTAGAGATGTACAGATTCACGTTTAGAGATAGAACTTCTTTAGCAATTGTTATCCAATTTCAATGATTCTTTCAAGTTTTGAAAGACTTTCTTTACATACAAAGAAACTAAAAATTACAAAATAAAAACTTTTTTACAAAAAAAACAACCGACTTCTAAAAAAACACTAACAGGTGAAAAATAACTCTAATTTCGGAAGTCGGTGGCCAATAATGAACGAAACAAAACCACCAAAGCCACAGACTGGAGAAACTAAATTTATTTTTCACCTGTTAGTGTTTTTTTATTACACAAAATAAGGTTTAAGTTTAAACTGGAACAATTTTACAGTTTGAGGTAGCTTGATGTGCAGGCGTCTAGGTCTGCACATACAATGCAAAAAGTTTGTCATTGTTATCACGTAAAAGACTAAAGCATATACCCCACATTATTTATCCAATAGTGTCTGATATGCGTAAAAAAACTTGCGAAGATATAAATATATTCCACAACTATTTTTCACACAACGGAATCTAGTCCCAAGCTAAGCTAATAAGAGCTTGTGTTATGCTAAAAAGCTGATAAACATTCCTATATATTTGTAAATACATACATTTTATAGATAACCAGACACAGACACAGAACAATAATGATAGTGCTAATCACTCAAATATTTGTCCTGGGTGGGAATCGAACCCACGACCTCCGGCATTGCAGTTGTTTACTAACTACTAGACCAACAGGCCAGTCAGATGAGAACTGGATGCTTTTATCAATATCATAATACTTACAGCACTTGCCTACATTGCGTATTGCAAGCACGGCGGTCCCGAGTCGACTAACCTTAGGTCTTAAAGATTTTCCGGTGGCTGTCTGTGCCTGTGCAGTAGTTTATAACAAAGAATTATATTTACACAACTTCTACAAGTTGAATAAATAAAACTACTAAACTTTTTTTTTTTTTCATACAATGTTCAGAAGACTCTTCGTATTTCATACTCGTACTGTTTTTTCATTATGAGAAATCTGGAAAAATCTGCTGTTTTGTACACTTTGGTATTGGTACTTACCAAACTTTTGTATGCAACATTTTTTATTACAACTTTCTTCCTTCGCGATTTTTTGATGGTCCTATTCTGTAAGTTGTACATATTCATCGTTAGAGCCAAGACATTATAAGTAAAAAGGTGAAGATAGGTTATACCTACGCGCTCAGCAATTAACACATTAAAATGTGGCTAACTAGTCACACTTCGGTGCAGCGCAGACTGCACACTTTTTGTGCGATCGAGTCTGCGGCGCACAAAAAGTCTGCGTGGCGCGCAAAAAGTCGGTCGCGGATTTTTCGCAGACTCAGCGCTCACGACGCACACCTTCGATCATTCTGTCGGCAGAGCTAGGGACGTAGACGCTATGGAAATCGTGCAGAGATCGCGAAGTATTATGTTGTACATGAAGTACAGAAAAATAAGAAATAGAGAATTTTGGGTACGTCCTATACTTTCGGAAAGATTACTGAAGGGACAGTTCCATACTAAACATTAAATTCTGAAACAACATTTTATAAAACACACAACCAATTTTATAAAATGTCTGTTACTGTCTGGTTCTCTGTCTGGTCTGTGTCTGTCTGATGTCTGCGTCTGTGTCATTTGATGAGTTGCTATTTATTTTAAGACCTGCTTTGACTCATTCAGAAACAATTACGTAGGTAATAAAAAAAAATAAAATAAAAAAAAGATAAATAAATAAAAAAAAAAAAATTAAAAAAAATAATAATAAAATAAATAATGTAGGTAATATTATGTAGGTATTATTATATACGGGTAATATGATTACAATAAAATTATAATTACAGTTAAAAAAAACATCCAGTCAAAAATAGTAGTACATCGTAATTATACAAATAAATCCGAATATTATTATACCAGTTGATTACAAAAATACATTTATAAAACATTCATAATAAAAACCCCAATATTTTTGTATTCGTTCGATTAAATACAAATCCGGATATACCGCATATACTAAACTGGCACGTAGAATATTTCGCCACAATGTTCATTTAAAAAGGCATTAAAACTGATGAGTTCAATATCTGATGGATATTAAAACATTGATGATGTATTTAGAGCTACGAAGCGTTTATGCTCGAGCAATATTTTGTAGGTAGATGAACATAATGAATAGGTTTTGCTTTTGGGACTCGTCCGTTTCACTATTTCAAGCAGGGCAATAACAAATTGAAAACAAAACTGAGCTTAGCCAATTTTCACTTGCACTAAGGAGTATTATTTACATCTGAGGAAAACCCAGTTGCGTAGCACCACTGATTAAAATTACCAATAATAATAATAAATAAAAATAAATAAATAAATATTCCACAACTTTCACTCAACGTCATCTAGGCCCAAACTTAAGCAGAACATGTGCTAGGAATACTGGCTGACAACTGATATCATACTCATATATTGCTTAATATGTACCATACATAATATTACTGATAAATAATATGGGTGTTTTCTCGTGGTCCTACTATTTTGTCCTACCAGTATTTTCTCAAAAGTACGTTATTGCTATTGGTCCTACTGATGTTATGATTTTAATTAAAATGTACCTCCTGTCTGAATAAATATATTCGGTGTGGGGCGTGTTACAGTTTCAGTGAAAACTGTAGATTGAAAACAGAGATGGGGCACATACATTATAGTAGTGGTTGAATAGATCATTAATAAAGTACCTACTCCTTAGAATTATTCAATAGTTACGAAAAGCTTCTTCGGAGGACTCCTTTCCACCTTTAATATCTAGTTTTTAAAACATAATTTCAGACGTCCTACCTTGAAGCCCAGATAACTAGCTTAGCCCAGAAACTTCACATTAAAAATCATTTTAATTATCATCACCGTCATCGCTGATTTCACCAATTTAGTTTAAAAATGTTACCACAATCGAGATTTCACACTGGGCCCTTAATACATTTTTATAAAACAGACATTAGGGATTTTAATTTGCAGAATATTGATTATACCATGTTCGAGGAGAACTTTAATTATTTTGAAAGTATTCTCACACTAAAAATCCATGTCAATGTTGCAAATAAACTGCTTTCATTCATTAGTAAACCCAACTGCGTATCTATTTATATCGAATAAAAATAGCTGACACGATTTCATGTAACGCTATGATTGTTTTAGTGTGTAATGAAATCGGATACGGCGACTTCACACGACAGAGTGACGCTTCTCGTTAATTCTTTAAAAAAAAAACAGTAGCTGCGGTTTGAAATTTTTAGAAGTCGATTTTGTAACGAATGGCCTATTTCATAATTGTATATATCATTTTACGGCTGGTTTAATTTGTGCGACAAGAAGTGTAAATGTAGGGTAAATAAGTTGTAAGCTCGCGTTTCGTTACACTTGTCACGTAACTTCACCTGTGACGTAGTGTGTGACACATTAGCTGGGAGTTCTTTTAAAGTTTTCTATGGGTAGATCGTCACTTGGGCAGCGTTCGGAAAATTGCGTAATGTCTTCTCGTCCGACATACCTCAGTGTCTCAAGTGGAACGTTTTCGACCAGTGTGTGTTGCCAGTGATGACTTATGGCACTGAAACGTGGTCCCTCACTATGAGCCTTATGAGTAAGCTCAAAGTAGCCCAACGAGCTATGGAGAGGGCTATGCTCGGAGTCTCTCTACGAGATCGAATCAGAAATGAGGAGATCCGTAGAAGAACCAAGGTTACTGACATAGCTCAGCGGATTAGCTGGTTGAAGTGGCGTGGCAGTGGGCAGGGCACATAGCACGGAGGACTGATGACCGATGGGGTCGAAAGGTTCTCGAGTGGAGGCCACGTATCGGCAAGCGCAGCGTAGGACGTCCACCCACAAGGTGGACAGACGACCTCATTAATGCCGCGGGAACGCGTTGGATGCGAGCCGCTTCCAAACGGTCTTATTGGAGATCTATAGGGGTGGCCTATGTCCAGCAGTGGACTTCCTATGGCTGAAATGATGATGATGATGATGAGATTGTCACTTGTCTATCTACGTATAGAACGATACGAATCGGTATTTTAAAAAGAAAAATTAATATTGCCTTTAACTGATTTTTTATTTGGCAATGGCGCGATATGTCTTCTTTTATATACATTTCTCTATTTGCCATCTTTCAAGTAGGGACCTTCTTTCTAGCCGCATTATTCTTACACATTCCATTCATCGTTTCCTTTTTGTCTTTTCTATTTTTATCCACATTGCATTCGCACATACATACCCAAAACTTTCCTAAATACAACATAATTCTCATTGATCTATACAATGTTTCATATCTACATACAACAATATTCGAAAGAAATATTGCCCTGATATAGTTAAAATCAAAAGTCTTATTAATACCCTGTTTCCAAAAAAAGAACAGAAATTGGGGCGGTATTTAATATACTTTTACCCAGCCCATTCCTGCAATCTTTTCCTCAAACAGCAAAAGAATTTTTAGTAACAGCACCAACACTAGGTGTATCGCAGATTCCACGAAGTCACATAGATTTCAATGGAATTTTTATTTAAAGGACGTTGTATAGAGAGAACCGTTTCGCGATATCGGTTCGAGACTTCACTACATTGCGTTTCGTTCATTGCTTTTGGCTTGCTTAATGGAGTATACGAAACATAGAGCCACCGTTAGGGTTTAGAAATAAACTGCCGCATGCAATGGTAGTTCGATATTTAGTGTTCCTTTAACCATTTCATACGCGGTTAGTAGCTTGTTTCATAGGAGCATTGTGGTATCTGTATGCATTTAAGAGTCATATCTAATATTCAAAAACAGATTCTTACAATATTGAATAGGAACAGGACATATTTAGTGGCTCCTTAATTCAAACTTCGGAATTCAAGAGCCACATTTAATGATTCACAAATGTTTAGGAGTTTCACAATAAATTGCGTGGTATCACAATGTCACCTAATTTACTCTAAGTCGTAATCGGCGTCTTCCTAATTTTAGGCAAAAAGATATCTCATCCGGCATATCATCCTCCCCAGAGATTTCTACGATCGGTCTTGTTCTCAGACAAGTACTCCCGGCAATCTTCACCAGAGTATCTACTTCCAAATATAATATATCAAAAATATGGCACATCCTAGTTTTGTGATTTCTCATTGCTAAAATTATTAATATAGCTAGCAGTCGTATTACAAATTCTATGTATATTATATTTCTATCATAGAAAGAAAATGGTGTATATGGAATCAACTGTCAAGTGTATTTCATTTTCCGCCATATTACAAATTCTACTCGTTAACACTTGACAGTTGACAAACAGCAGATTCCATATACGCCATTTTCTTTCTATTGTCGCCTTATCGATAACGATAATAGAAATAGCATTTGTAATATGGCTAGGCCTGTAGATTACGCACATTTCCTTTAATTTTGTCAGTCGTTACTTCTGTAATAAGTTGTTAAAAAACAAACCGTTTTCTTATGGCTTTGGTTTCATCACGTATCATCTTCTTAAACTAAACAAACTATGAGGAACACATTGTACATATTCTATTACTGATTAACTAACTGTGAATTCTCCAAACCACTTCAGCTATTAATTCTTAAGCTAGCATTACTGATATAAGTCTCGACAACCCGAAGATCTGTGATTAGCTTATTAGAGCCACTTCCCGCAGTGTTATTAATTATTATCTTAGAAATCTTATCACGCTTGCATATCAAGTAGCTCACTAACTCAATCGCTTTATCTATCTCACTTAAAATTCCTTGTTCTTCATTACGCTCATTACGTATTGCATAATCTATAAGAATTCCGATGTCATTAGAAAGCTAAAAAAATAGTTTGATCAGTTACAATCGATATAAGGCTCGGTTACAATCGGATGATTTAATGCACACTCTTCGATAATCTTGTCGGTAATTTTTCAATCAGCGCCTCTTTACTGCGCGCGCGATTATAATCGATAATCGGTTCTACGCCGTTGTGTTAAGAATATATCGTAGAAATAGTTTGTTTGTATAAACATTCGTCTGATTTATCGTCACTAACTGTGTAATCGATACTATCGATAATGATGAGCATGAGCCTAAATAAATATAGTCACGATAAAAACCATTGAATGAGAAAGATTTAGGAAGGTGTGGGTGTTTTTATTTGTTGTGCAAGTAATTTTTATTTCTTTGACGATGTGATGATAACAAAACAGTTCAATTTATCGTCAAACTTAAGGCCAGGGTCTGTTACAAATAGATAGGTAAGTGCGTCAGAATTTATTATTTCTAAGCTGGTTATTTCCCTATTAAAAAAAACGAATAATTAGGTAAATATAGTATAAAAGCTGCGTACATCAAATTATCTATAAAGGTGTGAAACTCAGTAGGTACAGTTAAGTTTTTCACCTCAAATCACGAAAAGAGAGACAGAATACACAGACAAAATACAGAAATAATCATTCACACACACTTAGACCGTCTTGTTACATCATTAAAACTAACCTTATTACTATCCAACAAGAACCAACGCGGGTAAGCATCATAAAACGATATATTTCTAACCTCACACCATACAGAAAAAGACCACAAAATATGACACATCATTCTAATGCTAAGCACATGAGACTGTTTAGCGAGCTCCACCTCGAGTCACTGACATAGAATGATTCATTCAAGCGTTCATTCGTTAGACAGGCGCCACCGTAAAGTGGTGGATACTTGGCAACGGTTAGAGTATGACAAATCACAGTAGTTGATCTAGTAAGTAGGATGTTCCAAGACATTGTTTGCGACATGACTAAGCTCTTCTTTCAGTTCTTTCAAAAGTGTTTATGGTTGTTTGTTGTTTGTTTTAAGGTTGTACGGAGTCTTTCCTCCGACTTCGAACTTTTGTACGTTTGCATCCGAATCTGTAAGATTTTATAGTACCTAGTTGTAACGAAGTAAATAGTTTTAAGATTTTCTTAATGAATATTTTTCTCTTTACTTTAATTTCAACAAAAGAGAGGTGAAAGGTCTCTATCTTTGTGAAGCTTTGTACATCTATCTTCGCAAAAATGACCATCATTGCATTACGCGTTTGTTAGTGTTTATTGTCCGCAATGTACTATAAATTCTCTTGTGTAAGCTTGAAATGTAATATGAAATCGGCTCACGCGCGTAAACTGTATTGAAAAAGTCACCGACGACATTCAGGTCGTTTTAAACAAAATCTATGTAGGAACGAGAATCATCGAGAAATTGATCCGAAGAAGTATTCGGGTTATTAACCTTTGGGTCTCATACTGATGCGCTCTCCGTCTATTGAAATAAATTAAACGTTGTCAATATATGTCAATAACTGACAATGTACCTATCTACTGCCCTACAGCTGTCACAGATGGTAGACTTGTGATTGCTATGTCATGGGAATGATTGGTAAGAAGCTCCAGTCCTGACGACAAACAAGATAAAGAATATTTTCTGTACATTGGTACACAACACACATAGGTACCTACTATTAGCCACCTACTATTAGGAATGCCTTCATCGTTTTTTAAAATTTCTTAGTTAGTAACTTACAAAATCGAACTGCTTATTTTGCAAACACATAGATACCTCTCATGCTCGATTCGAGGTTGTGGTTAAAATTCTGGGAAAATCTAAGTACCTTCTTCAATTCTTTCTAAGTTTAACTTAGAATTAATTGACATCGGTGAAAGAAAATATCGTTGGAAAACCTAAACTTTGTAGTTGATATATAAGTTTGAAATCACCAGTCCGCCTTGAACAAATATGCTGATCAATGCTCGAGCCTTTTCTGTATGATAAAAGGCTGGTTTTATTATCACGGGCCTCAGGTTCCGACCTTTATTTCAGAATTCAATCGTCGTGACATCAAAGGTTAAACTTACCCAATGTACATACTAAAAGTGTCTTGAATAGTGTTTCTAAAAAATGTGCTCGTAATTTGGCATATCCTCTTTGCTTAATTTTCAATAAATCCCTTGAAACGTCAAAATTTCCAACAGAATGGAAAAAGGCTAATGTAGTACCAATTTTCAAAAAAGGTGATTGCGCAGATGTCAAAAATTACAGACCAATCTCCATCTTGTCCATTTTCTCAAAACTCTTTGAGTCAATGATCTGCCCTATTTTAACTTCTCATGTTAAAATGCAACTATCTCCTCAACAGCATGGTTTCTGCAGCAACAAATCCACCGTCACCAATTTGGTTTCATATGTTGATGAGATCTGCATGAACATTGACTCTGGCCAGCAGATCGACTCTCTGTATACCGACTTCAGCAGCGCATTCGATAAAGTCGACCACAAAATCTTGCTGCTAAAACTACATCATCTTGGTATACACGGACCCCTTCTGCAATGGTTCGGTTCATATTTATGTGAGCGAACACAAAGAGTGGTGGTGAATGGCTTCCAATCTCCAGAGTACGTTGCAACTTCCGGTGTGCCCCAAGGATCTCATACCGGACCTATCCTCTTTATTGTGTTCATTAACGACATTGTCAACTGCATCAAACATAGTCAGTGTTCCTTGTTTGCCGATGATCTTAAAATCTATCGTCAAATAAAAACTCAAGAAGACGTTGCACTGCTCCAATCTGACTTAAATTCTTTGCAAAACTGGTGTGTGGTGAATGGGATGGTTTTGAATGCTGGCAAATGTCATCACATAACATTTACGCGGAAAAAGCGCTCTATACCATCTACTTACTCTCTCAATGGAACGTTGCTTCAGCAAGTTAAAAACATAAGGGATCTAGGTGTAGTGCTCAGTAGTGACCTTTCTTTTGGCACACATATCAATAACATAGTTCAAAAAGCCATGAAAATGGTTGGTTTTATTAACAGACTTGGCAAAGAATTTGACGGAGTCTCGACTTTAAAAGTGTTATACAACACCTTTGTGCGCAGTGTTTTAGAATATGCGTCTCCTGTCTGGAGCCCCACCTATAATATCCACACAGACCGAATTGAACGCGTTCAAAAGAGATTTACTAGGTGCTTGCGGTTTAAAGACCAAAAATGCCCATACAGAGCAAATTACGAAGAACGACTGCGCTACTTCAAATTAGAAACATTGAAGCGGCGAAGGAATTTGAACGATTTGTTGATGCTTTATAAAACTGTTAACGGGACATATTCAACACCAGGCCTACTTAATAAAATCAACATAGACGTACCTCGTCATTCACACGTACGGTCAAAGCGTACTTTTAATACGTTTGCTACTAAACCTTGCCGTACAAACCTGGGTCAACATGCTCCCCTAAATAGAATGTTAACTTCGTACAACAGAGCCTGCGCTATCGACAGCAGCGTCGATGTTTTCTTTGATAGCCTGCAAACATTTAAAGACAAAATGACTAAATTAGTCCATCTGTGATCAGCCGTCTTCTCTTTTTTTTTTTATCTTCTTATTTTGTTTTAATTTAATTTTATATTGAGAATGAAATTATGTATTGTTTAAATAAAAATTTTATAATTATATTTAAAATGTTTTATAAATGTCATTGAATCTAAGCAATGTAATAATAATGCTATTTTAGTTTATTCTTAGTTAGTTTAATTTTAGTTTTTTTTGTATTTTAATGACAATTTCCTATTTTAAAACTAATTATAATAATTAATTCTTAATTAATAAGACCTTATGTAAATGCTGTGCATACCTATAAGTGACTTTTTTACACAGAATGCCCTCGTGAATGTATTGTTGTAAATGGTTTTGTAAATAAGTCGTTGGTGTGCCTAAATAAATAAATAAATAAATAAATCACGTGCGCACCCATATACGCATCACGAAGGATTATTTTACGATGACATATCGGGCTCAACGAACGATTCTAAGGCTCCCGACCCATTAATGTCCAATAAAATTTCCGAATGAGTCGTCTCCATAATTGATACAACACACAATAAAGGTGTTGCCACACGCAATGATTTATGCGTCGCGCGTTTCCGGCTGAGTACGACAAAACGTGCCGCGCTTTGGTTACCAAAAGTCTATTGTTACAGATTAAAAAAGGATTGCTTTTTTTCTTTGAACGGTTTTTTTTAAGAACTCAAAGTGGATCGCTTACATGTGTTTTTAGAAGCTTATAAGGTGTGAGGTTACTTGAAATGTATTTGTAATCTGTGTCTTCCTTTGGCGGGTTAAGAAGAAACAATTGGACGAACGAACTCTGTTCTCTCTCTAAGTAAAAGTAACAATTGAAATGAGCTGCTATTAAACAGCTTTTTTTAAACTTCATTCAGATTATACAGAGTGATTGACGTGACGGGAAACATTTTCGCAAAACGATTTACCCATGAATAGAATAAAACAAAATAAAACGTTTTATTAACTAATCTAGGTCCCCTACTTTTTCTAATAGTAGTTAATGATCTGCCCCAGTATGTAAAACATTCCACAGTTCTGATGTATGCAGACGATGTCAAAGTTGCCCTTCCCATAAGTAATAGCAGTGATACAACAGCGCTTCAACTTGACATCGACAATATCCACAATTGGAGCAGTTCAAATAACCTTAACCTTAATACTAGTAAATGCGCGATAATGACTCTCTCAAAATCTTCACAACCCATACACAATGTCTACACATTAGACAATGAACCCCTGAAACGTGTTTCCACCGTACGCAATCTGGGTACTAACTTTGACCCACATCTTACATTTAAACAACATATATTACAAACCTGTAACAAATCCCGCAAAAACTTAGGTTTTGTTTTACGTCAGGCAAAAATCTTTAATAATCGACAGGCCATAACCATAGTTTACAACTCATTCGTCCGCAGTTTACTTGAAACTAACAGTGCAATCTGGAGCCCCCATGAAAAAGCCTTTAAACTGGTAATAGAAAAGGTTCAGAAGTCTTTTGTCCGTTACCTCTACCTCAAATTATATGGGTTGTACCCATACATGTACCCTACACCATTCGTGCTTGGTATGGTGACCTACCAGAGTTTGGAAGTCAGGAGAAATCTTGCTCTTGTCAAATACGTCATACGTCTAATTCGTCAATTTCTCGCTATTGGAACACATCTCCTTTAACGTCCCTCTTCCTATCAGACGCGTTCTTCGCCCACGCCAACGTCCTCTTTTTTCCATTCCTCCAACCTGCTCCATAACCCTTAAGACCAGCCCACTGTTTCTAGCCCTTACCATATCAATAACATGTTGACGTATGACGTAGGCGCAGATATCTTTGCAAGTACCGAACTGAGACTCCTGAACACTGCTTCTCGGTATCTGGAGTCCATTGCCACTCCAAGCACTATCTCTCAAGATTATTTAAAATAAGAAACATTACATTATTTTATTTTATTTAATTTTAGTTTACCTGTGTTCTTGTCTGTTTATTTCTATTTTATTATTATTACTTAAATTTTGTTATTATTTCGATTTTATATTTCCTCAACCAATAGCTTATAATATGTTTAGTTGTTAACTGTTAATATGAGTTGGTTAAAAATTAATTAATTAATTAAATAAATTGTGCATTGAATTACCATTCAAAAGACTTTTAAATGATATTTCTAATGAAAATCTACTGTTGCTAACAAAAGTTTAACACCTACTCATCCAAAATATATGAAACAGCAGATTTTTTGTCCCATAGTACCTATAAGTTGTCACGTGTGTTCATGGGTAGAAGAAACCCTGTGAAAATTTGACTCACCATTAAAAAATCGCTTTGCTTGTTCTGGAACATATAAGCGCAAGTACTTACACTACTCCAAATAAGTCGATCGAAACTTAGGCAACGCTTACTGGGTGCGATCCTTATATGGGTGACATTACACACCCATCACATTTACAGACACCTTTTGTCTGAAAAGACCATGTTAATGAAGACATTAACATGGTTTTTCCAAAAAAAAGGTGTATACCTATTCATGATAGCCCGACCAAAAGGTCGGGTTATCATGAATAGGTAAACACCAAAAGGTCGGGTTATCATAAATAGGTATACACCAAAAGGTCGGGTTATCATGAATAGGTAAACACCAAAAGGTCGGGTTATCATAAATAGGTATACACCAAAAGGTCGGGTTATCATGAATAGGTAAACACCAAAAGGTCGGGTTATCATAAATAGGTATACACCAAAAGGTCGGGTTATCATGAATAGGTAAACACCAAAAGGTCGGGTTATCATGAATAGGTATACACCAAAAGGTCGGGTTATCATGAATAGGTATACCTACACCAAAAGGTCGGGTTATCATGAATAGGTAAACACCAAAAGGTCGGGTTATCATGAATAGGTATACACCTTTTTTTTGGAAAAACCATGTTAAGGTCTTCATTAAATAGGTATTTTACAGTAATCATTTCAAAGCTCAAAAGTTTAACAACCTGTCCTGTTTCGTGGTAGTTGAGCTAAAGCTACAATTACTAAAAAACCGTGAGTAACAAGTATACATGTCGCATATCATATCGATCTGCATGTATAACCTCAATAATAGAACCACCAATAGACCTGTCAAAATACAAGGCCTTTGTCACTACTATCGATACTTCAGTACCTACCTAGAACAACGGAGAGTACTGCAATGCAACGGAAACTAAGCAAAATTGATGAGGCGACCCTCAACCGCTACAAACAGAGAAATTCTCTCAAAATCTATTGGAACTTGTAAAGGACTCTGCACACCTAAGCCGCCGGAGCTTGAGGCTAAACAAATAACGGCCACACGGATCATTCGAAGTAAGCTACGCTTGCCAAGGTCGATTTGTGGATGGTGGAGCATTCATAACATACCAAGACTCCTCCGTGCCTCGAAGAGCACGTTAATCCGGAGGTCTCAGCTGTTATTTGTACATCTTTGACATTCGTTACGGGTAGTCAGTAGCCCGAAAGTCTGATTACAGTTTAACCAAGGGGTATCATGTTACCCATGCAGTAACTGAGTTGTGGATGTCTGACAGGCAGTCTCTCCATTTAAAACACTGTTATTCAGCTGCATCCAGTTTAACTAGAAGCTGACTCCGACATAGTTGGGAAAAGGCTTGGTAGATGATGATGATGATGACACACCTAAGCCGCCGACTGTTGGAGACAAGTATCGGCGACTTTTGTCGAGAACAAAATGTTAAAAGAATAATCTCGTTGACTTGCGCTTATGCGTGCTACCTGGTGACTCGTGCCAACGTGTCGGCGCGTACTTGGTTGGTTGGTTGCGTACGCAGCCAGTTGACTACCAGCGTCCATGTACAAGTAAATTCATTGACTGGCCTGTTGGTTAGTGGCCCTAACTGCAATGCCGGAGGTAGTAGGTTCGATTCCCACTTAGGACAAATTTTTGTGTGATTAGCACGATCATTTGTTCTGTGTCTGGGTGTTATTTATCTATAATATGTATGTGTTTATCAGCTTTTTAGTACCCATAACACAAGCTCTGCTTAGCTTGGGACTAGATGGCGTTGTGTGAAAGTTGTGGAATATTTATTTATTTATATATTTAAATGACTGAGTAATTCGAAATACAATACAACACACGCAAAGTCACTATTTACGACAATCACTAACTACCATAAAGTTGCTTTGTTGGGTTGAGTCGCTTAGCACGCATAGCGAATTTCATTCGTGCGATTTATCCCGCAGACAAACAATTTGGCGTTTTTTTCTCAAGAGCAGCTTCAAGCATTTTCCGAATAAAATTATCTATTTGTGCGCTTGGCTTTTGGTGTGCACAGTCCTTAACGCCACTTCTACGTAACGTTTGACACGTCATCGTTCATCAAAATCGACCGACTCATTTAGGTGGCACTCTAGGCAATCCGGAAATTGGTGGCCAACTTTTGTTGACCATTACAGTGTATGTTACTTTGTATACTAATGACGCTAATTAAGAACCAACAAATGTAGGGTTTTGAATAACAAACTGTTTAAATATATATGGCAGTGTTGTTTTATTTCTGTTATTTATAAGGCAGATGTTAGTGAAGACGCCGGGAGGGCTTAAAGAACATACACTGACCTTAATGGTGATGCTCTTCAGAAAGGCCACGTGCGACTACACATGGGTACTACTACTACGTTTGCAAGTACTATCTCGCTTACGGCGCGCAAAATAATCTATGCCTTGTTTAACATAAGACTCAAATAAAAATGATGAATGATGATGATTGAGGAAAATATTATTTTTTTAAGATGTTAAATCGTTCCAATCGACAAATCACGGTTGCTTTAAAAATTCCCGCTAGGCACGCTGATGTAACAGCACTAACAAAACAAAAGGTGTATGTAAAGATTGTTGAAAGTGCCGTTAAGTAGTTTGTGCTAACCTAAAAAAATAAAGAGTTTATTTATGTATTTATTTGTAGATATAACAATGATTCCTGAACAGCTCTGTTAATCACGATCGCCAGAAAGTCATGTCTCTAATTTTAGTGATTTAAAAATAGAAGCTCATCTTGAAAGTTATGCTTAGATGTCTTGTCAAATATTCTAGACCAAACGAATGTCATAGAGATTTGCAAAGCTTCCTTGATATGTAGATACCTGTACTTTTAGTTTTAAATGTTGTGATAGTTGTGTTATTGAAAACGAATTAAAACCAAAACAGTATTTTGTTTATCACTTTGCATAATGATAGTAAATGAGTGGCAGTGCACCAATGTTTTATATTTGGTTATCATACTTTAAAAACACACAATAGTATCCACGTATTGGAGATTTTCGTAGAAATATAATTAGGTCAGATTATCCACTCACAAGTCTGATGTGTGTTGGGGTTTCGAACGCTCGATTTTATAGCTGGTTTTGAGTAAACTCCGTACAATACAATAACGCATATTAAAACCTAAACTGAAAATAATAATGTAAGTATGTATGTAATGTGCGTATGTGTGTGTATGTGTGTAATGTATGTATGTAGTGTGTGTGTGTGTCTTAATGTTTGTATGTAATGGTTTCGTTGTTAATGTTTGTAAGTAGTCAATCATTTTTTTTGACTTAACGCAATAAAATTGTACAATAATTTTCATACTTCCTTAGAACTTGATTTATACATCATGACTTTCGAAGTCAGTCCTAGAAGCTTTATAAGAATCATTAATTATTATTGTAAAATTGATATTTATTGACATTGTAATAGTTTTATTTATTTTTGGAATTTTAATTGAATCTAGTTTTAAGTAGAATTGTAAATTTTATTATTTTCAATATGTTCGTCACAATTATGATTGTTCTGAATAAAGATACTGCTACTACTAATATTCCCACCACTGGGAAGCAGGCATCTTATCTTCGAGAAGGAGAAGGCCATAATGTAAAAGTCTGCGAAGTTTGGTTCTAACACATGCCGGATTCCTCACGATATTTTCCTTCACCGTAATCACCGTCCACCGTCACTCAGTACAATACGCCAGAATTAAATGTACGAGTATGAAGCAGATAGCTATCATTATCTATACTAATATTATAAAAAGGTGAAATTTGTTTGTTTGCTTGTAAGTTTGTATGTAGGGGATAATTTTCGGAACTAATGATCCAATTTTAAAAATTATTGCACTGGTGGCAAGCTACACAATTCCCGGATGACGTAGGCTTTTTATCCCTGTAATCACATGGGAACAGAAACTACGCGGGTGTAACCGCGTCACGTCGGCTATTAATAATATTTCCAGTAAAAAATACAGATATCTTTGGACATTTACATCAACAAGAAAATGACAGTATTCTAAAAATAAAATTGTGTGTGAATCGGTGACCATTATCTTACCTTCTGTGCCCTGAAGAGCACTTTAAGCCATTGCTTACGTCTATAGTAGAACTTTGAAAGTCTTAATTGTTTGTGAGAAGCCCGAAAATGACAACCGGTCTACCGAAGGTAGTTGTGTTGGTAGCTGGGATGTATAGGTGAGAAGAGCAGTCGTTTTATATACAGACGTCAGCCCATTAAGTTACCCCAATGTCAAATGTCTTTGATCGTTTTTCAACTTTATGTAAAACAGAATAAGGTTCATATTCAATTGGGAAAATTTGACACATTGGGGTAACTTGATGTGCTGGAGTCCTTACAAAGCTGGTACTCGGCTATATTTGGTTGGCTTGGCAGCACTCTAATATAGTTGGGGAAAGACTAGTTAGATGATGGATAAATGCTCAAAGTAAGATCCTTCCTGGTCTTCCTGTAAAATTACTGTAGGCATTCAGCCACATGTGTGTGAACTGAAAGAAATCCCTAATCAATGAGGCACATAATTAATGTTTTTAATCAAACAAAAACCACAGATAAATGCAATAAATAATTTCAGAAACAGGATATCAAAACCACCAATGAACCAACCCTTTAATAAATAAATTGCTACAGAATTCGCAACCGCAAATAGACGACGCAAACCAACAATGTATAATTAATTCTATTCCCTCATGATATCAACGAGAATTTCCGAACTGAACCGACTGAGACTTATTAATTCAGCTAACAGAAATATTAGGATATGTGTCCATTAGAACGACGTGGACTAAAATGATCAGAGCGAGGAATTATTCCCATCTCCTCTTAATCAGAGAGGAAAAGAGAATATCTTTGAAACAAACTATAAGGATATGTACTGCAATGAAGCTAGAGTGGGGTCAAAACAGTTGTAAATCGGGATCTGCTTAAGTGTATGGGAGACAGCGCCCTTTTGTGTTTTTAAACTAGAAGCCCGGAGGTTAGAAAGGTTGGTTGAAAGGAACGTGGGACTTTTTACATAACTGCCAAAATGTGTAGATATGCAATGCATCAATGCCTAGCACTAAGAGGAAAACTAATTTGAAGTTATGGTATGTCTAGTTGTCTACTTAAACTTAATGTGTGATATTTGCAGCCGGGTCATCATTGTCTATTGTTGGACCTGGGTCAAAAGCGTCTTTTGGCCAAACAGTTTGGGGATACTTAGGCCTTCTCATTTTCATTTCTTTTATGTTCACATTGCTTCTCCCTTCCTGTTTAGTAGACATGATAACAGTAAAGTGAATATTAGTTATCCACAATGAGCTATTTAACAAAAATTTTATTTTTCGTCCCTCATCTAGATTACAAGAAAATATTTGATACTTATTTTTTTCTTTTTTAACGTAATCAAAAAATAACGGCGATACATTGAGACAAAATGTCGCATAACGTATTGAGCCAGTACAGTTTATACTAGATAATGACGTTACAAGCCCCCTCTCCTCAACTTTAATGCGCTTAATCGCTTATCTAAGCAGTTTTCCATCAATTTGAAAAAGAAAAAATAAGGGTCGAATATTTTCTTGTAATCTAGATGATGGGCTTAAAACTAAAATTTTGTTAAATAGCCCATTCTTCCGCAAAATGTATGCAGAGTTAAGTTTGCTCTCTCTTTTCACTTCAACCACCTTCTGGCTTTACCACATCAGATCTCTCCCCTTCAGTAGACACATTGCTACCTCGCGTTTCTCCGTTTAATCGCTCTAATGCACAAGTGGCTTTAAACAGAACTATGTGACGAACCTGGCGCTTGGGGCATTCTGGTGGTAATGAATAATTAACGGTACATGAATAATATTGAATCAGCTTGGGACAATGAAAGTACGTACACTGTAATAAAAAAACACTATTGATTAAATTATCCCCTCTAGCGATTCGGTTAATTGATTCCTATCAATTAGTCGATCAATTGTAAAGTATCGAAAGTGAGTATCTACTTACCCAATTATAGCTATTCATGTAACTTAAAAGCTTTATAATCATAATTTTTGGCATCGACATGAAATTTAATTAAAGAATAAATTAATTTGTTAAAAAAATAAGCAGGTAGGAGCACAATGCAGGCAGGAAAGATTTTTTTCAACGCATTTTAATATCAGAGTTAGTCTTACGGAAATGCGTCTAGTTTACCTAAAAATATTAACATTGATTGTTGCTAAGATGATTGTGAATAGATATTGTACATTTTTAATAACAGGAATTTACTTTCTAATACGTAGTACCAAGTCATAACATGTGTGTCTGTTATTAACTGCTGTCGAGTTCAAAACAGATGAATTTACTGTAAACTATATTCATAAATCTTTGCTTATAAGACCGAAATAGTCAATTGATTCGCTTTAACGTAATTATAAATTGGCCACCCACCACCTTCACATCAAAACAATCATACCCTTTTCTAACCATTGAATTGATTGATCGGAGTGAATCAATCAGTTCTGTGAGTCGTAGTTTTGTAAAGTAATTGAATACGTTGATTGATTCATGAACAGCTTGAAGCTGTAGTCAGATAAAGTACTCGGTTGTACAACGCAATGACCAGCGGTGTGGTTCGCAGAACGTATGATCAATAAGGCCAAAAAGTTCTTGCGTGGGTACTACTGGGTTAGGTGGAAAAACCTCTTGTGGATCTGGTTAGGGACGCAGACAGCTGCTTCTCGCATCCCTTCCATGCGAGAACCAGAATATGTGCTGCGATTAGTGCTGGGACGCGGTGATGTCCTTCTGCGAGACGACCGTTTCTGCAGCTGAAAGGGAGAAGAGGATTACTTCCACTCACCCAGCTCGCAGCTGATGCACTGGGCGCCCCCTAAATGGGTTCCTGCGTATTTGAACCCGAGGTGACAGCGCGACGTGTTTTACGCGCGTCCCTCTTAGATGTCGCGCGGGACGTCTAGTCGTGGCATGTTGCGAGTAATTGCAGTGAGAAATCAAAATTAATTTATTGCAAAATTTTGTCTTTAGTTAACTGTTAAATTGTTTCATCATAAAACCTTAACCGATCTTTATAATTCTCTGTCTTATCTTAATTGTAACATTACACAACAATCCCACCTATAATCAAAAGAACACAGAATTTAAAGGTGAAACAGTCGTAAGTCCAAATTACACCAATCCAAAACATAAAATTGGAAATAAAAATAAAACGAAATAATACGATCATTACTAAAGGTTGAACTGTAAATCGCTAACAAATAGCAGGAAACGATTCACATTTACAATTTTACGACCGTAACCTTACTATTCGGATTAGAATTAAGTAGAACTTTATCATTTTCTTTTGATCAGGGCGGGTTGGGATAATATTATAAATGTGTGTGATATTTTATATCGCAGGATTGAATAAGTTGTATAAATTGTTATAATTGAATAATGTCAAACCTATTTTTCTTTTTCTTCTATTAATCTGTTTATACCTTGCAGGGAAGTTCCTTTTACTGTACCTACCTGCTAATTAATGTAAGTAGGTACACATTATTTAGCCGGTACGGAATGAATATTAAATCTATGTAAATAATTATTTTGCGTTAACATAAAATACACTATCAGTTTGTTAAATATAGATTAATTTTCGTACACAACAAACATCAATATATTTGATTTGAACTAAAATATCAATTTCATAAACTAACCGAAACTGTTTAAAGCAAACAATAACAATAAACAAACTAAGAAAGTACAAATAGAATATCAAATTACAAATGAATGGAGGATCATTTAATTTTATAATGTAATTCGTTAAAGAGAAAAGATTGAAAAACAATTAATTATTATAGATACCCTTAGAAATAATAGTGGCGATAAAATGTCTACCCACGTTGCGCCTACGCCAAACAATAGAATAAGTATAACGTTGGAACGAAGAATAGGAATGCAATAAATGTAACTTTTATGAGGTCACTAAAGGTTTGTGATCTCTGATGATTGGGCCGGAGTGTGATAAGGGGAGCACAGGTCGTGAGATTTTACGTGAAGTGGCGATTACGGGTCGTGAGGGACCTCCGATGTATATGGATTAACTGTGGACGGTTATAGAGTTAGTTAGTGGCTAAATTATACAATTACAATTTTGGACTCTAAGTACCTACGTTAATTTTTTATCAAATTTAAGTACGTACGTGTAGTTTAGATGAACTAATCGATAGATGAAAAAAAATATATCTAATCGGCCAATCAGTAAAGTATGAGTTTAGGAGATTGATAGAAGTAAGCCCAAGAGAGGGAGCGACATGTTCATATTCATTGCATTCATTAATGCGCGGAGATCTTACAATGGGCTTAAAGCTAAAGTACAATTTTATTATGGACCCTGTAGGGCACAGCAAAAAGTATAAAATTAAAATTAAGTATACAATTAATGCTTGTGTGTTTTGAATTGTTTTTTTATTCATATTTAATATAATTAGAAAACTATAAGCGAGATCGTGGCAGTACCAGTTTAGCAGTGTCTGTAAAGCATCTCAACTGGACATGCGTTTTCACTCGGCCACGGTGACTTTTGTAGCGATGCTATCGCGTGTTCGCATCGATACAGTCGCGATGCGGACGCTAGCTGTTTGGCTTCAGCCATACCATGATGCTAAGTCGCGATGCAAACGCGATACAGTCGCGATGCATACGCAATTCAGTAAAAGCACAAAAATGCCACAATCGCAAAATGGACTCCGTTAAGGCACGCGCCACCCTTTCTTCTGTTCTTGATGTCCTCTAACACGATCGCGCGTTTACATCGAAACAGTCACGATGCTGTGGCGCGTTGGCATCGCTTCTTGGTAGCGAAAAAAAAGTGTTACAAAGAGTTGATTCTTGCTGCCCCCTTATTTTTTTATCACAATGCTGCCAGTACAGGTTATCAAAAACTTAACAAATTATAGTATTAAGTAATTCGCCTTTCACAAGACAGTGCTGGGTTCTAATTCAAACTACACGTTAAACTTACAAATTAACGTGGGAGCTAAATCAAAACAATATTATGGTTCGCCAACTGATCTGCCTGAGCGAGTTGAGAAATACAAACAGGGTTATGGGTCATTAAGGTGCCTGCAGGCGAGACAAGCAGTCTCATAACTTGCACTACAGTGTACCATTGCAAGCTGTATGTGATTTTACGTACAAGTTTTGTATTTACATAAGCCCTCAAGTGTTTACGGAGCTTCCTCTTAAAGTAAAATCTTCTTATATTTTATTTCTAAAAAATCTTTAATACACGTGTTGTGTCAATAATTAAAACCTTACATTATAATATGATACAGTAAACGATTGGCGATTGGTGATTGTTTTGTTGGATGTCGCGGTTTTCATTCCACCATGAAATAAATAAGTTTGTGTCAGCTATTAATAGGTAGTCGTTCCGTTTCAGATTTTCAGGCCCTGCATCTGAGACTCGCATAATAGATGAATACAATCTTATGTCTTGACTTTAATAGAGACCATGACCCCTGAGTTTCTTTCGGCATTTATTCTCAGGGATCAGTCACTTTGGAAATTTCATTTAGTGCCATTTAGTTCAAAACAAAATACATGTAAAAGTATCTGGGAAGATCTACTTACGGAAATAAATATAATTTCATTTCAGGTTTCTGACTATCTGGAACGACAGAAATATATCTACTTATGCCAGCCAAGTCCAACGGCTTTACGTGCTTTCCAAGGCACGGAGGAGTCTTGATATGTAACGAATGGTCACCCATCCACGGACCAACCTTGTCAAGCGTAACTTAACCATCAGTTGACCCGTGAGGCAGTTTTAGCCACAAGTTCCTAAACAGGGGCTCGAGTCTGCTATTGCAATCGTGTCTCATTGACCGGTCATTAATCGAATATTTGACAACTTTGACAGTTTTGGTATGGGAAATGTGTCATAAGTTTGACGTTATACGTCAAAAATCGATCATTGACCGGTCATTGAGACACGATTGCAATAGCAGACTCGACCCCCAGGTGTGATGTTATATTTAATACCTTAGATGTTCTTTTAGAAATGTTTGCTGGCAAGACTGCAATATTTGCAATTAAACATTACTTAACACTTTGTAATAGTGTTTATGTTGCACTTCGGTCTGCTTGACCTGTAAGTAAGAGTTCTGTGTTTGAAATGTTTATAGTTATTTACTTTTCATTTCACCTAAACTTGTTATAGTTCGGTTAGACATTCGAGGGTGTATTAATTCACGACAAGCTAAAACTCAGTAAAATTGTTCAACACGTAAAAATGTTCCCGCAAAATCTTAGGTGACCTAGGCTGTCAATTTCTAGCACTAGTACTGGATGTCTGTTTAATTTAATTTTATTTCATTTACATTTTACACGACAAATATTAAACCAATGTCACTTATAATACTGATTTTGTTTAACATTATTTTAATTACATTGCATAAAAAGATACCACCTAATTTCATTTCTTTTCCATGACATCCAAAGGCATGCCAAGCCTTTGTTCAAATAATTTAGAAGTTTCTAAACCGTGAGTACCTAATCGATTTTCTGAAAGCCATTTTCGAAGAAACTTACGAATGCAGCCTACTGTACAGTACGCTGCATTCGTAAGTTTCTTCGAATGCAGCCTACTGTACAGTAGGCTGCATGTCAGTGGCAGACCGTCAGCAGACCAATCGTAGATCAAAGATTCCAAGGCCAGCTTACATTGGTTTCGTTAACACTGACGTGCGGTCTAGCGTACCAATACAACCAATTAACCTTGTTTCAATAATTGACTAAGTACTATAAAAATATTTTGTCTATACATAAATCTTAAAACACATCGAAATACGCGATGACAACATTAAGATAAGTAAAAAGCCTCTCAGAGTCAACAGTTAAATTATCAGCCATGCAATTTGTCTAACACAATATCGTTTACCTACCGCATACATAAATATTTTAACTAAAAGTTTTTTGTTGTTAAGAAAACACGACAACTTGAACGATATGTAGGTCAGTTTACAGTTTAACGATGCATCATAATTTGCCTAGCCTTTTTACAACTAGGTATCTCGGAGTCGGCTTGCAGTGTAAGTAGATGCAGCTGACTATAAGATTATTACAGGTCCGAAAGACTATTTAAATCAAAATTCATTTAAGTATTCAAATTAGACTAAGAAAGTGCACTGTTGAACGTCAAAAATTACAAAGACTGTCTCATAAAACGCTCTCTATTCACCTTCTAGTATTTTAGCTGCGCAGAAAAAATAGGCGCAACAAATTTCCCAAGAATGATCTCTACTACAGCCCAAGTACTTATTAACACGATTTCCCTTGGTAAGATTGGTTTGTCAAGAAAACATGAGAGTCTGACGATGTGTAGGTCGATTTGCCATCAATCGATGCATTATCAGCATCATCATCATATCAGCCGTGGGATTAATCCTACGTAAGCCGTGGACATGTCCACTGCTCAACATAGGCAACCTCTATGGATTTCCATTGATTGGAAGTGGCTTGTATCCAGCGCAATCCAGTGGCCTTCACCAAATCGTTTGTCCACCTTGTGGGTGGACGTCCTACTATTCGAGGACTTTAAGGCCCTATCGGTCTTCAGTGCTGCGTACTTGATGCCTGCCCACTGCGACTTGAGCTTGCTAATTCGCTGGGATGTGTCGGCAACTTTACTGTAATATGCCTAGTCTTTTCTCAATTATCTTGGGATCGATTTGGTGTAACTGTAAATATTCACAGAATTAGTAATAGGTGGAAATTCATTAGCTAGGGATGTATTTTTTTGGCGTCCTGTATTGGACCAGCCTGTGTACAATAGCTGACCGTAAAAAGCGTTCGTTTTAGTCAAAGACCCTGACAATCAATGCTCAAAAGTTCTTGTCTACTTGATTTAATCAAAAATCGTACTTAACACAATGACTCATTAATTTGCCGGAGTGTTAATTGTCTACTTAATCCCCAACCGTATTATAACAGCTTATAATCTAAAACTAAGTGTCCATTACAACGTAACAATAACTAGCGAGTAAGAGTCAATTATAGCAGGGAGGTTAATAGAGGTACTGAAACGCGATCCGTCATTATTGTCGATGTGTATAGTGTAACATGACACGTTGGAAGCGGACGCTGGCGTGTTACGGTAAGTAGGGACGAAGTTGTTTTTGGCTATGGTTGGATATTCAACATCCTTTCTGTCTTTTTGTTTTAGCTTAGTGGATCTTAGAAATGACAAAACGAAATTATGAATACATAAAAATTGTTGGATTAGGTTGAGGTTGACCTGTAAATTAGGCAAAGAAGACAATACAGGGTAGGTTTATTCTTTATGCTTTTTATTAAAGTAGTTTAATAAGTCTGTTTGTATAAACATCAGCTGGAGCTTAACAAGATCCAGGTGTAGTGAAATATTTCAACAAAATATAATTTTAATACTAATCCTCCACCAATAAAAAATCTAGGCAGCAATAAAAACCAATCGTCGGTCGTATATCAAAACTTTATTTCATCATAATTTAAAAAAAAAACATAAAAAGTTGTTTCAGGATTACCTGTGCTAACATTAACTGGAGTTAAAATAGTCTCAAAGAAACACTAGTTAGCGACTTAACGGGCTATTAACCCATATACCTATTTACCTTGCTGCACGTACCTGTCATTATAGCCATAGTTTAACGATCAGTTAAACAAACAATAAAACAAAGTTAACACCGGTGGCTCAACCGTCGAACTTTACCATTTGTCATCCATTAATTCAAGCGCTCGTGACGAAGTTGTCACTTTATATAAACGTCTGTGGGCCATTCATCTTGGTGTGACAACGTAACCAATGTCGGCAGCCAAGTAAGCGTATTAAAACTAAGCCTGCATCGTTATTATGTTGTATTAACTTAATTTAATAACACGATATTGAACTTTATTTGTACGTAATAAGGGCTAGGGATGGGTCCGTATTATGTAGTTTGTATAAGGCATAAATCTTCGAGGATGTCTTAAGCAGTGTACTTGGAATGTTTGTTACAAGTGTACAATATCGCGAATAAATCTTTTCAAAGGATCTCTTGCGTGCTGTTTAATGTATTACTCATTTGTAGGTCTTGTTTAGCCACTACTAGTAATTTGTTTGATAGTCTTTGGAGCCCTTAAAAGGTCTACAAACCGTGACCGCATTTTATACTTTATAACTCAATCAAATACAAGGTAGTTAGTTTAATTTAATATTATTGGAAGAAAACCCTATTATGGGCTTTGAAAATGTAGGTATTGCGTTAGGTAATTATCTATTTGTGTGACACGTTACGTATTTTGCTAATTGAATTAATGTTATCTGTCAGTCTGATTTAGAGCTAGCTTATTAATAAGGATAGGAATGGTTCAGTATTGGTTGGTGGTTATATGGTTGGTATGTATGTATCTGTGTATTTATTTTGTTATAGTATGTATCTATCTGTGTACATATTTTGTTTCAGTATGTATGTATCTGTGTATTTATTTTTATGTGTCACTTTTTGTCCTTAATTTTCACCCTGTTGCACCTACCTCGTTATCATCTCTGCACCACCTTAAGGTAGACTGGTAGAAAATGCCTAAGGCATTAAAGTCCACCTGTGCACAGTTTTTTTTTACTTGTGTATAAAGTTTTAATAAATAAATAATAAATATTATTATTGTCACACAGATTAAACTGTCTTTTTGGTATTTAACGAAACTTGTTTCTGCTGTCTAAAGAAAAGACATGCGGAGAAATGTAATGCAAAAACTCTGATTCCATGTCTCAGTAACGCCATCTAGAATAATGTAGCAATATTGGAACGGCAGCGGAGCGTACTAAACTAAACTGATAGTTTGACTGATAGACTTCTGTCTACTAGGACACAAGTATCGAATAAACATTTTGTTCGTGATGTCCCGTCTATAGATACCTATCTAAGTATTGAATTTCTTTGTACGCAAGAAATAATATTTAGCATACTTTCTTATCTCAACATAGCAACTAAAACTCCGTAACATTTGGTATTTTATATATCTTTTATGTATGAGTAGGTACCAGTAATTTCTGCAATGTTTAATTTCTCTAACATGCAGGTTTCAGTTTTCACTTCGTGACTCCACTCAATTTAAAACTAATCGCACAAATCCGAAACTATTATTTATTTATGTTAAAACTGTTTTGGGAAACCAATTAAATAAATAAATATTCCACAACTTTTCACACAATGCCGTTTAGTCCCAAGTTAAGCTTGAGAGCTTGTGTTATGGGTACTAAACAGCTGATACACATACTTATATATTTCTAAATACATACATATTATAGATAAATTACACCCAGACACAGAACAAATGATCATGCTCATCACACACACATTTGTCCTGGGTGGGAATCGAACCCACGACCTTCGGCATAGCAGTCAGGGTCACTAACTACTAGACCAACAGGCCAGCCATATTACATAATTACATAACCATAACCATTAACATATAAGAACATAAATATACTATTATTTTGAATACACACACAAGCAACTAAATTTAAACAATACAAATAAACGTATACAAAAAAAAACGTGCACAAACGTGTACGTGTATAAACGTGTACAAACAAACTTGAAACAATTAGATTGGCTAGGTCTCCAGTTCGTCTTGCTATCACAGAAGCTTAAGCATTCACACATTAAAATTTTAAAATCATCGGCAAATATATCGCAGTTCGGGTTGGCTTCCACGAGGCTATTGAGAACAACTAACTATACAACAACACCCGTTCACAATCAAAGACAAAACAGACAATCATAATATGGAAGACTTTCTAACGAAACCAATCTACAACAAACTTTAAAAGAAACAGGTGGAGATAATATCGTTAACCACCATAACATACCAATCATTTCAATACACGGTAAACACAAACAATTGAACACAACAGAAATGTCAGAAACGCAATAAAAAGTTCAACGAGGTTATTATTAGACCACGTAAGAACTTTACGCATTGAATGTACCGACGCCGGCGCCGTGGTGAGTGAACTATTACATGCTGCGACTGCGCCTAACATTTGGTGTGGTTAAACATACATTTACATTACAGATGCACTGACTAAGCAGTTAGGAGGTGTTACAAGATTAGTCGATGATATGTGGAAGGAAAGCGTAGGTCATTAACGTAAGATAGAGACAAACATTTAAGGTCGAAACAGTAGTCAATTTATTCAAACAAGTACGCTGATAGGTATTCTAACGTGTTGATAGCAAAAACAAGCTTCAATATGTCATCCTGGCAAAAGAGTTAACCAATCGACAGAAGTCGAATACTCGAGGTATTCCCGACGTGACAGAGGTCGAAGAGTGTGTTGCTCGGAGAGAGAATTTAACTGTTAGTATTGATATAAATTCGAGATGGTAAAAAAACGCAAAAAAAAATTAAACCGAGTTGTATTTCTGTTTTTAATATTTAGCATTTAAGACTAGATCTTGTAATCCCCTAGATCTTGTGAAATCAATTCTTATTTTTTGTTAATTCTCACACTTATAAAATGATGATTTTATCGTAAGGAGTAGTTTTAGTATTTTTTTTATTTTTAGTAATTTCAACCACAAAAGAAAGGGTCGATCTTTGAGAAGCAACTTTAACTGTGCTTGATAAGTTAGCAGTGAGCTTATTTTAGTATAAAGGTATAGATGACATTAGTTCATTTATTTTTTTTGGTTAAGCGCCCCTTTAAATTTCTCAATCTTCCTTCCTTCAAGAAGGTTATGGGTTTGGTTATGGGCTATTTAACAAAACACTAAGATCCTTAAGAGCATATGAAAACACAGGGCACAGCGACATGTATACATATAGATAATCCAAATACAGGGTGTCTCATTCAAATGGGTCAGTATGGGAAAGTCTGAAACTATAAGACATACGAAGATCTGTTTTGAGGAACCATGTCATCGATTTTAATAACAAGAAAAACTGCATTCATACATTTAAAAAAACATCTGTACTCCGTTCGGGAATCGAACCCGGTTATTTTGAAAAAAAAAAACCTACAAACCAACCTTCTATTTAGATATTGATTATGTAGGTCTTAAGCAGTAAATGTCTGTATGAAACATGATGTCTAAAATTAATAAAATGCATTGTTTCCACATACTTTAATTTATTTTAGTGGGTGCTAGAAGTGAACACGTTTACAATATTACTACAATAGTACGATGTTTTTTAAAATGTATGAATGCAGTTTTTCTTGTTATTAAAATCGATGACATGGTTCCTCAGAACAGATCTTCGTATGTCTTATAGTTTCAGACTTTCCCATACTGACCCATTTGAAAGAGACACCCTGTATACTCGACCAACTAAATCCCAAACACGAACATACAAAGCCCCTTACAATTGAGCCCGCATTGGCAATATCTACAGGCACTCTGACGGCAGTTGTCTTGCACCTCCTGTCAACATTTCCGTTCCGTGTTCCCATATCACGAAGTTTTTAACGTGCTGTCATTGTTTTCATAGTGTAATGGTTTGGAATAAAGCCAATTTTCGTGTTTTAATTGACCTACAAGTACAGCTGCAAGTTTTGTGTCACGACTTTGTTGTTAAATGGATTGAATATATTGAGACAGCATTCTCACTCAGCGAAAATTGATATTAAAATATATATTGTTAACAAACGTATAAACTATGTAAATGAGCAGAACAATTATGTATACTGAAATAAAGATGAAAAATGGTCAAAAATGATATAGAATGGACACTGTAAAATAAAAGTAGGATAACTTTATTTGTGTTAATGTAGCAGCAAAGTACAGACGCCAGCTGCCACATCAAGTTACCCCAATGAGTCAAATTTCTTTGATCGTTTTTCAACTTTATTTTAAACAGAATAAGGTTCATATTCAATTGGTTAAATTTGGTTTGGGGTAACTTGACGTGCTGGATTTTATCGTCATTGACAGAGTTCTTACTTTATATTTTGATACACCAGGTGGAGATTCACATTGATTAACTTTGGCGCAATATAACAAGGGAAGAGGACTGTACTCAGTCGTGGATGAGGCAAGGGTTATAATCGGAATGAGTTATTACAAATGCTACTATTCCCTCCGATTTTACTGCGGGGCTAACGGAAAAGTTTATTTGTTTTAAAGTAAAAGAAACAAATTTTCTAGCTGGCATGAATATTTCCATGTGTGAATTGATATGTCCGAGATTATTATGTGCACCGATTCATTTTTTTGTCATCTCTCAGTTATACGACGTTGCTAAGGAAAGAAAATATAATAGGAGTGGTTTTTTTTGTTGGCTCACTACTTCATTAACTAGCGCTTCATTGAAAAATACTCACTTATTTTCATCTTAATAGTGCATTCAGACGCACATAATAATGCCTAGACGGCCACATGGACAGGATACAATTATATAGGTTCCGCTGTTAACATTTGGCAACCGAACCCTTAAAAATGCATATTTAAAATCACTCTGCGCTCGTGGTCAGCTGTTCGTTCTTTACACAGAGCTCAGTAAATTAGTGGAACAAACTGGAGAGGAAGCACGCATTCGTAATGGAATTAAACGCGAGTGTAAAGTTCTGAGAATAGTGGGAGGTAGCGCCACCTGGGCCAGTTCAGTGGACGAGTCATAAGTACGTGAAGAGTGTAAAGAATTATTAATTTATACGATATTTGGTTCAAATTCTAGTTATCCGTTTCCAGAATGCAGCTGACTAACAGTATTTCAGTCACCAAAATTTCAGTGCTCAACTAATTTAATAGAACAGCCGGGTCCGACTTACTAAACGTGCTTTCCGAGGTGTAGAATAGTCTCAGTGTGTATCGAATGATCATAAAACCACCTCAACAAGCTTAACTTAACCTGGACTTTATTATTAAACCCTAGGCTTTCCTCTATTTGAATCTGTAAATAGTTCAGGGTTCTTGCTAAAATTAATATGTTCTCCCTCTCGAATAAAAATAAAATAAATTTTTAAAGGTATAATTTTCTAGATGTCAATGTTGTTGTGTCAAATTAAGTATTCGCGTCTCAGTTTGATGTCCAAAAACAAACGACAAAATCCTATTTACCCTCCAAAGGGCTGTTTTCATTACCAAGGAAACACATTACTCTAATAGACACCCAAGAATTGCTAGAAGTTAAAACCTAAAATAATTTAAAAGGTGTTCATTTTAATCACTAGAAGTTGGCATATCAATTACAAAGTGCCAGATGTCCTGGAAACCCAAGTTTGTTCCGCCGAGTTTTAGAAAATACGTGACCATAATGCTTCCAAAGTTTGCTTCTCTGCAGAATTACGTAATTTCCTAACTGGGATAGTTTTATTCCTAGAGCTTCCTTGTTTGAAACGGAAAGATATCCCAGGAGCTAATTGGATAGCGTCTTGTTATTACGGTTTTTTTCTTTGTTTTATTTAATTTATAAATCTGTATTATTGACGATTTTTACTCTTTTTATTCAGTTCGATTCCCTCCCAAGATAAATAATTGAGTGATGAGCACGATCATTTTGTTCTGTGTCTGGGTGTAATTAATCAATAATATGTATAGAAATATATAAGTATGTTTATCCGCAGCTGTTTAGTACCCATAGCACAAGCTCTGTTTAGCTTGGGACGCCATCCAGGCGTCGTTTGTAAGTTGTGGAATATTATTTTTTACTTTATTATCTTCATCTATTTTGCTTAGTAAAGCTACATGCGCTAGGAGGCATATGAAACAAAAATGAAGTGATATATTGATCTAAAATGATATGTAACTACTAATTTACATATTCCTCTCTTTCAACCCAGGCCTGATAGGCAAATTAAATTAAATGCCACACTAACTAACCTTTGCTTAACCCTCAAAAGGTCGTTCAGATAATAGTAATGTTTACGAACAGCCTATCTAAATGTTGTTGCGTAACAAAAGCCGACAGTCGCGTGCTTAGGTGACATAACTTAGGATCAAAGGTGAGTAAACCTAGACTACTGTATAAAATACAAACAAAAACAATTTATGGTATTCTCATTTAATTGGCGATGTAGCTGTTATTCTAATTAGCACTGAAGAACGAGTCTGTTACGGAGATTTCAAGAACTAATTAACGGGCATCCAATTAGTCTGCATAGAGACACAAAGTAGGTAATGTACAGAAGGTTGTGTCTTTACGTTGAGCAATACCGCACGCACACATAGACACTACAGTGGGTCCAAGTGCACTAGCGAGTAAAGGTAAAGTTTCTGTCAAGGGGTCGGCATGTAGCTGAGGTGTTACTTGAGGTAGTTGTGCGGTGCGGGAGGGGTGTTGACGTCTATCACCGAGCCAATAAATGAGCTCTTCCATCACGTAACAACACTCCTCCCACACCGAGCAGCTGCTTCACGCAACATCTCAGTAAAAAATATAAAGTAGGTAAGCTTTTGCAAAGGTTTGGGACCGTTTGAAATCTCCTTACGTACATGATTATTTATAAAATAAATATTCCACTACTTTCACACAACCCCATCTAGTCCCAAGCTAAGCTAAGAGCTTGTGTTATGGGTACTAAACAGCTGATATATATACTTATATATTTCTAACATACATATTATAGATAAATTACACCCAGACACAGAACAAATGATCGTGCTCATAACACAAACATTTGTCCTGGATGGGAATCGAACCCACGACCTCTGGCATAGCAGTCAGGGGCTCTAACTACTAGACCAACAGGCCAGTCAAGTTATGTGTGCGCCTCTTTAAGCTTATTCGTAAGGAGTGGACCTTCTGTAGATATCTATTTTGTGACTAGAATCAGAAGTAAGAAACGTCTAAGTAATTAGGGCCGTTTCCGAATAGAACGTATCGGCCGAAAATGTTTTTAATGAAGTAAGACCATCTTTTTCGTTGATAATGTCTTCAGTAGCTTTGAGGTATTTGAGAATTCTTTTCATTTGGTTATTTTAAGGGAATGAATGGAAATGAAGGGAATGAAGACCAGAGCTTATAGTATCAGTAAAGTGATTTTGATTTCTTTGTTTGACGATTATTTGTAGACATCATTTAAATGCCATTTAGGCATAATACTTCTAATATTAAAGACTGATTAATTATTTACTTTACAAGCATTTTATTAAATCAATACGAATAAAATAAAAAGATTTATATAAAAACTTTTTCAGACAAATAACAAAGTATGAGCTATCAATGAAAAATGAATCGTCGATCCTCGCGATCCTAACGATGACAAAGCAATTTATTGTAGTTTTCTCTAGAAAGTCTTATAGTCGAAGTACTTTTTTTCTTTAATAAGAGAATGATAAAAGCTCCAACACAGAATTCAGCACACATACAAAACCTAATCAATATGCAAGACTTTAATGAACCGCTGGAAGTGGTTCCGAGATATTTCTACCGAAGTCTATTTGCACCGAAATTAACTAAGAACTCCATTCAGGAGTTTGGGAACTTTCAAAATGTAACGTAATAGACTAAGGCCTGCCCTTCAGGGACAAAGAGCTATTGTATAAGGATCTTTTCAGAACAATCCTATTGATATTAAGAATGTTTAATTGACTATTGTACTGTAAATGTAGTCCAAAAATAACAATTTCATTACTTGTTATTGAAGGATTGTACCGTATTGTTTATATTGGTCCAAATTAGCTCGACTTTCTTGCTTCGTTTAAGATTCATAATAATCAATCTGTGTTACGAAATTTATTGTTTCATTATAAACGGTTTGAAATTGTAATAAAACCGGTTCAGGTATCGATCTCTTTCTTCCTTCATTTATATTAAGACGATTAGATTTTTATTTTGCAACTATTGGTTTTGCCAATAATCGTTTTATTTGCCAATGACAAGTAATGCAGTAGAATGAAATAAAATAAATGTAGATAGGTAGGTAGTAATAATGAGAACAAAAAAAGTAAATATTTGAAGAATTTTGTGTGAAAAATGATATGGTTGAAAAGAGGTGACTATTGAAAGACGATAAATAGAAATATATAGAAGGCGAAGACATGCGGCGCTGACGACTAATAGACATGAGGACTAGAAAATGATGATGTGATGATGATGATTAATGGATAAGTGACATTATTGGATTTGAGTCTATGTGCATTAAACTGTATAATCGAATGTTTTGTGCAGACTAACCAAAACCAAAACATTTGCAGTATTTAATTAAACAGATCTTTTATTACTAATGAATGCACAATGATAAGATACAAATGCACTTAACTTTATAACACAAATATATAAAAAAATATGTTTATGAATTTAGTTTTAACTATGTCAGAATTATTATGGATTCCTAAATTGCGAATCGAATTTCGTGAACCAGAGCTGCTTTTATGAATTCTTTAGCTTTTCTTCTGATTGCTTCTCTTTCATGTTTCTAAGAGATCAAGTTGAGTATTTCTTACTATTATATCAGTTAAAATAGCCGGTCACATAGTTTGTAACATAACTAATTCAACTATGAACAACAAAAATATCGGAACTTTACTCTTGTGATGGAAACATAAACATTATTTTTATCTACCATAAAATTTCGCTTTACGTTTCATCATACACAAAGATGGCTATTAATGTACCATAACCCAACGAGCATTGCACTGTGATGAAATCGTAAGACAATAGACGATCATATCAGCCGGTTGGCGCTCGAGCAATAGAAATATTTAGATTCACTGATACTGACAATGAACTAGAAACCTACATCTGGTGACATTACAACCATTATGACGAAGAATACAATTAATTTGTTACTCGTTTATGTTCCTTTTTATGTTTTAGAGTAATATCATTCAACGTTAATATCAATAATGTTAGCGTGACTGCTGGATTTGGTTTTTATTACGAACTTAAGTTTTCTTTTGTAATTTCATGCAAGCTTGCGGTAATTTTTTTGAGTGCATCTTGAATACTCTTGATGTAACGTCATTATACAATCTATTATTCAAAAATTGTCTATTTACCTATTTATTTATTGAATAAAACACAATATAAGCTTACAGTTATGACCAAAACGCTTACATGCTAACAATTTCCACAATCCATTTAAAACAAATTATCAAGAATTAACGAAAAGAGAAAAAAAATAGAAATGTGATACCTACATGACAATAGAAAGATGTCAAAGAAATTCAACATAATTTAAGCAAAAAATAAATAAATATGATACATATTATCTCAGATGTCGAAAAAAACGAATTTATCACATACAAAAATAAAATAGAAATAAATAAAAAAAGTCAAGTAAATAGTCAATCAGTCAATAGTTTCAGTAGATCAAGAGATTACCCCTACAACATAAGAACTGACAAATTAACACACTTTACCTCTGTGTAATATTAGTGTAGATAGCATGTCACTTCTATTTAATTGTTAAAAAAAACTAAGAAAGAATATAATGAGAGATTGCCTCATGAGTGCATATTGGGTCTTCTTGCAGTATTAACCGTTTTTACTTTCGAGTAATAAATAGCATGCCACTTCTACTGATAAAGCTTTGCACGATAAGCGCATTCTTTCGAAATTACAAAACATGTCAACCTATCAAAGTAACATGATTTATAAATACTAATGCGGCGTTAGTGACCGTTGCAGAATCCGATAACCCTCCATTCGCAATACCCACTTCGATCGTCCATGTTTTATTGTCTTAAGTTGATGTATGACCTGCCACGGGTGTGCGGCGACAATTCTGACTGGGTCTTTCGTATACACGTACGTTATCAATACATCATGATGTAGTATGTCAATACGTATATCATGATGCTTAGTTCATTGCGATTTCTGTCTATTGTCTGTCGGGCGTTTCGTTGTAAACATAGATTTATTTATTTAAACTTTATTCACTAGTAAAATAAACTGTACAAAGGCGGACTTCATGCTTTAGGCATTATCTAGCAGTCTACCTTAAGGTGATGCAGAGACAGAACATGGTTAGCAAAAAAAAAGTAAAAATTACTTGAAAATCAAATAAATTATCACTAGATATTGAGCAATGTCATTTTGTAGTAGGAGATTGATTTTTCGTTTTAGCTTTCACTGTGATTCCTGGTGGTCAACCAAATGACAATGTTGATAGATTTCAAAACTGTTCTAAGCGATAGTATAAAATACTTAATGTGTACTGGACTAGCTTTATTTTATTTTTACCGATACTTAGTACAGTTTTCCCAAAAGTTTGTAATTATAAATAAGCGAGTAAAATTTACTAAGGATAACAGGCACTTTCATTTCTGAGAAGCATTACTGGTTCCATAAAATTTATATTAGAATCCCACGAAAAGCATAAAACTATTATTATACGGTAGAAGTAACCATATACGGTACAAGCTCAAAATGAGCAGTCAATTTAAAATAATGCACCCATCTCTCATAACATTATAACCAGATTACTGTTCATAATATCGTTATTCATAACATAAACTCGGGCAGTTGTGTGGTTTTATTACAACACAAAACTTTATAGACTAACCGGGTAAACAGAAACCCTATATTTATATTAAAAATAAAAGTCTACAGTCAGTATGTTCAATGGATCGCTCGGTTTGCATTAAAATGTTTACAAAAATAGTTTTATTAATATTGCCAGTAAGCTATTAGGCAGGAACATTAGCGTTTTGATCTTATCGCGGGAAGATATGCTGACCTTTTGATTTATTATTTTTTAATTGCCTTACATCATTTACAGATGCCTTTTCTGGCGGTACAAAAAAGCAATGAGCATTAACATTTGAACCAGTGGTCAGCTAAAAATGGGCCAGGTTATTTATTTCACTTAGAGCCATGAATTTTGTGATGATCAAGAGATTGTAGCCAAACCTCTGTTGCGCGAGATTATAGGTTTACTGTTATAACAAAAAAATAAATTGTATAATTTCAGATAACTAAATTCATACATAAACAAAATGAGAAAAAAGTTGATATGTGTGAAGGTGAAATAACATATTTATGATCGGCATACGATCTTAGATCTTGATTATAAAGCAAAACAAAAGCCATAGTAAACGGTTAGATACTAACAATAACAATGAGAGAGTAATGGGCGCGTGGGCACAAATACAATTGACATTTCATGAATCGATAAACCCTTTAACACCAAATAGGGTTGCAACGATTTTCTCGAATTCACTAAAAGGGAATTTCACATAAGATTAGAAGATTTACAACGGTGTAATGTCCTGTGGATTCTAAGAGTTGATAAATCGGAGTCAGAAGCGTTTGCGCAATGTCTCCAAATCTGCATAGCAAAAGGGAAAAACACGATTTTAAAGGACAGCACAATATTAATGGATATTGTAACGCTTCAGTAAAAATGACTGAGAATTAAATTAAGCGTAAGATTTATTCCAGTTGCAAGTGTGACAGGACGGTCGGTTAAAAATAAAATTAAAGTGGAACAAGATTTAAAGCGACCTTTACATTATGCTAAATTCAGTTGCCTATATTTACACAGCAGAAGTTGAAGCAAGCTGTCTCGACTAGTCACTAAAGTACACACAATTTTTGGTGTGAAACAATTAACTTGATTTTGATCATTATTTCAGCCAAAAGATATGAACCACTGGAAATATATTTCCCCTTAATATTTTTACAACAATCATCTTCCGCTGCCGTCATCAATTGGATTTCCGCGATCTTCACCAGGTCGTTGGTCCACCTTGTGGGAGGCTTATTGTACGTGACCGATGCTGATGCTGTGTGATAGATGCGCTTGAAGTTTTTTCTGCAGGATCTGGTGTTTTGTTTCTGTTGGAATAAACTTTTGACTTCGAAAAGCAAAATAATCATCATTTGCTTAGCTTTTCCCCAAGTCTTTTAGAATAAACTTCCAGTCTAATTGAATGCAGGTGAACTGGTAAGACCATTTGTCAGACTTTCTAGATTCTGCTGATTGCTCGCATATACCCTTGCTGAGATGGTTGGAATCATACCTCACAGACCGAGACTTTTATGTTGTGGTAAATGGTTTTTGCTCTTCCAAGAATTATCGCATGACATCCGGTGCCCCGCAGGGTTCGCACCTGGCCCCCATACTATTTATCATTTTTATAAATGATCTCCCCCACTGCTTTCATTTTTCAGAGTGTTTCTTGTTCGCTGATGACTTAAAGTTTGCCAGAAAAATCGAATCGTCAAATGATATTCAGCCCCTGCAAGATGATCTAAATAGAGTGATCGAGTGGTGCAAGAATAACAAAATGGTATTAAACTTAGATAAATGCTACCACCTCTCATTTTCTAGAAAGATTCACCCCATCCATTCCAGCTACTTTATAGACGAACAAAAGATTGGTGAAGTTGAAACTATAAGGGATTTAGGAGTGCTGTTTGATAAGAAAGTTACTTTTATCCCCCACATCGAAAACACTATTAAAAAAGCTTCCAAAATGCTAGGATTTGTACTACGCAATACTAAGGGTTTCAAATGGGTCTCTACCAAAATATTGCTGTATAATAGCCTTGTCCGAAGCACACTGGAGTATTGTACTGTCGTATGGAGACCACATTACGCAACACACAAACTTCTCTTAGAAAGGGTCCAAAAACGTTTTCTCTGGCACCTTGCTTTCTCCGAAGGGAAAAGCAAGCAACTGCCCTCCTATGTATCCCGCCTACAAACATATAAGATGCTTTCGCTATCGACTCGAAGGGAAGTTATGGATGCCCTATTTGCATACAAACTCCTCAGAAAGCAAATAGACTGCCCACAGCTACTGAGTCTCCTCAGATTTCGTGCCCCATCCCGATATCCTCGAAATCCCATCACTCCGCTTTACCCACCACTGCGTAGAACTGTCCTGGGCGCTAATTCACCAATATCCCGAATGTGTAAGGCTCTTAACAGCTGCAGTGACCAGATCGATGTACACCACGACAGCATAGGGAAATTTTGTAGATCAATTATTGAATACTTCCGCTCAACTAAGTTATCTATACATATAATAAGACTGTAAAAAAACTGTGTCTGTACATTGAATATATTTAAAAAATAATAATTGAGGGGGGTTTAGAAACAGTAATAGAGCACGAATCCAAAAAAAAAAGTCTGTCTGTTTGTCTGTTTGTCTGTTTGTCTGTTTGTTTGCACACGCTAATCTTCGGAACTACTGGACGGATTTGAATGATTTTTTTTTTGTTGTATAGATATTAAGTCTGGTCAACACATAGGCTATAATTTATCTTGGAAACTGGAACACCTGATGCAGAACCGCAACAGACCAGCTAAACTATAGGCGATACAAAAATGGTCCCATAGCAAAAATTGTTCCACGTGATGAGCATTTTCTGCTGAGAGAATAAATTTGAAGATCCGGAACACCTGATGCAGAACCGCAACAGACCAGCTAAACTATAGGATATACAAAAATGGTCCCATAGCAAAAATTGTTCCACTTGATTAGCATTTTCTGCTGAGAGAATAAATTTGAAGATCCGGAACACCTGACGCAGAACCGCAACAGACCATCTAAACTATAGGAGATACAAAAATGGTACTATAGCGAAAATTGTTCCACGTTATGAGCATTTTCTGCTAAGAGAATAAATTTGAAGATCCGGAACACCTGATGTGGAACTTCAAGAGCCCAGCTACACTATAACATATATTGGAATGACGCCTTAGCAAGAGCTGTTCAGCCTTATGAGCACTCGCTGTTGACGTATAAAAATCGAAGATCTGGAACACCTGTTGTGAAACTCCAAGAGCCCAGCTACACCATAACTCAAATAGGAATGACGTCTTAGCAAAAGTTGTTCGGTCTGATAGGCATTTCCTGTTGACTTATAAAAATCGAAGATCAGAAACATTTGATATAGAAATTAAAACTATCACTAATTTCATTGCATAATTATAAAACAACCGACTTCTTAAAAAAAAACTAACAGGTGAAAAATAACTCCAGTTTCGGAAGTCTGTGGCTTTGGTGGTTTTGTTTTGTTCATTATTGGCCACCGACTTCCGAAACTGGAGTTATTTTTCACCTGTTAGTTTTTTTTTAAGAAGTCGGTTGTTTTTTTTTGTAAAAAAGTTTTTATTTTGTAATTTTTAGTTTCTTTGTATGTAAAGAAAGTCTTTCAAAACTTGAAAGAATCATTGAAATTGAATAACAATTGCTAAAGAAGTTCTATCTCTAAACATTAATCTGTACATCTCTGCCGGCCCCTTTTAAAATAGAATGGCGTAATGTTATGTTGTGGAAATAAAAAAACCTCAGCATAGACATCTGACTATAGCAATCGCGAATAATTTGCTGTTATGCGTTGAAGAGTTCCGTTGCCTGTTTTCTTGATTACTTTTTCTTCACCAAATGTTACTTTCTAAATGAAAATGCTTGATTTGTTACTAAAAATGTTGAAATCGGTGCATGTGTGCCTATATTTTTTGAGGAGTTCCCTCAATTCCTCAAAGATCCCTCATCAGATATGAGTTTTGATACAAATGGGACCAATCTGTTAGTATACCCTATGAAACAAAAAAAGAATTTTGAAAATCGGTCCATAAATGACGGAGTACTGAGGTAACAAACCCTGAAAATAAAAAAAATAAAAAAATATACAACCGAATTGAGAACCTCCTCCTTTTTTTGAAGTCGGTTAATAACATAAGTAGGAGGTACTACGCGGTGAAGGCGGGAACAGTTCAGGACTGATTTTCGATGACGATGGTATATCGTTGAAAATTAGACTACTTGCTAAAACTCCCATTTTTTTATCGTATGCCTTCGGGCTTATGTTATTTGAGTGTTTAATTTCCTTTTCCATTTATCTTCGTTACACGGTAGCTTACCCGGTAACGCAGGGGAGCAGCCACTTAGATTTTAATTGATCAGGTATCATCACAATAAAACTATAACCATGCCTAGAAAGAGGTCAAATTTTTCCAAATGTTCCAAAGGTGCTAAATGATTAAAGACCATAAGATCCCAACAATCTACCGAAGAGCGTTAGGAGAGACTTGATGCTGTTCGAGAACATGAGGCTGCAACTCGCTCCGTGGAAACTTCTTGGGATCGCGAAGCACGCCTGCATTCTCAGCGTATTTACGCATCTACATCCAGGTCTCTAGAGACCAGCACGCGTAGCATGATCACCGAAGAAACGGTCTTTGTCGTGTCTCGGAAGAAAAGAAATTAAGTGTTCATGCTACGCAGGCAGGTGTATTGAAAGAAATTTGACAGATTGAGGTTCCTGTCTATATAATCTGTCACTTTGCCGATTCGTCTGTAGACAAAGGCCGTTTCTTCGGTGTTCAATGTGTTCATGCTACGCATGCAGTGAAGAATATGTGCGCGACTGACCGCTGATCGTGAACATCATGCACTGTCTCGCGAGTTGGAGACGTTCACGGAAAAAGCATGACGCTTGAGTTTTCAGGGTATATACGCATCGACTCTAGAGATAAGTGGGGGAAGGGGATGCGCGACTGACCGCTGATCGTGAACGTCACGCAACATATTATAGGCTATAATTTATTTTGGAAAATGGAACACCTAAAGTAAAAGAGATATAAAAATGGTGCCATTGCAAAACTATTCCACGTGAAGAGTGTTTTCTGCTGTAAGACTAAATTTGAAGATCTGGAGCACCTGTAGGGGAACTCCAAAGCCCAGAGACAATATAACATATACATAATAGAAATGGCGTCTTAGCAAAAGTTGTTAAGTCTGATGGCATTTCCTGTTGACCAACAAAAATTAAAAATCTGGAACATCTTGAATCGTCTCGCGCATCCCATTGTTTTCCTGTCCCCGGGCTTATAGAATTCGACATCAGATGTTTCAGATCTTCGATTTTGACGACCCCGTTGTCGCTGGCATAAGCAACAGGATCCGCGTACGAAGTCGCGGGCAGAAGCTAGTAATATAATATATTAATTATGAATTACCAATTTGTTTGTTTGTTGTTTTTTGTTACTTACTTCTTAATTAATTGTAATCAAATGAAAATCAAAAATTGTAATTGTTATAATGCCAATTTATTTATTTAGCTGTTATTATTGTTTTTTTTTCCAATCGATTTAAAATCCAATTCTATCATTTTAATTAGCTCGTTAATTGTTTTGTAATTTTTATAATGTGTGTCATCAAAATAAAATAGTGCATGTGGTGTTAGCCTCTAAGTAATTGTTGCACTCTAAATGTAAACTATGTGCCTTTAAATTATAATGTATTGTGTAAACAATTGTTGGCTAGCCTATTAAATAAATAAAAAAATAAATAAATAAAATAAAAAATATACAAATGGCAACCTGGACCAACGACGTAAGTGTTTTGTGAGGTACTAGCTACCTAACAAAACAGGGTTTGAATATGTAATTAACGGTCCGCCCATCAATGGACTGACTTCGGCAAGCTTAATAATAGACACTCCTAGAAAAGCAAAATAGTATAAAGTAGTAAAACTTTCAAACTAGATACAAACTTTTACAACTTACTCATTCAATATGTAGTTTGAACTTGAACTCAACACAAAATTCATTATCCAAGTATACGAGAACATTCAAAATTAAACCACCTCGATGCGCCAAGACATCAATTCTGAATAGCAAAGTTCAACAACTCAGCACATTTTCACGAATATTTCAACAGCACATACCTACATAAATGTAACTACTTTCTCAGAAGTGTAAAACAAAACTATTTACGGCAATATCTTTCATCTTAACTAGAGTTGAAGTGTCTTTTGAAATCCCACCTAATTGGTATGCCCTTTCTGCGCGAAACAACTGCAATTTATTTTCATAGTCTATGACTCAAGTGTGATTCATGAACTTACTATTGATGACAAGAGTGCAGTGTAAAACAAAGGGTCGTGTACTGAACATTTCCATTTTAAGAGAATCAGTTATGTCGTGTTACAAATCAGTGTTGCTTCTGATCTTTGTTATTGAAAGTTGTTTTCAGATTTTGCCTTTGTGTTCTGTTATACGGTTGGTTTAGAATTTGTTTACGCCTAGGTGTTACGTTACTAGGTACTTAGTCATTGTGCGATAAGTTGGTTTATTTACTGCCACTTTATTGGTAACCATTCCAGCGTGTTGTTGGTGATTGGCTAATCCCTTAACTATATTTTTGCATTTTACTTATTCATTCAATATTTCTTTTACTCATTAGTTAGGTTTTCCTCTAATTCTTGATTTAAGCGTAACGCCAATTCAAACGACTTTTTATTTTTTTTAAAGGTAAATTAATGAGGCAAGCACAAAATGAATAAATATCCATATAAATGAATAAAGTCTAACTAATTTAATAATATATTCAAAACAAAAAAAAAATTACGTTGTGTCTTTCTGGTATTTCAAGCATTCGCGCTAGACACGGGTATCTTTAATTAGGTATATGTATAGCTGTATTGCTTATTTTTGAATTAATTTGCCTATCTTAGTATAGTTTTTAGTCTAGGTCCAATGTGTTCTCATATAATCGGATTAATGTAGGTATACAAAATAATGATTAATTATAGAACCTATTTGAAAAGAGTAGGTAGGTACCTAATTTTGGTTTTTTTTTGCCCATTCTTCTCTTAACAAGTAAAACAAAAGCGTTAAATAAAAGCGTTTTTTTTTTATTTAACTTGTAAGTCTGAAGTTCAAAACCGTCTTTTAATTGAAAAAAAAAATGCTATGACTCTGTATTTGAACTAATAGTTACTTACCTACTACTGCCAGATTTGAAAACCTAACTATGACGTGCAGTCTTTTCATCTTTCTAGAACACTAGCGAACTTATGAAAGAACGGAGATAGGAAGGTATATTATGCATATAGTACAAATTGGCTTTCAAAGTTTTCCGAGTGATGCTTTTGAATGTAGGAATGCTGGAATAAAAAACCTCGAGAAACTACATAGTGCCTTTTGAAAGAAATATCAGACAAACTTGTCTAATAAACAAGGTTGGCTAATTTAATATTCTGTTATAGTATATTCCTATGTTAGTGCATCGTATAATCTACTCGCATCTACTTGAGAAGGCGTTGCCACTTCCATTTACAATAAACTCTTAGTGCAGCCATTATAGCGAGTGATGGAGTATACTGTCTGAAACTGTTTCATGTTGGAAACTCTCAGTTTGGAGTAAACGTTTTTTACTCAAGCATCGTCGTTGTATCGTCAACTGCATTGACTTTATAATTTTATATATTGGCTGGTACCAAATTTGACCTAAAAAAAACACAGATTTTAGTTTTTCTACCCCTGTTACGTCCGGCACACTCTAGGCCATGAACTTCCATTGATTGGATAATCCTTTCACCATGATAATAACTATTTTTAGTGCCTATGTTTGCTAGCGATGCGCTAAGAAGATCAACGGAACCCGAGCATAATGTTGACGCTTAATTTTATGCTTCCGATATTTGTAGTTTGGCATATTTATGTGAATTACTTTTAGTGGAGACAATATTATGATTGTTCTATTCTATTTATTTTTTGGATTTTATTGTTCGGGGCCACCGGTAACGTGGCCTGCAAATTCTTAAGCGAAATTTTCTTGAAAATGAATCTGAGAACTCCTGTTCTCAATCATCATTTTTCTAATCACGTTAATCATTTTTCTAATCAAACACAGGCGAGAAAAATAATTAACGTTAGATACAATATTAATGGTACAAATTAATATTGTCAAACAAAATCTCGTTTGCAATTTAATGAATTATTTGTGAGTTAACTATGATTAATACCGCTACGTCACATTAAACTTACCCACCCACTGACATAAGCAAACAAATTAATTCCCCGCGTAATTGTAAACATCAAAATCAAAGGGAACCACAAACGTCAGTTTGGTTACCCACAGTACAAAATTCAGAGCCCTTTGTGACATAACCATTGTTTTCGCGTAATTTATAATATGTCACAGTACTTCGTATGAAAGACAGGTAATTTCATGTGTCGCTGTTATTCTGAAACAATAGGGGAGTGTGTGTGACAGTCCATTAGGGCGGGCCATCACACCGACAATAGACGGTCTATCTACATCACTGTATTAATGATTAATATCGAAAAACATTGATAGTGTTGGGTTTCGATATTAATTGTCTGTGCCATTTGTCTTTTCGTGATGCTGTATTGTTTATTGTTTCGTTTGGTAATTCAGTTTATTGATGATATCACCGGGATTACACACCTTTTTAGGAGATATTTATGTTGGACAATATATTGCGATATTTTGATTATCTACTGGATTGTGGTTTACAAATCTTTTAGGGTGATCTACAGTATTATTGACCCTTTGCGGAATTAGAACATGTCCTTGTGCGATTAATGGATCATATAGAGTTAATTGGCACGGATCGAGTGTGATCATGCATTAATAAGGATGCTCTAAATCTCATTATGCGGACAAAGTCCGACGGATTGAGCTTAGGGATTGGGATCCTTTAAGTACATATAATTGTCTTCTTCTCTTAGAATATATCAAATTTATTTTACATTTTACTGTTAACCAGCACCATCTGCTTGGATAGCTCCTCCCAATGACTTCTAGCTTTTTTGATCCGTGGCTAAAGTCGTTTATTTCCAGTCTAGTTTGTACCGCTATCGTTTTCGGGGTCTGCCGCGACGCCTTTCAACTTTATCCGGGCTCCACGTAGTGGTTAGTTTGCCCCCACAACTCGTTGGGCATAAGGCATACGTGGCCAGCCCGGCCCCATTTAAGTTTCCCATTTGTCAAAAAATTAAAAGACAGTCTTCTTAAACCACCTTTATTTACCACTTCCTAGCTAGCGTATTTACTAGACGGAAAAAGTTACGCTTCTAACTCCGCAGCAACACATCTGTCTAATAAGTTTAAAGATCTTAAACATATACAATATAGGTAAAATAAAACAAATACATCGAACGAACACTACTTATCGAAGTCTAGTTCCATGGAAAAGGTTAATGCGTATCTTCTTAAATAAAGATCCAGTAAGCAGAATAGAATTTAAAAACAAAAGTTGTTTAAGCCAATGTATGTATTATTATAGGTAAGTTTCAAAGCTTTCAACATAAGCCTTCACGAGTAATGGATAGGCATTCACGGTCCAATTTAAATCTATAGAATGAAATCCATTCAAATCCGACACTACCCAAAACGGAAAACAAATACGATTTACTTAGAAAACATATTCTTAACAACATGTATGTCAGTATGCCACGCAACGTCTCTTGAGGAAAAGAGGTCTATTGGTAGGTACCAAAAGGCGTAAGTACAAAACAGAAACAATATCCTTTCGTCTTAATAGTCCTGACCTACACTTTTAGCACTTATTAATCGGTGTTCTAAATCCAAAATCGTGATTTCGACCATTTTGCCAAATAGAAGATACACTTTTTTTGTAAAAAGAATTTAAGTTCAAAATTGCTGTTTACCCAGACATTTTTTACTTCACATACGTAAAAAAAAAAAAAAAAAAAAATTTTTTTTTTTTTTTTACTTCACATACGGAGGAGCTTGTGGCTAAATTATAACAGCCGCATGGGTCGATCGAAGGTTAAGCTACGCTTGACGAGGTCGGTCCGTGGATGGGTGACCATTTATTACATACCAAGACTCCTCCGTGCCTCGGAAAGCACGTTAAGCCGTTGGTCCCGGCTGTCATTTGTAGATCTTTGACAGTCGTTACTTGTAGTCAGAAGCCCGAAAGTCTGACAACCAGTTTAACCAAGGGGTATCATGTTACCCAGTTACTGGGTTGTGGAGGTCAGACAGGCAGTCGCTCCATGTAAAACACTGGTATTCAGCTGCATCCGGTTAAAAAAACTGGAAGCCGACCCCAACATAGTTGGGAAAAGGCTAGGCCGATTTTTACTTCACATACGCCCTTTTGCATATAACATTGTCTGAATAGTTCTGTTACTATTGAAACACGGTGACGCGCCTTACAAAGGAAACATTGATTTACATCTCAATCCGTTGCTTTCTTAGAATTTTCGCGTGTGTTTTCTTTTCCCTAATTTGGTTTATGCCCAGTGTAACTGGAAAATGTTGGTGAATACTGATTCTGTGTACCATAAAGTGAATAAGTACTAGTTGAATTATCCTGTGTTTGATTTATATTAGACAAATGATTTCAACTGATTGATCTGTTACACATCGAAAGTACTGAGAAATCACTGCGGCTGTATTCACGCAGAAACATAAATATTTACTACTACGAATATACAAAATGTATTTTTGATCATGTCAGAAATTTTCACATGCTGTTCTACCCATAAATATGAATAACTTCTACTATGGGATCATTCCTAAAATCGCGAATAAAATCAGCTGTTACATACAACACTTAGATTCCTACTTGACCAAAATATATGAAACATTTGAAATTTTGCCGCGATTTCAGAGTTGGCTATCAAAAGTAGGTACTCCTAGTAGGTGTAAGTTATCTTTCAAAAAAAAAAATTGTTGCAGTGATGAAAACTGTTTTCATTTTTTGATCTCTGTTAAATAACAGAGATCAAAAAATGAAATCTCACCTCCAGAGTCCAATGACTAGATAGTTATTGGACTCTGGAGGTGAGATACCATCGCTCCATTTAAAACACTGATATTCAGTTGCATCCGTTCTGCTAGAAGCGGACCCCAACATAGTTGGGATGAAGCTAGACAGTTAATGACAGTGATATTTTTTAAAATTATTGTTTACAAATACCTGTCAAGTATTTTTTTTACATTTTTTGCTAGCCAAACTTTACAGTTTAGTGGCGAGAAGCGCTCGTTAATTTTAACTACCGTCTACTACTTATGTTTACCGTGTTAGTAAATTACTTTCATAAAATAATTAAAATGTTATTTCCAATAACGATCTTACTAACGCAACTGCACCAGAACAAAATGCATTGATCACAAATTAAACACAAGACAGTCTAACAGCAGCCCTAAAAGAAAAACAAAAAAAGATCTTTTTAATAAAAGATCATCTAAAGGGAGCTTCAGACCATATTACTCACACACTTTAATCATAAATCTAAATGTGCACTCGCCAATCACGCAGGCACTTTGCAGCTGCCTTTAATTTGTCTCGACATTTCACACTGCATACGTACAGTGTACTCTTTGTAAAGGCCCTTATAGATCTAATCGGGAATCGCTGCGAAAAAAGACCAAATGAGTTTTTGTTTAGCCTGCACAGTACACAGAATGATGTCTGTAGTCTGGAATTAGTCTTTTTTTCTTTTTCTATGTTTACTTAGAAGTGCTTTTATAATCGATTTTTATGTTGCTTTTGAAAAATAAATTATGGATCAATTAAATATCAAATCTTCTTTTTTTTCGTGCCATTGGCACGAGGCCGATGGTATATTTATTTTTTCTTCCAATTTTTTTTTTGCCATTTCCTCTATGTCGATATTATCTAACGCAAATAAAATAGAAAACGTTTGGAAAGAAAAATTTAGATAATGGTTATCAGGATAAAAACATTCTTTACAACTACTGCCTTTGGACATTTGGCTTTTGAAAACTATTGAGACCACAAAATAGATGTGAATAGAATCTTCACAGTCGCTTTTTTCTATGACTGTTACGTTTATAGAACGCAGCGGTATTCCCGCGTTAATTTGAGCAATTCCACATGATCCTTAACAATTTATGTGTGGCGTCTCTTCTCCATGCTTGTTCCTTTTGCTAATCAACAAGTGTGGATTGTTCTCTTGAAGGTTTTTCATTGAGTCTATTATTTAAAGCAAGACGACTCATTGTATAAGCGGATTTAGAAGTTTAATTAGTGTGTAGATAGATTAATGGGGACCATTAATTACTATGGATAATTGCAACGATGCAATATTTAAATGGGACGTTGAACTACATGTAACTTCAAAAAGGATTGACACACCTGGCGTGTGTACAGATTTAAAGTGCAATTATTTATTTAGACACTTTCTTAGTGTAAAGACAGGTGTTAAATTTTCATAGGCAAACAGTAAAGCTGAGTTTACATTGATAAACACATTGGTCAGCATTATTGAGATTGGGCAAGAAGGTGAAGAGAGATACACGTAAATGCAAACAAGTTATTTAGTATTAGGTAGAAAAAGTTCAACAATAGATATCAAAATCGGGAGTCGATTGTACCTATCATTTAATGTGGGTGTAGGTACTATTGGTACACCTCTGACCAACCCTTCAAGGTATACCTCTGACCAACCCTTTAAAGAGTACAGGTTTTGCAGTTGAAGTGTGCTTGAATGAATTTGTGTAAGTCTGTTTATGAAAATAATATTTTATACAATTTAATTAAATATTAACAATCGTTTCATACATTTTGTTTGCTAATGAAAGCCGCTAATCATAGTATGTTTAAAGCCGAAAATTATTAATTGTGCGGTTTGTAATCATGCGCTATTTGATTAGCTCGATGCAAAATGTATAAGTATATCTTTACGATGCAATATCCATATACAGGGTGTAACAGAAAGGGTATATACATACAAACAGGGTGAATAGAGTATTTAATAACGAGTCTTTCCTCAAAATTTCAGCTCCCAACTAATAACTTTGAAACTTCACAATATTATTTAATATCGACAGTTTATTAAATGCAAAATCATAACAAACGTGTCACCGCACTATGAGGGTCATAATCCTGTCCGGCAAGGTTCAAGTATATCTATCTCGGATTCTGCGCACCTAGTACAGACCTATCGGGCTCTGCCTAGCCAACGAAGGCGCGACGGCGCGGGCGGGCTCAACTTTACAATTATGTATGTATGTGTATAAAAATGTTGCCATGTCGTTTCTTATCACCAAGAGAATCCGTGCCCTTCGGATGTATATACCCTTTCCGTTACACCCTGTATTGCCACATCATCATCTGGGCTAGCTTAGCTTTTTTACAACTATTTTGGATTTGGCTTCCAGTCTTACCGACTCTTAGCGACTGGCTATTTGACATCTACAGGTTTTTCAAATATGTCACTGAAACGTTTAGAAAAAATTTTAGAGTTTGGTCTAAATATAATACATAATAAAAACACCGCTTACGACATTGGCAACTAAAATATTGTAAGCGATTATATCATTTGTTTTGATGCAATCAATGACCATAATTGATCTCTCAAGCCTAATTTACGAAGTTGTACAACTTTGTACATTATTTATTTATCAAAACTTTCTGCACAAGTATAAAAACTGTACAAAGGTGGACTTAAAGCCATACGCATTCTCTACCAGTCTACTTTAAGGCGATGCAGAGACAAAATATGAATGACACCACACACACCACATGTTAAATTAAAACCATTAGTACTTTTTTAACAGGTAAACCAATATAATAAAATATAGTTACGTGTTTTTCAGCTGTAGGTATACATTTAAACTAAAAGTTGATACCTATGAGCATAGAAAGTACAAGGCTAGCTAGTCAATAATGATTATTAAGATTTTTCACATTAAAAAGTTTCATTAATAGCGCAGGTTAAAGGTTCGTAAGATATTGCAAAAAAAGCTTAATTCACGCTATATTATTATCTTTTCTATAAATAAAGATAAATCGCCGAAATGAATGCAAGCGCAAATCTTTCGAACGACTCCACCAAATTGGATAATGCTGTTTTGGTTGTATTTTTGTTAGTTACTAGATGGTTTAGGTTTATAATTAAGCATAATATATCCATATAATTGGGTGGTGCTGTGATCGGGTTCCAAGCCCACGTTTGGGCAAGTCAATATCTGCCGGTTTCGCTAGTATTCAATAGTATAGGTATTATATACTCAATTATTTTATTACTATGACCTCACTGTCCTCACTGTCCCTGACGTCAAACCCTCCTCCGGGAAAGCGGTAAGGCCACCAGCACAGTTCCGTCTTCGCTGACGAAGAACGTCACTGCGACCCCGTCCATCCCCCCGACCCTTGCTCGTGCCAGTTGAGCCTGTAGAGATAAACTCATCTCTCAGATTCAGCCGTAGCCGTGCCTTGCTATCCTCTCCCAGCGACGCCCTAAGCCGAGGCCCGTGGTGAACTTAGCAGTCGCTTAGGTCCTAAGTTCTCATACCCTGGCCGGAGGTCCTGATTATTTTTTTGGTTAAGTCATCTACCCAGGATCAACTGGTTAAGCAGTTCACATTCTTCTCGAAGTTATCTGAGAGAAACCCCTAAAAAAAAAATACGATAAACTTTTTAATACATATCGACGTTGAAAGTTCAATTCCGCGTAACTACAACTGTTTAATACTTCAAATTTACACCTTCGCTGATTATGAATAAGGTGTATATTCGCAGTATTAAACAATTTTATTCTTACATGATTTGACCAAGATAATGTCTGGACTTTAAAAGAGACTATGACCTATGAGTTTCTTTCGGTGTTTCTTCTCAGAGTAGTCAGTTAGTGAAACTCCGATTTCATCTATCAGTTAAAAAATGACGTGTAAAAGTGTTTGTGAAAACCTATTTGCAAAATAAACATCATTTATTATTTATTGTAGTTACGCGGAATTGAACCTTCAATGACGATATCGCATTGTACTGCTATTAACCCTGCATAAACCACCAAATCACATACAAAACTCGGTCTAAATGCATAATATTGCAATGCATTGAGAGCTTAGTGCGATTTACACCCACTTAGCTTATAATTACAGATGTTATATCCAGCAAACAATGGCCTCAGTTGGGCCACACGACAATCTGCGGGCCGATGACCTACGAATCGTAGGTGGTAATGCGTTACGAATTACGACTGGTAGAATTACGAGGCGCCAACAAATGATTCTATATTTATGTGGTAAACATTGGATTGTTTAATGGAATGAACTTGTATTTTTTACTTCCATATTACTACATTCTTCCTTGGAGATACGTTGAATTTTTCAATAATCAGATAACTTTTACGTGATTAATAAAAAAGGCGGTTTCACAGTACAGGCAATATGTCAATCCACTTCAATACCTATAGACCGGACATCACGAACAAAATTTTCGTCCGAAAAACTGTGTCCTGCTGGATACAAGTCTATGAGTTTTTTGTAGTACGCTCCGCTGCCGCTCCAATATTCATATATTATTCTAGATGGCGTTGCTGAGACATGGGATGAAAGTTTTTCTATGACATTTCCTTGACATGCCCGCTCTGTAGTATTTTAAATCTCTTTGGCCAATCCGCTATTTTTATTCATAGTAAAAGTGATTGACTATTGAAAAACATAGGTAGGTTAATATTGTTTCTGCATTGATAATTTACTTAGATATACATATAGGCATTAAGTAGGTTTCCAAGAAGAATATTTTATTAATGGGTTTTGTTGCAGTTGCCATTTTTGAAGGTTGTGAACACGTCTCGCCAAGCAGACCGTTTTACTAAATATACTTAAATACACTTAACATTACTAGATATTGGTTCAATATAGTTTAAATATCGGGTAAAACGGGGTGGATAGAAACTCAAATAATTGAGATAAATAGTTTCGACACCTTTTTAGTATCAAACAATATTAAACTAGCGTCAAAATCCTCCTCAAAGTTTTGTTTCTATTCACCCTTGAGTTTCTATCCACCCCCTTTTACGGTACTTAAATTTACATTCCTATTAATAAATTCGCTACTGTATCAAGTTTTAATATTGCGATTTCTATTCTTAACTTAAAATGGGAAAAATATGTTCAAAAAACGAAGGACTTATTTAAAGTACCAATTTATTTTTGTAGCTTCATTTTGTAAAACATTACGTTAACAACAGATTCTGAACTACGTCTTTTTCTTTTGGTAAGTACTATTATATGGAATTATGAATCATTATTCTTAATATCAATGTTCAAACAGCTGCGTTAATTATTTACCTTTTCGTAAGGTGTGTTAACGCGAATGGGGTGTGAGGGCCACCTACCCAATTATCGCAGCTGTCCGTACCTAAAACATCAAATAATGCATCGAAAATTAGGTATGATACCAACACCTGGACAAACATTTGGTCCGACAACATTAATACGTGATTCTTTGTGGTCTCAAGCGGCCAATGTTGGTTGAGCCTTGGTGTATTAGACATTAGTGTGGTGAATCTATCGTTGGTCTTTATTTTGGTTCCATACAACGGTTATGTGTCTAGTATAGATTGTTATGTGTTCTATTGTGATATTATTATTAACTACTTAATTTCCTTAAATTAAAACAATAAGAAAAAAATGATCGTATAAAGGTTGTCTTTAAACCCGTCTGTAATATTGCCAATTTTTATCGAAATGTAGCAATCTTTCGAGGCTTTCGTTGCACGGTTGGGTCAAGAGCCTGATTCAGAAGGCAGTACTTCTTGATACGGCCCGCATCGTGACGAGGTTCCTATCGTTGGAACCCTAACCATTGGTAGCTTGGACCCTGCTCCCGCCACCGGTGGTCCACTATTTTTATTTCCACCTCATCACTAGAAGCTACCGTACCGTAGGGTGCACAAAAGGGGAATAAACTTGAATAATTTTTATTGTTAGGTACATTTAATTGAGCACCTAGCTATTATTTTGACTTTCGTCCTTTTTTTCTTTGAGAAGGTACATACTTTCTGTCGTGTCCCATTTGGTTGGGTATCTTAATCGGTTAAATTGAAAATTTCCAAAAGGAAAAATGTAATAGGTACATATAAAAAGGCTGAAAATTGCGAATTAAAAACTTTACTTTCAGTCTTTTCTACAGATTTATTAAATGTAATCTTATTAACATTCAGAACTATACACAAACCACCGAGAGTATGACAAAATTATAAAAAAAATCATAAAAAATCGTAAAATAAGTGTAAAAAAACAGTATTTTGTTCAAGCTTCTAACACTATTGTAGTTGATGAAGTATAATAAAATTATTCTTAGTAACTAGTTCAGTTGAAATAATTTTGAGAAGAAATTACGCTTACATTTATTATGCAGCTGTTAGAAATAAACTGTAATGCACTCTGTGTTTGAGACAATTATTTCATTGAAACAGTTGGGTATCCTGAAAATAGATAACTTTGCTGTGTTTCCCAGAAGATTTTATACTGTTTGTATTTTATAAAACACTAGCTGTCGTCACGCGGTTTCTGTTATAAAAAAAACCGGGAATACAGGTATAAAATGTAGCCTCCAGCACTTAGTAGTTATGTAGCTTTTTATTAGTGAAAATTTTCTAGATTTTTAGAGATTACCCCTAACATACAAATTTACTTCTTCCGTTTAGGTAATTTTGGCCCACAAATGCATGACGCTGCTTATAAACGATCGTTAATGTTTTAATCTTTAATACTTAGTAGCATAATTGTTCAATTGTATAATTGTAATGTACTCCTAAATTTTAATTTTAATTAATATAAACTCTTTTGCAAAAAAAACGGGCACTTTAGATTTTTTTCTCTACTTGAATGAAGAAGAACAGGAAATAGGTTTTGTTAATTTGACGATGTATTGGCATGTTTTTTGAAGCATCCTGGCATGATTCTTTACATTCCAAATTTTAAATTTTAAATTATTAAAAGAAAAATAATGATTATTGTGGATTATTCTAAAATTGCTTTACTAATGGCGCGAATTGCTGAAACGATTTTTAACTGATTACGATATTTTAAAACTTTTTGGATATTTTCTGAAAATTAAACAATTTAATCTTTCTTTTTACATTAAATACCACTTTTTGATATGAGTGATAAAGCGATTAGGGCCGGTAAAATAATAGCCCTACTTGAAGAAGGTTGTTCGCAAACTTACGTGTCTCAGCGGCTAAATGTGAGTTGTTCAACTGTCCAGAGGACTTGGCAACGGTATCAAGAGACTGGTTCGGTCAAAAGAAGACCCGGTTCGGGAAGAAAACGATGCACAGAACCAAAAGATGACCGCTTTTTGGTGAGTCAGGCGCTACGTAATCGTAAGGCGTCAAGTGTAGACCTGAAGAAGAGCCTTGAAGAAGTAAGAGGAGTAGAAGTTAGCTTGTGGACGGTCAGGAGGAGGCTTTTGGCTGCCAATATCAAGAGTTACCGCCCAGCTCGGGGCCCTAAATTACTCCGTGAGCACCGTGTTGCTCGACTTCAGTTTGCTCGGAACTGTGCTTCATGGACTCTGGAGGACTGGAATAAAGTATTGTTTTCTGATGAAGCTAGAATCTCTTTGTGTGGAGAGGACCAAAGCCGGCGAGTGCTGCGAAGACCACGGGAACGCTATGCGGAAGTGTGTTTCGAAGAAATCACTCTTTATGGCGGAGGCTCCGTTATGTTTTGGGCAGCAATTAATTCGATGGAGCGTACGGAGTTAGTTTTTATAGAAAATGGAACATTAAATGCACACCGGTATATTATGGAAGTCCTAATTCCATAAGCACAACCCACATTGACTGCACTTGGGGAAGATTCCATTTTTATGGACGATAATGCTCGCCCGCACCGTTCTGGCGACGTGGAAACGTACATGCAAGAAGTTGGGATCCGTCGTTTAGATTGGCCAGCTCGAAGTCCTGACCTCAATCCAATTGAGCATGTGTGGGATGTTTAAAGAGACGGGTAAGATCAGTGCAACCTGCTCCACAAAACATCAGGGAGCTAAAAAGAGTCATTGCAGAAGAGTGGGAACGTATTCCTCAAAACGTTATTAAAAACATCGTGGAAAGCATGCCCAGAAGGATTCAAGCTGTGATTTTGGCAAGAGGAGGTCACACTCGTTATTAGGTTTTTACATTTGTAACTTTATTTAATTAAAAAAAGTAAAAAAAAACCTGTCTTTATTGCCGACCACTTCTTACTGTTTGGGTGTGTACATCGATTTAAAGAATCCATCGTTTTTTTTTCCTTTTAATAGCTCGAATTCACTTCACGCGCATTAATTTACACGATTATAAGTATACAGACTACGTCAAAGAAATAAATTTCATTTAATTAACTAAAATCGACCTTAGAACGTAAATTTTCATAGGTGCCCGTTTTTTTTGCAAAAGAGTGTATTAAGAGTATGTGTACTCGATAATGTGTAAGCTGTGGTTATCTGTAATTGAGTGTGCGTTACAAGACTATTCTGTTATAATATAGTCTCAATTTTTTATAATAAATTGTAATGTTGCTCGTTGGTAATCCAAAATAAATAAATAAATATCGTGAATTTGGACTGTCAAAGATCTTCGAAGTAGAACCAGGGCCAACGGCTAAACGTGCTTTTTAGGGCATAGAAGGGTCTAGAAATGTAGGCAATTGACCCATTCTCAGACCAACTTCTGTAAACTTAGCTTAACCTTTGATCGACTCTAATGATTGAATGATTCATGAAAGATGGATATTATTACTTAGCCATGAACATTATGAGTAACTCAAAATTAAACCAATTTGAACCTAAAATAAAACTATCTCTTCTCTCTGAACAAATTAATTAAAGGCATTTTTGGCATCGACGTAAAATACGGTTATTTTACCAAATTCATTTCCAAATTTAAATGTTAGATAAATAATTCAAAAACTATAATTATACCTAGCCTTAAGTGTAAACAAACAACATGTGGGTAGTTTTGAAACAATGCTTCTGGGAGGCGTAAATTGCATGACTCATAATTACGAGGAAAATGAAGGTAATTTTAAATGGGTGTAGTAATTTTTAACATAAATTACTATATCTACTAATTAAGAGGGATAAAGAGAAATGTTTAACATAATCACACCTATAGGAATAGGCAGAGGTATACGTTCAATTCACCAACATTATGACACAGAGGAGCTTGTGGCTAAATTATAACAGCCGCATGAGTCGATCGAAGGTTAAGCTACGCTTGACGAGGTCGGTCCGTGGATGGGTGACCATTTATTACATACCAAGACTCCTCCGTGCCTCGGAAAGCACGTTAAGCCGTTGGTCCCGGCTGTCATTTGTAGATCTTTGACAGTCGTTACTTGTAGACAGAAGACCGAAAGTCTGACAACCAGTTTAACCAAGGGGTATCATGTTACCCAGTTACTGGGTTGTGGAGGTCTGACAAGCAGTTGCTCCATGTAAAACACTGGTATTCAACTGCATCCGGATAAACTGGAAACTGAACCCAACATAGCTGGGAAAAGGCTAGGCAGAGATGAGGTATGACACACATTATCTAGTTATTTTTAGTTTCCATGTGATAGAAGGCGAACCTAGTGCCACCAACCTATGGTTCTACACTTATATTCGAGACTGTTGCCTAGAAATTCCAGATTTAAAACACCCAATAGCACTTCATCCAAGTCGGGCATTAAACACAGGATCTCTTACCCATGCAAGCAGAGAAATGCATACGAATGCTGAGTGTTTTTCTTATAATGGTGAGAGAGCGTGGACTGTAGTTTTTATAGTTTGTAGGTCTTCTAAAGTGAAAAACTGTAAGTAATTTACCACAAGGAACTTTTATTACGGAACACAATTAATACAATGCTTGCACACAGCAATGGTAAAACGGAAGTCGGGTTTTGACCGAATGAACATTTTGGTAAATATAAAAATGGCAGTGTTGCCAGTTAATATTGTAGGATTCCTACATGCTCCCGGCCCCAAGACAAGACTCTTAGAGTTTATATAAAAAAAACAACATCTTAAGCTCGAAACGTTCTAAACCAAGCATCTGCGTTATAAACCAAGTATGAAAGTCCTTATTCAAGGGCCTAGGATTAGAAGTAGATTCACCAAACAAATACTTACATGTATTTATAAAAACATGCTAAGAAAATAATCAGATACTTTAAGACCTAGGATTAGAAATAAAGTTAAACACTAGTTAAAGTTAAACACTTCTAGAAATCTTTATAAGAACATTAGTTATACAACTTAAAAAATAAAGCACTAAATGCCTACTTATTACCTAAGTACAATCAATGGGAAGTAAACATATTTTACTTACTGCCCTTCTATGTGTTTTTCCATTTGGAGTTCTCAACTCAACAGCTCTAACTCTGTTGTCAGAACCTGGATATACATTTACAACTCGGGCCATCGGCCAATGAAGGGGTGAAGTGCCATCCTCTTTTAAAATTACTAAAGACCCTACCCTAATATTATCCGAACTGTTTCTCCATTTGGGTCTGCATTGGAGAACATTGAGATAGTGTTTACTCCACACTTTCCAGAAACTCTGAAACATATTACAACAAATGTTCCAAAAATTCAACCTATTTATAGGAGTGTCTATAACATTTTTATCTGGATACGCGTTCAATGCACAACCAACTAGAAAATGTCCTGGAGTAAGATAAGAGTAGTCACTAATATCGGTAGACATAGGAGTTAATGGCCTACTATTTAGAATTGACTCTATTTGACATAAAACGGTACATAGTTCCTCAAAAGTTAACAAAGCTTTTTGAGTAACTCTTTTTAGATGAAATTTGGTGCTCTTTACTGCAGCCTCCCACAGACCCCCGAAAACAGGCGAGTAGCTGGGTATGAAGTGGAAATTGATACCTTGCTCAGCTGTCTGTGACTGCACCTGTCGTCGGTGGTCTGCAGAATTCTGCAGTTTGTAGAGCTCATCTAATTGATTCCTTGCCCCCTTGAAATTTGAGGCATTGTCGCAATAGACATCACCAGGCAGGCCGCGACGCGATACAAAGCGCTTAAAGCAAGCTAAAAATGCCGCAGTAGTTAAGTTAGAGGCAACCTCGAGATGCACTGCCTTCGTTGTAAAACAAACGAAGACACAGATGTATCCCTTTGATACTAGGGCACGCCTGATGCGCGACTGTTTAACATAGATCGGCCCAGCGTAGTCTACGCCTACCCTTTGAAATGGTCTACTTATATTCACTCTATCTGGGGGCAAGGAACCCATCAGCTGATTAGCAACTTGAGCTTTAAGTCTGAAACAGATAATACATGGATGGATGATTTTCTTAATCTCCTTTATACCATTGATAAGCCAGAATCGCTGATTAAGTGAAGACAAAATAAGTTTTTGACCTGCATGTAAATTTTTTATATGTTCATTAGTAACAATCAATTGTGTAACTCGTGATTTGTTGGGCAAGATTACAGGGTGTTTTTGTGAGTTAGGTATTGTGGCACTATCTAAACGACCACCTACTCTTAACATACCATTACCATCTATAAAAGGATTAAGTGGTTTTAAGTTGCCTATGACAGTTTTATTTTGCCTTAACAAATTTATTTCGTTTGAGAAGTAATTCTGCTGCTCATACTTGACAATCAATAACAAAGAATCATTTAACTCAGCGCTAGTTAAATAATTGAGTTTAATTTTTGTTGACTGTGGGTACAAATTATTACAAAAACGACGCACATAGGTAAGTACACGTTGCATTTTAGTAATAGTAGAGAATTTGTTTAAAAACTCTAGATTTAAAGAATTATTATTATCTACGCTACAAACCATAGCACTCGAGCATGGGAGTTCAGCAGCACCAGTCTTCAACTCAGGTAAGTCTTTTATTATTTTATTAGTGTTTGTTTCAGATGGAGTATACTTACTGTTATGCAAGTAACTGGGGCCTTGCCACCACAGCATGTTTTGTTCGAGCTCACAAGGCTGCACACCGCGACTTAGACAATCTGCAGGGTTGTCTCCTGTTCTTACATAATACCATAAAAAGTTTTCAGCATATTCGGAAACCATCCTTACCCTGTTCGCTACATAGGTATTTAATTTGGTAATATCAATTTTCAGCCACGCCAGTACTATTTGCGAGTCTGAGAAAAGAAGTACATCCTTGAAATGCAGTTTGAGGGATAATAATGAATATACTCTGTGGACAAGTTTAGCTAGTAATAGTACTGCATTTAGCTCTAATCTGGGTGTGGTAAGTTTTTGGCTCAATGGGGCCAGTCTAGATTTTGAACAGAGTAAAGTGATTTTGACATTACCTGTTTGGTTGACTTCACGTAGATATAAGCAGCAGCCATATGCTGTATTGCTGGCATCTGCATACCCTACCAGTTGAGCTGTAGTAGGGCCTTGTAAGGTGACATTCCTAATAACGTGTATTGGAGACATAACGAGAAGACTATTGTAAAACTCTAGCCAAGTGTTTTTTAGATCGTCAGGTAATGAAGAGTCCCAGTTGATATGGGCTGCCCATAGTTTTTGTATAATAATTTTGGCAGACACAGTGACTGGGCCAGCTAGACCTAATGGGTCATAAAATCGCGCGACATAACTGACAATTTCGCGTTTTGTGAGAGGGGTAATTTTCTCTTGACTTGGACTAGAAATTTTAAATGTGTCTGTCTTCGTATTGTATGTAACACCTAATGTCTTAATGTAGTAATTTTGTTTTTGTATGTCAAAATCATCAAAGTGTTGTTTTTCTTTAGGTATGTCTTGTAAGATTTCAGCAGCATTTGAAGACCATTTGTGTGCCTGGAATCCACCCAGGGACAAGAGCCTTATCAATTGATCTTTCATCTTAGATAGAGACTCTAAAGAGTTACTGGAGACTAAAATGTCATCACAGTATGTTTGATTTTGCAATATGAATGATGCTGCAGGAAACTCGGTTATGTACCTACTTGCTAGCTCTATGAGACATCTAGTAGCTAGAAATGTTGAACACTTGAATCCATACGTGACTGTATTTAGTTCTATACACCTTATGCTTTCGCTTGGTGACTCCCGCCACAAAATAAGTTGGAGTGGACGGTGTCTTGGATCTAAAAGAACACATCTGAACATTTGTTTTAAATCTGTACTGAAAACATAAGCACCTAATCGAAACAGTAATAAAATGTCAAATAGTTCTTTTTGAACTGTGGGACCGTTCAATAATAAATCATTGAGAGATCTTCGCTGACTTGTTAACATTGATGCATCGAATACTACTCTACACTTAGTGGTCTTTTTTTCCGGCCGTAATACAGCGTGATGCGGTAAAAAATATATTGGATCACTAGTGAGGTTATATTTATCAATATCAGAATATGTACCATGACCTAAAGCAATATATTCATCAATAAAAGATTTATATTGGTTAAACAAGTCAGAATCTTTTTGTAGCCTTTTTTCTAAGCTCTGAAACCTTTTTAAAGCCAGATGAAGTGAATCACCAAGCATTTCATTAATTTCACTGAGCGGCACTTTTAAGGGTAAACTAACCTGAAACTGATTATTGTTAAATTCAACCGTTTCCTGAAAATGTTTTTCAATTTGCTCAAACTCAGGTCCCTTCTCTGGGAAGATTTCAGGCACAGATTCAGCTCTCCAAAAACCTTTGATAGTATCATTTATATCATTGTTACAAGATTGACAAAATAAAGAAATTGATTCTTTTTGTGTGTTTTGATTGTGACATAAATTGTGAATAGTACCTGCAATTACTACACCAAACCTTGTGTTTAAAAGATATGGAGATGCAGACTGGTACTCTGGATCGACTGGAAAACATGGTGCTGATGGCTTGTTCTTGTTTTGTTCAGACTGGGGTAGCAATGCCTGAAAGAATACATCAGCGGCCATGAGAATTTGTATATTGCTGGGTGTGTCAAAATTGGCATCAGCAAGACATAATTGAGAGGGTATTTTAATTGCACTCATATCGATTTGGGTCTGTGGAATCTTAGATGTGATTTGCTCAATAACATAGCAATTTATTGACATCTGATAAGAAGACACCACTGATTGGACTTCCAAATGTACACTCTCTTTAATTAGGCTTGAAGCATTCCCAATGCCTATCACCCTAGAGCTAGTTGTCTTTGGCTTAAGGCCTAGCCTCATTACCAAGGCAGAAGTTACAAAAGAATTTTGAGACCCGCTATCAAGCAGGGCCTTGGCTCGCACCTCGGTTCCATCTGCTGCTAAAAGTTTTACCTGTACAGTAGGCAGCAAGACTTGTGTGTTAGAGGTCCCTGATATCATTGACACAGTGGACTGCACATGCTCCTCATGATTGGATGCGATGCACTTAGTACGCACCACGCCCCACGTACTCACAGTTTTTTTTTTTTTGTCACTTTTATTAATTATTACGGCTCGAAGGACCATGAGAGAGCGTGGACTGTAGTTTTTATAGTTTGTAGGTCTTCTAAAGTGAAAAACTGTAAGTAATTTACCACAAGGAACTTTTATTACGGAACACAATTAATACAATGCTTGCACACAGCAATGGTAAAACGGAAGTCGGGTTTTGACCGAATGAACATTTTGGTAAATATAAAAATGGCAGTGTTGCCAGTTAATATTGTAGGATTCCTACAAATGGGACAAATTTTTACAGGGTGTACTACCCAAGAATATGAAAAACTTGCACTATAGGACGAACTCGGAAATCGCAAAAAAATAAACAGCTGTGGCATACAAAAGTTTGACATCTATTCGACCAAAATATATGATTGAAACTGCTAATTTTTATTTCGAGATTGCTGAGTACACTAATTTTTTTTTTGAACTTGCGACACTCGAACGATATTAGAAAGAGAAAATTAAACCGTCCTCTTGAGAAAGGAATTAAACATCACACTTCCACCATTATAAGTGGGTGAACGCGCGGGACAGAGCTAGTCCCATACAAGTATTTACATTTCGTAATCAGTTAGGTTAGGTATAATAAAACAAATAAAATTTCCCTGTAAATATTTTGTAATAAATATAAATATAAATAAATAATCCACAACTTTTTCACACAACGCCATTTAGTCCCAAGTTAAGCTTGAGAGCTTGTGTTATGGGTACTAAACAGCTGATAAACATACTTATATATTTCTAAATACATAAATGTTATAGATAATCTACACCCAGACACAGAACAAATGATCGTGCTCATCACACAAACATTTGGCCTGGGTGGGAATCGAACCCACGACCTCCGGCATAGCAGTCAGGATCACTAACTACTAGACCAACAGGCCTGTCAAATGCCTAGGCTTGTAATGAGGTAGGTACATACATTAAATATCTAAACGAACATATTTGCACAATATTCCACATCTGAAAATACTTCGATAAAAAAACATAATCATGAATGCTACAAGTAAATATTATTACAATGAAGACTGAAGGCTCAATTGGTATTGATCATAATATCCTGATGTACCATCACAATGGAACGATTATGCCGTCGAGTTAAGTATAGAGAACAACTAGAATGTTAGAATTTGACAGATTGTAGTAGGTTGATATCCTGGCATCTGCTTACAAGTTAAAATTAAACATGTAACGCATTAGTTAACAATAGTTTTAATAGTGTTTATAATAATAATAATAATAATAATAATTTATTTAATTCGGACAAAATAATCCATAGACGTGACGTAGATAACGTGGCATTTAATTTAAAACGAATATTGGAATGTGTTAAGATTCTAACCCAATATTCAAATTGCATAGTCTGTGGCTTTTACTGGCACTTACTCTACGTCATTGAATAATTTATTAAGGCAATGTTGAAGTAATTTTAACTTTTTATCAGTCTCATTTGGTCTGGATAAAATATTGTGCATTTTTTTTTTAATTGTTCATGCGGCTAGGAAGTTGTCGTGAAACAGACAACAGATTAAGCCGTTGGTCCCGGCTGCCATTTGTAGATCTTTGACAGTCGTTACAGTTAGACAAAAGCCTGAAAGTCTGACTTACCAGTTTAAACAAGGCGTATTCCGATCCAGCTTGCCTTTTTGCTGTTCTTCTTCAGCGATACCATAAGTCGCGGTTCTTACACCACAGTGGCGGCCCTTACAAAGCAGTGGCTTTTTTTAAAGTTTTTACACCATGGCTGAAGATTTTAATTAATTAAGGCATCCACAGAAAAGCCCAGCTAAACTGTGGACAACCTCATGTTGAACTGCAAAATGCTCAAATAAAAATACATTTTGTGAATTCTTTCTTATTATCCGCTGAGATTTAATAAGCAGTCTATTCCAGTGCTCACACCAGCTACTTTATATTTCATACTTTGTTACGTAACCGGCCCTTAATATGCATCAACGCATGTATTTAACTCAGACGAACCAATAATGAAAATGCAACACAACCTCATTGGAAAACACATTAAAATTTGTAAAGCAATGCAATCCGCGTCCGAAGTCAACCCAACGACTTACATTATGCTCTAAACCGCTACTTATTACCGTTGCCCTCCTAATTTACATCGTAATTTGTTGTAAATCACTCATAGGAAACAACAGACGAATAACTGTTACTTTCTTCCCAAGCAACTGTTGGGAACGTGCTTCGGACTGCATTTCTAAGCTTTACTTTGCGTTTAAAATAAACCTCGCGTACAGTCACGGGCATACCTAAATGCATTTTTGCAAATAAAATAGTAAACAATTTTCTGTTTTTTTTTTTTTTCGATATTCTTTCTTTCTAAGTTTAACTTAGGACATCGGCGTAGGATAAGCTAAGAGGAGTTTTAGACCTGAAATAAAATTGTGTATTGCATGTATTATTATGTATATTATTTTTATAAGCTGGCAATCGGTAACACTTATGAGCAAGCGTGGTGATTAATAAATAAATATTGCACAACTTTTCACACAACGCCATTTAGTCACAAGTTAAGCTTGAGAGCTTGTGGTATGGGTACTAAACAGCTGATAAACATACTTATATATTTTTAAATACATACATATCTATATATATAAAAGAAAGTCGTGTTAGTTACTTCGCTTATAACTTAAGAACGGCTGAACCGATTTAGCTGAAAATTGGCAGGGAGGTAGTTTAGAGCCAGGAGAAGGACATAGGATACTTTTTATCCCGTTCGACATCATAAAAATAAATATCAAGAATATCGGTTGTCTCAAACATTTTTCAAACGCAGCGCCATCTTGGATGACATGACAGGAGTCAAACTTCCCAGTTCATTATCAGGTGACAATTTGAAATTGACAAGTCTTAAGCTAAACCCAAGAAGGTAAGGTTGTCAATTTATAATACGCACCTACGTTCTGAAATTTATTTTGTTACTAAACTTAGAGGTTTTATGTAGCATAAAAAAGTCTTATATTTCAGAAATCAATTTACGTAACTAGCAATGATGACAGAGACGAAATTTAATAATTCTTTGCAAATAGAACTTATTTTACTGTTAGGACTTTAATTAAAGTAGACCGGGAAAACTATAGGCATAAATTATTGTAAGTAACATAGAGGCAATAGTTCAGATTAAAATTATGAATTTAGTATTTTTTAGTAAGGTAGGTAGTTAGGTTAGATAGTTGGGTTAGCTATAGGATAGGTATGGTCAGTTAGGTTAGGGTATATATACATGTTGTAATTTAAAAGTAGTAGTAGTTATTATTGGTTTGGATTTATTTGTTGTCGTCTTATTCAACGTATGTATATCTAATATAAAAAAAAATAAAAGAGCAATGAATTGACTCTAAGGCACAACGAAGTTTGCCGGGGCAGCTAGTTATAGATAAATTACACCCAGACACAGAACAAATGAACGTGCTGATCACACAAACATTTGTCCTGGGTGGGAATCGAACCCACGACCTCCGGCATAGCAGTCAGGGTCACTAACTACTGGACCAACAGGCCCGTCCAAATAATGCATCTGAATTTCGCTATATGTGGTGAGAATTTTGCCATGCAGTGAAACAAGCTGCTTTTAATGTAATATCATTGGTCTAGTATAGGGTCAAGAACATTGTATTTAAAATTATATCAAACGGGCCATTTAGAGCAATTGAATTATCACAGCTGTGTCACCCTGTAAAGTCATATATATTGGACCCGCTATGTTTCTCTCTCCTCTTCAATCAGTCTCTCATTACTGAGGATCATGATCACTGAACCCCTTTAAGCAGGAAATCTGACTTTATCGACTCCAATAGTCATGACCTGAAAACTACTTGAGAACGTACCTTTTTAACTTGTCAGACCATCGGATTGGGGCCCGGCTTCGTGCTCTCTTTCCTTCGATTTTGCCAACAATGATCAGCGTTCGCTTTGCTTTGTCTCACCTAATAGAAGGTGATCCACTTGCCAGTAAGTAGGGTACAAATATAAACTGTGAGATAACGCTTAACCCAACCTGGGAATCAATTCCTGGACTTAACACTCAGCAACATCATTTGTTACTACGACCAACGATCTCAAAAATACAACCGACTTCAAAAAACACTAACCGGTATAAAATAACTCTAAATTAGGAAGTCTGTGGCTTTGGTGGTTTTGTCTCATTCATGATTGGCCACCGACTTCCGAATTTAGAGTTATTTTATACCGGTTAGTGTTTTTTGAAGTCGGTTGTATTTTTTGTAAAAAAGTTTTTATATAACAATTTTTTAGTGTTCATTTTTATATACCTACCTAGCTAGATGATAAATTATAATCCATTTCTACAACACATATTTACATATTACAATCAAACAAATAAACAGCTGTTCGCGATGAAATCAAAAAGTAAAATTCATGAACAAAAGTTTTCATAAAATGAAAACTACCAGACCAAACTATGTAATTTTTTTATGAGACCATAAAGGAACTAGTCCACATCAAACTAAAAAAGAATCACGTAAATCAGTACATAAATCTCAGCGTAATCGGTGAACATACATACAAAAAAGTGTTCAAAAATAAATTAAATTTTCATAAAATTGTTCATAAAATGAAAACTACCGGGTCAAACTATGTTATATTTTTATGGGACCAAATGGCAGCTATTCCGCATTGAACTATCACGAAAAGAATCACGTAAATCGGATCATTAATCTCGGAGTAATCGGTGTACATAAATAAGAAAAAAAAAAAAATACCGATCGAATTGAGAACATCCTCCTGAAGTCGGTTAAAAATATAATTATTAAAGAAATCCGGATTTATTCAGTATTTTCGTCTGCAATTTCTCAGTAGCAGCCCGGAAACTGGATTTGTACCCGATTAATAGCAAAAGGCTCGCCCCATTCTGGGTGGGACTTAAACATAACTGTCGAAATGTTGGTGGACTACAGGTACACCCGGCCGAACTCTTCAGGGATTCCAACAGTGATGTTAAAATCTCTTCTAAATTTTTCTAAGTATTACCAAAACGATGCACGTGATTGTACGGCTAGGTAAGTACCTACGTGAACAGTAATTAAATTTTAACTAGCTTTCACATACACATACTTCGTTTGCGGAATGTTAATTGATTTTGATCAGAGTCAATTGGTATAACTTAATTTCATTAAGTTTAATTGTGACAGAAATAGGTTGATTTGGTTTGATTTAATGATAGATATTAAATTATCTTGTCCATGGGCCCTCGTGCCGATCTTAATTTTCGGTTCCACTTTAATAAGGTTGATTTTACCCGTGATTAGGCCAAATTAAGGCTTAATAAATTCTAGGCCAAAGACACTTTTAAAATAGACTGCGATGTGGTTTTTTGTGCCCTTTGATGATTTCCTTTTCTTATTTATAGGTATAACTAATAATCATCAATAATAGGTAATAATAATGATATAGGTACAATAATTTTGTATAGGCGAATGTCTTGCATAATAAGTGGAAGAAATCATAGTAGAAAAAACAGTAAATTTGAATTTAAAAATCCGAGAAAGTTAAGTTGAAACCTATCTTGCGCAGATTTGGAAGAATATCTTCCCTAACAATATTAATGACATACTTTAAACAATATTACAAAATGTTATTTAAAGGAAAACAATCATTTGTATGAAAATAAAAAAGGGGTAATAAACGATACTACCTACCTACTCAATACAAATCGGTAATTAAAAATCAATAATTTATTCTTGTCGTTCCTCAAAAAAAAATAACAACATTTTAAAAAACAATACGTTCTGGGTGGAGTAATGAACTCATTTTTAATGCAAACCAAGCTTGCATACAGATGCCAAAAAATAAACAACAAAAAATAAAAAAGTCGTGCACTCCATTGTTCATTCACCAACGCCTTGTCTTGATTTCGTGATGGTTGACGCGTCGGGTACAAATATGAATGCATTTAAAAGCTTTGAATACTAATTGCTTCGTTTATGGGTGACTTGTTTTTCGAAGGTACTTAATTAGTATAGGTGACTTTTGCTGTTAATGACGTCAATAGCTATTGACCTAAGACGAATACTAAACGACAATACGAACTTTTTCAGTGAAAAAATGGCGCTTTGACAGATTTTGGATAGATAATAATTTAGCCAATAAGACTCCGGCCCTGCCAACTATCCAGACTGACTCATCAGTGGATCAGTCTAGGCGTCCATGAGTAATATTCATGGGACTTCTAACATTACTCCTTCCAAATAATAAAAAAAAACCTGTGCAATCCTTAGCCAACTCCCTTTTTTGGTTTGTGGTGGAAAATCCTGATACATGCCCCGGGGAGGGCGGACGGACTGCAAGACTCTTACTGTCTTAAAACCACCCCCGTGTTCCGTCTCACACCTACGCCAGAGGTCACGGGAACAGAAGATACTTCCGCAATCCACTACCAGGAAACCTAACCAGAAAATCCTCCGTCTTAATATCGATATCTGACTGTTGAAAAATCGACTACTCGTATTATATAACAAAATCGTTTAATTTGCAATAATAATCCTATGCTTTTTTATTTGTTTCTTAAGCGAGGCGATGTGTACCTATGTCAGAAAAATAACTTTATTTTTGACGAGACGACAAGAGAATTCACGTCAATATTACTTTACAGTGCACTCATTTCAATAGGAGTAAAAGAATAATTGAATACGGCTTACATTTATTTCCACAAATTTTTAAATGCACTTTTCACTTCGAAATCAAATTACTGAAAATTTTTGTGCGAATATTATCATCAACATTCATTCGTGCCTTTGTGTTGAACGGAATAAAAATTAACATAAAACTCAGACAATTTATTATACTGCGAGGGAATCGTCGGAAATGCTGCTTTATCAGTATCGATCCATAAAAGTTACCGTTTTGTTGAATGGTGATAAAGAAATATAGCAGTTTAATCACCATGTTTTGTGTTAATCGCTCAACGCACTCTTGTTTCATTAAGTCACTATTTCCTCCCCTTCGAAAATACTCAAATGGATTCATAAAACATCATATTGGTTACTTCAACTATGTTGAGGTCAAAGTTGACCTGACCGGTGACGGTGATGGTGTTGTCTATGTTAAGGTTGGTTGTTGCTTCTCTGTATGAGAAGAGGGTTTTGGCCCTGCAGTGGGACAGTAACAGGCTGGTATTATTATTATTTTTGAGATCGGCTTCCCGTGCAACCAATTGCTGCTGAAACCTCCACAAAAATCCTCAGTCTCCTTTTTCTTAGCATGTCGATGGCAAACGAAGACACTACATTTCTAAATTGTATGTTTAGTCCAGAATTCGGCTACCGCAACACCATCCACCGATGCTATCATTAGATCCTCACGTGTGCAGGTGACAGGGCATGCAGCGCATTACAAAAGATGGCCATGAAGGTCGGAGCTATCTACGAAGCCCCACTTTAGGAGATTTTCTTTGCTGCGGCCATACTATAACCATAATGGCTACTTGACTACTTGTAAGGACTGACGAAGATCTTAATGTTACAGACGGGATCAATGGCTTAACATAGGATTCTTCATTCATAATGTCAAAGATCTTCGTATCTATTTGAGAAGTTAATATTATGGGGCAACGTGCTTTCCAAACCACAGAAGGGTCATGGTATGTAGGAAGAGCGGGATTTTTGGGGGACTATCGTATGTAATTTTGACGATCAAAAACTACTGATCGTCAATCTGATTTCAATCAAGGACTTATGATTTTGATTTTAACTGCAATGAGTGGAAGATATGATGATATAAGCTATCGTTAGAGCACCCTGAGCAGTCAGAAACACTAGCTTTATCAAATTGGCTTTTGTCATAAAATTATTGAAACGAATATGCACATTTAAGTGAAGCTGACCAATTTCCTGAGAACCAAACAGAATACCAATCAACGTAATCAATACACACACTTTTAAATATGTTTCATGAAAATTAACATGAAGAGACCTTCCACTCAATTCCCGGCAGAGGCTCATCAATTCACTGGCACCGTAATTTAAAATCAGTAATAAACGCAATCAACTTCATCAATAAGCGTTCTGCGCAAAAATTAAACAGATTAAACTCTTCAGTATTTAAGTTAACAAAAGATTTCAATCAACGGGTACAATGTTTCGTTCCGTATTTCGCGTCATTTACGTGAAAATCGCTACGAGTGGACTCTCAGTGACAGATGAGCGAGTAATGCTAGTAGCTAGGTGTAAGTTAGTAGGAATTGGCGTCGATGCCAGATTTGTTCGTGAATAAAAACAATTACAAGAATGGAGACAATAGTTATTTATGATATAAGTGCGGTAAGTTGGTTTTTACAAACGAGTAGACGAATGTAACCAAATGTTACCATAGTTACGAGTTTTACCGCACGGTATTAGGCATAGATTTTAGATTTCTATGGTATTAGGTGAGAGTACATATTTTACCGCACGTTCCGTTGTATAGTGCGTAATTATTAACTTTAGAATAATGTACATAGGCTCCGTAAATACATTTTTCTAGCAAATGTGTTGAAAAATAACATTACTAGGAGAGTTCCTTGTTCACTAGAAAGGCGAAAAGTTTAATGGGGTTGACGTAGCATGTATCTAGAATCGTCCGTTCCAGTGACCCCCAGTGGTTTAGAGTCAGTAAGATTCTGAATGACGTCCTGGTCAGTTATAGGTCTTACTGTCAGACTCTTAGATCTCTTTATCCATGAGGATCTCTTACCCTGAAACATGTATTCTTTTGTTTAGACATCAATCACTATTTGCCTTCATCTCAATAGTAAACCACTTTTTTAGCTATATTTACACTATTACCTATCGTTTCTTTTATCTTCCTCTATCACTCACATTCGTATTTAAAACCTCATACTCGACATGTTAATCAATCTTTTACTTTCCATATTCATACTACCGACTTTCATGTAACATTCTGATCAACGGCACCACTTTCGGGCCTCCTCTTACACTTTTGTTTATTATCTATTCATTCGTGTTACAGTTCACATCTTAGCATGTTCAGTTCGGCTACAGTGTGCACTTGAGTTTAATTCATTCCTTTTATTAGGCCTAACATTCATATAAGTTATAATTTAATGTCGCGGTGCAAGGATCTATTTTCTGACTCAGAAGGTAGTCAGATATAAAATTGTTCACAGTGTAAACCATTTTATAACAAGGGCCATTAATAAACATAGGGTTTTCTATGTCACCGTAAATGGCAGGCCTTTTCCCATCTAGGAAATGCAGCTGAATACGAGAGATAGAGAAAAAGAGCGAGTGCTTAACAGAACTTCCAACCCAGCTGTAATAATCTGGGATCCCTCCACGGACCGACCTCAGCAAGCGATTACTCGCCTAGCTATTATTATAAGCCATAACCCAACGTTTCCTATATTACTGAAGCACTTTTAAATTAAATCCTTATGCAAATAAATGCATCACACCGTTCCGTACATTTCTCAATGGCACCACAGGCCAACGTGAAAATCGCGCAAATTATCGAGCTCATAGTGTGACCAGCCATCCGGTAGAAGATTGCAGGTACACGTTGAAATTCCATTTTCTCTTTGTGAATTATTCTGCGGATTCTCGGCACAGACAATTACACGCATAAGAACAATGACAGCGTCAAAATGTGAATTTTGTTAATGTATTTCTCCACGTATTTTGTTTCCTTGGCGGTTTTAGGATGGTTAAAGAAATTTATTCTTAAAAACATTTACTTGCAAGAGAAAAATAACCAATTAAACAACATTACGCGACGATACGACCACACAACAAATGCAGGTTCGGTTAGTACCCGAAGACATAGCTAAAAAGGATACGCCTAATTCTGACCATGTTTATCCCATCTATGTTATAAATGTACTAATTTTGCTTTTGAATTGCTATTCCAATTTGTAATGAGGACATAGGTCTCAAAAGCCGATTTTTATGACTCTCAATTTTTATTTACAAACAACTACCGAAGTAGGCATTGCGATTCCCCTTGAAAAATGCCACTGAGTTCTATGTGAAAATAGTCGTTAATCTTTCTCTGTGATGACAATCCTAATGACTTTCATGTGCATCACTGGACCAATGTTTCCTCAGCATATAGGCATTTCCATTTTAAATCAGCTAAAATGTTTTATTAGAGTTATCTTTTAAAAGCATACATGGGTTATTTCCATTTTATACTCATAATCTGACGTAAAAAAGAATAGTACTCTATTTTAACGCGCTCTAAAACGTTCAGTTGTCGAATCTTGTCCATTTTAGCTCTGTGCAACCTTCTCCATAAAAACTTGTAACTATGCCAAATCACTTACTTCACTGAGCACGCAATATTCATAAAATGGGATCAGACGTTTTTGCTTCACGTATTAATATAACAGTAATTGCTTTGAGCTTGTGGCTGAATGCTAAATGGGTCGATGGAAGCTACGCTTGACAAGGTGGTTCGTGGATGTTCCGTGACCATTAATTACTTATCCTCCTTCGTGCCTCTGAAAGTAATTTTAAGCCGTTAGTTCCGGCTGTCATTGTAGATCTTTAGCAGTTGATACGAGTTGTCAGAAGTCCGAAAGTCTAGCAACCAGTTTAACCGAAGGGTAAGTAACTGGGTGAAGATCGGACAAGCCCAAGTTCCATGTAAAACACTGGTATTTGGCTGCATACGGTTAAACTGTATCCCGACCCCAATATAGTTGGAAAAAGGCTGAGCAAATGACAAATATAATGATAATTAAAATGGTATCGATAAAAACAGCAGTGTATTTTAATAGGTGGTAGGATCTAAGATACCGTGGCATGGTCGCCTGGTGGTCGAAATTCAGCCACTTTAACTTTCACTCTTTGCTATAATAAATAGAATAAATAAATAAATAAATATTCCACAACTTTTACACAACGCCATTTAGTCCCAAGTTAAGCTTGAGAGCTTGTGTTATGGGTACTAAACAGCTGATAAACGTACTTATCTCTAAATACATACGTATTATAGATAAATTACACCCAGACACAGAACAAATGATCGTGCTCATCACACAAACATTTTTACTGGGTGGAAATCGAACCCACGACCTCCGGCATAGCAGTCAGGGTCACTAACTATTAGACCAACAGGCCAGTCAAAGAGTAATGTAGTAGAGCCTAGTGGTCTAATTTAGACTCTTTAGGCTTTCTGTACTTATTCTCTATGACAAATGCCTATACCAAATCTCACACTCTTCCGTGCGCACAATTTTCTTAACAATACATCCTTTATGTGTGATTACTGACGTAGACATCAGCTACAACGTCCTGGCTATTAAAATTACTTGGAACTTATCAATCAGACATCGAAAACAGTTGCACGAGCTTTCTTCGTAAGCTCAATTTAACCTTTACAAAGCTCACAAGCATCACAAAAATCTACTATGGGAGCTAAATAACCCACAAAACAAACCCCAACACAGTTAATTTCAGTTCAATACACTTCCAAACACTTTACGACTCCCAACGAAAAAACCTCGTATTGAATTACTTCTTTTTTATGGTTACAATGTACTTTACGCAAATGTCTCGAGACGGGTGGTAGTATAAAATAAACATCGACAATAGGTTAACTCTGTGCAACACGTAAAAACGCACGCATACTTAAACACGCCTCACGTGCAGCGATTGCAAGTGTACTCGCGACTTGCATTTGTTTGAGATCATTGCATGTACGTTTCTTAGTGTGCGTGTCACTGTTTTCGCTCGCTGTATGGAGCTGACCTTTTGTATTTGTTTTTTCTGCGGTGGTAGCGAGTACAGACCTTACTGCTCCCTAGGGCCTCACAAGGAGTGGTGACATTTTCCTTTTTTTGTTACCCAGCGGGGAAATGTCTTCTTTTTAATAATTCATGAAGGAGTCGATAGTTTGTTTTGACGTTGGGGTCTTAACACGCGAGTCTTTTATTTTTTGACTTGGTGTCAATCGTTTTTTAATGAGGCTGGCTGATTTACATAAGACTGGGAGCTTTGGTGATAATAGGTAGCTTACGTTGTTTTTTTTATTTAACGGTCTTTTGTTGTGGTCTTTAAGGGAAGTTGCATTATCGTTTAAAATGGATATACTCGTAAAATTGAGTTTCCTAAAATATTGATGTCTAAATGAATGTGGGTAGAAACTTAAGTGATGAAGGATGTTTAGATATAGCGAAAGAGGAGATAACTTTTAAGATGCTGGCAAACGAACATGTATGTATGATTCACGATGTCATAGAAAAATAAAATGCTGTGTCGACTGTAAGTAAATTATGATAAAAGTAAAACAATAGTGGTGATGAAAGTCAGTTGTTGTGGTGTAAATCTTTTAAAATAAATCATCAAATTGATTTTAGTGACCTGGCCGAGTTTTTGCGAAAAAAAAACCCTAAGAATAGATACACCGATATTTTCAACTGTCATCTGTAGATCGATAGAGAGAGAGAGAGAGAGATAGTTTTCAAGAGTAGTAATGATACTAAAACACTCACAAGTCTGATAACAAGTTTAAACAAGAGAAAAATCCTATTACCCAGCTAGCACTGGGTTGCGGAGGTCAGATGGGCTAGGTAGGTGATGACAAAAATGAATACAATTTTTTTTCAAACGAGAGGCTTGAAAAGTAAATAAAAGTACAGTAAAGTAGGTACTAATCCCACCACCAGGTCTATCAAAACTCCAATATCGCTCATCAAACATTGTAATCGCATATCACTCTTCGTTCTCACGTGTGAATCTGAGAAAAATAAAATTACATCATTGCCACTCAATTATAGATAACATCAAATATTGAAGTGAAGTGCTGACTCGACATCATCTAATTTTGAGATCAAAAAGTCCAACAATGAATGAGAACCGACATTGATTGAATCTTCAATCTATGAAATATGATAGAAGAGCACCCTAACATTTTGTAACAGGTCAATAATTAAAAATTTAGTTTAGGAGCATTTAATTTGACGCCTACTAATTGACTTTAATTGTATGTAAGCATGTATGTATTAATGTACCTACCTAGTGTTTTATGTAAAAGTTTTTTTTATGATCTATTAGCACAGGCTCGCCTACGCTCAGAAAACGAAAGTGACAACAGATTATACACACACTATTAATTTACGATAGGATATAAAAGCTGAACACACACGTATGTGATAATAGACCTCTTTTGTATTTCCCACGGCCTGCCAAGTAGAAGAATGAAAGTGAATTAACAAATCACCGAAGAAATACATTGTGAAATGATCTCTAAAGCTTCTTAATGACGAACTGAGAAATATAAACAAATGAGCGCTGTATTCGTATTTCAAATAACAAAACTAGTTTCAATTATTTAAGTAAACGAAACACTCAATTAAGATCTTTCAAGTCTCGGAAAAATTATTTTATAATGAGCACTATTCACTAGCCAATTATCTTCGATTCCTATTACGGCCTCTCTAACTTTCAAAGTAAAATAAACTCTATTTCATAAAACTGAGAGTGGTATTCAAATAATTATTGAGTAATGATCTGATTAGTACAATGTTTGGTTATTGCAGTATCGCTTTGTTATTACAAGTGTGGCCATAAAATCAGCTGTAATGGGGACTTCAATAAGTAACTCGAGCATTTCTTCTTTTCGTATATAAAATCAAACCATTTCCTATACCACAACAGAATTCTAGAAACAAGAAACATGGAATTCGCGTCACCAGCGATTCTACTCGGTAATTAAGTGTTTGGCATTACTATTTGACATATTATTACAAGAAAATTGTTAGACAGATAGTAATTTTTCAGTACAGTAACAAAACAGGATTAAAGTACCACAGTAAACCAGCGCTGTGCTGTTAAAGGCCCCAAATGTCATAGCATTATTGTTAGACACTAAATCAAAAGCAATTAAAGGTGTAAATGGGTATAATAATTCGATCACAAAATTAGAATACAAAAAGCAAGCCGCCCCGTCGTTAGCCAAACAACAGAACAACTAGCCCCTAGCAACGGGGTTCCCAGATCTGTCGCCAACAATTATGTTGAGCAGTATCCTTTTTTCACAGTCTCGATGACGTGCAACGGCCAACTTCTTTCTGTTTAACTCAAGCATAATACAAGGTAAAAGACAAATACCTGAGACTAGTCTCCAGGCTGATAAGAGTAGGTACTTCACTTAAATACGGATACTGTACCTACTTATACTACCTAGGTACTTATTTTATGAGCACAAAATAACACTTTACCAAAAAATGTCATTGACAACCAAAAGAAAGAAAAATTCCAAACGTTTAGATCAACCGCTGACAACTCTCTATTTGCGTGGCCCCATTCCCAAATATGCACTGGTTGCATATAACAATAATTCAATCAATCTGCTGAAGCATCTACTTGGAATGCCTGCTGTTGTGTTAGCAGGCATTAGTAAGTACGTCTTAGTGCACCAATCAATCGTTCGTAATTGACAACAGCACAATGTTTATTGGCTAAAATACAAGCGAATTAGACTTATTTGATAGATATAGTTTATGTTTATGGCAAACATGGTTATTCTGTTTTGTAATTGGTCAGTTTGTTACGCGATGTAGGTGTTCTTAATTGGTTATTCAATAGCGAAATTATTATTGTCGTGGTTTAACATTTTGTGGTACTACCCAATAGGATTTCTCCCGCGTTGGACAATTTTATTAGAATGTAACAACTACTATTATATTCTACCCCACATTCATAGTAGACACATCAATCTTTTGATGTTACAACAATTTTATTAATCACTAAGTTTGCTAGAGTCGGCATTTTTGTCTTTTTTTTCAGGTGCATAGGCTAGTCCTTTATACGGGTATACTATACATCTCTGCGTATGTTTAGAGATGTTTGTGCTTGCCTGCAGCGTTATTCTGTAAAAATGAAGGTGAAGTGAAGGAAAAATGGAGCTGTCATTAGTAGGTAAAAAAAAGTCAAAGATATCGGGCTGGTATCCGCAACTCCACGTCAAAGCACGTATATTGGATTTTGATTCTTTTGGTTTTCTTTTGGTTATTGTTTCTTTCTTTGTTTTATTTTTAAATTTTATGTAAGTATGTAATTTGTAATTTTTTGGATGCAATAAACGATTATTATTATTATTTATTATTATTTTGCGTATCTACCACGCGGGCCTAGTGCGAATTAGTAGATGTCACATGTCTTCGAATTTTTGGTTTTAGGACATGCCTGTTTCCTCATGATGTTTTTCTTCACCGTTTTTGAGAGCAGTGGTGAAGAAATTAATCACACAAAGTAATGCTTTTGTTTGAACCCACGTCTTACTGTTCGTAAGTCTATAGTAGGTAATGCCAAACATTCAGATTTATTTGAATTGGTGACAAACGATAAGTAGTAAATAGTTTTTATGTTTAGTCATTTACGTTTTTGTACCTACCGTTCTACTTACGACGTTAAATGTATGATATTGTTATTTTTTTATGTTATTTCGAGAATTGACTCATAATTATTTGACATGATGATATTTACACTAAACTATTCATATAAAAAGTTTTTATTTGCGCCGCCTACTAGCGTAGCAAGTGAACAACTATTTAGCAAAGCTGGACTATTGTAAGACAAGAGGCGCCACTCTTTGAAAGGAAAAAATGCCGAGAAGTTGCTTGTTTATGTTTTAATGTAATGTTATTTAACTTTGATTATTAATAAATTAAATAGTGCTGTATTAGAAAGTTTTTTTTTTCACGCTTTGTCTATTCTCGGTCTCGGCTCTCGGTCTCGGCCGAGATAGTATTATATTCTCGGTCTCGGTCTCGGCCGAGAACGAAAAACCCATCTCGGTCGAGCCTTAATAAGTTCATTTACAATCGTTTGACCATAATATTTATTATAAGTAAGTTTGATGTTATTTTTTGGTGTAATAAATTATTTAATGTCCAAAAATCAAACACAATGTAATTGTCATATGAATAATTAAATGTAATTTTAATGACAGTACCTACACTTCACCAAAGTTCTCTCGGGGTGAGTTAGTCTGGCAGCACGGTCGTGTTGTTATTTTATGTTTGTGTTTAAGAAAACTATCGTCCTACATTTTGCAGCTAATTAGAGCAGAGTTAAAATAAACTTTGCGCATAGTATTCGAGTGTAACAAATTTATTTGCGTTCTCCGTCTTAACTTTCTCAGTTGTACTTTTGCAAGTTTCGTAAAAGATTGAAACAAACATTTTGTGAATTATCTTAAGTTTACGTTTTGTACAAGATTTTGAACATAGCTGGTAATTATTACTGCAGAAATTAAACACATTGGGGTAGCTCGATGTGCTGACTTTTGTACAGACGCCAGCACGTCAAGCTTTACATAACTGTCAAATTTTCCCAATTAAATATTATGGACTTTATACTTTCATAATAAAGAAAATAGAACAAAGAAATTTCACAGACTATGGTAGCTTTATATGCTGGCGACTGTACATGTACAGACGCCAGCACATTAAGTTACCCCAATGTGTCAAATTTTCTCAATTGAATATGAACCTTATTCTGTTTGACATAAAGTTGAAAAACGATCAAAGAAATTTGACACATTGGGGTAACTTGATGTGCTGGCGTCTGTACATCTCTGTCTAAACATTTTTTTTTTGTTTGTCTCCCACTGTTTGTCCGTATCTATGTTTAAATGCGCTTCACACAAAAACTATCGCATGAAAGTACCTAGATGCGACTGTCACAGTTGATTTATGAGGTCTAACGTGAAATCTGGTACCCACAAATTCACTAAAAGAACTAAAAAATACTGAAAGAATTGAATCCTCTAAATGAGTACAAAAGACGTCGATCAATTGTTTTATCAAACGATTGTTAGTACTTTTTATGACACTATTTAACTAAAACACAAAAAAGACGTGCGATTTCTTAACCTTTAATAAATAAATAAAACCTTTAAAGCAGTTGTAAGTTTCAAATGCTTAACAACTTTATTTATATTGCCTATCAATAATTATCTTTTGTTAATCGAGCGTAAACTCAAGCGCCCTTAAAACAAAGTTCAACTAAGTTTAGTTTGTTTATGAACTATTAGTTTTAGTGAGTTCTATTGGTTTATGCTAAACCTGTTTACACTTAATAAATTCTAGACTGTAGAAATTATATATTATATTTGTGGATTTGATAAATCTTCATCTCAGAGGAACATTAATCCCACCCAAATATTTCATGTAAAATGTTGCCAAGACGACCACATAAGGTTTGCCCTGTGAAAAAGATATCAGATCTCATGTAGAGCCAAGCTTCTGAATCTACACGGCCTAACCTACCGACCCTAACTTCACAAATTCTACATATCAGTAAAAATGTATGGCTTCGCCGTTTTGCTACCGTCGTGAAGGTGATGCAAATATTTAGTTTCTGAAGTAAGTAACGAAATCGCCAAGCTATACATTTATGCTGATAAGTAGAATTCGTGAAATTAGGGAAGACCTATATCCCTGCTTAACCCTTTGAGAGTACAGATATGACGATGTAATGATAATTTTCAGTAGTTATCAAACAAATTATGTAGATATAAATTCAGAAATAACAAAATGAGGCTAACAAATGCTTTAAATAGAACATATATTTAACAGTCTTCACACAGCACAATACCAGCTCGAATTCCATTTGTTATTTATTACATACAAATCACATAACGTAAGTACACAAATATTCCGATTCGGAATACATTTACACGCACGAACATCCAGACCCGGAAGTAATATCGGTCAGCTCATGCAAATATTTGTTTTAACGAGAAAATTGAACACTGAGCTCGAACAGAAACCGGGAGTTTAATATAATTTTAACAATCGTTGAAGTGTCGATCAGACCGACAGAATATATTATGCTACTATTGAATCATCTGTATATTCATTGTAAATATCAGTATCCTGTATCAGTACCTACTAGATCTAGAAAGCAAAGGCTTTTGTGGGCACACGACTATTTTAAAACGTCTTAAAAAAATAGTTGCAAATGTATCACAATTTATTTCTACGTAGAATGTTACTCGATTATCCACTCCAAAACAGCTGAAACGTTGTCTAAATTACAAAAAAGGTTCACGATCATCAAAGTTAGTATAAAAGCAGCATTGTTTTTATAGGCACCTGCTAATTATACACGATTTGACAAAGATTTTGAATCAAATGTTTTTATTTTATTTTATTATTATACACAGTTGACATTGGATATATATTGACATGTATTTTTACTTTGAAAGTATGTTATGTTTTTTTTTTTAATTTTTTGTTAATGTGAGGACCATGTGGATTCTTTTTTTAAATTTTCTTTTCTAAATATTTTTAAAGTTCTTTTATTTATTTATTTTACATTTTGTCTGGCAGTTTGAGTTCTTTATGGGACCAACCCAAATGTTCTTTCTTTGGTATTGTTCGTCAGCACGTGGAGCTCCTCAAGTTCTGAGTTGAGCTCACGATTACTGACAAATGCTTGCACTGACTGATCTGGTCCCCTCATTCTGTTTGGTTCTTTCCTCAAAAGACCATTTCAGACACTAATCGGCATGGATCTTACATGATTTCACCAAGATAATGTCTGGACTTTAAAAGAGACTATGACCTCTGAGTTTCTTTCGGTGTTTCTTCTCAGAGTAGTCAGGTAGTGAAACACCGATCTTATCTACTAGTTAAAAAAAAAAAGACGTGTAAAAGTGTTTGTGAAAACCTATTTACAGAAATAAATATCATTTATCATTTATAAAACTAACAAAATAATTTGTAACCTAAGTGAAAATCTCTTAAAAGTTTTGTTTTACTATGGACTCTAGAGTTTTTGTACACCGCCTCTTATTCTTCGAATGTAAACTTGCATGCAGGTCACTGGATCTAAAGCTACTTAAGCCAATATACAGCTAGCAAAACAAAAGAAGGGTGTCAGAAGGGTGGGTGTAGGGTGTGGGAAGGGTGTTATATCATCTATTGTTATCATCTTTTATTTTAAATATTGTTAATAATTCTTTGTACTACAATTACCAACCTTAATGAGCTCCAGTCGCTTGTGATACAGGTTTATGTAACCTAGTACAGGCATCTAACATTTAAATACCTTTGTTAATTATTTTTAAGACTTTTGTATTTTATTTTACCAATTTTACTTTTGAATTATTATTATTATTATTGATTGAAGATGTTTTAGCTAAATTTTGAAGATAGGTACCTACATTGAAAGAGAAAAAAAAATCGCCCTAATTTTGCGAGTTTAGTAGCAAACACGTTTCTTATCAAATCACACGTTTATTAAAGTAAAAAGTATAATAAATATCACTCGAAGAAAAACACTGTGATAAAAAACCGGAGTGGCTGACAATAGTTTCTCGACGGCATGTGAAGTCAAGTCAGAAGTCTAGGTGGCCTAAAAACTCCGACACCAGGCTGTCTTGGTGTCAGATTTAGTGACTAGAAATAATGTAAAAGTCGCCAAGCAAAAGTACTTAACTGTTTAGCAAGCTTAGTCTAGGACGACCCCCATCTCATCTAGGTGAAGACGCGTCTACCGATGACCTAAAGAAGGAAGCTATGAAAGACTGGATATGGAAGGTGGAAGTCAAGCCGTTGTGGTCAGCCTAAGAGAGGCTATGTCTAGCAATGGACTGCAATAGGCCGAGTTGATCGATTGATAAATATTTGTCCTAACGTCTAACGCCCAGCTGTATTACGATCGAGTTTTTAATACACAATTATAAAAATAAACATTTCACAACTTTTACACAACGCGAGAACTAGATACACAATACTTATATATTTTCTAAATACATACATATAGATAAATTACACCCAGGCACAGGCCAACTAATCGTGGTCATCACACAAACATTTGACTTAGGTGGGAATCGAACCCACGACCTCTGGCATAGCAGTCAGGGCCACTGACCACTAGATCAACAGGCCAGTTGAAAAAGAAAAAGAAGACAAGATACAAAAGTTGCTAAGCATAATTAGTTACCTGGTTAGCTAGCGTAGTGCAGGATGTCCCTCATCTCATCTATATCAAGAGGTATCCTATCGACGACCTAAAGAAAGTGTTGTGGCCCAGCCTAGGCAAGGTCTATGTCCAGCAATGTACGGCGTCAGGCAGAGCTGATCGGTTGATAAATACTTGTCCTAACGTCTAACATCGAGCGAGTTTTTATTCTTCCAATCGAAGTATAATACATTCATGATCGGTATTATAACCGACCTGTTGCTCCAGCCTACAGTGTTTTGTACTCTATTCAATACAAACCGACGATCATGCTATCGAAACATAATTTGAACGAATTTACTTTTATTGGAAAGATGATACGTTACTAATGCCGTGTATGATGGATGATAGCTACTTATCTTTTTATTCATACGTCAACACAAATAAACATTAATTATTAACAATGAAAGCCTGTACAAGTGTACAATGCTGTTTTTATTTTTCTGGCTTAACTGTTTTAGACAAATGGACAGAGTTTATTTGTTTGAACTCTCATTATAAACTTGAGAATAGAAATTAATAACCTAGTAAAAATTTGCTAAATTTTGTGATGACTCAAGAGTCAGGGCGTGGACTCTTTAGCATGACGTTGTGGATTGAGGTCTAGGGAAGTAGCGTGGCCTGACCGCCGCGCCGCAAAGTAAAACAACGTGAGGAATACTTGACTTATAGTTAATATAAGTTTGAAATCACAAATCTACCTGGAGTAAGTGTGGTGATTTACACCTTATCTGTAAATATAGAAAGAAACTTTTGCCTTGCAGAAGAACAGTGACAGGTTCGCACTCTAATTGAACTGAAATCTTCGTTAGAGGGGGTGGGCATTTTTCAGACGGGAAAAAACTATTGAACTTGCGACACTATTACCTTTACCATAACCGATCATCTTTGTTTAAGTAAATATACGTTTTAAGTATTTTTTATTTATTTTCTGATGATAAATCACTTCTGACGGTACTCCCGAAGTTCCACCATTATTTTTAACTCTGAAATCGCCTACGTACCTTGGGCCAGCGAGCGTGGTACCTAAAGATGCTCGTGCCTTCTTTGTAAGGTAGGAAACTTTTACTCTACCGTGAGTATGATGTTCGAAGTACTATCTCGGATAATGGCAATAAGCGGGCCACACTAATGAAACAGGATGCAGCTACAAATGTTCAAATAAATTACAATCCTGTCATTTTGAACAAAGCCTACACTGCTACACATTACTCACAATTAGTGCATCGTGTGGGGCTTAGAGATTATTCCGCCTTAACTATCTAACACGTTACTTCCACGTTCTTCTTAAAGACAGGAATTCCCACACGTATGCCTGTTTACATCAAAACGCATGTATTCTGAGGAACATGTAAATGCAAAACAGACATTGTCTTATGTCAAACGTTCGCAATAATGGGACGGCTCCCGTAGGGTTGAACGTAAGCAGGAGAAATATGATATGAATGGTAATGGTATGTACATACTAGGGTACAGGGTTGACAACATAATGTTATTAAGATTTAGTTTTCTTGGTCGTGTTTTATAGAAATAAGCTGTTGATGTGGTTAATGTGGCTATGAATATTTTAGTACCAGTGATCGATTCGTTGGTTGAAATTTCGTGGAACATTTTAACTTTCTGCACTACTACTACTTATCGGGCAAAATATTTAACCACGCCAAATCTGACACTCTTCCGTGCGCGGAAAATGCTTATAAAGCATCAGCTGTACTATTCAGTAAAAATCACTCAGTGTATTGTAGGTGGAGTGACGACAGATTGAGATGATTACAAATGCTAGGTAGGTGACATGACATAACTAGGGATGACAGTTCACTAGGATTATTCCGATCTGTCACCCCGCTTTGTCCCCTTAGGGTGACAGATAGGAAAAAAAAGTTTATCCGTCCCCCTGATAGCAATGAGGGGACAGTTCAAACTTTATTCACTTCTTAACGGTTTCATCTGTCGCCCTATTGCTGATTTAATTAAAAGGAAGTTTTAATTTGTAACTAGGCTATTATATAGACAATCAATATTATAAGACATCGTAGTCCTGACAATGTAGGTTATCTGGCATGATCGACAATACGACGAAACGCTTTGAAATATTGGAGGTGTCAGTGCCCCGCATCGTTATCCATGAGTCTTGCGATGATTTATAAAAACAACATACACCTGCACTATACCAGCAAAACACCACTTGATGCGGATGATATTTTTGATGTCCTATTCTACATGGGATATCAAAAAAATCGAACTCTCTCTTTCTGTGTTTATTTATGGGTGTGTACATAATAGTTATAACTTTAGTTACTAATTAATTAATAAACACATTCTTACATGCAAAAACAAATTACATTTTTGACATGTTTTTGACATCAGTTCGCCCATGATTTCAATTTTTTTCCATTAACCCATGCACTATAATGGCCACTTATAAATAATGGTTTGTTAGTCCGTTAGTTGATTCTTGATTGCAGTGCGAGCTTAAAGACTATTATAACAACAATTTCACACGATTCATCACAGGGACACCCACTCAAGAATTGAACAACGAATATTTGTTGCGTGGCTGTTCTGAATGCAAAGTAGACATTGTGTCTTGTCGCTGGCAATGATGCGATGGTTGTAAGGGCTTCGTATGTAAACCTCACCTTGCTATTATGTATCTAAAGTACCTTATGGACTATACCGATCTTTGTTTTCAATCAGTTCAATGCACCTTACACCCTGTCCAACTCTTAAAGTTATTATTTGTAAGTCTTTTATGATGTACACTCTTCATAGAAGTGTATTCTATTCTACTTCATTCTGACATAAGATCACGCCTGTGTTACCTAAAGGTTAGGCAGAGGTGCACCTATGGTACAAGAACAACTGAATTTCCACTGCTAAGTTTAAGTCCTATGGCAAATTGTACTACTCCAGTAAAAGCACTGACGCAGCAACTGAGCTCTGCGTTTGGCGTATTTGATTCTCGCACGGAATAAATATTTGTATGACCTGAAGGTAGTTCCGTACAGCTTGTGTGCCAGTTCAGGCTGTTTGTGTATGTAAACTTTTTTAAAAGCAGCAATAGCCCAATGGCTAAGACGTCGGACTAGCGATCGAGAGGTCGTAGTCGATCCCCATCCAGATACAAACCTATTTAGCTTAGTTAAAGGGGTTATCAATACTGTTAGTAATTTGTAACCTACATTGTTTGTAAGATTTAAAAAAATATTTTGTTTTATACGTGTTGTTTTTAATTCCCAGACAACGATTCAAAAAAGGAAATGAACAAAATATATTTTTTTATTTACTGTGTCATAAAACGCTAGTGTAGTTGATTAAATAAAAACTTTTTTACAAAAAAAAACAACTGGCTTTGGTGGTTTTGCTTTGTTCATTATTGGCCACCGACTTCCGAAACTGGAGTTATTTTTCACCTGGTAGTTTTTTTTAAGAAGTCGGTTGTTTTTTTTTGTAAAAAAGTTTTTATTTTGTAATTTTTAGTTTCTTTGTATGTAAAGAAAGTCTTTCAAAACTTGAAATAATCATTGGAATTGGATAAAAATTACTAATGAACTTCTATCTAAACATTAATCTCTGCCGGCCCCTTTTAAAATAGAATGGCGTAATGTTATGTTGTGGTATAACAAAAGCTCAGCATAGACATCTGACTATAGCAATCGCGAATAATTTGCTGTTATGCGTTGAAGAGTTCCGTTGCCTGTCTTCTTCATAAATTTTTCTTCACCAAACGATACTTTCTGAATGAAAATGCTTGATTTGTTACTAAAAAGGTTGAAATCGGTGCATGTGTGCCTATATTTTTTGAGGAGTTCCCTCAATTCCTCGAAGATCCCTCATCAGATATGAGTTTTGATACAAATGGGACCAATCTGTTAGTATACCCTATCATATAAAAAAAGAATTTTGAAAATCGGTCCATAAACGGCGGAGTAATCGCGTAACAAACACACAAAAAAAAAAAAAAAAAACCGTCGAATTGAGAACCTCCTCCTTTTTTTGAAGCCGGTTAAAAACTAATCAACAACAAACAAAATCTACGACATAAATTATAATTAATAAATCACCTTAAAAGCGGAAAAAAACCTACAAAAGTGCATTCAATTAGACGTAGTTACAAGAAAACTAGCAAATTTAGACGTAAAAATGTAACACAACACAACAAAACCCACCAATTAAAAATCCACTTCCTATAAGCACCTAATTATTTCCATATTTATAGTCCAGAAAGGACAGTTAATAAAACTAGTAACTCCCCCATTCACCGCCCACTCCTGTTTCATTCATCCGTTACTTCATTTCAATGGGCTCTGTGAATCAAGCTTTCGATAAAATCAATGCGTGACTATGAATACGATTGAAGGTAGCGGCCTGCCTCGGGTTAATTTATAGCTAACGTGTGTACGCAAATGATCAGTTAAATCGTTGTAAATCAATCGGATAAGTTTATTCTGTATTGCTATGCTAATTGGCTGTTCTATCCTCTTCTTTGAATTGGTAATAAGATTTGATATGTCGTGGCATTTAAGACTGTGGAAGATTTTGTATCGCTGACTAATGAGATAGTTGTGTACCTTCTCAATCAGGGAAAAGTGACTCTCAAAAACATAAAAGCAATGACGAAAACTATCATCACCTGCAAAGCCTATTCGTACCGATTGTCAGGGTCGTCTCCCAGTTTAACCAGATGTAGCTGAGCCGGTTAAACTGGGAGTCGACCATGCAAGCAGGCAGGCAGACCAGGCAGTCGATCCATGAAATACACTGGTTTGTGCTGTCTTACCTTCACAACTCAGTTTCTGAGCTAACACGTTAACTCATGGTTAAACTGGTTGTCAGACCGTTCGGCCTTTTGACTTCTGACAGTCAAAGATCCACAATTGACAGGCTTAATAGTTATGGAAAAATACGTGAGATATTTTGCAGATCTTCGAACCAAGATATTTGAAGACATAGGTACAATGTGACATCTATCAACACTCACTGTGTTCACTTTTTCATTGAAGGAGGTCTGTATGCCTTCAAAACCTGTATCTGAACTGAACTTCACAACCAAGTCACAACCAAGCTACAACGATATCCTTTTGTAAGACTGTTGGGCAGGCTTTTGGTTTTTGAAGGGGTCTAAGCTTATAATGCTTCCTAAACCACCCTCATCCATCAATGCAATGACCTCGGCGAGAGTAACGTAACTCTTTTAAAAAATCTATTTTAAAAGAGTAAGTATGGAGTTTCTTGCCCATTCTTCTCCATACAAATCTTCTTTTTGGAAGGGACAACTAGAATCATTTTTAAAGTTATTTTTTTTCGACGTTCAAAAGTGCCTTATATGGGCCTAATTGAAATAAATGGTTTGACTTCGACTTTATTATTTAGCCACGAACTTTTCCAAAGCCATTACTTTATTAGTGATTTTTCAAATTGGTCCAGTAGGTTTGGAGCCTATTCAATGGAAACAAACAATCAAACTTTTCCTCTTTATGATATTAGTATAGATAAGATATTTTACTAACAAAGTGGACCATGTTGTCCGCATCTAAATAAATAAATAAAATTACGTATACTTTCCTTTATCGAAGACCAAGGTAATCTAAAAAGCAAGATTGAGTGCAAATTATAATTATGTCGTGTACACCATTATCTATGTAAATTATTACATGACTACAACTAGGTAACGATAACCCTGTCTTGATAATTATTAATAGTCCAATTGTTCTAGATATTCGACCCTTGCTAATGTCTCTGAGATACCAAACTGTCTCCGATGCAGTTCGAAGCAAGATAAACGTAAACCGAATGACAAATCTCACGTGAATCGTGACGAAGGAAAATGCTATACTTTAGTGCCATTTTTTGGCTATAAACACACTTATAAAAAAGACGGTAATTTTGGACCAGTGATGCCCATAGAAGAAACAAATGATAGGCATTAAGATTGCTTCACAGATTTTTTTATATTTGTAAAGAATTTGAGACATCTAAATACTTTACTGTAATTGCGATTTAGTCTATAGACTATTAAGTAATTTTACTTTAATCTAAGTTATTACAAAAATACAACTAAGAAATATTGTCCACTGACGTAATCTTAGGCTAGCAACAGACTTTTAACACGCCATGCCACGCGACGTCAATACGGTGTTCTCATTGGTTACTATAAGCACCTTTTTCAGATTTGACCAATAAAACCGTTTAGGATGGCGTCGGGTGTTACAAATGTGCTGGAGCTTTTGAGTCTGTTAAGGGGAAGCACTTCGTGCATGTCTATCGGTACAGTAAATGTTTTAGAAACAGTTCACACCAATAAATGAATTTGAATTTGAATTTTCCAAAAGAAACCTTTCGGTCTTACACTCGTATGCATGTCTAATTAAGCCGGTAGGCTTACGGGCTAAACCGATGGCATAACATTTTTTTTTCATTTGCAGTGATCAAATCAATTAAATAATCAGTAATCACCAGTTACTCAGTTTTACATGAGTAGTGTAGTTACCTGTTTTAGATCAGAATAAAGCCTACGAAGGCGTAATCAACCCAATTACACAACCATAACTTTATTTATTTCCGCCGAACATTCCATAATTACATGTCTGTCAAAGGCCAACAAGAATTAGGGTCATAATCTACAATAGTAACGGTGAAGGGCTTAATAATAAATAATACAAAGGTATAACCACAAAATAGATAAGTACAGAAGGTCATCTCTCTCTTTCAATAACGTAAACACACGCCGGCATAATGATAGTCTTGCTTAACGTAGGTATAGGGAGTTATGAAGATTCGAATGACGTTATTGCGATGCATGTTAATTCGAAAAAATTTAAGACTGGTAAGCTAGTTCGAAAACACATTAAGTCGAAAACCGCTATATCAAATAACGTTGTCGCGAACACGCTGATTCAAAAAACTGTTTGAACCGTACGCTATAAAGAAATTCTTGGCATTGAAATCCACTTTTGTTGTTGTTCTTTGTTGATTACTATACTAGGAATTAAAAAGTTAACTTAAAATAATACTACTCATTACTCTTGTTTCCCAAACCCAATACAAATATAAGGCTTTATTGGGGTCGCGAATTCGATTCCCCGACAAATTTAGATTGGAATATGCTTTTCTTTACAAATTACCACTCAAACAATTTGTCTGTCTACCTACGTGCATCTGTTTTTGCTCATTGTTTAGAGTTGATTTTCTGTACTATCCTGCGGTACCGCAATTGAAATTATGAACTTTCACCTTAAGGGCTATTAATAGTAATAATTCTTTGTTTGGGTGATTTGTTACGGAATTTATAACAATACATGAATACGCTAATGATATTTTTTTATGTTTTGATACGTCATGCTGCGATAAGAGAATGGATGAAAGATCGCGTTATCTTTCTATGCCGTTTATTGAAGGCCAAATAGTATTATTTAATGTTAATAGGTCAAGACGTCACACTTTACAATTAATCTATTGTGCCATAAATACCATAATATTTATAGTCAGCTTTTTATTTGTCTCCAATCGTTGGTGTTAATAAATCAAGAACCTATCTCATTTGTTTCGTTTCGTTTCTTGCTGATTATGGTGATCTAAGTTCGAAGTTTATAAATCTTTGTTTCTTTGTCAGACTCGGAATCAAATGATTAAGTAATTTCAAGTTCATTGTTTCACACCCATAGTAATGGGTACCTACTTGATCGAAGACATTGGAATTTGAAATAAAAATCTATGCACATGCAATCCGTTACAAATCTACCTATAGGCGAACTACCAAATAAAACCAAAAATATAATCAGTAGGTTATTATGCTGAATCCGATTTAAATCAAAATCACGTTTAAGTTAAGCTGAGAATCAGCAAATTTACAACATCATAACATACAAAAGATAGTCTCCCATGAAAATCGCTCTTCACTACTTCCCAATATTTTTGTTGGGAAGAAAAAGGACCTCAAAAAACTTCCTAGAAGCCAACCCATACAGAGTTGGGAACATGTTAGGCAGACAATGATGAGAACCAAACGTGTCCTTTAAGCCTAACTAAACAAAAAATCAAAAAACAATTGCAATATCTTCTAATAATCTCCCCTCTTACACTTAAAATCGTCCTCGTTCATCCAATAAAAACTTATAGAGCAGAACAAAAGACATTATTTTTATCAAGCAACGCTTGTAACGACGATTTCAAACTATTAACCTACTATGAAGTGATATGGTCGTTTAAAATGTGCATCCTCTGAACTCAAGGCGTCAATGTATCTATAAATTAATTAAAATACTCTTATCTCTAGTGCAGTAGCAAGGGGTCTTACGAAATTACTGACATCTACCTACTTATTACAACATGTGTTTTTGTTCTAGATAAGTCGATCTAAAACTAAAACTGCTTTTTGCCTTCTTTTCGTTGATTGCCTAACGAAAAGCAGGCAAAAAGCAGTTGTAGTGACTAACCTGCAAGCCTTGCCATATTACAAATTCTATTTCTATTATCGTAATCGATAAGGCGACAATAGAAAGAAAATGGCGTATATATGGAATCAGCTGTTTGACAACTGTCAAGTGTTAACGAGTAGAAATTTGTAATATGGCTGAAAATTAAGTACACTTGACAGTTGACAAACAGCTGATTCCATATACGCCATTTTCCTTCTATAATATTAATAGAATATGAATAGAATTTGTAATATGGCTACGCCTGTTGCTCAGAGTTTATACCAGCCATGGTCCTCTAAATTGGCTTCACATGGCGCTGAGAAATATCTCTCAGACATGCTAGTTTCCTCACAAAGTCTTCCTTCGCAGGTAGTAAAAAGTAAGTGATAAAAGATAAAGATACCGGGCTGGTATCCGCAACTCCACGTCCAAGCGCGTATAGGCCATAATCTACCACGCGGGCCCAGTGCGAATTGGTAGATGACACATGTCTTCGAATTTTTAGTTCTAGGACATGCCGGTTTCCTCACGATATTTTCCGTCACCGTTTTTAAGAGCAGTAGTGATTTATGAAATAAATTACACAAAGTAATGCGCCTGCCTGGGTTCGAACCAACGACTTACTATTCGTAAGTCTGGGCCGCAAGCAAGGCTGCCGCAGCTCTCAAAAAAAAATTAAGTGACAATAATACAATAAGCACATGCATCCGAAAAGTAAGAGGTGCCTTGCGATCGAACTCTAAGCCTACGACTTGGCAGGTCGCCAGTCACACCACTAAGCCATAGTCTAAAAGTGTTAATGATCCTTAATGTAAAAATAATAATATAATATTCTACAACTTACATACAACGCCATCTAGTTTCAAACTAAGCAAAGCTTGTGCTATGAGTACCAACCTACTAGAAAACTGATAAACTTAGTTATATATTTCTAAATATATACATATTGTAGATAAAATCACCCACGCCACAGAACTAATGATAGTGCTATTGATGGATGGGAATCAAACAAACGAACTACGGTATAGCAGTCAGGGTCACTAACTACTAGGCCAACAGGCCAGCGACTCCAGCCAGCTTCATTGTTTAACCGAGGATTTTTAGAAATGCTATCCCCAAAAGCACTTCTGCCTTTAACTTTACGATAGCCAAAAGATTGGGGCTGAGACTTGCAGACAATGAATGCCTTTGTCGGCTCATTAGACGCCCACCACATGAAGAATTGTGCGGCCGACATATAAAGGCGGGGTCATATGTGATAAGTTAATTAATTATAATCACTGCAAGCTAAGAATAGACATAAGGATACTAAACAGTACGAAAATCTTACTATCCTACTAATACTATAAACGCGAAAGTTTGTGAGGATGTTTGTTACTCTTTCACGTAAAAACTACTGAATGGATTTTAATAAAATTTGGTATGGAGTTAGTGGAGACCCTGGATTAACACATAGGCTACTTTTTATCCCTTTCCCACGGGAACGGGACCTACGCGGGTGAAACCGAGGGACGTCTGCTTGTAGAACATAATGTTATCGCAACGTATATTATATCAGCGAGTATGATCGTATGCCACTTTGATTTTATTTTATGATGAAACTGCTTTTGCTACTGTTGGTGGCATACCACGTCTTTCCTTTAAACAAATCTCTATCAGTATCACGTATACAAATACGTTAAAATATGAAAAAGTGGTAAGTTGTTTATTTATTAGCCGGTAAATGTTTAATAGTTTGTACATTATGATTTCTAGGATGACTTTTTTCTTATTTCGTACTTTTTAGAGCCTGTTTTAGTAGTCGGGTTTTAGTTTTTAAACTTTCTTTTTATTTAACTTATTTTTGAGTTATGTGAATTCATGTTAATTGATTTTACTTGACATTATTCATGTTAATTGATTTTACTTGACTTACATGTTAATTGACATTATTAGGTGATTGCAAGCAAAACCGTGAGCAATAGCTAATAATGTTTAAATATTTGAAATGTGCTAAGAAAGCTCTTTCATTTGATACCCCACACAACATTTTTTTTAAATTGTTACTATAGGTTCCTGTAGTCAATTTAACGTAACGTCATGCAATCTAAAACCAGCGGACAGGCTTCTAACGACACCTTATCTGTCTTATTATGATAACTAGTTTAAAAGTTAAGAGGGTATAGGTACAGATGAACATCCATACCCACATACATACATACATACAGGTCAAAATGATAACCCTCCTTTTGCTTCGCGGAGTCGGGTAAAAACAAATTAAATTAGATAGTTCGTCAGTGGTCAAGTTGGTGTAATCGCTAATGCGAGCATGAGGGAAAATTTATTGGAATAAGATTTTTCTGTCTGGAATAGGAATCGGTTCAACCCCTATTACCTACGTTACACTTAAACGTAACTGGTGAAATTTAAGAGTATAAATTAACTATTCTAAAGAGATGATTGTTTGTTTGCATTGAATAATTTCCGAAACTACTGGACCGATTTGAAAAAGTCTTTCAAGGTTGGGAAGGTGCACCAGGTGACATGGGCTATTTTTTATCCCTGCATTCCCATGGGAACGGAAACAACATGGGTGAAACCGCGTGACATCTGCTAGTAAATGATAATTATTGATAATACATGGATAAGAAGCTTTAAGTTAGGTTTGGTAAGTGTTTATGTGTAAATTTTGTGTGCCCTAACATGGGTCAAAATATCTACATTGATTCAGGATGTGAGCGGAAAATAAAGGTTCTTTTGTTTTAGTGGCCATAACACAAAAACTAAAAACTAATTAGACCACAAACGTAACACATAAAGCGTCCAATTCTGATCTCGAATAGAAAACTCCACACACACCGTTCCATCACTTCGAATAGTGCACAAATTGGACCGTTGTCCGTCCTCCTTCAAGCCTTGATGGATTGGTCCTCGAGACTTTTGTTCCCCTTGTGATAATTAATTTGGACCGGTTCAGTAATTCAAGGTCCATTCATGACAGAATAGTCCCGTATCTCAGATGTTAGGGTTGAACAATGCTATCATAACGAGATTATGCTGAATTGTGTTGTATTATGAACGTCTCGTCATTGTTTCCTAAAAGGGTTGTTTTGGGTATCCGTGACAAGCCTTGGGCTGTTTCGGAAAAGGATATTTATTATTATGTTGTATAGGCGTGGTCTGGGTAGGTATGATAGTAACAATGGGTCGTCTATTTGAATGGAAGTCAATTATTTGTTTCGCTATTTTTTTAGTTTATTGCCCTAATGGCATTTTGATAATACCAACCTGTCTATCTATCTCAATGTATGTATGTATGTCTATCTCAATGTAGTGCCTCATCTCATACAAAGAAGGTACCACCGCGCTTCCTCTATAGTTCGTTCGCGTTAAGAATGCAGTAGACATGCAGTGCAACTGCAAGATAAAGGTGTATTCCACAGTGGTGTTAAATTCAAACAAATTATATTTTAAAAGATTAAGTTCAATGAATTTATAAAAATGAATTTGAAAAGATTTGATTGGTTAGGGGGCGGGGCTAGGCCGACGAATAATGATGACTTTACTGCATTCTTAACGCAAACGTACAGACGCCACTGCACATCAAGTTACCCCAATGTGTCAAATTTTCCCAGTTGATTATGAATCTTATTCTGTTTCACATAAAGTTGAAAAACGATCAAGAAATTTGACACATTGAGGTGACTTGATGTGCTGGCGTCTGTAAATAGGTATCTTTCCTTAGAAATTTCTTGCAAAAAAATTTCGATAACTAGGTATATTTGCCTCGTCTTTAACAGAATCTGGGGTCAACATTTCAGAATAACTTGACTAACTTCATTTTTAATAAGATATTAGTTTAAAAAACCGATACAGCTTACAGATTTATATATCCCGCCAAATTATAAATAGTGTATTTAAAATTTTAAATAATGGAGCACACCGTGTCACTGGCCGCGGCCGGACACACCCAATTTTTTTTTTAAATTTACACTGGCTGTTTATTCACAAAACACAAGACCGCAGCATTTTTTTCTTAATTATGTAAGATTGTTTGCAGCCGACTGCCAAACCAAATTATTTAAAAAAAAAACCACCCTAGAGAGGGAAGCAATTACTATGAATCTTTCCCGCCTTATGGTGCATCGCATCTTCCACCCGCTACTCGGATCAAATAAACACTACTTTCCGAGTATGAGAAATCAAAAAGAATTTTACTAATCAGTTCCAGAGTTTACTCCCTAAAACACAAAAACAAAACATCATAAACTCACAAAGTTTACTTCTTTATAAAATTACTAAGTAGTAGTAGTAGTATTTAATTGATTGGCCTGTTAGTCTAGTAGTTAGTGACCCTGACTGCTACGCCGGAGGTAGTGGATTCAATTCCCACCCAGGACAAATGTTTGTGTCATGAGCACGATCATTTTGTTCTGTGTCTGGGTGTAACTTATCTATAATTATGTATGTATTTTGAAGTATTTTTATCAGTTATTTAGTAACCATAACACAAGCTCTGCTTAGTGTTGTGTGGAAGTTGTGATTTTTTTTTTATTTTTTTTTATTAAAGGTTGATTGAACTAGAAATCAAAATTTTCTTTTCAAGTACAAACTATACTCATCTCGTCTTGTTTATCTTCCCACAAACACTATCATAAACGTGAGAATGTTAAATACATGGTGTTCTTTGATTACAAACAAACCAGTTCTAAACTTTGAACATATTAAACTTAATCAACATCAATTAAAATCTATGTTAAATGCATTTAAGCGCGGTCATTAATACGAAACTTCACAGAAATCCAGATGTTTGAATTGATTTCCATATTCCACATGATAATTAAACGTAATAAACTCGATCTCATAATTAAACCCGTCGATACCAAATTATCAATTCCTATTAATAAATTGGAGATCAATAATCAACTGCATTTATGAATAAATGAAATTCCTAAAGTGACGTCATGAATGTATTTATAATTAAATTACAGTAATTTACGAGCCTTTCACATCTTTCTTCACGTTGTTTACGATGTCCATTAAAATTATAAGTTTATTACTTTTTGTAAGTATTACGAAAGTGTCCAGTTGAAGGTGGCATTAGACTGGGCGCACATTAGGCGATTGAACCGTTGGAAAATTGCACTAATTCATCCTGCCGTCATACATGATAAATAGGACCTCACTACCATTCATTCAAGTAGCATGCATATTCATTCAATTAGTGAATGCAGAGAGGACCTACTCTCAGGTACTTTGCAAGTAAATTTTCACTGCCATTGTACGTGTGGCGTATATACTGAACCTCCAAACACACAACCGTTAAACGTCCACCGCAGGACATTGACCAACTTGCCTACTTAATTTTGTCTTAATTACCCCCAGATTCCCGACCGACGACCTTGATACCCAAAACACGTACAATAGGTCTCACGTTTGTGGCAATAAAACTAGTACAAGCTGGTCTTGCACTGTATTGAAACTTCGTATTACGCTAGTTCAACGTGCGATGCTTCTGTTTGTTACGTGTACCGTTAAAATACTCTCTGTTCTATTTATCTAAAACTCTGAGTAGACTTAATTACTCCTTATAGCTATGTGCCGTTTTAGCCGTTTCGGAGATTAGCAGGAACAAATAGACGTTTTTAAAGTATAACTAGCTGTGCCCGCGACAATATTCTCACCGCTCTGGTTTTATTAACTCTTCCTTCTGCGTCCAGGCGGTTTTCCTTTGGAATGCCCTCCCTTTGAACATCAGGATGGCAGACAGTTGGTTCACATTTAAAATGAAAGTTCGTGAACATATGCACAAGATGTTGGCAGGTTCATCGCAGACATGATTTTTATTTAGATTCGTTTTTCTCTATAAACGTATTTATCTCTCTTGACTATGTATTTATTTTGTTTGAGTATGTATGTACCTGTGTATTTATTTTGTTTTTAGTATGTATGTACCTGTGTATTTATTTTGTTTTTAGTATGTATGTATCTGTGTATTTATTTTCGTCAATTATTTGTCCTTGATTTTTACCCTGTTGCACCTACCTTGTTCCATCTCTGCACCACCTTAAGGTAGACTGGTAGAAAATGCCTAAGGCCGCAGTTGTACAGTGTATTTTACTAGTGCATAAAGTTTTAATAAATAAATAAATAAATATTCTCGTAGTTGTCGACTAAAATTCGCCTAGGTAAGAATAAAAGCCCGTGTTACTTGCGTAATCTGACCGCTATATAACATAAGAAGAGGAAATTAGGAAAATAATTTTAAATAATGGACAATGGGACAAATCACACTGCCTCTCCAATTTTGTATCATCAGCTGATCGAAACAAATGAGACTACTTGATTAAATGTCAAATAGTGTTTTAGGATGGGAACACTGTTGATGGCAGTATCTTTGAAATCATGAAATCCTGTCATGCGAACTTGGGCTGACAAACCTTAATACAGGTTACTATGTATAACCTAACCTAGCCATGACGCCTGTCAATCTTGATTAGCCAAATAAAAAAAAAACCAGGGAGGTTTGCCAATTGTTACTGAAGACTGTACTAAACCTTTAAAATTGTTGGAAAAGTAAACAAAAAAAATATGTCTCAGAGCAAAAGTCGGTAAACATGCGCAGCTTACTCTGTACAAGTTGCGTAATAATCTTAGCTGTGTTCGCCTACGTACACTACAAATGACTTGAGAGTAATTACTCGGAGTGAGATTCACACGTTCTCGTACCTAATAATAGGTAGTTACATCTATATAATCAATCAACGCTTCCCACGCACCAGTTTATTAATAGAACTAGTCAATATAAACATCGATTATATGATAGAGAAGGTAAAAGTTTCTTTACTAAAGATATTTCCTTTGAACTTAAAGGTATAAAGGTACTCCAGATGTTTTTGTTTGTCTTCCACGTCTATGGATAGAGTAATTAAACATTCTTTGATAGAAGAACAATTGTTTTGACGTAGCGCGTCGTCAAACGATTTTAGTTACAAAGTATTTTTTTATTACGTTTATGTCGTTATTGCTTTTATGTGTCTTAAGGTTATAGGGTATAGGGTCTTAAGGGTTGTACATACCAAGTACAACCCTTAAGACCCTATACCCTATAACCTTACGTACCATACGTACTATGTATCTATGGCGATTACTTGAACTGCTTACTTGTCTTGTGTACTTGTCAATATGTCATTGTCTCTCTTTTTTCACATTATTTGCATAACACAGGTTCAGAAGATGTTACAAAGGGTTCATAAAGTACACTGTATTTTAACCATACGAGGTTTACAATATAAAATACAATTATGTTAGTAACATTAGGACACAATGATTCATAGTCAATAATTAGTAAAGACGTACAATGTCATAATCTACTTAAACATGGTTTCATAATGACATTTCTTAGCAATATAAGTGTTGACCACACTGGTTAAATAGAGATTAAGTGTCATCTTTATAATACTCGTATTTTCTCTTTCGATATCGAAATAATCATGTTTCTGACTTCAGAAGTCCTATCGAGGCTCAGACGGGTCACATAAAACTAATTTTCTTGATAGTTTTTTAACATTTTAGTAAGAATAAGATTCGAATTCAATTTCACCGTTTATATAGATAGCCTAATGTCTGCTATTTAAACAAATTTAATAAACAACCATACGCATTTTTAAGAAATGTTCAAAACGTACAATAAAAAACTAGTTTTTTGCTTAATGAACATTTCTAAAAACCCTGCCTGAACAGATAAATTGTCACTTTTCTACCGGAGAACGTAGCATCGTACCTAATAACAAATGCATATTATAAAACTGCAATTTCAAAAACAGAACTTCATGAATTAAATTCCGAGCGAACGATGCAGCTTGCACGACGAATAAAATTTCGAGTTTATTAGGCAGTAGCGAGCTGAATCAAGGGACCAACTCCCGTTTATGAGAATAAACGCATAGTTGAATCTCAGTGCATACAGTCCCCTGTTTGAAACTTTAGACTTACCCCCCATTCTTTTGTTTGTGCTTCTGATATAAGCATTGAGAATGCTTTGTCCGTTGAAAACGAAACAAGTTGAGCTTCACTTGAAACTGAGTTTAATCTGATAATGTGAGCAAATTTTCAAACAGGAGAAATTTGAACAAGGAATTATTGTTGAGCGAAATATTTGTCTGTTTTGTTTGAAGATGTGTTGTGTGCGGATTTGTATATTTCTATTTGAGCTGACAAATTAGTTTCGTGTTTGGATTTTCTCATACCTACAAAGGAATATTAAATATTCATTTTCATTGGAATTCGTTTATTATCGAATACCCCTCCATTTGTTTTTTAGATTGAGCATGAAAATGCTTGAAATAAAACAAATACTAAAATACCAAATATTCTTTGAATGCATGTTGAAGTTCATAAACATAATAGATGTGATGAAAGAATACGATGATAAAATAGTGTATTCTTTACAACAAATACGTTCATAATTACACATTTGTGTGCGTTATATGTTAATCATTACTCTTATATACCGACTACCATAAACTTACTAACTAACTTTGCCAACCTGCTTCACAGCAATAAGTAACTACGTTATACTTATTGTATTATAGATTATAAAGTATACATATCTTTTCCCCCTTTCAAAACTTATTTTCCTGCAAGTTTCGAATCAATTAACGCAATAAAGAATTCTAGAGAAGAAAAAATTAGCCCTACAATTGATAACATTCTGCTGTTAGGTTTATAACTATGTTGTGTCAATAGTCTACATAGCCAAGCTTATAAAAGAGTTAGATAAATGGTCATAAATTGGTATTAAAATTCCAAAGCCGAACTTATAATGTATTTAATGGCTTCTTGAAACTAAGTAGATAAACCGCCAATAGTCCAAGACAGAAGAATTACCATAATCTTGCTCTCATACTAATTCGTCTAACTCCGGTCCATTGCAGAATTCCGCTTGCCTTATAGAGGCGGGATATAAATAGGAACGGCTTGTAAAGTCGACTAACTGACCATTGAATTGAATGTAGATGGGTCGTAATAAAAGTTACCATTGGTAATTGGTATACAACCTATAATATCTTCGGCACATCAGCACATGCACAACGAACTAATGCCTTATACGGGTACAACAGGGGCAATAAAAACACCAGGAAGGCAAGATATTACGAGTTTAGGGAGAAATTACAGAAAGCCTGGGGGCTTACCATGAACTCTTATAGCAGGTCAATTTTACACGAAAAATAACCTGCCCTGTTATTTTGTACCATGAGTGAGTATAGCAGCAGGCGAGCCAGCGATCACGTGACCTAAGCCGGTGAGTGACCACGTGACAGCACTCCAGCCGGCTGGCCTGCAACGTTTCCTACCATGAAGGCTTATTGACATATAGACAATCAACAATTAACCTGCCGTACTGTCATAATTTGCAGGTCTGTGAAACTAACTTTTATTGACCTGTTCTATAAAATTGGAGTACAAAAACGTTACGTATTGTTAAAATGTGCATAAAATATAATTCTTACGTTATTTCAAAGTATAATAAAATATAGAAATTTTTCTATTAGCACTGCGTTTACCATTTATTTTATATATGAGATGAACATATTTTATTGTGCTTTTAAGAAACATAGTGATAGCAAAAGTGTTGAACAATATGCTAAAATTAAAATAATTATTTAGAGGAATTCGATAGATACATTTGAAATGTCGTAGGTCAATACTTTTGTTAAACGTAATAAGGGGTCACTAAATAGCTTACACTTGAGCTTTGTAATGTAATATGAGCTACAAACATTCATGCGATGCCCTACTTTATTAACAAACTTTTCGATTGAGTTGAAGAATAGTACTTATTTACGTGATTAGAATTTACGCTTACCATTGATCTAATTGTAAAACTTACAGCTTCCCAAATATTCCAATCCAATGTTAATATCTCCGGTGTATTTATCATTTCTTTTTGTACCCATAGCGATATCTCTGTTAGTATTAAAAATAAGCCACAAAGTATCCAATTGTTCGTAGGACACTCTTTATGCAATATAGTAAAAAAACTCTTCCTAGTTGCACTTACCTACCACGGTTACTACTCACTCACAAACACGGCCTTAGTTAACAACACTCAGGTTATCATAAAACTAAACCACTTGAATTTCAAAATTGCCTCTTATATATTCTACTTTTGTCCTCAGACAGAACATGACATGTTTCATTTGTCATTAATAGATACGTTCGAAAATAAACGTGAAGTCATTTAACTTTAACATTTAAGTTTTTGATGAAGATGGAACTCGTTTTCTCTCACGAATAATGTGAAATTCCATTTTGGACACGGAAAAATGTTTCTTTCATCAATCTCTTTTGTTTTAACCTTTACTTGTTAAAACATATTAAACTTCTATAAAAACCGTAAAACCGGAAACGTGTTTCAGAACGACCGATTGAATTAATCTTATTTAATCTGTGCGGCCAGCTTAGTGATCAGAGACTATGAAGCAGGTCAAAATACAGGTCAGCCGGAAACATTCATGGTACAGAAACGAAACCTGCCAGATTAAACTGCTCAGTTGAACTGCCTTGCACTTGGCAAGTATTTTAGAAGATCATGGTAAGCCCCCTGTTCTTTTATGTTAGCAGTGCGATTCGGTTATAATCACCCTATGTAGATGCAAATGATATAAAAGCGAATTGAATTGTCACTAATGTTAGGCGTTTACATTTCACTTCACTCAAATTTTTACGAGATGACTTTCAAAGAATCGATCAGCTGATAGGTAGTGTTTGTTACGTAGGGGGAACCTCCGATGTAACAGCGTCTAGATCAGCATATTTCTATTGATATTAAACTTATAAATCCAATCCCTACATGTTATTTTTGAGTTTTTTTTTTTGTGGCGAGAGTATTTTGTGTCAAAAATCTCTTAAAGATTTTGCTTGACTATGGGAATTAAACCGAGGACTTTAGGCTTATTATTCAAACTTAACCAATTATTTGCTGTTTGCTGGGACACGTATCTCAAGTAATTGATAATTCAAAATGTCTTACGTTCACGACTTGATAAGCGACGATTATAAAATTAAATGATAGGTTAAAGTTTACAATCGTGTAATTGAATTGCAAATCAACATCTAAAAGATTATTGTTTGTTGCAAAACTTAACGGGATTCGATTAAGAATAATATATTATCATTATTGTGACATGTCTCGATTTGAAGTATTGAGTTACGATGATAATGACGCGGGTCTAAAGAATCTTCCTACGCGAATTATAAGAACGGGCTTAGGAAATAGGTTAGGGGTCTTATGCAATACGTTGATCCGTAAATCACCATTTAATATATTATTGCTGTGATCATTAAATCCTCCCAGATAAACCGTTGGCTTTAGAAATTCTATTTGATGCGGAAGGTGAATATTAATTGACAGTGTCGAAATGTGTTGTTCAATAATTCAATGCACAAATGCATGAATTGTTGGCAATTGACTATAGACTATCATACCAAAATAATTGACTGTGTGAGGTTGAAAACTAACATAAGGATTCTATATACAGGGTATTTGTCACCTAAACACTACCTGATACAATTGACAATACTGATGTTACCCAAGCTAAGTTTTTTCGTAAATAAATTATTACTTACTTGCCATTAGTTCAGTACATATTTAGGACCTTCCACTGTTGAAATTTTCCTAATATTAACGTCTTTTTCCGAGGTTCTTATTACTTTTTACTGTCCACAATCTGAAAGTAATATGTGGCAATTGTGAGTATTGAGAAAATACTTTTAACCTAATAATAATTTCGAAATAATTATTTTCTGTTTGTCAATATCGATGTATCTTTTAATCTGTATCTTGATTTGTAAGGTTCATCAAAAAAACAATTGCCAGTTGTACCTAAGTACGAGTATGTTAATCGTGATCGTCTTGGTACATTGCCAGTAAGTGACAATTACTACATCAGCTTAACTTGTTCGTCCCTGTTTTACTCGTATTTGTTTCGTTTTCATTAGTGTTGCTACAAATGTCGTCAATTTATTTAGTTCAAAATAACGACAGCAATAAATTTCCAAAACGTAAGCTACATTCGACAGCGACGCCAATATTCGTATCAATTAAGCTCTCTTCAGCCGTACGGTTTCAAACACGATCTGAATTGCAAATACACACTTTTTCTTCTCGTTCCCAATGTACGTCTAAATGGATCTAATTGGAAATTCAGCGCCTCTTAAATCGTGCAAGTTTGTTTCCAGAAGCGAATCCGCTTCGAGGACCAGTCTTTTGACAGCTGCGTAGGTACCTATCTAAACGTGGATAAATCAAAGCGTAAAAATAAAAACAAATATCCCTTAATTCGGAATTCAACCATTCATGTGAGCTAATGATCGGTTTGTACTGAAAACGATCACAAAAACAAATGATAAATATTGACAGTTTTATTTGGTGAGCCGAATGCTGGCTGAATAAAAAACTCGGCACGTATTGAAATGAATGTTAGCAATTTAACCCTAGAAAGATAACGTGCGCTTCAGAGGCGCCCGCGAAATAAATGTATTGCTGTGTTTTTCTAACCAACGTGCGTACAAGCTTGTGTTTCCGCGCCAACTCAGTCGGCGACCAACACTCCCGAGAGGCGACCGCTCCTGTTCGGTAAGTACCATAGTTTCGTTGCTATGGCGAAACGTTGCGCTCGATAGGCGCCACTTTATCTTTTGTGCAACTTTCAAACATTTTTTTGTGTGTTGGTTTTTGTTGTTTTTTACTTATTTCTAATTATATACGGTAAATATATAAGTAGGTATGTATTCACTTATTATTTTTATAGGTTTTAGGATAGTTTTAACATCATGGCGAAGAGAAGAACATTGGAATGACTCAAATTGTGTTTTTATGGGAGAAAATTGAAAACATTCTGCCACAAACTACTCAAGACGTACCTGTAGAAGCTGATGAGGAACCTCCAGCTAAAATACGGTGCTACTGCAGCCTATGCACATCAAAAAAGAAAAGAATGTCTAAGATGACGTGTACCAAATGTAAAAAGTCTGTGTGTGGTGAACATAAAAAAAATGTTTGCAACAACTGTATCCTATAATATTTTTTTTTTGTATTTTCATGTTTTTGAGACTGACTATTTCATAACTCACTAGTGATTAAGATAAAAAACTATAAACTTTATATTTTTAAGAAAAAAATGTACCTTAATACAGAAGACTTTTTATTTTTGTTGATTTTCGCAAGGGATTTTTAAAATCCCATTTTCTTTCTTATAATTAAAAAGTAATAACTTAAATTTGTGTTTTATTTATTTAGTAATAATGTAGCATTTCACAACGCTATAAGAAGTTTAATAATTACTTAAATAAGTATAAAAAATCGATATCGAAAATTGAGCGCCTCTAAGGCGCATCTTTATCTTTTCAGTACCAAAAAATAACGTTATCTTTCTAGGGTTAAAATAACTAGCTTTGTTAAAAGTAAAATACGAGTGGCCTCTAGTCTGTGAAGTGTTTTTTGGTGTAACATTGTCCATTAAAATAATAGACTGAACTTTTGAACCTACAGAGTTATTCTATTTTCAAAAATATTTCCAACGTTTTTATTAACTGCCACAGAGTATACCGGGCCACTTGCATAATTATGACGAAACATAACATCATGCATGTAATGTCAAAAGGTTAGGCAGACGTCTACACCCACCATCATTGGCTTTATGTTTATAATTACAGTTTTGTGACATCGCTGTCAAGTTACCTCTTTTAATAAAAGATGATGAAAGGAGCAAACGTAATAACTATACTAGCCTAAATTATACCAGGCTGTGGCCACAGCTGGGCAGAGGACTTCTCTTATACAGGGAAGTCATGAGCCAAATTATTTTATGAACAGAGGCTTTCGTCAATCTGTTCTCTAAAAATCAGATTTCTTGTGATCAGTTACTAAGAATTTGGGAAATATGTTTCTCGAATATCCAAGAGCCTATACTCGCGACGTGGGCTGGTACACATTTCCAGTATAAGATGATCTCGCTTTGTATACGATTTCCGTATCATGCTAGGTCAGTGTAAACTGGAAATGTACAGCTTGATGTGCACTGTGTAGCCGTGTGTACGAGCAAGCGTCGGGGACACATTTTGTTATTGTACAGACGCCAGCACGTCAAGTTACCCCAATGTGTCAAATTTTCCTAATTGAATATGTACCTTATTCTGTTGACATAAAGTTCAGAAACGATCAAAAAAAATTGACACATTGGGGTAACTTTATGTGCTGGCGTCTGTACACTTAATTTTACTATCACTTATTTTATATATTTTTCTTTTCTGTTTCAGATATCATTGGTTCCTGATCCTTCTACTGTCTCCACTATGCTTCGCTAACGATGGACTGTTCAGCTCCAAATTTCAGACCGGTAAACCTTTCCTTTTCGGTAATTATTATTTTTTATTTTGTTTTTTTTTACACTTTTACTTCTATCGCACACTGAAGTAGATCTAACACACATTAAGTCACAAGGGAAATGCAAGGGAGATATTAACATAACTTCAAGTCTGTAATTCCCGAAGGGTTAGAAAGAAAGAAAAAGAAAAAAAGAAAATGCATGTTTTTGGCACAACACAGACACACGTTATTAAGAATAAATATAGGTACTACAAAAACTTTTTTACAAAAAATACAACCGACTTCAAAAGAAACACTAACCGGTGTAAAATAACTCTAAATTACGTTGTCGCTTTCTGGGTTTGTTTCATTCATGATTGGCGACCGACTTCCGAATTTAGAGTTATTTTACACCGGTTAGTGTTTCTTTTGATGTCGGTTGTATTTTTTGTAAAAAAGTTTTTATTTTGCAATTTTTTAGTTTTTATTTTTATGAAGACGATTCATTATTTTCCATTTCTTTTAATATTACAATCAAATAAAAAAACAGATTTCGATGAAATCAATAAGAAAAAATCATCAACAAAAATGTTCCTAAAATAAAAACTACCGGGCCAAACTATGTTAAATTTGTATGGGACCAAATGGCAACTATTTCGCATCAAACTAAAAAAGAAACACGTCAATCGGATCACTAACCTCGGAGTAATCAGTGTACATACATAAAAAAAATACCTATCGAATTGAGAACCTCCTCCTGAAGTAGGTTATAAAAAAATTATACTAAAAAACTAAACAAAATAAAGAATTTTGTGCCTTGCGGCTGCGCCAAATAGGTCTAGTTCAGCAAAAAGCCAAACAACTAGTGCCTGACGCTGGTTTTCAGCTAGACCTGAGGTTGTGAGGTGTCACCGACGGTTGTGAGGTTGTTAGGCAGAGGTCTAACTGTAGCAAAGCTACATTTCCAAAGTTATGTTAAAGAGTTAGTAATGGGTATTCATACCTAAGTAAGCTTTATATGCTTATTTAAGAAGTATACAAAAATCAGTTAATTAAGGATTCATGTCAATAGCGCAATTCGTGAATCTATCTATTACCAACAGCACCTCGCAAAGATGTGACCTTTGGCGAGAGATACATAAGCCTCCTGACGAATTCATCGAGCCATGAGAGAGACTTCCACCTGGGCACACATAGCAATGGCCGACTTGGAAAACTCTGAACAGACTCCGCACCCAGGTCAGCCGCAGCAAAGATAATCTCCTGAAGTGGGGTTTCGCAACTAGCACCGACCTTCAGTGCCTGTGCGGTACCTCTCCACAGACCATGGCCCACCTTTTGTCTTGCACCGCGTACACGTGAGGATATTTAGGTTGCGTCGGTGGATGGTGTTGCCTTAGCCGAATTCTGGGCTAAACATACAATTTAGAATTTAGTGTCTTTGTTTGCCATCGACACGCTAAGAAGAAGAATAGCGCAATTGGTGGGGATCGAACTCACGACCTCTCGATCCCCAGTCATACGCCTTAGCCATTGGGCTATTACCGCTTAATAATGAAATCTGTTTTTAAAACTCTGTTGGAGGGAAAAGGCCTTAAGATGCTTAGTTCACTCCAAATCACCTCAAGAATTTCGAGTCAGCGTTGAATCCATAAATGTCGCAATCAAAGCATGAATTATGTCCAATATTGGTTTAAGTCAGCTTTATCTTTAAGTTTTGATTCAGTAACGACATTTACAAACCTAATAAATAATAAACGATGTAATAAAGTTGTTAATTCGTGTTACGACGTATTTAGTGCACGCCTGTTGTCGCCTTTTATGATTAATAGACTAATAAGCTGTTTCAACAAAACTAAAGACTAAAAATAATAATAAAGCCTTTATTTATTTCCATACCTTTTACAATGCTATTAACTATACTCCAACCGAGTAGGTAGTTAACTAAAAGTAAACAATCTTGACAAGTATTTTTTACTTACGCTTATTAATTAAATACAAGTACTGTTTAAACAAATTGTTTACTTGATCATGTAATTGTTTTTGTTGTATCTAAATTTGTTTTCAGCTGTATTTTATTTTTAAACTGTGTTATTAACTAAAAATACATGTCAAAATTGTTTACCTTTTGTTAACTACCTATTCGGATGGAGTATAAACTATTTATGTTGTTTTCAAGGTATGGATCCCTTTCTTGGGTATAGGGCTCCTCTAGCAGTTTCCATTTTTCTCTGTCCTGACCCATGATCATCCAGTCTTTCCCGGCAACATGGATAATGTCATCGGCACAGCGTTTTTTAGGTCAACCAACTCTCCTTTTTCCCTTTTGACCTAGTAAATTGTTACAAATTATTATTTGTTATGTGAAATAAACTAATATTATTAAACTACCAACCATCATAATTATACAGTGCACATAAATAAAGATAACAAGAAAGAAACAAATTGTAGTCATAGACAAAACATTCCTCCTAAAACCAGTCCAGTCGTTTCGCCTCAATCAGAAACTATAACCAAACTCTCTGAAACACACTAAATTATTGACATTACTCATTCTAAAACCGTAGCTACACAGACATACCATAGAGACGCGCGCCACAATTACACAGAGATGATAAACCTATATTGCGTCGTTTGAAATGCTCATCCCTATTCCGAGAACCGCAATCGTTTTAACTACGCCATTTACTGTACAAAGCGGAGAAAACCGTGGGGCGTTAATTGTCTCAACGCTGCAAACAATCCGTATGAAAAGTGCCCAGTTTCGCGGAATACTGTAGAGTATTTAATTTTATGTTTTAGTGTACACTATACGGCTGTTAAGGGACTACCCGTGTGGGCACGGTTTTAACACCGCCTCGTCCTGTACACAGCTTTATTTGTTTAGCAGTTTCTGTTAATTGGAATCAAAGAAATGAAATGAAATGAAATTATGAAATGAAATGAAATGAAATGAAATTAATGAAATGAAATTATTTATTATGCAAGTAGGATATGGAAATCACTTTTACACGTCATTTTTTCCTTTAAAGCTAGTTGAAGTCGGCATTTCCTAACTGACTACCTCTGAGAAGAAAAGCCGAAACAAACTCAGGGATCATCGTCTCTTTTCAAGTCCAGACATAAAAAAATATATTAACAAAATTTTCGTGTGACGAACCGTGCAGAGCAGTGTCGGGTTTAGACTTTTGAGGAAAGTGCCAGAAACAATTTGGGCAAGCAGCATGTATGTGTCAGTCATCGTGAGCTAAGTTGAGCTCATGGTTAAGGAGCTCCACGACCCGACATTATGTCTAATTTCTAGTCAGTTATTAAAAAAATAAAATAAAAAATAGGCATACCATTTACCCATTGAATTAGAAATAGCTTTCATTTACCCAAACCACCGAATTATAGAATCATAAACTAAAAGTATTCTGTCTGCATGGCGTTTACACTTACAATAGATTTTGTGGTTTTTAATCTGAATTAATAATAAAAAATAATTAAAATAACATTCTTATATACTAAAATATACTGGGTGGCAAAAGAGAAGTACCTACTATCGTTTTGGCTGTTCTTTTAGGCTCGCTGCCAATATCATTGTTGTTATTAGGCACGATGATGCGTTATTTATTACAACTGTTTCGATGTTGGCCTTATTGAAATTAGTTGTGAAAGTCGGGGGATTGGCTTAAATAAACAGGAGTCGGCCATATTGGGACTATTATTAAGTATTAGAAATAAAAACGATCGAACGTAGACACAGTTCTTAGTTTTTGAAAATATAACCCTCTAAAAAGCCTATTGCTTGTACTTTTTTTTGCAGTTTTCAACTTACTAAAAAATACTTATATGTTGGTATCTTATCTTTACTAATATTATAAAGAGGAAAAGTTTAATTGTTTGTTTGTTTGCATTGAATAGGCTCCGAACCTACTGGACCGATTTCAAAAATTATTTCACCGTTGGGAAGCTACACTATCCCCGGATGACATAGGCTACTTTGTTTCCCTGTATTCTCACGGGAACGGGAACAACGCGGGTGAAACCGCGTGACATCTGCTAGTAAAATATAATACTACTAATACAATTTTATTTGTACATCATGTCCCATTGTTTTTTAGGAGACCAGTAGTGTTATTTTGTAAAATGTATGTAAAACTACTCAACGAAAATTTAGGTAAAGTAAAGGTAAATTAAGCTTCATACCAAACGTTGACAGTTCACTTGACGCAAGTTTTCATGAGGTGACTTTTACTGAATAGACCAGTTGATGAGCATTTTACTGTGGACCAAAAAAAACTCCTGCTTTGTTTCAATGAATTCGTTTTGTTTGTTTTCATGAAGTAACTAACTAACTGGATATAAATGCTAGTAGTCGCTTGATAGTCCAACATGTTTGAAAGGACCAATCCGTGCGCGCCGTATATTTCAAATGAGGTACAAAATATTCTGATCACAAAATTAAGTTATGAAAAAAGAAAAACGGAGTAGATAACTTTGATGACAACACTTGCGTACAGCTATTGGCGACTTCACTGAAAAGTTTCGCTACCGAAGTGTTTGTATCGAACGTTTACAGAAAATACTTACAGTATTTCATGAAGTAGGTGATGTTATCTCTAATAGAAATCGAAAACATTTTACAAAGAAGCTCCAACGCTCACAGAACATTACCTTGGAGTGGTTCAGGAAATTAAATGGAAAAGTGTATTGGAAGCTTGCTTTCTGGCACACGAGAAAATGGAAGCAAGCGTTTATTAAACACGATACGGCAGTAAGCTTCTTACGTTTGACCTTGACTGAGAATTTCAAGTTTCCAGACTAAAACTCCATTACTAAAGTGTTAAACGAAATAAGAGTAAAATGCAGGTAGGTACATTTTGTCAAAATAGGTCTGAGAAATCGATTCTATACACAAGTAATAAAACTTACTTAGGAGTATGGATAATAATGCAGCTCTCGAGAAAAAACAGCATGATAGGTAGAAAACCAACATGGTTGTAAAGATTAAAGATTAAAGATACCGGGCTGGTGTCCGCAACTCCACGTCAAAGCGCGTATTTTGCGTATGGGCTTTAATCGCGGGCCTAGTGCGTATTGGTAGATGTCACATGTCTTCGAATTTTTGGTTCTAGGACAAGCCGGGTTCCTCACGATGCTTTCCTTCACCGTTTTTTGAGAGCAGTGGTGACGAAATAAATTACACAAAGTAGTGCGCCTGCCTGGGTTCAAACCCACGACTTAGGGCAAGACTCGACCAAAGCGGAGACGAGAGGAGATTTCTCGTAATTAACCAATGGTATATTTTATTGCGCTGAAGCTAAACGGTGAGCGGTCAACATGACGCAAGCTGATTGGTTGTAGGATACATCTCTGCTCGTCTCCCCTTTGGTGGAGTCTCGCCCTTACTGTTCGTAAGTCGGGCCGCCACCACTAGGCCACCGCTGCTCTCTAACATAGTTATATTTGAGTAGAAAAATTTCGTGTTGTACTTTTTTTTAGTATGCCACAACTTTCACACGTCGTCATCTAGTCCCAAACTCATCAGAGCTTATGTTATGTGTACTAGACAACCGATAAACATAGTTATTTCTAAATACATAGATACATAGTCTATATATATAAAAGAAAGTCGTGTTAGTTACACCATTTATAACTCAAGATCGGCTGGATCAATTTGAATGATTTTGGTCTTTTTGGATTTCTCTTTGTCCGGAATAGCATAATAATTAATAAAAATCATGAAAAGACCTCGGAAAAATAAATATCAAGAAAATTTGTTGTCTCAAACATTTTTCAAACGCAGCGCCCTTCCCAGTTCATTATCAGACGACAATTTGACGTTGACAAGTCTTAAGCTAAACCTAAGAAGGTAAGGTTGCAAATTATACAAACCTACGTTCTGAAATTTATTTGCTTACTAAACTTTTGAGGTTTTATGTAGCATAAAAAAGTCTTATACTTCAGAATTCAATTTACGTAATTAACAATGACGACAGAGACGAACTATAATGATTCTTTGCAAATAGAACTTATTTTACTGTTAGGACTTTAATTAAAGTAGACCGGGAAAACTATAGATATAAATAGTATGTAATAGAGGCAATAGTTCAGTTTAAAATTATGAATTTATTATTTTTTAAATCAATGCATTTTAGTAAGGTAGTTAGGTAGGTAGTTAGGTTAGCTATAGGATAGGTATGGTCAGTTAGGTTAGGTTATATATACATGTTGTAATTTTAATTCTATCGAACACAAAATGTTTAAATAAGATCACAGTAGAGACTCGCTACATAAAAAGTAGTAGAAGTTATTATTGGTTTGGATCTATTTGTTGTCGTCTTATTAAACGTATATATATCTAATATAAAAAAAATTGATAAGAGCAATAAATTGACTTTAAGGCACAACGAAGTTTGCCGGGGCAGCTAGTAATAGATAAATTACAATCAGACACAGAACAATTTAATGATCTTGCTTATCTCACAAACATTTGTATTGGGTGGGAAACCAAACCACGATGACAAAATAAAACAACCACACAGACATAATATTACATTGCCTCATCCTTACCGGTGTCGCAATCACTACTGTTGGTTATAAGATCCTGGCTTTGATTTCCGGGTCGGGCTGTGTTATTGGGTTTTCCACTTGGATTTTATTAGAAGCAGCCTGTTGTCTGGATTAAATTTGTGCCTTTTTGGTGGCAAAAGGCAGATCCTACCAGACATTGTTCCAATATCATGGGTATATGTGCTGTATTGCCAGACCCATTATTTCTGTGCGGGGATCAGTTCAACAGCTAATCCCTCAGCAATATGCTGTGAAGCTATCTATTACATGGGACTTGAAAATAACTGACTAAAATGAGGGTATCGAATAAGTACACCTCTGTTCAACCCTCTGGTCAATGTAGGCGCGACGTTAAGTTATGATATTTGCCTTTGGTCTTTGTGATACTCACCATCGTACCCCCAGGGATTGCAAAACCCCAGTTTGGGAAACCCTACCGTTATGGCATTTTCAACAATAACGGCAGTGTATTGCTATCACAGAACCCCTTTAGAAACATCTTGAAGCGCTCGATTTCCCACAGCGAGAGCTTCTATTAGCCAATGACTGTGTACCTGCATACCCTACGGAATACAGAATCAATGTTACCAATGCTCATTTTCACTGACGTCTATCGCGCGTCGTCTAGTTACATAATTTTATATGCATGCAGTTCCCTAAGCAACAACTGCTATTTAATCACTTGTTGAAACAAAAATGGTTAAATGGCAGTATAAAAAGTACCTATAATGTAATACTTGTGTACAGTCACGAGCAATAACATAGAAACGCCCTTAAAATTCATATAGCAACATTAAATCGCAAAAATAAGGATGCTAACTGTGTTCAAAAATTATGTTAACTTTAAATTGTTGTCAGAAATTCAGAATTAACTACACATTTCTATCAAATTTTCGTTTATTTTACTGTGTATATCTATATAATAATATATTTCGTTTATAAGACAAATGTTTGTGTAATAAGTATAATTAGTTGTTCTGTGTCTTGGAGTAATTTATCTACCATATAAAATCGAAATCGAAAAATTCTTAGAATTTTTAGCACCCCAGCTCAGATGAAATAGGAAAAAAGCGCCTCTACACCGATCATTCATGGCTCCTTTGGCCTCTTCCGGGTACACCCATGACTACTTTTTTCATTTAGCGAGTCTCTAATGAGGTATTATCTAAATGTTTTGTGTAGGTAACATAGAATTAGAATGAAGACTAATAACATATATAACCTAACCTAACTTATCATACCTATCCTATAGCGAACCTAACTACCTAACCTAACTACCTTACTAAAAGGAATGATTTCGAAAATACAAAATACATATATTTAACCTTTCAATCGTGTTTATTAAAGACACAATAGCAATACAATGACAGCGCAGACGCCCGCCGGCGTTCCCTTGGGGTTTAATGAATTAAACTGCACTACTGCGCAGCATCAGCTGCGTGTCTATGTAACGTACAATACTAGAATAGATAGTATTTGAAGTAGTAGTAGTAGTAGGATTTAATAATTTATCCCGATTGGTATAATATCCATACATAAAGAGTACCACTTAAGTACTATTACATGCTTTTGGTAGCTGCATTGTCTCAAATCTGAGTGCCGGGAGGGGCAGGTTTGGCGGGCAGGTGACAGGTTTCCCACCAAAAATGGTCACATGGCAGTGTTATTAATAGGGCACAAGTCTCAGTTTCAAACTTAAGATCCAACCTAACGAGACACGCAGAGAACAAGGTTTTGTTCCCAGGGGAACATTGTGCTGGAGCGGCAGGAAGCAGCTTAAGGCATGCAAATATATGGACCTATGTATGTGAGTTACGTGCATAGAATGCATTTGCGACTCATTAATCGTGCCGTTTGTGGCCGGACTCTTGTACTTTAAATTCTTTTTGTTTAAAGATGTCCTTTTATTAGTTCGAGAATCTGCGAGGAACGTTATTTGCGTACGTCATAAATGTTTTGTCTACGATCTATTTAGGGAAATAGCCTGCATTGTAACGTACAATCTATTTTTTGCTACGACAAAGCAATAGTAACATGTATGAATGTAAACGAATCAAAAAAAGTATGCAAGAATAGTAGCATATGCCACTCTGTAGTTTCTGCCTACCCCCATGGGAAAAAGGCGTTAGTTTATGTATGTAAAGCAATAGTAAAACAACGACTTAGACTACAGTATAGAGGTTTTAAAAAAAGGAGGCAAAAGCTTTGTACAGGATCAACAACAAGCAAGCGACATCTCTGGTGTTGCAGACGAATTAAAAAACACCGTTCGTCGAGCTCAGCCTGTGAATTGGTAATGGATAATCTTCATTACAAATCGAATGACACGGAAGGGTCCTCAAAAACACGTTAATCCGTTGGTTTATTTAAAGATTTTTGACAGTCGTAACGGGTTGTCAGTAGCCCGAAACTCTGACAGTCTGTACAAAGGGTATTGTGGTTACCTACTTGAGTTATGGCGATAGGTAGCCGCTGTGTAAAGCCGGACTGAAAGCCACCTCCACTCTGCCTAAATGATATTTATTTCTTTAATTTGGTTTATATAATAGTAGATTGTTTATCTAGGGAGCAAACAACTATTTTAAAGGCGAGAGTGTTTTTTTTAATCCTGAGCGCAGCAAGGGATTAAAAGTATGTCACTCGAGCTTAAAATAGTGTTGCTCCCGAGGTGGACACTCTACTTTTTATCACCCTCTATGAGAAAATGAGTAAGTGCAACTTATGAACAAGAATTTATTTACGTACAATTCATGACCATAAGACATAATAATACTTTCACTTGAGGAAGACGCACTCATTTTATATAATTCTAAAATTTGAATATGAATCAACTACGAACGAAAGCAGAATGCATTTAATTTCGCGCGTTGTTTATTTTTCATCAACTTTTTTTTAAATTTGGCGCGCTCGCAGTTTTTCAGCCAGTCACATATTCAATACAGTCATTGTTCCCGCATGGTTTGTGATTCACCTCTATGCTGATTGAAACATTTACTAACAATATCCACATTCCAAATTCAAATCAATTTTGGTCCCTAGGGATTAATGAGCTATTTTGGTCCCTGTTTACGAGGAATAAACTAGCTCTTTTTGAATAGATGTGATAAAAACACTTTTACACGTTTTTTTAAATAAGTGAGACGAGGTCGGTGTTTTTATAACTAGTCTGAGAAGAAACACCAAAAGAAACTCAGAGGTCATTTTCTCTTTTACAGCCCAGACATTATCAAATCATGTAAGGATTATAATGCAAGTAAGTTATGTCTTTAATGGTACCAGAAATATAATAAAAAAAATCTAGAAACGTATGCGACTGTTTTCAACCCTGAAACTATTTCGAATCTTTAAATACAGCTGTACATTACTACTAGGCACCTCAGTCTATGAAACTTCTTTTATATTTTTTTAACATAATAGTTTTATGTTATATTGGGAAATTTTGCTGTATGTGCTGACATCTGTTTACTTTTTGCATGAAAAATAGACACTGGTCACCATAGGCCAACCATTGACAGTGACATAATACCAGCGTTTACTTATCATGTCAACCATAAAGTCTACCGAAGTATTTCTGTTGTGTGTTCTTAGAAATGTGTTTACAAATATTTCGTTGTTTTGTGAAGTGGACATGAAAATACCGCAAAATATTTCGCATGCATGAAGAACAAACACTACGACTACGTTTGTGGAAGTATTTGAATTATTTAGGTTCACGTTCGTAAGGGCTTCATTATTCCCCTCGCAAGGAAAGGCATTTCAAAGTTTGTTGTTTTGAAATACATACAGAAATACCTATGTAGAGAAAAACATGACATTAAGCCTGTAGTCTGCAGATGTGTACCTGTCACACATTTTAAAGGTTCTGTTCAAGTTCCATGTGATAGCGGGCCAGCATATTGATGATATCCAAAGAGATTTAAAAGACTATAGAGCGGGCATGTCTAGGAAATGTCATAGAAAAACTTTGATCCCATGTCTCAGTAACGCCATCTAGAATAATATAAAGGGTCTCTCATTCAAATGGGTCAGTATGGGAAAGTCTGAAACTATAAGACATACGAAGATCTGTTCTGAGGAACCATGTCATCGATTTAAATAAAAAGAGAAACTGCATTCATACATTTTAAAAAACATCTGTACTCCGTTCGGGAATCGAACCCGGTTATTTTGAAAAAAAAAAAACATACATTTTTTCTATTTAGATATCGATTGTGTAGGTCTTAAGCAGTAAATGTCTGTATGAAACATAATGTCTAAAATTAATAAAATGCATTGTTTCCACATACTTTAATTTACTTTAGTAGGTGCTCGAAGTGACCACCGCCTTTTTCAATACCGCCTTTGGACTATTTCTTGTGGGGTTACGTTAAGGATGAAGTGTACAAAACAAGCTATGACACCGTTCAAACCTAAAAGTAGCCATAGAGACAATTTTAACGCAAATTCACCACATGAAGATACAAAATGCAATTGTAAGATCGTTACCTAAACGTGTTGAATATTGTATTGAAATGGCTCACACACTTTTTCGGACGAAAATTTTGTTTCCGGTCTATAGGTATTCAATGTCTTTGATGATATCAATCGGAAACAAAACTCTGCTACTGCGAAATTCCTGATGACTTGACTCAATAATGCTTTGCCCGATCCGGGGATCATACTCGGGACCTCAAGCTGAGCTGTATTGCTTGCTACCACTAAAACAACAAGGCAGCCTCAACATGTTAATTTTATTAAAATAGCAGCCGGTCGATTCTCTGAGGAAACTTGAGTGAAGTGAATTGTCAATGTCTAGGATTAGTATGACAAAAAAATGACAGCTCAATTCACCTTCACTTCATCGACATTTTCACGCGTTTATTTTTAAAGATGAACCAAACTGGCCTACCAAACCAAACTCGTTAGTTTGGTACAGCCAAAGAGATTTAAAATACTATAGAGCGGGCATGTCAAGGAAATGTCATAGAAAAACTTTGATCCCATGTCTCAGTAACGCCATCTAGAATAATATATGAATATTGGAGTGGCAGCGGAGCGTACTACAAAAAACTCATAGACTTGTATCAAGCAGGACACACTTTTTCGGACGAAAATTTTGTTCGCTATGTCCGGTCTATAGGTATTGAATGTCTTTGGGTACAGCACATCATGCTTTCCCATTATGACAAATTTATTTGATAGATTTTCATCTATATACAAGCACAATAAGGTTCAATTGGGAAAATTTGACAGTTTGGGGTAGGTTGAAGTGCTGGCGTCTATACATCTGAAAAATCACCATCTGACATTTCATGTCAGTAAAATGAAATGTCGAATGAAATGAATGTCGTGAAATGCTACCAGTACTTCTTGCCACATGCTTCCACGTTAGTTTATTAGTATTTCATGTATTAATGTGGCAAGAAGTAGATACTGACACCATTGTCACGCGCAACTAATTGCTAGCTATTTTAAAATGAACTAGTCAGACTGGCCGCCATAAAGTCTGTCCTAAAAGCAATGAAAAGGGCATGATGACGTCCTATTTCTTTGCGTCAAAAATAACACTATTAGGGTTCCTACAAATAAAACTGGAAATCGTTTGACCTTTTTCAGAATATCTATTTCGCAAAGACAAGACGTTGGAGTAAATATTAGATTTCGTTTAAGATTGAGATATAAAAAGGTTGGGGGAATAAGCGACAAATAAAAAAAATATGAAACTAACTATCTTCGCCGAACATTTTCCTTTTCAACCATAATGGTTTCGATTTATGGTGACTATTCATTTTTAAAATCTAGACATGGCGTCATTTAGAGCTTCTTCTCCGCTTCGTTCTTTTTTTACATAATTTGGTTTGTTGTCTATAATTGTGTTTTACTCATTTTATTCTGTGATTTTTTCGTGAATGTAAAATCTGCTTTGTGTATGTGTAAACTTATATACTTCTCTGTGTGTATTTTACTGTGTTATTTTGTATGTGCTAGTGTTTGTTTATGGACCCATGGTCTGACGATAGATTTTACTATTATTTTCATTTATTTCTTGTATACATATAAATTACATTTTAAAATATTGATATAAAATCATTTAAAAATATAAAAAATGTGGTCCACTGGTGGCGGGAGCAGGGTCCAAGCTACCGGTGGTTAGAGTCTTAGAGACAGAAACCTCCTCACAATGCGAGCCGTATCAAGGAGGACTGCCTTATGGATCAGGCCTTTGATCTAACCGCGTAACAAAAGCCTCGACAGATGGTCGTCGAGGCTTTTGGCAATAAGGCCATTGGCCGTCACAATAATCGGCACAATGATAGCTAGCAGAATCCACATGCCACATATCGACAATCTCTTGGGCTAAGTCGAGAAAATTATTTTATTTGCTTATCCTTCTCAGCTTTCACGAGATATTCGTCATGTGGGATGGTAATGTCAACTATCATTGCACGGCGCGCCAATCGGTCTATCACTACTATACCTGGCTTATTATTGTTATCATTATTTACTAACTAAGCATTAGTTAGTAAATACGTGAGTAATTAATCTATACTAATATTATAAAGAGGTAAAATTTGTAAGTTTGTAAATTTGTATGTAGGGGGTAATCTCTGGAACTCATAATCCAATTCTAATTTTTTTTTAACTGGCAGAAAGCTACATTATTCCTGAGTGCTATAGGCTATAAATTGTTTCTATAACATGTATATTAACCGAGCTATCACAACTTTTGTCTAGCAAGTCGGAAAAAAATACCTCATAAAACAGAATTATTTGCGTGCGCTGCCTAAACAGTTGCTTAAAATTGAAAACAATGTATGGCTACCGGGTTTGTCTTAATTATTTCTACAAAAAAGTCCGCGATACCATATCTCTATCTTTTATATTTTAGCTTTTATACATCTTTTATTGCTATAAAAAAAAATTTTTTTGGCATACTTACGTTTGGTTGATTATTTGAGCAACAAAATATTAATTCTTATGACAATAAATTATTTCAGTATCACAAGAACATCATACAGATAAGATTTGCCATTTACAGTATATCAATTGGTCATACAGTTTCGGAGATAATATAAAATTACTAAAACGCAAAATGCCCAGGCCCTAGCGTAACTTTCACTGTGCAGACGTTTTACCTATTTGCCCATAGATGGCGTTCTGCAGTTACGTCATTTTTTTGAATCGCGGTGTTAAGACTTTCCGTGGATTGATGACCCTCTCGAATTTTTATGCACACGTTGTTGTTAGTTCTGAAGATCTAATCATTACATGTCTGTTGCTTATTGGTTTCGGTTGTTTCGTTTCGTTCGTATGGTTGTTGTAGTTGAGAGATACTTCGTAATCGAAATTCGAAAATATCGTAATTATTCGTAATTTTGTTGTTTTGTATGTTCGTCTTCGTAGTTTCGTACTAGTACTTCGTTCTATCGTAATAATCGATCCGAGTTATTCGATATTACGATTGTTTTGTTTTGTAAAGGCAGACGGTGTTCGAGTCGCTCTCCCTTTGTTCATAATTGTTTTCAAGTCTGTGCGTAGTTTGTTGAGAGCATGCCTAAAAGGAAATCTCAACTGTCCCGGCAGAAGAATCTGCCCCTGAAAATGAGCAGCGCCTCTCGAGCAATAGAGAAAATATTTCGCAAGCACGCGCTAGAGAATCTAGCTCCGAGCGCTCATAGCGCTTCGCTGGCCAAAATGTGAGGACGTCGCGGGCCCGTGCTCGAGAAACTAGCGCTGAACGTGCGCACTAGCATGTCTCTGAGACAAGGGATAGGGAGACTAGCGCTGAGCGCTCGCAGCGGCTTGGTAGGCAAAATGTCATAACATCGCAGGCCCGTGCTCGGGAATCTAGCGCTGAACGTGCGCACTTGCGCAGCGTCTATCTCATTTAAGGCAGCATGTCTCTGAAACAAGGGATAGGGAGACTAGCGCTGAGCGCTCGCAGCGGCTCGCTAGGCAAAATGCCATAACATCGCAGGCCCGTGCTCAGGAATCTAGCGCTGAACGTGCGCAGCGTCTATCTGATTTAAGGCAGCATGTCTCTGAAACAAGGGATATCCCTAGACTAGCGCTGAGCGCTCGCAGCGGCTCGCTAGGCAAAATGCCATAACATTCGGTAATCTTTGAAGCTAATAAAATTAAATACAGTAATATCAATCGAGTGTAATCTTATGTTAAAATAAGAAATTTTCCGCGGACGAAGTCGCGGGCAGAAGCTAGTAATAATGCATAATAATAAATGTGAGTTTACTGGTCTGTACAGACTTCAGTTTAGCTATACACCACTATTTAGTAATTAGTACAAAAAAGAATGGGCTGTCTCCGTAGCTGTTACTGATCATAATATTAGCGTAATCAAAAGTAAAAAAAAGAAATTCAATTTTTAAATAATTTAATTTTTAACGAAACTTAAATAACGAAAACAGCTGTTGGAGGTGGGGCATGCTTGAGCGAGATCACGCGAACGTGAGCGGGAGATGACGATTAATGAATACTGCTATGTCATGAATAGCCTGTACAATATTTCTGGGATGACTTTTTGGGATATAAACAAATGCTAATAACTTTGCTGTTTATGAATATTATTTATTGATACTTTACAAATGTAATGAGAAGACCGGCTAGAATAAGCACTTTAAGTATATGTATCTACTTGTTAAAAATTAGTTATTAATTATAGCGGATAAAAAATACACATTCTGTGAAAATTTTCATCAACACGTTTCATGAGATAGGAACAGGCCGCTGATAGACAAATAAACTGACGGACTGTTAGAGGTACAGTGGACGTTTAGAAATAAAGTCTCATTATCACCCTTTGAAAACGGAATCCTAAAAAGTATTTCAAAGTAATCGTATCGGGTAGCAATTTAACAGTTTACATTTACCCCTCCGGCTAAAAATAGCCCATATTAAAGTACCCCCAGTTATCGATCGACACCATTCTAATACAATTTTAAAACCTAGAAGATAGTTTTGTATTCAAGCCATTCGCAGTAGACTTTTTAAATGTTGCTTGGATAACGTTTATAGCCGGGGAGAACCACGCTAATACCACTTAGACCGAGTGTCTACTTACCAAGTTGCATTTTCTGAACCGCCAGTTGAATTAAACAGTGGAATAGGTATTTTATTTAAAAGAAAATTGTGGTTTACATAATTTATAAAGAGTTTGAAAGTAAAATTTTATTATACTTAGGGCTTAGTACATTTAGCATGTCTTCCCGTAGCGTTGGCAGCGAAGCGGCGAGCAGTGTCAGTGTACAAAACAATGTGTGTGTGTCAATTATAAACTGTATCTTGAATACTTTAAACGTAGTATCGTTTGAGAAAATTGAAAGTTCGCGCGGCCGCCCGCGGCGCCGTGAGCACTCCGAGGACCAAAAAAATCTCAAGCGATGCTACGTTTTATAACAATCACGATAAAGTTTAAAATTAAATAACACTGAAACTACTGGCCGCTTTGCTGCCATTTCTGTGTGACTCGGCCGGTGCTATAAATGTGCCTAATTTGGACACCCAGTTTATTTTAGTCCTATCAAATAGAAGGCCTATAGCTGTTTACTGGTTATAAGGTTTACACTCTGGGCTGCACACTACAGTTAAGTCCCAGATGGAAAACCCAAGAACATTTAGAACCGAAATTGAATTACCAGCAGTTTATTTTTATTTAGTGGTCTTAAGTTGTGTCAAACGCGTGTAAATAAAGGTGAATCGATTCCGTCTCAATGAAATCAAGGCATTAAAAGGCAAAGGCAAAGGCATTAAGTCCGCCTTTGTACAGTTTTTTTACTTGTGCATAAAATTTTTATAAATAAATAATAATAAATAAATAAATCTGGGGTTTTAAATAATATGGGGAGTTTGTTCCGCCACTTCATCTTCACAGCAAAAACACTAGGAAGTGGCAAAGCGCGGGCTTTTTTGGGGACTCCCTTATGTAATTTTGACATTCAAAAAGCGACTGATCCTCAGCTTAATTTGAATAAATGAGTTTAGATTTTTATTGATTTTAATACTTTGTATACAGTCTACACTTTCTTATTATAAATTCTTTCTTAAATTTAATACTTTATCTACACGCTACACTTTTTTATTACAAATTCTTTCTTGTTTTTATTATTTTGCCTACCACTACAGTTTCTTATTGTAATTTTTTTTTTGTTAATTAATTTTATCCTTTTTCCAGATATCCCCGAATACGACCTTCTACATGCAATCGGAGTCCCATTCAGCAATCCGAAAACGCAGTACTTCGACGAGGGTCTCGATGGGTTCCCTGCGTACGGTCTCATGCCAGGATCCGACATAAAGTCCCCATACCGACTATTCATGCCAGAGAAGCTGTATGCAGAATACTCTATAACAGCAACTGTCAGACCGGCAAACAAAGATGGCGGTTTCTTATTCTCAGTCGTTAACCCTTTAGAAACTGTCGTGCAATTGGGGGTGCAGTTGATCCCTTCGGGGCCTGGACTTACTAACATATCCTTGCTGTACACTGACGCCAATATCTATGCGTTATCTCAAACGATTGCGTCTTTCGTGGTTCCGTCTTTTGCGAGGAAATGGAGCAGGTTTGCGTTGAGGGTTACGACTGAGAATGTGACCCTGTTCTTGAACTGTCATGAGTTTGATACTGTTGTGGTGAAGAGGAATCCGATGGAGCTAGTCTTCGATTCTGCGTCTACATTGTATGTTGGGCAAGCTGGACCGCTAATCAGAGGCGCATTTCACGTGAGTAGCTTTCATTGTTATGGTTAATGAATTTATACTAATAATTATTAGTATTTGTTTTTAAATGTCTATTATGTTTTTAGTTTTAAGTACATCAAAATTGACAGTTTATCGACCGTTTATTACATCGGCCAATTTTAAGTTCTTTTGACCTACCATGCTTAAACTTTATTAAGGCTCCTACTGACCGGTGTGACGCCGACGCGACGTTTCAATGCGACAGCGATGCGACAACTCATTTTGTAGAAATTGTTCTACAAATAATATTTTTTTTTTTTTTTTTTTTTTTTTAAATATTATAAACTAGTACTTGACTGCAATCCCACCTGATGGTTTGATCTGCAGATCAAATTATTCGAAAACTAGTTGTCGCATTGTCGCGTCAGGCTTGTCTGCGGGGAGCTTTTATATTTGAAAATAGTATGTACAGGCACTTTACATCCAATAATAACTTTAAATAGGTACGTTTATGAACCGTTTGAAACAACCCCCACTCTGCAACAGTTGGTGTAAAGATTCCCTAGTGGCAATGCCAGCAAACTTTTCTATTAAGTCGACGTAAAACGTTACAGAGTCAGAAAGTATCTAACCCCAGTGCATGAACTTGTTTATGTAATCATGAATTCTTTGGGAAATACTGTGTTTAAGATAGTACATCAAAAGGGAATAATAAAAAAGTGATACACACTACGTATATCGTGTACGACGTAGTTCAAATTCAAGCAACCAATTTGACATTTTTAATTTATATGAAATTTAATATACAACATATCGTCCCCGTAGTTGGAAAAATAAATAACTCTGATTTTGTAGTTCTGAGATAAACGCGATTTAGTGTTTTTTTTTTCAGTTAATTTTCATTTCTTAAAAAATGTGAGACAATTTTACTGTCGGCAATTTTATATTTTGTGGACCTGATTACCTTTTACATTATGCTTTAACAAACTGAACTCTATCTTTAACTATAACTAAATAACACTTAAAACATCAAGTTGTTTAATTTTGCCACAACTGTTATTTATAACGTAACTACAATTAGCTACTTATTTCGGCAATTTATTTAGTTTTCCTACAAGCTAAATACATTTGGTAGAGTAAAATTTGGTGAAATAAATGCAGTTATTGAATTTATCAAACTCGAAATATTTTTAAATAGAAAATTTAGTGGCTTTGTACGTTATTATTACTTTGATATTTTTTAACTACTATTGGTCTCATATAAAATAAAAGCTGTATTATGATATTAATAAAGTTATATTAAGAAAGAAATAGAACAGTACAACAATAACATTTAGAAATAGTGTTTTGTAATCAGATACTTATCTTACCACAAACTTAAAAAAAATAATTAAATTACACTAATTAGAACAAGTAGAAACAAATTAACTTAAAGTATTCTTTCAAATCAAAACAGAAAATAATTTGAACCCAAAAAATAATATTATGGCTCTAAAATCAGAGACCTAATTACAAAAGACATACCTACTTAAGTAGTAAGTAAAACTATGAAAAACTTAAAATAGGTATCAATTAGAACTAAAAAATATAAGTCAAATCAAAACATAATTAAAACAGTACTACTATAATCCTATTCTGTATTAAAACTCAAAAAATTAAGATTGTTCGCACCTAAGGCATAGGCAATACAAATCATTATAAAACTTTAAAACGACTCAATTCAACTAAAAGTATTTCGTAAGACACAACTTAAATAAAACTCAAAAAATAATATGACACTAATCAGGTACATTGAGTACACCAATCAACAACTTCTAATATCAATTTACTTTTAACTAAAATACCTTCTTAACAAAATAAAACATAATTTAAATTAAAAACAATTGAAATGACTGTACCTAATCAATACTTAAATGTAAACTTGTAAAAAAGACATAAACATAGGTACCGTAAAACGTCGTAGTCTTAGTCTCTGTCATCTTTGACCAAGACTATAGTAAAGAGCAAACCAATCACAAATAAAACAAAAAAAATATTATTTAAAATGAAATAACAAATTAATTAAAAAGCATGACTCTAAAAATAAACATCACGTTAATTTAACAATGTAAAAACCCTATTGTAAAATCATTTTACTCATGCTGTTAGGGTTTAAAAGTTTAGTTTAGTTTTCAGCAATATGTAGAGCAGGGAGCCAAAAAAACGCTTACTCATCGACTTCAGATGAATCAGTGGAATGTGGTGGACCCTGGTCTTCGTTTAAACACGGTAAACTTTCGTACCAGCCGTGAAGCTCTTTAGGAATTATATTTTTCTTACAGAGCTGTAAAAGGTCTTTCTTTTTTTGTTTTGTTATAGGAAGACATTGTTTATATGCCCGGGGAAGATCTTCAGCACTTATAGTTGGCATTTCAGAGTTTGGAGTTCTCCTAGTCGGTCTCCCTGGTTTACAAAGAGTATTTAGTAAGTTATATGGCCCATCGTAATCGTATCTGTATTTAATAAAACCAGGTAATTCCTTTTCAAATCTAAGACATTTTATTTTTAACCAGCACACTTTCTCCCCATTCTCCGCTATAGTTTTGTTTTTAATTATTTTCGAAGCAAGTGCTTTTACATCAATCATGTCTTGATATGACAATTCAGTTACATTATAAGGAGTTACATTTTTATTTTGTCTTTTTGATCTTGACCGTAGCATAATTCCCTTCCAATCTATTATAGAATACGTGTCTGTGTACCTTTTTTCTTTTTCTATGGCACTATGCATTGAATCTACTTCCATAAAACTATGACCACTTTCTAGATACTTCTGTTCTAATACTTTGATTGTCTCATGCGTATGTACTAAGTACAATAAAAATGCTGCTATGTACTGATTTCGGTTTTGTCCCGAGCACGTGTCGGAATAAATGGTGACGTGCGTTAAAACCTCGGGGAGATTCTTAATCCATAAATGAATAGCAGATGCTATTTCAACACTGCCTCTTTTGCCGTTTATTTCCGTCCAGATCATACAGTGAGCGTCGTTCTGTGGAGGTTTAAACTCATAAATAGATAAATTATATAAATTTAATTTTCTGGAATAATACATTAGACTATCTGCAGTCGATGGAATCTGCAGTAGACTTTGCAAGTCCATGGTGACACACAATTAATATGATTCATCTTCGTCCGACTTCTTTTTATCCAGCTCTTTAGATCTATAAGATGCCTCTTTTCGCTCTATATGTTCAGTATACTCATTTTGAATATTTACATTGGTTTTATCTTTTTTGTAATTGTTACACATGCTACATTGATCCTTCTTGGGGTGATAGAACGCTAAATTGTATTCTGTACCAAACACTTTCTTGTAAATGTTTAATTTTACTGGCACTTTATTGCTTTCTTTCATTTTCTGCACATACAAATCATACATTTTTGATATTGACAAGGTAGGTTCTAAGTATTTCCTGGTTGTTTTCTTTCTACAGTAATGGGAATCAATTACAGGAAAACTTTCAATATGATTTTTTACCTCTTGTATCTGCTCTTCAGGAGTTTTGTTCGCAGGTGCTTGTCTGCCACGATTATCCATTTTTGTAAATACACCATGATCATCCACATGTTTTACTGCAGTTTCGATTGGACCAGTAGAAATGCAAAGAGTGGACATAAAATAGTTTTTGCATACTCGTTCAAATACAGTCTTATTTTTATAGAAACCGTATTCTCTGCTAGAACTTCTTTGTTTGTCGATCGGTACAGTTTTTCTTGTAGTCTGCACTGGCTTAATGATGATGCGCTTAAGCAAAAACTCTTTTTGGAGCTTAAAATCTTGTATAGACCAATAGGATTTGCAAAGTTCCTCACGCTCGTTTTGTGTAAACTTTTCTGTACATTTTTGGCGACAATTTTGGCTGCATTTAGGACTTTTAGGTAGTTTAGCTGCAAGAAACTTTCCAGTTTTACTTTTATATGGCAAACATTTTCGTTTCTTCTCCAACTCTTTATTTCTTTTCCAGTTTGTTTGATTAGAATTTTTCCATCTGTAGATTTTTTTTTCCTTATTTCCTGTTTCTATTTCTGAATCTGTTGTCTCATCGATTGTGATATTGTTTTCCATGATTCTTCTATCAGGGTTAACTGGTAAGACTTGGTCAATAGGAGTTTCAATAATAGCGCGAGTTGTTATAATATTACCTGTTTCATCTTCAGAATAACTCGACAAAATGGGGTTTATTCGTTCAAATCTCTTTACTCTTTTTTTCTTCTTTGCTACTGAAATAGTGATGTTTACTAAAGAACTACGTTTCCTTTTTATATTATTTTCTTCGTCTGTGTCCGGAATCCATGAAGATCCAGAATCAGAAAAAGGTTCTTCATCTGTCGAAGGTGGCATTGGTTCGATACCCGAAATAGGACTTGACCCTCTGATATGCGAACTGAGATCTTTATAGTTGTATAATATTATGTTGTCATCTTCATTAAAATTAATTTTACTGCTACTCAAAGACATGGGACTGACATTTACAGGCATAGGTGCTGATTGGGGTGGGTTAATGTTATTAGTAATAATTTCGCTAGCCATTATTGATGCTGGAGCCGAAACACATGTAATTATCTTAAATTCGTCATGCTCAGGAAGCTTAGGAACATCAGAAACCAACAACCCATCTGGCATTTTTTCTATCGTAATATCAACAGCAAAATCTATGTCGTTGCAAACATTTTTGTGCATTTCGGATGGTAATTTCTGGCATGTTATAACATTATATTTTTGTGGGCTGACAATAATGGTACTTTGGTCCTGTTGTTTGATTGTCTTATTTTTGTCCTAAAACAATAAGAAGCAATAATATAGTAGGTATTTAATGAGGAAACAAGTAAAATAATAATCTAAGACAAGAGTTTATGAAGTCAAGTTTGTCAAGTCAAGGAACACGTTTGGTCATCAAGCTTTATATGCCTCGGAATTCGCCAACTTTGACACGGTTAGATACATTAGGTACCTATCTATGAAGGTTGGTTAGGTCAGTTAGGTTAATTAGGTAATAATGTCAGCCATAAAACATGAGTTAGGTACGTGTAACGGGACCACCCCTAAGAACTATCTGAGCACCTAGTAAACAAAACTGCCTAGTAAACAAAACAAAAAAAACATATTGTTAACTAAAAATATTTTTTTTGCTATAGGTACCTACTTATGTTTTTCTGATTTAAACGTTAAAAAATGAAAACACACTATTAAAAAATGTTTAACGAAAATACCTAACAAAAAACAATTTATGTGACAAGCTAAAAGTAACCTTACTTCTGCAACTTAAGAGTCAAAATTCAAATGAAAGCAGAAGAGTTATCAACTTTTCCCACAACGCAAAATGATTGATATTCAAACTCGGTGGTAGGAAAAATAAATAAAATAATAAATATCAGTACATAGTTATGACATAATTATTAATTAATGTTATTCAAACATGTTCTTGCGGTTATGAAAAACGTACCTAATCGTATTATTTCTAATTTCTTAATTTAATTTGCAAAAAAAATGTTCTAAATTATCGTAGGTACATACCTCAGATGAATCTTCTTCCTTTTGACACATTTTCACCATAAATCTACCTCGCGAATCCATTATTGGTCACTCTGACGTCAACGCAATTGAAGGTCACGTATTACACTAAAACGCACGACACGCGAGCGCGAGCGATGCATCAAACCCCACTCGCTCACCCCCGCGCCCGCTCTCCGTCGTCGTTCCCGATCAGTCATTGCATAGATACTTACAATATTTCGCGCCAAATTCTCTTAAATTTTATGATAACTTTCCTCAGGGTGCATTTTGTTTTATGGCTATTATAAACAACTTAATTTATTTAATTTTATTTGCCTAGCATCTTATAATTAATCATTATCTAGTTGTAGAAGAAATAGATAACATCAAGTATTTATAAATTAGGCACGTTTTATCAGAATTCGGAATAGCAGAATTAAATAAATAGAGTTGTTTAGTTTTCCTAGAACATAGTTAGATTTGTGAAAGAATTTTGAAGTTGAGGAAATATTCAACAACTCATGTTATTTAATTTATTTGACATTCAACTTATTATTGACCACAATTATTGATTTATTTACTGAGTTACTTATTTTTCCTTTAAAAAAATAGTGTCTGTCTGAAGATATTTATTATTCCAACTGTCCGACAACAATGGCTATTTTTTTGGAACGGAATAAGATATGAAAATGCCTGTAAGGCTCAAATATACGGCATGTTTTAGGTGTTTTGAAAATAGGGAAAAGTCAATATCGCCAAAATTGGACTTATTTAATTTTCCAACTACGGGGACGATATAATCTCATGTCAAAGTAAAACAAACTGCTTTAAAACGTCTTGATCGATTCTTATGAAATTTTGTGTGCATATGCAGTAGATCAGAAAATAGAACTTTAACAAATAAAACTAAATAAATAGAATTTCTCTAAAAACATAATTATATTTTCGCACTGTTTACAATGCTCATCCCTTTGCTGTTGAATTAGAGACCAACCCTACAATGGGAGAGTAACAACCTAGGTATTGATCCAATATCACATAGGACATAATATTTTCACAATGCGATAATAATATGCGACGACACGCAATGCGAAAATATTATATGCTAATTCCGTATTGTTGGGTATCTCTATGTCTATTATTAGCTTGCACTGATTATAATTAATTAACTTCTCACTTATGACCCGCCCTTATATGTCGGCCGTACAATTCTTCATGTGGTGGGCGTCTAATGAGCCGACTAAGGCATTCATTGTCTGTAAGTATTATTGGCTATCGTAACTTTGAAAGCAGATGTAGTTTTGAGGATAGTGTTTCTAAAAATCTTATGTTAACCCGGCGTCAGTACGGTAGAAAATAGGTAGGCAACAACAGCGTGGTGGGTCATAATATTTAGTATGTATGTATTTATGTATCTATTATTTAGGATATGTATGTATGTATTTTAGTTTAATATTGTATAAGTTGGTATTTACTATTTGCACCAACAACAGCCCCATTTTATATCGTGATAAATCACTGTCCATCCTAAGGTTGCCTGGAAGAGATCGCGGAAAGCGATAAGGCCGCCCATTGTATGTTTTGTAGTGTATATGTTTTCTTTTGTTATGTATTTTTGTGGTGTACAATAAAGTATATATAAATAAATATAAATAAATAATGACCCGGATTTTAAACTGTAGCAGATTTTTATCATTTCAATGACATTTAGAGCAAATTTGGGTTGGAGTGTAGCCTTAGAGCGCTACGGCGCGAGGACTTAGAAAAATTTAGTTTTCTAAGTATTTTTTTCATAGTGCCCCCAAGACGACACTCTGACCCAAATTTGTATTTAACTTGAAGAATAGTTCTCAAATTGATTGATCTAATATTTTGGAGACTAAATAAAAAAATAAGTTATACAAAGATATTTTCATGTATTTAACAAGTCAGTATAAAACTTACTACAAAAAAATCAACTTCCAGAAAGTTAGTAATAGAAAAACAAAAAATGACTTATTAACACTTATTTTTAACTTTTTGGAATGACAAATGTGTAATCTTTATGAAAATATACGTAAAAAATATAAAGAATCTTAGGGTTAATCACTATTAGCACGTGATCATCTTCCTCGTTTTTCGAAGAATTTTCACCTTCTTCCGAGTCTCTTTCTTTTAAAATTGACAGAATTCGCTGCCTTTCGCGTTCCTCTTTATCCATTATTCAAATATAACCTAGAAATAATAAAATATACTTAATGTAATATACGTAATGTCGGTACAAATAAATAAACGAAATTATCAAATAATGTCAACGTAATTTGCACGAAATGGTATCATTGAATGTATAGTTGTGTCATATTTACCTTTTTGATATTTGACCACGTCTATCTTCCTGTGCAGGCGCACACTTTTTCAGTTGAAATAAGAAACAAGGGTGGCGGGGCACTAACAGCAGCTACTGAGAAGCGTGGTTATGTTACAGTATTATTTTCTTAAATACCCGCATTTAAAAGCATCACGGGTCATTATGACCCAACCTAGCAGACGCCGGGTTAAAACAATAGGGATCTTTAACAGTTTTAGACAACTGCTAAGTGGTATCACCGGCGAAATGCCAATTCATAGGTCTCGAAATCGAACCAAAGAGATAAACTCTGGTTTTTCGGATTTATATTAGTGTGTGTATTGTCACAAGTTATGACTTGCCTCAAAAACGGTGAGGAAAAACGTCATGAGGAAAGCGGCTTGGCTGTGACATATTTTTCGATAGCATAAAAGCCAAGTCAGAAGCCACCAGGTAAGTCAGTACCTACACTAAAAGAAGACGAAGTTGATTATCGTCATTGTTAAAGAATTTACATATTAATCAATGCTGAGTGTTATTAAAGTTTATGCCTCAAACAGACTTAAGTAAAACAAAACTAAGACTAAACAAAATGATCTAAGACGTAGAACAATTCAAAGTTTTACTATAATCTCAACAATTAATCATAAACTGAGCTGACCTTTTAAGGTTAATGAGAACGAAGTTTAACTGAGATTAAGACAAAGGCACATACCGAGAAAATATTGAATAAAATAGTAAATACAAACCATTTCAATTTATGAGATAAATTAGTGATTTAACAAATAATGGAACTGCAATTCTTTACGGGAGACAGACATTTGTCTTGCTAACAATTGGATCTCTAAATAATAATTATGAGCGCAAACTACTTATGGAGATCACAAGATGCCTTTGGTATTTGCATCTGCAAATATTCTGTTAAAATCTTCTTGGTACAATCACTGGCTTGAGTGTTTTATATTTTATAGAGTTGTTGTTCTATGGTTTTATGTTTAAATATAGAATTTTTTTAATTCGTCAATGTGTCGCCTGATGGCTGTATTGTATATTTTTCATATGTATTTTATCTAACATTAAAACTACTATTTACAATCTCTATCTTTGGATTCACGACCTGCTGGCTACAAGAGTAGTCAACATAGTCAACAAGGGTTATGGGCCCAGGATGCCCGAAGAAGAGAAATTGTAGTTACTGTTGAAAAAGATACATGAGCGAGCTGGCTACCATGTCTGCAGGAGGCGGAAGCGTGAGTGGGGTTTCTATTGAGAAATTGCGGGGGCGAGAGAATTACTTGCTCTGGAAGTTTAATATGAAACACCTGCTGATCTATAACGACCTTTGGTGTTCTATTGTCGGGTATCCGGAGGACGACAAGTCCAGTCCAGAGCTGAAACGACGTAAGGATGAAAAGGCGTTGACAACGATCTGCCTATCAGTGGACGCTTCATGCGTGTCCCACGTAATGGCTGCTGAGACGAGTAAGGAAGCCTGGCTGAGCCTGGAGAAGGTGTACGACGATAAGGGCATAGGCAGGAGACTGAAACTGTTGCGGATGCTGTGCTCGGTAAAGTTGGACGACTTCGGTGGCGACATGGATAAATATGTTGGCGAATGTATGTCTCTATCGCAACAGTTGGCGGCTGTTAATAAACCGATTGACGACGAGTTCCTGGCGGCGATAATTCTTCAGGGATTACCTTCTAAGTTTGATCCGATGATCATGGCCTTGGAAAGTAGTGTGAGCGACCTGACCAGCGACTTTGTGAAGGCTAAATTGCTTCAGGATACAAAGTGGTCTGACAATTGCAAAGGTGGAGATTGCCTGGTTGCAAATAAGTCGGAGAAAAAGTCTGGGAAGAAGCGCGAAGGGAAGAAGCCGAGGTGCTGGAACTGTGGAAAGTCTGGTCACGTAAAGAGTGAGTGTACCCAGAAAGGGAAAGCCATGATGGCGTCTCGGTTCTTGGCTGACACGTGGTACGTCGACTCGGGTGCGTCGAGCCACATGACGGGACGGCGAGACTGGATACACGACTTTTCTACTAGCAGTGTAGAAGTGAACGTGGCGAGTGGACAGACTTTGAAATGCGTCGGTATCGGTAACGTGTATTTAAAACTCGGAGATAATGATTTGCGTCTTAAAGAAGTGATGTACGTTCCAGGACTGAGTGTAAATTTACTTTCTGTAAATAGTCTAGTGGTTAAAGGGCTTAGAGTGGAGTTTACTGAGTCTACTTGTAGGATTTTTCGTAATAAATCTTGTATGGCTAGTGTTAGATCAAATGGCGGGGTATACAAACTGCATACTAACGCGGTAGCTTTAAGTAGTGTAAACAAGGAGGTTTCAAAGGAGTCTTGGCACCAAAGATTAGGTCATCTTAGTTATGACAGCTTGAAGTCACTGTCACACGTCATTGATTTTCAGGATAACGAAATTGTAAATAATTGCGATATTTGTATTCTGGGAAAACAATTTAGGTTTCCACATAAGAAATCTGGTCGTGACGTGGCATCTAAGCGGTTGGACCTGGTGCACACAGACTTGTGTATGATCCCTGTTGCTTCAAACTCAGGTAAGCGTTACATTTTGACCTTCCTAGATGACCACTCGCGGAAAGTATTCTTGTATTTCTTGAAAAATAAGAGCGAAGTAGCTAGTGTTACCAAACAATTTGTTAGGCTTGTGGAAAACCAATGTGAATCCAAAGTAAAGGCAATACGCAGTGATAACGGTACGGAGTACGTAAATAAAGAGCTGAGCGCATTCTTTAGAGAGAAGGGTATTGTGCATCAGGTTACTGTTCCCTATTCCCCCCAAATGAATGGTGCGGCGGAAAGGTTGAATAGAACTCTTTTGGAACGGGTGCGCTGCATGTTGTATCACGCGGGTTTGGATCACAAGTTGTGGGCTGAGGCGGCTAATACTGCCGGGTACCTTATTAATCGTTCTCCCTCTAGTAGGTTAGGTGGGAAGACACCTGAGGAGGTTTGGTCGGGTAAAAATGTGAAGTATAACCACTTGCGGGTTTTCGGTTGTGAGGCCTATGTACATATTGTTGATGCTAAGCGAAATAAGTTACGACCTAAGAGTAAGAAGTTAATATTTGTCGGTTATGATGACAATGGTTGTTCTTATAGGTTGTATGACTCCGAGACACGTGGTATTACTAGAGGCCGTGATGTCATATTTAATGAACGTGTGTTCCCAGCCAAAGAGCTAGGAACTGGACACGGATCAGCCACTTTAGAAATTTTTCTTTCAGGGGAAGAAGCTGACGATTCCACTGATGTGAGGAAGTCAAGCGTGCCTGAGAGTGTGGTGGTGGTTGGTGATGGTGATGCAGCTCGGGGGTCTGTCACTGAAGAGCCGGTAACGGTGAATATTGAACCGGTTGTGTCAGCGAGCGGTGATGATGGCGGCGACGACATTTTTTTGTTTGAAGATAGTGTTGAGGAGGTGGTGGAGCCTCCGGAAGTTCCGGAACCGAGGTACAATCTTAGATCTAGACAACCTAAGGGTCTATACGCACATGATGCGATCCCAGCTGAACCGCGCACTGTTAAGGAAGCTCTGGGTTCGGGGCAGAGTGACTTATGGCGGCAAGCTATGCAGGAGGAGATTGATTCGTTCAATCAGCATGGGGCTTGGGAGCTGGTGGATCGGCCTATGGGCAAGAATGTAGTTCGGAACAAATGGATCTTCAAAATTAAGTGTGACGCCGAGGGGAAGATAGCCCGCTATAAGGCTAGGTTAGTAGCCAAGGGGTTTACCCAAAAGTATGGTGAAGATTATTTTGAAACGTTTTCACCGGTAGTACGGTACAGTTCTATGCGACTGTTGTTAGCGTTAGCCGTAGAGATGGACTTGTATATAGACCATCTGGACGTACAGACGGCGTTTCTCAACGGTAATTTAGATGAGGAAATATTTATGTTTCAACCGGAGGGGTTCATTTCACCTGGTAGAGAAAATAAGGTCTACAGATTGAAGAAGGCAGTCTACGGACTGAAGCAAGCTTCACGAGCTTGGTATCAGAGGGTGAAGGACGTGCTTCTGTCGACCAGTTTTGTTCAATGCCAACATGAACAATGTATCTTCTACAAACGAAATGGTAAGTCGGTTGTTTACATTGCTTTGTACGTCGACGATTTTGTTGTTTGTTACAACGATGTGCGCATGGCTGAAGAGCTGAAAGAGAGTTTGCGCAGACCGTTTAAGATGAAAGACTTAGGAGCGGTGCGACAAGTTCTTGGGGTCGCGGTAGAGCGTGATAAGACGAACAAAACTCTCAAGCTTTGTCAAGCGCGGTATGTTGAGCGTTTGCTTGATAGTTTCGGTATGTCGGAATGCAAGCCAGTCAAGACTCCTTTGGACCCAAATACTAAGTTTACTGATACGAGTGTGTTAGGCGAGGGTACTGTTCCGTATAGGGAATTGATAGGTTCTCTTATGTATCTGAGTGTTTTTACACGGCCGGACATTACGTATGCAGTTTCGTATTTGAGCCAGTTTAATACTTGTCATACTATGGAACACTGGAGGGTTGCGAAACGTGTGTTGAGGTATCTTAAGGGGACTCACAACGTTTGCCTTGTGTTTAGTAAGTCAGGTAATGTAAAGGTAGAGGGGTTTGTAGACGCGGACTGGGGCGGTGACGTATGCGACCGAAAGTCATTTTCGGGTTTTGTTTTCAAGTATGGGGGAAACACCATCTCTTGGGAGTGCAGGAAACAAACATGTGTTAGTTTGTCAAGTACTGAGGCGGAGTACGTTGCTCTTAGCGAAGCCGCTAAGGAGGCACGTTGTCTTAGGGACTTGGTGACTGAATTGACTGGTAGTTCTGGGTTGGTAGTAGATTTGTTTAATGATAATCAGTCTGCTCAGAAACTAAGTGTCAATCCAGTGTTTCATAGAAGGACCAAGCACATAGATATAAGGTACCACTATGTTAGGGAGGCTGTAAATGATAATGTCATTAAGTTGAATTATTTGTCTACTCAGGAAATGGTGGCGGACATTTTAACTAAGTCTTTGTGTGCTCCTAAACATAAATTCTGTGTTGTGAATTTGGGCTTATTTTAAGGCAGTAGAGCCAGCGGTGATGTCTAAGCTCAAACAGCGATTGAGGGGAAGTGTTAAAATCTTCTTGGTACAATCACTGGCTTGAGTGTTTTATATTTTATAGAGTTGTTGTTCTATGGTTTTATGTTTAAATATAGAATTTTTTTAATTCGTCAATGTGTCGCCTGATGGCTGTATTGTATATTTTTCATATGTATTTTATCTAACATTAAAACTACTATTTACAATCTCTATCTTTGGATTCACGACCTGCTGGCTACAAGAGTAGTCAACATAGTCAACATATTCATTATAATATTCTAAGCTAGTTTTAAAGGCTTATGTAATGACTATTATTCTGAAGTTCACGTTGATCACAACGTGAACTTCATTCAATCGGTAAAAAAGTTGCACAAGAATTATTTGATTTTTATACAGAGTGTAAAAAGACCCTTAACGTAAACGAAAACTACATAATTATTCTACCTACCACTGGGATAGTTTTTTTTTTCTAGAACGTACCTGGGAATTCACCGGTTCTGGAGATATTGAAGGTCAAAGTGAAATATTTTTTTCGTCTTTTTTTTCAAAATCGTATTTCAAGTATAATTAGTAAACTTTCTTCCGAACAAACATTATCAAAATTGACGATTTTTTAGAACAAATTACGCATTTGTAGCTACGAAAATGCAATAGATACTAAACGCAAGCGGGCGGTCGGTTCAACGCCCAATCGCGGGCGGCAAAGGCCGGCCTTACGCTCAGCTGATCGAACGTAACGCCCTTTTTAATGCGGGGAATAAAAAAACATCACTTTTTTAAACATGGAAAAAAAAATAGATTTCCTAGCAATATTTTTGGTCAAAGTTACTTAATTTTATGTACATGTATAGTTATCGGCTATGTGATCGATCTTTTTACACAATATATAATATAACGTACTACTTCCGAATATCTACAAATCTAACTATCTATATAAATAAAAGAAGAAGCTGACTGACTGAGTAACTGGGTTCCTTTTATAATGTAGGGGAGCACTAAAAAAAATGGGGGTGCATAGTTAGTAGAACTTTATTAATAATGAAAGTTTCAAAGTTAATTGTGAATTTTCAAAGTTATTTCAATAAAATGTTTTATTTGGGCTATACTTACGTTCCTAATAATGATTATTGGCGATATCCCTTTTTGCAGATCAAATACCTAAGGGGGTAAAAGAGGGGTGCAAAATTAGTATATATATATACATATAACCTAACCTAACTTACCATACCTATCATATAGCTAACCTAACTAACTAACCTAACTACCTTATTAAAATGTATTGATTTTTAAATATACAAAATACATCGTTTTAAACCGAACTACTGCGCAGGGTGTTTCTATGTTACATACAATACTAGAGTAGGTAAGCAGTAGTAGTAGGAGGTAATAATTTAACTCGGTTGGTATAACATCGATAAATAAAGCACTACTTTGACTGGCCTGTTGATCGAGTGTTTAGTGGCCCTGCCGGCTAAGCCGGAGGTTGAGGGTTCGATTTCCACCCAAGATAAATGTTTATATGATGAACACGACCATTGATTCTGTCTGACCACAATTAGGGTTTTAAATGAATAACGCACACACACTTGCAAATGAATCCGAGCTTGCGTCGCGGCCGTCTGACTGTCTGTCTGTATGCGATAAACTCAAAACTTACTACACCGATGTTTTCACCAATAGAGTGGTTCTCAAAAAAGCTTTTAGTATATAATTTGTCAAGTTTTTGTATACATTTGCAAAAAATAACGATAATTGTTAGAGTTAAAGAATTAGCCGTCTGGGAGCTGGGCGTGGTAACCGACTACCATGCGAGCGAAGCCGCAGGGACCAGCTAGTTATTATAAAAAGTATTACTCAAATGAAGAATAAGACCTTTGTAAATGTATGCCTGTGTCTAGTGTAAGTAAATGTATACTATAAACGCAATGTATAAAAAGAGGTACCTACTATTCAAAAACTTTCAAGTTTGAGTTCTTCGGAGCAAACACTTAGTAAATTGCTTTCTTGCTTACTTATTCTTTGTGCATCGTAGGTGCGTTGTCAAACATTCAAACTCACATATACCTACAAATAGCCAGACCCGGAAGCTTATTACTTCCAAAATACACACATAATAGATTTCAAAGGTCTTCAGAAAACTTGAGTCTAGATATGCCCATGAATACCACTAATTTCTACGGAAAATCGTTTACAGTTGAAGCTGTACGGCTATGGAATACTTTGCCTCTGTCAGTGAGTCAAGCTCAAACATTACTCAATAATATTGTTTATTATATTATTATCATTCAATAATATTGTTAAAAATCTCCTAACACGTTTTAATATAACAGTTCCTTAATCTGTAAATGATTAGTATTAATGTACTGTATTTTTTTTTCTTAATTAAACGTATTTTATTTATCAATTCAAATAGTCATGAATGGTATTATTAATGTAAATAGTACACCACAAACTTCCTATTCATCTTTTTTCCTCCACTATCAAGTCCATCCAAAGGTTGTCTGTAAGAGATCGCTTTTAGCGACAAGGCCGCCCATTGTATCACCCTATGTAGCCCTTAAAGTTATCATTTGTAAGTTTTTATAGTGTACAATAAAGAGTATTCTATTCTATGCTATTCTTATTCCGTGTAGGATTCTAACCAATCACACGGAGCGCAGCAGCCAATCAGTCAACCACTGCGTCAACCATACCGAACATGATCAAACCATATAACAATACTGTTAACATTATTTTCACTAACGAGTTTAAGTCGCCTTCTAGTTCAGCTTCACACGCCAGCGAGAAACATGTCTCAGGCACAGCAGGTTTCCTCACGAAGTTTTCTTTAACCCTTTTTAACTTTTGATAACTATTCAATACGCACGAAAACTCAGAGGTGCGTGTCTTGCTAACTGTTACAACTTTTTTCGTCATTAAATCTTCTTTTAAATACAACGGTGTTGTATCCTAAAATCCCTCAATCTATCCTTAAAAAAATCCACGCTAAATAAGCACACCCCTCGTACCTACATTTTATTGTTTCAAAGAACAGGCCATGCCAGCCGTTTGATCGCGTGCTTTCGCCTTGGGTTCAAAATTAAGACCTAAGATTCGAATGTTTGCCGGTCACACTAATCCTATCACTACTTTAACTATTTTTGCCACTAAATCTTCTTTTAAATCAGAACGGTGTTGTATCCCAAAATTCCTCAATCTATTCATAGGAAAATCCAAGCTGAAATAAACACACCCCTAGTACATTTTGTTGTTTCAAAGAACAGGCCATGCCTCCCGTTTGATCGCGTGCCTTCGTAAACAAAGCCGCTTTTACTGAAGACAGATAAACAAAATTTTGTCGCTTAGGTTTGGGTTAACAATGTTTGTGACACACTGTTATTCAGTTTAGACAATCATAATACAAAATATTATGTATGTATGTGTATTGTGTATGTATGTATCTGTGTATTTATTTTTATCTGTCACTTTTTACTGTTTTTTTTTGTCCCTAATTTTTTTTTATACCCTGTTGCACCCACTTTGTTCTGTCTCTGCACCACCTTAAGGTAGACTGGTAGAAAATGCCTAAGGCATTAAGTCAGCCTTTGTACAGTTTTTATACTTGTGCTTAAAGTTTTATTAAATAAATAAATATTATTCGTATTTATTTATTGTATTTTTTTTGTTTATATTTATTACACATATCTATTCAAATAGTTACGTGTAGTATGGAAATGGTACACCACAAACTCCTTCACTATCAAGTCCATCCAAAGGTTGTCTGTAAGAGATTCTTTTAGCGATAAAACCGCCCATATTTGTAAGATTTTATGGTGTATAATAAAGAGTATTTTATTCTATTCTGTCTACTATAAAAAAAACAATTGTGGTGATTTAATCGCCTTCATCTTATTTGCATGAGCGACCTTTGCTCTAGAGTAAAGCGAAACAGGCAGTAATTATAATAACTAGTAGGCACCTAGTGCTCTAAATTTGACTGTTTTACTCTCCATCATATCAGTATAGAGCAACAATTAACAGGAGCCTATGAGACAGCTTTTTCTAAATGAGGTGCAAAATAGCATCAACAGAGGGGGAATTCCCGTATTTTTTAAAACCAAATCTCTGTCTCGATGTCATAAATTATACGTCTATAACCCAAAAAAAGGAAATAAAAACGACATTCGTTGTCACTGATATGTAGATTTTGAACGTTTTTAAATAAGGGATTTAGTTCCGGACCTTGAACGTTTAGTTGACCCGTAGTAGTAGGTAGGTATCGACATTAAATTTTTAAGCATGCCAAATCTCACACTACTCAGTGCGCCCATTATTTTTAAGAAGTGTTTTTTTTTTATAATTATTGAATATGTCTTGCGATTAACCACCGTCTCACCTGGTGGTAAGCAATGATGTGGTCGATGATCAAGCACGCTTGCCTTGAAGTAACCTATTCACTCTCGACTTATACCTAATACCACTCTGAAGTATACTTATATCAGGAATGACCGACTCCAGCGGGATTCAAAGTTTTTGCTTAACGTATCAATATAATGATGATACAAAAATGTTTCCACATTTTCGAATACCATAAACTCGGAACGGTTAACCAAAAATATATTATTATTTCGCTTCTGGTTGGCTGAACACAAGATCACTGAGTGGCCCAGTTAAGCTATCGTATTTCGCCCGAAATACCAGTCCCGTTATGTTCCTGAATATTTCAGATCCCTTTCTGTACAATGGGATTATTTTTCAACACAAATCATGCGTTACTTCACCTACATCTCATTTATTTTTAAACGAATCAATATTTTTTATTTTCTTCTTACTTTCATATTTCTTTTGTTTTTCTAGTCATCACCAGCCTAGCCTCTTGATTGGTGCAATTGTTGGGATGCAACTAACTACCAGGGTTTTGCCTGTCCAACCCAACCACACAATACTCACAACCCAGTAACTGGGTACCTTGGTTAAACTGGTTGCCAGAATTTCGAACTTCTTTTTCCTCTAACGACTTTCAAAGAACTACAAATGACAGCTGTGTCCAACAGCTTAACGTGCTTTCCAAGGCACGGTGGAGTCTTGGTCTTGGTCTTGGTCTTGGCTTGCCTGCCACCCACGGACCAACCTCGTTAGGCGTAGCAAACTTTGATCGACCCATGCAGTGGTTTCACATGATATTTAAAATTGTGAAGCTTTAGGTAGGTATTATGAGCAAAGGCATCATCGTAGCATGATAATCTGTAGTAACACTTTGTGTACAAATCTATCTATATCTATATACATAAAAATGTTATGTTAGTTTGTGTCCGCTTCAAAAACTCAAAAAGTTCTGCACCGATCGAGCTGAAATTTTGGCATGATACTGATTTCTCTCTTACTTTTAGTGTGACTTTTTTTTTCTTTTAACGATTCAAACACAATGTGCCCCAGCGAAGCGTGGCAGGGTACAGCTAGTATTGTATAATTATGACTTTTCATGGAGTATTATTTTGCACTACCACTGCTGACACTTTCGTACTTAATTAATGTAACTCAAACTACTTAATTAATGTAACGCAAACTCAAACATGCATTACCTACTTGAAGTCACTTTCAGCATTCAATTTCCATAAAACCAGCTGATGACCATACATTTACCTGTTTTAGATACTACTCAAAAGTTATAATTAAAACTCTGAGTAGCTAGTATGCTATGCAAGTGCATGCGGTAAGTTTAGATAAAACTTTTGAACGTGTTACCTGAACTTTTTGTTTTTCTTAAACTTCGTCTCGGCCATAATCGTCCGAGCTTAAGTCATATTATCAGGGTTGTCAACAAACTACTCCTGTTTTTAATTTATTAAAATTTTATTGCAGTAGTATTTTAAGTACCTACTAGGATAAAATACAAATACAAACAAATAAACAAACACAAAATAAAGTCACGATTCACGATTAAGAACTTATTTACTTCTTATTTAAATTTGTGGTGAATGAATTTACGACCTCTTGATGGCCCGAGCCGACGCCTTAACCATTAGGATATTAATATTAATAATAATAATTCTTATCCTATATTGCCGTGTAACGAAATAATTATAGTTAAATTCCTACAAGCAAACTAACAATTCAATCGTTCCTCTTTATAATATAAAAATATAGATTAGTACGAAGTAAAGCAACTATTTTTTGAGCATCCATGTATTTAGTTCTTACTCAATACATACTTAGGTGCTCAAAAATAGGTCGTGAATTCGTTCACCACAAATTGCAGTATTGACATGAACCCACTCGAGACAAAAGCATTATTTTTTTGCTTATTTGAAAGGTTTTAACAAGACTTAGTAGTTATGTTAACCCCGTCAAAAGGCTTGCTAGTAATGTGGGTGGAGAAGATTTTAAAGTTCAACGGGAAAATATAAATTTTCATGCGGACGAAATCACAAGTGAAGTGCTAGTCGGTAATATGACATGAGAAAAATTTGCAAACCCAAAGCAAAGTCTCAAGAAACAGCAACCCTGACTTACCCTCAGGTAGCCAAAGTTTGTTCCAAAGTTTGGCGATGTGAGGCCACGTTTGCATATCAAATGTAGCAGTTAAGTTTACAGATGTCGCTTGCACCGTGCAAGTTTCATAACTTAGTACTTAGCGTTATAGTATGCAAGCAGATTTGTGAATTATCACGGTAATGTTTTGAAGGAACTTTCATAGAACATTTAAGTTTTCCGGAGGAAAATCTTAGGTCCTCATACATTATAATACTTGTTTGTGTATTTTAACGCGCATAGGAAAAAAAAAGTGTTGATTTGCGCTCAGTATAACGAATTCAAACCCAAAGAGTAAATATCAAACTAAATTTAAATGATGAAAATGTGTTCTTGTTGCCATATGCAAGAATCAGCCACGGCAACTTTTAAAGTTAGAAGTACCCATTCGTCATTCATTTTAGAACAGTTGGAGATACATTTTTGTTGAAGTTGAAATATTAAAAAAAGATAAAACAGGGTGCCCGGTAAATAAATTCGATGAAGGTTCAATTTTAATTTTACAGCTTGCAATATTAAAATATTGAAATCGTTATGTATTCAAAATTTTAATTTGTCGAAATTGATTCGAAATGAATATTAAATTAGATGCAAATAAACGATATCCGATGGTCGACCAATTTCATACCAAAAATAACTTGTTCAGTGTTCCAATAGAAGTTAGTAGACTGTTCTAACTTTGTGTGTTTGTACAATTGTTATCAACTGTGTAAATACATTGGGTACAATGTGAAAGTTTGAAGTGCCTCTGTGTAAAATACTGGTATTGAGCTGCACCTAGTTGGACAAGAAGCCGACCTCATCAGAGATGGGTCAAAGCTGAGCAGACGATGAGAATCTAAAATGTTTCTAAAATCAAGTTAAAATCAAATCTAATACTTGACATTTAAATAACATACATACATAACAAACTCACGCCTTTTTCCCTTGGGGGTAAGGAGAAACTAAAGAGCGCCTTATGCTACGATTCTTACATACTTCTTTTGCTTCGTTTACATTCATACACTCACCGCTCACTCTTACAACTCTTGGACAACGACCAAAATGGCCCTGTGCATTTAAGAGTATCGGAATATACGATAATTAATTGTCTTTTTTATTATGAAAGTTGCAAATACTTCTGCAACACGGACTAGCTGTATGGCAAAATGTACATTTACTAGTATTTTAAGCGACTAATAACATCCACCAACCGCCATCTATGCCAAATGTCACTAGGGATACCTAACCAATTGTGATCAAAAAACATCAATCGATCGATTAAAAAATCATGCGTCATATTCGTTGTTATAATTCAATTATAACCTCAAAATCTGAACCTTTTTTTGAAATATATGTATTCTGCAGCTAGTCTGCTATACAAATTAGATCCTATCGGAGTTTACTCATGGTAGAGAATGCAATACATAATTTTCCGATGCTCTTGGCTCCAGGGCCAACAGTGAATGGGCTGAGAGCAATCTCCTTTATGATTTATATTTATTAAGGCTGATTATTCAATAGTCATATAAGGAGTACGTCTATACTATAATAATAATATAATAAAGAGGAAAGGTTTCATTGTTTGTTTGTTCGCATTGAATAGGCTCCAAAACTACTGGACCGTTTTAAAAAAATCTTTCAAAGTTGTGAAGCTACACTATCCTCAGGTGACATAGGCTACTTTTTATCCCTGTATTCCCACGGGAACGGGAACTACGTGGGTGAAACCGCGTAACGTCTGCTAGTGTTAAATAAAAATGGCGGTTTGACAGCTTTTGTACAGAAAGCATTATGCTTAACTGCCATGTTTATTCGTGAGATAAAAATTAACTGACTATTGAAAAATTTGCCCTTAGGTAGATATTGTGTAAGTCTGACAAAATTCAAAATTCAGTCATTACGACGAACTTTGAATGTAGATTAACTTAAGTCCTTAGAAACATATAAATTCTAATAATATTTTAACTGTAAGTGAGGATGAAAGGACGTAGGTGTGGATGTTTATTAATCTTTCACAAAAATACTATCGAACTGATTTTGTTGAAACTTTATTGTTTTAAAACTTCTTCATAATAACACATAGGCTATCATTAGAAAAAATACATACCTAGACAAAGTCGTTGATGGCTGCTATTTATTATGGATATCTTCTTTCTTTATGTTTAAAACTATTTAAATATTGTTACATCTAGAAAACTTAGTTCGCAATAAAGAATTTGAATCATTTTAATTATAAATACTTCAGAAAGAGCAAAAATGAAAACTGATCCCTACTTGAAAATAAATGACCCAACACGCCTTAGCTATAAAAATCTTTCACCACCTCTAAAATCTAAACTGAGAAGTTCCTTTTGAAATCCTCTTAAAGATTAATTCGGCGTACATAAGGCGGTGCCTATGTACCTCTCAGGTACCGGGTGACTTTCGTACGCGCCAACGCTTTTATATATCAGTTGAACGCTTCCGTAATACCGCTTCGACTTATTTTTAAATATTTTCCTGGTCTGGTTTCAAAGGTTTTGCAGATCTCTAATGTATTTGAGTTTAAATGTTTGTCATATTTTGTAAATTAAAAGAAAATGCTTGTATAATATATTTGATTAGTTATAGAGGAAATACAATTAACTAATAGTTGCTTAGCTTAGTTACTAACTAATATATTCTAACAATAATTAAATGAAACAGAAGTTTTTAAACAAATAATAAAAGACATCTTAACCACCGATATCGATAAAAGTGAAATAAAACGTCGACTGGATCCTTTACAAAGTTAGTTTATTCCAAATAAGAAACACAATGTCATTCGATGTTTTTTAAATTAATGTCCCATTACATTCCGACGACTTTACGAAATTTATGTTGCAAAAAGTGCAAATAATTACTCAATGAAAGAACATTCGAATGAGTCATCATCTACTTAACCTTTTTCCAACATGTTAGAAACATGCAGTCGCTACATGTTAAAACGTGGAGCAACTGGCTGTCTGATCTCCACAACCCAGTTACTGTGTGACACGATACTTCCTGGTGAAACTGGTTGTCAGACTCTCAGAGCTCAACTAACGACTGTCAAAGATCTACAAATCACAGCCGGAATCAACACAAAACGCATCAACGTTCTAATGAGAGTTTTATATATTTTACTCAAATTATGTTACTGAAGACACAATGTACAGACGCTAGAACATCAAGTTACCCCAATGTGTCAAATTTTCCCAATTGAATATGAACCTTATTCTGTTTTACATTAAGTTGAAAAACGATCATAGAAATTTGACACATGGGGGTAACTTGATGTGCTGGCGTCTCAAACAAAAGAAAAATTAAATTCTATAATAATATAAGCTAAAGGAAAATGGTCGTCAGTTGCACACTATGATGCCGTGGCACAGTGCTCATTTTCGGTTATCTTAATATAAAAAAATAATAAAATAATAAAAAAATGTTTATTTCGATTACAATTGGCTTAGAGATACAAGTATTTGGAGATCATCTTTTAAGCAAGGGATTGCTTGTCATAGGAGTCTCCGCTCTTCCACTTATCATTTATATTGCAATCGAGATGTAGAAATGTAAACATGCAAAACTAAAAATAAAATTATAGATTAAAAAATTTCTGCAAACCAATGAGCGACATTTAGAAAAGGCCAGATCGAGCGAATATGTGTGTGTCACGAGTGAGTGTGTGAGTGAGGTGTGAGTAAGTACGAGTGTGAGTGTAAGTAGAAAGATAGTGTGGTGTGAGTGTAAGTAGTGAGGTAGTGTGGTGTGCGTGTTGAAATAAGTCAAAAGTGCTTTTTTTTTTACAAATCATGTTACAGTTACGGCACAAAATACTTCCGATCGGCGTTACTAGTAAGGTATAGGTCTAGGATTAATTTTAGATTTGCGGTGTGCGGCTAGCCCTACGACAATAAATATATTAGCAATAAAACCTGAAAAAAAAGAATTATAGACTAGAAGCGGTTAGGTACACGAGAACGACGCATAACTCACTTAAACTAGGTCGCTAACAAGACTAGTACGGCCCAATTATTAACGAGTTTCGGTAGTTTATTCCCGCGTTAGTCTGAATTAAATAGACATCGAGTGCATTAGCTACTGGCTGGAGTCATAGAAGTCAATTGAGGGACGTAGTTTACTATCGTTCTGACTAGAGAGCTATTAGCTATCAGTCTGTTTAGTTATTTAAACAGAAACCTTAGCTTGAACACTTGACGTAGATTCGAACGATATTTCTCAATTGAAATTACAACTATCCTATACCACTTTCGTTTAAAGGGTAATGCCCATTTGCTGAGGAAACTTTCGCCAAATAATGCGTATGAAAGAAACAATTAGCAATGACATCACAGATAAAGGATAACGGCTGTTTTTCATATAACTTGTTGAGACTTTTTTTATTAAGAATTTCAATCCCTACTTTAATAGTGTTGATCACCGAACCGAAATATTAAAATGCAGTAAACAACTGAATGTGATATAGAAATCGGCTTTTGATATTATTATCTTATATAGCACTCATCACAAATTGGTAATTGCAATGTTTGAGTTAATAAATTAATAAACTTTTAGTATTTATAACATAGGTGGGAAAACCATTACCTGAAATTGGCTTTTCCTTTTAGGAGATAAATTTTCATGTAATGGCATTCAGAATCGTTCATGAACATTGCCTTTACTAAACAACCACTATGATTGTTATTCACTGAATTTTGAAATATTAATTTATTTATTACATTAGCCAAAATCTCCACTAGTTTACACTGCAAAATACTAAATAATGATTTTATTTAGTTCAATATTATAAATCGTCTTTCTACATTATTTTCTCTGAATGTAGAAGAAAGTCAGACAACACGAAGAAAGTCATTCAAGACATTTCAGAGGTTTGGCTAGTCAAATATGCACTGCAAGTGAATGTGGGAGAGGTGCCCGCTAACCGCCTAAAGCCAAGACACTCAACGATGACAGTGAGCAGAAATAAACAGAAGACCAACTTTAATATGAGCATCTGAAAAGAAAAGTGTAAAGTATTCATGTGGAAACTTACTGCTAAATACCAGTGTTTTACATGGAGCTACTGCCTGTCAGACCCCCACAACCTAGTTTATGGGTATCACGATACCCCTTAGTTAAACAGGTTGTCAGATTTTCAAGCTTCGGATTATCTGTAACGACTGTCATAGATTTACAAATGACAGTCGGGACCAACGGCTTCATGGGGAAACTTGGATATACAATTATATAAACATCTCGTCTGGTAATCCCAAAGAGGGTAGATTTATGGTTGAAATAATAGGCGCCTATTTGACATCCATCAGGCCCAGATCCAGATTATTACTGACGCATTCTACAAGGAAAAACTTAATAATGTTATGTACGACCGATTGAACCTGGGACCTCATGTTTAGTAGTAGCACTTGCAACGATGAGACCAAAGAGTCACTAAATTTGCATACGTTAGGTACAGAAATTAGTTTGATAATACCAATCAAAATGGATCGTGCCAAAAACGAAAAGTAATAAAAGTGTGAAATAAAATGGAGAAAAGAAAATATTCATAATGTTATCAGAATACGTAGAATCCACTGGTTAGTGACTGAAAGGTCAACCATTTTACTATGTTTAGAGCTACAAATTTTCGTTTCGCTGTTGACAGGTTTCTACGAAAATAATAACAGCTGCGCAACGCCTGTCATCTTTATAATGTCTGTGGGTTTGTTTCGTTTAAAGGTAAAAAAACACCATCCGTGTTTAAATAATTTACTGAAAACCACACCCAATTTAATTTAATCGTGCAAGACATAGACACACACACACATTGTTTATATCGGTAAAAGTTAAAATCCTACACGAATGATTGCAAAGCGTCTCAACAACATTCATCTTTGCGAAACCTTTTCACAGACTGTGTAAACTGGAACTTTTGTGTTCAACTATTTTGTGTTCGCTGTCTGCATTTGGGGTAAAACTGAAAAGCTTTAGCCTTGTTACATAGTCATGAGGAAGGTTTCTAGCGTGGAAACGTTTTTAAAAACATTATTAGCTTGGTTAAATTTAAAGAAAACATTTGCTGGCTTTGTTGTAAAAATTTGGTTTCTACCAATTATTGTGAAATGGTAAAAAGTATTGTGTCACCCAAATTTATTTCTTTGTTTATTACTAGAATGCCCTGGCAAACTTCGTGTTGCCTTACAATCAATTTATTAGTTTTATTTAGTGTTTAATAGTTTACATCCTATTCTCAGACCTACTGAATATTCACACAAAATTTCAGAAGAATCGGTCCAGCTGTTTTGGAGGAGTTTTGTTACAAACACTGTTACACGACAATTATATGTATATATTAAATGTGGGAATGCATAATTGAATGTTTGTTAGTTCGAGGTAGGAAAGAATGAGTTGAAGTATAAGTGAGTGAAGGGAATTAGGATCAGTATGGCGTAGGTACCTACTTACGTTAAAATCAACTGCACATCTTGCTCTGTAACTGGTTCTAAAAGTATAATATACGATTTTGGGGGTTTATCTCATTTCCTACATTTTGGGTACTCGTCCGGGATGTACAGACGCCACCACATCAAGTTACCCCAATGTGTCAAATTTCTTGGAACATTTTTCAACTTTATGTCAAACAAAATAAGGTTCATATTCAATTGGGAAAATTTGACACATTGGGGTAACTTGATGTGCTGGCGTCTGTACATAATTATGTTTAATAAGTTGACAACAAATAGATACAAACAAATAATAATAACTACTACTACTTTTTATTTAGCGAGTCTCTAATGTAATCTTAAGACATTTTTTGTTCGATAGAATAAAAATAACAAACACACCTATACAACCACAACAACATATCTATATAACCTAACCTAACTTACCATATCTGTCATATAGCTAACCTAACTACCTAACCTAACTACCTTACTGAAATGCATAGATTTAAAAATACTAAATTAATAATTTTAAACTGAACTACTACGCTGTCTCATTCAATTTATTTAGTTTTCCCGGTCTACTTTATAGTCCAAACAGTTAATTGTAATTATCATTTTGCAAATAATTATTGAAGCTCGTCTCTATTGTCATTATTTATATTGATTTCTTAAATATTAGACATTTTTATGATACATAAAACCATTTTCAAGTGTAGTACCTAACAAAATACACTGCACACTGTTACTGGATAAACGTAGGGAAGAGTCTCTTCCCGCGTTTATTTATTTATTCAAACTTCATGCACAAATAAAAAATAAACTACAAAGGCGGACTTAAATGCATAGGCATTTTCTGTCAGTTCAGTCTACCTTAAAGTGATGCAGAGACAGAACACGATAGGAGCAACTTTGTAACAAAAAAATAATAGTCATATAAAACATTTATTTATATATATTTATCTTTAATCAAATAGGGTAAGTAACTTATAAACTAAGCCCCGCAAAACCGTTGCAATAGTTTGATTGTGGGGATCATGAGTCTCCAGACATACCTACTTAAATATACTTAAGACTAACCAATATTTAACTTCCACTTGTAAAAAACTTAAGACATAACATAAATAAAACCCAAAAGAAACGAAGTTAAGAGAAATAAATAAAGATACATTGATAGAGAAAAACGAATAAAAGCCAGCACATAAAGCTACCCCAAATTGATTATGGTTTATGTTTAATTGGGAAATTTGAGTAAGGGGTACCTTGATGTGCTGGCGTTTAAAGCAACTAAATAAGTGTACTTTAGTTCCTTATTTATTCAGATCTCATTCAAGTACAATACAACATAAATTGCCAATGTCATCGTTATTGCTGTTCTTCTATACATATAATAAGACTGTAAAAAAACTGTGTCTGTACATTGAATATATTTAAAAAATAATCATTGAGGGGGGTTTAGAAACAGTAATAGAGCACGAATCCAAAAAAAAAAGTCTGTCTGTTTGTCTGTTTGTCTGTTTGTCTGTTTGTCTGTTTGTCTGTTTGTCTGTTTGTCTGTTTGTCTGTTTGTTTGCACACGCTAATCTTCGGAACTACTAGACGGATTTGAATGATTTTTTTTTTGTTGTATAGATATTAAGTCTGGGCAACACATAGGCTATAATTTATCCTGGAAACTGGAACACCTGATGCAGAACCGCAACAGACCAGCTAAACTATAGGAGATACAAAAATGGTACCATAGCAAAAATTGTTCCACGTGATGAGCATTTTCTGCTGAGACAATAAATTTGAAGATCCGGAACACCTGATGTGGAACTTCAAGTGCCCAGCTACACTATAACATATATAGGAATGACGTCTTAGCAAGAGTTGTTCAGCCTTATGAGCACTCGCTGTTGACGTATAAATATCGAAGATCTGGAACATCTGTTGTGGAACTCCAAGAGCCCAGAGCTACACCATAACTCACATAGGAATGACATCTTAGCAAAAGTTGTTCGGTCTGATAGGCATTTCCTGTTGACTTATAAAAATCGAAGATCAGATACATTTGATATAGAAATTAAAGCTATCACTAATTTCATTGCATATTTATAAAATAACATAAGTACCTCCACGCGGTGAAGGCGGGAACAGTTCAGGGCTGATTTTCGATGACGATGGTATATCATTGAAAATTAGACTCTACTGGCCAAAACTTCCATTTTTTTTTATCGTATAAATATGCCTTCGGGCTTATGTTATTTGAGTGTTTAATTTCCTTTTCTATTTATCTTTGTTACATGGTTGCCTACCCGGTAAAGCTGAGGAGCAGCCACTTAGATTTTAATTGATCAGGTATCATCACAATAAAACTATAACCATACCTAGAAAGAGGTCAAATCTTTCTCAATGTTCCAAAAGTGCTAAATGATTAAAGATCATAAGATCCCAACAATCTACCGAAGAGCGTTAGGAGGGACTTGATGCTGTTTGACAATATGAGGTTGCAACTCGCTCCGTGGAAACTTCTTGGGATCGCGAAGCACGCCTGCATTATTAGCGTATTTACGCATCTACCAGGTATCCAGGTCTCTAGACACCAGTGAAGAATATATGACTGACCGCTGATCATGAACATCATGCACTGTCTCGCGAGTTGGAGACGTTCACGGAAAAAGCATGACGCTTGAGTTTTCAGCGTAAATACGCATCTACTCTAGAGATAAGTGGGGGAAGGAGATGCGCGACTGACCGCTGAGCGTGAACGTCACGCAACATATAGGCTATAATTTATTTTGGAAAATGGAACACCTAAAGTAAAAGAGATATAAAAATGGTGCCATTGCTAAAACTATTCCACGTGAAGAGTGTTTTCTGCTGTGAAACTAAATTTGAAGATCTGGAGCACCTGTAGTGGAACTCTAAAGCCCAGCGACAATATAGCATATACATAATAAAAATGGCGTCTTAGTAAAAGTTGTTAAGTCTGATGGCATTTCCTGTTGACCAACAAAAATAAAAAATCTGGAACGTCTTGGATCGTCTCGCGCATCCCATTGATTTCCCGTCCCCGGGCTTTTAGAATTAGACATCAGACGTTCAGATCTTCGATTTTGACGACCCCGTTGTCGCTGGCATAAGCAACAGGATCCGCGTACGAAGTCGCGGGCAGAAGCTAGTTCTCAATAAATGATAATTATCTTGATTTACCAGTCATCATTTGTAAAATTAACCGCGGCGCTCTTATCGCCTTTAAAACAACTAAAACGGCAACAACTGCTACTAATTTGCCGTTATAAAAAAAACACTTTTTTGTCTTTTAAAAGATAAGCTGCGCTAAAAAGATTATGCTGAACTTAATTAGAAAACTAAAACAACGCAGCCCGATTTAAGTTTAAATTTTAAAACGAAAATTCTTTTAGCTGGCTTTTCAGACATTATAAATTCATGCATATTCTACAACATGTAACGCTTTTAGGAATTTATGTACTGTACTATGGCTTGAATTTTTTATTGCTCTATGCATGTTCTAAATAGAAAAGTACTGCTCGCGTCCAAAACAATATTCAGGATTGATTTGAGTGTAGTTGCGCCATCTATACTTAGGCGACAGCGTCACTGTGCCGCCGATAGCGCCATCTCTTAGCTTTAAACAAAAACAGAAAATCAATAAAACTTTGATAACAATGACACTATTTTCAACTTTAGGTGTTTTTCAAAAATAATCAAGTAGAAAAGGTTTTATTTAGACATATCTAATGAATGCAAGATAGAATAGAACTCAACTGATTATCAGATTTTCAGTCTTCTGACTATCAGAAACGACTGTCATATATCTACAAATGACAGCAGGAACCAACGGCTTTACGTGCTTTCCAAGGCACGAAGGAGTTTTGATATGTAATTAATTAACATCAAGCCTAGCTTAACCTTCGATCGACCTGTGAAGCTGTTCCTAAATAAAGCTCCCAGCTATGAACTAAAAAGTAATTCAAAAACAAAATCTCTCGTGTCGGTAGTCAAGGGCATTTCAATCCCCGTGTTGTAGGTGTTTCGGGAAACCTTTTAACACCCGGATCCCACTCGTTCCGCACTTCGTTATAACACCAGTCTGAATCAAACATCCGATACTGCGGTGTATCTTTCAAACGAAAGCCGGGAGTTCCCTCGGTGCGACCGCGTAGACGTGCGACTAGTCGCGGGCTATTCAATTAACTCAGTTAAATGTTTTGGGCGTTCACTTCTTAAAAATCTATTTTCGTATACTTTGGGCCTCTCGTATAAAATTGATCACAAGAAACGACATTATAACAAGACTAAGTGCTGAGTTAACAACTTGATATATATTTCCACCTTTGTGGATAATATTGTGGTTATTGCATTGATTTTGTTTTTTAAGTATAGTTACCCTACTGATAACTGATAAGGTGTTATGCTTATCTAATGTCATAACGTTACGGTACGTTAATGTAGTAACATTTAGCGAAATAAAAAAATACCTTGCGCTCCTTAAACTTTGAAATTATGTCATTAATGAAAACATGTTTGAGAGTCGCGTTGACAATAATAACAATAATAATACAGCCGGAGACACTAAATAGCCCCAAAAAGAAACAAAAGTACTCATACTTATGGAGTAAACTTCTTTATGCGTCAGAGCAGACACACATTTTTTTGTTTATTCTATGGGCACCTAGGCATTTTGAACTTTTCCTGTATCAACTTGTCAACTGCCTGATAAACTTTTTAAAAATATGACTTCCACCAAACCATACTTAGAATCTGCAGGCCTAGACGTAGCCATATTACACATTCTATTTCTATTATCGTGATCGATAAGGCTACAATAGAAAGAAAATGGCGTATATGGAATCAGCTGTTTGTCAACTGTCAAGTGTTAACGAGCAGAATTTGTAATATCTATGGCTAAAAATGAAACACGCTTGACAGTTGACAAACAGCTGATTCCTTATACGCCATTTTCTTTCTATTGTAGCCTTATCGATTTGAAATTACTATTTCCTATTGAAATAGAATAGAAATAGAATTTGTAATATGGCTAGGCCTGCAGGCGTAGAAATTCTTTTGCTGAAGTCTCAATCACTCTACCTTGATCTGATATCTAGCGTATTGTAAAGTGCGGTTGATGAGAAGCTGCTCTTAAAAATAAAGGTGACAAGTATAACTAAGTTGCTACTTTCGATAGTTACAGCTGTCTTTTATGATGGAAAAGGAAAACTTTAAGTGAAACAAGGAAATCAAGGCGATTGCCCAGCAGTGGGACCTGAATAAAATGTTGTATTTTCCGACAGTCGCAGTTTTCTATTCTCAGTTGCAACTAATCGCAAGTCTACACAACCGTCTCGCGCACAGAACTACAGCACGAACACTCAATACAACAGTACCTACTCACGACAACACATGCAGACGTATTGAATGCAGTTCTCAAATCACTTGTGAACCGAATTAGCACTCTAACCCAAGGGGTTAAGGATGGGATTTCTTTTTCTGGGAAGGTAAAATATATTTGTTGACTTGCAAAGAGCTGTTAACGTGTCGGTTAGAATGTTGCAGAGTAGTTAGTAAATGAAAAGCCCATTTATTTAAACTTAAAAATGTTCATTTGTTTTAGGGAGTTATTTTTTATTCTAGGTATAAGTAATGTAATTTTCTTATTACCGACTCGCATTCGACAAGCGAGGTGAGGTTTCCAATCAAAATCTGTTACAGAATGAAATGACATTCTTTTTGCATGACCTCGTTGATGTAAAATAAATATACTTATATTCGCCTTAAACTAAGATTCTCATATGAGGTCCCCTATCCTGTCTACTTACGTCGTGATAACTTCCTCGTGTTTGGGTTCTCTGATCGGAATTTTTCCTCTGATTTAGCATTATTTTGGAGTTGTCAATGTCAGAAATTTTGCAAAGCTGAAATAATATTTAAATTATTTATAGTAGGGTGATACATAAAATCACGCCTTTTTCCCATGTGGGTAGGCAAAACCTACAGAGCGCCATCTGCTACGATTCTTGCATACTTCTTTTGCTTCGTTTACATGCATACATGTTGTCATACACACACGCCGGTTGCGAGTACACCGCAACCGACCTTTCTGAATTCCACATTCTTTTTTTTAAATACATTTTTTAAGTAATTATATGATAACTAAACCTAAAATGGATCTGGACGGTTAACAAAATCCTTAGTTTACTATAAATATCATGACATTTTCTCCCTTTATCAAAGTCAAGAAAAACTCGCACAATATAGGTACTAGAGTTAACATTGCATCGCACGCGACCAGCCCCCCTAGCCAAGTTACAAACGATTCGTATCTATTCTCTTTCTACAATCGAGAACGCCTCAAATCCCTTTGTTTTGACCACGTGACTTAGCGAAAGGTGATAAGTCACGTGGTCAAAACAAAGGGATTTGAGGCGTTCTCGATTGTAGAAAGAGAATAGATACGAATCGTTTGTAACTTGGCTAGGAGGGCAGTAGTACGAGTGTACCTAACACTCCATTTACTTAGTCCTCTGTGGTCGACCGCTAAAGTTCGCCTGTAACGTTTCGAGGGAGAGTGCGATGTTTGCTTTGTATCGTCAATCGTTTTTAGCCTGAGTATCGACGCAGAAGCGCAGATGCGTTCGGAATGCTTTTATTGATATTTAAACAGGTATTTGCAGGAATTCAGTCAAAGTGGTGGTATTTAGGTTTTCGATAACATTGTTGGTAAGTTGCAATGTATTTTCAGTTTGTCTATCACGTTTGTTACAAATACAAAATAAAAAAGCCCCTATAAATGACTATTCCTTTGACCCGGCTTTGCCTGACATGTTAGTAGTCACTACTGACAGGTAAAAATAAAACAAGTTCTGATATTCGACAAAACGAAATATTTTAATTATGTATGCTTCTAACACATACATAATGTACTGCAATTAAAATTCATAATTTCTCTTATCATAATTATTTAGCAATATTCTCTTTTGCTAGTTGCACCAACTAAAATTTCACAAAACTTCCATACATAAAAGTTAACAAACCGTTTCGTAGCACGTAGAGTGATAGCCAATTGGCACGTACGTAGCTCATAATTCGTAGCCGCTCGTAGCCCGTCGTAGAGCAGTCACGTAGGCATCACGCGCTTCATAACAGATCAAAATCCGTAGCAAAAACAATACACAAAATACAAAAACTTATGTCCATACATAAAATTGTATGGGTCTAACAATTTTTTTTGCTATTTTTTGCTGCTTTCATTTGAGGTGAAGTTAAAGAAAATTTCTTCTGACTTTATTACCTAATAGATTACGGGCTACTTTTTCGCACAGACAAGAGGTTTGGATCCCAGCAATGGGAAATAGGGTGGTGTAGTAGCAGCAAGTGCTTCTTATCAGTATGAGGCCTTAGGTTCAATCCCCCGTGGATTCCAGTAAAACTTCATTAGGATTTTCATTTGGTATTTCTCAATAACAGCCTGGAGTCTGAATTTGTGCCCGTTTGACGGCAATAGGCCCGCCCTCTATTACATGGGACTTAAATATAACTGGCTAAATGTGCGTGTGCTACAAGTATGTACAACTCTGCCTAACCCTTCAGGGATTACAGGCGTGATGTTATAATATAATATTAAATCTACTCATTACCTGCATATTAACCTACCCCAATGTGTCAAATTTATTTTTTTTAGTTTTTCAACTTTATTCTAAACAAGATAAGGTTCATGTTCAATTGGGAATGTTTGACAGTTTGGGGTAGGTTCATGTGCTAGCGTCTGGACATGGTATTCACACAATAATTTATTAATTTATAATATTAATGTAAACAAAATATTGTAAAAAAAACTATTTTAAATAAAATAATAAACAATAATAATAAATATTTCACAACTTTTCACACAACGCCATCTAGTCCCAAGCTACGCTAAGAGCTTGTGTTATGGGTACTAAACAGCTGATAAACGTACTTATATATTTCTAAATACATAGGTACATAATTATTATTAGATAAATTACACCCAGACACAGAACAAATGATCGTGCTCATCACACAAATATTTGTCCTAGGTGGGAATCGAACCCACGACCTCCGGCACAGCAGTCAGGGTCACTAACTACTAGACCAACAGGCCAGTCAAAATGAGTAAGTAGGTGTGCGGTTTCTTGCCCACTTAATACAAAACTACCTTTTGAAAAGGGCAAGTAGAATCATAATATTTTACATTCAAAAGAGCCTTTTAAATAGCCTTACTCAAATAAATAATTTGACTTTCTGACTTGATTAACTAAACCAGTTACACCTTAATGTAATTCTGGTTCCAACTCTCCCTATCTTCCCTCAAGCACAAGTAACCGACTACCTTACGTTGCAAGTTGTTCTAGTTTACGATCTTCGCTACCAACACCTTTAAGTTAGCCGGTGTCCATGGCAATGTAATAAACTTGCACAAGTTTAGAACACAATATGGCTTGTATGGCAAGTTAGTGTTTTAAGTGTTTGGAGTCATTTGCGACTACAGGACTGACTTTTGGACAGTGAGGTCAGGAACTTCTGTTCTTAATCTTGCTAGTATACTATTCAGCAAGATCCTGACCTCACAGTTCAAAAATCATGCATGCCTAGGCATGAGAAACCTTATACCCCTGTCGAGTTATACTCCGCCTGGCCTAAAAGGTTACAAATTTTCATCAAGCAAGGTCAGTAGCCAATGGGACGAAAAACTGGTTAAGTCCATTTAAAAACAAAAATCAAAATGAATTTATTCAAATGACGCGATTTTTGAAAGTCAAACTTACATAGACAGTCTCCAAAACAGCCCGCCTTTTGCCACTGCCCAGTGTTTTTGCTGGGAAGAATAATTTGCGAAATAAACTCTCAAGCAACACATCTGTCTGATAAATTGAAAGAACTTGAATGTATGTTGTATAGTTAGTTAACATTATAAATCCATACGTTAAATTAAATTCTTAGATACATTTTAGACTTAATATTACAACACTAGCCCGCGCGTATGATATGTGCGATGTTAAATAACCAATCACTTTCCTCAAGAAATGGGCAATCAAGTGAATTTTTGACTGGCCTGTTGGTCTAGTAGTTAGTGACCCTGACTGCTATGCCGGAGGTCGTGGGTTTGATTCCCACCCAGGCCAAATGTTTGTGTGTCTGGGTGTGATTTACCTATAATATGTACCTATGTATTTAGAAATAGATAAGTATGTTTATCAGCTGTTTAGTACCCATAACACAAGCTCTTAGCTTAGCTTGGGACTAAATAGAATATTTATTAAAAAAAAATTACGACTATTATTGAACCTACAATAACACCGCTTAAGTATTGTCTCAATACTTGATCGTGCATTGCAATGCATTATGATAAAGCGTTCTTCGACTTACCCAATGAAAAGAAAGTCGCGCTTTTATTATATTTACTATTTAATATTTTGTTGTTAGCAAGCAAAGCATAAATCACAATGTGTTCACACACCAAGTGAGATTTAGTTACATGGCATCGGTTAATACTCTCGCGATAGTTTCCAACGACCAGCTTCCATAATATCACGATCGATCAAACTGAAAGTATTTTTGGAATAGACCAAAATAGTGTACGAAGAGCCGACACAGGTGGGATCAAAAAGGATTTTGTAAACATTTATACACAGCGTAATGTACCTAGATGATTGCAAACACTGCTTTTGCAAACAAATTGTAATTGTGGTTTCGAGACTAGAAAACAAACATGATTCCTATGAAGATTAGGTAGAGGTGTGTATACTTCACTAGTCGGATTCATTTGCTTATGGAGGTATGTATGTAATAAGATAAGACAAGAAAAACTATGTTATACAAAAACTTAAAATAAATAAATAACTAAACCTAACAATAAATAACTACAAAGCGTCAAAAAATTCTTCTGCATTGCTGCCAGATGATAAAGTGCCCAAAAGACTGGCGGCATTGCCACGTTGAATGGCAATGCTTAGCCTCTGGCCAAAGTAGAGGCCAGCCCTTGGGTCACGGGAAGCGTCAACTAAACGTTTGCAGATGTCTTTGAAAAAGAGATGATCACTCGGACCCCACGGCCCAAAAGTTTCAACCACAAACGGCTCGACGTATTGTATAAATATATCTTGCTTCAAAAACATCGTGAGGAAACCGGCAAGCCTAAGAGACGTTTCACGACGGAATGTAAAGCAAAGTTATAGGCTATTGCGCAATTTGTGTACCTGCTATTAATTTATTACTTCTGTTTTATTGGTTGCTGTGCGCTTGTTGTGTCTGTGCTGAATAAATATTTTTCTATGCTATTCTTTCTATTCTATTAGCGGCATTCAACTCTGACAGCAGGTAAGTTACTAATTATACGAATGTAAAACAAGACCAAGGTTTTGCTATTTAATTTTAAATCAGATATAATAGGGGGCGAGCCTATTGCCGTTTACCAGACACAAATCGAAACTCTGTAGTGGTAATGAGGTATTCCGTAGGCAATCCTTACACCAAGTTTTGCCAACCTAGGAAAAAGAGCCTAAGAATCTATACTTGAAAAAAAATATTGCTGGTCGATTATAAATGACGTAAAATAGAATATAATACTCTTTTTTGTACACTATAAAAACTTACAAATTATAATTTTAAGGGCTACAAACGGTGATACAATGGGCGGCCTTATCGCTAAAAGCGATCTCTTACAGACAACCTTTGGATGGACTTGATAGTGGAGAAAAGATGAGTAGGCAGTGTGTGGTGTACGTACCTAATCATTTAAGAACGATTACAAAACTTAGCTACCTATTTAAAATAAAGCTACTTTTAAAAAAGAAAAATAAGAATCCCAAAACGCTTTTATTAATCAAAATTTAAATCAAGTCATTTATTTAAATAAGGCTGGAGGATCAGCACATAAGACAGTACTTCAAAAATCCCTTCCCAGTATTTTTGCTGGGAATAAGTGGCGGAACAAACTCCCCAGCAACTTATAGTGTTGTGTTGGGAAAATAATACGAAAAATTAAGAAAAAAACGGCGTTTATTTTCGTCAAAACACGTTATACACCATCTTAAATCAACATCTTCCCAAGCAAACACCCACATTACCCTTATTACCGCGAAAAAGAGGTCCCAACTCAAACATTATAAAAATTTCAGGCTACAATCAGCGCGGTCCTTCACGGGGCGATGACGTGTTTACTTTAATCATTCGGGTTTGTCCCTCGTTGTGTATTCAATCCCATCTAGCCGGACGCCGGGAGATTGCTTCATACACTTGGTAAAACATTACTGCAGGTTTTCACGAAAAAATCTAACGGCACGTTGGAAGATGACTTAAAAATGTTCAAGCGCGAATTCAAACTCGACGGTTGAATTTCTATTTTCGAGTTTTGTTTTTCTATTTTCAATTGTTATGAAATTGTTTTTTTTTTATTAAAAGCTTTTCTTTAGTTTGCAATATATGTATGTTTGCTAGGCCAAATCTGGCGAGCTGAATTAGAACCACTTCCTCTAACCCCACGAGTTTGTAATTTTGCACGTTGATTCAGTTCCCATGACAATACATGTTAATGGTAAGTATGACTTGATTGTACGCCCATAAATGTCTCCCGTCGAGAAAACTCCTCTAAAGTCAACAGCACAGGCACGATTTTTTGTATATGCATTATTTTTAATCACCAGAGATCCTATATATAGTTCAACAACTTCCAATTTCATCAGATGATCATAGACATCTAAACATCTGCACCCTCATACAAAGACCAGTCACATAAAATGTGCTATAATCAATAATTTTAATACTCGTATGACTGTTTAAAATTAAAATAAAGTTCGATGGTGAATGGGCAACAAACTTTGCGAATATAATAATTATCAGCCATAAAATATACAAATAATTATGAACGAAAATAAATTTCACCAGAAAAGCATTTGCTTACTCGATTTTTTAATTTGCGAGAGAGTTTATGAAGTAATAAGTTTTCTTGGAAAACAGTTTTAGATTATTTCTATGTTCAATAGCTTAAGTCTTCTCAAAGGAGAACATAATTAACGTGTGTAAAAGAAGGTTTTAGTAATGACTTACTACTTAAACTTATTTGTTTTTTAATATGAACTATTGACATACACACATAAACTCACACCATTTTTCTAATGATAGCAGCTTCAATCAATAATATGATCGAAGGATAGCAGGCAGAAACTACAGAGCTCCATTTGCTACAATACCTACATACTTCAAGTATACATGCACGCTGGTTGCGAGTAGGTACACGCACCTGACCATACTTCTTAATTTTTGTATTTTTAACAAATTAACTTTTACATACAATGCTTTGCCGGCACATCCAGCAACCTAAATTATTATCCTAATTTCTTTGATTTAATTTTTACTTTTTACAAAAGCATTATGGTTTATAAATAACAATATTCAATTTTGAGATTGTTTGGTATAGCTTGATCTGCTAGCGTCTGTATAAACAACCTTGCTTCCTCTAAGCCTTTTGCTACCAGAGCTAAATTGAAAGAGTCTTGGAAAATTAAGTAAACTGGTGGGTACATTATATTGTGTGCGATAGACATGGGCGAGTATTCGTAGGTAAGGATGGTCCTTCGCTCCGTATCCTAACCCCCCATCTCCGGTATAACACCCTAATCCAATGCTAACGATATAGGAAATCAGAGATTACCATTACGCGGTAATTGAGTTTGTTCGTTATTAGCTAATGGAGATTCCCTACCCCACACTGCTATCTTCGAATGAAATATTTAAAAAGGCAAATTATTATAGGCACTAAAATATATATAATGGTGAGGGGAAAACTTCGGATCCTCTTTTAAGAAAATTTCAGTCTCGCATGGATGTTTTGGATTTTGCATGTTTAAGGTACACCTCTGAGATGGACCGTTGCCCACAAACGCAAACTGCACGGATTTCTATGAATCGCTGTGAAAAAGAGACCTTCAGCCACGGCAAGCAACGTGCGATCGCGGTGTTGCGGAGCTCGGAACAAGCTTCAAAAAGATTCATAGAAACCCAGGCTGTTTGCGGGCTTCGGTATATCTCGGAATTATACCTTTGAATGATGGAAGGTATGTCAAGATGGCACAGAGCGCAGCTGCCTACGTCTCATAAACCAAGATATGGTTCAAATCCGGGCAAGTTACCAAGTGACTTTTTAAAATTTAATCATGTGTAAAGGACAACATCATCGTGAGGAAACCTGAACTTTGGTTAATAAAACTTTGAAATTGCTAATCCGCCTAGAGCAGACTTGGTGATTCTCGTCCGTTCTCTACTTTAGAAGAGGCCATTGCCTCGCATTGGTATTACTATTGTTTGGAGGAGTGCCGCAATAAGCTAAAACAGTTGAAATAAGACTACTGACCAACCACTAATTATTTGTTATGTTATTAATCTTTGTTTGCTCTTTTTTGGCAAAGAGCCGCGACGTGTAATTAATATTCTTAATTATTACTTACAACAAAGACTGGCTTGGATTACAAGAAAACATGGGATAAATATCTTTTTTCCGGTTGTACTGGCAAACATTCTAAAACTACTGTGACTGCTGCGATTCTAACAAGCGGCTTCCGCTTCGTTTACGTTCGTTCATTAACTCATTAGGCTCCGCGTGGACACCGGTGTCCGCAAACAATAGTAATTTAATTGTGTCTGGATTGCGGTAATTCACTAGTTAATATTAACCGTAGGACTTTTTTTTACTTAAGCAAAACGCCGAACTAATAATTTTAACATTTTATTGTAGCGCTATAAGTATCACCCATAGATATTCACAAAGTCTTAACACTAACTTAATCATTTAATTAGAAACAATTATTGTCAATTTTAGAATCATACTTTTTGACTTTAAGTTTGTGTTAAAAATTCGTGCTACCTACAGTAGTATTGTTCTGAAACAACTACCCCACGGAAAATGTAGGTGAAGTGAATGCGAGTTGAGCTGTCATTCCGTACTAATGCTGGATATTGACGGCACTCAAGTTTTCAGGGGGTGACTTTTGTTTAATCGACCGGTTGCTCACAATATAATTATTCACAGTACAACGCACCTTACCTTTCTGAAGAACCTCACTAATAAGTTCAGTGTATGTCTTTCTCGGGCTAGTACTTTCCATAAATGTAAAATACCTAGTTCACTGAATTACATAATTACATTTCTATAAATGTAATTCAGTTACAAAAATAACATTAACCACGCGAACGGCGTCTCTCGTCTCAAAAGTTGATATTCTCAAAGTTTTTACCACAGCACCTAATATCTTTGCATTAAAGTTCAGTCATAACTCAATGCATTAACTAGAAAAGTTTGTATATTATCTACTGTAAAATAAACTTTATAGACAGTTGGTTTAGATCTCAACTTGATTTGTACTAAAACTGTGATAGGCAATAGTCGAGACCGTACAATTTTCGTGTACAACTTTTAGATCACAAAATTCTTGACGCAATAAGTGTGAATTTCAAATAGATATGTATCAATATAATTGGCAAAGGATACCTTATAAATATTTATTAATTGAATATTAATTATTAAGATCTACAATGAGTGCAATTGTGCCAAGGGCATCGTTCTAGCAACTGTCTGTGCCATAGAGGTCAGATAGGCAGTGGCTCTATATAGCCACTGCCTATACAACACACTCGTATTTAGCTGCGACCAGTTAGACTAGAAGCCGATCCCAACATGATTCGGCAAAAGCTAGACAGAAGATCTGATTGCAACTGATATTACTATCACTTGAAAACGTTTTGTTTCCCCTCAATAAACACACTCGCCTTTTAAAATCGCTTTTGAAGTTGATGGTCTATATTATTATTATCTTTTCTTGCCATAGTATCTAAGACATCAAATTAAAATTCATTTAAATGTCAAAACAACAGAACTTCACATTCAGTTCCATGAATCAACCTAAACTAAGTTATATCAAGAAAATGTTATCACTAAGTACTTTGTTTACATAACAGAGTTTGGCAGAAGTATAAGATCTACCTTCACCTAAAGATAGTTTATTCCATTATCGGACACACCAGAACCGCATCTTAGGGTGTTCGGCACATAATCAACCCAACTAGATACTTATCCCGACAAAAATAAAGACAACGCACCAAAACTTGTTACCTTAACAAGTCCATCCTCGTTCGAACTTCGTCCTAATTTAATGTACCGTAGTTTGTGATACAATGGCGTTTTTATCCTTCTCGTATATTTTGGCAACTGTATAGCGAGAGAAGTGGATTACATCTCAGTCTAGATCGGTCGGTTGCGGGGCGCGCACGTAATATACATAGTTATAGTGTCATAGCCCACGTGTCATATTGACGTGAGAGTGACGTGAAGTGACGTTAACCGAATGCGCGTGACACGCCGGTGCGATCCGCCATGATGGTCACGTGACTCGAGCGAAATGAAATGACAGTTACGAACGTATTTTGAATTTCAAATTAGGAGTGCATTAATTAGCCGGGTTTATGTAAGCCAGTATTCGAATTTTGGACTTAATGGCTGAAAAGTTTTAATTTTGTTACTGTCAAGTGTTAAAATCTCTATAATCAGCTGTTAAAGTTGGTAATAAAACAAGTTTCAAATTAAAGTATTGAAGGTAAACCTCGGTGAAGTGTTTTTATTGATATACTCGAATGAAAACTTTGAAGGTTGACCTAAAACACTCTGAATATCTGACCAAAAATAGTAATGAATAACTTATACGAAATGCAATCTCTCTATCGATTTGTGTTTAAAATAGATTCATAGTTCCCAGTCTAAATAGTTTTTATAGTGATTCCTCTGTTATGGTTACTTATAATAATGAATTCATTAATAATTTTAAGTTTGAACAACGTAGGTACATGCATCAGCACATTCTTAGACATTTCTTTACGTAAGCTGAAGGTTTGTAATAGATATACAGAAAAAAAAGTTTTAGTCACTTTCTAGGAACAATAAAAAGAGAACACGTGTTGAACACTTTTACACCAGAAACTAAATTGAAACAAATAAAACTTTACAACGCTACCCACATTTTATGGCAAAAAAGTCGTATCTCACTTTGAAACTTTTAATTTGCGGCGGATAAACAAACGTACTCTGGGGGCGATGTAAAAACGCCGTTTAGCGGGTAGTCGGCACACTGCGGTATTCTGAGATAACTGGGTCAGTTCTGCAGACTGAGAGGCGCCTGGACTATTGACTAGTCGCCGTAGTGCGGGGGAAACGAGAAAAATAACAATAAACCAGTGTAACGTCACTAATATTGGAGAATTTACTCTTGGAAGATTCATATGAAAGACTTTATGCTTGTCTACAGTTTGACTTTGATTGAGTCTACATAAGCTCTAAATATTATGTAGAGCTTTAAAACTAATGTGGGCTGGTCAAGATTAATTGCCACTTGAAAACAAACAAAACTATTTGTAAAAATCTTTCAATCAATCTAAACTGAACTTCATTGAAGATTGTAGATGGCACCACCTTCAGATTTGATTTGAATGATTTTAAAGAAATCATTGTAATTTAATTGTGTCTGGAATTCCGGTAGCTGACGAATGAGAAAATAGCATTAACAAAAAAACAAAAATGACTGAAACCTTGGCTTAATAAGAAGGCTCGTCACAAAATGTAATATAACAATGAAACTAATTCCATGGAAAGACTTAAATAAAAAGTTCTTTTACTAGTGTTAGGTATGATAAGAGACAATATTGTACAAGTATATACATTTATTTTTAGCACAGTAACAGTAGGTACAGCTAACAAGACATTTGAGTGATATTTACTCCGAAGACACAACGGCGCCTCTATATTGAACGATATACTTGATAGAAAACAACTATAAAAGCAGTAAAGATTTTTATATCTAGAATTTTTACTCATCGCAATATTTTCATGTTTAGTATCTTGTTGTTCGTGTATTATTTAAATAAAACCCTCGGGTTATTATAAGTCACTGTGGAGAGAAACATATTCAACGACTCTTCAAATATTAACTTGAGAGTTGTTGTCTGATATTCTATTCATTATATGATATTACTTTCTTTACATTCATTCTTATTTTATTTTGGCTCAAATCTGTTATTGTTATTGCTATCTACAACGAAGCTACCTGAGTTGAAAACTCACAGTTCGTTCAAAACATTTTCATTATCTTAAAGCAAATTCTTAACAAAGATAATGAAACATTAGGATGATTTCGATGTGGTATTTTAAATCTTCGCCATAGTATCGTCAAAATCAGTCCAGCCATTACAGAGATTAGCCTCAATAAACAAACAGACAATAATTTTACTCACCGCGCCGACCCGAACGTTGAAAATCCATCGCCGTCCTTTTATTTAAACAGTTTAAGTGTCGCATAGTGTAGTGAAATGGGACACTAAGCTTCATAAACTAAGCGACCACAACTGTCACAGAGAGATAAGCTTCAGACCTGTTCTAAGTATAATTTCTTAAGATTACACTAAAAAACTCAAGCTTTTGTTGGTTATAGTCTATTTGTGAAATGATTTTCTTGGTAGATAGTAATAAGAGTTAAGCCTACCTGACTTTTGTTAAAGAAAGAGCCAAAGATTCAGAGGGACACCTCTATTTTGAGAGGAAAAGTGTTTTAAAGTTAGAGCAATGTATTGTGACGTTTTTATGCCAAATAAAACCTTATAGCATACAGGCAGGAATAATATTAGTTCAAGCTGGATCGAACAATCAAACGGTTTTTAAATTGTTTTAAATATGGAAAGTGTCATTTGTTTAGAGCGTAGTGGATTTGCTTGGGACGTGTACTACAATATGTACTACATGATAATCAATTATCAAAACTTTGGATCTCTTTTTATTAAGAACTAGCTGCCCCGGCAAACTTCGTTCGTTTATTGCTCTTATCATTTTTTTTTACATGTCGACAAAAAATAAATCCAAACCAACAATAACTACTACTACTTTTTATGTAGCGAGTCTCTACTGTGATCATATAAACATTTTGTGTTCGCTAGAATTAAAATTACAACATGTATATATAACCTAACCTAACTGACCATACCTATCCTATGGCTAACCTAACTACCTAACCTAACTACCTTACTAAAATGCATTGATTTAAAAAATACTAAATTCATAATTTTAATCTGAACTATTGCCTCTATGTTACATACAATTTTTACTTATAGTTTTCCCGGTCTACTTTTATTAAAGTCTTCACAGTAGAATAAGTTCTATTTGCAAAGAATTATTAAAGTTTTTCTCTGTCGTCATTGTTAATTACGTACATTAATTTCTGAAATATAAGACTTTTTTATATTACATAAAACCTCTAAGTTTAGTAACAAAATAAATTTCAGAATGTAGATAAGGTATAAATTGACAACCTTACCTTCTTAGGTTTAGCTTAAGACTTGTCAATGTCAAATTGTCACCTGATAATGAACTGGGAAGTTTGACTCCTGTCATGTCATCCAAGATGGCGTTGCGTTTGAAAAATGTTTGAGACAACGAATATTCTTGATATTTATTTTTTCGAGGACTTTTCATGTTTTTTATTAAAAGATAAATTCAAAAAGACTAAAATCATTCAAATTGATCCAGCCGTTCTTGAGTTATAAGTGGTGTAACTAACACGACTTACATAATAATAAAAAGTGGAAAACGCTAAATACTAGTACCAAATACTGCTAAATACATTGATTTTTAACTACCTACAAAGAGGAGTCTACCATTGTTGCTGATAACAAGTTAAGCTGTTGGTTCAAGTTGGCATGTGTAGATCTTTTCCGAAATTCGTAGATTACTTCCAATATTTAATGGGTTCACCAAAGGGTACCGTGATTCCCAGTAACTGGGTGGTAGATGTCAAATAGGATAAATGGTCAAATAGGTTAAATGGTCTGCTTAAAGCCAAAAAAACACTAAAAACCACTGATCTAATCAAAGAGATTTAAAATACTATAGAGCGGGCATGTCATGGAAATGTCATAGAAAAACTTTGATCCCATGTCTCAGTAACGCCATCTAGAATAATATATGAATATTGGAGCGGCAGCGGAGCGTATTACAAAAAACTCATAGACTTGTATCCAGCAGGACACACTTTTTCGGACGAAAATTTTGTTCGTGATGTCCGGTCTATAGGTATTGAATGTCTTTGGATCTAATGATCAGCTACTTTTAGTTTACTCATTACATCACAAGAGTTATACATCAAAATCTTCAAAATAATAATAACTCTACCCAGATGCATTTCTGAAAATTGCATCTACTTATCGGCAGACCATTAAAAGAGTAAAATTACGAGGCGATAACAACCTTTTGTACTTATACAATATCAAAACGGTTATAATTTCGAATTCCGTGCAGAAGTTACTTCACTAACTACTTTGCCTGAAGCTTGCGCTTACGTACGGACAATTTGTCACTACTTAAAATTGTTCAACGTCCCGATCATTCTTGACGATGCTTGAAAATTCTTAGGACGTCGTACTGCCCGTTTCTGTTTGCAGTTTAATTTTTGTTTTGACTGCAAGACATTGAGTTCAAATTGAAAAAAAAATCATAGAATAAAAAACCTCAGCAATAGGTAACCTATTTCCAACAGAATGGTCACAGTAAACTTCAATTATCAAATCGACTCCTTGCGTAACAGTATAGCTGCGCCATGTAATTCTTCAGATGCGGAAACTAGGCTTCCAGACAACGAGGTCAGATTGGGAGACGAGACGACGCCAGCGGTATCGATGTGAACAGCTGATGTTCCAAGATTTTAGTAACAAGAGAGCGAAGCCGGGCCGCGTGCACGCGGATTCTGAACGGAATTACGCGCTGCCGAAAATCCGGGGTAATTTGTGAAGTGTTAGTTGGGACTTGGGAGGTAGAATTTTAGGAAGATTTTTCGGTTTAGGCTCCTATTATATCCTTATTATACTTTAGTATGAAATGTCAGTTTCGTGAGTGCGTACCTAAATAATAAATTCGGTTCATCCGTTTAACTTTGTCTTGTCATGACTATGGTTTTAGATTTTACCAATAAACATATCATAACATAAATCCTGCTTGTGGTAGAACTAGATATAAAGTTGAAATTCTGTAATAAGTGTCAAGTTAGTGTTGTTAGCATTAGGTGCATTCCATATTCGTGAGGTACATAGATGTTTTTGTGTACTTTAAAACTTTCTCTCTTAAAAGTTTTCATATGTAATTTCCAATGAGAAGCTTGAAATTGGTGACATTCCTTGGAAACAAAAATGAAGCATCAGAAGTTTCTTTATTTTAACAAACAAACGAAACAAATGTTCCCAAACTCCCAGTAATATAGTCATGATCTAGAATATTGGGCTTTTGTAGTTATTTATTCGCTGTGTTTATCGGAATTTTGTATTTCATTCATAAACCGACTTTTTTATTCTTGTCACAAAAGTAAATCCAATGTTCGATGTCTTTAATATAACGGTATTCTATACCTAGATATTAAATTATTTTTCCTTAATATCAAACAGGTAAAATCCAATCTATTTGGGCTTAATCTGTCAACAATTTCGACGTGTGGTGGTTGTGACTTTGTGATTTTCTCTTGATAAGAAACCGTCATATGTTAGAAAATTTATCTTTCATCGTATTTTTTACTTTATTTGTATGGCTTTTGGATTTAGTTTCGCTCAATATTTTGGTAAAAATGTTATTATTGTGACTCACACGTGTACCTACGTACCCACTTCATTTTCGATTACATTTCATAGCAATTTTCTCGTCTTCGCGTCAAAGAGCAATGATAATTTAAAGATTCTTAAAAAATCATGATAGATACCTTATAGTTCAGTGATATCTGTTCAAAGTTCACATAGTAAATTATCGACCACCTATATTTCAGCAGCCCCTACTTTTTGTGAAAGATAAAAAAACGAGAGCAATCATATCAAAATACGTCAAATTAATCATTTGTCCAAAAAAATACTAAAGCTTAGTGACTAAAATACCTTTTTAATTGGTCTAATTGTGATGAACTATTTAAATTTCACTTTTGAATACCAACCTAACCTATAAATTAATTCCTACATAACTACACGTCAATCACGGTCTTCAATATCCTTGAATGTTTATCTTAACCTTTGCCATTCAGTTTCTTTATATATTTGCGTTATTTACTCCAGTTAGTTCAAAAATAGTCATCCAAATGCGTCAATCGTTGAGTGCAGATCAATCACTTTGCCAAATCTCGGGAATTGGGGTGACGATACTTTTAATGTATCGATACCTGCGTAATAAAACCATTGAGCAGACCGAAATACCACTCACATACGTAAGTAGGAGGTGAGATGTAATTGAACGATAGTCCAACGAGCATGCATTTGGCGAATATGAAAAGTAATTGAAAACTGCCTAAATATTACCCTTCATGAATCAAATGCGTCATCATCATCATGTTGCAATCATTCAAAAAATCAGCAATTTCATAAATATTGGTCGTGTTGGTGTCAAACTTTTGTATGCAACAGCAGAATTATTACTTCGCGATTTTCGGGTGAAAGTTCTGGTCCCATTGTTTAAAATTCATGGGTTAAACACCCTGTGAAAATTCGTCCTCGCAGAAGTCAGAGCATCGTAGGTACAAAAATTGATAATTTAAAATTAACGTTAGATTTCATGATCTTTTTATTTAGAAGAGTAAGATTTTACTAAAGAGCTTTTATCCTGAATAATAATGCTATTTAATGCTATCAATTCGATTAATAGAATTAAGTAGTAAGTGTTTAATATGTACATTTTATCTGGTTCGTTTTTTTTACCCTGTGGAAGGTGAGCTCTTTACAAGGAAAATTCATCCACTAAGAAAATAAGAGTTGCCGATGGAAAATCTCATCAGTCACACGATTTGTATATTTGCTAAAGTTGCTAGACTAAACATCTCACTAAATGACAGCTAATACCTACTGCATTGTTGCTAGTATATAACCTTGGACCTCAAGAAATTCAACTCCAGCAAAGGTTTTGTTCTTCACCTTCCGCATTCCATGTTTAAACTACGAGCAAATATTACCTACATTTTACATACATTTTGACCGATTCTTGAGTTTCAATTAAAGAGTTTATTTGGGACCTTTTCTTTCTGTACCTCTATACTCTAGGCAATCTTAACTAAAACATAACACCCGCTCGATTCAGTAAAAGTCATTCTGTGAACACTTGAGTGATGTGAATTGTCATTACTTCGCATTACTATTTATATTTACTTTTTAAATAAATTAGAACTCGGAAAAACGCGGTCTTCCCTACTTTACACCTGCCCGCGATTTTTTTTTATTATATTGCCTGTCGTCTTTACCTTAGATCAGCGTGAACCTGATAGGTATTTGATTTTATTGATGGTATTTTAATGTTCCCAATAACAATAGAAAGACAAGTTGACACAACACTTCAATGACTTTTTGTTAGAAGTAAATATATATCACTATCACAAAAGGGAATGTTTAGGTATATAAAACTTGATACTCTAGAAAAACACGTAACATTTAACTTACTAGATAACAATACCTGCTAATCATACGTACTTAATATGTTGAGCTCCTGAAACAACAATCCAACAGGCAGTCGCTCTATGTAAAATACTGGTATTCAGCTGCATCCAGTTTAACTTGAAGCCGAACCCAACATGGTTGGGAAAAACCTTGGCAGATGATGAGTATAGTGATAAAGCTATAAACGTGAACCATTCCATTATTAATTTCTTTCGATCTAGTAACATGTGGGACGATAAGGATTCAATTACTCGTACTTACAGCCGCAGATCGCGAAGATTAAAGATTGGCACAGATTTTACAAATACAAGTTAAAAATATAATGTATCGGATGTACTGCCAATACCTAATCGTTTATTGGTAATTTTGCTGGGAAACGATTTTGTCGTATCCCAATAACTGGAGTTTTAGAGCACTAGAGCCAACATCAGGAACTCGTGAACTAGAAAGAGTAGAGTGAGTTTTTTTTTTTAAATCTTGCATTGTCATAATAATTTTATTCCAGAGCTAGTAATGTTATCTTCAGATGTTTATTTATTTATTTATTTATTTTCTTTGGGAAAACAAACAGTTACACAAAGGTTTCTTAATTAATAGTCCTTAGTATCTAAAGTATATAGTGTATGTGTAACTCACAACGTTATCCACATGTTACCTATTCCATTTTTTTATATAAGAACTAACTAGGCATGCGAGTGATTGATATTTTGTTTTATTTTTTTTTTTACATTATGCTTAGGTTACAGTTATATAGTTTTAGTTTGTTAATTTTTGGATTACAGTATTTCGAAATTTGTTGGATGATAATGTAAATAGATCAATATCCGAGAAATGTGTGTTATAATTATCTGCTATACGACGTAGAGGTGCGCGAACTCCAGCATTAGTGCGGCAAGATGGAATGGCGAATAGTGGACGTGCGCGCACCCCGCGTCCCATAACAGTTCTAGGTACAACATAACTTAATTTATTTACCAAATCTGAGCAGTCATATCTGCTGCTACATAATTATGTCATATAGAAACATCATCTCAAGTAACAGGCGTCTAGACTTCAAGTCCATCAACTTAACATCCCTACAGGAGCCACTAGGGCTCAAACTATGCCGGCAACGGTAACGCACCGCTTTAATAAATTTGCGCTGAAATATTAATACGGCGTATTCAAGTTGTGACCTTATTAGTGACTTATAAAGATGTATGTAAGTATCAGGACGCTTAAAGTCTGAGGCGGTTCTCATCACAAAGCCACACATACGATATGAGTTATTAATATTTTTTTGAATATGTTGATCAAGATGGAGCTTACTATCTAATATTATCCCCAGATCCTTCACCGACATAACTTCACACAAAGGAGCATTACTGAGAGTATACGCACGTATTATAATATTTTACTTTTTAGTGAAAGTGATAGATACACATTTAGAAGTGCTTAATTGAATTTTATTCCTAATACAGTACGCAGAGAATCTATTTAGGTCGTCTTGAAGTAAATCACAGTCATTAAGAGTGCGTATTGCCCTGTATATTTTGAGATCGTCTGCGTAGAGTAAGAATTTTGAATGCAAAAAACAATTCCAGACGTCATTGATAAATATAATAAAAAGTAAGGGGCCTAAAATTGATCCCTGGGGCACGCCAGAGGACACGGTGATCAGTTTGGATTGATATCCCCTAATCACAACTCGTTGAGTTCTGTTCGTTACGTACGATATAAACCAGCGAAGTAAGTCTCCTCGAATCCCGTTGTATGCAAGCTTTTGAAGAAGTAACTCATGGTCCACCTTATCAAAAGCTTTCCGGTAGTCTGTGTATACGGCATCAGTTTGTATCTGCTGATCCATATTATTGAATAAGTAATTTGTGAAAGTTAATAAATTGGTAACTGTAGATCTCCTTTGGACAAATCTATGTTGTTGAGAAATAATGATGTTATGTAGTGTGGGGTAAATTGCGCCATGTACAAGTCTCTCAAAAATCTTCGATAAGGCAGACAAGATGGAGATAGGTCGATGATTTTCAACATCTAGTTTAGAGCCGCTTTTATGTACTGGTGTTATATTAGCCATTTTCCAAACTTCAGGGAATATTCCATCAATAATACATTTATTATATACTAGCTTCTGCCCGCGACTTCGTACGCGGATTCTGTTGCTTATGCCAGCGACAACGGGGTCGTCAAAATCGAAGATCTGAAACATCTGATATCGAATTCTATAAGCCCGGGGACGGGAAATCGAAAGGATGCGCGAGACGATTCAAGATGTTCCAGATTTTTTATTTTTGTTGGTCAACAGGAAATGCCATCAGACTTAACAACTTTTGCTAAGACGCCATTTCTATTATGTATATGTTATATTGTCTCTGGGCTTTGGAGTTCCCCTACAGGTGCTCCAGATCTTCAAATTTAGTCTCACAGCAGAAAACACTCTTCACGTGGAATAGTTTTTGCAATGGCACCATTTTTATATCTCTTTCACTTTAGGTGTTCCATTTTCCAAAATAAATTATAGCTATAGGCTATAATTTATTTTGGAAAATGGAACATATGTTGCGTGACGTTCACGATCAGCGGTCAGTCGCGCATCTTCTTCCCCCACTTATCTCTAGAGTCGATGCGTATATACGCTGAAAACTCAAGCGTCATGCTTTTTCCGTGAACGTCTCCAACTCGCGAGACAGTGCATGATGTTCACGATCAGCGGTCAGTCGCGCACATATTCTTCACTGGTCTCTAGAGACCTGGATGTAGATGCGTAAATGAATGCAGGCGTGCTTCGCGATCCCAAGAAGTTTCCACGGAGCGAGTTGCAGCCTCATGTTCTCGAACAGCATCAAGTCTCTCCTAACGCTCTTCGGTAGATTGTTGGGATCTTATGGTCTTTAATCATTTAGCACCTTTGGAACATTGGGAAAAATTTGACCTCTTTCTAGGCATGGTTATAGTTTTATTGTGATGATACCTGATCAATTAAAATCTAAGTGGCTGCTCCCCTGGGCCTGCGTTACCGGGTAAGCTACCGTGTAACGAAGATAAATGGAAAAGGAAATTAAACACTCAAATAACATAAGCCCGAAGGCATACGATAAAAAAATGGGAGTTTTAGCCAGTAGAGTCTAATTTTCAACGATATACCATCGTCCTCGAAAATCAGTCCTGAACTGTTCCCGCCTTCACCGCGTAGTACCTCCTACTTATGTTATTTTATAATTATGCAATGAAATTAGTGATAGTTTTAATTTCTTCAAATGTTTCTGATCTTCGATTTTTATAAGTTAACAGGAAATGCCTATCAGACCGAACAACTTTTGCTAAGACGTCATTCCTATTTGAGTTATGGTGTAGCTGGGCTCTTGGAGTTCCACAACAGGTGTTCCAGATCTTCGTTTTTTATACGTCAACAGCGAGTGCTCATAAGGCTGAACAACTCTTGCTAAGACGTCATACCAATATATGTTATAGTGTAGCTGGGCTCTTGAAGTACCACATCAGGTGTTCCGGATCTTCAAATTTATTCTCTCAGCAGAAAATGCTCATCACGTGGAACAATTTTTGCTATGGGACCATTTTTGTATCTCCTATAGTTTAGCTGGTCTGTTGCGGTTCTGCATCAGGTGTTCCGGATCTTCAAATTTATTGTCTCAGCAGAAAATGCTCATCACGTGGAACAATTTTTGCTATGGGACCATTTTTGTATTGCCTATAGTTTAGCTGGTCTGTTGCGTTCTGCATCAGGTGTTCCGGATCTTCAAATTTATTCTCTCAGCAGAAAATGCTCATCACGTGGAACAATTTTTGCTATGGGACCATTTTTGTATCGCCTATAGTTTAGCTGGTCTGTTGCGGTTCTGCATCAGGTGTTCCATTTTCCAAGATAAATTATAGCCTATGTGTTGCCCAGACCTAATATCTATTCAACAAAAAAAAAACAATCAAATCCGTCTAGTAGTTCCGAAGATTAGCGTGTGCAAACAAACAGACAAACAGACAAACAGACAAACAGACAAACAGACAAACAGACAAACAGACAGACTTTTTTTTTGGATTCGTGCTCTATTACTGTTTCTAAACCCCCCTCAATTATTATTTTTTAAATATATTCAATGTACAGACACAGTTTTTTTACAGTCTTATTATATGTATAGATGAAGTATAACGGCGTGGAAATATTCGTGGCGACTCTCCTGAGAAAGTAAGCCGGTAACCCATCAGGACCAGGTCCTTTAGTTGTATCTAACAAGTTAAGCTCTTTAAAAACTTGTTCATGAATAAAAGAAATACGATTAACAATAACACAATTATCTGCACAAATATCAGGAGGTACCCATTGACTGTCGATTAATGTTGATGTTTCATAGACTGACTGAAAATAATCTGAGAATAAGTCACAAGTAAAGGTTGGGTCAGTTGAAATTTGACTTTTATAAAACACAGAGGCAGGAATACCATTATAGGATTGACGGTTAGAAACATAACTCCACAAATTCTTAACATTTTTCTTTATGGTTTGCTCAACACTGTCTATATACTTACAGTAATTAATGTTACATTCAGATTGAAATCTACGTCTTAGAAAAGTTGATAAATGTTATCAACTACTCTATTTTTATTAGGCTGTGGATCAGAACTTTTTCAACTTTTTCAACATAAGACAGTCCCCCAAAACCACCCCCAAAACCACCCCCTTCACCACTTCCTAGTGCTTTTACTGAGAAGAAGAAGTGTTGGAACAAACTCCCCAGCAACACGTCTGTTTGTTTGTTATGTTACAAGAACAATGAGTTTACACAATATCGGTAATTTATAAACAAAATCATTTCAATTTAGATTATAATTTCAATACTCGTACCATAGAAATATTAAAATATTTATGACTCTTGCACACTTGAAGCCGACCCGTTGGTATTTAGAGGTCACAAATCTCTTTTTAGAAATTCTATCAATAAGGTAATTAAACAAGAACGAACGAGGTTTTGTAAGCATGTGTAAAACAAAATGCATAGAAGATAGCAATTTTCTGTCCGTAACGATTAAAGAACCCGAAGCACCTTGTACTTAGTAGGTAGGTACATAAATCTGTTTTGTAGATACCAGAACGTTATAATATAACAGTTTAACATTTACTAGGTATCATCTTCTGGTTGAGACAGCAAATTGAATATTAAACAACGTCGTTGTCAATTTGTTATGCAGCGTTAAAACAGCTAAGCGCCTTACACTTTATCTATGTAACACTGATGGAATACTAAATTGCCTTTCACATTTTAGTAGGCGCTTGGCGATTTTAAGCGATGTAGCCAGTGTCAAATATCCGAAGTTAATTTTGAACTTAATGGGCCATTATTACTGAAAAATGTTAATTGAATAATAAATTTAAATTAAGGTTGATACTAAAATAGACTTAAAATTAATTGGAGAAGGCAATACGTACCTTCTTTGGCATGTCTAACTTTTTGTACAGGCGCTTTAAAATTATTAATACATCAAACTATCAAAATCTGATTTTTTTTCTATTATATATAAAAATAAATACTTAAATAAATTCCACAATTTTCACACAGTGCTATCTAGTCCCAAGCTAAGCAGAGCTTGTGTTATGGGTACTAAACAAGCAATAAACATACATATATTTCTAAATACATACTTATAATTATGTAAAGCCAAACTACACCCAGACACAGAACAAACAATCAAACATTAACCTTACTCTTTGGTTATAAAGTAGAAAGTCTAGTAGCTAATAGCTTGATATGCAGGGGTCGAGTCTGCTATTGCAATCGTGTCTCAATGACCGGTCAATGATTGATTTTTGACGTATAACGTCCAACTTATGACACGTTTTCCATACAAAAACTGTCAAAGTTGTCAAATATTCGATCAATGACCGGTCATTGAGACACGATTGCAATATTCTTTTATTTCATCACCTCTTCAATAACGATATCTGGCTCTTTCATAGATAATAAACAAGATTTAAGTAGGACCTCTCTTACACATAATACATCATTACATTTATCTCAATGTTAAATCCTACATTAGCCAATCACAGATATAGGTAACTACACAAGTCCTTTCTGTAACACCCTAATGATACCTGCTTACACCCATGTCAAACCTAACTCTCATACTACCTTTTTCATTCATCTCCCTGGCATTGATCACAGCTCTGACATTGAAGTGCAGTCAGACTGAATAGCTCTGTAGACAGCACTTTCTGAATAGCTGTCACAGACTGTGTAGTCTGAAATAGGACATAATTATTGTGTTCCCGCCATTTGTAGTATGTTGCCTTGATCAACTTTGCGTTTGTCTGTGAAGGACGCCAATAGACAGACGCTGTCAGTTTTGTAAATGGAATGTAGGCTCGATTCTTGTGCATCGCTATAGTGCAACGGTTTTACTATAAATACTCCATTTGCAATAGCTAAGACAGAAGTAAAGAAAAGGATATTTTTAATGCACACTCTGTAACGAAAGTACAGACGCCAGCACATCAAGTTACCCCAATGTGTCAAATTTTCCCAATTGAATATAAACCTTATTCTGTTTGACATAAACTTGAAAAACGATCAAATAAATTTGACACATTGGGGTAACCTGATGTGCTGGCGTCTGTACAATAAAGCATGTTACGTTACGATAAAAACCGAATTAATTATATTAATCTACTTTCACAACTTACAGCTGCCACACTTAGTTGTAGTGAAACCATTGCAACTTTTTTTAAAGAAATTGTTGTGGTGTAAATTACTACCTACGTCAAAATGTCAATACAATAAAGAATGCTAATGCTTGTGCCTTCTCTATATGAGAAGAGGCTTGTGCCTTGCAGTGGGACAGTAACAGGATGATAATTATTATTAATTCTTCAGTTCCATATTTATGAATGGGTATTGACGTTAAAATTGTTAACCTGACGTTCTTGCATATTATTTTATAGTAAATCTGTAAGGAAAAGACCGAAGTAGTTATCAAGAAGTTCCGTTCCAGGGAGTATGCACCTTACGACTTTTAGAATCAGATCCCGTATTCAAAACAAGCAATTCTTTCACTATTCCAGTATTTTAAGGTTTAAATTAGAAATTCGTCAATTCGAAACGTATCCCGTCGAATTGCGGTCGTAATCTGGTTCCTAGCACATCTAGCTTAGGTAGTTTGAAGGGCTTAACAAGGAGATTAGCGCGATTGAAGCAGGAATGCTAGTAATGCATTGATCTGGCGTAATTAATCCATAGCACGCACTTACCTGGCCTTTGACGTGTGGCTATACATAATTGATATTATTGATAAATGTCAGAGGAAGATGGACTTGATGTACAAGTGTCATCATGTGGCGCCTCTGGTGTTGCAAGTGTCCATAGGCTACGGTAACCGCTAACCATCAGGCGGGCCGTAAGCTTGTTTGCCACCGTCGTGGTATAAAAAAAAAAAAAAAAAAAAAACATCATCTGCCTAGTTTTTTTATCAATTACATTAGGGCCGTCTATTGTTGATTTTAAGATACCTACTAATGCAAAAGGCGAGGTTGTAGCCACTTGGCCATCACAGCATTGACGTACTTAGTTACCATTCAACATAGGTTTTTTAATAAACTAAAACATATTTTGCTAAGGTTTACTGAATTGTATTGTAAGCCTCTCTTGCTACAAATATTGGAATTTTTCAACTCTTAAAAGTTCTAATAAGCTTCGAAGAGCGAGGTTGAAGAAATTTGAAGTATCTTGGCGTTGTATCGGAAGGCGGAAAATGTTCAAGTCTTTAGGTCAAGTTTGCAGGTTTCAAATAACAAATCGATGGGACGTTATTGATGTTGTAAACAGAAGAGAAAATCTATTGGCTTTCTTTCACATCATTTAACATCATAATTTCTTAGCCTTTTTCCAACTACATAAAAGCGAGGTTGGCTTCCAGTCAAAGCAGATGGCTACCAATCGAACCTCAATTAAGTGTAAACTTGTAATCTTTTAATTTTTTGCTACTACTTATTCAAATGTAGGTACTAAGCTAAAGATTTTTTTTACATTAATAACTTAATCCATAGATTGGTTAACACGATAAACCGTTGATTTCACTAGTTGTCAGATTTTTGGGTCTTTCAATAGACGTAACGACTGCCAAAGGTTTTAATTACAGTAAATAGTGTAAGTCCGTAAAAAATCACCTTCTGAATATGTAAGTGATTGATGATAATTGACTGGCCAGTTGGTCTAGTAATTAGTGGCCCTGACTGCTATGCTGGAGGGCGTGGGTTCGAAGCCCACCCAGGACAAATGTTTGTGTGATGAGCACAATCATTTGTTTTGTGTTTTAGTGTAGTTTATCTAAAATAAATGTTTTTTTTTTTAAATATAGAAGTATGTTTATAAGCTGTTTAGTATCCATAACACAAGCGCTGCTTAGCTTGGGACCAGATGGAGTTGTGGAATATTTATTTATTTATGGCATTGACAGTTCATTTCACTCAAGTTTTCACGGGGTAGCTTTTGCTTGAATTGACCGGCTGCAGTTAACTTACTAATTCAAGCAAATGAAAAAAATAGTTTATTTACCTAGGCAACACAGACAACAATATAAGTATTACCTCCGCCAAACTGCAAACCAGTTTGTTGGCAGATGTAGCTCCCTTAATCTATCACAAGCAATTACATTTACTTATACAATTTCATAAACGCAAAAATATAAAATAACTAATACAAAATATAATACTTACATAATACTTTCGTTAGGGACTGTTATTCTGCTGATATAGGATTTAGATGCGAACCTAAACATAATTATTTTTAATACCTACTCATTTTTTTTATATTTTTAAACATTGCCAAAAGAAATAGTCATGGTCGGGCACAACAAAAGCAACATATTTACAAAAGAGGACTATCATCTACATAGCTTTTCATCTAACTTATTCTAAGCTCACTTTTACAAAACAGTTAGAACACATAAGCATAACATTATAATGTTATGCTTATGTGTTTAAGGATTGATTATTTAAATATTCGTTGCCACTGTTATAACATTTTCTTGTTAGTATCTTTTTTCACTTGTTCGTCATTGGATAGAATTTTTTTCATTTCTTTAATTTTTATTCGGGTAACATTGTATGATTGACTTAACTATACTCCATCCGAGTAGGTAGTTAACAAAAGGTAAACAATCTTTACAAGTCTTTTTACATAAAAGCTTATTAATTAAATACAACTACTGTTTAAACAAATTGTTTAATTGATCATGTAATCGTTTTTGTTGTATCTAATTTTTTTTGAGCTGCATTTTATTTTTAAACTGTGTTATTAACTAAAAATACATGTCCAAATTGTTTACCTTTTGTTAACTACCTAATCGGATGGAGTATAGAGGGCTCGTTGAATGTATTTTTAAGCGGGTTGTTGATAGGTTGAGTCGTGTTAGGGATGCTTCGTTGATTGCAACTACCCTCTATGTCACTTCGTCGTTTACCGAGATCGGCTGTCTATGTTTCGGGTTCTGCAATTAACCACAAAGCAAGGTCCAAACAGTAAACTACCCACAAATGCATTAGCAAAACTTCATAGTTTAACGAAATAAAAGACTGATTCGTGCCAAAGAAACTTTGTGATTATAATAGTGCAACAAACTTTTTAATAAAAATGGCGATGGTGGTGTCGAGAAAATCAAAGTGCTGTTTATTTTCACTGTTTCTATTAGTGACTATGGGCATTGCGTTGGCCGTGATATCGACACTGGGACTATTAGATAAGAAGACTGAACATCATTACGCTGTGGCTGAGAAGTATAGCCAGACGTCGGCGCCCCAGATAGTGGAAATCGGTCACGTAAGTAGACTAGTTGAAAGATATTGGTAACAAACAAAGAGATTTAATATGTAATACCTACTATGGAGAGGACAGGCGAAGAAATGTATTGGAAAAACTGTGATCCCAGGCCTCTGTAACACCATCTAGCATAATATAGCAATATTATACTCCATCCGAGTAGGTAGTTAATAAAAGGTAAACAAACTTGTCAAGTCTTTTTACATAAACGCTTATTAATTAAATACAACTACTGTTTAAACAAATTGTTTAATTGATCATGTAATCGTTTTTGTTGTATCTAAATTTGTTTTCAGCTGCATTTTATTTTTAAACTGTGTTATTAAATAAAAATAAATGTCAAAATTGTTTACCTTTTGTTAACTACCTAATCGGATGGAGTATAGAGTGGCAGCTTAGTGGAGCGTACTAAACTAGACTAATCGACTTTTGGGTACTAGGACACAAGTATCGGGTGAAAGTTGTCTTTAGTAAGTATTTTATGTCTTTGGTAATAAACCAATACTTCAAAAAAAATGGTGTAGGTATTTATATCAGCCACGGTCAGGTACCGTGGCTGATATAAATACCTTCAACATTTTTTTTACCACCTTATTTTTAGTAATATGCTGAACCCGATAGTTTGATGTACTCCTCATTATTAACAACTTTTACTTAGTAAAAGTTGTTCATAAATTATTAGTACCTACCTAAAGCGGTAAAGCCCCTTTTTGGGTTTAGTTCAGTTCATACAACATAAATTTGGTAAGTAAAACTTAGGTTGTGTTGTGCTAAAAAAATATATTTAAAGTTGGTTAAAGCGACAGCGAAGAAAAATGTATTTGAACAGAATCTTACGTCATTATTAATAAAGTAAATAAATATTTAACTTATATTGTAAACTTAGTCAAGAAACCAGTTCCTGTTTAAAACTTACAAGTCAAATCGCAAATTAAGCCAATTACTTTCAAAAACTTGTCAAAAATATAGGGAAATAATTAAATGAAGGTAAGAACCTATTTTTGAATATAAATCAGATAGAAACTGAGATTATTATATGATTTGACTTACTAGGCTTTATTAGATTAAAAAATACGAGAATTGCTATCTCTGATAACATAATCAAAAGGTGACTGTAGTACCGGCTATAATAATCACCAAACTTAATTTTCTTGTACAAAATGTATTTTTATTCAGGAATCTATGCAGTCCTAATGGTAGTTTTATATTTAAAACAAGAACGAAGAAACAAAGGAATGAGTTATTCGAAATAAAAATAAAATATTTTAAACAACACACTGTTTTGTTTTCGAACGCAATTAATTTTATAACCACAACTCTACGTACCCATTACACTGAAACCATTAGCACCAAATCACCCACTAATAGTTCATTCCTCCTAATAATAGTTAAGTTCTATTAAACCGTAAAACGACGATAGTTGCGATAAATCGGTACAATCCGGACCGGAAAAGCCTTCCGTAAAACCGGCTCTTACCGGAATGACCGTACTTTTACGTTACAACGTTATTACATTTCACCAAATTACTTTGACCCGTCTAAGTTTAGTGTTAAAAAAGATTTATGGCTCTGAATTTATTGGCTACCTGTGACGTGACACTCCTAAAGTGCCGACGAGGTATAAAATTAATGGCATTCGCATGTCTTCCGAAATGGTTGAGAAAAGATAGCCTATTCAATCTTGTCCTTTCTTTCGTTCATCCCTCACGTGCTGGATGCGAACAGTTAATGGGATTTTAGATCCTTGAAATATTGAGCGGGCACAACTACCTGCGTCTGTTCACGGTAGAGCTGAACGCTTTCGCGAGATCAGAAAGCAATTTAGAAACACTTCAGAATCTACACTACTTAGTTATTTATTTAAAATAAGCACACTAACAGCACAGTCACCAACAATATTCAAATACAAATTACATGGTAAAAGGGCATTACAGTAACCATACGAATAACAGGTATACATGACATTGACACAATGAAAAGTAATAGAGACAAAAAGGCAAACAAATAAAAGTAAAAAAAGCAACGAAGTGTGACCAGAAGACTTCAAACTAGGACACTACAAACAAATTGAGCTACACAGCCGTACGTTGTTCACACTGCTTACCGCTGCTTTTGCTTGTTAGGTAGGACATAGCGCGATTTTACACTGCATTCTTAGATTCTCATGAACTTCAAAATAGACCATGATCTCTAACGCTGGATATTAATAATCTATCTCGGTTGCTATCTTGATCCCGATCTTTGTCTGTAACCAATCAACGACCGAATTCGCCTATCCGAGTCTTAAAGATGTCCAATCAGAAGCAGCCGTCAAAAACAAAGGATCGGGATTTGGATTGAGATAGAATATTAATATCGGGCGTAAGTTTCTTTAAGAATTCCTTTTCTGACATCAGTAGGTACCTAAATCAAAAAATGCACCATCTAGTTTTAAAAAGTATTGATTGTATAATGAAGTGATTGGTGGAGTTCTTAAAACAAAATCAATAACGTATATTCCCACAACATTGAATAAGTACCTATTTACACTACTTTTAAAAAGTAATGAGCTATGGTTAATAGTACCAGTCTGTTACTGTCCCACTTCAGAGCAAAGGCCTCTTCACATGGCACAAGCATTCACCACCGCTTTTGCAAGGTGGGCTCGCGATAGCTACATTTTTTTTTTCTTTGCCGCCCAATGTAGGTGAGTTATATCTAAAATAAACAAGTAGAAGACATAATGAATTGAAAAAGTGATATTGGTACTTAAACAGATTTAAACCCTGCATAGATTGACTTATCAGTGTTCAGGGTGGGCATCATTTCCCACTGGGTCAGTATTTCCCAACAATGAAAAATAAAAAATGCACTTTTATTTATTGTTAAAATAAAAAAAAAATCTTTAAATAAAATAACCATTTGACGAATTATTAAAAGTGGTTTTACCTTCAGATATTTCTAATTTTATCTATCCTGAGCAATGATATTATAAGTAGAAAGGTGTAGATAGGTTACCTAAACAACATTCGATCTTCAAAAACGGCACACTAACGCACGCACGCGTCCGTTAACGGCGCGACGCGACACTGAAGCTTCGATCAAAAAAGCACTGAAGTCAAGTGTGGCTAGTTAGCCACATTTTAACGTGTGGCTTGCTGAGCGTTTTTAACCTATCTACACCTTTTTACTTATAATATCATTGATCTTGAGTAGGTATGTCCCATGTACCTAGATAACGGACTTATTTATATTCAAGTTCTCAGAATTCCAACTTATTCACTCAAACCAAAACTATCGCAGACATAATATATTTTCTATGATTTGTAGGTCTATCTAAGGTCTTTATTACACCTATTCCTAGTATAATCTAGGGGATATGGAGTGTCATTACTGAGGATTGTCTCGCATGCCCGAATTGCTTAGTTCATAGTAAGTACACGTTATCGTGTCGCTACATTCTGGCAGTAACAATTTGTAGCTATATGTAGTAGAAAAACTCCGACGCTGTTAAGAAAAAGGGCTCTTTTGGGTATAGTTTGGTCTCCAAAGGCCTTCGGTTTGTCGGATATTGTGTAATGATAGCCGTTTTTTGGATGTACTTGTTTGTAAGGACATGATTACAAGTCGATAGCGTTTATATAGAAGGGAATGTGTTTGTAAAAATGGTTGTGGAGTAGATATGAGTACCTATAGTATCAAATACTGCGAATATACACCTTATACACAATCAGCGAAGGTGTATATTCGCAGTGTACAGGGTGTGAAAAGACCGATCATATAGCCGATAACCACACATTCTGTACATATAATTAAGTAACTTTAACCAAAAAATAATGCTGGGAAAATACCTTTTTTTTCATCTTTAAAAAGAGATGCTTTTTATTGCGCGCATTGCATAGCGCGACAACGCAACGCAACTTTCGATCAGCTGAGCGTATGGCCACTCGCGCTTGGTCGTCGACTCGACCTACCCGCTTGTTTCGTATCCATTGCATTTTTGTAACTTCAAATGCGGAATTTGTTTTGAAAAATCGATAATTTTGATAATGTTTGTTCTGAAGAAAGTTTACTCATGATACTTGGAATACAATTTTGATAAAAAAAAACGAAAAGAAATATTGCACTTTGACCTTCAATATCTCCAATACTAGTGAATTCCCGTTTAGTAATATTATAATTATAATTAGTATGTTCTAGAAGAAAAAAGCTATCCCAGTGATGGGTAGAATATGTAGTTTTCATTTACTTAAGGGTCTTTTTACATCCTTTAGAGAAGGGAATGTGTTTGAAAAAATGGTTGTGGAGTAGATATGATTATCTATAGTATCAAATACTGCGAATATACACCTTATACATAATCAGCGAAGGTGTACATTTGCAGTACCTATATAACAATTGCAGCTACGCGGAATTAGACCTCCAACGACGCTATACATTATTTTAGAGTGTGTTGAGATCATTTGACTGCCATGTCGACGCATATTATTTGACTTTTCGAATTCATGTGCGTATTGTGCAATAGGGTGTTTGTCAGAATATGAACATCAAAATATAATAAGTCCATCAGCTAGATTATACAAAATAATACACAAGTACTTTTTTTCTTTTTCATATTGATGGAAATCTGCTTAGATTAAGGGTCAACTCACATCAAAAGAGCGTCGAAGCGCAGCGCAGTTTCAGTGTCATATGAATTTTAACTTTATTTTCATTACTATAATACTTATTATCTCATGCCATGCACCGTTTATGGAATCGCCGGAATTCCCGTGGCGCCGCGGGCATCCGCGTGACTCGTTCGAATTTCTCATGCGATAATAAGTATTATAGTAATGAAAATAAAGTTAAAATTTATATGACACTGAAACTGCGCTGCGCTTCGACGCTCTTTTGGTGTGAGTTGACCCTAAGTGCATTAAAGTTGAGGAGAGGTGTCTTGTAACGCCGTTATCTAGTATAAACTGTACTGGCTGGTGACGTCATGCGACATTTTGACTCGATAAAGAAAGAAAAAATAGGTATGTGTCGAATATTTTCTTGTAATCTAGATGAGGGACTTAAAACTAAAATTTTATCAATAGCCCATTATAACTTGCTTTAAAAACTTTGGTGAAGAGAAACATGATTAGGAAACCGGTATGTCTGAGAGATATTTGTTTTAGTCAACGGTATGTAAAGCCAAGTCAAAGTCCCATAAACAACATAAAAACTCTGACGTCAGACTTCTGAACCTCAAAAGGTAAACCGATTAGAATTAAGCTGGTGAGACACTTCACTATAACTAACAAGCTAACTTTGCTACAGGTAGATACACCTCTGCCTTCCTCTTCGAGGAATACAGGCGTGATGATGCTTTGTTATTTTTATTTTTTAGTAGCAGATGTCCTGCGGTTTCACCCGCGTAGGTCCCGTTCCCAAGGGAATACAGGGATAAAAAGTAGCCTATGTGTTAATCCAGGATGTCAGCTAACTTCATACCAAATTTTATTAAAATCCATTCAGTAGTTTTTACGTGAAAGAGTAACAAACATCTATCCATCCATCCATCCATTCATCCTCACAAACTTTCGCATTTATAATATTAGTAGGATAGGATTTTTTTATTTCTTAGGGAAAAAACACAACTTATAACTACATTTATACACAATCTCGTATATTTTTAATATTACACATGTAACCAACAATGAATTAAAATAAAAATTGTTAAAGAAAACAGACAAATCGTGTGCATCGTAAAAGCTCAGTAAAAAGAAAGATAGAAAAGAAAATGTATATGTAAAAAATACGCTTTTGATTTAAAACACACTAGTAGGTACACTAAAATAAAAGTTGAAAATGTAATCTTACTTTCGGCGCGTGTTATGGCTACAATGAACATTAGGGCGCTTTAGAGTCCATATTTCATCGTAAATACTAGCAGTGAATTATGGACTCTAGTACACATGTAACTAAGTGAATTTTAGTACAGTCACGAGTATCATATTATACGTTATTACGGATTGCGTCGTTGGTCTATAGAGGTCGCTAGTGCTAACTGCTGAGCATGTCATCCCGAGTTCGATACCCGGGTCGGGCAAAGGGTTATTCAGTTTTTCCATCTGGTACTTCTCAGTGGCAGCCCAAAGTCTTGATTCGTGCCCGATTGATGGCAATAGGCTCGCCCCCGTTACGTGATACTTAACACAAAACTAGCAAAATGTCCGTAATTCTGCCTAACTACTAAATTTTTTTTTGCTATTATGCAAGATATAAAACGATGTTCTCTAAAGCTGTTGATGAAAATAGAATAATTTTTCGAACATACTTACCGTCACTACAAAAATACAGTAACACGCTGGTATTTAATAATATGCTAATAAAAATTAAAAAATCGTTTATTTCCGACTAGGTAATGTCCATAATATTTTGTCAGTAACAAATAAATTTGCTTAAGACTAAGTTGGTAGCCTTTTTTTTTTTTTGAGGGGTGGAAAATCCTCATGGATGTCCCCCGCCCGGGGAGGCGGAGGGGTCTGTCAGACTCTTACTGACTAAAAACCACCCCATGTTCCTTCTCACACCTGCGCCGGGCGTCACAGGAACGGAAGATACTTCCGCGACCCCCGACTGGTCCGCGACCCCCGACTGGAAGTTGGTAGCCTAACCTGGCCTAGCCAAGCGTGGGTCTTAAAGTCAAGAGTGAAAAGGTTACTTCTAGGCAAGTGTGCTTCATCGTCGACCACATCATCGTTTACCATCAAGTGTGATGAAAACTTAGCAATGAATGTAGGTATAGTCCAGGAGAATAGTCCAATACCAGCCTGTTCCTATCTCACTGCAGGGCAAAGGCCTCTTCTCATACGAAGAAAGCACTAGCATTGATCACGACGCTTGTTAAATGTGGACTGGTGATTTCAGACATTAACTTCAAGTCGAGGTTTCAAAAAGATATCCTAAACAACAAAAAAAAACTTTTTACAACTAAGAAATATAACGTGTGAGGCCATCAATTTCATTTACACGGACCGCCTATTGTGTGATGTTATACGGGGTGTCCTAAATCCGTTTAAGCTCTAATAAATCATGGTGTTGAAAAAATTTGCGTTATTTTTCTGTGACGGGGTCATTGGTCATTATACGGGGCGTTCTATTATCGCCAAGCTTGGTTCGACCGTTAGGGTCGTTTTTCATTAAAAGCCGAATACGCGATAAAAGGGTAAGCGTTTTGACCTTATGTAATAGAATGAGGGCTAGCAACGGCCTGGGAGGCTAAACTCTTGTGAAATGCTAGACGTCGCGCAGGTAATTTATTTTTTGTTCCTGCTTCAATAAACATGATTATCAGACTTGTTTTTCTGGAAGGGTTAGGCTAAAGTGCACCTCTAGTACCTACACCCATTTTTCTTAGTTGTATTTAAGTCCCTTGTAATAGAGAGCGATACTATTGCTATGAAAACGGGCACATATCTTCAAGTTGCCACTGAGAAACCGCTGACCGTCCGTCGCGCCGCCGAAGTTTAGCAACAAAAAAATAGCTACTAAATTCAAATTACAAAATTGAGAATGTAACTTAGCCCGCGTATTTTCTCAAATTACCTTTTTATTTTCGAGCTCGAAGAATTTAGAGCATCCTTGTTCGTATAAGGTTGGTTACCTATTATTTAAACTGAACGCAATCGTTATCTTCCTTCAATTTTCGAATGCGAACCGTCGAAAAAATATGGTAGTTCTACATTTTATATAGAAAATAAAATAGCCGCAGTCGGGAATTACTTTCAGTCCAGCCTTTTGGGGTCATGAAAATGGAGGTGAGTCCGACAAACTCACTTTAGGCCCGCAGTATTTTTAATTAAAAACATTTTGGGATCGACATTTTTGTTTTTCCTTTTATTTTATAGGTTTTCCTGCACGGTTTAGTGACGATGCGGTATTTTGTTGCCATACTATTTTGTTACTGGAACTCTCGAAAAATAACAGCGCAGAGTCTGGAGTTCGGGAATTGTATGCCTATCGAAATAACTGATTTAATTTTTTCTAGGCCTAGGTTATTCTGCTAAAATTTTGTGATAGGATGTAGGTTGTTCCTACCTCTCATGTAGAAGTGTAGGCTCAATTTGAGCAAGTATCAAAGGTCACTTTTTCAAGGCTTTGCCATGCCTTAACTTAGAGAAGACCTTTTCTCTAAGTTAATCAAATAATATATTGCTGACATCGATGATGGGAAACACTGGACTCGCCTTTAGCAAGCACGGTGGTTGAGACCTTGGCCCCAGTGGGACAGTTATCGGCTGGCAATATCTTCCTTTTACCATTTTGAAGACTCTTAATCGCCTTAAAAGTTCTGAATCCAAAATCAGTAGACGTACTCACCTACTCAAATGTTAAATGAGACTCTATATAAAATATAGGTCAAAGCTAACTAACATAGCTTTCATACCAAACAGACCCACTTTTGATCGTCAGCAATTTGCGAGCATTTAATTAACGCCGACACAATATCTAGACAGAACTAGTAGCACAAAGCTTTAATGTTCTATTAGCTAACGAATGCCAGAGAACTATTCTGAAAGTGGTCGAGAAATGTGGCATAAAGTCGTATGCGGTATTCACAGTAAGAAATGTGCTGAACATTATACTCACTTTATTGTGTGCTAAAGCCTAGTTTATTGCGAGTGCCGTCTTGCTGCGGTGCTTTGTGCCTATTTATTTTCTTTTATGAAAAATGTGACAGTTAAAAAGTTAGGTTATACTTTTATGCTGTATGTTCACCTATTAATTTTCATGTAATGTTATATTAGAAAACGGTGTACAACGTTATACGTTTGTTATTTTACATTGGTACATTGCAACATTAATTTAATTTATTATTTCTGTAAAAAGGATTTAGTAACAACTGCAGTATGCAATGTAACCTCACTATAACTAACTAGTTTAACCTTGAACTTAAGAGTCACCAAACACAAGTTAGCTAGAATGTTTAAAAACCAATGACTCATGAAAAAATACTAAAACTCTAGTAATGTCAAAAGACTACATAATTAAACTTAGATAAAGATACAACATAAGCTATAAACTGTTACAAAATATAGAAAGCCTATGCGATTCAAATTATAATACCTTAATAACTTAAAGAGAGACAAGTTGAAAACATATCAATAAAAAATCAGATCAACCTTAAAATACTTTTTTAAAGGTATAAGGTATAAGATAAAAAAGTAAGTAAAACCTTTTCTATGACAAATGACACTTAAATTAGAAAACTTCCTGGTATAATAATTCATTGTTTAACTTACCAAATGAGGTCCGGTTTAACATACCTCATTACGGCAATGCACACCAAACTCGCTATAATAACGTATGACATCAGAATGCGACCTTCACACTTCAATTCTGACAAGCAGCAGTAATTAGATCGCGCTACCCGTGAATAGAACTTAGCACTTCGACAAAGAGATGTGCAGATGAATAGAACTGGTGACTGTAGTTCCCAACGTAATGAATTTCGGCACCTAGATGGCGCTGGCGGCAAAGTGCCCAACGTGGGTGAGCTATTCAGTTTTGTTTCAAATGAAGCATTTCAATTTCAAAAGATGGTTTCTTGTTCTAGAACTGAATTAAGTATACCTATTTTATATCTTCCATTTGACCTTGTTACCTTTTTTAATAGAAGATTACTAACGTTCTCAAACCATATTTAAATACTTAGTAGAACTTAATAACTTACTTATAAAAATGTTAGACTTATTTCATTTAGGTAGTTTTTTAACTAAAACAATGGCCTATTTTGTCCAGTTAGTTTTAAATGCTATTACAATAATATGAAAGAAGAGTACCTACCTCCTTACCGTTTTTTTTAGTTTAGAACAATTATTACAAATATTAGAATGGTTTTTTTTTAATCAATATACTATACGGCTACACACCAAGCTATACACATGCCCACTTCTTTCAGTAGAAGTTGTCTCAAATTACCGAACAACTTCCGAACAATGAGAGGTCAGTTTATTCTGGAAACGTATTGCTTGATATGTAGCTAATGCTACAATAATGCTAATGCTATTGTATTAGCTACTTAAGAAAAAAATGTAATATAACGTTAATGCCTCCCAACCATTAAAACCTGAGCCGTAATCTTCAAGAATTCACATAACAAATGTAGAAAGTTACAGTATCAAACTTAACTGGTCGTTTTACCTAACCTTAAAGGTTGCTCGGTTTTAAATTTAGTGCATCGCGACGCATGCGCACGAATGCATGCGTGGACGCAACTTTTACTTACCGCTTTGCGTTTATTTTTTTCAGTTTACTCGTTAAGGTTAACGCTCTGTGAATTTAAAAGTGTTTGAATTAAATACAAATATTTATTTATGGTAGTTTGCTTGTAGAACAAAAAGTTTTAATTGATGTGCGTAAAATATTTTAATTGCCAATTATTAAGTTGTTAAAAGATACCTTATTAAATACATCGTTTGTATTCTTAAGCTTTTCTAAAATCGAGGGTAAAATAAATAAATTTTAAATTAGAAGTTAAAAGTTTTGATCACTTAAGTGCAAGTACAACTCAATAACTAATTGGTTCAACTTTTACGAATTATTTATTCAGTACCAATGAAAACATAATTTAAGTTGTAAGTTGTTTCGAAGCCGCGCGATTCTTTTTTATTTAAATCATTAAAAGTTTTTAACGTCTGTATTTTTTCTTAAATCGTTAAACATTAATTTTACATATTATAACAAATTACCAACATATTACAATAAACATAACAAAATCAATACTGCAAAATTAAACACTCTATACTTAAAGGGATTTTTGTAACAATACCTATATTTTTACATGTTGTTAAATTTACGTTATACCAAATCACAAAATTTGTTACAGTGTTAAGATACTTAACCAATGTTAAAATTTGTATACCTTGCAAGGTGAAACATAGTGTTGCACATAGAATTTGATATTGTCACCAAGTCATATACTTTTTACCTATGTTATACAAATAAATTACTTTGATTTTGACTTTGACTTTGAAAAGAAATCAGTTGTTTCATTCAAAAGTTTAGGTCACAAGTAGATAGGCTAAACGTGAACTAAAAATAAAATAACAGACTTTATTTTTGCAATTACCTACTGAATTGATCAAATAGTGAAAGTACATCAAACGACTGCACTTTTTCGGGCGAGTAGCCACACATCAAAAGTGTCTAGGGATCAACATATATTTTTGCAATAACTTTTCTCCTGATTGATATTAATTAAAATTTTCTTTAAGGATTCATCAATTAAAGTGTTTTCGTTTGTCACAGTAACGATAAACCAAGTCACCTTTGCATTAATAAAGAAATTTGCCATTTTCTTAATAAAGGGATTTTTGACATTTGAACCACTAACATTAAAGTTAGCTAACATTAAAGTTAGTTATTTCAGTCTTTTTTTTGACTTGATTGACGTTTTAACCGACTCATAATAAAGAGGAGGTTCTTAATACGCCTTTTTGTATTCTTTTTTATTTTTATATGACATGTGTTACCTCAAAACTCCGTCATTTAGGGACTGATTTGAAAAAAACCGGTTCGGTAGTGTAGTAGGACATAATATCAAAATAAATAAATCATCGAAATAAACAACACACTAAAAAATTCAAAATTAAAACATTTTTATCAAAAGTACCACTGACTTTATAAAAAACACTACCTAACTCGTGTAAAATAACACCAGTCTCGGAAGTCATTTGCCAATAACCACCATAACCACAAGCGAGACACTAGACTTATTTTACACCTGTTAATATTTTTTCCAAGTACCTACCTACGTCAAACAAATGAACAGTTGTTCAAATAATTTTCTACCCCTCTATATCCTTATCGATTTGCCGGACGATAACCCTTACAAAGTGCCTGTATTACGATGTGTGTTGTAAACGGTCAAACTAAACGGTCGATATACTGTCAGGCGATATGAGATCGACATTGAGTCGACTGCTAACGTTTCTCGTGGTACAGGGTGCGTTTCAAGAACTGAAGCTATACGGATCTCCGACACAGGCTGAAGTGCAGTGCATCAACACGTTTGAGGTAAGCTGATTTTATTTTATTTGAAACCTCTTTGCAGAAGACGGATGAGGTTCTATTTTTAAAACTTGTTCTTGTTTTTTTTCTTTTTCTTTTTTTCTATCAAGTCCATTCAATGTTTATCTATAGAAAGTTGGATAAAAAGCCCCTCATTGCCATACCACAAGTTACTCTAAGGTGCAGACGACGTGACTTTTTAGCATGTCAAAATAAAACTTATGCAATTATAAGCAAAAGCGCATTTGACACGCATCATTTATTTCGATTCGGCCATTTTTAAGGCACTTTTGAACGTCAAATTAAAAAGTTAAATTGAACATAAAAATGATTCTAGTCACTTCTATTACCTAAAGCAGACTAAAAAGTGCTTCACGAATACTTATTCTGTCGTCTGAGCTGCACCTTAAAATGTACAATGCCAATTCTTTTTTTTTAACTATCGCCATTTTATGCCTTTTGTTTTATACAATCTTAAAATTCTCTTGCGTAACTAAGAGATCGAGCAGATTAACAATATCCTTATTCAATTATATGAAATTGAAGCCACAACCAAAATAAATCTGTTCCACAGAATTCACAGAAATGTACAATTTTCAACATTTTGACAGGAATCCGGCGATGGAGACGAGATTGACATAGACAATTACTTGGTGATTACAAAACAAAACTATAATTGATCGCTTTACACCAGAATGCTATCACTAACACGGTGTGATTGTGGCGTCCTAATTCGTTCACTGTTCATTGTCACTTTAATACATTATGTTCCTACTAACAAAAATATATTTGCATCACCCTTACTCACATAACGCATAGTCGTAAGTGCAAATAATTTGATAGATATACCTACCTATCAATTATTGAACACAGGCATGACGTGGACGATGTAAGAATGTCTAAATTATATTTGATCTATCATTAAGATGATAAAAAACAATACAAAAGTATTTTTGTGCTTTTTCAAATAGATGAAAAATTACTCAGATTAAGCGCATTAAAATTAAGGAGAAGGGGCTTGTGACGTCATTATATAGTATAAACTGTACGGGATAGTGACCTCCTGTGACATTGAGCGTCGATTTTGCCGTGTTTTATTTATTAGGACGAAAAAAATATGTGTCTATTTTTTGTCTAGTAATCTACATGAGGGACAAAAACTATTTTTTTTTACCTATTTAGTAAATAGAGTCTCTACGACTCAAAGGGAAATGTAATAGTAGTTGCACAACCGTTGCAAAGCTTTAGTGCACTTTTGTACGATAAAAAATACCAGCCAGTCATTTATACACCAAAATTTTGTGATGGTCCTCCCTCGTCTAACCTGTTTAATCCCATGATTGAGTATCTCTAGAAAGAATTTACTTGCTCCCACTCGTCCTTAGGAACCAATACTGCAGTTAAGAGACATTTCATGTTGTAAGATTGATAAAATGCTGTTGGAGCTACAACCTTTCACTCTCCACAAAGTAGACACAATAATTATACAATCAACACGAATCATATGTGACTCATAGGACAGGGAAGTAGTTAAGTACTAAGTAATGTTTATACACTTCAATAAGTGTATTCACCTTAATAGAGACAATATTAAAAGTGCCATTGAATATTTTCTTAGTAAAGACAATTTATTGGTTTATAATAATATAATTAGTTTTTTTTATTAGTTTGTAAGTAATAATTAAATTACTTATTAGTCTGTATACAAGGCTAGATTTTACTAAAAATAATAGTGTATATCTTATGGGTGAACTCTAGAACAGGGAAAAAAAAACTTTAATGCAAGCATTGAAATAGTAACGATAAAATCATCAAAAGTAGTTTTATGAAGGTCTTCTTTGCAATCTTTTTTATTAAATATTTTTGCAAACTTCATCACAGAGTATTAATTAAATTTAGTAAGTTCTATTAATCAAAATATCTTAAGCTATTCGTGACATCGACAACTATAACAACACAGCCTTAAATTACAAAATCAATAAAAGTTTAAATATTATTTTAGATTAAGAATATAAATTGTTATCTTCAAATCATCCCACTCGTATCATCCACATAGAAGAAAAACTAAGAAGAACAATAAAATAGTATCTCCCAGTCATCAACATCGTTTAAAACAAAGATGATCTTTATTACAAAGTGGAGATAAAACCACTGGTCCACTAGCGCGGTATGTATTGCAATAAAACAAATTGCCCGCAAAATTAAACTTGTTTACTTAACTAAATGGGCACAAATAGATGCTCAAGGATTTATTTTATTGGTCCTTAACGTGTTACGTAGATACTTATGCCTTAATTGAATCTGGACTGATATTTTGTGAAAACAACACATGGCACCGTAGCCGAATTGAGCTGTTCTTTTATAATAATGCTACATTCGAAAACTACAATATTATAATATAAAATATGAGTAATATTCCACAGCTTTCACACAACGCCATCTAGTCCCAAACGAAGGTGAGCTTGTGTTATGAGTACCAGACAACTGCCGGTCGAGTCACTAACTATTTGTATATATCTAAATAAAATAAAAATAAATAAATAAATAGATAGGTACATATTAAAGATAAATTATTATACCCAAACCCAGAACATTTATGGCAAAATATTGGCATTTAAAATTACCTGAAACGATTTACTAACAGAAATAAATATCATTTCATTTCATTTCGAACCTAAGCAGACACCTTATCTATTTTGTCACAAATTCAAATTTAAATCAAAACTGCATAACTCACAAGCACAAGATCGTTATATTAGTTATAAAGTTCACTCGAACCCTCTCGGGCATAATAATTTAATTTAATAAAATATGAATGTAGCATGATTAAATAAAAATAAATTGATGTCAAGATAAGTCATAATTATAATATGATAGGTATACGAGTATTGAATCCATCAATTTAAATAAATAAAATTACAGTCCCAGTCAGTCTTTACACTGGCTTTAAAATGGTGAAAGAAAACAGAAAACCTCTAAGCTCATTTCAAATCATTCAGCATTAACAAAATTTTACTCCTGTATTCTCCAAAGGGTTAGTGTACCCACAGTATCAACAACCTTTAGATATACATTTTGCAACTTATAATCAACTCTCTTGTAATAGGAAGCAAGTCTATTGCTACCAATCCAGACTTTGGACAAATCTTTTTGACTAAAACAAAACTTTGAACATAAAACAACTATCTGTCGACATGTACAGAGACACAATCGGCATATCCGCTTGACATGCGACCGATCTAGATCAGATGATTCCTAACCTCAGTTGCACGTTGACACTGCGTAGCACAAACAGTCATATCGTAAACAAACTCTGAGGCAGAACATCGGATTGCCATCATATGGGTTAAGGACTGAGTGGCGGTAGCGGAAAAATAGAATATGCAGGATAGTGATGTAAGCGTAGAAATAGAAAACTGGATAGTGATAGAAGCGGAAAAATAGGATATACATTATTATTCGGTTTGTTATAGACATGTCCTTAACGTGTAATCTTTGCTGGATACAATAATCTTATGTAGCAATAAATTCATAAAATGAAGAAGGAGTATTTAAAAATGCCTTTAGTCTTATGAGCAATTTAGTTAGACCCACGATTAAAAAAGTCAAAAAAACATAATTAATTTAAAACATTAAAGTGTACAAATTATATTCATCAAAGTTATTTATTCTCCACACGTAATATCAAAGCTTTTAATCTTGTCAAACATTTTTATTTAATCTCGCAAGAAGTCATACGGCTCAATCCAATTTTTCAACTCGTGTAATGAAAAAGTTTGTAAAAATTACTACTATTGTCCTTGATATCATAAAAAGACTGAATAATGCGTCTTTTTCGGTCTCTCTAGACTTTTCAAATATTTCAAAGTGATTGCAGAATTGAGACTAAAATAAAACTGTCAACATTAATATTGGACTGTAAGTAATTGGTTGTATTGTTTAGACTGAACACAATCATATTTTGATAGTTATGTTTGAGTTTCGTTCGTGTAATTTTTAATGCCATTTTAAAGGGAACAGGGTATAATATTCTTCACCCACCATTGAAAAGGGAGGATCCTCCGACCATACGGGTGTTGTGTCTGGTGGGCCACTACTGCCCAACGGGATCTTGTATACGTTCAAATCGCACAGATAACTTTAACATCGCGGAGTAGAATGTCAGTTGTTAGTTTGTATGTGGCAAGATAGATGTCGATACACCACCAGCCAGATTCAAAACCAGACCCCTCGTTTTTACTGAGAAATCCCAGATGGACCCAATAATACTTTTCCCGGCACAGGACTTGACCTCAGTGTTTCAAGCTCTACTACTCAGCTTGCGACCACTGGATATACAAGGCAGATTTTGTAATAATATAATTATTATGTTCAAAATGGTTACGTTATGTCTTTATGTATGGTACCAACACCACAAACTACCTGGATATCTTTTCTCCTCCATTAACAATTACCTACATCCAAAGGTTGGGAATAAAATATCACTTGTAGGGATAAGACCGTCCATTGTAGCACCCTGAGTAGTAAAGGTGTCATATTGCAAGTTTTTATGTTGTAGACGCCAGCACATCAAGTTAAATTTATTTGAAAGGTTTTCAAATTTAATACAAATGCAATAAGGTTCATGTTCAATTGGAAATTTTTTACAGTTTGGGGTAGAAAAGAAAAAAAATAGAATGGAATACTCTTTACTGTACACCAGAAAAATTTACAAATTATAACTTTAAGGGCTACATAGGGTGTTACAATGGGTGGCCTTATCAACAATATTCTAAAACATTGTTCATTAGTTATTTGCTGGTGCACTGTGACCGTAGCCTTAGCGTAGGTATCGATGTCGCATTGTCAAGTGAAAGTCTACATCATACTGTCGTGTTTACACTCGGCATTAGATTTCAACTTCGGATAAACCACGCTACGAATGCTGAGTGTTATATAGCAACAGTGTACTGTGTAAAAAAACTCAGCACATTCATTGCAAATTCGGCTTAAAAGTTGATAAATTTGTCTATCACTGCACTACAATAAATTCTAAATGAACTAGGTTTATTTTAAGGCAAATCATTTTTGAATTTCAATAAATAAATTTATCATTTAATTCGTCACGCCTCTTAAGTTGTTACTGCTTGCCGTAGCGTCGAGTTACCACCTTCCCTAACATAGTAAGAAGGTGGTAATCGCTGATCTTTGCGTTATACTCGTGAACGGGTGCTAATTTAGGTAATACATTCAAGTCATAGTCAGCCGGTCGATTCAATAAGAATCGACCGGAAAACTTGAGTGAAGTGTATTGTCAATGCAACTAGTGTGGAACGACAGCTCAATTCACATTCACTTCACCTACATTTTCACGAGGTGAATTCTACAGAATTATTAGATAAGTACCTATCCATTGGTTGGATTGGTTGCTTTATTGATTTAGTGGTCGCTAATCCTACTGCTGAGGTCTTGAGTTGGCTATCCGGGGTGGGCAAAGTGTTATTCAGTTCTTTCTATCTGTAACTAGAGATGGGTAGTGAGTTAAAACCCAATCTTCCCATTCGAGTTAAATCTGGGTGATTTGGGTTTTAACCCAGTTTTAACCAGAAATAATTTCAAGAATCAAAAATATTTTGTTTTCACCCCGCCAAACCACCCAGTGAGTGGAATGAAACGGCTGATAACTGGGTTATAACCCAAAACTAGGTTTTAACCCGGGTGATTACCCATCTCTATCTGTAACATAACAACCGGGAGTCTGGATTTATGCCTGATTTATGCCTGATTTAGAAATGGAATTTAAAATAAAGGGGTATTAAATAGGATGTGGTGGTATTAAACAAAACATTGCAGTTTCTATACTAGTATCTACTATTATTCCAATATTGCTAATTCAACTAGGGCCCGAGTGGTATGAATATCATAACAATATTACGGTACAGGCCTTATAATAATATATTATTATATTGCATTGAGATACCGAATATTTGTCACAATTAACTTTACATACTGCCTGCTGCCTGTATTCATTAAAGTGTTTGGCAAATGTATAGGTAGGTACTTTTACTATAAGCACTTTTTGCCAGGTACATTTAAGTTGCAAATCACAGCAATACCCGGCTCAAAACCAGACTCCACACTGAAGAAAAGAACCAATTAATTTAAAAATAGAAATAAAACTCAATACAATATAACTTCAATTCAATTGAAGACGAATATCTCAGAACAACTTTCCACTTCCCGCTTCCCACCAAGATTCGGTAATCAAAGCCGAACATATCCAAACGTTGATAAGCACGAACTTCCACGGAACCTTTGTTCGCGACACTTGTGTGCCGCTATCGTGCGCTAACGATTCTCGTGTTTTCAGAATAAGTAACTACGTAGGTACTCCGGTACACAATGGTCTTGTACACAGTCAAAGTGAGATTCGTGTAACTCGCGTAACAAGATGGCATTTGGATTCGTTTGAAATTTGAGCTGCAGGAGGTTTTAAGGAAAATACCTATTGTTCGAGGTCACCGGTGACCGGTGTTAAATATAGTAATAAGTTTCTCATTTGATGTTGTTTGTGGAAAACAAATAAAAATGCCTTTTCCTATAGTACTGGTTGGATTCCGACTGCCTTATAGCCTTAAATCTTATAAAAAAATACTTATACAGTGTGAGATAGTTTAGGAAGCAAGGTACGCATTAAGTACCAAAGTTCGTACTTACGGAGCTAGCCTTATAACATATGAAAAGAGGTTTACGTTAGAATTTGTACAGAAAACTGTGTTGATTTTGTTCTTAGAACTTTGTTCAGTTCGGTTGAATATTAAAATTTGCTGCACTCAATGTTTAGTAATATTTATTACATTCTATGAGTAATATAAGATGGTGTTCAAGGAAAAAGAAACTCAAAGTAGGAAATTTAAACAAATGAAGATCTAAAGCTAAGCCATGATACTACATAACCACTAATGATTTTATGTGTATTTAACAATCACCTAACACTGAATCTTAAGTCTCATTCTAACAATAACATCCAACAATAACACGAATTCACAAGCTTTCCATTTTACAACAGACACGCTTATCCAAGTGAACTGCATATTAATAATACGTACTATTTACTAACATCTTAACCCTAGGAAATTCTACAGCATTAATTCAAAGGCAAATCTTCGTGTTTACCCAGTACAACCCCGCCACTAATTGCCGGGTTACATTGTGCATATTTGAACACGCAAAACACGCTCTGTCCTATGTAATCAGGAGATTAGTAAAAGGAGGTGTCCACAAATGTGTTCCAACCTTTTGCTAACCACGGAAAAGACTGCCCTGATTTCGATGGGATTTGAATTTAAAATTTGGGACCGAAATTGAATTTATCTTAAGTGGAAACTGAGAGCACTCAATGATTGTGGTTCGAAAATGGGTATGGAAAACAAAACTTAATTTTACATATCCTAATATTGTTAGTAATACAAGATACAAAGTGTATTATTATTATTATTTATTTTGTAAAACTTGAGTACAGTGTGAAAGACAGCTAGACGATGAAAGAAAACTTATTATTGGTAACAGAACCAAAAAATAAATTTCCTCATGGGACTCACCACCTTTATCGAACAGATGATTAAGAAAACCTTTATCCTTTCTCGCAATAAATTATGTTATGTTATCTTTTTTACGTTTTGAGTTTTTTTTTATTTGAATTCAATACAAATTCATGTTTCTACTACGTCCAGTTATTAGATTAACATCATCAACTTAGTTATATGAAGTTTAATACAATGTGTATGGATCACATAGCGAGCTTCTTTGCACAAATAAAAAACAATGATGACTGAATCTGCCTATTCCTGGAGTCGGTTATTTGAACAGCTGTAGCCAATAGGAACAGCTAAATGTACAAATTGCTAAGTATGTTATTAATCAGTTGTTGAATACAGGTCGATCAAGAAGAAGGCGATTCTGAAGGCTCTGGAAGGTATGGCACTATACCGCCTTTTCCACCACCACCGCCAGGATTGGATGGAGGTAACTCTTTTTTTATTATTTCCATGGTCTCAAAAACAGACATACAAAAACGCCTCACGCCTTTTTCCCAAGTGAGTAGGCAGAAACTACAGGGCCCCATCTGCTATAATTCTTACTTCTATTGCTTTGTTTACATTCAATTTTGTTGCGACACACGCCAGTTGCGAGGACTACGCACCTGACCTTTCCGATGAACCTCACCAAAAAGTTCTGTGTATATCGTTCTAGGGTGGGTCCCGGCGTTCTCACTTACAAGTGCTTTATGTGACCAAACCATTAAAGCATAGGTACTCATTTTGACTTTTGTCACTACTTCTTCTTTTAAACCACAACGTTGCTGTACCACATCATTCCACAATTTGTCATTCATTGTTACACCAAACATACTTCAGACACCACATAATTATGACAATAAAAAATCTATCGGCTTACTAGCTTCTGCTTGCAACTTCGAACACGTGAAAGGAATCTTAAATAAACTATAGCAATTGACATTAGTGTAGCTTTTTATCAGTGAAATAATTTTAGAAAGTGGGTGGCATCTACAAACAAACTATCAAGTAAACAAATTGTAACTGCTTAGGATATTACAATATTAATTGCTAAAACTGTAATCTCCTACGTAAACGTAAACGTCTTTTTCTCTAGTAATCCAGATACTTTGTAACTGCATCATACCTGTAGGAGTAAGGCCTTAGCATTTAACATAAATAAAAAAAATGTTCAAAAATAAATTAAATTTTCATAAAATTGTTCATAAAATGAAAACTACCGGGCCAAACTATGTTATATTTTTATGGGACCAAATAGCAGCTATTCCGCATCGAACTCAAAAAGAATCACGTAAATCGGATCATTAATCTCGGAGTAATCGGTGTACATACATAAAAAAAAAAAAAAAAATACCGATCGAATTGAGAACCTCCTCCTGAAGTCGGTTAAAAAGTAGAAGTGTCGTGTAAGGTTCTCGTATTGTCATCAAAAGGCTCTTTGCTTATACTGGAAAGCTTGAAAAATAAAGTGAGTCCTGGACTTGTACTTCACTAAATACCAATAATAAGAGAAAGCAAGAATTTGTCAAAGAACCCATCCGATCCAACTTGGACACGAATTGTAATTGTATCGATAAATACGATCATGATGATAAAATCATCTTGCCAACACCTTAAGTATAGTAAGAAATGTTAGAATTAGCTGCTGTCCCCACAATAACTTTCCACGCTATATGTGCATAGTAGGATTTATGCATTTTACATTAGGTGTCAATAAACACTGTAATAACCCTTGTTAGACATACTTCAATCACGACGGTTAGATTGACATCTCACAATAGATCAATTGACGTCAATTGATTTGTTCGATGAAGAATGTTTACTAGTGGCCCTAGCATTAATACATTTTGACATTAACGTTAGACAAGTCAATTCAAACGATTTTTAAAGGGAAATAAAACTATCCTGCAGGCCTAGCCATATTACAAATTCTATTTCAATTCTATTTCTATTATAGAAATAAAATGGCGTATATGGAATCAGCTGTTTGTTAACTGTCAAGTTTATTTCATTTTCAAAATCTACTAGTTAACACTTGACAGATCAAAAACAGCTGATTCCATATTAGGTACGCCATTTTCTTTCTACTGTCGCTTTATCGATAACGATAGTAGAAATAGAATTTGTCATATGGCCTGCTGCACATTGATATTATCTGTACCTAATCCTACAGCATTTTGTTATGAAATGAAGTAAGCTTATAATATCAATAAATATTTCCTAGTTTAAAATCGTTTGAATGACACCTACGTGGTATGCTCCAAACATTCTTGCTAGAGCCTACTACATAAAACAATAGGAAGGAATCCTTATAAGTAATAAAACTTACTATAATAAACTTAGCCAATTTTTTTAAATTAATAATTTGTTTTATTTTTATTTCAGGCTATTCGTTACGACTGAAAGGAGAAAAAGGAGAACGCGGTCCAAGGGCAAGATGTTTGACTAATTGTATTAACTAATTAAATAATAAAAATATATTTATTAAGTTGGTAGATTCTTCAGACTTCGTAATAATAATGCGTAGCGACACGACATAAGATAAAAGCGTAAGCTAGCTCTTGGAGTTCATTTTCTTGAATAACAAACATAATATGTGTATTATTAAAAAAGTACTTCGTAACCGAAACAAATATCATGGCAAAAACCATAAAATAATACAAAAAAAATCAAGAACAGATCTCTTCAAGGTCAAATAATCCATTCTGACTTAGATTTGTTTGTAGAAAACTAAAACAAAATGAGCTACCTATGTTTTCTATTTCAGCTAAAATCTTTCTGAATATGTAATTAATTTCACACTGCATACCAGAGTTCCCAACATACTTTTAACATTACGCTCAGTATTAAATTACGCATTTAACCCCGAAACGACATTTTCAGAGCGATTAACATTTTTCGAACAATAGAGGTATAGCTTTAAAACGCAATTTAAATTCCAAAATGCCTCACAGTATAACCATTTATTATAAACAAATATGTGATCGGTAACACATAGCAGGTTTTCATTCGAAAGGCGGTCCATTGTATTGTCTTTCGATTTATTGCCCCCCGTCCGGCTATTGTGTTTAGGTCCAGTGGACATGTATGAATATGGCAAAAGTTATGACAACATCAAGGTTGGTAAATGTGCGACAGTGTCAAATTAGTGGGTGGTAAATGTGCGACAGTGTCACATTAGCGAGTGATAAGTAAAACAGTGTTAAATCAGTGGGTGGTAAATGCGCGACAGTGTCAAATTAAGGGGTGTTACGTGAGCGACAGTGTCGAATTAGGTTGGCATAAACGCGCGAAAATATCAAATTTTAGGTACATTATACACCACTAATTTTTAATTACTACAAATACTTGAAAGGCTTATTCTAAACGGTCTTCTGATTATATTTGCAAAGTATCACTAAATAATATTCATAAACAGCAAAGTTATCAGCGTTTGTTTATATCCCAAAAATTCACCCAATTTATGGAAATATTGTACAGGCTATTCATGACATAGTAGTCACGTTGTGATCTCGCTCAAACATGCCCCGCCTCCAACAGCTATTTTCGTTATTTAATTTTAACTAAATAGTGGCATATTTAAACACTGAATTTCGTTTTTTTACTTTTGATTTCGCAAATATGATCAGTAACGGGCACGGATACAACCCAATTTTTGTTTGTACCAATTAAAAAATAGTGGTGTATTTAATTTTCATCATCGTTCATCAGTACTAAGTTGCTCAGCAACTTAAACTATATACCTATCTTCTGAAATCGTTATTAAAGGAAAAAGAGAGCGAGAATCACAAATAAAATATAGTACTACGTTGCATCATTCATGTTCTATAGCAACGAAGTCTCCTCACTACAGTGTGATGTAGAGACCATTACGTCGCACTTAACACTGTGTTTGCCTATCGTCACAACCCTACACACTGTGTTCCCACTCGAAACTGTTCCGCACCCCTAACTATCGTGTTAAGGGTGTATAAATACGTAATAATGTTGGAAGTGAGAATTTATAGAGTGGAAAATTTTATTATCTTTCATAAAAACTCATGCGTTACTTTGACCTGCTCTGTAGGAACTCTGAACGCCTTTCTGACAGCATGATATAACGTTATTACGTCACACTTTACGATGTGTTTGCTGATTTTAACAACCCTACGCTTTGGGTATGCACTTAAAACTGCCGCTTAGGTAGTCTTGAAGGTGAGTATATTAAATGGCGGTTGTAAATTAGAAAAATATCGTTCTTAAATATTTCGACGTAGTCAATTTTATAAGATTGATAGTAGATAACTGTACCTAAAAAAATCCATACCCATACAATATGAGTTAAACACTAAAGTACACATGCCTGCACGTCCGTGCCAAGCTATCCAAAACGGTCAAATTTTGCTTATCAAACACGAACCTTATTCTTTTTTAATAAAGTTGAAAAACTATTAATGTTTGTAATACTAATTAATATACAATACCTTTTTCTTCAACATCCAACTTAATAAAATTACGACGTGAAATGTGAAAACAGAAAAATAAGCTCATTTAATTAATCGCTACTGTTATATTTCTTGGCATTATTGGTAATATTTATTTTTCCAAATACACAGGGTGCTCCAGGGGAATCAATAAGAGGTCCGCCGGGTCCGCCTGGACCTCCAGGAACACCAGGTCTATCTGGGACACCAGGCGTAGTTGCTGAAATATCTGGTTCTGGAGATGATGTAAGTACCTTAAAAAACTTTTTAAAGAAACAATTTTGCCCATTCTTCTCCATACGAATCTACCTGTTGTAAGGGGCAACTAGATCATTATATTTTACTTAACTTGTGAGATTGAAGTTCAAAAGTGCCTTATAACGATTAATGGCCCAGTTGCAATAAATTATTTGAATTTTGACTTAATTACTTTAAATCCCATTGAACTATTTTCGTTTTAAGTCCCATTTAACAGAGGAGGAGCCCCTTGTCCCAGATTTAGACTAAAAAATCCCAGCAAAAATACTAGGAAGTAGTGAGGGGCAAGCTTTTTTGGAGGATTGTCTTGTGTAAATTGTCGACATTTAAAAAGTGCAGATTCTGAGCCTAATTGAAATAAATGACTTTTGTTCAAAAATTTTAGATGAGTAAACCCAATAAAACGTTGTGTGCTTCGGGAATCGAACCGAGAACTTCATGCTTAGTGGAAGCAAGTGTGGTAACTAGACTAACAAGAGATAGTCAATTATTGGTTACTCTAGTGTTCTATACTTTTTAAGTATTTAAATAAATAATTATTATACTTCGGTAAATCCGAATATGATCTTTACCATAGCGTCAGTCTATTAGCTCGTACAGGGCTCTGCCTCCTGACAGTTGACGTTTGTCACAACTTTCAAATACGTCAACTGTCATTAATTCAACGTTTCGTTACATCTACTACTTTCAACAGTCACAAAAATCCATAACCTTTTTAGCCAATAAATACTCGTAGTACAACGAACCTTACTATCTGCAACACCACATTGTGAACATCAGCCTGAAAATTAATTCTAAAATACCAACATATTTCGGTGTGAATACGACTCATTTAGTTCATTACGAGGACATCTAAACAAGACCTCGTTAACGTCCAATACGAACAGGACACTGAGTATCGCAAAAGAGATAAAAGTACAGAAGGTTGAATTCATTGGACGACAAAAAAAAACCGACAGAAACATTATTATGTGTATGGGTCCGTTTCTGCAGGTACTACTCGTAGCATCAGTCGTCCTAGCAAACGACTTATCTCTGTTTTGAAAAAAAAAAATACTACCCACACACACACGACACAAACAAAATATACAAGTTCAAATGTTTTTCGTATTGGTCGATAGATTGAGTCCATTGTGAAATCAACTTAATTCACACTGACATAAAGAAACATTTTTTTTTAAGAATAAATCACGTTTATTGGAAACAAGAATTTGGAATGACAGCAGTAAGAGCAAACGCAAAAGTGATGCAATCGATTGACGTAGCATGAGATCGTCGTATGTTTGATGTGTAAGTCTTCGATTGTTGTAAGGAGTTGGTCTTCTCTTACATCGATTTTGAGACAAAACCTTGCCTCCTGCCCGTATCAAAGTCTAGACCGCAGAGTTCTCATTTAGCCTGCGGACATCACCTGCCTCCCCCTCGTAAGCAAGCGTACGAGTACCTTGCTTATGGTCAAAATAGTGGGTGATGGCGAACAAAAAATTACTACAAAATTAAAATTAACAACTGCCTCTTTAAAAATCAGTTAGTACCCGACATTGACAATGAAATGATTGAAGTGAGTGTTTGAAATAAATAATAATAATTGATGAAGTTTTAGTGCTATTTGTGGATATACATATGTATGTATGTATGTTTATTCCAGGAACTGGACTGAACAGTTCTTGGAAACCCGTTTTGTTTGTTTTGTATTGTTTAAGTGGTGCCAGTGGCAGAAAAGATGAAAGGCAATCATCGGTAGGTATAGTCACTTGATGAAACGCATGTGGCTTCAAATAGAAATGAATATAAACATGAATTGATGGAGAGGAAGATGGATTTAGAAAGTATGGTTGATAGATGGTTTTGACATCGAAACGAAAAAAAAGAAAAGGGAGAATCATAGTGTGACAGACCAGTGTTAACAAAAGACACATTGAGGAAAAAAAGAGCTGGGTTGCCCTAATTAACATGTGATTTCTTATCACATGTGACATTATACTTAAGGCGATACAATGGTTCTTTATTACAATAATATGAAAGTTCTTCTGACAGCTTACACTATTTCTAGTCTCTTCTCACTTGCACCACACGGTATAAACATAATAGCACTATCTCTGCTTACTCCGGTGGTCACAATGTGTGTAGTTGTATCTAACATGAACTTGAATAGCCTATTGAAAACCAACTTTTTACATTATTCTCGGTCACTTGAGACTCAATGTGGAAAATGAATACGGATTTTGTTTTGTTTTTGCTGTGATAGTATTTTTAAATGGAGTTGCTCTTGCCTGTTCATCGATGAAGTTAGATTTATCTGTTTCTGCTTTGCTTTTATTTACATTAATAGTTTTTGGTCTAATTTGCTTACTGTCCTTAACGTGTTCTCTTGTGATATAATTTTATAGTGTCTTTCTTGTGTGTCTTCTCATCATCATTGGGTTGCTAAGGGTTGGAACAGCCGGTCTTCTTGTGACAAATAAAACATCCCCACTAGCCGTTAACTTCATATTTACCATCTCACTTTAACTAGGATTAGGTTCTCGAAGCCTGCCACCATGTGGGCTGTGGTTGATACAGGTTTACCTAGATTGTTTCGTGTACTTTCTGCTAAAGACTAGTTACAAATCCTATTTTAGTTGGAGGCTAGGCATCTGCCTAACTACTACTACTACTGCCTTTAAAATATTAACAATAGTTGAAACTAATAAGTGAAACATTATTACAAGCAGTATTCTTCATGCATAATACAAAATTTCATTTTATTTCTCTCCAAAATGTTAGAAAAAAAAACTACCTAACCTAACCAATATCTACATTCTATATTTTTGTAGAAATGTACTTGTAAGATCATTGACATCACCACTTAAACTCAACTACCCAATTATATTCTGTGTTCCCATAAAATAAGGTATTCCTTATATTAAAGGAGCTAGTGGAACCATTCAATATTGGCGACTAAATTGGAACATTCTGCCTGTTACAGTCGTAACAAAGTTTATTATGCTCTTGGCGCCCGTCCTACATTCGATTTGACAATATCGATTCAATTGATTCGCTCTCCGAGAGGTTTTGAGTCGATTCGTCGGTGTAACGAAGTTAACTAATCGAGCTCGCCAATCATTCATTTATTTCTATGCTTTTAGTTTCTTGAGAACTAATTTCATTCTTATGCTGAAGTACTCTCAAGGCTCGTCTGGCGTCTTTAATCTTTATATTAGTCTTACCTAATTAGATTATATTTTGAAAATCTTATTGGAACCACTACAAAACATTCTTCTTCGCTCTGAAATAGATATTCTTCAGGAACTTGATAATGATTGATTGGGAATCTCTGACTTCATGCCAATTGATTGTTCTTATATCCCTTTGCTCTCAATTTGTCTCTGCTTACTCTAGTAGACTCAATGTGCGTTGCTGCTAACATAAGCAACCAAGTTTCTACAATATTCTTGGTATCTTGTGACTAGCTCCATGAAATGAATACGGATTTTGTTATTAACTTTGCTTTAAAATATTTTTTGATAAAGCTGTGTCTGCTCTCTTAGGTGTGTACGTGAAATGGAAAGTTAAATTAATCTATTTTGCTTAAAACTATTTATACAGTAGGTATTTGTTTTGATTTCATTTGCTTAGCAAACTGTGTCTTCAGCAGGTAACGTTTGAATGTTATAATTAATATAGTTTTAATGAGTATATTTTCCCTACAGGCCATTTTAGGGCTGGTGCTATGTGTCATAATACACACATCAAAAGTGTCTAGGGATCAACATATATTTTTGCAATAACTTTTCTCCTGATTGATATTAATTAAAATTTTCTTTAAGGATTCATCAAATAAAGTGTTTTCGTTTGTCACAGTAACGATAAACCAAGTCACCTTTGCATTAATAAAGAAATTTGCCATTTTCCTAATAAAGGGGTTTTTGACATTTGAACCACTAACATTAAAGTTCGAAAAAAAGACTGAAATAACAGTTTTCTTTAAAATTTTATTGGGTAACTTAAACAATTAATAATCCGTGTTTCTACCGCGAACACTAACAACACAAGAACATCGGTTTGGCATACTCAAAATGAGTTCATCCAAATCACGCTGTGGAATGGCCGCCCATGTTCGTTGCAACAACAAAAAAAGGTCTTCTTGCGACTGGATACCCACCATATTCGGCAGAGCTCTTCTCTGTAGCATATCCCATGCATGCTCAATCGGGTCTGGCAAGTCTGGCGACCGAGCAGGCCAGGGCAGGACATTGATGTTAGCTGCGGCGAGAGTCTGTCTTACAACTCTTGCGGTGTGCGGTCGTGCATTATCATGCATTAACTGAAATAAGGGACCGATTTGCACTTGTAGAGGAACGATGACGTCTGATACAATCGTCTCAGCATAAATTTGAGCGTTGAGGTTGCCTCTGATCCAAATCAACTCAGTTCTTCCGCCGATCCAAATACCCGCCCATACCATGATGGTTCCACCACTATAAGGATGGACTTCCTGGCAGGATTTTAATCGCTGTTGGCGTCCAGGGGTTCTCCAGTGTCGTATACGTCTTGTATCCGGTCTCATACCAAAACGAGACTCATCAGAAAAGCACACGAAACGCCATAGTTCTTCTGCCCAATTTCTGTGTTCAAGAGCCCATTGATATCGAATCCTACGATTGTGCATTGCTATAGGTGGTACACGTAGCGGTCTTCGGGAATGAAGGTTCACTTCATGCAAGCGGTTTCTGACTGTTTGGTCGCTAATTAAGTTCCCTGAAGAGTGATGAAGCCTCACGGCTAACATCATGGCGGTTATTGTTGGAGCTCTTCGAGTTAAGATTTGAATGTATCGGTCTTGTCTCCGTGTGGTGCAGCGATACCATCCTCCATGGCGCTCAGCCACGGTACCAGTGCTTCGGTAACGTGTCCAAAGTCGACTGATAACACTCTGACTTGTATTCAGAGCTAAAGCCACAGTACGTTGCCGGGAACCAGCTTCTATCATTCCCACGGCTCTGAGCATTTCTTCCCTGCTTAAATGACGTCGCCGCATCATAATAACGTTGGTTTTAATCAGTAGTAGGGAAACAGTAGCACTAATAATGTCTTCAATGCGTTGTATGTTTTTATAGGGAAAATATTGACAGCTGATTTTCATCTTTTACTCGAATTTGATTCACAGTTCCTGATTCAAATTATGAAATGCACCAAAAAGGATCCATATAAATTTATAAAATCATAAATTTATTACAAAGCCACATCTCAATCTCAAGAAAGCCGCATAAAAATGCTTGATCCCTAGACACTTTTGATGTGTGTATATTCCCTATACCGCTCTATTTCTCATAGCTGTAATCATGACAGCATTAAATTTCAACACTACGAATATTAACCGAATAATTTTACTTCCTGATTGGTAAATTCCATATTAAAACGTTTTGTAAACTTCGAAAGTATGTTTCCGTTGATAAGTAATTATATCTATTTCAAACAGTTCTATTTTCATGTTTCCATTATATCTATGAATTATATCTCTTTTAGAGCAGACTCGCACAAAAAAAAATCAACTATTGCGTGTCCGTAACGTATTACCTATGTAGATTATTTGTGTAGTTTAATCCAAACAATCTTAACAAATCTGTATTATTTTTGTGTAACTATGTATTTAAATTGTTATTTCTTTTTCTTGCATCCCTTTGGCATCATCACAGAAGAGTCAAGTCAAGGTGAGTATTCCATTTTTCAATAGTACTAACATGTGTGTGAGTAACTGAATTTTTAATGGTAAACTGTGTTAAAGCAACAAACAGTCGCGGGAACGTGGATACTAACACCCCAGTATTAATTAACAAGAAAAAAATAAAAAACCTCATTAAGCTACCAAATTCTACTTACACCTAAAGGAATAAAATCACCTAGCAAACTACACTGTAATATGAACCTCTGTTAAGTGAAAACGTTTCCGGCTGAATGTGTTTTGCATAACGAAAGATAATGCTTGACAACCCTAATGAGGCCCGGATCCTTTGCAAACCTGAACACACCAAGTTCGGGAACAAACACAACACAATGGGCGAGGGTTGCTGCTCGATAAAAATAATCACAGTCATTACGGCCGGATTACACTGGGTCATTAGCTGCCTCACATGTGTAAATGTAGCTATAGTTATTCAACTAATTCAATTGGAACCACATTCCTACAGTGCAGAATTTGGCAGTGTGCCCTATTTGACTGACCACCACATTCGTAGGCCGCATTACAGTCTGCCTTCATCAATACAAAAGCCTATTTGCTAATCGGTGTTTTGTTAATATCGTTGCCAAATGGAGGATGGAAAATGTTGTCCTACCCTTGTGATGATTTTATACTTGTATTTCAAAGGCCGGGTAACGACTGAAGGGATTTATATTTTCCTTATATGAATAAAAGTCTTTCAAAGTACTCAATAAGGGTTGTGACGATATTAATTTTACCTTTGTCCTCGTCGAATCCTTTCCTCGTATCGACCAATTTAGCTTTCGACTTAAGATCAAGTGTTACTTATCCCATTTCTTCATTTTCTGCTTGCACGCTTTGTTAACTTATTTTCTATTGGTACCGATCTACTTGTAACATGATATTTCTATGAAGTTTTCTCAATAGCATAGTGGGTTAAGAGTACTTGGACCAAAAATCTTTCATGATTCTTAGAAACAGGATCGTCGATTTTCGCTTGATTTGACTTACAAAACTAATCACTTTTAGATAGGTTCTCAATTTTCTTTGGAAACTCAATAAATTCTGTACATTGTACAGTCAACTGAATAAAAAATTGCGTGGAATATAATTAATTGAGTATCGTTTTCCTCAGCAGCAGATATTTGGTGAGAACTACGCGTCATTGGGTCAATGTGGGTGCAATTCCAGTACTATTCTGGCTCTTCTGCAAACGGCTCCAGAACTGAAGGGACCTCCCGGACCCCCAGGAATCACCGGTGCCGATGGTCGAACGGGATCATCTGGGTTGCCTGTAAGTATCATAAATGCAAGAAATTAATTTAATTTTAAAGTTGCAGTTCCGATTAATACCACTAAAAGACAAGAAACAATAAAAACGATCAATCTGAGTGCGGGTAGATCACGCGTTGTCAATGGGAAACCTGGATATAAATCCCAATAGCATTGGTTTTCAGTAATATGGTATTTCGTTGTTTGGTATTTAAGTCATAATTATGTCTGCGGTTGTTACGAATTAACTAAACTGGGTACTACATGACGTATTTTCTTCAAGTATTTGTAAGATTGTTTCGACTATTTCTTTCCTCCTTGTTCACATTATAGTTAGCGGTTTAAATCAACAGGGAGGAGGCATATTTTACGACTCTAAAAATGTATATTTACGATTGACTGATATAAAAAGTCGCTTTAAAACATTATCGTCAATAATAGTTTAAATATAAATTTTAGGATTGAACTATACCCCACACGCTTGTGAACATAGATTTTTAGTTAAACCACTGAGCCCAAACCAAGTAGAAAGAAATTTACCGGTCTCTTTTACAGCACAATCCTTAAGTAATTTTGTGATCCACTTTCTTTTACTATAATTCTTTCTCACCACTTTGCAGGGGCAACCAGGATCTCCAGGCGAACGTGGTCCTCTTGGTCCTAGAGGCGATAAAGGTGACCGAGGAGATAATGGTCCTAGGGGACCCGAAGGACCAACAGGTGCTAAAGGGGAGGCTGGTGTAGATGGAAGACCAGGTACTGCTGGCCCACCAGGACCTCCAGGTCCTCCAGGCTCTTCAGATTATAGTAACTTTGATGTAAGTGGAAGATTCAAACTGATTTTTGCTTTTTGAAGTCATTAATGAGCTTGGTTTTATAGCATACATGTTAAGTTGGTTGGCTTTTGAAGTCAAGAAAATATGATGAAGTGAGATGAGATCAGCAACTCGTATAAAGTTTTTGATAGATATATTATTAAGTAATAAAATAAGCAATAAAGTAAAATTATTTCATCATTTTCTATTCCTATAAATGCTACAACGTACTCAGGAAAAATATAAATTATATTAATGTTATTTTGGCTGAGAAGTGATGAAATAAAATTTATAGGCGAATTACTGCAATATGTATCTGAGCTAAAATGTGTAAACTGTGATTTAAATGCTATTAATGGTAAAGTAGATTCATTGCCTAAGTTCTAATGCCAGTGTGGTTTTTATCATTTTCATGCCATCCATTTCTATTAATTTAGTCAAATTGGAAGCCTAGGCAAATATACAAGGTAAGTTTTAGGAAACGTATTTATTTCAGCTGTCACAATCGCTTTATCAAGCTAAAAATTTGTAACATTATTGTTATTAGTAGCTTATATAATAAAAATGCCTTACTATAGTAGTGTTATAAGAGTAAACTTAAAAATAATATGCCAAATCAAAGCAAGTAGTTAATGCAAGAGCAAGCAACGCAAGTTCTATGAATAAGAATCTCGTATACATAAGACATTTCTGACTTTTTGGACTCAGGCGCGTATTGTGTAATTATCACTTGCTTCAAAAACGGTGAAGGAAAACGTCGTGAGGGATGCTTAAGAGATTTTTCTGGACCTGTGAAGCCACGTCAGAGCAAAGCCCATGGGCGGCATAAATGATCTGTCTTTACACAATTATAGATACTTTTAGACTGAGTGTTATAAGCAAAAGTAGTATACGAAGTTATTTCATAAAAATAAGACTAATCATTACACCTCAACTGCCAAAACAGCAAACATGATTTACAAGGAGACTACCAAAAAGAATCGATCTTCGGTTCCCGATTACCTTCATTGTCAAGTCACTTTGTTTGTGACTGAAACGAATTGCTTTTTGGAGGCAACGATTGTGCTCGCTTTAGCAAACAAACCACTCCGAATAACTTGGGCAGAAGTGTGAAAGTAGCTTGTTCACTGTTGATTTATACCGACGACAGGCCCAGATAAGAGAATTTATTTGAAAACCTCTTGCAAAGTTTCGGCATGTGTATCTATCGTTTGTATAAAAAATAATTTGACTCTTCCCGGAGGCTTCTTTGTTGAAAGTTGTACTGTTTTCCCCGGTTTGTTTATTCTTCCAAAATATACAACGAAAAAATGCGAGTTGGTTTTTTATTGTGCAAACTTGTCCGGGGTATTTTTTTCAATATTAATCCCAATTAAATCACTTTTTATTAAAGTTATAAACGTAAAATTTGGGCCGTAACGAAGTTTTAGTGCTTGAATAAAAGCGAGCATAAAATCTGCCCATTCAATAAACTTTTTTAGGTAGGTATTCTGCCCATTTGTGTAATTTATTCATCTGTACTCGAGTTCTTTTTGTTATTTTTAAAATGTAATGCGCGGTTTATGGAACAGGAATCCCTTCTTGGGTCGTATGGAGGTGCTATCGGTAGACCAGGAGCTCCTGGTCCTAAAGGTGATGTGGGCCAACCTGGACCAATAGGACCACAGGGCGAGCGTGGTTTCTCTGGCCAAAAAGGAGAGAGAGGTCAATTGGGCATCAGTGGAGGTAAAGGAGACAGGGTAAGTCACATAGCCACTTTACGTTTTATTACTTTTTCAGAAACTTTATTAAATCAGTCTCCATAAATATTTTAAGCAACATTTTAATTGCGCATTGTAATGTTTTCATAAACTTGGACCAAATAAAATTGTTTAATAAATATACAAATTTTGTCGTGTTTGCTTATGTACTCGTATTAACATAATTACAAACATAACGATGATAATCTTTTAAACTGATTATTATGTACTAGTTGGGATATTTAAATGGTTATGTAAATATTTGCATTATGTTTGGCATAAGTAGTAAAATTATTCATTGTTTATTGTTGCCCATTTATGAAAGATAATCTCACACCAATTATGAACTTACCAATGATTATATTATGTTATAGGTATTCCATATTTGACTTGCTAAATTGTAAATGATAAAGGGGCAATAATATTGCCCCTTTATATAACATATATATAACATAGTTGAACCTACACAGGGCTACCCAGGTCCTCAGGGAGAACGAGGATACAAAGGTGATCGTGGAGGCCCTGGATTGGATGGCAGGCCAGGGATTCCAGGCGCTAGTGGCAGACCAGCTGACAAGGGAGAGAAAGGTAACACTTTCGAGAAAAAAGAAACAACGATAATAACTCAAATTAAATATCGAATTTGAATGTTATGATTACTTGTAATTTTACTACAAATTTGACTTTGATAGCTTAGTGGTGTGACCGGCGCACTGCGATATCATATATATTCCATATACACCCAAGACACTGACTTTTCGGATTCATGTGCCAGTTGTAGAATTATCACTTGCTTCAAAAACGGTGAAGGAAAACATCGAGAGGAAACTGCTTGGGAGATATTTCTCGATAACATATGTTAGTAGCTTAGTCAGAGGCCCCTGGGCGGCTTAAAAAGAATACCACAATTTGAAAGAATCAGCCCATATAATGCTCCATCAATAAGAACAATAATCAATAACTATATTGGTCATAGGTGAACGAGGAGAGCCTGGCCCACCTGGACCACCAACGGGCGCTGTCTTCAGCCCTGATGATGCAGAATTCCTTGTTGCCGGTATGAACATTTCTGATACACTTATTCTTATAACCATCGAACGCGTAAACGAACCATATTAAGAGCAATGCAAAGAGAGATAACACACAAATATTGTTGAGATTCGGCTTTAAAATTTAATTTTTGACGTAACGACTTCACATATTGGGACCGAAAATAATATTTGATTAAAACATTAAACTTTAAAACAATACTGTAATAGCCAGTACTATTTTAACGCGTAGCAAGGTATAAATAAGTAATGTTTGGTCAAAAATCATACACGGATTCGACGATGTCAATACAGAATAAAAGGTGGGTTAATTTGACTTCACTTTAATTTCTGTTTTGTTTTGTTGACATTGTATTGTTAATATTTTATTTATGCAATAATTTGCACGTCATATGGTAGACTGTAGCCAATTTCATTAATTTATGTACAACATCTTATGCCTATTTTCAAAGAAAATATACATTCCTCTGTGTCTGAAAGGGTCATCAGCGCATATAATTGATATCACGAGTTTTGTAAATGATTCTAGTCGCGAATTATTGCGTCGACTTTTTAATTAATATTTCGTTTCGTTTGTTTTAATACTATTTTTAGTGTGGTTTAATTTTAGCAACAGTAAAAAACAAATATGCGTACTAATTAGCTACCTATTAGTAGTTACATAATGGTACGCATATATTCAAAAAAAGATTTTAGAGCTTTAATCTTTTTTTATGACAAAAATGGTTATAAGGAATGGAAGAACATGTACCATTTATTCAACTTGTTTTGTTACACACAAAGAGCTGTGAAAAAATTCATTGGCAGCATGTTTACTAACAAATAGAAATTCATATTTAAAGGACCAAGGCAAGCTGGGGCTGGTTCAAAAGGAGACAAAGGTGAAAAGGTGAGGCTTCGAATTTATTATTCAAACACCAATTAGGTTGGGGCGAAATTGTGAACGCTTGAGGATCCCTCAATCTTGTATTCATTGATGGCATTATTATGAGTTGCGAGGTGACTTTTAATTGGATGAGAAGTTTTCAAGTCTTTAGTTGATGTGACCTATGAGCTTATTATATTACACGAGGCGGTATTAAAAATTTGTTAAAACAAAATTTGTTCTCGCATCCGATCTCGTTGACTAAATTTTAGTTCTTAGTCCCTTATCTAGATTTCTAGAAAATGTTCGACACAAATTTCTCTTTTTTCACGTTATAAACAAAATAACTGTGATATATCGAGTCAAAATTCCGCTTGACCTCACTATCCCTTACAGTTTATATATTCTGAATTGTGATGTAACAAGCCCCCTTCTCCCTTATTTTAATGCGCTTAATCTAAGTATAGTTTTCTATAAATTTGAAAAAGCAAAAAAATACTTGTGTATTCTTTCCTATAATCTAAATGATGGACTAAATACAATTTTGATATTCATACACAATGTGGATGCGTTTTTTTTTATGGGTACAATTAAACTATTTTAATTAGTAAAGATTTAACTGCCTGGTTGGTCTAGTGGTCGCAAGCGCTACTGCTGATCATGAGGTCCCGGGTTCGATCCCCGGGTCGGGCAAAGTGTTATTGAGTTTTTCAATCTGGGATTTCTCAGTAGCAGCCCGGAGTCTGGATTTGTGCCCGATGGATGGCAATAGGCTCGCCCCCTATTACATGGGACTTAAACATAATGGCGAAATGTGGGTGTACTACCAGGTACACCTCTGCCTAGCCCTTCGGGGATTACAGGAGTGACGATATGTATGTAGTAAAGACGTAACTGTTTTTTTTTTGTTTTCTATGTGAATTATGCTAATTTACTTTATTGAAGAATAAACAAACTGTAACAGGGTGAAAAAGGCGGTCGGGGTAATGATGGCCAGCCTGGATTTTCGGGCAAAGATGGAAAGGACGGTGAACGCGGTGACATTGGACCATCAGGCATGCCCGGCACGTCTGGCCCACCAGGCACACCTGGTCTTAAAGGAGAGAGGGGAGAAAGGGGACCTCCTGGACCTATCAGCGTTACAATGGCTGGATCTGATATTGTGACTATCAAGGTATGATTTTTTGTCATCTTTTAATAGAATAATGATTTAGTGATTAAAGTGCCCAGGATTGTTATATTTTATCAACAAAACCCGTGCCTGGGGAGAACAAATAACGCAGTTACTAGTAGTATTATTGGTTTATGGTTATGTACAGAGGTCAACACATCAAGCTACCCCAAAGTGTCAAACATCTTTGATAGTTCTTCAACTTTATTACAAATGGAATAAGGTTCATATTCAATAGGGAAAATTTTACAGCTTGGGGTAGCTCGAAGTGCTGGCGTCTGTATCTTAAAAGTGTTTAAGGGGTCTTATTACTAAGTTTCTGTTGTCCGTCTATCCGTCAGTGGGCTGTATTTAGTGAACCTTAATAGGTATACAATTTAAATGTATAGGTACAGACTTTGTAATTCTATTGCAGCTACAACCACTAAGTGGGTACTTTAAGTTGTGTGATACTTAGTATAGGGAATACTAACGAAGGATAAACAAAAAATAATAGGTAGTTGAAAAATTAAACGACTGCTTGTTCGTCTAGTGGTCTCAAGCGCCACTGCTGAGCGTGAGGTCCCGGGTTCGATCCCCGCGTCGGTCAATGTGTTACTGAGTTTTTCCATCCAGGATTTCTCAGTAGCAGCCCGGAGTCTGGATTTGTGCCCGATTGATGGTAATAGGCTCGCCCGCTATTACATGGGACTTAAACATAACTGGCGAAATGTGGGTGTACTACCAGGTACGCCTCTGCCTACCCCTCAGAGCCTAAAGGCGTGATGTTATGTGTTATATATATGTTAAAAAATAGAAGGTGTTCTAATAACGGCTATATTTCCTTTTAAATTGTAATACGAGTAGATAAACACACTTCAGAGTGTGTTTTTCAATTGTCACAATATCTTTACAATCATCGTATCTCTTTTATACTATAGAACTATGGTACGGAACCTTTCGAGTATCACAGCCTAACCCAGATCTCAGATCGTCGACTTGATCTTGGAATTTAAGACTAGTTTCGTCTGTTACTAAAATAAATAACAGGTACTGTATCAGGTTCCACAATATCAAGCTCATAATAATAAACTATTAATAGTCTGTTCTTGTCTTCTTTTCACAGTATATTTTTTTTATATCACACACAACCTAAATCCAGAGTGCCTAGTGCGAGTTTGTTTTACGTTAACGCGATCGACGTTCGTGACGTTCGGTGCTCCGATTGGCCCGCTCCAAGCTTTTAACCAATCAGAGAGCCAAACGCGGTGAACGTTTCGATCGCGTTAGCGTAAAAACAACTCGCACTTAGGGCACAGAGTGCCTAGCGCGAGTTTATTTTACGTTAACACGATCGACATGTTCATGACGTTCGGTGCTCCGATTGGCCCGCTCCAAGCTTTTAACCAATCAGAGAGTCAAACGCGGTGAACATTTCGATCGCGTTAGCGTAAAAACAACTCGCACTTAGGGCAGAGGTCTATGAGTGTAAACAACTTTCACTATCGAACCAACTCGGAAATCTTTAAACAAACTTATGCTGTTCCTTTATACACACAGCTGCACATCAGGCTATATGTATATATTATTATTATTATATCCAGTTTAAGCTGATCTCGCATTGTATAGGATTTCCGTACAACGCGAGGTCAGTTTATGCAGGAAGTAAACTGAAAACATAAAGCTTGATGTGTTGCCGTGTGTACATTAAATACATTTTGGTCTAGTAGATTTGAAACTTTTGTTTATTGATACTGAAAGTAGTCTACATAATATTCATGGGTAAAACGCCTCAAGAAAATTTGGTTCGTGTTTTAAAATTACCCTATAGGTATAATCTGATTTTATGCAATTATTTGTAATACCTTTATGGAAACGTAATCAAGCTAAGTAAGCATGATGTATCGTACACATTTATTAAATAATTAGCATACGATTAGATAAGGCAACAAAAAATGCGATGAACACGGCTAATGACTTCGATAATATGTTAAGAAGTGTTAATCTTGATAACAGGGTGACAAGGGCGACGCTGGCTTGCGGGGCAGGAGAGGAAGACCTGGTCCTTCAGGACCTAAAGGAAGTTCAGGAAATCCTGGTCCACCAGGACCACAGGGAAGGCCTGGGGATAAAGGAGATATCGGGCTACCAGGATGGATTGTGAGTAGAACATACGTAGTCACACACTAGACCGTGTTGATCAATAACAACGCATTATGAATCATAAGGTGGTTTACTGCAGCCATTATAATATATTTTTACATAAACAATTTACTAGTGTTCCGTGTAAAAGTGTTGCTTCTTTAAAAGAAATAAGAAGGTACTAAATATGATGATACTAATTGATTGTTTTTTTTCCACCTGCTGCTCAGAATGCAAAGGTAAACGATGTGTTATCTATAACTGCAGTTAATTCGATAAAAAGTACTTGTACAAGAATATTCTTGAGTTCAATTCAAAGTTCAACGAGTTATATTCTTATCAGAGGTACTGTTTCCTGTCAGGATAGCGATATCTCATACTATATTTGTCGTACAGGGTCGTCCGGGAACGCTAGGACCACCAGGACACCAAGGACCTGTTGGACCAAAAGGAGAGAAAGGGGACCCAGGAATTTTGGATGTGTCAACGGTACGTAATTTTGCTTAACCCTCTGACCGCTTGTATCGCAAACATACTCATACGACACAAATTCGGTGCCCCTACCACGCGTGTTGTACTTCTGCGACAGAGAACATGCATGACCTTTTTTTTCATTTTATTTTCGTATTATTAACTGCGAGGTACAACTAACATCATTATTAAACAGAAAAAAATATTTATGCAACAAAAACTTGAATTCGATAAAACGATTGCTCCTCCTTATTTATTGTAGGTATTATTTTATTGATTTGTGGCAGTTGCAGCCACGCGATAGGGGCACGGATATATTAACTGGTAAAAGGTAACAGTACAAAATAATTATACTCCTTGTATTTTAGCTTCTGGTTTAATTTAAATAATTATGAAAACATAAAACTGAAGTCTTAATTAATTTAATATCTAAGCATATAAATTTATCCAGGTACTCGATCAGATATATGATTCTTATTCTCCGAAAATCTGATCCGTCTATTTTTATCACACTCAAGAATAGATTAAACAACCTTAAAAGGATTGCATTACTATCTATAGATTAATTAATTATCGACTCCTATGCACTCCATTCCTACACTTTTGTAATAATATAAATAAAATAGTCGGTATAAAAATTAATGTTTACAAAGTTATCTTATCCTAATCACGATTTCACACGTCTCGTTATTTTGAGAGGTAGCCCTCCTACAAAACCTTCGGAGACGATTCCTGTGGGTTCTGGTAGTGGTTCCTTTAGACTGCAAGCAGCTGGCTCCACAGAGTACTTCTGTAGAACTGCTGCAAGACCTGCCATTGACTGCATCTGGCCTAATCTGGCACCTGAAATTAATATTACATTTTGATTAAAATGTCGCCTTTTTATTAAAACACCTCATATATGTCGGATTCGATATGTATTATAAATACGACGATTCAAGATATGTGTCTATATTTGGTATTCTAATATTTTTTTAGGTGCTAATAAGTAAATAGTTGCTAAGTTTGTTTTTACATAACCACCGGTGTAGTTTTTGCTGAAGATGTCTATTATGTCGAATGTGTATTGTGAGCAATTATTCACATTATTACATACAAGATTACTAACACGAATAAAATAAAACTCTTGCCCATTCTTCTCCATACAAAACTACCTTTTGGAAGGGGCAACTAGAATCATTAAATTTTATTTATCTTGTAAGTTTAACGTTCAAAAGTGCCTTTTAAATGGCCTAATTGAAATAAATGATTTGACTTTGAAAAGATTAGGACTTACCAACACAAGACCGAGGACCCTCTCCAAAAGGTAAATATACGAAGTTCTTGATATCTTCCTTCGTACCATCATTAAATCTCTCAGGGTCAAAGGTGTTTGGATCTCTAAAATATTTCTCGTCTCTATGAATAGCTTGTATAGGTATCATCACCTTGACATCTTGATTTATAGTTAGGTTAATCTCTGGGAATGTGTATTCAGGTACACAGCACATTCTTACTAAATATCCCACAGATGGATACATTCTCATTGACTCGTAAAACGCCATCTCCAAATATTTCATCTCTTTGACAGCATCGTAGGTAATTTTATTGTCATATTTAGCCAGAACTGTGTCGATTTCTTGTTGTACTTTCCTTTGGTAATCTGGATGGAATGCTAGTTGATGCAGAGCATAACTAGACGCGGTGGACGACGTTTCAAAACCAGCTCCAAAGAAAACAAAAGCTTGAGCAGTCATTAATGCATCGTCCATTTCAAGGTCGACTATTTTGGGAGATCCATCTGGATTTTTCTTTTCAATGGACTCTCCGATAATCTTACCCTTTTCTCTGAGCTCCAACATTAAATCTATGAAATCATTTCTTCCAGATGGTTTGTAGTCTCTGTTCTTGAGTACGGTTTGAACTAAAACTTTCATGTTCGCTTCTATCTCCGGTGCTAACAAATGCATGTCTTTGCACAACTCTGGGAACATAATTTTTAGAGCTCCAGCAACCCCATCTCTAAATCTTCTTTCAAAGATTCTTTTGCCAAGCTTTCTAAAGTGGGAATTTTCATCTGTCAATGAATCCATATCAATACCAAAAGCACATACCCCGATGAAATCTGTTGTATACCTTGCCATAAGTTCTCTAACGTCATAAAATTCTTTATCAACGACCTCTTCTGTAATTACCTGCAACTTTGCGGCTCTGTCTGTGATGATATGGAACATAGCCTTTAACTTGCCTGTGCTAAAAGCGGGGGTGAATCTCTGTCGAATCAAACGCCATAAATCTCCATCAGCAAAGAAGATATTCTTTAGTAAAGGTTCAATAACTACCTTGTGGGGATTGAGACCTCTTGAGTGGAAACATTGGAAGTCTGTTGTGAGAATTCGTTTGATTATTTCCGGGTCTCTTATCACTAATTCCGGGGCGGTTCCCCTGAAGAATCCGACAACTTTTTCTTCTGGGTATTTGTAGTATGTTTCTGTGGCCATCATGCACATACTAGCTTTTTGCATGAACTGTTTCAAGTTTGTGCCCACGATGGGTAGTGGTTTGTCATGTTTAATGCCTTTTTTCTTCCAATAATCGAATGTCCGCGTACCGTAGAAATAAAGCGACACTAAAGCGACTAACACCAATATCAGGAACATTTTGTCTGAGTCAATTCACATACACACACGAGTTCTGTCCACACAACGCGCGAATCACATGTAAACTACTGGCGAATCGAGTTTGCGTACCTATTTAACGATATAAAACCGTACTCGCGAATACAATACACGTTAAGGATATTTATTTGCGTTATCACTGTTTGTTTATCACAAAAACTGTTAATCACTCACGCTGATAATTCGCACAAAAAAACACAAGCAAAGTCCATTGGAGATAGGTATCGTGTTGGGTTGATTATTGAAACTTGTACAAGTAGTTGCCAAGTGGTGGACAATCCGTATTAGCATACAGCACTTTTTGTTTATTTAAACTTTGACTACTGCTCTAATGTCTAATGTCACATTCCTCTGTGAGGCCAATATGCTTGTAAACGTAACGTAAACTAAGTATACAGACATTTAAAACTGAACTATACTCATTCACAACAACGTTCAAAAATGTTAATCCATATGTCATATTTTTTTGTGTAAAACAAAATTTTGGTATAAGTATTCCACGCACGATAACGCGACGTGGTCAGCAGCAAGGTCATCTTAAAACGTAATTGTCCTCTATTAGTAGGTGTCCTCTCCAAATTGACTAATAATGGACGTAATGGTCAATAACTCTTTGACTGGCCTGTTGGTCTAGTAGTTAGTGACCCTGACTGCTATGCCGGAGGTCGTGGGTTCGATTCCCACCCAGGACAATTAATGTTTGTGTGATGAGCACGATCATTTGTTCTGTGTCTGGGTGTAATTTATCTATAACTAGCTGACCCGGCAGACTTCGTACTGCCTAATTAAATTGCAATAAATTCCTGTCAAAATAATTTGTAATGTGACATTTTTTTGTTCCTACATATTTTATAGTCGGGGCAAAAAAACCTACTGAACAGAACCGTCACCCTGGTGATAGGGCGTTGTGAATAAGAAATATAATTAAATAAATCATATTATGCATTTAAAAATAAGTAATCCCTTTATTGTTAATCATGTGAATCATAATTATTAGCAAAAATCAGTTTTATTTTCATTGTAGTGCTTTGTGATGTACGATGTTTTTTGTTTGATTATCTGGCGCATATAGACAAACAAATCTGATGGTTTTCCAACACGGGCACAGGCAACATACAATAAAATTGGCCATGTGAGGAACATGGGTTTTCCAGATTAATACCACAAACACTTAATGATTGCCCCTGGGACTTGTTTATGGTCATAGCAAAAGCAATCCGAACTGGAAATTGTAGTCGTTTAGAGTCAAACGGCACATCATTCGGAATAATTGAGATGTGCGGTATGAGAACGTCTTCTCCTTTATACTTTCCTTTCAGTATAGTTGCTTCTATCACGTTGTTTAGTAATTTTTTTATCGCTAACCGTGTGCCGTTGCAAAGACGCGGTTGGTTGATATTTCGCAACATTATAACTACCGATCCAACCTTTAATTGAAGATTGAGGTGGCAATCCTGGCAAATCCAGCGAGTTTAAAAATTCTGGTGGATAGTTCACTACATCATCTTGGTTAGTAGCCGAATCAACTGATTCATAAATCCTCGATTCGCCTGTAATTTGTTCTTGCATTTTTAAATTTAATTCATTTACATCTATGTTTTTTGCAGCCAATATAGCTCGTTCGCTCAACCAATCATGGTTCCTGTAATTTTGAGAAACATCTGGAAACACCTTCTGGATAAGTTCATCTTTTGATCGAGTTAACTGACAAAAACTTCGAGAAATGTTAATGCAGCCAGTCAACATGTCTATAGGAAATTTGCCACTACCAATGTCAATGAGTTGTTTAGAGAATATGTTTCCAGATTGGTCATTTTGCAATTTGACATGCATATTCTTGCTTAACTGAAGTACTTTGACATGTTTCCACATTTTGGAGGACTTCAGACATGCATTGAGTTCATCAGCTGGCAATGTTTGACGAAAATCTCTTTAGGGGTTTTCCGGCAACTATTCGAATTTTTCTCGCCGTAAAAACCATCTTTGAACTTCAACGAACAATAGAAAAAAGAATTGGCCAAATTTGTCCAGGCGTTGTTGAGTTACGCGCTTACCAACACATTTTGCGATTATTTTTTATAGATTAATAATTAATTATATTCAATAATATTAGTTATTAATAAATAAATAATAAAGTTACTCAAGAATATATTTGATATGAGAGTTACACCGTAAAAATGTGTAACTACTACGCTTGAAGCATAAACACTAATAAATAATAGCCGAAAACTGTAGAGGTAACATCCCTACTTCGTGCTGTTTACAGGGTAAGAAGTGACACCGGTAGACACGTGGAGGGGATAACTTACCAAGTGATAATAATTGATGTTATCGAGCGGGATAGAAAATGATAAAATTATGAAAATGACTATTAAAAAGCAAGGGTTGGTGATAAAAAAGTGTCAATTTAGAGTTGTATGTATTTTTTGATGCCACTTAATAAAAAATATCAAAAAAATAAAATAAATAAATTTGGGGTGAACACCTCTTATCACTTAGAGGTTAGAAAAATAGATAGTAGCCGATTCTTAGGCTTACTGAATATGCATAAAAAAATTCATGAGAATCGGTCAAGCCGTTTCGGAGGAGTATGGGAACGAACATTGTGACACGAAAGTTTTATATATTAGAAAGAACATTATTAATATTATTTCTATTACCTAACTATGCACGATCCACATAATTTACACAGTTCAACTTACCACCTTAAAGACATATGCCTGCTGTTGAAATTCAATAAAAATTTGCACAATACACGTTATTGATTTGATGGTTTCCAATTTAAATGTGAGGAGACGAATAACTTATTTTTTTTACTTTTTTTTCACAATTCCACAGTAAACACAATGCTTTTCAATATTTACTTTTTGCCTGACATTATGTCAGTTGTCAATCATTCTGTCACTTACTTTTCTCTAATTTTGTGTCTTAGTTTTTCTTAGTGACTATGAAGGTTGCATCTGATTTATGTAATTTAATTTATTTTTATTAGCTCTAATAATGTAATTTATTGTTATTTTTCCGGAATTTTCTTTGCTATAAACCTCACGGAGCCCGAGACTTTTCCAACGAATGCACAACCGTGGAAATCGGTTCGTGCGTTCTGGAGTTATATCGTCAGGAAGGAAAACCCGACTTATTTTTATATAGTAGACTAGCTGACCCGGCAGACTTCGTACTGCCTAATTAAATTGCAATAAATTCCTGTCAAAATGATTTGTAATGTGACATTTTTTTGTTCCTTTATATTTTATTGTCGGGGCAAAAAAATCTCCTAAACAGAACCGTCACCCTGGTGATAGGGCGTTGTGAATAAGAAATATAATTAAATAAAACATATATAAGCATTTTAAAATAAGTAATCCCGTTATTGTTAATCATGTGAATCATAATTATTAACAAAAAACAGTTTTATTTTCATTGTAGTGTTTTGTGATAAACGATGTTTTTTGTTTGATTATCTGGCGCATATAGACAAACAAATCTGATGGTTTTGGGGATGGGAACAGGCAACATACAATTGACCATGTGAGAAACATGGGTTTTCCTGATTAATACCACAAACACTTAATGATTGCCCCTGGGACTTGTTTATGGTCATAGCAAAACCAAGCCGAACTGGAAACTGTAGTCGTTTAGAGTCAAACGGCACATCATTCCGTATAATTGAGATATGCGGTATGAGAACGTCTTCTCCTTTATACTTTCCTTTCAGTATAGTTGCTTCTATCACGTTGTTTAGTAATTTTTTTATCGCTAACCGTGTGCAGTTGCAAAGACGCGGTTGGTTGATATTTCGCAACATTATAACTACCGATCCAACCTTTAATTGAAGATTGAGGTGGCAATCCTGGCAAATCCAGCGAGTTTAAAAATTCTGGTGGATAGTTCACTACATCATCTTGGTTAGTAGCCGAATCAACTGATTTATATATCCTCGATTCGCCGGTAATTTGTTCTTGCATTTTTAAATTTAATTCATTTACATCTATGTTTTTTGCAGTCAATATAGCTCGTTCGCTCAACCAATCATGGTTCCTGTAATTTTGAGAAACACCTGGAAACACCTTCTGGATAAGTTCATCTTTTGATCGAGTTAACTGACAAAAACTTTGAGAAATGTTAATGCAGCCAGTCAACATGTCTATAGGAAATTTGCCACTACCAATGTCAATGAGTTGTTTATGAGAATATGTTTCCAGATTGGTCATTTTGCAATTCGACATGCATATTCTTGCTTAAATGAAATACTTTGACATGTTTTCACAATTGGAGGACTTTAGACATGCATTGAGTTCATCAGCTGGCAATGTTTGACAAAAATCTCCTGCTAATAAAATCTTTGCACCACCAAATTGGTTATGATTGCTCCGTATATCTTTTAATGTGCAAATTGACTCTTAGACGTTAGGAACATACCTACATTGTTTAAACAACAGTGAGTGCTTGTAATTCAATATGAACTTTATAAAATAGCAATAAAGCTCATTTTAGTTAGAAAACGTTTCTATGGGAAAAAGAAAGGTCTGTTTTAGGGTTTTTCCGGCAACTATTGGATTTTTTGTCGCCGTAAAAACCATCTTTGAACATCAACGAACAATAAAAAAAAGAATTGGCCAAATTTGTCCAGGCGTTGTTGAGTTATGCGCTTACCAACACATTTTGCGACTCATTTTTATATTATAGATTAATAAATAAATAATAAAGTTACTCGAGAATATATTTGATATGAGAGTTACACTGAGATAGTAAAAATGTTTAACTACTACGCTTGAAGCATAAACACTAATAAATAATAGCCGAAAACTGTAGAGGTAACATCCCTACTCCGTGCTGTTTACAGGGTGAGAAGTGACACCATGGAGGGGATAACTTACCAAGTGATAATAATTGATGTTATCGAGCGGGATAGAAAATGATAAAATTATGAAAATGACTATTAAAAATCAAGGGTTGGTGATAAAAAAGTGCAAATTTAGAGCTGTATGTATTTTTTGATGCCACATACTTAATAAAAATAATAATAAAAAAATATATCAAAAAAATAAAAAATACAAATTTGGGGTGAACACCCCTTATCACTTAGAGGTTAGAAAAATAGATAGTAGCCGATTCTCAGGCTTACTGAATATGCATACAAAATTTCATGAGAATCGGTCAAGCCGTTTCGGAGGAGTATGTGAACGAACATTGTGACACGAAAATTTTATATATTAAAGAAGAAGATTATTAATATTATTTTTATTACCTAACTATGCACGATCGACATAATTTACACAGTTCAACTTACCACCTTAAAGACAAATGCCTGCTGTTGAAATTCAATAAAAAATTGCACAATACACGTTATGGATTTGATGGTTTCCAATTGAAATGTTAGGAAACGAATAACTTATTTTTTTTACTTTTTTTTTCACAATTTCACAGTGAACACAATACTTTTCAATATTTACTTTTTGCCTGACATTATGTCATCTGTCATTTACTTTTCTCTAATTTTGTGTCATAATTTTTCATAGTGACTATGAAGGTTGCATCTGATTTATGTAACTTAATTTATTTTTATTAGTATTTTAGCTCTAATAATGTAATTTATTGTTATTTTTCCTGAATTTTCTTTGCTATAAACCTCACGGAGCCCGAGACCTTTCCAACGAATGCAAAACCGTGCAAATCGGTTCCTGCGTTCTGGAGTTATATCGTCAGGAAGGAAAACCCGACTTATTTTTATATAGTAGATATGTATGTATTTAGAAGTATTTAAGTATGTTTATCAGCTGTTTAGTACCCATAACACAAGCTCTTAGCTTAGCTTGGGACTAGATGGCGTTGTGTGAAAAGTTGTGGAATATGTTAATAATGGACTCACATTACAGCATCATCGCGCTTGTATCCCGTGAAGGGTTATACAGAGATATACATAAACACACACATTTCACCAGCACGCGTGGCACCACCACCGACGCAACGGATTTTGTATACAGAAGGATCGCTAAAAAGAGAGATTGCAGAAACATGTCTTTTGTTTTGAGCACGACAATGTAAACAATGAAGGGAAGAAATTTGTAGATTTTTCAGTCGACCTTATTGTACCACTAATTAATACCAATATTGGGCTCGCCTATTGTTATTAACCGAATATCAATAAACTCTATCTATTAAGTCGACTAACGAAAAGTATTTACAAGGCAGATGTAAGTGGGAACGCCGGGAGGGGACGCCCTAGAAGGACATAATATTATTGGTGAGGTTCTTCAGAAAGGTCAGGTACGTAGTACCTACTCGCAACCGGCGTGTGTGTATGACAACATGTAAGTATGAATGTAAACGAAGCAAAAGAAAGTATGTAAGAATCGTAGCGTATGGCGCTCTTTAGTTTCTGACTACCCCCATGGGAAAAAGGCGTAAGTTTATGTATGTATGTATGTATGTATGTATTAATAAACCTTCAGTAAATAAGTCGTTAGCATCGGACCACAAACAAAAAAAATGTTTTATAGCAAAAATTCTTGAACGTGGCTTTTCTACTTGTAATTATTTCGATTATTTTTGATACAAGGCTTTGTAAAATCTATTTCAAAAGATTAGTAGTACTTTCTTGCCTATTCTTTTGCATACTTATCTTATGAACTTATAAATTTGACGTTCAAAAGTGGTCTAGGTAATTGAAGTTAATGATTTGACTTTGACTTCGATTCGTCTTCCGCACAAAGAAATCTTTAGCAAAAAGTCGTGTTGGCTTATTTCAAATTCAGTACACGCTAGTAACAGGGCTGTTATGTAAATTTTAATGCATACATAGAGACAGAAGGACTTAACGAACCCATTTGGATGTACAGAGATCCCAGAAACAACTTCCTTCCTTGGTTGGTGCAGTGGCTGAGTGATGCGTGTGTCTCAGGTTCAATTCCCACACGGTACTAATATTTATATGGTCAACAGGTATTTTTTCTAGATCAGACTGTTCGTGTATGTGACTTCATTTGTCTGTAAAGGTTACAGTCCCAGACAGCAAACTGCACGGGTGTGTAAGAAAGAAAGAAAGAAAATATTTACTTGGACGCACAGAACATAAAAAACAAAAGAACAACAATACTGATAAAAAAGAAAAGATTTAAAAAACTAAAGACAAAACAAAACAAAAAAAAAAAGACCTGTGCGAGACCAAAAAGGCGCCTATCTCAGCATTAGCTGCGACATTTAAAAAAATAAATATTGCAGCGCTGTTATTCTGATGCCACGGAGACACTCAATAAAACAAAGTATTAAAAAAAAGATGAGTCAATATATGTATAATAATACAATAAATACAATAAGATTTTAAAAAAATCGTGTGTAAACACGAGCGCAGCAACACCACGACCGCAGGCTGCTCGCAGCGGCTGCAGGCCTCAATTTCATAGAGATTCATGGAAACCCGTGCAATTTACTTAAAACTGCAGGGGTCCAGATTGCAATCGGCGGTCCATCTCAATTCTTAGAGTCGGACAATGTTTTTTTGGACCATGAAACCAAGAGTCATTATAAAAACTAGTAATCGCCCAGCATTCGAAATTCGACCGTATGAGTACCGCAGAGCGTGACAACTCTGCTTTGCATTTCTGACATTGTCAACTAGCATATATTTGTTGTCACATTTTTCTTCAATTGTAAAAGGTAGACGTCTAAAATTTACGTAAACAATTAGTGTTTTTTTTTTCATTTAATTTTATTAAATATATTTCTAACATAAATGTAGAAAACTATAGTTACTGCACTTCTTCTCCACATTAATATTCACCTTGCCAAATCTCAAACTCTTCATAGCGCTCAATTTTCTTAAAAACGGATCCAAAATTTTTACTTAACGTATTAATTTAAGTATAGATAAACAATTGAGTAATTAAAACACGGAACTGCCGTGTTAGGCCACTGTTCGCAAGCGCTACTTAACTGCTAGCATGAGGTCCTAAGGTTCAATTTCCGGGACCCGGGAATCGAACCTAGTACCTCAAGCTCAGCAGTAGCGCACTCAAAATCTTCCGTAAAATGTAATGTACCTATTTATACTCGAACGTTTCGAACAAGAGTAAACGAAAAAGGGTAAGTTCCTCTGTGACCCTAACCTCTTTATAGCGAAATTATCCCGAGGGGAGTACCCCATAAAACAAAGTTACCCGACTGCCGTAAACTGGGATTTTCTATGTCATCCGTAAGCTTACCACTTTCGAGTTTATAGGGAACTCGCTGTGCCTTGTTTATGCGGTTATATCTTTGGACTTACAAAATATATAAAGAACAGTAGCCTGTTTGACGTGATGTTGAAATTTTAATTCGCGTGTAATGTTGTATATGCGTGTTGTATAAACCACATTTTCACAATGTGTGCTACTTACGAATATGATCAACTTTCACTTTGCAACTCACTCTAAAATCACGAAAAAAAACATCTATTTCATTTTTTTTATTACTTTACATCCTATTCTCACACAAAATTTCATAAGATTGGATGTAGCCGTTTTGAGAAGTTTTGTTACAAACACTGTAATACATGCATTACAGTGCAAAACAATAATAACCATTACTACTTTTTATTTAGCGAGTATCTGTGTTAGATAGATCTAAAATGACGATATATACATATATGTATAACCTAACCTAACTTACCATTCCTATCGTATAGCTAACCTAACTACCTAACCTAACCACCTTACAGAAATGCATTGATTTTGAAAGATACTAAATTCATCATGATAGGTATACTGAACTACCGCGCTGCGTGTCTCTATGTTACATACAATTTACTAAGCTTTCCGGGTCTACTTTAAAGTCCAGATAGTAGGTATACATATAATATACCTACCTATTTGCAAAGAATTATTAAAGTTCATCTCTGACGTCATTATTAATTACTTAAATAGATTTTTGACATATAAGACTTTTTATACAGCTCTGCCACCTCTTTCAAAGTTCAAAAAAAGAACAACTCATGAAAAAAAAAATTGAAATGAATGGTCGGTAAATCATTTTTTATCACATCTATTCAAAAAGAGCTAGTTTATTCCTCGTAAACAGGGAGCAAAATAGCTCATTAATCCCTTACGACTAAAATTGATTTGAATTTGGAATGTGGATATTGTTAGTAAATGTTTCAATCAGCAAAGAGGTGAATCACAAACCATGCGGGAACAATGTATTGAATATGTGACTGACTGAAAAACTGCGAGCGCGCCAAATTTAAAAAAAGTTGATGAAAAATAAACAACGCGCGAAATTAAATGCATTCTGCTTGTTACGATACACTTCCATAATTGTTGAATATAAACATCAGCCTCTAATTGTTTATATTTTATATCTTATGGTTCTGAATTGTACGTAAATAAATTCTTGTTCATAAGTTGCACTTACTTATTTCCTCGTAGAGGGTCATAAAAAGTAGAGTGTCCACCTCGGGAGCAACACTATTTTACACTATTGGAAATATTTTTTTTTATGGCTCGAGTGCATTACTTTTAATCCCTTGCTGCGCTCAGGATTCTAGTTAAGAATCCTTCGCTCCGCTCGGGATTCTACTCTAGAATCCTTCGCTCCGCTTTGGATTAAAAAAAACACTCTCGCCTTTAAAATATTTTTTGCGTAACGTGAAAGTAACGTGCTGAACGTGCATCATAGTCAAGGAGTATCGCAGTGAATATCTTTCGCGGTTCATTCATAGACATTTGTGCGTCGAACTTCCATATTCTACTCGTTTAAACCTTTCTTAGACTTCTACAAATATTTCAAGACCTAAAGTAGTCAAATCGGCCATGCGAAAAGCGCCGTGCGTTATATTGCTATACTAGCAGACCTCCCGCGGTTTCACCCGCGTAGCTCCTGTTCCCGTGGGAATACAGGGATAAAAAGTAGCCTTTGTGATAATCCAGGGTGTCAGCTTACTCCATACCAAATTTTATTAAAATCCATTCAGTAGTTTTTACGTGAAAGAGTAACAAACATCCATCCATCCATTCTCACAAACTTTAGCGTTTATAATATTAGTAGGATATTATAAATTTTAATGTTAATAATGTTTATAATTTATGTAACTGTTTGTTGTTCCAATTTATAAAATAATACACCTAATAAAAGGATTTAATGTTGACATAGATTTAATTTATTTATATTATAACGTCATACAAACTACCTGTCTGCCAACGGCTGTCTTAAATATCTCTTTTAAATATAAATTATTACCTTTATCTCATGCCATGTCAGTATTTATCAGAACATGCGATCTACAAGAAATGATTTAATACCCATGGAGGTTTGACGTCTTCAAAGCACCTTATTTCATTTGGCTTTTTTTACACAGTTCAAAGGTGAAAAGGGCGAACGTGGCTTCGATGGTTTACCTGGTTTACCCGGAGTGCCAGGTCCGGCCGGGCCCCCAGGTCCATCTGGATCTGTGTCCGAAGCTATTCAGTACCTGCCTGGACCCCCAGGACCCCCAGGTCCACCAGGACCTCCTGGCTCCCCTGGGGTCTCTATTGTCGGCCCTAAAGGTGAACCTGGATTCACCAGTCATTTTGAAGAGCATCCTGTTCATGGGAATACCAAATTCTATGGAAGGCCAAGTAAGTCACTATCATATTAAGTTTTCATATTTTTTATCGTTGATTTCTTTTAACTGAATGATGTATAACCCATCAACTTATTGAATTTAAAATTAAAGGTGTATTTTTTGTTGCCTCGTTCATGAATGGCGGGACAAAGCCATAGCTTAAATCTTCACCTAAGTCACCTCAATCATAAGAATCTATCGGTACCTGGGTTGATAGCATGTTTTCTACTAGAACTACGTTAAATAAAACGTAAAATACGCATTGAGACGTGGTGTTGTGGACACCAGCCCGAAATACAATACATACAATACAAATTTAGGAAAAGATTTTTCAATAGTATATTATGCTATATTGAAAAATCGGCAATAATAATAATAAAACACAGATTAGCGTTACGTATTGCCTCATTTTAAAGATGTCTAATTTGCTTCGTTCCCACACTTTCTAAACTACGACCGTGACGACGTCTCGCGTAATGCCAAAAAATCCAACTAAATAGTTTTCTTTTTCAATATTATCTAATAAATTGTTAATACAAATAGTACTACAGTAGGGCCTCGTTAATCCGGAGAGGCAAAAACAAGACTGTTTTCGGATTATCGAGGCGTCCGAATTATAGTATATAGGTATGCTATATTTAGTTTCTTAGTTTCTATTTATAATTTTCGCACTCAATTTCAAAGGCCCGGTCTCAAAGTCTACGGAGACACATAACTTCGTGGCTATCAAATTCGTTATCTTCAGCCTATTTTAAAGAAGTGTTTAAAGCTTCTACTTCCTCTGAAATACCAACTTTTTCAAAGGCCAGAACTTCAACGCTAATGTCCTCATCTTGCTCATACGAATTCGAACTCCATTGGCCGGCCGGATTACATAACGGCGATCACCGAACAAGCGGGAGTCCGGATTAACGAGACCCTACTGTATATACGGCTGATTTAAATTTAAATTAGTTAAGCAATAATGGGCTATTTGACAAAATTTTAGTTTTTAGGGAAGACGGAACATGCGTCGCGTATTATCGGTCGCGTAACGCCAGAATAGACAAATGTATAGAAAAACACTTGACCGTTCACACTCAACCGATGATACGTTAGTGCGTCGAGCGTACTTAGTCGCAAACGCTCGGCGCATGTTCCGTCAGATATGGACCTTCCCTTCGTCTCTCATCTATATTACAAGAAAATATTCGACACATATTTTTTCTTTTTTCAAGTAAACAAAAAATAACGGCGAAACATCGTTACAAAATGTCGCAAACGTCACTAGCCAGTAAAGTTTATACTAGATAATGACATTACAAGCCCCCTCTCCTCAACTTTAATGCGGTTAATATAAAGCAGTTTTCCATCAATTTCAAAAACAAAAAAATTGTCAAATATTTTCTTGTAATCTAGATGAGGAACTAAAATGTAAAACTTTGTCAAATAGCCCATTGACGCAATTACGTAAAATAATTTAAATTACGGACAAAAATCTATTCCATGAAATTAGGTACTTGATTTAAAATATAAAAGATATAGATGGTTCTTATCTATATCCGTAGACGTAATATTAAACCCTGATTGCTTGTATTTTGCGCAAAATGATAATACTTTTAGACTGTAAAAATAATAGTGTTATTTGGTGGAAATTTGCTTATTTAGTCCTCGATGGCAGCAAAGTGATTGCTATATTATTTTTAAATGTATGAGAATGTAGGTATTATTAGGTAGTTTCATATAATTTTATTCATAAATGGAAACGGCATAAATAATCATGACTTGAGATGGTCCAGATCCGGCTAGATCATCTAAACCTGAGTGAAATGACAATACAATTTGCATATAGGAATATTTTACATACCTAATCTCCAAGACTCTCTATGCACTTTATAAGTAATTATTTTGAATAGCTATGTATTAAGAGTTCATGGTTCAGATAACTTATAGGTGTGATATTTTTATGGTCATCACTAACAAGTAATTTTTAAGTCACGGTACAAAATGGTTGGTCATCCACATATAGCGTTGCCAGACGTCCGGATAAAACAGGACATAGGTAGTTAGGCTTTTTGATAACGTCTCCGGTCAAAACAAACGATTACCGGCTTTTTAAGAAAACGTAAACTTTCAAGGTGTTAATGACGGTAATTAATGACGATCAATATTTAAAACCAAGGTTTTTAAAGTTGATTTTACATTGCTTTTTTTTGTTGTGTCTATTAAACTAAGACGCAAAATCCTCCATAATAAAGGGTTTCCGGCCTTTTTACCCAAATGTCCGGCCAAATTAGCTGGTCTGTCTGGCAATTAGGTTTGGTGACCTGGTAACCCTATCCACATAGAGCAACTTAAGAGAGAATGGCTTAGGGCGCCTTCAAATTTGCCGCCAGGTGCCGCGCGGCGGCAGCGCGGCTGCACTGCAGCGCTATCGTCGCGCTGCTTTGTTAATCCATATAAATAAAAAACGCGCGACTGCAGCGCTACACCCGCGCTGTGGCCGCGCATCGGTTCATCAATCGACTAGTGATGATGCGTACGTGTTTTTATTCAGACATGAACAAAAATCAGCTTGAACAATTTATCGATGAGGTTGAAACGAAATGTACAACACTATGATGCTCGAACCTAGCGGTTGCAACGCGGCGGTAGCGCTGTAGCCGCGCTGCCACCGCGCGGCTCTTCGCGGCTCATTTGAAGCCCAAGCCCTTTCTTAAGTACTTTATTAATATTGCTTGTTTGTTCACGCTGCCCTATGATAGTAAGCAAGAGTCCCCTAGACGAGCTAAAGGCTCTTAAGGAACTCAAGGACTTGAAGGATAGACATGGTAAGTAATGTAGACTCACAGCTTCATCATCATCATTTCAGCCATAGGAAGTCCACTGCTGGACATAGGCCTCTCCTATAGATCTCCAATAAGACCGGTTGGAAGCGGCTCGCATCCAGCGCGTTCCCGCGGCCTTAATGAGGTCGACTCACAGCTTAGTTGTAGACAATCCCCAAAAAAATACTCAATTTGTCATCGATTTGTGACCTATTTATTAAACAGAAAAGAATCGGTAAGCTATTAAGAAAATTGTGGCGGTACTGCTTCTACTCTTGATAAGAAGAAAAATATGGCTTTATACCGGAACGACTTAATGGCAGGAACCTCTATGGACCTAACTTATTTCAGAACGTATTGATAAGACCCCATTGCTAATGCTTAACTGCTGATTTTTGACTTTTTGGAAACTACTGTTTCGTCCAAAATTAACGGTGATGTTTAATTATATTAAACACTAGTTTAAGTCCTCATAAATGTTATAGTTCTTGTTTCTCTAAATGTTGTAAATTTTTACAGTAATAATATAAATAAATAAATATTTTAGATCACAATGAAGCTTGATTCGAACGGAAGGTCAATTCAAACTATTTTCAAATCGAACATACTTTGATCTTGACTTGAGTATTTTATATTTTAAAATTTGAATTTATCTTTTTTGTAATTTTTTTTTTAAATTTGGGTTATAGTTGAATCTACTATTTTTAAAGCGGACCTTACGATTATGTATGTATTTTTGTTAGGCACACTGATGTCTTACTATCTTCTTCGTAATGATAAAGTTGTTGCTGTGTTGTTTAAAGTGTTGTATCTGGTCGTGATTCTTTCACAAAGTCAACTATAAATTGTTAAGTGCACATACAAGAAATTCGATAGCTTCTGTACACGCGCAAATAATTGTATGAACAAAGTCTTTCAATAATCTGACATACCTAATTAACCATATCCCTTATTATCTACAAATACTTTAGATAAGTTATCTTGTAGGAAATTAAGTAATTGACGTACATTATTTAAATAATTGTCATCGTTGTCATGAGGATAAATTATGATTATGACGTATATTTAAATAAGCAACTAAAGGTACACATAACTTATTTTTGACGTATAACGTCAAACTTATGACACATTTCCCATACAAAAACTCTCAAAGTTGTCAAATATTCGATCAATGACCGGTCATAGAGACACGATTGCAATAGCAGACTCGAACCCCTGAGCTATTGTGCTTAGGACTTTATTTCGTGTTTATTACTACATCACGCTCAAAACCTATCAAAGCGTCTGAAACCGCGGTTCACATCTAGATCTTGTGATGTTTATTTAAGTCATTGTTTCCCTATTATAATTGTATCGTGATTTCAGGGCCAATTCAGTCACATCCAGTTCCCCGCCACACAGAGGAAGCGAACAAATCAGTGCCAGGCGCCGCCGTGTTCCAAACTACAGAAGAAATGTTGAGAGTATGACACACTTGAACCCCATTTGAAATAAGATTGGACATTTAAATAAACCTTTTTTTCAGTCCGGTCAACCGATTATGAGTTCTATTTTGTTGGTGGCATTGACAAATGACAGCAGCAGTAAACAATTGGTATTGTATCTGCGTTTTTGCTTAAAATGCCATCCTAATTTCTACGGAATAGAAGTTAAAATCGGTTGATCGCACTTTAAAACGGTTTGGTTAAATTTCTAATCTTATTTTAAATGAATTCTAGATATTTTTTATCGACTATCATTTTTATCTACTATTATTTTCACAAATTTACAGTGTACTGTTGTTCGCCTGCTTGGAAAACTGGACTGTATGCTCAAAGCGTGTTAGTGATTTGTAACCTGCAGTTCTGTTTTGGTTTGTGAACTGGAGGCAAATTGAGCTATCATTCCATACTAATGCTAAGGACTGATAGTTCAATTCACTTATGTTTTCACAGGATGATTTTTGCTAAATCAACCAGCAGTATACATTAAGTTTAGGGTGTTTTTCTTCACCGTTGACCAATAAAAACTTATAGAGAAGGACCTGCAATGAATTGCAGAATAGACACTGTTAGGTGCCTACTTGTCTAGATTTGCTACCATTATCTCGTGCATGAATGGTAATTAGAAAAAAAAAACAAAGTAAAACCATCATATTATAATTATTTCTCCTTCAAGCCAAGTTTGAGGTTCATGGGCGGAATAAAGTCAACAATCATACAGGGTTATTTTTTAATCACCAGCCAAATTTTCACAGGATGTTCTACTCATAAATATAAACAACTTTGACGACGGGACCAAGTCGGTTATCTCGAAAAAAATATTTACTGTTGCATACATTTCGGTCGAATACCAATTGAACTTTTGTATGCAACAGTAAATATTTTTTTAGAGATAACCGACTCCAGTAGTTTCGGAGCCTATTCAATGCAAACAAACAATCAAACATTTCCACTTTATATATTAGTATAGATTTAATACTGCAAGCACACTTATGTACAGAGGCGGACTTAATTTTGTAGCCATTTCCTACTAGTCAACCTTTAGGTGTGCTGTGTTCATTGTTCGTATTCATAGGTATGTTCCAATTCAGTTTTTAACCTAACAATTTAATTCTAGCTCGCATCATCGAGTCCTGTCGGTGCTCTGGCTTACGTTGTTGAAGAGCAAGCTTTGTTTGTCAAAGTTAATTCCGGATGGCAATACGTACTGGTGAGTTTTGTTCGAACATCTGAATAAGCTTTGGATTTAATCGAGAGAACAGATCAGTGACTATTGAGCTAAGCTGTCAAATTGTTAACCTAGTTAGAAGTACTAATGATCGCCCAATGGTCAAAATTCAAACGTAATTTTATGTTTATTAGAAAATTACAACTTTGCATTTCATTAATAACTTGCAAAACTTTTTTTCACATTTCTGTCATATATTTGTCTCCAAAAGGTTGATCACTACATATTTATGTTATAATCTTTATGTTGGCAGATTTTTTTTTTTAATTTATAAATAATTAGGTTGTTTGTACTCTTTGTACGTTTTTTTCTTAAAAAGTTATCCAAAGAGCCTTATTGGTATACGCTGGATATTAATAATCTATCTCGGTTGCTATCTTGATCCCGATCTTTGTCTGTAACCAATCAACGACCGAATTCGCCTATCCGAGTCTTAAAGATGTCCAATCAGAAGCAGCCGTCAAATATAAAGGATCGGGATTTGGATTGAGATAGAATATTAATATCGGGCGATAGTATTAGCCATCGCTACTGCTGGTCATGAGATACCGGGATCTGGAATTTCTTAGTAGAAGCCCGAAATTCTGGGTCCGTGGCCTATAGATAGCAATAGGCTTGCCCAATACAACATGTGACTTGAAACATAACTGGCTAAAAGTGAGTGAACTTTGTACTGTTATAATACGACTAATAATACTTCGGGGATTACGTGCGCGATGTAATGTTATGTAGATATATGGTAGGCCGCACGCAAGAGGTAACAAAACCAGTAAGTACCTATTAAAGTGTTTGCACGTGCGGAAATTGTATGTGCTGGAATTTTTGGAAAAGATTTACTTGATTTTTGTGAGAATTTAGTCGACCTATTATAAACTGTGTATTTTGTTGTATGTAATAATAAAAAATAAACTACTGTCTCACACTGCCACAGTATGACAAAGGCCTTTTCTTATATAGAGACACGAGCCTAAATTGTACTTTTAGGTACAGACGCCAGCACATCAAGTTACCCCAATGTGTCAAATTTCTTTGATCGTTTTTCAACTTTATGTTAAACAGAATAAGGTTCATATTCAATTGGGAAAATTTGAAACATTGGGGTAACTTGATGTGCTGGCGTCTCGTCTGTACAATGAATAATTTCTGAAAAGTATAAAATATTTTGAAGGAATGATTAATTCTCAGCGACTTAATATTTAAAAAAAAAATAACCAATTTGAGGTTTTGGCCAATCTTGCTGGAATCTAAAGCAAGGATTTGTTTTATTTTCAAATTGTATGTTATCTCCTTTAGCTAGGCTCCCTGGTAACGCAATCTGCGCCCACGCATCCGACGCATGCGCCTGCGTCGCCACCACCAAATATGCCGGCTGCTAGTTTAGTACACGTGCCCTCCATCTCAAACCTCGTTGAAAATTCGCCTGCTGCCGGACCTAGTGTAAGTGTTCTTTAAAAAACATACTTATTTTGTGTTATCTACTTACAATCTTTCAAGGTTGAAGGAAATACATAATTGTGTTATATTTCTAAATTAGGTATGTATTTTACAAAGACATTTATTACCTATACACCGGACATCACGAACAAAATTTTCGTCCGAAAAAGTGTGTCCTGCTGGATACAAGTCTATGAGTTTTTTGTAGTACGCTCCGCTGCCGCTCCAATATTTATATATTATTCAAGATGGCGTTACTGAGACATGGGATCAAAGTTTTTCTATGACATTTCCTTGACATGCCCGCTCTATAGTCTTTTAAATCTCTTTGGTATTTTGTATTTTTTGATTTGTTTTGTAGCATATTATTTTATTGTGTAATTTTAAGGAGCTTGTGGCTAAATAATACCAGCGCGCGAGTATAAACTTCGCTTGCCAAGGTCAGTTCGTGGATGGGATATTATTATTTCAACATGCCTCGGAAAGCACGTTTCGCTGTCATTTGTATAGATCTTAGACAGTCGTTAGGACTACAGAAGCTTCTTGCTATAACTAGCTTCTGACTACAAGTCTGTCAAAGATCTACAAATGACAGCCGGGACCAACGGCTTAACGTGCTTTCCGAGGCACGGAGGAGTCTTGGTATGTAATAAATGGTCACCCATCCACGGACCGACCTCGTCAAGCGTAGCTTAACCTTCGATCGACCCATGCGGCTTTTATAATTTAGCCACAAGCTCCTCCAACCTATCTGTTTTCTTGAATGTAACATATTTTGTAGGTTAACATTTTCCAGGCATTGCCGTGGTCGACCTACGATAGTTCACCTGTATACATACATACATACATAAACTCACGCCTTTTTCCCATGGGGGTAGGCAGAAACTACAGAGCGCCATATGCTACGATTCTTACATACTTCTTTTGCTTCGTTTACATTTATACATGTTGTCATACACACACGCCGGTTGCGAGTACTACGCACCTGACCTTTCTGAAGAACCTCACCTATAAGGTCTATGTATGTCCTTCTAGGGCGTCCCCTCCCGGCGTTCCTACTTACATCTGCCTTGTAAATACCTTTCGTTAGTCGCGTTTCATCCATCCTTTCAACGTGACCAAACCATTCACCTGTATGTACTGTAATTTTTCTTCCCCTAGTCCGTCAGTCTTAGTTTTACGGGTGTTCCGCGGGATATTATTTCTTCCATTGGAACACCCAGTAAACCTGAGGTGGACCACGGGCAAGCCAGACATTAAAAAATATATTTTGACTAGCTGCATGTACCCTGCCACGGTTCACTGTGGCACATTGTGATTGAATAGTTAAAAAAAAAGATAAAAAGAATCCTTGAGGCGGATTATATTTATATCATGCTAAAATTTCAGCTCGATCGAGAACTTTTTGAGTTTTTGAAGCGTACACAATCCAACATAAGATTTTTATATGTAGGGTGACTGGTAATTAGTGACTGATACTTAAACACGTGATTGCACTCATGAATACGAATAACTTTCCCAAGGAAACTTTTTTTTATACTCGTTAACTTTCAATTAATTCAATTACGACAGTACTGTACAACGGGAGCTGTGGGGGTGGCGGGGAAGCGTGTGACGCTACTACTACTAGTAGATTTTGCCCTTCCTGAGGTCAGACTATCAGCTGATAGGTCGTGCCGATTCGTGCCTACTGTGTGTGATCGATCACAGGCGCGCGCGCGGGAATTTCAAACAGCGTTTTTGTTATTTTATTGTGTTATAAGTTATAGTGATATGTAGTTAAGTAATAAAGTTTCTTTGGGAAAGTTTATTGAAATCATGAATACAATCACGTGTTTAAGTATCAGTCACTAATTACCAGTCACCCTATACATATATATAGATTTAGTACTTAAAAGTTTCTTTTGTATAAACAGCTCCACTTAGCGGCACTAAATGAGCCGCTGCCGGGCAATATGCACGGTATACGCCGCGCGGACTACGCTTGCTACCGACAGGGAAGGCGCGCAGGATTCAGAGGCACCTTCAGAGCTTTGTTAACCAGCAGGTTAGTGATGCTAATGGTGTCATAATAAAGTGGTTTTCAAATGGATAGACTAAAATAACACGTAGATACAGAGGCGTGTTAAAACGTCTGTTGTAGGTACAGTTTTGCGCATAATATCTTAATTGTTGGAATACTATTATTTAGTTTAGAATTGCATACGAAAACCTAAATAAGGTCTACGTCATCATTGAGTTTTCCGTCTGAAATTTATCAGTACCAGCTGAAGTCAGGATTTTTGCCCGATTTATGGTAATGCTTCTTAATAATGTATTTGGGACATAAACATAACTACCGAAATGTGGGTGTACAAGAGTTACCCCTCTATCTTACCCTTCAGGGATTTCAGGCCTGATCCATGATGTTATGTACCCTGAATAATCATTTAAATCGAAATTAAATAGACTCCAAATATAATTATAAAACAATTTTTGAGTAACGCAGCGTTTTTTTGAGGAGACACATGGAGACCAAAAAAAAGTTCCCCAGTTTATAGATTTAAATTAAATTACTCACGATGCAATATTAGAAGCAAATTAAACCAACACCTCGCTGATTCAAAAACCAGGGGCTCGAATCTGCTATTGCAATCGTATCTCAATGACCGGCCATTGATCGAATATTTGACAACTTTGACAGTTTTTGTATGGGAAATGTGTCATAAGTTTGACGTTATACGTAAAAAATCGATCATTGACCGATCATTGAGACACGATTTCAATAGCAGACTCGACCCCTGGTCAATTGATTTCTGAAACCTCTGTGTTAATGTAATATTGTTTTATTTTTAAAACATTATTTTTTTCACTAACTTCCAAATATATTATAATAGTAGTTTAATTGGTTACTAATTAAAAAACCAAGTTACTTGATATCTAAAACCACAAAATATTGTCTAAAAAGCACCAAAATGTAACAAGAACTTTGTCATAGGATCCAAAACCTGAGGTCGATAGTCCGCCACTCCGACCACCATCTACCAGTAGTGAATACCCAAGGAGAAGTTCTGTTCAAGACATACTCGGATATGTTTGATGGCAATGGTGCCTTGACAGCAGGAGCCAGGCTCTACAGCTTCAATGGCAGGAATATTCTAACGGACCCTCATTGGTAAGCTAGCTTAGTTACTACTGCTTTTAATTAGAAAAAAATGTATTGATTCCTGTGAATAGATCTTTCCAAAAACTTATACTTACGCACGACGCACTAACTTATAATGGCGCTAACACGTCATATTTTAAAAACTAAATAGCGCTAACTCGTCATTATTTTAAAACAGAATAGCGGTAACTAATTAATTATTATTCCTCTACCTCAGTGGTATTTTTATTTAATTGTTGCTAGTATAATACATTTATGATCCAAAGGGTAAGGTGCCTATCTGTTGCACGACATTGTTTTTCAAACCAGGGGCCCGTACATATGACTCATTGAATACATCATAATTACTTTCTATGTTTATCTTCGACATCAGCTCTTCTTCGACAGGTGAAGGAAGACATCGTAAGGAGACCTGGACACAAAGTTAACATAAGTATGAAATCGCCCATCAGCCTTATGCAAGCGTGATGATCAATGCTCGTGCCTTCTCTATATGTCTAGAGGTTGTTTTTAGTAAAAGCTAGTATTATCTACTTAATAGAAGCTCACAAATGTCGCTACAGATGCTGACATAATGAAATAGCCATTTTCCAGCAGTCAATTTTCGTGATGTGAAAGAGAATAAAATACAAAATATTGGTAGGAACGTCATGGGGTATGATTCGTATTGTTTAATAAGTAATTAGACAGTTGTGCTACCATTTTCAAAACTAATTAAAGGAAGTGAACGAATTAGCGAAAGGAATATTAATACTTAAATAGCAAAAAGAGTGTTTTCTTAACTGGCAATAATTATTTTTTTAAATATCCAGGTGTCCTTACAATGTTATCCTTCACCGTTGTTTATGATGTCTAAGACAAATTTCGGAATTATTAAATTTGAAAACTTACGTTGGGATTTGCCCGGATTTTTACACTCGACAAAAAGAACCACTCAAGCATCACGATATTCATATACTAACAAAAGAAAGAAATCTTTTTCTTTAGGCCGCAAAAAGTAATCTGGCATGGCTCCCGCGCGAACGGTGAGCGTGCCATGGACAGCTACTGCCAGGAATGGCAGAATGGGGATCCTGCCATCCGAGGCCTCGGATCCTCACTCTACACACACAAACTACTTTCACAGGAGAGGTAAAATACCATATTTATGCAAATCTGCTATTGAAAGAAAACGCTCTGATCACCATTCGAAAATCACGACATAACACCGATAACGTTAAGAAATTCAGTAAAAAAGAAATGAATAATCGAAGACCTCTAAATGTTTTATAAGTACTATGCCATCAAAACATTTTACTGTCATCCGTAGGTATGTACTTCAGAATTGACTGGGAAAATTCAATAGCAAACGACAGTATGGAAAATGTTTGCATTACTGAAAGTCGCTCCAAACGCTGCTGTCCTCAGAGACTTGAAACGCAAAGCGTCATTCAAATGTATTAGAATTCCATTCAACTTGAAATCAAACCCTTAAATCGTTACTTTTATTCAATTTATCGAAATCAACCTTAGTTGATCAACACAGAGTTTGAAATTCTAAATCACGACCACAATCTAGTGGCTTAAAACTTGGGGTCCTCCCGTCCATTTTGATAATTCAATTTAAAGCAGAAGTGTTTTTTGTTAGAAGGGTTCAAGAAATTAGCAAAGTTTATTCGTTGCTAATTTGCTGCCGCTTGACAAAAAGTTGATGAAGTAACGAAATGGACGTTTTATTAGACAGTTTTTGTTTACAGATATCCCTGCAGTAATCAATTTGCCGTACTCTGCATAGAAGTGGCTTCGGAAATTAATTCTCGAAGAAAACGAGAGACACCAAGGTAAGACACAATAGAACATTAGAAGCAATGGAGAACAGAAGGAGTTGGTTGCAAGGTGCAGCCGTAAGATCGAAACCAATAAAGAAATATCTATCACATTATGAATAGGACTTATTTATTTTACTATAATGAAAACTAAGTATTAACACAATCTATTACAGATATAATGCAACAGGCGTACTCGACGACGACTATCTTTATAATGCGGAGGAATATCAACAGTTACTGAACGAAATATTTGCTCAACCGTTTAGAGAAAATTAGGTTATTTTGTCGTCGTTCATCTGTGTGTCAGAATGCACCAACGGCTAAGTAATGTTCGAAATTTGTATAATTTGTATTGACGTTGTTTGCTATTTGTAAAGTGCAAAATGTTTTGATGAGATATTTAAATGTAATTTTTGGGATTAAAGATTGGCAATTTAAAAAATTATCTCTTCCTAGATGGTGTCAAAATAATTGAAGGTAATCTGATCAATGTTGCTCTTGATAGCTAATTTAGCAACAACTCTTTCGTTATACGGTGGCTTCGAACATAGGTCTTTTGGTCTGGCCCTTATGATCCCTGGTAGTATTCTGATTCGAAATTCGCGCCCAAAAAATACTTAGCCAAATTCAAAAATTTCGGGCGATTTCGTAATGAGATTAAATTATCAAGTTTGGGAGCTTGGTGTTCATATGAGATTCCTATTAAACTAAGCGTATAAGATAAAGCCACTGAAAGTTACTACCGACCTACATTTTGTTGTACTTATGTATAGTAAAATGTAATTAGTTGGCGCTTCATACTGCGCTTAGAACGTCTGTAAATAAACTATGTACAATGTATCGATTGAATTGTAAAATTGGGAGGATTACGAGTCGTCTTACGGAGTTAGAATTTTTTATTTATTGAGTTCATTGGATTTGATGAGTTTTATTGCCAAGTTATTTTAAGTGAAGATAATGTGATGGGTAAGCGTGTAGATTTTTAGTCTTACCCTAAATATTGTTGAACCCACCTAGTACAAGTATTTAAGTTTAGTTAGAGGAGATTACGTACACAAAGTAAATAATGATACAGAATGTTTTGTTGTCAAAAGGAAATTATTGTTTCATGTTATTTTTTCGATGGATTGAAATTAGTCAAAATTGATTCGTTCAAAGTCATATCTATAAGGCGATTCGTAATTGTAATAATTAATTAATTCTAGTTTTAAAACGCAATACCAATGTTTGTGATTCTTTCGAGATATTATTAATTAATTCGAGTCTGTATATACTATAATTATTGAGAAGTCTTTACTGTATTTCAGCTTAGTAAATTTTAATTATTTAAAAATCTTTAGTAGCAAAATATGTTTGTATTTAAATGTAATCGACTGATTTTTACTTAAGCACTTGTATAATTTGTTTTTTGCAGACATGACGAGTAGAATTAAGTACCGTACTGTGGTCACATTTTTAATTAGCTATGACCCACAAGATGATAGTATCGTTCTTATCTATATTAATAACCTCGCGTCACGATGATCAGCCGGGACTAACTCCAAAACTATTAAACCAGTTTTTATGAAATTTGGACTGAATTATGTGAAATTGAATCGAAAAGGATAGGATTGCAGTGTAAGTTAATTTCTGAGTCACAGGTCATCTAGTCATACAAAGGGTGGAATCTGTTTTTTCCTAATTCTTAAGATTTTTTCTGATGCTATTTCTGCTTAAAATTGTAAAGAACAACGAAAAAATTATCATTTGTATGTAATCCTATGGCATTTATCCTTAAAAGTAAATTAGCCACTTCCTTGTGTTTAAACGACATTGATTTCGATTTTATACAGTTGAAAGTCAAAAGAAAATCAGGTAAAATGTGGCAATAAGGGAAAGCTGGAGAAAAATTTCAACGCTCTGGGGAGTCTAGGATGATGTAGAGAACTCATGTTGTCCGTAAGGAGTTTGATGTCACTACGACCCCTGTATAAATGTGTGATTAACCTACAGTCAGGTAAAAAAAAAATTAAGCAAAATCTGACAAGTATTTAGTTGAGCCACAGAAGATAAACACGCTTAAAAATTCAACCCTAGTAAAGCAAAAAAATGAGTGATAGAAAACCAATATATTTTTCGTGTTTGTCTGTCTCAAATACTCGTCCGTTTTAAACATATAAACTCACATTTAAATAAAGAATTCATCCCTTGTCATGTCTGCATATATTCCAAATTTTGACAATAAAATATATTTTACTGAATATATTCGAAATATACATCTTGTATCACACGTTCTATACTACATTTAAATCTGTATTTAATGTTAAAATAATATAATAATTATTAAATTACCTACTCTTGTAAGTGAAACTTGGTCCATGTATTTGACTTTTAGTAAAACAATATCTATGATATCTTTCTAACTACATAACTAACACATAATTACGCCTTTTTATAGTTATTTTTACCAGGTTAACAACACATGCGGTCAATATGTACAGTAATGATGATGATTACATCACGCAAGTTACTACAGTGCAAAACAAATGAAAGTTCAATATCAATTGAATAGAATTTGATGAAACAGATATGCAACTGCTAGTAAATTTAGTTGGCTAGTTCCATACATTATTTTGTATAGGACTTATAGCAATATACAGCCAAGTAAAGTAGTGCTTAACAAATTAAAACGACTAAATATAAATCGGTCCTCCCATCCCAATCAAATCCCGTGCCATTCGATATGATACAATGAAAGTCTGATTTATTTGCTATTACATACTTTGTATTTATAGTAGAGTTAGACGTAGTGACGTACCTACCTGTAATTTTTTTTACCAGTAATTGTAATTTAATTGACTAGTCTCACGCTGTTTTACTGTTTTTGTTAGCGAAGCAAATTACAGTTTGTAAAATGTAGGGAATGTAATGTTTGAAAATTAACACTATTTATCATTTTTATCACTTACGGCACGTTAGGCACGCTTTTGAACCTGAGTATGAAAGCCAACAAAACTGCCAAGAATGCAGAATAGATAAAAAAAAAATTACGTTAAAATTAAAACTTAAAGCTTTTGGAATGTGTTGCCTTTTTTACGTCCTAATATAACAAGGGTTCTAATTTTGTCGATGAAAACTATTTTTAAAGTATCAATGAATTAAATAATTTTGAACAAAACTTGTGAATGCAACACAAAAACAGTGAAACAGTAATATGTAATTGAATACAACATGACATACCGACAAGCATTTACGAAATATTCGTTAGTTGTATCGCTTTACATCGATTTAATGTAACAATTCGTGTATTATATTACGAACGACTGTATTTATATTGATAAGTAATACAATAAATGTTTTCACGACACTGTAGAAAAGGTTGTTTAATTTAATTAAAATCTAAGGACGTAAGTCATCTTAGATGCTTTACGAATATTTTTTAATATGTTGACATTAAAAAAAAAAGATTAAAGATACTGGGCTGGTATCCGCAACTCCACGTCAAAGCGCGTATTTTGCGTATGGGCTATAATCTACCACGCGGGCCCAGTGCGAATTGGTGTGTGATGTCACATGTCTTCGAACTTTTTGGTTCTAGGATATGCCGGTTTCCTCACGATGTTTTCCTTTACCGTTTTTGAGAGTAGTGGTGATGAAATAAATTACACAAAGTATTGCCTGCCTGGGTTTGAACCCACAACTTACTGTTCGTAAGTCGGGGCCGCTACCAGTGGGCCACTGCCGCTCTCTATGTTGGCATAACTTCCATACATAAATACACAGATGAACTCACGCCACATAGTTAGGAACTAAAGAGCGCCATCTGCTATGATTCTTATGATTTGCTCTGTGTTTGGGTGTAATTCATCTATACTAATATTATAAAGAGGTAAAATTTGCAAGTTTGTATGTTTGGGGGTAATCTTCGGAACTAATGATCCAATTTTAAAAATTATTGTACTGGTGGAAAGCTACACTATTCCCGGTGAACATAGGCTACTTTTATCCCCGTATTCCCACGGGAACGGAAACTACGCGGGTGAAACTGCGTGGCGTCTGCTAGTCTTTAATAATTATGTTTTATATAAGTCTTTGAACGCCACGTCGGTCACACGTTGTCCGCGAACAATTAAATTTCTATTGTGTCTGGTAGTTGGCAGTCAACGTGGAATATATGTGTCGAATTTCTTTATAGGTTTTCCACTTTATCTTAAACATAATAAGGTTCATGTTCAATTGGGAAAATTGACAGTTTGGGGTAGGTTTATGTGCTGGCGTCTGTATATATGATTATTAGTTGTCTAGAACTCATAACACAAACTCTGCTTAGTTTGGGTCTAGGTGACGTTGTGTGAAAGTTGTATTTAATTTTTCTTAAATCAAGCTCACACAACCCGTTACTCATCCATTATTATTTCTTTGGCCTTTTTTTATATTTTTTTCCTTTCCTTTTTTTTCATTCATTGTACAGACGCCAGCACATCAAGTTACCCCAATGTGTCAAATTTTCCTAATTCAACATGAAGCTTATTCTGTTTACATAAAGTTGAAAAATAATCAAAGAAATTTGATACATTGGGGTAACTTGACGTGCTAGTCTGTACTAGTGGCAATTGAAATACAACAGATCAACATAATTTTTTTTTTGGTTGTCAAATAACCTTTCAATTGTGTCAATTAGAGACACAATAGAAAGACAATGACAGTGCGAACGTCGGCGTTCGCTTGAGATTTAATAAATTAAAGTAATTAAGATACAGCCCGCTGATAGACCGAAAGACGAACGAACAGATGGACATCGAATACTCATAAGAAGGTTCGATTGGTATCCTTCGGTTATGACAGCCTACTAAAAACTTAGACAACCAGAGTTTCACGAGAAGCATCTAATAAAAACAAAAAAAAAATCAAGACTACGTAGGGATCATACAAAGTAATCATTCGCGAAGCTCCCGTCAAGCGAAAACTTCAAAGTCACAATTGAACGAGTAATTCCAGATACTATTGACGGTTCGTTCTATTGAAACGCTCTCCCCTTGATTTGTGGAGGTAGTTCTGTTAGCAACACGCCACGGGCCTGCGATTGGCAGACTAATTGATTTCAACTCGAACGCAGTCAGGTAAGCCGAAAATTGTAAGGACGGTGCAGTTAGAAATGGTTGCAGAGGAAATATATTTCATAGACAGATTAGTTTTTAGTGAAGTGGAAAGGAGATTTTTTTATTTTATTGAACTTACATGCGTTTGACACCTATCTCACCTAATGGTAAGCGATGATGTCGATTTTCTTGTTCAGTAAAGTCCGGAGAACAGAAGTTTATTTTGAAGATCGCCCTGTGTGGCTGTTATACTTAACCCCGAGCCCCTCTAAGAAGTAAATACTTAACTAAACAATAGTTGTACCGCTGTCCACGACCACAATTCGTAAATTGATGGTTCCAGGCGATATTATAATCAATGTTAGTTGTTAGGCTATATAGTGCAGCCAATCGAAAAAAACGCACTCCGCATGTAGTTAGAGTGCAGTCGTGCCGAGTACAATATTTTTTTGAATTCGCTAACAACATTCGGGAGTCCCATTTTTTTGGTTGACTTGACGTATAGAATGTGGCACGCTTAATCGCAGCGCACAGATATTTTTTTAGAAAAAATGTTCGAACAGTTAACAGTAGTGCCTAGGTACCTACTAAGCGTTTCAAATGAGAATAGGAATGACTTTGCATGGCGCAAAGTCATTCCGTTGTGACGTCATAGCTGTCAATTGTGTGTAATATTAACTTAACGTATAATGTCCTTCGTGTACTAGTTTTAAGTTATTAAAATAACTTTAGTTTTACAATTCACATTACAATAATAATCATGCAATTTTTACATTTTATTGACGCAGCAAATTCTGTCCGAGCACACTAGTTGTAGGTGCATTAAAATGCTTAAATGCTTAATTGTAAAATATGTCTCGGTTACTTGTAAAGTGTTGATGCAGAAAAGTTGTAAACTAATCAAAATATTTTACTTAGAATAAGATCATATTTTATAGTTAGTAGGTAAGATATTTACTTAATATTTGTTTGGAAAATTAAAGATAATTTTCATGTATACCTTGAGTGTTTACCTCATGAGATACAGGTTTATCCTAGTTCAGGTAGAAGCCACTAATTCTGTACCTCTAGTTTAAGGACTTAATGTTTTAATATGTATGTACATCTATTATTTCAATAAACAATTTCAATTTCAATTCATGCGTTCTGGTTCATTCATTCATTTTGGTTTTTAAAGGGTCGGCAACGCGCGTGTGGCGCCCCTGATGTCGCAAGTGTCCATAGGCTACGGTAACCGCTTACCATCAGGCGCGCCGTAAGCTTGTTTGCCACCGTCGTGGTATAAAAAAAATCGAATAAATTGGGTAAGATCAGCAAAACAAGGTTTTTCTAAATTTAATTTATTTACGAATTATGAACGGATAATTTTCTAAATTGTACTCCAAAGTGTGTCCCATGCAAAACAGCGCCTCGATCACACATTTTCGAGCTGTCAAGGAGATAAAAACAAAAACAAATACCTATCAACAACAACAACAAACAACCGTGTAACAAACAGAAATAATAAATAAAACGTAATCACTTCACAACACTAATTATTTTAAGACGTTTTTTCATTTCAAATAACTGCGACTCGGTAAAAAGAAAATAATTGATACGCGATTAAGATTTCGTTGCAGGCCGTACTTTTCAAGCGACATTTGACAGATAGAGGTCATTGACGTTCCTATTCTTATTTGAAATGCATAATACCTACCTACTCTTACTAGAGTTTATTTCACTAGTACCTATCTTAGTTTAAAAACCATGCAAAATATATGTATGCTTAGATGGTTTGGTCACATCGAATGAAAGGCGACTAATATAAGGTGGACTAACACAAATGTAAGTGGCGTTTCCACTTACATATTTGTCTCCGTCTTTCTATACAAAAAAAATGTTTATTTGTTTGTTCATAACGGATAAACCGACTAAAAACCATATTTTCACCTATATTGTCAGTGAGTAATATACTTACAGCCTTACAAATAAAAATGTGTTATACCGCTTTTATTCCATTGTTATACTAAGTATAACAATGGAATAAAAGACCTGTGTTATAACAGGTATAATTTAAGAATAAGTCGAGAATATCTTTTTACTAATAAACCAGGTATATCTTTGGTTTAACAACCCCTCCGTTATGTCAAAATGCACGATTTGGCAACAGCGCAACCAAAGAGAAACTTCTAAAAAAAAGCAGTTTGTCTTTGAAAACTACCCATTGTCTTCTCGACCGTTTTGTTTGTTTTGATATTGCGCGCGTACTGGTTCATTAGAGTACTTTAATTTGTTTATTTTTGGGAAATATAACTTGAAAAGTGAATAATAAAATGGCAAAGAGAGACCGATCAATCAACTTGGAGAAAGAAGAAAAGGTATTTACCCTAAACTACCTTGCGAGCATCATGCGTGGTATTTTATTTAATTTTGATGATAATAAACAATTTACAACACCTTCAGAAACACGATATTTTAATCGAAACTGCTCATCGCTATATAAGTCAAAAAGGATTTTCTAGTATTTTAAATATTTTAACTTTTATTTGAAACTGGATTAGATTTAGAATGTTATTAATTTGTTCTACTTCTGTTTTTGCATTTAATTCCTTAATCAAAACAAACGTAAAATACTTCAATTATGCGAGTAAACAAACACAAAACGTGGTATTTTTAAAGTTATACTAGCTTTATACAAGGGTGAAGGCGCGAATAACTTCGGAATAGCAGTTGTACGGATACAACTGTCAAAGTTATACTTGATATATGCTATTCTTTGTTTATTTGTAGACATTTTGCTTATTCTTAGTTTATTCTCGAGTATAACTTTATACCACGTTTATTTGTAAGGCTGTTAAGCTATAATGTATTTAAGTTAAGGAGGATATATTTAAGTTAAAGAGAAAAGTACGAAATCCACACGGACGAATTCACGAGCAATGTGCTATTTGATTATATTCTACAATTAAGTCGACTTTCGTCATACTTTTGTGTAATGTATAAAATTCTCGTGACACCGTGGTTATTACAGAATTCCTACGAAACGACTTCACTGATTCTTTTGAAGTTTTATGTGTACATTCAATAGATCTAAGAATAGGACGTAATCTAATAAAAACTCAATAAAAGTAATAAGTAAATTGAATCCAAGGAAGTTTACCGGAATAGCTAGTATGTACCCGTATATTTTTTAGCACCGTCTCTATTTACCTACACTTTGTGGCAATCTAATCTCCGGTTCCTACCAGGCCCCAGTTACATCCCTATAAACAACCCAAAACTTTAAAGTCCTAAAACAGTTTAATAAACAACTCGGCCAGTGCTAACAACAAAGTCTAAGCTTCCCCGCGCTTATCCCCCCCCCCCCCCCTACTTTACCGCTTCGTTATGCAGTTCATTGCTTCAAGTGTACCCCCTTTGCTTACACCGTAATAGGGAAAAGTGACCATGCATTAAGCGGTTTTAAAATCCTTGGTTTTTATGTGAAGTCATTACAAGTATTCAGGACACTAAAAGTCTGATAAACAGTTGTACCTACTAAGATGTATCGTGTGATCCAGTCACTGGATTGTAGAGATTTGTACTCCAGTCTATTCTGTAAAAGTCACCCTGGGAAAAGTTGAGTGTAGTGAACGTAAAGTAAACTGTCAATCCCAAGGACTCCGCTACTGAATAACGAAGTTTGAAATAAAATTTAATTATAATTTATTTATTTAACGACTTTGGAAGACTTACAACTAAATACAATGGAAATAAGTAACAGTAAGGTTATCTGACAGTCAATTACAAGTCTCCAGGTCTAGAGCTTGTGTAGATAATAATGTGGAACAAAATATACGCACACACTGCCGCGTAATGACACAAAAAACCAAAAAACAACAATATTACAAAAATACAAAAATAATGATAACACATCATCTGCCTAGCCTTTTCCCAACTATGTTGGGGTCGGCTTCCAGTTTAACCGGATGCAGCTGAATACCAGTGTTTTACATGGAGCGACTGCCTGTCCGACCTCCACAACCCAGTAACTGGGTAACATGATACCCCTTGGTTAAACTGGTTGTCAGACTTTCGGGCTTCTGACTACAAGTAACGACTGTCAAAGATCTACAAATGACAGCCGGGACCAACGGCTAAAATAATGATAACAAAAAAGTAAAATTAATCGTCACTGAATCTAGTACATAATACATCTCGTGTTTCTATGTTTGTAACAAAACTCCTCCAAAACGGTTTGATCGATTTTTACAAAATTTTATGTGTAATATTCAGTAGGTCTGTGAACTACTAAACAAAACTAAAAAATTGATTCTAAGGCGGAACAAAGTTAGTAGATAAAATACATTTTTTTTTCGTTTTGTTTTTAGTTTTATAAACCAAAGCTGGACTGCAATCCCACCTGATGGTAAGCAGTGATGGTGAAGCGCTCTAGTTTATTAAAAGCCTATTCACTCTAGCCTTGAAGACACCTAAATTATAAATAAACCAAACTAACCTAATTTTATTCTCAAATACGATATCATCATCCTCTGTGTTGCTTATTTAATTGTTAGACATATTTTACAGCAGATGGTTCACTGATCTAAATAAGTATGGGATTATAACTCACCTCGCCTAAATTTCACCAAAATGTTCACAGGGAGATATCTGATCACTCCATGAAAAACACTGGTCAACACACTGGTCTAGGGCTCGAGTGTGCTATTGCAATCGTGTCTCAATGACCGGTCATTGATTGAATATTTGACAAGTTTGACAGTTTTTGTATGGGAAATGTGTCATAAGTTTGACGTTACGTCAAAAACCGATCATTGACCGGTCATTGAGACACGATTGTAATAGCAGACTCGACCCCCTGGTCTGTGGTCATTCAGTTACACTGGAAGTTGGGAAAAGGCTAGACAAATAAGTTATTAAACGATTGTAATTTTAAAATGTCTTTGTTTTTAAAGGTCGTCAGTAGTAACAGAACTAATATAAGCTTGACTCGCATTTACTAAAAATGCGTACTTACTACACTAGGCTAGCTTTTATTCAATGTTTCCACTGTCATCGTGCGGCCTAACGTATTTTAGAATAGAATAGAATAGGGTGGGTGGGGGATTAGAGTGGAGAAGAAAACTTAATCTTGAAACAATTTTATTGTACTTTTCTAAAAGTTATTCGAAATAATGATCCAACAATATTTTCCTTTCGGTACACGTTACGCCATCTGTTGCCTACTTTATCAGTTAGTATCTATGGAAATTGAAAGATTTTATAAAAAATAATTGGTTGCTGCACGGCCGGCCGGATATGATTGGACGGTTTTTTTTATAGAATTAATTCAGTTCACGTGGGTAATGAGTAATTTATAATACAAATATATTTAGGAGCAAAGACACCAAGCCACTGGTGCAGGTAATACCTTATCTGTCAATTTTTGACACACTCGGGCTTCGATCAATAATAGCACTATTGATCGAAGCACTCGGGGATAACAACTATGATTGGAGGTGTTTGATGATGAATGTCAGATACTAATGTAATGTTTGTGATTAGGTAAGAAGACTAAATGACAGGATTAACTTAATTTAGGTTTATTTGCCGTTTGCTGAAGTAGGTACTAATACAAGTAAAAGTAAATCACTTAAAGGTTTATTGGTAAAAAATACCTACGGAATTAAGTCGACCTTTGTGCATTTTGTATGCTGAGAGTGTTGAATATACTAATAAATGTATTGTATTAAAATTAATCAATAAACCACCAGACAAATTGCTTTGTGGTTATCATTTCACATTTGAACTCCACACAAAAGAAAACGAAAAGGCAAAACACAAATCAATACGTAATTACGGAGTCGGTATTACAATCTGGCAAAATATTAGATTCCGTCAAAGAGAAAATTGAGACTGCGATACCGAATTTCGATTTCCGATTAATAGAAATTGTTTCGGAAACGCAATAACTACGGGAATGCTCCGGGTGTTTATGTACGCCGTAATTTTTTCCTCGTTGACAAACTTCGTCAATCGAAGAGAAAAAGTTTTCTTATTAAAGTAGCGACGAGGCGTCTGAGCAGTGAGGTATTCTATCTTGCGATTCCATTAATGTTGCAGCGACACTGAGGTAAGAAAATGGACTTTTTTTCATGTAATTCCTGAGAAGAAGCATAATAAAGGTGGAGCTCATCTGAATCAATGGAGGGGAAAGCGTTTGCTTGGATTAAAATGTTGCTCCGCTGTGATTGAAGGAATCTTGGAATTACGGAAGTGTGTGCACAAGTTTTGGCCTTTGTAACGTCAAATGGAATTGTTTTTCTCTTTGGCGTTGCGGGGTTGGAATCCTAGTAGTAATTTTTTTACTATTCGTAGTATTTACCAAAACTGTTGGGTTATGGACCACTAACACTTATTCGGCTGCATTCAGTTTTTGTCCATAGAAAATATGACTTGAACATGAGTAGGTACCCATTCGTTCGGCTGAACGGACGCGTACGTTCTTTATACAAAACTAGCGGTTTCTATTGACAGGCTGAATGTAAGAAAGTGTAAGTAGTCCGTTTATGCCCCGAACAAAATAATCCACCCACAGCTTTTTAGTATTGATCAATGCTCATGTCGTGCAGTGGGCAACTTAGGGACCGTCATTAAACAGGCTGATATATTTAGGCTATTTTATGAAGATTTTCAACATTGAAACTTAACGAGATCAGGACATTCTGCGTTCAGAAGCTGTCAGTGTCGTCAGTATTAGTAGACTGTGGTATTAGTACCTACGCAGTTCAGATCTCCAAGAGGACACCGGTGCCCGCTCTGTCATTGTCTTTCTATTGTGTCTCTAATTGACACGATTGAAAGGTTAATCGTGTTCAGTTTATTTGGAAAACGTCGCCTTAATCCTACTAATATTATAAACGCGAAAGTTTGTCACTCTTTCACGTAAAAACTACTGAATGGATTTTAATAAAATTTGTTATGGAGTTAGCCAAGACCCTGGATTAACACATAGGATATTTACTTTTTATCCCTGTATTCCTACGGTAACGGGACCTAAGCGGGTAAAACCGCGGGACGTCTGCTAACAGCGTCTGCGTCTAATTACATATTTGTAATTTGCAACTTTGTGATCATAATCATTAATTAAAAACGTTTGATAAGTCAATAGTTTCGACGCTTTCTGTCAAGTGTTGCGTGCAAATATGATAAGGTACTGAGGCCAGCACATCAAGCTACCCAAAGTTGTCAAATTTCTTTGATATATTTTCATCTTATTACAGACAGAATAATGTTTACGTTCAATTGGGAAAGTTTTGCAGTTTGCAGGTAGCTTGATGTGCTGGCGTATAATTTAGGGTGACTGGTAATTAGTGACCTATACTTAAACACGTGATTGTTCTCATGAATACGAATAACTTTCCCAAATAAACTTTTATTTATATTAATTTCTTTTATCACAATAATACAAAAGCTGTTTGAAATTCGCGCGCGCGCCTTTGTTCGATTAGCTGGGTAATGTGTGACGCTACTACTACTAGTAGTTTTTGCTCTTCCCGAGGTCAGACTATCAGCTGATAGATCGTGACCATTCGTGCCTACTGAGATCGATCAAAGGCGCGCGCGCGGGAATTTTAAACAGCGTTTATTGTGTTATAATTTTGTATGTATAAAAAAGTTTCTTTGGGAAACTGTATTGAAATCATGAATACAATCACTTGTTTAAGTATTGGTCACTAATTACCAGTCACCCTATATGTGCCTACATTAAGCGATTGCTTGTAAGTTAATACCATGCAGGAAAGCTTAGATAAGTCTGTTGGTAGGCACTTAGTTATTAAAAAGCAATCAAAATAACCTAAAAAAACAAAGTCTACTATGAAATGTTACTTAGAACTACAGGAGTATGTTTTTATAAAGCTACTGTTTTTAATTTCCTCGAAAGTAATCCCGGTTAAAATGTTTCCGTGCTCAAAGGTGGCTATTTAAAATTCTAGATGCAGTCCTCTTACATAAAACATTTTTATTCTGACACTGTATTTTCTATAATGCACATCCCCTTGATTAATGAGACGAGAAACTAAAATGAGGAAACTAAAACATTATTTTTTTCTTGCCATTGAAGTAGTTCATAATTGTTTTTGTATTTCATTTTAATCAGCTTACATTGTCCTACTGCCAAGCAAAGGCCTTGCTTAAATTCTTCCTAACATCTTATTCCAGAGTCAGAACTAGCGCTTAATAATTTAAAAAAAATACATCCTACTAATATCTATTTATATAAACGCGAAAGTTTGTGAGTTTGGATAGATGGATGGATGGATGTTTGTTACTCTTTCAAAAACTACTGAATGGATTTTATTAAAATTTGGTTAGTTGAAACCCTGGATTAAAACATAGGCTTCTTTTTATACAGGAACGGGACCTACGGGTGAAACTGCGGGACGTCAGCTAGTGCTTGGTAATTTGAAAAACGTTTACACATTCGTCAAGTAAGAGAACGGCAAAAGCATGTTACAAAAAAGATGACTTAAAACCTCCTCTTTATCCCAAGAGAGATGCGGAATAAACCGCTAGTTGTTTACACAAAGAACCATGTTTTAAATTCCTCAAAACTCGGCACACACAAAGCTGGTACCACACTAGAAAAGCAAAAAATGGGCAAAATTGAAAACCAACAAAGTTACCGCTGACATCACTGTGCAGAATTTACTTCGTTAAACTATGAAATTCAATTGTAACGACAAAAAAGTCGAGGAAACGTTTTGGCGGGGGCAGTTTATTTTTGCCACACACCGTTGTTTGAAGACTCGCCTTGGTTTTGTAACGAAATCCTATAGAAGTTTTTACGGTTGGTGAAATTAAAGCGCTTTGCTGACCTGTCACTACTGACTTAGGGTGGGCTACCTTCACTGTTAATTCAGGACATGTTATTATAGTCACGCAATAAATAGCCAAAGCTTAAGTCTATTGAATAATACTACACGTTTGTACTTGTGAAAGGACTATTATTATTTAAAACTAAAAAATCACCGAACCTTGTTCTTTGGCCGGTAACACATCAATAGCGCGAATTTAAATCGACCAACGCCATCTATTGAGCAGCGAGGTACTAATCTTACAAATAATGCTTATACGACTATATCAGATCGACTTACCAAATTAGTTAAAAGACCGTTCTGTGTCAATAAAGCATCTAAGGAGAATAATAAGGGTCTTTCGCTTACATTAATTGTAACTGTAAACACAGGTGTAGACTACAGTGTGCAAAGGTCTAGTGTAAACTCTGTTATGTAAGACTACCCTTTTCCTACCTATATTGGGGTCAGCTTCGAAATAATTTGATGCATCTTGCATACCTGACCTCCACAACCCCGTGACTGGGGTACACGATAGGTACCTCTTGGTCAAAATAATACTTAGTCATACTTTTCGGAGTTCTAACTACCCGTAACGACTGGACTGTCAAAGATTAACAAATAACCGGGATTAACAACCTCGGAGCTGGAGCGACTGCTTAGCTGACTTCCACAACCCAGCTGTAGGTAGTTATGTAATAAATACTAAAAAAAACAACATCTAAACATAACAAAAAATAATTACAAAGTGTCAAAAAATTCTTCAGAAAAAATTCATCGCTGCCAGCTGGTAAAGTGCCCAAAATACTGGCGGCATTGCCACGTTGAATGGCAATGCTTAGCCTCTGGCCAAAGTAGAGGCCAGCCCTTGGGTCACGGGAATCGTCAACTAAACGTTTGCAGATGTCTTTGAAAAGAAGACGAGCACTCGGATCCCACGGCCCTAGAGTTTCAACCCCAAACGGCTTAAAAGTATAACTACCAACAAAGTTGCTATATTTACGCCGCTTGAGGTTCTCAGCAGCCGCAGCAGCAATACCAGCACAGCATGTTGACCCAGGTAAATGGGATGGCGCAAGAGTATAGACACAAGTATCGTCCCATACTAAAGGCCTACCCATCTTTGAAGGGAATAATGACATACCGTCCGGTCTTTTGCCGTCGTCGCGTACCAAGCTGAGGAAGGACGGAAACAGGAGCACGTCGGATGATGTGATTAATGATTCATCTACGGACCAACCTTGGTAAGCGTATCAATCCGTGTGGCTATTTTTATTTACCCAAAAGTCCCTGTGTACTTAGTAAGCTATTTTAATAAACTTTATAATATTTAAACATGAAACTCGGAATTGGAACAGTCCAAAATATAACATTTCAGCAAACTGATGCAACTTCCTTGCTTTATTTCAATCAAAAAAGCTTGGCCAATCTAGTTCTCTGAAATCTGTTACAAAGTCGGTTTTCAACAAGAGCTATGAGGTATAGGAACGTTTGACCACCTCAAAGATTGGTGATGAATGACAGCGACCAAATATTAGTTCAGAACTGTGTTCGAGTTGTACTTTTCTCAACTTTAATAAAGTAGATACCATTTTTACGCGTCGTTGGGCAGACTTTAAAATATTCAAATTCAATGGACTTTATTAGATATTTTACGTGTTAACCTTGTGAGCGTAAAGTTGAATGTGGCACACCTTTTATTAATCCCGGGTAGAAAAATCCTAAAAGTTGGCCTCCGCTCTGGGGAGGGCGAAGGGGTCTGTCAGACTCTTACTCACTGAAACCACGCCGGTGATTCTTCTTCCACTGAGCGTCACGAGAACGAACCCCCCTGCAGGAGCCAACCCCAGCTCAAGATATATCAATCGATATTTTGGTGGTTTATTGTCATAAAAGGCTGTGCATCTGAGTAACTACGGGGTTGTAAGGAAGCGCTGATTAACACTGTTTCGTCGATCGTAACCTTCACACGACCCCTGACTGGGTTTGTTTTGTTACTCCCACCGTTCGCTCCGTGTAACATATTTTAACCTTTTTCTAGAAAGGTTAATTGTTCTATGTTAGTATTATACTATCATTGGTGACTAGCATTACGCTACGCTATGAATATTTGTAGACTACGAGAGAGTAGACGCTATATTAACATTACAATCGTGTCAATTAGAAACACACACACAATAGAAAGACAATGACAGCGCGGACGCGGTCCGCTTGGTGTTTAATTAAATAAAATTCGAAGACATAAGTCTCTGGCAAACTGCTAGTTCATAATATTAGTCTAATCAAGTCCCAATTTTATTTGCTTTCGTTTCATAAAACAAACATCAACATAACTATCTTAAAAAAATCCTCTCCAGCTCTTTAAAAATAGCACAAAACTCATTCTAACCAAACCCGTTCACCCGTCCTAATACAAAGAACAGACTAATGTTTACCAATAATCTGAAATATAAGTTTCACGATCATGTATTGGACTTGATAATTCTCCGGGAACAACAGAGAATTCTGTTAACACAGCAACTTCGCCCTGTTATGTTATAACGTACCAGTTTATTGGCTCCCGCTCATGTATTGAGAGTATTCGAGGGCAAATACTTCAGGAAACCACAATAGTTCAGATGGTTATGGTATTGGTTATTTTACTCACTTCATATACGAGTTGATGTTGAGAAGTGTGGTTGAGGAATTTGCTCGAAGTCATGTTTTCATCTTAATGTTTAATCGGTTTAAAAAATGTTTTTGTACTATCTATATCTATAGGTACTATCCATACTAATCTATTATAAATCTCCCATATCTATAACGATCCATTATAACTATCTTCTTCTTCTTATTCTATAAAGAGAAAGATTAGTTTGTAGGCATTTAACTCGGAAGCTACTAAACTGATTTAAAAATTCTTCCATTATTAAAAAGCTTCATTATTACCAAGTAACATATAGGCTATATTTTATTTTTAAAACTATGAAGTGTCAAAGTTTAAAGGAAATTCAGGCAGATGATGGAAAATTTAGGTGTTTGCCAAAGTGGTGAGCGAGGTGCTTTTAGTTTCTCATAGGAAACAAACATTGTTCACTTAAATAATTATGAGAAGCTTAATATAGCAAACCAATAATCTATGTCGTTGTAATTGTCGTTCGATCTGTCGAAAGGCTGTTTAAAGAGAGATTTGAATCAAAATTCGAACGAGCTCTAAAAACCACAATTTTAAGCTTTAACTCCATTTTAATCCTGAACCTTGTCGATAATAATCGCGTTCAACGTACAGAATTATGGAATCCATTCAGTGCAAAATTAAAATATGCAGACGCATAAATCACGTAACACTGGACTGTAATATACTCGTTACAATACAATGTGCAATAAATTAATGCACAAGCACAACCATTCTTATTCGGTAATTATAGCATAAAACATGCTTTGTAGGTACAAAAGCCAGTCCATTGAGCTACCCCAATCTGCCGAATTTCTTTGACAGCTATTCAACTTTATGCCAAAAGAATAAGGTTCATGTTTCAATGAGGAAGTTTGATAGTTTGTGATAGCTTGCATTTCAAACTTTGGCGTCTGTTCTTTGATACATCTGGAAGGATTTTGATAGTATCTGGAAAGATCTATCTATCCTAATCCTAATCCTAATCCTATCCTACTAATATTATAAACGAGAAAGTTTTTGAGGATGGATGGATGGATGTTGGTGACTCTTTCACGTAAATACTACTAAATGGATTATAATAAAAGAAGACTGGCGAGAATGGACCCACATGATTTAAATATAAAAGAGGCGTCGTTCACTTGCAAGTCTATACCTATATGTATTTTAATTACGAGTTTCATAAAGGTTTGTGTAAAAAATATTGAGTTGCTAGCTCATTGGAATAATAATAATAATAATAATAATAATAATATCTTTATTGGCATAAAATATAGGTACAATAAAATGAAGTCCCTGGCTCCCATGCTAGGTGAAATACCTGTGTTACAGGAACCAGTGCCCTCTCCCTTATCATAGAAATCTATGTACATTTTATGCGGAGATATTATTTACTAATTTTATGAAAGGAATATAAAACAAAATCTTAAAAACAAAAACAAAGAAAAGGTAAGTGTGTAGAGTGTTGTAAGTGTGTGTGTATGTGTATATGAGCGTGAGTGTATGTTAGTGTGTGGGTGTTTATGTGAGTGAATGTGAGTAAGGGGTATCTGTAAGGCATTTAAGAAGAGGTAAAGTGCGTCTTCTTTCGTGGATTATGTAACTGGAGTTAATATTTTTTCAGTTTCTTCATAGCTCAGAGACTGTAACCATTCTTTAAGCACCAGCTTGACTTTAGGCAGAGTAAATGTGTATATTTTTAGTGCTTTATTTAACTTGTTATACATTTGTGAGCTCTGAGATAGAAAGTGTCGTCGTGCAAGCGCTGATCGACATCTGACAGTTTTACAAACCGGAAAGTCGGTACGTCGATTGAGGATATGTCTATCAATTGGCAAAGTGGAGTGTCGACGTAAGGTGGCACGGAGAATGTAGACTTGTCTCACTGTAAGTACTTTTGCATCCTTATATAACTGGGAGGTTGGATAATCTCGTTTGCGAAAGTACATTACTTTAAGGACGGCGCGTTGGGCACGTTCCACCCTGAGCATCACGGTTTTAAAGGTCCCTCCCCAGACCGGAATGCAATAGGAGATCACCGACTCGCAGAGAGAGTGATAGACAAGGGTTGAGGTTTCCAGGTCCGCTGAGTGTGTAAGTTCTTTAAATAGATAGATAAGCTTCCGGAGCCTAGCGCATATGATATTAGTGTGCACTCGCCAATCCAATCTTTCGTCAATGTGAACACCTAGGTATTTTATATTAGGGACTATCGTGAGAGGAATGCAGTTACATTGTGAGCTACTCTGACATGTATGAGCTATGATTTTATTGGTAAGTGAGGGAGGTTTAGGTGAGTTTGTAGGTAGAAACTGGATAACTTTGGTTTTGGAGATGTTAAGCGTCAAAAGGTTGTCCGAAAGCCAGTCCATAATGATCTTCAAAGAACGTTCGGCATTTGTTCTCGCTGTAATCCAATCTTCTTCATATATTAAAAAAACCGTATCGTCTGCATAGGTAAAAATATCGCAGTGATGGAGAGATAATTGGCAAAGGTCATTTATGTATATTTGGAAGAGGGTTGGGCCCAGAATACTCCCTTGTGGAATGCCGTAGCTAATAAATTCTTCATTACTGGATTCGGAGTCAATTTTTATAAATTGGCTACGCCCCCGCAGATAATCTTTAAATATATCTAGGGCTATTCCACGTATTCCCATATGTTCCATTTTAGCCACAAGTCTGGGGATAGAGACGGTATCAAAAGCTTTGGTCAGATCCAAGAAGACGCCGTAGCATCTGAGCCGATTGTCAAGTTTACTGACTAGTGTATTTGTAAAGTCAGTTACGGCGTCCTCTGTAGATATACCTGTACGAAAACCATATTGGTTGCATGCTATAAGTTTATTTACTGATAAAAATTTTGTGAGACTGGTGTTGAGAATTCTTTCTAAAATTTTTGACAAAGCTGTGAGAACCGAGATGGGGCGATAATTGGATACATCGTCTCTAGCCCCAGCCTTGTAAATCGGATGGACTATTGCACGCTTAAAAGCCCTGGGAAATATGCCAGAAGTAATTGCACAATTGCAGATGTGCGTTATAATGGGAGCTAAGGCGATGCTGCAGGCCTAGCCAAGTTACAAATTCTATTTCTATTCTATTTCTATGATAGAAAGAAAATGGCGTATATGGGATCAGCTGTTTATCAACTGTCACATTTTAAGTCATATTACAAATTTCTACCCGTTAGGGCGATAATAGAAAGATAAACATTGGCGTTGGTTGCCAAGTTGACACACTGCGTCAATCGCTTATTTCATAGCGAAGATAGAAAAAAACATTGTCTATGGCGAGCGCAATGTAAAAATGCGGCTGTATACTTCGTACGCTGGTGAAACTAGTATACGATTTGAATTTGTTATTTTAGCGTCGAAATTAATTTGGAATTAAGGTTCCCTTTACTATCGTTTTACGTATAATAACTATAAAATTATGAATGAAATTAAATTAAATTAAAAAATTATTAAACCAAATTATGTATCGTTTGGCTGGGGTATCAGATAGTTTGGTAGAAATTTTACCCCAGTTGCGATCTACAACTTCCCTACCTTCAACAGATTACTACCTGGGGATGTAAATCATATTTAAATTAACATACAACATGTTGATTAAAATATGTTTTAAATTAATAATTTGGTTTCTAGTAAATAAAGAAACAACATTAGAAACATATGTGTTTAATTTTTATGTTTGATCAATATGGGTACATAGAATAGAATAATGTTTATTTGTTTAAACCATGGTATAAAAAGATGATAGAAAACAAAAAAAGAACCGAACAGACAAGTTTACATGTGTTCGAAAGTAGACCGTATTACATTAGTGTATAAATATATATGAGTATAGGTAGAACCTCATATAGCTAAACTTTTTTAAATTTATTAGAAAATTACAACTTTGCTTTGCTTTTGCATGACAATGACAACTTACAGAATTGTATTTCATTCGTAATTTTTTGTTTATTTTCGAAGGGTTGATCACTATGGTTACGTTATAAACTTGATGTTGGCAGAATTGCTAAACGTCTAAAATGTACGTAAGCAATGAGTTTAATTTAATTTAAATTGAATGTATTTCTAAGATAAACCTATAAAAATATTAGGTTTCTACACTTCTCCTCCCCATAAACTATCACACACTCTTCCTTGCGCGCAATTTTCTTGAAAAAGGATCCAAAGATTTCGCTTAGAGTAATAATACCTACATAAGATTACTCAATTACTGTTTTTTTATCGTAGCCGATGCAATAAACAATTCAGCATGGCTCTGCCTTGAATTAGCTCATTTTGGCTACCTCCAGAAATGGCGGTGGATGTTTGCATGCTTATGTTATGCCCATCTTCATGCAAAGTTGGAACTGGTTGTGGTGGTGGTAAACGAGCTTTCATCATGTCGCAATCTTGTGTAGCACACAACATGCTGTTGTTATTTTGCTAAGTACAAAGGGATGATATTGCAGTACCCTGTCTCTAAGCAAACAACTCCACCGAGCTTTCAGTAATCCAAAACAGTGCTCAATGCTGTTACGCGCTTGCACATGCTTTTGAGTCATATTGTTCTTCTCTGGAACCTTGAACTGCATTGAGGATGGGAGTCATTAGCCAAGGGCGTTGCGGATACCCAGCCCAGAGTCACCTGAAATATTTATTTATGTATAAGAAACAAACATACATTCCTACTAATTAACTTGATTTTTATGATTTCGTAAACATTTACCTAACAACCATACTCGTTCTTTATTTTGATGAAGTTCACGCATATATGATTCAACTCTACTCGATGACCACGTGAATCATGTGTAGCTCCACCAAACTTTGCATTCACATTGATTAATATAAAAATAACTGTCACAAATCTGTAAAATAAAACTGAAATTAAGGAATGTTTTAATACTATTATACCTACCTGAACAGAATCAAAATCACAAGTCTTTTATTCAAATTAATTATTAGTCCTCGGTCTTGTCTTGTACTCGGAAAGACAATCTATTTCGCCATGATATTTTGGTGATTCAATGCATGAACAACTTGTCTCATGCAGCGACTAGTTGTGCGTTGAGTAAGGTGGTGAGTGATACCAACAATTCGTTGATAAGATCCTGTGGCCAAGAAACTAAGAGCGCACAACACCTGATCGGAGACAAACAAAAAACAAATCAAATGATAAATAATGTAATAAATGTATGCACATTATGAACTTAATTACCTTGACTTCCAATGGAATCTCGTTGGACCCTTTCAACGAAGTTTTCTCTCGTAGGTCTTGAACTAAGGCTTCGAAAGTCTCTTTATTTCAAAGACATTCAATACCTAAATCTCTTTGCTTTATTTAATCGAAATCGCTGGATAAACAAAGTGTCCGACATTTCTTCTATAGTTTCCACGCACTGCCGATATAGTTCTCTTCTCCAGCATTTTAACAGCACTTCTTCGTTATGAGCGCACCACAACATATTTAAAGTATGCATTTTAAAACTTTATTTCAAAATCCAAGAAAATCAACAACATCACATTTGACAGTTGACAAACAGATGATTCCATATCCGCCATTTTCTTTCTATTGTCGATTTACGATTACGATGATAGAAATAGAATTTGTAACTTGGCTAGGCCTGCTGGATTGCCTAATTATCTTAGAGGAGATATTGTCCCATCCTGAATTAATTAGTAATAAACTAAATCTATTAAAAATAACTTATTGTGCAGTTCACGAACGCATCGCGTGTTTCAGTTTTACATAAAACGTAAAATAAAAAAAACAACAAAGTGAATATGCAAAAATAGACATTTTTGATCAATAATACTTAATAATAACACTAGCATTTCAGTGCCCGAACGGTATTCGTTACGAACGGACGCGTACGGTGTGATAGTTGCTAAACAACTCATTAGCTAATGAGCTTATTTTTATTGACCACCGGTTGAACTTTAAACCGACCGGTGGTTTGTTTACTAGTTTTTTGTGAGAATGCCGATCGTTAACGATATGGACAATACTAATGATGTGGAAATATTGACTCCAGGTGAGAATAATCACCAAGTTATGGAAGGAGACCATTTACGAGACAAAAAAAATAGCGAAAATACTGGGAGGACCGTTGAGAAGAGAAAAGAAAGGGAAGATGATAATAGTGATGATAATGAATTTATAACAGTAAATAGAAGACGATCGAAACGTCTAATCAGAAGCGAATCAGTGGAATTATCAAGTAATTTGGGGGTAGACGTTAAAAAAAATGGTACCTCTCGAGACGCAGCTGAGCATGAGGTGTGTGTTACCTCAGTTGATGTTTTACCTAAACAAATAGCTATGGCCAAATTGCTAAGGTCCGAAAATATCACAGGCATAATGAGTATTAAATATAAAAGCCCTTTCAAAGTAATTATACGATTTAAGAATAAAGAGGATGCGGTTAATTTACTGGAATGTCACAAAATCAAGGAAAAGGGATTGCGTTGTCAACTGACCCATGAATTGACCTTGACGTATGGTTTAGTGAGAGGGGTCGATTTGGAGTTAAAAGAAGATGAACTTACGGAAATATTTGAGTCATCTGCAGAAATACTATCTGTCAAAAGGTTAAAACGGCTGAATTTAGACGGAAAATGGGTTGATAGTGAGTCGATAAGAGTGTGTTTCAAAAATAATGTCATACCTCCTTTTATTTACGCGTACGACTACCGCTTCAAAGTCGAGCCGTACGTATTTCCAGTGACACAATGTAATGGGTGTTGGAAGTTCGGTCATTTTTTTAAGTATTGCCCCATTAAAAAAATGCTATGCCCGAAATGTGGAGGTAATCACGTTAACTGTGATATTCAAAATTATAAGTGTCTTAACTGTAAAGGAGATCACTTTGTTCTAAACAAGGAGTGTCCATTGTACTTGAAAGAAAAGTCTATCCGAAGCATCATGAGCGAAGAACAAGTAACATATCGCAGAGCTTTACAGTTATTTTATCAAAATAAACAAAAAGAAAGGGTCGATAAGGAACGTCCAAATGAACACACTGTTATTTCTCCTCGTTCTCAGTCTAATTATTTTTCATACCGAGACACGCTGGTTATGGGTATACAGCGCCAAAATGTGGTATCCAATGACCAAAATATAGAAGAAGAGTCCGAAAGAAGTTCAGGTGAAATGTCTACTATTCTTCAAAAAACAAAATCAAAACGCAGAAATAATAAGAAAAAGGAAACATATCATGAGTCTACTCAACAGCCAATGGAAACCGTTAGAGAAAAAACACAGAATGAAGAAGAAGTTAGTGGAAGGGATGACGATCTGATAAGTAAATTTGAGTTTAAGAAACTTTGGTTTAAATTTAAAAAAATAATAATGTCAGAAAGTCCATTTGAGGAAAAAATTATTTTGGCTTTGAAAATTGTTTCAGAGGAACTTAAAAAGTTTTTGACTAACTTATTATTGCATGGGAGATTATTTGAGCGATTAATAAAGTTTGTAAATGGATAGTTCCACTAAACATATAAAATTAAACATATTTCAATGGAATGCTCAAAGTTTACGTCCTAAATTGATTAGTTTTGGTGATTTAGTAGCACGACAAAGCATTCACATTGCCATTATTAGTGAGACATGGTGTGACATTGACACCACCATAAATATAAGCGGTTACAATGTTTATCGAACCGACAGGGACGATTCGTATGGAGGAGTGGCAATATTCGTACACAAATCGATTCATTCTCATATTCATTCTGTTAGTACTAACAATCCTGGCATTGAAATTTTATGTGTAAAACTCATTAATTGCAAAGATTTAGAATATGTTTTGTCGGTCTATTGCCCATCTTCCGTACATACGCAATTGGCTGACTGGGACACACTTTTTTCAACTTTTTCCGCGAAAACTTTAATTGCCGGTGACTTCAATGGCCACCACACTAACTGGTCGGTCAAATCTGATACGAGGGGTATCCAAATTATGGACTCGTCACTTGATAATGACTTTATTTCTCTTAATAATGGTGCGGCTACTCGAGTAAAGTTAGTCAATGAAAATTTACAACAAACTTCGCCTGACATTTCCTTTGCTTCCTCAGACATAGCTATCAAGTTTATGTGGCAAGTATATAATGAAAACTTGGGGAGTGATCACCTAATAATTAAAATGACGATTAATATTAAAGATGATTTTAGTTATATTAAAAAACGGAACTTTAAAATTGCAGATTGGGCTGGATATAATCAAACTATTGCTAAAAATCTTAGTCTATATAGCGACGATCCAGACCAGCTTCAAAATATGTATGACTCATTCGTTAATCAAATTAATAATGCGGCGGATAAGTACATACCCTATGTAAAATACTGTAATAAGCCTAGTGAAAAGTTTACCCCAAAAAATTACTGGAACCCTCAATTATCTAAAATAGTTGCAAAGCGTAGACTAGCTTTATCCACCTTTCGTGGTAACCCTACACCCGATAATTTAACATCCTTAGAGAAACTAACTCAAGAATCTCAAGACCTTATACGTAAAGCAAGATTTCTTGGGTGGCAAAAGTTCTGTAACTCCATTGATCAGGTGACTTCAGCTTCCGATCTTTGGCGTCGCATGAGATGGATGAAGGGGTTTAGACTAAGAAAAATGCATTATTCTCTTGAAAACCAAACCAAGTTGTTATGTTCACTCACTCCAGATCACGTTACAAATGTGATGCCAACATTTGAATCCAGAAATTCATCTTTAGAAACTGATTTCTCCATGCATGAACTCAAAAGCTGTCTAAAAAAAAAGGATACTGCTCCAGGCGAAGATGGCATAACTTATTCAATGGTTTATCATCTACCTGACTCAGCTAAATATTTCCTGCTTCGATTGTATAATAATATTTATAAATTCGGTATTATACCTGGACATTGGCGAAACATACAGGTCATTCCCATCCCGAAGGCTGGTTGTGCTTTTAATAGCGAGCCTAAATTAAGGCCTATATCCTTACTTTCTTGTCTGTGTAAAATTTTTCATCTGTTAATATTTAAACGCCCCATACAGTTGGCTTTAGAAAATCACAATCTTGCATAGATTCTTTGTCACGTTTAGTCTCATATATTCAAATAGGTTTCTCAAAAAATATTCCAACGCTAGCCTGTTTCCTAGACATTGATAGTGCTTACAATAACGTGTCTATTGATGTAGCGATGAAGATATTGGATGATCTTCAAATAGGAACAAAAATGTGTAAATATCTTTGGTCCTTTTTAAGCGAGAGATACCTTAATCTTAAATCGGATACAGGAGAAACATTACTTTCTAGATGCACCAATAAAGGCCTTGCACAAGGGGACCCCTTATCCCCATTGCTTTTCAACTTGATAACACATAAAATATGTCACCAAACTCAAAATATATTATTATCGCAGTATGCAGATGATTTTGTTTTGTTTGTTGGCGACAAAAACATCAAAAGCTGTGAAACTCGCATCCAACAAGCGCTTAATGGTATTATTGTTTTATTAGACGAATTAGGTTTAGTTTTATCTGCAACTAAATCCAACTATTGTCTTTTTAGTAAAGGCCATAGGAGACTTTTTCCTACCCTAAAAGCAAACGGCCAACTGTTGACTAGATCTGAGTGTGTTAAGTATTTGGGGATTTGGTTAGATGGAAATTTACGTTGGGGAAAACATGTTAAAGAGACTATAGATAAAAGCTCTAAATTTCTTAACATCTTGAAATTGTTGGCAGGTAGTACTTGGGGTGTACATACTAAGCATTTACGTAGACTGTACATATCATTAATAAGAAGCAGGCTTGATTACGGTAGCTTTATTTATGATTCTGGCGCTAAGGTACACATTGCTAGGTTGGATAAAATACAAAATCAAGCATTGCGAATTGTGGGAGGGTTCATTAAAAGTACCCCAATTCACGTCATGGAGTGTGAGTTAAATATAATGCCATTATTCTTAAGAAGACAATACCTAGCGTATAAGTTTATGTTGAAGGGTGTGTCCTGGTCTAGCAATACAACAGTTGAAATTATTTCGAATTTAAGCGATCTTTGTCAAAATAAATACTGGGAAAGAAAAAAGAAACCATTGCTTGCTTCAACTGTTAATGATATAAAACCACTTCAAGTTTCGGCATCACATACGCTGGGAATGTTTAGTTTGGAAATCTGGATATCGGCCATTAACTTGCATAAGAATATTAAAAGTGACATGGATAGCGTATCGGCCAGTAAAACTTCATTTGAACCTAATATCCTATTAAATAATGTTATAAAAGAATTAAGTACAGAGTATAGTGGTTGGTCTAAATTCTACACTGATGGGTCTAAGAGTGCAAATGGGCAGGGAGTTGGGTATTTTTATCAAAATTTAAATGTTAAAATTGGTTGTAAAATAAACACATGCGTATCCATCATGACGTTGGAGCTTATTGCAATCTTTCAAGCCATGACATATGCGGATCAACAAAAATTAAACAAGATTGTTATCTTCTCAGATAGCAAAAGCGCTTTGCAACATGTGGCTCGATGCGCCTCTGGCATCAGAGGAGCATCGATAGCCTACGATATTATCAGTATCATCCATAAATTTAACAAAAATGGCATTGAATTTAGATTGCAATGGGTTCCAGCTCATATTGGGGTGAAGGGTAACGAGGTGGCTGATCAGTTATCAAAGTTATCAGCAGTAGAAGGAAATGAGTTCGACTTTTTGCCGGACTATTCAGATTTGATTCCTAAATTTAAAATTAAATGTTATGAGGTTTGGAAAAAATATGTAAACGAAAAATCTGATACAAAAGGAATTTGGTATAAAACCATTCAGCATGAGCCTCCGCGTTACCTTTGGTTTGATGATGACAAACTGTCCAGAAAATTTGTTAAGCTAGCGTTAAGACTCCGATCTGGACACTATCCATCGGCAAAGTTTGCGTTCCTGATGAAAAAAGTCGAATCCCCAAATTGTAATATTTGTAACAAAATTGAGGACGTACAACATTTGCTGATGGATTGTGTAAAAAATGAGAAAGAGAGGGAAGATCTAATAAGAGAACACAGACTAAATAGATTTGACATAGGTTTAATTCAGACCATTTTGTCACGACCTAAATCGGCAGTAGCAAAACAACTGTGTAGTTTGGCGGTGGTGAATCCCGATCCTCCCTAGACTTTTGTATAGACTATTAGATCCTCCCTAGACTTTTAATTAATTTATTATTTTAATTGTGCATGATATGTAGATTTAAGATACAATGGGGTTGGCGTATCCTTGTGGATAAAAACCCCCAAATAAAATAATAAAGAGAAAAAAAAAAAAAAAAAAAAACACTAGCATTTTTTATTACTAACCTTTTTTGTGTGAACGTAGGAAATTGGAACGTTTGCTATTAGGTATATTATATGGTTACTAGCTGCACCCTGCCACGCTTCGCTGTGGCACATTGTGATTGAATGCTTAAAAAAAAAAAAAATGACGTGTGGCACTCGGAGACTGCCGCGGTAAATCTATTGCATAGCATTTTTTATCAACTCCTCTCCCTCCCCCCTCCCTACACCTCCCACGCCCCTCCCCTTACCCCTCCATCCCCCTCCCCTCACCAATCCCTTACTTACCCCTCCCTCCCCCACCCGGCTCCTGCCTCTTCCCCTCCCCCTTTCCCTTCCCCTCTCACCTCACCCTTCCCCTACCCCTCCCCTCTCCTCCCCGCTCCCTCTCATTTCCTCCTTCCCCACCCCCTCCCTTTGTCCTGACCTCCCTCCTCTCCCACTCCCCATCCCTCCCCCATTCCCCTACCCATCCCTCCCCCATTCCCTCTCCATCCCTCCCGCTGCCGCTGCCACTCTCCTCCCTCCCCTGCCCCTCCCTCTCCTCTCACAATCTCCCCCCTCCCGCTCACACATCCTCCCCGTCCCTCTCACAATCTTCCCCCTCCCCCTCTTACGATCCCCACTTTGACTCCCCTCCCCCTCTCCCCCTCCCACTGCCCTACCTCTATCTCCTCGTGATATTTCAAAAACTCATTAAAAGTTCTGCTATGACTATAAAAAAGCAAGGGTTGGTGATAAAAAAAGTGCAAATTTAGAGTTGTATGTAGTTGTTGATGCCACATAATAAAAAAATAAAAAAAATAAAAATTATCAAAAAAATAAAAAAAATATTTTGGGGTGAACACCCCTTATCACTTACAGGTTAGAAAAATAGATAGTACCTAGCCGATTCTCAGGCTTACTGAATATGCATAAAAAATTTCATGAGAATCGGTCAAGCCGTTTCGGAGGAGTATGGGAACGAACATTGTGACACGAGAATTTTATATAAGATAATCTTTTACCTTGCATAATTTTTTTCTTCCATCTTTTACAGCTGGCTATCCATCTGCATTTTTGATAATTTTGTATAGTTTTAGAAGTAGTACTAAGTTTTAATAATGTACGATTCTAATATCAATGGGTCCCAATTTACATACAAGCTCGCCATTCTTCTTTGGTATGGAGTTAGCTGACACCCTGGATTATCACATAGGCTACTTTTTATCCCTGTATTCCCACGGGAACAGGACCTACGCGGGTAAAACCGCGGGACGTCTGCTAGTTACAGAAATAAATATAAAAGCTGCTAAAGTGGTTACCCATTCGCCTTCGTAGAGAACAAAGAGCACTAACCACTCTGTTTTCATTTCTTTACTGTCCTAATTCCCCTAGTTATATATCTCCTCACTTTCAATACATCTGTGCCAACCACAATAAAAACCTTCGCTCATCGCATAACCGTCTTCTCCTATGTCCCACTCACCGTACTGACTTTGTTCATAGTTCTTTTTTTGTGCAGTCTGTTTCTCTGTGGAACGCTCTCCCCCAGGAAATCAGGATGGCAACCAACCGTTTATCTTTTAAGGTTAAGGTTCGCGAGCATATTCGTAAGAAGTTGGCAGTAGTATCTTCAGAGCGCTAATGTTTTCTCTTCTTTCTATGTCTTCGTAATTTTATTTATTATATATATATATATATATTATATTTATAGTGTAAATATTTATGTATTTATACTCATATTATGTATTAGTATTCTTTGATTCCTTTTATTTTTTCATTTTTAATTGCACCTACCACTGTTTTTCTCTGCATCACCTAAAGGTTGACTGGTAGAAAATGCCTATGGCATTAAGTCCGCCTCTGTACATTAGTGTGCTTGAAGTATTAAATAAATAAATAAATATAAGTTCCGGCGTCCCTATTACTTCTAAAGTAGGCATGTTCATCTGGAGTGCAATTGTTATTGTATTATTGGTTTATTGACTGCCTCATTGGTTTAGAGTTAGTATTACTGCTGGCTGAGCATGCGCTCTTGGGTTAAACACCCGAGTCGGGGCAAATGTAAACTGTGAATATTTTTATTTGGATCTAACTACACCGGCAAACATCGTTTCGCCTTAGAATCAATTTAAAAGTCTTATTTAGTTTTTATTACATTCTCAGACCTACTGAATAAACACACAATTTTATATATTAAAAAAACATACGTTTAATAAGATGACAACAAATAGATCCAAAACAATACTTACTACTACTACTTTTTGTATAGCGAGTCTCTACTGTGATCTTATTTAAACATTTTGTGTTCGATAGAATTCAAATTACAACTTGTATATATAACCTAACCTAACTTACCATACCTATCTTTAAACTTTTTTTTTTTGAGGGGTGGAAAATCCTCATGGATATCCCCCGCCCGGGGAGGCGGAGGGGTCTGTCAGACTCTTACTGACTAAAAACCACCCCGTGTTCCTTCTTACACCTGCGCCGGGGGTCACGGGAACAGAAGATTCTTCCGCGACCCCCGACTGACCTATCTTATAACTAACCTAACCTAAGTACCGTACCGAAATGCATTGATTTAAAAAATACAAAATTCATAATTTTAAACTGAACTGCGTGCCTCTATATAACATACAATTTATTTAGTTTTTCCGGTCTACTTTAAAGTCCAAACAGTTTAATTATCTTTTTGAAAAGAATTATTGTAGTTGGTCTCTGTCGTCATTATTAATTACGTAAATTGATTTCTGAATTACAAGACTTTTTTATGCTACTTATAACCTCTTTCGAAGTTTAGTAACAAAATAAATTTCAGAACGTACCTACGTATTAATGCATTAAATCCTTCGATCAATAATAGCACTAGATACAAGATCAGGAACAAAAATACCTCGCTAAAGTGTCCACGTTTACACACGCATAAACAATTGCATTTCTTACTAAGAATATAGAAAAAAGTTTTATAATAATATCAAGTTCAGTTCATTATAAACCTTGACACTCAAGCATAAAGTTTAATTACAATTGCAAAATATTTATGCCTAAGTCCTTCTGTCGTCGGAGAAAAGTAAAAGGAATAAATTTGAAATGTGACTTAAAAATAAAAGCCATTTTTTATAATAAGTACAAAAATATTTATTCTAAAATGAAACTTAATTTCTAAAAAATAAGGTTAAAAACGTTTTGTTCACAATTTCGTCTTTACTCTATTTTGGAACTAGACGTAGGTCTTGGTATGACATTTCAATGCTCAGAACACAGTAAGAATTGAAAGATAGAGTTGCAAAATAATAATTTATATTTCTTATGCGAGCGAAGGTTTGTTTTATATGGTAGCAAATAATTACATTTGACCCATTTTAAAAAAAGTAGTAGGGCTAAATTAGTATACCTAATAGCTATTTTATTAAGACATTGCTATTATTTGTCTGCGGGTTGGCTCATTATAATCAACCCCCCAAAAAAAAAATTAATGCGTCTACTTTTGTATGCGATTTAGAAGTTTTCACATTAATATTATAAGGCAAAAGTTTCTGAGTGTGAGTGTGTATGTGTGTGTTTGTATGTTTGTTACTTCTTCACGCTCAAATGGCTGAACAGATTTGGATGAAATTTAGTATGTAGGTAGCTTATATCCTGGATTAACACATAGGCTAAGGCTATTTTTAACTACTCCTGGTTTAAGCTGGTGAAACCGCGGGGCGTAGCTGGTTAAAAATCATTGAATGAAATCAAATTATTTTAACCGACTTCTAAAAAAGGAGGAGGTTATCAATTCGGTTGCATTTTTTAGGTTTTGTGACCTTTAAAGAATTTTGAAAATCAAAAAAATTTCAAAATTCTTTTTTTATTTGATAGGGTATACTAACAGATTGGTCCCATTTATATAAAAACTCATATCAGGGGCCCACGAACAAATCAAGCATTTTCATTTAGAAAGTAACATTTTGTGAAAAAAAACTGATAAAAAAGACAGGCGACGGAACTCTTCAAGACATAACAGCAAATTGTTTGCGATTGCTACAGTGAGATGTCTATGCAGAGTTCTTATATTTGCATAACATAACATTACGCCTGTCTATTTTAAAAGGGGCCCGGCAGAGATGTACAGATTAATGTTTAGATAGAACTTCTTTATCAATATTGTTAAGCGACTTCAATGATTCTTTGAAGTTTTGAAAGACTTTCTTGACACACGAAGAAATTAAAAATGGCGAAACAAAAACTTTTTTACAAAAAAATAAACCTTCTTAAAAAAACTCTTCTTAAAGAAAGTCTCTGGCGACAATCGAGATCCATTCTGCACACGTAAATGGATTGCTAGGAAAGCTAAAATAAAAAAGAAAAGCTAAGTACCTTATAAGAGTCCAACAAACTAAAGTAGCATTAACCGATTTTAACCAACATTAAGTATTAGTAACAAATTATTAAAATTATTACAATACAAATCTACTCCATGCATCTGCTGTTCAGTTAAACAAAAGTTTGTGCAAATGTTGGCGAGCATTGGTCAAACATTTGTAGCGGTGGTTTAAAATCGGTAATTTTGTTAAAAAATTGATATTATTTGTTAAATTATAGCTTAAAATATAGCTTATTCTTCATGTCCTTACTGAAAGTAAAAGACTCCGGCCGAATAATAACGTTTTCGGGGATTATTTTTGCAACTGTTGAATACACACGTGGCATTGTGGGACGTGTTTACATTGGCCGTGTTTCAAGCAAATTAAACAAAATAACAACACACGTCTCTAGTGAGCTTATATTTACCGAGACGGATTTTTGACGCCGACCCGACATCTAGTGTTATTATTGATCGAAGATTAAATCCCAAGCGGTTGCCGGCGTCCGCGTTGTCATTGTCTTTCTATTGTGTCTCTAATTGACACGATTGAAAGGTTCATTGACAACGTTGACAACCAAAAAAATATATGTTAATCCGTTGTCATTGTCATGGTGACTATTGGTGACATTATTTAACTTTTCATATTTTTTTAATCTAAATTCGCAATAATCATCCTAATATTTTACATAATATAATATTAAGCTGTCGATTCAAAATGCTTATACATATAAATTCGATCTTTTGATTGTAGAATACCGTACCGACGACGGGACGAACATAAAATGTTTAACAGGTAGGAATAGTTTCTAATGGAAAGCGAAACTGTTGGTTTTACTTGTACTACGTCATGTGCCATATAAGACCCTATATGTATATTGTACAAAGACATTCAATACCTATAGACCGGACATCACGAACAAAATTTTCGTCCGAAAAAGTGTGTCCTGCTGGATACAAGTCTATGAGTTTTTTTTAGTACGCTCCGCTGCCGCTCCAATATTCATATATTATTCTAGATGGCGTTACTGAGACATGGGATCAAAGTTTTTCTATGACATTTCCTTGACATGCCCGCTCTATAGTATTTTAAATCTCTTTGATATTGTATAATCGGGATCGGTCCTGTCTCTCCTAAGCACAGGCTACTCAGTAGCCTATATAGGAGTACAGCGCTTCACCCGCTTACTAGATTTTGTATTACCCTCATGTGCCAATGTATCCATTCTATAATCTGGTCCTTGTAAACAATAAATAAATTTTATTTTTATTTTATCATTTTTACTCGAAGTGATTTAAAATACTATAGAGCGGGCATGTCAAGTAAATGTCATAGAAAAACTTTGATCCCATGTCTCAGTAACGCCATCTAGAATAATATATGAAAATTGGAGCGGTAGCGGAGCGTACTAAAAAAAACTCATATACTTGTGTCCAAGCAGGACACAAGTTTCGTACGAAAATTTTGATCATGATGTCCGGTCTATAGGTATTGAATGTCTTTGTTTTAACTATATTCCGAGCATTTTTTCATATTCACTCACCTTTTGAACCTCCCTGGACTTACACAAACATTTCAAAACCAAAATCAGCTAAATTGGCTCAGCTGTTCTTGACTTTTTAGCGAGACTAACGAACTGCAATTGATTTATATATTATATGTATAAAATAGATAGATTACTCAGTAGCAACCCGGATTTGTGCCCGTTTGCTGATAATGGGGATTGCCCTATAATACACGGGATTTAATATCCTCGGATAGTTAGACAGATTTTTAATCATATTGCTTCGAACACCTACATAAAAAGGTTTAGCAGACTACGAAGAAGCGCCTGTAACTAAAATACTAGCAATCACTTTAGTAACAATTTTGCTTTTGTAAAAACGTTCTTTTATATAGCGCAATGTAAGTTGTAAAAATGAGAAAATTTGCTATTATTTTTAAATACCATTTTATTAAACGTACTCATAAGAAGCAATGGATTAGAAATATATTTCAAATTTCTTCCGAATATGATTGAAGCTGTGTTACGCAATTCCGTATCGTCATGAAGTCAAATCCAGCTAGCTTCTGATCTCCAAGATACAGGGACTCCTAGTTTGGAGATTAGGGTTTCAATGTGTGGTGCCTTACTCAAATCCTTTTGTCTATTTACGATTACTTTTACAAATCCAGGTTTATTTAGGCTTTATTTCAATAAATATCTTTTTTATTTTAATTTAGTAAAACCGCTAGGCAGATGCGTACAATTACGACGGTTACTACGCGTTTCAAATGAGAATAGGAACGTCAATTTTCTATCTGTCAGATGTCAATTGAAAAGAACGGTCTGCAAGTAGGTACATTATACGGACTACAATAATAATTACGGTCATGCGTGTTTTGACAATTTAGCAACAGTCTTGCGCTATTTATGTGGTCAAGAAAACTAATTTTTCCAACATTTAAAGCAATGGATAAGGAATAGAAAGTATGTTACCTACGCAGTAAGGATGCAGTTCGATACATACAAGTAGGTACTAAACGGCAGAAATGCTCTGTTCAGTAATTGAAAATGTAAGAGACGCTCTAGAAAAATATACGGCTTTTAGTATTTTACAGTTTCCTCTCCGTCTTTTATTGTTAAAAAGAAAAGGTAAAATGTTTTGCGATAGATAATGGAACTTGTGTAGAGTGTAACCTATGCTTATCTAAGTATGTAGTTAAGCTATTGCATAGCTTCTATCGCGGGCCTTGAGCGCGGGGACCGAATCCAGAAATCCCGTAATTTTTATTCTAGATACACCGTCTTCGGAGATTATAATTTTCTGAATATACCATACGCAATGTTGTAAAAAATAATAATATAAAATAATTGGCCCGTTCTTTTCCATACAAATGTAGCTTTTGAAAGAACCATTTTTATATTCCATTAGCAAATTAAATGTGTAATTTAATGCGTTGTGTTTTTTAGATAGTCTGTTGACGCTTCTTAGGTATAAAAACGTGAAATTATGTACTTAACTAACGTTTCGACCCTTGCAAAAATTCATGTGATAAAATTTTTGGTTGGCTTTTTGGTGGTTCAGTTTAAATTCTTTATTTTGTGTTTTTGTAAACGGCGAAGAAATGTTAATCAAAACAATTATATAAATACCTACTAAAATGAAATAAAATCTTTATTAGCCCCCTATTCAAAAAACAATTGACAATTCTAAAATTATCGAAAATTTTAAAAACAGAATTCAATTATTTAAATCGAATCAATTCTGCATTCAAAAATGGATTGCCGACAGAGTTGCCAATTTATGAGACTTCCCTCACTTATGTGAGATTACGTATTACAACACGGCCTGTGGTTGATTTCCCGAGAGCCTTCACAATACATACTACGACCCGACAACCGTTTACTTTAATTGCGAAAGTATTTCACTGGGAGGGTTTTCATTAAGGTAATGCGAGGGAACATTAGCAAAGGAACTTTTGACATGCGTAAAGCTTGATTTACCTACATCGATAGCTCTTAGTGCTTCTCATATATTGAACTAACATTTAAATATTCCAGATAGGTAACATTTTGTTTTAGGTAGGCTGGTAGATAGGCCGCCCATTGTATCACCCTGTTGAAACCACCCCATAAAAACGTACAAATTATAAATTTAAAGGCCCTTAACCCTAGAAGCCTAATCCACGCCTGGGAGGCGTACACGCAAACGAATATCGATTGTCTCTTTGTAACGGTTGAAGCTAGCGTGTCGAGCTCTTCCACCAACTCAGCGGCCGACGGGAACAAGCAGACGATACCCCTGTAGTTAAGGTAACTCTCGTCATTTTTGATCTATAGAGGTATAGTACGCCTGTGAGACGTATCTATAAGCTTTGTGTAACTTTTGATAAGATTCGTGTGATTTATTCTTGGTTGTTTTTCGTTGTATGTCTATTTGCGGCGTTGTTTCAGGTAAAAATATTTCACGGTCTAAAAGAATAGACGAAGACACCTTTTGCTCCTATAAAAAAGGGAGAAAAACTGCTTTTAAAGTTTCAATAGTATTTTAATGTCTGATTAGTTTTAATGTTTGCTCTAAGAATAACTAAAAAAAAAAAAAAAAATAGTACAGCATTTTTTGTCTGTAATAAATAATTATGAAATAATTACGTAGGGCTGCCGTTGAGGATGCAAAATGAAACCGAAACGAATTTACTTATACGTTTAATTAAGTAACTAGTATTACAATTAATTATTTCTAAGACGCGACAATCTGTTCGATGTCAGAACAAAAAGTGAAGTCCCTCAAGTCTAAATTATAATTAAATTGAATCGAACGATATAACGCAATCGGTGAATCACAGGTTGGTCCCACGGTATGATATTTCTCGGTAGCGCTCGATGTTCGGGAGGTCTTGCGAAACAAAGCATCGATGGTGGTAGCTTCAAGGAACGGATTGCGGTGAATCATACATGGTGTGATTATTTCTTAACAACTCCCTCCGCAGGATCAGCAGCTATTTGGAGACTTTTTGTCGAAAATAGTGCTGATAGAGACATGGGATCTCTGGGGCTGTCCTGGACTTCTCGTCTTCTGGTTGTCTCATCCTCCTTCTGGTTGATAGTCTTCGGAGTCATAAATCTACGACGAATGAGGACGATGCTTATAATGAGTACTGATGCACCGATGAGCAGGTAGACAGGTATAGTCGTGTGATAGATAGTGTCTAAATCTGAAGATTCCAAAGTCACTGGTTCTTGAGAGGCAATCCTGATATTGGTTGAGTGTAAGTGACTCAAATCTATGCTATTCAATTTTAATATGTTCTTCGCTGTCGCTTTGTATGGATTTTCATTACTATATTCTATATTCAACATTCTCAAAACTTGTCCTTTCACCTGATCATGGTGGTTAGTGATGGTAAGAATGGACGTTTGTAGAGCACACCCTTTAGGTATTTCGGCTAGATAACTTCCGTGGAGATTTTTGTATTGATCTTGAGAACGGGTTAAGTGAACTTTCGTTAGGTTGGGAAAGCTCAGAACGTAGTGACGATCATCCAATTGTTCCATGGCTTGAGACGATAATATTACTGGAGTAACTCGACAGGTTTCATGAATATGTTGCTGGAGTATAAGATGTTGAATGCAGCTCGTTTGCTCTCCATAGTGTCGGTTTAAGTTGTCCTCGCAAAGATGACCGTGACTATACTTCGGACATTCTGTCTCTATATACAGTAGATCCTTCTCGTGGATTGCTACGTATGGATAGGTAGGGATTATAATTTTATTATCACTATTAGGGGCTAAGGACAATTTGTAAAGGATGAAGTTATTAGGATTTACGATTGGAAACTTAATTACCAAGATTATATCATTATCTTTATAATAATATCCTAATCTTAATATATCTAAATATTCTCTAAAATTAATATCTAACACTACTTCTGAATTGTATAACCCTTTTAGTTTATTTAGCATAACTATATAAGTATCGTAATCGAGAACAGAATAATGGATGCTTTTAGCTCTTATGAATGCCAATAAATTCTGCAATTTTGACAATTCCTGAGACAAGTTGTCTATGTCATCACCTAGTATTGTAAGTAGCTGAGCTAGATGAAAATACTTAATTGCATCTTCTTCTTTCCTAGCATCGTTATCTAAGATAGTTTTAATAATGTTCTCTATTTTCCTCTGGTTTTCTACTATCCTATCTGTAACATTTGAACTCTGGGATGCCCACTGCTTGCTTAAACTTATTTGATGGTTTATTTCAATGGCTAAGTTATTTTCGTTATTTTGTAGTATAGCAATAGCATTTTCGTACTTTAATGCGTCTGTATAATCTAAATTTCCGGAGATACTTTTGATTATGGAACCAAGACCGTTAATAAGGCCTCTTTTTGAACGTTTTCCTTGAAAAGTTAACAATTGGTCTGACATGACATCTAATTTCGTAGCAAGATATTTGATATGTGGAGCGTAAAGTAACGACGTTTTATTATTTAAGTCAGGTGCTAGATCGCTTAACTTTTCTCGAACAGATTCTAATCTATTTCGCACATTATTTAAATTTATGATTTGAATAAAGGAATGGAAATGAGAAATGATTCTAGTGGGTCCTAGATTGAAGGGGAGAATACCCGGTCCATTTTTTAGGCTTTCAAGTGTTATCTCGTCCGCTTGTCCCAGCTTCAGGACTTGAGCCAGCATCAACGCGATTAGTGTTTTCTGTATCCTGTAACAAACGAGCACTATTAGGTACCCGTTTCAGGCGCGATTTGGGTACGGGCCCTCTCTTTCTCTTTGTATAAATGTGTATAGGTAAATTTGTTACAACCGTATCAAGCGTATAGCGAGCAGCTAGTTTTTGTCTATTGGCCAAGGGATTTCTGACATGGACTCGTTGATCAGGTGCATATATTTGCTCAGGCTCACGATTTTTATTAATGTTCTCGGTTATTTCGGTACGACGCTGAAGCGCGGTTTCATTAATTATTTCATATACTTTTATCATTCGCTTACGATGATCTACTATATATTCCTGCAATAAGTGCCTTGTTATATCCATGTCTAAAGGATCTCGCGGATCTAAATGACCAGCAATTATATCTATTGGGCGACATTTCGTGAAAGAATGGATTGAACTATTGTAAGCCATTACAGCGTATGTCATAAGATTGCTAACGGATTCATTCCGGTGTTCTAATTTTAAGATACGCAAGTGTTCGAGTATGGTATTATGAAAGCGTTCTATCATTCCATTTTCGTTGGGTGTATTGGGGCACGTTCTATGGTGTTGAATTTTGTGTAATTTAGTAAATTCAGAAAATAGCTGATTTGTAAATTCTGGGCCATTATCCGTAATGTATTTCAGAGCCATACCATGATGGGAAGAGAACTTTAATAGAGCCTGAATTACACTAACAGCTGTAGCATCTCTCAGGGAATATGCTTGTGCATATTTCGAGAATGCATCGATAATTGTTAGGTACTTATTACTATCTACGCTAAATAGATCCAAATGTATGACTTCAAAAGGCCTGGTAGGTGGTGGTACAATTTGATACCGAGGTCTTACAGGATTACGGTCATATTTCGCTTGACCGCAAATAAGACACTCATTAATGAATTTTGTCACTTGGTCTTTCATTTTTGGCCAGTAATAACGTTTAGACAGAGCTAAATAACATTCATTAATGCCTCTATGATTCGTCTTGCCTTCATGATAGTTCTTAATAATTTCTTGTTGCTTTAGGTAATCCTTAACGTCTTCAACTTCTAATTTGGAAAGGACTAGGTTCATTGCTGAATTTTTGAAATATTTCTGTATGACCGGTATAATTTTATACATTTTAAGTGTGGGATAAATTAAGAGTCCTGTTTTTATACGTGGTGTAACGTATTCTTTTATTGCATCTATTACATCTTGTTCCAGGTTTGACTTGGAGATTTGTATGCAAGTTTTTGTATAAGTTTCAAAAGGATGAGTTATGTGAGGTTTACTTTTAATATCGCCAACAACGTTAAATACGATTTGTCTACTAAATCTGTTAAGGGGATCATCAGTGATAGGTACTTCTAGTATAGGGCTTTCTACATCGCTATGAATACTATCGGTTCTTGAATTGATACTTCTGGTTCTTTCTGAATCAGATTTGTCTGAGGTGTTAACGACAATAGAACTAGACTCTTCATTATGAACTTCTATTCGTGATAGAGCGTCGGCGTTGGAATTAATTTTCCCTGGTTTATAAATGACTGTATAATCATATTCACTTAGGCGTAGTCTCCAACGTGTTAAGCGGGAATTGGGTTCTTTCATATTCATTACCCATTGCAAAGGACGATGGTCTGTCATGATTTTAAACTTCCTACCAAAAAGATACGGCCGAAAGTACTTCGTTGCCCACACAATAGCGAGTAATTCTTTTTCTATGGTACTGTAATTTATTTCACTGGTATTAAGTGTTCTCGATGCGTATGCTATTGGTTTATCTGATCCAATGAGACCTTGAGAAAGAACGGCTCCAATTGCTAAATTCGAAGCGTCTGTTGTAAGTATAAATTCTTTTGAAAAGTCCGGATATTGAAGGATTGGATCATTGACAAGTAGAGTTTTGCATTTTTCAAAGCATTGGATATAATTTTGATCTTGAACAATTTTGGAACCTTTCTTCAAGCATTGGGTCAGAGGCTTGGTCATTTTAGCAAAGTCTGGTATGAACTTCCTATAATAACCAAGTAATCCTAGAAAACGTTTTATTTCTGTACGGGTATTAGGCAAGGGGTATTTTTTAATTGCCGATATTTTCTCAGGATTAGGTTTTATACCATCCTTGCTAATAACATGCCCAAGGTACGCCGTTTCTAGTTTTAGGAATTCTGATTTGTCCATTTGTATTTTAAAATTGGACTCGCGTAATTTCTGAAATACTTTTTCTAGGTTAATTATGTGCTCCTGAAGGGATGTACTAAATACTATTATATCATCTAGGTACACTAGACAAATAGTATTCTGAAGTTCTCTCAACACATTGTCCATAACTCTCTGGAAAGTAGATGGACTATTTTTAAGGCCCATAGGCATGCGTAAAAATTCAAAATGTCCATGTTCCACATTAAAAGCTGTTTTCGGTATATCTTGTGGGTTCATTTCTACTTGGTAGAAGCCACTAGCAAGGTCTAAGGTTGTAAAATAATGGCAGTTACCTAATTTATCTAAGACGTCGGCTATGTTGGGAATAGGATACTTATCGTCTACAGTTTTTTCATTAAGCTTTCGAAAGTCAACTACTATACGCCATTTAGCTTTTCCTGACGCGTCTGCTTTCTTAGCTACAACCCAAATAGGGGAGCTCCATGCTGAATTCGAAGGCCTAATGATTCCCTGTTCTAGCATCTTACCTATTTGTTCCTGTACTTCCTGTCTATGGACATACGGATACCGATAACTTTTTGTATAAACTGGAACCTCATCAGTTGTTTTAATCGAATGCTTTAATTTGTTCGTAAAAGTTAAAGGCTCTCCTTCTAAGTAGAAAACATCTGCATACTGGGCACAAAGCAGTTCTAGGTTCGTACGTTCCTCGACATTTAAATGATCAGTGCGTAGACGCGAAATCACTTCCTTTACGCGGTTTTGCTGTATATTTGCAGGTGTACTCTGTACATTATACATTTCCGCAGAGATCGCTCGGTCCATCGAGAATATGACGTCGCTTCGACTTGGATTGGTTACTTCAACTATTCCTCTATTGTTTGAAACGGTAGTTAAGCATTCGCCAATAATACAATTAGAAACAGTTTGTTTTTCTATAAATGCACATCCGTCATGAATATTAATCGGAATTTTGAGTAATTTGGAGGTATTTGCCGGTAAAATGTCCTCATACAAATTTGCGTTGCGTGAATCATACACTTTAATAGGATTTGAAGCGGTTTTAGTTTTTAGTAATTTGTTCTTATAATCTATTACAGCCTCCCACTTATCTAACAAGTCTGTACCGATAAGCCCATCGAAATAATCATGGAACTTATAAATGTAAAATGTCGTATTATCGGAATCATTAAATTCTTTAAAGCTAGGTAACGTAATTGAATAGTAATTTCTAGAGGTGGCATGAATATTCTTAACTTCAAAAGGATCGTAATTTACTGGTATGTTACTATAGTATCTTTCCACTACCTTGGGACACAGAAATGACTGATTTGCCCCTGTATCTATTAGGAGTTTCATAGGTGGTGATGCGATTTGAATGTACGGAAGCTGACGTTGTGTTTGAAGATTTATTTCTATCTTGAGGTGTCGGACTTCCGGTCCTTCGAAAAATCCTGTTCGTTTGTTTTTACTATATCGGCTTCCACCTGGGGCGTTTCCGTAGAATTTTCTGAAAGTTCCTGTACAGAATATTCATATGGTTGCTGATATTCTACGTTAATGTCAATACAATAAGGATCGTAATAATCGGCACATTCATCGTATATAGAATTATCTATGAAACTATTATAATTTACTTCTTTAGATTTAAAGTAGCTCGTAGGGGGTGGGTTCCCGGATTTTGTCCAGTTATGTCCTGGTATTGCTGGTTGTGTAGGTGGCAATTGTCTTGTAACATAATGGCTTACACCACTCATAGGACGTGGTTGGTTAAAAACTTGGTGGTTAGGACGCGAACCTATCTGAAAGTTACTTTGTTGAGGGTTGTAATTTGGCGGTGATGATCTAAAAATTTGTTGCGTACGAGTTGGACCAAATTGGCGGGGTTGATACAGATTCTGTCTCCATTGCGGTGCAGATGATGGAGCGAAATGAGGGCGTGAAGGGCCAGATATATTATAGTTAAAAGGTTTAGGCACGGGCACTGAAAACTGTTGGTTAGGCATTTTATAGGCACTTACAAAATGATTTGGCACGGGCATAGAATTTATAGCTTTTTTGTCAGGTAATCGTTGGTTCCGATTTTGTAGGTACATAGTATTTGTCTCCTCGTGTACGAATTCTAATGCTTTTTCTATGGTTTCCGGGCGCATGCAACGTATCCGCGATCCTAAGGGATCGTTCAAACCTCGCACATACGCTTGAAGCGTTAATTTTCGATAAAGATCTCGTTTAGCATTGATGGTGGTCTCAAGGGTATCATGCAGGCTTACATAGGTCATTATAGTACTATATAAGTTCTGGCAACGCTCATAAAACTCCTGCGCGGTGCTATCACCTTGCGATAAAATTGCTAAATCGTTATATAGAGAGGTCTCATCTCGTTGGTCCGCGAAGTTGTTCACTAAAGCAGTTCGAATGCCTTGCCAATCGGATGGAATCCCATTAGAATTGATTAAGCGAGCAGCAGAGCCTGTTACTTTGTTAAGAATCCCATTGAGAAGGGCACACCTACTTAGTTCACTACTGCTTGCACTACAAAACTGGTCTACTAATTGGTCACATAATTTTAAAAATCTGGTGAGCACATTCGGGTTCCCGTCGAACTCGGGTACCAACCTCAAGGCTTTATAAATGGTATCTAATTCAGACATATCCGTTTCTTCTTCTATACCACTCAAACTAATATCTCTTCTACTATCTATGAAAAGTTGCCTACTACTAGTAACTAACCTAGGGTCCTTTGATTTTCTTAAATGAAAAATCTTGGCAAATTTTATTAACACAGGTTAGTAAGGCTAGGACTGAGCAACCACTAAAAAGAATCTAGTGTACTCACATGAACATGTTTTGGTCCCGTTGCGTTATCGATGTCTAGATAACCCTCTGGTGCAGCACTACTTGTAGATTCGGATGCTCTGGATGCAGCTAGACAAGCTACGGCGGGGCTTCACGCGATTACGGAAATCTTCTACGCGAAACGTTCCGCGAGCATCCTACCGACTGCGCCAATTACGTAGGGCTGCCGTTGAGGATGCAAAATGAAACCGAAACGAATTTACTTATTTATACGTTTAATTAAGTAACTAGTATTACAATTAATTATTTCTAAGACGCGACAATCTGTTCGATGTCAGAACAAAAAGTGAAGTCCCTCAAGTCTAAATTATAATTAAATTGAATCGAACGATATAACGCAATCGGTGAATCACAGGTTGGTCCCACGGTATGATATTTCTCGGTAGCGCTCGATGTTCGGGAGGTCTTGCGAAACAAAGCATCGATGGTGGTAGCTTCAAGGAACGGATTGCGGTGAATCATACATGGTGTGATTATTTCTTAACAAAATTATAGTTATTTTTCATAAGTGTTGTTATATTTTAAGTTTAAATTCCAAATATAAATTTCCGATAAATTAGATTTCTAAAATGGGAATACTTTTGCATACAGCTTGTAATTTATATGTGTACGCCTCGGAGACGTATATTAGGGCTTTGTAGGACACATAGTACATCCTACATACATTAGGCTTGTAGGGTTATAGTTATGATTTGTAAGTTTTTATGGTGTACAATAAAGAGTATTCTATTCTACATAATGCCTAAAGCATTTGCCTTTAAACAGTTTTGTTTTAGTTGTGTGTAAAGGTTTAATAAATAAAGAAAAGCAAAAATTAAACACACCCATGAAGTTATCCCAATCTGTTTTTTTTTAATAATATCTTATTATTTTGTAATGAAGTTGAAAAACTATTGAATAAATTATTTTGGCTACACTGCTCTGTCTAATTTCTTTGATAGTTGTCAAGCAGCCATTTCTTTTCTCTTCTTATCACTATGAGCAACTTTTACGAAGGGACCAACCCTGCAACCGCTATCAATGTATTGTGTTAAATAATTAAGTCGTTGTGAAAGAAAGAAAGTGCTAACAGTGACACGTCGTTGTACGACATAATGTACTGAATTTATTCTAATTTAATGATTGGATTTATTCGCGTTTTCGGGTTTGTTGGCAAGAGATGTTCAGTAGTTTTTAACCCCCAAAACAAAAAGTGGGGTATTATACGTTAAACGTGTATATCAGTTTGTCTGTGGCATCGTTGCCCCCTAACGAATGCACTGGTTTTGATTTGAGTGATTTGAAATAAGTGTTTATTATTTAAAATTGTTTAAAACGATAAAGTAGAGATGAAAGACGTTCCTGTAAAATTGAATGAGCATGCTATCATCGTGTTTTTGTGTTAGCTAATAAAATTTTAGTTATGATCTGAAGAAGCCGATTAAGTGTTTCTTATAATTCAGATCATGAACAACATAGTATCTGCAACAGAATTGAGCTGACACGCCATTTCCTGTTCCAGAAAGTCACAATGAAAACCAATAAGTCGTTTAAGTTAAAACAAAAAGTCACCCAATCGAGTACCAGCTAAAGAATCCGATGGAATCGTTGGAACCTAACCACGGACTTGGTGGATTCGGCGTTTCAATTAACGTGGAATGGTCTGCGGTAGCCTGATAGAGTGTGTTCGTTTAACTTCTCTAATAGAACTGGTTGGATCTCTAATACTAGAACAAAGAACTCTCGAATCGTATTATTAAGAATTTAAAACACACTATTATACTTAGTTATACAAGTAGAATTTATGGCATTTTCTTTTAGTCAACCTTTTGGCTATGCAGAGTGGTACCCACCGTCATTTGTTTCTGTTTCACTGTTGGTGCAACTTTGAAATAAAAATACCTATTAAAATTTAGATAAAAATAAAAGTTGTATAAAAACACTGTTTGTTTTTATACAACTTTTATTTTTATGTAATTATTTATGCAATTTTGAAATAAAAATACCTATTAAAATTTAGAAACAGTGTTTTTATACAACTTCTATTTTTATGTATTTACCAAGTATATTTTATAAACTACTAGCGGACGTCACGCGGTTTCATCCACGTAGTTCTCATTCCCGTGGGAAAACAGGGATAGCCTGAGTGTCACTCGGGGGCAATTTAGCGTTAAGTAAATTCATGCTAAGTGTTGTTCAGCTAATTCTGAACTCTTAAGATGTTAATTCAATTCTGGCACAAGTCTTGTTAAGCAATTTGTGTAAGCTAAGGTGTTCATGAGTTTAGGAAATATGAATATGGTCATCGACTTTTGAGGCTGACTGTACATTCACGGAGCAAGAAACTTATTGTTTTTTTTTTATTATGTTCCCATGTAAACAGCTGAGGTACCTGGGGCCTTACCATGAACTCTTATAGCAGGTCAATTTTACACGAAAAATAACCTGCCCTGTTATTTTGTACCATAAGTAAATATAGCAGCAGGCGAGCCAGCGATCACGTGACCTAAGCCGGTGAGTGACCACGTGACAGCACTTCAGCAGGCTGGCCTGCAACGTTTCCTACCATGAAGGCTTTTTGACATATAGACAATCAACAATTAACCGGCCGAACTGTCGTAATTTGCAGGTCTGTGAAACTAACTTTTATTGACCTGTTTCTATTAAATTGGAATACAAAAACGTTACGTATTGTTAAAATGTGCATAAAATATAATTCTTACGTTCTTTCAAAGTATTATAGAATATAGAAAATCTTCTCTAAGCACTGCGTTTACCGTTTATTTTATATATGAGATGAAAATATTTTATTGTGCTTTGAGGAACATAGTCATACCAACAGTGTTAAACAATATGCTAAAATTCAAAGAAATATTTAGAGGAACTCGATAGATCCATTTGAAATATCGCAGGTCAATCCTTTTGTTAAACGTATTAAGGGATCACTAAATAGCTGCTTACACTTGAGCTCTTTAATGTAATTTGAGCTACAAACATTAATGCGACGCCCTACTTTATCAACAAACTTTTCGATTGAGTTGAAGATTAGTACTTATTTATGTGTTTAGTATTTACGCTTACCATTGATCTAATTGTAAAACTTACAGCTTCCCAAGTGTTCCAATCCTTGTTAACATCTCCGGCAATCGTATTAACACGGCCTCAGTTAACAACACTCAGGTTATCATAAAACTTTTTTAAAACTAACCCACTTGAATTTCAAAATCGCCCCTTCCTTAGACAAAACATGACATGCTTCACATGTCAGTATTCTTAGACAAAACATGACATGCTTCACATGTCAGTATTAGGTACTTTCGGAAATAAATGTGAAGACATTAAACATTGACATTTAAGTTTATGATGAAGATGGAACTCGTTTTTTCTCACGAATAATGTTAAATTCCATTTTCACGGAAAAATGTTTTTTTCTTTCTCTCTCTTTTATTTAACCTTTACTTGTTCAAACATATTTAACTTCTATAAAAACCGTAAAACCGTAAACGTGTTTCAAAACGACCGATTGAATTAATCTAATTTAATCTGTGCGTCCAGCTTACTGATCAGAGACTATGTAGCAGGTCAAAATGCAGGTCAGCCGGAAAAATTCATGGTACAAAAACGAAACCTGCCAGGTTAAGCTGCTCAGTTGAGCTGCCTTGCACTTGGCAAGTATTTTAGAAGATCATGGTAAGCCCCCTGAGCCGACCTCTTTGGTAAGTCTGCGATTTTTATATCAAGAAAATGTACTAGGCTAAAATTAATGTATGTACCAGCTGGTATTACTGTTGATTTTATACTAATATTATAAAGAGGTAAGTCACATTTGTTTTCTCTCTCTCTCTCTCGGGGCTCAAAGTCAAGAGAGAATAGGTGGCTTCTAGGTAAGCGCTCTTTATCGTTGACCACACCATCACGTACCATCAGGTGAGATAGTGGTCAATCGCAAGCCTATCAATAATAAAAAAAAAAACATAATAAAATATAATAAACCGATTTAAAAAAATCGGAGGATGGAGAAAGCTTTTAAAATTATAAATAAAAAGTTGCGAGCGAACTGTTATTTGTTCGTAATAGTACCTATGTTAAGCATTCTACATTAATCATCATGGCAAAGGGTTAAAGAGGCTTATGGCTAATTAATATCAGCCAGCCACACGGATTGATCGTAGGCTAATTTATGATTGCCGAGGTCTAACCGTAAATCGGTGACCATAAAAAAAAAGTGAAAAAAACACGTAAAAAAATATATTAAATTCTAAATAGACTTAGATTATTTTATGCAAAGGAACTATTGATTTAACTTTAAAAAAAAACTAAAGTGTTTAACGTGTCGAGGCATCGACGTTATTTTTGGATTACGTGAAAAAAGAATAAATAGATATGTATACGAATGTTTTCTTGTAATCTAGATGAGGGACTTAAAACTAAAATTTTGAAGAATGAGCTGTAGGTACTTATTCATTTAAAAAATTATGTCCAACATTATTACATTATTTTGTTTAATAATTACAACTTATTGAAATGTCGTTTCCAGGATTTTAATTATAACGTGTATTGTCCTTTTGTAACATTAAGAAACTGTTTTCTACCAAAATAACTTGAGACTAAACTAGAAAATACAGAGACTAATAATATTTATGAAATTATAAAAATAAAGTGACCTAGACAAAAAAAACCTAAACAATGAAACTTTTTTCCATTATTTCGAAAAAACGAAGTAGCAAACCTTGCAACATTAAAAAGTAAACATTTTGAATAAAGAACATAAACAGATGTAAACAGGCACGTGTAACGAAATTCAAGTCATAAATAGTTCACAATAAAAAAAGTACAATCAGAATACGAATTTTAAATTTTTCTCCAATTTTAAAACGAACCAGCATGCCGGAGGCGTTCTCCTGTGTCGTTTCATTTTATAACCAAACAACGTGTTTTATTGTTACCATTTTGTTCAGTGGCTGTATTACCTTGTCATACAGTTTTCCTTGTTCCGCTATTTCATTTCGCTTCCCACTGTATTTCCCCACAGAACTATTTAATGTTTTTTCTAGTTTGCAAACGCTTAGGTACCGTACAAATATTTTGACAGCATCGGTAAGAGTTCGGCGTGTAACCGAACGGGGTATTGTACGTTTTGGTAATTTTTACTGTTTTGAATTTTGTTATTTGTTTTTGTATTATTAGCCGCTGTTTATTGGTTTCTTTTCTATTTATACTAGCAACTGCCCGTTTCTTTGTCTGCTTTTGCATTTTGATAATAATTAATGTCTTGCCTGCTGTATCCCTGTCTTCGACCGCGCGTGATGAAATTAATCCTTAGAAACTGTCTTGCCTTGTATATGGGTCACAGTCAAGCAAAAACTGTTAATCATTTTTTGAACTACAATTAGCAACCTTAATGAGCTCCTGTCGCTTGTGATACAGGTTATCTAACCTAGTACAGGCATCATATTTAAATCCCTTTGTTAATTATTTTTAAGACTTGTATTTTATTTCACCTATTTTACTTTTGATTAAATATTTTTATTATAATTCGTTATTATTTCTCGGAACCCTTGGGTTCCGGATCTTTGGAAGGCGTACAAGGGGTCGAAGCCAACTCGCAGAGGCCCTTTATCGTTTTTCATGAAGTGAGGCACCAACTATTAGTATTATATTAAAAGAAAAAAAGCTACCATTAAAATTACTACCAAAATCGGTAGATACCTACCCCTATTTCCATACAGGCAGACAAAAAATTCAGAAAAATGTTTTTTGGTATCTTAAGTATAAGGTAGGCTTTTAATTTTATGATTTTTTATTGCATTATGTTAATTGCTGTTACATTACAAACAAACACATTAAACAGCTGTTTTTCGTTGTTGGTCCCATAGTGAATATTGCCCATATTTACGAACAGCACAGACTAAAAAGTAACCTGGGTACTCACCAATTCAAACATTAAAACACAATTTAGAAAATGTAATTCTAAAACGTTATTCAAATTCATAGTCGCGCCGCGAGACTCGGGTGTCCTTTCAATTAGAAGCCCAAATCCGGACTGATTAAACTGAAAGCCGCTATCTCCCTACCTAAATTATTGTACAAAATGCAGGGAACATCAAAAATGATTTTAAATTACAATCAAAATGGAAAAGGTGTCAGAGTTGAGACCCATTTGTGGTTTTCACAATTCAAATTGGAGTAATTGGTCAATTATACATTAAAGTACTTTGTTGGGTGGATCATTTTGATAATAATGTTGGATATAAGAAAGTGATCAGTAAATGGTTTGGTAATTTAATGGTGTCAATAATGCTTGTCAATAAATATTTGTGCCAGGCCTCAGGATTTGAAACTAAATACTGCTGTTATATTTTATTCGTACGTACGTAATCAAATATTCATGCATAGGTATATAATGTTATTTTGTGTAGGTAAGGCAATTACATGCAGATCAATATACCAATTAATTTTAATCTTAATATTATTGAATTACTTGTGATGCTCGATGGTGTTTAAAGTATGTCTATGTAAAACCATTTAACTTACGGAATTTTATATTATGATAATAAAATCTTTTCGCTCTAATGTGCGGTTGATATCTTAGTAATCAAAATTTCAGAATTTTACTTAATTCCTATATTTGCCTGAGAAATATTTTTCGATGGAATATGAAGCTAAGTTTGTCACTCTGACACGTGTCATAGTGTAGTGTAGTAATTTTCTTCACATTTGGCTTTTGGCTTTTTGTGTTGGTGACTTGATCCTTTCAATAAAATTAAAATATCCAATACTTTTTAAAGTGGCATCATCTACCAAGGGAAGATAAAAATATTGAAGATTACATTTATATTAGGGCAATCTTTAATCGAACGTTGGGATCGGGAAACCAGGGTTGTGATCAAAAACAGATCATAGGGAAAAGACATTTTTACCTGCCCATTTTTCCCAGATAAAAAACCTACTTTTTCTTGGTTTACTTCCGAATGAATTTTCTTATACACAATATCACGCCTTAATTCACTTGAGGGCCAGGCAGAGATCAATGATATTATAAGTAAAAAGGTGTAGATAGGTTACCTTCAATTTTCAAAAACGGCATACTAACACAGGCACGCGTCTTTTGACGGCGCGACGCGACACTGAGGTCAAGTGTGGCTAGTTAGCCACATTTTAACGTGTCGCTTCCTCGCGCTTATAACCTATCTACACCTTTTTAATTATAATATCTTCGTATTATACAATACGTTTTCTTTAAGTATATTGCCTTTTAACGGGAACTCATCTGGATTAGACTAATAATAATAAATCCAAATGGTATCCACTAGAGCAGTATCTATCTGTACCTATAATAATATGTTGAATCGCGGTTATCAAAAATAATACTTTTCAACACAAAAGGTACAATAAAGTAAATTGCCATTACAAAAATATGGATCTATTTTGTTCGCGAAGAAACAGGGCAATGCATAATTTAATATTCAACTATCAAAAGTATCAAAAATCCTAAAGGAGTACTACTCGAGCAAATACTGGTATTTATTAAAATGGACGTGCTGCAATTAGCTTCGTTCGTGCCTCGGCCAGTATATTACAGCGTTTTCCATTATAAAGTCAGGCATATTAAAGAACAAAAAAAGGAACTCATCATATGCTAGCCTTTTTCCAACTATGTTGGCGTCAGTTTCCAGTCTAACCGGTTGCAGCTGAAACTGTACCAGTACTTTACATGGAGCGACTGCTTGTCTGGCCTCCACAACCTAGTGACCAGGTAACACGTACCCTTGGTTAAAGTGGTGGTAGTTTCATGTAAATTGAGAGAAGAACAAAAAAAACAAAAGTGTATCAACAAGTGAAAAAAACCGGCCAAGAGCGTGTCGGGCCACGCTCAGTGTAGGGTTCCGTAGAATATGTAAACGAAGTTAAAAAAAAATGTTTGCTTATACGATTATACTACAAGCTTAGTCCAGAAATTACTTGACTTTTTGTCTTTTTTGTACAAAAACTGTTTCCATCCAAGTTCAAAATAATTTTCCTAGAAAGTCCCTACAAAGTTCTACTTTTCAGATTTTTTTCATATTTTCTAAACTTATGGTTCAAAAGTTAGAGGGGGAGGGGACACATTGCTTTTTACTTTTGAAGCGATTATTTCCGAAATTATTGACATTATCAAAAAATTACTTTTGTAAACCCCTATTCATTTTTAAATACCTTTCCCACAATATATCACACGTTAGGGTTGAAATTAAAAAAAAAAACCACTTCCCACTTTACATCTATTAGGGCTACCCTAATGAAACATTTTTTTCCAATTTTTATTTTACCACTTTGTCGGCGTGATTGATACACAATATTGGTACCAAATTTCAGCTTTCTAGTGCTAACGGTCACAGAGATTAAGCGAGGACGGACGGACGGACGAATGGACAGACAGACATGGCGAAACTATAAGGGTTCCTAGTTGGCTACGGAACCCTAAAAAATATCAAGCTGCTTCAACGTATTCCAAGTTCAAAAGTAGAGATTGAATTCGTGCCTGCCAAAGACATTCAATACCTATAGACCGGACATCACGAACAAAATTTTCATCCGAAAAAGTGTGTCCTGCTGGATACAAGTCTATGAGTTTTTTGTAGTATGCTCCGCTGCCGCTCCAATATTCATATATTATTCTAGATGGCGTTACAGAGACATGGGATCAAAATTTTTCTATGACATTTCCTTGACATGCCCGCTCTATAATATTTTAAATCTCTTTGGTGCCTGCACATTCTTAAGTAGGGCTTGCAATCCGGATATCCGGATATCCGTATTATCCGGATATCCGCCGATTTTAAAATCCGGATTTTACTTGCATGACAATCCGGTTTTTTCGGATATTACGGATAGTTCTATTTCACTTTGAAATATTAAATAAAAAGCTGTCATCTGTAATGAGCATTACTGTTATTACGTTATTTATTATTTCAATATAGTTAATCACTCTCGCTTTTGTTTTTTTACTTCCCAAATCATACATAAATACATAAACGCACGCCTTTTTTCATGAGGGTAGGTTGAAATGAGAAAGTACAGAGTGCCATGTGCTACGATTCTGACATAATTCTTTTGCTTCGTTTACATTCATACATGCTGTCATACACATCATAATATTGAGTCAATTTAGTGGCAGAGATTATAATTAATTCCAACATTCTATATACATAGCCAAAATACAGGCTTTGCTTAGCTCTGCTTGGCTACAGATGGACACTCCACACCAATTAGACCGACCTAACTTAGCTTGTACAAATATTATGCCTGAGTTTTCTTTTAACAAACATTATTATTAAAATTAATGACCACTGGCCAACTTTATCAATCAATCAATTCATTTATTAAATCAAACAAATGACACACATCCATACTGCACGCATTTTCAAGATTGTGTTGTATTTTACGGCACGCACGGTAAAAGAAGATTGGACCAGAGTTTCAAAATCAATCGCTATAGTGGCATTTACAAAACCTCTCACATTTTTATTAAGAACAAAAAAACTTCCAACGAATCTGTGAGACTAGCGATTATTAAAATTATATCCACGTTTAACACACAACAACCAAATCAAACAGTCATAACTTCTACGGACAATACACGATATAAAGAAGGTTGCTCTTCTTCAACTGAAAACGTATCAATCAAAACATGTTCAAGTTTCTTCATGACACACATGATATATCTGAGGTCATCAAAAAACTTGAATCTTTAGGCCCATGCATACCACTAATTTCTACGGAAAATTGTTCTCAGTGGAGGCTATACGGTTATGCTTTGCCTGTGTCAGGGAGACAAGATCAAACATTAGCATCATTTAAAATTAAATTATTATCTTTCTTCTTTCTTTCTTTCAACACCAGGGGCGCGTTGCCGACCCTTTAAAAACCTATCTACTCCCCTTTTGAAGAACCCCATACTGTAGCCCTCTCAGAAAACCTCGGCAGGGAGCTCATTCCACAATCCAAGTGTACGCAACAGCTGTAATAGATGGTTAACAACTAAATAAGCAACGCATAGCCAATTACAGGTAGAAACAAAGTATGTTACAGAAATCTTAGGATTACTAACAAGCACGGTAATAACAAAAAAAAAAAATAGAAAAAAATACAAAAAGCACTCACATTATAATGTTTTATACAGGTCGATTGGATTGCGATGTTATGATTTGTAATAAATGTAAGATCTCATGTTTAATTAGAATTGTTAGTATGAGAAAAGTACATTCGATTGTATAGTGCGATATCGGTGTTTTAAAGCAAAATTTTAAAAAGTTAACAATTTTGTAATTGTTACTTGAAATATTGGTATAGTTTAATATTTCTTGTCATTTTGCCTGAGAGATATATAATTAGAACGTGTTACAAAAGCTTATTAATTTAATTTATAATAAAAACAAAAAAATATCCGTATTATCCGAAATATCCGGATAATCCGGATAGCAATTTTTTTAAATCCGTATTATCCGGATAGTAAAAACGAACGGATATTGCAAGCCCTATTCTTAAGTCATCTTCCAATGTGCCAGTTAGATTTTACTAAAAAGGGCCCAAACCCAGATCCTCTACGAATATCAGCGATCCAATCAAAATAAACCACGTATCGTTCCAATCTAAACATAAAATTAAGGGGGAAAAATTGCTTACACAAGAAAAACGTTCTTCTTACGAAATATATATCCAAAGGACATCTGCACTCTTTCGTCCAATCCGTAATAAAAGTGGATGGCGGTCATAAATTTTGAGTCGAAGACGTCCCAATGCCACAGGGCCGCGAGCCAGCAGCCAATCCTAGGGACCAATCAAATTGCGATCAGTACCGCATGAGAAGAATTTTTATGCGCACCCTCGAAAGCCTACGAGATAAATCCGGCCTATGAATACGGGACGATGTTCAAAGTTATTTGTTTTGATTGAATAAGTGATAAAATTTTACGTATCAATAGGGCCACCTGGTTTAGTTTTATGGGTTCTTGTCTGAGGCTGGTAAAGGTTTTTTGTATTAGCAACGTCAGTTTTGTTCGCTTTTTTATTAAGTTAATAAAAGATAAAATAATAAATAGTTATTTTCAGAAAGTATTTTGCTTATGGTTAAATAATATCTTATAAACGGTAGAAGAAAAGGTAAAAATGCACTCATTTTAAAATACGTTTGTTTGTTTCTATAGTATAACTTATGGAAGTAGGTACGTAAGTTTCGATCACAAAAGCTATAGGTACTCTCGTCATTTTTCGTAATTATGTTTCGTGGATGAGTTTTCAAACATGTATTTGTAATGTAAAATTTTATCATGTTATTTCACTATATTTATCTTTTTTATTTACCTAAGTTTTAATTCTAGTTTTTTTACATTTAAGTAGTCATTGTTAATTTATTACATTAAGTATTCAAGCACTTATTAGCCTAAAGCACAGGTTCAACCTAGTTCAGGCAAAATTGCAAGTGTGCTCTATTTTTAATTATCAAGGTATAGATTGTACATGTGTCTTATATAACAATAAACAATTATTATTATTATTAATGTAATTTTAAACATTAACAGTCAAATCCGGACTACATTTCAACACCATTCAAATATTTCTATACATAGCAATAAATAATACCAGCCCACTGCTGGGCAAAGGCATCCTCTAATACAGAGAAGGCACGAGCATTGATCACCACGCTTCAAAGCAGGTTGGCGATTTCAAAAACAATAAATCTAGGTTTCCTTCACCGATTTTAATGATGTTTTAGATAAATTTAGATTCAAACTATCCATGCAGCCTGCAGGTATTAAACCCGTGACACGCAGCGTAGCAGCCGATTACTCAGCCACTGCACGAACAGACTTATAATAATTATGTGGGTGTGTATTATTAAATGTATACATTATTCAATTTACACTTGCCGCAGGGCTATAGGTACTCGTATAACTAGTAACTGAGTTCTTATACTTGCTCAGTTTCCTGATTTTTTACTCAATCATGGTCATAATACTGCTAGAACTAAACACATAGAAGTAAAGCCAAACAAATGAATACGTCTCTAATTTCATTATCCACAAAGAATTTGGTGGTTAATTTTTATTCCTAATTAGCTACCTCAGCAAACTGGGTTCCGTCTTCGAATCAATTTATTTTTGTTTTATTTAGTTTACAGTTTAGACCTACTGAATTTACACACAAAATTCTATAAGAATCGGACAAGCTGTTTCGGAAGAGTTTTGTTACAAACACTGTGATACGAGAATTTTATAGATTTGATATACATACTTTTATTAAGAAAACAGCAAATAGATCCAAAACAATAATAACTACCTACTACTTTACTACTTACTTAGCGAGTCTATGACGTGTTAGATAAAATTAGAACAACAACATATAAACATAACCGAACCTAACTTACCATACCTATCCTATAGCTAACCTAACTACCTAACCTAACTACCTTACTGAAATGCATTGATTTTGAAAGATACAAAATTCATCATTTTAAACTGAACTACTACGCAGTGTGTCTTTATGCTGTATACAATTTACTTAGTTTTCCCGGTCTATTTTAAAATCTAAACAATATAAATATACCTATTTGCAAAGAATTATTGAAGTTCGTCTCTGTCGTCATTATTAATTACGTAAATTGATTTCTGAAATAAAGGACTTTTTATGCAGCATTAATCCTCTTTCTATTTTCTGTTAGGTAACAAAATAAAACGTACGCATAATTCGACAATCAAAAATATGTTTTTTGTGTGACACTTTTTAACATTTCGTATTGTTTTTAGTGGAAATACGGAATAACTCCAACGTAGGTACATATAATTATGTTGTCTATTAGGAATCCTTATTTAAATACGTCTTTAATTTGAGTAGATTGTACCGTACCGACAACGGGACGAACATCAAATGTTTGACAGATAGCAATCGATTGTATGAGTACTTAAATTGTTATTTTTAGTATTTTTCTCGAAAAAATTCCACATTTTTTTCACCGTTACAACCTTTCTAAATAAGCCAAATATATCCAGTAATTTACGAGTTTTAGTATAACTAACGAACGTCATTTAATTTTTATATTATACACAAATAATATATGTATATAGATTGGTGATAGTGATAATAATTAATAACAGCCGCATTGGTTGCGACCTCTTTTAAGCCGTTAGTACAGTCGTTACGGGTAGTCAGAAGCCCAATAATTACCCCTGGTACACCCAGGAGTACTCGCGTAGGTGGCAATGCCCGGTCAACAGGCGAAATACATGGCAAATATAATAAATGGCAAACAATAATAATAATATAACAAATTAAATATATGGCTATACATCAATTCATAGTTTACGCTGACTGGGCATTGTACGGACATTCGGACATCCTATACTTACAACGCGAGATCAGCTCATTCTAGAAATGTATAGCTTGATGGCTATGAATTGATTTTGACGTATGAGAATTAAAACTGAAAGTAAAACCGTCATTAATCGTTGGACGGTTGATTCAAACGTTGTTATAATATAAATCAGTTTAAATTACACCAAAGACATTAAATCGTTACTGTGGACGGGACATATCGAACAAAATTTTCATCCGTAACTTGTGTCCTGTTGGACACAAGTTTATGAGTTTTTTTAGTACGCTCCTCTGCCGCTCCAATATTCATATATTATTCTAGATGGCGTTAATGAGACATGGGATCAAAGTTATTCCATGACATTTCCTCGCGTGCCCGCTCTATAGTATTTTAAGTCTCTTTTAATTACACCAACCCTGGTTTCATTTCTGAGATTTAGATTTGATCGTTTACGTGTGTAGGTAAGTTCTATTTATTTATAAAAAGGAGGAAAATGCAGGAAAATGGTGTAATAACATTGTAACATGGATTTTCATCAGACTGTCAAGATTATCCAAGTTATCAATATGATGACATAGATAGGTACGGTTAAATATTGTTATCATCATAAAAATAGATTCGACAGCTGCTTTGAAATACATGTTTTTTGTTAAACTAAGTAATAGGTAGATACGTTGATTCAAATATAATACGTAGTTTTCTTTTTAGGGTTCAATAACAAATTTTGCAAAAGGCAAAAAAAAGGAAACACGGATTGCGTTCTTTCAAAAACATATTAAGAAACCAAAGACATTTAGGTAATACTTAGACGACGAGACATCACGAACAAAATTTTCATCCGATAGGTACTTAGTTTGTGTCCTACTGGACACAAGTCTATGTGTTTAGTTTCGTAAGCTCAGTATTGCTACATTATTCTAAATGGCATTACTGAGACATGGGATCACACTATTTCTATGACATTTATTCGCATGTCACCTTTATACTTAGTTTAAATATCTTTGTCAGAAACAAATATCAAAGGTTTGTTCTCGTAAAACAAACGAAGATCAAACGTCGAAGAAATTCGAACGAAAAACAAATGAAATGCGAGTCGAATCCGAACACGGTCCGTTTTCAAAAAAAGGAGCTCATTAATTTAATAAGAAAGTCTTAACCCTCGTGCGCTGTTGTATTTGGCACGAGACGGATATTGGCTGCCATGTGGATCTGGCACAAGATTTCACACATTTCTAGGGTCCCGTACGCAAACGGTACCAACAAGACACTATTTTTAAGCCTACACTGTTCATCCGTCTATCTATCAGCGGACTGTACGAACTGCCGGTCGATTCAGTAAAAGGCACGCGGTGAAAACTTGAGTGAAGTGAACTGTCAATGCCTAGCATTAGTATGGAATGACAGCTCAATTCATCCTTACGACGCCAACATTTTCACCCGGTAATTTGACCAAAATCGAACTGCTGTATCCCATGAACCGCAATACAAAGAAAGTGAACAATTTCAGTGTGCAGTGTCCATTTCTATTGTCACCATAACCATAAGTTTATACATTATTTTAAGGTACTTAACTATTAAAATAAGTGAAAGTTTATCTTTACAACAAAATGAAATATAATAGATTTCACAAAATTAATACAAATGTTGATGTTATTGAAAAAACGAAAAAAATCGGCTGCTGTTGTTGCTCGATTTTCTTGTAGGTTACGGAACCCTTCGCACTATTTCTTTATTTTTTTCGGAACACTGAATTTAGTCATTCATTTGTGTTGCTATCAATGTCAATATTAAACGTAGCTTTATGCAATGTGAAGTAAGCTCTTATAAATTAAGCATTAGGTACTCATTCTTTAATATTATCTTCAGTGGACTGTCAATACCGTTAATGATAATAGTATAACATGATACGAAAATTGAAATCGCTTTTTTTTTAATGGGCTGAAACTTTTTTGTTTAAACTCAAACCACAGTAGGTATGCAGTTTATTTTATTTTTATAAATCAAATATTAATACTTTCTACCAGTGTATTTTATCAGTGGAAACTTGTACCTAATTCTTTCTTTGATTACGTTTTACTGTTTAAATGTATCCTAGCTGTTAATTTTCCTTAAGTTATTAAAATAAGTAAAAAAAGGACAATAATCTTTTCAGGAGCAGCCTCATACATTTTCTACAAAAAAAAAACGAAAATGTAAAAGATATCTACTACATCCATCAATTTAGAAAAAAAAAACATCATAAAAATAAGAAATCGTAAAAAGATAAGTCCACTTTTTGTTACGGAGTTCACAGATGCAAATCTTAGTAAGGGCGAGATTCACAGAGGTTTCTTTGAATTTCACTAAGAATAATGTGTTTGAAGAACCTTAATCTGTTAAGTTCGTATTCTTTTACGAATACATTTCGACAGATACGTTTAGTTCCATGTGATAAGGGGCGAGCATATTGCTATCTATCAACGAGCGGCAAATCCAGACTCCGGGAAAAAATTATATAAAAATGTATCTTTATATTAGTAAACATTTTTTTTTTTTATGGCGTTGTTATCTCTGGATTTGTAATGAAATGATTTGATTTTTATTTTTTACCTATACTACGTGTTTTTTTATATCCCATAACTCTAGGGTATGATTGAGACCATATCAAAGAATCAACTGGCATATACACATATGAAAGAAAAGTGACATTAGAAAGAAGATTAGTCGTGCTCGTGACAATTTTGAACTAATTAGGTAATAAAAATAATATTAATAATACTTACTTAATAATAATATTCCACGACTATTCACACAACGCCATCTAGTCCCAAGCTAAGCAGAGCTTGTGTTACGGGTACTAAACAACTGATAATTTAATTATGATTGATGATATCTCCGAAACTATGCATTTTTGGACCATCTATTCTAGGAGTTTTATTATTATTTTTACCTACAGAATATAACCCTAGAGTTATGGGATATAAAAAAAAAACCTTGTAGAAAGCCACAATATTTGTGAGTGAGACTATATTTCAAACTAAGGACCAAGTCACACCGGAATGGCAGCGAAGCGGCGAGGAGTTTCAGTGTCATATAATTTTACACTTTATCGTAATTACTATAAAACGTAGTATCGTTTGAGAAAATTGAAGATGTCGCGCGGCCACCCGCGGCGTCGCGAGCACTCCGACAACCAAAAAAGTCTCAAACGATACTAAGTTTTATAGTAATCAAGATTAAGTTTAAAATTATCGTACATACCTAATTGGGCGTGGGATGGGATGTCAAAGTACAAAATGCATGCGAAAAAAGTCACGACCGAAGTGCTAGTTAACAATCATTCACAGAACAATGTGTGTACGTCGCTAAACTTCAAAGTTAAAGTTCGATCTATGAACCTTACCCTTAGTCCCTAGTGTATCATATTTGATATCTTTTTAATATTTCTTTCTTGTTTAAATATTATGTTTTTCGATCTTTATCTATAATATTCTGCCCTTTTTCGTAGACGTGATTTCATTTTACGTATAAAATTTATTGAGTCGGCCTTTTGTAAATGTAATGTACTTACGTTTATTTTATTGAAGACGTGTTTTTTTTATTTTAAGATTCTGATACTGAAATAATATTGTTTGTTATTTTGTTTTTAATGAATATTGCAGCTATGTATTTTCAGGCCTATTTTTAATAATAAAAAAGAGCTGTTGATATGAAAAAACATCTTTCATCAAGCTACGACGATCAAACTGTCTAATGCAGGAACAAAAAGAACGCAAAAAATCATTTAACTATTCCGTTCCTCAGACCAATAAAAAAGTATAGACAGAGCATTGCGCTCCTAAAAGTGTGGCACGTAATATGAAGACGATTCGCAATATGAAGACGGCCGCTCGGTAGTCTGCCGCTAGCAAGCGAGAGCGCGTGACGTTGTTTTGTTTTAATCATAACTACGAAATTATGCCGCCCCGCATCATAAACTGCTGCAAGAACAATTCCTGTTTCCAAAATAAAGCTTCTGGAATTATTTTTTACAAGAAAGTAACGTTTGTTTAAATAAAATCGTAAAAATATCAGAAATAATTTCTCGGAACACGCCATTGAGTCGATGTTGCAAGTTAAGAACATTATTTTTTCCCCAAAAAATAAGGAAAATCGTAATGTTTTACGGACACTTCACAGCATTTTTTTTATAATTTTACTATTGGACACAGTCAAATATAATCAAATAATAGTATGTTTGATACGATATTTTTAGGTTCCCAGCTCATACAACGTGGAAAGAAAAATGAATTAAAACTATACGGGACAACAGAAATAATAACGAGTGGCTCCCTTCAAAATTTAGTAGGATCATGACCAACGAAGTATGGAAATCCGTCTCAAGTTGAAACAAAATAAGTCTTTTTTTTTATTGACTACGCTTTATATACTATTATATAAAAGTATTCATTTTAACATAAATACCCGAGTTTTAAAGCAAACAAATATGGAGATAATCTACAAATTATGTCTATGCTACTCGCAACTCGTACATAAATATAAGGTTCCATCATGTTGCGAAACAAGAAACTTTACTCAAAAGTTATGACTCAAAACATCAGACATATTATAAAAAGATGACACAACATAAGGGGCATTAATAATTTCACTTATTCAGAAAGTTAATTATTGTAATTAAACAAAAATATCTTTCATTTCATACAATCAAGATAAACACTATACGACATACATAATAATAAAACTTAACCAAAGTATCTCTCGCACTTGGGAGTCGCAGCGCAACGCTTGCAACATTTTTCTCTAGCACACATGCTCAAATCTGTGATGTCATACACCAAGTTACGCACACAACGCCAAAAGTAGTCCTCACTTTTTTAGTCGCGATTGTTCACGACGGCTCCGTCTATACTTTTTTATTGGTCTGAGTTCCGTTCATATTTAAAAAGGAGACATAACTTTTTTATTTTATTCTCGGCGCGAAACGATGGATAAATTGTGTGAAAGACCTTTATGGCTTGGAAGTAGGTGAGAAAGTATTGAGGTCTATGGAATACAAAGTCATGTCGCACTGAACCCAAATAAATTGGGATACCTGAGCAGGATAATGATGATGACGATTCACTGCTCGAATCTGTCAAAATCTGACATAGAAACAAAAAGCCCTTTAATACTATTCCATACATACACATACATAAACTCATGCCTTGTTCCCATGGGCTGTAGGCAGAAACTACGATTCTTACATACTTCTTTTGCTTCGTTTACATTCAAACGTGTTGGCATACATACATGCCCGTTGCGAGCACTACACACATGACCTTTCAGAAGAACCTCACCAATAAGGTCCCTCTATGTTCTTCGTTCGTCCCTCCCAGCTTTTCCACTTTTTCCTCCTTCCTTCCTTCCTTTTAACGTGACCAAACCATCTCTCAGCTCTTAATACTTTTAATACTATTCCGTCCATAAAACCTAGAAAGGAGACACCACGTATATTTTTTTTTAAATTATATTCACGGCACAAGTTAGCGAAACAAGTTCCCCGGGATCCGTGGATGTGAATGGCCAAGTTCGACGGAACTTTACTCTTTACTCACAACTCAAAAGTTTTGCTTCCGATCCGATGGAACCACATCAAAAGATACTTATAACAAATATATACAAATTTAAATGGATTAAGGGCCAGCGTATACACAGCGGAATAATACATCCGCACGTTTTTTTATCTTCGTTGTCTATAAAAATGTTCTGCATAGGTAAAAAAGACAAAAGACATGAGTTGACGTCACTATGTTCCTAGCGTGGTCTCAACTATGTTGGGGTCGGCTGCTAGTCTAACGAGATGCAACTGAATACCAATGTTTTACATGGAGCAACTACCTATCTCTTTTTTTAATATTATCAACCAGTGCTTGACTGCAATCCCACCTGATGGTAAGCATTGATGCAATCAGTGATGTTGAAGCGCACTAGTTTATTAAGAGCCTATTCACTCTAGCCTTGAAGACACCTAAATTATAATCGGACGGGAAGACCACTTCAGGCAAGTTGTCTATCTGCCCTTCACAGACCAGTGACTGGGTAACATGATACCCGTTGCCCCCTTAGTTAGTTGAATGTAGGAATGTATTACTAGAACTACGTAAGAAATTGCATGCGTGTTTTGTTTTTTCCGCACCGGCTTTTTGCGTTGTACAGGGTGTAACGGAAAGGGTATATACATACAAACAGGGTGAATAGAGTATTTAATAACGAGTCTTTCCTCAAAATTTCAGCTCCCAACTAATAACTTTGAAACTTCACGATATTATTTAATATCGACAGTTTATTAAATGCAAAATCATAACAAACGCGTCACCGCACTATGAGGGTCATATCCTGTCCGACAAGGTTCAAGTATATCTATCTCGGGTTCTGCGCACCTAGTACAGACTTATCGGGCTCTGCCTAACCGACGAAGGCGCGACCGCGCGGGCGTGCTCAACTTTACAATTATGTATGTATATGTATAAAAACGTTGCCATGTCGTTTCTTATCACCAAGAGAATCCGTGCCCTTCGGATGTATATACCCTTTCCGTTACACCCTGTATAGACTTGTGAGAAACATTGCGCACTGTGTATTAAAATCTGTAAGCAACGGCAATGCAGCCTACAACAGGCTGTTGCCTGCTTCCTTGTGTTCAAGGAAGCTTCTGCGGGATGGAGGCCGTAGCCCCGTGAGGACTCGCCACTTTCCCAGACGGGGCCGGCGATGCAGTTGTACTCGGAACACAGTGGTCATGTCATTTTGCGTCTAACCTCACTGCCATGATGGCAGCATCGTCAATAAAATCCATAATCAACCGTTGGATTGGGATTTAAGATGCCGTGAATACGATAATATTAGTCTCACAAAAAAAGACTATATTAAGTAACTAATAAGTTAATTTGGACACGTGACATAAATCAAATTAAAATACGAGCTTCTGCCTACCTTCTGTTGGCCTCGTCTCGTAAAACTGCTGCATTCCGCGGTAGTTTCCAATTCGATGCTTCTCGACGCTGGAACGACCTGCCACCGCCTTTTCGTGCTGTTAGAACAGTTGGTATTTTTAGAATGAAATAGTTACAAGCAATATCTGCGTATTCAAAAGGAAACTGGTCAGCAAACTTACCCAGGGTTCTCACGCAGTTAGTATTAGTGACAGAGTCGATTGTTTGGCAGAATGATTTTTTCTCCCTTTCTCAACCGACACAAATAAGTTACACAAGCATACACTAACACTACAACCGTCGTCGTCGTATACAAATACGTTACAGTATACTCGCACTATTTTAGTAGTCTTATTTGAGTTCTATTTTCTTGTCAAAAGTAATACTGTTTCATTTTTAGTACTTTTTATGCAACGATATAGTAGATAGGTTACTTAAACAGCATTCGATCCTCAAAAACGGTACACTAACGCACGCACGCGTCCGTTGACAGCGCGACGCGACACTGAGGTCAAATGAGGCTAGTTAGCCACAAATTAGCGTGTTGCTCGCTGAGCACATATAACCTACCTATCTGCACCTATCTGCAACTGTGGTTAAATCTGTATCGTAGGTAGAAGCTATAACTTTTTGACAGCCGGCTTTCTGGTTGCACCCGCGTCCCCTGATTTGCCGAAGGCAATAGACCACAGACAAAATGAGTGACGAATGACGCTGGAGCGTTAAAGAGTTGTTTTTTGTAGTTGTTGTTGTAGAAATTTTTTTGTTCATGACACTACAGCATACCCAGAATATCAGCGCTGCAGTATATAACCTTTCAATCGTGTCAATTAGAGATGCAATATAAAGTCAATCAAAGACATTCAATACCTATAGACCGGACATCACGAACAAAATTTTCGTCCGAAAAAGTGTGTCCTGCTGGATACAAGTGTATGAGTTTTTTGTAGTACGTTCCGCTGCCGCTCCAATATTCATATATTATTGTAGATGGCGTTACTGAGACATGGGATCAAAGTTTTTCTATGACATTTCCTTGAAATGCCCGCTCTATAGTATTTTAAATCTCTTTGAAGTCAATGACAGCGCGTTCACTGGTGTCCTCTCGGGGTTTAATGAATGAAGTTTCTCTTTTAATATCGTGGCATAGATATGGCTGAGCTAGGTATCTTTTGGCCTTGCACAAGTCTTTTAGTTTGACATGTTATAACTTATTTTCTTTCTTGTTTTCTGATGTTGTATAATGAAAAATAAAATAGGAGAAACATTTATCGAGCGAACTAGATATATCACAATATAAGTGATTGTGGTTTTTACAATTTTCCACCCTAGTGTATACATACTTAAAATAGTGGTACAGCAATGCTCCTTTGTAAAAATCAACCAGTGAAAATGTAGTTGAAGTAAAGCGAAGTAAACTGTCAATCCCGAGCATCCGTATATGAGATGATGGGTCACTTTTTCTTCAATACGTATTCACTGGGTGTGTTTTCACAGAATAATATGCTGGTAGGTACAAATGTTTATTTACATTTTTTTTAAGTAAGTTCTTATATCATTCGAACCATAGACACAGACCGCACAAATCTCCACTCCCTAGAAAAATACAGAGATAAGATAATAACAGATTTTTGATCTGCATGTTTCTATACGCTGTGTGCGCTAACCCTAACTGTTTCGGGACTTGGCGCGAAGCATTTATGTTTTGAATTTCGAACTTGTAATGTTTTACTTTGTTTCTCTGTTTGAGTTTGTACGACACTAACCCTTCAATTGACAAATAATTAACTAATAACCATAGTAATAACTACTAACTTCAAACGACTTACACTTAAAAGACGTTTAGAGCAAAATGACAATTAATGGGTTGCCAATAGTCAAAAGAGCAGAACGTCAAAAGCGCAGAATGTCAAAAGAGATACGGTTCAAAATTTTAACATTCGAACAACCTTAAAGTTTGTTTCCACATAATTTTCTCTACACCAACCTTATGATGACGTCATTATTCACTGCGAGCATGCACCTCGGCTCATAACTTAGTCGTGACGTGACAAACCGTGCCGCCTGCTCTGTACCGGACATTACCATCATTTAACACTACCCTCCTCTATTTCACAGTCTTTCCTCAGTTTTCAAACGCTGTATTATGTTTAAGGATGTTATATTTCTTGCTTTCAATCTTTACTTAAATGTTTAGTTCTACTTTGATGTTTTCAACGTTTTTAATTAGTAAAAAATTCAACCGATTAAATAAATAAATCCGATCAAAAGCGAGTTGTACTGGCGCACCTAGGAGGGCTCCGTACAAATTTGCAAGCAATGATATCATAAGTAAAAAGGTGTGTTTAGGATATAAGCGCTCAGCAAGTGATTGTTAAAATGTGGCTAACTAGTAACTAGCCACACTTGACCTCAGTCGCGCAGTGCCGTTTTTGAACATCGAATGTTGTTTAGGTCTACACCTTTTTACTTATAATTTCATTGTTTGCAGGTATGTAAATGGGATTATTTTTCAAAAACCAGTTTTTCAGGGTTCCATAGTCAACTAGGAACCTTTATAGTTTCGCCATGTCTGTCTGTCCGTCCGTCCGTCCGTCCGTCCGTCCACGCTTTATCTCTGTGACCGTTAGCACTAGAAAGCTGAAATTTTGTACCAATATGTGTATCAATCACGCCGACAAAGTAAAATAAAAATTGGAAAAAAAGGTTTTATTAGGGTAGCCCCGCTATATGTAAAGTGGGAAGTGATTTTTTTTTTATTTCAACCCTAACGTGTGATATATTATTGTTGGAAAGGTATTTAAAAATAAATAGGGGTTTACCGAAATCATTTTTTGGTAATGTCAAAAACTTCGGAAATAATCGCTCCAAAAGTAAAAAACAATGTGTCCCCTCCCCCCCCCCCCCCCCCCTCTAACTTTTGAACCATGAGTTTAGAAAATATGAAAAAAAAAAATTGTACAAAATAATTTCTGGACTAAGTTTGTAGTGTAATCGTATATGCAATCATTTTTTTTAACTTCGTTTACATATTCTACGCAACCCTACACTGAGCGTGGCCCGCCCGACACGATCTTGGCCGTTTTTTTTTTATTAATGAGGCTCCTTTATAATAAATGAACCTCCACGTGACAAGATCGTTTTAACTTTAAAATTTGGTGATCATCGTCTACTTAACCTTTTTCCAAAGTAACTATGTTTTGGCGTCCAGTTTCACCAGCTGAATACCAGTGTTTTACATGGATCGATTCCACCGATTGCCTACCTGAACTCCACAACCCAGTTTACTGGGTAACAAGCTACCCCTTGCCTGGTTAAACTGGTTCTCAGACTTTCGGGATTGCGACTACTCGTTACCACTACCAAAATCTACAAATGACATCCGAAACTGACGATTTAACTAGTTAACGGAGTCTAGATGTAATGAATGGTAACGGATTGATGGACGGATCTCGTCAAGCAGCAGCAGCGAAGAGAAAGAGAAGGAGCACCGTTGCGCGTGCCCAATAAGGCACGTTTCCGCCGTGGTTTTGACAGAAATCAAGCCACGTTGAATGTTCTGTTCGTTACTTTTCGCGTCAGCGATAACACGCTAAGAATAAAAAAACCGCTCTGGCTCTATAGCAGTACTATATCTGTTGTCCAATATTGGCAGCAGTAACCGCAGTCCGCACCGCTTCATATTTAAGCGCATCGTGCCACATCGCGCCGCTAACCCTGTTCGTCTTTAACCGTCAACCTAACCGCTTCGCTCTCTTACCGATTGCCTTGCGGCGTGCGCCGCAAGAAGCAAGCATCCAAGACAAGCTGAATATTAGCAGAGTAGCAGTTGCCGCCCGCTGACTTCATGTCCATCGCCATCTTTACTCCCTAAGACCCTACGTCCGTCTGCAGCGAACACCCTGCATTTTAGGTAAAGCCGGTTCTGCACTCGCGTAATATTATAGCGAGAAGTTTGTCGTCCTTACAAAAGCACCGCAGATGACCTGATGAAAGCCATAGTAGCAATGCGGATATGGTGACTATTCGAGGACGTATTTAATTGATTTATTATTAGATAAATCTTTTAGGCTTATATTTCTCAAGATAGCAACGAGATATCTAAGCAAAACTTAAGTGCTAAGCCTAATTAAGTATCAGTACCTACCACACAATTTAAATGCACAACGTCATTTCAAGGATATTTTGATAAGATTACTTAGGTACTTGAAAAAAGGTAGACTTAAAAAGTGTTAATCTGCTAAACCGAATACTATGTATGATCCGAAAATTAGTAGACAGTGAGAAAAAATTACAATAAAATAAATATAGTGGCAATAATCGTTGGCAAACGGGTTAATGTAATTTCATTAACTTTTGTTACAAACCGCAGGCAGGAGAAATACAATGGAAAGTGTGCTATAGTCGGCTTCACACTACACATTTACGTGCGGGGTAGGTATATGCCCGATGACTATGTTTTAGTTTGTTAATAAAAGTATGTAGACATTCACATATCATACCATTTTTAGGGATCTTCAATTTCCGAGTTCGTCCCATGGTGAAAGTCATAGAAATCTAACTTCTTTATTATATCTATGGGTAAAACACTACCTACGTGAAAATTTTTCCCATGACTGAAAGACACCATGTGTACACCCTAAAGTCTATATTATACAAATACTTAAACCTATAAAACTGTAAAAATTATTGCTATTGATTTTAAATGAGGATGCAAGGGGCCCAAATGGTTTGTTGGAGTTGTAATTATACTTAAAACTAAAACAGAAAAAGAAAGCCTTTGATTGCTGATTATTACCTACCACATCAACTTATATTCTTATACTCGTATTTGACTTATAAAAATAAAAAACTGACCGTAAATCTAGTTAGTTAGTTAGTTTGTTTTCTATACTATAAAAATCTTTTCTAGTTGTAGGTAACTAGTGCAGTTGAATGGAATGAAATGGTTTTTTCTACAAAGCTGCGTAGGTACGATGGGACGAATTTACTCTCTCGGCCCGACACGGTCATTGCTGATTTTTTTTTTATACCTACACATTTCAAATCTATCTATACTTCTATACTTAATATTATAAAGAGGTAAAATTTGTAAGTTTGTAAGTTTGTATGTAGGGGGTAATCTTCGGAACTAATGATCCAATATATACTTTTTATCCCCGTATTCCCACGGGAACGGAAACTACGCGGGTGAAACTGCGTGACGTCTGCTAGTAGGTAATAAACTTAGGTAATCTATACTTCTATACTAATATTATAAAGAGGTAAAATTTGTAAGTTTGTATGTTTGTAGGTTTGTATGTAGGGGGTAATCTTCGGAACTAATGATCCAATTTTAAAAATGATTGTACTGGTGGAAAGCTACACTATTCCCGGTGGACATAGGCTACTTTTTATCCTCGTATTCCCACGGGAACGGAAACTACGCGGGTGAAACTGCGTGACGTCTGCTAGTAGATTATAAAGAGGTAAAATTTGTAAGTTTGTAAGTTTGTATGTAGGGGGTAATCTTCGGAACTAATGATCCAATTTAAAAAAATATTGTACTGGTGGAAAGCTACACTATTCCCGGTGGACATAGGCTATACTTTTTATCCCCGTATTCCCACGGGAACGGAAACTACGCGGGTGAAACTGCGTGACGTCTGCTAGTAGGTAATAAACTTAGGTACATGATGAATACAGCAACTAACTGCAAAATATGCATCAAATTGTAGTACAGACGTAAATACCAAGGCAAACAGAATTACGTTTTTTGTTAGTTTAAGAATAATGTCAGCAATGTCATAATTGTAGTTCGTACCTACTCACCTAGACCCCGATCGCTAATCACTTGGATGGCTCTTAACAAGACGCATTTATTAACTGAAGTTCATTACCCTTTGTCATAATAATGTAGACATAACTGATAGCTAATGTTTTTGCATGCAAAGCTTCGAATAAAAGTAAAACTTTTAACAAAATTACAACCGGATTCATAAAAAATACTAATAACAAGTGTAAAATTAGTGTATTTTCTGAAGTCTGCGGCTTAAGTAGTTTTATTTTTTGATTGGCTTACGAAAATTGAGTGATTTTACCGGGTGTAAAATTGACCATAGACTTTCGAAATTTTAGTTATTTTACCGGGTGTAAAATAACTCTAGGTGCTGTCCACGTCGCGTTGATCACTAAAAGTATTGATCCGAAGATCATTCCAAACGAATGCTAGCATTGAGTTCACTTCGCTGAAATCTAGCATTAGTTTGAAATGCAGTTTATTTCGCCTTTACTTCACCTATATTTTCACGCACAATCAACCAGCATTTGCGCATCCAACTGGCAGCCAACCCCAAACATAAACTTAAATAATGAGCGCAAATGGTTATGTGTGCAAAGTTAATAATACTATATAAAGTACGTGTATGTACTTACCTATCTTAGTAAAGTACTTTTGTGAAAGAACTTGTCCGGGGAAGTACTGCCATCAAAGGCCACCAAGGTTAGTGCTATTTTTGTCTCTAACTCGGAAATTTTAGTTTCAGACAAAACCTTCAAAATCAGCTTATCACCAACGACGGCATCACTAAATTATCTCTTTGATTTTTTATTTTTGTAATATGTTTGTAAGGTACCTACTCTTCATTATTATTATTATGTCACACCACAGCCTGTGGTGTACAGCCTTTATGTCTCACTAAGTAGTTATTTGGGGAGGGTCGCGTAATATGCACATGTTCAAAGAATCACCCAGGTCCAACAGGCAGTCACTCCGTGTAAAACACTATATTCAGCTGCGTCAAAGGCTAGGCAGATGATGTTTAGTTTTAATGAATAGTGTCTTTGTAAGTGATAATTTTTTGGGCACTTGAGACATCCAGTTTGTCTTATATTTGTCTGAGTACTGAAGAAATACATAAAGTGCCTTAATAGAAGTTATCAATTCAACACATTTAATCCGCAACTCATATCAAAGGGACCAAAGTACCCGTCAATTGTGCTAAAACGACTGACCCTTGGAACCTTAAAGTTTCTCTCCATTTGACTTCGAAAACCTTTCAAAATGGTTGCTTCCTCCAACCCTATAATTTACTCGGACTTATTCAAGTTTGTTCGTGTTGTTAGTTTTCTGTAGTTGGTTAACCAAGTAGCTGTTCCATAAGGTTTTACAGACTAAGGAACTACTGCTCCAGATAATTAGGGGTAAAATCTTTAGCTGCCTTGTGGTTTCATAAACTTAGTTTTGGGTGTAGTTTCGTTTTAATTTCTGGAAGTTTCTGTAACTGTTCTTGGAATAGGATGTATTTTCAAGTACTTCGTTGCTTTTAGGCAAAGACATTTAATAAACGTTTTTAAATCTCTTTGCTTTTAGGAATATACCTACTGCATGTCACGTGGATAAACTAGAAGCAAACTCCGACAATATTGGTAAAAGGCTGATGATTACAAAAAGAAGAGAGACAAGGACAGTGCTTCAAGAAAATGAAAGTGTTTTTAATTAATGTATTTTCAACTGTCAGCGCTGATCTGAATAGTAGCGTTTAGTCACTATTTTTACGTACATGTGTTGTGTTGTAATATAATCAAAAGTTTGTGTTTGCGAGTTTGTGTTGAAACGAATATTACTGTCGCTGTAGTTCTTCTCCAAAAACAAAAAGAAAATCTGTAAAGGAAAGTCACTTTGTCTTTAAATAAAAATGTAATGGATAATTTTAGAACTCCCTACAGTTTTTATCTAAACGGGAAACAGAAGGAGTTGCTTTTAACCCACTTAGCCTCATAATATAAGTGCATTGACGTGGGCAATTCTCATACACTAGACAACGAGTATACGTAGTGACGTACAATGATTAAATTCCTGTCATTCACGGACAACTGTCGGATCCTTTTGGTGCTCCCCATAAGTGGTTGAAATACTTAAGAGTATTCAAGAGCATTATTACAAGTATTCTATATAAATGTACATCTTCAAACAAGCCCTCATTAGCATTGATAATGTTTGTTGTGGAGCTATCAGAGTCCGCGATGGTCATCAACGCGTAGCACAAACCAACCGTGTCACCAGTTTACCATGCACTATGACACCTACGTATGGAAACTATAAGCTTTGTATCAGCGTTGTGCGGTTAAGGCACTATAGGTGCTACAAATGTTATAAGTACTGTCATATCTAACGAGCATTGTATCTATCACAATTACTTCCATCCTTGAGTTTTCGTTCTGCTTCCTACCACTCGACTATCCCACTTTGTTTGGGGTCCTCCTTTTTGCAGGGCTACTTTATTACCAGTGACCAAAGAGATTTAAAATACTATAGAGCGGGCATGTCAAGGAAATGTCATAGAAAAACTTTGATCCCATGTCTCAGTAACGCCATCTAGAATAATATATGAATATTGGAGCGGCAGCGGAGCGTACTACAAAAAACTCATAGACTTGTATCCAGCAGCACACACTTTTTCGGACGAAAATTTTGTTCGTGATGTCCGGTCTATAGGTATTGAATGTCTTTACCAGTGACTAACTGGGGTCCAGTTGCACACCGAACTTTGATGACAGCAGACTGAGAATTTACTAAAAATTGGTATTGCACTTAAAATAGACTTCAAGTTACGGTGACTATCGGACGGGGTACGGTGCACTTCGTCACAAATCTGGGAGTGAGCATGACGTCATCCTAGATACACATGATGATAGCCAATACGAAACTAGCTGTGTGACAAAGACATTCAATACCAATAGACCGGACATCACAAACAAAATTTTCGTCCAAAAAAGAGTGTCCTGCTGGATACAAGTCTATGAGTTTTTTGTAGTACGCTCCGCTGCCGCTCCAATATTCATATATTATTCTAGATGGCGTTACTGAGACATGGGATCAAAGTTTTTCTATGACATTTCCTTGACATGCCCGCTCTATATTATTTTAAAACATTTCTTGCTTTGTATGCTTGTTCTAAGTAATATAAATGTATACAGGGTGTAAAAAGACCGATCACATAGCCTATAACTACACATTCTGTACATATAATTAAGTAACTTTAACTAAAATATATTGCTGGGAAAATACTTTTTTTCCATCTTTAAATAAGAGAAGCTTTTTACTGTGCGCAATGAAAAGCGCGACAACGCAACGCAACTTTCGACCAGCTGAGCGTACAGCCGGCCGCGGCCACTGGCGCTTGGTTGTTGGCCCGACCGCCTGCTGGTGTTACGTATCTATTGCATTTTTGTAACTTCAAATGAGTAATTTGTTTGAAAAATCGATAATTTTGATAATGTTTCTTCAGAAGAAAGTTTACTAATGATCTTTGGAATACGATTTTGAAAAAATACGAAAAACAATATTACACTTTGTCCTTCAATATCTCCGAAACCAGTGAATTCCCAGGTATGTTCTAGAAGAAAAAAACTATCCCATTGATGGGCAGAATATGAAGGAATGACAGCTTAATTCCCTTTGACTTCACGATCATTTCCACGGGGTGATTTTTACAGAAAAGCACTGCAGATGCAATGCTATGGGATCGTCTGTACACACAGCATTCTTTTATTCACAATCATTTAGGTACACATGCCCTCAGTTAGTGATATGTTGCTTATCGAAAATCTAGCTTAATGCGATATATATCGTTAGGAGGAATGTATGATTCACATATTAATCACAATCAATATTGTATCATATCATCATTTGTCTAACCTTTTACAAGCTATTGTGACGCCGGCTTACAGTCTTACCGGATGTAGCTTAACAACGATATTTTACATGGAGTATCTGCTTGTCTGAGCTGCGCAACCCTTATACTAATATGAAAGATAGGCACCGTTAGTATGGAAAGTAGAGGTTAGGAGAACCGCCTCTAATGGGGGACAAGGGGAAGTATTCAGTTGTAAGTTTTAAATAACAGTTCAAAAATCTTCTGAAATCGCGGTTGTATAGGTAAAGGGTAAGAGTAATAATCTAGATGTAGTAGCTGACAGGATAAAGTAGTTAATTTATGATTGTCGACTTTGTCCTAGGTCCTAGCGTCTAGACAAAGGTAAAGAAGTTCGATAAATTCAAAATTTACGCAATTGGCATAACATTTCGGATTAATTGGATTTCGTTATCGGTTATGGAAATGTGACATCTCCTTTGCTCTCAGAGTTGTTAGTTATAGTGTAATATTGAATAGTTTGCAATTATTTCTCGATCGAAATTGAATAACCGGCCGGTTCACATTCAAATTAAAAGTTCGTGAACATCTTCATAAGATGTTGGCAGGTTCATCACTGAGTTGATTGATTCTCTGACTAGTTTTTCTCTAACAACGTATTTTTATCTCTCTTGACTACCTATTATTTTGTTTTAAGTATGTATGTATCTGTGTATTTATTTTTATGTGTTACTTTTTATTCTTTGTTGTCCTTAATTCTTTACCCTGTTGCACCTACCTTGTTCTGTCTCTGCACCACCTTAAGGTAGACTGGTAGAAAATGCCTAAGGCTTTAAGTCCGCCTTTGTACAGTTTTTTTTACTTGTGCATAAAGTTTTAATAAATAAATAAATACATTTTGGAATTTTCCGTTAGGATACGTTTTCAAATAGAGACAGTTCTCCCCGCTTCAATTTTCTGCCCTAACCCTTTGGTAAAACAGATTGTCAGAATTTCAGGGATTTGAAATCGACCGGTACATATTGACTATCAAAGATCCAATAATGAGAGCCGAGATAAATTACATAAACGAGCTTTCCGAGGCACTAAGACATTTCAGTATGTTATTGATGATTACTCATCCACACCTTGAATCATCATGACCTTGGCAGGTGTGACTAACCTGTGATCGACCCATACAGCTGATTTTATCAATATTTCAATATTGTATAATATAGTTATCAAAATAATTAAAAGTCTGAATAGGTATAAATGGTATTTTATCTTGTATAGATCGTGGTTTTACCCGCTTAGTTGAATTATTCATCCTTTAGTCATTCAAAAATAATTTAAGTACACCTACAAAACCTGCTTGATAGCAGCCATTGTCTCTAACTAGATTGTTGAATGGTAAGATTACCGTAAAAATGAATGGCATCGTGATTCACTTTAATAACTTACCTATTGTAACTACCTACTCATTGATGGAAAAGCACGGGCAGGACACTCCTACACAGTACATTGATTTCACTATACTTATTGGCAGACACATATGGGCTGGTGCTGCTAGTTGTTACCTAGTAACTTTGGACTCGGTGGAGAGGCGTGCGAAAAGGCTTATTGGTGACCCTGATTATTAGAATTAAATTAATTGATTCCGCCATCACCTTTCTACCATCGGACAACCCGTAAAGTAAAGTAAAAAAAAACTGTACAGAGTCAGACCATCCAAGTCAGACCAAAGGTGATGCATCTAAGAACAAGGTAGGTGCAACAAGATAAAAAATTAAGGACAACAAGTGATACATAACAAGCATTTATAGTGCGATCTAATTTTAAAACTACCTAGTAAGGGATGTTTATAATAGTAATAAAATTTATTCTCAGACATCTTCAATGGTCCATGGAAGAGGTTAGTAACAAAATCTTAAAACTAAGTAGTTACAATTAAATTTACACTGTAAATTATTATTAAAATTTGAATTAAAATCAAAATAATATTTTAACCTTAGCCAGTAAGTAGCCTAAGCCAGAACCATACAGCAGTGGTTCACGTACTGGCAGTCAAAACGTTCCATAAAAGCTTTCAGGATATCTACTGTTTCGATGGCTCGCACCCTACGCACCAGGGATGTGCACTGCTTGTGCATGATGTGTGGAAACAATCCACACGCGCCTCGTCTAACATCCCGACGCACTACACAAGCGAGGCAACCCTAAGAGCACCCTGAACGCGTCATTGTACACACTCAAAAGTGCTGTACTGTTTCTGCGTGTAATCAACCCCATAGACTGCAAGTATAAAAGGACGTGCAAAATGCCCTAAATAGGGCTATTTTGACTCTTCTCGAACACCGAGCAAATCTACGGGCTATCATATTCGCACGAAAGCCCCTACGTTCCGTTTCAATATCGGCATCATCTTTCAAGTATCTACCTAATATTTTTTCAACCTCCACGGCCCAATATTTTGGTCCACAGTACCCATGATCCGTAGTCCAAGTGCACAAAGGTGGTTTTAGCAAGTAAGTCTGACAGCCTCCTACGCTCGCCTCGCCCCAGGGCGGAAGGCATCCATGTCGATTATCCACTCCAGAACACAAAAAGCGTGGGTAGGCTGGAACGTAGATTTTTGACCTTGTAAATGTTACGGAAATCCCCTGGATGCTGATGTAGGACTGCAATTCTTGCAGCGTCGAGTCCTGGGACGCTGTGGTGTCCTTCTGCGAAACGGTCGTGTCACAGAAGGAGGCTGCAGAAAGGGAGAGGGAAATTACCTCTACTCACCCTGTCCGCAGCTGGCGTACCGGGCGCAGGCGGAGGGCGGGTAACGCCCTCTTCAAGCCCCCCTGAAAGGGTTCAGGGGCGACGGACGCGGGAATATCTGCCGCCCATGGACCCGAGGTGGCGGCGCGTCGTGTTCACACACGTCCCTCTTAGACGTCGCAAGGCGAGTCTAACACCTCACTCCCCTCGCTGTCATGGCGAGGCCATCTTGCGAGGGGGTTGCGGAAGTATCTTCTGTTCCCGTGACCCCCGGCGCAGGTGTGAGAATGAACACGTGGTGGTTTTTAGTCAGTAAGAGTCTGACAGAGCCCTCCGCCCTCTCCGGGGCGGGGGACATCCATGAGGATTTTCCACCTGCAATTCTTAGAGGTTTTGGAGAGCGATTAAATTACTTACTTAACTAGATTGTCTTGTGGGTTTCCGACTACCCGTTTTCTACGGAAGTCAGCTTTTTACGCCTCAGGTCTTGGGGTCCGGCAAACAACATTGGTTTTGAAAGTATCAGGGGTAAAAAGCCCAGAAATACCCACAATCACTAGGTTGACATAAAATATGAATCATTGTTATTTAAGCTTAGGTAACAATTACGTATCTCGTAATACAACAAAGATACCAATACTGATAACTTAGATCCGTTATAATCTACACCTGACCTGACGTCATAACATATCCACCAATCAAATCCCTTTGTTTACAAACCAAACTACAGTTTAATCTCTATTGTTATCAATGAAATGTCAATTTAATACATCCGTTATGATAAATCGTTAACCAATTTCATAATATTTTATGCATGCATAATTTAAAATCTTCTTAACAGTTTTCAGATAGGCTATCTACTGAGCTTCAATGAAATTATCTGCCTACTAACTGTTATGTTCTGTTGGCTTGTTTAATAAGACACCGTTGAGGTTGACTTCATTTATTATATAATTACACACAGTATATTCACTTTAGACAGTACGGTGGTAGCAGCTTCACAGACTGGGACAGATAATGTAGTTACGCTGGCATTCTTCGTAGGAACTGGATACATTGATTTATACAGGGTTATTTGTAAAACACCAACAACCTCGCAGGAGTAGATTACTAACATCATAAACAACAACATTTGTTCTACGACTTTTTCGAAAACAGACAAAAAAAATCAACTCTCCATACATATATCCGAACAGTTGATCGAGTTTTGTATGGAGAGTTGATTTTTTTATCTGTTTAACTTACTAAATAGTGATGTCACAAAATATTAACTACTAAAAAAACTATTAGACTTTTCTGACTCAAAAAAGAATGAGTTTCTTAACGGCTTTAAGCAGTTAAACTAATTTACGAAAACATGTACTTTCAAAGTTTACCTCAGATATCATTGACATCGGTGCAGAAAAAAATTGTGAGGGAACCTAGACTTGTAGCTAATAAAAGTCTGAAATCGCCAATCCGTCCTGAGCAAACGTGGTGATCAATTTGCTCTGTATTATAGTTAGACATCGCCAATCTGCCAGTCGATTTAGTAAAAGTCAGCCATAAAAACTTAATTGAAGTTTCAGTTTGTCAATACCTAGCGTTAGTAAGGAATGACAGCTCAATTTACCTTTATTTTCAGGCTGTGATTTTAACAGAGTCGCGCTACTGCTTTTAAGCAAGCGTCTTGATCAATTCATGCCTTCTCTCTATGGAAAGATGCTTTTGGTCTGCAGTGGGACGGTAGCAGGCATTAAATGTAGGTAGTAACCTCTGGTTCAGCATGTTCTCGAGTTACTTTAGGTCATCGCTTATACTTTCTTCTCTCTCTTTTCTTCTTGGACATTATAATAAAATATACGATGATGATTGCCTAGATTTTCTTCCCTTTTATGACAATCCTACCACACTATTCCCAAAACACTGCAGCCCCCGAAAGCCAAAATTAACCCTGACGACAATCAGAAAAGCATCGCGTCAATAAAATCCGACGCGGCTAGACTCCTGATGAACCGATTCAACTGTTTTGGTACCCACAATGAAACTCAAAAGAAAAGAACATCAGAGGAGTTATAAACATGAATTTTCCACTTTGTTATAGTTATCTGTTAAGCTTTCATCATCAGCATCTTAGATGGAAGACATTCACATCCACTGTTGGACGTAGGCCTCCCCTTGCCACTACAACCGCCGCGATCAATATGCTTTCTGCAAATTGACGTAATCTTCAGCAGTACCTCTACAAGCTGCAACGTAGTTTTACTTTAAACAGTTCGAATAAGCTTTTCGCTTGTGTCAAGTATTTGTGCTAGGGCTACAGGTCGTCGGTCCACCTTTACGTGTTTACCAGTTATTTTGCATTCCCAGACAATCTTAATCTTGTAATTTCAAATCATTGTGACAACGTACAAAAACAGTTTGAAAGAATTCGGCATTCTATCCAATCATTAATTATTAGGTATAGCATTAAACTAGCAAATAATATTTCCTATCAAGATATGCTATTTTGTGCGTATCTTCAGTTATCTAAACACTCGTCACTCATTGCTATGCTATAATAGATTATGACCTTATCAGACACTCTAGAAAGGGCACGGTGTTGTTGTTCAATATGTATATTAAACTATAGGCGTACTCAATCGGTTACATTGTATTTGAAAAAAGAAACAGCTATGAATAAAGCTTAATGGCAAATGAGACGAAAAGTTGAATTTTAGAAGTTATCTCCTAATTTTTACTTAACAAGTAAGAAATATCAACTAAGTGGAGTTTCATACGTGAGTCACTTATCGCTGATAAGTCATCAACTCTAATCAGATAACTTATCACAACCTAAACTTGCTTTTCATACTTATACTTAATTATTTTGCGTGCTAATACTAATACGCTGCACAACAATAGAAGAAGGTACACCACTTACATAAAAATCCCCGCAAGACTAAACACACACTAAAGATAATAGATTAGTCAAAATAATCAATAACTCAGTTGATAACGTTATCTATACCTACTCACCACACAGCAAAATGTTTTGCCAATGTTAACGTGTCATTCGACGCGAGCAATATTATATGTCCGTTGTGTAACTAAACTAAATATATTGTGGAAAATCAATGGCGAGTGTGCGTGGAAACAGTGAAGTGACTCTCAAAAAAAGTCATTTTGCGAGGCTACACGAAAAGATACAAAACAAATATGAGGAAATGCAAAGAAAACTTGAAAAATCGAAATCAGTTGACTCGTTGTCGTCACTTAGAGAAGATTACGAATATAAAGAACCGAGATACGCAAGCAGTGCTGATATTAATAGACTTGACATGATGAACAACGATATGCATTTTGAGAAAAATGGTTTTAAATTCAGTGCGATAGAAGAAGAGATTCATAAAAACGATGTGACTTTTCAACACATTACTGTAAGGGAAGCAAGTATATCTGAATCTGATATCACACCGTCCCCTTGTGAGAGAATTGAAAATGAAAAGAACACAAACAGATTTTTTGGGGACGATTTCTGTAGATTAAGTCTCGAATCGTAAGTTTTGTTTTATTTTCTGTTTTATCACAAAAGACAATTTCAACATAATGAGGAATGTTTCCAATATGTTTACAGATTAAATGAATTGGGCAAAGATAGCGACGAATACGGAACGCCCGCTCCCACACCACCCCCGACAACTTCAATACGTGATAAAATTGGTTTGCGGATTAACGCCGTAAAAGACAGACGAAAACAAAAGGAGAAAGAAAAATTGGAGAACGAGAAGAAAGATAAATCCCGGGAGAAAGTCGAAAAGGTCCTTTTTATTTACATTTCAAATGGCTACTGTCATGCTTACGATTGGAAAAACTCGTTTTAAATGTTCAGAATTGTGTCGCCCGTAACGATTTATTGGAATTTCTATGAGCTAAATAAAAAAGGATTGTAGACTGAGAAATCATTAAGGAATTCTTTGTTTTCAGTTTATTTTGAGCAACATAAAGCAGGACAAAGTAAAAACCGTTAAAAGGAGAAAAATAGCTACGGTGTCCATCGCATTAATTGAAGCCACTGATCTGGAAACGGACATTTTGGAAGAAAAGACACGTTTGCTGTTTTGTCGTTTTCGGTGAGATAAAGAAATTGTTTACGTAGTTCGTAATTATTTTTGAATCGTAAATAAAACCGAACAAAGATTAATATTATCATGTTTGTTTACCTATTTAGATAAAGATTTAGTATCTGTTCATTTAGAAAGTGATCTCACTGTTATTAGCATACATTTTTTTAATTTTTATCAAGTCTAAATATCTTGTTTATCAGTATTAAAATTTAAATAATATCTGCATTTATGATTTGATGATTACGGTCCATCCTAATTATGTTATTATTGTCAAAATTTATATTAAATTACGTTAATTTATTTTACTGTGTTTTCATTAAACATCAACTTAATTTTATACAGGTTGGGCTCAGAGAAATACAAATCAAAAGTAATAAAAAGCAATACATCTAAAGCTAAATGGCAAGAATTATTCAATTTCAATTTGTATGAAGATAATATTGTGGAGGTATCACTTTGGGAGAAGGACTATTGTGTAGGCAGGTAAATGCTTCACATCCATTTGAATATTTTTTTCGTTTTTGCGTCATAAACTTGGATTGAATATGAAAACAAAATTCATTATAAATAGATATGTTTTTTTCACGTTGATTGAACGTCCGTTTTGTAAAGAAATTATATAAGTATATTTTGTACTGTAAACGTGAAGTTAGGTACATAAAGCAACTGCTTTTACGTACTTAGACGGAATACTTGTTACTTGTCGTCTCCGGCAAAAACAAAAACTAAACTTCGACAGTTGAATAATTCATATCATCCGAGTCTTCATGAAATAAAGTTACATGAGAATATAAAAACTTTTAATCTCTAATGAATAAATACTCAATTTCAGAAGCAATATTGATTTATCTGAAATGGAAAAGGAGAGGACACACAAAATGCTTATCAACTTGGAGGCAGACACGGGGAGTACAAAATTGTTTATTTTGCTCACCATTACTGGATTCTCTCTAATAAGCCTTGATGAATTTCAAGAGACGCAGAAGAGACTCGGTACCGTCGCAAAGAATTCTGTAAGTGTATTGATTTTGTACCTAAAATCTATTATATCTATCTATTTCATTCCTAGACTCGCATACACCACGAAAAGGGAGGATGAAAGTGAAGACGAAGTAAAAGTGTAGTTTTGACTAAGCACCCCTGACGCGAGAGCTTCGCACTCTTAACCTTTTGCCTGACATTTTTCCTTGAACACTGGGTAAATTTGCAACTATCACTTTACATATACACAACTATTTTTTAATTAGATCAAATATATTGGGTTGTATTCGTACCTGTTACTGATCATATTTGCGTAACAAAAAAACGAAATTAAATTTCTAAATATGTCACTATTTAGTTAAACTTAAATAACGAAAACAGTTGTTGTTGGAGGCGGGGCATGCTTGAGCTAGATCACGCGAACGTGAGCGAGAGGTGACGATTAATGAATACTACTATGTCACGAATAGCCTGTACAATATTTCCATAAATTTAGTGACTTTTTGGGAAATAAACAAACACTAGTAACTTTGATGTTTATGCAAATATTAAATTTGCATATTGATACTTTACAAATATAATGAGAAGACCGTCTAGAATAAGCCCTTTAAGTATTTGTACTAACTAAATTAGTGGTGTATATAATGAAATGAATTTTAGAAAAAAAGCTTATTTTGAAAATAAATAGATAAAAAAATAAGGGAATATTATTATGTAAGCCTTACAGACGACGACGGTGTGGATATACTCAAATAAGGGATTGGATAGTTAAACAAAAACCTACCTATAGAAATAGACCGAAAACCGCCATATAAAAAAAAACCCACTTGTAACATTTTTTGTTATTTGGCAGCCCTGGTACAACTATAAAGATGACTCTGGACAGGTTGGCAGTCTCATGGTTATAGTATACGGTGCTAAGGGTCTGGTGGGCAATGAGTGTCACTGTGTTTTGGAACTGGACAACGAAAGATTGCAGACTCAAACTGATGTCAAAACTCAAGAACCCAACTGGATGAAGATATTTACTTTGTAAGTGAAACATGTTCAATAGTTCAAAGTGTTTCGTTAAACAACAGCAAATTGATGTCAAATATTCAAATTTCCGTACTTCAAAGTTGGCCTCCCAAAGTACAAGGTATTTAGACATCCTTGAATCGGATAGTTATTTTCTTGTTTGGTACTTTTGCTAAGCTTAAAGTTTAATGGAATTAATTAGTTAATGAAAAATTCTAAAATGTGTTAGACTGTTAAAAATCGTTTGCTTTAGAAGCGATTGCCACCTCTCTTGGTCTTCAGATTTATAAAGTAATATTTAGGCTACTCGACATAAAAAATACCGAATACGAAAAAAAACCGCAATATCTTTTAAATGCTGCCACCATTCAGTAGCTTGTCAACTATTGCTTTTCAACGTCAGACTAATCTTCAGAATGATTGAATTTCAGTGAAGTTACTGACATAACTTCTATCCTAGACGTCACCATCCACGACGAGAAGAAGTCAGAGGACATAGGCTGCCTCTCAATACCTTTGCTTAATATCAAAAGTGGCGAGAAGAAATGGTACGCGCTTAAAGACTCCAGTTTACGAGACAGAGCCAAAGGGAATAATCCAAGAATTTTATTGGAAATGAACCTCACTTGGAAACTTGTAAGTGCATTTACTGTATTCGGACAGTCAGAAGTGTATTCTGACATTAGTCGTGCTAGTCCAGAAGGTATTTAATATTGGCAGTTATCTCTATCACTACCGGTAACGATGATATTATAACTACCAAAATAAATGGACAAATATATGATGCCGATGCTTTCCGTGACTGGAGACCAGAGACTAAGAATTTCCTTACCATATATTATATATTGTGGTAATACCAACAGTCTTTTGGACTATTTTACCAGTCGCCTTTTTCGACCCATTTTTGTTATGATTGACTGCTAGTTGAGTTGAGAAAGTTACTTGTTTTTTTCTTTCTATGAGTACTTGGGTTGCTTAGTGAGTACTCGATGTTAACATAATTAAATTACTAAAAACTTCGAAAAAGAATATAAACATTACAAACAAACTTATTATAACTGAAGGTGTAGAATAGCAAACTTAACTTAAAAGAAGTCAGTAGAGAGAACAAAGTTATGTTTGATCATTTGAGCAAGTTTATAAGCTTTTCAGAATCACACTGTTGGTTTAACTTGAGGATGTGTTTTCTATTCTACCTACTGATAAATATTACCGATATACTATGCAAACTGGAAACCAAGCCCTAATACTAGACGATGATGCGTAAGCAAACTACTTAATGATTCATTTTCTAGATTCTTTTGTTAGAACGACGGAAAAAACTGCTTAAGAAAATATATGCCTAGAATTAACGCGTGTTTTCTTATAATACTATCTGGTATCTATTTATCGCTTGACAGAGAAAATAACACAAACAGGAAAATAAGACATGAAAGAAGAGAGATAATGAGAAATCGTGTTACTGGGAAAATAATTTCTTAATATCACTTTCTTATGATTGGAAATGTAGAAAAAATCATGACCTAAAAAAATATGTAAGTAGATAAATCCTATCCTAGCATTAGGTGGTTATCACGATATAAAACGAGAAGGTAGCTTAGACGCCTTTATTTTGGTAAAAGATACGGATAAAATGTAGGAACAGACAGAGTTTAAACACATTAAAAATCCCACTTTTTTCTCCTTGCACGGATTAACTACAGACAATTGTAATTAATATTTTGTTATTAACTATGTAGAAAGATAATTCTCAACAGTTGACTAAGAACTAATAAATTAACTTATGTAATTTATAATCTAAATCTGTGTAGTAAATAAGAATTGTTATGTTTAAAGATGGTATTTAATTTTAATGTTTAACTAGCAGACGTCCCGCGGTAACACCCGCGTAGGTCCCATTCCCGTGGGAATACACGGATAAAAAGTAGCCTATGTGTAAATCCAGGGTGCTAGCTAACTCCATACAAAATTTTATTAAAATCCATTTAGTAGTTTCTACGTGAAAGAGTAACAAACATTCATCCATCCATCCATCTATCCATATACTCACAAACTTTCGCGTTTTTAATATTAGTAGGAAGTAGGACTTCAATTCAATTGTAATCTTGCTTATTACTGAATGTTGCTGTACCCTTACAGAGTCCATAACTATTCCATAGTTATCAGCCTTTGTAACACCAATATCTGACATTATGGTTTGTAAATAAATGAATATTATTAATGAACTAAAATTATTAGGGCGTTGTTAACAACATGTTTCACGAAAAGGAAATGAACAGTGTATATTTAAGAAAAGTAGGTCTAGGTGTTCCCTTACCGCCGAATTCTTTATTCAAAAACTTCATTCAAATTAGAGACAGCTCAATAAACTGATGGAATCTGACGGCGACAGTTAATAAACTACGTCGCCCGCGAAAATGGAACAAAAACAGTTCCTTTTTCAAACGTTATTTTTTCTTTTTTGGAAATTTTAGTTTAAAAACTATAATTGACGTGTCCGTCTTCCTAATGTTTGAAGAAAAGAATGAAATATTTTAAAGTAAGTTTATATTGTAGACAAAGGGGCATCGACGCAAATCAGAAAAAGAAACGTTAAAATAAGGAAATAATAGACAAAAAGTTTAATGTAGGTACCTCTGCCCCGTACGTGTTAATGTCTAACATGAATTCGTGATAGTTCAATTTTTTTTTGAGTTACGTTTATCATTCATTACAATGCCACTAGTGTCTTGATTTAACAAACAAACATAATCACGTATATTATATTAATTTTCAGGTTAAAGCATCAGTTCGTGTGATCAACACGAAAGAAGTTAAATATCTAGAGGCAAAACAAAAACTAGATCGGCACACATTTTCTAAAAACTTAGCTCGAGCCAAAGTTGTATTCAATTGGACCATGGATGCTTTTAGAGTTATGAAGTAAGTTTTTTTGTCAGAAAGTTATAACATACACCACGTAACGGACAATATTTTTCATACCAGAATTTTTAGATCATACCGGCCTGTTACAGTCTCATTGTAGTGTAAAGCAAAGGCCTTTTACAATAGAGCACGCTTCCTAAAGGTGTAAGGTTAACACCCAACCAGTCTCTACTCAATTTTTGTCAATGGTGTCTTTGGCTTTCCAATGGTGAAAGAATTTTTGAAATTGGCACAGTAGTTTTTGAGTTTATTCATCACAAACTTACACGCAAAAATACAAATGTTCCTTCTTTATAATATTAGTGTAGATTCGTATAGAAAATTGCAATGAGTTTGCAATGAGATACTAATAAAGAATCCGTATGTATAGGTAACCCTTTCTCTGTATATATATGCAGCTTACGGTAATGAGTAAGTACATTTTGCGTATTTTCTTTTATATTAGCAAGCAACTCTTTTTATTTGCGGCCATTTCAATACTTTTGAGGAGTAAAAAGGGCATTTGACCTGCATAGTAAAGGTCAACAGGCTGGGTCATAACATTATATCTTTAAACAAAAACAAAATCGTGATCTATTGCCTAATAGTTTTTGCCACCACCTAATGACGAAACCTATTATAGGGTTCTTAAAAACAAAACACACTCTAATATTCTTGCACTAAAAACTCCATATTTAGCAAGTGTCGGAAAATTCTTCGGAAAATTCTCGGAAGTTAGTTAGTTCAAGTTGAATTTTCTCCTACACTAAGTGCACTTTGATCAGCTCGTTTTAACTAATTAGAGCTTAAGAACTACCTTTAACTTACTAACTGCCTTTGTTATAGACGTGTGTTTTATGCTATTTAAGTATTATCCGCATTCGAGTATTGTATATTTTAGTTTTATCCGTTTCGATTCATCACAGGCTCTAAATTCAACAAAGACATGACTAAAATTAGGTTATTTAAATAATTGATATGAGCACTTTTAACGTTCCCATCAATGGTATTATAAATAAAAAGGTGTATCTATGGGTTACCTAAACAACATTCGATCTTCAAAAACGGCATACTAACGAACACGCGTCCGTTGACGGTGCGACGCCACACTGAGGTCAAGTGTGGCTGAGCAAGCGATACGTTAAAATCTAGCCATATTTTAACGAGTCGCTGTGCTGAGTGCTTATAACCTATCATCTCCTTTTTATTTATAATATCATTGGTACCCATAGCTCTGGTAAAGAGAGTTAACTACAATCCACTTCGTCGGCATAATGAGAATTGATGGATGTCATAATTTCATTATTGGTCCTAGGACATGACATTTTTGTCACGATGTCGATTATGACGTGTGTGTGCTACCGTTTTGTGAGCAGTGGTGATCAAATAATTAGTACAAAGTAAAATAGGTTTGGACCTACGATCTAAGTGAAAATTAGTTGCTAAGGACCGTCACCACGTTGCTACTTTTACTCCCACAGGACCAAGACAAGTCATTGCAGCTGTATCATAGGTACACATAAAGTTTTTTATACTGAGGGGCAATTCCCATATAAGTAAAATGTTCGAGAAATGGTCGCCGACATGAGATTTCTACTAGATTATGAACTAGTATTCTTGAGCAGGCCGTTCGAGTCTAACTTAATTTAAAACTTAATAAAAAACACCAGTGGTTATGTTATGTTACTGGCAATAGGCCCGCCCCCTATTACGTGGGACTGAAACATGATACTTAATACTTATTACGGATATTGGCTTCCTGATGTGGGCAGTACTTTTTAATGAATGACAATTAAATTTCATAAAGTATTTGTAGGACATATCGTATCGAAGAAAATTATTTCATGCAGATTAACATTTCCCAATTCTATTTTCAGATCATGTTTCGAATGGGAGTCAAGAAGAATGAATATAATAGCATTAACAATTTGGCTATTATTTTGCTGGTTCTTCAAAATTTGGATGTTGCCGCTACTCATTCTTATCCCGTTCTTTTGGTATAGGCCACCTAAATACTGCCTTGTACACTGTAAGTAATTTTTATACTGAATAGCGAAACCTCAGACAGCGAACCTGATAGCGACATCTATCTTGCCACATACGAACTAAACTGGCAAATGTACACACGATTGAACGACTCATCCGCGAGTTCGGATGAGTCGTCATGTAGTTTATATTAATGTAATCATTGCGGCCAAACAGACAAACTTGGAGGAGGAGTTGCCCCCACTCCCTCTATCAGCCATTCCCTCCTTCCACCGCTTTCAAATGAATGAAATAGTTATTTAAAAAAAAAACAAAAAACTCTCCCTCCCTCCTTTTTTATTTTTTTTCTATTATAATAATAATTAATTTGACCGATATAGGTACTATGTAACTCGTAGAAACTATATGTAACTGTAGAATCGACCATGATGGAGATTAGGTACTCATTTGTACACCGATGTCTGGGTAGAACATGCTGGACTTGTCTATATAATAACATCAAGAATGCTTTCCTGTAAGATTGTATGATCACACATGTTCAAGTTGATTCAAGTTTATCTTTTTGGCCGATTTGATCACATTAATATTAACTTCGCGACGACTCATACGAACTTGCGGATAGGTCGACGCCTTACAATTTTAAAAGGGTAACGTTTCATCGGCGGATGAAATATTTTGCGGATAAGTAGTCACCTAAGTCGATACAATACATGTTCATTCATACGATTTTCATCTGAGTTTTCCCACTAGACTCTGTTCCATGTCTGAGTTTTCTTCTTAATAGAGAAACACAAAAAAAAACTCTTATATTATTTTTAATATAACGTAATTAGTTAGTTGGCGCCCACAGAAGCTTATTCAGCAAATGATAGAAGCTTCTTTGCTTACGTAAGTTTTTGGCGTTGTATCTAGATACCTAGTGTTCAAATTGGACAGCCCAAATTCTGTGGCGAACTTTAAAATAAAATTTACTTCAGACTTTTTAAATAGTTAGTGATCTTCTTTGCCCACCGGACCGGCAATAATTGAAATGACTTCGAGTGTATTTTTTATAAATTTTAGATTTATAACGAAATAATTTTGTAATTACTTGTGGTCCTGAAGTGCTCGAAATTCGCCCATTTTAGATTTCACCTCTTCTTGGATCATTTCTTTTGCATCCAAAAATTTAATTAAATACATCCAGATGTGTTATTCATTTTTTTTTTCTCTTTTAATGATACAATCTGTCCCTTTACTGGCATTCAGAATCTTTGTGTTATGCTTTTGAAATTAGTCATGTGTGTTATGCGCCCAGCATACACATTAATGTACTGTTTTTTTTTGTATCAGCTGGCTCTTGTGTTAATTATTATTTTTGTTTTATTTCATTACAGGGAGAGACTATATGTTTAAGAGACTACCTGTAGAGGATGATGGCAAAAAGGTAAGAAATGTTTTATATATTAATTTTATACCCAACCATTACTAAGAGAAATTTCCAAGGCTTAGATGATTCTAGTAAGATATTAAATAGTTAGAATTTCTACTTATTCACTTCACCCCTGTTCTTACTACCCTTGTTTTGGTACCTAATAGTAATAAATAGGCAGTTTAAACTTACACTGAGTGTGTATTTATTTTTATTGACGCTACTAGCAGACGTCAGGCGGTTTCATCCGCGCAGTTCCCGTTCCCGTGGGAATACAGGGATGAAAAGTAACCTATGTCACCCAGGGATAGTGTAGCTTCCCAAAGGTGATTTTTAAAATAGGTCCAGTAGTTTCGGAGCCTATTCAATGCAAACAAACAATTAAATAATTAAATGTTTCTGCTTTATAATGATAGGATACATAACAAAAAATAGTAAACGAAGAAAACGGTTTTTTATGCGTATTTGTACAACTTGATACAGAATCCTTCGTATACGAGTCCGACATACACTTAGCCGGTTATTTTTTATGGTCTATTCTGTATTAAAACAGCTATAGTAATTGTTTTGTCATTAATAGTTCCTAAATTACGCTACAAGGAATCCTTTTTAACGTTTTCGTACCGAACCCTAACTTGGACAACCTATTTATATTCCAAAAGGCTAAAAATAAAACTAATGTAACTTTTGTATTTACAGGAAGAGAAAAACCAGTCGCTAAGGCAGAAAATCAACAGTTTAACAGAAATGGTGCAAAGTGTACAAAATTTTATCGGAGCCTTCGCTAATCTTGGCGAAAGCATTAAAAAGTAAGTTCAATATTGTATTGGATATGAAAGTTGTTATAGACAAGATAAAACTAAGATAGATGCCACACTTAACATCATATTCCACCTCCCTGTGATTTTTTTTATTTTTCTCATTCGCTATTTCATCGCTCTTTCTCTTAGGTCTATTGGCTATTGGCCATCTTTTCATCGCCAGTTAGTAACTAACTGGCGTACAGTTAGTTGCACGAACTTTGATGACAACTGAGGATTTAAAAGAAATTGGTATCGCACTTTAAGTGGACACTTATTTCAAGTTACGGTGGCTATCAGAAGAGGTAGTGTGCGCTTTGTCACATCTCTGCGAGGGCTTCATACTATATACTAGTGCTGCGGCAGCGGCCGCCAAGCGCCTGATCCCTTCTATTGTTGGTGAATCATGTGGTTAGGTTAGGTTAGAACCATGAACATTAGCGAGCGAAGCGAGCGTGCCGCGGCAGCGGCCGCCGAGCGCCAGATCTCTTCTATTGTTGGTGAATCATTTAGGTTAGATGAGGTTATTACAGTATGATGTTTTCTGATATTTACTTATTCACTAAGTACATAATTTGGGCAGAAAATGAGTAAATATGAAAATTAGGTCAACTAAACGTTATATTAAAAGAATAATAAACATATTGAAAATTATATAAAATGAACGTTATACTAAATGTTATTATGTTAAATGAATATTATATGATATGAAACATTAGGTCATATGAATTTATGTCATTTGATATTATGTCATATGAACCTTAGTTCAAGTGAAATTAGAGCATTTGTTATTATGCCAAACATTACACACCCACTAGATACACACTGATGATGGTCAATACGCAACTAGCTATTTGACAGTTAAATGTTGAACACTTTGCCCAATGATCATTTCAATGAACTGTCAACGACACACTCGGGTATATTATTAGTGTTTTTAATTAATTGTATTATCTTGTTCGCAGCCTGTTCAACTACACAGTACCGTTTGTCAGTTTTCTGGCGATTTTCATCATAGTAATGATCGCATTCGTAATGTTTATGATACCCACCAAATACATATTCATGATTTGGGGTAAGTTTAACTGAATTTATACAATTTATACCTTTGTCTTAATTTTAAAAATGATTAGTTAAGCACTAATTTCATACAAATTATTCTGAGAAAATTGTGCCATTTGTTTACTTGACTCTCAAGAAACTAAATTACCAATAGAATGACTGGCTGTGTCTATGGTCCTGACTGCTATGCCGGAGGTCATGGGTTAGATTCCCAAGCCAAATGTTTGTGTGATGAGTACGATAATTTATTCTGTGTCTTGGTGTAATATATCTTTATAATTATATACGTAATTAGTAACATATAATCATGTTTATCAGGTGTCTAGTACTCATAGCACAAGCTCTGCGTAGTTTTCGGCTAGATGACGTTGTGTGAAAGTTGTGGAATATATTAATGAAGTAGGTATAGCATGAAATAAATACTGAATATTTAATTACATTCAACTTCTTTTTTTAATATATATTCCAATTGACTTCCAATCCGTTCTGTAGAAGATATGTATTCAACAGTATTGACCATTCCCTAAAAATTCATTTATCTATATTTGCAGGAATTCACAAGTTTACGAGAAAAATATTGCGACCTAACAGAATACCAAATAATGAAATGCTTGATCTACTGTCTAGAGTACCTAATGATGAAATTTTGGTAAGATACGTCATAAATGTAACTTCTATTCTATTACATCAATAATTTATAAGACATTATACAAAATCGTCTACATTGATGGTCTAGGTAGTAATGCTAAGGTTTTCCTGGGTCCGATTCCCGGCTCGAGCTAATTTCTTGGGCCTTTTAATCTGGAATATATCAGCAGCTGCAGCCCGGTAACTAGATGTATGCCCAGTTAGAAACCTGACTATAGTATTGCCAAATAAATGGCATTAAATTCCACAATAGGTATACAGGATGGTAGGGTAGACCGATGACTTTAAGATTGACAGCAAAGAGTGATACGAATTCTAAGTCTTTTTTGTCGGTGTACTCTTAACGTTGTTGTTAACGTATTGAAGAGATTGATATGTTCAGTTACCATTCGTTAATTATTTATTCTTTATCTTTTTCTTAATGTCGTTATGGCCCAGAGGTTAAGACGCCTACCTTTCATGCACGAGGTTGTGGTTCGTTAAAATCCGGGCAAGTACCAATGTGACTTTTTCAATTTATATGTACTTTCTAAGTTTATCTTAGACATCATTGACATCGGTGAAGGAAAAACATCGTGAGGAAACCTGGACTTATAGTTAATATAAGTTTGAAATCGCCAATCCGCCTTGACCGAGCGTGGTGATCAATGTTCGAGCCTTCTCGGTATGAGAAGAGGCCTTTGCCCTGCAGGCTGGTAATTTTATTATTATTATTTCTTTATCTGTTTCAGCTGAATTGCGAGGAGATACCTCTAGAGGAAGTACCAGAAGAAGATGTGATAAACTAATGATCTGATAGTTTCTAAAATCCAGTATTTATAGTATAGCTAACCGTAACCTAAGGAAAATGGTTTTGTGATTTAGTTTTATTTATATCTGAGCTAATATTGACATTATTTTTTATACTAAATTGTTACATTTAAATAGAATATTAATCGTATATTTTTTGTTTTAATATTTATTATTTTATAAAACTAACCAACTGAACAAAACAACACTGGACTTTTTATAACAAATTTCACGGAGGTCGGATAGAAAATCTTCATTGACTATTGTCACTGATAAAAAAAAATTAAGATTTTCTCTTTGACGCGTCCTCGATCCGATCCGTCCGATGTACCTAGTTTATCATTATGTTCGTTGGTTAAATTTTGAGAAAACAAGTACGGGGTAAAAAGTAACTTAAGGGCAAATAGATTTAAAATACTATAGAGCGGACATGCGAGGAAATGTCATTGAAAAACTTTGATCCCATGTCTCAGTAACGCCATCTAGAATAATATATTAACATTGGAGCGGCAGCGGAGCGTACTACAAAAAAACTCATAGACTTTGTGTCCAGCAGTACCTACACAAGTTTTGGATAAACATTTTATTCGTGATGCCCGGTCTAAAGATATGAATGTCTTTGCTCAAGGGTAACAAAACAGAAACAAAACTTTGAGGAGAATATTCACGTAAGTAAAAAGTGTTTTTTTATATACATACAGGGAGTCTAATGAAGTCTGTTCATAATTAAGATAAATAATTTCGACACCTTAATAATAGTTATCAAGTAATATTAAGTTAGTATGACAATCCTTCTCTAAGTTTTGTTTTTATTAACCCTTCAGTTACTTACTCCGTTTTAAAATAACAAAGGTCGTATTTTATACGTCCTACTACTTTGTCATTGTCGTAGAAGATATCAGTAAAAAAAGTAACATCGAGTGAATTTTATTAAACCTATACTCCAATAATGAGCTGTACAAAAGCCGTCATTCCACTAACAAAACCGGCCAATGGCAGGATATAGTTCCTTCATCAGACATGCTTAGCTTTTGATACCTAGACATCGACTTCCTTAAGCTCAGTTCCATATACTAAGCAGACCGTGAATAAAACCTGGTAACGCTTACACAAAGGAAACTGAACTTTATATCCACCAAGGAAAGGCACAGTAAAGAACAACAGGGCATGAATAATTGACCTATTTACGGATCCAATCAACCACAAAAACCAATTCATATTATTTTTACCGACCTTTTACATTACTTGCCCGACCACTGTAAAGCGCATTTCAGTGGAAATGTGAATTTTAATTATTTGCTTTTTCATTGTAAATGTGCCATTACCTACTTTCATTTTTCTTTCATACCAAATCATATAACAACGAATATGGTACACCATGTTCGTTTCACACAAAAAGCAAATAATTTTTCTAATAATTATTCAAATTATCGAATATATTCTTGTAATCTAGATTTCATCTAAGGCCACATTTTAACGTGTCGCTTGCTGAGCGCTTATAACCTATCTACACCTTTTACTTAAAATATCATTGCTTGTCCCTATTTGTATTGAAAACAGAATCAATCTCAATGATGGTTTCCAGTAAAGAATGTACAAATAAATTGTACTCGTAATATTAATTTCATTTGGTCTGCCTATAATGAGACTCGAGGGATGCCACAGGGTTTGGTATTCGGTCCAAATCATTTGGTCAACTATCGTAAATGTTGACAAATGATCTATGTAAATAGGGTATTAATACGCCTGTGGCTAATTTGCGCCCGAATGTATTGCCAAGGGACCCATCTATCGACATATTGAGAACTCCCACATTAGGTTATATTTACCGGGTCGATCTATACTAATATATAAAGAGGAAATGTTTGATTGTTTGTTTGCATTGAATAGGCTCCGAAACTACTGGACCGATTTGAAAAATTCTTTCACCGTTGGGAAGCTACACTATCCCCGGGTGACATAGGCTACTTTTTATCCCTGTATTCCCACGGGAACGGGACCTACGCGAGTGAAACCGCGGGATGTCTGCTAGTGTTATATACAAGTCGAAAATCATGCTTGTTTAGCTTTCTCCAACTGCTATACCTACTTTGGATAGTTTCTATAAAGACTTCTGCATTATGAATGGAACGGTAACGTGACTTCATTAAATGGATATTTCTAATCTTTCCCAAGTTAAATGGGGAGTCGTATAAATAGGTACTTGTAATAAACATTTATATCTGTTTTACAATCAGAATCCCGCGTAAATTAAATCGGATGATATTCTACGTCTTCCCTTTCATTCCCAGATTATCGCGTAAAAATAAGACTGAACAAAGATGTAAAATTTGATGTTTATTCATATCTCATTTTATGTTTAGAATTCAAAGAACGACGATATCCTACATTAATTTGGTGTTATTAGAAATAAATGTTTTATGCTGCTTTATATAATGATGATTCCTTGAAACTGTGGTTTCACGAGATAATAATGATTTCAAGTTACTGAAGCAAAACTCAAGATAATAGTTTTGGCAATACTTACGAAATAGGGTATTTCAGTGCGTGAGCTCTACTTGCACTTGGCTGGTCTTCCGAATTGTTCCCGTTAAATAAACCTTTAAGAATATTAAAACCCAAAAAGATGTGCAATTCGCTATTCAGAAGTCTCCTATACTCCATCCGATTAGGTAGTTAACAAAAGGTAAACAATTTTGACATGTATTTTTAGTTTAAAAATAAAATGCAGCTGAATACAAATTTAGATACAACAAAAACGATTACATGATCAATTAAACAATTAGAAATGTTGTGTCAGTTAGCCCAAAATGCATCAAATTTATTTATTTTTTGAGAAAAGCAAAATAATTCAAATGCCTACTATTAGACACTAAATCAAAATCAATTATAGGTGCAATTGGGTATAATAATTTGATCACAAAATTAGAATAGAAAAAGCAAGCCGGCCCGTCGCTAGCCAAACAACAGAACAACTAGCCTCTAGCAACGGGGTTGCCAGATCTGTTGCCAACACCTACCTTAAATAAATAACTGAAGGTAAACTGGCTCCAGCATCAACTTAGAATCAAATAATATGAGACGAAATGAATTTAGCGCCAATTTAACAGACAGTTGAATACGCACATTGAACCTAAGTTTTTTTTTTTTTTTTTTCAATTTATTCATGACCATGGATACATGTCCTTCAGTCGTAATCATTTAAACATACTACTCATAAAGCTTAATAAAAGTATATAAAACAATAACAAGTTCATCAAGTGTTTACCGCTCTTATGAGCTAAGTACATCTGAGAGGCGATGAAATTATCTAATTAACAACAACAAAATATTAAACTAAAAATAAATATGAAACAATTAAAAAACAAACAATTAAATTTTTTCTATAGTACTCATTATATATCTAAATAATGGATTATAATAAACCGTTTTGGAAAGTAATTCCTGAACGTGGCGGGGAACACTTAAAGAGTTTTGTTCTGCTATGTCACTTATTTCACTGACAAGTAACAGTCTTTGCATGGCAAACGATTCACAATCAAATAAAATGTGTTTTATATCCGCATTTTCTTCAGAACAATAGGTACATTTGCTTTCACTGATGATTCTCATCCTGCAGAGATGAGCTGGGACTAAACAATGGCCAAATCGCAAGCGATTAATGACGGTTATGAACTTTCTGCTAGAGTATTTGAATTTATTGTACCACGGCATTGTTGGTAAGTCTTGCTGTAATTCTGAATACCATTTTCCTTTTGTTTCTGTTGTTGCGTCCCAATAATCCTTCCATATCGTCCTAAATAATGTTTTAAATTGTTCATAATAATCCGTGAAAGGGACCTTGAAAGATTCTGTAATATCCTCGTCGTGATCCTGACGAGTTGCTAGATCTACAACCTCATTACCAACTATGCCACTGTGAGATGGAACCTACAAAAATTCTACATGTTTTCCCAACTTTTGTAGAGTGTACTTAATTCTATGTACAATATAATTTTGCTTATAACTAAAGTTACAATTACCTAAACTAGTTAAAACGCTTTTGGAGTCACTTACAACTAGTACATTATTTACACTATTTACATCTTTGCTTACACCAAGTTCATTAGTATTTACATATGTTAGAGCAGCTATTATAGCCCAACCTTCTGCAGTGAATATACTACAACTATTTGGCATTTTAAAACATTTTGTTATTCTCTTTTGTGGGTCATAATATGCTGCTTTAACACAATCAACGGTTTTAGATCCATCAGTGTAAATGATATAGAAATGTGATTTGTCATTCAAAAATTCTAAGAAATCATATTTATTTTTGACAGTATCTAAAAAACACTTGATTTCAAAGTAAGCTACTAAAGTATTATATGGGAATTCATATACTGGCCACTTCTTTTTGATGTACATGTCTCTTGTCTGGTTCTTTACTTTAACTAGAATGGTTGAAATTTCAGGCAGTGAACCAGAAATAAAAGTATTTGCTGAGATGGAGGATGTGACAGCTGACTGTGTGACCTCTAGAGGAAATTCAATTTTATCAAGAACTGTACTATTATTGCAAGATAACTCTTTGAGACAGAATCTCTCAGCCAGCTGTAAACGTCGCATAGATAAGGGAGGTATAACATTTTCAATTTCCATAGAATTTATAGGGGTGGTGCGCATTGCTCCACTAATTATTCTTAAGCCCATATTTTGTATCACATCCAGTTTTCTTAACAATGTGGTACTTGCATTCATATAGGCTAAGCAACTATAGTCAAAATGACTTCTGACTATGCTTTTGTATAACATGCTAAGTGTTTTTGGGTCAGATCCCCAAAAAGTTCCTGCTAAGCTCCTAAGGACATTGATGCTCTTCATGGCATTTTGACAGATATAGTCAATGTGCTTATCAAATTTTAGTTTATCATCTATTATAACACCTAAAAATTTGTGATGATTAACAATAGGAATAACATTGTTGTTATATACAATATTTACAGTGGACTGTGCTAATGAATCTTTACTAAATAATAATACTGAACTTTTCTCAGAACTTATATCTAGTTTTAAAGTATTACTGTAATAATATTGTAATTGAGCCAATGCAGTATTAATATTGTTAACAGCCATATTCAAGTTTTGATTTACTGTGTATAAAAGCAAGTCATCGGCAAATTGTAATATTTTGACTTGAGAAGTATTTACATATTTAAGAATCTGGGATGTATACAAGTTATACAACAGGGGTGAAAGTGTTGCTCCTTGCATTGTGCCTTTACTAACTAACCTAGGGCCATGGAGCTTATTATTGAATCTAACATACAAAGTTCGCTGGTACAAAAAATTAAAAATCCAATTTAATGTTTTACTTGGTAAGCCCAATTCATGCAAAACACGAATTAGACATTCAATATTAACATTATCAAAAGCACCTTTTACATCCAAAAAAACACATATAACATTAGAATGACTAAGTTTAGCCTTTTTTAGGTCTGATATAAATGAAACAAAGCTTTCAGAGCAACTTCTGCCTTTTCTGAATCCATACTGTATATCTGGTAACTTGTCTTGAGTTTCAGCAAAGTAATCTAAACGTAACTTAAGCATGTTTTCAAAAAGTTTACCCAAACAAGATGATAATGATATAGGTCTATATGATGATGGACTACTTACAGATTTATTGGGCTTTAAGATTGGAATGACGCATTGAGTTTTCCATGACTTTGGTATAAGTAGTGTATCCCAAAGTTTATTATAAACATTTAATAAAATTTGTAAGGCATTAGGGTGTAACTTTTTTATTAAAATGTATGGTATGTTATCCAGACCTGGGGTTGTATCTTTCCTACTCTTAAGAGCTATGTGTAATTCGTTTATTGTTAATGGACTATTAAGAAAGCAGTTGGTTTCAGATTCAACAGATTCTTTTAAAATATCATTTATATTATTTTCATTCATTATTGATGAGTCTGATAAATTTTCTAAGAATTCAGGTACCCAATCATCATTTAAAAATTTGTTAGAAGAAGAACCTATCCTTTTAAACTTTTTAATATAACCCCATATTCTTGCAACAGGTGTCATTCTATTAAAACTACTACATAACTCATGCCATGAATTGATACTCTCCTCTTTTAATATTCTTTTCTTTTGAGCATCAAGCTTTTTGTAATGTATGAAGTTGGGGATGCTTGGTGATGTTCTATATTCTAACAGAGCTTCCTTAGATTTTTGAACTGCCTCATTGCATGTTTGGTTCCACCAAGGAGCTGGTTTTCTTAAAATTTGCATAGTTTGGTTAGGTTTTCGTTTTGGGACTGTATTTAGTCTTATATCATATAAAATATTCACAAAATTATCATACAGATGAAGAGGTTCCATATTATCAATGTCTAAATGAGAGAAACTGGTTTCTGATAATTCATAATATTTAGACCAATCTGCTTTACTATAAATATATTTTTCTTCCACAGGCCGGACTTCATATGTTGATGGCTTTACATTTAAAACTACCTGGGTTGGGTAGTGATAACTTCCCATAGGATCGTCATGAACCTGCCATTCACAAAGAGGAGCCAATGCGGAACTTACCAGAGCTAGATCAATAGCTGATGCATTCCTGTTTGGGTACTGAACAGTGGTTGCTCTACCATCATTTAAAACGCATACATCAAATTCATCAATAAGGTTATATAAACTGTTACCCCTATTATTGTTTGTATGACATCCAAACAATATATGGTGTGCATTAAAATCACCCATGATAAGACATGGCTTGGGAATTTCAAGAAGCACCTTTCTCATTTTGTTAGCATCAAATCTGTTGCTATTGGGAGGACAATAAACACATAGGATATGCAATCTACCCATGGATGTTTCTATGGAAATACATATATTTTGGATTGACTCATAAAAAGTTGTTTCTATAACATTATAAGCTAAATTTTGTTTTATCAAAATACCTACTCCATTGTGTTTATTTACTGAATTTTTATATATAAAGTTGTATGATGTAAAACGAGGAATTACACTACTATTTTTTAGCCAAGTCTCATTTAACAGGCATATATCTATTTTTTGTTCAAAAAGAAATTTGTTTAATAAGGCCTTCTTACTCTGTAAGCTTTGTACATTGAATTGTGCTATATTTAAAAATGTATCCATCAGTTAATAATTAAATTTGCTAACAGTGTTTCTTTTATTCTTTTATTTGTTATTGGAGCATTATCTTTATTATTACCTAGACCAATTAGTGATTTTACAATGGCGTTTATAATTATTTCATTATTTACAATTTCTTCAGCAAATGACTTTGAGTTCTGACCCAAAGTCCTTTCATTTGGTTTTTTGAGTGCTGGGAAAACATTTGTATCTGACATAGTTGGAGGAGGTGTACTCACCACACTGGCATATGACTGATTCCGATTGAGAAACTTCTTCTTCTTTTCTTCCATTTTTTGCTTCTTAATGGGGCAATCCCTTGAAATTGCTAGGTGGTTGCCGCTGCAGTTTATGCAAATAATTTCTTCAACATCACACTCTTTGTATGAATGTCGACCGGCGCAAGAAGAGCACATTTGCTCACCACGGCAAGCTCTTGCAGAGTGGTTATATTTAAGGCATTTGTAGCACTGTAGCAATGGTGGTATATATATATGTACTGGGTATCTAAACATGTGAATGTATGCATACTGTGGCAATGCCGTTGCGGCAAATGTAACTGCTATTGTACCTAATGGTGTAAGTTTTCCATCAACTTTCCTCATAAATCTTTTAATAGATGTGACTTCTACGTCACTTTGAATGTTTTTATAAACTTCCTCATTTGACATAGTTTTCGGTACATAGCGGATGATGCCTGTTGTTTCCGTCATGTATGCAGGAACGAAGGCTTTTAATTTATTTTTCCCCAAGAAATGGTCCATTTTGAGAAAACTATTCGCAGGTGCAGGTTTTTTGAAAGTTATTCCAACTTTGTAGGCATTGACTCGATGTACACCTATGATGCCTTTAACATTTTCGGTGAATAATTTCGTAAGTCCAATTGGGTTTTTGTTGCCTAATTTTTCATTTTCTATTGATTCCACAAAGACTACACAATCGCCACTGTGGCATTCGGGAAATTGTCTCTTGTAATTCGGTTTCATAAATATTTTATAAGCTGTAGACTGCGCCGAATCCATGAGAGCCAATTTTCGTTTTTTTGGCTCTATATCGATGGGGGCATCGCCCCCATCGCTTTCCGTTCCCATTTTACTATATACACTGGGAATATAATAAACTATCTAAGCAAATATACACAAAAATACAAATTAATACGTAAGAGAAATTTTTAAACACCCGCGCAATTTGATTTCCCGCCAGAGAATCTTGAACCTAAGTACCATGATGGTGTTGCACAAAGAAGTAGTTTGATGTAGATGCCCATTTTTGGTAGATATTTAGTAAATATTGATGTTTAGGCCCACCCATAAGGTTTTTTTGAAGTTGGTATGCCATTGTGTGTTTATACAATTTTAGACAGTGTCTTGTATATTTTATTACATTTTCGTGTAGAGAAATCATTTAAAATTTTGATCCAATGTGTCTTGGAACAAGGTATAAAGCAAAGAGATTTAAAATACTATAGAGCGGGCATGTCAAGGAAATGTCATAGAAAAACTTTGATCCCATGTCTCAGTAACGCCATCTAGAATAATATATGAATATTGGAGCGGCAGCGGAGCGTACTACAAAAAACTCATAGACTTGTGTCCAACAGGACACACTTTTTCGGACGAAAATTTTGTTCGTGATGTCCGGTCTATAGGTATTGAATGTCTTTGGTATAAAGAAAGAAGAAAAAGAAGCTGAATGGTTCAACAGACATTAATTATAACTTAATGACTTTTTTAATTTAATGCAAATTCTTTATTAACAAGAGCAACATGAACACTCCAAAGACCTATATCGCCTTATTGTAGAGGGGTAAAAAAAATCTTAATTTACAATTTCGTGCAGTGTGTCATTCATTGACTAAGTCAACCCTGTGACATAAATTGATAACAAAAGTAAAAGTAATATATAAGAAAATATTCTCTGTTATTACACGTACTTTGTTATTTTTCAAATAAATGGAAAACTGCTTAGATTAAGCATAATAAAAGTTGAGGAGTTGTTAAAAAGAAAAATATGTGTCAAATATTTTCTTGTAGTCTAGATAAGGGACTAAAAACTAAAATTTTGTCAAATAGCCCATTCTGTGGTGTTCAAGCTCAATATAGTGCAGATTGAATTCAATAGATGACGTTGTCAAAATACGTCACCATAGTACCTACATCGCGGTGTTAAGATTCTCCGCGAGTTAACGACCTCGGAGGTAATTTAGGTTCAAAATGAAGAATAAAAATAGTACGTTGAAATTCAGGTGTTTTATTACTTATCCTGAGATCTGAGTTACGGCAGTTCTAGTTCAGTGCGCCCTGAGCGTGATCAAGGCTCGAACATGTGGATATCAAAAGGTGTAACGATTATAGGTGCATATATTATGTGTATCCCCAAAGTTTAATATCAAGGAAAAGAAACCATTAATCGTCCAATGTTAGTTAACATTATTGCTTACAGAGTGTGTTACAGAAAATGAGCGTGTTTTCTTTGCAGCTAATATTTGGGTACATTGTATGAACGTAAAAGTAGTATGTAAGAATTTATGCAATATGCATATGGCGCTCTATACTTTTTGCCTACCCCCATGGGAAAAAGGCGTAAGTTTATGTATGTCTTTAAAATTGTAGGAAGCGGGTACATATAGTGACAAAAACCATCTCATAACACTAAATAATTTATTTACATTTACAATAATCACGACAATAAATCTACATGACGTAATAGAATCGAATTGTAGTAATTCTAAAAACATAATCACAGGTTAACTGACATTTGTACAGTTTTGCGCGTATAGCTTTAAATAATTATTATCAGTTATAATATTTAAACTATCATGTCTTTGCCGAGTCTGTCAAACTCGTTCGCGAAGTAGACCATATCCTTGTGGTCTAGAGCGGAGTTTTGGAAAACGATACGGAAGAAGTTGACGAGGTCGCCCTGCGGTTGGTAGGTCACCATCATGCTTCCTTCCTTAATCATTCGCTCTTTCATTTTTGGTGCGACCTTGTGCAACCTTTCTTTGAAATCCGGTTCGTTCTCGCGACCACGGAGGCAGCGTGGTACGTACCAGAACATGATGTTGGTACACTCGGGTTTATCCAGGACTAGTTTGAAGCCCTCCCGCTGTTTAATGTGTTCGGTGAAGAAGACGGCGTTATCGAAGAGCGCGTCGATGTGCTTTTCAAACCCTTCGGAGCCTTTAGCTTTCCACATGAACCAAAACTTCAGTACATCTGCTCTCCGACCGCATTGTATATGTTTGTCTCCGGTGTCATAAGTGGTGTCGTAGAATTTGTCCTTCTGGAAGAGGTACTTGGCGTTGCATGAATTACAGTCTTTGAGGACGTTGTTGTGTCTAATTAGGAACGTGGAGCACTGTTGCGGCGCCGCTAAGAGCTTGTGAGGGTTCCACGTCACCGAGTCCGCCCTGTGAAATTGTAGGAAATGTTAACATTTTGTTTTGTTTTTTTTTTAATGAAAGAAATGGGTGTCTTAAATTATTTTGAACATGTTAAAGACTTGATCTTAAAAACGTTTACAATTTAGCTGTATGAGAGTACAAAACCTGCTTTTATGTATTAAACTTTTGTCAAACCTTCTTCAACTAACGTATTTATAAGTACCTACTTAGTTTGCTACCGCATTGATATTTATTTTTGAGGACAATCTATGGAAATTATTAAAAATCAATACTCACAGTTCAATTCCATTCAAAAGATGCCTATGCTTCTTTGACATCAAGGCACCACCTCCCCATGCAGCGTCAACATGCAGCCACATGTTAAACTTCTTGCACACCGCTGATATTTCAACCAGGGGATCAAAAGCGCCATACACAGTTGTGCCAGCAGTAGCCGTGACCATGAACGGACTAGCCCCGTCTTCAATAGCTCTGACAATATTCTCTTCTAAGTCTTCTACGATTATTTTTCCAGCCTGGTCGGTTTTGATCAAGATGCAGTTGTCTCCGCCAATGCCCATGAACGTAGCCAACTTTTTGGTCGAGTAATGGGCCAGCTCTGATGTGAAGAGAACCAGCTTTGGCACTGCGTAAACGCCTTTGCTCTGGAAAAAAGGAGTTTTGTTACATTTATGGATTCTGCAACTGCAAAGTTCTTGTTTTGTATTTTTTTGGATAACAACTTCATGTACTACGGCCAGTCTTAGCGAAAACTGACGGTAAACCTTGAAGGAAGATTATGGTGCACATATTTCCATTGGTTCCATGGTCCATTATGAATGTATGAGGGGTAAACGACACGACCGAAAAGAGATCCGTGAAACATCAACGGTTTAACTTGTTCTGCGACTTCTGCGAGTCACGGAGATATCACAGCAGTCCAAACTCCGGAACTCCACTGAGAAATTCCCAACTGAAAAATCCAACAACCATTTCCCCTACCTAGGAATTACAACCCAGAGTTCATATCACCAGTGTGATAACCATTACACGTTTTGAAAAATATTTCAACACAAAAAGTGTTTACTTAGTAGTGCTCTATTTCAAAGATATACTATATGCTACAATATATTGAAGATATAATTATTAACTTTGTTGCCCTTGATATATGAGGTGATCTTCTACTGGCAGACCTTGGAGCTACCGGCTAGTTACTTCAAACAACTTGAAAACGAAACCTACCAGTCATACCTACTTAAAAACAATGGACCAATTTTAATAGCTCGCGTAGGAATACTATTACATAGACGTGAAGATTTTAATTGCTAAAAGTTTTAATTGACAGCTTTTGTTCTGCTCTATTACTAATTACAACAAAAGGCGAAACTAAACGAAACTAAAACAAAGATTTGTAAATTAAATAATTCCATTGTATCTGAAGATACACGTAAGTAGCTCATAGAATTAATAATAAGTTCACTTTTAGAATAATCGTACGACGTCAGCATAATTTATTTAAATTGACAGATTATAAATTAGTTTGCTATTTCGTCTGGAACAGTTTTCTAATTAACTTAGGCACTTACTTAATCATGAATAAGTTTAAATGAATTAATTAATCATATTGCATTGATCATCATTTGTTTGTTAATATTTGTTTTATCTGACTAATGGCGGGTCATGTTTTTCTAGTTTAGTATGTAAGTGTATTTCGTGTCTTTAACACGTTCTGTAGCGTTAGGTAATGTCTTGATAGATTTTTTTAACTAATCATATTATATTACCATCATTTTTGTGTTGATATGGGTATCGAATTTTTAGGAAAGGAAAATGGCTTGATTGTTAGCGTTTAGTCGTAATTTTTTTGATGACATGGTCAAGTTGTGTAAAAAGCGTTGGAGGAAACATAATTCAAGTAAAAATCCGACTGCAAATTCGCTTTTTTAGCAATTCAAATTGCTAATTAGTCATGTTATAAGTAATTAGTATTAGGTACAAAAATTCATAATTTACTTTAGCAAAATTGGCTATGAATCAAAACTGCGAAGTATTTGAAAGCTAAGTATTTGCGTAATTGCCAACTATTAGAATGCACAATTGCGCAGCTTTATATATCACCTCGTGAAATTATACAGCCTTATTAATAAAATACCTGAGATAATAATAATATTTTATCTAACAACAAAATCAGGACTGCAAAATGTTTGCAACACTTATATTTAATTGCTTTTGTCTGTTCATAATTGCACAAACTTGGAAATGACCTCAAAGTACGCGGATACCCTTCGCGAAGAATTTTATAAAATCCATACGTATTTTATGCGTACACGCATGCATTAGCAAACCGGAAATTACTAACTATTGAATATAATAAAAAAGCAAGGACTAGTACAACTGAAAGGCACTTAGACGTAGGTTTCATAAAGACACGACTACCTGGTAGGTACGACACAATAAATGTCAAATAAAAAAATCTTCCAGTGCGTTCCCATAGAGATAAGTCTACGGATATATCTATATAGCAGAATCGATATTAAGTATGATGAATTTGTAATTTCTTGTACCGAAGTACTTATTTTGTTTACTACGTTATTGGTTGCACTGGGAGATTCCAGAACATACACATTATCCGATAATACTGGACTCTTAGTAGTTCTGCCAAGTCAAATAGTTGCATTCTCGATTTAGTTGGGAAATTTAAAAATATTTTCGTATCTAGTTTCCCTTTATTATGGGATTATTATATTATCTTGAATAATATTGAAACAGTCAGTCTACCAGCATCTACTTTCCGGAACGATCACGGTAGCGGTTAGCCCTTGGCTAACACAAGCCCTTGGCTAGACAACTTTAATAAATTAATTAGATTTAAACTGAATTACGTATAATTAGAATCAACACTTTTTGATCTTCACAAATTACCTAAGACTTATTACTGTTGGGACTTTCACCACTTCCCAGTGTTTTCACTCCCTAGCCACTTATCTGTCTGATAGTATAGTTAGAAGAACTTGAATCCATGCAATATAATATCTCAAGTACCGCCTGGCTAACTCCACAACTATCAGCATACACCTATCTACTAACTAACTAATTAATTGGGAATCCGAGGAATTTGACCTTCGTAACCTAATTCCGCAAATTCCCCCCAAGTCCCGAAACTTGAATAGATCTAATATGAACTATCTATTGTATCGAACAATGTTAATTTACAAGGTGTATTTTAACTTGTTGGCAAAAGTTAAACAAGAAATGAAATATAGGCAGTAACTAAACAAATATCCTATCTCTAGGTATTCAATTAGCTGATTTGATGGAAGTCCTATCTTGGTTCCATAGCGAAAATTGTTTATATTCACTCAGAAAATGGATCTAGGCGTGAGTTTTTTTAAATAAAAAAATTGTAAAGTTCACTTTTCCAGATTAGCTTGTGACTAAATATAACAGCTGCACGGGTTGATCAAAGGTTAAGCTACGCTTGCCAAGGTCGGGGGAAAGATGACCGTTTATTACATCTCCGTGCCTCGAAAAGCACGGTAAGATGTTGATCTAGGTTGTTTTTTATACATTTTTGACAGTCATTAAGAGTTACCAGAAGCCCAAAAGTCGTACAACCAAGAGGTATCGTGTGACGGCGCCCACAAAAAAAACTGCGATGCGAATTGCTGCGATACGATTTCGTCCGGTAAAGCGTTGGTTCTGGTGACTATACCTCGCAGATATTTGCGGTGCGTTGCGAATTCGAGCCCTTACTCAGCGACTGGGGTGTGGAGGTCAGATTAGGAGTCGCTCCATATAAAGCACAGGTAGTATTCGGTTAGACTGGAACCCAACATGGTTGGGAAATGGCTAGGTAGGTACTTAGATGACGAAGTGAAGTTCATCTTAGGAAATAATCTAAGTACAAATCAATGGAACGAAAGGTTTAACCTCTGACCATGCACGTGTTTATAACAATACTTGTAAACTTGTCACGTAACAGATTGACTAGTTTAAATTAAATTTGCAAATTGCCTGTGTTGTGTTGTTGTTGTTGTGTGTTTTGGCAAGTTCATGACCTTGTCCATGAGGTCTTTCTGTTCAATTTAATTTTACATTAAAGCAGCCACATGCGATTTCGTCCGTATAGGATTCTTCATTAAAAATTAAACCAATAATTACGGAGATTATCTACTACATCCAAAATTACAAACTTAACCTTTTCATAACATTATTTAGTGTCGATGACTTAGATGGAACAGCCATTCATTCAAAAACTACGACTCTAACGTGCCAATATAGTAAAAATACCAGTTCATCCTTGGAATCATGTTTAGATAAATGTACCGCTAGTTTGAGAACCAGCCTTACAAAGGTATCGTGTTAGCCGGTTGCGGAGATTAGACAGACTACATGATAGTCACTCAATGTATATTTGTGTAGTGCTGGTACCAATTCGGCTGCGTCTGGTTGTACCAAAAAAGCTGATCCCGTATACTTGGGAAAAGCTAGGCAGATGATAGATTCAATCAACACAATCCAACACACCCGAAGCTGGACAAAAGCTTATCCTTACTCTGACTACGACACTTATCATAAAGTTTGTTCATTTTATCACTAAGCTCATGTTTATCTAAGAACTTTAATTTACTGACGTAACCATTCATCGTCAGGTTTTTTCTCTGACGTATTCATGTTCATTTTATCACTAAGCTCATGTTTATCCAAGAACTTTAATTTTCTGACGTAGGTAACCATTCATCATCAGGTTTTTTCTCTGACGTATTCAGAAACGTCACAAAAAGTAATTTAAAGCAATTTGTAACACCAATTATAATTAGTTAAGCCATAGTAGCTGTGACGGTTGTTTAAAAATAATGTTTATAATAGTATAACTATCCCACTGCAGGGCAAAGGCAACTTCTCATACAAAGAAGGCACTATTATTGGTTCAAACAGTTAACGATTTCAGATCTAAAATAACTAGGTATGTCAATCATTTGTTCTGTGTCTGGGTGTAATTTATCTATAATATGTATATACATACATACATACATACATAAACTCACGCCTTTTTCCCATGGGGGTAGGCAGAAACTACAGAGCGCCATATGCTACGATTCTTACATACTCCTTACTTCTTCTTCTTATAATATGTCATGTATATATTTAGAAATATATTATAAGTATGTTTATCAGTTATTTAGTACTCATAACACAAGCTCTCAAGCTTAACTTTGGACTTAATGGCGTTGTGTGAAAACTTGTGGGATATTTATTTATTTTATGTTAATTGTTAAAATAACCTTAAAAATAAGTTCATTTGAATTGAAAATGACATGGTTGCTGCCCGGATTTCGGGCCTCCTGCATGAGAGGTAGGCACCCTAACCACTGGCTAAATCAAAACAATGCAAGAATAATTTTGACTGGCCTGTTGGTCTAGCAGTTAGTGACCCTGACTGCTATGCCGGAGGCCGTGGGTTCGATTCCCACCCAGGACAAATGTTTGTGTGATGAGCACGATCATTTGTTCTGTGCCTGGGTGTAATTTATCTATCTATCTATACATATAATATAATTGTAGAAAAGTGGTGTCTGTACAATGGAAATATATAAAAAAAAAGTAGCAGGGGTTGTTATTACATCGGTGCCGAACCCGAAATTGTAATTATTTTTTTTTTGTCTGTTTGTCTGTTTGTCGGTATGTTTGTGCACGCTAATATCAGAAATGGCTTATTCGATTTAGATGCGGTTTTTACTAATATATTGTTGCAAGCTTCACTTAACATTTAGTGTTTATTTCATGTTAATAGGTTCATAAATAAAAAAGTTATGTCAATTTAAAGAATCACGGTGAACATTTGTTAAGGTATTCTATCAGAGTACGTACACGCCTCGCGCCTGCGGGTCCGTGGCTAAAAGCGCGCCGAGAGCCGCGCCGCTGTCATTGGCTGGAGGTCTTAAATTTTTAAGTCATCTCCACAGGAATGCCCGGTTAAGCTGTACATGTCCTCTTCTACGACACGACAGCGAGATGCCCTTCAAATAAAAAAATAAAAAAAACGCGCCGCTGCCATAAGGATTCAGTTATTCCTAGCGAACGCACGTATCCTGAAGAGTATTATCATCTATGTATGGAAACGCAACGCAAATACCAACTTGCGAAATTTCCTGGCTTTGCGAAAGAGCTATTTTGACGCCACGAAACGTTCAAGCAGCAACAATAAACGCTGAAATTTTGAGCTATATTCCGGGGGATTATGTTGAGTAAATCTCCATTTACAGAGTCATGGAAGAAGGAGAATCTACAAGCTACCCAGTAGATTTTTTAGAATTCCTCAATGCTTGGACTACCAGCACAAATTAAAAGTAGGCGTACCCATAATGCTTCTTAGAAATTTAAGCCCCCCAAAACTTTGCAATGGCACCAGGTTAAAAGTGACCAATTTACAACGAAATCTGATAGAAGCAGAGATTTTAACAGAGTGTGGAAAAGGTGAAAGTGTTTTCATTCCTCGGATTCCTCTCATTCCAAACAATTTTCCATTTAGTTTTAAACGAGTCCAGTTTCCAGTCAGCCTATGTTTTGCGACGACAATTAATAAAGCCCAAGGTCAGACGCTGAAAATTGTGGGTGTAGATCTAAGTATCAACTGTTTCTCGCACGGTCAGTTGTACGTGGCTCTGTCACGAGTTAGCAATCCAAGGAGCCTGCATGCTTTCATCCCCGATGGCCATACGTCAAATATCATGTACAGAGAAGCATTACTGTAAAGTAAATTTTTAGCTACCTACCCAAACGATATATGTAATTCAAAATATGCTGCCCGAAAAGTCACTATTCCACGTGGACGAAGTCGCGGGCACAGCTAGTCTATAATATGTATGTATTTAGAAATATATAAGTATGTTTATCAGCTGTTTAGTACCCATAACACAAGCTCTCAAGCTTAACTTAGGACTAAATGGTGTTGTGTGGAAAGTTGGGGAATATTTATTATTTATTATTATTATAATTCATAAAAAAATTGTACCTAAAATGTTATGTAGACTTTAATAAAAAAAGAACATTTCTTACCCAAATTTTAGGTCAAGGCTACTCATTGTCAATACCGTTGTTAAAAGAATTACATTGAAAACATAATTGCACATTTTATCATCAAAGAACTTTGTTAAGAACCTCGTTAGTTATTACATTTTAATAACTTTGTTTTACCTTGCCCTTGTAATAATATGATAGGCATCAAAAACGAAAGAATCTTGAATGAAAAATCTAGATTCAAATTAGTTTAGGTAAAAGTCAAAACAATAAAATTTTGAATAGTAAGTACTTTAAATATCAATATTTCGTTGATAAGATAAGTACTCGCTTTAGGTACCAAAACAATAAAATGTCAATCATACACGGTTATTAATCAATCAAGTTTCATTCCTTTGTGAATCAGTTTTAATTGATCTAATAATAGCAACGGATCTAGGAAGTAATAAAAATCTGCTAAACTACTTATATGACAGATTTTTATGATCATTGTGATAGGACTAAACGACGATATGTATCTCTTGACCCAGTAATCAATGTATATTGACAGATCAATCAGCGCAATCGACAAGAGAATCGGGAACATAGCGATTACTAATTCCAATATTGACAAGCTTTTTTGATAAGCTGGTGAAGATTTCGTTACTATAAACATTGAAATATGAGTATCAGCTAACGTTGGCTCGAAACTACTCAACGCTCTCCCCGATAGCTCCAGTTCTATAGTAGCAAAAAATGATAGTAGAATAGACCAAACCACAAGCACTAAGTATTTTTATAACACAAAATACCAAGGTTTACACAAACCACGGCACGCGATCATAATGATCGGTGTATCGGGGTTAAGGTAACTACCGAACGGTATGCTTCCTGCAAAACTGGCAATCTATATAATGAACGAGTGTAGAACGAGATAAAATAATTTATCTAACGAGCTGTTTGTAAATACTGGATGGCAGTAAACTAATGAATGGAACATTCACCGAACAAGTAATCGAAATAGATCGATTTGGTGAAATTATAAGGTCACGCTAGAGGCCAATATTTTGCAGTTCATTGACATTGTCAGTTATTAAATAATCAGTTCTGTTTTGAGCAAGTATTGTGTGTTCAAATTGATTCACGGTTTCATTACACTTATCTAACAAATTGGAATTCAAGGAGTAAGTATGTTACCTGAGTTGACTACACTGAATGACTAGATTTCTTAGTTAACGATCTTACCTTAATTTCAGGATAGTAGTAGTGACGTGCGCTGCTGATGGCATAACCATTCGATATTGATCCACCTGGACAAAATATGCCATCGCCATTGCCCTCTGGCCATCCGACAATACTCCTCATTTCTCGAAGAACCTCTTCTTCCATAAGAGTGAACACTGGTGCCACTTCAAAGGTATACACGCTTGGGTTCAAAGCATCTGTCAGCCATTGGCCAACCAAACCATAAGGATCGACTGAAGAAAACAATTGGTTGACGAAGTATGGGTGTCCTGTGTTAACGGAGTAGCGAGCAACCTGGAAAAGAAAATCTAGGTTACAAAACACAAACGATTATTTCGTAATGCATAACACTTTTAATTCAAGATGTTCTGATAATAGTTAAACACCGTATCAACATTTGTAAATTGTTCACATTTGCATTATTTTAAATTAATTGTTTATTCACTGAAATTATAAAAAAAAATCTTGCAATACCTAACATGGCTTAGGTAACGAAGAAAAGAGAGTGGATATAAAAAAACACTACTAAATCAAAAATGAAATACAAACTTACATCAGCCATAAGTGCCAGAAGCTCATCATGAGTGGCTGCTGAATCCCTTGGCTTCAAATCTATCGCTTTCTTGATGTCATCAGGACAAGCCCACTCCACAACTTTGGAAGTTCTGGAAGCCCTCCCGAAGACTACACGCTCAACCAACAGATCCACTGCTCGCCTGATAAAATCTTCGTGCTTCGATCTATCTGCAAGTGACTTGTAGCTATCCCTGTCCACTCCTCGATCCTCCGCATCAGGTACAATAAGATCTGAATCAGCAGGCATTTTCTCTTTATCTTCTTTCACTCAACACGTAAGTATTATTCAAAGAAAATAAAGTTTTCAAATGATTGTTGCACTTGTTTTATACGAATGGCGGCTGCGGCCGGCCGCGAGCCTATGGACCGAAGGTTTGACTCGTCAATCATTGCGTAGCCTTCTTAAATACTACTGAGCGACGTCAATTCACTTCGTAAGGTTACTCCAGTAAAATATAAACAAATGTGTAATTTGCCGAGTTACAAAGTTTGTCAAAGTGTGGCCATTGATACATTTTGTTCAATTGCTAGCTTATGTAGATTATTATTAAAAAGAAATGATTATTTTTAAAAGACATTTTTTTCCTAACACTTCCACAATGACAATCATCAGCTGTGTACGCGTGGGTTATTAATGATTTTCATGAAACGGTAAGATTATCAGCTCTACGGCTATATTCTTTAGTAGAATGTAGCACATAATCGGATTCAACCATTGTGGTCATTTCTTTTCGAAATTAGTTTCATATGTCACGTTATTTCAAACACGTGCAATACTCTCTTCCATTATTTTCAGGTAGCCAACAAAGTACATACGTAGGTTGATAAATAGTGCGTAACTTCACATCAGGGACGTCTACGAATTGGCTGAATTTGGACATCGACAATAGATCGATTAGTTCGATGAGGCATCTTTCCCAAAACGGTTAAATTAATTTGAAAAACAAATAATAGCAATGCATGGCTGGTCCTAACCTGGAACAAATATACTAATAATTAACTAATACTTCAATCTTCAAGGCTGTCAGTACCGCTAAAAATATAATATCTTTAACCAGCAGTTAAAGTGAACGGTAGACCGTAAATCGAAGATAATCAATTACTGATCTAATTACGGTCTAATAAGTATACACTACTGTAATTTGTTGTAGTTTTATTGAATAATTAATCCACTCCTCGGAGCATAGCAATTAGGAATTGGGAACACCAGAAAGAGTAAGTCTTTAATAATACTATTTCACTGAAGTCCAGATGGATGTGAAGTTTCTACTTCTGCTGCCAACATCATACAAATTTATTCATTTCTGAGATAGATGAGATTATTATCATATGACTCTTTGTGCTCCTAACATAGACTGTCAAGTCAGAGATGCTCCGGTCATTCTTGTTTCGCTCAAATTTTAGTCACGTTGATTTCTGTGTCTGTAACTGCCATAGATATCCGTGGTAACACTTGATGCACTCCCGTTTGGATGTTCCCTATGTATAAATAAATAAATAATTGATCTCATCATACTCAATACTTTATTTTACTCCAAATGTATTAAAATAGTACCTACCTATATCAAAGCAAAAGATCAATCCATATTGATCTTTTGCTTCCCATAATTCCATAATTCTATATTTTGCTATCCTAATAATTTTATTATGGGTCATCTTCTCATTGCATGTCGGCTGAACACACGGGTGACCAGAATTTCGCATGTGGCTAGCGTTGAGTGTGTATGTCACTGAACTTGTCCTAAACGCCTAGACCAATTTTGTTTTAGGTATTTTTTCTCTGGATGGTTTAGATTCACAGTTGGATCATCTAGCGAGTGATGCTGTCCGGGGAAGACCAGGTCTGTCAGATCTAGTATTGCATAACAACTACCGACGGAAATAATGACAAAACCATATCCAATTAACAATCAACAGAAAGTGCGCGTGTTATCGTACTTCAACCTACTAAATGTAGGAAGCGAAAGATACATTAGACCATATAAGTACAACAACGAGTTTCCGAACAAATCCGATTCCTTAATTTTTAACATTTCCTTTTATATTCGCCTTGACAGTTACTTTTTGTATCACTACGCTAATTAGCAAAATGGAGGCCGACATCGACCTTTATTACATGGCTAATCAACTGCGAACAAATTGCAATAAAAAGGTTTTAAGTTATTATGTTTCTATTGTTTTAGTTTTTAATAATTATGGTAATGTTTGGTTCGAATTACGTGTCATTTGAAGCGTAGACTGCCTGACAAGATCTTGGGCAACCTTTGTCTGTGTAAGTTTATATTTTTTTGTCCTCGTGCTCGAGTTTAGCAGTGCGATTCTGGTCAAATCACCGCGTGAAAATATAGGCGTAGCAGTAAGGGTGACAAAAGCAGTCATTCAATACTAATGCTAGGCATTGACAGCTCACTGCACTCAAGTTTTCACGCGGTGATTTGATCAGAATCGCACTGCTGCTCACGATTACCTCCTGACAAATATTTGATTCACTCTAATTCCTGTATGTGTGGTTCTTTAATAAAAAGCCATCTGCGTAATCCTCATATTGTGTGACCAAGATAATGTCTGAACGATAAATCAAAAAAATAGTTAGTACGAATGATGTTGTGTAAAAGTATTTGTAACAGACAAATTTACAGAAATAAATATAATTTACACCCACACCATTCATACATCATCATCATTATCATTCACATCGTTTTCACCCACTGTATTGTAGATCATAATTCTGTGTTACCTGTTGTTCTTCTGTAAATCTACAATATTATTTTATCTGAATAAATTATTATTATTATTTACCATTTATCATGTACCCGATTTAAAATTGTATTATTTTATGAAGGCTGTTCTAAATAAAATAATGATAGTAAACGATTTTGTGAAAATAATGAAAGACATTGAATAAATCCCAAAAACGTTTATTTATTTATTTATTTATTTATTTATTTGCTGAATACAGGTGTATTTAAAGATCTTACAAGTCATAACAGTCATAAGTTATACAGTTTCTTAAACCATATTCTACCATATAAGGCGTGCAAATTATTATAGTAATTGATAATTTTTAAATTGCAATATCTTAATAAAATGTCTCAGTGTTCGCTTATCTATTATTACGTTAAAAGGTATTACAAATAAAATAATTAAAAAAGATGTCTTAACGTGTTCCTACTATTCGAATCTCAGATCTCTCATTCAGAAGTCTCATAGAAAAATATTGCTTAATAAAACGTATCTTCGATCCGTTTTTCACTATTATAGAAAACAAAAAAAAAACTATATAAGTACCTACATATAAACAAATGAGCTGAAGAGGAAATATCACTCAAAAGGCGAAACCACCTAGACAGCATTCTTAGCACGTCTAACATATCTTATTATAACGTTATGAACGTTACTCATGTGGCTGGGTAAGTCGGTCTTTAAATGGAGCCAAGCTGTCTAAGTTTGTCTCAAGTCTCAAGCCTACACTTAAGCTTGTTATACCCGTTTCCACTAACGTTACAAGCAAAGTAACATCTAGTTTCGAAATACCAACCAAACGTTAAAAGTTTTCTAAGCAACAATTCCTGTTTGTTTTACCATTAGTTTCTCAGCAGTTCGAAAATTAAATTTAAATTCAAAATTTAAATTTTTGACAGTTTCAATGTTTTTTAATTCCAGTTCAAGGAGGCCAAGACATCCAAATACCTTTTTGGTGACCGCAAGCGCTACCTACTGCTCAGCAAGTGTTATTGGGTCATGCAACCTGGAATTTCTCAGTACAAACCCCGGAGTCTGGAGGTGTCCCCAGTAGATAGCAGGTAGGCTAGCCCCCTTTTACATGGATCATAAACTTAAAGATTATCTCTTTAACCCTTTGTAACTTTTGGTGTCTTTCGATATTGGTAAAAATGTTTTGTCAAACATACTATAAGACTTACTTATCTAAGCATGACTCAGTAGCTCAGTGCCTTGCCTTGCCTTGTTAGTTGGTGATATTATGTTATTTTGCGTAGTCGTGAATCCGGGGTAGGAGCTACAAAAGCATCTGAGTTTTTCCTTGTGAAATCTTAAAGTGAACTTGATATTAATTGTGGTTAAACTTTTTATTTGTAACGCAAAATGTAAAATAAAATATCTGATTCAGTGTTGACTTCGTTTAAATCACTCTAAAACTGCATCAGCCACTATAATCCAGTGACAACAGGCATACTTAGGACATAATTGTCACTAGCACTACTTAACTGATGGATTTTAGCAAAGTTTCTCTTGGTGCAGTTGGTGTCAATTTGTGGTATCATCTCCAAGACTCCAAGGTAGGTACACCTTGGCTTGAAAGCACAACCTTGTCAAAATGGTGCCTAGTAACTGAGGTTTTTCCATTTCAAGAATTAATTGAAGTTTAAGATAAGTAAAGAATAATATGAAATCTGGGAACTAAGAGCACCGATAATTATGATGATGAAGATGTTGTCATGACTTAATGAATGGAGGAAGGATGCGGGGTTATTTCTTAGAACGGGAAAGTTTGAGTGGTTAATGTGGTATGTCGAATTACCTACCTACGTCATAAAAGTCTATGGAACAGATATGGATGATAATACTTTTGAGTATTACTGGCTTGTTTATCCTGAAGTGGAAATAGCATAATGGTTAAACACCAATTTCGTACCTATGAGGTGCGTGCACATCCGTTCAGCTTAACATGGTTTCTGTGAAACGATGAATTGAGCTGATTAATGTTAATTACTTATTCAGAAGAATTTTGAGCTAGGATTTGTCAGGGGTCCCCCGAACCCACGGTTTATCCGCAACCCCTGCTTGGACAGAAACTATCTAGTCTGAAGTAATTACAAAGATGAACGGTTTGATTGTATGTTTATTTGTAATGGACAAACATTTAAACTACTCAGTCGACTTTTAATATAGTCTCACCTATGAAAAGCTGCATACAATGTCATCGATTAACATACTATACTATAACTTATTTTAAAAACTTCGAGGGTATAGAGCCGATGATATTATAAGTAAAAAAGTGTAAATAGGTTACTTAAACAACAATCGATCTTCAAAAACGGTACACTAACGCACGCACGCGTCTGTTGGGTTACGACGACACACTGAGGAGAAGAGTGGCTGATTAGCCACATTTTAACGTGTCACTTGCTGAGCGCGTGTAAGGTATCTACACCTTTTAATTATAATATCATTGTACAGAGGGGTTAGATAGAAAAGAACGAAATCCATGCGGACAAAAAAGTGATAGGTACTTAGTGTTTTAAATATCAAACCTACAAAAAAAAACTATTACTTTAAGTATTATCACAGTATAAATATTAATACAGTAGGACGAAGCCTTTGATCTCTGGAAAAATGCCGACAACTTCTACACGCGTTAGACTTGAATAATACCTTCCGCACTACGAACATCGGTTTGTTCGCAGTGCGGGAGCGGCTTTCCCGCGTCACGCTCTTCACACCCCGCACGATTGCCATGTCTAGACAGCTTCGTCGGACGACTGTATGTTTTTAGACTGTGCTATTATCCTTAGAAAACTAGGTTGAGTACCTATGTCAGTTTAACCGTATAGGTACTCAGACAATGGTATATTATAGTTAATACAAATAAAATCAACAGCAAAACAAACGTTGGAAATAAATAAAACAATAAATATGTTTTAAGTACACATTATTGTTGTATTGTCGATACTCCCTGGCCTAGACCTGAATAACAGTACCTATTTTCTTAACGACATAATAAACATTTGAACATTGATTCGAACCATTAAAAAAACAATTCCATGAACGTTTTCTGAGTACTTAGCTACAAAATGGCGGTTTTCCCGTACCACCGTTTGTTAAGAGGAAATAGCAATATATGATTTGTATGACGTTAGTTCCCTTATACAGAAAAAAGGAATAATTCATAGTGATTCATTAAATGTAAGTAGGTACTCATTATGACGACAAATATACCGGTTTTGTTAAAGATATCGATATGCCTATGCAAGTCATTCCTTCTCGATTCCCCGAATTAAAATTAGATAGACGTCCGGTACCTATAACTATCAAAATGTCAGAAATGAAACGTAGGCAGGTAGGTATTCTGTTCAATTCTATTCTTGATACGACCAACAGTCGTTGTCGACTAATCTACAAATGTCCAAAGTGCACTGTGAAGCAAATGTGTTAAGCAAAAATAAATAAAAAATGGCTATGCAGGTACCTACTTTATTTAACAAATGACAGCAGTCGATGCGCGAATGACATGTGTGTCAAATTAGCATTGCGATGATTTTCGTCACAGAAAGTGGCTGTCCTAAGTCGATAGGTACACTTTCAAAGCTAATAATTTTACAAAGTTATTACAGTTATGAATACTGCAAAAACAAAACAAAAACGACGACCCTAGGTAGAGACTACAAAAATATAACTCGTATAGGGATCGAATGCACTAAAAAAAAACAAAATTCCGATCGAATTGAGAACCTCTTCCTGAAGTCGGTTAAAAATATCAATATGAACAAAAAAAGTGAAAAATATAACCAGACAATGGACTGGCCTGTTGGTCCAGTAGTTGGTGGCCCTGACTGCTATGCCGGAGGTCGTGGGTTTGATTCCCACCCAGGACAAATATTTGTGTGACGAGCACGATAATTTGTTCTGTGGCTGGGTGCAATTTATCTACAAATAATGTATGTATTTAGAAATATTATAAGTACGAATATCAGCTGTTTGGTACCCATAACACAAGCTCTGCTTAGCTTAAATTGGGACTACGATGGCGTTGTGTAAAAATTGTGGATTTTTTTATTAATTTATTGATTATTATTATTAATTCAGGACCTCACGGTTGACAGTAGCTCTTTCGGCCGCTAGGTCATCGAGGCAGTCTATTTAAAAGACATTTTAATTAAAATGCGACCATTTCAAGTACAAGGTCAAAATAATCCTGGTAGTTAATGACAGTAGGTACAGTCCGCAACAAAAATATAGGGACGATCAGTAAATTCAAAATTAACACAAATAACAAGAAAATCAAATCGCTATTGGCTAAAGTTCTTGTCGGAATGACAGTTCTTTTTTCGTGGCATGCTTATTAATTCTGAAATATTCCTTGTGTAATTCAATCGATAGCATAGAACACAGCTGCTAGGGCAAGTGCACACCGATAGACAATTATTACGAATTTCAACATTTAAATTTTACTTTTGGTCCATTTAATGTCTCTAACTACCTATATTGTTTTAGCCAATGAACTAATTTGTAAGAAGGATTATAAAAGTCAAGCATCACTAATAAATATAATAATAGACGCAAAGAAGCCGTGTCTAGTAGAAAACACTAGCGAAATCGTGTGCGTCCACTTTATGTTGAGAAAGACGTGTTCGACGGAACGTGACTGTGAGTACCTGACGGGCGGCTCGCAAAGAAGGTTGCTCTGGCTCAGTTTTAGTTTGCCTCACTTTTTGTTTCTCTCACTCGTACTTACTAGGTTGCTCTTGCTTTGCGTTATTATTCTGAGATAACAATATAACTAAGAAAAAAAAAATATTTATTTCCTCAGACCAATAAAAAAGTATAGACGGAGCCGTCGTGAACAATCGCGACTAAAAAAGTGAAGACTACTTTTGGCGTTGTGTGCGTAGGTAACTTGGTGTATGACATCGCAGATTTGCGCATGTGCTAGAGAAAAATGTTGCAAGCGTTGCGCTGCGACTCCCGAGTGCGAGAAATACTTTGGTTAAGTTTTATTATAATGTACCTATGTAGTATAGTGTTTATCTTGATTGTATGAAATGAAAGATATTTTTGTTTAATTACTATAATTAATTTTCTGAATAAGTGAAATTATTAATGCCCCTTAGGTTGTGTCACCTTTTTATAATATGTCTGACGTTTTGAGTCATAACTTTTGAGTAAAGTTTCTTGTTTCGCAACATGATGGAACCTTATATATATGTACGAGTTGCGAGTAGCATAGACATAATTTGTAGATTATCTCCATATTTGTTTGCTTATAACTCGGGTAGGTATTTATGTTAAAATGAATACTTTTATAAGTATAATAGTATATAAAGCGTAGTCTATAATAAAAAAAGACTTATTTTGTTTCAACTTGAGACGGATTTCCATACTTCGTTGGTCATGATCCTACTAAATTTTGAAGGGAGGCACTCGTTATTATTTCTGTTGTCCCGTATAGTTTAATTCATTTTTCTTTCCACGTTTTATGAGCTGGGAACCTAAAAATATCGTATCAAACATACTATTATTTGATTATATTTGACTGTGTCCAATAGTAAAATTATAAAAAAAAATGCTGTTAAGTGTCCGTAAAACATTACGATTTTCCTTATTTTTTGGGAAAAAATAATGTTCTTAACTTGCAACACCGACACAATGGCGTGTTCCGAGAAATTATTTCTGATATTTTTACGATTTTATTTATACAAACGTTACTTTCTTGTAAAAAAATAATTCCAGAAGCTTTATTTTGGAAACAGGAATTGTTCTTGCAGCGGTTTATGATGCGGGGCGGCATAATTTCGTAGTTAAGATTAAAACAAAACAACGTCACGCGCTCTCGCTTGCTAGCGGCAGACTACCGAGCGGCCGTCTTCATATTGGGAATCGTCTTCATATTTCGTGCCACACTTTTAGGAGCGCAATGCTCTGTCTATACTTTTTTATTGGTCTGAGTTTATTTCATAATTAAATAAGATAACAATATACCTACTTATCACGCCTTGTATTAATAAAATTAGTAAGTAGGTATAAAAAATAAAAGGCTTCAAGGCGCACCTACTGATTGTACTACATGACAAGAATTTGTCGTCGTCTGGCGAAGGTACTGACGCACCATTTTATGCACAGACAACGGCGACTGGCGTTCCGGTTCGTCAACGTGTTAAGCTTAAATAGGTACTTATATGTAGATAGGCACCAGATACCCAAACTATATAAATCGCTGTTCTGTAAAAAGTAGGTAGGTACTCATTGCACATACCACATGGTGTTATTCCATCGAAATTAATAGGTAAGTATTTCATTTTCATAATTTATTTATTTATTTATTTATTTCTTATGGCACTTCAACGACTTACTCACTAAAAATGTACATAGACACACAGCGCAACAGTAATAAGTATAGTGAATTCGTCACTTACAGAAATGCACAGCACTCGCTAATACAATTACTAATAATTACTAATAACTAAGAAGTTACATTACAAAGAAAAATTGCAACAAAAAATAAAAAAATAAAAATAAAAGTGGCCTTTGTACATTAAGCAGGGGCGACTTGTAAAGATAAATTAGTAACACAAAAGATATTAAACAAAAAAATATGAATCGGTATAATAGAAAGGGATGGAAGTGGAAGTGGATGCAATTTATTACCCTGTGACATCGTCTCGAGACACTGAGTTGGTTAAAATCTTCGTACGGTATTGACGGAAGGGGTTGGAGAAAATGTCGATGCTACTAGTTCGTGCTGCAATTTTATTATAGTTCCTCATTAAACGATTGATAGGTGCGGTGCTGCCCAGGTTAGTACGACTTGCATTGGTAGCAAAAGTTATAGTTTCGCGATCAGATCTAATAACTGTTTGTCGCGGTACAGCTATTCTTAGATTAGCTAAAAGATCGGGAGCATTTACTAAGCTGTTAATAATTTTATAAAGCAGAATTTGGTCAGTTACGGCTCTACGGTGTTCGAGCGACACTATATTGAAATGGCTGAGTCTCTGATCATACGAAGAATCCCGTGGACAGCTAAAGCTTTTAAAGCGGAGATGTCGAGTAAAGCTTCTTTGGATACGTTCAATTCTATTTACGTGGACACGGTAAGTGGGGTTCCATACTGGAGACGCATAGTCCAGTATACTTCTTACAAGAGTGTTAAAGAGCACCTTTAGGGTTGAGATGGACTGGAAATCCCGACATATTCTTTTTAAAAAGCCAGACATTTTTGCAGCTTTGGCAGTGATGTTATCAATATGGTTGGTGAATGTGAGCTTAGAGTCGAGGTGGACTCCCAAGTCGCGAATTGTGTTTACTTTATGTAGTGTTACCCCATTTATTGAGTATGATGTTAGTAATGGTCTACGTTTCTTAGTAAATGTTATGTGGTAGCACTTTTTCACGTTGAGAGACATCCGGTTTTGTAGGCACCAATCGTGGATTGCGTCTAGGTCAGCCTGGAGTAGTTCGATATCATTGGATGAGTTTATTACTTTGAAGATCTTTAAGTCATCAGCGAACATAGAGCACTTGCTGTGTTTTATTGTCAGAACTATGTCATTGACGAACATCAAAAAAAGGATTGGACCCAGGTGCGAACCTTGAGGGACTCCAGATGTATGATAATATTTGTAGAGATAATTTTGAACATTATGTTCGTCTCGATATTATTGGCGCTGACTGTACCTACCTGCAGGGGACTGATCAATTAATCAGGTGGATCAAATATTTATAAAACAAAACGTCGCAATTTTTCCAATTGACATTGAATTGGCTCGTTACTCAATCAACTCGCCCCTGTCTGCGTACGCCGCCCGCCATCGTACCTACTTCCCCTCGGGATTGGGCATGTACTCGTACCTACCTGAATACGTAGGGACCTAGGTATATTATGTCGGTATTAATTTAAGTAGGTAGGTACCTATCTGTTAAAGTATAGGTACCTTTAATAAGAAAGTTCAAAAAGGTAAAATAATGTGAAATATCAACTGGCCGCACCTATAGATTTTCCATATGAACCTTTCAATCGTGTCAATTAGAGACACAATAGAAAGACAATGGCAGCAATGGGGTTTAATGAAATAAATAGCGAAAGCTAACCGTAAGGGTGCGTTCCCACTATGTCGTAACGATTAATTTATCGTTGGACGACTGTCGTCTCTAGCTGTTCTCATTAATACGATTGTTTATCGTCATTTTTTTTTGTTTAGCGACTATCGTATCTAGCTGTTCGCTTTGGATCGCGACGACATTTTATCGTTTCACGGCAGTCGCTTTGTCGTTTACACATCATTGGCAAGCTACAAATCTACAGTCGCGAGGGGCGCACGGGTGCGAGCGGGTACGGGAAACACGTGTAAACGACGAGACGATATTTTTATCGTGGCTACGATAATTTGCGGTCACGATTTAGTCGTAATATTTTTTTATCGTTTTACGACTGTCGTGTTAGCCATTCCCACTGTCATGACAATCTGTTGTCACTGCAAAATAAATTGTTGACGACAGTAAATCGTGTCGTTCTATATGACTGTGAACACCTCCATTTAAACATATAAGCCACGATACTTAAAACTACACGATTATCTGTCGTCACAACAAAGTGGGAACGCACCCTAATAGGTACCAAAGTTCTTAAATGACGCGCTATTATTTGCTGTAGGTACGATAACCTAAACTTATTGAGTAAGCTGTACACTGCGGGTTCTAGCGTGATGTGAACCTAACCATTTTAAGAATCGGACAAGGGGCCCTAGTCTTTTGGGCATCTCACCAGTCGATACTTCGATAGCGATGCGGGTGAGTTTTTGTAATTCATTCGAAATGTCGAGAAATGTCAACTGGCATTGTAACCTATTTAGGTAATTGTAGTCTGTGTTTGTCACGTTTTCAGCCCTTGGGTCACGGTAAGCGTCAACTAAACGTTTCGAGATCTCTTTAAAAACATGAGTGATCGGAACCCATGGCCCAAAAGTTAGGTAGGTAAGTACTATCTGTGACGGGTATAGCTATCGGAAAGGTTGCAATATCAATTGACAACATTTTAAAATTTTAACCTGCTTGTTTTATTACTTACGTTATATAAAAGTAAATCCAAAACTAGAGGACCCATATTTTTTTGGTTTTTCGAAATTATGTAAGTAAGTAGGTACATAGATACTTTTCATTCATAATTTTAACTTTGAAATTCTGAAAGAGCTATTTTGAAGATTTGTCCAGTCAACCTGAGCCACATGATACTGGCACTCAAATGTAAGTCGAAAAAAACTATGCCGGAATTAGCCACCCTGCTTTTATTGTTAACATCTCATGTACCTACAGACGACAGCATTTCTTCGATCGTTTTTCAACTTTATGTCGAACAGAATAAGGTTCATATTCAATTGGCCATACATTGTTGGCCCTAGAGCCAAGAGCATTGGAAAATTATGTATTGTATTCTCTATCATGAGTACCTAAACTCCCATAGGATCTTATTTTTATAGCGGACTAGCTGCAGAATACAGATTATATTTAAGAAACTGAAAACCGATATCATAATATATTTATCTATTTTTTAGTACCTACCTTGATAATTAGGGACCTATGCAGTTTATTTATTCTAAAACCTAAGTGGATAACACGTAAGTGACTTTGACAGTGATAAAGGACCATAGTTACGTGAAAAATAGGGATGTGAAATGCGAGACAACTTATCAATAATTCCTAAGATTTAGTAGGTATGCAATACATTACGAACTGCCTTATTACATGCTAACATCTGTCTCTAATAAAGTTTGTGATATTGTTTTTTTTAAATAAAACATTTGTAATGTATTCAGCAACTTTTTTTTCAATTAAAGTCCAAAAGGTTACCTTTATTGTAAATAATCATTGAGTTATTTTTAATCACACACTTTTTTAAACGATCTCTAGAAAACCCGGAAAAATTATATGTTTTAATAGGTATGTTTTGATCACTTTATCATTATTCTAACAATTTACATTCATATGTGAAATCGAGTATGACCTCATTTATAAAGTAGGTATATTTAAGAGGTTTTTTTTAAAATACATTAATAGAAAAAACCATTAATTAATCGATTGAATTTTTAATCGATCGATTGATGTTTTCTTGTTACAATTGATTGGGCATCCCTAGTGACATTTGACATAGATGGCGGCTGGGTGGATGTTATTAGTCGCTAATGCTATTACCATAGAAATCTAAATAATAGGAGAAGTGGCATGGGGGCGTGTCGGTGTCTCCGCGACATGCTCAAAATTTGATCACGTCGTAAGCAAATGGCCGTCTGCGCGAACTTGTGTGCTTTCGACCGACATTTTATAGCAATGCCGTGTTGTTCAGTGTTTTTTTGTAAAATCCGAAGCACAAATCAAAACTATGTAAATCACGGAATTACTTATCACATGCAAGTACACGTATTTTACTATATTTGTCTATCTAATCATGCAAAACAACAAAACTTAATATATTTCTTGCTTTTACTATGTTATTTTTGTTTTCAAATATCACAGCGACTGTACTATTGTTGCAATAAATACATTGCTCCGTAACCACTACCTAAGTTTGTCGCTAAGTGGCTGGACGAGCAATGTAAAAATCACACAACGATACTTCATTGAGCGGATGCATCGCGTAGTACGGCCGCTGCTTCATGCGACGAAGTGATAGCGACCGTTGTTTTTGTGTGCGTAAGTTGTATGGTGCATGGTAAATACACGCTGTGTTTGACGGCATAAGGTTTATAATTGATTGTGTAGTACGTTCTGTTTTAAGAAATGCGTGTGTGTGAGAGACTGCGTATCTATTGCTTTTACTGAACTGCATGCGTAGTAGTTGCCGTGTGGTAGGGGCAAAGTGGAGACACATGGTTCCGATACATTTTCGTCTAACGGGCATATCTCCTTCTTTATTATATCTATGGTTAATACTATTTAATGTACACTTTGGCATACAGCTAGTCCGTGTTGTAGTAGTATATATTATGCAACTTACCTATTAAAAACACAATTAATTATCGTATATGCCGATACTCTTCGCATTACAGGGCCATTTTGGTCATTGTCTTTTGACACATTGGGTGGGGTAACTTCACTTCACTTTTCGTAACTTTCTAACTTGTTTAAGTGAATAAAACTACAAAGTCATGGAACATTTTGTTTTATTTACAACTAGCTGCTGCCAGTGACTTCGCTCGTGTGATTGCAGAAAATTATCCTAGGTAGGTACCTAAATACAGACCTGCAGGCCTAGCCATATTTCAAATTCTATTTCTAATAACGTAATCGTTAAGGCAACAATAGAAAGAAAATGGCGTAGGTACCTATATGGAATCAGTTGTTTGTCAAATGTCAAGTGTTAACTTTTAATTAGTTAATTTTTAATTACTTACTGGGGTTGTCTCAACTCATGTCATAGTACCTATGTAATGTTTGAGACACAATAAACATTTTATTTTATTTATTTTATTTTATTTTTAACGGGTAGAATTTGTAATAGGTATGGCTGAAATTGAAATACACTTGACAGTCTGTTGACAAACAGAATTTTAAATATAACAATTGTTAACAGATTTCAATGATTCTTTCAAGTTTTGAAAGACTTTCTTTACATACGAAGAAACTAAAAATTGAAAAATAAAAACTTTTTTACAAAAAAAAAAACAACCGACTTTTTAAAAAAACACTAACAGGTGAAAAATAACTCCAGTTTCTGAAGTCTGTGGCTTTGGTGGTTTTATTTCGTTCATTAATGGCCACCGACTTCAGACTTCGTTTATAATGATATCGAAGGGAATTGACAAACACGTCATAATAAGCGGACGTCACGTCATACAAAGAGTTTTGTAAAAAAAAAAACATTTTATGTGAATACGTGCATAATTATTTTAATACAGAAACATACCTACTATAAACTTTCACATTTCAAAGTCAAAGTCAAACCATTTATTTCAATTAGACCATTATAATAAGGCACTTTTGAACGTCGAACAAAAATTAACTTTAAAAAATAATTCTAGTTGCCCCTTCCAAAAAGTAGATTTGTATGGAGAAGAATGGGCATGAAACTCTATACTTACTCTTTTAAAATAGTTTTTACAATACTTTGTATCCATTAAATCAGAATATATATTATGAGGACGATGCACCTAGAATAAAAGTAGGTAGGTACTAGGTATTCTAAGATAGGTATAAGGAAATAAAATATAAGTAATGGAGTTGATAATTACATGACTAAGTTGGTACAGCTAGATACATTGTGCTTACATATTTGCAAATGTAATAACATTAATTAAAAAAAAGTGAAAAAAATAAAAAATATACATAGGTACCTACAGACGCCAGCACATCAAGTTTGACACATTGGGGTAACTTGATATGCTGGCGTCTGTACCTATGTATATTTTTTATTTTTTTCACTTTTTTGTAATTAATTTTATTACATTTGCAAATATGTAACAGTCTCTTTAGGAATGTTGTCCCATTCTGCAACGACGGCATCTTGGAGGTCTTGATAGGTATTAATAGGAATGAACACATTTTTTTTTAAACTGAAGACATTTTTTTAGACCAATAATAATTGAGAAGTTGAACGAATCATTATGATACATACATACAAACATTTTCAAGTTTTATTTTTCATAATGTGCAAATTATTACAACACAAATATAGACAGTTTTAAAGCAAAGTCAGTTAAATATTTAAAACAATCCATTCATAAACCATTTTTAAAGCTATGCCAGTCTAATATTTAAAACCACATTTATAAATGATGGAATACTTCTTATAAAATCGAAATAGTTCTACAACTAGGTTTTCATATGTACACAAAACACGCAAATTACATAGGCAGAAGGCTGATTATGTGTGAATAAAATCATGTAGATGAACAGAAGAAGAACGACTGAAGATTACCCTCAGTTGGATTAATTTTAATAGTTCCTACTCTGTTGGTAACTGAAACTGTCAAATCCCTCATCTATAATCGCAGAACTATTTTAAAAGTAGCAATTTTATTATTTTCAATCGAGTATTGTAAGCAACAGAGAAACGTAATCAGCCAGCAATTTTAAAGTGAAACTATCCATATTTAACCTTATCGTGTCAATTAGAGACACAATTGAAAGACAATCAGTCATTGTCTATTACGTGCCCGCTTGGGGTTTCATGAATGAATTAACTAAATTTATAATATCCACAAATATTCTCCACAAAAAAACCTTGCACTCTGTATTCATAAAATACCTATCATAACATACAGGCATTCTCTCCACACAAACCTTGCATTGTTTTGCATAAAATACCTATCACAATATAGCTATTTGTGAATAATTAGCACAATTGAAAAAAAAGAAGAAAGCAAAGCATTAGAACTGTGACGTATGGTAAAATTTAAAACAATTCAAAATACACAGTGGCACTTTACAGGCTTCACAGCAGTACGGCGTTTTTTGTGTCCTCTTATTTCGAAGACAAACAACACAACGCTTCCGGAAATTCCGGTTGTTTGTTGCTGTGTAATCTGATGGTTCCAGCAGAATGGGCCAATGTGTAGACTGAATTGATCTCTGAGGCTGTTGGTGAGTAGAGCTACTGCTGGAAACAGTAAACCTACGACTCTGCGGACAATGTGATAGATGATTCGTGAGAATGGTATCTACAAGACTGAGACGAAAAGCTAAATGATTTTGACGTTTTTGTGTACATGACTCTAGCAGAATGCGAGAGTTAAGGATAGAAACATTGAGCAAGCGTTTAAAGAGTTTCATGTACCATTTGGCACAACGTTTCCGTTCTATTAAATAAGGCTCGAGCAGTTCGTCCTTTATATCCACCCCCCCCATGAATTTATCATAATCGAGGACCACCTGCGGTTTAAATCGTACTGGACGATATGGTGGACGCGACGAGACTGTAGGCAAGGCAGTAGCTGAACCATGACAAGTAGAAATCATGGTTACTCGTTCCTTGTCTTGCCACGATAATACGGAGACATCGCCGGAATGTCTCGCTATGAATTCCCCCTTTTTAAGCGGAGCCTTATTTATTACAATGGGAATGTCTCTACGAGAAGATCTCAAGGTACCAACGCAGTCGGTACCATTGAGCTTCAGAAATCTAGCTAACAGAGGCGAATTGTACCTATTATCCATAAATAGTCTATATCCTTTGTTTAGTAGGGGACTAATGAGCTCCATCACAATAGCTGTACTTTTAAGATCACCGGGCGACTGCTCCAAGACTGTAGCACTTTCTTTACCGGTGTAAACAATGAAAGACCACAAATAACCAGTGGTACTCTCGCAAAGCTCTAAAGTCTTGATACCAAACTTAGCAGCTTTGTTCTGAATATACTGTGTAAATAGCAATTTTCCTTTCCATAGGGTCAAACTCTCATCTATACAAATATCTTTATGCAAAATATAATTTGCCTGAAAACTAGAATTTAAGTGAGTAATTATTGGTCTCAGACAGTATAGTGGATCAGAGCTGCTAGCCGCGCTAATGTTGGAGGGATCGGGATAATTATTTACTATGGGATCGGAATTTATAAAATTTAATGCTCGGGTTAACGTTTCATACCTTCTCCGTGGGAAGATGCGTCTGAAAACTTCCGTTTTCAGAAGAGGATCGACAGAAAAACAACTGACAATAGTTGGCATTTTGATGATTCCCAACATCATCCAGAACGAAAAAAGGCATAAAATTTCGTGAATGTTAGTGGGATACCAATCAGACTGGAAAGCAGCAGATATTTTAGTGGCATACAGGTTCGTTTCAGCCACAATTAAGCCTAAGACGTCATCGCCCCAATAGGAGCGAAAAGCATCATATGCCGAATTGTAATCATGAACAGGACCCGTACGCTCTGGTCTAAAATTTTCCTCCTGGCCTTGAAAGGACCCCATAGTCGACCATTCAAATTGGAGGTTCTGGCCTTCCAGTCTTGAGAGACTATCCGATCCATCATTAGCGTCGAGGAATTCATCATCATTTTCGCTCCCGCTATCAACCTCTCGTTCATTATCTCTCTCGGCTCTGGCAGCACCTTGCATTCTCATCTGTTGTGGTCCTAATACATTCGTCGTCAAACTTACCAGTTCAGGGGGAACATCTTCATCATTCATCCAGATTTCTTTCAGTGGGTGTCCCACCTCCCACTGATTGTTACCCCTGCGGCCCCGGTTCGGATGCCCACGCCCACCTACATTCTGTCCTCGCACTCCCCTTCGTCCACCTCTTCGCCTACTCATTCTTCTTTCACTAGCTTCCCTTTCATTTCTTTTACTATTATTCATTTCACGCTCCTCAGGGGACACATACAAAGCGTGGGCATCCGGGGACAAAAACGAGTCCATGTTGACGTCGACCGCCACCGCCGCGTCCATCTTGATGCCCGTCCCAGCGCCCCGTGGCCGGCTCTCCGGTGCCAGGACGCTATAAAAATATATAAACTAAAATTTAATTAAATAACTTTTAGTACCTACATTTATTTCATATACGTCCGTATCGGTAAGACACGGAAGATGAGTACATTTATAAATAATATCAGTGGATATAAACTTACGATTGCGACGACTTTTTCAGGAATATTGGGGATCGTGACCTGTCGCGGGACGCTGAAGGACGCGGCGACGAATCCTAAAATATTTCAATGTTAAAACCACTGTAATCGAACTGTAATAAATACAGAATTATTGCAAATCAAACAGAAGAGAAAAAGAATTACCGTTTGGGGCAGCCTTCTTGTAGGGCGCTCCGGTGAAAGGATAGGACTGTAGGGGAGAGCTTCTGGTAAGGATGAGTGCTCCGGTGAACGCTCCCATGGTTCATCCTGAACATTAAAAAAAAACAAAATAAACACAATAGCACTTCTGGAAAGCTCCCCATGCGTTCTGGCGACAAACAGCGATGCGAGACTTCATCCTAAAATGTATTTAATAAAGAATAAATCCATGCATAAAATTTTCATCAAAATGCAATGAAAAATACAGTTCACAAATTCATTATTATTATTATTATTTTAGGGCAAACATTACATCCTCATCGTCAATGAACTCATCGTGTTCATCGCCGCTCTCCTCTTCTACATCCGGATCTTCCTCGTCGTATAAGAGGTCGAGGAAGTCCGCAGAAGGCTCCTGGTTTTCCCGCCAATTAGACATGCTGTAAAACAAAAAGAGAAAAAATATCACATTAGTACCAACATAAACCCTCTTCAGTTAATTTTGTTTTGTAAAAAAAAAATTATAGATTATAGGTATTGAGTTAATGTAAAAATAAATATAAAATACCGCTATCACTATTGATGATGACGAAATTTTATCAACACGTACTAACAACACACTTAAATACATCAACCTAGACAAACCTACAATAAATTTAATTGAAAATTTTTAAAACCTCCATTGCTAAAAAGTTAAACTCACATTTAAAGAGTTAAAAATAATGCTTTCCTATTGTTAAGCCATGAATTTTTATGTAGCGTCAGGGTACCACTTAAGTAATGAATCTTCCTACTAGGTGTGTACTTACTAACGGTACCCCGGTGTGACATAACTACACGGTTTAAGTGCTATGGTGCCACAGAGAGACAGACAGATATATTAATTAAGTTCGTGAACATTTTCATAAGATGTTGGCAGGTTCATCACAGAGTTGATTGATACTCAGATTAGTTTTTCTCTAACAACGAATTTTTATCTCTCTTGACTACTGTATTTATTTTGTTTAAGTATGTATGTATCTGTGTATTTATTTTTATGTGTTACTTTTTTTATGTCTGTTAATTTTTACCCTGTTCACCTACCTTGTTCTGTCTCTGCGCCACATGAAGGTAGACTGGTAGAAAATGCCAAAGGCATTATGTTCGCCTTTGCACATTATTATTACTTGTGCATAAAGTTTTAATAAATAAAAATATTAGTATTAAAACACCCCTCTTTTGGCGGCGGGGGTTTTAAGAAAAGTTTCAAACAAACGTAGTTCAACCAAAATGGCTTGTTGTATTATAAAAGGCAAAACACCGTAACGACACGCCTTTTTACAAGTTTTTTATCACTAAAATTCACCAAAAACGCTATTATATCTTTGTTTATACGATTCTAATTACTTTAAACAATAGTTTACATTTACTAACATCATCACATACCATCATAATTTACACGAAAATCGGAAACCATGTCCACAAACTTTAACGGCTATAATAGTAGATATGTAGTTATAACATTGTATTGATGGCAAATTATACTCTAAATAGAAACATTATACGCAAATTATAACTCTATTAACATTCTTAATGTACTTACTTCGTAAAATCTGGGAAAAATACAAAAATCACCCGCAAAAATTCCTAGCGTACCAAATAAAATAATAAATTTAGCAGTAAATTGAGTGAATGCTTATTTAATTATCCACCCGAAAAAAAACAGAGCATAGCATAGACTATAAATACAATGAATAAAATTCATTCATTCAATTGGTAGGAAATTTATCCAAGAACGTAAGTAACTCAACTTGTTCATACAAAAGTAGTCTCTACTGATCGGACTTATGGTCTAGAATGAAGTGGGTGAGTGAGGACGCCGCCGCCGGGAATCGACCGGTACAGGTTCTCTATGTCGGGTTTGACGTTGACACATAGACATAGAGAAAATAGACTGAGTGTTCCTTAATTAAGGGCTTAATACACTATCTGATTTTTACCATCCTAATTAAAATAGGAGCAGTAAGGAAGCAAACTGCAAAGTAAGGAAGCAAGCGATCAGACTACACTAAATTAGATTCTAAATCGTCAGAGGAGTCATAGGCATGGGCGTTTTCGGTTTTTGACGCAAACCGATATGGAACAGGTATGTGGCTTTCATAGCGAAATCTAAACCAGTTTTCAGATATTCAAATCAGTAGAACGGTTTGCTCACATAGGTAACCTCGATATTCAGCAGAACGAACGCAAGAGGAGCGCAAACAAAAGATAAACGCAATGTTTGTAATGTTTCTGCGCCGATAGAAGAATCGAATGGCGATTCATTCCCCCATCCGCACCCTTTATGGGGGGCTGTTGGGAGCGGCTAGTCCGCTCGGTGAAAAATGCTATCGCCGTCACATTGAAGCAGCGGACTCCCAAGGAAGATGTATTAAACACCCCGCTCTTAGAGGCTGAGTGCATTATCAACTCAAGACCACTGACGCACGTCTCGGTGGATGCGGATGCAGAGTACGCCCTGACTCCATTCACTTTTATGATCGGAAACCCGAGCAGCGAGCCTGACATTAATGTCTTCGACGACGCCGATTTGCTTCGACGTGCTGACTGGAGGAAAGCGCAAAGGCTGGCAGACAATTTTTGGCAGCGCTTCGTGCTCGAGTACCTGCCCACGCTCACACCTAGGAGGCGGTTGCAGGAGGTTCGTCCGTTAAGGGTGGGCGATCTAGTCTTCATCGCAGATGGCACGCTACCCAGGAACCAATGGCCTCGAGGGCGAATCGCGGCAGTGCACCCGGGAAAGGACGGGATTGTCAGAGTTGTGGACGTCACCACGAAGGGGGGCGTGCTGCGACGACCCTTTCTCGAAAGGTGGTATTGCTGGTCGCCGGCCAGTACAATGGTGCTTCACACCGTCGGGGGCCATGTTGGCGACCAGCTACCAAACTCTTTGATAATTTTTAGTATTTTTCTTCTTTTTTGCTTAGAAGTCTTGTTGTTTTGTTTTTTATGAAAAAATCAGTCTGTAAAAATATGTGCTGCTGAAATAAACCAAAAAGCTGTACTTGTGGTTTTTATTCTAAATTGATCCTGTTCTCAACAATGACGTTGAATTGGTAATAAGCTGAGATTTCACAGGAACGAACGAAGTACACCAGGTTTTATGTGCGCATTCGTTGATGTACTTATTACTTATATCGTGTACTCATTAGATAATTCGTATACTCATTAGTTAATTTGTTTCGTAGTGAAACTTTTCGTTTTGTCATAGTTCTAACCGATGACGTTCAAGGTCCAGGATCCATGAAACTCGGCTCTTCAATAACTAAAATTGGTGCATTTAATTCCACAACACAACGTTTCCAGTCACTATTTGACTCTTGCCAAAGTAGCCAACCTTTGTATTGTTTTTTGAAGTCTTCGCAATTCGGACGCACTTGCTGCCATCTCTTCATTGCAGCTCGAGTAAATCTTCGGCAAAACTCTCTTAGAGTCAAATTGTCCTCTTCAGAAAAGGTGTGGTCTAATCTAGACACCAATGCTAATAAGTGATCCCTTTTAACGGGTAGGGCTGGTCTTAATAATTGAAAAACTAACAACAATAACAATTGTCATACTTGGAATAAAGGCTGAAAAATTGTTAAAATTAAAATTACCTCAAAGTGGTAATAAGCTGAGATCGGACGTGAACGAACCTAAGTATAAAAAAATTAAAAATAATGTTGTGGTTCAATAACGTTAATTTGTATAATTGAGTAGAGTAATTATCAGTTATTGGGCAAATTTTTGAGCAATATTTAGGTACTGCTGTTCCAAATTAATTAGCTTACAATCGAGACGTTTAGAGGATAATTTAGCAGTCAGAGTTTGTGTCTCGTGTCTACAAAGACTGACTGCTATATTATCCACTAAGGATAAGACACACTTTTTCCGAAGAGGACAGTTTGATTCTAAGAGAGTTTTGCCGAAGATTTACTCGAGCTGCTATGAAGAGATGGCAGCAAGTGCGTCCGAATTGCGAAGACTTCAAAAAACAATATAAAGGTTGGCTACTTTGGCAAGAGTCAAATAGTGACTGGAAACGTTGTGTTGTGGAATTAAATGCACCAATTTTAGTTATTGAAGAGCCGAGTTTCATGGATCCTGGACCTCGAACGTCATCGGTTGGAACTATGACAAAACGAAAAGTTTCACTACGTTAATAAATTAACTAATCAATTTTAAATGTGGCCTTGGACGATAGAGCTTGGGCGCAAGCTAGTCTTCCTATTCGAATGGGAGGCCTCGGCGTCCGCAAAATTTCTAGTATTTGTTTGCGGTCGGTCTGCGGCACTGAGAAATTAATCAGTGCCGTTCTTCGCCGAGGCTATGGATGCCTGGAAAATCGCTTGCCCGAATTCAGATCTTCCCGAGAACCCATTTTCCCAGAGTCGGTGGGATGAGCCGCTCAGCAGAGCGGTGCAGAAGTACCTAATTGACTCATCTGCCACTGCTACTGAGCGTGCGCGCCTGCTCGCTGTGGGTGAATGGGAGTCGGGACTATGGCTTCTTGCACTACCGTCGTCGAACATAGGTACGGTTTTCGATGACACTACTTTCCACCTCGCTGCTTCCCTTCGTCTAGGAGCTCCATGTGTTTCTCCTCATCGCTGTCACTGTGGGGAAGTTGTCAACAGCCTCGGGCATCACGGTCTATCTTGCAGTCGTAGTGCGGGTCGCATAGCACGGCATGCACACATTAATGACATCATCCGACGTGCTCTTGTTTCCGTCGGCGTTCCAGCTGTTTTAGAACCCAATGGCTTGGCACGCGACGATGGCAAAAGACCGGACGGTATGTCTTTATTCCCTTGGAAGATGGGTAGGCCTTTAGTATGAGATGCTACTTGTGTCGATACTCTTGCGCCATGCCATCTTCCTGGGTCTACATGCTGTGCTGGTGCTGCTGCTGCGGCTGCTGAGAACCTCAAGCGGCGTAAATATAGTAACCTTGTTAGTAGTTATACTTTCGAGCCGTTTGGGGTTGAAACTCTTGGGCCGTGGGGTCCGAGTGCTCGTCTTCTGTTCAAAGACATCTCCAAACGTTTGGTTGACGCTTCCCATGACCCAAGGGCTGGCCTCTACTTTGGCCAGAGGCTAAGCATTACCATTCAACGTGGCAATGCAGCCAGTCTTTTGGGCACTTTACCAGCTGGCAGCGATGCAGAGGAATTTTTTGATGCTTTGTAAATATTTTTTGTTAGGTTTAGTTATTGTTTTTTTTTTTTAGTGTTTGTATAATATAGTTAAGGTTTTACAGAAATAAATAACTCAGACACTAATGAGAATACGAATTATCTAATGAGTACACGATATAAGTAATAAGTACATCAACGAATGCGCGCATAAAACCTGGTGTATTTCGTTCGTTCCTGTGAAATCTCAGCTTATTACCAACTCGACGTCATTTTAATTTTAACAATTTTTGAGCCAATATTCCAAATGTGACAAATGTTTTTGTTTTTTTCATTATTAGGACCAGCACTTCCCACTTACTCATAAATGCATTCTAAAAATACAGTATGAAAAATTAAAATACTCTCCGATTTTTAAAAAAAAAACCGCACCTGCACTCAATTTTTTAAATAAATAGAAGTATCACCGTGTGTGAGGATATTTCGGCCAAACGCGCGGTTTTGGAGATATTTGATATTTTTAACCTAGTTCCATACATTTTCTTTAACTTTTGTGTTTTAAAAATAGATACACTGACTCCAATGATCCAATATTTCATATTTATGTATAATAATGGTTCATTCATCCAAAAAAACCCGACTTTCAACAAAAGCAAACGAAGTTCTATGAAACTCAAAATCCAGACCACAGTGCATCGTCGCGCCGTGAATTCGCGCCGTGAATCACGCAGGGAGTTCGCGCGCGAACTGTGTCCCTCCACACTCGCAAAGGTTCACAGTCTTGTACGCGATTATTATGGACGACGACGTGATTTCTGCTGCTGCTGTGTCACTACTTGCCATTGCCTATTACAATTACCTTTGTGTTAAAGATAAGAAGAATATAAAAAAGAGATGGTGAAGAAGACGACTAAAAACTGAACTGAAAAACTGTGAGTGTGGACTGTGGATACTGTCACGTTCGCGCGCCGCAAGCCCTTTGTCGCGGGCCAAACTCAGACCAATAATTTATTGGTCTGAGGGGCCAAAATACCGACACTGATCGGGGAACGGCGCGAAGCGTGAACGAGAAGCGCGAACAACACACTAACTCGATCACGAACAAACGCGAACGAAACGCGAACTCGTGATTCGCAGTAATCGCAGTTGTCGCGGGCTTTCGTGGCCGTTCGCGCCGCGAGTGTAGAGCCGGCTTAAGATTCGTAATTTCGTACAGAGTCACAGTCGTCAGTGTCAACCTCTTGTCAGTGTCGCGCACGGTCGGTAGTTCACTGCGCGACTCGCGAACGGACGGAAGTAAAACAACAAAAGTCCGCGTGTGAAGAGGTTGTTAAATATTGTGCAACTAATACGATATAAAGTTATTTTATTAGTTGTCTGCTACTAAGCTTACTATTTCTATAAAGTTAATGTCAAAATGGCGGACGGCCAGTTTAGTGATTACGAAGAAGATGTAACTGCAAAGGTTAAGACAGTCCGGGTAAGAAGACGTTCCCAACGTTGTTACCATAATATTGTGCAACAAGCATACACTCCCTTTATTATTGTGACAATCCCTTGATATAAGACTTAGGTCATGTTCCTCTGGCTGGACCAATATCTTAAACGTGTTTACTTTCACAGTTTTCAGATGTTCCACTCATAAAAACTCTAAGTACCGATGACGAAGATGATGACGACTTCAATTCTGACGAGTACTTCCACGATTCTGATGACCCGGGTCAGAATAAAAAGAAAACCAACGTCAACTGCCAAGCACCGTCCAGTAAAGTCAGCACTTACCAGCCCAGCGAAAAGTTGTTCAAGAAATACGTTCACAAGATAAATGTTGACCAATATGAACCAATTTCCCGTAAAACGGAGAAGTTCATGGATATCAATGATAGAAAACACGACAATGACAGGATAAGGATAAAAGACAAGCATGACAGAGCGACAGCCGAACAGGTCATGGACCCTCGCACCAAAATGATTCTATTCAAACTTCTTAATAGAGGCATCATTAATGAAATCAATGGTTGCATCTCAACAGGCAAAGAAGCCAATGTTTATCATGCAACATCAAAAGATGGAAAAGACTATGCTATTAAAATCTTCAAAACTTCTATTTTAGTCTTCAAAGATCGAGACAAGTATGTATCAGGAGAATACAGATTCAGAAATGGATATTGCAAGTCTAACCCTCGTAAGATGGTACGAACATGGGCGGAAAAAGAAATGAGAAATCTTGTACGAATGCACAACGCTCAGTTGAGTGTACCGGAACCTGTTATTCTACGCAGTCATGTGTTAGTTATGTCTTTCATGGGGGAAGACGGGTGGCCATCTCCAAAACTCAAAGATGTTGAAATATCCCAATCAACAGCTCGATCAATGTACAGAGATATCGTCATGATGATGTGGAAAATGTTTAACATTTGTAAATTGGTACACGCTGACTTATCAGAATTTAACCTTTTATACCACCAAGGGAATATAGTTATCATAGATGTGTCCCAGTCCGTAGAACATGACCATCCTCACGCATTCGAGTTCTTACGTAAGGATTGCACAAATATATCAGACTTCTTTAGGAAAAAAGGTGTTGCAACATTGACTGTTAAGGAACTGTTTGATTTTATAACTGATTCTACGATAAATGAGAAGAACTTGGAAGAATGTCTTGAGAAGCTGTCTGACAAGGCCGCTACAAGAAACTTTGACGATATGACGGCTCAGGAGCAGGTTGAAGAGGAAGCCTTCAAGAATATCTACATTCCAAAACGACTTACTGAGGTAAGATATTTAAATTAAAAATTAAATAAAATAAAAGTAGCCTCAATTCCATTTTTACATACAATAATGATTTTTACTTATACTTAATTGAGTTTCTGATAATGGAATGCCTTTGGGCAAAGGCCTCCCCAACTCCCTCCGGTGTTGCCTGTCAGCTGCCACTCTGGTCCAGCTAGGTTCCAGTGTTTGCACCATGTCAACTTCCCACCTTTTGGCTGGTCTTCCCTTTCTTCTAATGCCATCCCGAGGGTACCAGAGTGTAACCTGTCTGCTCCATTTGTCCAGGTTGCAGCGCAGCATCTGGCCTGTCCATCTTCAGTTCTGCCAGTCTACTCTCTCTTCCTAAGATATTAAAATTAAACCATATCTAATTCAAGTCCACAGCAATAATGGAAACTGGTGTAGAATTTAGACTTGCCTTTAAGTAGGAAAGTGGAAATAAACTTTCTCACTTATCATAACAATATTTACTCCTATGATTTGTGTTGACAAACATGTGCTTTTTTAGAATACCTCATGTATAGACAGGATAGTAATATTTTTATTTCTTCATGATAACAAACAATTGCACAATAAATCAATACTATAATATATAAAGCGGAAATGTTTGATTGTTTGTTTGCATTAAATAGCCTCAGAAACTACTGGACCGATTTGGAAAATTCTTTCACTGTTGGGAAGCTACACTATCCCGGGTGAGATAGTCTACTTTTATCCCTGTATTCCCACAGGAACGGGAACAACGCGGGTGAAACCGCGGGGAGTCTGCTAGTACTAATATAACTCAAATAGTTTTCCACAAAGGAGGGTGATTCCATAATTATATTATTGAGCCTCTGTTAATGACTAAAACTGTATATATGACTCGTAACCAAACTTAATCAGCCTTTCACTGAGCATCTAGTTCAAAATGTATGAAGAAACACTGCTTACAAGACTTATTTCTTGTAGAACTTTATTTATTTATTTAATACTTCATGCACACAAATGTAGGTGTCAGGCATTTTCTACCATTCAACCTTTAGATCATGCAGAGACAAACAGTGGTAGGTGCAATACTGTAAGAAATTTGAAAGAAAAGTAAACATCATTTTTTTTTCAATCTTACAATCCAGTCCTTGACTGCAATTCCACCTGATGGTAAGCAGTGATGCAATCCGTGGTGGTGAAGTGCACTAGTTTATTAAGAGCCTATTATAGCTATTCTGAAGTCATAGATACTATCAAGGCAGTTAATATTCTATTTGTAACACATTTTAATATCGGACACAAGGTTAATCAAATACTTCTAAAGTAAATAATTATAATCCTTGGGGAGTTGGGCAGAAGTTTATCTGTAGTACACTCACATTTTACCAGTAATGTTCAAGTTCCATTTAACTCTTTTTTAACCACCCTAAGTCGGATTTATCAGACAACTATTTTCGGGCCATTCCGCCTGAGTCGTATTTATACGTCAAAAAAAAGGTTCTTCCAATTTAATTTTTGGTCCTAATCTGCATTCTTCCCAAAAATAGGCCATGATAAATGTATTGACGATTTATAAGGCCGGGGCGGGGGACACGACAATTGATATAAAAACTGGAGGTTAAAAGGTTAATAGAGGGCAAGTCTATGTGTGCGTCCACAATGCGAGCCTAGCGCGGTTGCGACGACGGGCGCGAATTATCAAACATATGAAACGCCCCTTTGCGTCCATATTGTAGTGACTAAGGCGGAAGCCTAGCGCGACGGGACTGAGCGAGAAAGCGGGCGTACTTTTCAAACGCTTCTGTCCGCGCGTTCTGGCCATTCTACGGGCCTAGTCATTGAGCGACCCAATGCGCGGGCGGCGGGGATATCAAATCAGTTTGGTCTTGTCGCTCGGCGTTAGGGCGTTTGCACTAAAATGGCGGTAAATACTGAATTGTTTTTAAGTGGCAAAGTATGCATCCACATCACAATAATCGCACAATAACAAGAACATTATGGAGTAAAATGAAAGAATTTTGTAGGGTACAATTTCAACTCTTCGTATGAGTTAAAAATATTAAGTACCACTTATTTCTCTGTTTTTATTTATTTGGTGCACACCATTTCGAGTGCTTAGCACCTCCCATCTCAGGATCGGACTGTCTTGTACTAATATCAAATCCTCGTCCATGGTCTGTTATTTTTTTTTTTTATATATATAAAGGGTCTACTCTTGACCTCAATCTTGTCCTGCGGTCAGAGATGAGGTCGACGATGGAACGAGCTTACCCATAAGAAGCCTATTAACTCGCGACTAACTATTAACTGTTACCCCTGAATCACATCCAAACGCTACAACAGATCGCGCGTCAATGTGGCTACCGCACCGCACCGCTTGTCGCGCTCGCCACAGGCCCCAGCCACCGCGGATTCACTGTGGACGCACACTTAGGCCATTGATCAATCACAAATCCAAATTATCACTGCTGCTAAGTAATTCTAGATTGAAAAACTCAGTAATGCTTTGTCCAAATTTCATTCTTCACCTTTTCCCAGCCATTTTCCCAACTGATTCTGACCACACTTATAATATGACTTCAGGTGATAAACTATGAGAGAGACATCACAAAAGCAAAGACGGGTGACTCCGAGGACTTAGCATACAAGAAAATTGCTGGCTTCAATGAGGATCTGACTGCGGCAGATAAGCCCGATATTCTAGAAGAAGATGATATATCTGCTAGTGGCTCTGATAGCAGCTCAGATGGGGAAGATGATGATGGTATGTTATTTTTTATCATTATAGACCAACTTTCAATAGTCCTCTTGGCAATAATAGAAATGCTGGGCAATATAAGCTATGATTATAGATAGCATGGATATGGCATGCAGGTACAGAAACTAGGGTTTCCAAGTAGCACATAATGACACATTGCTATTTTTGTTAAATGTATTTTGATTGACATGATTGATTGACAAGAGGAGCTTGTGGCTAAATTATAACAGCCGCATGGGTCGATCGAAGGTAAGGCTACGCTTGACGAGGTCGGTCCGTGGATGGGTGACCATTTATTACATACCAAGACTCCTCCGTGCCTCGGAAAGCACGTTAAGCCGTTGGTCCCGGCTGTCATTTGTAGATCTTTGACAGTCGTTACTTGTAGTCAGAAGCCCGAAAGTCTGACAACCAGTTTAACCAAGGGGTATCATGTTACCCAGTTACTGGGTTGTGGAGGTCAGACAGGCAGTCGCTCCATGTAAAACACTGGTATTCAGCTGCATCCGGTTAAACTGGAAGCCGACCCCAACATAGTTGGGAAAAGGCTAGGCAGATGATGATGTATTTTGATTGACAACTTCAAAGTCGCCTTCAAAATGCCTACTTCAGAGGAGCAAGCTTGAATCGACACTGTCAAGTATTATATTAGTATTACACTGTTAAATGTACATATGAAAAACTAAAATATGCCCAGCACGCCTGGCGTCACGATTATATGACGGATGGATTTAAGATGTAATAGATCATTCATGGTAATTCAATAAAATCTTTGAGTACATGAGACTACGATTTATAAGTCTAAACAACCTTTACAACCTGCTGGATACTTCCCAATTAGTAATATTTTTTGTCTGTCTTTTCTGAGGATTGTCCCTTTCCTATGATAAATGAGGAACATAATATCGAAATCAAGATTAATAGTCATTTACCCAAGTTAGGCTGAGACTTTATAACGTCTAAAATTACTTATGACAGTCTCTAAAAAGCTCGCCTTTTGCCACTTCATAGTCTTTTTTGCTGGGAAGAAGAAGTGGCGCAACAAACTTCCCAGCAACACATCTGTGTGATAAGTTGGACAATCCCTCCCACGTTCATTATACCCTAGCCCTAAACAAAACTAAAATATAAAAATAATTAGTTTCAGATTCATCAAAGCAGTTCAAAAACAGCGCCCGGCCAAGAGATGAATCACCTAATAGTAAAAAGTTAAGAAAAAAGGCAGTAAAAGATGAGAAAGCAGAGAGAAGAAAAACTAAAACTAAGAAACATGTTAAGAAACGACGCGACAAGGGAGCGGGAAAGAGATAGATGTATTTTAAACAGTTTTTATTATATAGAACAGAGATATATTTTATATTTTCAAAGTGCCCTTTATTAATATTTGATGGAATTCTTTCCAACATTGTTGGACAAGATATGAACTTAAACAACTAGAGTAACTAATGTTTGTTGAAACTTGACATCTTTAAGTAACACTTAAAGATATCAAGTTTGAACAAATGTTAGTTCGTCCTAGCTTGACATTTCGTCAACCCGGTTGCGTTTAACGCAACCCAGACACAAGCATATTTAGCACAGTTAGAGGTTGCATATTGCAGTATTAGTACTTGCTTACTATATTAAAATAAGATAATAAGATTTTAGAAGTTAAGTTACTGCTGCATCAGTCCTCTTCCTCTCTTCTAAGTTTTTGCTGTGCCCGATAATAATGATTCTGTACCTTTATATTCTTAAGACCATTTATGTATAGACGCCAGCACATCAAGTTACCCCAATGTGTCAAATTTTCCCAATTGAAAATGAACCTTATTTTCTTTGACATAAAGTTGAAAAACGATCAAAGAAATTTGACAGATTGGGGTAACTTGATGTGCTGGCGTCTGTACATTGTGGAACGCAATAAATATTGAGTATTGAGTAATAACAAGACTTACTAGTAATGTGCAACCTAAATGGCTAGTATGCTTTTGAAAAATATAAAGCATTTCGTTTATTAAATCCCTTGGAAATGTATGAAAATATTGAATTTTCGAACTCATTTAAGTCAAGTAAATTTAAAACTGTAGTAATTCCTTACGGTTTTGATTTCATAGTAATAGATACTAGACAGTAGACGTTATAAGTTCTAAAAGAATACTGCGTTTTTTCTTTTCGCCTTACTTTCTTATTTGGATCAAAACAGTTGATATTCTTTAGGCAAACAGCAGTCGGACTCTTCAAATAGTTTTTCTATTTACTTTTTGTGATGTGAGTCATATTTTCTTATCCAGTCTGATTTTATATTTGATTCAAAGAGGTTTCTATTGTTAGCTTATGTGTTCTTGATAATCTGTGGACCAGTGTCGAGTCTTTAACTGAACTACTACAGGATGTACAGACGCCAGCATATCAACCTACCCCAAACTGTAAAATTTTCCCAATTAAACATGAACCTTATTGTGTTTATAATAAAGTTGAAAATCTATCAAAGAAATTTGACACATTGGGGTAAGTTGATCTGCTGGCGTCTGTCTTAACACGACCTTACTTGTCGCGTGTTTTGATTTCAGACTATTATTTGTTATTAAATAATCCATGAAAATGCTATGAATGGTTTATAATCACACATTGTTTTTAAATTATGGAACCATTTTTTACAGGCTGTTCTACCCATGAATATGAACAACTTTCAATACGGAACCAACTCATCAAAAAGAATCTGCTGTTGCTTACAAAAGTTTGATAATTATCTACTTGACCAACATTTTTCGAGTTGGTCCCATAGCGAAAGTTGTTAGCTTTCTGTGAAATTTAGACCCATGATTTAATAAAAACACTGTATTGCGTTGCACAGGTCAATATCTATATTATTTAATTTTAAGTAAACGGTACAGTAAGCTGTTGTGTGTGTTGTAGTACTGTCTTCAAATACCTATAAAGTTATTGTCCTAAGTAATTAGGATGAATAAAACGATTATTTACTTGTCAATTTATATTTTATTTCAAGTTTCATAAAAAAGTAAAAAAAACCTTTCAATAAAATTTGACGAATGAAATTCATTACTAGTTCTATCTATCTTCAAATAAATAATAATATAACTGTTTTAATACCTCTGTAAGCGCAAAATTTCATTCGTCATTTGTGTTACGCCAAAATTGTTTTTGCTGTCAAGAAAATATCAACCTTATGTGCGTAATCTTAGGTCTGAAATCTGCGGAATGCCATTTGAAAATCCTAAGTTACGTCCATAAGGTTTATTTTCACTTGTAAGCAAACTTCTTCTGATTCAAAAGATGCATCCAAATATGACTTAACATTAGGAGACTATTATTTGCAATCTTTACTGTAAATGTATTGCATGTTGATTGTACATTTTGCGTCTACCTCAAAGCAAATAATTAGCCGCTGACTTTACTCGTAAGCTGCGTATTGCTCGCAGTACACATTGTAGTGTGACCTTTTGCGCATACTAACAGAATAACAGAATTAGTTAGCTCATAATCGCTGCTAGCTTCAAGTTATATTCGGGTGCAGTCTAGGCATTTAATATTTTGTTCAAAAACAAATAATAATCATAAATTACGTTTATCACGTGTATTTTAAGCTGTGTCGCTGTGTGACAGCTATTTTATCTATACTACCATTTACCACTAATTTATTTAGGAAAGAGCCGCAGAAATTGGACTGAATGTTAACATTTAAAACGCCGTATTGGAATACATTATACAATTCAGAGATTACAATCAATATAACAAAATTCGTACTTCGCTTGCTACTATTTATATTTTATATCATCTGCAAGTAAATTGGCACCTTACTTTCTCGATGACATTGCTCACTAAATATGGAATGTAGGTACATCTATGAATTCCATTATTAAGAAAAACGTACATGGAAAGCGTACAAAAGCTGTTTCCTCTTTATTAATATCCCACAGATGCCAACTTTTATCATATTTTACATTTTCATTATGCCAACACCAAACTATCTTATAAACTACTTACATCTCTTTTTAAAGTACCTACTGGGCTGTATGCTTATAAATATCACACTAATAATGGTCCCCATTAAAGTAATCTTAATATAAATCTTGCTCTAATATTTACAAAATATCTTTTTTTTTTAAAGTGTCATGAAGGTAGGTAAGAATATAAGAATTACTATTTATTTTTGTTTGCTAGCAACTTTCATAAAGAGTCGATACCAGAAAGTCTTCATAAGATGGAAGTTCCAGGGTTGCCCGCGAAATAAAAAAAAATCTGTTCAGGGTCAGGCTGTTTGTTAAACAAAATATAAGTATAGCGCAAAGAGATTTAAAATACTATAGAGTGGGCATGTCAAGGAAATGTCTTAGAAAAACTTTGATCCCATGTCTCAGTAACGCCATCTAGAATAATATATGAATATTGGAGCGGCAGCGGAGCGTACTACAAAAAACTCATAGACTTGTATCCAGCAGGACACACTTTTTCGGACGAAAATTTTGTTCGTGATGTCCGGTCTATAGGTATTGAATGTCTTTGGTATATCGCGATTGTAACACATAATGTGTTTCCAAATTAAAATCATTAAAACTACCCTCTAAAGACTTGATTTTTTGCAAAAACAAACATTTAAATTCCGCGGGCTACCCTGGCGCTTCCACCTAAAGCGGCAGGACTAACTAATATAAAAATTATCGACCTCAACCTACTCTTGGTTTTTACTGACACGTCGGAAAATATTCTTATAAATTTAGTTTTACTTAAGCCAAACAACTATTTTAAATACTAAATTAAATTAAGTTAATATACCGAACTATTCAAATTTAAGGGCAAGAGAAATGAGTACACTGCCTTGTTATCAACTAGTTTAAATCTACAGAAATATCAGTCACAAATGTATCTGTACATAGTATCTTTGGCTGGATACATATCTGTTATACATTAAGCTAATTAACGAAGAGCGTTCCCGTTAACCCGGAATTTTCAAAGAGCGTTCCCGTGGTCTGTGCTAACGTCTATATATTATGCTACAAAAAATACATTAAAAAAATCTCAAAAAAATGACACAGGTGTGCTATATTTTGTCGAGATATGCGGATGTAAATTGTAGGTAGGAAATAGCTGATCTCTTTTAAATGTATAGTAATATGTTTTTAGCATATTTTAAGACGCAATACTATTGCCGGTTAACGGGGATGCCCTTAGTTAATTATGATAATGTATACTCATAACATGTTTTGTGACAAAAAAAATGTTTGTTACGATTCCCGGTTTCTCAGGTCTGCACATTTTTTTTTTCTTTTAATATTGATTCGATTATGGAACCGCGACAAAATAACTGCGTCTCATTTTTTACCCCTCACACAGTCGTTGCTCTTATCTCATTACTTAAAAATAACTTTTCTCATGAGACCAAAATGGAAATAACAACAAAAAACGGCAAATTGTTCTTCGCGATCTCAGTTTTGCTCTCATGAGTTATTCATAAGCAATGACATTAGTAGGTACAATGACCCTGTAAGCGGTTTTCAGTTCTTTCAAATTATATCTATTTTTCTATATAATAAAAATAAATCACCGAAACGTAGGTATGTACCCGCATAACTCCCGAACGTCTGAGCCAAATTTGATAATTCTTTTTTTTTGTTTATGTTGGTGGGTGGGGCCTAACGATCGGGTTTGAAACCAATTTTCCAAGTTTGCTCAAGGCGGATTGGTGTTTACAGACTAAATTAGCTAAGTCTAGGTTTCTTAACGATGTTTTCCTACACGCGTAGCATGATCCCCGTAAAAACGAATTTTGTATACCTACTGAAGCATCAGCAAAGTAACAGATTGTAGAAACATTTCTTTTGTTTTGAGCACGAAAATGTCAAGAATTATGAGAAATGTGTCGATTCTTCATTCTACAATATAGTCTATAATATCGAGCATTATTTCTTCTATAATCGACAAAAATGTTTCTACCAACTAAAAAAAAAAATTAAAAAATAAATATCCACAACTTTTTCACTCAACGCCATCTAGTCCCAAGCTGTTATGGGCACGAAACATTTGTCCTGGGTGGGAATCGAACCCACGACCTCCGGCATAGCAGTCAGGGTCACTAACTACTAGACCAACAGGGCAGTCAATCTTGTAATCTAGATGACGGACTAAAACTTAAATTTTGTCAAATTTGCCATTGGAAGAGTCACGCTGGGACTTGTCAGGATTTAAACCTACAAGCTTGTTTTTTCGTTTAGATACTGGTCTATTGGATATTAACTAGATGGATATTGTTTGTTTTGTTTTATCAAGATTGATATCTTATTTTTCAAAGCTCTGTTCAGAAAAAATAATAAACCCATTTCGGAAATCAAATCAAAGACCATCATAGTTAATATTATGTTAGGTATATCTCAGAAACCGAGCATGAGTGATTGAAATAAAATTATCCCACAGGATACAATTTAATTCAATACAATACCATTTAACCAACTATATTTTAATGGGCAAGCTTTGTTTAGCATCTGGAAATATTACTAGCAATATTAGTTGAAAATCACTAGAATTGCATGTTTTTTTTCTTAAGCAAAAAGAAAATCATAATGCCAGACGAATTATCCAGACAGGAAGGTCTAGGTTACTTGTAAATTTACTTCTTATTGAACATTTAGTCAAACAAAAAATCAACGGTGTAATCTATGTAAGTAAGTAGGTACCTATAGAAAAAGACATTCAGCAAATTTTAATGAATAACTAAATCCCGCAGTAAATCTTAAATTATAATTTTGACCTTGCGTTTGAAAAACTCGCCCTCACAGTATTGTGTCATGAATTGTTAAAACTTTTTGCCCCCTTGCACCAAAAAATCTTTAAATACAATTAGCCCTAACTACAATAAACATCGTATCTAGTCGCCGCAGAACCTCTTGGCCGTAAAAACATGTGTGTTCTCGAACTCGCATGGATTTAAAAAAATTGTAGGTACCTAGTTCATATTTCATCATTGTAGCGGCATTGGTTTTTTTCACATTCAAATAAAAAAATATAAACTAACATTGATTTTTGCGTGGAACTGACTCTTTAACAGTATATTTTACTCTTATTTAAGTACCTAGGCACTAAATTTCAGTTTTCTAAAACATCTTCTTCGTATGACAGGCATCCCCAAGTAATAAATTCATTAGATGTTTAGATTTTTGATGCAAGTGGACCTTTCAATAACATAAAATCACGTTAATTGTTAACCAATTCGAGACAAAGAATCATTAACATATTCCCACATTCAAACAACTGATATTAGATCCTATCAACCATTAATTTAACTACAAAATACAATAAGGTTTAAATATATCTTAATAATTTAATCTTAAATTATCACAAGAAATCAAAAGTAATTTTGTACTAACAGAAATGTGTAATGCAATTAATTATATCACAATTAATAACACCTAAAGGGCAATTGCTTGTTTGAAATCGGGGTATCATGTAGCAAAGCGCCATCTTAGACCGATATAACACATAGATCGGAAGACAAACATAATACCAAGCATAGTGGCGATTTCTAACCAGACCGAACTGTTTTCTATATCTAAATATTTGAGCAAAACATCAGGTTTGGCGAAGTGACAATACATGTCCTCACAATCTAAGGGTTGTCGATCGAAGCCGAAAATGGTGAGGACCATAGCGACTATACCACATCTGATGAAGGAAGTCTTCATAAGAATGTTCATCATGAGAGGAATCTCGTGAGCGAAGTCAAAGCCATAGATAGCTAGGCCCAGGAATGGGGCTATGGCTGATGGTCCGATGGCGCAGCCATTCTGGAAAAAAGAAGAACATCATTATTAAACAAGTTTTTTCTAACAAACTACATTTTGTGCACGATATACCTACGGAATTTTCATGTCCGTTAATAAGTTATATGTTATGGATTCTAATATTTCTAACGATTAGAAATTAATAATTTGAGCACCTTGTTACTAGTAACAAAATTATATTGAACTAACGGGAAACCGTAATTTGGAAAAACGAGCGCCATCAGTTTAAATTTGTTGGAGTCAATGTCTTAAGTCTCCATTTTTACAAGAGCCAAATATATGTAAGTAAGTACTTATATCTATTCAATTCGTTCAAAAAAAGATGACCAACTCACCGTAACATTGAAGACAGATCCAATCGCCATGCCCATGCCTTCAGCTGCTAATGACAAAATGTTTCCAACGAGACAGAATGTCACGAAACGAATCACAGAGAATGGGACGCCGACCATGAAGTAGACGATGGTACAGAATATGATGTTGAACGTCACTTGGACTGGAAGTTTGGAGACTGTGAGGGCTGCGTAGTATGGAGTTAGGCTGTACCAGCAGTTGAAGTGCTCTTTCTTTACTAGTTTTACTTCTTGGGGATCTGAAATAAGAACAAAACTGAATTAATTACGCACAACTGGAAAAATGTTGGTACAGAGAAGTGTCTTTAAAAAGTAGCTTCGTCTCAATCATAGATATCCGGTCTCAATAAATATTAAAAATTAACGTATTTACTATTATGAATTCTATACTGTTACCGAAACGAACAGAAAAACAAAACATGAACACCGAAACAAGATTTTACAGTAGGTACAACAGAACAAAGAAGATAAACTAGATAAATAGTAGATACTTACAAATAAGCACTGGAACCATAATTTGCGTATATGCAAAGAATATGACGAGTCCAACGCAGAGCTTGAGGTGGTTGAACATCTGTGTGCCATCGTTGGCCATGTTGAAGAAACACGTGCCCACCAGCCCGGCACACATCACGTGGTGAATGAACTGGATGCAGAGACCTGAAGATTGTGAATAGAATACATGATTAAAAGTGATAAATACATATCCAAATAGTAGTCCCTGAAGAGAATACTTCGAAGGTTTTATTGCTAGAAACATACGGTATCAGAAAAAATATACAACAGGTTCTATCAAAGTCAATTCATTTATTCAATTAGGCCTATAAAAGGTACTTTTGAACGACTTACAAAGTAGGTAAATAAACTAAGAGAATAATTTCTTTTTCTTATTTTTGAATATATAGCAGACGTCCCGCGGTTTCACCCGCGTTGTTTCCGTTCGTGTGGGAATACAGGGATAAAAAGTAGCCTATGTCACCCGGGGATAGTGTAGCTTCCCAACAGTGAAAGAATTTTCCAAATCAGTCCAGTAGTTTCGGAGCCTATTCAATGCAAACAAACAATCAAACATATCCTCTTTATATATTAGTATAGAAGTAAAGATAGAAGAATGGGCAAGAAACACTCCATATCATAGATATCCGTGCTCCATATTATACACTATTTACCTCACTCCATACTTACTCTTATGTTAATATAGGTATTATTATGTAGATCTATTTTGTTTTATCCAGCGACTGAAGAAAGATTTGTAACGACTTTCGTATAAGGAAAGAAAATCTTAGTATTATTATTTCTATGTAACAATTTAATTATTCTATTCATACCTGGTTTATTCCTAAGTATCTGTTTCATCATCCTCGACAGCAAAATTGAGAACTGTTGACAAAACGTCGCGGAGTATTCCAAGGAATCCGACTTTTGCATCTTCATCCATGCCATCGACGAGTTTCCATTAGACAGCTGACTGGACAACGAACTTACGGAGGCACTTGATCCTTCAAACTTTGGTACTTTGTAAGTGCACTTTTCATTTGACAGTAGTATCTCAGTTTCGTTTGCGTCGTCCGTCTGGTAGCTGATCTTCAGCTGCATCTGATTCGTGTTAGGCTCGCTCGGTGGTTGGTCCAATTTCGCCGATTTGAAAAGTTGACCGTTCATTATTTCTTTGGATAGCATGGTTATGAATTCTGGGGTTTCTGTTAATTCAATTACTGGAAAGAGAAAATTTCTTATTAGAATTGGCATAGATTCCATCGGAATTTAGAAAGACTGCTAGATATCATTCAGAAAAAGCTTCCAAGCATCACTTTAATTTAGTAGTAAAGTAATTATCTAAAATAGCCAACTTAAAATATCAGTAAAAGACAATGCTAATCATAACAGAACCCTACTAATGTAAAACAATTTAGATTATGCAAGTTTACAATATGACAGCAAAGTGTAATAATGCGTTAACGGTAAGAAGGACACAACACAATACTACAATGGATTGTTTTAAATTCCTGTAATACTTTGCGTAAGTAATTAAATAAATATTTGAATTACAAATGTCTTGGGCATTGTTTTGCTTTAGTGACACTCTTTTACCTTGCAGATTAGCTGCTAGCTTAGGTATAGATACCTAGACTGTCTGTGCCAGATCGACGCTAAAGGTATTATTTAGTTAACTCGATATATAGATCTAACAAGTTAATTCTAAAAAACAAATAGAGTCAACATTTAGTGCAACAAAATAAAAACCTAGCCTTAACCTCTGAACTTCAGCTAAATATTCTGTTTTGTAAGTAGTATTGTCCTCGGTATTGTATTACTAAATAGAATTGGCACTCAGCCGAATTAAATGTTTTTTTCACAATTTATTGGAAATTTATAAATTTTAACTTAGGTAGGTATTGTAGGTAATGCGACCTATGTTGTAGTAGGTAGGGACCTCGTCAACGTATTAGGAAAGTATATGTCTATCAACATTTATTTGTCTCCTAGGAACTAACAGATTCAAGCCAATGTTAGTCCAGGTAGAACTAATCTTAATCTGTTTGTACCTACGAGTATACCAATTACCAACATAAGATTTTGATTGGTAGATATCTAAATCTCAGTCAGATCTACACGTGTCTCCTATAAATAATTATCAGAACCACAATGTTAGGGGTGAGATTAGTGATCTTTATTGAGCATAATTCCAAGTCAGATGATAATTATATTTTATGTAATGAACAGTTGCAGTTGTTGCAAGTACTGAAGGTCAAAGAAACGGGTGCAACGACACATATTATAAGAAATCTTGAAGCAATTACATAAAATGATACTCTTTGTATTATAATTATTATAGTTATACCTAGGGAGATAATGTACCTACAAAGGAACAATGCGCGTAGAAACATTAAAATGTAGGTAGTTTTGTGAGTCAGTACCAAATAACATTGTTTTAAAGTTCTATAAAAAAAACTTTAACTTCTCTCGCTGGCAACCTTGCTTGTTAATGTCATATAGGAGTTGTTTGTTTCATTGAAAGTTTCGTTACGAGAACTCTTGCCTACCTGTAAACCCTATTTATTTTGATATCATCCTCGTCTCATCTCTATTACTTAAATTTCGCTTTATTAATTTATTGTAAGAATACAATTTTGCGTTAATGTGTTTGACGCTTGTGAACCATAATATTATCGCCATTCAATAGGTCACGTATTGAGATCCTAAGAAGTAGGTACTTACTAAAATCAGCTGGATTGTAATGCCTAGGGCAGGGCAGTCCAATGGTTTGTAGAAAAGGCACCATGGCTGTGGTGTCGCCCTGGTATATGCAGAAGCCGTCAGCAAGCACGTATACCTGTAAAAAGGAAATAAATCGTCAAGATTTGCCCGTATCTAAATATAGAATGCGGTAGACTCATATGTATTAGGACCAACATTTATAAGCAATGGTAACTTTGAGAATGGATCTATTTCATTATACATAGTTAGTTTGGTTTCAAAGTTAGATGTCCGAGTCCGAGTTAAAGTCCGAGTTGCTATGTCCGTTACATTAAATACCTAGTTAATAGAGCAGTGGTGGCCCAGTGGTGGCGGCCCCGACTTACGAACAGTACCTAAGTCTTGGGTTCGAACCCACGCAGGCGCATTACTTCGTGTAATTTATTTCATCACCACTGCTCTCAAAAATGGTGAAGGAAAACATCGTGAGGAAACCGGCATGTCCTAGAACCAAAAATTCGGAGACATGTGAATGGCTAGTATCCGCAACTCCACGTCAAAGCGCGTATTTTGCGCGTGATAGATTTTATATAGCCCATACGCAAAATACGCGCTTTGACGTGGAGTTGCGGATTGCTATTTAAATAAGTTCTTGCTTTTTAAGAAATGGTCACCCATCTACGGACTGACCTCAGCTAGCTCAGCTAAACCTTTGATGAATCCGGGCGGCTGTTATAATTTAGTCATAAGCCCTCAAAAAATGTATATGCTTGGAAAATTGTAAATTCCCGGCAAAACAGTCCTTAACGATAGCCACGAGGGTCAGATAAGTAGGTTGCACTTATCCGGCTTCTAATGACCGTGAAACATGACTTAGTTTGCACAGATCCACGCGTAGCATTTGCACCGATAATAATACACAGCAACATTGTATTAATTTGTTTCTCTTTCACCAGAACTATTGACGTCAATCTTGTTGGCATGTCGCGTGATGAAGTAATGCTGCTAAATGCGTGTTTTGTTATCACACTGAACTGATTTACTTAATTTACTTACTCGTTTTCTATTTATTTATTTCTTTCCGTCACTGGGTACCCCTCAAGGTTCATTGGAAGACCAGCGTCAGACAGCATCACCTGTCTGGCATGAATGCTGAAATGGACCTTTTTGGCGCAGCCGTGAGGCACACATCACATGATGTGTACCTACTATTGTATATCTTCTATTGTTTTATAAATTATTGTGTGTATGTGTGTTTTGATGACTGATGTCAAATAAATATTTTTCTTTCTTTCTTTCTTTCTTTCTTTCTTATCTACTCACATCATGTTTGGTAGAAGGTTCAATACTTATATTCGGTGCTATTTTTGAACCTTTTGAATCAACAAGCGCACGCTGGACAACTCTACACTTGTGGCATTTTAGGAACAGCCGTGCGAATCTGGTCAAATCCCCGCGTGAAATAATAGGCGTAGTAAGGGCGACTTGAGCTGTCATTCCATACCTACTAATGCTAGGCATTGACAGTTCACTTCACTCAAGTTTTCACCGCGTGACTTTTACTGAATCGACCGGCTGGTGGTGGACCTAATTTTGTGCTCAACCCGATGAAAATTCGTGACCACTATTTGCTTTTAGCCGAATTTACTGGCTCTAGGAGCTGTTACAGCAGCCGTGCTCAACTGCCGTAAAACATATTAGCACAGACTCCATAGGGCTTCTCAACAAGGAAGAGTACTGACATCTATCTCACCACATACCTACGACTGATATCCTAGATCGCGATGTTAAAGTTATCCGCGCGATTGAATCCCGGTACTAATAACCGAGAGTCTGGTACCCACTAGACACGACACCTTTTTGGTCGGAGAATTCTCCCTTTTACATTACATGAAAATCTAAATTTTTAGGAAAATATTAGATTATTAACCAAGGGGATAAAGCAGTGTCTTCTGTCGCGGGTGACGATTAAATCGCGAGCGCGAAGGATTCGAGGTCTAACTCCCGAACGTAGCGAGGGTGTTAAAAACCTAGTTCACGAGCGAATCGAGGGATTTAAGACGAGTGCTGAGTGTAGCGAGGGATTTAAGTTCACCTAAGACTAAGACAGCTTTATCACCGGGAGTAAACCTCAAGTCCTTCGTTGCGCTCGCGATTTAAATCGTCACCCGCGACAGAAGACACTGCTTTATCCCCTTGGTTAATAATCTACTGTTAATCTCGGCCTAATTCACCATAATCACCATGTCTTTCAGTCTTCTATAATCTTTAACAAATAGATCTAAGCAACCTGCTTAAACATACATTTAGGTTCTGAGTAAATCACAGAGCATTGTATAATAACGGTAAGTACTTAATTATATTCATTATGTAAATAATAACGATGTTAATGAAACAATGGCATTTGCAAGCAATCAGTCACGATTGTCAAGAACTTATTAAATACAACCTCTTGTGGATTGTTACCAATCAAACTATTACAAAGACAATAAAATAAAAAAACTATGAAAACAAAAAAAACTCAGCTCTCCTGTTTTTGTTTTAGTCAACTCTAGCTGACTTGGGCACTTATTGAACGGACTAAAAAGAGTTAATTAATCGATCGGAAGTCGATCGATCGGTTTAGATGTGTTTAATATTTTTTTTGTTAATATTATTTGATGAGAAAGTTAGGCATATCTACCTAGTAGATAGGTAGGTTCCTACTACTGAATGTAATTAGGTACCTATAACAAAAAAAAACAAATGCATTTTATTTACCTAACATTTATATCCTAGGTGTCGGAGCGGACTAAATGTTTTTCTGTATCGTACCTACTTAACGTTATTTTTTAAAACCAACTCGAATTTCTATTATAAAATATTGGGGAAGTTTACCACATCCTCGCACCTTTCTCCCATGGGAAAGAAAACGTTTCAATATGTTTTATAATAGACTGCCATAAAGCTATTATAAAACTTTACCTATAGATTGAGATATCTTCAGCTTCAGACCATGTGCACTGTTTAATAACTATTTGCTACTATTTACTACCTAAAGTGAAATATTTCGTACCTATGCTCAAAGAAATATATCAATGAAATAAAGTGGCCAGCCATCCTGACGTCAGGTTGGCTGGCCACTTCCAAGTTCTAACCACTTTATTTCATTGATATATTTATTTGTGCAAAGGTACCAAATATTTCACTTTAGGTAGTAAATAGTAGCAAATAGTTATTAAATAGTGGACATGGTCTTAAGGACATATCTTACTTGGTCCAGCCATTCTGACGGTCACCAGGACAAATGTTTGTGGGATGAGCACGATCATTTCTTCTGTGTCTGGGTGTAATTAATATATAATATGGATGTATTTAGAAATATAGAAGTAGATATATTTTATCAGTTGTTTAGCACCCATAACACAAGCTCTGCTTAGCTTGGGACTAAATGGCATTATGTGAAAGTTGTGGAATATTTATTCATTTATTTATTTAATCTATTAAATTATTCCTTCCGCTACACAATTACGTGATGATAACAATAAAATAATATTAACTACAAATAGAAATATACGAGTATATTGCAAATGCAGTGGGTAGGTACCTAAGTCACGAATAAAGGTATGACTGAGCTGTTAATAATTTCAATAATAATTCTGACTAGTGATTATAATAACATAGGTCTTGTGTTATTATCATACCTATAACATAACATTGTAATTGTTATGTTCTTGTAACATAGCACATTTGGCTGTTATAATTACACACCTTGATTTTCCTCAATAATAATCGTGTAGACCGTACCCAATGCAAAAATTTAAACCAGGATTATATCTATTAAATGTTTTGATCTTAATCTGTAGTCCGCAGATATCCGAAAAAAATCTAGTCATAATCTGCATCAAAATAGTCGTGGATTGGATTTGGCCAGCTCCTATTTTTCCAAACTATCTAATAAAAAAGCATCTTCGTGTAGGTACACGGATTTTTATTTATTTATTTTATTTGGGAAAACAAACAGTAGTATATTAAGTATACACAACCTTAAAACAACTTAAAATTAAAATGAACAAATACACTACCCACAACATTTTCCACAGATTACTATGTTATATAATAAAAGCAAACTGTTAGCAGACGTAAATTACTGTAAGAACACAAAGAAAAATAAATTAAAAGAGTAATAAAGATAAACAATATTTTATAAAAGGTGAGGCAAAGTTAAAAAGAAATAAAAAAAAAACAATGTAATATCATACGTGATGTATACAGGTCCATATACATTTTGAATTATTTATTTTGTTTTGAGCACGACAATGTCTAGAATGAAGAGAATAAGGCTAGTAACAGACTTATAATATAACACGCCATGCCACGCGACGTCAATATGGTGTTCTCATTGGTTACTTACTATAAGCACCTTTTTCAGATTTGACCAATAAAACCGCGTAGGATGGCGTCGGGTGTTACAAATCTGCTGGAGCCTTAAAAGTGTCGATTCTTAAGCCGACAGTAGGTAGGTATAATATCAAGCATTATTTCTTCTTCAATCGGCAGAAATGTTTTTAAAATCTTCTTTCAACATAGCCGTTTCTATGGTGATCATGATACGCTTGCAGGTGTCTAGACTTTGTTTAGTCTTAGCTTACCAGCTCTGCTTTAGCCATGTCACAAATTCTATTTCTACTATCGTAGTCGATGAGGTGACAAGAGAAAGAAAATGGCGTACTTATATGAAATCAGGTGTTTGTCAACTGTCAAGTGTTAACGAGCAGAATTTGTAATATGGCTGAAAATGAAATAAATACACTTGACAGTTGACAAAGAGATGATTCCATATACGCCATTTTCTTTCTATAATAGAAATAGAACTTGTAATATGGCTAGGCCTACTGGATATTCTCGTTGGCTGTCTAGAGCTTTTAGGTGTCCTAGCATTTTCTATACGTAGGTATTCTATAGTATAATTCTAGCGCCGTACCGATTCGTACAATAATAATTAGGAATGTAGTATAAATTTAAGACATTAAGGAGCTTTTATAGGGATTATAACAGCATCACATGTCGATCGAACTTCGCTTGCCGAGGTCGATCCGTGGACGAGTACCCATCCTTTACATATCAAGATTTGCTGTCATTTGTAGATCTCTGACATTCCTTGCAATTAGTCGGAACCTCGAAAGCCATAGAAAGTGTTGCCAAATAGGTATCGTAAAACCCAGTTACTGGGTTGTCGAGGTCAGATAGGAAGTCGTTCCGAGTGAAACAATATCGACCGCAATAAAGTTCGAAAAAATGTTAGACAAAATGGTGAGGTAATATAAACCAACAAAATTTCTTTCATAACTAAGTTATGGTTGCGGGTGCGGACAGATGATTAACTGGCTATGCCGATTTCCAAGGCTGAGTAAAATAGCCGTGACATACAGATGGACAACCGTGACATACGGACAGTCGAAGAGGTCAGCCTTACCATATTATAGAGGTTCCGTAATAACTGAGACACAAGAAGCTAGTTGCGATAGGTTATAAGGATCATACTTTGCGAAATTCAAAACCATATTAATTGTGAGGAATTTCTCAAAGACATAACTAAGCCAGGTATTTAAAAAGTCATAGAATCAATTATACACCAAAAAAACATACTCGTACTTACACAAAAAAAAACTTTAATACTTTTCCCCTCAATACTAATAGTATAAAAATAAGAAAAAAGAAATATGGAATTAATTACACCTCTAATTATATATATATAGGTAAGAAGTGCCTACCATAATCAGATGCGACAATATCCTCCATATTCTACATCGATACAAAAAGTTGGACCTCATTTAATGATACCTACACAGTTACACAGTCGTAAAATATTAATGAGCGTAGTGAGAACCGACTAAGTAAAGAACCCGTTATATGCCCTTTTGAGACGTGTTAAAGAAAGTTTCTGACAGTGCATCGCAAGTCACGTGACGAGAACTTAATTGTTTTTGAACATGTTCGACCGAGACCAACAAACAATATGACCTACCTTGAAACATCGCCGTGACAAGACAAGTGACAGGCGTCGAACCGTTAGACAATTGTTATTACTTTCAAGGTATGAAACCGGAAAAAATTACGTTGCACTCATTTCTGTTAACTTTTCCAGTTTCAAGAGTACCTACTATTTCCTCGAAACAGGTTTGTTTACATTTAGCTGTCGAAGTACTAGTACATATAGGGACTCTTAGTTGTGTCACACTAGTATGTACTGTCTGAAGCTCACATTAGTACTCATTTTTGTTACTCTAACACTTGTTCAACAACTAACAGGTGCACAACCTCGGCAGTCAGACGCTCTACCAAACTGCTGAATGGCCAATATATTCCCGCAACATTATATAATCTTCTCTCTTATTTTTTTTAGGCCATATCCACAAATCTTCTTCCGTGTCAGTGTCAAAGTTTTTATGTCGTCCATGGGGCCTTTGGCTTAGCTTCACATGCTGTTAAGAAATATCTCTCAGGCATGTCGGTTTCCTCATGATGTTTCCATTACCGTTTTTGAAGCAAGAAAAATAATATATGCACATGCATTCGAAAAGTCAGATGTGCGTGCCTTGGGTTCTAACTAGCTATTACTGCTGAAGACCGCGTAATAACAAACATTATTTTTTGTTCTTACCTGGTCAAACATCTCCAGCAACGAAGCAGCCGGCTGATGTATGGTGCACACGACTGTCCTGCCCTGTCTCGCCAGCTGTTTCAGTACTTTCACGCACTGCGTCGTGGTGACTGTGTCTAGTCCACTTGTAGGCTCATCCAGGAAAAAGATCGGAGGATTGTTCACTAGCTCCAGCGCTATTGATAACCTGAAGGTGGAAAAAGATTGAAAAAATTAGGAAAATATAACTACAGAAGCAAAAGTCGCGATGCAAACCAAAACAACTAAAGAAACATTACAGATATAGATTATGGAGTATTTCTAGGTGTGTACCTAGCTAAAATATTACTTTGCGATGTATCTATAATTACACAGCACGATGATGTAGGGGTATAATTATAACACTCGAAGCGTGTGCATTATTCCCTCTGTTATGGGAATAAATATTAAGTGTATAATAACTCATCACTAAGTTAAAGGAATATTCTTCAATAGGAAATCCACGTTAAGTTACCGTTATATTTTTTTGCAAAAGAGAAAACCCAACGGCAGTCCAATGGCTTTTGTTTGTTTATCTGCACTTTCCTTATAGATTAGGTTCACCCACCTTAGGGTCACGGAATAAATTTCAAAATGTATATTTTACATGCGTCATACGTAAAATTTCCAGTGATATTTACGACGTCAGATTGGCATTGTCAAATGTAGTTTCAGCTTGCTTTTATTTATCTCAATGCACAATACCAATGTATTTTGTGTTTTGTTTTTGCATCCATACATGTCTGTAGGTATCTAAAACCACTATGCGAAAGTTTCTTGTAGCCTATGCGAACGTTTGTTTAGTAATAATCATTCTACTCCTGACATTATTGTCTATTTGTATCTCCATTATCTACCTACATGCTAAAGCTAGCTTCGAAACTATTGCCAACTACTGAAGTGTTTCTAAATAATCGAAGAAAAAGAAAACTTACTAGGACTTCCGTAAAGTAGACGATAATTTTACTAACGTGGAACCATCGCATACATCATTCCTTATTTAAAGTAATTAAACTAAAAAACGATCGACCAACCTCTTTTTCTGCCCGCCCGATAACATATCAGTCCTCGTGTGCTGATGCTCCAACAGTCCCATTTCTTGCAGAATCTCCTCTGAAGGTGCCTTAGATCCTCTAGGGGCCTTCAGCCTGGCTGAAACGTCCATGGCTTCGCGGACAGTTAGCAGTGGCTGGAGTAAGTCCTCTTGGGTAATGTAGCAGGATGACTTCTGGAAAAGATGCTCGTCTCTAGGCTGCCCATTTACCAGAAGTTCACCAGTTATGCCTGCGGACCTGTGTTTATGAAAAAAAAATCAGTAACGATCTTAAATGTAGATAAGTCAATGTAACGATCAATTTGGGGTATGTTCGACGATAGTATTAATTGATATAGGTAGGTAACGCACCCATGCTAGCTAGAACGAAATCAGATTTTAACCTTTAAACTACTGTTAAACTTGACGCCCAGGAGAACCTTTTCAAAGGTCTAATTGAAATACCAAAATGATTAGATTTTTTATTTTGCAACTTCGTTGTCTGCATGCGTCTAAGACGCGGGTGCGGCCCTAGCATCATGGTAATAAGAACAATATTTCAAATGGTTTCAATACCTGTTTAAATGTTTTAGTGCTGATTCATGTAGGTAGTAAAAAACGCCAGACATGTAGGTAGGTATACCTAACGCTCAATTTTTTATTAAATTAAATTACTATTTTAGAAAATTAATGGTTTCATTAGGCACGAAACCATAACATTAATATTATTCCTAGTGATGTTACTAGTTTTTTAAATATTGATTAACGTTTTGTTCAGTAAATCAATGACATGACTTGTGTATTAGATTAAATGTGCTTCCTATTATAAAATCGATAAAGACCTTGTTCGATTTGCCCACTACGGGTTCTGTACCTTGGTAGTAAAATGTCAAATTTACAACTGCACTAAAATCAAACTAAATTTATTAATAGAGGTTTTTGCTAATTACCAAAATAATGTTGCCAACAATAAAATACCAGAACAATAAGATTGCAAAAACCTAGATCATATTCCGGGTACCACTTAATACAATACAATTAGGTATACCTTTCGAAATAAACTTGTATTATTTTTATATTAAATATAAGTATTTCAATGGAATTAACTATCATTAAAATGTTTCTTCACTAGTTGCTGTTTGCACTCAAAATAATGTTGTAAAAAAGCTATCCAAAATTAATATGTATGGTTCATTTTTGTTGATCTAGAACAAGTTTACGTTTTTGATCATTTCCGCTTCAGGCGACTGGCAAACAACTACAAGTTACTGAGTTTCATTCAAGTATGCGAATCAGCAATTAAATACTTTAATCAGAATAATAATTTAAAATGTAATTTTAAAACCATTTGATGATGATCTCACTTATATGTTGTAGGTACTGAATTCTGTTACATGACTGTTGGATTTAAATTATATTTTATTCTATTAAAGAATAAATTAATGAATAAAGTAATAGTTAAATATAATTACCAACTTCTTCTTATGCTTTTGCACCCTCAATTAGCAACAATTGAGGGTGCAAAAGCATGATTTGAACATTTAAACCAACTTTTTCTTAGTGGAAAAACAACAGAGCTAAGCAAGTAAGTATGGAGGACCATCTCAAAATGTACAACTTTATTAACAAAGTTCTAATTTTCGTATTCACTTGATAAAAGTAGGTACCCTAGTCGTCATTATCCGAGTAATAAGAAACAATAAACGAATTATTACACGATCTAGTATTAGGTAGGTAATTTACTAGAGTTCGTGTCGGTACCTAGATCAAATTAATGGCAATCTTCTAGAATCTTTAAGAATCTCATTTACGATAACAGATCTTTGGAAGTAAGTAAGTACAGTGGTGCCTACCATGTTTTTAATTAAAGACGTATGTATTTATGCAGGCACAACCAGATACCATTAATTAAGTACATACATGAGTCTGGACCCCTCTGCGTTGAATTTTTGCTTCAGTTTTTTTATAAATTTGTATATTATTACTGAAAAAGATCATGATTTCTACCTAATCCAAAGAAATTTTAATAAAAGATATCAATGCACACCACCACGTATCTAACACTTTTGGTGATCAACGAAAAACATAAAATAAATTCGTATTTGCATATATCTTTTTAACTTTAAAGGTGTAATATTATGTCCTATGCACGAATTGTACGTAAAATTTAATGTTTTATAGTATAATACCATCAACTTATTAATCATTTATGAAGGCTTGAAAGTACACTTAACAAAAATAACAAATAGTTACCTGTATCCAGATAAAGCGTTGAGTAGCGAGCTCTTGCCAGCTCCAGACGGTCCCATTATGGCCACCAGCTGGCCTGACATGAACCTGCCATCGACGCCTTTCACCACCACCTTCTTTGGTCCTAAACAAAGGAGAAACCAGCATTAGAACAAAGAGATTTAAAATACTATAGAGCGGGCATGTCAAGGAAATGTCATAGAAAAACTTTGATCCCATGTCTCAGTAACGCCATCTAGAATAATATATGAATATTGGAGCGGCAGCGGAGCGTACTACAAAAAACTAATAGACTTGTATCCAGCGGGACACACTTTTTCGGACGAAAATTTGTTTCGTGATGTCCGGTCTATAGGTATTGAATGTCTTTGCATTAGAACAATGTATCTTCAATAGTGAAATGGGACAAAATAAAAATTTGGGACAAAACTCCAGGACGAATGAAAAATAAAACTTTAGATCAGAGATAGAAAATCAGAGAATAGAACTTTTTTCTCAAAAATTAGTGGGAGCAATAATTAAAGAAACAAACTCTTACGACTCTTACCTACTGAAACAACTTACTACTTTGGCAGGTATAGATAGATTTGTATTTAATACCAAGTGAGGAGCGTTACCCTCAAAAGGAAATAAAACATTCAGTTTTGCCTCATTAACTGGAATCGATCTGCGGTTTGAAAAACCAAATCGCACTACGTTTTCTTTTTTGACATATTGTAGGTAGGTTTTAAAATCTGACTCAAAATCTCGTGATAAAATTTCAAAAGGTTATTACCATTGTAAAATAAAATGCTAAAATTATGCTGGGAACATTTAAAAGGCTATTACTTGTAGCTCGGTTCCCACCTTGATAGGCTAATTTATAAAAACAGAAAAAGGATAAACACGTGGAGTGCACTGACCTAGGAATCATCGACTTTGCTAAAGCCGGTCAGTAACGATGCATCGTCTGTATTTTTATTTTAACCTACCCTCGTTATCCTATTTAATATAAAAATCTCACCATTTAAATGGGAAACAAAAATTGCTATAGATGAGCAAAAACGACGCGACGTAGTGTAGGAACTGGACCTCAATTCAGAAATAAAACGATGATTGTATGGATATTCTTCGATATAATTCTCACAGCAAAATATCAACGTTCTGTTCGACGGTTCAATTTCAAGTGTCGTGTCAAACGTGCAAAAGTTAAGCTGTCGCACTTTCAAAATAACGGTGGCAAAAGTCACAACTCTATACAGCCAAAAGCAATCTTATTTTACATTAGTCGATTACAACTTTAGTGACGGGTATCTGTCAATGTTACCAGACGAAAATACAAGACTGTTTATGTGTCTATGACAGCTGACAGATACTCGTCACTTGTACAAATAATAACACAACAACATAACCTAAATCGTGAATATTATTGCTGTTAGTCTTACAGCTCGGCCGTCCTTTAATAAGTGAGTCCCCTCACTTAAGAAAAAAAAATATTCGACAGTAAACTTTAGTACGGTAATAAATCTATGTATTAATTTAGTAACATCATTATTAAATCATACTTTCTACTATAATCGAATCTCAAAATCTAATCATAGATCTCTGTGACATGTTATCAAATCCTTGTTTTTTTTTTTTCTAAACTCATCTCGCATGATCCACTATGATATGCAATCATCTGTGCGATATCTGTACTCGATATCATTCGTTTCTGCACTAATTGCTCGTAGTCTATGCTCATAACACATCTTGCACGGTCTGCTATGGTCTACAATCATCTGTACGATACCAATTCGTTGATACCATTCGTTTCTGTACTGATTGTTCATAGCCTGTGCTCATATTACAATTTCAATATAAGAGAATCTGTGCGGAACTATTCACAGCTCCATTCAGTATCTGCACGAATCATTCTAAATCTCAATCTCAATCAATTCTAAATCGACAATCAAATCATATATTACAATTCAAAATTATACAAAATACAGTCAATCATCTGAATAATTCATTCATTATTTAATATCCTTACATTTTAATAACATTAGCAATGTATTAAGTAACAACACTTCAAAATTCATTAATCTTAATATTACTGCCTAAATTAACTTGATTGTTCAATTATCAGTTTCACCGTCATCATTATCATTTTCGTTGCCATCGTCACTGGAATAATCATTAAAATTAAGCCAAGGATGGATTTTATCAATTGCTATTACGTTTTCGTATCGTTTGTTTCCTTTTCTAGTGAGTGGGGTGTCCTCTACTAAGAACCTATCGTTAGGTAAAGTTTTTAGGATTCGGTACGGGCCCTGAAGTTTTGGTATAAGCTTTTTAGATTTACCTAGGTGCTCTTTATCAATGACTGTCCTTTCAATTCTAATAAGGTCTCCTACATTGTATGATTTCGGTTTCTTTCTGTTTTTGTCAAACTTGGCCTTCGCCCTTTCCTGATCTTTATCGATTTTCTCTTTAGCATCGGACCTCAGTTGCATTAGGTCGTCGCCACTAACTAATTGAGTTGTTTTAGAAATCGCGTCACCCAATATATTTTCCGATGTCGAAGTTAATTTGAACCCGAATAATAATTCTGAGGGACTCTTCCCTGTCGCTTTGCTCACAGTCGTATTTATACCTAATTGTATATCTCCTAAATAATCATCCCATGTATTTTCATTGTTGCCATGACATTTGGTACTTAATGCATCAGATATAGTTCGATTGAACCTCTCGACCTGCCCATTCGCTCTAGGAGTAGCTACCGCGTTCAGTATGTGTTTTATGCTCAGGTTTTCTGAAAATTCTCTGAACTTCCCACTAGTAAAACACGTACCTCGGTCTGTAATTAGCCTGGACGGAGCACCGAAGTAACAAAAGAAGTCATGAAATACTTTGATTGCAGACGACGTTTTCGTATCCTTCACGGCACGTATATTGACAAATTTTGTGAATGCATCGACAATAACTAAAATATACACATTGCCCCTCCTAGAGCGAACAAACGGACCGAGATGATCCGCATGCAACGTATGGAACGGGATTTCAATTTTTGGGATAGGGTGTAATAACCCTTCCTTTTGGCCTGATGGTGCTTTATGATGTGCACATTGTAAGCATGATGATACATATTTTTTTGTGAATCGACGCATTTTTGGAAACCAAAATGTTGCTTTTAACCTACTCAGCGTTTTATCAAAACCAAAATGCCCTACATGGTCGTGGTTCATACGCAAAACTTGCCACCTAACGCCCCTCGGTACCACCCAACGAATTCCATCATCTAAGATACGGTATACGTAGTCACCCTTCAGTTGATAATTCTTTCGTACATCGGCAACAAAATTCGTTTCATCGTCAAGAAGAATTTCTTTAATTCGTTTTATCTCTTCATCGTTACTCTGTACGGTCGCAATCCAATCTGTTGTCTCTGTCTGCAGTACGTCAATTACATGTGTATTAGTATCGTCAGTGTGTTCAGCTACCGGAGCACGACTCAGGGCATCTACATGAGCCATACGTGATCCTGACCTATATTCAATCGTACAGTCGTACTCCTGTAGCTGCACCCACCATCTTGCGATTCTGGGTATAAGATCACGCTTAGTTAAAGTCGTCCTCAACGCATTACAATCAGTTACTATTTTAAATTGTAATCCCAGCAAATAAACACGGAATCGACTTAACGAGGCAACGACAGCCAACGTCTCGAGATCAAAAGAGTGGAGTTTTTGCTCATCTTCCGAGTTTTTCCTACTGTAGTAGGCTACAGCTCTTAACTGGCTGTCACTATCTCGCTGCATAAGAATGCCTGCGATGCCTATCTTTGATGCGTCGGTATGTAATTCAGTCTCTAATCGCGCATCAAACAAGGCTATTATAGGTCGTTCTACGAGTTTCTCTTTGAGCGTGTTAAAAGCAGATGTACATTCCGCGGTCCATTTCCACTCAAATTTGGATTTTAAAAGATTCGTTAATGGGCATGCTATTATTGCAAAGTTTTTAACGAATCTGCGAAAAAAACTTGCAAGTCCTATAAAACGTCTTACATCATGTACGTTTTTGGGTACAGGAAAATTGGAAATTGCAATCGTTTTACGTGATCCGGGACGTATTCCATCTCCAGATACACAAAACCCTAGAAAATCTATCTCCTTTTGAAAGAAATGGCACTTCTTTAATTTGAGAGTTAGCCCTGCATTGGCCAAATGCTGGAGAACTTCCTCTAAACGAGTTAAACCACCATTGAATGTACTAGCGGGAATCAGGATATCATCCATATAAATAACAACATATTTCAAGTCAGACAGAACTTTATTCATCACCCTTTGGAAAATTGAAGGGGCATTGGCTAACCCAAAAGGCATCCTTTTATACTGGTACTGACCGTCGGGTGTTACAAAGGCTGTAAGCTCTTGTGAACCCTCTGATATCGGAATCTGGTAGTACCCAGATGCAAGGTCTAGACTAATGAAAAGAGAATTGCCAGATAACCTATCCAATTGGTCGTCGATCAGTGGTAAGGGATAATGCTCTTTACGAGTCCTGCTATTTAGGGCTCTGTAATCGACGCAGAGCCTCTTCTCACCCGTTTTCTTCTTCACAAGAAGAATAGGACTCGCATAGGGTGAGTTAGACTCACAAACAATATCGGCATCGATCATTTCCTTTACCATTGTTCGAACCAATTCACGTTCCGGATATGAGAGTCTGTAAGGTCGGTAAACCACCGGCTTCGCGTCGTTCAATTCTATCTCCATCTGTGCTATGTTAGTATACCCTAAATCAGCTAAACAAGAGGAAAAACAACCCTCGTACCTCTTTAGTAAAGACTTTAATCTAAATATCTCATCATCAGATAAGTGACTGCCATAATTCAAGTCGGAACACGTATCATGGTTGCTAAAATCTAGCATGTTGATTTCGAAACATTTTTCAGATCGGTAAACTCGACTAACCAATGTATCTTTATTCAATAGAAGTAAATGGTCGCTAAAATTTTGGACAAGAAGTGCTCCAAAACTATTTTCAAGGCAGTACTCACCTGGCAATAAGTAAAATTCCTTACCAGACTGACCTCTTAATGAACCCCTGACATACACAGACCCAGAGTAGCTTCTATCGGAAAAAACAGGAATCATAGTCATTTGTTTTGGTTGAATTTCAACATCCGCCTTAAGGAATAACCACAATTTGTTAATCTCTTCCTTGCTAAAGATCAAGGAATTAGTGGTTTTTGTAATAATGATTCCGGGTTTTTCTGTAAAGCTGTGGCCAACTAACACGGGATATTTAATTATGCCATCTTCAACTACATAGACGTCAACCATCTCTACGATATTATTAATATCTATTTTGACACGCGCCATTCCTATTGGTACAACGATATTATTACCTAATCCTCTCATAACGGGTAACTCGCCTACCGACCAACTAACTCCTAATGATTTTGCTACGCTACATTGTATCAACGTGCATTGACTTCCTAAATCTACATACCCTTTAACCAGAATATCGTTAACCTTTAGCGAGATCATATATTTCTCATTACTAGTATCATCTACATCGACTTTCATAACTTTCTTTTCTGTACTAGAAATATCTTTACTCTTTTCGCTGAGCAGCTGCGGGCAATCGATCGTTACATGGCCAAGCTTTTTACAAATATTACATCTCAACAGCTTTTGTGTACACCTATTACTAAAATGACCTACTTCTTTACAGTTGAAACAAGTTATAGATGCACTAGATCGTGGCTTAGACAACTTTGAATCATCCCCAACGGACTGCTTTGTATTCGAATTCGTATTACTTAATGGTAAAGTCTTTTTATCTTGGCTAATCTTATACTTGTCAAAATCGCGACTTTGTTTAATAGACTGAAAGTAATTAAGAACCTCTTCAGGCTCTTGACACTTGGCTGCTTTAGCACCAAGTCTCAAGGAACGATCCTCGATGCCATAGAGCAAGCAATCAACTGCACGCTTCCCGAAAATCTGGCATCGATTTAACAGATTTAATTTTTCATAATAATATAATTCTAACGATTCACTGTATTTCACGCGTTTATTTAGCATTTCGGTAAGTAACTCTGCATAATCGTCGCTACTAGGGAAGGAATCCATCAATTTAATTTTCCACTCAGGCCACGAAAATGACATTGATGGCAAGGCCTGGTACCATGTACGAGCAACACCCGCAAGTCTGGGCAGTGCGTAGTGTATGACCTGATCATCACCCCAACGGTACAGCTTCGCACATTCGTCGACTTTATTAAGCCACATGTGGACCGTCTGGCCCTTGACCATGGGGTCAAATTCAGGGATAACGTTACCTAGCATCGGAAATTTATTGCCTTCTGGCTTCGCATCCGACAATGATTTAATTAATTCGTTCAAAAATAGCTGAGTCTCACTGTTAGCAAATATCGAATTTTTTACCTGGATATTTCCGCGTGGTTCATCACTTACTGCGGTGTTTGATGAGCTACTTCGGTCAGACAGCCGTCTACGGCGTCCGGTATGTCGCTGCTCACTCCGCTTCCTCGTCAGGCTTCGGCGCGAACGATGCTCATCTTCGCGGCTACGTTTCCGACTTCGTGGACGCCACCCATCAGTCCGTGTTCGAGGGCGACTCCTCTCGTCCTGGTCACTCGAATCGCTGCGCGTACTTCTATGCTGCCTGCGACGTTTCTTCTTACTCAGGCGGTTCTCACTGGCTTCATTATCGCGGCGACGCTTATGTTCCATGCTCACAACGGGTGGAGTAAAACGAGACCGGCTCCTTTGCGATCGGTTACTGTCACGGTCCATATTACTGATATTTTCTAAAACTTGTGGGTGTGTTGTATTTATCCCAGTTCTGAATTGTAGGAACTGGACCTCAATTCAGAAATAAAACGATGATTGTATGGATATTCTTCGATATAATTCTCACAGCAAAATATCAACGTTCTGTTCGACGGTTCAATTTCAAGTGTCGTGTCAAACGTGCAAAAGTTAAGCTGTCGCACTTTCAAAATAACGGTGGCAAAAGTCACAACTCTATACAGCCAAAAGCAATCTTATTTTACATTAGTCGATTACAACTTTAGTGACGGGTATCTGTCAATGTTACCAGACGAAAATACAAGACTGTTTATGTGTCTATGACAGCTGACAGATACTCGTCACTTGTACAAATAATAACACAACAACATAACCTAAATCGTGAATATTATTGCTGTTAGTCTTACAGTAGTGACCGGAATATATGGCAATCCATGAACAGACGCCAGCACATCAAGTTAGGTATCTAAAAGTGTAAAATTTTCCAAAATAACATAAACCTTATTCTATTTGTAATAAAGTTGGAAAACTATCAAAAAAAAGTTGACACATTGGGGTAGCTTGATGTGCCTAATCGAGAATCGATAGATTACTGGGATGCTAAATATAGATGTTTTTCTTTGTCAGTAGGTATCTATAGGCAACTGTCGCGCCTTTGTATGCAAGCCGAAATAACTATTGGAGTCAATTGAAATTAATTTGTATTCTTAAATTAATTACTACCTACCCAAATTCTTATTTGCATACAAATAAGTTTTACAACTGTACAATAAGAAAAACAATTGAGATAAGTACCGTCTATAGTTTTTTTTCTAAGGTTGTTCTTAACATGCACCAAAGTGATGTGTCGTAAATTTTTGAATGAAACAAATTAAAAATATTTTATCTTTATTTTTTGCTAGCAGCCACCCGCCATCTTAGTAAATTATAGCCTGTTATTGTAAAGTCAATATAGGTACAATACTGTAAAATTTCATCAAAATAGGTACTTGTAGGTACGTCCAGAAGTTTTTGCGTGTAAGATCCATGCAACCTCACAAATGTTCACATTTATTTTACCTATTAAGAAAGTTGGATTTCATACATACATACATGACATACATAAACTCACGCCTTTTTCCCATGGAGGTAGGCAGAAACTACAGAGCGCCATATGCTACGATTCTTACATACTTCTTTTGCTTCGTTTACATTCATACATGTTGTCATACACACACACAAAGTTGGATTTCATTTCATTTTATTTCATTACGTGACATGTTCCTCCAATTTCGTTTTATATTGTTTCTCCAACAGTCATTTACGCTAAAGGTAAATGTCAAATTGTATAGTAGCCATTGTATTAGGTAATAGTGAAATAATCACTTACACTTAAACTCGTCATACCTACATAAAGTTGTTTTAAAATATTTTAGCTTAATTTTATCATCTATTTTGTTATCCGAGGTAATCGTTGATTAACGGTTGTGAAATGAAATGATATTTGTGTCTGTAAATAGGTTCATACCTACACATTTATGTAAAAACGCCAGCACATCAAGTTATCTTAGGCCTTATCCAGAAATACGCGCGAGTTTGATGCGTTTTGTAATACATAGCTCTTCAGCTAGAAGCTCTGTAAATAATTTATGGAACATTCACAGCATTGAACTTCAAATCGCGTGTCATTTCGTTGCGAATACGTTCCTTCTGGACAAGGGCTTAATGTGTCAATTTTCCCTATTGAATATAAACCTCATCGTGTTTGACATACAGTTGAAAAACGATCAAAGAAATTTGACACATTGGGGTAACTTGATGTGCTGGCGTCTGTACATGTCATTTTTTAACTAGAAGGTGAGGCCGGTGTTTCACTATCTGACTTCTTTGAGAAGAAACACCAAAAGAAAGTCTATTTTAAAGTCCAGACATTATCTTGGTCAGATCATATGACCACGTCGTCAAAAAAAAAAACAAACAAACAGACAAATTCACACAGTGCGGTGCGATTTCCCATGAGATTTAGGTCTGGCATCTTTTCTTCCCCATAAAAATGGATGTTGAAATCGAAGAAATATGGGAGGTATTTCAATTCATCTAAGTAATCAGAATTAGAATATCACTTTGTTGGGTTTTCTATTTAAGATTCCTTCTTTTACTCCTCTTCATATTTTATACCTAGAGAATAACTTACGATTTACAGGCACGTCCGGCCATTAGACATTCGATGGCTAGGACTATCGTTGCAATGGCTTTTCGGTGAAACGGACACTCGATGCTATGGTATTATGGCAATTCGGACAATCAGTCTGATGACTTCGGGGAATTAGCCATCGGGCCGCGGGCGTGATATAACATTCAAAATCAAGCAGTGAACCCCACTTTGTTGTCATAAAGTTTAGGTAGGTGTAGTATGTATGAAGCTTACAGGAAATAATTATTGTTAGGAATTATTACCTAGGAAGAAATAGAATAAAGTTTACAATGTAAATTGACGATAATTCAATAATAAGGCAGCTAGGTATAGTTATCAAGTGTAATGAATTGCAAAGTAGGTAAAATGCAACTCCACATAGGTTGGAGGAAGCCTGAGTGCTTTTTATTGTCCTTTTAATACCTAGTAGTTAAGGGATATTTATCCTTGGGAAAAAACCCAGAGGAAATTCTGAATGCGAACCGCGACTATATTCAACCTTTTCCCTACAAAGAGCACGTATAAAGCTTCATAAAAATCACTGCTACAAAACTTTGATAGCTTGGTTTAAATCAGTAGTTACTTAAGCTTTCGAAATTCTGTATATAAGTTCAGTATACTTATTCCTATTTAAAGAGCAGCAGTTTTATACATCATTGTATACGACATCGTTGTGTGTTCTAGATTTGTGCCCGATTGATGGCAATAGGCTCGCCCCCTATTACATGGGACTTAAAAACATAACTGGTTATATGAGGATCTGGTAGTACCAGATCTGCCTAACCCTTCGGGATTACAGGCGTAATGTTATGTATTGTGTTTGACCAAAATACGCGCCTAGACGTTGAGTTGCCATACCAGCCCATTATACAAAGTAATATATTTTGTTAGAGAATGTAGAAAGATGAAACTATTGCGTAGAACACCGTCCAGTAATTTGGTTAAAAAAAAAATAGTAGGTAAGTACCTAGATGTAAGTATTCATGTATTATTAGAACAGCAGAGTTCTTAGATAAAAAATTTGGGGTTATATTCATCATTAATTTTTTTTAAATGTGTTTATAAGTACTACCTCTTTCTTTCAGACCACAGATAGTATATGTCTATGTGTTTGTGTAGGCAATTGGCTATGCCAACTTAATTTCTAATAGACAAAGTCTAGATTATATAGTTTCCTGTTGACGTAACTTATTCACATGATTCCAAGTAAGTTGTGGTCAGGCACCGAGCCAATCGATTCCTTTGCCCTTTATTTGGCATCATGCCATACACGCCGTTTTATATTTTATTCAATTATTCCAAGTTCTTCTGATATGTCATGTTTAATTCATTATAAGACAGCATTATGTATCAAGCACGAAGTTAGGTCTTTAAAAGCCTTCTTTTGTGCATACTTTGGTGATTTTTTCGAACGTTTAACCGCCGTCGTTACCTTCCCCTAAATGTTAATAAAAGAGACATAGAATCTACTAAAGTACCAGAATCTGGAAATGGCTGAAATATTCCATTAAATACATTCTCTTCCCTTAACATTTACCTAGGGGAAAGTAATGACGGCTGTTGATTCGCTCGAAAATTCACCCGTATATTAATCGGTAGCGGGAAGATAGCAAAAACCGCCAAAAAAGTAGTCTAATTTGTTGGAATCTTTAGACGCGTTCAAATTACAAACCATAGCAAACTTCAAGCTTTAATCTGAAACTAGATGTACCTACCCAACAGTTTCACCTTTCCCTAACTGTCGCAGCCTGATATAAAATAGCTTATATAACGTTCCACAAAAATTGGGCTATTAAATGCTTTTATTATGTTTTCAAACCCGACTAATGATTCCAGAGCTTAGCCCGCTTAAAGCAACAAACTCTTCAGCTTGATTATATTAAACTAGCGGACGTCTAGCGGTTTCATCCACGTACGTAGTTCCCGATCCCGTAAGAATACAGGGATAAAAAGTATCTCTATTTCACCCGGCAATAGAGTAGCTACCCAACGTTGAAAGATTTTTTCAAATCGGTCCAGTTGTTTTTAAGTTTATTCGTTGGGTACAAAAATACAAATTTTTCCTCTTTTCAATATCATTATAAATAAAGAAAAAAAAAAAAAAAAAAAATAGATAATATAGATAGATGAAGATGAAGATACAAAAAAATCTTCCAACTGAAAGCATGGCAGCTAATAGAAATCTATTTTAAAAATAGAACGGAAGATTTCGTGGAAAAGCCCCGCGCGGCCCTTGACGGGCTTCGGCCGAGAAACAGTTATGCGACCCGAGTGCAAGCGCACCTTGCACTTGAACGCTTACTGTGATAACGGGTTTATAGCAAGCGAGAATCGAATAGGGTTTTATGTATAAAATTGGATAATCCATACGATTGCCAAGAGAAATTTATTAAAGAATTTACTCGTCAAGAGAGTGCTGCTTGCTTTGTAATTATTTTTTTATAAATTTGGGATGAACTAATTTGACCATCATTTATTCAATCAATACTCGTTTCGTTTTGCGACCCGAGTGCATGCGCACCTTGCACTTAATAAAAACGTTCACTGTGATGTGATATCGACTTAAAGGCAAGCGAGAATCGAATAGGGTTAAATAAAGTTGGAAAATCGATACGATTGCCAAAATTGCCACTCGTCAAGTAGGTACGTGCTTTGGATTAGTTTTGTAAATTTGGGATTCACTATTTTGACATTTACTCAATACTCATTTTTTTATTGCATTCTACAAAGCTTAGTGTGGTAAAACTCATAGACTCTGCCGAGCACAGCAAAAGAAATATATGTGGAGAAGAGGACTTATCATCTTCGTAATTAATCTAACTTATTCTAAAAGGTACGTGTGTGTGTGTGTGTATTTTGCTTCTCCCTTACTAACCATAAGACTTTCATAGTATGGCTAAACCCCAACTAAGAATGATAGAATATTATATTTTATTTACAATTTGTCTCTAACATTCCTTATCTTTTTAAACCAGTAGTTTCTTACACAGCAGATGCAAGCCTAAGACCACCTGGCACAGCAAAAAAACCGGCTACAAAGTTGCAAATAAACTTTAGACATGCCTTTGTATTGTCGTATGCGGTATGAATCTTACTTCTCATAATTAGCGGTGTCTACATAGATATAATCTCGCATGCGTGTCAGAAGCGGAACAATGACGTATTGTGTGCGATGATCACAATGATGCAGAAATAGTTGGTGACAAGCCAGTGGCCACGTGTGTTTGTCATGCATGATACAGTTCATTGACTCCTGCATCCTAATGAGAAAGTGCAAAACTGTGTTGTAACCGTAACGTGTGATTTCGTATAGGTACTCCTAGAAATAAGACTTATCAGAATAGTCGTGCTGGGAAGTTTTTTCAGCTCTTCTTCTTCCCCAGATGGGAAATTATTAGTATGCTAAAATTTTTAGGTGTAAAACAGGCATTTCAAAAGTTTTATGACTTTTCTACGCAGTTAAATAAATATTCAGTGTTACGATATAATAAAATATATATCTACTATTGCAATACGTGATACGTTTGTCAAAATTAATATTTAATTCAGTACGACTGGTAATATTGACAAATTAATCTAAACATTTATTTATTTATTTGAAACGTTTATTTATTTTTTATAAAGTATACTGCCTAAGTAGGTATACTTATTTTATAATTTCGCACTGTCCCTTCACAAGAAATTGCTTTATGTCTGACCGCATGTTTATCTGCTTTAATTACATTATAATTAATTCAACCTTAACAATGTGAAAAATAAGTTAACCCTGTTACAACCCATGCAAGTCAAATGAAATGAAATGAAATGATATTTATTTCTGTAAGTAGATCTTCTCAGATACTTTTACATGTCATTTTTTTTTAAACTAAATGGCTTTTCCAAAGTGACTGATCCCTGAGAAGAAATGCCGAAAGAAACTCAGGGGTCATAGTCTCTTTTAAAGTCCAGACATAAGATTGTATTAATGTATTATGCGAGTCTCACGATGCAGGGCAAAGTCTGGAAAGGCCTTTTGAAGAAAGAATCAATTCAGCTTTGAGTTGACCTGTCCCGACAGGCATGCATGCTTCAGTCATCGTGAAGCTCAGACCTTTTTTAGGGAGCTCGACGACCCACCACACGACGCTATCTGCCGGTCATTTGCGTAGGCCACGTAAAAGTACTCAAAACCGCCAGACAGGTACGGACTCATGTATTTTATCTAGCCTGCATGGTACAAGATAAAAGAACCAGATTGACGCCTACAGGCAGAATTTGGCCACACTTGCAATAGAGGTTCTGGAATGTGTGGTACGTACATACATACATAATTAAACTCGACTGCCCCGTCTAGACATCTAGTGCTTGTAAGCTTAGGCTAACGATCCTAGATTTAGATTCTTTCAGTAATAACCTGGAGTTAACATTTTAGTCCGTATGTCGGCAATAGGCGCGCTTCCTATTCTAACATAACCGGCGAAACGTGGGTGTACTATAGGTACCGGCGAATACAGGTGTTATGTTATAATTAATCAAATCCGAAGTCCTTCCTAAAAATAATTAGTGCGTGCATTAATTTTTTTGCAACTTCTGCCAAACAGTTTACTGCTTCCTCGATAGACTCTAAGTGGCGTTCGTTTACGATTAATGTGATTATTACAGTGACTTTTATTAAGTGTTCATTTATCATAAAACCTCATAATTCATGGTCCGGTAATTATCTTATTTATATTAATCCGCCGATTTAGGAAATTGTATGCTTAACTTTGGAAGTAGGTACTTACTCGTATATTGCGTAATACAGTCCTAATGTCATTCATTAACAGCAGTGAGAGCCTAGTGGTGTGACCGGTGGATTGCCAATTCATGGGTCTCGAGTTCGAACCCAAGGCACGCACCTCGGACTTTTCGGATTCATGTGCGGATTATATGACAGTTGACAAACAGCTGATTCCATATACGCCATATTCTTTCAATAATAGAAATACAATAGAAATAGAATTTGTTATATGGCTAGGCCTGCAGGTTATATTTCACGAACCGTAGTAAGTACTTAAAGATAATGTCTATCCAAAAAAAAAAAATTGGAGTATTTTTTGCGCGTTTGCTCGACCATACCTAACAATCGTTGTATCTTTTGAACAGCTGTAACAAAAGTAGAAACATTTTTTTTCTATAATAGACTTTAAAAAAAAAGTATAATAAGCTTTTTATAGCATCATAAACACCCAGTTAAATTTGCACCCTTTTGCACCCCTTGGAAACCAGCATTTTACAATATTTGTAAATTGTACTTCGGGGCAAATTATTGTAGTCGTGGTTTTTTTTATACATGATGTATTCTAAATGTACTATATTCGCACCTAATAAAAATAAGAAATATATGACTGGAAGTTTATGTAAAATTAACGTGGATATATATCGCGCCTCGTGGCGTTCGAAGGGCGCGCGCGGGGTCAAAGCGGGACGCGGGGCGAGCGCGGCCGGCGTGGCGCACAGTGGTCCGGATTTTCAAAATGATGGACTTAGGATCGAAGTTGAATATTTCACTAAACAAAAAATAGTATCGAATAGTATATTCAATGCTGATCAATACTTATTACTACAATTTTTCGATAAAAGTGCTCCTTCACGTCAAAAAAAAATATTGATAAAAAAAATGTATGGGAGAAAATCTATTTTATTTTTTTTCGCCGGCTAGTATCAAAGTATAGCAACCAAACCTTATGTCCTAGTAAGTACTTGTTGCCCTTAATACAATGACATATAATTTGCTTGCGTATCTCTGCGGCCTTGGCGCCTACGATGATTTAAAGTTTCAAATTTTTAAGTCTATTTTGCTTAATGTTTTTGACGATTCATATTAAAAGAAACGGTTAGAAATATATAAGATAAAGCCCTGAAAAGGGCTATTTTTAGAAGTCCTGAAAAGGACTATTTCAGGTAGTCCTGAAAAGGACTATTTTAATGGAACAATTTATCTAATTAATTCAATTTCTACAATAACAACATCACTAAATTTTTCACGTTTACGCTAATGGATCTCCAACTCCTGCCTGAAGGTCCTGCAGATCCATATTTTCGGTTTCTTCTGTTGCTACCTCAGGCAACAACAAAAGCTCTTTAACATCCGAAAAGAAATCAAAATGTTTTGAGTTGTTGTATTTTGGTCGAATATGGGATTAATATGGGTCCGAACTAATTAAAAATTATGCAGCAAGTCTTCGTTGGCCTTCATCTTGTTAAACTTTCTTGTGTGATATTCACGAACTCTTCGAAATTCTTTATTTCTTGCTTCATTAGCTTCTTCAGAAAGAATACCAATTGGTAGGAAGCCAAAGTGTTCGCAAATATCTGCACCGTGTATGAGCAGCTTGTGCACACTTGCGGGCATATAAAACCACGGGTATAGATGAACAAACATCTCAGCTGTATTTCGACAATAAGTTCTAAATTTTCCAATATCTATGGTACATCCAGATTGTTTGAAGAATAACCGCGAAATGCTTTAAAAGGTCTTCATCAATATTGGTAATTTCGGCAGATTTCACATAATCTCTAAAAAACCTTCTGGCTATATTTCCGTCGTTTGTGGTTCCATAGCCTTGCTTAACAAAATCCACAAGTATTCCCATTTGCTGCTTGAATTCTTCTTGTGTCAGATGTTTTTTCGCAGCTTTTAGTTCCTTGTCAGCGCCTCGTGCAGTCCACATTTTAAAATCCATGTTGTATGATATGTAGAATACACTCCATACAACGTATCCACATATGAAGAGTAGAAAGTCCATATTTATAAACATTTTCTCGTACAGGTCTTGAAAATACTTCTGACAGCTTGTTCATCTCAGTCGGCTTAGCAAGGCAAATATTGCAGGTAGATGCAGATGAAGTATCCGTTATAATAGTGGCCACTTTTTCGTCGATCATTGTCATATGAAGGTCGTGATTAATCTCCAGCCCGGCACACTTTGTAGGACCAATATTATCTATTTCTTATTGAAGCTTCTTCTTGCTTGATATATTCTACTGTCTCTTTACAAAATTCAAACTTAATAGGGCTACAATAATGGGTTGAAGAAGGTGTTGGGTTTTCCCATATGGTGATATTATTAGAAATTAATTTAAGAGGGACAAGACTTGACATAAAAACCGATGAATCATTACATCTCTTTTACATCTTCACTTCTTTGCTTGTAGGTGCTTTGTGAAGAAGCTCCATCGAAACCCCATTTACTGATTAACTTCAATCTTTCAGTTGACGAATCAACTTGGGTACCAGTAATCTAAAGAATGTTCTGGACTGTCAGATCCAGTAGGGCTTGAATCTTCAGTTTAGCTCCTCCCTCAGTAATTTCTAAATCACTTGGATAGTATCTTTTCTAAGCTTCAAGGAGTTTGTGATACGATGGTAACACTGGAACTTCACAGTCTATTAGCACTTTCCTTAAACACAAATATTTCCACTTTGACAGGTTCAAAGATGTATAAAAACCTAGAGCGTGATCTTCGTCTAAAGATATTTTCTTACTTTTCTTAAACAAAGTGGTTTGAACAATCGCAACACTATCAGGGTTTTTCGTTATGTGGTCAATAATATTAGCTAAGTCATTCTTCTTTTCTGTCTTAAGTCTTGTGACTAATGCAAAGTGAGTTCCTCCGGTGAGTACTCCAGAAGAGACCCTGAACGCCTTTTCTTCTGTTTGTTGCCGAGATCAACAAACGGTTTCCTAATCTGAACTAAATCCGTAAATGTGCCGACAGTTGATGTGGATGGAATCACAGCTGCTACAGTATCGATATCAACGGAAGTACTCGTAATGTCTGACGATATGTTTTCGATAACTTCATCTTAGGCTACAAAAAATTCTGATAAATTTACTGTAGTGCAATTTGGCCAACTAATATTTGATTAAACCACTCAGCATGTCTATTCATGAACGTCTTCTGATTTCAAGAAGCACTTGCCCATCTGCGACTCAAATTACTAATATGTTTTTTAAAAAAGGTCTTAATTATTTCTGAATCTTCTGAACATATTTCAACTGGGATGCGTAGGATAATAGCTTCATAGAGTCGTGTCCAATTTTTCATGTCTCCTTCAACACGAAGGAACATAAAAATATCTAAATTCGTAACAAATGCAGCCATAACGAAATTCACAAAACTTTCACACAGCACGGATATTGATGTTGCTTCCTCAAGGGTTGAAAAATAAGTGCCCTTAATTGTTTCCTGCACACATATTTATAACGAACGCAAGTTCGCAAGTAGTGACTGACATAATTAGTACCGCATAATTTACCAGATGGTGGTGGGGGTAAATTATTATTTTATCAAACTTAAAGTTTTTGTCATTTAGGTATAGATAGTCATCGTCAGCACATAACTGTCTTCAATTACATAGATCAAATTAAAATTTTACTAAAAAAAGTTATAGTTTTATTATTGTTATATAAATGAAATGACTACCAAATGCCTAAATTAATATTTTTAAATTCTTATTGTATTGATATAATTTATTTTTAATTCATCTTAATTGTAAAACTCGTTAATAAACATAAGAAAATACAACATACAAATTTGAACATTTGAATCATCGTAGGCGCCAAGGCCGCAGAGATACGCAAAAAAATTATATGTCGTCGTATTAACGGCATCAAGTACTTACTAGGACATAAGGTTTGGTTGCTATACTTTGATACTAGCCGGAGAAAGAAAATAAAATAGATTTTCTCCCATACATTTTTTTTTTCAATATTTTTTTTTGACGTGAAGGAGCAATTTTATCGAAAAATTGTAGTAATAAGTATTGATCAGCGTTAAATATACTATTCGATACCATTTTTTGTTTCGTGAAATATTCGTCTTCGATCCTAAGTCCATCATTTTGAAAATCCGGACCACTGTGTGGCGTGAACAAAAGCGTGCATGCCATGATAATAGAAGATGCGTTTAGATCTTTGTTGTGGCAAGAAGCGATCCGCGCGTTACACAAATTTACTTTTAGCTAAATTAAAAAAATAAATTAAAAATAAATATCGGATTATATTTACTTACGCAAAGTGACAGAGTATTGTTAGAAATACACATTACAGTAATAACAAATTTATCTGTACATAATTATAATAAAACAGTAACGCAAGAAAAATTGTACATTGAGAATTTTCTAAAAAAATAAGTGGGATTTGTTAGAAAAACGTAACTAATGACAAAAAATACTTTTTAGAATGTTTGTCTGTTTGTCTGTGTGTATGGTACGCTTCACGCGAAAACTATTGGATAGAATGAATTGAAATTCTATGATCAAAAATGTTCTATGTAAACCAAGGTAGGCATTAGGCTACATATTGATTTTAAAAGGTTTTTTTCGTAATTGAATGCACAAATGACATGTTATTTAGTTAATAAAATAATAACTCTGGGAACATAAAAATCACGCTATTTTTATTAAGGAGCGGGGCATTCATATTATAAATTGCAGGGGAACAGCTATTCAACAATATGTCAACGGGGAATTTAGCGGAGAGGTCAAGCGACCGTTTACCACACTAAATGGTGCGAGTTCAAACCCTATAATACTGTTTTAGAAAATTCGTATTTTATTTTTGTTAGTTTATGTGTTAGTTACGATACTGTTATAAAATCTGAGAACTATACATGTCCTATCTAATTGTATGGAGAGTTTCACACCAATATTACTAAACTGATTGATTGGTGGTACAACAAGCTACACTATCATGAAATCAAGTCAGTCTAAGTTTTTACTTACCAAGCACATTAAAATTTGTTGTAATTGGTAATTGATTTAAGTTAATAATTCGTAGTTTTGTTCCTTGCTGCGGTTAACATATTTTTTGAAATTCAAAAATAATGTAGTTACTTTGTCTGTTAAATTAACGACAATTTAGTTTTATTCTTAATTTAATTTGGGTAAATAATATGTAGTTTCCGTTTTCTAACTAGATGGCTGCATTGGCCTCGAGTTAGATCGCGCTATGGTTTCGTTCCCAAAAAGTGATGTTATAGGTGCCGAAGTGACGCTCTCATCCTATATAAACGGGGGATAGCTTTGTTGTTTGTGTTGGTTGAAGTGTTTAATTTTTCCGCGAATAATTATTATTTTTGGTTGGAGTGCAGCCATGTAAGGGGCACTATGGAGCACGGGCTTAAAAAATTTAGCCAAAAAAGTGTTATTTTTGCAAATCGTTTATTTTCTCGATTCTATCGTATAAAACACCTAAATTTAAGGCTAAAAGTATCTTGGTGCTTTTTGTCTCCGATTAACCGTTTGTCGTAAAAACGATGTGGAAGGGTATCCATTAGGTTAGGTTAGGTTAGAATTGTGACCAACTACCTCGAAATTGGTTGCGAAATTTTTCCAAGTTAGCTGCGCCACAGTTATTAACTTTTGCAGTTATCATCGTTTTTATTTTTTCATGACTGTACTGTTTTTTTCCTAAATAAATGTTTTTTTTTTAAGTATTTTTTTCATAGTGCCCCCAAGACGACAATCTGACCTTATTTTTCTACTTACTTACCTACTAGCAATTCTTAAGTGCTTATTACGTGCTGATTTGAATATCGTTAGTATCGGATTAAGAAGAAATTTTAGCTATGCCTTTTAGAAAAACATCAAATCTGTCTCGAAACTTAAGGGTTTCTTAGAGGCGCAGGTTAGTTCGATCTCTCGAAACCGACACAGAGCGTGTACAACGGCTGGGTTCTAACCGTGAGCGTAATGCGCTAAGTTTGTCCGCAGAAACTAGCACGCAGCGACAATTACGACTAAAATTTAAACGAGTCCGACTCTTCTCTATCTCAGGAAAGTGTGAAACAACAAGAAATGCGTTTAGCTATCGACCGGGATCGTCATTCTTTGTCTCGCGCATCCGAAACGTTTACAGAGAGGGATCAGAGGTTGAATATTCAGAATATTTGCTCTGAGACTGCTCGGTCCCTCGTGAACAATCACGAGCGCGATACATTTTGAAAATCATCCCCTAAGGGGGTAAAACGTGGGTGCAAAGTAAGTACTTGTATAAAACTTTGTCGTTTTTGAAATTGTTCCAATGAAATTCAGTATGAAGGTTTTTCATTGAAAGTCGTGAAACACGTAACAAATATTTTTTCGTAAATCATTTTTTAAGGAGGTAAATGGGGAGCGCAAAGTTAGTGTGAAAGTTCTCTGATTTTCAAAATTATTTCGATAAAATGAAGTATTAGGGTTTTTAAACTTTTGTGAATTCAATCCCTTAGGGGGCAAAAAAAAATAAGAGGTATTTTAGTATATATACATATAACCTAACCTTACCATCCTCATGGATGTCCCCCGCCCCAGGGAGGGCGGAGGGGTCTGTCAGACTCTTACTGACTAGAAACCATCCCGTGTTCCTTTTCACACCTGCGCCGGGGGTCACGGGAACAGAAGATACTTCCGCGACCCCCGACTGGTGCCGGCCCCGCGGGGTGCCATAAGGCCGTTGGCTGTTACGACTATCGGCACAATGACAGCCGAGTCCACATCTCACATGTCGACAACCTCGCGTGCTAAGTCGAGATATTTGTTTTTTTTCTCTTTCTCAGCTTTCACGAGGTTCTCGTCATGAGGGATGGTAACATCGATTATCATTGTGCGGTGCGCTAATCGATCTATCACCACTATATCAGGCTTATTGGCAACAATAGTCCTGTCAGTGATGATAGATCGATTCCAGTACAGTGTAACATGGTCATTCTCGAGAACTGGTTCGGGCACATACCTGTAATACTGTACTTCAGAATCCACAAGCTGGTATTTCAAAGCAAGTTGCTGATGGATAATCCTGGCCACTTGGTTATGTCTGTGCAAGTACTCACTGTTAGCCAGACGAGAACAACCAGAGATGATATGTCTGATAGATTTACCCGGACAGTGACATGCCCGACACACGTCAACTGTCCCGTCCTTCATAATATATCTCCGATAGTTATTCGTCAAGATAACTTCGTCCATAATTGCACAGACGAACCCTTCAGTTTCTCCGAAGAGGTTACTGAATCGTAGCCAGGATACGGACGCTAAGAAGTCTACATCGGGCCCATGAAGAGCCCGGTAGAAGCGCCCGTGAAGCTCTTTGCTTTGCCATACCTGTCTGCGGTCATCAGTACTCAGTACTATAGGTTTGCGCCAGTTCTCGTTAGCCATGGATAGCGGGGTAAGGCCCTTGTCCACTGCGACCACATCCCGATGCATCCCCACGTCGGTTTTCAGAAAGTATTCTCGGAGGCTGTACACCTCACGGTTGTGGAGGGTCTTAGCATTCAGGAAGCCTCGACCCCCGCACTTCCGCGAGATGTACAGTCTCATAACCGAGGATCGTGGGTGATGCATCCGGTTTGCGGTCATCAGTGTACGAACTCTCCTATATCCAGGGCGTCAAGTTCCGTTTGAGTCCATTTGAGTATGCCGAAAGAGTACATCAACACTGGCATGACCCAACTATTGAAGGCGCGCACCTTGTTTCCGCCTGACAAAAGGCTATTTAAAACCTTCAGGCGGCCAAAGAAGCGCTCCTTCAACGATTGCCTCATGTCAGCAGCATCAATGCCTAACGCTTATTATTATTATTATTATACAATACTAGAGAAGGTAGTAAGTATTATTTGAAGTAGTAGTAGTAGGAGGTAATAATTTAACTCGATTGGTATCATCCATACATAAATATTACTTTGACTGGTTGATCGAGTGGATCCGCACTTGCGTCGCGGTCGTCTGTCTGTCTGTTTGCGATGAACTCAAACATGACTACGCCAATGCTGTTTTTACCTGTAGATAGTGTTTTTCTCAAGGAAATTATTAGTATATAATTTGTCAAGTTTTTGTATGCATTGGCAAAAATATAATTGTATTTGTTGGAGGTTAAAAATAAACCTTCTAAAACCTTTAAAAATAAATCCATGCGGGCGAAGCCGCAGCCATCAGCTAGTTAAATAATAAATGAGTATGTTTGGAATAAAAATGGGTTACGTCATATGTGAATAACAATATTGAAAGTGACAAGCGCATGTCGCTTGTCACTTCCATGGCGTAATAGCTCTTTGGCAATTACTGTAATACAAGAAAATTATATGTTCCCTTAAGAAATGCCAATTTTTTATAGGGTGCAAATATAAAGGAAACCAAGTTAATATGACTGTATTAATTTCAAAACAACCAAAATTTCCCCCGAAGTACAGCGGCAGAAAATCGTAAAAAGCTAATTTCCATATGTCACACTAGGGTGCAAAATCAATAATGTATTTAGGTCAAAATGTATAACCCTTTCCTCAATTTACACAACTACACAGTTTTCCCCAAAGCTGCAATGACCAAAAAAGAAAAAAAAATGTTTTTATTTTTTTTCTCACGCTGCGTTAGTCAGAATAAAATAAATGAAATGTAATAATGTAGATTAAGGTGTAATACAGCATACAAAAAATTACGCAGAGTACACCTGTATTATCTAGTTAGTTATGGCCAATAAACAATTTTCACCCCCTTCCGTAGGGGTAGTAAATGTTTTTTTGTTTTCATACTCGATTCTCCACTCATACAAAAAATTCCTAGAATTAGTGTACCGACATTTCTCTGACGTAATTTTCACCGAACAGCCGGTCAATTCAGTAAAAGTTAGGCACTAGTTGATCGGCACTTTGCTGAACTGGTCCTATTTGGCGCAGCCGTGAGATACAAACTCTTTTTCGTGTTTAGTTCTTAATTTTTTATATTTTTGTTTTTACTTTGTTTTGTGCACTTGTGGCGTGTGCTAAATGAATATGTTTTCTTTCTTTCTATCTAAAAGTCACGCCGTGAAAACTTGATTAAAGTGAACTGTCAATTGAATGACAGTACAATTCGCCCTCACTACGCCTACATTTTCACGCGGTGATTTGACCACAATCGCACTGCTGATTGGAAGGTTTACCGATGCGAGAGAAAAAAGAAAGAAGTTCTATGTTCGATTGTACCTATGCATTTTTGTACAGCAATTCAAAACTGCGGTGTCATTTTATAACGGTAAACGCACGACGCGAACTGTACCGAGCCACCGCGTGCGCATGATTCATGCGCGGTGCGGTCACGGTCCCTTTGCGCGGTAGCTGACATAGTGGTAATAATATAGCGATTTACTTCACGATAAATGACTACTAACCTACAATTGTTAACGGTAAGGTAAATAAAAGAGTGTAGGTAATTTGGAAATAAATTATAGTTAACTAGTAAGTAATTTAGAAAGTCCTAATGTCCCGGTGGTGAAAGCCTCGAAGTCAGGAAAGAAGATCATAATGATAATTATGCATTTACTGAGTTTTCCTTGAATACCACTGACATTAATGAAGGATGAGACAGCGAGGAAATCTAGTATTTATACGTATGTACTTACCAATATGCCAATCTGCCCTAATCTAGGGTGATCAATGCTCGTGCCTCTTCTGTATGAGAAAAATCATTTATCCTCATGTCCTGCAGTGGGACAGCAAAAGGAAGAGTATTTTACGTAATTTTAAATTGTAAACAGTTTCGTAAGTTGAACTGAATGACACTGGAATTCATAATATTATCATAAGACTAAGACAATTTTAAGTTTGAAGGTTGTTGGAGTTTACAAGATTATTGTGTCAAATAACAAACAAAAAATATTATCACGCAATGTCACCTTTTCTCGGTAGGTACGAACTGTGGAATATAGAGCACACTTGATCCGGATTTAGGTACCACGCTCAAAAACATCTCTTGTTGATCAAAAAAATCAATACCAATTACTTCATTGCTATCAATAAAATAGAAGAGAGCTCAAAGATCATTGATATCATGTAAGACGTATTACTAGATACAACTAAGCAAGTATAATTACGTAGGTAGGTACTACTTTGGGATATGTATGCCATCTCTCGAAATCAAAACACAATTGACGTATTGTTTGTTGTCTTATTAGATAGTAGATACTTGATAAGTAATACGCGCTTACGCAGCTGGATAAGATTAATAACACAATGTTCATATAATGCATAGGTTCAAATAAGTTTTATTTATATTGAATACATGCTTTCTCTTCTCTCTGAGTATGTGTCTTAAGAAATTATAACCTGAAGTATAAAATACTGTAAAGTTTTATAAAACTCTGTTTGGGGATTTTTGCGTGGTACTTACAAAGGATTAACATTAGGACAATGTTAGCACTAACATTTAAAAAAAATGCGCTATTGATATACGAATCTTGGATTTTTTTACGTATTACCTAACTTGTAAGTTTGACGTCCAAAATTGTCACTTAATCATCTTTTTTAAATAAATTATTTGACTTTGATACGTCAACAGCAACTCATCCAGCGGTCCTGTGCAGGTACGGCTCAATATTTATTAAGTATCTTCTTTTCAAAAAGACAAAGGCGTATGTGTTCATATTTCATTAGCAGATGTATTAGACTTTTCACATAAAAACCTAAATCAGTTCCTCGAACGAGCTTTTACAGTAACAACAAATACCCTCTGTATGTGTTGTTACTGTAAAAGCTCGAACGACGGCAAATCTTTACATTTTCCAATAAAAGGTCAAAGGCTGACCAGCATGCAGCCGGTCGATTCAGTAAAAGTCACGCAGTGAAACTTGAGTGAAGTGCACTGTCAATGCAAAAGGCTTTTCCAGACTTTTCTTTAAAAGGCTTTTACCAACTTTGCCCTACATCGTGAGACTCGCATAATAAATTAATATAATCTTATGTCCGGACTTTAAAAGAGACCATGACCCCTGAGTTTCTTTCGGCATAACTTCTCAGGGATCAGTCACTTTGGAAATGCCATTTAGTGTCATTTAGTTTAAAAAAAATTACATGTAAAAGTATCTGAGAAGATCTACTTACAGAAATAAATAACATTTTATTTCATAATTTCATTTCATTTTCATTAGTATGGAATAACAGCTCAATTCTCTCTCACTACGCCTTTCACTCTTTCACGGGGTGATGGTTTTTAAAGAATACCACAGTTGTTCTGTGATCACCATAAAATTTACGCTTTTACCAACATTCTATTAATGTTGAAAAATAGTCATGTCTTTGGAGTTTTAATAGTAAATGACCAAGTGATGAAAAAAAATATATAATTAGAGTTAACCTTAAAATATTTTTTTTTGTTGTTGGTACTGCTAAAACCATTTGAATTTGATTTAAACTTGTGTAGGAATTTACTAAATATCAATAGACGATAATTAAAGGTACATAGCAACAAAACATTTATGAATAATTACCTAGATTAGATAACGTAGGTATTATGATTGTGATTAGGAAGTCGTTTTTTGTTTATTAAACTTTAATAAACATTTTTTATTAATAAAAAAATGTGTTAAGGTATACATGTGTTTTTCTGTTCTATTTGGTTGACAGTCATCCTAACATTTTTGTAGTCCGTTTTATTTTAGCTGTAAGTGTTTTAAAGGTAGTAAATAAATTAAAAAGCGTTAGATGACTTGCCAGCACCTATTGACTTGTAGTTATTGCAAATGTTGAATAATAATAATGTAATTAGATTACATACGAATATTTGTTATTGCTTAAACTTAGCAAGCCAAGCTCTACTAATAAAAACCCGATAATTGTGTCCTATTTTTAATCAAACCTAAAAATTACCAATATTCGAGCTTTTACAGTAACACATTAAAAACACGCTAAAACCACAGACTAATAAAAACAGTGAAAACTCATTTACATAATTATCATACATTTACATACTGATTTGTAAACTGCATGTCAAATTCCCATAACCGGTTTACGTTATTTCGCGGACGCTATTAGGGTTCCGCTTGTCCGGTAATCCGGGTCGCATCCGGTTAAAATGTTCATACAGTGAGTTATGGTGGTTATCCGCATTGTACAATATTTTGCGTTGAGTAACATTTATTAACACTATTAATTTAATTAACTGACCTATTGGTTCAATGGTCAGAGGCCTTGAGTGCTATGCCGTGAGTTCGATTCCCGCCCAAGGCTAATGGTTATAAATGATATTTATTTCTGTAAATAGGTTTTTACAAACACTTTTACACGTCCTTTTTTTTAACTAGTAGATAATGTAGTAGATAAATGACTAAACATCAGCAAGTAAAACCCATATTGTGTCTTGCATCCATCAATATCTATCATAATGTATTCCGACCTTCCATTGTCTCGTGTTCAGCATTTTAAAGTACTTACCTACCTGGTTATTTGTGCGGTTTTCGATAACTCCAGAAGTAGATATTCAATCTCTATGTCATTTGTTATTATATAATATATATAAACAAGGTGTTTTTTTTATATCCCATAATAATAATAATAATATATCCCCGCAGGGCAGCTTGTGGCGAGCTGTTGGGAAGTAGCGACCCCACGGACCAGATCTCCCGGGAGATTTCTTGTTCCTCACCTCTGGCTTGCCTTAATTGGCCGGCCAGAGTGAACTCTGACGAAGAATAGAGCTCCCACCTCTTTCTTGCCTTAGTTGGCCGGCTAGAGTGGAGATTCGCAAGAGCAAACGTGCTCGGAGGAAGGAAGCATTCCAGTAAGATGCTGGTAGGGATCTTGACCGTACTTCCGGGATTGTCCTGATAGCCGTGGAATGCCTCTCCACTCCTCAAGCACCTCAGGTTATGTTGCTCTCTTGTCGCTACGTCACTATGTGCTAGCGGCCGTTTCAGAGGGCCCATTACTGAGTGTGCAAGTCACCCCCTGGCATTTTATTCGTGTATTTATGAAGCATTGATGAGGCAGGGCCATAGTCCTTCCATAGTACTAGGTAACCAGTTCACCTTATCTACCCCTAACCTATAGCCCAATACATTTGTTGCTTTAGTCTGTAATAGTCCTGCACTAGTCGTAGGTTTTCCTTGGGTGCATTTGCATAATGCATACAGGGAAAATCTGCGATTGGTGCCTCACTGCATTAAAAAAAACTAAGGGCCTCTGCGAGTTGGCTTAGGCCCCTCGTACGCCTTCCAAAGGTCCGGAACCCAAGGGTTCCGAGAAATGTAAGCGTATCAAAATAATAATATTATATGTTATTATATTTTTTTTATATCCCTGCTCCCGCCGTCGGTGGCCTACTATTTTTTATATTTTTAAATGTTTTTATTTTTATATTAATATTTAAAAATGTAATTTATAAGAATTTTAAATGAATATACGAAATCATAATAATAATACTTTATTAAATCTAGGGTTATATTCTGTAGGTAAAAATAATACTAAAACTCCGAGAATATATGGTCCAAAAATACATAGTTGTGGAGATATCATCAATCATAATTAAATTATCAGTTGTTTAGTACCCGTAACACAAGCTCTGCTTAACTTGGCACAAGACGCCGTTGTGTGAATAGTCGTGGAATATTATTATTAAGTATTATTTTTATTACCTAATTAGTTCATAGTGAGAGAGAGTCTAGTGAGACTTTGTCGAATTATTTTGTATGATAGTAAAAAAAAAGGATGATTGAAACATAATTCATATGCCAGTCGATTCTTTGATATGGTCTCAATCATACCCTAGAGTTATGGGGGATATAAAAAAAACACGTTGTATATATATATATATATTAACAAACCTACAACTATTACCTACTAGCAGACGTCCCGCGGTTTCACCCACGTAGGTCCTGTTCCCGTGGGAATACAAGAATAAAAAGTCCTCCATACCAAATTTTATAAGAATCCATTCAGTAGTTTTTACGTGAAAGAGTAACAAACATCCATCCATCCATCCATCTATCCATATACTCACAAACTTTCACGTTTATAATATTAGTAGGATGTACAGAGGCCAGCACATCAAGTTACCCCAATGTGTCAAATTTCTTTGATCGTCTTTCAACTTTATGTCAAAGAGAATAAGTTTCATATTCAATTGGGAAAATTTGGCGTCTGTGCATTCCTAAAAAAAAAACAAACAAAAGAAAAGAAAAAAAATATAGGACATCAAACGGTTCATCCGCATCGCTGTCAATAGGAAAAGTCTCAAAAGACCCAGAAGACTGACCGAATTGCCACGTTGTATGGCAATGTTATTATATTGAATTAAAAGATGTTAGTAAAAAAAAGATATACCCAATTAGAGCTAGCTGAGCGATAGGCTGCTGTATGGAAAAAATGAGTGTAGTAATAGTGTAGCGGACACAAGGGAAATTCCTAGTCTCAGACAAAATTGAAGAAAAACACGATTTAAATTTAAAGTAAAATTATGATAGGTATGAAAGAGGTTTAAAAGCCGGGAGGTCAGATCGCGGAGGGGTGATTATCCTTTGCATACCGAAACCCTTGCGTCTCTCAGCAACCTCGTTAAGCTGTTGGTCCCAGATGGTATTTTTATATCTTTGACGGTCGTTACGGGTAGTCAGAGGTCCGAAACTCTGACCACAAAGGGTATCGTGTTACCCGTAGTTAGGAAGGCTGATAGGTAGTCTTAAGCCTGATAGGCAGTCGGGAGCCTGATAGGCAGTCGGAAGCCTGATAGGCAGTCGCACCATGCAAAATACTCTAAACAACTGTATTTAGTTAAGTTAAACTGAAATCTGGCCCTAAAATAGACAAGAAGAGGCTAGGTAGGTACTTATATGACGATATGGAATAAAAAAAGTAAAGCGCGATAACTATTTTATGATGTTTTATCTAATTTATTGTGTCTTTCTGCCTAATTAAGAAGGTACCTAACTCCATCGAATTAGCACAATTTTGACATTTGGTATTTGATAAAAAAATACAACTTCTCGTTATTTAAGCCGACTAATCAAACCGCTGATCACATTTCAAACACTATCGTAAAAATATATTTTGTTTTTTTTTTACAAACATACCTAGTATTTTGGTCCAAAGATTGCTTTAATTAAATCTAAATTACACAGGTGAATTTAATTATGTAGGTGCAATTTAGATTTTAAAGCCATCTTTAGCTCAAAACAGGTGTTTTTTTAAAACAAAATACAATATAATTAGCGTTTTTAGGGTTCCAACCTTAAAAGCAAAAATATTATAACGTTGGTATTCAATTTTAGCATAACTTTAGGTGTCAATGACAGATTGCTGGAGTCAAAGTACAGACGCTAGCACATCAAACTACCACAAACTGTCAAATTTTCACAATTGAACATGAAACTATTTTTTTTTTTACCTTTATGGGAGCTGAACCGATGTCGACTATATATATATATGTCTGCCAGCGTCAACATAAACCTTCAAAAACTTTTTACAAAAAAAAATCACTGCAGGTGAAAAATTATTCCAGTTTCGGAGGTACTGGTGGTTTTTTTTTTCGTTTATTATTGGCCACCGACTTCCGAAATTAGAATTATTTTTCACTCGTTAGTGTTTTTTTAAGAAGTCGGTTCCTCCTCGGAACCTCGTTCTTTATTTGAAGTCGGTTAAAAACTGTAACAAAGTTGAAAAAAAACAATCAAAGAAATTTGACACATTGGGGTGACTTGCTCTGTATTTTTTTTTTTGGTATTTCGTTCGATCTTAAGATTTCTCTTGGCTGTTTCGTTACTTACACTTACGTTTCAGAAACTAAATATTCGCATCACCTCCACGACGACGGTAGCAAAACGGCAAAGCCACACATTTATTTTTATTTGTTCTGTGTCTGGGTGTAATTTATCTATAATATGTATGTATTTAAAAATATATAAGTATGTTTATCAGCTGTTTAGTACCCATAACACAAGCTCTCAAGCTTAGCTTGGGACTAAATGGCGTTGTGTGAAAAAGTTGTGGAATACTTATTTATTTATTTATTTATTTATTTTTACTGATATGTAGAATTTGTGAAGTTAGGGTCGGTAGGTTAGGCCGTGTAGATTCAGAAGCTTAGCTCTACATGAGATCTGATATCTTTTTCACAGGGCAAACCTTATGTGGTCGTCTTGGCAACATTTTACTTGAAATGTTTTGGTAGGATCTTTTATTTCGTTTATTGTATTAAAATTAATGAAAAAGCTCACTCTATCTTCCCAAAGATTGAATATGGTTTACATTTATGTAGTGTAAAATATTTTTGAAGCACATAATAGTAGATGTCGTGATGGCCCAGAGGTTAAGGAGCCTACCTCTCATGCTCGAGGTTGTGGTTCTAATCCGGGCAAGTACCAATGTGACTTTTTCAATTCATATGTACTTTCTAAGTTTATCTTAGACATCATTTGACATCGGTGAAGGAAAAACATCGTGAGGAAACCTGGACTTGTAGTAAATATAAGTTTGAAATCGCCAATCCGCCTTGTCAAGCGTGGTGATCAATGCTCGAACCTTCTCTGTATGAGAAGAGGCCTTTGCCCTGCAGTGGGACACTAACAGGCTGGTATTATTATTATAATAGTAGGTCCCTATTAAAGAAATATATCTACTTATGGGCCTTAGGTATGTACGTACTAAATTAATACTAACTAATAGTAATGAAACAGGTAAACAAACCCATTAATATAAACAATGAAATAAAACGAGGTAGATCAACGATTTGTTTATTACTCTAAAGTCCTAAATTGTTAATTAACCCCTACAATATAAAATAAGAAAACTCAGCATGCTATCATTAAACCAATTCTTCTTTTATTATTATTTACCTACTTCAACAACGAAATCTGTACTTAGTTACTTACTACCACAGATATAGATAGACCTAAACCAAAAATAATCAACTCTCCATACAAAACTCGATCAACTGTTCGGATATATGTATGGAGAGTTGATTTTTTTGTCTGTTTTCGAAAAAGTTGAAGAACAAATGTTGTTGTTTATGATGTTAGTAATCTACTCCTGCGAGGTTGTTGGTGTTTTACAAATAACCCTGTATAGTGACGTAGTAATGAAGTGTATGCGAATTGTACTATCATTTTATCTAGATACTAATGCTACGGCATTGGCAATTCGCTTCACTCAAGTTTTACGGCATGACTTTTGCTCAATTGACCGGCAGTTTCTTTATGTGTGTCCTATATTTGTCGGCGGCATACTTAATGAACTCTTTTGGTGACTGTACCTAACTATCATTATGAGATTGCACTATACTCACAGATACAAGCATCAATGATGTATTACATCATAGCAATGAGCGATCAAAACACGATTACTGGTAATGACTATTATTCTATAGCGATTGCTGCAAGTGTCCCAAAATTGGAACTGAAGATGAGATTGGCTGCGGATTACTTTAGGTGGTTAGGTATAATTGTGATTTTCGATTCGTTTTTTCTCCAAATTCTTTTCAGTTGAAAACCAAAATGTCAAACAACGTTGCAGACTTTCAGAATATACTTTATAATTACTTTCTTTTTATTTTATGTCTTTTTTTTGGTTCAAAAACAGTCAAGTTTATTAATTAATTTTTAGGATTCGTTTTCCTTTTCAGCATTCAATTTTCATTTATTTTGTTAACATTTATTGTGCTTTTCTAGAGTTTTCCAAAGAAGTACCTACATACTGATTTTTGATTTATTGATAAAAGACCGAAGGACAATAACACTAATGCCAGTAGGGCCAATGTAGTTTTTGCGACAAGCGAACACGGATATCCCGACCGACATCGACATGTTAAAGATTTTTTGACCTACCTTCACTGGGTACAATTTGAATCGACACAACTTCGAGAATAATAAAATTATTCGATAGGCACTATATTTTACACAAAGTACTAACAATACTAACAATTTTAATATTTATGTAATTTCATTTTTTGTTTGTTTCAGTCCCATACTAACCTATGCAGATCTACACACATCAAAAGTGTCTAGGGATCAACATATATTTTTGCAATAACTTTTCTCCCGATTGATATTCATTTAAATTTTCTTTAAGGATTCATCAAATAAAGAGTTTTCGTTTGTCACAGTAACGATAAACCAAGTCACCTTTGCATTAATAAAGAAATTTGCCATTTTCCTAATAAAGGGATTTTTGACATTTGAACCACTAACATTAAAGTTCGAAAAAAAGACTGAAATAACAGTTTTCTTTAAAATTTTATTGGGTAACTTAAACAATTAATAATCCGTGTTTCTACCGCGAACACTAACAACACAAGAACATCGGTTTGGCATACTCAAAATGAGTTCATCCAAATCACGCTGTGGAATGGCCGCCCATGTTCGCTGCAACACCAAAAAAAGGTCTTCTTGCGACTGGATACCCTCCATATTCGGCAGAGCTCTTCTCTGTAGCATATCCCTTGCATGCTCAATCGGGTTCAAGTCTGGCGACTGAGCAGGCCAGGGCAGGACATTGATGTTAGCTGCGGTGAGAGTCTGTCTTACAACTCGTGAGGCTTCATCACTCTTCAGGGAACTTAATTAGCGACCAAACAGTCTGAAACCGCTTGCATGAAGTGAACCTTCATTCCCGAAGACCGCTACGGGTACCACCTATAGCAATGCACAATCATAGGATTCGATATCAATGGGCTCTTGAACACAGAAATTGGGCAGAAGAACAATGGCGTTTCGTGTGCTTTTCTGATGAGTCTCGTTTTGGTATGAGACCGGATACAAGACGTATACGACACTGGAGAACCCCCGGATGCTAACAGCGATTAAAATCCTGCCAGGAAGTCCATCCTTATAGTGGTGGAACCATCATGGTATGGGCGGGTATTTGGATCGGCGGAAGAACTGAGTTGATTTGGATCAGAGGCAACCTCAACGCTCAAATTTATGCTGAGACGATTGTATCAGACGTCATCGTTCCTCTACAAGTGCAAATCGGTCCCTTATTTCAGTTAATGCATGATAATGCACGACCGCACACCGCAAGAGTTGTAAGACAGACTCTCACCGCAGCTAACATCAATGTCCTGCCCTGGCCTGCTCAGTCGCCAGACTTGAACCCGATTGAGCATGCAAGGGATATGCTACAGAGAAGAGCTCTGCCGAATATGGAGGGTATCCAGTCGCAAGAAGACCTTTTTTTGGTGTTGCAGCGAACATGGGCGGCCATTCCACAGCGTGATTTGGATGAACTCATTTTGAGTATGCCAAACCGATGTTCTTGTGTTGTTAGTGTTCGCGGTAGAAACACGGATTATTAATTGTTTAAGTTACCCAATAAAATTTTAAAGAAAACTGTTATTTCAGTCTTTTTTTCGAACTTTAATGTTAGTGGTTCAAATGTCAAAAATCCCTTTATTAGGAAAATGGCAAATTTCTTTATTAATGCAAAGGTGACTTGGTTTATCGTTACTGTGACAAACGAAAACACTTTATTTGATGAATCCTTAAAGAAAATTTTAATTAATATCAATCAGGAGAAAAGTTATTGCAAAAATATATGTTGATCCCTAGACACTTTTGATGTGTGTACATTGAGTCCAACTGTATGAACTGAAGAATTATATACTTATTTTTTTTTCTGCGCATTTGCTGTCCAAAACACTTTAGACATTGGCAGAATAGTCTACATCGGCTCTGTTTGCCATAAAAAAAAAATAGAATAGAGAAAACAAAGTAAAATCATAGGGCAGTCAAAACTTTATCCGCATCGCTGTCAACGCGAAAAGTGTCCAAAAGACTGCCTGGTACTGTTATTCCAATCAAATTATGGTATGATAAGTGCTTATGTTCTAAGCAAGTTCTAACTTATACTATGCAAATGCATAGTATAAGTAGGATAGCGCACGCGTAACATTGACACTTCGCCGGCAGCTCGCAGTGAATTTCAATGGATTCCCAGAGAATAAACTAGGGGCAATGGCGCATTGCACAATACATGCATTAATAACAATTTAAGTACTTTCCTTGTCACTCTTTCTTATTATTGTTGGGTTATAATAACAGCTGGACTAGAAGGTTCGAAGGTCAAGCTACGCTTGTTGAGGGCCGGCAATGTATGGCTGACGATCCATTACATAATAAGCTTGGAAACTGTATTGTGTGCGATCTACGCCTGGCAGGGAATAAAATCAGGGACCCTAAAGTGTCACAATTTCGAAATTTTCGCCATATAAGGTACCTACTTACTTACTAACGAAAATGATTAAAAGTTCAAGTTTAGTTTTAGTGTAAGTTTAAGTAATTATCATGCGAAAATATGCCTGAAACCTTATAAAAGGTGCGAACCCCTATGTCTCCCAATCAGATCAAGCAGGGTTGTCAAAATATTTATAAAAACTCGATGTAATGTACAATTTCTACTTAATATTATAAATGGATATTGTTGGCAAGATTAAAATGCCCCGTACTTAATAAACATTGCATATATCCTCTAAAGGAAACTCTAAGTAACAAATCAAACTGTCTTAACAGTTGTATTAATCTTTTACCTACGTTATGCTACCATTTATTGGACGTGTTGTTTACCTACCTGTCATTGATAAATATCGCCTTAGTACTGTGATTTACGTTATGGTTGCTGTTAGGATTTGTCTAGACTGAGTCAAGACAGGTTTTTAGACAGACGTTTATTCTATAAAACCTTAAGGCAATCACTCACAACAAAGCAGAGTTTTAAGTTGTCAAAATATGACCATGAAAATGACCAAAGAAATTATGGACTTAGAAAGTGTAGTCAGGAGACAAAGATTTTCTAAATATAATACCTACTACTAGGTACACGTCAAGGTATCCAAAACAGACCAAATTTTACCAATAGAACACACATAAACCTTATTCATTTTTTGGTAATAAACTTGTAAATCCATTAAAGAAATGTGACAGATTAAGGTAGCTTGATGTGCTGGGCTTTTGTTTTATAATAATAATAATAATAAATCTTTATTAAGGATAACATAAGATCCGCTATATTAGTAAATACCTTAAAAATAATGTTAGTAAATTAATCTAATGCTTATAAAACAATTTAAAATATAATTTTGATTTATTCGCTTCATGTGGATGACGCACAATTGAGAGAAAAGTGCATCACTCGTTCATCACCCCCACGAAGCGTCTCACAATTAGGAGAATAAAAGTTCGTCGTTTGTCGTTCGTTTTGTTTAGATATAAATTTATAATATTTTCTAACACAGTCCACACACAGCCTTAGTAATTATTACAAAACGGTCTCCCTTAAGTTTGTGACATAACAAATTCAATAACTAATAGGTTATCGCCTGACTCTGAGGTATTCTTAGCCTTGTTGGTTGTTGATTGATTGCGACTGGACTAGTGACGTTAAGTACTTAATAAAGTAATGTCAAATGCAATCATGTTATGCAAATTGTGCGATACATTTAATGTGTACAACCACAACCTGTCCTGTATGTACGAACTTGGGGTTTAAATCCGGGTGAGTACCAATGTAACTTATCAATTCACTTTCTAAGTTTATCTTAGACATCATTGACATCGGTGAAGGAAAACATCGTGAGGAAACGTGCTGATCGATTCAGTGCAGAAAACCTCGTAAAAACTTGAGTATAATGAATCAATCTTTAACACACACAACACACCAACACACACACACAACACAGACACACAGACAATAACACACACACACACCAACAAACACAATACAGACAGACAGACTAACATAGTTTTTAAGTGCACTAATACTAACATATGGACATGTAAATTAGTCCGAATTAAATGTTTTTTTTTTAAATTATTAGCATACGTACCTACCTACGTGAACTACCAATCTGATAATAACTACGCGTTGAGCACGCGCAGATAACGCGCTTACTAAAAACGTAATGTGCAAAGGCCGCGAAAGAAAATAAGCCCCAACGAATGAATTAATAGTATCCTACAGATCACTTTAGGACTATAGGGACGTATATATAAAGGAAAATACACCGTGATAGATTACGTAGTCGACCGCAAAAATGACGGAAAGATGTAGCCTTAGTTACAGTGAGGACGCTATTAAGATGACAAGATAATAATGTGATAGACAATTAGACAGGTGTTATTTATTGTTATTTATGACGTCATACTTACTGATACTTTACATAGAAAAACTACAGCAACAGCCGTATGTTATAAAATACCATACCTACCTTATTATCTGCTTATACTCAATTTACTATAGATTTAGACAGACGTTTAATTAAAAAGGTCATTTATAATACACTTTATCATTTATTTTCACAGCAGCTGTTACACTTATAGTAGCGTACCATTGCAGCAATTTATTTTAAGAAATGATATGGATTTCATTTAGTTATCTCATCTTCTATACTATCCTGAACTGTACTATCTTCCTATCTTCATAAACTGTACGCTACGCTGTGCTTGTGCTTGTTCTTTCCATTGCGCCTTCTATAAATCATAGCGTGTGTGTGTGAGGATTGTTGGAGAAAATATACCTATTTACAAACCGTGAGTTGGAATTTATTTATACTTCACGAGGACCCTATTCCTCCACTAATTTTACCTATAATAATATTTTATTTTAGTTGAAAATTTCAGTGGAAATGATAAAAACCTCAAAGAAGCAGGTATGACCAATACACGGACACATTATTTGTGTCACTTTCATTCTTCTAAATTTAAAATAAAGCAATTTGAATAAAAACTGTTTTCACTTGATCTTTAAATAAAATGTTCCACATTCCTGCTTTATAATAGCCTTTTTTTCCAACGCTATTATAAATGGAGTATAATCTTATACCAACTAAGTATATCCGGGTCAGCTTCCAGTCTAACCGGATGCTTGCCAGTTATTGTAGTATCCGGTTAGACTGAAAGCATGAAACGACTGGTGTATATAACAAAAAAAGAACTTTAATAAATTCATAGAAACAATTATTACAAATTCGCATAACACAAAACAAACGTCAGTAATCCCGTAAGGTTAAGCAGAGGTATATCGAGTATGTTTAAGTCCCTTGTAATAGGTGGGAGCCTATTACCATCAATCGGGCACTATTCGAGACTTCAAGCTGGTACTAAGAAATACCAGATTGAAAAACTTAATTACACTTTGCCCAACCCGGGGATCGAACCCGCAAGACCTCATGCTCAGCAGTTGCGACTGCAATCAACAAGGCAGTCCAATGACAAAAAAAAAACAATCACAAATTAGTCACAATTATAAAGCATAAAGGAAATGTATCCTGTAAACCCACATTTTTTATCATATATAAATTACTTTCATTTTGAGATTGAATTGTTTTATTAATATTAATTTAACTATCGTTATGCCACTCATCATCAGCCTTGCCTACTCCAAACTAATTAGGGATCGGATTCCAGTTTAACTAGATGGGGCTGAATACCATTGTTTTACGAGTACATGGAGCGACTGCCGTTCTGACTTCCACAACCCAGTAACTGGATACTATACCTCTCGGTTAAACTGGTTGTCAAACTTTCGGGCTTCTGTCTTTTTTTTTATACCACGACGGTGGCAAACAAGCTTACGGCCCGCCTGATGGTAAGCGGTTACCGTAGCCTATGGACACTTGCAACGCCAGGGGCGCCACACGCGCGTTGCCGACCCTTTAAAAACCTATTTACTCCCCTTTTGAAGAACCCCATATTATAGCCCTCTGACAAAACCTCGGCAGGAAGCTCATTCCATAATCCAAGTGTAAGTGTAGTGTCTATCAGTAACGGCTTTCAAAGATCGACAATTGACAGCTGGGACCAATAGCTTAACGCGTTTTCTGAGACACGAAGGAGTCTTGGTATGTAATGAATGGCCATCTTTCCACGGACGGACCTTGCAGCTTTACCTTCGATCCACCCGTGCGATTGTTATTAATTAGCTAAAAGTCACTACTACGCAGGAAATCCCTTGAAAGGTACCATTTTTAGTGTTTTTCATATTGTGTTTTGCTACGTCCTCTCTAAACTCTACTCTTTACACCTTCAATCACGTGACTAGCTCATGCATCTTGGATTGCTTCCTTTTGATAGTTATTGACTTTCGTAAAATTTAGCTTGTGACATGAGTTAGTTTTTTTTTTGTTAGCTTCTTTTGTCTCACTCCTGGGCTAAGGCCAGTCTCCACTCTAACCTCCTTCTATCTTTTACGATTCCGCGCTAAGGTTTTATAAAGTTTGTTTTCATAACCGTCCCAATTTTCTCCCTAAATTCTTAAACTTCCTAGTTTCCCGCCCTGTCTTTAAAATTGTTCTGACCATAATTCGATAAGTAATAAGTGCTGTTTTAGAATAAATATTGGTATCGTTATACATATGTCAGTATGGCCCAGTGGTCAAGGTTCCTCCTCTCATGAACGAGGCTGTAAGTTCAAATCCGGGTAATTGACAACATGGCTATTTCAATTCGTATGAGGAGTTTGTTCTTTCTGAGTTTATCTTGGACATTACTAACATAGGGAAAGAAAGAATTGGCGATGAAACCTGGACTTAAATTTATTTTAAGTCTGAAATCACTAACACTCCTTAAGCAAGCCCGGTGATTAACGCTCGTATCTTTTCTGTTTCTTCTCAAACAGAAGATATAGCGGCCTTAGTTCGGCAATAGGACCAAAAACAGAGTGGTATTAAGTTTTTACATGTCTGGGAGCCTTGAGTCTGACTTATGGAAAGCGTACGAGGGGCCAAAGCCAACTCGTAGAGATCCACTGTCGTTTTAAATGAACTGAGGCACCAACTAAGTTTTCCTTGCACGCGCTCCTAAAGATAACCCCCGTCTGGTATAGGGCTTAAAACTCCTTAAGATTCCCTTCTTGCGTCGTACTCCTCAATGCTGAGGGTCGCGACCATCCAGGTCGTGGCTTCATCGCTTTAATTCGTACGGTATTCCTCCATTTGTTTCTATATCTTGCGGTGGGTGGGAAAAGGCCTCGTGGACGCTTCCCAATACGTTGGTCCGACCAGATCCGCATCATTCTTGATTCTACGATATACAATGTCCTTCTCACCGCTTGAGACAGAAACAGAAGAAGGAATATCGTACGTCCTTAAGATTACTCATCGATAAAATGAGTAGATGGTCAATGATACTAGTCAAATGAAGCCAAGTGATTCAGAATTGCCGTGCATTCTTCAGCACTTAGTGTTTGCACTGCATTTGCATATCTAAGGAGATTGACGGCAAAAAAGGCGCTTTATAGGAAAAGTGTATGGCCCTAAAACTATACTCATTAATTATAAAATATTTTTTTAACTTCTCATTGTTCAATCGGTCGAAATCGTATGTGGAGTTATTATTTTGTATTTAATTAGTAGTTAAAGCATTTTAGTGCATAATTTTAATGGCGTATTGCGGTAAAAGTAGTGTTGCCAAATTAAAAACGTCACGGAGTTTTAAAAATAAATTCAACTCTGACTTTATCCTCGTATTAGTATTTTTAATCATCACAATTCTAATGTGAATTATGAAAATAATATTTTAACTTAATTCACATCTTTGAAATAATATTACTTTACTAATAAAAAATCTTTCTTTGACGAATCAGTTATGGTCAAAATGATTTTAAACTGTTGGTAACACTACGTGAAAGGTGAGCTGTCAAAGGTGTTATTGTCAATTTTTCAAACACAAAACATTGTGCATTCGATTCGGCTGCGAGTTTTTGTCTTTACTTGTGCATTGATAGTTGTTGAGTTTGTTGTGCTTTATAAAACTTATCATTGCGTTCTGTTCGTGTCCAGTCGAGTCTACAAAAGTACCTATAAAACCACAATTAGCTTGACTAACCTATGTAATAATATTTATTTGGGATCATTTATTGATTTGTTGGTACTATTTTATGTTGTCTTTCGTGAATTCAAATCATATGTAACAATGAGCTGCTGCTTTTAGTGGAAAGTTCGTTACTGAACTAACCTTAAACCTGAACAAAAAATAAAAAAAACAACAAAAACCCCTCAAAATAAATGGATGATTTTTATGTCCTTTAAAAGTACGATATTACCCCTCTTTTATATCTAATTTATGCCATCATACACAATGTTTTGATGCGGAACGGCGCTCAGTAGAAAATTGGGCATACTCCTTTGCGTACGAGTGTTTGTTGAGCATTGCTCTGAGTATGTATCTTGATTAATCAAAATATTTGTTCTCTAAATAAAAGAAGTGAGTCTAATTTGAATAGATGGAATACTTGCGTATTTATCACGTTTAGCCTTTGGCCCCGGCTTTTAGATCTCAGTCAGTCGTTACGAGTATTTGGAATCTCAAAAGTCTGTCAACATTTCTAGTTTTAGTTAGACTGGATGCCGACCCAAACAAATGAAGTTGGTAAAAAGCTTAAGACATTAATATTATAACTCGAGAGTCGCCCCAGCTTTGCTTGCTTACATAAATACCATACCATAGCTACCCGAATTCTGATGAACTTGCCACAATAATAATAAATAATAATACATCTTTCGAGGCTTTCGTGGCACGGTTGGGTCAAGAACCTGATCCAGAAGGCAGTTCTTCTTGATACGGCCCGCATCGTGAGGCGGTTCCTGTCTCTGGAGCCCTAACCACCGGTAGCTTGGACTCTCCTCCCACCATCGCAGGTCCACTATTTTTTACATTTTAAAATGTTTTTATACTTTTTTATTTAAATATTTAAAAACGTAATTTATATGTATTTAAAAACAATAAATGGAAATAATAATAATTTATTTTGGGTCCTTCTACACATTAATACATTTATAAACTTATAAATACTTAGTCGTACCAAGTTTTTTAAAACGAAGTAGCTTAAAAACTTAGAATTTTAAAAACAAGTTTAATTAACACATATCTCTAAATATCTAAAAAAAGGTGCGGCGGAACTGACATTATCTTGTACAGAACGCCAGCACATCAAGTTACCCCAATGTGTCAAATTTTCCCAATTGAATTTGAACTTTATTCTGTTTGACATAAAGTTGAAAAACGATCAAAGAAATTTGACACATTGGGGTAACTTGACGTGCTGGCGTCTGTACAACAATGGCCAGAACAGTAACAAAAAAAACTACCATATCCTTCAAAATTATTGATTGATGACCATCGGTCTAGCCGTGCTCAAGTGATTCATTTACGTACGAGCAGCATAATCTTTTTTATAAAGATAAAAGATATTTTATTTAGCCAGCAGCCAGCACCAAATTTATGTTCCTAATTAATTATATGACCGACGGATCTAGCATAACGTGCTTTTAATATGACATAGTTAGATTTTATATCCTTATTTAATATGAATATTTTTTACATAGTGGATTTATTTGGTTGCTCAAAAAAATGACGTATTTATGGCTTGGGTAGTTATGTGATGTTTCAATCAATGATATTATAAGTAAAAAGGTGTAGATAGGTTATAAGCAAGCGACACGTTAAAATGTGGCTAACTAGCCACACTTGACCTAAGGTTCGAGTATGCACAACTTAGAAAAAAACAGCACATGTTTTTCAAAATCGAATGTTGAGACACAGAACAAATGATCGTGCTCATCACATAAACATTTGCCCTGGATGGGAATCGAACCCACGACCTCTGGCATACAGTCAAGTCCACTAACTACTAGACCAACGGGCCAGTCAAACTCTAGAGTTTGACTGGCCCGTTGGTCTAGTAGCTAGCACTTGCTTCAGAAACTGTGAAGGAGGACATCGTGAGGAAACCATGGAAGGCATAGAGCCCATGATAATTACTAATCACACTAAAAAAAGAGAAAAAGAAGAAGAATAGACAGTGTGTAGTGTGTTATTCATAAAAGCAAGAAAGAAGAAGAATAGACAGTGTGTTATTTATAAAAGAAAGAAAGAAGAAGAATAGACAGAGTGTTATTTATAACACACTGTCTATTCTTCTTCTTTTTCTCTTGGCTAAAGCCATGGGACAATTTTTCAGAGGATGTTCTGTTTCAATGGAAATCTCGACAAAAAAAATCTGCTGTTTTATACATTTTGGTATAGTAGGTATCAAACTTTTGTATGCAACAGCTGGATGTTTTACGAGATTTTCAAGATACAAACATAGTGATAGTTCATATTAATGGGTAGAATACCATATTTCCATGTGGAAATATATTCAACTCCGTCTAGCTACCTACTTATTTCTTTCAGAATGTTATAGTTGTAATGTTGGGTTTTAGCATAAGGGTAACTTTTAATTGTAGCAGAGTCATCAAGTATAGAGAGAAAAAGCAGTAGGTATAAATAGTTACAGAAACTGCCTTGTGTCTCTAGATGGTCGTAAGCGCTGCAGCTGAGCGTGCGATCTTGTGTTCTGTTTCCGGGTCGAGCAGTAATATTCTATCCTATCTGGAAGTTCAGCAGCAGCCCGGGGCCTGGATTTGTGGCAGGATGATTGCAATAGGCTTCCTACTTCATAGGACTTAAAAATAACTGTATTGGCGTATTTTAGGGTTTATAGGTAAGTAGGTATAGTGTATAACGCCAGGTACTGAAACACAGGTTTTTACCTAGTTCGGTAATGGATGCTGTTCATTGTATGTAGGATCACAATTTCTAGTCCATGTATGTGAACAAACTATGTATACTTATATTTTGGCAATAAAGTTATTATTATTATTATAACTCTTCTAACTCTTCGGAGAATACAGGCGTAATGTTATGTTAACAAGGAAAGACAGATTGATAGATAATAATCAATGATTATTCAATTAAGTCCATACACGTCTTATTTGTACACGGGGAAATTCTAAATGAATAATGAATGAAGTCTAAAGCTGACTGCACACACATATATAATATACAGTCATAAAAAAACACATTGTCCTTAATGAAAAATGGCGGTTTGACACATTATCTATACAAATAAAAACCACGATTCACCACCATTTTTTACCATTTTTATCCCTAAGATAAAAGTTATTTGACGATTGAGAAATCGTCCTTACCTTAGTTTAATTATGTTTATATTGTTATCCGAGAATTTTTTTTATTAGATACCTACATACTTTGGATAAGATGACAACAAATCGATCCAAAACAATAATAATAACTACTAAGTACTACTTTTTATTTAGCAAGTCTCTAATGTGCACTTATTTAAACCTTTTGTGTTAGATAGAATTAGAATAGCAATATACATAACCTAACCTAACTTACCATACCTATGCTATAGCTAACCTAACTACCTAACCTAACTACCTTAGTGGAATGCATTGAGTTTGAAAGATACAAAATACATAATTTTGAACTGAGCTACTGCGCTGCGTATCTCTATGGTAGGTACATAAAATACTAGAGTAGGTAGTAGTATTTGACGTAGTAGTAGTAGAGAAGGTAACAATTAACACAATGGGTATATCATCCATACGTAAACTACTATTTTTATGTAATCTATTATTTACTTTATGAAGAGGTAAAGTTTGTGAGATATAGTCAAAATAATTAATGTACAGACGCCAGCAAATCAAGTTACCCCAATGTGTCAAATTTCTTTGATCGTTTTTCAACTTTATGTCAAACAGAATAAGGTTTGTATTCAGTTGGGAAAATTTGACACATTGGGGTAACTTGATGTGCTGGCCTTAGTACCTATCAAATAATAAGGGACATGTTGTGTTTTCTTTGACATCTGTAAAGGCAAAGAAAACATGTTTTATAAATAAATAAATATTTTGTTCTGGCTTCCTTGGTGGAGGGTAATTTTATTTTAAGTTATTGTTTCTTTGTTCATTATTTTCGACTGGCCTGTTGGGTCTAATAGTTAGTAGCCCTGACTGCTATGCCGGAGGTCGTGGATTCGATTCCCACCCAGGACAAATGTTTGTGTGATGAGCATGATCATTTGTTCTGTGTCTGGGTGTAATTTATCTATAATATGTATGTATTTAGAAATATATAAGTATGTTTATCAGCTGTTTAGTACCCATAACACAAGCTCTCAAGCTTAACTTGGGACTACATGGCGTTGTGTGAAAAGTTGTGAAATATTTATTTTATTTTATTTTTTTTGTAAGTACGTAATTTGTAATTTTATGGGTGCCAATGCCTGAAATAAACGATGATTATTCTATTATACTATACGTAGGTAGGTATTTGTGAAAGGCTATATTTTAGATAAAGATCTAAAGGACGCGTTGTACCTACTTAAACAGCTGCTTCCAATCTGTGAATCATTGTCTTCACCTCAAGGACTAATGTATGAATTCGATACTTTATAATGCCAAAAAAAATCACTATCAAAATCATATAATAATATTTATTGGGTATCATTTATTAGTTAGTATTTTTATTGCTTTATTAGATGACCTGACGCATTGTCGTCGAAACAGCTACCTATCAGTTACGATTACGAATATAAATCGTACAGAGGGTCACATAATACAAAAAGAAGTAGGTATTAGGATCGATCGAGTATTTTTTAAGACAATCGGTTTTTAACCGCCTTTTTTAACAAAAAACGGAGGAGGTTCTCAATTCAGTTACCTATAAGTATGTTTTTTGCTTATGTGGAAAATCCTTATGGAAAAACTGAATAACACTTTACCCAACCGGGGGATTGAAATAAAGTTAAAAGTAGTAACTGCTATCACTATAGACCAACGATGCGAACGATTCAATAATATCATTTTTATCACATCTATTCAAAAAGAGCTAGTTTATTCCTCGTAAACAGGGACCAAAATATCTCATTAATCCCTAGGGACCAAAATTGATTTGAATTTGGAATGTGGATATTGTTAGTAAATGTTTCAATCAGCAAAGAGGTGAATCACAAACCATGCGGGAACAATGTATTAAATATGTGACTGACTGAAAAACTGCGAGCGCGCCAAATTTAAAAAAAGTTGATGAAAAATAAACAACGCGCGAAATTAATAATTAAATGCATTCTGCTTTCGTTCGTAGTTGATTCATATTCAGATTTTAGAATTATAAAAAACGAGTGCGTCTTCCTCAAGTGAAAGTATTATATTGACTCCAGAGAATATTGTATCGGATGCTAAAAATGTGATGGAAAGTTACCTACAAAATCCCGTGAACAATATGTCAAAGCATACAACAATTTCATCCTTTGGAAAAATGCAAGAAGAGCAAAATCTTTTTCGGAAAATGTGTTTATATCTTATGGTTCTGAATTGTATGTACGTAAATAAATTCTTGTTCATAAGTTGCACTTACTTATTTTCTCATAGAGGGTGATAAAAAGTAGAGTGTCCACCTCGGGAGCAACACTATTTTAAGCTCGAGTGACATACTTTTAATCCCTTGCTGCGCTCAGGATTCTAGTTAAGAATCCCTCGCTCCGCTCGGGATTCTACTCTAGAATCCTTCGCTCCGCTCTGGATTAAAAAAAACACTCTCGCCTTAAAAATAGTTGTTTGCTCCCTAGATAAACAATCTACTATTAAAAGTTTTACTACACTAGGCCTGCTTGCACTAATGCAAGCCGCAAGTGAAAGTAAATAAACAATAGTGCATAAAACATTACCAAAACGTCAATAAATAATCTTTGCTATAAATCATGAAATTAACCTTTAGCACGAAATCTTTTGTCTTTTAGCTGTAGAGTTTGTATGCGTCATAAAAATACATAATTTATACAGGGTTTGTTTATCTTGTTCTCAGTAAGTATTTAACAGTAAACAAAAATTCGATGTAAGTAGGTACCTACTGAGAGATTGTGTAAAAAAACATTCAAGTTTATAAACAACAAAATAACTAAAAGATTAGCGAGAACAATAAACCGGACATGTATGAGTAGGATTCGCGCCCTGAGGGTTCCGTATGAAAACTTTGCTCGGTCAGTCACATGGTCTATAAATTTCTTATTCCAAATTGAAGGACAAAGTTAGCTGAAAGTATACATTTATAATCACAAAAAGTAAAACTTGTATGTGTTGTAACTGAAAATAAAAAAAAGGTTATTTTCCTTTGCTTCAACAATATACTTATGTATTGCTAAGTAAACGGAACTTGACCTTACATTTTAAAAAGTGACGTAATAATTACACCGTAATCCTAAATATAGAATATAACTTTAAACCAAAGTCAAAGTCAAAGTCAAAGTCAAATCATTTATTTCAATTAGGCCATTTAAAAGGCACTTTTGAACGTTAAACTTACAAGTTAAATAAAATTTAATGATTCTAGTTGCCCCTTCCAAAAGGTAGTTTTGTATGGAGAAGAATGGGCAAGAAACTCCATACTTACTCTTTTAAAATAGTTTTTACAATATTTGTATACAATAAAAAATACATTATATGTGAATACGATGTACCTAGAATAAACAAAGTAAAATAAAATAAAAAATAAAAAAATAACATACTATGCTAAGATAGATTAAGCATTTTAGTAGATAAGTACATAATTATGTGGATAGATACATGGTACTCTCACATTTACAAATATTATAATCACGGATTAATATTGAACAAATCAAGAAAATATTAAATAAATAATAATAAAAAAAAATACACAGCAGAATAGCGTGAGTGTTGCAAAAATAAAGCAAGTTAAGATTTTGTCAAGTTCCTTGATTGCCCTATGGAGCTGGACCAGCATGTTGCCAAGCATTATTATCTTGAATATAATCGTCTAATTTGTAATATGCCTGTTTACAAAGTGTACTTTTAATATAAGTTTTAAATTTCCTTTCATTTAGTTTTAATATATCAAGAGGTATTTTATTGTAACATTTAACACAGTACCCCATGAAAGATGTCTGTACTTTAGCTAATCTGAAAAATGGTTGAGCTATTTTATCTTTATTTCTAGTATTAAAATTATGTCTATCACTTATTTTACTAAAAAGATGTGAGTTTTTTCTTACATGCATAATATTTTCGTAAATGGATTGACAAGGCACTGTCATAATATTAATTTTCTTAAATAATTCCCTTAAAGATTCTCGACGCGGTAGATTATAAATAGCTCTGACAGCTCTCTTTTGTAGAATAAAAATAGAATCAATGTCAGCAGCCCGACCCCACAGTAAAATGCCATACGACATTACGCTGTGAAAGTAGCTGAAATAGACCAAACGCGCGGTTTCTACGTCTGTCAACTGCCTGATCTTTCTAACCGCATAAGCAGCCGAGCTTAGCCGCCCCGCAAGAGATGTTATATGCGGTCCCCATTGTAACTTCTCGTCTAGCGTGATGCCTAGGAAAACGGTTTCATTAATATATTCGAGCTTTCCTCCATTCAACATGATGTCGCATTCGCTACTTCTAACGTTTGGTAACGTAAATCTAATACATTTGGTTTTTGTGTTATTAAGTACCAAATTGTTTGCCGTAAACCAATTTTGTACCTGAAGAATAGATTTATTTACGTCGTCAAGATTTTGAGAACGTCGGTCTACTTTAAAAATGAGAGATGTGTCATCTGCGAATAACACCATCTTCGGTTGATTCTGAATTAAATGAGGCAAATCATTAATATATACTAAAAAGAGGAACGGACCCAGAATTGAACCTTGAGGCACGCCCATTGTCAATTCAGACCCCATGAGTTTACGCCGTTAATCTGGACTTTGACCTGTCTGTCTTTCAGATAAGATCTTATTAAGTTAAGAGCTTTATCCTTAATACCATAGTGATCTAGTTTTAACAGTAGTGTTTCGTGGTTAACGCAGTCAAACGCCTTCGACAGGTCACAAAAGATTCCAATGGCATCTTGTGCTTCCTCCCAGGCGTTGAAAATGTTTTTGATTAGGGTAACACCGGCGTCAGTTGTACAGCGCCCCTTAGTGAAACCATACTGATGTTCATGGAAGATGGAATTTTTATTAAAGTGACGTAACATTTGATTTAGCATTAACTTTTCAAACACCTTACTGAGAACTGGCAAAATTGACACAGGCCTATAGTTATTGGGGTCTTTACTATCACCGGATTTAAACAACGGAACAACTTTACTATGTTTCATGAGATCCGGGAAAACTCCTTCGTCTACACTGATATTAAACAAGAACGCTAAATAGGGTGCAATTGTTTCGATTATAGATCTACAGACTTTTACAGACATTCCCTAAAGATCTTCCGTTGACTTAATTTTAAGATCTTTAAAAGCTTTTATTACAGCCTGAGGGTTTGTATATTGGAAACGAAACTCCAGACGCATGCCTTTACATTCTCCTTAATTAAAGCAAAAGAAAGAGCGGATGAGGAGTGTAATGATTCCGTAGTTTTTAAGGGAATTGAAGCAAAAAAGTTATCAAATTCTTGAGCGACTTCTATATTTGAGTTTACTGGGCCATGTGCAGTTTCTAAATTATAATCATTGTCGTGCTGTTTTTTCCTACCTGTTTTATTATTTATTATTTGCCAGGTAGTTTTTATTTTATCATCCGCTGATTTTATTTTATTGCTAATATAAAGAGCTTTAGAAACTTTGCAAACACGTTTGAATATTTTTGAATATTTAGCAACATGCTGATGAAAGTTCGTATTATTCACATGCTGCCTTAGGCCATAAAGTTCAAAAAGTTTTTCCCTGCTTTTACGAATACCTGGAGTTGCCCAATCACTAAATAAGAACTTAGGGTATATACTTTTAGTCTTAAGTGGAAGAGCGTCATTAAATTTCGTTTTGTAATAGAGAAAAGAACTTAGCGTAAAACTCATTTGGGTCATAAATATTACTTAAGCTCTGACCTAATGTACCAGCTAAAGAGTTATTTAATTTCTCTAAATTTTTACATGTAATTGGCCTAAACCTTATTTGAGTTTTTTGTAAAGGTATGGAGGCGCAAAACGTTATTGTTTGACCACTGTGGTCGGATGGCAATTTATTTACTATTTCTTTATGGACATAATCGCAATTACAAAAAATGTTATCTATACAAGTGGCAGAAGAAGCTGTCACTCGAGTTGGCTCCATAAACACATTAGAGAGATCAAATGATTTAAAAAGACTTAATAATCTTATACTATTTGAATTACATTCTAATAAATTAATATTGAAATCACCACAGATAATAATTGATTTATTCTTAGTACAGACTTTTTTTAACACTTCTTCGATTACAGAATCAAACACAGGTAGATTTTGATTACCTGGAGGTCTGTAAACACACACTACAACATGCCTATCTAGCCCGACACAGGACAATTCAATGGTATGTTCAACCGAAAGTCTAGTAATGTCTTTTCGCTCTTTAGATTCAATAGAATTTTTAATTAAAATTAATGATCCACCGTGAATCATATTTTTCCGGCTGAAATGACTAGCTACACGATAATTATCATAATTTATAGACATTACCTGATGATTCTTTAACCAGTGCTCTGTTAAACAAATAATATCAAACTTGGTTCTTTCTAAAAACATTTCTATTTCCAGTAATTTGGAAGAGCAACCTTGAATGTTTTGATTAAATAATTTTAACGTCTGCTGCTTTCCTCTCGGTTTTTTTAAATTAACTACATTGCGAGAAGATACCTGTTTACTATCTACTAATGATAATTGTCTATGAACAGGGATAACTTCTGTTGTCTGATAGTCTAGTTTAAATTTTGAACAGGAGCTACTTCCACAGAGAGAATAGAAGAATTTAAAGTGCCAGTATGTGTTCCAGCAGGAAGAGAATACTCTTTCTGACTGGTTGTGGCCTCCAAGATTGCTGGAATTAAAGGTGGACCCGAACTCGATCTAGATAAAAAGGGTCTGTGTGAAAACAAAGTGACATGAATTTGGATCTGTCGATGTCGGTCCGTCAACCTGGGGGCCAATTCTGTAACTTTGCGTTAAGCAACACGCCATTGACACTCTATCGACACACTACAGACATTATGTTGCCACTGTTGCAAATTTGGTATTCTGCAAAAACTTCAATGTCGTTTCATTCGTGTCTCAGTAGTGTGTCGATAGTATGTCGGTAGTGTGGCAGTATTATAGTTTTTAGTGTTGCTAACAAAAATCTACCATGCAAATAAAGAGGTACATCAAACCTACCACTTTTTGAAATCCTATTTTTATCAATTAAATCTTTTTACTATGGGTTTTATAACAATGTAAAAACGTTTTAATATCAAAAACATCAATATTCAGTAAAAACATGCGATGATCGTTAAAAATAAGATTTTTCAACGACAATTTTTGCCTTTCTGAAAAAAAAAACAACTGTCAAAATACTTGCGGCGGCGGTTTTCTTAGTTTCAAACTTTATTTTTCAAATTAAATTAGAAAGTAGAAGAAGATAGAAGATTATCATCTGAAACGATCACGATACGGTAAGTAAAAAAGTCCCAATTATAGTTGGGAGGATAATTAAACAACGTGTTAAATGTTTAGTGGTATAATTTCTGTTCTGAAGTGCAATGCAAATATTTTTTCAAAGTTGGTTTTGAGTTATCAATTTCCACATAACAAATTAACAACATTTCAGGCTCGGCAACATGGCAAGTGTGAGCGTAAACCAGCTCTCGGCTCTCATAGATTTTTTAGAATCCAACCGAGAGTTGGCTCTTGGCTACTTCAACAGGAGCAAAGAAGGTCGCAGTCAGGCTAGGCGGCTTTGGGAGCAATGCTCCACTGTGCTCAACAGTGTCTCGGCAAACTGCGTGCAAAAAACGCCGGATCAGTGGAGACTGGTGAGCATGAGATATTCTTGTTGATGTATATTTTTAGCTAGACTAGCCTAGACTAGCTGTTACCCGTGGCCTCGCCTGCGTGAAGTTCGGTAACTGTCCCATGGGATCATACTAAAGGGATAAATAGTATCCTACATGTTAATCCAGGTTATAAACTATCTATGTGCCAAATTAAACCCCTAGACCACAGGAACATAGAGACCCAGCGGTTTGGGCTGTGCGTTGATACATCAGTCAATCACTTTTGCCTTTTATATACAGATAGATGTACCTATACTTACATTATTATTTTTCTACCTTTTTCAGTACTACAATGAGTATAAATCAAAATTATTAAAAAAAATTAAAATGGAGAAAGCTGAAATGTCAGCTACAGGTGGGTACATATTAACAATTTTAAGTATTTAATTATCTCTCGTGTAATACATAGTTTGCTCTACATTACAGCTCAACATGGTCTCAATTGTTATACTTTTGCTTTAGGAGGCGGACCCTCAAGGGCCAAAAAATTATCTCCACTGCAAGAACGGCTGTATGACGTACTTGGACGCGACGTAGGTGAACCTTTACCAGGGGTCCGCCATAATCCTCTCGCCGTGTCACAGGCTGTGAGTTTTATAACTAAAATTTGCAAAATTGAATAGACATGGGACGTCTAATGGTTTTGCTGACCACCGGGCATGGTTAACGATGGGTACCCAGGAGCACTGACTACATGCTGGGACGTGTGTGATCTGCTTGCCGGCCCTTGATGTTAATTCAAAAACTTATGCTGCAGTGGAATGAGATCATTATTTAAGCTCGGTGAGTTGGAAGACACAAATAATACACACTTAAATTTGGTTTTTCACTTTACAGAATAATAGTCAAACTCTAGTGGAGGTGGTGCAGATTCCTCTTGCTGTGAGTTTTAAGTTTATATTTATTTGAGGAATAGAATAGGTGTAGCTGGGAATTGGTACTAAGTATTAAACTTTTATTGTTTTTTGTTACAATATGAAAATGCCATGTGAATAATGTTTCGATTTTAATTTCACAGGAAAACAGCCAAAATTTAGAGGAAGAGATGGTGCAAATAGTGAGTTTTCTTTTTATATTCAAACTAGCTATTGTCAGGACTTTTTACTTTTAAAATTTTTGTCATTTGAAATAGATACTATAGAAAAATGTTCACTTTACAGGTAGACGATGACGAAGTAACAGTCATAGATGCAGTACATGAGTGGGAAATACCAGAGTTTGAGGCCCAGCTTCAACTGTCAGAAGTAGGACCCAACATGAGCCAGGAGGCTAATAGGATGCCAGAACCCAGCCCACCTACCACTACTCATGCACCGCGGCAGGCTGATTCTCCTGCACCGCAGACTGTGCCTCCAGCACCACGGCGACGACGACGCCGCGTACAGAGAACTCCTCGAGTAGTCAACAGCGGTGGGTATCAAAGTTATTCGTATTTAATAATAAAATTAGCCTGTCCCAAATTCCAGTAGTCTCAAACTTAAATATTATCTCACAGAGCATGATAGTATGCACGAGGCGACTGCAAGGCTGGAGGCCATGGAAAATATAAGTGCAGAGGCTACCAGGGAACTTGCCCAAGCCACTCAACGACTGGCAGCTGCATTCGAAGCAGTAGCTGAGAGACTAAGAGAGCCAATAATTATTGTGCTCCAAAACCCCTCACAAGCTAGAGTATGTATTAAAATGTTATTTGCATACTGTTGATTTTGTTCCATCTATTGGCTGATATATTATGATGATGATGTCATTACATATTACAAAAACAAAACTTGAGATTGTAAAACTTTTTTAATTTCACTCATAAAACTAAATTAAATTTGTCGTTCTCTCCATAGCCTGGAAACTAGTGACTGCTGAATTGCCCGACCTCTTTGCAACTCTGGGTGGACACGACGGTTCCCCGGATTCTCCATGATTCTCATATTATGATCTACAACCTGTGTTATCAAAAAGACTGATTAGAATACTTACTGTGATGACACTTATTGATAGTTTGATTATATTACTAAGAATTATCTGTAGATTTTATTACAGGGTGATAATTTAAAGTGTAAGTAGGAGGACTGATTTTACCTATGATACTGATTTAAGAGAATTTGATTTATTTTGTTCATTAGTTTGTACTGATTTTTTTTTCATATATTTAGGTAGTTAATTTTTAAGTGTATTTAAAATATATATTTTTAGAATCATCTTGTTTTTTTTATTTCAATTAACTAGAAAAGACCTTGCCTGGTGTTGTAGCTGATTCTCCATTTCTTCTTCCTCGCTCGTGAGCAATATGATGGGTAGTCTGCTGCGGTTTGTAATGTTATGCAGCACGCAGCATGCATTTACTAGTTTCCCAGCAGTTATGGGGTCGTAGTGCAATGCTCTTGCTGCTAATAAACATCTAAAAAGATAACTTTTATTATTAATCTAGACATACAGCACCATATCAACCCATACGCATCACACTCCTTAGCAAGCGTCTCTAAGGAGAGAGTTTAGGCCGTAGTTTACCACACTGACCCAATATGGGTGTGGGACTTAACAAATAATATTATTAAATGACTGGGTTGTTTAATAAAGGTATTAATTATTAAAATATTAGACCTGAGTCGAGCTTTCAGTACTCCTATGCAACGTTCCACTGTGTTGCGTGCTGACACATGAACTTGATAGTAGTTGTGTTCAGCAGTCCCCTCCCTTGTGTTCAAAATTGGTGTCATCATTGTTGGCCGTAAAGGATAACCGCTATCACCTAGAAATTGACAGATACTTGATTACCACTTCTGCGCAATAACGGTCAGCGCTAGAGTTTAGTGCCGCAACTTGTACTATGTATTTGGTACCTAACAAAAACACTTCCTCTCCAGCATTAGACACCTCAATTAGATGGCGGTTCAGTGGGTGTACTTGCCACACCATAGAATCATGGGCTGAACCTGGGCTGCTTGGATCAACACACAATATATTTAAATCTGCATCACAAATCTGTAACAAAGTAAACTTTGTAATGTAACATAAACTAACAAGTTAATGCTAACTCATAATTTGATAACAACCAATCATTGATTTATGTATGTCTAAAAATAAATAGTTGCTTACAATCATGACATTCAGGGAATGGTATCCTTTTCTATTAAAAAATCGCTCTTCATGGATTACCGGCCTCAGTAAAGCCACATGTGTGCCGTCAATACAACCCAGTACACCCGGGATACCAAAGTATGAGTAGAATCTATAAGAAATAATAATATAATAAATTAGGTACAAAAAACATGAATAATTATTTTCTCAAAACTATGAGACTGACAAATAACACTCACTTTGCCTTGATTGCATTTCTTTCGTGGGGATGCATTGGCCAAACTATATGTTTATTAAAGATTTGGTTCAATGCATTGGTGACTTCTTTCACAGCTCTTGACACAGTAGTCTGTGAGACATTATTGAATGCGCTTTGGCCAACCAGTGTTTGGTACGACCCTGTGGCGTAGAAGCTCAGCGCTATAAGTACCTGAAAAGTTTCGATTTTTTTTATTTGAATTTTATAGAACAATGTAATTATTCAATATGCTTGTATGAAGGTTCATACAAACCTTTAATTCAGCAGGGATTGCATTCCGCCGTCGCTGTCTCTGGAGAAAGGGCATGAGCTCGTCAATTAGCTCCCTTGCTTGCTCCTTACCAAGCCGAAACGTTTTGACAAACTCCGCTTCCGGTAGTTCACGAAAGGCATTCACTCGTTGCCTCATTAGTGCGCGAGATTTGCGGCGCTGGCGCACAAGCAAACGTCGGCGATCGGCACTGTTAGCCAATGCCAAAATACGCCACCGCAAAGTAGGGACGGAAGGTCTCATTGTGGCGAAAAACTACGTCCAATTAATAAATTTCACAGCGTAAGACGCACACAGTCACGTACACTTTATTTTAAATGGTAAAAACATACATCAATAATAGTACAAATAAACAAATATGACCAATTTCATAAGGAAAAGAGGTGTCGTTGCTCGATGGCTTCACAATAGCGGTTCGGTGGCCAAAACACAATTCAAACACGATAGACACAACTGTCAAATACGCTTAAAATAATTACAGACTACCGTATCTTTGGCCATCATGATGTCATTGACACAATATAGTGTAGCAGAATACCAATTATTACTATAGTCCTACTATGGCGTTTCAATAGCACTACAGTGGTATGTCAACGACCACAAATAATTTGTAGAATACCAAATGTCAATGATTAGCCTATTGAGACACAACTTACACACTACCGACACACTATTGACAAGTTGGTTATTTTACAGAATTGGGCCCCTGAGGGGTTTCGTTTCTTCCTTTTGTTTTACAAGACCCTATATATTTGGAAATGAATAACTAAGAAACTTCTTAAATATTTTGTAATATTTTTTTTAACAGTAGGTATGAGAAATAATTGTTGCATGAGTTACCTACAAATAATAGGTATATCGCGACGTAATTTCTCGACGAACTTAACCCTTGGACTCCCTTTGTTACTCCATAATACCGGGAAGGGCTTATCGAACGATAGTGTTCAATGGAAACTCTGTCAACCACAAGAATGATGTAAGTAATCACTAGGTCAGTGTCCCACTTCCACCGATACGCACTTGACCTCCTGTCCTTGCTAAGATATCGCATTTATACAGTTAACAGATTAATTAATGTATTCACATCCTGCTTTGTTGAAATCAAATTACAACATACAACATACTATACAGGCTGGAAGAGGAAGCGTCACACAAAGGTACTGATACCACGAGTTTTGTAGATTGTTTTGTGGATTCTGGACTCCCTGTGTGGACCCTGGAAATTTTGAAAAAGAAATCGTTACTTTGTTCCAAATTTTACCCATTTTTTCCGATGTTATTTTTGCTTAACCATTTCCGTGTTACATGAGTCACATATGAATCATGTTGATTGTTTAACTATTGTGTCTACTATGTGAACAGTGAAAGTGTTAAAACTGTAAAGAACCATGAAAAAAATCACCATTTCTGTTAAATCCTATGAGATTTTTTGTTGAAAAGTAAATTAGTCACTTCTTTCATTTACAATCTCATTGCTATGGACCAAAATCACGATTTCATACAGTTTACAGAATAAAGAACATCAGGTTAAACTTGAAAATAAGGAACATTTCAACGCTGAGGTCCAGGATGATGAACTCATGGTGTTCAAATGTGGTTTTATCTTCCTTCCACTCTGTATACATAAACTTACATACACCTTTCCCCCCATGGTAAGACGACCGACGATTCTTATACATTACTTCTTTTGCTTCGTTTACGTCAAAGAGACTTAAAATACTATAGAGAGGCATGTCAAGGAAATGTCATAGAAAAACTTTGATCCCATGTCTCAGTAACGCCATCTAGAATAATATATGAATATTGGAGCGGCAGCGGAGCGTACTACAAAAAACTCATAGACTTGTATCCAGCATGACACACTTTTTCGGACGAAAATTTTGTTCGTGATGTCCGGTCTATAGGTATTGAATGTCTTTGGTTTACGTTCATTAAGTCATGTAGTCAAACACGCACGCCGGTTGCGAGTATTACGTGCCTGATCTTTATACAGACCAGCACTAATAAGGTCTCATCAAATTAACGTAAAACCACTGAACGAAAAGTATAAGCACGTTGCACATAGGTAATAGAATATAAAACTTGAGTGCAAACAAGTAATAACTTTAAAGAACTACAGAGAATGATAAAAGTTATACAATGGGCGGTCTTATTGCTTCCTAAATAATAATTTGGTCGTCTGGAATCACATTCAGACGGTTTATGAATTATTGAGAAAGGCAATTCAATGTGGATTGTTTGGCTGAAGCTAGCTCTAATTTTGAATAATTATATTATTCAAAATTATATTTCTGGCTGTAATTTGTAGATCTTTCAAGACTTACAGCCTAACCAAGGTATCATGTTATCAAGTCACTGGGTTGTGGAGATTACAGTCGCTCTATGTAATATACTAGTAGACTTGAAACCGACGCCAAGAACATCATAAAGTACTACATCATCATCATCAACAATAAAAGTTGATGATGATGATGTACTTTATGAACCTATCAGTCATGGTGCTTGAAAAATGGTCTTAAAGGTGCTTGAATACGGTTACACATTAAAGGTGCAAATAATGTTCCCCAGATGCGTTTGAGGCGATAACGAGGCGTTTATCGAAAACGTTTAAATGCATATTTATATCTGCGTCGTTATCGTACCTAGACGGTATGCCCCAGTTTCCTTAATTATTGCATTTATCAATTCCCAATATTTACATACTACGAGTACCAATCGCAAAGTAGCTTTCTTATTCATATGCATAAAACATAATAATATGTACCTATGTAGGTATCTGAAAGTGAAACTGTGTAACTGAATGGTTGTGGAGCTCTGTTAGGCAGTATATAGCTCCATGTAAAACACTGGTATTCAGATGCATCCGGTTAGACTGAAAGACGACTCTAATATAATGGAAAAAAAATGAAGTCTCATTGCTAACAGGGGACAGGTCAGACTTTTTTCCTATCTGTCACCCTAAGGGGACAAAGCGGGGTGACAGATCGGAATAATCCGTAATTACGTACTTATGTTACCATTATACACAAACTTAATTACTGTATTTTTTTTGATTTTCTTAGTTCTCATACCTACAGCCTTGTTTATATCTGTATGTATGCCACAAAGGTTCGAACCTCTTTACCTAAAAAATATCTGAAGATAGTGACACATTGCGGAGCAGTGTCAATTAACACGTGTGAACTATCTCTTTTCTGTTAATAAATATGTAATTATTCTTTATTATATATCATAGCTTAGATTTTTCTTTACAAATCTACTGAACAGGGAGGATAACATTGATATAGAACATCATAGTACAGACTCCAGCACATCGAGCATACCCCAAACTGTCAAATGCCAAATGAACATGAACCTTATTTTGATTACAATAAAGTTGAAGAACTATTAAAGAAATTTGACACATCGGGGTAGCTTGAAGTGCTGGCCTCTGTGCATTTTTTAATGATTCTGCCAAATACAGTTTGGTATTGAAGCCAACGTTTTTTCTGACTTTTTGTTTTTTGCATTCTATTCATAGCAAGGATTTATTTTATTAATATAATATCCTGTTTCTTTGATTGAAGATCAATTTTAATTTTACACCAAAAATAAAATACGACCCATCACCTTTTAAACTATTTATACTTAACAAAATCCTTGATTGCACAGTCAAAATGCTTGTTATTTTATTCAAATTTGATTCGAGAAGTATCGTTCATAATTTAATTAACTTATAGAGGTACTATTAGGTCAGGTTACATAGATATATAGCTATAGTATGTTGCCAGTATTGATTTATTTAATCCCTGTCCTTATCCTAATATAATATACATAGTTATTTTTCATGACCGGCCAAATTTTCACAGGGTGTTCTACCCATGAATATGAGCAACTTTCCCTATGGGACCAACTCTGAAATCACGAAAAAAAAATCAGCTGTTTCATACAAAACTTCAATACCTACTCGACTAAAATGTATGAAACAGCTCATTTTTTTTCGTGATTTCAGAGTCGGTCCCATAGTGAAAGTTGCTGTTGCTGGTCCCTGTGAAAATTTGGCCGGTCATTGAAAAATCACCCTGTATAATCCTTCTTTTTATTTTTTCCTAAAGTACATTAATTTCTGTAGTCCGGTCTATTTAGACCAAAAAATGAGAGTGAAGTTACATAAAGTCCCAACAAGCTGAATTTCAGTGAAATTGTTCAAAATATAATTATAAACAATGTCTAGAAGTTCCCCATCATTCCCCTGTAAGGAAAAAAAAATATTCAAGGTCAAAGGTCAAAAAAATGAGTTTTTCGCGATTTTCAGCAAAACAGTAAGTTTTATCATAAAAGTACCTCAGACAAAAATTGTAAACGGTGAACAGAAACGGTGGCTCGTAAGAAAAAAAGTATTGATACATTTTTTATAGATAATTTTATGATCTACAATTTTTGTTTGAGGTACTTTTATAATAAAACTTACCGTTTTGCTGAAAATCGCGAAAAACTCATTTTTTTGACCTTTGACCTTGAATATTTTTTTTTCCTTACAGGGGAATTATGGGGAACTTCTAGACATTGTTTATAATTATGTTTTGAACAACTTCACAGAAATTCAGCTTGTTGGGACTTTATGTAACTCCGAATGTCTAAATAGACCGGACTACTGTACCTTTATTGTTGTCATCTCAATAGTCACCTCCTTTCTAGTCATATTATCTTCTTTAAAACAATCCATAAGACTTAGTATTGTCAATCAAAATCAAATTCATTCATTCAATTTTGTCTGAGAATCAGCCCTATTTGATCTTCAAAAACTATAAAAGACGGTACGGTTTTTGCAATTTTCGCTTCACCATATCTTAGTGGTTTTGATGGGGAAAAGAAGTGGCTTGATTGTGATTTTACCTGCTGATTGATAGTAAGCAGTAATGCAATCAATGATGGTGAAGCGTACTAGTTTATTAAAAGCCTATTTACTCTAGCCTTGAATATCCTTAAATTATAAAGTGACGGGAAGGCCGCAGCAGTCAAGTTATCGGTCAAGTCCTTCGACACAGCAGCAATAATTAGATATGAAGTTTTCATCTCATATTTTCTTGTACTCGACTGGTTGGATAGTTCGAAGTCTGAGACTTGAACTATCCAACCAGTCGACACATGTATAAATCCGAAATTGATCACTAAACTATACTTGTAGAACATTTTAATTAAAAGATAAATGCGACGTTATATGTATAAATCAAAATTAAAATATCTATTAATCCGGACACGGATGGCAACTAGTTATCTTATTGTTTAACAGAGTGTTCTAAAAATTGCAAAAAAAGCGGTCTGTGTTTAATTCAATTTGTTTGAATGATTGAAAAAGTTTTAATCGTTGTTTTACGATGAGGAATCAACATTCCGAATGAACAAATCATCACATTCAACAATTTAAAAAGTTGATAAATTGGAGGAAAAAGCAAAACCGCACTAGGTACGTTTATTCAATAACGAAACTATATATATTTTTTTTAAACTAGGCTGACGATCAGCCCTTTTTGAACGTCAATATTACATACAAACGAAGTTAACTAAATAAACAGTTAATCGTTAAAACAATAATAAAACCAAGGCCATCAAGACGACCAGTTACACAAGCAGCACCCGTTCACGAGTATACGCAAAGATCAGCCCCTCCCCCCCGCTTAAACAGCCTGTCTGAACTCCACAACCCTTTTACTGGGTAACACGATATTCCTTGGTTAAACTGTTAACCAGCTCCTTCGACTTTTCAGGCAAAAACGAAACAAAACCAGGAAAGTTAGTTTCCTTACATTATAATCTTTCAAGTTCACAAACTTCGATCACTATTGATCGAAGTTCACAAATATGAATTAGGAATCTGTGTTGAGTTCACAGGTTATCAATAAACTAAGGTCACGGTGACAAAATTTAGCTGGTGCACTGACAAACACGTGGGTATGATGTGAATTAATTTGATATTTTAACAATATTTTCGTACTGAATTGGGTTAGTAGAGCAAAGACGCGAACGAGTCCTTGGTGGAATATAAAAATCTATCTTCGGTTTTGAAGTTGATTGTCCGAGAATTATTCGTTTTAAGTTCGGATTTGAATTGTTTTCCGGTTTGAAACCGTATGTATCCTTTCCAGCTACTTTTCCCTCTGTTGAACTAAGCCGAATGCGGGCGTCGCCCGTCGCCGCGTCGTCGGTTTAAACCGAACCGAGACAGTGAGTGCCTTTGTCTTCATAGTAACTTACAAGTAGTCGTCACGCGGTTTCACTCGCGTAGTTCCTGTTCCCGTGGGAATACAGGTATAAAAGCCTGTAAAATGTGGCCTATGTCACCCGGGGATAGTGTAGCTTCCCAACTGTGAAAGAATATTTCAAATTGGTCCAGTAGTTTCGGAGCCTTTTCAATGTAAACCATCTAATCTTTCCTCTTTATAATTTCAGTACAGGATAGCACTTCGCTCCCGACCTCATGATCCGCGTGAATTTCGTACTTTTCTCTTTTACACATTGATTTCCGCAACCTTCGCGTAATTTTTAAAATAAAATCATATAACCCATGTTACTCGGTGATGATATGGTGGATAACTTTTTGAAATCGGTTCAGTATTTCAAGAGTTAAATCTTTACAAACAAATGTTGTTATAATGATACATAGTAAGTACAGAAGAAAAATAAACAAGGAGAACTTTATTTCTTTTATTGCCATTTATTGTTGTTGGTCTATCTATCGAAGAATTTCTTACGATATTTCTTTTCCTAATAACTAGATTAAAAAAAAATACATTATGCTCATACTCATTACTTTAGATAAACAGTTCGATGACTTTCACAATCATTACGTCTTATCCAGAGCATAAGTTAATTAAATAAAAGACAATAACTAAATAGATAATAAAGAGGAAATATAAAATGAAATTATATTATAAATAATAGAAATACAGGGGTGTCACCCCTGTATTTCTATAGTGACGTTTTAGCAAAAGTAAAAGTCAAACTAAAAAAAGTATGGAAATAAAATATGACAGTAACAAACAACATATTTACGTTAAATATTCATTTCAGTGATACTACATTTAATTTATCAAATTTTAATAAATAGAAAAACCCGTTTTGTCTATGTGTCGTCATAATCTGATGAGATAATGATAATAATAGATTATAAAATAATAATTCGTTAATATTATGTTGATACTAAATAAAACTGACAACTGTAGTGACTGACGCAAGTGAGTTAAGTATACCTACTATCTATAATAAATACCTGTAGTATCTGAATGTAATGCCAAATTTGAGCTTTTGACCAAATTAACAATATACAAATATACACATAATATACAAGTGTAGGTAAAACAATTTCAGTAATAAAATATAACTATTAAGTATCACGCTACTACCTTTAGGAGGGGGTTAAACCGAGGGGCACAGCTAGCTGATGATAAAAATCGTTTGAATAGACGAAATAAGGCTAAAAAAAAGTTCCTTCAGTAAGCTTTTAGTCGCTAGACTAACTCTGTAACTAAAACGTTCTATAATATTGATGTCGTTTCAATTTAATCGTTAATAGGTACTGACAATATCGATAGATATTCCCTAGCGTGATCATTCTAATAAATATCGTAAATAAAATATTGATTATGTACCAAGACTCTTCCGTGCCTCGGAAACCACGTTGGTCCCGGCTATCATTTGTAGATTTTTGGCAGTCGTTACTTGTAGTCTTGTAGTTTAACCAAGGGGTATCATGTTACCCAGTTACTGGGTTGTGGAGGTCTGACAGGCAGTCGCTCCATGTAAAACACTGGTATTCAGCTGCATCAGGTTAAACTGGAAGCCGACCCCAACATAGTTGGGAAAAGGCTAGGCAGATGTACTTACTGTTTGCGCGTCTTCATCTATGTATTTAATTAATATTTAAGATGCTTATTGCCAATCGGACCGGGAAATAAATTTATTTAATGATTCTGATGATCTATCAATTAGTTACCCACTCTGTAGTTTTTTGCTGGTTTCTTTATAAAAGCCCTACGATTAATACCACAGTGCCGGAAGAATTAACCTTTAATTAAACTTTTGATGATCATCATTTAACGCACGTAAATAAACGTGACAAAAAATTAAAAATACATAATCCCTCTATGTCTCTCTATCCCTCATAATCATTTATGAGTTTTCTATGAAATAATTCATAGAAAACTCATAAATCATCATACTTTAAGTGCCATAACTCACAATAACATCAAACTGGTTTTGGAGTAAGCGCACGACGCCGCGCCGCCCGCGCCGTGCCGCCCGCGCCGTAAATTAAATTACTTAACAAGTTTTTTTTTCATAAGATTCACGTCTTCTTCCTCATCCATAGAGACAAGACTGCTGTCCTATTTACTTGAGGTTAGCTTTCTGCATAGAGCGAAGCGATCACAAACTAACACACTTTCTGTTGAAATTCTCATTGTAAATTAACCGGAGTTTTAAACTAATGTAGAACGTTGTACTGTAGAACACATTTTTAAGCTACTACTTAAGTTAGATTGTGATCTTTTACTTTGACGAAAAGGTTTTGAAACCGCATGCCCGGAGTGGTGCAGTGTGATAGCGGTCTTAGGTTTGCTAATTTGATGCCGAATAAGTTTTGATGCCAAATAAGTTTTGATGTCAAATGAGTTTTGATGCTTAATAAGTTTTGACAGTTACTGTGTTCATTTTCTGAGATATCCTTTATATATATCTCATCTTAAAGATCTATTCGATTCATTTAATTTAAGTTGGGTCTAAGTACAACTTTTTTTCAAATAGATACTTAAGACGGATTGAAAATTCGAGCAGCAACCTGCACATGTATTTCCTGCTCCAAATCGACTAACCGTTATAAAACATGACACTTAGGTAGACATTAAGAATTGTTATGTACAGTACATAATCATAATGGCGATAGCTTGAAAGTTGCCAATTCACGGTTCTTTAGTTAGTACTTTCATATTTTTTTATTTAAAAGTAGATCCGCTTACTCAAAGAACTGTGTTGGAAAACGGTATCATAAAAATAGTACATAAAAAGCTGTATTGGATTTGACACACTGGCTGACTGTAAACTCTTTTGCCTTCTTTCAGTAGACTCTTTTTTGTCACTAAAACACACTACAACCTTACAAAAAAATCTACTGAATGTAATATCAGCCTGTAGGTACCCATATTTTATTCGTACCGTTATCATGTTTATTTTGCTTCATGCTTTGCTAGTAGATAAATACATATTTATCTATGTTCACCTAGCTAATACGTGGTAATATGAATAAAACATGTTATTTTAAAAGCTGTCTAGGAAATCAAATAACTTACCTCTAGGGAAACGATTTTGCACCGTGTATGTCAAGTTCCGAAACTCCAAATCCATCTTGGATCAGCTGAAACAATAAAAAAACACTTTTTAATAATAAATCGTAATAAGCAACCTTTTAATAAACAAACACGTAGTGTAGTTTCAACCCAAGTAAGTACAGAGACCAGCACATCAAGCCATCCCACAAAATTCCTTGATAGTATTTCAACTTTATTTCAAACAGAATTAGGTTCATGTTCAATTGGGAATATTTGACAGTTTGAAGTAGCTCGCTGTGCTAGCGTCATTCTTAGAGGCTTAAGTTTTACTCTAGAATCATCCAAGATTTAGAAAAGTGGTCGTAAGTTCTTCAGGATTTATTATGAATCATGTTTTTTAAATGGTTTCAACCATGGACCGACTATTTTATAGAAGAGAGGCTGTGGTGTGTCGTAATAGCCCCAAAGTTAAGGCGCCTCTCATGTACAGACGCCAGCATATCAAGTTACCCCAATGTGTCAAATTTTCCCAATTCTATATGAATCTTATTCTGTTTGACATAAAATTGGAAAACGATCAAAGACATTTGACACATTGGGGTAACTTGATGTGCTGGCGTCGATACTAGGTTGTGGTTAAAGTCCGGGCAAGTTGGTACACCAGTGTAACTTTCCAATTTATTTTTATACTTCTTTTGGCGCGTTAGCACAAATTGTTTTTTGAAAATACTTATGGGAACTCACGGACTGTGCCTAGAAATGGAATTCAACTGACCTCCAAGATACAGGACTTTCCTAGTTTGGAGGTCTGAAGATCCTTGTAAATTGCATTTATAAAAATTGCCTAGTCTATAAGTAGTTTTAAGTAAATTAATTTTTGAAAATTGTACCTTAGGTTGTGTTTGAATAAATTATTATTATTATTATTTTATAGCAAAAATGATGAGGGTAAATTTTTACGATGCGCGCGCAAACAGTCTCGAAAAACCGACACCCTGAAGTTAGCCATAGTCAACATTATCGCGTGTACATAAGTACGTACACTTATTTACTTTCTAAGTTTATCTTAGACATCATTGACATCAGTGAAATAAAACACCGTGAGGAAACCTAAACTTGACTAAGTTATACATCGCCAATCGCCCTTGAGCATAAGCAAACGTGGTGATCATAGCACGTGCCTTCTTCGTATGAAAAGAGGCAGGCACGAACCTTGCAGTGGGACAGTTACAAGCTAGTATAACCATAATTCAATTATTAACGTACATAACTGTAATTGAAATAAAAAGATAGTTTTCTATTCAAAACGGAAACTAAATTCAGTAGGTACTATTTAATATTTGCGCACGAAAGCCATGCATGACACGTACCAAAATTACTTTGCACGATGTGTTTGGAATTAAATAATACTTATAACTGTGGTCATCATTGAATTCTAATATCAGTATCTATTATTTAAAATTGTGAAACCACTTTTGACAATATGACATATTTAATATACTTATCAAATTTTCGTGTCACAGTGTACCTATGTTACCAAACTCCTCCGAAACGGCTAGACAGATTCTTATGAAATTTTGTGCGTATATTCAGTAGGTTTGTGAATAGGATGTAAACTATTTTGTATTCTTTGAACAAAAAAGGCGGAAGGAATTATCTCGTGTCACAGTGTTAGTTACAAATCTCCTCCGAAACGGCTTGACCGATTCTTATGAAAATTTGTGTGTGTGTTCAAGTGGATTCAAGAATGGTTTAGTATTACAGATGGACCCGGTAGGTGGCGCTGCGACTGGATTTGAAACTAACGTTCGGGCAGGACAACGTCTGTTGGCTCCGTTAGTTTATTTATAAAAATCTCGGGTTCCCATGTACATCCGGGATAAACTGCGGAACTACACAACCAAATGTAGACAGACTCCTTTTTGGAAAAAATAACATAAATTACTATAGGTACTGATACCTATTTATTCTTTGTTCTTTAATTTACCCAGAACAATTAAACTGCTATCTTGTAGCCATAATCATTATGACCACAAAGAAGTTCTTACTTACTCACTCACAATGTTTTACGGTCAATTATGTATTAAAATGTCAATTATAATTATTTTTTTTCTTTTCACATACATCCGTGTCAATAGAGTTCAGTGTCGGTCAGTGTCGTTCATTGTAATTATCTTCGCAACATGTATTTAAAGTAATTTACATTCGACTATGATAAAGAAATACCTTTTACTGGATAACTTACGCGTATTACTTAATTGAGATGTTTTTTGTGGTTCCGTAGGTACTCAAAGAACCAACGGAACCCTATTATTACACTTTCGGTTTTAATTTATCCGTAACGGCCCTCTGATCGTATCAGCCACCATGATCTCACGGTCCATGATAGGTATACAGTTTTAAATTTCGCATAGTGTGAGAACATTTGCTAAGCTATTGTGAAATAAATTACTAAGCTAAAGTATAATAATAAATATAATATAATTTAAAAAAATAAAATAACTCATAATAAAAATATATAATCTGAGTGATTTGAATAAAAATAAAATCCCAATAATGACCATCTTTTGAGCCATAACAGGTAGAAACCTCAGTGTAATTTTCACGAAGTATGTAATACATATTATGTTTCTATTGCCACTGTAACAACCTTCGATCAATAAAGGTAACAACAAATAAAGGCGGTATACAAGAAACGTGGTTCTTTTTGCGTGTTTTGCTCAGTCGCTGTAGTAAGTAAAAACTCTAATCTTGTACCTACGAATTATGCAGAACCCTTCGTTTACGAGCCCAACTCGCACTTTTTTATTAAAATTTAAGCATAAATATTATGCTTCAAGACGCATAAGTATACAGTATGGAGTCATTACTCATCTTCTCTGACGTATTAAATATTGGCATTTCCCAAGATCTGCCTAATAAAAACTCTAGGAATCTTATTAAATAGAATGACGTTAAAATATTTGCTACCTACACATTCGGAGGCAATTGCTTTTTTTTTAAATATATCCGGATTGCTTCAAATAATTGTCTCAGCCTCAACATCACGCCTGTAATCCCCGAAGGGTTAGGCAGGTGTACCTGTAATAGGTAGAACACCAACATTTCGCTAGTTATGTTAAAGTCCCATGTAATAAGGGGCGAGCCTATTACCATCAATCGGACGCGGGACCGCAAGTCCAGACTTCAGGCTGCTACTGAGAAATTCCAGATGGAAAAACTCACTAACACTTTGCTCGTCCCGGGGGTCGAACCCGGGACCTCATGTTCAGTAGTAGTCCTTGCAACCACAACACCAACAAAACAGCCTTGTTTGTGAATAAGTAGTTTCCTCATGAGACTGCCTAGTCTCATGAGGAAACTACTTATTCAGGCTAAAGCCGTGGAGATGCTATCTAAAATCCGAATCTACGACTCCGAATTGGTTTTTTCAGCTCTAAGAAACTAGTGAAAGTTTACTAAGAAACCAACGCATTTTTTTTTTGAACAATAGAAATCGCTAACTTTACTATCGCGATGCTCGTTTGTGTGTTTCCAAAGAGATTTAAAATACTATAGAAAGGAAATGTCATAGAGAAACTTTGATCCCATGTCTCAGTAACGCCATCTAGATTAATATGGCAGCGGCAGCGGAGCGTACATTTAACTCTAAGGGCGTTTGTGCACTACACGGAATTTTATCGTCGAATTTCAATGAATTCTCAATGAAAGTTAATGTAAATCTGACTGCCGGACGGTATAATTCCGTGTAGTGCACAAACGCCCATAGACTTGTGCCCGATCGTACACAAGTTTCGGATCAATATTTTGTTCGTGATGTCCTGTCTAGTAGTATTGAATGTCTTTGTGTGTTTCATAGCCCGTCACTTGTTTGTTTACTTTTGCAACAGGCATGTGGACGGTGCATGAACATCAAAATACAATTAGTCCATCCGTTAGTTTAGGTATTAAAAATAATACCTACACAAGTATTGTTTTGTTTTTTTCAAATCGATGGAAAACTACATACATTAAGCGCATGCATTCAAGTTGAGGAGAAGGGCTTGCGACGTCATTATTTAGTATGAACTGTACAGGTTAGTCAAGAAGGCGCCATGCGACATTTTAACTCGATGTATCACCGTTATTTTTTGATTACCAAGGTACCTACGTGAAAAAAGAAAAAATATGTGTCGAATATTTTCTAGTAATCTAGATGAGGGATTAAAAACTAAAATTTAGTCCCCTAGCCTACTATTTTGTTTGAGAAGGAAACAAAAACTAAAGCCATAAGATGGACAGACTTCATAAAAGGAAGTCAAAGAGGTATTCCCCTGCTGAATTTAAACACAGTGCCAAGACTAGAGAGAGATGGAGTAGTCTCACAAAATCCGCAACAGACAACCCATGGTCACGATCATACTGCTAGGAGTACATAGGTGACGTGAAAGAAAAAGGTTTTGCCTTGCCCGATCATTTCATTCGGCCCCGTTCATAAGCTATCGTTATAAGAGTCTTGCTCGTCTGCTGGTTATAGGCTATGAGACGTTACATTCAATTCTATATTGCGCCCTCTAGAGGACAGAAAGTAATGCATCATTTTTTTTTAATGCTGTGGGACACCACAGCATTAGTGTTGGGTATCAAATGAAAGGGCTTGATTAGCACATTTTTTGCTATAGAAATCAACATGTTTGCATCAAAGAATTGTTTTAGTTTAAAAGTTTGAAACGTTTCGCGGACCACATGGTTGAACCGGATGACTGATCATCACCATGTTTATAAGCCTTTACACCTTAATTACATCATAAAAGGCAAGTTGTATTGTTAGACGGCATTTAAACGTGTATGTGCTAATACTTACAGCAAATTACAATATTGTGTGATTTTTTTTTTATAAATTAATTACTTATCTCATAATAGATAAGTGTCTATTTAAATCTTTTTTCGTTTAGTTCACCTTGACTTCTCAAATTAAAATATAAGTAAGTTTAAAAAGGATACAGCGTCGATACAATGAAGTATCTAAAGATTGATGTTTGAACTTCGTTCCTTAAGATTTTTTAGATATAATAAATTAAGTATAAGGCTATGTTCACATGACCGCACAGCAACGCGGTACACGAGTTTAATAATCATGATAATTGTGAACACATTACACAGCTTACATGCGCGCTGCATTCTGGCATCAACGTAAATGAATTAAGTACTGGAACTAGTTTTCCCAGGACTTTTTATTCGTTGTTTAATTTCAATGCTGTAAGAGTTAAGATTAAAAAAATAGCATCTGCTTTTGCAATATCGTCAATAAGCAATATTGTAGATAACAATATTGTTGTTTGGACGTGTCTTAGGCACAGCAAAAAAGTCACTAAAAGCAAAGAAGTAAAACTGACGACTTACTGTGCAGTGCAAGATCTAGCGTGTGTTACCGTGTGGTAATGTAAACGTCAACACTGCACCGTTTCAATCTTGCACCGCGCGGTAAGTCAGTCATGTATGCTTAGCCTTATTTAAACTTTCAAGTGAAATCACTTATTGAACACTTATTACCAGCAGCATGAAGCCTTAAAATTATATCAAACTAAGCTGTGTGCCGCGGTTATATTAAATTTCTTTATCAAAAAATGAGCAAACCAATGCAAAAAATATTTTTTTCAAATCCGGCTGATAGGTACTTCAGAGATTAGCGCGTTAACAAAAAACGAACAAACTCTTTAGCTTTATTTTATTTGTATAGATTATGCCACGTAATATAGGTACGTAGGTAAAAACTTCGAATCAAGTGCCTCTACAAGACAGTTTGTTAATAAATAAACATAAAAAGAGTACACTCGCTCTAAACATAATGAAACTAACAAAAAAAACCTTGTCATTACCTATAAAAAGTATTATTTAAATATTCAAGTAAACAAAGAACTGAGCCTGTTAACCAATATAGTGCAACATAAGTACTTAAAACCGACCCACTTGGCACTCTCCAGTACGTTTTTATAGCCTGTACAGTCATAAAAGATACCAACGTATGCGAGTACCTACACTTGACTGCAGGGCTAATGAATCGACACATCGAGATGCGGAAAACAAAATTGGTATCAGCAAAAAAGAACTAACAGACAAAACGAATGTGCTTTAGACCACGCGACTGCAATGAAGCCTACTACCACAGCTACTACTCTCTCTATATTTTCTCACCATACAGATTTTATGTAACTACCTTCAATATTCAATTAATTTAATATAATAACTTTGTATGATGGCAAACGTTTGGAAAAGAACGCATCGAAAATTCGTATATTACCGCGCCACACTTGCGCGCGCTTGTCGACTACGTAAAGTCTAGCTAGACCGAACCTCAATCGGAATCGGAACGACTAAACTTCAACATAATATCATAACATAGTTCTAAGTTAAAAAACTATTTTTTTTAATACGAAACGTAAGAGTAGGCCCCCAGGCTATGAAAGAAAGAAATTGCGTGGTCGCACCTCTCACTGATGCCCCTACAGTAATATACGAAACGTAACTCTCTCACCTCTTTCTTTCTTCACTAACTTATCCTACACCCTCTCAACTTTAGTTCGCCGCGTTCGATCACACTTTTCGTAACTCCCATCACGCATTGACCAGCTTACATCCCAAGTTAAGCGTGCGTAAAGAAGTTTTACTTCAAATAAAACTGCGACGATGTTGGGATGAGAGATTGTGAGAACAATGTATTCCAGTAAAATATTCACATTAATATGTTCTTAAATTTACTAGTGAGAACAAGGATCGGACGGGGAACAAGCCGACCTTGGTAAGCATAGCTTAACCTTCGATTGACCCCTGTGGCTGTTATTATTTAGCCACAAGCTCCTAGCAAGGTAGATGTACATATTTTTATGGATGGGGCATAAATCATACCTCAAGAGGTATGCCTCAAGAGGTATGCCTCTTGAGGTATGATTTATGTCAATACGGAAAGGTAAAAGCAACCCAACAAAAAAAAACCTGTAATCGAATTTCAGCGTCCGGAGCAAGTCAACAGAACATAAATTGATTGATACGAGTATGTACCTATAATTTTACGAAGGAGCAAACATTAAACCATTGGACTAAACCGACAAGAAATGCTCTAAAACCATTAAGTTCTACTTTATGTTTGTACCTAGTCTATATGTAGTTCTGTTGTTGCTAAGTTCGTTTTCATATTATGAACACGCAATAATAATAGTGACACACCAGATAACATGGCCTATTCATCATGTAGTCGCTCATAAATATTAATAAAATCACCATAAGGACAATAATACATGTAAATATTGTTTTATTAAATTATAAGTGCAAAGAGTAAAACCTAAACTTCGCTTCATTACCTACCACATGAGATATGATTGTAATGTCGTACTGTATGTAATATGTTCTAAGAATTAGAATTTATAATAAATTCTTATATTTACGAGAGTCATTATCCATTATAATGATTCTGTTACGATTTCTTTATAGTAATGTAGCAATCACATACATAAATTAGCCTTATTATTACTTAAGGGCGCATCGTTCCCACTGAGTGGTGGTCAAGAATTAAATTTGGTTTACATTCTGGGCTCATTGTTTTACTCCATCTAAAATTATGCAGATGTTTAATTGTAGATATAAAGGTTCCATAGTGGGACCTAAGATATTAACAAAGAGTCAACGTCAGCAGGCCTAGCCATATTACAAATTTTATTTCTAATATCGTAATCGATAAGGCGACAATAGAATGAAAATGGCGTTTATGGAATCAGCTGTTTGTCAACTGTCAAGTGTTAACAAGTAGAATTTGTTAAATGGCTGAAAATGAAATAAACTTGACGGTTGACAAACAGCTGATCCCGTATACGCCATTTTTTTTCTAAAATGGAAATAGAACAGAAGTAGAATTTGTAATATGGCTAGGCCTGCAGGCTTGACGTCAATATAAGGTTGTCGTTTTGTAAAATAATAGTCAGAAAGCAGACCCTTCGAAAAGCCTTCCACTTCTATCTTCTACATACCTATACGAGTATTATTGTGGTTACAATGAAGCAGGTCTAGGTCGAGGAGCTTGTGGCTAAATTATAACAGCCGCATGGGTCGATCGAAGGTTAAGCTACGCTTGACGAGGTCGGTCCGTGGATGGGTGACCATTTATTACATACCAAGACTCCTCCGTGCCTCGGAAAGCACGTTAAGCCGTTGGTCCCGGCTGTCATTTGTAGATCTTTGACAGTCGTTACTTGTAGTCAGAAGCCCGAAAGTCTGACAACCAGTTTAACCAAGGGGTATCATGTTACCCAGTTACTGGGTTGTGGAGGTCAGACAGGCAGTCGCTCCATGTAAAACACTGGTATTCAGCTGCATCCGGTTAAACTGGAAGCCGACCCCAACATAGTTGGGAAAAGGCTAGGCAGATGATGAATGAAGCAGGTCTAGACATCCTGGTTTTCCCCAAAACCATATTCTACCACCCTGCCTGCGTAGCATGAACACCGAAGAAACGGTCTTTGTCGTGTCTCGGAAGAAAAGAAATTAAGTGTTCATGCTACGCAGGCAGGTGTATTGAAAGAAATTTGACAGATTGAGGTTCCTGTCTATGTAATCTGTCACTTTGCCGATTCGTCTATAGACAAAGGCCGTTACTTCGGAGTTCAATGTGTTCATGCTACGCAGGCAGGTGTTGGATTTCCTGAATCTTAAAGGTATGTTCTCTAGATATGTTCCACAATTTTACCCTCCTAAAGGGTCTTGAATTCTTGATGTTAAATGTCAATCTACTTCATGACATTAGGCTATCAATAACAAAAATAATTAATCTGTTCTGACTGGTAGATCCAGAGATTAAGTCGTTTAAACAAAAACAAGAAAAAACTTTAGCTTTAATATTTTACTCATAGATTATGTGGTTAATAAAAAAACCGCATCTAAATCGGTTCACCCGTTTGGGCGCTACGGTGCCACAGACAGACACACACACACACATAGCAGTGAAACTTATAACACCCCTCTTTTTGCGTCGGGGGTTAATAAGGCAGGTTATAGCTCCCTTTTCAGTATATTTCAATTTTGACCTCTGAAGGATCCACAAAAAGAACGAATTTATGATGCGCAATAACTATGCATATTTTATTAAATCATCCAATGAACATTGAAACTTTTCTATATAAATAAATATGTCTGTTCGTAACTTCTACATAACTCACTTTTACTTAATGTATGTGAAAGACGTAGCTTTATGTCATTCCACACAAACAAATTTTTGTCTGTCTGTCGTTGTGTTTGAGGTAATCTCCGTAACTGATAAACTGATTTTGACGAACTTTTACTGGCAGATAGCTGATATTATAAAGCAGTAACTAAGGTTACTTTCATTTTAGGAATATACTTAGGGTTTAGCGCAAAATAATAGCTTAAAGAATGCGTGGGCAATGTCGGCAGTCAGGCGGGCAACAGCTGCGGAATGAATGATGATGAATGTATAAAAAAGTAGTCGTATGACGTATATACTTTCGTGAACAACTCGCCTTGAACCGGTCGGTAGGTACATTACCTACCTGCGTTGCAAGTGAAAGTAGAAGTTCCATTGGCAATGATCTCGCTTCAAGCTATCTCAAGATCAGTATTACAAGAAAGTACAGAGGCCAGCACATCAAGCTACCGTAATCTGGCAAATACCATTATAGTTTGTTCAACTTCAGGTACAAAAGAATAAGATTCATGTTGATTGGAAAAATTTGGTTGTTTGGGATAAGTTTATATGCTCGCGTCTGCACATAAATCGGGATGTTGTCATAACCATCTAAGGAGCTGTGGTAATACTTCATTGCTTTTTAAAAATACCATTTTAGTTGATAAATATCTACTTAGTACGCATTTCATTAACCGCCATCATATTTTTTGTTCGAAGTGTGTTTTCGGGTCGACTACCAACTTAACAATGAAATTGAATGCCGGTTTTTTGTACTTTTCTATTTGCGTTTTTTAAGTATCAAAATTGTTTACCCTCTTTGACTTCAAGCCACATTGCCAATAAGAAAGTAGGTACGAATAATAGTGTTTGCACGACAATTTCGATTTATGTGGGCACTTTCTTGTGACAGTTATCTTGAGATCCAAATGAGATCAACCACACTGTTTAGACATAATTATAACGGTAACAAAATGGGTCTATTTTGTTACCGCCACAACGTACAAGATCACAAGAGCGCTATTATAATTTCAGTCTTTTTCGTAATTTTAGGTCAACAATAAGTTTACGAGCAAAGCACCTATTAAGTTAACGCGCAATAATCATAAAAGCCTCCATTAAACGCAAGCTATTAAACAAAATATCGACAAACTCGTGGTAGGAATTAGGAAGTAAAAGTTCCGAAGTGAGAGAGTTGCTAATACTACCTGACAGGACAGTCAACCAAAGACTAGTATAGTGCGATTTTCCTAACGAGTCACACTATTACTCGATGGGACAACATTTGATAGTTCGTTCCTAACGAGTCTCTCGTAACGTGTTACAGTTTACAGTGTGACTCGTTGGGAAGAATTGAAGATTAACCTCCCAACCAGTCACACCGTTACTCGATGGGACAACTTTACAACAGTGTGACTCGTTGGAAACAAAATAGTCTGTAACACTGTGTTTTAAAGATAAAGATAAAGGTGGTTTATCTTTATCTTTAAAAGCTTAGTCATTCAAGAAAGATATTTGTTAATTATTGAGTAATCATATAACAATGACAGTTTCAAATTTATTTATCTATGACAGCATTATATATTTTTTTACACAATTTAAAGTTATTGACTATACATACTTAACTTTATGCACTAGATATGAAAATAAAATAGCAAAACTAACTCTAAAATATGGCGTCAAAAAACTCATCCTCATCGCTGTCCACTGGAAGTGTACCCAAAATACTGGCAGCATTGCCACGTTGTATGGCAATGCTTATCCTTTGACCAAGGTAAAAACCAGCCCTTGGGTCACGTGAAGTGTCAATTAAGCGTCTTGAAAGGTTTTTGTACAAGCTATGAGAACTCGGACCCCACGACCCGAGAGTTTCAATTCCAAACGGCTCGAAAATATAATTCTATCACAATAGATACAAACCTTTTTAAATATTTTTGTATATACTAATATTCTAATGGTACGGCACGTACTAAAGAACAATAAAAAGTTGTCCAAACGAGTAACAGTGCGACTGGTTGGGATTTAGTTTACACTGTTACACGTTACAGTGTGACTCGTTATAAACAATCGCTATAGTGCAGTCAACGCTCGCTTTTGACCAGCCAGTAGGTATATTCTTAAGAAACTCCGTTTATTCAAGTATCAAGACAATTAGCGGTGGTGTATTATAATGGTTGTAGTACTCGCTGTCATTTAGTTGTTAAACCGTGAAGCATAGATTTTTCGAGGTCATGCATGTAAATACTGCGTATAGTTTGTATCATACTTTCACTCGCTTTGTTAGGTAAGTGTTTGCTTAGTTTACATTCACGAATTCAATAAAGTGTCTGTGAAGAATATTTATTTTGTCATCAATGAAATATTTAATAAATTATTTTAATATTCAAGGTCTTGGTGACATTTTGTGTCATAAGATTGACAGAAATGTCACATAACCATGTTTTTCTCGTAACGCAATAGCTCTTTTAGTTTATTTTTATAAAATTAAGTAGAAGAGATGTGTGAATTGTCGGTAAAACATACTAAGACCTGTCACAGTATTTTATAAAAACATTTAAAATCTATTTTCAAATTTAATTTATTATCTTTCTGCACGTAGGTACATACCATTGATAAATTGATAACTTCTATCTGTTGTTGTTACTGTTAATATTTGAGCAATCTCTGTAACATACAGTTACCAGACATAATTTTCTAGTTTATTCTTTTTAACTGAAAAGAAGTTTTGGAAACTGCTAAACTTACCTACTATTTCAAAAACAATTGAAAGATTTACGTTTTTAATAAAAAAACGACTAGGTATACGAATAGAAGTAACTAATCGCCAAATTTCTTGATTAGCGTTCGTTCTACACAATTGGGTTGTAGTTATGATCAAACAAACAAGAAGCATTAATTTTTATGTCAAACAATATGTACCTACCACGTACCTATTAAATACATACGTAGTTATAAATAACCTCATTAATGAAGCTTCCTTATACATTCAAATAAGCCCGAATTATGTGCCTAAAACAATATTTCTTAACCTAAAAAAATTACCATAGATACCACAAAAACTGCACGGGTTTCGCGCCTTATTTGCCGAGGTTAAATAAGTACCAAGTGCGTAACACTAAGTCATCAACGGACCACAATATTGTTTGTGGTCGCGCATACCGTGACATCAAACTGGCACAAAATGTACCTACTAAGGTAAATGCCAACCTTAGCTTTCGTTTGCCTTCGAACATGGCATTTTCCTCTATTTGTAGCTGTACAGAGGTTTTAATACGATGATATTAAATCCATTTCCTTGAAAATCACACCTAAAGTCGCAAGATGGAGACTTACTAGTCTAGTTTGGTCACTGGCCATAATAGCTGTACTAAATGTCACGATTTTAATATCGGGATTTCAGAAGAGGTTTTATCCACTCTATGTTTCTATCTTAAAGATTAGGTAAATCTGCTCAAACTATTCCGATCTCTGCTTATTACCTTATCACGAATCAGGGCCTTATCTATCGTTAAACCAGCTGTGTCAATAATCCAGTGCCCCAAACTACAGGAGTCCTTAAGTGTGTTAGCAAAAATTTGTTTTAAAAACTTAAAATTTTTATCGTTATGAAAATTTACGTTTTTGTGTATGGCAAGATCCAAGCTTTTTCTTTCAGACCAAAAAATAAATGAACTCACAACAGCTTTATTAATACTCGTTCATACTTCTAAAGGTACGCACTTATTACAATGAGTTGCCACATTTAACTGCTATTGATTGTCTTGTATTAAACGTCATTAGGATAAAAAAAACAAATACCTAATGCAAACAGACAATTAATTTGCATAATCTTCTGCATACACAAACAAATGCACAGCTCTCATTAGGTTACTGTTTTTTTATTATATTTTTTTATTGCACTAAATGCAGAACAGTCATACATGTAATTAATCATTGAGTTGGAAGTCGTATAAGTTGATTGTTCTTTGTATTATTAGTTTTTTGTCCCAGACATTTATATAAATGCTATACGATTCCATTAATCAATATTATTGCTTACGTACATTGCTTTAATAGCTACTGAATACTTTAATTACATCTTAATCACATGATAAAGTGTAGGTAAAGTACCTATCGCATGTCTGTTTTCCATATTGATTTAAAAATAAAACAAGGTGGTTCCTTCATAATTATCTCGCTTATGTTAAAATGATAATAAAAACAATCTAGACCGATTTAAATCTTAAAACTTTCTCTGATCATAATCTAGCTACATTTTTCTCTCAAGGCATAACGATGACGGCGATGCGTAAATAATTTCATTGCTTTTTACCGTAGATTTAATTATTCGAGATACGAATAACAGCTGTTCTTTAATTATTTCTGTAAACTATTATGATTTTCGGCCTGTATCTCATCTCACCATGTGCAATGAGTTCTTTTCTCATTTGGAGTACCTATCGACCACCAAACTCAAGTGCACTGCATGTTGATAATTTTAGATTTAATTAGGTGGAATTACAAGATTCTTTAAGATAATTTCTTTCTCCGTTAGTGGTTTTGACGGTGTCATATTGATGCATGACTAGGCAACTTTTTGGTTAAGACACAGATATTTATAATAATAAAAATATCAGCCATCGCAAGGTTCCTTCCAAATTGTCAGTTTATGTCAGTGATATCCAAATTCTAAAGGACACATTGGTACTTTAATGAAACATAGATGTGTTTAATTCATGGTATTTTATTAAACTGTAAATAAAATCTTCGTTCGAAACTTAACGTTTTCCACTATTCTCAAGTAACCTCACCTACCGCAGTAAAAGCAGTTTCAATACAGCTTCTCAACCATAGAGATTTCTGTGTTCTCAACGATATAGCTCTGCTCTCTCGAATATGACTCGCTTTCACAAGCTAGTATAAAACACACTAATGGGCTAACTGGCTTACACACATACCCCAGTATTGTTAGGTTAATATGACCATAAATCGGAGAGCAACATCAGCCGCACCTCAAGGACAAGCCAGCAATTCTAATTACAGTACAAATAATACGTTTAGCACTCGATTCTTGCTTACTTGAGTAACCAAAATGACCAAACTACTTCGGCTTAGAAACGAGAAAGGAATGGTTACAATTATATTGGTTGGGAAAGGTAACTACATTGTCGTTAGGAGCGGTTCTGCGGTTGCAGCCTAAGTTATTGGAGGAGGGTGCTTAAAAGTGGCAGGTGAGAAGAGCGGTGGACTCTTATGTTAAACTAGCAGTCGTCCCGCGGTTTCACCCGCGTAGGTCCCGTTCCCGTGGGAATACATGAATAAAAAGTAGTCTATGTGTTAATCCAGGGTGTCAGCTAACTGTATACCAAATTTTATTAAAATCCATTCAGTAGTTTTTACGTGTAAGAGTAACAAACATCCATCCATCCACGTACCTATACTCACTAACTTTCGCGTTTATAATATTAGTAGGATTAATAAGTATTAAACAAACAAAAATAGGACAATCGAAACAGTAATCACTCACCAAATGGAACTAATGGAAGTCTCTACCGACTAATAGTGATATTTTGGGGGAGCGGTTATGACTCCTGTTACCCCCCTCTCGGACCACCACTAATACAAGGTAGGAACCACCCACGACTTCGTTTGCATATGTATCTTAAAAATTATAGCAAAAGTTTTATTCTGAAGTAAATAGTTATTACTTCAAAATTTTAGCAAAATCCTTTTACCAGTTTTTGCGTGATCACACATTCATACAAATTTTAACGGTTAAGTAGGAATGGCCGTATAAGAAAGATCAGTCTTCAAAATAAATGATTAGTTCTTCTTTGTTATTGTTCACTTACAATAACGTAATTACTATAATACTTTAATAGGTATATTTAGTAAACTAGAGATCCCGATCCAGCTTCACACCAGTACCTAGCCATTCCCGAATATGTTGGGATCGGCTTTCAGCCTAATCCAACATAGCTGAATACCAGTGTTAATAACGTGAAGTGGCTGCCTATTTGATCTCCACAGCCCAGTTACTGGGTAGCACAGTAACCCTTGTTGGTAACAGTAAAAGAAAATTTAATAAATACCTCCTGGACTAACTGGAATAACTTCGAGTCTTATTTTATTTTCATTGCTTTTACCAACGACAGCAGTGAATTTTTACATTAATAAAAAACAGCAATAGTGTCGAATTTTAACATAATATTCATATTTACCAAGTCATTAGGTAATTATTAAAAATGTGTTCAATGATTCACACTTACCGTAATAAATAGATGAACTTGCACTTTTAGTTTTTAACATAGCTTTGCCTCGCTGATAAATTATATGTAAAAGTTTAACCTTGACTGACATGACTCAAGTAGGTACCTAGTAGATTTCGTGATACGCTACAGTACTTACATACTTCTAAAACTTGCCTCATATACTTTTAAAGATACCTACTTGCAAAAATGTCTATCTTGATTAAGCTGGCCAGTGAGCATTTCAGATGAGATTAATTTAAGATTGCTGCTCTATACTTACTATCGTCTACTTACTTCATCATAAAAACTTGACATTTACCGTTTATAAATATGTAAGTAGATATTTTGTCCTTCAAGACAGAGCTAAGTGAAAGTTTAATAAACAATGGCACGTATTCTAGAACGGTACTATCGAATTCAAAATTAGATTCGAGTGGAGAAAGACAAAGTGTGAAATCTGAGATATGTGTTTGTTTACGCAATGTGTCTTCTATAAATTTGTTAATAATAAGCAACCCGTCCCGGGCCCGGGTTCTCACGTCTTCATAACCTCCGGCCGCCAAAACACCATTTTTATTGATTTCTTTCTTATAAAAACAGCTTTTCAGCTTAAGTCTCCTATTGATTTTCCGGCAAGTTTTCATAAAAATCGTTACAGTATTCCCTGTCCAATAACATAAATACCAGCACAATACGTTGATCAACTTAATAGAATAAAAATCACCCCAATCGGTCTAACCGTTCTCAAGTCATGAACTCGTGACAGATAGATGCGGCACCTGAATTTAATTTATAACTCCTGTACATAGGTTATACATAGTTTAATTTAAATATTAAAATCACTTTGAAAGTGGCACATTTTCCGATTGTAAAATCAGAGATGTACCCCTATCAAAGTGATTTATTCTTACTTGTTTGTCAAACACGTGCTTTGTTTTCACACCGTGTTTCAACATGTTGTCATAATTGCCAGTTGCACCTTTTGTTTGAAACTTGATTACTAATACGTCGTCAGTAAGTATAATAATAAGTTTCTGGAATTTTGATTTAAAACTTTAAAAATTCCATTAACCACTAAAAATTGATTGGAGAATGGTAAAAAATTGCGGACATTAAATAAATATTAGTCTTTACGCTATGTTAACATACTTCCTATTCAATCTTAATCATAATAATTCATGACTTGCACTATAACGAAAACAACTTTTTGCATTATCTTGTATTGAAACAATAAATGATTCGAGCGAGACAATAAATAAGTTTTTTCATAAAAAGTTTGATGAATTAACGTGTCAAGAAACACTTTTAAGCACACAGGGATATATAAGATTAAAAGAAAAAGATTTGTTCTTTACTGTTCTACTCGTGTTTTATCTGTAAACTGATTTTAATTGACGATCGTCATTAATTCTTCAATGTTGTTAGATAAATCGTGGTTAATTTAGTATGATTTATTTCTATTTATTTGATCAACGATTGCTGAAGGTTCATTGCAACGAGAGGTCGCAAGAAGTTTTTGTGTAATACCATTTACACCACACAAATATTGCTCAAGTACTGTCAGTTCCCACAATGAGTAACTTCGGTCGCAATCAGGCAGACAATATTACGAAAATCTATTAATAAAGCAATTTGCACATGTATCACAGAGTGGAAGGGACATTCACGCACATCCGAACACCATTACTTCTTCACATTATTCTGGAGCGTAAAAAATGTTCATCAGTTCTGTCCTTTTTTTTTGTAAAATTGGTCAATTTTGGTTAAAACGTTGCGTAAAAACATTATTTCTCTATAATCCATTGCAGTTTTTCGTGCGTCTTCTCAAACAGAGAAGGAACGAGCATTGATCACCACAATTGCTCTAGGCGAATTGGTGGTTTGAAACTTTTATTAAGTGAGCTAAGTCCAGGTTTTCTCACAATGTTTTCCTTCACTGATGTCAATGATATCTAAGATAAACTTAGAAAGTATAGGTACATATTTGAGCTAAAGTTATAATTGGTACTTGCCCGGATTCGAATCAGAACCTCGTTAGATTATTCGTTATAAAGTAAATAAGCCACTTTTTTGTTTAAAATCTCATTGGTTTATGGACAGTTTCTGCGAAAGCAAGACGACCTGAATATCTAGCCAATCTTATTGTTTTTATTTTATTTACAATATAAGTACCATTATTATATTTGTTGTTTAGTTTCTTGTATGTGTATGCTATAAATTGTAATTATGTTCTTAAAAGTTAATGTAATGGGTTTCTCAAACCCGTTTTAATGTAAATAAATAAATAAAATAAAAAATAAATAAAAGACGATTTTATAAAGTTCTAAGTAAAAAGAACATCAGGATAAACCTGTAAATTAGGGTAAGCCAAAGATAATTTTTCAACACAGGTGGGTTCAGAATGATGTAGAGAATTCAAGTTTATTCAAATATGTATTGTTTATTTTTTCATTTGTTTTGTTTTGGTGTCCAAGAGTGCGTCGAAGCCCTTTTCTCCCTGTATAATATTATACTAGTATTTTGTATTTAGATTGGTAATAAGCAGAGGATATAGAAGTAATTCAATAACTAAAATTAAAATTTCTTAGGAAATGTTCGTTTTATTGAGAAGTTTGCGTCCCTAGTTATCTCAACATACTAAGCGTTGTTTACCAAGTAAATTTACTTTGGTAATAAGCAGTAGTTTTTAAAGTAATGTCGATGTGGGTTTATGTTTACAATATTTTTCGCTTAATCTGAAAAGTAAAATGTTTTATCCAAGGTACATCGTCCTCACATAATATATCCTCACAAAATATTGTACCTAAATCTGATTTAAAAGAGTATGTATGGAGTTTCTTGCCCATTCTTCTCCATAAAAAAACTACCTTCTGGAGTGTGCACCTAGAATCATTGTCTTAATTTATTTAATTTGTAAGTCTGACGTTCAAAAGTGTTTTTATGGATCTAATTGAAGTAAATGATTTGACTTTGACTTACAGTTTTTTTAACTCCCTAACAGTCAGGGAAGAAATATTGAGTAGGCAAGCTTGAGTCAGCCAGTCTCAAAATCCAAAATCAAGATCAATCTAACAATGTAGAGGTCATCCATAAGGTTTTGAACAAGCAAAATTAATAAAATTGTTTTGGGTTAGGTTAACATATGTGTAGCAAATAATCCAAGCAACAAAAGGTATTAAGTATGAATATTTCTAATTTATGATTATTGGTTTTTTGAATCCAGGTAAATAATAAAAATTGCTATAAAAATGAATAGATATCGTTTTATTTATTAAAAAAATCATTCTTAATCGAAACTTTATTGAAAACTATAAAATCAGCATACAACCTTAATTTTCGTTTTTGATGTTGTGGACAATTTATTATGATCCGTAACTTAAATCTTCCTTTATTTTCTTTTTTTGTTCACTAATAGGTTGTTTTATTGTACCTTGACTTTTTGAAAATCGAAAACACTAATAGGACCGTTTGAAAACCAAAAAATAGAATGTGACAGATACAGATCTTTGCTTGTTTTTCGAATGTTCTCACTTGAAGTGTTGTTAGTTTACTAAAACATAAAAAAAAAACAAAAATAATAATGATTAGAGCCATTATTTTTTAGGTTTAAAATTTTATCTCGTGAATAAAAACATGAAATCGACGACTCCGTAGAATCTCTAGTTCCTATTTCTCTTATCAAATATACTTCTTTTACACATAGTTTTAGTTGAAAGTTAAAACTGTTAAATTTGAATGGATTACGCGAGGTGCGTATAATAATGTGTTGAGAACTGCTGATAGATAATTCCTATATACCTATAATTCCTCAATAATTCCGTATTGTTATCTCTAGTCACTTATCACGCTTAGGATTTGTATTTGCTAACACCTGGCATTTCGATTAAAAATATCAAAGTTAAATAGAGCAGGAAATTACAAACAAAGCATTGTTATCACAACAACAAATCATTGTCCACAAACAAGATTTTGTTTTTTTTGGGCGCGCTATAATATAACCATAGAGGGACAGACATTTAAAAACAAATGGAACGCGTAAAATTCCGCTACACTATGACCGAGAGCCCTATTGCCCTTATTTCGTATTTGGTGTATGTTGTACTTACTCGCTGGTATTGTCAGTCAGTTTGGTGACAAATTTAACTTTCACAAAGACTAGCAGTATTGAACAGTAAGAGTAAGAGCCAGACGTGGTGACGATTCCAAGGCAAATTGACTTACAAATATTATAAACCTAATAGGTACACTTTTTTTTCCTAGTAACAAACGGTCAATCACCTATCCTAGTCTACTTGAAATTATGATATTTTTTACTTTATAACACCGTTCTTATTACAAGTGGTATGCCTATGTTAAAACTAAATAAATGCCAACTAATGAGCAAAAAACAATACGGATATTTGTGTAACAAACACAAATAAACAACTCATATCTTACATAGAATGAGTATTTATATAAAAAGGGCTAACAATGAATTTATTACGGATGACATCATTGCGTTATGGATCTAAATAGAACATAACAAATGAAGGTACATCCAGCGAAACAGATAAGTATCCAGCAAGCCTAGCCATATTACAAATTCTATTTCTATATCTATTATAGTAATCGATAAGGCGATTATAGAAATAAAATGGCGTATATGGAATCAGCTGTTTGTCAACTGTCAAGGGTTAACGTTATGCGTTTGCGTTATGCTCGTGAACGGGTGCTGCTTGTGGTAACTGGTCGTCTTGCTGGCTTTGGTTTTGCTATTGTTTTAACTATTACCTGTTTTTTTTTTTGTTTTATTTAACTTCCACAGTTCTAGTTTATCATTTTGTTACATTGTGTTCTGCAGATCTATGGATTTAATCCAACTCTGCACATGCAAGCTGGCACACCCTTTTTACCTGGAGGATTCTTATTAGTCAGTTGTTTTTGCTTGAGTTAAGTTAGTTTTATTGTCGGTAGCTATATATATTACTGGTATTCTGTATGTTGAGTGTGCTAGCTAACATGTAGTGAATAACTAATTTTAATTATTTTGTAATTATAACAAATTGTACTGTGTAAATTCAAGTTCTTCTAACTTATCAGACAGATGTGTTGCTGGGGAGTTTGTTCCGCCACTTCTTCTTCCCAGCAAAAACACTAGGAAGTGGCGAAGGGTGGGCTTTTTGGGGGACTGTCTTTTGTAATTTCGACGTTCAAAAAGTGCTGATCCTCAGCCTAATTTGAATAAATGACTTTTGATTTTGATTTTGATTTTAACGAGTAGAATTTGTAATATGGCTGAATATGAAATACACTTGACAGTTGACAAACAGCTGATTCCATTTACGCCATTTTTTGCTGTAATAGAAATAGAATTTGTAATATGGTTAGGCCTGCTGAGAGCTAACTTCCAATACTACTTTATAAATATGTCATGAGGTGTGCTGCGACCTGCGATGCTTTGCTTTAGACAGCAGTTGTCTTAAGTTGTGCCTACGGTCTTCATCTTTTCGTGGGGTAAGTGCCCTCTGATTTGGCTTCACATGCTGTTGAGATATATACCCCAGGCATGCCGCTTTCCTCACAATGTTTTCCTTCACCGTTTTTTAAACAAGTGATAACTAAACAGTTACTCGTTCAAACTCGAGACCTATGGCTTGGAACCGAAGTCCACCGGTCACACCACTAGCACAGTTTAAAAACCTACAGTCGTCCGACGAAGCCGTCTATAGACAGGGTAATCGTGCGGGGTGTGAGGGGCGAGACGCGGGAAAGCCGCTCTTGAACTGCGAACAAAACGATGTTCGTAGTTCGGGAGGTATTATTCAGGGCTAACGCGTGTAGAAGTTGTCGGCAATTTTCCATAGATCAAAGGCGTCGTCCTACTGTTTTAATATTTATACTGTGCCACTAGGCTATCATTAGCCTATAGTAATAATGAATGTTAGAACTGTGAGGTACAATTTTATTTAGTCTGCATACTATTCATTTTTTTGGTGACCGTACACTCGGAGAAAAAATTGCTAAACATTTCTAGAAATTAGTTCTCAGAATGCACCGACGACAGCGAAAATAGACCTACTATTTTGGCTGTCGTCGGTGCATTATGAAAGCTCTTAGATATTGATAGGAACTTCTTACCATCCACACCAAACAACGGTCTTATTAACTTAAGCTGAAAGCAATTCCGTTTCGTCCCTCGAATGCACATTATCGGTCAATAATATACAAATACAAATATTGAACATCGCGCGTCGTAGATAGATCACGCATTGAGAATTTTGTAACGGTATTTTATCAGTTTCACAACATGAACTTATCGTAATATTGAACTGTGAAACGTTTGAATAATAAAGATACGCAAAAACGTGTCCTTGAACTAGAATCTGTTGGGATATGCCCTTGAGAACAAAACGCAATAACTTAAAAGCATAGAGAATCGAATTCTCGAAGCTTATTTTGCGAAAGCGCTGAGACGCGCGAAGCAATCTTAGTTGCGTATAGGTATATGGTTAACCGCACAATCATAGCAACAAGAATTTGACATTGACCTAGCTTTAATGTAGTTGGTAAGTATCTTTAAGCTGGAAGGATATCAACAACAACCTGATACTAGAAATTAATCACAATATGACTGTAGAGAGAACCTTCCCCAATGAAATGTTAAATTGGGGAGTAAGTAATTAATAAACTTCTTCATCCAAAATGTCATTGGGTTAGATCTAAATCATGATTGCTTGCTATATAGTCTTAGGTACTTACGCCAATATCCTTTCTAATAGGACAAGGAGTACAATTGACGGACAACAGACACACACACACACACAGGACAGACAGAGGACAAGAGGCGGGGGAGCAGTTTGTTGCTGTAAGGACAGTTTTATGGTTCAATATATTAACGCTAAAAAAAGCAATAGACAAGGCTGTTTGGATTTCTTTTGTAATAAAATTTTAAGGCGTGTTCTACTAATATTGCATGAGACGTGGAATGCCATTCAAGTAAAAGAAATATAACGACTGTGAGAAGCTTATTGACTTCAGTCAGTTATGTGTTTCGAGTGGACTCATAAGTATTAAAAATATTTTATGATGTAAGAAATAGAAACACTATAGTGATGAAGTGGTTTAGATTTGCTTAACTTTCCAACATCAAGACTTTGAATCAATAAAATTGCAACGCAAGTTACACGTCATTATCTAATGGGGTTACATATTAAAAGCTCATAGAAAATGGCTGCTTTGTGGTAAAATGACTCTGACAGTTTTTTTAAGGAATTAAGTAAATAAATGGGTTTTATTTATTTATTTTTGGTTTGAGTGTCATGTAAAAAAGTCACTTAGTCAATTTTATTGAAAAATTGTCATAATGATAAAAATTTAATGTAAGCAAGTCGATGTTTTGAGGTCGAACTGCACTTCGGCCCCAAAATGCTGTTTAAATGCAGTATAATACAAACAGCATTTGGCAGTTTCATTGCAGTCGCACCAACTGCGCAGAAACTCCTGCAGTTAAAATGCAGTCTGTCTGTCTAGACTCTAGAGCCTTAGTATGAAATATTATCAAGCAAGACATTCCGATGACATAAAGGTTTGGTTGGGTACGAACATGGTACGAATCTAACTCTCAGTTCCCGATTTAGACACTGAGTCCACTTTTAGCACATCCCACTTCACATCATTGGCGGTCCAGTTACCTATCTTCATATCACATTTTGCAACGTCCTGTCGGTCTCAATGCGTTTTACAATACTAATAAGTATCTAATAAGGAGGTATTAGACGCTTTTACTGCTATAAGTTATTCTATGGGTAATACATGCAGCTGCATTGAAAATGTTGTGAATCATTGCCTACATTACCATGTATTAATGCGTCTTTTTGTTATATTAGTAAGCAGTTCCTATCCATTTGATTTTCTAGTTCAATCCTAGACTTTGTACGATGAATTAAACGTGACCTAAATAATAAAATAATTACTCACTTTACGTAAAGATAAAGCTTTTCATGTTTAGTCACAATGTTTATCTTCTTTTATATAAAACTAGCAGACGTCCCGCGGTTTCACCCGCGTAGGTCCCGTTCCCGGTCTCGGCTAACTCCATACCAAATTTTATTAAAATTCATTCAGTAGTTTTTACGTGAAAGAGTAACAAACATCCTCCCAAACTTTCGCGTTTATAATATTAGTAGGATAGGATGCTTAATTGCTTATGTCACAGTCTGTAAGAAAAATCTTCAGAAATAACTCGACCGATTCTTAAGAATATTTTTTGTGCATACTAAGTACGTCTGAGATGGTCTTCCATAGGTCGTAAACTATTTTTCATACCCCTAGATTAGTATCGGGTGGACCCCTCTATCATAGAGTTAGCAAATTAATTTGATTCTAATGCAGAAGGAAATTAATGGTGCAGCTAGTTTAATTCATTAAACCCCAAGAGGACACCGGTAGCCGAGCAGTCATTGTCTTTCTGTTGTGTCTTTGAAAAATTTAAAATGATTCCCAGTCCATATTCTTCCAAGAAATAGAAACACAAATCAGCTATGCGGTTTTAGAGTCTCAAAATGCAATAATGGGTAGTACCTAAATATTTCCAAACTAAGTATTTAAAGTTGTAAACGTGTGTTATTTTATTTTTCTTTGTGACACGATCCCACAAAATAGTTGACAACAGTTAATTAATCAGTAAGATATTTTTAAAACAAATTATTCACTTAATTGGCGTTCACTTTTTATAAATAGACTTCAAAGTGAATTGGTAACTTCGATTATAGTTACTTTAAAGCATTGATAGACGGGGAATATTAATATGTATAATAAAAATAATGTTGATTATTAACATTACTGTAGGACGTATTTAGGTCGCGTTTAAGGAAGGGAATATAGAAACACGTAACAGCAATATCTTTCCACAACTACGCATTAAGAATACAATGAAAATTGACAATAAGGTAGGTACCGCGGAAGTTAACCTAACTGTGTAACCTCTGGAACAGCTGTTGATAATAAAATAACAGAGGAACATCACGTATTCTCTTCCCCGTAGAGTAAGGCAATGGTGAACCTATAGTTCCTACATCCATATTTTACTTTAGTCATGTTTTTGGAACGAAGTTTCTTGCCAGTTGAATAGGTACCTCAATCAAATTGTATAGCTGTCGCACTAAAATCTTGATAGCAATTGTTGCGCGATCCTTATCGCGCGTTGCGAAAGGGGTCTAGGCGGAAAAAATTAAGACCAAAAGTTGTAACGACACTTTTTTTTACGACCAAAAGTTGTAACGACACTTTTTAAGACCAGAAGTTGTAACGACACGTTTTGCTATAGTTGTAAGCCGTGTGGCGTGCGCGTGTTTCTGTCTGTCTCACGCTCTCGAAAAAAAGAAGAAAAAATTAAGACCAAAAGAAGAGAGAGAGAAAAAATTAAGACCAAAAGTTGTAACGAAAACACCCGGATGGGGAAAAAAGGAACTTCGTTCCATCCAGGTGCCCCTTGACACCTCTCAAGTTTTTTTTTTTAGTTGTGACAGGAATGTGAAATCCTCATGGACACCCACACTGACCCACTGGGAGTAAGTCTGGGTGATGCCGGACTCTTACCGGCTAAAATCCACTCCTGCCCTTGCTTTAGGTGTCCTCTAACATGATCAGAGACCTTGGTTTTCTTTTGTTTTATTTATGATCATGCTCACGTTTTTTTTTTATTATTAAATCTTGCTTTTGTGTTTTGCTTTTGGAGGATAATTTTCGTTATGGAAGTATAGACATTTTGACATATATTAAGATTAATTTTAATTTGAAAAAAGATTTTAATTTTAATTCTACGGTATTGCGGATCTATGCATTCTACTTAAATTTACTTTAATTTAAAAAACCGTTTTGCAGTCTGGTCAACCGATTTTAACTTCTATTCCGTAGTTTTAAGAATGACAATATAAGCAAAAACGCGGATTCAATACCAATAGTTTATTGCAGCTTCTGCCATTTCTTATGCCATCAACGCAATAGAAGTTAAAAACGTACTGTAAAAAAAGGTTTATTTATGTCTAATCTAAATGGGGCATACACCACAAATTTTTAAAGGGTAGTACAAATACTTAAAGGGATTATTTTAGACGGTCTTCTCATTATATTTGTAAAGTATAAATAAATAATATTCATAAACAGCAAAGTTATTACTTATAGCGTTTGTTTATATCCCAAAAAGTCACCCAATTTATGGAAATATTGTACAGGGGGCTTACCATGAACTCTTATAGCAGGTCAATTTTACACGAAAAATAACCTGCCCTGTTATTTTGTACCATGAGTGAGTATAGCAGCAGGCGAGCCAGCGATCACGTGACCTAAGCCGGTGAGTGACCACGTGACAGCACTACAGCCGGCTGGCCTGCAACGTTTCCTACCATGAAGGCTTTTTGACATATAGACAATCAACAATTAACCTGCCCTACTGTCATAATTTGCAGGTCTGTGAAACTAACTTTTATTGACCTGTTCTATAAAATTGTAGTACAAAAACGTTAAGTATTGTTAAAATGTGCATAAAATATAATTCTTACGTTATTTCAAAGTATAATAAAATATAGAAAATCTTCTCTAAGCACTGCGTTTACCGTTTATTTTATATATGAGATGAACATATTTTATTGTGCTTTTAAGAAACATAGTGATAGCAAAAGTGTTAAACAATATGCTAAAATTAAAATAATTATTTAGAGGAACTCGATAGATACATTTGAAACGTCGCAGGTCAATACTTTTGTAAAACGTAATAAGGGGTCACTAAATAGCTTACACTTGAGCTCTGTAACGTAATATGAGCTACAAACATTCATGCGACGCCCTACTTTATTAACAAACTTTTCTATTGAGTTGAGGATTAGTACTTATTTACGTGATTAGAATTTACGCTTACCATTGATCTAATGGTAAAACTTACAGCTTCCCAAATGTTCCAATCCAATGTTAACATCTCCGGCAATCGTATTTATCATTTCTTTTTGTACCCATAGCGATATCTCTGTTAGGATTAAAAATAAGCCACAAAGTATCCAATTGTTCGTAGGACACTCTTCATGCAATATAGTAAAAAAACTCTTCCTAGTTGCAGTTGCGATTACCACTCACTCACAAACACGGCCTCAGTTAACAACACTCAGGTTATCATAAAACTTTTTTAAAACTAACCCACTTGAATTTCAAAATTGCCTCGTAAATATTCTACTTTTATCCTTAGACTGAACATGACATGTTTCATTTGTCATTAATAGGTACGTTTGGAAATAAATGTGAAAACATTTTAACATTAACATTTAAGTTTTTTGATGAAGGTGGAACTCGTTTTCTCTCACGAATAATGTGAAATTCCATTTTGGACACGGAAAAATGTTTCTTTCATCAATCTCTTTTGTTTTAACCTTTACTTGTTAAAACATATTAAACTTCTATAAAAACCGTAAAACCGTAAACGGGTTTCAGAACGACCGATTGAATTAATCTTATTTAATCTGTGCGGTCGGCTAACTGATCAGAGACTATGAAACAGGTCAAAATGCAGGTCAGCCGGAAACATTCACGGTACAAAAACGAAACCTGCCAGATTAAACTGCTCAGTTGAACTGCCTTGCACTTGGCAAGTATTTTAGAAGATCATGGTAAGCCCCCAGGCTATTTCATGACATAGTAGTATTCATTTAATCGTCATTTTTCGCTCACGTTTGCGTATCTGTGATCTCGCTCAAGCATGCCCCGCCTCCAACAGCTGTTTTCGTTATTTAAGTTATTTTAAACTAATTAAAAAATAGTGGTGTATTTATTTGTGATTTGTTTTTCCACGTAAATGTTATTTCCTTGGGATGTCTATAAATCCTGTCACTCGCCATCTTGCACAACTTTAAGCGCTCTACACCTAATCATACCTTCCGTTTCCACACAAATCGGATAATATTGCAAAATGTCTTGAGCAATGTTCTTAAATCGGAAGTATAAAATGTAGGGCAAGTGTCCTTAACTGGATTCCTTATTAGGAAGGAGTGGAGTCTATAAAAATAATTACTTACGCCGTTTTCACTAACGCGCAGTGCAACGTCGTCAGTGCGCTTCTATTTAGGCATTATATTTAGGTGTCATCTAGTGTTAATAGAAAGGAGTATTACATACCACCACACACCCTTAAGACTTACGCACCTACATTTCGTAAAATAGTCATCTGCCTAGCCCTCTACTGACTATGTCGGAAACGACTTCGAGTTTAAACGAATGCAGCTGAATACCAGTATTTAACATGGAGTGACTGCTGTTTATTTCACCTAAGCAGCCCAGCGTTCAACTTTCAACTGTCTGCTGTCTGTAGTTTCGTATTGGCTATCATCAGTGTGTATCAAGGATGACGTCATGCGCACTCGCAGAGATATCACGAAGCGTACAGCAGTGCGATTCTGGTCAAATCACCGCGTGAAAATACAGGCGTAGTGAGCGCAAATTGAGCTGTCATTCCATACTATTAGCACAGTATAAATATTAATACAGTAGGACGACGCCTTTGATCTCTGGAAAAATGCCGACAACTTTTACACGCGTAAGACTTGAATAATACCTCCCGCACTACGAACATCGTTTTGTTCGCAGTGCGGGAGCGGCTTTCCCGCGTCTTGCCCCTCACACCCCGCACGATTGCCCTGTCTAGACGGCTTCGTCGGACGACTGTATGTTTTTAAACTATGCTATTAGTATAGAATGACAGCTACGGCATGGCGGCGGCATGGTATGGCTACTTGAGTGAAGTGACTTCTACTGAATCGACCGGCTGTACCCCGTCTGATGGTCACTGTAACTTGAAGTCCACTTAAAGTGCAAAACATTTTTTTGTAAATTCTCAGACTTTGTCATCAAAGTTTGGTGTGCAACTAGACACCAGTTAGTCTATGGCAATGAAAAGATAGCCAATAAATAGCCCTTCAGTTACCACGGTAATAAGATACTTGTCAGAATAACTGTCTTCTGACTTACGACTGTCAAAGATATTGGTACAAATAAAAGCCGAGGTAAAGATATTCGCCTCCGTAATAACAAAAAACATATACCTAACAAACACGAAGCGACTTTAGAAAGCGGAAACGACATATTGCTAGGACCTAAAAGAGAAACTAGAAATGCAAACAATTAATACTAAAATAGAAACGTAACTTATGTAATTATTAAAATAAAAGCAAGAAACGTACACCCGTCGCAGCTTGTTGTAATACCTAATGTAGCTCTTCAACTTATTATTTGTACGTTTTAACGGTAAAACTAGAAAATAATAAAACAATGTAACATACAGGCTTGCCTAGTTTGGGACCAATGTTAAAATTGTGAACAATTATAATTAACAATAAATTATTATTTTCATTAGCTTTTATTTCTCGGAACCCTTGGGTTCCGGACCTTTGGAAGGCGTACGAGGGGCCGCAGCCAACTCGCAGAGGCCCTTAGTCGTTTCTAATGAAGTGTTATGTAGGTAGAATCGATTATTATTATGTATTATGTAGGTAGTAAAATAGAATATAATAAATTATAATGTGTACATCTCTTTCAAAAAAATGTCGTGATGGCCTAGAGGTTTAGGCACCCACCTATACCTCTTATGCACGAGGTTGTGCTTCAAATCCGGGCAAGTAGGTACCAATGTAACTTATCCAATTCATACCTATATACTTTCCAAGTTTAACTTAGACATCATTGACATCGGTGAAAGAAAACATCGTGAGGAAACCTGGACTTATTACTTAATGTAAGTTTGAAATCGCAAATCCGCCTTGAGCAAGCGAGGTGATCAATTCTCGAGCCTTCTCTGTATGAGAAGAGGCCTTTGGCCTGCGGGACAGAAACAGGCTAGTATTATATTTTTTTTATACTCATTAAAATATGCATGCGGAGTTTATCTATAAGTGATTGCTGCACTGTTGCACTTACATTTTTGCATATACCTATTTGTAGCATACAATCTGTGTTACCAATTTCCGGTGAACCAATCAATAATAGAACAGAATGCCTAGTCAAATCTTTGACGATAATGGAGTTGGATAAATCCGAAATGTATGGAATTGGCATTAGCTTTCAAAATCCTGAACTCCATAGGTAGGTTTCGGATTTAATGAAATACTATTCTATTCTACTACGTTGTTGTAATCCAGTGATCGCGAAAAAATATCAGTTGTTCCATACGTCTATAGTAAATGAGACGTTAATTTAATATCATATCTGTGTGGTTCTTTCCTGAAAAAAACCATTTCAGGCACAGATCTGCATGGTTCTTACATGATTTGACCAAGATTTTGTATCAAATGTTTTTATTTTATTATTTACACTGTTGACATTGAATGTATATTGACATGTATTTTTAACCCCCGACGCAAAAAGAGGGGTGTTATAAGTTTCACCGCTATGTGTGTGTGTCTGTCTGTCTGTCTGTCTGTCTGTCTGTCTGTCTGTCTGTGGCACCGTAGCGCCCAAAGGGGTGAACCGATTTAGATGCGGTTTTTTTTATTTGAAAGCAGGGTTTCTTGCGATGGTTCTTAGACATATTTCATCAAAATCGGTTCAGCCGTTTCAAGATTATCAGCTCTTTTGTGTTAGCTTCCGTTGCTATTTTAGACGTCTATGGGTATTAACTTTACTTACAAACATATGTGTGTCTTAAAATTTCAAACACCCATGTGTGTAATATTAATAAGCATTATTGTGCTGTATTTGGTCTGATGCAGCCAGGACATCTAGCAGACTAATACACTCTTGGAAAAATAACAGCAGATATGTCGTGTTTGGATTCATTTTAACCTGCATTTGATTCTGAACACAATGCACTGATGGCAACTGGATGAGCTGATGCTGCAGCCAGGCTATCCAGCACACCAGTAGGTAGACTCTTGACAAAATAATAGCAGATATGTCGTGTTTGGATTAATTTTAACCAGCATTTGATTCTGCACATAATGCCTTGATGGCAATAGCATGAGCTGATGCTGCAGCCAGGCTATCCAACACACCAGTAGGTAGACTCTTGACAAAATAATAGCAGATATGTCGTGTTTGGATTCATTTCAACCAGCATTTGATTCTAAACACAATGCACTGATGGCAAAAGGATGAGCTGATGCTGCAGCCAGGCTATCCAGCACACCAGTAGGTAGACCCTTGACAAAATAATAGCAGATATGTCGTGTTTGGATTCGTTTTAACCAGCATTTGACTCTACATACAATACACTGAAAAATTCTCATAACTGTAAACTCTATAAAACAAAATTAATGCGTTTAAAAAATATAAAATAAAAATTAAATTAAAAATTTAAAAAACCCCCATCGCAAAAAAGTAAAACATTTAAAAAGTTAAAAATAACACTTTAGCCATGAAATTTTACGTAACGTCGGGGTACCGTTAAAATAAGTACCTACCTACATACCTACAAGTTCTAGGAGCATTCCTTACTTAAGCGGTACCCCGACGTGAAGTAAAATTTCATGGCTAAAGTGTTATTTTTAACTTTTTAAATGTTTTACTTTTTTGCGATGGGGGTTTTTTAAATTTTTAATTTAATTTTTTACTTTGAAAGTATATTATATATTTTATTTTTATTTTTTTTATTGTGAATGTAAGGACTATGTGGATTCTTTTTTTTTAGATTTTCTTTTCTAAATCTTTTTAAGTTCTTTTATTTATTTATTTTACATTTTGTCTTTTGAGGAAAGAACCACACAGAATGAGGGGACCAGATCGGTCAGTGCAAGCATTTGTCAGTAATCGTGAGCTCAACTCGGAACTTCAGGAGCTCCACGTGCTGATTCATCATTATAATTATTTAAAGGTTTGCTTATCTGCACGCTTAGCATGGTCACCGTATACATATATATACCGTAAGTAAGTCGACAGAAGAATCAACAAGGTGACAGATGGTAGAAACATTTCTGCCGATTATAGAAGAAATAATGCTGGATATTGTAGATAATTGATATTTATAAAACTGATTATAGTAATTTACATTTAATGTTCTTGTTGTAGACGTTTCAATTGATATAGTCCGAAACACCACTCAAAAATATTAATTATTATGAAATTCCTATCTCGGCCGGATCGGACGAGACTCAGCGGCCGAGTCGCCTACTAAGCCATTGTAGACCATTGGCGACTGAAGGATCCACACATTTCTTCTCGTCATTCTTGACATTGTCGTTCTCAAAACAAGAGAAAAATTTCTACCTTGGTCATGCTACGCTACGCTTACTGTTCTTCTTCTTTCTAAGAATAAAGAAGGTATTTTTATGATGATAAGTGATATTCCATTGTACACCTACTACATCTTATTACTAACTTTTTGTTATCCCAAAACACATCTTTTTGTTAAATTGCGTCATACTTAAGCATTAAAACATCGTTTAATTTTGCCATCAATCTTTTCTATGCAAAAAAGTTGGTATTTTTAAATTAATGGAACAAAAACTATGATTGTTTGTAATAAAAACGATGTTCATCATGAATAATTTAATATCGTCTAAGTACCTATTAATACAAACATAAAATACTATCTATCTTTATTAACGGGTTACCAACTTATTTATTAATTTTAAAAATTATAATCGTCCATTTATTTTTAACTAGATATCCAACCCGGCTTTCCGCGGTTATAATAATGAGAACAATGAGACCAAATCACTTCCGACTTTCTTTTCGCGTCCTTTTTTTTACAAAACCATATCCTAACAACACCGACCGATACTCAGAGCCGCAGCCATATTTGATTATTAATATTCTTTTGGTTACATTTAAGAACAAGTAAACAAAAAAAAAATACGAAGCCTAAAAAATGCTCCATAAATTCCAATAAAAAATAAGATCGCGAAATGAAAGTCACACCAAGGTCGCAAACTCGATAGTTTCATAATTTTACTTTTATAGAAAGGAAACTAGACTGCACGATACTATCATTGCCTTGACCGACACTCGCATGGCTGGAGCGAGTCAATGAACTTTCTATGACGCACGCGACTCAGCTGAGCGCTAGGTGACGATCAAGACGGAAACCTGTTATAAGGGTTCCGTACTAAAGTGGCAAAAAAAACCCTCGTGGCGACTTCATTTCTCTGCCAATAAGGACTTCGTAAATAGTTTATAAAAGTTTAAACTTGGGTGTCACGCCAGCAGCTTCGATTGATTCAAGCCATGATATCTAAGAATTTCAAAAATCTGTGGGCTGACGTGGCAATGCTGCTAGTCTGGGCACATTTCGAAGGAAGGAGTTTGTCTAAGTTTTCATGGTTTCACCTTTTATTCCACCATTTTTACTTTATTTTTATAGTAAATTATATTTCACATTTGTAATTTGTATAATAATTTACAACGTATAGTTTTTGACGTAGAATGTAATAATACTCCAAATTGCCGTTTCTTAGTGAGTGGCAAAACCCCTTTACCAACAAGTTTTTTTTTAAATTCACCAAGAGTTCTGTTCCACGGAACTCTCGGCGCGCAAGGGCGACTCGCTGTAAGTCGGTGTTTCTATACATATTTTTTAGACACCGTTAATAGAATTATTTTTATTACATATAATTTTATTGTATGTTACAACACTTAATTATATTAACATATTTGTCAGGTTTTTTAAGTCGAAGACATCAAACAAAATTGCGGAGGTAGATAATATACATATACAGCCTTCAAAAAACAGAGTGTGATTAATAGGATTAATTTTATTATGTCATTTCCTGAATACTTTTCATACATAATTGTGTATAATTAATTTCTCATTTTTTGCACTTCATTCTTAATTAAATATATTTATTTGATTCAAGAACAATCTGTTTACGAACATATATTCCAAATGTAATCCCCTATTTAAAAAAAAAACCTTTTATAGAGATTACTTTGTTGTTCATGGAACTCCAGTATAATTTTAATATTTATTTTACTTAAATGTATGATTTGTTTTTATTGTAACTTAAATAAGGAAAATTGATAAACAAAATATTGTTTGCATAGTTTCAAAGTAGACTAAGTTAATAAAAAATGTGGTATTGAATATTGAATATTGTAAATATATTTGCTATTGAAATTCTTTTTGTTTATTTAAGTTTTTTAGTTCACACTGATTAGTTAGGTCACAAAACTTCTTTTTAATAATTTGAAAAAAAAAATACCAACCAGTTCCATATAACCATAGTTTGTACGTTGCATATATTATATTTTTTTAAATAGGTATAGGTAATATGATTCTCACGTTCATATTTTTATTGTACCTATAAGAAATAATTTATGATAATTACGAGTAGCTATACATATAGGCAAGTCAATTTATTTGTTGGTGCATAGTACAGCGTATAGTTATATAGCGATTTCAGACAATTATTCCTCATTTCGTCAATTCAACTCTAGGTATTCAATGCGTTATTGATTTAGGTAGGCAAATAAAGTTCTTGTTACTCCGTAACTGGGTTGCGAAGGTCAGATAGGTAGTGGTTTCAATGAAAGCACTGGTTTTTAGCTGCATCCGTTTAGACTGGAAGCCTTGCCTAAGTAACAGAGTCGGAAAAAGGCTCGGCCGATGATGATTTTGTTTCTGAATCTAGCTGTGGTCTTATAAATCATTAAACCCCTAGAGGACACCGGGATGTCCGCGCTGTCATTGTCTTTCTATTGTGTCTCTGATTGCCACAATTGAAAGGAGCGCAGAATCCATATATAGCCTTTCGGTTTTCTATAGGATACATTTTGGAGAGTGTGCACGGGAATTACATGACTTGATTCCGCCATCACTTTTCTACCATCGGACAACCCGGGCGTACGGCGAGTGTCCACCCTTACATCGTTGGCACTCCCACGATTCGGACAAAGCGTTTCGCTTCGTCGTTTATACCGCGTAGGTACATCGAAGGACTGGAACAACTTGCCAGCTGCGGTCTTCCCGTCCGATTATAATTTAGGTGTCTTTAAGGCTAGAGTGAATAGGCTCTTAATAAACTAGTGCGCTTCACCATCACTGTTTGCAACTCTGCTTACCATCAGGTGGGATTGCAGTCAAGCACTGGTTTATAATATTTAAAAAAAAAAAAAAAAAAAGTAAAACATGAGGGTACATAATACATTGTGCAGGGCCTACGTGCACTTTGAGTTCCGTTTCTTTTAACCTAGACACCTAAATTCCCAACAAATGTAGGACTACCCAAATACTTTAAACGTCCGCGACGATGTTCGCTTCCTTTAATTAGATAACACTATCAGTAAGCCTTGGCCCATATTATGTCGCATTTAATTAAATAAAACAAAATAACAATATATTTGCGAACAAAGTTCAATTCTCATGGTTCTTACTAACGTGATAGATTACTAAGAATATCATTGTCCGTTAGTAATAAAGTTATTTCTTCCTTGTGTTCTATCAATTTTTGTAGTTCCTTAAACCGATGATTAAATCTTTTAAAAATAATCTTTCAAACAATGAAATCTCATATCGATTAAGTCTATAATTACCTGTCTGTTCATTGTAATATATGACCCAACAACGTCAACCAAAGACAAAAAAAAAATAGAAGGCCATAACAAAACATGACCTACTCAAAAAAGAGTTGTACGGCGTTTTTTAGAGTTGCGCTGCCAAATGATTTATATCACAGCTTTGTCCATCCGTCTGTATGTTACACAGCCATTTAACTCCGAGACTACTGGCACTATAACGAAGAAATTTCGGTAACAGCTGGTAGGTACTGGTAAACAAAGGTGAGGTGAAACTAGTTCAGGGAAATAGAGGTGCAGTCAAATAATAAAAAAAAATGTAATAGGGGAGTCGCTTTTCAAAAATTTAAAAAAAATGTAGACGTTTGGAAGAACCATCTAAAAATTTAGAAGCAGTGATTTCTCTTTAAGAATATTAGGAATTGTATGATAAAAAGTTGGCAAGATTATGCGTTTCCTACTTCGCAAAAAATTGTCCTAAAAAATAGGTTTTAATATATGTATGCTAAAAAAAAGTGGTATTCTTGATAGGCGTCAACTTTAGACACTAAACTATTATTATAATGATGTAATAGGCAATCAATTTTTAATTGAAACATGAAGTCACAAATTATACTATTAGATCGGGTTTTGCCAGTTTAATTTTGTTTTTGGTGCATTTTTTTATTGTATAAAGTTCATTGAACTGACCGATTTGAATGAGACACCCAGTATACCCCGGAAAACTTCGTACTGTCTCAGAATAAAAAAAAAAGATAAAATGATATTTATTTTGTAAATAGGTTTTCACAGACACTTTTACAAGTCATTTTTACAGGTCATGAGATCGGAGTTTCACTGTCTGGCTACTCTGAGAAGAAACACCGAAATAAACTCAGAGGTCACAGTCTCTTTTAAAGTCCAGACATTATCTTGGTCAAATCATGTAAGAACCATACAGATTAGTGTCTGAGATGGTCTGTAAGGAAAGAACCACACAGATATGAGGGGACCAGATCAGTCAGTGCAAGCATTTGTCAGTAAACGTGAACTCAACTCGGAACTTGAGGAGCTCCACGTTGGATCAGAGTTTCACAATCAATTTAAACAATTGTTATGTTACATTCTTAGTTTTAGCTTGCTAGTTGCTTGCTTCTTTGCTAAGACTTGTCAAATGTTAAATTGTCACCCGATAATGGACTGGGAAGATTGATAGATTTGTCACCGTCTGTCATATCATCAAGGATGGCGTTTCATGTGAAAAATATTTAAGAAAACGAATTGTCTTCACATTGATTTCTGAGACAAAATTTACCTTATGTCCTTTTCCAGGATATGATCTGTCTCCATGCCAAATGTCATTACGTTCCGTTCAGCCGTTATTAAATCGAGAAAAGCCATCAAACAAACAGAGTAGTAACTTTCTCATTATAATATTAAGTAAGTATGGATAAATAAATCGAATCTACATGCGGGTCTTATCATTCTGAGCGATCTCATAAAAATAATTGTGTTTAATACTTTGAAAGGTCTAAAAGAAAAGATAATTATTTTTAGCTGTATGGCAAAATTTCTTGTCACATTTCCTTAACCACTTATTTTCCTCTAAAGTAAAATCACTAGTTTCTAGCAACATTTGCACATAAATGTTTATTGATTCTATTCCTGTTAGTTGTCTATTTAACAGGACAATGGTCCCACTTTGTCGCAGCACGTTTATTGACTATAATTGATGCAACATCTGGTTTGCAGCAGCGCAATCTATTGATATTCATTAAAGCAATTTAGGCTATTAACAATTGCATACGCATAGAGTAACAAGATAGTTAGGAATATTATCGATATGACAACAAAATTTTAATTGCTTTGGTTGGTACCTATACTTATACTAACATTATCTATAGAAAATATTTATATTTTTGTAAGTACTTATGTAACGAATAAACTTAAAAATTCCGGACCCATTTGAAAAAACATTCACCGTTGGTTGAAGCTACCCCATTCCCGGGTGCCAATAGACTACTTTTTTATTTCTGTATTCCGCTAGTAACAAATAATCACAAAAAAAAAACAATTGCGCATCGGTGCATTCAACTTGATGATGTTTGGTTTGATGTTGTTACTATTTTATTTAATCATCTTTTTTTAACAAGATTTTTTCAGATACAATATACCTACTTGCATACATACATTAACTCACGCGATTTTCCTATGAAAGTAGGTAAGCAGAAACTACAGGACGCCACATGCTACGGTCCTTTGGTACTTACTTCCTCCTTTTGCTTTGTTTACGTTTAAACATCTGGTACCTATACACGCACATGCCTTGAGAGTACTACGCACTAAAGTTTTCTACACGACTGTTGTTACTGTATAACTTATTTTAGTTGCAAATGATACACAAAAATAAAAAGCATGTCATAGGTCCCGATTTTGAATCAAAGCCACGCACCTCTAATCTCTTCGGATTCATGTGCGTGTTGTATTGTATTATCATCGGTGGCTTAAAAAACGGTAAAGAAAAACATAGTAAGAAAACCGATCAGTATAGTTCCTATTACTCTACTCGTCCTCACGTATAATCAGATTGTTGTAAGTACATAGTTACGAAGTAACTGATCACTTTGGCACACTTAACTCATTTTCGACAAAATTGGACTTATACCCCTTTTCTAGGGCTACAGCATTATGCAGTCCTAGCATCTGGCTAAGAAATGTTCTGTGAACCCTACCCGAACATCTACCGAACATCGAGTGAACCCTATTTACAAAAGTGGTTCACTGAATGACTCTTCAAGTTCACCTCTTGCAAACCACGTGTCTCACATACCATGGAATAAAATTATCAAAGCCATAGTGATGTATTTTTAACCAACTTCAAAAAAGGAGGAGGTTTTATGTTCGTGCATATGTATATTTTTTTTATATATATATGTTACCTGATTTCTTCCCCATTTGTGGACCCATTCTCAAAAATTCATTTTATTTGATAGAATATACTCCTGAGGTGGTCCCATTTTAATTTGGTGAAGATCTGGTGCTGATCTTCGGAGATATACAATGGAACTCTTCAAAAATAGACGGCAAATCTGTCGTGATTGCTGGAATCGCTTGGATGTTTATTGTTAATACAACATCATGACGTATAATCACGCCTGTATGCTCTGAGGGGTACGCAGAATATACCTAGATTTCGACAGTTAGGTATGTTAAGTTTCATTTATTAGGGATAAGTGGATAACTCTATTACCATGACATATATTGTTACCAATTAACAATAAAAAATAAATTCATGGCAAATATTTGTATGGGAATAACTAAAAATGAAAAATAAAAAACTTTTTTGCAAAAAATAAAACCGACTTAAAACAAAAACACTAACCGGTGTAAAATAACTCTAAATTCGGAAGTCGGTGGCCAATCATGAATAAGACAAAACCACCAAAGCCACAGACTTCCTAATTTAGAGATATTTTACACCGGTTAGAGTTTTTTATTTAAGTCAGTTTTATCGACCTCAGATACCAACCGACAGGACCACTATTCCCAATAGGAATTTATTTTAATGTAGCCTCAGACAGGTAAAATATTTCGGACCCTTAAAAACCTACTTGCCTACAACATAATTATCATACCTTATACTTTGGACTGTGAAGTAGGAATTGGTCACGCAATACACCAATCAGATCTAATCAGTTCCGAAAAAACTGTAACAACACTAACAACTTAAAAATCCTCTTCTACCGAAGTAATCATCATTATTTCGCGTTCTCGAAATAACAAATAATCTTAAAGACAGAATTTAAGAATAGAAGGCATCAAGACAGACATTCAATATTTACTATACAAAGACGGGACATCCCAAACAAAATGTTCATCCGAAACTTGAGTCCTGGTGGTCACAAGTCTATGAGTCTTTTTAGTACGCTCCGCTGCCGCTCCTATATTCATATATAATTCTAGATAGCGTTACTGAGACATGGGATCTAAGACATTTCCTCGCATGTCCGCTCTATAGTATTTTAAATCTCTTTGGTGTTCACCTTCATTTAATAGTTATTGATCGAAGGTGTTCACTGACACTACACTGACGTTTAAATAGCTAAACTCCCTGAATATTATTGCAGGTTGGTTTCTTTTCTGGCAAGGCTTCACCTCATTATCTGCCCGCCTTGTCCCAACTATATTGGGGTCTGCTTCCAATATCACCGGGGCAGCTGAGCAACACGATACACCTTGGTTAAACTGGTTTTCAGACTTTCGTGCCCATCTTTGGGGTTACTACCCCATACGACTATCAAAGATCTCCAAATGACAGCGGGGACCAATGGTTTTAAGTACTTTCCGAAGCACGGAGATGTCTTGTTTTGTAACGGTCACCCATCCACGGAAAAACCTAGTCCAACGTAGCTTATTGTTCGATCGACACGTGTGACTGTAATTATTTAGCTACAACCCCTTCAAGGCAAGGCCTCGCCTAACTGTAAATAAATAAAACCCAAAGAGATTTAAATTACTATAGAGCTGCCATGTCAAGGAAATGTCATAGAAAAACTTTGATCGCATGTCTCAGTAACGCCATCTAGAATAATATATGAATATTGGAGCGGCAGCGGAGCGTACTAAAAAAAACTCATAGGCTTGTGTCCAAGCAGGACACAAGTTTCGGACGAAAATTTTGATCGTGATGTCCGGTCTATAGGTATTGAATGTCTTTGATAAAACCACAGTAGCTTTTTCAGTACACTAAATCTATAACTACTTCATACTTGGAAATCACGAAATAGATCCGATGAATCGTCCCTCTGCGATTCTATTATTTAAAGATCATCTTGTGTGTTAATCCTTACGCTATGGATTGACAATTCACTTCACCCACATTTACACCGAGTGATATTAACACAATAAGCACAACTGTAGTCGAAATGCAGCTGCAAATTAACTTTGACTATTCCATTTATTACAATGGCCGAAGTTTATTGCTTTACTTATTAATACAATAATGATTTACCTTAGAGCGTTTCTACGGATGTTATCGTAAAACTACTGTCATCCAATAATAATCATAATCAAAGGCCAAATCAAATCGGTATCACAGGCTTGTTGTCAACAACAATAAATTGTTCGTCATAGAGCCATTTCGTTGTAAGAAAGAGCTACGCCGTTTTACAACAACTTTCTACTACACTCCGAGGGATTGATATTGCTTTATTTATTTATTTTTGAAAACTACATGCAGAAGTAATAAAAACTGTACACAGGCGGACTTAATGCCTAAGGTATTTTCTATCAGTCTGCCTTAAGCTGAAGCTGAGCTGGAACACGGTAGGTGCTTTATAAGTCTGAACAATATACATCTGCATCGCAAAATAAAAAATGCAACTAACGCAATTAATGTCGTAGAAATTGTCAGAAAGAAAGGCATTGGCATTTGGCATTGATTGTGTTTGACTCAAATACTTAAACCCATTAAATCTAGCTACTTTAAAAACTTTCACTTAACGCCACGCTATTGACCTATTAACACATACACTACATTTCACGCAACCATAAATATTTGACAGTAAAACCACAGACACTAGACCTAAGACCAGTCATAATACACCTACGTCATTTTAAAATAATGTATATTAATAAAATTTCATTGCCATCCCCGCATAAATCTAATGTAACAACAATGTTTCGAAAACAATTTCGTCCATAATTACAATGGCTAGGTATCTTTTAATCGTGCATTAGATTACGTCTTATCAAAGCATTCCATCATTGTAGTACGAAAATGAAGCAGTATTACAATGTGATCAAAATAAAAAATATACATGTGTAAGTATGACCCTGAATTTAGTTGTAATTGTATGTAGTAATTTGACATACAACACATTCTATCTTGCCTAAGAAGACGTGATGCAAGTGAAGTGGTTTCTACATTACAATGGCAATAATTTAATGATAATAAACGAGATTGACAGACACAATTAAATTACTATTGTTTTCAGACACCGGTGTCCACGCGGAGCCTGATTAGTTAAATTCGTTTTAAACACTTTTATTCATCCAAATATATAAACACAAAAAAAAATGTTATCTTTGTTAATTAAATAGAAATTTCCAACAATAGCAGATTAAGTTAGTATTTCCTAGTTACCTTCAATCAATCAATAAATCAATAGTCTTTATTTGTGAACATAAGTTACAATAGTGTGCAAGGTGTTACAATTATTGTCATGCATAATAGTTTCTCTATGTTTTGCCATGCATTCGGCGTACAAAAATTCATTTAATTTGGCCATTTAATGAAATTAATCTATGATACAATATTACAAGAACAAAAAAAGATATAATTCTCTGAGTAAAAACATCGAAGCAACGTCAGAGGTCACAGACTTTTTTAAAATCCAGATCTTGATTAGATTGGTTATACAAAGTCTAGAGATTACCTAGGGGCAAAGTGACTAATCGATTTTTATTTAAAAAAAATACTGCAGTCATCTTCCTCAAAAATATAACTGCGGGATGCCTTAGAATCTAAAATACTTATAATTCTGCATTTTTGAAACATGATTATTTAGAACTTAGTTAGAATTTTTTAATACTATCTTATCGTACTCGAGTGAAATCGTTCCAACTGCCGAGAATTCCTTTTTATTCTATCTATCAAGCCGCATCGCAACTGACTTTTTTTCTTAATTATTAGAAAGGCAGTTTAAAACTACACTTTTCACTGTTATTCACATCTTAGATTATCATGTGCAAGCCATGACCTCAATTGTTCCGAGACTAGACTTTTGTTCATCATAGAGAAAATGGAAACTTTCTATTTGTAGATGTCAACACGCTATACTATTCATTCACTAAGTGAAATTTTAGTTAGATAGTAACGCGTGTAATAAAAAAGAAATTGAATAAGTTAAAAGTATGTCAAAGATTTTTTTTACATAAAAAAATCTACAGCATTTATTGGCATCCTTGGCATCATCATTGTCTATTGTGACAATATTGAAATATAACAATAATTAAAAAAAAAAATACACCATTTTGGCATCCTTTGCACCAAAAATAATTGTCAATCAATAAATTTTGAAAAATATTTTGGATTCAAAATAGAATAGCTCGTGTCGTTCTTTAAAAATGCGTTATTTGAAACCAAAAACATACCTACGGAATGTTTCTAATAAAAGCTGTTCTGAATTTGGTTGTACAGACGCCAGCACGTCAAGTTACCCCAATGTGTCAAATTTCCCAATTGAATATGATCCTTATTCCGTTTGACATAAATGTGAAAAACGATCAAAGAAATTTGACACATTGGGGTAACTTGACGTGCTGGCGTCTGTACCTAGGATGTTCTATTTACGATGGAAAAATCAAAGCACCTATTATGGAAATAAAATTAACTCAAAAACTTGCTAAGTAAAAAGCTGTCAAGCGCTACGTTCATTGTAATTTGCTGAATTTAATGAACAACAGCCAATCACATCATTACACTAGTGTTTAATAATGAAAATTCGATGATAAGTACCTATGTGTTTCAGATTCAGATTCAGATTCTTTTATTCATTTTGTGAACATAGGTGATTACAGGTGTTTTTCAATATTTTAAGTTTTAATTTTCAACGGTTCTAATGACGGGTAAAAAGTTTGCGTCTTATTTGCCCTAAGAAGATATCTATACTATGTACTAATATGATATCATACAGCGGAAGAGTATTTTTGTATGTAAAGAATGAACTTTAAAACTAAACTAAGCACAGAATATAAGAAGAATACAGAACCTACAATATCCTAGGATGACATAGGCTATTTTTTATTCTTGTATTCCCACGGGGTACGGAAACTACGCGAGTTAAACCGCATGATGTCCGCTAGATTTATTATTTTGTAATCCGCATAAATCCGATCGCAAACGCATTGCTCGTACGCAGTACATTGTTTATCATTCCATTAGTTCCTGACCTCTTATGAACAATGACTAGGTTAAGTAGATTAAAATATATTCAACGTTTTAAAAATTCTTTAGTCAATACAATATAAAGAAGTACTTTCTTCTCACATTTCCTGTACCTAGTACCTAAGTATTTATGTACCGTCCACATATCAGCTGGCACATCAAGCTAATCTAATCTGTAAAATTTTCCCAATTGAACATAGACTACTGTTACTTTTTGTAATAAAATTGAAAACCTATCAAATAAATTTAATTCATTGTCGTAGCTTGATTTGCTGGCCTCTGTACATTATACTCGTATAAGTAATAATATACCTACTTACTGCATAGTTATTCATATAATATCTAAGTTCTATAATTCTGGAAGCCATACAAGAAATAATATTAACAGTAGTTAGGTACTAATATTTTAATAGAATTTAATAGTATTAGAATCTATTTGTTACTTAGTTAGTCACTAAGTTACAAGTAGATTCAAAATTTACGCAAATCGTTGTTATTTTCCGCATATTTTAAACCGCATTATGCCGTTTACACCGCACAAAATTTTCATTGGTAGGTACCTACTTACTTACTGAAATGTAGAACGTAGCTTTCCTCTAAATACCTACGAACAGCGGTAAATATTGAGTCAATAACTAAATAGGTTTGCCTGCATTGAGTATAATATTATCTAATCTTAGATGATTCAAATCTTTGGTTTTAAATAATTGTATTGTTAATCAAGTCATTAGAGTTACCATCCATTGAAATGATTTGTGAAATTTAAGCTAGTTTTTTTATTGCATATTTTTTTATTATCGTCTCAGCTGTATCTATAGTTTTTTTCACAGTACCTAAGTACTTAGCTATGTCAGAAATAAAAAATATTTGTTAAAAGTACCTACCTACTTTCCTACTACAACTTAAAATTCATTAGAATGTTGTTACCTCTTATTTAAATTTGTCACATGTTACCAGAATGAATAATTAAGTGTTTATAAATTAGTGTACCTAAGTAAATCGGCGAAATTTTAATTATAAACAACGCATAATTTCAATGACATGACAAAGCAGAAACAGTGCGCACCGCTGAAAATTTATTTCAGTCAAACATCACTCTACGCGACAGTGATAAATACAGAGAAAATATTAAAAATTCACTCTTACCTTTCTCAATGCAACTTTACAAGATAAAACAATCACTATCAATAATGATACGTAAACAAAAAATATTTTCAACACTGTCGAACAATAAATTACTGCACTCAAAATACCTAATACCACTACGATTCAAAATTCGTATTTGGAGATTATATTTTTTAAACGCTCAGATCAATGACATTCATAGACGATCGGTTATTTGTTTTTAATTTTTGAATTTTCATTGACTGTTTCGCGTTCGATGGCTTTTTGTCGGCCAGTATCGCGCACGGCCGGCGCTTGTTGGCGCGCAGCGATGTACTGAGACTGGCCGCACGCAACACAAACACCGAATATAACAACATCGGGAGCGCCTGCCGTCAGCTGTCGGCACTGTAACGGTTTTAGGGATCCGTTTGTAAGAGAAATGTGTGCGGTGCTGCCGGTGCTGGAGACAGTTGACCTAAGGATTTGCTTTTTCTTTCTCTTTTTCCACTCCAACCCTTGTCTAGAAAAGAAATGAATGACGTAACGATGAATTTCGCTTCTATTCATTCCACTTTTAAGTGTGTGTTCGCGCAGCGGAATGTTGTTGAATTTAAAGATTTTAATTATGCAGATATTTAGTGTATGGCGTCGTATAATTGTGTATGGTATAAAAAAAATTGTGCACGCAGCCATTGTGGAGAAATTCACCAAAAACTGATTCCGCTGGGCGAACGTTGTCCTGGCGGAACTTTTTTTAATCCATAAACTTTAGAAGAAAAGAGATGTGTCCAAAAATTTGTGTGTATTTGTGTGTAATTGTGTATGTATGAATAAAATTAGTGCATGCATAAACTTCAGAAAAAATCAAGTTTCCGCTACGCGAACGTTTGGCCATTAGCTAGTTTTCATATAAAGCGCTTACATAGAGAGCTGTAGATTTTTACATACGTTGTTTTGAATTTGTTTATATTTGTTTAGAAAACAGATTTAGAAAAAACCGTAGGGTTAAAAAGATAAAAATATAAACGTAAAATACGCTTATTAGGTCTTAGTTCTTAAAGTATGCACTTTGGGGTCTAGATTTTCACGTGTATACAAACCTTGTTAGTGTCTGCAACATGTTGCCAAGTATCAATGATGTTCCGTTAGTAATTAAAGAGTTATAGGACAATTTACCATGAATAAATCACTGTTTACAAAGCAGTCAAATATCACGACGTTCTAAAGGAATTGCATGGTAAAATGTATGCCAATAATTAGTTTATTCATTCAACTATTCACATGCAAAATTTCATGTCATTAAATTCAGTAATTAAAGAAAAACAATTATAATACTGACGAAGCATCGAAGACCTATATAACCCGACCAAGTTCGGTTGGCTACAAAAAAGCGGCCGTGCCATATATCTAAGAAACGTTCTTAACCTTGCAATATAGTATTTATTAATATTGTACAGTTGCGTACACAAGCGTTAGGAAAAAATAAAACAATTTGTCAATATTATTATTACAAAGAATTGGCGATGCATAGCAAAACAACAGCGCATACGCACATTGTCCTTGACTGCACATTTGTTTGTGACTGGGGATAAAACAAAATCAGGTTCAAGTTCAACAGCAAACGAATTCGCGCGGGCCGCGGCTATTGAAAACATAATATTGCCCTCTCTTTTCTTCAACCAGTCACTACAAGACAACAGTGTACAACGATAAACATCAAATAAAAAATCGATTTAAGAAGTAGTTTTTTTTAAGTTATTAGATTGTTTGATCCACTAAAGTTGCAATTGGGAACGCTCGTGCATGCCTAGTCCACTGTTTAAATAGTGTAATAAGCTACAATATGATAAATATTTACCTAAACAGTACTACTTACATGTGGTAATTATTTAATTTCCCTAAGGGGTCTATAGTTAGAATCCTGATCCGTGAAATCTTCAATAGAAATTAGCTGTATGAATTTTATTTCTCTTAAATAATAGGTATAATATCTCGATTATATCTCAAGTCTCAAGCGCATACTTAAATAAAGTACCTACGTAAATAGTACCTACTTTCTGTCATAGTCAAATACATTTAAAAAAGTAGGTGTACAAAAATAAATGACCTATAGATTATATCGAAACAACAATTGTGTTATCACCTATACCAATTCAATACCGGTATTATACTGTACATTTTGGGATGTTACCTAAATATATTGCACGGCCGCTTTTTTGTAGCTATCCGAACTTGGTCGGGTTATGTAGGTTTTCGATGCTTCGTCAGTATTATAATTGTTTTTCTTTAATTATTGAATTTAATGACATGAAATTTTGCATGTGAATAGTTGAATGAATAAACTAATTATTGGCATACATTTTACCATACAATTCCTTTAGAACGTCGTGATATTTGACTGCTTTGTAAACAGTGATCTATTCATGGTCAATTGTCCTATAACTCTTTAATTACTAGCGGAACATCATTGATACTTGGCAACATGTTGCAGACACTTACAAGGTTTGTATAAACGTGAAAATCTAGACCCCAAAGTGCATACTTTAAGAACTAAGACCTAATAAGCGTATTTTACGTTTATATTTTTATCTTTTAAGCCCTACGATTTTTTCTAAATCTGTTTTTTAAACAAATTTAAACAAATTCAAAACAACGTATGTAAAAATCTACAGCTCTCTATGTAAGCGCTTTATATGAAAACTAGCTAATGGCCAAACGTTCGCGTAGCGGAAACTTGAGTTTTTCTGAAGTTTATGCATGCACTAATTCTATTCATACATACACAATTACACACAAATACACACAAATTTTTGGACACATCTCTTGTCTTCTAAAGTTTATGGATTAAAAAAAGTTCCGCCAGGACAACGTTCGCCCAGCGGAATCAGTTTTTGTTGAATTTCTCCACAATGGCTGCGTGCACAATTTTTTTTATACCATACACAATTATACGACGCCATACACTAAATATCTGCATAATTAAAATCTTTAAATTCAACAACATTTCGCTGCGCGAACACACACCACTTTTAAAACTAGTTTTAAATGCACTTTGGTAGCACATGATATTCTAATATGACTGTCTTATCGTAACCGTGACCTAATTTTACATGTTGATAATTCTCTAATTAATTTAATTCTATAGCGTTGAGAGGCGCCTGAATGTTTTATTTTTGCAATCATTTACTCTCTTACTCATTAAAGCAATCATTTAAAAAAAGTAAGTACACAGAAGTAATAGGTACTGGGTATTAGAAAATCTTTTGCTTTTCATGCTATAAGACAGTGAAAACCGTAATTTAAATACATTTCTGACAGATTAGACATATTATTTTATTACGAGCCTGAATAGCTAGGCAAAGGCCACCCTCAAATATTAAATCAGACATAACTATTCAAAAATAGTACATTGACTGTATTTTTCTTTTGCTTTTCATGCTATAAGACAGTGAAAACCGTAATTTAAATATATTTCTGACAGATTAGACATATTATTTTATTACGAGCCTGAATAGCTAGGCAAAGGCCACCCTCAAATATTAAATCAGACATAACTATTCAAAAATAGTACCTACATTGACTGTATTTTTTAAGTTGAAACCTATCAACGGAACCAATACTGCTAAAATATGGCCGCACTTCACAAGGTGGTGTGTCATGCGCGGGGACGATGCATAAAGGGCGCATGCGTTCCCCTCCGAAATCTGAACATAGAACAACGTACCTACACACACATATACAAACAAACTACTACAGACTACGATGTAGTTGACCCCTGTTACCATGGTTACGTTGCAAACAAAAGCTTAACCTGTATTTTAAGCAACTAGAGGTACCTAATTAACAGTGGAGGCGCGCGGCGTCGCGGCGTCGTGGAAAGTCAATTTATCAATTATTTGATTAGAGATTCGAATGATTAGTTCGGTTTTACCTCGTTTAAAAGGAAACAATTAAAAAACACCTTTTCAGGTTTCCCTTATTTTCAGTTTTACAAAGTAATCAACGATTGCCATCAATCTCTTGCGGGGCTACAAATAGTTTCAAGACGTAGAAACCGCGTGTTTGGTCTATTTTAGCTACTTCCACAGCATAATGTCGTATGGCATTTTACTGTGGAGTCGGGCCGCTGACGTAGAGTCCATTTTCGTTTTACAAAAGCCTTTAATAATCTAACCGCGTCGCGTATTTCTTAGGGAAAGATCCGGCTCTATCCAGACTGACCCATCAGTGGGTCAGTGTGGGCGTCCATAACTATTTCCCACTCTAACTAGGTAAAAAAAACCTGAGCGAATCTAAGGGTGCATCTACACGGTGCTTGTAGCTGGAGCAAGTAAAGATCATGAAATCCGACAGTAATTTTGTTTTAAAACAAACAGACAAAATAAAATTACTGTCGGATTTCATGATCTTTTTATTTAGATTAGATTTTGTTCTAAATAAAAATCCTATCGATTAATAAATAAAGTGGAATAAAGACTGTGAATTGATTCTGAAATGTATGGAAATCAGCATTCCGAGAACTGATGCCAATTCCATACATTTCGGTTTTATAGAACTTCCGTAACGTTACTGAAAATTTGACTTTGTCTAGGCCAGTTTAACTGCGATACGCCTTGGCTAGACTGGCATTCGACTTTCGGGCTGCAAACTACCCGGTCATCATCATCATTTTAGCCATAGAAAGTCCACTGCTGGACATAGGCTTCTCCTATGGATCTCCAATAAGACCGGTTGGAAGCGGCTCGCATCCAGCGCGTTCCCGCGGCCTTAATGAGGTCGTCTGTCCACCTTGTGGGTGGACGTCCTACGCTGCGCTTGCCGATACGTGGCCTCCACTCGAGAAACTTTCGACCCCATCGGTCATCAGTCCTTCGTGCTTTGTGCCCTGCCCACTGCCACTTCAACCTGCTAATCCGCTGGGCTATGTCGGTAACCTTGGTTCTTCTAAGGATCTTCTCATTTCTGATTCGATATCGCAGCTCCGAGCACAGCCCTCTCTATAGCTCGTTGGGCTACTTTGAGTTTACTTATTAGGACCATAGTGAGGGACCACGTTTCAGTGCCATAAGTCTTCACTGAACTACCCGGTTATACCGTCAAATATCTACAAATGACAGCCGGGACTAACGGCTCTGTGTGCTTTCGAAGGCACGAAGGAGTCTTGATAATATGTCATGAGTTATCCACGGTATGAACTCGAACCCGTGCTGGCTCTTATTACTTAGTCGTATTAGGCCCAGCGCACTTTGACGACACGGCACGACAGGGGATTTTAAAAAGCGCAAAGGATTTGAGATCTTATTTTACCATGTTAAGCGGCTACATTTCGTGATGCCACGACATGGCTGTGGTGTACCTATCAATGTAATGTGAGATAATGAAATTAATGATTTTTTAATTTAATTTAATTGAACAGTGTTAAATAGGATTCGAAATCATTTTTGTTTTAAAAAACCCTTGTCGTGCGTCGTGGCAAGGTACTTACCGCTACTGAACGCCGGGCCTTAATCCCCTCCGCGGAGAAGCTTCGAAAAAACCAAGAACTTATAACGCAAACGAAACTACTACTGCACACTGAGAAAAATGTAAAGCAGAATGTTTCGTAACGAGGGCGGATTTATTCGTAATGAAGGCGAAAAAACGACCAAAAGTCAACCGACTAAAAACGCCTTCCTAGGTTGGAGGCGTTTTACGCCTTAAGCGTAAGGCGCAAAAATTAAGCAGCAATAAACTCTCTAATGTGTATTTTAGGCGTAATTATTAACAAATAAGCCTTAATTCAAAAGCTATAAACGTGGTAAGTCAGATAGGATCGACTGATTGACGATGAGATTTAACTTCCGGTAAGGCGATACAAACGGTAAAGGGAGGTGCTCGGGTCAACACATGAAACCTTCCGACGTATCATTGTCCCAATTGACTTCCAGTAAGGCGTTTTACGTCTTTTCTTACTGAGGTTTAACCTGTGCACTAAGCGCTATTGATGTTTTCATAAGTCGTAATTCACTTTTAGTAAGGTGTTTTACGTCTTTTCTTACTGTGGGTTTTACCTGTCCACTAAGCGTTTTCAACGTTTACTAACTCGTAATCGACTTCTTATAAGGCGTCTTATGTCTTTCATTACCGTGGTTTAACCTATCCATTAAGTGTTTTCAACGTTTACTAAGTCGTATTTACCTTCTAGTAAGTTGTCTTAGAATTTTCTATACGATTAAGTAAGCCGTATCGTAAGGTAATTTATGCTTTCTTTTCGAGCAGAAACGTTTTATGAAGACCGGAAAAAAAGCCTTCTAACTGCTGGTAACGCTTTTCTCTAAGGGCATGATTGACTTGCTTTACTATCATTTATTAGTTCATATTAAGGGCATTGGGCCGCTCAAAGTGCGCATTCACTCTAAGGTAGCGCGAGCCAATATCCTTCACATGAACTTCATGATAGTAGATCAGCCAAGCGTGCCTTCAGTGAACAGCGTAGGTAACCTGCTGTTTTCAGAAAGCTGTTCTCCCAGTCTTTGTAAGCTTCTGAAATCAATAGAACAATAATGTATAAAATACTTCAATAATAACTGTTTACAAGATACTAAAGAAACTATACATACCATAAACGATAGATAAGTACCTCCTCAACCCAACATTATAACCTCAACAATAAGCCGAGAGTGTCTGTATCTTGTAGGAATGATAGTGGCGTTGCAATAAAACCATTAAATAAAATTCAAAAAATCTGTATTAGTAAATCAATTTAGATATACATAACTTCTTAAAACCAGATAAACATATTTGAGATCGGAGAGATTGAGCGGTTTTGAGATCGAACTCCGAGTACTTTCTGTTCTTCTTGTTGCGGTCATCCATATTTCCATAATATCTGAAAGTAAACAAGCAAATTAAATTAATAAATACGTACCTGCTTAGATTTTAGCGCCTGTTCTGCAGCTGCGAAATTTGGTAATAAAACTACTCACGTAATTACGTGAGAAGTCCAAAAACGTGTCACTTAATTCCGTGATAGCAAAATATATAATACAAAGAAAGTCAGTCAAAGTCATCATTTTAATTAATTATAGATTTAAAACTAATATAAAAAAACATCAATCTTTTCAACTAAACTCAAAATAAGTTTCAGTTAAATCCACAAATAATTGTACATAACTACTATAATATTCTGTGATAGCTCAGAAACCACGCTAATATTTTTGACGAACAAAATAAGCTCTAACACTAAAACGATTTAGAACTATGACGAGTTTTTTACTGCTACATCAAGGGAATATCAATAACAACTCACTATTAGAAAGAAGTTAAAAAATTGGTTAAATACTTACATAAATACAGCAAAGTTCGCCGCCAATTCACAAACACTCTGAAACCGGCGAGATCTGCGCGCAAACTGACAAAACTGTTAGTTGTTGCTATCGCGCTCACTTGAGCGTCCCCAAACTTTACAGACGAATTTGGACTTTATTAAAAAAGGCATATGGTTGCATTACAAGTCATTGATTTTACTCGTACAGCCCTATGATCGCGCTCAAACCAAATATCACCGAATAAGGCGAGTCACAGAATTAGATGAGTTCACTCTACTAGGAAACTAAATTAATTTTACTAATTTAATCATACACTATTTCGTCTATATGTAGGTACGTCGGTATTGACCTCATGATACGGCAAATATTGCCTTATTAAGCTTATATTAGCCAATTAACTCGGTATCAGACTTTTTAAACGTTTGATTAAATTGTAACTAACATTCGCCTTTTCCTAAAGGTGAATATTGCCATAAATCTACGGTTTCATTCACCGGATATGTACCTAAGTCGTTATAAGACATTTTTCACCGTTTGATTAGTCGTAACTTGAGCGTATTTCGCCTTATGATAAGACAAATATCGCCAAATTTAAGGTTGTATTTACCAAATATGTACGTCGTTATATGACGTAATGTTACCGTTCAATCAGTCTTAACTTGACCATGTTTTGCCTTATCATAAGGTGAATATTGCCATATTTACGTTTATATGTGCCGTATATGTACGTCGTTTTATAATCTAAGGTTACCATTTCATTCGTCGTAATCTGAGCATATTTCATCTTATGATAGGGCGAATATCGCCCAATTTACGGTTGCATTGACCAAATATGAACGTCGTTATATGACGTAATGTTACCGTTCAATCAGTCGTAACAAGACCATATTTTGCCTTATGATAAGGTGAATATTGCCCTATTTACGTTTATATGTGCCGTATATGTACGTCGTTATATAACCTAAGGTTACCATTTGATTCGTCGTAATCTGAGCATATTTCGCCTTATGATAGGGCAAATGTGGCCACATTATACGTTTATATTGCCGAATACATACGTCGCTGAAAAACTTTATGTTTACGTTCAAATTATTGTGATTGAGGTATATTCCGCCTTATTGTAAGGTGAATATTGCCATGCTAAAGATTATTTATGACGCTTACGAAAGTTTATTTATGACTTATTTTTACGTTTGTTTAGTTTTTATTAAAGTGTATATCGCCTTAATTTAAGTTAAGTATTGCCATAATTACGGTGAAATTCACCACATATTCGACGTCGTAAATTTAAGGCGTTTTTTGTAGTCCATTACTGCTGTATTAACAGTATAAAGTTGAATTCCAAGACTACCTTACGGTAAGACATTTTTGATGGTTAGTGTTTATCATAAAAGAAGTACCATTTTAACGGAAACGCCTAGCTAAGCCAAAATAACCGCAAGCATTACAAAATCGCCTCGCGTCATTACAATTTAGCCGTCGAAGGCGGAATTCAACTTAGGCCAGAAATCAATTTTTCTCAGTGCAGGGCTAGCATGGCCGGAGATATTCTATCCACGGGGAGAGGATAAAATACTATTCCCCTCTGTCAATTTTATCCACCCTCTGAGCATGGCGACATGGGTGGATAAACTATTCACGGGGATAAACCAGGGGAAACGTTGTTCTCGGAATTATTGCCATTATAAGAAAACTTTTATGAAATTACACAATAGTCGAGAATGTCATCGTAAACCAAAGTACTTTCATCGTTTTATTACATCTGTACTAGATATTTATTTTGTTTTGTTGTCAATTGGGATTGCTCGAATCGCGAAATCTTTCACTAGTCGCCATGCCATAAGCGGGGGATGAGTATCCACGTCTAATGTCAAAAAGTGATATAATTGTCTTTCCCCCTGTTGCCGTGCTTTGGCTAAGATAATTGTATCCCTTGTCAGTGGAAATAACCTGCTGTATAAATTAACTATCATTTATTTATTTATTAAACCTTTTTGCACTAGTAAAATAAACTGTACAAAGGCGGACTTAATGCCTCAGGCATTTTCTACCAGTCTATTAATATGCATCCGCCAACTACCATTATTTGTATTGGAGAAATTTTAATGTGCAGAAATCGTTCTCTGGTTGCATAGTGCATACACAATACAGGGTGTCTCATTCAAATCGGTCAGTATGGGAAAGTCTGAAACTATAAGACATACGAAGATCTGTTCTGAGGAACCATGTCATCGATTTTAATAACAAGAAAAACTGCATTCATACATTTTAAAAAACATCTGTACTATTGTAGTAATATTGTAAAAATGGTCACTTCGAGCACCTACTAAAATAAATTAAAGTATGTGGAAAAAATGCATTTTATTCATTTTAGACATCATGTTTCATACAGACATTTACTGCTTAAGACCTACACAATCGATATCTAAATAGAAATAGTGTTTTTTTTTTCAAAATAACCGGGTTCGATTCCCGAACGGAGTACAGATGTTTTTTTTTTAATGTATGAATGCAGTTTTTCTTGTTATTAAAATCGATGACATGGTTCCTCAGAACAGATCTTCGTATGTCTTATAGTTTCAGACTGACCGATTTGAATGAGACACCCTGTATACATGAATGTTGTAAGAGCAGACGTGATGGATGAATATTAATGTTGTAATGGTTAAAATAATGAGCACATGATGACAAGTTAATACAACACTAGTTGCACACCTTTAACACATGAAAAAACCTTATCATTATTTGACTGGCCTGTTGGTCTAGTAGTTAGTGACCCTGACTGCTATGCCGGAGGTCGTGTGTTCGATTCCCACCCAGGACAAATGTTTGTGTGATGAGCATGATCATTTGTTCTGTGTCTGGGTGTAATTTATCTATAATATGTATGTATTTAGAAATATATAAGTATGTTTATCAGCTGTTTAGTATCCATAACACAAGCTCTTAAGCTTAACTTGGGACTAAATGGTGTTGTGTGAAAAAGTTGTGGAATATTTATTTATTTATTTATTTATTATAGCATTACATGATGGTCCAATGCCAAGGACCAAAAACCAAAAACCCCGAAAGCCCCCTAAGCATCAGTTTGACCAAGGGGTATCATGTTACCCAGTTACTGAGTTGTGGAGGTCTGGCAGGCAGTCGCTCCATGTAAAACTCTGGTATTCGGCTGCATCCGGTTAAACTGGAAGCCGACCCCAACATACTTAGTTGGGAATAGGCTAGGCAGATGATGATGATGTGATGGTCCACTAAATGGACATTTAAATCCGGGCAAATATCAATAAAATTTATAAAGTTTGTTTTAGACAGATCATTTATAAATGATTTGTCTAAAACGAACTTTATAAGTAAGTAAGAAATAAATTTCAATTAGACCGTTAAACGGCACTTTTGAACGTAAAACTTAAAATGAAAAAATATTACTAAATGAATCTAGTTGCCCCTTCCTAGTTTTGTATGGAGAAGAATGGACAAGAAATTCCACACTTACTATCTTAATCACTCATCAATCAATCATCACTGATTGCAGATGGAACCTTTACGTGGAAACCAAGACCTGTAATAGAAGCCCGTAAAACGGAACTTTACGCAAGGCATAAGCCCTGCATAGCAATTAGTTTAAACCAATCAAATGGCTTCAAACGCATTCTATAACAGACCGGGAATTACTCTTCACTCGTTTGAATTGAATAAGAAAAAGTCGCTAATTATACAGGGTGTAACGGAAAGGGTATATACATACAAACAGGGTGAATAGAGTATTTAATAACGAGTCTTTCCTCAAAATTTCAGCTCCCAACTAATAACTTTGAAACTTCACGATATTATTTAATATCGACAGTTTATTAAATGCAAAATCATAACAAACGTGTCACCGCACTATGAGGGTCATATCCTGTCCGGCAAGGTTCCAGTATATCTATCTCGGGTTCTGCGCGCCTAGTACAGACCTATCGGGCTCTGCCTAACCGCCGAAGGCGCGACGGGCGCGGGCGGGCTCAACTTTACAATTATGTATGTATATGTATAAAAACGTTGCCATGTCGTTTCTTATCACCAAGAGAATCCGTGCCCTTCGGATGTATATACCCTTTCCGTTACACCCTGTATATAATTCTAGGTTTAAATAAGTTTTCCATAAGTCCTGATTGTTAATTTAGTTAATATACACATATGTAGTTATTTATAAGGTACTACAATAATTATCTATCTAAGATTTATTTTGTGGCCTTTATATGTAACTGGATATATTGTGTAAAAGATTTAATAAAGATTTGATTTGAGATTTTGAAGAAGAAAATAAAATCTAAAATTTTAAGGCAACCAATGCGCTTATACAAAAATCTTTGTAGGATACGCACATTATCCTGTATTGCATACATACAATTATGAGTACATACGTCATGTAGCTAGAAATACTATGAATCTTTTTTTTGCTTCTTCTTGTTCTGCTTATTTGCGACACCCAATATCCCCCTCCACTCTCGAAGAAATACATTAAGCACTACTTTACATTAAGCTCTACTTTACATTCAACCTTTTACAAAATTAATACGTGTACCCCAATCTGGCAAATATCTTTGACAGTTTTTCAACTTTATTACTGAAGAATAAGGCCTATGTTCAATTGTAATTTGATGTACAGACACATTATCCTTTAAAGCAAACATGTGTAGCGACATCTAGCTAGCCACATACGAACTAAAGACGGATATCCTACATTGCGATGTTGAAGTATTACCTATACAACCCCCAAGTAGTAGCCCACCAGACACAACACTGCCGTGGTATAACTAAAATGCCGTTATCCAACATCTGGTCGATTTTCAACTTTTGATGCTACATTAATGAGAAAAAAAAAATCTATCGATCTGTGTTTGCGAATTTTCAATATCTTGAATAGTTTTGGAAATAATTATTTTAAAAATGCCGTTAAGTACATATTTCTCACGTGTGAAATAAGCAAAAACAACATTAAGTAACTTTGTGAGTCTGAAAATGACTTTAGCAGATAACGGCATTATAGTTATACCACGGCAGAACACCTGTCTGGTCGGAGGATCCTCCTTTTCCTTTAGGGGATGAGGAACTTTACACTATTTTCCTCATACCCCTTAAACATACAATTAAATATAGCCACAGTTTACACGTTAACGAGTATGAATACATAATTAAATTAAAAAAAGATAAAAATAAACTGTTTAAAATTAAAATAATCATTATTGCTTAAGATACAAAAATCAAGAACTTGATTTTGAGTCAGTATCTATAATTAAGAAGTACTTGTTTAATAACTACTAAAGTACCAATTTATAGATAAATATAGTTTGCTTGACATTTTATATAAGTATTTAGCTGTAAAGGTAAGCATTGTTTTTTTCCTGATTACCCACGTTTAACATTTTCATACATACCCTTTTAAGCAAATACATACTTAAATAATGAATTGAGGAAGTGTTGAATCAATTCTCACATGCTTGCTCGTAAGAGTCGGTATCTACCTACATGAACCTTTACTTAATACAATTCAAGAAAAGGTATCTTGTACAGAATTGTTGACAACAATGGTCATGAGGAAATGCCAAGGCGATGATTGTAGACGGGTTTCATTCAATGAGGAAAGTCAAATTTAACAAGTATTGTAATTTTAATTCTCTCCATTGTTATATGTATAGGGTGGCAAGGGCATATTTGTCACACATACTATGCGTTTTAAATGAGAATAGGAATGACTTTCCGCCATGTTGTGACGTCATAGCTGTCAATTCGAATAAATTGGGTAAGATCAGCAAACCAAGGTTTTGTCTAAATATAATTCATTTACGAATTACGAACGAATAATTTTCTAAATTGCCTAGAATTCTAACCACACTTCTAGCTTGTCCAACCATATGCAGCTGAATTAATATGAGTAATGAGTGATGACGACTACCAATCAAACCTTAACAACCCAATTACTGGGTAACACTCCAAAATGTCCTGTTAAATAAAATACGACTGTCAGACTTTCTATGCTGTCAGTTTTCGACGACATAAACTAAACCTCCTACACTAATAAGCTACCAGATTTTCGTCACCCCACTTGGAGACAAGACTTAAGGTTGCATTCGTTCGCTCTACCATGGCCTCTCTCAAAGACCGAACTTCATCACCACTGGCTCTTGCGCTACATGTATAACTCTCCATGAAAGTGCTGTTGTCTGCATACCCAACAATACCCGGAACACGGAGGTCATTGACGTGTAGCAGGAAAAGTGTCGCGGAGAGAACAGACCCCTGAGGAACTCCGGCATCAATACCCAAAAGATCAGAGGAGCAGCCATCTATGACAACTCGGATCAACCGTTGTCTCAGGAAATCAGATATCCAGCAGCAAAAGTCAATGGGAATGCCGTATGCAGGAAGTTTGCCCAGCAGACTGGCATGCCATACCCTGTCGAAGGCATTCGAGATATCCAACGACACGGCAAGAGGTTCGCCGTGTTTCTCGATGGCCTCGCCCCAGCAGTGCGTAGCATACACTAGAAGATCACCAGTTGACCGTCCCCGGCGAAAACCATACTGACGGTCGCTTAGTAAGTCGTTTGCTTCTAGGTACGCCAGCAGCTTCCCATTAAGAACCCTTTCCATTACTTTGCAAAGTATGGAGGTGATAGCGATTGGACGATAATTACCGGGGTCCGCACGACTACCCTTCTTGGGCACGGGCTGTGCATTGGCAATCCTTCCAATGTACAGCTGAGACATGGTATCAAAGTTTTTCTATGACATTTCCTTGACATGCCCGCTCTATAGTATTTTAAATCTCTTCGGTTCACGTCAATTAGTGCAATGGGTGGGGATCAAACTAAGGACGGCGGCGGCGGCGGCGGGCGGCTATTGCCGCTTTACCACTAAGCAAGTTGACTTAATTTTAGTTTTTAATCCCTCATCTAGATTACAAGAAAATATTCGACACATAAATAAAGGCGATACATCGATTCAAAATGTCGCATGACTTCAATAGCCTATAAGCCCCCGCTACTCAACTTAAAAATATGCTTATCTAAGTAATTTTCCGAAAAATAATAAAAATACTTGTGTTTTTTTTATAATCTAACTGATGGAAAGAATATATTTTGATATTCATATTTTGTCAACTTGCCTATTGAAATGTAGGTAAACACACCCACGACAATGAAAGAACCACGATAATGTAGGTACTGTATAATAATAAATTTAACTTATAAATTTAGAAACGCTCAAAAAAAGGTATCCTGTTAAAAAAAACAGACTTAACTATTAGCTATTAAATCCATACCTACATACCTACAAAAACCGGCTAGTTTTTCCAAAGCTCTCAGTTAAATGTTTCTGTCTATTTATAAGCAACTTTTTTGCACTAAGATATTTATTTCGTATAGCAAAATATAGTATTTGGAACATACCATAATACCATCAACAACGTGATATAAATCTGGTCAAGAACGAATCCGTCTCACAAAGTTGGGTTCCGAGTTACGACTAAATTAGTGAACTTCAATTTTGTCGCGTTAAGTTTTTTGAGATTAGAAGAAAACAATTAACTCGCGCTATTGTTACCTTTCCCGTAACCGACACCTCTGTATACATAACTCAATTTACGTTTTAAGCAATATTTTGCATTTTTTTATTTCTTGACTATAATTTTACACCGGAGTGTCACTGTTTTTTTTGTTGTTAAAACGTAGTCCGCACTCGCCAATCTTATATCCCCAAATCCCAGCCGCCTTTTGAAGATGGGGAACTAGAACATAAAAGAAAGAAAAAACATCCAGTGACAGATTGTTTTATTCGTAAAATAAAGATTTGAATCTAAACTAAAGAGTTTATTGTATTTTTTTTTTGCTTTAATTTTCTCTGGATCGAGCAATCAGATAATAAATAGTTAATTCTGCATTACATAAGCCCCCATATTAATGAAAAAACCTTGGGGCATAGCTAGACCATACTATACAATATAAATAAGAATAATACGTTTTTATTTAATTAAAAGTAACAATAAATCTTATCCCTCTTTTAGTATTCCCATTCGAATAATTTAACCTAAAGCCATGCATTATGTTAGCCAAGTCAGAGGCCCAGAGGCACCACAAACTTTTGCACTAAGTTAGTCACTAGCCACAAACTAAGAAGATGACTGCCACACCTCAGACGCCTACCACTGAGGTGGACAGCTTGCAGCAGCGAGCCGCATATCAACAATCGAGTCTACACACTACACAGCGCATAATAAGGTAAGAAATGTACCTACTACAAAAATCAACACACACATACATGCACACACACACACATGCGCACGCACACACACACATACACACTTACATACATACATACATACATACACACTCATACACACACACACACTTATGGCACATATTTTTTTATATAATAAATACATAGTTAACAATAAACGACGAACTAGTGTCAGACGATCGAAAAGCTTCCTTATCCCTAAAAAAACCGATAGTTTTTTGGACGTGTAAGTTACCAGTTTCGTGACGATAATTATTATTTATGAGCTTTATATAATATCCCGCATCAAACACTATGAGGATTAAGCTAACTTAACTATATGCAGTAGGTAGTTTGCAAGATAACTTGTTTAAAATGCCAACTGAATAATTACTGACTGTATTAAAAAAAATGTTATTGATTGAAATATACTGCAATGGTAGTCTATTATTATTATACCAGTTCATAATAAAATAAAAAATAATATGTCTGCGAGTTACAATTCAAACACGACAGTAATGTAATACAAAGGTAAAGTATACCAATTAAATGGTAAAAGTATTTTTTTTAATTAGTATCTGCTGTGAAGGACTGCATATCATTAATATGCTGCGCATGCAAAGTAATGTGCTTGCAATATTATATAAACACATAAACACTAGCTGCCCGGCAAACGTGATTCCGCCTTATATTCCAAAAAAAAAATCTACAACTTACTGAATATACTCACAAAATTTCATAAGAATCAAAATAAGACCATTTCAAAGAATATAAGCTATTAAGAATATAATGTTTTCCATTTTGCATACAAAATTATTAGACGAAGTCACGACTATTTAATGTCACATTTTCTTAGCTTCAAAATATAAAAATTTGATTTAATTGAAACTTGGTTAATTTTATTATTGATCATCTTCAAAACTATGTTTAGGCCACAAACACTAGGACTTATTGTTTTAAAACCATAGAGTTATACTAAAAAAGAACACTTCCCTACAGACAGCTTCAAAAATATCGGGACGAACCGAGTATTCAAAATTATCTCAACAACTAAGAGAATAATACATTATTCCAACTGAATATAACTATTTTAAAACAGTAGTGCGATTCTGCTCAAATCACCGCGTGAAAAAGTAGGCGAAGTGAGGGCGAATTGAGCTGTCATTCCATACTAATGCTAGGCTTTGATAGATCACTTCACTCAAGTTCTCACGGTGACTTTTACTGAATCGACCGGCTGAAAGACATTTGTCGTGTGCAGTCTTTATTCTGAATTTCAACATTCCTTGTGTCTTTGAGTTCATATTAAATTTAATTTTCATCGCATTTTGCTATCCCAATTATTGATTAAGGAAAATTAACATTTACGCTGCGACCCTTAGGAGTAAGTATGTGGAACAGAAGAACATATCCTGCAGTTTGAAACGCAGCTAGCCTATCTATACATATAATAAGACTGTAAAAAAACTGTGTCTGTACATTGAATATATTTAAAAAATAATAATTGAGGGGGGTTTAGAAACAGTAATAGAGCACGAATCCAAAAAAAAAAGTCTGTCTGTTTGTCTGTTTGTCTGTTTGTCTGTTTGTCTGTTTGTTTGCACACGCTAATCTTCGGAACTACTGGACGGATTTGAATAATTTTTTTTTTGTTGTATAGATATTAAGTCTGGTCAACACATAGGCTATAATTTATCTTGGAAACTGGAACACCTGATGCAGAACCGCAACAGACCAGCTAAACTATAGGCGAAACAAAAATGGCCCCATAGCAAACATTGTTCCACGTGATGAGCATTTTCTGCTGAGAGAATAAATTTGAAGATCCGGAACACCTGATGCAGAACCGCAACAGACCAGCTAAACTATAGGAGATACAAAAATGGTCCAATAGCAAAAATTGTTCCACGTGATGAGCATTTTCTGCTGAGAGAATAAATTTGAAGATCCGGAACACCTGATGCAGAACCGCAACAGACCAGCTAAACTATAGGAGATACAAAAATGGTCCAATAGTAAAAATTGTTCCACGTGATGAGCATTTTCTGCTGAGAGAATAAATTTGAAGATCCGGAACACCTGATGCAGAACCGCAACAGACCAGCTAAACTATAGGCGATACAAAAATGGCCCCATAGCAAAAATTGTTCCACGTGATGAGCATTTTCTGCTGAGAGAATAAATTTGAAGATCCGGAACACCTGATGCAGAACCGCAACAGACAACTAAACTATAGGAGATACAAAAATGGTCCAATAGCAAAAATTGTTCCACGTGATGAGCATTTTCTGCTGAGAGAATAAATTTGGAGATCCGGAACACCTGATGCAGAACCGTAACAGACCATCTAAACTATAGGAGATACAAAAATGGTACCATAGCAAAAATTGTTCCACGTTATGAGCATTTTCTGCTGATACAATAAATTTGAAGATCCGGAACACCTGATGTGGAACTTCAAGAGCCCAGCTACACTATAACATATATTGGAATGACGTCTTAGCAAGAGTTGTTCAGCCTTATGAGCACTCGCTGTTGACGTATAAAAATCGAAGATCTGGAACACCTGTTGTGGAACTCCAAGAGCCCAGCTACACCATAACTCAAATAGGAATGACGTCTTAGCAAAAGTTGTTCGGTCTGATAGGCATTTCCTGTTGACTTATAAAAATCGAAGATCAGAAACATTTGATATAGAAATTAAAACTATCACTAATTTCATTGCATAATTATAAAATAACATAAGTAGGCGGTACTACGCGGTGAAGGCGGGAACAGTTCAGGACTGATTTTCGATGACGATGGTATATCGTTGAAAATTAGACTCTACTGGCTAAAACTCCCATTTTTTTATCGTATGCCTTCGGGCTTATGTTATTTGAGTGTTTAATTTCCTTTTCCATTTATCTTCGTTACACGGTAGCTTACCCGGTAACACAGGGGAGCAGCCACTTAGATTTTAATTGATCAGGTATCATCACAATAAAACTATAACCATGCCTAGAAAGAGGTCAAATTTTTCCCAATGTTCCAAAGGTGCTAAATGATTAAAGACCATAAGATCCCAACAATCTACCGAAGAGCGTTAGGAGAGACTTGATGCTGTTCGAGAACATGAGGCTGCAACTCGCTCTGTGGAAACTTCTTGGGATCGCGAAGCACGCCTGCATTCTCAGCGTATTTACGCATCTACCAGGTATCCAGGTCTCTAGACACCAGTGAAGAATATGTGCGCGACTGACCGCTGATCGTGAACATCATGCACTGTCTCGCGAGTTGGAGACGTTCACGGAAAAAGCATGACGCGTGAGTTTTCAGCGTATATACGCATCGACTCTAGAGATAAGTGGGGGAAGGAGATGCGCGACTGACCGCTGATCGTGAACGTTACGCAACATATTATAGGCTATAATTTATTTTTGAAAATGGAACACCTAAAGTGAAAGAGATATAAAAATGGTGCCATTGCAAAAACTATTCCACGTGAAGAGTGTTTTCTGCTGTGAGACTAAATTTAAAGATCTGGAGCACCTGTAGGGGAACTCCAAAGCCCAGAGACAATATAACATATACATAATAGAAATGGCGTCTTAGCAAAAGTTGTTAAGTCTGATAGCATTTCCTGTTGACCAACAAAAATAAAAAATCTGGAACATCTTGAATTGTCTCGCGCATCCCATTGATTTCCCGTCCCCGGGCTTATAGAATTCAACATCAGATGTTTCAGATCTTCGATTTTGACGACCCCGTTGTCGCTGGCATAAGCAACAGGATCCGCGTACGAAGTCGCGGGCAGAAGCTAGTAGGTAATAAATCCAACCGGTTGTAAACTACTGAGACTTGTTCCCACAGCTAGGCTCGCAAGTAATTCTAGCTTACGCCCGGTTCTTGACCTGCAGGAATATCTGGTTTTAACCTAAGTATGCGATATACAGGTTCCCCGCAAGATAGCATACTACTTAGTACCTTTAGATAATATAACGTCGTGAGAGTAGAGAAATCAAGCCAAACGTAGTTAGGGTTATCAAATGAAAAATTGAGAACTCCTGAGAAATAAACTGATTGCCATTGAAAAGTCCTGAGATTTGGTCTTAAATGTAATTCACAATTCTGTGGAAAAATCAGTTATTCACGCAGCGTCATGTCACGTAAGATGATGATGGTGTGGTGATGGTGTGGTCATGGTGATGGTGATTGTAACTTTCTACAAAAAAAAAACTGAAACACCGTAAAATGCTGATTTTTCCAAAGTCCGGCTGCAATCCTGATACGAGCTTAAACATTCTAAAATATCAGGATCCTGAGATATGGTAACCCTAAACAGCAAAAGGCAAGTATGAAAAGTTTATTTATTTATTTATTAAAACTTTATGCTAGTAAAAACACTGTACAAAAGCGGACTTAATGCCTAAGGAATTTCCTATCAGTCTATTTTAAGGTGATGCAGAGACAGAACATGGTAGGCGCAAGAAGATAACAAAAACTAGAAAGTCAAATCAATAATAATTTAGAATAAATACATATTATTTCATTCCGTAGCCCAATTATTAAGGATGGTTATAGGCAATAACATCATGCTACGACTACGGAGCACAGCTTTGCACACCACGTTTTTTTATCGCGCTTACGACGCGCATTTTTGATAAGCGCTTTCTCTGCGCGTTTTAAACGCGTATTATTAGCAGGTATTTCACGTATGTATCATTTCAACCAAAGACGTAGTACGTAGTAGGTATAGATCTTCCGGACATCACGAACAATTTTTTTATACGATAGGTACTTGTGTCATCTGGACGCGAAGAGATTTGAAATACTATAGAGCGGGCATGTCAAGGAAATGTCATAGAAAAACTTTCATCCCATGTCTCAGTAACGCCATCTAAAATAATAAATGAATATCGGAGCGGCAGCGGAGCGTACTAAAAAAACTCATAGACTTGTGTCCAAGCAGGACACAAGTTTCGGACGAAAATTTTGATCTTTGTCTAGGTATTGAATGTCTTTGTCTGGACGCTATATAATAAGCTAGATGACGTTACTAAGACATGGGATCACATTTTTTCTATAATATTTCTTTGCATGTTCTCTCTATAGTTTCTTAATCCTCTTTGGTTTCAACAGACCGACTGGCTTGCGTTTGCTGAGCGTACTGATTGCGTTCTTCGCACGTCATCGGTGCGTTTAAACAACTTCGTGTGCATAGGCCCTTAGTAGTACCTATCTACCTAATAAAAATATACCTATACAGTATTATCAGTCGATGATGCTCAAAGTCCGCCCAAATAAAGTCGTTTTTTATGCTTGTTACAAGTTCATCGTTATCTATTACCAATTAACACACGAAAACTTGTTAAATTAAACTTCTTGCTTGACAACAGTATCAAGTAGTAGCAATAAAATTCCATCATACTGAAGTCTATATTCTGCCTAATGTTAGGTAAAGGCATTTCACAGTATTGTCTTCAAATCCGACATCCAGAACACCCAGCGAAAAGTCAGGAAGAGTAAACATAAAGTAAAACTATCAATCCTTAGCATTTCGCACACGCACACACACATCATTCTTAGAACACCTTTTTGGGACCTTGTCGGGGATTAAAAATGGCCGATGCGCATCGGCCATTTTGAATCCCCGACAAGTGGTGCCAGTCGCCCTATCCCTTAATGCTTTCCCTCAATGACGCTCTAAACCGAAGTCTATTCCGCACAGGGCAGGTACTCTCTTAGTTTATAAGTTTTATGACCTGTTTTGAGGCCTTGATTTATTTATGTAGCACGGGATAGTCCGGTTAGGCAGCCAACAATCACCTAGATACACCGAGATGCCATTCACAAAAAAAAGTTGTTTTATCGTGCCCGACGAGCTTTGCATACGAGTTTCATGCAGTAGTACCTATATGAGCTTAATTAAAATACTTAACTTGTATAAATAATAGTGCTTTTTAACTGCCATTACATGTTTTTTAATTGTTACCATTTCGATTTAAGAGGCTATAACGCTATGAACTTGTTCACCTAAGTAATTGTTTATTTTATTTAAATATAGGTATATTGTTCTATGTATGTAAAAAATATACTTACGACCATAGATAGGTACTCTATTTATAATAGCATTAGAAAAAAGAAGTTGTAGAAGCAGGAATGCAGAACATTTTATTTTGAAGATAACTGAAAACATTTTTTTTTTAATTGTTTTATTTTAAATTTGAAACGTGTGTCGTAGAATAAAAGTGAAACGTAGAATGTGTCCATGTAATGATCATCCCTGCTTCTTTGAAGCTTTTATCATTGACACTATAATTTTCAACTAAAATAAAATACCTTAGTAATTATAACTAAATGAAATCCATATCATTTCTTAAAATAAATAGTTACAATGGTTACAACTAAATATGACAGCTGCTGTGATAATAGATTATAATAATAAATTCGGCATCTATCGTAATTGTAACATGCCAACCCCAATGTGTCAAATTTCTTTGATCGTTTTTCAATTTTATGTTAAACAGAATAAGGGTTCATATTCAATTGGGATAATTTAACACATTGGGGTAACTTGATGTGCTGGCGTCTGTACTTTCGTTACAAAGTGTGCCTTATAAATAACCTTTTTAACTTCTGTCTAATGCTATTGTAAATTGTAAGATCCAAATATAGTAATTTGCTTCGTTAATGTAACAAGACTACCTTAAAATGACCGTCATATTCTGATCTGATTTCCTGTGCAAAACTACGCGGACCTTACTGAAGAATGTGAGTGTTTCCTTAGAAAGCTTCCCTAACTGTCAGTACTTAGATGTTCACACAGTCGAAAAACATCACTGTTACCAATGAATTGATAAATATTTAAACAGATATCTATATAAAATATAGAATCTCATGCCATAGTAATAAGGCCTAACATTAGGTGTATTAGATATATGTATGATATAAGATATCTACATAATGTATAATCGAGCGATTATTTTACAAGTAAAAAAAATCTAACAAAGAAACATTTTGAGCATCTTGAAAATATATCACATGTCGTCAATTCAAAATAAAAATTCTTAGTAAGTGAGATTTCTTAGGATTACTTTAAGAATCGTTTTTGTCAGTAGGTACTGGCGTTTGTATGAAAAGAAGAAGCAATATAAAATATTGGATGTGATAACCCACCGTTTGTATTATCCTAAGGTTTGGCCCCTGCAATAAATATTTTAAGAAAATAATAAAGCGTGATGGATCGGACACAATCATATAGCTATTGTTCGAAAGGTAAATTATTCTTACCACAAATGCTTCAATTCTACGTATCTTTGTCTCTCTTCGCTTTGTTTTTTTTTTTAGCTTTCATCTTTTATTATGATGTTCTTTATTTTCTAGGTTATTAAAGTTTACTTCTTTTGGCGCGTTAGGGAAAACTGATGAGTAAATTTTTACGTAGCGCGCACACACCGTCACGAAAATCCTACACCCTGAAGTTAGCCATAGTCAACAAAATTATCGACCTTTTAGAAATAAACAAAATGTGACAGCAAAATGTACGTGACTTGACGTTGACACTAAAATGCAAAGCAAAGTTGTAATTTTCTATAATACCTACCTACATACAGAGTTTTAGTGAAAAGAGATTTAACACGAAAGAATATTTAAAAAAAAAGTTTTGTATCTTGTTACGTCAAAGAAGTATAACTTCTAACGTTTGTGCGCACATACTTTTTTTACTTTTATTTTTTTGTTTACCTTTTTGCAGCTACCATTTTCTGTATCGGCATCACCATAAGGTAGACAAGTTGAACATGCTCAAAACCTTCAATGTAGGCACAGTTTTTGTAACTGCTATTAACAATTTTAATAAATAAATGCTTTATATCGACTGAAAGAAACTTAATGTCACCGTCCTCAATATTCTAATGATGCAAAAAAAAAACAAAAGGTTTCCCTCATCAAGATTATTACGGCAAAAACTGTGGTTTAGACATCGTGTACATCACCCGGAAGATGGAGTAGGTATGCTCTTAATGACTTTATATGTCTGTCGTCCACTTTTCTACTCTAGTACACATGCTTTCATAATATGAGCAACTATCATCTGATTGCTTCAGAAAAATATGTGGTTAATCGTCTGAGAACTGTTTGGTAGAATTTAAACATTTTTCAAAGGGTTTTATCCGATTGAATAGGCTAAATCCATTAAAAATGGATTGGATATTGTTAGACCCCCTCCCCTACCGTTCTTGTAGAACCCCTCCAACTCTATTAGTGGATGTCTAAAGCCAATACTCCATTCATTTAAAATTTAAAGCCCATTGCAGAATGGTCTTCTTTCTTAGGACATTTAGGGCTCAAGATTAAAAACACTCTCGTTATGTCCATCTAACATAATCCTATGTTAACAAATTCAATATAATGTTTTTTAGAAAAGTTGTTTATTTCCTTCAGTTAACAATGTTCTGCAAAATCAATAATTTTTTAGCTTCTAGTGGTTCTGAAATAAAATTAATTTAAATTTCTGTAAAGATAGTAAGTATTCGATTGTAATCAAGGATTTAAGTATGGAATAGGTTGCACCCGCTTAAAGTATCCATACAAACCTTTTCTAATCTGAACAGAATGATATCAATTTCAGCCACTGTGTGCATGCACTATACCTATAACATTAAATAGAGAACTACTATTCTTTTAAATTAGGCTAAGAATCAGCACTTTTAAAACGTCATAAATTTTAAAAGACAGTCCTTCAAACTACCAACCCTCCACCACTTCCTAGTGTGTCTTCCTTGGTGTGAACATCTAAAAAAAAAAAAATTACAACCGAATTGAGAACCTCCTCCTTTTTTTGAAGTCGGTTAAAAATATATATCATGGCTTAATATGGAATTAATTTGAATTCGGCATACAAACGAAAAGAAAAATATCAATCTTCACAAAGTAAGGACCTTTTTAACCGACTTCAAAAAAAGGAGGAGGTTCTCAATTCGGTTGTAATTTTTTTTTTTTTTTTTGGGTTTGTTACCTCAGTACTCCGTCATTTATGGACCGATTTTCAAAATTCTTTTTTTAATTGATAGGGTATACTAACAGATTGGTCCCATTTGTATCGAACCTCATATCTGATGAGAGATCTTCGAGGAATTGAGGGAACTCCTCAAAAAATATAGGCACACACGCACCGATTTCAACATTTTTAGTAACAAATCAAGCATTTTCATTTAGAAAGTATCATTTGGTGAAGAAAAACTGATGAAGAAGACAGGCAACGGAACTCTGCTTCAACGCATAACAGCAAATTATTCGCGATTGCTATAGTCAGATGTCTATGCTGAGCTTTTGTATTTCCACAACATAACATTACGCCATTCTATTTTAAAAGGGGCCGGCAGAGATGTACAGAAATGTTTAGATAGAACTTCTTTAGCAATTGTTATCCAATTTCAATGATACTTTCAAGTTTTGAAAGACTTTCTTTACACACAAAGAAACTAAAAATTACAAAATAAAAACTTTTTTACAAAAAAAAAACAACCGACTTCTTAAAAAAAACTAACAGGTGAAAAAAAACTCCAGTTTCGGAAGTCGGTGGCCAATAATGAACAAAACAAAACCACCAAAGCCACAGACTTCCGAAACTGGAGTTATTTTTCACCTGTTAGTTTTTTTTAAGAAGTCGGTTGTTTTTTTTTTGTAAAAAAGTTTTTATTCATAGGACCTAAGGACCTTATTGTAAGCGTCGAACTTTACGACCATCTGTGCATCAAACGCCTCCAGTTGTGTCGGTCGATTCAGAAAACGTCAACTTATAAAAACTTAAGTGAAGTGAATTGTCAAGTCTGTCAATGCTTTAGCATAGTCCATAGTATAGAATGATAGCTTAATTCACCTTCTCACTGCCTCACTAATCATTTGGGTGCATCAAACATTAATTGTTCATCCCCCAATAAATTATAAAGTATGCTAATGCTGCTCCGGAAATATTAAATCAGTCTTATCAAAACTATCGGATTAGTTTTTAGCGTCCTTAGGATTTTAGTTACTTACCTTGATTTCGGCATGATAATAGTTTATCATATCACTTGTTATTAGAAAACGTACCTTCTATCTAGTGACGTGAACTATGTTATTAATATTTACGCACAAAACACCAGTAGTCGGTTAGATAAAATAACACGGACATAACAAAACCTTGAAAATAATCTGCGTAGTTTTCCTTACATTCTTCTTCTTCCTGCCCTTGTCCCATAATATTTTACTTGAAAATATTCTGTGAAATTATGTTTTCGTTTTTCTTCATGTTGACGCTTATCAAACACATTCAATGGTACTTCAAAATAATCGTCGAAGTTGCCCTTTCGTTCTTATTCTTCCTGCTCTTGTCCCAATACCTACATACATATATTCCTTGAAAATATTCTGCGAGCATGAAAAATATTCTGAAAATATTCTTAATACCTATGCTTCTTCGGCCCGGCCCTTGTCTTAAATTAATGTTACTCAAAAATAATCTGCAAATTTACTTTCGTTTTTAACCGACTTCAAAAAAAGGAGGAGGTTCTCAATTCGACGGTATGTTTTGTTTTGGTTTGTTTTGTTGTTGTCTATATTTTTGAAGAGTTCCCTCAATTCCTCAAAGATCCTGTTAGTATACCCTATCAAATAAAAAAAGAATTTTGAAAATCGATCCATAAATGGCGGAGTAATCGCGTAACAAACATACAAAAAAAAAAAAATCTTTTTCGACGTTTGACCTATTTGTTACTCAATCTGCAATTTTTTTCTTTCGTTCTTTTTCTTCCTGCCGATCCTTGAAAATAATTTGCGTTTTTTTCATTATGTTCATATTCTTCTTGCTCTTGTAACAATTGATGCTTGAAAATTATCTACGAATTTTCCTTTTTTCTACCTACCTTTATTTCGTTTGTTACCTAAATATATTCTGCGAAGTTTTCCTTACTTTTTTCTACTTCCGACAACTGTCCCAGTAACTTAAAATGATTACTAAAATAAACGAAAAGTTTCCAACGAATTCACAATTGCACATCTAATATGTGGTTACCATCTCAGAGAAAACTTCAAAATGATATCTCATCGTCTCGTGTACAGTATTTGCGTGTTGCAGCCGTAGTGTAGCCACGCCGTTGCACCACATTTGATACGAAAATGAATAAACCGACTTATTTTTAGAATAAAAAGATAATATTTCACGAATAAATAATATGCAAGGTTATAGAATTATGAGCACGTGCCGACAGACTGCAAAATCGTTATCAAATGCCTACTTATTCCAAGAAGACATTGTAAGAACTGTCTGATTAGTAACAATATTATTATAATTAAAGTTAATAATGTACTAAAAATAACTCTTGTTAACGGCTATTTATTAATCACCTTTGTCCATGACAACAAGCCACGTTGCCACGTGTATAGCAAATATTTTTATCCTTAAATATTAGAACTACTCGTATTTACGTCAAATAATAATTGTATCAAAAGGTTCTAGTTACTACGGCGGCCGGTGATTGTCTAGGAGCCATTTTAGTTAAGTCTTCATAAACTTCCAATGAAGCTCTTTAAACTGTTCCAAACCCATACTCTTAATTGCAAAAAAAAAGGTGCTGCTCTACTCAAGGACTCAAGGGCGTCAACAAGGGGGAACAGGGACCCCGTAGTTTCACAAGGTTATGGGCAATCTTTGTAAACAGGACTTGACTGGGCAGCTCTTTAATTACTTAGGTCTTCGTTCTCTTTGTCGAACGCTTTACGCCAGGCGGTTCAAAATCAGACACAGCTGTAAAAAAGCGCTTCCGTGCGAACCATAGATTAGAATTCATATCTATGGTGCGAACAGAGATGTTCTACTGCTCGCCATATTAAGCGCCGAGCTATACGAAATATTGATTCCGCAATAGAAATGCTCCCGTAGGAACGTGGGCTTAGCATCAAATGTTTTGAATTGTCGTAGGACTAGGTTTTTTACAATGTTCGCTAGCATCACGAACATCTTCCTTAAGTTTTTTAATTTAAAAGACTCGATATCATTATCCTCCACTGCCACAGATTAGGTCAAAACACACTTCTCTGAATAACAAAACCAAAATGTTATACACTAATGTTTAGACTCTCCAAAGTGGAACAATGACTTATACCAAATTTGCGCATCCGCAAACATTGCTAGCCCACATTTGTGCCATAAATATGTTGAAGAATACTGAATACTGTGTTTAAGATGACCTATTGAAGTATTTTATATATCTAAAGTTCCGCGGTTGAGCATTTGTTTGTTACATTACGGAAATAGAAACTAATTAATTTACGTAGTTACTAAGCTGCTGCTTCCTCATAAATAAAAACAGTATAAGGTCGGAATTTATAGTACCTACATTAATTAAAAAATTTAAACCATATTTCAGACAACGTCCGGGCATGCTTGCGAAAAATTTGGAATGTTCCAAAACGTAACTAACCGCTTGTTTTCGTCACAGTACTGTTTAAAATAATGAGGTTACGATTAGTTTAATTTGTCAATAATGTAACTCATTAAAAACGTAATCAGCGTAGCAAACAACACGTCTAGATAATAACTAATACGTGTAGAAATATTCAGACAAGAAGGGTAGAGCGACGATTACGACGCCTGTCCATTAAGGAGATGCTATGAAAATCAGTAATGTTTAAAGATTCATAATATTTTATTTATGAGCTTTTTATCATTTCCAGTTAAATAGAAAACTTTTGAAAGGGTAGGTAAGGGTGGTTGTCGACTGACGCACGTGACTATAATAAACATTCATTACTTACTCAAGTTTTTTATATTCAGATTCAAGAGACATAGGTCATTCATTTAGTTAGATAAAAATATACTTACCGATAAACTATGTTCGGGTTATTAATAACAACATGTTTACGATTCAGTTTTGGTGCTAACTAACATGCTCATTCATGTTTTATAAGCGATCACCCTGTGACAAAAATACGAGCCACGCGCAGAATTTAATGAGTTTGTTTTATGTGAAAAATATAATTAGTTACAAAAGTTTGCGCACCGGGAAAATTGTTTACGCACCTAGAATTTTATGAGGGACTTGTTTACCAGCACAGAGTCGAGTATAAAAAGGCTGGAGCTATTTATTTTCCAGCCATTAGATGAGAATAACACCTACAGAGTGTTATAATAGAAAATCGTTCCCGACATTCCTGGAAGTAAAAAGGTGAGTCCTGTGTTCTTTGTCGCTATATCTTCTGTTCCCTTAATAGTGTTTATCGTCTCAGTTTTGTTATTATGCCGTTGGATTTTTCTAAACGTTCATTAAAACAATGACGAAACTGTTTGACGACAACGAACGAACGATGACATTAATGCCAGAAAGTGTATAACTTATTCTTATTTGTAACATGGACATAGGGTTTATACGGTTTTATATGTTTTAATGATTTGAACAGAAAATGGTTTTCTGATTTGGAAGGTATTACACTGAATTTGACTTATTATTTTCTGGTTAATCGTGACTCCCTCAAATTTCTAATGCATGTGTCAACAGAATCTTAAATCTGGCCTTAGATATAATACATGAAGTATTGCTAAGACGCAGTAATAAAATATCTGTTATCTTTTAATTTTTTAAATGAATTCAAAATTGAAATAATTCGAAAAATATCTAAAAAAAAAATTTTTTGTTAGCTAACAGCAAAGAGATTTATAATACCTACTATAGAGCGGGCATGTGAAGGAAATGTCATAGAAAAACTTTCATCCCATGTCTCAGTAACGCCATCTAGAATAATATTTGAATATTGAAGCGGCAGCCGAATGTACTAAAAAAGACTCATAGACTTGTGTCCACTAAGAACACAAGTTTTAGACGAAAATTTTGTTCGTGATGTCCGGTCTATAGGTATTGAATGTCTTTGGCAAACAGTAATCGAATACATCGATTTTATAAGGTTTTGTCCGTATTGCTTTTAGTGGAAAGATTTAAGTCAACAGCTTTCGCGTTGTTGCCGTGTTTTATCTTACGGTGTCAGACAGATAGGTACAGCAGTTCCAAAATAGGTACGCTTTGGCGCGTTGGTACCTTAACTTTTTTTAGATAAAAACGACTTGCAAAGATGTTTCAAAATTACAAAGCATCTTTGCAAGTCGTATTAATCTGAACAAATAAAAAGTAGTGGATGTCAGATGTCATATTAAAGTAGATAATAATAAAGCCAAAAAAGCAACCAAAGAAATTAACGACGGCTGGATTGTTTGCAAGACGATCAGGCTAGGAAGGAGGTAACGGCAAATAAATTTATGGAAGAAAAAGACATGCTGCACCGATCTCAAATAAATTGGGATAAGGGCAGAAGAAATGATATATGAAGATGTTTCTGCTGCGCCACTGCGGCTTCAACTCCCGTATCGTTAAAATATTTATATAATCTACTGCCTACATCAAATCTCGGAGTATGTCCGTACACGTGTCTGCCTGTTTGTTTTTGTAAGCGCACCCACGACCGATAGGTACTAGACAAATGAATACAAAAGTTTCAAAAAATAGCCGACAATGAGCAGTATTTGTCAAAAACTGATAGAAACATTGTCGCAATCTATTCCGTGAGATCATCCACGTAAAACTTGGTTAAAAATGAGTAGTGCAGTTAGTCTTTTTAGTAAAGTTGGTCAAATATTTTTTCACGGGGGATTGACAAGATGGGAAAAGCGCTGCTGGTGCTGTTCAATAAAGCAGGTAGCATATAAAATAATCTTACACAATTACCGAACTGGTGCAATTACAGAATGTCGCAAGTCATCGGTCATTCTTTGACTAAATAGTTCTTAAAAACTTAAAGTAATAGTTATTTGTTTGTTTTCAGCTCACTAACAAGATGCAAGGCAAATGTTTCCTTTTGATAATGTTGGTCCTAATGATAACGTTGAGCGAACACATGGCTTCAAGCCACATCCTGACATCGACCACCAGTGAGGTCTCTTTACCGACATGTATGAAGATGCTGACATACGCCGTGATGGACGTCTTGTGCCCTAAATACGCATACGGCGACTATTCTTCCGGTAACTATCTTATATATTACGTAAAGGTGATAATGTGATGTAGAAATGTATGTGGTGCATTGATGCAATGGAGCTATTTAGTTTGTCGTTTTAAAGATGCGAGTGATAAATATCTGATTATTATTGATATTGCTATATCTATTTGGTCTACAAAGCAGGAATATACGCAGCTTGTAAATCTGTGGCCCTAGTGAAAAGGGGTATACGTCCAATTTTGTCGAAAATGAGTTAAGTGTACCAAAGTGATCAGAAAACCGACTTTTACAGTTTTTTTTTTGGTGTCAGTTGGACCCTTTTACACAAAGTTACTTTCTTATTTTTAGAGATAGCTTAGATCTGGCTTCACCAAACGATAGAGCTTTTTTTTTACTGATCACTTTGGTACACTTAACTCATTTTCGACAAAATTGGACTTATACCCCTTTTCACTAGGGCCACAGAAATATACTATACTTATAGCCGCACAAGTCGCTATAAGATTTAGCGCTACGCTTGCCTTGGTCGGTCTATAGATGGGTAACCATCCATTAATACTAAGATCCGTTCGTGCTTCGAAAAGCCCGATAAGCTGACATTAGCCGTTCTTTGACAGTCGTTAGGTACTATAATCCATTTACAATAGCATTAAACAGAATTTAAAAAAATAATATTTTTAATGCACACTTTGTAAGGAAAGTACAATTAAGCATGTTACAATGCGATAGACGCCGAATTTCTATTCTATTCTATTTTTTATGACAAACAGAGCCGATGTCGACTATTCTGCCAATGTCTAAAGTGAATTGGACAGCAAGTGGGCAGAAAAAAAAATCAGTTTTCAATACAGTGGGACTCAATGTAGATCTGCATGGGTTAGTATGGGACTGAGACAAACAAAAAATGAAATTACATAAATGTTATAATTATTAGTATTGATCTTTGACGCCGAATTTATTATAATTTATTTAAACTGCAGCTGTCACCACTTAGTTGTAACCATTACAGCAATTTATTCAAAAAAAAAATATGTGGATTTCATTGATAAAAACCAGAAAAGAAGCAGTGATGAACAACACATGGAACTTTCTTCGTTTCACTTTTATTTCTTCTAAATGTAAAATAAAACAATTGATTGTTTTCACTTATCTTTAAATAAAATGTTCTGCATTCCTGCTTCTACGAGGTTCTTTTTTTCTAATGCTATTGTAAATGGAGTATAGTAGGAACCTACCCAGAAGCTCGAAAGTCTGACAACCAGTGTTACTGAGGGGTATCGTGTTACCCAGTAAATGGGTTGACAGTCAGTCGCTCCACGAAAAGCACTCGTATTTAGCTGAATCCGGTTAGAATAGAAACCGACCCTAACATTATTGGGTAGAGGCTAGGCAAATCATGATGACAAAGCAAAAATAACGAAGCAAAACATAATCATTAAAAAGACTTTACCTAGTCACTTCATTTGACACTTCTACTGAGCAAATCACTGATTATGCTGCAATAAGTAGATTTCTAAGAATCAGGCGCTTTATCTAAATAATTTATTAACCGAAGGTTTTCCATAGGAATAATATTCATTGAAATAACATTAGCCCGTTTGATCGAAAACCGTCAAGTGTCATGATACAGCAAATATGTCATAACTTAGATCTTATATCAATAATGTTCAAGTATTTGCGAGTAAAAACAAATTCTAGGATTTATATTGTGATTTCTAGGTCAAAACCTTGAGTACGATGATTTAATATAGATTTACTATGATGAATAGTTACCTATATAGCAAATGGTGTTATTGGTAACATAATTCTTTTATGTTGTATTAGAATGTATAATAGGGAATCGTATTAAATTATTCGTAGGTTGTTATATGTAGTTTCAGAATTTTTATTTCATTAATTTTAAATGTTGACTAATCTTTTGAAAATTCTACAAAAAGAATAATAATACCAGCCCGTGTGTCCCAATGCAAGGAAAAGGCCTCTTCTCTTTAAGAGAAGGCGTTAATCATCCAGAATGTGTGGGTTTGAATTTTATCCCTTGGCGTTGAATCATTGTCGAAAATGAGTTAATTCAAACCTCAGTCACTCGAGTATTTATAGTTGATTATTTATTTTCAGAGGAAGCAAACGTGCCGTCCGTGCCCAGAGAAATGATTTTAAATAAATGGGAGCATAGAGAGAAGATTATAGAGAGATGTTGTATGAAACCATGTTCTGCAACAGAGCTTAAGTCAATATGTTAATATATTGAAATAATTTATGAATTTTGCGACAAAACACTGCGTATTATCAACAAGTTAGTTACACTATTTAAGGTAGGTACCTACCTGAATCGATGTGTTTTATATTTAATATCTGACGTCAACAACTATATGTTTAAAGTCAGTAATTTATTTTAAGTCCAATTAGCTTTAACACGTAAAGTTGAATTTTCACTGGAAGAAACTTCTGTAAGGGATATTTTTTAAATGCTGTCGGATTGTTAGAATGAATCAATATTGATTGTATTCTTGTATTAAAAGCTTTATTTATAACGTTTATCACCCTTTCAAGTAATTTTTAAACCCGTGAAAATACTACTTTACATCACATAACCCACCAATTTTTAATTTTTAATATAATTTAGAATAGATTCCTAATTACTATAGACTCATTAATAATATTCTAACATGTATACGTTTTTACAGCAATTGCAAACTAAGTTTAATATATTGAGATTATATTATATTATGGATTATATTATTCTTTGTTTTATTTTCGGTTTCTCCAGGAAACCTATGGGCTGGGAAACAGACAAGTGCTCCAGGAAATGAAGCTATATTTAATAATCTAAGACTAGGTACTGTATTAATACATAAGTATAATATAAAATGATCATCAATCTTGGTGTCTGCAAAAATATTCTGAACATGATATTTATTTGGAAACGATCACCAACGATCAGAAAACGTCAAGAGATTTAAACATTCTTATCATTTGTTTTGAGAGATATATAAAAACATATGTAAGTACGTCATTATCTGGTTTATATCCTTGAGACAATCGTCATAAATGGCAGGTACTTCGTAACACACCTACTGATCCTTTAGAGCAAGGGACTATAATAAAATTATGAATAAGTACTCTACTGTCGATACAGGACATAATTAATACAGATTATTAAGAAGAGACGAAGATGGTATAAATTGATATACAGGGCTGTCTCATTCAAATCGGTCAGTATGGGAAAGTCTGAAACTACATATAAGACATACGAAGATCTGTTCTTAGGAACCATGTCATCGATTTTAATAAGAAGAAAAACTGCATTCATCATTTAAAAAAAAAACATCTGTACTCCGTTCGGGATTCGAACCCGGTTATTTTGAAAAAAAAACATACACTATTTCTATTTAGATATCGATTGTGTAGGTCTTAAGCAGTAAATTTCTGTATGAAACATGATGTCTAAAATGAATAAAATGCATTGTTTCCACATACTTTAATTTATTTTAGTAGGTGCTCCAAATAACCGGGTTCGATTCCCGAACGGAGTACAGATGTTTTTTTAAAATGTATGAATGCAGTTTTTTTTGTTATTAAAATCGATGACATGGTTCCTCAGAACAGATCTTCGTATGTCTTATAGTTTCAGACTTTCCCATACTGACCGATTTGAATGAGACACCCTGTATAAAAAACTTTTTTACAAAAAAAAACAACCGATTTCTTTAAAAAACACTAACAGGTGAAAAATAACTCTAGTTTCGAGAGTCTATGGCTTTGGTGGTTTTGTTCCGTTCATTATTGGCCACCGACTTCTCAATCCAAGTTCCCAAGTTCTCAATTTCATAGCTTTTTATATCATTTTGAACAGTCTATCTTTAGTAGTCTGTATTATTGACGCTCACCGTACTAATGCGGCCACCAGCTTATTTGGTTGCTTTGACGTTTACCCATATTTTCAAAGTTTCAGAGTCAAGGATAAATCTCATGATATCTCATTTGTCATGTTCAAGTCATTTACGATGCAATGAGTGCCAAAGGAATACAGATAAATACTTTCGATTCACATTAGTCTCCGTCTCAGGCAGTTAAGTAAATATAGTTTTTTCACAAAAAATAAAACACTGTACAAGTACATGAATTAAGTGTGAATTTATTGAAAAATATAAAAAATAACGTACGTCGTACACGCTGAATTTAAATAAAACACATTACACAAACAGGAAAACAAAATTTGTCGCAAAATTAAAATCAATTAATTGTGAATATAATAAAAAATAAAACAAAAAAAACACAGCACATCAAACAAAGATTATCCCAATTGAATATGAACTTTATCCTGTTTTAATAAAGTTGAAAAACAATCAATACAATTTGACAGATTGGTGTAGCTTGATGAGCTGGCTTCTATACTTAAGTACGTTGATTGAAAATAAAATACTTAAACACATTAATTATTGAGTTTATACAAAAAGTAACATGAAGTTTCATAAAAGTACCCGTAATGTCTAAATTAAAATGGATTGATTAATAAAAAAAACAGTTAAAAAGCACCTACGGTTAAGGAAAATATATTGAAAGTGCCTTTATTAAAAACAAAAATTGCAAAAAGTACCTATACGCTAAATGATTACAAGACAGCTTTCAATATACATTATTAAAATGAATTTATTATATGTAGAAAAAAAAATGTAAAAATAATGATGAACGAAACAATAAAATTAATTAGAACCTTGAGTTAAGGTTAATATTTGTATGAAACGGCAATCAAAGCATGGTCTATGTTGTCCGAAGGTGAAATGCTTATCATAAATGACAACATTACATATATCTAACTTTGTTCATGGAACTTACAGTTACCATCACCAAATTACATACTTTGTGGTTGCAAAAAGACAAAGACCGTACACACAGTAGGTACAAGATGAAAGGGACATAGCCCCCATACGGACACCATAAGTTCAGCCCATGATCTTGTTGTCGTCGCCATTTTTTTATTTCCAAGATTTTCTTAATGTTGTTGCTTTTAACTGTCTTACAATTTAAGGAAAATTATGAGTTAAAAAGTAGTACAGTTTTATACACATATAACATCAGAAAATAAAGGAAATCTCTTCCACCCTGTGTGTCTAATGTATTAACTAATTTCGCTTTTAGAAGCTAAAGTTAGGCCATTTTTTTGCTAAGTCGCTAGTAGCGGTGTTAACAATATTTTTCACAACAGCAACAGTTTCACATCTTGATCCTTCGTGATTATCATCACATTGACAGACTGGTTCAGCCTCTCCGTTCAGGATACAGTCACCGCTGTTTAAACAATATCCATAGCACGCGTAGACTTCGCATCTTTCCCCAGAATAACCAGCTTTGCAACTGAAATTGGTAATATCAATGACAAACTTGGTTTATGACTATAACGAACATCCAAAGAAAAAGAATCAATGTTATACCTGCATGTTGGAAGTCCTTCGTCATTGGTAGTGCAGTTACCTTGTAAACAATAGTTCTGACATACTGAAACATCACCTTTGCGAGAAAGAGTTGATATCAAGTTTGTTAGTGCTTCGCAATCCTGGATTCCACGAATTTGGTCTTCTATTTTGTAGTTGGTGGCGATACCGATACGCGTGACATTGTTGAACGTTAAGATGTTTACGGGCTTAGCCATAATATGAATGTTCTTTGGTCCTTGCCAAACAGATTTGGAGTGGTCGTCACCGTTCATCCAGTAGACGTTATCTTTCGAGACGGTCAATACTTTTGGAGCATATAGAGTGTACTCAAAATAATATTTTAAGCCATCATTTTGTCCATTATAATTTACATTTTTAACAAAAGCTTTATGTGTTGGTTCCCAACCCTTGATGTAATAAATTTGTTGTGTTTGTGGGTAAAGGGCAAAAGCGTGTATTTCCGTCATTTCTTCTAGTACTTGGTTTCTCTCGGTACCATTAAGGCGAGCCTTCTCTATTTTCCTATCATTTGTTATCCAATAAATATACCTGTAAATTAAAAGCCACACACAGTTACATGACTTGCTGATCAAAATATCTGTTCAGTAATTTAACAACTAGGTACACAAATATTAGTAACGTACCCTCTACAGCTGTCTACGGCGATATCAGTGGGGACTCCAGCAGTTCCCTGGATTAAAAGATTTCCGAAAGCATTGTTCTCAGATTCAGGTTTTAAAGAAATCCATTTGATGCTTCTTTCATTTGCATCACTGAAATAGACCTTGTCTGCTGCCGGATCAAAGGCGATACCATTAATATTTCTGCCGTTTCTCTCTAAGAAACATTTATTTTCCATGGAAGATATGTCATAACCACATATAGAATCGTTGCCGTTCTGTTTGTCGACGTACAGCATCGTGTTGTGAGCTTCATCGTAAGCTAACGCTACGAGGTTCTTAGAAATTAAATTCACGGTGTTTGTTTTAATTCCGTTAGTATAAAATATCAGTTGATCTTTTACACCTACGGCGATGTCTGAAACAAAAGAATACTATTTTACGTAACTAAACAAAAATCTCACCTGTAATCACCCATATTTCACCGCTTATGTTTTAAGTCCATGTAGTAGGAGGCGAACCTATTGCCATCAATCGGGCACGAATCCAGACTTCAAGTTGCTACTAAGAAATTTCAGATAAAATATAGAAACAACACTACGAGGTGTTAAATACGTATAGTTTGGAAGTCGGTGGCAAAGAATCAATAACCGAACTATTAACGGATGAATGGCCGGAGATCTTATTGGCATATCAGAAGTACTACGAAGGAGATTTATGAAAGTTTAATTAACTTTTACAGTCTGATATTTCTAACTCTGAAAGTCGTCTTTATCCTCGTAATTATTAATACTAGTATTCAACAATTTAAAATAAACTAATAAATAAAAAAAATAAAACAACCAAAGTCGCAGCCTTTCGAAACTGTAGTTATAGGTACTTAGGTACTTACACCTTTTACCGCTAAGCGTACCTATTTCATTTTTCTGTCTCTTATCTACATAAAATAACCTATTATTGCTTCTATAGTTGTTATCCACTTTCCTGTTTTGTATGAATTTACAATTAATTATATTTCACGGCCTATACGATAAGTAACTTTTATAAACAATGCCAATTTAATGAGATAGCGGATACGGAAAACTAATTCAAAATTAATTAACACTTAAATCAGTAGGTGAATAAAGAAATAAAATAATCCAAAAAATAATCCTCATATTCAGAAAAACGGGGTGAAAGATAAACATAGCGTTAATCTTAATTCATTCAAATACGATGTTTGTAGATGATTTTCAGTTTTTATCGATAATACATCACCGATGTCGATGAAATTCAAGTAGGACCACATTAAGTATACCCGACAGACAAGATTCACTCTTAACTCCCACGTAATAGGGAGCCAGCCTACTGTCACATAAATCAAGTCTTGTAAGTAGCTACTTAAGTACAAATCCAAGGTTTGCCCACCCTGGAGACCAAATCCAAATACAAAAAAAAAATCAACCAATCTTCGAACGCTAAATCTCGGTAACTAAACAGTTCATAAAAAACAATCAAGGTGCTCGTAGACAAAATCAAAATCAAAATTAATTCATTCAATTGAGGTTGATGATCAACACTTTTTGAACGTTAAAATTACAGTCTCCCAAAAAGCCCGCCTTTTGTCACTTTCTGTTGTTTTTGCTGGGAAGAAGAAATGGCGGAACGAACTCCCCAGCAACACGTCTGGTCTGCTGTGCAACTCTGTAAAATTAAAATACACCCAGCCACCAAATACGGCATTGACAGTTCGCTTCACTCAAGTTCATACGGATGAACTTGAGTGAAGTGAACTAACAATGCCTAATATTAGTATGGAATGACACCTCAATTCGGCTTCACTTCACCACATTTTAAGGGGGTGATTATAACAGGATCGCACTGCTCTTATTTCATACTAGGTAATGCTAGGCAATGACGGACGGTTCACTTTACTTAAGTTTTCATTGGGTGATTTTTACTGAATTGGCTGGCTGATAAGTTTCAAGAACATAAAATACAGTACAGTATAATTAGTTAACATTATAGGTAAATCAATTACTTATTAAAATTAAATTAATTGCTACATGCTAGTCAGCACACTCCAAACTCCAACATACAAAATAATAAAAATACATACATACCTATGTATTTTTAACCCCCGACGCAAAAAGAGGGGTGTTATAAGTTTCACCGCTATGTGTGTGTGTCTGTCTGTCTGTCTGTCTGTCTGTCTGTCTGTCTGTCTGTCTGTCTGTCTGTCTGTGGCACCGTAGCGCCCAAACGGGTGAACCGATTTAGATGCGGTTTTTTTTATTTGAAAGCAGGGTTTCTTGCGATGGTTCTTAGACATAATTCATCAAAATCGGTTCAGCCGTTTCAAGGTTATCAGCTCTTTTGTGTTAGCTACCGTTGCTATATTAGACGTCTATGGGTATTAACTTTACTTACAAACATATGTGTGTCTTAAAATTTCAAACACCCATGTGTGTAATATTAATAAGCAACATTGTGGTGTATTTGGTCTGATGCAGCCAGGATATCTAGCAGACTAATACACTCTTGGAAAAATAACAGCAGATATGTCGTGTTTGGATTCGTTTTAACCTGCAATTGATTCTGCACACAATGCACTGATGGCAGCTGGATGAGCTGATGCTACTGCCAGGCTATCCAGCACACCAGTAGGTAGACTCTTGACAAAATAATAGCAGATATGTCGTGTTTGGATTCATTTCAACCAGCATTTGATTCTACACACAATGCCTTGATGGCAACACGATGAGCTGATGCTGCAGCCAGGCTACCCAGCGCACCAGTAGGTAAACTCTTGACAAAATAATAGCAGATATGTCGTGTTTGGATTCATTTCAACCAGCATTTGATTCTAAACACAATGCACTAATGGCAACAGGATGAGCTGATGCTGCAGCCAGGCTATCCAGCACACCAGTAGGTAGACCCTTGACAAAATAATAGCAGATATGTCGTGTTTGGATTCGTTTTAACCAGCATTTGACTCTACATACAATGCACTGTAAAATTCTCATAACTGTAAACTCTATAAAACAAAATTAATGCGTTTAAAAAATATAAAATAAAAATTAAATTAAAAATTTTAAAAAACCCCCATCGCAAAAAAGTAAAACATTTAAAAAGTTAAAAATAACACTTTAGCCATGAAATTTTACGTAACGTCGGGGTACCGTTAAAATAAGTAGGTACCTACATACCTAAAGTACTAGGAACATTTCTTACTTAAGCGGTACCCCGACGTGAAGTAAAATTTCATGGCTAAAGTGTTATTTTTAACCCCCGACGCAAAAAGAGGGGTGTTATAAGTTTCACCGCTATGTGTGTGTGTCTGTCTGTCTGTCTATCTGTCTGTCTGTCTGTCTGTCTGTCTGTCTGTCTGTCTGTCTGTCTGTGGCACCGTAGCGCCCAAACGGATGAACCGATTTAGATGCGGTTTTTTTTATTTGAAAGCAGGGTTTCTTGCGATGGTTCTTAGACATAATTCATCAAAATTGGTTTAGCCGTTTCAAGCTTATCAGCTCTTTTGTGTTAGCTACCGTTGCTATTTTAGACGTCAATGGGTATTAACTTTACTTAAAAACATATGTGTGTCTTAAAATTTTACACACCCATATGTGTAATATTGATAAGCAAGATTATGCTGTATTTGGTCTGATGCAGCCAGGATATTTAGCAGACTAATACACTCTTGGGAAAATAACAGCAGATATGTCGTGTTTGGATTCATTTTAACCAGCATTTGATTCTGCACACAATGCACTGATGGTAACAGGATGAGCTGATGCTGCATCCAGGCTATCCAGCACACCAGTAGGTAGATTCTTGACAAAATAATAGCAGATATGTCGTGTTTGGATTCATTTTAACCAGCATTTGATTCTGTACACAATGCCCTAGTGGCAACAGGATGAGGTGATGCTGCAGCCAGGCTATTCAGCACACCAGTAGGTAGACTCTTGACAAAATAATAGCAGATATGTCGTGTTTGGATTCATTTCAACCAGCATTTGATTCTAAACACAATGCACTGATGGCAACAGAATGAGCTGATGCTGCAGCCAGGCTAGCCAGCACACCAGTAGGTAGACTCTTGACAAAATAATAGCAGATATGTCGTGTTTGGATTCGTTTTAACCAGCATTTGACTCTACACGCAATGCACTGAAAAATTCTCATAACTGTAAACTCAATAAAACAAAATTAATGCGTTTAAAAAATTTAAAATAAAAATTAAATTAAAAATTTAAAAAACCCCCACCGCAAAAAAGTAAAACATTTAAAAAGTTAAAAATAACACTTTAGCCATGAAATTTTACGTAACGTCGGGGTACCGTTAAAATAAGTACCTATATACCTTCAAGTACTAGGAACATTCCTTACTTAAGCGGTACCCCGACGTGAAGTAAAATTTCATGGCTAAAGTGTTATTTTTAACTTTTTAAATGTTTTACTTTTTTGCGGTGGGGGTTTTTTAAATTTTTAATTTAATTTTTTATTATTTTGTTTGTTGGAGTTTTAATTTTAATAATGGATTTGTGATTACCTATCGACTACTAAACTCAAGCAAAAGCTGAATAAAGAGATTAGGTATCCAGGTGTAAAGGGCGTGCCCGCTTATATAATTATTATTATGCAGTATCGGATTACATCCTTAGGTCCGTGACACGAAGTCACTAAAAACTTTTTTTTTAAGAAAATACAACCGACTCCCTAAAAATGTAAAATAACTCTAGTTTCGGAAGTCTAAAAAGTCTTTATTTATAAGTTTTTTGTTCTGTATTAGTACCTACTGTTACAAAACTAAAAATTTATAAATAGGTACTTAACGACTTTTTAACAAAAACACCAAAGCCAGACTTCCGAAACTAAAGTTATTTTACGTTTTTATGAAGTCGGTTGTATTTTCTTATAAAAAAAGCTTTTAGTGATTTCATGTCTCGGACCTATGGATATAATCCAGTACCTACTGCAAAGTAATAATTATGTAAGCGGGCACGCCCTTTACACCTCACTTAATCACCAAAAGGACCCGGGGGTCCTCGCGCTACGTGTATTATGTTAACACTAGAGAAAGGTAGTGATCACTCTATCCCCGAGAGGACCCCGGGGTCCTCGCGCTACGTGTATTATGTTAACACTAGAGAAAGTAGTGCTATTTGAAGTATCTGGATACCTAATCTCTTTATTCAGTTTTTTTTAAAGCTTTTGCTTGAGTTTAGTAGTCGATACACCTATATATTTTTAGTATTTTGTATGTTGGAGTGTTATTTTATTATTTTATTTTTTTTAGTTAGCATGTAACAATTAATTTAATTTTAATGATTGACTTATAATGTAACTAATTACATATATACTGGAAAAATATAAATCACCTACTGAGATGATGTATATTTTTCCAGTATTTTAATATTACAACCAAACGACTTCGCCGATGTCGATGAAATTTAAAATAAAAACTTTTTTGCAAAAAATAAAACCGACTTCAAAAAAAACACTAAACGGTGTAAAATAACTCTAAATTCGGAAGTCTGTGGCTTTGGTGGGTTTGTCTTACTCATGATGGGCCACCGACTTCCGAATTTAGAGTTATTTTACACCGTTTAGTGTTTTTTTTGAAGTCGGTTTTATTTTTTGCAAAAAAGTTTTTATTTTTCCATTTTTAGTTGTTACCATATAATATTTGCCATGAATTTATTTTATATTGTTAATTGTTAACAATACATGTCATCATAATAGGGTTTTCCACTAATCCCTAATAAATTAAAATTAACATACCTAACTGACGAAATTTAGGTATATTGTACCCACCTGCGTACCCCTCAGAGCATACAGGCGTGATGATACGTCATTATGTTGTATAAACAATAAACATCCAAGCGATTCCAGCAATCACGACAGATTTGCCGTTTATTTTTGAAGAGTTCCGTTGTATATCTTCGAAGATCAGCACAAGATCTTCACCAAATTAAAATGGGACCACCTCAAGAGTATACTCTTTCAAATAAAAAAAGAATTTTGAGAATCGGTCCACAAATGGCGGAGAATTCAGGTAACATACATAAAAAAAAAAAAAAAAAAAAAAAAAAAAAAAAAAAAAAAAAAAAAAAAAAAAAAAATACATACACACGAACATAGAACCTCCTCCTTTTTTGAAAGTCGATTAAAAAACGCGGAAAGTAGGTACATTAATCGTCTCAAATAAAAAATAGGATTTTCCAAATCGGCTCGTAAATGGCAGAGTTACGGGGGTCGAATTGAGAGAACCTCCTCCTTTCCTTTCTTTCCTTTCCCTTCTCCTTTCTTTCCTTTTTTTTCCTTTAACTGAAATTGCATCATTTTGCGAGTTCTATGACCATCGAAGCTAAATTTTTAAAAAAGTTAACAGTTAAAACAATAAATAAAACCAAGAATGGTATACTCACCCCAGGAATGTGCCAACCCCAGGCCCAGTGCAATTATCACCAACACACTCTGTGTTCTAGACATTTTAAACCCCCAGGATTTTTTAAGCGTTTTCAACAGAAGTAGGTGCAGCGTCCACCACTGGCAATCGCCCTTCGATTAATAAAATAAAATTTAGCAAAATAATAGTTCCGCAAACTCGATAGGCATATAAAAATCTCTTATCTTAGACAACAACCTTGTTATTCACAGTGATCCCAAATATATGTAGGTAAGTTTCCAATTATTTCAAGTAAGTAGGCAATGTGTAGGTATAATATTTACTGATTGGTATTATGGGCCTCTGGTCTTGGGTACGATTATCAGGTTGCGCAAAGCTAAATTGGATTTTCTCAAAGACATTCAATACCTATAGAACGGACATCACGAACAAAATTTTCGTCGGAGAAAAAGTGTGTCCTGCAGGATACAAGTCTATGAGTTTTTTGTAGTACGCTCCGCTGCCGCTCCAATATTCATATATTATTCAAGATGGCGTTACTGAGTCATGGGATCAAAGTTTTTCGATGACATTTCCTTGACATGCCCGCTCTAAAGTATTTTAAATCTCTTTGGACTTTCTTAACTGCAATTACTCAGATTTCTTAGTAACGATCCGGAGTCTGGATTTGTGCCCGGTTGATGGGAATAGGCTCGCCCCTATTAAACTGGGATTTCAATATAACTGGTGAAATGTGGGTGTAAAAGACATTCAATATACTTACTTACTTGTGTGCTAATGGACACAAGTCGATGGGTCTGGTTTATTACGCTCCGGTGCCGCCCCAATGGGCCATTTGACAATATTTTAGTTTTTAGTCCCTCATCTAGATTACAAGACAATATTCGACACTTATTTTTTTTCTTTTTTCACGTAATCTAAAAAATAACGGCGACACATCGAGACAAAATGTCGCATGACGTTACTAGCCAGTACAGTTTATACTAGTTGATGACGTTACAAGCCCCCTCTCCTCAACTTTAATGCGCTTAATCTAAGCAGTTTAATAGGTCACATTGACCCTTTTCCTACCTTTGTAATGTAAACAGTGTTAATGTTTGTTTGTGTTGTAATGTTGTTTTACGGGGGTGACATGTTCAAATGTGAACAAACCTCCATTTATAAATAAAGGTTTAAAAAAAAATCTAAGCAGTTTTCCATCAATTTGAAAAAAAGAAAAATTCGTGTCGAATATTTTCTTGTAATCTAGATGAGGGACTAAAACTAAAATTTAGTCAAATGGCCCATTGGGCTATATTATGCTAGATGGCTTTACCGAAACGAGCGATCACGGTTTATCTATGACACTTCTTCTTCGCATGTCCTCTCAATAGTATCTTAAATCTCTTTTTTGGTTGTACAGACACCAGCACATCAAGCTACCCCAATGTGTCAAATTTCTTTTATAGTTTTTCAACTTTATATAAAACAGAATAAGGTTCATATTCAATTGGGAAAATTTGACACATTGGGGTAACGTGATGTGCTAGCGTCTGTACTATTAGGTGCACCGAGTGCACCTCAGCCTTCGAGGATTACAGGTGTTATGCTACGTTATCTTAGTTCTACGTTCTTTTTTGAAGCATTCCATGCTGGACTGTTTGCTTCCTAAATAAAATATTTCCGTAAACGGTGTTCTTAGATCCAGGTTTCGATAAAAATGAGTTTTTCCCTTTTTCCCACTGTTTTCCCTCGCTTTACCGTTCCTAATTTACTCATCACCAGTGCTTAAGTTAATGACTAAGTACTCGTTAAATGAGAACTGTGAAGTGAGTTCAATGTAATGCTTGAGTTACTCGTACAATTATAAATATTAAAAGTAACTGGGTAATGTCATTAGGTAGGTACCTACTTCTTAATTTCCTTATTTTTATTCTTCTTTTTTTATACCACTGAGGTGGCATACATTCTTACGGGCCATATGGCAAGCGTTTACCGTAGCCTACAGAAGTCTGCAACATAAGAGGTGTCGCTTGCATGTCGCAGACCCTGTAGAACTCTTTTCTCTCCATTTCTGAAGCTCCTTTTCCGTAAACAGTGTTTTTTGCTCCAGGTTTTAATGAGAATGAGTACTGAGGTGGTAAACAAGTTAGCGGACCGCTTGATGGTGAGCAGTTATTGTAGCCTATAGACGTCTGCAATACCAGAGGTGTCGCTCACATGTTACCGACCTTAAAATATTTTTTCTCTTCTTTCTAAAAACCTATGCTGAGGTACAGCATGGGTTCACATGGTACGCGAACGTAGTGCGTGTGAGCGTTTCTTAATTAAATGATTTCTGGAAACGGTGTTCTAAGATCCAGGTTTTAATAGTAGGTACGAGCACTGAGCCCGCTTGATGGTAAGCAGGTACCATAGCCTTTAGACGTACCAGAGGTGCGCTTGCGCGTTGCCGTCCCTGTAAAACCTTTTCCACTTCTTTTCTGAAGAACCCTATGCTGGAGTGTGTTTCTTAAAAAAAAATACTTCCGTTAACGGTTTTTTTTATCAGGGTTTTAATGAAAATGAGCACTGAGGTGGTAAACCAGTTTACAGCCTGCCTCATGGATAAGCAGTTGCAGTTAGTTAACGTAGCATATAGACATCTGCAACACCAGAGGTGTCGCTTGCGCGTTGCCTACCCAATCAAAGCATTTTCACTCCTTTCCTGAAGAGCCCCATGCTGTAGTGTGTGTGTTCCTTTTTCAAAACATTTCCGTAAACGGTGTTTTTAGATTCAGGTTTTAATGAAAATGAGCACTGAGCTGGTAAACCAGCTTACAGCTCGACTGGTGGTTGAGCAGTTACCGTAGTCTATTATACACCACTATTTTTTAATTAGTACAAAAAAATATTGGGCTGTATCCGTACCTGTTACTGATCATGTTTGCGTAATCAAAAGTAAAAAAACGAAATTAAATTTTTAAATATGTTATACTATTTAGTTAAATTATAACAAAAACAGATGCTTGAGCGAGATCACGCGAACGTGAGCGAGAGATGACGATTAATGAAAATACTATGTCATGAATAGAATGCATAATATTTCCATAAATTGGATGACTTTTTGGGATATAAACAAACGCTAATAACTTTGCTGTTTAGGAATATTATTTATTTATGCTTACTATACAAATATAATGAGAATACCGTCTAGAGTAAGCCCTTTAAGTATTTGTACTAATTAAAAATTAGTGGTGTATAGACATCTGCAACACCAGGTGTCGCTCGCGCGACGATGGCGCTTTAAAAACCTTTTCACTCCTTTTATGAAGAACCCCATGCTGTAGTGTGTCAGTGTGTGCGGTGGGTGTTTGTTTCATAATTAAAATATTTCCGTCAACATTGTTTTTCCAGGTTTTAATAAGAATGAGCACTGAGGTGTTAAACAAGCCAACAACGGTCCGCTTAATGGTAAGCAGTTACCGTAGCCTATAGACATCTGCAATGCCAGAGGTGTCGCCGACCCTATAAAAAAATGTTCATTCTTTTTTTGAAGAACCCCATGCATGCTTGTGAAGGTGTGGGTCATTTAAAACATTTCCATAAACGTTGTTTTTAGAGCCAGGTTCTAATGATATCCAGATAATACTTTTCTCTCATTCGTAAAAGAGATTATTTCTGTGACTAGGGCGAAGGCAAGACCGTGAATAATACGAACGTTTATACCTTGATAAAAACCAATTATTTTTAGAGATTTGTCATAACCACATATCGTGACGGGAATCTGTTTTTTGATGTACAGCAGTAAGGGCCGAGTAACAACGGAATGGCAGCGAAGCGGCGAGCAGTTTCAGTGTCATACAATTTTAAACTTTATCTTGATTGCTGTAAAACGTAGTATCGTTTCTGATTTGATTCCTGCCACATTATATAGTAGGATTTGGACCCAATCCAATACTTCAAAAAACATGGAAATATTATACCTACGTAATATTCCCATGTTTTTTAAAGGATTGGAATGCACTGCCTGCATAATCTGTTGTGCTCCTCTATCAAATCCGTCCAAAGATTGCTTGTTAGTGATTCGATTTTGGCGACATAATCGTAGTCTGCCATTCCATGTAAGCTATGTTACTTTTAAAGATATTATTTGTTGGTTTAGTAAAATTTTCCCAATCGAACATGAACCTTATTCTTTTGTAATAAAATTGAAAAACTACGACAGAAATTCAACAGATTGGGGTAGCTAATACCTTGATGTGCTGGCCTCCGTACAATAAAAACCGACTTAAAAAAAACCACTAACCGATGTAAAATAACTCTAAATTAGGAAGTCTGTGGCTTTGGTGGTTTTGTCTTATTCATGATGGGCCACCGACTTCCGAATTTAGAGTTATTTTACATCGGTTAGTGGTTTTTTTTAAGTCGGTTTTATTTTTTGCAAAAAAGATTTTTATTTTTCCATTTTTAGTTGTTTCCATACAAATATTTGCCATGAATTTATTTTTATATTGTTATTTGTTAACAATACATAATGGTAATAGGGTTATCCACTTATCCCTAATAAATGAAACTTAACATACCTAACTGTCGAAATCTAGGTATATTGTACACATCTGCGTACCCCTCAGAGCGTACAGGCGTGATGATACATCATGATGTTGTATAAACAATAAATATCCAAGCGATTCCAGCAATCAGGACAGATTTGCCGTCAATTTTTGAAGAGTTCCATTGTATATCTCCGAAGATCAGCACCAGATCTTCACCAAATTAAAATGGGACCACCTCGGAAGTATACTCTTTCAAATAAAAAAAGAATTTTGAGAATCGGTCTACAAATGGGGGAGAAATCGCGTAACAAACACACAAAAAAAAAAAAAAAACATACCGTCGAATTGAGAACGTCCTCCTTTTTTTTGAAGTCGGTTAAAAATAGAGAGAATATTCTATTCTATTCTCAATTTAACATACAAGATTAGCTTATTATGTAAGTTTAATGTGGAGTTTTGTAATTCGCTTGCAGTCAATTATTTTTTTATCAACATATTTGGATGTAATGAAATTATTAAGTTAATAAATATACCTTATGTTAAAGATAACTGTTTTTTTATTATTTCCCAAATTCAGTAGGTACTACCTATTTAATAGTAGATTTATCTTGACTAGCGCGCGGAGCAACTATGTAGGTAAAGGAAGCAAATATGCAAAACTCCTATTATACACGCAAGTAGCACTTGCTTATCGCATGCTTAGTTGCCATAGTTCCAACTATAATAAAATAGTGAGTAGGTATATTTTAACAAAACAGAAGAGAGGATAATAGCTATAAAAAACAATTAGAACAAAAAAATAACTAATTACGTATAATTTGGAGGGAGGCCCTGTGGTAAAATCCAGGCTAGCAGGCTATTTTGAACTATTTATGTTATACATCAATGTTATTCACATTCGTTGCTGATCTGAAGTGTTGTCATTTTGAGCCGTTTATGTTTAAAGCTAATGTTATTTTAATTCATTGAAAAATTGAACTGTTGATTATATGGTGTTGATATTTTGATTGTTGATGTTTTTGTTTTTGATGTTGAGTACCCCACCCTATGTTTTATAAGTACCTAAAACAATGTTATCATTCAATACATCGGTACAGGATTTCTTACTGTCTGCAGGTGATATAAAAGCCGTGAAATTGTCCACCTAGAATTTACCACGGACTTAAGATTCACGATGAGCGTCATCAGTAATTAGATAAAGTTTAAGTATATGGGATTTGCATGCTGAATGTTTGTACCTACATTCATCATCATAAACATTTCTTACAAAAAAATAGGCCTCCCTCAAAAATTCCACAACGATCGGTCCTGTGCTGCCTTCATCCATCGACTTCCCAAGATTTTGACTTCATTGACAGCCAGCCAGCCTTCATGAATCTATACATATAATAAGACTGTAAAAAAACTGTGTCTGTACATTGAATATATTTAAAAAATAATAATTGAGGGGGGTTTAGAAACAGTAATAGAGCACGAATCCAAAAAAAAAAGTCTGTCTGTTTGTCTGTTTGTCTGTTTGTCTGTTTGTCTGTTTGTCTGTTTGTCTGTTTGTCTGTTTGTTTGCACGCGCTAATCTTCGGAACTACTGGACGGATTTGAATGTTTTTTTTTTTGTTGTATAGATATTAAGTCTGGTCAACACATAGGCTATAATTTATCTTGGAAACTGGAACACCTGATGCAGAACCGCAACAGACCAGCTAAACTATAGGAGATACAAACATGGTACCATAGCAAAAATTGTTCCACGTGATGAGCATTTTCTGCTGAGAGAATAAATTTGAAGATCCGGAACACCTGATGCAGAACCGCAACAGACCAGCTAAACTATAGGAGACACAAAAATGGTAACATAGCAAAAATTGTTCCACGTGATGAGCATTTTCTGCTGAGAGAATAAATTTGAAGATACGGAACACCTGATGTAGAACCGCAACAGACCAGCTAAACTATAGGAGATACAAAAATGGTACCATAGCAAAAATTGTTCCACGTGATGAGCATTTTTTGCTGAGAGAATAAATTTGAAGATCCGGAACACCTGATGCAGAACCGCAACAGACCAGCTAAACTATAGGAGATACAAAAATGGTACCATAGCAAAAAATGTTCCACGTGATGAGCATTTTCTGCTGAGAGAATAAATTTGAAGATCCGGAACACCTGATGTGGAACTTCAAGAGCCCAGCTACACTATAACATATATTGGAATGACGTCTTAGCAAGAGTTGTTCAGCCTTATGAGCACTCGCTGTTGACGTATAAAAACCGAAGATCTGGAACACCTGTGTGGAACTCCAAGAGCCCAGCTACACCATAACTCACATAGGAATGACGTCTTAGCAAAAGTTGTTCGGTCTGATAGGCATTTCCTGTTGACTTATAAAAATTGAAGATCAGATACATTTGATATAGAAGTTAAAGCTATCACTAATTTCATTGCATATTTATAAAATAACATAAGTACCTCCACGCGGTGAAGGCGGGAACAGTTCAGGGCTGATTTTCGATGACGATGGTATATCATTGAAAATTAGACTCTACTGGCCAAAACTTCCATTTTTTTTTATCGTCTAAATATGCCTTCGGGCTTATGTTATTTGAGTGTTTAATTTCCTTTTCTATTTATCTTTGTTACATGGTTGCCTACCCGGTAACGCTGGGGAGCAGCCACTTAGATTTTAATTGATCAGGTATCATCACAATAAAACTATAACCATACCTAGAAAGAGGTCAAATCTTTCTCAATGTTCCAAAAGTGCTAAATGATTAAAGATCATAAGATCCCAACAATCTACCGAAGAGCGTTAGGAGGGACTTGATGCTGTTCGACAACATGAGGTTGCAACTCGCTCCGTGGAAACTTCTTGGGATCGCGAAGTACGCCTGCATTCTCAGCGTATTTACGCATCTACCAGGTATCCAGGTCTCTAGACACCAGTGAAGAATATATGACTGACCGCTGATCATGAACATCATGCACTGTCTCGCGAGTTGGAGACGTTCACGGAAAAAGCATGACGCTTGAGTTTTCAGCGTAAATACGCATCTACTCTAGAGATAAGTGGGGGAAGGAGATGCGCGACTGACCGCTGAGCGTGAACGTCACGCAACATATAGGCTATAATTTATTTTGGAAAATGGAACACCTAAAGTAAAAGAGATATAAAAATGGTGCCATTGCTAAAACTATTTCACGTGAAGAGTGTTTTCTGCTGTGAGACTAAATTTGAAGATCTGGAGCACCTGTAGTGGAACTCTAAAGCCCAGCGACAATATAGCATATACATAATAAAAATGGCGTCTTAGCAAAAGTTGTTAAGTCTGGTGGCATTTCCTGTTGACCAACAAAAATAAAAAATCTGGAACGTCTTGGATCGTCTCGCGCATTCCATTGTTTTGCCGTCCCCGGGCTTTTACAATTCGACGTCAGACGTTTCAGATCTTCGATTTTGACGACCCCGTTGTCGCTGGCATAAGCAACAGGATCCGCGTACGAAGTCGCGGGCAGAAGCTAGTAATAAATAAATGTAACCTATGTTTCTGTTGATTTATTACTATATCAACTATATCGACGGCATTCAGAAGCCATGAAAACGAACAGACTTGTGAGTAGTATTTGGAATGGAATGGAATAGAAAATGGAAAAAAATCAATGGGTCCTGAATCGCGTGATGCATACTGCATAGGTATATTATCTACCTACTTATCCAATTTTATTTTCTGATTTCCACTTTAATGCAGGTAAGCACCTACCTACTTAGCACCCAATATTAATCAAATAGATTGGTTACCTACTAATGATAAGAGTGCTTGTAAGGGGGTCTAGTTCATAATATCGACAATCACTACATCGATGGTCGCTGTATCGAAAACGTACCATCGACGGGCTAATGTATCGACAGTACCCCAAATCGATGGTACGCTACATCGACAGTAGGTACCTACCCTAAATCGTTGGTACGCTACATCGTTAGTACGCTAAAACGACGGTATGCGGCAGCGTACTATCGATTTGGTTTACTGTCGATGTAGATATACCGTCGTTTTAGCGTACTAACGATGTAGCGTACCAACGATTTACGGTACTGTCGATGTAGCGTACCATCGATTTGGGGTACTGTCAATACATTAGCCCGTCGATGGAACGTTTTCGATACAGCGACCATCGATGTAGTGATTGTCGATATTATAAACTAGACCCCTTGTGAGGTTCATTAAAAAAAACAAATGTACAGTTTTACAGCTATAGCAAAATTCAGGACCGCACAGAACGTCACGCACTTTCACCCGCGTTTTGCCGTTCCCATGGTAATACAGGGATAAAAAGTAGCCTATGTCACCCGGGTTTATAGCCCATCGCTGAAAGAATTTCTCAAATCGGTCAAGTATTTTTTAAGTTTTTCTTATAATAGTCTCTCGTTATAAACCTACAAAAACACAAATCGTCCCTCGTTATAATATTAGCTATAGATTTAGAAGAATTAAAGATTAAGATTACTTTTCCACGCCTTGTTTTATTTTTAAACCTTCAATAAAAAATACTTTCCTAAGATTAATATTGAGATTAAAGCGAGCGAAGCCTTTGGGCAAAAGCTAGTTAAAAATATAAAGCGACGATATATATCTTTGGGACCTGCAGAAACATTTTGAATACCTATTGTAAATATATTATGGAAACGATCACAAGCGAACTGCAAAAACAAGATAACAATGAATTCTTATCACATAACTACTTAATTCGTAGAAAAAATCTGTAAGTAGTTACCTATAAATTCGATATCTTATTAATATCCCTGAGAAAATCATAATAAGTGGTGGATACTTTGCAAAACACAGATAAGTAGGGATGTCGGAAATTTAAATCGTAGATCGTAGCAAAAGTATTAATATTCGAGAAAAGGTAGGTAGTGCCCTTGCGCTTCACTTGGCTCGTGTTGGCGGGGGCCAGTGTTGGGTCAATCAACTAATTTTTTCAATCAATTGATTAGTTATGACTAATTTAGTCACAACTAATTTAGTCACGATTGATTTAATCATGACTAAATTAGTTAAGTATAATCATAACCTCAGACCAATAAAAATATTGGTCTGAGATCATAACTACATAAATTAGTCATTAGTCATTCAATCATTATTTTTGATTGATGACTAAACTAAAAATGCTAAGCTGACTAACTCCATTTTTTGTTTCGTGAGACATCTATCGCGCTATTTAAATTATTCATCACTCTAAGTTGATTGATAGCGTTCTCCATTTTTGTATTTGTACATGTTTTTTTTTTATTATAACTGCTACTACGGTAAAAAGTTGAAAGTAGATAAAAGGCAAAAAAGGGTGAAGGAGATTCTTGCACATTGATCACATGACACACGCAATAGGTAACGTCGTAGACATGGCCCCCACCACTCGTGCGCCGCACACGCAACTGTTCGTGTAACTGGCAACGGCGTAATTTTAGATATTAAATTAGTCATAAGAAATTTAGTCATGATTAAATAACTAACACTAACACTAATCAATCTTCAATCACCGTACATGATTGAATTTTTTTAGTCATTACTCATTAGTCATGATTAAATAATTTTCAATTTTTTAATCATCAATCAAACTAAATTTTGCACAACATTGGCGGGGGCTTTACCGTGCCCCCAGATATTTATGAATACCTATCGATATTTTTTGGACAAGCCTAACAGCTACCTACATCATTTGGTATCAGCTTTCGTCAACATTCCAAGCTGTGATTTTGTTTGAAGTCTTCACAAAAAAAAAAAACAGAGCGAGTAAAATATTAGGTAAACACATTTTTAATAAATAAATAAATCACGGCAAAGCGCGCGGCGTTTGGCGTTTTTTTAACGGCAAAGTTCCATAATTGTTAGTACCTAGGTATGTACAGACGCCAGCACATCAAGTTACCCCAATGTGACACAATTTCCGAATTGAATTTTGATTGATTTTTGATGTGCTGGCGTCTGTATGTACAGACACCAGCACGTCAAGTTACCCCAATGTGTCAAATTTCTTTGATCGTTTTTCAACTTTATGTCAAACTACATAAGGTTCATATTCAATTGGGAAAATTTGACACTTTGGGGTAACTTGATGTGCTGGCGTCTGTACCATGCAAAACATCACCTACGTTATCAGTAATAGGTCAATTCAGATTTAATAAAAAGTACTTACTCAAGGTTTTTCTTTACCACCATTTGTGTGTGACGTGGCAGATATAAGGATCAGTCAAAAGGATTCGCAATTTATTCCTGTTTACGTAGGTGATGTTTTGCATGGTACAGACGCCAGCACATCAAGTTACCCCAATGTGTCAAATTTTCCCAATTGAATATGAACCTTATTCTGTTTGACATAAAGTTGAAAAACGATCAAAGAAATTTGACACATTGGAGTAACTTGATGTGCTGGCGTCTGTACTTAATAATTTAAGTGTCTTTAATTACTTATACGATTAAATATTCAGCATTTTGTTCCTGTTACGTCCAATAATCCAAAACATGATTTAATTCTTCTCAATTACGTTAGTGTTTATGAGATAATTTGTCACGTTTCAAAACAATCTTAACTCGCCTTTAAGTCTTGTGTTTTATTAATCAGCACGCAAGTAGGTAGGTATTTGGGTACCTATCTTGAGTATAAATAGGTACTTACTTAACTATCCTTGGAAAACAAAGTTGTTTTTCTGAGTATTTCAGGAGTTAATCATCAAAATATTATATAAATATAGATAATGCAGTGCAGACTGTGTTATAGCGATAATGAACAATCCAAATAAAACAGTTTATTGAACTTTAACTGCAATTTTAAACATAAAAAAGTACCTACTCAATCTTTAAGGATGACCCAAGAAACTGATGCTTCTAAGAATTGTGGAAGTCAGATCTAAGACTTAATCTTTGATGAGAAATCTTGTTTAAATTGACCTACTAAATAAATTATTTCTCTAATCTAGTACGCAAACCAAAAACTTGGGATCAATATTACGTAACGTGATTTTGTGATTATTATATAAGAATATTGCATTTACGTAGGAATGTGAGTATTGTTTTTTCTTCTATCGTAAAACGATTTAGTTTATAATCTTATTCTATTTATTGCATTGTTATACGAGTACATAATATATTTGTCTTTTTTAACGAAAAAGGGGGAGGTTCTATGTTCGTGTGTATGTATTTTTTTTTTTTTTATGTAGGTATGTTACCTGATTTCTCCGCCATTTGTGGACCGATTCTCAAAAATCTTTTTTTATTTGAAAGAGTATACTCCTGAGGTGGTCCCATTTTAATTTGGTGAAGATCTGGTGCTGATCTTCGGAGATATAGAATGGAACTCTTCAAAAATAGACGGCAAATCTGTCGTGATTGCTGGAATCGCTTGGATGTTTATTGTTTATACAACATCAGGACGTATCATCACGCCTGTATGCTCTGAGGGGTACGTAGATGTGTACAATATACCTAAATTTCGACCGTTAGGTATGTTAAGTTTTATTTGATAGGGATATTTAGATAACCCTATTACCATGACATGTATTGTTAACAATTAACAATATAAAATAAATTCATGGCAAATATTTGTATATGAACAACTAAAAATGGAAAAATAAAAACTTTTTTGCAAAAAATAAAACCGACTTAAAAAACACTAACCGGTGTAAAATAACTCTAAATTCGGAAGTCGGTGGCCAATCATGAATAAGACAAAACCACCAAAGCCACAGACTTCCTAATTTAGAGTTATTTTACACCGGTTAGTGTTTTTTAAGTCGGTTTTATTTTTTGTAAAAAAGTTTTTTTTAATACTTTGTCATGTGGGTGTATCCGGATCACAACGGGACCTATCAGAATAACAGCGCTGCGGTATTTATATTTTTTAAATGTCGCACGCAGCTAATGCCAGGTAGGGCTTTTCTGGTCTCGCACAGGTCTTTTGTGTTTTATTTGTTTTCTATGTTGTTAGAATTTTTGTTTTAAATAATATGTTCTGTGCGTCCAAATAAACGATTTTCTATCTTTCTTGCTTTGTTTTTGGTAGGTTATGTGTAGAACCAGTGTAGTAAGCTTAATAGGTTGAAATTCGACCACTAGTTGACTACTACCGGTACTAGTAGTAACATTATAATAAAAACGAGCAATTTACTTATGATGTGTAATATCTTTCATCTGGGTTGCTGTATACTTATTGTGGGAGTGATTTCGTGAAAAGGGACGGAAATGTGGTACAGGAAACCGGGGAAGCGCGCGCTATTGGTTGATTTGATCAATGAGTGCGCGGTGGCGGTGAGTTGACTATGAGATAGTGCCAATCCATTTTGCGTGAGGTAGTACTGAAGCCAGCATGAAGCTAACAAACCATAAAGCTACCATACTGCATATTTTCCTAATTGAACATGAACCTTATGCACCGAGTTTGTTTTTGACCGGGTTTGTGATAAAGTTGAAAAACTAGGTATGAAAGAAGTTTGACACATTGGGGGTAACATGATGTGCTGGGCTCTGTACCAGGTCGAACTGTCATTTTATTTTATGGAGGCGCGTATATTTAACACGTTAACATCTCAGATGTTACATTACACACCATACGCGCCTATTGTAAGGCTCGCTCGTTTTTACCATTTAATTTTAATATGTTCTTTAAAAAAAGGTCACATAAACATTTCAATCAGTTTATTATTAATCCATACTTACTACCTAGACATAATATTTACAATCTTAACTCAAGGGACTAAAAATTAAAATTCTTTGCAATACTCAACCCGATTATTCTACGCGGCTTGCCAGTTTTTCCCAATATGACAGCAGATTTAACTAATGATGATGATTTAGCCGCCCGATTTTGTCACTTTTCAAACTTTTAGGAGTTGCTAGAGCTATAGTTTCGTACATTAGTTATTTCTAATTTTCTTTCCTAATACATTTCAATGAAAATGGTGACTAAGACTTCACTCTCACAAAACAAGTTTCATCTGACTCTCAAGTCAACATGTTTCGACTTGTCAAGAGGAATAGTTTCATTTCGCATACCATCATCATTTAAACATAATTGACCTAAACAGTTTTACAAAGAAAAACGTGAGGAACCCTGGACTTGTTATTGATACAAGTTTGAAATCACCATTCCACCTCGAGCAAGCGTTGTGAGCAATGCCCTAGCCTTTTCTATATGGGAAGATGCCTTTGCTCTGTGTGGGACGGTACCAGGCTGGTTTAACTCGGTGTAGGTCCCGTAACTCGCTACAAAAGCCCCTCCATTTCTTTCATGAACTGCATGTAAGCATCATCTTTGCTAGGCAGTTGTTTAGGTAAGTCGGCCGTTCTCTGAATTGCCCCGGATTTAAGTCCAGGCTTAGCCTTCTTGTCTTCGCGTTTGACTCGTAATGCTGAGGGCACGAATCTTGTGACGTCTGCAGAAAGGTTCCGAATTTGTGGCTTGGCACTGATTGTTGCACCTAGAAAAATGATGACACAAGGTTATTAGGTTATTCTATTGATTAAATTCAGAATTGGGAGTAACAATCTTGGATATCAAGATGTTTCTATCCATACCCATAAATATGAGTAACCTTTATTTAACCGGCGCACAGTGGAACGAATGTATGGGAGCGGTTGGACGTAGACATGTCCGAAAAAAAAGAGTAAAATTATGCCAAACTAATGATGCCATCTTATTCGATTACTTAATGCCTTCATAACTTGTGGTGATGAATTTCTTCATAACTCCCATATTTCGGGAGTAATTTGAGAAAATGTGAAATTTTACTATGAAAATGAGTGTATCGAGCTCTCTCCCTCCTGATTCCGGGCTTGTTTCAAGTAGCGGTCTCTAATATCATAATGCTAATACTAAGAGCTATATTTAATACTAAGACACATAGTGCGCCAAATGCGCACTTTCTGGGATAAAGAGTGATGTTTATTTTATAACACAATTTTTTTATTTTTTGTTTATTTTGTTGATTAAAACCGTTTTTCTAAAGGTTTACCTTATTACAATAACATTTCTGAGCAGCCAATTAGAGAAGATATAAGCTAATTAGGATATATAATTAGGGACTTAAGGTTTACATATAAAACTGATGCACTAATGATTACTGATAAGAACATTGCTATTATTTAATTACTAAATGGCTCTTAATACACTAATTTAGCATGCATCATTTACTAATTATCACAATAACTAATTACCTTGCAATATTTAACAAAGGATACCTGGGATACCTGGATTTTATATAAATAGGTCACTATTAGTAACTTTAAAATCAGTGTTGATTTACACCTCGTTGTATCCAAGCTAATCTCGCAATGTATTTTCCAAATTTTAATACAAATCTTGATATTCACGTTGCTTTATGCGCACGCGCACATAAAGATTTACGCGACTTTAACTATTTGTTCAGTGTTTTAAAAGATAACAGTTGTGTTCAGTTATGTGAAAGTGCTGAAACAAGTTTAAAAGACTGGTGTCGTCGATTTTGCTACCGCATTTATGCAAAATGGACACAGTCTGGAAGAAGCACAGATAAGTTTCGGAAGAAACATGAGATTTGGCTACAGGCTGCAATTCAATGGCCGGAATTACAGAATGAAAATATGGAACCTTCTACAGAAAATATAAGTGACGTCATCGAGCCCATAATTTCTCCTGCTAAATCTGATGCTTCAACTTGTACACATCCTAGTCCTCGTAAATCTTTTGAGGACCTTAGTAACCGGCAAAAAAGAAGACGCACTGAAGATAGTCTTTCATGCAGCAGTAGCAGCGCTGAAATTATGTTTTCGGCCGAAAGGGCGCTTCAAAAGGCAGGACAAAGCGATACAGCTTATGTTATGAAATACTTGACGGAGAATCCAGAAGAGGCCTCAAAAATCAAAGCCTTCATTGAAGGTTAATCAATTCAGGTACGGGAAATATCCCCTTTGAAGGCATTGGCTCTTTATGTATCGATGAACTTATCGAAATGGCGCTATAACACTCTTCGGGATTTCAACACTCAAGAAGGAGCTCTTCAATACCCGAGTTACTACATGTTGGTTAAAGAAAAAATTAAGTGCTATCCGGCCAAAGAAGATCTCACAGTTACAGAGAGCTCTGCAAAAATCAAATTACAAGCCTTGATGGATTTAACCTCAAGAAGACTTATTAGGTCGTTAGAAACCCCTGTTGATCCCAATCAACAGCTCGTATTGACCAGCAAATGGGGTTTTGACGGATCATCTAGCCAAAGCATTTATCATCAAAGGACGAGTGAAGATGAGCAAATCGATCTTGCTAGTAATTTTATGATTAGTCTTGTACCACTGCGGCTCGTCTCAAAAGGTGTAACAATTTGGGAAAACGAGCGACCATCTTCCACTTCATTTTGCCGGCCAATATTGTTTAAGTTTATAAAGGAAACCAAAGAAAATGTGCAGAGAGAGATGGCTGAAATCGAAGCAGAGATTGAAGCCTTAACTCCATCCACCATCACTGATGGAATTAGTGTCAAACACCAACTGCTGTTGACAATGATTGATGGTAAAATTCATTCCATTATATCCAATACAGCAGCTTCAGTGTGTGACATATGCAAGGCTTGTCCTAAAGAAATGAATAATTTAGAGTTAATCAAAGATAAACACGCAAACGAGGACATGTATAAATATAGCTTAAGCACCCTTCACGCTTGGATTCGCTCAATGGAATGCTTATTACACATTTCCTACAAATTAGACATAAAATCATGGCAAGTAAGGGGTGATATAGCAAAAAGGCAAGTTGATGACAGGAAGAAAAGAGTTCAAGAGGCTGTAAGAAGAGAAACGGGCTTGCTTCTCGATGTTGTGAAACAAGGCAGTGGATCCACCAACAATGGCAACTCGGCAAGGAGATTTTTTGAAAACTACACTAAATCTGCTGAACTGACCGGAATAGATGCTATGCTTTTAAGAAAAATCTGTGTGATCTTGCAGTGTATTTCATCAGGAGAGAAGATCAACGTAACTAAATTCCGAGAGTTCTGCTTTGATACTGCTAAGCTTTACGTGGAGTTATACCCATGGTATTATATGCCTTCTTCACTTCATAAAATTTTAATGCATGGGCCAGACATAGTTCAGAACATGTCAATTGTGCCCATTGGTTTTCTATCCGAAGAGGCATCTGAGGCTAGAAATAAAGATTTTAGAAAATATAGAGAGGGGCATTCTCGAAAGCATAGCAGTATCTCATGCAATGAAGATATTATGCACAATCTTTTACTGTCTTCTGATCCACTTGTTACAAGTATCCGTCCAAAAGGAAATAAGTTTGTAAAAAAATCTTCTTTTAAGGAATTTTATGAGTTACGGATTCTGAGAAAAGTGATATCGAATTTGTTAACATAAATGATTTAGCGGACATCGATTCTGAATTTGAATTAATTGATGATGATGATGATGACGAAGATAATTAAATGATGTTATTGTTTTAAAATGTGTAACTTAGTAAATTAGAGCTTACATCTTAATTATTTATTGTACTTTTAATGAAACTAGGTAATTTATTATCAACTTACTTAAAAGTCATACTCTCATCAGTTCTTGTGAATATTTTTGTTAATATATATTTCTGTATATATATAATATATTTATAGACCTCTTAATAAGTCTGTCTGCGGTTTAAAGTAAATACAAATGGGGAAAAAACGTTTTTTTTTAAATTTTCATTTCCTTTTATCCCAGAAAGTGCACATTTGGCGCACTATGTGTCTTAGTATTAAATATAGCTCTTAGTAATAGCATTACGATATTAGAGACCGCTACTTGAAACAAGCCCGGAATCAGGAGGGAGAGAGCTCGATACACTCATTTTCATAGTAAAATTTCACATTTTCTCAAATTACTCCCGAAATATGGGAGTTATGAAGAAATTCATCACCACAATTTATGAAGGCATTAAGTAATCGAATAAGATGGCATCATTAGTTTGTCATAATTTTACTCTTATTTTTCGGACATGTCTACGTCCAACCGCTCCCATACATTCGTTCCACTGTGCGGCGTGGGGCTGGGCGGACGTGTATGTATGTATGTAACCGACCTTGTTGCGCGTCCTTCTTGGTGATGAGTTGTGGTGCAGCCTGCAGCACGGACAGCTGCGGGTGCGGCTTGGGCGGCGGCGGCGGCACCAGCGGCCGCAGCAGGCGCGGCGGGGCGCCCGGCGGGGGGCCCGGCGGACGTGTATGTATGTATGTAACCGACCTTGTTGCGCGTCCTTCTTGGTGATGAGTTGTGGTGCAGCCTGCAGCACGGACAGCTGCGGGTGCGGCTTGGGCGGCGGCGGCGGCACCAGCGGCCGCAGCAGGCGCGGCGGGGCGCCCGGCGGGGGGCCCGGCGGACGTGTATGTATGTATGTAACCGACCTTGTTGCGCGTCCTTCTTGGTGATGAGTTGTGGTGCAGCCTGCAGCACGGACAGCTGCGGGTGCGGCTTGGGCGGCGGCGGCGGCACCAGCGGCCGCAGCAGGCGCGGCGGGGCGCCCGGCGGGGGGCCCGGCGGACGTGTATGTATGTATGTAACCGACCTTGTTGCGCGTCCTTCTTGGTGATGAGTTGTGGTGCAGCCTGCAGCACGGACAGCTGCGGGTGCGGCTTGGGCGGCGGCGGCGGCACCAGCGGCCGCAGCAGGCGCGGCGGGGCGCCCGGCGGGGGGCCCGGCGGACGTGTATGTATGTATGTAACCGACCTTGTTGCGCGTCCTTCTTGGTGATGAGTTGTGGTGCAGCCTGCAGCACGGACAGCTGCGGGTGCGGCTTGGGCGGCGGCGGCGGCACCAGCGGCCGCAGCAGGCGCGGCGGGGCGCCCGGCGGGGGGCCCGGCGGACGTGTATGTATGTATGTAACCGACCTTGTTGCGCGTCCTTCTTGGTGATGAGTTGTGGTGCAGCCTGCAGCACGGACAGCTGCGGGTGCGGCTTGGGCGGCGGCGGCGGCACCAGCGGCCGCAGCAGGCGCGGCGGGGCGCCCGGCGGGGGGCCCGGCGGACGTGTATGTATGTATGTAACCGACCTTGTTGCGCGTCCTTCTTGGTGATGAGTTGTGGTGCAGCCTGCAGCACGGACAGCTGCGGGTGCGGCTTGGGCGGCGGCGGCGGCACCAGCGGCCGCAGCAGGCGCGGCGGGGCGCCCGGCGGGGGGCCCGGCGGACGTGTATGTATGTATGTAACCGACCTTGTTGCGCGTCCTTCTTGGTGATGAGTTGTGGTGCAGCCTGCAGCACGGACAGCTGCGGGTGCGGCTTGGGCGGCGGCGGCGGCACCAGCGGCCGCAGCAGGCGCGGCGGGGCGCCCGGCGGGGGGCCCGGCGGACGTGTATGTATGTATGTAACCGACCTTGTTGCGCGTCCTTCTTGGTGATGAGTTGTGGTGCAGCCTGCAGCACGGACAGCTGCGGGTGCGGCTTGGGCGGCGGCGGCGGCACCAGCGGCCGCAGCAGGCGCGGCGGGGCGCCCGGCGGGGGGCCCGGCGGACGTGTATGTATGTATGTAACCGACCTTGTTGCGCGTCCTTCTTGGTGATGAGTTGTGGTGCAGCCTGCAGCACGGACAGCTGCGGGTGCGGCTTGGGCGGCGGCGGCGGCACCAGCGGCCGCAGCAGGCGCGGCGGGGCGCCCGGCGGGGGGCCCGGCGGACGCAGCATGCCGCGCGGTAGGCCCGGAAGACCTGGTCAAGAACGCGGTTATATACAAAATCAATGGTTTAACGCCAGCACATTTTTTCCAATTGAACATGAACCTTATTCTGTCTGACATAAAGTTGAAAAACTATCAAATAAATTTGACACATTGGGGTAGTTTAATGTGCTGGCCTCTGTACTATTGAATCATTAATAGACGAGGTTGTCTAATAATTAAAAGTCAAGTATAAAGTTGCAGGTATCTTTCTCGACCTTAGTATTGCTATTGACACAGCCGACCACGATATTCTCGTAGCCAAGTTAGGACAATATGGTATACGAGATTATGAACTCATGCTATTCAAATCGTATCTACATAATAGCCGCCAGTATAATATATAGAAATAAAGTATGCACTTAATGGAGAAGAAAACATATAACTCCGATAAGTCACTACACACCGTGGTTTCTCTCAGGGACCCTGATCTAGGCCGAATTTTCTTTACCCTGTTTCTAGGCGATGAAGTTAATTTCATAAAAATACACATTACTGAAACACCGAAACCGACACATATTTTTGCCGACGACACCAACGCAAAATTAATTTTTTTTTTTTTAAATCCAAAATGAATTCAATGGTAAACGCTTTTGGAAACTGGATTGGAATCAACAATCAAAAATGTTTAATTCTAATAAACCGAAATGTGTATTGTTCAAGTAGGTAGTCGAAAGTCCGAAATTATGCTAGTCTAGGTCTAAGGTTTTATCTTATGGTGACAATATAGAAGTGGTTGACAGTGTCAAATTACTTGGTGTTAAGAATGATGCATTTCTGAGAACTGAAAGTGTGTTAGCTCAGCTTGCTATGTAATCAGAAGCCTGAGAAAAGACCCAACTTTGCCTCAACTTCATAAGATGATGTATGTACACTTTGCGTTAGTTTATTTATTTATTTAGTCAAACCAAATAAATACACAGAAACACATTCACAGTGCAAATCATATTTAAATGTATTAGCATTGCATGCATCTAAATTATAAGCGAGCACAGCATTTAATTCAGATCTCACTATACAATAACTAACATAAGGATGGCTAACAAAGTAAAATAAACTGAGATCAGCAATATTTTATGCTTGAACTTAAAATTTTATCTTTAAAATTGGTTGAGTCCAAGTTAAGCCTACAACAATTAATGCCAGCCAAGTACTTTGTAGTACACAAACGGAATGCACGATCCAACACATGTTTCACAAAGGTTTTACCTGATGGCGGTCCAGGCGGGCCAGGTGGACCCGGCGGGGGCCCGGGTGGACCTGGTGGGGGTCCAGGAGGAACCAGCCGCATTGGCGGGGCCATTGGTACACGAAGAGGCGGTGGACGAAGACCTGGAAAGATTACATACATACATAACGTCACGCCTGTAATCCCCGAAGGGCCAGGCAGAGGTGTACCTGGTAGTACACCCACATTTCGCCAGTTATATTTGAGTCCTATGTAATAGGGGGCGAGCCTATTGCCATCAATCGGGCACATATCCAGACTCCGGGCTACTACTAAGAAATTCCAGATAGAAAAACTCAATAACACTTCGCCCGACCTGGGGATCGAACTCGGGACCTCATGCTCAGCAGTTGCGCTTGCGTCTACTAGACCAATGAGGCACTCCAGTCCTGAAAGATTATGAGGCCGTAAATATGGTTATTGTATTAATGATACAGACAATCCCTTTTAAGGGAATATTCATGTTTTAGGAGTCTATTTGATTTATTTATTAACTTGAATGCTTTGACATCATTGAGTGTGTGTATGACAACAAGTATGAATGTAAACGATTTGTGACCACAGTGTTTCTACCAACATAATAATGTAATTATCAACTTCATTGCTTATTTTTTATTACCTTAAACCTATCTCAGTATAGTAAACTTTATTCTAAGTGCATCGTCCTCACATATAATCTGATTAATGTACACAAAGCATTGTAAATCATTTTTAAAGGGAAAGTATGGAGTTTCTTGCCCATTCTTCTCCATACAAATCTACTTTTTGGAAGGGGTAACTAGAATCATTTTATTATGCATAAGTTAACTTAAGTTCGACATTCAAAAGTGCCTTATAGCGACCTTATTGAAATTAATGGCTACAGTATGGAGTTCTTCAAAAGGGGGGTAAATAGGTTTTTAAAGGGGCGGCAACGCGCGTGTGTGGGAGGGGCGCGGGCTCTGGTGTTGCAAGTGTCCATAGGCTACGGTAACCGCTTACCATCAGGCAGGCCGTAAGCTTGTTTGCAACCGTCGTGGTATAAAAAAAAAAAAATAAAAAAAAAAATAAAAAAAAAAAAAAAATGGCTTGACTTTGACTTTGATGCAAAAGAAGTATGTAAGAATTGTAACAAATGGTGCTCTGTAGTTTCTGCCACCCCATGGCAAAAAATAAGTCTGAGTTTATGTATGCATGAATATGAAATTGGTTGACTGGTAGAGAATGCCTAAGGCATTAAGTCCGCCTATGTACATTTGTGTGCTTGAAGTATTAAATAAATAATAAATTATTTACACTATTTTTTATGTTAATTTTAAATACCTGGAGGTAATAATGGCGGTGGCATCTGCCTGAGCTCAGCGCCGGGCGGTTCCAGAGTGAAGTCAGGCGGCGCGAGCATAAGGGGCGGCGGCGGGCCTTCGTTGTCGCTGTCTGAGTCACTGTCGCGAGCTCCTGGACGTTTTAGAGCACTTAACCTGAGAGAGAGAAGACAATTAAGAATAAAAATATTTTATTTTTCCAGAAACCTGGGCCAGATAAATGGTATGCAAAATTCGTTTAGGCACACCAACTGTAGACATGTTACAAAAAAAAATTGATTGATCCATAAAATCAATTCAACTAATTATAATTAATTACATGGCATCAATTCAGAAATAATCTAAAAACATTTTTAATAAGTCATTTCTTAGAACTATGTCTTAAACGCGTAAGGGGTGATTCACAAAAAGATTTTGGTATATGTCGATTATTTTTTACTTGGTTCAGACTCCAGGCTGCTACTGAGTGAGATGGAACATCCCAATACTACCCAACACAAGCAAAACGACGTACAAAATCAAAAGCTATCATATTATATCATATTATACAGTACATTAATTTTTGACCGACAGATTCATGGTGACTGCCAAACTGTCTTTATGTTTTGATACAAAATAAAGCTCTATTTAAATTTAAATGTCTATTTGAAATTATAATTATAATATACTAGCAGACGTCACGCAGTTTCACCCGCGTATTTCCTGGTCCTTGGGATTACAAGGATAAAAATAGTAAGTAGCCTATGTCATCCGGGAAGAGTATAGATTTCCACCAGTGCAATAATTTTTAAAATTGGATCATTATTACCGAAGTTTACCCCCTACATACAAACTTACAAACAAACAAACAAATTTTACCACTTTATACTTCGATCAATAATAGCACTAGATACAGGATCAGGAACAAAAACACGTCGCTAAAGTGTCCACGTTTACACACACATAGACAATTACATTTCTTACTACGAAATATTGAAAAAAGTTTTATAATATTATCAAGTCAGTTTATTATAAACCTTGACACTCAAGCATAAAGTTTAATTACAATTGCAAAATATTTATGCCTAAGTCCTTCTGTCATCGGAGAAATATAAAAGGAATAAATTTAAAATGTCACTTAGAAATAAAAGCCATTTTTATAATATGTACAAAAATATTTATTCTAAAATGAAACTTAAGGCCTAAAAAATACGGTTAAAAACGTTTTGTTCACAATTTCGTCTTTACTCTATTTTGGAACTAGACGTTGTTCTTGGTATGACATTCCAATGCTCAGAACACAGTAAGAATTGAAAGATAGAGATGCAGAATAATAATTTATATTTCTTATGCGAGCGAAGATTTGTTTTATATGGTAGCAAATAATTACAATTGACGCATTTTAAAAAAGTAGTAGGGCTAAATTAGTACAATAGCTATTTTATTAGGACATTGCTATTAATTGTCTACGGGTTGGCTCATTATAATCAACCCACAAAAAAAATGAATGCGCCTACTTTTGTATGCGATTTAGAAGTTTTCACACTAATATTATAAAGGCAAAAGTTTCTGAGTGTGTGTGTGTGTGTGTGTGTGTGTTTGTATGTTTGTTACTTCTTCACGCTCAAACGGCGGAACAGATTTGGATGAAATTTAGTATGTAGGTAGCTTATTATATCCTGGATTAACACATAGGATACTTTTAACTACTCCTGGTTTACGCGGGAGAAACCGCGGGGCGCAGCTGGTGAAAAATCATTGTATGACATCAAATAATTAATAACCGACTTCAAAAACAGGAGGAGGTTATCAATTTGTTTGTATTTTTTTTATATCAATATGTATTTATCATAAAATAAAAACTGAATTAAATAGTAAATAAAGTCTTTTAGCAAATATAATGATTGTTTGACCAATTAATTGATTTTTTTATGTTTGTTTTTTAGTGTTTGTTACCTCAGTACTCTGTCATTTTCATGAGGGAACCTTGAAGAATTGAAGGAACTCTTCAAAAAATGTAGGTACACACGTACCGATTTTTACATTTTTAGTAGCAAATCAAGCATTTTCATTTAGAAAGTATCATTTTGTAAAACGTATCGATTGTGAATCATTAATGAATGTACCTGTAATGTTGGACCTGATGTTATAACCAATCGACATCTGTTATTATTTCCGGATATATTAATAGTTACTTATTGATAATAAAAATTAAACAGCAAAAAAAAAAAACAATCCCCTCACGCAAAAGTATCCTATAAAAAGTAACAAAATAATATGTATTGACCCTTTAAGTTTAATAAAGGAAGTAATATTTTAATCCAAGCATCGTTGTGTCGGGGGACCGCTTGTATAATTCTTCTCCTCTTTCTTTCGCGACAATAGATACCAATTCTGCACAGCGAAATGTGTCGCTAGGAAATTTACAAACAAAAATTTCATTTAAAAAAAGAAACATAAAATAACAATACTACTCCATGCATTCCCTTTTCCAGAATAGTCGATGTTGGTTACAATAGTTGGCGCGTTGTAGCAAACATTGGTCGAACAATCATAATATTTTTGCTAAAAGACTTTATTTACTATTTAATTCAGTTTTTATTTTATGATAAATACATATCGATATAAACTCACCGAAAAAAGAATATTCCTTCCGAAAATTTGGTGTTACGGTGATTATTTACACAATTTTTGAACGCGCACTGCGGCATTTTGACGTCTTAACGTTGGCTATGATTGGACCATACTAATTAGAAATAAGAGCACAACAGTATTTGTGCTCTTATTTTTCGGGCCGTTTTTGAAGCGCTTATCGGGAATCTAGTACTATTATTGATCTAAGACTTTATAATATTAGTATAGATATAGATATCACATAAACTTAGGTCTAAGACAACAATTTGTTAAACTATTGTTCGCACACTACCACCACTACTACTATACCACTAACAACTCTGTAACCACTGTCTCACAATAAAGATCTTTGACTTTGCAAAACAAAAATACATACCTAGCATTCAGATCTGCAGCTCTATCCCTTTCCCTCTTTCTATGTACTTCTTCCATCTCTTTCATAAAGTCGTCTATGTTCTGTCCAGACAGCGCCAGCATGCGTTGCTGCAAGGACGTCGGTTTGGGTGCTTGAGTCGCTGCGGACCCTTGAACGGGAGCTTCTTCGTCTACGACTTCACCATCTATGTTCTCTTTCTCTGGAGGAGGTGGTTTTAATGGTGGTTGCTTTGGCAATGGTGCCTGGAACATTGCAAATAGAATCTTGAGTAATCACTTATTTTTGTCAAGTAGGGTTGAATTGTTAAATGGGATTTAAATATACTAAAAAGATTTATTATAAGAAGTGGGTTGCTTGGCATATTGCGTTTTTCTTCCCTGATTTCTCAATGACGCTTCTTGCCTGGAGTTGTACCCGTTTGATGGCAACAGGTTGTCCCTCTGTTACATAGGACAACATAATTGGTGAAATGTGGTTGTAGTAATAGATGCATCGGGTTGAACGACATAGGTCACGTCAGATATTCGGCAAATCGGCGGTTCCAAATAGGAACCAACAGCAGGTGGCTATTCCTTTTGTAAAATCCTACAAGTAACTTATGTGAATTCAAAACGCATGTTTTCAATGACTGTACATGGACTTGACCAATAGCGTATTTGGTAAATTTTATAATTGGACAAACAGACGATTAGACGAACTACAGCTTTGATTTCAATTCAAATTTGACGAATTGCCGATTTGACGAATATCGGACTCGACCAATGTCGTTCAACCCGATGCATATACATATGTCTTACCCTTCAGAAAATATAGGCGCCATGTTTTATGTTTTAAATGATAATTGAAATGATTTTTTTTCTGTAAATAGGTTCATACACACACTTTTACACGTCATTTTTTAGCTGGAAGGTGAGGTCGTCGGCGTTTCACTATCTGACTACTCTGTGAAGAAACACCGAAAGAAACGAAGAGGCTATAGTTTCTTTTAATTTATCAGGCCCCGAGCGGAAGCCGGCTTCCGCGAACAATAGGTAATTTAACTGTGTCTGGAATTCCAGCCTGCGTAGCATGAACACCGAAGAAACGGTCTTTGTCGTGTCGGAAGAAAAGAAGTTAAGTGTTCATGCTACGCAGGCAGGTGTATTGAAAGAAATTAGACAGATTGAGGTTCCTGTCTATATAATCTGTCACTTTGCCGATTCGCCTGTAGACAAAGGCCGTTTCTTCGGTGTTCAACGTGTTCATGCTACGCAGGCAGTAGTTGACACGTTAAAGTTCAGACCTTATTTGGGACAGATCATGAAAGAATCATCTAAATTAAAGTTTGATGTAGTCTAAATAGTATACTCGTAAGCAAGAAACCAAGAGAAAGAATTTCCGAAAAAAAAAGTGTACTTACACATTCTCCAGGCGGTCCCTCATCAGCTAGATCAGAGAACCTTAGCACCTTATTGTTACTAGATTTCTCTATTGTTTTTTCTTTCTCCAGCACTAGGAACTCGAAGTCACACGGTGGGCCTGGTGGGACACCGGGGGGCTCCACACCAACTGGGCGCTCCTAGAATGATAAGGTACTATTCAACCGTAAACTGTTGGGGTCTGTTGCCAGAATTCTTAAAAATCAAATCGTTTATTTCAATAAGACCATCTAAAGGCGTTTTTGAACGCTTCCTTCCTATAGCTCATTTAAAATAAGATTAGACATATAAATAAACCTTTTTTTACAGTGCGTTCGATCGATTTTGACTTCTATTGCGTTGGTAGAATGACAAATGCCAGCTGCAGTAAACAATTGGCATTGTATCTGAATTTTTGCTTACAATACATTCTTTATAGCTACGTAATAATTTAATATAATAATAATATTTATTCAGAAATTAAAAGGTATAAAATTTAGTACAATTTTGCTTAAATAGAAGTAACAATCGGTTGATCAAGCTGTAAAACAGTCAGTTTGTTTAATTATTTAATCTTATTTCAAATTTATTCCGTGCGTGCGTTCCAGTAGGTAGCCACGTCAATTGCGGCATCAGAGGCATTGTTAAGGTAATCTATATCTATACTAATATTATAAAGAGGTAAAATTTGTAAGTTTGTAAGTTTGTATGTAGGGGTAATCTTCGGAACTAATGATCCAATTTTAAAAATTATTGTACTGGTGGAAAGCTACACTATTCCCGGTGGACATAGGCTACTTTTTATCCCAGTACTCCCACGGGAACGGAAACTACGCGGGTGAAACTGCGTGACGTCTGCTAGTCAATTATAAAAAAATAAATATTCCACAACATTTTCACACAACGCCATCTAGTCCCAAGCTAAGCTAAGAGCTTGTGTTATGGGTACTAAACAGCTGATAAACATACAAGTATATATTTCTAAATACAATACTACACCCAGACACAGAAAAAATGATCGTGCTCATCACACAAACATTTGTCCTGGGTGGTAATCGAACCCACGACCTCCGGCATAGCAGTCAGGGTCACTAACTACTTAACCAACTGGCCCGTCAAAAATTACAAGTTAATAACAAATTAAAATGATTCTAGTTGCCCCTTCCAAAAGTTTTTTCGTGTGTCGTTTCGTGATGCTTCTTCTGGACTAATAGTTAAAGGTTTGTTATGTATAGGTATAGTTAAGTGGAACATACCCTTAAAACAGGAAAATAAGTTTTTTCTTTATAACATTTTACCTATAATATGAGATGTTATGTAAGTAAAAAGGTTAAATTCAAAGTCAAAAGTCAAAGTCAAACCATTTATTTCAATTAGGCCCCTATAAGGCACTTTTGAACGTCGAACAAAAATTAACTTTAAAAAATGATTCTAGTTGCCCCTTCCAAAAAGTAGATTTGTATGTTAAAGTAGATTTGAATAATGCGTTATTCTAAAGTCTTGTACATCTCTTACGTGGTAGTCAAATAAATAGTTCGGCTAAAATAAGTGTAAGAACACTACAGTCACTTTTTCTGCTATTACAGATAACAAAATATAGGCTTTATCTAATACTATTAGTAATATTGTAATTGCAAATGTGACTTTGTTTGTTACGTTTTCACGCCTAAACAGCTGAATAGATATTGGTGAAATTTGCCACACATAATCTAGGGGTAGGAACTAGGTATACTTTTATTCCGGTAGTAATATAATTTGTCAAAATTTCTTCACGATTAATGACTAGTAATTTGTTAAATGTATTTAAATATTGTTTACTTACTTTATATGCCGAATCTTTCTTCAGTATAGGTTTGACAAGCACAGGAACCACCGCATCGGCTGGAAGAGGTATTTGTGAGGGAACATTGCTAAATATGAGGTTGTCTGGTACCTGGAATTAAAAGCAAACTTTAAAAAAACATAACCCTCCTTTTAGCACAGTCGGGTAAAAATACGAACAAAGCATGACGACGTGTCTTTAAAAGAAATTCGTTTTTACATACATACCTACATACATAAACTCACGGATTTTTCCCATGAGGGTAGGCAGAAACTACAGAGCGCCATATGCTACGATTCTTACATATTTCTTTTGCTTCGTTTACATTCATAAATGTTGTCATACACACACACCGGTAGCGAGTACTACGCATCTGACCTTTCTGAAGAACCTCACCAATAAGGTCTATGTATGTCCTTCCAGGGCGTCCCCTCCCAACGTTCCCACTTACATCTACCTTGTAAATACCTTTCGTTAGTCGCCTTTCATTCATCCTTTCAACGTGACCAAACCACCTAAGCATACTCTTTTAAATTTTTGCAACTACATCTTCTTTTAAACCACAACGTGGCTTTATCACATCATTCCTCAATCTATCATTCATTGTTACACCACACATACTTCGCAAGGAACGCATTTCTACAGCATTTATTCTACTTTCATGTCTCTTTTGCCACGCCCAACATTCACTTCCATACGTTAGCGTAGGCACCAGCTCACTGGGTCCAGGGCGACGGACGCGGGGATGTCCGCCGCCTCCACGTACATTGACCGTGTTGTGACCATGTCGTGTTCACGCGCGCCCCTCTTACGCTGGATATTAATAATCTATCTCGGTTGCTATCTTGATCCCGATCTTTGTCTGTTACCAATCAACGACCGAATTTGCCTATCCGAGTCTTAAAGATGTCCAATCAGCAGCCGTCAAAAACAAAGGATCGGGATTTGGATTGAGATAGAATATTAATATCGGGCGTTAGACGTTGCGAGGGGAATCTAACACCTCACTCCCCTCGCTGACTTGGCGAGGCCCGCGGGGCCGGCACCAGTCGGGGGCCACGGAAGTATCTTCTGTACCCGTGACGCCCGGCGCAGAAGTGAGAAGGAACACGGGGTGGTTTTTAGTCAGTAAGAGTCTGACAGACCCCTCCGCCTTCCGGCGGGGGGGGGGGCATCCATGAGGATTATCCACCCCTCAAAAAAAATAAAAAGGCACCAGCACACCATTGTGAACAGCCAGTCGTGCCTTTTCGGACATAGGAATGGAATAATGTTCGCCTAGACCAGCAGGGCTATCGTTTCACTAACTGTCGTACAGTTGCACACCGAACTTTAATATAACTGAGAATACAAGGAAAAAAAATTACGTGTGGCACTCGGAGACTGCCGCGGTAAAGCTATTGCATAGCATTATTTATCAACTCCTCTCCTCTCCCCCTCCCTCCCATTCCCCCACACCTCCCACGCCCCTCCCTCTGTTTCCCCTCCCTAACCCCTCCCAACCCCTGCCTCTACCCGTCCCCCTATCCCCTCCCCTCCCTTCTAAGTACTTTCTAAGTTTATCTTAGACATCATTGACATCGGTGAAGGAAAACATTGTGAGGAAACCTGGACTTATAGTTAATATAAGTTTAAAATCGTCAATCCGCCTTGAGCAAGCGTGGTGATCAATGCTCAAGCCTTCTCTGTATGAGAACTCCCTTTGCCCTGCAGTGGGACAGTAACAGGCTGGTATTACTTTTTTATTACATCACTATAGACTGTCAACGGATATACGCAATATATGCCTATAGATACGCCTGGCTAGATGTATAATCATAAACAAAACAAAAGGCGGCGCGAGGCGCGTGTCTACCCGTTGTTTGCTACGACACTGTCGTACAAATGCGGGTGAACGGGCGCCGCTCCATAGGATTGTCAAAACCTATAATGAATATTTTGTTGATATCGACATATTCGCGTCAAACTTGACAACTTGTTTGTTATCCCCAAATAAATAAAAGAAGCATTTAAGAATTGTAGCGGGTTGCATTCAATACTCAATATCTTTTTTGCTTTTCACATGTATCTTAAGTGGTAGCTTTATAAATGAGACCATTATGGCCCTGTAAGGCACAGCAAAAGGGTTTCAGAGGAGGAAAGATTCTTTAGTTTCTGCCTACCCCCTAAAGCATGGTAAGTTAGTCGCCTTCCATTCATCCTCCACGTTCTATGAGCATTTTCTACAATCACATCTTTCGTTTTAAAATAAAACGACAAAGAAACTTACTTGCAATGTAGGCAATGGGATATCATCTACTTGAACCGACTGGGCATGCTTCACAGATTCATAATATGATATTAGATGAGCCCTTCGCTTTTCATATTCCATCTCTTGCCGCTTTAGATCCACCCACTTCTCCGGATCATCTTTGTCCTAGAATAAAACATGGAATAAATACAAATAAATATACCACCATAAGCTTTTTTGACCGGTGTTAACCGATTCCGCGTCGATAAATGTGGGGAGACCCTTAAGAAACTGTATACAAACACTAGTAATTAAAAAAAATGCACCTATCTAAATTAACCCTAAAATATGGCGTCAAAAAATTCACTTGGAACATAGAGCGTGGAGTTTACCAAAAAGACAATGGCAATGCTTATTCTTTGACCAAAGTAAAAGCCAGCATTTGGATAGTTAAATTAAATTAAACTAAAATTAAAGGATCCCCCCGGGCCCTGGTATAAAAATCATTTTGTTTTTGGCATTATTTGTTCGGCTTTAAATATAATCACTGGATCTTTCAAGTGTGAGACCGAGTTGCACTTCGCTGGTATGTTTCTGTTTGCAATTAATTCATTATACAATTATTATATCACCTTTTCAATAACATTTTGATTATATTTTTAAGCGAAAATACTAAATAGGTACATAATTACTTAGATCATACAACCACAAAACAACATGTCTTATCATTGTCGTTTCAAAATGTTATGAAATAATTGTGCAATAGTTACTTCTACAAGGTGTGGATAAAAATATCAGCCGTTCCCTGTTTTTTGTCGCGTTTTAGATCATATACATATGTTTTTATTTTTCGCTATTCATGTTCCAAGAACACAAAAGCACAATAATATGCAGCCAGAAAAATAGATGAATGTATTTTTTTATTTTATTTCATGCAATTAATAAAAGTCAAAGGTGGCGGCATCTATCTCGCCACATACGAAGTAATAAAAACGGACATTCCCTGCATCGCGATGTTAAAGTAATAAGCGCGACTTTTGAACATATACAAAATCTCGACAAGAACTCTCGGTCTGGTTTATTAGTAGCCCACCAGTAAATAGGTAAGTATTGAAGGTCTTTGCCCACCGGACACAACACCCTGGTTGGAGGATCCTCCTTTTTCTGTAGGGGAATCGGTACTTAACATTCGTTTCTTAAGCCTCTAAAATAAACATTAGCTAATTCTCATTTTGCAAATATAGAATTGTATATAATAAATACGACATACTTAGTACTTACATACATCTTCAGAACTCGATCAAAAGTCTCTCTCAACTTTTTTCTCTTCTCTTTTAAAACCTTTTCGTTCAGCGGTGAAGGTTGAAGCACATTGTATTCTAAACAAAAACCACGTAAAGTATATTAGTCATGAAAAAAAAAGAAAAGAAAGAAAGAAAATCGTTTCCGCTTGTCGTCGTGTCGTTATTGTTTATCGTTTTCGTTTAGTTACAGTAAAATTCAGTTATATCTTTAAGGGTGTTTATTACCTAAAAGGTGTGTATATTTGAGTAGGTTCATGGATGACATAGGAATACAATTTAATTTGTTAAACACCGGAAGAAGGACACCGGTGTCCGCCTGTCATTGTCTTTCTATTGTCTCTCTAATTGACTCAATTGAAAGGTTAATCCAGTAGATGGCTCTGCTCGAGCAAGACACCATCTACCAACTCAGTTATTACTTATATGAAATACAATTATTGTTTGTTAGTCTCAAGATGATGGAACTCAAAATTTTGATAATTTTTAATAAATATTCTGTTCCTGATAGAATAATTTACTTATTGTGATTTGTTGTTGAGAAACGTTTTTGTACATGATATTATTCAGTTATCCTCAATCTATAGCAGAAAAGTGCAAACAACAACAAACATGATTACGCTTTTCTGCTGTTTCATTTTATAAATGTATAGATTATATCTGTCATCTGTATTTATGTTATAAAGCTGAAGAGATAGTTTGTTTTTTTGTTTAAAAATGCTTACCTCTGGTAGCTAGCTGTTTTTTTTTTAATATTCTAGCATTTGAAAGCCTAATTTTTAAGAAAGGTTATCTAGGCCATTTTAGTATTGCTATTTTACCCTTTAGAGCAGAAAAGCAGAGCGCCAAGCAATCGACCACCACCACGGTGTTCCTTAGCCCACCTATAGACGGGGCTACGGGATTCGCTCGCATACAACAGGAGGAGGAGCGCGGTAAAAAGGTAGTAGGTGAAACCTACCCATTTCATCAATTTTCTGCAGCTCCTCTAAGATCTGTGTAGGATCTTTCATCTTAAGTACTGCAGCTCGCACCATCTGCCTTTGCCGTTTGTTCTTTTTCAATTCCTTTTTTCTGGCCTCCTTCCCTGGTTTTTGAAAAAGGAAATTGTATTAGATTACACTATAATGTTTCCCACTGCTGTATACATAGTAATACTATTTGAGAGAGGGGAGCAATGTGGATGTGCCATGTCTATGAAGTTCACATTCTAGAAATAAACCTTTTGATTTTCCTTTACTGTTTACGACACTGCTCTGTGTTCTATCAGCCAGTGTTGACAAATTAAATTACACAGAGAAAAGTCAGGGCAGTTACCACTGGGCCTATTTATTTCGGAAAAAATCAAAGCCCTTCTTTTTGCTCACCATAGTTGAATACAAAGATGGGCATTATTTAGTTTCATTGAGGTTACTAGGTACTACTTAAGCTTTTTTTATTTTTATGATGCTTCATGCTAGAAATTTGTCATTATTGTGGGTTTATATCTGTATCATGATTCTAGAATGATAACTTTGCATGCAATGTTAGGCTAATGGTGTGACCACCAGATAGCAAAGTCTTAGGTGTTGAATACAAACCCGAGACATGCACCTCCTGTACAACATTTATGTGGTAACCTTATCTGATGTTACAGCCAGGAAACTGCTGAATAAGTAACTCTTCTTGAAATTACAGTAAACATAGGTGTTTGGACTCATTCTTTTCATGCTGATGCATATTTGGCACATATATTGTAACTTGAATGTGGTTAATGTGGTTATGGAGCAAGCAGGTTGTTATAGAATTTCATTTTAACAAATTTTCTATTTCAACTTCTCATGCTTCATATTCTGTTTGGTTACAAATTTATCAACGTCTAATGCCGAGTTTAAATGTCCGCCTGGGTTTGGTATTAGGATATGAACAGCACAATTTGCTAAAAATAATGTTAGCATCCCGGTGGACCTGATAAAATACACAGAAAAGAAATATAACCAACACTTACTTGCTTGGTCCGTAGGGTTCATATATTTACCACTCTTAGTGGTATTTATTGATCGGCGCCCCATCTTTGCTGATTTTTAGTGACTTAACACTAAAACAATGCTTTCTTAAACACAGTAATTAAAATATTAGTAATCGTAGAAAAATACAACGAAACCGGACCCTGATCAATCAGCAAACGCTTCGATATTTTGACACGAGTGTCAATGTTGCCTTAGCAGCTTTTAGACCTCCCCAAAACCTTAAGTGGATCTGATTTTCTATTTCACTTATATATTTTATAATCCAAAATAAAACCATTAACACAGTTTTATTCTTTAGTAAGTAAACGTAAAATTAAAGAAGCCAGTTAAGCTGAATATTACGAATCACATACCTACCTTAGTAAATAGGATTTTTCCTATAACTCTTTATTCCATAGCATTAGAAAAGAGGAATCGTAGAACTCGTAGAAGCAAGAATGCAGAACATTTTATTTAAAATATAAGTGATAGCAATTTTTATTCAATTTGTTTTATTTTTTTAATTTAGAAGAATAAAAGTAAAACGAAGAACGTGTTCATTGTTCTTTGAGGTTTTTATCATCGACACTACAATTTTCAACTAAAATGAATTAATATAAAAAATAATAACAATAATAATACCAGCCTGTTACTGTCCCACTGCAGGGCAAAGGCCTCTTCTCATACAGAGAAGGCTTGAGCATTGATCACCACGCTTGCTCAAGGCGGATTGGCGATTTCAAACTTATATTAACTATAAGTCCAGGTTTCCTCACGATGTTTTCCTTCACCGATGTCAATGATGTCTAAGATAAACTTAGAAAGTACATATGAATTGAAAAAGTCACATTGGTACTTGCCCAGATTTGAACCACAACCTCGTGCATGAGAGGTAGGCGCTTTAACCTCTGGGCCATCACGACATGAAATCCACATCATTTCTTTAAATCGTTTAAACAACTAAGTGTGACATCTGCACTCAAATCTGCAGTAAAAATAGATTAGAATAATTTCGGTGTCTATCGTAATTTTAACAAATTGTACTTTCGTTACAAAGTGTGCATTAAAAATAACCTTTTTTAACTTCTGTATAATGCTATTGTAAATGGAGTATAGTGCTCATAACACAAGCTCTGCTTAGTTTGGAACTAGATGGCTTTGTGTGAAAGTTGTGGAATATTATTGCTGTTTCAACTGTTATATTCGACACAGAATAGAATCTTCACCCATAATTTTAGCGGTCAGCCCGAAGTTGGCAACTCTACAAACAGCACGACTGACATATTGATTTTTTAAAGATTTTGGGTTTGCAATAATAGCCTTTTGAAAACATTTAACTAAAACTAAAGCACATAATAATATACTATTGAACACATAAACTAAAAAATACTTATTGATACGATAACAGTAAGTACTTTTGTTTCGTTTCACGCTTATTTTTCAGAAAAACATACAGGTTTTTTTTGCTATCCAAAATAGTTAATTCATTTCGTTCGGAACGTAAAGCACTCACTCTTAAAATAAAATAAAGTCAAATTAAATACTAAAAAGTAATAGCAACTGCTCTAAATAGGGACTTACTTTTAAATAATTATTAGAATAGTTTTAATTTAATTATAATTTTGAAGGTACGCCTGTGATTGCAGGACATGTTGATACATGTAGTTTAGGTATATTTCCACTTTAACAACCTATTTTACACCAATAATTAAACTTCAAACAAATCTACTTAAAGCAGAAAATAATAAAACGTTTTTTTTTATAGGTAAGGTGCTTCTCCGGTAGGTAGGTAGGTACCTACTAAAACTTCACTTTGAGTAACTATGAGCTGGTCTTTCGGTAGATTTGGAAGCTAGCAGCTTCGCGCTTTGAATTTGATACCACATTTACTTAGTAAGTAGGTACCTACTTACCTACCTAAATTTTAACTTTGCATGTCATGTTTAAGCTAACCACAAATAAAAGTAAGGGTTTAAGAATATAACAATTCATGCTGAATAGAGGTATATGGCTGAGACCTAAAAATCCTCCTGATGACTTTTCCTGTCTTCGCAAAAAGTGCAATAGGTAACCTACATTAGGTACCTAAGTAGGTACCTACCTACTCAAGTTTACCGCCATCCGAAGGAAAAAGTGGACGATTCACATATACCTACGACCTCAGACCAATAAAAAAGTTTTATTATTGGTCTGAGCCTACGACTGCAAATTAAAATGGGTACCTACCTACAACTCTGCAAGGGAATCATAAATAATAGATTTACAAGATAAAGAGCTCTTTATTGCCGGTAACAAACTTCCTATTTATTACTAAGCACCCATGACCCAATCAACCAAAATTCAGGTTGTCGAGCTAAAATGCAACTAATTTAAAAAGTACCTAGTATCTAAAATATGTTAGGTATTTAAGTAAAACTATTTTCTAGCCTAATTCTAGTCTTAAAGACAGAACTTGAGAAGCTCAGCTAACGCAACGTGACCCGACCGGAAATTAAGCGGAATACCTACCTACTTACCATTCACATAATCGTTTATGAATGGTACCTATCTATCTATTCTATAAATGGGTTAAAGAATGTAAGCGCATTAATTACCAATGCTATCTGGCTGATTCGCAAAGCAATGACCGACCGCCGAGCATAATGACACCGCTACGTTACGAGTACCGTATCGTACCTTCCTATTTAGTTATGCGAAGAGTATTTTATAGACAGACTCGTATTACCTAGGTGCCTACCCAGTATTTACACGTATTTATTTACGCGAGACGGGCGCTTGCTTGTATTCGCGTCGCATGATCGCATCACGTACCTACTACGCTATACACACATACAAATGAGTTTTACGAGTATCCACTACCATCCACTACACACTGGTTTCATTCATATACCGAAACTAGACATCTCTTTCTATCTCATTCATGCTAACCAAACGTAAATGAGTGTGAATGCAACGGCATTCCCTACGAAATGGCGTTTGTTGAACCGATTCGCCGCGCGTCGGTCGAAGTCTCGCTCCCTCGCGCGCGCAGTGGCAGAGAACGCGTTCGTTCGAGGCGTTCGACTTTCGAGCGGCGACGTACGCTAGCGTGCTGCGTGTATGTCTTCATTATTGATGCAAAAGTTCCACGATGGTAGATCATAACCAGAAATTGTTACAGGAGTTGCAAAAGAAAAGTGGAAATAATGTTTGTGCCGATTGTGGAAATCCGGGTATGTTGTTATAAGTGATTCTTAACAATTTTAGTGATAGTGTTTTCCTTGTGCGTGGTATTTTCATGGGGTGGTGAATAGGCGGGGGGCGTAAATGCGTCCATGCTTTGGAGTTCAGTGACCTCGACGTAAAATGCATTCAATGAAAACAAATCATCGACCAGCGTATTTTACGACGATTCAAAACATGCAGATAAGTCAGAGTAGTAAGGATAATATATCGCTGATGTTTGTGAGATTATGTCTATCATACACGTATGAAATGTTTCAATGCTAATTGAAAATTAATTTCATGTGGCCAAATAGGTACCTACCAGACAGTAGTCGCAAAAATGCTACAGTCACGTTGCTTATTTGATTGATAAGGGATAAAAACAAAACAATTTTAGCCTAAGATTATAATAATAAATGATAAATGGTGCAAAAATAGGCAAGATTAAAATTAATTAAGATTTATAAGTTATCTGCAATTCTGCATGGACTTTCACTTGTTTAAAAATGGTTTTCGTTTTTGATACGATCATAGTGCCGTAAAAATCTCCTTGGACATGTTTTAAGTAGGTAGGTAGGTAGGTATATGGCGCAAGCTATGGCATGGACACCTAGTAGGTATGACTCATAGGTTCTGCCCTAGGTAGGTCGGCAGGCCGTATTTCAGGTGATACCTATTACAAACCATGTGATACCTACCTAATTCCTGCCGTATTTGCAAAAAAATCCTTAATTCGTGTAAATTATTTTATCTGAACTTTACGCTACGAACAGGAAGGTTAATTTGGCGCATTTATTATATTGACCGATTAGGTATAATTTTAGTAAATTTCACCCACGCGTGGTAAATGTAGGTACCTACCTACAGTTTAATTAATGGATTAGGTATAAATACGATGAAGATTATTACTATTAATACGAAGACAAACTGCAACTAATTAATTTTCGATAAAATAAATGATTTAGGTAAATCCTTAATTGGCGATAGTCAGTGATACTTTTACCAAGAGATTTAAAATACTACACGGACTATATAGAGGACAAGAGGACATGTGAATAAAAGTCATAAAAAAACTATGATCCCATGTCTCAAGTAACGCCATCTATCATAATAAAGCAATAATGGAGCGGCAGCGGAGCGTACTAAACTAGACTAATCGACTTGTGGCCACTAGGACAAAAGATTCGGATGAAAATTTTGTTCGTGATGTCTCGTCTCAAGTTTTATTGAATGTCTTTGCTTTTTACCAAAAGCAAATTATTCATAATATTTATCAAAGTAGTCCGTAACATATCTATTAACAAACAACCGCAAGGATTTCCTAGTAATCATATGTTTATCGATATGGTTATAAGTTTATAACTAATAAATCAATCCTGAGAAATTAGGATGTGAGCGTCCGTGTTCGCGTGAGTGTGACCTAAATTTATTTTTCAATGTCTGTCTATATTGCGCGGCGTATGTCCAAACTCCATTATTTGAACTCGTAAATTCGCTCTGAGAACGTGTAGGGTTTTTGAAATCGTTAAAAGAGTTTTTTGCACATTATGTGGTACGTACATGACGTTGACTGAAACAGTGTGATCCGTGGTTAGTTTTAGAATAGAGTGATCATCTGCACAATGACATCGTCCCTTAAACTCCAGGATTTGAACGTCTTGATTAAAATTTTGAGATTTCAGAGGGGGTTTATCCAACTCAATTCCTTGAAGTTTAGGTAATGTGCTACCTATTCCGATCTCTGGTGATTACACAGTAATTAGGTACCCAGTCGACTTATGCAGAAACGATTTATATGAAAACAATCTATAAAGTTAGAGCGAGCAAAACGAACTTAAATGGTAGCACCTTGGATAAGGTAAAGATTCTTTTGACCCTTCATTCAGAAATAAGTTGGTCAACCTATTCAGAAAATGTCAAGGATTAGGAGGATGCTCCATTTTTTTAAATAACAGATAATTGTGTAACATAATTATGTCCAAAATCTTTGAGGTGTTCTCAAGAAGACTCAACATAATAGGTACCAGATCATTTGGCTCGTACTGATATTCTTATACTGTGAAGTGTGAAGTACCTATCAGTGGAATCTGCATCTCTCTAGATTTTCTAATAAAATTGTGAACTGGGATGAAAGGACAAATAAAAAGCCTGCCTAGGATAGGTTTTTATATACAGAAGTAGGAGTTAGTAGAGGGCAATGGGCGCCTGAGTCATCCCAGCCTGACTGAAATCGATCGATCATGCGCCAATGCAAAAGAGGCGTCAATCCAGGGGCTAATTGTGAATAAGACCAAGAAATATTTGTATTGCACTTGATAAAAGTTTAGCTCAATCAGCAGCGAAAGTTGGATGACAATTCAATATCTACTTACTTACCTACTTTGATTTTAAACAAGATTACACATACATACGTTTTTAAATTTCCATTCATTCTTTGATTTTCTATAAAATTCATGAACATAAACGAAAAAAAAAACTGTTCAGTACTGTTTTTTTTTTGTTTGACACCAAAAAAAAAACATATTATTATGGAAAACAACCAGCAAAAAAGTTTGTCTAAAAATAAAGACTTAATCCCTTGACAGGAGGAAATTTTGTGTTTGTTTGTATATAAAAAAAAGTTTTAAAATATAAAGGTATTCAGTACATAAGTACCTATTTCGAAACAAGGAAGTTTTTGTTTTCGAAAATACGCTAAATGTTGGATTGCGGAAGGCATGCATGGAAACAGTTATTTTTTTACTGTAGGTAATAGTGGTAGTGTTTTTGTACCATATTTTACCGCTATATTTAAATATGTCAATTAAGTTGAACATACTTAGTACTTTTCTGTTTTATACTTAGCTAAAGAATTTACAAATACCAACGTACTTACTGAAAATTTCAAGTTATTACAGAAACCAAACAACCCAATACTACCTATTTAGAACGGAAACAGATAGTTGGTCTGGAAGAAGGGACTCCATTTTATTATACATGTAGGTAACTACTTAACTGGTTTTAGCACAATTCTAGAACGAAGGGGAATATTTAATTTCGCCAAAATGATTCTTCGGTACCTATAAATAAAACAACAAATTATAGTATAGAAGAATTTATTCAGAGCTTAATTCAAAAATTAACAGTTGATAATGTTCTCGAAGTGTTAAAATTCTAACTAACTTTGATATTATTTATATTATACAACAAAAACGGTTCCAAAATGGATATTGCGCTTATTTTAACATAAATATATAAACTTTATTACTAAAGTAATAAAACGATAACCTTGATTGATTAATAAGCGTTGAGACAAGTCCATAGTTCTGCTGTAAATAGATATCTGTAACTGTAAATGTCTTTACGCTTCTCCTTAAAAAAAGTGTTGCAGGCTCAGTGGGTTCTTCCTTACCTGTAAAAGCGGAACTTCTGAACAGTAAATGTTAATTACAAGTATGAAACAAAGGTGATTCGTATCTAACAGGTATCCCAAGTCTTGTGACATAGCGTTATGTTATTTACGAGTGGCGGTGAGGCCAAATGTGTATGTGTGAGTGTGGCCGTGTGACGTGGTGTCGGTGTATTGTGTATGCTTATAAACACGGATGTGATGCGAAACTAAAACGTGGAAACGCCTATTTCCAGAAAAAAAAAGCTTTTCAATAATTTATTAATAACAATGGAAACTTAAAGTTTTGTAGCACACAACACAGAAACTTTGCGGGGATCAAGTTCTATTTAAAGTTCGACCATCGCGAAGTACGGTTTAAGTGGTGGGGACTTCGCAGAGAGAGGTACGCGACACGTAATCAATTCATTCATAGGTGACTACGACGCGCATATTGGCAAATGTCGCCGTGGTAAATGACGAATTTATTTAAGTACCGATAAAAGGGTTGGTAGGTAAACGGCAGGTACCTATTTATTTTATGACTGCAAGTTTTCGCGTCACTCAGGAATAGAGAATGGCTTGTTATGTTGTTATGCACACCATTTACGTCATTGGGCCTAATCTATGGTGACGATTTTCAGAATTCTTATCGTATCGGCACGGCACTTACGTATTTTGTGTAGATAAAAATAAAAATTCAACTACATGCATGCTTAAGTAATACTTATTTATCCCAAAGATATTCAATTCTTCCAATTTATAGACGGGATACCTACCTATCATGAACAAAATTTTCATCCAATACTTAATTGTCTCCTAGTGAACAGGGACACACATGTCGATTGGTCTAGTTTAGAACGTTCCGCTGCTGCTTTAATGTTGCCATAGTAGGATCTAGGTACCGTACGTATTTGGAAATCCTTTAACTCTGACATGATGGTAGGTAGGTACATGCAAGTGAACTAATTTCCTACCTGTTGACACTAGGAACCAGCCCTGCTATTTTGTAAAAGTCTGTTCCTGGAAAAGTAGGTGATGTGTAGATAAAGTGAGCTGCCGTCTTAGGTATAACAAACATTACCAGTTCACTTCACACATCTTTTCGATTTTTACGGACTTGACTGGTTAGTGTAGCCGAGAATCAGTGAGTCACTTTTATTTTTATGAAATTCAGTAGCATGACTAGACTAGCACCAGACTAAACTAGGGGGCTAGGCAAGGACGGAGTATGTCTTCACCTAGCCCCCTAGTTTGTCAACCAGTGTTTTCTATACAATACTCTGATGAAAATACAAAAAATCAGTGCTTCATTCGTGCAAGCTTTAGACCGAGTGATATCTGCTAGCTTTATCATTTTTATCCAATGTTAGAAAATGTAACATCTTCTTGCTCCTACGCATTCTGTTGGTGCCTATTTTGTTTGCTTACCTTTAAGAACTGTTAGGTACATTAAAAGTCATTCACCCGTATAGTATAGTAAAGTGTGCGTTTCTATATAGAAAATTTCTCTATTGTGTATACATATGTATAACCTAACCTAACTTACCATACCTATCCTATAGCTAACCTAAGTAGGTACCTAACCTAACTACCTTAATGTAATGCATTGATTTTGAAAGATACAAAATACATAATTTCAAACTCAACTACTGAGCTGCGTGTCTCTATGTTACATTACATACAATTTACTTAGTTTTCCCGGTCTATATGTAACCTAATTGCAAAGAATTAGTGCGTATCTGTCGTCATTTCAATTGATTTCTGAAATTTAAGACTTATGCAGCTTAAAACGTCTTTTTAAGATAAGTAACAATAGTTATTTGTGCAACAAGAGAGCAAAGTCATTTTGTGTTGATTTTGAATGCTGGCTGAGTGTGGCGACTGGCGAGGGATTCACGAGAATGAGATGCAAAAAACTTTGCTCTCGTGTAACAGACTACACATAACTTTTCACTTCAGCAGCGAGAACACTTTTTGAAACTAGTCTATATACCTAAATATTTACATGTTAAATATCAGTTTTATTTGCAGTAAATACCAACTTATTTTCGTTAAAATCCAACAACGTGTTAATAATTCAATAAATTACAATAAAAGACATAGGCTAATTATGTTTTTTCAAAATTTCTTTAGTTAGCACGAAATTCCGAACGTGTTTGTCTTTGGGGTCGTTTCAAAATTGGAACTTCGAAAGGGCTGGTCTTCGTCTCTCTCTCTTTCTAATGGCGGAAAAGAGATAGAGTGTGAATGTTTCGAATTGTATGATTAACCCAAGGCTAAATTAGATCATATTCGCGGCTTTCTGGAAGCAAAAATTAAAACTTTGTCTTACTCAGTGAGCAAAATCGCATTTTGCTCACTGATTCAGGCAGCAAAACCTACATGTTTGAGCTACCGAAGTGAAATAGTTATTTGAGCAACAAGAGAGCAAAGTCATTTTTTGCTGCAAGTGCTGATTTTGAAACCTGAGTGTGGCGAGGGATTCAAAGGCACGAGATGCAAAAAACTTTGTTCTCGTGTAACACACATAACTTTTCACTTCAGCAGCGAGAACACTTTTTGAATCTAGAAATAAATATTTACTTACATGTCAATTATCAGTTTTATTTGCAGTAGGTACCTACTTAAATCCTTATTTTCGTTTAAATACTTACCACAATAAATTAAAAATTAAATAAATTACATTAAAAGACATAATATCTATTTGCATAATTTCTTTAGTTAGTTTGAAATTCCGGAAATTCCGAACGTGTTTGTCTTTGAGGTCGAATCCAAAATCGGAACTTCGAAAGGGCTGGTCTTTGTCTCTCTCTTTCTTTCTAATGGCGGGAAAGAGAAAGAGTGAATGTTTCGAATTGTATGATTAACCCAAGGCTGAATAAGATACTTATTCGCGGCTTTCTGATTAAAAAATTAAAAAAATACTTTGTCTCACTCAGTGAGCACAACCAAAAATATTATATGTTGATCCGTTGTTATTTATGGAGACACTTAATTTTTTTTTGTATTTTGAAAATCTAAATTCTTACTAACAATGTACCTACATTTAGGCTATCAATTTGAAATCCTTTTTTAAATACGTTCTTTAATTTGAGAGGACTTGATCGTACCTACTGACGAGGTGACAAACATCAAATGTTTGACAGATAGCAACAGATTGTATGGGTACTTACATTGTTATTTTTAGTAGGTAGTTACCTACTGTCCTCGCAATATTTCTATATTTTTTTCACCGTTTAAACCGTCCTTACACCGTCACGAATAATTCAAGACCTAAAAATTTGCCCATACCAAATAATCTTGAGACAGTTAAGAATATAATAAGTGTTAATCGACTTTCGTTGCTAGCTGTACAAATGAACAAAGTAACAAATGCATACCTACCGTTCAAATTACGTAATAGGTAAATGAACATATTTTATCTTATCGGTTCCCGTATTATCTTGTTATAGCAACTTGTATCTATTCTCAAGTCCTTATATGGGTGTAAACATCATTGACATATTTTTAAGGGCATCATTGACGCATTTGCTCTCTCCAAAGTTATATTTTATTTTTTTCAGACCCTGATTGGGCTTCTTACAACCTTGGCATATTCATATGCATGCGATGTGCCAGTATACATCGCAGCATGGGGGCACACATAAGCAAAGTAAAGCACCTGAAGCTGGACCGCTGGGAGGACTCTCAGGTGCAAAGAATGAAGGAGGTCGGTAACAATGCCGCCAAGAATAAATACGAGGAAAGAGTCCCGCCGTGTTACAGAAGACCTAACAGGAATGATCCACCGTAAGTACATAAATAATAGGCGAAGAATATTAGTAAATAAATCTAATACATTACTGCTTTGGACTCAGTGGAGAGACGTTATTGACCCAGATTTGGTTAGAACCAAGATTGGTTCCCCCTGTGCTCAAGCCTGTGCTCAAGGCTTTGCAGATGCAAAGCCTTAAGGGTCCCTTTTCCGAAATTTACGTTTCTAGATCGAGTTGTTTTCAGAGAAATCACCATATTTAAATTCGCAAAAAAATATATAGTACAGATACATGTTTAAACTAGTGACTTTTTTGGTTAAAAACACAATATTTGTCATTTTGCTCGACAAAAAAAAAATCAGAAGTAAAGTCGATTTTGAAAGTATTTTAAGCTGTATGAGACTTGGGGGGACGCAATGTTTATGAAAATTTAACATTTCATTTACTAATCAGGTTTAACAGGGATATTATTGGATAGATTTATAATATGGCACTTATTTTTTTCTATATAAAATAAATGCGTGAAAAACGACTCGCGCGCACCGCGCCAGTGCCCTGCCGGACGTCATCGAGGGAGGACCTATGCAATTTTTGCTCGCAACCACATTATCGTCTTCGCACGCGTAATAGTGCCTACTAACCTGCGTAAAAACGTGTTGTATTAGAAGTAATAAAAATGGCAAAAATAAACAAAATTAAGAAAAAAAGGGCATCTGAAGTGAAGAAAATCCGAAAGTGTATTGCGTAAGTACTTATTTATAAATACGTCACAATATTATTACTTGTGCTTCTTTACACAGACTAGCGAAGTCAGTATGACAAGAATTTTAAATCTTTAATAGGTATTTTTAATGGAAACATTCACCTTTTCATATTTTTACATAAACTGACGATCCGAATGGCGCAGCGGTAGTGAGGCCGCCTTACGATCTTAGGGTCCGGGTTCGAATCCCGGTAGGGGCAAATGTTTGTGTGATGAGCATGATCATTATTTGGTTTCCGAGTCATGGATGTTTGTACATAAGAAGTACCTATTTATTTACAACAAAAAAAGTATATATGTATTATGTCAACTATCTGGTGTCCACGACACAAGCCAACGATATTTATTTATTTACTAGCTGTTGCCCGCGATTTCGTTCGCGTGGAAATTTGAAAGTGTATGAAAAAAAACATGTGTGCAATTCACACGTGGTAGAAGTGAAACCTTCAAAAAGAGCACAAAGACAATCACGAACTTATGAAACACTATACTCGTATAATGCTTCCTATCTCATTTTCTCCCACGTTAAATATTATGAATTTATGTGGCTGTCTCTTTTTTTTTCATTTTCAGTTTCATCGACTATCAAATCACAACGATGCTAAAGAAGATGTCACTTAAAAAAAAAATAGCCTACGACCTATTCTCAGACCTACCAAATATACACAAAAATTTGGTCAAGCCGTTTCGGAGGAGTTCGATAACAAACACTGTGACACGAGATTTTTATATTTGTATATGTTATGTATTAGATCTTATTTATAACTCTAGTAATTGTTCGTTTTAATTTGGCTTTTTGAAATTTAGTAATGAAATTTATTCCATTCCAGTGCTCTGAGACCTCGCACCGGAAAAGGTACTTTGATGTCCAAGAAAAGTACCGATGGGCGCTCTAAAGAGGGGCAGTATCCGTAAGCACATTATGTACATATTATATAGTATACTAGGACGGAGCAGTTCTATCTGTCCACTACAAGTTTGCCGTTTTCTCCCGTCACGCTTTAGCTTTCTTACTTATCACGTGTCATATGTATCTCATCGCAGTAAATGATTTTTCGTTAAAATTTATTTCAGTGATTTTGAAACCAAATCCCCTTCTGTACTTTAATGACATTCCATTGTTTCAGAAGGACTGTGGGTTCGACCCTCTTAGAAGATACTCGCGCCTAGCATTGAGGAATATATCGGTCGATGAAAATGAACCTGGACCTTGCACACGACCACTAAATTTTATTGAATTTTAATTTTTATGCTAGTACCTACCTTTATATTTTATTACATTATAATTAATCATATTTGTCTTTCATTATAGTACTCAACAAATCTTCTACCACCAATCTTTAAATTCTATAGAATGATCATCGCCTGCCTTAGAAATATATTCATAACAATATAAGTGTATTAAGGTTTACAGTCAATAGTGCAGCACATCAAGCTATACGTTTTTGTTGCAAACTAGCTCTTATTACCCGCACGCCAATATTTGAATTACTGATTTATTTGTACTGTGGCGTGCTCGTCCGCCGCCATAGGTCACCGGAGTTCATATCGCGACGGCTCCTGTGCAACGCGGCCGCAAGCCGACTCAGTGCGTAAAATGCCTAAAGTTTCGGGAAAAGGGGCCCTTAAGCACAGGCGTAGGGTAGTTAGTCTTTCGGTATTCTAGAGGAGAGATTCGGGAGGGATTCGGTTTCATTTTGGAGAGTGTGCACGGGAATTACATGACTTGATTCCGCCAACACCTTTCCACCATCGAACAACCAGTACGACGAGTGTCCACCCTTACATCGTTGGCACCTCTACGATTTGGACAAAGCTTTTTGCCTCGTCATCGAATGACAGGAACAACTTGCATGCTGCGATCTTCCAGTCCGATTATAATTTAGGTGTCTTCAAGGCTAGAGTGTTGTTCACCATCACTGATTGCATCACTGCTTACCATCAGGTGGGATTGCAGTCAGGCACTGGTTTATAATATAAAAAAAAAACTATTAAGGTTGTCCTACAAATCTGTGCGCTGTGCTGTTTGTGCCGTGTCTGAAGCCGATTTTCATGTGACACTCTGACACTAGATAGATAGGTAGATAGATTTCATTTATTAGGTTTTTTTTCATTTCTTATAATTTTTTTTTCTTAATTGTTTATTGCATTCCAAAGACATTCAATACCTATAGACCGGACATAATTTTCATCCAACTCTGTTCTCTGTCCTGCTTGATTATGAACACTATTCCCGGGTGGTAGGATTTGAAATAAACAACAATTTTTTGTAATTTAGTAAGTATAATTTTATTATAAAGGTTCCTTTTTGAACCGACCAGATTGGTCCCATTTGTATCAAAACTCATGAGGGATCTTCGAGGAACTGAGGGAACTCCTCAAAAAATATAGGCACACATGCACTGACTTCAACATTTTTAGTAACAAATCAAGCATTTTCATTTAGAAAGAATCATTTGGTGAAGAAAAACTGATGAAGAAGACAGGCAACGGAACTCTTCAACGCATAACAGCAAATTTTGTATTTTCACAACATAACATTACGCCATTCTATTTTAAAAGGGGCCGGCAGAGATGTACTGATTAATGTTTAGAGATAGAACTTCTTTAGCAATTGTTATACAATTTCAATGATTCTTTCAAGTTTTGAAAGACTTTCTTTACATACAAAGAAACTAAAAATTACAAAATAAAAACTTTTTACAAAAAAAAACAACCGACTTCTTAAAAAAAAACTAACAGGAAAAAAATAACTCCAGTTTCGGAAGTCGGTGGCCAATAATGAACAAAACAAAACCACCAAAGCCACAGACTTCCGAAACTGGAGTTATTTTTCTCCTGTTAGTTTTTTTTAAGAAGTCGGTTGTTTTTTTTGTAAAAAGTTTTTATCATTTTGTCATGGAACCCTAAAAATGCGTTTATCTCATGTTTTACTTTATAAACTCACATCGCATTTTTCCAAAGGGAGCTGCGATTATTTAGGTAGGTACCTATACTGCAAACGCTTTTTAAAATTACGCTGTCAATTCTTAGCTCTTAATTACTTACTTAATTTATTTCTAGTTATAGGTATTGTTTCTGGGGATCTCCAATTGTGACCTTAGAAATAATAATAAAATCACTAAGTATTTAATTTTGAACTTTATTACGTAGGTACAACATGCAGTGGCAAGTGCATTGTATCTAGAATGATTCTTTTGCGGTTCCGCTCAAAATAGTCGGCAATCGGATGACTTGCGTAGGTAGGACTGACTACTCATAATTGTATTTATTTACTTCTAAATGTAACAACAACATTGACGGCATATTTTGTTCTAATTAGCCATTTAAACATGCCGCAATTACTCATAAAAGCAATTAGGTACCTACTCTAATAGATATATACTCTTTAGTAATTCCCATTCCAACTTTAAAATTGGAACCAGTCATAAACGGTATCGGAAAAAGTATTTTTTGTTTAGAACATTTAAACCTATAGAAGTAACACAAATTCCTTTGGGCCAGTGCTAAGCACTAAGCGTAAGTACTGGCTACCAAAAATTCCTTGTCCTATTGGGAAAAGAATTCAAATAAAGAACTCGTCTGTATATCGAACAATTATATTATACTCCTTTACACAATGATATTATAAGTAAAAAAAATACAACCGACTTCAAAAAACACTAACCGGTATAAAATAACTCTTTATTAGGAAGTCTGTGGCTTTGGTGGTTTTGTCTCATTCATGATTGGTCACCGACTTCTGAATTTAGAGTTATTTTATACCGGTTAGTGTTTTTTGAAGTCGGTTGTATTTTTTGTAAAAAAGTTTTTATTTTTATACAGGTATATACCTAGCTAGATGATAAATTATTATCCATTTCTACAACACATATTTACATATTACAATCAAACAAATAAACAGCAACTGTTCGCGATGAAATAAAAAAAAATCATGAACAAAAGTTTTCATAAAATGAAAACTGCCAGACCAAACTTTGTAATTTTTTTATGAGACCACAAAGGAACTAGTCCGCATCAAACTAAAAAAGAATCACGTAAATCGGTACATAAATTTCAGCGTAATCGGTGAACATACATACAAAAAAGTGTTCAAAAATAAATTAAATTTTCATAAAATTGTAAATAAAATGAAAACTACCGAGTCAAACTATGTTATATTTTTATGGGACCAAATGGCAGCTATTTCGCATCGAACTCAAAAAGAATGACGTAAATCGGATCATTAATCTCGGAGTAATCGGTGTACATACATAAGAAAAAAAAAAATACCGATCGAATTGAGAACCTCCTCCTGAAGTCGGTTAAAAAGGTGTAGATCATAGAGGTTACATAAAGAACATTCGATCTTTAAAAACGGTACACTAACGCACGCACGCGTCCGATGGGGCGCAACGCCACACTGAGGTGAAGTGTGGCTAGTTAACCACATTTTAACGTGTCACTTGCTGAGCGCGTATAACCTATCTACACCTTTTTACTTATAATATCATTGCCTTTACACATATGATGCTGTGGTTATAATAATAACAGACGTTTGCCGAGGTCGGTCTGTGGATGCATATTTATTACATATCAAGACCCCTTCATGCTTAAGCTCTTGGGCCCGGCTAGCGGCTGTGAGGTATTTGTAAAGCGGCTCTATAGGGTGACTGGTAATTAGTGACCGAAACTTAAACACGTGATTGTATTCATGATTTTAATAAACTTTCCCAAATAAACTTTTTTGAACCATAAGTTTAGAAAATATGAAAAAAATCTGAAATGTAGAACTTTATAAGGACTTTCTAGGAAAATTATTTTGAACTTGGATGGAAACAACAGATTTTGACCAAAAAAGACAAGTTGTACAAAATAATTTCTGGACTAAGTTTGTAGTAAGTATACCTAATCGTATATGCAAGCATTTTGAACACTTATTGTGACGGACGGGAAACTACGGAACCCTACACTGAGCGTGGCCCGACACGCTCTTGCCCGGTTTTTTTTTAGTACGCTCCTCTTTCACTCCAATAATCATATATTATTCTAGATGGCGTTACTGAGACATGGGATCAAAGTTTTTCTATGAAATTTCCTTGTCCGCTCTATAGTATTTTAAATCTATTTGGTAAAAAAAACGTTTTTACAAAAGATTCAAAGATTCTTACACAACTTTTCACACAACGCCATTTAGTTCCAAGTTAAGCTTGAGAGCTTGTGTTATGGGTACTAAACAGCTGATAAACATACTTATATATTTCTAAAAACATACATATTATAGATAAATTACACCCAGACACAGAACAAATGATCGTGCTCATCACACAAACATTTGTCCTGGGTGGGAATCGAACCCACAACCTCCGGCATAGCAGTCAGGGTCACTAACTACAAGACCAACAGGCCAGTCAAAAAAAAAAAATCAAAAAAATATAATCGACTTCATAATACTTAAATAAGTAGGTACCTATTGTGATTGAGTTATTTTACTACTTTTTAGTGTTGAGGTAGCACTAAAACATCGTAAACCAATGCCTAAAAAGAAATTTCCAAATCGGTACATAAATGACGGAGCTATGAGGAAAAAATACAACTCAATTGAGAACCTCCTCTTTTCTTATGAAGTCGGTTAGAAAAAATAGCGCACATGTCTGTCTATCTCTCCAAGGATTGTAGGCGTAACCGTTCCGCAATATATTTAGTTCTCTACATAGACCATATTATTGCCAAGAATCGTAAATCATAACATGACTTATCAATAATATCAAAACTTGACTGACCTACATAGTTTTATCTCCCTCCCATAACATAAATGATAGGCCGGAAATAAACTGTTTACAAAATGTTTATTCTGGACTTGAAAAATAAAGTTTTGAAATTGTTGATTTTGTACTATACCAGCCAATTACTGTCCCACTGCAGGGCAAATTGCCTTTTCTCATACAGAGAACGCACGAGCATTAATCACCACGCTTGCTCAAAGCGGAAATTTAATGGGCCATAAAAAAATAAAGAACAAATAGGTTCTCACATCTCCGTTAAGGAAATACTTATCAGGAAAAGGCTTTTTTTAAATAGTTTGCAATCCGTTCTAAGACCAACATTACACACAAAATTTAATAAGAAATGGTCAGGTCGTTTCGGAGGAGTTTGGTAACAAACATTGTGACACAAGAGAATTTTCATATAGGTACCTACATATTAAACTTTTGTTACAAGGAAATAAACATGACACCATTTTCCTAAAATAAATACGGGCTTTCACAATAATATTACGTGTTACGGTTTTTCCGAACTTACTTAGGTTACCTACCTACTACCTACTATACTTTTTACATTCAGATCGAACTATTACACAAAACAGTGCTAATATTTTTCAGAGTATTGATCGAGCAGTGGATCCGAGCAAAATATGAACGTGAAGAATTTTGCCACCCAGAACGTCAGAGCTATCTATCTGGCACAATGGAAGGCTTCCTCATGAAGCGGGGCAAAGAGGACAGCCGTTACCAGCTGAGGAAGTTCGTCTTAAGTGAGAATGAGGACACCCTTAAGTGAGTCAAAATGTATCGTTAACTGAACATAATGACACAATTACATTTGGTCGTTGGCCGCATTCGAACATCGATTCGGCGAAACACTTAACCCTGCTCGTGCTCACCGAGTTCAAATAAGGACGCGTTACATAATATCACGCATTCAGTTACGTTATATTCTAGTCGTCGACCGAATGCGGTCAAAATGACCAAGTGCAAACCCTATGTTTAGCTTTATGTGTAAGATAACCAGTTGCGTCGCATTTTGTCACTAATATTACGCTCGTAAACGCCATGTATTCAAAAATCATTCGTGCTGGTCATATTTTGGTTTCAATTGTTAATTATGTCTGCCCGTTTTTATTTCTGTGAAGAATATTTGTCATACATCAGCTTACACATTGGCTTATGATCATTGTCAGATAAGAAATATTTATTCATAATAAATACTAAGTTGGCATAGTTCGTTCAAACTCAACACATCTATTCTCATGAATCATTCAACGGTCAACGTAATATTAATTTTAATCACTCTTCTCATAATACTGTATTCTGTCTTTACCGGAAAATCGTTGCAATTAATATTGTTATCAAAACAGGAAAATGGATGTCCATTTAGTCGTCAGGCAGGACTAAACATAAATGTAAACATGTATTAGTACTTTACGTATCCATTCGTCCTTATATTGTCTAGTAGCAAACAGTCAACGATTCAACAAGATTTTCAGGCCGTAGGGTTAATAAATTGTTGATTGCCTAATCTATGTATATGAACTTATTGTATTTAACTCAATAAAGGAAATATTTTATTTTTCCTGTTACCAACTTTAAAAATGAACATTATTTTTGATACAGGTAGTTGTATGTCAATCGAATAAAACTGATAAACATAACAATAGTTAAGTACTTTTCATAAATAGATATTTGCCTCGACTCTAAAATGACGCGAAATCTAATTACATAGTAATGAAATAATGTGCTATTTTCGTACTTGTTATGCACAATACGTTATTTGTACATGTGTTAAGTTGTTACATATCAAACGATATAATAAAACTGTCACTGGTTGATGAAATACTTAAAAAGATGTCCCAACGCGGTGACGGCGCGTATTTTTTTATCTCCAGATAGACGATAAAGTAAGATAAAAATGGGTTTCGTAGAGAAAAATATGGGTAAATTAGTGACGTACACACACACGAAAAGTTCCACACCTCTTATTGCTGTCCTACGTCAAGTCTTAAACAAATGTTGATTTACTACGTAATTATGAACTCACCAAATTGTTTGCCACGTTGACTACTCTCCCGCATTTTCACACTCCAGATATAATTTCCAAGGCAAACAGTATTGTGATATTATGTTGATAGTTGAATTAAGAATAGTTTCATGATTGTGTGACGTAGCCTAAATTAAGCTGTGCCTTATTTAATGGACAGTTACTATGTCATGATCAAACTAACCGTCACTGAACATTGACATTGTAATGGAAGGTATCCTTCACCTTGCGCTATAAGTTTATTCGACTTCGCTATGTTGTTTGTACTAGAACAATTTGTTCAAATTTGATGATACTAAATAAGAGGTATAATTAGGTGTAGAATAAATTTAATAAACGAGTTGTCCATGCAAATGATTTAAAAAAATTGAAACTATTTAAAGAAGATCTTCAAACATAAATAAACATAAATAGATATACTCGAGCATAATGCTCTTTCTACATGATGATTTGGTCATCATAGGAAAAACACTTATCTAAACAGATTTCAAGTACCTACAAACATTAGGTACACTACAATCGTGTAATTTACCTGGTTACTGGATTTATATTATGCTGATATATCGCATTCCTTAAATACAATCAACGGTGGGTATTTCCCTGACGCTTGTTTACACAAAAAAATGTTACATTAGTAATCTAATTAGTAAATATGTGTAAGTTTTAAAATATGATTATTCACAACGGGTGGCAAAAAATATTATGGCAAGTTGATATACAAAATGTCATTACTATTTGGAATTAAACAGTAGACTTACTCAAGTATTTTTTCTCTTATAGTAACGAGCACTATAGTTAGTTATTTTCGAAGTAGTTTAGCTTAAACATATCCGGCCTGGTTCTTAGGTATCATCCCGCTACTGACGGCTGTGGCCGTACAACTGGTTGTCTCGATCGGTTAATCGATCGTCTCCGCGTCAAAAACTTTGGTCCTTTGAGGTAAGAACGAAAGCGAAATTTAAACAAAAAATTCCAATTTTGAAAATTTCCGTTAGTGTCGAATGTAGGTAAGAGTTGTTAAACAAACGTCAATCTCTATCACCCTATGTTAAGGTCATTTTCATGTTAGAATTACCATCAAATCAATACCAGCTGCATGAAGTCATATTCTGGTTTTCATGGTTAGAGATGCTATGAACAATGGCGACTTAAATATGTACGTATATTTGTAATAAATTTAGATACGTCTCTTTGCACGTGGACAGTATCTAATATATGGTTTAATTATTGTTAAATGTTGAATGCCTGCCTTTTCTGTGTCATTAACAATGTGTGCTTGTTGCAAAATATCCGTGTTTAACTCTGTCGTCGATTCTATTTCTAATTGTTTTATGTTCGCCGAAAGTATTTGACTGTAGCAAAGTAGGGTTGAAACGGAAAGTTCAAGGCGAGAAAAAATTCGGCCCATATTGCACCACATTGTGGCACCATTTTAAACTGACGTATTTTAGGTATTTTGAACTAAATAAAAGCCGTGTTTTGATACATTAACATGTATGGTAGGTCGCATACGTCACTGGTAAAAAAACCATTATAAGCTGACCTCATATAATATTGAAACTCAGTGCTACGTTAGGCCAGGTCGTCCGGCCTTCTGTACAAAGAAAAGTGTGACGTAGTTCTATTGTAGAAGTACCGGATTAGCCTAGTGTAGGTGGATAGTTAAAAGTAAACAAGTCGAACAAACAAACGTCACGGTACGTCATTCGGTTACAAAGTTCATTAGTTCGATATACGAATGCCGTTATTTTGTAAACAATCGATTGATTAAAATGGTTGTCCAGGGGGCACCTTACGATTAGTTACAATATCTGAAGCATAGGAAGGCCACAAACGTGATTAAAATAATCAGAAAAGTTGGCCGTTACGAGGCGTTTTTGGATGTGGAATGGAACTGTATGATTTTTGAAAGAAATAATAATTAAAGAAGATAAATAAGTAATTATACAGGGTGGAAGTGACATCTAGAAAGCATTGAATTTTTTGGTAGTTATTACTGATTTTTTAAGTTTTTTTTAGAGATGTTTTTTTTTGCTTAAAACTTTAAGTAACCCTGATAAATGATAATTCCCATCTAAATCTATGAGATTATTTCTTAGAAAGTAAATAAGTTACTTCGTTATTGTAATATTGGGACAAAACTCACGATTTTGTATTATTATTACGGAAGTCAACCAAAAATGTGAACGCTTGGGGGTCTACAACGATGTAGAAAACTTGTGGTGTGCGGATGTACATCGATGTCCCTTCCCCCCTGTATATAAATATTAATAAAAATAAATATGCATTTTACCACAGAGGAGAGAGGGCACCGTTTACTGCTACGACATAAGAATACTTAGGTTTTACTCGCAAAGGATAATTCACATCACAAACCTTTTCTGTACCTTTTGTAAAAGCGATAGGTGCTAGCAAATCCCGGATCGGGCAGTGTTTTTGGATTTTTCCATCTTGAAATTCTCAATAGCAGCCTGGAGTCTGGATTCGTGCCCGAGCAATGGCAATCGGCTTACCCCCTAATACATGGTACTTAAACATAACTGGCGAGATGTGTGTGTATTAAAGGTACATGTCTGGCTAACCCTTCAAGAAAATATAGGCGTGATTATGTTATGTTAATGTAGGTATTAGTAAATAGGCTGTGGTGAAATAGAGTCATGCATGCCGAATCTCTTCCCGCCTTTAGAATATACACGTTGAAGGGGACATGGACGCGCATCCGGACATAATTAGTAGTTCTCTACATCATTCTGGACCCCCCAGTGTAAGAAAAAATCGTCGGTGTTCCCTAATTTCTATGTTTTACGTGATGTTATTTTTACTTAATACCTACTATACTAGCCAAGGTAACGTGGTTTCACCCGTGTAGTTTCCGTTCCCGTGGAATTACAGGGTTAAAAAGTAGCCACCCGGTATGTCACCAGGGGATAGTGGAATTTTTGAAATCGGTCCATTCATTTTTGAATGTATTCCTGTTGAAATATTAGTATGTACAAGCTAAGTAGATATTAAATTAAAAAAATCTCAGGAATAGTTTGTTTTGGTTAGATAGGAATGATGATTTTGTTAATGGTTCTTTATAAATTGAAGCAGAAATAACATCAGCAAAACATGTAAAAATTAGAAAAATTGTATACCGATGAATATGTGCCTCGATGTCCCGCACATCCTGTATGTTACCTAGTTACAATAAATGTTCCAAAGGTGAAGGGAAATCTGATTGATTTTGTCACTAATCTTCAATCAACTTTCTACTTTGTGTAACATATTTCATGCTCTCTTTTTGTGTTGAAAACGTATTGCTATTGAGAAATATCAAACCTAGGGAATGACTTGAGAAGTTAGATTCTTCTTGTAGGCAATTCTTCAAGCACACGTGTGTTTAATAAAGAGGGAATTTAATATTTGGTCTACAAATTATTAAAATTTATTTTAAGTTAATATTTTTCTTAACTCCAGATATCACGTGAGAGAAAACAAGGAGCCTAAGGGAGTGCTCAAACTGTCGGAACTGAATGTTGCGTTCGCACCGACCAAGATCGGTCACATGAACTCGATGCAACTGACGTTCATGAAGGACGGTTCTACCAGGCACATTTACGTGTATCACGAGGATCCTGAAGTTATTAACAATTGGTAAGTCCTTTTAACAACTTCTTAGTTTCACCTGTGTGTCGTTCGCAGTGTATGACATCTTCAATCGAAGTTTTTGACAGATTTTATATTGCATTCTCATTCGTCATTCTTACTCGCATTCATTCGTTCTTTTAGTCTTCTTGTTAAAATCCCGTGATAGCACAAAGTGCTAAAATTAATTAATTTGTAAAAGCCTTATTAAACCTATTGCTACATAAGAAAACGGTGTTTAATTCGGCGTAAACACGGTGTGTTAAATTTGGCCCTCTTCCTCTTACACTACAAAGTTGTAACACACGTTGATTCAGTCCTAAAGACAATAGTTTTTTTTTATAAGCGTGACCTGATCTACGCTCAGGATTGGCTCCAGAGCAGTAACAACTCCTCAACAGTCAATGTCCCACGAGACATGAATTTTTTCTGCACATTTACACAACAACATGATTTTACATGAGAGTTTGTTTACGTATACCTACAAGTTGTTGTTTTGAAAAATAATATTTTTATAATTAGAACTTGTTTGGAAACTAGTGACCCGTCCCGTATCCCCTAGGGTACGACATCTTACCCAGTCGTATAAGTTACGGCACGTAAGTTGGCAAAGGATTTTGTAGTGGTGGAAGTTTGCGCACGCACAATTTCATACATTTTAACATGCGCGAACGGCCCCCACTACGAAAATCTTTGCCAACTTTCAGACGCTCAATGTACACGCTCCACTGGTATTAAGTTGCATACCGTTGGACTGGCTGCCGACCCCATCATAATTGGGAAAAGGTTAGGCAGATGGTAGGAAAATAAAGAAAAACAAACGTTAGTATCGGCTTTTCAAATTTGAAGGGCGCCATCTCAAAATAAAACTTATATCTTATCTATTATAAATAAACATTTTTATAAAATAAATCCAACAGAACGAACGCCTTTAAAATATAAAAAAAAAAACATAAAATTAAATTACGGTTTCGACGCTTGTCAGAATCAAAAATTATAGTGATAATTAATTAAGTGATAGCGTAAATTCACACTAAGCGTGACTAAACATAATATAAATCTGGATAAAATAGTAAAACTGTCATGTGCGTGTCGGATGGCACCCAGTGAATGGTTCCGTGTTTAGGATGTATATTATTTATTTATTAAAACAAGGAAGACTTACAGCATGAAACCTTAATAAAAAAAAACAAACTATAGTCGACAAGAAGCCAATTACAAGTCTTCGCGTGTAGAAATTGACTGGTAATTGTGATGCTAGCAAGCAACAATATCACGCTTGCATAATATTGACTTTATGGACAGCATTAAGAAGTTTGTATTTTTTTAAAGAAATCGACATACTATGGTGTATTTTTTACCAACTTTTAATATGAATAGATAAGTCTCAGTACTTCAGTTTGATAATTATAGAAACCAACAATACTCCAGACGCTTACCTATATGTACTGATGCTAACACTTTTATTATTTCATTCAGCGGTACATAGAATACGCCTTCATTAAAAAAAATCATCGGTATAGTGTTAATAGTTTCCGAGTAAAAACTAAAATGGTTGTGTGACATAGGCACGGATGGACATAAGGGTTACATTTTCGTCTTTTGGCCACGGAACCCTAAAACCTGATATCTATGGATCCATAAACCAAAAAAAAGTAAAACCTAAGATCGAATATTTAAATAATTATGGAAATTCGCCCAGCCTTGACAGAGTACTTCAAGGAATTCCCATAAATTTTTATGATCTTGATATGTAAATAAAGTAAACGTGCCAAATAGTTACCATAAATTACCCTCTTTGCGCGACTAGATATGGGAGGGAATGAGGATGCGTACTCATGTACCTATCTACCATCAAATGTAATCGTACACCAAGAGGGCTTGTAATGAAAGCATATATTAACACCAAAGAGATTTAAAATACTACCTATAGAGCGGGCATGTCAAGGAAATGTCATAGAAAAACTTTGATCCCATGCCTCAGTAACGCCATCTAGAATAACATATGAATATTGGAGCGGCAGCGGAGCGTACTACAAAAAACTCATAGACTTGTATCCAGCAGGACACACTTTTTCGGCCGAAAATTTTGTTCGTGATGTCCGGTCTATAGGTATTGAATGTCTTTGATTAACACAGTATAAAACGTATAATTATGTGCATAAGTTATTTTTCTTTGCTTGAAATACATCTTTCACGTAAGAATGGGCTATTTGACAAAATTTTAGTTTTTAGTCCCTCATCTAGATTACAATAAAATATTCTTAGATCCTAAAATGAAAAAGATTTTGATGCTTAAAAGTAACTTTTTTATTCAACTTAATAGATAGTGCGCTTTACAACTGTAGAAATAACTTTGTTTTTTTATAGTATCTATGAAAAATAATATGTAAAACAAACTTATTTTTGTAGTCGAGATAATCAATGGGCAGGTGCTTGCGTAAATACTTATCACAGCTACTGAATCACAGCACTGTACGTGCATGTTTGCCTGGTTTTTCCACGGAGAAGCAGCTGCCACTAAAAGTAAATTCGATTTTCTCATTTACAGGTACACAGCAATCCGCTGCGCCCAATTGCATCTCCTCCAGGTAGCGTTCCCATCGATGCCCCAATCAGACCTGGTCCTCCGTCTCCCCAAAGATTTCGCGCGTGAAGGCTGGCTGTGGAAGACTGGTCCTAGACCCTCGGACGCTCATAGGCGTCGATGGTTCACGTTGGACAACAGGAAGCTGATGTACCATGATGAACCACTCGACGCTTACCCGAAGGGCGAGATTTTTGTTGGTGAGTCATTAAGTTACTACAGTAATGCAGATGTAGTTTCTTTCTTTCTTTCTTTCTAATGCAGACGTCATGCAGTTTCAGCCGCTTAGTTCCCGTTCCCGTGGGAATACAGGGATCTAAAGTAGCTAATGTCACCCGGTAGTGTAGCTTCCCAACGGTGAAAATATTTTACAAATCGGTCCAGTTGTTTTGGAGCCTATTCAATGCATCAAACAAACAATAAAATTTTTGTTCTTTATAATATTAATATTGTATCATTAAGTATAGATTTGATAGAGATGATCCAGTGCCAAACGGTAATTACTCATTATTTAAAACCTCTCTGCATCGGCGAGGAGTAATAACAGTTTTAACAGAGACTTCACGTCTCTTTTTATTATTGCATGATGATGATCTCATCATTATCGTCTGCTTCGCCTTTTCCCAACTATGTTGGGATCGGCTTCCAGTTTATCCGGATGTAGCTGAATACCAGTGTATCACTTGAAACGACTTTGTGTCTGATCCCCACAACCCAGTTACTGGGTAATAAGGTTAAACTGATTGTCAGACTTTCGAGCTTCTGACCACCCATAACGACTGTCAAAGATCTATAAATGACTGTTGACATAAATGAATGATTTTATCTGCGGGCATGCACGTAGTTTGAAGACACTATTGACGCAGTGGCTGAGCGATTAGAGAGTTTATTTTCACTCACCCGGCCCGCAGCAGATGCACCGGGCGCTGTCAGAGGGCGATAAAACGACCACTTCCAGCCCGCCAAAATGGGTTCAGGGGCGACGGTCGAGGACTTCTGTCTTCTGTTGGTGGGACCAAAGACTTAACGTGCTTTCCGAGGCTCGGATGTGGAATGAATAGTCACCCGTCCACAGGCCATATTTTATAAGCTTAGCTTAACCTCCGATCGATCTGTGGGGCTGTTAATATTTAGCCACAAGCTGCTGCTGATGATGATGATGAAGATGATGATTCAAATAACTTTAAACACTTCCCTGTCCCATGAGTCACATATGTTTATTGTTACTTTCACTGTCCACAAAAAAGACACAATGTCTTCTTTGTGGACAGTGAAAGTATCAAAATATGATTGAAATATTTATGATACCGTAATTGTACTCTACCCTGAAGCCCATTGCAAGATCTCAACACAAATAAAGATATGAATAGGTATGATTCTGAGCCATTTTCTAAATTCTAGATGTTTGCATTCCATGTTTTTTAACCTTCCACAGGCCACGAATCCAACGGCTACTGCATCAAAGTATCCAACACAGGCAACGGCTGCAAGGATGCACGGTTTCCTTTCCAGCTGGTGACTCCTGACAGGACGTACTGCCTCGCCGCCACCACGCATGAGGACCGCGACGGCTGGCTCGCTGTCATACAACAGACTATCAAGAGGCCCCTCACGCCGCAAGATTCTACCAGTGAGTGTCTGTCCTTATATCTAGGAGATAAGTTTCTTCCCAGCTGACGAACTACTTCAGAATACCACCAGGTAAAAGGTTAATTATTCCTGATTGAACTAATATCGCTGCTGTGTAATGTTCGTTCTTTTGTTTTTGTGATAAGGGGCCGTACTATGACGTGTCAAAGCAATCACTGTTGCAGCTCCTCAAGTTCCTATTTGAGCTTACGATTACTGACAAATGCTTGCACTGACTGATCTGGTCCCCTCATATCTGTGTGGCTCTTTCCTCAAAAGACCATTTCAGACACTAATCTGCATGGTTCTTACATGATTTGACCAAGATAATGTCTGGACTACTCTGGACTTTAAAAGAGACTGTGACCTCTGAGTTTCTTTCGGTGTTTCTTCACAGAGTAGTCAGATAGTGAAACACCGATCTCATCTACTAGTTAAAAAAATGACGTGTAAAAGTGTTTATGTAAACCTATTTGCAGAAATAAATTTCATTTTCATTTCATTCCATTTCAGTGTGTGTTTGAGAAAGATGAAGCTATACAGGTTAAAGAGTAGGTACCTACTATCCCTTTTACTCAATTGAACGTTGTGGTCCTGAACTCCACTTAAGCGGATACGATGGTAGAGATGGTATCGAAAACGTTTTTACATAATTATCTCGTGTTAGTTCAGTGAATACCTACGGTTGATAGAGAGGAGAGATGTCGCAAATATTGCTTAGAATGAACAAAACATGATATACAGAGTGTGAAAAGACCGATCACATAGCCGATAACTACACATTCTGTACATATAATTAAGTAACTTCAAATGTGTAATTTGTTTTAAAAATCGATAATTTTGATAATGTTTGTTCGGAATACGATTTTGAAAAAAAGACGAAAAAAAAAAATTTGCTTGACCTTCAATATCCAGTAAATTCCCAGGAATGTTCTAGAAGAAAAAAACTATCCCAGTGATAGGTAGAATATGCAGTTTTCATTTACGTTAAGGGTCTTTTTACACCCTGTATGTGCGTTAAAACGAGAGATGTGAGCGGCACCGGTTCCCCCGCGTTGCTCCTGTCAGTCAGTAGGAACGCAACTCCACACAGCTTTGGTGGATACACCGAAGCTGTTAAGCATAGATCTTCTTTCCACCCCACTCCGCCCATCTCCGCTTTAGTGGAGACCCGATAGCTTACCATCATAGTACGGCCTCAGTCCTTTCAAAGATAAGCGTAGTGGTCATATGCTCAGAAAATTGAGTAAGTACTGTAGAACTTGAAATTCTGGTTTGTTTTAAGGCTTCGGAAGAAGGCGTGCCTTGAATCAAGACCCATAATGTTATGTCTCAGGTAATTAGCACACAAATAACACATTTTTATTAATAAAGCTTATCTCCAAAGCCCGCACATTAAATTATAATTGGCCTAAAAAAATATTAAGTAAAAAAAACTCGATGCTTTGTTCCATCATTCCATGTAGCTAGGACTTTAAAACGTGTTTTATGGATGAAGAATTAATTTAATTACCACAAGCAAAACAAACTCTTAAGTCCAAACATTATAATTGGCCTGTGTAAAGAAATAAATAATGGCTAAAAATAGAAAATATAAATGCTTTGTTCTCCAGAAGAGACCTTTGCACTCTCATTTTGTTAATAAGCACCTACATGGACAGGAACTGAAGTGTATTGTACCATGAATCAGCCTTATGTTGTGAAAAATTAACCACAATTACATGACTCATGATTGGCCACTTTTATTTCTGTACTGACGGAAAAATATACTGATCAAAGGACAATGACTTTTAACTGTACTGAACTGAGTCATGGAAAATGTTCAAGTCATGGTACAACGTAGGTACCTACTTACAGTTAAGGGCAAAAAATATGATGACTATGAACACGTCGACCAAGACTTTCTCCTTAACTATAAGCATGTGATCGGTATGAATATCAAAATATAATTAGTCCACCAGTTAGGTAGGATAAAAAATAATACACATGTATTTTTTTGCTTTTTCAAATTGATGGAAAACTACTTAGATTATGCGCATTAAAGTTGAGGAGAGGCTTGTAATGCCATTATTCAGTAAAAACTGTACAGGATAGTAACGTCATGGGACAATTTGACTGGATGTATCGCCGTTATTTTTTGATTAGGTAGGTACGTGAAAAAAATAAAAATATAGGTATGTCGGATATTGTCTAGTAATCTAGATGAGGAGGGACTAAAAACTAAAATTTATTCCACTAGCCCATTGAATGAAAGTGCTTTTAGCTTTTACGCTTTCGTGAATAATATCACAATTTCCTTAAGCCGAAACTTACCAAAGTTCATGTGTGTTTGCCATTGACTGTAAGTAGGTACATAAAACGAAGTTAATGACCGATCAAGGACTATCACAATTGTTCACGATCCCCTAAATAAACAAACGTTGATAACATGTAACTATACAGTTGTGTAATATTGTGATATTTCTAAACAAATAATATCGTCACCGTTGATCGTGACGCCATCATAGGTAATCATTATTAAAGTAAAGCAAGTTTTATAGTGTACAATATAAAGTACGTAAGTATTCTCTTATACATATTTTAAGTAGGCACATGCATACCTACAGTCCTACAAAGTATTCCGGGAGTATTAAAATTTGGTAATTGTATAGATTTAGTGAGCTTTTCAATTTACTTCGTCATCTTTGTTACTCGCACCGCAAATTATAATAATTACAAATAGGTATATTGTGGGAAAAGCTTTAAATTGCGAAACTAAATTGTATTTTAAAATTAGAGGGGATTGGCAATGTTACTCTGATTGCCAGATAATGAAAATTACCCACTTTGTAAAATCTGTAAGTAACATGTATTGCAATCTGTTTTTATTTAAATAAATACATTTTGTTATTAATTATATATTTTATTCTTTGCTTTTATTTATTACAATTGTTACAAAAGTACCCACCTATATGTATAGAATAGAATAGAATAGAATAGAATATTTTTATTTCAGACCGGAGTCCATAGGGTTAGTAACAATTTTAACTTAAATTCTAGTGTTAGTAGTTTACAGACACATAAAAATATACAATTAGATTTCGGCATGGAGCCGCATCCACCTCCGCAACATCGGGGAATCCCACCGATCTACGAACACACTGAGAATGCTGTTGGTGCCGCCGCGAACACGAGACATCAGGGACGCACACCTTTTCCTAATAATAGCGGCAAAACCATCAATATTATTATCTGCAAACATCCCTGACGCACTACATCGCCACGGCAGCCGCAGCAGCACTCTCAGTGCATTATTATATTTAACGCGTAGGTCGCTGTATGCCCTCTGCGTGAAGTTGACCCACAGGCTGCACGTGTAGAACGATTGACAGTAAGCTTTGAAAAGCGTTACTTTAACTGGCTTCGTACAACGGGCAAACCTGCGGGCCAGCATGTTACAACGGACAGCCAGCGACCTACGTTCCCTTTCAATGTCACAGTTATCTTTAAGGTCTTCAGTGACCCAGTGGCCTAGATATTTAAATAAGTATATATAAGTATATATAGTATAAGTTACATAATGAAATTGTCGTGAATCGACTTAATCGTTAATTAAGTTGAAAAATTGATCGAGTTTGCAAGCGGTAAAGATATACGAGCTGGCAAATTGAAAATTCGGAAAGACACGTCTATAGCTATAAAACCACCAATTTTTAAAACTCCCGGAATTTTTAAACTCAAAACTACTAAAAGACTGGACTATAATGAAAAAGCGCATTTTGCCTATTTGTTTAGTTCAGACTTTGAAGAAAATTCGTTTGATTTCTTTGTGGCTTTATCAGCACATTAATGGTCTGCTAATGTGACCAGGTTGAGCAAAGATGTTAAGTGAGATGCTGCTGCCCAACCTTTATTGAAATGTATAAGAACAACCTATAATGCGGGCACAGGTACTTTACTGCGGTGGTTTGAACCCAAAGTATAGTCATTGGTTGTACCTAATGGTTTACCATAAACTAGTACCACTATAAGCCAAATCAATTCTCAGACTTGTTACAGAGTATATTTAAATAAATGCTCAAGACTGCTAACTAATATTCTGGAACATTTTTTACTACAGAGTTCAGAGCGGCATTAATACAATATCCAGTGACCATAGAGTTCCTCATTAATGCGGGTGTAATTAACTGTGTCGTTATGTAAATAATTCTTAATTCAAATATACAAGTCACGACACTACGGGGAGAGAATTTGGTGTCTTACGTCATAGCATTGGTAACCGTGTCACTTAATGTTAATAAGGAAGGAGGTGTGGTAGCAACTAATTTTCAGCTAGCTTACGTCGTTTTACGTCACTCTTGAACGTGGCCTACAATCATGACTGATCATGTCTAGTCTATTAACCTGAAGGTTCTGTTAGCGCACCTTAGAGATAGTAAATATAATCATGTGACGTCACTGTCTACGTTCTGAGCTAGATCAATCATCATCATCATCTCAATATTCTATTTATCATTAACCTGGCCTTATCCCAACTAGGTATTCAATTCGAATCGACAACCTGCAAGTTTACCCCTAAAATTGTTAATTTTACGCGGTAGTTATTTAGTTGCTCCGTTGTGTCAATATCACTTGAATATCGAAAACAATAGAAGAAGTTATTGTGTCTCATTAGTCGCAGTTGAGCCCCCTTCTTAGTACTCCGCGATCCATACGATTCTCATTTCAAAATACAATAAATCATCAGATTAAAATTTGGCAGGCCCAATGCTGATGGGGAACAGGCGCACTCTCTGGTCCAAGCACTTGACAACAACTCCTAGACGCTTATTACAACCTCCGCAGGAAGCGATGGATACATATTTTTAGCCAGGAATAACTTAGAGTAAGTTATTATATTCAATGTTTGTTCGAGGTGGCTAAAAAGTTAAGTCTTAAGGGTGGGCAGCAGCTTTCTTATCACCAGATTATCTAAAATCTCAAGTCCAGCATTCCTCATACTTGGCAAATATAGGTACTGCTGATTGTGGCACCATTCTCTATTTGTAACAGTTAATGCTAAGGGTTAAATAATCGCAAATGAAATAAAATTTAACTTGTATTCTTTTAGGCACAGTTGTAGCGACCTTAATGCCAGCAATAGCAAGCAAGGACCTTTAAAACATTATCTTTTTTCTTTCTTGCCTCTCATTAGGAATTTCTCCTGTATCGTGAGTGCGTTTACAACCATTTAAACTGAGAGACACAAACAGCTAGACCCTGAGCAACTACTTTGTAGGCCATATAAAGATATGTTTCGTGCGGGAATTGAAACCGAGCCAACCGGGCCGTGTCGTGCCGTGCCGAACGTTGTTTTTATTTCATCAGTATTTCTCAGTTTTCTTCTAATTTTTTTTTTTATTTCCAGTAGAGGGCACGCTAGTCCGCAAGCGCACCGCATCCAACTCGATCAGCATATTCTCGGGCAGGTAGTCGGTATCCATCGCAGCATGTAACCCCTACCACTTCTAGCTTACACATGAGTAAGTCCGACGTTGCTGCGTTACGGATACGTCTAACGACTGCTAAATAATTATAATTAAATTATTATTATTAAAAACAACCCTCTATAATTATTTTAATAATTAGGACTTATTTTATGACGACTCTTGTAAATACAATTATTTTTGATTAAATGATTTTAATCGGTTTTTATCCATTATTTAATTACGTAATGCTGATGCAACGTTTTTATTATCATACAATTATTATTAGGACTTGAGCGGTGTAATCTAAAATGTATACAATTTATTTTTAATTTATTATATTTAATGCAATGAAGGATTTGAATCGATAATTTAAGTCATATTAAATTAAATACTTAATTTATGTTTATTTTGTAAGTTAAAAACAGTGTTTTTTTCATTTGACGTTCTTTTATATCATGGCGGTACGCACAAAATATCAATGTAATAACCAATAAAAATCAATGTAATAGTATAGTTATGATAACTTATAGCTTGTAAAATAACTAAATATATCAATACATTTGTAATTCACTTAAAATGTAACGTTGAAAATCACAACAAAGCTCTCTTAATCATGGTAAAAGACATTCTACAGGGACTTTCTATATGGTGTGTAAGTGTTAACAAATATTGTAATGGAATACCACAAAGAACTAATTGATATAATTTTATATAACCATACACGAAACTTTAGCTACAAATTTAGCTACGGTTTGACTACAATTCTAATAAGGTTACAGCATACATTGGTAGGTAGTGTGTTTGAACCCTCACACTAGGGTCTTACAATAGAAAAGATCCAAATAAATTAATAGTTTTACCTGGCATTATATATTACTGTTTCTTGTGGTATTCCCATCATAATTATGCTTATAAGAAACGTAAATATGACTTGCATATTGCATTTATATATAAGTTTATATCGTGGTACATAATAAGTACTCAGTATTTGTTCGTAGTGATAAACAATGCGTGGAAAAATATGTGTATTGTTACTATGTTAGCGACACAAGCGATGGATGAAACTGTATGTTGTGAATATAATTTACTACGTGTCTTAAGGCATCCTCGTCAAATTCCAGGAGGTAAACATGCAAATGATTCTCGACACGAATTAGTTATAAAATACTAGCAGACGTCACGCAGTTTCACCCGCGTAGTTTCCGTTCCCGTGGGAATACGGGGATAAAAAGTGGCCTATGTCCACCGGGAATAGTGTAGCTTTCCACCAGTACAATAATTTTTAAAATTGGATTTTTAGTTCCGAAGATTACCCCCTACATACAAACTTACAAACATACAAACTTACAAATTTTACCTCTTTATAATATTAGTATAGAAAAAGTATATTTTACAGATTTTCGTAAATCGGCATGTGCACATGCACGCACAGAGCGTCATATAAGTCGTAGACATTGCCTAACTCACACGCAACGGGGAGATTCTGTTCTTTGAAAGTGGTGTATTCTGAAATACTAACAAACTTAAATGACTACATAATAAGGTGTATTCATTTTTGAGCAATTATCGAAATTCTAATTGATTATTAAGAATGTATTTCACAACAGTCTCCTGAAATTTGACGAGGATGCAAACTAACATGTATATTTTACAAGACTGTATTGGAGCCGTATGTTGTAGTAAAATTAGACCCAAAGCACCTTCTTCATAACGTTTACACTATAATGTGGCTTATGTATGAGTGTTATTAGTGACGTTATAATGGTTTAACAAACTCTATTTTTACTCCTGAGTAAAATTGAAGTAGTTAAAACATGATGTATTTCATATCGATATAACCGCTGCAGTGAAAAGTAACGAGTGTGCTTTGGGTCTAAACCATTTAATGTATTATTACTAGTTTTTTTTCTAGCAATAGACAGACTATGATATTTTTATTTATTAAGATTACTTTCTCTACAAGTTGTGCAGTTTGTAAACTTTTTGCTCAATATAGTCGTAATTGCGCGTAAAATTGTAGGGAATGTTTGACAGTGTTTTCTTATAGCTTTAATTGTTTGTCAAAGCTTATTTTATGACAATATACAGATTAATCCATCTTGAAGAATTGTGTCGTGAAATCCAATATGTAAGGTTCACTCACTGGTTTTGTGAATTAACCGCAATCAGAAAAAAATGTCGCTAGTAAAATGAACCATAATATTCTTACAAAAAATAATGAGTAATAGTTATTGAGTAATACTCATGTATAGCGAAATACACGCAACATAATATTTTATTGTATGTAATGCAACTAGCAATGCAATAACGTGAGAAAAAGTATAGCGTTTAGGCTTATTGAATACTCTGATGTATGTTCTTATACCTATATATTTTTCTATAAATGGTAGTCTCGGAAAAGATAGGCTTTGAGCGGAGTTGTGAATGTGTTAGAAAAGTTTTTGTGTGAAATAATTGCTAGAATTATTTAAGTAAGCAATGCTGTTTTAAAAACATGAATTATTTGCAGGAAAAATACTAGTTACATTCTGAAATAATCTTTAACCTGGCTGTTTCAAAATGAAATTAGGTATTTCAACTTATCAGTAAGTGTGGACATATCTCAATAGAAAATTAGACAATGTCATCCGGTTAAACGAAGTATAAAAAGTTAATCAATTTCACGAATGAAATGTGGATTTAGAAGAAGTAATTTCGACATACTTAAATGTTTTTTTTAGCTGATGATAATGAATGTAAGTTCCAGTTATAATAAAATTTTAAGTCAAAATCGATTTGTAATCTACGGGGCTTTCGTCATGAAGTCCTAAAATTAATGAATTAATACAATTTTATTATAGTAATTTAATTATTCCAAGAATATTAGATTTTGTGAACAGTCTAAATAAATTTAATTTTATTGGAACGTGAAATTGTTAAAACAAAACACACATTTAGTTACATTCTCGTATTGTTAAGGGACCTTTTCCAAAGTCTAGCTACCTGCTTGATTAGAGTAACTTGAAAAATTTATAAAAATATTTAATGAATTTAGGCATAAATTACAATTGAGGATCGAAACACTTCGAAAGGAGCGTTATGAAAATTGAACTTGAAAAGTTTTAGTTAAAATTTAGCGTGAATTTAAAGCTAGGAGGCTACCAAAAATATGGTAGAAATAATATTTTATTGTAATGTATACTATATCTGACTATCATTACAGGCGAAAATGCTTTAGTATAGTTAGTGCGAGGAATGAATATAATTCATCTTCATGCGTGTTGCGTGCGAGTGTAGTGCGAGTGTCTGACTAGGAATATAGTTAGGATTAGGATACTTATCAGAATCACTATCATGTAATCGTGTTCTACCATTTATTGACACGTAAGCTAATGTCCAAAACATTAATTTAATGAGCAAATAACTTAGACTACGTTCAATACTGAATCGTATGTAATTTATACTATGTCGTATAACATTTTCTTATCAGGATAGCTGTAGATTTAGTAATAATTTATAGAAAAACGAAAGCGTTAAAATGAATTAGAGAATAATAAGCCACAAAAAAGCAATTTAAATGTTTCCTAGATAATGTACAATTTTATTTTTAATATGTTTTAGTTTCGTAAGCTAATTGACGTGTTACTGCCGCTTACCCATATTTACGTAAGTTATAATGTTTTAAAGATAATTTGAAATCAATTAACATATTCGCTTTAGTTGTTAATTTAGTGTAATTATTTCAACAAATTTTACCAAAACATGCCTCGCTTAAGTTTTACATTTATTTTGTTGTAAATAAGTAAAACGTTAATATTGTAGTGTGCTCTGGCATAATACATAACTACCTATGAATACTTACAAAATAAACTTTTCACCTGCTACTATTGACTTTTCATTAACCTGCCTCCTTTACAAATGACAGAGGAATGATAAAAATCAGGTCTGGGATTCGTCTAAGTGAATTTCAACCTTTAAATTGAATTCTAATAAAAATAAGTTTTATAACAAATCCGCACATTTATTCCCCAAAGGGCTAAGCAGTGTCTATAATACACTCATATTGTAAAAAGAAGCGAGACTATTGCAATCCACCGGGCAAAAATCCAGGCGAGAAATTCCAGTTCAAACCCAACAAACACTTGCTCTACCTGGCTAGACACTCGTGTGTTTCCAAGGACCTTAGAACCCTGTAACATAGGTAAGTAGTAATACCAGCCAGTTACTGTACCCCACTGTGCAGGTCAAATGCCTCTTCTCATACAGAGAAAACGTGTGCATATCACCACGCTTCCTCAAGGTAGATTGACGATTTTAGACTCATCAATACCTATTATTAACTACGACTATAAGTCCAGTTTGTTTCTCCTTACAAGTTGATAATTTAAAATGATTCTTCATTGAAAATGTTCCTTATTTTTAGGTTGTCTTATTTTATTATCTTGATTATTAATGTTTATTTTACAAATTAAACTATTCTGCCGTCATAATAAAGAAGGCCGTAACTGACAATTTTGTCAAAAATGAGTTATAAACATATTCGGAATCAGCAAAGAAAATGCTATCTTATGGTTTTACACACAAAGCTGTAACTCGTTTAATATCAGAGATATCACAAGGATTTTAGCCGTAACTACGGCACAAATTCTAGTTCTTGAATCTGAAAAGCCTTAATTACAAAATAAGGGCCTTTCTTGTTCAAATTTTCGTATTGCTAGTCAGGAAGGACGCAATTACACAATTAGGCCTTTTTAACTAAGCAAAACTTAAATTTACTACAAACAAAAAGCCCTAACTTCACAATAAGGGCTCTCCATATAAGTATTTTGAAGGAAAAAAAAAGGTTTTACAGCGCATGTGCAAAACAGAACCCAGAGGAATAACGAGTGAACGAAAAAATGAGATAGTAAGTACTAAGATTAGGACCATTAATGCCAGCAAATAGAATGTTGTTCCGTGTGCAAAGTTTATATACGAACAACGCTGCTGCTGATCTGACGGTAGACCGGGAAGATTTACTTGGCACGAACTTTAATGGTTACCTTGCTTTAGGAGATTATTTTTCATGCAATATAATATGTTTTGTTTCAGTTTGTTAAATTAAACTATGTGATTCTCAGCGCTTAGGCTCACTTCTGTTTGAAGTTCCTGTAACGATAGCTGATGTTTTAAAATTGTAAATTATTGGTTGTTTTATGTGTGATTCTTTTCACATTCAGTCAGAAGATATTGTTTTTTTAGATATGTAAGATATGATTCTCAGTGTCTGTAATAGTTCCTTTAATTAAACTGTTTAAGATGATTATTAATTGTTTTGTACCTATGTTGTTTTATTGTCAGAAGATGTATATTTTTTATTAGTATAAATAATATGTTTTGTTGATTTTGTTTAGATAGATAATGAGAAAAATGTGAGTATTAAAGATGTTCCTATAAAAAGAATTTGGTAATACTATTCAATTGGTACAAGCAAGAACAGATTGTTTAAAAACGCTACAAGGTAAGGAGTTAGTAATTGTATGAATCTACTTGAATTTTTCTTACGTATTATTTTAAGTTTGACTGAATACTTCAATTTATGAGACTGACTGATGTTATAAAGTACTTACCTATTTTTTTAGTAAATATTCTTGGTTTCATTTAATATGTCTTCTTTAAAATCGACACAATCGATTCGTAACTTACGTTTACTATCAAAAAAGGCGCAACTGTGCAGTTGCGCCTTTTTAGGGCTTTAGATGCAAGGATTTCGGTTTTAGGAAGAAAGAGTTCCTTCTATGAAAAGCCGTAAAATAACATTATTTGCAATTACGCCCTTTCAGATAAGTATTTCACAATTTATTATTATATTTTTGCTAAAACAAAAGGGAAAAAATCAAATTAAATTAATACGCGTGTATGAATTTAAATAAATTAGGGTTCAAAATAAAGCTTATATTTTTTGACGTTTTATAAAGCAAGAACCACTAACTAAAACCAATCAGTAAATCGCGGGCCTTCATTTTAGATAAAACTTTAATTATCTCGGAATCAGCGTTAACGTAGTTACGGCCTTCTTTCTTATGACGGCAGTATTATGTACAGCCAGCACATCAAGTTACCCCAATGTGTCAAATTTCTTTGATCGTTTTTCAACGTTATGTCAAACAAAATAAGATTCATATTCAATTGGGAAAATTTGTCACATCAAGTTACCCCAATGTGCCAAATTTTCCCAATAGAATATGAACCTTATTTTGTTTGACATAACGTTGAAAAACGATCAAAGAAAGTTTGACATAAAGACTAAACGAAAAAATTTCACACATTGGGGTAACTTGATGTGCTGGCGTCTGTGCATACATACCTACCTACCTAATGACTGCTTCGTTAGTCTAATGGTCGCTACTGCAGAGAATGAGGTCCTGGGTTCGATCCCGGGTCGGGCCGAGATGATGGATTGATGGCAATAGGCTCGCCCCCTATTTCATGGGGCTTAAACGTAATTGGCGAAATGTGGGTGTACTATTGGAATAACAGGCGTGATGTTATGTTTTTTTTTATACCAACCCAGTAAAAACGAAAAGAAATGAAAAATAATTACTTAGGTAGGTATAAAATACAGCACGGTACGGTAGTGGTCTAGCAGCTTTGGACTCAGTGGAGAAGCGTGCGAAGAGGCTTATTGGTGACCCAGATTTGGTTAGAACCAATCTGCAAAGCCTTGAGCATAGGCGTAGGATAGCTAGCCCTTCGGTTTTCTAAAGGATACATTTTGGAGAGTGTGCACGGGAATTACATGACTTGATTCCGCCATCGGACAACGGCGAGTGTCCTACATCGTTGGCACTCCCACGATTCGGACAAAGCGTTTCGCTTCGTCGTTTATACCGCGTAGGTACATCGAAGGACTGGAACAACTTGCCTGCTGCGGTCTTCCCGTCCGATTATAATTTAGGTGTCTTCAAGGCTAGAGTGAATAGGCTCTTAATAAACTAGTGCGCTTTACCATCACTGATTTCATCACTGCTTACAATCAGGTGGGATTGCAGTCAAGCACTGGTTTATAATATTAAAAAAAAAAGAAAATAAAAATCGTTTCTTTGTTATGAAATTGGTATACCTAGTACTACAATACTTTCATCTTTCCATTCAAAATCAAAAGCAAAAACCACAGGCGGTTTCCGCATGGAAATATTTTTTCTGGCACCGACTATTTTCGTGTTTGTTTTGTCAGGTTCGAAGCGATGTCGCTCTCGACGTCTACTTAGTTAAATATCGAGTTACCACTTTACCTCGAATGACTAACGCGTTCCGGTTTAGAACTAGTGTAACCGATGCATTTTATTTGTAACTGAAAACCTATTTTTAATATTCACTCACACCAATGACAACGAGCTGCTTTCCTTAATCAATTTCTTAATTAATAAAGTTGGGCTACTCTTACTTTATTAATAAACAAATTTTCAGTTTTCGGTTCGGTTTTCAATTACGAATAAAATGCATCAGTAAGTACAGACGCCAGCACATCAAGTTACCCCAATGTGTCAAATTTTCCCAATTGAATATGAACCTTATTCTGTTTGACATAAAGTTGAAAAACGATCAAAGAAATTTGACACATTGGGGTACCTTGACGTGCTGGCGTAAGTACTTAAGACCCCACCACCTGACATATTAAACTTCCGGTTCGTTCGGGGTCTTATGTAAGTAAAAAAATTTTTAGTTACTAGTGGTCGCCCTTTGGTCGTACTCATTCTCCAAACTATAGGTAGTAAATGTCCCTGTCTATGCGTGGATTATTTAAAAAAGGGATTCAAATATTTTGCTTTACTTAGGTACCTATACATTTATGTACTTAACTACTTATAGCTTAGGTAGGTGGTCTTAAAGGTTTCCAACCAATTTCTGAAAAGGAATTGTCGTTAACTGAAACTTATTTCTTTATTCAGAAGACAAAAATGTTATTATTAAATTCAAAAACGGTGAAGGAAAACTTCGTGAGGAAACCGGCATGACCTAGAACCAAAAAATTCGAAGACATGTGACATCTACCAATTCGCACTGGGCCCGCGTGGTAGATTATGGTCCATACGCAAAATACGCGCTTTAATGTGGAGTTGCGGATACCAGGCCGATATCTTATTCTATTAAATTCAGGCTTCATATAGAAAATAAAACTTTGCCACACACTAGGAATTACTCCTGAATCCACCATTTCAGACACTAATCTGCATGGTTCTTACTTAAGTGATCTGACCAAGATGATGTCTGGACTTTAAAAGAGACTGACCTCTGAGTTTCTTTCGGTGTTTCTTCTCAGAGTTGTCAGATTGTGAAACGACAACATCACCTAGCTAAAAAATGACGTGTAAAAGTGTTTGTATGCCAGCACATCAAATTACCCCAATGTGTCAAATTTCTTTGATCGTTTTTCTACTTTATGTCAAACAATATAAGGTTCATATTCAATTGGGAAAATTTGACACATTGGAGTAACTTGATGTGTTGGCGTCTGTACCTATTTACAGAAATAAATCGTGGATGCGTTTACAAACATTTTAAACCTACATACAAATAGATATTTGTTCCATCTGCGAATTGCACCCACGACACGCAGTGCAGTTGCTCAGACGTCGTCTCAGGTCGTCAAAGTTATAAGAGCAGTATTATAGAGGCTGAATCAAGAAACCATGATTCCAGCATTACCTACTTAAAGAAATAAAAATATACCTAAACTTTTGTAATAGGACCGGGTTCATGTTGGCCTACCTTATAAACTAAGCCGGCGACGTCGTTTGCTTTAAAGAAACCTAAGGGACTAAGTACTCACACCTATTGAGGTCCATTCAGCATTTGTCCATAGATAACACTAATTTCGTACAATCGTACCCATGAGAAGGACGCGTTCGTTTAGTCTAATACGTCTTATGGCACTCGGCAATAGTGTTTCTATCAATAAAACAATTTCTAAATCAGGTGAGGAATTCCGGAGATTACTCTTACATATTTACAAACAAATATCACTTTATAATATTATTATAAGTACCTTATATTTATAGTATACCTATATATTTACTCGACGCTCAAAAGTTCAGTTTTGCAGTGTAAGATGATATTCCTGTGTCACTTTATCTTTTTACATTCGCTTTGAAGTTCGCAGTGTGTTAAATTTCCTACAAAATCATTAATTAATCTCACGGTTTCTAAGATTTATTGCCTCATTTGGTTTGATATGACAAATCAAGATATTTATGTTAATTTATGACACTGTGGCTGCAGGGTTTCTGACTTGAAGGAGAAAAGGATGTAAGTAAACGATCGTGTGTCAAAGATAACCTGATGGCATACAGGCTGCAAGAAAATTGGTTCTGGTTGATTTTAAACATTCAAACCATTTAAAAGTTGGAGCATGCCGTTTGTTTTATAATATTTTAATTGTGGACGTTGGGACACGCTATCTTATAAGAGTTACCAAAAAATATACATGAATAAATCCGCGGTGAAAGGATGGATGAAAGGCGACTAACAAAAGGTATTTACAAGGCAGATGTAAGTGGGAACGCCGGGAGAGGACGCCCTAGAAGAACATTATTGGTGAGGTTCTTCAGAAAGGTCAGGTGCGTAGTACTCGCAACCGGCGTGCGTGTATGACAACATGTATGAATGTAAACGAAGCAAAAGAAGTATGTAAGAATCGTAGCACATGGCGCTCTGTAGTTTCTGCCTACCCCCGTGGGAAAAAGGCGTGAGTTTATGTATATATGTAAATCCGCGGAACCTAAGTACCCCACAATTATTAAGTTAGTAATCTCCAGCATCTAGGTGCCTTCTAGCTTTTTAATTATAGAAATCGCATACGGTAAACTTAAAAATAAATTATTGAAATTAGTTCGAATTAATTGATTTATTAAAAGATACCTGATAGTTAGGTCTAATCACTTTTTAATATTAATATATTCAATTTAAATGCTTAATATTTAAAATTTCTTTGGCCATATAATTGATTATCACCTAAACATCTAATTCATCATACTGTCAGGTGCGTAAGAGTTTCTCATGTCACTTCTCATACTATCATAGTAATTTTCCTTGTAACCGTAATTGCAGTATTGCATAGGTGCGCAAGATTCGTTCGTGGTCATTTCTTCGTAGCACCGTTCCTCGTATTCATTGTCGGGATACTCCTGGTATCCTTCGCAGTTATTGTGGCTGTCTTGCGCGTTCTCTCTTGGGGGCTGGACATTTCGGCAAGTTGAAGAGTCGTTGTTCGGCGGGTTGACGTTCCATCGTTGGGAAATGGCGCAGCTGAGGGTTCCTCCGTGCTGAAAAGCGAAGGGCCATGCCTGGAAAGAAGGTTTAGTTTTTAATTGATCCTTCTAAAGTAGCTCAGCTACAGTATGGGTAGATAATTGAATGAGAAAGCTTTCAGTCGTCTACCTAATCAAAGTAAGTATACTAATATTATAAAGAGGGAAAATTGTTTGTTTGTTAACCAGGGACTTAACTCAAAAGTACGGAACCAATTTCAAAAATTCATCCATCATCAGAGGGTTATATTTTATTTCCAAAACTACGAGGGGGTCGAGCGAAAGTCAAAGTTTAAGAGGAATAGTACGAATTTTAAGCGGATGAAATCGCGAGCAGTGTTAGTAGGTACCTACTCTATTATAAGAAAATAATATAGTGGTGTGCGATTGAGTCTTTACCTAAGAAAATGTTCAGCTTTATTAATTTAATTTATAAGACCACCCAATTAGCTGACGATCCGTTTATTGCGAGTTCGCAAGATCATAACATGACCGCACTTTTTATGTTCAAACAAACAAGGTCGGGTTTTTGACGAACACATGTAAAAAACACAAAAAACAACGAAACTGTAGCAATTCTCCACAGATATTACGATAAAATATCGGTAAATAAATAAATCGGGATGAGTGAAAGAATATGGCTCGGCACCATAGTTAATTTAGAGAAAACTAGCAGAAATCCCGCGGTTTCACCCGCGGAGTTCCCGGTACCGTGGGAATACAGGAAAAAAAAAGTAGCCTATGTCACCCGGGGATAGTGTAGCTTCACAATGGTGAAAGAATTTTTCAAATCGGTCCAGTAGTTTCGGAGCCTATTCAATGCAAATACACAATCAAACATTTCCTCTTTATATATTAGGTAGTATAAAAGAAAGAAAGAAAGAAAAGAAAGAAAATATTTTATTTGGACGCACAGAACATAAAAAGAAGAACATTGGTCTAGTAGTCAGTGACCCTGACTGTTATGCCGGAGGTCGTGGGTTCGATGCCCACCCAGGACAAATGTTTGTGTGATGAGCACTATATCATTTGTTCTGTGTCTGGATGTAATTTATCTATAATATGTATGTATTTAGAAATATATAAGTATGTTTATCAGCTGTTTAGTACCCATAACACAAGCTCTCAAGCTTAACTTGGGACAAAATGGCGTTGTGTAAAAAGTTGTGGAGTTGTGGAATATTATCTTGAGCTCGAGCTTGTGGCTAAATAATAACATCCGCACGGGTCGAGCTAAGTTAAGCTACGCTTGCCGATGTCGGTCTGTCTGTAGATGGGTGATCATTCATTACATGTATCAAGACTCCTTCGTGCCTCGGAAAGTACGTCAAGCCGTTGGTCCCGGCTGTCATTTGTGGATCTTTGACAGTCGTTACGGGTAGTCAGAATTCCCGAAAGTCTGACAACCAGTTTAAATAAAGGGTATCGTGTTACCCATTATCTAGGTTGTAGGGGTCAGACAGGCAGTCGCTAAATCTAAATGTAAAACACTGGTATTCAGCTGCATTTGGTTAAAATAGAAGCCGACCCCAACATAATTGAGAAAAGGCAGGGTTTTATTTTTATTTAATTTTATTCATTTTTTATTTTTTTTCTTGGACCTTTGGAAGGCGTACGAGGGGCTGAAGCCAACTCGCAGAGGCCCATTGTCGTCTTTAATGAAATGAGGCACTACACAAGTGTATCCAAAGAAAACCTACGGCTGGAGTAAGACTATTGCAGACTATGGTACTTATTTTATACATCTATTGAAATAGTCATGTATGGTATATGTTTAGGTAAATAGTACACCACAAACTGCCTACTCATCTTTTCTCCTCCACTATCAAGTCCATCCAAAGGTTGTCTGTAAGAGATCGCTTTTAGCGATGAGGCCGCACATTGTAACACCATATGTAGCCCAAGTTATAAATTGTAAGATTTTATGGTGTAGGTACAATAAAAAGTTTTCTATTGATCTATTCTATTCTAAAAGCTTCGATCAATAATAAAGGTTAGAAAGATGATGAGTAAAGCATCACATAAGTTTGAAATCGACAAGTTGGCTTGAGCAAGCGTGGTGATTAATGCTCGTGCCTTCTTCGTATGAGGCTTGCTCTGCAATAGGACAGTAGAAGGCTGGTTTTATTTAGTAAAGCTTATCAGAACATTTTGATGATTAAATAGAGATTTATTCACTGCCATATACCGCCATGGTAAAGAAACATTTTTTATTGGTGTTAAATCATGTTTTGTGAAATAGAGAACATGCATATAAAACACAACCTCCTTATGTTCGCAATGAAACAGTAAATAAGACAAAGGAACAGAACAATAAAACTGGAGCATCTCTTTAACGTCCGGAGATAAACTTTATTTATACCCGTAACAGCTGCAAACTTTTGGTCAGCTCGTGTGCGCAGCGTAAAACTCTACTGTTTATTGTTATAACCTTTTTGTTTCTATGTTTCTCCGTTCCACTTGTATCGATATACTTTTTTTTTGTTGTTTGTATACTGACGGAAGGGTCGGAAAAGTGAATACACTTGATGTTTTTTTTTCTTCTAACAAAAAGTTGTTATTTTGCATGTTCTCTATGGAACACACACGAAGATTGTACAGCAACAAAAATTTAACTTATTATAAGAAATCTTTTTTAATAGTTAGTAGTACCTACTGACTGATAACTGTATATTTCGCCTATCTATAGATATATAAAATAACCCAGGCTGCTTTTAAAATACGATCCAATGAAGAGCTAGATGTTCTTGAATTTAAATTCGGCGCGTACTTAAGTACCTAGATAAATATTTGTTTCTGTTTTGTTTCTAAACCACAATGTTGAAAATAAAGCAATATTGTGCCTCATTTGAAAAGACAATTCTAATTTTGAAAAATGTTCTTTCTTTAACGATGCGTCCACAAACCGTTAATCCGGTTATCGATCAAGAATGCGACCTTCGTGGAACGTGTCACTAATCCTGCAACGACAGCGCTCGCACTTCGGCGTTGGCAAATGCTCTTTAGGCCCGTGAGCCGTCAGTAATTCATTGGGCCAAGTCTCGTGCCGCGCACGATTAAGGGGATGACAGCCGTGACAGGGAATAAATTGTGAACAATTACGAGATTCACGCCTCTCTGATAAATGGACGGGTGCTAAGTTTTTGTAGTTTCAACTTGTCGCCACAACAACGCTGATGAATGTTTAGGCGGTTTGTTGTTTGGCTCTTTCGTTGTTTGTTCGAAATTTTGCTGTTAAAAAAAACTATTATTTTCCTACTAATACTAACCTAGTGGACCATCTTCGAAAGCTGAGCAATATATTGTAATCCATTTAGGCACTTAATGTAGAAAAACACAATTCTTTTACCGAATTAAACAAAGATTTAGGGATCTGCATGAGTGAAATTGGTTTTGATACCACTGACGTGTGGCCTGCCGTATGAGTTTTTGGAATCTTGCTACTTACTTCAACTACTGTCAACTCAATCATCTGATAGTAATCTTCAAAGAATGACCATGATGAAGACATGCATTCGGGCAAAATGTATTTTATAGAATGTCTCAATGACACATGGCCCCATGAATATGAAAAAGTCGATCGTGAAAAAAAATCTGCTGTTTCCTACATTATGGTCGAGTAAATATCAAACTTTAATATGCAACAGCTGATTTTTTTTCCCGATTTCTTATTTGGTCTTGTAGTGAACGTTGTTCTAGTTTATGGGTAAGTAGAAATGTGATATGACCTATTAACTGAAGAGACTATGAATTCTAAGCAAATGCATGTTTACATAAGCATTTGCATAATTTGGCCATTTATTGAGGTTGCTTATTTGAATACCAACTTTACCTAAAGTCTAAATAGACTTTAGGTAAAGTCAAAAGTCTAAATAGACTTTAGGTAAAGTTAAATAAATATTTACTTACTGATCGCGCATATTCAGACATATTCTCCATTATTTGAACTGTAAGAATTTAACTCGTAAAACATCTAAATGTACGAACATAAACAACCAATGTACAAACAAACAACAACACATTAACATTATGTTATTGTGTTTTTATAATAGGTACCATTTGGTATTATAAAAATACAAATGATCAAAATATTTAAAGTAGCAGAGTTCGACCGAGCTTACTATTAAGTAGGTACCTACCTGATTAATGACTATTATGACTAACGATTTCACGAACAAATGGTAGGTTCTTCTCTTTTGTAAAATGTATACAAGGTAATTCTCTTTTGTAAAATGTATACATGTTTTAGTTTTCAGTCAGAACCCTGATTTTTTTTTAAACTTATTACATAAAACCTGACTTTTTTGAGCTTCCTACTAAATTTCGAAGCCTTTTCCTAAATACATAATTATGTTAGGTTTTGCTTCAAAGTCAAAGTCAAATCATTTATTTCAATTAGGCCATTTCAAAGGCACTTTTGAACGTTAAACTTACAAGTTAAATAAAATTTAATGATTCTATAGTTGCCCCTTCCAAAAGGTAGTTTCTTATGGAGAAGAATGGGAAAGAAACTCCATACTTACTCTTTTAAAACTTCCAGTCTGACTGCATGCATAGAAAGGGCAACATTGCCTACAACAACATACTAGTAGGTATTTTATATAAAGCGACTGAATATCAAACCTCAACAACCCTAGTTATTAAATCAAAAGCTGTCATTAAAATAAAAAAAGTAATTTGACTAATCTGTACCTATGGAAATTTTGAAAATAGTACCTAATCGCATAGTTACAAAATAGCGCGGGCTTTATATAAAAGTAAAAAAAAAGCTGTGAAGTCTTATTGGAAGTCGGAGTTGGAAAACTACTTGGGACGTTGGTGACCAATTTTGTTAAACAGTAAGAAGTACAGAACTGAACAAGTTGAGTAAAAAAGGTGCCGGCGCGGCGACGACGACGCCGCGGGTGTGCAAGTATGAATAAGGACCTCGTAGGCTCGTAGCATCTCGTAGAGGTGGTACGGACACTTCCTACTAATACCTGCATCATACTTTGTAACTCATCCATATTGCTATGCTGTCAAGGAGTAGGAAAGTAAGTACGTGTAATTTAATGGACGTTACAGCCAGTAAAAAATACAACTGGTGTTGAGGATTTTTATTTGAATTTTATATAATACTTGATTAAAACTTTTAAACTTGCAGTTTTTGATTTTAAGTTACACATGCTATGTTTGTAAGTAAGTAAAGTTAATAGGTACCCATAGACAAAAGGGCTGATAGCATTGAAACGGCCGGTCCAGCCGTTTCATTTTGATGAATCATGTCTAAGAACCATTGCAAGAACCCTGCTTTCAATTAAAAAAACCGTATCTAAATCGGTTCACCCGTTTAAGCGCTACGGTGCCACAGATAGACAGACAGACAGACACACACACACATAGCAGTCAAAGTTATAACTTATAACACCCCTCTTTTTGCGTCGGGGGTTAAAAATACCATGTCCATGGCAAAATACAGCAAAAAAACACGTTCGTTACATGGAAGTTGTAGGACTTGTAGGTATTGTATTTTATTCTGGTTTTAGTATTTGTTGTAATAGCGGCAACAGAAATATATTACATCATCTGTGAAAATATCAACAGTCTAACTATCATGGTTCATGAGATACATACAGCCTGGTGACAGACCGGGGGACAGTGGTATCTTACGGAACCCTAAAAAATGAATGTAGGTAGTGCCTTACCAAGCTGAGAGGATGAGGCGGCGTGTGCGCCGATCGCGGCTCGTGTAGCAAAGCTCGCAGGTGCGCGATGTATGATGCTGCTAGTCGTAACGTGTCCAGTTTAGACAGTTTTGTGTCTGCCGGTACCCAGGGTAGTGTGGTTTTCAGTCTGCAAGAGAGTAAGATGTCTCAAATCACGAACCCAGCACCCGAATTCCGTAACACAATCCAAAGGAATTTGGGAAAAATATTTTTAGTTTTTGCTTGTGTTTATAAATAACGAAATTAATATTTGTCCAACTGACTAAATGAATGGCATTGAGATTACTAGTGTGTTACGCAATTAGAAAGTGCGTTGTTATTTCAAATACAATAATATAAGATTACTTTTGTTGAGTATTTTAAACTATTTCCAATGGAATTCTTGTATCAACTTCTGAAGCCAGAATCAACTAAACAAAGAAGAACAGACCAGGAGTTGGACAATACGAAATTTCTAGTCCCCTTCCTCTACATCAAGCTGTAGACAATACAGGGCGCCTATACAATGTCATATTTTCATTAACAATGACAAAGTTCGATAAATCCGAATCGATTTGGCAAAAGCCTTCGAAATACTTACTGAATTCCTTACTTTTTTGAATTTATTAAAGAGGAAAGATTTTGTATTTTTGTATGTAACGAATAAACTTCAAAACTTCAAAAAACCTTTCACCGTTGGGAAGCTACTGTATCCCCGGGTGAGATAGGCTAGCTACTGGTGACCATGCCAGTGAATTGGGATTCAGAAGAGCTCTCAGCTTGTACCTTACCAAGGTACAACAATAAGACTGCTGAACCAAACTAAAAGAGGCATGATTCTGTTGACGTTACAATAAGTTGGTGCTGTTTCCAGTCGGGTGTTGCTGAAGAATCGTCCGGTCCCGCGACCCCCAGCGCAGGTGTGGTCTTTAGTCAGTAAGACCTCTCCACACTTGCCCTAAGCGCTGGACATCCATGAGGATATTCCACTCCGAATAAAAATAAAGTTGGTGTTATTTCCATACAGAGCGTGGCAGCGGTTAAAAAGTGTATTTACCTGCAAAATGCTTTAGAGAGGACTCTCATTCTAGCTCGCTCGCGTGCGTTGGCAGCGTTTCTGTGTTGTGGTTCTTGTGAACTCCGACCTGCACAAGAAATGAAGCTTGAAGAAAGAAATGTACAGACGCCAGCATAAATATTAACCTACTACAATCCGTCAAAACTACCCAATCAATTTTGAACCTTATCTATGCTTTAGCTAAAGTTGAAAATTTATTAAAGAAATTTGACAGATTGTAGTAGGTTGATGTACTGGCTTCTGTACTTATCGAGGCAAATACATGGGTATAACGATTTGCAAATCGATGTTGCGAATAAATTTCGATGTTTCTAGGTATTTTATTTATTTCTATAAATATTAGATTAAGTATCTTTTTTTAAACGTTAGCCCACCTTTAGAAATTTCTTCTGTATCGAGGGCACGATTACAAACATTTAAACTCAGAATAGTCTAGTATCTGATTATTAGACTAGGTACTTACTCTGAGAATAAGGAAAATTGACTTCACAGGTAAAAAATACGTGTTTATTTTGTTTGATGTGTTTGTAAAAAACAAATAACAGAAAGTATAAATCTTCTATCATTTAGCCAGTGGCTGAAAAATAGGTGGGCGGATTGCGACTACGCTTGCTTATCAAATAATCCGGACCAGATTTCGTATTTAAAGTAAGGTAAAATAGTAAGTAAACGTTTTATAGTTTGCTCAAAACCAGGAACGGTTGACTTCCTATTCTATTCAACTTTCTGCTGAAAAGAAGACCTTGGACCCAGCTTTACCCAGTTGCCAATTTTGAGTAAAAGTCGACAAGAGACTATCAAATTGTCGTAATCGCAATTCATGTTGTTGCATGCTTGTCGTGTAGGTAAGTTTGTTAGCCTACCACTCAATTTTGTAAAAAAAAACATTAACAAGCAATGTCTCAGGAAAAATAGTATTTCAGCGAAAAGTTCAAATTTAAATTCAAATTCAAGTTCAAATAATTTATTGTGGTTCAGAAGATGTTGTGATAAATACATGTGTGTGTCTGCCATGTCCCGCCATTGAGGCATACAAAACTTATGTCACAAGTTTGTACAAAAATACAATACTATTAGTTAATTAATTAAATTCAATTAAATTACAATGAAAATTAAAGTGGCTTATCAGCAGTGCGATTCTAGTCAAATCACTGCTTGAAAATGTAGGCGTAGTGAGGGCGAATTGAGCTGTCATTACATACTCATGCTAGGCATTGACAGGTCACTTCACTCAAGTTTTCACGGCGTGACTTTTACTGAATCGAACGGCTGCTCTCTCTAAATCTTACTTTCAGGGCCCTTAAAGATAATATCGGTATGCTAAAACGCAGAATAGAGTTTCGTTTTACTACTTATTCCAGAAATAGAAAACCACTAACCTGAGTTTGATTGAGTATCATCAAAAAAGAAATCATCATCATCCGCATCCTCTGTCCGTTTTTCAATCGGCGGGGACCGATTCGCTCGTTTTCTAGGCATTTTTACTACTTATTGCACTAATTTTATTTTATACCACTGTCACAACACTAGCACATTTTTATTTTTATTTTGTATTTCAAACTGCTGTTTTTTAAAAAAAGTCTTATTGTATAGTCAATTAAACCCTAAAATTTTAGGGGTAGGTTTGTGCACTCTTGTCTACCGGCGTGACGTTGATCATTTGAGCGGCGCGGGCGCAAGGCGGGCGGCATGGCTTGTTGGGCGGCGCCAATACTCGCCCCTCCCGAACATACTCCAGGATTACTTCTCGACTAATGAACGATGGTTTACGCAAATACATAGCTCTTCGTTTTGGTATGTTTTTGTATTCCAAATAGCCCATGGTTGTGAAGCATTAGCTTTGTTAAGAGGGTGAAATATAATATTAATTTGAAAAATGCAACAATGGTTATAGATTTTTTTGTGGTAGAGTTACTCACAACAAACCAAGCGAAGTAGAACCTCATTTAGCATAAAAAACAGCCAGTTATTTTGCTTTTAAAGACTCGGAGTCCCGGACCGTGAGGCTCTTATAGAGAAGGTATAAGAATAATTAATCGACACGCTTGATCAAGCCGTGTAGCAATTTGAGACTTAATTATATTCATTTTAAGTCCAGGTTACCTCACGAGGTTCAGCTTTGTCAGTGATGATGTGTTAACTTTGAAAGTACGAGGTAAGTGATTATCTTATTGCTTATTAATAATATTATGCCACAACTTCACACAACGCCATCTAGTTCCAAACTAAGCAGAGCTTGTGTTATTAGTACTAGACTACTGGTAAACATACTTATATATTTCTAAATACATTCAAATTATAGATAATCTACTCCCAGACACAGAACAAATGATCGTGCTCATCACGTAAACAATTGGCTTGGGTGGGAATCGAACCCACAGTTTTCAGCATAGCAGTCAGGGCCAACTAACCACTAGACTAAGTAACAGTGCAACTCCTAAGACTGCATAGTCTTTTATAGAGCAATCGAGTTTTGAAATGATACTTATTTATTTCTGTAAGTGGGTTCATAAAAACACGTTTACATGTCATTTCTTAACGAGAAGGTGAGGTCGGTATTTCACTATCTGACTACTCAGCAGGCCTAGTATTACAAATTCTATTTCTATTATCGTTATCGATAAGGCGACAATAAAAAGAAAATGGCGTACATGGAATCAGCTGTTTGTCAACTGTCATGTGTGAAATACCCTTGACAGTTGACAAACAGCTGATTCCATATAGGTGCGCCATTTTCTTTCTTTATTAGAAATAGAATAGAAATATAATTTGTAATATGACCAGGCCTACTGAGTAGAAACACCGAAAGAAATTCAGAGCTCTCTTTTAAACTCAATTTATCTTGGTTAGTTCATGTAAGAGCCATGCAGATTATCGTCTTTTTAGGAAAGAACCACACAACCACTTAAACTGTCGGAAAAAATACTTTTGAAAAATACTATTAAATCAACAACTCAAAGTGTGAAGCAATTAGCGCCGTCAAAGTGTTTCCACAAAAAGTGTGACGGAAAGCCGCGCGGGTCGCACTTCCGCGACACATAATACTTTCTGAACAACTCCACCCTGTCGCGATGTCGTGTTACCCACACGTGCTGTGCAGCTCACCCATGAACCCTTGCGTCACTCACTTCTTTAGAATAACTTTGATTTTCTTGGGATTATGAAAAAACAATCTTAAATAGGTAATACTAGTTGCCACTCGCGGTTTCAGCCGCTCAGTTTGATGTTATGTACACTTGGTAGCAAAAATAAATAGGGCCACTTCCTTTTTTAACGTATCAACGTAACTTATCAATTAACCATATACCTACTTCCAAATTATCACCTAAAAATTTACAGAGTACCTATTTTTTACAATGAGGGTAAAATTATTGAATAATATTAACCTCAATAAATGATAAATGATTGGTTGTGAAAGAGAAATGGTAATTTTGAGAAATTAAACTTAACCAAAACTTTTTAACAGAAAGTAGGTAGGTAGGTAGGTACTTAATTCATACAGATTCAGATTTGGATCCATACGTGTTTTTACAGTGACATAGACGCCAGCACATCATCCGATTTAACATGAACCGTTAGATTTGTTTATAAAGTTGAAAACCATTAAAGTTTGGCAGATTGGGGTAGCTTGATGCCTATTGTAGCTTGATGCCTATTATAGCTTCCGCGGAACTGCTTGATAAGTTCCTCTCCCTCGTTTCGGTTTCCTCAATACTGAGTGTCGTGAGTGTCGTGACCACCTCCTCGAAGTAAGACTTGTGGACATAGATATCCGTGGTTGCGGATCACTCGGCGCCATTTATTCGGATCTGTCGTCAAGTGTTCAGCATCGTGGACTTCTACCGTGTTGGGCTTCAACCTCGTTGCCTTTCGATAAGATATATTGGATTAAGAGTGGAAAGAGGTTAGTTAGGTACCCAGCCGCTTCACCCAACAGTTCCGTGACCTCAATTCATTGACAACAATGGGCCATTTGACAAAAAATTTAGTTTTTAGTCCCTCATCTAGATTACAAAAAAATATTCGAACTTATTTTTTCTTTTTTCACGTAATCAAAATATTACGGCGAAACATCGAGTCAAAATTTCGCATGACGTCACTAGCCAGTACTGTTGATACTAGATAATGAAATGAAAATTCAACGCAATCCGCATGAAAAGAAATTATGGACGTGAAGACTTTGATGGTGATCGTATTGTCTCTGAGTAATTTGGGGTCATATTTAAAAAGTATTAGTTCAAGCTCGTCAGTCAGCCCTAATTGTGGAGATGATCGGCGGCGGCTTCCAACTGTGAGGTGTAAGACGAATTGCTGCAAATAGGACTGCAGATAGGGTTGCAACGGAAAGAATGCTAATGAGTACAAAAATCTATGTTCTATTAAAAGTAAGGCATCGAGTAGGTATTTAGGTAGGTATTTTCGTGAATGAGGTGAGTGACTGGTGATTTTTTTTAAAAGATTGAATTTAACTGCAGCCCAGGCTTCTACAGGTATCTACCGGTTTATCAATAAATAGCAATTCGACCGCGTGCATTTCGTACTGTAACATCTCCCCCACCCCCTCTTAGTTTTAAAAATTGAAATATAGGTCTTTCTATTTGTAAAATAATTTTCAGAATCGGTTCAGTAGATCCAGAGATACAACGTCTTGATTAGATTAGAGTGGTATCTGTTACCGCATGAAGGACGTTGTAGGTACGTATAGACGCCAGCACATCAATCTACCCCAAACTGTCAAATTTTCCCAATTGAACATGGACCTTATTAAGTTTAAAAAAAAAGTTGAAAACCAATCAAAGAAATTTGACACATTGGGGTAACTTGACGTGCTGACGTCTGTACCTACCTACCTAGGTCGGTAGTTACACGGCTTAAAATGAATATAATCTGGCTAAACAGTGATTTCGGTTTTTGAAGACGACATTTCTTGAATTTTGTATAAAAGCCCACTTTTTTAGTAGCTAAGCAGTACAAGACTTGAATAAAGAATTTTTAATAAAATTTACATATGTAACGGGAAAAACGGGTAAAACAATGCTTTGATTTTGCTTGTCACCTGTTCGAAAAAATAATTTAAAGAAGAATAGTGTTAATAAAATGTTTCGTTAAAATCCCGTAAGTTTCGGTGACAACCCTACGCGCTCCAGGTGGCTGGTATCAAAGCATTGAATTTAACCGCTCCGACGAAAAGTGATTCGTTTTGAGCGCCGTACAGTGTGACTTACGATGCTACTGTTTACTCAACTAATATTATTCTTTGTTCCACTTACACGCATACAATTAATATTACGATATCTATATCTGATTTCTCTTAAAGACAAATTGTGACTAATTTAGGTATGATGGCAGGGAGGAATGACGACCATGTCGTTGAGAAAACTTTAGGGAAAAAAATGTTCATAAAATGAAAACTACTGGGAACTATTCCACATCAAACTAAAAAAGACTCACATAAATCGGATCATAAATCTCCGAGTAATCGGTGTAAATAAACAAAAAAAAAAAACAATTGAATTGAGAACCTCCTCGTAAAGTCAGTTAAAAAATGTGTGTTAGGTAGGTACTAGAGTACCTAGTAGTAGAGCATGGAACGGGGCTAGAAATCTGCCGCATGTCAGAAGGTCAAACGCACGGCCCAATGGGTTCCCTGACATGGCATATATACGACATCGTGGTAAGCCCAGGCGGAGATAGCGGGAAAGCTGGACTCCTTCGATATGGACTGGGCCCAAATACCCCTTGACGGAAAAGTGGAAAGAAAGTAGGGGAGGCCTTGCCCGGCAGTGGGAAAATAGGCTAGTAATAATTATAATAATTACTAGAGTAGAGGTAAACCAAACAAACGATTAAAACGGTTGTGTGAAAGATGATATGGCTAGAAAGAAGGGATTTTTGAGATATAAAAAGGAGGGTAATGATGTTAACCGGGAATACCGGGATCAATATAGGATATGTACCTACGTTCATCCGTTCTCTCATATCTTCTAAACCGCTTATCGTAATGTGACGCGAGATTAACCTATAAGTCGTGTCAATTAAAGACACAATAGAAAGACAATTGAATTTTGACTGGTCTGTTGGTCTAGTAGTTAGCTGCCCTGACTGCTAAGCCGGAGGTCGTGGGTTCTATTCCCACCCAGGACAAATGTTTGTGTGATGAGCACGATCATTTGTTCAGTGTCTGGGTGTTTATCTATAATATGTATGTATTTAGAAGTATATAAGTATGTTTATCAGCTGTTTAGTACCCATAACACAAACTCTGCTTACCTTGGGACTAGATGGCGTTAAATTGTGTGAAAAATTGTGGAATATTTATTAGTATTATTAAGTTCCGGAATTTTGGAAGGCGTACGAGGGGCCAAAGCCATGTCGCAGAGGCCCATTGTCGTCTTTAATGAAATGAGTCACCAACTTATTATTATTATTATTACAATGACAGCGCGGACACGGTGTCCTTTTGGGGTTTAATAAATTAAATTAGAAAGTATTTTTTTGTCAAACAGAACAGGTGGCAACGACCACGGGAAGATAGTTATACCTAGATAAGAACCTGCCTATACGATTAAAATGACGTATCTTGCCAAGACTTCACCCGAAGAAAGCCAGTTTATTCATAAAATATTCATAAACATATACTAGCTGTCCCGGCAAACTTCGTTCTGCCTTAGAATCAATTCATTAGCCTTATTTAGTTTTTATTAGTTTACAGCCTATTGTCAGAGCTACTAAATATACCCACAAGATTTCATCAGTATCGGTCTAGCCGTTTCGGAGTTTTGTAATAAACCGAAGAGATTTAAAATACTGTAGAGCGGGCATGTCAAGCAAATGTCATAGAAAAACTTTGATCCCATGTCTCAGTAACGCCATCTAGAATAATATATGAATATTGGAGCAGCAGCGGAGCGTAAAAACTCATAGAAACTTTCATTCAGTCCAAGCAGGACACAAGTTTCGGACGAAAATTTTGATCGTGGTGTCCGGTCTATAGGTATTAAATGTCTTTGTAATAAACACTGTGAAACGACAATTTTACTACTACCTACTACTTTATATTTAGCGAGTCTCTAATGTCATCTTATTTAAACATTTTGTGTTCGATAGAATTAATTGTATATATAACCTAACCTAACTTACCATACCTATCATATAGCTAACCTAACTACCTAACCTAACTACCTCACCGAAATGCATTGATTTTGAAAGATCCAAAATACATCAATTGAAACTGAACTATAGTGCTGCGTGTCCCTATGTTACATACAATACTAGAGTAGGTAGTAGTGTTTGAAGTAGCAGCAGTAGGAGGTAATTATATAAGTCGATTGGTATGTCATCCAAATAAAAAAATATTTCACAACTTTTACACTACGAACGTATTTTTGTCCCAAACTAAGCAGAGCTTGTGCTATGGTGAACAAAACAACTGATAAAAATACTTGTATATTTCTAAATATATAATTATAGATAAATAAATTACACCCAGACACAGAACAAATGATCGTTCTTATCACTAAAACATTTGTCTTGGGTGGGACTCGAACCCACGACCTACGGCATAGCAGTCAGGAAGCCCGCCCCTCGCCATTTCCTATTGTTATTGCTGGGAAGAAGAAGCTACACGTAGGTACGTCTGATAAATTAGAAGAACGTGAATGTATACAGTAAGTAGGTACCTACAATTAGTTATCATCATAAATGAATCAAATTTAATTATTCGCTACATATTAGGTTAGCTCGCACACTTCAATGTCACTTTCTCACCTAAGACAAATGTTTGTCTGATGAGTACGATCATTTATTCTGTCTGACCTTAATAAAGGTTGTGGGCATGCCCACAGTGCCCACAACGTTGGCGACGATAATGTTCACTCAAGTTGAGATTCATAGTTAGTAAGTACTAAGAAATATAACCATTCAGTGCGACTTCGATTTGTGCGTTCGGTTTTTTGGTAGTACTTATGTTAAAAAGAATCTTAAAATACGTCAATTTATATAAAACTGTAAAAATATTTGCGTTGGTAGGTATGTACTTGAGGTAAAATTTGTTAAATTTTTGATAGCGCATTATGTAATGTAAGAATGCGACGCAAAAATTCTCTATCTTGCATACTCATCATCTGCCTAGTCTCTCCTAATTTTGTTATGGTCGGTTTCCTGTTTAACCGGATGCGCCTAAATACTTTTTTTTTGGAATTTTATGACCTGGTAACTGGACCTTTAGGTCAAATCGTATTTTATTGCAGCTTAATACCTACACACTCTCTAGTGTCTGACCTACACAATCCAGTGACTGGGAAACACAGTAGTCTGGTTGACATACTTTCAGGGTACTTACTACCAAGGTTTAAAGAAGGGCCATAGGTACATGAAGAGTAAGAAGGTGGAAAGAGAGAAGGGACACTTAACCTGCAATGGGAAAACACAGGTTTATAATAAATAATAATGAGCATTGTGGGACAGTCTACAATACCTTTGCAATTAATACGTTTTACTACTACTTTATTTTAAAAGCCACATCAAAAACTATGTGATTGATGATCGATCCAATTAAATATGGCAACACACTTTTTTAAACGTCAAAGATAATTCAGACAGCTCACAGCTGACAATGACAATCGACCATTTTTTAGGCTGAGCGTGCCGTGTAGATTATTATCGATATCGATTTCAATCGGTTTGCAATTAAAAAGTCAGTGTCGTTTACTTTGTAGTTACATTTGTTTTAACAATGTCCAGACATTTTTTTAGATTGTACAGTAGTCATTTTATTTTCTAGTTTAGCCAAATTTAGTTTAATAGTTGATGAGTAAGAACAAAAATAAAAAAAAAACATATTAACTATTAAGTTTATCGACATTTATGTTCAACACTAGCTCTCATTTTCCTCGAATACGAAATAAACTTGATTGTTTGTCGCGTATTAGTTTTTGTGTATTTCAAAGTTTATAAAATACAACAACGTTATTCAAACGTGTGACTATGTAACGTGGGAAGCTAGAGATTGTGTGGATTTAAACAATTATTGCGATACCAGCCGCTTGTTTGTGTTTAACAATGTTGCCGGGAATTGGGGTTTTTGGAACTGGGGCTATCGCTAAGGTATTAGTGCCATTTTTAAGAGAAAAAGAATTTCCAATTGAAGCGATATGGGGAGTTACTTTGCAGGAAGCTGAAATAGCCGCTAAGGAACTCAAGATACCATTTTTCACGAACAAAATCGACGACGTTTTGTTGAAGAAGAATGTGAGCCTAGTGTTTATTGTGTGTGCGCCTAACTTACACGCCCAAATATCAGTGAAGGCATTGGGTATAGGCAAGCATGTCGTTTGCGACAAACCTGCTGGCCTCTGCCAGGCAGAAGCCTTGAAAATGGTGCGTGCTGCACAGTATTATCCAACTCTGATATCCATAGTAAATCATTCCTTACGGTTCTTGCCAGCCTTCAGTCACATGAAGAAGTCTATCCATGAAGGCTACTTGGGTAACCCTGATGAGTTGACATTAGTAGATGTAAGAGTTCAGATGGGCCCTCTCATAAGTGATACATATAACTGGCTGTGTGACGATACCATGGGAGGAGGAACACTAACATTAGTTGGTAGCCATGTAATAGATTTAGTGTCATACCTGACTGGTCAGAAAGTTGTCAAAGTACATGGAGTTTTGAGAACTTTTGTAGAAGAAACCAGCAAAGTGAATGGAATTAGGAAGATAACTGCCCCAGACTTCTGTTCATTCCAATTACAAATGGACAAAGGGTTATTAGTAACTGCTACGTTGAACAATCACTTACCAGGACCATGCTTTAACCAAGAGATTTACGTTTGCAGCAAAAAAGGATACTTGGTTGTCAAGGGCGGGGACCTGCATGGTAAACTACATAAACCCAATGTCAAACCCACAGAGGATGAAGGAAAGAGGCCTCATGATAAAGAAGAAGTCATTTATGTTGATGTAGAAGACTTGAGTTGTGCCTCTAGTGTTGTTCCTAAACCTTACATAAAAGGACTGTGTAAGATGATAAGTGCCTTGAAAGAAGCTTTCTTACCAGTCAAAGAACAAATGGATTGGGTAAAGGAACCAGTAAAGGCCGCAGCAACATTTGAAGATGGTCAAAGAGTTCAAGCAACTATGGAGGCTCTACGTCAGTCCAATGAAGATGGCTGTTGGACATCTGTCCAGCTTCTGACGGAGCCTCCTGACCCAAACCCGGCATTGTCTGCAGCAGTCAGACGGACTGCCATATCATTACAATAGATTATGCATTTTAATGATGTATTGATATGCCATTATTATGTACCTTTTTTGTTGTAAGAATGCTTTTTTGCATAAATAAGTCATATTAAGTATTTAGTTATTAAGGATTGTATTACAGAATCTTACTCAAGTCCTAAGCATTACATAATACATTTCAACCAATCAATATCTGAAATTTAAGGATATGAGGAATAGGTTTAAGAATTAATATCTGAAATTAACTCAGTATTAACTTTAAATTATCACTCTACAGTGGTTAGTCACAATATTAGGTAACTAATATGCTTAGCAATGTACTTATTAACATTTTATTTTAACGCTTGCCATGATTATGTAAATGTATTCATTTGTTGTTCTAGTGCTGCACACAAAAGTTGAATACAGGTTAGGTATATCAATAGTCAGAAAACTTTTATCTAAAGAATAAGTATGGCACTTTGACATAATCATTCATACAAAATCTGCCAAACTGCCATTTTTATTCCTCAGATATCAGTTAATTGACGATTGAAAAAATAGGCCCTAAATCTAATAAAAATTACTTGAAATCTTGACAATCTACTACATAAAATAAGCAAACAATATTCTCAAGTTAACTGGCTGTCCAGTTACTATAATTACTGTGATTTTAATTTAGAAAATGTATTCAGGTTGTACAAAAGATGTGACTTGTTCAATATATATTTTATTTTGTACTAAAACTTGTAATTTTTATTTATTACTAGCAACCATTTAGATTTTCAAACAAAGTTCCTGAATTCTAACATAATTATCTTCTTTCTATGCAGATATTAAAAAACATTACACCTGTATTGTCCATAGGGTAGGAGTACTTATAGTGCACCTACCTATTGCAATCAATCAGGCACAAATCCAGACTCAGGGCTCTTACTGAGAGGCAATCAAAGCAAATTTTTACATTATAAAATAAACCTATCTCCAAAAACTAGCTTTCTAGACTTAGTAGTTTTCGTTGCGTCTGGATAGTTAGCTAGGAACTCAGGAGAGTCATTCAACCCTACATAGCAAGACGCTTTGTAATTTGGCAATATAAGTTTTAAGATGGGCCATTGTATAGTTACCTATGTCAAAAATGTATGCTCCCCATACTACAACTACAGAATCTACTATCAAGGTTAGCCACCTAATCAGTAAGATTTTTCTACTGACTGCAAAAACTAGCAGTAACCATTGGAATGTGAACCTCAAGTAGGTCATTCCTATAGTTACACTGCTTATCACTCATATCAGTTAATGATTAGATTTTAACGTATTCATCTCAAAAGGTAATAAGCACTTTGTTTCAGGTGCAGAACTGTGACAAATGACTAAAGATTATACTGTGGTTATGTAAAGTTAAATGGGTTTAGATATGACATTTGCAAAGCACTACCTAACACTTTTAGGTTATGTGTGTGGTGTATGATGAAATAAGGAATTTCTAAATGAAACAGAACAACTTTTCTGTAACAAATTTATAATAAGAAATGCAAAGGAGATAACATCAGTACCCCATCTCACAACAGTAGCATATTACACAATCACAAAAATGTTCATTCACTACGTGTTCTAATTAAAAGTAAACAGAATCAGAATCATAAAACTAAAACTAGCACTAAATTCAGTTGTCAATCTTCGCCAGAATGTCGGCCTCTCGGAAGAGATGGTACTCCTTTTCATCATTTTCAAGTGACACTTTGGTACCGCCGTATTCTGGCAGGAGCACTTTGTCGCCAACCTTAACTAACACAGGAATGAAATCGCCATTGTCTTTTCTGGAACCAGGACCCACAGCAATAACTTCTCCATGGAGGACTTTGCTCTGTGCCTTCTCTGGGATGACGATGCCGCCAGCGGTTTTCGTGATTGCTTCAGCCCTTTTGATAAGGACGCGGTCCAGCAGGGGAATCAGGTTTTTCGCAATGTTGCTCATGTTGTCTGCTGTGCGAAATTTTTCAGAAACAAATGAAGAAATCGGCTGTGATACCTCCTCACAGATTATAATCTAGAATATTCGAGCTCGAACCGACCGGCGACCGTACAATTTTTTGACAATAGTTCATTCATCTCATTTTATCCATGTGTTTACGGGGTTACCTGTTTTGAAAAAATAAAGTTTGAATTTCGATCAATTTTGTACTATTAAAAGACAATTATGATAAATATTAAACGAGTATTATTAATAAATTGCAAAAAATAAACATGATTTATTATTTAACACAGCACTAACTTGTAAAAAAAAATACATTATTTATGTTTAAGTTTTTTTGTAGTGACCTCTAGTGACGAGTAGCTACACCGTAGTTTCGTACTTTTAGTAAACAAACCACGTTAAACTGAACATAGATGTCGCTTTCATAAAAATACTACAACGCACTAACATTAATTTCACCTGTTTCCCAATTAAAACAAATGTTATAAATTATTTTTAACCTATCTATCTTATATTTTAGTAGGTATCTACCCAGACGTATTTTACAAGACCATCAGAGACTCGACTTAAGTACCTAAACATTACGTAAATGATAAAAAAATACTGTTTCGTTGATCTAGTGGTTGCAAGCACTATCTACTGCTGAGCATGAGGATCTGAGTTCGATTCTTGGGTCGGGAAAGGTAACATTGGAATTTCTCAGTAGTAAGTAGCCCAGGAACTTGAAAAAAATTGTAATAACTAGTTAACTACATTGCAAAATGAGCCCTCTGTGACCAGCGAACACAGTTACGGGAAAAGAAAATAAATAACTAAATGAAAAAAACAAGTAACAAGCCAGAATGAGTTTCGAGGTGGTTAATATTCAAAAAATAACAAATAAACAAGTAGACACGCAATAAACCTACCTATCTGTGATATTTTCTCGTAATTTCTTCAAATATAGGTATACGTTCACCGCCATAGTTAGAACAAAACGTCAGATCCTTGTTTATCACCATGAAGAACTGTTCACTGGTGCTGTAGGGAGGCCAGTGTAGTGGCAGGAGGGCGCTGGTGTTCGGGGTGGGATTCCTGAAACAATAATAAATGATATAATAAATAAATATTCTACAACTTTCACACAACGCCATCTAGTCCCCCAAGCTAAGCAAACCTTGTGATATTGGTACTAAACAGCTGATACACATGCTCATATAATATTTCTAAATACATAGTATGTTATAGATAAATTACACCCAGACACAGAACAAAATGATCATGCTCATCACACAAACATTTGTCCTGGGTGGGAATCGAGCCCACGATCTCCCGCATAGCAGTCAAGGCCACTAACTACTAGACCAAAAGTCCAGTGGATACGACACAGACACAGACAACAATAAAAAAAAATAGTGTCTAAAATCGGTCAAAATAACGTTGTTTCAAGTTTCTTACATGTTCTTATGTTTGCTCAAATGATCAAATGCCCATGTTATCTCAAAATCATTGTTAATGACGGAAAGTTAAGGTTTTTTTAACCTCTCAACGACCTCCACTATTGCATCATAATATTATTAAGTCTAGCCTTTTCCATAGTACGTTTGGATCGGCTTGCAATCTAACCAGCCAATTTTACATAGCGCGATTGTCTATTTGACCTCCACAACCCAGTATCTGGGTAACACGAGCCCCCTGATTAAACAGAGTGCCTAGTCTTCTTTTAATTGGCCTTCCTTCATTATCTGTCAACTATCTGTTTCCTAGCTGTAAGTTTTCTTAAGAATTAAAAAAAAATAGTGCGAATTTGTTTTACGTTAACGCGATCGACACGTTCATGACGTTCCGCGCTCCGATTGACCCGCTCCAAGCTTTTAACCAATCAGAGAGCCAAACGCGGTGAACGTTTCGATCACGTTAGCGTAAAAAACAACTCGCACTTAGGGCACAGGTCTAGTTAGGTCTTTTTTCTTAAGCATGTTTAGGTTTCAGTATTGGTGATCTAATTTTAATTTAAGCAAGTACTTACGATGTTTTCGCAAAATTGGTCCACATCGTTGAAATTCTGTCTCTAACCGTAATATCATCTTGTGTGAGATTCCGAAGCGGTTCTATTTGTATAACGTAAGCTGTATCATCGGCATGACCGGCTCCTGTCTTATTTACACGGCTTGCAGCCTTAATAAGGTTAAGGGTACCGTCATACGCAAATTCATACATGTATAATGGCACTGCGTTTTTAACCATTAATTTAGAGCTTGTAATTATACCAGCGACAAATTCAAAATCTCCAAAGAAGTCAATTGCTGGTCTTTCTGTGTCATTTCCATTGTAACTGTCATAGGCATTTCGCAGTCTTTCGTTATAATAATATGCATCAGTAGTATTTATCGGGAATCTCCAATAATCAACGTAGTTCTTGGACATAGTTATTTCTTTGATATCCTGTGGCTTTAAACCAGAAATTATGAATCCTTCAGAATCAGTAAATCCTCTGAGAACAGGGACCTTGTTAAATCTTCCGGCTTTTAATAATTCGTAAGGGATTTCTGCCAAAAATGTATCTTCAGTTCCGAAATCCCGTTCTATAGTAGGAACGAAGCCGTAGAACAGTCCTTTTGCCATAATAAGTTCAGGTATTTTGTAGGTGGCTAATACAATGTATTCCGCTGGAATGTTCATCAGATGATTATATATGGCTCGATAATCATTGGGTGGACCTTGATATTGGAGTTCTCGTGCCAGTTTGAAAGCAAGATCTTTGATTCTATTTGGGGTCTCTATAGCCCAGGGATTGAGAACTGATCCCGATTGCATGATAGCTTTGTGGAAGAGGCCATTACTTAATGGGGAAAGCATGTGATATTCTACTGCAGCAGCTCCAGCGCCAATTCCAAAAATTGTGACATCATTCCTGTCCCCACTAAAGTCTTCAATGTTCTCTTGAACCCATCTCAACGCCATGGTCTGATCTTTTAACCCCATATTTCCAGCTGCTTCGGGAATATCCAGAGCGAGGAATCCGAGGGCACTGAGTCTGTAGTTCATGGTAACGACAACAACGTTATGTTCTATTAGGTAGTCGGGACCATTTTCAAACTTTGCTAGGCCGTTACCAAAGAAAAAGCCTGCCCCGTGGATGAAGACCATCACCGGTAGCAGGTGCCTTAGCAGTCCTGCTGTCGGTACCTTAGGTGTGGAGACATTGACGTAGAGGCAGTCCTCAGTGCCACGATGTCTTCTCTTGAATAGATCAAACTGTATGCAGAGATTTGATTCGTTGTATATCGTGCTATTTCGTTCACCAATCCATGGTTCTGGTGATCGGGGACTCTGTAAACAATGTTTATTGATATATCAATCATAACATAATACTTCTTTACATATTAGCAAATTTGTGCGATTTTTTAATAAGCATAGTTAGCATAGTTTTATAACAGGCAAAATGTGGGTGTAATACTATTACAGCTCTGCCTAAACCTTCGGGGATAACAGGCGTGATGTTATGTTATAATGAGCAACACTTCTCACCTTAAATCGTAAATCTCCTACAGGAGGTTTTGCATAAGGAATATTAAGGAAATCGTCATATTCAAAACCATTTTGAGTTTTTCTTCTCGCTCCTACTAGGACGCCTTGCTTTATTTTCACTTTTGTCGTCATTATTCGTATTTATTAGAGGATGCTATTACTTATAGCGTGGTTGACAAAGTTCTGATACGAGTATGTACACAATTGAACTTTTATATTAAGTACTCGAGCAAGGTGCAGCAATCCTCAAACTTTTGCTTGTTATTTTGCGAAGTCTCATCATTCGATTTTCATGTACCTATGCTTTTTTTGTGGATGGTGGTGTATCTGAACTACACCTAATTGCTTTAGGGTACAAAGTCACATTTTCTTTGTCTTCCTCTTTTTGTCTATATCTTAGCAATTTTACTGGCTCATACGTAGAAACATAATATACTCGTAGAATCTGTTAAAACACATAATTATAACTAGGGGACCCATTGATAAATATAATTAGAAAATAACGCTCTTATAATAATGGCTAATTTGTTGCCTAATTTTAGTTAAATACATGGGATGAAATAAATTATGAGAGATCGTTTTCACACCTTACTTCTCTTCAACTCAATCAATTTAAGTGGGCAAAAGCTCAAATGAAACAGGTCATTCAGCAAATGTCAATACAGTACTTCAATAAGGTAGTTTTTGGATAAAAGAGCCGCCCGCGCCGAACGAGTCGTGACGGATTTTTTAAAATTACTGTTTAGATAAAGTACTGATACAATTTCATCTATCGAGTAAAATGAGTTAAGCTAGAGAACTAGGTACTTACGTATATCTAGTTTTTTGAAACGATTCATCTTTCATTGGCTATCTGAAGCTAAAGTATTTATATTTAATGGATTTTTTATAGCAAAGTCCAGTAAGTTTGAGAAACACTTTTTGTACCAAAAAAGTAACTTGAATAGAGCACTACGCAATAATAATGTTATTATGTAACTATGTAATGATGTAGGTACACGTAACTATATAACAAGTGAAGATGTAAACGTCTGATTGCTACGGAGGATGGTCATATTGATCAACAGCTTTTCAGCTGCCAACCCTGAATGTGATGTGTTTGCGGATGAATGGTAAATTGATGCGTGCTTGCTTGTCTGGTGTTCTGTAAGGGATAGTATGCGAGGGTATTCACTGTTCTGTGTTAGTATTTAATTTTATATAAAAAATACACTACATGCATGTTCCTATCTTTCGTACCCAAAGACTTATTACCGAGACTATACGATACAGCCCACTGTGGTACAAACGGAAGACAGGGGTGTCTTCCGTTTGTACCACAGTGGGCTGTATTGTATCACAGTTGAAATTTTCACAGAGTGGGTAAATCTAATGCCGGTGTAACAAACAAGAGTGAAAATTAAATTAATTGAAAGGGGTTGTGTGGGGCCCACAAGAAACGTGCCATTTTTGCTAGAAATGATACGAAACCCTTCGTACCAGAGTCCGACTAGACTTTTTATTTGTTTTCTTTAACTTTTTAACTACTAATTTTTAAATATTTCTTCTTGTTTCTTTCACTTTACTTACTTACTTTGCATGTAAATAGTAGACAGAAACAGAAATAGAAATATGGAGTCATTTTATGGGGCAACAGCACTGATGCGCCCACGCTCTTTACCTTGCAAAAAAAACTAATTAGAATCTTAGTGAATATTGAAGCCACGGATAGCTGTAAGCCCCACTTTCAGGAACTAAAGATTTTATCCCTACCCTGTCTTTATATATTTGAAGTGTGTAAGTTCGTTCGTAAGTACCCGGAATTCTTCACAAAAAGAGAAGATATACAAACAAAATTTTTATTAAGACATAAAAAAAAAACAACCGACTTCTAAAAAAAAACACTAACAGGTGAAAAATAACTCTAGTTTCTCCAGTCTGTGGCTTTGGTGGTTTTGTTTCGTTCATTATTGGCCACCGACTTCCGAAACTAGAGTTATTTTTCACCTGTTAGTGTTTTTTTTTAGAAGTCGGTTGTTTTTTTTTGTAAAAAAGTTTTTATTTTGTAATTTTTAGTTTCTTTGTATGTAAAACAGTCTTTCAAAACTTGAAAGAATCATTGAAATTGGATAACAATTGCTAAAGAAGTTCTATATCTAAACATTAATCTGTACATCTCTAACGCCCCCTTTTAAAATAGAATGGCGTAATGTTATGTTGTGGGAATACACAAGCTCAGCATAGACATCTGACTATAGCAATCGCGAATAATTTGCTGTTATGCGTCGAAGAGTTCCGTTGCCTGTCTTCTGCATCAGTTTATCTTCACCAAATGATACTTTCTAAAAGAAAATGCTTGATTTGTTACTAAAAATGTTAAAATCGGTGCGTGTGTGCCTATATTTTTTGAGGAGTTCCCTCAATTCCTCGAAGATCCCTCATCAGATATGAGTTTTGATACAAATGGGACCAATCTGCAACTATACCCTATCAAACAAAAAAAGAATTTTGAAAATCGGTCCATAAATGACGGAGTACTGAGGTAACAAACCCTAAAAAAAAAAAAAAAAAAAAAAAAAAAAAAAAAAAAAAAAAAAAAAAAAATACAACCGAATTGAGAACCTCCTCCTTTTTTTGAAGTCGGTTAAAAACAGACTAAACTTACCATTATCGCGACTAAAAATGCACTCCAATAGTACCTATGTCATGTCCATAAAAATCTATACATATAATAAAACAGTAACGACAGAAAAACTGTACATTGAGAATTTTCAAGAAAAAATAAGTGGGTTTTGTTAGAAAAACGTAACTGGTGACAAAAAGTGACTTTTTAGAATTTTTGTCTGTTTGTCTTTTTGTCTGTATGTATGTCCGGGGTGAACTCAAAAAGTACTGCATGGATTTACTTCAAATTTTGCATGATTATTACTAAGAGGTCGGGTCAACACATAGGCTATATATTATCACGCTATCACCTACGGGGGAGGAGCAGTGAATCTTTATTCTTCTTACTCATTCTGTGGAAGCGTGTAATCAAAGGACGCATATTTAAATGTTGGTTTTGTGTAAGCTATGCTATTATCTAGCTTTACACTATAAAAACTTCGCCATTTAAGTAACTTTGGCAGAGAAACATAGTTTAATGAATGTTAGTAGTATAAAGACAATTTGGAATAAGCGCCATCTATGAGAATGTATAAAAATCAAATCAAGTAACACATGAAGACTTTTTGAAAATTAATTTAAATTTTGATCGTGTTGGTGAGGTTAGTAGTTAGTTATTCTTTAAATTCATAGATGGCATTGTGCATTTTTTTCATCTACATATAATAAAACAGTAACGAAAGAAAAACTGTAGGTACATTGAGAATTTTCAAGAAAAAATAAGTGGGTTTTGTTAGAAAAACGTAACTGGTGACGAAAAGTGACTTTTTGGAATTTTTGTCTGTTTGTCTGTTTGCTATAACATAAGGGGGAGGTGCAGTGAATCTTTATTCTTCTAACTCATTCTGTGGAAGCGTGTAATCAACGGACGCATATTTCTGATAATGGCATAGTCACCATTTTTTCGTGCCTTTATTAGGTTTTGTCTCAGTTCATATCTTTCCTCCAGTGTTTTCTTATCCATATATTTTTCGATAGTTATTCCAGTATTCTTAAAGAAGCTTGCATTATCCAGTATGTAGGTGGTCATTCTTTTGCTTATCAATTCAATGGCGAGGGGCCTTCTATTTCCTCTTTTCCCTATGCGTTTAATGTCTTCTATATAAGGATCTATATCTAGACCCAAAACTTCGTAAAACAGGCTAGACGTGCGTTCATACAGGTTTGTTTCAGTCTCACGATGGTCTTCAGTTAATCCGTAAATGTTGGTTTTAAGTAAGCTATGCTATTATCTAGCTTTACACTATAAAAACTACGCTATTTAAGTAACTTTGGCAGAGAAACAAAGTTTAATGAATGTTAGTAGCATAAAGACAATTTGGAATCAGCGCCATCTATGAGAATGTATAAAAATCAAATCAAGTAACACATAAACACTTTTTGAAAATTAATTTAAATTTTGATCGTGTTGATGAGGTTAGTAATTAGTTATTCTTAAAATTCATAGATGGCATTGTGCATTTTTTTCATAAAAGTTGTATCGTATAATTCGTTTTGACAAATTGAAGTTCCAACAAAACCCTCAAAATCTTGAGCAGAGTTCGGATCGTATCATATGGGATCGTATCAGTGTACGATTTTCAAAAGGAAGGCAGTAGAGGCCGTGGACAGAACCCTGCAGGGCATCTGCAGGAACGAACATTTGATGGGTAGTGTCACAGTTCTGTTCAGTGGCGATTTCAGGCAAACGCTTCCCGAGTTGACGCGGGGATCGAGGGCTGACGAGATGAATGCTTCGGTGAAACGATCTTCGTTGTGGTCACAAGTTCGTACGCTGCGCTTGACCATTAATATAAGAGCTCGGCTCGGCGGCATTGCACGCGCTCAAGAATTCTCCGATGTCCTTCTAAGTCTTGGCAAAGGCACTTTACCAGAAGAGAGAAGTGGACAGGCGGTGCTTTCAGAGTCTCTCGGTAGAGTGGTATCCAGCTTCGAAGAACTCATTCGCTGTGTGTACGTGGACATCAGTCGTATAGCGCACCAGCAGAATTCGTGTGGGAGGGCCATTTTGGCGCCCAAAAATGATCATGCTGCAGCAATTAACGAATGCATTCTCTCGGACATTGAGGGGAATGAAGTGGTCTATACGTCGATAAGCACTGTCGTCGAGCAAGATGACGCCACACATTATCCCGTGGAATTTTTGAACTTCCTGTCAGCAAGTTGACTTCCAGCGCATACCATCAAGCTGAATGAAGGTCGGCGTCCCGATTATGCTTTTTAGGAACAAATCTCCTCCAAAGTTGTGTAACGGGTGGTGCCTTAAAGTCATCTCTCTCGACAGACACCATTGAGGTGGAAATTATTACGGGTTGTGGCGTCGGCAAGGCAGTATTTATACAACGCATTCCCCTTATACTTCATAGCTTCCCGATCCAGTTCGAGCGCGTACAGTTCCCCGTGAGTGTTTGCTTAGTGATGACAATCAATAAATCGCAGGAGCCGATAGGTACTCAGAGCAGCGGGTGTAGATCTCAGGACGAGTTGCTTCTCACACGGGCACCTGTACGTCGCTTGCTCCCGCGCCACCAGTCCTGACTATCTTTACATTTTGGCTCCTGGCAGTATAATTATCAACGTAGTTTATAGGGAAGTGTTATAAGGTATATACCTTTGAACGTATTTTTAACCGACTTAAAAAAAGAGGAGGTTCTCAATTGGACGGTGTTTTTTTTTTGTGTGTTTGTTACGCGATTACTCCGCCATTTATGGACCGATTTTCAAAAATCGTTTTTTTATTTGATAGGGTATACTACCAGGTTGGTCCCATTAGTATTGAACCTCAGATCTGATGAGGGATCTTCGAGGAATTGAGGGAACTCCTCAAATAATATAGGAAAACATGTACCAATTTTTACATTTTTTTTTGGTGACAAATCAAGCATTTACATTTAGCAAGTATCATTTCGTGTAGAAAAACTGATGAAGAAGACAGGCGATGGAACTCTTCAACGCATAACAACAAATTACTCGCAATAGCAGCTACAGTCACATGTCTGTGCATGGTTTATGTATTTCCCATAACATTACGCCTGTCTATTTTAAAAGGTTTAGAAAGAACTTCTTTTGCAATTATTAACCGATTTCAATGATTCTTTCAAGTTTTGAAAGACTTTCTTTACATACAAAGAAACTAAAAATTGCAAAATAAACAAAAATTACTTTAATTAAATAAAAAAACTCTCTTCATGTAACTTATATTTTAATGCTATTTTAAAAGTTGTTAACTTATAATGCTATAGCGACACTGGAATCTTAGGTAGGTATATTTGGTGCTGTAGAACCTTCACGCAGACGACGTCGCGGGCAGCAGCTAGTCTACAATAAATTACCCGAAATAATAAAAAAAATAAATAAAAATAACATCTTTATCAATAAATTGAAGCTTTTTCTAATTAACAAATGCTACTATAGTTTAAACGAATACTTTAATGATAAATTATAGCAACTTAAAACCAATTTATTTATATAAAATCCACACCAGTGCTCTTCCTCCTCTCTCCTACTTGATCTATGCTGTGCCCGACAGGGTCCATAATTGTATCTATTATAATGTTTCTCACCAACTTTTAACACATTATGGTATGCAATAAAGATTTGTGAATTTGAATTTGAAAAAAAGACTATTTTGGTGTAGTTATTCAATAACGGATTAAGTACTACCCAAACATTAATATTGTATTTGGTGCCAAATCTGTATACAAAAAAGGGGGCCTCGGTAGTTGTTAGCTACGCATGACAATGACGAAGAGCACAAAAAAATAGAGTAGATACTTGTGGTTATGTCTGCAATATGAATCTATAAATGAGTACCAAGGCTAGTATTTTTAGGATCATTTATTATTTAAAACGATCGCTTTCAAATTATCTATGATACTTTCTTAAAATTTCTTCAAATATAGGTATTCTTTCTCCGCCATAGTTGGATTGGATGTACATGTTCTTGTCTATCACCATGTAGAACTGTTCGCTGCTGCTGTAGGGCGGCCAGTGCAAGGGCAGGAGGGGGCTCGTGTTCGGTGTAGGGTTACTAAAACAATAATATTAAAAGTACATGGGATTCATTACAATAACGGTCTCTAAGTAGGTCACATGTTAGGGTCTGTTTCATAGCTAAGTAGTTGTACCTGGACATTAACAGAACTATAAGCAGAACGACTGCCTTCAAACACATTTTATAGTAAAGAACGAACTGGGTTTGACTGTCCTGTTGGTCAAGTAGTTAGTGGCTCTGACTGCTAAGCCGGAAGTCGTGGGTTCGATTCCCTCAGGACAAATGTTTGTGTGATGAGCACGATCATTTGTTCTGTGTGTCTGGGTGTAACCCATCTATAATACGTTGTATTTAAAAATATATAAGTATGTTTATCAGCTGTTTAGTACCCATAACACAAGCTCTCAGCTCAGCTTGGGACAAGATGGCGTTGTTTGAAACTTGTGTAAAATGATTATTATATAAGTACGTAATTGTACTTACGCAGTCTTGGCAAAATTCGTCCACATCTTAGAAATTCTGTTTCTAACAATAATATCCTCTTGTGTGAGTTTTGGAACGGGTTCGATTTGTATTGTGTAAGCTGTATCGTCACCATGGGCGGCGCCGGTTTTATTCACACGGTTTAAAGCTTTTAGCAAGTTGAGGCTACCATCATACGAAAATTCATACAAGTATAGCGGTACTCCATGTTTAACTAATAATTTAGAGCTGTGGATTATACCACTAACAAAGTCAAAATCTCCGAAAAAGTCTATTGCAGGTCTTTCGATATCATTCCCCGTGTAGCTGTCGTAAACGTGTCGTAGTCTTTCATTATAATAGAATGCGTCAGTAGCATTTAACGGGTATCTCCAAAAATCAGCATAGTTCTTTAATGTAGTTACTTCTTTAATATCATGAGGTTTAATGCCAGCTTCGATGAACCCTTCAGAATCAGTAAATCCCCTAAGAACAGGAACCTTGCTGAATTTTCCAGATTTTAATAATTCGTACGGAAGTTCTGTTAGAAATGAATCCCCAGTTCCTAAATTTTTTTCAATCGTTGGTCCAAATCCGTAATAAACTCCTTTCACCATAAGAGGGTTGGGAACTTTGTAAGCCGCTAGTTTTATATATTCTGCTGGGGCTTTCATCAAATAATTGTGTATGGCACGATAGTCGTCCAGTGGCCCTCGATATTCGAGTTCTTGTGCAAGTTTCAAAGCCAGATCTTTAAGGTTTTCTGGTGTATCAATTGCCCAGGGATTAAGTACAGATCCCGATTGCATAATAGCCTTATGAAAAAGACCTTTACTTAAAGGAGAGATCATCTGATACTCCACTGAAATAGCTCCTGAGCTGATGCCAAAAATAGTGACATCATTCTTGTTCCCTCCAAAGTTTTCTATGTTCTCTTGGATCCACTTCAATGCCAGGACTTGATCTTTTAGCCCCATGTTTCCTGCTGCTTCAGGGATGTCTAGCGCGAGGAATCCAAATGCACTGAGTCTGTAGTTCATAGTGACGACAACAACGTTTTGTTCAATAAGATAGTCGGGGCCATTTTCGAACTTTGCAAGGCCATTTCCAAATACAAAACCCCCACCGTGAATGAACACCATCACAGGTAATAGCTGCATTAGCAGCCCTGCTACAGACACCTTCGGAGTGGAAACGTTGACATAGAGACAGTCCTCACTGCCACGATGTTGCCGTTTAAACACGTCATATTGTATGCAAAGATTGGATTCGTTGTATATTGTGGCATCTCTTTCGCCAATCCATGGATCAGGGGGTTGAGGACTCTGAAATAAAAAAATAAAAAATTGAGTATTGTACCTACCAGTTCATTTGAAACCATTAGACTTTCGATTAACCACTTTGCCAAAATCTACACAACTGATTGTCATGTTGTTTTCACCAATGGATAGAGTGGTTCTCGAGAAAAGTTTCAGTAAGTAGGTATCTATATAATTTGTCAAGCTCCAAATACGCGGGCCAAGCCGCGGGCATCAGTTAGTGTATAATAAAGTTTGAAAAAAAAAACGTTGCTTACCTTAAACCGTAGATCTCCTACAGGAGGTTTTGCGTAGGGAATATTAAGAAAGTCATCGTATTCGAAACCACTTTGAGTTTTTCTTCTTGCACCAACTAGAATGCCTTGCTTTGTTCTCGCTCTTGTCGTCATTTTAATGTATAATTACTTGATGGTTGGTACACGTCCGTATTTATAGACGTAAGTTTTGACACGGTCGTGTATGGTTTAAGTGTTTTATATAAAAAGATGAGCCGTACAGCACTACTCAAACTTTGTGTTAAGTCAGTCATTGCGCAATTTGTTGCTCAGTTCGATCAGTTCCTTGTTTTTTGTCGTACTTTCGTTGGCATATTTTTTTAACATCTATTCACAATATCAAATTAAGAGTGTGTGCTAATGTACTTATTGCTTGTAGCTCATCAACACCTTTAAAAGCTTTCCAGTTTAATGTTATTTTCAGCATAACACATTTATGGTGGTGGGGACTGCCTCGAATCGTTAGTCGAAACATACAACTACATAACTGGCGAAATGTGGGTACTACCAGGTATTAAGTACCTACACCCCTGTTACATAATTACAGGCGTCATGTTATGTTACATTTTCAGCACGCCGTGTTATGATGGTTTTGAATATGAGTTTGTCATTTCTCGTAGTAAAAAATACTTGTAAGTATTTAACTTCGGTATTGTTCTGTGTACCTACTTACTCACATAATTATTATTCATCATCATCATCTGCTAAGCCTTTTCCCAACTATGTTGGGGTCGGCTTCCAGTTTAACCAGAAGCAGCTGAATACCAGTGTTTTACATGGAGCGACTGCCTGTCAGACTTCCACTACCCAGTAACTGGGTGACATGATACTCCTTAGACCACAAGTAACGACTGTCAAAGATCTACAAATGACAGCCAGGACTAACGGCTTAACGTGGTTCCCGAGGCACGGAGGAGTCTTGGTACGTAATAAACTACCATCCACGGACCGACCTCGTCAAGCGTAGCTTAACCTTCGATCGACTCATGCGGCTGTTATAATTTAGGCACAAGCTCCTCAAACTCATATAATTACTATTACGTAGTAAATTTTTACTTGGATACATATTTCTACCGGCATAGGTAACAGTAATTAGCAATTAATAGGTACAGCAATACCTTTGTTTAATAAGTTTGAGTAACGGCTTGTCTACAAAAAACATTTGCGTTAATGTGCGTGAATTAGATAATGATGATATTTTGACGTCTTGATTTATGTTGCGCCAACTTACGCCATCTACAGTCAAATAATCGTAATGCTTGAACTAAAGCAGCTGAAGATAAGTCAACTTTTAATGTATAGATGGCACTAGGAGTGTTAAAATTCTTGAAAAATATTGTGGTAAGTTTCAATCTGCCTAGCTGCTCTGTGGACTATAATTTGGTGATTTGTGGTGTACCTTGTAGGTACACTTTGTATCGTTTACAACTAATTACGCATAATTATTGTCAACTCCATAGCGATTCGAATAACACAGAAGGCAAACAGTCTCCTTGGTCCGCAAATCAGAAACATCCCGGTCTGAAATAATATGATGTCTACTACCATACATGGAGAGAATAATTCAAGACCTGTAAGCAAACGGACTTGGGATTGTTTATTAATATGTATTGTTTTTCTGCCAACATTATGATTAACAATGAGCTTCAGTGATTACGCACAGAATTTATATCGAATACTTTAGAAGTTATACGCTAGAGTCATTTGGGAACGCGCATGAGTCGTGTCCGCAATCATCAAGTACGCACTCGCCGCGGCGCCGTGACCGCCGACGGAATGTGCGCCGGCGCCGGCCAGTCTCGGACACACCTGCGCGCGCACCAATTGTACACACAATCACGCCGCACCACCCACACACGTCTACCATGCCTTGTGCGCACAGGGAATAAACTCATTCCACACAAAAGAAGCTCAGCAACGCTCGCGCATCGCGATTTATGGCCGCCTCCGCGCTTGCGCGGTCACATGAAAGCACAGACCGGCCCTGCCGCCATTGTTCTACGCGAATACTGTTTGACGGCTCTTGAATACTTAATTGACACTTAATCACACAACACGTGCGATACGGTATGAATTACCTACTGAAGAAAATTCTCAGGTAGATGATACCTGGAAAACAATACTGCAAAGCTATTCTCTAAAAATCACTTCGTGAATATATGTATAGGAGAAGTGAGAACACTGTTCTCCAGTTTTCACGTGGTGACTTTGACTGAATCCACCGTTCGGTTGTTCTAGGATAAACTAAAAGTTGGCTCTTAAGTCGTTGGTACCTAAACATTCCTGTGTTGAATAAAGTTCATTAACTTCTATTCTCACTTACCTAAGTATAAGTAGTTAAGCATATTTTCTCACTTACTACGTTGATATTCACGTTTACTTATGAACTGCCCCTTCACGTTCACGTCAACCAATACTGGTTGCCAAACCATTCAGCTTGCTCGTAAATCCAATGCGGTTTGGATTAGTCAGGTACATTCTCCTTGCTAATACTGTCTTCATTACTCATAGAATGTTAGCTTTCTTCTTGTTAACAACTTTTCAGCCTAGAATCTATGCAAAAAACTAGAGGTGACTGCAGTCTTTCGAATGGTTGTTCATAACATCTCTATAGGGTTTTATAATAAGCAAACTTTTTCCATCTTATAACAGCAAAAAATCTGAAAGATGCCGCTATTTTCACACACATATTAATTGTATTGGTATTGCACAACAAATAGTAAAATTGGCTCTAAAGAATCCGGGTATGTATAGAGGCTGATTCAATGAATTATAATTCAAACATTTTTTGCTGGTCTGGCTGGAAAACCTTAAAAAGATCGTGATCGGGTTCACACGAAGCATTTCGCAAACTATTCACGTGTGCGAGTGTAGGGTGTCTGTTTTATATTGCCAAAAATACAAGATATGAATTCTGAAATATATGGTATTCTACTAGTGGTTTCTGTACTGTATGATAATGGTGATCATAATCTCTATCTTCATTGTTTTGTATTTTTTATCTAGTTTTATGTAATGTTCGTAAAAGCCACTGAAATCATCATTATAAAACCATACGATCATGAAATTCTTGCGTTAGGAAAAAAAATAGACACGTCTTCCTTTCCTTTTCAACCACACATACCTTCGTGAAATTTCGACTAAGATATAAAATTGCTATTACGAGTACAACTATTATTCTTAAGCAAATAAATCATCTAAGTACTTAAGTAGTTGTTTACTTTTCTTCTACGCAATATTGTGTTTTGACATAGTGCATTGTGTGCAATATTTAAAGATTTCTTCAATAATAAAATTATGATATGCTTCCTCAAGCGTGGTTAAACTACGATAAAAAGTTGCGATAATAGCGCGGATGTTAAAAGCGTACAAAATAACACAACAAACATGGCACAACAGGGAACTCTGTATGGCCTTATATGAACTTAGCCACAATAAGTTTACGTTTGAGAAAATTTGTAGATTCTTATAATAAAGGAATAAGGTTTGAAATTGTTTGTTATGATGGAGATGAGGATAATGAAGGGGTTTGCGTCAGAGATCGTGGTCGGTTCTCACGACACGGCGACGGAACACAGGTGCGCATCCGGCTATCTCGCCTGCGCGGGATTCGAATCAGTTTAGTGAAGCGTTCTAATTGTGGTGCCGAAACAAAGATCATTGATTTGAACAAATGTTCGTTGGAAGTCTTTAATAACTAGTTTGAATGATTAGCTAACATGATACATTTTGTAACGGCTCCGAAAGTTATACTTAATTAAGTTACTTATTTCAGATTTCAGAGATAAACAGCATATTAATTCATTGTTTTTGGATACGATTTAAAAAAAGTGGGTAATGGGCAAGTTAAAGTAAAATGTACCTATAGTACCAAATAATAATAGTGACAACATTACTGAGTTTGTTAAGTTTCATACGGGGTTAGGCGAAGTTTCAGTTGCCTTTATAAAAGATATTGTTGTTTATGTTACGGAAATAAATTTAGTCTTGATTATTGGTAGAAAAATGTAAGATAAGATAAAATTAATGTTCAAGTAGCCCACAAGGAAAACTGCGACTGAAAACCTGATAAAACGCCATCTAGCTTCAACAGTACGAATTAAGTTCAATGGCAAAAATAGAAAGATGCTGGGACTGCCCGGTAGGGCTGAGTGTGAGTAACGTCAGGTTTGAGGTTATAATAATGTCAGTAGCAGTTCTGCAGTTTTAATAGTCAATAGTGTTTATTTAAACATAAACAAAATGGAAGAACTGGTGGTGGAAATTGAACAGGGTAAAATAAAAGGGCAAGTGTTGAAAAATTTCGATAATTTCGAGTATTATAGTTTCAAGGGGATTCCTTATGCGAAACCACCTATTGGCGAATTGAGATTTTGTGTAAGTACTATTTGTTGGTGTGTTTATTTATTATGACACTTTCGACTATGTTAAGATAAAATTGCCTTGACCAATAAACGATACTTGGTACAACTATTGTGTGATTATTTTTTTGTTGCTAAAGTGTTTTTAGTGATCACAATCAATCCAAAATGTTCAACGATATTTTACTATCTTCCTAAATAAATCACTTCCTCGTCTAAGCAAGGTAAAGTGAATGTAGGAAGGAATTTACCTATTGAACTTGGATCGGTACAAGCAGCTTACCTTGATGCTGTTTTTAATGTAATAACTGTTATTCTCAATTAAAGTAGGTAGGTAGGTAGTTAGGTACTTATACGTACGTATGTAATGATAGATATTGATAAAAAAAAACCGTTTAAAATTACAGTAAACAAAGGAGAGAAAATAAGATCAGTTTGCTTGTAAATTAGAATTATTAGTGGTTCCAATATTATTATTTTTAAATTGCAGACTTACCTACTTTTCCTTCTTATGTTGATAAATAGATACCTATTATTATAATCTAAATGAAACAGAGCAACCGTAGGTACCTGTTCTTGATAGGTACCTATGTTACTAAAGTCAGTTTAGCAGATAAATAAAATTTATAGTTTGATGGTTACTTTGTATACGGAAATTATTTTGTGCCTAGAAATACCATATCAAGTACTCATTTACTTAATATATTTCTAGGCACAAAATAATTTCCGTATACAAAGTAACCATTTAATTATAAAATTACTGTTTGTTCGAATAGAAGTTAGCAAACTGACTAAAAGCAATAAAAAATATTTATAATAAAGATAAAGTGCACACGATACCGAAAACGACGTTCGTTTTCTATAAATACAATCTAATAGTGCATCTTATATGATAAGAAACGAGGCTTAATCTATATTTACAGAAGCAAAATATCTTATCATTTTAAAAGTGTGTATGACGCAATGCAAGTAATTCATATTTTTTTATTGTTCTAAGGTGCCACAGCCACCGGATTCATGGGAGGGAATCAGAGATGGAACCAAAGACTGCAACATATGTGCACAGTTCGACAAAGAAGAGCAAGGCATAAAAGGAGATGAGGATTGCTTATATTTAAATGTTTACACCCCGAAGTCTTTTACAAGTGGTGAATCACTCCCAGTGATGGTCTTTCTACATGGAGGCGGGTTTCTCTTCGGCAATGGTACAGACGATTCGGCTCACGGTCCAGATTATCTTATTCATAAAAAAGTAGTGATTGTCAGTCTTAACTATCGACTCGGAATACTCGGTTTTCTGACTTTAAATATTAAGGAGGCTCCAGGAAACATGGGCTTGAGAGATCAAGTTCAAGCACTAAAATGGGTTCAGAAAAATATAACGAATTTTGGAGGAGACCCAAAAAATGTGACTATTTTTGGAATCAGTGCCGGCGCTGCAAGTGTCGAGTATCTCCTTTTGTCGCCAATGGCTAAAGGTCTGTTTCATAAAGCTATTGCTCAGTCAGGTTCATCTCTATTGCACTGGGCTCAGGAATGTAAAGGGATAATTAGTACATTGGCCTCAAAAATACCACTGCTGCAAGGTTTAGATATTAAAGACCAGTACGAGCTGCTGAAATACTTAAAAAAAATGTCGACGAAAGATTTGATAACTGGATCTATGATGGCTATATCGTCTATGACACCGCGAGGAGGTCTTTATTTCGGCTTTGTCCCTACTATAGAAGAACCTGGCGATTGGGAACCATTTTTAGACAAGTCACCATATTTGTTGTTAACTGAAGGAAAATTCCACAAGGTGCCTTATATGACAGGGTTTTGTACACGAGAGGGTCTTCTTATGGTATCGCACAATAAACCATCATTGGAAAAATTCATACAGGAACAAAATTTCGTAAATAAATTTCCATTTAGATTAGATGATTCGGAAAAAATGGATCTAGACCAGAGACTAAAAACAAACTATCTGGAAGCAGAAAAATTGTGTCCGGATGAGGATGCTTATGCAATAGATTTTTTTTCGGATGTCGACTTTATCGGCGGTATTTATGTTGCTGCACTATTAATAGCTAAGCACAATGCTCCTGTGTTTATGTATGAATTCTCTTACGATGGAGGTTTTAACTACATTAAGAAGTGCTTCAACATCAACCGTGAGGGGGCATGTCACGGTGACGATGGCGGCTACATAGTCAAGAGTGATAAACTGGTTGGACCCTTCACTGACTTAGATAAGGTGGTGCGGAATACCATGAACCAAATGTGGGTGAATTTCGCTGACTGTGGGTAAGTAAAATTTTTATTCTGCTTCAGACTGACATTGTTTCCCGTGTTTAAACAGAAAAAGCAGGCGATAAACAAAAGTGATTTGTATGCTTATGCGTTATATTCCTGCGAAACTAATGGCATAGATCCAATTCAAAATGAATTTTGATTTGTAATATTTAATACTTTAATTGATTTATTTATTGTATCGTTTCAGTGATCCGACACCGAGACTGGACTCTTTGGTTACAACGAAATGGGAACCCATTCCTGAAACAGGAGTCGCATGCTTAGTGATTGATCGGAAGAATAAAATAAAGTACGAAATCTATCCTCAGAGGATGAAACTCTTTGAAGAGATTTATAAAAAGAAATGGGTTTCTTACAGCAGCGCCTAAGTTATTGTCTTTTATATTTTATTATTTATGTTACGTAAAAAAGGAAGGAGATAATTTTTAAGTAATAATAGCTACACGGGTCGACGGGAGGTCAAATTACGTTTTCATCCCACCATCTCGGAAAGAGTATTTTTAATCTTAAATATCTGAGTGGAAAAGCCGTTTTTATTCTCTAGAGGATAAAGTAAATTGAATTTAGAACATCGTGTGCACTAAGTTTGTGAATTAAAAAAAACATTAAGCCTATTTACTGCTACCTCTATGGAGCCGAATATATCATACAACTTTTTTTTAATTTGTTAAAAACTCAGACTCGGAACCTTCTTGGTGTTCTTTTTTCAATTTGCTTTGTACGCGGTTCTTTACGCGGCATTTATTCACGTCATTGTTAAACCATATATTAAAAACAAGAAACTTGAAAACAAGTGAAAAAACTAAAATGAGTGATTCTAGCGACGAGGAAGTTTGTTTGACGCCAACAGAATTGACTGCAACTGTTAATAATGCGCAAATGAGCTTTCTCCCTCAACAATCATGCGAGAAGTATTTAAAACAGTACGATATGTTCAACACGTGGCGACTAGCAAAAGGAGCCAAAACTTTAAAAAAAAAAGGTTTTTTTTTGCATTTAGTCATACGCGGTTAAAAAGCAACTTTGCACTCTTGTATAACAAATAACTATTCTCGATGTCAGTATGTGGATGGGTTATTGTAAACCCGTAAACCCTTTGATAAACGCTATTATTCGTAGATCTTTCCGGGCGTTGCGGGTAGTCGGGAGCCCGAAACATGTACGAGCTTGACCGACTACCGATACCGTACCGTGGCAATCGCTTCAAGTAAAATAACAGATTTTGCCTCATCCAGATAGACTAGAGATCGGACCAAACACCGTTTGGAAAAAGCTAGGCAGATGATAAGTAAGTAATACATAATCTATAACGTATTATAATTTTAACTATACAATTAAATCAATTGTAATAAGATGTTTGTTTGATTTATTTGACCGGTTATGATAATTTCCAAATAATATTTCAAATGAGAGTGTAATGCAGTACCAAACATTGCATATGCTGGAAGTACTGAGTTTTCCAGAAACCTTATTGTGTGGACACTGAACACATTTTGTCAGCTAATGCGGGCTGAAGTCAATGACAACATTCAAGTTCTCTTGGTGTACCTAACTATTTCAATTTAACATGTCAGTGCCCGGTCACTCGTGGGCTGTATAGGACTTGATAATATTATGCAATGGTAATGGCGTTGAAAGGCGACTAACGAAAGGTATTTACAAGGCAGATGTAAGTAGGAACGCCGGGAGGGTACGCCCTAGAAGGACATACATAGACCTTATTGGTGAGGTTCTTCAGAAAGGTCAGGTGCGTAGTACCTACTCGCAACCGGCGTGTGTGTATGACAACATGTATGAATGTAAATGAAGCAAATTATGCAAGAATCGTAGCATATGGGGTTCTGTAGTTTCTGCCTATCCCCATGGGAAAAAGGCGTGAGTTTATGTGTATATGTATGTACATACATACATTGCCATTACCACATGGTAATGGCAAATCATTTTCAGTATCCATTTAGTTGTTATATAGTGGATGTAACATAAGCCTATTGCGGGGGCGCACTCGACCAGCATTCAGCCGAGCCACGGTGTTCGCTCGGAATGCACTAATACCATTATGGACCACGACACCACTCGCTGCGAGTGGGTGGTAACACTTTACAAACGGATAGAACTGGCAAAATGATCAAGAAATCAGTTTTCTACAACTAAGAATCTGTATTGAAGAAGGCTCTTTCCTTCGCTAATCCGACGAGCACGTTATATTGATATAGGTATGGGTTGATCGTTAGGTACAAATGAGAAGATAGTTCTGGTGGAATAGATTTATTACTATATTAGCGGATATCACGCGCTTTCACCCGCGTAGTTCCCGTTCCACTGGGAATACAGAGATAAAAAGTAACCTATATCACCCGGAGATAGTGTAGCTTCCAAAGGGTTAAAGAATTTTCAAATTCGACCAGGAGTTCCTAATAAGATTAGCACGTTCAAGCAAACAAACTCTTCAGCTCTATAATATTCGAATATATTTTAATAATATATTATATACAACGTGTTTTTTTTGATATACCATAACTCTAGGGTATGATTGAGACCATACCAAAGAATCAACTGGCCTATGAATTATGTTTCAATCATCCTTGTTTTTTTTTTTAAAGAAGATTCGTTGTATTGGTGACAATTTTTGAACTAATTAGGTAATAAAAATAATATTAATAATACTTAATAATAATATTCCACGACTATTCACACAACGCCATCTAGTCCCAAGCTAAGCAGAGCTTGTGTTACGGGTACTAAACTACTGATAATTTAATTATGATTGATGATATCTTTGAAACTATGCATTTGTGGACCATCTATTCTAGGAGTTTTAGTATTATTTTTACCTACATAATATAACCCTAGAGTATATATAATAGGATATAAAAAAAAACACCTTGTATATGGAGTATTTACACAAAACTAATGAAATAGCTAGCAAAAATCATTGTGTTGTATTACAATGAATTTTGTTCCAGTTACGTATATATTGCTTTGCCAGACAACCTTGTTTACTTTGATTGTGTTCAATGATTTCTCTAGCTTTTTAAATTTATTTAACCTTGCGTGTCCTGACAACTGTGCAGAGAACAGGTTGTGTTAACCCTCACTTCAGACATTACATTTAATCGGCCATTTAAAATATGACCCACTAATATATCGACGTGCAACCTTCTTCAAGGTCCAATGATATATAAATAACTATCAACTTCCGCTGTTCGACTTAATAATGTCTCTTCACGGAAGAGAACGATTCTTTCTCTCTTCCGTGTGTAAATCTCGCAGCCGTTAAAGAATATAAACTTCGGTTTATAGTTGCTATTCAGGAGGAGTAGTTATTTTATTATATAATTCTTTACAAACATTAAAGCACAGACAATTTTATTGGATATATTTCCTCAGTATACTTAAAGTATTACAACTACTTCATTTACATTGATTTTATCTGTAGGGTCTACGACTGCTTGCGTCTGCGCAGCCGGGTCACAGACTACAGTAGACTGGCCGTCGGCGCCAGCGAGTCGCGGTGTGAAATACTCAGGTGCATCCGAACCTGCCCACGGATTTTGTACAGCGTGCTCTTTTTATGTTCTAAATAGGCCGTTGGTAATTTATTGGTTTAACCAAGGAGAGTGCGAAGCAAGTCTAGCAATACTTTATTCTGGCTATCTTTTGTGTTTTGCCCCTTTCTCTTTCTTTTGTAGTGTGTCTGAATTAGTTTGCGTTAATTAGTTGCATGTTTTCTCAAATCTCTAAACAATTATATTCTTAAACATATCTAATTGTCCATGTTACTCTGAATAGAGCAATATGTTGATTGCTATGTGTGTCCCATTATTTGTGCTATCCGTCTTCTATATTTTTCTTCTTAGTTCCATTTAGGTATTAAAGAAATATGCTATTCTGTAATTATACATTGTAGGTAGATATTTTTATGACTTTTAAACAAAGATTTAAAATAATATAGAGCGGGCATGTCAAGGAAATGTCATAGAAAAACTTTGATCCCATGTTTCAGTAACGTCATCTAGAATAATAATGAATATTGGAGCGGCAGCGGAGCGTACTAAACAAACTCATAGACTTGTGTCCACTAAGACACAAGTTTTGGATGAAAATTTTGTTCGTGATGGTCCGTTTAAAGTAAGTATTGAATGTCTTTGCTTTTATACTTCCTCTGTGTCCATATCATCTGTTATAGTTTGTATGAGTATGTTAACTTGCCTGTTACTTTCAATAAAAATGACTTTTATGCTGCAACTAAATTTCTCTGAAGCCACGAATAAAAGTATTCCCGCTGTATTAGAGACAGTCGTCCCAGTATCCTTTCACAGTGGTGCGCGTGAGTCGTGATTTGATTCCCACAAGGCGAGGCCACCATTAGCTCTTTTTCTTTTCGGTGGGCATTTTACTTATTGTTGTCTTTTATGTCAGTATCATTTGTTTACAATTTTGCCATTTTTTTCGAATGGATACATTTTTTAATTCATCGTAACTCGTAACTTTAATAAAATAACATTTAAGAGATTTATTTCTCAGGTATTAGGTACTTGCGTTTTAAATGGGCCACGAAAATAATATATACCTATGCTTTTTGTAACAAAATCGTGGGTTCAGCTTATCTGTCCATATCAAAATGTTATGTCATGATTATTTTCAAGATACAGTAAACGACTATGTCTGTTCTTATATTAACTGTGTGATAAACAGTCTCAAGACAGATTCATGTATAACACACACACACACGATTATCACATTATATTTATTTTTTTTGCCCGATTTCTAAGATATTCACATGTAAACTAGGCTAGAAAGTGCCGACTTATGCAATATTGACGTTCAAAAGGTGCTGATCCTCAGCAAAATTTGGATGACTTGATTTTGATTGTGAAGTGCCAATTTTTAATAACTTAACATAGGTAGGTACTATGTTTTATAGAACACTTAGTTAAGGAAGAACTTCTTCTAATCTTTACTTCTATACTAATATCAAAAAGAGGTAAAATTTGTTTGTAAGTTTGTATGTAGGGGGTAAACTTCGGAACTAATGATCCAATTAAAAAAATATTGCACTGGTGGAAAGCTACACAATTCCCGGATGACATAGGCTACTTTTTATCCCTGTAATCCCACGGGAACAGGAACTACGCGGGTGAAACCGCGTGACGTCAGCTAGTACCTACTTAATAACTTTATCGAAACCATTTCATACATTGATAAGAGTAAATTCGCGGTCCGCAATAATTTGGCGTCCCTAATTAATAGCCAGCTTCTTCTCAAATAACAACAACAGTATTATTTATAACGACAACAATGTTTAGAAGTTTTTCGTTATCTTTTTTGCTCGTATAACTTGATTTCCGTGTGCAAACATCAACGCTGCGTGCAAACGAAGCTGGTTTTTGTGCAAATTTGCACACCACAAGATCTGCGACACGGATGTCGTCATTATCCAAACAAGATTGATTATAATATATGATTAGGTTCTTATTACATAATATTTTAATAAATGTGTCTTAAAAACATAAGAACTGGAACGTTTTGTTGAAATAGATATTAACCTGCCTGTTCGGAGTATCAATAGAATGATAGACCCTGCCCAGTAGAAGTCAATGGTAACAAATTCCAACGTAATGGAATTTGTTACCACTGACTTCTACTGGGTCTATCTGTTAGACAGGTAGTTATCGAGACGCTAATTAGTTAGTATTCATATCTTAATTTAAATAATGCCTTAGGAGGAACCTAAAGGAGGTTATCTAAGTTAGATAAGACTCCTTTTACAATTGTGACGTTAATTTGGGATTTATTTGTTTTGAAAACTCCGCGTTACCTAAAAGCAGTGCAAAAAATATAAGTCAAAACACAAGACGTAACTATTTTTTTGTTTAACGGTACGTGGTCTGGGGTCCACAGTTGGTACCAAAATTGCCCCAACGACATAACGAAATGATACCTATTTAAATCTAAAAATAAATGGTGAATAAAGTACTCTCTAAAGATCCTACAAAGCAAACAGCCCGACAAAGGTTGTTACCCGGTCACCGATCAAGCACTAACAGCTTGATAACCTGTCACCCACAATTGGATGATCAACGTCGTTTGTAGAAGATACATATCGTACGATATAACAATATCTTTCAAGTACGAATAATCAAATGAGCTATGTACGAGTATAAATGACTACTTGTGCGAGTCTCGTTATTGATATGCCAATAAACACCAGACACGTAGATATAGAAAGAATATTCAAAAATGTAAAGCTGCACTAAGGTAAACGGAGAATGATACTGCTCTCAAAATTGTCATGATTTTATTATAAACATTTAACATAACAGCCTAAAACACACGAAGGGTTAGATAGCGGTGTACCGTAGCGTCCTTAAAACACCCACATTTTGCCAGTTATGTTTTAGTCCCATGTAATAAGGCGTGATCTAATATTTCTGCAGTACGGTGGTCCGTACTGTCAAAGTAGGAAATTAAATTCCTGATAAAAAAAATCCCTCCAAGTTCTATGTGAAGCCGTTGTTCCTTTATCTGTTATGTCAAACCTAATACCCACCATTTGTTTCTTGAATGTGTTAACTTGGCCGAAATTTCCTTAGAAAATGGGCATTTCCCTTTCAGATCATACATAAGATCATTATGAAAAATGACCCTATTTATAATTTTGTCCATGAAACATATGTATAAGAATAAATATGTACTAAGTGAGAGTACGACTTGGTGAGAGTAGCGGGAATCCAATGGATGATAGACACACAGGACCGGTCGTTGTGGCGACATTTGGGTATGAGGCGTATGTCCAGTGGACGTCTTTCGGCTGAAATGATGACGTACTAAATCCTCAGTACTCCATGTCTTGTCATTTGCTCTCAAATCACGAAACAGCACTGGCAGTGCCAGCTACGTTGGTATTTCTAGCCGCACCATATAAGTGTAACTGATTAACACCGACTCGAACTTTACCCAATAACACGTCACGATATTTGGTATAGCTATTTACTTACATTACAACACTATTTCCTTATTACGAAAACGATATTTGACGAGTCTTGTACGCACTTACGCAGTTGATCGTAAACTTATTGAAAGGAATTGGAAATATTATGTATTTGAGAAATATTGTTGATGCTATGTTCTCTAATGTTTATTTAAAGATCATTGGTAATACATTATCTACTATTTGGGTTGACTTGACAACATAAGATATTTATTTTTATCTCATACTTATTTGCTTATTTTCACATAGTGATCTCCGCATTAGCTGGACTGATTTTGACGGGATTTCCACTCACAAATAGCTATTTATAAAGAATATTTTTATACAAATATTGGGATACTACGCCAATAACTAAATTGTTTTAAACTGCGTGTACAAAGTAACATGTAACTAAATTAATAAATTAACTAAATTAATGTGGTCTATTTTATACTTATGATTGGATTTGTTAGTGTTTTAAAGTAAATTTAAAAACGCTTGAAGATAGCTTTAAGAGTTTTGATACAAGTATTAGGTTAAGCCTAATTCCGTGTACGTATCATTTAATGTGCCGTGTAATACAAGTCACGATCTAAGCCTCGTCGGTGCGCGCGAGTGCTTGGAATGCGAGCGCACTCCGCATTGTATGCGCAAGCGCTCCTGCACCTGCGCCCGTGGGAATCCGACATTTTCGGACTCAAATAAGACTTGTATAATAATTGGGTGTGCGTTGCAATGCTATTGAAGGATTGCTTTTTTGACGTAGTTAGTGTTTTTATGTACTTAATAGAAACGTTGGTGGTCTCTATGATGTAAACAGTGTCCTTTGAAATTGTAAAGCATGTCGAGTATGTCACCTGTAGGTATGTATGCACTCCTAATTATTAGTAACAAGTAAATCGCACGCGTGTATTTCGTACTTTAAAATCGGGCGTGTATTTTTGAAAATAAAATATGAACCTTGTTTTGCTTTCTATTATTGGTACCTACAGGAATTTTCAAAATCGGTTCAGTAAGATACAAGATTCAAGATACCTACAAGAATGTTTATTTTGCTAAAAACAATAAGTATACACATACGAGTACATGCAAGATGTTACATACAGTTTTGTTAAATCGCTGTCATGTTTTGCCTTAATGGCGTACAAAATATCTGGGGTAAGTCCAGAGATTACCCCTTACAATGTCATATACTCACAAACTTTACCTAAGTATTTATAATATTAATATAGATATCACTAGGATCCGTAACTGGTGACCAGACAGTCCATACATCAGTGTCTCATCACTACTTTCGAATGCTAGTACTTGATGTATTTTGCGACCCTATGAGGAAACTGACGTAAGTAATAGTTTCTTGGACCCCTTATCAAATTATTTGTGCTTAGTTATGGTCGTGTGCAATTTAAATCCACTAACATAAGTTAACACGTTGCTGATTTCAAAATGTATTTTTATTTACACAATTTTATAAGTTAAATTAAAATAATAATATCCAAACACACATTGATTTGTACTTGATTACTTTCGACGCCATATTTGGATGAATATTAAAATAAGCACTTTCAGCGCTTTTTTTATAGATTCGATTTTTTGTGTATATTCCTATTACACTTATAGGTATAGCGCACCTTATGCTCTAAAGCGCTAGACGATGATATAACTGGCCAGTGACACTACCTTGACAGTTAGTGCCAGATTGCCGGTGACCCTGGTGACGAACAATGACTGTGACAGATAACATTCGGTTTGTCAACTCGCTTACTCTCGTATTTATTCGAATCCATTATTTTATCTTTAAAACTCTCCGTTGTTTGGATGAAGTCATCATTTAGAACTCAGTAATTTTAAGTACCTAGTTACCGCCGTCTTCGGCTGATAATGTCATGGCAGCAATGTCATTTCAGATTAAAATGGATAGTTAATCAGTTGAATAATGAAATATTTGTTCTCATTTTAATAATGGCAATACTATTGTATGTCTATGTACTTAATAATAAAAGCCTCTAGTGCGGGGCTCAATTTTTTTAGGGTATTTTGTCACTGATAACAACATTTATTTGACATTACCAAAGAGATATTTAAGTTATTGCATGTCTTTGGACATTACCACACACAGGAACACAGGAACGGAATGAAGACTTGTTTTATTTTCATACAGATTTTATAGTCGGTACCTACCTAATACAAGAGCTATTAAAACTGGTGAAAAAAATGCAATGTCATAATTGATGACAACATTTTACACAAATTAAATTATTGAACACAAACTATATAAAAAATGTTAATAGATAATAATATGAAGAGTTTTTCAGCTGAAATAATTAACCGAAGGCCAGACCACGGTAATAATGATAATATTACCGTGGCCAGACTCTCTGTAAATATTTTTAACATTTGTAAAATGGTACAGGCGGCACGTTGTGGGTAAAACTAATATAAGTTGGAAATTCCTTCTATCGGAAGTCAGAGCTTCGCTAGACCCAGCTCAGGGTCAGTGTTACCACTGAACGTATGGTACTGTGCCAAAATTGGCTATCGCGACATTTGGTCGCCAAACTCGCCATATTTTCCATTGCATTCTCGATTGATGTCTCAATTAGCTAACAGCCGACATTTGGCGTTACTTGCCTCCGCCAAATGGAATAATGTATTGCATTGTTCGCAATTGTACCCGTATTTGTTAACAATAGACCCTATTCGTGTGACATCTGCACATAACATTGACATCTATTTATAATTTAGGGTTCTATGATCCTTTATTTAAGATATATTTTTGCCTGATCCAGACCACCGCTGGGTTTGGTATGTCGAGCAAAGAAGAATAAACTTTAGTGGTAGATGTTAGGGGTTATTTTTTGTTAAAATATTTTCTAAATTGTTGACTGTCGAATGTCCCCGGATTGCCACTTGTGAGTTAATCGCTCGGTTGTCAAAGGCTAACAGCTATTTGTATTTTTTGTGTGTTTTGCCAGTTGGCGCAATTTATATGATGTAAGACCCGGCGCCCGCGCAACAAAACAACATGCAATGTTTACAGTCAAGCTAATTAAGATTGTGATTATCGAACGACTCCATTTAACTGAACCGAACACTTAAGTGAAAGCAAAACTCAATTAGTGCAGTTTTAAATATGATTCAGCCTTTATAGGGTTCTTATCTCTTGATAACAACTTGAGGCGAGCATAGAGATGGGAGATGATAAAAATCCACTCACCAATGTCAATCATCACAGTTTCCGGATGGATATATATATTTAACAACATAGTTCCCCAAGTAACGCTACAACAGACCAGCTCTAAGATAACACACCATATTTTTCCACCATTTATTAAAATGTACCAAAGAACTGTAAAATTAATAAATGGCTTTGTTGATTAGATTACTAATTTACAGGAACATAGTTTATGAGTACGTGGGTAAATATTGACTTGTGTTTTTGAGCATTTTATGTTTTTACTGCTTTTAAAGAATATAAAATGTTGTAAAATTAGCCATGATATCATAAAGTTTAGGTACAGTAAAGATTTTATTTTATGAAATGTAGATTCCTATCTGTAAATTAGTAAATGATAGAATATTTGGAACGGAATTTGACTAGTAAAATATATATGTATATCTATTCCGATGACTCAGCCGTACAATGAACTAGAAATTACAACTGCATGGCCTCTTCAGGAAAATCCGCAATATTTTCCTTGTTTCACTTGCGACAGTTGCAACACTTGCACGATACTACATTAGTACTTCTAACGAATACTTATTTTCATTCCCATATGGAACAAGAACGATACAATAAATATTCATAGTCATTCTGCAATTTTAATAGGTATCAAGCTACCATTTATTAACACAATTAATAATGTAAAGAATCGCTTAGCTGCGGTTTAGGTACTACGACTGATAACAATCATGCATTCATAACTAGATAATATCGTCACTTCTTAATGAAGATGTAAATAAACTATCCGTGTCTTGGATTTCAACTATAGTTACGGAGTCAGTCGGAATATCAATCGCGTCTCGTTAGCGTGTTGCACACATCGGGCGGATAGCTTTGCGCTCGACTCGACACAAGCCGACCGCGGCGCGCACGGCGCGTGCACACGAGTCGCGATCTCTGAGCCGCTTATAACAACCGCACCGCAGCCGAACAACTCAGTATCCAACCGATATCTGAATAATTCAAAGTGCTTCATACAAACTACAAACAACTGCGCAACATGGCTCCCATCGCTAAGAACGACCACGTCAAGTACGAAGAGAACGAGATCAAGTCATCGGCTCTCGAATTAATTGGCAACACACCCATCGTGGCATTGGACCGTGTTTATACTGGACCTGGACGTATATTGGCGAAATGTGAATTCATGAATCCTGGTGCTTCGGTGAAATGCCGATCATCATTGAGCATGATTACCCGAGCTATTAAATCTGGTGAGTTGAAACCTGGTTCACCTGTGGTGGAGGTGACTTCCGGCAACCAAGGCTGCGGACTGGCTGTAGTGTGCGCCGTGCTGGGCCATCCTCTTACACTCACCATGTCCAAAGGTAACAGTGCTCAGAGGGCAATCCATATGGAGGCACTGGGCGCAAAATGTGTTCGAGTAGATCAAGTGGAAGGAACTTACGGCAACGTGACACTTGCTGACGTCAAAGCTGTTGAACAAGTTGGCTTAAAGATAGTCGATGAACAAAACGCATACTATGTTAACCAGTTCAACAACGATGCTAATGCAGATGCTCATTACCTGAGCACAGGACCCGAGATCTGGAAGCAGACTGGACATCACGTGGACGCCTTCGTCGCGACAGTGGGCACGGCCGGCACGTTTGTTGGTACTTCTAGATATTTGAAGGAGCAGAACCCTGACATCAAGACATACGTAGTGGAACCTGCTGGTGCCGAGCCAATCAAGGGTGACAAGATCACGAAGCCTCTTCACTTATTGCAGGGATCGGGCTACGGATGTGTTCCCAGTTTGTTTAAATTCGACGTCATGGATGGCACATTGGCAGTGACTGATGAGGAGGCTGTAAAGTACAAGGATTTGGTTGGTGAGAAGGAGGGTCTTTACGTGGGGTACACCAGTGGGGCCAACGTGGCGGCTGCAGTCAAACTGCTGGAATCAGGGCTGATCCCCGAGGACTCTTGGGTCGTCACCTTACTCAACGACACTGGTCTCAAGTACACACCCGTGCCTGATGAACTAGTAAAGTAACCAGTATTATTTTTAGAATAATTAAGATTTCTTGTTTATTCTATAGGTTAAGTAATAGTGATGTTATGTTTATCTGGGAGAGGAGAAGTGATTAGTTTAACGACTTTGTGATTATTAGTGATTAAAAGGTGGAGTTGTCGTAGCCTTTAGATATTGATTGTTTTATGTTGTATTCATAGGCTTTAAATTAGAAATTTAATATAACTGAGAGCGATTTTCAATGAAAATACTCGATCAGTGTAAACAACATTTTTAAACAAATAATCTTTTTAAGAGATGGATAAGTTCTAATGTTGTTATTGTAATAGATACAAAATAGTTAAACTATGTACCTACTTTTACATCTAAATTAATTATTATTAATAAATTATTATTATTATGTTAAATGTGCGATTATTTTTTTCTTCATGGACAAATTATCTAACAATAACTAGGTATCAGTACCTAAACTTGGAATTAATTATTTCGTTGAACACAGGCCAGCAAATTTAAGCTACCCCAATCTGTAAAATGTCCTCGATAGTTTTTCAACTTGATAACTGAAGTAGGTATAAGATTTGTGTTCAATCGGGAAAAAAGTGTACAAAAAACTCTAAATAAAGAAACCATCAACATTTTACTTAACAAATGGAATAATGACTGTAGTCTACAGCCAAAGTTAAGACTTATCGCTCGCTAATACAATATTAGGTGTCAAGGTTTCATCATTAAAAAGATTATTGGACACAGTACTTTAACACGGCAAACTGGTTCCTTATTGTGTTCAATTCAAGAGCGATAAAGTAGTCAATCTAGTATTAGATTGCAGGATTCCTGTTTTATTTATGTTGACGTTGCAACAAAACATAACGTCATCAGAGGTATACCTGTTTAGTACACTCACATTTCACCAGATACGTTTAAGTTCCATATAAAAGAGGCCATTGCCATCAATTGGGCACAAGTGTAAACTCCTGGCTGATACTTAGAAATTCCAGATGGTATAACTCAATACCTAACACTTTTCTCAATTCGGGGACCGAACCCGCTACCTCATGCTCAGCAATAGCGTTTGCGACCACTGGAGGCAGTCACTTCTTCTAACATCATTCACTATGGGTTCGTGAAATAATCTTGGAAAGTAAGAGTTATTAAGGTGAGATCTAAAAAATAATACATTTTTGCGCAAAGATGATCTTTTTCTTTGGGATATGAACGAACTCCTAACATTTGTCACCTACTGGATGAATGTTTTTAAAATGCGAAATAAAATCTCACTAAGATAAACAAAGATATTATAATATTAGAATTACTTTTGAAAAAAAGTTTAAAGTCGAGGTTCATGAACGTCACTTTAGTTGTAGATATGATGTTAACCAACATAATCTATGAATGATTAGCACGTCACGGTCGCCGGGAGTCGCGGCGTTGGCAAACAGTGCATATTATTTATGACAGAAAAGACTGTATGAGATATGTTACAGTATGTAGAACTAAACACATCAAAAACGTGTATATTTTTAGTTCAGAAAAAAACACAAACGACCTCTAAATTCGTTCGAATATATTTAAACATGATTTAAAATGTTTTTGTCCATTCATTTTGAATAATGATGCCAAAAAGGTCGGTAACACACCTTTTCGATAAAAAAATATATTGGCGCTACATCATAAATTCTTCATTGCAAAATTTAATTCAATAGCACCCAAAATATCAATTACAGAAAGGAATTCCCTTCACCTCCTGGGGTCCCCAATTTTCGACGAATCCTTTCCAACGTTTATTGAAGAAAAAATACAAAATTTTAATGATGTTTCGGAAAGACTTTTCAAAATAAACATTCATTCGGCATTCACACTTATTCGATACTGTTGTTTTGGACCAAAATTTACATATAGCCTTCGCTCCTCACATCTCTGGAAGTACCCAAAACTTTTAGAAAAAGTCGACCAAATTATTAGAACTACTCTTACATCGATATTAAATGTGGCCTTGGACGACCGAGCGTGGCAGCAAGCCACACTTCCCATTCGCTTGGGTGGTCTCGGCGTCCGCAAAATTTCAAGTTTAAGTTTACCGGCCTTCCTCTCCTCGGTCCATAGTACCGCTAAATTAACCAGGAATATTTTACCTGCGTCACTGGTTGATTTTGAGGTACCATGCTTGACCGATGCGTTGAACGCTTGGAAAATGACTTGTCCCAATACGGATTTACCCGACAACTTGTCTTCCCAGGGTCGGTGGGACGGGCCGCTTTGCAGTGCTATTCGGAATTCCCTTTTAAATACGTCATATAGTGCTGCTGAGCGTGCCCGTCTGCTGGCCGTGGGAGAATGGGAGTCGGGTTTGTGGCTTCAGGCACTTCCGTCAGCCACCATAGGCACTTTGATGGATGACACTTCATTTCGGCTCGCTACGTGTCTACGCTTGGGTGCTCCTTGTGTTGCTCCTCATCGGTGTCACTGTGGTGAAGCTGTCGACAGCTCCGGGCACCATGGCCTGTCTTGTTGCAGGAGTGCAGGTCGCATAGCACGACACGCCAGCATTAACGATATTATTCGTCGTGCTCTTGTCACCGCCGGCGTACCAGCAATTTTGGAACCTAACGGCTTGGTACGAGACGATGGAAAGAGACCAGATGGAATGACGTTGTTGCCTTGGAAGATGGGTAGGCCTTTGGTGTGGGACGCAACCTGTGTCGATACCCTTGCGCCATCTCATATTCCAAGTACGGCGAGTTGTGTTGGCGCTGCTGCTGCAGCTGCTGAGGCCCTCAAGCGGCGCAAATACTGTAACCTCATTGGAAGTTACGGTTTTGAGCCGTTTGGGGTCGAAACGCTCGGGTCATGGGGTCCGAGTGCACGCAGCCTTTTTAAGGAGATTTCTCGCCGACTGGTCGACACTTCGCGTGACCAGAGGGCTGGCTTATTCTTTGGCCAAAGAATTAGCATTGCCATCCAACGTGGCAATGCTGCCAGTCTTCTGGGCACGTTTCCAGATGACAGCGATGGGGAGGAGTACTTTGACGCCTAAGTGTTCCGATTTTTTTACTATTTTATTTTATTTGTAGTTAGTTTAAGTGTACATATTTAAATTAGTTTTATTGTGTTTTCTGTATTTTTAATTACTATTATATCAATAAAAAGATTGTATGTATAAATACTTCATTAAATTTTACGATTGTAAATATCGATGTATTTACGTACCAAGGTTTAGTTTTTGCGGTATCTTTGATGTTGACAGTTGGAAGTATTTTCGTCAAGCCTAAGTAGGTACGTTTTTCCTATGGATATCTTCTTAGTAATAGATAGGTTAATGCTTCGTTCAATGATAGGGGTAAGTTAAACTTGTTCATGTCATGTTTATCATGTTTAGGAGAACACTAGTATTAAGCCTCTGTTATGTGTTTATTAATGTACAGACGAGAGTTACGGATCATATTAAAGTGACAAAAGATATGGGTAAGAATGTGAAGGGTTACATAAGTCGATTAAGAATAGAGAAAGACCAAAGAAACGATGTATGGATAGTGTGAAAGATGACATGGCTTGGAAGGCGGTGATTATTATGATGACGACAAATAGAGATGTGTGGAAGAAGTAGAAATCCGGACACCATGAGTTCTCTTTATCAATGTGAACCCCCCAATGTTGGAATTTCTTTTCGGCTTTCCCCAATTTCCAAGTTAAACCTGATGTTCATTTTAAATTAAACTGTTTAAAATTCTGATTTCTGCACAATGAGATTGTGAATAAAAATTGACTTATTTACTTTTTAAGGATGAATCTGTTAGGGTTGGATCTATAGGAATGATGGTTTTTTCATGGTTCTTTACAGTTTTAAGCTCAGAATCATGTTCGGAAGACATGCTTTCACTATGTGTGACAATGTCCCTTTTACCCTTCTATTTATTATCTGCCTGAGTCTTGTGGTCGTAAGCTTTACTGATGAACACGGCCGTGGGCTCGATTTCTAAGTCAAGCAAGAGTGTCATTTGGTATTCATCAGAGGATTCTCAGTGGCAGGCCAGAATTAAGGTTGTCGGTGGCTTGCTTCCTACATGGTACTTAAAAATAACTGATGAAATGTGGGTGAGGGTGTTCTTATTGGAAACCATTGGCTTACTTTTTGGAAAATATAGGCATATTACTGTGTAATAATATTTTTTGATTCCAGCTACATTAGCAAATTGTTTAATATTTACCTTAAGATAAATAAACGTTAGTATTGTTCCTATGATGTTGTCTTTACTCTACAAATATTTATCTGCGATTTTATCTTCATAATGTGATGTCATTCATCGTTAACCTTCTCAGATAAAATATTCATAAGGAACCACACATGTTCCTTCTGGCAACGCTTAAGTAGGTTCAGACCCTATTATGGCTCAAGTCAAATCAGAAGACCATGACTGAATCTAAAACATACTTCCTTTACAATTTACATAGTGTTTGAATTATGCAAACGTTGTACTTACATACTATTCTTATGGCAAGTGTTTGCCAAATATAGTAGGTAATTATCTATACTAAATGTTTATCCCCAGTTTTGGGTTTCAGTTTGAAAAATATAACATTTCTCATTAACTTCACAAGTTATTCCTTTGAGACATTCAACACAACAGTCGTTTATGGGATTTCAATACCTTCTTTTTTATTATCAATAAAATTTTGAAGAATATAACATTTCTTTTTATTTATTTATTTAATACTTCAAGCACACTAATGAACAGAGGCGGACTTAATGCCATAGGCATTTTTTACCAGTCAGCCTTTTGTAACTTTTATTTTTATACTTTGTGTGTCATAAATGACACATGGACATGTAACATTGTTTCGGGAATACACTAGCTTCTGTAACACAGTGTACACTAACGCAGGTGCTGGGGAATTCATAAAATGTATGTTAATTAATGTGTGTCAATAAAGATTATTATTATTTTTAAAATGACATCGTCAAAGAAAATAAGTCAAGTCAAAGTCGAACCATTTATTTCAATTAGACCCACAGGCACTTCATTAAATAAATTAAGGGAATGATGATTCTAGTTGCAAGAATGCTTCTTCTGAAATAGTCATTACGTAGGTAGACGGAAGAGAATTGAGTGATTGCCATCGGCGATCGATTTCCTTTGCAACCCAGTAAGGGACACCAATCGTGAGACAGGTGTTTCTTTGTATACCATAAAAGGCCAACTTGACCAAGCCTTAACGAACAATCATTCAACAATCTAAACCTTTTCAATTAGTGTATAGCATACAAGTGAATGAATAATAGTAACAATGTTGTGCAATACATATAACACATGAACTTAGTGTTTTTCATAAATTAATCAGACTCTAAGAAAGTGGCTTGAAAAGTGAAAGGACTTGTGTAAAAGTGCAAATAGATACTATTCTTAGTTTTTGAAATAATCTATCAAGTAACATATTCATTTAGAATTAAATTGCTTATTATAGTCTTATTTTTGTAACAAACGAGTAGGCCGAAAATTTTGACTGCGTTTCTATTGGTTCACTTAATCAACTGACCAATAGACGCAGTCAAAATTTTTATTGACTGCGTTTGTTAAAAAAATCAGACTGTAGTATTTTAGGCTAGATCGTAATTAATTATTAAGAAGGTTGTTCTTACTAATATACTTTATAAAAGAACAATCAACATCAAATTGTTATCGGCATGTCTTTGTAATCACTGACCGTACCGATACTGTAATATAGCGTCATTGATTTTCACAACCATGTTAAATATTACGTTTGCCTATAATTCGGACATGTGATCCATTCTTGGCAGTAGTTATCGTCTACTAAACCGTCTGCGCTTGTTATGTGGGCGTTACTCAAACTCCAAATGCTGTCGGTGTTTTTGGTAAACGGTGCCAAATTGTATAATTTTTACATCGGCTCTAGGCGAGGGCAGAAAGAAATCGAACTAAATTGGCCAGTTATTTCTACAAACTATTAAGGTAGATGATTCACAACAACCTTAATCATCAGTTTGTTGAAGGAAACCAAGTTTGTGATCAGATACTAACTATTTGTGCTCAGTCTGTTGTTTTCGCACTAAGTTTAAATGATATTTATTTCTGTAAGAAAATCTTTTCCAGACACTTGTTTCTTAAGTCAAAATTTTTGAATTGGATCTATGTGAACAAAATGCCGTAAGAAACTCATTGGTCATGGTCTTGTTTTAGGTAATGTTGCGAAGCAAAGTCTGGGAAGGCAGCTTTGAGTTGACCTGTCCCCACAGACGGTTTGCATGCTCATGCTTCAGTCATCGTGCAGCTCAATCCTATTTCAGGGAGCTCAACGACCGGTCACACGACGCTACGACCGACGCTAGCATAGTGCTGACCAGTGAGAGTGAGTAAATAAAAATATGAATCATATAGCATGTTTTAATTTATCTTCTTTTCTTACATATTGTAATCCTGCACCATCAAATGTCTAGCCTTTTCCCGACTATGTTAAGGTCGGCTTCCAATTCAACCAGATGCAGTTTAATACCACAAAAATCTGACCTCCACAGCCTAGTTACGGGGTCAAACTTTTGAGATACCTCTGTAATGAATATCAACGATAACAGCCGAACACAACACGTTCATTGTGCGTACAGCTAAGGAGTGAAATGTCCTGCCAGAGTCGGTGTTTCCTGATAGCTACAACCTAGGGGTCTTTAATCAAGAGTGAACAGATTGCTTCTAGGCAAGCGTGCTTCATCGTCGACCATATCATCGCTTACCATCAGGTGAGATAGTGGTCAAACGCGTGCCTATATCAATATTAAAAAAAGCTGCATAAGCAAGCATGCCTAGCATGCCTTTTTTAGGCACGGGGGAGTCTCCATGGTCACTTATCCGCAGTTCTACCTCGGCAGGCGTAGCTAAGCCATAGCTTCGACTGTATGTGCCGATTTCAATATTTAGTCGTAAGCTCCTGACATTGTGATCTTGCATCTGTTTGCTAATACATTTTCATGATTGTGAAATTGGTATTTACTACTTAATATGTTCTTTTGCCACGGTTCGTCTATGTTGCTCAAGCCGCAGGTAGATGAGCTAGACTAAGGAAATATAGGGAAATAAGGGAGTATGATTCAATGTAGTTGCTTTGAGGTTTTACCCGTCATATGAAAAAATATGTTTACATATTGTAAGTAAACTCCTATGCAAATAGCTGTTCCATGCGAATCATCAGCCATGGCCTACTTTTACATAATTGATACCTCCTAACATAACATTTTCCTGAAACGCATCGTGAGACTTCCATCATAAATTATTATGCATGTTATTGTTTTATTGTATAGATTACTATACTAGCACTTCACTTGTGACTTCGTTCGCTTGAATTTCGTACTTTTCCCTTCAACTTTGGCATTCCTTCGACTCTCTCATAGTTTAGAAAACAAAATATAGTTTAACTCCTCCATTTAAATTAATTTCTGAATTTCAAATTTCCATTTCATAAAATTTTTTTTTTCGGGACTCTTCGGGATTCATTGACTCAGCGATTTTCTGGACACCACTGTGAATTCTCACGCAGAAAAGGTAAATTTTGTATGCCGCGCCTTGCAATTTATTCCAAAAAATTAAAGTTTATTTTCGAGTGCCTTAATAAAATCCTCTCCGCTGCGCTCTTCTCTGTCTTCTCTGTCTTTTTAAAAAATGCGGTGGTTTTGATTCGGAGCAGTGAGGCTGGTTTGTCACAGCTTGATGCTAAGTTGTAGCATATAACCTACTTCTAGAATTGGCCTATCTGATAAATGCCAACAACTTTTTTTCAAAGCCGATTGTTAGTTCTATGGAGATAACCCGTTTAAACAAACAAATTCCTCGGCATTGTTTTATAATAGGTGTTGTCACCAAGCGTTTAATATGTTATCTCGGTGTAAAATATGAGGTAAATAATGTCATTTGCTAATGAGTTCTTGTGTCCCTGGTGAGGTGTGATTCTTTCTCTACTATCTTTTATCTCACAATAATACCTACTGACCACATAGCTTTATCAGTGAATGACTATTCTTTGGTTATCAGAACAGTTGGCAACACCGCTGGTTAGATAACCGAATAACCTTTTAAAATTAAGTTAAAGATTATTAAAATAATATGTCGATGTAAGTATATGTGTGTGTTGTTTATATCCGCATATTATTGATCGCGTTACTGTTCCTGGAAATGGTCTCTCCATTTATGTCGGCAATTAAACTTGACGAAAGAATTACAATTAGTGAGCTGGATGAGGAAGGCTTTACGTTGGTCGAGGGAAAGAAGCGTCGATCGCGACACAACCGCAACAAACGTGGTACCGCTCCTAGTAACGATGACATTCGCGCTGCCGTGCCCACTATGCTCCTGTATGTTTCTCGGTTGAACCAAGACACATCGGATGAGAAGCTCCTCCAGTACATCACCAGGAGAAGCCAAAGTCAAGTCAGTGCCGAGGAACGAACATTATTGAAGCTGTCGCGGATGAAGTCGAGTAGGACTACAAACTTCAAGTCTTACATCCTTCAAATTCCTGCGACGCATAAAGCAGTCTTCCTCAGTACTGACTTTTGGCCGGCTGGAATAGTTTTCAGACGCTTTAATGAAGCACGACCTAAACCTAGTGTGGTTTAAATATTATTTTTATTTATTATTACTGTGTTGCTTGATATGGGTTTTTATAACCTGAATTAAAGATTATTATTATTATTATTATTATTATTATTACCTCTTCAGAAATAAGATGTAAGATCAAAGTTTTCGAAATACTCACTTGAATTAATCTATTAAAACAAACCGACTTCTTAAAAAAACACTAAATAACTAACAGGTGAAAAATAACTCCAGTTTCGGAAGTCTGTGGCTTTGGTGGTTTTGTTTCGTTCATTATTGGCCACCGACTTCCGAAGCTGGAGTAATTTTTCACCTGTTAGTGTTTTTTTAAGAAGTCGGTTGTTTTTTTTTTGTAAAAATGTTTTTATTTTGCAATTTTTAGGTTTTATTTGAGACTGTAGCGCCTGCTGCAAGTAGTGTAGTGATTTAGCTAGTATGCCGATGTCATCTGCATATCTCAAGTATCAGATGTACCTACTCAGCGTTTATGTTATATATGTAAGGCGTTAGAGAACATTTTCGTATAAAATTGCGTAACGCTGTCTTAACCCCTCGATGCAGTAGGTTTTACAGTTTTGTTTTATTTTTGTGAAAATACATAATTATTCGATAAGATATTCCTTCAGACACTTCAAAACAGACCACAGACAGAAGACACAGGGGATGATTATACTTTTCCGACTACTGCCTTACCCCATGCCGTCCCGTTGCACTAAAAATAAAAAAAAAACACTCCCTTTACTTCAAATATGCAGACGCTTGTCGTGGTTGGTGAGTAGTGGGCAACTGCTCGACGGTTATTGTCTTGTTGGTTGGATTCTGTGATTTGAAAGGAGTATTCCCGTTCGTCCCACCGACTTCGTCCCCGTCTTGGGTGGAACGAACGGGAATTTACAAAAATAATATTAAATTTGTTCCCGATCGTCCCATTCAGTATTTTAGAGGAACGAATGGGAATAAGTTCTTAGATTAGTGCCATTCGTCCCACTAAATAATTTTGTGCTTATAATGTTGGGTTGGAGTATAGCCTTGTGCACTACGGTGCGGGGACTAAAAATGTATTATTTTTGCAAATCGTTTATTTTCTTGATTCTATCTAAATATAATGCTAGTGTTTCGCGGCCGGCGAGCGCTATCTCGAAATTGGCCATGTCACAATTTCAGACACGTCGTATTTAGTTCGTAAGTGGCGGTATAGATGTCGCTACATTCAGGTTTCTTTAACACTTCACTCACATTTGCATAAATGAATTTAGAACGCATAATCAGAATAGGTTTACAGGCAGTTCCTAGTCCGGTTCAGCAACACTTTTATAGGCTATTTTACTTCACTTTACGCGTCGAGCGGCTTACCTATGGGTGAATCACACTAAAATAACAAAGGTAGGTAGGTTTTTTATATTTTTGTAACATCTACTACTACAAACAGAACGTTTTGTAAGAACAAAAATTATACATAAATACTAGGACCTAAATACTTATCAACTCAGCGACTACGACTAGGTACTATAAAGAGACTTATAGTGGGGTATGAGTACGGATCTCGGCTTAGGGCATTGCTGGAACAGGGCTCCAAAGGTCCGGCTCCAATTTAATATAGCCTTCAGGGCTCTCTGATCGGGTTGCAGCATCACTGAAGGAGGATCGGCATATTTGCTGAGGCTAATTTCGATGGCTTCCATATAAGATAACTAATATGTAAGCGGGCGCGTCTGTAGTACGGAGTATTCCCGTTTGAGCACCTATTTTTTGAGCACCAAAGGTATTCCCATTTCCCATAGGTTAATGCATAGGTGCTCAAACGGGAATACTCCTGTAGTGCGCAGGGTATGCGACAGCTTCTACAGAGTGCTGCCGGTCGATTCTAGTGGAATTCACGCCGTGAACACTTGAGTGAAGTGAACTGTCAATGCCTAACATTAGTATGGAATGACAGCTCAATTTGCGCTCATTACGCCTGTATTTTCACGCGGTGATTTGACCAGAATCGCACTGCTAATGTTGATAACTGACTTGAATCCCAGTTCGTAAGAACAGAATAGAATACTCCTTTAGATCCAACATAAAACCTCTTAGTCTTAACTTGGAAGATTTTGTAATATAGATATCTAAAATATTTATTGTTGTTCTTTTTGTTGGTTTGATGAATATTGTGTTGTGAATCTTTGCTAATTGAACGAAATAGAACATTATTTTGGTAGGTACTTCTTTAGTATCTATTAATTTATTACAATGCCTGTGTTGTAGTCGGTCCGTGTCTACTGGCCATTTAATACATATCACCTCTATGGCTGCAGAAGTACAGACGCCAGCACGTCAAGTTACCCCAATGTGTCAAATTTCTTTGATCGTTTTTCAACTTTATGTCAAATAGAATAAGGTTCATATTCAATTGGGAAAATTTGACACTTCGGGGTAACTTGATGTGCTGGCGTCTGTACGTTAAGCTGTGTTGGTCCCAGCTGTCAGAAAGAACCTAAGTCGGAACTTCGAAACGCTGACAACCTACCTGACCAAGTCTAATCTTGTTACCTAGACCCTTGCTTGCGGAGGCTTTATAGGTCTCCATACAAAACATTGGTATTCTGCTGCATCCAAGAAGCCGACTCCAACATTGTTGGGAAAATGCTAAGCGAATGATGATGATTTTTTCTCTTAAATATGATTGGTTTAGTGTTTCGATTGTTCAATTACGAAAACAGATCTCTATAAGTTAGCAAGATTACTCTTGCTTTTTCATGTGAAAAGAAGTCACTTTACATAATTTATTATGTCAACCAATTAATATATGATTAGCACTTCTAACACGTTACGTTGGAAATCAAAAAGTAGGGACGTATATGTATTTTATGTACATACATACATAAACTCACGCCTTTTTCCAATGGGTGTAGGCAGAAATTACAGCGCGCCATATGCTACGATTCTTACATGCTTCTTTTGCTTCGTTTACATTCATACATGTTGTCAAAAAAACTTTTTTACAAAAAATAAAACCGACTTCAAAAATAACACTAAACGGTGTAAAATAACTCTAAATTAGGAAGTCTGTGGCTTTGGTACTTTTGTCTTATTCTTGATGGGCCACCGACTTCCGAATTTAGAGTTATTTTACACCGTTTAGTGTTATTTTTGAAGTCGGTTTTATTTTTTGTAAAAAAGTTTTTTATTTTTCCATTTTTAGTTGTTCCCATACTTGCCATGAATTCATTTTATATTGTTCATTGTTAACAATACATGTCATTATAATAGGGTTATCCACCTAACCCTAATAAATGAAACTTAACATACCTAACTGTCGAAATCTAGGTATATTGAACACATCTGCCTACCCCTCTGAGCATACAGGCTTGATGATACGTCATGATGTTGTATAAACAATAAACATCCAAGCGATTCCAGCAATCACGATAGATTTGCCGTCTATTTTTGAAGAGTTCCGTTGTATATCTCCGAAGATCAGCACCAGATCTTCACCAAATTAAAATGAGACCACCTCAGGAGTCTACTCTTTCAAACAAAAACAGAATTTTGATAATCGGTCCACAAATGGCGGAGAAATCAGGTAACATACATAAAAAAAAAAAAATAATAAAAAAAAAAAATACATACACACGAACATAGAACCTCCTCCTTTTTTTAAAAGTCGGTTAAAAACACACGCTCTGGTGGCGAGTACTACGCATCTGACCTTTCTGAAGAACCTTACCAATAAGGTCCTTCTTCTGCTCCCGGCGTTTCCATTTACATCTGCCTTCCTTAATCACCTTTAATTCATCCTTTCAAATCCTTGAAATATTGTACGAAATATTTTATAGCCATGCATTTTAAAAATGAATAAGTAGGTACTTACAACCGAATTGAGATTTTTTTTAAGTCGGTGAAAAACGAGTTTATTTTGAGGAAAACACAAATGACCTCCAAATTTATTCCAAAATATTCGAGGTGTTTTTGTACGTAAGTAGGTACATACTAATGATGCTAAATAGTAGGTAGCCATACAAGCATTCGACACAAAAAATATTGGCGCGACATAATACAATCTTCAATCAATTTAACGAATCTACATGCTTATGAATATGTATATCTACCTACCTTTATTGGGTTCTTTTGTGTTGACAGTCATATTTAGATGTAAAAGTATTTTTGCCAAGCCAAGACCTTACGTCTCAACTACATGATTCTATGTAGGCTATTGACATAGACGCATCCTGGAAACGTTATATCTAATAGATGCAGGACCTCAATAAATATGAAGGGAAGATAAATTCAATTCACTTGTAATGTTAAATTACGTCATTTCAAATAAACAAAGATACTCTGTGATTTACAATGGTAGGTGTAAACTCGCTAATAATTCTCACACGTACTAATTATGCTAATTGTTTTATCTGCTATACTCTAGCAAAACAACAATGATCTTGAAAAATAAATAGTCAGTCAATATATTTGCAGATGGCTTATCGTAATGGATCATGCATCTCCGCTAAACTCTAGGGATGTGTTCTGGGCACGATCACAAACATTTGTACAAACGGAGGAAAGTGCCAATCTACACTACGTCACTGGTCAACAGATATACCGTCAAAACAAACACCAGACCGAGCACAAATAGTATCAGAGTGCAAATTTACTTGCTTTGTTTACTTTATAAACCTTCTAAATTTGACAACATAATTTAATAGGCACGCCACATCTCACCAGAAAAGGAGGATGATTTACAAAGAAAACACTCACCGAATGTTAATATTATTTATTTGTCATTTTAAATGTGAGCAATGTAGAGATATCGCGAAATTAGCGACAATATCCGGCAGCCCAGCCTGGTTCCTTGTGGCAGTAGCCGGAGCAGCAGTTCCCTTGGCGGCCGTCGGGTTGACATCCGTCACCATTGTTGATGCACGCCAAAACTTGAGTTGGCAGGAAGATCGCTGCAACAACGAAGATAGCAATGAAGATAATCAGGTTGAACTTCATGTTGAATTCTTGTATTGAACCTCGCTCTTGTTTACTATGAAACAAAGTGATAGAACGGCCATTAGTCTGGAAGCTTTTATACTATAATTATTGAGCAGAGTTTTCCTTATAGATGGAGACATGTGGAAAACTCCCAACCATAAGGAAAAGTCTTCGCTGAGATCTGGGTTTTACGTCAGCCATCGAAATGTAAACACCGGGATATTGCTAGTTAAATTCGCGTGGAGGGTTCCGTACTTTCGTTTAAGGCGGTAATTTTTTACTCAATCTTTTAGTTCTAATCATGGAGTGAGGTTAATAGATTTATGCTTTTAACTCAGCACGCTGATGATAAGAAACACAGCATTCATTTCATTTCATTACTGAATTTGTTTAAAGAACAAGTACAAAAAAAGTTCAATAATAAACATTTTCGAATAATTTTCTATTGCAATATCCGCTTATTTTTGGAAAGCAAGGATTTAAGTTATCAAACAAAAAATAAAATTAGGATTAGGTACACTAAACCACCTAAGTGGTTAACAGCACACAGTATATTTTGACAAAGCTTACAATTTACATGAAACAGTATATGGACTGCAAATAATTGGGTAGATACTAGGTATCTGTAGTTTTACCCTTCTCCGTATCACTCTAGAGCATGGTTTCCACAGCTGATTGGAACGCGACCCACCTTACAAAACTTGAGCTAAGGAGTGGAATTCCCTGTCGGAGTCGGTATTTCCTAATAGCTACAACTTAGGTGTCTTTAAGTCAAGAGTGAACAGATTGCTTCTAGGCAAGCGTGCTTCATCGTCGAGCACATCATCGCTTACCATCAGGTGAGATAGTGATCAAACGCGTGCCTATCAATAATAATAAAAAAAAAACTTTCCAAATTCGGGATGGATTTATAAATAATATAACCGTTAAGCTATGATGAAACAGTAGCACTGTCAACACTTGTGTCATGATGCTTGTTTGATCTTGAATGGATGCAGGCAATGGGGTGCAATAGTATAAGTGTTGTAGGGAATAGTGGAAGTGAGGTGGCACATATTCACCTTACATCACATGTTAGCACACTTATTGAACACACACACAAACCTGTTCACACATTCACAAACACTTACAACTACACATACACAAACACACACACATACTCACACAAAATATTGTATGGTTATATAATAATAATTAAATATTTGGTATGAAAGAGCGGAGTCTCTCAATACAGGTATTTCTTGCTTAAAGGCAGGCCCCAATCACTATTTTTGTTGTACAAGACTTATGTTTAAGAAATAAATGATTTTTGTTTTTTTTTTATATTTTGATTTTTTTGATAACGGTTGTCATACAGGTATTATTCAGAATTAAGTATCCCGCCTTGCCCGCCCGATGCAGTTGGCCCGTTTGGTTGAATCGTTGTTACTCTTTTTCGGGGGTAATATCGCTTTCGACCCACCAACAGGTTTGAGTTCTGGAAAATCTGTCTTAATCGGGATTTTGTAAGTCTGATCAATGGATCAATGGGGCGTATTGTAACCTGTGTTCATAAGTATGCTATATAATGTGATATTGCACGACAGTGATGTTCTGTGATGTTTACTTTAGCATACAATTTGCATAAGTTTTTTTATTGAGAAGATGGATCAAAGCATAATAATTATCATTTGGACTATTAACTGCAGATAATAGAAATTCGATGAGTTCCATGATTTTATTTTAGGCTGATCAATGCTCTAAATGTATTGACAATTTATCTTATTTCCCAATATTTTCCATTTAAAATATCTAAAGCTTTTTAGTAATCCAACTGTTGATTAAAATAAAAGGAATTGAATGATTATATACTAGCAGACGTTCCGCGGTTTCACCCGCGTAGGCCCTGTTCCCGTGGGAATACAGGGATAAAAAGTAGCCTATGTGTTAATACAGCGTGTCAGCTAACTCCATACCAAATTTTATTAAAATCCATTCTGTGGTTTTTACGTAAAAGAGTAACAAACATCCATCCATCCACAAACATCCATCCATCCATCCAATTTACAATAAAACCGTTCAATTTATTTTACTCTTGTCTAAACCATGATACTTGTGTCTAAACGATGATATATACATACAGTATTACATAAACTCACTCCTTTTACCCATGGGGGTAGGCAGATAGGTACTAGATACAGAGCGCCATCTGCTACTCATCATTTGCTTAACCTTTTCCCAACTATGTTGGGGTCGGCTTAAATTTTAACGGGATGCAGCTGAATACCAGTGTTTTACATGGAGCGACTGCCTGTCAGACCTCCACAACCCAGGAACTGGGTAACATGATACCCCTTGGTAAAACTGGTTGTCAGAGTTTCGGGCTTCTGATTACAAGTAACTACTGTCAAAGATCTACAAATGACAGCCAGGACCAACGGCTTAACGTTGGAGGAGGAGGAAGAGGAGGAGGACGGTGGAGTCTTGACATGTAAGAAATGGTCACCCATCCACGGGCCGTCAAGCGTAGCTTAACCTTCGATCGACCCATGCGGCTGTTATAATTTAGCCACAAGCTTCTCAGAGCGCCACGTGCTACAAACAAAACAAAAAAAGGAAGACGGCGTGCCACAAACATCAAAAGTTAAGCCTTTTTTTATCTATGTGTGTCGCGAAGGGTTGCTATTTGTTGAACTTTCCCCCTATAACTTGGGGAATAATGTTTTTTTGTGAAAGCTAATATTTTACTGGTCAATACAAGTAAGAATAAGGTAGACTATGGTATGTACATGTATGGTATGTACGTGTGTATGGTATGTACGTGTGTATGGTATGTATGTGTATAAAGTTGAAATAGTATCAAAGATATTTGACACATTGGGGCAGCTTGATGTGTACACAGTATACACGGCACACGGTACACGTGGTACACACGGCCACACAGCCGTGTGTACCTCAATATTGTATTAACATACATTTCAAAACAAAACAGACATTATTTAACTCGAAGTAATAAAACTTATCTAAGTTTAATCCAGGCCTAGAAGGAAACGGCGTGACGAGTTGTCCTCCGTTCTGAAGGATTGACACCACAGGCTAATAATAATAATATTTTTCCGCAGGGCAGCTTGTGGCAAGCTGTTGAACAGTAGCGGCCCCACGGACCTGATCTCCCGGGAGAAGTCTTGTTCCTCATCTCTGGCTTGCCTTAATTGGCCGACCAGAGTGAACTCTGACGAGGAACGGAGCTCCCACCTCTTTCTTGCCTTAGTTGTTGGCCGGTTAGAGTGGAGATTCCTAGCGGCCGATTTAGAGGGCCCATTATTGAGTATGCAAGTCACCTCCTGCCATTTAATCCGTGTATATAAAACATTGGTAAGGCAGGGGCCATAGTTCATAGTTTTAGGTACCCAGTCCATTTTAGCCACCCTTACCTATAGTCCAGTACTTTTGTTTCCATAGTCTGCAATAATCTTCCCAATCACCAGTCGCAGGTTTTCCTTGGGTGCACTTGTCTAGTGCATACAAGGAAAATCTGTGGTCGGTGCCTCATTTCATTAAAGACGTCAATGGGCCTCTGCGAGTTGTCTTCGGCCCCTCGTACGCCTTTCAAAGGACCGGAACCCAACGGTTCTGAGAAATGAAAGCTAATTAAAATAAAATAATGAAAAAAAAAGTTGAATCAACCTTGGTTTAGGCAACCCTTGCACTTAGGTCACTGCTCGAGTCGCGACTTACTAAGATACTAAGAACGATGAGCATGGTTTTAGTTTGTGTGCGCGAGTATTTTACTTGCAAAACCTTGACCGTGACCTTTGGAAGATCCTGACCCAATTTGGAGTCCCAGTTAGCTTTTGGTTTTATCCATTTTTTCCCCATTTCAAAATCATCTTCGTCGTTATCACAGGAAAGATATCATATACGAGTAATAGTATTGGATTTGAGTAGAGATTCAACTTCCTATATAGAAGATTAGCAGACGACCCGCGGTTTCTCCCGCGTTGTTCCCGTTCCTGTGGGAATACAGGGATAAAAAGTAGCCTATGTCACCCGGGGATAGCGTAGCTTCCCAACAGTGAAAGAATTTTCCAAATCGGTCCAGTAGTTTCGGAGCCTATTCAATGCAAACAAACAATCAAACATTTCCTCTTTATATCTTCTTCTTATCTTCTTCTTATATATAAAATTCTCGTGTCACAATGTTCGTTCCCATACTCCTCCGAAACGGCTTGACCGATTCTCATGAAATTTTGTATGCATATTCAGTAAGCCTGAGAATCGGCTACTATCTATTTTTCTAACCTGTAAGTGATAAGGGATGTTCACCCCAAAATTTTTATTTTTATTTTTTTGATAATTTTTATTTTTTTACTATGTGGCATTAAAAACTACATACAACTCTAAATTTGTACTTTTTTTTTAAACCAACCCTTGCTTTTTAATAGTCATAGCAGAACTTTTAAGGGGCGTGGGAGGTGTGGGGTAGAAGGAAGGGAGAGGGGAGTTGATAAAAAATGCTGTGCAATAGCTTTACCGCGGCAGTCTCCGAATGCCACACGTCATTTTCTCTTTTTTTTTAACCATTCAATCACAATGTGCCACAGGCCCACAGCGGAGCGTGGCAGGGTACAGCTAGTATTAGTATAGAAGTATAGATAGAAGCGATGGTGATAACTTGAAACTAAAAATTATACTTTTCAGAATGGTGTTACGGTATTAAAGTGTTAGATTATACGTTTATTGTTTTCAAAGACAATTAGTCAAATGAATTTAGATGCATTTGATTGACATTCATTATTATTTATCATAGAAGATAATATGCGAGTCCGTCTTGTATTTTTATTTAAACCATATCTATTCGGTCAATATTTGAGCCATTGAGTGTAAATCAAATGATGAAGATTCCAGAGATTACTTTAAATTCCCATAATCACTAATACACAGTTTGATATTTTTTAAATAAGTGTAGGTAATTTAACATAGTATAGCGAGAACTACTCGTTTAAGAAACTATTATTAAAATAAAACTTTGCCAACTACTGAACCCTAAAAATCGAATACTATTCATGTAAACATTTTGCATTTACCTTATCATAGGTGCAGCAGGTCAGTAGTTAATAGTAGGGGTAATTATTTATCGTAGATAAGTGTCGGGTAGGTATATAGCAACGCGACTTTGTCGCATACAGGAACTGTTGCACATGATATACATAGTTACATTTATGGATTGGTATAATATATCGTTCACATTTTCCTCGTAACCTAAACGGCAAATGGAGCCCATATAGGATCACATATCTTAGAAACTCGTGGAGATATAAAGTTGGAAATAATCTTGGTATACTAATCTTATAAAGCTGAAGAGTTTGTTTGCTTAAACGCGTTAATCTCAGGAACTACTTACTGGTCCGATTTGATAAAATGATTTCACCGCTTGGAAGCTACACTATGCCAGGGTGAAAAGTAACCTATTTACTTTTTATCCCTGTATTTCCACGGGAACGAGAACTTCGCGGTTCCACTTATATCTTATACGTAGAACTAAGGTTCTTTGGACCTCATAAAAAATCAAGCTTTAAAATCAACGTAAATTAATTAAATAATATGGCCATTTATGCGACATATTAGGATACTTGCAAATAAATCTTAACCTATGGGGTGCATCCCATTGAACTAGAATAATAAAATTTGGCAGAAGCTAGGTAAAGGATAGCACAATTTAAGAAAGAAAAATTTTGTATATTACATTATTTTTTACCGACTTCAGGAGGAGGTTTTCAAGTCGATCAGTTTTTTTTAGTCTTATGTATGTACACCGATTACTCCGAGTTCAATGATCCGATTTACGTGATTCTTTTTTGGTCGATGCAGGATAGTTGCCATTTGACCCCATATAAATTTAACATAGTTTGGCTTGGTAGTTTCCATTTTATGAACATTTTAATGAAAATTTAATTTATCTTTGATCATTTTTGTGTATGTATATGCACCGATCACGCTGTGATTTATGTACCGATTTACGTGATTCTTTTTTAGTTTGATGTGCAACCGTTGCTTTTTGTCTCATAAAAAAAATTACATAGTTTGGCTTCGTAGTTTTTATTTTATGAACTTTTTTGTTCATGAAATTTTTATCACATAAAATCATTACGATTACAAACTAAGTAAGAAAAAAGAACCTTTCTTTTGCCCAGGCGCAAGTACTAAGGCACTAAATAATCCAAAATTAGAGATGTTACGAAAAAAAGGCTACACACCGTGGTAGATGTGTGCCTCACAGCTGTGCCAAATAGGTCCAGTTCAGTAAAAATGCTAATCAACTAGTGTCTGACGCTGGTTTCTAACCGGACCTTTTTTTTGGTACTGGGTGGTAAATCCTCATGGATGTTAGCGCCCCGGGGAGAGCAAAGGGGTCTGTCAAACTTTAATTGACGAAAAACCACCGCGTTGTTCCATCTCACAACTGCGCCGGGGGTCATAGGAAGAACAGAAGATACTAAACATACTATGCTACCCACTATGTCCTTTACAGATTACAATTAAAAAAACTACCTAGAAACTACTACTTCAACAGGACCTGAGCTAAGCCAAGCTAAGCTAAACCTGTCCTTTTAATCCGGGAAAATAGATAAATTAAGAAATTGCCAGGAACTTTTCAGACGGAGCCCGCTGGGTACGCCTTGTGATCACAGGTTTAAGGTCAAGATCAAGATCGTTACCATTGATCTTGGTAACGAGGCAGTTATAAGTAAAAATTGATCACAATAAAATGATAATAAAATATATGGCAAGTGGGAGTCGGACTCAAACACCATACTTTTTTAACATTTTTTTATTTATTAAATAAAGAGAGAGTGACCCAAGAACTCCAACAAAGGATATACACGAAGTAAATCATCGACGACCAAAGTATTACGTAGATGTACTTCTTCACTTACGTACGGGAGACCACAGCATGCATATTAAAAAGCTAACAACAATTAGGTATAATTAGAATTAAATATAAAACACATTAGGGAAATTGGCAAAAATAAAAAGAACAATATTTGTTGTTATAACAATGCGGAGGGAGAAGTTTGCGGTTAAACAATATATATTAGCCGTCTGTCCATTCGCCTGTCTATCAAAGTACCTATGCTTGCGCTTCGGTACCTCATAAAGCATGTTAAGTCATTAGTTCCGGCTTTCATTTGCAGATCATTGCCAGTCGTTATGGGTAGTCAGAGCATTAAACGCTATGGAAACACATTCATTGTGCGAACAGCTAAAGAGTGGAATTCCCTGCCAGAGTCGGTGTTTCCTGATAGCTACAACCTAGGGGTCTTCAAGTCAAGAGTGAACAGGTTGCTTCTAGGCAAGCGTTCTTCATCGTCGACCACATCAACGCTTACCATCAAGTTAGATAGTAGTCAAACGCGTGCCTATCAGTAAAAAAAAATAGAACTCCGCTGCATCTATTATGTTACGGCTCTTGAAATGTGCTGACATACCTACTTCGCCACCTATCGTATCCCCCTTAGGTTCCTTTTAGCGCAGCCGTGAGATATGCAGTTTTTTGTATGTCATTGTTTTTATTTTTGCCAATAAATGTTTATACCTACTTTCTTTTTTCATTTCTTTCTTTATGCAGAGGAAAGTACGGATGGCGAAGGATTAGTATTAGAGTCCCGTAGGCCTCTGGGTATTGAACCCTAAAAACTAATAACAATAGAAGGAAAATCCAACCGCAGTAGGCACAGTGTAGTTCTTCTTGACTTCGTCATCTTTCAGTGAGCAATCATAAGTGAGACTCACGTACCTACCTACAACTTCTTTGTGTAATTGGATGCAATTTATTTTCTAAAGCATGGTAACATTGGACTTTCTAGGAAAAGGTAAGGAGATAAGGAGAAATAAAAAAACTAGAGTCCATCCCACCTAACGTAATGAATATATTGGTTCAATCGCAAAATAAAAATTGGTCTCCGGCTCGGGAATTCACTTTCACATTTGTTCCGCCTATTTGTTCCAAAAAAAAAATATATAAACAAAAACATAACATCACGCCTGTAATCCCCGAAGGGCTAGGCAGAGGTGTCCCTGTAGTACACGTCGTCAGTTCATCAGTCATGTTCAAGTCCAAAAAATATATTTTATATTTTACGTTCTATTAAATGATAAATGATAAATAATGTTTATTTCTGTAAATCATTAACATTTTGATATAATAGTAATGTAAAATACAGAAAACACAATAAAACTAATTTAAATATATTAAATATGTACACTTAAACTAACTACAAATAAAATAGTAAAAAATCGGATTTTTTTTCTGTAAATGGGTTCATATAAAAATACTTTTACATGTCATTGTTTTAAAAAGAAGAGGTCGCGGTTAAAGTTGTGGAATATTCTAAGGCCAACTGGACATACACTCATAATGTCATAAGATAAATTGATAAGTCATTGAACGGGATAAAAATAATTATTTACTTAAAGGACTATTAAAAATTAGGTGTTGGTGATATAAGGATGATAATTTAGGATTGTTTATATTTTATAATGTCACATTATAAAAAAAAAAAATATATGTCTTAAAAAAAAAATGTTGTGGACAGCACTTTTAACTTAGGGGTATGGAAAATAGATAGTATAATAAATAAATAAATAATAAATATTCCACAACTTTCACACAACGTCATCTAGTCCCAAGCTAGGCAGAGCTTGTGTTATGGGTACTAAACAACTGATAAACATACTTATATATTTCTTAATACATACATATTATAGATAAATAACACCCAGACACAGAACAAATGATTGTGCTCATCACACGAACATTTGTCCTGGGTGGGAATCGAACCCACGACCTCCGGCATAGCAGTCAGGGTCACTAACTACTAGACCAACAGGGCAGTCAATATAGTCAGATAGTGGCCGATTCTAAGACCTACTGAATATCAGAATCGGTCAAGCCGTTTCGGAGGAGTAGGAGGAGGTATCTAACGCTGTGACACGAGAATTTTATACATTGGTTAGATTAATTTTCTTAACCATTTCCCTGTCCCATGAGTCACATATGACTCATGTTGATTGTTCAACAAAAAGAAGCAATTTCAGGCTAGCTGCAAGCTAGTCATAAAAGCGTAAGACTGAAAGTTAATTAAGAAACGTATTAGTTGAAATAAGGGTACTTAGTTTACTAAATAGGGAAAGACGCTCTAAAGAAACACAGTTCTTTGTCATCAAAGAAAATAAAATGACAACCGAAGAAATCATCATTTACTGTGGCATAAACTCAAAAAGGACAGTGGGTAGTGTAGGACGCCTTCTGGCTATGGTGGGATGACGACCTGCGAAGACTGCTGTTAGATGCTGGATGCGGCAAGCTGAAGATAGGCGCTGTGGGGCTTATTAGGGGAGACTTATGTCAATTCTCAATTAAATTCTCGATGCGAACCAATGCAATGCTGCAATGTCCAGCAATCTGATACTCTACAAAATAAGGTATAAATATACAGATATCTCTATACTCTAACAATTTCGTATATCTACGTTCAAGACCACTGCCTTAAGGCGACTTGACATTTTCCTTATCTTTATGATAATCACATGCACTTATTGTAACAATACTGCACAAGTTTATACAGTATGTTTGTTACTCCTTCACGCTAAAATGGCTGATCGGATGATTTGGGTGGCTATCATGGTAGCCTACATTAACGCGTAATCAGGCTTATTTCTATCTATTAAAGTGGTCGTATTACAAATAATGTATTAAAAAAAATAACGATATTTAGATTTCTCCTGTACTTGTAGTGTAGGACAATATTACTTGCAAAATTTCATAGTTCTAGGTCAACGGAAAGTAGGTACCCTGTAAATTTTGATTTCCTTGTTAGGGTCGAAATACATAATTTTACTTACATTTTATTTTGCCTAAACAGGCATATCTTTTCACATTAACTAAAAGAGTGATTTTTTCGCATGTTCAAGGGACTGCAAGTTTGTTAATTTCAACTTTTATTTCCACACATTCCCGAAATAAAGTGTCTTGACAGATATACGGGCGGACCGAAATCAAAGTGATTTTATTTATAAGGGTCCCGTTTTTTTCTTTTTGAGATACGAAACCCTAAAAAGGCTGTTTCTTAGCTATTGACAAAACCTACCAGCTTTAATCAATCTTCACCTGCGTAAATACGCAAGCGAAGCCATAGGATTACCCTAGAATAGTTCAATATTCTAGTGTTATCCTTCGTAGCAGGAAACTTGCCAAACAAATACAGTATAAAAGCATTCAGAGGAATGACCATTCCATCACTTTGTTTCATAGTAAACAAGAGCGAGGTTCAATACAATAATTCAACATGAAGTTCAACCTGATTATCTTCATTGCTATCTTCGTTGTCGCAGCGATCTTCTTGCCAACACAAGTTTTGGCGTGCATCAAGAAAGGTGACGGATGTCAACCCAATGGCAGCCAGGGGAACTGCTGCTCCGGCTCCTGCCACAAAGAACCAGGCTGGGTCGCCGGCTATTGTCGTTGATTTCCTGATTTATTCAGACATTTTTCGTATATGTAATGATTTCTATAAATGATAAATACATAGCGTGAACAATCGGTGAGCGTTTTCTTTATTGATGATCCTCCATTTTCAAAAAGCCTGTTACATTGTGCTGTTGAAACTTTACGGTTTGTTTGTGTGTTGTGAAGGAAACAAAGCAAGTTGTTTTGCACTCTGATATGTCTTATACTATTTAATATTGGTGTTTGGTCTGGGTTTACTTTTGCGGTATATCTATTGACTTGTATATCTATTGAGCTGTACGAACAATAAAGGTGTTCTTCACCTTTATTGTATATTATTTATTGTGCGTACAGCTGAGGAGTGGAATTCTCTGCCAGAGTTGTTGCTTCCTCAAAGCTACAACCTAGGGGTTTTTGAGTCAAGAGTGAATATAAATGTTTGTGTTATGAGCACGATCATTTGTTCTGTGTCTGGGTGTAATTTTTGTCTATAATATGTACCTACTTATGTATTTAGAAATATACAAGTATGTTTATCAGTTGTTTAGTACCCATTACAAAGCTCTGCTTAGCTTGGGACTATATGGCGTTGTGTGAAAGTTGTGGAATATTATTACCTATTAATATTATTATTATTATTGGAAAGTGTTTCTACTTCTCAGCACTTGGCTAGTTGAGCTACGTTTACGGGTCATCACAAAGAAAATGCAGCGTGTGGGGTATTATGTTAAGGTCATGTTGTGATGAGGGCCTACTTCTTTTTCGTCTGTTTGTAAAAATATTATTATTATAGGTTACTGCTAGGTAAGCGAGCTTCGTCGTTGACCACATAATCGCTTACCATCAGGTGAGATAGTGTCAAACGCGATCCTATCAGTAATAAAATAAATACCAGTGACGTAGTGTAGATTTGCACTTTCCTTGTTTACACAAATGTTTGTGATGATGCCCGAAACACCTCCCCAGGCTTTAGCGGAGACATAGTATGATCCATTACTATAAGTCTTATGCAAATATATTATTATATTGACCGACTGTTTATTTTTCAAAGTAGGTACTTATTATTGTTGTTGTGTAAGAGCATCGTAGATAAAACAATAAATTAGCACGATTAGCATGTGTGAGATTTATTAGCATGTGTATACTGATCATTTTAAACTATACAGTATCTTCTTTGTTTATTTTAAATGCCGTACTTTATTCGTTACTTTGCATGAAAATTCAATTTTAATTATTTTTGTTTCTTGCATTTGTTTGATAAGATGATTCTATGGTTGTATAATTGTTACGTTTTCTGTTGTTGATGCACGCTTGCAGTCTGACGGGTCAGGACAAAATTAAAGCTGCAAAGACTCTTTCTTCTAATAGCTTTTCCCGTTTTACCCTGCATTGTAAGATTCAAATAGTATCTTAATACCTGCACTTTTAAAGAGACCTCTGAGTTTATTTTGGCAGGAACAGTTAAATTAGAAATGCTGGTGCCAACTAGTTTTAAAATAGACCTAGGACGTGAAAAAATGTTTTAAAAATCTACTTGCAGAAATTCTATAGCAAAATATAAATGGCAGCTAGAGTAGGTACAGTTTTAGTCTGTACTAATTAATGACAGAGTTGTCAAATCGATAGCTTTGAGATTTTGGTGTTGGAGGATGACGTGATTATGTGCAAAAGAAGATAGAGAAGTTTTCGAGAGAAGGAAGTTTTGAATACAAAAAAATTACGACATAACTAACAATAATTATTCGTTTATCTTTTAAGGTTCGCGAGCATATTCGTAAGAAGTTGGGAGTAGTATCTTCACAGCGCTAATGTTTTCTCGTCTTTCTATCTCTTCGTAATTTAATTTATTATATTTATAGTGTACATGTTTATGTATTTATGCTCATAATATGTATTTAATTAGTATTATTTGATTCCTTTTATTTTCATTTTTAATTACACCTACCACTGTTTTTCTCTGCATCACCTAAAGGTTGACTGGTAGAAAATGCCTATGGCATTAAGTCCGCCTCTGTGCTTTAAGTATTAAATAAATAAATAAATAAATAATGACTGAGGAAACAATGCTTGGACTGCCTCGTTCGTCTAGTGGTCGCAAGCGCGACTGCTAAGCATGAGGTTCCGGGTTCTATCCCCAGGTAGGGCAAAGCGTTATTGAGTTTTTCCATCTAGAATTTCTCAGTAGCAGCCCGGAGTCTGGATTTGTGCCCGATTGATGGCAATAGGCTCGCCTCCTACCTTACGTGGGTCTTAAACATAACTGGTGATAATTTGGGTGTACTGCCAGGTGGGTGTACTACACCCCTGCCTAGCCCTTTGGGGATTACAGGCGTGACGTTATGTGACAAAAGCAATTAAACCACACCGACAATCCATGGTTCAACTTCCAATGAAAGTTCTGTAGCAAGAATTTTAAATAAAGATATGTGTATACTAAAGTTATAAAGAGGAATGATTTGAGTGTTTGTTTGTTTGCATTAAACAGGCTCCGAAGCTACTGGACCGATTTGAAAAATTCTTTCACCGTTCGGAAGCTACACTATCCCCGGGTGACTCAGGCTACTTTTATCCCTGTAATCCCACGGGAACGCGGGTGAAACCGCGGGACGTCTGCTAGTATTTCATATTTATGAGCATTATAGCGTGTGTGTGTGTGTCTGTGTGTGTAGTGTGTAGAAATTGCAGACCTGATAGAGGTTTTAGAAAAATCAATTATAATTTGAAACACAAACTACCAGGAGGACATGAATGATTATCTTTTATCCCCAAGATTAAAATATTAAACTAGAAAGTAAATTGTACTTCACACCCCTTTTGCATACAGTTTATGAGAGAAATAAAAATCATATCATCCAGAAAATGATTTTTTTATGTGCTGTTGTACCAGTATTCTTACAATAAAATACTAGATAAAGACAAACTTCTAATTGATATATTAGTAATGTAAAATACAGAAAACACAATAAAAATAATTTGAATATATTAAATATGTACACTTAAACAAACTACAAATAAAATAGTAAAAATCGGAACACTCAGGCGCCAAAGTACTCCTCCCCATCGCTGACATCTGGAAACGTGCCCAGAAGATTGGCAGCATTGCCACGTTGAATGGCAATGCTAATTCTTTGGCCAAAGAATAAGCCTGCCCTCTGGTCACGCGAAGTGTCGACCGGTCGGCGAGAAATCTCCTTAAAAAGGCTGCGTGCACTCGGACCCCATGACCCGAGCGTTTCGACCCCAAACGGCTCAAAACCGTAACTTCCAATGAGGTTACAGTATTTGCGCCGCTTGAGGGCCTCAGCAGCTGCGCCAACACAGCTCGCCGTACTTGGAATATGAGATGGCGCAAGGGTATCGACACAGGTTGCGTCCCACACCAAAGGCCTACCCATCTTCCAAGGCAACAACGTCATTCCATCTGGTCTCTTTCCATCGTCTCGTACCAAGCCGTTAGGTTTCAAAACCATCATAGTGCCTATGGTGGCTGACGGAAGTGCCTGAAGCCACAAACCCGACTCCCATTCTCCCACGGCCAGCAAACGGGCACGTTCAGCAGCACTATATGACGTATTTAAAAGGGAATTCCGAATAGCACTGCAAAGCAGCCCGTCCCACCGACCCTGGGAAGACAAGTTATTGAGTAAATCCGTATTGGGACAAGTCATTTTCCAAGCGAAAATAAAATAAAAAAAATAAAATACTAGATAGGTTACAAATATAGGATAGGTTACAAAAACAGAATAGAACTTTTATTGGTTTGAGCCGGTTAAAAATAACCTCATATATTACTTTGTAATCACGGTGGTATCTACTTTAATTAATCCAGGTTGTAAACTATCTGGGCTTTAGACCCCCATTCGGCGGCTGGCGCCCCAATTATTAGGCGCGGCTGGGACGCTGTAACCTGGAAGACTCGAGCGTCGCCTGTAGGCGGCTCTATGTGGAGATCGTGTGATCGACGGCACTTAATGAGACCCCGACGGCTTACCTATCGCAGTTTTGCTGCCAGCTGAGAGCAATGGCTGTCAGAGTCATAAGGGAGTATCACACGATCTCCCTCAAGGAGGTGGTGTACAGGCTGCACCCCGCCCTATGGCCTGGAGACAAGAATACTCGCGTCAATGTACCGGTAAGTGCGGGTGTGCCGCTTGGGAGGAGCCGCGCCGAGCCCCCATCCCTGTTAACCATAGCCAGGCGATGGTCGCAAGCGATGGTGAGTCCTGAGACGACATGATGATCGCGAGTGGGGCTGCAGAAAGGGAGAGAGAGAGATCACCTCAACTCACCCAACCCGCAGCATGGTAGGATGGATGGCAGAGGGTAGGTGGAGGGCGGATGATGACCTACAGTACATAGACTAGAGGGCGAGCCAAACAACTCCCTCACCCCGCTGACTTGGCCAGTCTCGGGTGTTCGTGAGCCCACTACTACTCACGTGCTACTTTTCCGTGAACTCCGGCGCAGGTGTGAGTCGGAATACCGGGGTGGTTTTTAGTCAGGAACTCTCTTTACCTTTTTACATTATTGAACGAAACTTTTGATACAAAAATCATCCCTTCTATCATACCCTTGTGGGTTGATATTAAAAAACCTACGACCATAAACTGAAATATTCGTGATTTTAACTTAAATTTCATCCCCCTTTTCACCCCCTTAAAAGTTTTGAGGATTTTAGGGTTGAAATTCCAACAACACCGTTACATTAGCTTCCATCATGATCATCTGCCCAGTCTTTTCTCAACTATTTTAGGGTCGGCTTCCAGTTTAAGCGGCTTCAGCTGAATACCAGTGTTTTACATGAAGCGACTGCCTGTCTCACCTTCATAACCCAGTTACTGGGTAATACGATACAACTTGATTAAACTGGTTATAATTCCTCACAAAGAATACGCACTCTAAGTTATATGTCTCTAGGACCAGCGATTTAAGGCTCTCCAGTTCATTTAAAACTTCCATCCCCTTTTTATCCCTTTAATGCTTTTTTAGTGGATTCTTATACTCTTCACAAAAACACATTCTAAGTTTCATGTCTCTAAGACTAGCGGTTTGAGCTCCGCATTTATTTAAGTCTTTCGTCTCCTATGTTATGTGTTTTCTCTTATGTTCTTTGGGACAAAATTTTAGAAAACACGTTAACTCTATATATTTGCCGTACTCAGTTTACAATAAATTTCATGCAAATATGTCCACGGAATAAAAAGTTTTACACAAACCTTTGCTCACCTTAGAGGGTTGAATTTCAAAAAAATTCTTTCTTAATGGATGCGTACGTCTTAAGATGAATATATTTGCGAAATTAAAAGTTCTTAGCCCTCAGGGTTTGGCTTGTGCGGTGATACACCAAACAATCTACCTTTGTCTTTTATTTAAATACCTTCTCGTAAATACGGGGATCACAATAAAAAGGAAGAAAAGATAACTTTCTACGTTTCCTTCACAAACCGTCAAAATTCGATAACACAATAAGACGGGCCTTTTGAAAATGGAGGATCGATAAAGAAAACACTCACCGAATGTTTATATTATTTATTTCTCAATATAAACATGACCAATATTTGGATTTCGGAAATTAGCGACAATATCCGGCAGCCCAGCCTGGTTCCTTGTGGCAGTAGCCGGAGCAGCAGTTCCCTTGGCTGCCATCGGGTTGACATCCGTCACCATTGTTGATGCACGCCAAAACTTGAGTTGGCAGGATGATCGCTGCAACAACGAAGATAGCAATGAAGATAATCAGGTTGAACTTCATGTTGAATTCTTGTATTGAACCTCGCTCTTGTTTACTATGAAACAAAGTGATAGAATGGGCATTGTTCTGTTAGCTTATATACTATATTTAACAAGCAGAATTTTCCTTATGGAAAATATTTAAAAAACTCCCAACCATAAGAAAAAAACGTCGCCGAGATAAGAGTTTTACCTACATATGTTATCAAACGAAAAACTGGAAAAGTGCAAGTTGCACTCAAGTATGAGGTTCTGTACTTTGTTTAAGGAATAATTAATATTTTTTTACACAATCTTGTAATTTTGAACTTCTTGAGCTAGGTGATTTATGCATTTAACTCAACGAGCTGATAAAAAACAACACGGTATCTATATTATATATTTGATTTACTTAATTTATTTAGTAGGAAAAGTATAATTACGAATATTCTTTCAACAATTAGGCACCTAATATATATAGTATCCACTTATTGTAAGTAAAAAAGAAACCACAAACGAAAAAACATATAAATTAAGAATTAACAAAAGCACTTAAGATTATGGAGCAATATCGTGGAATGGGAGGTCGTTTTGTTTTTGGTGTTTTGTATAGAAAACTTAAAGTAGTACGAACAGGATATTTTGAAATAATTAATGCAGATAAAGTACTACTTAAAAACTAAAAAATAAGTGAGTAATCCTGATCAGTGGTTCCCAAAGTTAACTAAAGCGCGTCTCACCTAACAATAACTTCCTAATTCGGGATGACATAGATTTATTTTTCAATAAGAAGGATATATTTGTTGTATGCAAATGCAATCCAAATATATATTGCAATGTAAAATGTATGCAATGTTGTTTTTTACAGTTTTGTTTTGTTTGATCTGTTTGTTTGTTTGTTTGTTGTTTTATTTGCTATATTTGTCAATGTAAAAGTTGTGAGTTTGTAAAATATTAGTCATAGCTGAAAATTTTACTTTAGTCGTCAGGGTGATCGGAAGTTCGGAATGAAGACTAAATACTTGGCGAAATCTTTGGATCCCGTTTTAAAATTGAGCGCAAGGATAAGATATATAGATAAGGAGGGTAAGATTTGGCAAAGTGAAGGTTTATGTAGAGGGGAAGTGCAAAAACCTAATATTTTCTTCACATATGATACAAAAATATAAAATAAAATAAAATAAAAAACATTTTTTACATTTTTAGACGTTTAGCAATTCTGCTAACATCAAGTTTATAACCTTTAGGAAACATATAAAAATACGACAGTAGTCTGTGAGTTGACACTGATGTACACGGAAATGCAAAACAATGTTGTGATTTTCTTTTAAACTTGAAAAGTTTAGTTAAACGAGGATCTACCTATACCAACTTATATAGTAATGTGTTAATGTAATACGTCACGACCACTGGGGGAGCGCTGGTTTAAAGTAATCGGCGCCGGCGACAACAGTTGAAATAAGAATAACTATCCATGATGAAAGAATAACTATCCATGTTCATTTCGAACTTTTGCAGGGTGTAAGGGGCATTTGTTATTTATTTATTTAATACTTCAAGCACACTAATACATTTATTTTTATTCAATATAGCTTTTGCCCGCGGCTTCGCCCGCGTGGATGTCGAACTTCCGTCCCCTATGTTTTCCCATTAAGGGTTGAATTTTCAAAAATCGTTTTTTAGTGGATACTTACATCACTAAGAACACCCCTTTAAGTTACATGTCTCTAATACCAGCGGTTTGGGCTTAGCCATGATTCATAAACATAATAATTTTAGCATAATACTTCCGGATAGACTACTTTCAAAGTTGATCCTTCCGGTATGTACCTATGCGTAAAGATTTCTGGAACTACTGACCCGGAAAAGAGCGCCGTACAACTGATCATGTGTAAAACAACTGAGACTAAGATCAACCTGCCCAGGCGTATTGATTACAACAGTACCAAGTTTGGTTAAAATCCCTATAACAGTTTTTGAATTATGCGTGCACATACAGACAGACTGACGGACAGACAAAACATTTAGTGATTGCATTTTTGGCATCAGTATCGATCACCAATCATCCTCCAATATTATTTTGAATATATATTCAATGTACAGACGCCGGCACATCAAGTTACCCCAATGTGTCAAATTTCTTTGATCGTTTTTCAACTTTATGTCAAACAGAATAAGGTTCATATTCAATTGGGAAAATTTGACACATTGGGGTAACTTGATGTGCTGGCGTCTGTACATAATTATCTTCGTAGTGTGTGATAATCCATTGAATTGTATGGCGAGCGATATTGTATCTTAAGATAAAATATTATACTATCTTAGCCGTGTGCAGCGCCCCTTGGTAAACCCCACTGCGGGTGACGTACCCAATGACAAACTTTTTATTTGCGGTGGTTACGGGTCTAGAGATCGAACCGCAAAATTAAGTTTGTTTTTTATTGTAAGTATATACTTTTCCGGGATAAAAAGTACCCAGTGCGGTGCCCAGGATATTAAAGAATAAGTATACCAAGTGTCATCGTAATCGAACCGGTAGTTTTTGCGTGATACCTGAACATACAGACAGACAGACAGACAGACAGACAGACAGAAATTTTTTTAATCATATTTTTCGGTTCGGTGTCGGTCTAGTAACACCCCCTGTTATTAATTTTATTGATATTTTCAATGTACAGAAATTTTACTTCTACAGATTTATTATTAGTATAGATAGATGTATATAGATTAGAAGGGTAAAACGTCTGCACAATGAAAGTTATGCTAGGGGCATTTTGCGTTTTAGTAATTTTATATTATCTCCGAAACTGTATGACCAATTGATATACTGTAAATGGCAATTATTATCTGTATGATGGTCTTGCGATAATGAAATAATTTATTGTAATAAGAATTAATATTTTGTTGCTCAAATAATCAACCAAACGTGAGAATGCCGATTTTTTTTTTAAAGCAATAAAAGAAGTATAAAAGATAAAATATAAAAGATAGAGATATGGTATCGCGGACTTTTTTGTAGAAATAGTTAAGACGAACCAGGTAGCCATACATTGTTTTTAATTTTGAGCAACTGTTTAGGCAGCGCACGCAAATAATTCTGTTTTATGAGGTATTTTTTTCCGACTTGCTAGACAAAAGTTGTGATAGCTCGGTTAATATACATGTTATAGAAACAATTTATAGCCTATAGCACTCAGGAATAATGTAGCTATCTACCAGTTAAAAAATTTTTAGAATTGGATTATGAGTTCCAGAGATTACCCCCTACATACAAATTTACAAACTTACAAACTTACAAATTTTACCTCTTTATAATATTAGTATAGACATATTTTTTTTTTTTTTTTTATTATTGATAGGCACGCGTTTGACCACTATCTCACCTGTTGGTAAGCGATGATGTGGTCGACGATGAAGCACGCCTGCCTAGAAGCAACCTGTTCACTCTTGACTTAAAGAGTGAACTTATTTTTTACTCAGTTGCATCTGGTAAGACTGGAAGCCGACTCTAACATAGTTGGGAATAGGTTCGGCTCGGATGATGTTATACAGCAATAGATATAGACTCTATGAAAATTTATACTGCCTAACTTTTACAGTTCATGAGCTATGCTGACATACAGGATTAGTATTAGAGTCCCGTAGGCCTGTGGGTATTGAACCCTAAAAACTAATAACAATAGCAGGAATATCCAACCGCAGTAGGCACAGTGTAGTTCTTCTTGACTTCGTCATCTTACGGTAAGCAATCATAAGTGAGAGTCACGTTCCTACTACTTTGCATAATTGAATGCAATGTATTTTCTAAAACAAGGTAAGTCATTGCTATGAGTAGTGCTTTGTGTTTCCTTGTCCAGTCCTTAATGGCTGAGGTGCCAGCGAATATTTAATATTTTTATTTTCTTTCGAATGAGCTACCTCTGAAAATCAGGATGGCAACCAGTTTGTTCACATTTAAAGTGATGGCACGTGACCACATTCACAAGGAATTGGCAAACTTTTTTTGAAGTTAAGTTAGCATATTAGTATTTCTCCTGTAATATATCTTTTTTTTCTTGACATCGCTTGTATTTGGATTGTATATAGTATGTATGTATCTATGTATTTATTCTAAATTATTATTGATTTCACTTTCTAGTTTTTGTAGTATCTTCTTGCGCCTACCTAGTAGAAAATGCCTAAGGCATTAAGTCCGCCTTTGTACAGTGCCTTTTAGTAGTGAGTAAAGTTTTATTAAATAATAAATAAATCAATATTACAGCTTCATTTAAATATACATGAGAATCGTACTTTAAAAAAACTATAAATAAAACTTCAATTTTCTCGAAAGTGTGTTGCTTTTTCTGAGATATTGCTTTTGCGTTTACAACGGCAGAGCTGGTAATAATCAACAGGAAGCTGACAGTTCGAAGCTGGCAACAAGGAATTGGTTACCAACTAAAAAAATACCGTTACGTCTATGTAAAGCGTGGGTGGAGTGCTTTTCATTGTATGTAGGTAAACTTAGTTTTTAGTTCCATATCGTTTCTTCACCTTTCATCAATCGACCCGCGCACGGCCGATCGAAGGTTAAATTAAAATTTCCAAGGTCCGTCCGTGGATGGGTGACGATGGTTACCTCCATAAATAATACTGAACAGTCTAAGCTGTTAGTTCCAGCTGTAATTGGTAGATCTTTAACAGCCGTATGGGTAGGAATTTACGTTGAAAAACTATGTCATCTCGTTCAATTATATCAAACACACACCCATTTTAAGTTTTGACGATGGTCAATGTAAATTCAATTTGGCTTCTATTTCGAAGTAAATACACGAAGATCCAGCGTAAGGCATGTGCTTTTTATACTTTTTTTGCATTGTATAATTATAAATTTATCTATAAAACAATAATAATTTATATATTTTTCGCTAAAACATCTACACAGAAAAAAACACAGGAATATTAAGTTGAAAATCTATGTTGATTTGGGAAGAATAGAGTATAGAAAGATGTCTATTATCTTCTAGAGACATGTCGACGGAAACCTTTACCAACTATATAAGGTTTGCTGTAGCTTAGAAGTTTTGATCTGTTGGCTAAACTGAACTGTACCCCATAAGTGTTAACACATCGTAACATAACTTACAATGCTAAGTACCTGTAGGAATTGATAAGGTTAATTGTTTTAGTGTTTTTTTCCGACGAGTTACTTTAAATTAATTGTACTTTGAATGGTTTTTTATTAGGGTTCCTTAATGAAAGAGTACCAATGGAATCCTATAGTTTAGCCTCCGCCGTTCGTCTGTCAGCGAGCGGAAATAAGCTATAAAAGGTTGATAGATGACAAAAAAAAAACTCAAAAATAACTAGAATACGGAATTACGACGTACAATATATCGATAAATTTATGTTAATACGGAATTGCGATGCGATTGCGATGCGATCGCGATAGGTCTTCACAGAAATACTTCCGGATTTTGAGGTTTAAAATGGTCAACGATTTTTTTAAGTAGCATGAATAGATTTTGAGTTGAATCCTTAAAATTAAAAATCTAATCTTTTTCGTTTATAACACTTGTTTAGGAAGTAATAAAACAAGTCTGTTACTGTCCCACTGCAGGGAAAAGGTCTTTTCTCATACAAGGCCCGAGCATTGATCACCCCGAGGTGCTCAAGGCGGATTGGCGATTTCAAACTTATATTAACTAATATATATTTTCCTTCACCGATGTCAATGATGTCTAAGAAAAACTTAGAAAGTACATATGAATTGAAAAAGTCACATTGGTACTTGCCCGGATTTGAACATAAACCTCGTGCATGAGAAGCCTCTGGGCCATCACGACATATAAGAAATAATATAAATAAAATAATTAAAAAATTGATTGTCGTAGTACGGAACCCTTAAACTTAGTTCGACTCACACTAGCCAGTTTTTTTCTTTTTTTATGGAAGTGCTCATTTTCTCTTTTCAAATAAAATTATAAATTTAAATAAACCTTATTTACAATTCAATCAACCGAAATTGACTTCTATTGTGTTAAAGACATGACGAATGACAGCTGCAGTAAGTAGTTAGTATTTTAGCAGCGTTTTTTGCTTTTAATGCAATCCTTATACCCACGAAATACAAGTCAAAATAAGCTGAACGGGCTTTAAAAAGGTTTTGCATAAATGTCTTATCTTATTTTTAAAGAATGTGCATGTTATTGTTTGTGTTATTAGTGAATAAACGTTACTATTTTTTAAAAATAAATAAATGATAACACTTAAGTCGACTGTTTAAACGCCAATTTGTGTAATGTTAAATTAATGTGTAGACTAAATTACGTACTGATATTATACAGGGTTTCAACCCTGTATAATATGTGTATGATTTACAACGATGTCTTTCAAGACATCGTTGTAAATCCGAATACAATGAGGTCCATACATGATTCTAGACACCGCGCGCCGCTTTGAAATTTTTATTCGGCTTTTTCAAAATTTTTACAATTTTTTTCTGAAATATTTGGAGACCGTTTCTACGCAATGAAGTAGTACTTGGGGTGGATCTACTCTAAATCCACCCACGATTTGACTCAGCCTTGCTGAGGGGTTTGTGTACAATCGACTCGCATGACTATACGGTTTTAGGACATTATACGAATATGGTCTGTAGACTATGACATAAACCTTTGGAATGTATTAAAAATATATTGTTTTCAATAAAGTAAGAGGGTTACTCTTATCGTAAATAACTGTTTTGTTAGTAATAATCACACACTTTTCTAAACGATCACTAGAAAACCCTGAAAAATGATCATGATGCAATATGTTTTGATCACTTTATTGTTATTCTAACTACCTACATATGTAAAATCAGGTATGACCTCATTTATAAAGCATACCTACTTCTGAGGTTTTTTTAAAGTACACCAATAGAAAAAACATCAATTAATCGATTGAATTATTAATCGATCGATTGATGGTTTTTGATTACAATTGATTGGGCATCCCTAGTGACATTTGGCAAAGATGGCGGCTGGTGGATGTTATTAGTTGCTTAAAATACTATTAAATGTACATTTTTAACCGACTTCAAAAAAAGGAGGAGGTTCTCAATTCGACGGTATGTTTTTTTTTTTTTTTTTTTTTTTTTTTTTTTTTTTTTTTTTTTTTTTGTGTGTTTGTTACTCGATTTCTCCCCCATTTGTGGACCGATTCTCAAAATTATTTTTTTATTTGAAAGAGTATACTCCCGAGGTGGTCCCATTTTAATTTGGTGAAGATCTGGTGCTGATCTTCGGAGATATACAATGGAACTCTTCAAAAATAGACGGCATATCTGTCGTGATTGCTGGAATCGCTTGGATATTTATTGTTTATACAACATCATGACGTATCATCACGCCTGTATGCTCTGAGGGGTATGCAGATGTGTACAATATACCTAGATTTCGACAGTTAGGTATGTTAAGTTTCATTTATTAGGGATAAGTGGACAACCCTATTACCATGACATGTATTGTTACAAATAATAACAATATAAACATAAATTCATGGCAAATATTTGTATGGGAACAACTAAAAATGAAAAAATAAAAATCTTTTTTGCAAAAAATAAAACCGACTTAAAAAAAACACTAGCCGGTGTAAAATAACTCTAAATTCGGAAGTCGGTGGCCCATCATGAATAAGACAAAACCACCAAAGCCACAGACTTCCTAATTTAGAGTTATTTTACACCGGCTAGTGTTTTTTTTAAGTCGGTTTTATTTTTTGCAAAAAAGATTTTGGTATACAGCTAGTCCGTGTTGCAGACGTAATTGCAACTTTTATAATAAAAAAGACAATTAATTATCGTACATTCCGATACTCCTTACAAAGAGCCATTCTGGTCATTGTCTACTTGTGGTTTTTTATTATCCGTGATGTCTGACTCAAGAGTTTCTTTGAACAAGCTTTTGAAAGCTCTTTTACTTTACGGACTTTTGAATGAGCTTCCACTATTGCACTATTGCACTTATTACGTAGGTAACTAGATTATTGCCTTATGTTTTTATACATACTAGGCGATTCCTATTTATGGGTGGCAGGGGGAGGCAGCTGCCCCGTCCTGGGTACGCCCATGGGTTTATGTAGGAAATACTGAGCGTTACGTAAAACAAAGAATTGTGCCTGAATAGGCATCGCCCAGTATGTATGAAAACATAAGGCAACAATCAAACTTTACCCTGCATTGTTAGTCTCAATGCAATAATATCTGCACTTTGAAAGAGACCTTTGAGTTTATTTTGGCATTTTTTCTTAATGATCAGTCAGATAAGAAAAGTCGATGCCATCTAGTTTTCAAAATTCACCAAAATTTGTCGCGAAAAAATAGAAGTGAACAATTAAATGGGTGAAATTAAATGGCTTTTCATTGTAATATTCCTTTCTATAGCGATCCTCCACTTTGGGCCATGTTTCTCAAGTCTTAGGCCCGAATATCTGACAACCAGTTTAACCAAGGGGTATCGTGTTACCCAGTAACTTGGTTGTGGAGGTCTGACAGGCAGCTGCTCCATGAAAAGCACTGGTATTCAGCTAGATCCGGTTAAACTGGAAGCCAACCCCAAACATAGTTGGGAAAAGGCTAGGCAGATGATGAAGTAAACTATCAATTTGGTACTGAACTTTTTGCGAGTCACCAACCGCACCTTAATGTAACATAATTGATACCTAAGTACATTCATTTTTCTGTTACGCATGGTGGGACTTCCTTAAACTGCGTGTCATTCCTAAGTAGCTCGTAAGTTTCGTTAACATCAATATTACAGCCCAGTTAAAACTTGTAGTGCACTTATTGACGTATGCAGGAGAATCAGGGAAAGTTGTTGTCTTTATAAGAATGATTTGTTCGTTAGTGTACAGCTCAGCTGTATAAAATCATTATTTTGGAATCTGCGTAAGCTTAAGGTGATTTATCAGACTGACTTCCGTTGCCTTCCTATTGCCTGGCCTGTTGGTCCTGTAGTTAGTGGCCTTGACAGCTATACCAGAGGTCGTGTGTTCGATTCCCACCTTGGACACATGCTTATGTGATGAGCACGCTCATTTGTTCAGTGTCTGGGTGTAATTTATCTATAATATGTATGTATTTAGAAATATATAAGTGTGTTTGTCAATTGTTTAGTACCCGTTATCATTACAAACTTGATTAGCAATTATTAATCGGAATATTTAAACTCTAATTATCGTGTGACACTCCGAGCTATTTCTATCGTTAAAACTGTATATTATTATATATTATTATTTAGTCTGTATTTTATTAAGTAATCATTGCTTGTTTATTACAGCTAAGATAAACTCTCTAACTGTTATTATAGTCTTACTTGACACAAGTTTATGTACAAAGGTATATGTCAACTCCACTATGTAACCATTTCATGGCGTAATTTTACACTGTGATAAGTATCTATGGTAGTTCTAAGACTTTAAATATCAGTGATAAATGTATAAATGACAGCTAGTGTATCTGAACAGTTTTAAGCTCTTCATTCATGAATGACGGTGTTGTCAAATCGATTGCTTTGAGAATGTAGTGTTGTAGCCTTGTAGGACGACGTGATTATGTGAAAAAGAATAAAAAGGTATGTTGCAGTCCGTTCAGTAAGGAGAAGGAATTTCTCAATGTTAAAAAAATATGACATGAGTAAGAGTAATGATAGTGAACTAATATCGACTGAGGAAACAATGCCAATGAAGCGTGTGCGTTATTATGAAACTAAGAAGTTAATAAAACCCACTGAACACTTTCAATATTTTTTTTTATTATAGGTCGTAGGTTTTTGCATTCCTGTTCTAAGGGGGTAGGTGCAACTAAGTACTGCCCTGGCTTGGCTTAGCGCGTAGTGACGACGTCGGAGCTCAGGAGAAGTCCCTGGGTGACGGATGACCCGAGGGCTGAGGTGGAAGGTCCTTGGTGTTGGACTCTGGTCGTCAACGGTCTTCTTGGGGCAAATGAACCCGGAACTTTGGAAAAAAACTACTACTAAATACTAGTAAATAACTGGCTAAATGTGGGTATAGGTACACTTCTCCATCTCTGTTTGGGGTGGTGACGTTGCAAAATATATGCTCAAAGTAGAAAGAGCTTAAAGAGCTGTACTGAAAGTCTTGTTACGAAAACCTCGAAGATTCTCGACGACAATCTTATATCAAGAGAGTTCTGTATTAACTGCGTGGCAGCTTTATGTCCTTCAGACGATCCTGTACAAGCATACCTCAATTTCATACAAACCCAAGAGAAGGAAAGACCTTCTGTGTGAGGTCAAATCCCACAAGACGTCATTAGCATTAAGAGCATTAAGAGTTTTTACATAAGAAGTTCCCGGTTATGAAAGATTAAACTAGTAAATGTATCGAACATGAAAGTGAATTGTACTTCTAACTCCTTTTGCATACAGTTTATGAGAGTAATAAAAATCATGTCATCAAGAAAATATTTTATTTTTTTATTTTTATGTGCCCGTATTCTAACAATTAAATACTAAATAGGTTACAAAAACAGTATAAGACTTATGTTGGTTTGAGCCGGTTAAAAGAAACCGTACCTTGTTAAAGGAATTACTTTTAACGCTGGTATTACATTAATTAATCCAGGTTGTAAACTATCTGGGCTGTAGAGCCCCGTTCAGCGGCAAGTGCCTAAGTTCTTGGGCGCAGCTGGGGTGCTGTCAACGCTGCTTCCTAATCCGGGAGGCTTGAGCGTCGCCTGTAGGCGGTTCTACGTGGGGATCGTGTGATCGATGGCCCTTAATGAGGCCCCGATTTGGGCGGCTGACCTGACGGTGGGCGGTATCGCAGTTCTGCGGTAACTGCAGAAAGCATAGGCATCAGAATCATCAGGGAATATCGCACGATCTCCCACGAGGTTGCTGAAGTACGGGCCGAATACTCGCGTCACTGTACCGTGTGCCTTGAGAGGAGCCGCGCTGTGTCCTTATTATATCCCTGGAGAAGGCAGTGACCATTCGCTGCCACATGTAGTCTGCTTATGAGGTTGCGGAAAGGGAGAGGGAGATCACCGGGTGTAGGTGGAAGGCGGTTTCCAGCCCCCCCTAAAAAGGTTCAAGGGTGACGAACTCCTGGGTCCTGACTTTTCCGTGAACCCTGACGTAGGTGTGAGACGCAACACCGGGTTAGTTTTTAGTCAGGGAGAGTCTTTACTTAAACACAAAATTTTGCAAATGAACAATTTCAATACAAAACATTTCAACAAAAGTTCGTCCCTTTCATCACCCCCTTGTGGGTATCAATATAAACCTAGCTTAAAACATCACAACAACGTTATATGTATAAAAAATAAAGATCTTTAAAACAAAATTTCTTCTCCCATTTCACCCCCTTAAAAGTTATGGGGTTTAGGCAATGATATTATAAGTAAAAAGGTGACCTCAGTGTCGCGTCGCGCTGTCAACGGACGGAGTGTGCCGTTTTTGAAAATTGTTTAGGTTTACCTATCTACACCTTTTTACTTATAATATCATTGGTAAACCCAATGATATTATAAGTAAAAAGGTGGGTTGAAATTCTAACAGCACCGTTAGCTTCCAATGATCATAATAGTGATTTTTAATTCGAAACAAGGACTTTCCATACACAGCTTCATCCTCTTTTTAAACCTTTCGGGGGTAGAATTCTCAAAAATGCTGAGACATGTTTAAATTAATTTTCAACCCTCAGCCTTCACACAATATTGGAAGATCCTTACTTCAAAACTCACGTATACTTTCATATCAACTTCATTTCCAAAAAACCGTTCTTAGTAGATAGATATTCCTACTCTTCACAAAGAACACACGCTTAAAGTTTTAAGACGTTTTATTCCTCTAGGACGAGCGGTTTGGGCTGTGCATTTATTTAAAACTTCCATCCCCTATTTTACTCTTTCAGGGGTGGAATTCCCGAAAAAAATTCAGTGTCATGTGTCTAAGGCCAGCGGTTTGCACTGTGCATTTATTTAACGCCAACTTCCATTTCCTTTTTTATTCTCTCAGTATTTATTACTCTCTCAATTTTATAAAACAATGAATAACGTAACTCAATAATTATATTTGCCGTGCTCAACAATTTACAATGATGCAAATGTGCCCAAGGAATAAAAAAAATCACACAAACCTTTATTCCCTATTTCACCACCTTGGGGATTGAATTTTTAAAAATCCTTCCTTAAAGGATGCGTACGTTTTATGAGGAATACATAAGCGAAATTGTAAGTTCCTAGCTGAGTGCTAGGAACTTACAATTACGTTAATGTACTCCTTTTAATGAATTCCTGAGGTTTGGCCTGTGCGTTGATACACCAGAAAATCTACATTCGCCTTTTATATAATTACTCGTAAATAAAGGGATCACAATAAAAAGGAAGAAAAGACAACTTTCTCCGTTTCCTTCACAAACCTTCACAAAATTCGATACCTAACACAATAATACGGGCCTTTTTGAAATGGAGGATCAATGAAGAAAACACTCACTGACTGCTTATATTATTTATTTCTCAATATAAACATGACCATTATTTGGATTTCGGAAATTAGCGACAATATCCGGCAGCCCAGCCTGATTCCTTGTAGCAGTTGCCGGAGCAGCAGTTCCCTTGGCTGCCATCGGGTTGACATCCGTTACCATTGGCGATGCACGCCAAAACTTGAGTTGGCAGGACGATCGCTGCAACAACGCAGATAGCAATGAAGATAATCAGGTTGAACTTCATGTTGAATTCTTGTATTGAACCTCGCTCTTGTTTACTATGAAACAAAGTGATAGAATGGACATTGTTCTGTTAGCTTTTATACTCTATTTAACAAGCAGAATTTTCCTTATGAAGTACATTTGAATAACTCCCAACCATAAGGAAAAGTCGTCGCAGAGATAAGAGTTTTACCTACCTGTTATCAAACGAAAAACTGGATAAGTGCAAGTTGCACTCAAGTGGGAGGTTCTGTACTTTTGTATAAGGAGGTAAGTGTTTACACAATCTTGTAATTCTGAACTTCTTTAGCTAGTTTAGTAGAATGTATAGTGCATTTAACTCAACAAGCTTATAAAGCGAGAGCTTAGAGTTTGTTTGTTTGTTTGGTTGAACGCGCTAATTTCAGGAACTACCGGCTCGAATTGAAAAAAAACTATTTGCCTTGGATAGTCCATTTATCGAGGAAGGCTATAGGCTATATAACATCACGCTATGTCCAATAGGAGCGGAGCAGCACAAGGAAATGTTGCAAGCGAAAAAAAAGCTTAGTACGTTGTGTTCGCTGCGTAAACGGTATAACTTACGCAAAAATCAAGTATTACGAAATTATTTCTCTTTATAAGTTCTAAAAAAAAGTCCTGACAGCATATGTCTATTGCTTAAGGTTAACTCACTACAACCCTTTTTATAGAAACCAAAGTTCTAAAATAATGCATTATTTGCGGGGAAGTTTTTATTAAATAGTATTAATCCTTAAGGCCTCCTCCTCCTCCTTCTTTTAGGCTCGCCCCCTATTACATGGGACTTAAACATAATGGCGAAATGTGGGTGTACTACCAGGTACACCTCTGCCTAGCCCTTCGGGGATTACAGGCGTGACGATATGTATGTATGTGTAGTATTAATCCTTATCCAAATAAATACGTTAATCATCACAAGTATTTCATTTTGAACAAAATTGCCATGACATTTTTTGATTTCAATTAATACTTAAGTATCTTGAATGATATCATACTTTTAGAATAACTCTGCAACAAAATATAATACTCGGTGCGCGGGCGGTACGTGAGGGGGAAAAAAGACTACTAATTATTATAGATATACATACACATAATACACATGTCTACATAATATTAATACATAAATCCACACATTCGTATAAGACCCCAGTACTTGTACCGAGTACTTTTTTATCTATATCTATATACATATAATAAGACTGTAAAAAAACTGTGTCTGTACATTGAATATGTTTAAAAAATAATAATTGAGGGGGGTTTAGAAACAGTAATAGAGCACGAATCCAAAAAAAAAAGTCTGTCTGTTTGTCTGTTTGTCTGTTTGTCTGTTTGTCTGTTTGTTTGCACATGCTAATCTTCGGAACTACTGGACGGATTTGAATGATTTTTTTTTTGTTGTATAGATATTAAGTTTAGGCAACACATAGGCTATAATTTATCTTGGAAACTGGAACACCTGATGCAGAACCGCAACAGACCAGCTAAACTATAGGCGATACAAAAATGGTCCCATAGCAAAAATTGTTCCACGTGATTGGCATTTTCTGCTGAGAGAATAAATTTGAAGATCCGGAACACCTGATGCAGAACCGCAACAGACCAGCTAAACTATAGGCGATACAAAAATGGTCCCATAGCAAAAATTGTTCCACGTGATGAGCATTTTCTGTTGAGAGAATAAATTTGAAGATCCGGAACACCTGATGCAGAACCGCAACAGACCAGCTAAACTATAGGAGATACAAAAATGGTCCCATAGCAAAAATTGTTCCACGTGATGAGCATTTTCTGCTGAGAGAATAAATTTGAAGATCCGGAACACCTGATGCAGAACCGCAACAGACCATGTAAACTATAGGAGATTCAAAAATGGTACCATAGCAAAAATTGTTCCACGTTATGAGCATTTTCTGCTGAGAGAATAAATTTGAAGATCCGGAACACCTGATGTGGAACTTCAAGAGCCCAGCTACACTATAACATATATTGGAATGACGTCTTAGCAAGAGTTGTTCAGCCTTATGAGCACTCGCTGTTGACGCATAAAAATCGAAGATCTGGAACACCTGTTGTGGAACTCCAAGAACCCAGCTACACCATAACTCAAATAGGAATGACGTCTTAGCAAAAGTTGTTCGGTCTGATAGGCATTTCCTGTTGACTTATAAAAATTGAAGATCATTTGATATAGAAATTAAAACTATCACTAATTTCATTGCATAATTATAAAATAACATAAGTAGGAGGTACTACGCGGTGAAGGCGGGAACAGTTCAGGACTGATTTTCGATGACGATGGTATATCGTTGAAAATTAGACTCTACTGGCTAAAACTCCCATTTTTTTTATCGTATGCCTTCGGGCTTATGTTATTTGAGTGTTTAATTTCCTTTTCCATTTATCTTCGTTACACGGTAGCTTACCCGGTAACGCAGGGGAGCAGCCACTTAGATTTTAATTGATCAGGTATCATCACAATAAAACTATAACCATGCCTAGAAAGAGGTCAAATTTTTCCCAATGTTCCAAAGGTGCTAAATGATTATAGACCATAAGATCCCAACAATCTACCGAAGAGCGTTAGGAGAGACTTGATGCTGTTCGAGAACATGAGGCTGCAACTCGCTCCGTGGAAACTTCTTGGGATCGCGAAGCACGCCTGCATTCTCAGCGTATTTACGCATCTACATCCAGGTCTCTAGAGACCAGTGAAGAATATGTGCGCGACTGACCGCTGATCGTGAACATCATGCACTGTCTCGCGAGTTGGAGACGTTCACGGAAAAAGCATGACGCTTGAGTTTTCAGCGTATATACGCATCGACTCTAGAGATAAGTGGGGGAAGGAGATGCGCGACTGACCGCTGATCGTGAACGTCACGCAACATATTATAGGCTATAATTTATTTTGGAAAATGGAACACCTAAAGTGAAAGAGATATAAAAATGGTGCCATTGCAAAAACTACTCCACGTGAAGAGTGTTTTCTGCTGTGAGACTAAATTTGAAGATCTGGAGCACCTGTAGGGGAATACCCAGGCCCAGAGACAATATAACATATACATAATAGAAATGGCGTCTTAGCAAAAGTTGTTAAGTCTGATAGCATTTCCTGTTGACCAACAAAAATAAAAAATCTGGAACATCTTGAATCGTCTCGCGCATCCCATTGATTTCCCGTCCCCGGGCTTATAAAATTCGACATCAGATGTTTCAGATCTTCGATTTTGACGACCCCGTTGTCGCTGGCATAAGCAACAGGATCCGCGTACGAAGTCGCGGGCAGAAGCTAGTTAATAATAAATCTGTTCCCGTGACATTTTTAGTTCCACTCCTTGCTTATAGCATAAAATGTATTTATACCTTGCATATTAGCCAAGCTATAATGATTTAAGTTTAGCAAGTCGGAAAAGGGTATATATATATAGCACAAGCAGGCGATGCGATGCTATATCAAAACTTCATGCGAACGAAGTCGCGGGCAGAAGCTAGTCCAAATATATATTGCAATTTAAAATGCATGCAATGTTGTTTTTACAGTTTTGTTTTGATTGATCTGTTTGTTTATTTGTTGTTTTGTTTGCTATATTTGTAAATGTAAAAGTAGTGTGTTGTAAAATATTAAACATAGCCGAGTACTTCGATCAATAATAACACTAGATGTCGGGTCGGCGTCAAAAATTCGTCTCGGTAAATATAAGCTCAATAGAAACCGGGGTTGGTATTCTGTTTTGTTTGCTTGAAACACGGCCAATGTAAACACGTCCCACAATGCCGCAGTGTGTATTCAACAGTTGCAAAAATAATCCCCGAAAATGTAATTATTCGGCCGGAGTATTTTACTTTCAGTAAGGACATGAAGAATAAGTTATATTTTAAGCTATGTTTTAACAAATAATATCATTTTTTTAACAAAATTACCGATTTTAAACCACCGCTACAAATGTTTGACCAATGCTCGCCAACATTTGCACAAACTTTTGTTTAACTGAACAGCAGATGCATGGAGTAGATTTGTATTGTAATCATTTTAATAATTTGTTACGAATACTTACAAATTGGTTGGTTAAATTCGGTTAATGCTACTTTAGTTTTGTTTCGTTCATTATTGGCCACCGACTTTCGAAACTGGAGTTATTTTTCACCTGGCGATGTTTTTTTAAGAAGGTTTATTTTTTTGTAAAAAAATTTTGTTTCGCCATTTTTAGTTTCTTCGTGTGTCAAGAAAGTCTTTCAAAACTTCAAAGAATCGTTGAAATCGCTTAACAATATTGCTAAAGAAGTTCTATCTAAACATTAATCTGTACATCTCTGCCGGGCCCCTTTTAAAATAGACAGGCGTAATGTTATGTTATGCAAATACAAGAACTCTGCATAGACATCTCACTGTAGCAATCGCGAACAATTTGCTGTTATGTCTTGAAGAGTTCCGTCGCCTGTCTTTTTCATCAGTTTTTTTTCACAAAATGTTACTTTCTAAATGAAAATGCTTGATTTGTTACTAAAAATGTAAAAATTGGTACGTGTGTACCTATATTTTTTGAAGAGTTCCCTCAATTCCTCAAGGGCCCCTCATTAGATATGAGTTTTTATACAAATGGGACCAATCTGTTTATATACCCTATCAAATAAAAAAAGAATGTTGAAAATCGTCTTTAAATGACGGAGTACTGAGGTCACAAAACCTAAAAAAAAATACAACCGAATTGATAACCTCCTCCATTTTTAGAAGTCGGTTAAAATAATTTGATTTCATTCAATGATTTTTAACCAGCTGCTCCCCGTGGTTTAACCCGCGTAAACCAGGAGTAGTTAAAAGTAGCCTTAGCCTATGTGTTAATCCAGGATATAAGCTACTTACATACTAAATATTATTCAAATCTGTTCAGCCGTTTGAGCGAGAAAAAGTAACAAACATACAAACACACACTCTCACACTCACACTCAGAAACTTTTGCCGTTATAATATTAATGTGAAAACTTCTAAATCGCATGCAAAAGTAGACGCATTAATTTTTTTTGTGGGTTGATTTGATTATAATGAGCCAACCCGCAGACAATTAATAGCAATGTCTTAATAAAATAACTATTGTACTAATTTAGGCCTACTACTTTTTTAAAATGGGTCAAATGTAATTATTTGCTACCATTTTAAAACAAACCTTCGCTCGCATAAGAAATATAAATGATTATTCTGCAACTCTACGTCTCAATTCTTACTGTGTTCTGAGCATTGAAATGTCATACCAAGAACTACGTCTAGTTCCAAAATAGAGTAAAGACGAAAGTGTGAACAAAACGTTTTTAACCTTATTTTCTAGGCCTTAAGTTTCATTTTAGAAAAAATATTTTTGTACTTATTATAAAAATGGTTTTTATTTTTAAGTCACATTTCAAATGTATTCCTTTTACTTTTCTCCGACGACAGAAGGACTTAGGCATAAATATTTTGCAATTGTAATTAAACTTTATGCTTGAGTGTCAAGGTTTATAATGAACTGAACTTGATAATATTATAAAACATTTTTCTATATTCGTAGTAAGAAATGCAATTGTTTATGCGTGTGTAAACGTGGACACTTTTGCGAGGTATTTTTGTTCCTGATCTTGTATCTAGTGCTATTATTGATCGAAGGCCGAGTATTAGTCTTCAGGGTGATCGGGAGTTCGGAATGAAGACTAAATACTTGGTGCTTATGTTAATGTTATATATTAGCGAAATATAAAATATAATAAAAACAAATTGTTTACGTTTTTAGACGTTTAGCAATTCTGCTAACATCAAGTTTATAATGTAACCTTAGAGATCAACCTTTTCGAAACAAATAAAAATATGACTGTAGTGTGTGAGTTGACCCTGATGTAGGTACACGGAAATGCAAAACAATGTTGTAATTTTCTTTTAAACGTAAAAAGTTCAGTTAAACTAGTTTCTGCCTATACTTTCCTACTTATTTAGTAATGAAGATAGTAATACGTTAATGTAATACGGTCGATCGGTCGACACTGGGCGATCGCTAGTTGAAAGTAATCGGCGACAACCAATGATTTAGTAAAAAAAATTATACTTATAATATCATTGCATTGGCGACAACAGTTGAAACGGATGATAAGAATAACGATCCATGTTCATTTCTAACTTATGCAGGGTGTAAAGGGGTATGTTATTTATTTATTTAATACTTCCATCAAGCACACTAATACATATATTTTTATTTTTTTATTATTGATAGGCACGCGTTTGACCACTTTCTCCCAAGCGGCACACTCTGCCAGCGTGTGCCACGCCCTGTCCTCCCGACAGTCGACGCAGTGGTGGCACCGGGCGTCCGGCTCCCTGTTTATGCGACCGAGCCGTGCCTCCTCCCGACCCAGCGCTCGAGCACCGGCCGGACCGCCTCGATGGTGACGAGGCCAGCGGTAGGGCGCGAAAGCCTATCCCGCCATTCCGCCACCAGAACCTCGCGCAGCTGCGACCGACGCAACTCCATGTGTCGCTGCATCGGTCGCTCGCCGCGCGCCTGCATTTCCTCGCGCCACCGGTACAGTGACACGAGTACTTTCGCCTCCAGGTCCCAGGGCAGGGATCTGGCCAGTACTCCGGCCGCCTCGTTATAGGAGATCGTGCGATCGTGTGATCGTGTGATCGTGCTGTCTATCTGTTTATCTATCTGATGACTCTGACGGCCATCGCTCGCTGCGGTCTCCGCAGGACAGCGATGCTGCCAGCCGTCAGGTCAGCCGCCCATAGCACTGTTCATCCCTATACTATCTGTCATCTCGTTCAATTATATCAAACACACACCCATTTTAAGTTTTGACGATGGTCAATGTAAATTCAATTTGGCTTCTATTTCAAAGTAAATAAACGAAGATCCAGCGTAAGGCATGTGCTTTTTATATTTTTTTTGCATTGTATAGGATTATAAATTTATCTATAAAACATAATAATAATTTATATACCTATTTATCGCTAAAACATCTACCTACACAGAAAAAAACAGGAATATTAAGTTGAAAATCAATGTTGATTTGCGAAGAATAGAGTATGGAAAGATTTCTATTATCTTCTAGAGACATGTAGCCGACGGAAACCTTTACCAGCTAATGTTTGCTATAGCTTAGAAGTTTTGTACTGTTGGCTAAACTGAACTATACCCCATATATTATATGTTAACACATCGTAACATTACTTACAATGCTAAGTACAGACGCCAGCACATCAAGTTACCCCAATGTGTCAATTTTCTTTGATCGTTTTTCAACTTTATGGCGAACAGAATAAGGTCCATATTCAATTGGAAAAATTTGGCACATTGGGGTAACTTGATGTGCTGCCGTCTGTACCTGTAGGAATTGATAAGGTTAATTGTTTTAGTGTTTTACTCCGACGAGTTACTTTAAATTAATTGTGCTACTAATGGTTTTTTATTAGGGTTCCATACTGAAGGAGTACCAATGGAATCCTATAGTTTAGCCTCCGCCGTTCGTCTGTCAGCGAGTGGACATAAGCTATAAATGGCTGATAGACGACAAACAAAACTCAAAAATAACAAGAATGCGGAATGACGACGCACAATATATTGATGTATTTATGTTAATACTAAGTTTCGATGCACGTTATCGCGTAGAATTGCTGTGAAGACCTATGTCTTCACAGGAATTCTACCGGATTTCGAGCTTTATAATGGTGAAACATTTTATAGCTTGAATAGTTTTTGAGTCGAATCCTTAGAAACAAAAATCAAATCTTTTCTGTTTATAGGTAATATTCGTATGGGAATAAAAATAATTAAATTAATTAAAAAATGCTTGTCGTGGTACGGAACCCTTAGTCTTAGTTCGACTGACACTAGCCAGTTTTTCGTTTTTTTATGGAAGTGCACTCATTTTCTCTTTTCAAATAAGATCAGAAATTTAAATAAACCTTATTTACAATCCGTTCAACCGAATTTGACTTCTATTGTTTTAAATACATGACGAATGACAGCTGCAGTAAATAGTTAGTGTTTTTGCAGCGTTTTTGTTTTTAATGCAATCCTTATACCCACGAAATAGAAGTCAAAATAAGCTGAACGGGCTATAAAAGGTTTTGCATAAATGTCTAATCTTATTTTTAAAGAATGTGCATTTTTATTGTTTTAAGTGACTAGTGATAAGTCGCTGGTGTTTTTTGAAAATAAATAAATGATAACACATAAGTTGTCGACTGATTAAAAGCCAATTGGTGAAATGTTAAATGAATGTGTAGACTAAATTACGTACTTATATTATACAGAGTAGAAGGAATATCGTTGCAAATCCGCATACCATGAGGTCCATAATAGATTCTAGACCAGCTTATGAAATATTTCATCGGCTTTTTCATAGTTTTTACAATATTTTTCTGATATTTTTGGTGACCGTTTGAACTACGCAATGAAGTAGTATTTGGGGTGGTTCTACTCTAAATCCACCGACAATTTGACACAACCTTGCTGGGGGGTTTGTGTACAATCGACTCGCATGACTATACGCTTACAGTCGTTACAGACAATGAGATTTAAATACTATAGAAAGGGCATGCGAGGTTATGTCATCGAAAATCTTTGATCCCATGTCTCAGTAACGCCATCTAGAATAGAATAATAATATTGGAGCGGCAGCGGAGCGTACTAAACTAAACTCATAGACTTGTGTCCACTCGGACACAAGTATCGAATGAAAATTTTGTTCGTGATGTCCCGTCTAATATTGTAAGTGTTGTGACATCACTATTTAGTAAGTTAATAGTGTGCACATCACTAGATATTATCTATGTATCCGGTTCCTAAGCGTCACTTCATAGTCTGTGCCCGTCTGTGAAGTTGCTACAACTGCACTGTCTATAGTGTAATATACTGTGTGTCGTGTTATAATAAACGAAGTCAACCTCAACGGTGTCTTATTCAAGAAGCCTACAGAACATAACGGTCTTCCTTAAATGACAGTCAGTCAGTCTTAATTGTCTTTGGTTAGAAAGAAAGAAAAAAAGAAAGAAAGAAAGAAAACATGTTTATTTGGCACAAGCCACAAGTGCACAAAACAAATAAAAAATAATAACAAAAAACTAAGAACTAAACACGAAAAAGAGTGTGTATATACGAATATGTCTGTAGACTATGTAGGTACTCGGCTAGCACGTGCCAAGGATCAGCAAGCAACCATCTGGCGGTCATCGCTAATCAAACGCAACTACGCATTACATCGCAAAGCAAACCAAATGCAACTGACGATTATTTTTCTTTCAATTGTGTAAAATCTTGCTTTCTACCTAACTTAATGAGACTTTTAATAAAAAAGTAAATAATTCACAAATCGGATTGACTTTCATGCAACCGTTTGCACATTTATATTTATCTAGCCACGCGTAGCTGTGGCACAGAAGTTAATGTACTCAGAAATCTTCTCCCAAACAAGGTTACCACAGTTAGAGATTTTGATGGTACCTTTCCATCACAATCTGATCAAAGTAGGTAAAGTACACATGGAGGACAAACATACACACATTGTTTTATATTTATACTGATGGAGGGATTATAAATAACACTGATATACTAAAAATGCCAAATGCTAATGACTGTAGAATAATTATTAATAAGTAAGAAATCACAACATCTATACAAATAATAAAAATTAAATTAAAAATTTAAAAAACCTCCATCGCAAAAAAGTAAAACATTTGAAAAGTTAAAAATAACACTTTAGGTTCAAAGAATCTTTATTTCTCATAAGAACATTATACAGTTCACTTAGATGAGACTTAACTTTTAACTTAAATTAACCGTCGTCTAATGACGAAGCATGCAGATATAGGTACTTAAAATATAATATAAAACTATAACAACAACGTTCGAGAATAACAAAATAAAAAATTTTCACACTTTAGCCATGAAATTTTACTTCCCGTCGGGGTACCGCTTAAGTAAGAAATGTTCCTAGTACTTTATAGGTATGTAGGTACCTACTTATTTTAACGGTACCCCGACGTTACGTAAAATTCCGCATCTAAATCGGTTCACCCGTTTGGGCGCTACGGTGCCACAGACAGACAGACAGACACACACACATAGCGGAGAAACTTATAACACAGTAAAAAAACAGTAAAAAAACTGTGTCTGTACATTGAATATATTTAAAAAAAATAATTGAGTGAGGTTAAGAAATAGTAATAGAACACAAATCCAAAAAAAAATCTGTCTGTTTGTTTGTACACGCTATACTTCGGAACTACTTCTTTACTGGACGGATTAGAATGTTGTTTTTTTCGTTGTATAGATATTAAGTCTGGGCAATACATAGGCTATAATTTTTCTTGGAAACTTGAACACCTGATGCAGAACTAAACTATAGAAGATACAAAAATGGAACCATAAAAAAAATGGTTCCACGTGATGAGCATTCTTTGCTGAGAGAATAAATTTGAAGATCTAGATGTTTTAGATCTTCAAATTTATTCTCCTGATAGAACTTTAAGAGCCCAGCTACACTATTACATATATAGGAATCACGTCTTAGCAAGAGTTGTTCAGCCTTATGAGCACTCGCTGTTGACGTATAAGTATTTAAGAACTGGAACACCTGTTGTGGAACTACAAGAACCCAGCAACATCAACAACATAGCATATATAGGAATGACGTCTTAGCAAAAGTTGTTCGCTCTGATAGGCATTTCCTGTTGATTTATAAAAATAGAAGATCAGAAACATGTGATATGGAAATCAAAACTATCACTAATTTTACTGAATAATTATAAAATACCATAAGCTGGTATTACCTCCACGCGGTGAAGGCGGGAACAGTTCAGGACTGATTTTCGATGACCATGGTATATCATTGAAAATTAGACTCTACTGACCAAAACTCCCAATTTTTATTTTATTTTATCGACTAAATATGCCTTCGGGCTTATGTTATTTTCCATTTATCTTCGTGACACGGTAGCCTACCCGGTAACGCAGGCAGCCACATAGATTTTAATTGATCAGGTATCTCCACAATAAAACTATAACCATGCCTAGAAAGAGGTTAAATCTTTTCAAAAGTGCTAAATGATTGAAGATCATAAGATCCCATTAATCTACCGAAGAGCGTTAGGAGAGACTTGATGCTGTTTGAGAACATCAGGCTGCAACTCACTCCGTGGAAACTTCATCGGTACGCGCAGCACCCCTTCGCTTTACGCTCGAGTTTTCAGCGTATATACGCATCGACTTCTAGGTCTCTAGAGACAAGTAGGGAACGTGATGCGCGACTGACCGCTGATCGTGAACGTCACGCAACATATAGGCTATAATTTATTTTAAAAATTTGAACACCACGAAACAACGAACACCAAAAATAATTCCACGTGAAGAGCATGTTCTCCTGTGAGACTAAATTTGAAGACCTGGAACACCTATTGTGGAACTCCAAAGCCTAGCGACACTATAACATTTATAGGAATGACGTCTTAAAAGCATAGGCATCAGAGTCATCAGGCGAGTATCGCACCATCTCCCACGAGGTGGCTGAAGTACTGGCCGGATCCCCACCGGAGCCTGAGAGGAGCCGTGCCGTGTCCTCATTCATCCCTGGACGAACTCGGGGTCCTGTCTTTTCTGTGAACCCTGGCGTAGTGTGTGTGACGCAAAACTAGTCAGTGAGAGTCTTTACTTAAATACAAAATTTTGCAAATAAACAATTTAAATGAAAATATATGAACAAAAGTTCATCCCTTTTATCACCCTCTTGTGGATATCAATCTCAACCCAGCTTAAAATATCACAACAACATCGGTTTATGGTCGTATGTTTTTATTTGTTTCGATTATAAAACATACGAATTACACATGAACTTTGAATTTTTGACTGGCCTGTTGGTCAAGTACACACATCAAAAGTGTCTAGTGATCAACATATATTTTTGCAATAACTTTTCTCCTGATTGATATTAATTAAAATTTTCTTTAAGGATTCATCAAATAAAGTGTTTTCGTTTGTCACAGTAACGATAAACCAAGTCACCTTTGCATTAATAAAGAAATTTGCCATTTTCCTAATAAAGGGATTTTTGACATTTGAACCACTAACATTAAAGTTCGAAAAAAAGACTGAAATAACTGTTTTCTTTAAAATTTTATTGGGTAACTTAAACAATTAATAATCCGTGTTTCTACCGCGAACACTAACAACACAAGAACATCGGTTTGGCATACTCAAAATGAGTTCATCCAAATCACGCTGTGGAATGGCCGCCCATGTTCGTTGCAACAACAAAAAAGGTCTTCTTGCGACTGGATACCCTCCATATTCGGCAGAGCTCTTCTCTGTAGCATATCCCATGCATGCTCAATCGGGTTCAAGTCTGGCGACTGAGCAGGCCAGGGCAGGACATTGATGTTAGCTGCGGCGAGAGTCTGTCTTACAACTCTTGCGGTGTGCGGTCGTGCATTATCATGCATTAACTGAAATAAGGGTCCGATTTGCACTTGTAGAGGAACGATGACGTCTGATACAATCGTCTCAGCATAAATTTGAGCGTTGAGGTTGCCTCTGATCCAAATCAACTCAGTTCTTCCGCCGATCCAAGTACCCGCCCATACCATAATGGTTCCACCACTATAAGGATGGACTTCCTGGCAGGATTTTAATCGCTGTTGGCGTCCAGGGGATCTCCAGTGTCGTATACGTCTTGTATCCGGTCTCATACCAAAACGAGACTCATCAGAAAAGCAAACGAAACGTCATTGTTCTTCTGCCCAATTTCTGTGTTCAAGAGCCCATTGATATCGAATCCTACGATTGTGCATTGCTATAGGTGGTACCCGTAGCGGTCTTCGGGAATGAAGGTTCACTTCATGCAAGCGGTTTCTGACTGTTTGGTCGCTAATTAAGTTCCCTGATGAGTGATGAAGCCTCACGGCTAACATCGTGGCGGTTATTGTTGGAGCTCTTCGAGCTAAGATTTGAATGTATCGGTCTTGTCTCCGTGTGGTGCAGCGATACCGATATCTTCAAAATCTCACACTGAATCAACATGAAATAACTCCAATAAATCACGCAAACAAACATAAAAGAACCATCGGTAATATATGTCGCACAGTCAAATGTAAAACTGCAGCCGCACGACGGCAACACCTCTACCTAACTATTTATGTATATAACAAATTAAACAAAATTTTGAACTTCAACCCTCTAACCAAAAAGAAAACAAAGATGAAATTAAACACTTGGCTCCAAACACTGGATTACTCACAGACAGAGAACATGGTTAACCAACAATATACCTAATACTTATATATCAAAAAATGAATCCATCTAGCACAGTCAATAAGCTATCGCACACACCATTCAATATACATACTCCCACATACACACTACACACATACACAGACACCATTCCACACAAGAGCAGCTGCACTAATTTATTATGTACAATTTTAATTTTATTGCATAAAATTGATTATGTTCCTCAAACGGGCGAAGACACTGACTCTTGTAACACAGGTTCCACCTAGCTCAAGAGTCAGGGTTTCAATTTAATATGTAACAACTTTTACATCAATAAAACATTTTATTATTATTATTATTATTATTATACCGTCCTCCATGGCGCTCAGCCACGGTACCAGTGCTTCGGTAACGTGTCCAAAGTCGACTGATAACACTCTGACTTGTATTCAGAGCTAAAGCCACAGTACGTTGCCGGGAACCAGCTTCTATCATTCCCACGGCTCGGAGCATTTCTTCCCTGCTTAAATGACGTCGCCGCTCCATAATAACGTTGGTTTTAATCAGTAGTAGGGAAACAGTAGCACTAATAATGTCTTCAATGCGTTGTATGTTTTTATAGGGAAAATATTGACAGCTGATTTTCATCTTTTACTCGAATTTGATTCACAGTTCCTGATTCAAATTATAAAATGCACCAAAAAGGATCCATATAAATTTATAAAATCATAAATTGATTACAAAGCCACATCTCAATCTCAAGAAATCCGCATAAAAATGCTTGATCCCTAGACACTTTTGATGTGTGTAGTTAGTGACCCTGACTGCTATGCCGGAGGTCGTGGGTTCGATTCCCATCTAGGACAAATGTTTGTGTGATGAGCACGATCATTTGTTCTGAGTCTGGGTGTAATTTTTTTCTATAATATGTATGTATTTAGAAATATATAAGTATGTTTATCAGCTATTTAGTACCCATAACACAAGCTCTCAAGCTTAACTTGGGACTAAATGGCGTTGTGTGAAAAGTTGTGGAATATTTATTTTATTTATTTATTTATTTACACATCTATACATGTAATCTATATACATATAATAAGACAGTAAAAAAACTGTGTCTGTACATTGAATATATTTAAAAAATAATAATTGAGGGGGGTTTAGAAACAGTAATAGAGCACGAATCCAAAAAAAAAAGTCTGTCTGTTTGTCTGTTTGTTTGTACACGCTAATCTTCGGGACTACTGGACGGATTTGAATGTTTTTTTTTTTGTTGTATAGATATTAAGTCTGGGCAACACATAGGCTATAATTTATCTTGGAAACTGGAACACCCGTTGTTGACGTATAAAAATCGAAGATCTGGAACACCTGTTGTGGAACTCCAAGAGCCCAGCTACACCATAACTCACATAGGAATGACGTCTTAGCAAAAGTTGTTCGGTCTGATAGGCATTTCCTGTTGACTTATAAAAATCGAAGATCAGAAACATTTGGTATAGAAATTAAAGCTATCGCTAATTTAATTGCATAATTATTGCATAATTATAAAATAACATAAGTACCTCCACGCGGTGAAGGCGGGAACAGTTCAGGACTGATTTTCAATGACGATGGTATATCGTTGAAAATTAGACTCTACTGGCTAAAACTCCCATTTTTTTTTATCGTATAAATATTATGCCTTCGGGCTTATGTTATTTGAGTGTTTAATTTCCTTTTTCATTTATCTTCGTTACACGGTAGCCTACCCGGTAACGCAGGGGAGCAGCCACTTAGATTTTATTGGTCAGGTATCATCACAATACAACTATAACCATGCCTAGAAAGAGGTCAAATCTTTCCCAATGTTCCAAAGGTGCTAAATGATTAAAGACCATAAGATCCCAACAATCTACCGAAGAACGTTAGGAGAGACTTGATGCTGTTCGAGAACATGAGGCTGCAACTCGCTCCGTGGAAACTTCTTGGGATCGCGAAGCACGCCTGCATTCTCAGCATGTCTTTATACACCATTGAAGAATATGTGCGCGACTGACCGCTGATCGTGAACATCATGCACTGTCTCGCGAGTTGGAGACGTTCACGGCATGACGCTTGAGTTTTCATCGTGAACGTCACGCAACATATAGGCTATAATTTATTTTGGAATATGGAACACCTAAAGTAAAAGAGATATAAAAATGGTGCCATTGCAAAAACTATTCCACGTGAAGAGTGTTTTCTGCTGTGAGACTAAATTTGAAGATCTGGAGCACCTGTAGGGGAACTCCAAAGCCCAGAGACAATATAACATATACATAATAGAAATGGCGTCTTAGCAAAAGTTGTTAAGTCTGATGGCATTTCCTGTTGACCAACAAAAATAAAAATCTGGAACGTCTTGAATCGTCTCGCGCATCCCATTGATTTCCCGTCCCCGGGCATTTAGAATTCGACATCAGACGTTTCAGATCTTCGATTTTGACGACCCCGTTGTCGCTGACATAAGCAACAAGATCCGCGTACGAAGTCGCGGGCAGAAGCTAGTTTAAAAAATAAAAAAATAAAAACGAGACTTCTTCCCCCATTTCACCCTCTTAAAAGTTATGGGGCAATGATACATATTCATTGTAAGTAAAAAGGTGACCTCAGTGTCGCGTCGCGCCGTTAACGTACGCGTGCGTGCTCTTCATAAAGAACACACACTGTAAGTTTTATTTTTCTAGGACGAGCGGTTTGGGCCGTGCGTTTTTTTAAAACTTCTCCATCCCCTATTTTACCCATTCAGGCATGGAATTCCCGAAAATTCTTTCTTACTGGATACTGACTCTTCACAAACAACACACTCTAAGTTTCATGGCCAGCAATTTGCACTGTGCATTTATTTAAAACTTCCATCTCCTTTTTTATTACCTCTGGGGCTGAATTTTATAAAATAATGAAATACATTATATTTGCCGTGCTCAATTTACAATAAAATTTGGCCAATGGAATAAAAAAGATCACACAAACCTTTACTCCCTAATACACCACTCTGGGGGTTGAATTTTGAAAAATCCTTCCTTAGTGGATACGTACTACGTTATAAGAGGAATTTGAAGAAGCGAAATTGTGAGTTCCTAGCGCACACCAGTTCCAGTGCGTTGATATACCAGACAATCTACCTTTGCCTTGCAAACCGTTCACAAATTCGAAAACACAATATTACGGGCCTTTTGGAAATGGAGGATCAATAAAGAAAACACTCACCGAATGTTTATATTATTTATTTTTCAATATAAACATGACCAATATTTGGATTTCGGAAATTAGCGACAATATCCGGCAGCCCAGCCTGGTTCCTTGTGGCAGTAGCCGGAGCAGCAGTTCCCTTGGCTGCCATCGGGTTGACATCCGTCACCATTGTTGATGCACGCCAAAACTTGGGTTGGCAGGATGATCGCTGCAACAACGAAGATAGCAATGAAGATAATTAGGTTGAACTTCATGTTGAATTCTTGTATTGAACCTCGCTCTTGTTTACTATGAAACAAAGTGATAGAGTGGACATTGTTCTGTTAGCTTTTATACTCTATTTAACAAGCAGAATTTTCCTTATGAAAAACATTTGAAAAACTCCCAACCATAAGAAAAAGTCGTCGCCGAGATAAGAGTTTTACCTACACATGTTATCAAACAAAAAACTGGAAAAGTGCAAGTTGCACTCAAGTGGGAGGTTCTGTAGGTACTTTTGTTTAAGGAGGTAATTTATTATACAATCTTGTAATTTTGAACTTCATGAGCTAGGTTAGTAGATTTATGCATTTTAAATTAACAAGCTGATGAAAAACAACACGGTATATTATATATTTGATTAACTTAATTTATTTAGTAGGAAAAGTTCAATTACGAATATGCTTACAATAATTGGGTACCTAATACAATATTAAATACCCATTTATTCTAGGAAAAACAGAAACCACAAACGAAAAAAAGTACAACTTAAGAATTAATATCGTCGTATCGGTCAGATATACCTACGCAGCGAGCCTACAGAGCCTTGCGCACTCAGTTCAATAATGCGTTCAGGATGTTGTTGGGTCTGCCGTGGCAGAGCAGCGCTTTTGGGATATGTGTTTCCAGGCCATCATGTGCAAAAAATAAGCTCCCTGCTTGCCCGCATACGGGGTAGCAACAACAGCATTTTGAGCGCAATTGCTACACGTTTTGACTGTCCCATTCAAAATACGTGGGTCACGTCCTGTATAGGTATTAGGTATGGCCAGTCATAAAGTAAAATGTTTTAAAAATAAAATTTACGTTCTAGGTTAAGATTTCTATGGGTCTATGCCACCCGAAATAAAGTTATTAATATTATTATTAATATATCGTGGAATGGGAGGTCGTTTTGTATAGAAAACTTTTAACAGGATATTTTGGATTAGTTAATGCAGATAAAGTACTACTTAAAAACCTAAAAATAAGAGTAATCTTGATCAGTGGTTTCCACAGTTAACTCAAGCGCGTCTCACCTAACAATAATTTCCTAATTCGGGATGACTTAGATTTATTTTTCAATAAGAAGGATAAATTTCTAGTATGCAAATGCAACCCAAATATATATTGCAATTTAAAATGCATGCAATGTTGTTTTTTACAGTTTTGTTTTGTTTGATCTGTTTGTTTGTTGTTTTGTTTGCTTTATTTGTCAATGTAAAAGTTGTGTGTTGTAAAATATTAATCATAGCCGAAAATTTCATTTTAGTCGTCAGGGTAATCGGGAGTTCGGAATGAAGACTAAATACTTGGTGTTTATGTTGATGTTACAAATCTATATATACTTATTAATACGCTAAGCGAAATATTTAGATCTCTTTTAAAAATTGCGCGCAAAGAGGAGGGTAAGATTCGGCAAAATAAAAGTGTATGTGGAGGGGAAGTGCAAAAACCGAATATTTTTTTCACATTTATGTTACAAAAATATAAAAAAAACATTGTTTTTTTTCACATTTATGTTAAAAAATATAAAAAAAACATTGTTTACGTTTTTAAACGTTTAGCAATTCTGCTAACATTTTTATTTTATACATATTTTTTTATGATTTTTTATTATTGATAGGCACGTGACACTATCTCACCTGATGTTAAGCACGCCTGCCTAGAAGCAACCCTGTTCACTCTTGACTTAAAACGCGTCTTTGAACGCCACGTCGGTCACACGTTGACCGCGAACAATTAAATTTCTATTGTGTCTGGTAGTTGGCAGTCAACGTGTTAAAGAGTGAATTTGTTTTTTACTCAGTTGCATCTGGTAAGACTGGAAACCGACTCTAACATAGTTGGGAATAGGTTCGGCTCGGATGATGTTATATAGCAATAGAAATATACACTCTATGAAAATTTAAACTGTCTAACTTTTACAGTTCATGAGCTATGCTGACATACAAAGGAAATGACGGACAGCAAAGGATTAGTATTAGAGTCCCGTAGGCCTCTGGGTATTGAACCCTAAAAACTAATAACAATAGCAGGAATATCCAACCGCAGTAGGCACAGTGTAGTTCTTCTTGACTTCGTCATCTTACGGTAAGCAATCATAAGTGAGAGTCACGTACCTACAACTTCTTTGCGTCATTGGATGCAACGTATTTTCTAAAGCAACGTAACTCATCGCTCTGAGTAGTGTTCTGGGTTTTTAATCAATCAATCAATGAATCAATCATTTGTCCATCCTTAATATTAGCTAATGGTTGAGGTGAAATATTTTTGTTTTGGTCATCTCTGTCGTCTGACAACTGGAAGCTGGCAACTTTGCCATGCTAAGCTCAAAAAAGGTATCCCAAAAAAAAATCGTAGTGTTGAATTTTGGCATCTTATAACTTAAAGGAAGCCACATTCAATAAACTAAGGCTATTTGCGGTATCTTATTTAAAAGAAAAAAAATCCTTAACATTCCTTACTAATGTTAAACACGAATATTTGTTTGGATGTTTGTTCCTCTTTCACGCAAAAACAACTGAAAGAATTTTAATGAAACTTTACAATAATAAAGCTATACATGAGAATCGCACGTTAAGAAAACTATAATACAGGGTGTAACGGAAAGGGTATATACATACAAACAGGGTGAATAGAGTATTTAATAACGAGTGTTTCCTCAAAATTTCAGCTCCCAACTAATAACTTTGAAACTTCACGATATTATTTAATATCGACAGTTTATTAAATGCAAAATCATAACAAACGTGTCACCGCACTATGAGGGTCATAATCCTGTCCGGCAAGGTTCAAGTATATCTATCTCGGGTTCTGCGCGCCTAGTACAGACCTATCGGGCTCTGCCTAACCGACGAAGGCGCGACGGCGCGGGCGGGCTCAACTTTACAATTATGTATGTATATGTATAAAAACGTTGCCATGTCGTTTCTTATCACCAAGAGAATCCGTGCCCTTCGGATGTATATACCCTTTCCGTTACACCCTGTATATAAAACTTCAATTTTCTCGAAACTGTGTAGCTTTTTCTGAGATATTGCTTTTGCGTTTAGCACGGCAGAACTGGTAACTGACAACAGGAAGCTCAAAATGGGAAGCTGGCAACTAGGAATTGCCAACCAACTACCTTATGTATCTTTAGATAAGACTGGGCTGTGAGAAAATACCTGAAGTGTGGGTGGAGTGCTTTTTATTGTTAGTTTAGTTCCATGTCGTATCTTCACCTTTTATCAATCGCGCACGGCCGATCGAAAGTTAAATTAAAATTTCCAAGGTCCGTCCGTGGATGGGTGACAATCATTAGATTTCTATGGTGACAATGGTTACCTCCATAAATAATACTGAACAGTCTCAGCTGTTAGTTCCGGTTGTCATTGGTAGATCTTTAACAGTCGTACGGGTAGTTAGATAGGCAGATGGTGGTATAATAGGTATGATATGTAGGGGAGATAGGGGAGAGTTGGGCAGACAGGAGACATGGGCTTGGGCACCCCCCTGTAATTTCAATCCAGTGATGGAGTTGATTCTTTTCTTGTTTTGGTAGTTAACTTTAGCTACTGGCAGCACTGTTTAATTGTTCATCCTATACTATCTGTCATCTCGTTCAATTATCAAACACACACCCTTTTAAAGTTTTAACGATGGTCAATGTAATTTTTTGGCTCCCATTTCGAAGTAAATAAACAAAGATACAGCGAAAGGCATGTGCTTTTTATACTCTTTTTGCATTTGATAAAGTATAACTTTATCTATAAGTCACGCTAAAACATGTAACCAGAAAAAAACACAGCAATATTAAGTTGAAAAACTATGTTGACTCGTGAAGAATAGAGTATAGAAAGATTTCTATTATCTTCTAGAGACATGTCGCCGACGGAAACCTTTACCAACTAAGGTTTGTTGTAGCTTAGAAGTTTTGATCTGTTGGCTAAACTGAACTGTACCCCATAATTAGAGTGACACATCGTAACATTACTTACAATGCTAAATACCTGTAAGAATGGATAAGGTTAATTGTTTTCGTGTTTTACTCCGACGAGTTACTTTAAATTAATTGTACTACTTATGGTTTTTTATTAGGGTTCCATAATGAAGGAGTACCAATGGAATTCTATAGTTTAGTCTCCGCCGTTCGTCTGCCAGTGAGCGGACATAGACAAAGGTTGATAGACGACAAAAAAAAACTCAAAAATAACTAGAATACGGAATGACGACGCACAATATATCGATATGTTAATACGAAATTGCGATGCACGTTACCGCGATGGATCTTCACAGGAATGCAACCGGATTTCAAGCTGTACAATGGTGAAAGATTTTTTTAAATAGCTTGATTAGTTTTTGAGTCGAATCCTTTTAAACAAAAATCTAATCTTTTCTGTTTATAATATTCGGATAGGAAATATTAAGAATGAAATAAATTTTAAAAAAATCTTGTCGTGGTACGGAACCTTAGTCTTAGATCGACTTACACCAGCCAGTTTTTCGTTTTTTATGGAAGTGCACTCATTTTCTCTTTTCAAATAACCGAATTTGACTTCTATTGTGTTAAAGACATGACGATTGACAGCTGCAGTAAATAGTTAGTGTTTTATCAGCGTTTTTGCTTTCAATGAAATCCTTATACCAACGAGATAGAAGTCAAAATAAGCTGAACGGGCTTTAAAAAGGTTTTGTGTAAATGTCTAATCTTATTTTTAAAGAATGTGCATTTTATTGTTTTAAGTAACTAGTGAATAAGTCCTTGGTATTTATTGAAAATAAATAAATGATAACACATAAGTTGTCGACTGATTATAAGCCAAATTTTGTATTAATGTGTAGACTAAATTACGTACTTATATTATACAGTGTTGAAGGGACATCGTTGCAAATCAGACTACAGTGAGGTCCGCACAAGATTCTAGACCCCGCCGCTTTGAAGTTTTTAGTGGGCTTTTTCTTATTTTTTTACATTTTGTTTCATTGTTGGAGACTGTTTCTACGCAATAGAGTAGTACTTGGGGTGGATCTACTTTAAATCCACCCACAATTTGACACAACCTTGCTGGGGGGTTCGTGTACAATCGACTCGCATGACTATACGGTTTCAGGACATTAAACGGATATGTCTGTAGACTATGTACTCGGCTAGCACGGTGCCTAGGATCAGCAAGCACCATCCGGCCGTCAACGCCAATCAAACGCAACTACGCATTACTTACGACGCAAAGCAAATCAAATGCAACTGACGATTATTTATCTTTAAATTGTATAAAATCTTGCTTTCTACCAAAATTAATGAGACTTTCAATAAAAAAAACACTAACAGGTGAAAAATAACTCCAGTTTCGGAAGTCTGTGGCTTTGGTGGTTTCTGGATTATCGGTGTGGTTTCATTGTTTTTTCCACATAACGTCACGCCTGTAATCCCCAAAGGGCTAGCTAAATGTGGTTGTAGGTACCTGGTAGTACCTACACCCACATTTAGCCAGTTGTTTAAGTCTCAATTAATATGGGGCGAGCCTATTGCCATCAATCGAGCACAAATCCAGACTCCGGGCTACTACTGAGAAATGCTAGATGGAAAAACATTGAGTTTTTCCATCTAGCATTTCTCACACTCTCAACACTTTGTCCTACCTGGGGATCGACCTGTACTTCGTGCTCAACCTGCAGTACGCTTGCGACCGTTGAAGAGATCCGTTGCCTGTCTTCTTCTTCATCAGTTTTTCTTCAGCAAATGCTACTTTCGAAATGAAAATGCTTGATTTCTTATTAAAACTGTAGAAATCAGTGCGTGGGTACGTATATTTTTTGAGAAGTTACCTCAATTCCTCGAGGATCCCTCATTAGATCTAAGTTTTGATACAAATGGGACCAATCTGTTAGTATATCGAGGTTACGGAAAGGGAGAGGGAGATCACCCAGCCCGCAGCAGATGCACCGGGTGTAGGTGAAAGGCGGTATTCCAGCCCCCCCCAAAAAAGGTTCAAGGGCAACGAACACAGGATCCTGACTTTTCCCTGGCATAGGTGTTAGACGCAACACCGGGTTAGTTTTTAGTCAGTGAGAGTCTTTACTTAAATACAAAATTTTGAAAATGATCTATTTCAATACAAAACATATCAACAAAAGTCCTTCCCTTTTATCACCCCCTTGTGGGTATCAATATCAACCCAGCTAACATCACAAAAACTTTGGTTTATGGTCGTATGTTTTTATTTGTTTCAATTTATAAAACATACGAAATACACCGAAATATTTGTGATTTAATTTAAACAATAAAGAACTTGAATAAAAACAAAATTTATTTTCCCATTTCACCTCCTTAAAAGTTATGGGTTTTAGGCAATGATATTACAAGTAAAAAGGTGATCTCAGTGTCGCGTCGCGCGGTCAACGGACGCATGCGCACGTTAGTGTGCCGTTTTTAAAGATCGAATGTTGTTTAAGTAACATATCTACACCTTTTTACTTATAATATCATTGGGTTTAGAGTTGAAATTCTAACAACAATGTTAGCTCCCAATTATCATAAAAGTGATTTTTAATTCAAAACAAGGACTTTCCATACACAACTTCATCGTCTTTTAAAACCTTTCGGGAGAAGAATTCTCTACAACGCTGAGAAACGTTTAAATTAATTTTAAACCCTCAGCCTTTACACAAATTAGAAGATCCTAACTTCAAAACTCACGTACTTTCATATCAACTTCCATTCCCAAAAAACCGTTCTTAGTAGATAGATATACCTACTCTTCACAAAGAACACACTCTCTAAGTTTAATTCCTCTAGGACGAGCGGTTTTGGCCGTGCGTTTATTTAAAACTTCCGTCTCCTATTTTACTCTTTCAGGGGTGGAATTCCCAAAAATCATTTCTTAGTGGATATTGACTCTTCACAAACAACAAACTCCACGTTTCATGGCTCTAAGGCCAGCGGTTAGCACTGTGCATTTATTTGAAACTTCCATTTCCTTTTTTATTCTCTCAAGGGCTGAATTTTAGAAAACAACAAAATACGAAATACCCTTGAAATTGCCGTTTTGAATGAAAAAATTTAAACGATTTTTTTTCATGTATTTTTTATTTGTATTAATCGAAGTAATCACCCATGCAATCAATGCATCTTTGCCAACGCAGTGGCAGTTTATTGATGACCTTTTTAAAGAAATCAGCTGGACGGGAGGCAACAAATTCTTCAAAGGCATTTTGTAGTGCCTCTCGGGTATTGAATTTTTTTCCCGCCAAGAAGTTATCCAAATTCTGGAAAAAGTAGTAGTCTGTAGGCGCAAGGTCTGGTGAGTTGGGCGGATGACGGAGAGCTTCCAACCCCAGGTCTTGCAACTTGGAGACCGTCTGCTGTGCAGTATGAGGTCGCGCGTTGTCGTGCAGGAGCAGCGGAGACGAGCGATTGACCAATGCTGGTTGGAGATGTGCCAGCTTCTCCATCATTGTGTTCAGTTCTTCACAGTACACACATAATCACTAATCATCAGTAATGCTCACCCCGTTTGGTAAGAAGCTGTGATGAATCACACCGGCGCTAGACCACCAAACAGTGACCATCACTATTCTAGGGGTAAGTTTTCGTTTAGGGCATTGTTTAGGTGCTGAACCAGGATCCAACCAACTTGCTGAGTGCTTGCGGTTATCAAACAGAATCCATTTTTCATCGCAGGTAACAATGCGGTTCAAAATTCCTTCATTTGTGTGTCTGTTGAGCAGTGCAAGGCACGTCTCGACGCGTACTTCGCGCTGGCGATCATTGAGTTCGTGGGGCACCCATTTGTCAAGCTTTTTTACCTTGCCAATTTGACGCAAATGGAGCAATATTGTTTTGACGCCAACGTCGAAAGCTGCTGCTAATTCAGCCGTAGATTGTATATCATCAGCTTCCACAATCACCTTTAATTCGTCATTGTCGACCAAGGTCTTCGGACGACCGCGAGGTTCATTTTTCAGGTCGAAATTTCCAGAACGGAAGCGAGCAAACCAATAACAGGTGGTGCGTTGGTTTGTAGTGTTAGCTCCGTAAACGTCGTTGATGCTGCGTGCCGCTTGTGCCGCGTTGCTGCCACGACGGTACTCATATTCCATAATTACTCGAATTTTTAACGTATCCATGATGACGAAAAAGATTGAAATGCGATGAAAATGTAAAACTAAACAATAAACAAATGACTACTTTTGGAAAAAAAACCATGTTTTTAAAATAAAATTAATTTGAAATTAGAATTCTTAGCCAAACAAAAATCATTTTGTTTTGAAATGGCTAGTACTGCAGAACGGCAATTTTATAGGTAAAGACCTATATTTGCCGTGCTCAAATTGATGCAAATGTGTCCAAGGAATAAAAAAAACACACAAACCTTTACTCCCTATTTCACTACCTTGGGGTTTGAATTTTGAAAAATCCTTTCTTATTTATTTATTTAATACTTCAAGCACACTAATGTACATAGGCGGACTTAATGCCATAGGCATTTTCCACCAGTCAACCAGTTTTAGGTGATGCAAAAAAAAAGCATGGTAGACCGTGCAATTAAAAATGAAAATAAAAGGATTCTAAATAATACTAATACATATTTTAAGTATAAAGGCATAAACATGTACGCTATAAATATAATATATATAATAAATTTAATTACAAAAAGATAGAAAGAAGAGTTAACATTAGCGCTGTGAAGATACTACTGCCAACTTCTTACGAATATGCTCGCGAACCTTAACCTTAAGGGATAAACGGTTGGTTGCCATCCTGATTTCCTGGGGGAGAGCGTTCCACAGAGAAATAGACTGCACAAAAAAAAACTATGAACAAAGTTAGAACGGTGAGTGGGACATAGGAGAAGACGGTTATGCGATGAGCGAAGGTTTTTATTGTGGTTGGCACAGATGTATTGAAAGTGAGGAGATAGATAACTAGGGCAATTAGGACAGTAAATAAATGAAAACAGAGTACTCTTTGCTCTCTACGAAGGCGAATGGGTAACCCCTTTAGCAGCGACCGCTGTTTGGAGATTTGATCATATTTACGCAGGTTGAAAACAAATCCAATGCAGTTAATAAGGAGACGGTCAAGTTTATTGAGGCGATCTGCATTCAGGTCATAGTAGCACACATCACCATAATCGATGATAGGGAAAATAAGGTCTGCACAAGCATTGCTTTCGTCTTCGTTGGCAAAATGTTCTTCAGCCGATACAGAGCCCGCAGCGTTCCAGTAACCTTCCGGCTGATACTAGTAACTTGCGTACGCCAGTTTAAACTAGAGGAATACATTAGCGAAATTGTAAGTTCCTAGCACTCAGGGTTTGGCCTTTGCGTTGATACACCAGACAATCTACCTTTGCCTTTTATTTAAATACTCGTAAATACAGAATCACAATAAAAGGAAAAAAAAGATAAATTCTTTCTTCGTTTCTTTCACAAACCGTCCACAAATTCGATAAAACAATATTAATAACAATAAAAGTATCCGGAACATTTTCCGGATACTTTGAAGCGATCACTTGTGAAGCCGTTGTTTAAAAGTGGAGATAAATGTGATGTAAATAACTATCGCCCAATAACATTAATACCTATAATTTCTAAACTATACGAGAAATGCATGTATAAAAGAATTAGCAGCTATTGTGATAAATACCAAATTATTTGTAAAGAGCAATTTGGGTTCCAAAAACGAAAATGTACCACCGCTGCAATATTTTCTTTTATGCAGGAGGTATTAACGCGCGTAAATAATAAACGTTTGACAACGGGGCTTTTCTTTGATCTCTCTAAAGCGTTCGACCTAGTTTCACATGAAATCCTATTGCAAAAGTTACAGAATGTGGGCATTAGGGGACCTCCACTACAATGGTTCTCTTCATACCTAAGCAATAGGCAACAGTGTGTTATGGTCACAAAACTAAATGAAAATCGGGATATGATGCTATACTTCTCAGAATATGAAACTATCAAGTGCGGCGTACCTCAAGAGAGTACTCGGACCAATTCTTTTTCTATTATATATTAATGATATAACTCAAGTTACCCACCATAAATGTATTCTATTTGCAGATGACATATTTATCGTGGTATCATCCGATAAAAAAACCTATTCGATTAGTGAACATAAAAACGAAATAAATTTAACAATAGGTAATTTAATTAATTAGCTTAATACTAACAATTTAGATATAAATCTAAATAAATCTGTGTATATTCAATTCAATCAATCCTATAATAATAGGTATAATTTTAGCTTGAACGTACCAAAGATTAATAAAGTCACAAGTACTATTCTTAGGACTAGTCATTGATCAAGCTCTAAACTGGAAATAAATTATGTAATAAAATAAATAGGTTTGTTTACACACTAAGACAGGTCAAAAATGTAACTTACTTAAAGACGGCTGTTATCTCCAATCATGCATACGTAGAATCTATATTGCGCTATGGATTAGTTATATGGGGTAACAGTCCTACTGATCTACAAAAAACTTTTTTACAAAAAAAACAACCGACTTCTTAAAAAAAACTAACAGGTGAAAAATAACTCCAGTTTCGGAAGTCTGTGGCTTTGGTGGTTTTGTTTTGTTCATTATTGGCCACCGACTCACCGTAAAGAAAGTCTTTCAAAGCTTGAAAGAATCATTGAAATTGGATAACAAATGCTAAAGAAGTTCTATCTCCAAACATTAATCTGTACATCTCTGCCAGCCCCTTTTAAAATAGAATGGCGTAATGTTATGTTGTGGAAATACAAAAGCTCAGCATAGACATCTGACTATAGCAATCGCGAATAATTTGCTGTTATGCGTTGAAGAGTTCCGTTGCCTGTCTTTTTCATCAGTTTTTCTTCACCAAATGATACTTTCTAAATGAAAATGCTTGATTCGTTACTAAAAATGTTGAAATCGGTGCATGTGTGCCTATATTTTTTGAGGAGTTCTCTCAATTCCTCGAAGATCCCTAATCAGGTATGAGTTTTGATGCAAATGGGACCAATCTGTTAGTATACCCTATCAAAAAAAACAAGAATTTTGAAAATCGGTCCATAAATGACGGAGTACTGAGGTAACAAACCCTAAAAAAAAAAAAATATACAACCGAATTGAGAACCTCCTCCTTTTTTTTGAAGTCGGTTAAAAAGCATTTGTATCCCAAAAAAAGTGCCTACGTGCAATATGTGGACTCAAATCAGATGTATCATGCCAACAATTCTTTAAAAGGCTTAGTTTGTTGCCTCTGCCCTCCTTGTATATATTTGAAACGTGTATGTTTGTTTGGAGAAACAAACACATGTTCCAAACTGTAGGCGAGGTAAACTCAAGAAACCGACGAGATCCGCACCTGCTAGTCATGTAACACCACCCGAAAACCTCAAAATATAATAAAAACTGCGGGGCTATGAGTATTCGTATCTTTAATAAAATTCCCAGTAATCTCAAATGTCTGAATACGAGACAATTTAAAATAAAAACTTTTTGAATGGCTTCATAAATGTAATTTTTATAGCATTAAGGATTTTCTAGATCATAAGAATTCATTTATATTGTGATTAATACACACATCAAAAGTGTCTAGGGATCAACATATTTTTTTGCAATAACTTTTCTCCTGATTGATTTTAATTAAAATTTTCTTTAAGGATTCATCAAATAAAGTGTTTTCGTTTGTCACAGTAACGATAAACCAAGTCACCTTTGCATTAATAAAGAAATTTGCCATTTTCCTAATAAAGGGATTTTTGACATTTGAACCACTAACATTAAAGTTCGAAAAAAAGACTGAAATAACAGTTTTCTTTAAAATTTTATTGGGTAACTTAAACAATTAATAATCCGTGTTTCTACCGCGAACACTAACAACACAAGAACATCGGTTTGGCATACTCAAAATGAGTTCATCCAAATCACGCTGTGGAATGGCCGCCCATGTTCGTTGCAACAACAAAAAAAGGTCTTCTTGCGACTGGATACCCTCCATATTCGGCAGAGCTCTTCTCTGTAGCATATCCCATGCATGCTCAATCGGATTCAAGTCTGGCGACTGAGCAGGCCAGAGCAGGATATTGATGTTAGCTGCGGCGAGAGTCTGTCTTACAACTCTTGCGGTGTGCGGTCGTGCATTATCATGCATTAACTGAAATAAGGGACCGATTTGCACTTGTAGTCTTTTGACTTGTGTCTTATTATTATTATTATTATTAATAATGATTTATTTAAATATTCGGATAACTAGGATCTACAATATTAGTAACGTACCTTATATCTACCTAGTGTTAGTACACAAATAAAAAATCAGACAAAATGAAAATAAAATAAAATTAAAATTAAGCCACTTCAATATTACGGGCCTTTTGGAAATGGAGGATCAATAAAGAAAACACTCACCGCATGTTTATTTATTTATTTCTCAATATACACAGGACCAATATTTTGATTACAGAAATTAGCGACATTGTCCGTAAGCCCAGCCTGGTTCCTTGTAGCAGTAGCCGGAGCAGCAGGGCCGGCTGGCATCGGGTTGACATTCGTCACCATTTTTGACGCACGCCAAAACTTGAGTTGGCAGGATGATCGCTGCAACAACGAAGATGGCAATGAAGATAATCAGGTTGAACTTCATGTTGAATTCTTGTATTGAACCTCGCTCTTGTTTACTATGAAACAAAGTGATAGAATGGGCATTGTTCTGTTAGCTTATATACTCTATTTAACAAGCAGAATTTTCCTTATGGAAAATATTTAAAAAACTCCCAACCATAAGAAAAAAACGTCGCCGAGATAAGAGTTTTACCTACATATGTTATCAAACGAAAAACTGGAAAAGTGCAAGTTGCACTCAAGTGGGAGGTTCTGTAATTCTGTTTAATCAATAATAAGTATTTTTTTACACAATCTTGTAATTCTGAACTTCTTGAGCTAGGTTAGTAGATTTATGCATTTAACTCAACAAGCTGATGAAAAACAACACGGTATATTATATATTTGATTTACTTAATTTATTTAGTAGGAAAAGTTAAAATATTAACTTATTCTAGGAAAAAAAAAGGAAACCAAAAACGAACAAAAAACCAATTAATAATTAAATAAAGCACTTAAGATTATGGAGCAATATCAAAGTCAAATCGTTTATTTTAATTAGACCCATAACAGGCACGTTACACTTACAAATTAAATAAATTAAGAGAATGATTCTAGTTGCACATTCCAAATGGTAGTTTTGTATGGAGAAGAATATGCAAGAAACTCCATACTTACTCTTTTAAAATAGGTTTACATTACTTCGAGGGAGGTAAGGTGAGGAGGGTAAGATTTGGCAAAGTGAAAGAGTTTATGTGGAGAGGAAGTACAAAAACCTAATATTTTTTCACATTTATGTTCAAAAAATATAAAATAAAGTAAAAAAAAACATTATTTACGTTTAGCAATTCTGCTAACATAGGGCGATCGCTAGTTTATAGTAATCGACGACAACAGTTGAAACGGATGATAAGAATAACGATCCATGTTCATTTCTAACTTATGGGGTTTCACATATAGCACCCACCTTCAGTGCCTATGCGGTACCTCTCCACAGATCCCGTTAAGAACGACCTTTACCGAGCTGATTAATGGATGAAACCAATTTAATATGTAAATAAATATATTACATACCCAGATATAATATATTTATTGACATATTAAATTGTCTAAAAAATTTCAGTCCAGGATATTTTTTTTTTTATTTCACCGGTTCAGACAAATTCCATACCTATCGAAAATAGGTACCTATGGAATGTGTCCATTAACCAAACCGGTGAACAATTTTTTTTTATTATTAATTAATGAAATTTTTTAGGCAACCCATACCTATGCAATATATATATTAACAAATTAAAAATATAAAATAGGTTTCATTCATCAACCACCTCGGTGAAGGTCGTTCTTAACGGGATATAAGACTATATGATTGCCTCGGTGGATGGTGTTGCAGTGGCCAAATTCTGGGCCAAAGAAACAATTTAAAAATGTAGTGTCTTTGTTTGCCATAGAGCGGCTTAAGTGTGACACGCAACACAGGGTTAGTTTTTAGTCAGTAAGAGTCTATACTTAAATACAAAATTTGCAATTGAATAATTTCAATACAAAACATAAAAACAAAAGTCCTTCCCTTTTATCACCCCCTTTGGAGGTATCAATATCAACCCAGCTTAAAACATCACAACAACATCGGTTTATGGTCGAATGTTTTTATTTGTTTCAATTTTATAAAACATACGAAATACACCGAAATATTTGTGATTTAATTTAATTTAAAAAAAAAATCGTTTATTTCAGGTCCGGGACCCATATAAAACAAAAATAGAAATACAAATACAAGCACATTAATTATCAGAAATAACACATAAATTAAAAATAAAGAACTTGAATAAAAACAAAATTTCTTTTCCCATTTCACCCCCTTAAAAGTTATGGATTTTAGGCAATGATATTATAAGTAAAAAGGTGATCTCAGTGTCGCGTCGCGTCGCGCCGTCAACGGACGCATGCGTGCGTTAGTGTGCCGTTTTTGAAGACCGAATGTTGTTTAGGTAATCCTATCCTATCCTATCTACCCCTTTTTACTTATATTATTATTGGCTTTAGAGTTGAAATTCTAACAACACCGTTAGCTGATTAGCTCCCAATGATCATAAAAGTGATTTTTAATTCAAATCTAGGACTTTCCATACACAACTCGTATTTTCATATTTACTTCCATTCCCAAAAAACTTTTCTTAGTAGATAGATATACCTACTCTTCACAGAGAACATATTCTAAGTTTTATTCCTCTAGGACGAGCGGTTTGGGCCGTGCGTTTATTTAAAACTTCCATCTCTTATTTTACTCTCTCAGGGGTGGAATTCCCAAAAATCCTTTCTTAGTGGATACTGCCTCTTCACAAACAACACACTCCAAGTTTCATGTCTCTAAGGCCAGCGTTTAGCACTGTGCATTTATTTAAAACTTCCATTTCCTTTTTTTATTACCTCAGGGGCTGAATTTTAGAAAACAATAAAATACGTAACTCAATATAATTACCGTGCTCAAATTGATGCAAATGTGCCCAAGGAATAAAAAAAAATCACACAAACCTTTAGGTCCTCCCTATTTCACCACCTTGAATTTTGAAAAACCCTTCCTTATTTATTTATTTATATATGTACAGAGTCGGACTTAATGCCATAGGCATTTTCTACCAGTCAACCTTTAGGTGATGCAGAGAAAAGCAGTGGTAGACCGTGCAATTAATTTTTTCAAAAAAAAACTAATACATATTTTGAGTTTAAATACATAAACATGTAGGTACGCTATAAATATAATATAGGTATATACTAAATTAAATTTCAAAAAGGTAGAAAAAAGAGAACGCATTAGCGCTGTGAAGATACTACTGGCAACTTCTTACGAATATGCTCGCGAACCGAATAGGAGAAGACAGTTATGCGATGAGTGAAGGTTTTTATTGTGGTTGGCACAGATGTATTGAAAGTGGGGAGATAGATAACTAGGGGAATTAGGACAGTAAAGAAATTAAGTAAGGAATGTTTCTAGTACTTGTAGGTATGTAGGTACTTATTTTAACGGTACCCCGACGTTACGTAAAATTTCATGGCTAAAGTTTTATTTTTAACTTTTTAAATGTTTTACTTTTTTTCGGTGGGGGTTTTTTAAATTTTAAATTTAATTTTTAGTTTAAAAAATTTTAAACGCAATAATTTTGTTTTATAGAGTTCACAGTTATCAGAATTTTTCAGTGCATTGTATGTATGAGTCAAATGCTGGTTAAAAATTAAATTAAAAAGTTAAGAGTTATAAGTTTCACCGCTATGTGTGTGTGTGTGTGTCCGTCTGTCTGTCTGTCTGTCTGTCTGTCTGGCTGTGGCACCTACCACTCTATTTTTAATCCCCTCTTTTTGCGTCGGGGGTTAAAAATAGAGTGGTTAGTGCTCTTTACTCTCCACGAAGGCGAATAGGTAACCACTTTAGCAGCGACCGCTGTTTGGAGATATGATCATATTTACGCAGGTTGAAAACAAATCCAATGCAGTTAATAAGAAGACGGCCAAGTTTATTGAGGCGATCTGCATTCAGATCATAGTAGCACACATCACCATAATCGATGATAGGGAAAATTAAGGTCTGCACAAGCATTGCTTTCGTCTTCGTTGGTAAAATGTTTTTCAGCCGATACAGAGCCCACAGCGTTCCAGTAACCTTCCGGCTTACACTAGTAACTTGCGTACGCCAGTTTAGGTTTTTCCTTAGTGGATGCGTACGTACAAGAGGAATTCATTAGCGAAATTGTAAGTTCCTAGCACTAAATGTTTGGCCTGTGCGTTGATACACCAGAAAATCTACCTTTGCCTTTTATTTAAATACTCGTAAATACAGGATCACAATAAAAGGAAAAAAAGATAAATTCTTTCTTGGTTTCTTTTACAAGCCATCCACAAATTCGATAAAACAATATTACGGGCCTTTTGCAAACGGAGGATCAATAAAGGAAACACTCACCGAATGTTTATATTATTTATTTCTCAAAATAAACATGACCAATATTTTGATTTCAGAAATTAGCTACAAATTCCGCCAACCCAGCCTGGTTCCCTGTAGCAGTAGCCGGAGCAGCAGGGAATGTTTTCGGGATAACATAAGTCACCATTTTTGATGCACGCCAAAACTTGAGTTGGCAGGAAGATCGCTGCAACAACGAAGATAGCAATGAAGATAATCAGGTTGAACTTCATGTTGAACTCTTGTACAGAACGTCGCTCTTATTTGCTATGAAACAAAGTGATAGAATGGACATTGTTCTGTTAGCTTTTATACGCTATTTAACAAGTAGCATTTTCCTTATGAGAAACATTTAAAAACTCCCAACCATAAGAAAAAGTCGTCGCCGAGATAAGAGTTTTACCTACATACGAGTATGTTATTAAACGAAAAACTGGAAAAGTGCAAGTTGCACTGAAGTGGGAGGCTCTGTACTTTTGTTTAAGGAGGTTTATGGACTTTGGTCAACAAGCTAATGAAAAACAACACGGTAAACTATATATTTGATTTATTTATTTAATACTTCAAGCACACAAATATACATAGGCGGACTTAATGCCTTAGGCATTTTCTACCAGTCAACCTTTAGGTCATGCAGAGACAAACAGTGGTAGATGCAATTATTTTCCGTTAGAAATTTAAAGAGAAGTAAACATACTTTATTTATATATATGTGTACAATAAATATGATAAATATCTTAAAATATAATAAATATATACCTACACAAAAAACTTAAACACATGAACATGATAATCATGCCAAGGGAAAACATTAGCGCTGTGACGAGAGTACAGCCGTTTTTTGTGAATGTGCTCACGATCCTTCAAATTAAAAGCCAATCGGTTGGTAGCCATCCTGATTTCCTGGGGAAGCGCATTCCACAAAGAAATAGTCTGGACGAAGAAGAAACAGTAAATGAAGTCAGTCCGATGAGTGGATGAGATGAGATGTGATGGTGATTTATTTAATTTATTTAGTAGGAAAAGTTCAATTACGAATATTATTTCAATAATTAGGTACCTAATACAATATCCACTTATTCTAGGAAAAAAAAACCCACAAACGAAGAAAAGTACAAATTAAGATTTAACTAAAGCAATATCGTATAATGGGAGGTCGTTTTGTAAAGAAAACTTAAAATAGCACGAACAGGATATTTTGGAATACATAGTAAATACAGATAAAGTTCTACTTAAAGACTTAAAAAAAATGAGCAATCTTGATCAGCGCTTCTCAAAGTTAAGTTAAGCGCGTCTCTCCCAACAATAAATTCTTAATTCGGGATGACATAGATAAATCTATGTCATCCCGAATTGTGTCTTCAATAAGAAGGATACCTATATATATTTGTTGTAAGCAAATGCAATCCAAATATAATTATATTCCAATTTAAAATGCATGCAATGTTGTTTTTTACAGTTTTGTTTTGTTCGATTTGTTGGTTTGTTTGTTGTTTTAATGTTTGCTATATTTGTCAATGTAAAAGTCGTGTGTTGTAAAATATTAATCATAGCTTAAAATTTCATTTTAGTCGTCAGGGTGATCGGGTGTTCGGAATGAAGACTAAATACTTGGTGTTTATGTTGATGTTATAAATCTATTATATTAATACGCTAAGCGAAATCATTGGATCCCTTTTTAAAATTGTGCGCAAAGAGGAGGGTAAGATTTAGAAAAGTGAAAGTTTATGTGGCACTCCACACCTAAACCTTAGTGCTCTTAGGTTTATATACTTTGTAAAACATTACATTTCAGAATGATTGTCACGTGTTTGCTAGCACACTCCACTATACCAAGAAAAAGTAATACACTATACTACGTAGTAAATATACTATCTGTTATCTCGTTCAATTATCAAACACACAGCCTTTTTAAGTTTTGACGATGGTCAATGTAAATTATTGGCTCCCATTTAGAAGTAAATAAACGAAGATCCAGCGTAAGGCATGTGCTTTTTATATTTTTGTTCGTAGTATATTTGCTAAAGTATAAATTTATCTATAAGTCACGCTAAAACATCTAGCCAGAAAAAAACACAGAAATTTTAAGTTGAAAAACTATGTTGACTAGGGAAGAATAGAGTATCGAAAAATTTATATTATCTTCTAGAGACATGTCGCCGACGTAAACCTTTACCAGCTAAGGTTTGCTGTAGCTTAGAAGTTTTGATCTGTTGACTAAACTGAACTGTACCCCATAATTAGAGTGACACATCGTAACATTACTTACAATGCTAAGTACCTGTAGCAATTGATAAGGTTTTTTTGTTTTAGTATTTACTCCGAAGAGTTACTTTAAATTAATTGTACTACTTATGGTTTTTTATTAGGGTTCCATACTGAAGGACTACCAGTGAAACCCTATAGTTTAGCCTCCGCCGCGCCGTTCGTCTGTCAGCGAGCGGACATAAGCTATAAAAGGTTGATAGACGACAAAAATAAAAAGAGACGACAAAGAGCAAGACGACGAAGTGCTATTACACGATTGATGAATTTGATGTAGACCTATTTGTATGACTGGAGATTCAATTAATTCATAAAATTGTTCATAAAATGAAAACTAACGGGTCGAACTATGTTATATTTTTATGGGACCAAATGGCAGCTATTCCGCATCGAACTCAAAAAGAATCACGTAAACCGGATCATTAATCTCGGAGTAATCGGTGTACATAAATAAAAAAATAAAAAAAAATACTGATCGAATTGAGAACCTCCTCCTGAAGTCGGTTAATAAAAATGATTTGATTTGATTTGATTTGAGCACAAAAAAGTAAAAAAGCTTCAGAAGCCGAAGTAAAAAATACCTAAATAAATCAATTAAAGGTCAAGCCATACGGAATTACGACGTACAACTTATAAACAAAAATCTATTCTTTTCTGTTTATAATATTCGGATAGGAAATAGTAAGAATGAAATATTTTTTTAAAAATCTTGTCGTGGTACGGAACCCTTAGTCTTAGTTCGACTCACACCAGCCAGTTTTTCGTTTTTTATGGAAGTGCACTCATTTTTCTTTTCAAATAACTATATTTGACTTCTATTGTGTTAAAGACATGACGAATGACAGCTGCTGTACCTAAATAGTTACTAGTATTTTAGCAGCGTTTTTGTTTTTAATGCAATCCTTATACCTACCCACGAAATAGAGGTCAAAATAAGCTGAACGGGCTATAAAAAGGTTTTGCATAAATGTCTAATCTTTTTTTAAAGAATGTGTATGTTATTGTTTTATGTTACTAGTGAATAAATCGTTGGTATTTTTTTTAAATAAATAAATGATAACACATAAGTTGTCGACGTTGTGTGACTTTCTAACTTTGGTCGCAGAAATAAATTCTGATGTCAATAATTCTAATTTTGGTGTCAGATATCAATTTTGGTGTTGTACCGATTCTGGTGGTGATAATAATTATATTATAGCTTTCAGGAATAAATAAATTTCTCTCACATACAGGGTTATTTTTCAATGACCGGCCAAATTTTCACTGGGTGTTCTACCCATGAATATGAACAACTTTCACTAATGAATATGAAAAAAATCTGCTGTTTCATACATTTTAGTCGGTATTGAACTTTTGTATGAAATAGCTGATTTTTTTTCGTGATTTCAGAGTTGATCCCATAGGGAAATTTGCTCATATTGGTAAAATTTGGCCGGTCATTGAAATCGACGGTTGAAAGGCTAATAGATCCAAGCGACATTTTGTAAAACTTGCAGGAGGACGGTTTAAAGTTTTTATTTTGGAAAAAAAAAACATAAAAATCATCAACTTGATAGACTTTTAGGAATTTAATACAGTATATCCCTCATTAAATAAGGAAGTTTTTTAAATTATAACTGAAGATTAATTTGTCTTATTTTAGAAATTTAGTGTCGGTTAGCCCTAAATGCATTAAATTTGGTTATTTTTTGAGAGAAGCAAAATGATTCAAATGCCTTCCGTAAATAAAGAGCTGAAGGTAAACTGGCTCAAGCATCAACTGAGAATCAAATAATATGAGACCAAATCAATTTAGCGCCAAATCTACTGACAGATGAATACGCATAATGAACCTAAGCAACATGATGGTGTTGCACCACAGTGAAGTAGTTGATGCAGATCCCATTTTTGGGTAGATATGTAGTAAATATTGATGGTTGGGCTATATATCACTATTCAGCAACGCCCATAAGATATTTTTAAGGTTGTTATGTCACTTAATACAATTTTAGACAGTGTCTAGTATTTTTTTTACATTTTTGTGTAGAGAAATCATTCAAAATATACATCAAATAATATGTCCTGGAACAAGGTACCTATTATATAAATAAAAAACTTTTTTGCAAAAACTAAAACCGACTTCAAAAAAAAACACTAAACCGTGTAAAATAACTCTAAATTCGGAAGTCTGTGGCTTTGGTGGGTTTGTCTTGCCCATGATGGGCCACCGACTTCCGAATTTAGAGTTATTTTACACGGTTTAGTGTTTTTTTTGAAGTCGGTTTTAGTTTTTGCAAAAAAGTTTTTTATTTTTCCATTTTTAGCTGTTGCCATAAAAATATTTGCCATGAATTTATTTTATATTCTTAATTGTTAACAATACATGTCATGATAATAAGGTTTTCCACTAATCCCTAATAAATTAAAATTAACATACCTAACTGACGAAATCTAGGTATATTGTACCCACCTGCGTACCCCTCAGAGCATACAGGCGTGATGATACGTCATGATGTTGTATAAACAATAAACATCCAAGCGATTCCAGCAATCACGACAGATTTGCCGTCTATTTTTGAAGAGTTCCGTTGTATATCTCCGAAGATCAGCACCAGATCTTCACCAAATTAAAATGGGACCACCTCAGGAGTATACTTTTTTCAACAAAAAAAGAATTTTGAGAATCGGTCCACAATTGGGGGAGAAATCAGGTAACATACATAAAAAAAAAAAAAAAAAAATACATACACACGAACATAGAAACTCCTCCTTTTTTGAAAGTCGGTTAAAGATGTAAAGTTTGTAAGCTTGTGGGGGGGTAATCTTTAGGAGAGGAAGAAGATTGCTTTAATGTCCATTAATTAAGCATATTTATGTTTACTAATATATATTGTAAAAACTTTTTTACAAAAAACACAACCGACTTCTTAAAAAAAAACTAACAGGTGAAAAATAACTCCAGTTTCGGAAGTCTGTGGCTTTGGTGGTTTTGTTTTGTTCATTATTGGCCACCGACTTCCGAAACTGGAGTTATTTTTCACCTGTTAGTTTTTTTTTAAGAAGTCGGTTGTGTTTTTTGTAAAAAAGTTTTTATTTTGTAATTTTTAGTTTCTTTGTGTGTAAAGAAAGTCTTTCAAAACTTGAAAGAATCATTGAAATTGGATAACAATTGCTAAAGAAGTTCTATCTAAACATTAATCTATACATCTCTGCCGGCCCCTTTTAAAATAGAATGGCGTAATGTTATGTTGTGGGAATACAAAAGCTCAGCATAGACATCTGACTATAGCAATCGCGAATATTTTGCTGTTATGCGTTGAAGAGTTCCGTTGCCTGTCTTCTTTATCAGTTTTTCTTCACCAAATGATACTTTCTAAATGAAAATGCTTGATTTGTTACTAAAAATGTTAAAATCGGTGCGTGTGATACAAATGGGACCAATCTGCTACTATACCCTATCAAACAAAAAAAGAATTTTGAAAATCGGTCCATAAATGACGGAGTACTGAGGTAACAAACCCTAAAAAAAAAAAAAAAAAAAATACAACCGAATTGAGAACCTCCTCCTTTTTTTGAAGTCGGTTAAAAAAGAAGAAGCTGTTGAAGTTCAACATACATAAATTTACATAATTATTAACTGATATCATTTAATGCAAATTGTTTATTAACAAGAGCAACATGAACACTCCAAAGGCCTATATTGCGCATTTATTGTAGAGAAGGAAACAATTAAAAATTATTATTGGCGTATCTCACAATTTTATTCAGTGTGTCATTAACTAAGTCAAACGAATGACATACATTAATAACACAAGTATTAGTAATACATAATTGATAAACCATCATGCTCACTAAATAATTCAATATTTTTAAGGACTGCTATTTGTATTTTCGAGGGATTTTATAACTACGTGGTTATCAAAGGTATAACAGGATTTATAATAAAAAGATCTACAAGACGCAGTAGTCCGAAGAACTACAACTTTTTTATTAGAGCGAAAAGGTACCAGTTTGTGCATTATACATGGATTAATCCGTATGAATATGTGGACCACAAAACACAAAAAAAAATCAGAAGTCCAAAATATACGAATAAAATTCAGGCTGCACCCTGCAAAACCGGTTTAATGGGCACCAGTGTTTATTCTACGACGTCCAAGATTTTAAAATAAATTGCCCTGTTGTATTACAGACATTGGCCACTTGCACATATTTAAGGTACAAAACAGTGCTACAGTGTGAAAGAATATCTAAAAGGGAATGCTTATGGCCAATAACATCTGTGCGTTTCCTTCGGATTCCCTGTCATAGATTATTACTAGTAGTATGCAAGAAAATATTTAAATTAATTGATTTATAGTGTTAACTAATTGAAGGACCTGTATAAATACAAGTTCTTCTAACTTTTCAAGCAAATGTGTTGCTGGGTAGTTTGTTCTGCCACTTTTTGGTGCGGGCGTGGGCTTTTTGGATGACTGTATCATGGTAATGTAGTTTAAAAAGTAGGAACTGATCCTCAGCCTCATTTTATAAATGAATTTTGATTTGATTGATGTGTAAAACTCATAATTTTTAATAATCTAGAATGTTTATTTATTTTATTTGTATGTCGTTATTTACTCTGACATTTTAATTATTGACTACTGGATACTCCTTGACATTGAGAAATAAAACTTTTTTGCAAAAAATAAAACCGACTTCAAAAAAAACACTAAACGGTGTAAAATAACTCTAAATTCGGAAGTCTGTGGCTTTGGTGGGTTTGTCTTACTCATGATGGGCCACCGACTTCCGAATTTAGAGTTATTTTACACCGTTTAGTGTTTTTTTTGAAGTCGGTTTTATTTTTTGCAAAAAAGTTTTTATTTTTCCATTTTTAGTTGTTACCATAAAAATATTTGCCATGAATTTATTTTATATTGTTAATTGTTAACAATACATGTCATCATAATAGGGTTTTCCACTAATCCTATCGAGTGATTAGTGACTAAACCTGGTCCCTAATAAATTAAAATTAACATACCTAACTGACGAAATCTAGGTATATTGTACCCACCTGCGTACCCCTCAGAGCATACAGGCGTGATGATACGTCATTATGTTGTATAAACAACAAACATCCAAGCGATTCCAGCAATCACGACAGATTTGCCGTTTATTTTTGAAGAGTTCCGTTGTATATCTCCGAAGATCAGCACCAGATCTTCACCAAATTAAAATGGGACCACCTCGGGAGTATACTCTTTCAAGTAAAAAAAGAATTTTGAGAATCGGTCCACAAATGGGGGAGAAATCAGGTAACATACATAAAAAAAAAAAAAAAAAAAAAAAAAAAAAAAAAAAAAAAAAAAATACATACACACGAACATAGAACCTCCTCCTTTTTTGAAAGTCGGTTAAAAATGGTTATATGAGATTTAATAATTTTTATATTTTATTGTTAATCAGCATGGTATTAGGTTGCAATATAATATTATGTATCTGAATACAAATCTCTTGCTTATCAACATCTTAGATTATTAAAAAAACTAGAAACAATTTTTTTCCACCAAAATTAGGTAACAAATTATAATTGTTGAAATTCACTCTACTGATATTATATTATACAGGGTTGAAAGACGTCATTGCGAATACCATGAGGTCATCCGGTACTTGATTCTAGACCCCGCCGCTTTGAAATTTTTAGTTGGCTTTTTCATAATTATTACATTTTTTTTCTTGGGTGGATCTACTCTAAATCCACCTAAAATTTGGCTCAGCTTCGCTGGGGGGTTCGACTATACGGTTACAGGACATCATACGAATATGTCTGTAGACTATGTACTCGGCTAGCACGGTGCCAATGATCAGCAAGCAACCATCCGGCCGTCAACGCCAATCAAACGCAACGTTCAACTAGACGCAAAGCTAATTAAACACAACTGACGATTATTTTTCTTTAAATTGTATAAAATCTTGCTTTCTACCAAACTTAATGAGACTTTTAATAAAAAAGTAAATAATTCTAAAATCGGATTGACTTTCATGCAACCGTTTGCACATTTATATAATATTTATCTAGTGGGCCCAGTCACGCATTGCTGTGACACAGAAGTTAATGTACTCAGAAATCTTCTCCCAAACAAGGTTACCACAGTTACAGATTTTGATGGTACCTTTCTATCACAATCTGAACATATTAGGTAAGTACACATGGAGGACAAACATACCTACATTGTTTTATATTTAGATTGATGGAGTGATAATAAATTACACTTGCTGTGATATAATAAAAATGCAAAACGCATGGCCGACTATAGAATAATAAGAAGATTACTTTAATCACAACAGCTATAAACATTGCAGTATACAACATAATAATATAATTGTTATTAAACTATAAAACCGATCGATTTCCGTGACAGTTCCAACCTTTGGTTTATTTGAAAACCGATGTTAGGCATTTGGGACTGGAAAACTTTAAAATAAAAATAGGTAGGTACTTGTATACCTTAATGCGTATAATGTTAGTAATTCGAGTACACGCTTAAAAAATTGTGAGTATGTTACAAATGCAGATAAAACAATTTGACACAGTGTCAACACATTTTTTAAGCTTGTCAGTACAGACACACACACACACACAACACAATCACGCACATTATACGCTACCCCATACTGATTAATTTTCCCAATTGAGCATGAACTTTATTCTGTTCGTTATAAAGTTGAAAAAGTATTAAATAAATTTAACACTTTGGGGTAGCTGCAAATACATTCAATACTTCAGTACTAAGACGGGACATCACCAACAAAGTTTTTATACGATACCTACTCGAGTCTTAGTGGAGACACGTCTATGAGTTTAGTTTAGTACGCTCCGCTGCCGCTCCAATATTGCTACATTATTCTAGATGGCGTTACTGAGACGTGGGCTCACTTTTTACTATGATATTTCTTCGCGTGTCTCCTCTATAGTATTTTAATTCTCTTTGGTTAGCTCGTTGTGCTGGCCTCTGTAGGTACTTTTTGTTTAGTAATTTATTACAAGCTTAGATACACATCTAAGCTTAGATTGTGCTAAGTACAAGGTACAAGATAAAAACTTTTTTGCAAAAAATAAAACCGACTTCAAAAAAAACACTAAACGGTGTAAAATAACTCTAAATTCGGAAGTCTGTGGCTTTGGTGGGTTTGTCTTACTCATAATGGGCCACCGACTTCCGAATTTAGAGTTATTTTACACCGTTTAGTGTTTTTTTTGAAGTCGGTTTTATTTTTTGCAAAAAAGTTTTTTATTTTTCCATTTTTAGTTGTTACCATAAAAATATTTGCCATGAATTTATTTTATATTGTTAATTGTTAACAATACATGTCATCATAATAGGGTTTTCCACTAATCCCTAATAAATTAAAATTAACATACCTAACTGACGAAATCTAGGTATATTGTACCCTCCAGCGTACCCCTCAGAGCATACAGGCGTGATGATACGTCATTATGTTGTATAAACAATAAACATCCAAGCGATTCCAGCAATCACGACAGATTTGCTGTTTATTTTGGAAGAGTTCCGTTGTATATCTCCGAAGATCAGCACCAGATCTTCACCAAATTAAAATGGGACCACCTCAGAAGTATACTCTTTCAAATAAAAAAAGAATTTTGAGAATCGGTCCACAGATGGCGGAGAAATCAGGTAACATACATAAAAAAAAAAAAAAAAAAAAAAAAAAAATACATACACACGAACATAGAACCTCCTCCTTTTTTGAAAGTCGGTTAAAAAGCAACATCATCGTACATATACAGGCACTATGAGTTCTATACATGATCCCCAGCGCTGATTTTTCGTTGTTTATTTCCCTATTTCTTCGTTTTTCTGATGACTTAAGACTGTAAAGAAAAACATCTTATCTCTCATCTTATTTACGTCTTTGGTTTATTAAGTAGAACATGTTTGTATAGCACTAACTTTGGTTGTTAGAGGCCTGGAGACCTGTAACACAGGTATTCCTAGTACAGGCTCCAGTCTCCACAACATCGATGAATATATTACAATAAGTAAATGTAAATGTACTGTATAAAATTTAAAATTTCATTATGTGGTGAAGAAAATAAATGTTGTTATTATTATTATCTTTTTTCGGTCTACTCGTAATTTGATGAAATTTAAAATTAAAAAGTAAATAAGTCACTTCTTTCTTTTAAAATCTCATTGGTTTGGACAGATAATGATTTTAAACAGTTCTATGTAACAAGTACATAAAAACAATCTTCAAAATTAGAAAAGGATGATAAAAATTCCAACGCTAGGGGGTTCAGAATGATTTAGAGAACTCGTGATGTGCGTATGTGCCTCTACATCCCTGTATTTAAATGAAAAATTCGAGATTTAAATGTAATTATTATAAGAAAATTTCGAGATTCTAAATTAAAGAGTCCATATCTTTTGAATACGTTTAAGGAAAAAACAGCCATTATTTTAATAACATTAATGTTTAAAATTATGAGTTTTTTTTATATTTACCGGCGTCGGCTAGCAACCCGTTCTTGTTTGGTTGGATGGGCAGGCTGTTTATTTTGTCTAGTTTTGAATACCAGGGGCATTCAAGGGTTCCGTAGCAAAATGATAAATAAGAAACCCTTAAGGTGCTACTTCGTCTGTTCCTGTCTGTTCCCGTCACTGCTGTTTGTTCAAGCAACTACTTAAATTTACTTTTGGTTTTTTTATGTTTCGTGATGTCCGACTCGAAAGTCTCTTTTAAAAAGCTTTTGAAAGCTCCTGTACTTTACGGACTTTTGAATTAGCTCCCGAAGCACTTCTGGATACGTAGATAACTAGATTATTGCCAGTTTTCACACATACTAGGCGATGTCTATTCATGCACCCCATTCTTTGTTTTACGTAGTCAGCGGTCATTGAAATTAATATTTAGGTTAATTCGTTACATAAAACCATACTTATTGGATCTATCGAAATAAGTGATAAAATAAAATAAATGTTTCCATTTGAATTGCAGACATTTAAAAGTTTTATAAAGGTACTTGACCAAGACACATGGGTAATTCATAAAATCAAAAATAGCAATTACATTTACATACTCGCACAAGCAGGCACTAACGTACGTTATAAGTACATTGCCCCAATAAGACTGTGGTATTTTTATTTAAAGTTGCTGTAAATAATCCTGTCCATTTCTTTTATGTCTATGCTATACCTAATTTAATTAATATGTATTCTTTTTTCGTTTTTACGATTCCTTTGTGTTCTAAAATAAGCGGACGTTGTATTAAATATTGAAACAGTATTTGTGAATGAACAATGAAAATCATAGTCGGATTGCATTTTTTGTTTAATTTTTGATTTTACGATTTAACCTTTCAATCGTGTCAATTAGAGACACAATAGAAAGACAATGACAGCGCGGACGACGCGCCGTCCTCTTGGATTCTAATGAATTACAGGCAGCTTACAGACTAATACACGCAAATGGTGACAAAATATAAAATTGATGACAGTTGCTAATTACAAGCTTCCACTTAAAATTATATTAAGAATAGGTACAATATGAAAGAACAAAAATAAACAAAAAGACATGTAAAAGAGGATGACCGGTATGCCGTGATAAACCTTTAACATTCACCCTGTAATACAAAACACTAAGTGCACACACATCTTTTGAACCCAACTCCAGAAGTCAGTTACCAAAGGATTGTGCAAAAAAATTGCCACCAACGGAACCCTCTCTACGTAAGTGCAACTCAAACTGTTCCCGTGTTTATGTACCTTGATGACCTTCGGTAAAACCCGAACCAGCGGAGACGAGTTTTCCTTAAGGTGACAAGATATTTATCCTTATCCTTATGATAATCACACGTGCTTATGTAGGCGTACAATACTGCAAAATTGTATGCATGTTTGTTCCTTTATCACAACAGAAAAGGTGAACAGATTTGGATGATTGGTTTTGAAGGTAGCTTGTACCCTGAATTAACGCAAAACAAGGCCTACTTGAATGGTGGGCGTTTTCTAATTGACTTGTTACGCGTTAATTCAGGATATAAGCAATTAGAAACACAACCACTTTTCGGGATAAAAGAAGACTTATTTTTATCCTAAAAAATGGTCGTGTTCTTAAGGTTTCTAACCGTCGTTTGCTGCTATTCAACGGAAACTGTTTCGCAGGTAACACGACGAGGCACAGTTAGTAATATATAATAAGGGTTGAAGGGAAATTGACTCGTCAGTTACGCGTCGATTTCCCTTCAACCCTTAATAGAGTTATGTTTACATGATTTCGGAGCAGACTTTTTTTTCTCTTATTTTTCTATTTTTTTTTTTTGCGCTTTTTACTATACACTGTATAAGATTATGATCTTATACAGTTTATAGTAAAAGGCGCAAAAAAATAATATTAAAAAAATAATGTTTAAAAATTGAAATCCATTTAGGTATTTAAATTAATTTGAGGATCAGCTTTTTGAACGTCAAAAATTATGTAAGACAGTGCCCCAAAATGCCCTTTAACCGCCGTTCTGTTTGGTACATGATCTTAGAGGAAAATGTACCTTTTGAATTCATGGTCGCTTTCCCTCTTAACTAAGTACTTGACTGATTACCAACGTCTATCAACGTTGTCAGAGATATAGAAAAGGGTAAGTGGTACCTTTCATTAAAAAAGGACCGTTCCCTAGAGGTTGACAAAAGCTTCAATTGATCGGCTTCATTTGCGTAAATAAACAAGCGTAGCCGCAGGCTAACGCTAGTAGTAATTTGATATGCAAGCCAAAAGGAAAAATCGGCTTAATAAATACAGTATAAAAGCGTGCAGAGGAATGCCCGTCCCATCACTTTGTTTCATAGTAAACAAGAGCGAGGTTCTGTACAAGAATTCAACATGAAGTTCAACCTGATTATCTTCATTGCTATCTTCGTTGTTGCAGCGATCTTCCTGCCAACTCAAGTCTTGGCGTGCATCAACAATGGTGACGGATGTCAACCCGATGGCCGCCAAGGGAACTGCTGCTCCGGCTACTGCCACAAGGAACCAGGCTGGGTCGCCGGATATTGCCGTTAATTTCCCGATTTATCGTGATATTTTTCACATTTATAACGAATTCTACAAATGACAAAATATACATAGCGTGAACATTCGGTGAGTGTTTTCTTTATTAGTGATCCTCCAATTCCAATACCTCCGTAATATTGTTTTGTCGAACTTTGACGGTTTGTAAATAAAACAAAGCTAGTGATATTGCTCCTTTTGATACTATTTGTGCTCAGTCTGTTGTTTGTTTTTGCTTTATATCTGTTGACCAGTACCGTAGTGTAGATTGGTCTTTCTCGATTGTACAAATGTTTGTGATCGTGCCCGGAACACCTCCCCTAAGTTTAGCGAAGATGCATGATCCATTACGATAAGCCATCTGCAATTATATTGACTGACTATTTATTTTTAAAGTATCATTGTTGTTGAGCTAATTAGCACGTGTGAGATTTATTAGCGTGTTCCGATCATTGTAAACTATAGAGTACCTTCTTTGTTTATTTCAAAGGACGTACTTATTATATCACGTTGCATAAATTCAATTTATATATTTTTGTTTATAACCTTGTTAACTTGCATTTATTTGAAAACATATTCCCGTGATTGTGAATAGTGTATCTAACCACCATTCATGTCGTCTGACGGGACAGGCCGACTTGAAGCTGCTAAGGCTCTTTCGCCAAAAGGCTCTTCCAGACTTTACCCTGCATTGTATGACTCAAATAGTATTTCATCTTAATTTGTGCACTTTAAATAGACCTTTGAGTTTAACTTGACATTTCATCTCAGGGATCAGTCAGCTAGAAAATATCAGGTAAAAAAAAATACTTGCAGTAATCAACTGTTTTTAACTTGACATTTCATCTCAGGGATCAGTCAGCTAGAAAATATCAAGTAAAAAAAAATACTTGCAGTAATCAACATAACTTCATTTCAATATTTACTTCTTTACCGATCTTCCACTTTTGACCATGTTTCTCAAATCATAGGTAAACCAGGAAATTATGATGAAATATGAAAATGTGATACAATACAATGCATTGAGGTTTTTTCTGTAATTTTGCGTGAGAAAAATATTTGCTTGTAAAGCACACTAGGGATTACTAAGTTTTTTGCGAGTCACTAACCGCAGATCTTTACATTTTCCTGTTACGCATGGTGGGACTTTCTTACTGCATGTCATTGTTTCATTGTAAATATTATTTATTACCCGACTGCTTTGAAGAGTGTAATGTGTTTGTCGGCCTATGTATGTTTGTACGTACCTGTAAAGACCAAATGCGTGGGCCGAATTTGATGATTATAACGTCTATCGATTTATACTAATCTTGCGAGCGAACTAAAGACATGATAGTAATCAAAATTCAATATGGCGTCAACTGGATGCCATATTGTGAAAAAAAAAAGATAAAGTCGATGAACTATGTTAAGTGTGGTATCGTTGAATAGGTATTTGAAAATCAACTCTTTTTTCGCGTTCTGTATTATTGTGAGGTTAATTTACGCCTGTGGTCTGTGAGGGGTTTGGCAGAGTTGTAACTTTAGTACACCTATATTTTGACGGTTTTGTTTAACCTCCGTGAAGTAAGAGAGGAGTGTGGATTTGAACCTGAATGATGGCAATTAGGCTCGGTATTTTCTCAGATTCAAACTCCCAGCTGCCAATTATAAATCCGCCTGGAAAACATTTTAAACTTTGCCCACGACCTGGAAATCGGGCATAGGAACTCATGTTAAATAACGGAATTTACTGAAAACTTCTTTGACAAACAAATGATTTTGAAAGGTCATAGAGATATCAACATCGTCCTAGTCTTTGCCAAACTATATTGAGGTCTTCCAGTCTACCGCATGCAGCTAAACACCAGCTTCTTACATGGAACGACTACCTATCTGCCTCCACAACCCAGTAACTGGCTAACACGATAACTGACTGACAACCAGTCTAACTAAGGGGTAGTTAGACTCTCAGTCTCAGTCAGTCTCTTGGGGGTGCTGACTACTCGTGTCAACTGTCAAATATCTACAAATGACAGCCGAGATAGGTCTCGGCTGTCATTTGTAAATATTTGACAGTTGACGGCCGAGGCCGGGCTTATCGTGCTTTCTGAGACACCGGGGAACCATCAAATATGTAATGAATGGTCACTGGCCATCGAAAACTATATTTTTATGGTTGAATACTCTTTGCTGGCCATCCATCCACGTGCTGTACAAATAATGGATGCAAAACATTCTTTTACTTTGTTGTTTTTCCCATGGCAGTGCGAAACTTGTTTGTACCAATGTGACCATTTCAATATTCATATTATGTTAATTCTAAGCAGGTAGGTAGGTAAGTCTTAAACAACACTGACTTCAGTTAAGGAAAACATCGTGAGAATACTCTAACTTATAGGTAATTATTAAAACATGCTTAAATATATAACATTACGGCTGTGTTCCCCGGAGGATTAGGCAGAGGTAACGCCCAGATTTGTCAGTTATATTTAGGCCCTATGTAAAAGTCGCGAGCTTATTGCATAAATCCAAACTTACCGACTACAACCAACTACAACCAACTACAAACAACCACCCAAAGTCGGTTCTTTTAACTTCTGATGGAATGACCAAATTTTACTTGGCACACTCAGGAATCAAACCCAAGGAAACACCCTCAGCAGTAGAACTTGCGGCAGCTAGAGCAACGAGGCAATCAAAATAAAATAATAATAAAGAATAAAGAATATTTATTCACGTAATTCTACAACTGGCAACCCACTATAAGTAAGCAAGCGCTTTTACCTTCGCATTAAAGCGCGTTTTTCTCTTTTTATGAAGAGTTCTGCAGTGGGACAGTTAAAAGCTGGAATTGTTATTAAGTCTTCCTTCTTGTCCTGCTCGGCTGCAGCATCATCACTATATGGTAAGCTCAAAAGTCACCACGAGACCACACCCGAAGTTCTTATGAATACTCCACTTTCTAGGGATAAAAAAGTGGTCTTCGAGGTTACGTAATGTATTATATAATCCAAAGGTGCGTTCAAGACAAAATCCCCTCAAATCCGTTTAGCCGTTTAAATTTAACATTCTGTGTACCTATCTAAGTTTTGAATAGAATAATTTAGGGTCTTTAATTCTTTACCTAGGACTTGAGTTCTATTACGGGAAAGGTTGTTGGTGCGCCTGCGCAGCGGTTGACGTAAGATAGCGCACATCCACGGAATTGATTTAATCTGTGTCAATATTGACGCGGAGGCGTTGTGGGAACCGCACAGTGTGCACAGGTGGGCTTTCTTAACTCACATACATGGTGTTCTAAAACCTTTATAATTATTTTAAGGTAAGAGAGGCAATAAATACTTATTACCATTATAAGATATGAATTAACTTAAACAGAACACTGAATCTAAGTACAGTTTAAATTACTATCTATCACTACTTTGGATGGATTTGATACTTAGTAAAAATGAAATTAAAATTTTTAAAAACCCCCACCGCAAAAAATAAAACATTTAAAAAGTTATTAATTTCACGTCGGGGTACCACTTTAGTAAGGAATGTTCCTAGTACTCGTTGTTATATATCCATCCATAGATCCATGAGCGGCATAACAATTACTCTAACACCAAGTAAGACACTTATAACCACATTAGAAGAAAACTTAACTAAAATAAAATAAAACAACTGAAAACAAAATACGTACGAGTTAGGATTAGAGGATGTTATTCCATAAAGCGCCGTAGATACAAACAGATGAAATGAAAAACAATGTTATAGACAGTAGAAACATTTTTACGATGAGAAGTTTATACTGCCTCGTTGGTAGTGGTCGCAAGCGCTACTGCCTACTGTTATGTATGTTATGTTTATAAATTAAGAAGATTTATGTCACTGACTTCAAGTAACAAAATACAGAAGAAGGTCTGCAGTGCGTTTAGACTCAAACAGGAGAAACTTCCTATAGATAGCATTTTGCTTCTAGAATATAGGACTAATACATACAAAAATCTCGTTCAGTTAGTAAGAAGAAGGTTTTAAAATCAAGAAATAGGTTCTAAATTCACCTCTAACATTAAACTTTCGGAAATAGATCATCCTGTAAACTGGTTCGCTGTTAAAAAGGTTTAAAATAAACAAGTAATGTACACGAAATACCTGAATTTAAAGTTTATTGGCCACTTACAGGAAACACCTGCGAACAATATGGTGTGGTTTCATATTAAAGTAATATCTCAGCCATAGAATAATTAACACTTAGAAACCCAGTGCGAGTGCAAAAAGTTAGGCAGCTAAAAGTGTGCCAAAGTGGCCTTCTTTGCTCGGCGAGCCGTCAGTTATAGGGTCCCCAAAGTCACGTTCTTTCAAATACGGCTCACTCAACATAAAGTGATACACAATTACACCCGTGTTTTGTACTAGACGCGGCATCTGTGCGTTTTTTTATATATATAAACTCAATTGACTACGAGGGCGCGTAGAACGTGATACTCAAGGTCAGACTTCCGTGTTTAGCGACGGTTGCTGACTCTACATTAACAGTGCGCTGCGCTGGCCTACAAACCCAAGTTTTTGTTGATGTTTAAGTATCTACATTTAGTTACTCGCTGCAAAACTTGGACGTACGATAACTACCTGTAGCCCCGTTCGTGATTTATGCGACGGTTCGTTCTTACTTATCTGTTTGCTGACCCAAAATATTTAGTACGTAGGTATATCATGGAATAAGGTGCAAACAAATAAAACAGCTGTTTTACTTTTTAAGACAATACCTACCTAGTTTAAAAGTTAAGTATAGAATAATATCTTAAATGTTTTATCATCTTGAATGTTAAATATTGTAAAAAAGATAAAGGTTTGTCTAACCAAGTACAGGCATCTAACATTCGAATCCTTTTGTAATTCTCAGTAAAAAATTAGTATTTTTATTTTACCTACTTTCATTTTGAATAAAAATATTATTATTATTATTATCTCAGCATGAGAAAGTCATGTCGGCCCAGAGGTTAAGGCGACTACCTCTCATGTAGGTGGGTGATTTTCAAAATTTATGTACATTGTGGGTCGTGAAAACGTCCGCCGGAATATTGTCCAGGCATAACATAATAAACGATCAAATTATTGTTATTATTATTGAATAAAAGTTTATTGAGAAGGATTTCAACATTTCAGTTTGAAAAAAAAAAGTAGTCTGAAATGTATGACATTTATGTTCTTAGTGTCATAATATTTCCATACATCTACCTCGTGTCCCTAAGCGAGAGCGCGTTACAAAAACCATCATAAAGATTAAACCACTCATTTTATTGTAAGTTCTCTTTGCGCAATACCTTAATGGGTATTTATTATGTAAAGTATACAAAATTGTAATAAAAACTTTATGTAATAATTATAATAAAAGCCTTTCAAAATGTGTCTTCTATTTCATTCAATTTTGTTGATCATTATTGTAACACAAATATTAGTAGATATTTGAGGTTTTTTATTGGCAACACATTCTTGTCAAAGACGTCCAATCAGATGACAACAAAATATAACTCCGCCATTTTGTCTGCAGGTGTCATTGTTGTGAAAAGTGTGTTTCTTGCGGTGAAGTGTTTTTTCCACAATAAAGTTTTCATTTTAGTTGATCAGCTATAAAAACAACGGTAAGTCTCTGTCTTATTATTTTTGCATAAATTTAAAGAATAATATTGATTCAATTTGATTAAGGTGATAGACAAGTCCAACAACATTATTTTGAACCTTCAAATGTTGAAGGTCGTTATTTAACAAACCGTTGATTTTCATTTTCGTAACGATTTGTTTCATATTTTTGTTACGTAACAAAAAGGATGTAACAAATATGAAGCAAAGCCGATTTCATAATGGAATTACTTTTTTAATTATGCGTACCTACATACACGGTAATGTTTTAACTAATGCGCAATTTTTTTTTCTGTATTTCAGTATCAGCAGTAGAACATATTTCCACGAATAACTTTTTTATTTTTTTATTTTGTCATGTTTAACATACTGAAATTTGCGTTACGTCATTTGCGTTGCGTTACGTCACTTATGAGTATTTTTTATTTGGTTTATTACTAGTTCATTCTTAATAAAAAATGCTGATAAATAATAACTTTACTATTATTTTTGCAATTACGTATTAAAAGTAATTAATCATTTTTAACCGTAAGTTCTATCACCAATGGTTTATTTTCTGTAAGCTAAACATTTTACTAAATACTTAATGACCGAACGGAATGCACAATTTATTCTGAGACTGATTTTATAATTAAAGATACTGCTTATGTTATCAATAAATGATTAAGCTCTAATTTCATTGTTTTAATAGTGTTGTGAAACAGCCCTAATATTTCCTTTTTGTTTCTTTTTTGTAACATTGATCACTTTTGTAACGATATTCATTTTTGTTTCATTTTTGTAACTGTACAAAAATTTTGAAAATCACCCAGGTACGAGGTTGTGGTTCAAATCCGGGCAAGTACCAATGTGACTTTTTCATTTCGTATGTACTTTCTAAGTTTATCTTAGACATCATTGACATCGGTGAAGGAAAACATCTTAAGGAAACCAGTTATACTAGACTTATAATTAATATAAGTTTGAAATCGCCAATCCGCTTTGAGGAAGCGTGGTGATCAATGATCGAGCCTTCTCTGTATGAGAAGAGGCCTTTGCCCTGCAGTGGGACAGTAGCAGGCTGGAATTATTTTATTTCAGCATACAATGATAGGCAAGCAGTGATAGCCTGTTGTGACCAGCGTGGCCTATTGCGAAGTCACAGGTCTCGAGTTCAAACCCAAGGCGCACAACTTAGACTTTTCGTATTATAAATAATAAAAAAAAAAACCTTTTCGTATTCATGTGCGTATTGTAGAATATTATCACTTACTAGCAGACGTCCCACGGTTTCATCCGCGTAGGTCACGTTCCCGTGGGAATACAGGAATCAAAAGTAGCCTATGTGTTAATCCAGGGTGTCAGCTAACTCACCCAAATTACAACCAAGTAGGGTACCAAATTTTATTGAAATCCATTTAGTACTTTTTACGTGAAAGAGTAACAAACATCCATCCATTCATCCATCCATCCTCACAAACTTTCGCGTTTATAATATTAGTAGTAGAAACCGGCATGCCAGAGATATTTCTCGACGGGTTGTAATGCCAAGTCAGGGGCCTATGGGTGGCATTAACACTTTAACACCCAGGTTATTCACTCATCACGGAAGAGGAAACATACAATGTTAGTTCTACGAAGCTGATGTACCTAATACTGACGAAATAACATGTAAACTAGTGGCAAAGATGGTGAAAATAATCAGTGTCGATTGTTTAAATGATATGAATGTAATTTTATTTTTGAACGAGGAAATCTTTGATAACATATCTTGTAACTACGCGAAAGGAAGGAGAAGCATACAATTTTAGTTGTACGACGCTGATGTAATACTGACGAAATACCATGTAAACCAGTAGGTATATCACCATCTGTGCCTCTCATCATCTCTTATCATCATTTGTGAACAAGGAAATCTTTGATAACATCTCTTGTAACCTATTATAAATGTACAAGATTGAAGATTGCTATCGTTTTGCACGCGTTAAAAAAGATTCGTGGGTGGGGCGAAAAAAATCATAGGTACTGTGACGTTTGTGTGACATAGAAGTCCTTATGGCATGCAAGCTGGAATGATATTAGCTCTGGTTTTAGGAGTATTCCCGTTTGAGCACCTATTTATTGAGCACCTATGCATTAACCTATGGGAAATGGGAATACCTTTGGTGCTAAATGCATAGGTGCTCAAAAAATAGGTGCTCAAACGGGAATACTCCTGGTTTTAAAGAGACAAGTAGATTTGTATTATTATTATTTACTAGCTGTACCCTGCCACGCTTCGCTGTGGCCGTGGCACATTGTGATTGAATGGTTAAAAAAAAGAAAAAAATAATTAGATAAAAACAATCCTTGATGCGGATTATATATCATGCTAAAATTTCAGCTCGATCGGTGCAGAACTTTTTGAGTTTTTGAAGCGTAGGTACCCACACAAACCAACATAACATTTTTATATTTATAGATAGATTTATAATACACACAGTCTTATGACGTCATGTTCACTTTGTATTGTACCATTCAAAGAGATTTAAAATACTATAGAGCGGGCATGTCAAGGAATTGTCATAGAAAAACTTTGATCCCATGTCTCAGTAACGCCATCTAGAATAATATATGAATATTGGAGCGGCAGCGGAACGTACTACAAAAAACTCATAGACTTGTATCCAGCAGGACACACTTTTTCGGACGAAGATTTTGTTCGTGATGTCCGGTTTATAGGTATTGAATGTCTTTGGTACCATTAAACCAGTGATGGTTTGTCTTGGTACTCACATTCGCTTTATTAGAATCGCGGTATTGTAATGACGTAGAATATGTTATGCTACCATTGTATGAACTTTTGTAACCAAATCATTTGCAAATAATCTTTAACTTCATATATTTTATTGAATTAGCAAAGCTAGCTATTAATATAGCTCAGTCTATTGATGTTGTGCGCCCAAACAAGCTGAACTTCAGTACCACATAGCAGGTAATTTATATAATAGTATTATCCATAAACACTTGCTTCTACCCATAACTCTTACAAATTGTAAAGTGTTTTTTTCACTAACTATATAGGTATAATTTTAAGACCCTACCAAGAACGACCAAGTCAGAATGCAAAACGACGTCAGGCACATTGAAGAACGAATTAGCATCTTACATTGTCTCTCATCCATTCATGACATTCTTAAAGAGATACTTAAGTACTCAAGTAATGAAATACCTTTGCTCATCCTTGAACGGATATAAGTTACATGATAGTACTTTCATATATTTTAAACGCTGTCGGCGAAGGCACCGCGAGTGGGCGGCGCGGGGGCATGTCTCGAGAAAATTGTCATTTTCCTGCCGGCAGGTGGCGTACGTTGCAAATTTTCTTCGTCTAATGAGCACACCTGCCCACTTTATTACAGTCTAAGCCTCAAGTACTGATTTTACAACAGTTTTTGCATCATAATAACATTGAGGATTTCCTGCCGCAGACTAAGTTAATGACTTATAAGATAAAATTTATTAATATTGCTATTTGTACCGTATTAGCCGTGATTTGTATTTTATCGACTTATAAATATATTATCAGTCTGAGAGTCGATTTTTATTTACGTTATAATTACTATGACGACGATACAATCGGTGCTGATGATTACGAAATCTGTTTAAATTATACTTTTCATAGTAACATAATAATGAGTGCGTAGGTAACTCTTTGATAAAAAGTGTGTGTGTGTGTACTTATGTATACACGTTAGAACACTAATAATAGAAAAAAAACTAAAATGTTCACTATAGCTAACTTCAGGGTGTCGGTTCTTCGTGACTGTGTGCGCGCGCATTGTAAAAATGTACTTACTCTCATCATTTTTCCCCAAACTCGACAAAAGAAGTAGATATAACTTTAATAATTTATAGACTACTAAACTAGTAAAAAACGTGACAGTTCCTGTAGACAGATGTAAGTTACTTTAAGATCAAATCAGTTTCGAGACAAAACATAAAATGTGCTACAGCTCATTTATAGCTAAAGCCTGATCGGCAACCCATTGGAAACATTCTAAATTCAAAAGTGACACGTGTATCCTATCTGTTATTACGTTATATTTAATGAACGTCGTATGATTGTGATTGGAGGAGTGAAGCAGGTGGCCGGCGAGGCCTCCACATTTCCTATTAGAATCGTGTTAGAGACTCCATTCCGTAATTATTGGACGGCAGGTGGCTCGACGTACTTTCTTATCTACTAGCTATATAGGAGATAACGGATACCCATATATTTTTGTTTCGCTGTAATTTACTATCTGTTCTGCGCTTAAATGATTTCTTGTTCGGTTAGATAACGTTTTGAGTTATTGTTTCGGTTTTGAGGCCTTTGATGTGGGTGTGGCGGTGTATTTTTTTTCAAACGAATGCTTGAATCAATGATTGTCTCTAATCTAATCGAGATAAAGAACGTATGGGTATAGAAAATTACGTGAATATATAACAAAATCAAATTTACATTTTGAAAATTTAATAATTGAGAAAGTTTCAGTAACCGACCTGGTTACTGAAACTTTTACCTAACAAAACATCACGCCTCTAATCCCTAAGGGTAAGGCAAAGGTGTACCTGGTAGTACACCCACATTTAGCCAGTTATGTTTAAGTCCCATGTAATAGGGGGCGAGCCTATTGCGTTCAATCGGGCACAAATTCAGACTCCGGGCTTGCTAGTGCTGCTACTCAGGAATTCCAGATGCAAAAACAAAACTACACTAACTAACCCACAACTAAACTATTTTCTATAATAATTAAACGAAAATCACAAGTCGCAGCTAGATAATCTTTATTCAATATATATTTTTTATATAAAAAGTGCCTTTGAGGTAAAGTGCTGCAATGTAGCGCGATGTATATATTTGCTCGTCGTTGACGTCAACCTAGCTAACAAATTTTGTAAAAGATTATAGTATTTTCAATAAATGGTTTATCTTCAGATTTAGTTTTAAACTAGTTTTGAATTACGAGCTTCATTCAGATAGAGGAAGACCAAATAAACGCTAAGAAGTAAACTAGCTTAGACAATATAGCTGTAGAGGCACAGCGTGTCTTTCTCTTCCATACCTAAAATAGATTAGAATAAGGGCATGAGAATAAAAATTCCGTGGTTTCCGAGGTCTAGGTACAAACTAGACAACTCCTGTAAAAACTTTAATTTATTAAATAAAAAATAAATTTGTGTTACCTATTTACAAAACAAAGATATTCTTTTGACATGGTTTATAAACCATTGACACTATTTTTTTGTATTATGAACGTGACTGTGGTTGAAATACAGTGAGTCAAAAATTTTAGAGTTAAACTTGGATTCGTGGGATAAACTTGTGTCTGACTATAAACCACGTTCATAAAATCGAGAATTCGCAATTGCCATTATATCTAGTCTACAAAGAAATACGAGTTAAAAGGCCGGAAAAGGTTAGAAAAAAATCACACACCAAGACATTCAACATGCTATAAAAACTCAGTCAGTAACTCAAGTCTCTATATTTAATAGACGTCACATCGCTGCGCCCGCGCAGGTGTTAGATGTAACACTCGAGTTGACTGCTCGAGAGGATTGCGGCTTGATGCAGTACACTTGATGCTGTGCCTAACAAATCATAATACAGGGCAGCTAGATAAATATTTTAGGAATTTGTTTGTATGTTTGTTATAAAGGGTTCAATGACTAACAAAAAATTCTCTTCTTATACGGAGTGGAAGACATCAACGCACAACCTTCTATTATATAGGTACTTACCATGAATTTAGAAGATATGTTACGGTAAGTGTGATTAATTTAACAAATAATTACCGAAGTACAAGTAAAGGTAAAAAAAAAACTACAAATAGAACACTATAATACACGGGCATCATAGCAGTAGTGCATCAGTTTCACACTTTACAATTTGAAGCACAACATCAGTAAAACGCGTAAAATCAAAACCAACGAAAAATTATATTTCATTTTTTTTTCATTGTAAAAAAAAATACAAATCTTATAATTTCCCGTCCACCTGAATGGTAATTATGATTCTATGTATATTAAAAATCCAGCATATTACGTTAACATACTTTGATGTCTGTTAACGTCTATTAAACTTAACTCTCATGATGTTCTTTAATGACGATTTCATCATCAAAAGATTAATGTTTTCAATTATCATACACCACGTCGACTGGGTTTAAATGTTAATAATATTCATCATGGTCTGTTTCTGCAGTTATATTTAATTTAATTTCTTAAAAATAAATGTTGAAGTCATAGGTTGAAATAAAGTAAAAACTATGCTTAATGACAAAGTAAAATGTACTTTTTCAATTTATGAAATTGTTAACATCACAATACTGCGTCCACAACTCCCGAAGGGAAGAAGGGGTATAACTATAATACATTGCGCTAGTTATGTTTAGGTCTATTAGTTAATTTTCATTTTGTAAGACGACCGTATGGTTCACCGACGGCCACCTCCATTCTCATTAGGCTTAGCCACAAGGGCTTGCTCCGTACACCATATTTCATGGGCTAACAATTCGACACGAAGTCGATCATTTCACAAAACCGATATAACCTCTTTATTGTTCTTAATGTTGGGTAAGTTTATGGTTTGTGCAAGCAAATAACTTACGTGGCTTTTGGACCTTACCATATCTTGACTATACTTTCTTAGAATATTCTAACCACAACTTTTTCTTTAAGATACTTTTTGCACCGCAACACCTAACACATAGGAACATGATGCGCATCAAATACCAGTACATAGTAATATGATTGGTAGCGTGAAGCCTGTAACTAATGCGGTTCTAACACCTGGTGTCAGCTAGCGTAGCTTTTTAATCTTGTTACTCACTGTACCTTATATGCGTCCGTCTTGAATTACGCTATTATACCCACTATAGACTTAGTAGCTACCAGACCTCTTTCTTATGAAAAATGTAAAGTTATTTTCTGCATAGAAACCAAAATCTTGGATAGAAAAGATTTTTTTTTTAACAATGTTTTAGTAGTTGCGAACGTACCTAATTCATCACAATTATTATAGTCAAATGACGCATACACCATACACACTACGCACAGATTGATTCTTTTTTGATCAGTGTGACTGATTTAATTTCTTTTGTTAATCTTTTAAATATTGACTGTTTTCTTATATTTTTATATCAAATTAGTATTTTTTTTTATTTTGTTTTTGTGTGTTTGTCTATGTCTTTTGCGTGTACTCTGTAAATGATTTATCCTTATATCTATCTAAATGACATGGCTTTTGTCTACTGCTTTACGGAGCCGTAGGGCTCCGTAAAGCAGTTCATGAATCAACCCTTGGGGTAGCCCAAGGGTTGATTCATGAACTGGTTCGCACCGACAAACTGCAGTTTAAAAGTTATGACATATTTCATGACTATTGCAACATTTCGGATCCCGGTAAGATTTCTATCTGCAATGTTTCAGGTGTCGTCTGCAAATCTGATAAAAATGAGATAAAATAAAACGATAGCAGTGTTAAAATACATTTTATCTGAACATTATTGCGTGGAAGATTATTTTATTTTTGGCTTTACGGTCACCCAATAAATAATAAGTAATTATTTTTAGTAGATAGTGGCTGGAGTCTATGAAAAAACACATGCTGTGAAATAACGTTATTGTAGGTACCTATCTAGCAATAAACAAAGATATTGTGAAAAGAAAATGTCCTTGTGTTATAGAAATTTTGGCTAAGTACTTAATACACGTGAAAGAACCAAATGATGGCATTAGGATTGACATTACAGATAAATAACCACCGCTGTTTTTCACATAGAAATTGGCTTTTTTTTATCAAGAATTGCATACTCTACTTTGACACTGAGCGGAAATATCAGAATGCAATTAACTATTTATTGAGTGTCAAATCTTTGTCTACATTACAAATTGCTAATAGCAATATTTAAGTATTTTAAGTATTCATAACATAGGGGCAAAGCATGGCCAGAATTGATAATTTCCCTTTCAAAATTATCTCTTGCATTCGTCAGTTTCTTACACCGTTAGTCCGTTACCAGGCCTGCTAGATTAACACACCATACCATATTTTTTATATTCAAAACTAGTGCTTGACTGCAATCCCACCTGAAGTTAAGCAGTGATGCAATGGTGAAGTGCGCTGGTTTATAATTACGATAGCCTTTTAAAATGTCGCCTTGTCTAAATCTTTAGATGCGTATGGTCGGTCATAGTCCTGCGGTTAATGGACGTGATTTGAGCGCTCTAACGCTGCGGGCATAGAGCATAGAGCGGTGTGCGAGTATGTACCTACGTGAAACACGGCCGTCCTGTCACCTGCCCCTGCATTCCGAACACTGATTACTCCGCGCACCTGTACGAACGTACTGCCTTCTAATGCTTCGTGTTTACTTTGAATTTTATCACAGGAAAAGGATTATAGTAATACATGTGTTCCTTTTGAGTACAGATAAAATTCAACTTCGTATTTCATTTCTTTAAAATTTTAGATGTGATAAATACTTCTTCAAACTGGAATAATATGTTTGGGGTGTTGATCGTTTTATTCATGGTAGTATTGGTCGTCTTGATCTTATAATAAACTATCGGCTAATATGTTAAATGTGTTCTTAGTTCTGTTACGGAGTGTAATGCTGCCATAATGTTTCTTGATTAGGTGCAACATACGAGTCGGTGCGTGTGGACGGGGATTATCCCGGATTATTTTAATTACATTTTACGTGAGAAGATTTTTTAAATATGCATACTTAGCACCTACGTGTGGTGGATACATCTTATAAATCAGTTAGAAGCGGTGTTGATACCAATGGTGTTTCATTTTTGAAATTGTATTAAGTACCGTTTTCAAGTTCCAGAATCTTCATTTATCTATAGATATACCTTCAAATTTGTTTGTATACGTAAGTTCATGGACATTTTTCATCATAGTCACGTACTTATATCCTAAAGATAGAATAGGGAGTGCCTGTTATCGTTCTCCGAGCGATCTCAACGGCCATATTTGCATTCGAGCCATTTACCGAGTCAACATTTGCGTCATTGAATGTAAATCTAATGATTTACCATCAATTTATGCCTGATCTGATGATTCAAGCGATAGCCTTACATTTTGGTAATCATTCGAAAATTAATTATGAAAATATTTTGCATTAACGTCACCAATTCACCATATGCTTTAAAAAGGTAAACAGTTGCAACAGTTAATAGTAGAGGCAATTACTTGTCTTAGATAAGTGTCGGGTAGGTAGCAACGCGACACTGCCACATCCTGGCGTCGGCCTGCGCAAGCGCCGCGCACTGAATCTAATTAGTCGTTAATACGCACAGATCTACATGGAGTTGCATCATTGCATTGTAATGAGATACCGCATTCGCATTTTTCTCATTTTTGCTGCGTGATTGGGTTTAATATTTATGATTTAATTGTAATTCTTGTACGTAATAATCAGGTTACGATAACGAGGCTGCATAAGTACCGACTTTTTCCAATTTTTCCTTATTAACTATCGACATTATCTTGATGCGAATGTCAGATGAATTTATCATAAGCCTGTTATCAACATTGTAAGATTTTTTCGCTCTTCATACCGTGTAAAGATATTATATCTGATAAATGAAGAGGGAGAATCCAACACCATGGTATTGTGTATTGTGTGTGCATAGGTGTTCTTTTTGACCGTCATATTTCAGTGAGCATTCATAAGTTTTAGTCACCCACAATTACTATGTGCAATCGTGTGCAATATATTTTCTAACCCACAGCTCTGTGTAGTTCTTCATATCTAAATCTTAGCTAATGGCTGAGCTGCCGGTGATTATTATAGCTTCATTTGAATATTATCGTTATGGTGGCAACACTTGGAAACTGGCAGGAATGCCCATAGGTCGTTGGTTTGCGCATAAGTCCACCTCTATGTATCTTTGATTAAGACACGCGGGGACTGGCTGTACAGTGAGGAAATAACGTTACATCCTTGTAATGCGTGGGTGGACTACTTTTCATTGTAATGTATAGGTACTTTAGTTGTGTAAGTTGTTAAGCCTCTAGTTAGGTACACTTCTGTTTCGTTAACGGTCTAGAAGAAATGTTAAAGTGAAATGCTTTTTGCTGAGGAAACTTTGGCAAGGTGATGCACATGGAAGAAACCAATGATAGGCATTAGGATTGACATCACTGATAAAGAAACATCGGCTGTTTTTCACATAGAACTTGGTGAGAGTTTTCTTATTTGCGCGATAGTTATATTTTTAAGTGTCGCAGCTAATGCTTAGATAGGGGCCTTTTTGGTCTCGCATAGGTCTTTTTATTTATTTTTTTATTTATGTCTTTAGTTTTTAAATATTTTCTTAATTTGTTTTTAAATCTGTTTTGTTGTTCTTTTGTTTTGTGTTCTGTGCGTCCAAATAAAGTATTTTCTTTCTTTCTTTCCTACTTTTATAGTACTGACCACCGAACTTAAATATAAGAATGCAATAAACAATTGAATGCTGTGTGAAAATCTTTTGGTACGTTTTGTACTTACTCATCACAAATGTGTTATATAATAGCAATATTTGACTTGCTAAATTAGTATATTTTTTGTATTTATTACAAGATGGGGAAAACATAGTCAGAAATAGGCATTTCCTTTTAAGTGAACAACTTTTTTTAATGTTATATTTAAGAGTTACAACATCCCAATTTCGCGGCTTATCCCGACGCATTCCGCTTAATCTTGCTGGTAGAGTTTTCTATGTCGAAAAATTGCAATGGCAGAAAGGGACACAATCAGTAGAATGCTATCTGTAAGAAAATTGAAAAAGGCAGGGTAAATGGTATTACTGTTTTCTTCGGACGAGATCGATTCACAAACCATTTACAAGCATTCAATATGCTTGTACTTAAATGGTTTTTGAATTGCTTTTCTCACAGCCTGAAATTAAAATTATGTGTCCAATCAGGTTCGAGACATAGGTATCACAGTTTACATAAGTGAGTTGAAATTGAGTTTGTAATAGTCTATTAAAACTTCATGTACAATAAAGTCTTTATTATACAGTCATAAAAATAGCCCTTTATTGGTCAGAGAAAATGGGACTATGGTGATTTTGTGTTAGGTATTTATCAACGAGAAACTATAAAATATCCAAATTAAATGCTTTACGTTGGTCAGTAAATGCAGCACTTGAGAACGACTGCTCCAAGTAGCCAGTTTTTTAATGTTGTAGCGGTCCAATCTACTAACTCTTACTTACAAGAAAAATTACAAAAGTGCTTCGGAAATTTGGAAAAGGCGCTCACAGAATTGTAAAACTTGCCCAGAAAAATATAAAATTTGAAACTTAGCTTAGCTTACTAATTTTCAATTTTACGGGCAAGTGGTTTCACTAAGATACCTATAAAACGTAATTTAGACAAGTCGTCTTTTAAGTCAGCTACTTGAATGTAATCCTTTACATGCCGGAGAAAATGGAAAAAGTAGTAAAGTGTTAGACATAGTATAAATACATAAGAACCAAAAATAAATTATAGAATTGTAAGGGTGGAAGGGACATCAACGCACATCCAGAAATAATGAATTCCTTACATGATCCTGGACCCCTCATGTTTCTACTTTGAACTGTACAAATAAATAAATAAATAAATATTCTACAACTTATCACACAACGCCATTTAGTCCCAAGCTAAGCTTGAGAGCTTGTGTTATGGGTACTAAACAGCTGATAAACATACTTACATATTTCTAAATACATAGATATTATAGATAAATTACACCCAGACACAGAACAAATGATTGTGCTCATCACACAAACATTTGTCCTGGGTGGGAATCGAACCCACGACCTCCGGCATAGCAGTCAGGGTCACTAACTACTAGACCAACAGGCCAGTCAAAATTGTGCTTTCTGTTGACAAATGAGAGAATGGTGATTTTTTCATTGTTCTTTACGGTTTTAACCAAATAGTATCAGAAAACACATACAAATTAGGAAATAACCGAAGAAAAATTACAATCCTCCAGAATCGAGGACAGAACTGCCTGAGTTCTGTCCTCGATTCTGGAGCATTGTAATTTTTTTAGAATTTTTTCTAGGTGCCTACGTAGAAAAAATTCTGCCGAACTTAGCAGAAATCATGATCAACATTATACACAACTCTCACTCTTGAACAAAACACATTCCTTAAGTTCGCTCTAGACATTGTCATGTTCAAGGCGGTGGAAATTCGACAATCTGTCACTTAAATTCTATTCTTCCGTCTACAAATTTCGTTTTTACGATGATCATGCTAAGCGTGATGGTGTCCTGATGTGCGTCCATGTCCTTTCCACCGTGTATTACATATATTCTAACTTTAGATGACATTTCTGCATTCTGCATTGCTTGTAATAAATTCCCGGTCAGCTTTAATTTAATCGATAACCGTATGTCTGTCGTTTATGTCATCGATAATGTGTACCAAGCACGCTATTAAACTGTACACTTATTTATTTCAGGAATGTAAAAAGGAATTAAAGGTTTTACGAATAACTATGAATCTACAAATATATGAATATTCCACCTACTTTGACATAGCTAAGAGCGCGGCTTTTTTACCTATTAGCGACGAAACCTCATTTGTTATTATAAGCAAATAGCTCAAATAAGCACCTCTGACGAAGAACTGGATGAACAAACATACAAAGTCGCACCACAAAATTTAGTTTTTAACATTTGCTTAACTCTAAAAACAGAAAATTGACATAATCTAAGCTAATCTAATCTGTCAATATACTTACATCACGCGTCTCGTGATCTCGTCTTAAGCAAAGTTTGCGTAGGTACTTAAAACGTAAATAATTAGGTAGGTAGATAATATATCCCTTTGAAATGCGTTCTCAGCGAAAAACACAGTAAAGTCATAAGTCTTATCCAGATAATGTAAATAATCTCTTTACTAAGAAGTACCTAATGTAAGTAATGTATTACATACATTATATATACCCGAAGAAATAAAGAAATGTGAAAATATTAATACGTTTAAATCTAAATTAAAAAAACATGTTTATAACCTATAACGTCACCAACACACCAGATGTGAACAATGTAATACTAATAAAAAATTAATGTGTATCTCATTTTAAGTGAACTGTAATAATTGTTCTTATGAGAATAAACATTCTTTAAACCTAAGTATATATTATTATTCAAAGCATTGGACTTATAAAATAGCGTCTCAATTCGTAACGAATCCATTTCTTCTGGACAAGGTATCTAATAAACGTAACTGAGTATCTCTTAATCTATCCACACAACATCGGTTCCTTGCAGCGCTTATATAAAGTTGTAAACAACCAATTAATTCAATTATGATTTCAATTTAGCCGTCACCCAGCGTTAATGTAAACGGCCATAAGGCATTGTTTCCGAGAACGGTGGAGTCAAAGGGCGGGGTGTGCGCCGGCAAAGCCTCGCCGGATTAAATATAGCGCCGACATCACACGTAATAACCGTTGATTAAAGGCAAATCTGTGTAATGTTATTAGTGTGTAGACTAAAGTATATATTAGCGGGAGATATTTAATGTGCGGTGTTATTGTTTGCTTTGTTTTCATTCAGAACTCTTATGATGTGAGAAAAAAGTTATGGTCGAAGCGGTCTACTCGGGGACTTTGGCGTTGCGACGTTCGATAAAAAAGTGAGAGCAATATTTTGTTTGTTCACTAATGCTCCTTTTCACTAGGCGACACCTAATCGTAATTTGTTAATAAAAACGCACTGTTTTACTGTTATGTTGCAATATTTGGGAATTACATGTTTGTCTCGGTTTAATAATAGTGTCGTAAGTAAAAGCTGAAATCACAGATTTTATATGTATACTTTTCAAACAAGTAAAGAAATTGGCATTTTAAAAATACAACTTTAAAACTCATGCATAAAGTTTAATTGTTGTACAACTACTTACGGCAAAATGCGACCAACACTATCTAAGTGATTCCGAATTAAACTTAATCATCACTGTTATAAAGTTGTCTAGAAATAATATGAAGTGGAAACAAAGATTTGAAACAAAGAGAATTAGTTGCATTAAGTAGTTACATTTATACATTTATAAACGCCTAAGTAGGTACTCGAATTCTTCCGAAGGAAGAATGCAGATTAATTCAGCTAACGTGACTCAAGCGGTGTAATTCAAATAACAATTCACATGATTTTCAACGCTTTTACTCGCAGTAAAATAGCGATTTAATGTTGTAAGATAGCTCTACACGTACAGTCGGGGCTATAATTCAGTGAACGCGTAAAATAAATTAAAATGTTCGACGAGGTGCGGGCACAGTGTCATTTTCCACCTGCGACATGTAATTTGTCGTGTCGTTCCACTGATCCTCACGCGATGCACTAACTACCGTCCCTCTGAAATAAAGATGCTTTACTTTAAGAGGTATCGGTGATCTCAGATGTTTCGTTTTTCGTTCTGGTTTAAAAGCTTTGGAAATGCGCACTTAGTTTCGCGAAACGATTAAGATTGTGCTCTGGGTCGTTTGTCTTGCTTTAGACTTTTAAGCAGTGCTATAAATTGAAAAGGAGACTTTCTTTATCTGGTGGAGCGAGGTAATTAAAATACTTTTGTAAAAAAATAAGCATTTCGGCTACAGGTAAGTTTTGGCAGGATGGCAGCAGCAAACCAGTCGTCTAATAACTTACGACATCATTTCTCTAAGAGATGCAGGATGCAGGAGTCATTTACAAAGTAAAAACATCAGAGTTAGAGAAACCAGCCAATCCACTACTAATGAGTACTTAACTAGTTTCTAAGCCTAAGCAAAGCAGGCAATAGTCCATGCTCATATTCAAGCTAAACGACAGGATGAAGAAAAACATAAAACACCATGTTCAAAGGAATAAATACCAACGTCAAACCGTTTATCTCCTATAATTAAACCCATGGAAGTGGGAAAAAACAATTTACGTATACTATACATTATTGATTAAACAAATTAGTATTCTATGAGCGTTGTTTCCATTCACTAAAACGTACTGAAAGCACTTAGCGGTCGGCTGTATGTGATCTGTTAATATTTGCATATTATTTGACTTGGACTGAACAAATTATTTGGATTCATGAACTGCTGTTTGTCATGCTATTCTTCGGTTCTGCACACCTTCCACTTGACTGGCCTTTTATGTGGTAAGTATCAGAATTAAGTTATAAATCCGTTAAAATCTTTTCGTTGTTCTGACTGTTACTTTAAGTGTCAAGGCACAGCTAAGATTACTAAGTTAAGAAAGCTGTATTGACACTTTTTTGATTACTTACCTAATTAACTATACTTATTTATTTATTTTTACAATATTGTGGTAAGTACAGACGCCAGCACTTCAAGTTACCCCAATGTGTCAAATTTCTTTGGTCGTTTTTCAACTTTATGTTAAACAGAATAAAGTGTAGGTATATTCAATTGGGAAAATTTGACACATTGGGGTAACTTGACGTGCTGGCGTCTTTACATAATTATGTCAAAGTAGATTTACATAGAACATAATATGACCCGCAATTTAAACATACAAGAGAAATGATCACATTTATAATTATAATTCTATCAATTTGCTGTCCATTTTCTTTGTGTTAGAAATTAAACCATCTTTTTTTTAACATACTGAACCTTGACCACTCAGATAGCACATACGTACATATCTACACATTCTACACCCCACAGCTTCATAATAACATTCCGAGTGCAGGCTCCTAATTTAATGATGAAAGGGCATATTTTAACGACGGCGGCCATTACCTCTCCGCGTGCTATCACACTGGTGCTGGAGTTATGATTGTGCTCGATACATGCTACTTTTTTGTTAAAGGAGCTGGTGTTAAAATATCATAAGTTTGGTAGGTCAAGTAGGTACTTAACTCGCGTATCATTGATGTGTTTGTATGGAGAGTTTCGTATGGAATTTAAATTTCTTTGTCTTTGACTTTGACTTTAGAAAAAAAAAATAGAAACTTTTATTTTGTTTGTGGCGTGGGACTGTTATTAATAATATATCATGTTCTTTTTTATTTCTAAGACTAAATTTTCATGAGATAAGGTAAAACAAGATAAGATATTGTTTTAGTTTTTATTTATTAAAGGTTTTCTTTACGTAAAATAATGATTCTTACGTATTAAAATTGGATTGGATTGAACCAAGAACAAAAGAAATAAATATATTATATATTAAATATTTTTTTCTTTAAAAAAAATATATTATATATTAAATATTTTTTTCTTTTACTTCAGCGTTGTATGTCTTCTTAGTCTGTGCTACATAATTTTAATGCGTTTTGATTTATTTTTATTAAATGATTGTAACTGTTATTAGCAAAATTGCAAAAAAAATGCTAAAAAAACGCAATGCAATTGCAATTTTTTTTTGTAATTATTATTTATCGTGTCTAGGGGTGATCCAGCAATAAATTTCGACATGTAAGCTAAATTGAAAAATATGTGGTCATTTTTTCGACACCATTATCGAAAAGTATACATCCTAGAAATCAACGTCTCATCGAGGCACAAGACCGTTTAAAGTAACGTAAATCGTGAGCAAGTTTATGGTGTTATCTATAATTTGTTGTTGTCAAAAAACCGATAGAGGTAGGTGGTGATTGCTTTTCGTGCCTTATCACACGAAGCCCGGTTATTTAATGTTTTATCGGCGTCGGTAAGCAACCTGTTCCTGTTTGGATGGCCAGGTAGTTTTTGTTGCAAGTTTTTCTAACTGTATTTGTTAGGGGATATTGAGTACCTATAGAAGGTACACACATTATCACCGATCAGACTACCTTATCAAAACATTTTACAACGGCTTGAAGTGAGGTAACACGAAGAACACTCCCGTTGGGCCTTGATTCTAATACCTACATTAAGTTTATTTTAGGGACGGTACTTATAGAACTGCCATTCCCCAGACCACAGTCTTATTGTTTAGAGTGTTAAGTATCGGAGTTCCGTACCAAATTTATAAAACAGTACCCTTATGCTGCATCATATAGTACCCCGAATCTTTTGTCTATTCCAGCCCCCCTAGCCAAGTTACAAACGATTCGTATCTATTCTCTTTCTACAATCGAGAACGGCTCAAATCCCTTTGTTTTGACCACGTGACTTATCACCTTTCGCTAAGGCACGTGGTCAAAAGAAAGGGATTTGAGACGTTCTCGATTGTAGAAAGAGAATAGATACGAATCGTTTGTAACTTGGCTAGGGGGGCAGTTGCTAATTCTTTGTTTTTTACTTAATGTCCTATGACCCCTAGATGGGGCAGAGGGCGTCCACAGATATCCTCCATCGCGATCGGTCTCGAGCTTCACACTTCATCTGGCTCCACGTCAATCCGATGCTCGCCGCTTCTGCCAAAACGGTGCGACGTCAGGTTTGTTGGGGACGGCCACGCTTTCTTTTCCCTTAGGGATTCCAGTTGCTTATTCTACGAACTGCAAATGCCGTTAAAAAATAGCATAAATCTCTCCTTAACAAGGTATGGAACTTAATGTGGGCGAGCTAGAAAGAAAAAAAGAAAGAAAGAAAAAAAGAAAGAAATAAAGAAGAAAGAAAGAAAATACATTTATTGGCAACAGCTGGATACACGCACAGCAAAAATACAACAACACAAAAAAAGAGACAAAAATGGCATGTCTCACGGCTGCGTCAAAAGGTTCATTTCAACGGTAATGCCAGACAGATGCTGAGATCCTGCCTGATTTTCAAATGAACCTTTGGGACAAGTGACGGATGAGTAAGGATGTTATTAAGACTTGCACTTGTCGGTTTTTAACAAGCTTTTGAAAGCTCTTGTAGTTTACGGACTCTTAAACCCAAGCTATTACACTTTCAAATGCGTAAGTATCTAGATTAATGCCCGTTCTCAGTAACGCTCGGCGGTGCTTAATCATGCACCCAGAACCACAATGCGTTTTCGCGTGCCTTTCATATTCGTGCTACCTTAAACGTCGACCAGAAAATCATGAATAAACATAAAAATTCTTTTGATCATAATTAGGCTGATAATCAGCAATTTTTGAGCGTAAAACTAAAGAGAGTCTAGAATAACAAGAAGATCTTTTCACACAATACAAAAATGGTGTTGCATGCAGGGATACTTCATAATATATAGGTACTATTTTACTTAATTTGATGTAAAGAATTCGTAATAGGTTTTTCAAGGATACTTTTACACCCAGTAGGTATATCAATTACCTATTAATGTGACTTTTTCTAGGCAAATCACTGCACACCTGCCTAGTTTTTTCACTTTCATAGATTATTTAAGACATTATAGACATCGGCTAAGGAAACCATCGTGTGGAAATCTAGCCTTTTAAAGGAACGATAAAATCCGCGTTGAGCAAGCTTGGTGATTAGGTAATGATCGTAGCTTCTTATTATGAGAAGAGATCTTTGCCCTGCAGTGGGACAGTAACATGCTGTTATTATTGTTATGTAAACTAAACTACAGTATCTTATTATTATTCAATACTTTACCTAAGTATGTCAAATATCCATAGCTTATTGGTGAAATTCTTCAGAAAAGTCAGGTGCGTAGTACCTACTTAGGTACTCGCAATCGGCGTGCGTGTATAACAACATTTAAGAATGTAAACGAAGCAAAAGAAGTATATAAGAATCGTAACACATGGTCAAAGAGATTTAAGAAGTAGGTAGGTACTTAAGGATTGAATGTCTTCGCACATGGCGCTCTGAGTTTCCGCCTACCTCCATAGGAAAAAGGCGTGAGTTTATGTATGTACCTATACATACCTATATCAAATATGTGGGCACAAATTCTGTGACACCTATTTTATTATTGCTTTCTGACACTTAACTATTTTTTGCCCCAGACCTACTTAAGTAAATTAATAAAAAACGAGTGCCACTATTGGTACCTACTAAGCATTAATTATTATCTGTCATATGGACACGGAATTACATACCTATGATAAAAAAAAAATGGCGCCACAACTATTTTGGTCAAAATTTTGGCAGTCGAGGACAGCGTTTGGGTTTTTCCATTAGTAGTGACTGGTTTGCGACTTAGTGCAAAAACAACGTTCAGAATTCATCGCTAGAGGCTTCAAGTTCCGCGTTTGTTGTCCACCATACTGTCGCTGTAGTATCCAGATATTTGCGGAATGTCCTGATGTTAAATTTTTCCACTTCTGTAACATCACCAGCCATAGGTATCTATATTAATTTAAGATGTTGGCAACACTGTCTTGCGATGATTATTATCATTGTCAAAGTCAAATAATTAATTTCAATAACACCATTATACGACACATTTAAACGTCAGACATACAGGTTAAACAAAATAGGAAAATGATTCTAGTTACCCCTCCCAAAAAGTACCTACTTTACTCTCTTCAAATAGGTTTTACAATATCTTGTACCTATACATATTGACCTACGTTACGTTAAACAGATTGTATGTGAAGACGATGTACCTACCTACCTAGAATAAAACTACAATGCTTAGAAAGATAAGAGGTATTACAAAATAAGCAATACAGCTAACTAGTAAATTAATAATTATGTTGACAGATACATGCTGCTCTAATAGGTATTTACAAATATTGTGTAGCCAAAGAAAATTAAATCCTTTCTAAACTTCATATTTCATATTTGTTTTACGTTCCGCAAGGTAAAAAGATGTTCACAAAAAGCGCTTAAACCAAACCTGTGCAAGCCGTTGTAGATCCTGCCGGGGCACAGCAAAAGCAACAAAACTGTGCAACTGCAACCGTCATCGTTCAAAATTAAACAAAGATGTCAACCACTTAAATAACACCCCATTCGTTGACATTACACGGTGTAACAACCGTATCACATTAACAGCTACTTGTACGTATAACCGTAACAATTCGACATCCGGCAGGCTGATTACGTATCTTGCAAAAGCCGATCCCGAATTCGGTCTCATAATACCTGGCAACACTACCGGCGGGGCCCGCGACTCGCCGGCCGGCGTTGGAATGCAGCTAACCTGCATTAATTCACCCATGATTTATAAGGACCCGGCCTTATCCACTATTTACTCAGACAAAACGCTCCGCTATCGACGGTTTTATTTATATTGCAAATTAAATACCTAATGGCTGTTTCGCATTCCAATCTTTTATTCTCTTTCAGGTTTATTTTATGAGTTTTGATCGTCAGATTAAATTGTTTGGTATTTCATTCATTTAGTATCTATTTATTTTGTTAGTAACTAAAATAGCCCTCTATAATTGGACTGTTAGATCTTCAACAGTAGAGTATTATTATTATTTATTTTCCTCTGTTGCTGCCTTTAAACCGAGCGTTGTAGGAATCCAACAATGCACTTATGTAGGTTGCTATAGTATAGTTGCTGCTTAGGTATATTAGTGAAAACGGGCATAAATGCATATAAGATGATATATTAATGTTGGTAGAGAACTTTTAAGGTCCTTACAGGACCAAAGAGAGTACCTATAGGTAGTACTAGCAGACGACCCGCGGTTTCACCCGCGTAGGTCCCGTTCCCGTGGTGTCAATCCAGGGCTTATGTGTTAATCCAGGGTGTCAACTAACTCCATACCAAATTTTATTAGAATCCATTCAGTAGTTTTTACGTGAAAAAGTAACAAATATCCATTCATCCATCTATCCATATACTCACGAACATTCGCGTTTATAATATTAGTAGGATAGGATAGGTACCGAGTAGGTACCTACGCAAGAGTATTCCATTATATTCTATTTTATCTATCTGTCTAATAACGTATGTATGCTTCTGATTTACTTAACCTGTGGTGTAAAATGCTGTAAATGCAATGTGTCATTAAAAAAGTTGGTATTTGTATCTACCTACTACTAAACAATACCACGGTAATATTAACAATACTGAAGGGTCATCGCTATTGTCATACAAGTTTCACATATCAAACTAACTTTTCCAAAAACACATGTCGTTTAACATTTTGCTAATGTTGTTTTACTTAATTTATACATTCATTACTTTTATTCTTGGCCACCAGAAACGCCTGTTACAAAACTCTTAGCAATTACCATTGTTTGCATAATATTTGTTTGCTCATGTTTATAACTTTACAATGCCATTTATTAATGGCAATCCTAATAATACTAAAGTTATCGCTAATTTACCTGAAAATTAATAGTTTTATCGTCGTGGAAATTGAAACATAAATCGCATAAATTAACAACAAAAGAAAGGACATGGCCGAATCCTGCCCTCAGAATCAATTCATAATTCGTAATGTACACTAATTATTCAAATATTAAAATGACTTCTAAAATAAATAAAAAATTATCGCAACAATCACATTTCTCTAGAACAGGCGACAAAAAATCTTAAAATAATATGTGTGTTTATTGTTTTTTGTGGTTATGTTTCATTGAATGCAATACCAACAAAATGCATCTACGTTTCGATACACGCATATCACAAACACTGTATCTATCTGTAGTACGCGTGAAGGTTAGACTAAATTGTATGTAAAACACCCGTGACTGCCAGAATCGTATTGCTAGGGTACCTTAAAAAGTTAACAGTTTCACGATTATCGCAGACACTACTTTTCGACCTGCCGCGTGTCTTGATGAATAATATATTCAAATATTTATTTTGAAGAGTGTATCCAAACATCCTAAAGTTATTTTGACGTTTCTACACTCAAAACTATCACTGTGCAGTCTTGCGTTGATCTTATCACGTAACACTTGTGTTGTCTTTTTGTTAGTCGTTTATCGGACTTTCGTGTACGCTTCTAATGTTAATATTCTGCTGTGCTTATTGGACTTGTTTCCTTACGATTTGGATTCTGACGCTTATGATGTCCAATTTAAAGTATCTCTCGCATGATCATTGCTATTCAAAATGTTTAGGCACATTTTTTGTAACCTATTTATAGTATCTCTCGCTTCTTCTCTGATCATAAAACTTAAACTATTATGATAACACAGCTGTAAGCTTTATTTTAAGGTATTGTATGTCAATGTACATGAATATTTTTTGTAAGGGCACAGCTCTATACAAATTCCGGCCATGTCATTTCAATGTCATAAAGAATTTCGATCGTTGTAGCTTTCTACACAAATTTTCTGTAGGTATAAACTTTTATTATGCTACTTCTTCGTGAACTTCAAGCGCTAAACAGATATTCTTAAAACAAGGAATACTAAGTTTTCTTTAATTAGTGTATTATTAATTACCTCACGTACCTACCTACTATATGTCTTTATAACCGAGGAGGAGGTTCTAAATTCGATCGGTATATATTTTTTTATGTATGTACACCGATTACTCCGAGATTAATGATCAGATTTACGTGATTATTTTTTAGTTCTATGCGGAATAGCTGCCATTTGGTCCCATAAAAATATAAAATAGTTTGACCCGGTAGTTTTTAAGAGTTAAGTATACATTATTATGCGGTAAGTAAATGAGTTAGCTTAAGTATTAACTTAATTATTTCTAATCGCAAAAAATAACACGATCACAATAGTCGTCTAAACTGAATGTATGTATGGGAGCGTCGGTCAACGCAAGCAAATTAATAAATGAATACCATATCCGAGAGCAGTAGCCGCGGCGACGACCAGGCGGCCGCACACCTGCGTCTGCGCATCTCAGCCGACACAGCCGAATACACACCTTATTGCCGCTACACAAGTTTCAAAATCTAATGAGACCACTAAAATCCCTCATTACGAATCACGGATGTAACAAACAAACTATACAAAACACTGTAGTCTCTACCTTTACAGCAAAGTTGGATTTTACGGTCAATGCATGACTATAAAGATTCCTTTGCCGGAGAAATATGGTCATTTTTTATTTAAAGTAAAAGTTAACGAGAAACCTACCAGCTCATACAAAGGAGACCTTATTATTTTTGAGGCCTTACGCAAGTATGGTCAGTCCAATATACATAATGAGTTTGTGTTGTTTATGTTTTTAAATAGAATTCGGACTTTGAAATTCAATTACAGAACAACTTTTTGTTTCTACTAATAGTGTCGTGAGTAAAAACTAGATGGCGCTGTCGGTTGAATCGCTGCGCTCCAAGTTATATTATTGAGTTACTGGTTGAACTTAAATGTTTACTACTGAAATAATTAATTTGCATGATGCTTATGATTAAAGAAAATATATTTTCACATGAAAGATAATGTTAATAATTTAATTACGGTGTTAAAATAAAAAGTCCTAAATCGCGATATCAGAGTTTTCAATCAACTAAGCATGTGTTTGAAAATTCGTGTTACATAGTGAGGGTTCCGATCAGTTCAGTCATCGGGGTTACTTACAGAGTTCTTGTAACTCACTTCACCCTGTGGAAAGTCCCCGGAGATAGGGCGGAAAGCGCCACACCGTGAAGGTGGAGGCCGGGTCGGCTTCGTAGGGGAGGAAACCTGCGCGCGGCCGTACTCGTAGCGTTGCTCAGAGCAAAGAGAATATTGACAAGGCAATCTGCCTAACCAAATGGGGCTTACTCGGTCTGGAACCTCCTTTTTACTGCTCACAGATAAAGAAAGCTCATTCACTATTATTCTCGTTTCTGTCAGTTTCTGACAATTGATATAAAAAAAAAACGTTTTCATGAATATGCCTCCGTAAACAATATAAGGCAAATAGTTTCACAAATAGAAGTAATTAATTGTAATTTATATCGCATTTCTTTCGTATCAGAATTAATTTGCGTAATAAAACTTTATTACCATAATTAGAGTGCAAATGAGTTTAATAGAATTTTCTAAATTATGAATTATGTATAAATATAAAAATGCCTCCAGAGAGATTTGAACTCTCGACCCCTGGTTTACAAGACCAGTGCTCTAACCCCTGAGCTATGGAGGCTACGGCGAGGTGCTCGTAATTTGCGTTTGCTTTCAGACTGGCGCGGTGGGTACAGTTGTGTACACAAAGCATGCGTGTTATAAGTTCTTCATAATAACAAAAAACTTTTTTGCAAAAAATAAAACCGACTTCAAAAAAAAAACACTAAACGGTGTAAAATAACTCTAAATTCGGAAGTCTGTGGCTTTGGTGGGTTTGTCTTACTCATAAGAGGCCACCGACTTCCGAATTTAGAGTTATTTTACACCGTTTAGTGTTTTTTTTTTAAAGTCGGTTTTATTTTTTGCAAAAAAGTTTTTTATTTTTCCATTTTTAGTTGTTACCATAAAAATATTTGCCATGAATTTATTTTATATTGTTAATTGTTAACAATACACGTCATCATAATAGGGTTTTCCACTTATCCCTAATAAATTAAAATTAACATACCTAACTGACGAAATCTAGGTATATTGTACCCTCCTGCGTACCCCTCAGAGCATACAGGCGTGATGATACGTCATTATGTTGTATAAACAATAAACATCCAAGCGATTCCAGCAATCACGACAGATTTGCTGTTTATTTTTGAAGAGTTCCGTTGTATATCTCCGAAGATCAGCACCAGATCTTCACCAAATTAAAATGGGACCACCTCAGGAGTATACTCTTTCAAATAAAAAAAGAATTTTGAGAATCGGTCCACAAATGGCGGAGAAATCAGGTAACATACATAAAAAAAAAAAAAAAAAAAAAAAAAAAAAAAAAAAAAAAAAATACATACACACGAACATAGAACCTCCTCCTTTTTTGAAAGTCGGTTAAAAAGGGCGATGAATTGCTATTACCAGTCATTGTGTTTTGTTATGTCATTATACATAGGGAATGCAATCTCGTACGAGATTTCCGCCTAGCGAGATCTCGCGAGACTCAAAACCCAGTCTCGCGAGATCTCGCAAATTACGGGATCTCGCGAGATTGGAAGAATCGCAATTAAAACATATGCAAATGCTTGTTTTAAGAACTAGTAATTGACATGATATGTAATTAAATAGAAACTGCGTTGCTTAGTTATAAAAATAATGTAAGTTTTATTTTAAAAATCAACAGAGTAGTTATTATTTTGTCTCTAACTCTAGGAAAATTTGTTTATGTCTATAATTATTATACCTACTGTAATCTGCTAATCAGTTCAAATTCTTACAATATTGGTAACAAAACAATAATTATCTATATTTAGGCAACGGCCGGGATTCAGTTCGCGCGCAGTCGCGCTATGACCTTGTCCAGAAGGAACGAAGTAGCTGCGAAATGACACGCGATTTTAAGTTCATTGATATGGATGTTGCATACCTTACTTACTGAGGTTCGTACTAAAGAGCAATGTATTACAGAACGCGTCAGACTCGCGCGCGTATCTGGATAGGGCCTTAGAAATACACGTCGTCACGCTGCATTTGTCGATCTCGTTATCTCGCGAGATCTCGTACGAAATTTGACGAGATCCAATCTCGTAAAATATGGCCGGGATCTCGCGAGATCGGGATCTCGGCGAGACGAGATTGCATTCCCTAATTATACATAACTAGAGAAAATAAAACACTTAATGACACATATTATGTATATGTACTTACATAAATGTATAGGTACCTATTTATAGCTTGGTCTCTCTCTCTTGTACTGGAATGGTGCTTAAATATTAAGTAGGTTATTACTTTTACGTTTGCTCAAAAAGTTCTTAGTAGATAAGTACCCTATCATTATTTGAAATGACTAACTCCAGTTAGTAATTCAAACGTAAATTAGTAATTTCCTTGAATAATTAAGCCGCGATAAGTTGCCAGTGACGTAGATTTTGACATTCAAATTGTAACCAACATTGCGCGCCTACGCATACCGTTGACGATACGAATCTATTTGTTATACAAATCTTCTTACTACAAGCCTATCGATATTACCTATTTACATAGGAATTTAGCTTTCAGGGTTATCAAGCAATCTTTATATCGACATTAGCATAAAGAATAAGCCAGGGGCAGAGTAATTAACAGTAATTTGCGAAACAAAGTCTTTCTGGACCTCATAGTCTAATAAAGTAATACAATTAAAAGTCTGGTTTCACTATTTACTGTCACTGGTACCTACTGTTACCGCATCATCCCACTTATGGGTAAAGGACTCTCCACTTGACTTCCAACTTTTTTCGATCCAGGGCTAAAGTGGGCCCCTGGTCGTTTATTTTGTTCAGGCCATCCCGTCATCTTCTTCTGGCTCCATGTGATCGTTATGTCCCCACAGCTCATTAGCATACGGCAGAGAGGCCAGTCCCATTTAAACTCGGCGCCTTTTCGAGCAGCGTCAGTGTAGTGTGGTGTTGCGAATGTGGTCTGTTAATTTGACGCCAAGAACAAAATAAAAAGTTCATTTAGGCACTATAACATAGTACTGCGCTCCATTGCACGATCCCAACAATTTCTCTGCTCTCTGTTTATAATCTATATCTATGTAGGGGGTAATCTTCAGAACTAATGATCCAATTTTAAAAAATATTGTACTGGTGGAAAGCTACACCATTCCCGGTGGACATGGGCTACTTTTTATCCCCGTATTCCCACGGGAACGGAAACTATGCGGGTGAAACTGCGTGACGTCTGCTAGTTTTATTATAAATAAGAATGTATAGCTGTGACTGTACTTATGAAACGATAATCATTACTTATGTATGTAGATCTGATTAGCCTATATCTAACAGTACCTAGTTGAATGATTGGAATCTGTCTCATTATCAGGAAACACTTAATGGCGGTATATTTAATTTACGTTTATTTACTACGTTGTTTTCCTGACAGAAAATGTCTGAGTTAATAAATAGGGTAGGTAAGTACTAATTTATAAATAAAATCATATCAAAAGTCATTTATTCATCTTAGGCTGAGTCAAAATTACATAAGTCCCCTAAAAATCCTGCCCTTTGCCACGTTTTAGTGTTTTTGCAAATAAACTTCACATAATCCCCAAATATTTACAATGTCATCATTACATTTTCTTTCTTCATAAAAAATCTCTTGAATGAGCTCCTTATTTAAACAGTAGGTAATCATTGTGTTAAATCACTTTGATAAACCTACCCATGAATTACTTTACTACATTACCTACGCCGTAGGTACAGAATGCCATCGTAAGTACCTACCACAAAATTAAGTTGGCAAACTTTTAAAAGTTAATTAACGCTTCCTGTGAAGTCTCACATTACCAAAGGATGTTTTGCAAAAAAGCCAGCAGGTTTGTGTTAAATCCGTTCAGGTGAGGTTTGAGTCGAACACATGTGAGCCTGTCACCGGTGCCTGGCATTTAGCAGATCGCCAGATGTCGAGCAGATTGGCGGACACGAGCCAAATGCGGTGAACTGGAGCAAACGACGCCAAGCTGAGATATAAAACCACTTTGCATACTGCCCCTTAAACGGCAAGCACTGCTTACGACCGCTACTAATGGACGATATATAGATAAAAGAGCATAAAACATGAGAAAATAATCAAAGTCAAATCATTTATCATACTAAGACAAGACCATTAAAATACACCTCGATGAACTTCAAACTTGAATTATATTAAAATAAATATAGGGTGGTAATTAGTGACCGATACTTAAACTCGTGATTGTATTCATGATTTCAATAAACTTTCCCGAAGAAACTTTTTTTATACTTACACTACAAATTTTAACACAATAAAAAATAACAAAAACGCTGATTGAAGTTCCCGTGATCGATCACAGTAGGCACGAATCGGCACGATAGCTGATAGTCTGACCTCGGGAAGGGCAAAATCGTTGGGCAAAAACTACTAGTAGTAGCGTCACACGCTCCCCCGCCACCCCCACCGCTTCCGTTGAGCAGTACTGCCGTAATCGAATGAATTCAATTAATTGAAAGCTAATGAGTATAAAAAAAGTATCTTTGGGAAAGTTATTCGTATTCATGAGTCTACAATCACGTGTTTAAGTATCGGTCACTAATTACCAGTCACCCTATATGTATACAAAAAAAATAAAGTTGCATCATCTGCGTAGCCTTTTCCCAACTATGTTGGGGTCGGCTTCCAGTTTAACCGGATGAAGCTGAATACCAGTGTTTTACATGGCGCGACTGCCTGTCAGACCTCCACAACCCAGTAACTAGGTAACATGATTCCTCTTGGTTAAACTGGTTGTCAACAAAAATTCAATTTGCCCCTTCCAAAAGGTCGTATGAAAAAGAATGGGAAAAAAAACCTTGCTAACACTTTTAAAATTGTAACTACAGTATACTTTGTATAAATTAAACAAATACAAAGACGATGGACATAATCTATATCTATTCTATACTTATAATAAATCTGTAGAAGTAAAATTTCTGTACATTGAAAATATCAAAAAAATAAATAGCAGGGGGTGTTACTAGACCGACACCGAACCCAAAAATATGATTAAAAAAATTTTTGTCTGTCTGTCTGTCTGTCTGTCTGTCTGTCTGTCTGTCTGTCTGTATGTTCAGGTATCACGCAAAAACTACTGGTTCGATTACAATGAAACTTGGTATACTTATTCTTTAATATCCTGGGCACCACACTGGGTACTTTTTATCCCGGAAAAACAAACTTAATTTTGCGGTTTGATCCCTAGACCCGACCACTGTACCAACCGCAAATAATAAGTTTGTCGTAGGTTACGTCACCCGCAGTGGAGTTCACCAAGGGGCGCTGCATACGGCTAAGATATTATAATATTTAATCTTAAGATACAATATCGCTCGCTATAAAATTCAATGGGCTATCACACACTACGAAGATAATTCTGTACATTGAATATATATTCAAAATTAATATTGGAGGATGATTGGTGATCGATACTGATGCCAAAAATGCAATCAGTAAAAGTTTTGTCTGTCTGTCTGTATGTGCACGCATAGTTCAAAAACTATTCTAGGGATTTTAACCAAACTTAGTACGATTGTAATCAATACGCCTGGGCAGGTTGATCTTAGTCTCAGTTGTTTTACACATGGTCATTTGTACGGCGCTCTTTCCCGGGTCAATGGTTCCAGAAATCTTTATGCATACATACCGGAAGGATCAACTTTGAAAGTAGTCTATCCGGAAGTATTATGCAAAAATTATTACGTTTATATATCAACGCACAGCCCAAACCGCTGGTATTAGAGACATTAGACTTGAAGGGGTGTTCTTAGTGAAGAGTAAGTATCCACTAAAAAACGATTTTTGGAAATTCAGCCCTTATAGGAAAAACATAAGGGACGGAAGTTCGACATCCACGCGGGCGAAGCCGCGGGCAAAAGCTAGTATGTATAATAAAATAACCAAACTAAGACAGATAAATAAATAAATAAATGGATGGTATAGTAAAGATCTTAGTTGTTTCGTTTTTTTTTTACCTATAACACAACACAGCACTGCTTAGCTTCGAACTAGATGGCGTTGCAGTTGTGTGTAAGTTGTGGAATAGTACCTTTAAATATTATTTCGTATCAAATATGCGAAAATTAACCGACTATATTAAAAAAATACTAACAGGTGTAAAATAACTCTAGTTTTGGAAATCTGTGTCTTTGTTGGTTTTGTTTCATTCATTATTGGCCACCGACTCAAATCTGGTAGTATACCCTATCAAATTAAAAAAGAATTTTGAAAATCGGTACATAAACGGCGGAGTAAAGACGTAACAAATCCTAAAAAATAAATAAAAATACAACCGAATTGAGAAACCCCTTTTTTTAAGTCGGTTAAAAGAAAGAATTTGGTCTTGACAGCTTGCTGTTAATCTTTCACACTAATTAGCATCCATTGCTAGTATTAACATTATAATAAGTACAACATTTTAGCATAGGTGCATTATCAGAAATACAAAACGTAAATAATAAAAGGTGTAACGAAGACACCCGGATGGAACGAAGTTCCTTTCGATTAATTAGTGAAGGAGTTGTAAAATTCCTTCACTAATCAATCGACCGGGTGTCTTCGTTACAACTTTTGGTTTTAAAAAGTGTCGTTACAACTTTTGGTCTTAATTTTTTCCGTCTAGCCCCCTTTCGTAACTCGCGATATGGAACTTCGTTCCAAAAACTATAACTCATTAAATTAGTACAAATATCTACACCAAGCATACCTAATTGCATAACAATCTCTGTCAGGTTTAAACCTGACAGAGATTGTTCTTCAAGTTTTCCTTGTGTTTTACCTTCCGCAATTTAATATCTTTGATGGTTTTGACGCCATCATTTGTATGCACGTTGCGCATTGCTGGCGTCATTGATAGTATCATGTAATCTGGTATTAATACCTTGTAAATTACGAAGACTGCCACCATTTACATCAAGCCAATCGAAGCCCAAGGATGTGAAAGGCTGAGTCTGTCTGAAACTACCGGTTTATGCTGTAAAAATCTCCCCGCAAGTGAGGTGAACTGAATTGTCAATCGTTAAAATTCGTAATATAGCTCTATTTTGCACAACAAAAGATTTTTTTTACAAAATCACACTACAGTTTTGTTTTTTTTTTACGACGGCATTTGAAACCAAGTCAGAAGTTCATGGCATGAATAAAAACGTTGACAGTTCATAATAGTGATGATCACTGGGTAAAGTATTTCGTTTAACTCTCAAACAGCTAATTTCGTATTGGCTATCATTAGTGTGTATCTAAGATGACGTCATGGAAAGAAAGAAGAAAGAAAGAAAATACATTATTGGCAACAACAAAAATTAAACACAAAAATGGCATGTCTCACGGCTGCTGCGCCAAAGGTTCATATCATACGCACTTGCAGAGATGTGACGAAGCGCACAGTACCTCTTCTGATAGTCACCGTAACTTGAAGTCCACTTAATGTGCAATTTTTTTTTATTCTCAGTAATCATCAAAGTTCATTGTGCAACTGGACTGGCACTGAAAAGATGGCCAAGAAAGGTAAAAAGAAGAGGAGAAGTTTTGAAATACATACCTACCTCTATACTCCATTCACAATAGCCAGCGGGCATGCGAGGAAATGTCATAGAAAAAATTGACCCCATGTCTCAGTAATGCCATCTAGAATAATATACGAATATTGGAGCGGCAGCGGAGCGTACTAAAAAAACACACAGGACACAAGTTTCGGTCGAAAATTTTGTTCGTGATGTCCGGTCTATCGGTATTAAAGGTCTTTGACAATAGCATTAGATAGAAGTTAAAAAAGGTTGTTTTTACCGGGTTTTTTTTTTGGTTAGGAGACTGCCACGTTGGTCTAGTGGTCGAAAGCGCTACTGCTGAGCATGAGGTCCCGGGTTCGATCCCCAGGTCTGGCAAAGTGTTATTGAGTTTTTCTGTCTGGAATTTCTCAGTAGCAGCCCGGAGTCTGGATCTGTGCCCGATTGATGGCTATAGGCTCGCCCCCTATTACATGGGACTCAAACATAACTGGCGAAATGTGGGTGTACTACCAGGTACACCTCAGCCTAGCCTTTCGGGGATTACAGGCGTGACGTTATGTATGTATGTATGTTATTTTTAATGCAAACTTTAAACTTTGTTACAAAAGTAGGTACAATTAAGCATGTTACAAATAGGTACGATAGACCTCCACATCATTTCTCAAAACAGTGTGACAGCTGCTGTGTAATTCGGTGTCTATCATAATTTTAATATGCTTGATTGTACTTTCGTTACAAAGTGTGCATTAAATGACCTTTTTTTAACTTCTGCCTTATGCTATTGTAAATGGAGTATACTTAGTTTACAATATTTTTTATGTAAGTATAAATGGATTCGTGCTTTTTCCACGAGAACTTACTGCCGACAAATTGCATTGCAGTTTGGCAGATGCTATATGTTATGGTATAAATGTGTAACAATATAATTAAAATAAATACAAAAACAAAATATATTAGTAAACAAACTAAAAAGAGATAAAACTCACGTTACCAGTGGTAATTCAAGAACCCAGTCAACCATCCACAGACAGGGAAATCAGATCAGAATCATTAGTTGACTTTTCATTAATCTTGCCTTACATGGGTAGCAGCAAATCACTGATTAGCTGTTCTTTTCAATTTAAAAAAGATTATAGAGCGCGCTATCAACATCTGTGGTCCTGAAGCCAGACTATTATATTGATTATTGCTACTACCATGTAAGGGTATAAGTAATGTTGAACAGTTTGTCATTTGTCAAGCCGCGAACGCTTGTAATGTATGGAGCTAGTTTACCGACACGACGAAAACAGAAGTAATGAACGGTTATGGTTTTGAAATATTGATGATTTGGACTTCGACATCATCGAGCTTGAGAGGTAGGTACTGAATCGATATTATTGAATTTGAAGTTTGGAATGTCTATTTAGAAAAAAATATTATGTAGATATGCGACTATGAAGTCGCATATACAGGATAAATGGTAATTCAGTAAACGAAAATCTTGGTTTTTAGTGAGTCACAAATTTTATAAGCGTCTCCAAAAATTTGAAATGATATGTAACACCAAGTTACGTGGAATCCCAATTACGTCAAAGCCGCAAGTATATACTTACAGCTTTTTGGGCTGATGAATCAGCCTGTATATGTATCAGAAAAGGAGTAACTATCAATAGGTCAAACAAATCAAATTATTTTTGTGAAAGCTTACAAAAATGAAGGTTTCATTATAAATCTAACAGTGCACTTTTAGCTTATTAGTGAGAATGGGTAGAAAAGTAGTCGTATGTATATGTAGGTGGTCAATGTTTACTTTCTAGTATCAAGAACTGCTGCATTTTAGTTTTCGTGCAGCCTTCAATAAAAACAATAGGTACGTTTATGTACTAAGTATACGGTGGATTATGTATAGATGCAAGCTATTAATTGGATGATCTCATCTATAAAAATACCTCAGAAACGAGGGGTAACCAATTATTATTGCAGGTGTCCATCCGTACAAAAATGTGAATGTACAAAAAAGTATTAAGCCCAATCATATTACCAAAATGTTACGGTAAATCGCGTGCATCGATGCTGCGCGGCGTCGCTACTAGCATCTATTAATTGCTAAATTGTTCCCATCTTTCACTATTTCATATTAATTATCATACCCAATGAAATTATGCGTGTAATTGCAAATTGGCGATAAAAATAAAAGAAACTCGTTTCAGAGAAATAACAATTTTTGGTAACTGTGGTACGAGCAAGTGGTGAGAGGTCAAAGCTACCTCAGAAGTCGTTTAATTCTTGGCATTACCAAATTGGAAATCGAATGTTATGTATATTTCCTTTATTGAATTAATTTAATGTGGATTACAGCATCGTGCTTAGAAATATTTATGTCCTATAATGGATGGGAACCGTTAGCGGCAGGTACCTTTTTATTTTACTATAAAAAAACAATAGTTCGTAACAAAACTTACTTACATGGCGACACATCGATATTCTTAACTACTTCGTTTAGTAAAACTATCTCAAACGTCAAATATTTTCGTATACCTCATAAAATTTTCAATTTAGTTTATTGCAGATTTACGGCGCCATCTAAGTATTTCTCAAACGTTATCTTTAACGACAATGGGGACCATCTAAAAAATATAAAAGTACCGTAAAGGGTTAATGGAAATTAGTAGATAAACGGAGCTTTCTCCGGTAAGATATGGCACAATGTTAATAAAACACCTATCGGTGAATTGCGTCGTCGGTTCGGAAATTGGCCATCATTACGTTGACCGCTTATAGCTGCGTCTGCGCCGGCGGCACGTCCACTGTACCGCAAACCAATAATTTACTATAACGCACCGGTAATGTGCTCGGTGCTCTTGATTTTTAGGGTTCAGTGGCCGGTACAATACTGTTTTTATTACGAGTCTGTGCCTAAAGGCGGACACGCATCACGGTACAAATTAAGTGAAGCATTCTGTGAAACCGAAGTGTATACTTTGTACACTATAAATCAGGAATAATGCATTATCTTTAATGCTACCCAAATGTATTATAAGCGGAACTCATATGCGAATACGACTGTACTGTACTGTTGTTTTCCCCGGACCAGTTATTTCCACAAGTCGTTATTTAATTGGAGCGACTGGGTTTCTGAACTCCGCGAGGTTCCAGTTACTTACCCGATTAACTGTAACGTCGATCTCCAATAACGTGAAATTGAAAGTTAATACCAGTAATAAGTTTACATTAGCCAATATTATCTTTCATATGATTAAATATGCACTTTAATGCGCGTTCTGACCGACTTTTATTGGTATAAAATCTTTGTACTTAGACACGTTACGTATAAGGTAGTTCAAAATTTTACACGACTAGTAGATATTAAGTTAGAAACTGGCAAAGTTATTTAGAAAAGACGTTATTAATGTGCAATTGATTTCTCCTGATTAGTGTCTGGTACGATGACTATATGAGACTATACTCTCATTCATTATAAAGTTAGAATAGCATCGTTATAACGTGTGATTAGTTTAATAAGCTCCGATATTTTACGATCAAAGCGAAGCAATATTAAATTTACTATAACTTATAAATTGAACACTAAAATGCAGTAATTTAACAATACAACATACTGCAGCCTATTTAGGTACATTTGGCCGTTATTTCCGTAATGTTAAACACGAACTACAAATTCGGTAATAATGTTTACCCCAAAGAGATTTAAAAGACTAAATGTCTTTGGTTTACCCCTATTGGAAATAACCGTGATTTCATGCAAATTAAAAGTTTATGTAAATTCTGAATTCAAAGGTAAAATCAAAGTAATTTATTTGTCAAATACATTTAATATGGTATAGTATAGGTTTATGCTGTGTCACTTTGTTAAATAAAAGAAATGTAGTAAGTAGTTAAGATCCCTCGGCAGTCATATGACCCCTGATCTAATAAGATGGATAATAGGATTGTTCGTTTTCTGCGTCGGATCTTGTAAAAAATACTAGATAGGTATTATTTTATTTCAATTGTGCTTGTGCGAGGTCACTTGTGAACACAGGAAATAAGTACCCAGTTTAATAAGGAAGCACTTAATGTTTTTAAGTTACAAAGTTTTCCTTCACCGATATCAATGATGATCAAGATAAACTTAGACAGTAAACTTCGAAACATTTAAGATCAACGTACCGATGCCATATTTCTTTACCAAATCAAACAAGTCAAGAAACACACACTATGCCTACGTTAAGGCCACGCTATGTCCTATGTAGGACAAATGTGCCTAGGCTAGAGTAATGTCGGTGGACACAAGAAAGCAATATCTTAGACGGTTTGACGTGTAACTAAATACGTAAGCGATTGTATACTTTGCGTGCTGGCTAACTGACGGAATCGATAGGTCGCTGTGAACGCCAATTAATTTAGTTCGGTCGCTACTGTGTTGGGGCTCCAATCTGTTCAGATAAATTCATGACAGGGAATGGTAATGTTCCTGTAAGTAGGTATGTGCTGGATTCGGTTTTTTTGTTGGTCTCGAGTGCAACAAAGTAGTTATTGCCTATAGTATTGTAGTAGTATTTAAGATGTCATGCTATGCAAAAAGCAAGCTCCTGCTTTCCTGCATCACTTTTAAAGAATACTGGGCCCACGAATGAGTACAAGACTTATGATATTTGGCATTACTAAAGTTTATTTGGAAAAGACTTGCAGAGTTAAAACAAATTTTGGCTACTGATTAACCGACTATTCGACTTGTGTAAATATACTACATTTTTTTTATATATATAATGGGTCTGCTCTTGACCTCAATCTTGTCCTGCGGTCAAAGATGTGGTCGACGATGGAACGAGCTTACCCAAAAAAAGCCTATTAACTCGCGACTTAAACAGATTGGGGTCATATGAACTCAGGAGTCGGGAACACTGATGCAGGCAGGGAATTCCACTCCTTGGCTGTGCGCATAATGAAGGAACAGGCAAAGCGCTTCGTGCGAATGTGTGGAATATCTACAAGGAAAGGGTGCAGATAACCTGCAGTACATAATCATACTAATCTATTACCTACTGTCTCACTGAAGGTTCTTTTACAGAGAAGGCATGACCATTATTTCTTGCATATTAACCGTCTAATGCAAGATTGACACAGGAAGTAGGTAAATAATATAAATTGTAAAAGTTATATTGACAACAATTTGCACGGATTTAAAACCACAATCACCAACATAACGTTATGGTAAGTATTTTCTTATAAGGAAATTATTTTTTCTAAAGAAATTCGTAACTGGTATTGATTTCGTAAATGATGAAAGAAGCCAATATAATTTAATTGCTATTAAGAAGGTTCATAAAAGTTGAGAACTTAATAAGATTTGAAAAGCCTTTGGTTACGCATACTTAATTATCGAAGTTGGCAGGACATTCCAAGGGATTCATTAAAGGTATTGTTGACATATTTTATATTATGTTTAAGTTATTAAATTCTACTGTGTCTTTGAAATAAAAAAAAAGCGCGTTAGGTTAGTAGAGTTATGGCTTGTTAACTCAAATGAATATCATTCAATAAATACGTTATGCTAATTGATTTTCAACAGCTCAAATTAAAGTAAAAACAAATAAATAGATACCTAGTTCAATTCTACATCAAATTGTAACTATGAAATTGTAAGGCACATAGCTTGTGACGAAGTCTGTCTAGACGGGGCGCCCGTCATAATTTATTTAAATGCTTGCATTTGCATTAATAAAGCCACGATAAATCTGTTCGTACCTACACCTAAGTGCGACTGTTTGTGATGTAAGATAAATTGAATTAACTGATTGCGAACATTTGTTTGACTGCCAAAGACATGTAGAACGTCGAGTGCTTGTCAGCCTCTCGTATGTTTATTTGATAAACAATTTTAGGAGTTTATTGTGCAATGATGGTTCAACAAAATAGCTCTCATGAATTGAAACAAAGATACGATGACTAATACTATCTACTGAACTAATACAGGATGAAGTATTCAATTCCGGGCAAGTACCGATGTGATTTTTTTCAATTCATGTGATCTTTCTAAGTTTATCTTAGACATCATTTATTTATTTATTTACAATAAGCACACCAACAGCACAGTCACCAACAATATTCAAATAAAAATTACGTGACAAAAGGGCATTACAGTAACCATACACATAACAGGTATGCATGACATTGTCACAATGAAAAGTAATAGAGACAAAAAGGCAAAAAAATTAAACTAAAAAAAGTAACGAAGTGTGACCAGGCTTCAAACTAGGGCACTACAAACAAATTGAGCTACTGAGCCGCACGTTGTTCACACTGCTTATGAAGGGAACGTCTGTATGACATGAAACTCATAGAGAAAACCTCGATGGGGTAATCCGTCAAGTTAGACCTTTCAAACATCCTTTACATCGGAGAAGGAAAACATGGTGAGTACCTACTACTGGACTCATAGTAAATATAAGTCTGAAATCGCCAATCCGCCTCGAGCAAACGTGGTGATCAAATGCTTGTGCCTTTTCTGTATGAGAAGAGTAGGTACAGGCTGGTATTATTATTTTATTTACTACCTACTGGATGACGATCTCTTTTATTAGTTTTACGAGCTTCACTTTTTGATCCTAAAACTCAAAATTACAGAAATTTTCAAGACCAAATTCAGGTAGATTGTGCCTTCAATTAAAACCACTTCAATAACAGAGCAAAATCTTAATAAAAATGAATCCAAAAACGGTCAATCTTGGTCAAGGTGTGCTCAAGATCCGCTATCACTTGACACCAACTCAAGTAGGTACTTGGTCGGTCGAGGTCTCGGCGGTCTGGCTGTCTGTCCAGCAGAGCGCAGCCCGCGCCAAGACATGTGCTCCAAGCCGTGAGGGACGCGGTTCGGTTACCGCCTGACGCCGGATCGGCTTACCCGCTCTCTCTACGTCCTACACTTGATATGCTCAGACGCATGCCGTGATAATTTCGTGACGCATCGTGAAACAATACCGCTAAAGCACTTTGTAGTTGGCACGAAAAGCCCTATGTAATTTATAACTTTTTTGTTTTTCATGAATTCGGACCTAATAAAAATTATAGCAATTTCATTGTAACTGTAATTTAAGTTGGCTTGTGGCAAAAACATTTAAAATACTATAGAGCGGGCATGTCAAGAAAATGTCATAGAAAAACTTTGATCCCATGTCTCAGTAACGCCATCTAGAATAATATATGAATATTGGAGCGGCAGCGGAGCGTACTACAAAAAACTCATAGACTTGTATCCAGCAGGACACACTTTTTCGAACGAAAATTTTGTTCGTGATGTCCGGTCTATAGGTATTGAATGTCTTTGGCTTGTGGTATACACGTACTATGTGGTAAGTAAATAAACATTTGAACTTTCTTTCAATTTGAAGCCCATATTTTGTCGATTGATAAACAATACAACGAAAAGCTGTATTCCCAGGATATTTGTTGCTTTAAACTAGCCAGTAGAGCATAATAGGTGCAATGAAGAACAAAGCAAAGCAAGCCATAGACGCCGAACAAAAGCAAATAGGTCAGAACAGACATAACTTGGAATTGACCATAAAATATCAATAAACATACCGAGACGCTTCGCAGACCAACTCAGTCTCACATTGATATCAAACGAAAGTCTTAACCAATTATACGATTCGATGCAATGATTGTTCTAAAGGCTGCGCCAGCGCATTGCCGCGCCGGTGTGCTTAATCGATTTATCCTACCTGAGCTATACTGAGCTTATGAGATGCCAATAAGAATAGAGAGCGAAGTAATTGCTGTGTATTTAAACGTTTAAAGTTGGCTATAAAAGTAAGATGGTTTGTAGTAAAAACAAGTAGAAATATGCCCTGTATCAGAATCTAGATACACAAAGTAAGTTTCATTGCTGGAATTCATACAAACAACTGAATACTTTGTAAATGAATGCGCGCTCACTGTCTACCATCATCATCCTCTTGATTTCATCCCAATAAATTTTTTCGTCACGTCCATGGCATCATCATTCTCACAATTCATTCATCGTTTTCCCACTCTCCACCATTCATGTTTGTTTCCCCATTCACGTTGGAAACGCATCGTGCACATAAGACAAAGCGCTGCTCCACTATTTCGGAATAGTTTTCACGCACCATCGCGGCTTCCGGCCGGCCATTCACACGGCGACACCCCCACAAACAATCGGAGCGGCCGTGGGACTGATTTTATGGTAATTTCCGTATTGAACAAGGGTGACTTTGTTTCATTATTGATTTGACTTTGTAATTGCAATCAAAGCCCGGACACGCTTCCTCTATCACGTGAAATTAAAATTCCATTATATTTGGGTCCTTTCATTTTATTTCTCAAATGGCTGTGAATCTTTTATGGTAATGATCGCAGTAAAGGGTCGATAGCAGTCTGAAGTGTCAATAAATTTTATCGTCGATATTGAGACTCGATTTTACTATCTAAAGATTTAACTTTAGTGTTTCCTCTATGAGACCTTTATGGTAATGTGGGTGCAAACATTAAGCCTATCAGTTAAGCCCGTTCAAATGATCTGTAAGCATCGGTGGATCAGGTCCGCTAAAACGAGCATGCAGTTACATTAACGGCACTTTTAATGGAGGAACTGGTTTCGCGATTGTCGTCCTGCGGAGGCGTGAGAATGGCAAGTCGCGGGATATTCTCATGGCCGGATGACGTCACGTGCACCTGCACCGCATCACACCGCGACAAAAGGACAATGTCGTTAAAGTGCTTATCCAATTGCCGGCTCAAGTTCGAACAAGTTGAGTTGAGTCTGCGTCTCAAGGTTGCATTGTTTGTCCAGCGAGCAGCGCTGGCAGACCCGCTTTAGTCTCGACACTTTGTCCTGTGTCAGTTTAATATTCTGAAAGGTAAGAGAGAAAATATATTACTTGAGTGTAACCTAGGTCAGCAATGCAATGTTGCTCTTTAAATCCAACCAAAATCTGGTGGTTACCTGTGCTCTACTTTCTCACATTGGAAATGATTGGCGTATTAAGAAATAAAATTGGACCGCGTTCTGCAAGTTGAACCAGTCCGTTCGGTGTCAAATCAGTCGGTAGCAATCTGTGATTTCAGAAAGTAATAAAATCTCCATTCACACGTCATAACTGCTCTCTTTCGCTGGAACCAGTCACATTCACAACACTTTAAGATGACAAGATATTTGTAAAAAACGTCCATTACATTTGCAAGTTCTCATTACATTTACAGGTTCGCGGCCGCTTTAAGAAAAAATATAGCAAAATTAAGTATAATTTACATTTGCGCTTGTAAGAAAATAAATGGTTACTACTCGAAGCGGGCATAATCAGATTATTCTCATGAAGTGTAGGTAATTAACTTTTAAGTGAGCTTCACGCATTGATAGCGTCGCAAAAACTCATTTGCGATGGAGTCGAGCAAATAGCGGACGAGTTGGCTCTTTAATTATGTCGTGCTGAGCTACATTGTACTGACTGTACCATGAAAATCAATTATAATGTACTCCATCTTACTGACGTAGCAAATTAGTCTATGAGGCGTTTGATAATAAATCCGCTTGTTACAGCTGAATGCATTATTGAGTATTTGATACCTTGTTGACTTGCCGATCCAGTTTAGTGATTGTTTAGATCGTTGTACTGGTTTAGATATTGTGAATATGATTGAGTTCTCTGTATACCAGTGTTAGCACCACCTACGTCTGTAGCAAATGACTTATTTAAGTATAGGTAGGTATAGTTTAATTTAGGTGTGCAGTACCTACCATTTTATAAAATTCTGACGCAATAAACGCACCTGTGCCATATGGACTTAAATTGAGGAAGTCAGCGGTACCATTTTTGTTAGAGTGATCTGACTTTATAATATCTTTCTCAGAAGGTAGGTAGTTATCTAAAAAACTTAGAAATCACTGCATTGTAAACTAATAACGTACCATATGTACCAGATAGGTCCGTGTCAACTGTGTATGAACAATCAATTTATGGAATCTTATTCCCTGTTTATTTTTTGGTTAGCAGCAACAATAACTGGGTGGGACTACACAGTGCCAGACATATTGTAAAACGAACGTGATGATCCAGCCTGCCACCATTACATTAAGTGGTTGAGTTGGCCTTCTCTGGGCCATAATCTCCAGATCTATTGATCGTGAGAACTTTGGACAGGTGTAAGGAACCGTGGCCGTCTACGCGCCTTGAATCATTGAGACGGACTGAGAGCAAACTGATGGAATAATTTCCAATCACAATTACTTCGCGGCGCATAATCATTTGTATACTGCGCCTGCGACGTAATTATAGCTCGATTGTTGATCATTTTACGAGTTAAGAATATTAAATTTTCTGTCAATATAAGTGGAGCTTTTAGCTAATACGTTTGTGGTTTGGTTGTTATTAGTTGCTGAGCATTTCAATTGGACTTAAATGTTATTGGAAATTAGGTTTATGATTTGACAATTGCTGTAGCCCGGTCTCATCTAAATTAGTAACGGTTACGGAAGTAAAATGTTCTTGCTCCGATCTTAATCCTTGTGTTGTTTTAAATTCAATTAGGGTTACATTACATGGCATTACACGGCAACAAATGAGTAATGATCGTTGATCCGATTCTAGATAATAGTGTTCGTTTACGTTAAGTACGTTTTAAAGACAGAATTTGTAAATAAGTAGGTTGTTAGAGCATGTTATCAAAATCTATCTTCGACTGGCCTGTTGGTCTAGTAGTTAGTGACCCTGACTGCTATGCCGGAGGTCGTGGGTTCGATTCTCACCTAGCACAAATGTTTGTGTGATGAGCACGATCATTTGTGGGGTGGCTGGGTGTAATTTATCTATAATATGTATGTATTTAGAAATATATGAGTATGTTTACCAGCTGTTTAGTACCCATAACACAAGCAGAGTTGTGTGAAAAGTTGTGGAATATTTATTTATTTATTTTATCTAATTAAATACCTATATTCCTGTACTCCATGTTAATAATGGCTTACCTTTGCGACATTGTGAGCATGAAGTTAAGTTACACAAACTTGCCTACCTTTAGCGAAGGAAGAAAAAACACCAAATTCACAATTAGAATCAGATCAAAGCTCATTACTCGCTTGATGCCGTGAGCCTCAACGCTTCAATATTAGCCACATCCTCGCTCTCTATAAAAACATTGCGAAGGAATAAAAAACTTGCTCATTGTGTAACAGACGTGTGGGAACGCCGGACAGGTGCGGGCTTAGCCTCACTGCCTCAGGAAATCACTACCAGCTCCTGGGTACCTGTTACTGGTACTAGTAGCCATGATTATTTATTGCGAACGTATTATACTGAACATATTATCTATTTATAGTATTTTATGCTTAGGTGTTTGACTTTTATAAAGTGTATTAACTTGCACGATGAGGGTTTTGCTTACTCAATTAATTACTTGGCTGTTAATTTAAGTTACTAAGCAGAATATACCTTTTCTACAAAAAGACTTTAGCTATTACAAAGAGATGTGTAACACGGTTCCGCCAGTTCTTTTTCCAACAAAAATCCTGGGAAGTGGCGAAGGGCGAGCGTTTAGGGAAATATCTTGTGTAATTTTTAACCGACTTCAGGAGGACGAAAAAACTCTAGATTTGGAAGTCGGTGGCCAATGATGAATTAGACAAAACCACCAAAGCCACAGGCGTCCTAATCTAGAGTTATTTTACACCGGTTAGTGTTTTTATGAAAACGGTTGTTTTTTTTGTAAAAAGTATTTTGACGTTCAATAACGCTGCCGATTCTCAGCCTATTTAAAAAGTATTTTTAATTTTTATAGCACAGTTTAATCTGCTGCACCGTATTTAATTACACGAAATAATTCTCATGATCACTTTATGCTCTTTTAAAGATAGAGACAGATAATATCATTTACACAGAGTATAGCATTACACATCCAGTTTGATATAAGTTCCCATAATTATGTATGTAAGATACATGATGAGGCAAGAGATATGTTGGACTTGTTAGTTGGCAATGTCACTAATAACGACTGGTTGGTAACTTACCACATAAACCTATGTATACGTAGGTACAGGAAAAAGGGGGGACTAAAACAACACTTGGAATCAAATAAATCAAGCTACTTCCTTTTTCATGTGCTATTACTAAATTTTCGATCAAGATTACCATTTTTCTTTCGGAGTCAGATTGATCGGCGAATCATATATTATGGGTTAGGTTAATTATAGGTGGTATAGAGGCACATCAAGCTAGGGTAGCGTGATGTGCCGGTATAAATGATATTATCTGTATCTATCTTTAAAAGAACATAAAGTGATCATGAGAAATTGTTTGTGTAATTAAATCCAGCGTAGTTGATTTAACTATGCTATAAAAATTAAAAATACTTTTTAAATAGACTGAGAATCAGTAGCATTTTGAACGTCAGAAATTACACAAGATAGATCCCTATAACGCTTGCCCTTCGCCACTTTCTTGTGTCAAATTTCTTTGATAGTTTTTCAACTTTACCACAAACATAATAAAGCTCATGTTCAATTGGGAAAATGTGACAGTTTAGGGGTAGCTTGAGGTACTGGCATCTGTACTTCAATAATTTAACCCTCATTGTAAAGGTAACTCAATAAACTTTTAGGAGATATATGGTTCAAATTGATCCGTTCCCGATTACCAAGAATATAAACCATTGTAGGTGAAAATGGGGAGTGGCTCGATTTATTAGCTCCCAAGTATATGGAGGTATTATTTTAATGTACAATACAATACAATACAATACAATACAATATCTTTATTTTCTCTCTTCACAAAGGTGAAAAATGAATGAATGGTGAATGTGTCTATTGTTAAGCTTCATAATTAAACTTGGGTCTTAGATTTTGTTTCTTTAGTGTTAAAATCACGAACACACGTTTAAAAATTGCCTGAAAATCTCGAGAATCTACAAGCAAAACAAACGGTCGTATCCTGTATACCTGCAACAGTAAATACATTTAATGTATCAATGAGAATGTGTAAAAAAGTAGGTACTTACTTACTACTAATTTGTTACAGTGTTAAGATACTTAACCAATGTTAAAATTTGTATACCTTGCAAGGTGAAACATAGTGTTGCACATAGAATTTGATATTGTCACCAAGTCATATACTTTTTACCTATGTTAAACAAATAAATTACTTTGACTTTGACTTTGACTTTGAATGATTTTTCTTTGACTCCAAGGCTAATATAATTATTTCTTTGTAATTTCCAAAAATATGTTTTGTGTTAAGTAAGTCCTGATGTTCGTCTTGTTACGTACTCATCTCTGCCCAGCTTTACTTACAAAGAATTGTCTTACGTAAGCCATGATCTTTAAACCTCCTCTATTATATATGGTGACTTCTTTGCACAAAACACAATGACTAGGTTCACACTTTTACAACACAAAAGCTCATTGTTTCACAAATCAATGCTTATAAAGACAGAAATATAGTTAATTCCCATGATTATAATGAAACAGAAGATATCGTGGGAACAGTGGGCAGGTGTATCATGCATGCGAAGAATTATAAAATAATACTTTTTGTTTATCTCCTCCTTCGTGATGAGCGCTAAGTGACACGTCTACTTAAGTACATTCTTACTGTCGTTTACTGTTCCGATTAATGACAATAATGAGGTAAGTACAAACTGGTATTTAGTCAGATAACTGAGTAAGTAAATGATTGGGCGATTAGAAATGTACTGCGTCATCAGTATATTATGTAAGTTAGTTAGCTACCTCCTCTCGTGCTGAGATGGGGTCGTTTCGCCTCACAGAGGTCTGTTGTTTTTTTTGACATGTTAGATTTCGATTTTTGTTATTTCTATGAGTGTTTCAAAAACATGCAGTTACTTTCGTTTCTTTCTTTCCTCACAAATAAAAGTTAATTCTTTTTTGGATGATTAGAAATGAACAGGTCGTTAAATATCCTAAAGAATACATTGATAGTTGTCACTTAATTATGAGGCTAGCATTACATTATTACCGATACCCCAATTTACCCTATTAACATTAATGAAATCAATCTACATCAGTTTCTACCTATATAATTACCATGATTTCACAGGTGAATCCGTTGTAAAACCGCAAGCGCAACCGCGGGAGGAAGGATAGTAACTATATAGTGCGCAGACCGCAAGGATGTATGAGTCACCGTGGGAAGCTGTGTAGGTGATGCGGTGCGGCGCTCCACCTCATGTATACTACCTAGACTGTAATCACGGCGAAGACTATACTCCACTGAAATGGAGACAACTCAGTTGTAGATAAAGGCAGTTGACAAATCACAAAAGTAAGTATGTATAGGTCACTATGGGAATCTGTACAGGTGACGGGCGCCATCAATTTATGTGCGCTTCGTAGACTATAGTTAAATCGGTGACCATAATCCACTGAAATCGAGACAACTCAGTTGTAGATAAAGGCAGTTGACAAATTACGAAAGTAAGTATGTATAGGTTACTATGGGAATCTGTGCAGGTGACAGGCGCCTTCAACCTATGTGAGCTTCCTAGACTGTAATCAAATTGGTCACCATAATCTACTGAAACCGAAACAACAGAGTTATAGATGAAGAAAGTTGACTGATCTCAGAAGTAAGTATGTATAAGTTATCGTGGGAAGCTGCGCAGGTGACGGGTGTCTCCTCTTTATGCGCGCTACCTAGACTGAAATCACAGCGGTGACCATACTGCACTGTAAGTAAGATATTGCATCTACATAAAATAAATATGAATTTGGAGATGTTAATGTAGTTAAGAGTCAGGGATAATTTTAATAAAATAACTTGTTTTTTTAGTACGCAGAAGTATGTTTATTAGTTATTTTTTACTCCATCACTAGAACCCATGAACCTACATAGAAACCATGAATTTATTTTTATGCTTACTAGCAATGTGGGTTACACAGTAGTATTGTTTCCCCTTCAACTAAGCTAAATCTAGTAAGAGTCGGTTGTACAATGGGTGGGAATCGAACACACAACCTCCGGTATAGCGGTCAGGGCCACTAACCACTGGACCAACAGGCCAGTCAGTTACACTACTCACCGTCTAATAACATGCTGTCGTTACTTACATACTTCATGCATGGATTTGCAGTCAGATTTCCATTGCTCACTCTGTTGGTCACCCTACAAAATATTATAAGAAAGTTACTTCAATATCAGGTCCAGCAGGAATCGTCATAACTTTTTTACTGTGATTCATCTCGTTAAAATATGCGATCCTGGTGCCATTAAATAGTATTTATTGCGAGACCTTTTTTATAATAATTAATGTAATTGGTTTCCCACCTACGTGGGTTTTCCAAGAAAACGTATCTAGAGTTAGCTAATTACTTGAAAAGATCTATTTTTAACCCCCGACGCAAAAAGAGGGGTGCTATAAGTTTTGAGTCATGAAATACGTAACGTCGGGGTACCGCTAAAATAAGTACCTACATACCTACCAGTACTAGGAACATTCCTTACTTAAGCGGTACCCCGACGTGAAGTAAAATTTCATGGCTCAACGATAGGAAAATATTATTTTTAACTTTTTAAATGTTTTACTTTTTTGCGGTGGGGGTTTTTTAGATTTTTAATTTAATTTTTATGTAAGTTCTTAGTCGCATGTATTCTATGACACTCGTATGTATTTGTAGCCATTTTGTAGCTTGGACTTCACTTAATTGGCATTAGAGATCTTCCAACTTTTAGACAAATTTTAGTAATTTGCAGCTAAGATTTATCAAAATCTTTTGATAAATTGCTAGTAATTCGAGTAGTTTTAGGGCATCTCGTAACTCTAGCAGACAATTAGGACTACAAAATCATCATAATGATTAATACCGCAGCTTCCCAAACTTTTGCAACAAGATTAATGTCTCGCATCACGAACTCATTTAAGAACATATACCTCTAGCCACGAGCAATTACCTTATAACGTGAGTTTAATGGCCACCGCTAACTTTGAGCAATCGTGTTATAAATATTGTGCACCTGATACATATTAGTGCGAAGATTTTGGACGTCATCATATTGATGAACCGACGCGACGTTTAGAGTTTCGCGTAAGCGATTATAAAGTACTCAAATGGTAAAACTGGAATTTCGCACAGGTTTTTATTTAAATAATATCAGTCATCAGTCCTCCGGTCTAATTTTCTTTTATAATTAAATAAGTATTTAAAGGTGCATTCGATGAGCTAATTTTTCTGCGTTTCTTTAAGACTCAAACAATAGAAAAGGCTATAAACATCACGAACATTCACAATAGCCTTTTCTCCTCATCTGGAGAATAAAGCAGAGGCCACACGCAGCGCACGCAACCGCGATCTGTGTATTGTTACCTTTACTATTAATACATGCTTGGAACTTAGTACAAACGATTTCCACGGCGCAGGCGCATGCGTCCACGCTTAATTTCCATAGCTTCACAGTTTAAATACTATTTATTTGTTCTGAAAATACATTTAGTCCGTCTGACGTCTGATCGAACAGTTTTAATGGCGGAAAAACATGTGTGTTACACTGAGAGAAATCCGCTTTGTATTTCAAACAAGTTTGACTTGTTAAGTGGTTTTCTGTTTGAAATAAAAGTATTTTAGTTATTAGAAACAAATGAAATATTATTTCTTTCAGTTAGTTATGTACAAAGAACGAGGTAAAACTAGTTGGCTGGTATTTAATTGGATCAATCAAAAAATTGTTTGAAAAAACAAGCTTAAGATTGATTTAATAAAATTTGCGTGTACCACCAATCATCAGGTAAACTTATAGCAGTTACAACTTGTTATATAAGAAAGCCAACGAAATTGTATGGTTACCTTAATCGTACGTCAGGTTGAAACTAAATTATACTTATGTGTAGTTGAATGATCTTTTATACCAACGTTATAGCGATTGAAAGAACGCGCTACATCTTGAACATTTGACAATCATTATTAACATATCGAAAGAACATTATTTTACCACAATACATAGTAAGCCTATCATTTCCGTCATTTAAGTTTGATAGTAGGTAGGCGGTAGGTAGGTTACTTATTTTAGGAAGGTACCTACCAAGTTGGTAGGTACCTTCCTAAAATTAACAACAGATTAGGTAGGTATACATAATAGTTACATACCTACTTTACAGGAAGTATAAATAAAATAAATATAAAATAAATAAATACCTTTATCATAGAAAGGTTGGCATGACATGAGGAGTAATAATTAACTATCCACCGATATTGGTGAGTGTTTTTAATTGCTAACGAAAATACAGGTAAAGGGAAAATGAGTCATTTTAATCAGGTGTTTATATTCTCTGTATGTAGGAAGGTGTGGCATAATGGTTTTCCTACAAGCACAAACAAACTTGCAGTTTTGAAAATCTATATTTAGAAAACAATGTCGTGTTAGTTACACCATTTATAAGTTAAGAACAGCCGGACCGATTTTCATGATCTTTGATTGTTGGCAAAATTAACGAATTTCTTTCATTTTTACCGACTTCAAAAAAAACGTAGGTAATCAATTCGACACGTATGTATGTGATATTGTTGGAGTTGCACAATATTCACATAATTAGGTATGTTACTCTGTATAGGCTTCCAAACACGTGTGCCAAATTTCATAAGTGTATGTATGTATGTTCGTCCGAAACTACTTATCGGATCGTGATTGTTCTTTTTTAGGGTTCCGTAGTGAACTAGGAAACCCTTATGGTTTCGCCATGTCTGTCTGTCCGTCCGTCTGTCCGTCCTCAGACGGACAGACGGACGGACAGACACGGACGCACAGACGGTCACTTAATCTCTTGTGACCGTTAGCACTAGAAAGCTGAAATTTGGTACCAATATGTTTAACAATCACGCCGACAAAGTGGTAAAATAAAAATTGGAAAAAAAATGTTTAACTAGGGTAGCCCCCTAGGTATATGTAAAGTGGCAAGTGATTTTTTTTTTTAATTTCAACCCTAACGTGTGATATATTGTTGGAAAGGTATTTAAAAATAAATAGGGGTTTACTAAAATCATTTTTTGATTATGTCAATAATTTCGGCAATAATCGCACCAAAAGTAAAAAACAATGTGTCCCCCCCTCTAACTTTTGAACCATAAGTTTAGAAAATATGAAAAAAATCTGAAAAGTAGAACTTTATAAGGACTTTCTAGGAAAATCATTTTAAACTTGTTAAATTGAAATAGTTTTCGCGGCAAAATGCGCCGTCGCACGGTTTACGCGGCATCGTACGACCGTCGCGCATGCGCGCTGTCGCGAGCCGCCTACGGCGCCCTCGGGGCCCGCCCGCAAGCCAGTCGCGCGCGCGCTTCGAACGAACGCGTGCATATAATATTCGTTGCCCCCGCGGCTCACGCTCTCTCCCGCCAAAAGTGTTTTACCTTGTATTGTGTTTTTATCAAATATACTGTATACCTTTTAAGTGTTGGTTCTGCCTGCCTTTTCACTGAACAATCCCTCATCGCCCCTACAGTGACGCCCAACTCGCGGCCGTGTTAATAGTTTAACAGTGTCGAACCCTACGTTCAGTGAATAAAGACTATCATGCCACTAAAAACGCGTGCAAGCCGAGCAGCAATCGACCGCCAACGCGGAAGAGCAGAGTAGCGACGGGTACTCCGACGAGTAGGTACAACGACTCAGTGGTGGAGTCGCGCGACTATGCGGGCGCCGCTGCCACCAACTCACGCGTCGCAACCGACGCGTCCGAGGAGCTGCGCGCCTAGGGGGGCACCGCCCTCGACAACACGCTCAGCGGGGCCCACAGCGGAGCCCCCGTCGCAGCATTCACCCAGACACGCGTCGTAAGCGACGCGCCCGAGGTGTTGCGCGCCCAGGGGGGCGCCGCCCTCGACGACACGCTCAGCGGGGCCCGCAACGGCGCGCCCGCCGCAGTGTTTAATACCGAGCGGCTCTTGTCTACCATGATGGAGTCGTTCTCTAGAATGCAGGCGGAGACGAACCGCGTGCTAGTGGAATCTCTCTGATCGCTTCATCATGGCTACCAGTGCAGTGCATTCGCGTCGACAGCAGCGGCATCGCCCACAGCGAACGCACCCGCGACCTCTGGCAGTAACTTTTCAAAGTGCACCGCGAGGTTCGACGGACAGTCACGCGACACCGAGGTACTGGAGGCGTTCATCGATGCAGTCGAGGTATACAAGGAGTGCGCCGCCGTGTCCGACGAGCACGCGTTGCGCTGCCTCTCCATGTTGCTGACCGGCGACGCCGCCGTGTGGTGGCGCGGCGCCCGGGCTTGCGTCGGCTCGTGGCAGAACGCGCTCGCGCGCCTGCGCGGAGCCTACGGGTTGCAAAAGCCCGCGTACAGGACACTGCGCGAGGTATTCGCGTGTGAACAAAGTGAGTGTGAACGCGCCGAAGTGTTTATATCAAAGATACGATCTTTGCTGGTTAACCTACCCTATGTGGTACCAAGTGTTATGTTAGTGGATATTGTGTACGGCCTATTACATCGTCGAATTCGCAAACGTTTGTCGCGAGACGATATTAGCGATATTGATAACTTGTTAGAGAGAGCGAGAATCGCGGAAGATTCGATATCGGAATTAAAACACTCGATCGTTTCCGCGAATTACTCGAAAGTACCTACGACAACCGACTGTCAGTAGTGGTACTACGAGTCCGAGCGCGACCATTGGTCCCAATCTCCCCTCTAACTCGAATGAAAACTCGAAACGTAATCGCGTTCGGTGTTCGTTCTGCAAAGCATTCGGTCACGCGGCCAACGAATGTCGTAAGGCAAATTCAGTCGATAGTGGTAGTAAACCGAAAATAGATGATAGTAAGAGTAGTAACCCGATACGTTGTTATGGATGCGGCCAGCTAGGGGTAGTAAAGTCGAAGTGCGGAACATGTTCGATTAAACCCGCGCCCGCCATATCGAGCGATTTTGATGTCGTTAAAGGGGACTATTTTGCTACTAAGACGTCACATCCATTGATTAAAATAGGAGTGCTAGGTAAAGAAGGGGTAGCTATAGTAGATACCGGGGCCACAAATAGTGTTGCTAGTCCAATGTTGTATTCGTTGTAAGTCAGTAGCGGCATACAATTCCAAGAGACCGAGCGTTATATCGGGCTCGCTGATGGCTCGCGTCATAGGAAAATGGTTAAGATCGCTACAGTACTGTTATCCTAGGTAGTCGAAGAGTCGATACCGAGTTTATGGTGTTTCCCGGTGATGATACCAGAACACTCTTAGGTCATGACTTTATAGCTAAAGCGGGTATGATTTTAGACATCGCCCAGAAGTTATGGCATTTCGCTGATAGTCCAGGAGACCGGTCCCCGTTTGTACAGTCTTACGTGTTGAATAGCGCGGCCGTGATACAAGCAGACGTTTGTGACGTATCATTGCGCCCCGATATAGTTAGGAGGTTGTAACCAAAGTCCAGGGCCGCACTCGACGGGTCGTTGCACGACAGAGTCGCCCAGTTCGTTTCGGTTGGACCGCCTACAGACTTCGCCGTTCATAAAGTCAAGAATAGCAAACCTAGGGAACATCTGGCTTCTCTGCCTTTTAGATTGTCGCCACCTGAGAGAGGGGCACAGGAAAAAGCAAATGTTTGTCAATGGGGTCCGGACCAACAGGCTGCTTTCATGCAGATTAAGCACCTGCTAGTGTCGGCACCGACCTTGCGCCAGGCTGATGCGACGTTACCTTTCGTCCGCAGACCAGATATGGCGGCTTTACTCCAGGGGGAGGTACGATATAGGGGGAGGCCTAAAAGCTAACCCAAACACGAGGACGTTCGTTCGGGTTAGAGGGGGAGTATGTAACGCGCAGCTGTTAGATTGAAATAGTTTTCGCGGCAAAATGCGCCGTCGCACGGTTTACGCGGCATCGTACGACCGTCGCGCATGCGCGCTGTCGCGAGCCGCCTACGGCGCCCTCGGGGCCCGCAAGCCAGTCGCGCGCGCGCTTCGAACGAACGCGCGCATATACCTAATATTCGTTGCCCCCGCGGCTCACGCTCTCTCCCGCCAAAAGTGTTTTACCTTGTATTGTGTTTTTATTAAATATACTGTATACCTTTTAAGTGTTGGTTCTGCCTGCCTTTTCACTGAACAATCCCTCATCGCCCCTACACTTGTTATTTTTAATATTATCTTGCTTAGTTAATAAGATTAGTGTACTTGTTTCCTATACTTATTCTGTATTTAATAACTTGTGCGTTCGTTTTTTTATTTTTGCCTGAGCGCTTGTTCTGCGTTGTGTACCTACTTCCTACTTGTTTATCATCTGTGAGTCTTTATGTTTTGTTGTTGAATCAATACAGTTTCTAATTTCTTTGTAAAATAAATATCCTTAGATTTGTCAGCCTAAGATGTAGGGCCTACTACAATTTAAACATAATACGTAGTACGTATTATTATGTACCTACTTATTTTACAAAGAAAGAAGAAACTGCATCGACTCCACAACAAATCATAAAAATCTCTCATATGGTAAGTACAAGTACACAATGCAGATTCAACAAGGTAACTTAACAAGCATACTGTGCATTAAACAAGCACGTAATGTAAAAATAACAAGCTAAAGTAATAAGCTAACTATAGAAACAACAAGTACACAATGCAAATTCAACAAGGTAACTTAACAAACATACTGTACATTAAACAAGCACGTAATGTAAAAATAACAAGCAAAAGTAATAAGCTAACTATAGAAACAACAAGTACACAATGCAAATTCAACAAGGTAACTTAACAAACATACTGTACATTAAACAAGCACGTAATGTAAAAATAACAAGCAAAAGTAATAAGCTAACTATAGAAACAACAAGTACACAATGCAAATTCAACAAGGTAACTTAACAAGCATACTGTACATTAAACAAGCACGTAATGTAAAAATAACAAGCTAAAGTATTAAGCTAACTATAGAAACAACAAGTACACAATGCAAATTCAACAAGGTAACTTAACAAGCATACTGTACATTAAACAAGCACGTAATGTAAAAATAACAAGCTAAAGTAATAAGCTAGCTATAGAAACAACAAGTACACAAAGCAGATTCAACAAGTTAACTTATCAAGCATACTGTATATAAAACAAGTTGCGCATGTCAAAACAACGTGATAGGCTTGTAACATGATCATAATGTTGAAGTAAAATGTTAGGGAGCTTGTTATTTCAACTTGTTAGACTTAACAAGATGTAACGTGTCGCTCTAACCTTACAGCAGATTGGCGCTATTTTAATCAGAAAAATGATTCCATTAACATGAAATCTGATTAAAATTTCTCTCAGTGTAGGAATTACAGTTACAGCAGATCATGTTTAACTTTTGTTGGGTGTTTTGCTTTTATGTGGTTTAATTGTAATTGTAACGATGTTTGAACAGGCATTTGAAGTATCTATCTACGTTCAAATAAGTTAAACTTTATATAAACTGCCTTGTTGGTCTAGTGATTGAACTATTGGTTGCGGGCGATAATGCTAAGCATGAGGTTCTGTATTCGATTCCTAATTCAGACAAAGTGTTATTAGGTTTTCCATCTCGTGTCTCTTAGCCGTTTGATACTTGGTGTATTCTGTACAGAGTACACCTGTAATGTGTAAATGTACCTACTCTGTACTCTGTAGATTTTACCTGTAATGGTGAAGTCAAGGAAGAACATCCTAAAAATACACTCGTAGGTATTTTAGGTAAACCTTTGCCTAACCTTTCAGGGACCATAACAAGTTTAATCAACTGAACATGAAACCTTTTACTTTTGGAATAAAGTTTAAAAACTAATAAAGATATTTTGAGTACTAGTAATTAGTTATTTTTTTTCCTTTATTCTGGAGTACGTAAATCCAAAAGGTAGACCCTAATTTTTAATACTACAATCTAGCATTGTATACAAACTAAAAAGTAATTTAATTAAGTATAACTTAAACTAATAAATTTTCTTTACCAAGAATGTGTCCAACTGCACTTTAATTTTCTCTATTGAAGCCAAAGACATTCAATACCTATAGACCGGACATCACGAACAAAATTTTCGTCCGAAAAAGTGTGTTCTGCTGGATACAAGTCTTGACATGCCCGCTCTATAGTATTTTAAATCTCTTCCAGCTATCTAAAATACTATAGAGCGGGCAAATCAAGGAAATGTCATAGAAAAACTTTGATTCCGTGTCTCAGTAACGCCATCTAGAATAATATATGAATATTGGAGCGGCAGCGGAGCGTACTACAAAAAACTCATAAACTTACTTGTGTCCACTAGGACACAAGTTTTGGGTGAAAATGTTGTTCGTGATGTCCCGTCTTTAGTAAGTATTGAATATCTTTGATTGAAGCGAATACACTTCGTTCTTGTTTGTAAAAATTGTTAAATAAAATAGTGGCTAAGGTGTTAAATAAAATAAAATTTGTCAAATTGATTTACACAACAATGTATGTGCAAACATGTCGAGTTTGTTTAACAAATTTTATTTTATTAAACACTAGCAGACGTCACGCGGTTTCACCTGCGTAATTCCTGTTCCCGTGGGATTACAGAGATAAAAAGTAGCCTATGTCATCCGGGAATAGTGTAGCTTTTCACCAGTGTAATCATTTTTAAAATTGAATCATAAGTTCCGAAGATTACCCTCTACATACAAACTTACAAACAAACAAATTGTACCTCTTTATAATATTAGTATTGATTAATTTTCTATTTCATAGATCTTTATCTATGAAATAGAAAATGATTAAACCTGAAATATTGAAAATCAAGTATCGACATAAAAGTCCATTTCTTTATCTTTTACTTTGTTGGACCCTCAATGTGTTAATATGATGCAGTAACGAAGTTAAAAATTAACTATTAAACAGTGAAAACATTATGATCAATTTACATGAAATGTCTATTCCTATTATCGTAATCGATAAGGCGACAAAAGAAAGGAAATGGCATATACGGAATCAGCTGTTTATCAACTGTCAAGTGTTAATGAGTAGAATTTGTAATATGGCTGAAAATTAAATACACTTGACAGTTGACAAACACTTGACTCCATACACGCCATTTTTTTTTATAATAGCAATAGAATTTGTAATATTGCTAGGCCTGCCGGTTTCCTCACGATGTTTTCCTTCACCAATGTCAATGATGTCTAGAATAAACTTAGAAAGTACATATTAATTGAAAAAGTGACAATGGTGGGATCATTCACAAACAGACAAAAAACAATGACATGGTTGAATGGTCGCAATTGGATTCGAGGAGTCGATGTCATGGTCAGGTGAAAAGAGGATATCCTTCTATTTTATACCCGTAACAAGGTCGTGGGAATGCTAATATGTATTCAGGCGTGGTATATGAGTTATATTTGTCGTCGTGAATGAGTGAACATGAGTGGAAACTGACCTGCAGGACTATTTCGTATCTCCGATGACTGTTCATAACGATGATCACTGGGTAAAGTGTTAAACACTAGTCTTGAGTCTTCGTGTCAGGGTCTAGGTTCTGTAGTGGCTGACCTCGGAGGGGTAGGTCGTAAAAGTCAGGAACCATCAGCAGTCGGAGTGTTAAAGTTCTCTGCCGATATTCAAGTTTCCCGGAGGGATAGGTCGTAGAGATCAGGATACACTAGCCGAGGTACCCTGGCTCCTCTCCATTTACTTTCAGCTTCGTATTTCATCACTTTTCTTTATTTTGGTTTAGTTTTTATAATAATTATACTCGTATCTTATTTCTGTGTTTACTCATTTTATTTAACCGTACTCTCCTCCAGACTGAAAATTACCCACTCTGCAGTTGGCTCCTACCAGGAAATTGTAACGTTACAGTCTAACTGTCAAACAGCTAGTTTTGTATTGGCTATCATCAGTGTGTATCTAGGATGACGTCATGCGCACTCGTAGATATGTGACGAAGCGCACCGTACCCCGTCTCATAGTCACCGTAACTTGAAGTCCTCTGTTGCACACTAAACTTTGATGCCAACTGTGAATTTACAAAAAAATGGTACTTATTGCACTTTAAGAGGGCTTCAAGTTATAGTGACTATGAGACGGGGTACGGTGCGCTTTGTCACATATCTACGAGTGCGCATGACGTCATCCTAGATACACACTGATGATAGCCAATAAGAAACTGGCTTATTGACAGTTAATCGTTGAACACATTGCCCAGTGATCATCACTATGAAGATGAACAACAACGGTGGTCCGCAATAGCCCTGCTGGCCACTAAAATAGTGTTGAGTAGAAGAGACACATCAAAGCAACAATAAAATGAATTTGTGTGGTATTTTGTAACTGTTACAACATTTTGAAGAACCTTGGGGGTGCGGGGGAGCGTGTGACGCTACTACTAGTAGATTTTGCCCTTCCCGAGGTCAGACTATCAGGTGATAGATCGCAGGCGCGCGCGCGGGAATTTCAAACAGCGTTTTTGTTATTTTATTGTGTCATAACTTATTGTGTAAAAAAAAGTTAATTTGGGAAAGTTTGTTGAAATCATGAATACAATCACGTGTTTAAGTATCAGTCACTAATTACCAGTCATCCTATATTTGTATGCCTGATAGTAAAGTCACAGTATAAATATTCAGTAGGACGACGCCTTTAATCTCTGGAAAAATGCCGACAACGTTTACACGCGTTAGCCCTGAATGAAACCTTCCAAACTACGAACATCGTTTTGTTTGCAGTTCGGGGAGCGGCTTTCCCGCGTCTCGCCCCTCACACCCCGCATGATTGCCCTGTCAAGACGGCTTCGTCTGACGACTGTAGGTTTTTAGAATGTCGTAAAGTTTGCTGGTTTTATTAGATGGTTGCATGAAAGAAGCCTTCCCTGCGCCGTTACATACCTATGTGACATACTCTCCGACCTATGTATGTTAATTAGCTAACCCTTATAGCATATAGCTATATAGCAAATTCAAGACATTTTTAGTGTATATCTGTATTAGCCGCTGTATTGGTTGTGTTTTGCCTATTATATGTTAGCCAACAACACTATAAGAAATGTTAAAAAAAATATTGAGTTAAACATTATACCTATCTAATATGTATATTAATTTAATTTGCTAGCAAACAAAACCCTAAATCAACTTAACTGCAAAAGATACTTACTTATCTAAAAAGATTTCTACAAGATCACTCGGTTTCTTATGTAATCTGACGCAGTTAGTAACAATTGTCAGTGCCAGTCAAGACGTACTAAAGTAATAATCATTCAAACAAACATGCAAATGGAATACGTTACCCACCCTTCTTCTAAGGCAGTCGGGTAATAAAAAATATATAACATAAACTAACTTCAAACTATAATAAGGGCAATGAAATCATCGTCGGTTACAATCTACCTTTAGTTCCGACTGAGCTAGCAGATGCGCATCGAAGCAGCACTGCGCAGGAGTCGAAGGAGCATGCAATCACTGTGCTCACCCCGTGACCGACTTGTAAGAGGGTGCATTATGTTTTTTGTTTATAGATACGTCGTTGCGACCACTGACCGCAGTTCCTTCCCAAGTAACACAGGAAGCATTTTAAGAAACGAATAGTAAACTTATGTAGAATTAAAGGTCCGTATAAACTCATAAGTAAGTTCACCGAGCATCTTGACGCTTTATATTAGCATTTCAAAACCATTATGATGCTTTACACTGTAAAACGATTAGATAATGGCATATCAAAATGCTTTTGTAATACCTTTAGTTTTAGTGCAGCAAACCACAACGCAGCTGTACAGCTATCAGCTGTTTTTAGTGCATTTGGATCTACAATAGCATTTTTAAGTAGTAATGAAATGCTCAATGCTGTTTAATAGCATAAACAAAAGCCATTATAATCACACGTAAATCCGCTATACAGCTTTTAGCTGTGTTTAGTGCCTTAGGGTCTACAATAGCATTTTTAAGTAGTAAGATAATGCCTAATGCTGCTTAATAGCATAAACTTGTACCATTATAGTGCACAGTAAATCTGATATACAGCTTTGAGCTGTTTCTAGTGCCTTTTCTTGTGTAATAACACTTTTAAGTGGTTAGTTACAGCCTAGTACTGCTGAACGGCATAAACGTGAATCAATGTAATGCTTGCATTTTTAATGATCAACTGAATTCTATTGTACAGCTAACAGCTCTTTAATCAAATACACGTGAGTTATTGTAATGCGTAAAGCTGTATATTCATTCATTTTGCTGTATTCGTAAAACCAATTGTCGGCCATATTGGGGAAAAGCACATATATGATCAACACAACAACAGCAATTGCGGTGGACGTACTTCTAGATATTATATATTATTAATGTAACTGTGTGTGTTGCATATCCGTATGTGTATAACTTTTCTAATACGCTAATAACAATTCGTGTGAAGTGAATTGTAGCAATATTAAAGAAGGTTCCGTAGGTCGCCAAAATCAAATAGGGCCAATCAACTTATTTTTTATGTAAATTATTTTGGGGTAATAATTTCGTGATGGAGCATTTGCAGAGTCGCTTAATTGTTTCAGTTTCATTGTTTTAAATGTACCTACCAAGATAATACAACAAACTTAGGTATACATAAATATGTAATGGCTCAAATCAAAGGCGCGATTTTATAGAAATTATTCTTAATTATCAGGTGCATGCAAGCAAAGCCGTGAGCAACAGCTGACAACACATATATTTTTGAAATGTGTTAATAAAGTTCTTTCATTTGATAACCAACACGGTATGTTTAAAACGTATCGTCTCGTTTTGTCCACTTCTCATTTTGTCAACTTTTCATAATGTCGAAGTTGACCTTAAGTGAAGTTGCCATAGTGCGAAATCGTCATTTGAGAAATTGACATTATGAAAAGTGGACATTCTAAGAAGTTGACAAAGTGAGAAGTAGACATTTTGCGACCGGTTGACATTTTGAGATTAAAAAAAAAAAAATTTTAGGTTAAAAGTCAAAAAGTCAAATCGTTTATTTCAATTAGACCCATAACAGGCACTTTAGAACGTTAACTTACAAATAAAATAAATTAAGAGAATGATTCTAGTTGCACATTCCAAATGGTAGTTTCGTATGGATAGGTCATAACTATATGTCCGCTAAAGGGCGCCATATTCAATTTGCCACTAAACGCTGTTCACAAGTCCAAAACCCGAACAATTTGTCAGTTTCAATCAAACAGAAGGCCGTTATTCTTCCGACAGCTATTTGCTGTAAGCAAGTCAAATCAGGTTATCAAAATGTGTCATTTTCGATACGATAACCTGTCGTACGGTTGTGAATAGCTATGCAGAAAGCCTTCCACTCTTCAAGTTGTACAAAAAATCTGAAATGGGGTATATTGTTATGCTCAAGGAACCCCAAAATTGCGTTCAAGTAATGGCACTATTTCAGTCTAGATCAAGTCTACTGGTATACCGGTGAACCCATATAGCGCTACTTTATAGACAATGGCACTACAGTAGTTCATCAAAAGTCTTCTCTCTGGCCTCTGGCTTAATAATTGTTCACTCGTGAATATTTATACTACTGGCGGTATTAATAAGCCTTTTTAAAGGCTCACAAGGTTGCTATACACCGACACCATTTTGTAAATATTTTATAACCAAAAAATATTATCATTCGGACCTATTTTATAAAAGCAATAGACCTATAAAATAATGATTTAACTTAATTTAAAACTGCCCAACAAATACTACAATGTAATTAAACAAAATTCGTTATAAACTGGGAATACACAATCGTTTTGGTTATTTCACACATTTCTATAAATAACATTTTATATCAAAATCACAAAATATCGAAGGCGCGTGAAAATTTTCAATGAAACTTGTATAGACATTTACAGTAAACTAAATGGCGCAGTAATATTTGAAGGTATGAAATAACAAAAGAGTCGAAAACTTAACCAGTATTATAAATGTTGTTTTGATGCAAACAAATATGTCAGTCACTCAATTGGGACCGTCTTCGTCCATAAATTGCGAGACAAAGTAGTTAAATTACAACGTTGATTGTATTTCAACATTTGTACCGTGGTATTAGAGATGTTTTTGCAATGATCTAGAATTTATTTAAGTTCTAAACGTGAACACTTAAATAACTGCAATCATTCTTTTACTACATTCTTATGCTAGTCTAATGCTTTTGTAATGCAATTAACATCTTCATTATCAATAATATTGCTAGTTTAATGCTTATGTAATGCAATTGGCAACTTCATTGACCGTAATAATGCTTCTTTAAAGCGATTGGTACCTTATTTGACCACAATAATGCTAATATAATACGCCTGTAATGCAATTAAACAACTGTTGTGAACCTATTTAGGATCTAAAGCCGTATAATTTGTGCCCAAATAAGCATTGCAGTAGCCCTATACACGTTTGTAATGCTACTACAGAACTAACTCAAAATGCGAAAACGATACAGAAATGCTGTAAGTCGGCCGCTATGCTGCTTTGATGTGTTACTTGGGTTATGACGAACTTTTGATTAATTATTTGTTTTTTTTTGTGTGCAAAATGGTGCCTGTAAAACGGATATTAATTGTAACCTTTATGGATACCTATGTAGCAGTTATATTATGGCCTTTTAAAGTATTCGTAGGGTGTGAAGAGTTATTGGTTTATAAAGCCAATGATATTATAAATAAAAAGGTGTAGATAGGCTATAAGCGCTCAGAAAGCGATACGATAAAATGTGGCTAAGTAGCCACATCGTACCTCAGTGTCGCGTTGCGCCGTCAACGGACGCGTGCAACTGATGTGTGCCGCTTTTGAAGATCGAATGTTGTTTAGGTAACCTATCTACACCTTTTTACTTTTTACTCATTGCTTAAAGCCTAAATATTTGTGAAATAGAAAGAAATTAAGAACACCTTACTGTTCTTAATTTCTTACTTAAAGGCCAACATAACTTTAAAAATCCAGAAAGTAAAATGCAAAAGTTTAACAAAGTAGGTAGGCTTCTAGAAATACATCGTGTATCATCAATCATTTCTATTGTATGTTAGCGTTCACTTCGAACAAAAATCAATTAATTTTGATTGTTCCCCACATAGTAACACAGTATTGTTGTTAATTAGAGGCTGGTATATGTGTGCAATAATCATCATAATTCATTGTAGATAGATGTACAGACGCCAGCACATCCAGTTACCCCAAACTGCCAAATATTCTCAATTGAACATGAACATTATTCTCTTTGTAATAAAGTTTAACACATAAATGTGACACATTGGGGTAACTTGATGTACTGCCATCTGTACCATAAAGGTCCTAAGAAATTACACAAATTACAGGCTGTTCTTATTAACTCAATCTTACGTACGAACCGCATACAAAACAATTTCTCGAAATTAAATTATACGAGGAACAATGACATGTAATATGCACTTACGGGGTACAGTAAATCTCGCTCACGACATCAGTACAGTAATCACACAAATTGGACTTCCTGCGAGGGTGACCACACATTATACCTTAGTACCTACAGTGTCTTCGCCCAATTGCAACGTACATTACCGACCAGCTCTTACAGTGATTATCTCCAAGTCGTTTCCTTCGACTAGGGTGTCTACACAGCGTGATTCCTCGGCGCACCTTTTTATTCACAATTCTTCGTTTTGCTCTGATGCGCTTTGGTGAATGACCGGCGAGAGTTGAAAAAGTGAATCACAGGAATCACGGTGTCTAAACACGACACAACGGCTAACTGATTTTCTTCAACTGTTAGATTTTAAGGGTGCTATTATAAATCGCTTACCCTCAAGTGTCTCTCTAGTGTTGTATTATGAATTAATTTCAAATTTGACATAAGATAAGATAAGATAAGATAAGTCTTTATTTGCCTTAAACATGGTATAAAGTTGTTACAGTCAGATATTAATCTAAAGTCCACATGTTTAGCTATACAGGATATGTATCAATTGCATGCAAAATAATAATTATTAGTCAATTTTAAAGTTCAATGTCACAGATGCAAAGTCAATACAATAATAACAATACAATAACAGTATTATAGTAGTAGTAGTTGTAGTTGTAGTAGTTTTCTCTCAGCATTATCCGCAATAACAAAAGTCCAGAAATTCATAGTTTATTGTTGAGAAAATCTTTAATGTCATAGAACATGTGTTCTTTCAACCAATTCTGTAATCTGTTTTTAAATGAGTTTATATTAAATAACAATTTTATTTCTTTGGGAATTTTGTTATAAATGCGTACACACATGACTAGGAAACTTTTCGCATACTTGGCTGATTTAGGAGTATCCTGAAATGCAAGTCTGCATGGATCTCTGTTTCGAGAGTTCAATTGATAGGCTTTTTTGAACAATCCCTTATTATTATAAACATAACTACAAATTTCCAAAATGTAAAGTGACGGAAGTGGTAATATACCTAGCTTTTTAAAGAACGGCTTACATGACTCATCAGGACGGATACCACAAATGGCTCTGATGCATTTCTTTTGCGCAATAAATGCTCTGTGTCTATCTGTGCTGTTTCCCCAAAGGATAAGCCCGTATCTTAAGACGGATTCTACATAGGCGTGATATGCTGTAATTGCTGTTTTTTTGTTGGTTATGTTCTTTATTTGTCTGAGAGCATAAACAAACTTATTAATCCTACTGCACAAACTATCCAGATGTACTTTCCAGTTCAGATCTTGATCTATGAGTACTCCTAAGAATTTAGTTTGTGGAACTTCTTTTAACCTGTCAATATGAAGTTTGAAATTGTAATTAGTATGTTTTGATTTATTAAACTGTATATAATTAGATTTATCTAAATTAATTTTCAATTTATTTGCCTGTAACCATTTTATAATGTCGTCAATAGTATTATTAATGTCCATCTCATGATCAGATTTCGTTTTACACTTTTTGTAAGAAGTCACAATAATAGAAATGTCATCTGCAAATAATACACATTTATGATTAGTCACTAGCGGTAAGTCGTTTATGTATATTAGAAACAATAAGGGTCCTAATACACTCCCTTGGGGGACGCCGCAATTATTAACCCTACAGTCAGATGAATACGAGGTTAATAAATTGTCATTATCTTTATCAATAACAACGTATTGCTTTCGGTTGCTTAAGTAAGACGCGATCCACTGCAGTGCTAAACCTCTTATTCCATTTTTTTCTAATTTTTTCAACAAGATGTCATGTGCCACAAAGTCGAAGGCTTGTGACAGGTCGAAGAATAGTCCTGTCGTTAAATAATTTTTATTTAGGAAATTATGAATATGCCCCAAAAGATTAGCAATTGCAAGTGTTGTTGACTTGTGTTTCTGAAATCCGTACTGTTCTTTTGTTATTATATTGTATTTGCTACAGTAGTCGGAGAGTCTCTTTTTCATACATTTTTCAAATAATTTAGATACTATGGGTATAAGGGTTATCGGACGATAGTTTCTAACATCATTTTTATCGTTTTTTTTGTGCAGAGGTTTAACGACTGATAATTTTAGCGCATCAGGAAAAGTACCAGATGAAAATGAAAGATTAATTAGATACGTCAAAATAGGAATTAATTCTGTACTACAAGTTTTAATTACTTTTGTACTAATTCCATCGTAACCTTCTGAGTTAGTGTTATTTAAAGCTATTATTTCTTTCTTAATCTCGTCTTCAGTCATAGGGCTAAGAAACATGGAATTAGGTATTGTCATGGTTTTGTTAGACTCGTCATTATCATGAAAATTATTAAATGTCACATTGCTAGTCGAATCAATAAAATAATCATTAAAAGCATTTGCTATGTCAGTGGGATTAGTCAGTATTCTCCTATCTACTTCTATTTGAGAAATATTATTGTCACACTTTGTATTTCCAATTTCACGGTTAATGACTGACCACGTAGCTCTGCATTTGTTTTGACTGTTATTTATGTATTTGATGTTTGAATTTATTTTGGATTTAAAGATACATTTTTCCAGTATTGATGAATATTTTTTATATCTAAGTTTGTACGTTAGTGTTTTATTTTTATAATAGAGATACCGTAAACGTCGTTTAGTTTTGCAACTATTTCTGAGACCCTTGCTTATCCATTTTTGTTTATATGCATTAGAATTGTTTATTTTAATCTTAATCGTTGGGAAGCATAAATTATACAATAAACATAAAAGCTCGTGAAATTTATTGAATGCATGATTTATATCAGTTTCGAGGTGTACCTCTGACCATGTTAAACTTGCAAGGCATTTTTTGAATCTACTTATATTTTCAGTACAATAGTCTTTTTTATACATAAAATATGATTTGGACTTTAAACTTTGCTCTTTTACTGGGAAATCTAAGAGTTGCGCAGTGTCGTGGTCTGATAAGTATAGGGATAAAACCTCAGTAGAAGATTTTTTTATGTTACTTAGTATGTGGTCTATGCACGAGTCTTTACGTGTGGCCACTTTAACGTGAATCTGCAAGTTATAGTTGTTGCATAGATCCGTTAAGTAGTTGGTGACTTTCCCTTGTATAAATGTATTTATATTGAAATCACCGGCAATAACTATTTTTGTACTTGATCCATATTTTTTTACCGTTTCGCACATAAGTTGATCAAGTTTATCTAAAAATATGTTAGGATCAGACTTAGGCGTTCTATAAAGACACACGATTAGTAATTTGTGCAATGGAATTTCCACGCCACAGGCTTCAAATGATTTTTGGGTTGAGTACTTTTTAATGTGGGAAAGCTCGTTATAAACAACACCCTGTTTAGCGAGTATACAGGTCCCCCCTCTCTGTGTGTCTCTACTAAACGCAGCTGCAACGGTGTAGTTATTTAATTTTAAATATTTCTCGTTACCGGCACGCATGAAGGTTTCAGACAAACATAATATGTCAGGTTCTTTATTTATGTCTCGTAACTCCAGCAATGTTAGTTCTAAAATTTCCTTTTTTGAGAGAATACTAGCAATATTTTGGTGCAATATTTTAAAAGTTTTAGGTTCATTTGTTACTATGTTGTCATTCACGAAAAAGCTGTTTGTGATCTATAACTTTAAAATAGAATGGAATAGTACCTTTTTTCGTATGAGTAGAGTTTTCAATATCAGGACCATTTGTAGCTGGGCATTTCGTTTGATGACGTGCAAAATAATAAGGGATTGTACCTTTCGAAGCTTTTACATGTTTGCTATCAGGTTTTTTACAGTTGGTTTGATTACGCTGTATTATTTTCTTCAGTTCTTTAACATTTAAATACTTTTTTTCATAATCGTAACAGTCAATAGCATAGTTTATAGATTTACATGCATTGTACAATTTGTATTCAGAATCAATATATTTACAATATTTGTATTCATTGCAAATATTACGTATAGTTTGTTTCAAATCATTTATATTTAAGTACAAATTCTTAAGTGGGCTCAAAACAATTATAAAATTATTACTGAATACGTCGAGGAGTTGGCGTAATTGCGCAGATAGGATTTTTGCATCATAGTCATTTTCACCCACACAAATTATAAGTCTGTCGCCACTCGATGTAGAAATATTTTGACAATTCTTAATGATGTCACTAGTAAGCGCGTATGGTTTTGTTTCCGCCGTCACAGTATATTGTACATACGGAGTAGCTGCTCTCGATTTTATCAATGCAGAAGAAAGTCCAACACATTGTTGTGTGCCAAAGATAAATATCTTGTTAGTGCTGCATTCTTCTTTTAGTTCAACAGAAGTTTTCTCTTCTTTGATTATTTTACCGCTCTCTTTTAAATCTAATCGCTTCTGTAGTTTTAGAATTTGTTCATTGAGGTGCACTATATCGTTTCCTGCCTGTTTCAACTGATCCTCCAAGTCGGCGATGTTTATTTGTAGGCTTAGGATATTCGCACTTAGATGTTTCTTTGTATGTGTATCTGTTGTGTTATTTGAGGTTCTATTCAAATTTCTAGGCGGTGTAAAGTATGTTTGCATTTCTGAATGTAATAAAGAGTACGATGCATTCGCTTTTTTTGTACCTACATTGCTGTACAATACTTTTTGTGGGCACTGGTTTAAGAATCCTTTTAAAGTCATATTATCTTTAAGGAGTTTTTCATTTTGTTTGCGAAGCTCAATATTGTCTAGTATGACATTATCAAGTTCGTTCTGTGAACTCCTAAGTTCTATCTGGAGGTGTTCAATTGATTCTTTGAGCTCAAGGTTCTGCATAGGCTCAATTGTTGTATAGTCCATACTTCTTGACAATGTTTTATCGGATATGGCAGTTAAATCATCGTGCATAATATGTTCCATTGTGAGTATATGTGAGTCATAATAAGCTTCAGAAGTTGTGCTCTTTGGGGTGGACCAAGGTGTATTCTCTTCCGGTACGTTTTGTGTGACACATCTACTTGATTCTGCTTTAGGTGATGAGTGTTTTTTCCTCAATGTCACATTGGACACTCCAGGGGTAGGTATATTCTGCTCTTTTGCTTTTTGAGAGCATGGTTTGCACACCCACCTAAATTTTTTTCTCTCCTCTAAATTCTTCAAGCGATACACACTCTCCGGATAACCAGCACAATCAAATTCAAAACGGTTCTTACAAGAAGCGCAAAGTAGCGTATTTCTTTGTTCCGCCACTTTTTTACATTTAAAACAAGTGACTAGTGGCTGCTCTTTTCGGCCGCTGTTGGTGCACTTAGTCACAGTTTTCGAAGACATGTTAAGTTTCTTGATTGGACCTAAATTGTATTCAATTCCCCGAATCAGTTAGTTCCGTTTGTTGGCAGCTCTAATATATGGTTACTTTACTAATCCTTTCATTTTACTAGTCTTTGTTTATTTTTTTTTTCTTTTTGCTTCTAAATTGAAGGAATTGAAACAATTATAACTTCCAAAAAGTACGGCAAGATGCGGGGTTCGAACTCGAGACTCGACGCGTTGTCGGGTGGCGGCTTAAGATAAGATGTCTATTTAATTCTATTTTTTTGTTATGGCAAACAAAGCCGATGGCTACTATTCTGCCAATGTCTAAAGTGAATTAAAAACAAGTGTGTAAAAAAAACTGTAAGGCACTTAAATCTTGAATTGATACGGTTGAACTCAATGTAGATCTTCGTGGGTTTAAATGAAAGACATAAGATGTCAGATTCAAATATCAATTTCTTACCGGCAAGCTTCCCGGCAAGTGTGGATGTTCACATGACATTTATATCGGCCAATCAGCAAACAATTTCTGTAAATGACGTCCAATTACACGAAGGCGTCTCGGTATGCGCCAATTAGGTGTCGCTGCGCGCGCACCTGGCTCACGATTCCTATGGTCACGCGCATACTTTGATCGTAAATCGTTTCGATGTAAAAGCGCGTTATTGTTGTTGTTATTACGTAAATTTCTAACGATTGAGGTCATTGTTAATAGCGTATTGCGAAATATGGCAGCGAACGCATATGTTTCCACTTTTATACGACAGTAGGTATATAAAACAATCGTATATATGGGCACTCTGCAATAAGTTGATTGGCTGTCTTAGTTAGAAACAAATTAACGAACTCCGAATATGAACTTGATAGATTATGAAACCCACATTTTAATTACTTTGTATGTATTCTTATTTGGTGTGTAACCTTATTTTACAGTTTGGAAACGAGATTCCGAATGCGCAATCTGGAAACATAATAAACAACGAAGATACATTCTTAACTAGTCAATTACCGCAATCCAGACACAATTAAATTTCTATTGTTTGCGGACACCGGTGTCCACGCGGAGCCTAATGAGTTAATAACCCGACTGCGACAGAAAGAGGATTATGTTTTTCTACTAAGAATGAAAATGCAATCTAATAGAGCAACAAAGTTAAAGTAACAGTTGCTTTGACCATGTAAACTCAGTTATTTGTCGTACGATGCTAGCGGAAGCGACGATTACTGGCTCCTAATGAGGAAGTTGTAGTTGTGGCAACTGGCTAGTAATCCTGCGCAGGATATGTGTCGTTGTCCTGCGTGCCTTCTATTGTGACGGTGATAGATTAACAGGGAATCCAATCGAAACTGTTGAAATGTTGCCTCAGAGAAATAATGGACCGGGTTCTTGGTCTAGTAGTCAGTGGCCCTGATTACTATGCTGGAGGTCGTAGGTTCGATTCCCACCCAAGGCAAATATTTGTGTGATGGACACGATCATTTGTTCTGTGTCTGGGTAGACCACGAAGGAGATGGAGGGACGACCTGGATGTTTTTTTTTTGGGAATTGGAGAGAGGTGGCGTAGAATCGCGACAGATGGAAGGAATGGAGGGAGGCCTTTGCCCTGGAGTGGGACAATTGGGGCTAAATAATAATAAAATAATAATATATCAGTTGATTAGTACCCATAACACAAGCTGTGCTGTGCTTAGCTTGGGACTAGATGGCGTTGTGCGAAAGTTGTGAAATATTATAAAAAAGGTAGGTTTTTTACCTTAAGTAACATGCACAAGAATTGTTTGCCTTCCCAATTTGAATAGATACGAAAAAATCTACGCATATTAAATAGCAACGGTCATCCGTGGTCTGTCGGTCTGTCGAAGACGTGGCCACTGACCCGTCTCGCTGGGAACACCTTGACCTTCATCAATGGACACCTGTGCGAGGGTTCCTCAGGGAATCTTAATCATGGGAATCGTGCCAGTTGGCTTAGGGGACAATGTTTGTAAGAAAGGACCGTTTCTTGAAAAGGGAAATTTGCATTATCATTTTATAGGGTTGGTAAAGTTCAATGGGCAAAAAGTACAAAAAGACATCTGCGCGATTGAAGTAATAAAGAGAACTAAGCTGATTATTGTAGTTCGGTAAACTTTACCTATTCACACCCTTTGATAAATCATCAAGAGCCCAAAAGTGGCACAGACAAAGTTTGTAACCAATATCTCCATTCGTCAACAGACAGTCAAGGCTTGTTGACCCGTCAGAGTAAACAACCCTTTTGTAAGCGCAGTAATCCCGCCAAAATTGCGCGCCAAATGCCAAACATTTGTCAATGGAGTGGCCAACAATGAGCCATTGATGTCGAGCACCTGTAGAGGGGTTCCCCACACGTGGCTACATATGCACAGTTGCTGGCTCACCTGGTGGTGGAACTCTCGCCCCTCATCTACAGGGGTAGTTGGTAAGTTGTTTAACTCACACATGTCAGCGGCGGCTGCTACCGACAGATGCTAAAATACGTTAGTGCTGACATCGATTTTTATTGTTACGACCTTTGAATGCGCTGAAAGATTTTTATTACTAATTTTTACTCTTGGATTTGGTTGTGTAGCGATTATATTAGGGCATGCTCTGATGGGTCTGTGATGAACTGGTGATAGGTTTATGAGTACGCACACCGTCATAGGTTTGTACATAATAGTTTTATAACTAGCTGAAATATTAAATAACACTTATAGATAGAGTACTTTCAGATCTACGACACAAAAAAAATGATTTAGATTGCATTGAATTTCATTGTTACCATTATTTTTGCAAACTTTAGACATTATCTAACGTCAATTTTGTTTTACGTTTGTGTCTGAAACATTAATATTATAATGACAGAATGTTAATATTAACCCGGTATGGTTGACCTCCAGGTGTACTCGGGAGCGCTCATGACATCTGCGCGCGCTCACCGCATCGCGCAATCTCCATTGTTACTGTTTACTGTTATTGTTGGTTATTGTATTGTGTTAAACATAATGGAATATCTAAATAATGAACGTTTTCATTCGTTCACAATGAGAAGCATATAGAGACAAACTACAGTATATCACTTAGTATATAAGAGTCTTATTGTCAGTTCCGTGTTATGATTACCCTACATTCATAATTTGTAGTGCATCGCTCGTCCAGAGCCATTCATAATGAGACAAGTCATACTTATGTTATTACTTACACATAGACTAATGTAGATACATAAGGAAAATTGCTCCTACACACCAGCATACACTTGACTGGCCTGTTGGTCTAGTAGTTAGTGACCCTGACTGCTATGCCGGAGGTCGTGGGTTCGATTCCTACCCAGGACAAATGTTTGTGTGATGAGCGCGATCATTTGTTCTGTGTCTGGGTGTAATTTATCTATAATATGTATGTATTTAGAAATATATAAGCATGTTTATCAGCTGTTTAGTACCCATAACACAAGCTCTCAAGCTTAGCTTGGGACTAAACGGCGTTGTGTGAAAAGTTGTGGAATATTTATTTATTTTACCTACTTTGTTCATCTAGTCATCATCACTTGCCTTGACTTTTTAAACTACTTTGGGGTTGAATTTCACTCTTTCCGGATTAAGCTAACTACCTGTATTTATGACTATTCTGGCCTCTCGATACCCTTGTCTGCAGGTTAACACGCTTTCAAGTAATGCTCATTAGACAACAGTAGCGAGGGGTCAATCTTCTAAAGAGGGAGCCGACCAAAAAAATCTTAGTAAAAGAAAAGAACGAAAGAAAATATTGCATTTGGACGCACAGAACATAAAACAATAGAACACAGATAATAAAAAACTAAAGATAAAAATAAAAAAAGACCTGTGCGAGACCAAAAAGGCGCCGTGCGTTAGTATTCGTATCACTATTTTTATTGTCTCTCTTGAAGTCACTCGAAGTCATCGGTCTACCTACCACCGTGTACTCGTATACCTTTGGTGTAAATGCCTTATATTTGGCAATACTCGAGTCTGGCTGCTATTAGTCAATAGTGGTGGATTTGCTTTTCCATACCTCCAAAGGGAAGCCGGTAGGAATCGAGTTGTATGGACACTTCACCACTGTTTATTTCCAATCTCATTTCTCAACATTTTGCATTTTCAGTTTCTGACCATAAAACAAGCATAATTTATTTATTTATTCATTTAAAACTTCAAGCACACTAATGTCTAGAGGCGGACTTAATGCCATAGGCATTTTCTTCCAGTCAACCTTAAGGTGATGCAGAGAAAAGCAGTGGTAGGTGCATTTAAAAATGAAAATAAAAGGAATCAAAATAATACTAATACATATTTTGAGTATAAAACATAAACATGTACACTATAAATAAAATATATGTAATAAATTAAATTACAAAAATGAGAGAAAGAAGAGAAAACATTAGCGCTGTGGAGATACTACTGCCAACTTCTTTTTCTTCTTTTGCCATAAAATTTGATTAAATTTTGTTCCTATTTGAAACAAGGCATGCAGTAACTAGTTGCGTATAGTATCATCACACAGGGTGGTTTGAGTAGTAATTTCCTTTTAATCAGGCATAAACAGACCATTAATTATTTTACAAAATCAGAATAAAGGATGTATCTCGTATGTTTTTCCTCCTGCACCAAACTTAAGAATAGTTCATTTATAGTTGTAATGGCACTATGAAACTATCACTATACTTAGTACTTCATTAGGTACTAAATATTCATCCAGGAATTAATAGACAAATAAAACACGAATTAAGTAATGTAATAATATATTCTACTTAACTTTAAACACTAACAACTTTGACGTTTTTCTGCTGTGCGGCAGCCGCAGAATCTATCTTCTGAATTTCCTTCTGTATGCACTTAATGCATTGTCTTCTCAGTCTCTTCAGAAGATACATCCCCGCCAAGAAGAGCATAATCACAAGCAATATGAGCACGATAATATCTGATGCCGTAAGTACAACGTCCATTACTTCATCGTGTGCGTGGCCACCCATAATGACGACAATACGTGTTTAAATTCGTAATTTTTTGTTAAAATAAAATATATTTTAATAGTATCAATAGTGCTGCACTAAATAAAACACGAGTTGTCAGCAGTGTAACCAGTATGTGTTGCACAGTACATGATGAAGCGAAGCGATTGCGATGAAATGAAGACTGTAAATTTTGTCGGAGACAAACAAATGTTAAGTAATTTGTGTCAAGAGGTAATTAATGACAATACTCCATGCTCAATTCTTAGACTGAGTGTCCTATTTCCAAAACCTCCAGATATACTTTAAAACTACATATGTAGTAAGGTTTATTGTAAAGTTCCACTTGATCAGAAGAACTCTTAACGCTAATAAGAATAACTAAAGTTTTAGGGAGAGTAAAGACATGCAAAAACCACGTCAATTTTCACTCTGACCGTTTTAAACGAAAACGTACCTATATCAATTTGTATAGTTTAGTATCTCCTTGTAGGACATAAACCTCCACATAACGAGCCGGTGTCGTATTCGTAGATGATTCAACAATACATGCTCCGTTTACACAGGAGCTGTTATTCATTCTAAGTGGCCGTGCCCAATACGGTTGCGGCAAGAATTATAACATACGTAGCATTGCTATCGGTTCGCGACGCCGGCGCCGGCGGCAGTGCGCTGCAACTCACGCGCATGCAGAAATGTGAATCCGCGCTTTAACAACATCGCATTGTTTCAAATGACATATTACTTGAATACGTGCAGGGAATGATACCTTTTACCGTTTACAGTCTGTGTTCCAAGAGCGCAAGACTGGTGTTGACTTTAAAAAGACCTGATTTTCATAATGATGTAATAGTATCGATAACGTCTAAATTTAGTTCGAGTTGAGACGCACGCATATTGCACTCAATATTGATATCACCAGACTTAGGTATCTCTTAAGCAGATCCTGTTGTTATCTTCTGCTCATGTGAACAACAGGAAGTTATTATCAAGCACACAGTTAACTGACAAATAGATATCAATGGAATATTAGCGAGTGTGTTATGCAAAGCCAGCTGCGGTCCATTGATCGCGGCGCGCGCAGCTGTGCTGACCCGCGATAACCCGCGAGGCGCCAGCGCGCCACGTCTGCGCCTGCGCGCTACGCTCCCCATTCATCTCATATTATTGCGATACCTAATAACAGCTGTTAGCTGCGCTTGCGACGCGATTAGTCTTAATTGTGCGCTATCACGCGTTTCTATGAACGCTCGCTTTTGCAATAAGACCTTAATAAAGATAGTGTTACTGTTAGCGCTGAGTTTAATTACTAGCCCGAGTGACAATAACATTAATTGTTGTAAATCTAAGACTCCGTGTGTAGAATTATAATCAGTTTCTTGTTCAAATTATTCTCGTAGTTTCACAATTAACTCCATGAATATTCTAAGTAATTATCATAAATGCAACGGCAAGCTTCATTAGTCACATCGCAATTAACTCTTGATCGCCGATTTGTACATTTATTTACGTCTACTTTATAAATACTGTTGCTAATGAAGTCTGGAAGAATTGATCATTAAAAATAATTATGCAGAATCTACGTAGTAAAAGTCGAGTATTGAATTCAACAAAGTCTCAAAGGGCTTAAATGCCGAGGTATTTATATGAGTCTGTAAAACTTTAAAAAGTTTTTTCGGTTTGGGTTCAAACAAAGAACAACTCGTTAAATTGCTACACATCACTACTGAAATTCAGAATCAAAAGTTAAATTTAACGTTCCTTTTACAACACATAACAATAAACTTTATAACCTTTCTATAGGTAGGAAAGGTACCCGAGATCAAATACCCGTTCAGACATTAAGATCGCATTCGCAGCCAAAGACCAAACAAACATTTAGAATTCAGGTTTCGAAACTTCTAATCAAATCGACTCCAGACCAATAAAGCATACACGCGCTAATCAGATTTCACCAAACAATCCATTCGATTGGTTATAGAATTCCGCAACACAACACCGGGGCTGGATACGTGGAACCCAACAAAGGCTTTTGTTTCCACGGCAGCGGCAGCGACCCTGCAGTTTATACTTTTTCGTTTATAATACTTTTTCTCTTATTGCATTCCCAAAGTGCTGACCGGAGCGCTTAGGCTTAAAAAAACTGGTTTCCAGACTGCTCTGACCTTAAATGGAACGACTTTGTAAAATTGTGTGACTAACAAAATGGTTCTAATAAACGAGCTCTGGAATTCACCATCATTACTCCAAGTTAAGTTACGAATCATTTTGTAAGAATCAACCAAATATAGATTGCACAATTACATGAACGAAGCGCTACTGACAGACTGACATTTGAACCCCATTCAAACATTTATCTCCCAATTAAAAGGCTAGACTTGTTCGTCGTAGGAGTTGAAAAATGTATGAATTTATTCTCCGCTTGGCTAGATCTAACATGTAACACATAGGTGCACGTTCTAGCACAATAAGCAGGTCAAGTTTCTCGACAGGATGGCGCCAAAACAAGCGCACAGCTGCGCCAGCGCAACTATTTGCGGAAACGAATATCGGATCGCGTAAATACACGGCACTGGACATCATTCGTGCAATACTTGAGCTACCGTTAAACTGTCCTCTTGGCCGAGTTTGAGGATGAAACAGATATCTCTAACGCATTTGTAATACATAACTACAACAAACACATACAAACATGATAGTGAGTCTTTAGTTAGGCAGAAGAAAAAGTACGACACTATTTGTGTCGCATTTGGCTCTGAACATTCCACTCCAATATAATATTATATCATTTCCAGCTAATCAGTAGACCACTGCTGCTTATCTGAACAGCAGGAAGTGTTGGTTATTATAATTAAACTACAATGGCTGTCACCGGCAAGGATCAAGAGACAGCGGCAACCACAGATCGGCGCCCGCGCAGCTATGACTTCACGAGTACAAACGACGGGCAGAAGCTTTATTTTAAACAACACACCGAAAGTTTATGTGGCGCTGAAAACATTAAAAAAGAAACATAATAATCTATACATATAATAAATCTGTAGAAGTAAAATTTCTGTACATTGAAAATATCAAAAAAATAAATAGCAGGGGGTGTTACTAGACCGACACCGAACCCAAAAATATGATTAAAAAATTTTTTGTCTGTCTGTCTGTCTGTCTGTCTGTCTGTCTGTCTGTCTGTATGTTCAGGTATCACGCAAAAACTACCGGTTCGATTACGATGAAACTTGGTGTACATATTCTTTAATATCCTGGGCACAACACTGGGTACTTTTTATCCCGGAAAAGTATATACAATAATAAACAAACTTAATTTTGCGGTTCGATCTCTAGACCCGACTACTGTAACAACCGCAAATAAAAAGTTTGTCGTAGGTTACGTCACCCGCAGTGGGGTTCACCAAGGGGCGCTGCACACGGCTAAGATAGTATAATATTTTATCTTAAGATACAATATCGCTCGCCATACAATTCAATGGACTATCACACACTACGAAGATAATAAAATTATGTACATTGAATATTTATTCAAAATTAATAATGGAGGATGATTGGTGATCGATACTGCCATGATGCCAAAAATGCAATCAGTAAATGTTTTGTCTGTCTGTGTCTCTGTCTGTATGTGCACGCATAATTCAAAAACTATTATAGGGATTTTAACCAAACTTGGTACTGTTGTAATCAATACGCCTGGGCAGGTTGGTCTTAGTCTCAGTTGTTTTACACATGATCAGTTGTACGGCGCTCTTTCCTCGGTCAGTAGTTCCAGAAATCTTTATGCATACATACCGGAAGGATCAACTTTGAAAGTAGTCTATCCGGAAGTATTATGCTAAATTTATTACGTTTATATATCAACGCTCAAACCGCTGGTAGTAGAGACATGTAATTTAAAGGGGTGTTCTTAATAATGTAAGTATCCACTAAAAAACGATTTTTGGAAATTCAACCCTTAATGGGAAAACATAGGGGACGGAAGTTCGACATCCACGCGGGCGAAGCCGCGGGCAAAAGCTAGTATATAATAAAGTAGCATAATATTTAGTTAAAGTTATAATATTATTTTTATAGATTTCTCGTAGCATCTTCGTAGCAGTTGCTACGCGTAGATTTAAAAAAATAGAAATCTAAGTTAATGCATCAAGTATTTCTAGGTTACCTGCGGAATGCGATTTGTCATTCAAAAGTCGTCTCATTCTTCCAATTTGGTCTGTGGATTGTAAGCTTCTCATTGGCCGTTAGTTTTTGAAGGTTATCTCAAGTTTACTGTAGTTCACGACATTGCGTGTAAATAAGAGCGGGTATTCTGTACCTCATTGTGTAGTGGTCTGGCTCCATCAAAACGAATTGTTTACTGGAACCCTGCACGTGTTCACTGTTCGCAGACACTAGCTAATAATTGTGGGATATTTATTCCGTGCATTCCGCTTATTGTGCCTTTATAGTGACTGTTAAGAAGTGGTAAATACTTGTCAAACTGTCCGAGATATTCACGATGGTGATAATGTATCTTGATAGGCCCGTCGTTTAATTTAAACAGAAATTATGGTTTAAGACCATTCCATAATTTCTGTTCAAATATAAATGATAATTGGTTGAATGACTTTTAATGAATTAGGGTAAAGGGAACGTTGAATACAGATTTTTACTAATACGTATAAGTACAATTTATTTATTCTAAAAATTCTCTTAGTAAAATGTTAGTTCTATTATAAATACAAATATGCAATGCAACAATATTCATACATACATATTTAATTATTATTTATTTATTGTAAACTTAACTGAATTTAATCTGTATCGAAAGTAACTTCGTAAATGACTTCAAAATGGAATATTCTCATTATAAATACCATTTTTCATGTTTACAATATGTTTTTTATGAGCATTTCTGCTTTATTAACTAATTACAGAATTATTCGGCCTTGCAAGGCTGGTCAAACCACATTGTACTTACTGAAACCGACTAGCCGACCACGTTCTAAGTTCATACGGCTCGGTTCCGAACGATTCGATAACGAGTTTCTAATTCCAAACATTATTTTAATCGATTACTATAAATCGATGAAGTTCGATTTATATTCGCGTTTACGTTTCCGTAGCTGATATGGAGGTAATGGAGTTGGTTACTATGTTGTTACGAGCGTAATTGCTTTTAGAAACACAACCTTAACAACAAATGTTTTTAATTTTTATAATTTACCACCCGTTCCACATCTTATTTTGTTTTACAAAAATCCATGTTTTTTTGTGACAACTATAAAAAAGTGTGTGTATATCTTATGACGCGTTAGAAGTTATAGGTACTTCTTTGGCGTAACAAGAAAAAAATATTTCTCAAAATGTTATTTTTCGCGTTAAAACTCTTTTCACTAAACCTCTGTATGTATTATAGAAAATTACAACTTTGCTTTGCATTTTAGTGTCATGTCAACTCGAGTATATTTTGCTGCTTAGATAATATACCTCTAGATCGAGCTACCGCGTGGCCGCACATGCGACAGCAATATAAAAGTTCAGTGTTGCTATTCCCTAAAAAAGTCCCAAAATACGACGTATTCAACGTGGTAATAAGAGTGTAGAAGTATCCATGTGTGAGAAAATATAATTTCACGTAAAATACCTACTTTCAATCTTACCTTGATTCTCACAAATAAAATACACTACTACCAGGTGAAGCTTGTTTTGATTTTTTCGCGTGTTATTTATCAAATATATTGAGGTATGGCTGACATCCAGTGTGACATTGACATTGCTGTATAATAACTATTGTCCTTTAGACAAAACCAACTTATTTTGAAGATATCTAATTTTTTGTTTATACTTAACATTTATTTATAAAATGAATTCTTACTTCCAAATATCTTTAAGTACCTACGCGATTGCCTTCAAGAGTAAAACTTAATGATTGTCGAAAGGGCTCTGTTCGTTCGTACACATGTTCACTTAAACTTAAAAATAAGGGTTCGCCCACAAATTTGTGTGTTTAGCCACCATAGATTTATTTGATTATTATGCCTACCTTTTGAACATTAGGCCTGACAGTTAAGGGAAAAGATTTGAAACGTGTAGCAACACTGTAAGTAAGTATTACTAGGTTATGTGATATAAGAAATCAAGTTTATTTTAAGAAATCTTCCATATTTTGGTCTGAAAGCCATGACAATAAAAGCGCACAAATGTATAAATTCAATAATCATACAATAACACAAACAGTATTGAATACTTACGAATGAAAAGAGATATTGTTATTGGCCTTTTCTGAGCGGCTTTTACAGCCTATTATACTGAATCCTCCCATCGTAGCGCATTCACCATACACTAAACACTTATCTAATGGAGTCTATTTCTCATTAAATGACTTAAACTATTACAAAAATTGCAAAAACCATCCGAAAACTTAAATTAAATCGAGCATAATAATATACGTGACAGTGACAGCTCTTTGTTTGGCTAACTTTCAAAAGTTAGCCATGCAAAAATCCGGCACGCCGTAAGGGACAGAAGATACGATGCTTTGTCTCAATTTTCCTACGAACTTTGTATTATTGCGTCTCACTTCCACACTTGACACTGTAAATTGGGCTACGTCTAGAGGTATATAGTCTAAGTTTTGCTGTCATGTCACATTTTTGTTTGTTTCCAAAAGGTCTTAGATAATATACCTCTAGATCGAGCTACCGCGTGGCCGCACATGCGACAGCAATATAAAAGTTCAGTGTTGCTATTCCCTAAAAAAGTCCCAAAATACGACGTATTCAACGTGGTAATAAGAGTGTAGAAGTATCCATGTGTGAGAAAATATAATTTCACGTAAAATACCTACTTTCAATCTTACCTTGATTCTCACAAATAAAATACACTACTACCAGGTGAAGCTTGTTTTGATTTTTTCGCGTGTTATTTATCATTAAAATATATTGAGGTATGGCTGACATTCAGTGTGACATTGACATTGCTGTATAATAACTATTGTCCTTTAGACAAAACCAACTTATTTTGAAAATATCTAATTTTTTGTTTATACTTAACATTTATTTATAAAATGAATTCTTACTTCCAAATATCTTTAAGTACCTACGCGATTGCCTTCAAGAGTAAAACTTAATGATTGTCGAAAGGGCTCTGTTCGTTCGTACACATGTTCACTTAAACTTAAAAATAAGGGTTCGCCCACAAATTTGTGTGTTTAGCCACCATAGATTTATTTGATTATGCCTACCTTTTGAACATTAGGCCTGACAGTTAAGGGAAAAGATTTGAAATGTGTAGCAACACTGTAAGTAAGTATTACTAGGTTATGTGATATAAGAAATCAAGTTTATTTTAAGAAATCTTCCATATTTTGGTCTGAAAGCCATGACAATAAAAGCGCACAAATGTATAAATTCAATAATCATACAATAACACAAACAGTATTGAATACTTACGAATGAAAAGAGATTTTGTTATTGGCCTTTTCTGAGCGGCTTTTACAGCCTATTATACTGAATCCTCCCATCGTAGCGCATTCACCATACACTAAACACTTATCTAATGGAGTCTATTTCTCATTAAATGACTTAAACTATTACAAAAATTGCAAAAACCATCCGAAAACTTAAATTAAATCGAGCATAATAATATACGTGACAGTGACAGCTCTTTGTTTGGCTAACTTTCAAAAGTTAGCCATGCAAAAATCCGGCACGCCGTAAGGGACAGAAGATACGATGCTTTGTCTCAATTTTCCTACGAACTTTGTATTATTGCGTCTCACTTCCACACTTGACACTGTAAATTGGGCTACGTCTAGAGGTATATAGTCTAAGCAAAAGGTTGACAATAGCTAACTTCAAGGTGTCGGTTTTTCGTGACGGTGTGCGCGCGCATCGTGAAAATTGACTCAACTTCACAACTGAGGTTTCAGTAAGGTTTCTTTTTCTTAAACGAAAGGGACCTTGGAGGATATTTTTGAATGTTATTTAGAGTATCAAGATGTTATCAGTGTAAATAATCCCCGATTAACGTTTAAGAGCCGTATTGATAGGCCAATGCGATAATGATGTTTTAGCGATATTGCACCACCTGCGAAGCATTATGTAGGTAGAAGCGGCAGTGCTAAATCTAATAATTAAAACCAGAAATAAAAATTTAAGAACACATTCCTCAAAACCTGTAAGCATTTTACTTTAGATTTATAGATGTTTTATAGGCTTTAGAACGAATACTTGACTGCAGTTAGTAATATAAATATGTTTTACCCTAATAATAGAAGTTTTACGTGATAATAGTTTGAAAGTTTAGATTAAGTTTAATCAAACCTGTCCAAATTGTTATAACTATGTACAGACGCCAGCACATCAAGTCACCGTGTAATGTGTAAAATTTTCCCAATAAAATATGTACCTTATTCTGTTTAACATAAAGTTGAAAAACGATCAAAGAAATTGGACACATTGACGTAACTTGATGTGCTGGCGTCTGTACATTTCTGCTCCAATTTTCTGGCTTAATTTGAAGGCACTGGTAAAAAATATATGAAGTATATTTATAACAAGTCATTTACGAGGTAAAAGTTTAATACTAAATCAACATTTGAAAAGCCGGTTGGTGATCGCAGTGACGCCGTCATAGACTGCGGATCCTAGGGCAAGAATCCTTGTCTAAAAATAGTTTAGTTGAAAAAAAAACAACCTATAAATAAAGAAGTGCTCTGCTTAGCAACCAAGCAAATAAACCAATTAATTAAATCAAATAGGTATAATATACGTAACAAATAAGTGTGGAACAGTTCGCAACGGCCTTGCCATGTAACTGTTCTGCGGTTGTTTGGAATAACCCGAGTCATTATGTAAATTAACGTACATTTCGTGAATCTCACCTATGCCAGCTGTTTTGCTACATATATATTTTGTTTATCAATAAAAATATTTTGCAACTTTAATGTGTTTTCGTGACTACCTCAGCTGTGCCAATGTCCAATTTGAACGCGGATGTGGTCGAGATCAGAACAAGTCTTGTTTACGTATGAATGTTAGGTTTACGAGCACCTAGTGCACTCGGTAACGATTGCATCTTGATGATGTGCTTACAAATGATAAGTTGATTAAGCCTTCCTATGAATTTGTTGGCTTTATGGTTTAATATGCAAAAATAATACGAAGGCCTTGATCGCTTCTGTGAAGTGATGAGCTCTTTCGAAGATCAGTTTAGAGTTAATATAACTTTAGCTACTCTTCTTCTTCTTCTCGTTGTAGGTACTGTTTGACCTCAAATAGTGTTATGAAGCAACAAATGACGTAGTATTTCGGATGACTTACTGCCGTTGTTAATGAATGATCAAACTAATTTGGAAGACGTTCTATTATAATACCAAGTTAACATTTAGGATTTAAATAATACCTCAATTTATGGCGTAAGGTCAAACATCAACGAATAATAAAAAACGCGGACCCAGGTGTTAATCTGTCCTAAGGATCTGCGGAGAATACCTGCCCCATATACATCTAGAATATATGATCAAATGCTAATTTAAATTCACATAAAACAGGCCGGATTGTGCGGATAGCTCGAATACTCAGGTGTGAAGATTTGGGCGGATCGAGTTCTCAGGATCAAATGATTAAATTATAGCTTCATGAAGCGGAATTCATCTAATGAATAATGTAATATGGAAATAGTACTAATGAGGTCACATATTTCTTCCTCGCCGATGCGGCTTTGTACCTGGCGTCTTGCTGGCGCTATCTCGGTCAACTTGCCACTAGGACCCGGAACTGACCACGTCTGACATCACTAGCATTAGTGCTCAAGTTTTTACAGCCTCCGCGCTCAATGCCTTCACATATTTACCGTACATTAAAGCCGTTGAGTAGAAAGTTAACTTTTTCGTCACATGACTTGCATGTGTATGCAGCTGAATTTTATGCGAGACTATAATTATTTGTCTCTGAGAATAATCAACTAAAAATCGTCTTTCAGTTTATCAAAAACGAGATTTCATTTAAGATAATATAGTAAAGAATACAGACATTGGAAAATAAGAAAGATAAAACTTGAGTAAATCCCCAAATTATGAATGCATCAAATAAAATGACGTCAAGCCAAACGATTATGTATTAAAACAACATTGTTAAAAGTAGAACTAATAAAGAGAGGTGATACTGATGTCTTTCGGTTCGCAGCTGTGTTTTGTGTCTGCAGTTAATTTATTTAAATTGTCTTTAATGATGTTAACAGACTTATGATTTCCTAGTAATGTTTGCATTTGTTAGTAAAACTTGAATTAAACTTAACCTAACCTAACCTAACCTTTTTTTTTTTTTTTTTTTTGTTTGCGCTGGGAAAAAATGACAATTACGCATACCCGCCCATCGGGGGATGGGGGGGGTATGTGGGACTCCCCGGTTTACCGCACCGGTATACCCACTAAAACAACCCAGCGTTTTTCCCGCTTCGTCGTATTGGCGGGGGTCTGGGAATCCAGCATAGCCGTCACGTCCAGTTCCCCGCCGACGATTACCCCGCTTGGCTTCCCCGAAGGGACCGACTAAGGTGGCGACGGGTGCAATGCGAGCGCAGGCGCCCCCGCGCCTGGCGCCCGCCCATCGCCTCCGTGTCAAGCCTAAAGTCCGGGTCCGAGCGAGCAGCTTGGGGGAGAAATCGACCCCCCCTAGGGCCATCTCCCCCCACGACAAGGGTCATCGGGGCTGCCTCCGGCCGACTGCCTTCGCGACCCCGTCGACCCTGAAGCCGAGACGCACTCGGACAAACCGCTCCCTCGGACCCGCCTCCGCGGATGGCCCTGAAAAGGGCCCCTCTAGAGTCCACTCTTCCTACCCTCTGTAAGCAGAGGTGGAGAGTGGCCGCAGAAATTCGCCACAGACAACAATCTCTCGATTATTGCCTGTGCCCAGGGTGCACCGGCCCGACGACTGCTCTTTCCCCCGAACGTATTCGAAAGGAACCAGCAGCAATCAGGCACACGAGGAGGTTTTCTGCACGCACCCCAACCTAACCTAACCTAACCTAACCTAACCTAACCTAACAATTGACTTTTTTGAAAAGTAAGCTCGACTTTTGCTTTTATAGTAAGTACAAGTTTCGTACTTTAATAAAACCTAGTAGTTACCTACAGGAAGGAATGAGGAAAGAATACACATACATAACGTCACGCCTGTAATCCCCGAAGGGCTAGGCAGAGGTGTACCTGGTAGTACAACCCACATTTCGCCAGTTACCTATGTTTAAGATGAAAGAATATGCAAGATGAATTAATGTCGTTCGTCGATCAGAAGTTTTCGAAATCCACTTAAAAGGTATATAAGCCTAAGCTAGAGATATTGTATGAATATTCATAGAGCCAATTCATGCTATGCACTAACATGTTGTTGTATTTACAACATCTGGGGTCTCGTTGTTCTCAGTACTAATCTTTGACCCTATAATGTGGTCCCGACCTGGAACGCGATAGCTACTGCCAGTGAGCCTGACAAACCATTCATCTTACTTCTGTAAGTAGTCCAATGTGTAACCCAATGGCTCTTTTAGCTTTTCACTTACCTACACCATGATCACAAACATTTGGTTTACATTTATACTTAAAACAAACATAAATTATATAAAACAATCAAAATATATATAAAGTTTTCCCTTTTTTGTTAAATAATGTAAAACATGTATTGTTAAATGTATAAATAAATTCAAGGTAAATGTGCCCAGCAACAGTTTTATGACTTTCGTTGTTTCTCTTATCTTAAAGTGTTGATATTATGTATTTTAAACATACCAACAAACTTGTTCGTTTGTGTCGGGTTTATTTAGAACATAATCAGACCGTTTTATATGATGAACACCGTAGAGATTATTTCTTCGTAATAAATAATCTCTTTTGCAGTTTTGTCGCTATCTTGTAAACTAACAATAATCCTTCCAGGGGTTTGAGTCTGCTATTGCAATTTTGTCTCAATGACCGGTCATTGATCGAATATTTGACAACTTTGACAGTTTTTGTATGGGAAATATGTCATAAGTTTGACGTTATACTTCAAAAATCGATCATTGACCGGTCATTGAGACACAATTGCAATAGCAGACTCGATCCCCTGATCTATACTATGGCTGAATGCTCGTGCTTTTCCTAAAAACAAAAGTAGTTTGTAGGCTAAAAAACAGCATTTTTTGAACGTCAAAATCTCTCATTCCGGTCTATTTGAGAGCAGTCATTTGCCCTATATATAGTAGGACAGTTATAGGCTAGTATCATTGTTGTTATTTTTTATTAGGGATAACTTCATTGAATTCGGCGTAAAATATAATATTTATTAATGTTCACAAAACGCACAATGCAGTCTTGAAACCCATAACTATAGCCAATAAACCAGCAAGCCACAACATGAGTAACATAACATAAATACATACAAAGAACACAATTATGAGCGTAGTTAAATACCTGACCTCACATATGACTAAGTTAATCCCACCGCCGATGTTTCCGATCGTAAAAACTTGCAACAACGCGCTCTGTCATACACAACCTAATTTATGGAGCCGGCAGACCTAACAACCACATATTTTCTGGTAAAAAAACTATTCCACAAAGGAGTTTCACCCTTATTGATAAGACAGTAAATGAGCTCCGATGTTTTCTAGACAGTAAATAGGTTGGTTAGGATTTAAGAGCGACACACTCCTCACGAATAAGTTTGATGGTTATTTTACAACCCTGTTCTAATTACGAGGTTTCCTCTCGGAGACTAGGCCAGAGCCGATTGTTAGTGGCCACATTAACATGGTGTTCATACAAAAACTTTATGGGTGTTCCTTGTATTAACTCTTTGTAGTCCAATTGGTTTCGCGACCGTTTTTTGGCTCGTTTGGGTAGTAAAAATAGTTCTTAATGATTAACTGGTGTAGTCGTTGCATAGTTTGTGGGTAAATAACCACACGGGTGGATCGGAGGTGAAGCTACGCTTGCCGCTGTTGCTCTGTGTCGGATGGGTTACCATTCATTACAAAAAAAAAATACATACACACGAACATAGAACCTCCTCCTTTTTTGAAGTCGGTTAAAAACCAGAGCCCTCCGAAAGCACGCCAAGCTAATGGTCTCGGGTATCATTTCTTACGCTTGGTCAGAATCTTGAAAGGCCGACAATCAGTTTAGCCAAGTGTCACTTAGTGTTATTCATTTACATAGCTGTGAAGGTCAGATAGAAAATCACACCAAGAAAAACACTGGTATTCAGATACGTCCTGTAAGACTGGAAGCCAATCTCAACATAGTTGGAAAAGTCTTGGCAGATGAGTCATTGTTCTTTGGCTATGCAATTTGGTTCCTTATAAGTGTGTACTTTGTACAGATGCCAGCACATCAAGTTACCCCAATGTGTCAAATTTTCTCAATTGAATATGAACCTTACTCTGTTTGACATAAAGTTGAAAAACGATCAAAGAAATTTGACACATTGGGGTAACTTGACGTGCTGGCGTCTGTACAAATATAGACAGATTTTTTTTTATCGTAACAAATGATACTCTGGACCATCCGCTTGGCGTGCTTTCTAAGGCACTGAGGGCTATGGTTTTGTAATAAATGGTAACCCATCTAACACAGAGCAACATCGGCATGCGTAGCTTCACCTCTGATCAACCCGTTCGGTTATTTTTATCATAAAACAGGGGCTCGAGTCTGCTATTGCAATCGTGTCTCAATGACCGGTCATTGATCAAATATTTGACAACTTTGACAGTTTTTGTATGGGAAATGTGTCATAAGTTTGACGTTATACGTCAAAAATCGATCATTGACCGGTCATTAAGACACGATTGCAATAGCAGACTTGACCCCCTGGTTGGTGACTTGAGGAAGTCTTCTCATCTTCCGCTTACAAAAACACATACAGGCAAAAACGCTATTAACAATCTGCCGCACATCAGTGGTAACTAACCTACTATATATTATTATTGTGCAAGTTGCCTTTACCTATTCTATTAAAACAGCTGTAGGTACCACAAATGAAACCTACATACCGTTCTTTACATAGTCTTGGCAGCGACTGGTATACCTACTCGTATAATTTAGCGACGATTTTATAGCATCTGTTACAATTTAGATAATTAATTTATTGACAACTGTGCAGTATTACAATCAGTGTAAGTCATTTGTCGTAATTCTAGCTGTCAGTCCTTGTCGCCAATTAATTATTAGTTTTCGAACTAATGATATTAACGCGTCGTGGAATCTGTGGCGATATTTCGGCCCGGCAACCGCATGCCGTTTAAAATTCAATACATTTCGCCATAAATATCCTTTTTTACGAGCAAAAATCCCGACACATGTCAAACAAATTGTTGACACATTCAAAATGTGACGAAGCCACTTAAATAAAAGACTTACTTTTACTCAAGAGCTGTTTGTTGTGAGACGTCTAAACAAGCTTTAACTGACTTGCTCTGTTGCCTTTGATACATTTTTTACTAATATTACTTAGAACGATTTTTTTTCTAGATTCTTTGGGTGATTACGTCACTGTAGTCCGCAAAATTCCACGGTTCCGTTCCAATACTAAGCTAGAAATTGCAAAAATAAAAGATTTTTTCAAATATATTTATAAAATATTAACCTCATCTTTACCAAATGTACTCACGGTTTGGTATCATGATTGGTTAGCTTTGTATTTAGGTTCCTGATAACTTGTACGTAGCCTCAACTAGTAAATAATAGTGATATAATAGTAAATAATAATGATGCAAGTGTGCAAAGTTTGTCATTGCACTAGAGGCGGAATTGCAGTCCGTGTCGCAGGTAACGAAGGTGTAGGTAATACAGTCGAGAATGCAATGTTTTGTCCGGTTTTTGCGACGGGCAGTACGCATTATGTTGATTAAAATTAAGTAACTAATTATATAGATTTAAAATAAAACATGAACAAAACTAGTTTCGTAATCAGCTGAAACATATTTTTTTTAAATAAATTTGAATGGTACGCCTTGCCTTAATGCATTCCTTAAGAAGAAATCTTTTACGGCAAGTTTAAAAGTGTGTCGAACGTCTCAAGTTTTTCGTAAGTTGAATAATGCACATCTCATTTATTACCTGTGGAAACTCAAGTAAATCAATCAATGTTTTTACCTAAGTAAATCACTATCTACCGAATCTCAATAAGTAGGTATCCAGTGACATTTCAATGACAATAAATTGGATCAGCAGTGGACATTGCAGCTGCCGTACACGTGCGATGGTCACGACCGAGACATGGGTCCCTCACGGAGTTGTGATATCACGACAACAAACAGTCGTTAATATTCAGCTGTTGCTTTACTTTTTTAAAAGGAATCGTGCATTCAGATCATGAGTAACAAAAAGTTAAGATACATGACATTATCTGGTTTCATATGTCACAGCTCAAATGGTCGTTTTTTTTAAAAGAAGCGAAGTTATCATTATGTAATAAGTTTACATTTCATGTTTATGGAAATAGTCAAAGGCAATCGTATAATTTTGCAAGATAACAAGCTTTGAACCTCACTTCTTATCTTTACCATTTGACGATTTCTCGATGGACCTTCTCATCATTTTTGAGATGTGAGACTTTTTCTGTTAATTTATATTCAGTCAGACAAGCAATGATTAATGAATGTTTAATTTTGCTTTTATTTTTCTAGACATAACAACAGTTTCACAGAAACATTCCGCATTGAATATCATTAGGTAGCAGTATTTGAGTACGCTGCGCAGGCGCAGGTCGGAGGTTGGGGCCGCGCGGCGCCTGCGTCACTCTATCAACTTGCTAATTCATGCCATCTCTGGCCAGCTGGCCGCGCGCAAAACAACCGTGGCCCTTTTTTATCCGGAATAATACAGACATTTGAATTTCACACCTATTCATACTCGGTACATTTAAATACATTCACCACCTGACGTAAAATTTATTTATTATATTCAATCTGGTCTTGTGATCAAATCGAAAACATTCTTAAGAAATTTAAATTAGATTCTAAATACTGAAATAAAGCACAAACGTAAAAGTTAACTCAAAAACAAAACATGAAAATGTTAATCATCATATATACAACACAATCTACAGATAAGCGACAGCAGAGAGCGGTCAGAAACTATGTGATGATCATGTGAAATAGTCAAAGGCCAGGAATATTTCAGTCTGCAAAACAAGTAAAATGAGTGCAGCAGATGTTTACATACACTGAAAGAACATCCGAGGGCTGCGCCTGCACCGCTTCAGGGCACGTGTTGCTGTCACCCCTAACAGTAACCAGAACTACTATTTATGTTCAGCGCTTGTCATAGCGTGATGTTGTACAGGGATTATTTGTTACCCTGCACTTGTGATGGAAGTCTAAATAACTGGCATCTGTTAAACACAGCTTACTCATTGGCTAAAACAATTTTTGAAGCTTTTCTTTCTTTTCTTTCAACAGAAAATTTCGAACACTCGTTCGAAATTTTCTGTTTTCAATTTCGCCTTGATCTCTTGGACCATACCTATCTATGTATAGCAAAAAAGTCGATAAGTTTTGTAGTACATTCATAAGGTCTTCATAAGGTCTATTGGCCATTTGTGGACCGATTCTTGAAATTCTTTTTTTGTTTGAAAGAGTAGACTCCTGAGGTGGTCTTATTTTAATTTGGTGAAGATCTGGTGCTGATCTTCGGAGATATACAACGGAACTCTTCAAAAATAGACGGCAAATCTATCGTGATTGCTGGAATCGCTTGGATGTTTATTGTTTATACAACATCATGACGTATCATCAAGCCTGTATGCTCAGAGGGGTAGGCAGTTGTGTTCAATATACCTAGATTTCGGCAGTTAGGTATGTTAAGTTTCATTTATTAGGGTTAGGTGGTTAACCCTATTATAATGACATGTATTGTTAACAAATAACAATGTAAAATGAATTCATGGCAAATGTTTGTATGGGAACAACTAAAAATGGAAAAATAAAAAACTTTTTTACAAAAAATAAAACCGACTTCAAAAATAACACTAAACGGTGTAAAATAACTCTAAATTCGGAAGTCGGTGGCCCATCAAGAATAAGACAAAAGTACCAAAGCCACAGACTTCCTAATTTAGAGTTATTTTACACCGTTTAGTGTTATTTTTGAAGTCGGTTTTATTTTTTGTAAAAAAGTTTTTTTGTCTACCACAAAAATCTATTGTCTTCCACGTCTTTGGCCATGAACTTTTAAGTATAGCCACGACATATAAAAAGTTGCTAGTTAATTTGCACGCCATCAGACCTTGGCCCCGGAAGCACGTTTCCTCCTTTGCATACAACAATGGTGGATCATTGTCCAGTTGACCGATTGCGTCATCGAAAATACTTGTATATGGTCCCAGGTGTAAACGGACTTAGAGCTTTTAACTTCAACAGACGTTTTCATATTTTGGTGAATTAACTAATAATAGACCTTGTTAGCTCATGCGCTTGTTTCATTGGACCTTGTGCATATTTACTTACACATCAATGCGACACTGCTTTTCATGACGTCATACAACAAATATGCGCACTTTAGTAATGCTACCTTATCTAGAGTAGACCTATCTTCTTGAGGCCATTGTTACGCCTGATAATGATAATTCTGGATAAAGAAAGTGTATGGTCACAGCTGACGCCATTTTGTTTAATCACAAAGATTACGACAAAACGTCAAGCCTATAACTTTAGGTGGTTTTGGACTTGACAGTCCAACTTTTGAATCATAAAATGCAAAGCTCAAGAGGTTAACTTAGAAATACATAATGTTAGATATGTGGATATAAGGAATATACACATTAAACAAATGTACAATAGGATCCAGTCTATTGTTAGCATCTGTTAGAATTGCCAGTTTACTGTCGGCGAGTACAAAGGCGCAGTATCGCGACATCAAGCGACGCCATTGTCTCCGTATGCGATGCGCGTGCGCTATCTGCGATTGCTTGTTACTCGACGTGACGCAGATCGCGAGATTACACCCATGACGTCATTATTGTCCGATCAGATTTTTCAACTAAGCTTTCGGCATATGAAATTGACTAACTCTTTTGACGGGCCTGTTGGTCTAGTGGTTAGTACCTGACCGCTATGCCGTAGGTTGTGGGTTCGATTCCCACCCAGGACAAATGTTTGTGTGATGAGCACGATAATTTGTTCTGTGTCTGGGTGTAATTTCTATAATATGTTTGTATTTAGAAATGTATCATTTGTTTATCACTTATTTAGTGATGTGATAATGGTGACCCATGACACAAGCTCTGCTTAGCTTGGGGCTAGATGGCTTTGTGTGAAAATTGTGGAACTTATTTCTTAATTTTATAATATGAAATTAATACAGCAATGTCAGAGAGTGTCTGTATTAATATTAGTTATTATAGAAACCGCAAAACCGATGGTCAATAGCTAAAGCGAAACCATTTCAGACACTAAAGTGCTGGTAATGGTTCCTATCCAATTATTATATTTATTTTATGATACGACATTGAAAACATTTGTGTATTTTGCAGTAAACGTTTAGCTAATAGCAACGTTAAGACCTCAGTAGGCTCGTTTCAGATTATAGATGTAGGTACAGGTTTTCGATTCAATTGCTTTTAAACCTCGCTATATGTTGATATTACTTTCCAATTCTCTTTTCGATGTCCCCCATTTTGAGTTACAGCCTGAAAAGGAGGATTTATAGGAGTTAAATAGTTTTACTTATATTGCAGACTGCAGTATATGTTTTCTATCTTCATCATGATCTTGTGAACTCTCTTTCTTCTCTATTTTTTTATTTTTCAATTCAATAAAGGTACCTAAACTAAATTAAATATGTACACTACATATAAAATTATAATAATAAATACCCAAAAGAAAACAAAACCGGAACACTCAGGCGTCAAAGTACTCCTCCCCATTGCTGTCATCTGGAAATGAGCCCAGAAGACTGGCAGCATTGCCACGTTGGATGGCAGTGCTAACTCTTTGGCCAGAGAATAAGCCAGCCCCCTGTTCACGCAAAATGTCTTCCAGTCGGCGAGATATTTCCTTGAATAGGCTGCGTGATTTCTTCTCTTAAATACTGTATTAGTGTCATCTTAATATTCACCCTTTCCATGGCCCATAGCTAGGTATATACTAACTTTCACACAATATTTTTCAATCATCTCAGCATCAATTCTTAACCACCGCAGTAACCAACGGTTTTGTCGATATTACTTCTTTTTGTTCGAATATAATAAAGTCTCGAGCTTTATTACTCATATGACCTGAAACAACATAATAGATAGCGAATCAAAGCAAACACTAGACAGTGCTTGTATGTTCAGTGTATGAGCACATGTGAAGATCAATCTGTACAGCACGTGGCTCCACAGCGGTGTCGCTGTCGCCGCCTGCGCCTGCTCAGCTCAATGCGCCCTTGTGTTGCACGCACATGCGATGCCCACATGCGCCAATATTTTGGTACTTCGAAACGGTGATTCGTTAATATATGGTCCTTGGTCTATAACAAATGTAACACGCAAATATTATTTACGGTCTCATTTGATGGCCTATGATAACTAAGGGATATAAATCTCAAGAGCCATTAACTTTTTAAAAGCATGATGAATCATTGCCGTGTCAAACACCGAAGTATATGGGTGGTTTAGTCATAGACATGAGTGTGAAGTAGCTTGGGTACGTAGTAAAACAAGGATGTACGCACATTAAGTAAGGAAACACGACTTAACATGAACATGATTAGTGTTTGGCTGCAGCAAACAGTGATGTCAGATAACTATAATAAAAAATAAAAAACAAATTCGCGAGTCACGACACTGCTATGCAAACTGGACACGCGTCTAACACAAAGCCCGGGTTCGTCCGGCCGGATGTTAATGAATAACATTATATACCAAATGAATGATTATTTTTAACGACAATAGATGTCCATAAATATGCTTGACATTTCCATGCGAATAAACTCATAAAAATTCCTATCCGTACAATTCAATCACAGACTTGAATTTATATTTACCTACCTATAGCTTTTTTCGTTCATTATATGAATCGGCATTTAAAATCAGGTGCTATGATATTAAAGATGAATATTGCGCATTACGGATCTACATTAATCATCCTGTCTAATGCTTATTGGATGCACGTCCCGTAATATTGCAAATGAGAAAGTATCGAACTATGTTGACACCTCCGAAGTCTATTTAAAACGTGTAAAAATTGTCCTCTTTGTTACGACGCGCAGTGAAACGTCCAGTTCCCGATGATATAGAGTTTCGCCTTGTCGCTCCGTCGCGTCACGTCCGTCGTCTCATGTCGACAACGCCAATTCCGACGTTTTTAGGTGAACTCGAAAATATGATTGGATATATTAATACGCGGCCGGCAACATTTCAGCTATTCTTCATAATTAGCTGGAAAATTTATTAGCTGGAAAAAGCTTTACTTTTGAATATGTGGTTTGGAATTCAAATAATCTACATCAATAATAGAATTAATTTAATTTTGTAATAGATTGCCCTAAATATTTCATATTTCAAACGCCTGAAGTTCCTTAATTTTTGTTCTTTATATTAAATTGACAAAAGGCTGAGCTCCAGAGTCCAGCAAGACAGACTTATTAGTCACATGAGAACCCATTTTAAGTACATCTAATTTTGAAATTACTGGAAGTCAATACTTTTAACGAGCCGCCTTCGTCACCATGTGCAAAGCAGATTCTTCGTGTTCCATGACGATTGCCCAAAATCCTGCAGTCCACATGGACGTGAGAACCGAAGAAACATTTGTTGGTGAAAGAAACACTCGTTACATATTTTACGATACGCACCTACTACGGAAACATATGGGGGATTTGTATCGGGACTTATTGGGCATTTCCAATTGTTTTACAAATAAGCGCTTGTAAAGTCAGATGGCTTTATTGCTGAACATCTGCTTTCACAAAATGGTAAATATGTCGGAGACGATAAGTTTTGTTTTGTTATTCGCAGTTTTTTCTTTAGTAGGAATACGTTGAACATTATAGGTACCTATGTATTGTAATTTTAACTCGTAACTGAATCTGTAGGCAAACATTTTTCCATGTTTTTTTTTTAGATAGGTATTTGAAGACCGCACACTCTCTTGCCATTGAATGATCACATAATAAGTTGTATATTTTAGTGCCAAACGAGTACATATAGAACTACGAAGCCACCTGGGTAGATGCGTATGCGGATTCACCAGATGATACACAGCACACGTGCTCGCAGCTGTACGCACAATCACACGTGTGGGACTCAACGCATATCCTTGAATTTATGCGCTCCTAGTACAATACTGCCTTATTGTTCATATGTTTTATTGTTTGCCAGAAGACGATCGTCTATCCTTGATCGCAATTATGCTAATCGGTTCAAGTCAGGTTCTTTAAATGACAGAATTTCATTCCTAGATAACTTTTGTTTTTATTTTATTTTCCTTATAACACATTCTTCTTCTTGTCGTGTGGTTACCAAGTAACCTGGTGTCAGAGTTTTAATGGGCCTCTGACTTGGCATCACATGCCGTCGAGAAATATCTCTCAGGCATGCCGGTTTCCTCACGATGTTTTCCTTCACCGATTTTGAAGCAAGTGATAACTATACAATACGCACAGGAATCCGAAACGTCAGAGTTCCGTGCCTTGGGTTCGAACTCGAGACCTATGATTTGGCAATCCGCCGGTCACACCACTAGGCTATCACTGCTTAATAATAACAGATTATGAAAAAGACATAGGTACCTACTTTCGATAACAAATCGAATGATTAATGACCTCTTACGGATCTGTAGAAGGAAATAAATATAGGTATCAGTGAATGGATTACAACTCCACATCTAAATCTTATCGCTAGCTATTCACATTTTAGGACATTATGCCGTTTGTGGTCGCGAATCTAGCGCATATCCTTATTATGTTCAATAAACTATCTGAAATCCACATTCATGTTAGTTACGCAACAAGTGCACTAAGTTGTTGTTACGTCCATAACTATCTAATCAATACATTTCGGGATTAACTTGGGCTATAATTAAGCGTAGAGTTACCTGCACTGATTGATAACGTTTGGAGTACTGTTTCAACACTATGGTTGGCAATTACAGCAGCGTATCGCGACAGTTGCGATTCTTATTACGTTGATACGCTATCACAGCACATCTGTCGACTCGGCTCATGGTTATTACACCGGAGGATAAAGGTAATGTATGCTATTTTGATGCGTCATCCTAGTAGTACTGTTATAGGCCATGTGTCATGTTTGTATAGAGAGAAAGCAAGCCTTCTGTGTCAGGTCAATTACCTTTGTTTTCTGTTAAAGAGATTTTCGTCTTTAGTAAAATTAATTTTTCGTCTTAGTTTGTTAAATGTTCGTGTATTTGTTGAACAAAGACAGTTTTACACGTCATAATAGAATTTTAAATTAAGATTAGAAGCGGTTGGTGCTTCTAAACTGAAATCAAACATGGAACAAATCTCAGAGGTCGCTGTATCTTGTTAAATCCAAACATTATCTCGGTCAGATCGATTTTATAAGAACCGCGCAAATTAGCGTCTGACGTGGTATTTTGAGGAAATACTTAACCAACCTGATTTAGATGGGCCTATCCAGCCAGTGCAGTGGATGAATAATGTGGTTGGAAATATTATGATAGTGTAGAATCAACTACAGTATAGATTGTTTCCTAAATGTTACGGTACCAACTGTAAATAAATTAATAATATTACCAACAGAAACCACTATAAAATCTGATGTTAAGCTGTGTTTTAGTCGATGAAAAGAACGTTTACCTAGAAGAAACCCATTTACTGCCATGTAGATCAAAATGCTAATGTTGTAGCAAAATTTATTGACTATTCAAATAAGGCTTCCTATTGTAAAGAAAAAACTATTCCAAAGTTGAACTAGTCAATTGAAAAATATTAAAACTTTACTTTATTGTGTACTTAATAAGTAAATCGCAACGCACTAAACAATCATGTACTAAATTACCTACATGTGACTGACCTGATCCTTATCATTCACAAAAAATCGCAAAACATACCTGATACGCAGAAACAAATAACATAATTACGCAGGTGCGGGTGATGACACACTTGGTACCTAATTCGTACCTAGTATCACACGTGGTACTGTAGATAACAATGATTTACTCATTAGTATAGCTAATTATCTTAAGCCTGATTAACAACAATAGGTACAATACTTGGTGCACCTGAATGTACTGACGAATTCGGGTCGCATGGTGAGAGCATCAGGACATCGGCCTACGTAGTTTTACGATTACCTACAACCGGTACATTCAATAAAATAATAAGATAAGGCTATTGTTTGAAAATACATTTAGAGATAGTAGGTTCTTTATTTCATTCGGTATTTAGCTATGACAGAATTTATAAATTGGTTTTTTCCAATTTGCAAAATCTTATAGCGGGTTTTGGTTGGTTCATCTAAGTGTACCTATATCACTAACAGGAAGGTCTAACTAAATTTACCAAGTGCAGCATCATAATTATGGAATGATTAGCAATACCCACTACGGAAGCAGAAACACAATCGGAGGATTGCACGAAAGCTTCAGCGACAACAAACAAACCCTCACAATGTTATCACTGCTCCCATGTGCAACAGTTCCATGCTGATAACTGCGCCGCCAATGTGTCGCACAGATTTGCAAACTAGCTTCCTTACACGTGCACCGGTATGGGAACAGAACCCAGCAGTTGCAGCGCACATGGCGAGATGTCGACTGTTTTATGAAACGTTTTACAACTAGCGCTTATAGCTTTCTAAAGAAAGGTGATCGCCAAATGCGGCAAACGTTTCCGTCAAACGGAACGGCGCGGGCGGGCACCGATAAACTGGAGTAATAAATGTCTTATTGTTTCCTTATTCCTCATAATTGTTAGGTGGCGGTTATTATTCGCATCTGCGCAGTGTGCACACGTGTGTCTAGACTCTAGTACATTTGGTACGCAGATATGTCTTTGTCTGTGTATATAGAACTTAGTCCTGACCACAACCTCTGCTCAGGTGGTCAACGAAGTGAGAAATCCTTTTGCTTACATTTGTGTCTTCATATGTTTAGTACAAGGAAATGTGTCTTGACCTCCCATTTTAAATAACTCTAGAACCTGGAAAAAAGCCATTTAAGTTTTCACCAGACGCAATGCGGTAAACTACTATTTAACAGCGGTTTATGTGAATCCCTTGTCATCAACCGCCTGACTATTAAATAACGAAAGATGCTAATTTATTTTTCAATCTGGATGATTTTCTTACCGCATAAAAACTTCTTCAGGTTACTCAATCATTCAGACTTGTTATTGAACTAAAAAGAAAACTCATAATAGATTGAAAATGTGGAGCGCGCGGCTCGAAAATAACAGTCGTTTGACGCGAACAAATGCGTGGAGGGACAGACAGAAGGCTGTGGCCGGACACCTGCGCGGGAGTTGATCACACCATGCGCGGTGACGAATGTTCGCAACGTCATTACGGCGCTTCCACCAGCATTAATGAGTCAATAGTAAATGACCGCGCGCCGCTAATCGTTAGTTCTGTCTGGTTTAAGTATCAATCTTCGATAATAGCATGTCTTACAAAACCTTTCGACAGACCTCATTTAAAAGTTTGATTTTTAATTTGAAGACTACATACTTACTTACAATCATGATCGCTGTTAGCACAGTACTAAATGTCAACAATAATAAAACATCGTATTAACACGCTGTGTAATAACCGTATGTACTCATGTACGAGGTCCATGAATGACATTAACGAAATGACTCCTAAAAATAAGACGCAGATAAATGACAACCTTTTCAGACCCTAATAAACGAAAAGCAAAGGTGATCTCCCTAATCAAGTGTTGTACAAAAGGCATACAAAATTATACCCGTGGTCCGGTTCATATCGCACGATTTAAATTATGCAAGTAATAAAATTCTATTCTGTGTCCGCTGCAAGGCTGTCCCTCTCAAGCACGCAATTTCTCAAAACATTGTCGCGTCATTTTTCATTGCATCAATCAGCCCGCTTATGTGGACCGCTTTTACGACGGCAAGGGCTGGCGCGAGCGCTATATTAGAATCCATTAATTCACATTTTAAAAATTTGCACTTATTTTGCACTTAACTCTTAGGTATGTAAGTTATGCTAGTATTAAAAACAAACGAATAAATCATTATATTATCTATGATTCACGTACTAAAACTACCTATTGATAAGTCAAACGATGTAACGATATTCTGATTACTGCGATATGAGGTTTAACAACTAAGTTTTATGTGTAATATTTCCTCTTTTAAAAGCTGGAGGACAATATGATTCTTCAAAGTTATTTCTGAGACACTTGTTATGCAAACAAGGCACGGTGTACAGTTAGATAGCATCTACACGTAGACCAGTAAAACTGTTTGTACGTGTTTAGTATTGTGTGTTTCAAGAAACACTATCTGGCACATCCTTGATAAATCTCGCAGGGTTGTCTCATCAACTGTTAAATAGAGTGTGAGCCAATGAATATTTTTATTGACGCGCCTGACGAGTTTACATCGGATCTTGACGTCTGCGTCGCATCTTGGACATCCGAGAACTCATTCAAGTATGAATCTTATTGGGCCAGATTAAGATCTGTTTTCAATCAAATGTATGAAGCGATAAGTTGGCAAATAAAATTGGGTAGTACGAGCAGCAAAATAGAATTCAAAATTCGAAATGTCTATAAACTTAAACGTAATTCAACACGAAAGTCATCAAATGTACGCAAGCCAGATCTGCGGGATGATAAGTTCCTTTCTTGTCCGTTTCTTATGCAAATATTGACACAGTGTTGCTATCATTAATCAGGCGAAATGCCGGGGGTCCGACAATGAGCCCTGAATGTGCCCAGATGTGAAATGTTTCACGTGCGTACTTTGTTAGGTGATGGTGATATCAATCAAGCCATTTATAGTCCAGCTTCTGGTTCGTTAGAATATTATTATTCAGGGAAATAGTAGAAGGGACGTGTGAGTAGCGGCCAGGCCACGCCATACTCAAAGCTCTTTTAAAACTAAAATATTGCACTGAATCATGATGAAACTAATCACTTTTAAACGTAATATATTTAATCAATTGTTAATTAAGATTTATTTTAAAACATTTTGGGTAATAAAATAAAAGCTAACACCGAAGTACCTATACCTTCTACACCTGTCAAGTACATTACACTTAATCATAATTCTAGTAAATTTTATTGAAGCAATAAAGGCTTATCAGAATCGTACGATAATGTATGTTAACAATATAAGAAACTCCATTTAACATTCACATATTTCAAGTAGGTAGATACTTTGATCACGAAGTGAAAACTAAAGGCAAACCGTCTTTTTCTCTTATCTTGCAGTTTTGCTTCCTTGAGTTTTGTTCGTAAAAAGTCTGCTACCGTAACTAACAAGCCATACTTTAGTAAAGAAATCACAATATTTACGGATTGTGGATATAAAAAAACATCGAAGAGAGCGCATGTGTGTCGCAGATTTACATTTGTTAAGTCGCTCCACTGTTCTGCCGAGTTATCTTTAGTCAAATCTCCATTCTAAGCAGGCAGACCAAATGTGTCGTCTGTACGTTTCACAGAATACTTAAATATGTCTTTTGTATATTTTCATCCAATCACAGTCATTTGATAATGAAGAGCTACAATGGCGACTTGTCCTGTTCTTTCACTGTGTTCTGTTTTCATTTAAGATTAATTTACGATAATGGTAGCATTTTTCATGAAGAAAATGTAATCAAATATCTGATAACTCATATTACCACTTCAGTTAATGATGGTGTTAACCTAAACTTTAAACATGGCTGCACTACTGTTGAAAGATAACACTATAAAATCACTGGCCAGCTTTAATAACATTTGAAATTAGAATCTATTTTTGAGATATTACGCACCACATGCAACAACTCGTAAAGCCATCATAAAATTATATTGTCATGATCACCTTTACGACATTGTACGGAAGTGCACCACGTCTTTGGTTATAATATCTCACCTTTGCCAAATATATAAAACTATAAGAGAAGAATTCAGTAGTGTAGCTACATGAAATTAATTAAGACAGATCCGAAACACTGCAATATCCTACTAATATTATAAGTTACGCGAAAGTTTGTAAGTATGGATAGATGGATGGATGGATGTTTGTTACTCTTTCACGTAAAAACTACTGATTGGATTTTAATAAAATTTGGTATGGAGTTAGCTGATACCCTAGATACTATACAAGGTTACTTTTTACCCCTGTATTCCAACGGGAACGGGACCTACGCTGGTGAAACCGCTCGTCACAATGTTAGTTATCATACTCCTCCGAAACAGCTTGACCGATGTCTATAAAAGTATGCATAATCAGTAGGTCTGAGAATCGACTACTATCTATTTTTCATACCCCTAAGTGCAGAATGAAGTTTACTGCGACAGCTAATAACATTTAAGATAACAGTATTTTTCTGTCAGGACATATTTTCCATAAGGATGCTAAATTAAGATCACAGATGCAACTTCTACGACGTAACAAAAATGATGACAAAAGAGTAGTCTTCATGTTTCATATGTAAGGGCGGGCCGCCCTGCGCGGGCGCCACGTGCGCGCACAGATATAGCTCAACAACGGAGCTCTGTCATCTGCGTCCAGCCATGTGGACCTCGTCCGAGCGGCACATGCCCCGCAGCTGAAACCATTCGCTTCAGATACTGTTTAATGTGCTCATCTGTGATTCTGCGCTGCTGTCGAGATAAAGACTTGACAGCGACGAGAGTTAACTATATTCCTTTGTTTACCACCATATTGAAATTAGATAATTCTGCCAGATACTTGTTTGGTGTTTCTAAAATGACATCAGACCTAAGACATTCAATACAGTTTACTACACGAACATAATTTTCATCCGAAACTTCTTGTGACGTAGTGGACCTTGCTATATTATTCTAGATGGCGTTACTGAGACATGGGATAAGAGTTTTTCTATGTCATTTCTTCGCATGTCTTATCTTTAGTATCTTAAATCTCTTCGTTAGACGAACGCGCACTTTAAATATGTTCTTAAAAAGACGTTAGGCTCTTTTAGTGTGCCAATAAAATATGCATCATACCATATAATGCAGTCGTTCAGTGCTACACCACTATGAAATATGCACAATAGTTTCATGGGAACAATTTTAAAAGATACTCGTTGGAGCTTCCTTTTTAACGTCTTCCATTCTTAGAGTATTTGAGGTGTCTTATCTATCGGGATTAGCGCTGTAATCTACGAGGTCATAATACGCCCATAGTGCGCCAAGTAATAAAAAGTGTTAGTTTATTAGGGCGTTTGCATACAAACGCGACGGCAGCTGTACTCGCGACTGTCCGTCGCAGCTGCGATTTGCCGCGCGGTGTGAAAAGCAACGCACTGCGATTCACATACGGACCAACTGGGCTGCTGGTTTCATAGGGGAGCTGGGCTAGCACCTTGACTGAGCATATGCAACTGAGCATATGCAACTGAGCAGTTTTTAAGTTTTCTACAAACGATAATATATAATCATGCCTGTCTGATAATTTTCTACCATCTCTCCTTTTTTGCAACCGTTGGTATTTAAACAAAGAATAACACTCACCAAGTGCTAACAGGCTGCGTTGTATGTCAAATGGAGATGCAGAGAGCAGACCGTCTAATCCTGGCTGGAAAAAACTCCTCTCACTCTCCTGGCTCATCCTAATAGAGATGATACGAATGACTAACATCTGTCGGTATTATAGGTTCAATAACAAGCTATCAAGACTGCGCTAAAGATAAAAGAAGGATACACTTATGTCATACAGTTATAATCATGGCTAATTGTCCCCAAAACTGAGATAAATTGGTGACTCGTACTACAAGTAAGACAATTAATGAATGAAACTTAGTACATACTATTTTTAGTCCACATCTTCAACTGGCCAATTTATTATCATAGGCTCAATGATTTTCAAGTACCTATGATGTCATTTATAATAACAAACCGTAGATATCTACAATGATGTGAACGTTGGCCTTTTTCAAAGACCAATCAAAACAAGAGGATGTGGTATGGATTTGATACTAGTTATATCTAGAGCAACTTCTATATCGCTTTCCGACTTAAATTGACTTGCGGTAACTTTTCCTAGTCATTTAACAGCAATAAAAGGTATTAACTGAAAAATAGGCTTATTTTAAAGCCAGTGTTTTGTAGCGAAAGGATAGCATATCGGTGAAGGAAAACACCGCGAGGAAATGAGGAAATTCAATATAAAGAATTTAAGGCTAAAATCGCCAATTAGCATGGAGTAAATGTAGTTTGCCCAGCTGCGGGACAGTAATATAGTAACGAACATCTGTTCAATACACCAACATGAGAAAACAACGTAACTACAATGTGGGTAACGTCTTAGAAAGTCAACAATAGAAAACAAAGTTAAAAACCCCAAACAACTGCTTTATACAGCAGCCAGGGATGAAAAAAACTCCTCAAATAAAGCAATAGCGCCGTCAACTATATCACAATACGCTCATATCACATCATCTGCAATTAGGGTCACGTATAATTGACGCCAAAGGTTTAAGGGCGGTTCTTACACCAAAAAAAAACCGACATTCATAAAACCCTCATAAGTGAATCAAGATATCGTACCCTGATACACCTGGCTTTCACCCCGGGACTGGCCTGTTCTATTATCGTGTTAAAAGGTGCTCGAAAATTTCAATAATACTTTCCACGGCTCATTGGTTTCGTGAATGGGGCAGAGTCTTGTGAACACGACGACGTGTATTGCGAATTTCTATTTGTTTAAACAACAATATGATAAGGTATTGATAGCAATCTTTGGTTGTTTTGTTAGAACCACTATATTCGTAATCTAGAGTGAGATCTCATGTTTGCGTGCGGAAGGAAATCAATTAATAGCAACACACTTTATGTCGAACCAAACATCAGATAACTTGAGGAGTTATTTTATATATTACAAGATATGATTATATAACCCTAACTGCTTTCTTGGACCATAAATAAGCACAAAAAGCACAACAACAAACTAACTTATCATTTTCGCTAACATTAATCTTACCCAGTCGCTTTGCTTTCGTTCCAGCTTCGTGCCTCTATCGAAATCTCTTTACGTATCATAATCCAATGTCCATTCATCAGCGACGACGAATGAGCAAAACGAATCCAGCTAATGGTTCTATAGTTCCTTTATCAGAGTTAAGTACCTTCACAATAGAGGCGGCTCCCACGCCATGTCAAAACACCCCATACGAATATTGCAGCCCCGCCAGCATACTTAGACCTATTGCTGTTCTAGTTTGGTAAAGAATCGTCGTATGTGATTGGGGGTTTTCGTATATTGGACTGCATTCGCGGGGTGACGTCACTCTATGCGCACAGGGTGATCCAATCCGTTTGATCCCGCATTCATAATAACAACGATTGTGGGAAAATCGACACAGTTTTTGTTATAAATCTGTGGGAGTTTCATTTTGACATCGTTATGTGGGCTCTTTGTTTAATGTTTCACGTACAGTTCTGTTGCGATTTTGCAGTGGGAAACCATTGAGTTTCTAATTTAGTCAGTCATGTATTACACACAAAATTTAATATTCAGTAGAAAATAATCAAACCTGAATTCTATTTTTTTAAAAGAAAGGACTAAATTCATTTTAACTAAATGAGAATAAACAAGGATAAGAGGATAATTTTGATGCCTACATAAGCAAACTAAAATAGCTTATTTTGGGCCAAAAATTCAATTTGACGGCATGTCTGTTTCTAAAAAATATTCATAAGTATTCCCAACGTGTTTCTTTAATCTATTTTTAATGAAAAGTCGTTATTAAATTGACATTTTTCCATTAATTCATTCTTCATTCTTTAAATTTGGGCGTCAGTATTCAGGAAACACATGAGCTTTATTAGCCTAATAGTTTACTAATAAAGTGGAGTCAATCGATACTATCCAAAGTATGGATTTACTTTACCTGAACTCAGATGGTTAAAACTTTCATTGCATTGCAAATTATGCCTATATAGTATAGGTATTCTACTCCATATTCCATAAATTAGTTGTCATTCTGAAAACATTCTATTTCATTACCTTCCAAAATAACCCCATCATCAATAACATTCGCCATCAATTTATTCAAGGTTGTCTTTTAATCAGTGGAAATGTAACAAAAAACCGAATGTAAATCACCCCGAGCGGCGTCGGGCGGTAATGTAAAACCGTCACGTGTCCGACACGCGACCCCCTCTCTTCCACCTACCCCCCACCCCCGCGTCTTCATTATTACGATTGCTAGGTATTTGTTCACAATGCACGCACGTGAACGGACGTCTGCATTATTAAATGCCTTTTACGCTTATTGCAAATTAAACCCCTCGCCTATGTGGGAGCCATGTTATTAATCTCTTGACAGGGTTGTTAAGAGACGGCTATATGAAATTGATGTTACCATTGCTTTATAAAAAGAGCAGTTTTAAAACCGAAATTATACCCTTTCAGCAGTAGGGTAGCTCTCAAGATCGGATTAATAAATTTTGTACCTATTTGCAACTTTTCAATTACGACATTAATACCACTTAAACAATAAACTATGTCTGAACTCGCTACAAGGATTAGATGCGTGTTAGTGGGTATTAAAATTCACTCGGCTCGTAATTCTTGGCTCATTATCAATATTAACTCGTGGTATACTTTGGTCAGGTTCGTGTATGTTCGTGACCTCTCGGTACGTCTCTCACGGGTCGGTTCACACAGGAACACCTCCAATCTCACGGGCTGCGCTCGCGCTTGCTCGCAACTAAACTATGCCGCGATTTACTTTGGGAACAACATCAGTCTCACGACTTAAGCATTCCTATGTAATTCTTGTTTAATAGTTAGTGAAAGTTATTTTTTACTTACAGCACAGTTGTCAGATACGACGAAATTTCTTGAATCGTTGAAAAAACTCTTTAAAGATTATGGTCGTCCCAAAAACCTTGAAAAGAGAGAAAGACTCTGTCCAGTATTTTGATACTCGACTATATACGATATATAATTCGACCAAATTGACTAGTTCAAAATGCTTAACGCGAAAAAGGGAGGCATTAAATCTTCCTTTGTTCCGTTCTTTTACTAATGCATATCGTCTTAACAAGTAGTAGATAAATCAATCCCAGAGGGTCCCCGTAGATGTAACAGAAAAAATTCTAATAATTAATTAAACGTGCAATCGACAGTGCAATATCTGCGGATGGTAAATCCTTACACCCCGCAGAGGTGCGCGTGCGCCGAACGCTCGGCTGCGCTCGTAATTATCCCGACCTGTGACCCGAGCCACCCGAGCCAGTCGAACCATCGAGCAACCTTCCCACGCCGCACTGTTCACACGAGAAATCATCGCTTCCCATCGGAACTTTGAATTTTCCAACCTTATTCGGAATTCTGTGGTTTCGGTTCAAGCAACGTGAGAAGCGGGGGAGTCAAAAAGCAAAATGGTTGCAACATAAATTCTGGGACTTGTTATAAAACAGAATTATACATACTTATGAAACTTCTTAATCTGAATCATGGTCTATGAAAGAACAGTACCTAAGTGTCTAGGGAAAAATCTCTCTAACGTATTCCGATCATACTACTTACAATTATTAGCAAAAGACATAACTTATAATTATTTATGTTAATCAACAATAGTCTAGGAAGAATACTCTAACCCGCCTGTCGACTACATAACGGGCGTTTACACATAATATACAACATTCGAACATTAATCTATGTCGATCAAAGTAATACTCTAAGTGCGTGCAACGCATTCGACCTAAAACTAAAGTCGATATGTGCGCAGTACACGCGCCGCCACGTGCCGGAAAAGCGCGTAATGAGCCCGCACCTGCACTGTCCGAATTAAGGGATTTCTCGCGCCCTCCCGTGGGAGCGGAGGGTATCGCACGAATCGAACTGTTTGTTCTGTCAATAAGCACACGCTGAGGAACAATAAAGGCTAGCCAATATTGTATGAGGGTTCATTATAGCCTTTGGCGAGGATATTGGGTATCGTAGCTTGCAATTTAATGTTATGAGACACATGTATATACGTATTCTAATCCTGCTGTGTAATGGTTATTGTACCGTTTACTAATAAATTAAATGATTTTACTGTTCTGTAACTTCATACCAACATTTATGTAGATTTGCTGAATGAATATAAGAATTTATTTACTCATAAATTAACAGCCAGAGGTTTAAGTTTGGCATAAATTGGCTCTGCATTTATTAATGAGAAGGGAGGGGTTTATAAAGCACTTCAAACTATTGTTTTGAACATCGCTTAACCGCATGCACACAATGAGTGTACTAATATCAGTAATATCGCAACAAATAACACTGATCAATCGGGACCGGGGTGTATCGCGTGATGGGAGCGGCACGCGTCCGGCACTCCCACGACACGCGCGGGGGTAAACGCTCCACCCCGACCTAATGCGTAGACCTTAATGGAAACACTCCATACAACGTGAACAATGATATCAAATAAATGGAATGCTGGACTGACGTTTATTAAGAAACAGAGATTACAATATCCTATTAAATTAATCCATCAATAATTTATAGGCCTTCGTCCAAGGTTGCGTCAAGAAAATGCACGTCAACTGTGCAAATGAATTCTTGGAGTTCAAGTGCGTACTTAATCGATTTTTAATTGAACAACAGTTGGTCCACATTCGTGGCAGCGTAGGTAAACAATCGAGCCAAACCGTTATACCACCTTCACCTACAATTCTCATACCAACAGCAGTCCTATTTTGTTAAAATAGCCCCGTAAATATGTAGGTGAAGTGAAGGCGAATTGAGCTCTAATCCCATTCTAGAGATTGACAATTCCTTGTACGTTTACTTCACCTAACATTTCGCGGGTTGGTTTGTACAGAATATATCGGCTGGTTGCGATCCTCATATTTGTAAAACCATAAAAAGAAAAGTTTCACACATTTGTTAGAAGTTTTCTTAGTTTAGTTCCAGTGGTTGGTGCAATTCAAAATGTAACATTAATTTATTGAAATAAGTATGAAGAAATAGTAAGGAATATAGGTACTATACTATACTAATATTATAAAAAAGGTAAGTTTGTGTTTGTGACCTGTTTGTGGAGGGTAATCTATGGGTCTACTGGACCGATTTCAAAAAAACTTTTACTTTAGTAAGCTACATTATTTTGTGACTCTCATCATCTCATGGGCTATAATGTCATATTTTATTTTCGTAACTAAAAGGGGTGGAGGGCATGCTAAAATTTGAAATCCACGCCGACGAAGTCGCAGGCCAAGTGCTAGTCGCAGGCCAAGTGCTAGCTACATCACTACAGTTCGTTTCAAATTTTTAGCTTGACTATAAAGAAACCCTATAAATTGTTAACGCTCTTTTCTACAATAAAGTACCTCTATAGCCGCATTAGCAGTCATGGGAACCTAATACCAGGGGGTCAGCAATGTCTACACCACCTCAATAGATTGTTTGTTTTCCAATCAATAGGTAAACCTACAAGAACACAAATATCTTTTGTGTCGCCAGTCGCCACTATTGTCGTCGACAACATTGCCGGGAGAATGTCATTACAAAACCATGCATTTCCGTTATTACTAATTTCACACCTCAATATTTAAAAGCCGTTCATAATAAGAATACGCGACACCTGCAAACATAAAGCCTGTTGACGAATAGTTTTTGTTTCGGACACTTAATATTTACGGAGTTATAAAAACACTTTACGCATTGTCATCGTTTTGGACTTGAGGTGTTTATGTCCGTGTACTCTTGTATTATTTTTTTAACGTCTCGACGTTTTGGATTCCGCATTTTGGTCGCAAAATCTGAAAACCCTCGTTTCTATTTAATTCATTAAACCCAAGAGGACGCCGGTGTCCGCGCTGTCATTGTCTTTCGTTTGTGTCTCTAATTGACACGATTGAAAGGTTTAGGTGAGAAGAATTAGGAAATGAAAACTTCAAAGGTTATTAAATACATGACACGAGTACCTATTATTCCTTTATATTGTTGAAACCAAGATGATTGAAAAAGCTTTTACAACAGTCCTTCATATCTTGAAATAGAATAATGAATAGAAAAAAAAACTTACCTACTATCCTAAAAATAAACATAGGCGATAAAATTAACGAAAGATCTACATCACATCATATTGTATATTCAATCAAACAACTATCCTGTCTTAAGAGAGCCAGATCGATGGAACCCGTAAACCCAAACCAAATCAACTTGACAATTTTGTATTTATTTTCTAAACCTTTTTTTTTGTTAATCTTCTAAAAGATACCTGTTCAACTAAAACAATATTCTGTCAATTGCACGGCAAGGTGCCTAATGCAGGCAAAACGCAAATTGGCCAGTGCCCAGTGGACAATAGTCCGAAACGTGAGGACACAATACGTCTACCGGCCGACGACACAAATAAATTTCTTCGTCGCGACGACTAATTTCACAGGTAGCCGTGACGACACGTTTACGTGCTATTGATTATGTTAACACTATACAGTGTGTTCTTATAGGTTTATATTGGTGAGAAATTGAGAACATGTTATTAAGTTTTAGTTTTTTTTTTAATATTAAGGATGGTCAATTAGGATGAACGCATTTGATAATAATTACTATGCGGAAATAAATCAAAGCAAACCTCTGATAGTTCCGTTTTGTACAACTAAATAAAATAACGTACTAAAATAAAGTTACCACAACAACACTTACCTATTTTACGTAATAAACCACGTTAACAAATAAGGTTCGTTCCAACGGCCATCAAAAACTAAGCAACAATACATTTACTGTTCGTCACGTCCAAGCGTACGTTCCAATTGATCGAATCACATTATAACGTTAAATGGCGGTCCAAATAACTCAAAATGAAGCAATTCACTACCTGAGTTCCTTACTCCCGCCTCCAAGGTGACTCGTGACTTTTTGCCGCGTTGTTTTTTATGGCCAGTGTTATTGCGATTTGGACCTCTGTGTGGTCGAACGATAAAGTGCTTATATAAATACCTAAGCCATTAATAGCACCGTAAGTTAATTAATTTGTAGTAAACATAAATCTTGGACCATTACTTATAGTCATTTACGTCGGGTTTGTGACAAACTTCGCTTCAGGTCATCAATTTCAGTAAAAAATTCTCGATGTCAACGTGAAACTGTTCGACGTAAATAAATGTAGACGTTCTTTATTTAAATATGTCCGAAGAACTTTTTAGATTTAGGTAATGAATATTTCACTCAGTGACTTCTGTAAGCTATTAATAAAACTATACATATTTTTACCTTTACATAATTACTAGGTATATGAAAAAAAAATAAGCATAATTAATTACATTGTGGACGACTTGTTTTATTGTTTTTTTTTAATCGCATTATGTTTAGTACTACACAACGTGAATAGAACACCCAATACTTAAAAATAAAGTTACTAAAGCTGCTTAGTTCCTATTTTTATAATAATATAATTAATCGGCGCTTGATGTTTATAAAATGTGATTCGTAGATTAAAAACGAATTGATTAATTATACTCGTGTCTATTTAGTACCTCGTCGAGCAGGATCTGCATTACGTAAAAAAAGATCCACATTCTTTTATTTTTTGTCTTTAAGTACCAACTATAATTTCGTGGCCACGTATATTCGACTTGTAAGTAATGGTTTTATAAGTTATTGTCTTTTACATGCTAAATCGAAAAGGGCCCTAATGATCAATGATTACGAACAAATTACCGCATAAATATTCAATTAGCGTTATACGATTTGACACCTCCGCGGTACCCTTAAAGAAAAGCAATTACTAAGAAAAGTTGTTATTTAATAAAAACAATTTATGTTTTTACAATTCAAATTGAAAGGCGGAGTACAGCTCAAAAGGTAATTTTTTTCTGCGCAGACGCAGCCTCCGGGACCTGTCGCCGTGGGAGCGCGACAAGTGGATGCCTTCACGTTCTCCCATTGTTCGTCACCCCTGCAGCCTACTGCCCCCTCTACCCCACTTCTTCTCGTGGTCATAAACACCCCCTCGACCTGGAGGATATTGTTTTCCGACGATTTAATAAGTATATTTGCGTGTATGGAAAAGTATTGAATGATGGTTTGTAAGGAAGATTTGCTTTACTAACTTATAAAGCACTAGTACCAGATGAGTTAGCAGATTCGTTTTTCTCCATTTTTTTTCACTTAATTATTAATTATTTTATGCTATTTTAATACAGAAATGTTCCGTAATTCTAAACTCGCCATACTTATAAGTCTGATGGCAAGAGACGCTTATACACGTAACAATGTACTTATTTAGTTATTTCTTGAGTTCGCTTATCTTTTGTTTTTGTATAATATGTATGTATTTATTCTAAATGATTATTTATTTGACTTTCAAGTTTTTGTTACCTTCTTGCGCCTAAGTAGGTACCGTGTTCTGTCTCAGCATTACTTTAAGATAGACTGGTAGAAAATGCCAATAACATTAAGTCCGCCTTAGTACAGCTTCTTTTACTAGTGCATAAAGGTTTTAATAAATAATTAAATCATATCTCTATGTCTCTATATGATCTCTGACATCATAATTTACAGGAAATGTTCGTGAAATCTTGAAATTCACGCATTAGAATATGTGACGAGTAATATTGAAATGAATTTAATTTGCATTTCTTTTCTAAGGATTTCATAGTGGGTCGGTTTTAATTTACGTAATTTACCAATTACAATAATTAAAAATACAATGAAGTTTGAAATAAGGTTCAAATTCATCAAATAATATGGTACGTGGTTTTCCAAATAATATGTGAAATAAGGATATTCCAAAACATGAAAGTAAGGGAATGACGACTTAGATGTAACCATTACCTTTAGAGCGATTCATGGACCTTTGAAAATATAAGCTAAGTTTATTTTTTTTGCTTTCAATATAATGTGTCTACTTTAATAAGTGCATCATCATAAACAGACACAGGAAGGGACAGGTCAACTCAAAGCTGAATTGATTCTTTCTTCAAAGGCCTTTCCAGACTTTTCCCTGCATTGTGAGACTCGCATAATACATGAATACAATCTTATGTCTGGACTTTAAAAGAGACCATGACCCCTGAGTTTCTTTCGGTATTTCTTCTCAGGGATCAGTCACTTTGGAAATGCCATTTAGTGCCATTTAGTTTTAAAAAAAATGACATGTTAAAATATCTGGGAAGATCTACTTACAAAAATAGATACCATTTCATTTCATCATTTCATTTCTTTTCTTCACAATTTGATAATTGCTTTCCTTATGAATGCTCTACAGGTATAAGTATATTATTCAAATTTCAATTTAGATTCAAAATAGAGGTCCTTTCTGAGTTCAAATCTAGGCATATATCAATCCTACTCTTTATTTAATTCGTAATTATGAATATTCTAAGTAGTTAGCATCCCTGCAAGTATTCAAGTATTTATTGCAATCCATAATGAACATACAGGTGGAAGGTTAAACAGATTCGAGTAACAATTATGGACCCTGTCGGGCACAGCAACATCAAAATTAAGATGAGGAGGAGAGAGGAAGAGCGCATTTTTAAACATTTTTTAAAAATCTTAAATATTTGTAAAATATTACTCAATTAAATTATTACCTAGTTATTATACTGATATCTTGTACCATATATTATATTTATATTTATTATAGTATTTATTCATATTCAATTATAATTATACAAAATTATCATACATTTATTTATTTATTAGACAAATCAATTTGTCAAATCAAATTATCTGTTAGAAATTCTTCTATGCAGGTGTAATTTTCTTAAAAATGAGTTGGTTTTTCTATTTTCTTTAGGTTTTCTGGCAATTTATTATAAACTTTTATGGACATTGAATATGTACTAGAAGAGTGCATTTTAAGATGGGAATAAGTGACTATTGAGGTTTGTAGGTTGGTAGTCTTTTTTATTTCGCTGAGAGCATAAGAAAACGTTGAAATTTTTTATTTAAGTTTCTGTATGTGTGGTTTCCAGGTGATATGTGTGTCTATTGTTAAACCTAGGTTAAATTCGTTAACTGTTTCTAATTTGTTTTGGAGAAATGTAAAGTTCATATTAATCTTTGATTTTTGCCGGGGATGAAAAGTTATTAGTTTGGTTTTAGTAAAATTTACGTTAAGATTATGTTCACTCATCCAGTTTATTATTTTGTTAAGTATGTTATTGAGTTTTTCGTTGAGATTAGAATTTGTTTGGCATGAGGTGAGAATTGTGATATCATCCGCAAATAATACGCATGCAAGTAAAATAAATATCTCAGTTTGAAATCGACTATAGGTACTCCTTTTACACCTAATAGCATTAGAAAGAAGAGGCTCGTAGAAGCAGGAATGCAGAACATTTTATTTTAAAGATAAGTGAAAACCATTTTAATCGATATTATTATGTTTTAAATTTAGAAGAGTAAAAGTGAAACGAAGAAACGTGCCCATGTATTGTTCATCCCTGCTTCCTTGAGGTTTTTATCATTGACACTGTGATTTTCAACTACTTAGTATGAAATAATAAAACTAAGTTAAATTCACATAATTTCTTAAAATAAATTGTTGTAATGGTTACAACTAAGTGTGAAAGCTGCAGTGAAAAAATATTATAATAAATTCGGCATCCAGAGTTAGGTATTGTAACATGCTTAATTGTACTTTCGTTACAAAGTGTGCATTAAAAACAACCTTTTTTTCGTTCTGTCTAATGCGACCGTGGTCATCGATGCTCATGCCTTCTGTGTATGAAAAGAGGACTTTGCTCTGCAGACGGACAGTAACAGGCTGGTATTATAATTGTGTAAGTTTAAAATTAAATAAACAAACAACATAATAATTAAGAACCCAGAAATAAACAAGATTACAGACAGGACAAAGTGCATGTCACGAGCGCAACGGCCTTACTCAGGGCCGCCCAGCGCGGCAGACGCGGCGCCCACCGCCCGCCATGGGAAAAATCAGGCTTCGCCGCCCCCGCCCCCGCCCCGCGCGCCCATTGGACCGGCCGGCGCCGCCCCGCGCCCCACCAGCGCCCATAAATACTAGGCCGCTACGCGCATCTCCTCATTCCTCGCTCGCAAATCGCGCCCGACGCACGTCCGCGCCCGTGTTAGTTCCAACCCAGTGTTCGTGTTCAGTGACAGTCACAATGAAAGCGATAACAGCAGTGTGCGCGACCGGCGCCTCCGTCCCCGCCATCGCCAGCGGACGCGTGCAGCGGCACCGCGACGGCGAGAACGCCGAGATCCAGATGTACCTGTCCAAGCTGCAAGACCTGGTGCCCTTCATGCCGAAGAACAGGAAAATCTCGAAGCTGGAGGTGATTCAGCACGTGATCGACTACATCTGCGACCTGCAATCGGCGCTGGAGAACCACCCCGCCATGGACCAGTTCGATGCAGAGGGCGCGCTGGCAAACCCTGCTTGCGTTACGCCCGCGCGCCCGCTGCGGCGCCCGCTCGGGCCCCGCGCTTCGCCCAACACCATCCTGCACAAAACAACCCCCAGTCAAGACACACAACACAGACCTCAAACCGTAAGTTTCTTGTCTATTTACTACTAACTACACTTAGTCTGTCTAGTACTCACTGATGACAATTTTGCTATCCTAATTAACCCCAACTTACCATGTAATCGCTATACGGGTAATCACAGCATCTCTACGCGTACTAATAACAGTCTAAAAAAATAATTGCAAGTTCTATATTTAAAGTTCAAGAACTTTATTGTAAAACAAACGACTAACGCTTTAACATAAGCAATCATTATTTCCAAAGTAGAAAGTTAGCTCACAGCACAGGCTCACAATAACAAATACATCTAAGTCAAACATCACGTGCGGCTATTAGCGGCTTTCAGCGGAGATAATGTAGCCGACGTGGCCGTGCACTAGTTAGTACGAGAGATACCTACTATTGCATAAAAAGTAAATGAAATCGGCCGTGTCGGTGTTTTTGCGGCGCGCGCGCACCTGCGTGTTTCGCAAGCGCGGGAAGGTAAAAGCGGAGATGCAGAGTTTCACAACCACACGTATCACCATCTCAATTATTATTGTATAAATTAATGTAAATTGTCACCACTGCGCCATTTCATACTATAGAACATGCCAACATATCGATTCTTAATTTAGTTGCAATTACCTCTCATGTCACAAACCTCCTTGAATCGCTTCATAATGTTTATTGCGTCCCTTGTCATCTATTTTCATATTAATTAACATCATCAAATAAAGACCACGGCTTTGTCGCAATGTCCTTTGAGTTTCGTTATGAAATCACAGATTCGGTAAATAAGCCGTCTCAGTGTAAACCGCTGTTCATGCATGCGTGACTGCTGTTTTGAATTTCAGCCTTGAAGCGCGGCCACCTGCGCCGGCGCCGCGTAAACGACCGTGTACTGACACACAATCTGAATATTCAACACATATTTATCTTGCTCGTTTAACATTCCGCCTGACACCTGTGTGTGATTGCCATTTCGTCATTCCCATTTACCGTGACAGAACATTAACGAACGTTGGTCGCAGTCTAATGTCCGTAGGACGCAATTAGACGATTGTCGCTGTACGACAACTAAAAATGCTGCAGGTCGCATTGAGCGTGTTGTGATGTCTGGTCGCGGCACGCGGCAGGTGCATCTCGCAGGATTTATATGTGCGCTTTGCGATTACGAGCCCCAAGCGCAATGCGCGCTCGTTAATACTTGGTCGCGCCACGTAAATTTTAATCACTGCCAGTTGTTGGAACCGAGGGAAATGTTCAAAACAAGCGTGATTTAAGAGACGCAACATGCCTGCTGTATTTACAGCGACGCAAGTGCCACGTAGAAGACGACAATTGCACTACGAGTTTAATTTATATACGGCTCGGCCAGGTACCTACCCACTCGCTAAAGACGACACTTGATAATCACACAAAACTATACATTTGGCGCGGCTAATGTACAAGCACACATGCTCAGAGTTGTAAAACTTCGCAATGCGTCGCGATTTTCAACGACCATATAAATAAAATCTCTCTTTTTATGTAACATTGGGTTGCGGTGGCGCTGAGAGCTAATTAAGTCACAACTAAAAAACACATACTTTCTTTGGAGAATCCCGTGATAGTCCGTGTCATCTTCGAAAGAAAAATGGTTGTTCAACAGCAATAAACAATTTATCAGCTAAGCAGAAACAACAAACAACATCTATTAATTCGTTTCGGGCGCCGCGCCGGTATCGCAGATATTTACTAATATACCGCCTACTAAAATATTGGAATGTCGACTAATCGGGTCGCATTCTTGAATACGAAATGTTGAATATTCATTCGCACAAGGACATTTATCACAAGCGACTTGATCATCGTTTCCTAAAACACGAATTAGTGGTTCACAATGTCTTGAGAGAATAGCGCGGCTCGGGGCGGTCGTGCTGGAATTTGTATCTCCTTCGTGGTCGTCGTGAGGTGGCATTTCACGACGGTATCTCGCGAGCCATCGGGCGCCGTGTGCCACAAACCTCCGGTCACGAGCATACGCCACGCTCTGCTCGGCGACCGTAATTGTAGCCTGCAGCTGCTGCCGCCGGCGCTCGAAAGGCCGTGAGATCAATCCACTCTGCTCTTTTGATATTGCTCTTTCAAATCACCGTCATTATCATTGTTTAAGTCAGTATTCTGTTGTATCGACCAAGGTACCCCACTTCCCCTTTTGTTCTTGTTTGACTTTACACTTCAACCATAATAAGCTGCTAAGTACCGTAATGACGATTGTTAGGCGTGTAATCCGCTGCGGTGGCACCCCCGCTTTATTTCATACAAAGGGCGCAACCCTATTCATTATAATCATATCTGATACGGCGAAAAGAACACAATCATATAAATGGTTCGTCTCCTTTCATAATTTAAACAAGAGACCACATCTCCTAGTTTCCAATCCCAACTAGGCATAGTTTGTCAATATCACTTAATCATTCAATTACTGGCCCGCATGTTGCCTTTCGGTACCAATTTAAACACCCCTACCGTTAATCGACACGACCAAAGTAATCTATTAACAATATATATCTTGTGCCTTTAGTCAATTTAAAGCAAGTAAATAATAATTGCACATTGAGCGAACAAGACGTGTTCTCGCTTGTGGTACAAGCTTGCTAAATGACGTGTGGATGCAAGCCGGCGCGCGGCGTCGCCCACGCACGGCGCAGCGGCGCGGCTCGGGGCCCGGTCCATCCGACAGGCGACACTAACGAGCCGCCAGGTGTCCGCGGCTGCCCACGCTTGCCCGCTCCTCTGAATATCTTTGTCTCCGCGCACCTCACGCATAAATCGCGCACGTGAAAGTTTTACGAGCACCTTTACGCTTCTCCGAACTAATAAACTGTACAGCGTCGGCGAGTAGACAATGCAACTTCACCGCGAAATGTCTCGCCAGCGCCTGCACACGTGCACGATTTCGCCGATCGCTTGGATTCCATCGACAACGGATCGATCGAGGGCATTGTGCGGGTAACGGTCGCTCGCAGCTGCGTGTGAACACACGTGACGGCGCCGGTGGCCGGATAGCTAAATAAATGCGACGAACACTGAGCATACCTATTCATTATCCAGCCGACAATGCTCGTCTCATAAAGGGATTTCACGTGTGCGCACTCGCAAAGTCCCGATCCGTTCGGGACATGTGTGCTCTCCCTTTGGTATGTGTCCGTAAATAGGGTGTGGCCACGTGCGGCCGTTCAGCTGTGTCGCGGATGTGTACGGACGGGAAGCCGTAATCTAACACTCGCTGATACTCGGAAAGTCACACTGAATCTGCCACCGTCCTCAGTCTGCTCGAAAAAATCACACTCAACTAACCGTACCTTCCGCGTTTCATACATTTTTAATGGAGCTTTCCCTAACATACTGTTCTCTTATCTCGTACGTTTACATTAGAACAACCAAATAACAGGAGGCCCATTGTCCGGGCACTAATTAATTAAAACAGTGTTGAAACGATCGCATATGCGGTGACAGATGGCCGGACGCGGGCGCGCGGGATGCGCATGTGCCACACGATACTATTTGTTGCAATCACTAATAACACTAAAACGACGAGGGAGACTTTATTGGACGTAATAAATAAAAATTGTTCCTATCGCTTACATAATAATAACTCCACTAAACAAGCTTTAGTTTTCATATCATAATTATGGCGCTGCCATCGTGTCAGATGTTAGGGGTACATGTGCGCGCGCATCTGTGCAATGATTGGTAGAGCTGCACCCTCGTAGTGATTACATGGGCTTTCCTTCTGTTCTTATATCAAATTGACTCTCAAATCTAACACAGATCTTGATGCATTGGCAAAACTTTACTCATGTGTTTTTTCTTGTTGTTACAGACGCCAGAAAAGCAGAATCAGCTCGACAGGCCCTCATGCTAAGTGGTGGTTAAGTTAACAGAGACAATATAATTTATGGTAATGTTTAAATACCTCGAGTGGCGACGGAGGTCGCCGCGGGAGGCAGCACCGCGCCCGCGGGCCGCAGGAGCCCCCGCCTCAGTTCCAGTGAACATCATCAGACGATGATATCCTATGCACGATCTCGTTACGATCAGTAAACTACTTTAATGTAATTGTTTTGTGGCATTACACGCAGAAGACTTGAGCATTGCAATGCAGTCAGCGCGGCTCCCGGAGCGCCGCGGATTGTTTTGTTATAATGTTTTGTGTAAAAAGCTTTACTAGGTAGTTAGTAGTGTAATGAATGTAAATTTTCCATGTTTGTAAATAAGTATGTTGAGTGGTTTTGTGGTACACCCAAGGGACACCCTGTCTGACATCAGATGATATATTTTGTAATAAATAGATTCTTATTACTATTCAGAACACTTCACGTACAAAATGCCGTAGTCTTTCAATTTTGTAGAAATCCTTTTCTTAGAAAATGTCACTACTATCTTTTAGTTATAAAACTAATGCTTCCATTTATATCAAAGAAGTGGGCCGATTGAAAGTCGGTCCACGTTTATAATTTTATTATTTTAAGTTATTATTTCATGAGTGTGATTTTGCATGGCGATTTTGTTTCTAATCAAATATTATTTTGTGAGTGCTTCACGCAAATTTTCTATTATTAACTTATGATTTGTGTTTAGCACATTAACTATATGTAAATAATGTATGTAATAAAAACTAAATGAATATAAAATTTAACTGAAAATTATCGATTTGATACATTTTATGATTTTATTTCGATTATAAGGTGAAGATGCTTTAATTATCTTTATATACATAATTATTACTTATGGTGTATTATAATTTTAAATAGACTGTTATAGTTTTAGTTGAGGTGCGTTAATAATGATCAAATATGTGTTGTTGGTAGATGTGTGGTATGTTGTGTGCCGGTGATGTTACCGCATGACTCTGACCCGCGCGGCCGCACGCCTCAGGCAGCTAAAGTTACAACTTTGTGTCACAAATTGTATCTGTCTTGATTGCATTTCACGATGTTAATCACCCACATTTTCCTTTATTATTTAGTTTTATAAATTGTGCACTGATTTTTTATTAAGTACCAGTACAATGAAACGGAAAATAAAAAAAATATTAAGGCTATATCAACTCTTTTATTTACCCAACAACAATATGAGTCAGAACCTGTAATTTACTCACAACCCAAGAGATCTTTGCTGGATACAGAACAGAATAAAAAGTAGTTCTCAAAAGATGAGCTCGAAAAAATATTTCTTCAATTATGAGTACACATTTCAAACAAAAGAAAACGTCTTTTTCTCACAATGTGTCACATCAAAATTAAGTTAAAAAATAAAATAATGTTTTAAAGTAATCCAGTACAAATTACAATCATTGCAAAAAACCGCGTAGGCCGCTACGAACAATTATTTGTCTATTACATAATACATTATAGTAACGACATCTGGCAGCCAGTCTAGACTTCCAGAAGTCTTACAATCGACTGAGTATAAAGTCATTCTTTGGATAATACCAAGGAGCTATAGAAGTAATATGGGTGCCTTCAACAAAGCCGCTACGCCATTTACCCTAATTTTCGTAGCAGGCTACGAGGCGCCTACGCGGTGATTTATGATTAGAAAAGGGATTATTTATTCGCTATATTTGGCACAGGATTCATGTCATGTGCTTAAGGAACTGAACGTACACAGTCTACATTATACTTACTTTTGATTTCGTTTTATTTGACAAGTAAATGAAAATATGTGATTTAAATCACCCACTTTTCATACATTGTTAGTTATTACACGTCGAATCTCATGTGAATATTGGGACACAATAACTTTTTCTATGTTTACTGATCTTACGGTGCATCACATAAAAACACTGGCTTTCATTTATCAATATTTTAAAGTACAAAAGATAATTTATGGACTTTGAAAGAAAGTATTATTGTTTCGGTATTTCTATGAATAAACCCTAAAACTAGCCATCTAGCTAAACACAATATAATGTCATCTCAGGTCTAGATGAGGTTGTATTTATTTATTTGGTCTGCCAACAATATTCTTAACACAATCGGCTTGCACTTTAAAAGAATAATACTTGTATTAAAACTAACACCACATGAACTATTTAAACTTAAAACTGAGACGTAAATAATGTAGGTATTTGTTTTATTTTAATTTTTGTTACATTGCTTAAATCGTGCGTTACAACTAATCACATAAACAGTTTGGCATTAAAATGGCAAACTGACTTCGGGCTAATGAGAGAATAAAAGTGAAAATCGATATTGAGTTTAACAAGATGGTTGCTATTTAACTTGTCTGATTATAAAAAGTGTTTGTTGAAACGAAATTACCATAAATTTACAGTAATAAATATTATTTTATCATTCAACAACAACGCTTACTTACACTTTTCTAAAAAAAAGTTTCATTCCTGCACGGATCCGACAAGATCACGCGATTGCATCACGACCAATTATCGCAAATACAATATTTGGTCAGCTGCGTACATAATGTACTATGAACTTCAACAACAAACCTTAAGCACACAATATTGTACTCTACGTGTTAAAAATAGAGCTCATTTTCCTCCGAGTTCGTAATATACGTTATTAACAAAGCAATTTGTACCGTGATGCGATAGCAGTAAGTTGAATACGGTACACTGAAAACACAATACATAATTGGTTTCGTGAACGTTTGTTCGCAAACATTACCTCGATGCCGTCATACGAACAATACGACTAATTACTAACACGAGGTAAACAAGTAAAAATATATACAACAAACAAAAATGATTGTAAGCGACCCTGCCAGGATTCGAACCTGGAATCTTCTGATCCGTAGTCAGACGCGTTATCCATTGCGCCACAGGGCCAGTTGATGAAGTGATCGAAATAGAATATTGCGTGGCGAAATCTTTACTACGCCTATTTATGTAGGTAAAGTTCCACAGATTGTTCATAGAAAAAAAAGTAGCTACACATCACATTGTAATAAATTGTGTTTTTTTTTTACGTCACAAAACAACTCAGTCATTTGTAAACTCCTAATATGTATATTAAACACAAGTAGGTACTTACCTTCGTAATAAGTGTATGGGAGATATTCATAGTCACGTCTAACACTTTAGCCGTGCAGTGTGTAGGCAGACAGGAAGGTCAGAGACCACAGCTGCACCGTGACAGGTTGTTAGCTAAGTAACAAGCCAAGCTAAGGAAATGCCCTAACTCGATGTACAGCGTGGGACGATGTCCAACTAATAGCGTACTGTACAGTCAGCGTCGCAATAATAAGGACGAATAGACCTTTGAAAATGATGTCAACAACTAGGAAAACTCAACTTTATCTCAATTGGATAAAGTTCATGTGAGAATGACAGTTGTCGTGTACTGTCTTCATCCTGATTTTGAAACATTCAATATTTCAGTTTCATCATTTTGGACAGTCAGTTTGCCGGTTTGGCCCGACATTATTTACGCTGACTACCTACATTATTTACCTACCTAATTCTTGATACGACTAAGGTTCATCACATTTTTTCACTGTTTTTATTTTTATTGTGCATAAGACGTCAAAAAAATAGCTTTAATTTTCACATCACGCCTGTTGTCCTCGAAGGCTTCGGCAGAGGTGTTGCTGAAGTATATCCCCATTTTGTAAGTTTTTTTTTTAAGCCCCATGCATGCACTACCTACTTTGCTTTACAAAAAGCAAAGATTATAAATTAAAAATGAAAAATAGTTTTTGAAAAATGTAAAACACTCTACGTGATCAATAATTAACAGGTACAGCTTGGCAAAAAAGAGTGTGGAATAAATGAGGTCGCTAGTATCGCGCATGTGGCCACCCTGAATAGTACGACTTAACAGGTTTGATACTTGTTATTTTTTCCCAAAGCTAAGTGGGTGGTTCTGTCTGTCGGATGCTACGCAAACACCATGGAAGGCTTCAATGTCCAGTATTAACACTATTAATAGTGGGCAAATGTACACATTTTTACGTTGTTATACATAACAACATGTAAAAATGTATACGAAGCAAAAGAAGTATATAAGAATGCATATGCATAATAAGCTACGATTCTTACATACTTCTTTTGCTTCGTAAGCGATCTCTAGTTTCTGCCTACCAGCGTGGGAAAGAGGCGTGAGTTAATATACCCATGTATGTTATAGTGGGCACTGAAGCCTTGCACGAAAGTGATGCATTAGGTATGCACAGACAGATAAAATCATGCCCTCGAGAGCAGTCTAACCGTAAGATTGTTAGGAATTAACGACAATAGTTTGTTTACAGGAATAATGAAAGAACACGTTTTTTTTAAATTTTATTTTAATACCAAAAATTTAATCAGACGAATTGAACACACTACAGTCTGGCAAAAAAGAGTGTGGAATAAATGAGGTCGCTAGTATCGCGCATGTGGTGTGCGCACCCTGAATACTACGACTTAACAGGTTTGATACCTGTTATTTTTCACAAAGCTAAGTGGGTGGTTCTGTCTGTCGGATGCTACGTAAACACCATGGAAGGCTTCCATGTCCAGTATTAACACTATTAATAGTGGGCAAATGTGTATAACATGTAAAAATGTATACGTAGCAAAAGAAGTATGTAAAAATCGTAGCATATGCTACGATTTTGTGCCTACCAGCGTGGGAAAGAGGCGTTAATGATGATTAAAAAGAGGCCTATGTATGTTATAGTGGGCACTGAAACCTTGCACGAAAGTGATGCATTAGGTATACACAGACAGATATAATCTTGCCCTCGAGAGCAGTCTAACCGTAAGATTGGTAGGAATTAACGACAATAGTTTGCTTACAGGGATAATGAAAGAACACGTTCTTTAAGTTTTATTTTAACACCAAAAATTTAATCAGACGAATCGAACACACTACCATCAAATATTCGATCCCGGAAAAGCTCACATGTTGGCTAGAGCTTCCTGTAACTTCTGAAACACTAGTATTTTCTAATTCTGATAAATCACTGCTACTGTCATCTGTGAGATTTATTACTGTCATGATATTATTTTTCTATTTTCATTACGATATCCTTGCATGATTTTTTCCAATCTTAGTAATGTTTGCAAATGCTTGTTCTGCAGCCACCTTTAAAACAAAAAATAATCATAAACAATGGTTCTAACATAGCAACTTTAAATATGCACATATAAACTAGGCTACATACCTTTATATCAATGGGTCCAACATTGATTGAAGCAATTTAATGTTTTGCAATGCCCCATATTAATTCAATTGGATTCACGTCACAATGATAAGGTAGTAACTTTCTTCAAGCGACCTTTGAAGTTTTCCCGGTGTTTAAAAATATCTTATTTTTTACCTTCCTTAAACATTTTTCTTACTGTGATGACTGATTGACCTAAAACAAAAAAGATATGGTACTTTATTATTAATTCCCTATTCTTTAACTTCAAGTATCAAATATGGGTATACGTGGCTCTTCAAACTAAAAAACATAACCTTAAATTTCAATTTTTGTAAACAAGACAAATATTTACTTAAATCTGTATATCAACAAAACTACGCATTGAACACATTTAGAAAAACTTATTTAGTGTACAATGATTTAATTAGGGTAGATAAATACCTGTCCTAGCGGCAGTTCTTCGTTAAACATTCCCGATATCGGACAAAACTTGTCTCGCTTCAGATTTGGCCATACAACACAAAAAGACGTGGTAAATCACTGCTCTGATACAACTAGGAATGGTTTTATTAATTTTTAATCGTTAATTTTGCAAAGAAACTTAACGATTTTGTTAAATCTATGAAAAACGACGAGGATTTACGCACTTTTGACACATGATGTACTAGCAATTGACAAATAAAACAATGTTGCCACAATCATCCATTTTTAGTTTCAACTGTCACCGCGTCAGACTCTTTTTTGCCAAGCTGTACTTGGTATCATATAAAATCGATTTATTTATTGTACTTTTATAAATAAAGCGTTTTTTTATTTTTTATTTTATTTGTTACTAAAACTAAGTTTTGCTTACATCGTAATGACATCAGCTAGACATATTGATTTGAGTGTGATAATTTGAATGTGGCATCAAATTATCTACCTACCAGAAACATTTACCGGGACACAACCGGCAGTTCGGACGACTATCATAGTCTCCAATGGCCTTTAGAGTCCAATCCAATATTAAGATCCAGGTTTGTATATTCAAGAAAATATTTCATGAACTCAATCAGCACACGAATTATTTTATCGCTAATTTCGAATGTTTTCGTAACGAAGACACTCATTCGAACGGATTGAGGAGAATAAACATAATGAAAATGTTATTTACGTAAGTCAACACGTTGAATTTCAAGAATAAAATAAACAGACAATCAAGCGTGTCAGCTTTGAAGACTCCGACAAAAATCAGACGTGACAGTAAAGAGACACTTTATTTTTCTTAGAACATTATTAGGCACCTACTTTAGCTTATTTCAAACTATAGTTTCATCAGATACTGCTAATTCGTCACTAACATGCCTATAGTTATCGCGAAGTTCCGTTAACGGGTTTTTCAGGCGACGCGCTATCACACCGTCAAGTGGCGATTATTCACGCAGGTGCGCCTGCGCCGATGGAGGCGACCTTCGCTCGGTGCACGTGTATTGTCTTCAGTACAACCCATTACAAACATTTTTGTTGCCACAGCAGGAAGTGAGTATTACTTGTCTACTTAAAACTTTAAAAGAAAAAAAATGGTCTGTAGGAAAAAAGGAGTGCTGGGATAATTTTGATTTTGTTTTTTTGTACACACATTGAATTGTCTAATATAACTATCGAACCACAAATAAAAAAAAACCTTAACCATTTCTTGTTATTACCTATTCAACTAACGTCGATAGAAAAGTGATATAAAATTCAGCAGGCCTAGCCATATTGCAAATTCTATTTCTATTCTATTTCTTTTATAGAATGAAAATGGCGTATATGAAATCAGTTGATTAATAACTGTCAAGTGTATTTCATTTTCAAATTCTACTCGTTAACACTTGACAGTTGACAAACAGCTGATTCCATATTACGCCTTTCTCTTTCTAATGTCGCCTTATCGATTACGATAATAGAAACAGACATTGTCATATGGCTAGGCCTGGAAAGTACTTTTGTAGCTTTTTAGTATGTTTTCCAACTGTTGTAATAGCTTCAGCTTTAATAGTTTTTTTTAGTAATTATTGTGATATTGTGGTGAAAAATAAATAAATTATTATTAATATATTTTACTTATAAAGACATCAAACAGTGATAATTCATTTTGTTGCACTGAAACTATTTATATCATCGTCTACCTTATTTTTAACCGACTTTAAAAAAGAGGAGGTTCTAAATTCGGTTGTATTTTGTTTTAGTGTTTGTTACCTTTTACCCCGTCATTTATGGACCGATTTTCAAAATTCTTTTTTTATTTGATAGGGTTACTCAGATTGGTCCCATTTGTATCACAACTCATATCTGATGAGGGATCCTCACGCACACGCACCGATTTTTAATTTTTTAGCAACAAATCAAGCATTTTCATTTAGAAAGTATCATTTTGTGAAGAAAGCTGATGAAGAAGACAGGCAACGGAACTCTTCAAAGCATAACAGCTAATTATTTGCGATTGCTACAGTCAAATGTCTATGCAGTGTTTTTGTATTTCCATAACATAGCATTACGCCTGTCTATTTTAAAAGGGGCCTGGCAGAGATGTACAGGTTAATGTTTAGAAAGAACTTCTTTTGCAATTTTTGACCGATTTCAATGATTCTTTCAAATTTTTGAAAGACTCTTTACTTACGAAGAAACTAAAAATTGCAAAAAAAAACTTTTTACAAAAAAACAACCGACCTCTTAAAAAAACGTCGGTGGCCAAAAATTTACGAAATAAAACCACCAAAGTGGCTTTGGTGGTTTTATTTCGTTAATTTTTCTGACTGACTGAGACTTCCGAAACTGGAGTTATTTTTGACCAGTTAGTGTTTTTTTAAGAAGTCGGATGTTTTTTTTTGTAAAAACGTTTGATACTGTTTCATCAAACCTGTTTTTGACATCGTTGGATAAGGTAAAAATAACTTAAAATAGGTATGTTATTAATCTACATGAAATAAGTGACAAAATATAAAAACTGGTAGGTAATGCTTTTGACTGTTTTTTTTTTTTTAATTTAGAACTCAAATTCAAAATCAACAAATGTTAACATACAATTTTTAAATACCGAACATAAAAAGCAAATGGCGGCGGAGTACTCACTGCTTAGTGAGTTGTGGCAAACGTTTGTTGATTAGTGCGCAGCTGTATGAAGCCGTGGAAAACGTTGTTACACGCATTACCGTGTCGGAAATCTACCGTGCGAAGCCTCGCCGAGGCTCTGATAACGACTATGTACTGCGCATATACGCGCTGGCAGTTTCATTTTCAGAGGTAGATAAAGAATAGGAATGTCCATTTACTTTTTTATAATATGTAAGTACAGTCGTAAGAAAAAGTATTTCACGTCCGTCACCTATCGAAATTAACACGAATTTTTAATTTTGTTGTCATTTTGATCTCATTAGCTCTCATTGTGTATGTATTTGTAATTTAGTTATATTTTACTTTTAACTTTAATTTGATTATTTGTAACTTTATGTCGTAATTAAGTTTTCCTTTATCAAGATTTTAATAGCTAATAATAATTAAGTGTTTTTCACTCACTTAGACTGTTTGTCGACCTATTATTGGCGACTGTATAAGTCTGATGCTTTGTTAGTATTATTCTAGGGTAGTGTCCATTTTAATGGTAAACCAAATGCTATGGATGTCGAGATCGCAAAGATATTGCGTACCGCAGGGAAGTTGTGAAAACCTAAGTGGAACTTTTCATTACTTAATTGCGACGTAAAACAAACTATTAAGTAAAATTGTTAACAATACTTTACTGCGAGTATAGAAACAGAGCCAATGAATAGATGTACCTATAGGAAACAGACAAAATCTGCAGGAAAATGCGCTCATTGATACCGAAGTCTGTCAAGTAGGTATGTAATGTATTTAACGGAAGCTACATATTATTTATTTGCTGGCTTTGTTTCGCCACTTCTTCTTCCCAGTAGACTAGAAAGTGGGGAAGAGTGTGTGCTTATGTGTGCGCGTGTGTGTTTTTTAATCTTTTCTTGTTTTTTTTTTATTATCCGATTGCTGTTCTTTTGTTGCATGTTCTGTGCGTCCAAATATTTTTCTTTCTTTTTTATTGGGGAACTGACTTATGTAATTTTGTCGTTAAAAAAGTGCTGATCTTTAGCTTAATTTAAATAAACGATTTTTAATTTGATTTGTTTTAATTTTTGTTTTAATCAATTAAATTTTGAACGATTAATTAGGCTTTTTTCTAATTGAACTCGATTCAACACATTTTTCAATTGAGTTTTTTTTTAAGATAAAAACGAACTCTTTGGTTGACAAGTTTTTAGAAATGTGGCCAAGTTCGACGTGCCATTAGGACCGTTCAGTATTCTAATAAAATTACAAAACGCAGGTAATATAAAACGTTTATTAATAAACCAAGGTTTATAGTATTTTATATTGTTAGGTACTTTAATATATTCAACTAAAACCATAGTGCGTGCGCTCTAGAAACTAGAAAAGAATTAATACACGGAAATACATAGTATAAAGATATATTAAGGAGATTACAAGTACGTGTGATAATCTGATAGCTGTCATATCACAATCAGTGATAGTCTGTGACAGGTGGGTGGGCAGGTGTTTGCACTTGCTCGGTGTGCTCGCACTACGCTGATAAGATTACTGATAACACACTTAATCATGCTGAAGCACCCTAACGTACCTATACATATACCTTCCTACTAACGCCATGTATTGTATGGAATGTTAGGCTAATCAGTTACAGGCTTCACAAGTATAATTACTTGCTAAGGATATAGGTGATGGTATACCTACTTACATATGCAAATTCATGTGCCTTTTGTGTGCATTATAAATGTGCCGTGATTAAAAATTTGTTGAATACGATAAATATCATTTACACACTTACGAACATCGTTATACATTCCGATGTTAAAAGTACACCCGTTTTACAACAATAATTTTTGACCAAATTTAATATCTGCTGCGAACTAACTAAATTATGATTGCCAATAAACAAAGGCGTTAATAGAGACAGATTTTAAGCTTTGGCCTTAATATTTATTGACTCTGGCCTGTGTTATATGACCATTCAAACGAAATTCCTACAGTGTGCCTAGCGGTGTAAACAAGTCAACACAAAGACTGCTTGTCGCGTCAAATTGTTTTAGGTATTCGTTAATGCAAACTAATAAGAGTCCTTTAACAAATGAAAACCGCTCCTATTTGAAAGAGGCTAAGGTTTTCGGGTATTTAACCAACAATATGGTTTGTTGCAAGCAAAATACCGCACGAACCACGAATTATTGCAACAAGAGGCGTAACTAGGCAACGCGGTTATGCTAACCATAACAATAAGCCGTTGTTAGCCGACGATACGGTCGGCTACATAAGTTTACACACGCAATCTGTGGCCAAACAATACTTCGTAATACCGAGAGTGCGTCGTAACGGCCAAACAACTTGCACAATGTTGATTTACAACGTAAAATTTACGTCCTACACGTCTTGGAAGAACAAAGAACTTGATTGTCCACTTTATACATCAATGTCAAAGCGGCTCATCAATTCGAATCGACCTCGAGGTAGCATACCGGGGCCGTTATTATGAGCGCGCTTTTTTCTCAGCGGTTGAGTTGTATATGACCGCCGCAGTCCGAAGTGTTATTACCGACATCACGTGTAACTATGAAACTGTAACATGACAGTCTCGCATGTATTACTTGAAAAGTCGATGGCAAACGTACTTTTATTAGTTTATTTTATCCTCATAGCCGCCGCTATCTAAGGAGTTAACGTTAGGAGCGTTGTGGCATCACACAATACAAAGATCTATTACTTCTCAAAAATCTCTGAGGTCACTCGAAAAACTGTCACTCTAACATGCACCTCAGTTGAATACGTTTGCCGCATGCCAGGCAATCAATTCTTCTTCAATCATTACATTACATTTACAAGTGAGGTCAGCCCCAACCGTGATGAGCTAGACACCTATAATGTGACTACACGAATAAATGACTGTTCCTTAATATATCTTTATTTTATCTGACTTAAGTGTGAAGAATGTTTAAGGTTTTCTAGATGAGCCATGATGCTCCATGCTCTAGCAAGATATTCCTAATAATTATGACATGATGGCCTCTTTAGTCTTCTCGTAAATGTAAGTAATATCAGTAATCCGCTTTATTCATTCTGCATTCGCTTTTGATAGATCGGTGTGCACTAGTGTGCAGTGTGAGTTGCTCCGGGTTTTCGGGAAAGATTCAAGGAAATCCTAATTCCGTTTATATTTCGAATTTAGTCAACTGTCACGTCTCAATTCTTCTGTCACTATTAATCCAATGAATGTAACCAATGAGAAACTTACACATAGGTAACTATAATAACAATACGATTAACGACAAGTGACTCTAGGTTATCGGAAAACATTCAGGAAAATCCTAATTCTGTATAATTCGTATAGAATCGACACGGCTCAATTCTTTCGTAGCTGTCAGTAATCCAATGAGATATTTACACATAGACAACTAATAACACAATACGTTTAACCATACCTACGGTTAACGACGTAAATATAGCACATCTCGAACAAAACCACTAAGTCATTTTCCTCAGTTGAGTGTTACAACTTACACAAGCAGATAAGCAATTCACGTACGCCATTTTATGTGTTTGTTTTTCTTCGTCGATAGAATATCTACTGGAATATTCTTTATGTCTTTTATAACTTCTCATGACAAAACTTTTCATACGCAGAAGAACTTACTTTATGTACTACATCAAAACAAAATATACGGCCTGTTTCGCTAGAAGGTTAAGGTACAGATGTAGGTAGGAACCTATAGTAAGTATACTCACATTTCGTCAGTCATGTTTAAGTCCCATATTATAGGGGCGAGCCTACTGCGAAGAACCGGATACAAAGCCAGAGTCCATGCTGCTACTGAGATATTTTAGATGGTAAAACCCAATATATACTATACTGCACATTACCGCTTAGGAGGCTTAACATTGCCATTCAACGTGGCAATGTCGTCAGTCGTATAAGCACTTTACTAGCGGAAAGCGATGTGGGTGAATGTTTCGGAACTTAACAATAATTTCTTATTAGGTTAATTAATTTTTTTCTGTTTTTATAAGTAGTACATATAATAAAGTAAAAAAATTTGGAACATAAAATTATCGCGACACATAAATGTGATAAATATTTATCTTTTACATGGTTTTTCAGTTCTGACTTCAATATTACATGTTATTTTCAGCTCATTAGCTGTGATTGTGACTGTACTTCCTGTAAATTATTATCCTTAAGATGAGTTGTTATTGTTCAGTAAGTACAGATACTTCAGCAGGTTTTTAGTCGCCAGCTGGTTACAAGACACGTATTACAATAATATCATGCAAAGGTCTCATCATCATCATCATCATCATTTCAGCCATAGGAAGTCCACTGCTGGACATAGCTGCCTCCCCTATAGATCTCCAATAAGACCGGTTGGAAGCGGCTCGCAAGCAGCGCGTTCCCGCGGCCTTAATGAGGTCGTCTGTTCATCTTGTGGGTGGACGTCCTACGCTGCGCTTGCCGATACGTGGCCTCCACTCGAGAACCTTTCGACCCCATCGGTCATCAGTCCAGCACGGAGGACTGATGACACTGGTCGAAAACCTTCGACTTGAGACAGGTCAGGAAAGGTCTATTGGTAACTAATTAGCTATCTTAATATTGTATAGACTACTAGCATACTTCACGCGATTTCACCCGCGTAGTTCACGTTGACCTATGTCAGCCGGATATAGTGTAGCTTCCTAACGGTGAAATAAATTTTCAAATCAGTCCAATCGTTTCGGAGCCTATTCAATGCAAACAAACAAACAAATCTTTCGTCTTTATAATATTAGTACTTAAGTAAAGACTGACGGAAACGTTACAACTTAAAGTTAAAACTCTTTAGGAATCTTCTTTAAGTGAGGTCAGTGACCAACCCCGGAACGTCTGTGTGCTGGTTAATACATATTTAAATATAGAAATAAGTAAGTTACGACGGTTTCCGGAAACGCATTATTTGCGGTTTTCATGGCATTTTGTCCTAAAAAGTAATTGGACTGATGTACAGACGCCAGCACATCAAGTTACCCCAATGTGTCAAATTTTCCCAATTGAATATGAACCTTATTGTGTTTCACATAAAGTTGAAAAACGATCAAAGAAATTTGACACATTGGGGTAACTTGATGTGCTGGCGTCTGTACGTTCTTCCTACGAGTGTACATAGGAGTAAAAGTGAGTCGCCGGCGTCGTTTGTCGAGTCTTTTCCCAACTATGTTGGGGTCGACTTTCAGGCCAACCGGAGGTACCTGAGTTATTATTGTGCATAAAGCGAGAGCAACTATCTGACCACAACAACCAAGTTACTGGCCATCACTAACGTAACGAGTGTCCACTACTTGGAACCAAAGCCTTGACGTGCTCTTCGAGGCATGGAAAGGGAACTCGGTATGTTATGATCCTGACTATTACTGATGCCCTGACCGACGTCGGCAAGCGTAGTACTTTTTTGATTTTCTGGAAACACAACAATAATCCGTTTTCTTCACACAAAAAAAAGAACAAATTGCATAACGTGCACAAAAATTGTCTAAATTTGACTTATAAGCTCCACGTATCTTCAAGTAAGTATCTTGATTTATTTGTATAAGCGAACCACCTCAAAAATACCCCTGATGTAATGATTGGCGTAAAATTAAATGTTATCTCTCGATATCGCGGCACTTAGTTAAATATTCCGGCAAAGTCCGCTTACGATACCGTGATAAGGGTTATCGGACTACAGGTGTTTGAACCAATTTTGCACTTGATGCACTGGGCCTGACAATCCTAACTAACATGGGCACACGAACCCGAAGTTAGGTTTAAAAAGATAAAGGGACAAGCGATGTCTGAACAACATGGAAATGTTCTAGAAAATATTTATGTTGCTGTTTACGAGATACACATACATACAGCAAACATTGTACAAAATAACTTCAGTCAATCAGGTGATGCATCTCTAAAATGTTATACTATAGTACTAATAGTAAAATAAGTAATTTACAAACACTTAGGTATCAATATATGTCAATGTGTTAAAGATTAATTAAGGATTATCATTATGAGCTGTTGATTATTTTATAGGTAAACAAATAGAATAACTGAGCTGCTGCGCAAAAAATACAAAGAAACAATAACAATGACCAGGTTGTATTTATTTTTACAATCGCCACGCCTTAATTATTCTAAAGTCACAACTAGGCTTGAAATAACGCTACTGAGTTAGCGTTATTTCAAGCCTAGTTGTGACTTTAGAATATTATATATATATGTTTTTATATTATTCATATCTGACAAAATCCCAAAGAGAACAGTAGATACCGACTGCCACCTATAAAACTGAACATTCAGGGCACAAAATATTCGTATTGTAAAGGTACTGAACAGTCGGCGAGGGCACAACAACTCGTTAACCTTTCACGAACACCCGACGTCATTATATTATTCATGCCATAATGGACGCAGTAAACTGACGAATTCTCCAAAATAGAACCCGATTTCTATCAACTGACATTTGGAGTTTCAGAGAATACAGGTGCCAGACGGAAGCACATTCACCTAGGATAATGGGAAGTTATTAACATACATTACAATGATAGTAAGTCGGAACAACAGATTTTGTGTAAACTTATACATTTTTCATGGAAAATTTAAATTCTGAACTGAGGCCCATACGTTTAGGACACTATTCTACATAATAACATGCACAATTTCAAACAACATCTGGCAGACTAATGAATTATGTAATGAGTTTTTCATCGTGTTTTTTCCACTTTTACATCGTAGCGTATTCGTGGTGAACTTTTGGGTTCCGTACCCCAGTTTTAACAGTTTCATAGACAGAAAAATCTTTGCTTGTGTTGTTAGGTGCCAAAACTCCAATGAATACCTATTGTTCAATGTACCCAATAGTCCTTCATCAATGTACCCGATAATCTTTTACAGCACCGAATCAATCTTTCAAGGTAATGAATACATACCTATTTATAATAAAACTATTATTTAGGTACACAGCAATCAGTACAATTTCGTTTATCAACAGTAATTGTAGGTAAACCGGAAATTACTAAAATTCTTTTAAAATTTTAGAGTCATCAAATTGTATTTTAATTGGTTCATTGATATAGGATAACGTGATCGTCACATAACGATTAGGGTTTTATACATATACTAGTGCTTGACTGCAATCCCACCTGATGGTAAGCAGTGATGCAGTCAATGATGGTGAAGCGCACTAGTTTATTAAGAGTCTATTCTATTACTTATCCTAGTGTAATTTATCTAAAATAGGTATGTATTTAGAAATATGTAAGTATGTTTATCAGTTGTTTAGTACCCATAACACAAGCTCTGCTTAGCTTAGGACTAGATGGCGCTGTGTGAAAGTTGTGGAATATGTATTTATTTATATTATTTTATTCACTCTAGCCTTGAAGACACCTAAATTAGGAATCGAAATTAGGTACCGTACAAAAGGGTGTAAACTGAACTTATTGGCTTTGGCAGTCAGATTTATCTACAACTAGCAGACGTCACGCGGTTTCACTCGCGTAGTTCCTGTTCCCGTGGGATTAGAGGGATAAAAAGTAGCCTATGTCATCCGGGAATAGTGTAGCTTTCCACCAGTGCAATATTTTTTAAAATTGGATCATTAGTTCCGAAGATTACCCCCTACATACAAACTTACAAACCTACAAACTTGCAAACAAACAAACAAATTTTACCTCTTTATAACATTAGTATAGACTAGCACTTTGCTCGCGACTTCGTTTGCGTGGGTTTCGTACTTTAACATCCCCTCCACCCCCTTAGAGTCTATGACGCTTACAAATAACGTGGCTTTCTTCAATTTTCAAAGTCGGTTCAGTATATTCAGAGATTAGCACCTACAAAGTCACTAACTCACAAACTTTAACTCTTTAATGTGGTTTAGTTACATACGAGTTTCGTTATCAATGCCCGGCTACTTGACAACATTTTAGTTTTTAGTCCCTCATGTAGATTACAAGAAAATATTCGAAACATTTTTTATCTTTTTACCTAAACAAAATATCGCGTGACGTCACTAGCCAGTACAGTTTAAACTAGATAATGACGTTACAAGCCCTCTCTCTTCAACTTTAATGCGCTTAATTTAAACAGCTTTCCATCAATTTGAACAAAAATAAATACTTGTTTTATTTTTTATAATCTAACTGATAGACTAATTATATTTTGATGTTTAAGTATATTCTGTCAAACACCCTATTTGACATCCTTCTGTTCTTATCGTAATTTCGGAATCGGAGCATCACGTGATCATGTCTCTTCCTCAACACATTTCTAATTGCCGTCCTCCTTCGTAGATATGTTGTCTTTCAAATAATCCATAAAAGGGTTTCTTTAGTCTTCTACTTGTGTAACCCTTCAAAGTCATTATTCAACATTATGATTCAATACTTTTTTCAACAGATCTCCTGTCCTTAACATAGCAACTCCTCGGATCTACATTATTCACTCATATAGCAAACATAAGAAACGTTCTAACAAAGCAGTAATGTTCCACCGTCCACGTAAGTCCCAGGGGTCAGACGTGAGTGAAACTGACGGTGAGTTTAAATATTCAAAGGGTGTAAAGGGCAACACTGCGCATATTTCCCCAGGGTCGCTGTATTTACCCCTCAGCTTTCATTTCATAACTTCATACTACCTATACTTACGTATAGTTTCGCCTATACTTTAAGCACAACTTGGATGGTTGGCTGTTCATTGATCGAGTCGGCAAATTAAGACTGTATAATAGAGAAACATCAGGTTTCTGGAAAGTTAGTGAAACTATCGTCACCTTACAAATTAAACGCAAATCAAGTGTTACAATTAGAAGTTTTTTCTTTTTTTTGTTAGCCTGTTCTGTCCCACTCCTAGGCAAAGGCCTCCCTCCACTCCTTCCACTTTAGAAAATTAATTCATCTTATCACATTAGTTACACTGCGAGACGCTCTCTATCTTTCAGAAACATCTGGGTGTAATTTATCTATAATATTTAGAAATATATAAGTATGTTTATCCGCTCTTTAGTACCCATAACACAAGCTCTTAGCTTAGCTTGGGACTAGATGGCGTTGTGTGAAAAAGTTGTGAAATATTTATTTATTTATTTATTTATTTAAAACAGTTATCAGAATGTGTTGAAAAGTCTGTAGTGAGTGCAAGACGAAACTGTTCTGACTATGATTGCCACTATTTTTAACCGACTTCAAAAAAAGGAGGAGGTTCTATGTTCGTGTGTATGTATTTTTTTTTTTTTTATGTATGTTACCTGATTTCTCCGCCATTTGTGGACCGATTCTCGAAATTCTTTTTATGTTTGAAAGAGTAGACTCCTGAGGTGGTTCCATTTTAATTTGGTGAAGATCTGATGCTGATCTTCGGAGATATACAACGGAACTCTTCAAAAATAGACGGCAAATCTATCGTGATTGCTGGAATCGCTTGGATGTTTATTGTTTATACAACATCATGACGTATCATCAAGCCTGTGTGCTCAGAGGGGTAGGCAGATGTGTTCAATATACCTAGATTTCGACAGTTAGCAGTTAGTTCAGTGCAGTTAGTTTCATTTATTAGGGTTAGGTGGATAACCCTATTATAATGACATGTATTGTTAACAATTAACAATATAAAATGAATTCATGGCAAATGTTTGTATGGGAACAACTAAAAATGGAAAAATAAAAAAACTTTTTTACTAAAAATAAAACCGACTTCAAAAATAACACTAAACAGTGTAAAATAACTCTAAATTCGGAAGTCGGTGGCCCATCAAGAATAAGACAAAAGTACCAAAGCCACAGACTTCCTAATTAAGAGTTATTTTACACCGTTTAGTGTTATTTTTGAAGTCGGTTTTATGTTTTGTAAAAAAGTTTTGTGTGTAGTTTTAGTGCAGGTGCACTGTCATAATCTACAGCCGGCTACACCTACATGGACTCGTATATTACATAATGTATGAACAATCACGTACCTATTGGTATGTACAGAGGCCAGCACATCAAGCTACCCCAATGTGTCAAATTTCTTTGATAGTTTTTTAACTTTATTGCAAACGTAATAAGGTTCATATTCAATTGGGAATATTTGACAGTTTGGGGTAGCTGCTTGTGCTGGCGTCTATACCACACTAAGAATTCCAGACCTATCAAAGCCTTGCCATTCAACTTCAAAGAAGAAAACGTTACCTCACGCTTGTTATAGGGCCTTAAGTGTAGAGTATTGTACAGTATTCCTTCCACATTGCGAAAATTGTATAGGTAACGGGTATACTGCTATAATGTGTGTGCATTACATTACACACAAGTGCATAGCGCTGCCTATCTGGTCACGTTGCGTTCTGCAGCGGAAGTGATGGCCCAGTCACCTCGTGCATTGTGTACCAAATACCCACGCCACGCCACCGGTCCTGGGTGTACTGCCTTCTCTGACATAGTGTTCTATTTTTAACTTATTCACGATAATGCTAACTAAATAGACTTTGTAATTCTATTCAACGACGTTTCGCTTCTCTATTGTGAATGCTGAATGTTGACGTCACTCGGTGATAGTTGTGTAGTTCAGTAATCGTAATGTTCACTATAAAACCGTAATTTAAATAACTATAAAACTACTAGTTATGGTTCGATAGTTAATTGAGGAAGTAGTAAATGTACTTCAAACGTTTTAATTAATGTGTTGGTTGTATTTTTCTATTTGAAAGTAGTACACGGTGTACATACTAATGGAATGATGGAAATCTTTTTAATTGAAATCATAAAAAACTACAATTAATAACTTAAAGAGCTACATACCTATCTGTTATAACATTTGATAAGATTTAAAAGTGAATAACACCATTTCTTCATTTAACACCATTTATGCCATCATAACACAAGTGTACTCGTCATAATTTGCTTGTAAACGAGCACTTGTGCACGATTACTATTCATAAGTGGTCGTGCAAATTAATTTCCAATTTAGTTTTTTTCATGTGCAAAAATTCGACCCTTAAACCATTTTATTTCCCCCATACCCTTTGTCTTATGCACTTACGTATTACTAACAGTAAAACAATAAAAAAGATACATGGTGTTGTACTAGAAAGTCTAATTTAAAAATTCTCGTGTCAGTAATTATTGCAAATTTAAACTCCTACGAAACGGCTCGACCGATTCTTATGAAATTTTTAAGTTTTGAGTAAGTACGTTTGGGAATAGGTCATAGGCTATATTTTTTAAAGAGGAACATGTTTTGCTGGGGCAAACTTTGTTCGGATCGTTCTTTAAATAAGTAGTTTTCTAACAATTCAAGAGACACCCTGGATGTTCCAATGAAAGAACAAGCAAAATAAATACTGTAGGTACAGGTGTATAAAAAGCAAACACAATCTATTAACACTGAACTCGTTGCAAATCTTAATGTGGACATACTCAATGTGACACGCTGAAGCAATAGAGACAAATCACGACAATATGCGACAAAACGGTAATGAACGGCGTTAGCGGCCGCCCCGTCTAAATATAAAGCGCTTAGCTCACGCATCAGCATTGTCTCCCTGGCCTGCACAATGCACAAACCGTTTTAAACATGCATGCAAAAGAATGCAATTCTGTCTAGTAAAGCCCACTCATTTGTATTCTAGGGCTGTCACACTGCAGCAAATAGATACATTCAACGCGTGTCAATGTCAAACCACTTCGCTGGTGACAATCATATTCTGAATTTGTAAGCCCGTGGAACAAGTGTCATCGCTTGTCAATTTAGTATTACGTACACTGTCTTTTGTATGGTGTCTATCTTATTGTTCGTCGTAGTAAGATTTCGAACGATTACAAACATTCGCTTTACCAAAAACAAGTTCTCTTCTTTTCACAGTACCTAAAAACAAATGCAGCTTACGAGCAACTGCATTTGTTTTTACTATGGTTTTACTGGTTAATATATTCAAATTCGTAATGTTTTCCACTTTTTCATTTTCAGTGAAGATATGTGTTTTTATCAGCTTATTGACGCAAGCTTCAATTATACCTCCTGAATGATAACTTTAATAAACAAATCCCTAACTAATACCTAACTGTTTGATGAAAACAAAACGCCTGTAGGTAAATATAATGTTGAAAATTCTCAATTTATCCCTGTGTTGGCGTCCCTAGTCCGGTGTGCACCGGTTTAGTTCTGGCTTGTTGACGTCACGCTATGGCCACGATACTGTAACCACGTCAATATGTGTGGTTTGTGACCGATTACATTAATTTTACCCACTTACTTGTTTTGTTACAAATGTTTTATTCATCGTCACCAAATTCATGAAAAACTGTAAAACCTTGAAAAAAAACCTGTTACTTATTACGACTACATTCACAAAATTAGATGGTAATTTTAGGCAACAAACCTTACTAGCCTTACTAACCTTAATTTAAACTTACAGGTTAATTTTCAGCCGGCTTAACTCTTTGACTTACAATAAAAATGAGCTTCCGTAAATAGATGCACCAAACATTTTGTATAACAAAGAGTGATACAAGAAAAAGCGCTAATAAACCAAAGTTCCCTGTTGTTACGCGTGGAATAGTTAAAGCTGATGTTCCCGAGCAATGATTAATTCGTGCTGTTTTACAAGCGCGTGCGCATCTCATAATCGTAAAACCGCACTTGTGTTGTGAACAGACCGGGGATTTCTCGCTCCATTTATTTTGTTTTAGTGCCTGCCTTACAGCTGAGTAAATAGGCGGCCACTAGCCACTACAGTACAATGATTCCACAAATAACCTCTACTTACTGCCACCGCTTCCGATTTAACTTTCAATTTGTAATCAGTTTATCTTTGTTTAATTAGGAATGCGGGTACGCTAAGTCTCTCGCTCTCTCTTCTTGTAATTCATAGCAGGGCGTCAAGATCCGTGATCTTTGTGCAAGATAAGTGATGGCGAATAATCAATGCTAAATTGTTTAATTAAAAGCAGCTGCAAACGTTAATTAGATAGGCTACGAACTCTACACGCTTTCTTTTATTTTTTGTCGTTCTAATCTAGTTCAATTTATTATAAATGCCTCGTGCGACAAGACAGATAATTTCGTAAAATAGTCATGAGCAGTCGTGGCCGAGCGGTTAAGGCGTCTGACTAGAAATCAGATTCCCTCTGGGAGCGTAGGTTCGAATCCTACCGACTGCGAAATACCTTTTTGCATATTTATGTTAAGGTCATTCAACTACAAATTCAACAAAAACCACTTCAGAGGCTTCTTTTACCAAACTTCTCTTTAAAAACAAAACAAAGAAGTCTTATCACATGCGGAAAATAAAAGCACCAGCAAAAAGGCTTTGTAAGTTGTAACCCCTCCTTAATTATCGCGGTCATTATTTTAAATCAGTATCCAGCATCGTGGAAAGTAACGAGCGTAAGCATCGATCGGAAGATGGCTGGCAGGGTCTCATTAAGAGGAGTGCACGTGCGTCGCCGACGGCAGGCTCGACTGCTCGAGTCGCGATGCCGAGCTCGATCGCGCCAGGGTTGCGACACCACCGATCGTGCAATCTCGATACCGACGCGCAACGCCACAGTAAAAGTAAAGATCATACCGATTGTATCACAGCCTCTCAGCGCACCACGAAGCTAAGCCATGGAAACGAGCATACAATGTTGTTCAAACATTCAAATCTAACATAAATATGAATGTACAAAGATTAACAACAGGAAAATTGTACTTCGAGGTCGATATTGCTCGTCAAGGTTGTCTGCTACAGATTAAGTTTAAACCATGGAATTTTAATGATTTTCTCTTAGTAGTATGTTCAATGAAATATTTGTGTTATTTCGTCACTTTTGTTTACAAATTCTGACTATTTCTGACAGCGATTTGTTAGTGACTGTTACGTAATCCGCTGACTTCATAAATAATAGAACACTTGGATGACTTCACCAGATTATCTAAATACGGCTCAAGGAGATAAGGTAAATGGGTAAATCATAAAATACATTAATTTATTTATAGAATCTGCTGAACATGACGATACTTTAATTGGAAAAAATAGAACATTACTTACTTAGCAAATAGAATGGAATCTCTCAGTTCTTTCAAGACGAACCTACAGCTGGCTATTCTTTTTAATTTAAAGTGTAATGTATCCTTACCATATATGTCATATTCTAAAGGAAACCGATCAGTTCCTGATTTCTTATATCCATCCTCATTCCAAACTGTTCGAGTGTAAGTCCCATAACAGTTGCAAAAGAGATTTAGATAAAAAAACAACCCGATGATTGTATAAAAACACAATTTGCGCTGGAAATGAAACACTAAACCACATTAGGTGCGGCCAACTGGCGCGGGGCACCCCTGCACTAACTTCTCGTCATGGGATTACGAGTCCGTACCAGGGATTTAAGGTTTCATTACTTGGCTGCGGCCACCGCCCTTGTCTCTTGCCTACGGAACCCTACACGGGAAACTCGAAGCGTACACGATAAGCAAAAAAAACAATCGCGATCGGGTTGTCATGAAAAAAGAAAGTCATTGTATAGCTGCAGAGATATAGTTAAATGGTCACTGGATGACTGATATTTTGATTGGAATTTCATATGGCTATGATGATTATGCGTCTTTAAAAAGCAACTGCAATTATGACGCGAATACGTAGATTATCTATCTGTTATATCTAGATAAACATAAAACATTTAAAAACATACGTCGCTGATTTTTGATGATATTAACTTTATGCCCGTATTGAATATTGCTAATGACTTAAATATGCTGTGATATTTCGAAGACAAACCGACTAAAGTGTGGAAACTACATGAATCCCGAATGAGAACCGATGGTAAGGGGCATTTTCCCCTATAGAAAACTGAAGCTATGGAGTCAAACTAGAGAGCAATGGGGAGCGTACCGAGCCGAGACCTCTAATGTACAAATATTGCGGAGGAAATGAATATATTCGACATTGTGCGCCCTCTGAGGGGGCTCGGGAGGCTCAGGGGGCTCGCCAAGTGCACGTTTTGATTAAGTCACCCCGTCGCCGTATGAATTTATGAATCGAATTCGTGTTGACGGCAGATATTGATGGATTAAAAGTTTTATTTTATGCAGATTCGTATAAATAGATAATTTATAATTATGCATGCTTCGTTATAAATAGCAGATTATGCATGTACTCGTATGATTGCGACATCTATAATGTTTGCATCTAACTTGATGCCTTGATATGCGACTGACACATAAACGTTAAATTACTGTCTTCTAAGAAAGGCCATCTCATTTTTTTGTATGGGTACATACATGTCGTTGTTCCGGGACTATCTGTTTGAGTAGATATAAGATATATGAGTTTAAATGTTAGTAGACTCAACCACGATACAGGAAAATTCCTGGGATTGGAATTTCTAGTTTGGGGACATGGAAATGAGATATCACAACAAAACATTAGATCGCGAATGTAGCCAGTTGTTTCCATTCGAAGCAATCCCGCATCTAACTCCCAAGTGTCCCGCTAATACTCCATATGGCGTAACACCATGCGCAATGCATAAACAACCAAATATTCATGACCCCTAATATTACAGACAACCCCTCTATTTAATACCGTTTTCATAAGACCAGAAGGGGGCGGAGTTGGTCAAGGTAAAATGGTCTATTATCCTTAGTACTTTAGGGCGGAAAAGCTGATACAACGACATATGCATGCATTAGGGATGATGAGACAATTCGGACATTAGTAGTTCAGTCACTTAATTTGTACAACTGCTGGTGCGCAAGCTTTATTATCTGTGCAATGTGTGCAAGTGTGTTTATTAAACAATAGCGAAGTCTAGGATCTAGGGTAGGTGGTGTTTGTAACATGTATATTTTTTTGTTTTATATGTTAACTTACTTTAATTTACCATCACCAAGCCAGCCCGTTACGGCCCCACTGCAGCAAAAGGGCTCTTCTCATGCAAATCATATCTTGCATTATTTGTATAAGAAGACGCATTAATCACCACGTTTGCAGAACACGGGTTGGCCATTTCCGTCTTATATTAATGGTCAGGTTGGCTCACGGTCTTCTTCTTTACCGATGACTGTTAATATTAATAATTATTATTTGAAAACTGTGTTAGTTCACACACATACGCATACAATTTTTAAAGAACGAACAGTCATACCTGTCGGCTATCACACTAAGCAAGCTACTCGTATTGCTACTCATACGCATTCTGAACAAGAGCATGTTCAAGATAAACTCCAATAGTCCAACATATGAATTCGAACCCATAACTTCGTGCATTATATCCATCATACATAATATACATTCCTTGAATATTTGGTAAATTCCGACTATCGATTCAAAAGGAAGAAGTTGTTGAAACAACAAGACAAATAAATATGTAATTTCTGCATAGGTCTGATCATTCCCCTAAATACGGAATGTGCCTGTGTCTTGCCACAGACCGCCTTCTCAATACTTCACCTACTTACAACAACTGAAGAACCCACACTCAGCTATCTCAGTCTCACTAGTCAGCCGAGAAAAATATTCAGTATGCAGCAATCACACATTTGCATTCATAATGCTATTCTACCGAGTGTTCTCGTGTGACAGTGTCAGGTTCGAAGTCAAAGCTTACCGTCCGTCTGGCGCCAGTCATTGACACCTTTCCACCGATGGCATGTTCCTAGAGGCCGGCGTCATCATTACCTACTTTATTTGAAAGTTATTTGTACGATAAACAATGCAACACGATCTTCTTGGAAACATCTGGTGTGAAACGTGGTGGACTGCTAGGTATGTTTGTTACTGTACGTAAGGTTTGCAATTAAGTTCAGTATACGGCCTAGACTGAATTTTGACAGTTTGAAAGCTATTGGTCTCGACACCAAACACAAAATGGTTGGACTTGAAGAATTGACTTAGTTGAAGTCAAAACGACCCTGAACACAGATTGAAAATTACATTCAGATTGATAAAATATTTCAAAAGTATCTATAACTTTTTAGCACACTAGCAAAAATAGTACCTAATAATCATACCAAAGATGTTTGCAAACAAACAAAGCATTCACGTATGACGTCAACCCTGCCATGTTGATAGACATGATGAACAAACAAAAACAGGACTTACGATACGAAGTCAACGTTTTTAAAGAACAATATTCACACCGTTTTCCTTTTGGCATAACTGCATCTTTACCTAGAAAAGAATACGTTAATGAATGGCTGACTAGCAGACAACTCCCTGACTACACCACTAAAGCGTACAAATATTAAAACAAAGTGACGTGTTCTCTGGAAACTGTACAAAAGAGTAATAAGACATGTTTATTTGCCATAGAGGTCGTGCATATTGTAAGAAGATAAAATAAACTTAAAAAGGTTGATAAAACTACGTTTGTGAATAAAAACGTACAAAAATTGCCAGTTGTATTAACTGTCGCAACTAAACCACTTAGCATGAATGGTGTGCTAATGGTGGACCCACAACACAACACTGATTTTCAAAGTTTACCTAAATACAAAGAGATTTAAAATGCAATTTAAAATGCTATAGAGCGGGCACGTTAAGGAAATGTCATAGAAAAACTTTGATCCCATGTCTCAGAAACGCCATCTAGAATAATATATGAATATTGGAGCGGTAGCGGAGCGTACTACAAAAAACTCATAGACTTGTATCCAGCAGGACACACTTTTTCGGACGAAAATATTGTTCGTAATGTCCGGTCTTGTATGAATGTCTTTGCCTAATTAGGTCTGATCGTATATTTCTATTTTTTCACTTTGCTTTCTTTCACTCACTTACTCAATCACTGAATCACTGTCACTTACTATACAGCCGGTAGATTCAGTAAAAGTCACACCGTGAAAACTTGAGTGAAGTGAACTGTCAATGTCTAACATTAGTATGGAATGACAGCTCAATATTCACACATTTTCACGCGGTGATTTGACCAGAATAGCACTCAGGTCTTCCTATTGTAGGTAATGGTTTGCATTATCTGCACATAGATTTATGTCCTGTAGAGCTAAGCTCCTCAGTTACGTAAATTGTTCATCTTTTCTTGTGTCTATGTATGATTGGTTAAAAAATAAAATATTATTATTATTCATTTGTTTTAAATTAACCGTGCTCAGCGCTCAACACAAACACAACGGGGTTGTTAACATGAAATATATCACGTTCATCAGTTACCACTCAATATAATACTGTATTAGGTATATTATGTAGATACTTACTTACTATTTTTTAAATATCATTAAATCTTTATGTATTGTATTTAGAATTCCAGGGATGTTTCTATACCTACATGTTGTGAAGATCTAACGTCAAGCGTGAATGAACTGCTCTAAGAAGCAAGTTCTGAATGAGGTGTTTGAGTAAAATCAGTTTGTTTGCAGTTCCCACGGCCTGCCTGCTGTTAGCACCTCGCTTCGAACACAAGACATGAACATAACCTTATTAGGACATTACCACACGCTTGTCCTGCGGAAACATAAATAAAAAAGACAACCGCTTGTAGGACTCTTTACGTGTAATGTGTACTGTCGCACGTCGTTAGTACCGCTCTCATCTTGAACTGGCCTGGCATGGAGTTTTAAAAGAATAAGCGGTCTGCTTATACTGGTTTGTTCCCACTGTCGTACGGTCCACCGTAAATAAAAAAAAACCGAAAATATTTAATAATACGAAAGAATTACCACAAAACGCTCACGGAATGGTTTTTTAAAACCTAAGGTTTGGTCCAACTTTGAGGTGGACGAAACCAGACAGACAGTCATCTGACATTCTGTTGTTTCAGACATTTTTCAAAGTCAAAGTCAAAGTCAAATTATTTATTTCAATTAGGCCATTTAAAAGGCACTTTTGAACGTTAAACTTACAAGTTAAATAAAATTTAATGATTCTAGTTGCCCCTTCCAAAAGGTAGTTTTGTATGGAGAAGAATGGGCAAGAAACTCCATACCTACCATTTCCTTTGTAAAATAACCTCAACCTCACAAAGTTGAACGAGCGTAAACACCGCAACACATTGAGCGAGAGCTATTATCAACTCTGCAACACACTGTGTTGCCTGCAACATGAAGACAGCAACTCCGCAACACGTTGATTCAACTTTGTTGCTCAACCAATGTTTACCATGAATACGGGGCTTAAGACAAAATTCAAGTGAGATAGTTCACTACTACTAAACTACCCTCGTATAAGCTGGGTTTTATGGACATTCCCTACTTCATACTTTCAGTACCGACATCTTTGCTTCCCAATAACAAAACTTATAGCGGGTCATATTTTAGTTAGACACACAAACAATTTTGCAAGATTTCATTTGTGATACATCGCGTACATATTTATAGCACGTTATAAAGAGCGATGGGTGAGTGCGAAGTAGATATAGACGTCATCGAGCCAGCTTTATGAAGCTTGTTTATTTGAACGGAAGCGGATTGGGCTCGTTGATGTATGGGATTTACTCACACCACCGGCGCCCGCGCAGTCGCGTTCAAAATATGCGGTTGTGCTTGACCGGTTAGACTTTATTGTATACTGACTGATTCGACAAAATGAAAGCAGTGATTTGCCTAAATAACTAATTAACCAACCAAATAATTGAAAATATTTCTAGTTGACCAAAGATCCATGAATTTTCGACAAAAAGTCTAGCTTTGATGTTGGTCTGTTGAAGAAACCAACATAAGAGCTGCGTAAAGCTTTAATACAACGATATTTTAGTTTACGGATAGTTCAACCGAGTTGAAGGTTCGGATCAACTTCTCAGTCGCCTGTTTTACTTTAAACTTGCTTTAAGAAGAATAGGCAGAACAAAAATGTCATTCTCGGTAAGGGAAAACTGGAAAATCGATAGATATTATAGTGCTAAGAAATATAACATCTACATAATACATTTCATATAGGATACGATCTGATTACCTGTTTTCATTTCTGACGTCCATTACTCTAACTAAATGCGTTTATTGTACTGGTAGCCTAGCATACTTAGTTAATTAATAGCAAGAACCATTAAATTACTAACAATAGTCGTCTCTTGTATAAATTGAGTATCTACTTACCTACATAACGCACTATCTATGTACCGAACAAGGACAGTGCTGTGTTTATTAGCAATTTTCTGTTTTAAGTACAACCACCTGCACCTAACACACTGTGTAGATATCGCCTTATCTCAAGTGGTTGATTTAGATAAACGTAAGCGGGCCTTACTTCGCCTGAAAGCCCTCGTGGCGTTGAAATCACCTCTCCAGAACTGACTGTTGTTATCATTTCACACTCAACTCTTCACACTAATCATTCGAGTTCAGAAATTGCTTAAGTGCACAAGGAATTGCTCACCTTAACCAAATAGCAAGCAATTTATTAGACACTTAAAGTGATAACTTAGATATACTACATTAGAAATGTACAAAAAACACCGAGTTACGTAAATTCGTACAATTTTAGTTACACAATATTCAAATTTGTCTAGAAACTGCTCTGCATGACATTAATATTCATGCATTTTTGAAATAGCCGTTTCGATATTCATAATTCCAATTACACTTTTTACCAATTTTACAGACATACGTGTGTTCAAATGTTATTTTCTCGTATTTTATAATTATATTTTATTCGTATAATAAAACTTCATAAAACCACATTTTTATGAGGGAAGTGGAAACTGTGGTGCGGTAGATACCGTTGCGACAGAAAAGTCGACGAAGTGTTGATAGCCATAGGAACCTTGTCGCACTAATTTATATGCATAATGTTCCTCTTGAAATGTTTTATAGTATGAAAAATAGTCCAACGCCTTCACACGTGAAAGACGCGGAACGACAAGGGAAATCGTAAAACGAAATCATATTAAAATTATATTCGTGTTAAATCTTTTTTTAGGGTCCATTCGTAAGTTTAAAGTGATATTATATTTTGATGTTGATATGTGGTCTATAAAATATGTTTTTATTGATCTTGCATTTTCTTGTTATCTCACCTTAATAGAAATGTTCGTCGTAGATATTACTTAAATATTGTTTTGAAAATTATGATTTATATTCAGTGTACCCACTAATAAAGTTATAAACAATACAAGATTGTTTATAGGCCTCTGCCATGTCAAATTAGAATAAAAAACAAATGAATACTGCGTTGTTGAGCGTGCGCGCGCACAATGGCGCCGCCCCGCGGCCGTAGCGGGCACTAACGAGCACGCGGCCTGCACACGACCTCACTGTTAGCGTTAATTAGTAAAATGTTCACGTGTTCGCTATCTAATGAACCCTTTATGTAACGATCAAAGAAATACAACCACAGTAATACAGGGACACTAATTACTTAAGCGAGTTTGATAATACTACTATTTTATCACCACGTATAAAATAATATGTAAAAAAAACTAAGTTGTTGGTAATTTTGCAAGTACTTGTAAAATACATTTTCAACAAAACAAGTTTATTTGTTGTGTATTAATTTTATGAGAAGCTAATGTTTAATTTTACACACTTTGCTATCTGGCCCTGTGGCGCAACGGATAACGCGTCTGACTACGGATCAGAAGATTCCAGGTTCGAATCCTGGCAGGGTCGCTAATAATCCTTTTTACATTTTTCTCTTTTTAAAATAACTATTTTGTACGAAATAATACAAAAGTACATACTTTATCTTTAAAATAATTTACGAATTAATTATATAATATCTTTCTTAATTAATTCAAAATACTAAACAATGTATTATTTTATTCCAGTATATTTACTTATATCCCGTCAAATATTTCTTCGTCAAAGTAAAAGTCCAACATAATTCTTTGGAGGTTATACAAAGCGTTTTGTGCCTTCGTCTTGACTTATTGATCGGCGTCCGTCTCGCGTCCCTCCGCCGAAGCGCCGCGCGAGCCTACCCACACTCCTTCCTACGGCGAGTATAATGAGCCTCTCGTCTTTCGCTTGACGACCTCCACACAAAATAAAAAGATACCTACCTAAGTATACAAATTCCCTACACAGCATTGCCAAAATAATTCTAATGAAAGTTACTACAGAAGACAAACGAGAAAATTACGCTTTCTAAATAAAAATCTTGACTTGTTACCAAAAATGTAAAAATCATTACCTGTAATATTTGAGAAATTCCCTCAATTCCTCGCGAATGCCATCATCCGATCTGGGTTTTGATATAAATGGGGCCAAGCTGGTAGTAAAACCTATCAAATAAAAAAATAATTTTCAAAATCGGTCCATAAATGACAGAGTAATGAGGTAACAAACCCTAAAAAAATTTACAACCAACTTGAGAACCTGACCCTTTATTTGTAATCGGTTAAAAACGAGTGGACTCGCAAAAAAAAACTATGTAAGTAAGTATACTTACTTACATAGTTTTTAGTTACCTACTTCAAAACTTTTCAAAATAGAAAATCAATCATCATTAAAAGCTGATAACACACCTGCAAGATTCATAGCGGGAATATACACTGAAAATAACATAATATATTGGAAACACGAAGAAAAAATATTACGACAGCACGCAAAAAGTTAAAGACGATAAAAGTCAGCAGTGTTAGTCGACGATGAGTTTACTGCGACACTGCTTATCTGCGGACAGCACTGTGTCAAAATATTTGATGGGCTTTGGCTTTACGATAGTCGAGCTCGAAATATAACCTACTTGACGTCACATGTTTTGTGGAGAATGTTTTTGCAACACTTAGTAGTTTTTTCTGGAACGTTTCGCACCTAGACGAGCAATGTGAACCTGAGGTCGCGTTCACACGGCGATGGTTTGCTGTAAAAAGTTGGAATCACACGCCATCATCCCACTGTTCATACGATCAAAAACACATACAGTATGTAACTGCCATGTGATCGCTAAATTTATACAATGAAATATGTTTTCAATCGCGCTGTGTGAACGAGGCCTAAAAGATATTCCCATATTGTAACAACATCATTTTGCAACAATCATCATCAAAGAACTTTTTGAGATAGTAAAATAATGTTCAAAATCATAATCAAAAGCACTTTTTCAACGTCAAGATAAGGTCTAGACGCCAGCACATCAACATACCCCAAAGGCCCTAACTGTCAATTTTACCCAATTGAACATGAACCTTGTTTTGTTTAGAATAATGTTGAAAACCATCAAAGAAATTTGACACATTGGGGTAGGTTGATGTGCTGGCGTCTGTACAAAAGACAGTAGGGACCCCAAAAAGCCCGCCCTTCGCTTTTTAAAGCTAATCGGGCATTTCCAATTTATACACTAACTAGGTATCATCGTAAAGATTTTACATCTTTTACTTTCGGGTTAGCGCGGTCCAAAGTACCTATTCAAGACCACCGCGTATTTCTTATTAAGTAAATCTCCCAAATAAGTTAAACAGCACCTAATTTTAAATCTTACTGTTCATGTTTTATTAATTCCAAAACGTCATGTCATACATCAACCATGTGTAATACCACTAACAGTAGATTTCGGTGTATTTTTTACGAACAGTTCCCAGCAAGCGGACGTAGCATACTTTATCTACGGCGAGCTATTTTAGTGTAAGCTTTATCAATTCGGGGTCAAGAGCGCGCCTTCCGCTGATAACAACACACGATAACGCACAACCGAAATCGTCACAGCATCCCTAACATATATTTATGACCTAATATAACAAAAAATAACTGATGAATCCGTATCAGAGAGCATTCTGTCAAAACTGCTTTTTATGTAGCCACGCGATAAGATACTTTAGATTTACTTATTTGACATTCACTGTTAAGTCGGGTCGTGTTGAGAAGATCAGAATTTTTTGTTGAATATTTGTCCGTGAAGTTTTCGTTCTTATTAAATATTTTCTTAGCTTTTAGTCGGACAGCGTTATATGTACCGCAAACATCCTGGCCACGTACAAATATTGGACCATCTCGGCAGTTGTCAGTTTGTCACAATACAACGGACATCGCGGACACGTGCTAAATAAGTACTCTATCTTCTGTAAACTCATGTGTTTGATTGAGGCTTACTTTTATCGTTCAGTAGGTAGACGTTAAACCAAAGGAAATAACCCACAAAGCAGGTAAAAATAAAATCTCTTTAAATACCACCTGAAAGTCAAAGCAACCGACAAAGACAATCAATATTGGCTGCAGCTTGTTACAATATATGCTTTCTAACTAACCGCATTGTAAAGTGTCTATGAAAGAAAAAAGGACGTCTATAATTAACGCATTATCCATCCATTTGTGCCGCGCAGATAATTGCAAATGTCGTGTCAAATTGACAGCGAACAAGTGTTGCGCACACGCAGATCCGCGTACACACCCCTGATGAAGTGCCGTTCAACTCCCAAGAGCAGCGATGCGCAAATCATTCGATTTGCAATAAACGTTCACACTTCACACACAGTAGGTACATCCGTGACGAATGGTAACTTAGATTCATTTATAGTAATTCAGTATGCTTGCGGAATCAGAAAACTTGAGAATGTCTCGAGCAATAAAAATTTCTGCTTCTTGGCTTTGCAGCTGCCTCATGTAATTAGACAAATAATTAATTATCCTTACTTACCAATAAAATTTATTAAATTGTTCCATCTAAATTCTAATCTCTTGGTGCTTCTGCTGAAGTGACCTAGAACTTACGTAGGTATGTAAATTAGTATTTTGTCTTGCTTCAATTATTGAGAGTACAAACCAGTGCACACGAACGAAATATACTCAGCCTAACACTCAATGAAAATATTCATCACGAGATGCTTTCATAGCAGGACAAGCGTGTCGACATTACCCACTGCACTCTCCCCGTGATTCGCTCCGCCCGCCCAAAGGGCCTTAAAAGGGAAAACCGAGTAGGGAAGATAACACGACCACTATAAAAAGACCCACCACCCCCAATAACTAATTATGAAATAGATTGTGAAGAGAGTTCTCCCAATTTTAGTCGCCGCTCAAGGGGGATGAAACAGTAGCGGTGTGTGTATCCGAGATTTCTTTTTGATGACTGGTTTTATGGCTGCGGCTTATTGCTATAAAGAGCAACAAAGACATTTTAATGAAAATTGATGTAATGTAAAGGGCATGCAATTTGAAAGATATTATCAACATTTTAATACACATTTTAAATGACAGTAAAGTTGTGCTGGTCTTTCAAAAATTTTAGACATGAAATAAAATGTATGCTAGCAAATCAATACTTTCAACTGATTTATGGACAGGAAATCACTGAAAAAGAAAATTAAAACATAACTGAGTAAATGCCATTTTGTTTGATTTCTTATAGTTTTTCATTACGTGTTTAAGAAAAGTGCCAAAGCAAGATTGACACGGGATCTCCTACAACTATCTCTATCTAAGAATAACCCCTCACAAACACTAAAATTCCTTTATCAGTTTTCGGTCAAATGCAAATCATCCGAATTCTGTTCCGCTTTCACAAAAATAAAAGTCGTTTTTCTTTTCAGTTAGACTCTTATTAAATCTTGCTCAACCTAAGCAGCATGAAATCGTCGACAAAAGCACTAGCGAAAGGTCGTGATTCGAAATGTACCACGTTGGTAATTTATGCTCACGATTCTGACAAAAGGTCGGTTGAGATTATTAAAAGAAAAGATCGTTAAAGGTTGACACGAGAAACATACTTAAAGTCACGCTTTAAATCATAAATGTATCTTAGAAATTGAAGGAGCTTGTGGCTAAATTATAACAGCCGCATGGGTCGATCGAAGGTTAAGCTACGCTTGACGAGGTCGGTCCGTGGATGGGTGACCATTTATTACATACCAAGACTCCTCCGTGCCTCGGAAAGCACGTTAAGCCGTTGGTCCCGGCTGTCATTTGTAGATCTTTGACAGTCGTTACTTGTAGTCAGAAGCCCGAAAGTCTGACAACCAGTTTTACCAAGGGGTATCATGTTACCCAGTTACTGGGTTGTGGAGGTCAGGCAGGCAGTCGCTCCATGTAAAACACTGGTATTCAGCTGCATCCGGTTAAACTGGAAGCCGACCCCAACATAGTTGGGAAAAGGCTAGGCTGATGATGATCTTAGAAATTGAAAAGGGTTTCTTTAATGGTAATAGTAAAGTCGTGAGATAGACATTTTTTGGCAAATGGCCGATTCTATGACCTTTATGTACCTAAGCTGAAAGCAAACATGAAGTAACCACCTTTTAAAAGCAATCTTAGCACGGTGATTTCTGCTTTTAGTAATCAGCTTCACTGGCTTTACCATAATACTTCTATAAGATACACTCTTCACAAACAATCTAAACAAATAAATGAAATCGTTTTTCGGATTCATTGAATTGTCTATATGTATTATTATTATTTATTTTATTTTATTAATTTTAAGAAGGCTTACAGACTAATTACACATTATTAGGTAACAACATTAAACATTCAGATTGCTAATAACAAGCCTCCACAGATATCAAAGCAACAACTAAATACATATACTTAAATAGTAATAGGTAAATGCGTTAATGCAAAATAACATATTTTCGTTTTTGTATATCTGTCTGTTTGTAAGGGATAACCACCAAAACAGCTGAACCGATTTTGACGGGACTTTCAATGCCAGATAATGTTATAAGAAGTAACTTTTTAAGGGACGATTTATAAAAATTGGTTCATTCCGCGTGGACTAAAACGTGGGTCTAGTCTAGTTGTATAAGAATTCGTGGCGACATTATCTGAATCTTTTTAACAAAAGCATCAGAGTTATAACACTAATAATCCTAAGCATATTTAATGGGTTCCCAGATCAAGTGATCATTACAAGCGCATTGTACAGAATACTAACACAGTACGTAAATTCAACCCCTCAGTGCTGTGACACGTGCAGTGCACGCTCACGTTATCTTAGCACGTGGCTTCTTGTCTATCGATTTTAGTGGAAGTGTTGTCAACCTTTTTTTTCTTTTAATGTTGTGCCTAGTAACGAATGAACACAACAAAGTATTAATGATCGTCAACGCAAGACTTATTTTCAAATAAATTGAGAAAGTATGTACTTACACTACTTTTGTGAGAGCGTCTTTAAATGAGTACACGTACAGAAACAATATTTGCTGTTCAAGTTACTCAATACCCAATTCTTTATTGCATTCCACAATGTAGGCTTAGGAACACCTAAGCCTACATTGTGGAATGCATAGATATAATATTTTAGATTTCTATGGTGGAATGCAATAAAGAATTAACAAGTAAGTACTTAAACATTTAAAGAAACAATCATGGACCCTATTGGTCACAGCAAAGATACATAATTTGTGGAGAAGAGGACTTCAATTCATCAGCTTCAGTTTCAGTTTTCATATTTTTTTAAATTTATTAACAAAATACATATACAGTTCACAACTTTCTTGGTTTATGACTCTTAAACAATCTAAAGATTTGCCTTTTTCATTCTTTGTCATTACTACCTACTATACTGTCGATAAATATCATTTAAATGAAACTACACTATGCAGAATGTTCAAAGTAAACAACAATAACTTTGTTATGTTAGGTATACGTCACGTTATATACCAACAACAATAACAACAATCTGATTGCTATAGAGCGGAAACTGACGCCAGTTCCGTTGCGGCACGTGGACTTAGTTCCGGACTTCCGGCCTTGTGCCGAAAATAGATGGCGGGGTGTAACGTGACTTGTGGGAAAAACCTATCGACTTTTCCAATTTTTTTGTGACGGGCTATAAAATACACAGGCTTATTACTACATTTACCTAAGTTTGTAATTTTAATTTAAACAAGAAATATTGATTGCCTCGTTGGTCTAGTGGTCGCAAGCGCTAGTACTGCTGCGCACGAGGTCCCCGAGGTCCTGAGGTCCCTGGAATTTCTCAGTAGCAGCCCGGAGTCTGGATTTGTGCCCGATTGATGGCAATAGGCTCGTCCCCTATTACATGGGACTCAAACATAACTGGCGTAATATGGGTGTACTATCAGGTACACCTCTGCCTAGCCCTTCGGAGATAAGAGGCGTGATGTTATGTTGTTTTTCCACTGCAAAACCACAACTTAGCCTATATTTTGATTTACAAACAAAAAGTATGAGTAGTCTTTTGCTTTCTAAGAACAAATTGTGAAGTCAATAATTCTACCGGCTCGTGACATTGATCTTTCTCGGTAAAATATGTAAAATACAAAACAATTTCTATATATGTATACCTAGCATTTACATTTAAAGGGATATGATAGCAAGAGGAACAGGAACTTAGTTTCTTATGTTCTGCGATGTATGTTAAGATAAATTATATTTATTTCTGTAAATAGATTCAAACATACACTTTTGCATGTCATTTTTTAACTAGAAAGTGAGGTCGGTGTTTCACTATCTGGCTACTCTGAGAAGAAACACCGAAAGCAACTCAGGTCACAGTCTATTTTAAAGTCCAGACATTATCTTGGTCAGATCACGTAAAAACCATGCAGATTAGTGTCTAAAATGGTATATTTTGAGGAAATAACAACACAGATATGAAGAGACCAGATCACTCAGTGCAAGCATTTGTTAGAAATCGTGAGCTAAACTCGGAATTTGACTTGTGCGAGCTACACAGTACAAATAAACAAAAAAAAACTCAGCATGTTTTCACATCATGTCCCTTTGAAGTCAATGACGCTTGCGATGGTCCGGGCGGGGCGAGGGTGTCCCCGGGGACGGCCGTAGCAACAGAAGGGTTGATGATTTGGTCTGATGTAAGCAAATGTTGCGAAGAATTTAACATAAATCTACGAACAACGAAGTCTTTGACTTGATTGGTGTTTTTTTTATAGTATCTGCACAATAAAATAAAGTATCATTTGCTCTAAGTATTTTACTAGCGCGCTTAAGCCGCATCCGGCATTGCACAAGTGCAAGCAATACCTACACGTAGGTAGGTATTGGTTTTGCTTTCGAAATACATTACAGGATATTCATGGCACTTATTTCCAAAAATAAGTCTATCTGACTGCCAGTCCCACTCCCATATCTGACCCTCTTACAAAAAAAAGCACGAACAAACTATTTTGGAAATTAATTATTGTTTATGTAGATAGATTTGCAGTCAAATCCAAAAAAATAATATCAGCTTATAAGCAAAGGTTAGGTTCGTTGTTTTAAAAGTAGGAAGGTAGATACCTACCAACATCAAATTACCTAATCCATAAACATTTATCAAAACTTGTGTAAGCATAAAGAGTCAGCAATAAAAACATTACGTCACGTCAGCTATTTTCCGTATCGTCCCAAATTGACACTTGGGTATTTGCAATCGTGCAATATTGGCGCATGAAATGCTTACAACGTTTTCCACTCGGGCCGAGTCGGATCGTGTCGGCCCCGCTCGGCTAAATTACGTGAAACGTGCTCGCAATTCACAAAATATCCGCTCTGCCCTTTCCTTCCCAGATTATTACAAAACACATAATAGTACCCGTAAAATGTAACACCTATACATATTCATTGAAACCGTTATTACGCCGACCACGTTAAAATTGAATTTTGACCACTACTGCATAGTTGAAACATTGACTTTTCTTGTAAACAAGATATCCCATCTTGAAGCCACTTGACTGCAATCATCCGATAATCAATTTAACATCGCATGAACTGCTGTTTCACTTATTTATTTGTACGTATTCTATATCGTCGATTCAATCAAGTAATTAATCTAATTTAAGCAAACGAACGGCATAAATCATAGGGACGAGCCCGTACAACTTAGCCAGCTGTCGGCCTCGCCAATCCAATTTAATAAAAAGGTTTCCCATAGAATACGTTACTCGTAGTTTACAAATAACCCCCCCTTTCCCCCTCGGTGTGAGCGATGAAAATGCACGTGCGGTGTTATTGCGCACAGTAATCGATGACGCGACCGTGCGATACAACTTTCTTTGGTTTCACTTTGCGGCTTTGTCACCAGAGGCGGTTGTTTACTACACATTGTGGTGTCTTTGTTAAGATAGGTCAGTTTGTTTTACTAATGCCTTCTTATACTCCACATTCCAAAGCAATATCATTCCTATCTATCTACTCAAGGCCGTGGCAAACTATTTTCCGTAATCTAGATATAGGTGCCCTACAATCGTTTTATATTTATTTCAAACCTATAACCTAAATGTTAGCCATTCGTGAAACTTTATGAAGTGTAAACACGTTTCAAGTTTTGTTATTACGTGTACGTTACGAGTTCTTGTAAAATTATAACATTACCAAATGTGTATTTGTACACATTTACAACCCATGGAGAAACAAATGCATTTCACTGAACTTAAAAGCAAACAAAGGCACCATCTACTCTAATTGGGAGTTCTGTACCAACCAACATACTTTGATAAATATATCGAGGTATGCTTTATTTGCCTATAAAGCTGACTAGGGTGGGTAAAAGAAGGGTGCTGATTAAGTTACGCGACATGCGCGCGCCAATTTGTATCGGAGACTTCGCCCTCCGAGAGGACACGACACCATCAACGGAATTACATTACTATAGCCGTAATTAAATAGTCCTTGTTTTTATAGGAAAACATGGTGTGTTTGCTGTAAAGAAACACGCACGCCCGAGCTCTAATGACATTGTAAATATTTGGTATACTCTGTGCCTCGTATATTCGTTTAAAGTAAAATGGTATATTTTCTTAACCTACTATACTCAGTACAGCCAGAATTTAAAAACGGCTCCAGTCTTCATTCTTCCTGTCTGCTCTACAACAGTTAAACAATAAACCGATAGAACTGAAATCATGACGGAAAAATCGATAAAAACAAAACTGTTATGTAATCCAGGCGTCGATCCGTGGCGCCTTCTTCATTATCGATCATACTAAAAGCATCTCTCATCGTACCGCTCCTAATACACTCCTTACTGTAAACAATAACATTGGAAACTTTTAAACACGTAATAGAACATGCTCTCTTTATACTGTTATCGTAAGCAAACGAGGCGAATAATTCGACGTGTTGTAGAAATATACACACGCACGTGCACGCTTGGTTCAAGTGAAAAGTCTCATTTTATTTAGTTTACCAATTTAGACCGCGATGTCCAAAGAATGACGAATGCACCTCATGAGTCTGCCAATTAACGTTCGTGAACAAAAAGTGGAACCCGAAATGGATATTTGTGGACCGGTATTTTATCAAGATGACTTTTAAAGCTGTGGCTGTAATTAACGTCACCTATTGTAACGAAACAATATTGTTTGTTCTTGGAATATAACGTATATTCTAAGTGTGGTTTAAACATCTCACTAATTATGATGTCATAATTTTTCCAACTGCCTATTTCCATTTTTATTAGATTTTATTTAGTTTGAATATAATTATGCCATTTACTTGTCAAATTCGTTGATTCAAATCACTCAAGCACGAAACTATTCCACAGTTCTAAGAGCTGATTATAATAATAAAGAGTATCGTATGTGTTTCATCTGTCAGTCAAGGTGCTTGTACCAAACGGTTATCCAAACAGAGAGGGCGTGCGGCGCCAACCGCGAGATTATGATCGCGCGTGGATCGTGATTAATAGCGAACTAGCGCGTGCGCAGGACGCAGGCGACGGGCACGCATGTGTGCCTGAAACTTGTGAAGATGCAACGTTAAGAGTATAATTAGAAGACAATCTGTATCGTCCTTTGTGCCTGCAAAGCTAATGTTATTACACAAATAAAAACAATAATTATAGGTCTTTTATTTCTCGTAGACCTCTCGTAGACTGTAGCGTAGCAGATACTTATAGATAGATATATAAAATGTAATACTCTGAATATTTTCAGGAGTTTCTTTTTAGTCCTTTATAACATAATCTGGAAAAGTAAGTGTTTTCTGTTATAAAGTTTATTGTGTTCATGATTTCCATAACTATTTACTTCTAAAATGCTGCCAAAGAAGTTACAAATAATTGACTATTACATCGTTAAAGCGCTACTACTTTACAAGTACTGGACGTTACCAATTTTATATGTACCTGTGAGCAAAACATATTGCTCATAGTAATGAATAACAAATGCGAGCAGCGCACAACTTCCAAGTAAATAAATCACGGCGCCCGCGCAGCCGTCCGTGTCGCGTCGGCGTCGTCACCCCGACGCGCGGCGACGCACTCGGGAGACTGCCACACGTCCAAATGACTCACTCGCTTGACGAGCTTTAGATACTTAAGAATGTACTGATGATAATTACTGAGCCTGCTGATATGATTCAGGTGATATGTTCAATAGTTCACTTGTGTGACTAGTCCCGTACTGTACCTGACATTCCCTATGACTCAAGTGTGATGTAGTCATACCAAAACATTACTTAAAATTAATAAAAGCGGAGTAAATCACCGATATTTTTATAAATTATAGGTGCCTACTTCTTTTGGGAAAAATTTACGTCACGTCACGTCAAAAATTTACGTTTTAGTCACGAAAAACTGACACCCTGAAGTTAGCTACGGTCAACATTTTAGTTTTGTTTCTTTGATTAGTGTCGTTTTTTCTACAACCGTAAGATTATAAAAACAAATAACGCGTGTGCTTCATTAATTTTTTCAAGGAATTAATTTGGCATATTATTCCACTCCGCTTTTATTATAAGATGGAATGTTTTGCATCACTGATCGCAGCCGATCAGCTCAAGATAAATGATTTAACTTCTGATATGTCACATTCACCTCTACTCTTCTACAAGTCAATGCTCGCCAACTAATCAAACATTTCAATCAGTCAAACAGTCACGTCATTGATTTGATACTAATCCAACTGCTCTAGGTACATACACATGATACACGTACCTTTATTTATGAACATGTAACGCTTAATTAAACAAGCAAAGCCGATGGATTTCCATGACTAATACCAACATTGGTACTCTGACAGCGACATTTAGTAACAATTGTGTCCTTATATTTGATAACGAGTGATTCCAAGTATTGCAAAGCCATAAGGTTTAGAGTTGAAGAGGAGACACGACTGATACTCGTTCTGCGTCGTTTCACGAATAAGGTATTGGCTACATCGTTTACACGTAGCGTTGAGTTGCTCGTCGCGCTATCGAAAGCTCGGTCACTACGGAGTTTTCTCACAGTGACCACATTCTTAAGCTGGAAAACTGTCTAAAGTCCATGACAACAGTAAACAATACAGAATTATTGAATTGTAAATACATCTCATGATAAATTCTCTTTCATAAGGTAATCTGAGCCTGGTTTTCTTCATAAACACTTCTTAAATAGTTGACAAAAACGGAATAAACCAACACATTTGGACGACTCATATTCCACAGTACCGATTCGTATTTAAGTGCGCATGATCAAACAGCAGCCTACCAAGTGGGCGCTACTTTCGTATCCGTGTCATGTTTCTGTGTTTGAAAACGCCCCGGACATTTGAATATAATTTTGCAATAGTTGTATCAGTAAATCGCGATGTTCACGATCTATGTCCGCGGCTGAGCAGTGAGCCCGCAAGTGGAGCGCAGCTGTCGAGACGAGCAGACAACAGTTGTCCACCGCGTTTGTCTTCAATGCGCGCGCGCAACCCATCCAACCACCGGTACCAGATTAATCATTCGTAACTGTTTTCTTTTAAACACGACACGAAAAAAGTTTTTAATTAAGTATGTTCAATTCTTGTCTAGTAGGTACTTAGATATCTAAATTAAATTTGAAATGTCTACATTTTTCAGTATTACGTGCGTAGCTCTTGGCTGATTTGAACTTATATCAGTTTCCTCAAAATATAAGACGTAGATACATTTTTTTTAAATATGCTTTATAGTTCTTGTTTTAAAAATTTATATTCTATACAATAAATTCATCTATTTATCTTATCACTAAGACGTTTAGAAAACTTAAAATGAAATATATTTAAACAAAATAATAAAACGTCAAGCACAAAGGAAAACAACAACTTTTTTCGCAACATTTCAATTTTAAATATGAGAGCATTAGAGAGTCCACCTTTGAAGTTAAGCCCGTGTTGAAAAAGTCACCATTAATAAGTCGTAACGGTAATAAAAAGGATTGTATTAAATCATAATAATATATCACAAAGACCTATTATCTGACATGTTGAAAATACCTATCTGGCGCATATAAAAAGATTTATGGTCGCTCACTAGGCTTAATATCACGCGGTAACAGAACTCTCAAAACAACTAGTAGGTATTAAACACAAAATGATTGTTACGAGACGCTTATACTGTTTGATGGATGGTTTCGGCGAGAGAAGCATAAAATGGTGCGATAATGCAAAAATTGTAGCGCGAGCGATCCGCCGCCGGCGCCGACCGCCATCCATCATGCGGCGAAACGGCCAGTTTCCATGAAAATTGCTAGATGATTTGCATATAACTTTACAACGAAGAGATATACGCGACTGATTACAGTAACCATCGGGTCGAGAGCGCACTTTAAATACCAAATAACACTGATTTACGACAAGACTCGCACATAAAGAAATCGTTTCGTGAAAATCCTGCGTCGACCATTCCGATATATGAAATAACAACATCGCATTAACCTGAAATCTTATCAAAGTATCAATGTAATTAACAATACGTATAATAGCAAGTTTTGCGTAGTGTCGGCTGCGTAGCCGTCACCGACAGCCGTCGTGTACAGTTTCCCTGCAAGCGGGCAGCGGGCGGCGCGCGCGTTTTCCACCGGATGCATTATGCGTGTAACTATATTAACACAACAAATGGTGTGATTTTTAAGGAAGAAAGGTCCAGATGAACGCTGTATCTTGTGACGTGAACGAAAATAATTTGACGCAGCCGTTCGGCGGGCGACATACGGCGACACGTGGCCACGATATATTACACGCGAGCCGCGCACTAAAAATATTGTGTTGGCAAATTAATGGGCATTCCCGACGGTGGGTAGTGGGATGAAAGGAAGTGCCTTTTATATCTGAAACGTTGGTTTTGTATGAAAATGCGCGGCAGCCGGTCACACCTGTCCGCGTACATTGGAGCGGACGGCCGTGCGCGCGCGCCGCCCAACGGGCCAGGGCTGTTGTACCAGGAAAATTCTACTTCTAATATTTTCTAATCCAATAAATAATAATCGTTGGTTGGAATGGCCCCAAAATAAAAATTGCTAATAACTAAAGTATCTCACTTGAACCTCTATTTAAATGTATCATACTCTATTAGATCTCGCTCACAGCAAAAGCACTATTAAACCTTATGTTATTCGTGTCAATTTTCCTGCTATAGCTTAACCCTTCTCTTCATATACATATATTGTTTGTTTTAGGCTTCGAATAAATAATTATTTATCTATAATATGTATGTATTTAGGAATATATAAGTATTTTTATCAGCTGTTTATTACCCACATAACACAAGCTCTCAAGCTTAGCTTGGGACTAAATGGCGTTGTGTGAAAAGTTGTGGAATATTATTATTATTATATTATTAATCAAAACCTTTCAGCAAATTTTGATACAGGGCGTCTTTTTTTTAATTTCATTAGAATAGCCAGTTCAAAAAATTATGTAAAAGGAAAGATCAACTGTAAGAACCTAAATACGGTTTTTGCAGAATATTTTACTGTGGAAGCGATGATTGACGCTTCCATATTTAAAGATATTCATTGAAAACCAACAAATAATTCTAGTTAAAAAACCTAACGCTAGAAGAAGTGGTGTCACCCCTACCCAGAACGGATGCGACAAAGAAGACGCATGTCGCCTTGTGCGTCAGTTTCATAATAATTGAGCAGATTAATAACCCCCGAGGGTGTTCATATTTCGCCGTCCGGCCGACTGTCACATCTTCCGACTCGTCATATCACACCCACTAACAGCTGTTCTGGCTACGTTTTTAAATCAAAGTTTAATAAAAAAATAAGAAAGAGAGCCAGTGGCGGATGGGCAGTACCTTTTTGCTGTTGAAAGGACTTTTCCTTTTTTTGTTGGATTATTATTTTCTCCTAAAGAAGGTATCGATAGAACAGATTTTCCTTCTTAAATATGCCTAAAAGACTCATTGTAACATTCACGATTGGTTATTTTATTCTATTTTTAAATAATACAATAAAATCTGCCTTTGTTTACAATTTTACTTCTAGTTCTCTTGCAGGTTTCTTCAAGTCTGGAAGAACTAGAAAGAAGAAGGAAGTCGATAAAAGAATAAACGGATTACGTGAAGCATTTTGCTCAGTATCTTGAAAGATAGGAATCGGACCCGTTGTCAGTTAAGTATGTTCTACTTATACCAGATGGAGCAGATAGATTTCAATGTTTGATTAGGAAAAAGAGTTCCTAATATACCGCTTGTATCGAATAGACGGTCAAGAATATGCATCCTCCGACTTAAGGGCGGGCGTCGCGGCGTCGTCGTCGGCGTCTCAGTATAAATACGTGGCACGTGCGCTGGCGCAGCTGCCCGCCACGTGGCCGCCTCTTTACGCGCCCAAGTAAAAATAGATCATTGTCTTGCGGACACGCCCACCCCACAGATAAAACACCACATCAAACATTATATCGACAGTAAAATCGCTCGTTTATTTGTTAGCCCGCGGTGTCATAACATCTGGTCATCTGCTGGTCTGACGCCGCATGCGCAACAATCAACATTTCACTTTCATGTTCACGTTGCTGCCGCTGTGAAAATAAATCTTTGCTAATTCCGATATGCTAATAAATAACTCGATTGTAAGCCAATACGCGTGTTACTTGACGGAATAAACTCACAAATGTGTTGGCAGCACATCGGCCCGTCTTATCTCTACCTACATACCTCCTAGGTTCTACTTATATCCATGGCTAAACTTTTGATTCTAGGATCAAAAACATAAAGTATCCAAAAGCTTTGGGTCCACTTTCAATTCTTGGTTTTATATGAACCTTCTCCGACCATAGGTCGTCTAGTAGCCATCCAATATTCCCGCAAGACACGTAAAAGAAAATTAGGATTTTTTTTTAAATACGCTTCTAAAACCTGTAAATATACTATGGCACGTGTCAAGCGGCGTCTTCGCACTCAAGAAGTGAAACAAAAAGACGACAGAGCTTCCGGCGCGAAATGCTTCCGCCAGCTATAACTTACAATATCTGACAATAGCTTGAGCTACTTGACACTTTATCAAGTGACATGACTTTATGTGCACCGAAGCAAAACTTAAATTCGAATTTGAATTTGAATTTGAAGCGTGTTTTGCTGGTAATGCATTTGTGTCACTGAAACTAGCTTTAAAGTGTAAAGTTAACTCACAACTACGAGTAAAAGATATTTTGCAGCGTTTGCACATGTTATTATTATAATTGTAACACCAAAACACTAAAGGAAAGGGTCGGAAGGGTCATTGTGCCCACAGATTGAAACCATCAGATCCGTACGTGATTCAGCACCTGAAATTTAAAAAAATCATTGATTTTTTTCGATTTTATTTTTTTTGACGTTATTTTTGTTTAACTCTGTAAAGAACCATGACGAGGTCATCATTTCTTTCGAACAATAAAAATAATAAAAACGTTATTATTTTTGAAAATTTGTGTTATTTTTCCATAAAAAGTAACACAAAATTTACGTTTTTATACAGTTTAAGGTAAAATGAACATTAGGTAAAACTTGAAAATAAAGGGAAGCTGAAGAAGAAAAAAAAAACTCTAGGGGGTCCAGGATGTGATTTAATGTCCCTTACACCCTGTAGAATAAGAAAACAAAGGTTTTAGGCAATCAATAGTTTCTATTGTTTCTTGTAAATAACATAAATACATATTTAATTTAAATAATTTTATTATTTGTATATTATAAAATGTAGCATAAAATGGTATGATGGCAGATGTTAGTAGCTAGTTTTTCTTTTTTGTTTGAAAATATAATTTTACTACATAGAAATTACTTTTTCGACATACCGATGTCATCTTGAACTACAGTACAAACAGTGTCAGATTACTACATAGCTCTAGGAGAAATACAGAACATTTCATTTTTTCCCGATATTATTTAGGTATTTCTTCATGAAGCTTTTGGAAACCGAAAAAAATACGTAGCCGTCGCTCACGTTTGCTTAAAATACAATATAGGTACCTCAAAATTGATTAATTTATTTATCAACACACATTTACCTTTACAGATAATCAATGCGGTAAATGGGCCTTAATTAATTCATAACTTAAACTTATTTTACTTAAAACTAATGCCTATAACTAATTACAAATAAAGCATTCCTGCAAAAAAACGTCATCATCATCATCATTCATTTAAAATTAACTGTAGGCATGTTATATTGGTAGTTCTACAAAGTCTACAAGGCCCACATAATCACGCGGCGTATTGTAAGTGGCATTTAGAGCACATAGTTCGTGCGTCTATCAGCGATCGACAGGCGGGCGGTTCGGGCGCCTCTTCCTAATTCTAAAATATACACAAGCGCACGTGTCGGCCACCTTGTTGGCACCTACTTATGGACAATGACTCTTTATTCCTCACTTTATCTTCTAATAAAATGTCATTAGACGGCAATGTTTTATACGTATGTATCTTTGCAACATTATTATATATTTATCTAACTGAACAATGATGTTTAGTAGTATTTAAAAAAATATAAAACAATACATATCTAGTATTTAAGTTGGAATGCAATGTAGCGGCGCCAATTAACATTTAATAACAGTGTCTTACCAAGTAGAGCAACAAAAGATTTTATAGAACAGTTCTGCTTTTGTACATCTAGGTACATATTATGTATCTTACTGGAGAAATTTTAAAATTAGGAGAACAGAACACAGTGTACCTATTCTGGTATGGAATTATAATGGAAAGATTTGTAAAAAAAAGTATAAAGTAATTAGGTGCTCATTAAGTAATCTAACAAATAATTCACACAGAATCTAAACGAATATTATAAAGCTGAAGAGTTTGCTTGCTTGAACGCGCTAGTCTCGGAAACTGCTGCATGCTGGTCTGATTTCTAAAATTATTTCTTTGTTAGATAGCCCATTTATCGAGGAAGGCTATAGGCTAATATCGATACCTTTTGGATCAAAGGGCGAAACCACAATTTTGACCAAAATGAGATTTTAATCCAGTCATACTTAGTTTTATGTCCTCTTTCGATTGTCATATTTAAAATTTCGATATTAAAAAAAAGGTGGATACAGCCATCATTTTTGGATCACTAAACGTTGATACTCTTTAAATTTTGGCCGTAAATGACGTTAGATTTACTTTAAATATTATTTTGTTCCATGTTCTATAACTTAAAGTTCTAACAACTCTTTTGTCTTTTGCTTTTTTTTATAGCACACAAAAGTTATGTCGAAAAACCATTATGTTTTTCTGTTTTATTGCTCTCCTAAAAAGTCGTGTTTTGATGAATAGACTAAAGGAATCGATATATCATTACGCTAAGATTAATAAAAGCGGAGCACCAATGAAGATTGTTTCAAAAAAGGGGTTTTGTTCCCTTTAACTATCGGATGCGGACGAAGTCGCGGACAGAAGCTAGTAATGTTATATTTGAGACAATTTATTCAATGATTATTTGCATACACGAAATTAAATAGCATCAATAGGTATAATAATATATTTAACTTCCAAAAATAGATAGATAATAAATGCTGAATTATGTTCAGATTTAAAGACAGAAACTGACTCAACCCTAGGATACAACATTACAAAAACTTTCGCTTTATTTAATTAGCAAGCCCATAATTTACCTATAAACATTTATTTATTGTTAAAGACACACACACCCATGATACTTTATAGTAGTTAGGTACCCATTTAAAAATGTAGTGCATGAAATTATGTTACAATCCTACCTTGGCTATCTTATCACGAGGTGTCTGTGCCACGCCAAGAACGGCCATTTAAACAAAGATCATGTTGATATTATCATCATTTACAACTGTTTGGCTTAATGATAAGCTATACTATTACGTACTTGTGTATTTTACTCTCATAAAAAATAAGCTACTTAGTAGGCGTAGCAGTAGCAGCAAATCATTCAACATTTAATATCGACAGCATTTTGAGATGTATCACTGGATCATATTTCAGTTACCTCACGATGAAATTGAATATGTAAACTTGAACATTGTGAATACGATTTTCCTTCTCCCTAATTCCCCCATCTCCCCCCTCTCAGCCTATTCAACCACCCGTGGCGATCGATAGTCGCCGCCATGTTGAATTTTCCGACCAATGCTGGTAGGTATGGAAAGCCGTTGCCATGGAAACGCGTCACGCCGCGAACCGTCGTGAAGGGGAAAGTGATGTGGGGAAGGTTTTCAGTCGTTTTGTGCCGTTTTATGGAGGGTGCAGACTGTAATTATACCTAGGATGGTAACATATATAGTCGTATACACGTACAGTACCTAGTTATTTGCATTTGCTTATGTGCAAAGTCAAACTAATTAAAATAGTGTTATCAGCATTTCCATTTTCTGAACAGAAATAAAAACTGCAACATTTCACATTATTTTTCCAATAACTTTACACGCAAATTCCACACGCCTATAAGGACGAACTAACTGGTTATGCTCAAGTTGCCTGCAATAAATATGTGATACCTAAGTTAAAGTATTGCCAATCTACCAAACGAAAAGTCAAATCAAGTTTGCTGTTCAAACTGTAACAATCTGCTAAATCATATACAAAATGTGCACTTGGGTTTTCTCATGCCCACTTTGAATATCTATTATCCGAACTCACGTTTAAAGGTTCTATGCTTTATTAAAGCACTTTATTCTCATTCTCTACTCGAGAAATAATACCCGCAAAGTCTCTTTGCACGTGCATTGTCAGTCAAAAGCGTATCTTCAAACAGTTCCATGGTGTTGTACCAACACTGCTGCCGACTACACAATAAGTTAGCAATGTTAGCATTGTGCTAATTGATATATCCCTTTCTTTATACTTTCGCAAAACTCTTCAAAACAACTTCCTTTTCTTTGACAAGTAAAACCGCATTGGAGTTGTGTAGTCTCTGTAGGGGTTCCATGATTTTTTTTAAAGAATTGGGATTGACAAGTGTCGAAGAGAAATTGGCGGATCATGATACTTGTCAGTCATATACGGTTTTATTTGTCTTGTAACGTATATTATTAGATTCAACACAATTTGCCTGAGATAATCTATCTATCTGTGTTTGTGTATTTCAGTTTCAGTCGGTGTATAGTCATAACACATTACAGTTTTGAGTGTGGTGGTGTTGAAAACGTACCTATATAGATTAAAGTATTTTGAAGATAATAGACATCATGTTAAAAATATATTAGTAGTATCCGTGAACGATCCTCCAAGATCCAAAATCATGGTCTCCGTATAGAGAGGTTCGACATTGTTTATAACGTTGTTTGCAGCTCCAAGTGTTCGTCGACATAGAATAGAAACACCTGCGACCTACCTGTCTGTACAGCGAAATCTCTCAGCGGACTTTCGACTTTACAGTTTCCTGCGTTTGTTCGCTAACAATAGGCAATAAGGCGGCGCGGGCGCACCGACAGTCGATGCGCTATTCAAACCCGACCGTTGCTCCGACTTCACTATTCGTAATATCGAATCCCATTCATCGGTTAGCTAGCAGTATTTCTTCACGTTCTTACATTCAGGTGGGCATACATCGGTGATGTAGCGGAAATACACCAAATAATGCCCATCGTCCATTTCAATGAACGATTGTTGCTAGTATTAAGTACAAGTTGCAACCAGTCTGATGTGTAAGTACTTCATGAAGCTTTGTTCAGTCTCTTCATTTCTTTGTAACATTCAAGTGTTTATATAGCATTGATGCAGTGCATTGATGACTCACGTGAGAACTTATACAATCTATATCAAAACACCGACATGAATGTGGTCTAAAATTTACCAATTAATAACCAAAAACCATACTGATCTATCGTGGCAAATGGCTGAAAGACCAGTTTGTGTGTGACTGACTATATTTAGTTTCACGTGGATTAGAACTATGGCAGCGTGGGCGCCTAAAGATATAATATAATCTATACCAGTTTATTTGTCTGATCGGCCAAGCAAAGGCCAAAAGCCGTAAAGGATGTAACTCTTAGGTTAGATTGGAGAATCCATGAGGTTGAGACTGGGGATCCATGCCAATGCTCTTTGTTCAGGGCTGGTAGGGGACTTATCAAGTTTCCCCATAATATTTTTCGTCACTATCTAGTTACGGGTAGTGATAAGTGTTAGTACAATAATATAGTGAGTTAGTAGGTGTTACAAACAATGGACACTTGAACTTAGTGCTCCCTCTTAACAAACTCTTAGAATACGTCAGAGTTTGAAGACTACCTATAGATCGTCAGTAAAGAATAGTATTTAGATCTTCCAATACCTACTTTGCAAATACAAAAAAAAAACCGTCAGTCAATGGATTGAAGAAAGAATAGAATTATCAATGACTCAGAAGTCAGAGGACCTACCATTAAAGGTACAGTTTAGGAGAAGTACGAAGTTTCAATAGAATGTGAGGCCAAGAAATTGACCAGTCCAACGTAACCTGGTTACCTTTTACGTATGAAATTGAACAAGTTTCAATCATAAAACCAAGTTGAAAGCAACTACCTCCCCAAACCACGTTTTTCCCTTTTGTAATAAAACGTGGTGGTTTAATGTTCAGACAATACAGATATCCCTCAACAACAGAGCGACCTTGTAATCAGTATTTGTTACATAAGAACTTCCTTTGTTGTCTGCCAGAGATTAAGTTATTATGTAAAACTTGTAAAAGTGCCCTTTTTAAGATTTTTATTATCTGTAATTGGCTGCTGACAATGGACCCGCTGACTACCTGTTTCGTAATCACCAAAAAAAACGTGAACAAAGTGCTCGGAAACAATAGACTTCAACAGTCCACTTTTGACTTACGAGACAGACAAATAATTATACCTTTGAATAATAACGCTTTATTGTTCTACAATCAACAGGACAGCTCTTACACAGTCAGGTAAGATTGTAAGAATAGCGAGCCGCGAAGCCTAGCGGATATTTAAGAAGCAGACGATATAACTCAGCTCTCAATAGTCATGAATAATAAGAACAGTACAGAGGATTGCTACAATTGTGCTGTCACTTCACGTCGAGTGCGCATTATGCAGATTCAGTTACATTAAAACAAGTTTCTAGTTAGTGGAGGGCCCACACACGTGCAGCAATCCTACGCCGATGCGACGACCGACGCCGAGATCATTGACTCGCGATTTGCAGGTGTCGCGGTCGCGACCCAATGGTGGCGGGACTGAGCGCGCACCTCGCCAACGCACCCGCGCCCGCGCACTTCGCCGCGCCGCAACGTGACGTCATCGACCAATACCTCACTCTATAGTACAACGGCGGCGGCGCCGGCGCATACATTCAACGATTCTATTAACATTTTTCCAATACCAATCCTTTATAAGCTGATTGCGGTACACGAATCACGTACATCTAGTTAATAGTTATTGCACTGAAGTTGTGAAATTCGATCTTTACTGTGAGTGGGCACTAAGTTCCTACTAAGATGGCTAATAATAAATTGGTCAATATTATAGAAACAATGTACATTTACTTTCTAGCAGAAGCTAATAACATCATTTACAACATAACATCACGCATGTAGGTAAGCCCACATTTCACCAATAATGTTTAAGTCGCATGTAATAGGGGGTGATCCTAATGGCATCATCCAGCACAAATTCAAATTTCTTACTTATTAATTTCAGATAAGTATAAAAAACCAAATTAAACTTTATCCAACCAAGGAATCTAACCATGGACTTCAGGAGTGCAACTTGCGAACATTAAACCAACGAGGCTGTAAAATGACATGATTATTTATTCACATTTAAACCACTATGTTCATATTACTGGGCGAAATACATAGCAGCACACACGACGCATATCTACTACGCAGGTCCACGCGCCTATTGCATTACTAAACCTCACATCGCCAAACGCAAAGAAATGTTATAGCCTTACCTTTCCCGACGCGAATCCTTAGAAAACTTTAAACGCGATCCACTCGTCCTTCTATGTAAGGACATCACCAAAGCTAAGTGATGTAGGTTTTTGTTTCTAACTCCGCAAGGAAAGTTGACGTGGCCTTAAATCAAGGGGTCTCGTTATTAAAAGAAATCACTGCCATCCGTCGACCATTCCGTCCGCCATATTTGGCCAGAAAATGTACATTTTTATGTTTGCTTTATAAAGGAACGAGAATCTCTTATGGATGCAGGTGAACTGAGAGAGCCGCTGTGAGCTTACGTAATGAGGAACTTGTGTTCCTTAAGCGTTCTGTAAAAACGCACGAACGATCTGCATTGGCATTCTTCCTGATAATTTGTTTATATTAAACCGATCCATACATATATCAGTATTCGCCGAAGAAGTACTGGTGATCAATCAAAGTTTTTTGCAATCGCAAATGTCTTGCTGACATCAAATTTATTGACATCGATCACATGCAGAGACGGAAAAAACAGATTTTCGGGCACCAATACCTTGGCGCGGTTAAACGAAGGTGACTTGACTTGTCTTTTGTTTTCATACGAATACAGAAGAGTTAATTGTTCATCGGCTAGTGATAGATTGTACCGGCGCAGGCGGCGACGAGTGCAGGTCAGCGGTGAGCGGTGGCAGGGTTATCTGCAGCGGCAGGCCGGCGCCGGCGGCGGCTTATCAACCTGCTGGCTGCCACATACTGCGGCCATTAGTCACACCACAATAACAGCCAATGATGCCTCTGTGACGTATGACGTCATCTCTAAGAGTACTTTCCATCTTGCAGGTGTCCACGACCACAAAACATTAGTGATTTAATAGTGTGTTATTTTAAAATGATATCGCTGGCCCAGCTATATCATTTTAAAAATAAGCTAAGCAAGCAAGCTAAGCAGCTAAGCTGTGTAACATCACATACACAAAACCAATGTAATTTAAGTACTTTTATTATTAGCATAAATATGAGCGATTTTGCGTAAACTTTAACTTTATATTTGATGAATAAATGATTTTTATACTAGGTATGTGAAGTTAATTCAAATCATTTCCATAAAAATCCTATACTCTTGGATTTTTGTAATATTATTAGTCTCAGATTCGAGAGTTACCAGATGTGGCGTTTTGCTGAATAATTCAGAAATTCGAACCTATTTTAAATTCAATAGACACATTTTAAATTCTCGAAATACATTACGTATAATAAATAATGTAAAGTATGAAAACATTTTAATATTAACAAAAACAGTCACCCTTCTGAATGGCTTATCTTAACCTAATAAAAATTCCGAAACAACCCAGAAAATTATAATGACCAAAATGACTAGTCAAAAATGTGGTCAAGCTAGAGTTGATGTTTATCTTTTGAGTTCTGAACAAGACTAAAAGGCATTCAAATAAACAATATAAATAGAAGTTCATTCACACCACCCCGCATGAAAAAGACCTAGATTAGAATAGGCGAGAAGTCTGAACTTAATAGAAACGAAGCAAATAAAAAAAGCATTTCTGTTGTATGCAGTTTATCTAAAACCTTCATATAATTTTGATCCACGTAGTCCACAAATCAAATGAATTATTCTCAGGGCAATTTACAATACCATCACAGATCTCTAAAACTTGCCTTATTAACAAATCTTGGGAAACTTGACGTTTAAAGGTCTTTTAAAACACAAAGAAAAAAAACACAAACGTTTCTTCAATACAAAAATGCACCTGAGAATGAAGGCGGGACGGACCACTTGACTAATATTTCGATTATTACAAATCACCGTGAAATGTGTGATTCAATGCTGTTGAGGTCCATTGCATGTGGATGGTAGTTTTTGAGGTAGGAATGGGAAAGGAATGGGTCAATGGATAGGCTGCATGAAAAAGGTTTCTTGATAGTTAGTGTGGAACACGTGTGAGCGTCGCAGGTAGTGGTTAATAATTCGTTTAGTCCAGAGGTAGCGGGTACGTTTTTTGGTCGGCGGGCCACACAGGTGCACTCGCCTTCTAATTTACTATTCCCGATACCGACGGGCCATGGGACACAGACGTGTTTAATGCTCCTTTGTGCCCACAGACTGTGATGGAGTCTCGTAATCTCACAGATTTTATTTTGATATTATTCATAGAGTCATTTTAAGTCCTTAGATACTTGATGGAATATTCAAATGAGATCACGTAAAATGTTAAGTCACAGTATTGCATGCTCCAATCAGTTCGATAAAGTTTACTTGGATCATTATAAATTGTCTTTTCTCTCTTAGCTGCCTAAATCAAGAATAATTACTAATTTAATCTCCAGCGTTTGATGATCTATCATAGAACTTACGTGTTATTGGCAAAATTCAAGGCGTTTGTTGTGCGCATCCCAACGTGTATGCTACATTTGGTGCTGGAAGAAAGTTTTTGGCCGCAGGATGTTTTGTTCCGTCGCCTCCGCGGACAAATTCCACAAGAATGCACATAATTTTGCTGCTAGTGAAGTGATACTTACATAGTTTTAATAGATTTTACTAACAAAAGTGTTATTAGTATGTATTTTTAGGTTAAGGTATCTATGGGTCTTTGTTACCTAAAATAAATGGTTTATTATTATTATTAAAATTGTGGTGTCACTCTTCCACAAACGTCACTAAAGATCAGTTTAAGTTGAAGTTGAAAGTTCGATAGAGTTGTTACGTAAAAAGTCAAAAGTTTCTCGCGAGATTTTATCTCGTCCATTATAAAGGAATAAGTACCGTACCTACTTAACTGTAGTTAGCAAGTAATGAATGCGTCCAATGTCTAGTTCTAAATATAACGATATTAGTGGACATTACCCTACCATATTAGACTTGTAATGACCACGCAAATGTGTGTAATTAGTGCAATCGTAGACATCCTCTGCTACGTCAACTATGTATGTTATCCCACCAACACCTGTTTCCTCTAATCTTAGATTTCCAAGTATATCTCATTAAACTTAATTGAGACATAGATAAGTGGCAATCAACTTTATTACAAGTGGCCCAATTAAAAACTTAAAACGATATATAAGTAAATTAATTAAATTGTTAATAAGCATCATATAATCAATATATTATTGGTATCGAAGGTACTGGAAGCATTTAAATTACCTTTCAAGTGATCGTTAAGAATTATTTCGTCATGAGGAGTGCTACCACCTACAGACATTCCCAAGATAATTTAATTATTTCATAAGTTAATTATCGGGCCACGAAACTGCTACGGGCTACGACATTTTTCTTTAATTTATTTCAACTATAATTAAAGCAAGATTAATTAGGATGCTTTGATTCGTAACAAAATACATGTCTAGATTAAGTCAAAGTCTCATCTATCAAAATACCATTTCACAAGGTATTTTCATCGTAGACCAGTTGTTTCATGCGATACATTACTTAGCAAGTACCCTTCGAGAGGTGAGTGGTGATCGTGGGCAAATTGATCGACTGGACACGTCACGAACTGAACGTAGGTTGTATTGTAACCTAGCAGTGTTGTTCAATCACACGGAAATCACGATTTGTATTGAACTCCGGAGTTATACGGCTAATGGCAACGTGTAAACAACAGTATCTTTATGTTGATACTAACTTATTTATATGTACATCAATAAAGTACTGTTCATTAACGGGGCCTTAAGGGGCAACTAGCACAGTTGACACTGCTCGTAGAACGTAAATCTGTTCCCAACATGGCTTTAGTTTTCATGACTTGATAGACATAGACATCATGTTTCGATAGGCGTTTACTGAGTCTAAATGCTTTAAGCTCTTTTCGCTGTTCAAGTATTAATATTTAAATCTAGATTATTCCCGCTTTTATCTTAAACAAGGAGTTTGTATTTTGAATCACGTTTACATTGATGTAAAAGTTCCTATAGTAGAATGAATGCCACAAGTTCACAACACGTCTCACGGATAACCCGCTTATGCATTAAAGTTTAAGCTACTCAATTTAACTCGTGGTTTTATTTCATCTGTCTCTAGACATTTCATTAATAATAGGGATTTCAAAACCACTTTTTTCTACAGTTTATCTGACTTCTTATGATGATTTGCCAGCGCAGATTGAATGGTGGTGTGGTGTTTAGAGTTTGTTTAATATACAGCATGTGGAATGAATAAAAAATCGAATTGCTTATTCAACTCATTAAACAATCAAATAAATCGTAGCACGTAGCCAGCGGATACGTTTATTGGTCCTCACTCCAAAGGTAGAAACATGTTGAGTAAGCAATAAACCATGGCGGCGCCATCTTGGATTCATATTGTCACCGATTGTCGGTGCAGTGCTGAAGTGATGGGAGGTCCATCCGGCGCCGGCCATTTGCATCGGACGAGCTCAGAATCGATTATTTCCAATCAAACTAATATTCTATTCTGATGCCTTTCCTTGATTTTAAATTACGTGCTTAGATAGTCACTCATGAACCCAAGTTCACTTTGAGTTATTCCTGATTAAAAAATATGATATCTTTCAAATATATTTTTTGAATGTAGGTACGTATCTTTAAATCATAAAACGTATAATACTGCCAAGAAATAACCATATGTTTTATCACAAATATTTCTTCGTATATAGATTATATCTACGCAAAGGGCTCGCTAAAAAGTTCTATGCGCATGCAATTTCGTTAGCATTTATTAATTAAATAGCCGGTTGGTAAAGAACAAGTGCAGCATCAGCGACAGGTGGTCCCGCACGTGCCGACTTGAATAAAACGCAATGAATGTCAAATGTGCTTGGAACAGCGCACACTATGCACTTTACTAACCACACCGCTTATAAAGAACCTTCGATAAAAAACGTAAAACACATTTCGCGTCGCCCTCGCACACACTTAGGTCTTTTTACATCGAATGAGCGCGAAGATACTTTTTGATTCCATATCATTAAGATATTTATTGCGCGACGTTGAGCATGCAACTATAGTTTAGCTTTAGCGAGTGTGTCAACGTCACACGACTTAGTTTCGCACAGCACGGGGTGTGCCTTCGGATTGAGGGTTAATTCGCTACCCTCTGTGAATGCCTGACTTTTCATTATCGAGATGTTTTATTAAAGTAGGGGCTGGTACGTCTGACAAGGGGAGCACTAGGGTTATCTCCTAAGTAAATATACTTAGAAGTCATACAGTCACAGAATAGGTGCAGTCGAGCAACAATGTTGTGAAGATGATGTCTTTAGTTGTAGTATGTCCTTCGATAAGATTTCCCTTTGTATAATAAACGTAGAAAAACATTCTCAAACTATGAATATGAAATTCATAGGTTTTCGTATCTAATAATAGCACCCACGTAATTTTATAAAAAAGCCATTCCTACAACAAGTGCTCTTTTCCATTTTAATAATGCGATTTAAATTTAAAATTTCGCAACCCTACGTAGGATCTGAGCGCCATATATTGAGTTACCCGAGGCGAGGTGTGGGTGGAATGTTTACACTGGGATTTAGGGCCGGCCCTAGCTATATTGCATTCCTATACGCAGCCGAGCACCGCACGTCACGCTCAACGTCAAATAAACTGGCTGATAGCGATCTATGCCTCACAGACACTCCCGGAGAAATTGTTCTGACAGTACATCCATAAATGCGAAACACTAGACGCAAGTTATTGCCTTTGGCAGTTAGGCCATCTCGTAATACAGCCTTGTGTACTCAAGTGGAATCCATAACGATGCTACAGTCAGATAACTTGGCCAACACGATAATGTGAATTTCAGCGAGCAGGCGGACTTATTCATATAAAATCTCTTAACCTAAATAAGTAGATTGCGGATTCGGTAATGGCTCAGAGTTAAAATACTGTTGCATCGCCTGAAACAGCTGCAGTTTGCAACGTATAATGTTATGTCTAAACGGGTGTTGTGTTGTACACTCCGTCCGCACTGGTGACACATAGAGGGCGTCCAATCTATCAACAAGCCGCCGACGCGTTCAATAAACACGGTCACTGTTATGATGGCTATAATTTCTTCGAAAGTCTGCTTGACAAAACATTATAGACAAAGACAATGCCACGCGCCGTGTCCAAACACTAGCCCGGTGAGTCAGCCCACTTTCCGAATGTCCGAATGTCCGAATGTCCGACTGACAGACACCTCCACACTACACAGACTGCAAGACTCTTCCAAATATAATCTGAATAAATCTTGTACCTACTGAGCTTATACATGGTGCAGGCATTGGCTATTATTCGAGCTAGGCTTATGGTTAAAGTTCATTTTATTCTGACCGAACCCGCGACACGCAGCGCAGCAGCCAAATGCTTCGCCACTGCTACGTTGATGTGATTTTGGCAGGCTGATTGACAAAAGAAAGACTTAACTCCTTCTTTTGACTCGTTTCCCTAATTGATCCAAAGTCAATATATTAATGTATTAAATAGGTACCTTAGTATGTTTTTTATTACACATCACATCTTATTTAATTTTCACATCAAACTACATATATCTTCATATTAACATATTAATATTAATATAAACATGAAGTCTTACCAGATTTTATTGAAGCACCTATGAATAAGCTTTAAAAGCTCTGACAGCAGCCATTGCCATAGTTACAACTTGCGAGACTAGAATAATCTAGATCCAAGGTATTAGCTGGGTTAGCTCGGCGGCAATCTTAAGAGAATCTTTAACACAAAGGAGATCTTAAAAGCGAATCTTTTATTGGTATAAAGTGGCCAGGCCGAGCGGCAGCCGGTTGATCGATAAAGTGTTCACGCCTTTTAAATTATTGGCCGCGATATGCGCGTGAGTGAGTTGTGGTGTTGCCAAGTTCACGGATTACATGCACTATCGGAGCGTGGGCGGCACAGCGTTTTGTATATTTTTATATTGAAATGTATTTGGAATTTTTCGACTTTAGTGAGAATATAAAGTGTATTCTATTCTCTTGTTTAAAATATAAAGATGATCGCACTGTATGTACAGACATCAATAGAACTGATAGATTATACGCGGTGATTTGGACAAAATCCATCGGAAGTTCCTTCTAGACTCTGGGAAACGGGTGGATCCGAGAACTGGTCTATTCTGAAATATAGGTGCTTCACTTCTTATGTCAGTGCCAAAAATACTAAGTTGAAAAACTCTTACCTAAATGTTGCTCAAAACTTACCCTCGAGCTAGTGTTAATAGAAACAATTTTGAAGTTTAAGAAAACAATATCGCAACTGATAATCATTTTACTTAGGTACCTATAATGTCGAAGATACATACCTACCAAAGTAAAGCAGAATATCTTCACATCACTTCAGGTCTGAGTAAAAAATTACACATTCATTGTACCAACAGGAGAATCCTTTCTTTAGAACATTTTATATAAAGTAGAACGATTTATGAGAGTAAAATTTATTTGAAAACCTAATGCATGTCGGTACGTGTCAATAAAATCATACTGAGTCATGTCTGTAGGAACTGTAGGTGGAGTGTGTTATTGAACGCATAGCATTATTTCAAAACTTACCTAATTGTTGGATGCTTATGTATAAGTAGGTACTTACCATTAAATAGAATAACCATAGGTCTAAGTCATTTTAAACACAAACTGTTTAGCAGTGCCATGCTTGGGTTAAGATAAGTAGGTATTACACCGTAATGTATTTACGTATTGAAATAAAAAGCCTTGCTCCTGTCCAGCGGCCGAGGCGAGTCAAAATACGGCTTTATCTACCAGTTTTTATTTTTTCTTATTTTCTCAGTGGTCGTTGGAGCACACGTGCAGTGTGCACATCGCCGCGCCGCCGCCCGCGCCTGCGCAGATCGTGACCTGCGCCCGCGCCCCGCCACGCACCTCAATCACCTCACCCGATTCAATTGTCTGAAGCCACATGAACTCTAAATTCTCAAATTTGAATTTATAAGCACTGAAATCACTATCGACACTACTTCATTTACATGATGTAAATTAAAATTTTAGCACAGAAAATAATTTAAAGAATCATCTTAACTTTAAAGTATTTTCACACAATAAACCATTTTTTTTTCATTATCGCCATGTAGGTGAAACTTATATATTGTACACAATACCTAAGTACTTACTACCTACATGGATCAGGAATCACCGTTAAAACCGATCTTGTAGGTAGGTAAAGATGCGGCTTCTCAAAGTAAAACGAGTTGGAATACTCAGGTGCGCCTGCGCCACGTCACGGCACAGATACATTGTGACGGCGCGCCGCCGCCGCAGCCAGAAAATAGAATTAAAAGACACTCCACAATGGACCAAAGCCCTTTCAAACCGAACACAAATACGTATTGGAATTTTAAATCCCAGCGAAATAAACCTCAGGTGTTCTGAAGAATGAAACGATACCTATTCATTATTTTATTGTTGAACCAACTGTAGGTTCGGATGAATGGTCATGTGAAAGAATTTATATTTGGGTACCTAAGTAAAGAATCATGGAAACTATACTTAAAACCGTTAAGGTGCTTGATGTGCTTTCACCTCCACTCATCGTAAGGGAATTTCTGACAAACTTCTCTGTGAACGTCTTTGTGATTCTGTGATAGATTATCTATTTATTATGATTACCTTCTTCTTTATCTGGCTACTTCTTCTCTCTTCCTCCTGCTTCTCTTCTTCCTAATTTAATCTCTCTCTTGCTAGTAAAGGACTCACGGCCTAAGAGTTCCGTCTCAAAAACATGGCGAGGAGGTTATCACTCAGGCCTATGAATTTAAATTAATTTTGATTGGAGGACAAACTTAACTTAGACTTGGAAGTAACATTTAACTTTCGGCTCCATATAATATACGCCTACATCGCCTATGACTTCCGGATTAAATATTATGACGATATACTTTGTACTCGTATCCACTTGCATCAAAATCTTGCACTTAAAATTATATCTTTATAAAAAAAAAATACAACCGAATTGAAAACCTCCTCCTTTTTTTGAAGTCGGTTAAAAATAGGTTGGGTTTTGATCGCGGTTACTTACAAACACAAGTGTCCAGGAAGTTTTTATATTTACATTTAACAAACCACTCATACGGCAAACTAAACATGAGATGGGTTTGCTCTTCGGCATAAATCTTTCGGAATAAATCCCTAATTTTTTCAGAGTAACACTTATTTCACCTCCATCTAACGAGTATACTTGTAAACTCATAATTTCTGCTCGGTAAAGGAACACATTGGTATTTTCAATAATTTCAGTGTTTTGACTGGGTTTTATGCTTTTAATTAAAAATTTGAAAATTTGAATTCAGTACCCTTCTTATGGGTGCCAAATTAAAATGTAGTATTAATTACTCAGACCAATCTTTATTGGTCTGAGATTAATTAGGTACATCTCTCGTCAGTGTAAGCAACTGCTTAGGTGTAAGCAAGTGACGATGTAGCTTAGTACCTTACTTATTAGCTTACCTAATCACATACTGTTAAGTTAATGATAAGTATTCTTTAGATTTACAAACATCGAGACACAATTTTTTGATGAATTCTCATTGATTAAAAAATGTGTCTCGCTGAAACTTGTTTTTTTCGCTTGTCTTTAATGACAGACAGAGACTTATTGTAGTTATTATAATTAATTTCAACTTTACCGTTTCCAGAGGGTCACACAACCAAGTGATCTTATAAGAGCTCCGTTTGTTCTTTTTGAGGTAGGTTGGTTACCGGTAGGGTACCTACTGAACCCTAAAACCGAGGAAAGTTTGGCCTCTTTAAATGAGAAATGAGAAGCAATAGCAAAGCCTTCTCAATCTTATATTTTCCAATGAAACCGTATTAGATAAGCTAAAGTTTAAACGGAATTTGAAAACTGAATTTAGGTACGAACTTAGCTGAAAGATGTCCAGGCAGGAGATAGGAATTTACATTCTCCGGTGGGTTACAACCCTAAAAATAAGTCTAAAATTTGGAAAAGTCGTATTCCGATTACACAGTTTTCAGTGATCGAATTAAGTTTACGAGTAATGGTTCATCCCGACCCGACTATCCCATCAAAAATATAAACTTCCATTTTCAGTTTTGTGATGCTACTGCCCTCTATACTCATTATCGCAAAACTATGTTTAAGCCATTGCCTAAGAGATGGAATTGGTGTAGGTTAATTAGTAGCGCCATCTATCGGGCAATAGTTAACATATGTTTTGACTATTGGACACTAGATGGCAGGGAAACCAACTAGAAATTGTTATGTAGTGGCAACACTGGCGATATAAAACTGAATGCTATTATAGAAAATGCTTCTTTATGATTGGTGGATCGACCCGGTACGAAACTACGCAATGGCATTCTTCTTCTTGACATCGGCCATTTTGCCGACGCCCGGCTGTTGGAGAGGCGTTCAAAGAAATATTGTGAAAATCAAGACGCATTGCGGCAATCAGCCGGTTTTTCTTAAAGGTACGTTGGAAATAACTGTGATGTGTGTTTCCTTTGCCCGCATGGGTACTTATTTTCTTTGCACTGGGTATCTCCACGGTTGGTCCATACCGACCGTGGTCGTTTTTAAGGTGCTAGATCAATAAGCTCACCCATTCGAAAACACAAGTCTATCTCTGTTTTCGTCAGTTACGAGCTTTACATGTTAATAATTGAAATGCTACAATGTGGCATTAAATTATCAAACTCGTGTTACAATCTGCTATTTATTTCAGGTGTAGGTTAAGGCCGCGAAAATGTATCTTTACAATCTAACACTGCAAGGCTCGTCATGTATTACACATGCAGTTCACGGAAATTTCTCTGGAACAAAGCAGCAGGAGATAGTGATATCACGTGGGAAGACCCTGGAACTCCTCCGCCCTGATCCGAATACCGGCAAAGTGCATACTCTCATGAAAGTAGAAATATTCGGCGTTATCAGATCTATGATGTCATTTCGACTCACCGGCGGCACTAAAGGTAAATTACTTGTAACCAAGCTACCTAAAATTTGTAGGCTATTTACGCCTTATTACCACGTGGGTGATTTTGCCAGAAATAACCTTAAAAAGTTAAGAAGGTTCCTATTTTTAACTTTCTAATTATTGCATCCTCTTGCTTCATGCATCTAATAACACACGATGCACGGGTTAACTAAGATGCATAGACTATGTCCAATGCGTCGCTCTTTACAATCACAATGGTTGTCGAGATGTACCGTATTGGTACACCAGACAAATAATAATAACAATTTCGTTTAATTTGGTATAATTTATCTACATGTGTTACTTAATTGTTACAGATTATATTGTAATCGGTTCAGATTCTGGCCGCATTGTGATATTAGAGTATATTCCCAAGAAAAACATTCTAGAAAAGGTGCACCAAGAGACATTTGGCAAATCGGGATGTAGGAGAATTGTTCCGGGTCAATACTTGGCAATAGATCCTAAAGGGAGAGCAGTTATGATTGGTAACATTATTTTCATGTTATTAACCTTCACTTAGTCCAAGAAATCGTTCATTAACCTTTTGGTTTTGTAACTAGGTCAACAACCTAATAACCTTTTCAAGCTCACTTGAACAAAACTATTTTAAAATCTTTGTGATTGTAAAGTAAACTTATTTTGTAGGTGCAACTGAGAAGCAAAAGCTTGTGTACATATTGAACAGAGATGCTGAAGCCAGACTTACAATTTCATCACCCCTGGAAGCTCACAAGTCAAACACATTAGTCTACCACATGGTCGGAGTAGATGTTGGCTTTGAGAACCCCATGTTTGCCTGCTTGGAGATTGATTATGAAGAAGCAGATGCTGATCCTTCAGGTAATTGTTAAAATAATAATCTTATTTTGTATCTTTTACACTATGATTATTTTGAGGTCCGTGTTTCCGATTGACAGTGACGTAAAATCCTCTGTGTATGAGTTTTAACTTTACCAATAAAGTACCTCATTATAAATATACTGCCAATTCTAACAAAATCTTTCTTTTTTTAGGTGAAGCAGCACAAAAGACCCAACAAACCCTTACATTTTACGAGTTAGATTTAGGTTTGAACCATGTAGTAAGAAAATACTCAGAGCCTCTTGAGGAGCATGCTAACTTTCTCATAACAGTGCCGGGAGGCAATGATGGACCATCGGGAGTACTTATTTGCTCAGAAAACTATCTCACTTATAAAAATTTGGGTGACCAACATGACATACGATGTCCCATCCCACGACGGCGAAATGACCTGGATGACCCCGAAAGAGGCATGATCTTTGTCTGTTCAGCAACACACAAAACAAAATCCATGTTCTTCTTCTTAGCACAGACGGAGCAAGGAGATATTTTCAAAATAACCATTGAGACTGATGAGGACATGGTCACTGAGATAAAACTGAAATACTTTGATACTGTTCCTGTGGCTACTGCAATGTGTGTGCTGAAGACTGGGTTCTTATTTGTGGCCTGTGAATTTGGCAACCAGTAAGTATTTTTACACGTTATTGATATGCATAATGTTACTAAAAATTAGAGACATTTAGTGCTCTCTTTTGTATACTTTAATGCTAGAGAAGAAATCTCCGAACCAAGGTCCTCCCTTACTTATATGGGGGAGAGCACACTGATGTGAGATGTACATTTTATCTCTAACTTTTATTTTACAAAAAACATTTTTAAAAGTGTATATTTATAATTGATCTTGCTTGTTTCAGCTATTTATACCAAATTGCTCACTTAGGTGATGAGGATGATGAACCAGAGTTCAGTTCAGCAATGCCTTTGGAAGAGGGAGACACTTTCTTCTTTGCTCCAAGACCACTGAGGAATCTCGTACTTGTAGATGAATTGGATTCTCTATCACCCATTTTAGGTAAGATTTATTATGTACCTATTTATTTGTCATTTCACATAATAATTGTTGTTTTCCCAATGATGTCAAATTTTATCGCTCCGTGTTTCATCTGAAAAACATTGACGAATGCTTAACCAGATCTGAGGTTTCAAAAATATCTTTAACAAATTATTCTGTTTAGATTTGTTCCTAATCGCCCATTTATATTCTAGCATGTCGTGTGGCCGATTTGGCAGCAGAGGATACTCCTCAAGTCTATCTGGCATGTGGACGTGGACCAAGATCTTCATTAAGAGCACTTAGGCATGGCTTGGAAGTTGCTGAAATGGCTGTCTCTGAATTGCCTGGTTCACCAAATGCTGTCTGGACTGTTAGAAGACACAAGGATGGTAAGTGAAATTAACATCTAGGAAGAATTTATGAACTGATTTTTTATTTAAATGAAATTTTTAGCCAATCAATGTAACTTGCCATAATGTAACAAGAAGAGACAAGGAGCTTAATGATTATACCTTTTGGTCCGTGTTGCCGACATACAGTGACGTTACAACTAACCACTTATGAATGCTCCTCTTTATCAACAAGTTACTAATAAAACCCTGGTTGTTTGTCATACATAAACACCAGTGGTTTTTCTTTTCAGGATCTACATTCGGCTGATGAACAAATAGAGATGGTTTCAACAAACACTCGAAGGTAGGCAACCATGGCATCATACATAACGCAACTGGAAGCTGACGACAAAGAAGATTGTTATACATTTCCACTAGCTTTTAGGTCAAATTTTACCTTGGATTTTTCTTTTGGTTGCAGAGGAGTATGATTCTTACATCATTGTGTCGTTCGTAAATGCTACACTTGTGCTGTCTATTGGTGAAACGGTCGAGGAAGTAACAGACTCAGGGTTCTTGGGTACAACGCCAACTCTCAGTTGTCACGCACTTGGCGCGGATGCACTCGTACAAGTGTACCCAGATGGCATCAGGCACATTCGCGCTGACAAGCGTGTGAACGAATGGAAAGCGCCGGGAAAAAAGTCTATCGTCAAATGCGCAGTTAATCAAAGACAAGTAGTTATTGCTCTGACTGGAGGCGAATTAGTCTATTTTGAAATGGATCCTGTAAGTTGTTTTATCATTACCCAATTAATATTTTTAAACCGACGTATTTGTGTGGTCGTACCTTCGGGTGTGGTCACGCAAGAGTGGTGCGTAGCTGCCCCATGCAGTGACGAGCCCACAACGTCGCAGAGCATGTCACTCTCCCGCTTGCGGTAGAGAGGGGCACTCGGTATATTCCATAGCCGAACTGGAGTCGTTCAGACGATGATAGCGGCAAAACCATGCCGTGGACAAACATACAAAATACAATTTTTTTTTGACGTCTCCGATTTATATACTATATACTGTTCTAATCAGTTTCACTATTTCAGACTGGTCAACTAAATGAATATACAGAGAGGAAAAAGTTATCATCAGATGTATCTTGCATGGCGTTAGGATCTGTGGCTACTGGCGAACAAAGGGCGTGGTTCTTAGCTGTGGGGCTGAATGATAACACAGTCAGAATCATTTCTTTGGACCCATCGGTAAGAATTACTATAAATAAGGATTTAATAGTTACTTTTTCGTATTTAAAATGATGATACAAGGACACCATTGAATTTTTGTGATTACAACAACCTAAAATGCGTTATTCTAATACTGCTGATTTTAAACGTTTGTTGAACAAACTCACAAATTTCTATGTAAACAAAAATAAAATTAGTGAATTATTTCAGGATTGTCTAGCACCACGTTCTATGCAAGCTTTGCCGGCCGGCGCAGAGTCTCTCTGCATTGTAGAACAACCATTTGAGTCCGGTGCTAAGTCAGCATTACAGTTGAACATTGGCTTGAGTAATGGAGTACTGCTGAGAACTTCTTTGGATTCCGTTAGTGGCGACTTGGCTGATACAAGGACTCGGTATGTTGGTTTATAATTTACTGTTCTTTCTATGTTTAGTTACTACTACCAATGATGAAAAAACCTATCGCTCCTTTTATAATCTGAATTTTTGTGAGGATTAACTTAACCAGATCTGAGGTTCCAAACTTTATTCATTATTTTATCAATACATCTATGGCACTTTTCTAATATATTTTTTTCTATCTCCTAGGTATTTGGGATCTAGACCAGTGAAATTGTTTAAAGTAAGAGTGCAAGCTGCAGAGGCAGTCTTAGCTGTGTCATCAAGGACTTGGTTGGGGTACCACTACCAGAATCGCTTCCATCTCACACCACTATCTTATGAATGCCTGGAATATGCTGCTGGATTTAGTTCTGGTTAGTACGCTATTTTAACTTTATTTTGTCTTTTTTAATTTGATAGCTAAGCTGCAAACATGCTCTATTAGTAAATTGAACATTTGTAAGCTTTTGCCCCACACGACGACACGATCGACGTTATTGTATCTGTCTTCATATTAAACATGGCCCTGAAAAAAACCAGCACTGGCACCTACACAGTCCAACTGTGCATGAATCTAAATCATCTAGGGATACCCAAATATTCATTAAAATTAGTTCAGTACATGCATCCAGAAAAGATAATTAAATTAATCAATGTTCGAAGTTAATCCTGCTTTATTTTCTCAACATCTATCTGAAGTTTCCATTGTGGAACATATTTATGGCATTAAGGTCTGTGGACATGGGAACTTAAAGTATTAAATAAATAAATACCGACGTATTTGCGTGGTCGTACCTTCGGGTGTGGTCACGCAAGAGTGGTGCGTAGCTGCCCCATGCAGTGACGAGCCCACAACGTCGCAGAGCATGTCACTCTCCCGCTTGCGGTAGAGAGGGGCACTCGGTATATTCCATAGCCGAACTGGAGTCGTTCAGACGATGATAGCGGCAAAACCATGCCGTGGACACTTTACACTAGAACATCTCTCAATTAGAGTTTTTATTTCACTTGATCATCAGTAAACACTATTATAACACACACAATCTTTACTGTTTTCAGAACAATGTGCCGAAGGTATCGTCGCTATCTCCTCAAATACCCTCAGGATTTTGGCGCTAGAAAAACTAGGTGCTGTCTTCAATCAGACATACTTGCCTCTCGAATACACGCCGAGGAAATTCGTCATCAACTCTGATAATAACAACATCATCATACTTGAGACTGACCACAACTCTTACACGGAAGATATGAAGAATCAAAGAAGGTAAACAAATATAAAATGCTGATTTATCATAAACCTTGCTCTACATGATGACAAAAATACACACTAACTGAATTCAGTGTTGACACCCCTGCAGTACTGACTTAACATAATACTAATAAACATATATTCTTAAATGATAGATCCCATTTAACTAAACTTTTCTTATTTAGGGTTCAAATGGCGCAAGAAATGCGAGAAGCAGCTGCGGGCGGAGGTCCAGAGGAACAGCAACTCGCTAATGAAATGGCTGACGCTTTCCTGTCGGATACTCTGCCTGAAAATATCTTCTCTTCACCAAAAGCTGGAACAGGTATAGAACTATAATTTTACTTTAAATTCTATGCCACATTCTCTGGGCAAGAGCAGACAATGACATGGAGCATACTGACTCTAATCGAGTGTGGCAACATTAAGTTCCCAACGTTAATCCCAAATGATCTTACTATAAGATATTTGATTCAAGTGTGGGATACATTTACATTAATTACTACAATACTTTTTCTCCCATTGCTACATTTTCCTATAAAAATATACTTTCATTTACTAGGTATGTGGGCATCGCAAATCCGCGTTGTAGATATGGGTGTCAGTGGTGGCCAGCCGACGACACTGTTCAAGTTGCCGTTGGAACAGAACGAGGCGGCCGTGTCGGGCTGCATCGTGCGCTGGGCCGTACACGCTGAACACGCACAAGCTCACTTGGTCGTAGGCGTCGCTAAAGACATGGTTTTGTCTCCGCGGTCCTGCACGGAAGGCAGTTTACATGTCTATAAGGTTAGCATTGCAAACATTTAAACAGCATCATCATTTTCACTGTTTTGTAAATAAAAACCTTTACTAATAAACTCGTGTTGTTTGTAGATTTATGGCAGTACGGGAAAATTAGAGCTGGTTCACAAAACACCTGTAGATGAATATCCCGGCGCGCTAGCACCATTCAACGGAAGACTGTTGGCGGGAGTAGGCCGTATGCTAAGACTGTATGATATCGGTAGACGAAAACTGTTGCGCAAATGCGAAAACAGACACATTCCAAACCTTATAGCCGACGTCAAGACAATCGGTCAGAGGATATTCGCATCAGACGTGCAGGAATCGGTGTTCTGTCTCAAATACAAAAAGAGGGAAAATCAGCTCATCATATTTGCTGATGACACCAATCCTAGATGGATCACAAATAGCTGCATTCTGGATTACGATACAGTCGCCATGTCTGATAAATTCGGCAACGTTGCTGTGATGAGGCTGCCACAATCTGTCACAGATGATGTTGACGAAGACCCTACAGGAAACAAAGCACTCTGGGATAGAGGTAAGCATAAAACAATACCATAGTAATCTGCCAAAACATGGATTAAGCGATGTCGTCGCCCTAATCACAATCTTGCGTGATGAAACAAAATTATATACATGCTAGACTAATGAAAGTAATGATTATTTATTCCAATCTGATGCTAACACCAAACTGTAAAAGTTCACGAGGCACCAAACTCACGACACTAATTTCACCATTTAATTTTTAGGTCTTCTGAACGGAGCGTCGCAGAAAGGCGACGTCGTAGTGAACTTCCACGTGGGGGAGACTGTGACGACACTACAGCGGGCTACCCTCATCCCTGGTGGTTCCGAAGCCCTTCTGTACGCGACAGTCAGTGGCTCCCTTGGCGTACTTCTGCCATTCACGTCGCGAGAAGACCACGACTTCTTCCAGCATCTGGAGATGCACATGAGGAGTGAAAACTCGCCACTGTGTGGTCGAGATCACTTATCGTTTAGGAGCTATTATTACCCAGTAAAGGTTAGTATTAATGAATTACTACATTTAGCTGATATAAATTGTTAATAACTCAATAAATTATTCAATCTACAGCTGGTCTTGGTTTTGTATAACTAGCGTCCGGCCGATCCATAATTGTTTAGTAGGGTATCCGCCAGTTAGTCAGCAGTTTACTTCTACAAGAAGTCTCCTGTGTTACACTGTCGGTAGAGCACGGCGGGCGCTTCACGGCATGTGTGCTTGTCGTTATGACTGCGCCTCGTCGCTACCGTCCGTCGAGTTCCGGAGAGTTGGACGCGTTTCTCATAGCGCTACTTTAGTTTTGGAACGGACAAACCAATAACAACATAATAATGGATGAAACCATCATCAGATCTCGTCTCGTAAGTTTGCGGTTCTGAAATCAGGCCTATGCTCTAAGCAAAACGTGCTGCTTATTATAAGACTTACTAGTATTAGTCATATTTGTAGCCTTCTTCAGAGCGGACAACTTAAACGACGTAAAACGAAGAATTAAAATTGAAAATAGGAAAACAAAACCTTAATCACTTTTGTGTCTGTCTACAGATTTTAGTCTAAACCTATGTAATTTATTAAGGTTTTTTTTTTTGAAATTCTAAACCCTGGTTTTCTTTGTTTTATAGAATGTGATAGACGGCGACTTGTGCGAGCAGTTCAACTCGTTAGAGCCAGCGAAACAAAAGGCGATCGCTGGTGACTTGGAGAGAACGCCCGCTGAAGTGTCCAAAAAGTTGGAAGACATTAGAACTAGATACGCATTTTAAGTTATAGTGATTTCATTGTATTAGTAATTTAATCTAAGAAATAAAAATAAGAACTTAAATGCTATCCTTTTATTTATGCAAAATAATTCAGACAGCCACGCTTCTCTCTGGACTACACACTGCTTAAATAAATCCATGAATGCATAATATTATATCCCGCGCCATCACGTAACTCCAGACTGATCAGCTATAGTCACGGAGACACGCGCCTAGTCACGCAAAAACTACGTGAGACATTTTCTGACACAACCCATTCTTCCGAGGTTGACCTTATTTTGAGACAGGTGGCGCAGTCGGATCGAAACGGTGTCCTACTTTCATATCTGCAATCCGAAGCTTTCATGAAGTTAACATACCCATTCAGGTACCAGGAATCTGGAAGATAGCTTGTCTATACATGTGACTCGGGTTGGCTGGACAAATCTTCAATATAGCTCGCATTTAACTAGGTCAATAGGGGCACTTTATGTGACGGCTAAACACCCTTATTTCAGAATTTGTGCCGCTACTGAATCTTAGATAAATCGATCGAAAACGTGTCCAGCCATCTTGAAAAACCACTTTTTGCTGGTCTCTCAATCCTGGTAACGGAAGTGATTTTGACGACTTTTTGCATATCAACGGGCGTTACCTAAATTTGTGACAGGCATCGAGCTAAAAGTTTTGTGATACGTGCAGTGGTTTAGTAGACAAATGCAAAAATCTGTGTCCAGCCATCTTGAATTTACGTAGAAAACTTTTGGCTGGCACTTCCGAATCTAAATACCGGGGTTTTCGAATATGGTTCCTTTACTAACATTTAGTGACGCAATTTGTGACAGTAATAACGTTTGATTTATGGCGTCACAATGTAAGGGTTTACGAGAAATCAGTAAAACTTAGTGTCTATAGGTATTGAATGTCTTTGGTCCAGCCAGCTTTAATTCAGGCTGGCTGGACCAAAGACATTCAATACCTATAGACCGGACATCACGAACAAAATTTTCGTCCGAAAAAGTGTGTCCTGCTGGATACAAGTCTATGAGTTTTTTGTAGTACGCTCCGCTACCGCTCCAATATTCATATATTATTCTAGATGGCGTTACTGAGACATGGGATCAAAGTTTTTCTATGACATTTCCATAACATGCCCGCTCTATAGTATTTTAAATCTCTTTGTGGCTGGACACATGTTTCTCCGCTGCCTGATGATCATAAACATCGCATTTTTTTTTCGCAGTTTGCGTTGCATCGTTACCTTTTTTGTAGTAAAATTTTAAAATGTATCGAATTTCTTCATTAGATTCACTCATCTTGACAATACGAAAAACAAATGAAGATGACACATTTTCCTAATTTGCATTTGGAATGTATGTTCTTTAAAATTTAACTTTCAATGATACCAAAACCAGCCAGATACAAATAGTATAGCCAAAGAGATTTTATTACAAGTTCTGAATACATACTATAATGCGAAAAGACTTTTCCCCAACCCAATATTTATATGTATACGTCATAGCAACCGTAACTCATTTTAACGTTTCGCCGTTTTCTCAAACGCTTTCACAATTTTATCATAATATATATCACGGATTAATTATACTCAACAATGGAATTCGTATAATGTAACATATGGAAAAGTGTGATATAATTATAATTAAGTAGAACCAAGTGAGATACATAATGATTGAAATACTTAATAGATGTACCTATACTCCATCCGATTAGGTAGTTACCAAAAAGTAAACAATTTTGACATGTATTTTTAGTTAATAACACAGTTTAAATATAAAATGCAGCTGAAAACAAATTTAGATACAACAAAAACGATTACATGATAAATTAAACAATTTGTTTAAACAGTAGTTGTATTAAGCGTTTATGTAAAAAGACTTGTCAAGATTGTTTACCTTTAGTTAACTACCTACTCGGATGGAGTATAGGTACACAATTATTTAAACATTAGGTCCGGAACTAGGGTACCTATACCTACCTACAGCGTAATTTATAAATCCCAAAAGACCATTTCCATTGAAAGTGAATTACGAATACTTTTATAATAAAATAGCAGACGTCACGCGGTTACCCGCGTAGTTCCCGTTCCCGTGGGAATACATAGATACAAAGTAGCCTATGTTACACAGGGTGAATGTAGGTTTCCAATGGTGGCAGAATTTTCGAAATCGGCACAGTAGGTACTTTTTGAGTTTATTCATTACAAACATACACACACACAATTTTTTCCTGTTTATAATATTAGTATAGATAATCTATGTTTGCATGCATGTAGATAATCAATCAATCAAAATTTTATTTCGAACAATAGTCCATATGGGTTAGTAGCGAGTAGGTACTAAGGAGCTATGTTAGTACGACAAATAGAAAACAATCTTACACACCAGTCTAAAAATTTGTGTCGTACGAAAATAGGAAAATGTTACGTTTAATAAGAGAAAATCCACGTTGCGTCATTTATTCTTCTATATTGATAGACCAACCATGGGGTCGACCGATTCGAAGTCACGACCTCTCGCTCTTCACTCGTCATTCCAAGTCCTTCACCGTTGTGCTAGTATGTACCGTAAAATCGGGAAAAGGGACTCAGGGGTGAACAGAAAAAAACCAAAGGAGAATTTTCACTTAAGTTAAAGTTGTTTGTTACATACGAGGACTAATGCCTTTAAGGGAGGAGGTTCACATCTGACGGAACATGCGCCGAGCGTTTGCGACAATGTACCTCGACGCACTAACGCATCATCCGTTGAGTGTGAACCGTCAAGTGTTACATTTGTCTGTTCTGGCGTTACGCGACCGATAATACGCGACGCATGTTCCGTCAGACCTTCCCTAAATATTGAGATAAATAATATTTCGGTACCTTGTTAGTATCAAATAATATTAAACTAGAGTGAATTATCCTCCTTAAAGTTTTGTTTCTATTCACCCTTGAGTCCCTGTTCAACTAATTTTACCGGAAGGTATCTGAGTAACAGTTCAGTTGAGGAGTTCAACAGTCGTCATACTCAAATTAGTCTGGTAATTGTATTGTACACACGGCTGCACATCAAGCTATACATTTTCAGCTTATGCTGATCTCGCATTGTAAAGTATTTCCGTACAATGCGAGATCAGCTTATACTACAGCTTACTGGAAATGTAGCCACCTATAGCTTGATGTGTAGCCGTGCGTGTGTACTAATTAGCTAGAACAAAACACAAGATATTAAAAGCTGTTGTTTAGTAGTTTAAAAACGATTATTTTAAACATTGAGCCATATTAGGACTTTCTCTTGTGTCGTGGGTTACAAGCATTAAACTCACATACACAAACAACCAAACCCAGAACAACTACCCGTATGCCCTACAGATATTTGTTCCTCGCGGGAATTAAACCCGAGACACGCGGCGCAGTAGCCAAAATTGCTCATCCGCTGCGCCAACCGCACCGTCGTTTTATACTTATCCAGAAATCCTCATCTAGAAAAGGACGTATTATCAATACATACCGGATTCAGGATATCCGAATGACTGACTCGCTGGCTTAGGTACTTTACATTATTTATTAGTAACCATTATTGAAATTTTGATCACTATCGAGTGAAAAATAATAATAAGCTACTAGATATCTATTATAGCCTATCAGCAGATTATATCGACGTGGTATCCGGAGATGATGTTATTGCAAAAAGGCTCTCTCTTGGTCAGTTTTATGAAACATGGAATGAATACTAAGTTTCAACTTTCAAGTAAACTCCCAAGAGTATTACCTACCTACTCAGTTCAGTAGCCAGCCGCGTGCTCTGCCATAATACGAATACTTAGTAGTAAACATAGCGTTTAAAATTAAATAAGCGCTTGGCGCTCTGTTATTAATCGTCCCACATTACAATATTTGCCTCACCTCGTGGCCTAAAATGCAAATAAGAGAAAAATGCCACGACTCCTCGCGAGCACGTGAAACAAACGTTACCATGACAATGATATCGATCGGCGGCTTTTCCGAGGCTTTTCCCTGAAAGTCTCATTCGCGTGTCGCCTTCTGAAACCATAAGGCACCGAAAGTCTAGACACCCAGTTCGATACTCGCCGGGTTGTTTACCGTCTGACCCTTTTAATGCAATCGCGTTTATTATAATTGCTCAACCATGGATGCGTGCGTGTCAGTGCCGTTAATTTAAAAGAACTGCCTGTCTGGTGATTGAATCGTGTCGGTAGTGCGGGTCCAGCAGCCGTGGACAATGAGTGCACGCGCGAAGCGAACCGAGACGCGAGCTCGCCGGCAATGCGCGAGCGTCCGTTTTTAAAAAGCACTCATTAGCCGGTGCACCGTAACTGCGCTGCTAAAGTACGAAACACAACGTGTGTGCAATACGGGGCATTAGAAAGTGTAATGAATACTGTGGTGCGATGCTGTCAGTGAGCAAGCCGGCGTCGTTAGTCCAGCAGAAGAAGCAGCAGTGGGCACGGGAGAGAGGTGCGTACTACGTCGGTGGTGCGTTCGCGCGTCTCGTGCAGCAAGCCGCGTCGCCCGCGCTGCCGCCAGTGCGCCGCCGAGCTGGTGCACAACCGCATCTGCATCACGCTCCTTTACCATTTCGAAACACATTCACGGTCGTGATTCCATCAAGGAGATTTACTAGCATACGCGGCTTTTCGACACGTTGGTTTAACTAAAGTTATTTCGGATTGCGACAACGTAAGACGGTACGTAAACAATTATGTTTTTGTAAACTTTTTGGACAGAACTTTAGTTCTTGAAATACTACGCATATCTAATCTAAGACCGGCTCGTTACATTTTACCTAGAAATGGACATAAATCACGACATCAATTTCACTTTCTGCTGTAGCGTTTGTAAAAAATACTTATTGTAAGTACCTAGGTATGATGTCACACGATATCTTATTAGGTTTTCCCAAAGAGATTTAAAATACTATAGAGCGGGCATGTCAAGGAAATGTCATAGAAAAACTTTGATCCCATGTCTCAGTAACGCCATCTAGAATAATATACGAATATTGGAGCGGCAGCGGAGCGTACTACAAAAAACTCATAGACTTTTATCCAGCACACACTTTTTCGGACGAAAATTTTGTTCGTGATGTCCGGTCTATAGGTATTGAATGTCTTTGGGTTTTCCATTTCAATGATTTACAAGTTACAACAAAAAATGGATGAATATCGTGCTACCTAAGTACCTAAGTAATCATTTCGATTTTCTAAGCATTATCTAAATAAAAAGTTTCGTTTTATTAAGCCCGGTGAGAAAGCACATTTCTTCGAATACGATCAATATAGTACTTACTTACTTACGTTTTATTTCAAATGTAGGTACCTACATACTTAGGTGAAAACGAATGTCTAAATTTAAAATTGTACAATAATATTGTAGAATAGGACCTACCTATGGATTCGAAATCACGCTCGTTAAGCAAGCAATTCAAAAATGTGCTACCGAGTGGCCTAAAGCTGGGTCAGCGGTTATTAATGTAGACACTTACGACAAAGTCACTAAAGCTAACCGCTTCGCTTCGTAAGCGCCTATTGTGTTACGAAAGCAATTCTTATTTTAAATTAACCGTATTGAGTCACATAAAACTCCAATTAGGTCGTCAGTGTTTCCGTCGTCAGGAAGTACCTACTTTAGTTTACGACAGCGGAATAGCCATCAAATTGTTTCCTCGCTTTTTAAATGACAACGGAGCGTTACCAAATGACAATAGTAAAAAAACTATTGTTACTTTATTGACAATGTTGGGGGCGGCTGTTGATAAAACAATCAGTCACAATATGAATTCAAGGTGAGCTTTGTACCTAAGGAACATGATCTCCATAACTCTAGTGTGAGGCATCCACGCACGAGGCGCTGGTATTCAGTGAAAGACAGCTGGCGTATATGTTTTTAATATAGGTAGGTTGGTACCTACTCGTAGATTAAAATCAGAAACACCCTACAAATTGGGACAACGTCCACAAAAAAACCACTCGGCTATCAGTCGTATTGATTTGTAGAACTATAAGCTTTAATCTTTAATTACCTATGTCATCATCATATAACCAATCTTTAACTAAGTTACATTAACTACTATTGGTAGGATTAGGTAGGTATGGTAAGTAGGTACTTAAAACACAAAACTTTTTTATCTAGATAGAACAGGCATAACGTCAATGAAGTGTAAAAATTAATTAAACTTCAGTTATTCCAACGAGATAGTAAATCTAATTAACATTTCAGTGAAATCAATTTGTTTCATATCTAAATCAAATCAAAACATTGGATGAGTAAGTGACAGGTATAGGTTGCAATCTAATTACATAGGGTAAATACGCTAAAAGTCGGCCCCTTAACGAATTTTCTAACTTTGGATCGCTCTGGCTCCATCAGTTTGCAACGAAGCATGCCATGTGATGTAGTTTTACATAAGTTGGTTAATCTATTTTATGTTTATAGGCATAGGATTGACTTTTCTACTAAAAGCAAAGAGTAAGAACGAAAAAACCTTAAACTCGGCCATTTACGCCCCATAGTCGGTCGCATTTTTCCCAAATGTCGGCCGGGTATACGGTGGTTAAAAATAAGACAATGAAACATTACCAATAAGATTATTAAAAAAAGTTTTAAGTGAAAACGAGCGTAGTACCTATCTAAAAACTACTTTTTATTCTTCGCAGTTTAAGCTACATGGGTAGTAAGTTCCAAAGAGAAATTGATATTTGTATCCCGAACCCTACTTATTGAGTTTTCATAAATATTAAAATGGTAAGTAGATCAATATTGTAATATTTTATAATTAATTAATTTGAACCCTTAGTTACATCAAAACTTAACCTCGTTTTTATAATAATACCTACTTAATCAACTTTGAGCAAATTATTTTGAAATATATTAAAATTTTAAAACTGACTACCCGTCCAACGTAATCACCCTGTATAGTAGCGCTCGGATTCGAGGCTGGCCGAAATTACGATCTTTAATATTTCTAAAGTCGGCCCCTATTTCTCATGCCTTATTTCTCAAGATTGAACTAAAATTACCCCGGCCGGTTTTTGGCGGTTAGACGTGAAATAGATTTATTTACTTATAAGCTTTGCAAATTCTCCTAATAAACCAAAGGAATAGGTAGATTTGCAGATTATAAAACAGACTGCATTCTACTTAAAGTCGGCCCCGGTCGAGATTCCGGCTTTAAACCAAAACTGGTATTCTAATGGCGGTAAAACTAACCTTATATTAATACCAAAGCATAAAACAAAAAAAAAATGTCTTACCATTGTAATATCAATCCCCGAAATATGGGTATTCACAGAAAGTAAGCTATTTTTACTATGAACTTGACACTTCAACGCCGGCATCGCTAAGGACGCTCAGTGTGCGAAAAGCGAGGGACGTAATCGAATACTAACAGTTTTTACGTATAGAGTATGAACAAAAGATCCAATTCCAGTAGCCAAATTGTGACTTAATTTCCTTTTCAATGAATGCAAGTTAAAAATGTGCAGACTGCCGACCTTTGGGGGGTGGCCGACGTTTGGCGTATTTACCTTAGTTGTTATTAAGTAAAGTCCCTGACACATTAAAATCTCTCCTAATTATAGATAGTTACACCCTAAACTCTACAGGCTTTCTGTATAATTTCCACTCATTATCACAAAAACCTAATGTTGGTCACAAAAACCTATGTAAATGTAATTGTTCTCAAATTTTTCAATTAAATTAATTCAGCAGGTGGGTTATTAATATTTACTTAAAATATGTAGGTAAATAAATAAATAAAATAACTTTATTGCATAGTATTTATTATCATCTTGGCTTAAATTACCTACATGTCAGGGAGTCTTCATTTAAGCATAGAAATGCCTGTAGTTGAAGGCTCCGCCGCGCCCGCCGCTCTTCCCTTACCTACATTATAAATATGCAACTAGGCAAACGACGAAAGCAAAAAAAGTAAAATAAATAAAACTTATTAAGTAACATAGGGAACAAAATAATAAACGATCTATTGTATTATTATATGTGTTTGAGTTGAGTGTATTTGGGTGTGACGGTGTGCGTGTGTGGGTTCGCGTGTGTGTGTGTGTGTGTGGTGTGATTCATGTGTGATATACGTAATTGTCTACTCCTTTAGTTTTGGAGGCAGGGTTACTATTTCTTAAGCCACCTTTCACAACCATAACGTACAGTAGGTACGTAAGAAACTATTGTTATTTGTAACTAAGGTTTTTCTTTTATCAGTTTTTTTTTATTGTGAACTCTCAGACCAATAATTTTATTGGTCTGAGTGTGAACTACCCTACCTACATTAATATTTCATCAGAATGCGATGCAGAACAGATAGAACGAGAATTGATGATCAAACAAAATGTATTAGTGCGAGAGCCGGCTGCAAAAATACCTACCTCATCGGCTACCCCAATAAGCTGTATTTAGATCGTTAACCGACACTTAAACACGTAAAAAAAAACAGGTCTGCCAGAGCCAATCCTGCCGGGTCATAGAAATAATTGATATTTTTTGACGTAATTTTTTAGTAAAAATTACCTCATAAGATACCCGAATGAAAGTGCTGGCAGCAGTTAACCATTGATTAGTTATGTAAAAAAAAGTTGGTCTGCCATTGCGCAGCCTGCCGGAAGTACTTGGCAGACCCCTTTGAATATGCCCTTCTGATACACTAAACCTACCTCATCGAGTACCCGGATGGGACCAACGCTAAATAATAACCAAGATATCCCTGATAATGGATCAAAAAGTCTGCCAGGTCTAAGCTTGCCGAAACTTAGTGTTCAAAGCGTTTGAAGTTCATAGGGAGCATAATTTCACCTGTAGTCAAAATAACATTATTTTGTATACAACTATAGGAATATTAAATATTTTTTATCAAAACATTGAATAAAACAACAAGCGTAGAGATAATAGATGTATATTAAAAATTTAGCACAATCACTACGAGTTCAATAACATGCTTACAATTTATATACAACTATCAAAACTTAGTTTAAGTTGGCATTACAGTTACCTGAATTCTGTATTTATATGTGGGTTTAGGGAACTAAGTAGGCTTCTGAGTGTAGAACCTGTTATTGCGTAAATCATCGTAGGAACCGCTAACGCCTAACCAAACTGACCACCCCCAGGATCTCTCAAAATCCAAGTTTAAACAATAATGGTTAGGTTGACTAGCCATTTACTGTCAATACCTGAGTAGGTACGATAACTATCTTAATTCAAAAATTACAAGCCATTAAATAACTAGCTACAATGATGGTGAAATGACAGCAAGAACTATTTTAAAAAATATAAAGATGCAAAAAAAAATGAAAATCAGTCAGATTGAACTGTACTAATGTAAATCATTAAAAGTTTGTACAAAAATAAAATTATAACTTAACGTAGAATCTCAAATTAATAAAAATCCCTTCATCACTTGAACTGTCATATGACTTATCAATATCGTCGTCCTCTGAATCATTAATTATAGTAGACTCTACACTGAGTGGTGTTGGCTCACCTTCATACCATAGAGGTTCTAGGCGATTGTTATTCCCACCCGTATTTTTTGGTATATAATTTTATCCGTTTATTTGAACATGCGTTTTGCCACATAGCGTTTACGAAAGCCGTTCGCAATATTTTTTGTTTTATAACCTTTTTACATGGCGGCATTCTACATGAACTATAATTCCTATTTTTTTCAACAAGGGACCTTTTAATTTTTTGCTTGCATATGTTTTATTAAAGACTAGCTTCTGCCCGCGACTTCGTACGCGGATTCTGTTGCTTATGCCAGCAACAACGGGGTCGTCAAAATCGAAGATCTGAAACGTCTTGTGTCGAATTCTAAAAGCCCGGGGACGGGAAATCAATGGGATGCCAACTTAAACTAAGTTTTGATAGTTGTATATAAATTGTAAGCATGTTATTGAACTCGTAGTGATTGTGCTAAATTTTTAATATACATCTATTATCTCTACACTTGTTGTTTTATTCAATGTTTTGATAAAAAATATTTAATATTCCTATAGTTGTATACAAAATAATGTTATTTTGACTACAGGTGAAATTATGCTCCATATCAACTTCAAACGCTTTGAACACTAAGTTTCGGCAAGCTTAGACCTGGCAGACCTTTTGATCCATTATCAGGGGTATCTTGGTTATTATTTAGCGTTGGTCCCATCCGGGTACTCGATGAGGTAGGTTTAGTGTGTCAGAATATCCAAAGGGGTCTGCCAAGTACTTCCGGCAGGCTGCGCAATGGCAGACCAACTTTTTTTTACATAACTAATCAATGGTTAACTGCAGCCAGCACTTTCATTCGGGTATCTTATGAGGTAATTTTTACTAAAAAATTACGTCAAAAAATATCAATTATTTCTTCGACCCGGCAGGATTGGCTCTGGCAGACCTGATTTTTTTTACGTGTTTAAGTATCGGTTAACGATCTAAATACAGCTTATTGGGGTAGCCGATGAGGTAGGTACTTTTGCAGCCGGCTCTCGCACCATATGCATTTCACGCATAGGTATATCTTGTAATGAATTTTAGCATAGAAATCTAAATACCTAATAGAATTTTAGGGAAAGTGATAAGGACTTTTACGGTAAGTAAGGGCATTTAAAACGCGTGCTGCTCACATACGTACACTTTTTGAAATTGAAAAGCACGCGTGAAAAACCCTGAATTCTGAACTTATAGAATCAAATCCTAAAAGATAACGATACCGGGCTGGTATGCGCAACCCCACGTCAAAGCGCGTATTTTGCGTATGAAATAATAAAATCCTAAATCATTTATTGAAATTAAGCCAGGAATCAGTACATTTTCAAAATAAAACAAAACACAAGACTGTCCCTCTAAACGTCCCACATAATATGGTGCGTTAGGTTACAGCCGCATTTCGAAACAACTATTTTTATCGTTGATTTTCTACAATTCCTAAATATAAAAAGTCTGACTGACACATTAAACAATTACTAACAGTTTCGATCTACATTAGACAGCTAACGTGCTGCCTGGCGTTAAATAATGTAACAGAAACACTGGCCGCTCGTTAATACCTAGAGACGGTCTGCGCCTGCGCTCCGCGAGAGCGTGACGGCTCAAACAAAATATACAATTACTAGATAAAACACTTGTTTTTATTTACTATTCGGTATTTTCCTTTGTTATCTACTTGCCAGTCGTTCATTTAAAATAGGAAAACCTCCTTACGAAATCTTTTTAGATTCAGTCGCCGTTAAAAATGCGCGAACGGATAACAGCTGTAATCGATCCGTACTTAGGTTTATATAGTGAATTATTCAGGCCGTGACTATAGAACGCCACATTTCACTTTCCACTAAAGTTCAACGAATTGTTGTAGCTTAGGTATATGACCCAGATCCTTGGCCGCCTGTTCACGGATAAGTAAATATTTTCCTAGAGTCATAAATTGTTGGTGTTTCCACCGCTTCCGGCACAAATATGTAACGTTACGTGTAGCTTATTGCACACCCACGTGGTACAGTCAACAGCACGATTACAGAAATGATTCGAGTAATTTAGCCTATTGATGTGTAGCAAGTTTTTCAAAACATAACCGACGACAACATGATTACGGTTCCGTTTAACATTCCTTTCGTTTGTTTCCCAAACCGAGCTTTGCGTGTTGTGTGTCGGCACAAAATAAGTAAAGTTAAGCCTATACGTCCCCATTTGTACATAGACCGCCACCGCTTACTAACAGTAATTGACCTGTTAAAGCAAATAGAAATATGTAGGTACGTGCCATAAGAACAATGCTATTGTTTCGTAAAAGATTACAAGAACAAACGAAAGTGATCTTCAGTGATATACCAACCATAGTGAGCACACTTATATATGTATTTATGTAACAGTAGAACCATTTAACATGTTAAAATCTCAAGTCTAAATTGTTATCTGTTCATCTGCATATTATTATTTAGATGATATCCGCATATCCACTTACCCTAATGCCAGTAATGAGTGTGATTTATTTTTAAGTGCACATAACAAACACGTAAGCTTTAAATGGTTTATAGGTACGTCCCGTCTTTGAATTACCTGGTAATAACTATAAATAGTAATTGACTTTTTCAAACCTCAATTTTTATAGTCACAAAGTTACAATAAAGTATGAAAATATCAAAGCCTTTCAATGGTTGCGTGTTGCCCGCACTAAAATAAAGCTGCGGTGGTTTACAACACTTGCTCACTATAACATTCTATTATGCAGCTCGCATGAATGACTTACGTTTTCAGCGTGCCCTATCGATAAAACTAAAACCCTTTGCACATGAAAGGGGAAGGTTTTTCATTTATCTTTTCCGAATAAAAAAATTGAACAGTTAATTCAAAGTCGACTGTTGTCATGGCCGGTAGTTATCAGGTTTATTTTTCTAATAAAAATAGAAAGTAGTCTATTACAAGAATAGTGTCAGTGTTTGTTTCGTTTGAATTTGTTTAGTGTTAACGTAATATTATTATGGTGTTAAAGGCAAAACAAAATAAACCAATTTTGTTATTTTCAGAGGAAATGTCCCACCTCTATCTGCCTTGGGGTTCCGGTGAACGGTATACGAATCGTTTGCAAGTACGGAACCAATTCGCGAGTACATTGGAGCTTCATAAGCAGTCGTCGTACGAGTACCAGGAGCCTGTGCAGCGTCAGCGGAGTCCTAGCCTACCGCCGATACATAACATTGAAGAGAGGTCAGTGAAGGATGACAGGAGGAACAATGTGCTCAACCGAAACATGACAAGCGCGAAGAGGTTCTCATTTTACGACGAAGACGGAGAAGGTGACACTTCGGGCTACGGCAGCGACGCTCTTAACCATATGAATAGAAGCGGACACAGGGCGCTTCACGAGGCTAGCAACCGCAGCCCTGTGGTGGCGTGGCAGCAAGAGGGAAAAGACAACAGGTAAGACTTAAAACTTGGTAAATAGATTACCTTGAGTGCGGAAACTTACGGATTTAGTACAGTCGCGTTTCACCTACCTACCTATTGTAAGTTACTTACGTTTTATTGTTTTATATTTTGCAACGTTTTGTGCACTTTCAATTTTTAACGCCGCTTGTCACGCGTGTACTAGATACGTTTAAATAACGCGGAAAATTGAGAACGTACATAAATGGATTGTGCAATACTGTTCGGCATAAACTTTTAACCGACTTCATAGAAGGAGGGGGTTTTGAATTCTCTAATCTAAGTACTTATGAGTAGGATAATAGCTAGAGTAGGTACCTATCTATAAAGGTGCATGTACTTAAGTCCTAAGCAGCTGATCTTCAAAGAATCCAGGGAAAAAAGGAACCGTTTTTTCGTACCATTTCTGCACACCTTTCCCTCCAAATATCAGAATCAGTAGAGGTTTACGTTGACGTTGTCATTAAGTAGCACATTTTTCAAAATTAGTATAAACAACAAACAGCAGACATGCAGTGAAAATGTAGCTTTGAAAACTAATAAGTAAACTATTTTCCTCTATTTTCCTACCAAGGGACATAACGATATTGAATAGGATTGAACCCCACGTGAACTAATGAGCAAGTTTAGGCAGGTAGGTACCAACTTATTTAGTTTAGTTCACTAAAATTAGGCAATCCCAGTATCCTATTTAGTGTTTTGCCGTTGTCACTAAGAAAACTCTGCTGTCACAGATTTACTTTACTAACATCTTGTAAAAGCGTACGTAAATTATAATACCTAATTTAAGAATTTCTCAGCGATAGCGAAAACTTTGTGATCGGTGTAATACAACAGGCTTGTTCCTCATTGCCTACATGGGATTACTAGGAACTTAATCTTACAAAGTCATTAATGGCGAAATGTGGGTGTACTATGAAATCTCTGCCTAACCCTTAGTGAAATATGATGTTATGTGAAAAAAAAACGTAAAAACGTAAAACTTTCGATAGGTTGTATGCAGCTTTAAGAGATGAGTGATGACGAAGCACTCATTAAAAACACCCGCACTAGTTTTACTCTCATTATAATAGAATAGCGTGAAGATATCTCATACCTGCGCAAGTGAAATCAATACGACGTTAGACATTCAGTCCCCAACAATTTGCTATTTATCGGTAATAAAGGCAATTAGTTTCCACTAGCTTAGACCGCGGTGCCTTTGTTGTATGAAAAGTTTTTGCGTGCAATTCTAGCTTTTCTATTCGTAACCCTCTCTAACAAAACAGTAGGGATAGTTTAAATATTGTCTATGCTTGTGATAGAATAATTAAGCGTCGGTAGGTATATAATGTAGTGTAGGTACTGGTAATCAATTGATGGTATGTAAATATGTGTCACAGACTCATAACTTATGAAGTAGGTAGGTATGGCTATAAATATTTATAATTATGTAGACTGTCGTTATTGTGTAGGCGTTTTCAGAACCCCAACAGACTGACAACCAGTCTCGCCAAGATTTGTCGTATTACCCAGTAAATGATTTGCGGCTTTTTAAGCAGTTGTATAGGTACCTACTGGTATTGAGCTCCATCGGGTTTGATTGCGCCGCAACATAGTTTGGGAAAGACTCGAAACATCCCAAGCAGCAAAAACTAGTACTATAAAGAACCATAGAACGTTTTGTAAAAAACTGTACTTGGTCCTATAAAACCCCAAAGAACGTTTCTATTATTCGGCAGTGGCGCATTTATATCTCTGTTCAGTGACAAAATAATTGTATTGCAGTGTTCCTCATGACGAAACAGTCCAATAAAATCTCTGTAACAGTGATGCAGGTCTCAAAATAATGATGTCCTGACTACTGTAGGACCTTTTATAGTACTTTTTCATACTATACAAGAGTTTTAGTTTTCTTTACCTCACCTTTTTCATTCACCATTCATTATTTTACATTCGTGATAGTTCAGAGTGCAAAAAATAATAAAAATAATTTTACGAAAGGATACAAGTAATCTGAGGTAAGTAAAAAAATATTTTGTTATTATAATAATAGTCTATTTCGGTGGAAATGACGTGCGACTGCAGCTTTACTGACAAACTAGGGATAGGTTTACCATGAATTTAAAGTGCCCCCCTCGAATTGTTGAGCTTTTACTAAAATATTTATCATATAAAGTGATTTCAATATTTTAAGAGCCATTATAGTACTTGCCGTGATAATGTTTTCACTGTCAGTCATCGTGGATTCAACCTAAAATTGGGGTTCTGTGTGAGCATGACTGAATATATTTATAATACACATTTTTTTTTACTACTTTTCTGAAGACCATTAATGAAAAAAAAAAACTGAATTATAAACTGTTAACTGACGAATAGTGAGAATTGATCATGTAACCAGTTTTTATTTCCTTAGGAAGAACTTACGTACTTATATCAAGTTTTACGTACCTAATGTTTATATTTCTTTGTAATTTCACTGAACTATAGAAGCAATACCTTTATAAATTTAAACTGCAGTCAACATTGTATTTTTGCAGGGTACCTAATGGACGCCAATATGGATATCGATATTTTTTTTAGTCGAGACGATTTCATGCTGCTCATAGCAGCATGCAGCAGCAGCAGCTTCAAATTGAATAGGTATTCCTGTGAAGTGAATATTCTAATATTTTATGTTTTTGACATTGTTTCGAGTACCTGATATCGTACAAGCTGAGTTAATTATGTGGGTTGATTTTAACGTGATATCAAGACTGTTAGAAGATGAGAAAAGAAAGGTTTTTCTTTTTTAGTTTAAAATAAAGAACCATGTAATTAAAAAAGATTTTTATTTATGTACCATCATATATACCATCGTACTAAACTTTTTGTTGCTTCATGCGAAATATTATAATTAATGGCCCAGTGTTTACGCCATAACGAAATTGTTGGTGTTTTACGAATGTTGAATTATTGCTTGAAGATTCAGAAAAATCGCTGGAATAAGGACTCTCTTCAGAAATAATATCTTTGTAAGGCACATTTTGTACGGAACCGTTTCCCGTAATTGTGATTCTAACTTGATTTTGGCTACTATTATTACTTTGTTTGATGGTGAAAAAAAAACAAAGCTGCTTTTTCAAAATCGTCTATTCACTTATATAAGTTCCACTGCGTTTAGATATTTCTTTTCCAATTCTTTAAATCCATTATTATTTTTTGTTTTTAGGGCAGAATGCATCTTGCATTAATTCCGTATCAAAATGTCTGAACATTGTTGTAAAAGCGAGCCAATAATCCTTTATGGGACTTAGCTGTCATTTAATAGAAACATTTATCTACGTTTATGTGCCACTTTTGCGTCATTAAAGTGATAGATACCCATTTATAATACCAAACAGCGCATTGCTAGGCACCAAAAAAGTTGTTATACAAAAATTCTGCTCTATAATAGTGTCTGTGTGATATGCTTATCGACAAAATTATAATATGCATCTAAAAACTAATATAATACACTAACGTTCTATTAGCGTGCTCTAATATTTGACTACATCACAAAAACACTCTATTGTAAAGTCTTTTGTGACTACTAACGCACAAGTACTATAGCAGCGATCTGAATATCCACAACATCACAATATTACCCTGTAGTTGAGTGTTCATCACTGCTATAACGAAACTACTATTGCAGTACGTTTGGAACCCTTAATACGCTAATCAGATAAATAAAGGCACCTGCTAACAAATTTATAGAGCAATATTATTATGTACCAGTTATATTAGCACTTGCTTATAGTACTTGACTATAACGGTTGTATAAAATGGCGTAGTAAACGTTTACATTCTTTGTTTATAGGTATTTTTAGCTCTTTAAGCATTTAGAGCAATAACGTACTGTAGAACGCTTTTATACAACACCCTGGCACCGCTAAAACCTTAATAAATCGTTTATAGAGCTTTTTAGAGTTATGAACTGAAATAATAGGACTGAATTGCTGGTTGGGATAAAATGAAAACTATTGTTATTACTTTACCTCTCTACTGGGTGATTTTTCATAACATCTGTATAAAATGGGCAGGCAAGGCTTGGTCAGGATATTTCTCCTCGTGTCCAAACTTTTATCTAAGTGACAGGAAAAAAATGTCTATGGAGACATTACCTCCATAGTAGTCATAAATGCTAACATATTTTTTTTATTGTAGGAACAGGGACTCCGGTGGCGGTAAGTCAGGCATGTCTGATGGGGCGTGGTCAGCTCGAAGCCCAAGGACATCGGAAGAGGGACGACTGCGGTGGGGGGACCGCGGTGTCGCCACCGGCCGGCTATGGGAACCTACAGCTCCCAATGCTAGACTGCCCCAGGTATATAGATAGATAAACTAATGTAATACATAGTCTAAGATAATTTCGTGCCACTCCAGAAACTAACTATCTTATCATTCAAACCATACTTGATCATTGTATATGGTCAAACCAGCATAGAGCCTATAGCTAAAACGAATCATATTTCGAAGTTCGATTGCTTATTAACCCCGAACTAAGACTTTTTAACTGGCCAACAACAATATTCACTAGACTGATTTGGGATTTGGGACTGATTGGCTCTATCTAGCCGTAGACGCTAGGGGTTTCTTTTCGTGATTGCTACGAATATAAAAAATTTGAATATTAATAGCCTAATTAAGAATCGGTGCACCGAGGAATTTTTATTTTAACATCACTACATAATGGGACCATGAATCCTTATCTGTAATGGCTTATTGATATAAACGACTATAATTACTTTTTATTTTGCATTTAGATGCCAAATCAAAAGAAAGGCACACCGTCATGGGTGGAACGTGGACTAAATATGATTGAAAACACAGCCGAAGTTCTAGTCATAGACCAAAGAAGTTCGAGCAATAGTACTGGAGTAGATTGTGACAGATCATCCTGTAACGGGAGCGATGAAGGAAGGTAAGTCGTACCAATAACCATAAATATCCATTTTTTACCACAACGAAATAACAGCAACATTATTGATATCATCATATACTTTTCAGAACATTTATAAGAGGACAAAACGTCCCAATAGAGCCTGAAATTAAAGCTCAGCGAGAAAACAAACGGTTGAAAGCATTAGAATTACAATCAGCTATATTAAATCAGTTAGAAGACAGAGAGAAACGACGCCAAGAAGAAAGGGAACAACAAATAAGAGAAGAACGACTAGAAGAATTACGCATACAGAGACAACAAGAAGAAGACAGACAAAGACTAGAAAATGAGAGAAGAAAATTAGAGGAGAAGCAAATGATGGAGCAAAAAAAATTAGACACGTTGAAGAGAGCCCTGGAAGATGCTGAAAGGAAGGCAAAGCTGGACAAAGAAAAGAGGTTTAGTTTCCACAAGAGAAATGCTATCTTAAATAATAATTCCAATATGGAAAACGTTCAGAAACCAAAAATAGAGGAAACTCCAGTAGCAGAAACAACACCTCGTGTGGATCCTACGAGTCCAACTAAAACGAGTAGAACATACGATATTCATTCCGCAAAAAGTCAAAAAAGAGACTGTAATTCTCACCAAACAACGGAATTTAATTCTCCTAGATCAGTAGGTCCTGGGAATCTCAATTTGTTTATTCATAGCGTACCTCCATTAGCTCTAGCGGATGGACAATTTAACATCGTGCCGATTGGGTTAAATGGTACCAATGAAATAATAAACACGCAGCAAAATAATATTCAATTAGCGGTACTAGTTCCCCAGAATGTGGCCAACAATTTGTACAGTGTATCGTTAAACTCTTTAAACAATACGAATGAAATAACGGATATCGGGAAATTATTGACACCAAACAAATATCGAACATTGAGAATGAAAGACGCGTCGACTCAAACTGATTCAATATTTAAATCAACTACAGATAAAATTATAGAAACCGACGAACCCGAAAGATATATTGACAAAGATTATCCAAATATTGATGAAAATGCACCACAGGATAGTCTGAAAAAAGATAGACGGTTCCGATCCGAGGAAAGGTATAAGAAAGACTTAGAAAATCGACCGAAATGGGGGGTTAACCGACCTGTAGCTCAGTACAAAAAACAAAGTGAGAAAGACCCATTTTATAGCCAGAAAAGAAAAATACGCCAAAAATATAGACCTCAAGCCAGACAATATTTATCACATTCTAGTGATGATAGTCGTTCTCCAAGTCCACCAACAAGGTCTGAAAAAACAATCGAAAACGGTAATAAACATCGCAACTCATTAAGTCAATCGTATTGGAGAAATAAACGATCTAGTCAAGATAATAACATATCAAAATCTATCAATATATCCGAATCTATAAACAATTTACAAACAGATTTTAATCCCTTGGGACAATTAACAGCCACCGAAATTACTGAAAACAAAAAGTCACCCAAAACGTCTCCAATGAAAAGAATGACATTATCCCAGAAATTTATTAACGATAAATATGGAAACAGAAAATTGTGGATAGATGATGTAAATGACAGAAATGGTAAAACTAATGGGTTCGATGCTGAAAACCGGAAGAAAATAATAGACCAAATAAATATTGCCAAAAGAGAACTTTTTGATAAACAGGAAGATCAAGAAAATTTTGTAAAAACCAAATTTTAGATTTAGATGTTTCCATACGGAAATAACTCAATATGGCTAGTCATTCAACACGTAGTGGAAAATTAGGTTACTTACGACTCGAGACGCTATCGATTCAACGGTTTCCAAGTTTGCGGGGCATCCAGTTGGATCGATACGCCCCTAGTATCAAGTTAGCTGTACTTCACATACTTTATCTTAGTAAATAATAATATGTCTAAAATAGACGAATTATTCGATAAAAAGAAAGATGAGGCTCCCATGTTGGACTTGTCTAAAACTGTGATAAACACTGCTGAAGAATATAGAGCAGTTTTAGATAAAGTGCCAGACTTTAAAACTCGACCAGAGAAGGTAACTGTTGCAATAATAACCATAAAGTGAACTGTGACGGTACTCATTTATTTATAAACATTTAAAATAAAATTCATTAGGTAAGATCAGAAGACGTGAAAATCAAAGAAGACAATAAAACCAAAACACCTAAGAAGGAAATAAAAGCGTACGAAACATTAGGCACGAGAGGATACGAGGAAAAACATTTCACATTCATGGATCCCATACCAGTGGAAATGAAAGGGTTGAAGTTTGAAGAGTTGTGTATTGTTCCCATTGAGTGGCGGATGCTTACTTCTATCAGGCCTAAGTTAAAGATGGACGAAGAATTTTTTAACAGGTGAGTTTGTTTTTGGAATATCACTACTCTAAATTTCGATGGCTTTCGGAAAATCTTATTATAAACAGAGTTGATATCGGATTACTTTTGAGATTGAAAAGGGCCATCTTAGCAACAAGAAAGCGTTCTTAGGATAGGTATATAGGTACCTACTCTGGTACTCACAGTTAACTTAATATTTACAAATTACGGCAAAATTCTACAGTAACCTAGAAAACGTCAATTTGCACGTTTTATTAGAATGATGCTAATCGATTCAATTAAATATTAAATATAAGGAATCTTACTAATATGATAAACGTGAAAGTTTGTTTGGATAGATGGGAGTTTGTTACTCTTTCACGCAAAAACTACTGAACGGATTTGGATAAAATTTAGTACACAGATAGTTTATAATCTAGATTAACACATAGGATAGTTTTTATCCCGATTATACGTGGCATATTTTTCGACTTGTAGCGGGCGAAGACGCTGGCAACAGCTATAGTAAAAGATACTTCTGGACCAACTGAGGTTAGCATACTGGAATAAGTACGACCCTGTGTTGTTTTTTTATTGTTCTTCATTGGTGGTTTTTTAGCAATCTTCGAATTGTTAATAATAATAATATATTGAAGCAGACCTCTTTCCTAACATACCATCACGCCTGTAATTCCCGAAGGGCTAGGGCAGAGGTGTACCTATCTGTAGTATTTCACCCACATTTCGCCAGATAAGTATGTTTGAGTCCCATGCAATGGGGCGAGCCTATTGCCGAAAATCGAGCACAAATGCAGACCTCGGGTTGCTACTGAGAAATTGCAGATGGAAAAACTCAATAACGCTTTGCCCGACTTAAGAGATTGAACCCTTATGCTCCGTAGTACGACTAAACTAACGAGGCCTCTTTCTGTGGGCACTTATAAAAATCTTCCATTGATTAAATTGAGAGTATTAATATAAGATTCCTAATTATATTTTCAGGTTAGTAGAACTAGGCAAGTCCGAGCTGAAAACTAAAGCTAAAGACAAAAGAGATTACGCTAAGAATATCATGTTCCGAAAAACGAAGAACCGTTCAGGGGTCACCGAAACGAGAATCATATCATGTGCAGAGTGCGGTGAAGAATACTGCAATGGTGAGTCTAAACGAACGTTGTGTGTTTGAGGACACTTCATTTCAGCTTTAACATAGGTACTGATTGCTCAGATACAGTGTCCCTAGGGACAGTGGGGCCCTTATTTTGTAACTTAAACTTTAAAGCCCAACTGCCTTCAAGTGTGAATTGGTCAACTTGAATATTTCGTGTTTCTTTTGCTTTCTTCATTTTAATTTTCATGGCTGGTGGGCCGGTGGCCCATTGTACAACGAGTATCTAAAGGTGTGCGTTTATCTGTCACACAAAGCATTTTCAAAGATAGAGGATTTTATTAATATTTTGAGCGTTTAGTGAGGTAGGTACGTAATGGTGTAGGTCTACGTACTTATTAATGCAGCGACTTCTCATAACGGTCTTCTTTGTCTTCTTTTATTATAGGTAAACAGTGCGCGATAACAAACTACGACATGTTCGCGCGTATAAAAGTGGAAGTTGAAACAAAAGCGTCGCGGGCGCAGGCAGCGCCAACGCAGGGTGTCGGCAAGATGAAGAAACTTCGAAAGCGCTCAAAACGTAAACCACGCAGTAAAAGCGCCGCGCCTGAACAAAACAAGGGACACAGGAATAAGTCTGGGGCTAAAAGTGATTCAGAACTTTAACAAGTCCAATTCTTCACATAAAAGCATAGGTACAGACTGTTGACTTTCGCATCTGCTTCCTCTTTGGAATTACTGGCATGATTCATAACGGGACCAGCGGCTTTCCCGCAAACCTTTCGACTCAAGCAAGACTCAATTTATAGTTTGTAATAGTGGTGGGTTGATGTCAAAATGGAATAAGTATATAATCTCCCGATGACGATCGAAATTCCTTGCCGAATGCCGTTTGTCATTTGGACTAGTGCCGTCCAATCAGGGTCAAGACACATTGATCGGCGACCATTCGCATTTTGCCAATTATTGAGAAGGAGCACACTTGTACGCATTATGCCAATCCATCACTTACGGAGGCCGTCTGCGGCCATAGCGTGTTCGGCGCGTCGTCGTTGCAAAAGAATGCGTATGTCGCGGCATTGTTCCATACCTTGCTCTCTCTTTTTCTATGAACAAACCATCGATCGCCGTATATCAATGTGTCTTCTTGACCCTTACTAAATTATACCTACTACCTACTAAACCTTATGGCCAAGTTTCATGGTTCGTGTGTAACTCACCTTATGTCTAGATAATACGATTAAAAATATTCTTCCAAATATTAACTCACTTTACTTTTTACATCTTTAATAGATAAGGCGACTGACTTGTTTGATAATTTTTATGCAGATTAGATATTCTTCACCTATCCTATTGTACTTAGTCGATATGAATCACAGTTTTATATTTCATTAGAGCTTAGTTTAGACGCTAGCTGTAAGATATTGTATACCTAATTTATGTACAATCTATAAATACTACTATGAATCTCAATTTTGTACTGGTAATTTTATTATACGATTATGTGAAGCACTATCGGTTTTTTTTATTTGAAAACCCATCTAATACTAGGTAACAAAATAACATCACGCCAGTTTTCTTCAAGGGTTAGGTTTAGCGATCCTTTAGTTCGTCACATTGTGGCAGTAATTTTCAAATAAAATAAATTATTTCCAATTCCAAACAGAAAAGAACTTAAATTTCCACTACAGTTACAATACTACCTACTTGTAATTCTGAAATCAATTCAACTTACACAAGCATCATATTCACATATTTTTTTTTTTAGTAAATAGTGTCAATTGGAGACTAAAATTTAAATATAGACTTTTTGGTACACTTGGTTCAAAGTGAATCCCTTCACATAGGACTATAAAGTGGGTAGAGAAATAATACAATTTTATTAATATCACTCTTTATTGATTTTAAAAAAATATTTATATTACACATTCATTATATTAATTACTTCAGAGCCTATAAAACAACAACATTATCAAGATACAATGTCTCTATACGTTGGCATTGTCCATACCTGGCTTGCGCAGGCGCAGGAACCCGTCACTACAAACTACATATGAATATGAAGCCAAAAATATCTTTTACATCATTATACCTATATCGATATACGAATTTAATTCATCTTCGACAATTCACTAGATGATAAATTCTTATAAATGTAGGCCCTAAGTACTGAACTAGACTATAAGGAAACGCAAAAAAGGTATGGAACCACAACTGGAAAAAATCTCCTACGATATGCTTAACTAAAGAACAACAAAATGGATGGTAAACTCAAGTGCTATCAGAGTGGTCGTAGTCGGAACACTATCACTAACTATTGCAACGAAAATACTACAGACCCCAGCCCTGGCACCAGTGGATATCACAAGGTACCTAATATCAAGAATATGCAAACGTAAATAAATTATACGTAGATGAAATGGAGATACAAAGATCATTCGCGAGAGTTACAAATGTTGTAGATATTTAAATCAGATACATCGGCAAACACGTCACAAGTTGTAAGTATGTGCCAATTAAACACTTCACAGCCGATGTCCAGTCACGTCTAAGACAAATAAGTAGTAGTGTGGAAGTTATATTTATGTGTTTGCACAGGTTTTGTCTTTCTTAGCAGCAAATACCTAAACACATCGAACCATTCTCGCATTTTACACTATTATTTAATAATAATAATAATAAATTATTTGCATTCGAAGACATTTCAAATTTTTATGATTGTTTAGCGGCGCTATCCTAGAATTATTCTTAAAACTAGGTTCACAAAATAGGAATCTGCAATAAAATAGTATTTGTTACATTCGTAACAAACAATGACTGCTCTAAGACCTTTAACAATAGGATATAGTATTTTTAATTAACCTTAGCAACATGGATATGTAGTATTGATTCAATTGAGATATTGTTATAGGAATAAAATTTATATCGTTTGTGCCAAGCTTTAGAAAAAGCACAATGTGTCCGGACGGAAAATATCCACAAGTTTATCTATTCTAAATGTGCATATTACAAACGCAATATAGTTTTAACAGTATATTACGCTAATACAATGCAATAACATAAACTCAATCAATCTTTTAAAATTTAAATATAATTATTGAAGACATTACGACGTAAAACCGCGTATTAATCGGATTGGTCCAATTTCAGGTCTCATCATAACTTGTCATGGGTAAATCACAACACTGATCATATTGACAAAAAACAATTACTTGTTCTTCAACTAAATTACTTAAACAAGATGACGTTATCAAAGCAATGTTTTAATAAAATCTTCAGCCGGAATGACATCTACGGACATCTATTACGGAAGGTGAAATGCACACAAATGGAATGAAAGGAGAAAAGAGACTTATTAACTACAAGCACCAGAAGATCTCAAATATATTATTACCGGATATACAGTTCTACAACTAGAGGTATAATATAGAACTAGGTAAGCTATGGAAATACATAAAGTATAATACAATACGCGCGCGCGATCAGAAAAGAGCTCAACAAGAAAATATAATGTCTTACATAAAGGAAGTGAATAAGAGAAAACAAGATAAGTTTATGGTTTCCTAGGACAATAAATATTAAATCACGGTAAGAATGCCTAGTAACCTAACACGTTAATAGTACAATTTCGTTGTTAATCCGACTTTGGAATCCTTATGTCGGCTCAAAGCATCGCGCGCGCAGGTAACAACTATTTTCGTCAGAGTCCCATCATATTTTCGAATTCGCATTCCCCATATAATAACAAAGTATATAACACGCAACATATTGCAGATTCCCAAAATTCACATTAAAGTTCTCGAAATACATAATGAAATTATGACTCATAAAAAAAATATTATGCTCTATTTATTGAAAACAATAATTAAATTATTATGAAAAACAAAGTCAACGAGCTAAATGTACAATAAAATATGAAACTAAAAACATGGACGAAAGTTAACTGAATGTGTAAGAAAGTTAAGGTATTAAAACTTAAATATAAACAACTTTCACACCCTGTAAAACTACAACACTGAACTGAGTGGTAATTTAGACTTTATTAAAATTGAGGTTTTTTTATGAATGGCAACAGAATAGATGTTTACTTCGAGTATGTTAGCAGCAGCAGGTAGATAATTTTATCAGGTGTGAGTAGCATTGAGCTAGCAACGGGGCGGAGCGCCCAGCTGGACCCTGTGTCTACGACTCACCCCTCACTGGTCTTTGCGAACTTTCTTTTTGCTTTTCTTGGCAACTTTCGCGTCGGTCCAAGTATCTGTAACAAATAAAGTACCATTGAGTAAGCTGTTACATAATCGTTACGTAAGTAAATACTTTCCACGCTATTATTAAATATAGCATAATTAATCAGAGTGCACAAAAAGCGTTTCTTTAACCCTTTAAATATTGATTGTATCTAAAAATGATTTCATTGAGAGTTGGGAAAATTTTGAACTGACTTCTTTTATACATCAAATAAATATTTTAAAATTTCACACTTTATTTTGTTCTAGGCCTGTGGATGCTGAGGTGAAAAATAAAGTGTGTGTGCGACACCTGTTAATGCGCGCGCATCGTAAGAATGTATTATCATTTTTTTTTCCTAACGCGCCAAAAGAAGTATAACTTTAAAAGATAATTGAAATAGATTGGACTTACCTCCTAATTCGTCAAAGGCCAATGCATTCTGGTTGTCTTGTTTCTCAGAGTCTGAGGTGTCTTTTTCTACAGACTCCTGCTTCGGCAGACTCTTAGCTGCAGAAATCTGTAACATATATTTTACTTATCAACCTCTATAAGCAAAGTGATGGTTTTTAGCAGTTTATACATAATAACATGGTCCAAAGATTAAAATGAAATGTGAATAGTTTTTCGTATATTTCAAGAATTCAAAAGTACCTATGTCATGAAAAATACAATGCTCATTCACTTTCATTGTTTTTTAATTCATGAAAGCCCAAGAGGACACCGGTGTCCGCTCTGTCATTGTCTTTCTATTGTGTCTTTAACCTTTTGAACGCCAGAGTATAAACGTATCGCCGTACCCCTGACGCCAGGCCACTTTTTCTGTCAAATGACCTTCATAAACATTAAAACACAAAAGTAATGATTAAATTGTTTATTTCATAATATGGTGCGACGTGCATTTTGTCATATATTTGTGACGTTGGCGTTCAGGGTAAGATTTCGTTTGTCACATATATGTGACAATGGCGTTCAAAAGGTTAATTGACACAATTAAAGGTAACCTTGAAGAAAAATCATAGAATAATAATAAAATTATGAAGCATTAATTATTGTATAGTTAAGGAAATAGGAAGCCAATGCTTAGATTATGATTATTTACATGCACAGAATGATAAAATCTACACACAGACTACATCTCGGATTGAAATAAAACATAGACAAGTCTTGCTACAGCATGATGCATTGCAAGGACAGTGTTATGATAAATGATATTTATTTGTAAATAGGTTCATAGAAACACTTTTACACAACATTTTTGAGCTAGATGATGTTGTCATTTCACTATCTGACTACTCTGAGAAGAAACACTGAAAGAAACTCAGAGGTAGTCATAAGACTCAGAGGTACTCATAGTCTCTTTTAAAGTCCAGACATTATCTCTAATGTAACAAACAAAACCTTTTGAAATGTATCTCACCTCCACAGATTTCTTTCTGATCTGCTTCTCTTTATTTTCCTTCTTCTTGTTGCTCCTGAGATCCTTCACGTCAGTCAGCTCTTCAACGTCCGGGGACTCTTCATCTTCAACGCTGCCCAGAGCAGCTTGGTCACGACGCTCTGCCTAGTTAGTTAATGTATAAATTGTTAGTCAAATCTGTGGAAAGTCTCTAAGATTTTTATAACTACTAAAAAGGTGAAGGCCCTTTTTTGTTGCTTCGTTTTGTAAACCTTTTATTTAATGGAAAATGGATGGTACAAATAATATGGTACATTGTAGAACTTAACAAATATTAATTGTTTGATATGGCAGCATTTTGTAGCTATAATATTTAAACCCTGTTTTTAAAAGAATCTATGAAACAGCTGTGTGCACATCCCACAAAACATAAATCATTGTAGAGTAAGAACACACCTGGCACAAGTAATGAAACTGCTATCATGATTATAACAACTGTTTGCACAATCAAAAGAGAACCACAACTACCACTTTAATATTATAATGTAGCTGTGGCGATGATGATTACTTTGATGTCAATGTCAGTAAAACATAAACTGAAAAACGATTCTTCCTCCAACAGAAAACTGAATGTTATCTCAAAGTCACCTCTTTTAGCACACGCTGAAGCTCTTCAACTTGAGCTTGCAGTGCACGGGCTGCATCCTCATCAACCTGTGGTCCTTCAGCACTGATAACCTTGATAGTCTCTTCAACTGGCTCCTCTACTGGACGGGCAGCCTCTACATCAGCATCTTTCACTTTCTTATTCTTCTTAGCAGGACTTTCCTTCTTCTTATCCTTCTCTTCAGCCGGCTTTCGCTCCTTCTTTTTGTCACTCTTCTTTGGCACTTCCTGCCAGCCTCCATCATCAAAGTCAGCTGGCTTCTCAGCCTCCACTAACTTACTCTTCTTGCCTTTCTTGACATCAGCTGCAGCCTCTTTCTTCACAGGTTTGGGCTCAGCTGCTCTCTCCTTAGGCTTGGGTTTCTCTGCTTCTTTCACCTTTTCCTCCTTCTTCTCCTTACTTGGAGACTTTTTGGAGCTTTCGGACTTTGTCTTCACATCATCAGTCACAGTGCGGTTGGGTGAAGACTTCTAATAAAACGGGAAAAAAATGTGATAAGTTGATGTTTCTATTTACTCATCACTTGGTTTGTGTTTACACAGATTTTTAAATTAGAACAAATGGGAATCTTATAGAACACTTGATAAGAAAATTGTACAGATATTCGAAATTTTAATTTTGTATCTCCCGGTGAATTACGAGCATATGCTAACAGGTTAAAAATAAAATGAGCACGCATTGATGACAACGGCGGGAGTGCATAACATATTGTTTGTACTCACCTTGTCCTTCTTTTTGTTCTTTTTATTGGACGATTTTCTATCGTCCAAGACCAGGGGCAGCTTATCGAACTGCGGCTGTTCTGCTGAGCGGAACCCGAACACGAATACGAGTGCTGCGCATACTAAAACAACAGCCACAGCCGCAGCAGTGAACATAAACTGCGTGTTAGACACTTGACTCAAAATTTCCATCTTAAGCCTCTAAATCAAAAACCGGCCAAAATTTATAGTTCACATATAAAGTTGTCGATAAGGTATGATAATGTTGAACAAATTAATTCCAAAGTGATAAAAGCAGACACGGAGACATGATGACGCGGCTGTGACGTGCCAAAAATTTGCGATTTAGTACAAAACTGGGTTACCACTTATTTTAACTAATAACTAAAAATAATCAGAACGGGTTTCTCTTTTCTATCCGATAAATCGCAACAAAATCATCAAAATGGTTTATGTTTATTTTCAACTCGTTTTGTAAACCACACAATCGTAATATTTTGTAAAACCGTTTTTCACCGGTTTAGTTATAGGTATATTCACCGATGTCTTTTGAAAGTAAATCGACTACGTAAAAAAATAATTCGTTAAATGTAAAAGGATTAGTGTATATTTAAATAATAAACACTGTCCTTTTTCCACATATCCGTGGGTGGGCCAAAAAATAAGCTTCTCTGTTTATTTTCTTCAGGCACATTGTTCTCTCAACTTCAGTAAATTTAAAAGAGATTTAAAAAACTTATAGTATGGGATCCCGTTTAGAACGACCTTCACCAAGCTGGTTAATGGATGAAACCAAATATAAATGTAATTTAATATGTCAATACAAATATTACATACGGGTTGTCCAAAAAAATTCAGTCCGGGACATGATTACAAAATTAAAAGATTCCATAGACTACTAGTCTTCCGAGTGGAATGACATAAAGTTAAGGTACATACAGATTGGCAAAAAAGTGTAGAAACGGAACTAAATTTTTGACTGTTGGCAACAATTCTAAAATAATGACATCTCATAATAAACAAAGTTCACGATTTCGTAAAATTTTAATTTCGACCACCAAACGTTGATTAATAAACGTAAAAAGTGAAGAATAATGAATATAAACATTCGGAGTGCTGGCAGGGAGGTTATTTATAAGGTGTACAGGCGATGTCTGGCGAAACATGAGGCCCACACTATTATTTCTGAACTTCACAATGTTTACCAAAGAACCGCTGCTAAGACAGGTATGTAAGAGTTTGTTTTGTTGATTTTAGTTGAATCAAGTGTTATTTGATGAATACAAAGCTATATTAATTTGCTTGTCTAAGGAATAACTAGAAATTTGAAACAATAAATGTCGAGCACATAGGTTATGTTTACATTTTTTCTGCATTACTCTGGTATAGCGCGCTGAGATAAATTGATACTTTGGTGACTTGACTTTTAACTTAATGAAAATTCGATTTCTACGTAAATTATACTTTAAGTGCGATATCAAGGGAGAGAATTATTTGTTCTAGCGTTTGCATTAGAAATGTAAAAGAAATTGTCGTGCCATAGTCTAAATCTATTATTTAATTCAGGGAAATTTTCTACATCCAGCTTATTAATAGTATGTGATAAAAATGTTTTACTTTTAATATTGTTAGGAATAAATGAAATATTTCGTCTTTACAGGAAGCAGCTGAACGTACATTCCAAGCTATTACCGAGGAGGATTGGAAGAACTCGTGCTAACATGTAATAAAAATAGAAAAGGATTACTGGAAAAAAAAACTATGAACGAGGAAATAAAGCGATTGGTTATAAATCTAGAAGATGATAGCAGTGTCACCTCTGAACCCGAACGTGACTCAGATGAGTTTGCGGCCTACGTGTTCGGGGTAGAATATTTAGAGGAAGATTTACTTGAATAAAATATAGAAATTATGTTATATAATGTAATGTTTTCTTTTTTTATAATTCCTATAATAAACAATTTTCTGAACTCAGGAGTATTTACCCAATTTTTTATTTTTAGGTAAGTAATCAGTTGCGTGTCGAGAACACGTCCTTGTTCAATTAATTCATTTCACCCTAAGAGGATACCGGTGTCCACGCTGACAGTGTCTTTCTATTATGTCTCTAATTGACACGATTAAAAGTGATTACTTACTGATTTAAAGAAATAATACATAATTAGATTAATTTGTCTAAAAAACAGCTAAGTATCAAAACTAGGTTGGTACGCTATGCGGTTGCCACGGGTTGCCACACGAAGAGCACAGTGGCGCCTCCATTATTTTCTACTCTTTTTTGCCAAGCTGTAATCCTTATAAACAATCGATTGAATGAATCTATCTTAGATCGATATCATGTAATTTGAACATTTTGGCTCTACTGTCTCGTCTCTGCCTCGGACGATAGTCGATGGTGGTGAGTGAATCGGGGGAATCCATAGACTACCTACTCTATCTACTAGTCTTCTGTCAGAGTGGAATGACATATTAAGTTAACCTACAAAACAAACTAAAGAGAAAGCGGGCACAAGCACATTTTTTGAGTCAAATTAAATAACATAAATATGGCTAATTACAAAAAAAAGAATAAAAATAAAAGGAAAAAACTTCAAAGAGCTAAAAATGCTAATGTTGGTGATGAGCGCCCTGAAGAGCAACAAGTAGATGAACAAGAAACTGAATTGGATGCGCCGGAAAACGAATCTAGCTCCAAAAAGAGACAATTCGAAAACGATGATGACTCTGATGCTGAAGAAAAACCACAGAGGAAGAAGAAGAAGAAGCAACTAGTAGCTACAGAGACAACTGACAAAAAAGGAAAGAAATCCATTCGACAAATGAAGAGGGAAAAGTTTGCTGAACGTCAGGCTGAATCACAATCAGCAGCCAAAGATCAGCTGAAGGGTCAATGTCTAAACTATCTTTCACAGTGGAAACATGACAAACAAAACTGGAAATTTATGAAAGCTAAGCAAGTCTGGCTTTACAAGAACAAATTTTCATCACATTTACTACCTGATGCATCATGGCCACTGCTTTTAGAATACTTTGAATCTGCACAGGGTAATATTCGTAACATGCTATTGACTGATGCTCACAAAGTTATAAAACAAATGGATGAATGGACAGAGTCTCAAACTGGAGAAATAATAAAAAAAGATGATGATGATGATGATAACGAGAACAATGAAGATAGTGAAACAGCCTCTAAAACCAAGAAACCTGATGAGAATGTATATAAAAGAGCTAGGGATTTAATACAATGTCTAGAAGAATAAACAGTAATAGTTTTATTTTTCCCTTTATTTAATTAATTTCATCAGGCCGACTGTCTGGTTGCTTGCCACTCTAAGAAAAAAAAAAAAAGTATCAACTACATGGTAACCACAATAATTTAATTAATAACCACTAACACCACATTTAGACATTAACTTTTTGCTTGGTTTCGTCATCAGAGGTGAAATCTTCAATCCATTTACGCAGCTTGTCAGTATCTTGCAGTCCAACGAGGCGATGCAGGACTTTTCCATTTTTAATGGCCACCAGGACAGGCACAGAGCTTACTTCATAGTCCAAAGCTAAGTCTGTCTGTTCATCAATGTCGACTTTTGCTAACACAACCTTTCCTTTGGATTCAGAAATGATGGATTCCAGTCTAGGTGTTAGAAGACGGCAGGGATTGCACCAGCTGTAATAAATTAAATGTTACCAAAAATGTATGGACATGGAGGTATATATATAAGATAGTCAGTCCAGTTTTTGATTTGCAATGCTATAATTTAAATTGTACTCACGTAGCGAAGAAGTCAACAACGACCGGGACCTTGCTATTGATGACTTTATTTTTGAAGTCATCTGTACTTTGAATTTTGACTATATCACCTTTTACTGACGTAATAGAAAAATTCCTAATAGCTTGAGGAGATTTCATAGCAGTCGCATTGCGAATCAATAGGTTAATACCATTTTTGGCGAACATCTTTTTTTTAATTTTTGCGTAGTTATTTGACAAGACTGCAACAAAAGAAAGAAGAGAAGATGAAGTTCTCTACAAAGTCAGATTTGTTCTGTCAGTGAGTGTCAAAAGTCAATACACTAACTCACACAGTCACACCACAATGTCAAAGTCTCAGTAGTCAGTAGTGATGTCACTCACTTAGTACGTAAGACGAGTATTTGAGAGTGAGATATCACGAATACCGACAAATACTTTTTACCTCTTTTTGAAAAACAATTATTAAGCTTAGGCTAACATATAAATAAGTTACAGAATGCATTGAATGACGCATTTTGTTCATTGTGTAATACTGGCAATGCATGCTGCCAGTCTTTTGAGTACGCTTCCAGACTCCAGTGGACAGCTATGTCAGATGAGTTATTTGAAGGCATATTTTAGAGTTAGTTTTTATTTTCATTTCTAGTGTACAATTATTTATTTCAAACTTAATATTACCCTTTTCATATACGAAAAGTTGGTTGGTCTTTAAAATCACCAACAAAAAAAAAACATTTCGGTCGAGCCGTTCTGAGTTCTCGTAGTGTTTTTATTTCAAGTTATTGATCTCGTTTATTTTGTACTCTGTGGTCGAATCCTTTCATTTTGTCTCTCCCTCCTCTCTCTTTTATTTAATCTGTGGGCAATGAAAACGTATTGGCGACAGCGTTTTCTCATAGACAGATTTTAATAAAGTTAATTGGCACTACTTTAGTTCATAAGAAAACTACAAAATGTATTCAAGTGACGATTACAATGAGGTATCTGTTAGTTCAAATCCAAACATTTCTGCTATATTATGAATTTGTATCATAACCTCTTACATGTAAAAACGTAAGCAGTTCACTCCTAATCTTTGAATTACATGTTATTTCTGTGTTTTTAGGGTGGATATGAATCCCATGGTGATTATGAACCCCACACAGGAGATCCCCAATACGATCTAGAACATGATAGGTCTTCATTTTACAAAATGCCTGACATGGTAAGTTACAACTGTCTGCTGTAGTTTTCGTGATTCATAATGATGTAAGGGTATTTATTTAATTAATTTCGGACTGGAAATAAACAGAAATGGATCCAAGGACCCTTATTATATTGGCTTATTGACAGGCTCAATTTATGGAAATAAATCTTATACATCCAATAATGTTAAATAAGACTGGCTTTTAAAAGTGTGCTAACCGATCCCTGTCAATACATTATTGTGTTATATTAAGCTTATAAATGCATTTCCATTTCAGGTCAAGAAATTCCTTGTTTACTTCCGTAACATGATTAATGAGGGAGTATCATATGAAATATTGAACCTCTACGAGAATACTTTCCCAAAACTTACTGAACAGTATTTCGAGAATACCCCATGGCCTGATGAGAATGATGTGGCTCCTGTTGTTGACAGTGATCATGTAAGTACACTAATCTGGTTTTTTTTTTAAATTTTATGTGATCAGCCAATGTAGTGTTAGATAACTACACTAATCTGTTAGCAAATTGATATTTTTGGCTGTTTACATGCATATAATATGCTATAGTACACATTGGTCCAACTAAAACTTGTGTACCTAATAAAGAAGACAAAATTAGCATCAATAAATTTCACTACCAAATTATTGTCTTATGCTTCTTCTTCTTATTATTTGATTAGCGATTAACCTAGTGCCAGAATTTTAATGGGCATCACTTGCCCTCGAGAAATATCTCAGGCATGGCCGATTTCCTCACAATGTTTTCCTTCACAGTTTTTGAAGCAGGTGATAATTTACACAATGAACATGATTCTGAAAAGTCAGAAGTGCGTACCTTGGGTTCGAACTTGAAGCTATCATTTGGCAGTCCGCCGGTCACACCACTATCTTCTAGCTATCACTGCCTGCCTGCCTGTCTTATACTAATCTATAGTTTTCTCACATGATCTGACCTAGATATTTGGTCAGGACTCTAAAACGGACTGTGACCACCATCTTTACCAGTATCTTTTGTTGTTTCTTCAAAGAGTAGTCAGATTATGAACATCAACCTCATGTTTAAGAATATGTTTTGCTCGTAAGATGTGTAATACAATAATGTATCACTTATTACTCTACATTTTGAAGCCCACATTTAACAAGCCTTGAAAGTAAGTCTTAATATGGTGCTAATGATTTATCCACCACTTCATATGTTCCAGGTATTTATGATTCTTTACAAAGAATTGTACTACCGCGACATTTACGCGCGTGTGCCCGGTGGCCCCAAACCTGACCAAAGGTTCCACTCATTTTACAACTACTGTGATCTTTTCAACTACATTCTGTCTGCGGAGACACCTGTGCCCCTGGAGTTACCTGACCAGTGGCTGTGGGAACTCATTGATGAATTTGTCTATCAGTTCCAGTCATTTGCTCAATACAGGTACCTACTAAGAAGTGGTATTTAATATTAGACTAGCATTTAGTTTAAATAATTAGCAGTGAAGAGCTTGTGGCTAAATTATAAAAGCCGCATGGGTCGATCGAAGGTTAAGCTACACTTGACGAGGTCGGTCCGTGGATGGGTGACCATTTATTATATGTATACCAAGACTCCTCTGTGCCTCGTAAAGCACGTTAAGCCGTTGGTCCTGGCTGTCATTTGTAGATCTTTGACAGTTTTTACTTGTAGTCAGAAGCCTGAAAGTCTGACAACCAGTTTAACCAAAGGTATCATGATTGTTACTTAGTTACTGGGTTGTGGAGGTCTGACAGGCAGTCATTCCATGTAAAACACTGGTATTCTGCTGCATCAGGTTAAACTGGAAGTCAACCCCTACATTAGTTGGGAAAAGGCAGATGATGAGTTAACAGTACATAAGTACATCATCTTAGGTATCATTATCAACAATGATGAAGTGGCAATAGCCCAATGGCCAAGGCGTCGGCCTGGCGATCGAGAGGTCATAGGTTTGATCCCCATTGTGCTATTTACCTGAACTCACTCCAGACACAAGCATATTTAGCTAAGTTGGAGGGGTTAACAAGACTACTAGTAATGTGCAACCTACATTGATGGTACACTTTAAAACGAAAACATTGTTTTTGCTAATGATGTTTTAAGTAATAAATAAATAATAAACTGTATACTCAATTCATTCCATGGTTAAAATTATGATTTTTGCAGTAATCATTGTTAATCCACTTTACTTTCTTCCAAATTGCCAAGGGCTTACTTTTCTTCTGATAACCTAAATCTAAATGATTGCTGCATGTATTTTTCAGGTCACGCACATCAAAATTGAGCCCAGCTGAGATTGATGCCCTCAATACTGAAAACAAGGCATGGAATGTACTATGTATTCTCAATGTGTTGCACTCCCTTGTTGACAAGTCCAACATCAAGAGGCAACTTGAAGTAAGTAATGTAAGCTGTAAACATTTAGTATTTTCAATCATCATAACTATTTTATTATCACCATCTCACTAACTTCATTCACTGCTGTTTAAAGTCCTTGTTTTAGCTTGTGCTGAACTCTTTGCTTTGGGCTATTCTCATTTAAGTTCTGACAATAGTGTCATCCTAGTCTCCTGCTTCTATACCTTTTATGATATGCACATATTCACAGATACACTTCACCTGCCGCTGCCTCACAAGGCAATTTCTTGAAATATGACACAATGAATCTTGTTGACGCCTTTTACTGAGTACATTTAACATAATATCATTTATTCTAATCCATACTAATATTATAAATGCGTATGCAACCCTGTCTGCCTGTCTGATACCTTTCCATGCCAAAATAGTTGAAACAGATTTATACAAAATTTGGTACACAGTTAGACTATGAATTTGGGTTATGGTATTTTGTGGTTCAGTCGGAAGTTGCGGAAGTATCTTCTGTTCCCGTAACCCCGGCGCAGGTGTAAGACGGAACACCAGTTTGGTTTTTAGTCAGTAAGAGTCTGACATATCCCTCCGCTCTCCCTGGGGCAGAGGACATCCATGAGGATAAAAAACGAAACCATGGGTAAAAGATAGTAGTATAACAATAATGTGTTTATTTTACAGGATGTTTATGACTTTTAACCCGTCAACTTCTCCATGTTTGTTTTTCATTTCCAGGTGTATGCTGCTGGCGGCGACCCCGACTCTGTCGCGGGAGAGTTCGGCCGTCACTCCCTCTACAAAATGTTGGGCTACTTCTCTTTAGTAGGTCTGCTCCGTCTTCATTCCCTACTTGGAGATTATTATCAGGCCATCAAGGTAAGAGGGTTATTTAGCTGATAAAGGAAGACAGATTTTTTTTTATATTATATGTTTATTTTATACATGGCTGGACCAATCAACAACAATTTTTAGAGTTACCTACAAATTGACCCTAAATTTTTTTATTTTTTTACATTAGAAATTTAAATTTCAGAGCAGAAGATTGTTGTCATTTGTCTATTGAGGTTATTAAGATCTAAACCTGATTTTATTTAAACAATAATTACAGGTCTTGGAGAACATTGAGCTCCACAAGAAGTCCCAGTACTCTCATGTGCCTGCATGCCAGATCTCCACCTCTTACTACGTGGGCTTTGCGTACATGATGATGCGTCGTTACGCCGACGCTATTCGCACGCTGTCCTCTGCCCTGCTTTACATGCAGCGCACAAAGCAGTTGTTCTCGTCGCGTTCATACCAGAACGACCAGATCAATAAGCAGACTGAGCAGATGTACCATCTGTTGACCATCTGCCTGGTGCTCCACCCACAATGTGTCGACGAATCCATCCAGCAGGTAAGAATGAATGTTCTAATGCCTTTGTTTCTTGTAGGACAAATTAAAGATAAGCTAACACGGATTTTACCTGTAGGTGCTCCGTGAGAAGAACTATCACGAAAAGATGTTCAAGATGCAGTATGGTGACTTGGGAGAGTTCGAGAGCTGCTTCACCTTCGCTTGCCCTAAATTCCTGTCGCCTTGCCCGCCGCCTATTGAGCCAGGCTCCAACTACGGACGTGACGCTGTCAAACACCAAACCCAGGTGTTCATGGATGAGGTCAGTTATTGCATTTTAACACCTTGTCTGCGGGCGCTATCGCCTACGCCAAGCCACCCGTGCGGACGGCCGCACACCTGCTGCGAGAGCCGCACAGTCGTATCGGATGGTCGAAAAATAATACGCCAGTGCGGATATAGCGCTGGGTGTGTTTTAATCCTCCAGTGCGTCAAAACACAGGCTATTGTGTTTTTTTACGAATGTAACAAGTTACTTCGAAAATGACCATCCTACACAATAGGACCCTCAAACTAACACAATAGGGTTTAAAATCCTTTGTAAACACCTGGTATCTTAATTGACAACATTTCAAAATTTTAACCTCCATGTTTTATTATGTTATCTAAAAGTAAATCCAAAACTAGAGGACCCATATTTTTTGGTTTTTCGAAATTATGTACTTTTCATTCATAATTTTAACTTTGAAATTCGGTGCATTCTAAAAAGACGTAAGCGCCAAATGACGTCATTCATACGGTGGAATGGTGATAATTCCTTTGCTTTACTGTGATACGTAAAAAAAAATCAGTTTCTTAGATGTCACTGTCATTTAGCAGTTGTCAATGTCACACATTGACATTATATATGTCTTGTTTGACATTAGATATGTAATTTTTGACATTAGATATGTCTTTTTTGACATTAGATACGTAATTTTTGACAGAAATGTCTTGTTTGACATTATAGTTTTCATCTTAAAAATTAGCTTGCTTTCGCAAAGGTAAACATCTCATTCCACCGTATAAGTGACGTCATCGCATGGTTTTTGGTTTTTATTTTTTTTCTCAGAAATTAAGCTATAAAAAAATTAAAAAAATATATATTTGAACTCAGCATACAAAAATGAAGAAACGGTATTTTTGTTTTAGGGTCATGTCAATTTTGAAATGTTGTCAATTGCTAAAGTGAAATAAAACAACATTGCGAATATCAACTTAAGCCCTAACACAATAGGGTTTAGGATCCTTTGTAGACACCTGGCATACCGGTCATAAAAAGCTTAATTATACAATTTACAACTTTATGATTTTTGTAATTTTATAAGAAATTCTACTGAAATCCTTACTGGTTCTGTATTTTAAATAATAAATTCTCATTGACTTGAAACTTGAAATTATCAAACGTCTAAACAGACGTGAAAACTCACAGCAGTTGCGAGAACCGCACTCACGGTATAATTAAATTTTACACGCTGAACGTGATTTGCCGCACAGCCGTATAGGAAAATATGAAATCACAACCGGGTGTGCGCGAGCCGCACTGGCTTCCGGCGGCGATAACACAGCGTATGTGAGTCCCGCAGTCAAGGAGTTAACCGCCTGATTTTATATTGATTGTCGTGCCCCCAGCGCCCAACTTATAAATCCTCAATACATTTATCATGTTGCCTGAATTAGACTATTATTGGGAAGTAGGACAAAAAATGGCAGAATGGCCCGAAAATAAAGGTTAATTAAAGCTACAAAATAGATGATGTATATTGAAAAATGTTTTTCGCTGGGATTATTTAATGAACACTGTTTAGCTCAGTATTTTGTGTGATATGCTTTTGCATATTTGCTGGATCCGCATGCTTCTGATTATTGCATAAATAAAACTTAATAGAAATATAATCTACTGTTTACAGGTTCGTCAGCAAAAGATGCTGCCAACAATTCGCTCGTACTTGAAACTATACACGACCCTGCCCCTATCTAAACTGGCCGCTTTCATGTCTGCGGCGCGCGGTGGCGACAGAGATGCAGCGCGGGAGCATGCCGCTCTCGCCATCCATCTGTTGTGCTTCAAACATAAGATGAAGAATGTTGTCTGGACTAAGGGACCTAGCGGTCTCGATGGGAAGTTCCAGAGTGGTTCTGAGGTGAGAATCTGTGTATTTTGATTGTGTAGAGCTGGTTTGACTGATTATACGTAAGTCTAGCGTTGCCAGGCGTCCGGATAAAGCTGGACATAGTTAGGCTTTTTGATTGAGTGTCTAGGCAAAATAAACAGTTTCTGTTAAATATTTTTTTATGGTAATAATGTAAAAATAAATTCTAAGACAACATTTTATGAGAGACACACAAAATCCTCAACATTGTAGAATGTCCGGGCCTTTTACCCTAATGTCCGGCCAAACTGACTGGTCTGTCCGGCTATTAGGTTCGGCGACCTGGCAACACTACGCGTCAATAGATCGCTCTGGGACTACGGTTAGCGACGATCTTAGCAGGGTGACTGAAACCACCTGGAATGCCTTATTCAAATTCAAATTCTTTATTGCTAACTATGTGTACACAAATAAAGTTCTTAACAGAGGATATCAGTTCTTAGAACATAGTGGCCCTGTTAGGGCATTGCAATTTCATCATGCATATATGCTTATAATTGTAACAGTAACAGTTGAACATGCATTATTTACATTCATTAATTAAAAAGATAAAAGTTATAATTATTAAATTTTATATAGGACATCGTTTTAATTACATTATATAATTTTATCATTTACATCATATTAATTATAAATTATTAAAGTCATACCTAAATAAAAATACACATGTCATGAGTTACCTGATTTAAAAATTATCATTATTCATTAATTCAATTATGTCACAGTATTGCAATCATTTAATATTAATTATCATAATCCTTTTAAAAATATTTTATTGAATTATTTTACTGAATTATATTCACTTTAGTGATAGGTACTTTATTGAGCAAAATTATTTTTCCTCAAGAAATTCTGCTATTGAGTAATAGGCCTTTTTAATTAAGAAAATTTTCAGCATTCTTTTAAAAATAATAATTGAATTTATAATCTTAATGTCCCTAGGTAGCTTGTTATAAATCTTTGTGCTCATACAGAAAACACTATTACTGTACGCTCTAGTGTGGGACGTGTTATCTCTTAAGGTATGTTTAAGTCTTCTGCTTTTTAACGTATCATAGCTTGTAATGTTTGATTTAACTAAAATTGAGGCCAGGTAGATATATAGAGCAGGGAGTGTTAAAATCTTGAGATTTACGAAATGTGGTTTACATGAATCCGTTTGACGTAACCCACATATAGACCTAATACACTTTTTTTGGGCTTTGAACGCAATTTCTTTATCATTCGAGTTTCCCCAATATAGTAACCCATACGACAGAGTGGATCCCACATACGCATGGTAAGCAGTAAGAAGCGCGGTCTGGTTGGATACTTTTTTAAGCATGTATAGAGCGTAAGAAAATTGACTCAATTTGGTACATACACTATTTACATGTGTTTTCCATGACATATTCGAATCTATATGGATTCCTAAAAACTTTGTATTTGCTACTTCAGCCACTGTTTCATTATTGTATGCAATACTTAAAGGAATAGATGTCGCGTTTTTATTTTTAAAGTTCATGTAATGTGTTTTTGTGAGATTAATTTGTAAATTATTTATTTGAAGCCAATTTATTAATTTAGATAAGGAATCATTTATTTCTTGTTCATGATTTTTGTTTTTATTATTTGTGAAAAGAACCGTACTGTCATCTGCAAATAAAACCATAGGTTGCTGAATAGTATTAGGTAAATCGTTTATGTAAATGAGAAACAGTAGTGGTCCCAGTATTGACCCTTGAGGTACACCATATTTTATAAATCTAGGACTCGATGTATACTTAATCTCTGTCTTTGTAAATGGACATAACTGTGCTATTTCAGTGAACTGTGTTCGGTTACATAGATATGATTTGATTATTTGTAGTGCTTTACCCCGAACTCCGTATATTTCCAGTTTTTGCAAAAGAAGTTCATGATCAACACAATCAAACGCTTTTGTCATGTCCATGTATAGAGCTGTAACTTGGTTTTTTTTATCTAGTTCTTTAAGTATTTTTTCTAAAAACTGATGAATTGCTGAATTTACCGATTTCCCTTTTCTGAATCCTACTTGATTATCTATTAGTATTTTATTTTTCTCGAAATATTCTGTAAGTTTATTATTTAGTACTTTTTCAAATATTTTGGCGAATATTGGAATGAGAGCAATCGGCCTGTAACATCGTACATCTTCTGGGTTTCCTTTTTTAAATAGTGGTGTAACCACCGTAGTTTTTAAATATGTTGGGAAAATGCCTTCCTCAAGACACTGATTTATAATATGAGTTATGATTGGGGCAATTATGTGCACTACACGTTTTATTATTTGCGTTGAAATTCCATCATAGCCCGTACTTCTGGTGTTTTTTAATGCCATTATTAATTTCACAACATCGTTTAGGGTAACTGGGGTTAAGAAACAGGAGTTTGGTTTATTATAAGTTAGAATCTTTGCGTAATTTATTTTATTATTTGTCAGTTTCGAGATGTCATCAATAAAGAAATTGTTAAATGTTTGTGCTATAGTATCAGGGGCCGTTATAACTTGATTATTATATCTTAATCTATCAATTTTTTCAGGGGGATTATTGTTTTTATTTTTATTTATTATTTGCCATATTGCTTTAGGTTTGTTTGTGGCTGTTTGTATATAATAATTATTTTGCGACTTTTGAGTAAGTTTTACAATTCTTTTAAACTTTTTTGCATAATTATTAAAGTTACCCTTATCTGGCTTTTTACCTGAGAGTCGATATATTTTAAGAAGCATTCTTTTACGAAGAGAACATATTTTTAATCCTTTACTAAGCCATTTGGTTTTGCGAATAATTGGAACTTTAATTTTGATGTTTGGAAAGCAGAGGTCATAAAAAAGTTTAAATACCTTATGGAATTCTTCAAAAGAAGCATTTGCGTCACTTTTCTCATAGCATTCAGTAAAATTTAGGGCTTTTAGACATTCAATAAATTTCTCAACATTTTCGGTGCTAAAGTCTCTTCTGAATTTATACCAATGGGTTATTGAGTAAGTTTTTCTAACTGGACATGAGAGAATTTGTGCTGTATGATCAGACAGAGCTAGTTCAATAACGCTTTGTTGACAGCCTCTAATATTGTGTGCAATGTTATCAATGCATGTTTTACTTTGCAAACGGGTTGGCTCATTTATTGCAAGTTTTAAGTTAAAGCTCTGTAACAAGTTTTCAAACTCTCTTGAAACAGGAGTTTCTTTCAGTCGATCAATATTATAATCGCCACAAATAACAATTTTCTTAAATTTACTACATAATTTTGCTAGTAAAGCCGCTAAACGGTCGAAAAATAATTGTAAACAATCTTTTTTTGTCTTTGGAGGTCTATATATACATACTGCAAAGCTTATTTGCAGCAGTGGGACACCTAGTTTTTTTTTGTCTAAAGTCTGAACATAGTTTTTACTTTGCTTATGGCACTTTGGTATCAGCCTGATATTTTGCAGAACTTGATTTGTGTACTTAAAGTTCATGAGTAAAAGTTATTAAATTTTAGTATATTAATATTTAACAAGAATAAGATTTGAAATTCCTTTTATTGTTTCTAGTTGGACTTCTACATCGATAATGACATGATCCACATCGCTGACACTAAGGTGGCTCACCGCTTCGGCGACTTCTTCATTCGCAAACTCCTCAAGTTCGAAGAGCTGAACCGCAAACTTCACCACATTAAAATCTAAAATGTCCCTATATATCGAATTTTGTAACTATTATATAAATAAAGTTACTGATTTTTCTTTTATGAGTTTAATTTACTATTCTTGGAGTATATGGTACATATTTCTTATTTTTCTTGAAAAACTTTTTTGGTTCTTTAATTTTGACTGTGTCTCGCTGAACTGTTTCTGGATAATTTTCTCTGTACTGCTGCCAAGGATGTTCTGGTTTCAATGCTTCCTCTACATTTATCTCTTTTAACCAGGTCTTATAGTATTTCCCAAAAATATCGTAAGACTTCCGGAATACTTCAGAAGCTTCACCCTGAGAAGAAAAGAAACAGGTGGTTTGAATTTTAACTCAGTAATCTACACAGAGCAATTGTTATACAAAATTTAAACATACCTTTTTAATAATATCAACACATTTGTCATTAAATCCTTCCAGGTGTTTTAAAAATAATTCATTTACTTTTAAATTTTCGTTTTTTACCACATTCATAATGTATAAGATATAACCAAACTGGCTATTTACTGTTCCGTTCTTCAACAATGCTCCTAAAATTTCTATGTTGACTCTGCAAAAAAAGGGAACAATTTGTGAACTATTTTTAACCATAACAAGTAAACAATAATACCAGCCTGGTACTATCCCACTGCAGGGCAAAGGCCTCTTCTCATACCGAGAAGGTTCAAGCATTGAGCACCACGCTGGCTCAAGGTGGATAGGCGGTTTGAAAATTATATTAACTATAACTCCAGGTTTTTTCTCCAGGTCACTATAACAAGAAGCGACGATGGTGGCAGTACGCCTTAATACACTAAATCTTTGGGGTAAGAAAGAGACGCAGCACACCAGGTTATTGGAAGAGCTCAATACTGAACTCCCCACGACTAAAGCCATAAACGACCGTATTCCCAAGCAATTCATGTTTGATAAAAAATACAAAATTCAACTCCACGAGGATCACAGGTGTGAGGGGTTACGCCCTACAGAGCTGCGAATCTTCACGGATGGATCCAAGACAGGTACTGGTACGGGTGCCGGTATCTTCTCGGAGGTTTTCAACATACGCATAGCTACACCGCTGGGGGCCCACAACACGGTCTTCCAGGCCGAATGCTTGGGCATCTCATTGGTGGCCACAGCTATCACAGCAAGGAAGGTACAGGACCATTCGATCCGCATACTGTCGGACAGCATGTCAGTCCTGCAAGCCCTAAATAGAACCCTCACACAACCAACTCGGGACTCTTAAATGAATGCCATCACTGACTAAATCAAATCAGGTGGGTACCTTCAATATAGTAACCATTCAATGGATCAAAGGACACACACAGCGATTCTCGCGGCAATGACGCCGCTGACGAACTCGCCAGACGTGGTTCAAACATGGTGGCAATGGGACCTGAACCTGTTGTGCCACTCCCCTTCGGATACCTACGCACCCTGGTAAGGAAACGCACCAGGGATCCACACGACAAGCTATGGTCGGACCAAAGTGAGTGCAGGCAAGCCAGGGAAGCATTTCCCTCAATTGATAGCCATTTCACGAGACAGATTCTCCGGCTGACCAAGCAACAGCTGCGAATACTCACAAAATCAAAATCAAAAGTCTTTATGCAAACTAGGCTGAGAATCAGCACTTTTTGAACGTCCAAAAAATACATAAAGACAGTCCCCCAAAAACGGCCCACCCTTTACAGCTGCCATAACAGGCCACGGGCCTTTTTACAAACACCTCTTTGTATTAGGAGTTACAGACAGCCCACTGTGCAGAGCTTGTGTCGAGGTGGACGAGACGGCATCGCACGTGCTTCTCGACTGCCCAGTGGTTGCCGCATACAAGGCTAGCAGCTAAGTTCCTCGGAAACCCAGGTACCCTCCGAGAGATCGCCAGTAGCGTTAAACCGCTGCTGGCCTTCCTCGAGGAGCTAGGATGGATGGAAGAGGGCATATTCTCACCCGTACGCAAAATACGCGCTTGGTCGTGGAGTTGCGGACACCTGCCCGTTAAACCTAACCTAACTCCAGGTTTCCTCAGGGTGTTCTCCTTCAACGATGTCAACAATGTCTAAGGTTAACTAAGAAAGTTAGGCCTCGGGGCCATCATGACACGCAAATCAAATGACATAATAGTTAGTTAAATTCATACTTGAGTTGTTTCTCCACCATTTCCTTGAGAAGCTTTTCTGCACTTTCTTTAGTTTTGCATGTCATGGCTAAAACACCATATGTCATTATATTCACTTTTATCCTCAGCTTGTTGGAAAATGGAAACCTTTTCTTGCGAAATTCACTTTCTTTTTGTATAATATTCTGTACAGCCTGCAAAAAAAATGTAGACAGTGGTAAATAATATTAGATGACGAAAAGGATATGACTAAATGGAAATTTTGTTAATTTCTATACTAAAACAATTCCAGGCCATGTGCATTAGAAAACCAAGTTTCAGATGGGCAACCCTATGGGACTTTGATTGTGTATTATTTATTTAGAACTTACAACAGCGGCATCATAATCTGATCTCAAGCACCTCTTCTTTATAAGCATATTGTAAAAATCTATGTCAGCCCTGACTGCCAAAGCTCTCATTTTTTTTAATAAATTGTCTTCAGCTTCTGTTGTGTTATCTAATAGTGGCAGCATTTGTGTAAAAATTTTGATATCTGGTTTTACTAAATATGCCTGCATTTCCTTGAGAAAGTCCTCCTGCCCCCCCACAACTGCAAACTTATCTTGTAATGTGTGGACTTCTTGCAAGGCTGTAACTTGCTCCATATTCAACACTCGGGACAGCAAGTTTGGTACAGTCCTTTCATTGACCACCACTGTGTCCAATTTGTTAACAAATTCTATTGTAACTTTATCTTTTTTGTCAACTATACCTAATTCACTAGATGATGAATCGGTTTGCTGATAAACATTTTCTATTTCATGAACAGATTTTGTTGGTTCAATTAATAATTGTTTATCTGGTTGAATTTCCAAATTTTTACTTGATTGGGTCAATTTCAGTTGCTGTTTAGTTTTGCCCTGTAACTGTATCTGAGCATGTATAGTTTCAATAAGTTCTTCAATGTCTTGTTTACTGCCCAAATTACAATCTTTTACACATTTTAACATTAAATTGAAAGTATAAATATTGGGCTTTTCCCTCATTTTTAACATTTTCCTCCAAACAATGAGAGCATGGCGCAATCCATTCTGTTTATCAGTAATACAAGCATGTAGCAGGTGATTCAGAGTATGTACTCTTATTTTAATTTTCTTTGCCAACATTTCATCAACAATTTTAAAAGCTGTTGGTAAGTCACCACATCTACCAAATGCTTTGATCATTGCGTTATAGTTGGTAATGTTAGGTTCAAATCCCTTCTCCATCATTAGTTCCTTCAGATGCTGGGCGCGCTTTAACCCATCAACTGGCCAGGGACTATTGGCACAAGCATGAAATAGGCAAGTGTATGTGTCCCCAGTAGGGGGCAGAGCTCGTCTTTTCATGTCATTAAATAATTTGAAAGCTTTTTTTGTGTACCCAACATTAGCACAAGCACCTATCAGTATGTTATAAATATAGTTTTCAGGCTTCACTTTGTCTTCTTTTAGCATTCTTACTTCTAGCACATCTATAGCTTCTTTCAGTCTCTTGTAATTAAGGAATTGTTTTATAATATCGGCGTATTGTTTGGTGGTAAGTTTCTGTGCACGTAATGGTTTATTTTGTATGAATTCCTGCTCTTGTTTATCTCCGTCATCTTCATGTTCGTCTGGTTGAGTGTTTACTGTTCTAGATAAAGTCCCGAAAGTATCTGGGTCTTCTAGATAAACCAATTTGTCTTCTGTTTTATATTCTTTAGGCTTACGAATTTTAATTTCTTCAGGTAGAGCAACTGACGTCGTTATGAAATTGAGGCGAATCACATTTGTAGTTCTGATTATTCGTAACAATTTTGTGCATCTAAAAGCCATATTGATTATTATTTTTATTTAAATCGTCCCTTTTTGTATTACCAAAGAAACATAACCTAAAAAAAAACAAAAATAAATAAACAGTGACACTGACATCACTGACATGACTGACAGTTAACAGTGACAAGGCTGCTGTGCAGCTAGTTGTGTCACTGAGTCACAGATTCACATTGTTAGAATAAAACAGATCTACATAACAAGATTAGAATGGAACTAATACCTGACATATAATCGATTTATAACATTCATTTTTAATTACATGAACATTAAAAAATACGGAATACCACTTTCTAATATTCAAGCAGGCAAAGTCTTGAAATCATGCCACTAAACCAAATCAAACCTTGCGTACAGCTTGGCAAAAAAGAGTCTGACGCGGTGACAGTTGAAACTAAAAGTGGATGATTGTGGCAACATTGATTTATTTGTCTAGTGCTAGTACATCATGTGTCAAAAGTGCGTAAATCCTCGTCGTTTTTCATAAATTTAACAAAATTATTAAGTTTCGTTGCAAAATTAACGATTAAAAGTTAAGTAAACCATTCGTAGTTGTATCAGAGCAGTGATTTACCTCGTCTTTTTGTGGTGTTTGGCCAAATCTGAAGCAGGACAAGTTTTGTCTGATATCGGGAATGTTTATCGAAGAACTGCCGCTAGGACAGGTATTTATCTACCCTAATTAAATCATTGTACATTAAATAAGTTTTTCTAAATGTTTTCAATGCGTAGTTTTGTTGATATACAGATTTAAGTAGCTATTTGTCTTGTTTACAGAAATTGAAATTTAAGGTTATGTTTTGTAGTTTAAAGAGCCTCGTATACCCATATTTGATACTTGAAGATAAAGAATAGGGAATTAATAATAAAGTAGGTACTGTATCTTTTTGTTTTAGGTAAATCTGTCAACACAGTAAGAAAAATGTTTATGGAAGGTAAAAAATAAGATATTTTTAAACACCGGGAAAACTTCAAAGGTCGCTTGAAGAAAGTTACCACCTTATCATTGTGACGTGAATCTACTTGAATTAATATGGGGCATTGCAAAACATTAAATTGCTTCAATCAATGTTGGATCCATTGATATAAAGGTATGTAGCCTAGTTTATACATATTTAAATTTGCTATGTTAAAACCATTGTTTATGATTATTTTTTGTTTTTAAAGGTGGCTGCTGAACAAGCATTTGCAAACATTACTAAGATTGGAAAAAATCATGCAAGGATATTGTAATGAAAATAGAAAAATAATATCATGACAGTAATAAATCTCACAGATGACAGTAGCAGTGATTTGTCAGAATTAGAAAATACTAGTGTTTCAGAAGTTGCAGGAAGCTCTAGCCAACATTTGAGCTTTTCCGGGATCCGAATATTTGATGGTACAGTCAACAGCAAAAGTAGATGATCAAAATCAGAAATTCAATACTAATGAACGGAGTTCGCGCCAGAACTGTGTGGCGTCGAAGTGATTCAAAAGTATGTGATTGTAAATTATACCAAACATTTACTACCAGTACAGCTGCCATATGTTTGTGATCAGTTTTGACTCCAAAAGTTATAAACTCAATTCGCATCAGAACTAAGAAGTGAAAAAAAAATTCAAAACTAGTGAACAGCTAAAATCAAAAATTAAATATTGAAACTGAGGCCACGTGAAGCAAATAATTCATCCATACGTATTTTTTTATTAACCCAGTAATTTAATTAGTTATGTTTAAAACAGCTGAATTTGATAAAAAAAATGCATCTTAAATATATTTCATCCAATTGAACCCCTAAAAAAGCACTTGTTTCACTTTGAAATGTTTTTTTGGAAGTAGGTTGTTTTTTTTTTGTAAAAGTGTTTTAATTTTTCACTTTTAGTGGGTCAGTTTGTAATTTATCTAAGTTACAATAGCCCAATGACAACTGCTCATCACCTCTTACAACATATTGCTTTTCTCGATACAGGGACGTTAATTGTTGAGGAGTTCTCCTAGTAAGATCCAGGAGATCTGGAGCTCCATGGTGAAGGCATCATCACCACTATGCATTTTGACAAGCTTAAATTACTTAGCAACTATATTAAAGTACCTAATCGAATCGCAACCCGTGAAATACTTAGGTATACTTGAGTAGTTCCGATACCCATCTGTGGTCTTCATCATCAGTTCCACTTTAGCAAACGGTGCTTTCCGAGAGCGAATGCACGAGTTACTATACAAAACACCCAAATCACTATAGGTGTTCCTATAAAATTTGAGGTTTTCCCTCGATTTCCATAGGATCCCTTCATCAGATTCTGACTTGGTGACAATGAGACCACAGCGAGAGTATACCCTTTCATACAAAAAAATAATTTTGCAAATCCGTCTATATATGACGAAGTTATGCCCAAACATACATAAAAAATATACATATAAACATCCGAATTGATAACCTCCTCCTTTTTCAGAAGTCGGTCAAAAATAATATAATTCAAAAACTTTAGTATTTAAACTGGTTTTTTTTTGTAACTTCTGGCAATGTTTAAAAGTAGCTGATGTGATACAAAACGATAATTATATAAATATTATCATCTTTGCATGTTTGTGAATTTATGTCAATGTTCAAAAGTAGCTGATGTGATACAAAACGATAATTCAATAAATATTAATATCTTTGCATGTTTTTGAATTTTGTGTCAATGTTCAAAAGTAACTGATGTGATACAAAACGATAATTCGATAAATATTATTATCTTTACATGTTTCGAATTTATGTCAATGTTCAAAAGTAGCTGATGTGATACAAAACGATAATTCAATAAATATTAATATCTTTGCATGTTTTTGAACTTTGTGTCAATGTTCAAAAGTAACTGATGTGATACAAAACGATAATTCGATAAATATTATTATCTTTGCATGTTTCGAATTTATGTCAATGTTCAAAAGTAGCTGATGCGATAAAAATCACAACTCAATGATTGCTTTTGCCCAGTCGGCTACAATATATTAAAACCGGAAGGTAGATTGATATTTTACATTAATGAGCAGAATAGCTTTAATATAATCCTGAATATTGTATAGGTAGCAGATTTCCGTTGAAAACGTAAGAAAATTATATTTCTTGAACATTTACCTATATTATTTGAATGTATGAATTATTTAGTAATCAATAAATTTTCAATAATATTATTAATAATTATAATAATAGCAATATTTTTTCATACTCATTAATGTAAAATATCAATCTACCTTCCGGTTTTAATATATTGTAGCCGACTGGGCAAAAGCAATCATTGAGTTATGATTTTTATCGCATCAGCTACTTTTGAACATTGACATAAATTCGAAACATGCAAAGATAATAATATTTATCGAATTATCGTTTTATATCGCATCAGTTACTTTTGAACATTGACACAAAGTTCAAAAACATGCAAAGATATTAATATTTATTGAATTATCGTTTTGTATCACATCAGCTACTTTTGAACATTGACATAAATTCGAAACATGCAAAGATAATAATATTTATCGAATTATCGTTTTATATCACATCAGTTACTTTTGAACATTGACACAAAGTTCAAAAACATGCAAAGATATTAATATTTATTGAATTATCGTTTTGTATCACATCAGCTACTTTTGAACATTGACATAAATTCGAAACATGCAAAGATAATAATATTTATCGAATTATCGTTTTGTATCACATCAGTTACTTTTGAACATTGACACAAAATTCAAAAACATGCAAAGATATTAATATTCATTGAATTATCGTTTTGTATCACATCAGCTACTTTTGAACATTGACATAAATTCACAAACATGCAAAGATGATAATATTTATACAATTATCGTTTTGTATCACATCAGCTACTTTTAAACATTGCCAGAAGTTACAAAAAAAAACCAGTTTAAATACTAAAGTTTTTGAATTATATTATTTTTGACCGACTTCTGAAAAAGGAGGAGGTTATCAATTCGGATGTTTATATGTATATTTTTTATGTATGTTTGGGCATAACTTCGTCATATATAGACGGATTTGCAAAATTATTTTTTTGTATGAAAGGGTATACTCTCGCTGTGGTCTCATTGTCACCAAGTCAGAATCTGATGAAGGGATCCTATGGAAATCGAGGGAAAACCTCAAATTTTATAGGAACACCTATAGTGATTTGGGTATTTTGTATAGTAACTCGTGCATTCGCTCTCGGAAAGCACCGTTTGCTAAAGTGGAACTGATGATGAAGACCACAGATGGGCATCGGAACTACTCAATTATACCTAAGTATTTCACGGGTTGCGATTCGATTAGGTACTTTAATATAGTTGCTAAGTAATTTAAGCTTGTCAAAATGCATAGTGGTGATGATGCCTTCACCATGGAGCTCCAGATCTCCTGGATCTTACTAGGAGAACTCCTCAACAATTAACGTCCCTGTATCGAGAAAAGCAATATGTTGTAAGAGGTGATGAGCAGTTGTCATTGGGCTATTGTAACTTAGATAAATTACAAACTGACCCACTAAAAGTGAAAAATTAAAACACTTTTACAAAAAAAAAACAACCTACTTCCAAAAAAACATTTCAAAGTGAAACAAGTGCTTTTTTAGGGGTTCAATTGGATGAAATATATTAAATATATTTAATATGCATTTTTTTTATCAAATCCAGCTGTTTTAAACATAACTAATTAAATTACTGGGTTAATAAAAAAATACGTATGGATGAATTATTTGCTTCACGTGGCCTCAGTTTCAATATTTAATTTTTGATTTTAGCTGTTCACTAGTTTTGAATTTTTTTTTCACTTCTTAGTTCTGATGCGAATTGAGTTTATAACTTTTGGAGTCAAAACTGATCACAAACATATGGCAGCTGTACTGGTAGTAAATGTTTGGTATAATTTACAATCACATACTTTTGAATCACTTCGACGCCACACAGTTCTGGCGCGAACTCCGTTCATTAGTATTGAATTTCTGATTTTGATCATCTACTTTTGCTGTTGACTGATTAAATTTTTGGTATTAAAATAAAACTAAAAAAAACGTGTTCATTCATTATCTTATCCCTGTAAATTAACTATTGTCGTTAATTCCTAACAACCTTACGGTTAGACTGCTCTCGAGGGCATGATTATTATCTGTCTGTGTATACCTAATGCATCACTTTCTTGCAAGGCTTCAGTGCCCACTATAACATACATAGGTACATTAACTCTCGCCTCTTTCCTACGCTGGTAGGCAGAAACTAGAGATCGCATACGAAGCAAAAGAAGTATGTAAGAATCGTAGCATATGCATATGCATTCTTACATAGTTCTTATGCTTCGTATACATTTTTACATGTTGTTATGTATAACAACATGTAAAAATGTGTACATTTGCCCACTATTAATAGTGTTAATACTGGACATTGAAGCCTTCCATGGTGTTTGCATAGCATCCGACAGACAGAACCACCCACTTAACTTTGGGAAAAAATAACAAGTGTCAAACCTGTTAAGTCGTACTATTCAGGGTGGCCACATGCGCGATACTAGCGACCTCATTTATTCCACACTCTTTTTTGCCAAGCTGTAAGTATTATAATACCTAATTATATTGGTGTTTATATTGTGTGCAGCATTCGTGTTGTCCAAAAAATATTTTCGGAGAACACCAGTGCTCCCTGGGCTGTCCCTGTGTCGAAGACTACAAGTTGTGATTGTGTACGTAATTCTCTTCTCTACGGCACGGTTATACGGTTATACTTAAGCTTCACTACTCTATTCAATGATCTTTCAGTCAGCAGTTTCAGCCTTCAGGTGTCACTGTCAAAACTCAGAAATGTCAAATGTCAAACTTTATAAAATAACCTAGAACGCGCGTGTCGTGTCGTTTTGTTGTTAATTATTTTTTAAATACAAATTCTAAGTCCGACTGTGTAATCATGTCAACTAATGAAGCGGAAGACCAGATGGAGGCCAGTTCCTCTGACAGTGAGGACGAAGTTATGGAAGGAGAAGACGAAAACGATGACCGCCCTAAGACTTACCTTCCTGGGCAGCCTTTGAAAGAAGACGAGCATTTGGTTTGCGACCAGTCTGCCTACGTGATGCTGCATCAAGCCCAGACTGGCGCCCCTTGTCTCAGCTTCGATATTGTTCCTGATAATCTTGGCAACGACAGAAATGAGTACCCGATGACGGCTTATTTAGTTGCCGGTACTCAAGCTTCTAGCGCACATCTAAATAAGTAAGTTGATTACTCATAACGACTACTAAAATTTGTAATACCTCCTGGTAAGGTCGTTAATAATAATATTTTTTTAGTAAGAATATACAGGCAGTTTGTTCAGTCACGGGCTTATTTTAGGGTCTGAGTTCTAATGAATTTTCATAAGTTAAAGTTATTTGACGAAATAATCTCAGAATGAAAGAGCTGGCATCTGAAGTAGGTTTGTAAAATAAACCTGTGTTACAGATTACCAGGGAAAGGTGGCTTTTAATACATTTGGCCTTATATGAAAAATATTAATAAAAATCATTTTTTCATTACAGTCTTTTGGTAATCAAAATGTCTAACCTGCACCAGACTTCAAAAGCAGAGGATGAAGAAGAATCTGATGAAGATGAGGATGACGATGATGAGGAAGAGGATGAAGAGAAAAAGCCACAAATGACATTCTCTTTCATCAAGCACCAGGGCTGTGTCAATAGGATAAGGGTAAGTCACAACCCAGCCCTTGTTGCTGATACATTTAAAACAAGGTCATATTATTTAAAATAAGTAATTTTTTTAAATATTTTTTTTAATTTATTACTTTAGCTTAAAATAACAAAATTTTTTTAAATTTGATTATAATTTAAATATACTTAATTAACAAATATATCAAGTTGTGGAAGTCATATGAGCAGCTCCTCCAAGTAAAATACTTGTAGTTGTGGTTATACTGAGAGCCAATTCAATATAGCTAGTGGTGTATACTGTAAGCTTATTATGAATGTGCTATTTGCATCAAACATTCTGAATTACTCAAGATAATAACGGCTCTTCAATGTTACTATTAACTTTATTGTCTTGGCGGTAAACCGGCGTGTGTGTATGACAACATGTATGAATGTAAATGAAGCAAAAGAAGTATGTAAGAGTGCTGATCTATATGTTATAGTTCTTTATCACAGGCCACAAGTTTCAAAAATTCAGTTCTAGCTGCAAGCTGGTCTGAATTAGGCAGAGTAGACATTTGGAATATAACACAGCAACTGCAAGCAGTAGATGACCCTGCTTTGCTGGAACGCTACAACCTCGATGCAGTGAATAATCCCGTCAAACCACTTTATTCTTTCAATGGACATCAGCAAGAAGGCTTTGGAATTGATTGGTGCCCCACAGAACTTGGTGTGAGTAAATATAATAGTGCATTCATACTCTAATTTTGTGAACAAATGAGATCAATGGAGAAGTAAGCTTTTAATATTTTAGCTAAAGATTGCAATGCGCGACAAAAAGATAATTAGTTATGATTCAACAATGATAGTGACTATATCTTAAGCACTGTGCGTATCTATCATATTAGTAATTGTTAAAGTAAGCTTTCTGTGTTTTACAGGTTCTGGCTACAGGTGACTGCAGAAGAGATATTCATATTTGGAAGCCAAACCAGGCTGGGACATGGGATGTAGACCAGCGCCCTCTGGTTGGACACACTGGTTCTGTTGAAGACATACAGTGGTCTCCTAATGAAAGGCAAGTTTTCATAATAGTGTAAGCAACAGCGGCAGCAGCAGCGGCAGTGTGTGTATGTGTAATGCAGCATACACAGACATATTTCCGAATCCTGGGATCCAGGACCTTTAGAAGGCTTGCTTATAAGAGGCCAATAGTCCCGAATTATCCAACATTTATACTGTTTTGCATGATGAGAGTACACCTAAGGGCAACTCTTGGATGAAAATTGAGATATATGTTTTGTTTTGCAAGTTGGTCTGATTACCTAGAACTATGAAAGAACTATGGTATACCTCACCAATGCTATTATAATACATAAACACAGATAAAATGGCAACCAATGACAGATTCAATAATGGGCGGCAATAGACGGTCACTAGTCTGTACATGTAAGTAGCTACAAGAAAGCAAAATATTATCCTGAGGTTAAGGTTCAAAGGGAATTCTATGGTAATCAGGACAATCACAGAACTAGATTTAAAATCTCCAAAACATAAAGTATTACAGATTTTTTTTCCTGGGACTATGTGTTGAGTTTAATTAGTTAAAAATTAATTTTGCAGAAATGTTTTGGCATCATGTTCTGTAGATAAATCTATAAGGATATGGGATACAAGAGCAGCTCCTCAGAAAGCTTGCATGCTATCAGTAGAGGATGCTCATCAAAGTGACGTAAATGTAATATCATGGAATAATAAAGAACCTTTTATAGCTAGTGGTAAGTGTTGAAGATATTTCATATATTTCTTTAACCTATTAACCGCTTAAGTTGACAACATTGTCGGACCCATTCCGCCGAAGCCGCAATTATATGACCCAAAAAACTTATGTGTTCAATTTGATTGCTTAGTTCTAATATACTTTCTACCCAAAAATAAGCTAATTCAGCCAACATGATACATGTATTGATGATTTATAAGTTGGGCGCTGGGGGCAAGGCAATTGATATAAAATCAGGTGCTTAAAAGGTTAACCATTCTTTATGGCTGGCCTGTTGGTCTAGTAGTTAGAGACCCTGACTGCTATGGCGGAGGTCTTGGGTTCGATTCACACCCAGGACAAATGTTTGTGTGTTGTGTACGATAATTTGTTCCGTGTCTGGGTGTAATTTATCTATAATAAATGTTTGTATTTAGAAATATTTAATTATGTTTATCAGCTGTTTAGTACCCATAACACAAGCTCTCAAGCTTAACTTGGGACTATATGACGTTGTGTGGAAAGTTGTGGAATATTAATATATATATTTATTTAGACTATGGCATCTGACTAGGCTCTTCATACTGTTAAACTAAACAAAAAGTAAAGTTAAATGAGGGTTTAGAATAGAATTACCACAAGGCTGTACTCTTAAGCGAATTTAGCTTCAATGAGTGAATACTCATTGATGTATAAGTGATATTAATTACATTTCGAATTTCAGGTGGTGATGATGGGTTCGTTCACATTTGGGATTTAAGACAATTGGCGAGCAAGACCCCAGTAGGAACTTTCAAACACCACACGGCGCCCGTTACTTCGATAGAGTGGCACTGGACAGAGCCAAGTGTGCTGGCGTCAGCTGGCGAAGATCACCAAGTTGCGCTTTGGGACTTGGCGGTCGAACGAGACGATGACGATGTAGTTGATGAAGAATTGAACGTATGTTTTTTGACCTATTAACCTTTTAGCTAAGCACTTAGCTTGGCAAAATATTACTTGCCGTGCCCCTAGCGCCGGGCCAAAATTGCTACAAATCAATAAAATAATACCTACAGTAAATAAGGAGAAACAATTGTTGTATTGATTTTTAGTTTTTGTTACATAAATAATATCTCAATTCGATAATGGTTTTAGTTGTAACACAGTCAGTATTTTGAAACTAAAACGAAAAAATTATGCATGTTCTATGTCGCAGAAATACGACACGAGAGGTTAAACTTCCTTTCCTATGCAATTATGAAAAAACGTCTTAAATGAATTAGGGCGAGACTCTATCAAAGCGGAGACGAGAAGAGATGTGACGTACAACCAATCAGTTTGCGTCATTTTGACAGCTAAGTGCTTAGATTCATGTCGATACAATACCCTATTGGCTAATTACGAAACATCTCCTCTCGTCTCCGCATTGGTGGAGTCCCGCCCTCAGTCTTGTGGAACGTACTTTTCTAGTGACATCTGACAGATAGAGGTCATTGACGTTCCTATTCTCATCTGAAACGCATAGTACCTACATGTTTCATTATCATGCGCGCCACAAACAGCCGGGACACGGCAAGACGGGGTCCATGCATGCCCGCCCGCTGACTGACGCGTTGTTGTTGCTGCCAAACGGGTCGCACGCACGTTGTTTTTTTCATTCATCTGGAGTTCATGAGACTTCCTGGTGACACGAATAATACTGCAGAGTGGCGTAAAAATTCTGCTCTGCTTGTGACCCGCAGCACGCATGCGGACCTGGCCAAAGAGTACATTAATCTACCCTGCGCGCGGGCAAAACGCATAACAATAAAAAGGCCCTAACACATAGAAAACAAAAAAAGACCGACATCAATAGAATGACGTAACTAACAAACTGTAATCTTTTCTCAGAACCTTCCACCACAATTGCTGTTCATCCATCAAGGGCAGAGTGATATAAAGGAATTACACTGGCATAAGCAAATTCCAGGAGTCATGGTGACAACTGCACATACAGGATTCAATATATTCAAATCTATTAGTGTATGAAATAAAACAATGAAATTAAGTATCTTTTTTTAATATAGTTCATAGTATTCAGATAATAGTTACATGATTGAGATTCGTGATATACTATAAAAAAATTAGGTATCAAACCCATTGTTTGTGTGTACCATGGCTAAATTCACTAAATGCCGTATTGTTGGTCTGCCATGCGGGCAATTCTGAAAAAAAAAAACAGTTGAATTATGGAAAGTGGAATTTTGGATGATAAGTGGTACTAGTTCCCAGTTTTAAAGGATTCATTACAATAAAGCTTACCCATGGTTTGTCTATTTCAGCCATGTGATCAACAAGCTTCCTCATATCTGCTTTGTTCAGAGCTGTGCCTATCATTACTGATTTTCTACAAGCCCTAGATGCAAACATTGCTCTTACTCTACTTGGTCTACAATACTCTGAAGGGGATTCCTGAAATTACAAATAAATTTCATTGAATTAAAAAAAAAATACTTTTGCTATTTGAGCCACCCTGAGCAGTCAGGTTTGAACCATAAATACATACCCTTAACATAAACAAAAGCTCTTCTATGTCTTCCTTCCCGAAAATCCAATTTTTTGACATAGGTAATGTTAGTAATTTAACTCTCTTTGTAGGTAGAGCTTCTTCATTGATTTCAAACGTAAATCCATTCTTTTTAAACACACTTAAATTATCCATAAGGATTTGTTCATTTACTCCAGTTAGTTCAAGTGATTGTGGACTGAAATTAATAATAAATATAGTAATTATGACAAATTATTTAAAATTGAAATGTAATAACAGTAAAATTTAACTTACATTACCAATTTTTGACTTGTTAGCTCTGTAGTCAACTGTAATGTTTCAAAATTGTAAATCTCATCTGTTGCATGTTGATCTATTATAAAAAGATCATCTTCCAATTTGGTTATTATAAAACCTAAATTAAACTGTCCAATGACTTCCATCTTTTTAAATGAGTCCTTAGATATTTCTTTACTTAGTTCCTCTTCACATTTCTTGTTAAAAACAGGATTAATCTCGCTTTTAAATTTTACCTTTGTGGGAGCAGATACTTTATTATTATTGACATATATACTTGCCAATGCTGTAACATGTTCCATTGACGATTTTAAAGTTACAGTTTTCCTATTATTTTTCCCTAAATCCTCTTTATCTGTTAAAATTTTCTGCTTTTTAGCCATTTTCTCTTTGAGTTCACTTGTATTTGCTTTCGTCTTTAACGCTTTAGGTGTACAATGTGTCGTATGTGACTTCTCTATTATGACGTCGGAAAGGTCTCTTATTTGCGTATTGGGTACATTTTCACCAAAGTCCAAGTACATAACGTTTCGTTTATCATCTTCTAGAGATGAACTTTTAGACAAACAATTTATGTTTTCAGTTTCAGGGCTTTTACCAGGGTTTAATTGCTGGTTTGCGGCTTCATCACCATATTCTACTACTTCTTCATCATCAGATTTAAGTATATCAAGTGTCTCATTGTTGATATCTTCAATTTCTTCTTTAACCACTTCAGGTTTCCTAGTTTTTGAGGAGATAAAATCTAACATTGTTGTTGATTTTCGTTTAAGTTCAATGTTATTAGTTTCCCTTCCAACTGTGGAGATGCTATCAGAAACTTCCTTTGTTTTATTTTGTATTTGTTCCAAAAATGAATTAAATACTCTTGGTTGGTCCAAATCTGGATTAACATCATTTGTTTCTTTATTGTACAAATTAAGAGTTGATTCTATCTTCAATGTCCTAGGTATGTTTTCAAATAGTTTTAGTAAAGAGCTTTTCAGTATGTCTAATATAATTTTTTCTTTTGTAAGAAATATTTTTCGTTTATCTGGAGTGACATTTACATCAACTCCTGTTCTTTCCAGATCAACATTTAAAAACACAAAGGGGTATTGATGTGAATTGTACTGTCTGTAAATTTCGTTGATGACTTTCATTATCTTGGTTGGTTCACAAGGTCTAGAGTTGATATAGTAAAACTGCCTGTCAGTACTGGAACGTCCACTACCATGCGCACAAGTGGATATAAAACCAGTAAACTCAATTGGTTTTGCTGCATTCTTATAGCCTTGTGATTTTTGTGAGACACTAATTTCACTATCAGTAACATTAGATTTTTCTGCATCATTGGAGTCTTCAGATAAATCTATTTCAACATCTTCTATATCAACACTTTCATCTGTTTCCTTCACTTCTCCTGACAATCCTTTAAATATATTATCTTTTATGTTTGTAACATATTCTGGCTTTATTTCTAGTAATGTTTGTAGTTGCTTCACCCCAAAAACACTGGCAATATTATCTTTATAAGATGATGTTCCTTGTGTTGCTACTACTACAGACTTTGAGTTGGAGTTTGTTTGATTGCTGCAAGTTATTCTGGAAAAGGTATGATTGATTAAAGGGATAAACTTGACTTGTAACCAATTACTGATATACCTAGTAATATTATTTATTTTAAACTCACTTAACTCCAACTGAAATCAAACAGTATGCATACAACAGCTGAGTCATTTTGTTGAATTCTCTCTTGGCATTTTTGTGGAATTCTTTCTGTCTCACAGGCAATGATGAAAAGAGGTTTGTCAAGCTGACAGTTGTACCAACTTGTCTTGAACATGGTGTTTGTTTTACTATATTCCCTTTGTGGTCATACTCTAGTTTTGTAGCTGCAAAATTTATTAGAAATATGGAGAAGTTACCTAAGCAGACCCCAAGCATTGCATATATTATATAATAAGAATAGATTGGGGTGAATAAATCAAGGTCATAAGGATGTACCAACAGTAAAGACAGGGTGCAACAACCTTCAATGTATTGAAGGATAGGAATAGGAAGACACAAGTAGAGCCATAATAGTAATGTTACAACTTACAGCTGTTGGTTCGCCTTTAAATAAATAAATAATATTTATCTTATCTCTATTAAAAAAAAAGAATGAATAGCATACCATATTCACAATCTTTGTGTCTTGTAGTAACTGTAAGGTTAGCTAAAGAGCATAAGGAACTTAGTGCTTCCCCTCTGAATCCAAAACTTGACACTCCAAGAAGGTCAGAGTAATCAGTTAGTTTTGAAGTGTGGTACTTTAAAGCTGTAAAAAGAAATTTAATAAATAGTAACAACAAACACTGTAATTTCAGCAAGTTATGGCTGTTCTTTTCTTTTGTAGGTGTTGGCGAGAAGTAAGGTAAGGAACAAGTAAAGGCTCATGCACAAAATAGACTCATTTCGTAAATTTCTGTTCACTGTTTGTGCGGAAGACAAAAATAATATTTTAGTCTTGCATGCAACTTGGAAAGATTGTTGACTCTCAGCCTAATTTGAGTATCGAAATGAGTTTTGATTTTTGTTTAATTGTAGAGTTGAGTAGGTTTAGTTAGCTTTATCTACAAAAATCAAATCAATTAATCCTTGCTCAGATAGGTAACTAAGCTCTGGCAAGTAATAAAACTTGTCTATTGAATCAATCCAAACTAAACAATAGGCTCTGTAGTTGTATGTAACAACAAGAAAAAAGGCACCACAGACGCTTTGCCCTTTAATTCCACTCCAGATGCAAGCATATTTTTGCTAAGTTAGAGGGGTTAACAAGACTACTAGTAATTTGTGCCATTCACATTACTAATAAGCTTCTTAAAAAAAAAAAAACTTACTCAATGCAGCAAAGTTATCTTCAGTGACACCAGTTCCATTGTCTGATACTTCTATCAAATCAATGCCATGATTTTTGAATCTTATATCAATATTTGTTGCACCAGCATCTAAGGAGTTCTCTACTAGCTCTTTTACAGCAACTGCTAGACTTACGACCACCTGAAAAATAATGTAATAATATATTCTTCGATTATTGTCAAGGGAACCAACCTGTTTACCAATACTGCTCATGCAACAGATACCTTTTGGGAATGTACATTTCTATGCATTAAGAAAACTGCTAAGTCTTCACTTCTATCATTGGGGTTATCTTAGTAGGCAAGTTAGTCAATTTTTTAAGTATGTATCAGTAAGCCTACTAAATATATTTGATTTAGTACATGCATGTATCACCTATCTTATTATCCGAACTGTGTACTCAAGTACATTCAGTTTATAAATATAGAGTAGAAATTAAAAGAAAGGCAGTAGAAAAGTCTCCTATATTGGCGTACCTGTCCAGAACATATTTTATGAACCGTATCCTTAGCTATAGGTTTAATTTCAACAGAACTTTGATTCGTTTTTGTGTCCATGATTTCTTGCTTGGTAAAAATAGTACTTACAAAAATAGTAAATAATTAATCGATTTACGTAAATTTACCAGTTAACCTATTCGTATTATTGATTGCACAAGAACAAAACTTAATAAAAATTAAATAAGCCCTTCGATCGAACACATTGTATTGTTTACAAAAATGTACGCCTAAAAAAACATATCAATGTCATGTCACGTTATAATAAGGTAAGTGCTCACTGGCTCAGTTTTTTTATTTACCTTCTTTAGCTTCTGGCAATTTTAATTTCTACTAGTCAGTACTTGTGTTTTACTTCTCAAAGATCACATTTTTAGCATTATATTAATTATTTCTTTATGTAGATGTAGATCTTTTACATGTAGGTACTTTTTTACGAAGAAATGCTGAAAGAAACTCTGTATTATGGTCTATTTTAAAGTCTGAACATTAGATTGTATTAAGATATTATGCGAGTCTCTAACGATGCAAAGCAAAGTTTGGAAAAGCCTTCCAAGAAAGAATCAATTAAGCTTTGATTTGACCTGTCCCGACAGATAGCGTGCATGCTTCAGTCTTCTTAGTGTAGCTCAGCCTCAACGACCCGTCATCGTCACACGTAGCGTTGCCAGACGTCCGGATAAAGCCGGACATAGTTAGGCTTTTTGATTGCGTGTCCGGCCAAAATAAACGGTGTCCGGCTTTAATTTTTTATTGGTAATAATAAAAAAAGCAATTATAAGACACAACATTTCATGAAAGAGACACCAAATCCTCAATAATGTAAGGTGTCCGGGCTTTTTACCCAAATGTCCGGCCAAACTGACTGGTCTGTCCGGCTAATAGGTTTGGCGACCTGGCAACCCTAGTCACACGAGATGACGAGTGCTATCTGCGACTCTAATCTAGACTCAAGTATTCTATTTAGTCTACATGGTTGTCAACCTAAGTAAATACAGGAGAAACTAGTGTAAATTACTATGTTTTATAAAAGACATCGTGTTCCCAACACTTGATCTTCATTCTGCTTCTTCTCTTCTGTCGTTTCTGGAAAAGACATTAAATTAAAATCCAATATTCAATTTTATTTTATTTTATTTTTATTTGGAACAACAAACAGCAGTATATTAAGGATTGTACACACAATGCAGTTCTGAATAGAAGTAACAAATTATATACTACTAACGGCATTATTCACAGATTACAATTTTAACAATGGGAAAAGCTAATAACTTACTTTACTCCCAGACCATCAAGCATGAATCTATAATATCTTCATGCCATCAAGTCTGAGTGAGACTTTACTTAGTTTTAGTTAGTCTGTGGCAATTGCTGTCAACTACTGTCAAGTTATGTCACTGTCACTACACAAGGCAAAAATCTGTCAAGTACTGACTCGCTCGCTGTTACTGTTTATTTTACGTTGAAATTGTTGAAAACGGTAGAAAAATAATTGTTGCGGATTAGTATTTCGCGAAAGTTTAAAAATTGGTATATTACTCAAATATGTCTCTTAATACGGCTCATGCAGATAATGGGGTGTTAATACATGCAAGGGAATGGTGAGTCATCTTTTTGTGTACTACTGACGGCAGCGACTGCGTAAATCGCTGTAGAATGTTCTACACCGTGATTACTCGCTACAGTTGCTACTATTAATCACACTAGACTGCAAAACTACCCAGTGTTGCAGTTTAGTGTTTGAGATCATCTCTTTGATGGGGATTCCCGGAATCCACCAGATCAATACTTTTAGCAATGCTATTAGAGTTAAATTTCTGTTTTTTCATGTCTAATAAAATATATGCCAATATAAATCAATAGACATTTAAGTACAAGTAAAATTGCATCAATAAAAATGGTCCTAAAACATAATGGATTATGTTGAAGGACCACTTTTCATGTTAGAACTTTGTAAGACAAAACCAACCTTAACAGTCCTATTGGATTTTTGAATGAAATGTAAAAGTACCATGTACAGACGCCAGCACATTGAACACATCGACAATCCCAATGTGTCTCTTTGATAGGTTTTCAACGTTATCTTAAACAAAATAAGGTTCATGTTCAATTGGGAAAATATGACAGTTTGGGGTAGCCTGATGTGCTGGCGTCTGTACAACACACTTACTTTTATTCATTTTCCAATTTTCAAAAGTTCTTTGGATAAAGTTGCCCAATTAGTTGGTCATAGCAATTATTTTGAATAAATACCCTATCTACTCCCATAGGTTTTTAATTTTACATCAAGTATTCTATTTAAATAATATTTTCCTTATGGGAAATGAACAGAATACTTATAGTTACTAACATAATTACATAATACTTGAAATTTAATGTCCTTCAACAAGGTATGGCATGTTCACATCTTTCTGAAGGAAATTATTAAGTTGACTTGTGGTTTTAGTTTGTTTTATTGACAACAACCGTATTTGATTAAGTGTTACATCATTATTTACACCTGATACTAATCTAAAAACTCTGGATTCCACTTTAGTCACAGTGCTGCATAGCCCATTACCTCAATAAAAGACATTTATATGGGATATTTAACATAATGAAACATAATTATTATATCCTCATTCAAATAGGTTTTTAAAACCTTTTTGAATGGAGGGTTAAAAAAGTAAATGATTTACCAATCAACAGCAAGTAATACTTGCTGTTGATTGGTAAATCATTTACTTTTTATTATTCTTTTAACCCTCAGCACCCAATTTATAAATCATCAATACATTACCATTATTATTTTATTTGTTACCTGAAATGATTTGTTTTTGGGTAGACTGTAAAGTTGAGCCAAGAAACTTCGATCAATAATAGCACTAGATGTCAGGTCGGCGTCAAAAATCCGTCTCGGTAGATATAAGCTCAATAGAAACCGGGGTTGGTATTTTGTTTTGTTTGCTTGAAACACGGCCAATGTAAACACGTCCCACAATGCCGCAGTGTGTATTCAACAGTTGCAAAAATAATCCCCGAAAACGTAATTATTCGGCCGGAGTATTTTACTTTCAGTAAGGACATGAAGAATAAGTTATATTTTAAGCTATAATTTAACAAATAATATCAATTTTTTTACAAAATTACCGATTTTAAACCACCGCTACAAATGTTTGACTAATGCTCGCCAACATTTGCACAAACTTTTGTTTAACTGAACAGCAGATGCATGGAGTAGATTTGTATTGTAATCATTTTAATAATTTGTTACTAATACTTAATTTGTTGGTTAAATTCGGTTAATGCTACTTTAGTTTTGTTTCGTTCATTATTGGCCACCGACTTTCGAAACTGGAGTTATTTTTCACCTGGCGGTGTTTTTTTAAGAAGGTTTATTAATTGTAAAAAAGTTTTTGTTTTGCCATTTTTAGTTTCTTCGTGTGTCAAGAAAGTCTTTCAAAACTTGAAAGAATCATTGAAATCGCTTAACAATATTGCTAAAGAAGTTCTATCTAAACATTAATCTGTACATCTCTGCCGGGCCCCTTTTATTTATTTATTTATTTATTTATAGTTACTTAATACGGTACAACACCCATTACACTAAGTAACATAGAGACAATTACAATTACGAAAAAAAAAAGTTATAAAAAGAAATTCAAAAATAAATAAAACTAACATGGAACAGAAGACTCCCTGGCATACTTACTCTCACAGAACACCAGGCATACACGCATTAGTTTAATCCATTCATCCGCAAACACATCACAATCAGGGTTGGCAGCGAGAAGGGCATTCAGCACCTTTAGAATACGACAAATTGGGGATGCGCAGACAGGTTGTGCCGACGGCTCTGACGGTGGCCTATGTATTTGTCGGCACAAATAGTCGACAGAAAAGACCATGGAGTTCAGGACAGTCGTTACGTCCCCGTAGGGTTTTGCAGGCTATAGTGAGTTGATCAAAACCTCTTCTCACCTCCAGCGAGTTAAAGCCTAACGTCCCTAAAAGATAGTTTAGGTAGGATACATGTAGGGTAAGAAGTAGTATATCTTTTGGAAGAGGCATCTAAGGAATGTTTTTTGTACCTTTTCCAGCATCAGTGTTTGGGTCGCGTTATAGGGGTGCCAAACACAAGCACTTACCTCCAACTTGCTTCGTACCAAAGCCGCGTACAACAGCCTAACAACATTAGGATTGCGAAAGTCTCGAGCATTACGTAAGACAAATCCTAAGCGCCTGAAAGATTCCTTCGCAAGTGTAGAGACGTGGTCTCGAAAAATCAAACACCGGTCAAAAGTCACTCCCAAATCCTTTATGGTGACAACACGGGTAATAGCGTGGCCACCCAAATTGTAGTTATAACGAATTGGCCGCAACCCTCTACCATAGGTCATAACAAAGCACTTGCTTGTATTGAACAGTAGTTTGTTCGCAATGCTCCACACATGGATGGCGTCGATGTCTCTTTGTAGGAGTTTGCAGTCCTGCTCCGTTCGGATTTGTGCGACCAGCTTAAGGTCGTCAGCATATAGCAGGCATTTGGCAAACTTAACCTTAGAAATGAGATGTCATTGATCGCGATCAGAAATAGAAGCGGCCCTAACACTGATCCTTGACTTACTCTCGTAAGGTCCCGTCTCAGAGCACTAAATTCCGCGTATAAAAGATCATATCGTGAAACTGTCCATTTATGATGGAGTTTGACTTTACGCTTAGTATCATTAATAAAATAGCCAGGCGTAATGTTATGTTATGGCAATATGAGAACTCTGCATAGACATCTTACTGTAGCAATCGCGAACAATTTGCTGTTATGTCTTGAGGAGTTCCGTCGCCTGTCTTTTTCATCAGTTTTTTTTTTCACAAAATGTTACTTTCTAAATGAAAATGCTTGATTTGTTACTAAAAATGTAAAAATCGGTACGTGTGTACCTATATTTTTTGAAGAGTTCCCTCAATTCCTGAAGACCCTTCATTAGATATGAGTTTTTATACAAATGGGACCAATCTGTTTATATACCCTATCAAATAAAAAAAGAATTTTGAAAATGGTCTTTAAATGACGGAGTACTGAGGTCACAAATAACCTAAAAACAAAATACAAACGAATTGATAACCTCTTCCTTTTTTAGAAGTCGGTTAAAATAATTTGATTTCATTCAATCTGCTCCCCGTGGTTTAACCCGCGTAAACCAGGAGTAGTTAAAAGTAGCCTTAGCCAATGTGTTAATCCAGGATATAAGCTACTTACATACTAAATTTCATCCAAATCTGTTCAGCCGTTTGAGCGTGAAGAAGTAACAAACATACAAACACACACTCTCACACTCACACTCAGAAACTTTTGCCTTTATAATATTAATGTGAAAACTTCTAAATTGCATGCAAAAGTAGACGCATTATTTTTTTTTGTGGGTTGATTTGATTATAATGAGCCAACCCGCAGACAATTAATAGCAATGTCTTAATAAAATAACTATTGTACTAATTTAGGCCTACTACTTTTTTAAAATGGGTCAAATGTAATTATTTGCTACCAATATAAAACAAACCTTCGCTAACATAAGAAATATAAATGATTATTCTGCAACTCTACGTCTCAATTCTTACTGTGTTCTGAGCATTGAAATGTCATACCAAGAACTACGTCTAGTTCCAAAATAGAGTAAAGACGAAATTGTGAACAAAACGTTTTTAACCTTATTTTTTAGGCCTTAAGTTTCATTTTAGAAAAAATATTTTTGTACTTATTATAAAAATGGCTTTTATTTTTAAGAATCCGTACACGAAATTTTACCGATTTTGCTGATTTACGTGATCTTACAGTCGTGATTTTACAGTTAAAATACTGTATTTCTATAATTTTTAATGCACAGTATGAAAGATCATTTCAATTATGATCTTTTACGTGAGCTACTTTTTTATTTTTATTATTTAATTTTGATTAATCGACCTCAAACCGGCTAACGTGAAGTGAAATTTAGCTGTAAGTGGTTTAGAATATGACATATTAACGAATTGTTTTGACGGTGAAACGGTATGGAAAAAATACAATGTATTGTTGTGAAAGTCATCTATAAGATGTATGGATCACTTTTTACCACTTTCATATAAAAATGTTGAGTAAAAAAATGTTGAACTTAGTGCAATTTTAGAGAAAATGGGTAACGAATTGCTTATGATTTCGGTTACTTAGAACTCTCGTTCATAAAATTAAAAAAAACATAAATAAACTTCAGAAAAAAAGCAATCCATTTCCCGAAAAAAAAATGCATAAAAATAAATAAATTTGGCAATTAAAAATCTTTTAAAACAACCTAAATCTCGCGTTATAATACTCGACGCAAGTCTGGACTCAGCAGTCCGCGCCGAGCGCTTCCAGTGAGTGGACGTATCGCTCTGCGCTCCGAAAATCGCACCGGGTGAATACGAAACACGACGCGCCGGTGCCGCTGGCTACAGACGAATATAGCGCGACGTGAGTTTTCGATACTTTGGTAAGTTATTATTTTTTAATATTTTGTGTTGATTTAAACATGCGTTTGAAATACAATAAGTGATAGTGTAGATAAGTGTTTTGTTATTATAATTTTGAGTACCTTATTTCGTTTCATGTATTTTAATATAAGTAGGTACTTACAAAACGTAGGTACGTCTATTTGTCAATAATAATACTATAAATGCCACCGTATTTCTGTTTGTGTGTTACATTTCCACGCAAGGGGGCGTTCATAAAATACGTGAGATGTTAAAGGGGGGGTCTATTAAAATATCACGCAATTTTTTTTCTGATTATATAACAAAAAAAAAATACGTTTTTGGTCCATCCAGAATGTACAGTCAGCATCAAAAGTTGATGACCACATTTAGATTTTCACGCTTGCTATTAATTGAAGGTGGACATTTTTGGACATTTTTGGCGCCGAGTAACATTTGTGGTTTATTCATCATGGGTGTCGTTATCGTGGTTCTTGGGGTCGCTGATTACGAAAATGAGCTTATAATGAGAATTCAAGATGGCGCCGAGGCAAATTTTTAGATTTTCCGTCACGGGTATCGTTTTCATGGTTTTCGGGGTCGCTGATTACAAAAATGAGGTCAAAATGAAAATTCAAGATTTAATCTTAAGCCTAAAAATCGTAATACAATATGATCATTCACTATTTCGTTCGAAAGAAAAATAATTTCATTCATACTTTGACGTTATAAATCTACTGACTGTCAAACCACCATATTTGTTTTATACCAAATCATATGGACATGTTCGTTCCAATAATCTCTCTTGAGACCGCGCATGGTTCTCCGTGAACTGAATTAGAGTAGATATTCTTTTTTTAATCACAGCAGTTACGATTTAAGTATTCTATTGTTAAATTTTTATTACACTTATAATTAACCTCTCAGCAATATTGATTACTAGTCTTAACTAGTCGTAAATAAAAGCACGAAGCAATTTGTTTTTCTTTTTACAATAACAATCCAATGCTTTTACGTAAGAAACACACATTTTGAAAAATCTCACGTGCGATTGGGGGATGGGGGTGGGGGTTGAATAAAATCATATGACATCTCACCAGGGGGGAGGGAGGGACAGAAAATTTAAATAAACACCTCACGTAATTAATGGACGCCCCCCAACAAGTGTTATCATTTATTATTAGGATATTTTTTAAACTATTATGCTTACTAATCCTATCTGAAAATGTATTGTGCAATTGGCATGTGCGGTTTGTCGGACTGAAAGAGATCTCTCTATACAGGGTGTTTTTGAAATCGTGGGCATCATTTTCACAGGTTGTTTTACCCAATTCTTTAAATTAAAACTAATTACTTAAAAATTTCTCAATTTCCAAGTTGGTCCCATAATGAAAGTTGATCATATTCATGGGTAAAACAACCTGTGAAAATGTTGCCCACGATTTCAAAAACACCCTGTAGAATTAAACTCGCCGTTGCAAACATGTTTTTGTAACATTTTTATGATTGTCTAAAATTAAGAATTTCATATTTACAGATTCAAGTATGGGCGGAAAAAGCAAGAATTTTAGATATTTGTTTGTTTGCTGTGTGGACGGGCCCAGACTTTCCATTGAAAACTGCAATTATCAAGAGGGACGACAATTTCTGGGAAACCAAAAAAAAAATCGGCTTGTTGATTTTTACTACAAGTGCATGCTTCCAGAAATTATCGAACGTTGAAAATGCCGTTCTATGGATCTCAAAACTTGTACATTTTAATAAAAAAATGCTTAATTTTATACTACCAGACTTTTTATTTTAATTAACAAAACTACGAGACTAAAAGACATGTAAAAAATATCAAAGGATCAAAAACGTTTAATCGCCGTACTGGCCAGCAACGACTCTGGCTTCACGCACACATGCGACCGAGCGCTCCCGCATGTGTGCGTGAGCGAGTCAAATACCTAATTCAGTCCGTTTGGATTTCGTATACGGCGTCTTAAGTCACATTTCAAATTTATTCCTTTTACTTTTCTCCGACGACAGAAGGACTTAGGCATAAATATTTTGCAATTGTAATTAAACTTTATGCTAGAGTGTCAAGGTTTATAATGAACTGAACTTGATAATATTATAAAACATTTTTCTATATTCGTAGTAAGAAATGCAATTGTTTATGTGTGTCTAAACGTGGACACTTTTGCGAGGTATTTTTGTTCCTGATCTTGTATCTAGTACTATTATTGATCGAAGCCAAGAAAGCAAATTGGACCAATGGACTTTTTTAGTTGTATTAATACAACTCAGGCGGAATGGACATGAAAATAGTTGTCAGATAATTTTAACTTAGGCATTTAATTGTTTAACCTTTAAAACGTGTCAATTAGAGACACAATAGAAAGACATTGACATTGTGGTTGTTGGCGTCCGTTTGGGGTTTAAATGAATTAATAAGCATTTGTGAGACTATGCATGTCCGAACATAAATATTCAAACACGCCTTGTCTTGTAGGATAGTGTGATTAATCTTATTAAAAAAGAAACACAGTTATTTAAGCCTTCAATGCTAATTTGTTTTTTTTTTCTAGTATCATATTGTTTTCGGACAATGTCACAGTTGAATTATACGGAAATGACACTCCTGAGTTTAAAGGCGTCAAACAAGGACGCATGTATTTAACGACGCACCGCATGATTTTCAATTCAAAAAGCCCTGCGGAACCTCTGAGGTCCTTTAGTTTTCCATTTATAACATTGGAAGATGTAAGTGATATTTTTTATTTTACATTTAAATATTTTAAAGTTGCTTCTCTGTTGTTCGACGAAGACAGTTTATGTTTATTTCCAAACTAAATACATAGTTTAGAAATAAACATAAACTGTCTTAAAACTAGACACATTTTTTTTAAGTTATTCAAAATTTATTATATTTTATAAATTATTGTTATTTGTGATTGACATAAGTTTAGTATCATTTTAAATAAGTACCAACAACATAAATTTCTATGCATGTGTTTGTAATTAAACTCCTCCTGTTCAAGTGGATTTGGGAATGGTTTAGATTCTGATTGGACCTGGTAGGTGGCGCTGCAATTGGGTTTAAACCGATGTTTGAGCAGGACAACATCTGTCAGACCTTTGAACACAAGTCGTAAAAGCCTCTTAAATAATTTATTTTTCTTCTTAGGTTGCTGTGGAACAGCCCATGTTTTCTGCAAATTACATCAAGGGTAAAATCCATGCACAGCCCAATGGTAACTTTGTTGGCGAAGTGAAATTCAAAATAGTGTTCAAATCTGGAGGTGCCATTGAGTTTGGTCAAGCAATGTTGAAAGCCGCACACCTTGGTATGTATATTTTTTTAATAGCACTCTTTTTCGTAACATCAGTCTCTAAAAAAAACCTCTTTGAGGTGCAGCTTGCTTTGTTTTGCATATCAGGCAGTTATATCAAACTGATAAGGTATCATTATTTAAACATAATGTATAATATGCTGTTTCTTTTTCATTAACTACTGTTATCAAAGTATAAATTATTATATTGACTCAATCTCATTTTGCAAAAAATATTGTTGACAAATATAATTATAAACTAGCTGTAATGACGGCATGGGTATTGCAGTGGTTAAGCGATTCAGTCGGGGGTTGCAGAAGTATCTTCTGTTCCCGTGAGTCCCGGCGCAGGTGTGAGACGGAACACCGAGGTGGTTTTTAGTCAGTAAGAGTCTCCCCTCCGCCTTCCCCAGGGCGTAGAATCTATGAGGATTATTCACACCAAACCAGAAAATATTGTTGACAATATTTTCTGCAATCATGCCAACCCTGGTCATGCAACAGCAAAAATGTAGTGTGCATTTTTAAAATGAATTGGTATTTTTTTTTTTACTAAGCGGCTATGTTAAGAACGTGATGTTTTGGGTGGTTTGGTTCAACATTATGCTCGGTGTGGGATTCTGATTACCACTTGCCAATTTTTTTTTGATTTTTTTTATGTACTCTGTCCCACAGCAACTCGTCATGCGGTGCCGGACTCGCAGCCCCCGCCGTACTCTCCGCCGACTGGGCCGTGGTACGCGGCGCCCCCGCCGGCCTACGCACCGCCACCGCAGGGATACTACGGCTGGGTGCCTCCGTACACGGTTAGTTTAAAGTATTACGTTAAAACTATGAAGGGAGTCGAAAACAATATACACCGAACTATGTAATCTCCGCTACCCGTGAACTATAGTCAAGTTTAAACAGTGCTACAACTGGGACGGTCTCCTTGAACAGACTTACTGAGAAAGGCGATGTGAGCATACTGAGCGTACCTTAAACGTTACTTTTTAAGGAATACTGGTAAGGTGACAATGATACATTGTGACAATATTTATTTATTTATTTAAATTATTTTTACAGGCAAAACCCAAGTTAATAAAAGTAGTGATACAATATGTACATTATATTTCCAGGCCTTCCCTGATCAACCGCCACCAAATTCAGTATTTGTGTCCAACAACCCTCCGCCGTACCCCGGCGTGATGGGCGGGTCGTACCCGCCAGGTACCGGCTACTCCGGCGTCAGCCCGATGGGCAGTCCATCCCCCACAGGTGCAGGATACCCGCAGGGCCCCTCCGCTCCTCCCGGATACCCTGGAGCCCCGGCTGGCATGTCCTCAAATGGTGACGATCATGATTTTCTAAATTCCAAATTTTTGAAACTACTGTACTTATTTCTGATATAACTTAACATAATTTTCTGTGAAGCTCTGAACTGGTAAATAATTTATCCTGTTTATTGTACAGCTTTCGAGATTATTGCAATGAATTACTCAAATGATCAGGCCGAGGCTCCACTGTGAGTAGTAGGCTCTTGCGTACATATTCGTAATTTTATTAATCTTACTATGAGTATCCGTTGTGCGTCGATTAGTTTTTCATGTTGATCAGTATCATTAGTTAAGTGGGCTTCTATTGAAAGACTAGCGTACCTATATTGATTTTTGGTTGTACTTGAATTCTGAGTCTTAGGTAATTTACAGTTGTTGCCACTTATACTAAAATATTAAAGTGTCAAACTTGTAATGTTGTAATGTGACCTCAATACAATTTGGTTATGTATGACACTAACTTTGTTAATTCATACATGTTTAATGTGTATCTAGAATTCTGAATTGAAGTTTAACTCGGGTATTATGTATGTTGGTTGCTGCAGTAGTGTCATTGTAATTCACAGATGCTAAAGCTGCCGAAGCAGCACAAAGCGCCTATTACGATCCTAACAGGCCTCAGACAGCTTACGTGCCGCCACCTTACGACGTAAGTAATTACAATACACGAGTCAATACATAAGTATAATTGAGTAGGTATTATAAGTTTTAATTTTAGACTTGAAGGCATATTATGAAACTGTTCACAACTGTTGTTATGTAAAAATAATTTAATGTTGATTTTGATTGGAATTTAATTTATGTACAATTTAATTGTTCAACCTAATCAAATATTTAATTACTATGAAAAATGTATTTATGTACAATTTCTATATTACAGGATCAACCGCCGACCTATCAGGAATCATTGTCAAAGAAAGAAAATTAATGCATTGTCCACATTTCCAATTGCCACTAAAATCCTCGTGTATGAGGGGTCAAGACGAGTTCTACCTCCCAATGGAGTATTATAGCGTAAATCAGAGTGAAGAAACGGTTATCAATAAATAGCGATTACGATCATACGATTTTTTTTTGTGTCTAAATTAAAAGTTTATTTCTGTTTAAATGTTTGCTCTGTTTCCTAAATAGGGTGGATGGGGCATCGTCGCACACTCGATACAATGAGTCCTGCGCTGATCTCGCATTGTATGGAAGTTCTATACGATGCGAGGTCAGTGTAAACTGGAAAATGTATAGCTTGATGTGTAGCCATGTGTATACAGGGTGTTTGGTGCATCGTGTGCCAAATTGAAATGGTCGACTGAAGGGGTCATCCGCTAGCCTTTCAGACCCCTTAACACCCCTCCTGCTCTGTGGATTTTTTTTTATCGACTTTTTATTGTTTTCCAAAAAAAAGACCCAAATTTTACATTCAAATACAGATTTTTAAAAAAATATAAGGCGTAGACTCTGAATTTTAATTTTATTTCGATGTGTATTGTTTAAGAATACTTTTAAATACAAAATTAGTGATATTAGTCACCTAGTTCTTTTTTAATTCACTCGCAAAGGTAAAACTTAAATTAAAGCTGTACATGTTACAGCTGTTTATAAGGCTACAAAAAAAAAACCAAAAGCGACCGGGATCTTCCAACTCCCTCATTAATTCTCCAGTCTATCCTCTTTCTAATGATGTGCCACATGCTATAAAAGTATTTTAACAACTTTGTGAATTCGCTAGAATTGTGAATCAAGTCACATAAAACTACATTCCAAATTCTAATGAAAAAATATTTATTGCGGAACTGTTACTTGAGAAAGAGGTAAAATTTGTTTTCTCAATCTTTCACAGTAAAATCTATCTTCTATCTCTTTCTTGCATACCTTAAATCGGTTTGAACAAATCGCGCCGCCCGACCCGCCATTTTTTTAGTCGAGACATCACTGCCTCTGCTACCTAACGTGTGTGCTAGTTCACCATACTCCGCGATTCTTTTATTACTTTGTTATCGTTGAGTTTTGTTGGTTCTTGTTACATTTGTTTAGTTTTTGTTGTTATTGTTAAACTTTGAGTTTTTTGTTATTGCAATGGCGACATTCTCTAACGAAGAATATGCGGACATCATGATGGCTTACGGAGCCGCTAATGGCGTCGCTCGTGCAGCGCAACGACTTTACCAGGAACGCTTTCCTGGTAGACGATCACCTGGCCGCAGAGTCTTCCAAGACACATACCGACGCATACGCGAGACTGGCAGTGTTACTTTTAATGAACCAAGGGGCCATATTGTGCGACATAATGTTGAAGTAGACGAGAGAATACTGGCACTTTTTGAGGAAGACCCTACAAGAAGCATTAGAAATGTGGCATCACATCTTGATATTTCAATATGGAAAGTGTGGAAAGTACTTCGTCAAAACAAAAAGCATCCATTCCACTACACTCCGGTGCAAGGTACGTAATTTTAAACTAACTTTAAACCCGTGCAAGCTTTGTTTGACCTTGCCTTTGTTTAGCAGGTAATGGGTATGGTATGGCGTCACTTCCAGGTAGTGAATCTATTAGCACGAACAGCGGGTCCTTTCTTGTGCAATTACTTATTGCCCAAGAGAAATTTAAAAGAGTTTTTTGTTTGTTGCAGGTCTTGAGGGTGGCGACTTTGAGAGACGAGTGGCTTTTTGTCGGTTTCTTTTACACACGGATGTGGATGATCCTGATTTTTTAAAAAGAATACTGTGGACGGATGAATCCAAATTTACCAAGGATGGGATCCTCAATTTACACAATTTGCACCACTGGACAACGAAAACGCAAAACCCACGTGTTAAAAGACAGAAATCTTCTCAAAGAAGGTTTAGTGTAAACGTTTGGGCAGGAGTGATTGGGAATCAGGTAATTGGACCGCATTACCTGCCCGATAATCTCAATGGCGAAGACTACCTGGAATTCCTACAAAATGACCTGCCCGAATTAGTGACCGATGTGCCCGTATTTAATGAACGTGTGCCCATTGTATTTCAAAATGACGGCTGTCCGGCGCATTGGCGATTGACTGTGAGGGAATATCTCGACAATGTGTTCCCCAATGCATGGATTGGACGCGATGGCCCTATTCCATGGCCGCCACGTTCCCCAGATCTAACTCCGTTAGACTTTTATGTCTGGGGACGTGCGAAAGAGTTGGTATATGCCACGGAGGTTCCAACTAGGGAGGTATTAGTCCAACGCATAGAAGCGGCATTCAATACTATTAAGGAGGAAATACGACTTCGTACAACAACTGTTGAAATACGAAACAGGTGTCGGGCCTGCATTCGCAACAGAGGCCAACAATTTGAGCAAGATTTGTAACAATGATTAAATAAATGTTAAAAATGCAATTTTGTTTTTTTATTTCAAGTAAATCCCACGAAAGATACAGATATGAGACACGAATTTACCTAACCATAAGAATGAGATAGCAGATTTATAGGTTTGACAGGTATCATTTAAGAGATTTTTTTTTAAATCATAATTTTGAATATTAGCCTTAGGTGACTCGATTCACAATTCTAGCGAATTCACAAAGTTGTTAAAATACTTTTATGGCATGTGGCACATCATTAGAAAGAGGATAGACTGGAGAATTAATGAGGGAGTTGGAAGATCCCGGTCGCTTTTGGTTTTTTTTTTGTAGCCTTATAAACAGCTGTAACATGTACAGCTTTAATTTAAGTTTTACCTTTGCGAGTGAATTAAAAAAGAACTAGGTGACTAATATCACTAATTTTGTATTTAAAAGTATTCTTAAACAATACACATCGAAATAAAATTAAAATTCAAAGTCTACGCCTTATATTTTTTTAAAAATCTGTATTTGAATGTAAAATTTGGGTCTTTTTTTTGGAAAACAATAAAAAGTCGATAAAAAAAAATCCACAGAGCATGAGGGGTGTCAAAGGGTCTGAAAGGCTAGCGGATGACCCCTTCAGTCGACCATTTCAATTTGGCACACGATGCACCAAACACCCTGTATAATTCATGGTGTCCTGATGTGCGAAGATTGTCCCTTTCACTGAAGTATTACAGTTATATGTTAATGATCAACCAAATATAGCGAAGTTTTAATTTCTGATATATGCACATATAAATAGGTACGTAGGTATTCTTTTCAAAAAAAATTATTGATTGAGATTTCATTAGATTTATTTCGTAAATTTTTGGCTGACATTTGAGAAATACTTACGTGTTCCGCGCAAATAAAATAATCACTAAATGTAGAAAAAATACTTAACACGTTGGCCATCAGACGCTAATACGAAGAAAACCCGTATCACACTCAGTGCTTCCGTTTGGGAGCTATGATGCCCTATGGCGTGGCCCTCAAACGAATACGGTGTGTTTGTCTGTACTAACGCACACACACACAGGTACACATACACACGTCAATCTTAAAACCCCCCTTGTTTTATCGGGGGTTAATATTCGATGCGTTCCTTCCGTAAGTATCTGATTTGTAGGTGAAAAATATATTTAAGCTACTAATATGATCATTTAAATACCGGGTAAAACGGGGTGGATAGAAACTCAAGGGTGAATAGAAACAAAACTTGGAGGAGGGTGAAAAGTTGTTTGTTACATGCGAGGACTGTAATGCTTTGGAATAATTGAGATAAATAGTTTCCAAACCTTGTTAGTATCAAACAATATTGAACTAGCGTAAAAATCCTCCTCAAAGTTTTGTTTCTATTCACCCTTGTGTTTCTATCCACCCCGTTTTACGGTAATTATATTTATCACAACTAGAAGAACACTGGGAACTATTTCACCCATTTTCCCCTCAATTCCGGAGTCCTCTTAATTAATCATTCGGGAAATATGGTTAACATTTAGAGACCAATAAAAAAATATTTTCGAAAAAAAATAATAATCGTTAAATAATCGCGGCAATAATTGTGGAATACAACTAAACTCTCGTAACCGTTTCATCACTACATACCTACAACATTTATTTTTGTCAAGCCAGTTTGGGTAGTTTCTGAATTATAGGTCCTTTTCCACACTTATCACGCTTAGCGAAAGGGTTTTATTTAATGTGGAAGCGCCAAGGTATTATTTTCCATGAAAAACTCATTTGATGGGATTAAATTAACTTGATACCACCCGGTATTGAAGATTTTAATTAATATAACTCAGATAAACCACCATTCGTTACGGTCACGAATCGAACGGAAAATTGTAAAAAACAAAAAAAAATACTTTCGCGGACTACTCTGGCACATTTATCTTATTAGTCAGGATTAACTCAGGGTGTTTTAGCGATTTTATGTCAGACTTGTAGCTCAGAACTACCTACCCCAAACTGGTTAGAATATAGTAAATATATCACCTGTACCTAAAGTGATTTATATTACCTAATGTTACATTCCTCATAAATTGTCTGTTTTGTATAGTCGGTAAAAAACACTAACGCATCTTGATAAAAAATATGAGACAGGTACTTATGTCGTACCAAAATATTGTGCCCTAACTCGGCAGGTTTTGTTATACTATATGTTTAATCCACTGATGTTATTTGTAAAATGTAAATAACAAATATAATAAAAGCGATACGGGCAATTTATATCGACTGTGTCATAGACAAAGAGAATGGACTGAGTGTTCCTTATCAAGCTGTGAAGTAAATACTGGTAAGAAAGTATGAGAGAGATAAAGCGAACGTGCGGCCAATACCTGTCTCTCTTATGTAGGTCTGTGGTTAAAGAAAGAAAGAGACGACTATTAGCCGCACAGTCCCTCTGTCTTTTTCTAGAGTGTGGTTAATTTTGTGCGGGTATTTTTGCTCAGTCCATTCTCTATGTCTATGGACTGTGTGACAGCTCTAGTTGAGTCAAAGACTACAAGAACTTACGTGTAGACAGCAATGTCTGTGCGACGCTTTTCGTTGTTTTGTACTGTCGATTGTCGGCCGCTTGCGAATTCACACAACATAACGTCAAACATAACATAACGTCACGCCTGTAATCCCCGAAGGGCTAGGCAGAGGTATACCTGGTAGTACACCCACCCGGGTGGTGGGTTTGTTATATCACTGTACTTATTTTAAATTACAGTGATATATCAAAAGCGCGGTGATACGAGTCGAAGTCGCTTCGCCGCCGCGCGTCGTGTATAGTCTGACGGGGTCGTCGTTGTGTTGATATTTTTGATATAATGATAATAAGTCTAGGTACTGCTATTATTATAAATGCTATATATAAATTTGTGAAACGTCTATTTACAATTACTAATGTGATATTTTCATCAAAAAATATATTCTCTTTCACTGTTGTAGATAAGAAACTAATCATAGTGTGTTTGTTCAATTCAAGAGTTATTTTAAATATGATTGTAGCGTTACGACTGTATTCATAAGCTGTTTATTTATTATTCCGTACAAAATTGAATGTACACAAAATTATAAGCTTAATAAAGGCTTAGCTTGTTAATCTAAAAGTTTTATTTATTGAAACCCACAATGAGGAAAGATTTAGCCCTTCATTAGAAATTAATGTAGGTTTCATGGGCGTATTTTCAGATTATGGTTTGAGGGGGATGGGCCAGATCCTACCTGTATTGGGTCTGCTCATTAAGTTTAAAATCATATTTTATATATTTTGGTGAACTCAGGGAACATTAACATTACCTATAGAGCAACCCTGGCTGCCCTCGGTACGTCTATGAATTTATTTGTTTGACGTCAATGACGTACCTACTGTCACTGTGCCTAACACCCTGTGACTGCAATAGGGAAGAATAGGGCGTATTTTTAACACTTCAACTTGCGTAGATGCATGCGTGTCATGTGGGCTGTCAAAATAATGCACGTGTGTTTTTAGATTCTTAGTGCAAGCTTTGCGCATACCTGTGTGCGTGTGTGGCGAACAAAGACATTCAATACAGCGCTGCGTTATTTATATTTTTAAATTTCGCAGCTAATGCTGAGATTTTCTTTCTTTGTTTCATCACGACAATTTTTTTATCTGATACTTACTAACTTGTGTTCTAGCGGACACAACTATGAAATTTAAACTTAGTACGCAAAGCTGCCGCTTCATTATTGTTATATTATTCTAGATGGCGTTACTGAAACATGGGTTCACTACAGTTTTTCTATGTCATTTCTTCGCTTGTCTTCTCCATAGTATCAATCTTTTTGTTGGCGAAGTACAGACGTAGACGCCAGCACGTCAAGTTACCCCAATGTGTCAAATTTCTATGATCGTTATTCAACTTTATGGCAAAATGAATAAGGTTCATATTCAATAGAGAAAATTTGACACATTGGGATAACTTGATGTGCTGGCGTCTGTATCTATATACCTACGTCTTTTATAGCGTGAGCCACGGGGGTCGAATGTTGAAAGGTCACAAAATGAGATGATTTTTCTAGCTAACCTTCTCGAATTGAGCAAAGAAGTTTCCCATAATTTTAAATAAAAACTTAACTTTTTATCCAGCATAACCATGTGAAAAATTGATAGATAGTCAGAAGAAGATTAACAGCTTACGTCAATCTTGAAAATAGAAGATCGAAAATGTAAATCCGGGTGTCACACGAAAATGTTAAAATTAACAATGTAACTAAAACAAACCGAAATGAAACAACAATAATATTATAATACCAATACCTACACATTTAAACCTTAACACATATTATGGGTAAGTGATTGTCGTAAAATTTGTGTAGGTAATTAGAATTTCCACTCATACCTTGAAGTACTTATTAAAGACACTATTGACAGCTTTGTACAAAGAAGCCTGCAAATGTAGATTGATTTTATCCATAAAAGAAGCCAACGTCGTGTAACTAAGACTGCCACTCATACTTAATTCGTATTTTTATGGTAACATACATGTGTATATATCTCATACAAAAGTTCAAATGCTGTGATAGATGCAAGAATATACTCACTAACCCATGTGTATTATTAAGATTACGTATTAGATATGAGTACAAGTAATTACTTACGCGAGCCAGGCATTGAACTTTTGTACAAAGTTGTGTGTAGGTACCTTCACTAGGTACCTACATTTATTGAGGTGATGAACAAAAGTAAATTATGTTTGAAAGTCATGTAAGGGTTTTGATATAACCTAACGTAAGAAGATGATATAGTAGCTTCATTTTACTTAGGTTCTCCACCTCCCCAAAAGGATTGACACTAAGAACATCTTTTTCTTTTAACTTTAGTGTAAAATTTAGAAGCTGGCGCAGAATCTAGATAAATGACCAGAAGTATCACTGTAACATGAACAAATATCGTGAGTATCACTCATTAATAAAATTGATGTTAGACTAAGTTACTAATGATGTAACGGCTAAACTTCATGCTAGGTATAGTTCCATCTAATTTCGGTTAACCGTGCTCGGGGATTTAATATTTACGATGTGTGTTACCTATTTCGATCCTTACTTAGTAGGTAAGTTGTATTTCATATTACCTATGTATATTTGTAAAATGAGTGGCAGTTTAAACATTTCATTGACGCTGGCTTTTATTAATATGTTAAGATGTTATAATAATATAACTTTATCTTTTTTGTAGAGTCCTATCTGATTTGAATCAATGGCTCCTTCCATGCACCCACCATGTGTGCCAACAGCCTCATGCACACCGGTGCGCTGCCACCCCACCCCTCCGCCATGCAGGAATCCAGAAAAATGCCTGAAGAAAACCATTTCAAAAGGTGTAAGACCATGTCGCAGTGCAGTGTCTATTATGGCAACAAAATCAAAGACGGCATGCAACTCTTGTGGAAGAGTTTCAAGAAGCGACAATCCAAATTCTAACGTTAAAAGAATCGAAAAATATTTAAAAAGAAAAAGAAAAGAATCTAGGATGCAGAAGCAAGATAGACTAAATGGAACGCACCGTTACTTGAAATATAGGAGATCAGGGGGCTCTTCTAAATCAAGAACTTCATGCTGTGCAGGCCGCGGTCACCGAGGTCGACTGAAAAGAAAAACTAGATGTGTCATATTGTAGAACGTATTATATTCTATGAACTGGAAAACTTCTACAGTCACAGTATTTAACTCAGGAGGGTCCTGCTACAAGTGCGCGGGACTGGCTGACATGTGACGTACCTTACAAAACTGTGCCGCTGTACCTACACGCAATGGATATGAATGAACATATCTCTCACGATATTTACAAGCGTGCGTTTACGAATTAAATTGGGTACCTAATAATTGCATGTGACAATACAAACGTAATTTTTTTTTGCGATTGAAAGCATTGCGATTAATACTTTTAACTGAAATTTTAAATTCAAATCAAGTTAAGCTGAATCTCTATCGCTATGCGAAGCGCTGTCTGTATAGGTAATTTAGATAACTTTTCATATCTGGTTCCCGATCTTGAAAATTTAGTTAAAGTACTTAGGTCAATCCGTGATCTCGTCGCTAAGATGATCGTTCTTGTAGCCTTTATCGGAGAACTCATCATCGATATCAAATCTCGTGTATATTTTGCTTGAAGCGGCCGGCATGTCTAAATAACTATGGTATTGTGTTCACGAAAGCAATGACGCTAGACTGAAGACACGCGTCATTTGACGTAACGAAACACACCCCTCCCGCACCGTGCAGCTACCGCAGGCACCTCCTGAGTTAAGCGCTACGCTTAAGGTTAATATTTATTTTTTATTTAATAACAACGTTTACAAATTCAGTAACTGTTTATTTCATTACGCTTCCATGACTGTACGCTGAACATTATTTTGAACTTTTAAATTGTTTAGACGGTTATGGGAAATTAGGTCGAAACCTAAGGTACGCATCTCTGACTTTTCGGAGTTCTATACAGGGTGTCCCAGAACTTAACGTCAATCCGAAACGGGACGACAGGATAGATTGTAAACATCATGCGAAAAATCAGAAAAAAACCTGTCCCATCCAGTTTGAAAATTATGGGCATTTAAGAAAAACCTAAAAATTTGGTCAAACTGTAACGGTTTTTCGGTTATTGTGGTTAATTTTTATTATTTTTGTGCATTTAAACTTTGGAACCGTAACCCTAAATAAAATTTCTAAGAATCACAGTCAAAAATAATGTCACAATTGCCCCAAGTTTCCTAGAATTAAGACTTTGGTAAACTATGAAATTAAAATTTTCAAAATTTGTCTCCTTGTAAAGGCCCCTCTTTAAAAAAATGTACTATAGAGTGCCTTGGCAAGTGCCATTAAAAGTTGGCGCATTTTAATCAGGATTGTAAAATGGTACTTACAATATTTGTTAGTTTCATTCTAATAAAATCAAGTAAGTACAAAATTAAAAACCTCAAGTAACCCGATTTTTGCTAACCCATTTTACTCAGTTAAAATGTTTTTTATTCGCACAAGCTTTTGGTAGGTTCTTAATTTTACGGCAAAATGATGAAAGAGATGGATAGTGGACATGTTTGCCATGAGCGAGCGAGACAGATAGTGACGCCACTTTTACCACAGTCAACAAAAGTACTTATGTAAAATTAATAAAATTATGATAAATCTTGACCTAGTTTATAGTGTAGGTTTATTGGAATAAAAGTCAGATAGGGAAATAACATTATCATGTCCACTATCCATCTCTCTCTCAAAACAATGACAAAAAAAACTGTTCAAAAAGTTTTACGCGGTTTATCTACTCGAAAACGCTTTTTTGTCTATTAGCACTTAAAACACGGCAGAGTAGCTTACAGACACTTATATAAAATAAATAATCGATTACAAATAAAATCGATTCATTCACATCCCTAGTTGGTGCCTCATTTTATTAGGGGCCTCTACGAGTTGGCTTCGGTCCCTCGTACGCCTTCCAAAGGTCCAGATAATAATACTCCACAACGTCATCTAGTCCCAAGCTAAGCAGAGTTTGTTTTATGGGTACTAAACAGCTGATAAACATACTTAACATACTTACTTACTTATATATTTCTGAACACATAGGTACTTACATACTATAGATAAATTACACCCAGACACAGAACAAATAATCGTGCTCATCACACAAACATTTGTCCTGGGTGGGAATCGAACCCACGACCCCCGGCATGGAGTCAGGGGCCAGGGCCACTAACCACTAGCAACACCAACAGGCCACTCCAGTCTTAATGTATCGTAGAGTGATAACTACCTTACAGTCTTTGAAACAAGTGATAACTTGTTTCAAAGACTGTAAAGGTAAACATCGTGAGGAAACCGGCATGCCTGAGAGATATTTCTCGATGGCATGGCATCTGAATATTGATGCGAAGTCCGGGAAAATATTAGAAGGATTATTGTTATTAAAAGATTCTCCTTATTGTAATCTAGTGTAAGTTGTTTAAGTTCATGTAATAAATATTTTTATGGTTTTTTTTTAGTAAAAAGTCCACGAAATAGTATCAGTTTGTGCATTCATTTCCCTTCCAGCTTGTATATCTTGGAACGGAAAGGCTTTTAAATTCATGCGGCAAGTTCGCGTAAAATTTGTTAATTACGATTCTAATTGCGCTTCCCGACTATATTGTGCGTCGCACCTTGGATGGGCACCAGACCTCGGACAAAAAAGCCCTAGTCATTAGTCATGCCAATATCTATGTACCTATAACTGTGCGCTGACAAACTTTATTTTATATTCAGTCAGGTAGGTATTAGTTTTGATAAGTTAGGTACCTACTGTTTGCTATTTTTATTTATTGACTGCTTGTTTGTTATGTTACAGCTGTGTATTCCATTAAGAGTATAAAGCCGTGCGTATCGGCGCCAACATGCAGCGCTCACAGGCACAGACCCCGGCCGGCGCCATGCCCGGAACCAGACAAATGTTACCACCGATGTATCAAACGCAAACAAAAATGTCCCAGTGCCATGGAAACAGTCAGTCGAGCTGGCATGCCATGTAAATGTGCTTCAATTCAATCTAGATCATCTAGATATCGCGACAGGCGAAATAACAAAAAGCACAAATTAAGATTGCGAAAAGCATACCGCCGCAATTCGACGGCATCCCGTTGGCGGAGGAGAAAAAATTGCTGTGAGATATTATAAATATAGGCATTTACTTAAAAAACTAATCCAACACCTAAGTACGCCTATGTAACTGATTGTTGGTTATTATCTTAATGGCAAGACTCCTTCCCCTACTCATGGTCATTGGACATAAAAATAATAAATTATGCTTCGGTCTCTTCTAGATATTCGTTTTATTACCTAAACATTTACTTAGGTACATAAGTCAATCCTATATATTCCTGTGGTATCGCACCCGGAATACCACATAGTGGTATTCCTGGATTCTTATAATCAATGAATGATATTATAAGTAAAAAGGTGTAGATAGGTTATAAGCGCTCAGCAAACGACAAGTAAAAATGTGGCTAACTAGCCACAATTCGTGGCGAAGCATTAAGCGTCGCGTCGTCAACGGACGCGTGCGTGCGTTTGTGTGCCGTTTTTGAAGATCGAATGTGTTTAGGTAACCTAACCTTTTTACTTATATTATCATTGCTTATAATAACTTTTTTTTTATATTTATGTGTAATGGGTCTACTCTTGACCTCAATCTTGTCCTGCGGTCAGAGATGAGGTCGACGATGGAACGAGCTTACCCATAAGAAACCTATTAACTCGCGACTAACAGATTGGGGTCTTATGAACTCGGGAACACTGATGCAGGCAGGGGAATTCCACTCCTTGGCTGTGCGCATAATGAAGGAACAGTGGAACATTACAAGGAATGGGTGATAACCTGCAGTGCGTCTGGATTCCCGATGGAAGAAACTAACTTTGCATCTTCACGTAAAACACTGGTATCCAGCTGAATCAAATTAGGCTGGAAGCCGACCCCATCATAACTGGGAAAAGGCTAGGTTAAGGTCTTGATTGTTGAGGTTGTCGTTGATTGATTGGTACGGAGTAAAGATACCTACTATTTGAAATTGCTATGCTAGTCTTCATGCTTCGCCTGCGTGGATGTCGAACGTCTGTCTCCTAATTTTTCTCTTTAGGGGTTGAATTTCCATAAATCGTTTCTTAGTGGATACTTACTCTTCACAAAGAACACTCCCTCCAGTTTCATATTATGTCTCTAAGACCAGCGGAGGCATTGCAAAAAGAACATACCTACTACGTTCATATCACCGATTTTCGAACATGATCTGTAATCAATAGTGACAGCGTAGGTGAACCCACTTTTGTATTTGTTGGCCCACGGTAGTAAATTTGTAGGTTCATCTAAATCCTCTGCATGTGCATCTAAGTTATTTAAAATTTGCAGCCACTGCGCCTGTTTATTATATGAGAGCAAAGTGACGTATGTTGAAAATTGCGTTCATTTGTTTTAATCAAAATATTAATACTTGTTTTTATTTTTCCAAGTACTTAGGTACCTTTAATTTAAAAATGATCATCTTGAATTAAAACTATATAAATTCAATCTAAAAAAAACTTTCAATTATTGATTATTAAAAATTTGCTCTGCCAAACTCATTTCTCCAGCAGATGATGAGATGTTATCAAACATATTATTATTTTGTTCTTAAACTTGCCGTACATTTTCCGCGAGCAAGTAAGTATACATATATAATAGCAGTTTTACATCAAAATAAAACTGATCACAATATTGGTTTATTTTAAAACGGATATGTGTTTGTCGATTATTGTTGAAGTCCAAATCTGTGAATTCTGCCGGTCGATTCAGTAAAAAAACTTGAGTGTAGTCAACGGCGGATCCAGGGGGAGGGTCATGGGGGTCATGACCCCCCCCCCCCTGAGCAGGTTCGAGGACTTAAGTGGACCACTAATTGAACATAACGATTTTATTTTTATACATAACTAGCTGCCCCGGCAAACTTCGTTGTGCCTCAGAGTCAATTTATTGGTAATTTTTTTTATATTAGATATACATACGTTTAATAAGACGACAACAAATAGATCCAAACCAATAATAACTACTACTACTTTTTATGTAGCGCGTCTCTACTGTGATCTTATTTAAACATTTTGTGTTCAATAGAATTCAAATTACAACATGTATATATAACCTAACCTAAATGACCATACCTATCCTATAGCTAACCTAACTACCTAACCTAACTTCCTTACTAAAATGCATTGATTTAAAAAATACTAAATTCATAATTTTAAACTGAACTATGCCTTTAATGTTACATACAATTTATACCTATAGTTTTCCCGGTCTACTTTAATTAAAGTCCTAACAGCAAAATAAGTTCTATTTGCATAGAATTATTAAAGTTCGTCTCTGTCGTCATTGTTAATTACGTAAATTGATTTTTGAAATATTTATAATACTTTTTTATGCTACATAAAACCTCTTAGTTTAGTAACAAAATAAATTTCAGAACGTAGGTGCGTATTATAAATTGACAACCTTACCTTCTTGGGTTTAGCTTAAGACTTGTCAATTTCAAATTGTCACCTGATAATGAACTGGGAAGTTTGACTCCTGTCATGTCATCCAAGATGGCGCTGCGTTTGAAAAATGTTTGAGACAACCGATATTCTTGATATTTATTTTTTCGAGGACTTTTCATGTTTTTTATTAATTGTTATGCTATATGCTATTCCGGACAAAGACAAATCCAAATAGACCAAAATCATTCACATTGATCCAGCCGTTCTTGAGTTATAAATGGTGTAACTAACGCGACTTTCTTTTATATATAAGATATTGTCACCATACAGATTTTATGTAACTACATACCTACCTTCAATATTTAATTAATTTAATATAATAACTTTGAATGATGGCAAATGTTTGGGAACGAACGCATCGAAAACTTGAATTTTACCGCGCCACACTTGCGCGCGCTTGTCGACTACGCGGCGCGCAACGGGTAGCTAGACCTAACCTCAATCGTACCCTTACCGCAGTCGATTTCTGATCTTAGTTTAAATTGTGACATCGAATTATGTATCCTGTTAGAAGATTTTTTTTATGTATTATGGCTACACTAGTGATGTAGTGTCATAGTGTGTCAGTGTAGCGACATCAGAAAGGTCTTTCTCTACCTTGCGCAGAATTAAATCGTGGCTAAGATCTTCAATGATTGAAGATCGCCTTACCGGGCTGGCACTTCTCCACATTCATAAAAACGTACCCATTGACGTAAATGACGTAATAACGCGTTTCGAAAAGAGACGTAAAAGAAAAAAATGATTTTGTTTTATTTAAATAAATATGTACTTATTTTGTTTGTTGGAAACCCTTGTCGTACCACCTCTTCACTTCGTTCGTTCGCGGAATTTTGCGTCATACTCCTCGACATACCTCTAGCTGTTATGACAAATCATTCACCACGGTTATGGAATATAAATAATGTGATTCAGGTTGGCTGGACAAATCTTCAAAATAGCTCGCAATTAACTAGGTCAATAGGGCACTTTAATAATATGTGACGACTAAACACCCTTATTTCAGAACTTGTGACGCTACAGAATCTTAGACAATCGATCGAAAACGTGTCCAGCCAGCTTGAAAAACCACTTTTCGCTGGTCTCTCAATCTCGGTAACGGAAGTGATTTTAACGACTTTTTGCATAGCAACGGGCATCACATCAATTTGTGACAGGCATCGAGCTAAAAGTTTTATGATACGTACAGTGGTTTAGTAGAAAAATACAAAAATCTGTGTCCAGCCAGCTTAGCCGGTTGTATCCGATGTTGATAATTACTACAACTTCCTCCCATGGTGTAAGAAATCAATAGTATTACAAAAATCTCCACAAAATCTTAAGGCAGACTTAATCATTGGTTTTCCACCGATAAATGAGTCATACACTTCAAATGTAACCCTGTTTAAACCACATTTAGTAAAAGCTGAATGTGTGGATGGTAAGCTATTCCATCACATGTTAACGCTTTGGAGATTTAGTCCAGGGCTCAAAAGAGAAAAGCAGTCATGTGTCATAGATTTTCAAATTACATTTGAATTTCGCTCCGCCTTTCACTCACATTTATCAAATTTATTTTTTGATCAAGTCGCTCGACAAATGGAAGGAGCTTTCATTAAAGAGGTTGGCAGACGATACGGACCAGCTACTATGCAACCTAGAAATTTGTTGGTTGATAGTGCTGAAAGTAGTTGACAGAACTTGTAAATCCCTAGTTCAATTTGTGTAAATGTGTATTTATTGTGATTATTCGTGTTTGTATTTATTGTGATTGTAACTAAATGATAACATTTACGAATGTTTTACAGAGAAGCTAAGCTTCTAATATTGTTACCAACATAAGTAAATGCGAGCTATTTTGAAGATTTGTCTAGCCAACCTGAGTCACATTATAAATAGGCTGCCTCATTCCGTGCGTGGTAGTGCTTCTCTGGATGTCTTCAAGAGAAGATGGCAATATGCACGTTTATATGTACAAGTTATTATTTGTTAAGTTTTTCAAGTGTACAGTATAGAATAAATATTTTTAAGTACAGTAGGTACTTACGTACATTAATAAAATACCTACTTTTTAATAGTATCTATTGTTATCAAAATGAAATTATAAGTTCTTGACTTGACCACGACTATGACCCTCCCCTGGCGCCAGAGCTGGATCCGCCCTTGAGTGTAGTGATCTGTCAAAGCCTAGCATTATGTATGCAATGACAGCTCAATTCGGCCTCACTACGCCTACATTCTCACGCGGTGATTTGACCAGAATCGCACTGCTGTTAACTTTGAAAGTGGCAGCGATTCCCGCGCCCTTGCTGGCACAGATTAACTAACGCAACGACAGCGATGGTAGCGCTATCTGGTATCGCAAAATGTACCGCTCATTTAATCGTATTATAGGTACAACTGCTTCTTCATAAACAATGCTATGAGTTTTCCCTCTAAATACGAGTGAAAAAATATATAAATATTCCACAACTTTTCACACAACGCCATTTAGTCCCAAGTTAAGCTTGAGAGCTTGTGTTATGGGTACTAAATAGCTGATAAACATACTTATATATTTCTAAATACATACTTATTACAGATAAACTACACCCAGACACAGAACAAATGATCGTGCTCATCACACAAACATTTGTCCTGGGTAGGAATCGAACCCACGACCTCCGGCATAGCAGTCAGGGTCTCTAAACTACTAGACCAACAGGGTCAGTCAAAAATCGGAAAGTTTCATGTGTATTTTTTTTTAATAATGTAAAATGCCAGTGCCAGCAAACTATTAAAATAATTTTAGCAACCTATCACGGCATTATACCCGCTAGAGGTCAAAGCAAAACCATATATTTATTATACTGTCGAGTGTTGACATCAGAAACGTTTAAAAATTAAAATATTGTTGGTTGCAAAGCGAAGCGCTTTTGCAATGGCATTTCGGCATTTTACTTTGCCGCTTTTATATTAGTCCAGCGCCACCCACGCTACCGCAAGGAGTATTATTATTAAAAAAAAATGTGTGGTTGGAAGTCGCCTGTCAGGAACGAAGGGTCACACATTTTAGTTTACAACTAACGAGCGCCATCTATGTACCTGGATATAAACTGTTTTTTTTTTAATTTATTTCATGACCATGCATCAGTGTTACCAGCATATAAACAAGAATCTTCAGGTAGTATATTATTTTAACGAGGTGGAAGCATGTAATCTTCGGTTTTGGAAATCGGCTAAAAGCATATTCATTACAAATTATTGTAGGCCTAAGAAATGTTTGCCAGTATGAATAATTAGTAGTTTAATGTCGCTCGCACACAGAAGAGATAGTCACATGGAACCTTTTCCAGCCAACATTTACCACAAGTCACGTTATTAAAATTATTAGAATATATTATATCAGTGTACAATTTACAATGTTTTCTTTTTTACCCGACTTCAGTGAACCAAAAAACCAGCATTAATCTGATTATCATTATTTTACAAATTAGGTATCGTTGGAAGCGTCGAAGCGTTTCATGCTTTTTAGAACGTGATTTTTAGTAGTCGGGTTTTAGTTGTTGAACTTATTTCTTTACATCAAACAGCACACTAATTTAACTAACTCTTTTTGATATTCTACCGCTCAAGCAAAAATATCTTCTTCCGTCTTCATCATAGAGTCATGTCACATTTGTGTGACCATGAGTTTATAATGAGCTGGTAACATTGCCACTTCGGACTTCGCCGCTTTGGCTCGAGAGGGGAGGGGGGAGGGAATTTGTATTCTGTGGCTGTGGGGACGGACGGGGGACGAGTGACGAGAGAGAGTGAACGATTTAAAGCTAGGGAAGTGGCTACAGTAGTTTTAATTTTATTTATGAGTGAAATGAAATGATCTACGTTACATTTTTTTTTATTTGAGTTGTAATACTTGTAATCTATTTCGTGTATTGAGATTATTGAAACCAATGGTCAATACTAATTTGTATAAAATTCGCTGAGATATCTTCATCTTCGCAGCCGCTTGGCCCGGGTTATTGACGTTTATTAGAAGCATCTACTTAGAATTTTAGCTTCCGAATACTGTTTGTGTACGCTATTTTGTGGGCGTGTGGTCTAGGTAATGTAGTGAAGTAGTAGCTACCTACGTTAACAAATAATAGATATCGTGAAAAAAGTGAAATTGTGTATTAACTATTATTCTGTTATGTGTTACAAATTGGTATTGATGTGGCAAACCGGATTGCATCAAGTTGGAGAAAACGTGACGCTCTTTTAAGGTCAGTAACAATTTATAATAATTAGTTACCTACATTTAAGTCGAATAATTAATTTACACATTCTTACAGTCTTCAGACCTACGAGCAGATTTGACTTAACCTGCATCTATTTAACCAGAATTATAAAATGAATAAGCACGTAATTTTTGTCAGAATCTTCTTTCTGCATTCTGCTTTGTTTCTGTCTGTACCACATATTGTACCTACCTACTTAGTAAACTGATAGCTTCATGACAAGTGAATATCAATACTTGTGTAGTACATAAATGATCCATTACTTACCCACTAGTAACTAGGTAAAGCTACAAACTTTAACCAAAACTTGTAAAATCTGGGTAGGAATGTAGGTAATCTTCGTTCCAATAAAATTTCCATTTTTTGCTATTGCTAACAATTTGTATTCAATAGCTAACATGCAAATTATACATAACACATTTATTATTAACTTTATCAAATGCACTTGGCAATTATTAGACTTATCACCTATTTACAAACTAAGTAAATTACTATTGTAAAAAGTCAAGTCACAAATATTCTTATTAATTAAAGAGTTATTACTGACTAGACACTTACACCTTAAAACGAAATATATTTCTAAAATTTGACACCAATAAAAGTGCTAAAGGTACATCAAATTTTAATATTAAATCGGTCATTTTATTCTATCTAAATGTTAGTTTTCTGAGCATGGTTCTGAATGAAAGCAATTTAATTCTTATTTCTATTCAAAATAATACTAAAAAAAATTAATACCAAGGCCTTGATGTTATTTTTTGTATTGTTTATTGTTATAGTATGTAGTTCCTCCTCTCTCCTACTTGCTGTGCCCGACAGTGTCCATAATTGTATCTTTTATAATTTTTCTCACCAACTTTTAACACATTATGGTATGCAATAAAGATTTGTGAAGTTTTAGTTAGTTAGTTAGGTAGTTGTAGGATAGTTTACCTTAATGTATTCTATTTTCAAATTTCAATAAATACCTATTCCAACTGAATTGTATAGGGGTGATTCTACGGTATTTGAATTCCAACGGCCTTTAGATTTTTTTTATGTTAAACTAATTACATTGCCGTTAATGTGTGCTTATGCAATAAAGTATAACTTCTTTCATTTGGACCACTTAGTCAATTCACGATAGTGGTTTAATTTTACACATTAACATTATAAAATAGTAACAAATGTATACTCCCCTGGCCTACCCCATTACTGCATTTTTTTCATTTTTATGGCCTAATACTTTTAATATTTATGGCATTGTGTTTTATTTTAATATTGTGTTATAGCTAATATAACTTTGAAACATATGTTATAACAATACATTGCAAAAGTGTTTATTATATAATTAAAAAAAATCTTATTTTCACGTCACTTGCTAAAAGCGTCACTTCACCTGGCGAAATTGAAAGACTGTGATTTTCACCTAAAAGTGCTAAAGTATATTTTTGACCATAAACGACGCGCGTGGGACAGTGTGAAGTTAAATGCAAGCTAACAGTGTTGAGCACAACTAAAACAATGTGGCGTCAGTTTTCAATTCATTGTCTGAGAACGTGCTTGTGCCAGTAGTTCCAGTATTTCCCTTGGTAAGTATATTTTTATATTTCATCGTTAAATAATTGTGAATTTGCACAGTGCAATGTTTAGTGTGTGTAGATGACATTTATTGTGTAAAATGTGGTCAGAAAAACATGCGGTATTGCTTTTGGGAGATTATGTCCAATTTTGTCACTTCTCTGGCGTCACTTCTCTGCCAGTTTCTATGCCAGGGGAAAATCATACCATGCAGGGGCAGTGACAATTTTTTTTTTGTAAATATATACTATTCAAAACGGTTTATTTCATTTGTTCTAGTTACGCAGATATCATGTCAAACATGATAAAGAAGCAAACAAGGGATGAGAGGCTAAAAACCAGATCCAAGCAGAAAAAATACGCTACCAAAAAAATAAAAACAATCTGATTAAAAATACAGAATTACAAGCGAAAGAAAAGCAAAATTTTCAAAAAGGAGAAAAGGATAAATTAAGTGTATTAAACTCGACTGAAAGGGAATGGGCTGATTTTTTTCTGATTTCACTTGGAATTATCTTGAAACCGGACATGGTATCAGATGGGCATGTAGACAAACCTTGCTACAATGGACAACTTTACCAGAGATTTTTTTTTTTTAAGTTTCTATTATTCATATGTTAGTGATAACTGTGATTTTATACTTGTGGAATACCAGATAAGTGATAAAAAATATAGTTATGCTGCCGTATGCAAGTCTGAATTTGATGACGAAGAAGGAGAGATTATTATTTTACTTTATTTAAAGAAATCTATTAAAGGTGCTACTCTTTTTTGCCAGTTTACTTATGATGAGTAATAGAGTATTCTACAATTTTTTAGAGCTGGTTGATGTGCTCAAAAAGTTAATTATTTATTGTTTAGTATATAAGTAGAAAATACTTAGTTTAACCGAAATTATTGATTCAATTCTTTCTTAAAATGGAAGTTTACATTTATAATAATGATTTTTAAGTTTACTTGCTAAGATAACCTCTCATAGGTGTATCATTTTACTATTTAGGTAAGCCTTAAATGTGAAATTACACTTTTTCGAGTATTTAATTATTAAAAACTGTTGAACAGTAAGTGTTGTGATTATTTAATAGGAAAAATTACTAATTTTGTTTAATTCACAGACGAGAGTGATATGCATTAATATATATATATTATATTATAATTAGATATTGTTATTGTTTTATTATTATATTCATATTTAAATTATTTGATGGTGATCGAAACTTAATGTTTTAAGAACTTAATATTGTGAATATGTTTCAACTGTTCAGGCTGATTGTATTCTATTCATTAAAAATATAACGATAAAGCTATTATTTATTCATTTTATACAGTATTATTAAAATTCCTTAGATAATACTTAGTAGCCTGTCACTTTCCTGCTATAATTTGTCACTACTCTGCCAATAGTGTCTCTCCCCTGATAACATATTTTCCCCTGGAGCCTATAAAATGAAAAAAAATAGAAATATCTTCTGGCCCTTGTCATTACTTAGGCAAAATAATGCCAAGTAGTTGAATTGTTATTATTAAATTAAACAGATGATTTTTTCTTTGGGGACACAAAATACTCAAATACCGTAGAATCACCCATAGGCTCAGGAAATTTAGTGAATTATCCTTCTACTGTTATTTGCAACCATCTAAATTTTCTAAATCCCAATTACCTATATAAAATAATTTTTAAATTTACAACTATGCCTGAGAACTTAATGTTATATAAACAGCGCAATAATTGATTATATATGACTTTCTTTTGCTTAACTTCATCTAGGTAAAAGTTTGAAAATAGAACATTACAGCACACAAGCTTATGTAAAAATCTGCCTAGACTCCATTTACAGAAGACAGAAGATATTAGACACAAGTTAAAAAAGGTTATTTTTAATGCACACTTTGTAACGAAAGTGCAATTAAGCATGTTACAATCACAATAGACGCCGAAAATATTATAAACTTTTTTTACTGCAGATGTCACACTTAGTTGTAACTATTTCAACAATTTAATTTAAGAAATGATGTGGATTTCATTTAAGTAGTTATATTTTTCATTTTAGGTGAAAATTTTAACTAGTAAGTAACAATGATAAAAATCTGGCAAATAAATATTCTTCTTATTCTTATAAATATTCTTCTCAAACAAGCAGGGAGGAATAATACCTACATGGACCTATTCTTCATTTCACTTTTTTTTTCTTATAAATATGAAATCAAACAATTTGAATAAAAACTGTTTTCACTTAACTTTAAAATAAAATGTTCTGCATTCCTGCTCCTACGAGCCCTTTTTTTTCTAATGCTATTGTAAATGGAGTATAGGTACCTATCAGTTAAGAGAAAAAAAATAACTTTTAAACCATACAGTTGTTGCGCTGTAGATAATCACTAATTAAAACACGTAAATTAGACCCATGCTATAAAAATGCACCTACACAAATATTTAAATTTATTTGAACTTAAAAACCATCTGACCATGGATCTGCATGATGGCTTAATGCAGCAAGTTGGTTGACTTTATTAGGCTTAATCTACTGGTATGATTGAAAGGTTACCTACACTATATTGGCTGTACAAATTATTCTAGTTTAGCACAGACCTACCCATCAAATAGAATAGAACAATTTTTTTTGCATAAAACATGGTATAAAAGATGGTGCAAAAATTATATATAAAGACCATACATGTTATAAGTGTGCAAAGTGCCATGACCCTCAACACTGCTCAGCAGTAGCTTTCTATGAGTGTGATCTAATCTGTACTTCCTTTTTAAAACTTTATTATAAACAAACAAACAAAACAAATAACATCTTTAGAATACTACTTTTACGGTTACGGTTTTAGACATTTATTTTCTCAAAAGATTTACAATCACTTACAGAGAAAATACAATATTATAAGTTATAAATACACATGATTAAATTAACCTTTTAATCGCGTCAATTAGAGACACAATAGAAAGACACTGACAGCACAGATGGATCTACTCGAGATACAATTGCTTTTAAGTATTAAATTTTAATTTTTTAATATTTGTTTCTATAATTGTGGCATACAAATGGTTAATGAATTAATATGATCTAGATTTTAAAATGAAAAATTACGCAATTAAGTAAGTATTTTTTTTTCATCTCTGTGTTTTTACAATGATTTTTTTTGCTTCACATCAACTAAACCTACAATCAGGGCAGCACGATTGTGCGTCAGCATATTAATAATATAAATTATTAAAAAAAAACTGGTATGTAGGTATGTAGGATAGGATTCCCTAACTAAAAGGACATAAACCTGCCTACTGACCTTATTGGTGATATTTTTCCGAAAAGTCAGGTCTATAGCGGGCACCCAACATGCAGGTATGACCAGATTTGTATGAATGTGGATGAAGCAAAAGAAGTACGTATGTATGGATTGTTACGAGATATAGGTATTCTGTAGTAGTTCCTATATAGGTAGGGTACCTATATGGAAATAGTTATGAGTTCATGTTACATATCGTAATATCAAACATCAGGATTCATGATTTAAAGGCGTAAAAAAAAAGTTTTTTTGCTTTAAAAACACATTCGATATCTTCGTCATATTCACGTGACATAATTTGTGTTCCAGTAGTAATACCTACTTTCTCACAGTATCAACTGATAAAGTATCGTATCTACATGTTTGTATCTTCTAAGCAAACAAACTAAGTAGGTGACAGGTAAAAAAATTACCTATAAGAACATCATTCTATCGATACGATACGGTTTGTTCGTCTCGTTCGCGTGCTGTCAAGAGGGGTCGTGGCGTGTCCAAGTGGTGGGGTACGGAACTACGGACGCGGCGCCCTCCGGTCCACCCTCCTCCATGAACGACCCTCGACTTGATTCACAAGCACAACGACTGTACTCGTTAGCTAGAGTGACATTGCCGTGTTTTTATTATTGAACTTTAGTCAGAATGGAATGACTAGTTTTTAGGGTTCTGTAGACAACTAGGAACCCTTATAGTTTCGCCATGTCTGTCTGTCCGTCCGTCCGTCCTCGCTTAATCTCTGTGACCGTTAGCACTAGAAAGCTGAAATTTAATAAATAATAATAAATAATAAATATTGCACAACTTTTTCACACAACGCCATCTAGTCCCAAGCTAAGCTAAGAGCTTGTGTTATGGGTACTAAACAGCTGATAAACATACTTATATATTTCTAAATACATACATATTATAGATAAATTACACCCAGACACAGAACAAATGATCGTGCTCATCACACAATTATTTGTCCTGGGTGGGAATCGAACCCACGACCTCCGGCATAGCAGTCAGGGTCACTAACTACTAGACCAACAGGCCAGTCAACCAATCAATTTGGTACCAATATGTACCTATATCAATCACGCCAACAAAGTGGTAAAATAAAAATTGGAAAAAAATGTTTTATTAGGGTAGCCCCCCTATATGTAAAGTGGGAAGTGTTTTTTTTTTTAATTTCAACCCTAACGTGTGATATAATCTTGGAAAGGTAATTCAAAACGAATAGGGGTTTACTAAAATCATTTTTTGATAATGTCAATAATTTCGGAAATAATCGCTCCAAAAGTAAAAAACAATGTGTCGCCCCCCCCTCTAACTTTTGAACCATAAGTTTAGAAAATATGAAAAAAATCTGAAAACTAGAACTTTATAAGGACTTTCTAGGAAAATTATTTTGAACTTGGATGGAAACAGTTTTTGTACCTACAAAAAAGACAAAAAGTTTTACAAAATAATTTCTGGACTAAGTTTGTAGTATAATCGTATATGCAAGCATTTCGCAAGCCCGACACGTTCTTGGCCGGTTTTTGATAAAGTAGGTACTGGTAGAAATATCAAAAAAATCTATGTCACCTTATAAATAATAATTAGTGCGTTAGCCTAAGTTGTCTTCGGGTCATTATGTACCTAGTAGATGGGTACATTAAACTTCTATAATAGGTACCTATTAGTTACCTACTTGCTTACTAAGAATAGTGTACTTTAAAATGGAGCCAATATCAGTTGTTTAATCATTACTTACGATAAAAAGTAAGTAATGTAGGTACAACTTCGTGATACCATATTATTATCACGTCTTTTATGTTTTATGGTATAGTATAATAGTAAGTGTGGAAAGTGTGTGTGTATTACCTATACATGTTACACACAAATACAAAATACAATAAATCTGGTGTAAGCACCTCTGCCTACCTCTTTGGGGATTACAGGCGTGATGTTATGTGTTTCAAACATTCAAAAAATAAAGATAAATGTTGATCAGTATCACACACATATCCATGGAAGTATCGTATGATGTGTTCAGTTCTTATTATTATAGACTTCAAACCGCAAAGGCCGCGACCTTAGAATATAAAGTTATAAGAAGTTTAATCGGGACACCAAAACTAATGCAATAGGTAGGTAATCTGTTGGTCGATTCAGTAAAAGTCACGCCGTGAAAGTGAAGTGAACTGTCAATGCCTAGCATTACTATGAAATGACAGCTGAATTCGCCTTCTCTACGCCTAGGTACCTACCTAGGTACATTTTCACGCGGTGATTTGACCAGAATCGCACTACTGTTTGTGTAGGTAATTCCCCCTGCAGTTTCTAGAATATAATGTTAAGATTAACAAGGATTAACAGGTTGTTTTTGTTATGTTCAAGTTCAACTGAATCTGGAACCTTTATTATAATATAAGAAGGTAGGTAGGGCCTACTTGCTTTTGTCCGCGAATAAGTTCACGTGGACCTTGAACCCGCATGAATTTTGAAAAATCCTTTGTTTTTTCAAGCGAAACCGGCCAGTTTTATTAGACCAACTCCTACAGACTCGATTTTGTTCTTCCAGTACTTATCTACCTACTTATATTATTATACTGGAAGAAATATATGTAAGTAGGTCTGTATTTATTTGTACCTAAGTACTAAATTCCTGGCATAAAACTTTATTTAAGTACATAAAAGAATATTGTTAAATTAACCCAATTTCATGGACTGCTCACGTTTGACCATACATTTGTTTCTGCCAAAATTGCTTTAAAAAACACCTAAAAGTTTCTAAGACAGTTTGGCTGTAGGTACCTATATCCTATGGATTACGATTACGACAGTAATTAAGTTTTATGCTGAAATGGCTGCACTTTAGTGTTTGTCAATTCACACTAGGCAAGCGTGGTGATGAAAAGGTACGGACGCCAGCACATCAAGTTACCCCAGTGTGTCAAATTTTCCCATTTGAATATGAACCTTATTCTGTTTGACATAAAGTTGAAAAACGATCAAAGAAATTTGACCCATTGGGGTAACATGATGTGCTGGCGTCTGTACCTACTCATGCTTTCTCTATGTGAGAAGAGGCCTATGCCCTGCACCGGGAGGATAATTTAAGAGGTTTTAATTTCCAGATTTCAGAATTTGACCTTATCAAAGTTTCGTAAAAATATTATGTCCGTCACCCAAAATTACCGAAATAACGAGCAGATGTTTACAGTACTCAACAAAAAATGCTAATCAGATTAGTATGTGTCATAATGTAAGTACCTATAACTACCTACCTAATGGCCGAAAAGACACGCACCAACACCATCAATGTTTTAATTCAAAACAAACGTGTCTCACTATGGTGTGTGTTTGTTGCCCAGTAGGCGGTGTAGGTATTATGGGGTTTCGGGTTTTAACGCCAAGCCTATAAATTAGCAAGCCAGTGACCCCTTTTCATGGTATTATTAGGTATATCCGGTACATTTATAAATAAGCTTTATTTAGTGTCTTTTCTTTTAACTACCTACTTAATTATGTCCGAGTTTAATTTAATCGTATTTGCAGGCTTACCGCTAACAATATAAAATAAAAGATAATGGCAAAGTGTTTCATTTATTACTTAAGTAATCTGTAATACGAGTAAGTATAAATTTATTGAGACTTATAAACTTACCTAAATCAAGTTCGATTGTATTGACAATAGTTGCTTCATCAGTATCTAAAGAGCTTTTTACATAACTCTCGAAGTAGTACACTTCTTAATGCACTGCACAGGGCCACAGCCACGGAACTCAATTTTAAGACTCAAAATCGCTCTCGTACCGTTGCCCCCCCATTTACTTTTCAATCATTTAATTAGAAGGTTATTTTTATCAACAATAATTATTAAAATACCTACGGACGGGCTAGTAATATTTTCGGCGACGCGGCGCAGGATTATTCACTATAGTCTATTTACCTATTCAGTTTTTAGATAAGTATTTATTAAATAGGTACCTTAAGCTTAACTGCTGAAGTAGTCGCATATCGCGTACCTACTATGTAACACACAGCTTTATTAGTGTAGTCTTCAGCACTCCGACCTAGTCTTAAGAGGACTTGGTACCTACGTATTATAATTAAAATAGGAACGGATGAAACAATGAGTCCAAGAGTTTGTTTGCAAGGAGCTGAAAACGCCAAAGTTTAAACATTAGAGAACTAGAATATCAGTAGGGAATAAGCCACACATCCTAATTGACTACTTATCTGATCATATGGAGGACACTGCGTTAGCTGTAGACTCATTGAACATGCGAGACTAGGTCAAAGATTTTTTTTATAATACCAGTACACGAGGGAAAACGACAAGTCACACTTGAGGCCGATGCTAAATACCTCAGCATGCGATCCATCGGCGGTGGGATTCAGTGTCTTTCATTCAAAGTAAATCCCAAAGTACTTCGAACCTATAAACAATCGTCAATTTCTTAAAGTTACTCTGACAATACAAACACAAACCTATGAGCTTTATTGCAGGCGTAAGGCAACATCACAGACGATGCCTCGCCTCTTTCTGCTTCTGCACCTAAGAAGCAAATCGGGTTGTGTTACTGCGGCGACTAATTTTGGCCGAAGCTTAGAACACAACACAATTCGTTCACAGTGTTAAGTCAAAGTAAACAAACTGTGACTCTACAACAAGTTTCCTTTGCTCTCCTTTTGCAAACTGTGCTGAAAATGTACCGAGACCTTTGGGGACACTCCCTAATTAGCGGGGGCCGTATATTAGCATGGGAGGGCAATTTTGTATTCGCCAAATGACCTAAGCGCTAACATCATATTTTGGGAGCCACTTGCGTAGTTGCGTTAGCGTGTTCTTCTAACATACCAGACAGACGTGTTGCTGGGGAGTTTGTTCCGCCACTTCTTACCCAGCAAAAAACTAGTACGTGGTGAAGGGCGGGCGTTTTGTTGGGCTATCTTATGTAATTGTTGATGTTCAAAAATTGCTGATCCTCAGCCTAATTTGAATTGTGTATGTATTATGTCATGTAACTGGGTATCCTTTGACTTGGAACTTTTCCTTTAGGAACTAAAGGAACCAAAGTGAGTAAAGCTGGGATGGGACCGACAAGCGGTGTGTTAGAACTTTGCCCACTATGTGTTTGTCTGTCTGTGGCACCGTAGCTCTTAAACGAGTGAACCGATTTGGATGCGGTTTTTTCTCTCCTGTGGTAATGACTATTCAGCAATACCTTTAAATAAGAGACTAATTTGCTTGTACTGCTTAAATGAACGTCGTAGGAGGTGACGTAGGGATATCTGGAAAGAAAGGGCAGCTATATCTCTAACTATTAAGATTAATAACAAACAAAATTGCATCGTGCACTAAATAAAAACCACATTGTATCTCATCTCATATTTCTCCACATTTTCTGAACTGACTAAATCTGAAACGTTTCGGGTATTGTCTTGGAAGTTCGATCGACAACTCACGCTCACGTGAATTTACCAATAGTTTGATACAAACTTGTCGAGACCTTGTTTTGGTAGCAGGTGAGGTGTGGTCGGCTCGCAATTTCAGTGTGGCACTGGTAACCCAAGTCGCTTGTTCCAGATGGAAGAACTTGCGCGGCGAGCGGGCGGCGGCACCCCGGCGTCGGGTGACATGCGCTACGCGGTGCTTGGTTCGTCTAATGAGCACCCATTTATCCGGTACGTAAGTTTTTGTGCATTCAAATAGTATGTAAACAAAATGTAAGGAAGTCACGCCATCATTGAGTAGTGGCTTCATTGCAGTGTATGAAGACTACGAAGGCCCAACCAGCATCAGATTCGGCTGATAATAATTATAGTGATGCCGATCTTGCCGATGCAATTCTGTGCAGGTACCAGACGGTGGCTTCAGTTGGTGAATCACTCGTAAGACTATAGTCTATCGCTTGGACCCGGCTCCTGATCTTAGCCACTCATACTCAAGTTGCGTTGTTCAAAGCATTTCGTTAGCTAATTGATACACCTTGAGTTTTGCGATAGCGCCATGTACAACTAACACGCGTAGCATGACCACCGTAGATTTTGTCTACAGCAAAATCGACAAAGTGACAGATTGTAGAATCATTTCTTTTGTTTTGAGCACGACAATGTCAAGAATGAAGAGAAGAAATGTATAGACCACTAATTTTTAATTAGTACAAATACTTAAAGGGCTTATTTTAGACGGTCTTTTCATTATTTTTCTAAAGTATCAATAAATAATATTCATAAACAGCAAAGTTATTAATTAGCGTTTATCCCAAAAAGTCACCCAATTTACGTAAATATTGTACAGGCTATTCATGACATAGTAGTATTCATTAATTGTCATCTCTCGCTCACGTTCGCGTGATCTCGCTTAAACATGCCCCGCCTCCAACAACAGCTGTTTTCGTTATTTAAGTTTAACTAAATAGTGGTATATTTAAAAATTGAACTTCGTTTTTTTTACTTTTGATTACGCAAAAATATGATCAGTAACAGGTACGGATACAGCCCAATTTTTGTTGTACTAATTAAAAAATAGGGGTGTATATTTTTCCGTCTACATGTCTACGGTGATCATGCTACGCGTGTTGACAAGAATATTATAGAGAAATCTATCAGTGTGTTTAACATGATATAGCTTTATTAAAATTTTACAGTTCCTTGAAGTCGTTTCTAATTGTAAATTTTACAAACGCCATTAAGGTTTATTATTTATTTTATTTATAGTTTTATTGACAGGGTAATGTACATGGTAGGTATCTGTACCTACCATGTACATTACCCTGTCAATAAAACTATTGGGGTACTATTGGGGTAACTTAATGTGCTGGCGTCTGTACCATACATCTACGGTACGACTTCGCTGAACACCCACCAGTGCAGAGACAATGTGCTTAACCAAATAATTAGTTAGGAGCACTATGGAAACGAATTTGGGAATAAAACCGGCATTGTAACGTAGGTACTGTAAGTGTAATGGCGGAAATAAGGTACAACGGTAGACAGTCTATTTTCCACATCCACAGAAAAAATAATTATTCATGACTAAATTATTGTCAGAAAGGAAAATTTGATCATTAAGTAGTTAATGAGATACCACGTTTTTTGCTAACCATAAATAAAAGAATCTAAACCCATGAAAATCGATGAAGCCATGAAGGACGCTTTATGTGAGAAATTGCTTGTCCAAATAACAAAATGAAAAAAATTAAGCATCGCAATAATTATCGTTTTCTGGCTTTTCGGTTAATAATGGACCATGGAAGCCATCAGAATCGACGCAGTAGTACACGTCTCCCACGTTCTGGTTCGGCTGGTAGTTGCCGTTCGCGCTGCAGGTCTCGGTCACCGTCCTGCCACGAGCAGGGAAGTACACCATGGTGTCTCGCGCACAATCTGTTGAAATTACATAGCTCGGTAAATAAATAAATAATGAAAGAAAAGCATTTATTTGGACGCGCAGGAACACATAATCGCACCTTGGTAACAAAACTGACACTATGCTGAACTTCTTCTTACACACTTTCACTTTTATTTTCAAGATGCGATAAAATAACGAAAATACAAACATTAAAAAAATATTAAAATATACTGAAAAAGGTTAACTAAAGAAAATAATAATAAGACCTATGTGCGGCTAAAAAGGCACCTATTTCAGCAATAGCATCATGATAAACATCATCATGTGCCTAGCGTTTTCCTAACTATATTGGGGTAGCTTCCAGTCTAACCAAATGCAGCTCAATAGTGTTTTATATGGAGGGACTGCCTGTCTGACCTCCACAACCCAGTCACTGGGTAACATGATACCACTGGTTGTCAGACTTTCGAAGTTCTGATTAGTCGTAACGACTGTCGTAGATCCAGGCACGGAGGAGTCTCAGTATACGTAAATAATAGTCCCATCCACGGACCGACCGAGTCCAGCGTAGCTTAACTTAGCGTAGGATGGTATTATTTAGACAGAAGCCCCTCGGTAAATAAACACTGAATCAATAAGACGACCCTAAGAAATGATCCAATTTCGTACATGTATGTATTATTCAGCTGAGAATCTGAGATTTGTGGTAAGTCATTTCAGCCCGTGACTTCGTCCACGTGCTTTTTTTGACAGCCGGCAATTATAGTGTAGTATTAAACAAACAGTTTTTCCGCCATTATAATAAGACACATTCGGAACTATCCCATTCTATAGTTTCTACTAATTGTAAATTGCAAACAATACATACTGTATCTATTTGTATTGACACCCATTGATGAATTCACCTGTCAGATGGCATAAATTGTTGAAGTAGGTTTGTTAGTCTCCGCATTCCAGCTGAATGGTAGGATGGGTGGAACCGTACCATGTATCGGGAACAGGGTCACGGCCGACAACCGGTCGTGGTGGCACAAGAATGAGCCATGCTAACGGTACGCCGATGCCCTCCAGCCTATCTTGTTTTATGTGCATGTAGTCAACTTAGTTCACGCAAATATTGATAATATCAATACATGAAATAACAAAGGGAGAACAAAACATACAAGCCAATTCCTAAAAGACAAGAGTACTGAGCAGTGTCTCCATTCATAGATTTCTAAGTAGATTTAGCAAAGGGTAGTTTCAGTATGATTTACTGTAATGAACTTTATTGTAAAATTTTCTGCAGTTGCTACACTTGCAACTAGAGCCTCCAGCATAGTGTTGAGATCCCGTGGTTGAGATCACTAATTTAGTGTCGATGTTTTTAAGAAATTGTTTTGAGTCGTTCCGTCTCATTGAATTAGTTCCGTCTAAACACCTACACACAATTTATACGACTTTCAAACATAATTATGGTGAAACTTGAATATTTTAACTTTTTTATATTTAGTTCTAATACAATCAATCTTATTCTATTTTCAATAAGGTTGAAAAAATATCTATACATATAATAAGACTGTAAAAAAACTGTGTCTGTACATTGAATATATTTAAAAAATAATAATTGAGGGGGGTTTAGAAACAGTAATAGAGCATGAATCCAAAAAAAAAAGTCTGTCTGTTTGTCTGTTTGTCTGTATGTCTGTTTGTCTGTTTGTCTGTTTGTCTGTTTGTTTGCACACGCTAATCTTCGGAACTACTGGACGGATTTGAATGATTTTTTTTTTGTTGTATAGATATTAAGTCTGGTCAACACATAGGCTATAATTTATCTTGGAAACTGGAACACCTGATGCAGAACCGCAACAGACCAGCTAAACTATAGGCGATACAAAAATGGTCCCATAGCAAAAATTGTTCCACGTGATGAGCATTTTCTGCTGAGAGAATAAATTTGAAGATCCGGAACACCTGATGCAGAACCGCAACAGACCAGCTAAACTATAGACGATACAAAAATGGCCCCATAGCAAAAATTGTTCCACGTCATGAGCATTTTCTGCTGAGAGAATAAATTTGAAGATCCGGAACACCTGATGCAGAACCGCAACAGACCAGCTAAACTATAGGAGATACAAAAATGGTACCATAGCAAAAATTGTTCCACGTGATGAGCATTTTCTGCTGAGAGAATAAATTTGAAGATCCGGAACACCTGATGCAGAACCGCAACAGACCAGCTAAACTATAGGCGATACAAAAATGGTCCCATAGCAAAAATTGTTCCACGTGATGAGCATTTTCTGCTGAGAGAATAAATTTGAAGATCCGGAACACCCGATGCAGAACCGCAACAGACCAGCTAAACTATAGGCGATACAAAAATGGCCCCATAGCAAAAATTGTTCCACGTGATGAGCATTTTCTGCTGAGAGAATAAATTTGAAGATCCGGAACACCTGATGCAGAACCGCAACAGACCAGCTAAACTATAGGCGATACAAAAATGGTCCCATAGCAAAAATTGTTCCACGTGATGAGCATTTTCTGCTGAGAGAATAAATTTGAAGATCCGGAACACCTGATGCAGAACCGCAACAGACCAGCTAAACTATAGGCGATACAAAAATGGCCCCATAGCAAAAATTGTTCCACGTTGTGAGCATTTTCTGCTGAGAGAATAAATTTGAAGATCCGGAACACCTGATGTGGAACTAGACAAGAGACCAGCTACACTATAACATATATTGGAATGACGTCATAGCAAGAGTTGTTTAGCCTTATGAGCACTCGCTGTTGACGTATAAAAATCGAAGATCTGGAACACCTGTTGTGGAACTCCAAGAGCCCAGCTACACCATAACTCAAATAGGAATGACGTCTTAGCAAAAGTTGTTCGGTCTGATAGGCATTTCCTGTTGACTTATAAAAATCGAAGATCGGAAACATTTGATATAGAAATTAAAACTATCACTAATTTCATTGCATAATTATAAAATAACATAAGTAGGAGGTACTACGCGGTGAAGGCGGGAACAGTTCAGGACTAATTTTCGATGACGATGGTATATCGTTGAAAATTAGACTCTACTGGCTAAAACTCCCATTTTTTTATCGTATGCCTTCGGGCTTATGTTATTTGAGTGTTTAATTTCCTTTTCCATTTAACTTCGTTACACGGTAGCTTACCCGGTAACGCAGGGGAGCAGCCACTTAGATTTTAATTGATCAGGTATCATCACAATAAAACTATAACCATGCCTAGAAAGAGGTCAAATCTTTCCCAATGTTCCAAAGGTGCTAAATGATTAAAGACCATAAGATCCCAACAATGTACCGAAGAGCGTTAGGAGAGACTTGATGCTGTTCGAGAATATGAGGCTGCAACTCGCTCCGTGGAAACTTCTTGGGATCGCGAAGCATGCCTGCATTCTCAGCGTATTTACGCATCTACATCCAGGTCTCTAGAGACCAGTGAAGAATATGTGCGCGACTGACCGCTGATCGTGAACATCATGCACTGTCTCGCGAGTTGGAGACGTTCACGGAAAAAGCATGACGCTTGAGTTTTCAGCGTATATACGCATCGACTCTAGAGATAAGTGGGGAAGGAGATGCGCGACTGACCGCTGATCGTGAACGTCACGCAACATAATATAGGCTATAATTTATTTTGGAAAATGGAACACCTAAAGTAAAAGAGATATAAAAATGGTGCCATTGCAAAAACTATTCCACGTGAAGAGTGTTTTCTGCTGTGAGACTAAATTTGAAGATCTGGAGCACCTGTAGGGGAACTCCAAAGCCCAGAGACAGTATAACATATACATAATAGAAATGGCGTCTTAGCAAAAGTTGTTAAATCTGATGGCATTTCCTGTTGACCAACAAAAATAAAAAATCTGGAACATCTTGAATCGTCTCGCGCATCCCATTGATTTCCCGTCCCCGGGCTTATAGAATTCGACATCAGATGTTTCAGATCTTCGATTTTGACGACCCCGTTGTCGCTGGCATAAGCAACAGGATCCGCGTACGAAGTCGCGGGCAGAAGCTAGTCGTTAATAAATTTGACACATTATATCGTAGCTTGATGTATATTGTGCGATGCAAAGATATCTAAACATTGGGGGGGCGTCCGCGTCAGAAGTGCTTTAAGAGATACCAATTTTTTTTGTGATTTACGTGTCAAATAGTATACCAACGTTGAGTGAAATACTTACTGCAATTCATTCCCTGCATTGTACCTGTCGGTGACTGCCAAGCACCTAATATTTTTCCATCTCGACCAGTACAGTAAGCTCTGAAATATTTAAAAAAATATTAGAATAACAGACAATAAATAGCTGCTTAAAACATCTTAACTGTTACCGGAGTAGACTTGAACTCACACTACTAAATTCTGCTTCACAAAAAGTAAAAAAAAATACTTACATGCCGTTCGTTATTTGGAATGGTCCATAGCTGCCATCGTAGTCACAATACAAAACAGGGTGACCGAGAAAATTGGTGCCATGTTCCGATTGCTCTTTTGCTAACATGCCACTACCTATGACTAAACTTTCACATTTTCTTAAATACTGCTCTCCAACAACTGATGCACTATCTGTAATTTTAAAAAAAATACGTCAGTTTTTACGTTGGAATTTCTGAATACCACATAGATTTGTTATCAACATGGGATTTTGTGCATGCTCTCGAATGCAAGTGCAACATTTATGCGATCATTGAATTGGCGCGACTGAGCCATGTAGGTACTCAGTGTGAGTATATGATGTAAAACATTGAACTATCTCTACTATAAATACCAATCTGTGATTGTCGTACTGTACTACAGGACGAAGGCCTCTTCTCGTGCAGAGAAGATATGCATGATTCACAACGTTTGCTCTAGGACTCGAGCCTATGAGAGTTGGCGATTTCAACGATAACTCAGTTCGATAAAACCAGAATCTTTGGAATTCAGCATCTCCAAAGCTTATGCCAATTCCATACATTTCGGATTTATCGAACTTCTTTATCGTCAATAGAAATGTGCCTTTGTTTTGGAACCCCAATCACTTACGTGTTTTTTTTCGTTAGAGGGATACAAATATTTTTCTCGATTTCATGATTATATGAAATTTATAGATTCGCCAAACTTGTGGCGCAAAAACACCTCGTAAAACAATTTGATAAACTAAATGCTCTGGGTGGATACCGTCCAGGTCCATTAGATATCCGAAGTATTTTAAGTTTTTGTTTACGTTCGCATAATCGACAGGGGACAGTAGGGTGGCTGCCCTCTGTTGTGTGACGTCACTGTACACATGTGCCTTGTGCCAGTCGCACCCACCTGTATTTACTACATATACATATGCATTCAATATTGCACTACGCGCCGAAGTAGGTAGGTTCTTTAGAAACCAGGTCACTGCAGTTTATGTAGGTAACCATTTAAATTAACATTAAGGACCTGCAAAACGCGGTTGACATTAACCATATAGGTACGGCTTGCGCATACGCTGATAACAGTATTGACAGACTAACAGACTGGCCTGTTGGTCTAGTAGTTAGTGACCCTGACTGCTATGCCGGAGGTCGTGGGTTCGATTCCCACCCAGGACAAATGTTTGTGTGATGAGCACGATCATTTGTTCTGTGTCTGGGTGTAATTTATCTATAATATGTATGTATTTAGAAATATATAAGTATGTATATCAGCTAATTAGTACCCATAACACAAGCTCTCAAGCTTATCATGAGACTAAATGGCGTTGTGTGAAAAAGTTGTGGAACATTTAGTATAATTTTTAGGGTTTTTAAATCATTAAAAACAGAACGCCAAAAGTTTAAAACAAATAAATCCTCTGTAGATGATGATGAAATCGCTACAGAACGGAACTTCGCACTGAGTATATTTTTAAGCGAAATATTAACACTTTTCTTGATTTCTGTGTAAATAATTAAGATTAACTGCAATCCCCAGTAGCTGACAAAAATGTTTTAAATTCTCCAATTTTCTGCTTTATCACGAATGCGGGGCCTTAAATAAAGTATATCTGAATAATTCGTTCTTTAATTTGGTTTAACGGGGTGTTTTAACACTCAAAACTGTACTGAACAATATGTAGTCAATGCATATGAAACAACCTTAGATACTTGCTTTCACATAACGTATTTAAACAAGTGTATTTGGATTCTTTGTCATACTGACTGTGTACAATTGCCTTTGGTCACTTAATATCTTAAGACCGTGAATCACTTGTGAATATTGTGTGTATCCTGTTGTTGCATCTACTTGATGAACGAATAGTTAATTTACTACAGTTAGTAAAATCATTCTGGACTGCTTCTACCCGTGACTTCGTCCGCGTGGACAGAACATGAAAAACAGCTTATTAAACCAAGTTAAAGAATTACGTGCTAAGGGAGACCCATGTAGGAAAAAGATTGGCGTGATGAAAAGGTGAGCGTCCGTCACTTCCTTAGCCAAGAATAGCGTTCAAAACTAACATTAGATTATCCAGTTCTGCAACGAATTGAGATACCTAAATACAGGGGAGATGTGCATTGTGCAACCTTCATTTTCACGCAAAATATAGAGTAAACTTGACTCATAAATAATAACCCTAACTACTATTATTTCTCCCAGGATTTGACCTAGTTTTGATATTCTCAGCACTCGGAACAAAGTGGTTAAACCTCTTGTGTCTTTTCCGCGTTTACACCGTTACCAAAGCTTGTTTTTATGTTTCCATAATTTAAAATACGTACAACATGGCAGTCGTGTCATGTCTTCTTCTGGAATTGGAGTGACGATAGGCTGGCCAGTCCTGGGCTGGGCACACCAGCACATTCCATCATCACATTGCAGTTGCTCGTAATCACCATTTGCAGAACAATGGAGCGTCACTACTCTGCCTTCAGCTTCTAGTTTAGCTCTGTGCCTGCTGCATGCTAAAGTTAAAACAATGATGTTATATTAACACTTTTTAATACATTTTTATCTACCTACCTCATGCTATTTATGCAGATTTATGGCATTGCGGATGAATTTTTTTTACCTATTTTCTCTTTTAATTGAAGGCACTTTTGGTCATTGCTTATTTTTTCTGTGGCTTTCGGGGTTTCGCAATGACAACTATACTAATTGTCAGTAGGGTTTCAACTTCCGACTTCTGATTAGGCTTTTGACGGATGAGACATTTTTTAGCGTAAATTATTGTTTGTTTACATCTCACCGAAATCAGAAATTACTATTATTTGATATAAAGTTATGTGTCGAAGACTAAGTGAAAGTAAATATCCATATACAAATACATAAATTTGTTATATTTCTTAATGAATTACAATGACGAATGTTCGCGTTTTTTAAATTCCCTGAAAAGTGCAATATCCAGTGTAAATGACGTTTTATGGTGTTCAACTAATTTGATTATGAATCAAATTCAGGTTATTGATGATAAGTTTATTTAGCTTAAACTTCACTAGATATCATTATGCACAGGCCACTTAACCCACGACTTTTATAGATTAGTTTTCTGGTTATTATTATCTTACCACAAGTCATATCATCCGCTTCGTCTCTCCACATTTGTCCGAATATCCTCTTACCGTCTTCATCCGAACAGAAGCATCTGAAACGAGTAAATATCTGTCACAGTCATACTTATACCTATCAATAAAATTTGGATCATGTGAAAAAATATCAGAATTTATCAATAAACCAAATTCTTTTGATCGGAAGCCGTAGTTGATAAGCAATTGTTGTCACTGATGTACTTAGTGTAAAATATTTGATATTCAACTATGAAATTGATCAAGATTAAACGACACAATGACGCATTTTTAAGAACTATCAATTTCAAGATCCATTTATTTAAATATTTCCATGCTACCGCAACAAAAACATACTTACTGTTTATTTCAAGAGAAAGTAAGTAGCTGAGTCAACAACCAATAAATATTTTCTTCTGAATTAAGTATAGATTTTACTACGTAATAGATAGTCACCTTCGCTAAGCTAATACTAGCCAGAAAATAACAGCAAACGATACCAATGACAATGAGCTTTGGTAAACTATTCCTTTCAACCCGACGGCACTGAACCGTGAAGATCATGCACCCATTCATTATTGTTAATGATAATTTGATCTGTATTTATAGTACCTGCCAGTGAATATATGGCCCTTGCATTGTACAGGTGCAAATTTTCCGTCAGGCAAACAATTGGAAGGTGGACGACAACCCTCGGTTTCTCCATTGTCAGCTTCGGCTGAAAATTAAAACAATAACTTTGATTGATCCTTTAGGCTCACGGCTTTAATGTATATATCGGTCAACATTTTTATAGTCTTCTATTACAGAGATATAGATAGTTTATTGTCCATTCAATTAAAAGAAACTTTGAGAACATTTTGCTTGATATGTCATTCATTACTTATTTCGGATTCAAGATTCAATATAATTTCTGAAATAAAAAAACTTTACAACGCTAAAACGGTTTATAACGTATAGACACGCTTCACTGATGACTTGCAAATTTCTACTATACCGGATGTAGCATTTATATTGTATGAAAGCGTTTTGCATGCTATCGTAAAAGTAAGACAAAACAGTAAGGATTGAAAAAAATGCGTTTATTTACCAAAATTATCTCCACTACATTTTCATAAATCGTTGGTTTGTAAATAATTGTCAAAGAGAACCCTTTTTATACATTTTGTTAACTTCCTGCAATTGCCATAAAAAAGAAGTTTCTAAAGTAGCTAACTTCCTTCTCCAATCCTTTGTTGGTTCATTGATTTTCGGTACTTCCTCTTTGCATAATGTAGGTAATTAATAAATATAAATATTAATAGTAATAATTGGAAAGTCGAACTGTAAGTATTGCCAAACAATCCCATCTCGACTGACTTCAGATTATACGCACGCGTATCTAGTCTAGCATGCTTAGTCTCACACGGTGACACAACAGCGGATATGGATGGACTGCAATTTCTAAGTGGAAAATTGGCTAGTCTGTACAGAATGGCAAATTGGCCGTTTTTGGGCAAACGACTGAGTAGGTGATCGGATGTGTGACGTTTAATCTGACGTAGTATCCTGTTCGATTTCTTTGTTAAATTCACGCTAAACAGATAAAGATCACGCACTTTTTAATGTAACGCCTATCAATGACAAAAGTAAATTGATATAAAATGAACTTGTGGCAAGTTTGTTATTTGGCAATCTGTACAAAATTGATAATTAGTTGAACACCTACAACCGGGCATTTTCTCCAAGGTAATAAGTCCTTTCCCGGAGACTGCGGTCGGCGATCGCAATGACTAGATCGAATAACTTAACTTCCGACAGGTCAGTGTGAGTGAAATTTAATACAAACGACACGTTCTATTTATATATACTTGCCAATATAGGTACATACGTGTCGTTTTCACAGTATTCGCGTCGCTTGGACCCTCCAAGTTATTAAAATTTTACCACAGCACAATAAGAAAAAAGAAAATGTGTATTTTAGTTTTTAACTTCATATTACTAAGCTGGTGCCCGCGAATTCGTTTGCGCAAGATTAGTAGGTACTTCGAGTACCTATAGTTTATTTTCTTGCCCAAGGTCATACATATCTTAATAAATTATAGCCTATGTGTTATTCTAATGTATAATAAACTTTTAGGAAAGTTTCATTTAAATCCAATCAATAGTTTCCAATTTCAGTTTTGGCGTGAAAGAGTAAAAAACATCCATACAACCTTTCGCATTTATAATATTAATAGTAGGATTAACTTACTGGTGGGATTTCCGCATGCTGGACAACATCCAAAAATGCTGCTACCTGGTACTAAAACTTGGCTTCCCCAGCACTCACTGGCTGTAATATCAGTTACACATGTTTGTGCCACCTGACACTGTGGACTTACACTCCTTAATACATAGCAAAGCAATATAACCCACTGTGTACAATTGCGGAACATTATTATAATATTAAATATGCAATTATTTAATTATTTTCTTCGGTGATTCTATTCAAACGCAAACAATAAGTATACATTAATTACTGATTGAACAGTTATCTGTGTTATCATTTTTATCGCGAACATCTTATCGTTTATTATTTCAGGTACCTATATCAGTAGTGTCTATGATTCAGACTGAGATACGCGCTATTACAGTGCCTGGACTTTTATACTAATATACTTTTGCGTTGTGACAATGTAGTCGTAGACTTGAAGTAGGTACATTTATAACTTTATGTTGGAAGGTGGTTAAGTTATTTTATGATGTTCAGCCCTCATTAACCCTGAGACATAAACTATGGACATACCGTATTGCATGTTGTTAAAAATTCTGTACGATGTAAACATCTACGAAATATCAGATTTGACAGTTTAAATAAGAATACCCTGTTATCAGCACTATCGTTATCTCAAGTTAATTTAACGCAGAGAGTAATCAAGCCAACCGGCCCAGCCAACGTCGCGAGTCGCGCGGCGGTGCCCGTTCCGAGCGCTAACTACTTGCGCCAGTACGCATTTACGACGCGCCTATCTAATTCTACTTTATCAATTTCGTTCAACCGCGTTCTATTTATTTTCAATGGCGGCGATCAACAACTTATTGTGATTTATTTTTCTTACAGGTTGGATTAAAGCGGGCACACCCGGCTAGTATGGAGGAGAGCAAGAAAAGACATTCAGGCTCTAAAGTTTCAAAGATTGCGAATATATTTCAAGGTATGCCGTCGAGAGAGGAAGACGAAGTTCGCGGCAGCGACGTGACAGGCGTCCGAACCGAAAGTCATTTGGCAAGGTTTAACAATGCTCGCGCACTTTTCGAAAAATTGGGTGAAGAAAATCGTGGATTTCGTATTGAAAAGTCCCCTTCAGCAGCTGCTAGTTTTGCTGGCACCCGTGGAGTGACCCCACCGGCACCGGCGCGATCTCGATCCAGTTCTGCAGGCTCCGTCAGCCCGCCCAGACGAATTGTGACACCGACGCCGATCCCGGCACCTGCTGTCAATGGCGAGCGACTTGCTAATGGTGCAATGGTACCGCCGCCAAAACCTGTGAAGCCGAGTGTGTTGCCTAAACCTGAAAAACCAGACAGAAGGTTTAACAAGGAGCTTATAGAAAAACAGAGAAATTGGACTGCTCATTTTAATAAATCTCGCCAATCTCGTCATGATGAATCTAAAGTGGACTCTAACAAATATTCTAGTGTTTATCACGACAGAAAGTCACCGGAAGTTCCCGAGAGATATGTAGTTCCTTCACGTGTTTATTCTCCGCCGCTTTCGCCATGTGCTGGTGACTCTCAGTTAGAACGTCCCACTACTCTTCCTTCTTCCTTAGTAAGTCGCGTTACACCGAACACAAAAACTCCGAGTCCTATAAAAAGTGCTACACCTGTGTCACCAAGACCTAATAGTTCAGTGTCGCCAGTCTCGAGGCATGAATCCTCAGTGTCGCCACCTCCGCGAAGGGAACGTTTAAATTCACCAGCCAAAACAAAATCTGATTCGGCATCTCAATTTTTACCTTCTACTGAGAAAAGTCAACCTAGTGTAAGATCGTCGATTTCCCCTCCAAGTGACGATGAAGGAAATTTCAATAATGATTTTCCAATTCATAAATCAAGTGAACGAACTCAGTATTCTAGTTCTATGTCAAACAACATTGAACGTATATCGCCTACCCCACCGTCGCCATCTTCTACACCAGCGAAATTGGAGCCTGTATCGGTTCCTAGAAAACAAAAATCGCCATCGCCTTCAGCAAGGTCACCGAAATCTCCAGTATCCCCGTTATACCACGACAAAGAAAGTTTACCTTCAGCTGAATACGAATCTTCAGTGTCACCAGTACCAAATAATCGATCGTATACCCCGTCGTCAGACAATGTTCCCGATGCAGCTCCAGTTGACGGATTTTCACCTAGTGTTACATCACACGTGTCACCAGTGCTGTCGCTGTCTGACGATAACAATACAAAAAATGTTTATGATCGTGTATCCCCGACTCCGCAAAGTCCAGTTACGCTGGATAATGGCTCAAGATCGTCAAAAAATTTAGATGAAGATGCATATGAGGCTGTAGATTATAGTGTGGATTGGGAAGAAAAGAGCAGGCGGCGATCGTCAACGCCCGAGTCTCCTACATGTCCAGTAAAGATAGAGGATGCACCGCGCTCCCCGCTAGTGTCACCATTAGCGTCTCCTGTACATCGTATTGCTACGGAGACCTCGCCTCCTGCTTCGCTTCAAGCTTCACCTTCGCCTGGTATGTTTTTTCCTACTTTTTCGTATGGCTATTTATTATGTTCATTACAAAATTCTTTACACATACGTAAAGTTTATTATCTTTATTTTGTTATACTTTATCTGTGTTTTATCTTTACTAGAAGAAATGTTATTGACGTGTATAATAGTAGACACGTATACGAACTTTACGTATAATAGAGTTGAAGGCTAAGAAAATCATGTTTATTCTTTGTGTGTGATAAAATAATTTTCCTATGGATCCGGGAACGTATTTTTTTTATCTAATAATTGTCTTGTTCATGTTCCATTATTCATTTGAAGGGTTTCGCAGTGGTTCGCTTTTATAATCCGCAACCTCATTACCTTATCTACTGATATCAGCATTCATGCCATCATAGTCTGTTCTGACTAAATGCTAGTGTTTTTGTTCATATACATTTACTTATGGTAGACCGAAATCCGTATGGTTTTTTCAATGCTGAAGGGTTATGTAACGTTTGAATGTAATTGAAATTAGGTGATAAAGCCTCTGTGAAATTCTGAGCTACCTGATGCTGTCTTTTCTTTATTGTGGGGAATAAAACCATGAGAAACAGAAAAGTGGGCGTTGTTTGACGTACGTTTAGCGGTCTCGTGTTCAGTGGGTTCAATGTAATATTGAGGAAGTCAAGGTATTTGAGTCGTTGCGAGACTTGCGAGTCGATCCCGATTTAGATGCTCCGGCGCCGCCGCCGCCTCCGTCGTCGCGACGCAGTAACCCGAGCGACGTCGCCCTGCGCGCTCCCCTTCATACGCTACATTATTATACACTTTACGGGACCGTTAGACAATTGATTACTCTTCTCTTCACTCTTAATTATATCTATGTTGAGATACTGAGCAACTCTATTTACCTTATTAACAAGTGCGTGATTTTATTAATCATTTATGTGTGATCAAACAAGCAAAAGCTCAAAAGTAAAAAACAGTGATTATTCGTGACTAGAATTTAAACAAGCGTGTCGTGTTCGTCGATATTTACGAAGAAACGCTGATTCAGCTCGAGATAAACTTTGCGCAGAAAGTTCGAATGGTCCCTTCAGTCTTGTATTATCAATTATGTTGTTTTAAGCTTCCAATGCTCTTTCTCGTTTCGCTTTTAGCCGTCTCATTCTGACCAGTGTGTGTTCCCTCCTAGCCTGAATATTACATTCAATGCACAACGTTTCGTACTTAATCAAATATTTAATACACAGTATGATCCATTATTGAGATCGGAAATCTTTTCCTTGTTCAAAGATTGCTTCTATTATTTTATTCTCTTGTAATGTTGACCTTCAAGTTGCAAACCAGAACTGCCTACGCTTCCAAAAATAAAAATTAAGAAGTGTATAAACCTTCAGTCTAGTTATGTTGCCAACTTGCTTATCTGTGGCTGTGTTTGTTTACAAACCGCGCAGGTACCGGTGTTCGACTATGTTGCTGTCGTAAAATTTTGCTATGATCTTTCTGACTTGTGCTACGTTAAAGGCAATCTTTTTATGTCATAAGTGAAATAAAATATTTCTTATTAAGACACGGGCTTCCTTTTCTGTCTGCCGTTTAACAAATAGTTTTCGCGTGTGGGTGGATAAAAGTTTGTACAAAATACGACGTTTGGAAGTCAATGTCTTCGTGAGTGTGGCCGGTGGCGACACGGGACGCCGGCGACGATGGTGCGGTAATGCGGCGGGTGGCGCGCGTGCCCATCGCATGCGCTCACTCAACATGCGCCTCTGCGGCTGTTGCCTCGGTCAGTTGCTTTATTGTTGTTTTGCTATTCCTTAGAAACAATAACATTTGGGTCGCTTCTCAGTCACGGTTTATTGCTGGAGTTAAACGCGTTCCTCGCGTTTTCTTTAACTTCAATAGAGAGAAAATATTATCATAGGTACTTACTGCTACTGTGTCCTCAAACATAGTTTAGAAATACGCGTAAATGTTCCTTCTATTGCTTTATATTGTTTGTCTATGTTATCTCATATTCTTATAAACTCTTCTAAATCTTAAAAGTATAAAATTATCTCTAGAGATAGGTACGGACTTTAGTTAATCTTACCTACCACCGACATTGCTGGAAACGTTAATCTGATGATTAACGTTTCCGTGATGATTTTTTTTTTTTTTGATATGTGAAAAATGCATTTTAAATCGCATCGCGTCGAACCTACTATGCCCTTCGGCATACATTTAAAGTAATACATAAAGAAACCTAAAATTTTAGTCTTATAAAGATTTTGATTAAAACTTGACTTATAAACACAAGTCCACAATAATTATTTTAAAAACCTTTTAAGAGCCTACATGTGGAGAAACATGATTCATTCTGTTAGAATTTACACAATATAAACAAGCATATAGCGCACGCTTTAAACCTTAAACCTAGTTAAGCGTTAAAATTCAACAACTAGATTTGTTCACGCCTATCATTTAGCTATATGTACATTTTCTGAATGAACATTGTTTCAAAGCAAAGAGAGCTCTAGCTTCATGGATACTCTTAATATCCTGATCCAGCGAATACCGTTATCGTTCTTGGCACATTGCATCCATTCAGCGAAGTTTCGTATTAATATGTTCTATTGATTCAATGGATCAATTCTCTGTACGGGCACTGAGATTGACGTTGCTTTCTTTATGCAGGAAGGGATCGCATCAATAGAAGACGTGGTTTGTTTAATTTATGGTTTTCATTTAGACATAATATTAATGTAGGTTTCACTAGTAGTGTTACCTAAATACAGCGTGTATAGGGACATCGATGCATATACGTATATGTTGAAGCGTATAATGATATACTGTGCTCTGTACACTATATTCAGTATATTCTGATCACACTGCATTGAAATGGTTCCTCAATTTTTCTAATAAGTCCTTCCTTTCCTTTTTCGGGTGTTATTTTTGCTAAAAACCTATAAAAAGCCATAAGAAATTCATCATTTCTATCTAACCCAATGTGTTTGTACCTTAAAAAGTAAATAAGTCGCTTCGCTTATTTAAATCTCGTTGGGTTAAATTGGAATTAGGATTTATACAGTTTAAAGTAAAAATAACATCAGGAAAAACACTTGAATATTAGGAAAAGTTGCTAGATTATTTTGACGCTATTAGGGAGTCCAGGATCATGATGGTCGGATGAGTGTCGATAGCGGTTCCACCCTTTATATTAGACAGATAAAGACTACATTTATGTAAAATATTACCAGGAATTAGTATGTCACTTAAATTTGTAAAAGTACCTACATACGCAGAAAACAATCCTTAAAATTGCTAATCGAAGCCCACCCGCGTATGCTAAATGCTAAGGTTAAAAAATTCTAGAGGCATGTCAAGTACACTCGACTTGCTCTTCAACCAGAGCTTTTTGTGACGTGGTCACACGAACACGTAGGCCGTCTTAAGAAGAACAAAGATCTTTTGGTCAAAGTATATGGGAAGCTAGAGCATTTTTTTCTTCTTCTTTAACATGGATTTTTCAATGACCTACTTACCTATAAAATATATATGACTGGTTTCATAATTTCAAATCATGTAAATCCAGTTAGTACCTACTTTATAAATTATACAACGTTGGCGTGGGCATCATCCACTCCACATCTTGACGCATTAGTCGAAAATGATCACTACCTTTTTTGGAAGCCCGTCTTTATATTTGCTTCTTGTATTGGGTACCTTGCCTCTACAAGGTTATATTTCACGAGTTCTTGATAATTTGAAGTAGATCTGGCCTCAAATCTCAAATTCTTCTAAGATTTTGAATGATTCGTTAGAATTGTTTGGGAATTTTAATGTAGGCATGAAATTTATTATAATATCCGCCTCTTATGATTTTCCGCATTACACATGCTTGCTCTTCTCAAGCAAAGGACCACTATTGTAATTTGCAGTCTTTGAATAATACTTTCCAATTCTTAAGATATCTAATTTTATCTACATCTATTTATAGTTTCCCCTCTTTCTTTTTCACCACAATTTGTCTCAGACTCGAACCATAGATATATCTAAAATGCTCGCATTCTTTGTACCCATTGAGAAACAAATAAAGTACCAGTGACTTGAACACCCAATTTCATTTAGTACCATTATGACATTATGAATATACGAGTCCATGCATGTATGTGTGTATAGTTGAGTTTTAATTAGTAAAGTGGGCATGACTCGCTCTCGTTGTCTCGAGAGATCGCGTGATGGTTCTAACGGTTTATTGCAAATTCATGCGTTACAAAGATTACTATAAATGTTGAATGGTCAGTCTATTGGTATCATAAATTAGTTTCTTAGGATGTGCAGGTTTAATACGAGTATCTCTAGATCGGGAAACGAAAGTGTTGCAATGCATGCAAACTGTAAACAAATGCCTACATTCCAATAGATAGGTATTTTGTTTTGCATAAGCGGCGTGATAAAATTTATTAGTTTCGTATCATACATACGACTCAGCCTATATTCAAATTTGATAAACGTATACATCTACCGGGTAATATTTATTGTCTCTCATTCCCTCAGATCTTCATTTCTATAACGAGAATTTTGTGTGTATAATACTGTGTATAGTCTTTCCACGTATTCGAAACATTAATAACGTGTCCTTTGCGTCTGGAGTCGATGTCATTTGAGGGACGAACACGAAGTGCGTTGCATTGCATATTATAATCGTCGCATTTTATAAAATGTCCGTTTAAACCGAAATTGTAGTCTGAGTTTGCGTTAAAATAACATGTACCGATTTAATGTTTGTTTATGTTGAGCACCTGTATACTCAGCACCTGCCCGAGCTGCGGAAGTAGAGTATATGCGGTAAAAATAGTTAGCTCATTAGCCTAAATTTGCTCCGTACTCGCTCCCCGAAGAACTACTAGTTTGCTGTTTTTCATTGAGGCGAATATTTTGCTTTTATGTCTTGCTAGCATTTGTTCGCTTTTATTTCTTCAAGTCTGAGGAAAACGCATTTTTTTTTCTTTTCCTTCACATTTGGTTCTCGTCTGTTCTGTCTGTTGTGTTCTGTTTAGCACTGTTTCAGAGTGAAAATGCTTGATAAGCAACCATTACCTATTTGCAGGCCACGTTGTCACAGACCACATTTTACACTGATATGCACCTTGGTCTTGGCTAACCAGCTCTAAATAGGTTACCACTTAATTGATCATTTTATTGAGTTACATCCGATCTGATAATATTTTCAATGATTAGAACCATTTCACTGCTTCTCAATCTACATATAATTTTAACAAATTACCCTAATATCTTCAGCGGGCGGAGGTCGCAAGTCGTCCGAGGCGGAAGAAACCCCGCGTCGGAGTGGATCGCGGGCGTCGAGCGTGTCAGACGAAGGAGGGTTCAACGAGCCCTCGCCCGAGGTGGTGGCGCGGCTGCGGCCGGCGGACTACCGCGAGCCGCCGCCGCCCGCGCCGCCGCTCACCAGGGACATACGCGACGCAGAGCGGGCGCGGTCTGATCCTGATACACTCTCCGTGCTGCAGCAGGTATTGTTTATTCCTCTGACACAATCCGAAAGGGCAGTCGGTGCCCGTAATCCCAAGTAAAGGAAATCCTTCCACTCAGTTGACGTGACTTCCCGTCACTGAACTTTTGCAAATAAAGCTCTATGGCTGTTCAGTTGGTGATGTTGATTTTGGTTATGTAAGTAACGTAGTTTGTTATTCGTTTCGAGGATAGGAACCTACTCCTGCAGCTGAACAAAAGCTTTACCAAGACTGCTTTGAACGTCATGGGCGGCATTAGAACTGACACCAAATGGTTTCTAATTTTATTGATCTTAGGTTTTCTGCGAACGTCGAGCATTGGGTGGCTCGCCGTCCGATCAAAACCAGGCCCGGGTCGACGGCGCGTTGTGTTCCACGCGCGTCTCAAAGAGCTGTCAGCAGCGAAGACGGGGCCCGCTTTGGCTTGTGCCTGCCGGGGTCGCGGAATTTGTTCGAAAGAGTCACCGAGGCCCTGGAACGAAAGGCATTAAGAGGAACATGGATAGGTTTTAGTCAGTAAGAATCTGACAATCCCTTCCGCTTCACCCAAAGCGGGAGGAGTTATTTGATGATAGTGATTTTAGGTTTATCGGGCAGGTGTCAGCAAGTCCACTTTGAACGCGTATTTTGTAAAGGTCACACGAAAAAGAAAGCGGAGAGAAGTTTGAACTCTCAAACTCTATGTTGCAGGACTCCGGCGTGGTAGTGAGCGAGGCGAGCCAAGGCTCCATAGAGGTGCTCGACAAGTCGACCACCAGCCAATGGAGCGTGTCGGAGGGGGAGAACGCGTCCGGGGAGAGCGGCCGGGGCGGGGACGCGCCCGACGCGCGCTGGGACGACGCCGACGCAGACTCCAAGCAGCCCGACAGCATGACGCCCGACGAGGCCGAGATACTGCTCAGCTCCAGGTGACCTACCACACATAGCTTCATATTGCACTAGAATGACTTGTATTTTAAGGGCATTTCCTCGAATTACATTGAAGGCTTGATTCTTTACGAGGCGGCTGGATTTGTGCTCCAATAACACTGCATTCATTATCGGTTCATAAGCAATTCTGCAAAGTACCTACACACCGCGATCATTATATGGAACATCGATTGCGAATGAAGCGTGTTATATAGCTGTCCATGCACTGCTTTCTTATATTGTTGCACTGATATGTCGGTGACAAACTTCAGAGTTCAAATTAAAGCATTGGTCAGAGTGCTTCTTCAAAAGCCTGGTCTTAGCTCTTTAGCATGTATCTTCGGGCATGACCAAAGAAATCGTATTCAAACATTCATAAATCATTTGAATTTTGTTAGATTAACCATTATTTTAGCTAGTTATATAATATGGCGTCACTTCAATTCTGTTTAATTACTTTATCTGAGGCACGTTCGCTATGCGGAACTAAGTAACTGTTTAATATTCGTCACACCTTTCTTCCTCGATGTAATCATGCCATTCATCAATGTTTACTTTATGGTTCATTTGAATTCTTATTGGAATACGCGTGATGTATCTGAAATTTCTATCTTATATGCATGATTCCACGCACTTGTAATGTCTATAACAAAGTCGTGTTCTATATTTATCACTTCTCTTATTTATTTATCCTGTACGATGTTGTTAAATGCGCTATTCTATATTTTCTTTTTTCAGGACTTGTTATTTGTAATGCTTAGTATTATTATTAAATGTCGTATTTTTATCATTTGCATGCTGCCTGTCCGCACAACGCTTCATTATTGCCTGATATTTGCAGTATTCTGGAGAAAAAACTTAGGTAAGCTCGGGGCATTTGTGCAACCGTCGTTTTCCTATTGTAGTATTTTGTAGAATGCTTGTTTTAATGTGCTCCTTTATTCTCTCCTTGTTCCATTATGTACTCTAAGACGTATAAAAAAAATGTTAAAACATAAGTATGCAGCGAAATATGATCATAAACCAAAACAGTTAATGGAATCTACAATACTGTTAATGACTTACAAGTACATTACGGGACAGAGCAAGAGTTGTGTTAGACATATTATCAAGTTAAGACAAGCATAGATAACTACATAACAGACCTAAACGACAGTCATTCGAATTGAGATACTAGAATTTGTGTTCATCTACCTAGCGCTAGTATTATGACGATGTGAACCTGCTGTTCGATAAGCTATTTTTGTGGCAAACTTGCACCGTCACGTATTGTACCAACACAAACTTTTCTTTTTCATATCATGCTACTGTTGTATTGTTAAGTTAGCTACTGTAGGCTTTTGCTAAAATCCTACTACTATCCTACACTTTCGTTCAATTTCGCGTATCGTACTTTTTTGTAATGAGATGTGTTGGGGCCCGATGAGGCTCTAATATAGGCTCTAGTCTTTAGTGGTAGTATGAAGTTAGGCAATATGTAAATATGTAGTTAGTGGTTGATTGAAGGTGACTTGTGTTGTATTGTAGGCAAGAAGCTCTGCTGTCGGACGAACAGGCGCAGGAAATCGTCGCCATGTTGTCGCCGCACGCGCTGCCGCACGACAACGGTGTCTCGCTCAACGACAGCTACCAGTCTGTGCTCTCCTACGAGAGGTAATCTTTTAATTTACTCCAGCTATTCCTGTTATGGTTTTGCCGAATTAATTGCGTTACAAGATTCTACGACATAATGTGACGACCGACGCATTATTGTGTGTACCAAGTGGAAGAAAAAAAAATCATGGGTCATACTTTTAAGATAAATAAACACAATAAATATTCTACAACTTACACACAGCGCTAACTAGTCCCAAGCTAAGCAGAATTTGTGGAATGGGTACTAAACAGCTGTTAAACATACTTATATATTACTAAATATAAACTTATTATAAATAAATTACATCCAGACATAGAATAAAAATGATCGTGCTCATCACACAAACATTTCTCCTGGGTGGGAATCGAACCCACTACTTTCAGGGTTACTAACTACTAGACAAACAGGTCAGTCAAACAACACTATTATAAGATAAAAATGGGTAAAAAAGTTCATTGCCTGTAGTGGGACTATAAAGGCTAAGAATAATAAAACAGAACCTCAACTATAGCACAGTATAAATTTAATACAGTAGGAAGACAGACGCCTTTGATCTCTGGAAAAATGCCTACAACGTCTACACGCGTTTGCCCTGAATAATACCTCCCGCACAACGAACATCGTATTGTTCGCAGTGCGGGAGCGGCTTTCCCGTGTCTCGCCCCTCACACCCCGCACGATTGCACTGTCTAGACAGCTTCGTCGGACGACTGTAGGTTTTTAGACTGTGCCTATAGTAAATCAAGTAGTACTTTAAGCCTATGTAAAATATTTGCAGCATGCAGTCAGTGGATGAGAGTTACGAGTTCGTGTCGCTGGAGGCGGACGCGGCGCACGCGGGCGGCGACCGGCGCGCGGACTCGCCCGCCGCGCCCGCAGCCGCGCCCGCGCCCGCACCGGCCGCGCCCGCGCCCGCGCCCGACACCGTGTTCGACCACTACCCGCCGCAGCAGCTGCGCGAGCTCGGCGAGGAGAACGGCATACACTACTTTGAAGATGGACACTTCTATACTGAGGTTGGTCGATCGCAACTGCTGTTATTGAACAATAATAATCCTAAAATAATAATCCTATGCGTACTAAATACTTAAATAAATTATGTCACACAAAATGTAAAACGGCTCTAATGTATCAAAGCTTCTTTGGCATCGCTCCAAGGATTTATAATAAAATACCTGATGAGATAAAAAATACCTGTTTACAAGCTCAAGAAAACTTTGCAAAAAAAAATAATTGACAAATGTTATTACACGGTTGACGAGTTTTTGAATGATTAAGTCTGTAACTTCAACAATAAGTAATTTCGGTGCCAATATTAAAAATATTTTTTTTTCTCTTTCTTTAATATTTACCTACTGAATCTGTTGACATTTATTGTTTTTTTTTTAATGTAAACTTTAAAACCATAAACAAAACATAGCGCACTGTATTTACTTTTAAGATCTGTATTTTTCTGTTACCTATGTTTTACAAATAATAAATGATTGATTGATTAAATAAACAAATCGGACTAGCATCACATACTCCCTTAACCCAACAGTATCACGTTTTCTGAGCATTAAGCTTCTCTTGTATAATTGATTTAAAATCACTTAACAGGCTATAACATACCTTTCTTAATCAAGTTAGTCTATCTATATGTAGCGATTTGAATCTACTGTTAAATAAAATCCATGTTTTGCTGTATTTTATATCTATATATAATGCTGTTTTTTTGTCTCTGCCAAATTTCCGGCCCGAGCCCTACTTTACGTGTTAAGGACTATCATAAATATTGTTAACACTCGTATCTAGACCCAGATTGCATTAAACGCAATAATTGACAACTTATTACCTTACAGGTTGCCGGACTCCCGCCTGTTGAGGAAGACGAAGATGACGATTATTACCCACCAGTATTTGTGAAGAAAAATACCAAAGTTAAATTCAGGTGGGTGACGGTCTAGGGGTTACCAGCACAATGTATTAGCTTTTCTACCAAATATTGATTTGAACAATTTAAAACATTATAATTATAAGCTCTACCGCTCAGAGTGAAGTTTTGGGTTCTATTTCCGAGATGGGGAATCTGAATCAATCTGGAGTCCGTGGGATTTAAATAAAACTGGCGAAATGTGAAAGAAAGAAAGCAAAAATGCGTTTATTGGCATTACAGCAAAATAAATACAGGTTAAATCTTTATAATACACAGAAGACAAAAATGTAGAAATGATAACCTAACCCTTACTCTTCGGAGAATATAGGCGTTATGTTATGATGTAAAACAATAGCATGCCTGAGAGGTTTCGCGACGGCAAAAGACTCATAGGCGGCAAAAAAACTGACACCAGGTTAGTCTGTAGCTACAAGAAAAGAAGAGAAATTATGATGATATTTATATTTCTGTAATTTTTGTCTGTGTGTTTATGTATTTTTTTTCCAATGATAATAACTTTATAATCTCTTTATTCTCTACACAACAAGTTAATATTATCCCGTTCTATTTCGACTGCGAGGTCAATCAGGGAGATGCTGAAGGTCTGTGAGAAGTACGCCGCATCACATGGTCTTATTTATAATATTGTGAAAACTGAGTTCATGGTCTTCAAGGCCGGTGGCAAGTGCCCAGACACCATTCCTTCAATTAGTTTGAACGGCGTTAATATAAAGCAGGTGAACAAGTTTAAATATCTGGGCCATATACTTGTCAGCGACCTTAAAGACGATGATGACGTGGAGAGGGAGCGCAGGGCACTGGCGGTCCGCGGGAACATGTTGGCGCGCAGATTTTCTCGTTGTACTGATCAGGTCAAAATAACCTTGTTTAAGGCGTACTGTCAGGGCCTGTACACGGGGAGTCTGTGGTTCAACTGTTCACGGGGGACACTAGATGCCCTGCGCGTCCAATATAATAATGTTTTCAGGATGATGTTGAAACTCCCTCGTTTCTGTAGTGCCTCGGGGATGTTTGCCAAATCCAGTGCAGATGGTTTCCAGGCCATCGTCAGGAAAAAAGTGGCATCGCTTGTAAGGAGGATTCGGGGGAGTAGCAATAGCATCCTGAAAGTCGTGGCAGAGGACCCGGGAGCTCCTGTGCTGAGGCATCTCATGCGGCTTCATTGTCCGCATGAAGTGCCTCGTAAGTACATGACTCACTAGTTTTTTATAATTATAATATGTTTAGATTTGTTACTAACCCTAGTGTATAAGCTATAGTTTCTAAGGTGTGTACTAACAAAAAATGGTTCCTATGTTGTTCCCAATAAAAATTTTATTATTATTATTATTATTATTATTATTTCAGTTCGAACCCGATGCGCGTGTTCTCGACGCACTCGGTGCGCGAGTACGACCGGCGCAACGAGGACGTGGACCCGGTGGCCGCCAGCGCAGAGTACGAGCTGGAGAAACGCGTCGAGAAGATGCACGTGTTCCCCGTCGACCTGCTCAAGGGAGCCGACGGACTGGGACTGTCCATCATCGGTAACTGAACTGTAACTCTTACGCCCGATATTAATATTCTATCTCAATCCAAATCCCGATCCTTTGTTTTTGACGGCTGCTTCTGATTGGACATCTTTAAAACTCGGATAGGCGAATTCGGTCGTTGATTGGTTACAGACAAAGATCGGGATCAAGATAGCAACCGAGATAGATTATTAATATCCAGCGTTAGTGGACGGCACGGTTGGTGCACTGACTGCGCGACTAGCTTCTGCTCTGCGTGTCTAGGGCATTGATTCCCGCACGGAGCACATATTTATAGGGCCTACGGATATTTGTTCCTGATCTGGCTGTTTGTGTACGCGAGTTTAATTGTATGTTTTTTTTTTTAAATTAAAAAGAGTTCAGGCTGGAAGGGAAATCCACAAAAAACCTTAAACTGTCGATATCTATACTTCTATACTAATATTATAAAGAGGTAAAATTTGTAAGTTTGTATGTTTGTAAGTTTGTATGTAGGGGGTAATCTTCAGAACTAATGATCCAATTTTAAAAAATATTGTACTGGTGGAAAGCTACACTATTCCCGGTGGACATAGGCTACTTTTTATCCCCGTATTCCCACGGGAACGGAAACTACGCGGGTGAAACTGCGTGACGTCTGCTAGTATAGTATATGATTCTGGACCCCCAGCCGTAAAATTTTGCCGGCTTTTTCGTAATATGTATGTATTTTTTACTATAAACTGTAAAAAATCATGAAAATGTATCTAACCCAATGAATATTTTAATTTAAAAAAAAATAATCACTTCCATCACTTACAATCTCATAACTAACACAATGAAGTTGTTGGTAGATGTAAAGATTGTTTACAGTTTAAGTAAACAAACAAACATCGTGAGGAAACCGGCGGAGCATGACTGAGAGATATCTCTCGACGGCATGTGAAGTCCCTTTCACCGAGAATACTCTTTTCCTTCAAGGCCAGTCTCATCTCAGTTGTGTAGTTTTAATCGAAGCAAATCAAATCATTTATTCTTCGCAAACATGAGTAATTGGAACATAGATGTTTATTTTTTTACATAATTGTATATCTGTATATCTCGATAATCTTTACAGGTATGGGTGTCGGCGCGGACGCTGGTCTGGAGAAGTTGGGCATCTTTGTGAAGACGATCACAGAGAGCGGTGCCGCCGCACGCGACGGACGCATACAAGTCAACGATCAAATCATCGAAGTCGACGGCAAGAGTTTGGTAGGTTGATTCTTTTACGCTGGATATTAATAATCTATCTCGGCTGCTATCTTGATCCCGATCTTTGTCTGTAACCAATCAACGACCGAATTCGCCTATCCGAGTCTTAAAGATGTCCAATCAGAAGCAGCCGTCAAAAACAAAGGATCGGGATTTGGATTGAGATAGAATATTAATATCGGGCGTTAGTCAACAGCTATGCATCTTCCTCATTATCCCAAATTATTTGGGATCTCCGCTTTTCTTCCACACATCTATCTATTGCCGTCATTTCAATAGTGGTGACTCTTGAAATGACGGCAAATAGAGATGTGTGTGACCTTTCTCACTCTCATACCTTCACGCGACTATTTATCGAACTGTACAGTAAAAATGATAGACCTCACACCTGAATGTCACAAGTATGAACTTCTCATGGAAAAGCTGTTAGGTACCGGGTAAAACGGGGTGGATAGAAACTCAAGGGTGAATAGAAACAAAACTTTGAGGAGGATATTCACGTAAGTTACAAGTTGTTTCTTACATACAAGGACTGTAATGATTTTAAATAATTGAGATAAATAGTTTCGACACCTTGTTAGTATCAAATAAAATTAAACTCGCGTAAAAATCCTCCTCAAAGTTTTGTTTCTATTCACCCTTGAGTTTCTATCCACCCCGTTTTAGGTACTAGCAAAAATATTCATTTTATTAGCTGCCCCGGCAAACTGTAGTTTTTCTTAGTTGACATCCCATTCTCAGACCTACTGCATATACACACAAATTTCATAACAATCGGTCAAGCCGTTTCGGAGGAATTTTGTTACAAACACTGTGAAACGGGAATTTTACAAATTAAATATACTTACATACTTTTATTATGATCACAACAAACAGATCCAAAGCAATAATAACTACTACTACTTTTTGTTTAATTTAGCGAATCTCCAATATGCTCTTATTTAAACATTTTGTGTTGGATAGAATAAGAATACAGGCGGGTTAGTTATATAATATACATATAACCTAACCTAACTTACTGTACCTATCCTATAGCCAACCTAACTACCTAACCTAACTACCTAACTGAAAGGCATTGATTTTTAAATACATAATTTTAAACTAAACTACTGCGCTGCGTGTCTCTATGTTACATACAATTTACTTTCGTCTCTGTCGTCATTTTAAGTACTTAAATTGATTTCTAAAATATAAAAGTTTCATGGAGCTTAAAACCTCTTACTAAATTTAGTAACAAGATAAATTTCAGAATGTATGTTTCAAAAATATGTTGATCCATTGTCACGGTAACAATTTACTTTTGTAAATTTTTAAATTTAAATACCAATAATTCCAATATTATACTTAAATGTTGTCGATTTGAAATTGTTAAAAATAATGTGTTCTTTAATTTTAGAGGAGTATTACCGTACCGACGACGGGACGAACATCAAATGTTTTGTGTTCAGCTATAGATTGTATGGGTACTTTAAATTGTTATTTTGAGTACTTTCCTCACAATTTTTAAATTATTATTTCAGCGTTTACTCCACGATTATTTCAGTACCTAAATTAACCAAATCGGTCCAGCCATTTTCGAGTTTAAGTAAGATTAACGAACGTCATTTCATTTTTAAATATTGTTGTTTTAAATCTTCGAATCGAAACTATGACATATTATTATGTTTTAACTTTTTCTATTAACCACGTTGTTACAATTACTAACTTTGATTTTATTCGTAGGTGGGCGTAACGCAAGCCTATGCAGCGTCAGTGCTTCGAAATACATCGGGTCCTGTGAAGTTCCTCATTGGACGTGAAAAAGACCCGGAAAACAGTGAAGTAGCGCATCTCATTAGACAATCTCTAGCCGCTGACAAAGAGAGGGAAGAAAGGTAATTTTTTTGTAAATAACCCTAAGTTTTACTAGTTGTCCGATGGCCCATCGTCGCCACATAATTTAAAATTGTAAGTCAAGTCAGTACCTGTGAGTACACTTTAATCTGGCTAACTAATAAAATCTGCATAGATCGATCAAAAGTTTATTACATACCAAGACTCCTCCGTGCCTCAGAAAGCACAAGCCATTGTTTAACAGTTATTTAATTGCCTCTTTTTTTTTCTTCAGAGCGAACCGCGAGCGTCAGAGGCGGCAGCAAACCGAAGAAGATGACTCCAATCAGACCGCCCCCGCCGAACCTTCCGCGCCACAGACGCGACACCCGGAGATCAACGAGCTGAGATCCTTTTTGCAAGAGGTATGTGATACGTTTTATTTTTGTTATAGAATTTTAAAATGTGTCATTTGACGAAAAACACTGACCTTAGCCATTAGTGTTACAGGTTGTAAACGTAACTTTTGACGCTCCAACCGTGGGTAGTTCACCTAATTATATAGCCTCCTTAAAAAAAAAAAACAAAAAAATTGGTTGCCTGTAAAGTCGGTATACGGGCGAAAGTTTTACGTGACAACGACTTTGAGTGGTAAAATAATTTATGTCTGTCTCTCTCGCTCTTAGGCGGGCTAACCATGCCCGAGTGGAAGGGACGCGTGCCTCTCACTCGCTCTCATTGTGAGCGCATAACGTGAGCGGAGCGTAACGCAGTTTCTTGAAGTGTCACCCGGCAAACCAATTTATAAGACGTTGTCCACGTCAATACGTTGTTTTCTTTAAAAGGTTTGATCCGACATCATCCACAAACTGTAGTGGCCCGTGTGACGTAATCACGGCTTCGACCGCCATCGATCGCACGGTCGCGTTGTCTGCGTAGCGTATCGCCACAGCAATAACTTACGCCTAAACCTGTGATAAAGGCGATTAACACACTGCCCCGCATGATGCAGCGTAGCGCGTGGATGCGTGTTCTTCCGTTGCTTGTAAGTATCTCCGTTTGTATGGAAACCACGCACAGTCCAACACACAGAAAATGCATCCACGCGCGTTCGATTCAGTTCAGAGACACGCAACAAGCAGCGTGATGCGGGGCAGTGTGATAATCGCCAAAAATATCTCTTCACGTGGCTAGTCTAAATGTTAATTTGTTTTGACAACAAAAAGATGGTTAAGGTCTTTAGGCCTAATATTGATGATTATTGTTAAATAAGAGGATTCTCCAAATTGTTGTGTTCACTCAGTTGAGACAGTAAATCAAGAGATATTGTTGTGTGCAGTTGGTAGGCATGGAGTCGGGCGGCGGCAGCTCGGAGGAGATCAGCGTGCGCCTGCGCGACTGGTGCCAGCAGCGCGCGCCCGACGACCAGCTGCGCCGGGCGCTCGCCGTCGCCGCCGACACGGCGCACCGCGCGCAGCGGAAGTACGACAAGGTATGTTCGTACTCTAATGAAACGATACTGATACTGCTAGCCTGCATCATCCCACTGCTGGGCAAAAGCCCCTCCCCATGACTCCCACTTTTTTCGATCCAGGGCTAAAGTGGGCCACTCATCGATTAATTTGTCCAAGTCGTCCCGCCGTCTTCTTCGGGGTCTGCCGCGACGCCTTCTAGCTGTGTCAGGGCTGGTTCGACGTGGTGGTTATTGTGGCCCACAACTCATTGGGCATACGACATACGTGGCCAGCCCAATCCCATTTTAGTTTGGCGGCTTTTCGAGCAACGTCAGTGATCTGTGTATTGAAATGATATTTATTTCTGTAAGTAGGTAGATCTTCCCAGATACTTTTACATGTTTTTTTTTAAACTCAGTGTCATTTCCAAAGTAACTGATCCCTGAGAAGAAATGCCGAAAGAAACTCAGGGGTCATACATAGTCTCTTTTAAAGTCCAGACATAAGATTATATTAATTTCTTATGCGAGTCTATCGATGCAGGGCACAGGCTGGAAAAGCCTTCTAAAGAAAGAATCACTTCAGCTTCGAGTGCACCTGTCCCGACAGACGCCATGCATATTTCAGTCATCGTGTAGCTCAAACCTATTTCAGGGAACTCGACGACCCACCACACGACGCTTATTTGCGTAGGCCACGTAAAAGTAAACTGGAAAAGAGCAGTCCGTTTCGCTTTTGAAAAGTATTCAAACACGGGGAAGCGTGTCAAGTCAAGTTCAAGTTAACAGAACTGGCGAGCAGCACCGTGTGTAATTTTACACAAACCATTGGAGCCACTTTTGACCCTGTCGAAACTCAAAAACTTTTTCACTTAAACATGTCAAATTCGGCTTGTGTATTGAGACTTGCAAGAAACTTTATGTGCTCCAAATTTTTAACACACCTCAAACGGTTATTTAAATATTAACGTCTAATCGTCGTTACAACGCATTTTCATCATTGACTGACCTATACATGGTGTAAAAAGACCCTTAACGTAAACGAAAACTACATATTCTACCCATCACTGGGATAGTTTTTTTTTCTTCTAGAACATACCTGGGAATTCACTGGTTTTGGAGATATTGAAGGTCAAAGTGCAATATTTTATTTCGTTTTTTTTTCAAAATTGTATTCCAAGTATCATTAGTAAACTTTCTTCCAAACAAATATTTTCAAAATTATTGATTTTTCAAAACAAATTACGCATTTGAAGTTATAAAAATGCATTGGATACTAAACAAACGGGCAGGTCGGGTCAACGACCAAGCGCGAGTGGCCATACGCTCAGCTGATCGAAAGTTGCGTTGCGTTGTCGCGCTATGCAATGCGCACAATAAAAAGCATCTCTTTTTTAAATTTAATATGAAAAAAAAAGTATTTTACCAGCATTATTTTTTGGTTAAAGTTACTTAATTATATGTATAGAATGTGTGGTTATCGGCGATGTAATCGGTCTTTTTACCTCCTTTGTATTGATCGAAATTCTAACCAGTTCCATGACTTAGAAAGTTAGAATTCGGCATCCAGATAGGTAGTTGTTGAAGTCACCAAGGCATATATGTCATCATATTGAAGTTGGCTTTAATTTTACATTTATGTTTTATTTATTTATTTTATTTTATTCTATTCTATTATTTTTAGGAAAACTTACAGCTAATACATTCAAATAGTCAGCAGTAATATACAGAATAAGGCCAATTACAAGTTTTCACTTATATAGGGTAACTGGTAATTAGTGAGCGATACTTAACCTTTTCGCCACCCACGTACACAAAACGCAATGCCTCGCCGAGCGCCGAACTATAAATGTATAACTAAATATACAGTAAACAGTAGTGATGGGGATATCGTCATATCGATGAATAAGATTTGTACGCGTAAAGTTAAGATTTAAAGTTGATTTTACGAATATAAATAAAAACTGATTAAATATTTCCAGATTTTTTTTATTTCACAATATCCTTAATAACAAAAAACAGTATAAATTGTGAGTATCAAAGAAAGTAATACGTAACTCAATTAGAACTATAAGGAATGGGGTACATCTCTATTTGTTTCATGATCTCATTCTTTAACTTCATATCAAGTTATTGGCACTGAGGGCACGTTGAATTCGATTCTGATCAGGGATGGGGTCTAAGGTCTTTCTTCTATTTTTGTTTATTCCTGTGTTTTTTTAATAACTTCTGGCAACGTTTTTTACCGTAGGTATCTAAGTGGCAGAATTTTTAATTGTTTTTAAAGTGTTTTTTGAAATGGAAAGTAAGTATATATTTAAATTCTATCACGCTTGTAGCCGTGTACTTATCAAAGCATTGTTTTAAAGTGTTGTTTCTGTTCTTTTCTTAACTCATGTATCGGTAGCGTTTACCCATCTGCGCGCGGGGGACCCCGCGCACAGATTGCGTTTCTCTATTTACGCACGACGGAACGGAGCAGGTATATGCGTTTTACTACTACCTACCTACTCTTTGATGAATAAACATTATTATTATCATCCAGTTAGACATACCTCAGAATTATCTTCTGGTTCAATGTTCTCCACAAAATACTCCGAGTCCGATTCCACACCTTGCAAAATTTTAAGGAGTTCGTCCGAATTAAGTTCTTCACTCATTTTTCTATTTAATTTTGTTATCAAGTGAAAGAAAGATGCGTGCGCGCGAATACGATTTTGTGCTGCACTATGCCAAAGTGACCTTGACAGCCGCACGCCTATGACGTCACTGACCAACTTCTATAGTAGTTCGTGGCACTCGGTGGCGCACAGGGGCTTAGAAGACCAATTGTTTTGTAGAGATGGGAAAATAACTATCGAGAAGAATTTGTAACAACTTTATAATTACGTATCGGCATCTACCTGAAGGTCGAAATTCATCTACTATCCTTTGTAATGAGGTAGATAACTAAGTTCATATTTTATTGACCTCAAATTGTTTTCGATATTCGTAACTTTCAGTATTTATAAATATTTCAATGGTGAAATCAACCTCTCACGCCACATCACTGGCCAACTTGATATGAAGTGATTGGCGTTCTGAGGAAGGTAACAAAATTCGGAGTTTCTGTTTTTGCCGATTTTAGGACAAACATGACGGAAAAACCAAAAAATTTCTTCGTCGCCATTGGATTTTTATTTTGACCTAATTTTCGTAATCAGCGTCCCCGAAAACCACGAAAATGACACCCATGTTAGAAAAACCAAAAAAATTTCCTCGGCGCCATCTTGGATTTTCATTTTGACCTTATTTTCATTATCAGCGACCCCGAAAACCATGAAAACGACACCGATGACGAAAAACCCAAAAAAAAACCACCTTCAAGTAATAGCAAGCGTGATGTTATGTTTACTCCATTGAGTAAACTTCAGTGGCCATTAAGTCGCCCAAAAGTCCAGTGCAAGTGTCCATTCGCGCAAGTTTCTTGGCGCGCAAGTGTCTATTCGCGCATCTGTCCTTTCGCGCTAAAGTCCCAGATCCAAAAAAAAAATGAACTTCCAACTCGATGGCCCATAAAAGAAAGTTTAGCCATCTCATATACGTATACGCCTCACTGCATTTTTTATTGTCATACTCATCTTCTTAACAATATATGCAGTAAAGAGCGGGTTTAAAATTGTTTACATTCTTGTATTAAGTTATAATATTGTTTTAATTATATAATAATATTACTAACCGTGTTGATCTACAATAAATAAATAATTTCATAAATATTGTTACTTGTGACAACCCTGGCATCCATACGCCCGTTGCGAGATTGTTTTGACGTTGTCGGCATTTTTCCAGAGATCAAAGGCGTCGTCCTACTGTATTCATATTTATACTGTGCTACTACTACTAGTAGATTTTGCCCTTCCCAAGGTCAGACTATCAGCTAATAGATCGTGCCGATTCGTGCGTACTGCCATCGATCACAGGCCCGCGCGCGTGTATTTCAAACAGCGTTTTTTTATTTTATTGTGGATAAAAAAAAGTTTCTTTTGGAAAGTTTATTGAAATCATGATTACAATCACGTGTTTAAGTATCGGTCACTAATTACCAGTCACCCTATACATATAAACGATCAGGGGGTCGAGTCTGCTATTGCAATCGTGTCTCAATGACCGGTCAATGATCGATTTTTGACGTATAACGTCAAACTTATGACACATTTCCCATACAAAAAATGTCAAAGTTGTCAAATATTCGATCAATGACCGGTCATTGAGACACGATTGCAATAGCAGACTCGAGCCCCTGATCTTTGAAGCGATTCTATACTAACATCATAAAGCTGAGTTAGACTCTATATCTATCAATCGGATTTGAAAAATCTGTTAAATATTTGATAGCTCAATTTCAATTGATGTCAAATAGTTAATTACAAGAATTGCCTCCGTAGGCGCGGCGTGCGCTACGTGAGTGGCGCCGCACGCGTGCGCTGGTGCGGGCGCGCGAGGAGTGGTGGAGCGGCGCACTGCGGGACGCGCACCGGGAGTATGCGGCGGCGCTGTGTGCGCTACACGAGCGCGTCGCGCGGCTAGAGGTGCTGTTGCTGGTGAGTACTGACATGTTTGTGAGTGGCCCGCACGCGTGCGCTGGAGCGGGCGCGCGAGGAGTGGTGGAGCGGCGCGCTGCGGGACGCGCACCGGGAGTATGCGGCGGCGCTGTGTGCGCTACACGAGCGCGTCGCGCGGCTAGAGGTGCTGTTGCTGGTGAGTACTGACATGTTTGTGAGTGGCCCGCACGCGTGCGCTGGAGCGGGCGCGCGAGGAGTGGTGGAGCGGCGCGCTGCGGGACGCGCACCGGGAGTATGCGGAGGCGCTGTGTGCGCTACACGAGCGCGTCGCGCGGCTAGAGGTGCTGTTGCTGGTGAGTACTGACATGTTTGTGAGTGGCCCGCACGCGTGCGCTGGAGCGGGCGCGCGAGGAGTGGTGGAGCGGCGCGCTGCGGGACGCGCACCGGGAGTATGCGGAGGCGCTGTGTGCGCTACACGAGCGCGTCGCGCGGCTAGAGGTGCTGTTGCTGGTGAGTACTGACATGTTTGTGAGTGGCGCCGCACGCGTGCGCTGGTGCGGGCGCGCGAGGAGTGGTGGAGCGGCGCGCTGCCTGCTGAACCCACTTTAGGCGAGTACTAGACACTCTTTTTTATTTTGATTTATTTACATTACCCTTTAAATTGCAGGAAACTCAAAAGAAAGCTGGTCTCCCAGTGATGTTGCCACATGAACCGTCGGCTCGTCGCGAAACGCCACCTCTACCGCGTCGTCCTGACCCGGATCCACTTCTAATTAACAGTTAGTATACATTACACTGCGCTGGTCTACTTATTTTAGTGCTGTCTAAGTAAAATAGTCAAGTGTTTCAAATCGAATGTAGCTTTGAAGGTGATTTAACTAACTAAATTAACTTCCTGCGATATAACACAATTACAAGCGCACTTATAAATACATACTTAACACTACTCGTATTAACACCTATGTTTACCTTTAACATTACAGATCCGTGGAGCTCCGATAGCGATCTTTCTGATCTATCACCCGTGGAAGACGAGTACGCTAAAGTGGACAAGTCGAGGCGGAACAACGAGGCTCCCGACCTCGGTGACGTCACCGCTCCTATCGTTGAAGATGCCAAGCCCGTCGTGACTACACCCCCCGCCGCCCCCGCGCCCGCCCCGCCTACCGCTGCGTATGAAGTGCAGGCCCCGCCCGCGCAGCCCCCCGCCGTCGCTCCCCCGCCTGCGCCTGTGGTCACCGCGGTGACTACTACACATAACATTCATGGAACTCATGTGGCACAACCCACATACAGTGCTCCTCAACCGACGAATCATCATATGGATACTCAGTAGGTTTCGTTTTGTTATTTGTAGATTATCTGTTGTCGGAATCCCGCTCTAGAGTCCCGGGTTGTATCCTCAGGTCGACGTCATCGCTGGTGGGTGTGGGCACGAACAGCGTGACGTCGAACACGGGCGCGTCGCGGGAGCTGGACGCGGCGGTACCGCGCGGCGCGCTGCTGGACACGTCGGCACACCGCGCGCGCACGGATCTGGCGCGACACCGGCACCACTCGTCGCACTCGCCGCACTCGCCACACTCGCTCAGCAACGCCAGCTCGGTAAGTACTCTGCCAGCACGCGAGCTGGACGCGGCGGTACCGCGCGGCGCGCTGCTGGACACGTCGGCACACCGCGCGCGCACGGACCTGGCGCGACACCGGCACCACTCGTCGCACTCGCCGCACTCGCCACACTCGCTCAGCAACGCCAGCTCGGTAAGTACTCTGCCAGCACGCGAGCTGGACGCGGCGGTACCGCGCGGCGCGCTGCTGGACACGTCGGCACACCGCGCGCGCACGGACCTGGCGCGACACCGGCACCACTCGTCGCACTCGCCGCACTCGCCACACTCGCTCAGCAACGCCAGCTCGGTAAGTACTCTGCCAGCACAAGGAAGTGGCAGTACAGCGTCCAAAATGAATTTACTAAACTTCGCCAACGGAGCGGCGTATACGATTATCAAATGGTGATAAAACAATGTCAAGAACACGATATTGACTTATTTTGTACTAAGATGAGAGCAGCCAGAAAGCTTTTAGCCTTAGATCAATAATAGTACTAGATTCCCGATAAGCGCTTCAAAAACGGCCCGAAAAATAAGAGCACAAATACTGTTGTGCTCTTATTTCTAATTAGTATGGTCCAATCATAGCCAACGTTAAGACGTCAAAATGCCGCAGTGCGCGTTCAAAAATTGTGTAAATAATCACCGTAACACCAAAATTTCGGAAGGAATATCTTTTTTTCGGTGAGTTTATATCAATATGTATTTATCATAAAATAAAAACTAAATTAAATAGTAAATAAAGTCTTTTAGCAAATATTATGATTGTTTGACCAATGTTTGCTACAACGCGCCAACTATTGTAACAAACTTCGACTATTCTGGAAAAGGGAATGCATGGAGTAGTATTGTTATTTTATGTTTCTTTTTTTTGATGAAATTTTTGTTTGTAGATTTCCTAGCGACACATTTCGCTGTGCAGCATGGGTATCTATTGTCGCGAAAGAAAGAGGAGAAGAATTATACAAGCGGTCCCCCGACACAACGATCCTTGGATTAAAATATTACTTCTTTTATTAAACTTAAAGGGTCAATACATATTATTTTGTTACTTTTTACAGGATACCGCTTTTGCGTGGGGGGTTTGTTATTTTTTTTGCTGTTTAATTTGTATTATCATTAAGTAGCTATTAATATAATACTAACAGATGCCGATTGGTTAGAACATCAATTCCAAGGTCTAACATCAAATTAAAGGTACATTCATTAATGATTCACAATCGAAACGTTTTACAAAATGAGACTTTCTAAATGAAAATGCTTGATTTGCTACTAAAAATGTAAAAATCGGTACGTGTGTAGGTACCTACATTTTTTGAAGAGTTCCTTCAATTCTTCAAGGTTCCCTCATGAAAATGACAGAGTACTGAGGTAACAAACACTAAAAAACAAAACATAAAAAAATAAATTAATTGGTCAAACAATCATTATATTTGCTAAAAGACTTTATTTACTATTTAATTCAGTTTTTATTTTATGATAAATACATATTGATATAAAAAATGCAAACGAATTGATAACCTCCTCCTGTTTTTGAAGTCGGTTATTAATAATTTGATGTCATACAATGATTTTTCACCAGCTGTGCCCCGCGGTTTCTCACGCGTAAACCAGGAGTAGTCAAAAGTAGCCTATGTGTTAATCCAGGATATAAGCTACCTACATACTAAATTTCATCCAAATCTGGTCCGCCGTTTGAGCGTGAAGAAGTAACAAACATAAGAACACACACACACACACTCACTCAGAAACTTTTGCCTTTATAATATTAGTGTGGAAACTTCAAAATCGCATACAAAAGTAGGCGCATTCATTTTTTTTGCGGGTTGATTATCATGAGCCAACCCGCAGACAATTAATAGCAATGTCCTAATAAAATAGCTATTGTACTAATTGAGCCCTACTTTTTTTTTAAAATGGGTCAAATGTTAATGGTCAATTATTTGCTACCATATAAAACAAACCTTCGCTCGCATAAGAAATATAAATTATTATTCTGCAACTCTATCTTTCAATTCTTACTGTGTTCTGAGCATTGAAATGTCATACCAAGAACTACGTCTAGTTCCAAAATAGAGTAAAGACGAAATTGTGAACAAAACGTTTTTAACCGTATTTTCTAGGACTTAAGTTTCATTTTAGAATAAATATTTTTGTACTTATTATTAAAAATGGCTTTTATTTTTAAGTGACATTTTAAATTTATTCCTTTTTCTTTTCTCCGATGACAGAAGGACTTAGGCATAAATATTTTGCAATTGTAATTAAGCTTTATGCTTGAGTGTCAAGGTTTATAATGAACTGAACTTGATAATATTATAAAACTTTTTTTCAATATTTCGTAGTAAGAAATGTAATTGTTTATGTGTGTGTAAACGTGGACACTTTAGCGACGCATTTTTGTTCCTGATCCTGTATCTAGTGCTATTATTGATCGAAGCTTTTAGCCAAATTATTTTTCATGAATGAGCCACCGGCTGGTGGTACTCAAACTCATATTATGTAAAAGCATAAAATTGTATATAAAACTAGCTGTACCCTGCCACGCTTCGCTGTGGCACATTGTGATTGAATGGTTATAAAAAAAAGAGAAAATGACGTGTGGCACACGGAGACTGCCGCGGTAAAGCTATTGCAAAGCATTTTTATCAACTCCTTTCCCCCTCCCCTCTCCCTCCCTCTCCCTCACTCCTCGCACGCCCCTCCCCTCACCCCTCCCTCTCCCACCCCTCAGCCCTCCCTCACTTCCCCGCTCTCCCCCTCCCGGCTCCTGCCTCTTCCACTCCCCCTTTCCCCTCTCTTCCCCCTTCCCCTTCCTGTTCCCCTCTCGCCTCCCCCTCCCCCTCCCCACCCCTCCTTCTCCACCCCTTCCTTTAGCCTACCCTCCCTCCTCTCCCTCTCCCCTGCCCCTCCCCCACCCCTTCCTCCCCTCTCACAATCTCCTCACTCCGACTCCCCTCTCCCCCTCCCACTCCCCTTCCTCTTCCCTCTCCTCGTGATATTTCAAAAAGCCATTAAAAGTTCTGCTATGACTATTAAAACGCAAGGGTTGGTGATAAAAAAGTGCAAATTTAGAGTTGTATATATTTTTTGATGCCACATAATAAAAAAGTTAAAAAAAAAAAAATATCAAAAAAATTAAAAAAAAAATTTTGGGGTGAACACCCCTTATCACTTAGAGGTTAGAAAAATAGATAGTAGCCGATTCTCAGGCTTACTGAATATGCATAAAAAATTTCATGAGAATCGGTCAAGCCGTTTCGGAGGAGTATGGGAACGAACATTGTGACATAACTTCAACTTTTCGGCTTTAGTTTAGTTTATTGTTATGTTGCAAAATATCTGTGGTGGCTTGTTATTAGCAATTTGACTGTTAAATTGTTGTTACCTAATAATGTGTAATTAGTCTGTAAGCTTTCATAAAAGTAATAAAATAAAATGTAATAAACATAAAGCTGATTGTTGCCATCGCCACTGACCTGTATGATTTTTTAAAGAACTATGTTTTTTTTATTTTTTTTATTTCTTTTAATAACTTCTTACCTGTCACTTTACAGTACGACGGTCTGGACGATTCGTATAACGACTCTGCGGATGAGTCGCTCAGCGAGTCCACATCGGGGGGACCACCTCACGTTGGTGCTGTGAGTTCCTATTTCATTTTACTTTTAAATGTCTTGTAACACTACCACATTGTTTATTATTGAGACTTAAAATGTATCACTATGTTTCGAAGGTCATCTTCACAAAGTTTTTTAAAGAATTAAAGACGTAGTGCATGCCACCACGAGTCCACGTTTTCATTAAACCTGTTACAAGCTAAGACATCGTTTTATCAGCATCGTGACACCCGTCAGAGCTGCGGCAGTTCTGTGGGCAGTGCGACTGATGACGCCGTGTATTCCAGAGACCACAGGCACCATCCTCTGTCGGGTAAGAGCACGTCACATAGCGCTTTCTAATCATTGTGTACCGTACCAAGCCTACCATTGAGCGTACGTTTCAAAATAGAACCATTTTCGGACTATTATCAAAACTTACGCCTAATGCTCATAATATTTATGTTTGTTTGTAACCTTCACAAGTTCATAACAAACTCACCAAAAGCGAAACTCATCTCACACGTGATTGTGAATAATAACGTCCCGTTAACGTCGTCCGCTTAAACCAATTCGCAATCCTCGCTGGCCCCCCGGGGGCCGCTCGGGGCCGCTCGGGGCGGCTCGGGGCCGCTCGGGCCCGCGAGCTGTAGCCTGACGCCGCTGGGCGTGTGGTAGGTCCCAGCGCGTCGCTGGCGGAGCAGCTGAAGCTGGTGCTGGCGGAGCGCGAGCGGCGCCTGGCGGCGGGCGCGTCGCCGTCGCAGCCCGACGCCGTGCAGCTCACCAACGAGCTGGTGGACGAGATCCGACAGGCCGTCAGTGAGGCCAACGCACGAGGTTTGTACGAGCACTCCGCCATTCACTGATGCTATGTCACTTCACGGTGCTTCTCTTCTATTTTTCTCTGTTCTTTAAGTTTGGAGTATCGTGTACAGCTTTTTATTGTTTATGAAAAATAAAATAGTTCCGAGAAATTTAAGTACCTTTTATTTAAAAAGTTTATGAAAAACAGTAGTGTATAAATGTATACTGGAATTCTTTACTCGAGCAAATGTTTTCTCGCGCTAGGCTTGGAACTACATCTGAATTATAAAGAACAGATGGTTGCGGAGCGTGTGCATTTACAGAGTAAGCAGCGAGTCTTCGAAGAGTTCTTTGTTCTCTTTGTGGTTTTACTGTTGTGGTATCTTTAGTTTTGTGGACATCTTGTGTCTTGTATTGGTGTTGGTTCGCTTTCCTAAACTACGGTGCTGTTTTGGTGGTGGTGTTAGTTTATTTTCTTGGCCTTAACGAACTCTTGGTTGTTTGTAGATCTTGTAATGTATGCTACAGTGCAACTTCAAAGATTTTTAGATAGACTTAAAATTTTAGATGTATTTGAGTAGTTAATATTCGAAACTTGTGATGTAGAACCTAGAAAGAGTAAGTATAGCATGAATAGCACACTCACAATATATACAAAATCACACAATGTAGAGTTTAAAATATAAAGAATGGTTTGACTGGAGTCAAATCCTATTGTAACAAATAAAATTTCTGTACCGTCGTATTATCCTTGTCCTAAACGGGTAACACGCTTGATGACTACAATAAGTGACCAACTGCAGTTCCAGGACAATCTTTCGTCACCACATTGCGAATGTGAGCATTCATCCTTTACTTATACTTCTAGGGAGGGCCAAAACATTTGTGAATTATAGTTGACGTTGGGTTATGGTTATAGTAAAGAAAGCTCCGGCGTGCGTAGTCGGCGGCGAGGTGCCGTGGCAGCCGCTGTCCAGCGCCGTGTCCGAGGCCAGCCTCACGCCGCCGCCGCTACAGCAGCCGCATCCCGTCAACCACTGGACCAAGCAACAGGTAGCGCGCGCGCACGGTGGGAGGGATGACGACGCACCGTAGTACCCCCAGCGTTGATTTTTTTGTCGGCTATAAAAACTTAGATTTTACAATTTCTAAGTTTTTAAATTTTAAAAATAAAAAAGTATGATAATAAAATACCTATTCATAAAATGATCAAAAACATTAGTTTTTGATCATTTTATCATTCACTTTAGGATTTTAATATAATTTGGAAAAAGTCAACAAACACTTTCAACTCTGAGGATGACTCTGTCTAAAACGTGGTTTCAGTATGTACGTCGATGTCCCTCCTACCGAGTTAAGCTCCTTTATGATATTAAACTAGTAGTAGTCGGTTTTTTTTAAATCGCTTTCGTCTTAGTAGACGCAACAGCAACGGTATACAGATTTCTCCATTCAGTAACTGCCAACAAAGTTGAAACTGATTCTAGGCCTCTTTATATAAACTCAGCATATTTAGAAACAATGTACATATTGGAAACGATACTTCTATCTACTGGGTCAAGTCAATATCATTTGAACTATTTGTACTAAAAAGTGGTATTTAAAAAAAATAGGTATGGCAGTGGGTATCGGGGCTGGGCGAGGGCCTGGAGCGGCACGCGGGCGCGTTCGCGGCGCGCGGCGTGGACGGCGCGCTGCTGCTGGCGCTGAGCTCGGGCGACCTGAAGCTGCTGGGGCTGGGCGGGGACGACCGGCGCCGCATGAAGCGCCGCCTCAAGGAGCTGCGCGCCGCGCACGAGAAGCACCTCAAGGCGCTCAAGAAGGCCGAGAAGAAAGCCAAGAAGAAGTAAATCCTGTGACACGCCCGTGGCATGCCATCACCAAAGAATGAGTCAGTTCACATGAACTTACTGTAATTTAGATGCGATGCAACACTTGCCTCTTCGAAACAATTTGATATTTAATTTTGTATTGGAGATGTGGATAAGATTGTGCTCTTTCTTTTTTTACTTAAACTACATCTATTTCTTTATATGTTCTGAATCCTAATACATAATAACATTTCATGTGAACTGTCTCCTGTGTTTCTCAACTATATTGTTTGTTTTTCTTTAGCAACTTTACTATATGGCATCTATAATACTTATGTTATAAAATGTAATAGTATCTAAAAACATATTGAACTAATTTCCCAGTACAGTATATACATTATGTTATATTATCTAGAATTTTCGATTCTCGTGTTTAACTTTCTTTTTCTTGCCTTTTCTTTCTGTATGATGTGTAGGAAAGTTCAACAGCGTGTAGTTACATTCTAAGATATTATTAGAAATACAGGTAATAACTTGGAACATGTTCATATGACTGAAGCTCGAGATGGTGTTGGTGGTGGGTATAAAGCTGTGTCTGATAGCATACAGAGTGCCATCTGACCCATTGCTTAGAGACTAGTGACGTTAGTGCTGCTTCAAACGAAGAAACGAATATTATTAATCGAAAATTAGACATAAGTGAATGTGGAACAGGACAAGTAGAACTCATTTATCTAGACTGTCTTTATGTAATCTATTTCCATATATCCTTAACAGATATTCTGTTGGTTTCTTCATCGTTCCTACATTTTTGTATTAATTGTGTCAGTTTTTCTTGAAGTTTGAGATCACGTTGTGGACAGTAAGGAAAAATACTGGCTCAATCTAGTCATAAGATGAATTAGCTGTTCTAAAGTCATGAATTATAACAATTTTTTCTTAGAAATTTTGAAGTATTTAACATTAGGACATAACTTTCTTGTAAGTAATGATCACCAATATTATTATAACGAGATTGTAACGCGATAACTTATTTTACATTTGTAGCCAATGCAATGCAAATTGATTTTGGTAATCTTTGGCATTTATTTATAATTATGAAATATAATGCACAAAATGTACTTAGTGATACGGTGACTGATATTCTACTATGTCGCCAACGTTTTAGTATATTTTAAATTATATAGTGAAGTAACATTCATGAAACATATTGTGATCTCATGTCATGTAAGAGTACCAGGTTATCTTCCCAGCCCATGTCATAGTATTAATTCGAAATGCCTACTATCATGTGAATTCTTATGAAATGCAATCTTCACGAACTATTATACATTCCAGTAAATTACTATCTCTATCTATATAGTTGTTTCTGTGTGAAGGTTTGGTCCTTTAGATGAGCTTTATAGTTTTTCTTAGGCGACATACATATTATGGTTTATCTAACAAGTAAGTGTTGCTGTCTGTGGATTCATGTGCGTCATTTGGTTCCGTGCCCTATCATGTAATCATGTAAATATAGTCTCGCTTAGATAATGTGCAGACTACCAGAGTGAGCTTGAAATCATACTGTGTGACTGGATGTACGTTACGCATTTAGAATATTTATTTCATTTAAGATTTAATAATAAGTAGAGTCCATTGCCAAAATTGATCAGTACTTTTGTTTAATGTTGTTGTTTTTTATTATTTACAGTTTCCTTTAATAATTTAAATATATTTATTTTGGGACCAAATTAATTTATTATGAACTTAATTATGTATTTGGGTGTGTGTTCAAGAGAAAGATTTTTTATTTATAATTTAATAAACAAACCAAAGTCTACATCACATTGTTTTTTACTGTGTTCTTTGTGAGTATTGTGTCATGTACATTTTGTGAGAAGACGATGAAAATATAATCTGCAATGTAGATGTGAGTTTTCTTGCTGCTGTTTTTAATGCCTTTCGAATGCATGAAATCTTAACCAAGAACTATATTTTTAACAAATAAAATACAAGTCAGTAATTTTAAACAAGTATTTAATTAGCTGGTGATGTTGATTTGTTCTTAGGTTTTTTGTTGCGTTTTCGTTTCTTGAATTTCTTTGCTGGTGGTGGTTTAATTTCCCCATCCTTTTGATCATTGACCTCATCACCATAGCTAATAGTAACAAAAGCTCCAGGTTTCCTCTTAGGTGGTGGACTGACTTCCTCTTGATCTGAATCATTATTCTCTTCACTTGCAACTTTCTCTTCGGTTTCATTTTCTTCATCTGACTTATCTTCTTTTTTTATTAGATGACTTTGTCTATTCAATGTTACACAAGTCACTCTACATGCTGCATTGCAGGAACATAATTCAACTAATTTTGAATCTTCTACTGACCAAACTTTTAGTTCTCCTGTACTAGAAGCTGAATACAGCATTTCGTTTTCATAATGCAGAGATTTAACTCTCTGTTTGTGTGCTTTGTATGTCAGAGCTTCAGTGTCAGACACAGTCAGGGTTATTACATTTCCATTGTCTAATCCAACAAATAATCTTTCATCAGTCAACCACTGCACTGACGTTGGTTTTGAGTTGCATGTGATTCGTTTTTCAACTCCTGCTTTACTTATTGTCCACACATCAACTGATTGTTGAGACACTAATGAAAATCTATCTCCTCCAGGGGAAAATTTAATTTCTGTTGGCAATAAAACTCCTTTACTCGCAAGGTTGATTGTGAAAGCAGGGCGACCCTTGATCAAGTTCCATGTTCTCAAAGTTTTGTCACCACCAACACTGAGAGCTAGTTTGTCCGATGGATGTACAGCAATGGCAGTTACTGGCTGACCTGAAATTAAAGAAGAAAAATAAGTATTGTTGCCCATCTCTTGTCTAGCCTTTTTTCAACTAAATTGGGGTTCATTTACAATCTAAACTGGTGCATACAGTTAGCTGAATTATGAATACCAAGTCAGAAAAGGCTATCTTAACACCTTGACTGCGGGACTCACATACGCTGTGTTCTCGCCGCCGGAACGCCAGTGCGGCTCGCGCACACCGGTTGTGATTTCATATTTTCCAGTACGGCTGTGCGGCAAATCACGCCAAGCGTGTAAAATTTAATTATGCCGCGAGTGCGGTTCTCGCAACTGCTGTGAGTTTTCACGTCTGTTTAGACGTTTGATAATTTCAAGTTTCAAGTCTATGAGAAATTATTATTTAAAATTCAGAACCAGTAAGGGTTTCACTAGAATTTCTTTTAAAATTACAAAAATCATAAAGTTGAAAATTGTATAATTAAGCTTTTTATGACCGGTATGCCAGGTGTCTACAAAGGATCCTAAACCCTATTGTGTTAGAGCTTAAGTTGATATTCGCAATGTTGTTTTATTTCACTTTAGCAATTAAGATGCCAGGTGTTCACAAAGGATTTTAAACCCTATTGTGTTAGTTTGAGGGTCCTATTGTGTAGGATGGTCATTTTCGAAATAACTTGTTACATTCGTAAAAAAACACAATAGCCTGTGTTTTGCCGCACTGGAGGATTAAAACACACCCAGCGCTATATCCGCACTGGCGTATTGTTTTCGACTATCCGTTACGACTGTGCGGCTCTCACAGCAGGTGTGCGGCCGTCCGCACGGGCGGCTTGGCGTAGGCGATAGCGCCCGCAGTCATAAATTGATTCTCGGAAAGTAGTAAAGATATGTCTGAAGATAAATGAATGAAAGAAAGTATTGTTTACCTCCATGTGCTTTTTTCCATATCTTCTCTATTTGCCAGTTGCCTGTTCTAGTTACAATAATAGATCCATCATCGCTGCCTGTCAGTAGATGTGTCCCATTATTGGTGAATGCTACAGTGTTAATTGTACCATCATGATTCATTAGAACTGTGTGCTCTTTACGAGTTTTCATATCTATAACAACCACTTTGTCATCAGTACCACCAGATGCAAGAAACTTGCTTCCGATAGACATGCATCGGACTGATGCAGTATGTGAATGGGTAGCAAACGTTTGCTTCAATTTCATTACCTGAAATCCCAAGTGAAAATATTATTTAGTGAATATAGTGAATTACCTACACAATATTATAAAACAGTAGGTAAGGGGCTTACCGCATCTTCTGTACGTATTGAGTAACCAAGCAAGAAGCCCTCGTATGTGCCAACTATTAATTCGTCCATTGTTGTTGTGAATTTGTAGTTTTTTCAATAATAAGTAATCACAATAACATTTAAAAATGAAATTACTTGACCATACTTGACTAACTTAACCTCCAAACATGATCGGCACGATGTTATTTAGAAACAAACTAATGTCAAAGTCAGTCAACTTTGACTTGCTGTCAGTGTCACTGAGACTGACATAAAACTCCAAAAAGAAAATAATAGATGAATCTTCATGGTTTTCTTAAGGGCTTATTACAATATCCGATTTGTAGGAAACATAACTAGGAAATCGGAAGATTTGTACGTCTTTTTCTCATTGAGTTTAAAATATGCAGAAAATACAGAACGCTATCACAACAACTACAACTACAACACCACTACAAGCATACAACAGTTGTAAGCTAATTTAAAAAACAATGTATTTGTAAGGATATTTCCTTATCGTACAGCTTGGCAAAAAAGAGTGTGGAATAAATGAGGTCGCTAGTATCGCGCATATGGCCACCCTGAGTACTAAGACTTAACAGGTTTGATACTTGTTATTTTTAGTACCTATTTAATTCCAAAGCTACGTGGGGGTTCTGTCTGTCGGATGCTACGCAAACACCATGGAAGGCTTCCATGTCCAGTATTAACACTATTAATAGTGGGCAAATGTGTATAACAACATGTAAAAATGTATACGAAGCAAAAGAAGTATGTATGAGTCGTAGCATATGGCGCTCTGTAGTTTTTGCCTACCAGCGTGTGAAAGAGGCGTGAGATGTACCTTACATATATGTATGTTATAGTGGACACTGAAGCCTTGCACGAAAGTGGTGTATTAGGTATCCACAGACAGATATAATCATGCCCTCGAGAGCAGTCTAACCGTAAGATTGTTAGGAATTAATGACAATAGATTGTTTACAGGGATAATGAAAGAGCACGTTCTTTTTAAGTTTTATTTTAATACCAAAAATTTTATCAGACGAATTGAACACACTACCATCAAATATTCGATCCCGGAAAAGCTCACATGTTGGCTAGAGCTTCCTGCAACTTCTGAAACACTAGTATTTTATAATTCTGCTAAATCACTGCTCCTGTCATCTGTGAGATTTATTACTGTCATGATATTATTATTTTCCTATTTTCATCACAATATCCTTGCTTGAATTTTTCCAATCTTAGTAATGTTTGCAAATGCTTGTTCAGCAGCCACCTTTAAAAACAAAAAACAAAATCAAACAATGGTCCTAACATAGCAACTTTAAATATGCACATATAAACTAGGCTACATACCTTTACATCAATGGGTTCAACATTGACTGAAGTAATTTAATGTATTGCGATTCCCCAGATTAATTCAATTGGATTCACGTCACAATGATAAGGTGGTAACTTTCTTCGGGCGACCTTTGAAATGTTTTCCCGGTGTTGAAAAAATATCTTATTTTTAACCTTTCTTAAACATTTTTCTTACTGCGTTGACAGATTTACCTAAAACAACAAAAAATACGGTACTTTATTATTAATTCCCTATTCTTTATCTTCAAGTATCAAATATGGGTATACGAGGCTCTTCAAACTACAAAACATAACCTTAAATTACCACTTTTGTAAACAAGACAAATAGTTACATCTGTATATCAACTAAACTACGCCTTGAAAACATTTAGAAAAACTTATTTAATGTACAATGATTTAATTAGGGTAGATAAATACCTGTCCTAGCGGCAGTTCTTCGATAAACATTCCCGATATCGGACAAAACTTGTCCCGCTTCAGATTTGGCCAAACACCACAAAAAGACGTGATAAATCACTGCTCTGATACAACTACGAATGGTTTTATTCATTTTTAATCGTTAATTTTGCAACGAAACTAAACAATTTTGTTAAATATATGAAAAACGACGAGGATTTGCGCATTTTTGACACATGATGTACTATCAGTTGACAAATATAACAATGTTGCCACAATCATCCATTTTTAGTTTCAACTGTCACCGCGTCAGACTCTTTTTTGCCAAGCTGTATCTGTTATCATTAGAAATACAAATTATTTTAGTTGGTACTATTTTTATATTTCTTGAAGAATTTTATTACACCTACCATTGTTTGCACCTACCTGACCTAGCTGAAACATAACGATTTATAATGTCGCGTCGCGGTCCATACTATTGTAACTAACTACAGTTTTAGTAAATTATACAAACATTAATTATAAAAGTTTCCAGAGTCTTCTTTATCTCCACACACGTACAGCTTGGCAAAAAAGAGTCTGACGCGGTGACAGTTGAAACTAAAAGTGGATGATTGTGGCAACATTGATTTATTTGTCAACTGCTAGTACATCATGTGTCAAAAGTGCGTAAATCCTCGTCGTTTTTCATAAATTTAACAAAACTATTAAGTTTCGTTGCAAAATTAACGATTAAAAGTTAATAAAACCATTCGTAGTTGTATCAGAGCAGTGATTTACCTCGTCTTTTTGTGGTGTTTGGCCAAATCTGAAGCAGGACAAGTTTTGTCTGATATCGGGAATGTTTATCGAAGAACTGCCGCTAGGACAGGTATTTATCTACCCTAATTAAATCATTGTACATTAAATAAGTTTTTCTAAATGTTTTCAATGCGTAGTTTTGTTGATATACAGATTTAAGTAGCTATTTGTCTTGTTTACAGAAATTGAAATTTAAGGTTATGTTTTGTAGTTTAAAGAGCCTCGTATACCCATATTTGATACTTGAAGATAAAAAATAGGGAATTAATAATAAAGTAGGTACCGTATCTTTTTGTTTTAGGTAAATCTGTCAACACAGTAAGAAAAATGTTTATGGAAGGTAAAAAATAAGATATTTTTAAACACCGGGAAAACTTCAAAGGTCGCTTGAAGAAAGTTACCACCTTATCATTGTGACGTGAATCTACTTGAATTAACATGGGGCATTGCAAAACATTAAATTGCTTCAATCAATGTTGGATCCATTGATATAAAGGTATGTAGCCTAGTTTATACATATTTAAATTTGCTATGTTAGAACCATTGTTTATGATTATTTTTTGTTTTTAAAGGTGGCTGCTGAACAAGCATTTGCAAACATTACTAAGATTGGAAAAAATCATGCAAGGATATTGTAATGAAAATAGAAAAATAATGTCATGACAGTAATAAATCTCACAGATGACAGTAGCAGTGATTTATCAGAATTAGAAAATACTAGTGTTTCAGAAGTTGCAGGAAGCTCTAGCCAACATTTGAGCTTTTCCGAGATCCGAATATTTGATGGTACTGTGTTCGATTCGTCTGATTAAATTTTTGGTATTAAAATAAAACTAAAAAAAACGTGTTCTTTCATTATCTTATCCCTGTAAACAAACTATTGTCGTTAATTCCTAACAACCTTACGGTTAGACTGCTCTCGAGGGCATGATTATTATCTGTCTGTGTATACCTAATGCATCACTTTCGTGCAAGGCTTCAGTGCCCACTATAACATACATAGGTATATTAACTCTCGCCTCTTTCCCACGCTGGTAGGCAGAAACTAGAGATCGCATACGAAGCAAAAGAAGTATGTAAGAATCGTAGCATATGCATATGCATTCTTACATAGTTCTTATGCTTCGTATACATTTTTACATGTTGTTATGTATAACAACATGTAAAAATGTGTACATTTGCCCACCATTAATAGTGTTAATACTGGACATTGAAGCCTTCCATGGTGTTTGCATAGCATCCGACAGACAGAACCACCCACTTAACTTTGGGAAAAAATAACAAGTGTCAAACCTGTTAAGTCGTACTATTCAGGGTGGCCACATGCGCGATACTAGCGACCTCATTTATTCCACACTCTTTTTTGCCAAGCTGTACCATGTGTTTCAAATGAGAATAGGAACGAAAATGGCGTCTATCTGTCAGATGTCACTTGAAAAGTACGGTCTGCAATTAAACCTTATTCGCGTAATCAATTATTTTTAGTTTTTTGTTTTACCGAGTCGCAGTTATTTAAAATGAAAAAACGTCTCACAAGAATTAGTCCGTGTGGACCGTATTTTTCAAGTGACATCTGATAGATAGATGCCATTTTCGTTCCTATTCTCATTTGAAACTTTGAAACGCATAATAAAATAACCTACAACAAACCGGGACGAGGTCACAGCCCCCACATTGGTGGGCTAGTAGAAAATGGAAAATGGCATTAAGTCTGCCTCTGTGCATTTGTGAGCTTGAAATAGTAAATAGATTAACAAGTTTACAATCAATTTTATTCATATTATATGGTACTTTTTTTAGTACGAAAGTTCACATCGCAGTCGTCGTCGACATTCTTAAGATTTTTTTATGTACTTATTCTTGATAAAGCAAAAATTTGCCCTAGCCAGAGAGCATGTCGTTAAGTTGAAATAGTTTTAGTTTCGCTTTTCTCTTATTAATTTAGTAAGACAGTTTAAAAGGACAACACTACTTCGTTTTTATTCGACAATCGACAAAAAAAAAAACTGACAGCGTCAAGAGAAAAACGAAAACCTCACTATTTCTATTTTTTGTGCAGTATAACGAATGGATAAATCTGTAATTAAAATTTAATTACTCAAATTCTGTTTAATTCTTTAGCACGAACATATTATCATTCTGGTAAGTATGCGTGTACACAGTTTATGAGGCAGTGTTTTAGTGAACGTCTGGCGCTATCGATCTCCGTGGTTGGCATTATTTGCTAAACTGTTTGTTTGTTATCTCGAAGGATTCCCAAAAGAGGACATATTTAGACATCTACAAGATGGATTTGGCGGAGACGATGAAGAGTGTACTGGCTAAAAGTACTGGAACTTCAAGTGGCGCGGCGAGTACGTCAAGCTCGGCAACTCCGCACGGTGCCGAGGGCTTTGTCACCGAGAAACTGTACATGCTGCTGCAGTTGTATCTACAAAACAAGGGCTGGAGCCCCAGCATAGAACTCCTACAGTGTTTTAGTGATCTCAAAGAGTCATCCATGCTTCCTAGTGCTGCTTATTTGCAGTATGTACAATATTTATATTTTTTGTTTATATTGTTATTTCTTACAAGATTCTGGTAGATATTGTTTTTAGACTTTGGGGTTCTAACAACATGCCAACAAAACTGTTATAGTAACATTTAATTTTTAGTCTTCTTTTGTGTTGGTTTTATTTTAGTTTTGCCATTCTTCTTTTATACTGGAACATGCTTTGACTTTGATGGTGGGAATTAACTAATGCAGTCATTAACATGCACATATATCTGTATATTGTGTTCATATTTACTTAAAAAAAACTTTTGTAAATATTTGCAACAACCAAACAAAGCATGAAAATTTAAAGGATACATTACCTATATAATTTTTAATAACTTAGTACTTACATAAACTCACGCCTTTTTCCCATGGGGGTAGGCAGAAACTATAGAGCACCATATGCTACGATTCTTGCATGCTTCTTTTGCTTCATTTACATTCGTACATGTTGTCATACACACACGCCGGTGGCGAGTACTACGTACCTGACCTTTCATTTTTTTCCTATTTTCCTTTCTTGCCTTTCTTTCTGAATTACTTAGTTTAAAAAAAATTGTAAAGTACTTGAATTGATGCTACATGTATTTATTGAGCCTACCATAAAGCAATGTTGTATTTGTTTGCAGAATGATGGCATCCAGAGTAGGTTTAGATACACAAGGAAGACTGATTCTTCGTGAAAATGGGAAGATAATATTGCCATATGAACACTTTGCAAATGCTGTTATGTTGAAACACATGAATGGACCGCATGGACTCCATTTAGGATTAGAAGCTACTGTAAGAGCTGTAAGTAGATGTTTTACTCATAAAATGCAATCTTAAATAAATTCTAACAAGATTTGGTGTGATATGATACTAAAACTCGAAATATATGTAAATTATCTTCTTCATCTGCAAGACAAGCTTAGGAACCTGCTGCTAGTATTTACACCTTGTAAATTTACATATTATTATCTTGAATTTACAGTCAAAACACTTCTGCAGAATAGAAGAAAAAAAAAAAAACTTTAAATTACGTACTTAATTCACCAAAATGCATTTAGCATTCACTTCAATGTAATATAAACCATTTGCTCTATATTTAGGTAGTGGAGTCATACACAATAGGGAGAGAACAGTTTGGAATGGAAAAAGAGTTCATAATAGAGGTAGTGCAGAACTGCCCTAACCCTGCTTGCCGTTACTACAAGAACCAGCTGGAAATGACGCAAAAGTCAATACAACAGCATCTGTCCCAGCAACCCACATACATACCTGGTAAGGATTGGGCTGTCTTAATTATGTAGATAATATTGTTGGTCAGTGGCGATGTAGCCACACAATGGGCTATTTGACAAAATTTTAAAACTTAGTCCGTCATCTAGATTCCAAGAAAATATTTGACACATATTTTTTTCTTTTTAACATTGATGGAAAACTGCTTAGATTAAGCGCATTAAAGTTGAGGAGCAACATTATTACCTAGTGTAAACTGTACTGCCTAGTGTTGTCGTGCGACATTTTGACTCTATGTATCGCCGTTATGTTTTGATTACGTGAAAAAAGAAAAAATATGTGTTGAACATTTTCTTGTAATCTAAATGACGGACTAAAAACTTAAATTTTGTTAAAAAGCCCATTTAATTTGTACCATCTTTACTTTAAAGCCTTGAACAAGCTACTTTACCGCCATAGGCGTAAATGGCACAGTTTTGTAATGCCAATATAATACTAATTACCTCGGTCATGCAGAGAAGGCACATAAGTCCTGATTTTCTCTCGATTTTTTCTTTATTGCCTCTTACGAAAATGTATGCCTCACTAATGTTGACGGTGTATTGTTGGTAGTTTTCTAGATTCTTGCTCCATTTAGTGTTGTATAAATACAAGGACATGCAATTTTTTAATTGTATTAACAATATTTGTACTTGGTACTTGACTAGTGTTTTAATCATCTTTTTAGGCATGAAATACTTGCAAAACTTCCCTCATCTACATCATATTGATTAAATGACAGTACACAAAATGCTGATATGATTCTAGTTTATGTTTAGTACACAATACTAGACAATAATAATCCATATCTGTATTTTTTTCTTTTTTTCCTTTTAAGGAAGGAAAACATAATGATTTACAGTAGATAAATTAATGTAAAAAAGAATATTTGATTTATGGAAATCAAACAAAAAAGCCTAGTCCTTTTCAGTAGTCTACACAAGTAGACTACTTACAAGGACTAGGCTTTTTACAGACTTATGACAGAGGTCTCATCTAGCATAATGAATTTGAAAATTTAAAAAAAAAACTGCATATTTTTCTCATACAGTATAATAACATTTTCATGTAAAAATATATTTCTAGAGAAACATTATCATCTAAAGGAAAAATCATTGTGTGCATTCACAGTCCAATTGGTTTCCATTAAGATTATGTACATATTTATAACTGCATGTTCTTACGAGCTATAATGACCTACTTGGTAAATCAATGGAATGTTGAAGATATTCTGAATAAAATTTTTTCACATTATGGACACTCATGGTTGGTGATGAACTTGTGTTGGTATGCAATATTTGGTCCCAAAACTGCTGAGCCCCCACCCTGCAAGCGTAGCATGAACACATTAGAAACGAATTTTGTCTACCAACAGAAGAATCAACAAAGTGAGAGATTGTTGAAACGTTTTTTTCGTTTTGAGCATGACTGTGTCAAGAATGAAGAGAAGAAATTTGTCGTTTCTTCAGTCGACAAATAGCCTACAGTTTCAAGAATCGGTAGAATTTTTCTACCGTCAATTCTACCGTCGACATACCCATTTCTACAGTGATCCAGTTTAACCTCATCAAGGTGCAAGCTGCAAGGTGTGCGGCTCAGAAAAGAGTTTAAGAAACAGAAATTTATGCCATTCTTGTTTATTTATTAAAAGTTTATGCATACTCAATACTTAATACTTTTATTGCATTCCACATGTATTCTTAGGTAAATAAAGGTACAAAGCTGACTTAATGCTATACTTAGGCATTTTTACTACTATTCTACAATAAGGTAATACAGAGACAGAACATGATAGGTGCAAGGAGGTAAAAAATAACTACCATTGCTTATGATTTTCATTTCTCCCAAGCATAAAGGTTGGGCATATCATAAAGTTTGGGTTCTCAAACCCAAACTTTAGTCAGTCAAATAATTTATTTCAATTAGGCCATTTAAAAGGCACTTTTGAATTCTTTCTCTACTAACATAGCGTATAAGCTCCCATTGTTGCTAGTTGCCCCTTCCAAAAGGTAGTTTCGTACTGTATTGTGTCAGCAAAGCAAATCGAAATAAGTAATGGTTTTTCTGTGTCAGATGCGGGTGCGTCAAACCTGCCCGACAGCCAGGCAGTGGAACGTCTGTTACGCAGCACGGCCCTCGCACAAGACTACCAGCTTCCTCTTGCACCTCACCTCGCCGCTCTCAGTGAGTTGTTATGTAAAAATCACTTTTCTGTTTCTTTCAATGTGGAATCCTCGCTTACAAATTACTTAACTACTAAATATTACATTTCTTGGCCACATTGACCTAATGTATATTAATGTTTTATCAATCTTTGGTAATGGTTTTGTAATGTATTCTATCACACTCTCATTTTACAAAATCCATTACACACGATTAAGGTTTGAAAATTAAGGTTCCATACCTATATAAAGAAAAAACGGAACCCACCGAGGATCACTTTGTTGTCTATCTGGCAAGACTTTCAATTATATTGAAAGAAGATGGCATGAATTATTGGCAAGAAGGTGGGTGAGAAAATTGACACCATATTCAGTTGGTTCAATCATGAACACTAATGGATCAATCATTTTTTCAATTGTAAAGTTAAGTTTTATTCTATTCAGAATTATTCATAGCGTCTGTGAAGCCAGGCACAGGCTTATCTTCTACTTAATTATTATTCTATGAGAATCGAATGCCACACTGAGTCTTTCTATTGGATCATTGTGGACACTAAACATTTTATCACCTTTGATTCCAGCTAGCCTAACAGGAGAAAAGTCAGATCGTCGCAGCCAGGACAAGCTGTCGCAGCACCAGCAGATGTTGCTGCAGCACCAGAGCCGGTCTCTTGGTCACCAGTCTTCTATTGACAAGTATGCTCACTCACAGCAGAGGTCTTCAAACTCTTCACAAGCCAGTCTGGAAACCAAGTCCAAGCATCACTATACTGATGAGCATAAACTCACTGATTTTCTGAGGTGAGTAACTTTCCTACGGTATAACAATTTGTAGGAGCACTTTGCCTTTTCTTTGTCACCTTCAAAAGCTGATACATAATTATTTAATTGATAAAATAACCTTACATTTGCTCATTTTGAACTACCCAGCTAATATTGCTGCACCACTATCTTAAGGAAGGATAGAAACGAATCTTATCTGGTTTGGCAAAAGATTAACTTACTAGTAACATAACTTTGCAGAAAAAATTGCATCTCTTTTACTCACTAACCTTTAAATAATAAATATATAATAATTTAAGACTTCACGTTAACCTTTCCGTTTTTCTCTATTTTTAGGGCAAACCTAGAAAGCTTGGAGTCTCTATCAGGGGGTACTGGTTCAAACGCGCACGCAGATAGGCCCGGCGCGGGCGGCGCGGTGAGCGCGGGCGCGGGCGCAGCAGGGGGCGCGGGCGGCGCGGCGGGGGGCGCGGCGGGCGGCCAGGAGCGCGTGGTGCGCGCGTTCGCGGAGCTGGCGCGCAACCTGCAGCGCATGCGGCCGTGTGTGCGCCCCGCCATGTGCAAGCCCTACGGCAAGCAGAGCGAGCAGCTGCAGAAGAGTTAGTACTCACACATAATTGTAGTATAGAAGGCTGAAGGGGCTTGTGGCTAAATAATATTAGCCGCACGGGTAAATCGATAGTTAAGTTACGCCTACCGAAGTTGGTTCGCGGTTGGGATGGTCACCCAACATTTTATACAAGGATCCTTCCGTGCCTCGAAAATCATTTCTAACCGAGAAATCTTTTCCGAGGCACGGAAGAATCCTTAATCCGTCATATTTCGGTCTTTAACAGTCGCTATGAGTAATCATGAGTATTCATGAGTAATCAATCACACAGCAGTGATAGCCTAGTGGTGCAACCGGTGGATTGCCAAATCATAGGTCTCGAGTTCGAACCCAAGGCACGCACCTCTGACTTTTCGGATTCATTTGCGTATTGTATAATTATAACTTGCTTCAAAAACGGTGAAGGAAAACATCGTGAAGAAACCGGCATGCCTGAGAGATATTTCTCGAGGGCATGTTATGCCAAGTCAGAGGCCCATGGGCGGCATTAAAACTATGACACCAGGTTAGTTACTAACCACACGATAAGAAGAAGAATCACACATGCGGCATACACGTACACCCCCGTAGTATACGTATGAGCACATAACTTCCAAATACTATACTGTTGAAGCTTTTCTTGTAGTTTACGGTAACAGATTCAAAATGTTATTTTTAAATTTTCAGTTCTGTTGGATACCATTCAGTTGGTTCAGTCGCTCCGTAGTTATCTGCCACCACCACATATCCAGGTCACCTCGTGGAAGAACGATGATAAGCTCCGGTAAGAACATTGAACTGTCCTGTAAAACTTATTCTTATTTTAAGCATCATTATTTTCATTTTACATATAATTTATACAAAATTGAACTGCACCGAAAAAGCCATTGAATTAGACAAGAAAAAAATCAACCTTAAAAAGTAAATAATCAACTCTTTCACTAAAAATCTTGGGAGGGATGGACAGAAATAGTGATTTTACACAGTTTAACACCCCACATAGTTCTGTTTTAAATGTCTCCCTTATTTGAATGCAGCTCCAACAACATGGAGGAGCTGGAGAGCCGTAAGATAGTGAGCGGCAACTAGCCGGACGCACACTAGCGCCGCGGTGACGTCACCACGTGCGACGCGTGCGACGCGTGCGACTCGTGCTACACGTGCGACACTTGCAGACACGGTTTGACTACACGCCACCACCACGCCTGGGGGATACAGTTTACAGCAAACTGATCAGAAACAACTGCAGGGAAATTAATTGTTCAACAAGATTTGATACATTACGTCAATTCGCTATGTGACATCATGATGTTCATAACTGTCAATTTGGCAGTTGTAATTAAAAAATACGGAAAATTAATGGTGCAGCGCTGCGCGGTTTTCACTAGTAAACGATTATCAACCTTGCTTTGAATGAAATAGACATACATACATACATAACGTCACGCCTGTAATCCCCGAAGGGCTAGGCAGAGGTGTACCTGGTAGTACAACCCACATTTCGCCAGTTATGTTTAAGTCCCAAATGTGTGAATGAAATAGAGTTGAAAATAAATAAACTTCTATTAATCCGAGAGCATTAATGCCGAGAGACGCAACGGTGATATAGATTTAGCAACGTAAAACGCGCTTTACTGCGCTTCGTTAGGTCTGCACCGGTCCTAAGTTGTTGAACTACCTCGTTTGTCTAGTGGTTGGAAGCTCTACTATTGAGCTTCAGTTATTTGGTTCGATTTCCGGGTCGCGTAAAGTGTGTTTGGGATTTTACATCTGGAAATTCAGTATTCGGAGTCCGGTTTAGTCTCCTTTCGATGGGACAAGGAACGCCGAAAAATAAAAAATGGTTGTAGTGAAATTGTAAAACAATTAATTTCCCTGAATTTTCATCAGTGGGTACATAATATGTATAACTGCACAATACATTAGTAAGCATATAGAAAGTCTCTAATCAAAATTGCGTAGTTTAATACTACGATATAATCTATAGAAATGTCTCCTTAGCGCAAACCCCGTAAATTGGATGAGGTAATATGTTTTAGTGCTCCAATATATTTAGACGGGGACCTCATTCAGTCGAGGTTTCATATAACTATAGTTCGTGCTACATAGATTGCTGTAAACTTTATAACTCGGGTTAGACTTGAAGCTCGCTTGCATCACAAAACCACTAAATGCGATACGCGCTAAACATATTTGTAACTTCATTATGTCTAGGTCAGTTAAAATAATGATAGAAACAGAACGATGTTTTAAAATACGATTACGTACATTTCTTTTAGAAAGTACAGCCCCCCTAGCCAAGTTACAAACGATTCGTATCTATTCTCTTTCTACAATCGAGAACGCCTCAAATCCCTTTGTTTTGACCACTCGTATCTATTCTCTTTCTACAATCGAGAACGCCTCAAATCCCTTTGTTTTGACCACGTGACTTAGCGAAAGGTGATAAGTCACGTGGTCAAAACAAAAGGATTTGAGGCGTTCTCGATTGTAGAAAGAGAATAGATACGAATCGTTTGTAACTTGGCTAGGGGGGCAGGACCTCTGGTACTCCTTGAGAGATAGCTGGTAACAACAAATCGCTGCTTGCCTTTTGCGAGGAGTTGGGGTAGATAGAATAATGTATCCCACCCGTTCGCAAAACACGGGTTGAGACGTGAGTCGCGGACACCAACCCGGTACACAATTCTAAAGTCTTTACTAGGGATTTCTAAACTGGTCCATTTCGAAATTATATATTGTTTTGGCTTTTATAAAATTCTATACCTATTTATTAGTAGATTATTAACCAAGGGCTGTATGACATCAATTGCATACGAGGTTTTTGGCGCCTGAGCGAAGCGAAGGCGCTAATTAACCCGAGTATGCAATTGATGCTTACGCCCGAGATAAATACTCTGCTTTACATATCGATTGTGAGGTAAGTAAACAACAAGACAGCAGGTTTCAATGAACATTTATTAAGAAGAAAAAAATGTGTATTTAATTAAAATTAATTATTTTCGCGATGCTTTCGCGCCTACTAGTAGACTGCCTTTTTTTTTCACGCACGCAAGCGCGTCAATTCTTGCTGGCCAGTTTGATTTTTAAATCGATTCCATCTAACATACGATGTGGAAACAAATAGTTCTATATTTAAAATAAAATCTTTATAAAATAAATTGTCTAGATTCCGATTCGAGTAATTAATCGATACCGAGAAAAAAAAAAATAACTTTTTAAAAATATTCTTCGTGCAGTATGAGTATGACAGTTCTTTTTTCAAATTCCAAAACCTATGCTGTAATGATAGTCATACACCCCGGCATTCAGGGGTGTAAGGGTGTACTTACAGAGCAAGAGATATGTAAAAATAATATTTAAATGGACCAAAATGTGATGAGGAGACACCATTAAAAAATAAAAAAAATATTATAACTGTTAAGTATGTAACAATTCAATGCAAATTTAATGAAGGTTTTTTTTTATTTTAATTGTAGTGTTTGATTTCTGATCATTTGATGTGGATATCCATAAAGTAAAAGAGATTTAGTAAGTGTTCTTAAAAAGTTTGGAAACTGGTCTATACTATACTTAGTTCGGCTCAGCATTTAGTAAATTGTGGTGCAAGCGCGTCTTAATGTTATTTAAGTTCGTATTTAATCAAGATCTGCATATTTTATTCGTAAAAGTAATTCTCGATAAAAACTTGTCATTAGTTAGTGAGTAAGGTTGAGATAGTTTTTTCCATTTAGTTTGGAATGTTGTACCTTGAGAGTGAAACCGTGTCGGACACTGAGCTGTCGAGTTATTGTAATGTATTAATAGGAGTATTGTTGACGCTGCACGATTTTGTGCGTCTACGCTTATAAACGCTGAATTACTTGAATATCGGGTGTGTGTACAATATGTAGGTAAAGTCGCCACTTCACATTCAGCACAAACTGGGTTTATACTATGTAGTTGTTTATCAATGTAACATGCTGTACTTGTTTTCGCGGTTTTTATTATTGCTTTACTTGTTGGTGTTTGCAGAAGTTTCTTTTTTTTATATTTTACTTACATATTTTTTTATATAATTTCATATTGTCTGTTGTAAAAGTTCATACGAACATGTATGATATTTCTTTCGTTGTTACTGAACGTATTTTATGGTTAAGGTTTTTTTTTCTACAGTAATTTCACGATTCGTCCTAATTGTTTTAAGTTTATTCTCAGTTGTTATCGTAAGTGCATTATTTACAATGTGATAGAAGTGTAATAGGAGTAGGTTTGAGCGGAGTCTTGACATGAATGTTACTTAGAACGTACGAGTATGTAGTTGTGCGCCGGAGCAAGGGGCGGGAGTGGCAACATAGCGCCGGTCTGTCGCTGCACCTCCACTGTAAAGTCGCCGAGTATTACGCGCATATTAATATGTAATAAAGTTTTGATCGCCATGTCTTGTCTTGTGAGTGATAGGGAGGTTAGTATCTTATTGAAGACTGCAAATTTTTCACGTCTTAGCTGATGTTGCCTGTGGATATATAAGATTAGGATCAGTAAGTTATGATGAAGTGCATACTGTACACTGGGGTGCTTGTCGCGTCGTACAAAACGATTTTTTTATTATAAAGTTTATAGGTATAAATTATTACACGTAGTTAGGTCAGTTTTTTTATCCTACCTATTATATTGTGTTTATATTGTCTCAGTGTACAGTAGAGTAAATAGAACGGTCGAAGGAGCTTAGCTGAAGTTGACTTTGATCGGAAAGTATCACTGATAGGAGTCACTATTTACTTCCATAACATCATCATGTGAAATAATGGACTACATAAGTTAATGATTAGTGCAATAATAAGGCAAAGCCTACTTTAAATTTAAAGTTTTGTATCTTAGTACTGTAATTCTAAATTATAAACATAACTTAACATATTCGCATCACAGCGGGGTGAGTGTGAGGTTGTATTGTATAGCGTAAGTACTTGATTCTGACATGGTCTCGGTTCATTGGATTGTTGTATGCATCACAATTTATTTGATTATTGTCAAATATTTTACATTAATTATTGTAAGCAGCTTTTTGTAGGTAAGTACATTGTACACTTATGTTGTATTTCATGTTCGTATTAGCTGTTTATATGGGAACTATAATCGGCACACTAGTTCTACTTGACCCACAACACTCGTTCGGTACATTATCCAAATATTTAACGAGGCTACTACGTTTTCATCGACAACTAACAACACACTTAGTATTAATTAAGTTGATATAACCGTCAAAATCTTACTCTTGAAAAAGTATTATAAAACTCTAAAAGAATCTCTCTCTGTATTAGAATTATAAGCTTTCTAGTCAAAAATGGATTTCATATTGCATTTTTTTGTTGATATGTTCGGAACTCTTTCTTAAGGTATTGGAAATTTATAACTTTGAATGTGACTTATTTTGTTTAAACGTTCGCTCTGTCAGTTCAGCGTGAAATTATAATATTGTGACCAGGAATACTTTGATGATCTCACCATATCACCATAACATACATTGTACTATGTTCTGGCGGCTTCATCGAGCTCGCTGCGGAGTCATAATGTAACTGTAATATTCCTCCATTATATACTTTCTCTTAGTGATGGTTAATTCATACGTAATAACATAGTTTTTTTTTTGTATTGTATTATAGTATTTACGGACACGTTAAATTATTCATCATATTATTGTTCATTTTATTTCTCATCGGAAAAAGCATTTATTATTATTTGGTAATACGTACCAGTAATCTTCAACAGCGAATAACGTTTGGCATCTGAATTCTGTGATAAATTTTTATTCAATCAAAATGTAATTTTGACATTATAATGCAATACCAATCGGAAAATTAGTTACTATTATACAATTAGATTATGTTTCGGAATTTCTTTAAGTTTATCGTGTATTTCACAACGGATGATTGCTTGATTTTAGACTGAACCAATTTGAAAAACACGACACACTGACGGTGTCTTTAACAAACCACTAGTATTACTATTATTTCGCCGATAAAGGAGTCGATTCGGTTAAAGCGATCATCAGTTGTATTTATGTTATATCAAAATTGGCCTTGCCATGTAATTTATTATTTGTATTTGAAGATTCTTTTAATGTAATGGTGGTAATTTAGTAATGAAAAGCAGTGCTTAGAAATAAATAAATAACGATTAAATTGAATAAAGCTTTTTTTATTTCCGTTTTCGTATATGTCTATCTCTATATTTACCCATCTCCATGATGAGTTTTTGAAGAACGAACTTTGGCGGTTATTAGAAGCTGAGCTTGAATTAACTTACAAAAACAAGGGCTAAGTGGAAAACAAAGTGTCGACTTAACAAACAAATATTTCTGCTGATAACACTTTTGCAAATCTGGAAAATATAGGTAGGTACCTACTTGATTGGCAGTAAACACCTTTGCTAGCGTCTGGAACTATCTATGTAACGAATTATAATTGGCACATTTACGTTGATAAATCGATTTATCATCAGTTAAAACCCAATGTTTTTGTAAAAAAACTCGATTCTTTTAATTTTGAACACCTTTGTCCACTTAGCCCTTCAATTGTGAACTTTGCTTCAAAGGATCCAGTGCATCCGAAGTCTCCGTCTGACTGACACTGGCTTGGCCACCACCAGTGACAGGTGCAGGTGGTTTTTTAAATAAAATATGGCCAAGCTTGGGAGACTACCCAGATCGGTCTCCCATAAACCCTTCTATCTTATATTTGATTAGATATTTGGCGACCAGCTCCGACTTATTGGCGATACATTTTGGGAGAAAACACATCTCCGCTAGGGGGCTCATTTATGATAAATACTAGCAGACATCCCGCGGTTTCACCCGCGTAGGTCCCGTTCCCGTGGGGAAAAAAAAGTAGCCTTTGTCACCCGGGGATAGTGTAGCTTCGCAACTGTGAAAGAATTTATCAAATTGGTCCAGTAGTTTCGGAGCCTATTCAATGTAAACAAACAATCAAACATTTCCTCTTTATAATATTAGATATATTACCTATAGATAATTTGGTCAAGCTCAGGAGCCTCTCCAGATCGACTTCTTTTCAAACCATTTTAGAACCAGTGACCGACAAATTCTGAGATGCTGCGACTAATATCGACTAATGAGGGACACAATTTTTGTGTTGACAAAATTAAAATCTCTGAAGGTGTTGGTGGCTCAGCCAGCGTGTCACCGTTGTGTTCGGTGTAAATTTCACCAGAAATGAACTGTAATAAAGTTCTTCAAAAAAGTCAAAATCGAGGTCAAGGTCAATCAAAAGTCATCCACAAAATAGAGTAGGTAGGTACTCTTCTTCCCGGGGTGTATGACAAGGGGATGCCCAAAATTTCATTATTTTTTACCTAGGACGTCCCGTTTCAGAGTTATACCTACACTGAAAAGAGGATTATTGAAACGTGAACGTAACCAAAAAGTCAAAATCAAGGTCAAGGTCAATCAAAGGTCATCCACTAAATAGAGTACTTTTCGCCCCGGGGGGTGTATGTACAAGGGGGATTCAAAAATTTCATTATTTTTCACCTAGGACGTCCCGTTTCAGAGTTATACACTGAAAAGAGGATTACTGAAACCAAGAAAAGTGGCGTTTTTAAATAGGACACGGCGTTCGTCGGCCCCATATTTTGGCGACCCGTGACGTTGTCATTGCTGAAAAATCTAGGTCCTGGGTCATTTTGTAACAGGGTTTCCAGATAGTTGGCCGACTTTTTCATGAAATACAGTCAGTAGAAGTGGGAGTGGGTTGCCTCATTGGAATATGACCGAACCGAAACAATGTCTGGACTTCGAAAGAAACTTGGCCTCTTGTAGTGTGAACGTAACCAAAAAGTCAAAATCAAGGTCAAGGTCAATCAAAGGTCATCCACTAAATAGAGTACTTTTAGCCCCGGGGGGTGTATGTACAAGGGGGATTCAAAAATTTCATTATTTTTCACCTAGGACGTCCCGTTTCAGAGTTATACACTGAAAAGAGGATTACTGAAACCAAGAAAAGTGGCGTTTTTAAATAGGACACGGCGTTCGTCGGCCCCATATTTTGGCGACCCGTGACGTTGTCATTGCTGAAAAATCTAGGTCCTGGGTCATTTTGTAACAGGGTTTCCAGATAGTTGGCCGACTTTTTCATGAAATACAGTCAGTAGAAGTGGGAGTGGGTTGCCTCATTGGAATATGACCGAACCGAAACAATGTCTGGACTTCGAAAGAAACTTGGCCTCTTGTAGTGTGAACGTAACCAAAAAGTCAAAATCAAGGTCAAGGTCAATCAAAGGTCATCCACTAAATAGAGTACTTTTCGCCCCGGGGGGTGTATGTACAAGGGGGATTCAAAAATTTCATTATTTTTCACCTAGGACGTCCCGTTTCAGAGTTATACACTGAAAAGAGGATTACTGAAACCAAGAAAAGTGGCGTTTTTAAATAGGACACGGCGTTCGTCGGCCCCATATTTTGGTGACCCGTGACGTTGTCATTGCTGAAAAATCTAGGTCCTGGGTCATTTTGTAACAGGGTTTCCAGATAGTTGGCCGACTTTTTCATGAAATACAGTCAGTAGAAGTGGGAGTGGGTTGCCTCATTGGAATATGACCCAACCGAAACAATGTCTGGACTTCGAAATAAACTTGGCCTCTTGTAGTGTGAACGTAACCAAAAAGTCAAAATCAAGGTCAAGGTCAATCAAAGGTCATCCACTAAATAGAGTACTTTTCGCCCCGGGGGGTGTATGTACAAGGGGGATTCAAAAATTTCATTATTTTTCACCTAGGACGTCCCGTTTCAGAGTTATACACTGAAAAGAGGATTACTGAAACCAAGAAAAGTGGCGTTTTTAAATAGGACACGGCGTTCGTCGGCCCCATATTTTGGTGACCCGTGACGTTGTCATTGCTGAAAAATCTAGGTCCTGGGTCATTTTGTAACAGGGTTTCCAGATAGTTGGCCGACTTTTTCATGAAATACAGTCAGTAGAAGTGGGAGTGGGTTGCCTCATTGGAATATGACCCAACCGAAACAATGTCTGGACTTCGAAAGAAACTTGGCCTCTTGTAGTGTGAACGTAACCAAAAAGTCAAAATCAAGGTCAAGGTCAATCAAAGGTCATCCACTAAATAGAGTACTTTTCGCCCCGGGGGGTGTATGTACAAGGGGGATTCAAAAATTTCATTATTTTTCACCTAGGACGTCCCGTTTCAGAGTTATACACTGAAAAGAGGATTACTGAAACCAAGAAAAGTGGCGTTTTTAAATAGGACACGGCGTTCGTCGGCCCCATATTTTGGCGACCCGTGACGTTGTCATTGCTGAAAAATCTAGGTCCTGGGTCATTTTGTAACAGGGTTTCCAGATAGTTGGCCGACTTTTTCATGAAATACAGTCAGTAGAAGTGGGAGTGGGTTGCCTCATTGGAATATGACCCAACCGAAACAATGTCTGGACTTCGAAAGAAACTTGGCCTCTTGTAGTGTGAACGTAACCAAAAAGTCAAAATCAAGGTCAAGGTCAATCAAAGGTCATCCACTAAATAGAGTACTTTTCGCCCCGGGGGGTGTTTGTACAAGGGGGATTCAAAAATTTCATTATTTTTCACCTAGGACGTCCCGTTTCAGAGTTATACACTGAAAAGAGGATTACTGAAACCAAGAAAAGTTGCTTTCTGAATAGGACACGGCGTTCGTCGGCCCCATATTTTGGCAACCCGTAACGTTGTCGTCATTGCTGAAAAATCTAGGCCCCAGGTCATTTTGTAACAGGGATTTCCAGATAGTTGGCCGACTTTTTCATGAAATGCAGTATACGCGTGAGTGGGGCTGCCTCGTTTACACGACCCAACCGAGTTTATGTCTGAACTTCAAAAGAAACATGGCCTCGTTGTTGTGTGAACGTAACCAAAAAGTCAAAATCAAGGTCAAGGTCAACAAAAGGTCATCCACTACATAGAGTACCTTTCTCTCCGGGGGGTGTTCGTACAAGGGGGATGCCAAAATTTCATTATTTTTTACCTAGTACGTCCCGTTTCAGAGTTATACACTGAAAAGAGGATTACAAACCAACAAAAGTTGCTTTTTAAATAGGACACGGCGTTCGTCGGCCCCATGCCCCATTTATTGGCGACCTGTGACGTTGTCATTGCTGAAAAATGTAGGTCCTGGGTCATTTTGTTAAGGTATTTCCATACAGTTAGCCGAATTTTTCATGGATGAACGAAGCTCATTTATCAACTTTAAAATTCTTTTCCCTATGAAATCTACCTGAGTACTTTGGAAAGGATCAAATAAAAATGAAAAAATGTGAATTAATTTATAAATTTTTATATTTATAAACATTCATTATTACACCAATTTTATTATGAAAGGAGTAACGAAGTAATATCAATTTACTTATTAACTGAAACAGAACGGAATGATTGCTGGCCGTACCTACCTACTTAATTATTATAAAATAGGTATTATAAATTGATTAGTTAGAATGATAAAAAAAGAAATATCTTTAACACTGTATCATTACAAATAAATGCACACAACATAATGAAAAATGAATTTTCGTGGAATGTTATAACACTCGTTTGGCACAATTATTAAGTACACAACAAAATATATATTTATTTTTGGTTTTTTAATATCGAAAATATCAATAATAATCACATAACACCCGGTTTCAGTAACAAACACCAACGACTTTATAAAAGTAATATAAACGCATGGCAAATTAACCATTATGCAACTAATTACAGCAATTGACACGTGTTCGACAATTTGTTGGCAATTTTACCTGAAACCAGATGATACTCTCACCGTGTATGTACAGTATTTAACTTTGAACATTATTTTATAAATACGAATGTTTTATTTATGTATTTAAAACTGTAAGTTAATAGTCCTGCAGTCGTAAATACATAACATTTAATTAACAGTAGAAAACGTATAAAACATCTTATTTCTCACTTCTATTATTGTTAATACATGGCGTACAATATTATACATAATATTTGTTAACACTGATATTAAAAAGACACATTCTATAGATGCCTAGTATGTGCGTCCAATACATAAATACAAAGTTTATTAAACTTACAAATATTTTTGTTCGATGATTTCACTACCATTCGTTATGTATTTTCAGAAACAATAATTTACAAACAAAATATTTACACATGGTTTAACAAACAATTATGTAATCACTTAAAATCTTTTGATATGTTACGTAAATTGACCACATAATTTTATATAATTTAAAAAAAAATCAACAGATTATAAAAAGACGGAGTATTAGTACTCAAATTGCAATCACAAATATCGATAAATGCGTTCGGCCGTTTTACAAGCCCATTTCAATATTATGTTGAAATGATTAAGTATGTCAATAGAATACGATCTACACACTAGGAATGTAATTATGTAAGTAATTTTATGCACCCTTCAGTGGAGGATCGAGGAGGCGAAACTTTGGGATTGTAGCCATCCCCCACTCCCTTCATTAAGCCTATTTGATTTTTAAAGGACCTTATTTGCTGCTTACAGTTAAGTGGATCTAGGTTCGAAGTACTCGCATCGACTGAAACTTATTTTTCGATTCGCTACTGGACCCATTTACCGATTGACCAGCCAGTTACCACGGCAGAATCTTTATAGGCATTTGTTTTGTTTTATACAACCAGTGTGGTGATAAATGTTCTCTGTATGCGAAGAAACCCATTAGGGGTTGCCATTTTGAAATTTGATAAGTCTTAACAAAAATCTTGATACTTGCAAAAAAGTCCGGGCGACTTACTTACTTGTATAATTCTTCCGGTTTCAGTGGTCTAAGTAAATTCTTTTAATATTTTAAACAAACCATGAAGACCAATACGCAAGTGCTGCCGTAGTGCTTGCATTAGAATATAAGTAACAGCTGAATTTGAATGCAAGATAAGAACCTATGTATTTGCTTATATTTAGACTATCTAGTTACTATCACCATGCCAAAAAGGGTTATGGGATCTTATGAGAGTTTTAAATAGGCCCCTAATATTTTACTACCTCCACTTAATTGTAACACAACTGCTCATTCGCAGGCAGAAATGGATGGCTGGCTAACGAGTACAGGGTAACTAAAACTGATCAATTTCATTCTCTTATAAAATGCATTGCTCGTACAGTAAGCCGCATGTCATTGGTCACAAAACAAATTTCAGTTGGCCTCTTAGTTTGTCTAAACTCCGTACTATGGCAGGCCAACTCTAGGTTTATATGTTTTCACCACGTGCGGTTAACTGAACACATGGCTACACATCAAGCTTATCCAGTTTACGTTGACCTCGCATTATATGGAAATCCTATACAATGCAAGATCAGCTTATACTGTAAATGAATAGCTTGATGTGTAGCCGTGTATACCAATTGCACAACTCCTTACATTTAAACCCGTATGTGCAAGCGCATACAGTATACGGAACTGATTATTTAATTTTACATTTAATGTAAGTACAAAAATTCTAATACCGTGATCAAGTTCCCAAAAGTCTGTTATTCGATAAAAAACCTTATTAATTTAAAATAGCATTGACATTATTTTTTAATTTTAGAAACGTATACTGCACTACAGCGGTTTTCGCACTAACATTTATGAGGTTGTTTTAAAAAAACTGAAAATGATACTTATCACCGACGCATAAGATACATTGTTGAGTATATAATATTCGTTGTTACGAGACGTTATTTGTTTAGGGGGTCAATTACGGTGGGCTTGAACACGTAGACGGAATCGTCGAGCCAGTAGTAAGCTTGTGCGAAGTCTCCCTCACAGAGGTATGGAGCTCGAGTCCAGGACACCAGCTCGAAGCCAATCTCTTCTTGCATGAACTTCACGAAGGCCGCGAGCTGGTCCTCATAGTACTGGCCTTCGATCGGTAAACGCTCTTCTGGTTTGTGGTCTGCCGTAACTGAAAGAAGAGCAAATGACATTTATTTCTGTAAATAAGTTTTCGGAGGTATGAGGATCAGGGTGTAAAGTTCCTCATCCACCATTGAAGAGCTCGGATCTTGCAACCAGACGGGTGTTGTGTTTGGTGCGCTACAGGCCCGACGGTTGTTGTCGGAAAATTATATAAAATCTCACGGATAACTTTAACATCGCGATGTAGGACGTCAGTCTTTTAGTTCGTATGTGGCGGGATAGATGTCGCTACAACGTGTTTGCCCCAATGCAGCACTGGCATGACTAAGTAATTTGGACTCACTTGTCGTGTGGTGATGTTGGTAGCTATTGTTGTGTCTAGAGGTACATTAATTACAGTATAAAGCCTCGTCTCCACTAGGCACATTTGTCGAGCGACATTCAAAATCAAAATCAAAAGTCATTTATTCAAATTAGGCTGAGGATCAGCACTTTTTGAACGTCGAAATTACATAAGACAGTCCCCCAAAAAGCCCACCCTTCGCCACTTCCTAGTGTTTTTTGTGTCCCCTGTGACATCGGGCATTGACATTGACATTGTTGAAACTGTTCTTTGTCGCACAGTCGATGAAGAGTAGAGGTTAGACTGAACTGATGTGGACGGAGACAAGACATCGGGCGACGTGGGGAGATGTAGGGTGACATCGCCCGATGTCTCCGGGAACTCATGCCGCTCGACAAATGTTCCTAGTGGGGACGAGGCTTCAACTGCAGCAAGCGTAGCATGATCACCATAGAAACGTGTAAGTCGTCAAGAAGCGGTTTTTGTCTACAGAAGAATCGACAGAGTTACATATGGTAGAAACATTTGTGCCTATTATTGAAGAAATAATGGTCGATATTGTAGACCTTGTATGTTCCTTTCATTCTTGACACTGTCGTGCTCAGAACAAAAGATATAATATTTCTGTAATCCGTCACTTTGTCGATTTTTCTGTACCTAGATAAAATCCGTGTCTACGGTGGTCATGCTAAACGTTCTAGTTGCTCCGTTGTGGCTGTTGAAGACAACGTGATGAGCAATGTTGTCGGCAAGGGCTTTGATTAGAAGTAATGGTGGTCTTACCTTCCACGTAAGGTTTGTACGGCAATACGAGCGCCAACATGAGGACGCCGCCAGCAGCGAGTGCGTCGCGTGCTTGCCTCAGCATAGTCTTCGGCTTGCTGCACCGATCCAGAAGGTTCAGCATGCATATGCAGTCGAACTGTCGGTAGTGGTGCCACTTCTCCGTGTCCAGCAATCTGGAATTTAGTTGTTTACCATTAAGCACCAAGGCATCGATTCCTTTTTTCAAAAAATAAGCTATAATTTTAAAATTGACATCTTTTACTGACCTACAGCTTTAAAAGGGACAAAGACTAGTGACAGATAAGAAATACAGACAGATACTTCTTATCTTATATATAAAATTCTCGTGTCACAATGTTCGTTCCCATACTCCTCCGTAACGGCTTGACCGATTCTCATGAAATTTTTAAAGCATATTCAGTAAGCCTGAGAATCGGCTACTATTTATTTTTCTAACCTGTAAGTGATAAGGGGTGTTCACCCCAAAAAAATTATTTTTATTTTGTTGATAATTTTTATTTTTTTATTTTTTTATTATGCGGCATCAAAAAATACATATAATCCGAAATTTGCACTTTTTTATCACCAACCCTTGCCTTTTAAATAGTCATAGCAGAACTTTTAATGACTTTTTGAAATATCACGAGGAGAGGGAAGAGGGAGGGGAGTGGGAGGGGAAGAGGAGGAGGGGTGTCGGAGTGGGGATCGTGAGAGGGGGAGGGGGAGATTCGGGGAGGGCCGGGGGAGATTGTGTGAGGGGAGGGGGAGATTGTGAGAGGGGAGGGAGGGGCCGGGACGGGGGCAGCGGGAGGGATGGGGAGGGGAGTGGGGGAGGGATGGGTAGGGGGGCAGGGTGAGGTGAGAGGGAAAGGGAAAGGGGGAGGGTAAGAGGCAGGAGCCGGGTGGGGGAGGGAGAGGAAAGTGAGGGAGGGGTAAGGGGAGGGGCGTGGGAGCTGTGGGGGAGAGGGAGGGAGAGGGGGGAGTCGAGGGGGAGAGGAGTTGATAAAAAATGCTATGCAATAGCTTTAACGCGGCAGTCTCCGAGTGCCACACGTCATTTTCTCTTTTTTTTTAACCATTCAATCACAATGTGCCACAGCAAAGCGTGGCAGGGTACAGCTAGTAGAAATATAAAATTAGATTTTTCTTTAAAGTTCGCCATGTTTTTGTTCGATGTATTTGAAGCGTCAACTATGTCAGTATGAAAGCTTAAGTTTACCTTAACTTGACAGCTCTTGTAAATTTCCTCTTTTTCCTTTTGTTTATCAGAGAAAATATGAAAATAGCCTAAATTAAGTTTAGTTTGTCAAGAAGGGAAGTTGAGTTGAGTTAAAATAATATGTCTTCTCTGTCAGCAGAACACATAAAACTATTCCAGAAGTAGAACAAGTCTTGTGTCTTCCGCATCGACTATCATCCCGAGAGCTTTACCAGGTCGTAACAACGTTAATCATGGTTAATAAATATTCCAATTAAATTTCCATACCCAAGCTCAATTTTAGCGTTTTGTAGTAAGTAGATTAAGGCTGGGTACTTCCAAATGTCGTCAGAAAATTAAGAAACCGTGCCCGTTTTAACAAGAACTTATTTCTTCAATTTGCTTTTAGACAATTCCCACTCCTGTTACTCGTATGTCACTTGATCCTTTAGAAAACGAAGAAATAATATTTTTTACTAAAGTAATATAAAAACTAACTTGTATCCTTTATCGGATAGCGCTTTCCTCATGCTACCAGATATTTCCGTGGCGTAGTTATGTGGGTAGATGTGTGAGAAGCGCCGACTGACCTCGCCATCACCAGCGCCGACGTCAACTAACGCGCCGGCGCCGATGCTGTGTCCCGTAACACGAAGCAACGCGCGCGCCTGTGCCTCGGACAGCACGAACATCGAGCCGCGACCCAACCATCTGCAACATCGAAAATACAGGATTGATTTTTGTTAACTTGAGAGCTAAGTATATCGTATAATTGATCAGTGGTCCGATCTTCAGGTGGGATAGGTGTTTACGTGTAGGTATGTATAAGTAGATTTGTTGGCTCTTAAGACTAATAGGGCTATAGTTTGATAAAAGCTATAGAAGTGTGGTATCGAGTGATCGTGTCCATCTTTCTATATTTCAATTCAGGAATAGACTCCCCGAAAGAGAGATCGCGCAGACTTGTAAGTTACATTGGAGGTGAAGAAAGTGCCTATACCATTGAAGTAATCTCTCAGAGTTTTGTATCGGCCATTATATATTCTGTTTTATTTTTATGTGATATTTATGAGCCACCATTACATTTGCTATCATTATACATATTCGTTTATGAAACATTAGCAGCCAGGACTTACGTTCAACTAAGTAGTGGATCCTCATAAAATGAATACAGGGTATGAGAAAATTGCTTCAAAGAACAGGGTGTGGTAACGTTGCACCGCCTGGAGTGAACATGCGATGCTATATTACAGCCACGATTCAATGGAACTATTAATTTTCTTATCTAACTTAATTGTCCAAATAACAAAGTTCGTTCAACGTTTGAACCTTCTAATTTAAACGTGGATAGCTTCCTTGAAAGCGATTTGTGAGCTAGTCGCTGAGCTAGGCAACAATAGCGCAATTATCTAATACTGGCGTGGGTCGTGTGGTGGTGGCCGTCGGAAGGTGTATCACGCGGTGCAGCGGAGTGCCGGGCCGCAATTACCGGGATCAAGTACAAAGCGAGCTGCGGGCTACGGAACGGCGCGGCGCGGCCGAGTGGCGGTGCGGCGGCCGGCGCTGGCCGCAAATTGTGCGCCCGCGGCTCCGCGACCCCGCAACGTCTTCATCGCGCCCCCGGCACCAACACAAGTGGATAATGAGTAGTAAATCCCGCTCTCATTAGCTGAGACCGAGCGACGCTCCGATCGATACGAATTCGTCTGCGCCGGGTAAAGGGATAATCGGCGCTGGGCTCGAGCTCTGTTATTAGCCGTAGTACCATATATCACGTACGGCATTATCCGCGGCCTCCGGCGTCCGCGCCGCAATTACAGCGGCCAGAACAGCGCACACCGTTCAGTCACAATGCCCTATTAGGATAGCCTTAGAGGTAGTGTTGCCTAAGTCTGAAACTGAAGTAAGTACCCTGCCGAGATGATCGTCTGCATCTTGGATAGCAAACAAGTAGAGAACATGTAGTTAAGTCGCGTTACACGACAGGTATATTTTGATACATATGTATCGCGTCGGACACGGCGGAGCGTCGTCGCTGGTCGTGGCAGCTCGTTTGCGGAGGCGCGCGGTGCCGATTGATTGCTTTATTGTCTGGTCGGTGGCTGGCGCTGCGAGCGACGCGCAATACATGATACATGAAGCGGCCGCGCGCCCGCAACTAATGAGCACCGGCACCGCGTAATTGTCACCGGCCGCCGCGTAAACTCGCCAGATTCCACGCTCGATGTGACAACATACGATTGAGTCAACACGCAAAAAGATCGCGGGAATATGACGGCGGTTGTTACTGTGTTGTCGGCGGAATCAAGTGATTGATTTATTAGGACCATAACGAGGATAAGCACCGTTGTGTAGGTGACACTTTACCCATCTCTTTTGGCGTAAAAACTTTCATAATGGGTACTTTTCAGAGCTTCTGACAAAAAGAGTGTGACACATTGTGAACTTAGTGTAGGTAGGTAGACACGTATATGAGGCGATGAAGTAATAGGTAACAGAAACCACACGGAAGAGCGCGGTCTGTCGAGTGGAGTTGAAAATTGTGCGGCGCGGGGTGACGTGTAAATCGAGTAGAGCAGTAGGTAGGTGGATAGGCGGGCGCGGGGTATCTATTTCAATAGAATGCGGTGGCTTGCAACAAGGAATCCGATGCGGTTATCGACGACGGAGGTGAGAGATGTGTCGCCGGCGGGGGCCGGGGTGCGGGCGGGGCTCGTATCGCGATTGCATCGGAGAGCAAACAAGCGGGCGCGACACCCCGCCGGGGGCGCTCAAATCATATTACCCCCGGACTCACACCCGCGCCGCGCCAGCGCCACACACGTCATAAGAGTGTGCGTCGCTATGGCGACGGCCCGGGCCGTGCATGATATTAGAGTACGTGTGCGGCTCATCTCCGGCCGTTTAAACTTAACGCGCCGCTGCCTCGCGCGGGAAATTAAAACCGGCTCCGGACCGGAAGGAGCAATCGACCCTCGCGCTTCGTACGGGGACGGCTCACGGCCGGCCACCGCTCACACCGCCCGCCGCTGTCACACCGCACACACCCTGTATTGTTCTACCTACACACATTACATGCGAGGATGATGTACTATAATACTCCACAGATACTTTTAAGTAAGTAGGTAGTCAGGTATTTTCTGGAAACAAGAGACTTGGGTAAACGTTTGGCTTAGCTATTAGCTGACTACAAAATTGTAAGGCATTCTGTGTTATCGTGTCATGGTTTTTGTAATAAATCACACTTAATAGGCATTGTACCTATACTGATTACATAAGCATGGTTTCACGGATCATGATTACCTACCAATACTTGAGAACTACGCATGTTTATTTACTTGGTAAAGATAACTTTATTAATTACTTAAGTTTTAATTAGAATGCATTATTTAACATAGAAAGTTATAGCCCAATTCATCTTTTAACACTCTTTATCCTAAAACTTGCTTAAAACAACATAGCATTTTATATATCCATCGTAAACGTACACTAGATACACATTAAAATAGAGCGTAGCAAGGAGGCATCCCTCCCTTATGTAGATACCTACACATTTGCTTTACTCAAAGACATTGTCGCTTTCAGGCACCTCATTAGAGCGCGTCCCATGTGAGCCTACACCCCCACACCCCACCGGCTCTCCCCCCCACACACACACACACATGCACACACTCTCCAGCAATTCTTTCTCTCAGCTCGCAAACTTGGACGGATAATTACACTTAGATAAGACCCCGTCCTTGTTATGTGTTTTACGATAGCACCGTTTTATGTGAAAGGAATTATATAATGTAATGCGATAGAAATTAACTTGGGAAGCACTAGAACGTTGTAGGTTTACAGTTTTCTGCTGTAGGTAATAAGGCTGTAGGTATAGACTGCAAAATTCGTACAAGATAGTAATGCGAGTGGAGTTTCATTGTCATTAAATGATCATACCGTTGTATATTGAACCTTTATTGGACAGTTACTGGTGGATAGGTCGGGGCACGCCACCAGGACGGCCATGGTTACTACCTGACGGGCCAGCCAAATATACACATGATAATTTCAAAAGTTTCCGCCTGACATCAGGGCGCAATAAAAATCAACTTCTATAGCATACAATCGAACGTCACCCGAACGTTACGCGGTGTCATAACCCCGAACAGCACTCAAGCTGCAATAAACTATAAAAAGTGGATAGTAAAATGTATAAACAATGAGAGCACGGCTAAAACGTTTTAGTGTTAAGAGTGGGCCCATAAACCGTTGACACGCACCCGTAAAATATTAACGATACCTACAAGAAAAATGACGACTATCAATGTAGGTACCGATTTTCGGTCGCGAGGACGCGCTACAAATAATGGCGGTACCGAATTTATACGCGGACCCGGATTGCCCCGATTGAATATTTTACCAGGCCACGAATGCGTCCGACGATATTTTTCTATTTCGACGCCCATTTTTACTATCAATTGCTTAGTTTCCCCCTAATATTATTCGCGGCAGTGTCGTGCCTGATTCTGTTTTGAATATCACACGGGTTGTTGACAATATTAACGATCTATTAGAAGCCGTAACCTTCGAATTTATATGACACTGAAATTATGTAAAATGAGTGCTTCTACGTAGGTAATATTAAGTATTTTCCACACTGCTTATTGTATTTCAAAATGTCTATTTGTATTTTGTTTATTGAAGATGTGAATGTTTGTGAGGCTGCTGAAAGTTTATATCTTTAGCGTTTCGGAAACACAATAACCTTTAAAAGGTGTAAAGGCGTGGGCTCAATTCGAGTCCCAGTCAGGGTTTAAAATAACTCCTCGGAGGCGAATGGTTTATTGCTTATTGAGTAGCTCTGACGAAACGCGCCTCCGACGATAAAACATGGCGAGAGTGGAATCTCAGTCAATATCACAATATACGCGACGACATTGAAATTATCGCTCGGTGGGAGGCGATGCCGGCCGGCGAGGTGGACCTAACTAAAACAAAATAAGAATAGTTTGAAACAATGAGCATTGTCGCGATGTCTGTGCGTGTGCGGCGTGGCGGCGCGGGCGCAGCGGGCGCGTGGCGAGCGGCGCGGGTGCGGGCGCGACAGCACCTCGTTAGCGGGCCGCGCGCGATTGGCCGCCGCGTGGTGGGCGGGGCGCGCGACAAACTGCGCGCACGCAAATAGCGCACCCGCACACAAATTAAAACAATAAAATGAAAGTAATAAAACAAAGTGAACCCCGAAGAGTATCCACTATCGCGAGCCTTAATGGCCGAGCAGAGGCGGCCGCGGCGCCCTCTCGATTTATTGAGTGAGGTGCTAGCCCATGCAAGACTTCCCACTCATCAGCCACGCCAAATTCGGCAAAATTAATGTTTTGACATGCATAAGTAGGTAACACTCCTTATTTTAACAAGTGCGAATTAAAGATAATTTTATGAGTTGGCAACAATCTCCTGATAAGAAAAGAAAAAAGTAGAGCTTAGCTACCAGAGCGTTTCAGCAAAGAAAAATGGATAAGGAACATGATTACAATAAAAATCTGTAAGTACTTAGGTGCGTAGGTACCTACCCAAGCCACATGTTAATAAAATAAAATTAAAAATGGAGTGCTTTTTCGTTTTTAACAATTAAGTAGGTAAGTACGACAGTAACGTTTTTCGTTTAGCTCTTCATTAACGCACTGACTATAATATTCCACAAAAAGTAATTTTGAGATTTAGGAATGAACAGCTAACAACTAAGCAATCAGCTGTAGGTACTGTACCTACACAAAAACAGAGATCGCCAACATTTTTCCAGAGATTGCATTTGCGTTGAACCATCTACTCTGCTGGCTTTCAATGAGGAAATTCCTACTGCGCTCCGCTCCGGTAACGAATGTCGTCTCATTTACTAATGTGTCACATGCAGCCGGCGTTGTTTCAGGCAGGCGTGCGGGGGGGTGAGGTAAGGTGGTCGGGCTACAGGGGGGAGGCGGGGTGGCTGCCCGGGGGTGGAAGGGATGACCAATGGCGTCGCACCGAGCCGCACCGACGATGCACCGTTAATTACGCTATCATGATCAAGTGTGTATCTGATAGTGTGTATGTATGTAGTGGGATAACTGTATGTAATGTATCTAACTACCTACCTGTGTTAAGCAGGTATATGCATGCATATGTTAGGGTAGGTAGGTACTTAGGACCATTTTATTAAAAGGCTATAATTAGGTACTTACTTAGAAAGTAAGAAGTTATACCTACCTATGAGTGAAACTTGTTCTATGACCATACCAACATAGAACAAGTTAAATAAGTTTTAATAATACCAGCCTGTACTGTCCCACTGCAGGACAAATGCCTCTTCTCATACATTGAAAGGACCAGCTACTACCTATTCGCCGAGCTTGCTCAAGGCGTTTTGGCGATTTTAGTCTTATATTAATTATAAATCCAGGTTTCCTCACGATGATTTCTTTCATCGCTGTTAGTCATGTCTAAGATAAACTTGGAAAGTAGATACTTAAGAATTGAAAAAGTCATATAATATAGTAGGTACCTACTGGTGTCCGGATTTGAACTCACAACCACATGCATGAGAAACGGGGCCTTAATCCCGACTCAATAGCTTTAAGCTGTGTCCATAATTGAACGAAATAGCTCTATAGGTGATTAAGAGCTTAAATAGGTACCTAGTGCCACCTCTGTTTCAGAATCTATATACCTATTGATTCAAAAGCATAAAGCAGAGAATATGATTAACATTTTAAGCTGATCCAAATATAAAACATGATCGTCTACATTCCTACACGTCAATAAGACTTGATATAATGTCCTTACAACAATTTACCTTGTCGGTATTTTCGTACCAAAAATAATAAATCGGACATCGACAAAAGGGCAACCCTGAGACCGCTCAACAACGCGTAGGGGTCTCGCTTCAAGTGTAAACAAGAGCTTCGGACGAGAGCCTCCATAAAAGATACAGTTAAACATGTGACGCGCGAACGTGAATATGAAGAGGCTTGTGATTACACTAGGCGTAGTTAGTGGCTCATTAGAAGATGTGCCGGGGTGCACGAGATGGGTGAAGGGGGCGCTCATCTCGGCGGGTGCATCGCTGGCTGCGCGCGCAAACAAATTAAAACGTAAGACGCGCCCTAATCAATAGCCGACTCCGCCGCGAAGCCGAATTAACTCGGCCGAATGAAAAAAATGAACAAAATTATATTCGCGCGAGACCTCAACCCCCTGCGGCCGCCCGCCGCCCGGAGGAAATTGCTTTTCTTTCAGTGGGCGCGCACACACGCGACGTGAGCGCGAGAGGGTTAGCACCGACACACACAATATTATAATTTACGTTTCCTCGTATATCGAGGTGTAAGTAGGTACTTTACCTGGGCGTTTCGCGCCTGCTCAGCCCTCGGCTCACGCTAAATCTGAGCTTTATACGTTCACTTGACGCGACGAGAGCAATATTAGTTTCGAGTCAACTCCTTCCCTACTACAATATTTATTAACGCTTCAACAGCGCCATGCGCGACTTTTTTCATTTCCTTTTCGTTAAGCCATGTTTGAATGATAGAAATAATATAAACTTTATACCTATCTGAAGTATGAACATAAGAGTAACGGGTTTTAGAGGACACTTTTTTTTAATCTCATGAAATATTTATGTCTTTCAAAGAATGCGCAAGATTCGAGGTCTCGTGCTTCTGAATGTTAAGAAAAGCAGCTGTTAGTTATTTGTGTTTTAGTCATGTTAGCTAAGTACAAGCCTCTACATAACGATATGTTTCATTAGCGCCTCCTAGCTAGCTACATAGCAACATATAAGTAACATGGGTATGTTTCAGTAGGTACAAGAGTCCGGTTTCATTAACGGGAACCTCTGCTGTAATCTGTGCGCCTTCCCGCCCAATTAACGCGTGGGCGATGAGACGTCCGCCCGCCCGCACGTCCCGCTGGCCAATGGCGGCCGCGCGGGGATTAATTAAGTAACTTCCCGTCTACCAGCACCCCCCACCCCCCTCCCGCGCCACCTATCCCGTGCACCTCACCCCCCCGGAGTCTGCGGACACGCCCGGAAAACTAACCACCTAATGAGGGGAGATGACCTCATGTGACTGTGTGCTTTGTCTACTCAACGTATGTGCAAACTACGTTCATTTGTGTGCAGCACGTGTTGGTCTTTTGTGTGTATGTTATGTACCTAAGTGGTCATCGGCTGTGTTGTTACATTAGCTACAGGCTACAGGCTACAGCTCGTCTCCGGAAACTTTGTCATGTGTCGTGCGACTCGGCACACAAACAACTGCGCCTACACATTGTACGCGCTGCCAACGTTAGAGTAATTGACATGCATTCATCCGCCACTTTCACAAAGTCCGTCCAATTTGAATAATACAACCTCTTTACATTTGTCGTAGGCAGCCATTGAAATATACTGTCTACGGTAATAAATCAAACATCCAGTTCAGTTGTAAAGAATATACTGAAAACATATTCCATCATTACTCGTACTTACAACAGTTGAAAAGTCTAATGATCTTATGACCATGATGGTCTATAAATTCACTACTGAATATGTACCGTGTATAAGTAGGTTATATAGGTACATGTAGGGTGAACAGGGGGTCAATTAAGCAGGAGGTCGTGCGAGTCCGAAGCGTCTATGACAGATGGGAGGGCGCGGAGGGACATGTTTGCGTATCTCGTCCACATAGGTCGGCCAGTGATCGAATACGTTAAATATGTAGGTTAGATTCGACGTGTAAGTAATCATTCTTTTAAGACTGTTACGTTTTACTTTTCTACCTAAAAAGTTTGAAGAGTCAATAAGGATAATGAATATCTTCTGGTATTTCTTGTTGATGATGAAGTATTTCAGTAGATATAATAGGTACAGACATCAAGCTAGCCCAAACTGTAAAGTTTTGTCAAATGAACCTCATTATATTTGTATTAAGGTTTAAAAACTATAAAAGAAATTTACCATGCCTATTGGGGTAGCTTGATGAGCCTTTTCTGTAGGTAGGTAACTTTCTATCCGAAATAGAAGATGTAGGTATCTTATATTACGGAAGTCCAAAGATACCTGCTATATATATTCCCGTATATCGCAAAAGCCTTATAAAGTTAGGTAAGGAAATAAAGTAATAAAATCATCAAAATTCTACATGGAAAATCAGAATTTTGCCTTAGCATTGAAAATCAATGAATGAATTGCACCTACACTGGGAGATTCCTTAAGTTTTAAGATCTGCCGTTCAATACAGTAAAACTCACCTCGTGAAGACTTGAGTGAAGCGAACTTTCAATGCCTAGCATTAGCAGGTAAGTATTGAATTCTCAATTCGCCTTCGCTTTACCTACATTTTTATGATTTTTACAAATCTGCAAAAACGACAAATTTTAGCATTATTAAGTAGTTTGAAATTAGATTTCTAGTGTAGGTAAGTATATAGTTAATTTTATAAAACAGTTGTAAATATCTATAATATAAATAAATATTTTACAGGAAATACCTACAGCATTTATGTACTGTTCATGACAAGTTCCAGCAGCTTTCAATCTAGTGCTTTTTATTTGTAAACTAGCAACACCGTCTATATTAACCAACATTATTAAATATGGCAATATCTCACTGTTGAGGGGACCACCGAACTCCTTAAGGAAAATGGGCATGAAAACAAGGAAACGTAAGCGTCTGCACTGAACACATATTTGTGTTCACACTCACTTGTTTTTCTTTTACAATTTGAACAGCACAAACAAAATGAGGTGTCGTGACTCGTGATGTGCAAGATTACCTACTTATGGTAGACTAACACTTTGCTCGCGACTTTGTCCGCGTGGATTTCGTACTTTTTTTTGCCTTTAAACTTCAACATACGTAGCCCACCCCCACGTAGTTTAGGAAATAAAATATAGCCTTACCCGTTAACAATATAAGAAAAACAAACTATTTTGCATGTCCATATAGCTTTAAATAAGGCATTTCTAAAATGAGTTTTGTAGCTTTTGAGTTAAATTCTTACAAACAAACATAAAATCTAATATTTCCTCTGTCAATATTAGTGTGGAAAATGTTTCAGATTACCTACTATTCAATAATGAGGTTTTCTTTTAATTTTTTTTTTAAGGTATATAGATATAGTTTTAAGTAGTAGGTATGTAGCTGTACACACAATAAAAGTAGGTAGGTACCAATTTATTAGAAAATTAAAACCTTAAAAAGTACTTACCTAGGGACAGTAGCAGGTGCTTGTGTATAGTTACTGACTTTTCCCATGGGAAACAGACGAGTGTTTATTTGTACCTATAGGTACTTAGTTAGATCAGCGGTGGCCTATTGGTGACTTACGAGCCCAGACAGGCCCATTACTTTGTATAATTTATTTCATCACCACTGCTCTCAAAACCGGTAAAGGAAAACATCGTGAGGAAACCAGCATCTCCTAGAACTAAAATTCGAAGACATGTGACATCTACCAATTCGCACTGGGCCCACCTGGTAGATTATGACCTATAGATACGCACAAACGTGCTTTGACGTGGAGTTGCGGATACCAGCCCGGTATCTTAATCTTAAGTACCTACTTAGTTTAAGCAATTCGAGTCAGTAATCTTTTTAAGCAAAGACATTCAATACTTACTACTTAAAGACGGGACGGCACAAACAACATTTGCACCCGATACTTGTGTCCTAGTGCCACAAGGGAGTATTCCCGTGTGAGCACCTATTTTTTGAGCACCTATGCATTTAGCACCAAAGGTATTCCCATTTCCTATAGGTTAATGCATAGGTGCTCAATAAATAGGTGCTCAAACGGGAATACTCCGCCACAAGTCTATGAGTTTTTAGAGAGAATTTAGTACGCTCCGCTGCCGCTTAAATGTTGCTATATGTTGCTATATTGCTAGATAGCGTTACTGAGACAGTTTTTCTATAATATTTCTTCGCGTGACCTCTCTAGGTATATATAGTGTTTTAATTATTTTTGACTGGCCTGTTGGTCTAGTAGTTAGTGACCCTGACTGGTATGCCGGAGGTTGTGGGTTCGATTCCCACCCAGGACAAATGTTTGTGTGTTGAGCACGATCATTTATTCTGTGTCTGGGTGTAATTTATCTATAATATGTATGTATTTAGAAATATATACCTAAGTATGTTTATCAGCTGTTTAGTACCCATAACACAAGCTCTCAAGCTTAACTTGGGACTAAATGGCGTTGTGTGAAAAAGTTGTGGAAAATTTATTTATTTATTTGTTTAATTCTCTTTGTTTTTTTTTAAGGTTATTTTCATCGACCACTAAGTATTGTTCCAAAACCCACGGGTCGTTGGTTTCTTGGTAGATTCTTAAAAACCCTTTCGTAAAACCGTTTCGCCCCCACAATATAAGAAAATTCACTAAACAAGGAAGAACGCCTCAATGCGCAATATACAAAACAATACCACATGCACGAGCGTTAAGTTAGTGTGTATGTACTGTTGACGTAAGTACACATTTAAATATGTAGCCGACTTCATAAATAAGTTAACAGCAATAAAACTTTTATGGCCCATATTCTTTATCTTGTTTTGAATTTCATCATCTTGTCTGCAAAGCGAGATTTTAGTGTTAAGCCGGCTTTCTGTAACCCTCCCAAAGTTATAGAGTCGGTTTTGCAATCTTCAGATTGGATCCAAATAACTTATCAGCTGGATTTTCTCCGTATGTTGATCCGGATCGATCTCGTTACATATTAAATGTGACGCGCTCCGGCGACAGAATCATAGCCAATGCTTATAGGAACGCGTCGCTTTACAGATTGATAAAAGCGACGCATTGTCTTCTTTGAATAACTAATAGGTACTTGATTTCTAAGTTATTATATTGTGTCGCTTATGAGTAGGTATGACATTAGAATTCCCAAGTGTAGTTGCGGTTAATATTCAAGCGTAGGTTAAAGAAAATCTCTTTTTAACCGACTTCTAAAAAAGGAGGAGGTTCTATGTTCGTGTGTATGTATTTTTTTTTTTTTTTTTTTTTTTTTTTATGTATGTTACCTGATTTCTCCGCCATTTGTGGACCGATTCTCGAAATTCTTTTTTTGTTTGAAATAGTAGACTCCTGAGGTGGTCCCATTCTAATTTGGTGAAGATCTGGTGCTGATCTTCGGAGATATACAACGGAACTCTTCAAAAATAGACGGCAAATCTATCGTGATTGCTGGAATCGCTTGGATGTTTATTGTTTATACAACATCATGACGTATCATCAAGCCTGTATGCTCAGAGGGGTAGGCAGATGTGTTCAATATACCTAGATTTCGACAGTTAGGTATGTAAGTTTAATTTATTAGAGTTAGGTGGATAACCCTATTATAATGACATGTATTGTTAACAATATAAAATGAATTCATGGCAAATGTTTGTATGGGAACAACTAAAAATGGAAAAATAAAAAACTTTTTTACAAAAAATAAAACCGACTTCAAAAATAACACTAAACGGTGTAAAATAACTCTAAATTCGGAAGTCGGTGGCCCATCAAGAATAAGACAAAAGTACCAAAGCCACAGACTTCCTAATTTAGAGTTATTTTACACCGCTTAGTGTTATTTTTGAAGTCGGTTTTATTTTTTGTAAAAAAGTTTTTAGGAAATATGGTTGAAACTTGATCGTAATACTTACAGTTTCTAAGTTACGCATACGTAGGTACCTATGTCATGTTGCCAGCCCTTATACCTAACACAACCATTTTTTCTTTAGTAATACAGGGTGTATTTTTAATCATGTGGCAAATCAGTGTTCTACCTATGAATACAAACAACTTTCAGTATAGGACCAACTAGAAAATCGCGAAAAAAAACAGGTGTCGCATACAAAAATTTGATACCTAACCTACTCGATTAAATTGTATGAAATCGCTGATTTTATTACCGCGATTCTTTAGTTGGTCCCGTAATCAAATATTAACTGGTAGAACCACCTGTGAAAATATGTTCCATGATTTAAAATGCCCACTGTATTTTGACACCAATAATACCACCTAAAATACCACCTGGTATTGCATGGAGTAAAAAGCACGTTTTTTTTCTAAAATCATTACCTACCTACTTAAGAAATGCGACATTAAAGGGCTAAGGTATTATATTATTCGATTTGTAAGATCCTGCCTGGAATCCTAGTTAGGAAGCAACCAAGCAGTCGGTACCTTAAATCGGATACAATGAGTAAATAAATAATAATATTCCACAACTTTTCACACAACGCCATTTAGTCCCAAGCTAAGCTTGAGAGATTGTGTTATGGGTACTAAACAGCTGAGAAACATATAACTTATATATTTCTAAATACCTACATACATATTAAAGATAAATTACACCCAGACACAGAACAAATTATCGTGCACAACACACAAACATTTGTCCTGGGTGAGAATCGAACCCACGACTTCCGGCATAGCAGCCACAGGGTCACTAACTACTAGACCAACAGGCCAGTCGAATCAATCTGTCCTAACTGCGATTACATCTTCCGATTTCGTAGTTATAGGATCGTACAAATGGAATGGTGTAATAAGCCCTTATGAGTAGTAAGTAAATTGAAATTAATAAGCGTGTGACCTCTTAACATACAATGTGTAGTGGTTCATAATCGAAAGAAGCGAGGGTTGTGGGGGTGCCAAAATAACTAATAGTTTTCGCGGGGGCGTGTTAGCATTTTTCTTCTGGCGGTGACGGGCGGGGGAGGCGAGGGGCGCGCGGTGTGGGGGGCAGCGGGGCTGGAATAACTCTCTTTCAGGAATGGCTACGCGGATCATTTATACTTCATCGGCTTTGTTAATAACAGTGTTGTAAGCCTCCAACAATGAAACGAATGTTTGTTCTTTTCCGAAGAACGGGACTCTAGACAAGGCAAAATTTTCTTCCAAGAATCAAGGTAATTAAGCTGTTTTTGAAGGCTTTTAAGCAACTTTTTCCTCCGTTTACCTACTTAATTTACATCACGGAAGGTATAGGTAGGTAATATTCTAGGTATCAAACTTGAAAGACTGGCTGAGGAAGACAACAATCCAATCCGTTCAATCACAAAATGATGTCACTCAAAAAAACAGTAACGTTAAAATGGAACTGGGCTGGACACAAATGCCGCATGATGAAGATAGCAGGAAAGCTGGACTCCTTCGATCAGGACTGGTCCCAAAAAGTCCTTGACAGAGTGAGGTGGAAGGCAAGTAGGGAGGCCTTTGCCCTGCATTAGGGAAATATAGGCTAGTTAATAATAATAAAGGTAGGTAACAATTGTTCTAAAATGTGAAAAGTGCTTGATTATATACTTTCAAAAAATTCATCCTACTAATCCTACTAATAATATAAAAACGAAAATTTGTATGGATGTTCGTTACTGTTTGACGTAAAAACTAGATACTGAATGAATTTTAATGAAACTTTACAATAACATAGCTTATACATCAGAATAACACATAGGCCATAATATATAAAGATATTTAATGAATCGTCCAGAATATATTATAACGATAAGTGTAAAGTATTTAAGCAGGAAAACATTCTGCCATCTGCGAGCTATTCTGACGTGCGCTGCAAAAACCGTTACGAGTTACACATATAAAATGTATAATGGGAATGTTTTTCTTAAATAGTCCTACAAGAAAGCCCGCGGCAGTATCGTCAAAAAAAAGTTAAAATTAAATACAATTATAAAGATAGGTAGTTCCTACCTTGAAAATGAAAATAAGCTGTTTAAAATACTAATCCTACGCGGACGAAGTCGCGGGCACCAGCTGGCATAATTTTTCACGTCACCAAAAACCTAGTGAAACTAATTTACAACTAGATACGCTCAGCTACAAAGACCCTTGATCGCTCAAGTCCTCAGTAAGGGTTGTGTGCCTCGGGCCCGTTCGGCGCCACTAAAGCCTAAGCCCAATTCTTCCACCTACACCTGTTTTACGTCCCAATGAATCGCTGCATGCAAATAAACCAGCGTTATTGTTTCTTTGAAGGGCGCGTAAGACGGTTTAGATCTTTATTTACTCAGTAGCTATATTAAGTTCCTGCGTAGGTGAAATAAAGATGAAATTTCCACTTTCACGATAAGCTTTAGAGGTGAGCGAAAATCAGACCACAATTGTATGACTTTTTGACGGTATACCGTCAACAAAGTTGTAGTCTATTCGCTTGTGGCAAACCGTATATTAAGTAAACGTTTAGTGTGTATTATGTGCTGTTACATTACATTAACAGCTATTTAAAACAATGTGGATAGACAAGGGAGTGCCGCTGCCACTCCTTCACGTCGGGCGGTGATTAATTGCACGCCCCCGAGAACGCCCGGAAAATCACAACCCTTTCGCTTCGTCTTAATTACCACGCCTCGCTTCAGCGACGCGCCCCCATTGGCCAGCTAAACGTGCCGCTCTGTCGCCCCGGCTTTTAATTGGTCGCTGGTAATTAACGCTATGTAATCACCAACCGCGTCGCGCGAGGGGCGACTCTCCTAATTTGAATTTTTAATTACTCTCGCCCGCAAGCAGTGGAACGCCATCCGATTGGTCGGAGTGTTCCTTGTTTACACTCAGAAACAATGCCTATTGTCTTTGCGATGTTATCTCGCTTCACACTATATTCTACTGGTTTCATGGTGGTACCTACTACATTGTATTTAGAATAATTTCTTCTTTTGTTTTGAGATTAAAATTAAATGACTGCACTGTCTGAACGGGTGTACCGTTATAAGATTTCAACGAATCAAAACTGGCTTGGTTAGTTCCTGAGCCCATGGAATAATCTAACCCCACCTAGGTATCTAACCTGCAACGATTATGCTTCTCAGAAAGGCTAATCGCAAACAAAGTAGATAATGTTCCGTACTGAGTTATGAAAACGATCGTGCAGAGTGCATTCCCCGCATTCCCAGCAGCATTAGATCCCACGTATGTTATGTGAGGAGAGAGGCGAGCGCATGCCGAATTTGCTCATTACTGAAACACCGCCTGCGCCGGGAGCCGAGATTTATCCCGTCTGCTGTACCAATGAGACCATTAGCCGGAGTTTCAGTGCCCACAATTCCAAACTACTTTTAGCCTTCATCTATTTTTAATCTCCACGTGCTTTTTGCGACTCTTTTTAAAGAGTGTCTGAAAGGTTTGGCTGAATTTCAATTGCAGGAATAACCTAAGAGGAGTTTTATCTTGATAAAATGCAAAATTAAAGGTAGAAGCATGAATTGCTGCGCAGGCTATTCGGATAGTATCTGCATGGTGTCGTGGCACTTTCGTAATTGATGAGTTACGATCTATTCATTAGACATTGCGAAGTGCTAAACAACATCGGCGAGTAGGTACGTGTGTGCGCGGCTCCGATTAGAGAGGCGATAGACGGTAGCTAAGGAGGTGTTTATGCGTCCGCGCAGCAGCGCGAGTGACGTTGAGTGACGCGGCCGGCCGCGAGCCTCCCGCTTAATAAGGTAAATGAGATGCGGAGCCTGCGCGAACGCACAGCCCCGGCTTAAATTAGCGCCGACTCGCGACTCGCGCGCTCGCCTAACAAACGCCTTGTTACCGAAGGGATTTATCCTAAACGAGCGGATTTTCTACCGAGATCTCGCGTTCAGGAATCGAATTTAGCGAATCCGTCGAGGAAAACGTTCCCGTAACGGTCGAGTGCTGTGTAGCCATTTGCACAAAAAATACAATCGGATACGGATCGTGTGCAATTGTGTAGAAACTCTTTAATGACGCTGTGAATATATTCATGTTTAAAATAGAGCGGTAGGGGCATTCGAGGTATTTTACACAAAAACAACGCAATGCAGCAATAACATCATTACTGGACTGGCAACTTCATCTGCATTAAAATAGTCCACGATATAACAAGAATAATACATTAAGATGAAATAGACGAGTAGTTGTAATCGACAAAAACGTGGTCAGCTACATTTTTTCCCCAATTAAAAACAGCTCGATGGCAGTTTTTTAGTGCTTTTATTAGTTTTTGGTCAGGCACGGTTTTTACCCGGGGCACGGGTCAAGCGAGCTGAGACAAAGCGCGGCGTGGATGCGCGCGCGTCGTGCCAGGCGTTTGGTTCCGCGTGCCGACCGACCATTCAGCGCTAATCGCTTCATTCACCGCCGAGCGAGCGCTTTTTCCCCGTGGCCGATCGGTCATGCATTCCGAACGCGGACACTGGCGACTGTACCCGATATCGGTTTGATGTGGCAAATTAGCGCGTGCGTAGCCTCCTGATGTCCCCTAATACAAATAAAACTATCTAATTTGGAGAAAGAAGCGCTACTTCAAACATAGCACTGAAAGAAGCTGCCCCAAATCGTACGTCATGGTTTAATTTCCTATTGAAATTATATTTTTATTTAACTTACTACTTTCATAGCGCATAAAAGAGCTGTGTAAAATATATCATAGTGCACCATTATAGGTACGTGGTCGGCAGTCGTGTCGCTGCTACAGCGGTGGTTGAGGTGAATTTCACGGATAGTTGACAGTGGCCTGAGCGTGAGCACGACATTGCGACACCCAGCCTGCGGATGAGCTGAACGCAGGCAGATACTAGATGGTTTTTTCTTTGCGATAAGTGTCTATTTGCACAAAATATGTTAGTGTTAGATTCAGAGTTTCGGATGTAAACCACTCGTTCTTGCCTGTATTCCAAAAAAACTAAGTACCTATACTTCAAATTCGGGCGCCACGTCGTACCTACTTAAGTTTCTTATTCCTTTTTAATAGACGCAAGGTTATGATTAATTTATTTGGCAGCAACTAAGTACAATAAGTACCACAGCCATCAGCAGACGTTGTGTTGGAAAAATCGAAAGCTACGAAAGGAGCTTCTCGTTTTCATTTCGTTCTTGATATGCATTTACATGTGTTTTATTTATATATATTATATTTATAGTGTACATATTTATGTATTTATACTGAACATATATTGGTATTGCTTGTTTTCTTTTCTTTTTTCATTTTAAATTGCACCTACCACTGCTTTTATCTACATCACCTGAAGGTTGACTGGTAGAAAATGCATATGGCATTAAGTCCGTCTTTGTACATTAGTGTGCTTGAAGTATAAAATAAAAAATAAATAATTAAATCACTGAACCTGATATTAATACTGGTTCTTCATATATCAGCAAGCGTAACGAGGTAGGTACGTATATTCGCGGAACAAGGTCACAACAGAAAAAATCCTTTGCGATACCAAAACAAGGTTCACTCTGAGATACTTCTTCTATTTCCTAATTTCTTCAGGATATCATCATAAATATGTGGGTAATTTATTTTCAGGAAGAGTTTATTTGCAGTATAATGTCACAACAGGAGACGTACTGTTGGAATCTGACGCAGAACACTCTTGTTGTTTGTTTAACAGAAATGTTGCGTGCAGTTCAATAGCATTCGGACGTTTACGGTGCGAGTTTTGACTTCGTCTTGGTTTTGGGAATTTAATATATTTAGTAAGTGAGTAACTATCTAACTTCAATTACGATGGTTAATAATCTTTTATCGTAGGTAATTTCTACAATAGGAATATTTTATGTATTTTTTTTCTGCATAATGTTGAACCAATAGATACACTTGTTCCAGTCGGCTCGCTTAATTTTTAACCACTGGCAAAATCTTAACTTTTTTTTAATAGGTTTTGACTGGCCTGTTGGTCTAGTGGTTAGTGGCCCTAACTGCTATGCTGCTGCTATGCTGCTGCTATGGTAGAAGGTTCGATTTCCACCCAAGACAATATGTTTGTCTGATGAGCACGATCATTTGTTCTGTGTCTGGGTATGGATCTATAGCTTCGTTGGCACTAGTACCATTTTAAAAGAATCTGAAAATAATGGAGCTTATGTTGATTTTTTTATCACTAGTTGCACATTATTATTTTAGGCACTTGTGATTTTTTCTAAGGGTGAGACCTTTATAGACAGCTTTCAGCTTTGTATTATGAAGGCTTAGGAAGTAAGTATTATTTTGCGTGACATCTACCCACGACCACTTACGGTACGACCTGAATAAATATTCTGTTGACGTAAGTTGAGCGTTACTTATTTTATTCTTAACCACACTTGCCTCTTGCTGTAAATGCCAAAGAAGGATAACATCATCATAATTTGCCTAGCTTTTTTACAAACTGATGAACTGATGTTGGGGTCGGCTTCCAGTCTAGCCGGATGAAGCATGAATACCAGGGCTTTACATGGAGCTCCACAACCATCACGACCCAGTTAGGTATTGGGCAACACATTACCGCTTGGATAAACTGGTGGTCAGATTTTAGGCTTCTGACTATCTGTAACGTCTGTCATAGATCTACAAATGACAGCTAGGACCAACGGCTTTACGTGCTTTCCGAGGCAAGAAGGAATCTTGATTTATAAAGAATGGTCTCTGGCTAGGGGTCTTTAAGTCGAGAGTGAACAGGGGGTCGAGTCTGCTATTGCAATCGTGTCTCAATGACCGGTCAATGATCGATTTTTGACGTATAACGTAAAACTTATGACACATTTCCCATACAAAAACTGACAAAGTTCTCAAATATTCGATCAATGACCGGTCATTGAGACACGATTGCAATAGCAGACTCGAGCTCCAGGTTGTTTCTCGGCAGGCGTGCTTCATCGTCGACCACATCATCGCTTAAGTACCATCAGGTGAAATAGTGGTCAAACGCGTGCCTATCAATAAACAAAAACAGTCAGTCCAGGCTTAGCTTGACCTTTGATCGACCCGTGAGGTTGTAAATATTTAGCCACAAGCTCCAAAGTAGGATAAAGATAACTATGTTTTTCAATCCAGAAACGCATGTTTTTTTTGGTAAAAATCTAGGTACTTACTGTCTGATAAAAACGCGCACCTTATAAGGTCGAACGTAGTACACTATAGGTACAAAGTACCTTGTTTAGTAAGCCGCTAAGCTACCGTGAAATAAGAACCGGCCAACAATGAGTCACCGAGTTACGTATGACTCTTAAATAATCGCTTGTTTTTCACACAACACACACAAAAACACTCATGGAAACGCTTTAAAGCTCATTTTGGTAGACGAAAGTGATTGAGTGTTTCTAACTGTTAATTTATTCGGGACCTCGATCGAGTGTCAGTTAACGTTAAACTTTACAGGATGGTTGATAACTAATAATTTAAATAATTTTGTCAGCGTGCCTTCGGATTTCATTGAAGTTCAGCTTATAATAAAGGGTAATCGGCAATTTCATCAACTTTGTCTTTTTAACCGACTTTCAAAAAAGGAGGAGGTTCTATGTTCGTGTGTATGTATTTTTTTTTTTACACACTTTCTCCCCCATTTGTGGACCGATTCCCAAAATTCTTTTTTTGTTTGAAAGAGTATACTCCTGAGGTGGTCCTATTTTAATTTGGTGAAGATCTGGTGCTGATCATCGGAGATATACAACGGAACTCTTCAAAAACAGACGGCAAATCTGTCGTGATTGCTGGAATCGCTTGGATGTTTATTGTTTATACAACATCATGACGTATCATCACGCCTGTATGCTCTGAGGGGTACGCAGGTGGGTACAATATACCTAGATTTCGTCAGTTAGGTATGTTAATTTTAATTTATTAGGGATTAGTGGAAAACCCTATTATCATGACATGTATTGTTAACAATTAAGAATATAAAATAAATTCATGGCAAATATTTTTATGGCAACAACTAAAAATGGTTAAATAAAAAACTTTTTTGCAAAAAATAGAACCGACTTCAAAAAAAACACTAAACGGTGTAAATTAACTCTAAATTCGGAATTCTGTGGCTTTGATGGGTTTGTCTTACTCATGATGGGCCACCGACTTCCGAATTTAGAGTTATTTTACACCGTTTAGTGTTTTTTTTTAAGTCGGTTTTATTTTTTGCAAAAAAGTTTTTTATTAACAGTCATTTGCGTATGGTTATATCAAACAGAAAAAAGAAATAAAGCACCCTGCACATGATGGTAATTAAATCCTTAAAGGTGGTGTTATATTAAATTTTTCTATGATCATAATCCCTGTAGGTGCTCGCGAGGGTTTAGTGACGGGGTCACGCATCGGACGGACAGATACATGTGCGCAGCCGCGTGATTAGTGTGCGCGCGCAGCAGCCGCTGTAACCCAAGCCGTGCGCATACGCAGCGCGCCGCGCGCCCGCGCCATAACATAATTAAAAATGATTTAAGGCATTCGCTCCGGCTGCTTTGTTTCGCGCATTATGTTTCACTTGTTCGCGTCGCAGTCGCGCTCGCACCTCCATTTTAACGCGCCCGCTCTTAATTCTGTCACAGTTTTTATAACCCTTTTGTATTTATTAATTCCCTTTCGGCTCCGGTAGCTCTACGCTTCTCAGAAAACGATTTTGACGTGACATTTCTTTGGGTCGCGCCGTGTCCCTGTGTTAATGAAGCGTCCGATTTCGGCGCCGCCAAAAAACAATCATATTTTGTGTAATCAAAGCGAGGTCGCATTCTATTCCAAAAACCGTTAATTAGCACTTCTCGAAACTTTTTGTTGTTGACTTTGTTTTGGTTCGAATAACATTGGGGATCTCATCATAATTCATCGTTTTCAGACACCATCAATTGTAATGTTTTCATCGCATCAAAGTGGTAAGGAATTCGGGGCCCGTTTGCCGTAATAATATATCTACGTTTGGAAACGTTCGCTAAAAAGGTATAAAACGGTGGTTAAACTGGCAAACAATGGCGAGTCACGTCAGCGACAATACAGTTGCAGGGTTAAAAGTACATATTTAAAATGATTAAGTTCGAGTTGTTGACGCGTCGCGGCTGGTTATCGAATTTCGGAAATCGAGCAACCGTGTCCTGGCCGCTACCAAATCATTTTCCATGGTTCGTTCATTGTTGACTTTGGAGTCGAGATTTCATGTAATTACCAAGCCTACGATCAGTGTGATAGCAGCAGCACATTTAATATATAAACGTATGGTATAAGATTAGCGAAATCTATAGGATTTCTTTTGTGCTCTTAACAGTTAAATGAGTCCAATCTGTTCTTCCAATGTTGTTAAGCTGGCGAGCAATAACAAGCAAGTAGCGAGTGTTGCGTCGTGTTTGCGGTCGGCCGGCTGGCGGACACCATTGGCGGGCGTCGGCGATCCATCATGACGACAATCTATCACCAAGCGAGCCCGGCAACAACCGACACGCATGTTTTACACATTCTGTATACCTATAAACACATCTACATATGCGCGCATGTGGGTGTCCATATTCTAACTTTAAGTGCGCAGTAGGTAGCCATAAAAACGTTCAGCGATATACGATCTATACGATCATAAACCAAAGCGACAGGTTTCCTATGGTAATTTGACACTGAGTATTTTCTATGCTAGGCTTAGGATCCGTCTAGTTTGGCTTCCCACTAGGTCTAAGAAGGAATGCAGTTTAAGACGCAACAACTGGTTTCTAATCAAAGCCACGGGGGTATGAGCAAATGAATCACAAAATTGATCTGGCTGAATGTCATCGTCATGGTATCATAGTGTTTTATTTTGTTCTTGCGAATGCAACATAGTAGGTAGAGGTGGCTATCTCGTGGTCCATCTCTGTTAATTAGTTTTTTGTCGGCAGCGGCGGGGCGGGCCGGCCGACGCCATCAAATTACGATGAGTCGGCCTTTCGGCTACCGGCGCCGCGGCCAACAATAATTATACACTCGTTACTACCGTGCTGCGCCCGCGCACACATACACATCACCAATGCTCTCAATAAATTAAATCGGAGAAATTGTTTTGACAACAAATTAATGAACAGAATTTATTCAACTCGAATGTAGAGTTGTTTGCTCATCATTTCAGTAATGTTGGCACTAGCTTGCGGTTTACGTTGATGAGCATCTGACAAGATGAAGACTTTTTTTACATATTTCTAAACGCCCATATATTGTATGCGCATTGATAGGGAAGGGCGCACGCGCGACTCGACCAGTGTCGACGATAAATTCCATCGATAAAATCGGCGGCGTGGACGGCGCGCCCGGTAATTTCTTAACGACAGCGTAACCCGGTGGCGACGCGTGCGCTTACATTTTATTTCTCTCGCATCAAGAAGCCGACTCCGAAATAATCGTTCACCACTCAACTTAGATGGTAATCAAGGCGACTATTAACGACCATCTTAATGTAACTTTTTGGGCAATGAGTTAGAAAGGTTTCGTCCGAGAGCATTTAGATGTGTGTCTCGTATGTTGAGTCACTTTCAATGATCACGATTGAGATAATTTGACGTTAAAACCAAGAAAAGTTCGCGTACAACAATATTAGGTAATTTAACCTTATGGTCCGTGTAGATAAATCAGTTTGCGCGTAGATGCGTAAGGTTGTTCATCTTAGAAGTGGTTAGTTGTTGAAGCATTGTGATTTTAATTGAATATAGATAGAGGTGGCGAGGCTGCTACCGGCTACATTGTTGATGCTATTCACACTGCTCGAGAGCACTTTCTACTAATTACCGCCGTCCACTCGACGATGCAGGGCTACCACATACAATACAATAAACAAGATTGAAAAGTAAAATTATATTATAAATGAACAGAACCCAAGCTACGATGGTTGATGGTACTTTAAAGACAAATGCAAGATTAACATTGAATAGCTCTACAGATTTTATTAGCTCATAATTTCTACAATCCATCTTTCAATCTACCTTCCTTTATACCTCTTTACTAGATCTTGCTTCATCATCATCAAATATGTATAGTAGATGGTTTTGATTGAACGTTCCTCCCGGACCGTAACTTAATTGGCGGACCATGGTACAACCCTAAGCGACGTAGTTGCGCAGTAAGTACCTACGTGCTGCTATGTTACATTATCTTTAATTAAAAACTTCCAGAGGCCATCTCTAGATTAGTCAGAGTCACAAAAAGGGTTACGAGGGATCAGGCGAAACACCTTCGTGATTCGTCACGAATCAAATTTATTTTTATTTTCTTAGAATCCTTTGTCGAAGTTAACCGAATTTGTTGTTCGATAAAAAGTGGCTAATTAAGAAATGTTCGAGCGGCTGTTAGAGATTTGTTGTCCTTTTGTTCTAGATTCTAAGTTATACGATTTGTTTAGGTGTACCGTTCGAGTTTGTGTCGGATAAGGTTTATGTGGCGGCCTTTTAAAACGATTGATAGCCGGATTTATGTTTTGATGGTGATTTAATTGATGCCTGAATCTGTATCGTAAGCTTGACATTCTTAAAGTTTGTTTCCTTAAAACAACAAAGTTTATTGCTATCATTATTTTGGTTTTATTAAGTAGGTACCTACTGCAGAAATATGTTTAACACAGGTTTTTATCATAGGTATGCAGTAAGGACGAAAATTGAATCTAAGGATACCTAGGGCCTACTATCATCCCAAAACCAATTGAACTATCTGCTACATTAGGTGAACATTAACACAGCGTGGATTAGGCATAAAGCTGTAGGTAGAGAGTCGCGATCGGCTATCAGGCTGGTGGTCGCGTCTCGTAGGCTGCTTAGCGCAACGATAATGGCCGCCATTACGCGTCATTCCCAGCATTCCAGCGTCGCGTACGTACACACAATAACAACGTTGCGTATCGACGACAAAACGCCGCTGTCGTGAACCCGGCCTTAGGGTCAAACAATACAATGAATGCTGTGATATTTATAACAGTTACTTTCACCAACAAGCCGTTGGAATTTGGGTAAAACTGTGTACATACAGTTTACTGTACCATAAAGGTATGATTTACGTCCGCAGGGCTGATATATTTGGTAATAGATAACGCACGTGATATGTCTTTTAACTGGGTGACTACAAAGGTTCTTACTTAAACGAGTGACTTTTAATTCTTTAGGAATTCTTCAAGGGGTGAAGTACCTACGGAAGAACAATTTGATTGTGGGATCAAATATGAAAATTGATAAAAAAAAAACATCAGATGTGCGTATCTCGACAGTAGGGCCTGAGTTGAAGGCCAGAGAAGAAGAAGATACAATATTAAAATTAAATTAAAAATTTAAAAAACCCCCATCGCAAAAAAGTAAAACATTTAAAAAGTTAAAAATAACACTTTAGCCATGAAATTTTACGAAACGTCGGGGTACCGCTTAAGTAAGGAATGTTCCTAGTACTTGTAGGTATGTAGGTACTTATTTTAACGGTACCCCGACGTTTCGTAAAATTTCATGGCTAAAGTGTTATTTTTAACTTTTTAAATGTTTTACTTTTTTGCGATGGCGGTTTTTTAAATTTTTAATTTAATTTTTATTTTTAAATTTTTAAACGCATTAATTTTGTTTTATAGAGTTTACAGTTATGAGAATTTTTCAGTGCATTGTATGTAGAGTCAAATGCTGGTTAAAACGAATCCAAACACGACATATCTGCTACTATTTTGTCAAGGGTCTACCTACTGGTGTGCTGGATAGCCTGGCTGCAGCATCAGCTCATCCTGTTGCCATCAGTGCATTGTGTTTAGAATCAAATGCTGGTTGAAATGAATCCAAACACGACATGTCTGCTATTATTTTGTCAAGACTCTACCTACTGGTGTGCTGAATAGCCTGGCTGCAGCATCAGCTCATCCCGTTGCCATCAAGGCATTGTGTGCAGAATCAAATGCTGGTTGAAACGAATCCAAACACGACATATCTGCTATTATTTTGTCAAGGGTCTACCTACTGGTGTGCTGGATAGCCTGGCTGCAGCATCAGCTCATCCAGTTGCCATCAGTGCATTGTGTGCAGAACCAAAAGCTGGTTAAAATGAATCCAAACACGACATATCTGCTGTTATTTTCCCAAGAGTGTATTAGTCTGCTAGATATCCTGGCTGCATCAGACCAAATACACCATAATGTTGCTTATTAATATTACACACATCGGTGTTTGAAATTTTAAGTCACACATATGTTTTTAAGTAAAGTTAATACCCATAGACGTCTAAAATAGCAACGGTAGCTAACACAAAAGAGCTGACAACCTTGAAACGGCTTAACCGATTTTGATGAATTATGTCTAAGAACCATCGCAAGAAACCCTGCTTTCAAATAAAAAAAACCGCATATAAATCGGTTCACCCGTTTGGGCGCTACGGTGCCACAGACAGACAGACAGACAGACAGACAGACAGACAGACAGACAGACAGACACACATACATAGCGGTGAAACTTATAACACCCCTCTTTTTGCGTCGGGGGTTAAAAATACGTGGAAGACATCGACGCACATCTTAAAACTATGAGTCCAGTACAGTGACCCAGGATGTCCCTAATTTGAAAATTTTCGGAGTTTTTCAATTAGGTACATATATCTAGGGAATGCAATTTCGATCTCGCGAGATCTCGAAAACACGAGATCTCGGCCATTTTTTCTATATTCAATCTCGAAAATAAGCAATCTCGTTTTCTTAATCTCGTTCGAGATCTCGACAATATCGATCGAGATTTATATCGAGATAGAAGCTATTTTCAAAATCACAATCAATGTGTGTTTGTGTACTGTGTACCTACATAATTACTTTTTTTAAATAATTCAAAGATGCGCGCCATAATGCCGTATTTTTGTGCTTTGTCGAGAAAAGTTTTGCTGACTTTTTTTAAATAAATAGATTTCATTTTCATTGTTCTGTATTATTCATAACTTCATAGGATATTACAGCGATATCCTAACTAGTATTAGGAGTATTCTAATTAATGTAGTATTCGACTTTTGTATCGATTTAAGGGTGTTTGAGTTTAAAAACCAAAATCTCGATAATCTCGCCAGATCTCGACTTGTTTTGCACGAGATCTCGAAACTGCCAATCTCGACACCAGGTTCAACAGGCGAGATCTCGATTTGCTAATCTCGGCTCGAGATTGCATTCCCTACATACCTACATGTACCTACATCATAATTACTACCTAAAATCGTGATTTTGGTCCAAACCAATGATATTTTAAATTAAGGGAGCGAGTCATGTACCTTTTAAGGAAGAACTTCTTAGAGTTAAATAGGCAAGATGATTTTTCATGGATCTATATACAGTTTTAAGCAAAAGTGGCTTCAGATCAAAACTTAAAAATTTGGGAAGCGGACAATCTCAATGCCGGGGAATAGTCATGTATATAAGTCATGGTATCAGTATGGGCGGTAGTGTTCCTTCCACCGTGTAAGTATGGGATGGTTTGCTATCGTTTCGCACAGATAGTCAGAAAAGATTGAAAGGTAAGTAATCTATGTAAAAAAAAAAACTCAATTGGAACATTCAAGGATGTTTGTAATACCAGCCTGTTACTGTTTCCCTGCAGGATAAAAGCCTCTTTTCATACAGAGAAGCCACGAGCATTGTTCACCACACTCGCTCAAGGCGGATTTGCCATTTCTAACTTATTTAAATACTAGCTGCACCGGCAATGATCGGTCCGCTTTAAAAAAAAATGTTTTCGACCTACCTATTCTCTGGCCTTTAACATCCAAAGATCCTTTGTCTGGCCTGTTGGTCTAGTAGTTAGTGATCCTAACTGCTATGCCGAAGGTCATGGGTTCGATTCCCACCCAGGACAAATGTTTGTGTGTTGAGCACGATCATTTGTTCTGTGTCTGGGTGTAATTTATATATAATATGTATGTATTTAGAAATATACAAGTATGTTTATCAGCTGTTTAGTACCCATAACACAAGCTCTCAAGCTTAACTTGGGACTTTATGACTGGATATTTATTTATTTTATTTATTATTCCCTGACTACAAGACCACGGAGGAATTTGATACCTAACAGACACTTTAATATGTGTATATTAAAGTGTCTGTATATTACACACATACACATATTACTTAGAAGATAAGTCCAGGTTCTTTACAATGTCTACTTTCACCAATGGGCAACTAAATGTCCAAGATTAGATTACAAACTTAGAAAGTACATAATTATGAAATGCACTAAGAACTGCGACACAGTTACTAAATTACCACAGTATTACCGTATACAAAAATTGTAACTAAGTATATTTTGTCCCAATAAATATTTCATTTGTATTAAAAAAGTCACATTGTACCTACTTGCCCTGATTTTAGCCATAACCTCGTGTAGGAGAGGTAGGCGTCTAGTCAATAAAAACATGGATGAATGATATTTAGATTAAAGAAAGTGTGTATTCTGTATTCAATCAAGAAGTCTCTTTTTTTTATTTAATTTTCTCCAGCACAGGAAATAACGATCCAGTTATGCCCGCGTATAAGTAAGTAGTCTCGTGATCGCCGCGGTTACATCTTTATCCAACAAGGCACCTAGGGACCGGAGACTCAGGGGCGCGCAATGAGAGTCGCGCATAATTGCGCAGCCGCAGCCTAATGTGCGGTGTTGTGGAATGTAGCACTTTCCATGTTAACGAGCGTGTACACCGCCCCAACACGCATCCTACTGCTCCACACTTCTCGCCACAACGTCCGCCGTTTTGTTCCTCACAAAAGTAACACCTATTTGTGGTAATCCTCATCCTATTTTATTACTAAATTTATGATCACCAAGATTTATACCTCAGCTACTTAGTTAATAACGATGCGCCCAACCAATAAGGCAATCTACAGAAATGAATAAACCACTGGATTTCTGGTACATCAACACCGAGACGTACGCTTTCATTACGCACGGAAATAAATCAAAATAATACCAACGTAAAAGATAGCGAATGGAAAATCATCCCCTCCCTGCGCGCCCGCCGCCGTGTGATTTATGCCTGTAATTTTCCGGGCGGTTACGTAAGTAACTCGCGATTTTTCTCTCTGCACACACGTAATTAGATAATTTTCATGAATTTCTCGGACCGACGAGCCCGGAAGGCTTACTTTAATATATTATGTGAGCCCTCAAGCTTTTTTTTCCTGAAGTAACACGTAGCAAAGATTAAGTACACAGAGCACGTTTTATGTTTACAGCGTTTCTTTTCATAGTGCAGTCGAAAAAGGTAAGTTACGCACAAAGTTTGTGCTTACAACAACTTGGGCACACTTTGAAAGGTCTTTATTTATAAAAAGAGGATTAATAAAGCATACAAGCTGTGAATTAATAAGGTGGCGGCGAGCGGTCGCCCGCGCCCCGGCCCGTTCCCGTATTAATTTCTGTCACAGATTTAATTGCTCACCTCTGGCTTAAGCTTTTTAATAAATTCGAGGACAGACAACGAAACGCGACGCGACCAAAAAATACACGACCGGGGCGCGGTCGACCAAAAAAAGGACGGATTTTAATTTATAAAAGACAGGACAAACGATTAATAATTTATTTGTATCCTCGGTTTCTTGCGCGAGAGGGTCGAGCGTTAAAAACAACCGTTAAAACCGGCGACTTTGTATAGCTCGCGCTTAGCCCGAAATGCCAATTGCGGGTAGACACAAGTATACAGCGAGCCGGAATGTCGCTTTAAAAAACCTTGCAAATAAATAAATCGCGTCGCACGCACCGGTCGAGCAAAAAAACATCCACCATATTCGATTCTTTAATGTGATCTTTAAAAAAATAGAAGTAAGCGGAGGCTGCCTCCGATTGAAAATGAATGAGGGCGAGCGCGATAGTGGAAATTAGCATTGAGGTAGGATTCAGGAGCGGCTTTTGTGCGATTATATCGAGGTGTATTCTTTGCGCTTTTTACGGCGGCGGCGAGCCCGGCGCGTCTTTTCAGTCCCCATTACGATCCTGTCGCCTTTTTGTTGCAGATAATTATTGTCACCCTACGATATCACATCGATATCTAGCTATATGCTCTGGGATCGAAGACCAAAAGAAAAGATTCAACATTCAATGGCGTACGTCCCATTCTCTATCTTCATCTGCTCCAGCAGCTTTATGGTTATTAGTTGCAGAAGAAATCGCGTCAATTAATTAGATATGTTCTATTAATATAAAGGATTGTATTTAATTCTAAATAGTAAGCAGTTCTTGCTTATTACAATAACATGATATGAAAATGGTAACAATAGCCCTGATTCGCACAAACGCACTGTGCGCAAACAAGCCGAAAGCCGCAAACGTAGATTAGATCACTGGTGACGTTGGCGCGGTCAGTGCGATCCATAAATTAGCGATTACGCATATATCCAATAATAAAGGCAACAATGGGATTGAATGCAGATGAGCGGGGCGAGCGAGGCGGGAACGGAGCCCGCCGATCGACATTTGTATGCGCTATCTAAGCGCACAATTGGATGCCGGCGCGACTCTTCGCGCTAATGGTACACTATCGAGCGATCGCACACCGCCGGTTGAAAAGTGGAGACCGCCGTGGAATACGGACCACACGCCCGTTTAGTGGCCACAATAAATAAATAAACATTCTTAATAATCTGCGAGTGGAAAAACAATTGTTCAGTTGTTTTCCGCACAAGTTGTTAGACTGGAGGAAAATAGGTTAATGGGGTAACAATCGTTATCGACAGCTTCCAAAAAGGTTATATTCATAGTAAAGATTTGGAAAGGGTGTCATTGCTGACACCCCTATTTAGAGCTCTAAAGCCCTGTACCTTCACTAGTGTTTGCCTCTTAACAAAAATACAGAACGAGCTTTCAACTAAATTGATATCAATAAGACGATGCCAATAAATATTCCACACTTATAACGTGTTTCATTGACACCTTATTAATATCGGTTGAACCTTATAATCCAAACTTAATATGTAATACAATCGAATCAATTTACCTGCAACGTAAAATATGAGATTGTATAAGGAATCTCATTATGGTTTTTAAAAAACAGGCAATTAAGAAGAAATGTCAAAAAACTTAATAATATTTAATGGTGTCCAAAAAATAATTATATGGCATTTTTGTATTATTAACTTGAACGATTTAAAAAGGTCGGGATAATTAACGTGTGCAATAACAATCATTTTAATGTTTAATATTAAGCCTTCATGATGAAATTTACATATTGTGGTGATTCTTTAAGTTTATCGCGTTAATTCTCAAATAATTATTGTGTAAATATGTTTCGTGGAATCTCCTCGCATAATGGTGTAAAATAAGGTTTAATTACAGTAAATTAAAATGATACCTACAGAGTTTTTTTTTGTAATTTATAAGTAGTGTTTAAGTATAAAATCCGTAAAAGAAGCCACCACTTTTCATAACCTGAAGGCAAAATTTCGATAAGGCCTCATTTTATTTGTAAAAATATTATAAATATCAATGTGTTATGCACTGTTCTAGAGGACTTGTGACCTTATTCTGAATTAGGTACTCGACGTCCATTGACGTCTTCAGTTGACACAAATCTAATGCCACATCGTTTATCAAAGTCGCGTAGGTTTGCGAGGAAATTACAGAAAGCCAACTGCCATATTTTCATAATAATAGAGGGGATTTAATAACTTCTTTATCTTTAGTACGACTGTGGCTCATTTTTATATAAGAAGAATAATTCGTCGATCATTGAACTTAATTTGCTTTGGCACATAATGAATGCTTGCAAAGAATGTGACTATGAAGTCCATACTTCATCACTGACAAAGGGGTATAGAACAAGCCATACAGGGTAGAAAGGACATCTATGGACACACATAAGTTCAGAACATGGTCTTGGACTCGATGTTGATATTTATCATCGTTCCTCAAAAAAAAAAAAACAAAGTCTTTATTCAAACTAGGCTGAGAATCAGCACTTTTTGAACGTAAAAAAAAACATAAGACAGTCCCCCAAAATGCCTCACCCTTCGCCACTTCCTAGTGTTTTTGCTGGGAAGAAGTGGCGGAACAAACTCCCCAGCAACACATCTGTTTGATTTGTTTGAAGAACTTGAATCTATACAATGAAATGCTCAATAAATAGCATTAAGGTTTATAAGTATACTTTAAGCTAGCACACTCCAATATACAAAAAAAAAGATTCATATTAATCCTAATTTCGAAGCTTTAACTTTTTTACTTAAACAGTACAAATGTAACCCAATAAAATTATACATAATAGAAGTTTTTTTTTTAATATTTTTGACAGGCCGCGTTTGAGCACTATCTCACCTGATGTATAGATGATGTGGTCCACGATGACGCACGCTTGCTATTCATTCTTGACTTAAAGAACTGTAGGTTTTTCAATAGAGTTGATTTATTTACTTTTGAAGGATCACTGAGTTAGTTAGAAATGATGATTTTTTTCATGGTTTTCACACTTTCACACGAAATAAAGGAAAAAAACCGACAAAGAATTTCAACGGCAGCAGATCTAGAATTATATTAGTATAGAACAATGCCCTTCGATCCTGTATAGGTCATCTTGACTCACTTCGAGCCGATCGCTCAACCACTGTGAACACGTTGATGCATTCTGAGATTTTTTCTTTTATTAGAAATATTGTGTTTTCTATTGCCAAATGTATCTAGTAACTGGCATTGCAATTCTACGAATAACGTTGTAAGTTTAGTTTCAATATGAACAACATTTTATTTTCTTAAATCTTGTGGTCTTTGTCAAAAAAGGTTTGGAGCCACTATTTCAATGGTTCTTTATTCAACACACGGGAGAGAGACAAGACGTTTCAAGGCCAATGTAACAAAGATGAACCTCGTTGTCTAAAACAAGCGTGATTGTTAGATAGTCCATTTCACAATAGAAAAGACCCTGATGACACATAAATTCGTCTTAATAAACGCCAATGCGTTTAATTCATCCTCACATTAGCATAGACGTGTTCAATACATGGCCGAGACCGAATATTACCATTTGCCAATTGATTTGCCGAATTTATTGCTCGGTGTCAATGAGCTCGTCTGGTTGCTGATTGAAATGCGTTTGTATGACTTATGATTTGTGCTGGATAATTATTGGGTATACGAATGTGTTGAACGAATCGTAGGTAGCAATACTTACTGCTCAAAAAATTCGAAAAGTTGATCTTTATGGCAACGGATAGCTTAATCAAAGCCTGTAAGCGGAATCTTATTTAAAACATTCAAAAAAGTTCAATTTATGAATAAAGGTAATGGCCCATTTAGTGTGAAAAATATACCCACGGCGTACAGAAATAAAATATGGCAGGAATCAAAGACAAATGATTATACTTTTCAATGGTAAGTGGCGCATTACTGTGGCTTATGGGGATCATGAAAGAATAATAATAAAAAATGTAATCTACCTAGTACGACAGAGACAGCAATATACGTGTGTTATTACCTGACCGAACGAGTTTGCTTTATGTGTGATGATATTTTGATTTATTAAAACAATGGCAAAATAAGTTTGTTTGTTTCATTTTCAAGTCTAAACCACTGAATCGATTTTGATTAAATTGCCGTGTAGAGATATATTAGATTTGGAGTCGGACATAGTATACTTTTTATCATGTTTCCATGGATAAAATAATTTACAGACAGGCGAAACCGCTGGTGCAGCAAATTATTATCCAATTTTTATTGGTCTGCTGCAAGATTTCTCCAACGAATTATTTTTTTCTTTTTACATATAATGAAAAGTGGGTTAAGCCTGCATTAATTACCACCATTTTCGTTTTTGTACAAAAACATTTTTGAACCGGGTCGGATTATGGGCCATGACCTTTACACTAACTAAACTCAACTGTAAACTGTAACAACAGTAAACTGACTAAAAAGAAGCCTCCTGCTTTATAGGGCGTGCCCGTTTAGGTATTGCAGTGCATATTATTATGTGCAGTGTTGGATTACATCTATAGGTCATCAACACAATGCCACAAAATGATAAACATTAAAATTTGTGCACCCAACAAAGTACATGACATTAGATTTTGACTAGGTAGGCACATAATAAATTATCACGGTATATCATACGATTAGGTAAACCTTACCTATAACATATTGCTTTGATAGTTACAGAAAAGGACGTCTTAAAAGAATGTAATATAATACCTACTAGTGCAAATCGAAGCCAATTTCTTTTACAAGTTTTTTTTCAAATGCATGCAGCGGTTTCTAAGATTATCTGGAGTTTGAAAGCTTCGTTTAAAACTGGTAATAAGATAGCTGATAACTGATAAGGCTTTTCTCTTCTAGTATTTTCTGTTCTTTATAAAACCTTCCATGAAAGTTAAATACCTAATGTTTGTACTTCTAGAAACTTTGAACGTTTAGTGAAAAGTTCATGCGTATTTAAAAATGGATCCTTTACTTTTTTTCCTTTTTATTGAAAGACATAGTTTAGTGGTTGACTTTACCGTTTTTTTTGTAATTAACGCTTTACTTCATGAAATTCTGGTACACGAACAGATTATTCAGCAAAGGCCCTTGACTAATTAAATAAACTCCGCTGAAGATACGTAGGTATCTTGTAAGACAATTGGAATTAATTTAAAACGGTATATTTCAAACGTATTGTTATTTAAACGGAATGCTCAATGTGTCCTGTATCCTGACTAATAGCTCTATGATTAATATCCCGGATATACTGAATAAGGGGGAATCTATCGTAACACATCACTTTCACAAAACTTTTACTATTTTATAATGACCCTAACTTCGTTCCGCCTTAGAATCAATTTTTGCTGTGTGTTACCTTATTAGTTTAAGCTTAAGGGAAGGTTCATATCTGACGGAACATACGCCGAGCATTTGCGACAATGTACGCTCGACGCACTAACGTATTATCGGTTGAGTGTGAACGGTCAAGTGTTTTTCTATACATTTGTCTGTTCTGGCGTTACGCGACCGATAATACGCGACGCATGTTCCGTCAGATATGAACCTACCCTAAAACGTCTCAAATATCTAATTGTCACCTGATAATGGACTAGGAAAACATTTCTCTCCGTCTGTCATGTCTTCAAAGAGGGCGCTGCATTCGAAAAAAAATTCTTCACATTTTTTTTTTCGTATGTTTTAATTGTTTTTAATCGACAAAAGATAGCCTTTGTCTGTCTCCAGGATAGGATCTATCTCCTTGCCAAATTTCATAACTACTTTCTCATTTATAATATTATCTAGTGTGGATAAGTAGCACATATCTATATTTATAACAGGGACACCACATTGAGTTATAGAGAAATTAGTTTTTGGTTGAAAAGGTGGGTGCCGTAAAGGGTGATTAAGGGATCACGTCAAGAATATAGGTAGCAGCATAATTTTTAAAGGTACTTAATAAAGGCTAGGGACGCTCTCTTTCTGCGATGGAGACATTAATTGCGAAGTTGTAAATGGTTACGCGTCGTGGTCTAGGGAGACCAAAGACATAAAAGTTGTTTTTACACTGTATTGTCCAATTTCAAGCATATACACTAATATTATAGAGCTAAAATTGTAATCTCTGGACCGAACAGATTTTGAAAATTTATTACCTATAGGAATCCACATTATTTGTCAGTGTCATAGTCAATACTATATTTTCAAAACTTAAAAGGGGCGGAGTTGAAGGACGAAATGCACGGAATGCGGACAGAGTTGCGAGGGAAGTGCGGGTATACCTAGGTATGTCTGTAAATTAGTTTTTACAAAACTTTTACAATATAACTATATTTTTTAACTAGAGAGATGAATAGGTTTTCCACTATCAGACTACTCCGAGAAGACACACCGAAAGAAACTTAAAGGTCTCTTTTCTAGTTATGTACATGTAGGAATCGAACCTGTAACACGTTACGTAGCTCACACTGAATCACAAATGTCAACCGTTCTGTTTTCTTCCTTCGTTCTCTTTATGCATATAATAGCACTACACTTTTTAAAAAAAGTGTGAAAGATGTCAAACATATGTCGAATCTGACATTTCATGTTAGTTCTCTTTTTCACCACGTTCTTTCATGTCTGTCTGTGAATTGTTAAAATAAAAATAAATAAACAAATTCTGACTGTAGTTGGGGCTTTTAATGGGCATGTGTGTGTTTAGGTATTGGCTATAAACAACAGCAGCACCTAGCAAAATTTTGTTCACAGGGATTGCGTGTATTTTCCGATACATTACGTGAATTTCTATTACAATCATTAATCTTTGCAATTAAAGGTATTTCTTGGAGGTGTTTCAAAAATCCTGTTAATATCTACAGAAAACCATAGCTTAGAATCTGTCTAAATTAAAATTGTTTTCTAGATTTAGTATTGGAAACCAAACTTTCTTGCCACTACCGCATTCACATTTACTCATGAGTTCATGACTACAAACACACGCACATAATTATAAAACACAACGAAAATTAACAAAAAACATAAAAGCACCAAATGATGATGACTGGGATAAATGCAACAGGGTAATGGAAGGCACCAAAAAGAGAGGGCACTAACTCATACGCAGGTACAAGTAATTATAAGAGAACTTAATTATTTCGCTCCTTTTTTATTATTATATCAAGCGTTATTATAAGCATTTGTGCTGTCAGAATCTGATAACTGATGAGTCTTGGAAATGAAACAATTAAGTGGTGGAAAATATGAATGCTTTAAAGGTCTTCTTGATATGAGAAGGAACAAGAATGTTTCGCAGCTGTTAAGCTTTTGTCCGATAATTTATCAACAGCAACTTTTAGTGTATTCGTGGTCAGATTTACGGAATACGACCCAAAAGACCAAATTTTTCTTTATCCCGCTTTGCCAAACTAAGAGTTAATGTGCTACGCATTTTCCTTTCCGGGACTATCAGAATATTTATTTCTCGATAGTTCTGTCGTTCACCCAATACTCGCGGCGGTCGTCGCGTAGTAAGTGATAAATAAAACGTAATTGAGAGACGGAAGCAACCAATGAGTAAATCTCGTCCGTCAATTTATTTAAATTATTTATTAGTGGTCCGCTATAGACACCCGACGATCAGCGGACGGACGCCCCTACTGATGCAATTATGGCGGATGGATACTGTTATCGATATCCACCGATGTACCTACTTTTAATATTACAGACTGAGCCTGGAACCTAAGATAGAAGCATGCTTGTTGGACATGACTACATACAGAAAGCACAGCTAATAGAAACCTCTATTCCTAGACAGTACGTTTTGTCGGAAAGTTTATTGATAGAAAACATTGTCTGTAGACATCTCGGTACGGAAGCACTGTTGACAGAGATCTCTGCTCGTAGATCTTGTCATAAACTTTGTTTGAAGAAACCACAGTTTGCAGATACCTTGATTCACAGAAAGCAGGATTCTATTAGTGCTTTCTGTATGTAGTCATATCGAACCAGGCGTGTTTCTATCTTAGGTTCCAGGCTCGTGGTGACTACACCCAAAGAAGAGTCGGAAGTGGTCCTGAGAGAAGCAAAGCACCTTCGGATATAAACCAATCATAACGTTGATGCTGTCATGTTGAAGTAAGACTTGTATAAAATGAACAAACCATTAGCACAAAAGTCACAAAAGACTAAATCACATCCCGAATTAGTTAATTTGTGCAGGCACAACACAATGGATGAGGAAATAACACATACACCCACATCTACGTATGTATGTACCGGGAGATTGTAATTGGCGTAATTGGACGAATCTGGACGCACTTAATAATGCCCCATTGTCGTCATTCAAATGGCAATTCATCGTTTGTAAAAGATATGATTCATTACTTTTAAATTAAAAAGTTTGACGTAGTTGTTCAGGGGTAGTGTGTGAAGCTCTTGTTGGTGGGCTGAAAGTAACCGTTACTGTTTAGGAGACAATTTTGAAGATCGTCATGATTATTTCATCACAGCCACCTTGCTTCATCATCAGCTTAATGAAGTTGCGAAAAGAGTAGACAGATGAATTGGTTACATTTCTTTTCAACTTAGTAAATAGCAGGTTTTTACATGGAGTGACTGCTTACAATGTCTGACCCCCACAATGCCGTTGCTTCCCTTGGCTAAAACTGTTTGGCATAGTTGACCCTAACATAGTTGGTAAAAAGCGAGGCAGATAATGATGAGATGACCTAATCATTCAAAACATTTCTTTTCTATGATGAACAGTAGGTACCTACTCCCTTTAACTGATAAGTGAATGGGTGACCACAATCCCACTGAGCCGTAGAGATCGAGATCGTGCTTAGGCAAAGTCCGCAGTAATTTTCACCTTTTTAACCTCTTATAAATGTAGTAAAAATTAAAATGTGTTCACGTGGTGCTGGGGAGTTTGTTCCGCCACTTCTTCTTCAAAGTCAAAGAGAAAAGAAAGTGATGAAGAGCGGGATTTCGAGCGCTGACTTGGACTGTGTTATGTAATTTTGACGTTTAAAAAGTGCTGATTCTCAACCTTATTTGAATAAATGAATTTAGATCTTTATTATTTATCAAAATTGAACATACAGGCGATGTGAAGACTGAAACGTGATTTAAGAATAAAAATTGCTCAATAGAAATTAAATTAAACGGCCGTATACCTACCTAATAATATTATGTAATTCCCATACCTAGGTACTTGATTCCTGCCCATAAATAGAATTCCTTATTGAAGCGCGCTAAGGATTACTTAACCAAATCATAATAATATGAAGGCATGTATTTGATGTCTTTATTTGGCTTTGGTATTATATCGATATTATACCTTAAGAACGAGTAGATTCTACCTACAGTCAGTGCCAAAAATATTGGGACGAACACATGTTTCAAATATTCTCAACAACTAGGAGAATTATCTTAGTTGTCTTAATCTCAATTGGATAAAGTTGTTGTCAGAATGACAGTTGTCGTGTATTGTCTTCATTCGGAAACATTTCTTATGTCATTTAGTTTATAGTTCATGTTTATATGTAGTTGTTTAGATACCTAAGTATGACGTTTCTTAGCCGCTAGTAAGATTCTCAGCTCATATTATGTTTCACAATGTACTTATTTCACCGTGGTGCCGAAATTTAGGTACATCAGTGGGTATTGGGTGGGTTGGGTTTGTAGAATACAGTGACTTTTTGGGAAATAAGATCTTTCCCTGTAATTTGTATGTATTTTCTTGCAAATAAACATTTTTGATTTGATTTGATTTGATTTGATTCCAAGAACCATTCCGGGCTTTTGGGGCGCGCTTCATATTTTCTTAAACCTATCAAAGACAATGTGACTACAACCTTTTCCTTTGGCATAACCTATTTTATCTTTTACCGCTGTATAGGTACTAATTTCTTTTGTCATTTAGTGTCGAAAGTCCATATTTTTATACCTTTAAGATCAGTTACCTATTATGAATCAAACAACTGGTATGAAGACCAATACAATATTGGACTGCTGAATATTTTTACAATTCTTCTACAAATAGAGTTCTAGATTTTCTTAAAATTAAATAAAGCATTTATTTAGGAAAGGCTTATTAGGCACACACTCCTAAAAGAAGAGAAAAAAAATGGCAACAGGTTGAAACACTCACAATAAAATAAGTTAAGCAAAAAAAAACTTACCTTGATGTTTCATTGGCGCGGTGTAATCGATTCCACGTGCGACAAAACTGTGTGACAGCAAACATTTAGCTACAACCCCACCTACCCCAATGGTAACTATTCTCTTTTAAATAACAAACGAAAACAAAAAAAGAACTTGATAATATAAACTTACCCATTGATATCAGTGACAGACCAGAAATGCCTGAGAACAGCCCTGGCCAACAGGTACCAGATCTGCGTCCACACCCACGAGGACTTGTCGATGGAAGCCGATAGGAACTGCTTGGTCTCTTCATCAGGATACAGTTGGACGAACTTCTTGACAAGATCCGGACTTAGGCGATCCTTGTTCACACGGTACCACTGCAACAAAGGCTTAAGTATACTGTACTGTCACAGCATGTACCAGCAACAGCATATTGGCGTAGCTAAACATGGATTTTATAATTTACTACATGTATTATTTCCTATCATTAAAAGTAAGAATCGTCTCGTTTCTTGTTTTTCTGAATGACAAGCAGTTACATTAACAATACCTCACTCCTGATGGCAGCTAATTCCTAGAGGGCAGGAGGTATTCCTTTACACAAACATTTACGTTTAAGTCCCAAGTAATAGAGAGCCAGCCTATTGCCATGAATTCCCGGACTTCAGACTCCCGGTGAAGAAGAAAAGATGTTTTACAGGCGAAACCCAAAAATCATTTCCCGACCCAAAATCGAATGGAAGTCTTCATGTTCAGCAGTAGCGTTTACGACCACTAGACAATCGAGGCAGTTTACATTTTTGCATGACTCCACTTGACGTAGTACTTATGCAGTACACCAAGTACAAGTTTCCTTGTAACGCAATAAATTATGCAGACAAATAAATTACGTAAACATACATTGGTACTGATAAATCGTAATCTTTCCTAATCTATCTTGTCGAACTTGCAACTGACAAATTATCCCCACAGCTAAAAAGTTGCATAATTTCCTTATAAAGCATCTAACGTAGGATCTAGATGAGATGTCTCAAGCAAGACATGCTGCGTCTACAGCGTTACATATTAGTAATGACATGATTAAAGGCAAATCGCAATTTCTTCTTCTCGACCATTATACAAATTGATGTTCAACAACCCACTGCAGCAGTTCTTAATGAAAGCATACAAAAAAGAGTAATCGAGTGCAAATAAGAGAGTGTAGTACGAAAGAAGCGTGCATCTCGTCACCCGTTGTGTGTTTAAGTCAGCCGCAGCGGCCCTACAAAGGGCAACGCGGCGGCTGTTAATTTCACGCTGCCTCGAATTAACATTTCTTTACGCCACAGAATAATGACGAATTAAAAAACTTCTCGCCTCTACATGTAGCCGTAATGATGGCGAGCGGCGAGCGAGACGGACGATGCGAACTCATCAGCCCAACTTAATTAATGCCAGATCTGTCTTTGTATTAAAATCGAACGGCGGCCATATAAAAAATTGGGAAGGTGGTACGGTCTGCATATGTTTGATATGGGTTCTCCGTAGTGTTTAATTACCGTATGTAATTAAGGTGTGTATAATTAATGTTCGATAGCAATTATTAAGTATTTTTTCTGTTCTAATTGGGATTCCTAATTACACGGATGTTGTTGCGAAACATAAAAAAGCTACAGAGGAACAACTTTGTGACCAGAAACGTAAACTTATGTATCAAGATCCAGGTACCATAATAATTGTCAAAAATACAAGAATGAACGTCGTTGCGGGTGACAAATGAGAACATAAGTGACAGAATACAGCTTCAGAAGGCAACACACGGAACTCCAAATTGTCTAAAACCGGTAGTTGAAACAATCGTCACGGCAAATCGAAACGTCAGGCCGGGAGCTCGTATTCAATTTTATAGTGAGTTCGACTCGAAGCGGCGATAAATGATGGCCGCCTTTACTTTGTGTAATACAATCAATGTTTTATACTATTATTCATCCGATTAGACACCGTTTTTACGTTCGGCTACTAGTATTTCTAGAGCTGTTTTTTGTGCATCAGGATCTTTTAAATATTTGAACTCAGCGGGAGGAACTCCAGGTATTTTGTTCAAGGCAGATTAATAATTTTAATTACAGAAATAAATAGATAGATTGCAATCAAACATTATTTTAAAAAGTCTACGCAGACAATGACAACATAACCATATCTAGACATTTTTACGGCGAACGGCAAAAAGTATAGTAAAAACCGAGGGAAATAAATGTTTAGTACTGAATACTGATAGCGAATCACGGTGGTGATTATGCAATGCGCCGTCTTTACATTTAAAATAGCCTGCATCGGAACTACGCCATTCGACGAGGTAAATCCTCGACGGAATACAAGTCGTGGAAAATTTTGAATCCTAAATTATAAGGAATCAATAAAATTATTTGTAAAAAAAACCGTAATCTTCTATAGACTTGTTTGAACTGTTTATATATTACAGTCGGTTTTGTTTCAAAATTACACAAACTTCCCTGCAGTTACTAGAATAATGTAGACTGTTCTGGTCAAGTTATCAATAATCCATTATTTAAGAGGAAAATGTGTTTGGTACCGATTATAATCTGTTAACCCCGAAGCAGAGCAAAATTTATGAATCATGCTTTGTCTCCATGTCATAATACTTTTTTTATACGGAACTCTGTGTACGTTTCAGTAAATTAATGATAGGAGAGTACGTTCCTTAAAATTAAGTAGGTAAAGCACTTCCTTATTATTCCATACCATAGAAGAGAAGCACCCACCCGTCTGATTATATTATTTATGAGAGTCTATGTTTAGGATTCATTTTCTGCTCGTGTAAGTTAGATTTGCATGAATAACAATTACCTCATTTTAAAAATCTACCTGTTGAGGAAGACAAATCGTGAATGATTTATTCAATCCGACGACTTATCGAGGCCGGGTCCATTTCTTATTTATTTTAGTGTCTATGTGGGTTACCGATTTTCGCGACATGGTCGACAGGTCAGATGATAATAAAATGTATTATTTTATTTCCGTTTGTGTTTCACACTTGTCATTCGGCCAGTCATAGCCTTCAATGCGATCATTATACTCGACTGACTCGTTAGCGCGCAGGTCAGCGGAGGCGCATCCATGGAACGAATGAAGGGATCCAGCTCCTTTATCCGCAGGTCGTTCGCCTCCAGCTAATGAATCAAAGCCCTTAGTGTGAGCATATTGTCAATACGAAGCGAAATATTAACGCTGAACGCGCTCAGTTCGCACAATGCCAGATTAATTCCCATTTAAATGTGCGAATAAATGGCGGAGCAGCGGCCATTTAAAAGCAGCCGCTCCGACCGGTGACGTTTTGTTTGACTTCTACACATCAATTCTCCAATAGATGAATGGTGAATGGATGTCTTTGAAAAGCGCAATCATACAATTTGTCGCGACATGTGCAGTAGATAAAATTTCCATATTTACCGTTGCTTTGGCATATAAGTAATAAGATGGGATAGATTTATAACCGTTATATTAGGTAGGGCAATATTTACGAGTGTAGGGAATCATTCAAGGTATACTTTTAGCAGTCTTAAAATAAATGATATGTTCGTGTGACGGGCAAATATCCAGGGTGTGTAAGAGTTGGGGCAAAGTATAAAACATTGTACGTTTGCGAGCTAAGTGGCGCATGGGATCCCGGTGGATTTGCCAGTAAGCGGCTCGGAAGCTTGTTTGCCGGGCGCTCCATTAAAATGGGATCAGGCGGGATGCAGATCGCTTGGACGTACTGCAAGCGGGACGCATGAGCTGCCGCCTTCGGGATATACGACGTACAATATTGATTATACTGCACGGGGCGTATGTGCTCACATGATGAACGTACTTTAGACGTAATGCAGGTAGACTTAGATTTATGAAAGTTGTCCACGTGACTTATGTCATTATGGTTTAAATCTATATATATAAAAGAAAGTCGTGTTAGTTACTTCGCTTATAACTCAAGAACGGCTGAACCGATTTAGCTGAAAATTGGCAGGGAGGTAGTTTAGAGCCAGAAGAAGGACATAGGATACTTTTTATCCCGTTCGACATCATAAAAATAAATATCAAGAATATCGGTTGTCTCAAACATTTTTCAAACGCAGCGCCATCTTGGATGACATGACAGGAGTCAAACTTCCCAGTTCATTATCAGGTGACAATTTGAAATTGACAAGTCTTAAGCTAAACCCAAGAAGGTAAGGTTGTCAATTTATAATACGCACCTACGTTCTGAAATTTATTTTGTTACTAAACTTAGAGGTTTCATGTAGCATAAAAAAGTCTTATATTTCAGAAATCAATTTACGTAACTATCAATAACTTTAATAATTCTTTGCAAATAGAACTTATTTTACTGTTAGGACTTTAATTAAAGTAGACCGGGAAAACTATAGGCATAAATTATTGTATGTAACATAGAGGCAATAGTTCAGATTAAAATTATGAATTTAGTATTTTTTAGTAAGGTAGTTAGGTTAGATAGTTGGGTTAGCTATAGGATAGGTATGGTCAGTTAGGTTAGGGTATATATACATGTGGTAATTTAAAAGTAGTAGTAGTTATTATTGGTTTGGATTTATTTGTTGTCGTCTTATTCAACGTATGTATATCTAATATAAAAAAAAAATAAGAGCAATGAATTGACTCTAAGGCACTACGAAGTTTGCCGGGGCAGCTAGTATTACATGTTTTAGAATAAGAAATTCATTAGATACCTACGTTAGCTACAACAAAGCGATTCAACAAAACAAAAATGTTAAATATTGCAGTAGTTGAAATCTTAACTTGTTATACTATTGTTACGATTTCACTTGATATAATAATCATCATGGCTAGTAAAATGAGTTTATTCTTTAGGACTTACTTCAAGAGACCCAACACGAAAGGTATGAAGGGGCACTGTTCGCTCACTCTAGCCACTTCAAAATTAACCTCACTGAATCGGAGTGCTCGCGATCGATTCGCTTGCTCTTGGACTGATTAGTTTATAGTTGCCAAAAGTAATTTGTCACGGGCTCAAGATGATGATACTATAACAGTCTACGGCATTGATTTGTATGGATGTTATAAACAGGATTTATTTGTAAGACCTACAGCAAACAGACATTGGGTAGTGAATAAACTATAGTAATAGCCTAAGGCTTAGATGCATAAGAGCGATACTCTCAATTAAAACCCTATGCATGACTTATGGCGGCGAAACAATTGATTTCGATTAACACTCGACAAAGCTACTAAACAATAAAGCATTCTATCGGATACGCATATATTTTAGCAGATTTATATGTTCACGTGTTCAAAGACTAGTGCTCAGAATTGAAAAACAATAGACGAATCTTAAAGTATAATACATTCTTAGTATGAATTACTCGCGTTAAAGTGTCTTCTCTGGTCTGGTTTAGGTATCATTTGCGCGAATAAGGATAACTAAAAGTTTTCATACCGTGAACGTTTTACGTGCTCAGAATGATCCGGCTCGAAGGACCATTAATGACTCAAAATCGACGTAGGTAATTTTAATCTGTAACTGTAATTGCTTAGATATAAAATAAAGAAAGTGGAAAAGTCTTAAGTGATTAAAATCATTTCCCCCGTTCCTATAAATCTCGGAAACCTACAAAAACAACAATAATATTGAACAAAACAGTATTTTTCGAGTATCGTTTTATTGTTGGTGTTATAGTTATGCTTCAAAATTACTGCAAGTACTTAGTAAGTAGATTTATTTTTACGTTGAAAAGTGTAATTATTACCCTCTGACCGTGCGTAAATATGGTTAATAATGGTCAAAGGCATACGTACGCCCTTATAGCATTAAATCTAGATTTTTTTTATGTTTCCGGAAAGTGCACTTGGAGCAATTTTGTTTTCATGCCTTAGCTACTGCATTGATTTTTGTTCTATGGCCTCACGAGCAAGCCCGGGGGCCACCGTTGCGTAATTGTTTTAAACTCGTCTTTTAATTGTTCTATCGGGGGTTGGGATTTATGGGCCGACGTGATCTCCAGCCGTAATGCCATTCACATTCATTTGCGCTATTATTTCCGCGTAGCCGGACCATGGGAATGCACCGTCTACAAATTTAATCAACTAACAATTCATTGGAACGTTTTGTCAGGCCATAAAATAACCGTTTAGAATTCAAATTGTTCGTATTTTTTTTTGTCGTAATTAAGAATTAATCATACTGGTCGGAGAATTGTGGCCCATGATATGAATACTTTTTATCTTACACATCAGTTAAGTATAAGTATTTCATCTGCGAGCCCTACCACACTAAAGAACTGAAAAAAAAATAGAGTTGCATGAGACACAACGTCATCCGCAGCGTGGGCACGCGTTCAAGAGATTTACGAGTGTATTTAAACTGGTTTTACATTAAGCACCAACTTGGCCGATTTGATCGTAAAATCAGCCGTTATGTTTCGAGACAATATCGTCGCTGGTTACCACCCAAGCGGTAGACTGTTAAATTAACTTCAGGTTAACTATGGGTCACTTCTTTGACGAAGCCCATTGATTGAATCGTGGCTCGTCTGTTACTGAGGCGTAAATACATACAAATTATACATATGTTACGATTCCACTGGGTTCCAGACTTCGAAGCGACCAAACAATTCTGTAGTTTACAATAAAGTTGTTTGTCTTCGAAGGTTGTTAAAATAACTAGTGTTTATTTAAGGTGTTGGAATGGAAATTACTCGCCGGTAAAGAGAGCAATTAAGCGCGCTCACGCCCGGCTGATTGTTCGGACTCGATCGCCGATGGCCCCACCTAGCGTTGCCAGGTCCTCATACCGAAAAGCCGGACAGAGCTGTGAGTTTGGCCTAACATTTGGGTCAAAAAGCCGGACATCCTGCATTTTCAACAATTTTAAATATTCGTGTAAAAAATAATATTTTTTTTGGCCTAACATTTTGGTAAAAAAGCCGGACACTGCATTTTAGGGGATTTTTTGGTGTTAATGTAGAAAATTAATGAAAACCAAGCTTTTTTGATAATTTACAATAAAACTAATGCCAAATTAGTCTAAAAGTACTTTATTATTAATCAGTCTCAATAATTCTATCCTTAATTCAAATTAAATGCAACATCAGTCTAAATTATGTGTCTTAAATTCTTAATATTATATAAAACAAAACAGAACTTATTCTGTAAATAATCAAAACAAAACAAAACTTCTTCTCTTAATAACCAAAACAAATCTCTACTACAAAAAAGACTTCTTATCTTTCAATTAGACATTAAACATTATTCTAAATATTTTTGGTTTGCAGTAACAAGCTTTAAAAGTTCAGTTTCTTTTATTATGCAGTTGTAAAAATCCTTGCACGATAAGTGTTTTAAATTGTATTCTACGAGTAGCATTTTAGCAATTGGTCAAAACAGCGCAACAGACTTAACGTAGATAACGTTAAGTCTGTTGCGCTGTTTTGACCATTGTTGACCTATTAGAGAGAAAACTCGTTCCACGTGTGCATTGTGACCTGGAATCGCGAAATAAAATTGGCAAATAGTTAGAAATTCTGAAAAGCTTTCGCGCCGGCTTCTTTCATTCGCGAATTCGGTCTCGATGCGCGCGAATTTTGAAATCTAAAAAGCCTAACAAAAGCCGGACAGGCCGGACGACGCTTATTTTGGCCGGACAGGCAATCAAAAAGCCTGACTATGTCCGGCTAAAGCCGGACGCCTGGCAACGCTAGCCCCACCCATTGTCCGCTGAAATTAACAGTGGCCGTAAAAAAACACGTTTAACGAAAGAGCGAAGTGAACTAAAGCGGTGTTACAAATAATTTTGACGGTGCCATAAACGATTTTTAGAACTACTCTTATAACTTGACAGTTGAGACAGATTGAGGAAAGGCTCGAATCTAAATCTAAATTTCACTTTTCAATGAGGTGTTCTTGTTTCAGATAAAAAACTATATTTCCGTAAGTCAGTCTTAGTTGGATGAAATACAATTGTTAAGTTTACCTGCTCCGGTTTTAAAGTGACCAGCTTTTATGTAGGCGACCTTGGTGTCGGCTGCGATACGACACCTACGGGCCCCACATATGTCATTTTTTATTCATTGATTTACTGAAGTCACATGCCTACGTCTGTATTTCATACAAGCACGTCATATTTCTCTATGATATGTTCCGTTGGGTATTTGGCGATCAACGAAAATCTTCATTGGGGTTGTGGTGGTTGGTTGTAGACTGAATAATTTGCTTGATTTGAAGATTTTGTGGTGCACCCTTCCTGTCCATTTCCTAACCTCAACCAAACAACCTCTTATTTTTCATACGACGTTAAGTGTTCTATGAAGCACTATTATTACGAGTTCGCCTTTTTCTAGTTTAAATTGCCACTCTGACTCTAATCATTGCACTTTGCAGCGTTAGAATCTGGATAGGTTTGCATCCACCAGACCAGTTAAAGGGTAGGAACTCCTAATTCCAATTTCAGAAGACGCTTGAATTTCGCAGAGTTACCTTTTTAAAGGGCATTGTCAGGACACAACTAGATGAGAGCCTCAAAGCAGTATCATTTGTTTGGGATGTCACAATATCCTTCCGTCAGAAGCCAATCGAACTGCCGTTGATTGAATTGATTGAAAAAGAAACGTAGAGGGGGTGTCGAGGCCGGTGCCTGGTCCACCGGTATTTTTATAGCCTGTACACGTCCCACGACGCGAGGGCGACACATTCTCGACGAGGCGACGTTTTTGCTACGCCAACTTTCATTAGACACCGCGCGCCGCGGGACCGAGGCGTTTCCTTTTAATAAATGAGTTATGCGTTTATATCCAAGATGGCTGCCCGCTTTATACCACTAGGGTGTCAAGAATGTTACGATGGCCGCAAGCTTTTTGACTTATAAAGTTGCATTGTTTAAAAATATTTTTATGATTATTTTATTTGGATACCGGTCGGTATTTAAGATAAGTCTGCGCCAGTGGTTCTCCATCGTACAACGATATTGGTCTGATTTGGTTTTCTTAATATTTTAAAGTTCAATCTGAAAGTTGAGATTGTAAATAAAGCAGTTCAACAAATCCTTCCGTTAGTAGCAAGTTGATGCGTAGCTGTCAGTGTAGAATCCATCAAAAATGTGCGCAGGTAATCCACATTCGGTCGGCACGTACGATCTTTTTGTTAGCTGTAAATGTCCTCAACTCCGCAAGGCCCGCAGTTGTCAACTTTTCGTGTATTTATTTACTCATTCATACATTTCTTGTATGTCTGTCCTTTTGTTTATTGCTTCTCAGTGCGTCCGCAGACTCCGCTAGTTATTTTACATCGAAAACGTCAGTAATATCTGTATTAGAAATCCCATGAGTCAATTTCAAAGAAGCATAACATTTTTTCTGAATTTTAAGCTCCTTAGTATTTAAACACCTATCAACAGAGAGACGTTCCACAGACTGGTTTATTTTTTAATCGAGATTTATATTCGGACTCTCTTAGGAAATAAAATAATCACGGCGGCGTCAATTTGCATACAATGGTAAAATAATTTTACGCGCGTTTCGCAGCGCTTAATTCTACTTTTTATTTGGCCTTCCGCGCCCTATCTACGAATCAAACGGCCTGCTCGCGCGCGCCCATTTAAGTGTTAACATTTTTGAGAAGTCTTTCGAATACTTTTATGAATTGTATAAATCTAACAGCGAGTTGTCTACAACATACACAAACGTGCATCATCATCATTATAAAGTTGTTTTTTTTTCGTGGTTAATAAGCATAGCAGTGAAGTTAAACGTTAGCCACGTGTTATGAATTTAAAATACGGTGATGTATTAATACAAGAACATAACCGGGAAATGAGTTGGCTTCACTAAAAGTTATGGTCCTATCGACTATAAGCGCACCAGGCGAGCGAGATGCGTCCGCGGCAGACTGCGTGGCGAGGTCGCGACTCGAGCGTCCGCGTCCGTGGACACCGACAGCCGTCTTGGCGCCGCTGTCTACCACACAACACACCACACATAAACAACGTACACTGCTTTCAAGCAGAGAGTTTGAATCGAGTAATTATGTGAACATAACGCAATGTTACTGCGAAAAATGTTACCAAAATTATTTTCTAGCAGATCAAATTTACATTCAGAGCAAACACCGGCCGTCATAAATTCAGCACAAAAGTGCGAGCGACGGTCGACTAGCAACAAAAGGGCATGACTTTTCCCGCAAAAAAAGATGATCCTTAATCTGATTAAATCTCCATCGCGGCGGACGTCGGACCGTGAAAGATTAATGAATATTTGTGCGAGGATTCCCGGAGCTGGGCTGGCACGTACCTACTGCTGTCATAATCATATTAGCCGCGACCGGAGCCCGGCGACCGGAGGCTGGCTACGGCACGCACGCACGCACCGCGCACTTATACTCTGCTACTTACCTACTAACTAAACTTTGGGGTTATTTCTGACATTTGTAATGAATCAGTTGATCATGTCTTTGCGTATAAGTAGTGCACGTAAGAAAACTGTTCAGCTATTTTTTTTTTGTTTTTTTTTATTCCACTATTTTTTCACACTACGCCATTTATTCTAAAGTTACAGGCCAGTCTACAGTGATACAGATCGTGATACAACCAGCTATTGTATCACGGAAGTGCGGAGTTAGCACACGCGTCATCATGCTTAAAAGGTGGCTGCAATCACAAACTAATGTGAACTACTTGGAAATAAACATTTTGTTTTGTATCATCATAATTATCAGACCAAAAAAGACTAAACAAGACCATTATTAATATCGTCCCGATGGACCAAAATAAAACAAGATCTTGTAAGTTGTTAAACGATGGTGTTTCAACTTTAAGACACAAAACGATACGATCGATTGATTCTCAGAAACTGTCTTAAGCAATCTAAACATCAAGATATTCAAAACAATCGCACTGTAATTGCCAATTACAACTGGCAAATGGAAACAGAGATACAAGCAAAATTTATGACAACATTATTTTCTAAGTAAAATAAATTCGCTCAGTAAAATAACAAACAGGACTAGATGCGAAGATATTTCTTGATAATTTAATATTTCGTGTTAGTGTAAGTTAATAAAGGGATCTTATTACCAGCGCTGATGTAGAAGTAAAACTCATTATAATTTTTAATACGTCTCTACACATAAAGCAGCGATTACAAACATGGCGTAGCGAGCGATACGCAACGCGTTAATGTAAGTGTTTTCACAATATGAATTATACATTGAATTGTGTCCAGGCGGACTCTTTATCTCATACCCGGCGAGGCATCGAACACATTATGCAATCGACTGTGCTAGATTTTTATTACATATGCCATACAAAAAGTTTAAAGCACTAATGCAGGCTTTCAATGACGTCACACCTATCTACCCACGTCCCACATACAATTTGCGATTTTAAAAATCACAATTGAAATTAACGCATTTCGAGTGAGCTCAATAAACACACTCGTAAAAGAATCAATTGTTAAGACCCGAAAGAAATTAAACGTGAGAATGTATTGTTTCATACAAGCGTGAACAAAACGAAAATTGTTGTTTGCGTTAACCAGGCTCTCAGCTCGTTTTCGACCTGCTTTCGTGAACATAAATCGCATTAAATAAAAGCATTATTTATGACGTCCATACTTCCAATTGAAAAAGTTGACTTTGAGTTTGAGTATTTAAATGGGCCACCTTGGCTATAAACCTGAACTTTTTATTTTTGTGTCGTCGAATATTTGTCATTATTTTGAACCCCACTGACTACCGTTGTAATAGTTGAGCCAATGTTCTTATTGAACTCGTATTTTTTAAATTGCACATCGTTGTCGTTGAGGCATCGTTTTGAGTACTTAAATTGATTCATTATTGAAAGCATTACCTTCTCTCAAAGAAATAACGTTCACCAGTTTTTTGCTTTACGAAAAGAGTTATATTGGGCGCGTTGATACTTTACGATATACGCTCAGTACAACCCAATCGAGTGAAGCTGTCGAGAAAAAATTGCAGATGGCCACTATATTTAACATGATGCCGATTAAAATGTTGACATCAATGAGCTTCAAGTTTCACAATGGCCTACACTCGGAACATATTTGGAGTCGGGCGCGTTAAGGGCGGCGGAGTGTTGGATTGGTAATTAATTATTAGTTATGGCTTGTGGTGGCTATAAAGGCGAGCTCATCAATGATTCAGGCGAGCAAACAAAGCGAGCGTGCACCGCGGGCATTATCCGCCATAAGACATCATAAACGGAGCACCATCATCTGGGCTTATAAAAAATTCATGCTCATCTCACATTTCGGCGCCCCTCTTAATTTCGCGTGAGCCTCTTCTTGGTTCGTGTAAAAACTTCGGGTGTCTTTTTATGACTTTTACTGCGGTATAATTGGGGTGGGGCGAGCGCTCGCGTCCCCGAGGTGACATAAATACTGCCCCCTAACTCCTCGCTTCCAACTACCCCCGAGTTAATCTCATGTAAGGCTATACGCCGCGGAAGCAGATCGCATTAAAACGTCTTGCCAACTACAGGTTAAATTACTTGAAACCTGCTGCGGTTCTGCATGAAATCTTCTCAAGGAAACTTTCAGGTCTTAACTGGTTACTTGTATACAAATATAAAAGTTTAATATAAGAATACTTACTATGTAAATTTTCGTGTAAATACTCAGATAGACTTAAATGTTGATTATGGGGTATCCCAGGTGGGTGCACCGCTAATGCATTTTGCATGTCCTCCCTAACCTTTCGAGAATTGTGTCGTATAGTTGTCGGTACTCTTAAAACTCTAAACTATTATAGCGCTTTAAGAGCACCGCGAATCTATAACATATCCTAAATAATTTTATGAGTAAGTAAGAGGTAAACATAAAACTTAATGTTTAGACTACATGCGGGCTCATTTAATTTATTTATACTTACTTTGAGCATCAAACAAAATGATAGTGTCTGCGATGTAGTAAATGCGATTTCAATTTTATAGAGGCAGCAGAGTGGTGTGCGAGGTGGCGGGACCGCGGGACGCGACACAGGCTGTACTCGCGTGCATGTGTGTATTTATTTGCAAATTCCGAATAGCTTTCAATATGTAGAGACGCGGTGACTCCCGCCTGTCGATCCACTCCAATATCGCACTCCTTGTGAGACGTCACGAAGGCGACGCCATTATTCGAAGCGACGATTGACTCACACGGGAGCACCGCCTTCTCAGGACGCCGCATGATAGATGAGACCCAAAAAACATATCCGTAATTGAGATTTCTATTACAGAAATTGAAAGCGATCAGTTTTTTTTCATGTTTGTATACATAACGTGAGTGGCGACGGCGACAGCGAGCTATCGCGTTTCGGAAGTGTTCGCGGACGTCAATTTGTATATTGTCATTATTAGACTTGGCGCGGAAAGTTTGGGTGCGTTCATCCATCATGGTGTGACGGGCGACCGGTCCGATATCGCGCCTAATACGTATTGATTTCCCACTTAGCGTTTTTCTTGGGAATCGCGGCGCTCCACCCTTCCGCCGTCCGGAGGCCTAACGAGCTGTTTGTCCTCTACTCGCGGCAACTAGGGCGGTTGTCGCTGTACACTTTGGCGTCGTCGTCTAAATTACTTTACTGTAGGTTGCTCTGATTGAGGACAAGACAACGCCAATGTCCAGTTATAGTCGGTGCCAAGAAAACTACCCATTAGATGAATTAATGATCTCAGATCTTAGTCTACTTATGGGTTTATAGGACGATGTTGTTAGTTGTGCTGTCTGATTAAAACTTAAAACATTGAATTTTTAAATTGAGTGTTGTTCCTATTGGTATTGTGGTGAAAACTGAACATTTGCCAAAAACGATTTCCAACATTATGTTGTATTTTGTGTGACAGTGCACGCAAATAATGTTCTTTTCGATATGATGTCGGTAACGAGGAAGCTCGTATGAGATATGATGTAAGCAAGTGAAATATTTGTGTAGGTACATTTGCCTAAATGCTGTAGAAAAAGATTTCGTCACCAAGGTCCCCGGTGGGGGTGGAGGGGGGAGGCGAGAACAATGGTTTCGGTTCTCACACGTGTGGAGGATTATTTGCATTCGGAAATAAAGAGAGGAATATAAAAGAAAGGCGCGAGCGAGGTCCCACCGCCTCAGGGTGGGGTGTGGGAAATAGGAGACAGGGGGAAGGGGTTCTGGGTGGCCCCGGTGAGGGGGTGGGGGCTCGTTACGCGAACAATGGAGAAATAATGTACAGATTGCAGTGAGCGATGCGCCCAGCGCGACTCAGGTGTCTTAGCTCTGTGTGTGGACATCACGCCTCCTGTGCTACACGGAGCGAGCGTTATCTATGTTTGCAATACTCATGTATGCCAGTAAATAAGTATTCGTATACAAGGGAACCATCTTAAGTGGTGCTTAAAATAATATCTATATTTCATAAAATTTCCCATTGGGTATTTGAACGCAAATGTGCTTCACTACGCTGTATAATCGTCCATGCGTTTATGCAAAGTTGTAAAAAGAATGTGTAGAGACAACATGCTAGCGTAAAAGAGACCCAACGGTGATAAAATACAATTACAGTTATAAATAGAACATTATTAAGAATGCTGTTAACAGGTAATTTACACAGATTTAGATAAAAGTTGGAAGTCATAAAGTACAATATCAACATAACAATGTCCAAGGGTAAAGATACGTTTTAATGGCAGTAGCAATCCGGGCTACGGGGCAAGGCGGGCAAGGCGGACAAGCGGGCAAGGCGAGGCCGTTTAATATAGGACGCGTTCATAGGAAGCGCAAGCAATCACAACACAATCACCCCATCCTCGCGTGACACCGAAAACGTCCTCGTTCATATAAGTATAAATTAATCCATTTAGAGCGAGCGGCCGGCACCGACGTCGACCGACGATTAACGGAAGCTTCTACTTAACTAATTTATCCTCGGGTGGTTTTAACAGAATGGATAGCAGTGATTACGGCCGATGGCGACGATCTCGTGTGACGCTCGGCCCGGCTCGGTGCGCCGGAGATGCGCGTACGCACACATGGGTGGACCGCAATCAAATGTTATTCGTTACAATTGTTGGACCCATAACGCGATTTAACAATGATTAGGATCGATCACATGATACTGTTTTGTACTGGTCTTGCTCGACCAATGATTCCCACCACAGTTTTGTAACTAAGTAATCTTGATTACAGTGAATGTCTCGAAAAACACAAAACTAATACAAAGGATTAGATGAAAATGGTTTAGTATCAATTGAATAATTTATTAATATATCAACGAATCCCATCCAGAAACCGCAATTTCAGATATTTTTCAAATAAATCGACCGTAATAATTCCTGGATATTCAGGGGACATTATTATTCTGAATCGGCTTTACTATAGTCAAATGTTTGTAATCCAGCAAGCCCGCGACATTTTAATAACATTGATCAAATAGAACAAAAGTATGTGGACCGAGCACTCGACAGAGATGAAAGTTAAAAGGGTCGCGAGGGGGTGTAGGGGGGTGTGGTGTAAGGGGGGAGGAGCGGGTTGAATGTCTTATTCCCTCCACAATTCAGAGGTATTTCGTGTTCTTCATACGCAAATATATCCTCGTTACGGAGGTACACGTGAGCCTCCGATTGCGTGTGCGTCTAGTATGTAAACCCCTGGCGAGTAAGTGCGACGGTGAACCGTGGGAATTGTCCCTGCCAGAAAATTGGATTCAGTAATCAAACGGCGAATTGGACAAACGTTGTGTCGTTATCGTCCGACACTCGGTGACACAACAGGGAACTTGCTTAGAGACAAGGCTTCTAGATTTTACCAGACAAAATATTGACCTAAATAGGTATGACAGAAAATTGAGTGAGCGAATATTTTGGTAGTTTGGCCTTTTTGACAGATTCTATGTGCAACTCTGCTAACTTGATTGTATCTGTTAGCAGAGTTACACATAGTAGGTATATGATCATTCAGCTTTTAATAAACATAAATCCTTTTTCTCCTAATGGAGCTGCCTAATGGGTTCACTACGAGTATGAGAACAATGTCTATCGTTTTCTATTAGCTAAAATCAGGAAGGTTTCTTGTGATATTGGGTAGGTATATCTATCATGCACTTAGTTGTTCCATTTTTAAATGCGTCATGGATTTATAGTCACTAGCAGATGTCCCGCGGTTTCATCCGCGTAGTTCCCGTTCCCGAGAGAATTCAGGGATAAAAAGTAGCCTATGTTACTCAGGGTGAATGTAGCTTACTATTGGTAAAAGAATTTTTGAAATCGGCACAGGAGTTGTTGAGTTTATTCATTACAAACATACACACACACAATTTTTTTCTCTTTTAACATGTTGTAGATGTAGATAAACGTAATATAACATCTAGGGTCATCGAAAGGTAAGTTGTACTCTAAATTCGGAAGTCGGTGGCCAATCATGAATGAGATAAAACCACCAAAGCCACAGACTTCCTAATAACATTGTACCTAGATGTAGATAAACATAATATAACATCAAGGGTCATCGAAGGGTAAGTTGTAGAATTCGCCAGTTATGTTAAAGTCCGATGTAAAAGGCGGCGAGGCTATAGGCAAGCATCGAGACGGAATTGAAACTTTATATCATATTTAATTTGTCTGATACATTTAGTACTAGAGAATACCTTGACCTACAAGAACCTTAAGAAAATTGTAACACAAAGTCACAAATCTTTCGCAATCACACTAATATTATAAATGTGTGTTGATGTTTGCTACTCCATCATGCTGGAAACTGCTGATCGGATTTGAAAGACATTTGTTATGGTAGTAGTTATACCCCGGATATACACATAGGCTACTTTGTATCCCAAGTCTCGACCCGAAAAGTAACCAGGTATCGAGTTATCAATGCGGGGATCAGATAGTGCTTCATTAAAAAGCAATAGGTAAGTATGACTGTTTATAATTTTGACTGGCCTGCTATGCCGGAGGACGTGGAATCGATTCTCATCCAGGACAAATGTTTGTGTGATGATCACGATCATTTGTCAGGCGTCTGGGTGTTATTTATCTATTATATGTAGGTATGTATTTAAAAATATATAAGAATGTTTATCAGCTATTTAGTACCCATAACACAAGCTCTGCTTAGCTTGGGACTAGATGGCGTTGGGTTGAAATTTTTGGAATTTATTTTATTTATTTATTTAGAAACTCAATCCCGTGGCCCGGGTCAACGATGAAGTTTATACATTAACAAGGGTTCTTGAAGAAATGGTGGCAAAAAACATGCCACATACTACAGAAAGTTTAAGTTTTTATCAACCTGTAGATTCTACTAATGGGACGGGTTTAATGGTGTTAGATAGGTATCTGTTGTTACTTCAAGTTTTTAAACTAGATTCATATCCGAAATAGGGGTCCCTATCCCTACATTAGATGTTGATCAATGGGTACTAAGGGAATTCCTAGGAGGACTGACCATCCTACTAGCTATGCTAAACTTCGCGAACTAGGTCAAATAAAGAATCCAATCCGATCCGATTGATGGTTTGGGAAAAATCTAGATGCGAAATGGTGGCATGGTTCGATATGCGTCAACTTGTGCTAATATTTGGACTATGCACAAGATATTTGCTCATCTATACTTAATATTGTAAAGAAGAAATATTTTATTGTTAGTTTGCATTGAATTTACTTGAGATTACATAATTTAGATCTGTAGATGTAAAGTTTAGGTCTCTTAATAAAGCGTAATACAGTAATTATAATGGAACAGCAGCGCGGAATGTAACAGGGCAATTGCGCATCTCCGTTGACAGTGCATAGTGAAGATCACTTTGATCCCATGTCAAAGTGTTCAATGATTAACTGTCAAACAGCTACTTGCATCACGCGCACTCTCGGAGATGTGACGAAGCGCACCGTATCCCGTCTGATAGTCACCGTAACTTAAAGTGCAATACCTGCCAATATATCGAGACTGGCTATGAGATATATGAGACTGGCCTGTTGGTCTAGTAGTTAGTGACCCTGACTGCTATGCCGAAGGTCGTGGGTTCGATTCTCACCCAGGAAAAAAAAAAAAAAATGTTTGTGTGATGAGCACGATCATTTGTTCCGTGTCTGGGTGTAATATAAAATGTATGTATTTAGAAATATATAAGTATGTTTATCAGCTGTTTAGTACCCATAACACAAGATCTCAAGCTTAACTCGGGACTAAATGGCGTTGTGTGAAAAGTTGTGGAATATTTATTTATAATGTAAATTTTCAGCTGTCATCAAAGTTCGGTGTGCAACTTGACGCCAGCTAGTTAGGTACTGCCAATGTAAAGATAGCAAATGCTGAACCCAAAGAGATTTAAAATACTATAGTGCAAACATGCGAGGAAATGTCATAGAAAAACTTTGATCCCATGTCTCAGTAACGCCATCTAGAATAATATATGAATATTGGAGCGGCAATGGAGCGTACTTAAAAAAACTCATAGACGAAGTTTCGGACGAAAATTTTGATCGTGATGTCCGGTCTATAGGTATTGAACCTAATCTTGCGAATCTGACTAATACTTAGTTAATTTCCTTACCTTTAAACATTTTCCATAGACTTTAAACGCGTGTGTTCTGGCACAACTTGGAAGAGACCTATGTCCAGTATTGGACTGCTATAAGTCAAGTCGATTGATTAAAAAAATGCGTTAAACGATTCAGGACTTATTTAATGTCGCGTAACTAGGTATGTCATTGAAGTTTGTACATATGTATATTGTGAAAATAACCAATCGTCGTATAATTGATAACGGACAGCTCAGCACTAACGGTGTTATTAATAAACACGGAGTAACTTTAGTACTAGTATGATCTCTGGATTTACCATAGGTACATTTTTTAAGGATTAAGTTTGGAGTAGGTAATTTTAATCAGTTTTATTAATAAGGGAGTAAGCAAAGTAACTTGTTGAAATGATAAATAAGTTCTGATGTCAATAAACTACATCAGTTAACTAAGTAATTAAAATACTAGTTACTATCTGCATGCAGTAGGTACTTATCTATTATATCAGAGAAAATTATGTCATATATTTATATTCAAAGGGCTTAGAGCTAAGAGCCGTTGTAGACCCTGTAAGGGCACAGCAAATTACATACACACATAAACTCACGCCTTTTTCCCATGAGTTTAGGCAGAAACTACAGAGCGCTACGTCATCTGCTACAATTCTTATTCTGTAGTCATACACACACCGTCACACATGCCGGTTGCGAGTATTACGCATCTCACCTTTCTGAACAAACTCATCAATATGTTAAGGTAAGGTTTTGATAATAGGTACCTATTTATCAAAACAATTAGTTTTCTTGAAACACATTGTGTAAACAAATATTTATTCGAGATTTCAGTTCAAAAGAACAATTTTAAGCAAACCCAAAAGTATGGTTGGTTTAAAATAAATATACATTTAAATATGACCAGCCATTCTTAATACCTAATTATGTCATTTCAATGGAAAACAGAATAAAGAAGTTAGAAGAGATTGTTGTATTTCTAGCAGATTTTTCAGTATTCAGATAATTTTCATTTGAAAACTAAACATGAAAAGTAAGTCAAACCACCATTTTATTCCTCACATAAAAGTTAACTGACTATTGGAAAATCGGCCCTTTGACTATTGGAATATTGTGCTAGGTCAGTCAAGGTTGGTGTATTCAGAAACTTTTGGCCCACTGTACTACCTACTAAGATTCCATAATTATGCAAAGTCAAAACCTACTTTTGCAATTATAATGTTTGAATAAGCACTGGTAGGTACCTACTCACAATTTTTTATTCCTACATTAATGATTATAAATTAATTCAAGTATAAAGTAATGATTAACATTACTTCCATCACACCCACACACTTTTACGTTGATTAACATTAAAAATAAATATTCTGTATGTTGTTAAAAAAATCAAATTTATATTTTGGAGAGAAAACTTATTAGAATTTTATATTTATTTTGTTTTATTTGTTTATTGAAATGCTTCCTTCAATCCTCATAATATAGTTTTACACAAGCTTAGTTTAGTTTGGTTAGCTTTAGTTTTTTTTTATGTAGGAGCCGTATTTTTTGTTATTGACATGGCATTATTTAAACATCATTCCCACCTGATGGTAAGCAGTGATGTAATCAATGATGGTGAAGCGCACTAGTTTATTAAGAGCCTATTCACTCTAGCCTTGAAGACACCAGATTTATAATTGTACTGGATCAGCATAAACAGTGAGAATCAGAAGTTAATGACCTTTTTCAATTAACTTTCAGTGTCAGGTAAATAGCTTACTTGCAACTGGCTTACATGTATAACTTCATTTATAAATGAAAACAAGGAAAATAAAGGAAGAATCCTATCAGATGGCACTCAGTAGTTTCTGCTTATTCCCATGGGAAAAGGCATGTAAGTATAATTAAATTTAAGTTGGTATGAATGAATAGTATACTTCACGTGACTGTGTACTTATAGCTTACATTTAACTTACCTCATTCTGATCTAGTTCTTGCAGGTATCTATCATTGTGCTGCTTCTCATACATAGCCCGGGCCAGAGCACTCCGGGGTCGATAGAACCCATTGACTCCTGAACCACTCGCCATTTTGTCTACGTCACTGCCACGAACTTCTACAGCTGCTTGCAAGAACCTCGGGTCTAGCTTAGTGATCCCATCTCTTGGTGAGTTATGTTGACAGTCCTTCATATAATAACAGAACAGGTGAGATCTATATTCGGCTTCAGCTGACAGTATTTGCCATATGAGGACTGTATAACATAATAGTCTAAAAGTAAGGTGCATTTAGGTAGATCTGCATTGTTTTCTTTTCATGTGTACTTGAGATCAATCAGTGACACTGATTTTTGTGAAATAACCTCACTTATCTTTCGTTTCTATGGCATTTTTTACGGTGAAAATCATGAACTTGATGTAAATAAACTTTTTAAGATCATTATTGTAACACTTTTTGTATAATTTGTTAAAAAAATCTATAAAACCGTCCAAAACAACATTCGTTTTTTGCTCCCAAATGTCAGATTTAATTCTGTCATTTGGCGCTAGGGGGCTGATTCTTGTTTACGAAGCTAGCTTAGATTCAAATTTTAGTGTCTTGTTTAGGAATAATTGCACATTCGAAGCAAAGTAGGTACTGTTTCCGTTACTTATTATTTAAAAACGTAAAATTATTGATTTATGATTTTTGTACGTAAAACCTGCGTAATATTCTAGGTTAGGTTATTTTTTAGGTTTTTGCTTATAATACTGGTTTCGTAAACGAACTTTTTAGTTGCGAAATTGAAAATAAAACAGAACAATACTGACTGATACAAACTTAGATTTATGCCAATATGTTAATAAACCACAGAGAGATTTAAGTAGTAAGTAATATGACAGATCTTAATATAAACATTGAACTGAAAAAAGTAGCTACATATAGGTAGCTACATATAGGCTTATAGGTAGCAGATACCTAATGAATACAAGATTTTTAAAGTTAATTTATAAGAAAGGCTCGATTTATGCGTGGACTATTAAAGAAACTACATAGGTATTATCTTCTAAAGTTTACTAAAACATACTAACCGAGTCTTGTTTAGCTTCAACCGAAGCTCTCGCAACAATTTCTCGAAGCACCAAATTCATCATCTTGTTCGCACTGTGTTAACAGTTATTGTTTGATTCACTAAGAACTTGACCACGTTGACTGTTCTGTAGGGCCACTGACGCTAAGTTGTAGATAAGTTATGATAGTACGAAATTAACACCCAAGTATTTAAGTATATTAGACTTCCCGGTTTGTAGTGAAAGGTTAGTAGGTATTTTAATTATTATCTGAGTTAGATTAATGCTGGAATTCGGAGACTCTGTTCGGCCTTGGCCGTGACCGTCCGTTCACTGTCTCGGCTGCGCTTGACCACCTCCGATATAGTTTAGGAAGCCGTTATAGTACGAACTATTTTTATTGTAAGTAGAAAGGTTTACTTACTTCGATTGTATCGCCGGTACCTACTTATTAACTTACGCATTGTTAGCTAATAGGTAATTACAATTGTATCGTGTTTAAGTTTTCGAGGTAAAGTTAAATTAGAAAAATCGGTAAGTTCAAGTTTAAAGTGGCAAAGTTTAGAAATTGCTTAGATCTGTACCTACAGACAACAATCAGTAAACAGTCATCTAGGCTTGGGTAGATTTTATAGGAAAACAACAGAAACAACAACTAGCAAAATCTCATCATCTGCCTAGCCTTTTTCCAACTAGGTAGGTAGGTATGTTGAGGTCGGCATTTAGTCTAATCAAATGCAGCTGATTACCAGTGTTGTACAAAGAGCGGACCTCCATAACCCAGTGACTGCCTAACACGATATCACTTGGAGAACCCCGAAAATCGGAGTATTCCCGTTTGAGCACCTATTTATTGAGCACCTATGCATTAACCTATGGGAAATGGGAATACCTTTGGTGCTAAATGCATAGGTGCTCAAAAAATAGGTGCTCAAACGGGAATACTCCCGAAAATCGGACAAACATTATATGATTGTCAGATTTTCGGGGTTCCGACTACCTACCTAACCTACATCGGAGGTACATACGCCAGCACATCAAGTTATCCCAATGTGTCAAATTTCTTTGATCGTTTTTAAACTTTATGTTAAACTGATTAAGGTTAATATTCAATTGGAAAGATTTAACACATTGGGGTAACTTGATGTGCTCTAGTCTGTACCTAACAACTGTCAAAGCTCTAGCCTGTTAACAACAGTCGCAACCTATGGCTTATACCTACTTAACCGATCAGAGGCATAAAAAAATGCGAGGTCTTATTGTATTTGGAGTAGGATACTCCTGAAAACCTGCTTACCTGTAGACCATAACCATAGACCATACCATAGACTATAGACCATAAATAAAAATCCTACTAAGTAATAGTTATAATGAACGCGAAAGTTCGTAAGTAGGTAGGTATATGTAGATGAATGGATGTTTGTTACTCTTTCACGTAAAAACTACTGAATGGATTTTAATAAAATTTGGTATGAGGTTAGCTGACACCTTGGATTAACACATAGGCTACTTTTTATAGGGATAAAAAGTAGCCTAAAGCCGTTCCCGTGGGAATACAGGGGTATTCCCACGGGAACGGGGCCTACGCGGGTGTAACCGCGGGACGTCTGCTAGTAATAAATAATTCAAGTAGGAACCTACCTACCAAAAGAAAGTCGATTAACACGTCTGTGCAATCTAGTGCTAGTTATAGGTAGTAGCTCTTAAATTAGCAGAAGGTCTGGATCCAACTAGATATTACTGGTTTGAGGCTAAGGAGTACCTACTTACCTAATTAAATTATTCTTTTATGTAACCCAAATTGTACCTTCTTAGGAGGTACTTACTACTACTGAACCTCAATCTAATCCCTCAATCCCTCAAATTTAAGATTGGGTAGATACCTTTTTTAATTTTCCTGAACCAAGGTGCCAACTTTTAATATTTACCTATTAGGTAGGTACCTACCTACAAGTTTAGTACTTAAACCTTTAAACACTGAACAAAATTGGACTATTGAATCCACTGTGATCTGATACTTGAGTAGGTAGTCAATCTGATATTTTAAACAGCTGAAATGTGTGAAAACTGGTGTGTAAAAACGAGAATAAGTAGGTAGAACCTAGTAGGTATGTACCTACCTACATAATCACCCAGACTCTTGACTGCTAAGTAAATAAGGAAGGAAGGAAGTTGAGGAACGTGTTTTTTTCGGCACATTAAACATGGTTTGACACTGGCCACTAAAGCATAAATGGCTACGTAGACTAAAGAACTAACCACGCGGTCACACAATGATAAGAACATAGTTACAGAGCAACTTCACGTCTATTATGATAAACGTTTTCAATAAAATCTGCACTTTAACTAAGTACCTATGACAGAAGTAAAATTAAAAAAAAAAACAATAGGTACTCACACTGTCTTGTATTTTAGGCACTATTAGCTTAGGGTTTACAAATGACATTATGAAAAAAAAAATACTGTTCTAATTTCTTAATTCAAATATTGACGTGAATTCGATTAATGCGATCACCTTGAAGTGAGCGTAGAGATAAAGGCGGTTTGATAGTACAATGCCTTTCCCAACCTGCGACTTTATCTACACAGAATTATAAAATTTTGATAACAATGGCGGAGAACGATACATTTTGTGCGATAAGTGCTACAGTCAACCAAATGTTGCGGTAACACATGTGGACATTGATCCTGGTCTGGCCTAGCGTTTTTAGGAGTTTTAATGGCATAGGAGGCCAGCCTATTTTGGCTTTTTCACCACTGAGATGCGGCCTACTGTACATACTAAAAAATCTTCTAATTTATCGCATTTTTTTTTATTATGCATGATATAATCTGGCATGTAGACTTGTTACTAGTTAAGTTGCGGGACGTAAATTCAATCCTTTACCTTTGCGTAATTTATTTACTTAGTTAACATTAAGCTCCAATAAAATTAATACTTAGGTAACAAGTTACATTTATATTGCAACATCACTCGAAGAAAGTTTAAGCGAGCTAGAATTTTTTATTCAATTAGGGTTGTGAGCATGCCCACAGTGCCACACACAACGCTGGATTCATGCTAAATTCGTTCCACCTTCAAAAAAAAAAGTTTACAACCTATTCTCAAACCTGCTGAATATAACAAAGCCTGTGACACGAATTGTTGTACCTATATTAGAGAAATGAAATGCTTTTAATAAGATGACAACAAATAAGTCCAAAACCAATGATATTATATGAGTAAAAAGGTGTAGATAGGTTACCTAAACAACATTCGATCTTCAAAAACGGCACACTAACGCACGCACGCGTCCGTTGACAGCGGAGCTGGACACTGAGGTCAAGTGTGCCACATTTTAACGTGTCGCTTGCTAAGCGCGTACCTATCTACACCTTTGTACTTATAATATAATTGTCCAAAACAATAACAACTTCTACTACTTTTTATTTAGCGAGTCTCTAATGTACTCTTCAAATTTTTTTGTAGATAGAATTAGAATGACAACATATTATAATAAATACATATAACCTAACCTAACTTACCATTCCTAGCATATAGCTAACCTAACTACCTAACCTAACTACCTTACTGAAATGCATTGATTTTAAAAGATAAAAAATACTTCATTTTAAACTGAACTACTGCGCTGCGTGTCCCTATGTTATATACAATACTAGAGTAGGTGGTAGTATTTGAAGTAGTACTAATAGGAGGTAATAATTTACAAATGTTTGTGTGATGAACTTTGATCATTATTTTGTTCTGTCTGGCCTCAATTAGGATTGTGGGCAACTGGGCACACCCACAGTGCCCACAACGGTGGATCCGCGGTAGCAAGCATAATATTAAGAACCTAGATTACAACACATTCTAACGGTAAGTACTTACTAAGCGATCATAAAGTTTAGAGCCAAGTGGCATACGACCGCGACTATCCTCTGAAAACTACTTGAATATGTATTAAATACCTATATCTACATAAAAATAATGATACATTACGTAAGTATGTTCGTGTAAGTTGTTGTAGGCAATAGAAGGTAAATGTTCAATAGTTTGTACAGACGCCAGCACATCACCCGAACTGTCAAATTTTCCCAACTGAACATAAACTTTATTCAAAATCAAAATAAATCAAAATCAAAAGTCATTTATTCAAATTAGGCTGAGGATCAGTACTTTTCGAACGTCGAATTTACATAAGACAGTCCCCCAAAAAAGCCCGCCCTTCGCCACTTCCTAGTGTTTTTGCTTTATCAAAGAAATTTGACACATAACAATTTAATAGAATTAATTTATAATTTTTGACATTGATTGTCGCTGAAACTAGATTGGGATTAGGACTAGAATTTGAACGTTTATTGATACGGGAATTGACTGTCTAGCCTTTTACATCTATAGCGGAGTCGTCTTCCAGAGTCTAGCCGTACTATGCATCAGAATACCAGTGTTTTAAATGGTGCGAATACCTATCTAGCCTCCACAACCAATTGTCTGGGACAGGCGTTACCCCTTGGTAAGTGTAGTGGTTTGACTTACGGGGTTTTGGGATTTGGACTACTTGCGTAAGAACTGTCAAAGATTTAAGTACTAATTACAGCTAAACTAACTGCTTCCGAGGCATTGGACAAGTCTTGATATGTACAGACAATGATATTATAAGTAAAAAGGTGTAGATAGGTTACTTAAACAACATTCGATCTTCAAAAGCAGTACACTAAACGCACGCACGCGTCCGTTGGGGCGCGACGCCACACTGTGGTGAAGTGTGGCTAGTTAGCCACATTTTAACGTGTCACTTGCTGAGCGCTTACTTATAACCTATCTAATCTTTTTACAACACCTTTTGAACCGTCTTCAAAAAAAGGAGGAGTTTCTCAATTCGACGGTAGGTATGTTTTTTTTTTGTGTGTTTGTTACGCGATTTCTCCCCCATTTATAGACCGGTTCTCAAAATTTCGTTTTTTATTTGAAAGAGTATACTCCCGAGGTGGTCCCATTTTAATTTGGTGAAGATCTGGTGCTGATCTTCAGAGATATACAATGGAACTCTTCAAAAATAGACGGCAAATCTGTCGTGATTGCTGGAATCGCTTGGATATTTATTGTTTATACAACATCATGACGGCTTATTCCCAACGGCCACCACTAAAACTGCCACCACTGGTGGTCGTTGGGATAAAATTTTACATTTGTTCCCACCCGCCACCACTGGGGGCGGTTGGGAACAAATAAATAAATAACACTTGAATTATTATTGGAGCTGCAGCGGAGCGTACTAAAAAAAACTCATAGACTTGTGTCCGGATGAAAATTTTGTTCGTGATGTCCGGTCTATAGGTATTGAATGTCTTTGCAATTAACTAAGACATCCGTATGACATGTTTCTAGAGCAAATCGTGCCTTATCGTGCTGCAGATTTCGTTAGCTTAAGATTAATTTGTTCTTATCTAAGATCTACACTGTACAGTAGGTATGCCAAACGTCAATGGTAAGTAACAAGCACCTTTTTCTTAAGTGGATCGCTCGCAGGTCAACTAGGAAAATGGCAGCGGGGCATTGGCCTCTTGTTCAATGGAAATGCAAGCTAACTCAACTCAATGTCAGTATCTACAATTCACATATTATTTTTATCATTGCTCATTGGTGACGAAAAGCTGGTGGGTACCAAGCTTCATACCCTGGCCCACCGCCGCAAAGTTGCATGTCTGTCGGTCTTTTACAGACTGTATTTCGGTGAGTGTGCTCTTGAGCTCCACGAGCTCATTCACCATCTCCTTTCTTCCATCGGGAATCCAGACGTACTGCAGGTTATCACCAATTCCTTGTAGATGTGAAGCACTTTGCCTGTTCCTTCATTATGCGCACAGCCAAGGAGTGGAATTCCCTGCCTGCATCAGTGTTTCCGAGTTCATATGACCCCAATCTGTTTAAGTCGCGAGTTAATAGGCTTCTTATGGGTAAGCTCGTTCCATCGTCGACCTCATCTCTGACCGCAGGACAAGATTGAGGTCAAGAGTAGACCCATTATATATATAAAAAAAATATATATATTTATATCCAACTAACATGTAGTAAGATATCCAATTTGAATAATAATAATAATAATGTCGTGGGGTCCGAGTGCTCATAGCTTGTACAAAGATCTTGCAAGACGCTTAATTGACACTTCGCGTGACCCAAGGGCTGGTTTTTACCTTTGTCAAAGGATAAGCATTGCCATACAACGTGGCAATGCTGCCAGTCTTTTGGGTACACTTCCAGTGGACAGCGATGCGGATGAGTTTTTTGACGCCATATTTTAGATTTAGTTTTTAGTTTTTAGATTGTATTTTCATTTCTAGTGTATAAAGTTAAGTATTGTGAATAATAACTTTTCATTATGACGTCAAAAAAAAAACATTTGAATAATTGATTTATTGTATAGTAAACATTCAAGTTCTTCTAACTTATCAGACAAGACGTGTCGCTTGGCGAGTTTATATCGCCACTTCTTCTCCCCAGCATGCGTAGCATGAACACATTGAACACCGAAGAAACGGCCTTTGTCTACAGACGAATCGGCAAAGTGACAGATTATATAGACAGGAACCTCAATCTGTCAAATTTCTTTCAATACACCTGCCTGCGTAGCATGAACACTTAATTTCTTTTCTTCCGAGACACGACCAAGACCGTTTCTTCGGTGATCATGCTACGCGTGCAGTAATAACACTAAGAAGTGGCGAAGGATGGGTTTTTCAGGGGACTGTCTAATGTAATTTTGACTTTGAAAAAGTGCTGACCCTCATCCTAATTTATAATTATAAACAAATTTTGGGTTTTTATTCAGACCATACTCCAACCACTGACGTGCAGTCGACTGTAGATACTTAGGTAAGTAAGTAATTAGAAAATATAATGGGTCTCTACGATTAAATAACTAATTATAAAAGCCCATAAAAAGTAAAGCAGGTAACGTTGCGTTAATAATCCCTCGTTTACTGTTTATATTAATAAATCTTGTTTGTAATAAGGTCAATTAAAGTTTACGAATAACTTTAGCGATATCGGCAATGCACTTAAGCTTGATTTGTTTCAATTTAACAATCTAGTAATATTTCGAAATATGTTTTTGGGCAAATGGTTCAGTGGCTTAGTCCTCGTCTCTCAAACATGGCAAAAAAATTTTTTTTGTGCCTCATCTAGATTACAAGAAAATATTCGATACTTACTTACGTATTTTTTTCTTTTTCAAATTGATGGAAAACTGCTTAAATTAAGCGCATTAAAGTTGTGGAGAGGGGGCTTGTAACGTCATTATCTAGTATAAAATTTTCTGGCTAGTGACGTCATGCGACATTTTGACACGATGTGTTGCCGTTATTTTTTGATGACGTGAAAAAAGAAAAAATATGTGTCGAATATTTTCTTGTAATCTAGATGAGAGACTCAAAAATATTTATTTGTCAAATAGCCCATACCATGATTCACGAATTCAATAATTAAAAATCATATTTGGAATTTGGTGTTGACAAACACTTTTACGTCTAGCGAAATATGATCCCACCAAAACATTTTTTGTAAAAGGTTGCCAAGACGACCACATAAGGTTTGCCCTGTGAAAAAGATATCAAATCTCATGTAGAGCCATAGCCAATAGAATAGAATAGAATAGATTTATTTATTTGCAATGAATGTAGGTACATATTATTAGGTGTTACAGAGTTTTGTGGTTCCTTGTACATTCTACCTTAATTGGCATGCAAATTTTAATTTTAAAAGAATTTAATAAAACTTATCATCTAAGAATTGACAGCAGTGATAGCCTAGTGGTGTGACCGGCGGATTGCCAAATCATAGGTCTCGAGTTCGAACCCAAGGCACGCACCTCTGACTTTTCGGATTCATGTGCGTATTGTATAATTATCACTTGCTTTAAAAACGGTGAAGGAAAACATCGTGAGGAAACCGGCATGCCTGAGAGATATTTCTCAAGGGCATGTGATGCCAAGTCAGAGGCCCATGGGCGGCATTAAAACTCTGACACCAGGTTAGTTACTAACCACACGATAAGAAGAAGATCTAAGAATTCTTGTACTGAATAATAACACTTGTGTAAAAGTAATTCTGTAACATGCTTTTTAAATTTTGTTAGTGGTTGTTCCTTGACATTATTTGGTAACTTATTATAAACAAGTGGTGCCATACAAATAACACTTTTTCTTAAAAGAGCAGTCTTAAAAAGACCCGTGCTTAAAAGATTTTTATATTGGGATCTAATACTTATTGTTCTATTTCGAGTTCCTTTCAAGGTGGTAAACAAGTGTGAGTTCGTTTTAACAAATATACATAATTCCAATATGTAAAGACATGGGAAGGTTAAGAGTTTATGAGACTGAAATATAGGTAGACAACTGTCAGTTACTTTTAGGGCGAACATAGCTCTGATACAGCGTTTTTGAGCTTTAAAAATACTTTCTTTCTCGCTACAATTGCCCCAGAAAATTGCACCAAACCTCAAAAGTGAAATAACCAATCCGTGGTAGGCAACCAACACGCTAGACAGATCCACTTTTTTGGACAAATTGTGCAGCATGAAAGCCGATGTACTCAATCTCTTACAAATACTCTCTGCTTGAGGCTTCCGAGTGAGTTGGCTATCAATTAATATACCCAAAAATTTTGCAACATCCACTGTGCCTACAGCTTGACCATTGTGGTTTATATTCATGTCATTAGGGGAGATTCTTTGGAAAAAATGCATAACTTTGGTCTTTTGAAGATTAATTAATAAATTATTATGATTTAGCCAATTTATTAGAGAACCGAGTGTGTTATTAATATCTTGTTCATAATTTTGTTTATTGGTACATTTTATTAAAGACGTACTGTCATCGGCGAATAATACCATTGGATTTGGTGTTTGGCGGGGGAGGTCGTTTATATACAGTAGAAAGCTTCTGAATCTACACGGCCTAACCTACCGACCCTAACTTCACAAATTCTACATAACAGTAAAAATGAATGGCTTCGCCGTTTCGCTACCGTTCGTGGAGGTGATGCGAATATTTAGTTTAATTATATCTGGGAATTGGTGTTGACAAACACTTTTACACGTCTAGCAAAATTTGATTTTAAACTATCTTAGATTGCTGGCACTGGTAAAGGTAAACAACACGAGGAAACAAGTGCTTAAGTTACTACAATGAATACGTCTAAAATCTAGAACCCGTTTTGAACAATCTTGGTGATCCATGCTAATTTATGTCTCTACGTATGAAAAGATACCTTTTAACCTTTTTCTTGCAGGGGGACCATAATGGACTGGTATTATAATACTTACATCATGAGAATAATTTGTCTCACAATATATGTGGCTGCATTCAGGAGTATTATTTTAATTAAAAAACTACCAAAGTGTCTGTAAACTTTTGTTCAATATGGATTCTCAATCACGCGCGGATTGCCTGAAGCAACAAGCGGCGCTGTGTTGGCGCATCGACTCAGGCGCACGCGGGACATTTAAAATAATTACAAGCCATCGGAGAAACGTAACAGCCAGTGTTTTGAGACCATTACTTATTTTTTAATTCAAAAAAATATTTTTAAAAGCACACACTTAGTGCTGTTTGGTGCAATGCGGCCAATAAATGAGACTATTACAAGTTTTTGGTGTAATTTTGTTGCACCAAATTTATATTATTATTGGGGCATTTTCGGTGAAATAATTGTACGACTGTGATGTGCAGTATGGGTGTCTTGGAGGTCGAAACCATCTATTTAAAAGGCTTGGGAAATTAGCTATAAGTATTAAAGATTTATACCTACGAAGAACTTTGCACACTGAACCCTCAAAAAATCATTTCAGTGTCAGATTTTTTTTTTTAATTTTTTCTTGCTTTCCCTTCTCCTTCCACTAGGACTTTCAAGGCAGTGAATGACAAATAGAGAAGTCTATGACACCAAATCATACAGGATGGTACCTACTTATACCTAGAGCTCATTATAATATAAAGATAACGAGGTATGAACATTAAGCATTGAGCATCATGACCAATCAACACGAATGCAGAAATTCGTTTATTTTATTTTTAACCAATCATTTTGTTCGTTTAAAAGGTGATCTGAAACAAAACCAAATGGTCGGTTTAATTTAAATCTGTGTACGTAGTTTTTGCACCCCCAACCGCATTCTCACAGAGCGGCCGAGACTTGATGCACTTCACTTCTGATTGGATCATTACCGAGTTCATCATACCCCGTGCGATCCTCGGGCCTAGACAGAGACAGATGTAGCCCAACCAGAAACCAACGAAAGGGACAGACTCAACCAAGCGAGCACATCGCTCAGAAATTATTTCATATCATGATTATTGGAGCTTTATTGCACTTCGTAACTAACAATTGACATTAGGAAATGCAATTTCATATTGATTTCGTAATATCGTCTCTCGTTTATTTTTATCAATGCGGCAAATCTTTCTATGATTTGCGGCTAACCATCCCTGGACATGTTGGTTGTTTTCTTGCGGCTTCACGTTCCGAGAAAATGTCATTAAAAGCTCAATAGGGGATTAAGTAGGTTTAAATTTTCACGTAGCCCGGCAGGAAATCGGTTTAGCCGTAACAAAGGGTGGGAAGATACCGAGAAATTATCTTTCGTCGGAATACAAACCGCTAAACGTGCAATTACAGCGTTACAGATGGAGCATTAAGTTATCAAAAAATAATAATGTTTCACACCGGCCGGAAGGTGTCCCAGGCATCACGTCCGCTTGCCACAATCACTCGCTCGTCACTGATTTTGATTTCTGAACGGTCGAACATACTGGTCGTTCATCACGTTTCTAATAAAATTCGTCAGTAAAGGCATCTGTTGTCTTGCGTAACCGCATTTATTGCCTTTAATGGTCCCTTTCTTAATGTTAATTTGTGTCAGAGCAACCGTCACTACAGTAACTCGATTCGTTTACTCGTGCGGAACTACGCCGAATAGATATCGTGCAAATATTCGTGTCGGTTGACAAAATAATTTCCTCCGGAGCTTAAAGTGGGTGGTAAATGCGTAGCTTTAATTAGTTAATACAACGTAACAAGATAAGTACCTATGTCTAAGATTTTTTTCACAACACCAATATTATTAAGTATTTTAAAACAGGAAAAACGATGTTAGTTCAACAACAATCTCTACTACATAAATTGTCACAACTAACTGCATTATACATGTCACATTTTTGTCCGTAAAAAGTGTGTCATTACTAACAACAACTATCTTATCGATTAGTAGAATTTATTACACAGTTAGTAATCGATAGTGAATCGATTACCCCTAGTATCTTACTGTAGTATTAGGTTCATAGACCGCGGGCATTACCATCGAGATGGAAATGAATTAAACATAATTCGAATAATCGAGGCTCGGCCAATACAATAAAACAAAGGGAAAAAGTACGTCTGCGGCCTGCCTTAGCGAGGGAACGAAGGATTTCAATTTGGAACGTGATGAGGCGAGTTTTCATTTACGTACAGTGATTCGATGATGTCGGTAATGACGTCGACGCACTCATGCGATTCTGAACCGAGCCCCTACTGAACATAGTTGCGCTCATCGAATATTTACGCAGATTATTTTATCATCATTATTCATTCAACGACGACAACACCGATCAACTCGGCAGAAGCACAGAAAAAGTATACAACAGTACATCTATATCTGGTTTCACAATCCTAGTAAGTACATAAGCGGTTGATTAACGAAGTCGACCAAGCAAAAAGATCACGTTCTATAAGTTGCGCAAACGCGCAGTAAATCTCTCACGTTATAAATTTACAACACATTTATTTATTTCACAGTACAAATTACAAGCAAAATAATAATGAGCTGAAGTCATATCTCATTACTTAAGTTGAAGCTCAACGGCTGTGGACAGGCTGAGGAGCTTTGGATGCCATCTATGACTCATTTAAAAAGGCTTTCATTAACGTGCACTTGCAGGAACTGCAACTCTATTTTTGAGGAAATAAAGTTTACATTGGAAAGGTTTGAGATTGGCTTATAATGTTTTTTTTAATAAGCAAGCTGAACACGGAGGCGTTCGTTAGGCAGTTCCATAATTAAAAAATAAAATTGACGCTCGTCCGACGATGCGCTGAAAAGTTGCTAAAGAATTGTCTGTACGATGCGCGGACGCAAGTTTTGTCTTACGCATAGTTTATTACGGAGAAGCGACAAAGAGCAATGTTTTAATAATTCATATATTTACACATTCCGCGGCGTGAGTAATGTTTTACTAGTACTGGTACCTATGTTATGGCAACATACTTGTAATAAATTAAATACTGCCTCGTTGGTCTAAAGGTTGCAAGCGCCCTAGAGGTCCCGGGTTCGATTCCCGGGTCGGACAAAGAGATTTTCCATCAGGCATTTCTTAGTAGCAGCCCAGAGGCTGGATTCGTGTCCGATTGATGGCAATTAGGCTCGCCCCCTATTACATGGGACTTCTACATAACTATCAAAATTTGGGTATACTATCAGGTACACCTCTTCCTAGCCCTTTGGGGTTACAGGCGGGATGTTATATTATGTTTATAATAAATTAAATACAAACTTAACTTGTGAGCTATAGAGGTACAGTGTTCTCCATACAAAGGGTCTGAAATGCGCAAGCTCACTTTCGACACCTTTAAATCACAAAAACAAATTACAGCGCGTTCCTCAGCCGTTGTCGACGTCACGTGTTGTTGACCCGCAGATAATTAAAGCGCCCACTTGTAATTACTCGTGTGTGTGGCTGCAATGCAAATGTTGTCGCCCCAAGTATCTTCAACGTGTAATGTATGCGAATCCGGAACAGATAAGCGCATGAGATTTACACCTCGCCGTGTCATGACTTGAAACTTTACCGTTCTTTGACCGACACTGTTTTAGGGGTTATTTATTGTTGTTTTATTTTAAGTAACAGTGTGTGATTAAGACGTTCTCGGAAATAAAAATGGTCAAAAAAATTACTTACGAAATTAAATATTGATGTCTGAATAAATCGTAGATACCAACTTTATTATAAACATCTCTAGACCTGCAATAGGCTTTAATTAGTCAAAGATTTGGAAATACTAATTGTGATAGGTTTTAATAATCAATCAGTGATCTCAACTATCTCAAGTGAACTTCTATACTCTATAGTCTATACAAATAAATAAAATAAAAGCATCTCCTTGGAATGCCATAATTATACCTGTTTTACTTTATGCATATGAAAGTTGAAAAAATCAATAAGCCTTGAAGGGAAACCACTTTGTATCTATCACTTATAAGAATATTTAAGTATTGAAAAATCAACTACTTGTTAGATAATTCAATTATATGATTGGTATCTAATAATAATTCCATGGACATTGTTTTCTTAAAAGAAGTGTTGCGATGAAAAATCATAAAATACAATTAATTATTTTGTTTGGAATGCGGGACAGCAATTTCTGATTACCTATAACATAAAATTAATGTTACATTTTTTATTTTTATTATTAAAAGGCACGCGTTTGACCACTCTATCTCACCCTTCTCACCAGATGGTAAGCGATGATGTAAGTGGTCGACGATGAAAATATCGTCGATCTTTTTTATTTCCAAGACCAAGATTGTACGAGTATCCTAAACAATAATCCAATCGATTAATGGCATAAAATAGTAAGTGATCATTTTTAGAATTTTTAGCAGGTTCGTTTCCCGGTTTAGGCGTGCTTGTCGTATTTCCCATACAAAAACTGACAAAGTTCTCAAATATTCGATCAATGACCGGTCATTGAGACACGATTGCAATAGCAGACTCGAGCCCCAGGTTGCTTCTCGGCAGGCGTGCTTCATCGTCGACCACATCATCGCTTACGATCAGGTGAAATAGTGGTCAAACGCGTGCCTATCAATAAACGAAAACAGTCAGTCCAGGCTTAGCTTGACCTTTGATCGACCAGTGAGGTTGTAAATATTCTTTAAAAAAAACGAAGGAGTATTTAATCTTCAGGATTTAAAATGTTTTCCTTTCAGGGCGCATTGTTGTTTTTCACCCTGTATGGATAAGGTAGACATACCTATTTTGACTGGTTGTCGTTGTATTTGTGGTAAACTTTGAAACTGTTGGAGTAATTTAGTCAGATGACGGATAACTTAGGCTACTTTAATTTCAGAAAAAAAATTGCTAGGGTTCCGAAGCAAAACAATAAATTGACAAATTCTGCACGGCAGGCTGCTACTTTCAGATAACTATGTGTTTGTACCGATTTAGGCATGTAGTAAACTGCAATAAAGCCAATTTTATGTAGCGTGCTAAAATAAACGTCCACGGAATTCATATTCTTCACAACCCGTAGGCGTGTTGCGGTTATATCTATCATGTCATAAAAAATCAACGCTGTGCTTTAAAAAAGTACACCTTTTCGGGTTTTGACGTGATGGGAATAGTCATTTGCACTCCATTACTTCGCAAACAATCAAAATTTTGTGAGTGCTGACAGCTGAATTTCAGTTATTCTAAATTAACAGCAAATAACGTGTAAATTGCTTGGTTCTACGGTGAAAATTGCTTAAAAGAAAAGCTGCTTTCTTGAACAGAAACAGGTTTTCCAATATTCAGCTTGTGCATGCGAGGAAGAAAATGTGGTGTCTAGTCGCTTGCCATTGTTTTCGAAAGTACCTATCATTCCTACTACTTATATTGGAGTTCTCCTATTTAAAAACCAAAATGCCAATTGCCATGATTAAAAACATTCATAATCTAGTCCCAAGTTCCACTTTTCATTAATGGCGTTTGTGGAGAAGGTAGGTACATTGATATTTCAAACGCTGGTGATAAAGTAAAGCTGTAATTACTATTGTACTAGGAGGCTAAAAGAGATTTCTTTTTATTATCAACCAAACGAAACTCAGCGAAAAACAAATGTAAAGAACTTGTCAAAAATGTCAAATAAGCCGATTTATTGTCAAATGGAGACTGAGATTCGAATGCGACTCAGCAGATGCCCACCAAAATAAATAATCTAACCATCAACACACAGAGGAATACAGCCCCCAAGCAGATCGCCCCTAATAGTGAAAACCCGAGCAAACAAACAAAACACGATTAGAAATATCTTTACTTCATAACACAAACAAACAATATCTTTTCGTTCCGCGAAGAAAGCAACGGGAATCGTCAACAACAAAAGCCAACAAATCCTGTTTGTCCTGCGGGAAGCGTCCGTGATTTAATACAAATTATTATTAGACGACATAAATAACATGGTGTAGGGGGTGAGGCGGCCAGAAGCTCCTTAATAAGTAATAAAGGGGTCATCGTTCATACCCAGAGAGCGGAATTAACCTGGCCAACACATGGCGTATAGTAACGGCCAGCGGGGCTTAGGGCAGCTCAATAAAGGGTGGTATTCGACACTTCATAAGTGTTAATTATAGGGTTTAATTATTTAAAGGCTGTTTGATGAACAGTCTGTCTTTAAGGGCTGGCAAATTGTCATGATATTAGTTTCGATCAAAGACATTCAATACCTGTGGACTCACTGCTGTCTTATGGGTTGGCATGCTATGGTAATACATTTAAGACATATTTGGATAAAGTTAAAAAATTACAAATTAGATTTATGAAATTACTAGTAGATAAAAATACAAAAAAGCGTTGTAAAATTGGTGATTACGAAAAATTATTTCTAGAATGCAAAATGCTGCCGGCTCATGAGGGGGTAGTGTTGGCTATAGCTTTGGAGCAGTATAATAGTGATATATTTAAAAATACTATAATACGTACGAGATCTATAAGGAATAATAATATGAAAAGGTTTGCCGTGCCCACTTGTAACAACTATTATGGTCGAAGATGTCGAAAGTTTTTAGTTCCTACCATTTTTAATAATTTTCCAGTCGATATAAACAGCTGTGTTACAAAAGCGTCATTTAAAAATAAAATACAAAAGTACCTATTCAATGAATTTGTTCAAACCCTTGAAAAAATTAAAACTGATTACATAAATGTTGATTGAGAATAGGTACATATGTAATAATACGTAATCGTTAGGAATTGCTTGTATATTCATATTTATTCATAATTATTTATTAAGTAGTGTGTTAATTAGCATTATTGTATTATTAGTTTATATTTTATTTTTGTGTTTATGAAAGTATATTTATGTATTTTATATTTTTAAGTGTATAACTTTTATAGCTATTTATGAAAAACGTGAGTAAATTTAATTTCTTGTGATAGACAAAAGGAGCTACATCTGCCAACAAACTGTTTTGCAGTTTGGCGGAGGTAATAATTGTATTGTTGTCTGTGTTGCTTAAGTGAATAAACTATTTTTCATTTTCATTTCATTTTTTCATCATTACATATAAACCGGACATCACGAACAAAATTTTCGTCTGATAAAGTGTGTCCTGCTGGATACAAGTCTATGAGTTTTTTTGTAGTACGCTCCGCTTGCGCTCCATTATTCATATATTATTCTAGATGGCGTTACTGAGACATGGGATTGAAGTTTTTCTATGACATTTCCTTGACATGCCCGCTCTATAGTATTTTAAATCTCTTTGGTTTCGATCAATGATATTATAAGTAAAAAGGTGTAGATAGGTTACCTAAACAACATTCGACCTACAAAAACGGCACACTAACGCCCGCGACGCACGCGTCCGGTTACGGCGCGACGCGACACTGAGGTCAAGTGTGGCTAGTTAGCCACATTTTAACGTGTCACTTGCTGAGCGTCTTTGACCTATCTACACCTTTTTACTTATAATATCATTGGTTTCGATGGGTTTACGAATAACTCTGTATACGATTTATCTATCTAGGTACAATTTTTTCAGGTTTTAACCGATGTTTAATATCTTGATCTTGACATATTGCATTTCTCGAAGAGGAGTTTATAAACAGAGTATTGAAGTCATCAATACCGGTGAGCAATCAGTCTGTAGGAATGAATTTGTAACAGTGGTTACCTACCTACATTAAATTTCCATAATTATGTTTTTTAAAACCTTAAATTGAAGTAAGAAGTTCCATAATTACTCTAATTTCTAGTCTTATTCCTTTTTTGTACGAACCAATTAATTCAAAAACCTATTTACAGGAATAAATATAATTTCGTTTTAACGTAATGGAAGCGAAAGAAATGTGTAAGGATCGCAGTAGGTAGCGTTGCGTAGTTTCTGCGTACCCCCAATGAATAAAGGCGTGTGTGTATCTATCTCCTAACTTTGAGAATGCTGCCTAAACGTGTAATTGTCGACTGTGTCCAAGGATTAATTTGTACAATTTAAAAATAATTATGTAATAGTATAATATTTACCTGAGATATATAGTCATGAATGTTACGTAAATTATACTATTCGTGATTATTTTAAATTATTACTTACACTTAGTTAGAGAATAGAAATGATTACCTACATAATTAGAATACTCTTTATTGTACACCATCCTACGAGTAAACGTAAAAATAACAACTTAAAGGACTACATTGGGTGTTACAATGGGCGGTCTTATCACTAGAAGCGATCTCTTTTCTTGCAGACTAACTTTGGACGGAGTTCATAAGTAAAGAAGGCGAATGATTAAGTAGTTTGTGGTGAGTAGGTAATAAAAAAACAGTCATCATCTGCCTATAAGCCTTTTCCCAACTCTGTTGGGACCCCAACTGAGTTGGGAAAAGGCTTCCAGTTCAACCGGATACGGCTGATACCAGTGTTTTATTATAAATAGAGCGTCTGCCTGATGTTTGACCTTCACAACCAAGTTACTAGGTAGCACCCCTAGGTTAAACTGGTTGTCAGACATTCGGGCTTTTAACTCCCTGTAACGACTGTCAAAGATCTACAAATGACTGCCGTGAGCAACGGCTTAACGTGCTTTCCGAGGTACGGAGAAGCGGGAGAAGTCTTGATATGGTAAGTATAGAATGTACCTAAACATTTATTGTAAATAAACATGAATTTCTTCATACTCCTCGTGCAAAAACTAACTTTTTTTTTAAATATTATAAACCAGTGCTTGACTGCAATCCCACCTGATGGTTAGCAGTGATGCAAACTACCAGCAACAGCAGCTGCAACTGCTTGCCTGCAGTGGTGTGTGAACTACCGGCAAAATAATTTGCGGCGATTTGCGATGCGACTGGAAGAGCGAAACGAGAAAAACATGGTATGGCTACATTACAAGCGAAATTCCGGCGTATATTGCGATGACATGGCTACAGTACACATGCTCAACAACGAATTAGCAAGAGCGATTCACTTTCAGCGATTCGCTCATTATGTGGATGTAGCCGATGCCGTGATGTCAGTAATGTTGTTCGTATCGCGTAAAGAAAGCAAAGATCGCTAGTAATATTTGATGTACGGTGTAGCCATATACGTGAACATTAATTTACTTGTTTTAATCGCTCATGTGTCGCAGGTCGCGTCGCGGCCTAATGTAGCCTCAGCCTAAATAGTTACTACACTCATTAATTATAAGACAGAGCGATGGACAATCGAGAGCGCGCACCATTTGCGTTAGTCCGCCGTGTCGATCGTCGATGAGTGACCGTTAATCATACCAGCAATGGTCAATACGAGGATCCAACATTTATATATTACATACCACCTATTTACCCATATTATGTGAATAAATTATTTTGATTTTATTTGATACAATGGAAACCCATCAACGGACCAACCCCGTCAAGACCTTCGATCAAAGACATTCAATACCTATAGACCGGACATCACGAAAAAGTGTGTCCTGCTGGATACAAGTCTATAAGTTTTTTGTAGTACGCTCCACTGTCGCTCCAATATTCATATATTATTCTAGATGGCGTTACTGAGACATGGGATCAAAGTTTTGCTATGACATTTCCTTGAAATGCCCGCTCTATAGTATTTTAAATCTCTTTGCCTTCGATCGACCATTGTGGCCTTTTATTATTTACTGTAAAATATTTTTATTAAAGTCTTTTACACAGTCACACATGGCACACAGTAGGTAGGTATCATTTTCTTCGCTTTCCTCACTTCAAAGAACAAAAGCCGGTATATATATCGGCTGCACCATCCTTGTAAACTTGATAGGATTATAAGAGCTTCGCGAGATGTATGTCGTTATTGTGATAAGGTTTTGTTCTCACATACGAAGCTGTTAGTGTCTTTACCGAGAACTCGAGATATGAAATGATATGAGTGTTGTTACTACAATACACTAGATGATGTTGTGTTGTTAAACAGAAAATTACAGAATGTGGGATTTGGAGAAAATGCCTCTGATGTTAGTAAGATCAGATGCGTAAAGTAAACTTTAAACTAAACTTAAAAAAAAAAATTAAAGATACCGGGCTGGTATTCGCAACTCCACGTCAAAGCGCGTATTTTGCGTATGGGCTATAGTCTACCACGCGGGCCCAGTGCGAATTGGTAGATGTCACATGTCTTCGAACTTTTTGGTTCTAAGACATGCCGGTTTCCTCACGATGTTTTCCTTCACCGTTTTTGAGAGCAGTAGTGATGAAATAAATTACACAAAGTAATAATACGCCTGCCCGGGTTTGAACCGTCGACTTACTGTTCGTAAGTCGGGGCCGCCGCCACTGGGTCACCGCTGCTCTTAAACTAAACTTACGCGTTCTTTTCATGGGGGTGCAGAAACTAAAGAACGCTAATTCCTGCTACACGCGATGCATGACCACCATAGACACGTATTTTCTCTACAGAAAAATCAACAAAGTGACAGATTGTTGACACATTTCTTTTGTTTTGAGCCCGATAATGTCATGAATGAAGAGAAGAAAGGTGTAGATTCTTCAGTCGACAGTGAGGGTTTTCGATACTATGTTTATTCTAGAGAAATTCTACGTATTTGGAAGTGTAATTGATTTTATTATGGATTACGGACAGAGAAAGATTTCCGATCTGAAGATTGAGATCTTAAACAGAGGCCCGAATGTCACTGGAGTTTATATGTCACTTATGACCTCCTGTTTTATTTTATACACATAGGTACTGCACAACATTGTGACATTTTAGAAAACAATATTCTTTTTGTAACGTTTTTAATGTGAGTGGCATAGGCTGTATATATTTTTTAAAACTAAAAGGGTGTGGTTGGCATGTTAAAGTACTAAATGCAAGCGGACAAAGTCGCTAGCGAAGTGCTAGTCAATAATAAAACCAGCAGCCTTGCATGTCCAGTTCATTTGACCTTGATATAATTTCCCTTATTCTGAGAAACGAGGTAATATTGTTTTGTGTAAGCACTTCATACATCGCTTTATTAGCAGGAGGCGTGACGAGAATATCCACGCACCACAACGTGGATGTGTGGGGTCGGTTGTACAGTCGCTGGCAAAAATACAAACACAAATAGAGAACGTTTATAATAGATCAGAATCAATGGTGAGTCAAACTCAAAGCCAAATAATTTATTTAAATTTGAAGACGTAAGTTCTATACAATTATAATACGAGTCATGCTCACAAATAAATAATATTGAAGTGTAGGTACAGACGCCAGCACATCAACCTCCCCAAACTGTCAAATTTTCACAATTGAACATGAACCTTATGATGTTTAGAATAAAGTTATGACACATTGGGGTAGGTTGATGTGCCGGTGTCTGTACATACCTATACAAAATATGAAAATACAAATAAGTAGGTATACAAACTTTTTCCAGGTAGAAGTCGAATCGGGGGGTTTCGACTTCGTCTCGGTTTCAATTCCCGTGCGAAACAATGTTTTGTATGGTTTACAGGTTGTTGTTTTGGGTTTGGCTGTTTGTGTATGTTTATCCCAGCAAAAACATAAATGTAAAATGAGAGCCAACTTCAATATGATGACATAATTATGCCTTGGTTGTTGAATTCAACGACAAAACAAGTGAGATGAGAGAATTAATCCAAAGGGTAGTTGGAGGTAAGTCCAATGCTCAGTCCTGAAATTTATCAATAACAACATAAAACATTTTATAACAACTGAGATATCATTGCTTGACGATTGGTAATTTTCGTTTATAACCAATTACCACTTTATGTAAATCCCGTAGAATAGCCAGGCAGTCACATAGGTGGACCACGGGCAATGCAATGTGTGGTTAACACTTTGAACTGTTTATCATCCCTAAAGATTTGATGCTGACTGTACCTGAAATTATTATTCATTTGATTCAATTAACCCTTCATTGAATGAAATGTTATTTTTCCCGCTCCCTTTTGTTTTCTAGTCACCTTTTCTTGGATATCCTTAAGACACCTATTATAGTTAGTAAAATAATATTATCTATTGTTATAGAATTGAGTACCTACTTTTAATGTTCCTGGCGTATTGTTGTGATCAAGTTTAGTTGCATTGCATTATCTGTTTAAGTACCAGTGCTTGTTTGGAGTAAAAAAGATTAAAGATTAAAGATACCGGGCTGGTATCCGCAACTCCCCGTCAAAGCGCGTATTTTGCGTAAGGGCCATAATATAGAATAGAACAGAATAGATTACTCTTTATTATTCACTTAAAATCTTACAAATTATAACTATATGGGCTACAAACGGCTACGTCTAGGGCCATATGTGCCAGATAAAAAAATTCTTTCAATACATACACAGAAACTCACGCCTTTTTCCTATGGGCTTAGGCAGGAATTCGTGACCGTCACTTGCTACGATTCTTACTCGCTTAGTTTTAAAATATTAATACCTATGTTTAATTTTCCTTAGTAGGTCTTGCGTGCTAGGTGAAAACCTTTTCGAAAATTTTCAGTATTTTTTCTCTGTTTTTAGCTATTAATTGTCAGGTTGGTCATTCCAACGCGTTTAAATTCCCCCTTTGTTTTTAGCGTTTATCGTTTGTTTCCAAGTTAAAACTGTTGTAAGTACCTAGTCCATTTGTGGTCTGTGAGACGAATCACGTGGTTAGGCATTTAAAATTTAATTTAAATATCAGTAATGCCCAAAACATTTATTTATTTATTTATTAATTCTTTATGCACTAGTAAAAGGCAATGTACGAAGACGGACTTAATGCCTTAGGCATTTTCTACCAGTCTACCTTAGATTAAATTTAAAAGGAACCCATAAAACAAAGTACTCTACTTAATCATTAAACAAATTTTCAGCAAGCAGTTTTTTGGAAGATTATTATAATCATTACATGGATGGAATAAGATAGCATTGCCTATTAATTTCCTCATATTGCCAACGGGTTGGAAATCTAAATGGGTAGGTACCTACCCATTCAAATCAAAATTAAAACTCATTCAAGTATTCAAATGAAGCTGAGAATCAGCACTTTTTAAACGTGTAAAATACATTAGACAGATCCACAAAACGCCCAACCTTCACCACTTAGGTATTTGGGTGTCTTCAAGGCTAGAGTGATTAGGCTCTTAATAAACTGCCTACCATCAGGGGCTCGAGTATGCTATTGCCTTTCTCCTAACACGTCTTAATATAACAGTCCATTTCTCTGTAAATGATTAGTATTTATGTATTGTATTTTTTTTTTATTTTGTATTCTTATTTATAACTACTTATTTTATATTTGTATAAGACAATTTTATTGGTTGGGTGAAATATAATAAAGTGTTGCTCTGTAAAAAGAGATTTTATTTAATCATAGATTAATAACACAACTATCTACAATTATGCCATGGCGAAGACATGGCGTAAAAACAAATCAAGGATTATAAATTACCTGTAAAAAGAGAAACGACATTTAAAGTACATTTCTTATACAATTTTCATGCAACTCAAAATTATTTTGTTCAGCTGTCACAACTAAATTATTTTCTTTAACTATGGTTTCTACCTCTAAACAGTTTGTTAATATTCAATCAAACTCTTTTAAGACAATGAAGAAAGGAGTTTCTTTACATCTCCCCCCCCCCCATACACTTATAAAATAAAATAATAAAATAACTTTCCTAAATCTTAATAAGCTAAAACGTTAAATGTATTAAGTACTTCCCCTTTTAAATTGGTATTGGTGCAATTTTTGTAATATGAAAAAGATTTGACTCGGACTTTTTATGCCCTGTATCGATTTTATATATTGAGTTTGAAATTTTTTCTAGTATTTTAAATGGACCGATTTTTAACTCCTCTAATTTTCTCCTGTTTAATTTATTTCCATTCTCTACATATACCATATCGCCTGTATTAAAATTATATTGAGTTCTATTTTTGTCAAATATTTGTTTATTATAGTTATGTGATTTTAATGAGTTTTTATATGCAATTGTTCTATCTTGTATCCATTCAATTTCTGTTTTACCTTTTTTTAATTCTTCTGGCAAACAAGAAACATTTGTACCATCCAATAGGTATTTTGGTGCAAAACCAGTAATTGTATGTTCTGTGTTATTATATTTTTCTACTGAATTATGAGCAATGGTTGTCCATGCTTTTTTATTACTTTTTTCGTTTGATTTACATCTGATTTTGTTTACAAGCGTTTGATTCAGTCTTTCATTTAAACCGTTAGAAAATGGGGCATTAACCGCAGTGAAGATAATTTGTATAGATTTTCCTTTTAAAAATGTTTTGAATTCTTTAGAATTGATCCCTGGGTATTGATCAGTTAAAAGCATTTCGATCTTATAAGAGTCTGTGACGTTATTAATTAGTTTTATAAAATCATTGGCACTTTGTGTTTTTGAGGTGACAATATAGGCATATCGTGTAAAATGATCTACTAAAAGGTGTAGGTATCTCTTTGTTGAACGGGAACCTCCAAAACCTCCGATTGTGTCAATAGAGACTATTTCAAAAGGTTTTGTTGCTGGTCCTAAATGTGACATTAGACCATACCTATCTTGTCCTCTTGTTTTATTTTTTATACAAATCTCACATAATTTACAATGTTTGTTAATATTTTTTATTAAATTTTTTGCTGTGTATATTGTACTAATTTTCTTTTGCATCTGTTTTACACCTAAATGGCACATATTTTCATGTATATCTTTAATAAGTTTCTTGCTGAATTGTTCTGTTAATATTATTTTTTCTTTTTCTTTAAACTTTCTAAAATATACATTATGTCTCAGAATTAATTTTAATTTATTATCTTGTATATCTGCGTTGTTTTCTTGATCTGTAACAATATCATCTAACTTGATCATGTTCACAATCTTTAATTTTTCATCTGTATCCTCATTTGCATCTAATACCGGGTTCCTACTTAAACAATCCGCTTCTATATTTTCTTTTCCCGGAGAGTATTTAATTTTAAAGTCATACTGTGATAAATAATATGTTAAATCACCTAATTCATCATCTGTCCTATTTCTAATATTTAAATTTTCCAATGGTTTATGATCGGAATACACTGTAAATGACCTACCAATCAACCAGTATTGCCAATATCTTATTGCTTCTTTAATAGCTAAACATTCTAAATAAATGGCTTTTTTTTTCTTTTGTAGTTGATTGAGTTTTTTAGAGAAGTATGCCACTGGCTTGTTTTTACCATCTGGCTGTGTTTGTTTTAACACTGCCCCAATTCCTTCTATTGATGCATCTGTGTGGATATTTATTGGCAAATTTTGATCAAATATTTCCAAGATTGGTTGTGAGCATAGTAAGTTTTTAATATTTTCAAAGGCTCTTTGGCAATCAGCAGACCAAATAAATTTTTGATTTTTTCTTAGTAAACAGTGTAGAGGTTCTAAAATTACTGCGCTTTTTGGGATATACTCATGGTAGAAATTGATTTTACCTAAAAATTGTCTAATATTTTTCTGTGTTTTCGGTATTGGGAATTCTTTTATAGAAACTAAATTATCTCTTACTGGTCGTACTGTGTTATTATGTATTATATGTCCTAGATATTTTACTGAATTTGAAGCAAAAGAACATTTTGTAAATTTAAGTCTAAAACCTGCCATTTTAATCGCTCCTAACAATTGTGTTAAATGTTTAATGTGCTCTTCAAAAGTTTTTGAAAAGATTAAGATATCATCAATATAGTTAACTGCGAAATCAGTAAGTTTATACTTTCTTAATATGTTACTTAATACCCTTTGGAAGATAGCTGGAGATGTCTTCAGACCAAACGGTAAACATGTCCATTGGTAGTGCCCATCCTGCGTCACAAAGGCTGTTTTCTTTCTATCTTCAATTCTGAGCGGGATCGACCAGAATGCAGAATTTATATCCAACGTTGTGTAGTATTTTGAGTTTCTTGTTTTCGTCACTAAATCGTCGATCAGTGGAAATGGTTGTGCTTGAGGTATAACTATTTTATTAAGATCTCTAAAATCTATGCATAATCTTGATTTTTTGTTATCTTCCTTTTTAAATGCTAAAGTTACTGGTGCTGCAAATGGACTATAAGACTCTTCTATAAGATTTCTGTCCAGCAACTTTGCTACTTGTTCTTCTATTTCTCTTTTGTCTTCAATGGAACATCTGTAAGGTCTTTTACTGCAATATTTGTCAATAAGTAGATCAATACGTGCTTCATACTCTCTGACTGTTCCAATGTCATATTTGTCCTTGGCAAATATTGATTTGTTTGCCTCTATAAGGTTGTAAATTATTGTCTTTTGTTGATCATTTAGATTGCTCATATTTGTTTTAAATTCTCCCTCTTTTATGTGTTCATTGAAATTTATTAAACTTTTATTTTCAGTTTTCATTTCTATAAAAGTGTTGTTTTCCTCCTTCGCGGGAGCTTCTTTTTTGTCTTTTCTTTGTGTGATTCTTAATTTCTCATCTTGAACCAATTTAAACTTTTTTATAATATCCAGTCCCATTAAGAAATCATACTGAAAATCTTCTCCATCTATTATGTAAACATCTGCTTTTTCTTCGATATCTCTAATCTTTATTGTAATAGTTGTCAAACCAATTGTCTTTTTTACACCATTAATTGTGATTAAGTTATCACTTCTTGAGTCACTTCCTTTTAATCGTATTAATTTGGAATTAATTACCGAGACGTTTGAGCCTGAATCATAAATTCCATATACTTCTAATTGTGAGTTCAATAATAGTTTGACTTTAATTAATGGTGTTATTACTCGTTTTTTTTATCGTCATAATTTAGTTCGACATCAATCACCGAATTGTTCACGGTCTTACTACTGTTTTTCTTATATGAATGATCATCTATCTGATTGAACCAGCACTTTTCTTCTGGATGAAACCGATTTAATTTGTTTAATTTTTCACATATCTTGCATGGTTTTTTTTCCGGTATTTTGTCTGACTTTCCTTTGTAATCATTATCTCTCTTTAACTTGCTAAAATTCTTTTTATTACATATATATTCATGCTTTCCAATTTCGTTGTAGAGACCTGCAGTTGTTTTTACTGTTTCTTTATCAATTTTATCTATTATGTATCCTGGTAATCCCATTACAATTAGATTTATCATTGTTAGTGTGTCAATAGCTTTATTAACTTCCAATAACAGTCTTTCCTTCTTTGTGGCATATTCTAATAATGATCCTGCTTGAAATCTAAATGTAAATGCATATTTAACTTGGGACCAACCTTTATTTCCGTATGTTTCACAAAAGTTATCTTTCCATATTGTCCATTCTGATTTCACGGTTAATTTGATCAACATACTGCTGTACCAGTCTAGACACTGTTTCTCTAGCAAATACTTTAAAGTCTCAATTTTTTCTTGATCTTGTTGAATTTCGAATCTGCCACATTCGTTTTCAAATTCGTTAATCCATTGGTCAGCATTTGATGTTTTGCTAGAAAACTTTTCTAACAGAAATCTTTCTGCAGTTTTACATATATTTTTATTCTCTTGTCTTGTCTCACTTTTAGAGTTATCATGTGTAGTTATTGTCTTTCCTGTAATCTCATCTAAATATTGGTCACCAAATTGTAAGTTTTCACCTTCATCTAGATATATTTTTCTTAAATCTGTATTTAGAGGTATCCATACATCACGTGTTTGGTGTCGTCTTTTAAGCGAATTTTTTATTTTGGTATATACGTCTGACGAAAATATGGCAGTGTGTTTATTTACGGGCTTTAACTCGTCTGGAATCTCAAAAACACGTGCATCTGGTGTCGCAATAGTAGTTATACATATGATATTTGTTTTACCGTCTGCTGACCCCAATACTGTAAATCTGAATTGTAGTTTTTCCATTTTTTCTTGAGTTAACCAGAAATGTCGTTTTATAAGACAATTTTATTGGTTGGGTGAAATATAATAAAGTGTTGCTCTGTAAAAAGAGATTTTATTTAATCATAGATTAATAACACAACTATCTACAATTATGCCATGGCGAAGACATGGCGTAAAAACAAATCAAGGATTATAAATTACCTGTAAAAAGAGAAACGACATTTAAAGTACATTTCTTATACAATTTTCATGCAACTCAAAATTATTTTGTTCAGCTGTCACAACTAAATTATTTTCTTTAACTATGGTTTCTACCTCTAAACAGTTTGTTAATATTCAATCAAACTCTTTTAAGACAATGAAGAAAGGAGTTTCTTTACATTTGTATGTTAATTATTTATGTAAATAGTACACCACAAACTGCCTACTCATCTTTTCTCCTCCTCCATCAAGTCCATCCAAAGGTTGTCTGTAAGAGATCGCTTTTAGCGATAAGGCCGCCCATTGTAACACCTTATGTACCCCTTAAAGTTATTATTTGTAAGTTTTTATGGTGTACAATAAAGAGTATTCTATTCTATTCTATTCTTGCTATTGCAATCGTGTCTCAATGACCGGTCATTGATCGAATATTTGACAACTTTGACAGTTTTTGTATGGGAAATGTGTCATAAGTTTGACGTTATACTTAAAAAATCGATCATTGACCGGTCATTGAGACACGATTGCAATAGCAGACTCGACCCCCAGGTGGGATTGCAGTCAAGCACTAGTTTATAATAAAAATGAAAGCCTTTACAAAACGTGCCCAAACTCTTACAGCCAAGACAACCGAAAACTCTTTACTAATAATATCATGGAAACTGAATCATTATTCGCAAACATTTCTTATTTCGCTCCAATGTTAAGCAAGCACTAGTTTATAATATTTAAAATAAAACTTTCTAGTTTTTTTTTGCTGGAAGAAGATGGGTGGAACAAACTCCTCAGCAGCAGTATTAATTAGTGCACAATTGCACATAAGAATTCTGTTGCCCATAATTGGTAAGTCGCTGTCACAACTTAGGTACCTACGATATGCATGAACATGTTGCATGCTTAATATTATATGTACCTATAGTTTGTTGGTATTCCCCACTAAAGTAGTAATACTTTAGTGGCCAACAAACTACACAAAGTATATGATCTACTTGAGTATCTACTTTATTGTAGTTCCAATCCAATAGGTAACGGTTCACTTTGAATTGGGCCTCAGTTAAATAAACAGAACAAATTTCTATTCTCATATCAACGTATTCAATAAGAAAATGTACTATATTAACATTTTAGCAGAAGGCCAAAGTCACCAGTGCGTAATATCCCACGTGAAATTTGTAATATTAAAATCCACTACGACGATATGAAATTCAACTTGTACCTATTAAGCCCTCTCCGAAATAATTTTGATAGCTTCAAAGCTGAAAGGGTTACCGGCCACTGAGGCTCGCAAAGCGCTGTAAAAGCTCGGCGCACACAAGCCCCACTAATCGGCAGAGTGCTGCCCTCTAAATATCGCTTTTACACGTCCATCGAACCATAAATAATAACTCTATGAAAACATAAATGTTCTCTTTTTTCTAACGTTTTCCGAGTTTCGTATTTTTTTTCATAGAGTCAAAAGCTTGAACAGACCACTTTCGCATTATGGAATTGCCAAAACTCCATTTGCGTTCTATATCCAAACATTGTACTTTAGGAAAGGATCAGAGGATTATGAATTCAATTCCATGAACAGTTAGAGCTGGTTTTCTTTAGAGGTCCCGTTAAGTTAGGTCGTCTGGTCGTAGTATATCGGTAGCGAGCGTAGAAATGAGATATTTTGGCAGTATTACGCAAATTGGATAGCTTTCAACACTCAACGGAGTAGGTTCCGAACTTTCGCCGGGAAAATTAAATTAAAAATATCATAAGACGTAAATATGTATGGGGATCGTAATGATGTTGCTCCTGCACTCAGCCCGCAGACGTTTCGGATTTAGATTAAATAAGTTTTATTTGAATAACTTTCTGCAAATATTCGAGATAGGCATTTTATTATTATCCAACTAATCCTAATACAAAGTTATACGAAGAGTTTTCATTTTGAAACCGAAAATAGTCTTAAAAATGGTCGATGCTGGTTATAATTGAGTGACATTCAATAATTTTCTATTATTTATACCTAAGATCGACATTTACGTCATTGTATATTTTCTATTACAATATCGACATTAGTACCAGAGAATACCTAATAAGCGTTATAAAACAGAAATACTTAATTTTGATGGACTGCTTGCCGTAAAAAGAAACACTACACACAACTAGTACAAAAGGGAAAATGGATTCTATAACTATATTAATTGAAGTGTGAGTAAATATAATTCCATTCCTAAGAAATTAAGTTAATGACGGAAATTCAATTACGTTTTTATTACGTTGATAGGTAATTGACATAAAAAAAAGTCTTCGTGATACCATTATACTTATCAAACTCAGCGTATATGGATAGCAATTATTAATTAATTTAATTATATAACGTGAATATATCAAGTAGGTTTCTATATGTTGATGGGTCCCTCCTTAATCCTGTCGATGGTCTTCGATGGGCCACTTTAGGAGATTAATTATAATTATGATAACGATCCCATTTCCATAGCTAATACTAAGGTTTGGGTACCGCCTCCCAAATAGAGGTATCAACGTCTATTCACAGTACACGAATAAACTTATTTATGGCGAACTTTCTGTGTTCTTTGCTATTAATTTTACGTAAAAAACAAAACTGTTTACCTGACTGCTTTTGAAGATAAATAGAAATATTTTTCAAAGAGATTTTTGTAAGGAATGTGCTCTATTTGAACTGCGAAGTACTTATTGCATCGTAACGACATTTTTTCTCATACTATTTCGCCGTCTAGCGCATACTTTTACGCTTAATAACTACACTGCCACTCTCACCGATGTGTGATGCACTTATATGTATAACACCGCATCGAGTCAATTCCAGACTGTTTATAAATGACTAGTTTCTCCGTATGCGCAATAAATAGACCGTCGCGCTCGGCTGCTTGCAGCGGATTAAATTGCGGGTAAAGTGCATTTATTATATTATCGACTCAACGCAACATAATTAGCAAAACTCGTTTTCGTTATAAAGCGCCTACACTCGTAATGTACCTACCGTGATTGAAGTTGATCATAATCTTTCCCACTACACAGTACACACACTATCGGCACACTATACATATAATATAATACATCCATAGGTTATTATTTTTCTTAAACAGGTTTTTAGGCTACATTCTATCTATTTAATTTTATATACGTAAAATATTATTTATTTATGAAGTATAACGATAATTGTTACTCACCCGTCACATGTCCCAAAGGTTCATTTGAAAATCAGCGTCAGGCAGGATCTCAGCATCTGTCTGGCATTACCGCTGAAATGAACCTTTTGGCGCAGCCGTGAGACATGCCATTTTTTGTCTCTTTTTTTTTTGTGTTATTGCGTTTTTACTGTGCGTGTATCCAGCTGTTGCCAATAAACGTATTTTCTTTCTTTCTTTCTTTCTTTCTTTCTTCTCTTAGATTTTTTAAATAATTTTTATTATGTCTTAGTTTGGTTCAGTATCTTTGTTTTATTATTAGTTTAGTATGTAGCCACAGTCCCATGTACTTTATTATAACTATATTACGCCACTATAATTTCTCTATTAAAATTAAGAATTAAAAGTTTTTGGTTAAAGGAAAGTAATTAAATATAATTTTGATAACTTCATGACAACGACGTTTGATCAAATTAATGAGGGTTGGTAGATGTGGATAAAGCAACAATGTCACTGCGGTTTCAGGCACTGAAACCACAATTATGTTGATTGTAGAACAGCTCAACTACAGCTTGAGGTTCAATTATTCTCTGAATACATTATTACAGGGTGCCTTTCATAATTGCAGTGTTAGTTTCAGTTGAAGGTAAGTGCTGTTGAGTTTGAGAGCTTAATATTAGGTATTGTAACACTGGCAACTCCGAAATCGTTTACTTTCTAGTGTGTTCTTTCTATGTTGTTTCTTAGTGTTGGGGTAGATGGTGTTGCCGTCGCTGAATTATGGGCCAAGCACAAAATTTAACAGCCTTGCACGTATAAATTTAGTGTCAAAGTTTGCCATCGACCTGCTAAGAAGAAGAAAAATGAATGAAAAGAAAATAACGATTTTGGTTTTAGTAAATAATGAATCAGACAATTTAACAATAATGTCAATGACTCATGTATCAAAGGTCCTAATCCCCTGGCCGTGGTTGCCAGCAAACAAAAAAGTCTGAAATTATACCAAAAAAAAAACGCCATCGGTAATTTTTGATAATTATGTGTAACCGGTCCAAAACGCGATCAAACTACTTGAGCGTGGGATGTAGACACATACCTACATATATAATTGTTTCTTATTAAAATCAACGTTAATCTTTTTTCGGAGCAGATTCCGGCAAGGTACCATCGCATTATGTTTAAGAATCGACAGCTATAATTTTTGTTCAATCAAGATTTAATTGTTTTAATGAGGCTACATGCGTGAATGGCCGGCCCAATTATTGTTTATTTTTAATCGCCCCGAGTGGTTTTTATGTTCGCAAGGAGGCACGCATGGCGGCCGTCGGCGATCATTTTCATTATTTTAATAATGTAAACTTCCAATAATAATTTACAGTGATTTGGGGTTAAACACGTTAAGAGATATTTATGATTTACCAGAGAGTTTTGAAACATAGTTAGCTGTGTAATTTGATCCTCGACTTAAGATGCCAGTCTTGTTTTCTTTGTTGCGATCCAATTGGAAGTGTACAAAAAACGAGCGGCGAACTCTGCCGGTGTTAGGTAATTAAAATAATCGTTGCAGTAATTATAGCAGAAATTACATTGTTGTAATAATAAAATAATACCTGCCTGTTTCTGTCTCACTGCAAGGCAAAGACCTCTTCTCATACAGAGAATGCAGTGCATTGATCACCATCCTTGCTCAAGGCGGATTGGCGATTTCAAACTTCGTTTTTTCACCATGTTTTCCTTTACTGATTTCAATGATGTCTAAGATTAACTTAGACAGGACATATGAATTGAGATAGTCACATACCTAAGTGAGGCGTCATAAGCCACGACATTGTTATGGTTTATTTTACCACCATGGCTTCGTTTGGAGTTTTGTTTTGAGGTGGTGATTTTACTTTTCTTAAAAAGCACCGTCTTCGTCCGCCGAAGTTGGTCAAATCATTATATAGGGTGACTGGTAATTAGTGACTGATACTTAAACACGTGATTGTATTCATGAATACGAATATCTTTCCCAAATAAACTTCTTTTATACTAACTCATTCATTCATCACTCATTAACTTTCAATAACGACAGTACTGAACAACGGGAGCGGTGGGGGTGGCGGGGGAGCGTGTGACGCTACTACTAGATTTTGTCCTTCCCGAGGTCAGACTATCAGCTGATCGATCACAGGCGCGCGCGCGGGAAATCGATACAGCCTTTTTGTTATTTTATAAGTTATTGTATAAAAAAAAATGTTTCTTCGGGAAAGTTTATTGAAATCATGAATACAATCACGTGTTTGTAATGTGTATGTACAAGGACGTCCATGCGAATTTTCTTCCCCGCACCAAAAAAAGGTAGGTAGTTATAGAAACTTTTATCTTACAGTCTACTTAATGCTGAAATTTGGAACCTCTATAAATCAACAAAGTATCCTAGTCTCTTTTTAATTATATACCTACTTATTTCTATAGTCTAATTAAGTATATAATTAACGAAAACAATGGTGGTCTTGTAACTATTAACTGTCGATGTACCCCTCTCAGCCTGCGCTACTTACAAATCGTCAACTCCTTCAACGCTGTAGGCAGGAGGCCAGGGGCTCAAAGCAAGGCAGGTGGCCGAAAGAAGTAAGCACACATTGGTTACAAAGATAATATAACGCTTGTAACCCCCGAAAGGTTAGGCAGAGGTGTACCTGTAGTTTACCCACATTTCGCCGGTTCTGTTAATGTCCCATGTTATAGGGGGCGAGCCTATAGCCGTCAATCGGGCACAAATATAGGCTGCTACTGAGAAATTCCAGATGGAAAAACTCAGTAACAGAGCCCGACCAGGGAATTCATGCTCAGCAGCAGCGCTTGCGACCATTAGACCAACGATACACAGAACTTTACAAGAGGTATAATATCTGTAATAATATGATTATGAGTTGCCTTTTTTTTCAATTCAATTATTTTAGACAAACATACCTGCTGTCAAGCCTTTTTAAACGCCATCGCTTGACAAAGCATAGTGAGCATATTCCCTAAGCATTCTATCTGTAAACCAACCTATGTTTGTCAAATTAAAAGATTTGATTTGATAAATATAAAAAAAAATAATTGACTTCTGCCCGCAAGGACATCGATCTTCAACTGTTTTTATTCGAAAATGTTGGAGCACTCTCAAGTATTCGATTACTAACAACAATTACTGAATTACATCTAGTTCCTCTCTGGATCTAATCTGGAACCTGACATGGTGTGGACGTGAGGTGTGGGGAGAACTGGGTCTCTAACTAACAAGTTAATCCAGCCGCGGGCGCATATGAAGTTTATATCACGCTTTGCATTATGCTTCATTATCTCAACCATTTTTGCTTTGTTATGCTGCTGTAGGGGTGTGCTTTGTTGCAACTTGGCTGTTGGTTGTGCAAATTTACAGGGACTGCTTAGCTATCAAACTGAGTTGTGTAAGAAGAAAACTATAATATTAGTCTCATACAGAGGAAGCACGAGCATTGAACACCACGCTTGCTGAAGGCTGCATAGCGATTTCGAACTTAAGTGTATTGACTTTAAGCACAGTTTTCCTCACGCGCGATGGTTTAGCTTACCGTGTTGTATTAGAATAGTTGCCGTGTTATCTAATAGTTGAATGCAGTCAGAATTTGACTCAGGATTTAGGTATAGGTACAGTAGCTAACATGGAGCCAGTAACCATCTGATCGCCACCAGCCAGTTACTTGGCAAGACCCTTTTGCATAACTGGTTGTCAGACTTTTGGGGTTTTCCTAAATAAAAAAGCATTGTTTTAGCACTACACCATAGGGCAAAAATATTCGCACAGTCTGGAGTTGCGATACTCGGTATCGTCTGGTGCTAGTGAAATCAAAGCAGTATTACCTTTCGTTGCTAAAACAGTTGCTACATTTACAAAAAAAAACAGTCACACACTCACTCCCCACACACACGACCCCCACACACACAGCTACTGCACACACTTCTCTAACAACACAAACTTCACAAACACGCAGTACACACTCAACCGTACTCCCATCCTGATACTAACAATACTAACTATTTTATTTTTATTTTTATTATTACTATAAAATAATAGTTTATTCCATAAGCCCAAATGTTAACATTCCTTATTGCATTCCATTTGTACGAGTACATAACATAGTATGTTAAATTTAAATGGAGGAGTCCTGGTGACCTGAAATACAGGCCTTGAGCCTAGTTTAGGCACCAGTCTCCCACAATATAATGCCCACCTTTATGTGACTTTAGAAATAAGACTAGCATTAAGAGTAATATTGTGGAGAAAAATAAACAATTTATTACTATTATTATTAAAGAAAAACACATTTTGCAGCCAGCCTGGGTAACTTAACAAAAAGAATACTAGACTAATAAATAATATTACTTAGTTGATGAGTTCCCAAATATTAAGAAAGCAACAATATCAGAATCTGGTTCCAACATGCAAATCTCACCAATACTTTCATCCATTGTCCTTATGTAAGAAAGCCTCAATTGTTTTAACTGTTTATAATTCCGCTCAAGTGTGAGGTACGGCGAGGAAGTGGGTTATTAAGGAGTCGTGGGCATTTGTGATGGGCACGCCATTACTTAGGAGCCTGTCATTTACGTTCGATCGTGATCTTTAAACAACTCTTTACCCACACGTGGCTAGATTGGTGCTGACGTGGAGCAAGCTGGTAGATTTATGGCCTGACGCACTCACCACGCATGTTGTATGTAATTTTTTTTTTAATAATTTGTTTCGAGTTGTCTATGTTCTCATTGTAAGGGTAGAGTACCTAAGTAATGCCCGAAACTGATAATGTGTCTCAATTCTAATTTAGATATTGCTGCATATTATTCGAAAGTTCTAGGGCAAAAACCGCACTAATGGGAAAAAGCGTATTCTGTATGGCTCCTAAAATATTTGATAAGCTTCCAAAATCATGGAAAGAACAAACCCTTAGGATATTTAAGCGAACACTAAAACGGTTCTTAATAGATAAAGCTTACTACAGCACGATAGAATTTTAAAATGATAAAATTTAGCAATGCACTGTGTTCTACATTTCATAATTATTAATAATTTATTAGATTTAATGTAAACTATTTTTATCTCTATTTTTTATATTTTTTTTTTATATTTGACATTGGTGTTATTATTTATTATTGACATTATTAGATTTTATCCTATTATTATGCTAATGCAATGTAATTGAAATCAAGACATTTAGATGAATGATTATTAATTAATTCTATTTGTAAGCAAAACAATGTAATATTTGTACGCCGTAAAGGCCAAACATGACTGAACAAATTTTATACTTACAACCTGCATACCATGTTATGTAACTCATGTTTCCACAAATAAATGAATCTATCTATCTATCTAGGACTACCTGCCCTGGTAGTCCCATTTCAAAATTAAAAGAATCCATAAGGATGTAGTTTTAAACAATACCTAAAGGTTGACTGATTTATTATTAATTTTGTAAGTAAATGGGATTACAGATAGCACAAAGTGGTGTTGTTGGTAGATTTGCGTTTATCAACTATGGCATGAAGGAACTACGTCGTAGGAGGTCGCTGCAATTAACTGTAACTAACTCTACTAAAACACTGCTTTCAGGATTTGCCAACCCTACACTGTTGTTGCAGGTGAGACAGTGCGTCGCCTGCGGCGGTCCACCGCGTCGCTGCGCCGGCGCAGCGCCCCTCTCCACCTGCCCGCACCCCGCGCACCCCCGCGCCGCCCGCCATAGATCGATCACTCAACCAACCGTCAATTAACTTATTGCCGGACAATCTGCTCACTAATCACCGTTTTTAGCTGTTGCTGCGATTTTTGTGATATTAGAAAATTATGTTCGAAAGGAATTGCTTTATTTTGTTTTTTTACGCGATGTTGCTGGTAGATTTATGTGTGGTCTACGTAGCTATGATATTAGAGCTATTATTTCAAGAGACTTTACCGGCCTTTTAAACGATAAATCACGTTTAAATTTAAGTAAGAATTTTGATTGCAAATGCTTTTCTCTTTCCCTCAATTACACAATGACAGAATCGTGTGCCACGACAGTTACCAAAAAAATCGTAAACCTACTTATTCCAAATTCCAAATAAATTATGATAACATTAAAAAAAACTAACAACGGCCTACAACGAGACAATTCTAAGTCATTTAACAAAACAACAACATTAAGAACAAAATTGGCCATTTTACTAAAAGCGGACAAACCTCAATTATGTGCAATTGTAATAGTGACGTTGTAGAAATGTATAAGAAGTGGCGCCATTACGAAGAGTTAATCTCGATGACGGAACACATTACTGTCGTAATGAGAGGAGCGTGAACCTCGCAGTCTACAATTTACTGACTCCTAAAGGCGTTTGGGAGTGGGCACTAAACCCTATGACCACCGTAGAATATTGCATGGGATATCGCGAATTGTGGAGGGTTTTCAGAGAATTTCTCGATATCGGTGACGTCTGTGATTTAACGTGTGTAACGTGAGAGCGAGTGAAGTTTCAGCGCGTAGATGGGGTCTACAGACTTTTTTAACTACTGATACCTGATAGCGTTTGGGATAGAGTAGACCACAGTTGCTACTAGAGATGGGCAGGTGATTAAATACCGGGTGGGTAAAAATTGGTAGGAAAGGGTAAAATAGGTAAAAATGAATAAATACCCATTTATACCAGGTATTTATTAAAAATACCGGGTAAAAAAACAATCCTGCATTTATTTAACTTCGCCATCATTACTACGATCTTCGATATTAATTTCAACCTCGATTAATAATAATAAGTTATAGATTGCAAATAAAACGAAGATAAATATCTTTTGAATCTTTAATCAACATTCATTTTCAAATAAAATAAACTCTGTTTAAGGGGCCGTGCATAAAATTCGCTCGCTGGAGTTTAGGCAACATCATTGCGATGCAATATTTGTGTATACGGTTCACGAACACACGCGTAAAGCTCGAGCGTAGTGATCGCTTAAACTGTTTTAATATTTTATATCTTATTTTGAGTTTCTAAGTAAATTAAGACGGTTGAGAAATAAATCTCCGGAATTTTTGTGTATACATATTTGTTTACTATGTTGGTACACATGTTAAAGTACACAAGTAAAAAAATAGTACGAATTATAATAAACTGAAGATTAATATGCTACTTTTAAAATTTTTTAAAAGTGATTCAAACAATAGAAAAAAAAATATTGATTAGTCTTGAAATTTCCGGAAAGTAACGACATTGATTTTTTTTTCCGCATGTTGTAGTAAAAATTAAAAAAGTGGTTCCCTCACGTGCAAGTAGACTATATACTGGTGTTGGTAAGATTTAATTTTCAAAATCTATTGTATTTTCTTGTAACTCAATGATCAAACGTCAGTCTCGCGTCAATTTTTTGGAAAACATGTGGGTGAATTTTAGTGATTTTCCATGAATACGTAATTTATTTCCAAAATTTAATTCCTCAACATGCAAAGTAAGGAACTCGTCTTTTTAAATCACAAATAGGATTGTATAAATTCTTCTTCTCTTTCTCACAAATAATGATTACAGTTGATCAAAATCAGTCGATTTCAGGCACGGCCCCTTAAAGTTAATTACAAACTAATATAGTGTCTTGTACTGATTGTACATGTTTTAACTAAATGTTGCCTATTAGAATATATATATCGTAAATCAAAACAAGTCATCATCATCATCATCATTTCAGCCGAAAAAAGTACACTGCTGGACATAGGCCTCCCCCAAATGTCACCACAACGACCGGTCCTGTACGTCTCTCATCCATTGGATTCCCGTTACTCTGACCAAGTCGTCGGTCCACCTTGTGGGACGCCTCCAACGTTGCGTCTTCCGGTACGTGGTCGCCACTCCAGAACTTTTCGGCTCCAACGACCATCTGTTCTGCGAGCGATGTGTCCTGCCCACTGTCACTTAACTTAAGCAATTCTTCGGGCTATGTCGGTAACCTTCTCTTGCGGATATCGTCATTTCTGATTCAGTCACACAAGGTAACTCCGAGCATAGCCCTCTCCATTGGCCTTTGAGTGACTTTTAGCCTCCTGATGAGGCCTATTGTAATCGGTCAAGTTTCCAGTCCATAAGTTATCACTGGCAACATGCACTAGTCATAGACTTTTGTCTTGAGACACTGTGGTATGCCGGACGAGAAGATACCGCGTACCACGGATTCAACGGTTGACCTCTTTCTCGTAGTTAGACCTACCTAAGTGGACCGTTTGTCCCAAGTAAACGTAATCGTCTACAACTTTGAGTGTAGTTCGAGTCTCCAATTTTGATGAGAGCGGGTACTACATGGGAGTGTACCATGCAATGCAACCGGTACCTCGGGTCGCTTATCCAAAGAGAAGGCGAGGTAGACCGAGACGTAACACATCGGATCAATTCAGGATGGATGAAATGGCGACAGATCACAGGAACAACTTGTGACCCATGGATGCCCCTCAAGTTGAATGGCCAAAATTTACAAGTCCGTGATAAGACCCATCGTACTGTATGGTTTGGAATGTTCGGCTGTGAAAAAGACGGATGAAAAATGATTGCATGAGGATGGTAGAGGAGATCAGAATGTTGATATGGATGTGTGGTGTGACGAGAGAAGATAAAGTAAGAAATGAGTATACCAGAGGAAGTTTGTAAGTGGCGCCAGTGACTGAAAAATTGAAGGGGAAGCGTTTGTCTTGGTATGTAATGGTCATGTAAAGAGGAGGGATGAAACGCATCTGACTTAAAGAATGATCAGTACCTATACATGTGGATGGGTGGAGAGGCAGAGAGAGGCCATAGAAAGGATGGATGGATTGTGTGGAGAGTAATTTAAAAGATAAGGAAGTTAGTGATAGCATGACAGATGACAGGATAGAATGGAAGAAAAAACGTGTTTCCGCAATGGATGTTCTACCAGGCTCATAGGTGATCCAGATATTACGAATACTGCCTTTGCAAAATTTTCTGTCAGCTTTTCGCTATATCGGGCGCGATGGGTGCGAGGATATCGATGTTACTGGAGCGTCAATAATACTAGGGACACTGACGGTTTGATTCCCCAGCTTTTTTTAGCAACAGCTGGACACTTTGATTGGACGACCTCCCTCTTTCTTGACTATTGCTATTTGATATTTATGATCACAATGCTTGCCTGATTCAGGACCTGCATGATAGTTTTTTCAGTTTTTTATTAGCACTATTCAGTTAACGAAATGCTCCTCAATGCCTTCTACCTTCTACTCGCTCATCGGACATTTACACCGCTATACTAATGTCTTAGTCTAATGCGAAAACAATGTCCGAGTATGTTGTGTCCACGAAGATTTCAAATTAAAATACATTATATTATTGTTTTTATATACAAAAAAATATAGTATATTTTAAACAATAAAATATGTAGTGTGGAATTTCAAAATATACGTATAACGTATATTTTGAAATTCCACACTACATATTTCATTTTTAATCACAACTATTGGCAAATAATACTGATTTTAATTTTTACCCGGTATAAATTAAAATTGGGTAGGTAAAAATGGGTATAAATGGGTATTTACCCAAAGCTTGGGTTTTTACCGGGTAAGTGCCCATCTCTAGTTGCTACCTAAACTTACTTTCTTTATGTAATCGCAAATGCGGTGGATATTTTCTCCGATTATTTGTTCATTTTTTTTTCTAAATAGTAAACTGTACGGATTGGTTCATTCAAGCTTATGTTTTATGTGTTAATTGGGAGTTTGGTAACAAAGATGAGTTCAAATTAAGTGCTTATAATTCTTGTAAGTGACGAATCATTTCATGCCGCTCTGCTGCTGTGTGTCTAAATACTGTATGTTTAGTGTTTGTATACCTACCTACACAACTTCTTGAAAATGTATACCTAATGTATATCACGTTTGGAAATATTTTGTTCGACGTAAGTGGCCAGCTGAAACTGTAATACCAAAATATATGGAAAATACATAAACTACTATCGTTCGAAACACAGGGCTATTGTTCTAACTTTGTTGGAAATTACCTATTTTGCATCAGCAATAAATACTACACTGACACCTAAATTTCAGAATCTAAAGGTCTATACCTAAACTTCGTTGTGATCGCAATGATAGAAAATTAGCAACATCCTGGTAAGAGTTGGGGTGAGGTATGAATCGCCGCCGGCGGCGACTGCGGCGAACAATACTGGCTACAACCCACAAGCAGCGGCGTCGCTGCGCGGGCGCAGGCCAGCCTCGGGCGCACGACACAACGCGACACTAGCGCCCGCGCGACAGAGAGGGATAAACTCCCTGCACTCGCGAGATTTTGATTTATTTCATATAATTATCGAATAATCTGCTTTGCATCTCTCGTTATAACATTACGATAATTTCGCTCCATTACATCGGGTTCTAAGCGGTGACCGTTCGCTAGCACAACGATTGATAATAATCGCTCGCGAAGTATAATGGCGTACACCCACGGGTAATTATTGTTGTGCAGTCGTGAGTTCGTGAGCCGGTGGAATGGCGGAATGCATCTCCTTCGGGGGTTGCCCGCCGTAAACCAACACGGCTCGCTGTTCGGCCGCGTAAATAACTGATCGCTTTCCTCGCGCTAATGATAGTGCGGCCGCCTGCGCTCGCGTCCTCTTTAGTCGATCCCGATAAAATAATTACCAGTATTTATAAGTGCTCGCACTTAATCGCAGCTCTATACTAGTTATTAAGTACGCTGCATACGTGCGCACTTAAAATTTCCAGGAGAAATCTGTGGGAACGTGATCGTGTATGTCAATAATTAAACGAAAAATGAGTAATTGGAGTAAAGAGATGGTTGGTACTCACGGAGGTATTTGACGGATTCTGTGAAAAGTCATAAAAATATCTGTAGACTATTGGAAGGTACAATGAAGTCATTCTTTTGTCCGGCGATGCCCGAGGGATGAGTCCGGCGTAACAAACACACGACGCAGTGGATGTTGCATTGACGTTTGGTCACGGGGCATCGCGGAGCGCAGTTCTGTTGCGACGTTAATGGGCCGCTGGCCGTCGGCTCCGTTATCCCTCGTAGCTAATGATTGGCCGGCATTAAGTCCCGGCTGTTCCGTGCGATTATTGGATCTAACAGATAATTTTATATCGCATTGTCCCGGAGCGTAAAATTTTCTGTTGTTATTACGGGCCGGGCGGCACGCGCGGGACGCAGGGCCCGGAGACCTCTCCGTATCGCCTCATCGCTCGGATCGTATACAACGACCGCGCAAATCACGATCCGTTTAGCACAACTGTAAAACTGCTCCATAATAAATGATTGTTAATGAGATAATACAATGTATCTGAGTAACTTTATTGCTTTACATATTTTAGAACAAAGACAGTTAAGGATACGTTCCAAATTGTATTGCCTTATCAGCTCTGCATGCTCAGAGCACAGAATCGCCTCGTCCGGCAGTGGTCAAAGACGTCATACTGATAATATTCATGCGTGGGCAAACTGCGTTAAGCGTTTTGTCTGTCACATATACCCTACTTACATGGGCATAATAATTATCACGGGCCGTTAGTTTCTAAAGTAAACAGTGATATTCACTGACACTTACGCCTGCATCAAATATGTTATGTAATAACGTCTCCAGCAGTGGCCATCGAGACATCTACGTGGTCTATGTCTAGAATAGACCATAATTTAAAGTAAGTAATATGATGAACAAAATTTTGGATTAAAAGTCAGCAGTCAGCACATAGCGACCACAACGACAGCCCTTTACAAAAACATACTATGGCCGAAATTTAGGAAGGACGACCCACTTTGCGGCGGTTTTGTGACAGCACAGTGCTGTCTTAGGGAACCCTACTTTAACCGATAAGTCTTCCCAAGCAAATGAAATGGCTCACTTCGAGCGTTCACACCAACCCATATTAATTCACGTCCTAAACGGTGTGTTAGGACGTGAATTAATATGGGTTGGTGTAATAGCACCACTGACCATTACAGCCTTATAAAGACACCATCGAGAATCGTCCATTAGTTCCGCTATCATATCAGCCACAACCGAACAACACCGACATAAATTATTCGCAATAAACGCAACAAATGCTGGTGCGACACTAAAGGGTTTCTTAAAGAAATTATGAACACTGAGTTGTATACCACAGTCTCGCACCTTTGGTTCACGATCACCATTCTTCCCGCGGTTGTAATGAGCCCTCTAAATCAAACAATAGCATTAAAGTGTCAATACGGTCTCGATAACACCTCGCCGTTTTCTTTTGCACACGGAATTATGGCTATAAATCTATGGGAGGCTCGTTTACACCCCACGACTAGTCCCCGATTGCGCGCTGCCATTGTTTATCAAATGCTTTGATTAGGTTTGTATAAATTAAGAGAGAATTTATGTTTCTAGTTTCTTTAATATTCTAAGGTGCAAGGTTCATCATGTAACGTTAATTTGACGTTCAGCTCTTGTTGTGGTCTTCTTACGACACCTACATACTGGTTATTGTAGGTACGCTTGCAAGACAATCAAACCATCTATGTAAAAAGTTCTAAAATTCGACTAATTTAGTTACATAAACATTACAATTACCAATTTGTAATGAGTGCAACGGTATCAAAAGTCGATTATTTTATGAGACTCAATCGTTTATTGAAATTTAACAGTACGTACCTACTATCAAAGTAGGCATTGCAATTCTTAATAAACAGTCCCACCGAGTTTCTTCATCTGTAATGTCGATCCTAATACCTAACCTTTGTTTCTTCCGTGTGCATCACTTGACCAAAATCTCTTCAACAAATGGGATTTCCCTTTAAAAATAAAATTAAATAAAAAAATAAAAATAAAAAAATAAAAATCTTTTAATTCAGACTACTTCATTTACATGTCCATATTATGTTAGTATAAGTGCACTTTAAAGCTTTAACTACAGCTAAGCACTGTGCATTTCAGGACAACCCATGGGTATATGGGTCAGAACTGTGGCAAAACGTCTTCTAAATGTATTATTTTAATTAACATTTTAAATTATAATCTCTCTTATTCAAAATTTATGCTCAAGTACACCTAACGGAACAAAGGTGGACTTAATGCCTAAGGAATTAAAAGATAAATAGAATCAATCACAGCAACTAACATCAGATTAAGTCAGACTAATGAACTCATCCTAATTTTATTGTTTAAATTGTTATTATGTCTGTCCATCGGAGATATTATCAATTTAGCTGTGAACCGACTACAGAGCTTCATATACAGGGTGTAACGGAAAGGGTATATACATACAAACTGGGTGAATAGATTATTTAATAACGAGTCTTTCCTCAAAATTTCAGCTCCCAACTAATAACTTTGAAACTTCACTATATTATTTAATATCGACAGTTTATTAAATGCAAAATCATAACAAACGTGTCACCGCACTATGAGGGTCATAATCCTGTCCGGCAAGGTTCAAGTATATCTATCTCGGGTTCTGCGCGCCTAGTACAGACCTCGATAGGTCTGTACTAGGCTCTGCCTAACCGACAAAGGCGCGACGGCGCGGGCGGGCTCAACTTTACAATGATGTATGTATATGTATAAAAACGTTGCAATGTCGTTTCTTATCACCAAGAGAACCCATGCCCTTCGGATGTATATACCCTTTCCGTTACACCCTGTATACCTAGTCTACGGGCTATTGTCGCCCTCGTTATGTTCATACACCCATTCTCATAGCAGTTTGTAGCCTACAGCGCTTTGGTTAGAGCCTATAAACCATAATCAGCTACATATTGATTGCGTGTTTCTAATTTTACCGTGGATCATAGACCTATCAATGTCCTTACTTTGCTTGTATAAACGGTAAGACCACATAAAGACACATGGATACATATAGAGATGTCCTTTTTTTGCAAATTATAATGTGACTTTATAGATTAGCGATTAAAAATGCGATGTATCATTATTGTTTCTTGTTGAACCGTGAATGCATGGATCTATCAGTATATTGTGTCCTTACTATGCTTTAAATGAACTTAAAGATCAACGTGACTAAGTAGCAGAGAAAGGATCTATGCACGATTCTAGACTGCCAATCGTAAACTTGGTTTTGTCCTTATTTTTGCTTCTTAAAACCCTTGAAAATTTTTATCTAACCCAATGTGATTTTTTATAAAAAAAAAGTAAATAAACCACTTCTTTCATTGAAATACAGTTAAAAGTAAAAAGAACAAAAAGAAATACTTGGAAATTAGGAAAAGTCGATGATAAATTGCGACGATTGGGGGCCCAGGATCATGGAATGAACTCATATTGTCATGCAACGATATCTTTTCTACCATGTATTTTTTTTTTCATTCTTGATAGGATCACATTTGATCACTATCCCACCTGATGGTAAGCGATGATGTGGTCGACGATGAAGCACGCTTGCCTGGAAGTAACCTATTCAGTCTTAACTTAAAGAACCCTAAGTTGTAGCAATCTGAAAACACCGACTCCCGCAGGGAAGTACACTCCACACAGCTACATATAGAGAGTATTTTTGAGCACATCCTACTTCTTACTAATATTATAAACGCGAAAGTTTGTGAGTATGGATAGATCGATGGATGGATGGATGGATGTTTGTTACTCTTTCACGTAAAAACTACTGAATGGGTTTTAATAAAATTTGGTATAGAGTTAGCTGACACCCTGGATTAACACATAGACTACTTTTTATTCCTGTATTCCCACGGGAACGGGTCGTCTGCTAGTTATAAATAAGACTAAAACATTAGCGATAAAAAATGTGATGTATTAAATGCTTACAATAAAACACCGTGTAATATAGTGAACATAGATAGATTCGAGAAATTTGAGTGCATATTACCTAAAATTACGAACGTTAAACTATATTTACATACAAAATTGTATTAAATTTACAAATCGTGTAAAATTGAAATTCATCGTGATTAAACATATTGTGTAAAACACCACAGTGTTTATATTTTGGTCGTAAGGGCACAAAATCCGTCTGACATTTGGCGCCAGCCGCAAATGACTGTCTGAATTATGCAGTTAACTTCTTATGCTAGGGTTGTGCCTACTTGTAGATACATACCTAGGTACAATGCCGACCTTTTAGCTTTAACTGCTTCGTTTTCATAAGCCTCGAATCGTATGCTCATTATTTCATCAGCGATTCTGTGGTATAATCTGTGGTGCTTTGGCAAATACCAAAGTTCGGAAGAAACAAAACGATATCGTAGACTTTATTAAACTCGGAATCGATTCAATACTCAGACCTACGTACTTTCCGTTGTACGAGTGATTAATGAGCAAATCAGAATATTATAATTAATAGGTATATTTTTTTAATTTTGCTAGATGTTCCTTAAAAAGTTTTATCGCAAATTGTATCGAACACCAGGTAATTCGTCGTGTGTTTAAACAAATGCCTTGGGATTGGCTTCTTGGCTAACCGGATCCATCAGAATGCCACTATTTGTTTGTCTGACCTCCACAACAAAGATACTAGGAAAAATGAGAATGAATTTTACCCAGTCTACCAGACTTTTGACCTTCTGACTGTGACAAGAGTCAAAGATCTACAAATTCAAGTCAAAACCAACTGCTTGACGGTTTTTCGTGGCGAGTCGGTATGTCGTGGATAGTCACCCATTACCACACAAACAACAGCCATTGCCAGCTGGCAACAATCAGTAGCCAACAAGTTTACACCGATCATACCACAAACAAAGACGCGAAACCTAAAAACTCTCCTACCGTATCGCAAAGATCGAACAAAACGCTACAAAGTCAATGCAATGTCGTCGCAGCCGAAGGGTTGAAGATAAATACGTACAAGGGGCCGGGAGGTCGGCTATCGCAGATAAACAGGGGGTTAGCAATTTGTACGACTATACAAATGCGCAACTGTACTGTGGAGCGTGGAGCGATGGACGGGTGCGGCTTCGACTCCGTACGCGCAGGAATTTGACAGATAGCTGCGTATTTGTTCTTGTTTCGTTTGGTAGGTACTTCATTTGTTCTGTTTTTAAAATGATTGGAAGTCTAAACTATTCGAAATTTTAGGCAACGTTGAAGTTTCTTTTAACACAGCCAATTTCTCTAAAGAGCTTCAATCATGGGGGTAATTAACGTATCTGTCATATATACAATATACATATACGTATTTTTTTGGAAATTAACACTTTCAACAAGTGATTGACGTTGATCGTCGCTCAGCTGAGATTGCGACTACATTTTGAACGTTTCTATTTACGGGAATTGGCCTGCAGATCTTTCCAAACTCAAAGGGACTTAATATCTTACGATACAATTAAATTCATTCTTGAATTTTCTATAGTAGGTTAGTGGTTGCAAGCATTCTACGTTAGTCAGTTTATCCATTTAGAATTTTGCAGTAGTAACAGATACAGAGACAGGATTTGTACCCGATTGATATCAATAGGTTCGCCTCCTATTACCTTACTATTATTTCATTTGAAAAAACAAACGTCAATTACAACACTTCTCAGTGTGGCATTGGTACTTACGTAAAAAAACAAAATCAGTGCAATAACCACAACAATTTCCCAAGTATTAACATTGGGGTTTACTAAGTACTTATTAGTATGTTAGTCATAAAACATGGGACTTGAACTTAACTGGCGAAATTTCGGTGTATTACAGTTACGAGATGAGAGAAAGAAGAAATTACTAATTGACAGAAGTAAATAAGTAAAATAAACTGAAAGGAAAAACGCTGCCCGTTTCTATCTTGCGCCGTGTCCTGCCAATCGACTCTTCGAAGAGCGCTCTAGGCTTTCTGAAGTTCATTACTAAAGCGGTACTACCTGGGACATCCGATGGGACTCATACGATGTCTACTGAAAGACATTTTCATTTCTTGTTTTGGCGTCTATGACATTTGCCTCACATTGGTAGGCAAATATCGACCAACCAATTCATATCACCTATGTACTTACTACTATCAGTAAGAATAATTCGTAGTTTTACTAACGTTTTATTGATCTATTGTAACAATTATTATATTAAATTAATATTTTAGAAACAAATATATGTCTCCTAACTTGTCGTCTCTGGATTAGTAACTAAGTCGGCGTCAGAGTTTATGCCGCCCATGGGCGTCGGATCGATCGTTATTGTGTATATAAAAAAAGTTTCTTTGGGAAAGTTTATTAAAATCATGAATACAATCACGTGTTTAAGTATCGGTCACTATCGGTTATTATACAAGCACATTAGTTGCACCCTATACAGGGTTATTTGTAAAACACCAACAACCTCGCAGGAGTAGATTACTAACATCATAAACAACAACATTTGTTCTATGACTTTTTCGAAAACGGACGAAAAAAATCAACTCTCCATACAAAACTCGATCAACTGTTCGGATATTTGTATGGAGAGTTTATTTTTTTTTGTCTGTTTTCGAAAAAGTCGTAGAATAAATGTTGTTGATGTTAGTAATCTACTCCTGCGAGGTTGTTGGTGTTTTACAAATAACCCTGTATAAGGGTGCAACTAATGTGCTTGCATAATAAATTGGAACCCAAATGCTATACGGATAGACTTCAAAATTGAATTTTAAAACCGTTTCAATTGCCACTCTGTTTATATATTGCTTTAAAATGGTTCTCATTGACACTATTTAGATCTGTAGGTATACACATATTCCACTACAATAGATATTTAATCCAATTTTCACAAACCATCTTTCACAGCCCTGGAATTACGAAGATAATGTAGGTAGACTACTTTCAGAAATGGACAAATAGATTGACAAATTTCCACCTACCTAAAGGAAAATCTACAAATCGTTCTATTTTTACACACTAAGAGAGAACACACGTCCCCAATATCTAAACAGCAGCCTCCAAGAGTAGTCTACCATCTAATCCTCATTGGAAATGCTCAGAATAAACACAGGGTGCTCATTAATCACGCTGCTCCGCGAAACTTTCTCTATTCAACTGAGACTTCACCTGACTCGGATATTTTCTTTTAACTTTTAAGCTTTGTTCAAAACTTTTGATGGACTCAGAGTTTTAAGTAAGTTGAATAGTAATATATCTTGTGCTGCTGCGAGCGCTCCTTTATTGCGTTATCAAGTGATGTTGCCAGGGTTTTGTGACGCTATTTGTTTATATTAAGCGTGTTTTTGAATATGGTGACGTAATATCTGGAGAGATTTCGAGCTTCAGCTGTTTAAAAAACAATTAGGAAAGTTACTTCCATATGTAGAAATGTGTTGTTGGATTTTGGACTTTTGAATGCATAGCTCCAGTTTTTTTACGTGTTGATCACCAAAACCGTTGGGCAATATGATGATGAAAGTAATATTTCAGTGATGATTTAAGTACCTATAATAAATGATTAAGATGTTGCATAATGCTATATAGGTAGGTACCTCCTATGACTTTGTGTGGAGCTCACAAGAATACCGTTACCAAACGAAATATAAAATAAATGGTTTTCTTTACACTGTATTTATTGAAAGCTTATATAACCACAAAACATAGGTTTAAAATAAAGATTCGCTTACAGCTGTGTAATCAATTTTTTAATTCAATAAAACAAAAGACTCTTAGATACACGACAGATAATTGAATAATCCAATTTCAATTTCCAAGGAGTAATGGAAAATTGTTTCAACTTAATAAACAATACTATTATAGATTCTTATTATAATGAGATAATATTTTATCGGAGAGCTCCGCTCCGAGAGCAGTCACCGCAGCATTAACTATGTACCTAATTCCATTAGGTAAGCGCCATTTCAATCTAACTCGGAATTAGTTCCACCTTATTGCCGACTTGAGAATTTTTATCACAGCGAAAGCAATCAGAGCGCCAATAATTTCCCTCATAATGACTCGGTGGTCGTAAAATTTGAGCATTGCGCCAAAATGGTGGCACATTAAAATTCTCTCCCCATCGTTATATCTGGAGTTAGCGGGCACCGATCCGCCGACGATCGGGACAATCGGCATTTCCATCTCAATCGGCCCCCGCCCCCCGCCCGTCGCCCTCAACCGTTAGTTTTCTTTTTTAAATCGCGCGTTAAGGATTTGGCGTGAACGCGTGAAGGGTTGGTTGCCACCCGCGCCTTTCCTGATCGCCGCCTTCTCATATGTCCTCGTCGATATTGCAATACGATTTAGTAGCGCCCGAGTTGCTTTCTCCTTGGATCTCCGCATTTACATACGATATTATTCCAATCATCAGCTATTGTTTGTTTTTGGGGTATATTCTCACGACTACGCTTTTTCCTTTCAAATTACAGCTATATGTAACATTATTATTACGGTTTCTAACAAATTATGAAAACGAACTATTCTAGAACTCATCAGGTAAACTAAATCAAGTTCATAAAGCGTCTGAATAGTTGCTAAACACTCATTTTTCAATTGTATATTTTAGCCAAACTCGCTAAAAGAATCTAGCTTCTTGTAACAGAAGTATAAATGTTTTAGTTCACCTGCCGTGACCTTGCCACCTTATGGATTTGCTAACGTTAACTTTGTTGTTACAAACTTTCTAAGTACGAGTTAGACATGACACTAGAGTAATACGGGCAATAAGGGCCGGGGAATTACGTCATCAATTTCTTTATAGTCACAGTATATAGTATAAATAGTAGCTCTCGAAGTTTTTATGCCCTTAAGGTAAGATTGTTCCTGTGATATGTGCTGTAATCATAATCGTGAGGTATTCATAAAAGTTCTTCGAGAGCTATATAAGTTAAAGGCTTTATAGAACCTTATCTACCCTCTGTCTGTTTAAGACTTATCGCGAATGTAAGGGGTTGTGTTTACATAAGAAGACGTTATGCGAATGGTGCTCTTACCTACTTTTCTGAGGAATTTACTATGTACGTTAAAGGATTAATTAATATATTGTGAAACATTGTGAAAGTTTCAAAGGGCATCTCTCCGTCTGGAAAGCCATGAGTTATTGTGAATGTTCGATATAAAACTACACCTTTTTAAAATCAACTACTTTGCATAGTAAACGAAATTACGATCGAAACCCCAAAAGTAAAATCCAATTTAAGATTATCTACCCGATACAATAACAGCGTAAATTACTAGCTGCAACTATGTCTCATATATGTAAAATAATGCGGCCGATATATCCTAACCCCCCCACGGCGGGCGGTGGGGTGCGAGCCCGAGGAGATAGAGCCCCGCGAGCGACTTATTCCGATATAATCAATAACTTAGAGAGATCCCCTTTGCATCCAGCCGTGTGACAGTTTCTCCAATCGAAGCAGCTAAGGGTTGTTTTTTACATTTTTGTTCAAACACCGTGATTAGAGACACGACGTGCGGCTTTTTGAACTTGACGTCGTTTCAGATATAGTTTGCGTTCGTTATTTCGTGCTTTTCGGTAATAAATGTTTGCCTCACGATTTTTTTTTCACTCTTTTGCATACACGTTTGTCAATGTTTGTTTGATTCGTGTGTTTTCTTGGTTATGTTGCGTGATTTTTCGCGTGTGGATACAATTTTCGAGTTCATGTTTTGATTTGAATATCTCTTGGAAATTACGCAAATGTTTATTTATTTTTCTGCCCTATTACATCCCTTACTGTGAAGCATACCTACTTGGATTACTTCCGTGTTTCATCTGTCAAATACGCAAAGCGTTAAGGAACTGAAACACCAATCAATAAACGTACCTTTTTTCTAGGTTTTAAATTACCTTAGCCTTATTTGAGCTGAGCACAAACTCTTGAAGGAAGGGACTTGCCTTTAATAAATAGAGCGACTTACCAAGTCCAGCTTAAGCTATATTAGGTTGGGATTAAACTCTTAGATTACTTGACAACTCATGAAGATTAGAAAACGATATAAAATTCAATTTTCTTCAGTTTCCGTAGTTAATTTTATGCTCAGTATTTATAACGCGGTGTAATAAGAAAATGCCATTCTATGTTATTGTATGAGGATATCAGAAATTAGAAATACATCAGATAATAAGTAGACCGTACGCCAATCGGAGAACTATAAAAACTATGATATTTAATAAAGAAGGTTATAAAAATACACTTAGAAAAGTACGGGACATTAAAAGTGTATTTTAATAAAGTGGAATACAGGTATGATGAATTATTCTAGTTCTTAGCTGGTCAACGAAATAATACAGCATAATCAAGTTATTGGTGGAAAAACTTTCGTTTAATTAGTAGCCCATCTTTACTAACACTATTCTAATCTAATCGTTTAGGATTAGATTTAATTTAAAATGAATAATTCCAACCTGCCAATTCTTCGCGTAACCAGAAGGCTAGCCTTTTCTGGCTTAAGAATCAGCATAACAATACGGCGCGCGGCGTTGTAAAACTATCAGCCTTGTGGGCACTTCTCCCGTAACGTTTTTGTTATAAAATGTAATATTTAGTAGTATACATAAGATTACCTAGACTAGAACTAAATAAAATATATTCCACAACGTTTTTCACACAACGCCATCTAGTCCCAAGCTAAGCTAAGAGCTTGTGTTATGGGTATACTTAACAGCTGACAAACATACGTATATATTTCTAAATACATACATATTATAGATGAATTACACTCAGACACAGAACAAATGATCGTGCTCATTACACAAACATTTGTCCTGGCTGGGAATCGAACCCACGACCTCCGGCATAGCAGTCAGGGTCACTAACTACTAGACCAGCAGGCCAGTCAATAAGAACTGTTCCCTTGTAATAAGTCTCGTTGTATTTTTTTTATAATTCAAATATATCCAAAGACATTATTTGGAGTACAAGCTTGATAATTTATCTCTTAGCAAGAATTACGGGACGTTTTTTTTGATATTACTATATTAAATATCTTAGGAGTAAAAATGATGATATGCTTATCATTACGTACAGATAGTTATTTGGCCAATAAGAGTCCGGAACTACCCAGGCTCATTAGTGTGTTAATAAGGGGCTTACATACATAAATATTATAAAAAGTAAAAAATTCACCCGAGTGAACCTAAGTGAGCGATGTCAAACCGCCGTGAACAGTCTTTAGAAAAAGTAAAAACAAAAATAATAAAAAATCAGCTATTAAAAACGACTAAGAAAATTGTTTTAGAGGTAATATTAATTCTAAGCACATTTCTTTTTTAGAAAACGGTACTGGACTGCATATTGAAGATAAAGTAAAATTAGTCTTGGATTTTATGTTTATTTTTTATTTATTAGACCTAAATGTTTAGTTGTAGTGACGGTCTACTTTTTAAAATAAATATTTATTAGAGATTGTATCTTTAACAATAATCCTATCGATTATTAGCAATGATATTATAAGTAAAAAGATAGGTAGATAGGTTATAAGCGCTTAGCAAGTGACACGTTAAAATGTGGCTAACCAGCCACACTTCACCTCGCTGTGGCGTCGCGCCCCAAGTTTTTGAAGTGGTTTAATTACCTATCTACACAGTTTTACTTATAATATCATTAATTTATTAGAATAACTAGTGTGTATAATTATATTCCCGGTTCAGGTATGATTGTAATAAAATCTGTGAATGCAGTTTTACGTTACTTCTTTTTGAAAATGAAGAAATTTTTCCTTTATGTAAAATAATCAATGATTCTTAAGGATTAGAGGTTGCTTACCCGCAGGTTCTATTATTTTCTTCCCTCGTGTATAAGTTTAGATACTGATGAAGCTCACACGTCAGTAACTGAAAGAATATAAGGTGATCATTTAATCAAATGACGTGCCTGTTGGTCTAGTAGTTTGTGACCCTGACTGCTATGCCGGAGGTCGTGGGTTCGATTCCCACCCAGGACAAATGTTTGTGTGATGAGCACGATCATTTGTTTTGTGTCTGGGTGTGATTTATCTATAATAAGTTTGTATTTAGAAATATATAAGTATGTTTATCAGTTGTTTAGCACCCATAACATAAGCTCTTAGCTTAGCTTGGGAATAGATGGCGTTGTGTGAAAATTTGTGGAATATTTATTATTTTTTATTAATTAAATAGCTAGCGTAGGACACGCGGTTTCACCCGCGTTCCTGTTCCCGCTAGAATCCTACTAATATTATAAACGCGAAAGTTTGTGAGGATGGATGGATGGACGGATGTTTGTTACTCTTTCACGTAAAAACTACTGAATCGACTTTAATGAAATTTGGTATGGAGTTAGCTGACACCCTGGATTAACACATAGGCTACTTTTTATCCTTGTATACCCACGGAAACGGGACCTACGCGGGAGAAACCGCGGGAAATCTGCTTGTATAAGAAAAAATTAAAGTAGCCTATGGCACCCCGGAATAAGCTTCCAAACGGTGAAAGATTTTTTCAAATCGGTCCAGTAGTTTTTAAGCTTATTCATTACACCGAAAAAAAATTTTTTTCTTATTATAATACTAGCTTCTGCCCGCGACTTCGTACGCGGATCCTGTTGCTTATGCCAGCGACAACGGGGTCGTCAAAATCGAAGATCTGAAACATCTGATGTCGAATTCTATAAGCCCGGGGACGGGAAATCAATGGGATGCGCGAGACGATTCAAGATGTTCCAGATTTTTTATTTTTGTTGGTCAACAGGAAATGCCATCAGACTTAACAACTTTTGCTAAGACGCCATTTCTATTATGTATATGTTATATTGTCTCTGGGCTTTGGAGTTCCCCTACACGTGCTCCAGATCTTCAAATTTAGTATCACAGCAGAAAACACTCTTCACGTGGAATAGTTTTTGCAATGGCACCATTTTTATATCTCTTTTACTTTAGGTGTTCCATTTTCCAAAATAAATTATAGCCTATAATATGTTGCGTGACGTTCACGATCAGCGGTCAGTCGCGCATCTCCTTCCCCCACTTATCTCTAGAGTCGATGCGTATAATTATACGCTGAAAACTCAAGCGTCATGCTTTTTCCGTGAACGTCTCCAACTCGCGAGACAGTGCATGATGTTCACGATCAGCGGTCAGTCGCGCACATATTCTTCACTGGTCTCTAGAGACCTGGATGTAGATGCGTAAATACGCTGAGAATGCAGGCGTGCTTCGCGATCCCAAGAAGTTTCCACGGAGCGAGTTGCAGCCTCATGTTCTCGAACAGCATCAAGTCTCTCCTAACGCTCTTCGGTAGATTGTTGGGATCTTATGGTCTTTAATCATTTAGCACCTTTGGAACATTGGGAAAAATTTGACCTCTTCTAGGCATGGTTATAGTTTTATTGTGATGATACTTGATCAATTAAAATCTAAGTGGCTGCACCCCTGCATATACCGGGTAAGCTACCGTGTAACGAAGTTAAATGGAAAAGGAAATTAAACACTCAAATAACATAAGCCCGAAGGCATACGATAAAAAAATGGGAGTTTTAGCCAGTAGAGTCTAATTTTCAACGATATACCATCGTCATCGAAAATTAGTCCTGAGCTGTTCCCGCCTTCACCGCGTAGTACCTCCTACTTATGTTATTTTATAATTATGCAATGAAATTAGTGATAGTTTTAATTTCTATATCAAATGTTTCTGATCTTCGATTTTTATAAGTCAACAGGAAATGCCTATCAGACCGAACAACTTTTGCTAAGACGTCATTCCTATTTGAGTTATGGTGTAGCTGGGCTCTTGGAGTTCCACAACAGGTGTTCCAGATCTTCGATTTTTATACGTCAACAGCGAGTGCTCATAAGGCTGAACAACTCTTGCTAAGACGTCATTCCAATATATGTTAAAGTGTAGCTGGGCTCTTGAAGTTCCACATCAGGTATTCCGGATCTTCAAATTTATTCTCTCAGCAGAAAATGCTCACAACGTGGAACAATTTTTGCTATGGTACCATTTTTGTATCTCCTATAGTTTAGCTGGTCTGTTGCGGTTCTGCATCAGGAGTTCCGGATCTTCAAATTTATTCTCTCAGCAGAAAATGCTCATCACGTGGAACAATTTTTGCTATGGGGCCATTTTTGTATCGCCTATAGTTTAGCTGGTCTGTTGCGGTTCTGCATCAGGTGTTCCGGATCTTCAAATTTATTCTCTCAGCAGAAAACGCTCATCACGTGGAACAATTTTTGCTTTGGGACCATTTTTGTATCGCCTATAGTTTAGCTGGTCTGTTGCGGTTCTGCATCAGGTGTTCCGGATCTTCAAATTTATTCTCTCAGCAGAAAACGCTCATCACGTGGAACAATTTTTGCTATGGGGCCATTTTTGTATCGCCTATAGTTTAGCTGGTCTGTTGCGGTTCTGCATCAGGTGTTCCGGATCTTCAAATTTATTCTCTCAGCAGAAAACGCTCATCACGTGGAACAATTTTTGCTATGGGACCATTTTTGTATCGCCTATAGTTTAGCTGGTCTGTTGCGGTTCTGCATCAGGTGTTCCAGTTTCCAAGATAAATTATAGCCTATGTGTTGACCAGACTTAATATCTATACAACAAAAAAAAAATCATTCAAATCCGTCCAGTAGTTCCGAAGATTAGCGTGTGCAAACAAACAGACAAACAGACAAACAGACAAACAGACATACAGACAAACAGACAAACAGACAGACTTTTTTTTTTTGATTCGTGCTCTATTACTGTTTCTAAACCCCCCTCAATTATTATTTTTTAAATATATTCAATGTACAGACACAGTTTTTTTACAGTCTTATTATATGTATAGATGTATAGATGAGCATGGATATATATAGTAGGTATAGATTATATTATATGATTATGCACGAGTAAAAAACTATAAAAAGGCGGACTTAATGCGTAGTCATTTTCTATCTTCCTTTCCTCCATAACCTTACCTTTTTGATAACATCGAAACTGTCCACTACGTCTAGGTCACTTAATATGAACTTTATTTTCTTATTAACAATATTCACAACAATTTCACTCAATAAGAAACTACATTACAAAGTAATGTTATTAACAGCGCATAAAGACTACGATTTTGAAGTTACTTCATATAAAAATGAGCGGGTAGGTGATCACAAAAATAATTGTCACGAACCTACTGAACACAGATCTAACTAGTACTAGATGTGGCATTAATGGTGGCTTACACTAATTTTGCCGATTAGGATCTTTGGTTTAGTTTTCAATTGATTAGTTCTTAAAATTTTTGTTTTCTTATTTTAAATTTAGGATCAAAATGTTACCCACCGTCATGCGATTGACTGTGCATAGACAAGACACTAATACTGCAATTTATTTTTATTTCTGCGTTAATATCACCAGCACCACCAGCTACCAGTTATTCGCTAGCTCTTAATTATACCAGCCTGTTACTTATCACTGCAGGGCAAAGGCCTCTTCTCATACAAAGAATGCTCGAGCATTGATCACCACGCTTGCTTAAGGCGGATTGGTGATTTCAAACTTATATTAACTATAAGTCTAGGTTTTCTCACGATGTTTTCCTTCACCGATGTCAATGATGTCTAAGATAAACTTAGAAAGTACATATGAATTGAAAAAGTCACATTGGTACTTGTACACTCCGGATTTGAACCACAACCTCGTGCATGAGAGGTAGGCGTCTTAACCTCTGGGCCATCACGACAGTTGATCTCTTAATTGCCAGTGACTAACTGGCGACCAGTTGCACGCCGAACGTTGGTGACAACTGAGAATTAAAAAAAAAATGCTATTGTTCTTTAAGTGCACTTCAAGTTACGGTGACTATCAGTCAGAGTAGGTACGGCGCGCTTCGTCACATCTCTGCGAAAGCGCTTGATGTCTCCCTAGATACACACTGATGATAGTCACTACGGAACAAAGACATTCAATACCTATAGACCGGACATCACGAACAAAATTTTCGTCCGAAAAAGTGTGTCCTGCTGGATACAAGTCTATGAGTTTTTTGTAGTACGCTCCGTTGCCGCTCCAATATTCATATATTATTCTAGATGGCGTTACTGAGACATGGGATCAAAGTTTTTCTATGACATTTCCTTGACATGCCCGCTCTACCTATAGTATTTTAAATCTCTTTGCTACGGAACAGAATGTTTCACAGTTTATCTTTGAACACTTTGGCTAGTGCTCATTACTATCAACTGTCAGCGGTGATACGCAATTTGTTGTTTTTAAATCCCATCTAATAGGGGGCAAGCCTATAGACATCAAAAATGACTATAAAAATTTATAATACACTACCTACCAGCTGCCCTAAGAATGTTACCAATAAATAAAATTAAATCTGTATTGTTTGCTTGGCTCTTAGATATGTGTTTTTATTCCGTTAATGAATATTTAAATCATAATTTTTGACATTATAATTATTCTTTTGACATTGGAGCATATTTTTAACATTACTTATTATATTTTGACTATTATTGTATATTTTGACATAATATTAATTAATTAATATTCTGAAATTTCAATTTGCTATAATTCTTGTAATGTCTCTAAAATATTTCTACACCAGTAATGGTAGTATGTGTGATGCAATATATAATTTAAGACCTAAATGTACCATATACTTGGAAATAAATATTATCTTTATCTTTATCAACCATACAATTTCAGATTCAGGGCTGCTACCGAGAAGGTCCTCAAGAAATATCCTAATATCGCGGGCCCGATTCGGGGATTAAACCGCGTTTCTACTAACGTCTATAGTTTACCTGTATCCTTCTAATATTATAAACGCGAAAGTTTGTGAGTATGGATAGATGGATGGATGGATGTTTGTTAGGTACTCTTTCACGTAAAAACTACTGCATGGATTTCAATAAAATTTGGTATGGAGTAAGCTGACACCCTGGATTAACACATAGGCTACTTTTTATCCCTGTATTCTCACGGGAACGGGACCTACACGGTCTAAACCGCGGGACGTCTGCTTGTTGTTTATAATTAGACTAGCCATGGCTAAAAGCAGATTCTTACAAGTAACTATTTAGAGTTTGTGCCATTATAATTTCCATGTTTACTTAGGGATACGTTCTCTGGAAACACAGGACGACCCATGATGAAGACCTAAGTTACAAAGATAGAATGTTTAAGTGGCAGTAATAGTTGCTGTGTTAATGTTAATGTTGTGATGGACCAGAGGTTAAGGCGCTTACCTCTCATGCACGAGGTTGTGGTTCAAATCCGGGCAAGTAGCAACGAGACTTTTTCAATTCATATATACTTTCTAAGTTTATCTTAGACATCATTGACATCGGTGAAGGAAAACATCGTGAAGAAACATGGACTTATAATTAATATAAGTTTGAAATCGCCAATCCGCCTTGAGCAAGCATGGTGATCAATGCTCGAGCCTTCTCTGTATGCGAAGAGGCCTTTGCTCTGCAGTGGGACAGTAACAGGCTGGTATTATTATTATAATAGTTGCATTCAGTGGAGGATAAAATAAATACTTACGTAGAATATAATTTATGCTCTGTTACCAACAGCGAGGTATTATGACAAGTTATTTCAGCTTAAATTTTAACAATATATAATATATCTACCGTTTACGTTTGGTAGATAATATCGTCTTTGAACATTTATAGGTGCTTCTGATTTACGACTCTTAAAAGCATGTACAGACGCCAGCACATCAAGTTACCCCAATGTGTCAAATTTCTTTGATTGTTTTTCAACGTTATGGCAAACACAATAAAGTTCATATTCAATTGGGAAAATTTGACATATTGGAGTAACTTGATGTGCTGGCGTCTGTACCTACCTGGTTTTGTAGCTCAACTATCAATTCGTGAAAATAAAAGAAAGTATGTGGAAGCATAGTGAAAGCAAAAGAATCTAAAGGAGCTTGGAACTGTTTAGTCTTTGTATCATTTTAAGTTAGACTGGTAGCAAAATAATTTTACTTGTGAATAAAGTTTTAGTATGTGAATCTTTTACATACACATATAACGTCACGCCTGTAATCCCCGAAGGGCTAGGCAGAGGTGTACCTGGTAGTACAACCCACATTTCGCCAGTCCCGTCCCGTTCCGTTTTTCGTAAATCTTTTACGTAAATAAATATAAAGAAAATGCACATTTCTGGTCATGTTTTTCACATCTATGTCATAAATCCGAAAGATGTACTAATTTACTAACTTAAATATTGCTATTACCAATTTGTGTAGAGTTCAAAGGTATCGAAAACCGACTTGCAAATGACACTCAATTGTTTAATCCTACTCATATTATAAACGCGAAAGATTGTGAGGATGGACGGATGGATGGATGTTTGTTACTCTTTCACGTGAAAACTACTGAATTGATTTTAATAAAATTTGGAATGGAGTTAGCTGACACCCTAGATTAACACATAGGCTACTTTTTATCCCTGTATTCCCACGGGAACGGGACCTACGCGGGTGGAACCGCGGGACGTCTGCCAGTACTTCTAATATATCGGTTCGATGGGCAGTACCTTCAATCAAAGTAGGGATTGCAATTCTTAATAAGAAAAGTCCCAGCACCAGGTTCTATGTGAAAAACAGCCGCTGTTGCTTCATCATGATGTCAATCCTTTTGCCTACCATTTGTTTATTTCATGTGCATCACTTGTGCGTTTTCTCAGCAATTGGGAATATATGTTTTTAAATTATTGATGTAAGTTGGTAAATATACTTTCAAGGTTTTAACTAAATGCATATGGAAGTATTAACGATAGTTGTATTAATAAAACATTTTTTTGTCCGTCTATATGCGAGGTCTAATCTTCAAAATTACTTTAATTTTAGAAAAATATTAGGGCATTAAGCGCTTACACATTAATCGCGGAGGAAGTCGCGGGCACAGCTACTGAATAGAAAAACTGTTATTAAATACATAAACTAGATTATATAAACTAAAAATAGTTTATATAATCTAAAAAGTATAAAATCACAGAATCCAGAAGATTTAATTACTATTACAGAACTTATTAAGCTTATTATACTTACAATTCATACTGTCTTGATATACAGGTGGAGAAAACACTTCTACTGGTCCAAGCATCGAGCGACCATCTTCGCAAAGTGGCTGGCAAGAGCAACCCAACATTGAGCTGTGTTGGGGGCTATAGGACACGTATGTCTATGTCCAACATTGAACTGTTATGTAGGCATTATAATTACGAATATAGAGGGTAGTTTTAGTGTTTTTTTTTAATGTAGTTATTACAATAATATCTATGTATATTTTTACCAATATGTAGTGTGTAGGTTTTCATAAATTAAAATTAATTATTGTGCTTTTGTGACCTTGTATAAAGGCGTACAGTCACCAGCACAGCAAGCTATACCAAACTGTAAAATTTTCCCAATTGAACATGAACCTTATTTGTGTTTAGTTAGTGACGTTGTAGGTTGATTAAGGAATAGAAAGCCACATTATTTATGAATGTGTCTATATTCTTTTTTCAAAACCAAAAGAGGACTTTTATAGTTTTTCAACTTTAAAACAAACTAGCACTTCGCTAGCGACTTCGTCCGCGTGCATTTGGCACTTTAACATCGAAGGGGATATACCTAACTATAAAAGTTATTTGACATATTACGGTAGCTTGATGGTGGCCGCTGTACAATTGTTATTTTTTTTTAAGTTATTGTAACTAAATCTGAACATTTAAATTGTTTTGCAATCAGTATTTTTTATAGTTCCTGTCTTGTTTTATAAAGTTAGTTATATTTTAAGTAACTCTCAATTCTTTATTGCGTACTTTAATGTGTTGAGAGTTGGTAGGGAAATAATTATATTACTCACAGTTATACACCCTTTCGGTCACAACATAGAACTTACTACTACTACTACTACTACTTCTACTACTACTTGATACTTTTTATTAAAATTTAAATAAATAGTAAGTAATAGTGTTTTTTAAAACAGACACACACACTTTTATTTTTTGAATTGTTGTAGATGTATTTGTGCTTTATACTTTCACTTTTATTTTGAAATTTGTACATTACTTAATATTCATAAAAATATTTTTAAAATTTCTATTATTTTTTTTTAATTTACGGAAGGACTAGACCCCACGACACTGGGAGTCCAAGTGTGGGGGCCAGAGACACAATGTAATTATTTTTCTTTGCTTTATGTACTCAAATGATGACCCTAATTAGTGTATAGTTATGTACTGTACTAATTGTTTGAATGAATAAAGATTATTATTATTATTAAATGAAGTTAAGAATAATTATTTTATATGTTAAATTACATTTATATATGCCTAGTGACAAATGGGCCTTAATCCACCAATTGTTTTGACTCATATTACGTCTGTTTACCTTACTTGTCGGGCAGTTAACTCAATAGTTTAATACATATGTACGAGGTTCAATATAACTCGCACTGGCAACTCAATTGAACTGTCCGTTTGTCCACAAATGACAGCCCAGTTGACATAACTAACCAGTTTATATACGATCGTCAGGTTTAACTGGGAATTATATTTAGTCAATAATATTTATTGATTTAGTTCATAATTATTACTTCTAGTACTTATGATTGGTTTAATTTCTGAGTTGCCTAATTATTACCTGTAGATTAAAATCTGGGCACAAGTACAAACGCTACCAGATCAACCTACCCTAATGTGTCAAATTTCTTTGATAGGTTTTCAACTTTATTCTAAACAAAATAAGGTTCATGTTCAATGGGCTATTTGATTAAATTTTAGTTTTTAGTCCCTCATCTAGATTACAAGAAAATATTCGACACGTAGGCAGGTAGGCAGTATAACTTCTGAGCCATCGCGGCCTTTTCAGTTTTCTATCAATACATAGCAAATACTTACTTTGTTTTCACTCATTCTAACCAGATGAAGATTTTCCCTGATCAGACAGACACCCCCTAAACGGTGTGCTTGAAAATTTCACTTCAAAGTTATTGGCTCTAAATACTTACGATACATTCCCTTATTTCAGTGGTGCAGTCAGAGTCCGGGTAGATCGCAGGCTGTGTTTTTGTATACCTTTACCATACCTAGTGGCTAAATGTTAATTGCTGCACGAGTTCATAAATGTATAGGTTACCGTTCATTATATAATCAATTTAAAGGCGTTTGACTGCCTCGTTGGTCTTAGACTGCCTCGTTGGTCTAGTGGTCGCAAGCCCTACTACTGAGCATGAGGTCTCGGGTTCGATCCCCAGGTCGGGCAAAGTGTTATTGAGTTTTTCTATCTGGAATTTCTCAGTAGCAGCCCGGAGTCTGGATTTGTGCCCGATTTATGGCAATAGGCTCGCCCCCTATTACATGGGACTAAAACATAACTGGCGAAATGTGGGTGTACTACCAGGTACACTTCTGCCTAGCCCTTCCGGGATTACAGGCGTGACGGTATGTTTTTAAGGCGTTTTTAGATCTTTATCGGTCGCTACGAGAAATCAAAACATCAACAATCCTTTTCAACTCTATGGACTCTAAATACTTACGATACAAACCCTTATTTCATTATTCCCAGGGCTTAGTGGTCAGAGTAGATTGCAGGCCTTTTCTTGGTATACCTTTACCATAGCTTGTGGCTAAATAATAATGGCTCACTGGTCCATGATGGGTAACTTATTCATTATACAATTAAGGTTAAGCCGTCAGTCATTTATAGATCTTTGACGGTCCCTTCGAGAAAACAAAATCCTAAGAGTTTAACCACTAGTAGGTATAACCAAGATGTGTCGTGTGTAATAAGTGGGTTAATAGACAGTTGTTCCATGTAAAAATCTTGTAGTATTTATCGCCAATTGCTTAGACTAAAAACTTATCCCAACATACAAAGTTAGGAGGCTGGACAGATGAAGTTTAACAATAACTGTACAAACTTCTTAGAACTTTGATATTCATTTCTATGCATACCTTTATCAAAAGCTTATTCTCGAGGTATTTCACGAAAAATCGCAAACAAAAATTCTCATGATGAGTAGGTATTTCTGAAGATTAGTTAGTTAAAATGTTGTTCTTAATTTGAGTTTGTATTTTGTATGGGCATGCAATGTGATTGTACTATACGCAATGTTTTGGATTTTTAAGACACACCCACTACTAAATTCATCTACATTCATTCTACTACATTTCTTTTTCACTAAAGCCTTTACTTGATTTCTATTAAAAAAGGTAACTTATAATTATTAAAAAAGAAAAGTCAAGTTTTTTTTCGTAGTAAACTACTACTGCTACGAGTGTTGCTACGAAACATTTTTGTTTGTATAGTCGCTCTTGTGTTTTGCAATCAGGATAAACTTCAATGAGGAAATAAATGAAACTCCAGAGTCTGATAAACTAACTTTGAGTTTATTTTTACCATTTACACTTGACAATGTATTCGTAATCTGTTGTCGGCTACGGATGGCATGCGTCGTAGGCGCGTAGCGCGCGCGTAGAGTGTTGCGTAGCACACGTCTCATGCGGGACAAACTTAAACTAATGCTACGAAATCATCTATTTAGTTGACAGTTTCACATTCAACTACGTATTAAATTATCATAAATTATACTTTTAACATTGATACTGGTACAATTAGAAAAAATTCCTATTATTTTTTTAGTCAAGTGATATATTATTAATTCTGAAAAGTCCGCATACAATGGTATAGCGGACTTTAGTTTTATAATTAGTTAAAAAGGATTTATTCTCGATTGTACCAAACATAAATTACATAGAACACCTCATTTAACATACCAACAAAATTGAAAGTGAATCTTGATTTTCATTATTTTCGTGTATACATTTAACATCTTGTCACAGATTTAAAATAGTAGGAACGGTATATTTTACTAGTAAAGAACTTTAAAATAATTTTAGTATTACAATACAGTATTAGGAACTATGATAGACATGAATGCTACCTTTTTACGATCATAAACTAATATTCGTAACCAACATTATGTAATATCTAGAGGGCTTCAAAATTCTACACAAAATGTTTCACTATTAACAGATATAAATGAATATACATGAGAGTTCGAGAATGAAGTAAACGATACTATACAAAGAAACAAATAACATGGCCGTGGCGGCACCTCTAGCAGCAGACACAACAGACTAGTCCGAATCAATCTTAAATATTAAAATTTGTATTCGGAAAGTATAGTGAAACTCTAGATGCGATAATATTGAAATATACATAGGAACCATGATTCATTCCGCGGGCTCTCACCACGCGGAGACACAACGTCGCACTGCCCACTCGTCCACCTACACTAACTCAAACTTACACGTACACATACTCCCGAGTACAAACCAATCTAAATAAACATCTCCGCGCACGAGCGACGTCACGCGGTGGAGCTCCGAACGTAACCGCAACAATGAGGCGCAATAATATTAAATACTAATCAAACAAAATAATTGTGTTGTAGACGCGCGCCTTCGCGAACCAGCCGTGGTCGAGCGAGCCGCCTCCTCTCGGCGCAATCTGTGCCTTCGTGCCCACTCGTGTATTGACAGATCAATATTACACTTTAATCTATGCTGGTATTGACTCCAATATCATATATATAAAAATCTATTTCAATTCCAAATGTAATTTTTGCAATAATAACCTTGACGCGTACCCCAGACACCGCTGGGAGTAGTAAACCGATGGAGAGGCGGCGCGCGCGAACATCGGCACATTGCACACTCACCAGATGTATACACATATAACAAGGACCGGTAACCGGTGGAATAAAACATTGCACTTTATAAATAAACAAACTCAATGTTGTAGTAGGATCCACTCGTAGATAAAATATTGTAGTACACTCCGCTAGATAAAATGTAAATATGTAAAATATTTTTAATAACGTGATCTGTGCCATCGAAAATATCAGGGACTCCACGCACTCGGTAAAGCGGTCGAAGATGGAGGCGACGGGCGAGACGCGGCGCGTCGCCCGTCCCCCCCAACCCCCCACGCCTTCGGACACTGGACTCACTTACGCCACTACTAATAATCATTACAATATCAATAAAAATTCAAGAATCACACTTAGTTCCAAAATAAACTCACTTGTTTGCGAGGTAGGCTGAGCGCTAGCGCGCAGCCCGAGTTTCGAGTTCGTTCGTTTTGGAAAAGTTTGCTACGATAATAATTATTATAATTAAGTGTTACCAATAAGCCTACGCGGTGTCGTCGCGTCTCCGCGGGCGGCTCTGCGCGCTAGGAGCGGACGCGCGGTACCGGAGGTAGCCGCGGCGTCGCGCGGCGTGCGGCGCCGTCAGTGCACATCGCGAGTCGACGTGATGCGAGCACCGTGCGAACGACAAGCCGCGCTACAATACTCAACGTATTTCCATTTAGTTTCAGTTGCGTTTGCGTGAGTTCACGCCGTTTCCTGAGCGTGGAACCCGCGAGAGAGGACGACCGCTCTACTGCCTAACATACGTACCTAACTTCGCTTCATGTTTAAAAAAATCATATACGTATATCACTATATATATCTCCATACATTTACGATGCGTCAGGAACTTCTTACGAGAACGTATCTATGCCTAAAATTAGAACGATTATATGTATGTATTACATAGCTTTAAACAATAATTAAATCGTAATTATCAATATCGATAATATTATATGCCATAAAGATAGGAACTTGCTTCCTGGGAATTGATGTTGAGAGTGTGAGGCGCGCCCTCAGCCGCGGCGCGCGCGCTGCCGCAACGATAAACGTATATAATAAAACCTGTCTAACGTATATGATATGAAGTGCGGACGCGCGGCGCGGCCGGGCGCGCTCGCCGGCGCCGCCTCCCAGTGCGCGGCGCCGGCGCGAGGCCAGCTGCCCAGCAGAGCTGCCGGCAGCTAGCTCCCTATTAACCTATACTTAAACGTCTACAAGCTTTAAATATAACTAGGAAAGTGCCGTTTCTGCGGCGACATTCATCAACGAAAAGAAGCGTTAAGAGCTAATAGTGAACTGCTGCGTTGTCGGACAACGGAGAGAGCGAGGGGCTCTAATAGATAGTAACTATACATTTCTTCAGAGTAGGATTAGTGTCCGGCGCTCGCCAGGGAGAGCTCGCCGGGGGGCTGGAAGCGTGGCCCGGGCGCGCAGAAGTTAGCGTTCGGGTCCTTAGGTGGAGCGGTGTCCTGCGCGGCGCGGGCGGCCAGCAGCGTGATTTGGTTCACTACATCCTCCATCTCATGTGTGAGGGTCTCCGGCTGCTGCAGCAGCTGCGGCTGCGGCATGGTATTGCGGAGGTGCTGCTCGGTGTCGGCGTGGCGGCGGAACTCCAGCGCCGTGCGGAAACGTTCGCCGGCACACGAGCGGCACTCGAGCGCCGGTTGCACCACTCGGATGACGCCGCGAGCTGCCTCGCGCCCCGCGTAGCACGAGCGCACCTGGTGAGCCTGCAGCGGCGCCGGCGACGGGAACGCTACTTTACAGTGCTTGCACACGTAGCACAGGTCGAAGTCGAGCTCGCGCGCGCCCACCGGCGCCTCAGTAGCCGGCGGCGGCAGGCGCAGCGTGGACGCGCCCGGGTCGGCCGCGATGTGCCGGATCTGCTCCAAGGTAGTTGCGGGTAGCTGAAGCACGCTGGCACCATTCCCCGTCTCCACTATTAGGCCTTGTGGTTGTGGTTGAAGAGCAGCAGGGTTGACACAAGGTCCTGCAACAAAAGAGAATAACAAGTTAATAAACGCAAAGTAATTAGTATAATGAGATAATGAAGAATTAGCGCAATCAACGCCACGTGTTAGTTCCTGCATCTGTCTACGTATCATATGGCTAAGGGGATTGGTAAATCGCATCGCGGGGCGTCAAATATCCACATTATTGACACACGCTCGTGTGACACTCGGGCGCGCTGTAAAGGGGTTAATCCACTTACATCGAGGGCCGAGGGTCGGCCCGCAGCCGTGAACTGACCTTTCGCCCGAGCCACGATTTTTACACGTTTTTTCAACTTTGTCCTTGTAATTGCGTAAATACGTAACATGTCTCGTTATTCATCGATAAATTGCTTACATTACGCAAAGATAAAGTTTCAAATGCATTGAAGAGACGAAAAGTAAAACATGATCGGTCGATCTCGTCGTCTTGCGGACCCAAATTGGGAGCCCCATTGTTCGCAATAGGTTAGCACCAGATAAACAGTGTTTACCTTACTGCGAGGCGATTGTACATGCGTGATGCGTTTCTAACGAGCCCGGCCCGGCTCTGTAATTGATTCGGACGCTGCTTTATGCGGCTTATATTCACGAATGCATAATACATAGCTTTTGAGTCGCCATCAAGTTTTATATCAGGGAACGAGCAGCGAAGCTTAAAGTGGTGCTTGACGATGAACTCGAGAACAAAGAAAGAACTTAAGATAGTTATGTACTGTCTACGTCATTTCGACGGACTTTATTCATACTTTGGAAGCGTATTTTATGTATCAAAAACTTAATAGTAAATGGTAATACTTTTAAGCATACGATGCACAAAATTGAATCTTCAGCATTTAGTATTAAGTATACGCATATGTCTCAAGTCAGAATTAGGCAATACTACCACAGAATTATCCCCAATTAGAAATCATTAAAAGTTTTATAACTTCAGGCGTTTCTTACGCTAAGCCCCTTTCGATAGTTGATCTAAGTTCGTAACCATTCCGGTGATGCTGCCGACCTCAATCGCGGCCGATATCTCGAACAGTCCCGTGCGAAACTGCGCGGCTTTCAATCAGTCTCTCGACAATAGTTCGGGCTGATTGGCCAGTCGTGTTTTGTGTAATGAGGCCTTAGGGACTGCTCATACGTATGTCATGTTCCTTCTAATGGTAATGAACACCGTACATGGCTCAAGTAGAATTCAAAAGCTAATTGAGCGAGCTTAGCGTTTGTTCTAATGTAGGACAGAGTAAAAGGTCGCATTTGGTATTGACAGCTAGACGTATATGACGGATACATTGTTATTTATTAGCGAGGCATACCATTTTGATATAATTTATTCTGTTGCGGCTAATGCGTTTTATATATCCGCTTTAGTTTCTATAATCCCTGTAAAATAATCTGTCTTAATATTATTATAATTCCTATTCTTATTTATCAAGCGTCGGTGGCACAAAGCCGGCTGCCACGACACGTTGGCCCTGACGTTAATTCGCAACCCTTTCTGCCAATTAGTTTCAAAATAGCCACACTATTGTGCTGCTAACACGACCACACATCGCACCTAACGATTCAAAATCTACGACGGAAATAAGACCTTTATGTTGTGTAATAAAGTTGATTATCCGTTGGTTTTCTCCAGGTTAGGTCGTCCACTTGGTCCGGTGGGCAAGTTTAAGTCAAAGGGCTTCTTAATCCGGACTTGTAGGTCGTTACGTGTTATTATAACGGCCTGAGCCGGGTATTTCTTCGCTCATTTACATCTCATTAAGGATGCTATTATTGGACTATACAACGCATTATGCAGACTTTCGCTGCCTGCTCGAGTTTTGAGCATTGCGTCAACTCCTTTATAAGGGATTTAGTGTCTTCTTTTTTTTCATTGGAGAATATTTAAAGTGTATTGTATCCTCTTTTTCCTTTGTATCTGGGTTTTTGCTTTAAATAAACTATGCAGCTTATTAAGAGGCACGACCAATTTTGCTATTGTCAACCTCAGATTTTCATTGAACTAACAATTACACCTACAAAAATCATTTCGACAGCATTCTTGTACGTAGTGAAATAGCTACAATGAGATTAATTAAAAACGTTAATAATCCTACAATGGACTGTGACACCCAATCCCAAAAAAACTATAAACCAACCAATTTTTCTCAAAAGTCACCACGACTTAACATGTCTTCCAAACGCGACGTACCTATATTAACAACATCAATTATCGAGACTGGGGTCTGATCCTGCGATACTGGGGTCTGCAAGCAATGCTTGATGGATGGTAATTAACCCAGTACGTTAGACGTGGAAACTGGTGATATCTGACGTATCTCTTCGAGGTAAATGGTAGTGATTTGAGAGCTGATTGGCAAAATAGCATTGGGTTTTTTAACGTTTTTCTAGGTGTTAAGGACTTTAAGACTGACTTATTTGTTTTAATTCGCAGAAAATCCTTATGAAAAGATATTGTAATTTTGAAACTATATACATATGTTGTAGTGACTGAGCGATTGGATGCTGGCATGCGTGTCTCGGGTTCGATATCCATACGAAGAAATAATTCTATGGCGAATTAAGATTGTACCATAGGTAAAAAAAGTTTCAAGAGTGGTGTGAAAGTAACTAATCTTTACGTTAGTTTTTTGTTAATTCGTGGCCTTATGTTATTTTCTTATTTATTAAGTGTCAAATTAAATTCCGATAGTAACAACAACATCCTCATTGTCCTAACCTTTGCTCCAAGAACGTTCTTACACAAAATTTACATACATCCCTATCACCAAATCAATCTTCCCACAAAGGCAACATTATCGGAGCAGTGTATTCCGAGAGCGTTTCTCCCGGACATCTCCGGACAGGTCGGACAGGCGTCCGTCCCATCACTGTCCGGGATGTCCGAGCAATTAGACTAACGGAGCTTAGACTTGAACTTGGCTCCTTGTTTGTAGAATGAGGCTCAGGGATACTTATGAGATCGATCTTGTTCATGGCAATTATTTAGTGAGGAATGTTTTCTATGTCACGGTGGAAGGTAATGACGTGGTTCTGATTAGAGATGTGTGGCTGATAGACTGTTGGAGAAGAAATCGGAATTTCTGTTAAATGGCAGATTCTCGTGTCACAAGTAAGCGCCTCGTCTTAAATAAAAAATGCATTTACCTGGCCCGCGTGGTAGATTATGGCCCATACGCGTTTTGACGTGGAGTTGCGGATACCAGCTCGGTATCTTTATCTTTTTTTATAAAAAATACTTGTAAACATAATAAACAGAGACTGTATTGAAATACCCCAGTAAGCATTAGGTAAGAAATACCCCACTTACATAACAAATGGGTACGCTAACACCGCTAAGTCTCTAGTTGGCATGAAACCCTAGGTGTCAGTCGTTTTCTTCCGTCACCTGTAGGCACCAACCTACCAGTGTTAATACATGAATCCGCTTTGTTCTGTGTTCACTTGCTATGTGGTAATCGAATTAGTTTACTTGAAGTAGACACGTTTGCTCATCATGTGTCTTAAGAATTGTAAGTGAATAGCTTTGAATGAATGTGGGAGCTTGTTTCCCTTTTCGTGGGGTTAATGACTAAACTGGTGTCGGAGTTTTCATGGGCGTCTGATTTAGCTTCACACGTACCTATATCAGTATAATAGTTTTTGTTCAAGGTACAGACGCCAGCACATCAAGTTACCCTAATGTGTCAAATATCTTTTAAAGTTTTTCAACTTTATGCCAAACAGAATATGGTTCATATTCAATTGGGAAAATTTGACACATTGGGGTAACTTGATGTGCTGACGTCTGAAGATCGTCCTCACATATAATATGTTGTTGTTGTTGTTGTTGAGTTGTCTGTTTGACTGGCCTGTTGGTCTAGTAGTTAGTAGCCCTAACTGCTTTGCCGGTGGTGGTTCGATTGCCACCCAGAACAAATGTTTGTGTGATGAGCACGATCATTTGTTCTGTGTCTGGGTGTAATTTATTTACAATATGTATGTATTTAGAAATATATAAGTATGTTTATCAGCTGTTTAGTACACATACCAAAAGCTCTGCTTAGCCTGGAACTAGGTGGCGTTGTGTGAATGTTGTGGAATATTTGTTTATTTTGTTTAATGTATACCTACAAAATATTGTTAAATCTATTTTAACCCATAACATAACATCACACCACAAGGCGTTAGGTAGAGGTACCAGTAGTACACCCACATTTCGCCAGTTATGTCCAAATCTGTTTTAAAACAGTAAGTATGGAGGTTTTTGCCCATTCTACCCCATATGAAACTACCTTATGGAGTATGCAACTAGAATCTCGTATCGTCTCTTAGTTTATATAACTTGTACCTAAGTGTGACTTTCAGAAGTGGGTTCAGAGGTGGGCTTATAAAGGTCTCATCGAAATAAATAATAAGACTTTCGACATTTTTTTTGACATGCCGCTGCCGTCGAGAAATAACTTTCAGGCAGGCTTTCTGGTTCTCAGTCTGCAGGTTTCCCAAGATGTTTTCTTCACCGTTTTTAAAGTTCTACTACTTATACAATACGCACATGAGTTCGAAAAGTCAGAATTGCGTGCCTTGGGTTCGAACTCGAGACCGATTAGTTTCAAATGATTTTAGTTTTGCTCAAAAGAAAATTTTGGTGACTTCGAACTGGAAACACAATCGTGGCCAAGATGAATGTAAATTAATAATTTGTAGCAACTTCAGACTTCGTGTGATTGTTACATGATTTAGTTTGTAATGCGATGCTAGTTGCAAATAAGAATGTTTTTTTCTTAAAACACCCCAACGTTAATTTGAATGTCGCATTCAAATATCATGTCATGATTGCTTTAAGCGATGCCTTGTAGATTAGAATTTACCTATATTCTATATAAATAAAACTCCCTAGTAGATTGATTGAAATAAATGAACTCTTGATTCTCAACGATCATGTAGATTTGATCAGTGAAGTACGTATGTATAGTTATTGGTTTGACGTCAATTCATACAAACAAATTATGGTTATGAATAATCTTTTACATTATAAGAAATTTTATTGTGCTGATTCCAGTTAAGGAGAACGAGCAGAACTGATGGTATCACAAAAGGAGCCAATTGAAAACCTTATTTTTTGCTGAACAAATAAAGTGTCTCGCAATCTAAAGCGATAATCGTTGGACGAAGGGAAGCAGGGAGCGGTCGCCTCGACGGACTACAGTCATCAATCAGCCACCGACCTATCTCCACTAACAGGATACAAAAAACATTTAGAAGTAGGAACTACTCGAATGTAAACAAGAATTAATTATTCCGCTCTACGAATGTTACCATCAAACAAATGTAATTTCTGCGGAAAAACGCTGAAACATCATTTCACCCCCAAAGCAATTCTAAAGGCCATTAACCAATAATTTCATCGAATTTTATATCCATCATATTAACGCGCTCGCGGACGCCCGCCACGTCCATTATCCAGCTTCCTCCAACTCCCCGCGGAAATCTCGCCGCATTCAAATATTTAATTACTTTAGCTCTCGATCGTTTATAAATTCGAACGCGAGTGGTATCATAAAACGCGCTAATGCTTTATAATTAAAATATTCTCAACAAGCCGTGGCGTAATGGCACCTCCGGCGACGGTCTCCTCCTTCGAAAAAAACGCATAAAAAATTACATTCACCCCAGAGGACTCACCCCTTGTGTCGGGAAAATCGATTAAAAAGAGGAGTCGCGGGGCGAAGTGACGCGGGCTGCGGGCGGCGGGGACTTTAATATGTACGAAAAAATGCACGGCGCTGCGGGAGCGAGGGAGAGACCCAAGGAGCGGGTCTCGAGTTGCCTTCAATTTTTATAATTACGTTCATACGTGAGCGCCGCCGCTGCCCGCGCCACCGCCGTCGCTTTCCACCGCCGCCGACGCCGCCACCACCGCGCAAGGCTCCCTCCGCTTACTTATTTAGAATAGTTCTCCGCTTCATACTCTCGCTCACGATTACTTTTTAATTATTAAAATCCTTATGAAACAACTTGCCAATTTTAAACATTCAAAGACCGCCTCCGTTCTTTTTGAGCTCAATGTTGAATCATGAAACACTGAGCAACAACAGCGCGTCTCAAACTAAGACGTATTGTAACTTTTTCGTTTTCAGCGACAAAATCAATTTCCATCAGTGAGAGAGCTCCAAAGTTTTCCACACACACAGCAATCAACGAAAGATGGAGGCAATAAGAACGGGATAACCGACTAGAGGACGTTATCTCAGGAGACGGTTTGCAAATGAGCGGGCACACACACACGCGCCCGACCACTCACACATGCGCTAATGCCGCGTCCACACACGCCACGTATATGCGTGCGTACATTTTATAAATAGATATCGCTTTTTTTATCCGGGTACAAGAATAGGGGGTCGCCACCCGAGGAGGAAGGAGACCCCTGCGGGGGACGTGTTGGATTTCAGATTGCTACGAACTGCAAAAATGAGGGATGAAAGAAATATAGCTTAAAACGCAGATATTTCCCGGCGTCTTAAGGCGCAGGGGTGAGCGGGGGCCGGGGGGAGTGTGTGGAACAAAGTAGAGTGGCGATATTGAACCAAAATGAAATGGTAAACGAACCGTGCGCGTCCGATCTAATGCGAATTTATAATTTGGACATTGCCCCGGACGGCGCACTCTTTGAACCCGGGAGGGTGGGCTGCTAAGGTGAATTCACAAAGAGTGCGGATGTGATTTATAAATAGGGGAGAACGGCTGTGTATGCTGACCATTCATTTCTGCTGGAGGTTATTTTTTCCATTAGCTTTGAGGTCGTTAATAAGCGCATGTCGGTCGTTTTGGCACAACGAGCGGGTGTTTAGGCGTATCCTCATTGCGCAGGTTAACGCGAGTGTCCGCCGACCTAATTGTCGTCGCGCCGCGTCTAATCGGGATATGCGCCACGCGATAATTGCGACAGATTACAGACACAACGCGCGCTCTTCCGATTACTGGAGCAATCTGACAGACGCGACAACCGCAAGTATTCTACACACATGACTGACATTCATTCATCAAAAGTTTATAGTAAGATTGACAGTAATCATTGTAGAAATTAAAGCCTGCCTTAAGTGCCACTTAATTTTTAAGTGTCAATAATGTTAATAGGGACAAAAATCAGTGGTACTAACGTCGCGTCTCCGAGTTTAATCTTCATTGAGTTTATTACCGGCGTTAAGTGCGACAATTGCAAGTCTTGCTAATTCGTTAATGAGGTATGTAGGTGTAGCGCGGGCGAAATAAACGTTTAACGCTAACAACTGACGCGCATTAACACAAACTAGACGAAAGAATGTTAGTCTGCATATGATGCAACTATAATACGTATGGGCGGTTAGCAGAGCGTACCTAATAGATTTACTGAGAGTGCGTGACGTCAGTATTTCAAACAGAGACGATCGAACTGCGCTGCCTAAGCGGGAAAGTGAAAATTGCGTACGTGAACTGGAAGAAAAAATATTAAAAATTAATCAAGAGCCCGAACGGGCGAGAGGAGGGAAGGGAGCACATGTGTCGACAAAAAAGCGTCTCCCTCTCCGGGCACGTGCGAAGAGTCGTTCCGGCCCCGTTCCGCCGCCGAGTTAAAAGTTTCTTCGTACAAACAGAGGATTTGTCACAATTACGGCGGGGCGGTGCGTCCCTACTTGATTAAAACCTAAATCACGTGACGTGTTTACAGCCGCGCCGGAGGTGTTTTCAATTTGCCGACTCTTGGACTCGCCATTGGCGTTCCGGACACGTCTCGACGCACCTATCTGGGGGCGGACCGGCGTTTTGAATTTGTTGCGAATTAAATTATTGACGATCTAATCGGCGAGCCGATCTCACTCGGACACCCACCCGCTGGTACCACCTTCCAGCGTGCCACCCGACCGGAAGAGCGTCACGTTTCTTAATTATTTCTAAATGTCGCGCCCGAAATCCGTAGTTGATTGCGACGCCTCTGTATTTCGCCACGGTAACGTTTAATCCATAAAAAGCTACGTGAAAAAAGAAGATTAACATTTGAATTAATCGGGAGATTAAACATAATGAAAGAAAATCTCATTACGGCGAGTATAATGGCGGTGAGAAATATCGCCGGGCGAACGGGAAAGAAAAACGCCGCATAAAAAGAAAAGGCGCGCGCGAAGAAAATTAAAAGCTCGAACGAAATTAAAAAAATGTTTAAAAAATGTAATCGACGCCGGAGCGCGATTAAGGGGGAAATGCAAACAGGACGGAACACTCCCGCTGCGGGGTGCGGGGTGGCGGGGGTTGAAAGTTCTCAATTAAAGACCGGCTACGAAGTCTCGTTGTAATTAGATTCTTTTTCATCTCCTTAAATCAGCGGCATCGCGCTGACACTCACTCTGTTTAATTTGTAATCGAGACTTGTTAGCATCCGTGTTCTTTTAATTCCATTTTCTCGTTCCGAGTAATTTTCTCGGACCGCTTGATTGATATTAAATTACGTGTTTGCCACGATCACTTTCAGATTTCTTTAATTTTCCCGCTGGCTTCCATTTTCTGCGATGTCTCATTGGTTTTATAGATTGCGATTACGGTAAGTAATTTATTTAGTATCAGGCTTCTTACTGTGATTTCTTCGAGATGCAATGCTACGTCATTTGTTTCATTTGAGAGTCGCACGACTATGCTTTGAAATACCTACATGACTAACCCAATTTGCAACTTGTCTGAACTTGTACTACCAATGTGAAGGCTGTCTAAGTACGTAAGAGTCCTTACAAAACCTCAGATAAATTCTAAGTACCTACATTCCATTCATATCACAAGCATTAAAGAAGTGTATCATCCGATAGCCCAAAGCCGGTGACCTAGTATCTGACATTAAACAATGAGCCCGGTGTCCGGTGTACGTCATTGTATGTAAGTGCCGCCTCCACTTCCACGAGACGTATCCTCAGTTCTAACTGGTAATTATAATTAACAGAAAAAGACTTAAGAAAAGTCAAGGCATAGAGTCGTATAACATAGGAAAGATTAACTTGGATTCTAAATTAGTTAGCACTATACACCACTAATTATTAATTAGTACAAATACTTAAAGACGGCTTCGGCTTATTCCAGACGGTCTTCTCATTATATTTGTAACGTATCAATTAATAATATTCATAAACAGCAAAATTAATTAACGTTTGTTTATACACCAAAAAGTCACCCAATTTATGGAAATAATATTGTACAGGCTATTCATGACATAGTAATATTCATTAATCGTCATCTCTCGCTCACGTTCGCGTGATCTCGCTCAAGCATGCCCCGCTTCCAACAGCTGTTTTCGTTATTTAAGTTAAAGTCAATACTGGCATATTTAAAAATAGAACTTCGCGTTTCTTACTTTTGATTACGCAAATATGATCAGTAGCAGGTACGGATACAGCTCATTTTTTTTTGTTCTAATTAAAAGATCAGGTGTATATATGCCAAAAAAAATGTAGGGAGGAAGGAAGGAAGATGTTTTAAATACAACAAACAGAACTGTAAAAGTTAAAACCAAAACAAAACGAGATTACAGCAATCTTCAGATTGCAGCATAAAAAAAAGCGCTTAAATAAAATTTTCAAAGCAGCAATATCATTAAACATTTCCCCTTGTTAATTATTCATAAAAATAAAACAAGCTTTCCAGCGATTCAGAAACCTCAAACTTAAGTCAAGCGTTTGTAAGCAACACGACCCCTCAAGGCGGGAGTTCTAAGTAATTAATTCTTGGTGTCCGAGCGCGCGACCGAGCGTAATTAAACATCTCGCCTTGTAATTACCGACTCAAACTTGTCGGAAGTTGTCGGACGTTGTCGGAAATTGTCGGCAGTTGTCGGTCCCTGGCCGGGCTTAAGTGGTCAGACTGGCCAATTAAAGCCGCCCCCGACGACGCGATTAAGCAATTAACGCGGATGGGCGGGCGGACACTCGCTCATTTGAACAATCCCGACTTTTCCTGTTGGGAAACTTTTGATTTTCAGGACCTTGCTCCACCGCAGAGGGGATTTTGTTTCCACCGCAGGAAGTTGCTTATGGTAATTGTGTCTTAAATCTGCTTGGAAGTTTATTACAGTTTGCTTCTCAGAGATTTTCTTTGAGCTTTCTTTTTAATCTCCTTGTAATAAATTTTCTCATTCGAGACAGTGGTTTTATTCTTTTCTTAATTTGATGTGTACTACTCTTATTCCTTTGGCATTTTACAACAACTATAGATTGTCTATCGAAGTGGACAAAACAGTAAAATAAACAATTACAATGTCTAATAGGACAGGAAAAGAGTTGACAAATCTGTTTCCATTCCGAAAAAACAAAAACACATCAGACCAAACAAAAGCAAAACAGTTGAAACATCAATAAGACCACAGCCTAAACAAACAAACAGGTGTTCCCTCAAGACAAAAGATGAAACGATTAACTCACATTAGCACCGTCGAACCCTTTACCATAATAATTAAACATTTTCACCTAATCACAGGGCCCTTAGGGCGAACTCATTAAGAGAATCTCCTTACACAGTATCATCCCTCAACCCTTTATTAAGTCAGCCAGTTCGTTTTAATTCAATAAAGCGGTGTAAACTGCGCAAACAGCCGGCGGAGAAAGGGTTAATTTGCATGTCGGTGTTTGCAGGGTTAACCGATGGTTCGTTAGGGTTGGAAATTAGTGGAGGGGAGGAAAATTCATGGGAAAGTTGTAGTAGGTCAGTGTACTGGGCTATTAATTAGGCTGCAGTTAGGAGGGGGGCCGTCGAAGTGTGCCAATGCCACTGTGTCCTTACCTTTTGTAGGATACGAGTTGATTTGCGAACTCTTTGGGGAAATTGTTAGTTTGTTTTGTGCTCATTTTCACACTAGAACATAATCTTATAACTTCACGGCTGCTTTAAAAGTACTTACACTCACATTTCGCTAGATATGTTTAAGTCATTTTTAATAGAAGGCGAGCCTATTGCCATCAATCGGGCTTCGTGATGCTAGAGAAATTCCAGTTAGAGAATTCGCCGACTCGAGAATCGAAACCGAGCCCTCATGCTCAGTAGTAGCAACAGCAAACGACTAGACTAACGAGTCTGTCTAACTAGACAAAAACTTGACGTTACCTTAATGCCCTTACATTTATCTTAATTTATATTATGGCCAATTTTCGTAATTGACACCAATCAAACTTCTGTCAACTTCAACTTCAACTCTTCTCTATGGCATTTGTGGAAGAGAGACACCACAATTTTGCCAATAACACGTAGGTACTATGATAGACCATCAAACGCTGGAGATTAAATTAGTAATTATTGTTGATTTAGGAAGAGTGAGAAGATAATATAAAATTAACCGTAAAAGAACCTTATTCCGCACAGATATTTCAGTGTTGTAAGAGAGAGAGAGAAAGAAAAGAGGAGATGAAAAGTATTTTTTTTCTTTTAACTTATTTATAACTTTATTTTGTTAATTTCAATAAACTTGCACAATTTATATACAAAATGAGAAAACACAAGGCAAACTCCTGTCGTAACATCATCTAAGTGAGAATCCCTATATGTCAAAAACTTGTCAAAAATGTAGGGTAATTCCTAATATCTACGCATTTTTGACAGATAGAGACTGAGATTACAATGTAAACGTAAGTAGTTAAAAATATGGAAAATGCCTCTCTGATATTTTGTAATAGTAATCAAATAAGAGCTCAACTGTGACTAATGAGATACAATTGCTTTTTCTATTGTTACCGATCTTTAAGTATGTGTACATAGCCACATCTGCATCGGGGCGAATATATGGGATCTCTTATTGTAGCGTAACCTTTGGCAATTAGGGTAATTGAGAAGTCAATTTTTAGGTGTAGGTAAATAAAATAGGAAAACTAGTCAAAGTAGCAACGAGTGAATGGTGACTTTAAAATATTACTTTTGAAATATATTATTTTAGATTAGTGACCAAAGCTGAGAATGATGTCGCACATAGCGTTGTTATTATATAAGGCTAGCCTGTTGGTCTATTCGTTAGTGGCCCGGACTGCTAGGCCGGAGGTCGCGGGTTCGATTCCCACCCAAGACAAATGTATGTTAGATGAGCAAAAACACTTATTTTGCGTCTGGGTGTAATAAGGAATACATAAATACGTTATTAGTTGTCTAGTAGTAATCATAGCACAAACTATGCTTAGTGTGGGACTAAATGGTGATGTGTGAAAGTTGAGAAATATATTTTTTTGTATTTAAGACATATACAGAGGCCAGCACACCAAACAAACTTCTATAATAGTTTTTTTTTTAACTTATTGCAAACAGAATAATAAGGTTGATGTTTAATTGGGAAAATTTGACAGTTTGGGGTAACTTGATATGCTGGGTGTACTTACCCACTTGTAAAGTAAATTAAAAACGGTATACCCTGACGTTGAAAAATAAAATAGGTGAGTAAAAAGAGGTACAAGCGACATGAAACATTTATCATTTAAAACCCCGAACAGATAAATAAATACTAATTCCAAACCACTACTTATCAAGTTATAGCAGCTATTTAAACGACCGTAAACTATAATTACAGTACACAACTTTGTTAAAAAGAAAGGGGGGAAAAAAACGTGGAAAAAATAATAATTTATACAAAACGCTACCAAAGACAAATGAAGAAATGTTGGGAACTCGCGTCGTGGGCGGCACTCATGCATTCATTATTCACTAATTTGTTGTTTGAAACGGGTAAAATAACAGCCCACCAATTATTATTAGTATTAATGATAACTTCCCACTGTTTCCTCTTCTTTTTTTTTTTCTTCGATTAATTATTTAAAGGGTGATACATCGTCGGGTTTTATTAATATTTAATATCTAGTCATTCGTTTTATGAATTTTAGTATCTTAATTAAATAAAGCGAGATGTTTTGTAGATTTTAGACATTGTGACATCTAGTTTAGTGAACATTGATATGCTTAGGTACTGCTTTAAAGATTAAGATAGTTTATTTATCAGAAAATGAGTAGCTAAGCAGTACAAAAATAGGGCTTGGGAATTTCTTATAAAGGTCAAAATCACGCTTTGGTTCTATCACAAATCAGAAATCTTTTAATTGCCAATAATTTAGTTAGAAATTTGATCGTCATTTTAAGTACTGCCTTAGTACAGACGCCAGCACATTAAGTTACTCCAATATGTCAAACTTTCCCAATTGAATATGAACCTTATTCTGTTTGACATAAAGTTGAAAAACGATCAAAGAAATTTGACACGTTGGGGTAGCTTGATGTGCTGGCGTCTGTACATTTTGCCATAATGCATACAAAATTATTTAATCCTTTATGTACCAAGATTTTTGAGATACTGAATGATTTATGTAACATGCATAATAAATACGCTGAGGGATTCAAATCAACGACGAGTAAACCAAATTGACATTCTGTTATACTATCAATTAACATTACTTACCATTATTATTGCCAAAAATGTTCAAGATTATTTGGCATTATCAATCTAGTAACCTTACCGGTCCACTGTCTTTCCTCGATTTTTATAATAACAGTAAATAAATAAAATTATCAACAGTACATAAACACAACAACAAATGCCAAGTCTATTTTTATAGCCTAACTTATGGTAATTTTCACGGCGTAAACATGCTTGTTACGTAGTTTCAACGCTAAACTAATCCATTTACACGAGCAAGTCTTGCCCTACAATGTATGTCCATAACTTGTCGTGTAAACTGTAACATCAATTAAAATAAAAACAACAGAATAACGGCTATTAAAACGTATAATTACGAAGTGCTGTCAGCGAGGTGTTAAAGTGTACTAGGGTTGTCATTAAAACTAAGTGATGAGAGATATATCGAGTAATTGTTGAGTTTTTGTTAGAATTTCATGCTCCGTTTGACACCGACGCGGCTTAGTTAAACGGCTACAGACTGTGTTTTTATTTAATTACGTACACATACATTAATAATTACATAGGTTTCCACGCTCGATGCTCACTGGCCTTTTGTAATTCAACTGTTTATGAAAAAGGTGACTACGATTATTTGTTGGTAGCTCGTTGTTATATGTATGTTCTATGCAAACGCTAGGTTTTGATAGGTGTTTTAAGTTTAGGTATTCTAGAAAATAAATGAAATCACCACCACACACGTGATGATAAATTTTCTACAATTTGTTTCAATCGAAAATTGTAATTTTGCGAAGCGTTCGCTAAAAAACCCAAACTTTGCAACCAACATGTAAGTCTTGTATACTCTCGCAAGGGCAATATACTTATACATAGGCACCATTTTACTCAATTGTGAAATATGAACATCAAAAATTAAAATAACGAATAGCCACACAAAACTCAAGCGCAAACGATCGTGGGTAGGATGGGGCGAACGTGCGTCGAAGTCTATCAACCGATGCAATTTTGATTGATTGCATTGCTTAGTGTAGTGTAACCAATCTTATTGAAAACTGGCATTGTATGGCATCGGAAAGGCCATAGCTGCGTTCGACGCGCGGCTTGTCAAACGGTTTAAATTGAAAAAAGAACGGGGGACAACCCTAAACCCGCGCCAGTAATGCGTCTGTGACATTTTATATTTTTGGGGAGTTATTATATTTGGTTTTGCACAAAAAATACCTGAACTAATTGGAGTTTACCGTATTTGCGAATATACGTTATGTAGGTACGCTATTTCTAAAATCAACTAGGATAAATACACTAGGTACTGTGGGTGGGTGGGTAGCTACCTACATACATTTGTGTATTCAATATAGCATTTGCTTCATTACTGGCTGGGATAATAATGATACATACATTATCTGATCAAATATGGGAGAGTTAATACCAGTCATACATGTTTCTGGTTGTAGACTACTCGTATGAAGAATGACTGCATAAATAGAACTTTCAAAGGGTAAGCAATCATTGCATTCAGTGCTTACTTATCGAGAATTGTTATGTTTATCAGGTTGTGCAAACAGTGTTCAATGAATTAAATAAATGAATACGAAGCAATACAAATAGGCGATGTGAACGACACAAAGCCGACGAACTTTAACGACATGTCAAACTCAACTGTCGATGTTTTTTCAATTTAAATCGATAGAATGAGGGCGGCTTTATGTGCTAACTCCAAAGAGGGCCGGGGCATCGATTTTTGAAGTTCAAACGCGATTAATTAGAGCCAACCTTCCATTCGTAGTCAGCAAATATTATTGTTAAGAAATACCCACCGACTTAACGAAGTGGTATATTTTTTTGAATTACAAAGGAATGTAAACATCGGCAGAGGAACAACAATTAGAATAGCCGATATCGGCGCATCGCCGCGAGCCTCCGGCCACCCCACGCCACCCCATTATTTTATCTAATCAAAAAGTTTTAAAAGGAAAAATTATGCCGTCCTTTATTATGAGTCAACTTTCCTTAGGAGGGGAGCAGGGGATATATTTTTAATAACGATTCTACTAAAGAAAGTCATCGTAAGAAAGAATTCTTTTTGCGAGAAATGAGAATCTTGCCGTAATCTAAGTGTGAAGTTTTTGTGAATGTTTATTATTATTTTTCGTACTAAAAAGTTGAATGACAAAGAAATTGCGATGTTGCGAGGCCAGCCAAAGTATTTGACAATGTAGGAAATATCTGCATGCAACATGGTTACATTGTAACATACGACGAGTACCTACCTACTCTGAAATCTATACTAATATTATAAAGAGGCAATGTTTGATTGTTTGTTTGTTTGCATTGAATAGGCTGCGAAGCTTCTGGACCGATTTAAAAAATTCATTCACCGTTGGAAAGCTACATTCACCTTGAGTAACATAAGCTACTTTTTATTCCCGTATTCCCATGGGAACGGACACTACGCGGGTGAAACCGCGTGACGTCTGCTAGTTAAAAATAAACTGACACACAATTTTCAAAACCTACTTGAAGAGATAAGTACTTCGATCAAAAATCAAAGAATGTAAAGATATTCGTATAAACATTTGTTCATTGTTATGGATTACTCTCAAAACTTAATTATTTGACTTTAATATCTCACTATTTAAAATTAATGAGATACACTTGCCGCATAATATATTTCACTATAACTGAATATAAGATTAGATCTAACTAATGGAAAAATGCAAATTGAAATCGAAAATTTCACTTGCGTAGTAGAGCTTGTTACGTTCAAAGGCGTCAGATGAGACCAAACATTTCTATATAAATTAAGGAAAAGATGCTCGAAAAAACCGAGGGTGCGACTCTCCCCAAGCTTCTTTACTCAACGTTTTCAGTAAATACGCTTAGTTTATCACGGGCCCACACGAAAACGTGTCTTATTTACAATAGTCAAGGTACACATTCCGGTAATCTTGATTGTATGTTTGAACAATATTTTTCTGAGGCGGCGTTATTATTGCACACCTTGTATGCGTAAATCAGTGCCTGAGGCAAGCATTTTTCAGACAAAAAGATGCAATTATATGCAAAGGGCGGAGGGTAGAGCACTCCCGTAATGAGCCACATTTGGAATTTTGTTTTTGGCTGTCTTCATAGAGGAATAAATTGCGCTAGAGAATGAAATATCTTTAAATTATTTTTGGGGTATCGTAATGGATATCTTATTAGCATTATATGATGTATTAGTATTCTTTGATGTTAAGTTAGATATTATTCAAGGTATCCACGTAATACTCGAAAGTTTGTAATTCGAAAGATATTCAAAGTACCTACATAATTTATACTAACTTTTTACTTAGTGATTATGATAAAAGTTCAAATTAAATTTTGCAAGATTCTGTCGATACACCAACCTTTTATCTAATATATAATATTATTCAATGGATGTCTTTAAATAATGTAGGTTTTAAAGATATTAAAACAATCTAGTTTACTTTTCAGCGAACAATACCGCGAATTGCAATAACTTTCGAACTTGCGCGATAGATGGCGTTGGTATTCAGATTACGAGAAAGAACATGAAACTCTGATAAGAATTCTATGAAAATTATAACTTGAAACTAATAAGACTTTGAAAGAAAGCATTCTGAAGTAAGGGTATTTAACTCATTAGGCTCCGCGTGGACACCGGTGTCCGCAAACAATAGAAATTTAATTGTGTCTGGATTGCGGTAATTGACTAGTTAAAGTGTAGTCAAAGACAAGGTATAAAGTTTCTTCTATATCAGAAACTTCAGGAAGAAGACTCGAATAAGTAGATATTTCTAAGTAAAGTATTATTAGAGTCGGGTATATCGCGGGTATACTCAATTTCTTTGATGCAAATTTGACTTATCATCGATCTATTGTGCCTCGTTTAATACGAACGTCAGCAATACTGAATATACATCGACTGGCTTCAAATACTAGGTCAAGGTTTGTCAACCCTGTCCAACGGGACTCGCTGAACCGGAAACAAAAGGAAGACATTACCTGTTTGTCCAAAGTTTGACGTTTTGAGTTGAACGACGGTGATGAGTGGTTACACCCGGTTGCTGAATTCAGAGTTCATTTGTGAGTTAGACACTACTTTGTCATTTCTAAGATGTAGGTTAAGAAATTCAAATTGTCTTCCTTTAAAATCACACGGTGTTATGTCACAATTATTAAAACTACACAAATATTCATTCGTGTCAGGTAATTGAATGAAAAACTTTCTCAGCTAAAAATTTGGTGACACTATAATAATGCTTTTAGCGGAAGAAATATTTTTAGTTGACGCTTGAAAACATTATTGCCAATTTTGATTCGGCTTGTCTTTTCCTAATTGTATTTGATGTAAATAAAACTATTTCGGGAAGTAAAATATGACGAATAAGAGACGAAGTAATTTACAGTTTGTGGAGTATGTTTATGTACAGACACACAGCTCATCAAGCAATCCCAAACCATAATTTTTTTTCCATTGAACATGAATCCTATATTGTTGTGATAAAGTTCAAAACTTAATAATTAATTTTATAGATTGTGGTACCTTGATGTGCTGTCATCTAGTATGTACCCTACCTACATTATTATTTCTTCTAATTTAAAAACTCATTAACAAGCGACCGTGGAAGCAAAAATCCAACAAAAGAAACAAAAGTTTTCTCATATCTACTTATTATTTCCCAACAAGTGTTCAAAATCACATAATTTTTATGAGATTGCGACCGTTCCTGTCTTACATACATATGAATGGGTTGTACCAAGGACATATTATGTAATCCCGGAGTCGAATGCGTCACAACACTATAGTCTTGCATTCAAATATCAGTTACAAAACGTGTTCGAATAAATTTTCCTAATTTAACATTTGAAATCATGATATAATTTGCAGAACGCCTGTAATCTCGTATTAGGATTCTTTTAAAAGATTTAAAATGTTTTCAAGTTATCATATCATAGATTCAATTTCATGTGAAAATATTCCATTGCTTTGCAGTGGAATATTTTTGATTGTTGTTGTAAGTGTAAAAATGTAAAATTTACCTAAAGCGCTCGTGTGTTGTTTTAGCTTTAAGTACCGTTAATGTTGAGCATGACGTGTTGGAAATAAATCAGTTATGATTTATTTAAATTAAAGCTCTAGAAGAGTCGGAGATATTAAGTTAATAGCGTGTATACAGATAGATAAAAAATAACACTCACTATCGCCCTTGTCTATTGCCGATTATGAATTAAAATATGTCTGTCTATATGTACGTAAGTAGTTAACGTGCGACCAACGATAACATCTTCCTCAGACTCAAAACCTTAGTAGTACCTAAGTAAGTGATTTATAGTTACAAGCTCAAAAGTAAAAGCGATATCAAAAATGCCCCTTTTTTCATTCAGTTAGTCATTAGTAAGTATACTATTTACGTTTACGTTACGTTTTTCCATCGAGAAAATTTTACTGTTTCATGTTTCTGCCCCACAGCGCACCTACCTACGTAAAAATGTCTTGTAATCCCGCCTATTTCAAGATTCATAATGTTACTTTAGACCCACTCTTAAGGGTAATCCAGTAGCTCACTGGATAGCAAGTCATTGAATGGGGCAGTGGTACAAGTGTGGATGTTTGTTGACAGTCGCGCTAAGTCCTGCCACACCTAAGCCTCGTAAGTAAAGAGAGCGTGCAGGCCCCCACGCTGCGCTCTTTTACGTCCACAAAAACACATTTCCGTAATCACCTTATAAAGGGATTACTATAAATAAAGAGGAAAAAAGGAAATTAACCGCATTAGAACGAGGAAAAAATGGCGTCCCCTTCGCAATATGTGGGCTCCCACTGATAAAACACTTTATGTACGTCTCTCGCGTAAATGAAACAATGTGTTATTATGTATTCCTGTCAGTTACGGTTTGGGATGGTGCTCGCCAAAGGGATCTCAACCTTAAGGTATGTTACACACAACTTAGATTACAGTGGTTAAATTACCTTGAACAATATTTTTCATAAGACACAGTAATCTTGATTTATAAAGTTTTAGAGGTTGAAAACGGAATAGTTTCTAACAGATGTGATTAAAATTACATGGGGACAGTCTACATGAGGAAAATCCGCGTAAAACCCATAAAATATATGCAGTTACCCCCGTAGGTTTATGCCCCGTCGGGGTGGCGTGGATAGGGGATAAAAAACAAAATGAGGAGTTATGTTTTCGGTAATAAAGGACGGACGAGAGAAATCGTTTAAGACGCCGCCAAATGAGATGGAACGAATATATTTGATTATTTTTATGGCGTGGAATGGCGATACGGTGTACGCCACCGTCTCGGACCTAATGTCTATTTGTTTTACTACACTTTAATATTATATATTTTATGTTTTAGTAGCGATCGTTTACAGGAAATCATATGGTACGTTATTCTGGATTACAAGCCAGCTTATGATTACGAGATTAGCTTTAGGTATCCACCTCCTAATAAGTTATTGCTTGCGGAAACGTCGGAAAGGTATTGATGAGTGTTTAGAAAATATACCGCGATAATAATACCTAATTGGTTACCGGCACTGATTGTTACATAGAGTCTCATTATAGTGCATTCGTTACTGCATGTGTGTACAAATTTGCAAAATGTTGTCTCAACCTCCAATAATAATTGTTGAATGTTAATAAAATTCTTCACGCGTTGCTCTGAGGTTGGTAGGTAAACGAATTTACTGCCTCTTTAGCAGTTAGGTAGTTACTTAGTCATAAATATCTAGAATACCTACTAAATGTTGTTGCAAGTATGCCATTAAAAATGCCCACGCGTTTCTATGCAAACTTGCGAGGAAAAATAAAAAACCATTTCATAAATAATTAAAACAATTTCGGTAAAAAAACATTGTTTCTTAAAAACCTGCATAAGTGGGCTGTAGAAGTAATGTTGGTTTTTTAACCGGCTTCTTTAAAAAGAAGAGGGTTTTAGATGGGTAAATATATTTTGTTTAAAATATAAATTGAAAATTTTTAAGCCATGGGACCTTCCGATTTAAATAAAAATGTTAGGAACACTTGCGCACCCATTTTACAAACAAGATAGCATAAAACCACTACATTTATACATATTTTCCAATAAAAAAAAGTCACAACTCAAATTTAAAGGGCTTATTACATAAAACTTTATAGCCAAACTCGATACATAAAATCGTACCGACAGTATTAATCAAACACTAGGATACAATATCGATTTATGATCGTTAGAAATGGGAGACAATCGTTATTTTTATGGCTTCAAAAAAAAAATACGATTCTATGTGAGAAGTGCAACATGCTATGAAAAAAAATACAGGGTGTTAAAAAGCGCGATTATGTTTTTAAGAGGCAACATAGGATCATTTAGAATAATTAAAATAATAAATTAAAAGACATAACATAAAAAAATAAGTAGATAGAGCTACATTATATTGTATACAATATAGTTATGACATATCAGACGAATGTATTGCTGGGAATTTTGATACAATACTACGTCGTCCCAAAAAAAACCCTAAGGAATTCGTGAAAGTGGCCTGTCTAATGTCAATTTGTCGTTTAAAAATTGGTGATCATCAGTCTAATTTGAGTTAATTAATCATGAATTTAAATTTTCGATAAATCAAAATTATGGTCAACGCTGTAATTATTTTTTAACCCCCGACGCAAAAAGAGGGGTGTTATAAGTTTCACCGCTATGTGTGTGTGTCTGTCTGTCTGTCTGTCTGTCTGTCTGTCTGTCTGTCTGTGGCACCGTAGCGCTCAAACGGGTAAACCGATTTAGATGCGGTTTTTTTTATTTGAAAGCAGGGTTTCTTGCGATGGTTCTTAGACATAATTCATCAAAATAGGTTCAGCCGTTTCAAGGTTAGCAGCTCTTTTGTGTTAGCTACCGTTGCTATTTTAGACGTCTATGGGTATTAACTTTACTTAAAAACATATGTGTGTCTTAAAATTTCAAACACCCATGTGTGTAATATTAATAAGCAACATTATGGTGTATTTGGTCTGATGCAGCCAGGATATCTAGCAGACTAATACACTCTTGGGAAAATAACAGCAGATATGTCGTGTTTGGATTCATTTTAACCAGCATTTGATTCTGCACACATTGCACTGATGGCAACAGGATCAGCTGATGGTGCAGCCAGGCTATCCAGCACACCAGTAGGTAGACTTTTGACAAAGTAATAGCAGATATGTCGTGTTTGGATTCATTTTACCCAGCATTTGATTCTGCACACAATGCACTAATGGCAACAGGATGAGCTGATGCTGCAGCCAGGCTATCCAGCACACCAGTAGGTAGACTCTTGACAAAATAATAGCAGAAATGTCGTGTTTGGATTCGTTTTAACCAGCAATTGACTCTACATACAATGCACTGAAAATTCTCATACTATTTACTCTGTAAAACAAAATTAATGCGTTTAAAAATTTTAAAATAAAGATTAAATTAAAAATTTAAAAAACCCCCACCGCAAAAATGTAAACATTTAAAAAGTTAAAAATAACACTTTAGCCATGAAATTTTACGTAACGTCGGGGTAACGTTAAAATAAGTACCCACATACCTACAATACTAGGATCATTCCTTACTTAAGCGGTACCCCGACGTGAAGTAAAATTTCATGGCTAAAGTGTTATTTTTAACTTTTTAAATGTTTACATTTTTGCGGTGGGGGTTTTTTAAATTTTTAATTTTTGGTAATTTTTGTTTATAGAAACATTTTCACTAACATAATATATTTTTTTTGTGAATTTATTTGACATTCACCCCGTATAGTTCTTAATTGCGTTCGAAAAAAACTGGCACCCATGTTTTATCCCTGTTAATTTTGTTATAGATTCGATTTGGAAGGGTGCTACTGACGTACACACGCTGCTTTACGAGACTAGTTCAGTATTATTAGTGTTTTTATTACTTTACTTTGTAAGACGAATCTTTTATTATTAAGAAAAAATAATTTATTAGAGAAAAGGCAAGGGTTGAACATAAGATTAAAAAACTAGACACAAATATAGCTGAAGCAATCAGTTTTATTATTGAATAAAAAAACTCGTAGAACAAGTCAATCTAATAAGAATCTTTAAAACGTGTAAGTAAGGTTCTCTATAATCAACTTGTAAGTATCTGCATCAAATCTTGTTTGAAAAAAACTTCTTACAAGAAATTGCCACGTAAATAAAAAGTGTAATTTTTTAAGAACATTGTTTAAAAGTGTCGCCAAACACACACAAGCGTGTGCGTACCCACGAGAGGGTACGCACACTGTTGCGCGACCCTCGCGACACATAATGAAGGGAGGGCACCGTGATATAATGCAGTTTTTTATTGCTTACTCCTTATACCCACAAGTAAAAAAAACTCTACCATACACGCGTATTATACATTTTAACTATTAGTGTTTTTTTTCTGTATGGGATGGGAAGGGTTCGGACGAGGGCTAGAGGGTTAAGCTTGATAAAAAATTTACGTCGATTCGAGTTTCGCGAGGATGTTCGTTTAGACGAGACTTTTAAGGGTCACTAGAGTGCTTTTGTTGCGTTCCATTCTATCTTCAAATTACTTTAGAGAACTCTGAACATTAGGCGTAACGTGCCCGTCAGTGGTAATGTATGCCATCAAGGCAGACGCTCGGACGTCCAGTAGCTGTTGAATACACAATCGAAGCATTAATTTCATATCAAAATCAAAAGTTTAAGGCCAGAACAAAGAGGCTCTTCGATTATTATTATAATTTAATTCGGCTCGGGATTCGTCTGTCGCCTGTGTTTTATCGTCAGGTAGCCTCCCGTTTCTTAGAAAAAAATATTTATATCTTTTTCTATTAGATATCCCATTGTTCGCGCGAGGGCACGTCAGCACGCGACAAAAGGAACATTAATTATAATATCCGATTAAAAAACGCCATTTAGCTACGCGAGAGACGTCCTTTGTTTGAGATGATTGAATTCGGAATTACTAACATTAGCCACCATCCCGGGGGAAAGTAAGCTGCATAAAAAGCATTTGGGTACCCACTGTTTGTGTAGGCTGCGAACACGGCGGACGAGTCGCGGTTTTTTTCTTTATAAGTTCTGTACTTGATTTCCGAATGTTGGGACTATAAAGATATCAGATTACACGGGAAAAGTGCTACTTCCAAGACACGGACAAAAACTATGGCCACCGAGAGACTGCCGAAATATGAGCATCCAATTCCATAAACCACATTGGTGGGAGGAAGCACACGAGTTATGTTCGTACGTGCTCGCACATAGTAATTAGATATTACGTTACCCAACTAATCGTAACTCGCACGGGTGTTGTTTTACCCAAAAGGGGGAATAAATCACGCGGGCGATGGCAACACCGCGACACAATGAAAAAAAAAGTAACAAAAAAAAGAAACAATATCGGAGCGCGGAACAAAAGAAATTATACCAACGAGCGGATCCATAGCGAAAAAATCGTTATGATAATAAAATAAAATGGTTAAATAAAAAGCAGTAATAATAGCTGCTCAGAACAATATGCCGCGTTTACGCGTTAGAAATGTATCAACGTTTATTTAACTAGTCCCATCATATATACACTTTTTGACGTTTCTCGGTGAGCAGCTGTCGCGATTTTTCGGATTAAATTCACTCAGATGAAGTACTGCATTATAATGAGACATTTTTGTTTCGCATGTCCGCTTTTGTAATAACTAGTGTTGTATTTATTTTAAAAACTTAGGGGTTGTATTTTACCAAATAATCGAAAGCAGCGGTGTATGTAAGCCCTGATAGTGTGCAGCAGGGCCGCGCCGAGCCATATTTTTATAATAACGCCGGCCACAGATGCACTATTAATCTCGTACAAGATGCGTGGTTATTAAATCTCGGTGGAGCGGGACGATGTCGTCCGACGTATTATTAATGGAAGTGTATCACGGGAGCCATTAGATACATAATTAACATCGATCGTCGACTAAAAAAACAACATCTCGAACGATCCCAAGGAAAAGCGAGAGTAGCGTAACTCTCGCGACGAATAAAAACGTCATTAAAGATTGATTGCTGCGAGGAAGTATCATTAATATTATTCAATTAATAAAACGTAATTTTGCGAGGTGAAATGCGCACCCCGACGAGGAAAAAGCAATTAGTGGCTAGATTGCGATCCGTCAAAACAACTGCGTCGAGTGATGCTAAAAAAACGTCGAGGAGCATTCATTAAAGTAAAATTCGCGAGGGGTGAATATGTAAGGACTTTTTTGCATAAGACGGTGGCGCCCTCGATTTTAAGCTTTTTTTTTTCTACATTGAAAACAAACTATGTGGGCGCACCGTAAGCGGTTTTCGTCACACTTGCACACTGTTAGTGTTGACGAAGTTTTTTTTTTTTAATTTTTTTGCTCGTAATGACTGTTGTTATGGTTTTATGGCGCAGTAATGAGCGGAGTCGCCGCGACATTTGCATGTGATCGCGGGGAACTTTTTTGTCACTTTTGTTGATGAAGTTTTTTCGACAGTGTTTTTTTTGCTAGATTGTTTATAGCGTGCGATACGGCTTTATTTAGAGTTTGTGGTTAAACATTTCAGTAGCTCCTTGTTTATGGCTGAGGGGTGTTTTATTGTTCTTTTTTTGAGTGTTTACTTTTAGTTGGCTCATGTGAAATTAACACGACAGAAAGAGGAAAGTTGTCACATTAAAAAAAAAGTTATGAAAAGTTTCTTTTTACCTAAGTATGTATGTCCATAAAGCTGTAAAGGGTGAACTAGTGAAACCGTATAAGTTTTAAAATAGAATTATGACTTAGATAACCCATCGAGCAGACATTTCGGCTATAGGTACGAACCGATAATAAACGTCGACCGGGCTGACGTGCCGGCAGCCCCGATTTGGTATTAGCAATCATTAAATTGGAAATTACGCTATATCGCCGATACACGGCTTTTCTTTTATAAATATCTCTCACGTGATGCCGGTGCCGCGTCGTGTCACGACCTTACTGAAACGATGGCAATATTCAAATAGCGATATAAAAAAGACAAGTTAGGCAGCATTTAAAAAGCTTGTTTGTTTAGCGACGAATCGCTTTTAGTCATGACAGGGTGCACGGCGCATCCAAACCTCTGGATACGTGACAACTTTACGATGCAATCGTCATAAACCCTCTACACAGTGACATAAGGTACACATCGCGGCCGCCCACCGACATAAATAAGTGCAGTTGTTTGTGGGATGAAAAATGAATGTGAATTATGAAAGGTCTTGAGGAAATGGGGAATGAAATGAGCTAACAGTTCGTTCGTGCTGTGTCGCTTTCCAACAAGATGGACTCTGATAAGAAAATTAAGTAAGTAATGTTTGACCTTCACTACAAATCGGTTGCCGAGATTCCAGTAGGACTGAATAAAACATGATTTGTTGAGTTTAACTTATAATACCAAAAACTTTCAGTTGGAATAATACCCTATTTATTTTATTGGGATTATTTTAGAAGTTGTTCGAAAAGCCTAGCGAATTTTCAGAGCAAATCTTTAAACTCAATGAGGCGTTTTTATTACTTTTATTTCTCACTAGCAACATTTTACTACTTGTGTATATATAATATTAAATTCAATACTTTTACGAGCTGTGAGTATAATATAAAACGTTACATATTGCAAGTTAATATAAATTAGTATTTTTCAATAACGAAGCACACGTGCTCTGCACAGTAAAGTTACGCAGTTCAATACCATTTTTAATATTTAATAAATTAATGTTTGCTTTTTTCAATAAATTTATAACATACGCCACATATTATTACTAAATACGTACATGAATATTCATATAAATCAATATTAAACTTTAACAATGCCCATTTATCGAATAGCAATTTATTTGCTTATTTATTGAAATTCGTTACGCATGTTAATATTTTTTAGTTAGCGAATGCGTTCGTCTAATTCTGTTTCGGTTCTGTGTATGTCTTGATTGCAAGTGTGAAAGAGACGAACGTTCGTCCGGGGGCAACTTTTAATGCAACTGATTTTGTCATTCGAATGGAAGTCATTGATAGGATTTTTAATGGCCTTAAAAAATGGCGACAATGGATCGCGGAGTTGATGCGACAGAATTATTTATTGCTTCTCGTAAATTGTAGTTTAAATTAAATCGATTCTAAATCCGAGTTTCCTTTATCGATACAGTAACTATAATGTTTCTCATAATTACTATAAATCAATTTTCTTAATGTGCTTGTAGCCTGTCAATTATTTTTATTACTTTTGACTTTATCAACCAAGATTTGCTTATTTCGGAGTTATGTAACATACTTACGTACATTCTAAATTCTTTGTACAATTCGCATTTCGTGTTCGAACAAAGGCCTCTTTAAGGAAACAAAGAGAGCATCTATAAAAATCTCGGAAACACAAAAGAGTCCGAACTAAGCAACCACACTGCTCTGAGGTGCCAAAGACAATGATAATTGTTCCACGTGAAATATAGTGTTGCCACCGACAAAAGGAGCGTAAAAAAAATACATTTTTCATTGTAACGCTTCGGCCATTCACTACAGGTGGGGCGATGTGGGGTGGGCACGGACAAAGCTCCGTATCAATGGACGATACCAATATTTTTTGCATAAGTATAAAAAGTTGTAGGCATAGAGTAAAGTTTCTCCATTAATTATTTCTAAAACGATGGTTGTGTAGGCGTGACAGATAGAGCCGGTAAAATTAATGCTATAGGTTTAGAAAACGCAGTTGTTTCATGTTTTGCGTAGACTTTCATATTTCCAAAACTCTATCACTTATCATTTTAATCAAAAATTGCAACAAGGAACTCGAAACGAATAGAGAAAACTAAATTCATTTTACAAGAGTTAATAAAACGTGGTTTTATTACGTTTGTTCTGTACTTACATGAAGAAATCAAGATAAGTGTTATGCGAAATGTGTGCACCTACTTCAAACAGAGGGTTATCAGTTGGCGTTATTTGTTAAAATCGGCAGCTGCGATGCGCAAGCGCACCGATGTGTAAATTTGATGCCAGTGACAAAAGCCGCCCTTGATGAGTGGGTAAATTAATAGCGATCGCAAAAAATGTTGCAAAAACAACTTCAGGTAAATTTGAAAAGTATGATTGGAATCGAAGCTTATGTGGTAAAGACAAAGAGCAGCTTTGCTAACTAAGAAGACTTTTTTTGACATGTATTTTTACTTTGAAAGTATATTATGTTTTTTTTTTAATTTTTTTATTGTGAAAGTAAGGACTATGTGGATTCTGTTTAAAATTATCTTTTCTAAATCTTTTTAAGTTCTTTTATTTATTTATTTTACATTTTGTCTGGTAGTTCTTTATGGGACCAACCCAAATGTTCTTTCTTTGGTATTGTTCGTCAGCACGTGGAGCTCCTCAAGTTCCGAGTTGAGCTTACGATTACTGACAAATGCTTGCACTGACTGATCTGATCCCCTCACTCTGTGTGGTTCTTTCCTCAAAAGACCATCTCAGACACTAATCTGCATGGATCTTACATGATTTGACCAAGATAATGTCTGGACTTTAAAAGAGACTATGACCTCTGAGTTTCTTTCGGTGTTTCTTCTCAGAGTAGTCAGATAGTGAAACTCTGATATTTACAGAAATAAATATCATTTATCAATTATAAAGAAATGCCCATGAAGGGTAAAACAACACTTGTAACAATGAAATTAATAGTAAGAATTATTTGAAGATTAAATTAGTACCTACCTATTCTTCAATAATAAGTATGCCTCTGGGGCCAAAACCTGAGGTAAAGTAAAATTAATACGTAGATTACTCGTCTTTTGTTCTTTATAATTAAGCTAGGAAAAGTGCCAGCCTTATTTAAATCACTAAAAGGTCAAGAGTGGCTCGTGCCACCCAACAAAGGCCTTTTAGATCTAAAAGAATAGCTATAGAAGTTATTGTTTTTAGTCCACAAATAATTTACAGCAGTCATAAACTTAAGAAAGAACCACTCCAGGTCATATGGATAGCGCACAAAGGCCACAAAAGTTGTTTTGTTTACCGATTTAGATGAAAAAAATATCACAATAATCCAGAAAACAAAGAATTTACGTCACGGTTTTAAAATAAAAGGTGCCGTTTGTTAAGGGATTACGTCCCTCGAGATACGGGACCAGAGCAACAATTGTACGTAGACAATGCGTATAAGTTCAGGTAGCACACAGTTTGCCAAATAACTCATCTTCTTAAAATCAAGGCTGTTCTAATTTAACCCTTGTGTCAAGGAAGTGAAGACCGTCATAACATTTCGTGAGACGAAGATGACGCGATTCTATGGTTTGGTTTCCGCGAAAATGTTGGCTTGGCTAGAACTTAAGAACTTCGCCGTTTTAATCTATCGCGAACGATATTGTGTTTAAACAAAGTTTGCTTTGTTAGCTGTGATAATCCTGATTAGGAAGATGTGAGGTAAGAAGTAGGACGACGATTCACGACAATATTATAGTAGGCAAAGAGACTGTGGGAGATTATTTTATACAATATTGTCACGTCTCAATGAGTGGTATTTCCGTAACACTGTCTATAAGATGTATGTAGAGGACGACCCCTCATTGGTTTAAGACAAAGCAAACAGGATGTTAGAATTAGTCCATAGATTCAAAAATCAATACTTCCTCCAGGATGACCAAATTCCGCGAAGGTATTTGAGTTAGATAACGTTTGCTCAGAAGATGTTAGTTTTACATATCTCCAGCAATGGACGTGTAAACAACAGGCAATAAGCGGCCATATAAATTATAACCGAATATCGATCCTATCTCTTAAACCCGGGTAAAAATGGGAACAAACTATTGACGCGACTTCGGCAAACCGAGATAAAATAAATATTTTAGGGTGGGCTCGCCCTAAACAAACACATTCAGGATTTGCTGACCGTCGATATAGTTTCAATTTAATACGCCGAAATTTCATCACTTTGATGTTTATTCAAAAACAAGCTTTATTTTAGGGGTACAAGATTGAATATATTCTCGTGATTTTTCTTTTGCTTTAATCTTAAAGTTGGGATTGAAGGATAGAACATAGCGCTATCTGAGTCGCTATTTGCTACCCATTTTTTACGGGTCTGCGAAGTTAGGAACTTTTCTTTCCAAGTCTTAGGTGTTTTAATTTCCGTAACTGCCGGTGCTTTACTGAGCATCAGATAGTGGTGTGCTTAGTGCGCACTAGAGCGAGGTTTAACAGCAGGGCCTGTAATTAATATTGAGAATCGATTGTGCGCTCGGGGCGGTGCGCAGTTATCGCGCGACTTATCAAAAGCCAGCAATATTTCTTCATTAACGACGTACCACGAGGTGCGAGCCGTCGTCTTAACATCTGCTATAGATTTAAGATGCTGTTCTGACTTGAATATAGCAGTTTCACGACGAGCGTGTGCTTTATTTTATTTGTAATATTCTGTCGTTATTTCCATGATGGTCGCGGAATGAAAGAAAACAGAGGATGTATCGTGGTTTATTATCCCGTCCGAGTTGTAAATGTCAAGTGAGAGATGGCTTTGTGGTGCTTGCTCCTACGTGATAGTTCGAAAACTGTCATTGCTTGCGTACTACAGTTTTGAAGATCTAAAAACTCATTATTCCCGTCAATAGTTTTGACTATCACTGCCTCTAATTTTAAATCATTTACAGTTTTCTCTCCATTTAAAACGTGACGATAGTTCTTTTCTGAACTTGAATCATTACTATGGGTTTTTTACCTTCTTCGTTTTCATACTTTTGTTGTGTTCGATTGAAAGTATGATGTTTAGTATGATTCTTGCAATTACATTCTTTTTATGGAACCTACCATTTAGGCCGACTAATGTTACCGTTCGCGTTAGTCAGTCATCTGTGACTTGATTTTAATTTTATTTTTTTGTAAAAAATAAATACGTTTCTGCACTAAATGGAAAGTAATATCTTCGTAATAGATTAATAATTCACGACACAATCTCGAGACGATACAAAGGTTTGCCTAGCCTAGTTATCATGTCCAAAACAGGCATACAAGTAAATTCCGGGTAGTGTTTTTTTATGAAACAGAAGGCCAAGTCGAAAGGCGATTTATCAAATAATATGACAGCATTCAACGAACATAATTTTAACGAAAATTGTAAAGAGTATTGTGTTTCATAATTAATGAAGCAAAAGGCTTTCTCGGTAACAAAATATTCCCGATCTAAGTTTCGGATCGTCATTACTCGTCTCTTTGTGCGACATTCTTTTGCGCCCAGGTGTTCATATAATTACATTGGATAGCGATAGACAAGGACAGATAGATGACGAAGATGATAAAAAAGAAAGAGACGAAGAACCGGCCCTTGCGTTGATTGATAACTGTGACAAAAACGTAGCAGATGAAAAATAATAATTATTAGATCTATTGTTAAAGGTGTATGAACTTAAATAGGGGTGACAAGACGAAGAATATTTAAAGTTTGAACCAAATGTAAAGATTAGAAAAATCTTTTACTGTGGGTTTTGGGATACATGTTGGTCAGCAGTATATAAATAATTGATTTGAAATAGTTTTTTTTTTTCAAATAGTCTGCGACGATGACTTTCTGCATATAGGTATTGTAAACAATCAGTCATTTCTTTAAAAATAGTTCTCCTTTAAATGATTTATATTTAACTAAAAGTAGATCAAAGCACGATGATCAAGCTAATCGACAACCCTGTATCGATGCATTTGCCGGCTGTGCAGTTTGCATTCAGTAAAGCTAGACAATAAGCTGCGAAGCGCGCGCGCAGGTAGATATGAAAACCAATTTTATTTTAACGGTTCCGAAATACACACATTTGGAACCCCAACTTTAAACTTACTAACACAAGGTTGGTAATGGACAGGGTGTTAATTATTGGTGGTAAAATTTAGCTTGTACAGGTGTACCTATACTTATATATTTTTTTTTATCTTTCATTAGCTAAGTTCGCGCTTTATGGATCACGATCGAGGGTAGACGGACGTGTCTTATTGTTTTGTCAAATACATGAGAAATTTTGTCAATAAAAGCTGGGTGGTTTGAGGGCTTTGTTACGTTTTACTTTAGAATACCAGAGCCCTTTGAAGTATTGATGAGATTTTTAAATTGCGAATGTGTAAAACGGCCAGATTTTTTCTGTACCAACAACGTCACTAGGTTCATTATTTGTATTTGAATTTATTCTTGGCATTCGTTTTACTTTGCGTGTCAATCGTCACGTTAGTGCCTCGAAACAACATCCTAGTAGAATTAATATGATTTCAGTAAGGAGCTAATTCAACTACACAAGTAGTTCATAAATGGTGGTTCAATAAATCTCTTTATTGACTACGAAGGACATTCCAATCAGCTTTATCCAAATTACTTTAAAAAAGTCGTTGGATGTTTATATTATCACTTTTAATAAATTAAAAGCCCTGACGCGAACAAAAGAAACATCGGTTTCCCGGAAATCATTTCGCGGTGGCTCCAAAAGCTTCCGAACATAATTAATACGGGGCTCATTAAAACTTTCCTGACAGTTTAAGTATTCGTCCTAATTAGCAAAAACGCAAATATTTCTGCAGTCGCACGGTTTATCTTAGACCTTTCATTATACGCCACTTTGGCCATTTTCATAATTACACATTTTAATTTAATTTATTATTTCGTTTCAGTTTCAAAGTAATACAGGTCGAGTCGTTGGAGAATTTACAATGCTTATAATATTGGACTCGAAAATTCTTTGTGAGAATCTATGCTTTTAGTGGTGAGTACCTACTTAACGACGAATTTGTTATTTAAAACTTCAGTACTAGTCATTCATAAGAAATACATTTTAATAGAAATAAGAATATGTTTGTACAGATCCGTGGAATGAAAACCAGTAAAGCTGAGCTATTAATACATTGAAACTTCATAGTACACTAGCCCACTAGGGCAGCATGCTGACAAAATTCTTCCCATCGACGCGCGACGTGCAGTTTACAGTACTTACAGCAATAAGGTAGCAAATCCAATGTCTAAATGCAACAAATGATCAAAAGCTCTGTCGGCATCTATAAAGCTACCGACTGCTAGTTACGGTTTGTTTAACAAATTATTGTTAATTATAAGTTTGGGTAAGGCGAATTTTTATCTATAAGTTTTTGCTGTCCCCAGTTTCCAACAAAGGATGTACAAGTGCACAATGCATGAAACTGACAACCATTATTTTGATGTTTAGCTTCAGACACCGTTTACTAAACGAACATTAAAGAAAAAGAGATCAATTCAAAGGATTGAGATTGCAGTTACTTCCCAAACCAATTAATAAGACTCATCCACTTTGGTTAGAACTTTCTTTTGATGACGGACCTACTTTGACATTTAAGATTTACTGAAATATTTTCCTGTTGGCCTCCATTCGTAGGTGCTTATTTTAATCAACCTCACTACAACCACTATCGTTATAGAATTAGTTTTCCTCTACCTCAGTTTCACAGTTAGTACAGCTACAAATATATATCACAACAACAAACTATCGATTCTCAACGTTCATTTATTATTTGCCGAGTTTAATTACCTTCACTATTCGCATTTATCTCACCAACCGATCTATATAAAATAAATCAATTTAATCTAATTAAAAGCATTACATGTTTTTTGTTCGATAACGAAACAACACGAGGTATTAGGAGATGAATCGTGAAGATTACGAGGTGAGGTTGTATCAGCGGGTCACCGATCATATCTCCCGACCGTACGTCAAACCGTCCATCCACTGTCGTGTTCTATCAATTATTTATATAATCTAATTTAATTTAAGTCCCCTGACCTTTCTTTGCACTTGGTTTAGTACTTTAGAAAATATCTCTGGACACATTCGAAAAGTCTCATGCGAATTTCATACGTCCTACTGTAGCACTCTAGGGATCAAATTAGGTTGCATTAGTCAGTGCTGTGCGCACGTTTCTAGTTTGGTATTGCAAATCATCGTCGACTGTTAGTAATGAATTACAAATATTATTTCTGGTTGATTCCGATTTGAATTTCAATACGGTTTTGATGAACGACGCGAGTTACGGATGACGTATGGATATGAGATGTTTGTGATTTGTCTGTTTGGTTTCGCCTTGTTTTAATGTAAAGCGTGAATTCGGAGTTAAATAGGTTGTGTACGCTGTACGTGGTGCTAAGTGGTCGCTGGGCTGGGTGGCGGGCCGCTCGGCCTTGCACCGCGTCTCGCCACGCAGTCTACGACGGAAGTTTACGACCGAACGCCAGCCACTTTTATTGGCTACCTCACATCGAAGCCTCCTCGCAGCCTCCCATTCACTCCACAAGAAATATACTTTTTTATTGCTCTGTCACTTGGGTAATTTATTGACAATGAACACACGTGCATTTCTATTAATATTTTATGTCGTAAGAGTTTTTATGCGGCTGCGTCCGTCCGGGCCATTGTTGGGCCCCATCGGACAGTTTGTTTTATGTGCACTCTAGAGGTCCACTTAATTGTTGTACGAATTGGTCGTGATAGGTCGCTCCGACTGTAGCGCTGACATTTTGTCCTATCCATTCGGATGATATTGAAAGTAATCGTCAATTTATGCAAAAGTGTTTGCGGTGTAATCTATAATAAAAATTGAAAAGGGCACGTAATTATGCAAGTGAATAAGAAACTGATGGAATTTAGAGTGGCGTAAGCGATGAAATACTGAAGTTTTTAATTCATTTATTGCGTTTTATATAGAATATTTAAAAGAAATTTATAGCTGTTCAAAGTATTGGGTTTAGTGCGTTAAACACTGACAAAGAAAGCGTCCGAGCTAATTGCAGGTTTTGAATGTTAATCGAACGATCGGCTGACTGACAGTGGGACCATAAACAATCCTGGCTGTCGCCGTAAAAGTCGTGTGCGGTTTTTCATCGTCTGACGCGCTGCCTTTTGGAATTATACCCCAAATAATGACAATTCTTATGCTGTCTGCAGGGCGCTGTTCCATTGATGATACGTGTGTCGACAAAATATATTATGTGTAGGTTTTTGAGCAGAATTTCATGAAAATTCCATTATTTTGACCGGTCTTTGGGCATTTTGATCAACTAATAAGGACTAATCAACTAGGTATAGGATCTAGCAACAGACTTTGGCGTATTTAAACGAGCCTTTGGAAATGCAATCTTATTGAATTTAATGTTCTAGCTCTATCTATCTTTAAGAACTCATCATTTCCATAGGCATACCTATTATGAAAAAACTTTGGATCCCAATTTAACAGTAGGAATTGCGCCCACGAAGGAGTGTGAGGTTTAGTATAGTTAAAGTTTATTTGGAGGAAAAGACTTAAAAGGTCTAATTTCGACCACTAGAAGACCACTATAGTTTCCCTAGATCTTTAACCCTAGCCAAAATTCTACCTTCAAAATAACACAGCCTAACGTATTATGTCCACGGACGGATCCATATGCCTCATACAATGGCAACACCGCCGCTTCCTCATAAATAATCCCGGACAAAGTACTCTCGGACGACCGCAGAAAATGTGCTATATAATTAACAGTTATACCTTGAAGAGGCCCTAAATCTCGCGCATGCGCGGCAGAACAATGCGCGCGATGTTCGGCACCTAATGGACGCGTTGATTGAGCCCCCGCAATAATGTTGCGAGATGCGCAAGCGCATGTGTGCGTTGTACGTGCAATACCGATGTGGGTGTGGTTTTGTAGCTGATAGATGTATAGGTGTGAAGTAGTTTGGGTAAGAAGGTAATAGCTTAATTTGTTTTGAACGGAGATAGGTGGTGGGAAGTGTACTGTAAGTTAATCTACTTCCTTAAACGAACCCGCCGGTGTAATTATTAGCGATGTATCAGTTTCAGAATGATAAGTAGAATACCTAACTCAAAATTAACAATTCGTTTTTAAATCACTTAGGATAATGCAACGGCATTATTTGAATTAACCCTTTGTGCAACTGGTGGAACTCCATGTGGGACAAAATATGTAAGAAACATCTCTACCTACCCCCAACGTAGCCAGATGCAAGATACACTTCAAGTAGTAAAACTTACTTAATGCAGAAGTAGCTCGTACTTACCTGCAACAGAAATGTAAGATTAGAATCACATAAAATAAATCACAACCAACTATTAAGTACCAAACAAATAGATAGAGGCCCATTTAAAGTAATTGTTGAAGTCCCACTTTATTAAGCAATAAACTTCGGAGTGGGCTCGGAAATTCCTGCAGCATACCAGATTGGATTGAGTCTTACTTTTAGAGGGAAAGAAAAGTGAAAATGAGCTATCGACGGAATACAAACGCGGTAGAGGATGGAGTGGGGGGCGAAGATGCGCAGGAGTCACCGCGTTCCAATCCACACGTCGCGGGCGTCGCGAGAGCATTCCGATGCTTTTTCAACAAATTCCCGCACGCCGTCTCGCTCGTCTAATTGCACTTAATTTCTGCTTCGTGCCTGTTTAAATACGGCCCAGCAACGTTTAAAATTGCTATGGAGAGCGACGAACACACGGATAAAGCTCTGTTTTCAATGGACTGCGAAGTTCGATCGCCGATTAAATGTTGCCTTTTTGCGAAATGGCGAGGAATTAGCAATTACACTTTGTTTTAAGATGTTAGGGTTAAAATTCTTATAATGATGCGATTGAGTTGAAAATTGGGGAAGTTGAGTAAAAATAACTTTAGAATAGTATAGGTATGTAACATTTCTTATCTTATTAGGATAATCAGCAACGTAACCTAATATTACTACAAAATTAAACCACATCGCAGTTTTAGATAAGCAAAATAGGATTTTGAAATAAAAACTTAGAAGTGCGTTGATATTCCGTGAACCACAGGTTGGAGCCTCGATCGAGACGCCAATAGCACTGATTGAGAGTTAATTATGGAGTACAATCATCCAATCATATAACACACTTGAGCTGCTAATACCACCCTTACTTCTTCGTAATAAAGGCGTTGTAAACGATCATAGATGCACAGTTGTCTGTTCGCTCCAATACAGGCCACGCTGGTCGAATCGAAATACCGCGAATCGCAATGATTGGCGTAAAGACGCTATTCAATTGTTCGATTGGATTTTTTATTTCAACAACCTCGATGATCATAGATAGTGTTGATGACTACTGGTTTTTTAAGTAGGTACCCATAATGAATGATTGTCAGAGTTTCTGAAACGATTAATCTGATTAACTTTCCCACTATTAGAGAAACATTAATCAAAATTGATTGATTGTGAACTATCAACAGAGCTTTTTCCTTTTGCAAATATCAGTGTAATAACGTCGTGTAGACCAAGCAGTCTTTATTACATTTGACATTGGAGCTGATAGCTTGTGTCATTTAGCTTGTTAGTGAACGCATATCACTGATACTTAAGTGCAGACTGCATTACATAGTAGCAATGTAACTTAAATCACACCCAATTTAAAAGCAACAAGAAAAACGAGTGATAGAGACAAGCAAAGAAAGCATGGGAAACATGTAACGAGGCAAACTTATTAAAGGGGCGAAGCGTAGAGAAATATCTCACGATCCTTACTCGTTACAAATTATGAGCGCATTCCTATCGGACTGTAGTAAAATGATGAAGGAAATGACTTTTAGAAGCATGTTGCGATGCAATTAATAATTATGATATAATTTCAACAAAAACCATGACCGGAATACATGACAAATTGCACGCTTGTAAAAAGTGCTCATTGGTACGCGATGTAATGACCACTCATTTCAGCCTTATGATCGTTATTGGAATGGGACATTAATTAAACAAGTAGGCAGTTCAGATAACAATCTAAATATTGTAGGTTATTATCGTTCGGCCATGTTAAACATCTGAAGTTTTTATTTCGAATAGCTTCATTACAGATGTCATTAGGTTCAGGTGATCAATTTGATTAAGATCTCCGTTTATTTCTTGTCTCATTTAAAATGAGCATGTTTAAAAGCGACCGTGTGACTTTGTAGATTCTGTAACGAACACGCAACAGGTACGCCTATCGGGTGAGATCAGTGATCAAGCTAATGATAATAGTACAATCGCTAAGAGCGTCAATTGATAGGTACCGATAACAACTGAGCAAAAGAAACAATCATGCCGAAAGTTAAGTCTGTTGGGGCTCGTCTGACACGACGTGGCACCTCAAAACAACCTTTGTATTCTCGTTACCCTCATAACGACCACCCGATAAGAATAGGAACAGAAATTCCTCAAGCGCACACCGATTAAACTCCTACTCATAGGTGAAAATAAAAGAGATTGTTTATAAAGCAAGAGCAGACGACATGACAATAGACGACGGTGATGAACCGAGACTTCTCGACGTTCGGCACACGACCAAACGCATCGATCCAAAATCGTATTTACCACAAAAGATTTAGAGTTCATTAATTTTAAGACGTGACCAAAACATGTGACTTTAAGAAGATGATTAGGAAAAGTGGGGGCGTGATGTGCAAGAGAGAGCGCGGACCGTGCGCGAGCGAGAGGCCCGACCGCCGAGGGTCACAGGCGTGATGTCAGGTCAGCCACTTTTGCACCTCGCCATAACAACGCGTCTCAAATTATTATGGACGTTTGATAAGTGTTGGGAGATTGCACAGTCTTGGTACTTTATGATGCTAATTAAGTGTTTACGTTACTAACCGTAGTACATTGTTGACACTTGACGACGGGACCCGAGGTTTGTTTGAGGAAACGTCATTCACACTCGACTGCAGTGCTTTCACCGGTCAAACGTTTACAAAGAGAGCGTTGACATCTAAGTACATCGTGAAAAACAAACACCTAACGCCTGTACTAGATATAAACCAACGATACGTTATCAATCGCTGAAGAATTTCATCTGAACCCCTGATAAGATAGCAACATCTCACGATTTATTTAGGCTAAGAAGTAACTTTAAAATAACCTTAATAAAATAATATTAGCGTAATAACGATTTATACCAATAAAACCAGTTATGACTTTGGCCAATAAAGTTAGTGGATCTTTCGGCGTTTTAAAATAACTGAAGATTAAGGGTGGAAGACTTTGGCTGTCTGCACTCTGGATCTACAACGCTGGTCTCTTAATGCGTCTTAATGTGTATTTTACGATTGTTACACAAGACGCGAGCAGTTTTACATCGGCTTAAGCGATGTCTATCTGGCGTTATTAAATCTTCTGATGTTCCGAAACATCAAATTATGAATGAGAAATAAATCAACAGGGGCGATCGTAAAATGCTTTATGTTTTTGTTCTGTTCGGTCGGTTCGATTACTCTCCCAAATTGCCCCAGATGTGGGCACGCGCAAAATCATAATGTTCTCATTCTGTCTGTATCGAAATTAAAAATAAAGTAATAGTCCATTTTGATGTTCCTTTCAGCAAGCGCTTGTGATTTAGCCTAAGATGCTATTGATCATAAAATTGAACGAACCAGATTGTTGTTCTATTCCGCGCGTAAAAAATGGTGACGCAGAATCTTTCGCACAAATATTTTCTAGTATTGACGTTGTAAATGTTAAATTATATAAGTAACAATATTTAATTTATATATTTCATGGGGCAGCACCCGAATGAAATTCAGAGTCATCGATGACATGACATATGGCAATTTTGGAATGACTATAAAAAATTTTGCCTAGCAAATTTGTAACTGATATAAATGTGCGCAGAAGCAATATACAGTTATTAATATTGTTTCTAGCCTGGATTTTCCCACTGCCAGACCATCATTTCTTTCTCTATGTAAAGCAAAAAGCCTTAGATAGATGAAGGAAGTAGGGACCAATTCTTATCCTTTCAGTTCAGCACATTTTGTGATCTCCCAGTGATGCCCCTTGCCACGTAATGGATGCCATTGGGCAGGAAATATACAGTTAATACGTTTTAAAGATAATGGTTAGAATCTTTTGATCGGGTATCATAGACGCATTACCACTTAATGAAACATTATGAATAGTTCACACATTAGGGTGCAGTATATGATAAATGCTTCGCGGATGACTGGCGGTAAGTTCCTTCGATTCCCGATTGGCATGACATTAAAGAAAGTGTTTGCAGCACAAACTACGGTCAGGGACACGCGATCAATCAATATTATGGGATATAAGTCAGGTGTGAAGGCGTTAGTGGTTTGTGATAGTTATATGGATCAATTTGATATCGTCAATGGTTCGATTATGACGTCATTTAGCTATATTAACAATATTATAAAATTGAAAAGACTTTGACATTTACCGCACGTTTGTGAATTTGGACGGTTGATTGAATGACTGATTGGATTTGGTCAAAATTTTGCTTTTCAAAATAGAATATTTATTGGAAGAGTTTTCATCTCGCTAACGAACTCGCTCGTAAATGTTATTGTAGTATTAAGATGGTCCTTTAGTTAGCGACACTACCTAGGTTTTGTTAGCGACATTCCAGTCAAAATGCCATAATTCATAAAAAAAAATCCTACCTGATGCAAGTTACTGTCCATTAGACTTACCTACTTTTCCTTCGTTTAAAGTACCCCTAGCTGGAACACTTGCCTAACTCTGGCGATATAAGGTAGGTACCTACACTTATTCATAACATTTAATAATTTGTACTTTGATGATATTGTTCAAACAAAAATTTAATATCGTGTTCAGTTTGATGTAAGTGTGCAAAGTTTTATACTAACCGTCAAGACGGGATTGCACCCCGAGCCACAGACAAGGCGAGGACATAGTGGAGGCGAGAGTGTGTGATCTGTGTTGGACGGAGAGCAGGCATGCATAGTACAATACACGCATGTTAAATACACTGTATTATGGACCTAAATATGGTGCAGCAAGACCCACTTTCCAAGGAAATCAATTTTTCATAAAGTATTCATTATTTTGCTCGTCAGCCAATAAGCCTACTCAGTTTTTTTTTATTGTCTGAATACATTTATTTACGAATATAATACAGGGAGCCTTCTTTAAACATTATAACAATTTTAATATACACAGTAACGTCTGATTTGAAATTCATCAGATTGATTAAGAGTCTCGCATTACCATACCGAAGGGAAAAAAAACTACCCCGACTCGGTTCTTTAAAACACACAAACAATTGAACGAACTCAGAAAAAAGCCGTGATCAAAACCTGAACTTATACAATGACAGCAGCATGTTGATTCAATCACAAAAAAACGGGAATTCGAACAAAAAACAACAATTAAATATCGAAGCCTCTCGGCCGTCCCGAGGAATATTTAGAATACGTTGCCGTAGACACAATTTATTTTTTTATGACTAAAAAGTCCCTACACGTGTCCAGAGATGTCGTCCTTATTGGTTTAATCCAATTAATATCATCTAATGGTCTCAGAAACCGGTTCTATTACAATAAATTACTAAGTTTTCTTTATTTGTGATGGATTTCGAATTTTGAATCTGTTATTCAAATTTCTTCCAAAAACACCACTATAAAAAAGAAAACTTTAAATTTTAAACTCAACGACAAAGATGTAAAATTGAGATTTAATGATAACGAAAACAGTTTAACAAGAGTTATTACATATCAAAGAGTTTTTCAATAAAAAGTAAATAGAAAATCGTTGAGATTTACGAATATGACTTTTCTATGGCTATTAAGGATCTTGCACAATGGCAGCGATATTATCGTGGGTTTAATTTGCAAATGCTCGATCGATATAGCTGGCTGAGTGATTGAGACTGAGCGTACGGACGCATTGACAGTGCACCGCATTCTATGTAAAATATGAAAGAGTCTCGCTCCCGGTCGCCGATGCCGGACAAATGACCCTCCAGATGGATGTGGTACTTCTGTTGAGAGCTTAACTAGAAATAGGAATGTACATAAACTATGTTCAGCGAGCGTGGATGGAAATACTGGTCTCTTCCAATCCAATGGATTCGAGGCGGAGATTTTGTTGTGTACGTACATATACCTTTATAAGCATACTGCAGCTGATAAATAGAACTTGGAATAGGAAATGGTTGCAATATGAAATTTAAGTTTAATCAGGTATTTTTGTACGAAAGCACACCTACTTAGGATAACGCGAACACTACTCTATGCTTTTAATAGCCGCCCATAATTAATAAGAGAGGCAATTTTGAATAATGGAGACTTAGTACTAGCAGGCTTGATCTAGTTTCAATGTGCACTACCATCTGTCTATATCCATGACACAAGTCTACACAATGTCCGGCTCATCCGAGCATTCTCACATCTGACACATTGGTCATTCCACACATGCATAAAACAAGCGGTGACCGCGGCCGGTGCCTACCACTGATTGAATTATGGTTGCACTACAACTGATTAATGCGACATCCACCACTGACGTACTATTGTCTGTTCCAATCTGCATCCACCAATAAGAGAATAAAACGATCTCCGACCGGATCCGGAATGTGTAAGTATCAGCATTTTGTCTCTGTGTGTTCCATTTTGTACTTTGTTACGTTGGTAGTGTAAGGGACGCACACATTTGCAATTTTATATTTAGAATCGGTTTTTGAAGATTTAATGTTATTGCTTGTATTTGTTTTAATTTAAATGTAGAGGTTATATTCTACATAGTAAGGTTTACATCTACAGACATAAGTGATGATTAAAAAGAGTACCTAATCTGACAACGAGTTATTGTCTACGAAAGACCGTACACCTAATAATACGAATCAATAAAATGTCTCAAGTCAAGACTAAACAAGCCGCGGCGGACCTTTTCCTTAAACAAACAAAAATAAATGAAAATTCAAAGGCCAAAATATAAAACGATAAGAGGATTAGGTGGAACGGAGATGACATTGGAAATTAAGGCTGTTTTCTTTTGTAATTTTCCCCCGTCTCACCCTCGGGTGGCGGGGAGATTGGGGTACGTTAAAAATGTATGTTTTCTCAAGTCCCCGGTCAGCGGGGAGGCTTCGCTCGGATAATTTTCAGGACATGTCGGTGTCCACACGCTTTATGACCTGAGACAAGCGGCGAAATCTAATTTTACGATATATGCCTCGCTAGATTGTTTCATTTTCTTTTCTTTGTAGAGATTAGAAATGTTATAAAAAGGTAGATAAATAAACAAAGCCAACTTCGGTATCTTGATGAAGACTTTGATGCGAAGATCAGTACCTTCTCACGCATCTAATTTGCAAAACGTGGCATTAACATAAGCCTAACTACCATAAACTATAATAAACGGCTGTATCTCGAGTGGAAAGCAAAGAAGCACGACAATGGCCGGCCTATACGGCGCGTTCCGAACGCCGTAATTAAAGTGATACGCGGGCAAAAACGCGCGGGCGGTACGCGCGGTGTACGTCCGACGCGCGCGTTTTTACCACGCCAAAAACACGTCGCGCGAACGCTCCGACCTGCAATAAATTAGGCCGAGTGACGAAAGCCGACACCGACTCAATACCCGAAGGCGTTAAATAAAAACATTAAAAGCTGGTTGAAATAATCGACGGGAAAAAGCTATATTGGACCGATTTGGTGGCGACAAGGGCTCGGGAACGTGAGTGGATGCGCCTCGTTTCAATCTGGCGCTCGAAGAGTATTTTACGAGTATTTGTATTGGCTTTTACTTCTTTCAGAGCTCGAGAAATGATAGTGTAAATATACGATTTCAGTTTGAGCAGATTGCGGGTATTAAGATATGTTCGTATTTACGAGGCGACGGTCTGCAGCTGTAACGTTTACGTGTGCGTTATCGCGAACAAAGTTGCAAACTTTCTGGATCTAATTATGGTTTTGACGAAGCTTCCACTTTTCTATAACCAAAGATCCTTTATCTGTAAATGAGATCTTGGAAAAAAATACATTGTAAGGTAAGCACGAAACTGTGCATTTATTTAGCAAAGTCTAAAACATTTAGTAACAAAACAGTGACGCAGCAGCATCTGATAATACCCGTGGTCTTGACAACTTACCTACGTAGGTAAATAAGTACGCAAACAGAATCATTTAAAGTACCAACTGTTTATGAAGGGTGGGAGAACGTACCTTTGACGTCAGAAAAACAGCGATTCGGTTAAGCGAAGCGACTTAATTACAAAATATTTATTTTAAATTAGAACGTAAATACGCTCGGTGCTGCGTTGCGATTATTTCAAGTGCGTAACTTTCAGTTCAACTTGAAGCGAGTCAACTATTCCAAATTCAAATCTAAATTACGTTAAATATTTGAATCTTTTTCGGTTAAACAAATGCCAGTTCTGTTTGTGTAAACTGAGTCAAATTTACAGTGACTAGCACTCTAAATAATATATTAAAATCGATCAAATTGTAGCGTAGCGTAGCGCAAACGTTAACTTAAAGTTATTTCTCACTAAAGACATTTTTAGTAAGAATAAATTAAGAGCTTAATTGCTACTGCAATTTTTTGTAGATAATTTTCAAAGTAGCTTTTTACGTCTTTAATATATTATCTGGTACATAAGTAATTACACTGTCTTACAACGTTTTGTATGTCAGTATGTTTATAGAATCTTGACAAAATGTATAACGCCGACCTGCCTACTATCAATATTGCACTCGTGTTAACTTGATACACACGATAATGGGTATTTAACAGATCAATAAATAAGCACGTTATTGAGTTTCCTTGAATTTATTGTATTAAATAATAAACGCTAGCAAATACACTTACCTATCAATGTTATTTGTAATATAAAATAATGTGTGGCCTTTGTATCAAAAATTGGTGTCGATCATGTCGTATGTGTGACATGGACCCATTACACAGCCAAAGAGATCTTATAATAAACTTTAAGTTACGCGACCCTACACAAAGAGACCTAATTTCATCAGTCTGTAATTGTCTCCCTGAAGAGCAAAAGCCCCTTCTCATAAATGTTACAGAAATGGAACAAATATGATAATCCAGCGACAAGGCGGTTTATTTTTAGAGTTAAATGTAAATATGTCACTGGCACATATAGGTGGAAAGTTTTTATGTGACTGACAGATGCACTGATACAATAATGTTCTACATACATTTACCTGACCGATAAAACAAGAAGATTGTGTATTTGAAAACGGGAAGGCATTGGCAACACAGTTCTTTTACAAGCGAGTCAAAAAAAAATCATAACTATTTCATATCTCAAAGCATACTTAATTAAAATTTTATTTCATGACGAGGTTAGAGGTAGAAATTATAAAATACATCCAACGGAAGATTAGAAGGAGTTCGCAAACAAAGCTAGGAGCGACCGTATACAGTAAAGAAAATAAAATATTTGTAAGTATTACAGGTCCGCTTATTTCATGGGTGCGCTCGCGACGGCCTTCTAAACACGTCCACTGTGACGTAGTCAGGAAAACGCAGTAGGTAACGTGCAGCCGACGATGTTGACGTGGAAATGTAAATAACTCGCTCTTTCCAACGTATCCGACAAATTTGCGTTTTAAATGTAGACCTTTCAATTCCAACGGTAACAGGTAAACGTTCTAGAAAGTTCGGAAATGATAATACTATCACTGTTTAAGTTTTGATGTAGGTACTTAATCTTTTTGGACGGGCTGAACGCGATGAAGACTTAGATGTAATGTATGCATTAGATTATTACCGCCAAGTTTAGTTAGCTACATACAATTTGAACCTTAGTTCAAACGCCAGCTCTCAGAAAGGTTTCAGATTTAGTCAAAATTGTTTCAATAACTTCTTTATTTCTGAATATTCGTTGAGGTATTAAAGTGGTAATAAAAGCTTGCTTGACTGAAAGGATGATTAAAATACCAAAGTTTTCATTTACTGTTGAAGAATCATATGTGAAAATTTTATAAAATGGCGAAACTCATCGGGATGGGCACATATATCCAACAGAGCAATTATTTCTTAAATTTCTAATATCAAATACTTATACCTAAGGCAGTTTAAAAGGCAAAAATCTTTCAAAATTCGTAGAGCATTGATCATTGCATTGCGAGATGTGTCGACTGTTCAAGCCGACGACATCACAGGTGGCCCAACCAGCCTTCGTTCTCAGATTATTGTACTTCCTATCACAAGAAGGGGGAAGCGTTATGCATGACATATCTTAACTCCCGTATTGATGTATTATATGTATGTAACGTACCTACTTCGTTTTGGAATAATATTATAGCTTTTAATAATAATATGCTAAAGGGAGGGTATTTTACACGTGCAGGCTCTGTTCATACCTACAATCAAAGAGATTTAATATACTGGAAAGGACATGGGAAGAAATGTCATGTGTGTGTGTGTTTTAATTGCACCTACCACTGTTTAATAATAATAATAATGATAATAAATTTATTTGTAAGAATATTGTTATACAAGATGTTACTCGCAATTTTATGTCCAAAATATTCTGCTGTTTCCAGCGTACAAATATTTTTCAAAGATTAAATCAATTTGAAGGAATTACATAAGTACAATGTCAAATGCATACTAATTAAAATGTCAAGAGTTATCGAATACAATATTAACGGAATACTAGATAATTATGTCAGGACTTATTAAATACAATATCAAGGCAATCTAAATTATAATATCAAGAGTTCTCAGATAAATGTTCTTTGTCTGCATCACCTAAAGGTTGACTGGTAGAAAATACCTATGGCATTAAGTCCGCCTCTGTACATTAGTGTGCTTGTAGTATTAAATAAATAAATAAAAACAGTGATCCCATGACTCAGTAACGCCATCTAGTACAAATAGCAATATTGAAGCGGCAGCGGAGTGTACTACACAAGTATTGGATGAAAATTTTGTTCGCATACGTGGCGCGCTCCCCAATCTGACAATACCCCCACTGCTAGAGCAATTAAGTTAGTAAATTATTTTTTTAAACATATTTCTGAAGCAGATTTCTGCCGACAAACTGTTCTGCTATTTGGCAGACTTTTTGTATGTTTTTGTTGTACAGATTTTGAATAAAGAAAATAAAATAAAAAATTGACTCCCAAAGCACAATTGCAAAACATGTTTATATTTATCTAAACGAAAAGGAATTACTAGAATATATTTTATATTACTTCGTTTTTGTTTTTCTATTTCATTTCATTAGTTTAATTAGCTTTTAAAGTAACAGTATAGTGTAAATTATGTATCTAAATGTATTATTAGTATAGATATAAGCGATTTGGTTTTAAACTTAAGCTTGTATTTAATGAATAAATATAGTAAGTAAGTAAGTATTAAATGTCTTTGCCTACAATGTAGGTACCTACTGAAATGATCGCAATCAAAATCAAAAGTCTTTATTCAAACTAGGCTGAGAATCAGCACTTTTTGAACGTCAAAAAATACATAAAGACAGTCCCCCAAAAACGGCCCACCCTTCGCCACTTCCTAGTGTTATTGCTGGAAAGAAGAAGTGGCGGAACAAACTCCCCAGCAAAATGATTCTTGAAACTAGTTGTTTTTCAATTCAACGTCTTATGAATAAGATTTTTTCTGGAACACATGCGACAAACGCGTCTTATAAATAACGCGATTGATTGAGCGTGATACATTTTTGAAAAAAGTGTTTTAAAAATAGAATACCTACAGCCGTTTGATGAAAAAGGAATAAGAAACCAGCCAGTTATTGATGGAAATTTATATTTGACATAATAATTATTGTTCAACGATTTTTTATTGTGTTGACTTTACTTATCGATTATACTAAGTTTAGTATAGTTTATGAGAGAACTCGATTGTCAGTATGAGTCAGATCGATACAGTCGTATATAGTGAAGTGATACCGCTTTTAGCTAGAACATTTGGTGGTTTATGATTGAAGTAATGTAGCAGATAGTGATTTAATAATCATGGATATGAGATGTTCCTACTGGTATCGCTTGAGACTGTTGTAAATGTTTAGTGTATAAATAAACGATTTCTATTCATTGACCCACTTTAGGTTGCCCTGTTTTGATAGAATCTGAAGTGGTTTTTGGCTTTTAGTTCGCCAAATGAGTCGAAGAAGCAATCATAAGGTCTTTTACGTAGCAAACAAAGCCATAATAATAAAATAAAAAAAACAAAAGTCTTTATTTAAACAAGACTGAGAATCAGCACTTTTTGAACGTCAAAAAATACATTAGACAGTCCCCCAAAAGGCCCCAAACCTTTCACCTCTTCCTACTGTTTTTGCTGCAGGGAAGAAGAGGCGGAACAATGTCCCCAGCAACACATCTGTCTGAAAACATATTTTTATTTCATAAGGAGGCTATAGAACTAAAACATAGGTACCTACCTACGCTTACGAAAACGCAATCCAAAATAAACAGCTTTAACTTTGCCATTTCAACATCCACTTAAATAAGTTCTATTCCTAAAAGGTTGGAAACGAAAAGGAATTAGTATTCGAAAATGCAATTTCGGTGCAACGCCGAGAGCTGTCGTATCTACATAGGGGGCCGTCCGAAAGGGGTAGGGTGGGAGTACATATCCATCTTGTTAGGTATGCGCCCGGATGCGCCAGCTTCTACAAACACAATAAGAGCCTTGCCTTCGTACCCCACTCTCCCCCTGCCTCCTCTCTTATGGAAAACTTATTAGAGCGCGGCCCGCCGGGGAATCCTTTTTCCTACGGTAAATATTTGAGGGAGAAATTAAAATTTGACAGCGGACGTTCTTGCGAGTTACGAAGGACGATAGAATCTATTCTGTATGCTCGTACGTGATACTTGAGGCGTAAAATGAAATTTAGATTGAGTTTGGACAGTATTGCTTCGTAGCTCTTTGTCGGTCGTAATACGTTTGGAGTTCGTGTACCTAAGTGTTTGTTTACGTTATTATTTATGCATAGATTTCATATTTTTTGTTGGTGAATATTTAATGGTTGGTTCAGCTTCATAAATTGTGGTAGACGGCTACATTACTTTCTGTACCTACTAGGTAATAATTGCCTTCACATCTTTCACTAACTACCTATATAAGAACAAGTTCTGAAAGGGTTCAGAAATATACCTTAAAGTATAATAAAATAATAATGTATAAGCCAAGCCATTGTGAAAATATTTCTTCACCTAGTGTGAAACATTAAACATTTTTTTTTTTTATTACTTTGTGCTAGTGATAAACTGTGTTTCTTGTTCTCAGATTTCACAAGTAAACCCCAAGAGGACACCGGTGACCGCGCTGTCATTCCCCGCTGTGTCGCATGCGCAGCGCAATCAATGCCCTTATTTTTGACCTACCCGATTGTGACGTGTTGAATGACAGATTCAACCAAATCATGTTATTGTGCTCGAGATTTGTGAAAGATATTGTATGTGAATATTATTGTATGTCTTAATGATTTGTAACCCAACAAAATGTATTTTATAATGTAGGTAATGTATATTAATGTTGTACCTATCCAGATGAAATTTAAGTTTATATAATAGGTACATAAGAAATTAATTAATTACTGTAACTGGTGTATAACCGTTGTAATTAATAATAATAAATAAAAAATAAAATGAATAAATAAATTGTCTTACTACAGAATTGACACGATTGAAATGTTAATCAGTTCTGAAAATTATCAATTTTTATAGCATACCAGACATAAAAGATATCATAACACACTGGAATCAGGTAGTTCCTTTTTTTATTTATTCCATCCATATTCAACATTATTTTCTAATTTCCCCAAAAAAACAGGAGCGCAATAAACAAACAGGATGCGGTAAAAAACAATAATTCACACGTGAAAACCAATGTAGTGAAAAATGAGAGAGGTGGTGAACGTGAGCCGAATGAGAACACCCTGTGTTACAAATGAGAACATTTGCGTTCTGTATATGGCGGCCATCTTGGAATTTGTTTTTTTTAATGGATTAGAAATGGTATTTTTTACTACTAGGTATGTCGTTCGGCCTGTAACATAATTGGGGATAATAAACCTTATTGAGTATAAAGTTTGAGGTTTTCATATACCTACCTACCTTGCCATACAGCTTACAAATACAGGGTCTAAGGGACATCGTAACATATCCGGACACCATGTGATATCTACGTCATCCTAGTTCCCAGAATATTTTCGTCGGCTTTCCCTTATTTCAAAGTTTTTTGATGATGATTTTTTTTTTTATTTAAAAATCTATAAAATCATGATTTCTGTCCAAAGCAATGAGATTTTAAATGAAAGGACTGACTTATTTACTTTTTAGGGAAAAAAATTAAATGGTATTTTACAGTTTAAAAAAAAAATAACATCAGAAAAATGGGAAAAATTAGGAAAAAAGCCGACGAAAATTACATTGCTGGGGTTGCTAAATCATGTTCAGAACTTGTGATATCAGTAGACATATCCGACGATGTTCCTTCCACCCTTTGAAAATGATCAATAACATTTTTGAATATTTATTTTACCTATTTGAATTTTGATTAAATATTACCATTATTATATCATGACAACCACAATAGAGGAGATAGCAAAAACTTAACGTAAGATGAACATGAATAAAAACAAATCAGAGCAGCTGAGGCCAACTTTATGGCTAAATTTTCCTTCTAAGGTTTCAGTATTAAGTTTAAAACGCGCTTCATTATATTGCACAATATTATTGAAGTCGTTCAAGAGCTCTTTACGTTTTAAGTCAAGCTACATGATTACTGACTGGACAGGTCTACTCAAACCGTGTTATCCTTTGCTCGAAAGACAATACTCAATACTTAATTCTTTATCGCATTTCATATTTTATATAATTACATTGCAAAGTATGCACTAATCTGTCCTAATGATTGACCTGACAAAGGTTATGTCTAGATTGTTTAGCTGTTCCTTTCCAGAGTAGGTACCTTGTTCCTGATTGAAAACAACGACTTAATCTACTTCTAAAGTATACATTTTCTTTCACGACGTGAGAAAGTTTTTCAAAAAACCAACTTATAAACATAATTTTTCATTTAAAAGTCAAACAGTTACAAAGGGTAACTAGGTTCTTAGTTACCTTTGAACCTCGTCTATTTCATGATTACCTAAATCAGAAAAAAAAACGAATTAGCTACACAAACCGTATCAGAGGCCCAGCGAGATAAAACCTCATGATTGTACCCTCAGTACAATCAACTTAGATGTTATATAAAAGCATTAAGGGGTAATGTCTTGGCAGTAATTAAAGGCAGGGGTAAGAGGAGGTCGGAGGCTGCGCGGCTGGGCGTGGTTGGCGCATGCGTACAACTGTTTAATTACAGAGGAAACAACAGCTCATCGACGCCTCGCGTTCATTAGGCCGCTTACACATAGGAAGGGTCGGGCGTGAAAGTAAATGCACCCTTAATTAGATAGCCTTAAGATTCCGAATGAGGATGAGCGTAGAATGCACCGTTAAGATCTTTTGGAAATGAGGGTCCGAATCAGGAGGTTCCTTGGGGAATGGATAGGTACCTACATAAAACTTTGTTAGAATTGGGTTTCCTTAGTTGTTAGTCGTACAAGTATTTATTATTACAGTTAACAAGACAGGTCTATTTACTTAAGATTGTACTGAACGAGTGAGGAATCTTATCATTTCCATGGTGTTCTTAAAACCCTCCCCTAACGATATATGCATGGGAACATTAGAAGATACAGACGTAACATTCAAATGAAATGGGCTCGAAATTGTAGATAAGGGGGCTTTATGAACGAAATGAGAGTAGGGGGGAAATGGGGGGAACAGGGAGAGCGAGCCTTTCATATATGTGGAGGAATACGTGGCTTAATATGTTGGGAAACGGAGTGTTTTGATAATGTTGGCTTAACAAGCCCGCTATTGTACTGATCTATAATGTTATTATGTAGGTGTTTTATGTAAAAGGTAACGGTATTACTTACTTTCTTACATACATAAGTAGTATAACAATAGCTTGATAAGAATAAGTATAAATTGAATGATAGTGATTATTTTTCAGGGAAATATTGAGAAATTATACGCAAACCTTTAACCTAAAAATGGGAAACTTGCCGAATTTTTGGTAATTTTAGTTTTTTTCTTTTACTTAATTTTGCAAGTTTAGTGCATAATTTAACTGTTTGTTTGTTTAGTCTTGTGCGTGTCAGTAGATAAATACTTCTTTCTTTCTCTTTCTTTGATACTGATTCAAATAAGTAGGTACCTACATGTAATAGGTTTAAGTAAGTGTCTACCTTTTAATATCAAAAGGGAATACAAACAAGTCGTGACCCTAACGACTTCTTTGACCCTGCTTGTGTGTCTTTTAGAAGCAATTTGACACAAAACGAAGGTCTTGAGAATTACGAGACTAATAGTAGATATAGCTGACATGTTACTAAGCTAACTATTAAAAATACAAAATCCGCCGGTTTTGTGTATGTTCCAGATATCTAAGTATTGGAAGGTGAACCTATTGCTACCAAATCGAGTCGAGTCTTCTGTAGGCAGGATCTGTTTCTAAACAGATTTTTCTATCCAGAAAAATCCAATAGCATTGTGCCCTGACACATTATGGTAGCTTGATGTGCTAGCCTTATATGTTAAGACTTCAAGTAGATATAACCTGTTTCATGTGACATAGGCAATATTTTTTTTCGTAAATAGCAAGAATATTCCTTTCAAGGAAACAAAAGAAAATCATCTCAATGATGTTATTAAAGTCACAATATTTAATAAAGCAACGTATTGCCATTAAAATACTATCTCAGCAATTTCCATAATTAATTTGTTGTAGCTAACGTGATTGGCATCTTAATAGCAATAGGAAATTATTCTGATATTGCCAATCTCGTCTCCAATATTAATTAAATAACTGTACCTACCCACTATGTTTTCCAAATGAAACATTGGCATCGATATTTAGCCTGACGTAATGATTAAATATCCGTAAAAAATACTAGGTTCAAATACCTATCTGTTTAATTACCAATAATTCAGATTACCTATAGTATTACTAGGCAATATTTAAGTATACGGACTCGCCGAAAGCTGTCATTATTTGTTTAAATTGTATAAAAGTGTAATCCTACTTCCTACCAATACTACCTACTATCTATGTGAAAGCTTAATAGGTCCGTTAAAAACCTACTTCTACTAATTTTAATTAAATTTTACAGTAATAGCTAAAACCTACTTTTGTATAGTACATCCACAGACAAAGTGGCGGCTGACTACTAATTAAAAAAAAAACTTAAAAAAACTGTGGGCGTGAAAAAACATTCTTCGTCAAAAAGCTGTGCTTGATTGTACACAAAATCCGATACATGAATTAGATACATTTTATTCAAACACAAGAACTTTTGTGTTAAGTTTACGAGTCAATGTCTCTTATAACAATGAACAAAATCACGTGAGCCACCATTCAATATCCAATGAGATACGTTAACAGTCGAAAAGTACACCTTAAAATATACAGGTCGCTTGAAATGTTTTAAAACGTTATTTTTATTGTTCGTGTGTACAGTGAAGGAAAAAATGTCTTGGCATACCTAAATAGTGTGATTTAAATAAAAAATGTGGGCACGCGACAAGGTGGCGGTGCCCATGTAAATCGCTTCAGGAGCACGTCACGTACCGTTGAAGGGTGCATATATTTTTGATTCTGTTCTATGCTAGGCTATTTTTTTTTGTACCTATTCTTCATTTTATTTTTGCACGAGGGTGTAATCCGGGGGGTAATTTAAATGGATTTGTCAAACTTTTCTGCATCCTATTTCAATGTGCATAATACTGTGAACTCCCAATCAAGATTTAATCGAATCGAAGTCCTTATTTAGTTCCTACAGTTGTTTTTCTTTCTTTCTTATATTTTATAATAATATATTGTAACGCAAGTGTCGTCGGTTTTTTTTGATATACTAAAAATATAAGAAAGAAAATAGACTATGGCCACTCGTTAAGGAAACACCGACCCCCAACTAAGTACCTAGTTCTAAAAATCATTTTCCTTGTAGTCGCGTAGGAGCGTTTTTTTTTAACTTTTTTATTCGAAATAATACTATTTATCAATGGTAGGTAGTTATTTTTGTTTGACTATAAGATGTTTATAATAAATGTGCATATTTATTTACATCTTCTCTGAAGAACAAAGTCTTCAGATACCCATAGAAATTGATAAACGATGATAATGTTTCAAGTAAATTAGACAGGCAATAAGATGAAAAAAGTGTAGGTGTACTTACAATATTATAATGTAAATAAAGCAACATTACATATTTATAATATACTCCATTTTATACCGTAAGTTTATCTTTAAAAGCTGGAGAACTGTTTATTTTTCTAAAAGAGGGTAAACAGGAGCTAAATTACGCAAGTATCAGGTTTTGGTGGTGTGCCAAGTATAGGAATAACGTAATGAGTTTTAAAATTGGCAACTATCGTTAACTTAACTTTATGATATTACCAACATACCTACTTATTTTGTTCGCAATTTATTTGGGAGTATTAGGTATATCGTTATCAGTTTAAATTATGGTTCGAACTATTAGGTATTGCTTTTAGAATTTGATTTTCCCCTATTAAGCCTTGGTTGACGTCATTTTCTGCATATTTGTTTAGAACGTACCTACAGACGCTAGCACATCACGATATCTTATTCGATATACATTATTCGATTGTAATAAAGTTGCCAACTAAAAAAAAATTAGATTGGGGTAACAATATGCTGGTCTCTGTAAGTACCTCTATTAAAGATTTATATTAGGATCTATCTCTGTAGATGTGTGCACTCTTAACGAAATTAAGAATACCTATACTAAGAAAATACATACAAACAACGCCATTTTTAACCCTTGATAGGTAGAAACTACAGAACGCGATTCGCTATGTAAGAAATACATTTATTACTTTTGCAACTTTTACCATAGAATAATTCATACACTTCGTTCATACCTACAGCTGTGTGCTTGGCACGAATGCTTGGCGTAAACGTAACGTTTAAAAGGGCAAGTTTCATACATGTTACATAACCACTTTGTACCTTAGTATTATTGTCTGAATACTGATTCTTTTGCACATTTCCCTTAAATATCCAATTCGTCACATAAATAAAAAAAACAATATTGCAATCAGTCAATGCATCGTACAAACAAACAAAACAAATCCGTACTCTATTCATGTTAAAACAACAACGACACATTTCCAAGGCCCGAATGGGGGGTGGGTTTGGGAGGGAGTGAAACTACCCTGCATATATCCCTCCGTTCCTTCATTTATCTCCGTGTCGCACCCGAATTACACCCGGAGATGTTCGATTCCAAGATATGTATCTGGGTTGTAATTTTTCTTAACCATTTTAGTATTCAAGACACAAAATGTGGCCACGCGATATGCCTAATGCGATTTATATTTCACTGTTCGTATGTTACACACGGGTGGGTCGGGTTGGAATGTGGAGTAGTTTTGTGGTAGTATGCAAAAGAGGGACCAGCCATTTTTGTTGTTGTGCAAGAATAGTTGAGCTTTTTAATTTTAGGAAAATATGATCAATTTGACCTTTCTTGTTAGTTTTATTCTTTCGTTTCCCAACGAATATTCGACTAGCTACTATAAATAAATTTCTGATTGGACAATAAGTGGTAGGAACTAGGTTTGTGCTAAATCTACACCTGATTAAACCAATAAGCTTGCGGGGAAAGCTATTATAGGTTTTCAGCGCAGAAACCTGCGTCATTCAGCTTAGCCGAGCGCTGGACCAAAGTAGCAATTTTGTAATAGATGAGCTTTTCATAATGGTAGTTTGAAATTACGCTCAACATTTTAAAACTACAACTAAGCCATCAAAAGTCTATATTGTGGAAGATAAAGAGATTTATCTTTATCAGAATTTGTTGTAAATAATGAATTTGACCTACCATCTCTACGCTTCTAAACTCTTAACATAATAATATAAGTCTCCTGAAGCAATCAAAACACCAATATGAGCCGTATGTAGCACTTATGTAGGTAAGGAAAAATCTTCGAAGGGAAAATGAAAAAAAGTCAATGATTGAACGTCATACCTATGGGAATAAATTTAGTGAGGGTGGCAGTGGGGGCGCCACGTGTCACCCAGTTGAATTGTCAATTTGATTCCACGAAGAAGCACCTACATTATTAAATATATACGAAGAATTTTCTAACGAAACATCTTCGTCTCGTCTACGAAGCTTAATATTAGAGATTAAAGTAAATGTTGTATAGAAACTCTTTAGTTTATTTTGGACAATGGTTTTTCTTGTCTTTGAAATAATTACGCTTTACAAACTGTCCCCTTTATCTCTTCCCGACCGTTTCCTATCCTCGTTTGTCCCATTTATTCTGCCCCGTTCAGATCTTGCACATTCGTTTACCGTGTATGTGTTGGTACTAGATATATCAATGTATATGCGTATGTAGGTACTTTTGTATCTGTGGGTACCTCTTTCAGTGCAATAGTAAAAGCATTAAAAAAAATGTTTATTTATTTATTTATCTCCTTACTTTTAAACATAACAGGATTTGGCATCAATATATACAGTAAATGCATCTCCCTATGATTGAAAATTAGCATCTTGTGTGTAATTCTTCCCAGCTATATTCGGATCAGTTTCCAGGATAATAGGATGCAGTTCAATACCCGTATTTTTCTGCGGAGCTACTATCTAAGCTTCACAACCCAGACAAATTGCCTTTTGTCAGAACTTTGTGCTTATCTGACTACCAGTAACGACTGCCACAGATACAAAGACAAATACGAATAACTTTATTGTTTTAGAAATACGTTACTTAAATACATTTCTGGTCTCCACACCAGGATTCCCAGTGTCGTAGAGGCCAGATCTATAAATGAAAGCCGAGGCCAACATGCTGAAGCTGTATCAGACTGAACGTGCCTTCCGAGCTACGAAGGGGTTTCGAGTTGCAATGCATGGTTAACTGTCCACGGATCGACCTCGACAGCGAAGTTAACCTTCGATCGACCCGTGCCGCTTATTTAGCCATGAGAACCACCATCATAGACCGACAATGTTTAGTTATAGGAACATTTCAGCCATTAATCTGTAAGAGTCTCACACGGTAAATCGTCTTCTACGATGTCCTTCTCACCGTACTGGTTTCATTCATCTTATTTTTACGTCCAGGCGGTTTTTCTTTGGAATGAGTTTCCTCTGAACATCAGGATGGCAACCAGTTTGTTCACATTTAAAGTAAAGGCACGCGAACACATTCACAAGGTGTTGGCAAACATATCCCTAAGTTGAGTTAGCGATTAGTTTTCTCCATTAACATATCTTTTTTTTGTTTTTTTTTTCTCTTGACTTAGATATCTCTGGATTTCATATAATAGGTATGTACTTATTCTAAATAATAATTTATTCAACTTTAAAGTTTTTGTTATCTTCTTGCGCCTATCATGTTCTGTCTCTGCATCACCTTAAGGTAGACTGGTAGAAAATGCCAAAGGCATTAAGTCCACTTTTGTACAGTTTATTTTACTAGTGCATAAAGTTTTAATAAATAAATAAATAATGTCTGGACTTTAAAAGGGCGGTTACCTCGGAGTTTCTTTCTAGTGATGGAACACCGATTTTGCCTGTTTCGAAGTGTTTGTAAAAACCTAACTCAGTTCAGAAATGAACAACAATTAGTAGGTATTAGTTTTCATTGTTGATTAAGTAGGATGTAGTGTTTTGATTTTCGCTTCGTAAAAGTATCTGAGTGAAAGTTGCGTTTAAGTTTAGTTACTTATTTAACGATCCGATAACCTTTACCTTGCAATGATAAACAATATGGCGTATTCATGACATATGCAAAGTACTTAACTACAGTATGATTATATTGCTAACATTTACGACGTCGAGACACTTTTATATGGCTATTTTGACTGGAATTTCGCTCATGCTTTTTTCGAGTTACCATAAGTAACTACCTTCATGGAGGTCAATGTAAGATTGTTAAAGATATGACATGACATAAATGTGAAAGATTTGTCGGTTATTTGGGAATTTTTGATACGTGATAGAGTCTAAATTGAAAACAATATCTTTGTTTTCCAATCTGTACTTCCAGCAATATCCACTTATTCATTTCAATGTAATAAAAAGCTGTAAGAGAAGCCTCAACCCACATATATAAAATGAAAATCTAATACAGATCGACAGAAAATTACTTGAGCATTATTCCCCTCATTTTATAGGTAAGTTATAAATAATTGGACTCCACGTCGCACTGGTAACAAGCACTCGTAAGTTCACCCAACTATTTTATCTTAACATGTTTACCTTCTTTCTCATAACTAAATTAATTTCGTGTTTCCATCGGCATTATTTATGAGTTCGAATAAGCAATAAACGTATACCGATAACATGTATTTGCTTACGGTCGTTAAGACCGGGGATTTATCTAAAAAGGAGAACAAAAATGTCCCGAGTTAACCCTGCGCCCGCCGTCGTAAAAGACCCAAGAAGTACTGCGACCAGAGACGCAACAAAAATACTTTATTTATATGCTAATGTAATTTATATGACGCTTAATGTCTCGTGGCTGGTAACGCACGATTCTGTTCCATTATTTCAGTTCGTATAGTTTTCTTGATAGCGACTGTAACCCAAAGGCAGTAAGGTGGTGTTTAGCGTGCGCCGAGTGTCGTGTGTGTCGATGCGATTATGAATGCGCGGTAGGAGGCAGCTTCCAACCCAGCTTCCTCCAGGGGAGGGGGGAGGGAGAGTTCTGGGTGAATCAATAAAAATACGCGAGAAAAGCGTTGATTATACAACGGGAATTCGGTAGGAAACTGCTCTTTCCATAATGCCCGCCTACTATGAGACGTAAATTGAAATAAAGCAGCGTTTATAGGCTTACCGGAGTCACATATTGAAAGTAAGTAGATCTGTTTCTATTACACGTCGCTCTGAGCGAGTTCTGTTTCTTTATCTAAGTTCTGATGTTGCCAATAACCTGCCCTATCTTTGTTTACTTACATAGAGCTAGAGAACTAGGTACAGTCAATCACACAAACAGGTTCCTGCATCAACTCCACTGTCCGTATCTGTACGCATATCATTTGGCCATATTTGTAAATGATAAGGAGTTACGTGCATTAGACATTCAAATTAGACTAAAACAAACGATAGCGGGCGAGTGATGGACATTCCATCTGGGTTTTGTATGGAATTTGCATAAAAATCCTTCGGTTCCGAACGGTGGACGTTCCCGCTTGAAATGCAGATTCAGTTTCGCAATGAGATAAATACGGTGGTACAAAATAAATATAAAGTTAAAAGCAAGGTATTGGTGGAGTGAATAACTTGACTTTGTACGGGGACAGGCTTCGGATGGTGTGTTCAGAAAATTGACTGGGTTTTGGTCGTATTTCTTCTGTTGTATCCTACTCATCCTACTAATATTTTAAATACGAACGTTTGTATGGATGTTTGTGACTCTTTCACGCATAAACAACTGAATGGATTTTAATAAAACTTTACAATAATAATACATCAGAACGCATAGGCTATAATTTTATTAAGATATTCAATAATGATTTGTCTAAAATATAACAATAAGTGTAAGGTAAGTAGGTAAAAATTCTGCCATCTGCGAGCTATTCTGGCACCACCTAGTAAGTACTACAATATATTGTAAGACTTTACGAGTATAAGGTCCGTTGAGGATCAAAGTTCAAACAATACGTATTAAGCACTTAATTAGCTTCTTTAAAACACCCAAAGTTATGTTACAACAAAAACAAAAAACAATAATAATTTATGGTAAATCCGTAGGTAAGTAAGTAAGTACGATCAGTAGCTATCAACCACCCAGAAAATATAAATTAGAAATGTGTTTTTCAAAAGCTTTTATTAAAAACATTACACTCTTTGAATTTTAACTTGTAAAGTAACGCCTACATTATCGATTTAATAAAATATACAACTTTAGTTTTTATGTAAGTTTTTAAAATACAAGACTACATAATTTCGTTATAAAAACGTGAATGAATTCAAATCTGAGTGAATCAAAAGATAGCGTCTTTCCGAGCGGTGACCGTAACCCGCCCACTGCGCGCGCGCCTTTTTCCAATACCTATAGACCTAACGCGATAACTACCTAATTGTAACATAAACACACTAAATAAAGACCTCACAAAACATGACAGTGTCCAAAAACCTTTTTCGAAAACCTGTAAATCAACTAACAAATGAGGTTGACTTTATAAAATGAAAATTGAATAAGTAAGTACCGCAACATTGTTTTAGGGATAAAACTATACAGAATATTCCTTAAAATTATATGCATTTATTCAATTTGGGAACGTAACTATAGACAAATATGAAAATGAAAGTAAAAACTGTTAAGAGTCTATAGAAATGTCTCCTTTTAATTCACCTGCGGTAATTTATCGCACGCATTAATTTGTGGTATTAACGCCGATGCTCTGTCGAAGACGTGAAGTGTTAATTTATACGTAAAATGTGACGTGTCGATTGTTTTATTTTTTATTTTAAATAACTCACAGTAATTTAATAAAAGGCCTTTTAGTTGCGACCTGTTTTAAATGCTATGGAATTTGAGAAAACAGGCCAAGTTGCCCAGTAATTTATTGTTGCATGATAAATATCCTTAACGGAATGCAAATAAAATAAATAAATTAAAAAACGTCTTGGATAATTCATTTAAGTTCCAATTGAATTGATACCCACATTACCCACCCAACGCAATGTCTCTAACATGGTTTAATTTTCCCTTAGAAGCTGAAATTCATATATTTACACAAGTTCCCTAAGGTCCCGGAAACATTACCATTCCTTTATCATAAAAACACACGTGTGCTAAAAATAAACAAATTGATGATACATTTTTATAACAGTTCAATTACATCGCGGCCGCAACATTTTACAACCAAACTGAATGAACAAAAGCCGAGCCCACAGATATAAATGTGGTATAATAACATACCTCCCAAATAGTCCCAATACGACTCCAAAACCGAGAGAACCTTCTCATTTCCCTTCGTAAAAAAAAGAACTTTAATATTTGCAGCACGGCGAATTTAAGGAGCTATAAATTTTTGTCATTAGGCTAATAATAAGAGATGAAGTGGTGTCGCGGGAACAGGATGTTATAATGTCTTTTGTTCGACTCTTCGTAATTCGCATACCAATGATCTCAGAACCGTATACCTACCTACATTTTTTCCGATTGCAGTATCATCCAGCGGTTTAATAAGGCCTCCTTTCATTACGCTATAAAACAAGATACTTAGCAGCACCTGCGATACTTTTGAATTTTAAATTGTATCGTTAAATATCGCGTGTGCAAACAACATATTTACCCAGTTTATGTACCTACCTTGTTTTATGGAGTGAGATATAAAAACGATTTTGTTGTCAATTCTAATTAAGGATTTCATCTTAATGACGGTTTGATGGACGTGTGAAGTGACAAGACACAAGCCGGTCTGAAACTAACTTAGAGATCAGTCACACTAGTATGTGGTTCGATAACAGGAGAAACGTCTGCGAAGGTCGACCGACCGCACAAGATTGATCTGTTTGCTATAAAGTGGAACGGGCAGAACAATAATGGAGGAACACGGTTGTAGGGGTCAATGATGGCCAGTATTACGGTGTGAGTCCACACGTTAATGCCTCACCGGGAACTTGAAACCCATCATTACGTATTAGCATAACAGCGTCAAACAAAAAGCTGGCAAAACGTCAGAAACGCGCCGCGTAAGACGGCGTAGAAAATCGTAACGACACACGAGGGAAAGTCCCACAGCCACTGATTTATAGTCGCGTTTGATAACTTATTTGATCACTTTATGATGGCGAAAACTGCCAGGAAAGCTCATAAGGCACGCCGATGCAAATCGCCTGTATTAAGGCGGATATATCGCGGACAGAGTGTTACATGCGTGACCAAACGATGCGCTCCCGCATCTTCATAACGGAATAGAAATCACATAACAACCGTGCATATACGATACAACAGCAAATGAAGGCAGTTGAAAGGTAAACGACTTTTTAACGTGTCACTTATGTATGTATATGACAAATCAAGCGATAAGTAATGAATCGATGCCAAGTGTAAAGAACCCATTCAAAGATCCCACATGACTCATTTAAACGTAAAAATAGCATTATAAATTTTAACAGCAGTTGGACATAGGACACGTTTATAATAAGAATAAGTTTATTTAAATAAAATGTAGGAATTAGCATGCCTGTGCGCGCACGGATCTTTCCATTGTTTTCGCTAAATGACATCAAAGTTGTGGCGGCGATGTGTATTTAGCATGTGAAATAAAAACTGTTTGCTGTTCTTAGAAAAATGCAGGAGTTAACAGGTGTACCCGGCGCGCCTTCCATAGGATGACGCGCCTTAAATATACTTATTGAGCTAACTTTTCCTTTTAGGATTCAATTCGTCGCAGACGACCTGGATCTTTTATAAAAATGGTATTCAATCCAGTTATTGAATCGCGAATAAAGGTAATATCCTCTTGAATAGCATCGTGATGCAAATTAAGAGTATTCTAGTTTAATCTACAGACATTCCCATTAAAAGATGGCTTTACCCAATCCAAGTCTCGATTTTAAAGTGTTATACAATATTAAGAACGTTATACCTGACTCTATGTTCTAAATTGAGTGTGTTTATATAACTTATTAGAGCAAATATAAAAAATCTTTCGTACCATAGTGTGTGTGTATGTGTGCGTAATAAATAAATAATTATACCTACTCATACTATTAGGTAATGGCATCATGGAACAGTACATGAAACAAAAACATTAAAAATTAAGATATCATTCAGTTAACACCTAAATATTTAGACATATATATAGAAAATTATAATAATAATTCATGAAGCTCCAGAGACTTATCAAACAAATAAACATATAGATGATGTGTGAGTCCCGGCCACATTGGAATATCAAATAAGCGAAGCTCTACATGACATGGATCCCGTCACTCAAAAGATTTCTTCAAACATATCTAATTTTCTTAACAAAAATCCAATTATACGTGTACGCACAACAAAAGTTTTTCTATTAAGGGTTACACGTGGACAATTATGGAAGTTTCATCGGAATTCTGTGTTTATGTAATACTTCGCAAGCTCGCTCCCCAATGCTATGTAGATCACAAGGACTTATGGTAATCCACTTCATGTAGGTACTTGAGCATTCCGATAAACTGCGCCTGAATACTTGATTTATCAGAGTAGTACGTGAAAAATCCGTTAAAGGTGTCACGTTGTCAGAACAAAAAGGTCGCTATGAAAAAAATAACAAAATTGACGGAAAAGAGTAAAAAATCAGGGTGATATTAAAATAAACGAGACATGCGTGGCCGGTGCGCGGGCGCGGGTGTTTGGGTTACAGTCACGTTCGACGGTAATGACAAATTCGCGACCATTGTTGCTGTTGACTGAGGATTTTTTCAACGTTCAAGGTTTTCATTTCGAGTAACAATACGAACGTGCCAATAGCACATTTTATAGGAATTAATTATGCAAAAAAATGTTTTATAAAGAGTTTATCGGCGTCGAGATTGTGGCGAGGTCGCGACTCAGACAATGTATTAATTTCCAATTACATTTCTAGCTTGGGTCAGAAGTGAAATCTGTTATCACGGTTCGCACTCGCCCTCAAACCATGGATGCGTGTAATTGCAATAAATGCGCCAATTAAACGTTAGCTCGATCCTGCAGCTATTAGCAGAGAGACGCGGACCCACTGTTATTAAAGCGCCACTGTTGTCCCACTTTGTAAGTGAACTGCGAACAAAGCCGCTAAGGAAATTGCTTTTCTAGACAAAAGTTTGTCGAAGCTACTTCTTCGCCTCAGAATTTTGCCGTGTTTATCAGTCAATGGCAACCGACTAAGTAAGTGATAAATGTTTTTCACAAAATTTTCCGTTGTTTTCAATCCCAACATCTTTAATCTACGCAATTTCTATAAAGCAATACCAATTAGAGACCCTAAGATTTCTAAAACATTTACTTACAAGAAACCTTTTCAAAGCTAGAACATAATAAAACAGAAGTATACATCGCGCACAGTGTGCCAACTTAGTTTTAACGCTTACACAAAGCCGGTAATGAATCCTAAACGTTTTAAATTACTCAGTCGGCAAGTGATTTGAGGTCGCTAGCATTAATTACACCGTCACGCAGGCACATTGGTGTGCTTATTAACTGAGTAATGGTTGTGTAAACAATGAAGTGATGGGGGAATCACGCGACGGTGACTTGCACGGACGACTGTGTTCTTCGACTCGTATGTGTGACCGACATCCGCTTTTAAAAGTGAAAAATTAACATGCGCAATTATTTTGTAATTAACAAAACGTCCGATGATTTAGTTTGTCTGCCAAGCGTGTCAAATTGTGTTTGTGGGCGAATGTTTTTAGAATACAGCTGCTTTCGTAGCTTGTAATTAATATGAATTGTGCAGAATTAATTAATCTGTGAATACTATCTAATTGTTGCAATAGTTGTTAACAATAATTAAAAGTTACAAATCAAACAACAATGTCGTGATAGCCCAGAGGTTAAGACGCCTACCTCTCATGCACGAGGTTGTGGTTCAAATCCGGGCAAGAACCAATGTGACTTTTTCTATTCATATGTACTTTCTAAGTTTATCTTAGACATCATTGACATCGGTGAAAGAAAAACATCGTGAGGAAACCTGGACTTATAGTTAATATAAGTTTGAAACCGCCAATCCGCCTTGAGCAAGCGTGGTGATCAATGCTCGAGCCATCTCTGTATGAGAAGAGGCCTTTGTCCTGCAGTGGGATAGTAACAGGCTGGTATTATTATATTATAAATAAAACAAAATCATCGTGTCTGTTCATTGTAGAATAACGCTACCGGTACATTAATTACAGCTTGTAAATGATTGCTAATTTGACCTTCTAACCTATCATTACATCGTCAACGGTTTAAATGACAGTTACTGTGCCTACATTTGCTTTGTTTACATTGTAACATCGTTTGCTATCGGGTAAAATTGAGAAAATTTCATGCAGATTTTTCTGTTTATTTTTTTCCTCGATAGATTGTATGACTGCTCAGTGTGCGTAGAATAACGCTTGAACAAAGCAAAATATTCATTCAGTAACAACATAAAACCTGTAAATCAATGTTATTATATTATTTTTATAGCCGTTACTGACAATAAAATCGTAGGCGAGCTTGATTCTAAGAAAATGGTTATGTTCTATTGTATTTTTTTAATTTATTTATTATGTAAATCTAAATAAAATCATTGGGCGTGTTGGTTTTTTTTAAAATTTACTATGCTCCATATTGTTGTATGATTTACCTATCATTTTTATGTATGCTCATGAGATTGTAGCGAACAGAATACATCAAGACCGTGAATATTCATTATAGAAACAAAACTGAAAGGCATTGTTATTACGAACATTTTGTTCAAGTTTCTAAAATACTCTTAGATTAGTTCTAGATTCCAATATATAGGTTTTTTTCTTTGTAATGTACTTATATGTGGTCCCCTTATTAATACTGGCTCTTAATCTATTACCACGACATAAGTCTATCTAGATGTGATTACAATTCATTTTTTTTTATATTTAAGTTTGCTAGTACACTTCTGTGAATACCAAATTAACGTTGCCTAAATATTTTTGATCGTAGGTTTGCATGCAGACTGCCGCTTTTCTTAGTGTAAATTACTTCATCACCACTGTTCTCAAAACGGCAAAAAGTTACACACAGGTAGTGAAAAAACCAGCATGTCCTAGTACCAAAAATTAAATTCAAAGATATGTGACATCCACCAGCCCGCACTGGCGTGGTAGATTACGGCCCACTCTATAAAGATGGAGGTATTTGTCCCAGTAGTGGGATTATGTGTCATGTATGTTTTAGTAAATAAGTCTTTAACTGTCATCCCAATCCCAATAAATAAGCAATTAAATAACTACATCATCCTCCGCTTTCTTAATTGATCACGACACGACATTTAAAACCTCCACCCCATAATTTCAAGTCCGACTCCACACAAAATATTTTTAAACAACAGTTAAGTTGTCCGTAATCGCTAGTTAAAGTAATGGAAGGGTGGTGTAATCCGGCTGTCGTGGGCACGGATCGTGAGTCGGGAAACACCTGATAATTAGTTAGCTTCGCAGGTGCTTACAGTCTGTCTAGATTCTAGCTGCTGAGCTGGGAAAGTCTGAGTGTGTGATTATCAGGTCATGTGGGAATACTAGGAAGTGGAGTTTGGCGTGTGTTTTTGTGCTTGTGGCCATATTGCGTGTTGTCTGTCTATTTAACTGACTTCAAAAAAAGGAGGAGGTTCTCAATTCGGTTGTATTTTTTTTTTAGGTATAGGTACACACGCACCGAATTTAACACTTTTAGTAACAAATCAAGCATTTTCATTTAGGAAGTATAATTTGTTTGTTGATATTTTTTCTACCGGATGATTCTGTAAAAGTTTCCTCGTAAAATCTTGGGGGAAGTGTACTGTCAATGAGCATTAGTATGGAATGGCAGCTCGTTATCAGCCTTCACATAACTGCAAATAAGGGGAGAGAGCTTTCATGCCTTATGTACTAATGCTATAGATTGGATAATTCTTACAGACGTTATAAGAAATAATTAAGGCGACTTGATTTTAGAAATATAATTATGGTCCACGAGGATGAAATCGCATGCAACTCATAAGCTTTTACCGAGGGTGACCATAAAAGTACCTACCTGAACAAAATGCCTAACGCCCTCATTATTTACAGGTTAGACCTACTGTTGGATTAGTTGTCTCTTCAATGCTCAATTTATTTTACTTAAAGTAAGCTGATAACAAAACACTTTAAAAAACGTTCACATGTACTCCCATAGAATAGGAGGTAAAATAATTGCCATCAATCGGGCATTGAATGTTACTCCAGACTGTTACCAAAAATCTGATAGAACAACCAAATGACGTGCTCATGCTTAGCGCGCGTTTTCGCGTTTGCGTCCACTATTCCAACGAGTCAGTTACCGAGATAGTAAACTGATATTTTTCTGACAAAAAAACGACAACTAACATTATTACTACTGTCGACTAAATCACACGGTATCCAAGGACAAAAAGTGTTAACAGAGACAATTCTCCTTAATTAAAACTAAAGTTAAGTCTTAGGGTGACACATGACGTGGTCATGAATAAAGAAACTTATGAAGGGGGCACTTTGATTTGATACACTTATTGTGAAGCCCACCGCTTTGCAAAGAACTGGTTCTAAGGACAAAAGAGCCCTTATAATGAGGCCCAGCATATTGTATGAAGAATTGAAGTGCCCTCAGAATCAGGTCCGATTTTCGACAATATGCTTTTTTATAATGGGAGCGAAATTTTTGAGACTCGTTACACTTGGATGCTCACTCAAGATCGAGTTTAACTGTACGACGTTTGTTTCTTTGTGTGCGACTGTTTTATTTGAGTAATGTGTAGTTTACTTGTGTTAGTTATAGAGGCAAGTTATTGGGTATCGTGGTGGTATACAAGGAAAATGTAGATAAGCGTCGCAACAGAATGAATCTTTCGAAGTACATCCCTTGATCAGTGTCAAAATCAAATGATGCCTGCTAATAATAAATCCCGGATGGAAAAACCCAATAGCAAACGGGACGACCCGAGAATCGAGATCGAATGACTCCATAATTAGCGGTATCGCTAGCACCCACTAGACCAAAGAAACAGACCTAATATGATAAATTTATTGATAACTTCATAATTTGCTTGCATACCTACTATCATGCAACTTACCTATTTATTTACAAAATTTTAAGAGCAATAATGAGACATCTTAATTAAGCTAGTAAACTTTAGTTTTGTTTTAATATATTTTCAATAAACGTAGGCAAAAAGCAAAAACGATGTCAAAGCTACATTTTTATAACAAGAACGAATTAGACAAAAAAAAGGAAATTGAATCTAAATCACAGCGACCGTCCACTTAAATCCTAAACGAGAACCGGCGCGAACGACACTTCGTCATTAAATAATAGACAATAATACGATTCTAATACCCAATATCCCGTGTTAGAGAACAAATGTAGACGTGTACATCCTTATTGCATTAACGTTCGCAGTGGAATCGTTGAATCAGATAACAATCCCAGTGGGGACCCAATCTGGACTATTTAGCGCGACGGAATGGGCTCAATTAGGATATGGCGGATATGCGGGCCCCTTACTAGCGGGACGAGGGAGCGCTAAAATGCTGCTTTGATGAAGTTCGGTTACGAGTTACGGGTAGGTCGGCGTGCGGTAGAAAATTATGAGGAGCTTCCAAGTGATATAGTGATAGCTTGGGCTTATATGTTTATTGTTGAAACGTAACGCGAAATAATACATTTTGATGCAAGTGTGGCACACGCATTGGTACATGTTCATTGTCAAACGCTCTTGCGAGGTGACAATAAATACAATTTAATCCACAAATTGTATTGTAATAAGTATTGTTAAAAATAGGCTCATCACACATACTGCTTTATGAGCACAAAACAGGATAAGAGCAAGAGCCTTTACAGAGCCAGTGAGTGGAAAAAATATAAATGAAAATAAGGAAGACTTTTTTCTGTAACCCTTTTGAAAGCGGCTCTACACAGAAATCCGTAATGCGAAAATAAGTGCATAATAATATGAAATGGTAGAAGGCCTTAATCTTTTATAGTTGTCGCAAAAGATCCTTAAAACTATTGTAAGAATCATGTTTGCTCAGACCCACGTAATGATTAAATCTCTAATTGAAAACTGCAACATTTTAGGCGTTCGGACACCGAATCAACAGTGATTCCCGCTCCGATTAGCGTAGGAACGATTTCGACGACAATCAACAGCGTCCAACCGTTAAAACATCACTCGAGATTTTGCTCGGCTTTATTAGGCTTAACTTTAAAACTATTACTTACTTAGCTTATCGTTTTGTCACCTAGATTTGGGCATTAGGAACAATAACTATTTTAACAATGGTTAATATTACAAGCGTAATCTTTTGTCCGTATTACTAGGTACAAAAGACCATCTCAGACACTAATCTGCACGGTCCTCACATGATCTGATCAAAATAATGTTTGGACTTCAAAAGCGACCTTTGAGTTTCTTTCGGTTTGACCACTTCGGAAGTGTTTGAAAAAACAATTAACTTACAGACATTAATACCATTTACATATCAGCGTAACTCTTTGGGGATAACAAGCGAGTGTTATGATAAAAAAGGCCATGCATGGTAAGAATATGAAAAATCTGCAACCAAAGCATCTTAAAAGGTGGAATAAGCTTAATTTTTGCATTCAGTCTGACCAGATCCAGGTGCATTTTAGTATTTTGCTTTGAGCAATTGCCTATGTGACCACGGTAAGGTAAAACTGATCAGACTTTCGGGCTTCAGACTATCTGTATAGATTTTAATAGGTTTATATATGACAGCCAAATCCAACATGCTCACTGAAACATGGAGGCGTCTCCATGTATTGCCTGCTCACCTATCCATGGACTGACTTCGTCAAGAGTAGTGTAACCTACCCGTTATTATTTAGAAACAAGTACTTACATTTTCTACAAATCAAAATGAACTGAAAATCGCAAACTGAAATGATTTCAGGGTTTAATTTATTAATGAAAATCATCAATACCAAGTCGATCCTCACGTGGTTGTTTATTAAGGGCGTAGTAAATAACATGTATTTGTGTAAAACTATACGAAAACTTAATAAATGGATGTTCTAGTACATGTCCTAACATTTATACAGTGGGGCTGTATAAATATACTAGTGATGATATGCAAAGCGTACAAATGTGGGCACATGTACTGAAAACTTTCCACGACGAATTAAGTAAGTAAATCTTGTCTCTGTTGACCCGTCATAAATTCATCTCACAGTCAAATCTTTAAGGTAATTTGTGAAGATTTTGTAACTCATTTAATGTGCAAGGAATATAAAGTATCTACTTTCAGACCGTTACGCAGTTGTGGAATCTGTAGTAAAACCGAATTTTCAACTTATGTTTTTCCGTCTAGACCTAGAAAGGAGACAGAGAAAATCTTTTTCTTCGTTAACAAGCTGTGTCTGATAGTGTTTTCTTTGGCAAAAAAGATCAACTTCAATTCAAAATTTCATCCCATATTAAATCAAAAGCTACAAAAGTTGAAAACCCACAAAAAGATAGCTAGATTGCCTGAAAGATGCTCTGATGGCAAATCCTCCTCATTATTAAAAAAAAATAGTATAAAAAAAAATTGAATTGAAAAAATGAGAAGACGGCAAAGCAATGGTTGACGCAGCATGGTCTTCTTATTCCATACTCGAGATGTATTAAAATTGCGCCTATCTCAAATAAATTGGGATCACGGACATGATTTAAACCCCTTTTTAAACTACTTTCCTTACTTTCACTACCGGAGACTCTTTTGCAAAATTGCTTGATCTTCCCATCGATTTGACTGTGTCAGTGAATCCATGCATGTTAGGTATAAGTATTATAAGTGGAATATACATTTGTTTCCAAGTCTCTTTAACACAAGCAATGCCTTAATTGGTAACATAGTGAATGGAATTGCTTGATACAACATCCAGTAATAACGTGTCGAGTTTAAATATTCTAATAAAATTGCAAAACAAGTGAACCAGTTGTTTTTAGCCCATAACGTCTTGTGTTTATGGATAAAGAATTTTAGCAGCTTGGGGTTGGCTGAGTATTTTATGGTGAATTTGGCACTGCCATATATGTCAGTAAGACCAAAGAGAAGATGGAGGGATTTTGTGAGAAATTCAATGAAGGAGATAGGAGTAAATGACAGTATGACAAATAATTGAGGAGAATGGAAGAAAAAAAAACGTGTTGCGCCAACCCCAAATAACATGGGACAAGGGCAGGAAGTTGATGATGATGATGATAATGCCAGTAACATTGGGTTTTTTCATTAGGAATTTCTCACCAGAAGATTGCCCTTCCGAATTGATGCTCGATTTATAGCAATGTGCTCAAATACGCGAGACTTAAACGTAACTGGCGGAATGTGGAAACCAGAAATCATTAAGACAATAACGTAAGTACAGATATGATGGCCATTTTTAGAGAAATACAGAGGCCACATCAAGCTACTCCAATGTGTCCAATTATTTTGATGACCTTTATAACAAACAGAATAAGGTTCATGTTCAATTGGGAAAATTTGGCAGTAATGGGCAGCTTGGTGAGCTGGCTTCTGTTCTATACATGGTTGCTTACGTACCTAACTCTACTGGCGATTAGATATTGCTATTAATAACTTATCTTAGTAAAGACCGTGATGAAACCTGCTAAGTAGACTCATCTGACTATCAAAGTGCGTCGGAGTACTGGCGTCGCGCCGACCAGTAGCTTATTCATTATTATAATATGATATACGGACGTCGACTCTCGTCCGATTTCTCTTATTATGCACGTAACTTTGCGTTATCTATAAAATTAGCATCGTCAAGTGTGTTGTTTACATAACAGATGTGACAGCCACCGTATGTTTTAATAGATTCGAAGGAATTGTTTCACTCAGGGATTGCATGTGCGGCAATAGCCTTTCAATACTTTCTATCTGTCCTATTGCGAATAGTTTAACTTCGGACTGAATTTTATAAAGGATTTCTTTCACTGGGATGTGGAACTTGGCACCATAAAAGAGAGACCTATACCCATGGGTGGGTGAAGTTGGGCTGAAGATTATGACTGAATGTAATGGCATTGCCTCTCATCCATATAAGGTCTTAAGTTACTGGAATCAAATCCAGGCAAGTACCATTGTGACTTTTTAAAATTCATAATTGTGTTTTTATGAGTTAAGTGAAGGAAAACTTTGTAAGGAAACTTAGACTTAGTTCATGTAAGCCTGAAATCACGAACCGTGGCCCTGACTACCATGCCGGAGGTCGTGAGTTCGATTACAACTCAAGCAAAATGTTTGTGTGATGGATGAGCAGAACGATATTTTTTTTTGCTGTGCGCTTCCTATGTAGGTACCGAGATGTCTAAGTACAAATAATGTTTTCTATCAACAAGTTTTTCGGCGAAACGTGCTGTCCAGGAATAGAGATATCTATTAGCTGTGCTTTTTGTGTGTAGTCAAATCGAATGAGCGTGTTCTTATCTTAGATTCCAAGCTCCAACTTTTAATCCTTACCTCCAACCACTCGAGTCCGCCTCTACAACCGACCAATTTCCCGCCCGCTGCGTTATTTTTCACTAATTATCGCGGTAAAATCCAGATGACCATCTGCTGGCTTCCGATTGGTTAACCACTGCCAATCGGAAGCGTCCAACGACCAACGACAAAGTAAAGTGTTGTCAGTACAAAATATTCAAATCAAAAAGTTACCTACTGGCTTGGAAACTAGTCTTTTGCGTTTAAATTTAATTAAATAAAAGTTTTAATTAGCGAATCCTAACAATCCTTGACTATGACCTACGCAACAAGACTTTTTCACGAATAAGTAGGTAAGTGTCTAAGAAATCATTAAATAGACTGATAAATATGACAGACGCGTCATTTCGATCAAGATGTCGAAACGGCGCCTATTGTGTAAACGTGACTTCGATCATTAGCATCAGATCACAGATTTTCGATCACGTTTCGATTATTTTTGCATGTTAAATGATAGGTATTTATTTCTGGAAATTGATTTTTTAACAAAGATTTATACGTCACATAAACAAAATTAATATTTTAAAACTTGTGAGGTCATCGGTGATTAACGTGGTCTCATGATATTTGTTCGCACTGTCCTTACCTACGCATACTTGACTGTCTTGAATTTCTGTAAGTAAGTAGATACTTATTTGGGTCATTTTCTGTGTTGGTGATTTTGGGGGCAGTTTTTCCTGAAGGGTTTTTATGAGAGATGATTGCTGAGACGGTACCAACACATTCGAGAATATTATTCGCCTTCATGTGACGAGATATTCTGATGTTTTGTTGTTTTTATGGGTTTATGAAATTTTATAACCATAGACTGTACCTACTTATAGACACTTCTTTCAATTGTGTTTTTTTATGTAAACTAACTACTTACCTACTTACCTACATAGTTGTAAAATCTTAGTAACTAACAATATTAACAAATTACGTCAAAATAAACGAATGAACTATTTAATTTAGTCTCATGTAGGTACCTAATAAGATCACAAAGTAGAGTTCACAAAGTATTAATTTCATCAAATAGTTGTTTTGAAATAATTACCTACATAGGTACTAAGTAGATAAACTAAGAAAGTTAAAGTTCAGCGTAATTAAAAGTTTGTAATAATGTAAATTCAAATACTCATTTCCCTTATTCTAAATAGCAATCAGCCTAAAACAAAACAACTGCATAAAACTAAATAAATGTTTGCCATTAAAGTTTCCTTATTTAACCCGCTGAGCGCGGTTATCGCGAAATATAATTAAGGTGCAACCTCAATAAGCAGCAATGCGAAGACTTCATTCCTAGGTATTTATAGTGGTAATGAAAATATCGGGGCGGGACGGCACGAGCGCGGTAACCACCGCCGCGCTAGAATGTACCACTTGTTACCTGTGCCTAGCTATGTTGATACCAGGTTTTTCTTTTAAAATATTTTACCATTAAAAATTAAAATTGGAAGGTTATGATGTGTCAAAATAGATTGATAGTTTTTCAACTTTGTGTCTTACAGGATAAGGTTAATTGTTGTTCAGTTGGGAACATTTTTTCAGTTTGGGATAACTCGATGCGACACATAATATTTTAAATTTGGGAGGTTTTATTGTTAGCGGCCATTATGGTTAGAAGCAGTCATACAAAGTTCGAAGTGCAATAGAGACATAGACTTGGGAATATTGATTTTAGAATGAATCGGAATTTTGTTGTCAGTTTCAGAAGATCGAGAGAACGTTGTTGAAAATTAAGTGCCCTAACCTTGTTCTATGTAGGTGCCAAAGAGATTTAAGATCCTACTGTAGAGAGATACATGCGAAGAAATATCATAGAAAAATGGTGATCCGGTGTCTCAGTAACGCCATCTAGAATAACATAGCAATATTGGAGTGGCAGCGAAGCGTAGGTACTAAATTAAACTCATAGATTTGTGTCCACGAGGACACAAATGTCGGAGGAAAATTAGTATTGAATGTCTTAGCTATGTACTTATTATATAATTGGTAGTCGATACGATCTCAGTATGATACAGTAAATAGGTTAAGTGGCGGTAATTTATGGCAACATTTATGATACCGACATATTTACGATAGTTCAGAAGCTATAAGATAGCTGTCTGTCCTGTGCCTAACGTTTCGTGGAATATCTTTATTTAACTAATCAATGTGACTGACTACTTATACATATTTTATTGCAGTTGCTGTATCTATGGAGAAAATCAATGGCTGAAAAGCTAGACTATGTCAGAACAACATGGGGAAAGTATGAAGCGATTCCTATTTGTTTAACCCACGAACTAAACATTTGTTCCACGACTTTTTCAAAAAAAAATCAACTCTTCATACAAAACTCGATCAACTGTTCGGATATATGTTGGTCTAGTAGTTAGTGACCCTGACTGCTATGCCGGAGGTCGTGGGTTCGATTTCCACACAGGACAAATGTTTGTGTGATCAGCACGTTCATTTGTTCAGAGTCTGGGTGTTATTTATCTATTATAGGTATGTATGTTTTTAAAAATATATAAGTATGTTTATCAGCTGTTTAGTACAGATAACACAAGCTCTCAAGCTTAACTTGGGACTAAATGGCGTAGTGTAAAAAGTTGTGCAATATTTATTATTTAAAAAGAGGGGTGTTATAAGTTTGACCGCTATGTGTGTGTGTGTGTGTCTGTCTATCTGTGGCACCGTAGCGCCTAAACGAGTGAACCGATTTGGATGCGGTTTTTTACCTATTTGAAAGCAGGGTTTCTTGCGATGGTTCTTAGACATGATTCATCCAACTCGGTTCAGCCGTATCAATGTTATCAGCTCTTTGGTGTTAGCTGCCGATGCGATTTTAGTCGTCTATGGGTATTAACTAACAAACATATCATGTGTGCCTTAAAATAAAAAAAAAACAAGTTTAAAAACTTTGAATTAAATTCAAATATTTTTTTTATTATGATACAATTATCTTGCGGAATTGCACTTGCCACTGTTTGTCTCTGCATCAAGTCCAGGTTCTCTTACGTCAGGATTTCAATCCTGGACTTTAAAGGCATTTTCTAAAAATCATCCTTTGGGTGATGCAGAGACAAAGTGTTAGGTAGGTTTAAATAGGTGGGTAAGTATATGAAATAAAAACATTGATAATCTATTATATATTATCATAGGTTTATCGCATTGCTTTTGATTATGTACCTATTCTTTAGAGACTGAAGCAAAACATTAGCTATTAGGTAGTTTATGACTACTTATATTATGACTTCTGGTAGACTTCTGGCCAAGTAGCATAAGATAGTTGTTTTCAAAGTACCTAAGTAGGTACAGCTAGATATTAAGAAGACTGTAAATTGTATAAAGCCTTCATTAAGCTTAGTAAAGTTGATTTCAGCTGTATAGCTTTTGTTGGACTTTTGTCAAGTGGGTTTTGAATAAATTTGTATGAAAACTAAAGATTAATGAGTGGGTATTAGCTAAGTATGGCCAATTACTTATTCCCAATACGTATAACCTATTGACTTACTTCCTTGTTAGTGTGAAATGGAGAATTTTAGAAACTGACACTTTTGTGGGTAGGGGAGGTAGGGGCTGCAAGTGCCGATTTTCCAATAACATCGAATTTCATTATGAAAATGATAGGATGAATTTTTGGTATGTGGCAATATCAAAGAGTTGTCTATCGGTTTTTGTATTATTATAGTAATTTGGGCCAATATCTCAGTAGTTATTTTTTTACAGATTTTTTTTTGACAAATTTCGGAGAGGAACTTTCAGCCCCGCTTTGGGGTGAGTTGTTCCACCCGTGAGGCAAATTGTTCCCCTTAGATTATGTATATATAATGTGAGAATAAAATGGGTTTTTGTAAATTAAACAATCATTATATAGGTTTAAAATATGTTTCATATCATAATTTCTCTCAGATGCATATCTGAACTTTAAAAATAACAAAAAAACGCGGAAACCTCCAAATAACCGTTTCTTTTAAATTTTAAGTCATATTTGCCACTCATCAAGTCAGAAATCTTATAAGATACAAAACTAATTTAAAAAAAAATACTTAATTGGTAATATGCAGATATTTTTTTTATCATATTAACTAACTATTGAGATCTATCAACTTACAAATAGGTATAATCGACTTATGAAGATCAATCATCAGTCTTCTATTCTTATTGGTTTTTAATCAGTCATTGGTAATAATTATAATTAAAATGTAGTCCACTAGCGGTTTCTCCTGTTCCACAGTAAATACTGTCCTGCATTTATATCCTGGAAAGGATCTTTACCGGCTTTCAATTTATTAATAAATCGACGTAGCGTCATGTGTCAAATTTCCAGTTCTCTGGCAACTATTTTACTTTTTTCCCCACATGTCAGCATTTGCAGCTTGACGCAGATATGTTTCGGAGGTTTTCCCTCTATCTGACTTCCGTTTGTAGGTACGCATCCTAAAAAAAAATAAGTCTTAAAAATTATAGGTAACACTGAAGGTTCGTTAGGGTAAGTTGTTCCGCGGAACAAGCAGCCCCTCCGGGAGGGAACATCCAACCCCAAATTTCATTTTTTACAAATACTGCCAAACCACCAATTCAATAGAATAAATTCATAAAAACATTTGAATTACAAGACATCTTACTAATGTCACTACAAAATAGGAAAATTACATGTAAATCGAGCCATAATTGACAAAAATAGACCAAAAAGTTTAAACACCAAAATATTTACTCACATGGTATTTTACGAGCACCGTGCACACCGCCACTCAGCCGCCGGCGCTGGAGTAACTAAGATAGCCGCCGGCGCAGCGCGTCACCTGATGCTCAAATGGCACACTTCACACATATTGCTATCTCTTTTCTTTAGAAAGTTATTGCCATCGGAACAACTTACCCCGGGAACTTGCAGCCCCGTCCTCCCCTACCTACGTACACGCATATTTTTCCAGTTGTTTTAAGTCCCGTGTCATAAGAGGACAAGCTTACTGCCATCAAGCGAGCACAAGTCTGGACAAATATGCTACTGACAAATTCCAGGTAAAAAAAACAATAACTCTGAATCGAACCCAGGACCAATTACTGGGCGACAGCGCTTAACCAACGAGGCAGTCGGGCGATTTTTTTTTAAATAATCGCCATGTCATCAGTTTTCTCTTAACAACACGTAAAATAAAATTTCATGGTTCTCCACTACGTTTGTTTAATAGGAACACATTAACCACTCAAAAACGTCGACAATATTGTTGAAAACGACGAGAGAATTATATCTAAGGAGCATAGCGGAACAAACCACCGTCACGACGTCGGCTCAGCTCAGATAATTACCGCTAATCCGCTGTTTCTCTTTGTTAGCCAAACGATTAAAATAATCATCACGACTTTAATACACTGAAATGAGACGTTTTCTTCCCTATTCTGTTATAAGGAGGTACAGTTAGCAAAGGAGATATGTGTTTGGTAAGCAGAAAACAGGTTCTGTTAATTTTCGCTGAGAATTCGATGTGGTCGATGTCAGATTCTTTACTATTGTTTCCAAGATAATTTAATTCTTGTAATGTTTATTAACTCTAGATTGGACTTACCAAGTCCATTCTGCGCCAACATAGCCGCCAATCTAGTCGTGAAGAATTAAGCTCGATCATCATCACCTTTGTTATCTCTACACATGGGTCTTCCTCGATACCTAGCTTTTCTTAGATACTCCATTGTTCTTTAGAGAACTGTTGACTATAGACTGTTGAACTGTTGGCTGTGGGTAATTATTGGGTAGGTAATTAATACTTAATGTTGGAGTGAACGAGAGGGAACAAACATGGGAGTCCATGAAATGTTTTACATCGAACGCTCAATGAGGACTTTATGTACCTACCTATAATTATACCGCTAAATAAGTAATCTGGCAATCTGTATCCCGAACTAGGTTGAGACTCCAGTCCTCACAAAAGTTCTAGATTTAGGCTAATTTGCATTGATTAATGTTTGTAACCGTATTGAGAGCAATCATTTTAAAAATAACCTATCTAGTCCTGCACACATAGCAATTTAAGCGACTGTACTTTTCTCTCAGCAACGTAGCTACATTGTCGCAAATAATCAGTTTGCAACATTACGCTAATAAAGCCGTACCGAGTGCTTATTAGCAAATATCTCATTACGTTGTTGCTTTAAATATCAGTTGGATTAATGGGACATTGAGTGCTGGTCACTAGTTTATTAGTGAAGTATCCTAACTTGTTGTTTCCTTTAGACTTTGTTAGGAATCGTAGGTATTTTTTGGAAATTGGAAAGCAGTGTGTAGGTATAGGTAAGTAGTTTTAGTGGATATTTATGGTTTATGATACTTACCAACTTATTGGTAGTCAGGATGAGAAGGTAACTGAATATTTTGGGACCATATGAGTGAAAATACCTACCTCATTGCAAAGATCGCCTCGTTCAGTCATTGCTGGTAATCGGAACCCCGAAAATCTGACAATCCGTTTAACCAAGCCAGTATCGGTAGTAGAGGTCAGAACAGCAGTCGCTCCAAGTGAAGTTAAACTGAAAGCCGACCCCAACATAGTAGCTGGAAGATGATGAGAGATCATCTAGTTTATATAAAGGGTGTTTGGTAGAACGTTGAACATACGAAAATGGTGGATAGGTGGGGTCACACTCTAGGGATGTTTTGCTAGAATTGGAACTCCTCAATCACTTTTTGTTTTTTTTTAAATGCAAGTTGAAATTAAGATTTAAATATTTTTTACATCTTTCTGTAAGTTTGAGGACCCCTGAATAAAGCAATAATTTTATAACTATCTGCCAACATTAAAGATAAAAAAAACAATAGGTATATTGCCTGTTTTACTCATTTTTAATGAAAAATACCTAAAATTTAAGAAAGTGGTGAAACTAGAAAAAAAACAAAAAAAAATTACTATCCAGTGGGCCAGGGCCAAATAAATTAGGGCTGAGTAAGTAGCAGATGACCCCACCTATCCACCAGTTTCGTATGTTCAACGTTCTGCCGAACACCCTGTACCTATAGGTAAATATCTGAGTTCAATTAAGTTTTCAGTATTCCATTCTATTAATTGTTTTGATGGTGTACCTAGTGGTCGCAAGCACTACTCTAGGTCTCTACTAAACATGGCGTCACCGGGTAAATCCCGGGGTCGTGTTATAGGGTTTTCCCGTCAGTAATTTCGCAGTAGGTACGTACCTAATTAGCGGCCCGGAGTCTGGATTTGTACCCAGTTGATGACTACAGGTTTTCCCTCTATTACGTAAGACCATTATACGATTGCCGAAATGTATAAGATACAGCTCCGGGAATAATTAAGACGTGTTGAAAAATTAGTAGGTAGGTATTGATAATAAATTGGTCAATTGAAATAGATTTATCATTGACGATGCAGTGACCGTCTTACCTACAGCTAAACAATAGATACCTAGAGAGATAGGTAGATACTTCTCTAACATTACTTGGTCTTCAGATTTTGTCAGATGTGAATGTATAATAAATATTTTCACATTTAAGAAACTGTAGATACCTACATAGTTTTTTACTGATTCAGTAGTTTTGATACATTCCTGATGATGAACTTGCCTCTATTGCATGCATTTCAAGCGGCAACCACACTTTGTTTAGTATTCATACCTTTAACAAGGAGATCACATAAACTTGTTCAGTGATCAGTTAACGTGGAAATGGTCATTACGTTAACTTTGTAAAGGTGATCTGTGGCAAGAAACTAGAATCTTTTAGTATGTTAGTTAGTTTTATACCTACTTTCAAACTGTCATCATCTTAACAAAGTTAAATTGTTCATTGAGTACTGATAAGATTCAGAAATTGTTTACTTTCGTACCTACTCATTTATAAAAGGACTATTTTTTATCAAATTTATAAGTAGGTAGGTAAGCTAGGCACGATGCAGAAATGTTTATTAGTAAACTTGTACATATTACGTAGATACAGGAAATATAACTTAGGTAGACATTAACCTTTCAATCATGTCAATTAGAGACACAATAGAAAGACAATGATAGCGCGGACTCCGGTGTCCTATCGGGGTAAAAGGACGAATAAAGAATTAAAAAAACTTATTTGCCTCGTTATTTATATGACTTTTTTATTGAAATAGGCTTCCTTTTGTCCTCAGTCTCTCCTAATGATTTAAGTAGGTACCTACTTGAAAGAAATTTCAGTTGGACACAATAATATGATGTACTGAGGTACAGACGCCAGCACATCGAGTTACCCCAATGTGTCAAATTTTCCCGATTGAATATGAACCTTATGTTGTTTGACATAAAGTTAAAAAACGATTAAAGAAATTTGACACATTGGGGTAACTTGACGTACTGGCGTCTGTACTTAGTTCTTCAATTTGCAACACAACTGTTCTGTTAATTTGGGAACCACTACATGATTGTTCTGTTAATTAACAGATACAATCTGAGACACGACTAACTTGCATCAATCATTTCGCGTAAGATTATTACTGAGAAAAAAACGTCATTACATATGTGTTGTTTATATACGAGCGAATAAATGAGCTCCAGATGACGTTTGATGATGAAATGACTTGACAAGAACCATCTATTGTTATCGATGGGTCGTGATGTCGTTTTGATTAGAAAACTAACTATATATAAGTAACGAATGTGGCGTTGGTCGCATCACAAATCAATTTCTTAAATTGAAACATGACTGTAGACACAATGCTTGTTTTTACGGTTCTGCCTGGCCCCCATTGACGTCGGTGATTGAACTTCTAATTGGCAATGAGAACTGTCATCGGTCACGGTAGTTGCAGTGGTCACGATGCTGGCCGTCAATGGCCTGCTGGCCCAGCAACCGCCACATAGGTGACAATTTTGTACGCAGACCATCAGCTAGCTGTCGAACAATCTATTACGAAACAAATTTTTCCTCATGAGCTATTTTGTTTTCTATTATCAGGAGTAACTGTATCATCCTTTTATGTAAAGGTTTAAATGAGTGCTGGTTCTTACAACATCCATCTAGATTCACCATATATTATATACCTACTATACTTAAACAGATATTATACTTAAACAGAGTGACGTAGGTGAAAATTTTGTACGCAGACTTATCTAACTGTCGAATCTATTACGAAACGAATTTTTCCTCATGAGCCATTTTATAGGTCTACTTAGGTTTAACTTTGTTTAGGAATTACCTTATGAAAATTTCGCATTTATAATAAAATAGAATATTATTAAACGATCCTACTTAAGTAGGTGAAACAATGAAACACATTGATTCTTTTAATAACCCACATAGAGGCTATTCGTTTGTTTGCGAATGCTTATTAGCGATGATGGCAGGTAATCACACAAGCAGGTAACTATGTTTATAAGATGATACTTGCGTGGTGTTTAGCGTCAGTATCCAGCAGATCGTGTCGCCGGTGCACCTACCTACATTTCCTACATCGCTCTTAACGGTGTTAACTCATTACCAGCTGACGTTGTCTCAACTGTCTGATGAGACAAAATGGCGTCCGCTGTTGTAAATTACCATATTTTTAGTAAAATTGACACTTTGCCATTATCTACCGGTCGGGCACCGCAGTGGAGTCAATGCCCTCAAACCATCCGGATCTAATTACGTAGTGTCATTAACATTGCGGAGGCGGCACGTCGGCCTAGGAAATGGAATCGAATCATTAGTAGTTTGATTACAAAAAAGGCTTAATAGAAATATAATAACGTCCGACGGAGAAGAAATTGTAAAAAGATTGTAGAGCGATCCAATAATTGGCGGTTATTTGTCGATACGGTTTGGAGCGGGTAATGGGTTGGGACGCCTCGACGTGACTCCAGGGCGTAGTGGACGACCCTCCCCCCACCCCTCGCCCTCAGTCCTCACAGTCATTATTGTTTAAAGAGATTTGCAGATCGATCTCTATGATAACCATCGATCTATATGTGTATGCTTAACAAGTACTTTTAACTACGCTACTGAGCTACTTTATCATGATTAAATCTTTGTAACGAGTAGATAATTCCTTCCTTATTTCAATTTAAAGAAGCATTTCTTATGTCAGCTTTTTTCTGTCACTGTCATTTTTGACGTTGTAGGTAGGTACTACGTGAAATCTTCTCGCGTAGGTATTATCATTCATGTTTCATCCTTTTATTAAGGCGACACTGCGAACAATGATATACCATATTCTATTCAGTAAATTTTTACACAAAGTGAAAACACGATTTGGCGTGAAGAGTTGGTGTTAACAAAGCATTTTGTGATCATTTATCGGCGGCTGCAACGGTTACTTACGAAATTCGCGTAAAACCGACGCCATTGAACGTTTACGATTGATGTTAGACCACGAGTTTAGCGTGTATGAAGGTGTTTAGAATTTAGATGATACCTATTGTCGTTCCTACGAGTGAAATACCTTTAAATAGGTACCTCTAGTAGGTACAAATGCTTGACGTTGTTCAATTTAAAATCTTTTTTCGATTTTAAATTGAACACACTTGCTTTATTAGAATGTTTTATTACCTATGTTAGTTTTAAGACTTTATTCAAAGAAATACCTATATCGGTCATACCCACTATTTATGCTTAGCTCATAAATTTTCGCCTAAATGCTACAGTTGTATTTAGGGAATGCAATCTCGTACGAGATTTCCGCCTAGCGAGATCTCGCGAGACTCAAAACCCAGTCTCGCGAGATCTCGCAAATTACGGGATCTCGCGAGATTGGAAGAATCGCAATTAAAACATATGCAAATGCTTGTTTTAAGAACTAGTAATTGACATGATATTTAATTAAATAGAAACTGCGTTGCTTAGTTATAAAACTAATGTAATTTTTATTTTAAAAATCAACAGAGTACTTATTATTTTGTCTCTAACTCTAATAACATTTGTTTATGTCTATAATTATTATACCTACTGTAGCTAATCAGTTCAAATTCTTACAATATTGGTAACAAAACAATAATTATCTATATTTATGAAACGGCCAGGATTCAGTTCGCGCGCAGCCGCGCTATTAAATACACGTCGTCACGCTGCATTTGTCGATCTCGTTATCTCGCGAGATCTCGTACGAAATTTGACGAGATACAATCTCGTAAAATATGGCCGGGATCTCGCGAGATCGGGATCTCGGCGAGACGAGATTGCATTCCCTAGTTGTATTTAAGTTTCAAAATCATGTCTAGTACCTAATCGTGCTAAGGAAAGGGTACCTACAGAAGCCCATTTGTAATTTATGCGTTCAAAATTCGCAATCTTATCAATCAATGTCACACATTAAGTAAAATTAAACGATCTTTTATTAATACGTACCTACCTCTAGGTAGGTACGTATTAATAAAAGATCGTTAGAGAATGGGATAAAATGCGAACGATTTTAAAATACGAGTAAGGGAAATTGCTTCTCCGTTGGTTTGACAGCTACTTACCCAAAAGGTAAATCAGCAGATGTTATAACTTTACTATGGATATTGCTACACATTTAAGGACAGTTTTGTTTCAAAAGAAACAAAGAATATTTATTTGGTACCAAAGAGAGAGTTTACGTTAAATATTTTCGCACTAGTTTTAGTGGATCTGTTCTATAAGGAAATTTTCATCCTCATCCAGGTATCAAGCAACAATATGAACACATAAATTCTGTTACTTTTGTAGCTGTTTAACTAACTTATTCTAATCTGGATATCGATCTACTGATATCTTGCTAAAAACTATCAAATCCGATACGGATGTAGGACGACAATCCATAAAAATAATAAGAATATTAATTAAGGTAGGTATGCCATTTAATATATAACATTTTTATAAGCATGATAATGTGTCATCTGTATTTGACATTTGTTTTAATGTTAATCTTAAATCATACCTACCTATAGTCGTTAAGTATATTATCAAAATCTAACCTTATTCTCTTCCACCCACATATTTTTTATATGATATTTTATTCAACTCATAATTTATATCTAATGTCAGGTTCGAAGAATATGAGCATTAATTAAATAAATAGAGCTACCTAAAGCAGACAAATTGTCCTTAACATTAACAACATTTTTTTAAATATAAGTACCTATACCTAAAATTGTAAATCGGAAACTAACCGTACGAGCGTGAAGTGTATTTTAAACTAATACGTGATAACCTGGTTTCATACTTTTTTACAAAAAATTGCTTTTTTTATAAATATAATTATTGCTTTTTATAATATTGCGTTCAACAAGTCACGTCAAAGGCCGTAGTATACGTTGTTAGTGTTACAACTTTCTGTCAGATAATACAGGGGCTTAAAAAAAGGCTACGTGCGTCTTTATTTTGACAGTTGTACGACCTTGCTCTATATTATCATTGCTAGTCGTGTGCCCCGCAATTTATGCCACTCCAAGGGTTGTAGCGTTATGGGTAAATTTCCAAAAGATTTTTTAAATCCGACTAAACAACAACAACTAAGTACAAGAAGTTTGTCTTTTTAATTCAAGAGACTGTAGGTAGCGTGTTCAAATAAATAAAGTCACGTTACGTTACGTTTTATTTATCATCACCTTGTCTTTTCTCAACTATATTGGGGTCGGATTCCTGTATAACCGGATTCAGACGAATAGGTACCAGAGTTTTACATGGAGCGTTGTCAGACCTTCGGGATAAGTTTGGCATAACTGTACCTACTTCACGTTTATTAGTAAGTTTTACAGCCACGAAAATAACAATATTTTTCTACACTAAGAATTTTATGCAGTCGATTCTGTTGCGATGTCCCCAAAAAACTTGGGTAGGTACCTACCTAAACGTTGTAGCGAAGGGAGCTGTCAGTGTTAAGTAACAGATACCTAAACGTTGCATTAGCTTAAAACAGTAGGTAGGTATACTACGAGGAGATTATCACGATTGAGTAGGTTTTAGTTGCAAATTGAAAGCGCCGTTCTGATGTCGCGAAACCTTCCAACAGCTCATTAATGACAGTTGAACTAATATCTAACTGTCATAAATTAAGTTTAACGCCTATCACCTCTACTAGGTAAGTACTTCATTGGACTAGCATTGTCACTCATGCAATAATGCACTCTAAAGGATAAAGTCTTTGAGTCTTTGAAAAATAGGTAGATATCTATCGATGGGTCGATGCTGACTGAACAACACTTGACACACAACATGATAAATACCTACCTGATGCATTTTATACGTTTTCGGAACAAGGGTAAGTTGTTGCTTTCCGATCTGTTTGAACTAAACTTTATTTATAATAGACTTTTGCGATTGGACATTAGGTAGGTACCTACCTAAGTTTGCGAATTCTGTTTTGTTCACTTTTAAGTAGCTCCGATTCTTAATAAGTACCATGAAGACCCTTATTAGTAATAGCCTCATACTCCGTCAATATCAAAGTGAACCTACTATCTACTTATTTATACTTAGAACCTAGAACGTAGGAGTATGTCTTATCTATCATTAGAAGGGTGGGCGTCTTAAGGGTAGCCGATGTTGACCTTCAAAAAATGTCGATTCTCGATTTGAATGAAGAGTTTTCTTTTTCTTTGCGATTTCTAGACAGTTCTTTACGGAGTCGTAATAATTTTTTGCGTAAGTAGGTACACTAACTATATAGGTACTTAGTTAAGGTAATTCCTTTCGGGTTATAAAGTTCCAGAACACCAACATGGGCTTCTAAATAATTGACCAGTTTAACAAGAGTCACGTCTTGTTTCCAGAGCCGGCTCTGCCGCGGAGCCCTCAGCAAATTCTAATTTCTAAACAATTTGGTTTGTAAGTTTAGTTAGGCAGATAATATAAAACAGTAGGTAATTTAACAAATTAGTTGTTAGTCGATGAATCAAGCAAAGTTAACGTGTCTACCATTTTTAGGTAGGTAGTTGGTACCTACATTTTTCCATTTTCTTCGCATTGCTTGTACACAAAGTATGTACCTACTTTCTTTAGAAAATAATAATTAAGTAGGTATAATCCGGTTTAACTTAAAGCTGACCCCATCATATTGGAGACAGTAGGTAATTATTATTTATAGGTACATAGTAGGTACTTATGTCAAATGCTATTTGGTCAATAGCAGTGATTTAATGGTATTTCTAGCACCACTTCTCAGTTAAGTTAGATTTAGGTAAGTATGTAGACAATATTGCCTTTGAAAGACTGTTAACTTATGCAGTATGTAAAACAAAAATCGAGAGCAAAGCAAGTTCCATCATCTTTACCATTCCGCGGTGAGGTTCCTTCATTTGTATCTAACCTCTCAGATTTAGGTACCTATGCGTCTCAATGAGGGGCCCCTAAAAGCGCGAGGTCCGTTGCTTCTACTGCTACGTAGCTAATCCGGTCCTGACCCTTTACTATATTTTCCTACTCATCTTATATTGAAAGACATCTGCTAACATTTTCGTTTATTCAAAGTCTCACTAACGGGTAAAACATTTTTTATCATAAGCAATATTCTACGAATTCTACCATCATCGCATCAACGATCTGCTTACTTACCGACATGATACCTACCTATCGATTTCATAAAAAAAAACTCGATTGTATTTGAACAAAAAAGGCTTATTTTATGGTAAGCACGTCCTATATTATTGCCTTTTACAATGAAATAATTAGCTAGGTCGCTAACGGGAACATTTTTTTATCGAGGTTCAGTTTTTCCTTTGTACGTTTGTAATTTAATATTTTTTTGAATAACCCTCAATGAGTGGGTGCGTGAAAAAATATGAGTATTGTTAATAAATCAAGGTTTAGTGATATCGTTTTCTTAAACGAAAGTGGGCGGTGATTTAAAATAAGGTAAAACGGGATTAAGAGACCTTCGCAGGCATTAGTTTGTATGCATTTTCGAAATCAATGATTTAAAAACTTAGGTAACGTGAATTCCATTTTCACGCTTATGTACCTACCTACAGACAGTTTCGTAGATTTTGCAGCATCCATAAGAGCAGAAAGAAAATACCTCCAGGTACTTTTTCTGCCGCCAGATTACCTACTTAAAAACCTATTTGGAAATGAAATTGTCCTACTAAATATAATAATAATTAAAAAAATACTTAAAATAAATATATATTGAAAAAAAAAACATTTGTAAAGGCAATGTGTGATAGTGTCTATTTTAGATGAATTGCGCCGATTTTGATAAATTTTGATTGACAAGAAAAATAATATTATTACTGCTGAATATTATTAAGTATGACCAATTAAGATCTTGAGGTATCTATCTTTGTAGATAGTTTTACTCTTTTATTAAGTAGACTAAATAAATTCAAGGGAAATTTTCTTATCAAAAAGTTTCTTATGTGTGTGTGTGTTTAGTAAAGAAAATTGTGTAAGATTCCTACAGTAAACATAGAATAAAGCTGTTTCTTAGTTCTACTGCGATGTACCGTCACGATCGTTTTCATATTATTCAAGAAATTACTTCAAAACTTTATAAACTAGCAATCTGTTTTTTGCTGCATGAGAAACTTAAACTGAATCATAATTTAAAAATTACCTCCCAAGTAGGCATGCAACAAGAACATCTTTAAAAATATCTATTTAACATCTTTTGTGGCGATCGATGGGGATTGTGTAGACAAATAAAAACAAAGCCTTCTTTGTTTCAAGTCTCAGGTATAAGCTTTACAACGCCATTGTAACTATCTGCGTGAGATACTTTACATTTACAATTATCTCCAATGTTCACCTGTCCCTAAATAATTCGTTAATTCTGCGAGACTTATGGCGAGAACTTCAACTAAAAAATATCAGCTTTGTTTAAATACTCATTGTTACCTCACATTGCATTCCACATAAATGTTCTCCAACAAAAGCAAACAAAAAAAAACTCAGGATAAAGGAACCAAGGAAACAAAAAACAAAAAAAAAAACATAATTCAATAATATAAATATTGCATTTATTTCAACGAATTCTGCAAATATAATAACTGTAGATAATAATTATAATAATACTATTCAGTTTACAAGACTTTCAATCTTTCCCTAGGCGGTCGAATCAACGCCGCAAAATACCAAAGAATTCTTTCACTGGCTGGCACAGGACTTTGTTTCAAATAACTATTTAGAATAACGTCATCTGAATAACAGTAAATGCAGATCGCATAAAATTAGGTTAAAAATTAAATTATACAAATTAAAATAAAATTATTGGAAGTCGTATTGGAGGCAAATTCAATATCAAGGTGTACGTCAGTCGCCTTGACGTAAATACGTTTAGGTATCTACATGACAAACAAAATAATAGTAAAACTAAAGAACAAAAATAAATACAAACATAACAAAACTAAAAGAAAAAAAAAATAACAAAAAGCGATATGCAAATAAACATGCGCAAAATCTAGAGTAAACCATAATGCTGTGGTATGTATTCAAGATGTTGTAAATAATACTTATTATGTTCTTTACGACAGACCGGGATATTTGCATTTGAAAGATCAATAGAGACGTATCAAGGTGTTTAGAGTCGGTAGCGAAATTTTCCACGTAATAAATAAGGGCAAAGCGTTCGCTCCCGCGGCGCGTGCACAGGGGCGCGGGCGCATGCGGACCGCGCTCGTGCGCCCCACGTACATTCAAATTTGAAGAAAATATTTGCATATCGCCTAACGCCCCAATCGAGGCCCACTTTTATGTAAATGCCACGAAAGAATAGCAAAAACTGCAACCGGGACCCCACACGACAAAACGAGGCATTATCATGTAAAAACCGACAAACTTCTAATGTTATGTCTGTATATATTTTTGTACTTTTAGGCTCGCGCCCATAGCCGAGACCCTTGCGAAAGATATGCGAAGTAAACTAATTAGATACATTTATATCACAAGTTCTTAAGATGCCTCTACGAAACAAATAATATATTTATATCTACCTATAGATAAGAACTATCGAAATACACAATACGATCAGCGGTCGGAGATAATTTTACAATGCACATCGTTACATCTAGTAGTATACTTTTAACTATTTACAGTAGAGCTCAAGAGAAAAATAATTTACAAAACACTTGGATCCTACAAGGCACCTTATTTTAAATAATTATAGACTTCAGGCTTCGCTATGACTTTACATAATAATAACTAAAACATTTAAATTCTCTAAAATATATAATTTGGTTTTCATTACAATCCTACAACAATCGACATGTCGCTAATACCTAATAGGAGTTTTAAATACGAACAACTAGGAAGAATAATATTATGCAACAGATTACTAGTCTATACCTCTCTCTGGTGTTGGTTTTCAATATGTAGAGCAAACTCAATATAATAATGCAATAAAAACAAAGGACACAATAGACACTGATGTGCCGTTTCCGAGCAAGTCTTGTGATTGGCGTCATTTAAATAATTGATTATTCATGTGGAGCGAAATGCATGTGCGCCAGATCGGTCCCATTAGATATACGACGTCCTTCACGCGTCCTAACTCCTACCATTGTTGTGCATCGTTTGCATTTGTAAAGTGCTTAGAGCGGCCGCCCACTGCCGCACCGCGCGGCCGTACGGGCCCGGCCCGCCTCTCGCGCGCGATGACAACGCGCCAACAACACGTGCCGCGACAGACAGACACACCAACAAACACAAATAATGCTCATACAACTCCTTAAAGACTGCCCAACAGCCGAACCACAGAAAAAATAATCTATTTCACACTAATTTTAGATTTATATTATAATTTGAAGATTGAGTAATGTTTTTTACTGTTGCCACGTTCCCAGCTATAGGTGCTCAGTAATTATTTGAATTACGAAATAATTTCTGAGATTGAATCGGCTGCGTACGTGCCGCCATTACCTTTCGCATCGGCCGACCGACTTGGAGCATATTTATCTCAGTACTGTTTTGAATGTACTTTATTCATTGGCAAAGACAGTCTAATTTAATCCGAAGAGGATTTTCTCAATATTGAAACACCAACACTACGGAGAGATAACATTAAACTATTTCAGTTACACCTAAATTTTATTTACAAAAGGACTCACTAGTAGGAAAATAGCAACGACCGTCACGGCACCAAATGAGCTTCGCTCGAACTGCATTAACTACATCTTCGTCCAGAAGGAAGGAAGTGAACACAGTCAGAGTGACGAATGACGCGATCGAGCGGAGCTCGCCGCTGCGAGGTTCTACGTAAGGGGGTGCAGGATCACTAAGCGCTGGGAAGCGCTAAGCGACTCGCCCCGCGTTCAAGTTGTACACTCACCGTTTCCGGCGAGCTGTGGCCGCAGGAACGCGTTGTGCAGGTCACCGCCCATGCCACTCTCCAGCCGCGCCGCCATCTGCATGAGCGCGAGCGTGCTGTCCTCGCCGCCGCCCGCGCCGCTCTCGAGGCGCGAGCGCACGGCCGCGATGTGGCCGCGCGTGAACACGTGGTCTTGCACCGAGTATTTGTGACTGTACTTGAAGTCACACACTCGACACTCTTCCGGCGGCGGCGCGTCTGACACCTCCATGAGTCCAGCGGCCAGGCGCGCCTTCTTCTCTTTGGCACGTGCGTTTTGGAACCAAACTTGCACCACGCGTTTAGGCAACCCGATTTCTCGCCCGAGTGCCTCGCACTCGGCCATAGTAGGAGTTTTATAGTCGCTGAATAACGATTTCATTATCTTCACTTGCAAGGATGACATTTGCGTGCGATATCGCTTGCCTAGGGGCCGCGCCGATTGCTGACCGGGTATTGGTGAGGTCGGGTCATCTTCCTCGTAGAACTCCATAGTCTCCGAAGCGGTGTCGGAGCGCTCGTCGGCGTCCGACCCGGGTCGTGACAGATCAACTGGTTTGCTGAGATCTAAAGGTATCTCCGATTTTCCATGTTCTGGGCGTCGCTCGGATACTTCATTATTTCCACCACCGTTTTGTTGGGCGGCGGCATGCGCTTGTAATTCAGTTACATAGCGTTTCATTGACTCCTCACTGTACTGCTTGATAAACTTCTCCATGTCTGAGTGAAAAGGTGGAAAAATAGGGGGCAACATGGGAGCCCCCGCTTGGGAAAAATTTTGCTGCCGGTCACTTTGTTGGGAGCCAAAACTTGGTGTTGATTCAGTACTTAATTCTTCGTCAGGCAGCGCGTCTACATTGATTTCGCCTCTTGCACACTGGTCCGCGTGTTTAGAACTCAAATGACTTTCTAATGCGCTCTTCACCTTGAACAAAGCTGGACAAAACGGACATCGTTTGTTTATCACTTGTGCATGCGCACGAAACTGTCCTTTCCTCTCACGTGCTCGTGTATTTTGAAACCAAACTTGTACCACTCTTTTTTTTAGACCAACTTCACGTGCTATATTTTCAAGCATTTTTCGCGATGGGTTAGATTCGATTTGGTATTTTTGGTAGAGGTAATCCAGTTGTTCCGGTAGAATAGTAGTTCTTAAGCGTTTGTCTTTTGGCTGTTCACCAGTATCTACTTCTTCGTATTCATCGAATTTCCTCTTAGCTACTTGTTGATTAAGGGCCGCCACTAAAGGATGGCGAGCCTCATCACTCCCAAGGGACGCATTTAGCTGTTGCAGCTGCGCATGCTGCTGAAGAATCCCAAAAGGGGAATCCGGCGGGTATGTGGGGAATAAATTTGGGTTCATTATGTGAACGAGTTGATGTTCCCGCCATAAATCAAATCGAGGGAAGACTAGGTTGCATTTATCACATTGAAAATTTCCATCTTTTTCTTCACGCGGTGTGTGTGATAGTGGAGTCACTGGTGTTAAAGGCGCTGGTGGTGCTGGAGAGACTGGATAGTTTGGTGCAGCGGGCGTTGGCGTGCGGGGCGGGGCGGGCGAGACCGGCACATGCGGAGGGTGGTGTTCAACATTGCTCGAATTAGAATCCTCACTACTTAATGTAGCAGCCACCTGAGCTGCTGCCGCCTGTGCCTGTGCTGATCTTTTAGCATCTTCTTCTTTAAAACAATGAGTCTTCTGATGTCTTATGAGTTCATAGTACCTTTGGAATACTAATTGGCACTTTTTGCACTGATAGTTAAGACCTGGAGTGCGCTGAAATCTATTGGCATCGTCTGTGGCGGTGGCAGGTGGATCTGCAGCTGGTTGGTTTTCATAGACTTTTCTCGCCTTTTGGCGCGCATTTTGAAACCATACCACTATAACTCTCGGACTCAATCCCAGTAACTTCGATAAATATTCGAGATCATCATCTTTGGGATAGGCATTGTTTTCAAAAAACTCTTGTAATACTTTGATTTGATAGTCAGTGAACCTAGTTCTGTTGGCGCGTTTGCCAGAAGACCCCGTTGAGCTGTTGGATCCGTTCGAATTGCCCCCGGAAAGTCCGAAATCGGCCGGTCCCCTGCCAGGACTGAGGCTGCGATTCGGGGTCAAAGGTAGGACGTTCGGGGGCGCGGAGTTTGGGGACGTGAAATTAGGATTTAGTTTTGGTGGTAGCATTGACGGATGAGGCGGCTGCGGTATACTCGTAGCCGGAATTGAATCTAACTGAGACTGAATCAGTGAGTTCAACGACATATGCGTGGGTGTCTGCGGCCGGGATTTGTTTTGGTGATGGTGATCACTTGAATGTATTATTGGCGCGGGACTCTGTGACGGTGCTTGGGGAAAGATAAAGCTTTTATCTTCCTGGTGACGATCATCGTATGAATGGTATTTCTCCTCTATCGATGGCTCATCAATAGGCTCTGACTTTACCTCCTGTTGTATCATCATACTGGTGTCCTCAATTTTAGCCTTTTTTTCGGGCGGTGGTTTGCCTTCATCTGAACTTGCTGACGAATCCAAAGTCGTCACCTTAGCCTCACCCGTCTTCTCATACTCTTCAAGGTTGAGTGTCGTGGAAGGAGGATTGTTGAAGTTGTAAGGTGAATCCTTATTCCGCTGACGTTCCTTGAAAAGAGTGTTCCTGAACCAATGTTTGATTACCTTTGTGGCGAGTCCAGACTGTTGGGCCATTTTCGCGATAGCCTCGTCGCTGGGCGAATTGTTAATGTCAAAGTGCGCTCGCAATATCTTCAATTGTTCGTCAGTGATGCGAGTGCGAGCTCTCTTTTGACCAGCTGCAGCGTTAGCCTGCAAACAAAAGAAATCTTTGTTAAATACGAGTCTCGAGACCGTAGAAACGAAACAAGTTTTTAGTTGTCAAAGGGTTCATTTATCTATAACGATATTAAGCAGGTAAGTCCGAATACTAAGGGAAGTCGTTACTAATAATAATGGTCGGACCCTTCATACAACAATAGATTCTCTGTCGCCTTGTGCAAACAGATAGCTAACGTAAATCGTCGAGCTTATCTCACAATACGTCGTAGATATCCTTATTGCCCACGATCGAATTTACACAGTAACTGACGAAAATAATCAATGCGAAGCCTTGTGTTTGTATAAGTAAATAAATGTTATTTGTACGTCTCGTCTGAATTTATCAACTGCGGTAATTGAATGTTGCTAAACGATTGCGCAGTAATACGCGACTTGAAATAGATTTTTAATTATTTAAGATTTTAAATTCGTTTTAGTTGGACGACGGTTTCATTGCAAATATGATGTATGATGATGTAATAATTGTAATAAATGTAATAAATGTATAATTGTGCAATTCGAAATAAAAATATTTAATGATATGTGCTAACCATACCAACATGAAAAATGATAACAAGTAAACAAAAAAAACACAGGCCTTTAGAACATAAAATGGGTATAAGGGTACATAGGTAGGTATCTGACGGAAGATGCGTCGCGTATTATCGGTCGTGTAACGCCAAAACAGACAAATCTATAAATATATAAAATGTTAATGTGTGGTTTGTGTACGCTTCAAAAACTCAAAAAGTTCTGCACCGATCGAGCTGAAATTTTAGCATGATACATAATCCGCATCAAGGATGGTTTTTATCTATTTTTTTTAAACATTCAATCACAATGTGCCACAGCGAAGCGTGGCAGGGTACAGCTAGTATATAATAAAACATTCAACCTTTCACACACACTCAACTGATGATGCCTTAATGCGTCGAGGTACATTGCATACGTCGTATACGGCGCATCTTGCGTTAGATATGTACCGACCCTTAGAACTACATTTCATTTTAAAATTCGACTCATGATCTGTTTTAATTGATTCTAAATCTATCATTGTTTACATAACGTAGGTTATTATGGTAATATTTATGTAATAATGAATACGATTAAACGCTTATTCACGTCATTTTTATAAGTAGGTAATATGTGTTTAATTGTATTCTACACTGGCGTTAATGTGACATCACAGACCACGTATAACTAATTTGCATAATTTCCATTATTTTATGTTAAACTGTTGGATATATGTAATGTAATTTATCTAATGCTTTGTTTATTGTTATTTATAACTCAAGTGTTAGAACAAGTTATTAGAGGTAATATCTACGTGATGTCTTTCAATAAGAGTTATTCTAAATAAAGACTCACCTGCTGTTGCTGCTGTATTAGTTGCTGTTGTTTCATTTGTGCATCGTGAGCGAAAGGCATCGAGTCGAATGGCGGAGGTGGCAACATCAGCGGAACCAGTGGTGGTTGGAGGTTCATCGCTGCCAGCGCACCCATATTCAAGCCAAGGGGCAGGCCCAAAGATAGCATTTGAGCTACCATCGGGTGCAGCTGACCCAGCTGCTGCTGCAGTTGGATCATGTTCAAAGCAGCCTGCATCTCCTGCACTTGCGCAGCTAGTAACGCACCAGCTTGCGCATCTCCCTGCGCGTTACCGTTCTCATTGTAGTTTCCACTGTTATCACCACGCGGAGACGGCGACCTTTCACCCTGCGGCGCGGGAGACGCTGCACGCGGGGAGTTCGGCGCACCAGACTTTCTCTCATACTCAGATTTGAACTGCTCGGCAAACTGCTCCAAAAACTCCAGCGGTACTTTGTCTTTATGCACTTCCTCACAATGAGTTTTAAGAACGAACACACTAGAAAACTCCTTGTTGCAATGTTGACACGTTGATTTAGTTTCACCATCCGGGGGCTTCTCCTCAGGAGGTGGTGGCGGCGGACTTGGTACGCGCGCCATCTCCCGTTCTTCTTGCATTTTTCTTCGCTGATTTTCATTGTATTGCATGACGAGATCAAAACCGAAAGTCTCCAAAAGTTGTTTATACATTTGTGAATTGCGTTTGGGCGGGTTGCCCTTGGCGACCATCTCGTCAAGTGCAGCTGTTTCAGCTTCACCTAGCGGCGAGTGCGCCCGCGCATCGCTAAACGGACATGAGGTCGCTCGATGTGCGTCGAGTAGCTCCCCGGTTGGGAATGACGCGTGACAGCGATCGCACGAAGCGCTACCTGCGCGCGGGGATCGCGGACTACCTGGGCGCGCAGGGGGCGAGGAACGCGGGCCCCCACTGCTTGTAGACGAAGGGGATGTATTTTTCGGCGACAACACGTCTTGTAAAATTTTGGCGGGGTCGGTCCGGTCCGGCTGCTCTACCAAAGGCCTTGACAAGTCCACGTGTCCGGCTGCAGCGAGCTCTTGTAACTTGCCAGCACGTGTTTGATGCAGCACCGATCTCATATGAATGTCTAGCGTGCTTCCTTGCGTGTACGCAACTTTACAAATATTACACTTATAACGTTTGCGGTCATCCTCCTCACTCGATGTACTCTTGGGAGTGAGTGTCAAATTAGAGGGCGCAGAGCCCGCTCCAGGCGACACGGGAGGGTTATTATTATTCTGTTGTTCTTGCATAGCTCGCTTCAATTTATGCAAATGGCTCACGCTATTGTAGTGTACTAGCAAAATGTTCTTTTGAGTAAACGATTCTTTGCATACATCACATTTAAAAGGTCTGTTTGGGTCAAGATACTTTTCCATGGGGTAGGTTAGTTTTTCACCTTTTCTGTGTAGTAGTGTTTTATTATGTGCAGTCAAGTACGATTGGCGTGTAAATGCTACTTTGCATCGATGACATTTGTACTTTCTGTTGGGGTCATTATATGAATCTTCCGCCATGGTTTGAGAATTAAGGTAATCTTCCAAAAATTGTTGATCTTTATAAATAATTGAGTCGTCCGAGTTTTCTGCGTCATTATGACCGGACTCATCAGCGACTGTTGCGCTAGAATCTCTGTCTTCCATATCTGCTAGGTCATCATCGGGAGTTCTTAGAGCTTCTTTGCGTAAGAGCTCTGCAGTTGCAGCATCTAAAGCTGTACCTTGGGCAGCTTGTAGTAAAGGGTTTGATGCTAAGCTTCGTTTGAATGCGTTTAGCTCTTCTTCAGATAATTCTGGGTGGGACGTCTCAACGTGTTTTTGCAGAGCCAACACAGATCTAAAGCTCCGTCCACATAGCACACACTTGGTAGCATCTCTGATAACGTGATATTGCGAATGTAGTTGTAGTTTTTCAATCGTCTTGAATGCTAGACTGCATTGATTGCAACGATATTTGTACACATGTTTCTCTGAAACTGACATGTTCGCGATAGAGTTACGAGCGTGCGCTTCTCTGAAATGATTTTGTAGAGCATGAGCTGCGTCAAAGTATCTATTGCATCCTTTTTTCCAGCACACAAATCCTGGCCCTTGCGGTGTTTGTTTCAGTTCTAGGTGACCGGATTCGTTCTGATGTTGACACAATTCATCAACGTTTCTGAAAGTACGGTTGCATGTTGAACACCTTTCCGTTTCGCCATCAGCACTACCTTCTGATCGAGGCGAGGAAATCTCCCGTTCGTCATCACCTTGTCGAGATTCGTCTCTCTGAGATTGGGCTCCACCATTCAACCAATGGCTTTGGTCAACAAGTAATAATAATCTCTGCAACCCTTCAGAGTTAACGGAATGGATTTGCATGACATGTCGTTCAAGGGCTGGTCGTTCCTTGAAGCCATCTTGGCAAAGAGGGCAAATGAAATGGCGTGAGGGATCGCCATGAACGGAGGAGACATGTGCGTGTAGGCGAGACTCGTTCGAACAACTAAAGTTACAATAAGGACACGTGTGTGGTCCCGGAGTCTCTCGCTCCTCCTCCCTTTCACTGGTACTTTGTTGTGATTGTTGTTGCACATGTTGTTGTTGTTGCTGTTGTTGTTGCTGCTGCTGTTGTTGCTGCTGATGTTGTTCCAAAAATCTCATCATCTTTTGCTCTTGAGTTAGCTCAGGCTTCTGGTCGATCGGCTCCTTAGTGTCTGTCAACAAAAACCAGCAATGAAAACGTTTGTTTACGTAACGAGGATTGATTAAACGCAAATAGTACACGACGAACCTCCCGCTATGGAATCTGCGAGCCGAATGGATACAGATCTGTACGCCGTAAATCCACTATGTCTACCTACGTCTACGTGAGATTTATCTACAAAAAAGATTATTTCTATAAATGAAGCTCACTATTGTTCGGTGCGAGCGTTTGTTACTTTTCTGAATTGAAGTTAAAAATAAAATTCTTCTCTTTTATATTATTAGTAGGACTCGTTTTGTTTGCGACGTCCCGGCAAGACAAAGGTATCGCTCTATCCATCCCGTACGCACACATTCACAGACGTATTAATGCTAACGTAACAAGTATATTGTAATTTTGCACACAAAGGAGATACAGGACGAGCAAACAATCATTGTTCATTATTACAAAAGGTTTCGAATATTTCGTTTCGCATCGGATCAAATGCATTGGGATAGTTGACGTATGTGACGGCGGGAGTGAGCGAGACGACTGTATGTTAGTGTGCAATTATTATTTTGACCAAGGATAAGTCCGCGGCAGCGTGTGAAAGACGCTGGGCCGCATTGTTTACGCTCAAATAAGGAAGGTGAAAGAAACGGACGAGGGAGACTGATTCGTTAATGTAATGTTACAATTATAGTTTATTAGATGAGCAACAGACCAGCCGGCTATTATATTCGTCACACACAAATTCTAAAGATTTCGCAAAGTATAAAAGCGGAACAAGCGATACAAAGATTTCACATAAATGAAACATTTTGGGAATCGTTAGTAAGTGCAGACCGACTCCCTAATTTAGTCAATCCATAATGGCGCAAAAAAAATATGCTCAAAGCAGTATTGAATTTTCACTTAATTAAAACTGGAAATTATCTCACAGTCGAGCGAAGCTGAAACCAGTCGTTCCCCTGTTCGGGAACCCGTTCTATAGTTTTAAGCAGTTAAAACCGTTACATCTAATGAAGGGGAGAGGGTATAAGTAAATCCGAGTACGTAATAATAATGATAGCGCAACTGACCCTAATTCCAGAGTGACCAGTGAATGTAATTATTTATGATGTTAAGTCGCCGTCCCACAGTCTGGTAGGAGCATAGAACAATGGCCGGGTAAAAGGACCTTGTCTGCATAAACGCGATCTCTGACGCTTTTTGTCAATGGACAAAGGGTCTTTTCTAAGGAAACACCACATCGTTATAGCGTCGTAAAATAAGTATTGTGCAGTGTGAGTTTTGTTTTGCGAGATTTAGGTCAGGTTTTTTACAATGTGGCGTCAGGGACACAATGGGAGCTGGACGTTTTACTGTCTTTGCGCACCGGTCTTGCGAGTTCGAGTTTCAAACTGGAGTCTGCAAAGGCCTGTGTATTAAACTCTTTCGAGTTGATTTTGAATACGCTAAAGTGGTCCCAACTGGCCATTAGGGTCCTAACTGTGTTTACAAAACTTGATGTATTATGGAGCCTGCCACATGGACTTTTATGTCTAAGAATATGAAGCTGGTAAGTATCTACCTACCTATCTTATTTTTTTTGATAAATTAATGTCTCAGACGTCTTTATTTGATCTTAGCTCAGCAAAGCAAAGGTTTCTTTTTTGGAACAGGGTGCTGTTCTTGTACAATGAATTAAATTATGAACCGGTTCTTATTCTGGTTTAATCATATTGATGATAGGGACAGTAACTAATGAATCAGTAGCCGAGGGGTAAAACACTGACAGACTCAAAGGAAGTTACACAAATGACGTCGCAAAACATGAAGAATGATGTTTTTGTTGTCATGCGAGTACTTCAAGAGCGTGTGAATCTAAATGAATCTTACCTCACAACACATTTAGCTCATCGTTGTGTTTTACAATGAACCGTAAGCAATTGGAAAACCTAAAATTCATATCAAAATTGATCGTTTAAAACGGCTCTCTCAATAAGGTGAAAATAAGTAATAAGCATAAACATGAGGCGCACAATGGTGTAAGGCGGATTTCTTTCGCCTCCACATTTCTCTCGGAGTTTATCGTATTTCACCGTGGTCATAAACATGTGCAGGGCGATGCGGCCGGCGACATTGTGCGATGATGTAGCAGCCTCATCACAAGGGGGCAATCATCCTTAATGCGCGACCGCCACATACGTAATGCGAGTCATTGTCCCGTGTGCGGTACTTATGGAAAATTCGCGTTCTCAATTCAAATCTTCTCTCCGTCTCACTCGCGCGCGGGGCGGAGCCGCCTCCGACCAATGACGGCATCCGACTGTGGCGACACCGTGTAAGGCGTACGTTATTAAAGAAACCTGTTCTAATGTTGCGCGCTTTAAATTAAATTTTGTTCGTGTGTAATTATCTCATTATTGTGATTACGAATTCTTCGCTAAATGCTCATCGCTTAAAATGGAGATTGCCTCTCAGATTGAACACGGAGTGACGGTCACGCGATAAACGATAATGAAGCCTCCGTTGACGAAAACGGAGAGCACGATGTGCCCTCGTATCATCACAATACTTACAAATTAACATCAAACAAATCGTTATGTTTGTTGACACGATCCACAGAAAGAAGTTCACTTTGAAAAAACGCAGAACAAAATTGATTAAGGAACGAATCGGTTTAAATTGGAAACCGATAGTGACGTTTCGAAATCACATTCATAAGTCGACTCAGTATTACTTTATCGATACGAACGCCGGTAATGGTTTTGGTTGAATTAATTTTAATGGGATTTTTACGCTTTATAGAATAAAAATGTTACGAAATGTGTTTAGCACAGGAGTAATAAATAATAATATATTTCGTTGCGTCGCGTTCGTTTATTGATTGAATAAAGGTAGTCACGAGCGACATCTAGCGTGAAGCAGAAAAACTAAGCAGAATGCGCACGCGCATCTAATCGGTTTTCGATCGTGAATGGTTTTTACGTTAGCTTTGTGTTGACACCAGCAAACACTACGTCTAGCTGGAATACTTTTACATTGTTAGTGAGGCTGGTTCGTTATGTAATCAACTAATTATCATTAAGTTGTAACTTACGGAGACAACGCCTTGAGGAAGTTAATGTGCAATAACAATAGACCAGTCACGGTTGGAAAATTATTAGCTGACAAATAAGCAATTTCCTTATTACCACTCTGGTGAACATGAAAAGACAAACGACGACTAAAAATGAGTAGAAAAAAAACACAATTAAATTAGATTACTCGTTATTATCATTTGAACGAGCAGTATAGGTATATAATAAGCATAACAAATTATATCGGTTCGTAAGTAGGTAGTAGGAGGTTCGTCATAATAAATAATATAAGATATTATTAATAAGTACTTACCGTTGTCTTGCTGATCGTACGGGCTCTGTAGCTCACTGGGTTGAGGGATGACTTGGAACAGCTCAGCAACATCAGGCGTTGGATCTTTGCCCTCAGACCGACGTTGGAGCTGATGGATTTGTTCCATCTGCAGATGTTTGACAGATCGAACGTGTTGCAAAAGTGGCAAGCGATGGGGAGCTCCGAAACCACAGAGAGCACAGCGGTATACTCTTGGTCGCTCCCGAGGAATACGCGCCGCGCACTCGCGAAGATGTCTCAATAATAAGGCAGCAGCCTCGTGCCTCGCGCCAGCCGCGTGTAACTGCAGCTTGTGCGCAGAATTGGTATAATAATCACACGCGCAGCACCGCACTTGCACACCACCAACACTTGCTCCACCCGTACCTACACCACCGCAGAACTTTAGTTTCCATTCGTTTCTAGGTCCACCTTCCTTCACGTGGTTTACATGCTGCAACCTTTGCAAGTGTTTATCAGTTTTGCAATGGAGTTGGAAGTTAGCTTTCAGGTTAGTTTTGTAAGTGCAGAGCTTGCAAACGTAATGTCCAGCAACTAAGGCCAGGATCTCTTGTTCTCTGATCTTCGTGCGGTCTTGGGCCAAGTGATGACCTAACGCTTCTAAGGAGTCTGTGGAGAAACAATTGCAGATACAACAGTGGTATGTTCTCTCTGGCTCTGGGTCAGCTGGTTCTGGTGGGGGCTCCATCGCTTCTGGATTTAAGCCAACATCAAGGTGAGCACCCAGCTCAGGTGGTGAAGGACCGGGTCCCCCTGTCATTAGTTGGATCATCAATGCTTGGTTGTAAGCCATGTCTGCTAGTGCTGCCTCAGGATTAGGAGGTGGGGCATCACTACCGTGGAAATGCAGTAAGCTTTCAAGTTGTTGATGGCTTTGTTGTCTGTGGTGTAAAGCTGATAGCGTCTGCATATGCTTCACGTTTTGTTGTAGCACCAGCATGTTATGCGTATGCTTTTCAGATGTCATGTGTATCCTTAGGTTGCGCGCAACATTTGTCTCATAATTGCAGACGTCGCAGCGGAAGGTTGGCTTTGGTTTTTGACCCAACGGTGAATGATGTGGTAGTGGTGGAGGCTTGTGTGGGCCTGGAGGAGTATGTTGTGGCGCAGGAGGTAGAGTTCCTTCGCCAGGGTTGCCACCGTTCTGAAGCTCTTGCATATTATTTAAATGCTTATCAGATTGCATATGTATACTAAGGTTTCCCTTTGTCGTAGTTGAGTAATTGCACACTTCACATCGATATGGTTTGTATCCGCAGGTATAGGTTTCTCCACGTGCGAGCCGTGGATGAGGTTGGCCAGCTATGCAGTAAATGCAGCTCGTCTCGGCTTCGGGATGTTTTTCTTTCATGTGTATTTCTAACGTCTCCTGGTATTTGTAATGCCAATTACACTTCGGACATTTCAAGGTTTTGCAGGAATTTCGGCTGTGCATACCGGCTAGCGGGCCACCTAATCTTCCTGAGTTTAATATTAGTTCACATTTTGGGCAGTCTGCACCGGAAGGCCGTCCTCCTAAATGGTCTGGACAGACGCCTATCGTCGTACCAGAAAGAAAGGCAGGTGGAGTTGCTTGAAACGGTGGGGATGAATTAGGACTAGCCCGCAGTTGAACTGAAGCGTTTATCGTATGTGGATGTGCCACGGAGATCAAGGAATGTTGTGGCATTAACGATTCAGCTATCGACCGTGGCGGTCTCCATGACGCAGTTGGGCTTGGCTTCCTTTCATCGCATGTGCCATTCATTAGCATTGATTCAGTATCTCTATCGGTCGTCATTAAATCTTGTCGCTTGTCTAGCGACGGGCTTGGTAATTCCGTCATATTAGGGCTCCCTGAAGATGATAATCGGGGTGGCGCCGCAGCACCGACAGGTTCTAAAAATGAGACTAGCGGTTCTTTATCTTTGCCTACGCATTGGATAATAGCTGAAGCATTTTCTCTCGATAAGGCGTCTCTTTCAGAGTCCAATAATGATAAACTATGGTCCGCTTGCGCATGCGCTACAAATGATTTTGCATAGCCAAAACTCAATTTACATATAAAACACATTAGGATCGGTTTGACTGGAACGCTGACGGGACATTCAGCTGGCGGAGATAGGGGTCTAGGAGCGTCCTTTCCTCCTCGAAAGCTGAATACTCGATAGCTGTGCATGACGGGCGCGTCGGGTCTCGCCCGCGCCCGCTCTGCCGCCAGTCTTCCGTATAACGCCCCGTATAACGAAGGGTTTCTAGACACGTAGAACGCGCTCGCTATCTGTGGATAATCGAGCTGTCTTTCCACGACGTTGTTGTCGCGACTATCGACAATGCACCCTGGTTCTATTTTGGGCAGATCAGATATGCTGGTTTCTCCTTCTGACAATTCAGGGTCCTCGATAATGTACGCAGACCCATCGGGGTTGTAGACGATCTTGCCGTCGAATCTTTCGACGTCGGAGGAGAGCGACGGAGAGTCTCGGTGCGAGGTGAGATCGACGGCATCCGGTGCGGCAGGGGGTGAGGTTGGCGCGGGCGCGGAGGAGGGCGCAGGAGTAGGCGCCGCGGGTGCCGCGGGCGCGTTGCGCGGTTCTTCCTCGGGACTCATGTCGCCGTCGTCGTCGTCGGGCTCGAGCGCGGCTGAACTCTGCGGATCGTCGCGCTTGCGGCGCCGCTTGCGCTCCGGGGGCGGGCCGCTAGCGGGGCCGCCGGGCTGCAGCGGCGTGGGCATGGCGCCGGGCGTCAAAGGCCGGCATCACATGCTCTCCTGCAACAAACCAAATCACACATGAGCACATCGATTAATTATTAGAACTTACGCTGAATATTTTGTGAGTCAGAAGTAGGAAGGGCGCCAATGAATTGTTAAAAGATTTTGGATTCACATGACATATCGCTAAATATTTGGTGGGTATTGGACCTACCGATCGGTAAACTATCCGTAATCAATCACCTATTTCTCACGGACCAGTTTCACATAGCTGAAGGTGACTGTTGAATACGTTTGTGTCGGACGCGCAACCGGAAGTAGGTAGGGTCATCGTTTGTGTCACTCTGTGTTGTTTTCCAAAGATAGATCCTTTAGTAGGTGCCCTATTTAAATTAAGTGAGACCACACCTATATTTCAATAAAATTATACTTAATAAAATGTTCTTTTTCCGTTAAGAAGTGAACAATAACGCACTCTGTCTACTAATAAAATGTTTCAACTTATTAATACTGTCTTTCTGATAACAGATAAGCCACGAGTTCCCATAGGTATCACGAATACCTATATATCAAATTAAAATACATGGTAATCGTTATCTAACTGACATTTGCGCAAACAACCACGATCAATTTATCCGTATGACAGCTTGTCAACGATGTCAATGCTGACACTATTACAATTAAACAACCAACAAAGTTAGGTCTCGACAAATTTTAAAACGTATTGCGATAAAGTTAATTCTCACAGGAAAAAAGCCCTTATGGTCTTTGATATAAGACTTGATTAGATTTAAAACTAACGCAACTGAAAATAAACAAGCAATCTAGAATAAAAATTCGTTAAAAACGAGATTAAGCCGTCATCTCCGTTATCTAACGTTATCAAAGATACTTGTCCTACAAATACCTAACGAGGACTAAAATAATATATTTACTTAGTTGACAGTTGAAGTAATCGATGAAAAATATCACATGACACGTAAAGAAAGAATTATTGTTATTATTCAGACAAAAGTACCTAGTTCTTTGTAGACGAGATTAAGTGAAAAAGGTCTACAAATCGCTATCATTTGCAGATATTTTAACAAAAAAAGACGTTCACATTTGAAATATCTTATTAATTCAAATGCAGTTCCAATAAGAATGCACCATACAATTCTAATTTCATGAAGAAACTTGTCTTACAAATCATTGCCTATCTCAATAAGGAAATTGTTTTCCTGAACTGTACTAACAAGATTATCAATAAAGAAGTTGTATCAACGTAAAAATTAAAACATTTCGTATTAATTAAACTGACTAATTTATAATTTCGCAATACTAATCAAGTACTGACTAATGAATGATTAAGCCAGGATGTGATAACGTAGTACTCATTTACCGCTATATCCGAATCCTTACACCGGATGAACTCACTGATAATACTTGTTAGTATTTAAATTATAACATATTGGTTAACTGAATTTATTACCCGAAAACTGCTGAACTCCGTTTGAATAGTATTATCTTTCTGAATGTCGGTTTTTTTCGATGTGTCAACACTGCCAATCTTAATCATACTGAGGGGGGGAAATTTCTAGGAACAAGCAATAATGACGTAAAATCATTAGAGTGATGTTCAAGATCCTGAAGATAATATGAAAAAAACATGGGATAAAGTAGGTAACAGCAAGATAATGCTTAACATCTAGTAAAGTACCTAATAGAAGATATTAAAAAAGCTACTAAGGCTCAGAGATAGGTACCAAGGTAAGTAATTGTTACACGATTGATAAGTGGAAAGATAGGTAAATTGAAAGCTAAATGCCTTAAAGTTATCCTACCTTTTAATTAACATTCTCATTATGAATCATGAATAAAATTTGTCACCATTATGATTAGTATTGAATCACTAGCTTAAATAGAAAATTCGTAATCATTAATTACGTTTCGTAAATTAATTTTCACTTATCAATTGATGTTCTTATACATCTTTGTGATTATAAGTTAAGCTTTCATTCCTTCTAAATTTGGTTACTAACTAAACACGATGTAGGTTCTGTAGAAGTCATAAAAATGTTTCGAAAATTTAACACAAAATTTAATTCAAAATCATTGAAATCACTAAAGTTTGTCACGTAACATATTCGTAATTTAAAATCGAACAGAGAACTCCTTGTCAATGTCAACAAAGTTTTATTAGACCTTGGTTTTCCTATAGATTATAATGTGAGCCACGCCTAAGCATTTGTTTGTATTACAACGGTCGAGTGTGGCCCTTGAAATCCTCATTTGATAATTGATATCAAACGGGACTTGATAATGCAAATATTTGAAAATACACATTTAGTTTGAAAGAGTTTCCTTATTCTGTGGGATTGTGATTCATAATTTTATGTCTGTTATTATCTACGAGATTTAAAATACTATATAGAGGTCATGCGAGGAAATGTCAATGAAAAACTTTGATTCCATGTCTCAGTAACGCCATCTAGAATAATATAGCAATATTGGAGCGGCAGCGGAGAGTACTAAACAAAGCTCAATAGACTTGTGTCCATTAGGACAGAAGTATCGGATGAAAATTTTGTTCCTGATGTCCCCTCTACAGTAAGTTTTGAATGTCTTTGTCTACGGGCAAATAAAGTTCCGAGATAAACAGATAATATAGTTAAACCAATACCTCGCGATCACCTTTCTACCATCGGACAACCCGGCGTACGGCCAGTGTCCACCCTTACATCGTTGGCACTCCCACGATTCAGACAAAGCGTTTCGCTTCGTCGTTTATACCGCGTACATCGAAGGACTGGACCAAGCCTTCTGTGGTCTTCCCGTCCGATTATAATTTAGGTGTCTTCAAAGCTAGAGTGAATAGGCTCTTAATAAACTAGTGCGCTTCACAATTACTGATTGCATCACTGCTTACTATCAGGTGGGATTGTAGTCAAGCACTTATAATAATAATAAAAAAATCTATGAATGTGCAGACAATTTCCTATTTTAGTAATCAATAGATACCTATATATCTAACGTCTTATCTTATTTTTTTAGAAATATTTAGGTACAGACGCCAGCACATCAAGTTACCCCAATGTGTCAAATTTTCCCATTTGATTATGAACCTTATTCTGTTTGACATAAAGTTGAAAAACGATCAAAGAAATTTGACACATTGGGGTAACTTAACGTGCTGGCGTCTGTACTATCTAACATCTTACTTACTTTTTTAGAAATAACTTGTCAATTTATAAATCTGGGCATTTATTTGCTTTGGAAAAACTTTCTAACATAAGCCGTTGGATAACTTCTAAATATGGTTTCATACTAACTATTATTTATTAAAATAGATATTTCATCAGTTACCTACTTTACTTAGGTAAGAGAAGTAAATTATTGTTTTTACAATTTGATTTTAAGTTACTCGTTTGTTTGAGGGAAAACACTAATCCAGACCAGTACTTAGATATGTCATAAAAGGTTTAACTACTAATTAAAAATACTTACAAAGTCAAACATGTTACATGCAAGTCGCGAATAGCTTTCCTACAACCCCTATTATGACCAAAACATACGTAATTGATGTTAAAACTCTATTAGAAAACAAAATACTGAAGCGAATAGGGAGGCCCCTGTATCCTGAATTCTTGTAACACGCGATCCAGTCTATAAAGCAGTAGAGACAGGTGGCTCACCCATTGCTTTTTTAATGAAATTGTAACCCTTTAAGGCTGGGTATAAACTAGAATAGCCAATCGTAAATAAGTTTTTACATAAATCGCAATACACATGTAAAAATAATACACATAACTAAATAAGTCCTAATAAAATTAAAACATATAACAATAATATTTCCCCCATAGAAATCTGTTTCAAAGTTAATACTCTAATATACGTTTTTAATTTATCCCAAATGTGCTTAAGACTAATATAACTAAAATGAAATAAATATACAATTCAGGACTTTGAGGAAAAAAGAAACAATTTTCTTGATTTCTAAGCAATTCATCTGTATTTGCATATTGCGGGTAAACTAAAAGTGTATTTTAAATTCACAAAGACATACGTAGGTAGGCAATCGCTCTATGTAAAACTGTATTGGTATTGAGCTTCATAAGACTTGAAGCTGAGCTCAACATAGTTGGGAAAAGCTAGGCAAATGATGGGGGTGTGAGGAGAGCGGGTGAACAATGTTTCTGTACTCAATCTTATCTAATGAGCGTCCGAATCCTAGACCATGTTATACTATACCGTTAAATGAATTATTTCCCTTAAATAATTGAATAATCTGTTAAAAAAAAAACTTCCAAGAAGAAGGTTTCCAGTAGGTATCTCATATTATATCAAACAGGATTCTTATAAATACTTATTGCTTAGAAATGCATTACTTGCGTACATACGTACGACACTATCAAGTGACAAACTAAAAAAGACTAATTACACATCATAATTATTATGCTAGTTCTCAGCAATAGCAATTTGTAGATCATTTCGCAGTGCTAATGTGTATGGAAATTATGCAAAGAGCTGGTAATTAGAGTCGAGGTGAATGGTCCATAATGCTATAATTTGCTTCTATCTTTATTTTTACATACAACTTACGGTACGGCGGACTATCATAGATTCTAACAAATGAAGTAAAATTTTATCAGGAAACATGCTACCAATGTCAGTACAGTGTTTTACCGGATAATAGCGCATCATACGCGCGAAACTATCATTAAAATGTATACAAACGCCTAATCAAAAGGCTCGTGTGTCAAATGTGTCTATAATTTGTATTTTGCAGTTCTAGAGTGGCACTCGGTGAAGTAAATGTTTAATGTGGGCACACGTGCGTAGATTCCCATCGTTACAATCAGTGGTGTTGTCAATTTCCACCAATACCCCGATGCTTGCAGCAGAACTAATTTCCGATAAACACGCACACCAACGTACAACATAGCTACGTTCGAGTGCAAATTACATGTACACATGGGTGTGTGATCGTGAGAAAAGTACGGCGGATACAATTGCTCGTGTGTGAGTGGATACTGACGCAATTTGCTCGTACGTATTTGCCATACAGTCGCACGGCGGACGCAGCGCACGCGCATCGCTACGCCCGCATCTGACTCTCCTACAATAGTTATCGAGTCCGTCATAATGAAGATGCGCGCTTTTCAGAACATTAATGAGGCTCCCACAAAGTCATTGATACCCAGAGTAGGTACCAACAATTCAATAAAGTTTTTTTTTTCAATGTCCAATTTACCAACACAGTATCGTGCATGATCGCTGGCTAATCTCCCTTGTTTATCTAAAGAGAAAGCCAATTGAAAAGAAATTTAATGAGGTAAAGTCAATGGAAGTGAAATTAACAATGATATAATACTCGGATACCATTAAATCCTATAATTAGCAGAGGCAATGGCATGAAAAGTCAATCAACATACTCATTACCGTATCCGCGGAATGGGAGTTCGTGAGCCATGTATCACTTTCGAACTACAATTTACTAGTTGGAAACTGTGACATTTGCGGTTCGTAGCATATTACTTGTCTGAGCAGTATAACGAATGTAAACCGAGCACATTTAATTAGAGAATCATAATGTTACATACAATTAAACTGAAGTAGATAATGTTGAAATTTAGACGCCGTGTAAAGGAATAATAGATGAGAATATGCGTGAGCGTGGAAGGCAGAGTAAATAGGGTAGTGTGAGAGATGTGTCAGTAACGAGAGACGCGGTAAACTACGTCCATATTAATAATCGTGGGTTATTACGAAGGCCCTCATTAAGTCGGCGGCCGCTCGCCAACGAAACCGCAGAACACTGCTAAATAATTACCCCCACACTGCTTTCTTCACGAAAACATGGTAAATGCACATTAAACAACATCTACTAAGTCGGCGCGAGGAATTACAATAAATAAGGTATTAAGTCGACGTTGTCAGGCACCGAAATATAAGTAGCTATTATACGCGGGTGAGGCTCACTGTACCTGATGCCTTGGCCCTGTTGTAATTTTACAAATATTCCGAGTACTAACGCATTGATAGTGAAGTCTTGAATAATGTGGTAGGTTTATAGTGAAAGAAAAGAAGAAAGAAAGAAAGAAAATGTGTTTATTTGGGACACGCACAGGAAATGCTTGGAGGAAGACACTGAAAAAAAAATCTATCAGGACAGTCATTATAAATCAAACAATTTATTTAACTTAAAGCTTTTGTATATAGTACCTCTTAAATATGTTTGAATAATCATGTCACAAAAGATAAAACAATAGTTAATTCACGAGGAGGCATCGTTTCGTTATCGGTCTACCTACAACGGACTTGAGAATCCCGTAGACATCCCATATTAATCAGCTGGACATGAATTGAATAAATTAATTGATTCTTGTAAGACACCCATTATACATGCAGATTAACTGTTAAACTTTATATTCTGACACCTCTTAGTACTTTAAAGAGAAACTAATTAACCGATTGTTAGAAATTAAGCAAGGTTTCTAAAGTAAAACACTAGTCGTGAGAAATTGAAAAGCAACCAACATGACTTGGGCTATCTTTTACTAGCGTTGACCTACAGCAGAGAGGTCATGTAATACCGGTATACAACCACAGAAAGCTCAAGCTATATTGACGTCCAATTCACGATCTCACATTCGCATAGATTCCAATGCCAGACGAAGGTCAACTTAATCTGGTAACTTAAAACCAGAGCCTGCATACGACTAATGTTGAAAAGCTATTAATGGAATTAAAATTGAGCGGAGTCCAGAGGAACGATTTACTTAATACATTGATAATAAGTGGGGGGAATGTATGTAAAATGTCCGTAATGACGGTAGTCTTGTTAGACGTGGGAACGAAGGAGCAACCTGGGTAGAACATGGTAAGGTACGAACCGAACAATGTCCACCGTTAGGGTAAGTTTAAACCTTCATTAATGGTAATGGGCCTGAACTCGATGGGAATGCCTCTTTTTGCACCAGCAGACGTTACTGTAATGGTTGTTCGACAAGGAGCTTGAGAAGGCCAGATAGCAACAGATTTAGGTTTTACCAGAGCTACTGATATTATAAAGATAGTTAAGTTGAATACATAAACTGCAAATTCAGTTGTTGTAGATTCGCTTTGTGGAATTTAAACTTTATTTTGTGAATGTTATATACGCCCAGTAGCTGACGATGTTTAAATGAAGCAAATTGATAATGTTTACGAATGTGTGTTCGCAGAATCAACAAATACAATACGTCTTATGTGGTCGTATTGAATTAGAATTAAGTGACTTAATTCCGTAGAAGATGTGACAATACTAATTAGAATCCTGTTGCCAAATATGGACTCTTGTAGTCTTCTAACAAGTAATCTTATAAGATGTTAATGTCAATTACTAAACCTGATATTTCTGATAATGGTTTCAATTTTCTATATGAGAATCAAATTCTTTCATTAGCAACCAGTTCCAAATCGCTTTATATTAAATAAAATACATGATTTATCTATACCACTATTCTTCTTAACGGAGATTAATATTTCCATAGTCATATAATATAATATTACACAAAGGAAACAGGTGTTGAACAAATATTGCTAAAAGGATTTTTATAATTTTGGAACGGGATGACGTAAGCATACGTTTAACACAATACCAACAAGTACGTTAAAATCAAGGAGAAAGCTATTAATTAAAAACGCTCTCTCATTTCACACGATAATAAAGTGACAACGCAAATTTGTAGGAACCGCAACGCAAGTGTGTTTGTAATTACAAAGCGTTTTCGACGTGTGAAATGCGAAACTTATGATGATTAACGTACACCAAACACTTTCCCATTAATTTGTCATATTAATTAATTGAGAAACAGTACTGCCTTCAAATACAAATACATAGTAGAGAGTGGATTATTTGAAAGCACAAAGTAATCTTCGGAATGAGATCGGATCATAAACCAGATGATTTTATGATTTATTTGCTTTCGAAGCTAATTGTGTTAGGCGCCCGCCGGCTGTCGTCATTGTGGAGCGAACCTTTGATCGCCCCCACTCAAAGGCTTGTGAGTTTCTTAGAGGTTTTCATTCGACAATGTCGACAGACGAGAACTTTGTTGTCCGGTAGATACCTAGTTAAAATGCCGATAAAACATTTATTTTTATTAGGAAAACTTTTGATAGAGACATAATTTATAGCGGTGATTTAAATCAAACCATTTTAGGAATCAGACTAGTTGTGTTTGAATAGATTAATACTAATTTGGCACACGTTTTCGATGTCCGTGGAGGTCCGGTAGGGGGCAGGCATCGCGTGTGTGCTGCAGGTAACCTGGCAGGCGCCATTCGACCGATGGCTCTTACGAACCGTCAATTTGCGCCTGTAATTATTGCGGACCCTTCGATACTTATTTCTATTTTTTCCCCAGCTTAATTGTTGCAACAGATGACTTTTTTGTCGAACAAACTCAAAGAGAGCGGAAAGGCATCAAACGCAGCGTCGAATTTGGAAATAATTATACATAAATAGTCCCTTGAGCGGCCGATTAAGACAATTTCCGAGGCAAATTGCCGCAGACGAGCATAATAGCACACGCGCTCTTCTCCGTCATAAATAAATCTGGATTACGTTTCTGTACGAGATTAAGATTGATTCGATCTCGATGCTTTCTGCTATTAATGCCTACGCGGCATAATGCCTGAGTCGTGTTAAAATTTTAAATCATTATCCGTTTTTGTGGGTGCGTGTGATTTGTGAGATAATTACGATCGACAAATTGCTGGCCGTCATTGTGTAGATAACGGGTGGATGCTATCGCCGTTCGTAATTAATGATCGATACATGTGAAATAATTAATTAGCGGCGGGGCTCGCATTGGTACGGAAGGTGCCGGGGGCCTCTCCACAAAAAACAATGACGTGCGGTTTTGGTGCGCCGGCGCCGCTCCCGCCGCGGCGACATCCGCCGCTCTATACGTCTATAATTTGGGAGACCTCGAATTAGTTTTAATCTCGTGGATGAGCGTGACGCTGACTTAACGTTCTCGAGAAATGTGTCATTAACGTTAATTTGAATGGTTGTTACCTTTTTTGTCATAATTTCTGGGGTAATATAAACAAAAGGTAAAAGGTAAAAGCCGCGCCATTAGTACTTTCAAGAAACAAAGGAAATAAAACCGAATACGTTTTACGGCTTGCTACAAAGTTTGTAACCGAGCCAGAAGTTTAGTGCTGTCGTTGATAATTACCGACCACGGGGGACTGTAATTTCGAAACAATTAAGTGGCAAAGATCTATGGGCTAGGTTGAGAGCGATTCCCGAATGACAACAACAAGCTTCAATGGACAAAAAGCACTCCTGCAAATTCTACTTTATATCCTGGATAATAACAATGAAATAGAAGGTTTACCTGCTTAAAACCGTGTACTAATCGGGCGACATTCAATAGAACAAGAAAAATGAGAATCGCTTCTCGCTGGCAGTGTCACCACGTCTTAATGAAGTTACGGTGTGGCCGCGTAATGTGACGGCTCGGTAATGGCTAACGAATTTACCCCAGAGGAGAGAGGGCACACCTTTTATGACCACTGTAAAATTAGCTTACTTTAACTATTATTTAATGTCATTTTAGGATGGGAACCGGGTGAGAGTGACAATTGTGGGAACTACCAAACCGTTGACAGACAGAATTTGAATGGATAATTATTTAGTAAATTCTCTGCTTGTCACGTTTCGAGATAATGATTAAATTGCTGAACATAATAGGTGTGTTGCTTTTACTCGTTTAGGACTCGCGTGTCTAAATTATTTCAAGATCATTACAAATGCGTGTACGAGAGATTTCGGGCAATTTAATTGTAATTATTTTTACTTTAAGTACATGTTTGTATTTTGTTATTAACTGCCGGTATTGCCCTGCGTATCGCTCCAAAATCAATAATTGATCAATGTTCTCACGATCCCCAGATACATTATTGGATTTAGTGAGAGACCTCTAACTCGGTATCGCGATGCGTGTGCGCAATTAAAACGAAACCCACAATCAGCCGCCATGTTTGTACACGGTCGATGTTAATAGCCTTTAGTAATTACATACCAGTATCAAGCTAACGTTGCTTCTCGGAAGGCTGATCAAATTAATAGAACCTATTTTGGCAACATTATGTATCATCCAAATATTTGATATAATTATTCAAGTCTTTATTGCATTCCGAGCCGATCTATACAACCCTGTAGCAGAAAAGGAATAAAAATAAGCAATAATAGGCACGCCACCGTCACACAGCGTCTCAAGTCTCGACTCGAGAATTTCATATCGCCACATTTACATGTATTCTATTCGAGGAACTAGCGGTCCGACCTCCCCGTCGTTATATCCGGGAAAAGAATATCTAAATTCAATTACAAAAAGGCTTCTACGCGAGGTGTGCCATTGCACCCGCGCCTCCTCCGAAAAGGGTGTATAACAACTCAATTTCTCCATATTATTAAGACGGTGGGGTGTGCGGGTAGAGTAGGGGTGGCTGCTACACAAAAAGAATGCTAATTTAAAATTCTTATTGCTGTGTTTGTATGCGCGCGCGCTTTATGTATCATTCGCGTAACAAAAGGCGGAGGAGAGAGCCGCCCGAGCGCGTAATTTCAATCTAATATTCAATTTGAGAAGTATCGCGAGCTTCACCCGCCATCTTTTATTTATTTTACTCGACTCCAAGTGTTTTCCGTGGATTCACAGATCATAGAAATAAACGGGATATGTTATTATGTGTCTTACACAAGTCGAGTCAGCGTCGTTCACATGCATGAACTCGACAACACCGTATAAAAATTTGGGGACTTTCATATCATTTCTTAGCTCTAGCTGAGTTCTATTTGCATGCTTAGTCAACATTTAATTGACGTCTTCATAGTCGTCCATTCGACGAGCCTTATCTTGCCAAAGAGCACTAAATTCGATTCGATATCTCAATCTAACGGCCGAAGATAATTGCTTCATTCCCACGACGCGAAGAAAATAAATTTCACCGGTCACAATGGGTGCTTTCCACAGACAATTCGCTTCTAAACGGGGGGTGATAGACGGGTAATGCTTGAGTCGTGATATATTAGTGAAGGAGCTAATGGTGACCCCTTACCACACCTCGTGAGCATACAGCGCTGAAGGGATAGAATAAGAAATGAGTATGGTAGAGGGGCTTAAAAGTGGCGCTAGTGACCGATAAGTTCGTTGGAAATTGGTATAATACCATCACTGGTATGGACATGTGATTTGAAGAAGAGGGTCAAATCATTTCAAATAAATAATTTATTCTATAAGTATACTAATCATTTTGTACAAATATTTCACACACCAAAATGCATAGCAATTTGTCGGTGTATGTAAGAGGTAGTCTGACACTAGCGCTTGTGACCGAAAAGTTGTGTGGAAATCAGTTGTCATGGTTTGCGAAGAATGAGGATCATGTTGTGAAAAAAGCTTTTAGAATGAATATAGTGTTACCAATGTAGAGAAAGACCAAAAAAAGAATCCTACAACATATGATATGAACCTACAACAGACAGGCACTTAAGCTTTTAACATGTTGATTCATATTACACTTTCTAAACAAAATGTCGAACCACAGGTATTGTTTAAAATATAATCGAATGTCAAGGATGACAACAGATTCTTCCAATTTATTTTGTCACGATCACGAATTTATTTGCATGAGGAAAAATAGGCTGGGTGAGGTCATACTTTCAGGAATTCAAGGCAACCTGTAGTTCATAAAATTATCAATTATTATTTATTTCCGTAAATTAGTTTTATAAATTATACTATCAGACAACTAGATGAAGTCGGTGTTCTTAGCTGACTAGACCGACACAAAGTCAAAGGTCACAGTCTCATTTAAAGTCCTGACATTATCTTGGTCAGATTGAGGATTACCTATACAAGTTAAGTGCGAAAAGAGTGTGCTTATGTAGATGGTTTGGTCACGTTTAGAAGATGATGATGATGTTTGATATGTAAGTGGAAACGCTGGGAGGGCACGCACTAGAGGGAACCTTATTGGTAAAGTTCTTTGGAGGGATCAGGTGCGTAGAAGTCGCAACCGGCGTGCGCGTGTGACTACATGTATGAACGTAAACGATGCAAGAAAATTATGTCAGATTCGCAGCATACTTATGGCGGAAAAAGGCGTGAGTTTCTGTTTGCGTGTAGGGATGCAAGTTACTGTGATGGCCTTTGGAAGAAAAAATCCCAGAGATTTGAATGAATTTTAAAGTCCAAGTGATCTAAGTGAAGATATGCTGTACCGACCCCAAATAAATTGGGTTATGCCTACGGACAGGAGGATGCCGACATTGCCCAGGTCAGATCAATCGTACCAGGACTGAGCAGATTAGTGTTTGTGATGGTCTTAAGAAGAAAGAACCACACAGATTGAGAGAACCTAACCAGTAGATATAAATAGTGGAGCTCAACTGAACTCAGAACTAATGACCTCATTAATTTGGTCAGATCAATCGTACGAAGACTAAGCAGATGGTCTTTAGAAGAAAGAACCACACAGATTGAGACAACCAGTCCAATATAAGTCGTGTACATCAACTCTGAACTTAAGGTAGCCTTTTGTTTAATAGTGGCTAGAAATGAGGTTTCATTTGTACATGCAAGGTAATAAAAATGCAAGAGTGGTAAACGCGACCGCATGTGGGCTCTATCGATGCACCACCATGTACTTGGTGCTGTTGCTATACAGATAGTCAATAAGTAGATAGGTACTAAAAGCTGCAAAACATTTTTCGATATATTAGATTCACTACAATTTGCATTTAGATCGATATATTACGGTTCTGCAGTGAAATTGTAGAAAGAAACCTTTATGGTGTGACTTCGTCTGTATGTTTATGTGTCACAGCTTCAAATTTCAGGAACTACCTTCTTGTGGTATTTAAAGAATAAAGTAAACAATTTGTTTACTCACAAATCAAGTGATGAATTGATTGTTAAAGTAGGGTTCTCTTTTAATTGCATTAGGTAAGTAGAAGCCGAAACAGGGGGTTGCAATTGTATAGGTACTTAGTTATTATAGGTTAATAAACTCAAGTTCCATATTAGTATAAACCCTTCAAAAACAAACTTCTTAAAAAAAATGTCTAAAGATAACGTAGATAATATTCCTTAGGTGCGGAACCAGATTTCGTCTTCGCCAGTTTTTTAACACTTCGAAACTCATGGAGCCATAACACGAAAACGCTAGTTTGCAAACGACATGTCAATATAGGTAGGTATGTATGTAAACTACAAAATGATTGGCTATCCGCTGTGGGCATACCTACAATTGGTTTAATGGAATATTAAAGATCAATGTGCGTCTTGCTCAATTACGTAGCATGTTGTATTGTTGCACGGTCGGCCATCGGAGTCGCTAAGTATGTTTTTTAATGTCAGTTAGTGTGTGCAGAAAGCGTATGCGGGAGTTTCCTGATAATTTGCCTGACGACGCGCCTTCGCGGCGGCCACTTACAGTAAAACCCCCTTTTCAATGTCTTCGCGTTATAAAAATGTTATTATTGGTACAAAACAGTGAAGCGATTACTGACAACGACTTTTACATTTAAAGAAGAGCTGTGGTTACTATGTCAGCGATAATTATGGGGGAACGTAATAAATACGTATTCTAGTTTGTCAATCAAGTTGGTATTGTTAGATTTTTTATTGCAATAAAATTGAAACACGGACGATACACATCAGTGCATATCACCAAAGTACATAATAGTGTAGCTTAGTTCTAATGAGATTAGGAGTCATCATAACAAATCTTTTTAATACGAATTAGGTATTCGAATTTATCAATATCCTAATCTTTTGATTCATCGTTAGTAAGTTGTCGTATAAATAGCGTTACGGTATTTATAAGAATTCCTTTATTTTCCTTTATAAAGATCCAAAACCAGTAAATCATGGGGTCCAAGAATCAAGCCAGGGAGAGAAAACAATAAATTAAAAAAACACAATATCAAGATAAAAACCGACATTGTCGCATGATTAACGATCAGATTTAAATTTTAAAGCAAAACTTTACGAGAGCACCTTATAACGAACACGACTAGCTACGTTTATAATTATAATTAATATTCTCACTGTATTAGAGTGGTCGACGGTAAAAAAACAAGATTCGACGCGAGAATTAATAACAAACAAATGGGCTACCTGCGGTGTTTTTTGTGAGCCCCCACAGGTAAGCTCGCGATGATGAAAGAAACTCATATGTGTCTGTCTTAAAATTTAAACAATATTGTACGATTTTGACACGGTTGCACCTTTTTATGGGGTTCGTCAGGCTTCCATTCATAGGAAGTAGCGGTGTACAGAAAAAATCACACTCCGCGAATTCCGCTACTGGGCGGCAGATGGCGGCAAGCGCCCACTGACAATTACCTGCAACAGAAGGAAAACAAACATTACACTCTGCGGGTTTCTGACTCTAAAATAATGAACAATATGGCAGTCAAAAAAACTCTTACTGTAATGATACTGTTTTTTTTTTAACTAGTAGATAAGATCAGAGTTTCACTACCTGACTACTCTGAGAAGAAACGACGAAAGAAAGTCAGAGGTCATAGTCTCTTTTAAAGTCCAGACATTATCTTGGTCAAATCATATAAGACCCATGCAGATTAGTGTCTGAAATGGTATTTTGAGGAAAGAACCACACAGAATGAGGAGACCAGATCTTCAGACTTTGTAACTAAACTATACCTTCGCAGGTTTCACATTTCTTTATCGCTGCGGCTGATTAAAAAAAAACCAAAGCTGCATTGGAAACAAGAAACCAACGAATCAAAATCCTGGACAAAAGAGAGGAACTCTTAACGTGATACCATAATGACAAAACAGAAATATGATTTCGATTAAACTGTGCGACGGAGACGGCTCGATATGAGCTTTTGTGGGTGCAAAAAGGACAGGAAACTAGTTAATAATAAAAGTATTTTATTTGTATAGTGGGGTAAAACACCCCCGCTGCGGGCTGTTTGGTCGGGACGGCATCCATCATCATTATATTAACCGATTTAACACTTTTGAACAGATTCCTACTGCTGGCATTGAGGGGACAAATGTGCAAGTCTCGCCCGACTATTGTGAGATTTGGTGCGGGAACTAATTTATTTGGTGTACAATTACTTACTCCTTATCGAGCGAACAGTATGGAACTGATGATGCATCGACTCGAGAGCGTTATCGATTAAAGTCAATCTAGGTCCGTACCGTCCATGTTAGGAGTCAGTTTCTGACCTAGCCTATAGAATTCCCTGTTTGGTCACGTCGTGAGGATTATTAATTACAGGAGCCGTGGAAACCGGGTCGAGATATTTTATCAGATTTCTAATTACGGCGCCTTCAAGTTCACTCAGCGCTTTGTCTACAAAATTGTGTTACGATGACGTTTCAATACGAAAACAAATTGCATCTGAAACTCGTTCACGCTGGATGGCAAAAAAATCGCTGCGCTACTTTTGGTAGCGATCAGGTTTGTGCCCGATTGTAGCGTTTATGGCAAACCTCCAGCATTATTTTATTGCATAATTGAGAGTGTTTTTACGTCAATTATTTTCCAGCGTAACATTAATTGACATGTAACATGTTCATGTGATTATAAATATTTAACAGTCCCTACGCTGTTATCTATTTCAATAAAATGTGGAATTCTATGTTGATCTATATGGAGGAAATGCAATTAGATGAAATGATGCATGTCGATATTAAAATAGGCATTGATATGCAAAGTCGGCTCGTTACCGATGCGGGCGGTGGCGGCCGGTCCCATGGCTTGTTCACAAATTTTTGTTCGCTAATCAATAAGATTGACCCTAATACCAATTACTATTCAACAGTAACAATGACGCTTGCTTACAATAGACGGGGTATTGTTTATTCACTGCCTGTTTTATCTAGTTGTACGTACTCGCTATAGGTAGGTATGTTTGATACCTAGTTCTTGTTGCTCAACTCGTAAAAGTCAATAATGACAAAAAAATTACGATGTCAGTGAACCGACTGCCGGCGAACCGAAAGGGCGCGTGCGAGTGTGGTCAGAATCTTACCCAATAATTATAGCCAGTGATTAAATATCTCGATAAGACTCATTCCGCTAATTACTCCCTAAAGCTAAACACGGTTTTTGCCATCGACATAATTTAATAAGCATATCCGATGACCGATGCCATAGATAGGTGGCGGGCCTCGAGCGATTCTCGCTAATACCTTTATAATGTTGTTATTACGGAATTTCTTTTAAGGAAAATACGGCAGACGAAGACACGGTCTCATCGCGAGGTCAAAGATGAATGACCATGTAAATGCGTAATGAAAGCCAGAAGACTCCTGACTCGAATCACAGTTGTTCACAACTCATACACATTACAATCAATTTAAAACAGCGTATGTGTACGAGCACTATGACATTGCGTCTGGGCGAGTCGACATCGCGTGTGGCGAACGCGACCGTCTGTCTGTCCAACGGTTAATTCAATAAAACGGGAAAGCAGTTCGCTTGTTTGATCTGTCGATACTAAACTTCTAAACAAGTCAACATATGCGGTTCATGAATTCTATGCAAATGCTAGTGGTTAGAATGCGTGTTTATGTAGATCGGCAATAAAAGTCGTGTCGCAGCGACTGTGTGCCAGAGAAGCGATCTGACCTCGCGATGAATGACTCCCATTAGCATCTCATAGGTTTAATTAGGGATCCACGCAACGGCCGGTCGCCCACGTCAACGCGTGGCCGTGTGTGGGCAATCAAATTAGTGACGACCAGACAATGGCACCGAGTGGAGCGTACAACCCCACGACAAAACGTTTCCTTGCAATCTTCGATCACCGGATTAAGGGAGTCTCGTCTCGCACGTTTTATCTCCGATTGTCCGCACTTAACGCACACTTTACGCCGAGTGCCCCTCGAGAGGAAATTGAAAGCGATCGCTTTCCCGGCTATCTTATCTGTAGTGTTGTACTAATTAATCGATGTAGCGCGAAGAGGTCGTCGTTAGAGGTAAATAATGCTGGCATTGTGGCCGCCGGCGGTGATTTATCGGTGTGAATAGACAAAAGTGTCGCGGGCGGAGCGGGCCGGTACAATGGTGTGGAATGTCGTCGCGGGCCGCTCGCTCGCCGCGCTCGTGCGACGTGAATGCGGATTATTAATAACCCGCTCCGGTTCGGCACGACGCGGACGGCCGCGAGACGGTTTGAGCGACTCCCATCGCACTCCTCGCCCGGAGCGCCTGAGCGCCTCCACCTGTACGGCACCATATGACGGCGTCACCGTTTATTATCGATACCTTTAATGACTGCATTGATGCAAACATTCCGCGTATGGTTCGCGAGACTAGAGGTGTACAAATAACAATGTTACCTAATAATATTAAAGATCGATCAATGTTTTCCAAATTCTTAAATTATTATATTCATCAGCCCCTTGTGTTCTCCCCTACGGTTATCATCCCCGCGTCCATGACTACAATGCATAACAATAGAGTCAACGCGGATTATAACAAAATCCCCAAATTGTGTGGGTTCATATTTGCGCTCAACAATAAGACAAAATAGTGATAATGTCACATGTGTGTGTAGTTTACCGCATTCGGAACTAATTGAGAATATTTCATAATGTTGCGATTATAATGAAAGGGACATCTGTCTAATGCTGAATAATCATCAGCATGTCCAAAATCGATCACCTTTTGTTAGGTATTCTCTAATATTTTCCCAAATGCCCTCATGCTTTTGTTAAGTTTTTGGGGTAACAATGAGGAAACTAGCTCATTATAACATCGTGACTCTACAATAGGAAAACAGCAATAAACAAAAAAAAGTCGGCCAACGAACTGTCAGACTAATGTTAAATAAAAGGTTGACGCGTCGAAAGCTATAGCTAAGTACGTACTTAATTTAAAATGTCGATAAAAAACAACGGAAAGTGGAAAGGGCAAAGTGCTCAGAGGCGTGTTAAAATGAAAATGCACTATGAAATTACCTTTCACGTTTTGTTGATATCGGTGAAACTTAATGAGATCATTTTTTGTGAACTAGCACTGAAGCCCTGCGTCGTCGTCTTGTCACGTAGTACTTCGCAATGGGCACCATTATATCGACAACGACACTCGCCCAACACTATTGGACTCGACTAAAAGATTGCTTATGAGAAAAAATGTACCTATGATGTTGAGTTATTTTGTAATCACTAAGAAATAAGGAGTGGTTTATTATAACTTTAAATTTATCGAATATGTATGATGTCATAACTTCATTTAATTTATCATGTAATAAATTAGCAAAAATCATAATGCAGTGCCATATTTGGTCCAACGGCTCACAACACCTGATTCATAATAAAAACTTAATTACGATAACTTAATAAATGATTTATAATTTTTAATTTATGGCGAGAACACAGTCGTAATTCAGTAGCATTATTAAAAACACTGATTGAACAATTTAAATCTAAATTGATTTCACCACAGACGATTGTGCTAGGTCTTTATTAAAAAACCTGAGTGAGTTAAAATTTTAAGAACGCTCTGTTTGACACTAGTCTATATTGTCGTTGATTTTCTGAGATTTTTAATGTGTTGAACTCACGATTTACTTTTTTGCGTCATTCTCAACGTCCACTCAGTAAGTAGCCATGTCGTGAGTGGCTCGATTCGTTACCGAAAACTATAATTAGTTTTACCGTTACCGAATACTTTACATTTTCAATGTATATCGAGCTTACTTATTGATAGTCGTAACAATGGGAAGCGTGACAACTCATTGTTTATTTTCCTAGTAACACTGACGGCTGTTATTGTCCTCTGCTTGTCACTTGTTTTCCGGGTTGCCATAAAAACTTATAATTGCACTTAATACACTTTTTATGGCCGTATCTTTGATTACTTCGGTATTCCCAAATTCTAACATCTATTACGTTAGATCTTTGCTCAGTTGTTAGTCAAGTGCGTCGTACATCGAGATTTCCATATTTCATATTTGTATCATTAACACGTTCTAATGCTAATTGCCGGAGTCTTGCGACAAAAAAGTGCTTCCACCGTGTAACACTTATTAAGTGCGTCGTCTTTTTCTCAAAATTTAATTATCGACATTAGTTTGACACCAAAAGCGGTGGTGGCTGGGTCGCTGCACCGACCGACACACGCGTTGTTTGCGAAACTGTTCATCGACAAACTGAAATTCCGTTTCAATTTGTAGAAAGCTGATAATTGTCCAACGACTGACCGAAACTAAAATTGAAATGACAATAGACCGATGTTGTAAGTGATTGATTGGATTTTACATTAATGACTGGTATGACAATAATAGTGCATAGTATCGCTAAATGGATGACATTATGTCGGAGCGTTGCCACGTCAAATATGAAGGATGAGGTCCTACATTTGTCCTGCACACGCATTCTAACTGAATTCAATAGACGGCTCGGCCCTTTGAGACCATCGGTTAATAGCGGATGGATAGTCATTTCTGACTTCATCATTTTGACTTTTGACTTATTATTTACGGTCAGCGATATACGAGCTTTATAGATAAGTCATTGTAATAATGCCTTTTTAGAACCTTGGAAATTGTGTAAACATTATTTGTAATATCTTATATTTGGAAACATAATAGGTACACGTACACGAATCACTAACAACATTCGTGATATTTAAACAACATGATGAAACCGTTAAACCTAAAAAATAAATTAGCATGAGTGTTCAAAGACAAATAATAAAAGCCAATTCACAAGTCAGCATCTACGTAAAAACTATCAAATTATGGCTACAACTATTCGAAAATGTACCACGCGTGATGCTTGCGTTAGCACGCCAGCGACCAATAGGATCGCAATGAAAACCTTGCCTCTTCATAAAATAGCTCGAAGACACCCCGGCCGCTCACTAAATTACGCTTTATTAAATCACCTTAAGGCTTAAATCCGTTTACACCCATCAGCTCAGGCGACACAGCTAATAAGTCAAATAGCTTTACCAGGTGTCCGACAAATGGAAAACTACTAATTAAAGTAGGTACTTGTGCGTCGAGACTTAAATGGAATAACGCACAGTCGGTCGTAAGGAGTTTAATTAATCTGGCTGCTGACGCAACGCACGGATCGTTTTCTTTCTATTAGTGTCCGAAAGCAGTTTGTTCAATTGATTCGCTGTGTAGCAATAAACAGGCCCAGTCTCTCTGGTGTTTGTGCTAAGAATTTGAAGAGTTAACGTTTCTAAAGATCAAAGAGACGGATGATTAGCGGATCACTTGTAGATATTGTTGTTACATAAGCCCGTACTAATGGTGCTAGGTACATGTAAGAAGTAATTGTGATGTACGTTTTAGCACTTCTTTATGCCCAAGGACTACAAACAATTGGTTAATTGCGTTCGTGTCTACTGTCTGCGACGTCACCAGTCACCAGCGACGCATTTCAGCTATTTCGATCACAATAATACGAGAGCAGGAATTTATTCTACCGAAAACTCCTAATTCATATCGTTAGAAGATAATTGCGGCAAATTGTCGTAATATTTGGAAGGTAACGCCATTAAAATGTGTTCCAATGTGAGACAATGTGTTCCTAATGAACGTTGGGACAAGTAAAATAAATTATTTACGCCACACACTGCGACGACACTGCTTCAAATTTGGACTGACATAAAAGAAGATGTAGAAATCTGGGTAACGACATAAAGTGAATGGACAACACTGTAATTACCGTGGGCCGCGGAGACTCCGCCGAGTCCGTGGTGCGTATCGTCACATCACTAATTGTCAAATTCGAGGGCACCACGCCACGTTATTTATCTACCTTACAGCTCTACTTTTATTCCAGTTTTATTATATTTTTTTAAAGAATTTAATAAAAAAAACATTTTTGAATGCTTTTTTTTATTAAATTCTGATATTATTCATGTCGAACATAATAAGTTAAGATACAATAGATCCAGTTCAGTAAGGATCCTATTGTCATAAAGTAGACGACATTTGGAAGACATTAAAATTCCCTGGATCGTATAATTACATATGACACATTTTAACATTAAGGCACCCACGCACGGTCTATGTTGTGCCTCTAAACTAGTATAATTTGTGTTAAAGCCGTAATATATGAGAGTTTAGAGGCTCGCGTTCGGCGTTCCATGCATTCGATCGTTAATAAAATTATCAAAATCTAAACAGGTTTTACGAGTATCGCTCGTGCGTTCGAAAGAGTTCGTTTCGGTTCGTCTTATGAATGGAAATGGTTTTTGGTATTTTAAGTGTTTATAAAGGTCGTAAATAATTTATCGCTGCGTGATACTTCCGTCGGTCGAATTTAAATGTTTAAATCGATGAACGCGCTAACTCGTACGGCTACCGGATTTTAATTCGCATACACATAATAAATGACTAAAGTTTTTGATTTATTTCATACTGTTTAATTACACGAGTAATTTAGATCGTATTGATTTAATTAACAGAATCGTTTTGAGATTGATTTTCGAACTGTGTGAACACATTTTGAATGTCTAAAGATTCTAATTTGAAAAGTATAATTTAAATGTTTGAAAGCATTTAGCTAGCAATCTTAGATACGAATCTTAGGAGTAAAATAAGAACACATAGAAGGAACTTTCCTTAAGTTAATGTGAAGAAAAACCTTTACCGATGTTGTACAAACACGCATACTTTTATGCAAATACCGTATTTCTGTTGCGTCAGTAATCGTGATTCAGCCTAAACTACTTAGTACCGACTAGGTGACCGGTAATTATTCCGATCACACGTGGACATGGGTTACGGCCGGCCTTAAACGTAACTTTAAATGTTGCGTTTATAGGGTAACGACTTACAACTTGTCTTTATCGATTCAAATAATGGCAAATTGATTGCAGCCATAGTCGTGCCAATAAGTGTTGGCAATGGTAGGAGAGGTGCACACGAAGTTTATGAATACTTGAGGGATACTGGATAAGGCTAAAAGTTTATTGAATTCTTGGAGGCATAAGACGATTCACGGAACTGTTAAGCAAATTGTGCAAATATGTAGGATTTGTAGTTTCGAAAATTTGAAGTGTCGCTTAAGCGATGTGCCTCTCCAATACCGTGTGAGTGGGCCTTTACATATAAATATGCAGAGCACAAAGGTACTCAAGTCCAAAATGTCGTATCAATTAAACGAATAAAGGCACTTACGTTCTTCTTCATTTAAACAGCCTTTTAATAATTACATTAGTATGCATAAACTAATGATTACGTCGAGAGCCCTTGTTCAGGTTCCATTGGAGTGTACTCGAACATAGTCCGGGATCTCATATATCTAACACTTGAAGGTACTTAACTACTCTTTTGCATATTGCACATAAAGGTACTTACATGTTAATTCAAACATTATTACTGGGTTACATAACTTTTGTGAGAGGAAAGCGACGTTGCGGTTCTGTCTAGGTTCGTGATTCTAAGGTAAGGTAAACAAATGTTGTTGGGTTTTTCTGGTCATCATTTGATTGAAATTTTCATCATTGTATCATCTTAGTAACAGCTTGAATGGGTTCGTTATATTTCGTGTTTGTTTGGATCAGATAGAGGTTTATCGGAAAAACAAGCAATACTTAAAAATACCTCCATCTTTACATCTGACAAACAACGGCATATTACTTATTAGGAACTAGTAGCTAAATTATAAACAGCCCCAATGGCCGATCGATGGTGAAGCAACGCTTGGAGAGTTTGTCCAGGGATTGGTTGCCATTTATCACATATCAAGAGCCCACTGTGCCTCAGGAAGCACGTAAAGTCTATAGTCCTAGCTGTTATTTGTAGATCTTTGACATTTGTTTCGAGAAATCAGAACCCCGAAAGCCTAACCAAGGGGTGATGGGTCACTGGGCTATGGAGGTCAGATAGCCAGTTGCTCTATGTAACACATTGTATTCAGCTGTGTGCTGTTAGATGTATGGAAGCCAACCCCAATATACAACCAAACATATATTATACCGTGCCGCAGTTTCACCCGCGTAGGTCCCGTTCCCGTGGGAATACAGGGATAAAAAGTAGCCTATGTGTTAATCCAGAGTCTCGGCTAACTCCATACCAAATTTTATTAAAATCCATTCAGTAGTTTTTACGTGAAAGAGTAACAAACATCGTCACAAACTTTCGCGTTTATAAGATTAGTAGGAAGATATTACTAAGTACATTTTCTGTTTAAGCTTTCAAAAATCATAAATGTAATGTCGACTTGCGTAAGTCTAATTTTATGTCTTCACTCCAATAAATATTTGGATGTTACGCAACTGTTTTACGTACGTTCTTAAGTGTTTGGTGGCAGAAGTCAATTGGCAATTTTATCGGATTCACTATGAGTAAGATCGTTCATGTGGGTGGCATCTTCAATCTCCGGAATTACTGTTCTGGTTTTAATTGGGTTATCCCTATTCAAAATTTCTAGTGTTAATTAAGAAAGCCCATTGAATTTACCTGTCGTTTTTCTCGGAAGTTCTTTATGATTCACTCTTTAGTCGCCATCGAAGCCTTAATTATTAAATTCTTCTAAGTTACAAGCAGTTCTGTAGTAATCCTATTAACTCAGTTGCAACACCGAGTGAATCATATCCTAAATATAATCAAGGCCAGTTCCAGATTGAGTTATGACAAATCATTTGGCCAGCAAAACGCAAATACCTATGTGTAACAAAGGGCAAACATAATGGATCTTATTAACTATGGTGCTTGTTTCAATTCGTGCTGTTTTAATACTGGGTAATATTTCAGAATTAAAAATCAAAGCATTATGTATCCTCGTTACACAGATTGGTTAGTTGTAGCCAGCAGTCTCCAGACTAGATTGTCCTGTCCTGTTTTACAGTTCTTTAAACAGCTACATAGGTACATGTGTCTTCTACTTAATTACTTGTTTAACTGATTTAGTTAAGTCTTTATATTTCCTGTGCGTTATCCAATCAATTTTTTTCTTTCTTTTCTTTTCCATTTTTCTTTCGTTCTTATACTCACATAGCTGTTTAAGTTATTATGCATAAGAAACTAAAACAAATGAGTTATAATTAGGTATATTAACCTTTTATTAGAAAAGACCACTGTTATATTTACGAGCTAAAATAAACACAAAAGTTACGTAAGTACTTACTTAGGTTTGGGGTTCCCCAAGGCACTTTATTTGGACTCCAAATTATTATAAAAATCGTCAGTTTGTTTAAGAAAACACATTATCTAATAGGTAGTTGTGATTAATAAGCAGAAGTTATATTTATAACTGTCGTTACAACAGTAAGCACTAAGTCGACCAACAGACATTTACTACTGGCACGGAATGATAAGCAATTGATCCAAGCAGTAGTTCCAAGTAACGAAGATGTTTCTCTTAATATTTACGACCACCATATAACATTATTAGTTGTATCCAACTGATGCCACCCATATGACGGATATATAATAATGGTCACCTTAAAACATGGGATCCCTAAAACGAACAGTAAAAAACCAAAAAGCGATATCAGATTGCAGTAACATAAATAATTCGTTTTTGTTGGACATATAAAAAACTGTTGTGACACCGATGCTTCACCTGTAGATAATGTTTTGGGCGTAAAACCGGTAGCGACAAGCAAAGGAGGTTATTCATGTATTGGTACAGATACACAATCTAACCTTGGGAATGGCCAAATGGCCACATGCTTAAAACTTTATGAATGGATTAATAGTGAATATGAATGAACGTTGGTCAATGCCTAAACGCGAGTGGAAATCAAATTGTATGACGTTATCGAAACGGCTTTAATTGAATTAGTAGGCTTTAGTTGTAGGCTTGGATGATTGATAAACTGTTTGATGTCAACAACAACGATAGTGTCGTGTCAACTGCAAAACTTATGGTTGGTGACGTCTAAACATCTGAATACAGAAATTATATGTAAAGCTCTTTTAGAAAAACTGTCAGCTTCAGGAGTACCTATTTGTAAATGTAATTAAACTTTTAATTTGCACATTAACAAGATAACCAATTTGCAAAAATCAATATTCATTTTTTTTTCATTGAAGTCGTATATTTAAATGTTTATTACATAACTATTATATTTCTGTCATAAATTCTCGTAAATTAATGTTTTTACGATGACTATTATATTAAAAAACTATGTAGTAGGTGGGCTACCTAGTTCAAAAATTATCAGTCTACAATTGACATAATCCCAACACCCACGGATTTTTTTACGATTTGATCCCAGCTTAAGTATGTTAAGTTATCGAATGTGACGTGATAATAGGTAATAGAAAAACGTATTTGATTAGAAATATTTTCGACAATTTTGTGAAGCTTTGACTCGAAGAACGGTTCTTTTTCAAAGTATTGTCATTTTTATATTTGTAGCCTAAGAATACAGTACTGAACTAAAAGGAAATATACTTAAAATCAATCATGAACAGAAAAAGCTACGGAAGGCGCTACTAGAAAGCTACACAACAGACACAATTGAAAACAAACACGCACTACCAAACACAGTCATTACTTAGTAAAAGCAAACAAATGAACATCTTCCAAAAGAACTATCAAATCAAAAGAGTTCCAACTCCGTTGATTTTCGACAAAAGCTCCAACAGACGAGACTAGGAGCGATAATGAGTGCGCCCGCGCCGCGCCGTGTAAAACCGGTAGGACGCAGCCATCGCTCACCGTTACCTAGCACTTTCTGCCTTATAAACGATGTGGTAACTGTGATTTCAATCGAAACTACTTTTAATTAATTTTCTACTACATTATCTATCACTCGAATAGTCATAATAATCGAGAAGATTGACTCGATAATTATGATTGGGTAAGTTATGGAATAGTTTTACACTGCCATATTTAAATTTTCACCAAATTAATTTATAAATCATTTGGTGTTGATGGAATCACTTTATGTTTATGTTGCTAAACGAGGTTAGTTGAGAATTATAGTTGGAAGACCGCGTGGGCAGAATACCTATGTTCCTTTTGTAATAAAAATACAACAGTTTTGACCTTACATGTCAACGAACGTCGTACGCATACTGACAAGACATTTTTAACTTATTACTTTTTTTACCTACTGGCTTTCCAAATAACGAAAAGAAGATTTACTATCGCATCAACTTCTGAATTTAAACAAGGCTATCAGGAAAACACTCAATTTCCAGCTTAAAAAATAAAGTAAAACCTTAACTATATTATACAAACACTAAAAAAAAAAGTAGTGGTCCTTAAAACGGAGTATTCCCGTTTCAGCACCTATTTTTTGAGCACCTATGCATTTAGCACCAAAGGTATTCCCATTTCCCATAGGTTAATGCATAGGTGCTCAATAAATAGGTGCTCAGACGGGAATACTCCTTAAAACATTCACCGGAACCTTTAAGGAGGTCAGATTAGCTGGATCATAAGTATGAAGTCCCCTCGTTCTTGCAATTAGGTGTAATGACAGTTTCGTACGCATTAAGAATCCGGTTATTTCCATTCTAATTAATATACATCTCATAATAAAACCTTGAACTTTTGATTACCGAGAACTGGACAATGGGTCTCGTTATGTTATAAATGTCTTTACTTACAGAAACGAGCGCACAACAATCAAACGGACGGACGGACGCGCCTATCTAAGTAATTAATCGTAACTTATGATTGATTAAACACATTAAATGCGAGCACGATTCCTATTTGAATATTAAATCTATTACTGCGGGTGACATAATACTTAATACAATTTTAATCTGAGTTATTGCATAAAAGATACGACATATTTAAGTTTTGGAAACAATATGGGCGTCTCATGCATAATACATGAAATGACAGTAAGTCTAATGGAAAACGAATCGGGAATTTATGTTAAATAATAACAATAGTTTAATTGTTGAATAAACGATCCTCTACACTTTAAAAAAGTAAGATAAATTATGTTTACTTAGTATCAAATGTCAAAACGCTCATATTTTTCGGAGAGACGCGAAGATGCTGTAGGAAATATCACGGAGCACTGGTTAGATGAACTATTGTAAAATATTTTGTTAGTGCAAACGAGGTAAACACGTGTATTTACTATTTATCGACAAGGTTGTCGAGTGGCCAACCCTTTACACGATGGCACCCGCGCACGACGCGTCGCTCGCGCATTTCGACAAACAACGTCTAGTGATGCGGAACGCAAACTCTGATGTCGATATTTACACAACCACCGCAAACACTGACACTCGATATTTGTCCAACTCCCAGCTAATGGAGGCACCTACATATTATATTATTTACAGTTTGTAAAATTCACACCACGCAGCTACTGTAATGAAGTTGAGATGAACATTAACTAGAAAATACACAATAAAATATTTTTACGATCAGTTTATTTAAGGTTAGAAAGATCAGAATTAATATTAACAAATTAGGTACCGGTTTACATAAACTGTAGGTACGAAACGGTCATAACTTCACAAGGATTATATTTAAAATAAAATAAAAACGTTTAAAACGAGGGAAAAAAGGAATGTAAAGCCATAACTTAATTTTGAATTCCGTTCGGTTTGTTCCCGTCTCTCTGTGAACGCGCCCAGCAGGGGGCGCTATCGTTCTCACCTCACGACGCGAGTGGTAGCCGGTCTTTAATAAGTATCGATAAAATATGTCGATAAAATATGAATATTTATAAATATTTTCGATACATGCCCAGTAATGCCCACATCGCCTACTTCTAAAGTTTGTTGCTTTACCTGTGAGGCTGTGAGTACTCGACCCCCGAGAAGTACGCTGTTTTTAAATCAAACTTTATTTAAAATTGACAAATGGCCATTTATTTCAAATGTACGGCTGCCGCTGGCACTACTTATTTCTATTAGAAACTATAAATCTGGCTATAATAATAACATTATGGTCTAGCAACTATTGATGTCAGTATTTACGCGAAAATGACGATAAATCTGCATTGAATATAAGCTCATGCAGTGTCAAAAACTTAAGCACAGCTCAAACGAGTTCTCAAACATTCAATTTGTAAGTGGAATTATTCGGCTTTAAATTAATAGCCGGCAAAGTGTATGGGGGACAGAACTAATTAATCTCTTGATGGTATTTCACATTAATTAAACATCCGAAATTGGCTTCTTAAAATAGATCTTAGTGCTTAAAAATAAGGATCAAATTCGCGTACCCTTAGTGGTAATCAGTACACGAACGACATCGTTGAAGACTATCATAGTGTGAGGTCTATTTTATTATTACGAAACTTTATTTTTCTTTATAAAAGCCTACGCTTATCCATGAGAAGATTCATGAAAATTAAATGTCTCATAACAATAGGATATAGTCGTGGACACCGAGATTATAAAGCGTAGTTTACACGATACGATCTGTTGACTCGAGGCCTTCCGTGAGAAGGACGAAATTATATTTTTTCAACACCAATTACGTAACGCCTAAATGTGACCGAAAACAACGTTTAAACATAACGAGCATTAGTAAATACTGAGTAAATTTGTTGTGGAATTTTAGTATGGACATGGCTCCGGTTGTTATACCAGCTACTATAGGAACTAAACCGAGGAGTTAAGTTAACCTAAATATACGTCTCCGAAAATATGATAGGTAAGTACTGGTTGTAACTTTATTCTGTTTATTAGTAACGAGGTTTTAGAATAACAATAATGATAGCTTTCAAATCTTTAGTAATAAATCATACAATCTATTTTTTATATGTCTAATAGTTAATCAAATTTAAGCAACTGTTGCGAGCAAGTGTGATCGTTATTTTTTTTTGCCGCTGCTTCGCGTAATTTTCGCAAGTTCAATGATTAGTCTTATTTATGTAGCATTAATCAGTTGGACCACGATCATCGCGCCACGTTATATAAAAATATATTCCACGACAATTATTTATAAAAATTACACCACTTATTCAAAAACGTAGGGACATAACGTCGACTATGGTTAATCGTTATTTAGTGACAGTGTTGCCATGTCCATGTTTTTACGACCGTAATCAAAACGTGATTGTCGCGCATCCAAAAAAAAAATACTGACTTAATTGTGGCGGGCGAGTGTTGATGATATAAGCAGTAATTACTTACCTCCGCATCCAAAATGTTATTAAAATCCGCTTAACGTTGTGATGAGCAACTACCGGTTCAGTAATACTTCTCTGGGACAAACAAGTGACAATTTCTATGAAGCCGTACCTTAGACTTATCGTTCAAAAAACATCTTCTAATCGGTCGCCGTTAGTGGCAAAAAAAAAACGGAGCTAGCCTCGCATTGTATTGAAACTACGTTGGGCGTACTCAAGGTCGAAATGTTACCACTTACGTGCGGTTTACTGTGCGTACTCTTCAGGATTAGGCCGCATGTCTGTAGTTAAGTATAATAACAGTGAAATGTTACCACTAACATGCGGACGACTGTACGTACGCACGTAATTATATCAATGTTCAATTTATATCTATTACATAAATAAGGGACATTTATTACTAATTTATTTATATATCAACTATGGATGACTTACAGCTAATGCAAACAGAATAAAATAATAGCATGTGAGACACACAACATGACAAGAGAGAGACATTTTATTACAATATAATCTATTAAATATACTGAACTAATTTAATTAAACACATAAAGTTTTAAATGAGATTAAAATTTCTATTAGGGTACTATTGTATGGACTTTATGTCAAGTTCTGCAATTTAACTTAGCTGGTCTGAAGTTCTAATAAAAAATCAAATGCAACTTTGTGTGGGTACAAGCGACCACACGTCAGTGGTAACGCTTTGTCCTTGAGCCTACTAATTATGGAAATTCAATAAAATTTTGAGACCAGTTTATACTGGTTTCCACAGACATGCTTTCTACTGTACTTTACTACTTTTTGCTGAACTGGACCTATTTGGCGCAGCCGCAAGGCACATAACTCCTTATTTTGTTTATTTTTACTGTCATTTTTTTAGTTTCATTCTTTTTTTTTGTACCTATTTTTATTTTTAACGTGTGCCTGTGTCGTGCTAAATAAATGCTTTTTCTTTCTTTCTTTCTTCTTTCTAACCTGACTTAACCATCAAAGGCATTTCAAATGCGGCAAAAATACATCTGTCTTTATCTGTAATGATTTTGTGAGACATAACCGAGCAATATTTTATTTTTACGTATTAAGCCACACCTGTAAGTCCAAGGAGCGTTTAAGGCGGTGCATTTTCTAAAATAATTATCATGAACATCTTTTGCGGCAGTCGACGCCTGGGGGCGCTATTGTTTTAAGGGAATTTTTTATTGCTTTTGGCAACCCAACAATGGGAGCGGCCGAGAGGGTAATTTCGTCCGACCGATGCTGTTTAGCTTGTGGCGTTCCGGCGACAGTGTGCACACCGCCTTACTTGGTACCTTTTTAAGGCTTTTAAAATGCATTCAATTTATAATGATACCGCGTTTGACTGTGACTTCATGCTGTATAAGTTTATGGATAATTTTAGATTTACACAACCCTTTTTAATTAAAACAAAATTATAACACTAAAACACCAACGTGTCGATATATAAATTTAATTACTTACACACCAGTTAATTGGAGGCAAAATATGAAATTGTTTTCACGGCCACTCCTTTTATTACTAAGGATAATAGTATGTATTAAATTTTACACCTTTCGACTCGATACGATATAACGAGGCCTAATATTAACGTGTAATTAAATCATAAACTAAGATAAAGATCGTATGGTATAAAAAACACCGCTGCGACGTACTAATCCGTTGATTTACAATTACTCGTAATTATTACTTACTCTAATTGCGGGCAATTTTAATTATCAATAAAATGGGAATTTGGAAGTGGGTCGATTTATGGCGGCACTCGCATGACAAATTAATGCTGATTACAATTTTATTATTCTGGAAATTAAACGATTGTAAACACATCGGGGACCTAGAAGGTTGTTTGCGCCGCGCCTTGTGTTATGTAAGTGTAAACAGACTCCAGGTAATTTGAAATAAGTGGGTAGACCTGCATGTGGCACAAAAACCAGTGAATGATTTCTCAAGTGGTCAATGACACGACTGTTTTGTATACAAAACTACAGCAGCAGGTAGCCGACAACATTTTCGAACTTCCGAATAAACCGTTGTGCTGATCGAAAAATGTCGTTCGTGAACCGAAACCCTTAAATATATAAGATCACTTAATCCAAGGACAGATTAACTAGGTTTAACATCCTGTTCGTTGGTTAGGTATATAAATAAATCAAAACTAAAGCCACATATTATTTCTACATGAGCAAATGAATCATTCGACGGAGTGTCTGCGATAATTATCAATGTTAATTACTGGTTACTCACCGATTTCAACGGTCAGCGAAAGAATTCTACCTACTCTGTACCAGTTTAAAATTATGCTGCATCATGGTTATTTCTGAACTCAAAACAATGAAGGGGACCATTCATAACGAGCCTTACAAATGTCCACCACAATTGCAGTACACACAAAACTTAATTAAAGTGACACTTTGCATGCATAATGAAATGATTCACTCGCTTATAACGACTTACACACACACATGTAAACAGATAGTTTCTTGAACATGAAGTCTGTATATCCAAAAGAAAGTTTTTTTTTCATCGCTTTGTGTCTGTATTTTTGAAAAAGAATGCAGTCACATTGTTATGTGCGAGTGTGCGGTCGTCTTACGTCGTCAGTTAATAGGTTAACACTTAATTGAACTGAGTATGTGCAAAGTTGACTAAGTTTATGTCATCTATAAAAATACTTAAAGATGCTTCTGTAGACACTAGGTGTCACCTAAGTGTGCTGTGGAAAAACAGAGCATTTTATAGGCATTACAAGTAGGTGTCGTTTAGTTAACATCTGCATTAGAATTCAATACAATATAGGTAAATGAAGTTGTAAATAGATGGTTCAGTAAGTTTTTTGAATCGACAGTGACAAAGACATTTTTGGATGAAGAAATTTAAGTACTTAGATAAGTATTCAAACGTCAAATTAAGTTTGCTATAACAATGTAGGAACTTATAAAAACAAAAGTTCTTTGAATGCTTATAGATACGCTTAAGCTTAAGTACCTAGTCACAGGTTTTTACCCAAAATTCATCTGGAGGTTTAAGGTTCGTACCTAGTGTTACTTATGCTTGTTATTTTATAAACTGAAGTTCTAATCTATGTTTTGTCTTTTAATCGCATTAAAAACTAAATCATGTAACAACCACCGGTACTTGGTGTTCACTTGCACCGGTATAAAATTGCTAGCAGTTATTTTTATTTACATTTACTTTAACTGTGCTAACTGTTGGAAGTGGCCACCATTTCATTCATATGCACAGCTAAACTTGTTAGAAGTAGGCGTGTAACATTTTTAATTAAAAAAGGTCACTTTATTTTTCTATTAATAATTATTTGTCTTAGGGCACTATTATAATCACGAAATTATGTCACACACTGGCTTAAAAAAAATTAACAATGCATACCTTTGTTCACTAAAAAACTATCGTTAATAAAGTTAATTCAAAGCTAACCCTACTTTACAATCCATGCGTGGAAAATGTTGCTGAATCACCATAGAATTACTAAAATCGCCATCGCTACCGCTCACACACTCAACCACAGACTCAAAAACCATTTGACAGCAGCTTAGAAGCAAGACGAACTGACAATTAACATACAAGTCGGGACTAAGGAAGTTTCATTGACAGCCAAGCCATAGCCAATGACCGTTTATCGATCGAGTGCCTATCGATTATTTAATAGCAAACACCGTAGATAACGTTTTGGGTAGTTATCGCTAATTATTGGAAGATAACAAGGTTTATTACTGAACTGGAGTGGTTCGACAATATACTTAATCTACCTAGGTGTTCATAGATACGAGAGGGTTATTCGGTTTAAAGTTCTTACAGTTTTTAGTTTTAATTTTTTTTTCTTCGAATTTATTTCTTTTTTTGTACGCTTAGAATAGCTAGGTACCTTTTTTTAAGGATGGGAAATCATCAAACGACCCCTCCCGCTCTTGGTGAAGCAGGAAGGAGTGTCGGACTCTTATTAACTAAAACCCATCCGTGTTCCTTCCTCCTCATGCCTTTTGCGTTCCAGGGACGTGATGTCATTTTCGAACAAATACCGCAACCCCGGCAGGCTACAATAGGTACCTAACTTGTGTATCACGCTGATCAGAGAATGTTGGCTGTTTGTACCTAAATGTGAGTTAAAATCTTTGTGAACGCACTAAACAAGAAAAACTCTTAGAGTGAGGTAACGTGTGATGGCAATAGGTTCGCCCCCTATTACCTGGTAGGTATACTTACCAGGTACAATTCTGCCTAATCCTTCGGGGATTACAGGCCTGATGTTATGTTAATGTTATATTAAATAACGATTCTTTAAAACAGAAGTAATAACTAGTTAAATGTTTTTGATACAGGTTCTAATTTACTTGAAACTTAGGTACATGATGAAAAAAGATAGATAGGTATTAATTAAGCAAAATCGACTGGTAAACTGGGAAAAAATCTCAAACTAAATAGAGTGGATGGCGTTCAATCACTGACTTTAGATGAAGTCAATAACATTATTTACCTACAGAAAACTCTAAAAGTTTTGCTTATAATTTGACCGGCCTGTTGGTCTAGTAGTTCACTAACTACTAGACCAACAGGCCACTGCACTGGGAGGTCGTGGGTTAGATTCCCACCCAGGAAAAATGTTTGTCTGATGAGCACAATCATTTGTTCGGAGTCTGGGTGTATTTTATCTATAATATGTATGTGTATTTAGTAATAATATATAAGTAGGTATGTTTATCAGTTGTTATGTACCCATAACACAAGCTCTGCTTAGCTTGGGACTAGATTTCGTTGTGTGAAAGTTGTAAAATATTTGTTATTATTAATTAATTTATTATTATTGTTGATTATTTTATGTAATCATAATTAGAAGATTCACCCTAGTTGTCAGTCGGAAATTACATTAAATGTTTATGTTCAGTATCTACAGATACCAGGGCAATATACAACGGATTATGAGCCGTTATCTTAGACAATATCATTAGCTGTTTTAATTTTTGATATTAAAACATATACAGGTCATTGCTTATGTTTGTAACGTTCGAGTTAAAAAACCGTAGGTACTTATTTTGAATGTTGTTTTGGTGCCTAATTCGCTTCCTATTTTTATAAGTGAAGCGAAAACTGAATCCCTTATTAGGGTTTTTTGATCTGTCTGTCACCAGGCTGTAGGTATCTCATGTATTGTGATAGTTAGACAAATGAAATTCACAGATGATGTATTTCTGCTGCCGCTTAACAGAATAAAATACCTACTTAAAAAAATAAAAGTGTGTAGGTACCTACATAATATAATAACTCTAGGGATATCAATCCCTAGAGTTATGATAAAAAGTGTGATGCGTAATTTGGAAGCTGATGTGCTTCCAAAGCTTGTTACTTCCTAAAATATACAAGTTTAACTTATTCATTAGCAATTAACTTTCTCTTAAGAAATCTGTAAATATTGCAATGCTTAAGCTTAAGTCAGAGTAAAAGTAAGATTATATTTTGCAAAACGTTTTTTTACTAAAGTAATATTCAAAAGAACTCGAAAAAGGTGATTTGTCAGAGTCATCAAAAAGCTGTGTGCGATGTCAACCGAAGCGGCGCGAGCGCACCGCCTTGCCTCGGGCCATTCGCAATAACTACGCACAATTATCGCTAAGAGCAACACTAATTCACGTGTAGGTATTTATTAACACACTCGCTCGAACAAAGTTTTCAAAGCTAAAAATAACTTTAAATTTTAGGTGCGACATTGAATAATGTCTCAATTAAAAGCTTAACTTGAGCATAACAATGAATGGCTACCCAAAAACCTTACTGTTTTAAAAAAAACTATCGTCTGTAACGTGAATCGAGTCGAGTTTCGTCGGCGCAAATAAGGACAATGGTTCGGGCAAGTTCGTCGTCTGGCCTTGAAGGAACCAGTCGGTCTCGTCCGAAACACCTCTGGGCAATTATTCAATAAAACAAAAGCATCAACCACGCGAAGTTTACGCCACAACGCCAGAAAATGTTCGCGTAAATTAATTTCAGCGTAATTAACCGTTCACCTGCGAGTGTCGAAAGTTTTTGAGAATAATTACGGGTTAATGAGTGAAAATTTGAACACCGTTTTGGGTGAAAAATGTTTTTTAATAAGGCATTTTTTTGTATTTAATTAGCAAGACAATTATCTTAAGGCAGATTTTGGCACGACGACGCTCCAAGGTAAAGGGACTTTATGACATCGTTTTGCGAACCCTAAAACAAGAAGCATGTTCGGCTAACAAAGTATCCACTTACCTACATGGTTAACTAATACATTCTGCGCTATGTATCATGAGTTAAATAGATAAGCCACAGTACAGCCGAAAGCCGGTGCTCATTATTCACGCACGTGCGCCACAAAATGAGCCCTATTATCGCTCAGTTAAAGAAATCCACAGCACGGGTCGCTGAAAAATATACCAAGAAATTTGATATGACACATGTTTACATTTTTTATTGAATGTATCGCCTCTCCCGAAGGCATTGTGCCCTACTGGCGCGAGCCGAACGAAATATTTCAAATGCAAATCGTGCTAACGCTATGAATGTAATAGTTTGTCGTGCCTTGCGCACGCGCCGCGTACGCCGGAAACAAATTATCATACCCATATAAGCACGTATGAAATCGACGAAAAACTTATTGATGTCACTCAGCACTGATAAATTGCGCTAAACGAGAAAATGGTACCGGTGCGGTGTACGGACGTAATCTTTTGTACACACAAATGTACGTTTTTGACACTATTTAATGGAGTCAAAAGTGCCGTAGGAATTTTTATACGACACATTCTTATTCACGAGCCTCTCTAGTTACTCTTAACGGTTTACAAACTTCTGTAGGTAGGTACCGAAACGTTGTTTTGTTTTTTTATTAGTGTTGGCGACCAGCTACCTAACTCTTTAATAAACTTTTTTTTTTGCTTAGAAGTCTCGTTGTTTTGTTTTTTATGAAAAAAATCAGTCTGAAAAATATGTGCTGCGATAATAAACCAAAAAGCTGAACTTGTGGTGTTTTATTCTAAAATTGATCCTGTTTTCAACAATTAGGTAACTCCTTAGTTTAAAAAAATGATATTTTATAGTAAAAGGAAAAACTCGACACGAATAGGTAACAAATTGTTATTGTAATAGTGGCGCTCGAACGCAGCGTTAAAAATTCGGAAATCGATTTGTTTGACGTCGCCATGTTTGTTGACATTCGATTTAAAAGCCGAACGCGACCGATGTGGAGCGGATACCTTTTGGATTGAATTCGAAAAATAGAATAACGGTCATTCAACGATTGTAAATAGGTAAACGGCCCGGGTCATCTGTGAATGGGAGACACGTGCAAAATCATAACGGTCACTTGTCGTTTTATTTTCACGGGACGAAGTAAGCCACTATTTGTGTTACACTCTTTTGTTCGAGATCTGGACAACCGTACTCTTCTGTACATAACACATAGGACAATTTAGAAGTCGTTTATTAGATTGATGAAATGTCGTCTAAAATTTAGTCACACTAGTGGAAGAAAGAAGGAAAGGAAAGAAAGAGAGATAGTTTATTCTGTTTGAAATCAAACGCACGATCAACACGCTAAGTTCAATACAAAGCAGCCAAAAGTCTAAGTGAACTAACAAAAAACGCGTAAAATTAAAAAAAATCAAGCTTAGCAACATTGTCTATGCGTCCTTAACCTAAAGTCAGAGTAGATCGTAATAATTTGATTTAAGCCCATAGAACATTCAATTGCGTAACAACTGTCACTGACAAAGAAAACATCTAACAACTGCAAAGGACTATACCCAGACTCCGGGCTGATATTGAGAAATTACAAGTGAAGAAACTCAAAAAGGCTCTGTCCTACTATGTGTCTATCTGTTGTAATTATAGCCACACTATTGAATTAGGACATTCCTGTAATGATAGTGATGATGAGTAAATAAATAAATAATAATATAAGTATGTGTCTTATATTTTCTATTAATCTAGATAAGGGATTAACACTAAAATTTAATTTAATATTTAACCTTTCTATCGTGTCAATTAGAGACAATGGAAAGTCAATGACAGCGCGGACACCGGTTGTCCTCTCCGGGTTTAATTAATTAATTGAAAAAGGCACGCAGGTACTTACCTACTTTCCCGGATTAAAGTTAATATAAGTCTGAAATGGCCAATACCATGACCAAGCAATTTTCGTACTTACCTTCTTTGTATGAGAAGACGCGTTTGCTACCATCGATCTAACCAGAACTTTCAACGTTCGTTATTAGTGATCGATGTTTGCTAGGTACTATTATTATATTTTCACTGTCGTCCTATAGATAAACTAGTGCTTGACTGCAATCCCACCTGATGGTAAGCAGTGACGCAATCAATGATGGTGAAGCGCACTAGTTTATTAATGCATTAAACTCCAAGAAGACACCGGTGTCCGCGCTGTCATTGTCTTTTTATTGTGTCTCTAACTGACACGATTGAAAGGTTAAGAACCTATTCACTCTAGCCTTGAAGACACCTAAATTATAATCAAAACATGACGATATTTAGCACAACCAAAGAGATTTAAAAAACTATTATAGAGCGGGCATGTCAAGGAAATGTCATAGAAAAACTGATCCCATGTCTCAGTAACGCCATCTAGAATAATATATGAATATTGGAGCGGCAGCGGAGCGTACTAATAAAAACTCATAGACTTGTGTCCGGCAGGACACACATTTTCGGACGAAAATTTTGTTTGTGATGTCCGGTCTATAGGTATTGAATGTCTTTGAGCACAACCTAATTAAGAATCTGTATTCAAAATAACCGTTAGATCTTTTGTATAGACCTTTGAGCTGTTAGGTTACGTGACTGTATTTGTGGAATGGCCTATCTGAAATCAGTTGAATGTTTAAGTGTATTGTGTTTGTAATATCATGTATTTGGGTGAGATGGTGTTGTCCTCACACAGGTCGGCGACATCACGATAGATCTTATTACTTTTGTAGACACAGTCATTTTGATGACGTCAGAATTTGAAATCGCGTTATATGGGCATAATGTTTTCAGATATGAATCGAGAATTTTCAAGTGTTTGTTACACCCTGCATGATAAATTATTCATAGAACGCTCTGCTTATGCCATAAACTAAAGTATTGTGTGCATACATTGATATTAATAAGCATTATAAATAAAACCGTTTTGTCTTAGTTCAAATTTAGAAACGGTGTTTATTTCCGAACGAAACTATTCCTGTCACTTAACGAGACATTTACGTTATTGCTACAAAAAGTTAAGACTCAATGTTTGCCATCGACACCCTAAGAAGACTTTAAATTTAAAAAAAAACAAAAGACATAAGTGGGTACTTAAGTAAGTAGGTACCTAGTACCAAAAACAAATGAAAATGATGTTGTTCGAATAAGAAACACTGTTTGTAGCTAGTGGAAGTAGGTACCTACAACAGGTTAACAGACTGCGGATTCTGAGAAAAAAAGACAAACAAAGAAACTTCATAGGTAGAACACAAAAATAAAATAAACATCACAAATTTATCCTTAAATAGGTATATTATTGAAAACCCTTACATAAATAGTAATCAGTATATCTAGAGGATCCCCAGTAATAGAAACACTTCATCTATACCAAGCGCGCGCTTCACAAAGCTTCCACTACCGCCCGATAGATGGCGGTAAATGTACAAAGTTTGCAAGACAATGTCTAAAAGATTTCCATCATTTTTTCAGAATTTTCTAGATCATTCTACGGTATGACTAACACATTTATTGAAATATATGTAATTTAAACGATAGTCTTCAGGATAAAATTACCCACCATTATACCGGCATGGAAATTGATAGAAACGGTCTCTTTATGATTCCATGAATAGCTTGGTACACATTTACGCTGGACGTAATTTGTTATTGTTTTACAGAAAACTACGACATTTAAAAGACCATATTTACTTGTAGATTTAACTGAGTAGGTGGGTATTTAAATAGGTACTTTTCATATTGGTTCAGATAACAATAATCGCTTACAATTATTAAAAATTCTGCCGTCAATTACATTTTTTGAACAAACTTTAACCCTCCATTGCGCATGTAAGTAGGTAACTCTAGGTGTTTTACAGAAAACTACGACACTGTATAATATAAGATCATATTTTCTACATAATTTAAATACCTACCTTCAACTGAGTATTTAAACACTTATCATATTGGTTCAGATAACAATATATCGCGTACAATCAATAATTGTGTCGTCACTTCCATTTCTTAAACCAACTTTAACCCTCTACTAAGATTCTAAGTGTTCTCGTAGGATGCCATAATTACTACGTTTGGTTAAAATGCTAATTTCAGAATGATGTCATAATGTCTACATAGATAGTTATTGCTGCCCGTCTTAATAAATCCCTCAGTTTCGCCTGCACCACCCACGGAATGTAATTGTGTCGTCACTTCCATTTCTTAAACCAACTTTAACCCTCTACTAAGATTCTAAGTGTTCTCGTAGGATGCCATAATTACTACGTTTGGTTAAAATGCTAATTTCAGAATGATGTCATAATGTCTACATAGATAGTTATTGCTGCCCGTCTTAATAAATCCCTCAGTTTCGCCTGCACCACCCACGGAATGTGACAGGGTGGTTCTATTCATAGTCGAGAACACACTTTACACCTCGCTCCGCAAAATATGTATGTGCTTATATTTGGACAATACACTAATAAATTAAGTAAGCAAGGCACCTACTTGGATACCTACCGACTATTAAGTCAAACTAATAATTAAAAAGAAGTTAGGTAGGTTAATTTTTAACCCCATCTCGGCGATCTCGCAGGATGTTTTTAACAACTGGAAAAAATATCAGTTTTATATTTTCTAAAGATGTAGGCATTTTAATGTACCTACTCGATCCAGTTCTTTATTTTAAAATAGGGAAGCTGGGGCTATTTATCACAGTTGTTATTTCAAAATATTCTTAACACAAAGAAATTAAACTACTTATTTTTCTCAACTTGAAGTCATCTTAAATTGAACTATCTAGTTAGTTACTAATAAAATAAGTAATCTTATCATTTATACTTCAGTTACTGTGAGATGTGAGGCACAATTATAACAAAAACACACATTTTGCTTGCTTCTACATTTTTCATCATGTTTTATTTCTAGCTTAATCAGGTTTCAAAACATATACCTACCTACATAGATTATAGGTACTTAGGTACTTTTCAAATCGTGATTTGCGGATTTAAACGATCTCATCTCATCTTTGGTTGGTGTGCTCAAGCATTTTTAGCCAAGTAAGTGTTAAAAATGTTCAACAATTGACTTTGTAGGTAGGTACGTACTAAAAATGGTCTACTTTATAGGTAGGTTTTACAGTTTATACTAGTTTAGGGGCCAGAGGGTTCAAACTAAATGTACCACGTTTTTATGTCAATAAATCTATTTTTATTATTTTTTTTTTTTTTTTAGGTACCAGAGCAAAAAAAAAGTGTATAAACAAACATATAACCTCGAAAAGTTTACTAGTAGAAATACTGTTCAGCATCATGTTAAACAGAATATTTTCTTCAAAATAGGAAGGTATTAAATATTGACTTTGTTAGAATTAGGATTAGTTAGAACCAGCCCACTTTATCCCTACCTATTGATTGTGATCTCTACCTTTCCTATCACCATGAAACAACGACCTGAAACCTGCAATTTTGGTTATTAGATGACCTACTAATTATGACATTTTATTTTCATGCAGATATTATTGTATTTATTGTAAAATTAAGAGATAACTTTAAACTTTCCAAAAGAGAGCATCATTAAAACCAGGAACTAACAACATACGACTAAAAGTCGGTGCTACATTATATAGGCAACTACGCAGCAATTCCCTTAAAGTCATAGACAATTCCAGCTTGATTTTATGACGAGATAAACCTACAGCTTATTACCACAGTGTTTTGAACACATTAAAATTGCTAATACTCGTCTCGACGACTGTTTGGTTTCAAATCACACTTCGAGATCGTGAATTATACATCGAATGCCTACCTACGTGACATTATTTTTCGTGAAACACATAATAAATAAACAATTTATTTTTTTATTAAGATTTACTAGCTTCACACGCGTTCCCTATTTAATGATACACCAAACTTTTGCTAGAAACATGTTCGAAATTATAAATGTCGAATTCGACTTAATTATTTTCGAGATTACTTAGTCGAAAAGACAGACATGTATAAATCAGGCACTGCTGGCATTGAATACATAAATAAATATCAGTTTCTTTCATTGTTTAAGGTAGTGGAGGTTCCCGAAATCACGTGTTTGTTGAAGGTAAATATGGAAATGTGACTAAGGAATCTATTTCAATACTTAGTAGGTACTTACATATTATATCATTTTATTGGGAGTAGGTATTTTTTTTGTGCTGTTTTTACTCCTACGCTGTTTTAGAAGTTCTTTCTAGAGTCGTTAATTGTTCTTAATTTTACAAAACATACCAAGTAAGTACCTATGACTCTTTTAAAAAGTAAGGCTAAAAGAGCGGAGGATTAACTTTCTTTTGGCGACAGAAAAGGTATTTAGGTATTGCAACGAATGTAACATTGAATGGTCGAAAACGCAGATAGGTCCATACCTATCTGCGTTTTCGACCATTCAATGTTACATTATTATTAAATAAATGCTCTTTGGTTTTAGAAACTGATGCCATGCATCAGTTTCTAAAACCTAAAGAGCATTTATTTTTATTTTTGGTAAGTTCCTAGTGAGGTATTGATTCTACTGGCTAGAAAAATAAAAATAGGTATAGGGGCTACTTACATGTTAATAATCATTAGTCAGTTAAAGTACTTACATAAAATGACAAATGCATCTCTTACTAGATACCTATAGGTAAGTACCTTGTCATTAAAATTAGATACCTACTTACCTATTAGGAATAAGAAAAGGAGAGCTAAACATGTGCCATGATGAGTGCAGTTACTTATGACAGTGAAACTGATACATTTTACTCAGTTAGGAAAAACCCTATTTATGCGATTAAATTTGATTTAAGCCTTTGACATTTTTAAACTTCTTTCTAAAAATAAATATTTTATTCAACAAACTTAATAAAATAGCAGCAATCGATTGATCTATACCAGCTAAGAATGAATGCGAACAATTTTTCTTTAGTTGATTCATGAATAGATGCTGTCCGGTTTGAAAACATCAACGATGAAATAAAAAAAAAACAAAGAAATGAACTTACTAATGAATGAACTACTAAATAGACTCCCGAATCAAAAAGGAGTTCTCTATTCAAGTAGGTACTCGAGTGTTATGCTTATAAGGTCCCATTACCATAACGTCTTTGGTGGCGCCATTGTCAGTATAATTCGCACCAACCTTACGCGCCTACGCACAAATCAATTATAATACCAGTAATAAATTAAATACTGTTTTCGATAGATATCGATCGCTTTGATAAATGGATCTATCCTGAATGTGTATCGGGAAATCTCGGCGCAAGATGGCCGCCCGTTGCGCGGGAATGTGCCAGGCGCATGAAGGGTTCTTGTTTGAATTTTTGAGTACTGATTGAAGTTTATTAATTGGAATACTTATTTGTATAGGTAGATTAGTGGATTTGTATATGTAGGTGCATGTAAACCAATATCTTGAACCGTAATTAATAAATGTGGAGTTATCTAATGCCTAGCTTAATCTTCGAAAAATGTATTAGTAGGTAAATCTGTAATTTATCCTTATGGATGCAACTTTATTGAAGGGGGTAATAGTGTTACCACCTTCTTACATACCTACTAGTAAGTTTTACTTACATTTATTAATTCTAAGGGATGGATAATGACAACGGCTTATTATCAGATGGTAATGAACCATCGAGTAGGTGCCAGGTCATTTGAACAGGTTAAGTGAATACCTATCAAGACGACACCTTAAGAAAGAAATATTTGAGAGTCAAACGTTGATAAGTGCTTATCCACTTATGTATAAGTACCTACCTATTTAGGTAGGTAGGTACAGGAAAACGGTAAAACTGAAAGAAGTTTATTTAGTTCTCCACAACAATGAAATAAGGATTTACAAGTAAATATCGTCTAAAACAAAATCTGTACAAAATCTCTTGTTTATGCATAGGTACCTATACCTATGCGTTCTGTGAAGCAGAAATGAAAGATCTTAATTATTTTACACGGTAGGTATTCACATAACGATTATCAAATGTCACGGGTGGCGAATAATGGCAATTTCAATTTGGATTTCTTAAAGAAAAATTAACTTCTTGATTAAAAAGTTCTTTTTAATGATTTCTACTACCTACTTAGGTAGGTAGGAATCGGAATTAAGGCCAAATCAGTAAACACGCAGTTTTGAATACGTCGCGATTACTGCGTTGTTACCTGTTCTGTTTGTTCATAGGAACGATGTTAGTCATCAGTTGTAGACATGAAAGAAAAAACAACGGGTTAAAAAAAAAACCTATTTAGGATAACAAATCTCGCTGAACATAAACAAATGTGTAATTTGATAGTTTTCTTATCTTTCAAAATCAAATAAGAAAAGGTGTCAAAGGCACAGTTGCTTTGTGTTTTTTTTATGGTAGTGTCTTTTTATCCCCTCCCTCCCCACGAACGAACTTGGTTTTTTTTTTCATGTAGCCTGCGAAGGCGTATAGAACATTTGTTATCTACTAATTTTCTTATTCTAGGACATGTTTTTATGTATTAACAAACAATAAATAGTCTTACTTTCATAGATATTATTACCGTCAATCAAAATCTTCTAAGTCTGTGCTGTTAGACTCTGCTAGTTTTTTTAAATGAGAAAATTTTAATTAAGTTTTACCTACTATTCACTAACAATAGGTAGGTACTTACCTACTTATGTAATTAAATAGCACAACACACCTACCATAATATGAAACCCATTGGCGTGATGGGCAAGTCTATAGAAATATTAGAGGACTTAGGTAGGTACCTACCTATTCTAAGTAGGTACCTATCGTCTAAGGAATTTTCACCATCTCTAAACCGTGATCCCGAAGGTAACAAAAACACTACTCCAACAAAAAAAGCAAAACAAACTCAATCTTGAAGGACAATAAAATCCACGACAGGTTGACGAAACCCATTTTTAATTAACTACACATAGGTAGGTACACCAACATAAATGCTTCAAAAACAAAGATCGTAACTAGAAAATCGGACCATACAAAAATTTGTGTTGACGTGCAAAATGGACTTAGATCCGTTTAATTCGTTCAATCAAGCTGGCGTTTAAATCTAGTGTGAAAGTTCGACACAATTTAAGAAAATAACTTCGAAACTCACTGTTTACTAGGGTCTTAAAATATTTAATACAATTTCAAAGACTTTATGCCACTTTTTATTAATGTTTTATTTAAACTGCATCGCGGCATCGTTCGCGATATTTAAGCGCGACGGTCGGTACTCGTGTGGGAACGGAATTTTAGTAACAAATTGAGGAAAGGGTTTTCTGTTACCGTTGCACAAAAGGGTTAAAGGATTTAAAATTTTTCGATGTAATATTTTTAAACGGTGATTTGAGATTTTTTTCTGACAATTCGACTTAGTATCGAATAAAATTTTCTGAATAAAATTTGGTATTTTAAACTAATTTAAATTATGAGCAAATCGTGTTTAGAAGGAAATACCTAAGTACCTACCTATGTGGCGATTACCTATAACCACTGTTATTGAAAAGATCAGCCGATTTTCGACTGTTTACAATATTTTCTTAGTTTAGCGATTTACGGAAGTTTGCAGATTTTATCCGCTTTCTTCTCGATAACATTACTTTGATTAACATGAAAAGTGGAAATATCAACCAGATGTGCAAGTCCGATGCATGGAAATGACCTTAATTTAATGTTTTGTTTACACAAAATGCAGCAAAGAAAGTTATCAGGTACTGAAGACGGGTTCTTTTCAGTAACATAGGTAAAAGACAACAACCAGTTTGAGCATGATCTAGGAAAACTATATCAAGAGTAAGTCGGAAAAACACGTGCAATTTCACTTAGGCCTGACAAAAACCACATCGGAAAAACTTAGCAAACTTCTGGTCCTAGGTAATTTTGTTTCTCCCGAAAACGACGACAATGTTTTTTGAAGTTTCCGACTTTCTCCAACTCGACTACCTACCTAATAGGGACTGTTCAGGGGGTAAACAGTGTCCTTCTTGCAATGAGATTCCTATAAGAAAACTTAAAAAGTAAATATTAACCTGTGAGCATCGCCCGCAGAACGCAGCTAAACTGTTAATTGCGGCATAGCACGCAGTCACTTTTTAATCACTTGTCCAGTATCCAGAACTTAGAACTTGTTACACTCGAGTGCGGTCAGTCAAAACACAAGTAACTACGTTATTACACCAAAACACCCACTGTAACTGTTAATGAGGAACTAAAGTTGTGTTGTTGGTGTGAGTTTGTCGTTTCGGGGTGCGGTTGGTCGCAGCGCGCGCGACACAGCACAGTCAACGGTCGCCGGCACACTGCGCGGCCGGCGCGGCAGCCCCCCGCCCGAGCCGCTCGCCCCGCGCCCCGCAGGAGGCGGGGCCGGCGAGCGAGTCGAGGCGATGCGAGCGCTTAATTACGCTCGCCGGCCGAAGCGGGACGGCGATAGCGAGTGGGCGCGAGCTATTAGCGCGCGGAGAGCGGGACGACGCGCGTCTTAAGTATTTTGTATAAGTAATGAGGGGCGCGGGCGCGGGGCGCTGCATCTCCCGCCAATCTTTAATGTTGATTACGGCCGCCGCCGCCTCTGAGCGCCCCTCATTAACGCGAAGCCCCGCCCGCATTTAATTACACACGTTTAATTGTCAATGCTCTCGCGCGCTTTGTTTTTGCGCGGATTCCAGCGTTCGAATTTGGAACGCGTTTGTTTTGTTTCTGGTCGAGATGATTGTCTCGTCAATGTAATTGGTCAAAAAGTTGTTGTGTTAATGGACAAAGAAATGTTAGGATATGGTTGTTAATTAGCGAGAAATGTGAATAGGTACCTACCTTCTGTAATATATGTATAGGTAATACATAGGTATCTATCTAATTAGTTTCATACAAGACACTGAGTTGGTATTTTTATGGATAAGAAGGTAGGTAGGTACGTACGTCTTAAGTAGGTAAGTAGATGCTTACTTAGCAACTTAAACTTAGGTTCCTACTAAATTAGGTTCTTAAATTTTATTGAAATAAAATTATTAAATAGATACCTACCCACTTATCAATTTATAGATAAGGTAGGTAAGCTTAAATAAAATAATAAAATAAGATTGCGTCTACAAGAGGAAAACAAAACCCTCTACCTAAATGATCACATTTTTAACCGTCAGTCACAGGATTTTTCTCAAAAACTAAGCAACGTAGGTACCTACCTAAGTAGGTAAGTAGTTGGTTATTTGAATGTTGGCACACTTAGGTAGGTATATAAGCTCTTTACTGAGGTAGGTACTGAGCTAAACACACACAAACAGATGAATAAAAAATATACCAATGATGTGATTTCGATTCTAGGAAAAAACAGTCTTGTTCCTAAGTACTTACCTACCTAATTAAGTTAGGTAGGTAATAAACACCTAGGTACGTACCTAAGTACCTTATGTTGTAGGTACCTAGTACCTACCTACTTGCCTCTTAGGTATCTGCAGAAGTTTCAAATAGGTAAAACGCTCAACAATTATAAAAAAAAACTGTTCCTCTCCCTCTAATTCCTAAATAGTTTTCTAAGGGCTAATTTTTCAACAATCAGATAACTTTTAAATAAAGAAATGGTAGGTACCTACCTTAATATGGCGGTTTGACATATTGTCCACTGAATACAAAAGCTGTCAAATCGCCATTTTTATTCCATAATTCATCTGATGATTGAAAAAACGGCCCTAAAGCAAATAGGTACCTAGGGTAAATACGCCAAACGTCGGCCACCCCCCAAAGGTCGGCCGTCTGCACATTTTTAACTTGCATTCATTGAAAAAGTAAATAAGTGACAATTTGGCTACTGGAATTGGATCTTTAGTTCATACTCTATAGGTAAAAACTGTTACTATTCGATTACGTCCCTCGCTTTTCGCACACTGAGCGTCCTTAGCGATGCCGACGATGAAGTGTCAAGTTCGTAGTAAAAATAGCTTACTTTCTGTGAATACCCATATTTTGGGGATTGATATTACAATGGTAAGACATTCTTTTTTTTTTGTTTTATGCTTTGGTATTAATAAAAGGTTAGTTTTACTATATTTTGAGTTAGTATTTTTAACGTTTTGCGCATTGATTTAAGAGAAAATAGGGGGCCGCCATTAGAATACCAGTTTTGGTTTAAAGCCGGAATTATTATAATAGGTAGGTAGATAGGTATTATTATAAAAACGAGGTTAAGTTTTGATGTAACTAGAGGTTCAAATTAATTATTTATAAAATATTACAAAATTGATCAACTATATCAATATTTATGAAAACTCAATAAGTAGGGTTCGGGATACAAATATAAATTTCTCTTTGGAACTTACTACCATTGAACTCATCTAGCTTAAACTGCGAGGAACAAAAAGTAGTCTTTAGATACTAAGCTCGTTTTCACTTTTTTTTTTTTTTAATAATCGTATTGTTAATGTTTTTCACTGTCTTATTTTAAACCATCCTTTAATATAATATAATAATAATTTATTTAATTTAGACAGCAATGATCCATTATGGTTAGTAACAGTTGGAACTTATAAACTATGTTAGTAGGCCCAAAAAAAAAAAAACAATAATAAAATATAAATATCCATTATGGTTAGTAACAATTGAGACTTATAAACTATGTTAGTAGGCACAACATACAATCATAAAATATATACATTACAATATACCCGGCCGACTTTTGGGAAAAACGCGACCGACTATGGGGCGTAAATGGCCGAGTTTAAGGTTTTTTCGTTCTCGATGCATTTAAACCTTATTACTCTTTGCTTTTAGTAGAAAAGTCAATCCTATGTCTATAAACATAAAATAGATTAATCAACCTATCTAAAACTACATCACAAGGCATGCTTCGTTGCAAACTGATGGAGCCAGAGCGATCCAAAGTTAGAAAATTCGTTAGGGGGCCGACTTTTAGAGTATTTACCCTACTTAAGTATTTTTCTTCCGGTAGAGTTCGTTTACTTAAGTACCTACTTACTATGTATATACTTAAGTAGACACCTAGGTTTTTTTAATGCACACTCTGTAACGAAAGTAGGTATCTACCTACAATTAGGCATGTGACAATTAAGATAGACGCCGAAATTACTGTAATCTATTTTTACTGCAAATGTAACACTTTAATGTAACCATTTCAACAATTTATTTTAAGAAATGATGTGGATTTCACTCTTAGTTGTTAAGTAGGTATAAGTATTTTATAACCTAAGTATATTTTATCTGCCTCGTTGGTCTAGTGGTCGCAAGCGCTACTGCTGATCATGAGGTCCCGGGTTCGATCCCCGGGTCGGGCAAAGTGTTATTGAGTTTTTCAATCTGGGATTTCTCAGTAGCAGCCCGGAGTCTGGATTTGTGCCCGATGGATGGCAATAGGCTCGCCCCCTATTACATGGGACTTAAACATAATGGCGAAATGTGGGTGTACTACCAGGTACACCTCTGCCTAGCCCTTCGGGGATTACAGGCGTGACGATATGTATGTATGTAAGTATATTTTATAGGTACTTATTAGTTTAAAATTACAGTGTCAATAATAAAAGCTCAAAGAAGCACGGAAGAACAATACACGGATACATTATTCGTTTCAATTTTATTCTTCTAAATTTAAAATAAAACAATATGAATAAAAACTGTTTTCACTTAACAATAAAATAAAATGTTCCGCATCCCTGCTTCTATGAGCCTCTTTTTCTAATGCTATTTAAATAAATGGAGTACAGGTGCATAAGTAGATACTATTTAGCCGTAAGTAGGTACCTACTTATCTTTAATAAATAAATTTAATAAATACTAAGGTACCTACAGACGCCAGCACATCAAGTTACCCCGATGCGTCAAATTTTCCCAATTGAATATGAACCTTATTCTGTTTGAAATAAAGTTGAAAAACGATCAAAGAAATTTGACACATTGGGGTAACTTGACGTGCTGGCGTCTGTACCTATAGGTAGGTACTTGATTAAACATACCTACCTAGGTAGGTAGGTATGTTTAATCAAGTAGGTACCTAATTACTTAATTACTTGCCACCGACTTCCGAAACTAGAGCTAAGTAGGTAGGTATTCAAACTTTTCAGTATTTTTATATGTGAATTTAATTGTCTTCAGTATCTAGGAATAGCTAGGTACCTACCTCATGAAAAAAAACTCAAAAACATTTGCCTGAGTGGGGAATGGAACCGAAGACATCATGCTTGACGTGTACCAATAAGGCAGGCCAATAAGGGAGTTTGCCTTCTAAGTACTTACGAAGAAATAATTATAAACCAAATAAAATAACTATCAATGAATAATAAAGTATTGGCAGGTGTTATGGCGTGCCTTCACTATGTTTTTATTAATGGTAGTGTCTATGTTATGCATACCAATGAATTGGCTTCTGGTTCGTAACGGCTTCCACGTTTACGTAGGTACCTACTTAGGTAGCTCCCTAATAACTTAATATGCGAGGTCTACGGAAATGCTTTAGGCTTACCTACTTAATAAAAAAAATCGACATTTGTATGGGTTGGTAAACAATTCAGAAAATACTTAACCTTTAAAAATTAATTTTATTTCGGACAACTATAAGATCCATAATTGTTAGTAAGTAAGTACCTAGGTTAGTAGTTAATCTCAAGACGAATTTATGAGAGACCATAATGTCTAAGATAAACATAAAATGCACTTTTTAAGTTTAATCTTGGACATCATTAGTATCCCTATCTACAAATCAAAATCAAAACTCATTATTTAAAATAGGCAGAGAATCAGAACTTTTTGAACGTCAGAAATTACATAAGATAGGTACCTACCTAAGTAGTTCCCCAAAAGGCATCCCTTCACCCATCATAATGAGTTTACATGATGGAAACTCAGCAACACGTCTGTCTGATTCGTTTGAAGGACTTGAATCTATAGGAATAAAACTCTCTGTCAGTAGGTACTTAAAGGCTCAGACCAATAAAAAAGTAACAAAGGTTGATAAACTTTATAAATTATGACGTTTCAAAATGATTGTCACGTGTTAACTAACACACACCAAAACCTACTTTTAGCGAAAAAAAACGAAACTCAAGCAAAAGTCTACAAAACAGAAATCTATAGGTACTAGTATTATAAAGCAGAAGAGTTTGTTTGTTTGAATGCGCTAATGTCAGGAACTACCGACTCAAATTGAAAAATTCTTTTGGCGTTGGATAGTCCATTTATCGAGGAAGGCCATAGGCTAATATAACATCGCGCTATGACTAATAGGAGCGGAGCGGCAATAAGAAATGTTGCAAGCGGGAAAAAAAAGCTTCCTTCTTACTGATAAAAGCGTGATGTATATAGGCACCTAAACTAGCTCCTTAACGTACCTACGTATTATTTAAGAATAATTTCACCTTCCACGCAGACGAAGTCGCGGGCAGAACTTAGTACTTAATAACAGCCTCCAGGATAGGTACCTGGCAAAAGCCGTATCCATATGAATCGAAAAATTCCCATTGATAGGTTTTTTTATTGATAGGCTCGCGTTTGACCACAATCACACCTGATGGTAAGCAATGATGAAGTAAGCTTACCTAGAAGTAAACTATTCCCTCTCGAATTAAAGACCCAGGTTGGAGCTATTAGGAAACACCTACTCCGGTAGGGGATTTAATATTTTTTTATCTTACAGCCAGATGTTCATTTCTTGGCCTTGGCTTCCCGCATGGCTTTCTTTTCCGCAGCACGGGCTTGCTGCTTAGCTGGTTTCAGGTTTTTTGTAGAACCTTTGGTTTCTCAAGAACTTAGGGTCCATGATAAGGGTGGATTCGTGCCTCAGATTCCTAGGCTTTTTGATGCCATTCCTGTAGGCTTTGCAGTTTTGGTTATGATTTGTATGATTCTTTGACTTTGCCATTTTATCGAATGATGTGTTCTAGAACAGCAAGAGTTAAAGACAAGAGGAAAATAATTCGGTTTAAATTTCTACTGTCACTGTCACTCTGGATTGCACTCCTTGCAGCTGTACGCACAATTAATGTGTTCCTAAAACGTTTAGAACGTAAGTAAGTATGGGTGGAAAGTCCACCATGAATCGATGGCGCAGCGCCGTAAGTCTAGTGGTCTGATGGTGGAAAGGGCTTGGCGGAATAAAATTGGTGGTATCTAAGTAGGTACTTGGCCGGATTTGAATCAAACAACACTCTTAGGTTTACTATGTCTAGCAGTGTGCATAGAATATAATAGAATTTTCTTAATTGTACACCATAAAAACTTACAAATTATAACTTTAAGGGCAATCTCTTACAAAAACCTTGGATGGACTTGATAGTGGGGGAAAAAAGATGAGCAGACAGCTATTGGTGTAGGTACCTACTACTTACATAAATATATACCATACATGACTATTTGAATAAATATATAATAAAATATACAACAACATGTGTGCATCATTTAGCTCAAATTATGATGACTGTTTTAGTAGCTTACCTACCAAAATGTTTGTGAATATTATCTACTTATAGGTAGGTACTTCATTTATAATAAGAAAAAAGGAGCTCGTAGAAGCAGGAATGCAGAACATTTTATTTTAAAGATAAGTGAAAATAATTTTTAATCAATTTGTTTTATTTTAAATTTAGAAAAATAAAAGTGGAAAGAAGAATGTGCCCGTGTAGGTATTGTTCATCTCTGCTTCTTTGAGGTTTTTATCATTGACACTGTAATTTTCAACTCAAATTGAATAATATAAGTAACTAAATAAAATCCACATCATTTGATAAAATAAATTGTTGCTATGGTTACAACTAACTACAAAATTGGGCGTCTATCGTAATTGTAACATGAGGAGCTTGTGGCTAAATTATAACAGCCGCATGGGTCGATCGAAGGTTAAGCTACGCTTGACGAGGTCGGTCCGTGGATGGGTGACCATTTATTACATACCAAGACTCCTCCGTGCCTCGGAAAGCACGTTAAGCCGTTGGTCCCGGCTGTCATTTGTAGATCTTTGACAGTCGTTAATTGTAGTCAGAAGCCCGAAAGTCTGACAACCAGTTTAACCAAGGGGTATCATGTTACCCAGTTACTGGGTTGTGGAGGTCAGACAGGCAGTCGCTCCATGTAAAACACTGGTATTCAGCTGCATCCGGTTAAACTGGAAGCCGACCCCAACATAGTTGGGAAAAGGCTAGGCAGATGATGATGATCGTAATTGTAACATGCTTTCAAAAAAGATTGGCATGTTGTAGTTCGATACCTATTGGTTTAATTTTTAACAATGATTTTCATTTTTATGAATCGAGAATCATATTGTTATCATAACTACACTCGGGACTTGAGTAGTTACGGAGATATTATATCAATTGGATGACAATGTCGAGCTGTACCTACCTACCTACCCATTGATAGCAGTCGGTTATAGTTAAGCACATTATGATCAAAAGGACCATACATAAAAGAACAATGAGCTAAGTACTTAAACTTTTTAGTGTCATGAAAAATTTAGGTACCGATATTACTTAATATGCTAGGTAAAAATATTGCTTTAAAAAAAGAGAGTGATTTGGCGTAGAAGAATCGAACTCGAGACCCATGAATTGGCAGACCACCGGTCAATGCCCTAGTTTGTCCCTGCTCTTTTAAAAGACAGGTCCCATAAAATAGAATATATATAATAAATATACTTTATTGTAAAATATAAGTAAATTTACAGCAAACTTTCGCTGAGCATTCTTACTGTCCTTGTCTGACTAATGCCTCTGCTTGTAGGTACAGAGAATAACATCCCGCCTTAACGAAGCGTGTTGATTACGCTTGCACAAACGGGATGATTGACGATTTTACACGTAGGTATATAGGTTACCTACATTTATTTTCCTCACAACGTTTAGGTACATACACCGATGCCAGTGACTTTAAAGATCAACGTAATAGAAGACATAGACGAAGAATAAAAATGTATAAATAGTTAAAAAGGAAACCAAAAGAAAGATCGTACGAATTCGAAATGATTATAAGTAGTACCTACAGCCCGATACAACTAAAGGACGGAAGTGGGCTATTTGACGCCCGCAAGCGATGGTGAAGGGCAACCTTAAAAAGGTAACTAACTATAAGTAGGTATATTATCGTTATTATTTGTAGTAACCTCATCATCCTTTAATTCAATGTTATACACTTCTGTTATAGGTTTGGGAATCAGAAGAAGAGTAGGAAGTAGTGGTATAAGTAGGTATCTGGTATTATCTTCCTTGTCTGAATCCGTAATTTAGTTTCCAAACGTATACCTAAACAAATATGATTTTATGGAAAAAATACTCTAAAACACACTATTTTATAAACCTCTGAGAATAAATTGAGGTGAGAATAGGATTGTGGGTCTAGAACTAAATTTCCTGTGAGGCTGGTCATTCAAAAATCCAATTAATTTGCACTTGCATAAAGTTGGTCCTTATTTATGAGGAAATTATGTCAATTGGAAACAAGGATTTAAATAGACTGTCATTTTTATGATTTTGGAATACCTATTACTATACTTACATACAGACGCCAGCACATCAAGTTACCCCAATATGTCAAATTTCTTGTATCGTTTTTCAACTTTGTATCAAACAGAATAAGATTCATATTCAATTGGGAAAATTTGACGCATTGGGGTAACTTGATGTGCTGGCGTCTGTACATCGATCGTCTAGATTATTTTATTTGGTTATAACATTAAACAAAGGGTTTAAAGTTTTTGCTTACTTAGTATGAATACAACAAGTAAGTCTTGTAGTTTACGCGGGAAGCCTGCAATAAGTCTCCAAACGACAACCTAATATCCATTCCGCCGACAGATGGCAGTAACGTACTAACATAGACTTATGTTAGGTTATTGGCCCCCAAAACATCACGTACACTTAAGATAGTCAATTATTCCGACTTTTCTTGACTAACTCAACAGAATAGGCACTAATTTAAAAGAATAGAAGACTGAGAGCGAATGCCCAAACCACTGGCCACAAGACATTTGCGTAAAGTAGAGAATTTATTTTGTTTAATCCGACAAAAATATCAATCTGAATCACATCGATCTCACGCAGATCCTACTACATTCACGTACGTAGTAGTACCTATACTAAATTAAATCAGCTGGAAATTTCATAGGAATCGGTAATAGGAATCAGGAAATTGATCAATCGTGGAAGAATAATCACAAATCAAGTAACAAAGAGAAGTTGCGAGTTTTCATGTCAAAGGGCTGCAAGAGCAAAACACCAAACAAAAGGTGAATGGATTGTGAAAGTTGATATTAATACAAAAAAAAAGAAAGAAAATACATTTATTAATTCGTTTCTTTTCTTATTTTCTTAAATGAGCTAGAAAGGAGGTGACTATTAAGGTGATGAAAATAGAGATAGATGTTTTGGAGAAGTAAGTAGACATGCTGCACCGACCTCGAGGAAATGGGAACAGAGGCTGAAGTACGATGCTAAAGACATGTCATTAAAGACAAGATATCTAAGTGTAAGATCATTTATTTGCTCAAACATGAGTACCTACTTACTTACAATAGGTACACACAACACAAATTGTCATCATGCAAAAGATGTTAGAACTAGAAATAAATACAGGTCATTACGGTTTCGTTAAACAATGACATGCAAATATTAATAAAGTTAAGTAGGTACCTATTATGCGTACAGCTTATACCTAAGGAGTGGAGTTCCCTGCCGGAGTCGGTGTTTCCTAATAGTATCGGGTCGTTAAGTCAAGGGTTAATGGGTTAGGCACCTACTTGTAGGCAAGCGTGTTTCATCGTCGACCACATCATCGCTTACAATCAGGTGTGATAGTGGTCAAACGCAAGCCTATCTATAAAAACAAAAAAAGCCAATCAAATTATTACAGGCAAAATAAAATTGTAATGATGACGGAAAAATCTTCAACTTATTGCTACAATAACGTAACGTTACACCTAGTCTATTACTACGTAACGTTACACCTAGTCTATTACTTGATAACACATTAACATTACCTATTTACGTTTAACGCCTAGGTTCCCCGATGGTATCTATCTATATTACACCAATGTACCCTGCCAGTTATGAATGTTTAAAGTCACTAAGATATTGGTAAGAAAATACATTTAACAACTGTCCATATCTTTAGCGAACAATTCATCCAACTCTACTAACATATCTTCAAGATAAATATCTAATTCGATGACCAATTTATCACGAAAATATCTTTAGTTATCTAAGTAAGTATACCTATATATTTTTATCTCACTGACGGAAATTCCAAATTATGGTAGTTTCGACGTGTTATTCCATTGGTAATCTATTCTGTGATATTTAGTAGGAAATTTCTGTTCACCTTTGATTTTCAAACTAAGTTAATTTTCATCCCTTTTCAACCTAGCCTATCGTTCACCTTGCGTTAAAGACAACTAAACTATCATATCATCAGTTCATAGAAGCACTTAGTTCATACAGGTGAGGTAACCTTTTCCAAACCTATCTGAGTTACCTACTTAGAGGGCTAAATATTTGCAAGCTTAATTTGCCTGCTTATATTATTTTTCCTTAACGTCGTCAAGTCCGACATGCAGAGAGCCAATGGCCTGACTGAAGATCGGACAAAGTGGGAGAAGCTCAGTCGGAAGGTGGACCTTGGCAAAAGCCGGGATTAATGCCCGATGGAAGAAAGATATTCTTTTTCCTTAACTGTGGAGGCACGTTTAGGTTAACTTGTGCCGAATTAATCATGTAGGTCGGTTCCAATCCCTTCCTTGCGTAGAATAGTCGTAGCTACCTGGCTAACTCAAGGGAAAGCCGTATCTCCTTAACTCATCATCATCTAGCCTTCTCCAACCATGTTGGGACAGCTTCTAGTTTAACCGAATGCAGCTGAATACCAATGTTTTACATGGAGCGGCTACCTTCTGCCCTCCACAACCCAGTTACTGGGTAACCCTTGGTGAAACTGGTTGCAATATTGGACCCAAGGTGCCAACATCCCTAAGGCCTTATGACCAACAAATATTCATTTCGTCCAGGTATCGCATCCACAGAAACATATAAGGTAGGTATCGCCAGAAAAAAATACCTACATACAGTTATTTGTATTTTTACCCGTAAATGCGCTCCCTTTTAACGAAGTCATTAAAGGCTTCCACATCTTGTGTAAATAATCCATTCTATACAAATAAATTAAATTGATGTGTCTGTTTGTAATGTCAAAATAACAGCTTTTCTTTTAATGCACATGAAAGTAGGTATATGGCAGACATAGGGTAACATTATTTTTATAAAATTTAATGTCTGTCTGTTTGTTTGTGTAAGATACCTACCTAACTTCATAAACAGCAGAACAGATTTTGATGGGACTTTAACTGACAGAAAGCTGTTGTTGCATGAAGTAACTTAAGCTTTACTTTTAATTTACAAACTTAATTAAAGTTCTGGCAAAACAATAAAATTAAACTAATTGCGGATAAAGACAAGGGTTATACCTAGTTTAAGATTAAAAAAGATGGTTGCTCTGCTCTAGTAAGTAGGTATGTGTCATTTAATTATGTATTAAACTTTGTTACCAATACCCATCTCGTTCGCCAACACGATATCACAAAAACTAGATGAACACCAGCTGCTCATCATGAAGTTGTAAAAAATGTTTATTCTAGTTTGATACATATCGGTAAATAAACGATGTTCAATGTACGAAGTTTTTATGCGACCATGTCGCTTACATACACTTTTGAAATGTCTAGTACCTAGACTAGTTTCGAAGAGTTGTAAAATTCTGTCCTGGAAGTCTTTAAAATAATAGACGGTATGACTATCAACTTTTACGTCTTAGGGTCGGTACATGTCTAACGGAAAATGCGTCGCGTATTATCTGTCGCGTAACGCCAGAACAGACAAAATTATAATATTGTTAGATGGCAACACCAGACACTCCCCACCAGCGCAGCCACGCCTATAAAACGAAGAACCCTGCGTAGACTCGTTCATTTTGTCCGCTGTCGTAGAACTATCTACATCGCTCCTCTGCCCATTTTTGATTTATTTTGCTATTTTATTTTTTGTTAAATGTGATTATTGCAGTTTGCTATTAAAATTATTTTTTAATGTTGTAAATGTTTTATTTATAAGATCAGAAGTGTGATATGAAGGCCTAAATCCGCTAGAATACCATCTCTGATTCTATAAATTTGAATTAAACGATTTTTAAACGTGTTCTAAATAATTAATTAATTTTTAAATGCTAAGTTGGGCAGAGACGCAATGCCTTCCGATAGTAAGAGGAAAGGAAGACGTCATGTACGTACTCCCTCGCCTCCTAGTGGTCTAGACCAGATTTTAAAGAGGCTTCAAGATCTGGAGGAACGAGCACGTGGGAACGAGTTGCAACCTGTTCGTCGCCCTCGTGCCATGTCGAGCACGCCGCCGCCAGACGTGGAGCCCGCCACAACACCTGCCTGCACAGCCCCAGCGTCTGTCACCCCGACGCAAGAGTTTGCAACCACACCGTTGCCGACAGAGAGCGACGTCAAAAGCGTAGCCGAACGATTTCTCGACGCCATGATGTCTTTCCCGGTGAGATCAAACCAATATTTTGTCTCGGACTTTGATCCAGGTGTTCATGATGTCGACACGTGGTGCGATGAAGTTGACAAAGCCCGATCGCTTAATCGTTGGGAAGATGGTGAATGCCTTGCTCGCATAGGTCGTTGTCTTAAGGGGGAAGCCCGTACCTGGCTTAGTGAGTGGACTAGCACCACGCGTACATGGTCTAATTTTAAATTAGAATTAAAATCATTATGCCCACGGTCTGTCGATATCGCGAACATCCTGTATAATGTCATGTGTACCGAATCTGACAAGTATGCTACCTATGCTGAATATGCGCGTAAATCCTTATTGAAATTACGTATAGTTAAAGGATTAAGCAGCGAGTTATTAACAGCAATTATTATACGCGGTATTACCGACCCGCAGGTTCGTGCGTCCGCAAGGAACGCTAAATTAACTCCCGAAAGCATAGTAGATTACTTGTCGAGCTTTGTAAAATGTAGTGTGCCTAATCCTAATAGGAAACCCAGTGCTCATAGTGCTTCAAATTCCAATCGTAATGATAATAGCCAGTTTAAACGTAAATCTTATGATATTTCTAAGGTACGTTGTTATCAGTGTAGCGAAGTAGGTCATACGGAAAGTCGCTGTTTTGCTAAGGAACGTGTTCGAAATAATAGTTCGGTAAATTTTTGTCGAGAAAATGAGGGTGAAAGTAAAAACTCTGACATTACTACGGCAGTTATTTCAAATATACCCGTCGACGTACTCATTGACAGCGGTTCAGCGGTTTCTTTAATAATATCCGACTTAATTAAATACTTTTCGTGTCGAGTAAAACCAGCCTACCAATTATTGCGAGGGTTAGGTGGCATGGAGGTAGTAGCAAAATCAATGATTACGTTACCGATACAATTAAATAATATTACGTTAGAAGTTGATTTTTATGTTGTCGATAAAAGCCATTTAAATGTGCCCGTAATTATTGGTACTGACGTTTTAAATAGAAAAGGTGTTGCGTACGTTCGTACCGGTAATTCGCAATATATCGTTCATAGTGATTTTGTGAATAATATTACGCAGGTAGACCCATCATCGTACTTCGAAAATATATCAACGCATGTTACTGGGCAAGATAGGGAACAGTTGTTAAAAGTGTTAAACAAATATTCTGATTACTTTTTATCTGGTACCGCCACCACCACGGTTAAGGATAGTGAAATACAGATTAAGTTGACTAGTGATACTCCGATTTATTATCGACCATACAAACTGTCTTTTGACGAGAAATTACGCGTTCGTGCGATAGTTAAAAACTTATTAGAGAAAGGCATAATCCGTGAATCGGAATCGGAATACGCTAGCCCGATCCTGCTCGTGAAAAAGAAAGACGGTTCAGATAGGATGGTAGTGGATTATAGAGCCCTAAATCTAATTACAGTTAAAGTTAGACACCCACTTCCGTTGATCAATGATCATGTAGACATGCTTGGTAAAACTAAATGGTTTAGTGCACTTGATATGGTCTCCGGTTTTCACCAATTAAGAGTCAGTGAGGATTCCATCCACAAAACTGCTTTTATTACTCCAGAAGGGCATTACGAATACTGTAAAATGCCTTATGGTCTTGCCAATGCTCCCGTTATTTATCAGAAAACCATCAGTAAAACTTTAAAATCTTTTATTGAATCGGGTAAGGTACTTGTATACGTCGATGACGTTTTATTACTATCCGATACTATCAGTGAGAACCTTATTTTGTTAGACGCAGTCCTAGAAACTTTAACAGAAGCCGGGTTTTCTATAAACTTAAAGAAGTGTAGTTTCCTAACTAGTGAGATAGAGTACTTAGGTAGAATCATCAGTCAGGGTCAGGTTAGACCGAGCAAACATAAGATAGAAGCCTTGGTTAGGTCGCCGAGACCGAATACCGTTAAGCAGGTTCGCCAATTCCTGGGCCTGGCTGGTTATTTTCGGCGTTATGTTCCTAGTTACGCAATTAAGACTGCCTGCATGGCTGCTTTAACTCGAAAGGGTGTTGTATTTAATTGGAGTGATGAACATGAAAAAGCTAGGCAGGAAGTTATTTCGTATTTAACTAGCGAGCCTTTACTAACGATTTTTGATCCCGATCTACCTACGCAGTTACATACCGACGCGAGTGCGATAGGTTACGGCGGTATTCTGATGCAAATACACAAAGACGGTCGTAAGCGCGTCGTCGCGTATTTTAGTAAGTTGACGGTAGGTGCAGAATCGAGGTACCATAGTTATGAACTCGAGACCCTAGCCGTTGTAAAATCATTGCAGCATTTCCGCCAATACCTAGTTGGCAAAGCCTTTACAATAATAACCGACTGTAACGCGTTAAAAATGACCCAGCGCAAGAAAGATCTTCAGCCGAGAGTGGCACGATGGTGGATCTATATGCAGGATTTTGACTTTACATTAGAATACCGTAAGGGTTGTTTAATGTCTCATGTAGATTATTTGAGTCGAAATCCGGTTAATGTCATAAATGCTGTTCAGAAACCTCTTAATTGGGCGCAGATAGCTCAGGCGGGTGACGAAGAAACTTTGTCACTATTAGAAAAGTTAAATAACGGTGAGTTAGATTCAAGTCGCTATGTAAAACGTAACGATCTTTTGTATTATAAGTACTGTGTTGAGGGCGAGCAAGAGCGTTACTTATGTTATGTCCCTAAAGCGTTTCGTTTAAGCTTGTTACGTGTATTCCACGACGAACATGAACACTTGGGAATGGACAAAACTATTGATTTGATTCTCAAACACTTTTGGTTCCCGGGTCTAAGACGATTTGTTTCAAAGTACATAACACACTGCATCGTATGTATATCGCATAAACAAGTACCCCGAGCCCCTTTACAACCAATATCCTCTTGGCAAAAGAACCCAATACCGTTTGATACAATACATGCTGATGTACTCGGTCCGCTTAGAGAATGTAATGGGTTTAAGTACGTACTCATAATAGTTGATGCGTATACTAAATATTGTTTGTTGTATAGCCTGTACAGACAGGATTGTGATGAGTTAAAGCGGGTAATAACTCAAACTATATCGTTGTTTGGTACTTTTAAGCGATTGGTGTGCGATCGCAGTCGAATGTTTGATAACCACAATTTTGTACACTGGCTAACAGAGTTTGGTATTGAAGTACACTTCATTACGCCTGAGATGCATCAGGAGAATGGTCAGGTTGAACGTTATTGCCGAACTGTGCTGAATATGGTCAGGATCGAAGTTAATAATAACGAAAATAAATGGCCAAACGTTTTGTGGAAATTACAGCTCATATTAAATATTACCAAACATAAGACGACACAATATTCCGCGCTAAATCTATTAGTTGGCACAGAGTCCACTACGCCAGTAATTAACTCATTAATTAGGGATGTCACGTTGGAGGGTTCAAATCCTAACCGCGAATCGATCCGTGAGTTACGTAGGCAACGCGCAGATGAATTAATAAATAAAAACAAATCTAAACAAGACGCGCATGTCAATAAAAACAGAAACCCTCCTAAGAAATTTAAAATTAATGATAAAGTTTTTGTGATTAAGAGATCACAAAGTACTGGCAAGTTGGATTGTGGCATGCGAGGCCCATATAGGGTTGTGAGTGTTCTACCTAACGATAGGTACGAACTAAAATTGATAGCTGGTTCGTATGGCAAAACCAGTCAAGCAGCTGCAGGGTGCATGGTGTTGTGGCGTGGCGAATGGACGCCTGACATATGCGCCGGTTTCTTTGAGAGTTAGTTGAGAACTTTCATTGGTATTGTTTGTTGTATGCACCCTGCTTTTGCTTACATTTGTAGACTGTATGTACCAAACAATCACTGTTTGCAATATTGTTTTGTTGTTGGGTGCCGGAGACTCATGTAAATCCTTAGTGCACATGGTTTTGAGTAGGCACATACTGTGGACTGTACTATTGAGAGTGCAGTCCATGGTGGAGGTATCGAGGTTGATGTCGGTGGGGCCCATGCTGACTATAGACCGAGTGTAAATCCTGAAGTAGGTCTCATGGTTGACCTGCTGTAACCAATGTAAATCCTGATGCGCGCATGGTATTTGGTGTAGGAATATGACCTGAGTAAATCCTACTTGTGATATGAAGTCGTTATGTACGACTGTTTGGTTGTTTTGCAAAGTGTTTGTGTTGTTCGGTACATAAAGTTAACATTGCTATTTGAATATTACAACTCTTGTGCTATCTTGTGTAATAACTTTGTATGTGATCTTAATGTTTGTGCACTGCTGTGGTTACAGGTTGCGATGAAGATCTTCCATCCGATGGTGAGGACGATGGTGCTGGTCCATCATCGAGAGCTGACGAAGGCTGCGAGGACGCTGCCATGTCAGGAGAGGCCGTGTTAGATGGCAACACCAGACACTCCCCACCAGCGCAGCCACGCCTATAAAACGAAGAACCCTGCGTAGACTCGTTCATTTTGTCCGCTGTCGTAGAACTATCTACATCGCTCCTCTGCCCATTTTTGATTTATTTTGCTATTTTATTTTTTGTTAAATGTGATTATTGCAGTTTGCTATTAAAATTATTTTTTAATGTTGTAAATGTTTTATTTATAAGAATATTAAATTCAACCTTCCACACTCAACCGATGATGTTGCGTTAGTGCGTTGAGGTACAGGCGTCGCTTACGCTTGGCGCATTCTGCCGCCAGATAATAATATGTACCGACCCTTACCTGTAAATATATAGGTACTCCATTTACAATAGCATTAGACTGAAGTTAAAAAAGTTTATTTTTAATGCACACTTTGTAACGAAAGTACAATTAAGCATGTTAACAATTACGATAGACACCGAAATTTAAATAATCTATTTTTACTGCAGATGTCATACTTAATTGTAACTATTGCAACAATTTATTAATATTAGATGTGAATTTCATTTAGTTTAATTATTTCATTTTAGTTGAAAATTGTAGTGTCAATGATGAACAATACATGGACACGTTCTTCCTTTCACTATTATTCTTCTAAATTTAAAAAGAAAACAATTTGAATAAAAATTGTTTTCACTTATCTTTAAAATAAAATGTTCTGCATTCCTGCTTCTACGAGCTTCTTTTTTCTTATGCTATTATAAATAGAGTATAAGTAAGTAGGTAATATTTACAAACATTTTGGTAGGTAAGCTATTAAAACAGTCATCATCATTTGAGCCAAAATAATTTTAAGAAAAATATTGATCTTTAAAATAAAATGTTCTGCATTCCTGCTTCTACGAGCTTCTTTTTTCTTATGCTATTATAAATAGAGTATAAGTAAGTAGGTAATATTTACAAACATTTTGGTAGGTAAGCTATTAAAACAGTCATCATCATTTGAGCCAAAATAATTTTAATAAAAATTGTTTTCACTTGTCTTGAAAAGTGTTCAACGATTAAATGTTTAACAGCTAGTTTAATATTGGCTATCATCAGTGAGTGTTTAGGATGACGTCATGATTACTCTCAGAGATGTGACGAAGCTCACCGAACCCCATCTGATTGGCACTGTAACTTGAGATAAATATATCTAAAGTGCAATCTTCTTCTTCTTCTTCTTATCGTGTGGTTAATAACTAACCTGGTGTCAGAGTTTTAAAGCCGCCCATGGGCCTCTGACTTGGCATCACATGCCACCGAGAAATATCTCTCAGGCATGCCGGTCTCCTCACTATTGTTTTCCTTCACCGTTTTTGAAGCAAGTGATAATTATACAATACGCACTTGAATCCGAAAAGTCAGAGGTGCGTGCCTTGGGTTCGAACTCGAGACCTATGAATTGGCAATCCACCGGTCACACCACTAGGCCATCGCTGCTGAATGCTGTGCAATACTTAGTACCTACCATTTTTTTAATATCTCTATTTAATTTTATTATCTAAGTACGGTGTGCAACATATCACGCATAGCATGACCACCGTAAGTAGATATAAATAAACGGATTTTGTCTTTAGAAGAATCGACAAAGCGACAAAACGTAGAAACATTTCTTTTGTTTTGAACACGACAATGTTAACAACGAAGAGAAGAAATGTGTAGATTCTTAAGTATTTATTTAAACAAAGTTACATGAGTGGGTACAATACAAATCTTCTGCCAAACTGCAGGACAGTTTGTCGGCAGTGTTCTCGTGAATACAGCTCTTAGTTAAAATAACATTAAGTACTACATAGACATACATGATAAAGTTGACAACACATAGTTTTGTTATAGGTATATGTAACTGTAGGTAACTGTAAGGGTAGGTACATCCCCTTGGATTCTTAGTGCGCCGTCTGCTCACACATACGAAGGAAACGGCTAAATAGGTACTAACGGCACACATATTCCAGCTGCCCAGTTTTCATTTAAAAAGATCCACACTTCTACAGCTCGAATATCCGTAAGTCGACAATAGTCTACAATATCGAGCATTATTTCCCATATTTGATATCCCATAACTCTAGGGTATGATTGAGACCATATCAAAGAATCAACTGACATGAAATATGTTTCAATAATCCTTTATTATTTTATTTTTTTACTATGTTACAAAATAATTCGACTAAGTCACGATGATTAATGTAAAACACCCTAACGTGAAAGAAAAGTGACGTTAGAGAGAAGATTCGTCGTACTGGTGACAATTTTTGAACCTATTAGGTAATAAAATAATAGTAATAATACTTAATAATAACATTCCACGTCTATTCACACAACGCCATCTAGTCCCAAGCTAAGCAGAGTTTGTGTTACGGGAAAAACAACTGATAATTTAATTATGATTGATGATATCTCCGAAACTAGGGTAAATACGCCAAACGTCGGCCACCCCCCAAAGGTCGGCCGTCTGCACATTTTTAACTTGCATTCATTGAAAAGGTAAATAAGTGACAATTTGGCTACTGGAATTGGATCTTTAGTTCATACTCTATACGTAAAAACTGTTACTATTCGATTACGTCCCTCGCTTTTCGCACACTGAGCGTCCTTAGCGATGCCGACGTTGAAGTGTCAAGTTCGTAGTAAAAATAGCTTACTTTCTGTGAATACCCATATTTCGGGGATTGATATTACAATGGTAAGACATTCTTTTTTTTTTGTTTTATGCTTTGGTATTAATATATGGTTAGTTTTACTATATTTTGAGTTAATATTTTTAACGTTTTGCGCATTGATTTAAGAGAAAATAGGCGGCCGCCATTAGAATACCAGTTTTGGTCTTAAGCCTCGAATCTCGACCGGGGCCGACTTTAAGTAAAATGCAGTCTGTTTTATAATCTGCAAATCTACCAATTCCTTTGGCTTAATAGGAGAATTTAAAAAGCTTGTAAGTAAATAAATCTATTTCGCGTCTAATCGCCAAAGACCGGCCGGGGTGATTTTAGTAAAATTTTGAGAAATAAGGCACAAGAAATAGGGACCGACTTTACAAATATTAAAGATCGTAATATCGGCCAGCTTCGAATCCGAGCGCTACTATACAGGGTGATTACGTTGGACGGGTAGGCAGTTTTAAATTTTTAATATATTTAACAAACTAATTTGCTCAAAGTTGTTTATGTAGGTAGGTATTACTATAAAAAAAAGGTTAAGTTTTGATGTAACTAGTGGTTCGAATTAGTTTATTATAAAATATTACAATATTGATCAACCATATTAATATTTATGAAAACTCAATAATAATATTATTGAATATTATATTTCACTTTGGAACTTACTACCATTGAACCCATCTAGCTTAAACTGCAAGGAACAAAAAGTAGTCTTTAGATAGGTAGGTACTAAGCTCGTTTGTTTTTCATTGTCTTATTTTAAACCACCCTGTACCCGGCCGACATTTGGGAAAAACGCGACCGACTATGGGGCGTAAATGGCCGAGTTTAAGGTTTTTTCGTTCTCGATGCATTTAAACCTTATAACTCTTTGCTTTTAGTAGAAAAGTCAATCCTATGCCTATAAACATAAAATTGATTAATCAACCTATCTAAAACTACATCACAAGGCATGCTTCGTAGCAAACTGATGGAGCCAGAGCGATCCAAAGTTAGAAAATTCGTTAGGGGGCCGACATTTAGCGTATTTACCCTATGCACTTTTGGACCATCTATTCTAGGAGTTTTAGTATTATTTTTACCTACAGACTATAACCCTAGAGTTATGGGATATAAAAAAAAACACCTTGTAGGTATAATCGGCAGAAAGTTTCTACCGTCTTTGTAACTTTGACGATGCTGCCGTCGACTTTCCTACCCGTGTCGACGGTGATCATGCTACCCGTGCTGGACGCCAGTTAGTAGTAAGCAGTAAAAAGATAGCCAAAAGTCTTGTTGAAGGTACTTAAAACGTTTAAAGACCTTAGAAACAAGCTGCTACGCATCTTTTCGTCATCACCGACCTCATTCATCACCGAGGTACTCAGTACTAAAGACAAGTGCACTTTTCCCCCTGAAACGTTTCTAGCTTAATTCCTCTCACATCCTTATGTGTATTCAACCGGTCGATTCAGTAAGAGTCACGCCGTGAAAACTTGAATGAAGTGAACTGTCTATGCCTAGCATTAGTAAGGAATGACAGCTCAATTCACCCTCACTACGTACGCTTACATTTCACGCGGTGATTTGACCAGAATCACCCTGCTGGTAGGTATTACAAAGCCTACTTACTCGTTTCAAAGACGTAAAAGAAACGCGTACTACCTCCACATAAAGAAAGGGTTATGTCGCCGCCTCATCAACTTCTCCTTCAAAAATTTTCACATACTTACAACATAGTTGCAATACACACGACATATCGAAAATTTATGTGGAAAAAAAAAACCAATAAAAAGCATATATGTCCAGTTGTGACATGTCGGTAGCTATAAATAAATTCCCCCACGTTGTGGCCGCCACCCACGGCGTACGCGCATGCAAAAAATGTGTCCACCACTACCTGCCACTATTTGTACACTGTGGTAGGTTTGTGCTATTTTAAATTAGGATATTATTGTGGGCTGTGGTGCGCCGGAGTGGATGAGGGCAGTACGGAGAATGGGACTGACAATTGCCAATTTGGTTTGTGGTGAAGATGTCAACAGGGATTCTATCGCGGTAGTTATAATCAAGAATAAAGAATAAATTCTTTTTTGTTTAGTCCTATGGAGAGAAATCAGTCAGTATGAAATATTTGTCTTTAAATTAGCATTGCCAGCGTATACGTAGTATCCATTGCATGATAACCTTGCCAACTCTTACTTAAAGCAACTAAGTATAACATAACATGAATTGATTCTTTCTTCAAAAGGCTTTTACAGACTTTGCCCTGCATCGTGAGACTCGCATAATAAATGAATACAATCTTACGTCTGGACTTTGAAAGAGACCATGACCCCTGAGTTTCTTTCGGCATTTCTTCTCAGAGATCAGTCACTTTGGAAATGCCATTTAGTTCCATTTAGTTTAAAAATAAGGACATGTAAAAGTAACTGGGAAGAAGTTTTTATGCTGCACAATAAAGTTAATTCTTTTCTGTTCTTTATTAGGCTATTTAAAGCTACAATATTTTTAAGGATGGGAAATCATCAAATGACTCCTCACGCTCTGGGTGAAGGAGAAGGAGTATCAGACTCTTAATGACTAAAACGCATCCGTGTTCCTCCTAATGCCCTTTGCGTTCAATCAATGCTTTTCAGCTATTACTCAAGTCAATCAATGACGTCTAATAAAAATTAAACCGACTTCAAAAAAAACACTAAACGGTGTAAAATAACTCTAAATTAGGAAGTCTGTGGCTTTGGTGGTTTTGTCTTATTCATGATGGGCCACCGACTTCCTAATATAGAGTTATTTTACACCGTTTAGTGTTTTTTTTGAAGTCGGTTTAATTTTTTTGCAAAAAAGTTTTTTATTTTTTCCATTTTTAGTGGTTCCCATACAAATATTTGCTATATATTTATTTTATATTGTTAATTGTAACAGTACATGTCATGATAATAGGGTTACCCACTTATCCCTAATAAATGAAAATTAACATACCTAACTGTCGAAATCTAGGTATATTGTACACATCTGCGTACCCCTCAGAGCATACCAGGCGTGATGATACGTCATGATGTTGTATAAACAATAAACATCCAAGCGATTCCAGCAATTACGACAGATTTGCCGTCTATTTTTGAAGAGTTCCGTTGCATATCTCCGAAGATCAGCACCAGATCTTCACCAAATTAAAATGGGACCACCTCGGGAGTATACTCTTTCAAATAAAAAAAGAATTTCGAGAATCGGTCCACAAATGGGGGAGAAATCAGGTAACATACATAAAAAAAAAAAAAAAATACATACACGCGAACATAGAACCTCCTCCTTTTTTGAAAGTCGGTTAATTAAATAGTATAAGGCATACTAAAACCACAGGTCTTAGGCGGATATAAAACTAAACACACACCGGCTGGTCGGTTCAGTAAAAGTCACCTCGTTTACAGTTTACAAACTGGAGTGAAGTGAACTGCCAATGCCTAGCATTAGTATGGAATGACAGCTCAATTCCCTTTCACTTCACCTACATTTTGAACGGAGTGATTTTTACAAAATACCTATGCAGAACGCGATTGATGCAGTTTTAGCGTTGCTTGTATGTGTTGAAGTTTGTACTAAACCCGCATTACGTACCTATTTAACACATTGATTGACAACGTGTCCCGGGACGCTCACAGAAGCAGTAAGTAACGCTATTCTATTAAAAATCTCCCCGAGAAGCTGTAGGTTTAGTAAGCTGGTTCGTTCACTTCATAAAAGTTCAAATGGAGAAATATTTACAGAATCAAGGTACCTCATGGATGTGTTTAAGAGTGATATTCACCTTAGTAACCAGAGTACAAAAGGAAGGAGGAAGATCCTGTCAGAAACCGTAGCGACTAGTGAATCAGAACCACTTGGGTACCTAAGGCTAAGTCACATCAACGCGACATTGAGTCATAGATCTTATAGATATTATTTAATATTATCTTCTATAGTTTATCTTGTGCTTGAACTATATTTTGTTGAGATAAAATTCCTTAAGCTGGTATCTGGTACCAACAGGTAGGTATACCTACTTAAGTTAATTTTTTCATAAATTAAATAATCTGCGTTCCGCCTAAGACAATATTATATTATACGTTATTCTGTTATTCAGCAAACACTGACTAGAATTTGTAAATTATTATTTTGGATTATCTTTACCTACCTACTTATTATTTTACCATGATAGGTAATTACTTTCTAAGTTTATCTTAGACAGCATTGGCATCGGTGAGGGAAAAACGCCGTGAGAAACCTGGACCTAATTAGGTAGTTGATAAATATAAGTCTGAAATCGCCAATCCGTCTTGACCAAGCGTGATGACCAATGCTCGTGCCTTCTTTGTATGAGTAAAGGCCTTTGCAGTGAGACATCCTTGTTATCCAATTTCAATGATTCTTTCAAGTTTTGAAAGACACACAAAGAAACTAAAAAATAACAAAATGAAAACTTCTTTACAAAAAAAACAACCGACTTCTTAAAAAAAAACTAACAGGTTAAAAATAACTGCAGTTTCGGAAGTCGGTGGCCAATAATGAACAAAAGAAAACCACCAAAGCCACAGACTTCCTAATTTAGAGTTATTTTAAACCGGTTACTTAGTGGTTTTTTTTTAAGTCGGTTTTATGAGAGTAAGTTTTGAGTATCCTTGGTTCAATGTCTCCAGCACACGTAGCATGTTAACCCAACAAATGGGTAAGTATGTCGATGAAAGAATTGACAATGGGACAGATGGTAGAAACATTTTTAACAATATTAATGAAGAAATAAAGCTCGAAAAAAAAGAATTCTTCAATCTGTCCCTAGACAAAATCCGTTGATCATGTTTTGCGTTCTGGATGTTTAAAAGCTGCATTTCATCGCTCGATAATAAAGGCAACAACTTTTTGTCCTGCTTTACCAATAGTTTGAAAGTTACTTTTGATTTAATAAACCCGCTAGAAAAACACACTCAAAATAAATTTTATTCGTATTTTTTTTTCTTTGTAGAATATGCATGATTCTATATTCTGTAACAGGTGTGACATTGACCTTGAATTTTAATCTGTATTTGAGTTCCATGACATCAAAATCGTTATGTTTACATAACGATTACAGAATATGTAGGCAGGTAGTTACAAAAGCGATAGTGGACGCAAGGCTTCAGGCTTTCCGTTTTTGTGGCGCGAAATCGTATTCCATTTTCGAACCGCATTCTAGGTATTTTTCAATCAGTTCCCGTGAACTGTTAAAAATCCCGGCCTCTTTTCTCGAAAAAAAAAAACATCGAAACCTCATTTCTTTAACTTTTTTTTTTACAAATCGAATTATTATTGGGAATGTACGAAAAAAAGGCAGTGTATTCAATCGTGGCGTGACCTCTCGGCGATTCAGTCACAAAGCGGTGCGGGCGTTGACCCGCGCGGCCAACCCCTGACCTTGGTATCGTGAACTGTGCCCACTGACGTAACCGTGACTCTTTCCTACATGTGATGTTACGCACTTGTTTACACTTCTTGTTCACGTGGACTGGACTCTTTATTTGAAGGGTTTATTTTCATTGGGTAACTCGCCACTCCTTATCAGAGGTTTTTAACACAAATTGGTTCTTATATTTGACGTAAACTAACCACGTGACTTTGAAATACTTACCTAGCTTTTTCTTTTTTTAATTGGGGATGGAAAAATTTCATGGATGTCCTGAACCCAGGGGACGGTGTCAGTCAGACTCTTACTGACGAAAAACCACCCCGGTATTCCGTTTCACACCTGCACCGGGGGTCGCGGGAATGGACAAGTCTTTCGCAGCCTTTCTTTAAGATTCCTAGCTTATGTGAAGTAGGTAACTAGACATTCTCGTTAAGGGTTGAAGAAACTGACTCTTAGAAATGAACTTCTTGTAGGTATCCATGATTGGTTTACGATCAATGAGAGTTAAAGATAAGTTTTGCGTTGTAAATTAAACTTCTTCGTTGTTTTACCTCTTTAGATTTGATAGTGACGCACACCACACATGGTAAACACTTTATTTAGGTACTTTCTACTCGCGGTATGTTTACGCGAACTGGGTTCAATTGTCGACAAATCATGTTTTAGAAAACAATTATCTAACTTAATATAGGTAGGTAAACCAACATGCACCTACGAGATAGTTGTAGGTCGGGCGGGTCCGGCGGCGGCTGTAGCTGTTGGTAAAATATGAAACCAACTGGATACTGTGGAACCTATGAAAAAAAAACTAAGACAACCGTATAATGCATTTACCTATGCTGTCATCTTTAACTTTTTCAATCAACTAGTTAATGAGTCATTGGAATTGAATACACTCAATTGTCACGCTTGCAATAAATGTTAAACCCGATTAAAATACCAAACATTTAAATATAAGTACTAAAACCGTTACTAAACAAATCAATGTGAAATAACACTAACCATAACCGAATCCAATTGTCAATGGTCACTTAAAAACATACACACACCGCCCCCTGTTCGACCACTGGCGTACTATAACGTCCGAAAACAACCCTACTATTTCCCACTTGAGGAAAAGCTGAGAAAATTCCCCTAACACATGTGTGAAGCGCTAGTATCGTACGTGGGTAAAGAAAATAAAACCTCCGTACGAGCGAACCGCTTCGACCGACAGCGCCATCTCTTAGCGGATAGACGTACTACTTTTACAAGGCATTTTTATGTTTCAAATGCCACTAAAATAACACTGAATTGTTTTACGGTTAGTATTTTGATTGTTAAATTCCTACAGGTTGGTTGTTGTGCGTTTACCTCTTAATTTTGTGGGTTTTTCCTTGCGTTGAATATCAAAGTGGGTTACCTGTAACAAAAAGGATTTTATTAGACACTTTACTTACGAAAATTATCATATAATGTGAGTAGGTATGGCTAAATCTAAACAAACGAATAAAATGGTCTTGTAAGTAATGGCATGTGGTGTATGGGCCTTTTATGAAACTCAAAATGTATTAAATAAAATAGGTATATGAGTTAATGTATGGTACAAAAATAATCACAAAGCAAGAAATTTTCTAGAAAAGTCACAATTTCTAGGAATCCTGAACTCATTATGATTGAAAAATATCTTCAATGGTTTCGTATTTACCTACCTAACTATTATATTTCAGTGAAATATTCAGAATAATATATGTCTTTAACAAAAAAACTATATTATTAGACGATACATCAAGCTCAGTACATCATTGACATTATTAGGTATATCTTCGCAATATAAATAGTTATTATATTTATGTAAATTCTAACGATGTGGGTATCTTAGAGGGGAAAATGTCAACATTTCTTTACTATTTATTTAAAGGATTTCTATTCTGTGTTCTACGCGTGCCATCAGCTACCATTGTGCTGACACAAAAACGGCACGAGCGTGAAGAAGATTTACATATTTATAAGACCAATTTCACAAACATTTATGATTTGTATGGAAGATGTTGTGACTATGGTAATATGCGTAGAAGGAAGCTCGATTTAGTAGAGCCGCGAGCCGGTCGATTCAGTACCTAATAGTCACCACGTGAAAAACTTGAGCGAAGTGAATATAGGCATATTGGCAGAACATGAATATAAAAATATAATTATTGGTCCATCAGATTATAAAAAATAATACACATTTGTTTTTTTCTGTTTCTAATTAGTAGTAGTAGTTATCTTTAGTCAGAACAATCAGTATTGTGTCAAACATATTGATAATAATAAAATTTACAATTATACATAAAACTAGATTCAATTAAAATTCCAGAAAATAAATGAATATAAGCAATGTCAAAAAAATAATTCAGCGTTTCGAAAGTTTATGCCAATTCCATACATAACATGTAACTAAGTACTGTAACTTACGAGTAGGAACGTGTTTATTAATGTAACTTTACAAATATTATTTAATAGTGTAATCTTTTTAAGAATTTAAGCTATTTGAAATAAAGGATTTGATTTGATTTGAATATAAATCACGGCAAAAATCCCCGAAGGGCTTGGCCAAGGTACCTCACCCAATTTTCGCCAGTTATTTTAAGTCCCATGTAATAGGGGGCGAGCCTATTGCCATATATTTGGGAGTTATTGAACTTTATTACTGTTCATAAGAATTTGACTTGTCTAGGTCCCAAAATAGTCTCATTGTAATGATGCCTTGTTGTTTATACTCTTAAAGGTGAAACAATATTGTGTATTCATAGACATATTGCTTGTCACATAATAGCGTTGAACCTCAAATCTCTGTCTCCCTCCCTTAAAGACAAAAATCGAGATCATAAATATTACAAAGACAAACTTTAAACCCCACGCGTTATTCGCGAGCGATATTCGATATCGCTTGACATTTTCGCCAAAATCGATAGCACCCCTTATTGGTACCGAAATGATTGAACATCCTATCGCGACATTTTTCTAATGGTGGCTCGTGTTTGGGACCCTTTTTCTTTGTAATGGAGTTTACACATACGCTGTAGGATTTAGTGTGTGTGCATAATATTATTGTGTGAGTGAAAATTGGATTTTTTTATATGATAAAAACTACCGTTTTGGAAAATGTTTAAAATGTAGTAGCAATCTCATCTCAGCGCCAATCAATGTCAAAATCTTGTACGTTAATAATTTAGGAAATTTAACTCAGTTTTGACAGATTAAGACGAGAAGAGAGGAGCAAACGTTCTTAAAATACGAGTCTGTGTGTTGCATCTTGTAGGTAATATATTTCAGTAGTAAGTAATTAGGAACCTTCATTATAGTGTTCAGTACCTAATAGTGTACTGCGTGTGTTGTAGGTACAACAAAACCACAGGTCCTACAACAAAACCCTTGTTTTGACAGTTCAAAACAAGGGTTTTGTTTTAGGAATGTCTTGTAACTATAAGCATCTCTCAAAAAGCAAACATTACTGCACAGAACTCCTTAATGTGTTCGCAAGCAAATTTAATACCAACAAAATGAAAAAACGGTCCAAAGTATTACAAGTAAGTATACGCAGAAGACACAATATCAATTCCACGCATGACTGAGTCCAAAATACACAACAAGACAATGTCATCAAATTCATACAGAAACATTAACATAAACTTGCACATTTCCCATTCACAGAACCACAACAACACCTATATTTCATTACATCATTGAAAGCAACACCTTACCCGGAAGCAGCGATCAAGTGTGTTCGGCCCACAAGACCCCTTTTCTTTTTACATGTCGCAAGCTAACGACAATACGAAATCAATACTAACACCATCGATGCGAAATCGTGAATAGCAGAGTGACTCACACGACAATGTGTGTGTGAATAGTGTCTGTGTGTGGGTAATAATATGCACGCTCGTGTAGACTTGGAGTGAAGACGTATGCGGTGACTATGAGTTGGTGCGATTTTGGGATGTGATCTGAGTGATGCAATTTGGATGGTATGTCCTTCTGTAACGAAATCTAAAAGGCAATTTCTGTAATTAAAATTTTTCAATGTATAGTCGCAACTAAAATGTCATTTAAAAGTTTGTGTATAAACCTATTTAACCTAGAAACTAATCAGAAGTATCGATGTCGTATTCTCATTTCAGCGCATGAAATGTCAACATTTGAGAGAAAGGTATGGAAATTTAACGTATTTTTGACGTATTGAGACTGACATTGAAATGGAAACGTTCTTCGGTTCTACCGGTTCAAAGATATCTTTCTTAGAAAATCTTAGAGTAAAGTATATACTTAAGTTGTATACATTCAATCACAGTTATAAATAAACATACTTCCGCTAATAATCTAAGAATGCTATTAATGCCATTCAATAAAATATCTTAATTAATCAATGGGACAGTTTAAAGTAATTTGCTAGAATGCTCAACTGTACAAGACAGTTACGAGAAATGTAAGTAATGCTTATAGACTCAACAACGTAAGCACAACGTAAAAATAAACCGATAAACCCTATCCATGCAAAATCCGCACCGCCAACAAACAATGGTCACCCGAAAAATTGGTAAAAAGAAAACGCATTAACACATATAGATGAGTAGTCACACATGCTTAAGTCTACGCACACACAAACACGGCCCCCCTACCACCGGGCTCTCCTTTAAAAACCGCCTCACACCCCTGGGAGTCTTTTCATAAGGAAATGCAGACATTTCAAGAAAGCTAAGTATCAAATAAGCATTGAGAAGCAGTAGCGGTATTTACGAAGGGATATCATAATACCGAGGCTTCATATAACTGTTTGTATGATTTTAGATCGTTGGTTACTTCTGTTTTTTTTTCTGGGTTTATTTTATCTTTGGAGGCTCAAGATGAATGTGGGCGTATAGGCAGATGGATTCATTTGTCGTTTGTATTGCCTTACTTAGTTGGTACAACCTAGAAAAAAAACAATGCCTAACGGTGAGTGAAAATTGTAGTGTTCTCGCGTCATTCAGAATAATTAATCTCGTAATTAATGATACTATTGGTTTGACACCTTTCTTCTCAGAAATTATTTTAGAAGCAGCTTAGAAGACAATGGCCAACAGTTTATTACTTATAGGAAAAAAAGTTCCTATATTCAACAGAGGTCAGCGATAGGCTGATTTGAATTATTGATAGGAAGAGCTTCTGTATTTATTTATAGTATTAACTCATAACGATCCTTCTTCTAAATTTAATCCACTACGGTTCTAGGGCCTGCAGTTTTCTTTACAATGTTTTTTACTTTAACGTTTTGAGAGCTGTAATGAGATTAATGCTGATTAATATACTGTGCGGCAGAGGAAAATACAGAAAAACTAGAGATATTTGTAGCTAAAGTCTGATGGTAGGTAAACTATCTATTTTGTGTACTAGTTGCAAGTAAATAAACTATGTTGGGATTGGCTTCCAGTACTCGGATGCAGCTTAACCTCCACAACCCAGTTTAACCTTCCAATCGTGTCAATTAGAGACACAAAAGAAAGACAATGACAGCGCGGGCACCGGTGTCCTCTCGAGGCATTTTTTGACACATAATTAATTGCCATATTTTCGAATTTAGACCAAAAAGATGATGGAACATAGCCGGGACTAACTGCTTAACGTTAATTCCGTTGCCATTGGTTTGGTCACAAACTCATAGAAAATTAGCTATGCGCTGCCGTCAGCATGTTTTATATACTAAGGTACTTATATATACTTTGTTTGCTTTGCTAAATAGGCTATAATGGCAGTAAATAATTCTTAAACTCGTAAAGTAATTGATTAATTTCCATGATAAGTGAGTTAAGTTATTGAACGCACTTGGGAACACCTTTAGTCTGATAGGTGATGAGATCACTATGTATTTGAAAAGCAATAAAAATAAATTAGGTCTCCACTTAGCACACGAGTGAAATTTTAATGTCAATCCAACATGATCTTGGTGATATAATTATCCCATTAAAACCATTATGGCAAAGAGATAAAGATGGTATTCGTTTAAACGAGTAAATTCTGTAATTCTTGACTAACAGGATCCATTTTTAATCAACATAAACGACATATTTGCAACGAATTATCAATTCAAAAGTATAATGGTTCTATAAATGCTAATCACTGTTCGATTAAGTTCGTTATCTGATTTTAATTCCATCGTCATTGCTAATTATAGCTCAAACAGCTAACTTGAAAGGCAAGCTTCGCTCCCCTAGTTTTCAAGTGGTTTACATTCCACTGAAAAGCCCCATCGTTTGGCGAGATTTGCTAATAATCTCCCCCAGTAATTAAAACCCGGTTTTAATTGCTGCAAAACGCCACCTGTTGCTGGATGTTCCATCTCTTTTACTCAATCCCTCTGTCCTTCTCACACGGAGGCTGTGGAAATCGGCCCGTATCCGGATACCCGGGTAATATTGTCAGAAAATTCAATTTTGGAACGGCTAATTGGGGGCAAATGAAATTGCCAGTGTCGCCCTCTGACCCTCTGTCTCTTTGTTTAAAAGCCTTCGACCGAACGCTAATTGTTTGACGATATAATGAATTAATTTTATTATTTTCAAACGTCGTTAAAAATTTAGATTTTGGAGAATTTTTAATAGGGTTCGTTGTGTAGGTAAGTAAGCTTTCGATTTAATTTTTTTTATTACCGACAAAATTTTACTTCACTTTTTTAAAAATATTGCTCATACGCCAGATTAATAGCAAAACAAATTTTCGACATCATCAACCCATGAGTATCCCATTCAGACTTTACCAACATATGCCCATTAGTGACGAACTATTTCAACCCTTTAGTAACATTCGTGTTACCTCAATCACACTTATACCAAAACAATTTTGTATCATAATTGCACCTCGTTTACCAAATTAATATGATATTAAAACCGCCGCTAGTGATCCATCAGAGCAATCTCGTATACGAAACACCCATTGTTATAATACTAGAAAATTGCCCAGACCAAATTATCAGACTATTATCAACCCCTTTCTTTAATTACCTTCACATAATCTTTGTTTGTACACTGACCGGCCTATTAAAATAATGGCGGGTAGGAAAGCTCAATTTCAGATAGGTACAGCTAGAAATGATTAAATATGATTAACATCAATTTTGTGTACTTACATTATTAGAATGATTTTGTTGTTATTAAACAACTAATGTTTGTTATTAAGAGTTGTGTTTTGTTTTCTTGATGGTCCATTTTGTGTGATTGTGTTTTGTTTTTCTGTTTGTTGATTAAGTATTTATGTAATGGGTATTGTACATTCTGTTCTTTTATAGTCCTATGGATTGCAATCGGCGGATATTCAACAGAAATCTACATAAAAGTATTAATAAATCTGCATGTGACTTTCAAATCTACATAAACAGTAAAAACACCTTCTCAAAAGCGACGCATTCACATTCAATGGAAAAAAAAATATTTTGCTAAAAATATAACATAACCAATTCAAATGTAGCCTCACTGGTCATCACTCATAATGACATATAAAGACAAAATAATCTAAAATCTAAAAGGGTTCTTTAAAAAAACGATAAAACGCAAGGAACCGAGCTTTTGTGTTGATGCGAAAGTCATTGAGAACCATTTATATTGTTTTGATTAATTAATTATTTAGTTATCAGTAAAAAAAGATCACGTTCGACCGGTCTCACACTGGGCGCGTCGGTCTTCAGTGGGGTTATTAACATAAGTATTTTAATTGTCCCCTCAAAACATATTAATACAATATCAATATTAAGTGGTAATAGCTCTGATTGTGTCTCGGGTTATAACGTTTAGAGAATTAGTGGTATTTGTTTTATTAGCTATTAAGATTGCGAATAATTAAATAAAAAATACTACTTGTAAGTGTCTCTCTGGAGGCCAAAAGCCTTTTATTATACGGGGTAGATACGAGCATTAATTAGGCTTATTTAAGTTTTATATTATAGTTTTTACTTTACAAGTTCAGGTTTACTCACGATGTTTTACTCAACCGACAGTGATGTCTTAGGAAAACGTAGATAGTACGTTTAAAAGTCAGCAATTGTTAATTGCCTAAATTTAAACTCTCATGTATGAGAGACCCACGGCAATCGCGACTTTATACACCATCTCGTCGTCTTTAATACATATTATTCAAAATTCAAATTGATGAAGCCATTAAATTATACAATCAAACAAAAGTTTGATAAAGAAACAGTCGTTTTAGTGCCTAAATGAGAAAACACACCTGAAACAAATTCGTTTGTTATCAACAACCAGCATTTAATCGAACGCGCTCCTACAATATTTTACGATACAGCAATTTATATTTTATAACCCATTAAAATTAAAATACATAAATTATTTTTAGTAAACACACATGGAAACAATCACACAAAAACAATATAAGATACTGAAATTCAATAGTCACATAAGGAACTAGACATGCCGATTCAAAACCATGACGACAACACCATAGTCCATGTTTATATATGACAAATTGCAAATAACATATGAGAAATTGTCAATAACACATAGAGAAGACAGAAGTCAGGTTAACGCACAGTAAAATGGCATACAGTCGATAGGCCATAGGCCCCAGGTTTAATGCCTTCGACGAAGCTAACGCGATGCAATGCAATTACTGTTGGAGACGCTTTCGCGCAAATGGACGACCCACGACTACTGTGGGACACACGGATGCTAATGTTAGCGAATTGCTGCGGAGAGAACTTCTATGATTGGCTGTTGAGGTTCAAGAAGAAATTTGCTACTATATAAAGCAGGTATTTTCTATAGCAAAAGAATGAAAAATATCTAGAGACAGAAAAGTTATTTAATGATGAGATGAGCATTAGATTGAAACAAAAATCTTGTTGGGGCAACAATGAAATTGTATGATTAGAGGTGCCATGCACTACTCCTATAGGAGTTTTCCAAGACATCCATGGAATACACGAGAGTTAAAGTGTTTTTGAAGAACAAGGACGCAACAGAAAACCGTAGTACGTATTCCGCTCCAGACGACCGTGCATCTCAAAATTATAATCATCCAACGCATACATTATTGAAACGATTTTGGCGTTAATAGTAATGTCGTTTCCATTCTGCACTACTCTAACAAGTAAAAACCGTCTAATGACATGCTCGAATAATCATGGCGAGGGCCAAGTGACACGCATGACGCGACTTCTTACTTGTTTTTACACCATACTTAATATAGGGGAAAATGTGTGTAAGTAATTGTTGTATAGCATACCTTTGAAAGTCGGCGAACATATCGTCGGTGGTAAGGCTTTAATAACAGGAGCCGATGTAGTTTAAGCGTGACAACGATGCGACGTTTTGTCATCACATAACACTGTGATTTTGAGCAGTTAGCTTGTGCAAACTGCAATGTATAATTTTGGTTGGGAATTTATAGAATAAAATAAGGAGAAACGCCTCTATGAGAAGTCATGCATGCTCATTTATTGGATAATTTGATGTAAATATATCATATTAGATGGAACAGAATTGTAGCCTTGCTTCGAGTCTGATTTATGCCATAAGGATGTGACGAAGGTCAGTCACCAAATATGATTATTTATATTCTTCGTATGCAAATTGGATAAAATTAGATTAGTGTTTTCATTGTCATTCTGAATGTTAATGCTAATTAATATTTGTCTAGTTTTGCCTTTTATATTTTGAAGTCGAATCCTTATCTAGCTTCTACCAATGACGAGTCGTTTTACAAGCTTTTGTATGTCATTTCATTCCCAATTCGGAATCTATTGTTTTTTTCTTAAAGATTTATTAGTTAGAAAAAAAAATTAAGCTGCAAAATAAAGTTTTTATTTATCTCAAACCATCGTTAATTCTTAATAGGTATTTATCAAGATTAGTATGGATTTAATCAGAAGCTGTCGTCAATTGTCCACCATTAAAATTCTCCGCACTATTTTTAATAGGTACTTACATACCCAAGTGTGTTGATTTATTCTAAATCATGAAGCTCACGTGAATATGTAAAAGGCACTCTTAAAATTCTCCACGGCAGCGTCAATAATTCCGTATCTAAGTCGAATATCGATATTTATTTCGGACTCTTGTTATTCTGAACAAATAAAATAAAGCGTTTATTAGGATTCGCGTCGTGGTTCTGTTTCGAAGACTGCCTATTGTTTCTTTGGGGCTATCAATCACCTATAGTTCGGCCGGCCGGGCCTGGGACAGGGGGGTGTGAGGGGCACGTCGGTAAGGGGGGAGGGGACGCGAATAACGGTTATTGAAATGAGACGAGGCCCCCGCTTTTTTCCAAATTTAAATTTTGATAAGGCAAGTCCCTGTTTTGCTCTAACTGTGTCCTCGTTTGGTGAGGGTGGCTTTTTTGTTTCTGCTCCAACTGTTCTGTCTTTGCGTTTTTGTTTTAGTGTTTGATGTTAGTTTATTATTGGGTAATACAAGGTCTTCGGCGGGAGAATCTTGATGCACCTTTTTTGAAGGCTTTTGTTTTGTTTAACGTACAACCTTGGATGCCTTCAGATTTTCATTAATCAATGTATACAAATGCACTTAAGGAAAATATGATGAAACAGATTTAGAAAAATTCTTTGTTAATAATTATTATCATAGGCATATTCTGTTTGGGTTCATAATCAATTTACTTAACCGTATTAGTAGTTATAGGTACTCTTACGCCACTCTCTTAACTAGGCGTTAAATTGCAACTAGAACACCACTATAATCAATACGCCAGACATATGAATTATGAACTGATATTATTCTCACAAAAACTGATCTATTCATCATGTCAATCGAACGCAGTTGTTAATTCGTTTTACACCAGTAAAAGTGCGTCGACACAATTCCAAATATTCGGTTATAGGTTTTTTGCCGAACAAGCCGGCCACGCCGCTTGAATACGTTATTCGAACCAGAATAAAGCCGAATTAACATATCCCAAATCTCAACTCTCGATTCAGACTTTTTGTTATGTAAAATTTTAACTCGCCGTCCTTAAATCGTTGTTAAGAGAAATGGTAGACGCATTGACACCTACGTTATACAACTCGACATTTTTTCACTTAAAACTCCTATTATTTGATACGTCTCATCGATATTCATGGCTGGGGAGAGTTGTAAAATGCAATAAAACACAATTTTTATATGTTGTGTTTAGACAGTGTCCGAGAGATGATAACAAAACCTGTAGGCCAGTCGATATTGTAGGACCGGATATCGCCGGCCATTCACAAAAAACCAACTGGCACACATGTATAGCGTGACGTGTTAACACGTCAGCGTCACACACACACGTTCTCACGGTTCATTCATAAGGAATAGTGCCTTTTACAGCGTCAACAAAATAGTGGTCAGCCATGCGATGGGATATTTGTTAACTAGAGTTTGTCCAATCCAATGAACATTATGGCCGTTTGAAATATATTAGTAACAGTGGGAGGTGCACTTAATAGTACCGATTGTAATCATGCGTTCTTAACTTACTGCGGTTGATATGTCTTTTAAAATTTACTTCGATATTATGCTTTTTGAAGTAGTAAAAAGTAAGTATCTGGTAGTGCCATCTTCTGTGAGGTATTTCTCAAGTATCTAAACAGTACACTGGAATGCAGAACATGCTTGCCTATATGCATGGTTGGACGTGCATGCCTAACCCACGCAAGCTGTGAAAGCCAACGATGAGCGACTTACTCACAATGCAATGGCAACTTGTCATTATACATGTCGTATTGTGATCGTATGTCCTCAGATTCTTTCTACTTATCTAATGTTCTGTGTTGCTAAGAAGGACTGATGAACCGCGAAAAGAATAAAAGATTTTTATTGCACACCGTAAAAACCTACAAATAATAAGTGTAAGAGCTACTTGGTATTAAAAATTATCGGTACGTACGCATGGACAAGCAGATTTAAAAGACAAAGACATTAGTACTGACTTGAGTAACATTGGAGGTCCTATTGGCCCTGAATAACCACTAGGTAATTTTTTGGGGCATTTTTAACATATTCATTTTATTAAAGTGTTTCCTGGACATATTTCGACGTGTCCTGTCAAAGTCCACGCAGTTCTGCTAAAATCCCTTAACAGAACAATACACAAGACAACATTATCTGTACACAACAATCCGTAAAGGTAAACATGTATTAGAGGCGCGCCTAACACACCCTAGCATGTCGAGATGAAATGACTCATTGGAGTCCAATCCAGTGTCATAAAAACGTCCAAGACATGGTTCCGTTCTCTTTTACCGGACCGTTGACATCGACATCGACTATCGAGAACCCGTTTCACATCACGTGCTAATTAATTCATATGTAGGCGTACCATTATCGATAGAATTATGTGGTAGCCCTATACTTTATTACGACTATTCGTCTTGTCAGAAAAAAAAAATGATAAAGATGTTTTGTGTCCCGTGCGTGATTTTATAAGGTAAAGTTTTTAATTAACATAATATGACTATTAAGTGGTATCGGGAGAAATGCTTTCCAAATATTTTGGGTTGGAGGTTTTATTTATGGGCGCTGTGGTCATAGTTTAACGTGTGGTCTGTTTTTCTTTAGGACTAGTCCAATACCTGCTTTCCATGTTCTTAGTGAGTGAGTGATGTGAGTACTAAAAGTGATCACTATATAAAAGTGATCGATATAGACATTTAACTTTCTGTGAAGTTGTTGCTTTTAATTGTTTATCTACCCTAACTTCTTGAGGATGACTCAATATTTTTTCACAAATGTGCGTCATGTAGCATAGCTGATAATATGTTAATTTATCTGTGCGAAACCCGGCCTCTGCGAACTAATGAATTGTGTCTAGAACTCTGGTAGTTGACGAGTTAAATAATGTCATAGGTAGTTGTCACATATTCGCGAAACTTTCTGCTCTATAGTTGCTCTATATGTTTAATAGTTGGATAATATGATTGTTACCTGATTATCAAAATAAATTGGCTTCTGGATGTCGAGCTTCACATAACGAATTTTGCAATCATTTAAACACCAATGTATTTCAACAATTGCCACATTTTTGCGACAGATGTATTTATAATAAAGTAGAAATTGTACGAAAGTAAGTTGAGTGGATTGTCAAATGGTCACCTGTCCGTTTTATTAAATGGTCCATGTAAGACTACCCAGAACTTCGTACAATGGCACTTTGCAATTACTTAACCGCCAATATACTTACTTAGAAAAATCCGTTCACAACATTGTACGATTTAACATCCTTAAAGTTAAAGTAAAGTAAAGTTAACTTGGAAACGAGTAGTGTATGTGTCTTGGCGTAGCGTAAAACGAATCATAAAAGGTAAGGAGTCGTTTGCACTGAGCTATGACCAGCATTTGTTTCACCTCATAGAGACTGTTAACATTGTTGATTGGCTGCGTACATACTACAGACTTATTCTGAACAGTGATCCTAGTGATTGCACAAGAGCTGTAGGAGTTTTGGAGTCTATTCAAAGGTATTTATGAGGGCAGTGATATTATTTAAACAGGATAATGCTGTTATAGCACACAAGGTGGGGGACATTGTTGCATATACTGACACCATATTAAGTTTTGTAGGTCCATGATTTAGGATCCCCCAGTTCTATTTTTGTTGTTATTATTACGATTTTTCCTGATCTCAATTTTACTTGAAACTCTATAGAGCCATGAAAAAAACACCATTTCTTTCTAACGCAATGATTCTTTTCTTTCAAAATAAGTCACTTTTTTTGTTTATATTCTCGTTAATTAGGGGAAAGAAGCCACAATATTATACGGTTAAAAGTTAAAAGGACATTAGGAAGAACTTGGAAATAAGCCGGCTATCCAACCGACGAAAAATTTCAACGCTCCCCTAGTGCTGAAAATTTTCTTTTTTCTATAATTCATGGTGTCCCATAATAACGCTTATCGAATTGCTTGCTATGAATTGTTTTACTTTGAAGAATGCTTCTGATACCTACAATTTTAGGGAAACAAATGAATTTCAGGTACCTTAAACTTCGATAGATATTATATGAATTTTGGTTTGCTTTATCTGTTTGTATAATTGTGGTAGATATGCACGTCCTCTGTATTTTTGTTCTTTCTTTTTTTCGTTTTCTAGTTTTCGTCTTTGTTTGATTACGAAAATGAACTTCCAGAGTAAGGACGCCTTAAATTGAGATGTTCATACTGTATGCTTGAGAATAACAACAAACACGTGGATGTTAGAAATTACAGACGTGTGCTCAGTAAGTAAGTGTTATTTACATGTGATGTGTTATGTTAGTGGAAAGTCGTTTATTTTATTGACTGGTGGTAATGGAATATAGGTAGGAAAATTACCAGTCTCCATAATATTCATGACGGTATAAAAGTTAAGTGTAGTGTTAAGGTTTGGTGTGAAATAGGTTTGTCTACACTGATTATTAATTGGTTGTTTAAAATACACACTACCTGGTATGTACTACCATTTCTTATACTAAAATCATCTTTGACCATGGTTATTATAATTATCAGCTCGTTCTGGTCTACTAAATAATAATGGTGCCTTAGAATCAATCACAACTTTTATGAGTAGTAAAGATATACAGGAATAATTAATATTCACTTGACAGAAACTGGAACCTGAAGTTGACACCATAAGGAAATTTTATGGAGAGCTGTACAATTATAGAGTTTAATTATATTTTCAATCAAGAGAGAGAGAGATAGAAAAAGAAAGAATTAATGAATGGCGGGTAACAAAAGGTATTTAAGAGGCAGATGATAATGGAAACACCGAGAGGGGACGCCCTAGAAGGACATATACAGACCTTATTGGTGATGTTTATCAGAATGGACAGGTCAAAGGCTTAAAACGATGTGCTTAATGGAGAGTTTAGTGTTGTTTTCAGCTCGAAAGAAGTTAAATTCGACAAAAGGGAATAATGAGACGATCATTATAACTGATGTCTGTCTACTCAATAAACCGCTAAGTAAATCCGTCAAGTTAAAGGTCCCCAATGCCTTCAAGTAGTACATCAAAAATAATCAGACAAAGCGAAGTAAGCTTTCAACTTAAAAACATGTACGAATTACTTGAGAAACTTTATTATTTCCTCTTCCAATTATATTCCGCTTATTTGTCAATCCGTCGCAATCTTTTAAAATTAAGCAATTTAAAATTTGGCATACCTAACAAACTCGTTCCACACCCATTGAAATTGCCCGCATATTTCCGCTGCAGGGTATTTCTGCTACATCAAAAATTCGTAAAATCAATGCTTATTTTGGAACGAGAGCCCTTGTATTTTTAACTTTACTGGTGCATAAGCAATTATTGTTGAAAAGACACGTGTCTTTGTGTAGAAATTGAAGAACTTAATAGTACTTAAACATGTGCCACTAACACTTTCTACTAGTACCTATCATGTTTTCAGAATTATCAAATAAGTAGGCGTGACTATTGCTTATGTACAGCCAGCACATCAAGTTAAATATGTCAAATTTCTTTGATCGTTTTTCAACTTTATGTCAAAGAAAATAAGGTTCATATTCAATTGGGAAAATTTGACACATTGGGGTAACTTGATGTGCTGACGTCTGAACTTTTAAATTTATCTTCAAAACTGGCATTGGCGACGAAGAATTATCTAGAGGAAACTTGGACTTGTAACAACTGCTTGAGCTGTGGAAAAAATAGGCCCTATTATCTTTTTACGTTACTTCTTTTATTTAAACTAAACTTCGCGTTAATTTCTCGATTATGAGATAACTTTTATCCTAGAAATAGAAATGGCGGCGTGACAGGTTTGGTATAGAAAATATTATGTCAAACCGCCATGTTTATTCTTTAGATAAAAGTGATCTGACGTTAGAAAAAAAAACAAAGAAAAAAAGCGTCGAGTATCTGGAATGGTTTTAAATGTTAATTCTTTATCCATGTGAAATACCTTTGTTTTACATTGGGACAGTTATAAGCTACTTTTGCGTATTTTCTTAACATATAATGCAGTTTTTAATTGTTATTACTGTGTACGCACATTAAATCGCCATTTCCTTTCACACTCCGTTTTATCAGGCATAAATCAGTCTTCACGATGTAAATCCGTATTGATTATTAATTAAAGAAAGTCGTCCCATTCCAATTACGGCGACGACGCGATAATTTGCACCGTGGCGCATAAACTAACACTGATGGACTAATCCTCGACTCTTCGTGGCTACATGCCGAGGGCGCGTTGTAAATTACGCCATTGCATCGCTCGCCACGGAGACAAAGCCTCTGGCTTATTCTCACTTTTTATGTGCGGTTTAAACTTAAAAGGTGCATTTAAAGTTAGTGTTTGTCGCAGTTTTTAAATGCTGTGGTGTATTGTTATGTTTTCTACATACTAAGTTTTTTGAAAGTGTGTACGTATGATAACAGAGAAGAGAAGAGGCCTGTGTCCCAGAAATGGGGACTTTATATCGTGATTATGCTTGCTTTTTTGCTTGCAGCAGTAATGGCGGTCCTAGTTTTATGATCGGTGGACTGCCAAAACATGAGTCTCGAGTTCCAAGTTACACACCTCCGAATTTTTGGACTCATGAGCGTTTTGTATATATCACTTGCTTTTAAAACGGTGAAGGAAAACATCGTGAGGAAACCGGCATGCCTGAGAGATATTTCTCAACGGCATGTGATGCCAAGTCAGAGGCCCATGGGCGGCGTAAAAACTCTGACATTAGCTTAGTCACTCACTTTAGTCTGTAGGTGTGTGGTTAAAGAAAGAAAGAGACAACTCTTGGCCGCACCTTTGCTTTATCTCTCTCACACTTTCTTACCAGCACGCCTAGCCATATTACAATTTCTTCTCTATTATCGTAATCGATAAGGCGACAATAGAAAGAAAATGGCGTAGGTATATGGAGTCAGCTGTTTGTCAACTGTCAAATGTTAACGGGTAGAATTTGTAATATGGCTGAAAATCAAAGACATTCAATACCTATAGACCGGACATCACAAACAAAATTTTCGTCCGAAAAAGTGTGTCCTGCTGGATACAAGTCTATGAGTTTTTTGTAATACGCTCCGCTGCCGCTCCAATATTCATATATTATGCTAGATGGCGTTACTGAGACATGGGATCAAAGTTTTTCTATGACATTTCCTTGTCATGCCCGCTCTATAGTATTTTAAATCTCTTTGCTGAAAATGAAATACACTTGACAGTTGACAAACAGCTGATTCCATATACCTACGCCATTTTCTTTCTATAATAAAAATAGAATAGAAATTGAATTTGTAATATGGCTAGCCCGGAAGTACTTTACAGCTGGATAAGGAACACTCAGCCATTCTCTATGTCTATTTCCTAACACATTTCTTTTTTTGTAAGCCTATTGACATGTTTGACGAAAACCTTTTTAGTTTCTACCCAGATATGCTTCAAGCTGTCATAGACCTCCGCATCTGTTCATTACACCATAAAATATGGCGACAATAAAAGCCGTTGACATCGACCGTCAAAAAATCTGTTGAACATTAACATTCGTTTCCGTTAACCAATGATGACTAATACGACTTATTTACCCAAAATGCAAATAATACGTAAGAACGAAACACAAATAAATTAAACATTAGAGAATAATTAAGTAGACTTAACTCTGTCATAAATTACTATGAATAAAGTTTCTTTTTTTAGTCAATAAAGGTGGTTAATGGTTTGGTGTCGGTTAGGATGGACCTGTTGTCGATAGGTTTTGACCTTTGAACTTGCACGTGTATGGAAGTTGACAGAATAATTGTTTACTACTGTTGACACCGTTTTCTTCTTAAAATAAATAAAGACAAATGTCTCTGACGGTGGAATTTTAAGATATTTGTCATTAAAACCCAGAAAAAGGGGTTGTTCTACTTCCACTAATTGACGAAATGTAATATGGATAAACAGTCAAGAAGTTCAAAAGTTTTGTTCGTGTAGGAACTTAACTTTTGTGTGTAACAGCTGTTTTTTTCATGGTTTTAGGGTTTGTTGTTTTTAGGGTTTTATAACCTTTTACTAAAAATAGTGTTGTATTTTTAAAAGAGTTCTATTGTTTGTCATAAAAATATCCTCAAATGGTTTAGATAAAAATACTAAAAATATATAGTCCCTGAAAATAAAGTACAATTTAAGCATTTAAACACCGGCCTTATTAAAACGCCGTCCTCTATCTTTCAAACGTGTTTATCTTCGGCCGCAAAGCTGAAACAAGACATCAAATAGTTGCAGAATACCCCAGCTCGACCGGACATGCTCTCGCGCACTACAAATTACAATCAACACGGCGAACATGTTCGCACGTGGGGACGACCCTATCCCTATCGATTTACAACAAACACATACACCAAGATTATTTTATAGTAATTTCTCTATTACGATATCTCCTTAGGTGTTTATTTGCACCAGCCCTGTTCAAGATAACAGCGATTTATATCTTCATTATATTATGTTTGTGCGAAACATACCTTTTTTTTGTCTTTGGTTTTGTTTTGCCGCAACGTCTCTGAAATGTTTATGCAATGTACCTGCTGTATTGTGGTGCTGTCAGGTGGAGTTTTTTGTGTTACTTCTCCAGTATATAATGGATGTTTGTATGTAATGGGTACCAGTTTTATATAGGCAGCAATTTCTTCATTCAATTTCAAAACAGGTTTGCTACCAAAACATGCTATCACGCCATTGTTATGAACGATATGTCACGTTCTTTGACTGAATAGGTATAGAAATGAATCTCAACGATTCATTTTGGTAGCGAACTTAAATTGGTAATGCAATAAAATATTTCGCACAACAGCTCCTAACAAAGCAACAACCAGTTAGCGAGATCAAATAATAAAAAACATCAAACATTGTGACACCTAGAAAGCCGTAGCCATTAGCTAAACATGAACAATGTATGAATCAGAGGTGTTTATACTAAGACAGGGCATGTCGAAACGTCCATCAGCTCATAGGCCGGCCCCGAGACGAGCGGTTTACAAGCAACGGGCGGAGACAGGCCGCGCCACTAGTGCACATTACAAACAATTGTCACTCGTTTTTTTTTGTAACATAATTGTTCTAATTTCGAATATATTTAGGCTGGAATGTTCGCTTGAGGCAGAAATATTGTTGAAGGCGTACCATTTTTTTTAGTTCTCTTGTAGAGATATATCTGAAGACGAAGAGATGTAATGCTCATCTAATGCCGGGATAAAGACGCATTACACCTTAATATATGTATATCAGGCTTTCGTGCCCCGCTCAATTCGAGGGCCCGGCCTAATAGTTTTCCAGCCAGCACTGATTTACAATCAGGATAGGACTGTCGATCTGTAGCGTTGCGCCTACGCGCATTCACTATTATAGCTAGCAGCTACACGTATTATTTATGGTAAGAAGCTTTCCTAAGGATTATAGAGGCCGGGCGTCAACAATGCAACTAATAATTTTTAGGTTTCTATTGTTGCCGTTGTATCAATATTTTGTTAACTTTTATTTGGTTGTCTAAATAAATTTTATTACGTTGGTATTCTCTATTCGAATTTCGAATATAAATTGTGTTCGAATATTTAAATTTAACTATCATAAAATGTGAACTTAGTGCGACATAAAGTGGCGGGCTGACGGTTCGCATTTCTCGTTACGTAGGCCGCGGGATCCATGAAATACATTCACAAACAGATGGCTAAACCTTTGATTACTTTAGAATTACGAGTGGCGTGGCGTACTTGATTATAATTGCGTGGACAGCGCGGATCTGATTTGCGTGACCAATCCTGCTCAGGTAATGACGCGCGCCTACCGCCCGGCATCGCTGCGTTTCAGCTTAAAGCTTCGGTTTCATTACTCGAGCGAAGCGATCGTGCTGACATTTTTTTGGGTTTACTTGATCATTAATAACGATCGATATTCATTCATAATAATCGATCTACGATAACAATAGATTTCATAACATCGTGGCTTCGGAAATATCAACACTTAAATATACTTAGGTAAATTATAAGCAAAATCGTTCGTATGTTCTTTCTCCTCATATAGCCAAACCATGCAAAACGCTGCTGGTATTTAAAAAAAAGGCTTACAAGGACTCGTTCATATGACTATTAGACTTTTAAATCAACCCATTCTTCTCATAACTTGATTTATATCAAGCTCCAGTGGTTACCAGTCCGTACGCTTAAAATCAAAACAATACGTTTTCAAAGCATCGCTTCATCATCTCTTATCGCTGGCAGTGCGCCCTCTGCCGGCCGCGTAGCGCGACCGCCTTACTTTCGCACTTAATCGAGAAATATGGTTCGTGCTCTTATGCCTTTATTTATTACCACAGCCCTCGGATTAAGAACATCGATTTATATTGTCCTCATTAGTGCTCCTAAATTGATTAGTGTAAGCTTTCGTTATGGTGTTACGTTGGAAATACTTTCAACATTTTGTGCATAACTTCCATTTTGCAGTATGGTATTAACACCTATGCAGGTGTTGGATGTCGCTTAGCTATTTAGTGAAATTTTTAGAAGATTTTTCGGTCGTTGCATTTCATAGAGACATAATTAACGACGTCTAAGTTCACCTTCCACATACAAGCCACAAAAAGATACCAAATATTCAGAACGGTTGCATAATTTACAGTCCGAAATAGCCTGAGGAAGCGGCCACTTCCCGCCCGTCACGGGCTCACGCGACGAAAAACTTCGCGTGATCCACTCGTCTACCTACTTCATTATATTAATTACCCCATGTTAGTCTAGATTACACCGACACCGCCAACAACAATACAGGTATACACCAGATAAGAGACACTCGATTTATTGCTTGCATTTCTTTTGTCAGCTTTGAAATTGTACTCGCATAAGTTAACCAAGATTAAAGTAATCGAACTTATAAATTTTGTCGCCTCACCTTTATAAGGCCAACGGCGGTGTCGACGCGAACTTTGTTCAAATTAATGGGCCGCATTATCAGATCGAGCCTGGTACATGGCGTTTATGCTGAGATAATTTTGTGTGGAGAATATTTTCGTAGGTTTTTTTCTTTGATTTGGCGCTTGTTCCCGTGGGTTGACTTGTGATGTAAGCGCGATCACGACTCGTGGGCGCTAAGATTGTTGCACGCGCGGAAAAACGAACAAAGTATAAATTAGTGTCCTACACAAATAAGGTCACATTTGGGACAACATCGCGTGATCCGTTGATTTTCAACATGATGTCCTTAATGTTTAAAGAATTAGCTGATTAGTTCCATTTTGTCTGAATAACAAACAAAAGGCCATGAAATCCCTACCAACTGTCGCTTAGCATGTTTTGGCATTCATTAGACATAAGTTTGCCTACCACGATAAGAATCATAACCATTATGATGTGTTTCTTATGTAAATTCTTACCAAAGCCGATATTATCACACATTGTCAAAATATTTCTATCGACTAATGTAACAGTTATATCGGTATATAAATATCAGAGATTTACCGACGCCTTTATTTTTCTAAACACTGCTATTTCGAGTGTCAAATATTTCTATATCTATGATTAAATTGCCACTGAATGTGATTTTATTGTGCGACACAATATTTATAATGCTGTTTGTTTATGATATTAATAAAGAAGAATTTTGTTATTTAAAAGTATCTTTGACATCATTTTTGCCTTTAAAATTATAATTTCTATAGTTACTACCTACTAAGTATCATTTTTAAAACTAACTGACCTGTCAAATTTTAAAATTGGAAGTCCATTCGAACTAAAAGCAACCGATCAAGTCATTCATAAAGAAAAAAAAAACAAAAACGCAGGCCATAAAACAATGAAGCATCGTAAAAGGCCCTAAAGTCACATTACTGGAACTGGCAGGAAAACCCTAATCCGAACATGTCGTGTTGAAAACGGTAACTTGTAGGGATACTAATTAAATGACTAAACAAGCTCCAATAGCCATGAAATTCCTTATAGGAGCGGTAAACCAATTCCGTGGCACTTTAGAAGCGCGCGCGCAGTATCTACCTAATTGACAAATAAAGGTAGGTACAACATGTTAAGTAAAGGCACCGTGTTGACGACACTTAAGAAATATTTAGTTGTGGCGTGTTAAAATATTTGGTGCGAGAAAATTTTGTCTATGATTCGAGTGGTTTTGTAGTGGATTTTTATTGGAACAATACCTAGTATTTCCTTGTTTGATTGAAATAAGAAATTGAGAGAGATCATATTATATTTTATTTAAGTAATTATTTTCTTTCACATAACATTACAGTAAGTATTTCTTTAAAAGTATGTGGGTATCCCATCTTCTCCGTATTAAAAGTCAAACCTATGAATTTACGAATTCCCTTCACACTTAGTTGACCCTTACAACATTATTTTACTGTTATAATAAACGGAGAGAAAGCTATAAAGTTAACTCCGAACTCAACATTAATTCCCTTAAAAATTACAACGAAAGCGTACTCTCTTACAATGACATTACAAATCGGCACCCCATAAAATCTCGATGTCGCACTTGAAATGAATAATTAGCGGTGTTATCACCGAAACAAGGGACTTTGTCTTAATTATTGCACCATTATAAAATACTCCCCTCGACCCCTGGTGATACTAAGAAATGAAACTTGAGAGGGTAAGAAAAACTTGCAAGACAAGGCAAAGTATTAATTAATTCTAGCCACCATCGGTCGGTTTATTAAACGCTTAATTTCCATTTAGTGGGCACGGTCTGCAAGGAAAAATCTTGAATGACTCGTATTTTCCTTGTCTAAAAGGGAAGCGGGGCGAGGAATGTAAATGTTTTGTCGCGGTTTCATTTGAATTAATTAATGGATTTAATGAACGCGAACTTTTTCATCCGGCCTCCGTTTTCTGTAACAATGTTTATGGTAAATAAAACTTGTCAAGGAAATGCTTTTTTTTGTCCATCTGTCGGTTTTTTCTTTTTAATTCGCTCAGTTTGTTGGGGCCGCGAGTTCAGCGCTGGATTGTTTGGATTTATTCGTGTAATTAGTGAAGTTTGTTCCGTTAGGATTATTTTTGTTCTTTTTTGCGTAACAAATTGGGTGGAATTCAATTTAGAGGTGAGTTGGATTGTACAAAAAGCGCTCGATTGTTTCAAATTAAGAACTTTTTGGGACCACTAATTCTCTTGGAACTTCAACTGACAAAATTAAGACCAGAATAAAGTCGCGTTTTGCAACAGATAAAAATTTTCTTCACGTAAGTTATTTGTAACTTTATTACAATAAATTAATAGATATATATTAGTACTAGCAGACGTCACGCAGTTTCACCCGCGTAATTCCCGTACCTGTGGGAATACAGGGAAAAGTAGCCTATGTCACTCGGGGACATTGTAGCTTCCCAACGGTGAAAGAATTTTTCGAATCGGTCCAGTAGGTTCGGAGCCTATTCGATGCAAACAAACAAACAATCAAACTTTTCCTCATTATAATATTAGTATAGATAATTAATTCAATTAACTTTAATTTGAGCCCATATTTGCCTATGCATGGAACCAGAGACGATGCAGACAAAAAATCTAAATTAAAACAGCTTAGATTTTAAATAAACACCCAAAAACCTCGACAAACTTATCAACGCCTGTTTTTCTAAGTATGATTATTAAAAATCTTTCCTCAAGGAAGGCGGGAAGCGAGCCACAGATAATGATAAATCGCGTCAAACCTCCCCGCAATTATGACGGACCCCGCCGACTAAATTAAACATAGACTAAAAATTTCAAAAGCCGAGTCTCCAGTCACTAATAAATTACGCGAGCGAAGGGTTAAAGAATAAAAAATGAGATAGCGCTTGTTCTATAATAATTTAACCCGTTTAGCGCAGTCGTCGAGTAATAAAGATTAAAAAGTTTATTTTTTAACACTTTTGGTGCTAATGAGGGGGCGTTGGAAACAATTTGAGGGATTACCTTCTAAAAGCTTCCGTCAGGTTTTTAATTGAGACTTTTTTGTGGGCCGAAAGGCTTTTAGCCCCTTTGACTGCGACTCGCGCCTTGCCTTTGTGCCTTCCTCGCCGGTGATCTATTAATGAAGGAAAATATTTCCTTTTTTATTTTTACAAATGACGCGTTTTTTGATGTTTTTATATATATTTAATGTAATTTGATAGCTGTTGTTTAATAGATTTTGATTAAGTTGAGTTGCGGCTTGGTTTTATTGAAATTGATTATGTAGGTTTTTGATTTGTGAGCTAAGGATAAAGTTACTCCTACGTTTTAATCTTAATAAGTTTTTTTTTACGTTTTATGACGCTTTACACGAATCATCTTAAAATGTGTAAATAAGTAATTAGTTACTTTACTTTTACTTTATCTACCCTAGCACAGATTATAGGTAGCGTTCGAAACGATATCCATATTTATAGAAAATATTCGTGTATCAACCATTAGATCTGCAAAGCTAAGCGGAACATAAAAAAGCATAACTCTAATCTCAAGTAAGACATTACGAGAATACCAATGCATGCGCGAAAAATCGATCGCGCGTTGCCGTCTTAAATTCCTCACCCTTTTCGAGGGGGCTCCCCCAAAAAAACGAAAGAATAGAAGAGGGAAAAAAATCTAAATCGTCTCATATCTCCCCCCGACCCACCCCCGCCCCCGGACACCTCCAACGTCAAGCACCCTCCTTATTTCGTATGCGAGCTCCTCCAGCAATCATTATAAGGATATCGATTAGGGCTACGTCTCTAACCTGCCCATATCTTTGTGGAACACTCATGTGTACATAGGATTACTTTTGGCGACTTTCACCATTTCGTTTTTAGTTAAATTTTAATGGTCTGCTGTACTTTTTTACGAAATTGTATTAAAATAATGTATGACAGAACTTTAATAACTATCGCTAGCACGCATAGAAATAACATAACACAAAATATTTGCAAAGAGTTTTGTGCCAAAGGTGTAAAATAAACTGATTGATCCATTAAACTCCCTTTTCTGACCATATAAGTATCCACCAAATCCCACAAAGTTCCCATTGAACGTAGAACCCTATAAAGTGCAAGATGAAGTAACACCGATGATACTAAAAATATACCAAGCGCCTCAGTTAAATGGTAAACAAACATTATACCAACAAATACATATTGATATACGATTGGTTCTGAAAAGGTAAGACGAAGGAGACTAGTTAACAACCGAGGACGGCCCCGCATAAGCAGATGCAAATTGTTCCCGTTAAACTATTTCGGAAGGTAAACATAGAGGGGTTGTGGGCCCACGTGCAGATCCGACCAACGAGATTAAAAATGCTGGATGGGAGACCGCTGGGTCGAGTACGAGCCAAGAAATATTGGAGTTCACGAAGAAAGCCGCTTTGGGGATATGTAAATAGGAAACTACAAAAGTAATGTTTGAGTTTGGGACGTCGCGAGAGTGAGTGGTCGCTGGATTATTGCCGCCGATATTGTGCAAGCTTATCCAATTTAAATTGAGATCAATGTTTGGTTTTTGTTGAGCTATAAGGTTTTCGGTAACTTTCCAAAAGGTAATTGAAATATGTATGTAAATAGACATTTATCATAGTTACTTAAAATCTTGTTGGATAAAAAAAACAGCCAATATAGTGTATGTAAGTACTATCTTGCAGTATCAGAACAAAAATTGAGAAAATATGCTCATTACCAAACAAAGCGCCAAGAAACATGCATACAATAAAATATTTCTAAAGTTTCTATAACTCTAACCTTAACAGGCACTTGTAAAATCCACGAAACACAAACAGTTACTATCGACAACACAATTGAAAGAGACATCTACCCACGGAGACACAAAACTAATGACGACTTGAATTCTAACAAACACAATGGTAAGAAAAAATACAGTAAAACTGCTCTCGACTCGTCTCCGAGACTTGAATAAAGCGAAAACTAGAATCTAAGGAATCCTACAGACGAGACTTGATTGTATACACGCGACTGACCACTGCGGGGTAATAGGTAAAGTTAAGTTGGAAAAAAACCTTAGCAAATCTTTGAGATAAGACTGGCTAGTCTAATTGTATTCATATTTTGTTTGTCTTTTTACGTTGTTACGACGGTTGGTTGTGCTTGAAAGTGCATGAATATTTACTATATTATTTTGCAAGTTTAATAATATTTCTTTCACTGTTTTTATACAGAATACAGATACAATTTTAGTTAGTAAGCTATTAAAATTACAATTGTTGTAATCGCTCGCCACTGTATTTATTTTTTATATCCTCTTAGATCCACGCTATACAAAACTTTGTAGAAAACACCTTTTTAAACAAGAATTTTGGTGTGAGCGGGTTATCTTGATCGCTTTACGTCATCCGGTATTGAAATCACCTTTACGTCATGTTTCTGTAACGATTCTTCTATTGTTAGGACTGTTTATATCAGCATGATATGCTTCAGATAAAACATTGAATTTTTTGCCAAAGAATTAGCCGTCTTCCGAAATTTTTGATTTCACTACCCAATTTAATTGGATCATCAAATGCGTACCAACCGTAAAACTTTATTAAGGGCAAGTATACATAGTTACAGCAATATCTACGTTTTGTAAGTGCCTAATTCCGTTTGGCTGAATCTAATAAATCCCAACCGCTGAGCGGAGAATATCTCAAAGCTGTTTCATTATTCGGCATTAGCCGGCGGTCGGCCACGCAAATCTTGGCGTCCCTCAGCCCCGGCCAAGAGCCCCCAATTTCCCTCATTACTTACCTCCCGTCCGAGACAATGGCAAGACGACGACAAGAAAAAAAATATAATAATTTCAAGTGGAATAACGCTGAAAATCTTTTCACGGAAAGAAGAATTATTGTTGTTTTGCAAGCGAGCTCTCAGAGACAAAATGCACCATCCTTATTACGCTATTGTTCGGTGTTACGGGCTTTATTCATTTTTACTTGGCTCGACTTGAATGCTTATTAATTTAAGGCCGTGATAAGCTTGGATTCTTTTGAATGTACGAAAGAAATGTCTGGCTATTGTGATGAGTTATTTTACATCCTATTAGAAGAGGAGTTCGCGAAATGTTTCGATAATGATGTTAAAGCCCCTAGGGAATTAATAATTTTAAGATGTATACTTTTATATTACCTGTGTATATATATTCCAAAGTTTAATGTTAAGAATCAAGCATCGTTAAGAATTTAATATTTAATAAAGTTATTTCCTTGGTAGCTATTACTGTTAATAACAGCAATTGAAAAAATAACTGGCCGTGCGCTTTGCGTCAGTTTACGTCATGTTTCTGTAAGCAACGATTTACCCTGACAATACTTGAAGGCCGAGAAAATGCTAGAATGAATTGAAATACAATGTTACTTAGCTCAGTTTTATTTGATGCTAAGAGCCCGATGCAAAATGCATTGTATACCACCTGCAATTATTTTGTATAATTATGGCTCACCGGGCCATATTCAGGAGGTTATTAAAGGTTATGTTATACACAACATAGTGAAGAAATTAATGCATGTAACCACTGAAATAAGTACACATAATGAAACGTAAATATACATCACACGAAACGCTTTATGGTAATCGAAATATGCCGAAATATGTTGTTAAGAGGGTAGAAAACTACCGGTGAACATGCAAGGGATGAACTAAGCTTTCATATTTTGCGGGTAGCCGTAACGAAGCGACTCGGAAACTTTCCTACCGTATGTCGTTCGAGTTTTTTAAGACGTCCATAAACATTCCAACAAGGCTTTTGTGCCACTATTTGAACAACGCCACGATGTGAATCGTAGCTCGTAATAAAGTCATTTTTACAACATTCGAGCAACACAAATTACTTAAAATGTCACATAAACGAATTTGCGGGGACGTTCGTGCCGTTCAATGTGAAAATCTCGAGTTGAGTCCGCTTCGCGGTCGGAAGCAAGCCCGCTCCCCCGGGGGGTCGAGTCAAGAGTGATTACGAATTTTAATTATTTTTTTAAGCCGGTGGCGGCGAGGTGATGTTTCCCCGCCGAGGCTTATGCAAACAATCGACTTGCACTTGGAATTAATCCGACTCCGAGTTTTTTCCTTCGCGACAAGAAATTAACAAGCAAAGAAGTCATTAAGTCGGAAGATATTCGAGGATTCCTTTTAATTGCGGCTTCCTTGACGTCCGTTTTCTAATTGGTTCGTGTCGGCGCGTTACTTGAAAGAATTCAATTTATTTTACTTTTTTTTAAACTGTTTGTGACTTTGACAAGTAAACATTGATTTTGCGTTGTAGTCGTTTGGTGTGCGCTATCTTTGTTGCCACCGCTCGCGACATGCAAGTAACTACGTGTCATTACAGTGCATAACACACCCCCTATTATCCAATTATTTCTAACCTTTCAGCGTGAGCCGCTTCAGTGCAGTAATTACTCCACTTGGTAACTTTAAACGTGGTGCATGACAGTCTAAGTGATTGTATGCGGTGAACTACCGTACCGCTAATGAATTATTTGTGCCTCGCGTGCAATCGCAACGTCTCTAATTATCCTGCTGTTGGATATTATGTTATGACGTGGCACAGATTTTGATTCCAAGTCTTGAGGGTTTTCCAACTGCTTGAAAGTAAAACGTGGTAATTGGCCTGTTTTGTTGGGTTGTGGTGAATCGAGGACTGTATTGCCGCAGTGGTGGAGAGCGTCTGGATTCAGGGTTGGGTCGCGGACTCTATACCTGGTTTGATGTTAATAGGATCAAGCAAGATACAATTGTATGATTCATGGACTTGAGCGTCATAATTATGGCATGACAAAGAAACTCATTAAGAATGCCCCAATTTCAACAAGCCTACGTCTACCCATTTGAAATCGGCACATTATATGAAACGCGGCAATCAGACCAAAAAATCGTAGGCAAATAATTTGGCATCCTCCAAACAAGAGAACAAATAAAAAGGCTGATTGAGCAACCCCGCTAAAATGACTCATTTATATTAACGACCAAACTCATCAATACTCATTCACTCGGTTCGGATTTTCCACGAAGATCCTTCTCTAATTGAAATTGAAACCTGATTTCCCTCCCTCGGCAAAGCCCGGTGATTAAAAGTATAAGAAAAAAAAATACAAATAATCAAATTACAATATCGCTAACGACTCCTCAGAATCCTTTTATATTTTTGGGGAATAAATTAAAGGCAGAGAAGGGAAAGCTACGCTCCCGCAAACAACGAGTAACGATTTTGGTTTTTAAACAGTTGTTGGTCCTAGTAATGATGCTTGGTTACCGAAGCAAATATTTTTAGGAGAAATTTCGTTGTAATTTACCGACAAGGGAAAGATAAGTTTTTTATTTGTTAAGTAATTTATTGATTTAGTTAAATAATGCCATGTTAAGGTCTTTCCTGGATTATATACAGCAAAATATCGCGAGGAAGCCTGAAAGATATTTCTCAACGGCATTTGAATTCAAGTCAGGGACCTATTTGATTAGCGGTATATAAACTCTGACAGCAGAATGATCCTTAAAGACACAAAAAGGAGAAGTCCATCCAGTTATCTAGATAATAAGCCAGCATAATATTTGAAGCAAAAAACACTACAAAAAGCCACACTCATTAATTTTTCTTAACGAAGTACACACCACACGAGACACAAAGACAGACTTGTACAGTAGGTATACGCTTTTATCGACTGTAAGTAAGAACTTTCACAAAACACAGTGCTTATGAATATTTACAACTTTCACTCTGGGAACATCTCTGAAAAAAAAAGACAACTGTTTCAAACAAAAGTGTGATACTAACGTGATTGATTACAGTGAAAAATTAAAAAAAAATAGGAGTTTCATACACCTATTTTTTTTCAAGTATTTCACTGTATATCCACCCAGTAGCTATCATAATTAGCTGAACAATAAAAAAAAGACCATTTATCTGAAAATTCTACTAAATATTCCAAATGTTGCTAACGTTAAATAAAATTATGCGAAAATTTTATATTTATTTACCATCAATCCTGTAAGGTAGACGTGTGTATTTTTCATTGCCACTAAGTGTATAAGGCTCGTGAAGCTGAATGAAAAATTGCCCTATTTTGAGGATGGATGACGCGAATTAAAGAAGCAATTACTCATCAGAAAAGCACGGGGGCGGAATGTTAATAAGACGAGACTATTGGTGAGAGATATTTTTCATTTGGTCTCCTCGGACAATCACGAATTCGTAATTAAGATGCAAATGTTCAGACTCTGGTGGAATAATATTTTAAGACACGCACAGCGATGAGTGGTGGCTCAATATTTGTGAGATGTGTGTAGGTTGCATTAGTTAAAGTTATTTGGTTTCAAAGTGGTAGCTTTGAAGTATTTTGACGCAATTAATGATGACGTGATGAAGAGGCAACATAAGTTACCGCACGTTACTTTATATTGCCTCTAGGTCACCTCGTGGATGGTTTGTCTATTGTGTCTGATTATCACAAGTTGCGTTTTCACCTCAGCACTGACAATACTTTAATTCTTCTTAGATCCAAAAGCACATATTGTCAAAAAGGCCTGCTGACCTTTAGATATTACAAAATTCGCCTCTAGGTCACTTCGTCGATTGTACGTTTATTGTGTCTGATTATCACAAGTTGCGTTTTCACCTAAGCACAGATTTTATTCCGTTTTTTGTGAGATTCAAACGCATATATTGTCAAAATCCAGGCTCCAAAAAGGCCTGCTGACCGTAAGATATTACAAATAAAGCTTTTAACACGATCAAAACAGTTTACCATAATAAAAGTCCAAGGTCGCTCGGTCCAGACAAATGTTGTATGAAGTAGGAACGTGCATCTACCCAACGTCTGGGCACCTCACGTTCGCCCCATGTTAAGCCCTCGAATTTTCTTCTAACTTTTTCCGCTCCTGGCCACTTATCACCCCACCCAACCCCCCACTGGTCCATCGAGCTCGACCACTAATTGCGTCCGTTAATTAGGAAACGTCATGAGTGTTTACCGAGTAGCTAAGTGTGAAGTTCGTTCCCCACTAATGCCTTGGCGTGAAATTACTTCCGCTAAAGTTGAAACTTTTTGAGAAATAAACTTGGTAGGATTAATTAGCTGATGGGAGGCGGATTAGCCGCTGCGTCTGCGTTCTAACAAGATTATAAGAGTTCTGTTTCCACAACTTTTCAACCTTACTTACGTTAATTTTGTTTGTTCCAATGTTTTAGTGCCAGCTTCTATGTAAACACTTGATGGAACTTCACCACGATCTCTTTCTTGGACCTAATTATAGTTTAGGTGGTTGATAAATTAACTTTCTTCTTTGCAACTTTTCTTTTTCTGCTAATAAACGATCGCAATTACGTCTAACGTATTTATTCTATTGTCTCTTGTTTCCATTATCATAAAGCGTTCCTAAATAAGCATCTGTGTATAGTAAAAGGAAAACAAAGATGGCAGCGGTACGTCAAAGGAAATGAATCGTGGCGAGGTGTCAGTGGGCCGGTAATTATCACGTAGCCGGCTTAATTACGGCCGCATTCAGGCTAAGTGAAATGTGTCATCCGGCTGTTATTGGCCGCAAACGGTCTTAAATCGTCACTGCGTAATACCTCATACATTGACGGGGTTAATGAATTTATTAGTGATGATTGTTATTGATTGGATGAACTGGGTGATTTTGATGAAGCAATCTAGTGTTTGTTTCGGTTAATAACATTATTTAGGACGAGTAGATGGATCCTTTGACCGCATGGTTAATTTTTATAAAAGTTGATATACGTGTTGCTAAGATGTACTACGCAATACATTTTTTATTGTTGGTTATAAACGCCAATCCTCCTAAAGAATATTTAAAATGCATAACACGCTTCTTTAAGCATTTAGAGAACCTTAAAAATTCATAGTAAAAAAAGAGATGTTACAAATAACTTGGGTTCCGTATGATTTTGTTTTGTTATGACAGCGCGAGTTGGCAACGCCGGGTTCGGCGACCCCACTCCGAGTTTTAATGATAAAAAAATTCGTACAGAGGGGAGGCAAGTAAGTGCCATCGAAGGAGGGAAAAAAACTACGGAGGAAAATATTTGGCGCGACAGGTTGCCTCTCCCCGCGTGCGAGGGGGACCTTGATAAAAATTAAATCTTAACGACGGAAATTTAAAGATGACGCTCCAACGATCAAGAAGAGTGTACATCTGAGCCCTGGGGCGCTTTAATTGGACTGAGTACGAGACGAACCTTCTTTTATGTACCTCGCTGATTGATTGGCACATTTACGGCAGATCCTCTGTAAAACGTATTAGGCAAGACATGTATTTGTTAATGTTTTTAATTTCCTCCTGTATTTCTTGTTACAGCATCTCTCACTGGCGTCTGCTACACTAGAAATTTTGCATCGAACATTTAATGTGAAGTTTATTATACACCATTTGAAGTTATACTATGAATTACATATTCATAGAAAATTATGAAATACGCATTTAACTTAGATAGTAAAACGATAGTCTGCTTTGAAATGTTCGCGGAGAAATTATGATCTGTCTTGGTAATGTACTTACTGTTTCAAACAATATATTGCCTCAAGTCTACAAGTAAATTGTAAATTAAATAGCCTTTAATGACGTCATTGTGATTCAAGCATTTGTTTTGCCGTATGCAAGTAATAAGGCTGATGGTCTTCAGTAGTGTTCGAATAAAATACACTAAGCCACCCAAATACGTTAATTTGAAATTTTACATAACGGTTCTAATAATCGAACCCCATACATATATTTTCAGAACTTATCAGACTGTAATTGTATCCCTATATTTCATACTACTTAAAACCCTAGACACGAAAATTACATAAAAATAAAAGCAGTAACTCAAATTCGCGACCGCATTGAAATTCAAATCGGGATGCAAAGAGATTTGCATCGGACGGCATCGAATATTGATTTTTCCTACGTCTTGAGGGCCACCATTGCAATCTTACTTGTTTAAACTTTTTATTTTCACTCTTCACTCGCGTTTTTTGTTTCAACCACTCGCCCCAGGCTTACTCCCCTACGCACTCCCTCTTGCATAAAAAAGCTTCTAATCGATAATTTCTGTGGGGTGCATTAAGCATATCGTCAGTTTGTGCCACGAATGTTTTTCTCAATGCTTTCAGATTTCACCCTCAAGGCTATTTTTGTTTTGGTGGCCATTTCCGAGATTGGAAGGAGCTTATGTTGTGTTTAATGAAATTTTATGTTGCGTAGTACATAAAACGGGGTCTTAGTTCAATTGTACGATTTTATGTTTTTATGTAACTTCATAATTTGCTATATTATCTTCAATTTATACTTTGGTTCTGACATTATTCTGCCATGGAATTCTTATCGCATAGTATTATGAACCCCATACATATCTTCACTTCAATTTCTCAGTTTAAATTGACGATCCATTTAAATTAATACCAAGTTCTTTATTATGAGTTAAACCGATATACTCATCTCAGTATTTTAATAAAGAACATAAAAGCAACAGATCTAACGGCTTTACGATTGAAAACACCAATAACAGTAACGGCGATCGTAGACATCGGATCTAATCAGACGAAGACGCATGGCGTGGATGTAGCTAACTGCCAATATCTGATGCACCATGAGCCCACCGGCCCATTGTATTTGTTCTTTATGTTTTTTTACGGAGGGACGCAACGATAATGTTTTTATGGCCAGAGGGTCCGCCTTAATCAGGGTACGTTGTGATTAAGCCGAACGTTTTCGATACTTTGCCACCATAGATGCTGCTCCGATTGTTTTTCGGACAGATGGTAACGTTGACGATGAAAGAATAGAGCTTTTCTTTCGAGGTAAAGAAAGTGTCAATGTTGACAATATTGCGTCACAAGTAACACGATATCCCTAAAAGTACAGCAATGTTTTGTTTTTTTTTTACATCTCAATTAATACAGACGTAACTGTTACAATTTAAATGCATTCGATTTTATAATCTGATGAAGCTCAAAGATTGTCTATTGAGATAGTAGATTAATTTCTGTGCATGGGAAGAATTTTTATAGTTGTATCTACATTAGAAGGCGTGTCAAACGTACTTACGGCCATCGTGTGAAGAAACTAACTACTTAACTAATCTCGAACTGATTAAACTGCTTTCCTTAGATACTTACACTCACATATTCCGAATGATATACGAAGAGACGCATAAAATGCTAATTTAACTTGGATCCACGGCCTACACATTTGGAATGCCTCCCTTCCACGAATACCGACACACGATAATGACTCCAAAATGGCAATTCGAGGCAGAGTTTTTCATAAAACGAGGTATATGAGTCAAGAACATAGGAGTCATAAACATGAGCAAACCACCCCACGCGTTCACCCCTTGCTCGAAAAAGTCACCCCCGCACGTACGTAGAAACACAAAAAAGGGCACCAAAGGGACGTTACGCATCCCAAGTAAGCGAACTCATTGCTGGCTCTGCAGATGTCTTTAATGGCTTTAAATTATATGTAGAGAGAGCTAACTGCCGCGCGCAACTCTAGTGGGTGATAGATCACGTTTTGGCCGTTTGGCGCTCTCTTGGCTTTATTATAGTTTGTTTTTCCTGTATTCTTATAAAATTGCAGTAGCGTTAGTCATTTGTTTATTGATTTTTCTTACACGGAAAGGTAACATAACTGTATTTTTAGGATTGGTTATCATCACGGCGCGTTCTTTTCTAAAATATACGAATCAATATTTTGTATATTAATTTAAACTTAATTTTTGATTGCCATTGAACGTAGTATGAGTAATGTCCTCAATTTCATAGAGAGTTTTAATAATAACAAACCTATAAAGAGCTACCTACTAAAGGATAATTTTATATTTCATTTACTGCCCAAGTCTATTCCTGTATCGATAAAAATCTCAACAGATACTTGAATGAGCATACATTCCCTGTTAAATTGGATGTGAATACGATAGAACAGTAAGTAGAGAGTTCGTAAACGTTATTGCGTTAAATTTTATAAGCAATGACAGTACACGAGCGACTGAGCACGACTGCGCGATTTCATTACACAGGAAAAAAATCGCGGAGAAATTGGAAAATAATGTCAATTACTGTACAAACTGGAAGTCGCAGCGACTAACGATCGTCATTACGCATTGTCGTGATTGCGTAAATAGAGACGATTTCTTGGCGAAGTGAGGCGGGGCGAGCCCGCTAAGTTTTCCGCCTCGCTTACTCGTTTGCGCTCGTTAATGTAATCGCAGCCTTGTTTCATATTAAATAACGTGCAATTTAATTGCAAAATATCACCTCAAGCAACTGTATAGTCGTTGGAAATGAGCGGTTTAACATTAATACTGCTTGGACTAAAACAGGAGCTATTAAATAAAAATGTTTAAATTAAACCCTAATAACGGGTACATTGATTCCTATAATAAATGTCAGATCCTTAAGAATTACATCAAATTAAGGTTTCTATGACACTTTCCAATTTTAACAGCTTGGCTTGTATGCAAATATAGTTAAGGTAACAAATTTGTGTTGAATGGTAATTTAAGCTCGTAATTCCTGCTTCGATCTCTAAAATTAAGCTTTGCACACATTGTCACATGAGGTCCATTGAACCAGACACAATATAAAGCAGTTATCACATTGTTTTACGCGACACAAAGCTGCGGATGTGAGTGACACGCTCGATCGCGCGTTTGCACCAGCCTTTACATTTTATATAGATCATTTCGTTGATGGTATAAAAACAATGCCGTTTCCTGCGCTGGAGCATGTCACATGTTTAGATCTGATTTGTGGACGGTTAAATTGTTGTCAATATAGTTTATTGTTATCGACGCAGTTAAAGTTGTGGGGAGTTGAAGCTACACATTTTTTTTTATAAAAAAACTGTTTTTAAACATCCTCAATTAATTTTCGAATAGGCAGATATTTGGATTACGTAATTATCGTAATGATTAAACAGATTAGCATGCTTCTTCAGTATGATATGTTATAGACCAAATGGTTTTATTACAATTAATTACAAAAAAATAACATGCTTTTGTAAAAATAAATATATTGTAAAAAAAAATGAATATATTGCTAATACTCACATATTTTATGAAAACTATTTTCAGATACTCAATTTTTTTGTAAAGTGCGGTTCGCATCCACTCACCTTCTGCAAAAAAGAGAAAAAATCACATAAACACAAAATATTCTCACAAAACGTTTTATTTCACAAAACTTCACAGAGATATTTTATATTGTTCCCAAAAATAATAGGGTATATTCGTACAAAAGCTACTTTATATCTATTGAAGATATTTTTAAAATATGTGCGACAATTATCGGTACACGACATTAATAGTCTACTTATATTGTCGGAAGACGGTGTAAGGAAAAAAACTCCCCTAGCATACAAAGATTTATTCGCAAATTACTTATAAATTTCACCTCTAAACTCTGACGCTTTGTGCCGAAAAATGTTGAATTCCTTCGCGCAATTTTAGCCTCTACCTTTTCTACTGTAGAGTGAGAATTCTTTATATCGTTTGAGTTATTGGAAATACTTGTGTTGACGATCGTACTAGAACATTGGGCTCGCATATAAAAATGTATTTAAAATGTCGCTACGGAAAATGATTTATTGTGTATGGAGTGTCATAAATTTGTCCACTTGGATTTAGAATAAAGTGAGTAATAAATACGGTTCATTCTGGTAATGGTATGGTATATATTTAAGGCTCATATTGAGACATATCCCTCAAACATACCTTTACAATACAATAGATACCTACATAAAGATTGCTTTAATTACAATGCATATCTTAATTAAACGAAACCAAAAAAAAAAAAACTACAAAACAACATTTGACTCTCTATTTCTTGAGGTGATTAGGAAAATGCTTAGCGAATCTCAACTTGCATTATTTGACATTTTCATGAAATCAAGTGAGCAATTAAATGATGAATGATGAAATTATGCTCAAAAAATTATGCGTAAGCGTAAGCTGTTATGCGTAAATGATGTTATGCGAAAACATATAATTTTCCTGAATAGTTTTATGAAGTTCTCAAAAATAACTTGATAGTTGTACCTACCATTTAAGAGAATACTACTCTCCTTCACAAGAACTGAACCATTCAGATGTCCATAAGAAAATTCATTCACTAATAGAAACGATATCGAGTTTATTGTCTTTACTTTATGGGTTCTATAGAAACGCAATGGGTGCAACGTGTTAACGGAGACTTGAATGAACCAAACAATAATTTCCTGCCTCGTAAAATTATATTATCAACGAGGTAAGGATTGCTCTCTAAATGCTAAGATTGTTCCATTGATGTCTTACGGAACGACAATATCAATTCTTATGGAAGGAGGCGTGGGGGGTAAAAGTAAAAATATCTTTAAAATTATACATTTTAACATTACGCGCACATTTTTTGACTGGCCTATGGTTGGTCTAGTAGTTAGTGACCCTGACTGCAAGCCGAATATTGTAGGTTCGATTCCCACCCAGGACAAATGTTTGTGTGATGAGCACGATCATTTGTTATGTGTCTGGGTGTAATTTATCTAAAACATGTATACATTTAGAAGTATGTTTACCTATCACTTGTTTAATATCCATAACACAAGCTCTGCTTAGCTTGGGGCTAAATGTCGTTGTGTGAAAGTTGTGGTATATGAATAATTATTTTCTAGGAACTGCAGTAGTTAATATGATAACGTAATGCTTTAATTTGAGAATTTGGATATCTGTCGAACAAAATGCTATCTACATACAAAATGCCCTAGCTAGATAATAGTACCATACACTTCATAGACTATTCTACAAGTTCCTACGTATCGTTCGTCGCTAATAGGAAGATTTAAATGAGTTGAATTGAGTCTTTACTGGCCGCTTACTAGCCAGTTATCATCAAATATTAAAACATAAAATAATGAAGCAATCAACTGCAAAATAATGGCTCTTATTAGCCGTTCTAGGTACCATCGACAAGGTGATAATTAGCGTGGGATGGTCGGCACGTGCATGGTATAAATACTCTGTTTATTTTTTACTGTAAAAAAATATGATTCTTAAATGTTCAACTACGAACTAGAAACGATAAAAAAGACTAAACATGCAATCTGAATTAAAGTCCCATCAACTTGGTTTCAAAGACAAATAAGAACTTTTATTTTTCATTATCTTCAACATCAAATATTACGAGCAAAATACAGTTTGCAAAAAAATGTTAAACCTTCTTTAATGCCTATCGCTAAATTTCTTGAGAATTCTAAAGAAAGAAAAAACTTAATCTAAAGTCTGTCACATACCCGCCATATTACTTCAATGTTGTTTTTCAATTAAAATTGTAATCACACACATATCAGTCGCATAAAGAAATCGACGCGACGGCTCGCAAAAAATATAAATAGACATGGGAATATTCATGTCCTACTGCGCTTGCGTTAATTTATGCAAGACGACACTACTTTTTATTTAAGAAAAAAAAAATTACAAAGGCCTTCGTCAAAAATTGCTATCACTAGTGTCACGTAACACTTCGAGGGGAGAGAGCCCGTCAACCCTAACCTGACATGTCATTGTACTTCCTATTTTTGTCACTTAAAAGATTTTTTTTTTACTATGGCAAAGGAACAAAAACTGTCTAATTGTAACAGTTTTTTGTGCTCAGATTTTAAGCTCGATTATTTTTTCTTTTGTGCCGGTGCAGATTTGAGAAATAACTTTTTAAGAACATTTTGAACCGTTAGGCTTGGTTTTTTGAACAGTTTTAGATTTAAACAAGTAAAAACAGACTATGAGAAATTGTAAAGCGACACACTCTTATTCTTTGAATCCAATCGCGGATTTTTAAAGGTAGTTGTACCAACTTGTTTTTTGTTAACGTGACAAATTATGAATTGTAAAATGAGCATTCAGGTGTCAGACGACAATAATGTTAAATAAAACTTACCATGCAATTACAATGTTTTACAAAAATCTATTATCATCACAATATCTCTATCAGTCGGATATTTTTTAAATAAATAAATTAAATTCTCAGCCGAAATTACGGAGGACAAGCAAGCTACACGAACAGATATTTCACATGACACACCTGTGGGACAGGAGGTGAAAATACGAACCATGTTATTAAACCAATCCGATCGATTGGAAAGGGTTAAGAAACTTATAATAATTGCGAACAAAAGAGATCCGCTTCGATCCCAAATTCTATTATTTATAGTTTCCGATCACAGTTTGAATACGCCTTAATTATCGGCTGTGTATGTCGCACCCTTAACGTTTATTTCTCTTTTTAAAACTTTCACGGGAACAAGAACTTTCACGGGTATTTTTAACCGATTTTGTGTTTTTTTTTCTTTCTATTATTGTGTTTTGTAGTAACACCTCATTGGTTAGAAATTATTTTCGCTACTAAATTGCGTTCTTTGTTGTTAATGTTGTTTTTAAGTATTGTATTTTTTTATTTTCTTTTATTGATCAGTAATACTAAGTCGAAGTAAGTAACCAATCAAGTTGGGAATAAATAAATAAATAAATAAATATTACACAACTTTTCACACAACGCCATTTAGTCCCAAGCTAAACTTGAGAGCTTGTGTTATGGGTACTAAACAGCTGATAAATATAGGTACTTATGTGTTTTTAAATACATACATATTATAGATAAATTACACCCAGACACAGAACAAACTATTGTGCACAACACACAAACATTTATCCTGGGTGGGAATCGAACCCACGACCTCCGGCATAGCAGTCAGGGTCACTAACAACTAGACCAACAGGCCAGTAGAATGTTAGGTCAACAATTAGTTATCTTAGCAGTGAATTCGGTTTGTATAAAAAATGTCGGTAGCAAAAAGATATTATATTGGCAAAAAAAACAGGCTGCAGCTTACCCATGAATGTTTAAATAACCCATTAAAAATCTTGTCAGGAACTACTCCAAATATTGATTGAGGTGTACCGTAAGGGTGTTCAAAGGAACCCATAAGTGCCATAACGGATAAGTCAGTACCTGGGGATGTCTTTAATAAGCCAGAAATTGTTTTGAACCGTGTTCGGTAAGCGTGAAGATTTCGCTCGGATTAGTTCGGTGATCGGCAACGTATTTCTTTGGTATATGGCTCTCAAAGTTTTTTTTTGACAGGAATATTCCTTATTCCAACAATGTTTTTTACTGTGCCCAGCAGTGTGCATGATAGTAACAAAAATAATAACCCAATAATAGATTGAGTAGGTAGGTATAGAGTATTCCGAGCTGGTACTAAAAATGATGGTTTTATAAAACACATGTTGATGATGTTATCGTGAAAAAGACTTAAATAATGGTAGGAAATAAAACCTAGAGCTTTCAGAGATGTTGCAATACCTACCTCAATAAGCGTTACTCAAAAGTAGTATCAACCAATGGAGTGGCTTAAAACAAAGCATAAATTCTGACTAAGCCGTCTGGTGTCTTCAAGGCTAGAGTGAATTGAATAGGCTTTTAATAAACTAATGCGCTTCATTTATTTATTTATTTATTTATTAAAACTTTATGCACAAGTAAAAAAAACTGTACAAAGGCGGACTTAATGCCTTAGGCATTTTCATTTCCATTTGCATTTTTTTTCATTTTCTTCATCATCACTGATTGCATCATTGCTTACCATCAAGTGGGGTTGCAGGCAAGCACTAGTTTATAATAATAAAAAAAGCCTTTGCAAAATGTGCCCAATACTCCTACAGTCAAGACAACCGAAAATTCTTTACTCATGGAAACTGAATCATTATTCGCAAACATTTCTTATTTCGCTCCAATGTTAAAGTTTGACTATAATTATTATGTTGAGAGCCATAGGCCACAATGGTACTTTTGTAACCATTGATTGGTACCACAATGAGTTACAAACTCTGCTTTCACATTGTAAAGTGATATATTTATATTATTTTTACAGCCCCCTGTCGATTTTATTGAACAATACGTACGTACATAATCCCGTGTGTATATACACTATACAGCTATGCGTCTTAGGGTTGAGTGTAACTAACATAGGTTTGAGAAATGAGTTTGTTTGAAAAATTACAATTTGGTTAACTTCTTAGCAAATAGTTTTTTGAAGTTGTTGCTTGCGTTTAATATTAATGGTGTTTGTCTTGTATGTTTTTGGCTGTTGAGAAATTAGTTGTGCGTACAATTTTATGATTCGAAATTTTGCTATGGACAAAGAGAACATGGTTGCTTGATTATGCGAAGAGCTTTTATTTTATGTTTTACCTAGAAGTACAAAACGAAGCTTCCTTTAAGTATTAAAAAGGATAAAAATATTAGTGAATCTAAAAGGAAAAATCTCGTAATATCAGAGATGATTTCAAAGCTTGCTACGTATCGTTTTAAATACTCTCCTTAAGTTTAGCCATTTTTTGTACTTTGTCCCACATTAGGAATCACTTCTGTAGGTAATCTTCGTTGGTGAGTTTACGTTATGTACATACATTTAGATTCACATACACAAACAGCCAGAAATCATGATTTGAAAGGTCAAAAAATACCTTAGTACGAAGCACACAATACCACAAAGATATTATCCAAATAATTCCATAAAACACTCAAGGCAGTGTACTAAAAAACAAACCCCATAAAAGGAACATAACATCTTAGTTTATGGCGTTACAATGATAACTAGTTCTTATCACTGCGCGGTGACGTATCGAGAATTCAAAATGTTATGACACCGAAATCTGTACCGTAACCGAACTACCATAAAATAACCATTTCTTTCATGTTATACGAGGGTGTAAAAGGTGCGTAAGGGGTTAAATAGCCATCTTCGAGCGTTAAAATCGTAACGATACAAACTACTAGAGTGGAAACCGTAAAAAATCAAAGTTATCTGTTGGGTGTGGATGTGAGATGAGAAATAAATAGTGTTTTAATTACGAAAATAGAGTTGTGGAAGCTTGTGCTGCACGGATCGATAGATGGCTTTTGTGCTTCTCAACTGCCCAGTGGTTGCCGCATACAGGGCTAAGTTTTTCGGAAACCCAGGTACACTCCGAGAGATTGCCAGTAGCGTTAAACCGCTGCTGGCCTTCGTCGAGGAGCTAGGATGGATGGAATAGGGCATATTCTCACCCATAGGCAAAATACGCGCTTGGTCGTGGAGTTGCGGACACCTGCCCGTTAAACCTTTTTTTTTTTTTTTAGGGGTGGAAAATGCTCATGGATGTCCCCCACCCGGGGAGGCGGAGGGGTCTGTCAGACTCTTACTGACTAAAAACCACCCCGTGTTCCATCTTACACCTGCGCCGGGGGTCACGGGAACGGAAGATACTTCCGAGACCCCCGACTGGTGCCGGCCCCGCGGGCCTCGCCAAGTCAGCGAGGGGAGTGAGGTGTTAGACTCCCCTCGCGACGTCTAAGAGGGGCGCGCGTGAACACGACGCGCCGCCACCTCGGGTCCATACACGTGGGAGGCGGCGGACATCCACGCGTCCGTCGCCCCTGGACCCAATTAGGGGGGCTGGAAGAGGGCGTTGTCCGCCCTCCGCCTGCGCCCGGTGCGTCTGCTGCGGGCAGGGTGAGTGGAAGTAATCTCCCTCTCCCTTTCCGCAGCCTCCTTCTGCGAAATGACTGTTTTGCAGAAGGACACCACCGCGTCCCAGGACCCGACGCTGCCGACCATCCTCTCGACCACGGCCGGCAGCGACAAGTCACTGCCTACTCCAGAGACGAGGGCACGGCGCGGCTCCTCCCAAGCGGCACACTCTGCCAGCTTATGCCGCGCCGTGCCCTCCCGACTGCCCGTTAATCCTAACCTAACCTAGAAGGCTTTCCGAGGGTGATCCGGGGATGGGTGACCATTTAATATATCAAAATATAAGTGTTAAGAAAAAAATATATCAAGATGTATTAAAGAGATGTAGACACGTTAAGCTGTTGGGCTTAACGTGTCAACGGCTGTCGTTAATATATATTAGACAGACGTTACGAGAAGTCAGAACCCCAATAGTCTAACAACCAGTTGACCAGCAATAACACCAAATAAGTTATTGAATAACCCAATCACTGGGCTGTAGATTTGCACTTACCTTTGACACATGCATATCACGTCTGTACCCATTGCTCGAGGGTTAAAATCCGTATACCTACTTATAGTATAGTACCAATATTTTACCACCTGTGTTAAGTCCTACGTAATAGGAGAAATGTTTTAATACTCAAATCGTGCACAAATCTGGACTCGAAGTTACTACTGAGAAGTGTGCATGAATTTTATTGTTTAGTCTAACATATTTAACGCAAATCTCCTGATCATAATTCGCTTCAGATTTTTAAACTGTATATAGTATTCAAGTGGTAGGTAGTCGATTCAATTATTTTTGTTTTTTATTCTTAACTGCTATCTCACCCTATGATAAGTAGTGATGCAATCATTGGTGGTCAAGCGCCGTAACTGTAAGCCCAACTCAATATTTTGTTGGTAATCTTTATACTTTTTTACTATCCTACAGAGCACTCCATTTAATAAGCACATTTCTCATCTTCAAATACCACGTCTGTCCCCTAGTAACTCTATGAACCATAAATCCGATATTCAGGTAGCAACTTAGATAAGCATGTGAAAACTGTCTGTTACATACTAAAGCCCATAAATATGACATTAGCACATCGTATAGAGCTGCCTTTAATTGCTTGCACCCTATTGTCGAGTATGCTTTATGATCTGTATTTACTCCTTAAATAGCGCACAAGAGTTTGAAGTTTGATTTAAGATGGCGTCTTGTAATGGGGGCTGAAACTGTTGCAACTGTTCCAAATTCGAATAGAAATGCAGTTAAATAGAAATAAATCTTCTAGAAAAAATACAGATGAAACAAATGAATGCATCATTTAAGAGTTGTTGTACATTTTTTATCGATGTACAATCTATTTAGACCGTGGAAAAATATCATTTAATAATAATCTGTCACAAAAAAACGCCAATCCATTACAAAACAAGACAACCAAAATGCGGACAACACAATTAAAAATAATACCTATTACATAAAAAAAACACATGTTACTACTATCTTTTGAATATCTATCAAATTGTCACTACCAAGGGCTTGTGAAGTGTCAAAAATGCGTTTGAAGTGGTCAGTAGATGGCAGATAAAACCACCCCACCTGTAAACCGACCCTTAGGGGACACTGGTGTTTACTATGTTTAACATCGACACTTGCCTTACGCACGTTTTCATTTGGAGAGTGGGCTAGGAGAGTGAAATCAGGGATTGTGTGGAGTGAACGAAGCATAAGAATAACGGTACCTACTTATATCGTTGATGAATAAGGAGTAATGTATGAGTGAATTTCATCGGGTATTTACTGCAATGGACTGCAATAGGTTAAGTTTAATTCTAAGTATTGGTCTTAAGTATTTGGATACAGTTAGCAAAGTAACTGCTAGCTAGACATGTTTAATAATATGATTATCTACCGTAAGAGTGACGGTTTCGTGATGGGAGAATGGTTAAGACCTCGCCTCTTACACAAGAAGGTCCAAATACGGGAAAGTAGATACGAATATGACTTTTTCAATCATTTTTTTTTGTCTTGGTAAAAGATGGCCCAGAGGTTAACGCGCCTACCTCTCATGCACGAGGTTGTAGTTCAAATCCGGGCAAGTACCAATGTGACTTTTTCCATTCATATGTACTTTCTAAGTTTATCTTAGACATCATTGATATCGGTGAAGAAAAACATCGTGAGGATACCTGGACTTATCTATACATATAATAAATCTGTAGAAGTAAAATTTCTGTACATTGAAAATATCAAAAAAATAAATAGCAGGGGGTGTTACTAGACCGACAGCGAACCCAAAAATATGATTAAAAAATTTTTTGTCTGTCTGTCTGTCTGTCTGTATGTTCAGGTATCACGCAAAAACTACCGGTTCGATTACGATGAAACTTGGTATACTTATTCTTCAATATCCTGGGCACAACACTGGGTACTTTTTATCCCGGAAAAGTATATACAATAAAAAACAAACTTAATTTTGCGGTTCGACCCCTAGACCCGACTACTGTACCAACCGCAAATTATAAGTTTGTCGTAGGTTACGTCACCCGCAGTGGAATTCACCAAGGGGCGCTGCACACGGCTAAGATATTATAATATTTTATCTTAAGATACAATATCGCTCGCCATACAGTTCAATGGACTATCACACACTACGAAGATAATTATGTACATTGAATATATATTCAAAATTAATATTGGAGGATGATTGGTGATCGATACTGAATCTGATGCCAAAAATGCAATCAGTAAATGTTTTGTCTGTCTGTCTGTCTGTATGTGCACGCATAGTTCAATAACTATTATAGGGATTGGGATTGACTTGGTACGGTTGTAATCAATACGCCTGGGTAGGTTGATCTTAGTCTCAGTTGTTTTACACATGGTCAGTTGTACGGCGCTCTTTCCCGGGTCAGTAGTTCCAGAAATCTTTATGTATACATACTGGAAGGATCAACTTTGAAAGTAGTCTATCTGGAAGTATTATGCTAAAATTATTACGTTTATATATTAACGCACAGCCCAAACCGCTGGTATTAGAGACATGAAACTTGAAGGAGACTTCTTAGTTAAGAATAAGTATCCACTAAAACACGATTTTTGGAAATTCAACCCTTAATGGGAAAACATAGGGGGCGGAAGTTCGACATCCACGCGGGCGAAGCCGCGGGCAAAAGCTAGTAGTTAATATAAGTTTGAAATCGCCAATCCGCGTTGAGCAAGCGTGGTGATCAATGCTCGAGCCTTCTCTGTATGAGTAGAGGCCTTTGCCCTGGGCAATAACAAGCTTTTATTATTATATTAAAAGAAAACATTGAAAAGATAACTGAACTTATAATATAAATATTACGTCTAAATCAACGCACCCTGAGCAAAAGTGCTATTGCCTTCTCTGTTTAAGAAGAGGCCTTTGCCCTGGAGTGGGGCAGTAACAAGCTGGCGTTACTAAAAGTGCCCACCATAGCCTTGTTTAGAAGTAAAGGCTTTTCTAGTATAGTCTTGGCTGAGAACTGTGAGGAAAAAACCCAAATGGGGTCATTGGTTGGCGTAACTTGTTGCGTGTATAGCTTTGGGGCTGTGGGTTACATCCAACATGGATTTCTATGAAATGTGGCTTACAGGAACACTGGTTTTTAATATAATAGAAAATAGATTTTTATAGTAAAAGTATCGCTTAACAACTCTACTAAGACAACAGCAATGTCAGTACAAAGTATTTCTTACTCAAATATTGAACCTTAAATTCAATTTATTTTTCATTCGCAAACCGCTTAGTTTACAAAGTTAAAGGTTCTAGTACAGCAGTTAAGTGTCAAAAAGGCACACGAAATGGTTAGTAGATCGAGATAAGCACACCCCTACCTGTGTTGACCACGCCATCACGAGTCTACAGACCTGCTGCGAATGTGTGCACAGCACCACGCACACATACGCAAGGCTCGTTTAAGCAAAAATCTTAGTAGAGCTAGCGAGAAAGTCCCCCTTATTACCCTTTGAATTTTAAGTAAACACAGTTTTTGTTTGTGTGCGTGTACGGACGACAGATTGTTGTACCTAGTTGACTGTTAGGCTGAGGCTACAGTAGGCAGCGATTTGCGATGCGACTGGAAGAGCGAAACGAGAAAAACATGGTATGGCTACATTACAAGCGAAATTCCGGCGTACATTCGGCGATGACATGGCTACAGTACACATGCTCAACAACGAATTAGCAAGAGCGATTCACTTTCAGCGATTCGCTCATTATGTTGATGTTGCCGATGCCGTGATTTCAGTAATGTTGTTCCTATCGCATAAAGAAATAAAAGATCGCTAGTAATATTTGATGTACGGTGTAGCCATATATGTGAGCATTCATTTACTTGTTTTAATCGCTCATGTGCCGCAGGTCGCGTCGCGGCCTAATGTAGCCTCAGCCTAAGTCCTAATTTCAAATTCTCAACACTCTGTTGGAATAGGGACTGTTAACTTGTGTGTGTAAAATGTCCAGAACGATGAATTGGCAGTGTGAGGGTGGCACACATAGATGACGATCATATGGTCGGCAATTGTTTGTTTACAATGTTGAAACTAAAAGTTGGGAAATCCAGCTTGTCTTTGGTGGTTTAATTAGCACTTTAACAGTACGTACAGAATATTTACGTGCTTATGTGAGTTCACTCAAATTATAGATAATTTACAACAACGCTAAATTTATAAAATTATGCGGTAGAATTAAGTTTCACATTTTTAGCTTCAATAAATATATCTTTACACCTACTTACTTCTTTTAAATCAGTTCATGTACAGACGCCAGCACATCAACCTACCCCAAACTGTCAAATTTTCCCAATTGAACATGAACCTTATTGTGATAAGAATAAAGTTGAAAACCTATCATAGAAATTTGACACATTGGGGTAGGTTGATGTGCTGGCGTCTATACAAAGCTGTATCTATGAATTTCAAAGTAAAAGTTCTTTTATTTCTCGCTAGCCATTGTCATGCTTAAGCTTAGTTCCAAAATCTTGTTAACCAAAAATGCAACTGACTTAATAAATAAAACTAAATCTAGTTTCGGAAGTTCTATGGTTTTATATAGCTACATATATTTAAACACTGCATTATTTTATTAAGCAAACGGCACATGTTCGCACAATCAATATATCGAGCGTGCACACTGGGTTAGGACACTTCCGTACCGGCGCCGGATCGAACCGTCCGGTGACCTACGTTATGTTGAAACGATTATTATTGTAATCATTTCACACTCTTAGCTACTGCGATTTATGCCTTAAGATTTTGAGTAAAAAAAATGAGCTGAATTGGTATTGAGTTTATAAAAATGGTCAATTCTTAAATTGTTATTCACCAAGTCTAATGTTGGAATTGTAAAATGCGTACATGAAAGTTTTGAGGAGTCTTTTTAGTCGCTTTGGTACTAAATTACTATTCCAAGGAAGAGTCATCTTTTACCGCTTGTTGTTGGAACTACAAGCCTTTTTTTATCACGCAAACCGGGCTTGAGTAAGGGTGCACGTTTTTCAGTCTCAATACGCACTTTTCTACTTTTTTCGTCTATTGGCATCGTTGCAGAAACATTTGAAAGCATTTTTCCAAGCTAGATCAATTCTAAAAGTACGTCGTATTTATCAATTCACTTTTGTGTCATCATTATTCGTAGAGGCTACTGTTTCGATAATTTTAAAATCTTAGCATTCAACAGCTCCATAACAGTCATATTGAAATGAATGATTCTGACTTTTGACTCCAATATCGCTGTAGTGACCAATTAAGGTTCGGGAAACATCATTATTTTTTGTTTTAATATTTTTGAATCTTAAGAAACCATGGAAAAACGTGTAAATTGGATATTATTAAACTATTAATTTATTTATGGATACCACACGCTGCGTTACTATAAGATAAATTGTTAATCAATCTATATCAAGAGAAACATTAAAATAAATAAATCGTTGACATTTTTGAACTTTCCCAAAGTGGACATTAACGAATGTCATCACTTGAGCCTAAAATGTCAAAATTCGTAATTAATAAAGATTTCCTATAGTGTTTCAAACATCTGGTTGGTAATTTGTGTAGGTATGCAAGCCCACACATGCCACGAGTTGACAATAAAATCGACACGGAAATCAACTACGATTTATTACAGAAAACATAATTTAATTGTTACGTTTATATTCTTTAGACCATAAAATATAAATCTGCATAATTTTATTACAGGTTACCTTTTGTCTGTGGGTTTGCTCGAGTTGCTACGTCACGAGACCAATTTCGTAAAGATAGCCTCTTGATTTATTTGAGAAACGTCCAAAACCGGAACGCACTGTATCGTGTATAAATGTGATTAAATAGGACAACACGACCCAAAATAGAAGAAAAATAATTGTGGTGGTGACATCTATTTTAAAAGTCTTATCAAACAAATAAATCAGTGGCCAGACATTCCTAACAGATTTATTATAAGTATGTAGATAATTAACAATCAAAATATACACCTACGGCATCGATTGTAATGAATGACGCAGGGTCCGGCGTCAAACACTTCCGGCCGGACACGACCCACGTCCTTCACTGCTTTCAAACTATTTCTACAATAATAAAATAATGCCTACGTTCGCCGGACGGCCGGACCGTACGGCTGTCGAATCCGAGTGGGCGAGTGTACAAGTTCCTTTATTGAAAATGATTCATTTTATGGTTTTTGGAAGTTACATTCGGCCTATTCAATTTTCTATGTTGGTAATTGATTTGTCGTTTTGATTTAAATATTTGAAGCGTCTCGTGTCATGTAGCTCAGTTTTATTATCGCTCTTCAGTTGGTTTGATTTAATAGCGTCGTAAATATAAATGTTATGATTGCTAATTGACTTTTCAGAATTGAAGCGGTTGTTTGAATTGAAGATGGTAAATGTAAAAATTTATAATTTACAAATTAAAGAATTTGAACTTTTAAACGCATATATTCCCAAATAGCCAGTCGGCAGTTGTTTCAGGCTCTCATAGAATGTAGAAACACCACCCCTAAGCATGAACGAAACCTTCAAACATTAAAATACATAAACTGATTTCCTAACAAGAAAAATTACACTCGTTATAAAATCGATATTTCCACAAAGCGATTATTTCATCGTACCAAACGTTGTTTGTTTTGTTAGTACCGAGTGGCGTGCAACAATCGATACAAGCTGATTGCATTAAGCAATTACAGTGTATTTAATTACCGAGCCAGTTAATTAGGGAAGCCTTATGTTCGCTGCAACGGTAGGGTTTCCACGGCCTCCCTCATTTACACTTGCAACGACGTTTGCATTTTTAACATTGTACTACTTGTCGCTAAGTTCGTTAAAGGATTAATTTCATGTAAGCAGACGTGTACGCTTGTTATGACATGAAGTGTGAAGGCTATGCTTTTATTTTTACTTACAATGTAGGCAGTGATGTACTTTGTTCAATTCAAAATGTCATTAAATATATAAATGAAATTATGAATCGACTTGAATACTACTCCACTAATAAAATGGACTCAATAAAAATTGACTGGAGCAACACTAAAATATGCAACCAAAATAAGATTAAACAAAACAAACATTCAAACAAAGAACACAGAAGGAATAGAATACAAAATCAAGCGGAATTGTTTTGTTAAACTTCTGAATTTAACCGGCGTCGCTCGCCACTCATAAAGTTGACAAAAATTTTGGCAACCCTGTGCGATCGTAGTTGATTCGCGGCTTGCATTTCGCACGAAATTTTGTGCTTGTATTTAATTAAGCTCCATAAAAAAGTACTGCAATGGAAAAGGTAAAAGTTTTCCCGTAAATACTGCCTAAAATTTGTAACTTACTGTTTCAGTGCGCCGCAATTAATTTCACGAATTAAGACTTCGAAAACGAGGTTTTGAATGCCTATGAAGTTGAATTTATAAGTTTGTGAAATATCAACGTTTTCGTTGACGATGTACTGTCACGCGAGACTTGTCTTTTAAATTGTTTACCTTCGCAAATGAAATCGGGATGAGCCGTCTCTGACTTTTAACCTGAACTTTGATCTAACACTTCACCCATAAAACTTAGTGGATTGATTTACGGTTCCAGATATTGGTAGACAAAATATAATTTCTCCATTAACTTTTTTACAAAGTTCATTATGGGAGATGCATCAAAACTTGTGAATGCATGAAACCCCTAGTGTACATTTTAATTACTACCAGCTAGAGCCGAATGGTACCTTGTTTAAAACTGAATGTTTGTATGAAGAGGTCTTGATAAGATAGTCATCAAATGAAATGCTCGCCTTTTAGTTGACATAAACTGACTTATTCTGATGAAAATGTTGATTAGTTATCAGTTATTTGCATATTAAGTGACTGGGGCGCTGTTAATAAGACTACACCTTTTTAGAATGTTTAACTAAATGGTTGTATGTACATACATCGTGGGATCATGTCAGTTAAGTTAGATGTTTTTTTTATAGTTTGTTTTGTGCACAAGTATGAATAATATTTTGGAAGCAGACTTCCATTCTAAGCAATTGCCTACTATTCCATATTGGGTGATAAAAAGACCGAATAAGTAGGTGCAAACAAAAAAACAATGAGTTGATCATATCTACGTATACAATAATTAAATATATAGATATAATTATAATAATAACATGTATTAGAAACCAAAAATACAATGTCAAAACAGATAAAAATACAGATGTATAGATGTGTGTATTGATGATGATGTAGTAAGCAGTATAGACGGAGAAAAACTAATCTGACAAATCAACTATGAGGTGATTAAAAAAAGGTAAACATTATAGGTGATGTAAAACACTACAGTTGTGTTAAAACAGTCTCAGCGCGTATCTTAGGTATTATCTTCATTATCCTAGTCATTCAGTTACACGAACAACCTGTTACGACTATCCATTTCAATACATTTGAATATCATTACATTTTTCTTCTAAGATTAGTGTGTTATAATAGCAAGGGTGTTTTGCATGCCACACACCAAAGATCTAATATTATGACTGATGCGGTACAATGTAGCAACTTTATAGACACTTTTTGGTTATGCAAATATCTTTAAGGGTGTCTCCTAATATGCAAAAGTGCCTCTAATTTTATGCACTACAGTGTAATACGGCACGAGTTGCGACAGTATTAGCACGAGCTGCATAATCTTGAAGAATAAGACATTTGTCCGACTAAAAACTACCTGTGATATGTACTTGTCACTGTGAATAAATTATTTAGTACAAACAAGAATATTAGTCTTGTTCAAGTATTAGCAGGTGTACGCACTCGTACAAATTGCTTTTCAAGAAGTAGATACCTATTTGTAGTTGGTAGTTGGTTTCTGTTTCATTATCAAAATCAGAAATGCGACGACTTTACACTGTTTTGTAGTCATCTCGTAACATAAACAACCAGACCGTACTCCTAAAAGGGTTTGGCAGAGTTGTAGCAAACAGTACATTTCCATTAGTGGAGCAGCAACAGAAACATTTAGGTAACTGTCTGTAGGTATATGTTATGTTGAATCCAGTTTATTAGTTTATTTATTTATTTTATTTTTAAATTGTGTGTGTTTAATTTGTAATTTTATAGGTACCAATGCTTGAAATAAACTTTTTACTTGGTATTCAATATGTTTGAGTGGCGATTGTATCTGTGGTTTTGATGACACACGAAGATTTGAGCCAAAATTTTTATCCATTTCTTAATCCAGCTCGAGCCAACGATTATAAAGTCAATTCACCTTTCAAACACACTATTACAAGTTTTTTAGGCTATTTGCATAATCTAAGGGCGCAACATATTCACTTTGTGGTTTTTCTTAGTAAGGGTGTCTCCTCATATGCAAAGTATCTCTAATTTTATGCACTACAAGATGTGTAAGATGGCACGAGCTTAAATGCCAATGTTGGCACGAGCTGCATAATTCTTAGAAGAAAATAAGTATTTTTTTAAACTTATAGTTACTCATATAAAGAAGTGTGTATGTAATGTGAATTGTTGTTTGTTGATATGTAGATTTGATAATACTAAGATGGTAAACCCTGTTTGCAGGCAGTTTTACGTCTATAGAGTTAGAAAAATATTTCTCTGTGTTTCAAACTAGATAAATCTCGAAAGTATTAAACTTATTGCATCTTAATTCTCATTTTTCTGTTTCTTAAAGGTTGTATAAGTTCATTAAAAACGTTGCAAGTTAAGTTAATTAAAACTCATAATGGACAAAAATGTTTCTAAGAGTCAGTACAACCCATGATATGCAAAGTAAATGATCTTATTCTTGACAATGAAACACCCACCGTGTCTCTCATGCTCCCGGAACATTCCAGCTTGCATATAAAGACGACAGCACGCGTCGTTCTGATCTATTTAAATATATGCAAAACACTTAGTACCTGGAAAAAGATAATGGCGCAAAAGAAATATTAAATTGTCTGATTCGTATGTTAATGTATGTGGGAAATAATCTAGATATGTGCGCCCGGTCTTAGCACGAGCCGTCGCACACGACGAGCGTCACGCGCCTTCAATTAATAATGATATTTATATTTATTGCCCAAATATGTGTCTAAGACCTTTTCTATCTTGCTATTAGAAGATGTAAATTGCAACACTCTGCTACGCAAATCTTGCCTTTGACGTTAATTCCAACTTATGAGAAGTAGAAACGTTTCATACAATTTATTTTGCTCTAATTTTCGTATCTAGTTATCAACTTCATACTGGCGGTATCTCGTCATCATTGTACAAGTAAGAACAAAAGCCATTCAGAAATATGCGTCCGAGCGCCGACAGGAAACAGTGATGTGTGTTGAAGCAATGTTTTCACAACGAACACGTCGCAACAATTAGGTTTTCACTCACTGAGGAGGGTAGCTACAGTTTTGTGCCGGACTCGTACACAACAATAGATCCTCATTGTCTACAAAGCGAATGCAGTGAAAATTTCGAAATAAAGTTAAATTACGAACAACAATAATAATCTTTATTAATGCAAATTATATTCCATAATGCACGAAACCATTATTTAAAATCGCAAATTCTATTGTAATTGCAAATTACGAGAACCGTTACGGATCGATCGAGTGACTTCAAAGTCTAAATAGTGCAGATTTAAATATTTTTTCAATCAATAACTGGTATATGCAAATGTTCGACAAAAGACATTATGCACGTTGCTTTTAACAATGAACCGACCGTTATCGCAACAATTTTATATTTCGTCAAAGGTGCATCAGAAATAATAATTGATCGAACACTATTGTTGCGAATGATACCTACTGGGTACCCCTTGGAATATCGAGAGGTTGGGAGAATCCGAAAATTAACCAATGATAGGTCTAAATTAAATTTCACGATCTGATACCTGCCCTTGTCTGACAAAAGCTTCGTAATCAAATTATGCAGCCGATGCTACCATTGTCAGCTACATGCATAAATTCAAGGCATGTTATTGTGGTACATCGAGGGGTACGCAGGAAGAAGCTCACTATAATAGATGAGTTGCATCGAGGTAGTTATTGAACGATAAGTTCGTGTGGGAAGAAGGGTTAAGATGATACTTATCAGATAATTGTTACAAATTATTGCATCTGGAGATTAGCTTGATGATTTGAAATACGACGTTGGAGATATGAACGTTAAAATATTACTTGAGCTGACAGCATACATTTTGAATATTTTAACAAACATGAGACATCAAAACCGTAACCTTGGTGCAGTGGGTTCGTTAAGGACAAGTAACGTTACCATCAAAGCGTCAAACGCCAATCAAACGTCTGTAACAAATCCCACCCTTAGTGGAAACAACGCGAATATCACATTACAAAAAAGTTCGTTATGAAAAGAAACCGTTACTATTACCAAAGGGTATGACAACGCGCGAGAGGGCGATCCAATTTTAGTGAATTTCTTATAGCAGTAATGATATGGAGCACGGGCGTTGCATACTTTAGCGAGAGAAAAGAAATTTGGGAGACGTTGCGAACATTGATATGTAGATGAGATGGCACAGGTAGCGAGGGGTCTTATTGAAATTAGAGATACATATATGAAATTCGTGAATAGAAGTATTACCGATCGAAATACAGATAGTGGGAACACACACGTAACTCTTGCAGTGGAAAATAACGTCTTTTCCGTTACATCATGTGCATTAGTGAAACTGTTGGGACGTAAAATTTGCCTACATGTAATATTTTTGCGCAATTTCCTATTCGATTGTATTATGCAATAAAATGGTTATGGAATTGCGGTAGCAGTTATATTAATACGAATAAAATATGTTAGGATAAAATATGTAATGTGATTCTTTGAATAAGTTTCTGTGTATTGTCAATAGTGACAGACAAGTCGTAATCAAAACACCTAAATAGTATGGAGGTGAGCCGCTGATCAGCATAAGAAAGAGCACAAAGAAGTCGCGAGCCATCATGTGCTTTGCATATGAAGAGTCCACGCGCGAATTTGCATACCCACCTCTAGTCCAAAATCTACATTTATCTATTCTGTCTTTTTAGAGTTCTGTCACAACGGAAACTGTATGAAAGAAACCTTTATAGTTGACAACATTAGGGTGTGGGGAAAAAGATGTTATAATGTTGTGTGGTAATATTTTTACAGTACTGGATTTTTCTTTGCTCATATTATGAAGGAAAATATTACTTTACTATACTCGTAAATAGTATAAGCACAAAATCAGGCAGTCCTTCAAGAGGTTGGTATTTTACTAATTAGACCCTGTCAAGTGTCATAGAAAAGAATAAGATTATAGCTTCCCCTTTCTGAGGAGGTCCGAAAGTAGAGTGAAGTAGAAAGCATAGATAAAGCCTGAACCAAAATAAAATGAAGATACAATCAGGAACTTGCAACCACAAATAAGCAGACGTAGCTTTACTAACATTTTAAGAACCAACGGAACCAACACAACACCACCACACTTTTTACACTCCTATATTAGACTACCCTCGGATAGCACGAGACACAAATTCATGCCTTATTTAAGAGCCGTACACACGCTTTAAGTAAGGTAAACCGAATTTGCATAAAGTCAGCCACGAGCTAATATTTTTGCATAAGAAGATAACACTTCTTCGAAAACGCTTTATATTAAAGTATCAGGCAGAGGTGTTAGGCTGAGTAAAATGTTGTCAGTCCCTTATTGATTTGATTGTAAGTCGTCTTATTTTATGGTAATGAATGCGTGAATTTTGGATATGTAAGAAGGCATAAATTGATGGCGAATTTAAGTGTGTATTCTTGGGTTAAGAATTATAAGGACGTCTCTGATAATAAACTAACAGTACGTAATATATTGTGACAAGAAATGAATATATGAAATGATTTGGTTAATTTTGCGTGTTAAGGTGATAATGATGTCGAAGAATTTGGGGTGTAACGGTTTGATGTATTTTAAATTCGGTGTAATGAACCAATTGATAATAATTTTGACAGTGGTTCTCGAAGTGGATTTAATGACTCTTTTATGCAATCGTGAATTAATATTATAAATGATAAAATATTATAAAAGGTTTTATCCCCAAAAAGCGAATGTTCAAAATGTTAAACTGTATTAGTTAAACAGAGTCCATATTCCTAAAACACAAATGGATTTCCTTTAAATTTTTCTTTACTATACTACCACGATACCAGCATTGACATTCTTTACGGCAACATACTTAAATTACAACTTTGCAACACACGACCCTCACGTGAACCGTGAACATAGAAGCATAAATTGCACCGATTCTCATATTTAACTCAAGTAGGAACAAATAAAAATTTGTTAAAAACCGTAGCAATTTGTCAGTGCCGTATCAGGCGAGTTCAGTCAATAATGAAAAAAAAATCGGTAAGTTTTTTCCCATCGTTTTCGGGTAATATTCAACACGCAAAGCTTCGTGGTACACGGGCCGCCGACTGTATACATTTCATTTATTTACTTATGACAGAGTAAAACAACGTTGCAAAAAACTATATTAATTGCCGAAAGTTCTGTTGCGGTAGTATAATTTAATTTTTACGAATACTGCAGGAAGTTCTGTCTGATTTTTTGTGCTGCATTGCTTGATCATCTGCTTGGCTTTTGTTTTTGAATAGAGTATTAATGCTTAATTCTTCTTTAGTCTTAATAAATGGCTGGATTTGACTAAATACAAAGATTTAAACCATTATCATTACCCTTTTGCATTCTAACTTCCAGTTGATAATATCTTAGATACATTATTGTATAGTTTATTCTCTTCTGCGCAAAATAGTACTTTCGTATTAATTAATTCTTTTGGCACATACACAATAGCTGATGTTGGATCAAATTCAAGGCTTGTAAAGGAATTTATCAACTGTTATGATAGAAACCTTTACTGAGTATTAGGTACTCAAATGATTTTAGTAGTTGGATTCCGTACATATTTTTCTTAATTGTTTTACCATTCTTTATATATCCATGAAGCATAATCAGATATTCTGCAATAAGTTTGCCCGAAAGAATGTTGCCTGATTTCTAATCTAATTCTATTTTATATTCAAATCGTTCTAGAACAACTTTCAAATTTAAAGTTCCAATTGATCATACATCAAAATACGTGGAGCTATGAAAAATGAAAACATATTAGAATAGAATTGGCATCGTGCGCGCTATTTGAAGCGATTTGCCGAGTGCTCGCCAACGACTTCCGATGGACGAATACTTCAAATACTTTCCTTATTTGGGGAAATTGCACTTTTGATTACTTCATTCTGAATTTTTCTTCCTTCATGTTTTTTTCTTGTTTTATGTTGAATGATATTGAAGCTTGGCTTTATTGAGGCTATCTGTATCGCTAATAGAAAATTTCTTTTAGGTTTCTTCAATTTTGTTCAGGGTTTTGTTTTTAGTAACAATTTATATTCAGTATACTTTAAATCTAGTTTACCGTTGTTTTTTGACATTAACACCATAACTCCATTCACTCCGATACATAATTGGCGAATAACGCCATTTAGTATTTCCCAAGTACTGTGCATGAAGAACTGAATAGCATAGAATTTCCAAATGGAATTTCTAATCATGTTTAGAATTCTCTGAATTTGATTATTTAAAGTAAATGAATAACATCGTGCTACGTATTTAGTGACATGATGTACTTAACACGGCCACTATATATTCCGGATTTAAAAGAAATTGTGCTTATAGATGGAGGTACTTAAATAGTTCCAAGCGGTACCAAGACACCCCGCATTACTGATGCTTGGGGTTCTCTGCGCCCCTAAAAAAGCGTAACTTATTAACATTTATTATGAACGTAAGAATACTTCAATATAATCATGTATTGTCTGAGAAATCACCAATTAGCGGCTAACTGGGCCCGATGGACAAGGCGGAATATTCCAATGTTTATGGCATATCCAACTAGGCCGTCGGCTCCAGCTAGAATTAATCAAATCAAGCAGCCCCCTACCCACCACTTTCCGATATAATTAACGCATACTTGTATGTGTGGACAATACGTGAATGGAGCGTCCATGTGTGCGATAATGAACGATTATAGGAGACCTAGTTTACTTAATAGCGATAGAACTTCATATGGAGAGAAAGGGAAATAAAACCTTTTGCGGTTATAATAAGGTTGTTAATTTCAATTCATGCGTGGTTTTTACGCTGTTTTTGTTGTGTGTGTCGGTGTGAGTTGTTGTTTGGTGGTGTGCGTTGATGAGTCACATTTTTTTTTGTTTCGTGGGTAAGGCGCTAGGGTGATCGCGTGGGGTGGTTTAGTACCCCTTGCTTGGCGCAACCCCATCTTATTAATCAGTGAAGTACCGGCCGTCTCTTCACATGTCTGTTTGATGCGGACCTTATTTCTTATTAGATATTCAACATTTATCTTTAAGAGAAACTTGTTAGTGAAGCATACCTACCTGTTAGATTCTTCGTACTAATTAGCAAAGTTTTTTGTTCGCACTTGATTAAGTTTTATATAGAATGTAGACATGAATTGTTAGAATAGAATTAATGAATTGGTCAGAAGAATGCGCAAAACAACGACTTTTATTTCATTTAAATGCATGCGCTTGAGGAGTTTTTTGACTTTTTGGTTTCTCAATACACAATAACTACAGTACGTGATTAATTACTTGTATATATTTTTTTTACGGGCAACTAAAATAAACCAAAACAAAAAAAAAAAAAACATAAAAGTCGGCCCAACAAAAACTAATCACAAACTGAAACAACGAATTTAATACCAATTAAACTTGATCCAACTGTTCAAAGTTGTCCAAATGAATAATTACTGGAAAATTGTTACCGTCGTGGTCCCCGCGACGCCATTACGGTGTCAAGAAAGGTGTGCACGTCAGTTACCCAGTTAGCCCCTATAATTAAAGGCCGACTGAAGTATCGACAAAACAATCAATAGCCCGCCATCTATAGAAAAAGAACACAAAAGCTCGAATAGATAACCATCCCCCCACCACCTCCGTGCACCCCCCCTCATTAATAATATCGACCCTATTCACTAATTATGTGTGTTGCGAATGCACACGACACGACATTATTATTAGTGTCTACGCACACACACACACGCATGTGAGCGTTAATAACTAGTAATAGCCCGCATCAAAAGAAAAAAAAAATCAATGTATTGAACTTTTATACGGAACTATATATAACAGACGTCGCACGCGGTTAAACCCGCGTAGGTCCCGTTGCTGTGGGAATACAGGGATAAAATGTAGCCTATGTGTTAATCCAGGGTGTCAGCTAACTCCACACCAAATTTTATTTAAATCGCTCCAGCCGTTTAGACATGAAGTAGTAACAAACATACACAATCGCCTTTATAATATTAGTGTGATTAGATATAGCTATTTCCCTCGGTTTCGTTCGTGTGCCCATCGCGTGCTCCCCGACTGTTGTGATTGCTGAAATGTTAATCGGTGTCGGGACTTCTGGAGATTTTATTAAGGGAGACTTAAATTTCTTCTTATTGGAATCGAGTAACTATCGGATAAGATTTTAGTCGATTGAGAAATTTGTTCTTTTTTATTTTAGCGGTTCTCCGGGCCAGTCTAATGGGATTTGTTTTCTCATGGGATTTCCCTATATATTATTCTCAATTGTCTCTGGTATTGTTTAAAATATCTCTTAAAATACTGTCAAATTAGAAACATTTAACTCGTTTGGGTTTAATTGTGCTGAAAGGTTTATTTATGCTTAACAACAAGGATTTCTTTAGAAAAGCTTCTTGTGCTTAGATTAATTAATTTTCTTACATAATTCGATACATAAATCCTTCTACTTAAGAAGTTATATAGCATCCTCTAGTTTTAGTAGACAGACATACAAAAAGTAAACGTTGCTTTGCAAATTCAAAATAAGAACTCAACATGTTTTTGTTTGAATAAGCACTAGGCGAAAGCTTCAGCTAACATTTACCCACCTTACAACTTTCAAACCGTTTCCACATTTTTTCAATACAGAACGTTACGTAAGTACCGATTTAGTGGAGTAACAACAGTTTTCGCGTAGTGTGCAACAGCCGCTCGCGTGCGTGTGCCGCGTATGTGTGCCGTTGGGCAAGGTCAGGGTTGTTCTATCTGATCAATGGTCAACTCGATTCACGAAACAGCCAGTTACTCGTACAAATCGATTCGGTTTAGTGTTCCTAAATGAGAGGAGCGAAAATTTGATTTTAGAATTGAATTGCTTTATACGTAACAGTATGAGAAATGTCTGTGGTTTAGTGATGTGATAGTTCTTTAGTAATTCGTTTTGTATATCGAATAGATTGCGTGGAGTATTTACATGATTATAATTTCGTAATAGAATGTGTTTTCGACCTCATTAGTCGACAAATGATGTATGTTTTTCTTTATTATTTCTTTTAACCACAGGGCACATTAAACAAGCATTCTATTCAAAGGTACACAAAAAAGCGGCAGCCCGTCGTGTCCTAATAGAAACTGTATAATTAATCACTTGATTAATCAGTGTGACGAATAAAAACAGTGTAATGACCCGTTTCCTTGAATCGATCGACATGACGTCATCAACATTTGAATGCAAAGTCACTGTGTGTTTATAGAGAATGCCGATTTTATCGATATAATGCATTTCGATTATCGCTCAGCATCGATTGTTAATGTTATAAATAATATCTACAATTAAGAGGTGAGGTTAAATCACTAGTCATTCTTTGACAACGAAGTGTGGGTCTAGGAAATGCATTAATGTTTTATCTTTAAATAACACAAATTAGTTTGCTACTCTGAAATTTCTACTACCAGTTTTTTACAGTACCAAGAGGCATCGTGTTACCCAATTATAGGTTGTGCTGGTCAAAAAGGCAGTTGCTCCATGTAAAGCACTGGTATTCAGATTCATCCGGCTAGACTGGGTGCAAACCCCAACATAGGTAGGAAAAGGCTAAGCAAATAATGACGTTGATATTTTAAGGACTGATTTTTTAGGCAAAAAGCCACAGTACTCCCTAAAGAAGCCCCAAAATGAACAGCAAACATCCCAATCAACATATTTTAAGAAGGGTTGCAGTACGGTCGATAAATTCGAAATCGATAAAAACTGCCGAACACTAGCCAAGGATAGGGTGGCGTCAGCTTCTCGTGGGGCAGAAAAAAAAGTTAAAAGCAATCAGTGTGGCATAATTAGTGCGTTGTAAGTATGGGGCGCGTTGCTATGGTTACGGCGTCGGTGTCGATACCCGTTGCTAACCCGCCGCGTTAATTTCCAACCAAATTAATCGAATCAAGCAATCGCTCGATATCGATTTGTGTAGATGAAATAAAACTTGTCGTCACTATTCGAGGGTTGTGTCTGCAAACTTAAATTAATTATATTTAATTTTGAATTTTTGACAAAAAATAAATTAAAGGGAAGGATCACACTACACAATAATTCTTAATTCCCAAAATTATTTAATTGCAAAAATTAAACACATTTAAAAATAATACATATCGACGTTGATTATACTGCAGTTTACTGTAAGCACTGAGCGCTTGAAGAAACCGTATACTGTGTATATTTTATGACTGTTTTAAGCACAAAACATTTAAGTGATTTTATGACTACTTAAGTTATAAGTACCACAGTTGCAGCTCATACATTTATCTTCGTAAGAATTTTCGATGGCATCCGAGCTTATTGTTGTGTCTACCCAAAATTAAGGAGGCCATCTTTTTAACCACCTTTTGTATTCAAAATTCGATAATTTATTGCCGAAATAATATAATTACGGCCGACTGACGGGACGGATTGGCTGAGACCGGAAACACCAAATTACTGGAGAAATTAAAGCGGAAACATTTGGCCGCCGCTGGCAAGATGGCGCGCGGACGATTATCGTGTCTGTTCGATTTATGAATAATAATTATTGTCGCGTCTCATTATTTGTTTACTCTGTCCATAATTTGTTTTTTTATATTAGGTTAGTGATGTGCACATCAATTATCGATTATTATTTTGTGATGCGTTTTGATGAACAGACAAATTGTAATCATTTATTCAAGGTCTTAAATTTAAAGTTTTTCGTGAAATATTTTGTTTTTGGTATCCATTAAAATTAAAGAATGACAAAGAACCGCACTTGATTAATATGCATATTATTTAAGATTACGATTTCGAATATAGGTACGTTTACGGCGATTGTTCGTTTAATATGCACCATAAAATAAATTGTGGGCATCCCAATAGCATTAATATGGGCGACAAATACATTAATCTGTTAATTTCATTTCTTAAATTACTAATTAGGAATGCAGGAGGTATAAATCAGGCCGTATCATTTTTATATCGCGTTAAATCTTCATAACGGTGGACAAATCTTAAAATATTACTATTTTTATGGCTAATCTCGGAGCTTAATTACGGGTATTGAATATTTATCAAATGCAACCAATTATGGGGATAACACCATTTTGTTTCATTTGACTGTTTTCTATGTTTAGGAGATTTTACTAAAAGGGAAATTGAAATAATGTCTTAATCTATCTGTTCCTAAAAGGGTTATAAATAATATTTATTAGGGGAATAAGCAGTTAATCATTGAGTTAGCATTATTATTCAATGCCAAAAATCCTAATACAAGCTTGGAAAAATGTAGGTACCTACATACATTTGTTATCATTATATGCCTAGCCTTTTTTCCAACTATATTGGGATCGCCTTCTAGTCTAATCGGATGCAGCCAGTATTTTAGATGGAGTGACAACCCATCTAACGTCCATAACCAATGATATTATAAGGAAAAAGGTGATGATAGGGTATAAGCGCTCAGCAAGCGACACGTACGCGAGCTTCGTACCCTGGCCCACCGCCGCAAAGTTGCATGTCTGTCGGTCTTTTACAGACTGTATTTCGGTGAGTGTGCTCTAGAGCTCCACGAGCTCATTCCACCATCTCCTTTCTTCCATCGGGAACCCAGACGTACTGCAGGTTATCACCCATTCCTTGTAGATGTTCCACACATTCGCACGAAGCGCTTTGCCTGTTCCTTCATTATGCGCACAGCCAAGGAGTGGAATTCCCTGCCTGCATCAGTGTTCCCGAGTTCATATGACCCCAATCTGTTTAAGTCGCGAGTTAATAGGCTTCTTATGGGTAAGCTCGTTCCATAGTCGACCTCATCTCTGACCGCAGGACAACATTGAGGTCAAGAGTAGACCCATTATATATAAAAAACGTTAAAATATGGCTAACTAGCCAACCCAAGTGACTTGACCTCAGTGTCACGTCGCGCCGTCAACGGACGCGTGCGTGCGTTGGTGTGCCGTTTTTGAAGATCGAATGTTGTTTACGTAACCTATCTTCACCTTTTTACTTATAATATCATTTGTCCATAATCCAGTAACTGGGTAGCATGATACCGCTTGATAAAACTAGGTAATAATAATAATTAAAATAATAATAAAAATGTTTATTTTCTTCCACAAAAACACTTAAACCTAAAACTTAAAAATGTAAAAACAGAAATAGTAAATATTACAATGTATTTTTGTGGGAGACTGGTGCCTAAACTAAGCCGCAACTTGTATTTCAGGACACCAGGGACTCCCCCCTACAGGCAACATATGTCTTGATTTTGAATTAAAATTGATAAAAATTAAAATTGATTTATAAAAAAAGAAAACAGTTCATTAAATATGTATGTAAAATTACAGTTTTAGTTACAAAAACGGAAAGTAACATTTTTATGAAATAAGTAAGTAAAATTATTGAAAGTTACCTATAATCATAATAGGTATTGTAGGTTTAGTGATTATGGTTCTTTAAAGTACAGTTAATAAGTTCTTATTTTGGTATTGTTCGTCAGGTCGTGCAGCTCTTCAAGTTCCGAGTTGAGCTCAAGATTAACGACACATGCGTTCACTGGCTGGGCAGGTTGACTCATATCTATGTGGTATTCCTCAAAAGTCTATCTCGGGCACTAATATTCATAATTGTAATTTCTGAGTTTGTTCCGGTTTTTGTTATTAGAGCAGTCAGATAATACATGTAATTTATCAATTATATGTATATATTTAGAAATATATAAGTATGTTTATCAGTTGTTTAGTACCTCCCATAACACAAGATCTGCTCAGCTTGGTGCTACATGGCGTAATGTAAAAATTGTGGAACATTTATTTTTATTATTTATAGTGAAACACCGATCACACTTCACTAGCTAAAAAATGGCGCTAAAGTGGTTGTAAAAACCAATTTACAGAAATAAGTATAATTTATGCTTTAAACATCGCCAAATGTAAGGTCTCAAGATTTAATTGTTAAACTACACGTCAAATATATTTACTATTAACGAAGAACTGGAACAACTTCCCTGATGCGGTCTTCCCGTCCGACTATAATTTAGGTGTCTTCAAGGCTAGTGAATATGAATAGGCTCTTAATAAACTAGTGCGCTTCACCATCACTGATTGCATCACTGCTTACAATCAGGTGGGATTGCTGTGAAGCACTGGTTCATAATATTAAAAATGAAAATAAAATAAATACTAGGGGAAACCGGGGCAATGCGGGCCCCTTAAGGGAAATCTTGAATAAAATCTTAGAAAAACAAGTTAATGTAAAAAATCAACAGCCAGTTATTAGTCTCATTAATGTTCTTTAAAATTAACCTAAAATAATTATCGTAGTCTGCGAGTTTTTGGTGCTAATCGAACTTTAAAAAAAAGCAAAAGCTGCCTGTTTTGCCCCGTGTCTGGGGTAAAATGGTCATATGCGGGGCATAATAGGCATATGCAGGCATTTTCATTCATGGAAGTTTAAAACCGAGCACAAAAAGGACAAATGTGAAGGGATTCGTCATCATTATCCTCTTCGCCGGCGCGAGAAGAGTGGGCATGATGTGGCATGCACTGCAAGGGACCCAACCCTCAGTCAATTCCTAGTACCAATATCCACAGTACAAACACTGTACATCTTCTTCCTCCGATTCGTTTTCCTTACTTTCTTTTTTATTTTTCTTTATATTTTTCTTCCTTCCTTTCTTCTCATAAACCACTGGTTTCCGTGTCTGGACTTCTACTGTATCCTTCTTATAACTGGTTCTCAACGCCGTTTTTCCGCGTTTCCTAGTGACTCGTTTTTGGACTCGTGCTTTGGGTTTCGGCATAATCTGTACAGGCGACATGATATGAAAAGATGTTCGAGGTAGTGGAGTTGCACATAGCTGTAGCATTGTCGATGGAGCCGGAGAAGTTGATACAGGAGTTAACAGGCGGATGTATGATATTTGGTTGTGAACCATGGGTGGGATTGTGAATAGTCAACGATTGTGATTGGGATTCCTGATTCAATGTTGATGGTGGCACGTTCTATCTTCCTCTAGTAGTGGCGAACCATAATATTATCTGCAGGAAAATATCAACTTAATACAACTACTCGAGGCAAAACGGGCACCCTACCCATTTTGCCCCGCTCATAATGCCCCCGAGGTCAAATAAAATAAATGATAACCAAATTAAACGAATATATGGTAGTTCGTACAGAACTCTTTCTAGTTATTTCGACACATAATTGAACGTAGCAATTTACTTAATAACTGAGTATTTAACACAAATACGATTTAGTTATAACACAGACTCAAAAATGAAAAATAATAACAAATGTTTCAATTTACGTATTTTCGTTCTGTCGACGTACAACGCGCATCTACACACACACAATCATTTCTCTTGCTAGCGCAAGATCGTCTGGAAGGCGATGCGACTAGTTTTGAGCGTCTTGGTTTAAAATCCCGCGGGGGAGAGGGGGTGTCCGTCTTACCCCGGGGGCCCGCAATGCCCCGGCTTCCCCTATTTATACTCCATACAACTTAGTATTTAGCTTGCTAATAAACACAGTCATAACCAAACACAAAACAGTCAAAATGTCTCCCTTAGTACCAACCAACACAAAACTTCCTGATCGCGTGTGTCAATAGTCTCTCAACCTAATAATTATCTAGAACTAACTCTGAAGCCTACAGACGGACAACCGTTTATTAACGTACTGAGGTGAAAATTTTGTCACCAGCGTGGTAGTTTTAAAGTATGACAAGATAATTAAAGGGTTTCGTTTTGTATAGCGGTGATGGCCCAGGGGGCTGGACGAAATTGACAGGAGTATGTATTAACAAGCACTGTGGTCAAGGGGACAACAGCCTGCCTGACTTCCAAAACCCAATTACTAGATTGGATGTAGTGGGGGGTCACAGTGTTGGAACGACAAGGTTAAAAGGACTGTTATTATTTGTTTATCTATGTAATACATTGAGCACAAATATACACAAAAGGCGGACTTAATTCCAGAGGCTTTTTGTACCAGTCAATCTTTGGGTGATGCATAGACAAGCAGTCTGTTGTAGGTGCAGTTCCGTAAGAAAAAGAGTATTTAGGTTTTTGTTTTTGACCCATGATGAATTGATGACTGACGCTAGACGTGACGTGACGAGGTTGCTCATAGTGAGGTTAAAAGACACCTAAAGAGTATCAGAGAGGGAGGAGAGGCCTTAACATTTTCTGTGTCGAATCAGAAAGGTAGAGATCTGCTGAAGAACTAGGGTTATTAACTCATGTGACAGTGGACTGGACAAAGCCAATTGTTCACAAAACTTTGAGATCAAGTGTTTAATAAATGAGCCTTGGAAAGACTTTAAAATAATAATTCTACAACTTTCACACAAGGCCATCTAATTCTAAACAGAGTCTGTGCTATAAGTATCAGATAACTGATGATCATACAGTTTATATATTTCTGAACACATACAATATTATACCCAGACACAGACCAAATGATCGTGCTCATCACACACACATTTGTCTTGCATAATCTATAGCAGTCAGGGCCACTACCACTAATTACAGGCAGTGAAAAAAAAATTTTAGACTGATGACCTGGTGAGGACCGCAGAAGTCCACTGAATGCGACAAGTACAGATCCAGTCGATGTGGTTACTCTTGGGGCAAGCCTATGTTCAGTAGTGGACGTCTTACGGCAGAGATCACGGATATCGGTAGAAATGGTGATGATGAGGTTTACTTTTGACCTTTGTAAATATTTATTCATACAGGGAATTCATACATTCAGTAATGAATGATTCGTCCTCATTGTGGACAAAGGCTTAATATCCTGGTTAGCTTAAAACTAAATGATGCATGCGTCTTGGTTTCTTTGACACGATTCCTGTTGAGGTATTTTCTTACTTAATTAAAAAACCAATCATTATAATGTATTTCCAATTGCCGAAAGGGGAACTGATTTTTTTCTGAATATTTTGAACTTATTTTGCATTAGCTAAAACCTACTAATAGGTATTATAAACGCGAAAGTTTGTGAGAATGGATAGATGGATGGTCGAATGTTTGGTACTCTTTCACGTAAACGTAACTACTGATTGGATTTTAATAAAATTTGGTGCGGAGTTAAGTGACACCTTAGATTAACACATATGCTACTTTTTATCCCTGTATTCCCACAGGAACGGTACCTGCGCGGGTGAAACCACGTCTCCTAGTTCTTGTAAGTCTTGTAATTCATCATCTGCCTAGCCGTTGTTCAGTTATGCTGGAGTCTGCTTCCAGAGTAAACAAATGCAGCTGAAAACCAGTGTTTTACATAGATCGACCTTCTATCTTAACACCCGACCCAGTTACAAGATATCCCTTATGGCAAAACCAGGTACCTATGGTAGGTTTTGTAATGATCTGATCATCTCAACATCTGGTCAGTAACCAACCTGGTGTCAGAATTGTAAAGCCGCCCATGGGCCTCTGACTTGACATTACATGCCCTCAAGAAATATCTTCCGGTTTCCTCACGATGTTGTTTTTGTTCTAATAAATAAATAAATATTCGACAACTTTCACACAACGCCATCTAGCCCCAAGTTAAGCTTCAGAGCTTGTGTTATGGGTACTAAACAGCTGATAAACATACTTCTATATTTCTAAATACAAACATATTATAGATAAACTACACCCAGAACAAATGATCGTGCATATCAAACAAACATTAATTGTCCTGGGTGGGAATTGAACCCACGACCTCCAGCATAGCAGTCAGGGTCACTAACTACTAGACCAACAGGCCATAATGGTTCCTTAAAGTCTATTGAAATGAAGAGTAATATTTTCTTACCTTTAAACCAGGAGCGCTGGCACATGTTCTCATAGCCATGCGTTGTTTATAAGTCTCTTTTCGTTAACATATATTATAACACAGTCACTTCAGTCTATTTGCTTTGATAGAAATATACTTAACATTTAGTCTCGATTTAAAAGCTAATTGTATGATAAAATAAAAGGATGAATAAGATTTTGTGTCTACGTGGGAGATTCTCAGTAATCTATATTTTATTGGAACCAAATTGTACGTTTATAAAGATTCCAAATTCGACTTCATTCAGAATCTGAATTATTTATTTGCCAAAAACGAAGGTAGTTTATATGTAGGTGGTTCATTCATACTGACAAGTCTACCTTTCATCATAGCATTGTAGATCGCATTTTGCTATATAAAGCTAAATATTATACTCATATATGTTATAAATATAATATAACTCCCTCTTTTTTAATTGAACTGTTCTTACAAGATACACCTCCAAGCATGCTGAACTATTTTTTTACTGGGATATATTAGCCTGAGCAGCTCAGTTTTACCACCTATATTAAATTCTAGTAGGTATGTATACTTTGACTTAGTCTCTGTTGATAGTACTGTCTTGTTCATACATCTCTTAGAATAATATTCTGTTACGACTTGTAATCGGCTGTCTGACACCGTCTCAATTTTGTCTGTTTTGTTTGACTGGAAGTCTTTAAATAAAAAATGTTCAAGTATAACATTTCGATTCGTTAACTTGATTACAATAAGACCAGAAGGCCAGCGACAACAAAGTCGATATCTCCCGACGCGGGACACGGTGGTCGCCATTATAAATCATACAAAAATAAATCACTCACGAGGTTAAAATGTGAAATACTTTCTCTAAACAAAAGGGCATTGTTTATGCAAAAGTGCATTCCGAGTCGAATACTTTTCGTCGCCTGCCATCCACCCCGATTTTTTTTTTATTCGAATAAAGCGAGCCTGGCGATTTATCGATAAATTTTATATATGAAACCGTCGTGTTGTATGATCACGATCGCTGTTTTAAACTAAGACAGAAGTGAAATATATCGATATTGATGAAAGTAGCATCAGAAATCGAAATGAATCGCCGTTAACAATGTGTGAGTAACTCTTAGTGCCTCTTTTGTACAGAACGTTAGTCATCGTTTGCGTTTTAGTCTATATAAAGTGTGTGTGAAAGTTGTCATTTATTTGGAGATTTCCACAAACACAATTTAAAATTTAATACTTATTTGCTGTGTTCTTGTGTTGTGTTGTTATATTGGTATTTATTTGGCAATACTTTATTGAAATTCCCAAAGCAAGCTGTACACTTAATTAGAGTCCTTTTTTGATAAAAGAAATGCCATCTCTTCTAAAGAACAGAACATAAGGAAAATGTGTTTAGCAATAAAAATTGGCGGTCCATCAGAAACAGAGGCAGTGTTATATTAAAAAAAAGCATCCCTCATTCGTTTTGTACGACATGGAATTTATAAACGTTACTTTGATGGCTTATAAATCATTTGGGGGCTAATTAAAATTGCCCTTTGCGAAATGCGCATCCTCGCATTCGCAAACCCGTCGATATAATTTACGATATCTCTCGTTCATTCGCACATAAACTTTCTAATTTGCAGCCCAACGGCCCTACAGACTGTTGCAAATAAATTGGTCACTAATAAAAACAACACCCAGTAAAAACTATAAAAATATATTGCAAACTGTCAATGTTCAAGTTTGTTATGGCCACACCCGAAACTCCGTTGATGAGAGCCCTTAACGTCTGTCAAAGAAGCAATTAAAAGGTATAGGTGTTGCCATAAACCGACTATTAATTCCCATCTTTTACGATTAAAAAATAAATAAAATTTCGCACGTAGAGTTGCGTGCCGGCATTCATTTGGTGGATTTGTTCGTTTTGTGTGCGATTAATGCTACCTTATTGGCACAAATAATTTGTTCGCGTATGTATCACTACGTTTGCGCACAGTTCTCAAGTCGAACGGTTGACGGAATTTATTTTTGTTTTTTTACTAGTGTAATTGTTTTGACGCGGTGATTTATTATAGAGCTTTGACTTTATCGAAAGCGTATTATTTTTTTATGGTTTTATAATCGTTGTTGGCGACCGGATTAGCGGCACGATTTGTTGTTCTTAATTAGTGGCTTTATTTTTTACTTCTAGCGCAAAGAACAGTACTAAAAGTCATACGCGATCGTTTATCACTGAGATATTATTCAATGTAGTTTAAACGATTTATTTACCTTTGATATTTACTAATCAGGAATAATAATATTCACTCGCGAGCTCTTGGAATATACGTTTATCCGCCCGAAAGAAGTAATTTATTTTTAAAGCTCGTAAAATCTCACTCTTCAAGTAATAAAAGTAACATTTTAGCGAAGTTACTAACACGGCCAAAGATTATGTTGTTCGTTTACTAACGTTTGCATTCAGAAATCACTCATCAAACATTGTCGTGACACTGAGAACTAACTCTGTATTTAGGAAATGTTGATAATACTCAAAGCGACCGCATTTGCATATATTAAGTATCCGAAACCGAGCACGATACGCCTTCCAAAATAAACACACGCGAAATTTCGACAAAAAATGCAACTTTCGCATATCACACGCGAGCGTATTTCACATAACAACCGTTCGTTTTAACGTTAACAAAACAGTGCGGAAAAAGTAAGAGAACGAGATGAGAAAAGTTACTTTAAGAATATACGGAAGTTAATTAGAAACGGAACGAAAAACAACCGTAACTGGTGGCGAAGTTGGCCGTTCTAGCGCGGCCAATGGTACAAGACACACACACAGGAACCCCTCACCACCGCGGCGCTAGGCATTTGCATACCGCCCGCCCAGACGCGCGCCGCCGCCCATGACGAGCGACAGGGACGAACAGACCCGACACCGCGCGACAATCCGCGATTCAAACATTTAAAATTGGAACTTTTTAAAATTCAAAAATTGAACTTTTCAAACTTGTCTTTGCTCGACAATTAACTGTCAAGTTTTTTTTTTCTTTTTTCCAATACGAGGAGGTTACGTACGCAAATGAGGTTGTATGTAAGGTAGTGAGAAGGATAGGAATAAATTTATCGCCGTCGCGTTGGATGCGACACACTTTGATAAGTTGGCAGACAAATCGTGCGATAGAGGAGAGCATGAATGAGCTTAGATGGTTGTAATCCTTTAATGAACATGTTCGCGTGCTTGTTCGTGTGTGCAATGTTTAGGTGTCGAAATGTTATTTATGGGCCTTTATTTAACTGCCTGTATGAGAATTTGGAACAATTTGATACTATATTTTTTGTTTGGAGATAAAATATCAATTTAATACAGACTAAAAGCGGCAGATTAGGGTCCGGATTAGTTTAATGGGTAGTTTTGAATTAAGGTGCATCTATTCAAGTCACTTTAGGGATGTCATTGCTGCATGAACAGCAACAAAACGTCACGCCTGTAATCCCCAAAGACCTAGACAGAGGTGTACCTGGTAGGACACCCTCATTTACCCTCTTTTAGCCAGTTATGTTTAAGTCTCACGTAATAGGGGGCGAGCCTATTACCATCAATCGGGCACAAATCCAGACTCCGGGCTGCTACTGAAAAATTCCAGATGAAAAAACTCAATAACACTTTGCCCGACCCGGGGATCGAACCCAGGACCTGCATGAATAGATTTGAATAAAAAGTTTTTAAGGCAATGTATTTTTATTAAGATTCCTTGAGTTAAGGAATATCTTAAACTAGTTCTATGTTATCTGTGAAGTTTCAACAATTTTTTCTAGTGACTATTTATTTATACTTATTTGATATGATTTTTTTACGTATTCAATTTCATTTCAATATGCTCCGTTAACATTACGGTAGGTACAAGTAACTCATTCGTTTTTCATTCCAATATCTTAATATTTTTTAAACTTCAAACAACTTAAAGAAAAAAAACAAGATTTGAAGCAAAAAGTTTACGACATTGATTTTTGTTTCCATAAATAAATCAGACTAAAACGGCCTCGCCTTTGGTGCGTCTCATAAAAATAGGGTCAGTTTAGTCAACTAAAATATTTATTTCATTCTTTTACTTTGGGTACAGAAAAGAGGTTTCTATAATAGAGCACATACTTATGAATTCAGGTCGGTAACCTTGAACCTTGTTCAGAAGTTTTTCCTCGAGAAAATTAATACAAGGGTTGCAACTCTATTTTTCGCTACGATATATTTGATGAAATAACTTGCCAAACTACATCTATGTGTCTCACCCTTAATGAAAACACACAACAGACAAGAACATTGTAATTACGAGGAGTAAGAGATTTATTACACGGGGATAGGAAACTAACCACACGTGACCGAACGTCGCATTAGAAACATTATATAAAACAGAATTAAAACACACAAAACTCTACCTTACCATTATTGTTATTAACATCAATTTCCCAAGTTGAGGAAAAGGCTCTTCAGCTGTCTTTTTGCTTGTCGAAACGCGTGCATATGCATTCTTGTTCCATGTGTGAATACCACGAAAGCGGAACATGTAGTAGTTAATTTTTGCGCAAAGCTCGGGTGAAAGAGAAGTCCGCTCATTTACAAATAGTTTACTTAAGTGTGAAAGAGATAGGAAGAGTGGGGGTTAATTAATGAACGTGGAAGCCTGCGCTCTTTATTGCTTTCGTGGCTGGACGCTAAGACGTCGTCGGTTAAGGAGTTTTCCGCTGAGAAAATATCGCTATAGTTAGATAGGGTTTGTTTTTCTTCAGCCACTGAATGTGATATCATTTTCATACAACAAACACCACAATTCTACGAATAAAAGTTTTTGAAGCAATCTCCAGAGTAACACTAATTGTTTGTAGCATTTAGTGCTACGAAAATTTTATTAACACGTAATTGCTTAAGTTAATTAAATGGAAAAGACTCCGCTACAGCGAACCTTTGCTAAGTCCACGAGACACCTGTTTAATTACATAGGATATCCGAAACTCCTACGTAGAACATTTCATTAGACGTTCAACCTTCAGACGAACTCACCCGACACCCAAATAAAAAACGCGGGCGATGGGAGAGTGTGGCTTGCACCTCAGAGTTTGTTCAGCCAGACAACTATTAGATTTAGTCGGGTAACCGTACAAATATAACCATAAATAGTGTACGCTTAATGTGGTGAATGTTTTCTTAATTTCATCCCGCTGCGTGTGAGTGTAGTGGTTAAGAAATTAAGAAAATGCTGTAACGTCCGCGCGCCACTTAACGTTCCCCTCCTTAAGAGAGTGTATTGTCTCCTCCTCGGATGGTTTTTGTTCTAATAAAACTCCTTAACGTTTGTTAATGAGCGTAATAACCTCTTCTGTTTGTTTGTTTTGTTTTAATGAACATTTTTATGTTGTTTTTGTTTTCTTGATTAACAGGATTTATCTTTTTATTGCCCCTTTTTATTGATGGCGGTGGTTTTGAAGGGAATTTTTGGGACACAGCCGTTGTGAATCACAAGATTTGTTACGTTATGGGTGAGGGTAAAATATTTAGTTTAGTAGCTAATTGTTCCGAATATGTAAATGATTTAAAACCAAGAAAAAACATCGCTTATCGGTTTTTTTAGATTTCTACACCAATTCTAATTCTGTAGTATGTTTACCGCTTAAAAGGCGGTTAATTAAGCAATACATTATTGTTTATTTTATTTTATTATTATACCTTTATACACTAGTAAAATAAACTGAACAAACCTAATGTCATAGGCATTTTCTACCCGTCTACCTTACGGTAATACAGAGAGAGAACATCGTATGCGCAAGAAGGTAACAAAAACTTGAAAGTCAAATAAATAAAAATTTAGACAAAAAATAGAGATAGAGGTAACTAAAGTCCATGTTAACTTTTAGAGGACTTTACAAAGGAGCTTGTACAGTCGAGTTCATTAATATATTGGCACTGTCAAGGATTCAAAATATTGTGAGCGTTGGAAAGCTCAATAAATTCTATAGAACCTATAGATCAAAAATATGTCCTCATATGAACGGTTCAATAATATATGCTGTGCATTGTGCAATAATATGTGATCATGAACAGTTCAATAATATGTGTACATGAACGGTTCAATAATATATGCTGTGCATTAGGCAATAATATGTGATCACCCATTTCAAAATATAGTATTGGCTTTTATAATATCTGAGCAGGGTAAGCTTCTTAATTATCTCTACATGCATGGGAAAGTCAATTATTTACTCGAACAAATAAGATCTAGTTTACATTGTTACAGAAATGACAGTAGTTTCCATTGTTTTCATCGCGTTTGCGTTTGTTTTTAAAATGAGTGTCTTTCAATGCCGTATGTTTTTCGTACAGCATGGCCATTTCATGTGTGCATACATAATTGTGAATCCTACAATGTTCAGATAATATGATCTTAATGTTATTCATATAATAGTGTGCTTTTGGCTGTATACATGTTACTGAGAAAAACCAGTCACATATTAATGAATCTAAATCTTGACCACAATTTAACGATGCTTATAGTTGTCACAATATTATGTTTTTTTTTGACGTTCATTTATTTTTGAAGCCTGAAAGGGCCAACATATTAATGAACTCGACTGTACATATATGCATGGCTGCACATATCGATCGCCGTCCACAAGATAAACTCAAGAGTCATATTTTAGTGGAATGCAATTATAACCGACCGGGGTGTCACTAGGGGAGGCGCACACTGTCACCACGCACTCGTACATTCAAATATTTGTACGTATAGTGTACACCCTGCCTGTGTGATCGCGTAGGGCTGCCCCAAGAGGGTTTAAAGGTTCGTGGATGCTGCGTTGCAATTCTTGAGAATGCAGACGGAGTATTTCTATTTTTTATTTAATAAGTAGATTATGTTCTGAACTGGTCACAAATAATGCTTTTGTCTATTGTACTAAGTTTTCAGTGTACCAACTTAGTTAATGAAAAGATCTTAAGAAACGGAATTCTTTTAATTACTGATCAACGTCTAGTTTTAATGGAGTGTCGAGAATACATTCATTTAGAATTCGAAAGTATGCTCTTCATAATCAGAATAACAGTTAGAAAAACCGTATAGTACTTTGATGTTTTTTTTTATTCTACAGAAATTAACCACATTATAGAAATAATGTAATGTTTGTTGTGTAAGTATTATTCTGTGTTTCTTTAGTTTTATATGAATATTTCTTTTATTTCATCACTTTTCTTACTGCACTACTTTTTTACCTGATCTGACAACCCTACCAACACATAAATGTAACCGGACGTCACCCTAAGGATTAGTGGCGTGGCTATGAGATTACCACATCGACCGCTAATGAAGAATCACCGATTGCAATTAATAATTAACTTTATTAACTATTTTTCCTACAATGCTGAAACGGAAAATTGTGAAACTTTTTGGACGTGTCACAGAAGGTGAATTGTCAAAAATGTAATAAACAAAAAGTAATATCTTTTTATTTTTGCCTATCTTTCTAAATAGACACATTCGTATCCCCTTACTAATGAGTCTATTTAGAAACCATAATATCTATTTAATTGAAACATGAACATACAAATTAGTGACATCATAATATGGCGTGGTTCTTACTCTGACTCAGTAATCAAGCATTAAAATAAAGCTTTTTGTATTCATCTACATTTTCAGATGATAATATAAAGCATTCCATAAAATCATTCAAATTGTCTGAGCATTAAAACCGAAAATAACTTCTGCTCCTAAGTATTTCTCTAAAAAAAGAATAGAAAATGTGCTGAAAACATCCATGAACATAGCATTGTCAAACAAACTTAAACAAAGGCTCAATTTACAAAATTTACAACCTTTGGTTATGACAGCTGACAGGGCAATTTCATATAATTTTTACAAGCAACTGAGCACGTATTTCATATACAAAACTAAACGGTTTTGAGCGTTAATAACCATCTATTAACGTACAAATTTGTCTCAAGGAACAATAAACTTAAACAACTTGCTTTTCACTACTTACTCGTACAAAAACAATCCAAAGAGTCGTCAGCGACACTTTGCCGCAATTAATTCAACGTATACAAGTTCATAATTCACGTAACATACTCATTGCAGATCGTAAATAACGTCCAAATGAATACCTCGAGACCCGAACAACTTTTGTTTACATTTCAGACGCGAAACGTCACATGTATCCGACTTTTGACAGATGATCATAAACTAACACAAGCGCAGAACATTTACATACGCGGCTCGGACGCGACGAGTCTGCTTGCAACGGAACGTTCCGCGTGCTAATGTAAATACTCTTTTGATTTTGTTAGTTTTGCGTTCCGTTTTCAGCTCGTTTTTCGTGTGTCCGTCACACAGTTTGCGTTAGTACTGACCACAGCTTAGGGCGCCGGCCATGCGGCGGTGTGCGTGTGTGGAGCTTTCTGCACGCGATCACTTGGAGCTTTAACGAGTGGGGCGTGCGTCTGTGTGCGTACAAACTTTACTTGTGGAAGTATCAGACTAGACTCATTGACTGCGGCCCTTATTGTATGAATGTGGAAAAATTATAGTGTGGAGTGTTTTGCCTGAAACAGCGATGCGTATTGTTTATGTCCTCGGCTAGAGCACTTAAGTCTCCCAATTTGCGGAGGACGTTAATGTCATGTGGCTTTGTCTCGAGACGCATTATACCTTACAAAGTACTGTAATTAAAATTGTCGTGTCACTGAACAATGTTAATTTTGGTTTTATTTTGATTTATGCAGTATCTAAATGACATTTAAACTTTGCTTTGCGTGATAACTTAATTGTACGTTCCACTGTTTTAGTTTACTTAATAAAACTTAGACCCAAGTCAGTCTACTACACAAATATTCTTCAATAACACCAAATTATTTATTAAAAGTTTAAATAGAAAAAAAATACAAAAAATAGAAAAGAATATTCAAATGTCATTAGTTCATTACAAAACAACGTCATCACAAATTTAATTAAGGTTCATTCGCAAAATTAAATAAAAAAACCGAACAGTTAAAACGACAAATAAAAGAACGTCACTTTTAAGTCAAAACAACTATAAACTTTAACGTTAATCACGTATAGTGTGAACATTTGTAAGTTAGTATATCATGGCAAGTCAAAACTTGGTGCTTGCATTCTTAAAGTTGAAATTGCACATTTATCACTGCGGACCATGCGCTCGATGGTCCATTAAGAGATTTTTCTGAATCATAAATCTCACTTCGCCTCATCTCGCTTCGATACTACAGATATGGACAGGAATGCGAGCTCCTGAGATATTGTCTCGAAGTTAGTGCAAAGATATCATATACATTGTTTCATTCGATATGAGTTATATTGTTCTATTTTTATGATATTTGCTGCGTAGTTCAACTTCTTAAAGTACTTGTACTCAATGTTTAGTTTTTCTGTTAGGCATAGTAATCTAATAATAGTACCACCCTGTTACTGTCCCACTGCAGGGCAAAGGCCTCTTCTCATTTAGGATATGCTTGAGCATTGATCACCACGCTTGCTCAAGACGGATTGGCGATTTCAAACCTATATTAACTATCGATGATTTCCTTCACCGATGTCAATGATGTCTTAGATAAACTTAGAAAGGCATAGAAATTTAATTAACAATAATTATAATGAGTTTAAGTGGCCATAAAACATAAAAACGAGTATTATTTTACGTGATAAAGTTTATACTTATGGCTAAACTACTACTTTACGCAATATTTCTACAAAGAGAATATTAGTATTTTTCGTAATCTTGTATACGGAACACCAATAACATCAATAAATATTTGAACACCATTGTAAATCCAGCCAGTATTTAAAAGTTTGATGAATTCGATTTCTGAATAATAATGCCCAGTGCTACATGCTCCTGTATGGCTTTACAAAAACCAACCCTATTGCACCGGTATAACATTCAAAGTACTCTTACCAAATTTGCAGTTCTATAGAAGTCTTCAAGGTATCAGGTATTTTGTTCTAATTATAAGTTAGGTCGTTTAATTATTGCTTACGTTTTTATGCTTACGTCATCGGACCACGCCTGCACGTTCGAGTACGTACTTTAGGATAAAGACTCTTTTGTTTATCCCTTTATGAGAATTCCATAATGAATTGATTGAGCCGTTCGATGGAGGAAGTAATTAAATGATGTTTAGTGGTTAGGTAGTAAGGGTTTTGTGCTTAAGTACATCCGTTCACCATTGTACTCTAAATAGTACGAATATAAGTAGTCTAGATATTTATTATTTCGACTTCTTCAAGTCCGGCTTGAATCCATGGCGCCTTTTCTTAAATATGTTCGACTCAACTTTGTCCTAACTTTAAATTGGTGTAAACTATCAGTGATCCACGTTTTCACACGCATAATTAATAATAAATAATAATAATAATAAAATTCATTGGGAGAACCCAACCAGATACATCCGATTCTTAAAATGTAAAATGCTAATACATGGAAGGGAGACAGGAGCCCATTCTAAGTAAAGAATTTGTGTCATGGGTCTCCTGGCCTCCTAACCTGGACAGGAATACGTGCTAGAAACTAATAAATAAATAAATAAATAAATATTACACAACTTTTCACACAACGCCATTTAGTCCCAAGTTAAGCTTGAGAGCTTGTGTTATGGGTACTAAACAGCTGATAAACATACTTATATATTTCTAAATACATACATATTATAGATAAATTACACCCAGACACAGAACAAATGATCATGCTCATCACACAAACATTTGTCCTGGGTGGGAATCGAACCCACAACCTCCGGCATAGCAGTCAGGGTCACTAACTACTAGACCAACAGGCCAGACTAATTGATTGATTAATTAAGAGTTGCATGATTGGGAATAAGCTAAATGAGTGTTTTGTTGTTGGGCGAGAAAAGATGTGTAGTTATGAATAGGAATTCGTGTAACCCTCTATATTTTTCCGACATATTTGTTATATTTTGGCTAATTTACACACTATTTGTGTAAATTTTAGCCTATAATGTTATACTGATGTGTACGCTACATAATTGTAAAGTTTCATTGATATCCATTCAGTTAGTCAAATAGTGACAAACACACTTACTTACATACATTCTCAAAAACTTTTGCACTTGTCTTATAATCTTATAATATTAGTAGTCTGATTGTTGGAACACTCGAGATTCTGGTTTAAGTATTCGTCTGACAAATTGATAATCAAAATGGCTGCCAAAGCATGCACAAACAGATTTTTACCCAATCCTTCATCTGTTTATTTAGTCAAGAGTGTAAAGATTTTGCATTGCATTCATACTGACAATATCTTGTCCGATATTAGGAATTCTTTTACTATTGGAAAGTTAACTTATCGACGACTATCGCATAGTAGACTTATTATTTATTTATTTAATACTTCAAGCACACTAATGTACAGAGGCGGACTAAATGCCATAGGCATTTTCTACCAGTCAACCTTTAGGTGATGCAGAGAAAAGCAGTGGTAGGTGCAATTAAAAATGAAAATAAAAGGTATCAAAATAATACTTATACATATTTTGAGTATAAATACATAAACATGTACAGTATAAATATAACAAAAATAATAAATTAAATTACAAAAAGATAGAAAGAAGAGAAAACATTAGCGCTGTGAAGATACTACTGCCAACTTCTTACGAATATGCTCGCGAACCTTTACCTTAAAGGACACTAACTTGGACTTAGACTTCATGGGGTTGAGGTCGCGGGGGTGTAACACTTAATGTAAAAACTGTCGCAACATCGGAAACCTTTGACCTTGCACAACAAACGTCGTTTCTATCCATTTTAAGTAACAGTGGCGAGGGGTCAATTTTCTTAAAAGGGAAACCGATACAAAAAAATATAGTATTCGTATCACTAGTTTTGATTTCTCATGAAGTCAGAATCAGTAGGTCTACCTACTACCCTTTATGACTTTGGTGAAAATAAGAAACCTTTAATACATTTGATAATACTAGAGTCTGAGTGCCATTATTCAAATCATAATCATTATTCAAGCCGAATTGTATGGACACTTCGCCAGTAAATAATAATAATAATAAGTAGGTACCTATTTCACAGCTTTCACACAACGCCATCTAGTCCCAAGCAAAGCTTGTGTTATGGATACTAAACAACTGATAAACATCCTTATATATTTCTAAATGTATCCATATTACCTCTAGATAAATTATACCCAGACACAGAACAAATAATCTTGCTCATCACACAAACATTTCCCCTGGGTGGGAATCGAACCCACGCCCTCAAGTATAGCAGTCAGGATCACTAACTACTAGACCAACAGGCCAGTCAAGGTTACGCAGCTGAACCTAATCATTTCAGCAAACATTATCTCCCAAACGTCCTTTTGACTTCGAAGTTTCATATTTCTCAGCATTTAGAATACTTTTCCGGTCTTAATAATACATTAAAAAACTGACCCGTGCCACCATAATGTAAACACGTTCAACTCTTTGAAAGTTAAAATTCAATCGCCTCAATACTTAACGTGTCGCGGTATATAATTTAAAAATAATATTTTATCGCTAACCAGTTATAATAATGTTAAAAATTAAATAGCTTTGCCGGCCACATGGCGTGGAAAGGAAGTGCGTATCGTCTGTCAGCCTTGCGTATAATGAAACGTGCTCATTTTCTTTCAACTGACCATTACAATGGAGACAATGAGATACAACGCGTCGTGAGCTCATCCGGAGGGGAATTTTTATTTATTTTTGAGTTTTTTTTTGGGTTCACACTTTGTTTTACTAATATTTTTGATGTGGATTAACAAAATAGGTTTTCAAGTTATTTCATCAATAATCCTGAAATGCAGCAATAGCCTAAAGTCTAAGCATAATTATTCAGTTTAGTTGAAGGGGTTAACAAGACTATTAATATTATTAATAATGTGAAACTCACATTGCCAGTAAGATTTAAGAAAAAAAAAACAAATATGGCAACATAACGAATATGTCATGTGTGTATTTATGTCTTGAATCTTGAATCTTGAACAGAAATTAATGAAAACTTTCATTTAAAATCAATAAATCAAGAAAAAAAAAGCTTAATAATTACAAAAAAATATTCCTCACCGTAAATAAGCCGAGAACATTCTCGCTGCTGTTTTGTTTCATAATTATTTGCTGCCAAGTCAAACATAAATCGGGGACGACTGCAGTACAGCTCAGCAACTCTAAAGGCATGTTTAGATGATAGATAATATATGTTATTCGTCAGTGTAAGAATGGCGAGTTTACTGCGTAACACGGACAATCGCGACGCGCACAGTTTTACAACGAGGGCGGTTAAAAAGCTTCGCGTTAAGGCGATCTGCATTTACACCGAAGTGTGTTGTACAGGTGAACTGTGCTAAAAGTTTAAATAATATATTAGACGGTACTAATTCTTTTTTGGTTTTCTATTAGGAATTTCTCAATAGCCCAGAGTCTAAATGTGTCAATAAGCCTGCCACTGATTACATGTGTCTTAAACAAAACTAGCGAAATTAATGTGGATGTACTAAAGATAAAATTTTGGGTAAGTTATGGAATTCAGAAGTGAGGGCCCAAACTCTGGATATGTGCCCGATGGTGGCAATAGGGTAGCCTCCTATTACTTCAAAATAACTAGTAAAATTTAGGTGTAGGTATGTTGTATACCTCTGCTGTTTTGGTTACTTCAGATTAAGCCGCAAAACTGCTAAGATTTGGAAAGCTCTTTTTCGTCATTGCAGCATAATAATTTTAAACTATAACTTACTAAATCAAAATGTCAGTGGCCAAGGCATATCTTTCGTTCACTCACGCATCTCTTCAACATGCATCTTACAGAACGGTGTGAAGACGTTCCCTTTTAAAATTGAAAGTGACGTAAGTGCTGTTTTAGTGCGCAATCGGCGGGCAAAAGTCGTAAATCAAAGTTTTAGTGTCGAAATGTTGGGATGCGCTGGCCACTGGGGTGGCCAGCTTTAAACATTTTTTTTTTTATAAAAAAGGCGTAAGAAATAAGAAACAATATGACATTTGGCCTGTATTCGACTATTGTTCGGCGATGTATGATGTGTATGAAAAAGTATGCGCTACAATGTTTGGAGGAAATTCTGGTGAATTGCTAGGAAATGCTAGTAATTGAGTATTCGACATATTTATTGTTGTCAAATACCGTCAACGTGGGGTCTTGATAATAGGTACATAAATCTTTAAAATTCATCGTTTTTTAATGAAATTCTAAAGACAATATAATAGTTTGTTAACTTACAAGAGGTAACCCCTAGTTGCCAGCCGATGTTACAAAGTTGTCACTACAAAAATACGCAAAAGACGAAATACACAACAAAATATGTAACTTAATATTATTCTCCATCTCTCTAATTTATATATTTAGTATTGAACTAACTACTAACTGTCAGACTCCATAACAGCAGAATAAATAAATTTAATTCTTTTTTTGAAATAATTCATCGGATTATTTAAGAAGCTACTACCTACCTACTGGTATTTAATTTTTAATGTATTTCGTGGACATTTGCAAAAATAACTTTAATGTAGCAATAAATTCAAATTCTGTCTAGTTTATAGCGTTCTTGAAAAAGAACTACGACCCTGGAGCTAAACTTTATTGACTCAATTTTTCATATTTTATATTATTGATTAACAGTTTGAATATTCCATCATGCAACTTTTTTATTTGGAAATCTAGTTATTTTTACTTTTGTGTTTGTGATTTGCAAATTAATAGAAAGAGTTGTAAAACACACACGTATCACGCTCTTTTGAGTAAAAATAAGGTTTTTCTAATAATCATTTTTGTTACTGAATGACACTTTGGGGTAACTTGATATGCTGGCCTCTGTACCTTACACCTCTCCCTGACTCTTCGCGATATTAATAGGCTTGATGTTTTTTTAAAGAAAATAAGTTTGTTGACAATATTTTTAAGAAAAAAGGTTTTTAAAACACAACATAATATAATAGGCAGATGTGTACCTTACAGTACACCTACATTCCACCAGTTATGTGCAAGAGAGAGAGAGAGAAAGAGAGGATTTTGAGAGGAGTTATAAACAGTTTGTTATACATAAGGACTCTTAATGTTTTTAATAGATTAAAATAACTAGTTTCGACAGCTTGTCAGAATACAATAATATTACAGTAACGTAAAATCGTCTTCAAATTGTTGTTACCATACCCTACCTATATTCCACCCAGTAAATTTTACAACATTTTACCACCAACAAAATCCATACATTTAAACCAAAGTACTCCACTATCCAAACACTAACTTACATGGTATAATCATCACAAGAGTAGGATTGCACTAACAAAGTAACCACGTGATATTAAAACCAATTGATAGCCGACCCAGGTGGGCGACTAAAATCCTACGGACTGGTAATAGTCTGCTAAGGGTTCGTACACAATAATGTTACTCGCAAAGGAACTAATGTAAGGAATTATAAAGGCTGAATATGTTGTGTATGATGAATTGAAATGTGAGGGATTCGGTATACAGAGTGATTTTTCTGTCGGTCTAAGAGAAAAATGCTGTAAGAAACTAATTTGGCTAATTAATTTTTTTGAATAAAACACTTCGTATAGCTCAATGCAATGATCATGACCAAAATGATTAAAATTCATGTTTTAAATGAGCTCTATCCACTTTCAACCTTTGATTGTTACATGTTTTAGTGTATAATGCGATGTAACAACTATACCTATCTACCAATAAAAAAAAGAGAAACAAAATGTATTATATTTTATATTTGTAGGTATGTAACGAATAAACTTTAAAACTACTGGACCAATTGGTTTGGTCGGAGTTTTTGTCTCTCTAGAGTAGCTCGCCAGAGTAGCTCGCCAGAGTAGCTCGCCAGAGTAGCTCGCAAATGAAGAGAAAAAAATAAAAACAAGAACTTAAAACAATTTAGAATAAATATGTCATAGGTAGTTTAACTATGACATTTCTTCGCATGACCTCTGTATAGTATATTGAATATATACAACTAGATCTGTACCACAACTTATACATGGATAGTTGTCTGACAGATTTAAAAGAGAGTGAGTGTGGATTAAGGATGAATGAGTTGCCTGTCAAATGCCTCCTCTACGCAGACGATCAAGTTCTTCTTGCATCGTCAGCGGAACAGTTGCAAGACATGGTGACCAAGATGAATGAAGCATATAAGATGAAAGGGATGAACATTAATGTGAATAAGACGAAAGTAATGGTGTTTGAAAGAGACGAAAACGTGTCGTTGTGCAATGTGAAAATAAACGATATGAGTGTGGAACAAGTGAATGACTTTGTATATCTGGGAAGTCTGTTTACAAGGGATGGAAAGATTGATGCGGATGTGGAAAGGAGAGTAAATGCAGGAAATAAAGTGAATGGCGCTATACATGGCGTTGTGACCAGCCAGTCTATGTCCGAAAAGGCACGACTGGCTGTTCACAATGGTGTGCTGGTGCCTACACTAACGTATGGAAGTGAATGTTGGGTGTGGCAAAAGAGACATGAAAGTAGAATAAATGCTGTAGAAATGCGTTCCTTGCGAAGTATGTGTGGAGTAACAATTAATGACAGATTGAGGAATGATGATATAAAGCAACGTTGTGGTTTAAAAGAAGATGTAGTAACAAAAATTGAAAAGAGTATGCTTAGATGGTTTGGTCACGTTGAAAGGATGGATGAAAGGCGACTAACGAAAGGTATTTACAAGGCAGAAGTAAGTGGGAACGCCGGGAGGGGACGCCCTAGAAGGACATACAAAGACCTTATTGGTGAGGTTCTTCAGAAAGGTCAGGTGCGTAGTACTCGCAACCGGCGTGTGTGTATGACAACATGTATGAATGTAAACGAAGCAAAAGAAGTATGTAAGAATCGTAGCATATGGCGCTCTGTAGTTTCTGCCTACCCCCATGGGAAAAAGGCGTGAGTTTATGTATGTATGTATGTATGTATCTGTACCACAGCCTTACTTGAAGCATGCTCTATTAATTGTCATATTTACTACTTTCGCTAGAACACGTAACTGGAGATGAGGAATAGTGTTACTTGATTTTACATCCTTTCTAAGAAACTGGGAGGATTTTAATATAATGTAGTAAAACTGATGTAGCTTACACCGATACCTTTGTTTAAAATATCTTGAGTAAATATTCAGTGCATTGAATTCAATGTCTTATTTGTGCTGGCCGTTTTGGCATGATAAGTAGCTTTTTGGCTAGGAAAAGTTGAGCAGGCTTTGTCAAAAAAGTAAGGTTGCGTACCTGATGATATTCTTTAGTTACTTCTAATTAAGTAGGTAACTGATACTTACGGAAATCTACCTTTTTGTATTTACCATCTCGTATACCACGTTTTATTAAAATAAATGATATTCTATGTTATTCTAACCAACTAACAAAAAAAGAGGTGAAAAGTTCTAAATTCGACTGTTGTTTTTTTTTATAAACTCTCTAGTTTCTGAAGTCGTTGGCAAAAAATTAACTGAAACAAAACCACCTAAGCCACAGATTTCCGAAACTATTTTACAATTTTTAATGTTTGTGAAGTAGGTAGGTAGTACCTATTTGTTTTTATTATAAATTATTGGTATCGTGTCATTTAGTTCTTCTTTTATCGTTTTAAAAAGCTAACTAGCAATTCGGGTTGCACAATAATAGTAGCCTTGTTAACCCCACCAACTGCGGTATTTAGCTTAGTCATATTTAGTTTTATGCTTGTGTCTGAAGTGGGTTCACGTCAATAGTGCGATGGGTGGGGATCGAACTCACGACCGATAGGTCGTGAGTTCGATCGAGAGATCGCCAGGCTGACGCCTCAACTATTGGACTATTGCCGTTTAAAAACCTACTCTGCTGCCTCCACCATCAGGCACGAAATCCATCCAGGTGTTAAAAATGATAAAGATAAAGATACCGGGCTGGTATCCGCAATTCCACGTCAAAGCGCGTATTTTGCGTATGGGTCATAATCTACCACGCGGGCCCAGTGCGAATTGGTAGATGTCACATGTCTTCGAATTTTTGGTTCTAGGACATGCCGGTTTCCTCACGTTGTTTTCTTTCACCGTTTTTGAGAGCAGTGCGCCGCCACCACTGAGCCACCGCTGCTCTCGTATGGTAGTGTTTGTTTAATATAATTTTCCACTAGGGCCGAACCACTAAGCTTAATCTTTACACATCATTCTTAAAACAGAATATAACCACCACAGACTCAAAAGCACCGTCTCACACATATTAGAAAACGACTAGAAACCCACATACAAATGCACTTCGAATTCCAATACCGCATTTCTTCGCCACCCAATTCTGCGCCCCCTTCTCAAAGTACAATGGAATGTAAAATGAAAGACAATCGTTTGCCTCCCTAATGAGTGGTTGGGCACAAAAGGTGATAGTAGGCGATTCATTTAGCCTGCGGTTACACGCGTTGAAATGCGTACAGCAATATGCAACGCGTTCACATAATTAATGGCGGTTTCAGTTTTCTATTACAAATTGTAATGTTTTTGAATTAGTGGGGAGATCGTTGAAGTGGGACGAAATTGTGTGGTCGCTTAGAAATAGTTTTGCATACGCAAACCCCCTTTTGAGTAGGTTTCATAAAAGATAAATAAGATTACCATTTTCCATGCATGGCCATCCATAATGTATACCAAGATCACCAAGTGTGTGTGACTTCAAACTTGAGAATTCGACGACAATACGAGATTTTTAATTGACGAGTGTGGCAATTTAATTTAAGTATATTGTACAGATGCAGAGTTTAGCCACAATTCCACGCCAGCACATTAATAATTATATCCCAAACTGTCTGTAACTGTGTTTGTTTGCATTTAGAATTCTGATGACAATAGAAGATTTTTAATTAAAGAGTGTGGCAAGTTATATTGTGAGGATGCAGGTCAGATGCACAGTTTAGCTACAAGTAGTCTGTACTATACAGCACATCAAGGTACCCCAAACTGAAAATTTTTTCTATACTAATACTCGTATATAAAGATGAAAGATATGATTGTTTGTTTGCTTGTTTGCATATTGAATAGGCTCCGAAACTAATGGACCGATTTGAAAAATTCTTTCACCGTTGCGAAGCCACACTCTCCCTGGCTGCCATTGGCTATTTTTTATCCCTGTATTCCCACTGGATCGGGAACTACGCGGCTGAAACCGCGTGATCTATACTAATATTATAAAGAGATAAAATTTGTTTGTTTGTAAGTTTGGATGTAGAGGGGGTAATCTTCAAAACAGACGATCCAATTTTTAAAATTATTGCACTGGTGGAAAGCTACACTATTCCCGGATGACATAGGCTACTTTTTATCCCTGTATTCCCACGGGAACAGGAACTACGCGGGTGAAACCGCGTGACGTCTGCTAGTTTGTAATAAAGTGTCAAAGAAATTTGATAATATGGGGTAGCTTAATGTGCTGGCCACTGTACCTATGTATTGCATAATCAGTAAGGTCTAAGACAAAACTTCAAAATACAACTGCAGATCCTACCGTTTTTTTGCAGATTATTTACATTGCACTTAGATGTTAAACAATCTGTCGTATGGATGATTCACGAAGGTATACCATGTTGGTTGATATAAATGAAATTCTAATGACAGCAAACAAGTGAGTATAGGTTGTTTCACGGTGGTTGATTCTAAGTCTGATTGTCGGCTGATTGGATAATGAGAGGTTGACTTTCATCGTATTAAACCGTTCATGTACTTCTTCTATAAGTAGATTTCATTGTGCAGGAATTACTGGCTTTGAAGTACTACGCTTAGTTAAGTTTTACAAGGCAAAGTCGTGTTAGAGTCAGCTAACGAATACTTCATGTTTGTATCCTCCTGCAAAGTCTTGATTCCCTGAGAGATGCAGTGCTAAGATAAAATCACCAAACTGATTGAAGCAAAAACAAATGATAGTAATTGTTCTAGTCTCGTTAGCAAAGACGTTATAGTAGTCCTAATCGAAACTTTATTTGAGATTAGATCGATATTATGCGAAAACCATCTAAATGTAAACTAGTTTATTGAAATGCCTTCTAAAAGCACAATTTATTGCTCTGTATAGGTACTAAAACTACATACCATAGTGTAGGAGCGATTCATTTACTCTGCGGTCGGGAAATGCACGTAGCAATGTGAGCGCGATATTATTATGCAATGCGTTTTCATAATTAATTGCATTTCACTGATCGTGTTATGGGTTCATAATATTCAGTGCATTTAAATAAAGACCATTGTTGTTTTAAAACATGAGGAATGTAACTGGCAGTTGATAATTTTAGATTTAAAGATCTTTTTGATGCTATCATCATTTCGTTTCCGTCAAACCTACTCCATCACATACCTACGTTTCAAGATGAGATCATGTTTAAATATAAACATGTAAGCAGTGATGTAAAAGAGAAAGTGATAATTGTATGTTTAACATATTAAATACTTACCGTATGCAACGTCTTCAACTTTGGCAAGACAGGTCCATTACGGATTACTCTATAAACAGTTGCAAATGTTATCTTGTTAGTTTTATCGTACAAGAAGTAAACTTCGTACGATACAATTTTCGCAGCATATTGTCGTGTATCACCGCTGTCACGCGTCATCTCTGATTAACTTTTATCGACGTAAGACACCGGAGTAACGACGTGTCCTATACCGGAGAATCTTAAATCTGTAATCTCCACTTTTTGCATTCCCTCCCGCCTCGGGCGGCTATAACGACACAATAAACGTATTTTATACGCGCTCACACTTAACGTTTATATCGCCTTATAAGTAGATCGAGAAATAATAAAACTAAAGGAGAGCGAACATCAAGAAAGCAATAACATCATTATCATAGCGAGTCCGCCATCTCTTTCCAATAGGTTTCACCCTCCCTTGGCCCCGCCCACCGCGTATCTCCTATGTCACCTGTATATCTTGAAACATTACACATATGCAAAACTTTCGCGCTCTCGCATATCGGCGCACACATACACAGATGGCTCGCCTACACACTACAAGAAATATGCAGCTGCAAGTCTGCTGTGTGCACACTACGGTGTAAATCTGCGAGATAAAAATTGTGCTATATTGCCTGAGGAGTGTGTTGCCCGGACGTGGTATTCTTTTTTGTTCGGATAGCCTGTAGGCGTGTGTCTAGTAAGTTGTTTGCACCTCGAACAGTGGTCGATATTTCAGTCTTGTCATCGACGCGACATCTCTTATAAAATATTGTACTCGCGTCCATTCTTTATGCTGTTTCAAATTGTATTTGATATCAATACTTTTCTTAGAATGCTTATTGTCTTTGTTGGAGACTACGAGATTTTCATTAAAATGCCTCTGAGGTCGTTGGGTTGTCTGAATAATGTTCGTGAGAACAGTCGGCCTTGGCTTAGTTTTACGTAAGCGTTAAATATGTAACTTATTATGTAGATTAATTTTTTTATTTATCTTGTACCACCCACAGTTTGGTTTAGTTTGTTGAAATGACCTTTAAGTTAAATTTGCCCAACTACGTCGTCAGCTACTGGTAAAACCAGACACTAAATCTTATAAAATCTCTTACTTTTTAACCAACTTTAAAAGAGGAGGAGGTTCTCATTTCGATTGTATTTTTTTTTGTCATTTATGGACCGATTTTCCAAAATCTTTTTTTATTTGATAGGGTTAACTCATATCTGATGAGGGATCCTCGAAGAATTGATGGAACTCCTAAAAAAATATAGGTACACACGCACCGATTTTTACAGTTTTAGTAACAAATCAAGCATTTTCATTTAGGAAGTATCAATTGGTGAAAAACTGATGAAGAAGACAGGCGATGGAACTCTTCAACGCATAACAGCAAATTATTGCTATAGTCAGATGACTATGCAGAGTTTTTGTATTTCCATAACATAACATTACGCCCTTCTATTTTAAAAGGGGCCCGGCAGAGATGTAGCACTAACAGGTGAAAAATAACTCCAGTTTTGGAAGTCGAACCACCAAAGCCGCAGACTTCCGAAACGGGAGTTATTTTTCACCTAATAGTGTTTTTTAAAGAAGTCGGTTGTTTTTATACGATTTTGTTTGACTGTCGTTGTCTTCCCATCATCGGATCCCATTTCCCCACATGTAGCAAATTATTTAATTTATATGATTAATTTTATTAATTACCAATGTTTAAACTGTTCTTCTAACATATCAGACAGACGTGTTGCTGGGGAGTTTGTTCCGCCCACAGATATAATAAAGATAGATTTCTATGGTTCCGCCACTTCTTCTTCCCAGCAAAAACACTAGGAAGTGGGGAAGGGTGGGCGTTTTGGGGGACTGTCTTATGTAATTTTTGACTTTGTATAAATCATCGGGACATAAAAAGGTATTACAGGGCCTTAAAAATAACAAACAAAATTTTAAGAAATTCATAACGCACAACTCCAAAATACAGTTATCAATCAAAATGCTGTGTACAATGCTCACAATTTTTCGTTCCATACAATTTGTTCGACTATTAAATGATGAACGATTTCAGAGCACCGGCGATAATTATTCGCATTGTATATGAAACAGTTAGCTCTCTATAATTACCGGACAAGCTGATTCGATGTATTGTTCACATGATGACCATCATGCAGGAACGTAAAATATGATTGGTGTCAGAGCAATTATGCGTGTGTTCTGTGATTATTATAGTTTCGATGAATGGTCAGCAGTTATCTATAGTGTTAGTAATATAGTTATTTTGTTTTCTATCTAGTACTGTGACTGTTTATACATACATATTAGTGTTACCTTCTTGTTTTGGTGAATTGGACCTTGAACTGCCATGGAACAGATTTCTGTTTCAGTAGATGACGGCACGCCAGTCGTTCTCAGAAGAGCCAGGCAGAAGTGGAGCTACCCAATTTTATTTATAGGGGCATCTATTTCCACTAACTAGGAGCAAATACATACTCCGGGCTGTTTTACAGTATCAGTAGACTTACAAGGCTGCAGCGAGCAAAGACCTCTTCTCATACAGAGCAGGCAAAACTATTGATCACCAAGCTAACTCAAACTATAAGTCCAGGTTTCCTCACGATATTTTCCCTCACGAAAGGTATTTATAAGGCATATATAAGTGGAAACGCTGAATGGAGACGCCCTAGAAGGACATACATACATACCTTGGATTAGATTGGTGAGGTTCTTCAGAAAGGACAGATGTGTTGGACTTACTCGCATCCAGTGTGTTTGTATGACAACATGCACGAATGGAAAAGAAGTATGTAAGGATAGCTGCAGATGGCGCTCTGAAGTTTCTGCCTACCCCTATTGGACAAAGGCGTGACTATGTATGTATGTATGTGTATGTTTTCTTTACCGTTGTCAAATCATGTTGCAGATAAACTTAGGAAGTACAGTCAGTGAGCTACGCTGCCGGACCCATCTTCCCCTTTTTTTTTCTAAGATGAGCCTGGATCAGGTAATACAGCTTACTGCCTGCAGGTACATCTGAATTGAATAAGTGATATTGGTACTTTCCCGAATTTGAACCATCACCATGACATTTGGCCATCACCTTATCATTGTTTACATGCCCTTAAATTAGTAGAGTACAGTACCAAGGCCTTTTATAATAGGTAAAGAATTAAATAAGGCCCATAATAAGTGTTGGTAGATGCGTCAGTCATCGTTAATGTTTCAATAATAAAAGGTTTGTTCAATGTGACTGTGTGTTCTTTTTGATGTGACAACTGTATTTGTCACTATGATTATTATCATTTTGTCGATACGTGTCCAGTTGGTTGTGGGAAATGTGAAAATCATGAAGATAGAATGGGAATTGACTCAGTTTTTTGTCAAGGCGACTTACACACGATATCGACTTTACATAACATCACCTCATAACATCAAGCCTGTAATCCCCGAAGGGTTGGGTGGAGGTGTACCTGGTAGTACACCCACCTTTTGCCAGTTATGTTTTAAGTCCCATGTGATAGGGGGCGAGTCTATTGCCATCAATTGGGCTGAGATCCGGACTTCGGGCTGCTACTAAGAAATTCCAGATGGAAAAACTCATTAACAATTCACACGACCTGGGGATCGCTCTCACCCGGGCCATCATGCTTTTTCTTGAGATCTCGGAGTAGGTCCCATAGTAAAATTTGTTCTTATACTTGGGGAACAACCTGTGAAAATTTGGCTGGTGGTACTATAATTACCCTGAATAGATACAACTCATAAAGGTACCAGAGTATACCTCTGTCTGATCCTTTGTTTCTACAGGTTTGATGTTGTGTAATAGTTAACAACACATACATACATACATAAAGTCACGCCTTTTTCCCACGGGGGTAGGCAGAATAAACAGAGCGCCATATGCTACGATTCTTACATACTTCTTTTGCTTCGTTTACATTCATACATGTTGTCATATACACACGCCTGTTGCGAGTACTACGCACCTGACCTTTCTAAAGAACCTCACCAATAAGGTCTATGTAAGTCCTTCTAGGGCGTCCCCTCCCGGTGTTCCCACTTAGATCTGCCTTGTAAATACCTAACAGCCAGCCAGCCTGCCAGTTAACAACATGATTCAAATAAGTACTTTATCTTCATAGAATATAGTTTTTTAAACCTTTACTTTCATAAGAAAAATCCGCAAATCGGTAATAAATAACAGTGTAGGTACTAACAAAAAAGTCGTTAAATCTTTATAATCATGAATCAATTATTAACATTTTACGATCAAAATCCACAAACGAGTACATTATTGGTTTTGGCTTCATAAGCGATCTTTTGATCATAAACTGTTATAGCTAATATGTTTTTATTATATTCTAATTGTACAGACGCCAGCACGTCAAGTTACCCCAATGTGTCAAATTTCTTTGATCGTTTTCCAACTTTATGTCAAACAGAATAAGGTTCATATTTAATTGGGAAAATTTGACACATTGGGGTAACTTGATGTGCTGGTTATTGAGTAAAGACTAAGAAAGTCCTTAGCTTTAATCAAATGATCTCGTAGGAACATTTTGCATGCCATAATCGTAACGCTAAGTAACAACAGACGTCGGTTTTAAAAGTATAGCTATACCGACCTCGGTAAGCCGAGGTCGGTCCGTGGATGGGTGGCCATCCGTAACATACTGAGACTCCACTGTTCCACGTTTAGCCGTCAAAAGGATACAGGGTGATTGAGTACTGTGACAAAGTGTAAATTAATAATAACTCAAGACTAGAGTCGTTAGTCTTGTTAGTTGTTGCAAGCGTCACGGCTGGCGCTGAAAATGAGGCTTAATTTTAACCGACTTCAAAAAAAGGAGGAAGTTCTCAATTCGGGGGTATTTTTTTTTTGTGTGTGTTTGTTACGCTATTTCTCCCCCATTTGTGGACCGATTCTCAAAATTCTTTTTTTATTTGAAAGAGTATACTCCTGAGGTGGTCCCATTTGGTGAAGATCTGGTGATGATCTTCGGAGATATACAACGGAACTCTTCAAAAACAGACGGCAAATCTGTCGTGATTGCTGGAATGGCTTAGATGTTTATTGTTTATACAACATCATTACGTATCAGGTCAAGTAAAGTGTTATTGGGAGTTCGGAAACAGCCTGAAGACAAGATCACTGGTAATATTATAATTACTTTCCTATAGACTGCCAAAGGAAAACCTAGCGAAATATGAAATACATAAATCTGTAAATTAAATATGGTGAGCACGTAATGCTATGTAAATAACAATAGTCATAGTCATAGTATTTTATTGATAAGGGATTCTTACAAGTCATATACAGATTAAACATAATAGAAGAGAGTTGACGAGACGTTGTTGTTGAGTTGAGTTGTTGTTGTGAGTTGAGAGTTGATTAGTTATAATTTGTAAATTTTTATGGTGTACAATAAAGAGTTTTCTAAACAGTTATTAAAAAATACATTACATAAATTATTAAACAAATGTCAAATCCAAGATGTCAAACCAGTTAAAGGAAACAAATAAATAGCAGTCAAATACAAAACGAAAAAATGAATAAATAAAAAACAAAAAACACCTAAATAATAAAATATTTATTCCCATAAAATGTCACAAAAATAATAAAGTCCCTGATTATTGTGCTCGGTTCGAAGACCTGTGATACAGAAATCAGTATTCTCTCTCATACTTAACAGATAAAATAATTTTATGCGACCAAAAGCTGAAGTTGCTGTATCAATAATATTATATTAAATTAAGCTATGTGTTCAATATAAGTACAGATCTATATAGTTATTCATTTAGACAAAAGTAGATACTGACTTCATTACTTCCTCACACAGGAAGGTTATCATACTCATACCCAAAAAACCACAGCCTTCAAAGGCATGATTCATTTTTTCACCCGTTAATTACAGTGGAACAACAATTGCTTGCGTGAGTAATTTACGTTGTACGTAATATTGTAATAATTACAATGTTTTAGATGAAACTGTAGCGCACAGTTACCTTACGTCCGCTTACCGTTCCAACAATTAAACATTTTAATCACTGTTGTAAAGATGAGGACTCTTTTAATAATGTGACATTCATTTCGTCATTAAGAAACTGGTTGGTGTTTCTTTTTACATTGGTATATAAATAAAAAAATCGCATCTAAATCAGTTCACCCGTTTAAGCCCTACAATGCCACAGACAGACAGACACACACAAACATATCGTAAAACTTACGACACCCCTCTTGTTGCGTCGAGGGTTAAGAATTGTGATATCGCAAAACCAAATTATTGGTACAAGCCTCCACAGATAAGTATAAAGAAATCAGGCTATTTGCAACACAGTTTAAATTATTTTAAAGTCTTAAATCTATGGACGGACAGTGTAATAACTAGGTAGTACCTACTAGATAGCAGGTGCTTCTTGCTTTGTTTCAGCTGTGCTAACCTTCATGAAAATAAAACAGAATAAGAATAGGTCAAAATTTTGACGATAAGATAAAGTTTATGATAAGCATAGACCAATTAATGTCTCTAAGTTTGTTCTACCCTGTGCAAGAACTCGCGTTCGCGGCATTCACTTCACGAAACCACTTTTCACGGTCAGTTCGGCTTCATAGGTGCCTACCTACACATATACTTAAGCTTTTCTTAACCTTGACCAACGCAACGTGCGGAATCAGGTCAGCTAATGTGCTTACTTGAAGTTATTTATTGTCTAACTAGCTCACCTGATAGACGTCATGTAGTGTCAGTATTTCCATATACATATAAATAAAAAAAATATATTCCACAACTTTTCACACAACGCCATTTAGTCCCAAGTTAAGCTTGAGAGCTTGTGTTATGGGTACTAAATAGCTGATAAACATACTAATATATTTCTAAATAGATACATAATATTATAGATAAATTACACCCAGACACTGAACAAATGATCGTGCTCATCACACAAACATTCACCTCCGACATAGCAGTCAGGGTCACTAACTACTAGACCAACAGACCAGTCATATATACCAGCATATATATATATATATTAAAGCTTTATGCACAAGTAATAAAAACTGTACAACAGCGGACTTAATGCCTTAGGCATTTTGTGCCAGTCTACCTTAAGGTGGTGCAGAGATGGAACAAGGGTGCCCCAAAAAATAAATACACAGATACATACATAAATACGTTAATAAAGAAAAGCAATTCTGAATAACAATCAACTCTTCATCATCGTTTTGTTTTTTCCATTTTGATTTTTCCAATATTTTGGAAACTTTTTTCAAAAAAAAACTTATTCTTTTCATTATTTACATTGCTCTTCGCCTTAACATTTAAATAAAGCCACCGTGTCACGCTTAGTATAAATACGCGCGCACTAATTACTAAGCATTGCTTGTGGACAATTTATTTCCCATTAGCTACAACCTTCGGATTTTGGTCGCCCACCTCAATATAATGACGATTATTTTAATTTTGCTAACAACACTTTAATTACTGCCTTAAAGGTCGGCTTGGGTTGGAATGAGGGCTACTATTTTAATGTTAGATGTTGCTGGCGGTATTTTTCGTTCTGAGAATTAAGTTTTGTTAAAAATAATTCAATATTGAAGAGAGCCGAATGGCTAAAATAAAGAAATCAAGTATCACGGATTTAATGCAGACTTCGTTAGAGATGTAATAGAGATGTTTTTCATAAAGGACAGGTAAACGAAGCCAAAGAAGTATGTAAGAATTGTAGCAGATGGCTCGTTGTAGTTTCTGCCTACGCCCGTGATAAAAAGGCTTAAGTTAATGCATAAACATATGTGTGTGTGTGTGTGTGTTTTACATCAGCAGAATTAATAATAATAAGCTCTTTTTTATTAATTTATTTATTTTACAAAAAGCTTTCAGACTAACAAAACATTGATGTAAAAAAGTGTAATATTAACGTATTTTCATCTTTCTACACATTGTAGTGTTCTTCAGTGATTGTAGTATCCCCCATCCAGTCGCGATTCCTTCTCGATTATTCATGTTCGTGGTGTCGAAAGTTCCGCGGGTTAACAACGGTAATTAAAATGGTGGTTGAGTCTAACTACTTTGGCCTTGAATTATAAGCTAATCCGAACTGTATTTCAGTGTAGGGCTTAACACTCTTCACAGCAGTTAAGTTAAAGTTACCTCATTTGTGTTTTTGTATTATCCATTAAAGAAAAGAATACATTTGGACCTACGATGCAGGGTAAGGAGGCAACTTCGCTAGTTGGTTCAAAGATATTTATTATTTTTATATTTTATAACACATTTGCTCGTAAAGGGTCTATTTTTCCGCCAAATTCAGTATCGTAATGTATCTCATTACGCACGAGTGCGTAATGGTAATGTAAAACGCACGGTTTGCAAGATGCTCCGACCTAAAACGAACGGTTCCTTTTTTCGGATAAAATTGACTTTGAGAGATAAAATATAAAAATAAAACATTTAATTCGTTTTGACAGTAAATTACAACCACTAGGTAGTAACCAAAACAAAAAAATATTAATTAATTTCCTTTATTATTAATACTGGCTGTTTTTATGCCTTTGGCTTTAAAAAAAAAATTGCGTGAGCATCGCCAATTTGTGATCAAGTTAAAATTATTCCGCGCGCTTTTTCTTATCGCTGTATTAATATAATTTCAGTTCGAGTTTTATTAATTTTTGTGTGTTATAAAACATCGTATGACATACGTGCGCTTTGATAATTACGGCCTCTGCTTTCTTGTAGCCCTCGCTTGCGGCTCGGGCTAGCAATATTGCCTCGGCTGTAATTATCAACCTACCGCACTTATATCATAATGTACTATTACATGTCTGTTATGACCAGCCTGTTGGTCTAGTAGTTGGTGGCCATGACTGCAATGTCTGAGGTCGTGGGTTCGATTCCCACCCAGGACAAATGTTTGTGCGATAAGCAGGATCATTTGTTCTGTGTTTGGAATCTGGGTGTAATTTATCTATAATATGTATGTATCTAGAAATATATAAGTATATGTTTATCAGTTGTTTAGTATAGCCCATAACACAAGCTCTGCTTAGCTTGGGACTAGATGGCGTTGTGTGTAAGTTTTGGAACTTATTTATTTATTTACATACATACATAACGTCACGCCTGTAATCCCCGATGGGCTAGGCAGAGGTGTACCTGGTAGTACACCCACATTTTGCCAGTTATGTTTGAGTCCCATGTAATAGGGGGCGAGCCAATTGCCATCAATCGGGCACAAATCCAGACTCCGGGCTGCTACTGAGAAATTCCAGATTGAAAAACTCAATAACACTTTGCCCGACCTCGGGATCGAACCCGGGACCTCATGCTCAGCAGTAGCGCTTGCGACCACTAGACCACCGAGGCAGTCACCACTAGACCAACGAGGCAGTCACCACTAGACCAACGAGGCAGTCACCACTAAACCAACGAGGCAGTCACCACTAGACCAACGAGGCAGTCACCACTAGACCAACGCGGCAGTCACCACTAGACCACCGAGGCAGTCACCACTAGACCAACGAGGCAGTCACCACTAAACCAACGAGGCAGTCACCACTAGACCAACGAGGCAGTCACCACTAGACCAACGAGGCAGTCACCACTAGACCAACGCGGCAGTCAATTATGTATTATTTATTTATTTACCCATCTAATAATGATGACCAAGTGGAGTCTTTACAGCACAAGTAGATGGTTTTGCAGTCACATGTTCCAGCACAACTTTATAAAAATTAGTTGTACTTGTTATTCCTATTATGGTACTGGTATTTATTGTTTTTCTTTCAATATCATGGCATCGTGCTGAGATAGGGACCTTTTTGGCCTCGCTCAGGTCTTTTTGTTATTCATTTAATATGTTAAATTTAGTTTAAGTTTTATACTGTTAAATTCCAGTGCGTGTCCCAAATAAACATATTTTCTTTCTTCTTTCTTTCTTTCTATTCTCTACGACAAACGGACCACATTCTCTTACAAAACTTCTGACTTTTCGAGCCAAAAGTGGAATTACGAGCCAAAGGTCTAAAGAGGTCATCGGCAGTCGGACCAACGTTTAATTACCTGTACGTAACGTTCGCGACCCTATTAATCCGCAATTAAGGAATTAGGGACGGAGGAAGAAATAACTCAGGGAGCTTCGATGCCTCACTATTGGTAACGTTTATCTTAATTTTATTAAGGTGCCTCGTTTGGCTGGTAATGTGAACTTCGTATCTGTTGGGTACTCACATTACCTTTTCGTACTAGATAATTTTCTATCAATAGAATAGAATGTAATGCTTCAATTAAGAGCATTAAATTAAATTCTATTGATAGAAAATTCACAAAAACTTACATAATACCTTCTAGAGCTACAAAGGATGTTTCAATGGGGGACATAAAATCTTTGATAGGACTTACTAGACCGGGAGAAAAGATATGTAATCTACTTACTGTGGTATTTAGTGGTGTAATCTAAACTAATATTGTAAAGAGGAAAAGTTTGATTGTTTGTTTGCATAGAATAGGCTCCGAAACTACTGGATCGATTTGAAAAATTCTTTCACCGTTGGAAAGCTACACTATCCCCGGGTGATATAGGCTACTTTTTATCCCAAGGAAACGGAAACTACACGGGTGAAACCGCGTGACGTCTGCTAGTAATTAATAAAAATCCATTTCATTTGCAAAACTTTGCAATTGTTAGAATTAGATAGTAGGTATACTTTCCTATTATTTTGACATATTTTTTGCATAGGCAAGCTTGTCAGTCAATGATTAAATTTATTGCACCACCACACGTAATTGTAGGCAATCATAAAAAACTAAAATCAACCTAATAGATTTACATGACATAAAATAAGAAGTTTTTATCACGTCACTTAAACGTTAAGACCCAATACACACGGACCGGTCCCCGCTATTCCCTGCAATTCCCCACAATTCCCCACAATCGCAACAATCCGCTTTGTCTAACTACAGTCACTAAGTCCATTCATTGTGTCCATGAGATGAGTGGCCGTCGTTAGCGACTTAGCTGGTCAGATAAGGACTTACTACAAAAGATATCAGCGTAATCATTTATAGAAGTGCGCGTTAGAAAAGCTTGTACTCGAGTGTGTATGGTGCTTTAGAAATTAATTAGTTAAATTAAAGTGTTCAACGTACCTTCAACTGAAAAGCGGTGTTTATTATTTTTCTTTAAAGAACAAAATCAATTGTTCAATTTTTTCTAAACGGATCTTCTTTTCCGTCTACAATAACTAAATTATAACATTTCATTTTTTGTATTAACTTCGATTACAGTACTATTTAATATGTTTTACGTTTAAAGAAAACGAAGGTCAAAAAGTGCATTGTTTGGTTTAGTGAACTTTTTATATGTATGTTTATAAAAAAGTTAATGTGTAAAATCATTATGCAGCAATTTGTATATCCATAGAAAAGAAAAAAAAAAACCAAAATTAAATATTTATTTGTTTATTTATAACAATCTCTTTTGCAACTATCATAATTGGTGTTTCCTAAAAGTGCGGTCTTTTTACTAATTGATACTAACTTATGATTTATTTTTTAATACCTGTACTTTTTATTATAAATTTTATTAGTTTCCTTTTCTTTCATTATTGAGTTTTTAACTACAATAGTTCAGGTTTTGATAATAAAATCGAAATATCTACCCACATCACAAATCAAATTAAATAAGTGATTAAAAATGTGAGAAGAATTATTTTAATATTTTTAGTAAATTTATCTCTACTAACATTAATGTGTCAGTAGATGTTTTAAACCTTATAGTTAGTCCTAAGCAAGTTTAAATTCTAATACAATGTAATATCCGACAATTTTATAATATAATTAATACCTAAAAGGTAAATTTTTGAGCTCTGTCAAACAACAAAAATTAGTTTCCTTTTCTTTAATTATTGAGTTCTTATTTTAGTCTTGAAATACTTCTGAAAGATTAAACACGACACCCGCAATTTACCCGCCTTTTGACCGGCCGTTTCCCCACGCAATCGGTATTGTCTATCCGTAGTAGTTTCAATTCGCCCGTCCATTGTGTCGCCAAGAGATGAGTGGATGTCGTTAGACAGTGTGAGATAAGGACAAGTACAAAAGAGGTTGTTGTAATCGCCATGTGCGCATTTGGCGAACACAATATTGTCTGAACCGAGCCTAAGATTTTTTTGTACGAGCATTAATTTTACTAGATGGTTGATATATTTGGAACATTAATCATTGTGCGATGTGGGTAAAAGACACATTTTAATGTAAGAACATATTCAAATTACAACATAAAAATCATATTCTCCGACATCAATATGAAATCGTCAAATTGACATCCGAGTACGTCATTAATTTGACAAGAAACGTCTTAGTGAACATCAATTTGAAAAAAGTATATTCCAATCAAAGTAAATATATTGTACTTATAAAGCAATGAACATGAGGGTTTAAGGGTGCCCATATGGTGGAGGCGTCGCGTAATCGGATACATACGACGGGTAATTGTATCTAAATCGATGGCATTAGTTCCCGAACAGTTCCGTCGAAGGATCGACGAGACACATTCATCGATGCTATGGAGACATTCATTAGACACACGCACACTGTCACTTGTTAACACACACGTACAAGTGTAGACTTTCTAGGAAAATTATTTTGAACTGATGGATGGAAACAGTTTTTGTACAAACAAGACAAAAAGTTGTACAAAATAATTTCTGGACTAAGTTTGTAGTATAATCGTATATGCAAGCATTTTGAACACTGCTTACGGGACGTCAAAGAAAGTATACTCTGACATACAACAACAGAATTTTCCAAATCCGGTTATAAATGACGGAATTCTGAGATAAATCAGAAAGAAAGTATCGAATTGAAAGCCTCCTCTTTTTTAAGTCGATTAAAACCCTAGAATTGATCTAATATAGAATTAACAGCAATTTATACACAAGCAATACCAACATTGCTCATACACAAAAACCACTCAATTTTTCAAATAACATCTAACTGAGACATATCTAGCAAGCCCTGACCTTCTTTCTTACATCCATGCAACTCATACTTCAAGCGCGTAATCAAGCAATATTCTTCTTAATCAACCCCACCCACTGCGGCGGGGGTCGATTCTACCAACAAAGGAATTGATTAAGTAACTATACCGCGATATTACCCGGCTGTATTATTCTACTATAATAAAGAGGGCTCGGTTACCGTGGTACTTAATGAGAGAAAATTCGATTAGAATTCGTATTAATCTTGTAATAACTTGGGAAGGAAAGTTGGTTGATTGGACCCCGATACTATTAAGTTCTTGTATGATACTCTTGACGCAAGGGTTGTTGATCAATGACAACGTAATTATGAAACATAATGTGTAGGTGCTTTCAGTTAACTGCTATACCCAAAATTACCTATTCTTGACTAGCACTTCGCCTGCTACTTCGTTCGCGTGGAATCCGTACTTTTCTCTTCGAATTTTAAAATCTCCTCCAGTATCTTATAGTTTTGAGAATAAAATAGCCAATGTTACTGGCTGATAATGGAGCTTTCTACAGACGAAGCAATTTGTAAAATCGGTGAAGCAATTTTTTATTTAAAAATAAACTACGATGAGTACCTTTCTATAGTATATAGACACAGACAGATATCCGCTGAGTTTGACATGACACAACATCATCAAGGTAGATTTTGATTACGCGCAGAACTGAGTCAAGTTAAGTTTAAGTCAGACTATTGCTTTATGATTATACACTTGCTTCAAAACAGTTCAACAGAACAGTAACAATAGACAAAACAGAATTGTGGTCTGTGTGGGCTCAGCATAAGCGACTAAGCGCAATTACTATTTCTTAGCTTAGCACCCAGTTGACTTTTATAACTAGCCTGTATTTACAACTTATAGTTTAGTAAATAAACTATTAGTTTATAGTTTACAGCTATCGAGCCTATTAATTGTCAACTTTTACATGTCGTTAAACGCTTGGCGAAGACTTTGGTTGCAGTATCTTAAGAGCATTAACTTCCTGTTTTATTTACTAACGTTTTATGAAAACATACACTCCTTGTCTAAAGCTTATTTACCAGTTGATTAGATTAAGTTCACAACAGTTCAGTTTGGATAGTAAAATCAAATACCTACCCAGATCACAAATCAAATTAGCTAAGTGATTAAAAATGTGACAAGAATTATTTTGTTAATTTATCTCTACTATCATTAATGTGCCAGTAGATGTTTTTTTTACCTTATAGTTAGTTCTAAGCATGTTTAAAATCAAATATAATGTAATATCCGTCAATTTTATTATATAGTTAATACCTAAAAGGTAAATGTTTGAGCTCTGTCAAACAACCTGTAAGACCTATTTGTTTTTTACCAAAAATCACGCTAATAAATACTTTGACTTTGACTTTGACCATAAACAAGCTATCTCTAAAAGCCTATCTAAATTAGTTCATAGCAATTGGTTTTTTTTCTTTTACAAAAGACACACTTCTAACTTACCCTTTGGAAATACAATCGTGACGGTCTTCAAAATACTACACGATAAATATTCATTAAAATCTGTACATCCGTTTAGCAGCAAAACCTAACGCAACAAACAAACAGAAAAGCTTCAATTATTCCGTCATAGTACGAAGTACATATTATTTTAATAAAGGCAGACACTCAATAAGAATAAACAACCAACAACAACAGTGTTAAGTACCTATACACCATGGGCACTTCATTACTTACATAGGAAATATTAATTAGATAGACGCGCTATGGGCAATGGCGACATTTATAGCCTCACTGTCTAAGGACATAGCTATAGTGTTGTTTGTCTATTTGTAGATAAATGTTTGCTTGTAATTACTGGAGTTTGAACTAATAAAGTTACCGTTGTGTTTATTAACTTATGTGTTTAATTAACAGCTTGTGGCATCATGCCTGTATTGATTTGACTGACCTGTTGGTCTAGTAGTTAGTGACCCTGACTGCTATGCCGGAGGTCGTGGGTTCGATTCCCACCCAGGACAAACGTTTGTGTGATCTGCACGATCATTTGTTCTGTGTCTGGGTGTAATTTATCTATAATATGTATGTATTTAGAAATTAATAAGTATGTTTATCAGCTAATTAGTACCCATAACACAAGCTCTCAAGCTTACCTTGGGACTAAATGGCGTTGTGTGAAAAAGTTGAGGAATATTATTATTATTATTATTTTTTTTTTTTATTTGTTATTGGTTAGAGATGTCAGATAAGTAAGATGGTAAACTGACTTGTGTGTAAGATTTGCTCAAAGGAAAACTTGTTATTTCATCGATACTTAGGTACATTTGTTTTATATCTATGTTTTATAATTAAGACACGTAGGTAACCGTTTCTCAGTAAATATAATTAGTGTGGCCGTTTGATCTTATCGAGTATTTTCGATAATTACTGTTATTTTTCGTGTGGAATAAGAATTGACTATCTGTTTTTGGCATGGGACTATCGTCTATTGTTTGTATTCAAATGGTGTTTCCAAATTAATATTGTAATTTGTAAGAATAGTTTAAAATTGAAAAAAAGAAAGTAATGTTTTATTCTATAAAAGAGAAAAAAACAATTGCTATAAATCGTTTCTTTATTTTAAATCTTTAACTTTTATAGTTTAGAAAAAAAATGAAATTCTACTAATCTAGTATGTACTGATTCTGCTGGCAAGGTGTATTATTCCGCCATATTTTCGTCAAAAACACCAATCAATACCACAACAAACTTTTTTACAATAATAAAACTTTTCTCAACACACACACACACACACACCAACTTCTCTCACTCATTGTCACAACATCTGTTACATCTTCATAAAAGTAACCTAACTTCGCTAATTAAGTTAGCAAACGATACCGCCCAACTTTACAGGGGCATTAACAGAACGCGCTAAGTAGACTAACTTAGCCTGAAAGTTACGGTGTTATCTAAATGAGACCATCTTTCGTTATATAAGCTAAGTTAATTAAGAAGTGGTAGATGAGAACGGGCGCCGGCGGGTGGAGGCGTGTGGTAAGTAAGGTACAGGTTGCTTGCTGTAAATGTTTGATAGACTGATGACTTTTATTAAATAAATAAATAATATTACACCTTAAAAAGGGTCTGGGTCAAAAGTTGTAGATATTTTTATTACCTTCAACTTTGCCATTTAACTTTTTTCCATAGGACTTGTAGTATTGTCAGAAATCATGATAAACCATTTTTTACCCTTAAAAACTACCCCCTCCCACTTCCCGAACTCGGATCGACTGTAATTTGTTTTTCCTTTCATTTTTATCATATTCCCCTCCTTTTCTAATGAGTTTCATCCTATTGTATTTTTTTTTGTTTAAAAAATTATCGACCCTGGTCTAATTTGTTTTGAAAAATCGATAATTCTGATAATGTTTGTTCGGAAGAAAGTTTACTAATGATACTTGGAATACAATTTTGAAAAAAAAATATTGCACTTTGACCTTCAATATCTTCAAAACCAGTGAATTCCCAGGTATGTTCCAGAAGAAAAATACGATCCCAATGATGGGTAGAATATGTAATTTTCGTAAACGTTAAGGGTCTTTTTACACTCGTATAAGTAGGTTTATCAGCTGTTTAGTACCCATAACACAAGCTCTCAATCTTACCTTGGGACTAAATGGCGTTGTGTGTAAAATGTACGTTTATCAGTTGTCTAGTGCTCATAGCTAGTTATATATTTCTAAATTACTTACTTAAATTTTATTGTTTATGTTTTTTTATTACGACATCAGACAATGGTGTTTCTTGTGCTATATTGATGTTATGAGTAAGTATGTTTTCCTGTTACGCTAACACTTCCTTGAAATTGCGCAGTATAAGTTCATCCGTAATTATAATTCTAATGTGTAATCAATTACTAGGTATTTTATAATCGTTTTTTTTTGTGTTTAAACTGATAAATACTCGCTAGGCACCGGAATGAATCTTTCGCAAAAACTTAATAATCAACATTCATCATTATTAATTTATTACAACACACTCATTTATCTACTACAAAGTCAATTAACGCGAACCTTAGTCCAAAGTCACTGTTGATAAAAAATAACAATGAAATAATGTTTGTGTTCGTGCTAACGCAGCTACTTACAATGTTGCTTCATGGGACGCTAAACTAAGTGTCGACAGTTCTACGTGTGTGTGTGTGCGTTAGTGTTTCTATGTGTGTGTGTGGGAAAAATACGCGAGTATACATGTGTGTGTGCAATGGATTAGTCTTATAATAAAAGTTTTTGTAACAGATGTCAGATATTAAACAAGGCTTCATATTAATAGCCCCGAGACGCGACCGAGGAAAATATATAAAAAGTTAGCAAATTAGGTTCGTTCACAATAATTTGTTGTTGTTGGCCTTTGTGTATCATTTGGCTTGATTTGTTTGTTTGCGCGATTTATGAGAGGTACCAATTATAGTAATGTACGTTACTAAAATGACTATAAATATAATTAGGTATCTTCAAAATTTTTAGTAGAATAAAATTGATTACTTAATTTAATAAAGGACTGAAAGTAAATTATCTTCTTAAGAATAAATACATCACTAGTCTAAAATTAAATGCCAATTTTCGAAACTAAAAATAAATGAAAGCAAAAAGTAATTAAAACGCTACAAACATTTGCTACGCCGCGTTGCTACGACGCTACGCCCGTAGCACGTAAGCAAATAAGGCCGGATACACACGGAACTAATTCGTCCCGCAATCTGTCAACAGCCCCGCTTCCTGTATGACATAGCTAATTACTTGTGTAAACTGTCCCTTGATCGTTTGCAGGGAGCCTACGAGAGTCACCACAAACATAATCTGTGATCTGTCCGGTTCGAAGTTATCTCAGTGTTTACTGAAGTGACAGTTGAGATAATCAGAATAATATCTAATGATTGTAATTATCAAACAGTAATATTCTTAAACTTTTTTGACTTCAATAGAAAACTGGATAACATAATTAATAGTAATAAATTAAATTAGTTTGTTCGTCAATTTTATTTGTGATTTGCTTAGCGTATGTATTTTTAATGTTGAACGAAATAAAAAGACCTTGCCCTGTAGTGTAACAGTAATAGGCATCTCAATTGTAACTCAAAATATGGTGTGAAGACTTAACACAAAGTAAAAATAACTATAGTTTTGAACGAAGAAACCCAGTCAACCTTAAGATTCTTCAACTCGAAACATCATTAAGCAAGTACCAGATGACTCTAAGGGGGTAAGCACACCATATAATTACAGAAAGGGTATAATTTTTACAAAATTATGTCACATCGCACTTCCTCGAATTATCAACGAAATTGGACGAGTAATTTAACCCGTTCTTGCTCATCTGTTGTTTCGAAACAACTGTTGTTGGGAATTAGTGTCGACGTGTATAGAGGGTTAATTGATTTTGTTGTGACAGCAGGTTCTTTTTTAAATGAGTTGTGGCTGTTGGAGGGTTACTAAATAGGTTTTATAATATTGCCACAGTCTAAAAACATACAGTCGTCCAACGAAGCTGTCTAGACAGGGCGATCGTGCGAGGTTTGAGGGGAGAGACGCGGGAAAGCCGCTCCCGCACTGAGAACAAACCGATGTTTGTAGTGCGGGAGGTATTATTCAAGTCTGACGCGAGTAGAAGTTGTCGGCATTTTTCCAGAGATCAAAGGCGTCGTCCTACTGTATTAATATTTATACTGTGATATTGCTGTAGGCTGCATGTCAAATTAAAGGCCATGTTACTTTGTGAACCAAACTTATTATGTTACAACGGTATAATATCGACGCTATGATCTAATTTTTAACTTCCGTCTAATGTTATTGTAAATGGAGTATAGGTATTTTATTAAATTTAAGAGACAATTACAGGATCACTGTTTGTAATAAAGATAATTAAACTTTTAAAGTAAATGTCACTGATGGCCTTGAGAACATGTGTCTGATTAATTAACTTACCATGCTTCACCATGATCACCTGCTAAGGCCCTTCCTTACTGTGTTGGGATCAACTTCCAGACTAACCAAATCCAGCTAGTATTTATTTCTGGCCTCTTTAACCTAGTTACTGGTTACTGGATAACACATTTCCAAACCCGGTTGTCAGACTGTCAGGTTTCTGACAGCAGTGAGCTTCGCATTGAAATGCTTTCCGAAGCACGAAGGGGTCTTAGTATCTCGTGGATGGTCAACCATCTACGGACTAACCTTAACCGTTGCCTCATCTTAAATATCGATCCGTTTGGCGGTTTTTACTTAGCCACGAATTGCTCCTAAATCTACATCAAAATCCAAAACAGAAAACAATTCTCAGTTACAACAACAAGACATTTTACAACACAATACATACATACATACATAACGTCACGCCTGTAATCCCCGAAGGGCTAGGCAGAGGTGTACCTGGTAGTACACCCACATTTCGCCAGTTATATTTGAGTCCCATGTAATAGAGAGCGAGCCTATTGCCACCAATCGGGCACATATCCAGACTCCGGGCTGCTACTAAGAAATTCCAGGTAGAAAAACTCAATAACACTTTGCCCGACCTGGGGAACAACACAATACACAAACAACACACAACACAACACAATCTTTATCTCAATTCCACTCACACCAATTAAATTAAACCACAATCAAGATGGCGCGATGACGAAGCTAATTTCGGTCACCAACTTTTTTTCAATATACCTTTCTTGGTTAATCGTGCTTTTTTCGCTCGCTTTTTATCCCGACATAATTAAAGTTGCGTGGGTAGGTGTAAAAACTGGAGGTAACGACATTTTAATTGTGTAACTGATTATTACTGGGCGTCGCGCGTCGTCTGGCCGTGCTGTGGTGTACATCATCCTGCTATTACGAATAATTGCATTACGCTTCGTTACGAAGGGAAAAAAGCAAAGAAGTTTAATTGACACGTTGCTTTCTTTGTTCGCGCCTAACATTTGTTTCGTTCACACGGCTGTGTGTTGATTGTGTTTTTAGTGTGGCGTTTTGGGTACAACTTTCAGTTGTTGTCAATTGGGAGTGCATTGTCAATTTAAATGTTCTTAGGCGATTATCACACTGCCACGCATCACGCTGCTTGTTGCGTGTCTCTGAACTGAAATGAACGCGCGTGGATGCATTTTCTGTGTGTTGGACGGTGCGTGTTTTCTTTACAAACGGAGATACTTACAAGCAACGTTAAAACACGCATTCACGCGCAACGCTGCGTGGTGCGTGGCAGTGTGTTAATCGCCTATAAAATCACGCGATTTTTTTGGCATTGATCTTCGAAATGTAGAATGGGTTTCGAGAAATACATAATGCTAAGTACATCAAAAATTAATTGAATATTTATTTATGCATAGCCCGAGTTTGACTTAATTACGGCATGATTTCATGGCGATAATTTTAAGAGAAAAAAATCGCTTAAATTCATTGTATATGTGTGTGTTTTCAGTGTACCTATTAACAAAACAATACTCGTTACTACTAACTAAAATTATGTAATATGTGGGTTGGTGACTTGCAAATTGGGTATTAATTATCTGGTTCTTTTCTGAAAGTCCAGGTTTCTTTAGGCCGTTTCCTCCACCGATAGCAGTAAAGTCAAAGAAAGACTTGAAAAATTCAGAAGCACATCATACTACCCCAATTTCTTAAATTTCTTTGATCATTTTAAAACTTTATTACAAACGAATAAGGTTCATGTTTTATTGGGAAAGTTGTATAGTTTGGGATAGCTTAAAATGTATCAAGCTTTCCATTTACCGTATACACTGACCTCTATATTGTACGGAAATCCTATAAAATGCAGGATTAGCTTATAATGGAAATGTATAGCTTGATACTCGTAGGCCGTGTGTATCTACATAATAAATAAAAAACTGACCTTGTATCACTTTCTTGAATTTGTACCAACCACCGACATTAAAAGATTTCCTATTCAGGTGCAAAAATATTTCAAATGAATTCACCAAAAAGTTTCTTACTTAACCCCAAAAATATGTCAAACGAAATAACATAATAGCATCCCACATACAAAATAAACGGAACACTTCGTGATTCCATTGTGAGCAAAAAAGAAATTTAATCATGAGAAACAATAATAACGACTTCTAAGAAATTAGACTGAGTAAGTACAGGAGCCACGCAACTTAAGCTTACTTCTTATTTTTTTTGTACCCACCAAGTCCATAAATCACTATTAAAACTCAACTCTAACAAATTTCAATAAAGTTGATTTTAGAACGACGTGTTCGAATGATTTCACTATTGTTAAGGCTGTATGACTATCAATTATGTCCATAGTGTATATGAGAGAGTGCATTGTGATCGAACAGTAGCTTTCATTCCGATTGAAAATTAAAGAACCGATATAATTTGAGATGAAACTAGTGATGTGAATGTGATAACAAATGTTGGTAACTATTATTTTATCTATACGATTCAAATCATTTGAGAAAGAAGAACAAAAAGTTAAAACGCAGAGAATAATCTATGAAGTAGGTATGAAAAATTGTAAACAACTACCCAAAAAAAAAAATCCTTACGCGACGATAGTTAGTAGTAGAACACTAACTAATTAAGAACAAAACTCTAACATCACTCAACTTTTTCTTCATTTGATTGGAATTTGAGAAAAAAATAACACTTTAAAATTGCTACACTGAAAAACTGTATTCAGATCATTATTTTATTCGAATTTAAAACAAAAGTTAACAGGCAGCTTAAGTTTGAGTACCAATTAACTTCATACCTTAATAATATTCGATACCCAATCGATTCACCACAACTACCTTATCGAGATATTTACCTCCTCACTAGTGGTCGGGCATTAACACGTCACTCTAAAGATGATAATAGCCCAGGAGTTGTGCCCCAGTTAATTGCTTTAATAACTTCCTGTGTCAAAATAACAAAAGAGCGATGCGGCATTAACAAAACGGGTAATGACGCTGCCGCGGTAGACAGCTCCCGGACTATGTTCATATTGTGATACGTGGACTTTGAAATTAATTAGATTTTTTTTCCTTAGCGATATTTTTTTTTATACGTACCGATAATTTATAAATCAATAACGTTTTATTACTCGTATAATAACATTTCGCAGCATCAAATTATCTGTATTGCCTTTTTTGTATAGTTATAGTCATTTAAATACTGTTTACTTTCAAAAGAAAACAGAACAGTATTTAAATTTATATTTGTAGATTTGATTGATGACGTGGACACAATACAAAAAAAATGATTAAATTGGAGGTTAAATTCAGTGAGCATTTGTAAGGTATCATATTTTTTGCAAACATCTTTACTAAGGATTCTTTTAAAATATTTTTGTTCTTAGGGACAGCTCAAGATTTTAACAATTACTTTTACCTAATCGGTTACAGCAGGCCTGCAGCGACTGTTATAGATTGCTCAGTAAAGCTTGGTTTAGTATTATTTCTTTGCGCCCCAGACACGCTCTTAGCCAGTGTTTTTTTTAATAAAAAAACATAGGATTTCTTGCTTTCATATATAAACTTCTTAGTGTTAGGTAGGTTCGTTGATCTGACAGTTACTAAATCATAATGGATAATATGTTTAATGTTTTTCAACAGTGATTCATTTGGCCCTGGTTTCTTTGATCCCACACTAGTCTACTAAACTGACAGTGTTTATACAGTACTACAAAAATATCGTTTAAATATTGATTGTTGTTACTGTTTGTTGACGCTAGCACATCAAGCTACCTCAAACTGTCTAATTTCCCCTATTAAACATGAATCTTATTCGGTTTCCTATAAAGTTGAAAATCTATAAAACATACTCGTATCTGTTACTTTGGGGTCATTGGGCGCTAGCCTCTCTATACTTATGATATTGAAAGTACCTATTTTTTTTTGTTTATGGCCCTGTTTGTCGTGAACAACAATAAGCTAAAGACCTTCTTTGTCCAATAGCTCTGGTATACTTAATTTGTGATTCAGGGTGTAAAAAATCAGTAAGGAGACCACTGTAGCTCCTTAAGATAGATTATTTTACCTAATGTTTAACTAGGTAACTTAATTTTTAAAAATAAAGCAATGTTTTCTACATTGCTTTATTTTTTAAGAAGAAACTACACTGCGTTCAAAGAGTTCTAGACAATCTTACCTAAATCGTTAATGATGAAAATCGAAAAAAAAAGAGCAAACCTAACTTTAGAGAACCTGAACCGATCGTTTAATTTTTAGATAAATGTATTCCGACTATTGAAAATAATTAATTAGATGAGTTAATCTAAACGAGACAAAAATACAACTTCTGTTGTTTCGTAGCCAACAAGTGTTCTAATCTGAACGCGGAACACTATCTACAATTAAATTGGAATCATTACCGTGCCTACCTACTTACATAGCAACAAATAATAAATAATTGCGCACTAAATAAATATCCGTATACAAGTTATTAACTAAATTAATGTACAGTTAGATTTCTTCTTGGATACTACGATTTATTTTAATTGAAAATTGTCGTTACACTGGTTCGTGGGAGCTGACCTTTTAAGTAGTCGTAGTAATTGGTCACGGAATTTAAAACTTTGACAAAAATTGTAGTCGCGAAATATGGCTCGTGGGGCAAAACCGTCCTAGAATAGAGCCTAGGGACAGACCACTGATGGAATGGAAAGATGACGTCATGAATACTGCAGGGACGAATTTTTACGGTCGTTAAGTCATGTCACAGAAACAAAGCGTAAAAGTAAGGACAACTACAGATTGGAAATTAAAATCGGATAATTAAGTACATATCTGAAAAGATCTATGATAATGTATGGATTGATCAACAAGTCTCATACATCAAGCAGAACCCCAATATCCACTGATTAATTAAAATAAAGGTTCTTCAGAACGGTCAGTACTCGCAACCGGCGTGTTTGTATGACAACATGTATTAATGTAAACGAAACAAAAGAAGTATGTAAGAATCGTAGTATATGGCGGTCTGTAGTTTCTGCCTGCCCCCATGGGAAAAAGGCGTTTATGCATAGCGGAATTTATGCCAGCACATCGACCTACCCCAATGTGACAAATTGATTTGATAGGTTTTCAATTTTATTCTAAGCACAATAAGGTTCATTTTCAATTGGGAAAATTAGACAGTTTTGGGTAGGTTGATGTGCTGGCAATAAAATAAAATAAGTAACTTATTTACTCTAACATTAATTTTACGATTAGCTTTAACGTGAGTTGGTACTAAACCTTAACTTGACCAAAATCTATAAATTCTATTCTATTCACCTACACTGTTACCAATTACAAATTTTAAAACAAAAGCAACACAACAATATTAATATTTCCTACAACAATTATTACATACTGGCATAATGTCATTACCATATTGCAATAGCCTGACCCGAGATGTATAATGTAGGTACTCGTATACTAACCCTAGGAAATAATTCGCCTGGCCCAAATAACAAGCGAAAAGCGATAATTATTGTTATTGTTATTGTTAAAAGTTCGTAAAACAGTATCAAAGAGAATCTATCTTTGATCTGTTTCGTAAGTGTTATAGATGAAGCAAGTATGTTAGAATAACTATACTTTATTTTACATATAAATTAAAAGAAATGCAATGAATTTTTCATTAGTATTTTATTTTTGTCATAATCATGCGTAGGTGAAAATTAAATTATCAGTAGATCCCATTTAGAAAGATTTACAGTAAGTGACTAACTATTTGCGCAAATGGCATATTACGATGTTCGAGAAATATAATTTACATAATTTATTTCTTGATTATGCGAAGATGAGTGCAAATTTGATATTTTTTGAGCTAACTTGTGTTTTTTTTTGGAACTACTTTGCTGTAATAAATGTAAACATTTAGCTGTTATGTGCGTCATGTAAGATTTCTTTTATAATCCAGATTTCACTAATGAGTAATCTCGGATTAGCAAATTACTCATATCCGACTTTATCAGAGTATATTCGTGAATCTAATTTTAGTGGATTGAGAAGGATGGGGCGGCCGTTAGGACAGAGGATAATCTAATATACCTACTTAGTCTTTAGTCTAAATAAGTGTTGTTTATGGGCACTTAAGATTAACTTATTAAATAACATTCAGTTTATTAAATACCTACTTAGTCGAAAATGATTTCTAGAGAAATTGTTTAGACTTAGATAGAATCAAAACTTTTTTGTAATTGCAGTTATTGTTAATCATTCTCGTTTTGATTTATTTACTACTATTTGTTTATTTTAATAATTTTAAGAAAACCAACAGACTAATAATACACTAAAAATGTTAATTACAAGTTTCCGAATATTATTATTATATTTATAGAAGACTAGCAGACGTTACGCGGTTCCACCTGCGTAGTTCCCGTTCCCGTGAGAATAACGGGATAAAAAGTAGCCTATGTCATCCGGGAATAGTGTAGCTTTTCACCAGTGCAATAATTTTTAAAATTGGATAATTAGTTCAGAAGATTACCCCCTACATACAAACTTACAAACATACAAACTTACAAACAAACAAATTTTACCTCTTTATAATATTAGTACAGATAAAATAAAGAAAAGGTATGGGGAGAGGTGTGTGTATTCATTTAAAGTATTCCTTACTCAGATTTTTTTCCGATTTTTAACATAATATATAACAACATAGCCTAAAATATAATTCTGTCATTCAGTTTGCTGAGCATCACTTACGCAAGTGCTGACTACTTCAATGAGAGCTTTATCGCTATAATGCCATAACTTGACCCCATAGCCGCAAGGAAGGAAGGCCTCGTCAGTCCAGGAGCCACAATTGAGAAGGGCCCCGTCACGGGACGATAGCCGACGATTGCCGACGATGGCCGACAGTGGCCGATTATAATTACTGTTTCCTCTTCAACTTGACGCAGATTTAACTAACGCGTGTGCTGTTTTGTGTTATTCATTTGTTTTAAATTATTGTTTGCACGGTTAAGGAGAGAAATGTAAAATAATTCGTAAGGAAAAGACATTTTTGTATTCATTTAAAACACACATTCATTATTGTGTCTCTAATTGACACAATTGAAAGGAATGACAAGTACTGCTTAAAATATAAGCAAAATCCGAAGAGAAAATATAGAAACGTCAATGAATGTTGCTAATTTTGTAACGTTAATTCTAAGATTCTACTAATTAACTGACACAACTAAGTAATTAGCAGCAAGTGTCCGCTAATCAGTAGAAAATTCCTTCCGAGACATTGTAATAACAGCTGTGTGTAAGTGATACTTACCTACTTCAAAACAACTGTGTCTTGATTCTAGATGTATGTTAAAACATCAAAAATGAGGTTAATTTAAAAAATAGTTGACAAAACAACGAACATTTTATGGGATCAAAAATTGTACTTTTTTAAACAACAAAAAAAAACCAAATCGTTCAAGTCTAGTCGAGTAACAAACATAAAACGTAAAAGAAAATTGTGACAAATTGAGGACCTCCTCCATTTTTGGAGTCGATTAAAAACAATTCCTTAGGTATTCTTTTTTAAAAATATTTAGGATTTTTACCTTCTTTATCTACTACTACTGTTTCGGTTGTGAATTCAGATAGGCAGTCTCATCATTAATAATACTAGTAAACTGCTTTCAATTAGACTAAAAGGCGACCCCAACATAGTTGGAAAAGAGGCTAGGCGGTTGGCCTCTTCCAGATTCGGTTCTTGCCATGTCTTTATGGTCAAGTTTTAATTAAAATAACCCTGCAAACCCCACCAAAAGTACTAAAACCTATTTCTGCCAAAGAAAAACAAGCCCTAAAGACATTACATTGCCTTTCTATAAAAAATCCTTAGTTCTATACATCTTTGTCCTTATTGACCTTCATAATTGTAAAGCATACGCCGTATCTATCTATTAATATGTACAGTTTAAAATAATTATACTGGTGTTGCCTTATCCCTTTAAATCTCATACCTACTGTATCCACTCAAAAAATTAGTCCAGAAGTATCACACGTTATATGCAAATCACAAAAATTTTAGCTATACGAATTCGCATAATAGGGTATATGCATGTATTTTTTTTATATTTTTAATTTACTGTTTACAACGTTTTAACATAGTAAAAAAATATAAACATATTTAAAAATGCAGTAATGAAGCTCAAAAAAAATATTTAAAATACAGAATAAATTTGAGCTGTTTAAACGCCGCCATTTTCGCGCGCCATTTCGATTACGTCAAATACTATGATCCTATTACTATTACTTTGGGTGTTTTCGTTCTTCTAACCATTTCACCATGAAAAAATCTCAAAAACCAGTTTACCGGTATTGCTTGTACCCGAATGCAATAAACATTATCAGATGGTGCTTTTACAAAACCACATTCAGTCATTTTTCTTAAATGTTTTATAACCTCACTATGAAGCTAAAATTACAGTTGAACATTAAACTAGCTCACAACACACACGGCAATAATTATGTTTTCCAATAAAAAGTCCATTCCAATACTTAATGTAATACTAACACATTGTATGTTTGTAGACGTTGAGTTGTTGTCGTAGTATTTGACGTCACTTTTCGTTATAACCAATGGTGATGCGTTTCACAAATTTGAATTTCCCGCGCTTAATTCGCACTTTTATTTTTAATTATAAATAATTATGACGCTATTTAAAAGTAAAATAATGATTTAGTTCATATTTTTTGCCATTAAAGCTTCGGAAAAAAAATATTCGAACCATATTTAAATTACATGCATATTCCCTATTGATACTCTAGTACTTAATATGCTTTTAGGTCTTTTGTTTCTAAAATAATCGGATTTAATCAAATTCAATCTACTGTTTGAAAAAACTTACATTTGTGATTTTAATTATAGGTAGGTACTATTCTCATTATCACGTTTAATGGTATTGCCAAATTTGAGGGTTCAACAAAATTCATTTCTTTACTAAAGTTTGAACAGACAATTTTCTTGAACCATATTGGATTGTCATAGATAGTGTTTTGCTTGAGTATTAGGGTGAAGAAACGCCATTAATTATTTGTCAATTTAATAACATTATACTTTTCTCTTAAAAATACAGGTGGTGATAGAAAGTATGTTACGCAATTAGGATGCTGCATTGATAATTAAGTTTTCATAAAACATTGCCCGATTCGTGTACGCAAATTCTTCATCTGTTTTACATGGAACTTCTGCACTTACCTTCGCTTCGTAAAGCAAGTACTACAATGTCTATATCCCTTCAATGCAGCACGTGCTGTGACCTCGATCCATTGAGCTGATGAAAGCCCTTAATTACCTTTGTCTACACACGTGTTTAGCAAAGGAAACATGAATAAAGATGGCGACCGAGCAATTGTTGCGTCCTTTTTAAAGGCGGAACTATTTAGAGCGCAATAATTTGTTTTGTCTTGCTATGTCTAAATATTTTGTTATGATGATGAAGGATTAGTTTTTATAGTTTTCCAGCATTCGGTTTTTATAAATGTCGAATTTATTATCATTAATACGCTTCTGCTTTCTAACTACTACACTTTAGCACTAAGTGATTTAGCGTATCGAATATTTACGCCCTTAAGTGCTTTCCGGGATACGACAAAATGTTCTGTTTTTGTTATTGTATTGTATTACCGTATCTCTGTTGCGTACCTGCAAAATTAAAGAAACACGACTTTTAATCCACTTGATAAAGACGTCAAAGTAGAGAAATCAAGAAATTACAGACCACGAATGAAAACATTCAATTATAAATAGACTTTAAGTCATTTTCATAGTACAATAAACACTACTATACAACCAATTAACGTCGATACATAATATGTGTATGTAAATTATCTTTGTATGAAAGTAACAATTAACTCAAACCGACAATCATGAGGGACTCTTCAAGTAATTGTAGATTCTTCGTGTGATGACATACGTACTATTGTAATACAATAATGTGCTAATTGCATATTACAAGAATAACATTGTATGAATGCTATCTACTTATGTTTCATTATAATTTAACAGACACTTAACGCCAATTATATCTGACAACTTTACTTATACTGCTAACGTTCTTATCACATTCGAATTTGGACCTTCTGTCTTGCTGTTAAGGTGGATTAGTTGATTGCAAAGTATATGTATGTTTTGAAAACGCTAGAGAAAAAGGGGAAGGCGTATTTCTTGATGAATTACAATAGAATTTTAATGTATCCTTCTATGAGTGTATAATGCTTTTATAATTTGTTTGTTTTATTGTCTACTTTGCATTTTATTGGATTTAATTGGAGCCATTTGTATTCTTAGATTCGTTTAGGGTTCTGCAAAGCGTAAAAGAAATAGGATTTAATATTATAAATGCCTTACAAACATTTCAGACAAGCAAAATATTTCTCTCTTACTACTTAGAGAAGAAACACCGGAAGAAACTCAGAGGTCCTTTTAAAAATCTAAACATTATCTTGGTCAGATCATGACAGGACCATGCAGATTGGTGTTTGACTTGTTCATATTGTTCATTTGAGGTAACAACCACACAGAAGATAATTATTCAGAGTCGATATTTTGTTAGTGTTTTACGAAATATTTATCAAATTAACTTCCTTTTGAGTGTAAACGGATGTGTGAATGTCTTAGTAAATCTTTCTATTATTTAATACACCAAAAATATTAATATGATTTGTGCAGAACCACGCCTGTTGATTTGATATTTATTTCGTCAATGACCATCACTTTCTATGGCACAAGCTGTTTACTGGTGTTTCGAATTAAAAAGCCATTGTTATTCTGAAGTGGTTACGTGTAATAAACTAAACGATTTGTTTATTGATATACTATCTCAACAATTAGATTACGTTAAAATTTTAATAACATCAATTTTAAGTTGATGTCGAACTAGAACATATGAAAAAAAAGGGTGGCATTAGTTAAGTTTAGTTTCGCTGAACCGTTTTAAACAGTGCGTGAAAAAAAAGAGTAGGTACTTAGTAAGAGTAGCTAGTTTTCAATCTGTGTGTGAAGTTTTTAAACCAAAACAGTTCATTTGTTCAATTTGCTCTACAAGTTTTTATGGTGTGGAATAAATAATAGATACATCCTATTATTTTCTATTCGTATCTATCACTCTTTTAACTTTTTAAGGGACCTCAGGCCGATTTTCCATGCAAACATGCAACCATAACCTTCTTAAAGAGATACTGATTATATTATCATTGCATAATACCATCCACCAATGAATCACACTCCACACTATAAATTAACGACATTAACGGACAAAGAGCAAGGAAATGAACAGTTTATTAAAACTCACGTAGTTGAAGACTTGTCGGACCTTTCAGAAGGCTTAATTGTGGCTTTACATCGACTACAAAACGGCTAATTGTAGCTTCAAGTGCTTATTGTGAGAGTTTGTTGCGGTGAAGATGTAAGTCTAATGGAAGTGGCAAATGGCGTAGTTCTGTTTTTCATTATACGTAGGTGTAAAACCTAAATAATGGCGGGAGGGGCATACATAGGGCAATGATGGGACTTATAGAAAGAGCACCGTAGATTTTTTTTTAAAGGAAAAGCACTAAAAAGATTGTGTCACACACAACAAATTTAAGCCACAGTTTTAGTAAACGTTTGTCAGTTACAATTTTAGTTATCTTCGAAATTAGATTCACGTGACAGTAACGTGACACTGATCTCTCTTTGAAGTTTTGTACAAAGAGCACAGTGCTTGAAGTCTGAGTCACACACAAAGCTTTGTTGAACTAATTTGTTCGTGCAAATTTTAAAGACAATGAGCAACTTATAAATAAGGTTAGCAGTTTCCTTTCCTTTAAACTTTGTAGAAGGAACGCAGTGCAAACAGTAACAGAATTGCACACACAAAGTGCAGATTCATATGTCTGCTACGTGGCCTTTAGCTCGTTTTAAAACTTTTTCCTAAACACAACCACGTTCGGGGCCCTTCTAGTACGTTGTATCTGTGTACCCCGTTGTACTGGGTACCTGTGAATTTGTACCTTCCGGCGAAATGTGTGTGAGACCGCAACGAGGTATGATTGCAGCGAAAATTAACAATTTGCATTGACTCTAGTAATTAAACGGGCTCATTTAGCCTCAGGCATGATTTTGTGCTGGTTAACAATAAATTAAGGTCTTTCGATTATGAATGTTAATGTATAAATATGTAAAGATTGTGAGAACTTTTTCTTTTTTTTAAATTCCTGTATCTATACTTCGTACGTCATCCATTGACGGTTTCAGAAACAATTGGAATCTCGTATGGTGCGCTAATAGTTGGCCATTGACACGACCAAACAGAATCAGTTAATGGCTTACTGCTTTCTTCTATTGTCTGACTGTACAAGCATAGTTCAAGGTCTTGTACTAAATGGGGTATTTAACAAAATTTTAGATTTTAGGCCGTCATTAGATTACAAGATTATATTCGACACGTATTTTTTTCTTTTTCAAATTGAAGGAAAACTGCTTAGATGGGTTTGTAACGTCATTATCTAATATAAACTGTACTGGCTAGTGACGTCATGCGACATTTTGACTCGATGTTTCATCGTAATTTTTTGATTACGTGAAAAAAGTAAAAATATGTGTCGATTTTTTTTTTGACCCCAACTTTATTGAAATGGCATTTAACTATTGCTTCAGATGGCCGTTATTCATCCATAATACTACATAAATAAACAAAGAGGATTGTTTTAAGACTACGGAACGACACCTAGGTCTTAGACTAGATTTATAAAACACAGAAAATTTTTCGATGACTTCATTCTTAGGATTTACATTCAGCTACTGACAAAATAAACATACACGCAAAAGATTATTTTATTGTGCATTCTAGCACAGTTTATTAGAATAACTTGTCGAAACGCTAAATATTTTTACTAAATGCATTAAACAACCATGTTAATAATGTACTAAGCTTAATGTCGAAATAAATTTCCACCATAATTCACGTCAATGAATAAAATTAAATGGTTTTCGGTAAACAATAGAGGATTCGTACGTCAGTGTGATGACTTATTCAGTCAAACGCCGCTTTTTCTTAGAACTTTAAAAGAAATCACTAATAAATCTTGATTTGATTTACGTACCTATTTCTATTTAGTGTTTTTTAGTGCATGACGTAATTTGAACTCTTTAATGAAGTCTTCGCTCTGGCTGGAAACAACTTGCCTTTGGAGTTGCCGTGGATACTTACGACTGTACTTTAAAATAGAACACTAATCAGAGGGTCGAGTTTTGAGTCATAAGCTGTGATTTTCTTCATATGGCAAAAAAAGCCGATATCAAAGGAGTTTTTAGTTATTCGATCGCCTCACCATTCATGTTCAAATACGTCTATACTAATATTATAAAGAGGAAAACGAACATACTGGACCGATTTGAAAAATTCTTTGACCGTTGAGAAGCTACGTTATCCCTGGGTGACATAGGCTACTTTTTATCCCTGTATTCCCACGGGAACGGGAACAACGCGGGTGAAACCGAGTGACGTCTGCTAGTGTAGAATGATGAAGTTTGTCGCTGTAGGCCTCATGGCTAAGTTCCTATAGTTAGTCGCAATCGAAGATACGCTTACCGACGATGGACCATAGACAACTTTACCTTCACATAGTTAGGATAGCAGTTATTACAGAACCTCTTATATCATAGCTTAAGACGGCACCGACCAAAACAGTCCAAAACGGCCGGCACGGTTAAGTTGATGTGATCAATACTATTACAATAATTAACCAAAAAGAAATGCTATGAACACCGCAAAGAATGTGTTTACAATTATTCCGAAGCAAAAAAAAGAAATATTTTCTAGTTAAATAAATAATATTACGTATAGTTGTGACAAATATCTAAAAATAGCATGTTGGTGTTTAGTTGAATTTTGATACTAAATTGTTGATTTTTTTTACAGAGTTAAATTCATATTAATCACAAATGTTTATTCTACAATTCGTCGCTTTTAGATTTTCAAAGTGTCACATGGTTATTTTAGTATATTCATTTTACATTTCTCGTTACAAGCCATTGGATTGGTTGAAACTATTTTAAGGTAGCGCTTCAGTATTTTGTAGGGTCCTGTAAGATAACGTTGATTTGTGAGTAACCACTGAAAAAAGAAACCGTATAGTTGTAAGACGACAATCGTGTTCGGTTCTTAGCATTATGCTTAATCTGCACAGTCTGCTGTGATCATTAAAAAGACCCGCTTTTCTGATTTAATGAGCCAATTGGTATTTCTTTTCAACCACAAAACGATGAGGTTCTGTTCTGCACTCCAAAATAATGATAGACTCCCTCAAAAGCTAAAATAATTTCATATTTATGTTCCGACACAAAACCAAAATAAATGTAATTAACAAACAAGATATTATTTGTGTTTCTATAATAAGTGTCAATTAACCCTTACAATGGAGCGTTGGGAGAAAATGAGCCCGTTTTGTTGCGGTTTTAATTGTATTATTATTCTTTTATCTTTTTAATAATTAGCTTTGCGGTTTGGGATCCGGCGCGAGGAGCGTTCTAGAGTTGTCGAGTTCTAGATAACATGATTTTTGTAATAAAAGAACATTTGGCAAGTATAATGTAAATTATATAAGGATAACGACAGCTACATCTTGCTTGAGGTTACAATTATTTCCATGTGATTGACACTGACAGGTGGTTAAGTACATCGCAATGGAAAGCGTCAATAAATTATAGTCTTTACCCTGTAATTTGTAAAACAAATAATACATAATATTCAATGTAATCATTATATAGATTAATGATGAATCGAAGAAATTAATATTATGTAAGTGATTAAAAATATAGTTTTACATTTACAAAAACAACAATACTAATCATTTATATTTATTTGTACTGAGTCGACCGGCAGACCGGCTATATTTAGGCTCGCCAGAAAACAAAACACAAACATCATTATTTTCAAAAACAAAGTGTTAATTTAGAAGGTTTCTTTTGCCTACGCATTATCGTAAAACTTTATCTTTTATCACAATAACCTGCAACGTAATTCTACGGATAGATAGACAACAACCACCTTCGTCTCTTATTATACAAAATAAACTTCGCACCTCCCTATCTAACCCTAAATCGCGGAGGCGGTACCTTAATGACCGCTAATGAGTGTTTTTATTATTTCACTGCTGTAAAATAATTTCTTATACGGCGCCTCTTTATACCTAGATAAACATCGAACCTCGCTTTACACCTCAATCTGATAATCGAATTAATGCTCTCATACCATTTCACGCTGTTTTATTGCTTTTTGTGCTGTTAATACCGCCGGTTTTGACTCGTAATTTCGGGTTATCAGTGCATTCGATTGAATTGATCTCGATTTTTTGGGCACTTTGTTTCGAATGATACGAAAGTTTGCTGTTATTTATGAGACTGTGTTTAGTTTCGAGGGAAATTGATGGAGCGGAAAATACAGATGGTCACTATTAATAGATAGTGCCTGTGATATCTGACTCGCATTTTAGTGTTAGTTAGATATCTTATCTAAGGAGATCCGTAGAAGAACCAAGGTTACCGACATAGCCCAGCGGATTAGCAGGTTGAAATGGCAGTGGGCAGGGCACATAGCATGGAGGACTGATGACAGATGGGGTCGAAAGGTTCTCGAGTGGAGGCCACGTATCGGCAAGCGCAGCGTAGGACGTCCACCCACAAGGTGGACAGACGACCTCATTAAGGCCGCGGGAACGCGCTGGATGCGAGCCGATCCAACCGGTCTTATTGGATATCTATAGGGGAGGCCTATGTCCAGCAGTGGACTTCCTATGGCTGAAATGATGATGATGATGATGATGATGAGATATCTTATGATAGTTTGGTAAATAATGTGCTTTTTAGGATCTCACATAATAATACGTGAGACTTAAATATAAGACTGCAACTTAGGTAATCATTAGACACAATATTCAAATTTAAAATATGTTATCAGATAAAATTGGTGTAACAGGATAAGTGCCAGCCACATTAACATTCAAAGAAAAAAATTACCACCGAAAAAAATACAAAACAAAAGAATAAATCAGAAATTATTAAATGACCGCCACCAAACACCTTGCAATGCTTATTAAACATCATCAATAACGTACTATACTTAAGAATTCGTACGCACCAGAACCGAATAATCTCGTGTGGCGATCGTCAGATCCCCGAACGAGATAACACTACCGCGCCCAAATAACCTAACTTTTAACCAAAATGTGCGTATAATGAGGGGCTATTTAATTCGGTCTGTTTATCTTTTGTGTTATAACAACCGTACAGTGTTGATGTACGTTAATAACATGTAATTTTCATTTCTCGATTTCCGAAACCTGTTCGACATCGTCTAATAAGTCAGAAAATTTTCTGCTTCCCTGAATTTTTATGAGTATATTATGTACGATAATAAATACTTACAGTTCCTTTGTTTTTTGTGGTCCCTTCAAATTATTTTGGCACTTAGACGGACATTAAAACATGACCGAAACTGAGTGATTTTACGGCTACATACAATGTTAGCTCTTTGCTACATGGGTACAATGTTGTATCTTTAAAACTGATGATACTCAGTAGACATTTATAGTCTGTTCTACATAAACAGGAGAATTAACTAGTAGTTCTATGGTTGCTGTTCAATTATGTTGTAAAGATTAAGGTATAATGAGACTAACGAAATTCGCACCAAAGAAACCGTGGTATATTTTCAAGTTGAAATATATTTAAGATAAAAGTGCTCAACAACATGAAAATAAACTATTTTCCCCCACACACACTTAGGTATGGGTATTGCGTTAACATAAATAAACTAACTAATTTCCATTTCCCGCTTCAAATGGCATAAAAAATGGCTATCGATTAAGAGTACGTCTGAAACTGGACCAACATTACATAATTAGCCCTCGATCCCATTTGTATCTGCTACACGGGAAAACATTTGCTCGATGTCTGTATCGATTAATAAAACAAATAACAGACAAAACTACACTTACGCAGTTAGGGATCTCTAAATAGACATTCGATTCCGGAAAGAACTCGATCATCAATTCGGTAGTAGTTGTAGTTTTAAAATTAATCAAAGCTTGTCACACAAACAATAACTTACATCCATTCGGAATAAGAATCTAATTTTTGGATCCGATGAAACAGATAATGTATATTATTTAGTTGGCAATCTTAGCACAAAAAATATTTTCGTTACAAAGTGACTAATGTAAGAACAAGAATTAATTACCATGTTCAACCAAACCCAAATAGCTCAAAGTATCTGAGGAAAATGACAGATATATAAGGCGCCGAAAAGTTTCGCGCACGCAACTCGCTGATCTAATTTTAAATAGTATTTACATCGAGCTATCGGGAGCAGGTAATTAATACAATCTTTGTTAGAGGGTAATTTGCCAGATCTAATGCCGGCGTGTGTAATCTTCAAAGGGGATTTAGAAACACGCGTTCTAATCTATTTTAGTCGTGTTCTGAAACAGAGAAATATTTACAATCTCTCTGGAACACTTCGGCGCATCCGACGGTCGTTATGCGCAAACGCATCGATACTGACTCAGTCGCGGGATTTGATTGAGATGAGTCGTGATGGAGATACCTCATTAATGTCAGTCGGTACATTCTCCAACACAACTATCTGGTGTATAATCGACAATACTTTTCTTATACCACTAAAAAATTCATCAAAATTCAAATTAAAAAGTTCGCATCAACAATTATTATTTCATCTCGTATTGTGATTGACAGAGTTATAGTTCTAACACATATAACGATTGTTATTAAAAAAATCTAATTAGTGGACGTCATTTTAATTCTCTTCACATTTTATTAGGATCGTGAAAATTACGACCACTTCTTACGCCTTCTGCAGATTGTGTATTTTTTTATTGTGTTGAGAATTTTGCGTGCAGTGTTGGACTGTTGGAATTGTTTCATTAATCTCCTTGACATTTGAACATATTTCTAAATCTATTCCTGACACCTAATTTGTCATGGATTTACTTTTGTTACTTCTGATTATTTTAATTATTCTAGAGATTTTGCGCGTGTTTAATCGCTTCCGTCATCTCTATTTATTTTACTTCGTGTATCGTTTTGAAGTTTAGTTACAAGGAAATTAGCATGGAACCACGATAAATTTGGTATAAATACTGTATTAGTCAGCCGGGACTGGTCTGACTCCACAATTTGTCAATTTTACTACCGTGCCGTGGGCAGACACAGACGGTAAATCATAATCACACAATCGCAGTCATTTCAGTATTAAGAATCCTCCTAACAATATTATATTCCCGAATTTATTTTGTCACTTTGCTCTTCTGCCCACGCTAGAGGTAATTAAAAACGAAAATAAACAGAGCGCCTCGAATCGTAAAAAGAGTATCTATGTCGGTTATAAATGAGTACAGATGAACGTAGAAGCAATAAAACTGATTCAAGTCACAGAAATAAATCTTACGAGTGTTCGAAAGTATAGGTGAGAATATTCGGGCGTTTATTGTAATGTTCCCGTTGATATTCGTGCCAAAGTGAACGTCCACCAGGAATGCCGTTAAAAAGATTTCGATCTAAACGCCACGTGTTATCGAATCTGGAACTACGGGTAGGCAAGTAAGGCGTTACGTTTATGATGGAACAATAAAATTTTTGGAATTTGTAATAAATAAGGCTGAGAATGATGAAGAAATAAACAACGTAGTCTGGTGCGTTAGTGCGCAGATTGGAGAGCATGATTTACTGCTGTATAATGCTTCGGCCCGCATTAAACCGTGCAATATCTAAATGGAAGTGTAACCGCTCTATTCATTTGTTTGTATCTCCGCCACCGCCGCCACACTCATTATAATTGGTAAGTCATTGTGGGGGTCGTTTGTATCACTATTTCCAAAGCGTTGCAATAAAAATTGGTCCAGATTCCACATCGAAAATAAGACGTTTTTTGGTCGTCTGCCAAGTTCATTATGAGCGTTCATGAAATTTCACATTTGAATTATTTTACTGTCTGACTTATGGCCGTTACTTAAATATTTGGTAAACAGTAAAAATATAGCTCTGATCGATCAAATTTAATGTGGTGAGCTAAAATAGCATGTTTAAGTGGATCACGGCATTATATCATGAGATCGGCGTACGAATTTAATACTTTAACACAATGTTTGACATAAACACATTATTTCTAAAAAATAACAAATGCATTGGAAAGAATTTTCCTGGAACCATCCAAAGTTTATAATATAATTCTAATAAATAATGTTTTCAGGGACGGCATAGGAGTAACTTTAAGCTGAATAATGAGAATCAATTAACATGACGAACTTTATCTTCGTACGATAACAACATTAAGGGAAAGGTTAATGTGGCTACCAAACGTTATATAACAAAGCGATGGACATTGCATAATTCCAGTTTGCAATATGCAAGCCAACAATAGAACAGAACATTATGAATCATCTCCGCCTGATCCATTCGCCAGTCGAAGATTATCGAACTGGAACACTAACACTTGCGGGATGCATTAAAACGCACGTGAACCTAATTTACGCTTGCAAATAATCCCCTGGACGCAGCCAACTTTAACAAAGTAGTAGTTGATGCATCAAACGATATGACATTTGTGGCTAATAAGTTGTAGACATTAAAATATCTGCTCTCGCATCCGCGTGAACAAAACGCACGTCAGAAACCGATGCTCGGTGCTAACTACACACCCTTATTTATAGTGTGCCATCTGTCAGATTGTAACCGTCCCAATTTCAAATTCAAACAGTGTTCTAATTGGATTGTATTTTTGTTTAAAGTGCTTCTAATAAGGTGGCTGGAATCACGCACATTGTTACAATGATCACAAACACATGGAAGTGTGTTTACGCGTTCGCAATTAGATCGCCCATTGATGTATAGGTGTTCTGTAGGAGTGTGCGCGTCCGATTGAGAAGTAACACGAGGAATGGATCTGGAACTGATTAGCGCGCGCCTGTGTTAGTTAATACGCGCTCGTGAATAGATTTCTATGTGTTGTTGAGCATTAAGTATGCTTTGAATTTTATTATTTAATGATTCATCTTAGGGTTATAGAAATAGTCAGGAATGCTCGCGCCGTTCGCGTTGAAAAGCCAGTAATAATAGAATATTGGCGCATCTGCCCCACTGTATATGTTTTAATGTTATTACTCTTCTGCTATATGATATTTCGTTCCAGGTTTATTTTAAGAGTGTTTTATGTTTTTAATTGCGATACGCGGATTATTTTTCCGCTGTCAACTAAAATTTTTACAGCTGTTTTTATTTCACCAATGTGACCGATGACAGAATTAAGGTTGTTTATGAATATACTGGGATTGAATTAAAATTATGTGGAATAAATTAGGTTATAAGACAAGATACTATCTTCATAACATTATATCGTGGGTGTGTGAATATTTGTATGTCTGTATTTTATGCCCTCTAAAAGTGTCTCGCGATGTATTAAAAAAATCACACGCGTAAAACGAGGTAAAGATAGAGAATACTGTTTTGTTTTTACTCAACTCGGTAAATTAATAAACGTTAAATTTTGTGTCATTTAGGTCTCATCAAATTATATTTGTACGATAATGGCTTATTGTATTGCCAAAAATTTTTTAAGTTTTCCATGTCTATCTGAGAATTCAAAATAGGCAAACAGAGCTAAAGATTGCAGCATGGGATTCTCAAAGGACTGAAACAGCTCTGGTGTTGTTGGCCTTCAGAGGATAAAAGGTAACTGCTTACCATCAGATGAGCTAAGCTTATTTACCGCCTCGGTGGTATACATAATAGAAGCTACTTATAAATTTCAATGGGTATAGGATATACCGATATTGTCATTAATTTAAATTTTGACATAAAGTTTAAGATCACGATACTATAGGTATTTCGACCGAATCGTTAGACAAATGTACACCAACGTATAACTCATATTCACTAGATATTTTGAAGTCCCATGTTGTAAGAAACAAGCTTAACCTGTCATTAATAGGGCAGAAATCCAGAATTCGCACTGCTACCGAGTTGTTCTTGATGGAGATGACCAAATATAACTTTGCCAGACTTAGGATTTGAATGCGAGGAACTAGACCATTGTTTCCTTCTTCTACGATTAGGTACAGACGCCAGCACATCAAGTTACCCTAATGTGTCAAATTTCTTTTATCGTTTTTCAACTTTATGTCAAACAGAATAAGGTTCATATTCAATTGGGACACACACACACTGGGGTAACTTGATGTGCTGGCGTCTGTACCTACAAATATCTTTCTGACTAATGCACTTAAAGCCTCTATCAAAAAGATACTTATTTTTTCTATCGTTGAAGATAAAGTTGATTTGTTTTATTCTAGGAAAGCAATTTTCCCGAAAGTATTATTTTTGTTTTTTTTTTATGTTTAGCGCTTTCCCTATGAACTGTTTCACAGTGTAATGCTGAACTAAAAGTTCCTATTGGTATAGGTAAGTACCTTGTACAGACGCCAGCACATCAAGTTACCTCAATGTGTCAAATTTCTTTGATCGTTTTTTAACTTTATGTCAAACAGAATAAGGTTCATATTCAAATGAGAAAATTTGACACATTGAGGTAACTTGATGTGCTGGCGTCTGTACATTCAATCGCACATTGGTCATAATATAACACTTAACAACTAGTTAAAGTTAGACACGCTTACTGCTATAATGTGTGGTGGTGGGATACTGTACATGCAAGTACGAGGAAAAATGTGTTTTCTAAGGAAGGTTAAAGGACAAAACACATAAATAACAACTAACCTAAGCAGCACTCCACCGTATCTCGCCAGTCAGCGCTCATTTACACAATCACGGTGCACTTTATTATACTTGCCATACAATAGAATGATCGTTTCGTAACAATCACGAACGCGCCTAAATCTGAAATTAACGTGTACATAAGGACCAATTTTCAATGACCTCCCCCTCCCTCCTATAAATTCTATGAATAGGTGACAAAGGGAAAAAGAGAACGGATTGAAAGATCTAATAATATTGGCTGGTTTGTACGAGTTCGGCCTAAAGCAATGCCATTAATGTCGATCATTAAATATGAATTATAAATATAAAAGAAAGCACAAGAAAAGCAATCACGGTCGGCCATTATTAGATTAAATATCTAGCTGGTCTGTGTATGGTCGTTGCGTGGCAATATGATTAATAATATCGTGAGGACAGTCCGTCTGTTTGTGTTAGAGCTAATCTTATAAACTGTTAAATCGAATTTGATGAGTCTACTTTTGGAACTGTTTTTAATGACTTCTTCTAATCCAATAATTTAGCTCCGTACTGCATGTTGAAATTTCAGAAATGTGATAGAATAATATGGCAAATGCATTCCGTGAATTTAATATGACATGCTTTAAAAGTCTATTATACGCCTCATCAATCATAAACCTAGTATTAAGTTATGCATACGTCTAAAATGAATTGTGTGTTCGAAAGAAATGTAATAAAAATGAATTGTAAATCAACATAAATTGCAAGTTGTCACTTTTTTTCGGGTCGTTCCTTTTTTCGTTCTTGATATCCACTTTTTCATTCAAGTTCACCTTAAGGCTACAAGTCTATTAATTTAAATTGTTTTTTTAATTGATAAGATGTTTCAGATGTGTTCCAATCTATAACCTTGACCAACTTAACCTAAAACCCTAACCTTCATTTTTTAAAAGAATGTATATGAATGTCATGATAAACAATACAAACCAGGAGAAAGAAGTAGTAAAGATTTCAAACACATTTAAATTATTAAAACAGGAAAAGACGAGTTGGGATTATCTAATACAAAATCTAAAAATCAACACACTAAAAAACCAGATGAAGTTCATTCAAAAGTTAAGTAGGCGGATAGTGTTATTTTTCACAACCATAGTACAAAGTCAGTGAGACCAGAAAATGTTGAGACAACAATTAATCTCTCCAGAGAAGACAACATATTTCATTATAATGGTGAATAGAATCATGTTTTAAATGTATGCCAATGTCAACTATTTAAATAGAAGAAAGAATATGTGTGTAACTATGGCTTGGTAAACACATCATAATCATTGTGAAGAACATCTTTTAATAGAATTAGTGTGAGAGAAATAAATCGTTCAGTAAGTTAAAAATATGCTCCTGAAAGTCATTTTGCAGAATTCAACGGTAATAGATGTAAAAAAGTGACCAATAAGGCAAAAATAGATTGTGTTAAAAAGCATAAAACGTTAAAGAATTAACTTGACTGTACTGTGTGGTGCAAATCAAACTTTTAATTTAATGCGCTTTTTAATGAATATATTACACGTAGGTGAAGATGATGGTTAAAAACATTTGTGGACTTCACGTGTAAGATTGCGAGTTACTCAGGTAGGTCTCAGAAAAATTGTTTAATTTAATACCAAAAGGACAATTCTTTTTATTAAAAAATATTCATGAAATGAAATTATTTTTTAGGATATGGAAATCACTTTTACACGTAATTTTTTCCTTTAAAGCTAGTTGAAGTCGGCATTTCCTGACTGACTACCTCTGAGAAGAAAAACCGAAACAAACTCAGGGATCAGCGTCTCTTTTCAAGTCCAGATATTTAAAAATATGATGATTTGTCGCAGTCTCATCTTAGCGGCCACTAACGTGATAAACTTGATCAAAATGTGGGTAACTTTGGGGACATATTGATATATTTGAACTGCACGCGTAGTATGATCATCGTTGTCATGCTCAATATTGTAGACTGTTGTCGCCTGAAGTACACACACACATTCTTCACATTCACATTTCTTCTCTTCACTCTTGACATTTTCGTGCTCAAAACAAAATAAATATTTCCACAACCTGTCACTCTGTCGATTTTTCTGTAGACTAAATCCGTTTCTACTGTGGTCATGCTTCGCGTGCAAATTCAACTTTATGTCAAACAGAATAAGGTTCATAGGTATTCAATTGGGAAAATTTGACACATTGGGGTAACTAGATCTCTGTACATTTTTTTTTTATTATTGATAGGCACGCGTTTGCACCTGATGGTAAGCGGTGATGTGGTCGACGATGAAGCACGCTTGCCTAGAAGCAACCGGTTCACTCTTGATTTGAAGACACCTAGGTTGTAGCAAGACATTAAAATTTTCCCGAACAACGACCCTTTGCATAACTTTCTATGAATATTATTAAAGGATCCTGGAGATCTGTTAGTCTGTCGTTTATGTCTTAGGCTTTATGTTTTAGCGAATGAGCAACACATGAAAGTCGGCGATACTTTGTAGTTCTAATCATAATTACGTGGGTAAATAAAATTAATCCGAATTAAGATCTGTCGCAACGCTGTTTTGACTATTTTGTATTTTGATGCGTATGAGAATAACCTTAATGCCATGATATATTTTTATCTTTAAAGAATTTATAATGGCTTTCAAGATGATTAGGTATTTTATGAAACAAGCTGAAATAATTCGGAGACGCGTATACAATTTTTTGTTATCATATCATCATTGTATAGATACTTTAAAATCGAACACTTTGACGTTCTTTTCAAGGAGTTGAATAAATAATGTACCTAGGTAGTTTTAATAGGTTGAGCACCAAAAACTGAATTTACAGATCAACCCACCAAATTATCATAATAACAGTAAAGAGAAGTTAAATAAAATAATAAAAATAATATTTAAGGAAATCCTTACATTGTAATTTATCTTTTTGGAAAGAAACATGAGACAATCAATGTTTGGGATCACCTTTTTCAACTTTAATTAAACATATTCCGAAGTCACTACTTTCTTACAGTACATACAATAACAAAACTGATTTAAAATGAAAAGAAATATTTTTTAATTACTTTTATCAACAGTCTTAAATTTTTCTTTTGTAGACAAGACGACCATTCTTATAGACTAATTTTTTAAATTAGGCTTATCAACTATAGCCAATTACCAGCTATGAATTTTCCTTTGACGTTCGAATGAAATCGAGTACCAGTCTAACTAGATTCAGCTAATAGGTTTAAAAACCGGGACTAACTAAGGGAAATTAGTCCCAGATTTTCTTGGTGGATCTTTGACTATCGGTACGAGTAATAGTAACAACTATAGGAGGGCTTTTGGTAAGTAATACATAGTTACACATCCACAATCACACTCTCTCACACACACACGCATACACACACACACAAAAACACACACACACAAACACAGGTATTCAAATAGGCTGTATCACAGTTGCATTGGCTAGTAAATAGTTATAATAATGATTGTGTACTTACGTCTTACAACTACTGATATGTTCAAGTCATAGGCGAGGACGCTGGCACCCTAAACACAAGTTAAATCTTACATTGGATGCCAGAGCTCATCGTAAACACTTTTGTCTTTATGGTTGTAAAGCTGCCAATTGTTTGGATTTAAGTGTTTTTGTTTAATTTGGAGGTAGTAATTTTTTATTATTAAAAAAAAAACAATCCCACCTCTGCAAACTTAGCTTAACCACACATCGACCCCCGCAGCTGATATAAATTAAGTGCAAACCTAAGCTTAAACAACACATAACGTAACATCACGCCTGTAAACCCCAAAGGGTTAGGCAGAGGTGTACCTGGTAGTACCTACACCAACATTTCGCCAGTTATATTTTAAGTCCAGTAAGTGTATTAAGTGTAATAGGGGCGAGCCTGTTGCAATCAATCGGGCACGAATTCAGACTCCAAGCTGCTACTGAGAAATTCTAGATGAATAAACTCAATGACATTACCCAACCTGGGAACGAACCCAGGACCTCATGCTCAGCAACTATACCAACAAGGCAGCTTAACCTTTCAATCGTGTCAATTAGCGACACAATAGAAAGACAATGACAGCGCGAACGCCGGTGTCCTCTTGGGAGTTAATGAAATAATTCTATAAAGAGTATTAAATACAAGAAAACCATAATTCCTTACCAGTCCACTTCCACAATTCAAGTAAAATATAAAGAAAGTAAAAAATCATTACCGCAGCCGTATGTAACATTAGCTACGCTCCAATAGAGGACTCTTAGACCCAGAACATTATCAGATTTCGTCACACTTTAGGTAATTTCGTTTTGACCCCCCCTAATGAGTCAGAATAACGCAATGAAGCCGGCACTCGCATTAGGAGTGGTCATTACGGTCATTGGCGTTTATAAAAGTAATTACAATAGAAAGTGGATTCGTTTTTGTGACGAAATTATTACAGCTAAATGACTTTTTTTACTTAGTACGTGTTTCTATTATGTATAAGGTTTATTAATTTTTTTATGGAACTTCAGGTGGTATTATGAGTAATTACTATTGTTATAGGGAAATACAAATGCCTTAAGTAATTACAAACAATGAGTTTCGTAGGTACTCACGGACTATTTTTTCAGTTATAAAAAGTACCTACTTATAGTTATCGCTCTCTATTATAGTAAGATATTTAAAGGTTGCGTAATATTAAAATCAAAGTAAACATTGTGGTCCTAAAGTACAAAAAATATCCACTGCTCTAACGAAATACCTTCCTATATTAAAAACTAAAATCGTGGTCAGTAAATTAATTGCTCAGAATTAGCATTCTGAACCAGTCACTCTGTGGCACTAAAGTTTGACTCGAAGCCAAAAACCTACTTATACCTATCCATCAATACAGTACAAAACAACAAGCCTATCAGAGTTAATGAGCCATCAACATCTAGGCCGACGAAGAACTTAACAAACTTCATCATATACAAATCACTATACATTTATCATGTATTCCTCCCTTAAGATAAAGCTTGCTATTCATTAAGCAACATAGTAATGTCTTCTACACGTCTTCGCAATAACTCTCTACTGGCGATAATTTATTAATTTCTCTTTGTTTGTTTGTTTATGAACCTTTTCCCCTATACATGATGATACAAGTTTGGTATCAGCTGTTTCCTTGTCTTTCGACGTACTTAAAGATTGCCTACGAATATTATACCACTATGCTTATCTATATTGTCTTTACATAAGTCACTGTTGTAAAACTGTTATTTTGAAAGTAGGTACAGTCAGCCTCATAAGTCGATATACATATCCATATTTCCTAAACTCATGAACACCTTAGCTTACACAAATTGCTAAACAAGACTAGTGCCAGGATTTAATTAACGCCTTAAAGGTTCAAAATTCACTACGTACGTGTAAAGTTTCTTTTTCATAATTTTCCAAAAGAATCTACTTTTTGGATGAGGCAAAAATCTATGCTTAATCTAGAACTGTTGTCCTTGTTCCTAGCTTAATTCGTTAAACCCTGTAAGGACACCGGTGTCCGCCTGTCATTGTCTTTCTATTGTGTCTCTAATTGACTCAGTTGAAAGGTTGTACATATTTTTTTGACTTTAACTTAGACTGACAACAGAAGATTGTCCTTTGCATGCATTTATTTTGATTGCGTCCTTTAAAATAAAAACGGGCATCGTCTTTTAGTTGCACGAGTAACAATAATAATGAAACATTCATCATGAAAACCGGCGTTTTTTTCTGCTAAAATCTATTTTATGTTCACTACAAATGACAGAAATATATGCGTTTAATAACATTGTAGACTGCATCTATCACTGGTCTTCAGCAATAATTCTTTGAACCAACGACCACGCATTTCCTTAGATAAATCTAATTTTCACACAAAAATAAACAACAGTCGCATGTTTTTCTCCGAACCTATCTAAGTATCGGAGCTGCTAATTTATTAATTTCGCTACACATTGTTTGTTTCTCCCCTTAATACAAATGATAAGACTTTTGTGTTCGTGATTACACTTTGTTAATCATACTTCCTTAATTAAGGGAAAAGTTGCGAGCTAATTTGGGACGATCGTACGATAAGGTCCAGGTTCGATGTTCGACTGTGCTAATGAGTTCGTAATCTCGATGTTACATTATAAGTTATTTAAAGATTTCCATTAAAAGTTTGCGTGTAAGTTTTGCGTCGCTACAGAACCTATTAGGTATTTAACCTTAATAATGTTGAACGAGCTAATGTAATCTTACGATAAAACAACAGTATTTAGCATTATTATAGGGATTTCATGTTTGCAATTTATGTAATGTGTTTAAAATTGAATGCTACTTTGGCTCTTGAGACCTGTACAAGACTTTATCCACAGAGTTAGCAAACTTTATGCTATACACAATTATAAATTAAAAAAGGCTTTATTCAAACATCCAGGGGCTCGAGTCTGCTATTGCAATCGTGTCTCAATGACCGGTCATTGATCGAATATTTGACAACTTTGACAGTTTTTGTATGGGAAATGTGTCGTTTGACGTTATAAGTCAAAAATCGATCATTGGCCGGTCATTGAGACACGATTGCAATAGCAGACTCGACCCCCAGGAAGTGACTGTTTGTTCGAACAATGAACCAATGAACTTTCCTAGAACCCCACGTAAACACAGTTCGCGCGTATTTTTAATGAATTCATGCAACAACAGTGCACAAGGGCTTGTGTTTCACAATGCCGTCCAAATCCCGCCTAGCCGTGGGGCTATTCTCCTATCAATCTCGCAGATGATAGCCCGCTATCGCTGGCTCGGGAACTTGCGATGCATAATGCTTGCCTCAGATAGCTGTCTCGTGCACGAAGCCTCCAAGCTTCGCAATTTATTGTTTCACGATCTCAAGCTAGCTCATTATTAAAACGGTTTGATACGTTTGGAGGTGTTGCTGACGCCCGAGGCTCGCCCGCGCCAATTACTCCGAGAGAGCCGTGCCCCGACGTACTTGTTTGACTTAAACAACGTTACACTTGACTTTTAGCGGCCCTTTGTCTTCTAACACATCGATATGCTTTTACTTGCGATATGTTAATATCAAAGGTTCAATTTATTATTTACTTAACCTTTCAACTTATATCTGGTGTTGTCGTCAGGGAATATAAATCCAAAACTACATTTATTATTAACCGAACGTAAATGATCTTGACAATTTTTAATGTCGCCTTTAAAAGGGTAAATTATTGTTTTCTTATAATCAATAAAGGGGCACTGAGGTCAATTCTAATGACCGGGAATCCATTAGAAGCATAAAACGACGTCGATTAAACGTCGAACTAAAACAATTTTCTTCAACTTCAACAAACAAAATCGATTGGGCTTAATTGCCGTCTGATCAATAACTAATTGTGTTCACCACACGTTCGACGATAAAGAATAATTACTGGCTGCCGGCCAAATAAATCGATCTACAGCAAAACGCGAGGTTAATCCATCATTTAGATATTACGGCCCGATTGAAGCTTACCGTTTTTAATTTCCAAAATTACACCGTCCGTAAAGTCGGGTGAAGGCGCCTAAACACGTATACATAATTACCATGTCGTAAATTGTCGAACATGAGTGGGGGTAGAGGGTGATCGGGCTTACGCGCACACTATCGCCGACCTGTCGTGTTATTTCTGTAATCACTTTCATTTCGTAAAGCGCGACATTAATTAAAATTTAGTTTCAGGCCATTAGTCGCCATCGCGTTTCTTCAAGTTTCATTTTTTCCCGCCTGTAATTATAGACCGCGGGTGCGAGGCTAAATGGGCATGGTAATGATAAATAACATTGTATTGAAGGTAGTCATGAATTTTGTATTCAAATTAGTGCGACTAATAGGTGCGAGGTGAGGATTTAAATGTGACTTTGGTGCATTGCGCCTTTATTAATGACGGATAATTATGCGCTATAATTAAGTTGAATAAACGTGAAAGCCCATACGATTACCATTGGCGTGCGTTTAGAAAACGGTGGTCGAAACTGGAAACTGGTTTGGCTCAGTTTAGACTCGTGACTTGTGAGATTTTACTGGTAATAAGGCTGTGTATACACTGTGCGCCGAGTTATTAATTAACAGGTCGACAGCAAACAGAGCGCGGCTACCGGACTGCGCTGGGTACACAAAGGTATTTGCTCGGTGAGACTTCGCCGGAGCGGCGTGTAGAATCTCATTACCGTGATTCTCAGAAAATTGGAAGTGAGAAACGAGCTTAAAAAGATAAAATGCTAGTGTATCGCGGTAGTCGCGCTCTTTTTTCAATGATTATCACAATAAGAGAGCTTTGACATCAGTACCTTTACATATTTGTTCCAAATATAAATATTGGTTTGCTAACACGTTATAGTCGTTACCAGTTATTTTATGAGAAGTCAGGATTCTATTATAAATTTTAGATTTAGATAAGACCTTTCTTTATTCTCTTAAGAATACATTCGTTCACTTACCTACAAAAGAATTAAAACTACTTATAATTAAATTGTTTTTTTAGACGAGTTGTAAAAAGTTGACATTTATAAGTAGGTATAGTGGGGTAGTCTTAAAAATAAAACAATGTTGGTTCGAACACTAATCAAATTTAAGTTTCCGTATAACACAGATGATCGTAGCTCTAGCACTGGTTTAAACTTAGTGCAGTGAAGTGAGTTTTTAAAGGTGTCAGTAGTGTTTTAGTAATTTTTTAAAGTGGTATTTTTAGAGTGAAAGCTAATTATTTTTGTTGCATTTTTTAGTCTTTCAAGGTAGGCATATCATATTGGGAAGTAACCCATCTTTACTGAGTAGATTTCAATGATACTTTGCTCACAAAGAGTCCAGGATTGTAGACATTATTGAGCTTATCTATTATTAAGAAGCTTTTAGAACACTTTACTTTTTGACTGTCTCGTTGGTCTAGTGTCGCAAGTGTTACTGATGAGCATGAGGGCCCGGGTTCAATCCCTGGGTTGAGCAAAGCGTTATTGAGTTTTTCGTCTGGAATTTCTCAGTATCAGCCCAGAGTCTGGATTCGTGCCCGATTGATAGCAACAGGCTCGCCCTCAATTACATGGACTTAAACATAACTGGCGAAATGTGGGTGTACTACTTAACTGGTATACCTCGAGCTAAGACGGCTTTTGGCACAGTCTTTTTTTCTTGATACCTAGTCTACTTATCGACTCTTAACAAATTATAATGTTTACCTATTTGCACTGTCTTCTTTAATGGCTTATCGTTTTTTTTTAAACTATATGTGGAGGCTTGTCATTAGCTATTTTTTTAAATATTATATTTTTCATTCACTGGATTGTTTAGAGTCTACAGACTCTAAACAGCCTTCCTTAAAAAAAAGGGTTCTAACTCATAACCTATGACTTGACAGTATAACGGTCACACCACTAAGTTATCGCTGCTTTACAAACTTAAGGTAACATTTTTTGTATCCGATTCTTAACATTAATTTTCTTTCTATTATTGAATACCCAGCTCAAGTAAAATTAAAACTATCAAAGGCAAACGATGAATGTAAACTGATTTCCCAGTACTACTGCATGTTCAGGCAAGTTAATGGATGCACAGTACTCGCGCCAGTAACTATCCCAGTGTATAATAGACGGAGTGTTGGCAAAGTTCGTTATCCGGTATTTATTATTAATATGACGTCTGATATGAGCCATGCAGCAGATGTAATTCATAGTAGAATTAGTGGGTGGAGTAACGTAAATAATTATGTACCTACTAATGTTATTCAAGGTTTCTCGTTACGGTGTAAATGGAGAACGGTAGTAGTGCTACCGTGTGGATATAAGTATATGATATTACCATCCTAATCATCATTTTAAACCTAACGGAACTAAGACATCCTAAAGGTTTACTCGTATGCATTTCTATCCATCGATCAGCTACTTGTCAGTCTTCAGCAACAGGACATGGCTTATATGGCAATAGTAAACTGCCCATCATCCTTTTGAATACTGTAACTAACGTACAATTTTGTTTCTTCATGACAAAGAAAACTTTTCATAGTCCTTGGGGACGTAGAAGCGGAATTGTCAACTTTTAATGGAAACGCAGTCTCATGGGGCTAGCAAGTCAAACTAAAATAGCAAAATTGCGTAATCACACAAAAAACTGACAATATCATTAGAAATTGCGAGTGTTTTTATTTTTTCTTAAAATATGCGCTTACTAGCTGGTGCCCGCGACTTCGTCGGCGCCGGAATACCTTGCAGATAGCAGAATTCTTCTTACTGTGTTGAACACACATTTTGAACAATTCATTTAATTTCTTTAAATATTATAGCATATGTGTTATTTTAATGTATAAGCTCTAAAGTTTCATTAAAGTACATTCAGTAGTTTTTGCGTGAAAGAGTAACCAACGTCCATTCAAACTTTCGCATTCATATTATATTAATATTAGTAAGAATTAGTAGGAATAAAACCATTATACACTTTTACTATGCTTAGATGGTGCTACGATTGTCATTCACTTGTTCCTGATGCATAATTTTATTATTAATCATGAATAAAATTTATAAAAAGCTGTGGATTTCGTGTTTTTTTTTTGCTGTTTTTCCTCGTTTCTGTAAGCATAGCTAATCGACTACTAATCGCTAAATGTGGATTTATCTTAAATTTTCATGTTTAGGAGCTTTTAAACTCAGAAAAGCATAATGTGTCTAATTCGCGCTCAATTAGAATGGTTACCAGCACCTTAGTCAAAAAGTCTTTTGCAAACAGGTGCGCCCAGGTCCGATAGGACGAACACATCGGTGAAGGAAAACATCGTGAGGAAACCGGCATGTCCTAGGACCAAAAATTCGAAGACATGTGACATCTACCAATTCGCACTGGGCCCGCGTGGTAGATTATGGCCCATACGCAAAATACGCGCTTTGGCGTGGAGTTGCGGATACCAGCCCGGTATATAGATACCGGGATATCTTAATCTTTTTTGACTGAAAGGGTACTTTATATCTGAATATCTCAGTAGTCAGTTGGTGTTAATAGTCTTACCTTCATATACTTGGGGCTCTAAGATGTGGATATACTCCTGGTGTACCTACTACCTGACCCGACAAGGAATACAGGCGTGTTGTTAAGTAAAATAAATAAAACACAAAACTACGAGTTCTAAACGATTTCCATCAATACAACATTTTTTACACGATAACAAATTATTATTTGAACTTTACACAGTTGAAAGTAAAACGTAGTTAGGTGATTAATGTCGAAGCTTTTAATTTTTTCAATGTAGGTAGGTACCTACATATTTGTATGTTGTTAGTTTGATTGTGAGAGGTCTAATTCATTTCCTCGATCATTGTCTATTATTTTAAACGCAGTTATAGTTTGTCCTTAATGAATTATTTGTGACTGTCAGTTGAAATTCAAATTATTTTTTACTTTTAGAAGTCACCAAAATATTTCGTCAAAAAAGTTGCAGTTATAATTTCCTGTATTATTGAGGAAAAATACCGAACTCAACTCGGATCGAGGTCTCTTTTACAGGGCAGTGTGGCGGTTAGTAGTGAAAAGAAATTTTGACGAAACTACCAGAAACAGTTTTGTTGAACAAGCAGTACGTTTGAACTAGCCGTCAGAGGTCAACCATATCTTGAAGAGATTATAAGCCCGACACACAACATTACCGATAGAAAGACGATGAAAAATATGCGTAAAAAAGTTTCCCAAAGTTGAACAACAAGTGAAAATCAGCATGATGTTTACGTAGTTCGTAGTCAAGAAATAAAATATAGGTACGCTTAAAATTGTAACCAGACAAACTACAATAGACTATTACAACTTCATTAGTAAAACGTCTTACCTCAATTCCGCCGTTGCTAGCACGAAATCTTCGAAATTACTAAATGAACGTGTCTCACTTATTGACAGCACAAACATTTGTCGAGAGGCAGGGTTCCACACTAACCCAATGTTTACCCACTCACTTTTATTTTCAAGAAGAAATATCAATTACACAGTCACAACACAGCCTTATTTTTTGGTCCTTCTGCTCCCCAACTAGGATTTTGGTCTTTGTAAGCATAGGTGTGTTTACATGATGTGTAGTAAGACCGTGAATGAAAGTCGTTTTTCGTGTTTTCGTGTTCGCGTTAGGGCGGGCGGCGACGAGGCGTGCGCGGGCGCCGACAGCGGAACTGTATTGGCGCGCGCGCCGCCCGAATACTCGTAAAGTTAATATTTGTAATATCGTAAGTTTGTTGCAGTTTCAAAGGGCACGAATCTTATAGTGATTTGTTGTGTTATTTGTCTGGATGAATCTGTTAAAATTATCATTTGATGTTTCATTTTGCTTTTGTTTCAAGAAAGGAAACATTATAAGATCTACTTAGGAGCTCATTTCATAAAGTATTAACAACTGAAACAAACTTCATAGGATGACATCAAATTGAAAAAGGCATTTCATGCTTGAAATCAGATAGAATGCTGATTCAATTGAAGTAGTTACGAAAGCAAAAAAAAAACCTTACAACACATGTCAGTGAAATTCTAACGGTAGGAACATCTAAAATTCTAAAACAGTTTTGATCATTTCAATGAATACTACTCTTCCCACGGATAATCTAATACAATGAATGAGGACAAAACACATTGTAATCAATTAACATTTTTAATTACCACGAAAACAAAAGAAAGAATGACGAAAATGTGTTCTTTATGGTTACCGATTAAAGTAGATGTTTAATTTCAAACACATAGGTGTTAGATATATAAAAATAACAAAATTTTCTTCAACATCTTTTTTATTAGGTACAAGAACACTTCTACAATTTAACTGTAATACTAAATTTTAAAGTAAAGTTTCCTCTTTAACAATTAAAAATATTGACAAAATAAACCAAAAATAAATGCCTGAATGGTATTTCATTAAACTTGAAATTATAATTAGGTCACTTTACAAATAAAGGTCAGCTGTAAGTGAATGGACGGAAACAGGTCATCCATGGAGTGTGCTCAATGTGTCACACTGTTCTTCAGAGCCATACACCTTGATAGCTTGTTACGACATTCTGACGTCATATGATCGGTTTAAAATAGTAACGTACATTTATAAATAGCCCAAAGTACCATTAGCGATGTCTTTCGAACTCGTAAGCATCCGACACTTAAAATGCGCCCTCTTTCTGCTTAAAATAAAATAACTGTACTATTGTGTCTGCAGCAGTTTTGATGACACAAGTATGCTGTTAGCAATCCACTTAGTATGTTTGTCGTACTCAGTTAGGAGGTTAGTTGCAAATAAATCGTCTTAACGCAAAATCTGTAGTGTGAAACTCGATTTCAAATGGTTTTAAAAAGGTTTAAAACTACAACAAATTCATCAATGTATGGTTTAAAGAATTTTAAACATATATTAAACAAGTTTTGTACCACAGACTTTAGTTTCAAATGTTTGTTTTTATTTGCGACTATAAATCAGGTGTACCTACAATATTTTGCCTACACATTATCATTCATTTATATTAGGTGTTTTTTTATATTAGGTTCAAAGGGTCAGGTTATTCTCTTCCGGGACCATTTTGGTACCTATAATCCGGCGTATAATTTATGTGTGGATTTAGTTTAGTGAAAATATTTCCTGTCCCAATCTGAAAATATCGTAGGCTCAATATTGGAATGTATCGATTTACTTAAGATGAAAACACAGATCATCATCAATCTGCATCAAGATAAGATGATTTTGATTCTACTTGTGCTAATGCAGATAGCGGGCTTAAAGGATACGTTTAGACTCGCACCATCCGCGCACACAGACGCACTTCAAGAGAAATTATGTGTAATACTGAGTGGACACGGACAAATTTCGATGCAAAACAGTCGTTTTATGTTAGATGCGGATTGAGGTTGATAAGTGTGTTTCCGCCTTAAGTCTCTAAAGACTATTGCTGTATTGGTTGCCAAAAGGACCAATACCTTTAATAATTAAGACAAAGTAAAAGTACAAAGTATTTTGCAGCCACATTTTATAAAATAGTCATAAAAGACTTTAATTATATTATTAATTATTTGTACGGCTGAAATGCTGAATATAGTGAAACCTGAAAATCATAAGAACTTATGTACAAATATTCTTGTAAATCATACACCACAAATTTTTGATTAATACAAATACTTAAAGGGCTTGTTCTAGACTACCTATATTTGTAATTTATCAATAAATAATTTTCATAAACAGCAAAGTTATTAGCGTTTGTTTATATCCCAAAAAGTCACCCAATTTACGGAAATATTTTCATTCTACTAAGATAATTTTCTTTAGAAAACAATGTAGTCAAAGACAAAAATGATTATTTTATAATATGTTTTTAGGACTCAAACACCTGAAGCGGTCAGTGTGCCCGGTAGTATTTCCGATTTTTAGAAAAAGTAAACTAAAGTTATATAGAATCTACAGTTGATAGCTTTGTGACATCTATTCGTTTTATACCTGAAATGAATTCATAATAACTCTTGACTTCGGTAGAACACCCACAATCTCGCATATTACGTAAAATGTCCTGTTATTCACATTATTTACGGCGACCTACATTCAATTAGTGAGGCGTGAACGCAGACACGGAACACGCACAACACTATACCTAACCACATCACTACGCTAAATCACTCAATCTCGCGTATAAAAAGACCAATAGAAAATCTTAAGTCACTTGTACAGTGTACACAAACTATTCCGCATAATTGTAACAGATGACTCCATTTCTATTTTTTTATCGGAGGAGGAAAGTAATAATGAGTTTGTTTCTATTTTGGAAACACTTCGTTTAAGAATACACTGCCGACGATTTTAGAGTGACCTTCGCGATCTAATCGAAAGTGTTGACATGTACCAATTGATTTATGTATTTCATAAAATTCGATTTTGAACGACGTAAAATCAAATATTATTATAGTATTTAATGGGTAAAGTGGGCATCTTTGTTTTATTGGTCCGAAAATAAACAGTTATGCGTTTTCGACGTGAGAAATGAATTCTAAGTATCTTCGCGTACCAATGAATGACGTAAAGCTATGAATACCTGGTTTAATAGGTCTTGTCAAATTATTTGTTTTGATACCTTCATCCGAATTTCAGTGAAACGCTTTACGTGGTCTGATATAAATTGCTATCACATTTTTTACAAAGGCACGTGCTTTTTATTTAATATTTTTATAAGAACCTCTTTGTTTTGTGTTTATAGTGTTATAAGAGAAGTAACGTTTGTTTTTGGAGTGGGTGTATTTTTTTAACACATAAGTAGTTACATGTTCGGAACATATGCGTTCTCATTAAGAGGCACGTGCAGTGATCACCACGCTTGCTCAATAAGTATTGGCGATTTCAAATTTATTCTCACGATGATTTTCTTCACCGTTGTCAATAATGTCTAATATATACTTAGAAAGTACATATGAATTGAGAAAGTCACATTGATACTTGCCCGGATTCGAACCACAGCCAGCCTTTCGACGGGTTTCATCCAAAGTAATCACTATGAAATATGCAAATTAGTAGTCTGAAAAATCAGAAAGTTGATATTCGGTCTAAATAAAATACGTATCATATTATTGTATCACACATATTTAACTATGTAAGGCATCATGATTTTTTCACTTATTACCTTTATTTTCACCATCCTATGGACTGAATTTCATAACTCAATTACGCTAATCACAACCTTATCGATTCGATTCGTCTGACAATCGAGAAGACCTCACCTTCAACTGGAATCGAGTTAATTAGAACATTCGCTAATAAAGCTGATCGGTATTATTAACCTAATTACGTCAAGTGTCACGAGGGGTCGTCGGCATTAATTACGACAATTCTTGGTACGCCAAATCTGATGAGGACTAATTAGTCCAATATCGGAACTCGCCATCTTAGTTGCGTCATAAATAAGGTTTAAGTTGTTTTTAGATTTGCATGTTGGGACTTTACGCTCCTTTTTCTTATTTTATAGAGCGGTGCGGTTGGTGCAGTGGCTGAGCAATTGGCTGCTGTGTATTGTGTTGCGAGTTCCATTCCCGCACGGAAATATTTGTTTAAACCGAATGTGGCTCTTTGTATGTGAATTTACAAGGCTGTACCTGTAGTACACACATATTTCGCCAGTTATGTTTAAGTTTCATGTGATAGGGGGCGAGGCTATTGCCATCAATCGGACACAGTTCCAGTCTCCAAGTAACCTGCTACCGAGAATTTCTATATTATTATGGAAAAACGGAATATACCAAATAATTTACCAATAGCTTTTAGAAGTTATTTAATAACTTAGCACTGTTTTTAGTCATTAGCGAAAAGCTCATTAATACAGACACAAGTACTAAGTTTCTAACTAAGAACATTTGGGTTCCACCTATTTCTAATAATACCTTAGGAAGTAAATATAATATTCCATTACATAAAACTAAAAGCTCACAATTTACAAAATAAAAGTTAAAAACTCAACCACACTAAATTCCCTAACACTGTCAATTCGTTTCTTCTATCCAAACAGCGTTAATAGCGAGACAAAGGCAGTCAATTGTGATTTACTATGGGTCAATTAGAGTTTTAATCACGACAATAATATGCGATACAACGCGTTAAGTACTGTCAGTCGCGTCAATGGACCACAGGCTAAGGAAGAGTACAGACAGGTTCCCATGGAAAAAAATATTTGAGTCAAGAAAAAAAAAGGTTGAAACAGTTGGACCATGAGGTCCGAGTGCCTATATAGTTTTCCGGGACCGGGGATCGTCAAGTGGTTAACTCTTCACGTGGAAAGGCTAGCCTTTATTTAGATAAAAAAAATAGCGGCAATGCTGATTTGGTCATTGAGAGTTAATCCTGGCGGTCATTTGTAGATGCTTAACAGTTATTATTGGTCAGCACCTCGAATTCCTGACAACCAGTTTAATCAAAGGGTATCGTGTTCAGCATTTACTGCGCTGTGAAGGTCGGAGAGACTGTCGCTCCATGTGAAACACTGGTACAGACGCCAGCACATCAAGTTACTCCAATGTGTCAAATTTTCCCAATTGAATATGAACCTTATTCTGTTTGATATAAAGTTGAAAAACGATCAAAGAAATTTGACACATTGGGGTAACTTGACGTGCTGGCGTCTGTACATACTTAGCTACATTCAGAGACTGGAAGCCAATCCATCGTATTTGGGTAAAGTCTACGAAACAATAAAAGAAAAGGAAAGGTTTGAGGAAACTTCCTTCATGTATGACTAAATGTTATGTACATACCATATGAAATTAAATTCTAAGGGTCATTAATAAAAATTACATACATACCTATCTAAAGAATAATTTTGTGAGTTCAATGTGAGTCTTGTTAAACTAGAACGTATACAGGGTGTAACGGAAAGGGTATATACATACAAACAGGATGAATAGAGTATTTAATAACGAGTCTTTCCTCAAAATTTCAGCTCCCAACTAATAACTTTAAAACTTCACGATATTATTTAATATCGACAGATTATTAAATGCAAAATCATAACAAACGTGTCACTGCACTATGAGGGTCATAATCCTGTCCGGCAAGGTTCAAGTTTATCTATCTCGGGTTCTGCGCGCCTAGTACAGACCTATCGGGCTCTGCCTAACCGACGAAGGCGCGACGGCGCGGGCGGGCTCAACTTTACAATTATGTATGTATATGTATAAAAATGTTGCCATGTCGTTTCTTATCACCAAGAGAATCCGTACCCTTCGGATGTATATACCCTTTCCGTTACACCCTGTATAAAGTGGTTTACTAATGATTTTTCGTTATAAAGATGTGATATTGTAAGTGTTTTATGGGTAGGATTTGGGTATGGGTTCTTATCAGTGCCGTATAGACTAGAAAGTGCCTGACTTCAACCATCGTGCAGCAAACTCTTGAATGAGTGCCTAGCCAAGGAAATATATCATGTGACTTTCTCGCGTAGGGCGTTGCTTACCTCTCGCTTTGGGTTGTGGTTAAGTCCGAAAAGCAAGCGCATGGTACCCCAAATTTCTTTTGCGGTGAACATAAGTGCTATTCTGGAAAAACCACAAAATGTTGGTGAAGCAAAAGCTGTCATGTCTTGCTTAATTGACTCTTCTTTTTTGTTCTCGGGGTGGACCATCCTCATGGATGTCTTCGACCCTGTAGGGTTTATCACAATCCTGCTGACCAAAACCCTCCTCATTGTTGCGTCTCTCACCTGCGCTGGGGGTAGCGAGAACGTACGATTCTTCTGCAACCCCCGATTGATGGGGTCCGCCTCTGCTCCGCTTGCTTATCTTACCACCTTACTAATCTTAGTGTGATTTATACAGAATATTCCTGCCGGTAAAATGAAAATGAAAAAAAAATGTAATTGTTTAGTACCATATTTAGGTAGAATATTTAATACACGTAGATAACAATACATAATCATAAAAAAGGTAGCTGGAAGACTAAGAAGATTTTTTTTGGTTCGTTCACTAATAATGGTTTCACGAGTACATCTCAAAACACCCTGTTGTTAATATTCTTGTCTCAAAAACTCACGAAGGTTACTGAAGGTTACCAATCAGATTGACGTTAATGTTGATCCTAACATAAAATACTACAGTAAAAGAAACAGACACCTGCGTCATTGTAATGTATATCTTTGTGACGTTAACATGAAAAATTAATGACTCTGTTACGTCTATCTTAATGTATTTCTAAATAAAATTAGTGTTCTTGGATTACCCACTTATTTATAAAAAACTGTAATGGCTTTCAGTTTTTTTTGAAGTATTTTCTGTATATTACATACAAGTATCTTGTAGTTTTTAATCCGAATCACAATGTCAATTTTGCCCAATTTAATACTTAGTATAGACGCGCATCATCTTGTTCAATAACTAAACTATTTTTAAAATTCCACTTATTACTTAAATATACCTCATGTCTATCTAGAAAAAGACGACGAATTATGGTAATAGATCCTAAGAAAAAAATGTCAAAGAGTACTCAACATTTGTTGACTCTTTCTTGTTTCATAGGAGAGAGATAGAGGGATGTATCCTAAATTGAATTATCTTTTGTCAGAGCGATTTGTTTAAAAATGGAATCAGCTAAAGCTTTTTGTAATTTTTATTGTTGGGGCTATTCACGTAAGAATTTCCACGGTATGTGTCCAACCAACTAAATAATAGTCAGCAAAATAAACCTCATAATTTTTTTCGGCTTCAACAACAAGCAAGAAAATATCTGCTGTCCCGTTATCGCCATATCTACGTGTTCTTAAGTCTACAAATCTTTGAAAATGCGGGCGTCGTCCACCTAATTGTTGTGAATTAATTGTTACATCCATTTAAAAACCACGCAAGCTTTGTTCAGTACACAATTGTCGCTTCCTCACGGATTGGAGCAGTAATTTCTCTCATTGAGAGACCCGATGCTGTTAATTGGTCATTCCGATTATATGGGTTCGAGACCCACTTTCTGTTAATGTTTCAAATGTTAGTGAATTGTGTTCAGAGTTCGTGATTTTGTTTGAAGGGCTCGGAATTTTAGGGTATGAATAGCTGTCAATATACCTTTTGCTTTAGCTTACCAGAGGCCATTTGAGATTAAAATCACAATCTTCTTTTACTTACGTATCTACTTAAGAAAGAGACCATGCCAATGCCACATTGGTTTTGAAATATTGATTTATAAAAGTGTCAGGATAGATCTTTAAACTTTTTGTTACTTTGCTGCACCTACCATTTTCTAAAAAGTTATGTTCTGTTTACCTAATTAAGATCATTGTAGAAAGTCCTACCTAAAAACAAGAAGCATAATTAAAAATGTTAATGTCCTTGTTTTCCAATTTCATAGGCCCTTAATTATCACCAACCAAATCTCCAAACCATCACTCATTAGTCCCTTTCATATAAAATTGTTCCAGTGCCATTTTTCCGCGCTCACCCCATTAAAATAACGATGTATTTTAGCATAATCCTATTGAAAATAGAATATACAAATAAATGAGTGTAATCAACATCAAAAGAATATATATTCTGGTGAACTATTAACGTGTATTAAAGTGAATAACTCATAAATAAGATTCAGAGACACTTTACGTCCTCAATTTGCGTCGGAATCAGCAATCGTTACATTTTTCAATCCTCGTTTATCATTAAAACGTTAACATCGACCTCGCAGTTTCCACCTTAGTGAAAATAACTATTTCTCGTGATTATGAATATTAATAATATCTACGGGTTTTTTTTTGGGATCACGAGGTTGGACCTCCCACTATTCTATAGTTTTTCTTTAGAAACAGGTAGGTAAAAAACACCAAACCCACCTGCTAACGAGCCTCGCTTACTCCTTTTGTTTGCTTTACATTCATGCATACGTCAATTCTGTAAAAATCACCGCGTGAAAACTTGAGTGAAGTGAACTGTCAATGGCTAAGCATTAGTATGTAATGACAGCACAATTCGCCTTAACTTCACTCACATTTTCACGAGGAGATTTTTACAGAATATTATGGTCATTCCACATATGTAATTACATTAATAATAATAATGTTCATTTCCATCAAGGTAGGTACAAAATTTCTCAATCTAATAACAATTTAAATCTTCCTTTAGTGGTTGTACGCAGTCACATAGAATTATGGAATTCCCTAACTCCTAAACTAAGTCAAGCTCGTATTATAGAAGTTAGTGAGCTGTTGACTTAGACACAACCTTGAAATTATGTAACCGTAACAAAACAAAGATTTACCTTAAAAAATAACAAAAAAAAATGTTTAAGTAAAGAGAGCAGAAATCTATATCTATACATATAATAAGACTGTAAAAAACTGTGTCTGTACATTGAATATATTTAAAAAATAATAATTGAGGGGGGTTTAGAAACAGTAATAGAGCACGAATCCAAAAAAAAAGTCTGTCTGTTTGTCTGTTTGTTTGTTTGTCTGTTTGTTTGCACACGCTAATCTTCGGAACTACTGGACGGATTTGAATGATTTTTATTTTGTTGTATAGATATTAAGGCTGGTCAACACATAGGCTATAATTTATTTTGGAAACTGGAACACCTGATGCAGAACTGCAACAGACCAGCTAAACTATAAGCGATACAAAAATGGTCCCATAGCAAAAATTGTTCCACGTGATGAGCATTTTCTGCTGAGAGAATAAATTTGAAGATCCGGAACACCTGATGCAGAACCGCAACAGACCAGCTAAACTATAGGCGATACAAAAATGGCCCCATAGCAAAAATTGTTCCACGTGATGAGCATTTTCTGCTGAGAGAATTAATTTGAAGATCCGGAACACCTGATGCAGAACCGCAACAGACCAGCTAAACTATAGGAGATACAAAAATGGTCCCATAGCAAAAATTGTTCCACGTGATGAGCATTTTCTGCTGAGAGAATATATTTGAAGATCCGGAACACCTGATGCAGAACCGCAACAGACCATCTAAACTATAGGAGATACAAAAATGGTACCATAGCAAAAATTGTTCCACGTTATGAGTATTTTCTGCTGAGAGAATAATTTTGAAGATCCGGAACACCTGATGTGGAACTTCAAGAGCCCAGCTACACTATAACATATATTGGAATGACGTCTTAGCAAGAGTTGTTCAGCCTTATGAGCACTCGCTGTTGACGTATAAAAATCGAAGATCTGGAACACCTGTTGTGGAACTCCAAGAGCCCAGCTACACCATAACTCACATAGAAATGACGTCTTAGCAAAAGTTGTTCGGTCTGAAAGGCATTTCCTGTTGACTTATAAAAATCGAAGATCAGAAACATTTGATACAGAAATTAAAGCTATCACTAATTTCATTGCATAATTATAAAATAACATAAGTACCTCCTCGCGGTGAAGGCGGGAACAGTTCAGGACTGATTTTCGATGACGATGGTATATCGTTGAAAATTAGACTCTACTGGCTAAAACTCCCATTTTTTTTATCGTATGCCTTCGGGCTTATGTTATTTGAGTGTTTAATTTCCTTTTCCATTTATCTTCGTTACACGGTAGCTTACCCGGTAACGCAGCTGGGGAGCAGCCACTTAGATTTTAATTGATCAGGTATCATCACAATAAAACTATAACCATGCCTAGAAAGAGGTCAAATTTTTCCCAATGTTCCAAAGGTGCTAAATGATTAAAGACCATAAGATCCCAACAATCTACCGAAGAGCGTTAGGAGAGACTTGATGCTGTTCGAGAACATGAGGCTGCAACTCGCTCCGTGGAAACTTCTTGGGATCGCGAAGCACGCCTGCATTCTCAGCGTATTTACGCATCTACATCCAGGTCTCTAGAGACCAGTGAAGAATATGTGCGCGACTGACCGCTGATCGTGAACATCATGCACTCTCTCGCGAGTTGGAGACGTTCACGGAAAAAGCATGACGCTTGAGTTTTCAGCGTATATACGCATCGACTCTAGAGATAAGTGGGGGAAGGAGATGCGCGACTGACCGCTGATCGTGAACGTCACGCAACATATTATAGGCTATAATTTATTTTGGAAAATGGAACACCTAAAGTAAAAGAGATTTAAAAATGGTGCCATTGCAAAAACTATTCCACGTGAAGAGTGTTTTCTGCTGTGAGACTAAATTTGAAGATCTGTAGCACCTGTAGGGGAACTCCAAAGCCCAGAGACAATATAGCATATACATAATAGAAATGGCGTCTTAGCAAAAGTTGTTAAGTCTGATGGCATTTCCTGTTGACCAACAAAAATAAAAAATCTGGAACATCTTGAATCGTCTCGCGCATCCCATTGATTTCCCGTCCCCGGGCTTATAGAATTCGACATCAGATGTTTCAGATCTTCGATTTTGACGACCCCGTTGTCGCTGGCATAAGCAACAGGATCCGCGTACGAAGTCGCGGGCAGAAGCTAGTAATAAATAAATAACCTAAAAATAAATCTAATAATTCTAGTTATACAAAATGATTTCAATAAATGTCTACCACTTTTACAAACAACCAATACTCACACCTGTTATACCCACATAACTTACTTTTTAACTATTAAAAGTGTATAAGGGTACTGTAAACAAACGCAAAAAGCTAAACCCCTACAATTTCAGCCTGTTCGTCTAAGTCTCTGAACGTCTGTCGCTTCAGGTGGTACACAGTCTATTTACCCGGAAAGCAGGTAGGCACTATCTATATTTATCGATAAATATTGAAAAAAAAATGAGAAATTAAAAAAAATACAGTGCACATAACAAACATAATTATTATAAGTATTGCTCGATCCCATTATTAAAATATAAATTTATTATGTTCTCAGGGTTTTCGTGTTTAAGTCAATAGTGGGCCAGATACATAAAATCGTTTTACATACTTTATTTTTAAAAACAACAACACACTTGTTGTGTAGTCGATAAAATAACAGTAAATACAGTGTATCCACGGTGTGTGCGCACAATACGCACTTGGTCGGTCTTCTCTGGATTCTTTGATCATCATTTTGTTACAATATTAGACCATTTTCTAACTTTTGTTCAAGCCTCTAAGATTTCTGACATCCTCCTCAACCAAAGATGTGATTGGATGCTTGATGTTCACCAGCCATGGTTCATCATTCGGCAGCTTGACTGTAGGTACCTGAACATAAAAATATGATTTGTTACTATTAAAAGATGACGCAGTTTCACAAACATATTTTCCATGTATTTATATTTCAAATTATGCTGTTATTTCTTATAATCCTGAATCAACGTAGAAGCTAATAAATAATCGTTTTTATGAAAATGTATATTTATCATACTTTATTTTTGAAAATTAAAGACAATATGAATGATCAAAGTGTCAGCTATTTATAATATAAATTGTATCACAAGGTGTGTTTATTCAAATTTATTTAAATTGTCGTGTGTTTGGCCCATAATAATTTATTTTAACTCATCATAACTTCAGACTAAAGACATCCTCTGCTGGACATAGGTCCCCATCGTTTTCCACTATGATCGGTCTTATGCTACCTTTATTGATCGATCTCCTGCGATCTTCACCAGATCGTCGGTCGACCTTGAGTGTGTGAGAGGCGGGGGCTTCGTAATTACTTACTTATAACTAATTACTAATAGTTTGAGCAGCACTTTTTCTCGGCAAATCAGTCATTTTGCGCTGGAAATTTCTATAGTGGTATTGCATATTCAACTGTATTTTGATTACGCCGATATTTATCGGGCCATTAAAAAAATCTTCTTGTTATAAAAAGATAGCTAACAGCTGATACTAGACTTTAATTTAATCCTCGAAGCTCTACCACCTGTTCCTACAAAATACCCACTTATCCTCTTTCCTAAAATACATTACAAAATCACTAAAAAAACACGTGATTATTCCAACAAAATATTTACACACAAATTACTCATTAAGCCTCTTTAATTGCTGTTGTTCTATTCGAGAAACTTATAATTAAACGTGGATAGTACATCAAGGAGGATTTTCTGTTTCACACGTGCTCATACTTATGTCACTGAATAGAAAGGTACAGAAGGCCAGCTCCGTATATTAAACATTAAACAGGCTAAAGCATTAAGGGTTAAAGTGCCTTATTAGCCAGTACGCTTACCGCACTACCACACTTTTTTGACAAAAAAATAAATTTATGGTCTAAAAAAAAACAGTTAATATTTTTTCTACCAAGATATAATGTAAAACACTAGATGCGCGAGTCCGACTCGGTTTTTATCAGTTAATTTATTTTAAGACTTGGGATCGAGAGTTCACTTTTACTAGTACCTACTGTTTCCAGTCTAATAATATTTTTTCCTTTTTTCCTTTTATTCCTTTATTTGCAGAATATGGGTGGGTATACAGATGTTAAATTTAGATATATCGCCATACTCAGGCTCATGCCATGCAAATTTAAAGCGTAATAAAAAATAAATTACAAATTAATCAATAACAAAAGTAAATAAATAAGGCTACGAAAAACAATACCAAATGTCAAAATGTCAATAAGAATGTCAAGCTTACAATACAATATAATACTAAAATTTAAATAGAAACTTAAAAAAAATAAATAAATTAATAAATGTCAACAGTGGAAAAGTAGTTATTAAAATATACATAATTCTTTTATAATAATCGGATTTAATGTTTTTACAATTTATCATCAAGAAATTCTTTTACTGAGTAATATGATTTATTTATAAGTGTTTGCTTTAGTTTATTTTTAAAAACATTATTGTCCGAAATTTCAAGAAAGGAACTGGGTAAATGATTATATACTCTAGGAATCATGCAAAAAACACTATTGTACAAAATTCCAGTTCTATTAGGAATAAAGCTTATTTTAAATCGATGCCTCTTACTTTTTAATTTGACAAAAGAACTGTTGTTGTTTCTGACAAACATAATCATGTCCAATATGTATAAACAAGGAACAGTCAATACTTTAATTTTTGGAAATATTGGTCTACAACTTTCAGTCTGTTTCATCCTAAAAATCGCTCTAACGCATCTTTTTTGCGCTCTAAACACCATTTCTTTATCTGCAGAGTTGCCCCAGAACATGACATCATACGTTAATAAAGGGGTAACAAAGCCGTGATAAGCTGTTAGAACTGCAGAAGTATTAACAGTTTTCGATAGCATGTAGATAGCATATGAATACTGATTCAGTTTTTTACACAGCATTTCAATATGTGGTTTCCAATTTAACTGAGAATCAATGTTTACTCCCAAGAACCTTGCTACATTTACTTGTTCAACTTTTGTGTCTATGTATTGTATATCTAACCCTTTTAATTTATCAACTCTATTTCGAAAAGTCATAAATTTTGTCTTGCTTAAATTAACTTTTAAATTATTTGAGGTTAGCCATGTAATAATATTTTTTAAAGTATTATTTATCTCCATTTCCATTTGCCTTTTGTCTTTTCCAGTGAATATAACTGTACTGTCGTCAGCAAATAGAACAGTTTTATTAGATGTTACCCCAGGTAGATCATTGATATATAAAATGAATAATAATGGCCCCAATACACTACCCTGTGGTACCCCAAAATTGTTATTTTTGTAATTTGATTCGTAGGTAGTAATTTTTTTAGTTGCATGATTTAATCTTGTGATGTGTGTTGATTGACTTCGATTACTAAGATAACTTTTTACGAGATTATAAACGTTTCCCCTAACTCCATAGGCATATAACTTATTTAATAATATACTGTGATCAACGTAATCAAAGGCTTTTGTAAGATCCATATAAAGGGCACAAGCATAGTTTTTTTTATCCATCGCTACCATGATACTTTGTAAAAATGAAAATATTGCCATATTTATCCGCTTACCCCTTCTGAAACCTATTTGCTCTTTTGCAAATAAGTTATTTGCTTCGAAGTAATTATACATGCTTTTATGGATTACTTTTTCAAAAACTTTGGACAAAATAGGTACCAGTGCAATAGGTCTATAACAACTCATATCATTTTTGTCGCCTTTCTTAAAGATAGGCTTAATCATAGTAAACTTTAACTTTTCGGGGAAAGCACCGTGGAATATACAGAGGTTAATTATATGACTAAGTATGAGTGATAATTTAGTTGATACATATTTTAAAACCATTGTCGAAATGTCGTCATAACCTGTACTGTTCGTGGATTTCAGATTTGTGATTATTTTTTTAATATCATTTGGTGTAGTGGGTTTCATAAATATAGAATTAGGTTTACTTGAAATGTTAGTTGGTGTTTTATGAGAGACTAGTTTAGAAATTTGGTTAGTAAAATATTCATTAAATTCATTGGCTATGATGAGAGGGTCTTTAATTGTGACTCCATTAATATCAATTATTTGACGTATTTCTTGTTTTGGTACATTTATTTTATTTTTGTTAATTACAGCCCAAGTAGCTTTGGTTTTATTATTTGCATTACTTATGAAGTTATCGTTTTTTGTCTTTTGTGTAAATTTAATAATACGATTTAACCTTGATGAAAGTTCTGTAAAGGTTTTCTTATTATACTCTGTTCGATTTTTTCGTAACTTCCATAACAGCTGACGTTTGCGCTTGCAGCATAGTTTAATACCCTTAGTAATCCATTTTGAATTTGCTTTCGCATTAATCTTAATATACTTTGTGGGGAAGCATAAGTTATAAAATAGACCAAAAAGGTCATAAAAATCAACGAAAGCTATATTTGGGTCATCACTATTAAACACATCATTGAAACTTAAAGCATTTATGCATTCACTAAATTTTTCCATATTTTCGTTGCTATAATCCCGTTTTTTAACGAACCAATATTTTAGAGAGTAACTAAGGTTTACTGGACATGTGAGTATCTGCGCCGTGTGGTCAGACAATGCGAGTTCCAAAACACTTGCTTCGCAGCCGCGTATGTTAAACATAAAATTGTCAATGCATGTTCCACTGACCATTCTTGTTGGTTCTTTAATTCCTAATTTAAGGTTAAATGAAGACATTATTTGGTTAAGTTCAGAAGATTCTTTACTCTTTTTTAATATGTTAATGTTGAAATCGCCACAGAGTACAACCTTATTTTTACCAAGACAGAACCGATTCAACAGAGAGTCAAGTGATGTGAAGAATTTTTTAATGTCTTCAGCATTGACTTTAGGTGGTCTATAAATGCAGAAAATATATATTTTATGATCAGACAAAAGTATACCTGAGCATTCAACAATACCCTCAATTGAATATTTTTTTATATCGTTAATGGGAACAAATTGTTGTGAGTTTTGAACAAGAATACAAGATCCACCTCTACGATTCTTGCGATTAAACACCGATCCCACAGAGTAATTCGGAATGTTCAAAGAAAATAAGTCCCTACTAGACATATTGTGCTCAGTTATGCATAACACTTTTATGTCTTGTTCACTTTCCAAGGATTTTAATGATGCAAGTAATAAATCGGATTTGTTCATCAGACCGTTAATATTTTGGTGTAGTATTCTAATTTTGCTGTACACGAAAAAAATCACTAGATGTTTCTGGTACAGGTGACTCAATTACCATATTACTAGATGTTTCTGGTACTGGTGTCTCAATTACCATATCAGTTTGGGTACTGATATCACAAAAACCAGTCAACATATCGGTCTGGGTACCCCTATCATTTAATAACTGTGTACGTTTCAAATTATTCTTATTTAGCCTCTTACAGTACATATTATACTTTAGTGTGTAATCTACACGCAGAATTTCTTTTAAGAGTGACTGAGCTGTGTAGAGCGGAAAAAATATGCGTTTAGGTATCATTACAGAATATTTCATGTCTATGAAATTAGCATTTTTAAATTTAGTACATGCAAATTTAATTTCATAATTTAATTTTTTCTCATTAAGGTATTTATTACGTGGTATTTCTGATACTATTATATTAGGAATACATATATTATTTAAAAACCCTTTGAGGGAAAACATAAGCTCATTAGGGTTTTTATCATTAGTTCCTCCAAGTACAACTAAAAAATCACTACTGTTCAATTTATTTATTTCGGGTTTTGCTGCTGCTAATACTTCCTTTAAGGGGGCTCCATATTTCGAGTAACAGGATATCATAAATTCCTCTCCAGTCAGGTTTTGAAGGTTTTCTCTTATTTTATAGCCTTGGTTGTCTGCCAAAATAATAATTTTTCTTCTCTCAGATTTACTAGTCTTTTTATCAGAATCTTGTACCTGCTCTTCATTTACACATGTATTAGAAGTCACGTAATGTGTCTTAGGAGTATGCAGATCGCCTTTCGGTAATGAGTCATTTTTATTTTGGGATAAAACAAGCGAGTCCAGAGCTGTATTAGACGGGGGTGGCGTTTTGGAGCTGAGATCCTCTATCTTTCCCTGTGCAGATCCATGTGGTTCAGCACTTAAGGAATTATTTAAGTTTTGATTAGATATGTCTGATTCGGGAAACACTGTAGGGCTTTGTAAGGGCTTTTTCTGAACTGACTTTCTCCTAAGTTTGGGTGTTATAATCTTCCTATCAAATGTAGTGTTAACCTTTTTATATTGTTCAATAATTTTCAAAGAATTTTGGAGGTCTGCTTTTAAGCGAAAATTCTCTGAGTTTAGGTTTTCAATCTCCTGGTTAGCGCTTATAAGATCGTTTGTTAGTGTCTTCATTTTTTCATTTAAGTCTTGCAATGCCAGGCTATTATTGTGATAGCTATCCGGTAAACTCATCATTGTCGTGTCAAAAATACTCGATTCTTGGTGAATATTGCTTAGGTCATTTAGCGAACTGGTTTTGCATGGTTTGCGATGAGTAATATTTTCAAAATCCATGTTTAGTTAGTATCTCTATTGTGTACTTCAATCACAAAGTGGACTTTTCATAGTAAATACAGTGTAGAAGGGACATCGTCAATCATCCGGAATTCGGTTCATGATTCTGGACGCCTCAGCGTTTATTTTTCTGTCGACTTTCCCCTAATTTACAAGATTTTTGTTTTTGATGTTCGTGCTTTTTCACTGTATAAAATCATTGAACTCAATTTAATTTTTATAGAACTTTCTTATTTACTTTTTACGTTACGTTTTCATGATTTTTTACAGTTTTAAGGAAACATCGCACAGTTTTAAGCAAAAAGCATAAAACTAAGAACATTGTGGACTGTGCAGGATGTACGACGATGGCTGTAGGTATACCGCGTAGAAAGTTTTTGTTACAAGCTAAGTCACATAAAATAAAATAGACCTGGGAGCACTATCTGCAGTTTTCGCATGTTGTTTGGAACTAACCTTCTGTGAGTACCCATTTACATTGTGCTTACGTCACGTGATGGCACGACGAGTGTGAAAACGCGAAATAAAAGCAATTCTTTCTAATTAACTCTCGAGTCGTGTGTCTCGAAATAAACCCACAAACGAACACGCTGATTTACACGCCGCGACTGTTTCTCAACCAAACTGAATAATTAACGCTTCGTGTTTATTCGATTGTTTTGATTCGAAACGATTGATGGCGCGCCAATGGAATGTTCCATAACTCGAACATCACTATGTTTTTAAGGCATTAAAATGTAAATTAATGTACACGCTTGACGCATCTTTTGTGTTAACCTAATTTATAGCCCCTTAGATAACCTGTTTAGTTTTTCGTCATAAGTATCTTAGCGATATAAATAAATTATGAAAAATAAATTCGTAATCAATTGATATGTTTCTAGCTCACGTAGACGGTGACAATAACAATATTGAAATATAATTTTTTTAGTTCTATTTTTTTTATTTTGTATATATTTTACCACGCCTTAAATAGTATCGTTAAGTTAAACTACGTTAAAGTCAAATCATTTACTTTAATTAAACCACTAAACAGGCAATTTTAAACGACACATTTAGTCAGTTGCTTGTTCTAAAAGATAGTTTTGTATAGAAAATATCGGCTAAGAAACTCCATAATTACTTTTTTTAAATAGGGTTTCAACAAATTGATTCATAAGTAGGTAATTATTAGGACAGTGCACCTAGAACAAAGTCTACATAAACACTAATAACGGATGCGCTAAAATAGTTAATAAGTATCAAATATGGTTGTGTCGTAGTCTCGCTATCTACTAAACGCAAAGCGAACAAAAAGCTATACAGCAAGCGTAACTAATGAAAGATCGCGGGTTGATTAAGCAGGAGCTGTCATCGACGCTCCGGACACGCATTCACTGTACCAATCGCTGCCAACATCATTAATTGCCCGTTTCATTGCAGTTATGTTTCATTAATATTCGAAACTATATTGAGAACTGATTGATTTTTATTTTATTATATTCGCGCTCTTTTACTTGCGATGCGTCTGTGTGAGCGGCGCCATTAACATTAATTGCGGCGTCACGAGTTGCCGGTAGTAAGTACCTACTTAGCTAAAGATCAGAAATAGTGCATCTGTAATGGTAGGTTATTGAACTGTTTGCGAGTCCTAGAACAATCATTGTTTTTCTCAGTAGCCTTCTACAATGTTGCAAACGATGAATAGTTAACACATAAATAAAACCTGCCCCCCTAGCCAAGTTACAAACGATTCGTATCTATTCTCTTTCTACAGTCGAGAACGCCTCAAATCCCTTTGTTTTGACCACGTGACTTAGCAAAAGGTGATAAGTCACGTGGTCAAAACAAAGGGATTTGAGGCGTTCTCGATTGTAGAAAGAGAATAGATACGAATCGTTTGTAACTTGGCTAGGGGGGCTGTTGCCTGCTTTAGGTTTGCTAGTCACGAGCGATACAGATTGCTGAGCATAGAGTTTAATTTTTTTCTATTAGAAATTTCTTAGTAGCAACTTGGAGTATAAATATGTGTCAATAGGCCCGCCTCATAAGACATGTGACTAAACAAACAAGGCAAAATATAGCTGTATAAAAGAAAGACCTCTGCCTTACCCAGAGTGGAATCTAGGCGTGATCCTTTGTTCGAGGAGAAAATAAATTGTTGTTGCTTATAAATCACAACTCCAAAGTGAACATCACAAATCACCGAACTCACCTTTCAGTCGCCAAGCGGTCCCATCATAATTTTTCGTATAAATATAAAGCAACTTCAAATATCAAATGTCAGACTTTAATTATATTTTTATTAATTTGACACCTCGAAGCCGTTATTTCCTCAAAAATTCAACAAAAACTTTTAGACTAACACACTATTAAAATTAGCATGATAATAACGAATACTGCTCCAAATTCGGTTAACATTAATTTCTGTATAAATAATTGGTGACATTCTTTGACATAAACCTGTAATATATTTATTTCTATTTGGTATAATTTATTGTAATGACGTACACTGAACATGCGAAAATATTTATTAGAAGATAATCATTATTTCGTGGGTGGAACTCGATAAAAATACATGGAAATCTGAAAGTTATATGTATACAATAATAATAATATGATCCATTTTTAAAATCTGTTTTGGACAAGAAAACATTGATCATTTTACAAAACTAATAAGCATTTCTAGAAATAATATCGACTTTTTATTTTTTTATTTTTTTTTTTTTATTACTGATAGGCACGCGTTTGACCACTATCTCACCTGATGGTAAGCGATGATGTGGTCGACGATGAAGCACGCTTGCCTAGAAGCAACCTGTTCACTCTTGACTTGAAGACCCCTAGGTTGTAGCTATCAGGAAACACCGACACCGGCAGGGAATTCCACTCTTTGGCTGTTCGCACAATGAATGTGTTTCCATAACGTTTAGTACGTATGGTTGGGATATCTACCATGTACCGGTGGCGCAGTGCTGAACGCCTGGTGGTCCGATGATGGAAAGGGCTTGGTGGAATTAAATCGTGCAATTCCGATGCACACTCTCCGAAATATAACCGATAGAAAACCGACAGGCTAGCAACTCGGCGTCGATGCTCAAGACTTTGAAGTTTTGACACAACGAGTGCATCATTGCCGATGATCTTCTTGGCTCGTTTCTCAATAGACTCAAGCGCATCAAGCTGGTATTTGGCGGATCCGTCCCAAAGATGAGAGCAGTACTCCATACACGACCGAACTTGCGCTTGATAGAGGTTGAGCAGCTGTTCCGGCGTGAAGTAACGTCTCACCTTTGCTAAGATACCTAACTTTTTTGCAGCTATTTGAGCCTTTGCCTCGATGTAAGAGCTAAAATTGAGAGTGGATGACAACGTTACACCAAGAAGATCAAGATGGTCGGTTATCGGCACGGTTACACCTCGGAAAGATGGAGCCGGGTGGAATAGGCTCCGCTTGGCGGAAAACAGACACGCCTGGGTTTTCGCAGCATTGAACTTGACCAAGTTGGCATCACCCCACTCGGCGATTGCCTTCAAGGACAAGTTCAAGCGCTCGACCATAGCTTCTCGGAGAGACTGGATCTGTGACCCACTAGCCCGTGCGTCAGACATGTAGCTCTCGACAACAGTGCTGTCGTCTGCATACCCAAAGGTACCGGGCTTAAGCAGTTCATTAATATGCAGCAAGAATAATGTTGCCGAGAGTACCGACCCCTGAGGGACCCCGGCATTGATGTCTAACTGACCGGATGAGCAGCCATCAATTACAACTCGGATGGACCGACCACTCAGGAAGTCAGCAATCCAGTCACATAGACCAGTGGGCAGACCGAAAGAAGGAAGCTTACCAATGAGACTTTTGTGCCAGACCCTGTCAAAAGCCTTCGAGATATCGAGGGAGACGGCAAGCGCTTCCCCATGCTTCTCGATGGCCTTACTCCAGATGTGAATGGCATACGCTAGAAGATCCCCTGTAGACCGATTTCGACGAAAGCCGTATTGCCGATCACTGAGGATGTCATTAGCTTCTAGGTATGCCAGGAGCTTAGTGTTAAGCACCCGTTCCATACTCTTACAGAGGATGGACGTTACAGAGATGGGTCTGTAGTTAGCCGGGTCAGCTCGACTGCCCTTCTTGGGCACGGGCTGCACGTTAGCTTGCTTCCAATCAATCGGCACTTTTCCAGTCTCATACGAGAGACGAAATAGGCGTGTCAAGATCGGAGACAATTCAGGCGCACAAGTTCTAAGAACAATTGCCGGTATCCCGTCAGGGCCACTAGCTTTATTCACGTCAAGGTTGCGCAGTACCCTGCGGACGTCCTTCTGATGGATGCGAATATCCGACATACTCGTCTCGCATCCATCAAGAGATGCAGGGGGCCGCGCGTCCCCAGAATCCAGACGCGAAGATTCCGCAAAAAGAGAAGCAAATAAGTTCGCTTTCTCTTCAGCGGTGTGAGCCAGCGACCCATCGGGTTTCAGCAGTGGTGGTAGTGAAGGGCGGCAGAAGTTTGATTCAACCGACTTAGCCAGGGACCAAAATGCTCTACTACCAGCAGGGTGAGAAGCTAATTTGTTCCCAATTCGGCTGATGTGGTCAAACCGAGACCTCTGCAACACCTTTTTGCAAGACTTGGCAGCCCTGTTAAAGGCTTTCTTCTTCTGACTGACGTCATTTGCTTTACGCATGCGAGCATCAACCCAAGCTCTGTATGCCGCGTGTTTAAGCGCCTCAGCGCGGTTACACTCGGCCCCAAACCATGGTCGAGCTGCGCCTGACGTTGCTACATCAGAGAACGGAATGAAGTATTCCATCCCCTGCCGCAACACTTCCGTAATGGCAGCTGCGCACGAGGAAGCGTCATCCGAAGAAACAAACAGAAAAATTTATATACTATATCTGATTGTTAAGCAGCGAATTTGAAATTGAACAAGATCATTACAGTGCGAATGGGAGGACTATTGTAGATACTAATAGTTTGTAAGACATGAAAATAATACTAAATTTATCCATCTTTATTATTAGTACATGGTTGTGATTAAAGAAAACTCGTGGTTTGCTTCTTCCTACATGTTTTAGGGGCGGCTTCCCATAGGTATAACAAGACGCATTTGAATATCAGTATTTACCTCTAAAATGCTGTTGCCTGGAACGATATTCCAAGGACAGGTCGTCAGACTTAAATATGTCCCGATTAGCACAGTAGCTGAACGATTAGCTGACACGCTGCGTGTCGCGTTTTCGATTCCCGAACGGAACAAATTTTCGTATAACGTACAGATAGTAGATTTTTTTTTTCCAGCTTATTGTGTATGTGAGTTTAAATGTTTATAAAAACACCCACGGCCCGGTACACGTAAAAAAGAAAATACAAGTGTGGCGCGGCGTTTTTTAATATAATCAAGATTAAATATTCTGGCTAAGACTTTTTGCAATTAGCCAAACTGTAACGACTCTATAAGATCTACAACAACTTAACGTGCTTTTCTAGGTAAGCCAATATATATGGTCTCTTATTTATGGAGTGACCTCAGCAAGGGTTGCTTTCAACTGACCATCAAAATCGACTCGTGTTACTCTTGTACTTATCCTTTTTGTAGAAAATGCCTATTGAATAACTCGATCAGTTTTGACGCGTCTTTATGCCAACTATTCATTAAGACGCCATTCATCTAAACACAAAAATTTGCAGAAGCATTAATATCTAACAAACAATGTTTAATGCGTTTGTGAAAAAAATGAATAATACATCCCAATATTTTACTGTTCCATTAGCTTTTATAGTTGGAGGTGGCTCTCATCACTACCTACGCCGATACAATTCATTTGTCGACAGACTAAATCTAGGTGTATCTAGGCAGGTCGGTATTCGTCTAGATAAGTGTTGAAAAACTATTCAAATTGGTGCAAGATGGATGACTCGTGGTTTTTTTTTATAATTCTTCAATGGCATCTGGGAGAAGCCAATTGCGGAACTACCGTTGCTCTTTAGTCTAATTTACAATTATATGAAAAGCATAATGAATGAATGTTACATAAGTGTCATAACAACACTCAAACATATGTGTTCTTCGAAGGGTTAGACCCTTACCTAATATAATAGTACACAAACTTTGCCCACAATGTTCAAGTCCTTTGTAATAGGAGACGCCCTTATTGCCACTTAATGAAAGATAAAAATACAATATCTTTAGTACTTCATCTCTATCCTAGATTCTTACTACGGTTACATTTAGTTTTCATCAGACAAAACTATTGCTAAACAAAAGAAATTTAATTAGAAAACGTATCAAATTCCATGAAATCTCATCGTCGACCATAATAAGCAAGTTCAAGTAACAAAGTTATAGACGAGAAATCTCAAAACGACCTAACGTTCCACAAACAACAATAAACGATGTTATGCTTTCTTCACACCTAATGTTACATATCGATTTCATATCGAACTAGTACTTCCATTACCCACATAACGACACCTCATTTACCAGTAAAATATACCACATCAGTGACACTTTTGAATTTTATCTCGGATCTAAAAAACCCTTTATGCCTTACAACTCTAAATTCTGTCACATCTCAAATTGCTAATCGAATACTAATAGCCTTTAAACATCGGTTCATATTACTGTTAAAATCTTTTTGTCGTGTGTGGCTGCTATAAAAGTATCGATTTGCATATATCTTACATCTAATTTTGTATCGTAAGTAACATATTAATCAAATAGCTTTTTCAACCTCGTGTCTTCTTGATCTCTTGACATTGAGTGGTTTATGGCACAACTGAGCGACAGTTGTGCGATCAACACGATGCTCCGTTTAAATAGTTTTATGATTTATACTGTCTAAATCGGAATGTTAATCCTTTCACCATACAATGCACTCGCTAAATGTATGTATGATTTACATAGATACCGAGATGTTTTGAAAATAAATGGTAACGTTGGAGGCAATATTGTTAGACTCTAAATTATCGTTTTGGCATTACAACATTGAAGTTATTTTCTAATAACATCACTAAGTTCAAGTAGGTACTTTATTGTATACCTACTATATTTGATACAGAGATACCATAGGCAATTTCTATCAGACATACTTTAAAGTTTGTTATCTAAAGCAACTGGTCGCAGTCGTAAGTTACAATATAACAACCAGATGAGACTTAATATAAAATTCAACATTCAATCGTGTCGATTTGCATAGAATCGTAATTAAAAGTGTGTCGGGTATCGATTGCTTTCAAAATTCTATCGATTTAATTATTGCTGGCCCGGAATGATTTTATTGACAACACAGGCCGTTGATTTACTTAATTGTCTATTCGTTATCTTTATTGTGGTGACCAACGCCCAAAATCTTAGATGTTTTTTTTTCTATTTATCGACCTAATTAACATAAAATGTATAATCTTAAGATATCTATTGTAATTCTCGTATTTCGTCTTTATTAATTGCGTGTGCCTATTGTAAGGTCGCTGGCGAATTCCTCGGTCGCTTTAAACGCTAATAAACGGCTTAATCTCCGTATGATTAATGTACAGACGCCAGCACATCAACCTACCCCAAACTGTCAAATTTTCTCTATTAAATATGAATCTTATTTTGTTAAGAATAAAGTTGAAAATCTATCAAATAAAATTGACACATTGGGGTAGGGTGATGTGCTGGCGTCTGTACCTAAATGGTAAAAATGGCACCTTTACGCAACTTAACATACAGATTTGTCTTTCACACAGCTTTTTAATTGATTATTTCAGCAACTGTTCATAGAATTATTTGAGATTTCGAATAAATTACATAGTAGATAAAGGATAAGAAATATGTTTCTATTTTCATTGCACTATGAGCCAAAATGGAGGACTGACTGAATTTTAAAGTTGAGTAACTCAGTCAAGTAGATTGTTACTTTTAGTTTTACGATTAGCAAAATTAATTTTAAAACATGCAAAATAGTTTTCTTACCAATCAATCTCAAACTTAAAGGGACTTGAAAGGTCCTCTTAGTCTTATAGAACTATTTAATTACTATTTATTTATTCCAACCTATTTTGTGTCTTTCAGTAAAACTAAATTAAAAAGTATTATTATTTAGACTTACCCATAGTGTCCTCCGAATACATTAATTAAACACATAACAAACTTAACAGTGTCCAAAATATCAATGATTTTAAACATGTTCAACAGTGTGACAACGATGACAAGTTGCGCCTACAACGTACCTACAACGTTGATAATGAACTTCACGCACCATGTATAAGACACATTAAGCGCTGAGCACTTAACATGTTTGCCCTGATAACTGTCACTGATGCAATTAACAATCTCTGTAATGCTGAAGAAGTAAAGACACTTAATGTCTCCAACCAATAAAACGTCTAACTTTAACGCTCATCGTGGGGAAAGAAATGAATTTACAGCGAGAAAAGAATATAAAAGACTGAGAAAAAGAGAACGAGTGACAGATAGACAATAAAACAAATGACAGTGAGAAAATAAAACAAATGACAGTAAGATGAGAAAAAAAAATCCATGATAGTGAAACAAAAAAAACAAGTGACAGAAAATAAAACAAATGACAGTAAGATGAAAAAATTTTGTTTCCATGATTTTGAAACAAAAAAAACAAGTGACAGAAAATAAAACAAATGACAATGAAAACAGGAAAACATTTTTTTTTCTAATTCTGAGAAAAAAAAATAAGTGACACAGAGAAAAGAGTAGATGATATAACAAACAAAGGGTTTGTATTGTAACCCTTCTGCAATGAGCGATAATCATTTTGTAAACTGCTTAAAGGTGTAGATAGGTTATAAGCACTCAGCAAGCGACACGTTAAAATGTGGCTAACTAGCCACACTTGACCTGAGTGTCGCGTGCGTGCGTTAGTCTGCCGTTTTTGAAGATCGAATGTTATTAAGGTAACCTCTACACCTTTTAACTTATAATATCATTGGGTGCAATGGTACAAGGCAATAGATGGTTGCTGTAATACCTATTCATTTATTTATTTGTAAGGTACACCAATTGAATGACTTTTTAGGGTCCCTTTCTTTTTTAAATGTCTTACTTTCTTTATTATATTTTTGACCTTAGCAATAAATCTTATTTATTCTGTTCTTTTGTGATATGTTATCATGACATTGGTGCCATTACATTGCGTTTGGTTCATATTTGATGGGTCTCAAGGGCTCTACGGTACATCAAGAAATTCTGCCAAAGCTAATGATTGATACGCATCTAAGCGCAAGCATAATAATCGAAATACATACAAACGTAGCTATGAATAATTAACATGACATAAACATAATACTTGATTAGGTTCTAAGAACACGCAACTCGAAAACAAACGAGGCCTCACTTTCGACCGAACAATAGACAATTCTACTCGTAATTAGAGAGTTGTACATTCCGAACGATCTTTCGGATCGATTACGGTTGAATAAACAATTCCTTCTTATTTTTTTTTATTCAAATAATGTTATAAATCAAATACACGCCGTTAACGTCCCGAAGGAGAGGTCATTTATCAGAGCGACGCGGGCGCAAGTACGAGAGACGCCATTGTACGGTACATTAATGTTTCCTTAATTGTTATTTTATCGGATTCCAATATGGCCGCCACGCGCCCGTAATTAGTCTCTGTACGGATTGAATGATTTTAGCTGTTCGATTTTTAAAAATAATTAATGATATGGGCACCTTAAGATTTCTTTGGCGTAATCAATAACATCTTGGGTTTGTTGGAGGCGCATTTAAGTTTATTTTATTCAGTGTTTGTAATACGAAAATATATGTAGGTATAATATCCTATACCATGCAAATAATAAATAACGATCAGACCAATAAAATTCTATAAAGTTATTTGGAAAAATTACTACAATTTTAATAAAATAATGCCTTTTTAAAAATATTATTTTAACGTTAAACGATTATGTTATACATAAAACTATACATACATATCTTGTTTTACTCAGTGCAATGTATCAAAGCTGTTTTACACAAGGCGTTGGGTTGGCGTTGAGTTTTAACGAATAAATTGTAAGTTAATGTCAAAAACACAAAAGGTTTTTAATTGTTATTAAGATAATTTGAATAATCTATTAAAATTCAAATTAAATTATTACTATCAATGTATAATAGAACTTATATTATTAACTGTTCATGTTTTAAATTCGTTTGTGAAGACATTATAGTAACACCTACTGTTTTATTACTTTTCGAAAACCGAAATACTATAAACGCGTCTTCCAAAATGTTAACCGTATAATTAATAAAATATTAATAAGTAACGGGTCTCTCGCAGTTGGACATCCCATAGCCCAGTTCTACAGACAATAAAAGTAATCTAAAAAAAACTTACTTTGGCTTTTTTTCCATTCAGGTGAGAGAATCAATAATAGATAAAAATGAAAAATTCCTAGTGATTTAGCTGAATACGTACTTTGTCATCTTAATCCAACACAGAGAAACTCTGAAAATATTAAAAAAATCATAAAACGACGCTCAAAACTGAAATGAAATAAAATTGTCTAAAAACTAATTGTATTAATTAACATGCTCATCAATAGCTTATCTTCCATCTACAAGATGAAACTCTATCCTTCAGATGACACCTTCAAGTCGCGTGGGACGATTCTAAATTTTTCTCACACTCTTACAACCTCACCAAAATGTTGTCTACCCCGTTAGAACTCTGTTTAATCATCGACAACTTTTGATAAAATACAAACTTAATATTCAAAGTAAAAGTTATAAGTCCTCAAAGTTTTAAATCCAGCAATCCTGTGACAACATTTTAAAAGGGGTACTGAGTCCAAGTTTACGACGAACATAAATGCCACATAAAAAAGGATAAAAACTTTTAATTTCTTCCCTCTTAAATGAGCCGGTGTTAATTTTAACTCGCCTGTAGGAATTATGTATACGGCATACACTAATTCTTTGTCATTATAAGGTATTTTATGCATTTTTTTCTTCCATAGCTTTAAGCCGTAAATAATGTCCGGTTATGTTTGTTGGTTTAGCTTTAACGTGTTTCATTTAGATTAAATTCTAATTTATTTTATGGAATCTTTGAATTTTTCGAATGGAGCTCATAATTTTGGTTTCGGTGCACTGTGGGTCAAAGTGTTTCTTCTTTATTGTGTTAGTTATTGTTATATGAAAACTCGTTTCTTGCATGAAGTAATTTCTGGAGAGAAAGATGTATTTAGTATTTGTGTGAAGTGGTCTCTTAGTTTGTACTTACTGTCGTAAAACAACAGGATGTTGTTGTAAAATTAAGTCATTAAACCCTTTTCCTTTGTATTTCAAATAGGTACAATATTAAAGTTTTAGAAATGTATGGTGTTAAAAGATTATAACTTTCGATACTTAATGGTAAAAGACTAAAGGTAAAATTTTAATACCTCAAAAAACAATAGAATTTAAACTTTAACACTAAGAGAAAAGGTTGATATTACGATTATTATATAGTTGCAGTATTTGTCACACTCCAAAATGACACTATCTCAATGTTTACGAAATAAATGCCCTAATAAAGATAAACTCCCAAACCCTAATTAGTGACAAATTGGTCGCTTTTAAGAAAAATATACGGAACGAAATGCATTTAGAATGAAGTGACACACATACATCTCAGAAGGTTTGGCAGGACTTGATAATACTTGAAGCCCTATGGGAGAGTCTGAAGGTCGTAGTCAGATTGAGCCTTCATTTCTTCTTTCTTTGTCTTCTTCTTTTTAAAAAACTTTGCTCCACTCTAGGAATTTGTCCTGCATCGTGTGGGTGCGCTTACAAAAAATTCATCTCACACATACGAACAGTCGCGAATTTTGTTTATCGATTGTTAATACTGACCACTGCCTCAAATTACTCACTGCAGTGACTGCTACATTGGTCTAGTGTTCCCAAGCCCTACTGGTACACATAGTTCTGAGTTATTAGACTGATGTTTCCAACTGAAATTTCTCAGTGGCAGCCTGGAGTTTGGGTCGATGCCAGTTTGACAGCATCTAATGGATAGTTACCCATTATTTGGCACTTAGACGTAACGTACTATACAGGGTGTCTCATTCAAATGGGTCAGTATGGGAAAGTCTGAAACTATAAGACATACGAAGAACTGTTCTGAGGAACCATGTCATCGATTTTAATAAAAAGAGAAACTGCATTCATACATTTTAAAAAACATCTGTACTTCGTTCGGGAATCGAACACGGTTATTTTGAAAAAAAAAAACCGACACTATTTCTATTTAGATATCGATTGTGTAGGTCTTAAGCAGTAAATGTCTGTATGAAACATGATGTCTAAAATGAATAAAATGCATTGTTTCCACATACTTTAATTTACTTTAGTAGGTGCTCGAAGTGAGTTCTCTTTTTATTAAAATCGATGACATGGTTCCTCAGAACAGATCTTCGTATGTCTTATAGTTTCAGACTTTCCCATACTGACCCATTTGAATGAGACACCCTGTATAGGAAATTTATTGTGTGTGTACAGGAGGTACTGAAGAAGACTTGGAGAAAATGTGTATATATCTATGCAATATAACATATCTTCTTCAATCTTTAAATAGTGAATAAACAACAGCAATATATTATTACCCAGCTACGCTTGTGCCCATTTCATTTTATTGTCCAATAACAGACTTCATTCATTTTCATCACAGAACGAGGTAATTCACGCATACATATAAATGATAGAGTTTATAGTTAATGGTGATGGAATTTGCATAGCAATTAACACAGATTGCAAGTTAATGGGTAGCTAAATCTGTTTTTAGTGCTATAATCTGGTTAATACTTAATTCTCTAGTAGGTATAGGGTTCCTTAAAAAAATAGAAATATCACATTAATCGGCAAACACTTTAAATTCTGGTCTGGTGTCCAGAAGAGCATTCATTTATCCAATATGCCATAAATGGAAGCTTGAAAATAACTATATGTTTGATTATTAAAAATGGCCTGAGCAGTTATTATTCATACTTAGTTAATATTACAAAATGTACACGGGATGGATGATCTCGAAGGGGTTGAATGATACTCAGAAGTATGTCAATGAAAATTTTTATTCAAGCAAATTATCCAGAGAGTCATTAGACGACGGAGAATCTTAACACCGAGTTATAATACCGCGTCATCAGCACAGCGCCATCTATTGGTAGAAATGTAAACAAATATATTTGACGTTTTATCTTACCCAAACACTCGTCTATTAGAAGCTATTAATCATAAACTAAGGGTTATACTGAGAACCTTTCGATCGATTATGTGAAAATCTCACCTTGAAAAGTTACGTAAAATTAGCGTGAAGTCAGTTAATTAGTTAATTAATCAATCTCTAGCATTAGGACGGGATACCGTTCACTTTAATAACACTTTCACGAGGGAAATTTCACAAGATAGCACTATCTAGTGTTTCAAATTCATTCATCAGGGGATTTTCAGAGACTATATATCTCTCGCTCTGTATCATAATCATAGTTTTTCTTGTGTTATTTAGTTTGTTGCAAGTTGAAGATTGTTTTAACTTCATAAGATTCTGTCAGCTTCATTGTCTCTGTACTACTTCTTTCACTAATCGTCATTGTTAATGTCTTACAACACTGAATGTGAAGTCATAATAATATATTCTTATCGGTTTTCAAAAACTCCAAATGCTTACAGACAAAAAAAATCGCTGAAGATCGAATAACAAAATTAAACAAACAGAAAAAAGTAAAAATAAGAAATCAAACGGAACCCCTAATCTTAATCTTGTTCACACTCGCCCACTTGTCATTCCTTAACGCCCACGCGACACATACTTAATCTAAATTATTTAAATTGCATATTCACATATTCAACAATCACAATTCACATATTTTTATGCTGTTTAAGGATATTTTTATCAACATGCTCGGTTTTTTGTTTATTTTCTTATTATCGATAGTCTCGTGTTTGCCCATTATCTCACCTGATGGTAAGTGATAATGTGGTCGACGATGAAGCACGCTCTTGACTTATGACCCCTAGGTTGTAGCTATCAGGAAACACTGACTCTGACAGGGAGTTCCTCTGCTTAACTGTACGCATAATTAATGTATTCCCAAAACCTTTAGAACGATCCTGTCCAGCTTTATCACGTCTTCTACTTATTCTTCTTTTTCAGGCTCTTAAGGTTTCAAGAGGATGAACCCTGGTGAAAAAAGGTAGTCAGTAAATTCAGTATTGAGGTCGACCCAGAATGTTTCGATACCCCTGTAGATTCTATCACGTTCATTGTGGTATCTAAGACAGTTGATTGGTTTCTACGGGATGAGTTGGGCTTTTTTGGTGGTCTCCACAGTTGATTCTAGCGTTCAGAAGTGGCAGTAGTTTGGGAATAGAATGGTGGGATTCTACAAAAAACAGACTATCACAATGATCAATTCGGACAATATTTATTACTGTAAGTAGGATAAATCTTATGTATGGCAGTGACATTTTTAAATTGACTGATCCCTGAGAAGAAACGTTGAACGAAACTCAGAGGTCGTGGTCTCTTTGAAAGTTCGGACATTAGATTAATAAAGATAATATGCGAGCCTAACGATGTCTGGAATTAATTATAGGTACTACAACATTAAAATAGTTTAAGAGTTTGAATCTTGAATAATTAGTGCATTAGTTGATCACCGATTTAGCTGAGAATTTGATATCGCTTTATGTTTGGAAGAGTGAAGATGTTTCTCAATTACCATTTAAGTAATCAATGAGAGTCATCCACCACAAAGAGAATCTTATTTTAGAGATAAATAGTTACAATTTTGGGTTGGGTTGATATATATATATATATATATATATATATATAATAAGAGGCCTTTACCCATCTGTATTACAGGATCGCAATGTGCTAACAAATATCTACAATTTATTCATTCACTCTGTCCACCTTAAATAAAATACCGTTTATTATATATAAATGTACAAGTATTTGTATGGGCGTCAAGTAAATATTCGTTCCTTTGTGTAAACTTTCACCCTTAATGAGCACAGTCGAGGTGTCACCGAAGTCATCCGATGTCACGAACTATTACGTATGTGGTCATGGAAACACGATGGGAATCACTTGCTATCAATAATTTATTTTGAACGAAAGTAGGGACGTTGATTGAATGTTTATTAGAAAGAGGGTCTTAGACATAACAACAAAATAATATTTCACAATGTAACTTTACTATGGGAATTAAAAAAAACCTTTTTTTAAAGTTGGTTGGTTGGTTGGTTGTAAATATGATATAAATATTCATAAGAATAATACTATTTTAAATTGTAGTTTATACAGGTCTTAGTGTTTTCAACTTATAGACGAATAAAGCAACAGTTGACAGTAATCTGTTCGTTGGCAATGAATCCAATAAATCAAACTTATTTACAGCCAAGTAAGCAAAAGAATTAACAATGTAATCCGTACAACACGGACCGACTAGTGACTCAAGCAAGACCAAGACCAAAACAGACATTCCTAATTAATACCACAGACTAACAAAAAAAAAAAAAGGTCGCAACAGCATAGCAATCGTACACGTAACAAGAGCCGGCCGACCCGGCCGCGCTGTGCCCATATATTTACTTTATCTTGTACAATACACTTAAATACAAATTAATACAAGCAAAGGACCGGACCTTAATGGCAAGCTCGACTGTTTATTTTACACCTCGCGATGGGCCATGCCAGTTTTATTTTTAATTTTTTTATTGGTCACACTTTGGGCCAGCTTTCGGCTTTTAGCGCCTTCGGAAATGTGGGTTGGTTCTAGGTTTTTTCGTAGAACTGTTTGTTAATTGATTTTTGGGTTCGGTTGAAGATAGTTTTGGTATGCAACATAACATGACAAATACACACGACAAACGATAACATTGAGTTTTGAAAATTAACAACATTCATATTTTAAATGATAAAAGTCAAATTATTATAAGACGAAAACAATTAGAATTAACTGAACTTTTAAAAAAGGAACCTAACAGCTTTTCCTTGTAAAGTCGATGATTCACGACTATCAATACAACGGATCATAATATAGTGGGTACAAGGTGTGTCGAAACTTACCACTATCTTCAGAATTTGAATTGGAACTGCATAAAAAAGTGTTATTAACACAACACATTTTCAGCGTAAAAATACAATTTTATTTTTATTCATCGAATATTCCCGATATCGACAGTTTTGTAGCCAAACTTATCGCCTTAGAAACACAAGCATACATATTCATTTGTTTACAATCCCAATTCCCATCTAGCGTTATCTCAACTAAGGATATACCAACATTATGTAATAGTCTGTTGAAATTGCAAATAAATGCAACTCAATTAGTTGAAATGCATTTCTGAGGCGTCGTAGCCGTTATTTAGATATACCTATTGGTTACAGACACGGTATCGACATTAATATTCGAAAAATATTGTCAAAGCTCCTCTCTGGTCGATAAAAATGTCGGGCCACACGCAGCAGGTCATTAGACACCTCCCGGAGGAAAATAAATTAAAGAAAACGAGAAATCTCGATCGTCAACCTTATTCACAACGAACAACCTTCAATTTACGCTTTAATCTCGCCATTGACAACGTCCAATACTGTTTTTAAAAAAGCTCGTACAACTCACATCTCGAACACAAGAAGCAATGTATTGGGTTTTTACGATTGGAACGTGTTGCGTGTTTATGAATAGGGATATAAGCTTGGGATCAATTAAATGCCATAAGATACAAGCACTATAAGTCAGTTCGAAGCGAAATCCAAGAAGTAATGACTAACAGTCTATTTTATGGTGTAAAAAAGTTCGTGTTTCGTTTTTACTTCGTCCAATCTCTTTAACAGTGGTTTAATTTGCTCAGACTTGTTCGATGTAATTAGGTAAATGGTTTAGACTTGCTTCCAATTGTCACTTGTTAGGATCTTATTAACTCAAGTTACTACTTCTGATTGTTGTTTTAAATTGGTACAATCTAGTTTATCTTAAGCTTGTTTTTTTTTATGTTTGACTGAGAATTGGTTTTCAAAGATAGTTTTAATTTGAAAAGTCATGCACAGCAATAGTTCCTGCAAAGCAACTGTTTAAGTACGGTACGCTCCTGATAGTACTAAAAGATTCCAAGAAAAGTTCGTTGGCGTCTTCTTAAGTACGGAGGAGGCTTTAATTAATTAAGCCTCCTCCGTTTAGTAGGTACGAAGTTTTATACAATATTATTTATGACTGCTAATACAAGTAGTATTAGCAGTCATAAATGTACGGTATTAAAACTGTTTTCACAACCCTAAATCATCTTTTCAGCCAAAAGGCTTCAAATGTTGGACAAAGGTTTCACCCAAAGATTTCCACAACGTTCCGTTCTGTGCTGCTCTCATCTCTCGACTTTCTCACCAGAACGGTAATTCGCGCATTTTTCAAGATCGTTCCTATTCTAATCTCAGTGTCGATCTGTCAAAAATACGTCAAATTCCCCTTTATTTTTGACAAGTTCTTGACACTGATTGTCGCTGAGATGCATTTGCGACTGGATTTAGATCGTATTTAATTAGAGGATTTGGCCACAACGCCAGTCCACGATTTTAGGGCCACCTGCCTATACATTTTATACATCTTTTCTTTTTATATTCTCCTCGTTGTGTTGCGAGACTGGAAAAATCTCAGCAAAATTCCAACTAATTTATATGACCCCCGTGCAATTCCTAAATTATTCTTTTGTCTTTAAAACAAAGCTAGCAAGCGGATCACTTAACAAGTTACCATTTTACAACCATCACGAAGTTTCCAAGAATACCAATATCCTTTCTGAGCTTGCTTGAAACAATTAAAAATCTATTCTGTATGCGCAATGACACTTCTCTATCCGCTTAGTTCAGCTTTTGTTGCCAATAAAAACTGTTTATAGTAATAAATATACTATTTCGATGCAAGTCAGATGGGTAAAAAATATAAAAGAGTCCATCTGGTAATTGTTGGACACTAAAATAAGGTATTTTATTGTCAACATGTTACTTAATTAGGTTGCAAACGTGGTCGGACATGTCATAGCGTTTGTAGTACGATGACCCAATAAATTAATGGATTTCGTAGATAGGTTTATTGTTTAATGATTTTATCAGTGTTAGATTGAAAGGATGTAGTGAATTTTAATTTCCTGCGCACTAGGTTGTGCATTACCTATGAAATTTAAAGAGTAGATGGATCGACACGGAGACAAATAGTATACAAGACTAGCCTACATATTTAATAAACTACCTGAAAGTTTAAAATGTATACCGAATGACTTAACGTTCTCAAAACAGTTGATTTCTCTGCTAGTAAAAAAAGCCTACTATACCATTGAGGAATTTAAAACTGACAAATTGTAAATCGATTGTATTAATATAGTACCTACCTACCTAATGTAAATATTAATCAAATAAATTTTAATGAGTAATACTACTATTTTCCCATATGATTATTTAAATGAATTGGCAATTATATAATTTAATTTTAAACATTAAGTAAGTATCGGCTTATTAACTATTGTTTAGCATACTTTAATAATTTGTCATAATAATGTTAATTAGAATAGATTTAAGTAATATAATGTGATTTAAAAATTTTGTATACAACACATTTTCAGTGCCCTTACAGGGTGCATGTTTTAAAACTGTGTCATGAAATTTTAATGCATGCCTAATATCCAGTGTTTTACATGTCAGCAAATAAATAAATAAAATAAATAAGTATTAAGTTTATAAATTCTTACTTGGGAAACAAGTGTAAATTGGGCGTTCATATCAGACAAAACAATCTCTATGTAATGCATTATTAATTTGTGAAAAATACTGTTTGTTAAATTCGTTTTTTTATGGCTGAAACATAAAGTTTGAGATTTGTGGTTATTCGAGACTGTGTACGGACACGTGTCAACGAGTGCAACAATCTTATCAGCAAACCATTACAAAATCTAACCAACCAATTATATTGCATTGACAGATGATATCCCAACGTCAATGTGCATAGTGAGAGCCAAGTTTAGTAGTTAACTCGTTAATTTACGACACTTGGCGTGCACTACACACGAACGTAAATCAAGATGAATTACTGCAATGATCGAATCTGACGATCGACGTCTAATCCTGCATTATTATGTTGCACTGCCAGCCAATGGAAACCTTTACAACATTTAGAACCTTATCATAGCATTAATACGAAGCGTTAGCAACGTAATTAATGACAGTACGGAGTGAGAAGTTTTTAATAAAATGTGACAAAAAACCTTGATAAAATTTTTCGTAAGCTGGTTGTCGATTGAAGATTTGGTGATCCAAAATTAGTATCCAATTCACTAAGTAAACTTTAAGTTATGATAAGTATCTCAGATCACGGGTGATGCTAAAATATTGTCAGGGCAAAAAAACAAAAAAATAATTTGTAAGTTCATTAAAAGCTGAGACGAGTGTAAAAAGTCAGACGAAAATTTCGTAACTTCGAAATAATTTTCACCGAAAATAGAAACCTTTTTGTAAGTTTACTGGAAATAACATTGAATGATATTTTTGCTATCATCGTTACCATGAGCTAAAATATGATTTGAACTGATAAACTTTAGTTTATGAAAAAATAGTGTTGGTAGTTATACTTAGTCAGTGAGTTCTAATTCCGATTGTGGTCAATATTCGATTTCAAAAGCTTAGGTTGAAGGGTACGTAATTCGCTAATTTTAGTTTAAGTTCTATATACCTAATAAGGTCCTGTGACCATTATCAGGGCACAAATTCAAACTCTGTGTTGGAACAACATTTTTTATGATGACCCCTGAAGTCGGTTAAAAACGAATTTGGCGTTTTTAGATAAGCTCTTTTCTTAATTAACCCGCTAGTTAGCTTGACTCACCTCACGATTATAACATTTTGTGTAAATTCATATTCTTATTATTATGGCCCTCAAGATCGTACTAATCTGCATATTACAAACAGGTACGGTGTAAATTAAATAAATTATTCCCATATAATCTGGGTTACCAATCTCCAATTACAATTTAAATTATCCAGTATTAATTAATATTTTAATCCAGCAATTACAAGTTATAAGATACTAAGTATTTAAGTAGTTTCGATACTGTTAATTTTACTGTATAAGAGAAACTTCATTTAATTAGCTAACCATTAAGGTAACGACACGCATAAGAAAGGTCAATAGGCTAAAAATTTGCTTAAAAACTTGCCTTATGTATATTTATATCGACTAATTCCAGTGTTGAATTAATCGATTTTAGATAATCGACTAATGCTAGTTGAAATGAACTAATTTGTAAACAACACTTGAATCGATTAAACCTGTTGGGTGTATAATTATTTTGTTGTGAGTATTTTTGCTATGGCTTGAAGTCAAGGACATATTGGAACAAGTCACATTGTTTAAGACACACGTAATTCTGATAGCAATGGTGACCACATCATGAGTCTAGTTCATTAAGGGTATTACACTAGGGATTTTCGCACAGCTAGTATTTTTCATAATAAAATAGAAAGTGATAAAATGATAAAAATGATAAAAAGTTTTTATTTGGAACATATAAGGTACAAACAATATAATATGAAACGATGATAGACGCTGTAGTTAAAAGAAAAACTGTGGCGCATCTATCAACGCCCACCTTCAGAAACAGATTACATAAGTTGTTCCATAACAAAAGTGTATTGAGGAGACTGACAAAATTGTCGAATTTGTGCAGTAAGCTTTGGCGCAGTTTATTAAAGCAACTTAATGTATGTAAAAACTTGAGGAATAGTCGAATCAACAGATTTTAGCCTGTCACTTGCCATTTGCCAATGTTATTTACGAGAATTCTGGGTTTTATAATAGTAATAATACTCTACTCTAAATAAATAATCTTTGTATCGTAAGTAGGTGAAATACAAACCATTATTCTAATAATATAATCCATTGGTTTAGCCAAACGTAGAATTTACCTATAGGACATATACATCAAACCTAAATACAGATCAATTTATTACAATTGGCAGCACATTAGCCATTAAGTATGATCTCAAAATCATGTGGTATTCTCAAATGATGCACGAGGAATGTCAGACGCCTTTTAGAACAAAATCTAAAATTACAGTCAAAAGTCATTAATTCAAAATTACATGACACAGTCCCAAAAAAACCCACCCTTCGCCACTTCCTAGTGTTGTTGTGAACAAATGAGAACATTTCATTTGACACAGTTAGCGTGGTAGAAAAATATTCTGTTACTATGTTGTACTTCGAAAACTTACCTTTGGGCCATTTTTTTGTTAATTTAAAATAATCTAGCTTTATCAGCGATTGCGCATCAGCAAATGAAGAAAAACTAATTGACACCGAAAAGTTTGAAGATGGCCATATTTGATTTTCGAATTAGCTTAGATATTCGTTGAATTACGATTCACAGTAAGTTCTCCGCCACCAAAATGACGTGTCATTAATTATTACGCAGTGTCTTTAACCGAACAGGACAGACTGTTACTGTAAACAACGGTTCTGATATTCCAAGAACAATACAATTGGATACTACTAATGAATCGCAATATGGCGCAAGGTGTAGTCTACCCGTCAATACACTACTTGATGATTCGTTAGGCAATGGATACTAGGTACTCATTAGTCTTCTTAATATATTGATTGTAGATGACCAGAATAGTAAATATGATGCACCTTGCAAAGCACTTGAACATAAAGTCAAGACTATATAAGTCGATGCTACTGATAGAAAATTAAGTGCATCAATGATTTTGAAAGACCACCCATGTTCTGTGAATGAATGTCATGTTTGTAACGCAAGAGACATTCGAAGCTGTTGATTCATATGCGAAATTCTAGGAATCAACAACGTGCGAGTGTGACGTTTTAAAAATAACCAGAATCAGCCAGCTTATTCAAATTCTATCTAGGTGTAACCAAAAGGTTTATATTAGGCACAAGGCAATATTAATCCCATAAAACAACCTAACGAAACCCACCTCAACAGAAAGTATGAGCCAACCCGCACATGCTTGTGGGTTTACGTCATCAGTACGTGTTTTACCGCTAACAAACATACATTAATATGGAAAGCTCGCCTCTGCCAATGTGCCAGGCAACGCTGCCCCCACGAAGATGGCCATTGTCTTTTCAAAACGTGACTCCAAATGTTAATTGGACTATTAAAAGCCGAATGCGGGTCATTTCGGCCATTACGAACGGAGCCCTTTTGAATATGTATAATAAAATTATTAGATGAGCTGAGCTCAATTTGTGTGTTAGGTTTCTAATGAGGTTATGCGCTTTCTTGTCACAGATGGCGCTTGCGTGTTGAATGCGCAAACGCATAGCCGGATGCGCGAAATGGATTTTGTTGTGTGCGTAACTGTGCGCATCGGATGCAGAATTTCATATTAGCGCCCTTAGTGTGGGAGCTGAGATATTAATCGTTTTTGTATTCATATGTAAGCCGTTAAATAGGCTAGTGGTATGTTGTACTTATACGTGATCATAGTTTGAATTATACAACTTCGATTACTGACGTTCGGCAAAGAATGGATGATGAGAGTTTAACTAATTGTGGGCCTGATGCACTCCAACGCTGTTGCAATACAAAACTGATTCATGATTTAAAAAGTACAAACACGTTACTGAGCTGTTTAGGATTGCCTTTTAGGAATGAACATAATTTTAGAACCGTGACTGCGTTTTGAATGAAACAATCCATTCCTAGCCTAGTTCAATATGAGGAATTTAATCTTTGCATATTCTTTGAGCTTTTAAGCCTCCTGTAAAGGTTAACTAGCAACTATTTGATAGCTAAACTAGCGGTACTTGAGTATAATTGCGCAATTGAATAAACATACATTTTTTTTGCAAACACATTGCGTATGGGTATAATAATAGTGTTATTTTCAGATTCAGGATATGAAATGATCAGGGCCTTTAAAAACGAATGGACAAAAAGCCTATAACACTGAACAATATTTACTTATACTTGATTATTTTTAATGGTGGAGTGGCCCGGAGGCTTAACGGTTTGGTTTTAAACCTAAAAAACTACATATTATGTATTTGTTATATATTCATAATAAATAAATAATTAATAAATATTTCAAAATTGTCACACAACGCCATCTAGTCCCAAACTAGGCAGAGCTTGTGCCAGGTACTTATAAAAATACTTATATATTTCTAAATACTTACATATACCTTTATAATAACACCCAGACAAAAATGATCCTGCTCATCACACAAACATAATTATTTTGTCTTGGGTGGGAATCGAACCCAAGACCTCCAGTTTAGCAGTCAGGGCCACCAACTACTAGACCAACAGGCCAGTCAATTAAATTTATAAATTAATACTTTTGTTGTAAATGACTCATGATTGTACAGACGCCAGCACATCAACCTACCCCAATTTATCAAATGTCTGTGATAGGTTTTCAACTTTATTGTAAACAAAATAAGGTTCATGTTCAATTTTGGGAAAATTTGTCAGTTTAAGGTTGATTGATATGATAGCGTCTGTACACAAACAGGAAGATGTTCAGTCAGTGAGCTGCGTTACCTGTTCCATCTTAGAAACAAATTTAAGAGGAAAGATGGGTCAGACAACGTAGCTCACTGACTGACACGTCATGAATTCTTCTTTTGAAATTCTGAAATTACCATCTGCCACACTATCCTGCTAAAACCGCCGGGTGGTTGTTTTAGCAGGACAGATGATTGATATGGATGGCTTTGTCCATGATTTGAACATAACCAACAATAGAGTTGGTGACTGCATACTGTTAGTATCCTACTAATCTTACTAATATTATAAACGCGAAAGTTTGTGAGTATGGATAGATGGATGGATGGATGAATGGATGGATGGATGGATGGATGGATGGATGGATGGATGGATGTTTGTTACTCTTTCACGTAAAAAATACTGAATGGATTTTACTAAAATTTGGTATGGAGTTGGCTGACACCCTTAATTTACACTTAGGCTACTTTTTATCCCTGTTTTCCCACGGGAACGAGACTTACGTGGGTCACCAGAAAGCCACCCCGTAAAAATGCTGATTAAGTGAAGGCAAACTGCGCTGCAAATTTTTCATACCACTGTGATACGAGTACTAAATAATGCCAGGCCACTGACAGTTCTCCTTTACTTTTCCTAAATTTTATAGGGTAATTTTTATAAAGTAGCCAAAATATAGATACCTAGCAACATTGAGGTGTAAATTAATAAGCAAACACACTTGGTATCTTCATAGGTAAAAAGGGCCCTAAAACTAACTTCATAATATTATATTCGAGACGTTTTAACAATTTTAAAATCACACACGTTTGAGTGTTACGTTTGCGTCAAGCATGAGGGCTGTGTGATAAGAAGAAGAAAGAAACAACCGTGGACTGAGTGGGCAAGCTTGGGGAATATGGTGAGCCATGGCCGATTTTTAAAGAGTCTTTCCGCGCTACATTTGATAATTCGTTCTATTTTTATTAATAGGTCAACCAAGAAGGTGGTCCCGCGAATCCCGATACAGGTGTGAGATAGAACCCTGAGGTGGTTTTTAGTCAGTAAGAGTCTGACAGACCTCACCACGCTCCCCAGAACAGTGGATCTCCATGAGCAGTTTCCACTTCGATTAAAAACAAAACTGCAGAGTATAAGTATAGTCCTTTAATAAATTAACACCTCTGGCTAGTATACTGATGATTCGTCAGTCCTGTTTTCTTATGATAAAATGGCTCACTTACTGAGTAAGTAATCGTATGTTTAGTTAGTATGTAATTTAGAGGTAACCTTATTACTTTACATAGAAAAATAGACACACAAATTGTTTATTAAATGTTTGCGAATACGTGTCCTGCATTCAAACTTCGTAAAATAATTTACGTATTGCGTTTTGGCTCATTATCCTGTACCTACAGTTTCTTTTCGTAGAAAGCTTTTTGGTTCTATGCCAGGACTGAACATATTCTGTTTTTGAATAAATTTGCTTACTACAAGATAAAAAACATTGTTTACTGTTTAGAAGACAGTCGTTAAGTGTATTAAAACTGTAATCGAGTAAGTTTGCATATCTATTCTGATAGATATTTTTTACCTTTAATTTTTTTAATTCTTTTTTACCTTTAAAATGTATGTTTAACTTTGCATTAAATGCAAATTAATTGCTAGACGGAAAATCCCCAATGAACGGATTATTACGGTACGTGATTTTCTTAATTTTCCTGCTTAAGTTACCGAGCGTCAAATTGCATACAAAATATTATAGCGCGCACAAAGGATGTTGACCCTTTTAAATATAAACAGATTTTAATCAAAGCTTGCTGAATAAAAATGAAGAATGACTAATTCCAAAAAAATCTTTTCCAAGTAAACTGCTTGATACTGCAAATAAAATAACAAAAAGCGCATTCGCTGTCAGAATTCGCAATTACAGGTATTGCAGGTACACCGAACGCTTAAAAATTTCGTAAATGTACGAAATGAGACAATAGCTAAGCTGTCATATAAATAATTGTGTCTTGGATAAAGTAGTATGTGGTAAGGGTTTGCCAGCTTTTAAATGATTAATCTCCCAAACTGTGAGGTATTTCTTGTCATACAATGTGGTCACAAACTATTGGTACTGGTTTATTTGGCTGTTCATCCAAGCAAATAAATCGGCAGTCAAACAGGCAGTTCACCCGGTAACTACCTAACTGTTGTAATTTTAAATTTTATTCTATTGAAGTAATATTGTTACTGATTTTATCCGTTTATATATCTATCTGACTTAACATGATTTATTTTTATAAATATCAAGTTGAAGAAAAATAAAGCGAAATTGAATAAAGTAAGCAACATACCTATGTTGCTTACTATATTCAATTTTGCTTTATAAAAAATGCCGATGATTGGGCATGTAGTACCTACTACATGCCCAATCATCGGCCTTTTATTTATAATAAAATATTCCTGTTGACTAATCCCTTAAGCTGGCACCACCATAGAGTGGGCCATCTGTCAGCGCACGGGGCGCAGCATATTTTATAATTATACGGGGACATACGTGGAATAGCAATCATTCTTTGGTCCAGTCGCGCGAATGTCCTGTGCACGATGCGGCGCGCATTCTGAACGGCTGCGCAAACAACCACGATCAAGATTTCTCGGTCGCGATCTACAAACAGGTGCTCGACTGGTGTCGACGTGTGATTGATATAAGCAATTGAATTTTCATTCTATATATAGATATTACTTGTACAACATTAATATTTTAATCAGGAATGTTTGAGTAAGAACGTTACAATTGCATGTAAAGGCTTTATGTAATCTTCACATTCTTCGCATTCACTTTAAGTTGAACTGAATAACTGTTTGAGATTAATGCAATGTTTTTTTTTTTAGGTAAGTGGACCGACAGTTTTTAATTTTTCACTACGGACATGTCGTAAGTTCAACTATATCTTAATATTTAAGATTCATTATTTATTATGAAGCCGCAGCAGCAGCATGTTTTGACTTCGCATAGAAAAAGACTTAAAAATCAGTTCAAATTTCCGATTTTCAGCCATCGTTAGTATTCTTCTGCACGTATAAATTAATAAATTCGTGTGCACAGAAGCCTCATTCCAACATCTTTCCAAGTACTGACCATGGACCAGTAGAAATAGCAGAAAATGTAATCTACTTATGCGACACGATTTTCAATTCTGCTCAGGGAGGCATCGGAGCGCTAATACATGTGCTTAGCGGTAAACTTAAAGAGGGAGCCAGTGCCAAATATGTACGAAGTAACGATTTACTGACTATATACGGGACATAAAGTACCGAATGGTCTAGCAAAAAATTCTTGACAACAGTTATGTTGTATCATTGTTCAGTTCGACGCGTACGCATATCTAAATCGTAACATTTGCGTTATTAATGTTGTGTGATTTGCGATACGCCTACTGCGGTCATTTTTCAGTTTTAATCTTGCTAATTAATTTTGTCTTATTAAATGCGTCTCCTTGTTTGGCTCGCTCTTGGTTAAACATTGCGTATTGCTGTTAGAACTTTTTAAGTTTCACAATTCGAATCATGAGTCGTTAAAAACTACGATGCAATTTACATTTTTGATTTGATTAGATCTGCTTAATTAAGTCTATCATCTGCATAGTCTATCACGCTGTTAATGAGATTTCTCATTTTAAGAATTTTTTAAATTATCGATTCGGTCATTATTTTCTCGATAATCAGTTAACAGTGTTGATTTTATACGTAGATTATTTTTTACTTATTTTGATTCAAAACTCGTTTCTATTTTTGTGACGTTAACGATGACATGAGGCAAGGGTGTTGCAGATTTGTTTCTACCCAACTTTGCTAGTTATAACAATCAGGTTTCTCCCGCGGCATCTCACAGTAAAGCGGTACTTTTATTCTAAGATATACATCATAAACGTGAGTGTCGTCCATAAGTAAAATGTTGTACATCTATGAATGTCTTTATTACCGTGTTTTAGTCATTTGTAAGATTTTCTCATAATGATTGTCTCCAAAACGAGTGTTTGTGCCGTCAAAAGCTTTTGTCTAATCGTTGTCATGACTACGGTTCACATTTGCTCCGATATAGTCGTTAAAAATGTCGTTTGTTGTTTCTATATTATGTGCGTCTTTTATTGTGCTAGCATCATTGTTGTTGTTAATTTCATGACAGCAATGTTCATTAAATTTTGAAGACGATTTAATTTTATGCCCTGTATTTTGACTTTTCTTTCAATAGACACATTTTAAATTATTACTTTTCACTTTAATTCCTTTTTGACTTCATAACTATTCTTCATAGTTCAACACAGGGAACGGTGTATTGACACTTAGTAGAAACATCTCTCTACCATCATTAGGTGCTCTCTTATCAATGAGAGGTGTTATATCGTACATTTATCATGATAGCTGTAGCGTTCGACTATACTTTTTATTAATGTTATTACTACGAGGTGATACTATTGTTTACTTTTGGAGTGTCCGTCTATAAAAAAACCTCTTAATAGTTTCTCTGGAGAGAATATCAGTTTGTTTGGGAACAGTAACCATCGGTTAGTGATGGCCGAACTGGCTAAGCCATCCTTATATTAAAAGTGGTGACAGACGTCTGGTTATTCACAATATATACATTTTCATTTTCAAAATATCTCAAACTGTTCTTGTAGGTGTACTGTACCTACTTAAGAATTAGCTCAAGCAAACAAAGAGAGGATAGATAACTAAAATACAAGTACCTATAGGACACATATCCTATAGTCACATGATAGTTTAACAGAAAGCTTTTATGCATACTAAGTAGGACAATTATTAAATCAATGTGGAAATCTTGGCACAGTGGGACCCGATGTTACCTATTCATCCTTGATGGTTTGGCACTAACCAGTGGCTAGTCTTCTTACAAAACTTGACGGACTTTGGACACAAGATTGAGGTCAAAAGTAGACCCATTATGTATACAAAAAAAAAAAAAAAAGTTTCCCTCGCTCTTTGGTATTGATTTCCAAAATGCGCGATTTCGTACTAGCTGCTAGTTGCATCAATACAATTCGTCCGACCTTATTTATTAACTCTAGAAAACAAAATTTCAAAAATCCTATTGATGCTACAAAAATTATTCTATGAAATAAATACAATTTCATAAGGTGCACAATGAAATGCAAATGTGGAGCTAAAATTTTTGCTACGCTCTTCATTTTATTGGCAAACATTTCACCTATATCTTTATAACCACACTTACATTAAACTGGTTATTAGAGTAAGTGTAGGTTATCTTAATTAATTAAGAAGATAATCATAGTGATGATGAAAAGCAATGTGTGTCCGGTAAAGCATTAGTGAACTTTGTTATTTTGGTGATTGCCAATGCTAAAGAAGAATATTATTTTGGTGATTGCCAATGCTAAAGAAGAATATTATTTTGTGATCTTCCTTGCTGACTACAAACTGGACGGGGAGCGCTGTCTAGAGTTGGTGGTTGGTTGGTTGGTGTGGTTACCTTTCAGGTTTATTTTTTATTTTCTTATTACTGTCCCTTTCTGTATACGTCCGTTTCCTTATTTCTCGTGGATAATAGTGTGGGTTATGCGTTTGTTAACTTTTTAGACTTAACTTAACTATTAATATTATAACGTGTAATTGTTTTTGTCAAAAAATAAATAAAATAAAAAGAGAAAAGCGATGTTGCGATCATCCGTTTGTTTTATGAATTTTCAACTGTGTGAATATTAAATTTTTTATCAATGAACTTTTTAGATCAGCAAAAGACCAAAAACCTAACGAATTCTGTCACACCAATAAAAACAATACAACAAAACGTTGACAAATCTATTAAAATCACGTAAACTGACTTCGAGAACATCTTGGATGCCGTCCAAAAAGTGGCAACCATTAAAATGGGCGAGCCATTTAACGGTTCCATAAACAGTGTAAAACAAATGTTTTATCAGATTCGTTAGTGTACGTATCAATAATTCATAGCGTTACGATGTTATGCACATCGCCACCCGTTACTTGGAAGCCTTACACTGTTCATTAGTAGTTTTATCGCGACTTGCTTTGGCAAAACCGCTGGGCCACATAGCTATGAGCGTGGATGAAAGCTCGCTAGATAAGGCGATTGAAATATGTTTTCCAGACATTATAATATTCATCAAAACAAAAACCGTGAGTAAGTGGTGTCGCGCTGAGCGCATTTCACGTATGCACTTTTAGCTGGCATACTTATGATTATGCTTTATATAAAATTAAGAAAAGTAAGCCCTTCAAATGCACGATAAAGTCAGAATCTTGTTTCGTAGCAGACAAATAGAACAAATCTTACCCACGCATCTTTACATAGTCGCAGTTTCTGCAAAATATGGCTTAACGATGACTCTTGTTGGTAAAAATAAAAAATAAAGTTTTTCATTTTACAGAAAATAGGTACCTAAAATAAAATTAGCAATAGCCCTTTGTCGTGTGTCTATACAACAACTTAAATATTTAATGCATTTCTTGCAAGTCTTCATTTAGCATAGTTATCATACACACATCAAAAGTGTCTAGGGATCAACATATATTTTTGCAATAACTTTTCTACTGATTGATATTAATTAAAATTTTCTTTAAGGATTCATCAAATAAAGTGTTTTCGTTTGTCACAGTAACGATAAACCAAGTCACCTTTGCATTAATAAAGAAATTTGCCATTTTCCTAATAAAGGGATTTTTGACATTTGAACCACTAACATTAAAGTTCGAAAAAAAGACTGAAATAACAGTTTTCTTTAAAATTTTATTGGGTAACTTAAACAATTAATAATCCGTGTTTCTACCGCGAACACTAACAACACAAGAACATCGGTTTGGCATACTCAAAATGAGTTCATCCAAATCACGCTGTGGAATGGCCGCCCATGTTCGACGTACTGTGGCTTTAGCTCTGAATACAAGTCAGAGTGTTATCAGTCGACTTTGGACACGTTACCGAAGCACTGGTACCGTGGCTGAGCGCCATGGAGGACGGTATCGCTGCACCACACGGAGACAAGACCGATACATTCAAATCTTAACTCGAAGAGCTCCAACAATAACCGCCATGATGTTAGCCGTGAGGCTTCATCACTCTTCAGGGAACTTAATTAGCGACCAAACAGTCAGAAACCGCTTGCATGAAGTGAACCTTCATTCCCGAAGACCGCTACGGGTACCACCTATAGCAATGCACAATCGTAGGATTCGATATCAATGGGCTCTTGAACACAGAAATTGGGCAGAAGAACAATGGCGTTTCGTGTGCTTTTCTGATGAGTCTCGTTTTGGTATGAGACCGGATACAAGACGTATACGACACTGGAGAACCCCTGGACGCCAACAGTGATTAAAATCCTGCCAGGAAGTCCATCCTTATAGTGGTGGAACCATCATGGTATGGGCGGGTATTTGGATCGGCGAAAGAACTGAGTTGATTTGGATCAGAGGCAACCTCAACGCTCAAATTTATGCTGAGACGATTGTATCAGACGTCATCGTTCCTCTACAAGTGCAAATCGGTCCCTTATTTCAGTTAATGCATGATAATGCACGACCGCACACCGCAAGAGTTGTAAGACAGACTCTCGCCGCAGCTAACATCAATGTCCTGCCCTGGCCTGCTCAGTCGCCAGACTTGAACCCGATTGAGCATGCATGGGATATGCTACAGAGAAGAGCTCTGCCGAATATGGAGGGTATCCAGTCGCAGGAAGACCTTTTTTTGTTGTTGCAACGAACATGGGCGGCCATTCCACAGCGTGATTTGGATGAACTCATTTTGAGTATGCCAAACCGATGTTCTTGTGTTGTTAGTGTTCGCGGTAGAAACACGGATTATTAATTGTTTAAGTTACCCAATAAAAATTTAAAGAAAACTGTTATTTCAGTCTTTTTTTCGAACTTTAATGTTAGTGGTTCAAATGTCAAAAATCCCTTTATTAGGAAAATGGCAAATTTCTTTATTAATGCAAAGGTGACTTGGTTTATCGTTACTGTGACAAACGAAAACACTTTATTTGATTAATCCTCAAAGAAAATTTTAATTAATATCAATCAGGAGAAAAGTTATTGCAAAAATATATGTTGATCCCTAGACACTTTTGATGTGTGTATATTGAAAATGATGTATATTGAAGAAAGAGGTAAGTAAGTACTTAACTTCGTGATGATTTCATAACAAAGAAAATTTTGTTATTTTAATCTTTTTTGTGCTGTAGCAGGATCCACCATCGTATAGATAGGTTAAACAATAAAATAATTATACCTTTTAGTCTTACCTTACTCATGTATATTGTAATTCACTATATTTAAATTGTCCTTAACTTTAGTAAAACTGAGTTCTAACTAGCCCAAGAGGAAAATTTAAGTAGGTACCTACGTTGAATAACATCTTTTACATTTTTTCCGCTACACCATATAGCTAGACTATGATTTTATTAAATTAATTCTAAAAGAAGTAACTCATAATAAAACATATCATTGCAAAGGCTGCAATGATATAAACATTTCGATAGGAGTTTTCATTTAATATCTTATGAAAATCTGTAGCACAATACAGGGTGGAAGGGGTCATCTTGAATATTTTGGAAAATTTCAAACCACGCTTATTGCCTTATCCATTCTCTCCACATCCATGCAAGTATTGGTACGCCGTTCATATACAGTTCGTGTATTGACGATTTAATTACATTTTGATCCGGCTACCAGTCGTTATTGCGATGTGGGTGTTCGATATAGGTATGCAAATGACAATCGCTTGGTTCAACATACTTAGGTGTCACGTCGGCACTTCTTTAGATTTCCATACCAATAGCATTTTAGTAATGAATAATTAATATACTGTGTTATAATTGAGAATCGCTTAAAAGGTATACGTTAAAATGCAATGACGGTAGGACGGCGGTATTTGATCCGTTTTGATTAGTGAATGGAAAAATAAACTGGCGTGTTTAATAAGCTGGTTTTGCACATATAGTGGACATGGTTTTAAATGGGTTTTATTTATTCTCGTTCTAATTCAATGAAATAAGTGTATGTTTTATGATTAGTTTGTTAGAAACTTTAACATTGAATATGGATGAGTAGATTGATGTGATTAAGTTTGGATAGAGCTGGTCGTTTAGAACCTTAATTCCTCTTGAAGGGATTACAATAATCTTATAAGTAAAGCTATCTTCTCAAACTGGTCAGGTATTATTTTGTGAATGGTTTTTGAGCCGAAAATCATTGGGAACTAGAAAAATATCATGCTACTGCAGCTGTACAATTATAAGAGACAAATGTAATGACACTTAATTAAAATTTAATTTATGAATTAATAGGCAAAGGCTTCCCTCTGCCTAGGGTTACTTATCTGGAACCAGTCTTTTTGCAGAAGCACAGCACATCAAATAATTATATAAAATGGTTAAAAAAATTCTTCTGCAGTAAAAAAGTTTGTCACTAACTTAAACGAGGATAAAACTACGTTAAAACTACCACAAAATTAACATAAGTATTGTGAAATAAGCTCATGCACTAGTTGAATCATTGTGGAAAACACTCCGCACAAAATACTCCTCATACATTTTCGACGACAATAGTGACGTGTCCGACCATCAAATTAGTGATTCCCCCAATTTAATATCAGGTAAACAGAACACGAAAATCTAAACTGTTTTAGAATCAAAGACTAAATACCTCGCACACGTAAACAAATGTGTAACGAAACATATACTTAAAGGAACGTGAATAAATCAACCCCATAATTGCAGGGGCGGTCCATCGACATTACGATTTTCACCATCGAAAATGCATTTTCCGCACTGTTCATGTAACTCTGCCTTAAGGTACATATTAAGTTAATTATAGGATTACAGTGGGTTGCATTTAAAGTGGTATTTTGGATAATATAATAGTCAGATGGCACGCCCGATAAGTGCCAACCCGATACTTGGAAAGCCTCGCTCATTACGAATTCGGGGCGCAGACAGAACGTACTTGGTCGCGAGGAACAAACGAATATAATAATTATGAGCCGAATGGATTAGGCCGAATTAACGGTTGCGTTGTTAGGAGATTATTTTTTCAACACGTAGCGGGCGAGGGTTTAATCAGATTTTTAGATACGTATCTGCGTAATCAACCATTGTTTCGTTTAATGCTATGGTGCTTTTAAATGTAAATTGTAGGTCCGATGTGCCCATTTTGAAATATGTTGCAATACATTTCAAATTCTCAAAATGAGGTGTGTACACACCGTACCTACCTGTTTCGTGTGGTCTAGCCTTCAGCAAAGAGTTGCGGCACACCATGCCATTAACAGGTTAGATATAAACATAACATCAATCTTGTATACCCCGAAGTATACTCACATTTCGCCAGTTACGCTTTAAGACCCATTTAATACAACCCGAACCTATTGCCATCAACCAGGCGCAGTACCCGACTCCGAGAAGCTGCTAATATAATTATACTACATCGAAAAACTGAATAACATTATGCCCTAGCTACCTGGGACTCGAACTCCTTACGCGTAGCAGTAGAGCTTGCGCCTACTTAGACCAACGCATACTTACTCATGTTAAATTAATATTAATCATGGTCTAATTCGTCAATACTGCTTGTATTGACGAATTAGACCATGATTAAGTATAATCTGAGAATGAACCACCATTTATATACTTATTTTGAAACTCCAAACACGTCATAGACGGCACTATGCAAATACTCAAAAATAGAGTAAAACGTACAACTTGTAACAGGATTGGAGAAAAATTTATTATTTTATGTAATTTTTTTTTTAATTCATATTACTCTTGACATGATTTTTTTTGCAAATTCATTGTTCTTCCCATAGTAAAAGTTGTTCAGTAAGTATAACGAGTGCAATTACCCTTTTTCAGGAAGTAGATACGTCTATTCGGTTACATGTTGTATTAGTCACGCTCAGGTCAAAAGCATTTTGCAAAATTATTTGTGAAACTAACAACCTTTCAGAGGGTGTAAACTCATGACTATGAGACAAACCCTGTAATGTCAAAAAAATGGAAGAAGTGATATTCTAGTGAAAAGTTGTAATTTTTAACAAGTCTGTCATCATCTGCCTCAGTTTTTCCCAACTACGTTGGGGTCGCGATTTCCAGTTTATCCGGATTCAGCTAGTACAAGTGTTTTAAATGGAGCGTTTACTTGTCAGACCTCCACCAACCAGTTACTGGGTAAAACGATACCCCTTGGTAAAACTGGTTATCACACTTTCCGGGCTCTGACAACCCGTAACGACAGTCGAAAAACTTTTTTGCAAAAAATAAAACCGACTCCAAAAAAACACTAAACGGAGTAAAATAACTCTAAAAGTTTTTTTTTCTTATTTAGTAGTTCCCATACAAATATTTGCCATGAATTTATTTTATATTGTTAATTGTTAACAATACATGTCATGGTACTAGATTGGACATGGACTTATTCCTAATAAATGAAAATAAACATACCTAACTGTCGAAATCGAGGTATATTGTACACATCTGCGTACCTCTCAGAGCATACAGGCGTGATGATACGTCATGATGCTGTATAAACAATAAACATCCAGAAAATCACGACAATATTTTTGAAGAGTTCCGTTGTATATCTCCGAAGATCAGCACCAGATCTTCACCAAATTTAAATGGGACCACCTCAGGAGTATATTCTTTCAAATAAAAAAAGAATTTTGAGAATCGGTCCACAAATGGGCGAGAAATCAGGTAACATTCATAAAAAAAAATACATACACACGATCATAAAACCTCCTCCTTTTTTGAAGTCGGTTAAAAATCTCAAAATGACAAAAGGGGCCAACGGTATAACGTGTTATCCGAGGCACGGAAGACTCTTGATTGATCTCTCCCTGATTACTCTTAATATAATGGTCACCCATCCTCGGAATGATCTTGTAAAGCGTAACTCAACCTTTGATCAACCCATGCGGTTGTTCAGACGCGGTTGTTGGTTGATAGTGTAGCCTGTGAGCTGAGGCCGTTTTGGCATTATAATCTTTGTATCTTATAGTTTTATGGTGTATTTTACTGCAATGCCAATAAACGCATTTTTCTTTATTTGCTTTGTTAATAATTGGCCACAAGCTCCGTTCAAATAAGAATCAAAGACAAAATAGGTAGTAGACAGCTTGTAGTTTAAATAAAACGTGTAAAGTTGTGAGTTTATTATAGTATTATGTATGATGATTTTATTGACGACACTTAAGAGTAGGTACTTCCAAAATCCCACACTACACTTTTTTAACAACCAGTCGTGAGGTGAACGAAAAATCAACCCCGAATCAACACCTGGAAAACAAGTGATAATGAACTCTACCATTGAAAACAAAACGTTTTATTTTATTTGACAGCTATAGATGCGGTCCTGCATAGGTTCTTGGACATCAAAAACAGACCGCTTGTAATGTATGTGAGAATTGTGAATCTCAAGTCTTGGATTACCATTTAAACAACATATGTTATTTCCATGTGACTACTGTTTTACAAAAAAACAGTAGCTATTGTTTGAATTCATATAGATTGATTATTATTCTGACATTGTGGTCATTATGGATCTTATGTCGTGAAGAGTATACATCAGGGCTCAGTCAGAATAAAATAATGGGAAGATACGTCTTCTTCAGCTGTTGCTGTTGTTACACTACAAACAGCTGCAGTTATTTTGTTGACGGTGCTTACATGTCATGTATTTACCCTAAAAATGTCTCCACACATTGTTTAATTCCAGATCTATTTGTGCAAAGTACCACTGACTGCGTAGCTCTACCAGTTTTTTTTTTATAACATATTCTCAGTGAGTCTAAGTAAAAGTCAAATCATTAATTCAATTAGACCACAGGGCGCACTACTTTTAAATATGAACAACTTTTACCATGACAGGTCTCAAAATTTGGGATGCGAAAAATGATAACGTATGGCATATAATATTATAATAATAATAATATGACTGGCCTGTTGGTCTAGTAGTTAGTGACCCTGACTGCTATGCCGGAGGTTGTGGGTTCGATTCCCACCCAGGACAAGTGTTTGTGTGATGAGCGATCATTTGTTCTGTGTCTGGGTGTAATTTATCTATAATATGTATGTATTTAGAAATATATAAGTATGTTTATCAGCTGTTTAGTACCCATAACACAAGCTCTCAAGCTTAACTTGGGACTAAATAGCGTTGTGTGAAAAGTTGTGGAATATTTATTTATTTTATTTATTTATTTAATATAGTAATATTCCACTATTTTTTCACACAACGCCATTTAGCCCCTAGCTAAGCTAAGAGCTTGTCTTATGGGTACTAAACAGCTGATAAACATACTTATATATTTCTGAATACATACATTATAGATAAAATACACCCAGACACAGAACAAATGCTCGTGCTCATCACACAAACATTTGTCCTGGGTGGGAATCGAACCCACGACCTCCGGCATGGCAGTCAGGGTAACTAGCTACTAGACCAACATGTCAGTCACCTAACAGACACACACATACACACACATTATAAACCTAAGGTTAATCAGGTGTGTATCGTTTCCGATCATTACTCTGTTCAAATACAATTTCCTGCATTTTTTTCAACATGCATGAGTTTGAAATTAACTTAATTTGTCCTAGCATAAAGTTTATATTAAGATTCCAACTTGAATATTGAATTAATACAAATTCAATAGACGCCATCTTATTAATAGATGTTGCCATTGCAAAATTATCAAGCAACCGACCAACGCACGTTCTCATTTATAATATTAGCAATAATAATATCCACCGTAAGCGTAGCTCATTATTTATAAACGATGTGTAATTAAAGGTTACGGCTATAAGTCCGACAATTAAATCTCAGATCAGGCGCTGTAAGTTCCCACACCCTTTGATTTGATTGTACTAATAATTTGCTGCGAAATAAGCGCTTTAGGCCAATTCAATTCGCATTTCTTAGATATAATTATTTTGATCTATAAGTAGGTACAATTATTTGAACTGCAAGATGATGCTCAGAGAAACAGGACTATTTAAACCCATAATGTTTATTCGTGATTACATAAGTTAAAGTGTGTTTAGTGCCATAATAAAAACAGTGGCCAAAGTGGATAGAAGCTTAAGCAAAACTTGTTACAAACATTGGTCCATACATTGGTGGTAGTATTTGATAATGATGACGCCTCTGTAGCTTCGAAAGCAGGTTAAGCATTTGGTCTCTGCTGTCATTCCTAGATCTTTAACAGTCGTTACGAGAAGTCAGCAGCAGGAAGGTTTGATATACAGTATAACCAAGGGGTATCGAATAACCAGTAACTGGAGGGTCAGAAGGGGAAATGGGTTCTGGCTGAAGAAGGACCGGAGGTCAGATAGGTAGTCGTTTAATATTAAACACTGGAACCTTATCACCTACATCTCGTTAGGCTGGAAAGTGACTCCAACATAGGTAGAAAGAAGCCCGACATAATATTGAGAAATTCGGAATCATTTTTTTCTATTATAAACACTTTATCGTTATAGAATAATTTACATAAATATAAATTCCATTCAAAGAAAACGCCAATGCGCTAAGCTGAATAAAAGCGCTTTAGGCTTAAAGTTCCCAGTATAACGATTATAAATAATTGCTTTGCAATTAGGACACTCCGTGTGCCAGCGCTGCAGCGTATGCAGCTAATTATGAGTTCAAGCGATAATTACCGCATCGGGTCGGAAACGTGGCTTGTAAGGATAAGAGCATCGATCACTGTTTAGCGAATAAGTAGAAGTAGGTATTTGCTATATTGTTGTGTTTGAAAGATTGTATATTTTGCTATTACTTAATAACACCCCTTATTTCATGCATTCGCTATAAAGTGCAGAACACTATCGATTCTGCAAAATGTATGGTGTGCAAAAACGAAGTAAGCAAAACAAAAGTATTTTAGTTCTATTCTTTAGGAATAGAATAGAACTTTGAAAATTTTCCATGAAAAGATGAAGTGACAGGATGTAGTTACTATTATTATAACTAATGATTGTACAATAGTTTTAAATGCTAGTAAGGACTTGCAGTGAGGCTAGTGAGGCTTTGTATTGTATTGTGTTTTCAAGGTATTCTTAGGAGGTTTGCGAACAGCTCGCTGTTCGCTCAGAATTGTTAGAAGTGATTAGTTAGAGTCTATTTTCCACACGATTGCGGCAAAACTTGACCACACAAGCAACTGGATAGAGCTACTCATTTTAAGGTCATAAAATAAATAGGTGCACAGCAGCTTTTAGAACTTGATTTGACTGTCAAAAATGCCTTTAAGACAGACCAAAATATACTTGTAGTTACCGCAACATTCTAGAACAGATGAATATTTACCACGGAATAAGAACGTAGTAAGTGCTAAAAGTATTTGGTAGTCATAAATACAGAAATAGAAGATTGAAATTGCCACAGCAAAACCCTTGTTCTGCATTAATTATAACTAGTAGTTGCGTAGCGGTCGGAATCGGATTGTTTTAGTATCCTGCATTTCTTCTTTATATTAACTTTAACAAAGCTAAATTTCACTCTGTTCCGTGTATGCAACATTTCTAAAAAAAAAACATAGTTTTTGCTTAGCGTATCTAACTATTAGAATCTTTATCCTAATAACCTATTATCTGTGCCTACGTAGGTATGTACCTATTTAGGTACATACCTACGTAGGCACAGATAATAGGTTCATAGTTACTTACTCATGCAATATAAATTGTAGGTACATGTATGTTTTGCCTATAAAATGTAAAATCACATTCTCGACAACATTCTAGCCAAGGTTGTTAATACCCAGTCTTAAACGTTTAGCATGTGATGAAGTGTAATAAAATCTTAAGTACCGTCCCCTTACCCCAAATACATACACAATATACAAAAAGAATTTAAAAACATTGCAGAAGCAACAGTCATTTATGTAAGTACGCACAAGAAATATCGTGAGTACCCGCATACCAGCATTTAGGCATTTAGAAAGGAGTACGCAATTAAAATGCGGTTTTAAACAAAACAACTTAAAGGCAGGACATATTGTTTTTTTCCTCATGTTTGTAAACCTATTAGTATTCTAAACACATGTGCGTCGAATAAAGAAATTTGTGACCTCAACGATATAGAATGAGTCATTTTAACAGCCGTTATTTGGCAATAAAACATTTCTAACAGTTGCTTCTTGGACCTACTCTGCAAGCAAAAGGCATCATTATACACTTGTTAACGTATCGCTCTAAACACTGGCACATCAAGCTTTCCCAATCTTTCAAATTACGTTGATAGTTTTTCAACTTTATCACAAAAGAATAAGGTTCAAGTTTAACTTGACAAAATTTACAGTTTTAGATAGCTTTTTGTGCTGGAGTCTGTACATATCTAACAGTAGCGTTTACATAAAATTATGATAATATATGACAGTTAGTGAGCCTTTTCAGAACATTTTGCTTCTTTTCTAAGAAGATTACGCTGTTGAGGTGAATCAGATACTAAAAATTCAACGTACGGTCTAGTAAACTGAGCTTGAAATGTGTAATTGGGAAATTTTGTAGCGTTGTTGACGTATTTCGGTAAGTTTATTAACGTGCTGAATGTCACCTCTCTTGGTTTCGATTTACGTACTTCCTCAAGTTCATAATCCTCGCCAAAAAGAAACACAACGAAACTGTACTGATTTCACAAACTAAGTTAAAGGACTCGTGCAAAGGACTCTTGTCCCAGACATTCATAACAAAAGTAAAATAAACATGAAATTAAAGTACCTCGCGCACCGTGACGGCTGACTCATATAATTTCACAAAATGCTCGTGTTGAACAAAATGTTCCTTACAACGTCCGAGAAGTCGGTAATTACAATAAAACACTTAATGAGATGCAAGTGGGTGGGGTCATTTAAAAGGTAGTAAACAAAATTACTTCGGCCCACGTTACCAATTAGTTCAGCTAGTATTAAATCGAACGTTCCCTCGAAACTTTGAATTAAAACCTTGCACGCCACGTAAATGTGAATAATTACGTATTTAATAACGCTTTTGTTCTCTCGACAAGGAAATTCAAGTAATTCAATTGTGTTTAAGACTGTTTAATTCGGTGTAACAACGCTGTACGCTTTCTAGAACCTGCGTTTTTGTTGTTTTGGGGATCAGTGGGAACGATGCGATACTGGGCGGAAATTGTACTGTTGGAAGCGTTTGTAATTATCACTTCGAAGCGTTTAACTGGCTAATGTGTGGGGGCTGAAATTAATAAAGCAGTTAAGATGAAAACAAAATATAAATTAGAAGTCATAAAATAAAGTAATTATCACTTCGAAGTATTAACAATGGTAAGTAAGTGGCAGGAGGAGGTTGAGATTACTACAGCTATTAATTCAACTGAGAATTAAAAGCCGTAAAAGGCCTGAAGAGCTTTTAGTCTTTGATACCATAACAATTTTACGGTGGTGAGGGGTCAATTATCTTAAGAGGGAAGACGACATAAAAAACAGTACACGAATCACTAATTGTTGTCTCTCTCGAAGTCATTGCCGCGGTCTATCTACCACCCTTGGTGTAAATCCTTAAAGTATATTTGGCAAAACTGAGTTAGGCTGTCTATACCCAAATAGCATTAGAGTTGTTCTTCCAAACCTCCTAAGGGAAACTTCCCTTGAACAATTCGAATTTACAATTCGATTCCTATCAACTGATAAGAATCGAATTGTATAGACATTTGCCACTACAATCCTGTCATCTTTCCAAGTTAAATGATTTTACTTTTAACTACAAAACAATGCAGATGAGTGAATATACTTTCTGGAATTACGAGTAATTTTTAAATATATGCAAAGATACAAGAATCAGCCCTTTTGGTGTTAAACAGAGTCATCAGAAATGAGACGAAGAGACAATTTCATTGATATAGTGATAGCAAACACTACTACTGAGTATAAGGTCCTGGATTTGAGACTTAGGTAGGGCAAACTGTTATTGGGTGTTTCGAATGCAATTTCTTGGTAGCAGCCTCGAGTCCCGTATTATGTGCTGATTATGGCAATAGGTTCTTTTTGGACTGAAACATAACTAGCGACATGTGAATTGTAGGTGTACTATAAATACCCCTTCCTATTTCTTAAAGGAATTGAGGCGTGAGGATTTTTTTTTTTTGTTTCTCTTTTCTTGCAATCTGTCACTACCTATGTATTAGGACATTTAGCAATCTGTATGACGTGATTTAAAGGACTTGCTTGGTGTGCGTCCTATGACACATCCCAGAAAATATAAAGCATCAAGCTAAGTTGGTCCGACAAAATCTTGTGGAATTTTGTGTTTTAGCCTGCGCATTCCTTTTGTGTCCATTAGATGATTTGCCAGGACATTTGGGTGGCGAGTTATTCTTTCTTTATAAGACTTGATATGGCTTTTTATTTCTTCTTTCACTGTCAGTATTTCTAGATCATGGTGTAGAGCTTCATTTGGTACAAACCATGGGGCGTTTGTGATTGTTCTTAGATGCTTGTTCTGGTATCGCTGAATGATCTCTATGTTGGAGTGTGATGCTGTTCCCCATAGTTGGAGTGAGGATTTAACGTTATTTATGTAAACAAAAATAGTAAGATATGTAAGGAACCCAGTAGCATAAAGGAAGTTCCCACTTAACTTCCACATTATTATTAAGTTAAAGTAAATTACTAACATGTGTAAAGTGTTAACAGAGCGCGAATTCCGGAACAGTACAACTATTGTATGTAACTATGTGTAATGCTGAAAATTGGAAAATGACGTTATCGTAACGAAACGCTTTTGAAACTAAGTTAATAACGTTTGTGTAACGGTTTCTATTTTGTCTTTAAATTCTCTTTTTTTTATGTGTCCATAGACTTTTGTATTTTTATACAAACAATGAAACCGCATAATATAAGTGTATGGAATGACATACATAATTAGTAGTAAATAATCAGCAGTTTGTTTTAATTGTATGTACTATTAAGAATATCTGAATTATAACTAACTAGCAGACGTCCCGCGGTTTCACCCGCGTAGTTCCTGTTCCCGTGGGATTACAGGGATAAAAAATAGCCTATGTTATCCGGGAATAGTGTAGCTTTCCACCAGTGCAATAATTTTTAAAATTGGATCATTGTTTCCGAAAATTACCCCCTACATACAAACTTACAAACTTACAAACAAATTTTACCTCTTTATAGTATAGATAGTATAGACTACTTAAGGAGAAACAAACATATAGACTTAAGCAGAAATAGTGAAGTCTCAGTAATTATTATTTTTGGTGAAAAGAAATTATTTTAATTTATTAATTAAATTTATTTAAGGTGTAAATTGTGCCCTACCTTACACAACACACATCATAAATCATAAATCGTTGGCAATTATGATCCATAGTGCTATTCTGTAGAAGTCACTCCCTGAAAAGTTAGGTGAAGTAAAGGCGAATTGACAATTCACTTCACTCAAGTTTTCACGGGGTTACTTTAACTGAAACGGTAGGCTTGAACAAAATTATCCATACGTCATAAATTAAAATTAAGTCAACTGATGCGATTGGTTATTGAAAATTCATTCAAACAACCACAAGACAATTTGTCACATCAATTTTGCGATAATTTGCATCCTCAAATCTTGGTGCTAGTTTAATAAAGAAGAACCAGCATCATCAATATCAAAGTTTAAACGATCAAACATAATTGACAGACATAAATCGTTTTAATCACAGCTTTACCCAAAATCCGGACACCATCAAACTTAAAGATTCAGGGGAGAAATTATAAAAAAAAACTTTGCCTAATAAATCAGGTTTATTACTAGAGGGTGTATAGTTAATCTGGGCCCGGAAATTAAACCAGGTATTACCATAATTGATACGGTTCAAGTGAATTGGTGCAGAAAACTGATCGGCTCCCAAACGCCCTTATACTCCACAGACGCCTTGCGAAAACGCCTTTACAATTTTTTTAATGAACATCCCGAATGAGATTGCTTGATAAAAAGGCCATTACCTAGTTTTTTCTCAGCGAGGATTTAAAAAAGTATCGCTTTCCATTACGATTTGGGTTTGTTTTCGTTTTTGAATGAAATTGAACACTCCTAAAATTATCAACACTAAAAAGGTGGCAATAAAATACGTTGGTTATATTTGGCTGCTAAAATTAAAAAGAGACTGTTGTAATTTTTTTACTTTTTTATGCGATGATACGTAATTAAGTGGACGTAACGGCTGAGTGCTGACATTAAGGGTTATTCGAGAAGTCTAAGTCCCGAAAAATGTCGATATTAAAACATGGAGAAATCACGTATCAATTTCATTGATAATAATTTATATGCGTTTAGTTTAACAAAGTTTTATCAACAAAATGTTTCAAATTAAACTGATGGCCAGACAATAAAAATACTTACTTTTTTGATTACTTTCAAATATTGAAAAGTTTATTCAAACGCAAGGTAACTTCTGTGATTGGTAGAATTAATTGTCAATAGGTACCTAATCATATCACTTATTTGTGCTTTTGTGACGCGTCGATAATTTTGTTTCAGTAACTAGAAAGCCCGTACTTAAGGACGTCAAAATCTAGTCGCAAATAGTCGCAATATCACTTCAGCGTTGACAGTCAACAATTTTTTTTTCTGTTTTGACAGTTAATGTCAAAAATGTGGGAAAATCGGGTGTATTGTTCACAGATTTAGAATAACACTAGATAATACTAAATGTACAAAAGCTGGCTAAAACTTACTGGCGAATAAAACCAACCCCAAAACGCGAGGGGACCCAACACAGCTGTACCTACTAACTTAAGTCCAACAAAATCATTAAACCTTCATTACAGAATTATTAATAACTTTAACGCAAAAGATTAGTATCGACACGCGTCCACAATAAAAATACTTAGCCCTAACTATTCGTTGTATTAAAGCCTTGTTCAAATTAATCAAATCATTCTTAGATCTTATCTATGGGCGAGTGTATCTAAAATTAGAGCAGGAAGGAGCATCAATTGTTTTCTTTCGCCCACAAGCGAGGCTTGTTATTTTTTTTTTATAGTGTAAAGTATTATAGATAGATATAACGGATTGTAATCATCTCATTGTGTGAGCTAAGATGTATCTATGTGCGGTATGGAAGCGAGTAAGTGCTTTGTACGGACATTACTTTTGTTGTAAACGTGTTTTTGGAGGCAAAATATTGGCTGCAATTTAAATCGAGGCTAATTTATTTATTTTATTTAGTATCACATTCTGTATTAATTTGCCAATTTTAAAATTCAACACATAGTTTTTTAATTATTCTATATAAGCTATTAAGGAGTTACTGCTGGAAACTGTTTCATTATTACCTATAACAGAAAATTTCTATATTTGTTATCAGGATTATCTTTCCCACCATTTCACATCATCAAAAATCAACGTCACTGAACAAAAAAAACTACGACAACACAAACAGATTGACAGCAAAGCAACACGCCGTACTTACCAGCACCCATGCCACCAAAAGATACGATAAAACAACATGTGTTTCTTCACCTAACGAATCTTCGACGGCATAATGAGTACGACAATGTAAAGTGGAACTGTATTTACATAATGTCAACTAAGTAGGTGTAGGAGTGTCGTATAGGTAGGTACTCGAATGTCATTAATCGAACGGAGGAATGCTATTGTTCGACCGTGTGTATTTTTTAACCAAGAGATGAAGATAGGATTGGAGATTATAAAAGTTGTATGAAAATATCATTGGTTTTTGATTTGGGGTGTCCAAGAATGTATTGGTGTAAATATTGATGTGTGGTATGATAGGAAGAAAGGGCTGTTTGTTTTTATCAAAAGCTTTTTATTTTAATCGTCCCACACTGAGACTTTCTCCTGTATTGTGTATTACGTAATCTCTTAGAGGAACCCTGTAGGTCATACAATTATTTATTTAGTGTTTTTACTTGGAAATCAATCAACCCTGCGAGAAGTAGCGCCGCAGCCATTGCACCTTCCGTCGCCGTAACAATTCTTGTTTTGCATGTTTCTTGTGAGAAAGGGTTTGTTTGACTAGCTGTGAGATGCTTGACCCTTAAGTTGTCATATACTACAAGGCAAAGGAACCAAGGAGGCATGGGTATTGATCACCATGCTTGTTCAACTTTGATTGGCGATCTGAGACTCATAGCAAATAATGAGTCTAGATTTATTCACGATATTTTGTATTAGTGATGCCCAAGTGAATCCTACTATTTTTCTATGTAAATAGGTAGATAAAAAACAAACACTTGAATTCATGGGCTTACTTTTTGGCAATCTTCGATTGAAAATTATTAATTTTTTGACATTTTTATTCTTATACGTTTTAATTTTTAGACATTTTGTTCTTATACGTTAGGTACTTATTTTTTTTATTGACATTTGTTTTATATTTTTTGTTATTTTCGTAATTGACATACCTAAAAAAAAAAAAATAGAATTGTATATAAATAGAATTGTTTGTTGTTAAGAATTAAATATTTTTTTGGTAATTTAGAGTTATAGACATATACTTACACAAGCATGCTGACCATGAGGCGGAACATGAAGAACTATTTATTGTTTTCTAAGACCTGTACCACCACATTTATAGCAAATAAATGATTATTATTAGTATAAAAGGGTGGTTTTTGACCTAATGAGCATAGATGAAAAACAAATTTATTCCGGGATATATTTTCATAATTATGACTAAAGTAAGAAAATGTTAAACTTGGGAACGGACAATGTCATTGATACCTTTTTAATACTGAATAAAGCTGAACTTTATTTATGGAAGTGGGAAGATATTGACATTATTTGCCCGAGAATCTCGTCATTTCTTGACCTTCATTAAATTTGTCAGGAATAAGACTATTTAATCTATTTCTCTCAAATATAATTTCGACAGCTATATTGAATATTTGAATAACTATAATTCAGTTTGTGTTTTATACCAATTCGCGCGTCAATTTTGGTCAACTTGGCACGAAAACAGCACAGCAATGTACAAAAAAAATGTCTTTGCTGGCTACTTTTTAAGAATAATTTGAATAAAATTTTAAACATTATAGATAACACAATAAAAATCAATAACAGTAAACAACCGCCAACATAAATTATCCCTATCCCAAAAAGTACACTTCAGAAATGACCAAACTTACTTAAAGTTGTAATTTTGAAAAGCGAATGTCAAAGAGTAAGGAGATCGTATTCGAAATTCGAACAACAATGGCGGCGGATCGCCGGCATCGACACCCCGCCGTGCGTCCGCGCATACGCTACAAAATGAGATAAAAACTTTAATAAAATCCTTATGTAAATTAAATTTGTAGGTCCTGTGCCTGGCTTGAGATGTTTATTTGTGATTGCAGTCTATTTTAGGGTGGTAGCCAGGTTTAAGCGTTGATTTAAGAAATGTTATTAAGCAAATCAATAAGTCAAAAGTTCAAATTCATTTGCGTATTGTATTTAAATTAAATTTATCACTTGCTTCAAAAAGGATGAAGGAAAACATCGTGAGGAAAGCGACATGTCTGAGAGTTATAGATGGGTCTCTAACTTGGCTTTTGAGGGTATAAAAACTCAGACACTAGGTTACAACCACAACCATACAAAAGGATTACTATAAAGTAGGAGGACTATACAATGCTGGAGAAGGATGCTTCGAATCCCTTGGACAGCATTTCGTACCAACGTATCCATATTGCGAGAACTCAAAATCTCCTCGTAGTTGTCGTCTTTGTGCCTACGTAAGATTCTTCAATACTTCGGTCACATAGCAAAGAAAGACGGTGGTCGAAAGGCTCATCGTAACCGGCAAAGTGAATGGGAAACAGCCTCGTGGATGCAGCCCAATACGTTGGTCCGACCAGATCCGCACCACTCTTGACACTTCGGTGTACGATGCCCTTCACACCGCCAGAGAAAGAAGCAGATGGAGGAACATCGACGAAAAAAAAGTGATGAAGCAGGGAGGTCACGACCCTCAGCATTGAGGAGTACGACGCAAGGAGTATAAAGTAGCCTTTTAAGTAGGTTAAGTAAAAACCAAACAAACCGTTTAAATCCATCTTCAGTTATATAAATGAGTAAACACATGACGACTATCAAATAATTTTATTACATAGAAATGTAATAACTTTCAGCAGATGTAGGTACAAACCGAGCCTATAAATTATTTTAGCATCTTCTGTTAACTAATAAAATTATTTATTATTTCAGTATAATAAACGTGAACAGCTGTGTGTTTGTTATTTGTCCATTAAACTGCAGAAAATCGATTTATTATAATTATGGCTTTGTCAAACTAACAATTGACACGCGAAAAGCCGCTGGCGCAGCCTTAGGGCTTGGACAGACGTACGATACATTACTGATTAGACAGATTTGTCGTGTCGAATGACTACTGGGTATTTTTAGAACGGTTTTATTTATTATGGAGATGGAGTATAGAGTCTTATTACCTTGTCAGTTTAATAAGTGGTTGTTTTTATTAAAATAAAGTTGAAACTACATAATAAAACTAAAAACAGTTTTTTAATCATACACACACACATGCACATATATTATTTATTTCACTAAAACTAAATTCAAATAAAATAATAATAATGCAATGAATGGGTGAATAGAAAACAGGAACACTTAGGCGTTAAAGTACTCCGCCCCTTTGCTGTCTTCTGGAAAAGTTTGTGAAGACTGGCAACATTGTCACGTCGGATGGCAATGATAGTTCTTTAGCCAAAGCCCTCTGGTCACTTTTAAGTAGTATTTTTCACTTAGACCTGCCTCAACGGTCTAGTGGTAGCCAGAATTGATGTGCGGTCTATGAGGTTATGGGTTCGCAGCTCGAGCAGTGTTATTGAGTTTTCCATTACACATTTCTCAGCAACAACTCTAGAGTCTAGGTTTGTGCCCCTTTGGACTGTTTGAAAGGGAAGTTGGAAAGGGTGCGATCTGCGATCGGAGACTCGCTCGGCGTCCTGAAGACTTTGTTTGATAAGTGGGCGTCCGATACCTGACGCTCACGTCCACCTGTGACACCCCCTGGGCTGAGTGTGCGTCCGCAGATAAACCTGAACCGTCACCGCGGGATGGAATCACGCACAATTAATTTTTTCTCAATTTTTCCTCTTTTTAAGGGCAATGTTTGCCTCATATTAAGTAAGTATTCAACAAAGTATTCCACAACTTTTCACACAACGCCATTTAGTCCCAAGTTAAGCTTGAGAGCTTGTGTTATGGGTACTAAATAGCTGATAAACATACTTATATATTTCTAAATACATACATATTATAGATAAATTACACCCAGACACAGAACAAATGATCGGTGTGAACAAATGATATTAGGACTTAAATAAATGGTAAACGTGAACTAGGTATAGTAAGTAATAATAATACTTCACGAAATACAGGCAAATGCTTAGGTGACTGTACGTTCAGTGCAATACATTACCAGATCCATCTTAGAAAAAAAATAAGGGGAAGAAGGGTCAAAACAGCTCACTGACTGTACATTATAAGCTTTTGTCTGTATCTCCTCGTGTTATGAAGTCGGTTAAAATAAAAACGATTTATAGACGAAGCAAAGGCTACGCTAGGCGCGTGGCTTTCTGCACGTATCCTATTGGAAATAGGTGAGTATGTTAATTTTTTTTCAATCGTTCATTGTGGTGCTGTTGTGACTAGTAATCGTTTTATGTAAAAATATATATTGTGAAATACCGATTTTCCTGCCCCGTTTGTTATGCGGTCGCGTCGCAAACAACACTACTGAGTGAGAATATACCTAGTCCTGAGTTCGATTCCCGGGTTTGGGCAAAAGTGTTACTGGATTCCATCTGGAATTGCTCAATAACAGCTTGGAACCTGCAGGCCTAGCTAAATAACAAATTCTATTTCTATTATTGTAATCGATAAGGTGACAATTAAAAGAAAATGGCGTATATGGAATCAGCTGTTTGTCAATTGTCAAGTGTTAAGGAGTAGAATTTGTAATATGGCTGAAAATTAAATACCCTTGACAGTTGACAAACAGCTGATTCCATTACGCCATTTTCTTTCGAATGTCGCCTTATCGATTACGATAATAGAAATATAATTTATAATATGGCTAGGCCTGCTGGATTCGTGCCCGATTGATAACAATAGACTCGACCTCTTTTTGCTGTTTAAACATAACTGGCCAAAAGTGGGTGTAGGTACTTTATACTCTGCCTTACTCTTCGGGACAAACATGCGTGATATTAATGTGATAAAATGACGTAAAATTATCACCGAAACCATACAAGCAATTATTAAATTTCGTCACAAATCAAGCTGTAATCCAACACTGTGTATCAACAACCAAACAGATTTACTGTCCATTAAACTATTTTAATTTATTGCCAAATGTTGGACTCGAAATGCCTTTCGATTGTAAATAATAATGTTGACACTATTTCTACATTCATTACCGTTTCTGTGTTTTAGTGAATGTATGTGAATTAATTTTCAATAGTTAGAGTTCTAGCTCAGAGGTTAAGGCGCCTACTTCTCATACTCGAGGTTGTGGTTCAAATCCGGGCAAGTACAAATATGACTTTTTGAATTCATAATTGTAATTACGTTAAGTAAGTTTATCTTAGACACCATTGACGTCGGTGACGGAAAACATCCAGAGAAAACTTAGACTTATAGTAATAGCACAGTCTAAAAACATACAGTCGTCCGACGAAGCTGTCTAGACAGGGCAATCGTGCGGGGTGTGAGGGGCGAGACCGCAAGGCGCTCCCGCACTGCGAACAAAACGATGTTCGTAGTGCGGCAGGTATTATTTTTCCAGAGATCACAACGCCTTTGATCCTACTGTATTAATATTTAGACTGTGGTAATAGTAAGTTTGAATTCGCCAAGTAGCCTTGATTAAGCGTAGTGATCGACGCTCGTGCCTTTTTTGTATCAGAAAAAGCTTTTTGCACACAGGACGTGCATACCACAAGCAAACAGATACAAACTAAAAAAAAAGAATAAAGTCATTCTAATGATAGTGTGATTCTCTTAATAGCTAGCCCTCTATCAAATAGGTACTTTGCAATTAGTATAAATCTTTACGAAAAATAAACAATTTCTCAAGAAAAAAAAACAGAAATGTGACTAATTATAGTCTTAGCATAAATCCTTAAATTATGAAAGAAACAATAAAATATCTTCACCCACGGTACGATACTAACGTTTTTATCATAACAAATTGATATTTTAATGTCATTCTGAATCACCATTTAAAATAAACAAGATTTGAATTATTAATTGGGTGTAATAATTATAATTCCAAGAAATCATAAAAAAAGTATAATTAAGATTTTGAAATATGCGATGACAAGATAAGCTTATTAGAATATATTTGCCAAGAATATATTAGTATCTATATAGGTGTGTATACGTAGCATAAATGTATTCGTATATAGTATACATAATTACGTATAGATTATGTAATAGCAATCCATTATCTAACCAAACGAAGTTTTTGTGAAGACTCAATTTTAAAAATTCCTTAAACGTGTCATTAATTTTTGCAAGGAATTTTTATAATTGCTTTTATGATTTATATACTGGTAAGTGTTAATAACTAAACGCTTAAAAATACCGAACATTTGCCTTTTGATTAATAGACTTTGTAAATTTTCAAATCAATTAATCCCAGTTTTAATTAAAAATCGCCATTTAAATAATAAATGATACCAAACATTCAAAGTGATCAATAAAAGTAGGAAGACTATTTTAATCAATATGGAGAATAAAAATCTTCCGGTAAACCAATAATAAAATTCATAAAGTTTTAGATTGAAGTACGAATGGTCTTTTAGAATAAAAATAAAGAATCTTTAAACCGAATCGTAACTAAATTTCTTCACCCAAGTTCTGTGTCGTATGCAACCAAAGAGATTTAAAAGACTATAGAGCGGGCATGTCATGGAAATGTCATAGAAAAACTTTGATCCCATGTCTCAGTAACGCCATCTAGAATAATATATGAATATTGGAGCGGCAGCGGAGCGTACTAAAAAAAACTCATAGACTTGTGTCCGGCAGGACACACTTTTTCGGACGAAAATTTAGTTTGTGATGTCCGGTCTATAGGTATTGAATGTCTTTGTATGCAACTAAATTGAATATATACTCCATTTGTGTAACTTATCTATAATATGTATGTATTTCGAAATACACACATCAAAAGTGTCTAGGGATCAACATATATTTTTGCAATAACTTTTCTCCTGATTGATATTAATTAAAATTTTCTTTAAGGATTCATCAAATAAAGTGTTTTCGTTTGTCACAGTAACGATAAACCAAGTCACCTTTGCATTAATAAAGAAATTTGCCATTTTCCTAATAAAGGGATTTTTGACATTTGAACCACTAACATTAAAGTTCGAAAAAAAGACTGAAATAACAGTTTTCTTTAAAATTGTATTGGGTAACTTAAACAATTAATAATCCGTGTTTCTACCGCGAACACTAACAACACAAGAACATCGGTTTGGCATACTCAAAATGAGTTCATCCAAATCACGCTGTGGAATGGCCGCCCATGTTCGTTGCAACAACAAAAAAAGGTCTTCTTGCGACTGGATACCCTCCATATTCGGCAGAGCTCTTCTCTGTAGCATATCCCATGCATGCTCAATCGGGTTCAAGTCTGGCGACTGAGCAGGCCAGGGCAGGACATTGATGTTAGCTGCGGCGAGAGTCTGTCTTACAACTCTTGCGGTGTGCGGTCGTGCATTATCATGCATTAACTGAAATAAGGGACCGATTTGCACTTGTAGAGGAACGATGACGTCTGATACAATCGTCTCGGGCGTACTACGGGTACCACCTATAGCAATGCACAATCGTAGGATTCGATATCAATGGGCTCTTGAACACAGAAATTGGGCAGAAGAACAATGGCGTTTCGTGTGCTTTTCTGATGAGTCTCATTTTGGTATGAGACCGGATACAAGACGTATACGACACTGGAGAACCCCTGGACGCCAACAGCGATTAAAATCCTGCCAGGAAGTCCATCCTAATAGTGGTGGAACCATCATGGTATGGGCGGGTATTTGGATCGGCGGAAGAACTGAGTTGATTTGGATCAGAGGCGACCTCAACGCTCAAATTTATGCTGAGACGATTGTATCAGACGTCATCGTTCCTCTACAAGTGCAAATCGGTCCCTTATTTCAGTTAATGCATGATAATGCACGACCGCACACCGCAAGAGTTGTAAGACAGACTCTCGCCGCAGCTAACATCAATGTCCTGCCCTGGCCTGCTCAGTCGCCAGACTTGAACCCGATTGAGCATGCATGGGATATGCTACAGAGAAGAGCTCTGCCGAATATGGAGGGTATCCAGTCGCAAGAAGACCTTTTTTTGTTGTTGCAACGAACATGGGCGGCCATTCCACAGCGTGATTTGGATGAACTCATTTTGAGTATGCCAAACCGATGTTCTTGTGTTGTTAGTGTTCGCGGTAGAAACACGGATTATTAATTGTTTAAGTTACCCAATAAAATTTTAAAGAGAACTGTTATTTCAGTCTTTTTTTCGAACTTTAATGTTAGTGGTTCAAATGTCAAAAATCCCTTTATTAGGAAAATGGCAAATTTCTTTATTAATGCAAAGGTGACTTGGTTTATCGTTACTGTGACAAACGAAAACACTTTATTTGATGAATCCTTAAAGAAAATTTTAATTAATATCAATCAGGAGAAAAGTTATTGCAAATATATATGTTGATCCCTAGACACTTTTGATGTGTGTATATAAGTATGTTTATCAGCTATTTAGTAGATACGCATAACACAAGCTCTCAAGCTTAACTTGGGACTAAATGGCGTTGTGTGAAAAGTTGTGGATTTTTTTTTTATGGATTGTGTACAAAAAGATGAGAGAGAATAATTAATCGCAGAGTTTCAACTAGACTTTCTAGATGTTAGATTAGTAGGTACAGACACACAACCTACCCCAAACTGTCAAATTTTCCCAACTGAACATGAACCTCATTCCGTCTTATTACAAAAAACGAAAAAAACCTAGGTTTAAACCTGTACTATCAAGTCCAGACTTATCTGTAGAACCATGGTCTAAATTTATCCGTAGATATTATAAAACAATAATAATATACCGTAATGTTATACCGTGCTTTTCTTAGTACCGTCATTTGAACCATTGTCTATATATCAACCACAGATAAAGACAAAATATCATTCGTTCATCATAATATCATTCAATCGCAACATTCCGTATGCACAGAAATGAAAACGTTTTGAAAATACGATGACGATTAAATAATGTTTAAGTGTGTTAAAAAAATTGCGACTGGTATTTTGCATGAATAAAAACATTACTTATTTCATTGATTGCACTTTTGTTTAGGTTTAAGCACATTACATAATGTCGTAATTACTAATAAGACATATACATAACGTGTAATGAAACGTAACATACCCGCGCGTTATATGAAACCAGAACATTAAACAAAACTATCCCAAGTTCATTTACTTTACAATAGTTGTTTCTTTGTTATTTAATATTACATTCTTTAGTCATTTTAAATAATATTATATATTGTGATGGGCCAGCTAAAGAAAAACGATCTGGGAATTGGAGAACAGAGGAAAAAGTAAGTAAGTAAGTAATAGTAAGTGAAATACATTATGAAAAACAGAAAGAAACAAACTTTATTTATATTACTATTACTGTTCTTACACATAATTGTTATTAAAATTTAATATTATTCATAAAACTCTTTCATCTTGACCATCTTCCCTTAACTTTTTTCTTTTTATGTGAGTGCAGTGTATATTGTACCAATTACAGTAGGGAGCAATTATGCGAATTTTTTGTATTGTTTCTTCTTATTTTGCCAATGTAGCAGGCATTTTTATACATCTATGTGATATTCGGGCTGAGGTTTCTGCAATTTCTTTGGATATAATCTGACTTATGAAAGGTTGTGAGACTCCGTGCAAATCAGCTTTGTCACCCTGGATCTATAAACAATAACAAAATATTAGTTTGGAACTTGAACATAATTAAGTATAAATAAATTGCTACTTTGCAAAATGCAATTTATGTTTTCAATCTACTCACCAACTTCATGTCGAGCCCAGCTTCGTAATGCGTTTTCGGGAGACAAAGGGCATCCTCGAGCATCTCTTCTTTTAGTAAGTCCACTATTTTTAGTGCATAATGTTTATTAGACCTTTATTTAGCCTGAAATCTTCATTGGATAATTCCATGAAAGGATTAATTCGAACACGATTTCTGTTGAGTTGCCGTGGCATTTCCAACAACTCAGCGGCTTCAATATCCTCAATATTAATGAAATATACCATGTTAATATCTATTTTCGGGTAAAAACGACACAGCAATGAAAAATATGGTACATAAAACCAACAAGATAAACTTTGACGACTTTGACAGATACGATTTAGACCATTGTTTACATTGTTAAACTAGGGGGCGCCATGGTTTAGCGTTAGACCATGATATGGTCCATGGTTTATCGTTAAACCACGATTTGTAATACCATTTTTGTCTAAACCATAGTTTTTAGAGACTTAGACCTGGGTTTTTAGATAAACCTTCTTTTGTAATAAGACGGATTATGTTTAGAATGAAGTTGAAAACCTATCAAAGAAATTTGACACATTGGGGAAGGTTGATGTGCTGGCGTCTATACAAACCATTTTGGCAAATCCTAAATCGCAGTTAGCAAAAAGACTCAATAGTTTAGCAAGGATAACTAATTGATGTTTCTCTCTCACTCAAATTAGTTATTTAGTTTTTGTTACTAGAACTAAGATGGTTCGATAGGGTTGGCGTATACATGTGGATAAAAAACCCGTATTCAATAAATTGAAAAAAAAACTTTATTTCTTAGGAATTTAAAACATACGTTCATTGACAACTAGCACTTGGTTTGCATGCTTTTCGTGCTTTAACATCCAACCTTTCTTAGTTTTAAAATCATATACCTATAGCCTACATTCAAATTCAACACAATAATGTGGCTTTCTATTGGCAGGTTAGGTTGGTTTCAATATAGGTTCAGTAAATCTAGAGATTACCCCCTAAAACCTCACAAACCTTATCTCTGTATAACATTACTAAATATATTAAAAGTACTTTGTGGTATTATTAGGGTCTCAAAAAAATGTCACGTAAATAAAAATATTTATAATGTAGGCTAAGTAACTTACAGGAGTTATATTGTGCAATGAGAGTTTGTTGACATAATAGCTAATTAACACATCATTTATTTAACTAGAATATTTTATCCAAGTATTTAGGGGTCGACTTCCAGTTTAACCAGTTGCAGATGACCTCCACAACCCAATCACTGGGTAATATGATAGCCCCGGTTATGATGGTTCCCAAGGACTAGTTGTCGGTCTCTCGGGCTTCTAAGTACCCGTAATGACAGTCAAAGGTTTACAATAGACAGCCTAGTAGGCACCTTCAGAGGCCTGGTGGGGTCTTGATACACAATTAATGGTCTCTTCTATAGATCTACCTCAGCAAGCGTAGATCAATCTCTTAAAGACCCTTGTCGGTGTTGTTATTTAGCCATGAGCCCGTTTATAGCTTACTAAAGCAAATTTTACAAAAACTATGTGTCAAGGTAGCAGAGAATTCCGAGACTACCAAAATAAAATTCCTTTTAAGTTAACCGAAAAATAAAATCCCCTTCTCATAAGCTATCTAAATTATATGCAGAACAAAACAAGATTAATTACCCGCAGAATAATAACAATACAAGCCCTTAATCAATTCAAAATCTTTGAATAGTTGCCCTTGCCACAGACGGCATAATTCATTCGTTATTTTAAAACAAGCATTAGGAATTAATACACAAGTGATGCATTATAGAACGGGACAGTGGTCCGACACCTCTGTTTCAAGCCTTATTTATTGTACCGAGCCTTTCTTTCATATGTATTACGGACCACCGACTGAGAATAGAAGAGTATACTCCACTTAAGACTATAACCACAGATTGGATAATAGTTGCTATTCAACATAAAGCTACGTTCTATGTATAAATAACAATTAAACGAATCATCCAATAGTTTTATTGCTTCTTGATTTTGTTAATTAACGAATGATTTTAACGATCAATTATAAAAAGATCGTAAATAACTTTTAAATATTGTCGCTTTTTTATTTGAAGACTTATTATGCCTGACATTTCAAGTTTATGGCAAGGTGATATTAATCAGATGAAGTATTTAAGCATTAAATTAACAATTAGATGTCTACGTAGGTATAAACATTCTTGGATAAAAAAAAAGGTTAAGAATATTCCACCCATTCTGATTTACTTGACAACCATTTAAAATTAATATCTTTCGTTAAAATGCAGACCACATAATAAGTGATGAAATACGTTGATAAAAATGAGCACATTTATGTTTTTAATGTTTTATTCATAGTAGATAAAGATTTGAAATCTGAGAATCCTTAGTTTATTATAGTACTAGAATGGCTAAAACGTTGGTTTTTAGTGAATGCGTGGACAAGGAAAAATATTTTATTAAAAGATCATAACAGTAGCTCGTATGTACTGTCCTGTACCACTGCAGGGCGAAGGTCTCTTCTTTAGAAAACACGAGAATTAATGACCAGAATGACCACGCTCAATAAATTATTACTATGTTTTCCTTTACTGATGTTAGAAATTATCTAAAAATAACTTAAAAGCATCTTGATTATATAAATTGTAAAAACACGTTGGAACGCCGATTTTAAGTTGTCATGGCAGAGATGCAAAACGAATAAAAATTTAACAATAATGATTGTTAGTGTGGTTGAACTGAATTCCGCAGAACTGTGGTCGTTCAGGATTGTTCATTGATCTGAACTGATATTTACACAACGTTTTGTTGAAAACCAATCAAATTAATTAAAACTCAGAGGCCAAATTACCAAAGTCCTAAATAGAACCTACCGATATGAATGAGTCGCCCTTGGCGTCCACTTATCGGACGATTGTTTTCGATAGCGCACACATTATTACCAGCCTCTCGACTTTCGACTACCAACCTCTACATAAATAATTAATGTATGTATGATTGACGTAGGTGACAGTGCATGAATAAAAATATACGCAGAAATACAACGCAGTAAGCAGTGTGTTACAAAAGAGAAAATTACATTTTCTGATCTATATTTGTTCATTTGTTCAACTTAATTCAATAATAATATAAATTATGATCCATAATTATCTGAAATTAATATACAATCTAGTCAGGCTCCGCGTGGACACCGGTGTCCGCAAACAATGGTAATTTAATTGTGTCTAGATTGTGGTAATTGACTAGTTAAATAAAAAAACAGTTTGCATTTTATCCTCTCTTAAAAAAAAATAATAAAAAATAAAAAATAAAAAAAAAATTGTAGTAAAGTTACATACAGTCTTTAACACTGGCCCCAAACTAGGCAAGCCTGTATCTTGGGTACCAGTACGGATGGTTTGTCCTTACACAATTTGATTAAAACTTTGTTCGTAGGAATGTAGACTTTACATAAAGCAACAAAAATTAAGTATAATATAAAAATAATAATAAAAAGGAGCACTAACAAAAATTACAAATTAAAAATAAATGTTATAGAAATAAAACGCCTGGCTGTATGTAATGGTAAGGGAAAGTGTTTGTGTTTGAGAAAAATCTGTGTTTTGATGGTGTAAGTGTGAAGTGAGTCTGAGTGTGAGTGTGAGATGAGAGTGAGTGTGAGGTGACTGTGGATGTGTCGTGTGGGTAGGAATGAGTTCTAGGGTGTGCAAGAGAGAGACACGAGAGTGGCAGGTTTCCATTCCATCCCCATCTCCATCCATCCATGGTCTTCCATTTCCTCCTTTTCATTTTCTATCATCAAAGGCTTTTATTACAAGTTTTTTAAGTTCAGCTCATCATTCGTATTCTGCTTCCTTAAATCTATGAGTACCTATATGGCGTAATTTCAATAGTCACTTCTTTTCTGAACAAGTCATTTTTCACACAATCCATTCAACCGTCATGAACACTGTTATTGTTTCGCCCAATTTTGACAATGCAGTTGTTCTATTTGCATAATTTAAAAAGGCTAAACTAATAAAGTAATAAAAATACAGTAAAACTATGAAAATACGTGAGAATATAAAAATAACATTACTTACTGAACTTTCTGTTCATTTTGATATTTTTTTTATTGTCTCTATGTAGGTACTTGAGACATCAATTCGGCGCCTGTCGGCCTACGTTCATCTACTTTATTCTTGCAGGACAAAGACTAGAAGAATACAGTTCATCACATTTCGATACTTGCAGTAAACCAACTGAGTTGTACCCGTATGTGGTATTCTGTGAACAAAATATTAAATGTTTGCTTATCATTATTTCGTACTGCGGCGACACAAGTTATTTTTAGACGGGCACTTGTAATTGTCAATACAGTAATGGAGGCCTCTTCAAAACAATTTCTTACATGGTGGCCGAAAATTAAGTACCTGGCGTGTTATTATTTCGACTAAGTGTTTTGATTTTCTTGTGTTAATTATTTTTAATTAATTGAAAGATTGTGTTGACCCAAATAAAATGGAAGAAAAAAGCAAAAGGATTATTTTTAAAATATGTTTCTATTAATCAAATTTTAGCGCCAAATTTAAATGGAATGTTGATTACGGAATGACATGTGTTCAGAAAACTATAGGTAGGTACTCCAATTCGCTTAAGTTTTTGAAAAAAAAACAAAGCGCAGAAAAGGTATATTGCTCACAAAAACAGTCGACCCTCTTATGAAAACGTACTACTTAAATTATGAAACAAAAATTAGGTAAGTAGGTAGGTACCTACTCATATTTCTTTAATTTTAATGATTTCATTTTTTAGTCAAGCAATCATGATTTTGCAGAAATCGAAAACCACTAGTAACCTCCGTAAGCCAAACAAATTAGTAATAATTAAAATAAGCTTCTCAAATAAATGACACAAAAATACCTCTCAATAACACACAACGCCCTAGGCGATAATTATTCAAGATGCGAAACCGAATAATGGCCACATCGGAATCATAATAAAATACCTACTTACATTATAAATTAACTGTTAAAAATAACAGGTTATTATTATAAACATCATTATGTTAGTATGCGCGTGATTACGGTACGGCACGGGCTGCGCGGGCGCATCTGCCGCCATATTTGCATAGTCGCTGATTGGGAAGCAAGATTAATCCCCATAATATTTTTTGTCTTCATCATTTAGGTGCAATCAGGCGGGTGAAAAAGAATGGTCATTATCATACTTCAGCCCTTAAGCTATTTTTTCAGACGGCAAACAATGGGGTGGTTGTTTGTTATTAGGTTAGGGGCGATAATGTAATGCAATTACTTTTTTTTCTACCCAAAAAAATTGGAAATTCATTATTCAAATCCTACAGCTGAACAAACGAGGAATACTGATTAGAGCTTATGATTTTTTGGGTAATAACGTTCCGATCATTCATTAACATGTTTGCTACATTATTTATGGCATTTCTTCCGAATTAATTTCCTCAACTGGTATAATGGAGTCATTAATATCACCACGCTCAAAATCAAGCCCTTTTATTCAAAAGTTAGAACAATAATTATTAATTGCGAACATTTCCCACAATCCCCAGGAACAAATAGAAATTCATACATCAAGTTATCATTACATCTCGAACAGTAACAACCCTAACTCAGGGGCATCATTAGGCAAAATAAGACCATTAGCAGCCGTTTCTCTTAGCGTAGTATGAAAGGGTTAAATCGGCCCTTCTGGCACAATAGCTTTATTCTATTACGAGTCGCTTACACGCGCGATGTAATAAATATGAATGTTGAACATCGTGGATTATGCTCCTTTTGCGAGGGTCAAAATATTTGAATATGCGTCGGTACAATTTGCAAAGGGTTAATTGACAGTTGTGAGTTGCCTTTGTGAAGTTTACGGTTGACTGTTAATGAAGTCGTGTTGCTGTATTTTTGATGTAGTTTATGGATTTTTGCTACTAGGGAACATTTGTCGTGCAGAACAGTGGTGGATGATAATACACTTCGGTTAACAAAGTATAATAGCTTATTTAAGAAAGGTATCTTGTTTAATTAAACATTTAATGTATTTAATTTATTTAAATATAGGATGTTTATTTTTCTTTGCGATATAAAAAAAACACAAATTAAACAGTTCAAGCGGTTCACCGGTCATACAATTCTTGTACCTTGGTGCATCCAATCCCTAGGCCTAGTGTCTGGAAGTAATACCATAGCAAACCATACAAACCAAATACCACCATACATACATACATATACCATACATAGATACATACATATACCATAGTAAGAAACTGTCAATATCTATATTGACAGTTTGTTACATTACAGTTCTTACTATACACATATTTTCAACTGTAATCCATATGTCAAAAAAAACAATTAAATTTTGTAGACTACCCTGGCGAATTTATTTTTACATATTATTACTATTTTTTTTATTTTCGTACAATTCTACACAACATAACCAACACCAACGCCGTATACTTATAATAAGAACAACATACTCAGTAAAATACATAATTATAAAAATTAAAACATCAAACAAACGAAGTACAAACCAAGTGTTCTCCAAAGTCCAACGGGTCCATAATTACTCAGAGAATCAACGTCGATTGCTAATTACAAAGAACTGAATGGGGATCTGGTAGGCTTGTCGAAAGCATACCCACGTATCGATATATCGATATTTTTTGACCATATATAATTTTTCGAAATATTTAAGTATAAATACTGATTATTGAAAACCTGTTTGCCCAACGAAATTACTGCATAAACCATAGCTTATCAGACTGTATTCTAAAAGTGAAACGAAAATACAGCATTCGCTAATATTACTTGTACAAAAAACATCGATGCGTAGATATATCGACATTTTTTAAAGTTTTCGTCATCCCTAGGATCTAGTGAAAAGGATAGAAAAAAAAAACAATTATGAACGATACAGTGGCCGCGCGAGTGGCCCGGTGTTCCATGTCGCATCTGTTCACCCCGCGGATTACAGTGATAATTATTCTGCAGTCATAATTATTGGATTTTGTTTTGTTATATGAGTTTATAACGCTTTTTCGATGGCAGATGTCGATTTTAGGATTTGGGTGCTTCAATGAGGTTGTTTGAATGAAAGGTGTGAGTTTTTGATGTTGTGATTTTGTTCATTTGGATCAATAGAACTTTGACAACATCAGATCAATGTTGTTGGTGATACGTCATGCGAAAGTGTGTGAGATTTTCTCTTAACCTTTCACTGAATTAATCTCAAAACAGACTGTAATTTCAAAAGGATAAAACTAACGTGGCTAGATATGGTTTCACAAGAATTTACGTAGCTGAATCTCTTTTTAGTTGGCTTACAAAATTTACATTCAAGATAGCCCATAAGCCCGTTTCTACTCCGAGTCAAGAACACATTACTTCAACAATCTTGAAAACAACCACCAAAATTCACTTCAAACACAGTTTTGGCACTAAAGTTCCACCATCGATGTTCACTGACAATCCATAAAAGTAAAATCATTCAATTTGAATAAAGGAACTACGTAAGACCTTACAGTCGGCGATCTCCGTTGCCTTTAAATTCGCGTAAACCGTTTTACTGTTGCCAGATTTGAGCACCCCTAACCTTAGTGGCATATGGCATGCCACGTGCCGAAAGGGTTAAACCCTTTGTTTCTTTTGACTGAAATAAAAAGAATTAATGGTAGAATGATGGTATCATTTCCAATGCGATGTAATTACTGTGATTCGGTTAATTGTTGCGAGTGCTTTTGTTTCTGAGTGCAATCTCGCTTTGACCGTGTTTTCGCATGCCATATTGAAATTGAAGTGTTCTTTGTAACGTTTGGCGTACACAGACATTTTTATTGCATCTGATAAAATGTGTTGCTGCGATTTCCGACTTTATGTCCGCAAACTTAAGTTTAAATTTAACTTTTGTGAGCACTTCTTTACGCTTTTTATTTGGCAGGAATATATTTTTAGCGTGAATTTGAAATTCTATGCGAACTAACAGACCATGGTTTTCATCTTGTTGATGAATGCTTTTAAAAAACTTGACTATCTGTGTGATGTTAAAAATGTGGGTTTGGAGGTTTGGAAAAGTAATCTATTTACGTACTTTTGCAGAGGTTTTTTCTCTAATCAGTATTAAAAGCTTGTATGAACAATTTATTACTAGTAACTGGTAAAGGATCCAAGGACCTCAAGTAGTACATTGTGAGCCCCACATCATTACCCTCTGTTTTAGGTTTATCGTCACATTGTGTTGTAAGTATGTGTACGTAATATTTATCAGAAAGGACCCAATCTTCTTTACGAGCGATGAAGACGGAATATTTGATTATTTTGAATTATTTACGTGGTTTGTGGAAATCGGTGTCCCTGTTCATCTACATATTAATCAAAGTAAACATGATTTATAATTATCATTCATCTACATATTAATCAAAGTAAACATAATATGACTGCCTCGTTGGTCTAGTGGTCGCAAGCGCTACTGCTGAGCATGAGGTCCCGGGTTCGATCCCCGGGTCGGGCAAAGTGTTATAGAGTTTTTCCATCTGGGATTTCTCAGTAGCAGCCCGGAGTCTGGATATGTGCCCGATTGATGGCAATAGGCTCGCCCCCTATTACATGGGACTTAAACATAACTGGCGAAATGTGGGTGTACTACCAGGTACACCTCTGCCTAGCCCTTCGGGGATTACAGGCGTGACGTTATGTTAAACATGATTTAGAATCATTTAAATATACGTTTCGGAGTCCATTAACATAAAATGGTTTACTTTATGTAGGTAAAACCTCTCAAAGGGTCATTGTACTCATCGTTATGCCCATCGTAAGTTTGGAACCAAAGCTGTTGCAATAGTGCAAAAATATGTAGGTATAATAATCAACTGTTCCCTACTCGTTGTAAAGTTTTGCAAACATAAATTTATGGAAGCTGATTTATTTTGTCGTTTCTGGTTTCAGTGGTAAACTGTACAATAAGAAATTTTCAGTGAAACTTCAAACCAAAATTTTAGCAATAGTTGTTAACTCATAAAATCAATCAACCAATGCGTTAAACACTTATTGTAACAGAATTTTGAAGTAATTCTCTATTCATTCAAAAATCTTACTTATTACAAAAAAATCGTCTTATCAACAATATAAATACCTAATTCAAGGAATATTGAAGAATTTTCAAAATTCCATTGCAACTGTGTTACATTTGAGAACTGTTTTATCCTCCTTATTAACCTAATCACAATCAATAGGAATTCTTCCATATCATACAGCTCTCATTTTATTTGCTCATACGTACGTGTTAATAGCATATATGTTGTTATTAAAAGTCCCTTATATTAGTCATCGACACTTTATTCCTAACCATTAACATAAAGTCTTCAAAACAAACCGTACTTATTTACCTTTACACTCACGTACACCTACATTTGTTGAATGTTAAAAATATCTGCGATCGTAATTAAATATGTAGGCATATTTTTAAATAACATGATGTGTTTATATCTTTGTGTTGTGATAAAGAGCTTTGTCAAAAAGGTGGATGTTTATTTGGGTTCTTCGAATTATTACATCGTAAAAATGCGCTAAATATTCTTGTCGCTTGCGCTATTCAAATGTTAAATTAATAACTCAAAAGCGTCCAGCTCATTAATTTCTGCATTCAAAAGTCTGAACTGTCATAAATTATGACGAGTAATGTAGCCTACGTGCAAGCAGTACAACAACTTAAAGCTAACCAATAGACTTAAAGATCAAAATGTACCTGCAGATTTAAAAGGGATCTGAGTATTTAGCATTCATACCGTAGTTTAATTACACATTCATATGCAAATGAGCCGGGAATGCCGTAAAGATTCGTCCATACATAATCCATACACATTCACTGGCACTCATTCATGCGTGCTTCTGAACATGTTGGCACTGTAATTAGCAATCGTTTCTATACAACTTTTTATGGCGAGGGACCGAATGTATGGAATTTAAAAATCACGATTCGTTATTGCAATTTTTTCGGTTGGTACTACTTACTTTATTTGTTTTACGTTAAGTTTCCTGTTCGTTGTTAGAGACAAAAATATGAATGAAGTCCCAACGAGCGACGGTCGGATTTTATTAACAAAAAACCTTAATGTGAGGCCTGTTAAAAAAACAAAGATACTAAAACGCATTTTTTTACCGCTATGGAAATATTTATACGAGCCTAATTTCCGCTTGGTAATTTCATACCAGCATAATTGTTACAAGTTCGATTACATTTTATAAAAAACAAATTTAATGCATCGTTGGCGCTACAAGTGTAGGCGATTGGTTCTTAGTTGTCATGTAGGTACGATCCAAGTCAAAGATCTAAATGCTGTGCTTTGAGCAATAAAATAAATCTTGTTTTAAGAAGTATACCCGATCTGGGTCCCTAAACAAGCCCCAAGCCTTCGTTACGGGCTTAATTAAAAAACAAAATCAATTTTATTAATTGGAAGTGTTAAAAACGGGCGGAAGAGGCGTTCGGGCCCCGTATCTTGCTCGTATCTCTTCTTTAATCCGACAGAGAATGTGTTATTTTTACTCTCCTCAGTGGATTTCGAATAAATTTTATCGCTCGGGACTAATTTGGTTACAAATTTATTTGGTTGTGGGATCGTTAACAAGGGGAGTACATCCACATGGTTATCTGGACTGCACTCTTTAGTACCCAGGCATCGCCGTTATAACAATATATCGACACTTGGAACTTGATAAAATGAAGACGACACTTCACTTAGGATTAAATAATACGGTTTTTTTAAGAGCATGTGCTTGACAAATAAAATTTTTATTGTTACGATACGATACGATTACTTTGGGGTTTTTAAAATAATATAAAAGGGACGACATTGATACCCAATTGTTTATACTGTCGTTTTTTAATAACTGTGTCACGGTTCTTGGCTTGTGCGGTAATAAAACGAAATTTTCACATTGAAAATTTACATATTTGGTAAAACTTTTGAATGGTTTTGGAAATTAAAACGTTCATCAAGATGAAATATTGTTTTGAATTTATTGCAACACTTTTATTCTCAGCAGCTGCAAAACGAATCGTTTTACAAATCAACCTAACTTAATGGATTAAAGTAAGCATTTTTTGCGCAGGTAAATATGTATTTAGGAGTGCAAAACCTGCTGTTATATCCGACATTGTTGACCATAACGGCTTTTTAAATGTGTCTTCCTGTTTAATAATTTTAACCCTTTGACCTCGGTGAACCGAAGCAGGACATTATTGATATCATTATTTTGAATCAGTATCTAAAAATAATACACATTACCTTAACACTTACTTTATAAAACTAAAGAACTTTTCCACTTTATATTGCCGGCAAGGATCCCATTCAAACCTGCAGTGCTATAATGTAAAAATCACCCTGTTGAAATCTAGATGAATAAGAGAGAAAATTTTTTTATTCATATTTATGTTTTACTCGCTATTTGTCAAAAATACGTATAATTTCCTACATTAAAAAATAATGTACTAAATTTGTTTTATTTACTGGCATCCCATACTAATACTATAGAGTGACAATTTACTTAACTTTTCACATAGTGTGTTTTACAGAGTAGACCAGTTGGTGTGGTTTTTGAAAGTGCTGCAAAAGGTTTTCCTTATGGCAAAAAAATCTCCCTGGGCTTTAATTATGACATTTGTCTTTATTCAAATTATTCACAGTCGTAGTAGTATTGTTTAGTGAAACACAAGAGGTTTTAGAACACTTGATTTGGATATGACCTTTTCTTAGATATATAGCCGACCAAGATTACATTTCAATCAAGTATTTTAAAACTGCTAAAGAATACCTTAGCAATATTATAGCAATATTCTCCTGGCTCTCAAGGACACAGGTTAAAATTGTCCTTCCAACCCTTCTGATTTTTTGGGCCTTTTAACAGCACGGTTAACTTTTTTGAGGGCACTGATGGTGCTGCAGAACAAATACTTGCATGACCTGCAGATAGATGCTCCAGGTCTTTTGCGTGTGTAAGTTTGTATATCTGTACCCACATTTTTAAATTCCTTTTTAGTGTCTGAACGTTTAAAAAAATCAACGGCATCTATTTTGGGACCTGCTTTAACAATGCAACTTTTACTAAACATATCTACAGAAAACACACGCAAATCTTGCAAACTCAAAAATCTTTATTCAAATCATTCGCAGCCGCATTGTTTAGCGCAAAATAAATGTCGTGGACTTGATGGCATGCGCATTAACTCTTCATGCATTCCTGATGCTCGTTCTACATATAATGTTCTTTGGATTCCTAAATGCCCGTTAAAATTAATAGCTCTATTTCACTGCTTACCGTATATTGACTACTAAACATCAGTGGCTCTCAGTACATCGTTTTCCATATGATAATAAATACGTTTTCTTTGAAGATTTATTTTAGTCACTGTTTGCGGAATTCCCTGTAAGGTACCTATATAATTGGTCATGTTATAATTGATTTCAAAATATTATAGGTTTGGGTTTCTATCAGTTTAAAACATTGCTCTGATGTGTGTTGTTTTTAACAGACTCAAAGAAAGAAAGAAGGAATATTCGTCACAAAAGTTTTAAACGAACCTTCTTCTATTTTACTTTTATTGAGATTACTAATATTCATCTGCATGTTAGAATGTATCACTATTGCTTTTTCTGTCAAATACGCAGTTTTTTAAAAAGCGCTCGCAACAAATTTTCAGTAACCACAAAGAAAAAAAACAAAATTAACAATTACAAATTCTACGAAACAGCACATTTACTTTATGACTTACATTAAGATGGAAATTAGATTCCTAATACCTATTTTTATGCAAAAAGCAAAACATAATGCAATATTAAAACTTTCCACGTATTACGATCGCAATCGCCCAAATGGAACCTGAAGACCAAAATGGACCATGTCGTTAACAAAGATAACAAAATGGTAATTTTTCCACATAACAACAAACAGGTTCTGAAATAAGACCGATGTAGACCAAATCTATTGTAAAGGGAACAATAGTGTGGACACGTCGTAAAATGAAACAATGCGAAGGTAGTTCGTAGATTCTCTAGATGAGGCTTCAAGTATTCTTCAACATTAAGATTGAGCGCACTTCGGGGTTGGATGAGACAATGTTGATTGACAAGCTTGTACCGCTTTTGATATTGTGTCACAAATAAGCCTAAAAATGGCGAATTATAATGTTTTTCGCTATAAATGAACTATGATAATATTCCAAAGTATCAAATTAATGCACACATACATGTGACTGTTATTTGCTCGACCAATATATTTATTTATTTTATGATTTTATTTTATACAAAATAGATAACCTACTCGTGGACCGTCACTAAAATCAGCTTATAATATTCCCACTGCTAAGACACAGGATTCTTCTCTGTAGGCAAAAGAGTCACACATGTCTTTGATTTTTTTATTTCTAGGACATAACGTATATACTCTCACGATATATTAAAAAAAAAATAGTTTTTATATCACCTCCTCATTTACCTAAATTATACGATGATCACGGAACAATATTTTAAGAACTTGATGGCAGCTTTCACTGTCAGAAATATAACTGGCATGAGAGAGCCTTATTATGTTTTAGAACCTCCAATCTTTTCAGGTAGTTCTTTAATCTCATTCAGTGGTATTGCTTTAGTTCTTCGTATGGTACAATAAACAGATGACACGGTATCGGAGTGTGGGCCGCCGGTGAACACGCCGCGGCCGCACCGTCTAACTCTTTGCTCTGCTACATCTTTACAGGGACACATTTAGAACACTCGGAAAATTAACACATGCAAAATCCTTTTTTACCATAATATCGAATTAAGGTACAATCCTCAGATAACTCCTAGTTTGTATCTATGAGATCATCTCCACATTTATTCGTACATATGAAGGACGGAATGGTAGTAAGACATCTTACTACCATTTGATTTTTGCCGACTACTTTAGTAGCTGGAGTTGATGCCATTGGCATTGTTCTAACTCGTTTTACCTCTGATTGTTTCTAATTACTCAAAAATTAACTATACAATAATGCTTAAGGCATTAAGTCTGTCTTTGAACATAGTATAATAATATATGTTATTATTAAACTTCATAGAAAACAATACAGAAGCGTATACGTTGAGCTATACTTTGAACTGGCGCTCTATTTATGGCTCGCTGTTTGTTTATAATCCAAAAAAATATAATAAACAAATTATAGAAAACAGAACTATAATAGTAACCTATTACTCTCCCAAGTCCATCCCTCACTCAGCGAAGTGCAAAACACTGTCGACGCAGGGGCAGCGTGAAATACTGCGCGGGGGCACCCGCCTTGTGGGCCGATGCATCCAACTATTGTGCAACCACAAATATTTGTCTGATAGGTTTATACTTGAAGAAAATTGTCTTATACGCACTTATCGGAAGTATTGGCCGATAGGTTGTTTATAGAAATAGAAATGGTGTATGAAGGGCGGTATTAGAATGGTAATATTTATGGAGGGACTGGTTTATCCTAGGATTGAGTTAAACCAAGACAACGGGACTTTTGATTTGTTAAGAACTACATTTAGTGATGAAACAAGATGTCCAGAGGGACGAATAAAATTGAATATCTCAAAGTCGTATTGTTATTGGTTTTTGGTCCCTTTTTAAAAAACTGTCCGATGTTGGACCTGTTTAAAAAAATACTTAAAGCTCTAAAGTGGAACACTTATAAAAGTAATTAAAACTCAAACCATTAAACTTAAAACGAAACCTAATAAAATAAAGAAGCTTAAAAAGCAACAATTATCTAATCTACGTACCTACATCATAAATCATTTGCCAGTGTCATACGTTAGCCTGATGTATAAATTAACAGGCGTGTTAAATCAACGTCGAATCATTACGATGTTGATCGCGGGATGCCTGCGTTCGAGACCACAGAATAGACGGTTACAGAAAATCGACTCGGTACAATAAGCGAAAAAACGCACATGGACACATAGACTCGTATGTACCTACGAAGATCTCAAATAAATGACCGTCGCAAATGTCCTTGCAGCCTTTGTATGTGAAGCATGAATGTGTGTGCGTATACTCATTCGCTCGTTATATGAAACCGGCCTTCTGCGCCTGTCTATTTTGTGATGAGGCTTTGAGTCTTCGGATAGAAGGTTTTCGATCTCGTGACGTCATTTGGACAGGTTTTTATCTATGAATTCGTTTGACCCGGGGTCTCCCGCCCACGATGCTCGCTTATGGTGTTTAATATGATTACACGGTGTATAGGTGGGAATATACCCTTGTTGGTATAGTGTAAAATTATGTTATTGGTGTTAAATGTACCCCATTAGATGTTTCATTGAATTTATTTACAAAATCAAATTCACAAATAAGTACAAATACCATAATAAACAATGCCTTCTGTAAATTATACGAAGGCAAGTAAGGCTGGTGTTTCCTATGAATTATTGTTTGAAGACATTATCTGTATCAAATTTTAACAACCAAAGGCAATATAGCTAGATTTGGAAGATAAGAAAAGGTGAGACTAGGTCTACATTAGTAAGTACAAGAGAATAATTCGAGGCAATAGTGAATTAAATATAGAGATACCTAAAGCAAACTTAATACCAAAACAAATAAAAACTGACATAAACACATTACAGAGTGATCAGTGCAAAAGAAAGGTACTTATCATAAACAATACTATAGAAAACATATAATCATCACCAATTCAGAAACAATAAAATAATCATTCGATTAACATTTGAACAATCGATACATGCTTTCATATTTGTAGCAAATTTCTCGAAATTATAAACAAACATATCGAGACGTAGTGAGATATAATCAGAATAGAAATGGGTATATATTTAGTAACTATGTCTGTACTCGTGTCGTACCAGTGTCAAAATATTTAAGGCCGAGGACGAATCGAGTTTCGCTTGCTATGAAGGAAGATGTTGGTATGCCACTTAGGGTAAGTGATAAGATCTATTTAGTAAATCTGGATAATATCATCTCCTACCCCTATCACAATTTATTAGGGGTCGGCACTGCATGTTTTCATCTGTCATACACCTCTATTTACCGCCATCTGTATGATCAGTTGCTTTCTACCCATATTATTATCATCTTTCACACAATCCATCGAACGTTTTTTCATTTCAAATTCATACTCAAAACTATTCTCTCAACATCCTCCTTGAAAACCAATTTTTACACTTGTCCTTAATTTATTCATCATATTCTTCTTGTTCTTGTATCTGTTTTGGTTCGATTATCACACAATCTAATCAATTAAACTTAGCACCCATTGAAATGAAAACAGCAGTGCTACTCTTTAAAAACCGTCTGCGAAGATGTAGGTGAAATGAAAGCGAAGTGAGAACTTCTCGTGCATGCACAACACAGTAACAAGGTTTTCATACCTTATTTTTATATATATCTACAGGCTACATAGGCTGGAATGCCACAAGAATTAAAAAGTACCTTAGAATGGTTTAGATCAAACTCCTTTAAATTTTAAATTTCGTCCAAACTTTGCAGAATCCGAAAATGTTGCCGAAACCTATACCTGGTCAGCACTATTCGTCATATGTGCTACATTCGGACGGTGTGACCCGGGGTCGGACTCTCGCCCGTCGTATCATAATTACCAGAGAAATAACCTGATTGTGATCACGACACGCACACACGCACGCTTTTGTGTTTGTGCAGCGATGCTCAAATTTGTGTTTCGTCATGTTAAGGAAGATCGAACAATTTGAGCAACTAAGCAAAACCAACACATTAATTTCACAAGTAAAAAAGTTATGTATTTGATGGTAAATCAATCCTAACAAGAAATATTATTAAATCAGTAGTACCTATCTACATCTATAGGTTCTACTGATATTGATAGTTCGCACCGAACGATTCTTGACAGTCAGTAAGGTATAGATCTTACTGACTGTCAAGAATAGTTCGTTTGATTTGGTTTGACATACTTAATCAAAAAGAATACCAAATTTATGTAGAATAAACTCTTACACCCTAATTTCAGAAGCCACAGTCGTCTGAAAAACGACCTGGGGACGCCTATAATAAAACAGCTATAACGATTCCGTTGACATAAACAGATTTGAAAAATAACCCTTTCTATACAAAACTCATCTCCAAAGTAATTAGCCAAAAACTTTGAGCAACACTCGAACATTATACGCCAAAGTACGTACAAGTTGTGCTGGTATGGCACCCCGACGTCTTGCATACTTCGACTATTTTGTCTAACCGACTGTTAAATGGCCGACTCGGCCCGTCGATACATCAATCACACAAACAAACACGTATCATTTGAGAATCATTCCTTTTTTTCACTTCAATTAGATCTTTTGTGGCCCAAGCACAAAAACGAACACACGTTTAGATATGAAATTAAATGCGTCGTTGGACTTTTAAAGTTTGGTATCCATTGTTGTGACTATTGTCGTATTGTTGAATGATAGTTTGAGCTTTTTAGTGTTCGAATTTTAAAGGTTTGATCTTAGCGGTTTGAATATTGATAGCCATTTTTTTGCTATAGTAATAAAAATTAGTCAGATGGGTTTTAATAACTTCAAATTGGAAGTACGGCTAAATTGTGAAATTGATGATAATGAATTAAGAATGGTTTCTTGATCGCGATAAGTTTTTGCAGATATACATTATACAACAGTGTCCATCAAAAAAGGCGTATTAAAGTACCTACTCACGCAAGATATAAATCAACATGATGTTTAAATAAATTAACATTGTAACTCATAATCTTTCGAGCCTGCTGCCAAAATATGAGTATCATTCAGATTAAGCCCGAGATGCATATGATTCCTAAATCGACGCAGTCAAACGTCGATCAACTTAATTGATCATTCAACATGGACCGCGCTAAACGGGAAATATTTAAAAATCAGACGCTTAATCAATTTACTGAGATCGCAGCCACCACTCAATCATTTCGATTTTTGACAAAGATTATACATATTACAGAATGGTTGTAACTTATTTTATGGGACTTTAATGCCTATTGGTAAAATGAACAAATACTCCATCCGAGTAGGTAGTTAACTAAAGGTAAACAATCTTGACAAGTCTTTTTACGTAAACGCTTATTAATTAAATACAACTACTGTTTAAACAAATTGTTTAATTGATCATGTAATCGTTTTTGTTGTATCTAAATTTGTTTTCAGCTGCATTTTATTTTTGAACTGTGTTATTAACTAAAATTACATGTAATTTTTTTTTACCTTTTGTTAACTACGTAATCGGATGGAGTATAGATGTAATACTTTTATGTTTTTCATGTAGTTGACAAAATGATATCTAATCACGATTCCTGGCAAATTTATTAAATAAAAGTCATAAAAGTTATGGTATTTTTACAGACGTATTTATGTCTCTTTCGTGTGGTCGCTGGTAATTTAATCCAAATTCATAAATTAAGATAAGGGCTGTCAATGTATAAACATCCATTAGTAAACGAAATCAATTAGGAAAACGTTTGACTAAGCTTTGCGTAGAATAAAATTATTATAGGTATACAACGTGGTTTTATTCGTTTAAGATTAATTAGTTGACGAATCAGGCATTAGATTCATGCAGTACCTAAATTTCCGAAATTTAATAAAGTTACTTTAATAACTCTTCCGAGATCCTAAACTACCATTCTTTTCACTTTTTAGCAATGTTTCTTTATTCAAAATGATAAATATAATAAATATACCAAGCGTCGCATCGTCATGTCAACTAATCCTTCCATGTTCGCCTGACAATTCGTCAGCATTGTAAATTCGGTAAAGGGCAATCTTTAGGCGATTGGGTGCGACCTTATCTGCCTTTATGGTACGATCTTAAAAAAGATTTATGATAACGCACGGTCAGGACGAAGCCCGCAAACACTTTAAAATAAATGACAAGGAGTCACTTCCAATTGTGATGGAAATGCTTTCTGCAGTAAAATTAAACTATAACCCTGTCGTTTAGAGAGATTTAAGTGGCTTAGGGGCTTTTATTGGGTCTGCCTACGTTTAGTTTAGGTGGGTTGTGATCTCGGCCAGTTTTATGTGTCCCACCTGAGTCGCCTCTATAATGTTATGTTCATGTTCGTGATAAATGTTTGCTATCTTTTTGTGTTGACACTTATTGGATTTTTAATGCGGAGTTTAAATTCTGCATTAATTTGTTTTGTAATCGAATCTTTGCTTCGTAAAAATTAAAGTCTGCATATATTAAGATCTGGTTACATTGGTTTTAGATATTAATTTCTAGTGTTAAGTGTTTTGCATTCGACGACTGCAGCATTCTTGGTAATATAAGTATCTACTTTAGATATGAATCCTAGGTTGGAAGTTTTTGCTTGTTACTTTGTATGTTTTACTTCATAATTTAACACTTAAAGGTTTGTTAAAATACTGTGACTCATTTATACAACACTATTTTATCTATCTAATTGGGCTTAATCCGTACCTGTTACTGATCATATTTGCGTAATCAAAAGTAAAAAAACGAAATTCATTTTTTAAATATGCTTCTTTTTAGTTAAACTTAAATAACGAAAACAGCTGTTGGAGGCGGGGCATGCTTGAGCGAGATCACGCGAACGTGAGCGAGAGATGACGATTAATGAACACTACTATGTCATGAATAGCCTGTATAATATTTCCATAAATTGTGTGACTTTTTGGGATATAAACAAACTCTAATAATTTTGCTGTTTAAGAATGTTATTTATTAATACTTTATAAATTGATGACAAGACCGTCTAGAATAAGCCGTTTAAGTATTTGTACTAATTAAAAATTAGTGGTGTACACTACATGAGTTTTCAGCAAATATTTTTATAAAAATGTTTACAAATTTGTAAATAACAAATAATCACGAAACCAATTAACAAATTGATTTCATTAACATCACAACCTAGTTTAACATCACCACCTTACCCAATTAAACCGCCAGCCGCCCCATATCATCTCATACCACCTATTAGATAAATTTATGATAATAATCGCGGTGCATACCCGTCCTATCTGCCTTTAGAGATTATCTCCATCCAGGCACACATTGCTATTGAAATTATTTTATCCGGTATTGAAAAGGCAAGGCTTCGGGTTATCATATGAAATAATAATAACATTACAATATTTTGTACATTAAGTGCATTCGGGGTGTGGTGTTTCGGATAAGTGAGGAGACGGCTTATACGTCGAGATACTGGGCTGTAGGGTACGGAAGTTATAGAGGCAACATCTTTCTTTAATAGCTTGTGCTTAAATATATTGTAAAATAGCAGCCACCCGCGACTTTTAAGGTGTATGTATCTTTAAAAGTTATAGGTATTTGTGTTACTCTGACGTTTTTAAGCTATAATGCTTTATAGTTAAATTACAACCCGGTCAGTAGCTCTTGCATAAGAGTAACAAACCGCAACACAAACTTCCACATTTATAATTTGTAGACATTATAAAACGGGATATGTTTCGATTGAAATGCGTTTGGGTTACAGTATTCTAAAACAAGTGCTACTATTAACTTCCTTTTTAGTGTGTCATATGTTTCTACATTTTGCTTATTAGAAAATATATAAGCCTACATTTTATGACAAAATTTACATTAAAATGTATCTTCGCAATGTATCTTCAATGTTTTTATTTATTCATAAATCGGCACTACCTCATAAATAATCATAGAAATAATGACATCGTAAACGAGCCTTAAATTTAAATTTCAATATGACAACGAATTTAAGCGGAACCTACTTTTTTAGGCTACCAAAGTTTTCATTCATAAAATCCTTAAAGAAACGCCTCTAATACTTTTGTAGCACACATAAGATGTTTTCGTAGGCGTCGCTAACGATTTTCCAAAACGTAATGTCGCCTAAGCAAGTTGTAGCGAGCATGTGAACATGGTATGTTTTTATTTATACCCTGCCATCTCTTGAGGACAATCCGTTTTTATTAAACACTCAAACGCCACTTATTAAAAATGTAGGCGGGAATTTTAGTTAAGATTTATTAAGGTTGACACTCATTTAAGCAGGTATTAAATAATTCGATTTTTAAAAGATAAAAAATGCGTAAACCAGAAAAAAATATAGTCTTATTTTAAGTTCACTGAAGTCTTTGCCTACTAAATTGCACCTACCATTGTTTTCTTATGTATCAAACAAAGGTGGAAATAGTAAGTGAATCCCTGAAGTATTACATTAATAAAGAACAAATAACTAGAGATTACCTTTTTTTCTTTACTATAAGAAAGAAAGATACCTCATTGAATAAATTATACCATTCATAATTATTATTATTGTCTAATATATTAATCTTTACCATTTATTATTAAAAAAACATTGTTCTTTGGGCATTTAATCCTAAAGTGCCAACCCTGTCCTTTATCGTGTGATATCGATTGAACAAGTATTATTTTTTAAACCTGTTTTTAATTTTAAACAAACTAAAAAATGGTGAGGTTTTACAAACACACAGAGCAAAGCACTTTTTAATGCTGTTTGCAATTATTTTGTATTTACACAAAAAGCATCGGATTTCTGCTAATGTTCCTGCTCCATAAGTAATCTCATTCTTAATTCAATTTCGTTTTGTGAATGAAAAAACGGAATGGAATTTTACGAAGATTAAAGCGTCTTTTGTTTTTTTCTTTTTTTCACAAAACAGTTAAAACGTTAATAACAACATAAAATTCGTAATGTTCTCTACTGAGATAAGTTCATTATTACTCTAAGCTGCTCTAAAATAACCTTTTTATTGAGCAACATCTACATTGTTTTACTAATATATACAAAGAAAAGGTTATCTTTAAATAGTTAAGAATTTACTAACCACCAATGTCAGCACCCCAATAAACATATTTCACAAAAAAGATAAAACATTTTCTCTTCATAATTTATAGCAATTAAAACGAACGTTTACATAATTAGCACAAACAAAACTCGTGACTGAACGACGTATCGATAAAACATCGATTCAAATTAAGCAGAATCGAGTTCTCGATTTGAAATACTAATCACGTCGTTAGTTGACCTCTCATTGACACGGCCGCTCCTCGGTCTCATCTCGAAACAATTAAAACAATCGACATCGATGGACCGATGAGATCCGCATTCCCCTCACTGAGGCATCGACCTCACACTGCGTAGGTTTTGAGAAAGCCTCTCTTAGTGTTTTATGATTATTATAATAAGAAAGAAACTTACAATATAAGTGAGGTTAAGTGTACGCACTTGGGAATCGATTGGCTTTTCTGTACAATAAAATTGATGGCAATTGGGTGCGTAAGTAAATTGGAATCTGGTTCTCTTATTTGTTTATGTATCAGAAATTTCCTTATAGTTTTGCAAATTACAAATAAAAAAACAGATGTTTTTATAAATCAGTGAAGCGTATTCAACTAATCGTGGGAATCGTGGTTTAGAGGACTTGAACCTTTAGAGCATATGTCTGTATGAGAAGAGTTTGTTAAGCAATATCATAATTATATTGCAAGCGATCTCTAATAAGACGGAGATAGGACTTTCAAAAAAGACAAAATTAAAACCAAAGAATGTTATATGGTTACCATTATCACGGATTCAGGACATTGAGACTGCAACCCGCAAAATGACGAAACAAGAAAAAAGTACGCTCACAAGGAGATATAATATAAGAAAGTATAAATATGATATCACATTATAAAATTATGAATCTGAAGTGCAATAAGTCGTAACTTAATAACCCTTTAAGAGCTGATGGGATGAAAATAAAATAAAGCATTGTTTTTACTCAAGCGACTTTGTGTTTTTGAGTGACAGGCAGATTGGTAAAATAACCTTTGTGGTGATGGTGAAGTTAAATTTGAAATGAAGATTTTAAATGTTGTGATTATAAAAGAAAATAAGTATGGGGCAGCGACATTGTCAAAAAGTGTTACGAACGTTTTAAGAACGCTCGCATTGAAATTTTACTCTTAACCGTTCAAAAATATGTTTTTCCCCACATTTTTGACATTTTCTTTTCACTGAGATGAGATTGCGACAAGTTTTTTTACGTTTTTAAGTACAGGAATTAGCCTTCAAGGTGTCAATCATAATAGCTTCAACGATAGTTTTTTTTCAAGTAGGTATTGTTGTAGTTATATGTACATAGATTATCCTTGATAGCCTAAAGTCAAAAGCTCCAGAAAATGAATGACTGAATGTGCATTTGAAAACATAAATAAATCTTCAAGGCAACAGTAATAATTTATTTTACATCATTATTGCTTCCTCAATGTTTAATACCATCCAGATGAAAAACGTAGCGAAGCCTGACAATCGTATTTCGGTAAGTCTGGCTATCGTAAAACAGCCGAAACAACTCCAACAATGAGACCAGATGTATTTATTGGACGATTTTATTGGTCACTTGAAAGTATTAAATGCTCGTATATCAACATGACTGATGGAAGAATGTTATATAGTAATTTGTTTTTAATTGTGTGTGTTACAATATCTTTAAGGGAATGCTTTCTCGTGCAACTCCTTTATTTTATATATAAATGTATAGCTTGGCTGTTTCGTTACTAAGGTACTTCAGAAATTAAATATTCGTATCACCTCCACGACGGTAACGAAACGGCGAAGCCATATATTTTTACTGATATGTAGAATTTGTGAAGTTAGGGTCGGTAGGTTAGGCCGTGTAGATTCAGAAGCTTGGCTCTACATGAGATCTGATATCTTTTTCACAAGGCAAACCTTATGTGGTCGTCTTGGCAACATTTTACATGAAATGTTTTGGAGGGAGTTTTTTTAGTATATAAAATCTACTCACCATCATATATGTAGAAATGTTGACTAATTTGTTATGTACGTATGTTGCAACTACGCTCACATACCTAGTTGCATAAGACTTTGAAGTCAGTAAACAACGTTGGTTAAATTATGTACCAGATCTATATCAGACAAAACAAATATATCACACGGAAAATTACCATAACTCAACAATGAACCAATAACCAATAACGTAAAAAGGTTGACACTAATACATATTAATATATTTCGAACTAATTTTAATTCAGAGAAACACATCTATGATTTTAACAAACATATTTTTACTATTGATGAAAGAAATTCTTTAAAGCATAGGGTTCTTAATGCTCTTGATTCTGGTTTGTTAAACAGTAAGAGTTAAGTTGTAAATGAACAACCGGCTTCGGATTTGAGTGTGAGGTGTCAAGTCATCGGTCGTTAATCTATATTAAAATAAACCACATTGTTTCTCTTTATTACCAAAATTCAATTAGAGGATTCCTTATGACAATGCAAGAAAGATCATGGTCAAGTGTAACCAGTTTGAAGTTGTTATGATTGAAAGCAAGATAAAATATGTTATAAGTAAGCCTATGTAGTCTTAAATGAATTTTAAAGAACATGAACACACTAACAAACAATGTGTAAAATTATAACATAATGTTATCGTTAGAGTAGTGAACCAAACGCTTCTAATTGGTAATAGTGTTGTTGGAATTGACAGTTAGACAGACATTCCAAGATGTTATTATGAGCTCATCGATTAATATTTATGCCAGGTATTGGGTTAATGGGATTGAATTATTGATTGGAGCTAACAAGAGTGAATACTGAATTAGCACACACGGTATCGTATAAGTCAAATACCGACAATTAGGACATGCCGTAAAAGAACAGTAAAATAAGCAAAAGTAAATTCGATGTTGAAGGTTAACGAAAGATCTATTTAAAGTAGTGATGCATTTTGGCAGAGCTCTGTCCACAAAGTAACAAAATCTTTAAACGTAAATAAACAAAATGGAGCCTAGTTTACTTACATTTGTAGTTTAAACATAAAACTTATGTGATTGCCATACACGTGACTTACTGAGCCAAATCTAAAAGGAACATCTATTTTACTTTTGGAATCCTCTAGTTAATTCAGAGGGGATTATAGGAAATTCGTCGTAATAAAATGTTTATTTTATCCTTATAGCTTAGTACGTAAATAAATATTACTATTTTTGGTAACTGTGCCAAAATTACCTTTGCTTTCTGTATCATTCAAATTCTTATCAAGTATCTTTCAATAAGGAAAAAACCCATACCTATTATTTACGGAACAGACACGTGGTATTGCCCAAATGTAAAACACTGGGTAACAATAACAACTACGTCAATTAGCCGTTGATTTCCCCGAAAGAGTTACTCATAGATGCAACAATTCAATATTCTAACGGGCTGTTTAAAACAATTCACAGCGGTAAAGCTTTGAGTTAATCAGAACGCTAAAGATTGTGTCGGAAGACAAGAAATAAAATATATAAAAAAAAAACAATCATAAATACAATAGCGCAAGTCATATAGTTTCCAACGTCGTTTCTCAATAGATGGTTCTGATAGTCCAAGCTGGGTGTTTGCCAGTTCAATTATCATTACTAGTCGATATTCCGTCGAGTCACTGTGTTGTGGGTGACCCGTATTAGATCGGTTAATTCAAACTATTTATCAACTCCATTCGTTATGCATAGGATCAGATTTTGAAATTGTTTGATGATGTTGTGGCGTTCGGTCCATTGTGTCACTACCCCGCCTGGCTTAGTACGATGGGTGTGCACTATGTTAATCGTTGTATCACTGATTGAATCTATTGAATCTGTACTTAAATAATACTCGTGCATTATGAGGCACTCTCGTTAAATGGTCCTATACATATTTGGGATAGTGAGAATGGCCCATGTACGGATGTCAATTCTCTTTTTGGTTATCAAATTCAACCTGACCTTTCTCACAGTTTTACTAAGGAAATTATTGACAGATTTGACTGACAAGACTTGCAATTTGCTTGTAATGTTGTAAGATAGTTTGATTAGGGTGTCGTGTAAGTAAACCTACTTTACAGCACAAAATATCATAACTGTTGTAGGACTAACTACATTTATTTAGCTAAATTCAGCTTTTGTCCATTTATAACACCAGTTTTGTATGAGTTGCATACGCATCCGCTCAGCTGAACGGGCACTGAATAAGTGTGGTTAGTCCCATTACGAACAGACAGACCTACTAGTTAAACCTACTTTATGTAAATTAGGAGGCGAAAATGGCCATGAAACCTAATGTTAGATTAAATAGATGGTCAATGGTTAAATTTTGACTAACACTGTGACAATTTTCTGATGTAGGTTCTTATTGCTGTTTAAACTGAAGTTCTCAGAAAAACTTAAACGTTCATGCATATACTTTGGTATAGCGATGTGATGTTGTTAGTTTTCTGAAAAGGCCTACAGTAACATCACCAAGCCTTTAAAGCACATCCAAATGAACTCCACGACATATAATGAATAAGCATGAAACAGAACAAAACCTAGTGGTTTTGAAAACTAATAGGTAAACACATTCACAATGAGCCGATTGTTCGCCGCCAATGAATGGCAACAATGCACGACTGACACAAATGAGCACCTAATTGGAACATTGCGACATCACCCAAATCCGTGCAATCGTGAATGTCGGGGTTCTCACACTCCGATACGATTTAATTTGTGCTGCAATAGTTATTACGTATTCACGATGATTTTGATTATGGCTGTAACAAAAATCATGATTATGGGTGTAGTCAGAAAAAGTACAAACCTGATGGTGACACAGTGTCACAATAACCTGTCACAGTCTAATGCTAGACAAACCATATGGATATTCATGCATCGTTGTCTCAAGAAGTTGCAACGTTTATTATTACTGAATCTAAGTACCTTCTACTCCGGTAAGAAACAAACCAAATATTCCAAAGTTAACATATGGATGGGCTCTAACTGCTTGCATACCACCTAATCCACATCTAGTAATTTGCAATTGAAACCCGCTTAGTTATGCATTGGTCCTACCAAAGGGGGAGGGTATCATAATCAACATGAATGGCAAGTAGATTTGTAATTGCAGTATCATGTGGAACCGACTTAGATGCCGCTAGACAATATTCGTGTTATCTGTCAATATATGTATAACAATCCTGTAATATTTTAAAATAAAATAGCAAAATTCACACTGGCCCAACAATACATCCTTGAAGCACACCCCAGAAACACGTATTTTAATCCAAACTGTTCTACACACAATACTAAGAACCATCTAAAACATTACTTAATACCTTCAACACGTTTCTCGTTAAGTTTATCTTTCACATCAGGACCTAATTCCCCACGTGGAATTAGACACACAATCTTCGAAACAATAACGGTCAAAAGGGTAGGCTACCGGTAGCGATCGCAGATAATCCCAATGATTTGGTGACATTTTGAAGTATGTCAGTCAGTACTCTCGAGGCATCTTGTCGTGACACCCGAAGTGGCGACTTCGTGAACCAAATTAATTAAAACAGAGACACAAAACTAAAGCTATCACGATTGACTTAGACGGCAGGTTAGTGTGGATAAGACTAAGTTAGCAATTGTGGTTTACTGGAAGGTCAATGTTAAGCTTCTAAATGGCTTGGATTGGTGAACTATTGTCATCAAGGCGATGATTTACGGAACTAAGAGAAGAACAATTAATATAAGAATAAAAATGTTCGTTACTAAGCAAATGTAACTCCTGTTTTAATGAATAATTTTAAGATATTTAATTAAGAAAATGTAACCATTACTTTCTATAAACATTGCACCAGTAAAAACAACATTAGCTCCGAAACCAAATACAAAACCTGTAAACACAAACATTTACAAACTAATTAAAAACAATAACCATGATTATATTCATGACAAGCTGAATCAAGACACGTCCACACATGGTGAGACTCATAAAATCCGAGACTCAAGCCCACCGCTGAGGGGCATGAAACTCTGCATGCAAACCGTCACATTTCAAAATACAATATGCTAATTAACAACTTTTTTTTTCTACCCTACGAGCTCTCAGAAACGAATGCAAATTCCCTTCGGACCTTTAATTACGCTCCAAACACGACTGACGACGGTGTTAAAGATGCAGTTTTAAGAATTGTCAGTGTTTGCACTGCGCGTGCTCAGGGAGATTTAAATGGTAAGAGGATTTAGTGAGAGCATTGTGAGTGACTATGAAAATGTTTACTGCTGTTTAGGGCTGTCGCTGTTTGAATTATATATATATATATATATTAATGACGCTTTTTGCATATAGATATTTTGGTATCAGTAATAGTATAGCTTCGGAAACGATGACATTATTCGTTTTATTTATTGACATTAGATGAAATCAATATCTACTGTTATAAATATCATTAGTCACTACACCTTCGTAAGATTTTATAATGAACCATACATCACAGTAGCAAAAACAACCATTAAGCCCTTCTCGGAAATCCATTTTAGGTATCAAACCCGAAATCAATGTGACATAATCAAAGTATAGACGTGTCCCAAACCATTGAAAGTGTCTCCAATCAACAATGGGAGGCGACATTAATTCTATCCATCATGTCGATCCCAAAAAGGGTGGAAGTTCATTAAGAGATGCATTCCTCAAGTATTATTCTTTGAAAACTGGTAATAAAAATAATAACAAGCCGGCCACCCTGCCAAGTGCTATCAGCTCCATCTGTTGTCGCTGCGGACAAACTCGCCTAATGAACGATGATAAATCATATTCGAGAGGCGGCTCGTAGCCCGTGCCAGGCTATTCTTACGACGCATCATTACACGTCAACTTTCTGTTGTGCGCTATCCATTACTGTATTAGTTCGGTTAAAATTTTTACGAGTCTTTGGAAACAGGTAATGGGTAGAGTGTGGTTAGTGTTTGTTGATGTTGGTGGGATATTTAAGAGCAACTGCGAGGTGTCTCTCGGGCCGTGTCCCTGCCCGCACACCATTGTGCTTACTAATGATTTTATGCAAATGCAGCCTCTTTAGATCGAAGTCTTAGCGCGATCTCAAACCGTCAGGTACCGGGCTCATTATTAACAATTTGAAATATGACTTGGGAATTTTTAACAATATTATCGTGAAATAAATTAGTTTTTTATTAGTTTATCGATTGACAAATGGAAGAGCCTAGTATTTGTTTTTTTAACCTTTAAGTTACATTGTGCTAATATTTTAAACTCAATTTAATGTGGTAACACAAAAATTATAAACAAAAAAGTAGGATGTATTTTTATCTAACTACGTTTACTAGATTTAGTCAAAAGTTCTATTACGTCTATGATGTTAAGATAATAATAATTATAAGATTTATCAGATAAATTAATCTGCAAAAAACAATTATTATTTAGTTTTTGTATTCGAAATCACTTAGAATTTTCGTGTTTACGAATTACAGAGTCATATGATATAGCGTACACTTCATTTAATGGATTAAGCTAACACTTATCATGCTTTCGTGCATCACATGTTAGATATAATCATATGTATTTGGTATAAATAAACAATGCATTATTCTAAATTTTAGTTTTCGCTTCACATATATAAAAATAGATACATAATATGTGTCTATTTTTAAAATATGTGAAGTATAAATTGAAGCTTACCTACAATTTTATTATAGGTAAGCTTCAATAGTTACTTTTACTATTTGAAAATTTAGTAATTCTAACAAAAACGTTGTTTAGACATTGTGAAAAAAATCATTGTATCTGTGAGTAATAAAGAGTTTTACGGAACTGCGTCATAAAAAATAACTTTCAACCTTCAAGTTCGCTGGCTCAATTTTCTCGTGGAACATTGTAGCTACCAAAAATGTTCCTCGACTTGAGTAAACACGCACAAAGAAAAATTATTTGTAACTGACAAAGTGAGAATGATTTATCAATTGCTTGTTAGTGATACCTGACATTAACGTCTTTTTAACCCGACTCAAGTCCCAAAACTCAGCAGTAATGTACAAGCACAAAGTAACAATAGTCTTTAAAAATTCTTCATTCATCTTAAATTCCAAGAGCAGTGATTCACCGGAATACCACAGTCCCACGTTTCCTCTTAAAGAACAAAGTTAATCGTTGCTTAACCTTAATTGCGATAATTACCAGTCTTCTGTACCGACAAAATGATTTATTATCTCAAAACGGTAGCTAAATATCTAAATAGAGTGAAACTACAGACAAAAGAATAATCTCAGAAGGCTATGATGAAGATTTTGGGACCCACAATCTATATAGTCCACCCACTAGTAATCTGACGATCTGGAGAAGATCGCACGACGTCGATGGATGAGGCAATGCCGAAACATTGTGGAAGTCTTTGGGGGAGACCTGCGTTTAGTAGTAGACGTTTGGCTGAAATTTTGATAGTTCCAGTCAAGTATTACGAACATATACCCAAATTAAGAGTCAACCAAAGACTAATATTTTTAATTTACCGGTATTATAGCAACAAAACAAAACAACGACAGTATTCCTTGAAGGGTTGGACATAAGTGTAAAGGATAGTACACCTATATTTTGCCTATTGTGTTTAAATCCCACGTCAGGGGCAATTCGAATACATACATACCTACTATTAACCGAGCACATATCTATCTCGAGATGGCTTCTACCCGAAATCTCATTACTATTTCAACAAACCAAATGTTCGACATTTTCCGTCATAAGTTACCTACAGCAATAATTTGCTTTATATTATAGTTAAATCCATGGAAACTTTGGATTGGAGCTTCTGTATTTTTTCGTATGGAAACATTCGGCTAATGTTCGCCTTTCGTCGTTGACCGTGGGAAATATTTAAGTTTGCGCTTCAAAAATTAATGAATAGAGTCATTTGTGTAGTGTTGGTAATTGAGCATCTAGTGTTAATGGGCAAGTGCGATTGGAATTCAGGTTTTACTTACCAATTGCGTTACTATTCTTTTAATATTTCCCATGTGTGGTAGATTTCGGTTTATTATGACTTCGGATTCTTATAGAAACGTTATGGGAACTTTGGTTTGCCAATATTATGCTGTTCTTAATATATTTTTTCATTTTTGTCTTCGTACTTCCTATTCATACTCTCTTGTTAGCAGTTCCAGCTAGACTCATACCTATAATAACTTTATGGCTGTGGAGACTTTCATCGTATTCTCTTTTACTTTAGCAAGTTTTTCACTTCTCTTCTGAGAAAATTATAATATTTCAAGCTTAAACCATATAAGCAATAATGATAAACAAGCGTATTAATAATATAATAATTAGCGATCGTTACAGATCGCTAATTATTATGTTATTGACCTACAAATATTCAATAGCAATAACCAACAATAAATTAATAACCCACCTATTAAATTCTACAAGTATTGCTCCATATCTACACAACACGCTAATGAACCAAGAACTCTAAAGCACAATACACACACAGGCACACAAACACAATACACGACATACAATCAAGATGGCAGTGACTAATTCAAAGAATCTTAATATCAATTTATGATCACGACTTATTAATTGGCGGCGCAATCGATCGCTGGACAATTCTTTAGGGTTATACGAGATTTGAACAATGTGATGAGGTTTCTTTGTTACTTATATTGAGTAGTGTTTTTATGCTTATTTGTGGTCTTCACAAGTGACAGTGCCAACATTCTGTTGAGCTTAGTCTATTGGAGCTATTCTGTAAAAATCTCACCGTGATAATTTAAGTTAAATAGAGCTGTCATCCCATACTAAAGATTAGTAATTGACCGTTCACTTCACGCTCACTTCACCTTTATTTTTGCGGATACTGCGGCTTTCAGAATAGGTCGTCGACTAGCAATAGAGAAAAAGTCATTTCTATTTATATTAAAAAGTATTACAGTTTGTTTTTAATCATTTCTGATATGACATCCTAATCTTATTTTATTTTCTATAAAAATGTGTTAAACGCATAAACAATGAATCACTTTAGCACATGATTAATTTGTAACCGTCTGTAAATGAGCTCATTGGATTTCATCCTAGGCTCGACAATAAATTTTATTAACGCCAAGTATAAATAACTCAATATATCACCGATCTCATTACAAGATTATTTAGAGAGAAAAATACAGGATGAGAAATAACAGCCGTACGCCACTTATATTAATGTTAGTGCAAAAATACGTAAAACTGCTAATCACATGCGTATTGCGTAGTTACATAATACAGGCAGGAAGCCAGAAATATCTCTTTTAATAAATTAATGAGTACCTAAACCCGGATGATAAGATGATAATTTTATTTATTTATTTATTTATTTATTTATTCATTTGAACTTGCGTTACTTTTAGAATGTATGGCAACGTTTTGCGATTTTGAACTTGATTTATCCTTTGGATTTGTTGTTCCTGCGTTACATTGTATATGTATATACCTTTTCATTGCAGGTCGATCTACGCCAAACGTATACGAATATACGTTACGTAAGTACAATTTTATTTTAAAAACTGCGACCTATAATTTTTTAACATCAACCTGAGGTAGGTTACAATGTTTACTTACAATATAATTGATATTTCAGAATGTTAGGGCTAGTCCTACTGTTTGAGCTTCATTAAATTTTGTCGTTCAATATTATTACCGCACCGTGTGAGGTTCCTATTGCTCAATATTTTACTATGCAATATCCAGGTCTCATACACATGAAAATATTAAAACTTTTGGCCTTTCAATGAGTGAAAATAGTACGTCGTCTAAGTTTGGTTGTTTCCTATAATTATCTATCATCTGACATATTTTTTGCTGCCCAAATATTATTTCAAAGTGGTCTCCACGTTTTAAGCATTTCAACAATTATTAGAATGATTGCTTTTGGTTGCATACTGCCTTGAGATTCTGCCGAGAACAAGGTCCCAGATTTAATTCCCGGGTCGGGCAAAACGTTTATTATTGAGTTTTTCTGTGTGGAATTTCTCAGAGTCGTTTCTTGCTCGGCGTCTGGATTTGTGCCCGATTAATGGCAACAGGCTCGCCCTCTTTTACATAGCTGACGAAATATGGTTATACCTACATATTCCACAATTTTTCACCCAACGCCATTGAGTCCCAAGTTAAGCTTGAGAGCTTGTGTTATGGGTACTAAACAGCTGATGATATACTTATATATTTCTAAATACATACATGTTATAGATAAATTACACCCAGACACAGAAGAAATCATCGTGCTCATCACACAAACGTTTGTCCTGGGTGGGAATCGAACCCACGACCACCGGCATAGCATTCAGGCTCACTTACTACTAGACCAACAGGCCAGTCAAACTACAGGTACGCCTCTACCTAACCCTTTGAGAATTGCAGGCGTGATGTTATGTTGTAGTTTTTTTATTATATTTGTTTGTTAGTCCAATGTTTAAATTTTAATCGTCCATCTTTAAATCCTGTATATCTATGACTATTTGTTCTGTGAGCTTAGTAACATTTTCTTCCTTGTATTTGCTTCTGTGTAAGTAGGTACTAAGTTAGCTCTTAAATTAATGAGTGAATACATACATAAGTAAGGACACGTCTTTCGTATTTCTGATACCGCGGCAATTAATTCTCTAACTTCGTGCCAAAGATATTATGTTTCGTTTCCATTGTGTGTGTTATATTAATTCCGTATTCCCAGGTAGTGGACTGATGAACTACGTTCGTGTTACATAACAAGCTTCCTCTTAGTTCACATCACTATTTGAAATTTGTTTAGAGAAACAAAAACTAACCAAGAAAAACTTAAGTTTGTTAGCCGAAATTACATTTTCATTGGCCGGTTTTTGACAGAAGTTAATGTCTGAAAATTTGTGTCAGTTTTAGTAATTATAGTTATTGTAAAAAAAAAAAAAAATTGATTATTTCAGGTCCGGGACCCTTAAAAAACAAAAATAGAAACACAAATACAAGCAGCAATTGGAATAAGCAAATAAATTATCAGAATTAACACAAACGATTCGATTATAATATTAATACTACTACTATACTGTGATACTGTGTTTTTTATTATTATTGTGTTACCCAGTAACTGGGTTGTGGAAGCCAGAAAGGCTAGCTTGCTACATACACAAATTACTGGTTTACAGCTATTTTCGGTAAGACTGAAACATGACTTCAACCAAGTAGATAATGAAGGCTATTTCTTTCTCTAGCCTGTTACCATCCCACTGCAGGGCAAAGGCCTCTTCTCATACCGAAAAGGCTCGAGCACCACCACAATCACCATGCTAGCTCAAGACGGATCGGCGATTCCAAACTTATATTAACTATAAATCCAGGTTTCCTCACGATGTTTTTTTTCACCGATATCAATGATGTCTAAGATTAACTTAGAAAGTAGGAATATGAATTGAAAAAGTCACATTGGTACTTGCTTGAAAAATTGTTATTAAATGCATGTATGAAAATTTAAACCTATGATTGGGCTATTTTTTGTATATTTAGGAGAATAACTCTTAAATATATAAAAAATAGAATGTATCAAATACTCATTGAACTGTGCAAATCATAGCTAAGTAGACTCGTTCGGAGCATACGTTACTACACCATTTGTAGTCAATGGGTAAACGACCTTTTTATTATCATTTTAAAAGCTGGTACTTAAATTATATTTAAATCTGTTTTTATTATCACTGTCAAAATATTCTTTAGGTTAGATATAGATTTTAACCACAGCTTAACATTGCACACGCTGACTAACCTTTTTAATTGTGAGCCTTTACAGATTGAATGAGACAATGTATAATGTATATGACCTATACAAAAATACAAATAAAAATTTATTAAAAAATTAAAAGGTTTAAAAATAAGTACAGTTTAAAACTTACATAACTGAACTAGAACTTAAGAATAGCAATAGGAGCTTGGCACGGAAATATTGCAAATATGTAGAAGTATCATAATACCACTTTATGTCTTCAAATTAACCATCACCGTGTTTGTTAGTCAAATAAAAATATATGCAAAATAATGAAGTATTCCGCGAAGCGCTACTATTTTGAGGCGCACCTAATGAGGCGCTCTTACAAATGATTAGCAGAAGCTATAGAAATACTGTGCTACAATACCTATCCCAGAGAGCCTTGTGTTAACAGCCACAATTTGCGTAGTAGTCGTAGGTCTAAACCTAGACAGGCGTTTTACTTGTGTAAATTCTTTCACCAACACTATTCTCAAAACGGCACAATAAAACTATGCAAGGAAACCGGCATGTCTTAAAACCAAACATTTGAAGTCGTAACACTTTCCAACCCGCATATTGGGTAGAAGTGTTATGTTGCGACCCAGTCCTTCTACACTGAGTAGGCCTGTGCCCCAGCTGTGGGAACGCCATAGGCTGATTATTGAGACTTCGATTGATCTACAATCCCCACATGAGCATTTTGATAAGATTTGTTCATCTTACACGCGTGACACTAATAACGTTTTCGATTTATTCGTTTTTTAAATACGCATACAAGTAATGCTTGTAAACAAACTATTAACTATTACAAAAAGCGTGTCCGCCTCATTAAATTGTTTAATCACATCGAACACTATAGGTACTTACCTAGCACTTAATGATCAAGGTAAATCTAATCTGTCATACACGTCTATTAGATGACAAAAAATGGATAATTAACAAACAATGTTTGAGACGGGTGACAAAAACAATTGACAGTAAATTGAGTCAGTGATCACGTCATAGACACAAAGAGTAAGTGAGTGAGTGAGTCTATAGGCATTCAATACTTACTTTAAACGGGCATCACGAACATAATTCTGTGGCCCTAGTGAAAAGGGGTTTAAGTCCAATTTTGTCGAAAATGAGTTAAGTGTACCAAAGTGATCTGAAAACCGACTTTTACAGTTTTTTTTTGGTGTCAGTTGGACCCTTTTACACAAAGTAACTTTCTTATTTTTAGAGATAGCTTAGATCTGTCTTCACCAAACGATAGAGCATTTTTTTCTGATCACTTTGGTACACTTAACTCATTTTCGACAAAATTGGACTGACACCCCTTTTCACTAGGGCCACAGAATTTTTATCCGATACTGGTTTCCTAGTGGATGAGCTACATGTCTATGAGTTAAGTTGAGTACGACCCGCTGCCGCTCCAATATTATTCTAGATGATGTTACTGAGACATGATATTTTTACTTTGAAATTATACTATGTTTTTTTTATTTTTTTATTGTGAATAAATAAATAAATAATAAAAAAATATTCCACAACCTTCACACAACGCCATCTAGTCCCATGTTAAGCTTGAGAGCTTGTGTTATGGGTACTAAACAGCTGATAAACATACTTATATATTTCTAAATACATACATATTATACATAAATTACACCCAGACACAGAACAAATGGTAGTGTTCATCACACAAACATTTGTCCTGGGTGGGGATCGAACCCACAACCTCCGGCATAGCAGTCAGGGTCACTAACTACTAGACCAACAGGCCAGTCAAAGAATGAAAGGACTAAGTGGATTTTTTTTAAATTTACCTTTTCTAAATCTTTTTAAGTTCTTTTATTTATTTATTTTACATTTTGTCTGGCAGTTTGAGTTCTTTAAGGGACCAACCCAAATGTTCTTTCTTTGGTATTATTCGTCCGCACGTGGAGCTCCTCAATACGAGTTGAGCTCACGATTATTGACAAATGCTTGCACTGACTGACATGGTTCCCTCATTCTGTGTGGTTCTGTCCTCAAAAGACCATCTCAGACACTAATCTACATGGATCTTACATGATTTGTCCCAGATAATGTCTGGACTTTAAAAGAGAAACCTCTGAGTTTCTTTCGGTGTTTCTTCTCAGAGTAGTCAGGTAGGGAAACTCCAATCTTATCTACTAGTTAAAAACATAGACGTGTAAAAGTGTTTGTGAAAACCTATTTACAGAAATAAATATCATTTATCATGGGATCTCAGTTTTTCTATGACATTTCTTCACATCTCTTTCTATAGAAGGTATCTTAATTTCTTAAGTAAAGTCACTTAGGGAAGGTTCATATCTGACGGAACATGCGTCGCGTATTATCGGTCGCGTAACGCCAGAACAGACAAATGTATAGAAAAACACTTGACGGTTCACACTCAACGGATGATGCGTTAGTGCGTCGAGGTACATTGTCGCAAACGCTCGGCGCATGTTCCGTCAGATATGAACCTTCTGGACTTCCATGCAATTTATAAGTCATGAATAATTGACAAGATCTATTTTCACTGTGAGTACCATTGTGATAGTTAGATGGTTTGAATCCTATTGTAGTTTCTAGTGGTGAGGGGAGGGGGGAGGTTATTTGTCAAAAGTATTTACAATTACGAGGTCGAGTATAACTACAACGAACAGTTGACTTAGCTTCGGAAGCAAGTTTGCTCAAGTACCAATTCAATTTGAATACCATCTTCCTTGCGGATCATCCATTTAGTATTTTGTCTAAATAAAAACTATTATATTGAGAACTTCTGTCCTTTTGCAGTCTGCTAAACACAACATGCCGAATAACTAGCACTGTGGAACATTAGTAATTTTATTATATAATCCAGTTTACCTTTTTGAAAAGTTGAGATGGGAAATTGCCACCGATGGACTTAATAGATTTTCATATCACACGAAGACCCCACTGCAGGATGACATCATTTCTTAGTCACCTTTCTATAAGTGAAAAAAAAACGGTACTTATCCTTTGTCAAAATGCGACTATCAATAATTAACTCAACTTATAAATGCAAGGCACATATTATCCTTCCTATAATAATATGAGTCACGGTCTAAGAGGAAACAAAAACTTGTTAGCATAGTTTGTCATAAAGCATTCGATATTAGTAAGAGTCAAACAAAGATCCACAATTCTAAATCTTTTAATTGGCATTAAGTATGACGACAGACAGTGACTTGCCTAATCTGACATGTAATGATATGGATAAAGAGCTAATAATACAACATTAATGATGATGAATTTCTTAGTTTACAGAAAAATTAAACGTGAAATGATGTAGTGTACTAGTTTTACCTGATGCACCGACAATTTTTGATGTTTAGATTATGATTTTTATTGATATAATCAAATATCATACAATAAAAAGTAAAGCGAGCGTCTGTCTTAGTTAGCGAAGCTGGTAAAAGACGGGTAAACTAACAAAGTGCACGTTATGACGAGCACAACTAAAGAGAGACAGAAAGACAGTAATCTTAATGCATTTGTAGAATTAGGTATTCTAAATCAGAAAAACCAGTTGTGAGCCGTGTTAATAATTTCAGACAACAGCTTACTGAAGCTATTGATGAAATTATTTCAATAGACCTTAATGGTTTTTCCGAAAATCAGATTTTCCCAACTAGCGACTGTCGAAAATGTGTAACTCTGTCAAATTAAAAGCAGCGTTATATCAACTCCTTATACATCTCAGCATGGATTCCATTCTAATCTGTCACGTTTAAGGTCGAGCGGTGTAAAGTTCATCAATGCTGAATTCAATTATCGATTACACCATTGTGTTCCGCTCTTTCGATTTATATTTAAATACCAGACGTTTACTAGAAATGTATTGTGAAAGACAAGTACTTTGTTGTATTTGACGAAAGACCGCCCGTGAGTACTCTCATTATTAAATATTTGAAAGTTTTGAGTGCCTGCGTTAGATATAGGTACCTAGCTGGGTTTGATTTCAATGTTCTGTTGATTGGACCTTTGGTTTAGTAACTGAGGAGTTCTAGATAGTCAAGACCACACCTTCCGTTCCCACGAAGACTTCGTACGAGGCAGCTAAGATATTATCATCAGAGTCAACTTCAACCTTAACGGGTTCCGAAACAGCATAATTGAGTGATGAACAGACACTCAGTCATCGTTTTAAAAATCGTATTGATACTACCACTGTTGGCCAAAGATACATTGGTCTCATTGCCAAGCAACATTATAGCCTGAATCTTATTGTTAAGTATTTTCTTTTCTCTTTACTAGGATTTGAATTTGGTTAAATAAGTAGATAATTATGGAAAAGGATAATTTTCCTCAGTTCAAAATAATCCCCTGAATTATACAAATCAGCTAGCGACAATGACTATGAAATTACAAACATTGAATCAACAGTCAGCTGTAGAATGTGAGTGTGGGCGTGTCGGTTTAGTCATTCATCAATTAACTACTCATGTAACAGATAAGATCAAGATTTCAGTAATATTGTTATGCTTTATTGGTACATTGAGATTGTAATTATTAAATTACTCTTTCAAACCAAGTTTGATTTGACATCTAGCTTGACCTGACAGCCGTTCCTGTGCTAATAGTTTTGCAAGGATTAATACCAGTTAAAACTTGAAATATCTAGACAGTGACGTTGAATACTTTAAGGTTTTCACTGAAATAATAAGCGGTCAGGGCTTGAGCCAAAAATACATTTTAATCAGAACCCGCCACTATCTAAATGTCATAAATGATCGAAGATCGAACCTCAATGCTTTAAAAACTAATTAAAATGCAGCTCATTCATTAAAACAATCCGGTGATCCAGCATAATCAACTTGGTAGCACCGGAGTCCCAATTAGGGGCCAGTGTTGTCTCATAAACAAAAACGATACTTGATGGAGTGAAGCGACAAAACCCTGGTGGTCTCCGAAGCTCGTTGTAATCTGTCATCTGAACTGTCAAATTACTAACGGCCGGACGACCGATCGGCTACTGAACTTGTTGTAGATAACAAATGCAAGTGGACAGAGATTTTGGTGGTAGATATGACACCTGTTTGATGGTATGTGGCCTTTTTGCCTATTGCTTTTGTGAGGAGTGATGGTTTTAACGGAAGAAGGTGCTTGTTGAAGAAAACTGTGTTTTGAATGACGGTGATTCTTTTGCTTGGTTTATCGTTAATTTCTTTAGTGTACTGTCGTGACACATCACACAACAACTAGTTATAATTGCGCTACCAGCAACCAACATTGCTGGCACCCTGGAACCCAGCAATTATCTATTTTTCGTTCCATGAAAGCACTATAAATTAAAGTAATTTTACTTTAGTTTTTCTATGTGGAAAAATTCTTATAACATAGTTAGTGAAAAAGTAGTTCTGCGTAATAATCTTTGTCTGTGCACAAAATAAATTGAATGAATGTAGGCGTACCTTCATGGAGACACCTGATTGGTCTTTTTGTATTTTTTACATGGAATGTTAATTAATTTTTGCTGTCAACCGTAGTCAAACAAAATATAATGATTAATTATGTTTTTAAAACTGGATACCTGGCCTTATGTGCAGATGCGGGAATTTATCAACGTGTTATTGTTATGGCAAAAACTAAAATTTATATAGATAGAGACCTAGAATATCCGAACTATTGTGTACACAACTGCCAGTATTTCAAAGAATAAAGTTATTGTGTGAATGGTCCTCATACAAAAGTCATACAAATGGACAGATAAGCTTTTGCTTAAATGTGTGAGTTAATGATTCCTTATAATTATATTCATTCACTTTACAATAGCAAAGATGTACGATTTATTATATCCCTTGCCCCCTTATTATTAAACGTGTGGTTAAATGTAATACTTAATCTTTTGAAAACTATAAAATGTTAAGTCTGAAGATCGTATTGGTAGTAACTTAACTCCGCGTTTATTCATAAGGTAAATGACGAGGCTACCACTAGTAAAAAAAACTATAATTAGTAGATGCAGTATTAATATTTATTACAATTTCATTGATCAAACAAACGTAAAATTTAAGGTAAACTTAAGTAATTTTATCAGTATTTTTATCACTAACATTTCAGCAAAGCAAATCGAGAATCGATGCTCAATAAAATTAATGAGGACATCAGACATCGAATGAAGAATAATCTCGATTCTTCGCAATCAAGTGGCTCGTAATTTACCGAATAAATAAAGTTATTGAAATAAATGACAAGATTTATCTTGAACAGCGATACCAATTAAAGTGCTCTGAATATCAAAGGCAAAGTATGAAATATTTTACATGTAATTATAAATGTCAATGGCATGAATATGAATCAGTGTGATATCAATGATAGATCAGATATTTATCAATTTTAGATTGCGAGCAAAATTTATGTCCTCAGCCCAAAAATTATGAAAGAAGTACGGTTTGCAGGCAGTTAAGTTGTGGAAAACAAGAAGGTAGGTTAAGTATATTATAGTTTAGAAAAAAATAAACAGACAACTTGATATTTTAACTTCTGAAACTTACTAATCCGATTTGATAAAAAATCTGAAGATTAAAAAAAATCCATCGGTTCAATCGATAGTTAAGCTACGCTTGCCGGAGTCGTTCTGTGAATGGATATATTACCGACTATTCATTAGATGCTGAGCTCTCTGCAAAAGTACCGACTCCAAAAAGCCATGTAAGCATTTTCTTCTTATCTGCCATTCATTGATCTTTGGCAGCCGTTCCGGGTAGTAAGAGACTCAAAAATCTAACTAGGTACTGGTCTTACCGAAGGTCATAATGCTACCGGGTATGGCTAAAACCTAAATATCAAATCCTTACAACATTATTAATTGTACAAAATCGTAGATCATTAAAAGAGCAAAAGATCATGTGCACCAAATCAAGCAAACTATAAACTTCGTATAGATTTAGTTAGCACAAATATTTCACGGCTTAAATCAATTAAAGCGACATTTTAGAAGTTTGCTCGAACAATGGACATGAATCGGGTTCCTTATCACGTTCAGATATAATTAATGGAGCTTAGAACATTACACAATTAGAAACTATAAACTTTGATGTATTGTTGCATTATTTAACATAAATTAATATGTTTGCTTGTTGAAAACCGTTGCGACAGCAGTTATTTATTGCGTTGACGTAATATTGTGTGAATTAGCACCTTTGTTAATGGTATCTATTACTGGTTATTTTGGAAGTTGCACTCGGTTGTTTAGGATCCTCAGAACAGTTCCATTGTATTATTATTTAAATTTAGGAGTATGATAAAGAGAAATAATTCATATTATAGCACTATATATAGGCAAATCTTCATCTAGAAATTCCTCAAATTACCACTAAGCAATGAATTAGCAGGCCTTGGCAGCGTCAAGAGTCTATGTTCGTTACAAAACATATAATATGTCTCAAAAAGTGCATTAATCGCACGAACTCTGCCACAAATTGATAAAGCCTTTAGTTTCTGTACGTCAATTGGGTAGATTAAAAATCGTGTCTCCCTGCTTTGTGATCACTTGCACTCTCTGTTAAATACATTCATGTTAAAAACTATCGCATGAGATTTAAATTTAAATCACCATAAATGTTATTACAATTTATTGCTATTTATATCTCCTTTCATTCCCACACAAAACAAACATTATTAAGATCTACATGAGTCCATTCCTCAAAACGCAAATCTGCGAAACTAAGACCATCCATCAAGGAATATAAGTAAACACAACGAATCGCCATCAGTAAGGTCAAAGGAATGTGCAACCTCATAATTCCAATGATTCTCGTTCATTATTCATCTTCAAATAATAGTTAGCACCCCATAGCTCAAGGTTTTAAGCCTATAAAGGGCAATGTATTAAATGAAGGTAGTCGTGAGTTCTTGGATGGCTGGATAGTTATTAATTTTAGTAATGAATTGTTTTAATGTCTGTTGCGAGTTGGAATCATGGGTTTACTATTTTGATTGTTTGTATGGCATTGTTAGTGTAAATGGGATTTTCAATATAAAGAACTATATCTTCTTGCTAAGCTTTGTTTCTATTGCCAATACTTATAAAGCTATCCCAAACTGTAAAATTCCCCCAATTGAACCTAATTTTGTTTGTAATAAAGTTGAAGAGCTATTAAAGAAATATGTCACATTGGGGTACCTTGAAGTGCTAACCTCACTACCACTACCGACTCAACAGCATCTCCTTTTGGCTTTGTTTTCCTGTTACTATTTTGTTAACAACCTATTGTGTATTCGTTAATAGTTCAATGAAAATATAATTCGCCCAGTACTACAACAAAATGGTCATCTTAGAAGCGATTTCAATCACTCTGGGTATTCATTCTTCTCCTGTGATTTATATTACACATATAAGACAAGCCAGTCTTTTCCAATTTCGAAAGGGTTTTATTAAACCTAGTTTACTCTAATTCAGAAATAGACCAATTCTCAAAATATGTACATTATCCGCAAATAAATATTAATCGAAATCCCCGTAAATTGGTATCACCAAACGCCTTACGTGCCAATAAGTGCATGTAGGAACTTCACAGCGAGTGGTGGTTTCATTAATTATATTCAGTTAGATAAGACACTGCATTGTTAATGATTGTCGGCCGCGGTCATTGCTCACCGCTGGGTATGACTGTACTAGGGTTGTGATAGTTCCGTTATGTGCGGGACGTTCCGGTAAATTACTGGGATAGTTATATCCCGATTTATTATGAGACGTTAGACAAGTTTTTCAAAAGAACGTCAATAGAAAGTTTTGGATTCGTACCTTTTAGTTATTACTTTTAGCTTTTAATAATTTGCCGTATTAATTAATTATATTAATATTATTAATATAATTAATATTAATAATAATGAATATTATTTTTTAATATTTTACGATTTTTTTTTGCTGTTGCAAATCCGACATATCATCAAACTTACTACTTGATTACTATGTGGTTTTTGCTTTAACGTTTCTTGTAATAATAATAATTCCTCGAAAATTATCGTTTATCTTCATAATAATTCAGAGTCCGACTTCAGCTTTTGCTGGGTAAGGTCTGTCTTTAAAATTTTAATTGAAATAAATTTGAGATGCAAACATGAAGGTACGGTAGACCACACGGTAGTGAAAACGTACTTAAAATAAGCTGGCCTCTTACTCTCTTTAACTCCTCACTACGTTAGAGTAACTCAAGGTCAAAGTCTTACCACCGGCTTGCGGTCCACTGAATATAGTGTTCCTTACCGATTTCGGTAACAGCGACCCATATAACTATTCTTCCCTTCCGTGTGCCCTTATGGCTGGCCAGACCGAATTTACTTTTGAATACCCGGTTACAAGTAAAGCAGTAGAGTTCGCCGGCAGAGTTACAGATGTAAAAATGGGCTTAGGTCTTTCTTTACGTTTCTGGCGCTTTTCGTTTTATGTATCGAGTCGCTTGATTTCGAAAGTTTTAATATTTTTAGAACAGTAGAGCCCCAAGTCGACCTATGCAAAGCGAGCCTCTCCCAAACCATTGGACAACGGTCCACTGTACAAGGGACAGAAAGCCATGTCAATCCCGGAATTTCGACTGTGAAGCAAGCATCACTAGTGAGTGTACTCTCCTTTATTTGTTGAGTGGAATCATTACGCTTTGTTGTATAAGTGAGTATAAGAACTCCACACTTAATATTGTATTGACTAGTGCTTGTAGCACTTTTGTTTTCGATTGTACAATTGTTTCTAATTTTACCATTGATATTGAACTTGAATATTGTTAAACAGGTTGTGTGCAATGATTAATTGTTAAGCTAATTTGCATTTGTGATTAATAGACATGCAAATTTTATTACGTCAGAATTTTAAATAGATGTATTATGCATTAGTAATTAATTTTGTATTTGTGTCGTTGACTGTAACTGTAGATGGAATTTGTTATAGGTTTATCTACCTATTTATTACCTACAGATTTAATCAGCTAAAACCCACTGCCATTGTACAAAATACAGCCAAATGCACCGTTATTTTTAAGAGACTCCAACTGTTTTAGAAAAAAGTCGAGATAAATTATTCGATTGTTTTTAAACAAAGTCCAATCGCAAAGCATGCGATTGAGCCAATTGACATGTGAAAGAATTATAATAATTTCAGCGACAAGACTTGAGACTTACAAAAACTACCTCCAGCTAACGAAGGATACTTAAACCCATCGAAGGCGTAGGACAAAAAATAATAACATTAAAAGTGAAATCCTCCAGAGCTTTGATTGACCACAAATCAATATTAATGATCTAAACCAGCGGGTGTTCTTGCGCGATCGCCCATCCCTTTCTTCCGTCCCAAGAAGAAAGGGACGCCAAATGTTTGGACACCTCGCCCTTAAAGCGTTTTAAGTGCTAAACGAATAAAACCATTAATTACACGCAATTCAATGTACATATTGAATTTATTCAAATAGTGATAAATGGGTGTAGTAAGAAACAAGAGGTGTGAAAGAGATGTGTGTACTTTCGTCTCGTTCGTGTTGTTTAATGTTCTGTTGGAATGTTTAAAGGAATGATTCAGTGTCAATGTTCACGATATCTGTGATGGGAAGATTGGGTGATCGAGTTCCGATTAATTTTTATTTTGACGTTTTAATGAATATTATTACAGCGACGAATACGTGATTTTATTTATGTCTTTGAAACGAGAGAATTTCATCATGTAACTATTTGTTTTAGGCAAAGTTGAAACAGATAACAGAACATAGTGTAGAAAAGACATCGCACGCACATAGATACAGACACTGTGAGTTCAGACCGTCTCGATCTGGACTTCTGGACTCTGAGTGAAAAATAAATTAGCTTTTATAAATGCCTATGATTTTTCAGATGCCGTGTGCTGAACTCATGATTCATTCCAGAGGACACAGTAGTCGTCGAGACACTGGACTACTTCGTTGAAGTTTTTTTTCTTTTTAATAAAAGAGAGTTCGAGTAACGAGGCTTTTAAGCCTGTTACATGTTTAGTTCGTGGTGTTTCTATTCAAATAAGCACATTGTTTGAGATCTGTGATCTGAATCATGTGATACTATGGTTTCATGGTTCGGCTGTCGTGGTTGTCAAATTTGACTTTTATTTTTCGGTTGTCTTTAATTTCCGGCCGAACTAAGTTGAGCAATGTCGTAATTTCTTAGGCTAATCCAATCTGAATTAATGAATGTTATAGGACGGCGTTATTGGCCTGTTAATAGTGGTCGCCTAATCCTCTTTAGGGAACCTAATAAGGGATTATTTTATATTGCAATCAACTCACCCGTCTTCCCTCTATGCAGCCCACACGTTGGCGTTAACTTTGGAGCTGGGCTAGCTCCAAACTTAACAGTAAACTGGATTCAATGGTATCTACTGATATCCGAACTACTAGTACCTACCTCACCATTAGCCTTGCCTAGAAAATTTGACGTCTCACAGTCTCTGCGTTAGTCAAGATCAACTTATTGGTCGGCTGCTCTAATATGTTCTCTGCCGGTCTATTCTATTAAGAAGTTCCTGTGAAAACTTGTCGCAAGGAATTTTTTTCTTTGCATTAGTATGGGACGACAGCTCACCTACGCTTTTACTTCACCTACATTTCCATGAGGTGATTTTCACAAAATAGCACCGTAGTAGTACCAGCAGTGGGCGATGTTAAAACGACCCATCATTTATTTGTCATCTCCAACCATCCTCACAACTTCATTGTTGTTTCGAATAAGCATTTTGTTAAACCATAAAGCACCCACATGAGGTGTTTTCTGATTTGCTCTCAGCGTCCTTTAATGGGCTGTCCCTTTATGTTTGTACCGTACTATCTTTTAGCGCTATTATACGACTGTTGCTCTGTTGGGTTGCCAATGAAGAAGGGTTTTCAGCAATTTTCTTCTTAATGCGGTATATGGCATAATTAAATCTTACGAGGAATACTTATTAAAAAAGAAAAACAATCTCGCATACTCTTGTACAATCTTAATTTGTGAGATAAATGCTTTGTGAGAGTATAAGTTTGTCGTTCCCGCGACATGCGAAAACGTTTCTTAAGAATAAATAAAGATCCAAAATAAAAATAATTTCTAAATGTGCCCAACTAAAGCCCTCTATCGATAATAACGATTTCATTATCCTATTTTTATCATATAAAAATTAAAACAATTTCTTGACATATTTCTACCGAGAAAATTTCATTAATAATAATAATAAAGGGCCTCTGCGAGTTGGCTTAGTCCACTCGTACGCCTTCCAAAGGTCCGAAAACGAAATATAACGAGTGCTCTATTCTATTTTATTCTATTCTATAACCACATAAAAATAATAATAATATTTATTTATAAAAACAGGAATCATATTGCACTGGTACATTGTATATTATTTTACGTTAGAGCCTAATAGTGCTCTTCGAAAACTCTATGTAGTCAGTTAGACATAAAAATAAAATTTAGTATTTTTTTTTATTTTTTCTTGCAATATTAAATTTACGATTGTCAATATTGGTTGATTTCCTTATTTCTATGGCTGGTTGAAGACATCAGCTGACTTTTGATTCAATCCGTTTCTTACGGGTTGAATTATAAGTCAGCTGATGTCTTGACTTGTGTAATTCTAAGCGATTTTGATAGTCTTACTTATTGTCATGTCGAGAATAAAAATGAATCAAATAAGAATAAAAACACTTGTAGGACGCACGTTTTCCTCCCGAGTAACTCATGGTTTGACTCGTAACGCCATCTATTGGCAGAGTTCAATATACACTTCAACAGTTTTGAATGACTATACGGTCAACTCAATTTTTGCGCTTTAAACCGGTGTGTGAATGTTATTATTTTAAATTACAGTACTATTTATATGTTTTCTTCTCTTTCGGAAGCGAAAATAACAGAAATATCTCTATTTATTCATTTTGCTTTGCAGTTCATACTAAAGAGTTTGCTTCTGCGTTAATATATTTTATTGTCAACTACACAATTCATATTGTAATTAATTCATCTCATTAACTAGGTGCTTAGGTTTTCTAGGGAGGTTTTTGAATTATAAAGATGGCCGAGAAATACATTAACATTTAAGTATTCTTGGTTTCTTTCAGATATTTTATTCCTGGCTATATATTTTTTCTTTTTTGATTATGTGGGTTTTGTGGATGTGTCTACAAGTTTAAGTATAAATCATAAGGTACTTGTATTGATTGAACAACTTGTGTACTGAGTGCTTTAAACAATTGGATAAAAATATTAACTTCTTTAATTTAAGATAACAAACTCCTAAAATATTGATTACATAACAACTTGCATACCACAAAACATAAAACCAATAAAAAGGGCCTCACAAAATATCTACCCGTGACTAGAATTAAACATTGTTCCACTTATTAAGCCCTCCTTGTTAGAGAGGTCACAAATCACAACCAGCTAGTTATGTGACAGAAGCAAAAACCATAAAATTAAATTAATGCGTTCCTACCACTTCCTCCTGGGGAACTACTGGCCGTTAAGGGAACTTGAAGATTTTCCTGAATCGGGTCGCTTTTGTTTTGCTCCTGGCGTATTATGAGTGCCTGGTAGTCAGTATCAGCGCGTAAACGATTACAATTATAATACTAAACTTATGAAAAGCATTAACGTGGATTTTGTTTTATTAAAATAATTTGAAGGATTAAAGTAATAGGTATGTTATAATTTTCAAATGATTGCTTTGACGTAAATGCACGTTTTCATTGGTCTATAAGTAATTTTTAAAATAGACCGACTTCAAATAGAATCTTGAAGAGGAAAACATTTTACATTGTTATGTAGGTATAAAACCTTTCAATTGACTAAAGTTGGCTCCATTACGCTCAAACTACTTCGATGATGTCTCGAATGCAATATCAAAAGTAGGTAAATAAATACCCATATCCCATACTTGCCTCATAATAGTACTTTTTCGTGCATTTCTACATACGAACGCGCTTATTTTCCGTAGGAAGTACGTTTAAAATACCAAAAAGTGCCTCCTTAAACGACTTTTAAAAGAAATAAGTATAGACGTCGACGAACAAGTCTTATTGATAACTGATTCAATTAAACAGTTCGATCGAACTCATTATTCTAGAATCAAGTTCATTGTTATAAAAAATAAACTTTGAAATCAATATGAAAAGTTTTAAATGGAAAAGTGCGGAGCTACAACTTTGTTCATTAAACTGAAGAGTTCCTCGCTTACGGAGAGGAAAAGAAAAAAAGCATTTTCTATATTTATAAGTGTAATGAGAAAACTGTGAACAATGTTACAAAATTAAATAATTTCGTGATAAAAATGGTCGTTGAGAGTGGGGACAAGTAGCGCCATCTAGCGGTGAATAGCAGACTCGAGGGCGAAAGAGTAACTTAACGTGTTTTGAAAGTATGTAAATGAACAAGAAATTACAAAATACGTTTGCCTAGAGTATTGTTTTAAAATAATAATTGTAATTCTAGAAAAAGTAAAATAAGACTCAAAAATGAATATTAATGGGATAGGGAAATCTGATTTGAATTTTCTTTCATTACGTACGAAATATAAATATAAATTTTAAGGTAATTCAGCAATATTTATTGTTACCTATGTCACCAATATAGGTACTTAAGCAAAAAAAACATTGAAAACTTTTACTGAAACTATTAGAAACTCTAGGCTAGTTAGTTTCACAGACAAGCCTATCCCCGACATATCGTTCGCTTATCAATCAGGGGTGGGTAACGATAATACGATGGCTTCTTTAATTAATTAGCCAACTAGCCAACCTCTCCCACACATTAAACTGTTTACGATCCCTGACCATCCAACTCGATAGTCGGTGATTGGAAAATAGAAAGGAAAAGGAATGAAGCTTAGACCATGTTTTATTGCTAACTCACACGATGGGACATGTTTAGTATATAATGGGTAATAATTGGCTTTTAATTGGGATTAATTTTTGTTTCATAAAATTTGTCATAATATTTTATGCTGCAAGAAAGGTTTTGAGTGCGAACGAGGTTATAGGAAGAAGAAGATCAAAATAACGGTGCACAGACTGCAGTTTGTAAGAATATATGGTAATAAAAAGTGACTATTGATATGAATGAAAGAAAAAGACATACGAAGCCAATCCCAAATAAATTGGCACATTGGCGGTGGTTTAAGATAAATCTTATAAGATCAGAAAACAAATTTAAGTAGTTAAAAATGACAAAATTAATATCTTCCTTAATTTTTTGATTGCACGGAAACTACAAACACTCTAAAATTTAGTTTAAGTATGCCACCTATAGATACTAATAATCGGGAAGTGCTTGAAAATACACTTATGGAAATACATAATATCCCACATAATATATTAAGAGAACACATCAAAAACATGAGATCTCCTTCCCTGATAACGTCTCCCGCCCTTTTGTTAGACTCCCTTAAAAAGATTCCCTACACCTCTTTACTATGAAGACATATTGCGTTTCGCGTTTTTGAACTCGCGATTCCGACGCGTATTTACGTATTCACACTCGCATTACTCCTAGTTGTATGTCGAGATGAGATGTGAGCGTGTGTGAGATTTGTGTGTGTTAGTGTCAGCTTAACGATACCAATATAAGCTGACCCACTACACTGCCCCCACCGCTATGCAAATGAGACGGCTGCGCGGATGACGTATGCAAACAAGGAGATCCAAATCCATTGGTGATATACGACGTAGGCTTTCATATAGATGTGTGCGTGTGTGTTGGTATGCCAGTCGCCTCTAGGCGCGCAATAGACGGGGGTGGGCAGCCCGAGAGGATGGGGTATAAAGGAAAACCATTTACATTTGAGCGATTCGTCCAATTTAAAATTCCTACAAGATAGCTAAGACACGGGTGCCATTCTTTTGAAGAGGCGATCATCATGCAAAGGACATTCGTAGCGTATACGAGTTTGAAATAGAGTTTTAAGTTTTAATGTTATTTTTAACAAGCTGTTTTGTTTGAGAGGTGCAATTTCGCAAGTTAGATTACTTATTAACGAATCAATTTCGCATGATTCGTCACGTTTCGATAGGGTGACCTAGATAGATTTGGGGTCAAATATGTCACTGTTGGCGGAGGTATCGTTATGAATATGAATCTAGGGTGTGGGAAATCAGTCGGGGAGCGTTCCATCAAAACGTCATAGGTCGCTCTCAGGACAAATTTGCCCGCTTGCCCACGTCCCGCGTTTTACGAGCCACGCCGACGAAGATTCAGCACCCAAGGGAGACATTCCGCCTCCAAAAACTTTACCCGTTACAAATTTGTTTTTTTTCTGCCTTATCTGCTCCCCGCGCTTTTGGCAAACCTAATTCCGTATTCAAAAATATTTCTGCAAGTATTGTGCTCGTACGGAACGAACGTTTTATTACCAGCCATATAACGTTTTAAAAGTTAGCCAGTTTTGCCACGCGGTGTTTCGCCTTTAGTAGGTATATTCAGTAGTGTTCTTGTCACTTTTTGTTTGTAATTATTATTGTAGTTTGATAACTGTCTTTATAATGTTTTTATTGGGACTTTGAAACTTTTTGAAGGACTGTTTTGGATTATTTATTAACTTTTTGGAGGGTAAACAAAAAATAGGTGTGATGTATATCTTTAAGGGCAGTTATAAAATGTTACGAAGTTCGTTTATGATATTATGATTGTAGCGTTTTTATATCATATTAAGGGGCTTTTACTTAGTAGCTATTTTTGAACAGTTTTTTTAATTCATTGAATTACAATGTCTGAGTAATTTTGATACCTTAATAATATAAAATAATTTAAACAGTGAAAGTACATATTTAACACAAGTGACCCAGTTCCAACAAAAGTAATTCTCACTAAAAATACAGCCGGCATGAAGAATTTCCAAGTCAATAATAAAAAGTATGACATAATCATATAAAACACGAACAAAGACAATACGTTTTCGTTGTTAGCTGCTTATTTTGCATTCATGGAATATTCTTAAGCATTGTTCAGTACATACAGGCATAAAGCTGGCATGTGGGGGCCACGGTGCCATCCAATTTACCATTCATATTTCGAAGCCAATCGGGGAGGTAATTTCAGAGGTCTACATTGATGTGGCGACGACGTATGCACTTATGTTTGGATATGACTGTACCTACCTGAGAGTATGGGACTAGGTATGTCGACTCCGTGTGGATGTTGAAGGGTTTTCAGTGAATTTGATAGTGGGGGAGTTGTTTTGTGTTGTACATTTATTATTTTTGAAGCCCAATGCTGCACGTAAAGCTTCAAGCAGAAATACGTTACACTTATGCGAGATTTAAAAGTTTGTTCATTCAGTTGTTCTAAAGTATTGATTAAAGCATTATTGTTTTATAAAGATAGTATTTCCAAAATCATACTACCTATTGTAATGTAATTTTTTTTTCTCAATGGACACTATTCACGTAACACTTTCAGTTTAAATCAATACGCTAGGCGAGAATGGTTTTTGGATTTTGTGTAAATGTAAGGAGTTATGTTCGAGTCGATACAAAGACAGCAGCTACTTTATGATTATAGTAGTGAGTATTTTCCTCAGTAGGCTCCTATATTAGGGGCCTTTTTGGCCTCGCACAGGTCTTTTGTTTTATTTTTATTTAATATGTTAGTTTTAGTTTTTTAATGTTAAATTCCTGTGCGTGTCCCAAACAAATATATTTTCTTTCTTTCTTTCTTTCTTTCTATTTCCAGTAAGTAGGACTACATATACTCGTAAAAGAGATTTGTCTGAAATAGTTAAGAAATTTTTCTATCGCTGAATTAGAATGTCGCGCCTTTTCAATTCAAATCATAGACACATGTTTCTACCCCCCACATTTCTATTAACACAACCAAAAATAGATCTTCGATTTATATTATAATGCATCGAATTTAATCTAGAATCGTATTTGTAATAAAAATGTTGAGAATCGTGTGGCTCCTTGAAGCGACATTTTCACCAACATATATACAATTTCAATTTGATTTCCTGCAACCGTCGACATTCCATTTTTAAGTAGCAATCACGATATATGATTCCAATTTTATAGATGTATCAATCGGTTCCGTATGCAAAAATAGATATGTTCTTCGATCGTCTATAAGTTTTTTATTCGCTTTGATTCTGAAAACAACTAATGAGGGAACTGCATTTTTGTGGCTAAATAGTAAAATGTCAATGTGTTAATTCATGTCAGTCGGATTGCATATCATTTGTTTTATCTGCAATAAGTAGGAGCTCGTCTATTGCCGTACCAGTTTATTGTTTAAATATATACTTTTATACTTGCTATAATTATAATTATGGTTTTTTTTCTATTTAGGTACTTAAACAGATTTTCTACAGAAACTATTTGTCTAGTTCATTGTACGATTTCGCTAAGCAATAAAAGATAAAAGTACCGTACAAAGTTTTCTACTGGTAAAAAAACAAAAACAAATGAACAGAATACATTCCATGGAAGTGTTAAAACCGGATTAACCTCAACCATACTTGACCCATTAAGCCTATTACATCAAAGTAAACACTACAAACCAGATAACATTAACCATTCACGCTCAGAACTACACAAACTGTTATTAGACGCCGCAATTAGAAATGTTTGCACTTCTGTCTAAAACCTTTAGCCTATTAAAATCATGCAAATTGTCCATGTAATCGTAATGGGCTGTTTAATATCAATCGATTTTAATAAGCAACGCATTTGTAGTCTGTATTCTGCGGGTCTTATCTTACCATTACCTCACAGTCACTCAAAATGTAATATTACTTATATTAAGTATTGAAGGTACTGTGGCAAGATGAGCGAGAAATGAACGAATGGAACGGACTGAAAAAGAAACTTGCTCCTTTAATTCAATGGTTAATATCCTTTAGTCGGAACATAATATAGAACGTTATAGAAATTGTGTCGAAAACTCATTAAGTTCAGTTCACGATACGGTATCACCTTTATACTGGTTATAAGCTAGAATTTAATCTAGCTTAGCCGTGCTCCTATAAATCCTAAGTTGAACTAGATTCAGCAATGGTGGCTAGTTCTGTATTTGCATAAGATGGCGCTTAACGTGCTAGTGAGGAAACATTAATCATAACATTTGCTGACTGAAATAAAATAAATTCTTATTATTTTTTAAGCGCAAGGTATTGAATCAAAAGATTTTTGTACCTTCTCTGCAATATCAAACTATATCACACTGTAAGCTTCTTGAAAATCTTTGGTTACGAAATGGCCATCAAAATGAATTTAAAAAAGTACAAGATAAATATGAATTTGTCTGATTTCCCTTGAATTCTGTAAATTACACTGTCCCGCTTTTGCGGAATCTACAAGTGGGATCATTCTTTAACAAAAACTACGGAAAAATTGTTTCAGTTCCCTGTTCTGTCAGATTCAAAGATTTGAGTCTATTAACAATTTGTACAGTTATTTTCACAAATTAAATAAGAAAACTGCAGGAAAATTAACACCCTGTTCTGTCAAATTCAAAGATTTGGGTCTATTAAAAACTTGTACTATTATTTACACAAGTTAAATATAAAATCAATGGCAAGATTATGTGAGGTATTACTAAGCAATGGTCATTGGCAATAGTAAACTGGATTAGAAATTATAGCCTTAGTAATGTTATAAGCGGTAATATTTTGTTACTGCTATTAACAAGTAGGCTTTTCCTTCCCGCGAGCTGATTACATTAGTAACAGTTTAAATATATTACATTAACTGCTCAACCGAGATTTGCATTGCTTTAATTTTCCAATCGCTTTCTGAAATAATATATCATGTTTCATTCTCTAGCTGTAGCAGATTACAGCTCCCTGCTTTCTAAATTTTATTTTGTAAAGTTATTTTTATTTATCGATTACATTTCACGGATGGTGTAATTTATGATTTACGGGTCCCTAAAACCTTTCGATCAGAAATCAATATATTTTGCCTATTTCTTATTTAGCACATTGCTGTTTCTCCACGGTACATAGTCATCGTTACTTCAAATAATTCAGACACCATCACATCAAGTTACCCCAATGTGTCAAATTTTCTCAATTGAATATGAACCTTATTCTGTTTGACATAAAATTAAAAAACGATCAAAGTTTGACACATTGGGGTAACTTGATGTGCTGGCGTCTGTACAAGGATCGGTTATAATCTGCCCCTAGTACAAACATATTTGCTTCTAAATTATTATTATATTAATAGCCTGGATTTTGCCACTACAGAGCAAAGGCTTTACTATTTAATTTAATTTAATAGTTTATATAGGACTATTCTATATAGACAATGCTTTCGATATGGGTCCAGGTATTATCGACGAAGCCCAGCTCATGCTGTTATCTCCATTGGAAAATGCCGTGATGTTGCTTGTCATGTAGAGAAACCCAATGGGTGTTACAATACATTTCGCTCCCTGTACTACTCTTCTAGGCGTTTAAAAGTATGATTGACTAATAAGATTTAACTTGCGTTATTGATAACTAAGTAGGGTTAGAGTACTTAATCAGCAAGTTATCGATTGCCTGGTGAACATGTTGCGACAGGTTCGTTGTAACCTTGTTACCCCCTTATTAACAAACGTCGGGTAAGGTTAGAACAAGAAGAACCCAACAGATTGCTTTTATATTTGCCATTACTTACCTTCTGATTAATATATAAAGATATAGTTCTTCTTTCAATATCTTGAACGTCAATGAGCCAGTCAGAATAACATCCAGAATTGACTCGCATTAGCGAACACTCCAGTAGAAACTAGATACTTAAACAAAGACACACATAAACCCAATCTAATCGAATCAACAATTACAACAAAGTGCAAATAAACAGACAATCGAACATTTTCTAGATAAAGGAGCGTTTCCCCGAGCCTAGAAATTTACCAGTTGTGTCGAATTATCATTGGAATGTCAAATCAATTTGCTTTTACACTGTCGTTTTGTCGACAACTACTTGACGTTAGCTTACGGTTTTATTACAAGTGACTGAGTTAGTTAACTATGAAATAGTATTAAATGGGCTTTTATGAAAGTTGTTATTTAGATGGATAGTTGAGCTATGGTTTTGTTGATATAACGAGGTGAGGATTGAGTTTAGGATTATTTTGTTAAATGAGAGAATTATTGTTTTGCGTCCTAATCGTGCTAGGACAGTGGAAATATTCTTTTGTCAGTTTTAAGTTTTGTGTGTGTTGTGTACAATTGGCATGTCTACATTGGTTGTAAAAACTTTCAAATAGTGTTTGTTCTTATCTCCTTTAATCACATATTAACATCGTAAAAAATAGAGATTAAACCGTAATTAAATACTAATTTAATGAACAATTACAATACAAAAACAAAGATAATATCAACCGCACTGAGAACTGAGAAGACCGCGGCACATACCTAGTTTATCTATAAATCAAGCACCTACGGTTAGAAATAAGTATAGTAAGTATTCGAAGTCCAATAGAAAAAATAAAAAATCACGCATTGTGAAAACAGTAAAATGAAATCAAGAATCACCATAATTTAATTCCAATTTCTACCCTAATAAGTATCTTCATGTAACTAATAATTTATACAAAATCCATACACTTAGGCAATCGTTATTCCCGCATGAAAGCCTATTACGCGAAATTGTCCGCAATTTCCTTAGTATCAGTTAAACGATTTGCAAATGCCGATTTCTCATACATCATAATTCTTGTGCACACAATGAAATTGCCAACTCACTGCTTAGTACAAATTTCCGTATGTTTGTTCTGTTAAACAAGACTTAAGCGGAATAGATAGGTACATATATATTATTATACTTAATACAATGGATGTTTGAGTTTCTATTTTATTTAGGAATTGCTTTTTTGTTTTGGAGTATGTGGCTACTTGGATGCGTACTTGAATTCCGTAGGTATGTCATATTTAGGTGGTTACAAAAATCAGCGTTGTGCTGTGAACCTCCCATTGCATAGCATTATGCTACGTGGTATAATGTCATAAATAAGCCCGTTCTTGGCTAAGCCATTAATTAATGTAACATCATCAGTTTCATTTCCTAAGCCGTTTCCAATGACGTTGAGGCTGGCTTCCAATATAAACTGATGCACCTTATTATCAGTACTTTAAGTGAAGCGACTTCTTTGATTTCCACAACCCTGTTACTGAGTGGAATACGTGTCAGGTTAACAGTTTTACGGTCTTCTGACGTATAACAGTTGGGACCAAACGGCCTGATACAGCTAACAATGTGATAGGATATTTGTGAAAAGATAATAAAGTTATTAAATTTTTGCAAAAGATATTCTTTACAAGGAGAAAATTTATGAAAATGCTTGTTTAATTATCATGAAGTTGTCTGGCATCTGTAATAGCCTGCCAGTTTGATTAAACAAGTCACTTCCAAAGTGCAATATGGGGTGTTCCCATGGCCTGGACCTGCCAAATTTAGACTGTAGCATGTCCAGTCAGGTCAGGTCAAAAGCAGATGTGGGTTTCTTTGTAGCTTCTCATGGGTTAGGAACTTGGGAAATACCTATAAGTAGGAAGGTCACGAAGGGCGCCTTTAAAACCTTTGTAACTGTGGGTATTTCTACATAATTATAGGTACGAGGTACGTACAGGTAATTGTGTAGTAAAATGCTTAGCAACAATTTGGTTTGAACTAAAACCTACTTAGAGTCACCGATCATCGACCTCAATACGAGGTTTATACAAGTCATTATGTTCGAACTGTACCAATCATATTTATTTAAAAGTACAAGGAAAAGTCAATTTTCATTCAAGGCTAAGCATTTAGTACTCATTTAGCTACAAACCGTTGTCCCATTTAATGTTACTTCGCGTTTTATTGTTTTTCAATCAGCCCTAGATTTTTTATCGTAAAAGCGATTTATAACTGAAACGATTGAAAATCGAATTAAAATTGATGAAGGAAAGGTAAATGATAGACCAAAACGACTTTGCTATTACCCATAAATTACGAAACTTCAACCTTAATAAATTGTGGTTTTTAGGAATGTCTGCTACTAAGCAGGATTCTCCTTTGAAGGGAATGCCATTGTAAACTATGACAGTATTGAGTAGGCCCTGTATCTATGTACTAGGGACGTATTCTAGAAATAATTCACAGGACACCTTTACCCTCTTTGCATACATAATAAAACTCAACCATAAAGTATCTAAAACAATAACAATCGTCTACTTTCCTAACTGCGTAGACACTCAATTTCGTACACACAAAAAACATTTTGTTTGTTTTCATCCTTGAATCAAAACAGAAGCGCCCCAACTTCGAGCCTCCATAAAATTAACACACAACCCCTTTATTTACTTTTCCACTACAATATAAACTGATTAACTGTAAAGACCGTGTCACACGACCCATGTCCACAGCCTACCTAATAGGGCACATTAAGTAAGAGACACGAAGCTCAACTCCTATAAAAAAAAAGTTGAAAAAAAACTAACGACTCCGAATCACGCATCAGAAACTTGGCCGAATTAAAAGTTGCCTGTAATAAACAATAAAAAATGCCGAATAGGCTGTTTCTTCATTTGATACGAGTTTTAGTAATGATCCAACTATCGTACGAGAACTTTAGCCAGGGATGGTAAGTTCGTATTGTGTTTGATGTGTTAAATTCTAAGGGTTTGTGCAGACGGTTGGTTGAACGATGCTGTTCTCATAGAGATTCACACCTCGACGTCATCAGCATAGGCAAAGCCATTTTCTTTGGGGTCAGCTTTTAGTATAACCAGGTGCAACTGCATTTCAGTGTTTTACTTCGAAGAACTGCCAATCTAACCTCTTTAAAATTGCTTGTACCAGTGTATACAATTGTTGGTGATCATAATAAATAAATTAAAAAATAAAATAAACATCTGATAACACACAACACTTAGAATGATGTGAGCCGTCAATTTGTTTAAATTCGAATTAAATAAAAAGAAGTATTTGCCCTTATTGGTGGACTACGATATCATGAAAGAAAGTTGATGTCTTAATTTGAGCATCATCACGCGTACGTACAGACGCCAGCACATCAAGTTACCCCAATGTGTCATATTTCTTTGATCGTTTTTCAAATTTATGTTAAACATGATAAGGTTCATATTCAAATGGGAAAATTTGACATATTGGAGTAACTTGATGTGCTGGCGTCTGTACAAATAAAATTGCAAGGCTCAATTTTGGCTTGAAGATTGGAACTACAAAAGTAGCAATACCCATTTACAGAATAGTATTGCTTTTGTTTTTTTTTCATGAATACCTGTTTTGAGAGAAAATTATTATGAAATATTTCCTTACCAGAAACATATGTTTCTTAAATTTGACCAAAAATCTGTCGTGAGTAAGGGCCCTAAGAGCAACGATAGTTTTGATTGACAAAGTTGTTGCGTCAGACATGGCGATATATTTTTTTTATGACACCGTTTTTGTGACGCTTTCTATTAATTTAACGTGAAATTGAACGTTTTTAGTGTAAGTATTTAACTTTTACATTACTCTCGTATTGACTTGCGTAACGCAATGGTTGATTATAATTTTGTTAGTCGATTTTCAAAATTTCCGTTGGTCAGACATTCATTCATACATAAATGTGAATAAACTATTTTTCATTTTATTCGTTTTCATTCAACTGTTGTTTTTTTTACCAATATGCTGAATTTATGAAAACACCTAGGTACATCAAATGTTGCCAACTAAAAAATACCTCTTTAGCGTTATATAAACTAGTATTTGCCGCTTGCTTCGATAAGAAAAATGGTTTGCGTGTTACCGTATCATTATGCTATTGTCATAAGGGCTAATAGTTCCACAAGAATCATACAATATGATAATAAAATGGACCTTTAAGTCTTTAAATTGTCATTATGTCTGTACAGCTCGATTTTCTTGACTACAAGCTAATCAATGTCATATTAAGAATTATTATTCTCTGAGTCGTTTGTGACTACCTAACTAGGGGTCGTTATGACCAATTTGTAATTGCTACCTACTTATGGCAATTTTTTTTTTCTTTTTCTACTTACTGCGCACTTAAACGGTTGTTTGTTCGTGGGTAATTGACAACCTCTTAGAACATGTTACTTGTCATGGAAATCGTCATATTAATGTTGGAAATGTCAACTTGTCAACTACTTAGGTTTCGTGGAAGAGTTTGTGTGTAAATAATAACAGATGTATGGATTGTATGAAAATTAAAGCTATATTTGCTGAGGTCGATCTATGGATGGTATATCATTAAGATACTACCGTATATCATTAAGCGCGTTATACCGTTAGTCTTGGCTGTCATTTGTAGATCTTTGACTAAAAAGTCAGATGTGTGAAAATCTGACAACCTCTCTAATAATCCTATTACCTATAGAACCTGGGTATTATAGACGAAAAACTACCAGTGTTTAACATCTAGAATACCGAGTTTCTCAGCAGAATCTGATAACGCTGGAAGCCGGCCTCGACATAGTCAGGTATCGTTCGCACCACGGACATAGTTGAACTCTTTGGGAGAGACCTTGTCATGCAGTGGATTTCTTTCTGATGTAATGATGATGAATCAATTAAAATGGAAACGATAGGAATAGGGACCTCACAGGACTGCCTTTATAACCAGGATACCTTTAATATATATTATGACAGTGTTGACTAGAAGCATCGTCAGATAACGTTAACATTATAGGTACCTACCACACACAGTAAGCTACGAACTATTGTTGACTCACTCAATTTTGCAAGTTTAACTCATAAAGTACAATCTATCCCTTCATTTCAATACCCACATGTATGATAATGAACAATTATAGTAAATCAGCACATAATGAAGTCACAACTGCACACTAAAGTGTGTTTGAATTTATTGTAATGGCCGCTACTAGTGGAAGGGTGCAAACGGCTGTAGGCGAGTTACTATTACCTAATAAATTTCATTTCTGTTTTCACTAACGTCAAGTAAAGCGTTGCTAGTCGAGTAAAGTCACACCTACATAAGCATTGCCTAAAGAGCCGATGATGAATTGACAAATTAACTGTGTCGCTATAGTAGGTATACTTTCTACCAAGATGTAATTATATAAAATCAAAAGTATTTATAAGGCAGGTGTAGTGGAAACGCCAGGAGAGGACACGTTAGAAGAACATGCAAATATCCTAATGTTGGCATAGATCTCGCAACCGGCGTGCGTGTATGACCAGATGTATGCACGTAAATGAAGCAAAAGAATTATGTAACAGTCGAAGCAGTTGGCGTTCTGCAGTTTCTGCTAACCCCCATGAGAAATTCACCCCGGGGTTAAGTATGTTTATAAATGTTGTGATTAACTTAAACTAAGTATAAACTAACTAAACATAAAAGGAGGTGCGAATAATTTACATTGACTGAAAACACATAAAGAAAACTAATCTACAGTGCTAGTGTGTAAAACTCACCCAGTGAAAATCTAAGTAAAGTGCTGTTACTCCATACTAATGCTAGGCATTAACGGCAGGTCGATTGAGTAAAAGTGAAGTGAGCTGTCAATGCCTTGCATTAGTATGGAATGACAGCTCAATACGCCCTCACTACGCCTACACATTCACGCGGTGATTTGACCAGAATCGCACTGCATTTCACTCAAGTTGTCACGGGGTAACTTTTACTAAATCGACTGGCTGAATTTGTCCACGTAATGAACTGAAGTTCTTTATTTTTTTCTGGTTTCCAAAACCACACAAAATCTACGAGACAGTATGGGAAGTTCAAACAAAAGACCAAATATTTCTTCTATAGTATCCAGAACGTGATTGTTTCTCATTCATAAGTGGTACATTAGGAGTAATGAGAAAGCGACCAAGTTATAATGCAAGGTAAGTAACGAGGGAGTGTGGGGGCTCACTAATTTATTAACCAAGGCTATCGGAGGCCCACCGTACAGAAATTAACCTCTATCGTATTAGCTTCATTGTGCATATTAGTATACTAGGATTTTTAGTCTTGGTCTTTTGAGAAAGTGCAAAAGCTATGAATTGACAGAAAATCTCGTAAACATAGCATAGAAATACCATGTTTTAGATTACCACAAAAGGTACTTTAAATCTAGATTACCACGTCGGTTAAAGAAGTCAAATGAGTTGTGCATGAATTTCTTAATTTTATTTCCAGATCAGGCGAAGTGATGTTGAGTTTTCCATCCGGATTTTTTATTAGTTTCAGGATGTGTTATATGTTGGCCAATTATAACTTTGATCTGAAACAAAACCAGCTAAATTTAAATGTGTGTATGTACCATCAGTAAGAAGTATTACAACATAAGCGAAATGCTATGTTGATACTTAAAAATTAGTTTCTTTTACATGAAATTAAATTGTTGATTACAATGTCACAAATCCAATGAATTTCTATAAATTGTTTCCTTAGAGGTGAGCATTTTGTTATACCACATTTCTCACAAAGTCTTCATCTTTTTTGATTAAGAAAATGTGCACCTTTTAAAATAAACATAAACTCATTTATTTCAAAAACACCTTTTTTACTTAAAATTTGGAGTAAAATCAAGTATCAAGTCGATTCACTCCTACCAAGACGTACGCCACGGCAACTCATAATAGGCTTGAAATTTTCTTATAGCTGAACTTTTACATAGATTTCCGTGGTACGGGGTGGCTACCGAGCTAAGTGACTACACCGGGCTATTACTCCACTAATCTAAATTGATGGGGCGTCCAGAAACCGGGTATTTTTTCATAACATTAGTAATTTTTTCGGCGTAAAATAATATAATAAACATAAGCCCCTGTTTCATTACTTAAGGCGTTAGTATTGAATGCCGGACGTTATGGAACGATTATGCGCCTTTATAGCATCATTCCGGCGAAATTAGATTTCTAGGTTTATGATTTGCGTATTTGTGTACTTATAATTATTTTTTTTATTGTGTTTCGTTTGTAAATGAAACCTCTCAAAATAAAAAAAAACACAGATTGCGAGTGACATAATATTAATAATACTTTATTTGTCAGAATTTAGTCTCACAAAGTAGTATGCTTTTATTATAAATGTGACCCATAAAAGATAAAGATTAAAGATACGGGGCTGGTATCCGCAACTCCACGTCAAAGCGCGTATTTTGCGTATGGGCTATAGTAATCTACCACGCGGGCCCAGTGCGAATTGTTAGATGTCACATGTCTTCGAATTTTTGGTTCTAAGACATGCCGGTTTCCTCACAATGTTTTCCTTCGCCGTTTTTGAGGGCAGTGGTGATGAAAGAAATTACACAAAGTAATGCGCCTGCCTGGGTTCGAACCCACGACTTACTGGTCGTAAGTCGGGGCCGCCACCACTGGGCCACCGCTGCTCTTTGACCCATTTATATTCTTAAAAATAACAAATGTGGTTGCAAATATTTAATTATACTATACTATATTTTTAAAAGTAAATCTAAGCGATCGCCGAGACCCTCGAGAAAACGATAAAAATGGCGTATTTATAAGTAGTTAACTATTCTTCAACTTTCAAGTGTATTGTTAATTTAAGTATTTGGATTTTAAACTATAATTAAAAAATGCATACTTTAAAACAATGTAGTGAGCTCACAGCGAAGTGTGGTTAAAACGCCGGAAAAATGATTTATTTCGTCAGTACAGGGAAACGTAGGAAATGTTTGCTTTGAGTCAGGGTACTTCACTATCAACCTAATGTAGCAAGCAACAACAATGACTTACTTTGTGCTACACAATATTGCATTAAACAATGGTTTAGATACCCACTTCCAATTGTACAAGAAGATGGAGATGAAATGGGCATGCAAGCATCTTTCTCCAAATATGAAAGTAGCCAAAGGCCGAAGCCTTCAAAAATTGTAAAAAATGAAAAAAAATTACAGTAGGATGAAACCCATCAGAAAAGGAGGGGAATATGATAAAAAATTAAATTAACAATTTAAAAAACCCCCACCGCAAAAAAGTAAAACATTTAAAAAGTTAAAAATAACACTTTAGCCATGAAATTTTACTTCACGTCGGGGTACCTAGTAAGGAATGTTCCTAGTACTTGTAGGTAAGTAGGTACTTATTTTAACGGTACCCCGACGTTACGTAAAATTTCATGGCTAAAGTGTTATTTTTAACTTTTTAAATGTTTTACTTTTTTGCGGTGGGGGTTTTTTAAATTGTTAATTTAATTTTTATTTTAAAATTTTTAAACGCATTAATTTTGTTTTATACATTATACAGTTATTAGAATTTTTCAGTGCATTGTATGTAGAGTCAAATGCTGATTAAAACGAACCCAAACACGACATATCTGCTATTATTTTGTCAAGAGTCTACCTACTGATGTGCTGGATAGCCTGGCTGCAGCATCAGCTCATCCTGTTGCCATCGGTGCATTGTGTTAAGAATCAAATGCTGGTTGAAATGAATCCAAACACGACAAATCTGCTATTATTTTGTCAAGATTCTATCTACTGGTGTGCTGGATAGCCTGGCTGCAGCATCAGCTCATCCTGTTGCCATCAGTGCATTGTGTTTAGAAGCAAATGCTGGTTAAAATGAATCCAAACACGACATATCTGCTGTTGTTTTCCCAAGAGTGTGTTAGTCTCCTAGTTATCCTGGCTGCATCAGACCAAATACACCATAATGTTGCTTATTAATATTACACACATGGGTGTTTGAAATTTTAAGACACACATATGTTTTTAAGTAAAGTTAATACCCATAGACGTCTAAAATAGCAACGGTAGCTAACACAAAAGAGCTGATAACCTTGAAACGGCTGAACAGATTTTGATGAATTATGTCTAAGAACCATCGCAAGAAACCCTGCTTTCAAATGAAAAAAACCGCATCTAAATCGGTTCACCCGTTTGGGCGCTACGGTGCCACAGACAGACAGACAGACAGACAGACAGACAGACAGACAGACAGACACACACACATAGCGGTGAAACTTATAACACCCCTCTTTTTGCGTCGGGGGTTAAAAATGAAAGGAAAAATAAATTACAGTCGATCAGAGTTCGGGAAGTGGGTAAAAATGGTTTATCTTGATTTCCGGCAAAACTACAAGTCCCATGGAAAAAAGTTAAATGGCAAAGTTGTAGGTAATAAAAATTGAAAAATTCTTCAAAATTTATCGACCCTGGTCTATTTAAGGAAGCGTCATTAAGCATGTTAGAGTACAACTGATTGCTTATAAGAAAAAGTGCATCGCCATTACCACACAGTTTAGCTATTTCTTTTGGTATGTAATCATGTATTTATAAACTAAGGCAGGTCAGCTATATGCGTCTGGAAATTATTATCAGGAATGACATTATTTAAAGAAACACATTAAACCCTTTACAAGGTAAAAGCACCTATTACGGAGGTATTTCGCATCATTTGAAAGTAAGAAAGAAAAGTAAGCATTTGTAGGTATTTCTAAAAGTGGAAAAAAATTCTATCGTTAAAAGTGGAATTTATATTTTGTATTGCTGTTGAGACTATGTTTCTGTTGATGATATTTCTTATTTTAAAGAAATATTGAAATAGTCTGGTCGATTTTCCCTAATACGGAGGCACAATTTTAGTCTGATCCTATTACTGTGGTAGACGGCTCCTAATACGGAGGGTCAGAAATTATATTCATTAAAGTTCCGTACAAATAATATTTATTAATAAATAATATTAATGTGTTAGTAACGTAATTCGTAAGTTTTTCATTTATTGACCAGTGAATGAATTATTTTTAGAATTACTTTAATCACATTTATATTATTTAATAAATATTATTTGTACGAAACTTCAATAAAATTAAAAAAACTTTACGTTGTGAAAAACAAAAGTGAAATTAAAAAAATGAGCGAATGAAGTCGGTCTGTATAGAAAAATCTTTCCGTACAGACCGAAATCACTTCGCTCATTTTTTCTGTATTGTATTATTAGATTAATTCACATGAGAATCCCCTATGAGATCCCCTTGGATTCTCTCAAGTTAAAATAAAATAATTTTTATTCCCAAATTACAACGGATTCCGAAGGAATTTAAGAATAAATAAGGAGGTTTGTTCACTGGTTTTATAGAATCAAAAATACAACTATTAAGGAATCAACTAGGTAGTTATATTATTGAATAATCCACAAAAAAAGATACAAAACTTTTACGGAACCCTAAAAACTTGTAATTTTATGTTGTATGAATAGAGCCGTAATAGGAGATCTTAGAACCCTACACGGAGTTACCTGGAAATAATTACCGCCGTAATAGGAAAACTACTCATGATTTCGATAATCCTAATTCTGACCCATAAATATTTCGATAAACAAAAGAGTAAAAATGCCTTATCAAACATTAACAGTTTTTTGGCTCAGATTTGTACAATTCAAGTCAAAATTTATACAAAATAAATGTTTTGTGATAAATTAAAATACACCTTCCTATTTTTGCCTCTTCTAAGAAACTAACATTTTGTACTCGACAGTTTTCAGGTTTAACTAGATTTCTAATTAAGAACACATACCACAGAAAATGGTTTCTAAGTTATGTGATTAATAATTATTTCAACTAAACTTGAAACTTATTCAATAAGTTAATCAATTGAAAGTTATAAACAATTAAACATGTCCAGTACTTTCCCTATTTCGGAGTCATACCACCGTATTAGGATTAATCTACAAAATTTGTATCGTATTGCGGCGGTATTTTATTTTTTATTTTTTTGGTAAAAAATGACTTACAAATATAAAAAAGCTATTTAAATAGTGAGTGTAATAATAAGAAAATGCTATAAATAACAAATGAACAAACTCAAACGGCATCTTAATACGAAAAACTTAGTTTCTAAATATTTGAGTACTTACTTTTGCTGTTCCGCGTTTGTATGGAAACACCTCTCACGTCGATGACGTTACACAGACTGATTGATCTTGTTGTGTTGTCTATGTGCTATACTTGCAAACGTCAGTTAAGTCATAAAGTAATAGATTTAGAATAAATAGTTTCGGTTTTGGTGTACCTACATTGAATAAAACGGGAATAAAACGCGAAAATAGAAATACCACCGTAATAGGAAGCGATTTTGACTACCGCCGTAATAGGTGCTTTTACAGAGTACAACTGATTGCTTATAAGAAAAAGTGCATCGCCATTACCACACAGTTTAGCTATTTCTTTTGGTATGTAATCATGTATTTATAAACTAAGGCAGGTCAGCTATATGCGTCTGGAAATTATTATCAGGAATCACATTATTTAAAGAAACACATTAAACCCTTTACATAATTTTTACATAAGTTCAGGGATCAATATATTTTTTTGTATTTTTCTAATGTATTATTTTCATAGATACAATTATATGGTTCATCACTTTTATCTTATTATCGATTGAGATTTTTAGTGAAAAAGTTAAAAAATATATATATTTAAAATTCAATTGCGTTCTGTTAAAAAACAGTGACGGCGGGTGTGGCGTGTGTGTGTGCGCCATTTATTCAGTGTCTGGGTGTGATTTATCTATAATATTTATGCATTTAGAAATATATAAGAATGTTTATCAGCTGTTTAGTACCCATAACACAAGCTCTGCTAAGCTTGGGACTAGATGGCGTTGTGTGAAAGTTGTGGAATATTTCTTTCTTTTATTTATTTATTTATTTACTAAAACTTTATGCACGAATAAACGACACTGTACAGACGCCAGAACATAAAGTTACCCCAATGTGTCAAATTTTCCCAATTGAATATGAACCTTATTCTGTTTGACATAAAGTTGAAAAACGATCAAAGAAATTTGAGACATTGGAGTAACTTGATGTGCTGGCGTCTGTACAAAGGCGGACTTAATGCCTTAGGTAGGTGTTAGGTGGGAATTACGTTTTAGTGCTAAGATTAAAATAAGTAGTAATGGCGATAATTAATTAACATAGAGGGCTTAGCTTCGATTCCTGCGCTTAACAAATATTTGCAAGGCGTACATGTTGTTTTTCCGAATCTGGCTGTTCGTCTGAATAAGTATTTACTAACGCACTCACAACCTAGAATATAGGATAGGATATACAGAACATATTTAAAAAAAACAACAAAAAATAAAACTATATTTCAGACCAAGATCCATAATTATAATGTTACACTACTTACAAACTATGTTAGTAACAAACGAAAAACAAGATATAATTCATATATCTGCTGCACTCACCAGACGCACCGGGTATATCCCGGGCTACAAAAAGCAACAACACAATTTTACCAAAAAGTACTTTCGAGGTTTACAAATACTAGGTAGTGTAAAAACGTTGGCACATCTAGCTTCTCCAAACTGACAAATTATCCCAATTGAACATGAATCTTATTCAGTTTGTAATAAAGTTGAAAAACTATCAAAGAATTTTGACATGTGGGGGTAGCTTGATGTCCTGTCCTCTGTACTTGCCAAAAATCACTAGTGAATGAACTTGATCGATAATCTATGTAAAACTTTATTACACAAGGTTGATAACACTAATAACTACTACCAACTTTATTATCTTAATTCCTATTAGTCATTAGAACCCAAGAGGACACCGTTGTCCGCGCTGTCATTGTCCTATTATGTCTCTAATTGACACGATTGAAAGGTTAAATCAATGTACTCAGTCTAGAAATTTAGCATATTACCTTATAATTTGTTTGATAGCCTTGCTACCATTAGTAGATACATAATGATCTTGAACAAATATATATTTGGAAAAATTGGTAGAAGACAAATACTTCAAAGGTCAGTACTTTCCAAGTAACCGAGTAATAAAAACCTACGATTATTATCACAAAGGCAATTCACGTAATTAAAAACGTTAAAAAAATGGACGCGATCTCAAAAATATTATCATCTAAGCGACAATCAAAGTTGATAACTGGCCAAAAATGTAGGAAATTAGGCGTATTTTCGACAGAGAGAGAGACTGAGGTCGGAATGCCACGTTTTTAAAAAGACAGGAATCACATCAGTTCAATATCCGTTTTTGCCTACATAACGGGACATCTAAATATATTATGGACAGTACCATAGCAGTGCACTCGTAGGTAATCAAGCATTATTAGAGATATCTACTTAGGTCTGCTTTATCGACGAGAGTAGTGAATTATAATTACCAACTGAAAAAAATGAGAGTACTACCTACTAAATTATGAGGTAATTAATAATGTTCAATCAATTACACTCACCGTTATGTAAACACTTATTAGCCCATTTAAATTGTGATGTCAAACTTGGTTATGACGTAAAAAGTGTCCCACTTACAACAAGGGCCGGGTCGAGGACAGATTTAATTACGTATTTCATGAATAGAAAATGATGATAAATGGTAAGGATAGCTAAAGTTAATATGTACACGGAGATTAGGCGCGAATCAATGGGCAGAGGCCTGGTGACCGTGACCAACACCGGATACTACTTGCTAAACAATACCTCTACACAATAGGCGCAACGTACACTCTTCTGTGCAGAGCATACGTAGAGGATGAAGACACGGTAGCACACGTGATCTTTGAATGCACGGGCCTCATCGAAATACCTACGAAGACTCTTGGTTCACCAAAACCTCTAGTTGAAGCTCTAAGCAGTTTGGGAAGTCTTATCTGGCTTTGGAGAAAAATGGACTGGCTGGAAAGAAGAATTTGCGGCTACTACTATAATAATAATAATCTTTATTTTCAGTTTAACAATTTGCATGCCACTAGGTAAAGGTAAATACTAGGCACGTATAAAGGTCTAATTCAAAGACTAAATGCGGAAACCTAATCCCAGTAGAAATAGATCATCATATTCCAAGTATCAAACGAATTATTTGGTACAGTTATTTCGTATTGTGTCTTTGTTATTGTATTCTGTTTCACACTACCATTGACCAATCTCCTATTAACTATAGTTTTGACACCAATTCCCTTATTCATCCACATTCATTAACACGTCACAACGCAACATAGGTGAACACAAATGAAACAGAGGTGGTCAATCGTCACAGATGACATTGCCCATTATTTGCCACAGTCATGTGAGTTAGTGGACTCATTGGCGATCAATTATCCGCAATTTGAATCACTTGCCATGACGACCGAATGGACAATTTGTAAACGAACACTAATTGCACAGAGTAGACAAACTTTCACGGGACACCATTTTGGATTTTAGCACGTACAAGATAATTAACTCAGTGCCATATAATGAGCTCACATTTTATGGAAGTGTTTTTGTGTTGACTTAAAAGGTGTATTTTAATATACTCGTGACCACATTAAAATGCGTATGTTTCTGAGTTGGTGCTGTTAATAAAAATATTGATGCGTAAATTAAGATTATTAATGGAAAAGTGTTCCCTTATTTGGTAATAAGTACTAGTTAAGTTTGATAGCTGTCACCAAAGTACCTTTTTATAGTTTATTACAATAATTCCCGCAAATGGAATAAGGTCACATTTAAAAACACGCAGTGGTGTGTCTGGTGTTGGCACAATAGTTAACTAATTTGGATTCAATTTCAGTAAAAATAAAATTGTATCTAATATAGGTATTATTAACCGACTAAGATCTTTCAGTTTTCGCCACGGACATTCCCGTATATGCCCGCCCCAATCATTGCTCAAGTCAGCCTGCAACCTAGAGTCTATAGCATAAAATTCACAAATAATAGACAGGGATACTTAATCTAAACTCATATTTTAAAGAGGAAAATTCTGTTCGTTTGCATTGAATGGGCTCTGAAACTACTGGACCGATTTAAAAAATTCTTTCACCGTTGGAAAGCTACATCATCCCGGGTGACATAGGGTACTTTTTATCCCTGTATTCCCACGGATACGGGAACTACACGGGTGAGACCGCGTGATGTCTGCTAGTAAGTTATAAAAGCAATTGATGACACAACCTTTAGTAGGTACTTGAAAAAAAAAAACAATAGCAAACATAAACTCGAACACTACTCTGTATCCACAATTAGTCGAGATTGGCCATTAAAACCAGCAGAGATTCATGCAAACGACCCCAACTACATACGCACATACGAATGAACAATCAGCACCAATCAATAATCTATTGGCAGGCTTAATGACTAGCCAAGGATGCCTGCCAGTTGTCACCGACAATTATTGGTATCAGCCGATAATAATTGGTATCACTTCTCAACAATAATTGGAATAATTAAAGCTAGGTTGGCAACAATTGATTGATATATTTGTTTTGCTACTCATAGTTTTGAAATGTTCTTCCTTATTGATAATTAATCTTCCAGCAGCTATACACTATATTTTTAATGATTTAACAAGGGGTTTTGACAAAGTCACATTAAAAAATCCCGTCTCCGTGGGAATTTAGAAATAGAAAGTAGCCTATGTGTTAATCCAGGGTGTCAGCTAACTCCATACCAAATTTTATTAAAATCGCTTTAGCCGTTTAGCCGTTTAGCCGTGAAAAACTAACAAACATACAAACTCACAAAGAACACCGGCGAGGGAGTTGTTGATGAAATTATTAAGCCTCTACGTATGTCACCGTAATAGATACCAACGAAATAATTTACTAAGTTTTATCAATTCAATCATAAGGCCTATCAAAGTCTGGAAAAAAAGTCGTCATAATTTGAGAGCTTAATTATTGACTAGATTACAGCTTGGCAAAAAAGAGTAGAAAATAATGGAGGCGCCACTGTGCTCTTCGTATGGCAACCCGTGGCAACCGCATAGCGTACCAACCTAGTCTTGATACTTAGCTGTTTTTAGACAAATTATTCTAATTATGTATTATTTTTTAAATCAGTAAGTAATTGAACAAGGACGTGTTCTTGACACGCAACTGATTGCTTACCTAAAAATAACAAATTGGGTAAATACTCCTGAGTTCACAACATTGTTTAGGAGTTATAAAAAAAGAAAACATTACATTGTAAAACATAATTTTTACATTTTATTCTAGTAAATCTTCCTCTAAATATTCTACCCCGAATACGTAGGCCGCAAACTCATTTGAGTCATGTTCGGGTTCAGAGGTGATGCTGCAATCGTCTTCTAGATTTATTACTAATCACTCTATTTATTATTAAATAAATAATTAAATAAAATAAATAAATTTCCTCGTTCATAGTTATTTTTTTTCCAGTAATCCTTTTCTATTTTTATTACATGTTAGCACGAGTTCTTCCAATCCTCCTCGGTAATAGCTTGGAATGCACGTTTAGCTGCTTCCTGTAAAGACGAAAGACGCAATATTTCATTTATCCCTAACAATATTAAAAGTAAAACATTTTTATCACATACTGTTAAAAAGCCGGATGTAGAAAATACCCTTTTGTTTATCTCCTTCCAGCACGATTTTGCTTAGAACTATAACAGATTTCCCTGAATTAAAATAATAGGTTTAGACTATGGTACGACAATTTCTTTTAAATTTCTAATGCAAACGCTAGAACAAATAATTCTCTTCCTTGATATCGCAATTAAAGTATAATTTACGTAGAAATTGAATTTTCATTCAGTTATAAGTCAAGTTACTAAAGTATCAATGTATCTCAGCGCGCTATACCAGAGTAATGCAGAAAAAATGTAAACATAACCTATGTGCTCGACATTTATTGTTTCAAATTTCTAGTTATTCCTTATGCAAGCTAATTAATATAGCTTTGTATTCATCGATTAACACTTGATTCAACTAAAATCAACAAAACAAACTCTTAAATACCTGTCTTATCAGCGGGTCTTCGGTAATTATTGTGAAGTTCAGAAAGAATAGTTTGGGCCTCATGTTCCTCCAGACATCGCCTGTACACCTTATAAATAACCTTCCTGCCAGCACTTCGAATGGTTTTATTCATTATTCTTTACTTTTTACCTTTGTTAATCAACGTTTGGTGGTCGAAATTAAAATTTTACGAAATCGTGAACTTTGTTTATTAAGAGATGTCATTATTTTGGAAATGTTGCCAACAGACAAAAATTTAGTTCCGTTTCTACACTTTTTTGCCAAGCTGTATTGATGAAATCAATAATCATAGCTTTGTGTTTTTTTCTTTCTGGCTTGACTTCATGGCTTTTGGATTAGCAATCCTTTAATGTTGCCATGTAATATAAATCTTAGTCAAGTTGCTTAAAATGATTGGCTTTACATAATGCATTAATATTCTTAGGAAATACCTACATGTCTGCATCAGAATACAAATGTTAAAATAAACACGATTGTTTGTGTTAAGATTATAGCGGACATAACTTATTATATAGACATAACCTCTAAAACTTAAACATAAAATATCTTTAATTCCTGGCTTTCGTTTAAAAGTATAACCAAAGAAAAAACTGTTCAGAAATTCAAACTCTATACGTTTTGATATTTTTCATAGGCAGACGCAAAAAAAAAATGTCAACAAAAATTTGTCTGGAGTTCGCCGGTGTTCTTTCGGCTTTGTAGTCTTAGTGTGATATAATTATGGAATTGGCATAATGAACTTAGATAACTTTAAATGTGACTATGTCTGGGCCCGCAACTAACTTAATATGTGGAAATCACTGGAGCAAGCCATTTTGGTTGTGATTAAAGTATTTTGTATAAGTAGTTCAAGTCCAAATAAAGACGCCATGCGTATAAACTTTTTGAAGCGGAAGCAAATATTCAGTCAAACATAAAAATGAATGTCAAATTCAATAGTTTTTAATAAGAACTGTGAATGGGAGTTTTTCTTATTTCATTGTTCATTCTTTTGTATTTCTTTAAATCAGTTATACCTAGTTGTTTATACCATAATGGTAGAACAGACCTGGTACAGGGAAACCGAGGACGAATGTACCTATGCAATAAATGATAGGACCGTAGGCCAAGCGTGTACCATCGATCCAGAAACTAAGCCAAGCCCTACAGATTCCGAGCCTGAACTCATATCAGTATGTTCATGTCTACTCAGCGGTGACGCCGATTCTTCAGAAGATACCACAGTATCTAAACGAAAGCAGAAAATTTTATCAAATTGCCTCAGAACCGAAACTTATTTGCGCGAGCGTCGTATTCCTGAGCTCATAAGGTTGTAATTATTTCGTGATATTAATTATTTTAGGAGGACTAACTCTAGATGAAACGCTAGAAACGGCTGGTTGCAAGTAGCAAAAATACAGTCGCCATGGAGATCCTTGGGGGAGGCATTTGTTCAGCAGTGGGTGTCTTTCGGCTAGTGTGATATTTAATTATTTTATAGCTCTAGTCTTTTCAACCTATGCATTTACCTACTAGTACTTTACATCGACTGCCTATCTTACCTTATCTTTCGGTACGAACTGAGAAACTAATTTCATTGCATGAAGCTTTGTGTCACCCAGGAATAATGCGCATGAATCACTGGATAAAGTCTAAAAATTTGCCTTATTCTACTGAAGAAATTAGGAATATGACTAATTCCTGTCGAATATGTTCCGAAATAAAACCGAAATTCTACAGATCTGACTTACCGGATCCAATCTTAACCCGTGAGAAGGCGCGCCTAATTTTCTTACACGAGTAGGCGCGTGCGAGCAAATTGCTCACACTATCATAGATGTTTATATTTTTAGTGTTTCTATATTTATTGGCTTATAATGTATTTAAATAAATAACACAAGGTTTAGTAAGTAAGAAAACAAGTATTTCAATCAAAACTATTAAACATAATAGCAACTTCTAACGCAAATAACAAAACAACCTAGTATTAATTATTTTTTTTGGCACGTTTCATAAAAATCACAATAAAAACTGTTACATAACAAAAACTAAAAAGTGTTATTCATCGATTAAATCTACACTAATGTGCCTCTCGAAACACACTGAACACATGTATTTTACATGTTCGGTGCAAAGTAATTGCTTGCACGAAGTACATGGTTTTTTTGGCCTTCTATTTTTACGTCTAGGACATATTGCACAAAATCCGCTTGGTTCTGGCAACAGGCACAGGAGCCGGCACAAATCGCTTCATTAGAAATTTGAGATCTGAGGATATGTTCTCCATGCGAACAAGATCTGCATCCAATTCATCACCAGAATCCTCTACCAACTACGAACAAATTTGTGCTTGCATTCGATCGTCCATTTTGTATCTGTAGTGTAGCTAGAAGAAAAATAAAAATAATAACATTATTACTAAAGAGTTTATACATGATAATCAACTAATAAAAATCAAACAAATGAAATAATATGGCAGAAATAACAATCTAACTTTTTTAAACCACAAAAATAAATACTTACACGGATGGGCGCGTGATGAGCAAATTGCCGCACGTTGGTACACGGCCTCCACAAACGCCTTGCTGCGCGGTCGCAACGCCACTGAGCGGATCGAGAATTGCGTCAGGGGAGAGGGGGTGAATATTTAGGAAGGTACTTAAGTGCTTGAATTGGTGTGGCATGGGAAAGACAAAAAAAAATTGAATTAGATTTTTGTGTGAGCAAATTGCTCATAGCGCGCCTTCTCACGGGTTAATAAAAGCAACTTCACCTATGGAAAGATTAAGCATCGACTTTAAAGGTCCTGTACCATCTAATACAAGAAATAAATATATATTGACTGTAATCGATGAATATTCACGTTTCCCGTTTGCGTTCCCGTGCGCTGATATGGGTTCAACAACGGTTATAAAACATTTGAATGAGATATTTATGCTATTTGGTATGCCATCTTACCTTCATTCAGATCGAGGAACTTCGTTCGTATCGGCAGAAGTAAAGAATTTCTTGAATTCACGAGGCATTGCTTCAAGTAGAACCACTCCGTACAATCCAAGAGGAAATGGCCAAGTAGAACGTTTTAATGGAACTCTATGGAAATCAATACAATTGGCTCTACGTTCACGCAATCTACCAATAGAAAATTGGGAACAAGTTCTTCCTCAAGCTTTACATTCGATAAGGTCGTTGCTATGTACAGCTACTCATTGTACGCCACATGAACGTATGTTTACGCATACTAGACGATCATCGAATGGAGTCTCTATACCTACTTGGTTGACAGAATCAGAACATGTGTTAATGCGAAAATTTAACCGTAATAATAAATATCAACCAGTCGTTGAGGAGGTGACGTTACTTCATGTAAATCCGGATTATTCATATGTGCGTCTTGCCGATGGTCGAGAATCAACTATCTCTAATCGACACTTAGCACCATTAGGACAAGATAGTGAGATAATCCAGGAAACACCTGAAGTACTTAATGAGACCCGAGATTCAGTCGAAACTAGTGAAGACGACTTCTACGATTCTCGAAGTATGAACGAAGAACAGGAACAGCAACAGTTGACAGATCACCCAACAGTCGAAGCCGAAAACACGGCTACTGAAAATCCAGCTACTGTTCAACGAAGATCCATTAGAAATCGAAGGCTTCCAGACCGCTTCGGAGACTACGTTCTAAACTGAATCGTTCTGTTTTAAGCCTGGAAGAATGTAGTGATATAGAAACTCATTGGAGTTTCTATGGTTTAAAAGTAAAGCTGTTAATTTGATCTTGTCATAATTCTGTCAATACGACTGTAATATTTTCTTTCTATTTTGCTGATTAAAACCATTTATTCTAAAGGTTTTATCTTATTTATCACAAGCCCTACAGATTCCGAGCCTGAACTCATATCAGTATGTTCATGTCTACTCAGCGGTGACGCCGATTCTTCAGAAGATACCACAGTATCTAAACGAAAGCAGAAAATTTTATCAAATTGCCTCAGAACCGAAACTTATTTGCGCGAGCGTCGTATTCCTGAGCTCATAAGGTTGTAATTATTTCGTGATATTAATTATTTTAGGAGGACTAACTCTAGATGAAACGCTAGAAACGGCTGGTTGCAAGTAGCAAAAATACAGTCGCCATGGAGATCCTTGGGGGAGGCATTTGTTCAGCAGTGGGTGTCTTTCGGCTAGTGTGATATTTAATTATTTTATAGCTCTAGTCTTTTCAACCTATGCATTTACCTACTAGTACTTTACATCGACTGCCTATCTTACCTCCACAACTCATTTATAGTTGGGAGACTACCTCTAACAATACCAAAGATTGATATTTCGTAAATCACAGCCATACACAATGACGATAACTGGTAGAGCCATGTCCAACTATTTTTGCGTTCTAAAAATAGATTTTCCAAAAACTGAACCTATTTATAGGTCAGATTAGCATGTCTTGCAAATACGCGGTCTTTCTGTACAGAGGCCAGCACATCAAACTAGCCCTATGTCAAATTACATTGATAGTTTTTCAACTTTATTAAAAATAGAATATGGTTTATGTTCAATCGGGAAAATTTGATGGTTGGAGGAAGCTTGATGTACTGGCGTCTGTAGGTACTAATATAAACTTTGTTGATCAGTTCAGTTGTCAATATCGAGACCAATACTGTGAATCAGCTACTTTTATATGTGCTCCAGAAATATAATACAACTTTTTTCCAGGTTTATTTTGGCTAAGATAATGTGCAGTAAACCAAATAATGTGGCGTTGTATGTACTCCAACTTATGGATCAATGTATGACATTTCGTTCTGGTTTTGGAAAAGCGCCGGTATTGTTCGAAGAAAGGTGACTATGCATCTTTAATAAACAATAAATAAATAATAAAATAGAGGACCTAGACAGGTTTTTACTTACTTAGCTAGAAATCCGTTACCAAGATTCTAGTTCCCATCAGGGACTTGGTTCTAAATATTTGTAATAATTGCGAAACTTCTTTCTTTTCAATGAAAAAAATATGAAAGAGAGACCGTAGTCCACCACCGCTCCCTCATTCTCTGTTAAATATCTATACTATAATATTATAAAGAGGAAGAGTTTGATTGTTTGTTTGTTTGCATCGAATAGGCTCCGAACCTACTGGACCGATTCGAAAAATTCCTTCACATAGGCTACTTTTTATCCCTGTATTCCCACGGAAACGGGAACTACGCGGGTGAAACCGCGTGACGTCTGCTAGTTTTATTATAATTTAGATTATAATTTTTCATCTATTAGGCACTTGGAAGCAGTTATAAAAAGTTTTGATCCAAGTAACAGAGGCTGGCTAACTGCAGGGCAAGTACGCAAGGCTTATACTACGCTTGGTCTTACACCAAAAAGCGATTTGGAAGTCAAGACACCTACTCAAGAAGTATTCAATTTATTACGGGAGACCCAAGAACTCGAATTGCTTAGTTTATTAACTGCTGGATTTGAAATGTAATATTGATATTTTATATTTATTTTTCTCATATATTTTATATTTTTAAACAATCAAACATTAACCCGGTTTTATTATACGGCAAAATAACCTGCAAAGTAGTTTATTTTATAAACAGGACATCCAAGCTATCTTACATTAATATGACTTTTACTGGTCACACGAACCTTATATGTGACAGAGTCCAAAAACGACCAACTTCTGTTGGAACACGACAATAATTAGTATGGAAATATAGGACCACCGAGAGTCTACATCAAGCCCACGCACCATCTCCTGTCCAATAAACTAGAGGAGTAAGGAATCCCACACTTTGCCCAGCAATTGTTGTGTCCGGTGTTAATAAAACGGCGTATATTTTAGCTATTTTGACAGTTCGAAGCTGTTCGTAATATCGAGTACACACGGACGGTACGGTTGGTGAACGAGAAGATTTCGGTATGGATGGTAAGTGGATGACAATAAATTCGACCTTCGAAGATGCTTCGTTGACCTGGTTGGTTAGAAGTTCCTGGAGTGGAATACTTTCTGATAAAACAAGAGAATATATATTCCTTCCTCAAATCTTAACAGGTACCTTTAAAGTGTCACAACTTTTATTGAAAACAGAGGCTCCTCAAACCAGCCAGGTGTGGAGTCTGATTTTTGTTTATTCTGTACGATATTTGTGCGGATTATTATATAAAAAATTAACTGAGTACAAGTACTCCAAATTCACAATTTAATACAAAAGAGTTAGACATGTTTAATTGCGCTTACAAATAGAATCTAAAACTGAGAAAAAACTTTCTATAATTACTTTTAATGTTATGATTCAACAGAAAACATTTTAAATAAAATTAATATATTGATGGAGTCAATCTGTGTAGGGCTTGTCATAATAAACAGAACTGGGAGACTATAAACTTCTTGAATTACTTCGCTAATAGGAGAAAATTTATGATGCTGTAAAAGTACCACACTTGATTGTTATTTATTTTTTCAACGGAATGTTCTGGAGACGTAATTATTATACCATTATGAGGATATAAATTTAGATGACTGTGTATCGTTAACATTAAGTGTTGTCGCAAAGTATGTCTTCTAAGTTTCAAGACGATTTAGGAATCAATTCATCTGACGTTTTATATTCAACTAGTTTATTATCACAGAGTATCAGAAAATCCGAAATACAGCCTTTAAAAACCGCCAACAAACTCCACACACAAATCAGAACATTACTAAAGCTACTTATCACGACTTAATGAAGCATATTCTATAACAGCCATCACCAGTTCAGGCTCTAGGCATTCGTGACGAGTTAGCTGTTTGGGCTGTCAGTTCTACCGGTCCGTATGTCATTAGTAATGGCTGGAAGCGACTAGTGAACCGCCTACGGTGCTCGTGAAAGCGTTCGGCTTACAACTTGATTTGTGATTTCAAAGATTATTGCTTGTACAGTCCATTATTGAGTTTCTGTAATTTAGTTTTAAGGTTTCATTCCCGTGTAGTGTTTGTAGATTGGCTCGTGTTTAGTGGAAGACTAAGCACAAAGCTAGGAGATTAGATTGAAGACAATTCTGTCTGGATTTTTGTTATTTTTTATCTTGCAATATAAAGTTCAGTCGGGAAAGTATACAAGGATATCATCCTATAAAGAAATAAGTTAGACAAATAATAACGTTCAATAAAAAGCCTTGTAAAACACGACATCAATAATTTATTTTACTACTTCGACTAAATAAATAATTTGTCATAAAAACAGAATTTCCGTGAGACCAAGCAGTTAATCAGCCGAACGGACATAACCTTCAAAATAAAGAAAAATAACAAACATTGTTATTCAAAACCGTAATCAGAAAAAGTTAAAAATATCATAGATCTTTTACTTTATACACAGTAGTCGGTTTTCTTACATGTCGTAAACAAGAAAAAATATGAGTTTACTTCTCATTTTACACCAGCTACCTAACAATGAAGTACGTTGACTTTTACTTAGAGTTTTTTTTTACTAGCTGGTTATACGTTTTTTGTTTTTTTTTTCTGTAAGTATCTTACCTTTATGACAATTTTATTAAGCCAGAGGCATAGCCTTTTGCCTACGCTCATTCATTCAAATGATATGCGTAGTTGAACGCTTCACTACTTTTAACTTAGGTTTCTCGTCATATACCTACATACGTTTTGTGAATGGTTATTTATAGGTATATGTACTTACTAGAATACTAATATAATATGATTTAATTAATTAGTTCTCAGTAGTACCACAGTCTAAAAACATACAGTCGTCCGACGAAGCCGTCTAGACAGGTAAATCGTGCGGGGTGTGAGAGGCGATACGCGGGAAAGCCGCTCCCACACTGCGAACAAAACGATGTTTGTAGTGCGGGAGGTATTATTCAAGTCTAACGCGTGTAGAAGTTTTCGGCATTTTTCCAGAGATCAAAGGCGTCCTGTATAAATATTTATACTGTGGTAGTACCTAGCAATTTGTATAACATTCATGTTAATAAAAGTGTTGTATTACAATCTATTAAGTTTCTTAAAACAAATTAAGTAGATCGTTATGATTACTTTTTACTTGAATAGAATGATGAATGATGTATATTTTATGTCTAAAAATATAGACACAATAGAAAGCCAATGACAGCGAGGACGCCGGCGTCCGCTTGAAATTAAATCTAGTTACTGGCATTTAAATTTTAAGTTGTAAACATTCTTCATTAAGTTTGTAAAAAATAAGCCTACCTAAATCTAACATTTTAATGAAATAAATCACTTTGTATAAAAAAGCCCATCTGGCGTCACATCAACACACGCATCTCCTTATCAGTTCAATCGCTGCGCAAGCGCATCCTCACGAATTATTTCATTACGGGCGGCATCCGAACAATGGACACGTGACCGACTTCATACCTACACCTGCATCATCTGGGAATTGGGTTGTTTTAAAGTTGGGTAGGAAGATAGGTACCTACTTATAAAGTGCTTGAATTGTAGTGGCTACATGCGTACATATTCGTTTATACCTAAAGAGACTTAAGATATATAATATAATAGTATATAAATACATGCGAAGAAATGTCATAGAAAAACTGATCCCAAATCTCAGTTACGCTATCTAGAATAATATAGCAATATTGAGCGACAGCGGAATGTACGGAACTAGATTCATAAACGGACAAAAATTTTGTTCGTGATGTCTCGTCTATAAAAAGTTTGAATGTGTTTGTTTAAACCTTTTGTCAGTTTTTATTAATTGTATTTTTGTGCGTATTATTATTGATCATTGTGTGCCTTGTCCATATACAGCTGCATCATCTGGGAATTGGGTTGTTTTAAAGTTGGGTAGGAAGATAGGTACTTAACAAAAAAAACAACCGACTTCTTAAAAAAAAAAATAACAGGTGAAACATAACTCCAGTTTCGGAAGTCTGTGGCTTTGGTGGTTTTGTTTTGTTCATTATTGGCCACCGACTTCCGAAACTGGAGTTATGTTTCACCTGTTAGTTTTTTTTTTAAGAAGTCGGTTGTTTTTTTTGTAAAAAAGTTTTTATTTTGTAATTTTTAGTTTCTTTGTATGTAAAGAAAGTCTTTCAAAACTTGAAAGAATCATTGAAATTGGATAACAATTGCTAAAGAAGTTCTATCTCTAAACATTAATCTGTAGATCTCTGCCGGCCTCTTTTAAAATAGAATGGCGTAATGTTATGTTGTGGAAATACAAAAGCTCAGCATAGACATCTGACTATAGCAATCGCGAATAATATGCTGTTATGCGTTGAAGAGTTCCGTTGCCTGTCTTCTTCATCAGTTTTTCTTCACCAAATGATACTTTCTAAATGAAAATGCTTGATTTGTTACTAAAAATGTTGAAATCGGTGCATGTGTGCCGATATTTTTTGAAGAGTTCCCTCAATTCCTCGAAGATCCCTCATCAGGTATGAGTTTTGATACAAATGGGACCAAACTGTTAGTATACCCTATCAAACAAAAAAAGAAATTTTGAAAATCGGTCCATAAATGACGGAGTACTGAGGTAACAAACCCTAAAAAAAAAAAAAAAAAAAGAATATACAACCGAATTGAGAACCTCCTCCTTTTTTTGAAGTCGGTTAAAAAGTGCTTGAATTGTAGTACAGTCGATTCATTTATACCTAAAGAGACTTAAGATACAATAGTATAGAAAATACATACGGAGAAATGCCATAGAAAAACTGATCCCAAATCTCAGTTACGCTATTTGGAATAATATAGCAATATTGAGCGGCAGCGGAATGTACGGAACTAGATTTATAAACGGACAAAAATTTTGTCCGTGATGTCTCGTCTATAGAAAGTTTCAATGTGTTTGTTTAAACCTTTGTCAGTTTTCACTGATTGTATTTTTGTGCGTATTATTATTGATCATTGTGTGCCTTGTCCATATTCATTTTTTTTTCCTTCAGTACCTATCTGTTATGAGTATGACAATTTGTAATGTGCCAGTAACGCGGGGTCAATTTTCTTACTAAGGAAGCCGACAAAAAAAAACTTAGGATTCGCGTCACTATTTGCTGTTTTTTTTTAAGTCATCGGTCTGCCTACCACCGTAAACTTTTGGTGTAAAGGCCTTATATTTGGCAATGCTCGAGTCCGGCTGACATTAGTCAATTATGGTGGCGGAGTTGCTCTTCCAAACCTCCAAAGGGAAAAAATGACCTGTAAAAGTGTTTGTAAAATAGGTTTTTACAAACACTTTTACAGGTCATTTTTTAAATATTAGATGAGATCGGAGTTTCACTATTTGACTACTCTGAGAAGAAACACCGAAAGAAACTCAGGGGTCATAGTCTCTTTTCAGACATTATCTTAGTCAAATCCAGTCAAAGTCCAGACATTATCTTAGTCAAATCATGTAAGAACCATGCAGATTAGTGTCTGAAATGGTCTTTTGAGAAAAGAACCATACAGATATGAGGGTACCAGATCAGTCAGTGCAAGCATTTGTCAGTAATCGTGAGCTCAACTCGGAACTTGAGGAGCTCCATACCCGCGTTAAAAATAAAAATGATGGTATGGTGGATTGTTGTATCTACGACAACTGACATTATCTGGTAACCCTCTATTGTAGGTGTGTAAGGGTCTGCGGACACTTAGATATTTTTGTTACCCACACGGCACAACATCATCAAAATGTTCATCATCATTTAGGATGACCAAATGTTTAGTTTTACACATGGAGTGGCTGATTTCATACTGGTTATACAATAGAAATGAAATATTGATTAATTAGTAGCTTGCATCCAATGTTGTTACAAGTAAGACGGTGTAGATAGGTTACCTAAACAACATTCGATCTTCAAAAATGGCACACAAACGCACGTACGCGTCCGTTGACGGCGCGACGCGACATTGAGGTCAAGTGTGGCCAGTTAGCCACATTTTAACGTGTCGCTTGCTGAGCGCTTATAACCTATCTACACTTTTTTACTTGTAATATCATCGCTTGCATCTGACAAAAGACATGTTTGCGCAGCGCCTTAAAGCGTCAGGGGGTAGCCAGTTGATGACGCAGACGCTAAACCTTCACCTTGCAATTTATTTATTTATTTATTTGCTGACATGTAAAACACTGGATATTAGGCATGCATTAAAATTTCATGACACAGTATTAAAACATGAATTAGATTTTCCTCATTATCCTTGAAACAGAAAGGTTAAGATTAATAAACATTCCTTGGCTTTAATTTATACTTGTTCCCATCTCTATCTTTTACATGCACTTTGCCAGTTGTGCGGCAGTAACAAACATAGTAAATAATACCTACCTACTATGCTTTCAACACTTTTCATACAGAAATAAAACGAAAACGCATTTATCTCTGTTACACCAACATCAGATTATCGTGGTTTTAGTATCATTCTTGTACTTAATTGTGATTCTACCCACGCGGGCGCTCCTTCCCTCCGAGAATGCATTAAAAATATAGCTGCAGGCCTTTTTTCGCACGGGAAATATCATTTAAATTGTTGTTGGTACTTGTAATAAGATTGCAGAACTGGTGATGTCATTTTGTTTTTTTATTCTCGAGGTCGTTTGGCCGATAGTTGTTAGTAACGCCATCTGTTGGTGAGTAGGTGGAGACTTTTTGTGAATGGACCAATGATTTTTTTGTGCCCAATTGAAGGGAATTAACGCGCCCACTATTATTTAAACGTACGTGGTAAAATGTAGACGTACAGGTACAGGTACACCACTGCCTTACCCTTCGGGAATTATTAGGTATAATGATGGTATAATTATTTTTGGTTATATTATTTGCCTTGATTTTTTTAATGACGATAAGTAATACAACTGGTCATTAATAAAGTGCAACAGGCATTTTATCCAGACACAAGAAAAGAATATTTTCTATTTTGTTTGTCGCTATAATCGAGAAAAAAAACTATGCCTTTAGGAAAAAGTATACCACTGTATACGAAATAGGGAACCAAAAAGGAACCTTTTGCTAACTTATATAATTATATACTTAGTTGGGTGCGTTTTGAATAATGAAAACATTGGCCAGTTTTAATCAATGCAAACAAAACTGAATCCTAGAGAATTGTTCAAATATTTTCTAACGCCACACATGATCCAATTCCGATAACATCTATCCCTTATCTAATTAAAAAAGTTAATCCCCTTCCATTCTTCGTTATAATTCAGCCGTGTGGTACAAAGGATTCCTAGAGTTTCAATTAAGCCAAGCGGTTTCGTTAATCTCGGTTTAAATTTAAACGCAAGTTTAAAGTTGTAACATACGCCACGCGCAAGCCACCCGACCAAAGGTATTGGGTGTTAAGAGCCTTTTGAAGTTACCCTTATTGGGCAGTTGGGCCCTCTGTGATGTGCTATGGGTTTGCTTGCTGGTGGTGGCTATCATAAGGCTAGTAAAAAAAAAACAGAATAGATTTAATTATCTTACCACAAATCACATTTTCAAGTTTCATTCGCCTGCAGATACAACTTTACGTATTTAGTGAAAGACTTCTTTTAAAACCTGTAAGTTGGGTCACCAGGCTCCCTAATATTTTTGAAAATTTCGTAGTACCTAATATACTAAACACGTTTTGTTTACAGTTACAAAAGTAATAATTAAATAAAAAGGGAATAAGTAAGGGGATGTTAATTTTCCCGAATTTGTGAAGAATTTTTTTGTTACTTTCCAAATATTCACAGGGTGCGATAACTATACACAACCTTAAATAATGCACTAACTCAAAAGTCAAGAAAATACTAGCAGTGGCCTGAAACCTCAGTCACAGGCCACAAAGATGACAACCGTTTCTATGTTTCACTCAGTACTCGTGAGTTACCTTATGCTTTACATCCATTTACTGTGAACTTCGATCATGACACATGGCATGACATGACATAGATATCTTCAATGACCTGGAACTGAAGTCAAAGACACGAAACCATTTGTTGGCACAAACCAAAAATAGACTTAAAGACATTAATCATTTTACTTAGAAAACAACACAGATTGAACACCTAACCCAAAACTACGGACATCCTCACTATAAGCATAACAACTACTTAAGGTTCGTGCATCATGGACCAATAAACATAGGAATTAATGACTCATGCCTTTGAAACACCGATTTTAATGCTTCGTGACGACCTGTGACAACCCATCTGTTTATTCTTTATTGAAATACGATTATTTCGTGTAGCTGTCTGTGGGTAACAGGAAAACAATGCAGTAGATGATGTAGTGGTCCTGGTGAAGGTTTTTTTTGGTAGGTGCACATTTTTGTGGTCTTTTTTGTGCGTAAATTGATATTGTTATTAGAGGTTTTTACATAGCGTGCAGGAAAAGATACGGTTATACCTTCTCAGTTGAAACGTTCAGCAGGCCTAGCCATATTACAAATTACATTTGTATTCTATTTCTATTATAGAAAGGAAATGACGTAAAATGAAATCAGCTGTTTGTCAACTGTCAAGTGTTAACGAGTAGAATTTGAAAATGAAATACACTTGACAGTTGACAAACAGCTGATTCCATATACGCCTTTTTCTTTCTATAATAGAAATAGAATTTGTAATATGGCTTGGCCTGAAGGTCTTTACTACACTGTGGTCAGTATGAAATGCCTATAGAATAGAATAGCATAGAATACACCATAACAACTTACAAATTATAACTTTAAGGGCAACATAGGGTGTTTCAATGGGCGGCCTTATCGCTAAAAGCGATCTCTTACAGACAACCTTTGGATGGACTTGAATGCTATTTGTGGTGTACCTACTATTTACATAAATATATACCATACATGACTATCTCAATTAAATATATGTATTAAATAAGTATACATAAGAAAAAAAAAAAAAAAAAACAAAACGATACATAAATACTAACCATTTATAGAGTAACGAACTGTATGTTAAGACGTGTTAGGAGAGAGGTAATCATTTTAAGCATATTTTTGAACGCTTGTCATGTTTGAGCTTGTCTCACTGAAATAGGCAAAGCATTCCATAGCCGAACAGCCTATCTAAGTAGTCGTACCAAAATGAGTTTTTCAATTCATAGTAAGCATGTATATCTTTTGGTCATTACTGAGAAGGAAAACTACGTGGGGACGCTGTCTAAAATGGAATAATGTGGACAAGATACTATTATTCAAGCGAATGTCATTAACTTAGTATACGAGTATTTTGTAAACCTTGAAATTAACAAATAAAAGTCAAACATCATAATATTAGTCTTTGTAAAACTATATTTCGGAACCAAAAATAGGAAACATCATACTATTCTTCACACTTTTGACTAAAACATTAAAGATATTCTATTTGCGTTTGTTTCCCAAATAAGTACGAAGCTAAAGAGACAATTATTTCCCCACACAATGAAATATACATCCATAAGTCGAGAACTACCAGTAATTGATACATAAAAGAATGGTTGAAGAAAATTTAAATTATACTAATACTTCTAACCAGTTGATTAGAGTCGATTTAACTTCGACTCCACGCGCCCCCCTATTCTAATATCTATGACCACAGGAATATAAAATACTTTAAACATTTTTTTAAGTAACTTATTAAGCCTATTTTTACATAAAAGTAGTACATAGCACTTAATATTCGCGTCAGCAAGGCGGCACGTATTCGTGCGTCATGGGCTTAGACCACGAATTAGAAAATTTGGATACGTTAGATTCATGTAGGCAACAAAATCTACCTGAGATGTAAAATGGTCTATTTCACCAAATTTTAGTTTTAGTCCCATTGTAACGTCATTATCTAGTATAAACTGTATTGGCTAGTGACGTCATACGACATTTTGACTCGATGTATCACCGTTATTTTTTGATTACGTGAAAAAAAGCAAAATATTTGTCGAATATTTTCTTGTAATCTAGATGAGGGACTAAAAACTAAAACTTTGTCAAATACCCCTTTTGTTGATAGCCCTTTTGTTGTAGAGTTAGTCGTATTATTTTAAGGTTTTCGTTGCCAAGTAGTTACCACTCGTTTTATAAAGCTGCCCGGTGTCCATCCGTTTGTCCGGCATTCCGATTTGCCTCCTAATTGCAGTCAGGGTCCAATTTTAGTTTGGCAAAATTGTGTCTTGGTTTCTGGTAGCATGACTGGTTACAAAATAAGTCTGATGGTGGAGCGTAACCTATTATTAGTCCCACTGCATATATTATTATATAACTCAATGATTCAGTGTATTCCTATATTAATAACTCACTTGTCACTTTGTGAATTGCTTTTAGTAGGTACATAGGTAGTCACCATCTGCCTAGCCTTTTCCTAACTATCTTGGGGGCGGGTAACACGATATCCCTTAGTTAAACTGGTTGTCAGACTTTCGGGCTTCTGACTACAAGTAACGACTGTCAAAGATTTACAAATAAATGACAGCCGGGACCAACGGCTTACTGTGGTTGTTATCTATATCCGTCATCATGGATGAAAACTTCTGGCCTCAGGAACTGGTCCGCGGCCCAGTTCCACAGGACAGCGCCAGTGTGTGTTAGTTTTATTATTAAAAAAATATGTATTTTTAGGTTAAGGTATTTATCTCTCAAAATTTATTATTACCTTATTATGTATTCTAGTATCTACCTAATAATACATCTAACTACGTATAGACTAAGTTCCCTACCTACAAATCTAATCTAAAACACCACATTACCTTCGTACCTCCTTGCACCCAACATTATTCATGCCGCTCGCTATTTGTATTAGTTACAAATGAACGGTTCCCGAAATAATTTAAATGCTAATTCAATAATTAAGTCGATCCGCCCGTAACAGAGCGTGCTTCAAAATGGCTATTGATTCGACAATGCGTTGGTACCAACTATAGTTGGGTATAGTTGAGTATCCTCGGTATTTGCATATACACAATTGTTGATAGTTGCTGTCATGATAATAGGTAAAGTTATGTGGGAATTTTACGTGGATATCGATGGCTGAAGGTTTAAGGGTCAACGCAGATGGAGCGGTAACTGCTTGAATGCTCGTGCGCGTTTTCTTCGGCATACACTTTTGATATTTGAAACACATCTTGCGTGCTATTTTCATCGTTTTTCTCATTATATTTGAATTTAATTCATTTCATAATATCACGCCTATTATCTACGAAGTGTTAGGCAGAACCTGAACACCCACATTTCGCCAGTTATGTGTTAGATGTGTCTGCATTGATAATTTGAATCTACAATCAATGAAATCTACCCAACCGTCTCGTTGCTCTGTCAGCGCTGACCCTAAGTGGATATAAATGGGTATTGGGCCATAGTGTCATTTGTAGTTTGTTAGTATTTTTTGTGATTGGTTACTTAGTATTTTTTAGTGTCTTTTACTCCCAGAAACTCTTACTGTTTTCCAGTTCTTTTGTGGAAATAGTTTGTTCTTACTCTCATCCAGTGCCTTTTCTCTTTAACTAACCTTTATAATATGCCAGGTCAAGGAGTTATGTTAATTTCCACTAACTTTATGTAAACTGACGTTACAGGATGCCCTGCATATTTATCAGTTGTTAACGGGTTTCTTAGCTAGAGACAAGAATTCCACGGCTATCATTGAGGAATCTTTTTAGTGTTATACTCAACATCTCCATCAACCATTCAACCCTTCAAAGCCCCTAAAACAAAACACAACCAAATACCTCACAAGTACATTGCTGCTAACAACCCGTAAATAAATTAAGCCTAGTGCGGACGGAGTCGCGGGAGCAAATTAGTCGGCTCTTTGTGCAATCAAGCGGGCCCTTCGCGCCCTAATGAATATGAATACGGGTGAATACGCTCCGAATGGTGGAACCCGGCCGAGCACGTCGACGCAACTCATTATATTGGCTGCCTATCACACTGGTGCGTAATGTGTAGGCGTTCCATTCGAAAATCAAGTTGAAAACTTGGCAAATATGACAAAGAATACTGAAATCGTGATCGTCGAACCTAATAACAAATCATAAATCATATTTATTTCTGTAAATAATTTGTTACAAGCACTTTTACCTGTAATTTTTTAACTAGATGATAAGGTTGGTGTTTTGCTGTCTGACATCTCTGAGAAGAAACACCGAAAAAACTCAGAGACGACAGTCAAAGCCTACCTAATTACAAAAAAAAAAAACCTAAAAAAACCTTAAGATAGTTTATTTCTCTTACGCAGAAAGAAGCTTTCTGCGTAAGAGAAATAAATTATCTTAAGCCATTCTGCAACAGCACAAACTAATGATTAGTAGAATAAGATAGAAAGTATTTTTTTTTAGTTTTTAGCTGTTTTTTTTCATGGATACAGTTATATTATACCTACCTTTTTACAAATAAAGTAATGTTTTCTACTCATAAACTATTGTAAAATAAGAATTTAAAGTAGTTTGTCTTCGGGGCCGTTCATTTTTCCATCCTGTGAAGATAATTTCGTTTAGTCATTATTGGCTAATAAGATTTTGTAAAAAAGATGACCTACTAAGGTAGTTCAATGATTGCATTATTGTACACCATAGAAAATTAAAGTATAGAGATTTAGATTGAACCGTAACATGCTAAGCGCAAACATTTAAAAAGTATTGCTGAACTTACCACTTGATGACAGTATTTAACATTTTGCGCTCATAATTTTGGAAGGTTCGCATCGGTGTAACAAGCGGTCATCTTACAGTTATGAATACGCAAATTCAACTTCTGTTTCACGGTTGTACCGTGTCTGTTCATTTAGTGGCGATCGGGTGAATTTGTGATACCTAGTCCTAATTCTAAATTATTGTAGTTAGTTTTATTGTACATAATTATTTAATTGATTGTATTTAGGTTCATTGTATAGTGTTAATTTTTATTTAATAAAGTTCAGTAGGTACTGAATGTGTACTACTACTGTCGAATACTACATCCGTACAAGTAGGTACCTACCAATGTGACTCTTCCATGTACAGACGCCAGCACGTCAAGTTACCCCAATGTGTCAAATTTCTTTGATCGTTTTTCAACTTTATGTCAAACAAAATAAGGTTCATTTTAAATTGGGAAAATTTGACACATTGGGGTAACTTGATGTGCTGGCGTCTGTACCTACTAAGTTAGAAAAAGAAGAAGACATTATTGACATTGGTGAAGGAAAACATCTTAAGGAAACCTGGACTTATAGCTAATATAGTTTGGAATCAGCAATCCGCCTTGAGCAAGCATGTTGATCAATGCTTGTGCCTCCTCTGTACGAGAAGAGGCCTTTGCCTTACAGTGGGGCAGTACGCTAACACTTTTTTTAAACTAGGTATCAATATTCAATTAGTTTGGTTTTTGCAAAATCGTGGTCAATAATAATAATAATAATAATATTCCACAACTTTCCACACAACGCCATTTAGTCCCAAGCTAAGCTTGAGAGCTTGTGTTATGGGTACTAAACAGCTGATAAACATACTTATATATTTCTAAATACATACATATTATAGATAAATTACACCCAGACACAGAACAAATGATCGTGCTCATCACACAAACATTTGTCCTGGGTGGGAATCGAACCCACGACCTCCGGCATAGTAGTCAGGGTCACTAACTGCTAGACCAACAGTCAATGATGAACCAATACGAATTGGTTGAATATAACTCTAGTGGCTAGGTAAAAAGTTACACATAACGTTAAAACATACTTACAGAAATGAGCTCGGATGTAAAAAGTCCCTTAATGAAGCGGAGATACACTTGTTCTTCCGTCATTTGATTTATTTTATGCTGGACTTAGGAAACTTCTGGTTATGGAGATATTTTTTTTCGAAGACATGTTTAAATTTTATAACTAAACTTCAAATACCCTTACGGCCTTTAAACCGTTGCATGTACCCATACAAACAATTTTGTGATTGCGTTGCATTGCGCTATTTTTAAACATAATTTACGTAGCGAAAAGTCAAGAAATTTTAAGATGAAACTTAAAAGGTAAACATTAAAAATAAGTATCAGCTGGGGAATGGTAAAAATTTTTCCTTACTCAATACTCAATACTTTTATCGCATTCCACATGTTTAGGTGGTAAAATTTAAAATTAGATCAAGACATGGACCCTGTCGGACACAGCAAAATAAGTGAGTTTAGGAAAGAGGAAGCTTATTCTGGACAATATTTTATTAAATAAAAAATAAAAAAACAAATTTTATTTATATATTACTTATCAAACTACTATTAGGTATTTAAAATAAGTGTGGTCAGATAAAGCGGTGCCTTATATTTGTAGTTTGTTTTACTGGATCTTCAATTTTCGTTTGATGGGTTAATGAGTAAAGAATAAACTAACTCCAGCGTGCAGATTATGACTACATTTTTTTCGTTATAATAACATATTTGATCTACATATTTTGTGATCATTAGATGATACATAAGAAATTCAAAATACTTCAGGCGCAGGCGCCTTCAAGAGAACGAACCTACAAAGAAAGTAGAAAATATTAACGTATCTAAGAAAGGAAGGTGATGGTTAAACTCTGTAACCCTGTCATCTTTTGTCCAATACTGTGAACATTGAACGAATGAAACGACTGTATTTTAATAACGTGCAAGGACTTGAAAAAATACGATTAAAAGCATTAATTGTTGAGATAAAGGCTTAAAAAGAAAAGAATAAGAAGAAAAAAAATACGAACAGAGTGTTGTGTATTAAATTAAATTACATCACTTTAGTATATGCACTAATAATTATAGCTGGACTTAGAAGACTAATAAAACGACGGGAAAAATTCAATGTTAAAACATCTGACTGACGTCAAAGTTGGCGCTGAAAAACAAAACAAAAAACAGTACATTTCTCAAGAAATTACCGTTTTAAGACAATAAAAATCATTAAGAACATTCGTGTTAACGTTAAAAATGACAATAAACACTATAATGATGTAGAAATGTAACAAAAACGAGAGGGCTGTGCGTGCTACACATTATCTCCTTCATTACTAAGAAAACACGATGTTGCTTCGTATTGTACCGACAAAAGTCTAAAAATGGCGGAACCGAGTTCCCATGAAGTCTAAGATGATATTCATGATAGTTGTGTCGTAACAATTAAACGAAGAATTAGGGTTGGCACGCGTGAGTATCTGTTTTTAACCGACCTCATTCTGAAAAATTCTTTCATTCTACTGTTTTTAAGATCCAGTACTAAAATGCCGCTAAGCTAATAACTGATTGAAGCGTATTTAATTTATACGGTGAAATTAATAATTTGATTAAAAATTACTTCAATAGTTAATAAATAATATTTTAAAGCTTCTTTTAGTAATAAACAATCCTCCTTTTTAAAAAAAACTTAATTGCTTATTTGCTATCAAGTAAAATTTTACATTAAATTTGGGTAAAATTTAATTCTGAGAAGCTTTCCGTAGGACTCGGGTGTGCATAAATGAACTTAAACAAAGCAAATAGCCTTACTCCGCTGGAAAAGGTGCAAGTTTATGTAATTCCAAGTGTTTAAAGACAAAACTGTATAGAGCTTAATAATTACTATTCGATGTCTTGCACCCAAATAAGAAACTGGCAAGTCAATAATATTCTTCGTGAATGGTCACGAGCCAACCCTAACAATTAGGTATGTTATAGAACAAAAAACGCCAGAATAACCGGTAGCGGGCGTGCCGCTAATACTAAAAAGGTCGTTACAACAGTCCCCGGTTATAGTTAAACAAAGGTTTACACGTTTCTTGTAAAATTAAGGCGATTTTTATCTATGCAGTAATAAGTCTGTGCTATGGGTAGCACGTGCACTAGTTTTAACGAAGGTTTTTTTTGGGTTAGTGGAAGATGAGCAAGATAACGATCGGTTGAGGTGACGGATGTCTTAAAGGCATGTGTTATGATGAGTTGGCTTGTTAAGATTACCTTCCTTGTAGTAGTTCACTATAATGAATTAAACGGAGGTTTTGTCTCAAACTGTGCGACAGAAATGACAAATCCTGATATTAAATGTCATTTTATATGTAGGTCATTGGACCTAGAAAATGGAACCCATCAATCCACATTTTAATTCTTCGTTCGCTATTTTATTGGTAGTTTTTTTTTATTATTTTTTATTTGGTCATACAAATTAATGTGTTTTACGTAGTCACGTTAATACAGCATGAAAACAAGCTTCAATTCACGCCTTTTGAATATAAAAGTTTCAGCAGAGGAGAACTTTATACCAAATGAAAAAAAAAAAACAAAGAAACACTTATTGGGTATTTAAAATTTTATGCCATAAATTTATTTGTAGGAGACTGGTGCCTAAACTAAGCCGAAGCCTGTATTTTAGGACACAAAACCTTTTTTGCAATAGAAGGCGGTGTATTGCAACGACGAACCCACGCCCTCAAACTTGCAACCAACAGAACAACTAAGCGACATGAAAAATTATTGCAGTTAGGTGCATAATAATATTCAACTCATACATAAAGGAGCTTTAAATTTTGTATTTTTACAATTTTATACACAATTGTACATGATCCGGGTCCTGGGGCTCGAGTCTGCTATTGTAATCGTGTCTCAATGACCGGTCATTGATCGAATATTTGACAACTTTGACAGTTTTTGTATGGAAAATGTGTCATAAGTTTGACGTTATACGTCAAAAATCGATCATTGACCGGTCATTGAGACACGATTGCAATAGCAGACTCGACCCCCTGGACGGCCCCAACAGAGTTCTGAAAATGATGGGTGACAGTGTGGACTGTCCGTATATAGTTCGTTGCTATCAACGTCTTATAGTAATAGTTAGGCATACATTTTCAATAGTTAGATAACTTTTCCTATTACTCTAGGTGCATCGTCCTCACATATAATCTGATTGTTGTATATACGAAGTATTGTAAACCTATTTTAAAAGAGTAAGTATGGAGTTTCTTGCACATTCTTCTCCATACGAAGCTACGATTTGGAATGTGCAGCTAGAATCATTCTCTTAATTTATTTAATTTGTAAGTGTAACGTTCAAAAGTGCCTGTAATGGGTCTAATTGAAATAAACGATTTGACATTACTTCAGGAGTAAAATGACGGATTGACAGTTTTTGTATTTGCGACCACATCGCCCAGTAAGATGAAAGTTAACTGACTATTGAAAAATAAGGCCATTAGTCTTTTTTTTAATGTTTTAATAGACATTGTTACCAACTATGACTCTTCGCCAGAAAACAAGAATTTGAATTTAACACAAACGTTCCCGAAACTACTTGAACGTACCTTACCAACACAAACAAGTCATTACTCAACAAGTATCTAACAATAGCAAAAAAAAATGTAGTTTCATAAACATTATTATATGAAGATGTCTGTTGCACCGTTTTATCTTAATTGCCGTGTGTGGGCAGACGCAGTCGGTTTCTTAGTAGCGAGTTCACATGATCTTGTCTCGACTACCCACCTACTAATATGCGCATTGTTTTTGTCTAGTTTTCTTCTAAAGGTCACACTTCCTGTGTCGCTGTGTTTTCCTGATTCTCTTTGGAGATTATATGTATTTTTGGGTGGATTCGTTTTTATTGCACAACTTACAGTACTGTCAATGAGAGAAATTTTGAACTCTATTAAATTATTTCTGGGTAGGAACTGAAGCTTATGGCTCAAGAATTTTTTTACTGGCCTGTTGGTCTAGTAGTTAGTGACCCTGACTGCAATACCGGAGGTCGATTCCCACCCAGGACAAATGTTTGTGTGATGAGCACGATCATTTGTTCTGTGTCTGGGTGTTTAACTTATCTATAATATGTACGTATTTAGAAATATATATGTATGTTCATCAGCTGTTTAGTACCCCTAACACAAGCTCTCGAGCTTAACTTGGGACTAAATGGCGTTGTGTGAAAAATTTGTGGAATTGTATACGAACAGTTCGGTTAAGCTACGCTGGTCAAGAGTGGGCTTGTAGATGGGTTACTATCCAATAAAAAACATCATTAAATAGTGTCACGGACAGAACGTTAAGGCATTGTTCCCGGCTGTAATATTATACAAAGATCTTTAAGAGTTGTTACGCGAAGTCATCATCATCATCATCATCATTTCAGCCATAGGAAGTCCACTGCTAGACATAGGCCTCCAATTTAGATCTCCAATAAGACCGGTTGGAAGCGGCTCGCATCCAGCGCGTTCCTGCGGCCAGAACGCGAAAGTCTGACGCGAAGTCAGTTGTTCTTAAAGTCTAGCAATCAATCTTACCATAGAATATCACGTTATAATATATCTGGGTTGTGGCATTTAGATATTGTAATTGCTCCATGTAAAATATTGTTTAGATCTCAATATAGTCAGAAAAAACCAAGGTACCTACTGATGGCAAATTGAAAACATATATCTACAAAATTTTCCTACAAGCAGCAACAAAAAAATAAGCTTCTATATACATACTGAACCATATATCCGCGTAGCTTTGTTCATTGTGAAGTGATCAACATTAATGCAAATAATACTTTTATTACTTGAAATAAGTTTGTAAGACTAAATCTTAAATTACAAGCCATTAAAGACCACTTTGATTCTTTTGTTACCGTTCTTAAAGTGGTTTCGCCATATCGTAGAGGATATGGCATGTCTCTGCATTTGCTTACATAGTGTTGTGTGCTTAATAAACAAAATAATAAATATTTTCATATACCTACAGATTTTGTCTATAAACCAAAATAAAATAAACTAATACGATCAGAATCAGTCAAAGCAGACGAGAGCTCTGTCTATCGTTAACATTATCGGATGGCTCCTATATAGTGTGTGGGTGATATCAGATTCAACCTTAAATACAACTGTAAGGAATTCCTATTGAAAACAACATTGGAAATGCGAGAGTATGTAGATTATTTGACCTAGCTGTTTTATTGTGTTTTGCGTAAACTGTGGTATGGAAACTAAATACTTCTGTCCAAGAGAAGAAATAAAAGAGAGTTGATTTGCTGGTTTAGTAGTCGTAAATGCTAGTTTTGAGCAAGGGGTTCGATTCCCAGGTCAGACTGAGCGTTATTGGGTTATTGCAACTTGAATTCGTCAGTAGCTTTCCAGAGCCTGAATTCGTTTCCGATGATGTGTTTTAAAACAGAGTATTTATTCATTTTAAAAACAATACTTGTACCAAAATGAGTACACCGAATATGTACTACTAATTACGATTTGGAAAATATTCTAAGGTGTAACTGAAGCTATCAATATTTCGTTGCCCCAACTTCGGTACAGTCATTGCCATACAGCGAGGCAATACCGGCAATAGTCTTGTGGCCTCTTTACCAGTCGACATGTATGTTATTCTATATTTTATAAAGTCTGTAAACTTGTTACAAATAAATCAATTATTGTGTATATCGTTGGTAGAGATAAAAATAATTTATAAATTCTCTTACCCCTAAACTTGATTGTTTGAGAGCGATGCGAGATGTCGCTTTCTTAAATGCCTTAAAAGCTGATAAATAGAGAAAACTTAAGGTTAAGTTACAAATAATTTTAAAATACACACACGTGGCCACACACCGGTGCGTGTGTATGACAACATGTATGAATGTAAACGAAGCAAAATAAGTATGTAAGAATCGTAGCATTATGGCGCTCTGTAGTTTCTGCCTACCCCCATAGAAAAAGGTGTGAGTTTATGTATGTATGTAATTTCAAAACTAATAGACAGAGTCTCTCAGACACTCATTAAAATAACGTGGGTTAATGAAAGTGGAAAGATCTGGTAAAGAAATAATGAAAAGACACTATACCCCATTTAAAATAGCATTAGGCAGATTCAAGAAAGGTTATTTTTAATGCAAACTTTGTAACGAAAGTATAATTAAGCATGTTACAATTACGATAGACGCCGAAGTTATTATAATCTACTTTCTCAGGAGCTCTCATACTTAGTTGTAGGTAACCATTGCAACAATTTATTCTAAGAAATGATGTCGATTTCATTTAGTTATATTATTTTAGTTGAAAGTTACAGTGTCAATGATAAAAACCTAAAAGAAGGAGGGATGAACAATACATGGGAACGTTCTTCGTTTCAATTACATTCTTCTGAAATAAAACAAATTGAATAAAAATTGTTTTAACTTATCTTTGAATAAAATGTTCTGCATTTCTGCTTCTACGAGCCTTTTTTTTAATACTATATAAATATAAATGGAGTATCAATACCGTTGAAAACCATCGTAATGTTAAAGTTCAGTAAAAATATCATTATTTTACAAGTGCCCATTCCCAACTACTAAAAGACATGACAACGACGAAAAAATTCTAAATAATAACAATCCATTTCACAATTACTTACCTAATTTCCACCTCCCCACTTAACCCTAAAAAGCTGAAGGCGGTCTCGAAGTGGTATAGAGTAAAACTTATTATGCGAATTGCAAATTCTTTCCCTATATGATGTCGGGTGCGACACGATAGCCGACGGGACCCAAATGTTTTTAAGAATATTGCAAATGTCTCGCGAACCGCTGACTGGGGACGATCGATGTTAAAGGATTGCCTACGCTTTTAGATTCTGATGGGCGTGGTGGATTCAATCTTCATTATATTTGTTTTGGTATAATGTATTGTGGATAATGGGCAAGTGTCAAGTGATCGCCACGTGTAAGATGGGACGTAAAGGGGTTGTTATGGATATGGATGATGGCTGAAGAAAGAACCAAGCTTCTAGCTACTGTTACATTAGAGATTTTGTCCCTCCAGTGATAGTGGAACAAAAGCCCAGATGCAAGGTGGGTTGGTATTGGTATGCAAGGAAACAACAAACTCCCCAAACAGCATAAGTTTATTGAATCATAAATTTTAATATATAAATCAAGGTTTATGCGCCTTAAACTTCATTTGGTAGAACTATGGTTGTGGAGGGTTGGAGATAATCAAAGAGATTTAAAATACTATAGAGCGGGCATGTCAAGGAAATGTCATAGAAAAACTTTGATCCCATGTCTTAGTAACGCCATCGAGAATAATTATGAATATTGGAGCGGCAGCGGAGCGTACTAAAAAAAACTCATAGACTTGTGTCCGGCAGGACACACTTTTTCGGACGAAAATTTTGTTCGTGATGTCCGGTCTATAGGTTTTGAATGTCTTTGGAGATAACCCAGGTACTGTTCCACGAGGAAGGGGTCTCACGTCCAGGTCCCCGAGGCAAATTACAGTTAAAGGGATGACTCTTTCCATAAATCGTCAGCCAAAGTTATTCGCACAAACTACAATGAACATTTCACTTGGAAACCAATGAGATCAATATTGAAAACCTCACCATTTACACCGTATGCTCACAGGTAAACGCTAAGTACTAAAAAAAAACGTAACACTACAATTAATAATTGAGGTTTATTAAACAATTAAAATGTATGATAAACAGTTACGTGACGATTGGTGACGGATTGTTTAGCTGTGTTTAATAACCCTCAAAAGCCGACCACAACTGACGAGTGTAACACCAGAGCAAATGAACCGTGCATAGAAGTATAACTACTTTTACATTGTACAATATAGGTACATACATGTGTAATATATCTCAAACAAATCTGATGCTAGCTCCCAAACTAGACCTGGACGGTGGACTTGCAATATGGGTATAGTATTTAGCCACACATTTATACACAATACCAATTTATAAGGAGTGTCGCCAGATTGCTGACACACACTTAGACGGAGTGTAATTAGGTTAGAGATTATGATTTATTACTTTCTACTAAATTCTAGTCTTGATGACCCAGTGATTAAAGTTCTGATCGCATGCAATCCTCTCTTAAAGCTAAAAGTACCTCTGTGACTGTTTCAAATCAGTTCTGCCTACTGTCTAAGTCTATCTTGGATATGAAACTAAAATTAACGAATGAAATGAATTAGACGTCTTGTAATGAATATAATTTTAAAATCGCTTTCTATCTTGAGCAAATAGATAATCAATGCTTTTTCTGTATGAGAAAACACCTTTGCTCCGCAGTGGGGCAGTAAATAGATTATTGAATTGCACTGAAACAAAAACTTACCATATTTCCAAGACTTGAAAGGATGTTGCAACAATTATACAAAAAAAATAACATTACGTTATGATGAGTTCAGGTACCCGTTGGACCATGTTTCTACTTTTTTTAGATGCTTTTTTCTTTAATTTAGACCGTTTAAAATTATGGCTTATTGCACTTTGAAGTAGAAAAATATCAGAAAGATAATAGTGGAAATTTAAAAAAGACATGTTCAGCAGGCAAAAATAAATAAATAAAATAAGAGATACAATAACGTTAAGATACGCCTGAATAATGCTAAAAAACGGTATAATATACCACAAATTACATCAGCCCAATCATCAAATTACCAAATTCTTAAATCACAATAAAATCAACCCCATTGTTGGGATCAAAGACAACGAAACTTTGTATTACCATTGTTACGAAACGGCTGCCATCCCGAATTCTATCACAATCGTAATTAATACAGCTCTGGAGTCGGAAATATCTCTCCATCAAACTCGAAGGATCCACAAAGGCAATCAGAAAGTACAAAAGTACCGTACTGGAAATTAAACTGCGCAAATTCAACCCTACTCCTGCATACCGGGGATATTTGGTACAAGTGGCAAAATTACGCCCTACCCTTGCCTTTTAACCCTTCTTGTCATTTGCGAAGAACAAATTAATCATCATCATTTATATGCAGCACCAGTACCCAGATTTGTTTCTCCGATTATGTCACCCCCGCTTGTTAGTATAGGGGCGGGTTGGAACAGATTTTAGAGGACGTGTTTTTAGTATTTTAAGAGTCTTAATCATTGTTGGGTATTAAGTTCTTTTATGGAAGGGTTGTACTTTACGTTTTTGATTTATGATGATACTTTTGGTAATTAATACTAGGTCGTTTAACCTTTTTGTAATTAAGATTATCTTGATTGAAATATATTAGCACAATGGCATTAACTTTTATAGCATAATAATAATGAATGTGTCATTAAATGCAATCTAGTGTTATGCAAATTTAATCAAGGTCCAATTTTTACATTTAGTGTTCAATAATTTAGTAAAAAAAAAGACATTTGAGTAAAAATAATGTCTTTTTAATAGCAAAACAAAACAACAACCAACAAACAGCAATTAATGCATTTCTCTTTTAGTGATTGTGCAAATCGAATAACTTCATGATAGATCATTTATATAGGTATATATAAATATAATAATATAATATATAAATAGCCATAATATTATATAATAAAAGATTGAATAAATAGTGTGTAAGTATTACTATATTGAAATTGTGTTGCTGCGCCCTAACAGGGTATCATGTATGTACTTTAACCTTTTATAACACCCTATGTATCTACTCATGATCGCAATAAATATTTGAAGTTTGAAGTTTAAAATTATTTTCAAATACTTATATGACAAAATAATTCAAACGAATCTCCACGCCATTCTGTCCTTGTCCGTGTCAAACATGCCCAAAGGTCGTCGTTGAGTGGGCAGCGTCAATTATTGCGTTCATTTGGATTTAGCACAGCGGGCATTTTCGACCCATTGCAGGGAAGGGTTGGGGCGCGTGACGAATGTCCATTTGCAATATATTTGTTAGTTGTGTTATGAATTTGTTTAATTTAGATATCACTAGTTCAGTTGTATTGAGTAGACGATAACGTTTTATGATTTTTCATACTCTTATTTTTATCTTTCTGTTCATGTTTTCGTGAAGTAATCGTTCGATCTTAATGTCCATATGTTTTCTGATATAGAACTTATAGGTAATAATAAAAAAGTCAATAAAATTACTAATAACTTCATGCTGAAGCGGAACAAAAATTGCTCAGGCAACTAGTAATAAATACAAAGTCAAAGTCAAGTCAAAATCAAACCATTTATTTCAATTAGACCTGATAAAAGGCACTTTTAAACGTTATACGTACTTACAAATTAAATAAATTAATATGATTCTAGTTGCACAAATGGACATTCCAAAAGGTAGTTTCGTATTGAGAGGAATGTAAGCCGAACACTAATGAAATACTAAAACAATACCACATAAATATTTTGGACACAAAACAGTTATTAAATCTGAGCCAATATTTAAGACAAACTTCCTTTCAAAGGTTTAAGTTTTAATTCACGAAGAGCTCGAGATGAAATGACGAACTTTTCTTTATACTTAAATGGCGAAAGTTTTCATCGGTTCATTAGTTCTTCCCCTCTGAAGTAAAAGTCACTCGATGTAGATTGAGAAAGATTGCAATGTTTGCACTGTTTCTAATATCGATGGATTAACGACACCCTAGTCAAATTAAAGAGGAAATGAAACGTTGAAAAGTTCATGATGTCATACTTGGGGAAATGTTGAAGATAGGTACCTAAATTTAGCAGGTACGGATCAAGGTTAATCTTTACTCCATCCGAGTAGGTAGTTAACTAAAAGTAAACAATCTAGACAAGTCTTTTTACATAAACGCTTATTAATTAAATACAACTACTGTTTAAACAAATTGTTTAATTGATCATGTAATCGTTTTTGTTGTATCTTAATTTGTTTTCAGCTGCATTTTATTTTAAAACTGTGTTTTTAACTAAAAATACATGTCAAAATTGTTTACCTTTTGTTAACTACCTAATCAGATGGAGTATAGAGGGAAAGATAGGTACTTGTTCTTGAAGGGTTGATTTTTCAATAGGCAGATAACTTTTATTAAAATAATAAATATCGTGGTTGACATTTATTATCTAGGTAAAGAAAATCTGTCGAACCGCCATTTTTAGTCCTCGGATATAAATTATTCGACCATTGAAAAATTAGTCCCTTAAATTAAATAAAGCAAATAGTTTTGGTTTGTAATTAGTAGGTATTGCAAGATAAGTTAATTTTTTTATTGTTGTGACTCATCGGAAAGTGATTATTTTTTCAAAAGTTTAGTGTTCCTGGAGTTTTGTGTGTAGGTATCTGTCATAGATTTAGATTAGGAGAGTATCACCTACAGTGCTATTTATTTGTTGTTCTGTAAAAATGAGAAGATACCTAATTGACGTCCGTCGGGAGTTTTTAAAACGATTTCGGATGTTACAGTGTTTGTTAATATAAAATTTATTACCGAAAGTTAAAATTATACGTTCATATTGTTCCTCACTGAAGCTTTACATCTGACCCGAACAATGCCTTCATAATTTACTTTTCGATGCATCCCTGTTCTATACGCCAGATAAAGTCGTGATAACAAATGGTAACTAAAATAATAAAATAAAGCCGCGGCTGTGTGCACCAAGCGACATATTTCATTAATAAAGCCAAAACAAATAACAAAACATCATACGGACTCACTTCGCAGTGTCCATACGTTACTGAGATAAAACAAAAGATTCGAGACCCGTTGAATTTATGCGTTATCGAACTCTGTTTGATGCCAGGGTCCAAACAATGGGCGATCGTGGCGCCCCATGCGGCGAGGGGTGGCACTACGGGACAGTGGCTGGGCTGCCACCTAGCGGCATCTATTATTGAGTAGTGAGAACTATCGTCTATTGTTAGCTAACGTAAGCGCGGGGTGAGAAAGGTTACCTGCAAATAAATGGAGGTATTTTATCGTTTTCCTAAGATGACATAAAGATTTAGACATATAAGCGCAAATAGTATCCAACCGACCATAATACTGAACAATTTATGTTAGATAAATACTTTTATTGACATTTCGAGGATGTAAAGCAAATGGCACAATGTGAAAAGTTTAATTTGAAACAAAAAGTTAAACAAGAAGAATAAATTCAATGGAAAAGCGAAGAATTTTGCCAAAAATATTCATAAGCTGTCATCAGACGACTGGACCTACGCCAGATGCGGCAAACCGACGACAAAATATTGATTTGCTTGGGTAAGTATTTTGCAGCGGCAAAATACTTACTCAAGCAAATCACCCCTCCGCTCTTTAAAATCACTCTGGAGAAATTGAGCGGCAATTCATAAGAAGTTTAATCTATGATTGACGTTCTCTGTGACCAATATGTTGAATTGAAGGCTGTTTTTGGATTTCGAACTTAAATAAAACCGTTCTTTCGAAAGTAAATAATTTACCTATATGAAGGTTTTTCCTCAAAACCAGAATTTGCATATTTTCATAATAAAAACAATTTTAATGTTATTAGCATCCAATTACAATAAAATGTGCATCAAATCTTCTTTATTGCAACGTAAGAAATAGTGCTCACTTCCGCATATTTTCCTAAACGCGCCATTACTTTAAGTCACTGGCTGGTTGTGCGGTTATTTATGCCTCGCATTAAAAACAAAATGATATGCCTTCGCCGCTGAAAATCTAAAAAGAATAAGCAATAAAACGATAAAACCCAAATCTGATACATACTAGGGCCCAGTCTCCCGCAGGGCGTAAGAAAGAGACGGAATTATACATCGGCGAAATGAATTCGATGCTACTGTTTCATCTCTCACCTCTATCGGTTGGCGATCTCTGAATTGTCCTAACTCATGCATAGAATAAACGCGACTTTCAACCCTAACGCCGCTGAATAGAGCACCACTATCGAATGCAGATTACAACAAATGGATTTGAGATTAATATAGTACGAGTGCCACCCCCGTCTCATACCACCCCATTCGGCGTTCAGCATTCAAATAGGAATCGAATGGATGACCAAAACATAATATCGTTGGAAGATTCAACCGCCATAAATCAAATGAGAAATAATCTGTTTCGGAACGAGATAGTCGCCGATGGCGTGCCACCATAAAAACGCAAAACGTTTTGTCTGATTGAAATCGTTACCGCGGCTTTTTTCGTGGTGCTATTCCGTTTTTATTTTTCCTTGATGTATAATCAATGTGTTAACGGATGGCCGCCAACTGAGGGCTTCGAGAGTAGATTTGCTACACAAAAGATTCTGATATTGAGTTTGAAAGTAGTTTCTCTTTTCGTTCTTTTAAGGTAATGGCACTTTCGGTGGCGTTCGGTAATGGCTCGTGCGAATAAATGTCACACTTTAGTCCCGGACACATGGGACGCTTTACACATTGCTGTTGTTTATGACGCACGTGTGCGTTTTAATGTTTAATAATTTCATAAATAACGACGATTTTAGAGTCTTTTGGTGTAAAAAGTAAGGCATTTGGACCATCCAATCGCTGAGGATTGGTAGCAGTGCGTGTTTCTCGTTTGCCATAATAGATTCTTCAGTTTTTCATTCGTATTTCTACCGTTGTCTTCTAGAAGTTACCGACAGACTACTCATACAGTCGTAGCGCGTTGACCTGTCTGTCTGTTAAATCTAGAAGTTCAAACAAATAAACCGAACCAGTCGTTGTGAAGGTATTGTTTCATTTACTCTTAAAGAAACGATAGGTTCAGCAATCATCTTAAACACCCTAATTAGCAATAATAACTACAATTTAAGTTTTGAAATAAGTGTCCCAAGAAATGTATTTAGATACATATTAAAGCAATTCAATAAGTTGTAGATCGATACCTTTCCGCTCAATAGAAGTCAGTAAAATTCCGCCTGTAAGAAGCTTTGCGAGTCCTAAACCTCCTCTCCTAAAGTCCTAAAACTAATAAGGACGCCAGTCAAATACTAAAAGATTATTTTTACGAACCATACAAAGGTTTAAGGTACATTCATAAAACTTGTTCGATAAAACCTAATAACTTGAACACAACTAAAGTACCTACATATCAAATTTCATATTTTTAATACATCCGATCCTAAGTTACGTTACCAAAGCTGCCAGCCCAGAAAATCGTATGGTCACAAAACAAATTTCATTAAGTTAAACGATACGCGTCAAATTATAATCTAAAATGTACGATAAAATACTTAGCAGATTGCACCACATGTGGTCAACCTGTCTCATAACCACGGCACATGCCATGCTTACCTTCCACAATTATTACGGCGTAAACATAAAAAACACTTTAAAGAATTTCACTTGGCAACACTCAAACTTCAACCTAAAATCTGAACGCGTAAAGTTTGAATTTTATTTTGTCCGAGTTCCTTGGTTCGGACCATCTGTTCCGGATGATAACTATCAAAAAATTAACAATTTGTTTAATGTAAATGAAGCCAGGTCAAACTGTCGATAAATTATTAGGACGCACACCGATTCCTTTGGACTTTTATGCTTACCGAATGTCACCTTTCCTGATCACAGTGTTTGCTTATCGATACAATCGGGGAACGAATTTTAATAGTAGCCTTTTTTTATATTTTTTTTTTTCGATCATGTCAAACAGCTGGTGATTTGTATTTTTAAGAGTAAAAGTAACGTTTTAATGTTAATCCTCGTGCAAAAAATGAGCTTACAAAACTAATTTTTGTATTGAAGATTAGGAATGGTTATGACAGGCTATTTCTTCTCCACAATGGAATCGTTGCTATTCGAAAGTCAGTATAATAGTCAGTATGTCAGTAAAAAAGTCAGAAGTTTTTTTTTATTCTTTTATATTTTTTTATTGTATCTATTTAATAGTGTGAATATAACTTTTTTTATTGATTTCATTTTATTTTTGTATAGATTTTGATACAAAAATACAATATAATGTGAATTTATAAATATTGTCTTTGTGTATATGTTCTTTGATTTATGACATCTGAAATAAATGATTTGATTTAATTTGATAATTAGTGTATAATACCTTCATTTGTAACAACTAGTTATGGTGTATTTATGGCGAGTTTTTAGTAGAAGTAAAAGAGTCATCATCCTAATCCCTCTAGCTTTTTTCGTTACTATGTTGGAAAGAGTCATCATGATAATCTCTCTGGCATTTTTACGTTACTATGTTGGAAAGAGTTATCATCATAGTCCCTCTAGCCTTTTTACGTTACTATGTTGGAAAGAGTTATCATCATAGTCCCTCTAGCCTTTTTACGTTACTATGTTGGAAAGAGTTATCATCATAGTCCCTCTAGCCTTTTTACGTTACTATGTTGGAAAGAGTTATCATCATAGTCCCATCAGCCTTTTTACGTTACTATGTTGGAAAGAGTTATCATCATAGTCCCATCAGCCTTTTTACGTTACTATGTTGAAAAGAGTTATCATCATAGTCCCATCAGCCTTTTTACGTTACTATGTTGGAAAGAGTTATCATCATAGTCCCATCAGCCTTTTTACGTTACTATGTTGGAAAGAGTTATCATCATAGTCCCATCAGCCTTTTTACGTTACTATGTTGGAAAGAGCCATCATCATAATTTCTCCTTTTTACGTTACTATGATGGGGTCGGCTTCCAGTCTAAGCAGATGCAGCCAAATACTAGAAATTAACATGGAGCGACCGCCTGTTTGATTCCACGACTTAGTTACCGGCTAACAAGATATCCTTGGACCTATGTTACGGTACGGACTAATAATGTGGGGTAACAGCACTGATTTCCAAAAACCATTCATCGCTCAAAAAAAGTGCATGAGACCAATTTGTGGACTTAAGCTCGACGACTCATGTCGACCAATATTAAAAAAAAAAAACTTGGTTAGTTACCGTTACCGTCGCTTTACATTTACGAAATATGTAATGTATTTATTTATTTTAATTACAATCTTAAAACAAAACATAGCATCTGCCAAACTGTTAATCCTCGGAACCGACGAGATCCATATAGACTATCTAAATACAATAGTAACTGCTTGGCAATGTGTGTGCGCATTTATAATAAAATACCTAGGCATTTCACAGCTTTAAATGTAAAATTATTTCAAATTAAATTTCATAAGTGGTTACACGAGTGTAGTTTTTATAGTTAAAAGAATTTGAAACTAAAAAAAAATGTTGATGTTTTAAAAAAAACGATTGATGTTGTCCTAACTTGGGTTTAAAATTTTGCATGCTATGTTTTATCCTAGCTGAACAAGCTTGTGCCTCAATTTGTATTTAATACCCTTGTACCTATACCATGTTTTACGCAAGTAAATATTCTATTCTGTATTCTATTGTATTCCTTTGGAAAGACAAAAACAAGTAACCTACTAATAGGTAAACACAAAAATTACGCAATACCCAAGGCTAAAACTCTAACACAAATACAGATAATTTTGTTGCCCAAACTCGTTTACACAAGCTGTAAAAAATACTTAATTTTCAAATTTATTACACCAAGTTTGTTAGTAAAATTTGTGGATTGCGTTCGTGATCACTCTTCATTTAGGTGTCATTAACAAAATGATATATTACGGTGAATAAAAAAAAATCCAAATTAACCAACATTGAGCTCCAAATAGACAATCGCATGTTGACAAGTAATTATCAAAACCGTTTTCTTCCAAACTTTTTTTACAGTTTCGTGACTGCTTAAGTAATAAATCTTTGCCTAATGAGATATTTATGCGAGCCGAGTCTTCCTGTCAACTATTAATCCTTCGCTTGTAATAAAAAAAACTGTGCAATTTCATCAATATCGGTTCTGTTGGGCACTGTCAAGTAAAAGACAAATCGTTTTATTAAAGTAACCGAATTTTTCTTTTGAAACCATCGTAAGGCCTTAACTGTACCTTTGACAAAATAATTTCTACTTCATTGAATTAATAAGTGAAAAAAATAAAAAAAAGGTAAAACAAATGAGGTTTTCCATATTTTAAGAGTTCTGAACAAACTGTAATAAATATAAAGTAATGTGTCGTGTTTATAATGAGTCTGTGCAATAAATATAAGACAAACCATTACTATGCTAATATTTTTTAAAGAAACGTCAAAGTGAAAGTGTCAAATGAATTTTAACGTTATTTAAAATTAAAAACGCATAAAACCTAAGCTTTAACCTTATTCTAATTCAGCACATTAATTTTAAACGTTATTGCTTTGAAAATTAAATGTGATTTTAGTTGAAAATTAACGCAATATCCGTCATAATAACATTACAATGTTTATTAAAAACCAGTTTCCATTAAAATATTCATCACGCTATTTAACACGCTATTCTTTACGTTAAGTTATTTTAAACGTTAAAGTGATAATTATTCATTGACTTTAAACGGTACTTAATGGTTAACTAGAAGGTTTAAAATGATAGTTTAATGTTACGTGAGGGTGCATTTAATTAACATAAAACATAGGTAGTTAATTGGCGTGTAATTGCCGTTTAGTTAACTATAACTCAGTTAGATAAACATCGGAATAGATAAGTTTCATCACTGTTGTTAAAAGCATGATTCATTTAAATTGTTTTTTATTTACTGTTTTATGGCATTAATTGAATTAAACTTTGTATTATATAGGTATTATAGCTGCCGTCTTTAGTTTTAAATATAAGACAAAACCTGTCAAGTGCGTAGCGGACTATGCACAATGTAGGGTCCCGTAATCAATAAATAAAATAATGAATATTCACACACGTAGAATGTTAATTAAGTGACTCCAAAATTAAGTTTCCATTTGATAATATTGGCAAAGTTATGCGGATATAACCGCAATATTACATATCTCGTCAATTATTGATGTAAACTAAAAAACAATAAGTGTAACCAAGGAGTATTGTCTTACCCAGTTACTGGGTTGTAGAATAAATGTGGTGGTCAGATCCTGGAGGAGGCAGTCACTCCATGTAAAACATTACTCAGCTACAACCGGTCATCCTATAGCATGCGCTTAATTTTTTCTAATGTACAGACGCCAGCATATCAAGTTACCCCAATGTGTCAAATTTTCCCAATTGAATATGAACCTTAGTCAGTTTGTCATAAAGTTGAAAAACGATCAAAGTTGACACATTGGGGTAACTTGACGTGCTGGCGTCTGTACACCATAAACCGTCTACATACACATTTTTGTTTTTTCTCCCTTATTTTAGAGTACATCCAAAAGATATATTATAACCTATTTTTTATTACAATATAGCCATGTAGGTATACAGACTAATAAGTAATAATATCATATAGACTAATAAAAATCTAATAGATTGTCTTTACTAAGAATGTGTCCAATAGCACTTTTCTTATTGTCTCTATTGAGGCGAATACACTTCGTTCTTGTGTTGATTTGGTAGTTTTAGATTACATTTCATTACACTATTCACTATGACTAAACACTAACTCGAACCGTCTCGCTTTTTTTGTAAAAAACAGTAAGGAGGACTGTGAGGATATTTTTGTTTTGGGGGTCTAATGGCTTTTTTTGGCTCATTCATTCATTCATTTCAGCCATAGGAAGTCCACTGCTGGACATACTAGGCCTCCCCTATGAATCTCTGAATGAATGAGACCGGTTGGAAGCGACTCGCATCCAGCGCGTTCCCGCGGCCTTAATGAGGTCGTCTGTCCACCTTGTGGGTGGATGTCCTACGCTGCGCTTGCCGATACGTGGCCTCCACTCGAGAACCTTTCGACCCCATCGGTCATCAGTCCTCCGTGCTACCAGTGTGCCCTGCCCACTGCCACTTCAACCTGCTAATCCGCTGGGCTATGTCGGTAACCTTGGTTCTTCTACGGATATCCTCATTTCTGATTCGATCTCGCAGATTTTTTTGGCTGGTATGGGTTTGTTTTAGCAAATAAGCATATTCGATTACTGTATTCCAAACTTACAGACTTGAATGTACATGAAACAAAACAGATCGGTTTTTACACTAATTACCAAAGTGAAAACATCACGTTTAGTCATGATGGCCGCTCCTGGGCCATCGCCATAGGCAATAGAAAAGGTCTTTACTAAAGACCATCTTTTTCAGGCTTCTCATGCAGAAAAGGTTATAAAATTAAACATTAACCACCACGCTTGCTCAATACTTGCAATTTTGAACTTATTTTAATATAACTATAAGTCCAGGATTCATCAACATGTTTCCCTTAACCAATGTCACTGATGCCTTAGAAGAAAAACTTAGAAAATACGTATAAATTTGAAAAGTCAGAAATGTGGATACGCGGCCGGATTAGAACTGGCAATCACATTGAAAAGAGGCGAACTTTTAACCACTAGACCTTACCAAATACATAACACCAAATAATTAAAGCAAAATAAAACTTATAGGGGATTACGAGAAATGCAATTTTTAAATGTATTTTGCTTGAGTGAATGACATGGTATGGAACCCTTCCTGTGCCAATCCGACTCGCTTTTGGCCACTTTATTTTTATGTTTTAGGAAAAATAGAGTTTTGAGAAACGAAGCACTAAAAGAGTTGTAAATTCGAGCTGATGACCTCGTAAAACTCATTGATAAAAGACTTTGCAGGTATAATTTTTTAAAGATATTTACGCAAAAAAAAAATTGACATGATATCGCCAGTTCCAATCCCTAGTCAAGTAAGTTGGTATAGGGTTTTTCTATCTCTCAGTCGGGGGTCGTGGAAGTATCTTCTGTTCCCGTGACCCCCGGCGCAAGTGTGAGAAGGATCACGGGGTGGTTTTTAGTCAGTAAGAGTCTGACAGACCCCTCCACCCTCCCCGGGGATATCCATGAGGATTTTCCAACCCTAAAAAAAAAGGGTTTTTCTAGCTGGAGTTAGGCGAAGAAAACGTGTTTCCTCTATGGCGCTAATTATCTACAATAAGTTACTAAGTGGTTGGAAAGACTTGACAACATTGCTGTCCATGAGTAGGTAGACTAAGTAATTATATTCTACTAGCTGCTGCCCGCGACGTCGTCTGCGTGAAGGTTCTACAGCACCAAATATACCTACCTAAGATTCCAGTGTCGCTATAGCATTATAAGTTAACAACTTTTAAAATAGCATTAAAATATAAGTTACATGAAGAGAGTTTTTTTGTAATTTTTTTTTTATTTTGCAATTTTTAGTTTCTTTGTGTGTAAAGAAAGTCTTTCAAAACTTGAAAGAATCATTGAAATCGGTTAACAATTGCAAAAGAAGTTCTTTCTAAACCTTTTAAAATAGACAGGCGTAATGTTATGGGAAATGCATAAACCATGCACAGACATGTGACTGTAGCTATTGCGAGTAATTTGTTGTTATGCGTTGAAGAGTTCCATTGCCTGTCTTCTTCATCAGTTTTTCTTCACAAAATGATACTTGCTAAATGTAAATGCTTGATTCGTCACCAAAAAAAAAATATAAAAATTGGTACATGTTTTCCTATATTATTTGAGGAGTTCCCTCATTTCCTCGAGAATCCCTCATCAGATCTGAGGTTTAATACTAATGGGACCAACCTGGTAGTATACCCTATCAAATAAAAAAAGATTTTTGAAAATCGGTCCATAAATGGCGGAGTAATCGCGTAACAAACACACATAAAAAAACACCGTCGAATTGAGAACCTCCTCTTTTTTTTAAGTCGGTTAAAAATACGTTCAAAGGTATATACCTTATAACACTTCCCTATAAACTACCTACGTTGATAATTATACTGCCAGGAGCCAAAATGTAAAGATAGTCAGGACTGGTGGCGCGGGAGCAAGCGACGTACAGGTGCCCGTGTGAGAAGCAACTCGTCCTGAGATCTACACCCGCTGCTCTGAGTATCGGCTCCTGCGATTTATTGATTGTCATCACTAAGCAAACACTCACGGGGAACTGTACACGCTCGAACTGGATCGGGAAGCTGAAGTATAAGGGGAATGCGTTGTATAAATACTGCCTTGCCGACGCCACAACCCGTAATAATTTCCACCTCAATGGTGTCTGTGGAGAGAGATGACTTTAAGACACCACCCGTTACACAACTTTGGAGGAGATTTGTTCCTAAAAAGCATAATCGGGACGCCGACCTTCATTCAGCTTGATGGTATGCGCTGGAAGTCAACTTGCTGACAGGAAGTTCAAAAATTCCACGGGATAATGTGTGGCGTCATCTTGCTCGACGACAGTGCTTATCGACGTATAGACCACTTCATTCCCCTCAATGTCCGAGAGAATGCATTCGTTAATTGCTGCAGCATGATCATTTTTGGGCGCCAAAATGGCCCTCTCACACGAATTCTGCTGGTGCGTTATACGACTGACGTCCACGTACACACAGCGAATGAGTTCTTCGAAGCTGGATACCACTCTACCGAGAGACTCTGAAAGCACCGCCTGTCCACTTCTCTCTTCTGGTAGAGTGCCTTTGCCAAGACTTAGAAGGACATCGGAGAATTCTTGAGCGCGTGCAATGCCGCCGAGCCGAGCTCTTATGTTAATGGTCAAGCGCAGCGTACGAACTTGTGACCACAACGAAGATCGTTTCACCGAAGCATTCATCTCGTCAGCCCTCGATCCCCGCATCAACTCGGGAAGCGTTTGCCTGAAATCGCCACTGAGCAGAACTGTGACACTACCCATCAAATGTTCATTCCTGCAGATGCCCTGCAGGGTTCTGTCCACGGCCTCAACTGCCTTCCTTTTGAAAATCGTACACTGATACGATCCCATGTGATACGATCCGAACTCTGCTCAAGATTTTGAGGGTTTTGTTGGAACTTCAATTTGTCAAAACGAATTATACGAAACAACTTTTATGAAAAAAATGCACAATGCCATCTATGAATTTTAAGAATAACTAACTACTAACCTCATCAACACGATCAAAATTGAAATTAATTTTCAAAAAGTGTTTATGTGTTACTTGATTTGATTTTATACATTCTCATAGATGGCACTGATTCCAAATTGTCTTTATGCTACAAACATTCATTAAACTTTGTTTCTCTGCCAAAGTTACTTAAATGGCGTAGTTTTTATAGTGTAAAGCTAGATAATAGCATAGCTTACTTAAAACCAACATTTAAATATGCGTCCTTTGATTACACGCTTCCACAGAATGAGTTAGAAGAATAAAGATTCACTGCTCCTCCCCCGTAGGTGATAGCAAACAGACAAACAGACAAAAATTCCAAAAAGTCACTTTTTGTCACCAGTTACGTTTTTCTAACCAAACCCACTTATTTTTTCTTGAAAATTCTCAATGTACTGTTTTTCTTTCGTTACTGTTTTATTATATGTAGATGAAAAAAATGCACAATGCCATCTATGAATTTAAAGAATAACTAACTACTAACCTCACCAACACGATCAAAATTTAAATTAATTTTCAAAAAGTGTTCATGTGTTACTTGATTTGATTTTTATACATTCTCATAGATGGCGCTGATTCCAAATTGTCTTTATACTACTAACATTCATTAAACTATGTTTCTCTGCCAAAGTTACTTAAATGGCGAAGTTTTTATAGTGTAAAGCTAGATAATAGCATAGCTTACACAAAACCAACATTTAAATATGCGTCCTTTGATTACACGCTTCCACAGAATGAGTAAGAAGAATAAAGATTCACTGCTCCTCCCCCGTAGGTGATAGCGTGATAATATATAGCCTATGTGTTGACCCGACCTCTTAGTAATATTCATGCAAAATTTGAAGTAAATCCATGCAGTACTTTTTGAGTTCACCCCGCCCATACATACAGACAAACAGACAAACAGACAAACATTCTAAAAGTCACTTTTTGTCACCAGTTACGTTTTTCTAACAAAACCCACTTATTTTTTCTTGAAAATTCTCAATGTACAGTTTTTCTGTCGTTACTGTTTTATTATATGTATAGATTTTATGAAGCAGCACATAGTCTAAATCTGTGTTCAGTTGATAGCGTCACCTCTTATTACATGGCATTTAAGCATAGCTGGTGAAATGTAAGGGAACTGTAATAATTTAACTTTTGTGCATATTATTATGTTTTATATAAGTAGCGCCTAATATTAGTACCTAGAGACGACATCACTAAGGATAAAATGTACACGTTTTGGCTTTAATGCACACAAGCTCACACAAGCACAAGCAGCACTCAAGCTTGGGACTAAATGGCGTTGTGTGTTAAGTTGTTTTTTTTTTTAATTAATGAATTTTGTCTACAGAAAAATTTACTAAGTGACAGAATGTAAAAACATTTCCGACGAATATCGTAGAAATCGTTCGCTCGTCATTGAAGATCCTTGTCGACCGAAGAAAAGACACATTTCTCCTTTTCACTTTTGACATCGTCATGCTCAAAACGAATTTTTTTTTTCTACAATCTGTCACTTTGCTCATGTCCCGTTCTGGGGGTCGAGTCTGCTATTGCAATCGTGTCTCAATGACCGGTCAATGATCGATTTTTGACGTATAACGTCAAACTTATGACACATTTCCCATACAAAAACTGTCAAAGTTGTCAAATATTTGATCAATGACCGGTCATTGAGACACGATTGCAATAGCAGACTCGAGCCCCAGGAGTACTGCCTAACCTTCCAGATAAAGCGTCATGTCGTGATACACTTTAATACGAACAGATTCCCATATATTTCAGTCTTAAAACAGTTCAATAGTGTATAGAGCAAAATGGCGAAATGAAACGGCGGTTTGAACGTTATCCTTGTATAATTAATTTCTCAACACTTCTGAGTCGCTTAAGGCTACAATTAAGTTAAGACGACAGAGGGGAAATTACTGGACACAGACAAAAAGCTAAGAAGACGATATCGAGTCAACTAGCAGAACTTAGGTCTACGAGCAAGTCTAGATTTGGTTGTAAGTTCAAGCGTGTACTGTTCGGGAGGTCAAAACGAGTACTGATCTACATGACGATGCTTTAACGCTATTAGGCAAGTCATATGCTCCGATGAAAGCCGAGCTTTGCCGAACGCGCCCGAAGTTGCGTTCGGAAAGGCAGCGACCAGAACATTACAATTTAAGCCTATATTTTGTATAGTGTAAATAATTATGCGTATTGTTAAATTTGTAAATAAATATTATGTGTGATGTAAATACAGGGTGTTTGGTAGAACGTTGAACATACGAAAATGGTGGTTAGTTGGAGTCATCTGCTACCCACTTGGCCCAAATTATTTGACCTTGGCCCACCCGTTTTTTTTTTTAATTTTTCTTTATTTTACAGAAAATAACCAGATTTTTAACTTTAAATTCGAATATCTTTTTTTGCGATCGGTAAAATTGGCAGGATGTTGTTTTGTATTAATGTTTAATAGTAGCAGACTCTCATAAAATTATTGTTTGGTAAAAATGTTAGTAGGAAAAAAAGTTATGATTCTTTAAAGGTACAAAAAGATGTAAAAAAATACTTAGAGCGTAACTTTGACTTGCATTTAAAAAAAAACTAAAAGTGATCGAGAACTTAGGATTACATCAAAACATCTCTGCTGTATGAGCTTTCTAACGGTATGTAATTTACATTTACTAAATTAAAAAGTCAGGACTTATTTGACAATTTTATCAAGTAGGAGGTTTTCGACGAAACATAAAATTAAAATGTTTTGCGAAATTTGAAACTGTCAAGTTGTCAAAAATGTAGCAATCAATTTAAATGAGAGGAGTACTTAAAGTACCCATTCAAAGGGCCTTTTTCTGTTACCAGTCACTGCACAGACTCCTTTGTTGCGAAATTTCTAGGAAAACTAAACCACTTACATTTTTTTACCTGGGGTCTGGAGCACTAAGCAGGTAAACATTTTGTCTCACTCGTGCGCAGTCATAAGGCATGTTTTTTTCTCTTTCGCTCCCGGCGGGGCCCGCTGAAGAGGCCAAAACGATGATTTTGAATAATTTGAATCAGTCGAGACTTAACTGCCTCTGCGATTGTTTGTGCCCGTCACTTCTGTTTTCGTTCCGAGTCGTTTTGTTAATTACTTGTTGTGTTATCTGTCTGTTAAGTTTTATGTTACGTTACTGTACCTACTGTTAAGTTTCTTAATGGGAGCAATTATTTCGAGTTTTTGATCAACGATCTACCACCATTGCTACAAGAAGCATTTGATGAAGACAGGCCTATCGTATTCCAGCATGATGGCTGCCCAGCTCACTGGAGTCTGAGCGTACGCGAGCTACTAAACAATTGTTTCCCCAATTCATGGATTGGCAGAGGGGGACCAATCCCATGGCCTCCGCGATCACCCGACCTCACTCCGCTCGACTTTTACGTGTGGGGAAGAGCCAAAGAACTTGTCTACTTCACGGTAGTAGAAACGCGTGAAAAATTAATCAACAGAATTAATGCTGCATTCGAAGTGATGAGGGGAGAGATGCTGCTGCGGACGACAACCGTTGAAATAAGACGCAGATGTCGCGCGTGCATTCAAAATGGAGGGCGTCAATTTGAGCAATTACTTAATTGAATAAATTCATTTAAATGTAATTTAATTGTTTTATTACCCACTGACATTTAGGTAACAGAAAAAGGCCCTTTGAATGGGTATTTAAGTATTTCTCTCATTTAAATTGATTGCTACATTTTTTGACAACTTTACAGTTTTAAATTTCGCAAAACATTTTAATTTTCTGTTTCGTCAAAAACCTTCTAACTTGATAAAATTGTCAAATAAGCCCTGACTTTTTGATTTAGTAAATGTAAATTACATACCGTTAGAAAGCTCATACAGCAGAGATGTTTTGATGTAATCCTAAGTTCTCGATCACTTTTAGTTTTTTTTTTAATGCAAGTCAAAGTTATGCTCTAAGCATTTTTTTACATCTTTTTGTACCTTTAAAGACTCATAACTTTTTTTCCTATCAACATCTGTACCAAAAAGTAATTTTATGAGAGTCTGCTACTATTAAACATTAATACAAAACAACATCCTGCCAATTTTACCGATCGCAAAAAAAGATATTCGAATTTAAAGTTAAAAATCTGGTTATTTTCTGTAAAATAAAGAAATTTAAAAAAAAAAAAATCGGTGGGGCCAAGGTCAAATAATTTGGGCCAAGTGGGTAGCAGATGACTCCAACTAACCACCATTTTCGTATGTTCAACGTTCTACCAAACACCCTGTATAGCAACTAAATAAATATGTAAATATACTTCTAATAAAATATGTTAGTTTTCACCCACAGACAATGATCGTGTTTTGTGTTTGAAGTTTTTTGATCTTTGGTTTGACGTTTGTTCAAATTTGACAGTTCGGTGTAACGGGACAATAAGGAAAAGTTTTGTATTGTGGAGTGTTTACAATTATAAAAAGTTTAAATTAATATTACGAATTCATACGAATTCCGGTGTAGCTATGACCGCTACACTACTCCCCCCCTGAGACCGTGGCTACTTAGCTACGGGTGATAGTAGTCCGGGAAGCGAACGGTGCGGCCGGAGCGTGTTTTCTTCTCGACGGTGGGCTGCGGTGGCGTTGGTGCTGTGTTTGCGACCGTTGGTGCGCTGGTTACACCGGAGGGACTGTAGTCTGCGTTATTGAGGTAAGCGGGTTTCAACCGATCTATGGTTACTGTGGTTTCCTTTCCGTTTACCTCAATACGGTACGTTTTGTCGCCTCTTTTCAGGACTCTGTAGGGGCCGGTGTACGGCGGGTCTAGCGGTCGGCGAACGGCGTCATGTCGCAAGAATACATGAGACGAAGTTGACAAGCTGTCGGGCACGTAGAACGGCTTGTTGCCGTGTCGACTCGCCGGTTCTGGAGACAGCTTCGCCATGTGATGCCGGAGTCTTGACGCGAAGTCGGTGTAGTCGACTGTGCTGGTGAGTGTGGGGGCGATGAACTCGCCTGGGAGTCTCAGGGGCTCGCCGTAAACGAGCTCTGCCGCTGATGCTTTGACGTCTTCCTTCCAGGCGCTGCGGATGCCGAGCAGCACCAGGGGTAGTGCTTCGGTCCAGTTGGTGTCTGTGTGGCAGCGGATGGCTGCCTTCAGCTGGCGGTGTAGGCGTTCCACCATGCCATTACAGGCTGGGTGGTATGCTGTGGTTGGGCGGTGCTGGCTACCGAGGGTCTCCGTGATGGTGTGGAACAGCTTGCTCTCAAACTGCCTGCCCCTGTCGGTAGTGATGCGCTGGGGGCAGCCAAAGCGGGACACCCAGCCGGTGATGAAAGTGCGGGCGCATGTCTCCGCTGTGATGTCCGCGATGGGGTACGCCTCAGGCCAGCGGGTGAAGCGGTCGACCACAGTTAGTATGTACCTGTAATTTGATGACACGGTCAGTGGCCCTACTATGTCCATGTGGACATGGGAGAAGCGTTGGGAAGGGACAGGGAAAGCGGAGGTGGGACTGGTTGTGTGCCGCGAGATTTTGTTCTTCTGGCACTCTACGCACTCTCTGGTCCAGGCCCTGCAGTCCTTCTTTAGGCCAGGCCAAACGAAACGCTCAGAAATCAGTTTGACTGTGGCCTGTCTGCCGGGATGGCTCAGCTGGTGTAGTTTTTGGAACACCTGCCTCCTGAAGGGTTCTGTAACATAAGGGCGGGTGTTACCAGTGGAGACATCACAATATAGTTCAGTGCCTGAGTCCGTGAAATGCACTTTACACAGCTTGAGTGACGTGGTGTTGTTATTTAAGAGCCCCTGCAGCTCGTGGTCTTTTTCTTGGGACTGTGCAAGAGCTGTGTAATTACACGCCGGTACTGCCACTGACTCCACACGCGACAGCGCGTCTGCCACAATGTTGTCCCTGCCTGCGACAAACCTGATATCCGTGGTGAATTGAGCAATGTAGTCCAGGTACCGGTATTGCCTCGGTGAACAGTTGTCACGGTTGTGTGCGTACACATATGACAGGGGTTTGTGATCCGTGTAAATGGTGAAGTGCCTACCTTCAACCATGTGGCGGAAGTATCTGACTGCGTCGTAGATGGCTAAGAGCTCCCTGTCATAAGGGCTATACTTTTTCTGTGAAGCTGACAGTCGCCTAGAGAAAAATGCTAGTGGGTTCCATGTGACACCTGCCTTCTGCTGTAATACTGCACCCATAGAAGTGTCTGAAGCGTCTGTAAATATCGCGAGTTCGGCGTTGGGCTCTGGGTGAGCAAGCAGAGCTGCCCTAGATAAGCTACTTTTACAAGCGTTAAAAGCGTCTAGCATTTCTTGCAATAGATTAATTGTTTGTGTTCTCTTTGTTTTTGGTCCTGCCAGAACTACGTTGAGTGGCGCTTGTAAGCGAGCGGCATCTGGGACAAAGCGGCGGTAAAAATTGAACATACCCAGGAAGCGACGCATCTCCTTGACAGTCTTGGGAGCTGGGAAGTCCTGGATTGCCTGCACCTTCTCCTGCAGCGGGCGAACACCTTCTTCGGATACTTCGTGTCCTAGGAAAGTTATGGTGGTACGGCCAAACTCACACTTTGCCGAGTTAATAATAATTCCATACTGGGATAACCGCTTCAGAAGCTGATGCAGGTGCTCGGTGTGCTGGGCTGCTGTCTCTGAGAACAAGAGAATATCGTCTAAATAACAGTAGCAGAACGGCAGCCCGCGCAGCACCTCGTCCATGAACCGTTGGAACGTTTGAGCGGCATTCCTGAGGCCAAAGGTCATGAATGGAAATTCATACAGTCCGAAAGGTGTTGTGATCGCTGTCTTGTGAACGTCGGCTGGCTGGACTGGTATCTGATTGTATGCTTTAATAAGATCGATTTTGCTGTATATTCGGCTGCCAGCCAGCTGATGTGAGAAGTCCTGTATGTGCGGGATGGGGTATCTGTCCGGAACAGTACGGGCATTGAGTGCCCTGTAGTCACCGCATGGCCGCCAGCTGTTGTCCTTCTTAGGAGCGAGGTGAAGTGGGGACGACCACGGACTCTCTGACGGCCGTGCTGTGCCGTTAGCCAGCATAGCCTCGAACTCCCTCTGTGCTGCCTTCAGTTTGTCCGGTGCAAGGCGGCGAGGTCGTCCAGTGATAGGCGGACCTGGTGTAGTGCGGATGTGATGTTCGGTACCGTGACTGACCTGTTTCTGTGTTCCAGCAGGCCGCGTGACTTCCGGGTACTGGCGAAGTATCTCGTGGTACTCCGTGTTGCCTCCTACGGACTTCACTGAGGCGATCATTGCTGCTGATTCGGCCGCTGGCGACGCCGGCGAAGACAGTTGGGTCAGCCCATCGATTAGCCGGTGACTTTTGAGGTCTACCAAGATGTTGTAATGCGCCAAGAAGTCGGCGCCTATGATTGCCTTGGTGACGTCTGCAACCACGAACTTCCACGTGTACACGCGGCGAAGCCCTAAATTCAAGTGGAGCTCCACCCAACCGTACGTGTCGATGGCAGTTCCGTTTGCCGCGTATAACTGGTACGCCGTCCTGCTGCGCTGCTGTCGTAGGGCTGCACGTGGGTATACGCACAGATCGGACCCTGTGTCCACTAAAAACGTGGTTTTTGAGTCCCGATCTGTTACGAATAGGCGGCGTGGTTTGTGAGGGCAGCCATTTGCCGCTATTTCCGGCTGCCGACGGCGTTTCCCGCGTACGTACATGGCGACCTGCACCGCGTGGCCCTGTCACCGAAACTGTTGTGGTACCAGCAGTGAGCGTCGTTCCACGCGCTGCTGGAGCGCGAGCGACTGCGGCGTCGGCTTGGGGTCGGTTCTCTGTCACCACGCCGGTACCTATCTGTGGAGCGCGATCGATGGTGTACCTGACCTTGCTTTTGTAGAGCCGCCACCTGTAGACATAACTCCGCCATGCACTGTTTCAGCTCCGCGATGTCACTGCTGGTGCTCGTGCTCGCCACGGCGGGAGGTGTCGTGAGCGCTGGCCGCGTTGGCGCGATCTCGTGCACGCGGTCGGCCAAATCTGCGACAGACTGAAGCGGAAGGTTAGGTTGGGAAGCTATTACCGTCTGTATGTTCGTCGGCAACCTGCTCGCCCACAACGTGGCTAGGAATGTGTCTGGAACATGTGGTCCGGCCAAAGTCTGCAGGTGCCGCAAGAACTGTGATGGCTTCCGGTCGCCGAGCTCCTCTTGAGTGAGGATTTGCTGAACCCTTTTTTCACGCGAGTCGGATAGTCGACGTATGAGCTCAGCCTTCAGCTTGGCGTACTTGTCTTGTGCTGGTGGGTTCTCTATTATGTCCCGAGCTTCTACCATGTAGCGATGGTCTAGCTGACCCACGACCGTGTAGAATTTTGTGGTGTCGGCGGTAATGCCGGCTATTGTGAACTGACCTTCTACTTGTGCAAACCAAAGTGTCGGCTCCTCAGGCCAGAATGGCGGCAACTTCACGCTGACTCTGCACACGTCCTGCTTGACCATTGCTGCGTCCGCCTGCGCTCCCTGCTCTGCTCCGGTAGGCATCTTTGCTCCGCGTGGCTACTGTGCTCTTTGACGGGGTCACCAATGAAGTGTATAGAGCAAAATGGCGAAATGAAACGGCGGTTTGAACGTTATCCTTGTATAATTAATTTCTCAACACTTCTGAGCCGCTTAAGGCTACAATTAAGTTAAGACGACAGAGGGGAAATTACTGGACACAGACAAAAAGCTAAGAAGACGATATCGAGTCAACTAGCAGAACTTAGGTCTACGAGCAAGTCTAGATTTGGTTGTAAGTTCAAGCGTGTACTGTTCGGGAGGTCAAAACGAGTACTGATCTACATGACGATGCTTTAACGCTATTAGGCAAGTCATATGCTCCGATGAAAGCCGAGCTTTGCCGAACGCGCCCGAAGTTGCGTTCGGAAAGGCAGCGACCAGAACATTACAATTTAAGCCTATATTTTGTATAGTGTAAATAATTATGCGTATTGTTAAATTTGTAAATAAATATTATGTGTGATGTAAATATAGCAACTAAATAAATATGTAAATATACTTCTAATAAAATATGTTAGTTTTCACCCACAGACAATGATCGTGTTTTGTGTTTGAAGTTTTTTGATCTTTGGTTTGACGTTTGTTCAAATTTGACAGTTCGGTGTAACGGGACAATAAGGAAAAGTTTTGTATTGTGGAGTGTTTACAATTATAAAAAGTTTAAATTAATATTACGAATTCATACGAATTCCGGTGTAGCTATGACCGCTACAGGCCGCCCAATCTACATTCCGTACTCATTGGAGCAAACTTCCTCAAATTAACATAAGCGTTTAACAGGGACAAATAGATGTTCCGATAAGCACGGTAGTCACATAATGTAAGCTATTCATTACTGTAATTAACACTTTGGTCTATAAATTAGGAGTGTAGTCTGCCGCGACGACCGCGCCTTGTACGCTGTGCATTTTTTTGCTATCGAGATGGTTTTTGGTAACGTCCTTTGCGTTATGTCGGTCTGTTTGTCTTTTAATTACCTAGTCAAAAGTCATTGATTTCAGTCATTTATTCGATTCCGAGGATTAGCACTTTTTGAACGTCAAAATTACATAAGAAAAACATCCAAAAAGCCAGCCCTTATCTACTTCCTAGTGTTTCTGCTGGTATAAAGAAGTGACGGAACAAACTTCCCATCCTAGTTAAATTTTTCGTTATTATCATTATTTTTTTTTTCTAGAACAGGGTTTTTGTATTTTTTTTTTCTTTATTATTTAATTTGTAGTTAGTTTAAGTATACATATTTAATTTAATTTAATTTGTTTAATTGTATTTTAGATTTTAGTTACCCTGGACTTATAGTTAATATAAGTTTGAAATCGCCAATCCGCCTTGAGCAAGCGTGGTGATCAATGCTCGAGCATTGATCACCACGCTTGCTTGCACGCCTTCTCTGTATGAAAAGAGGCCTTTGCCCTGCAGTGGGACAGTAACAGGCCGGTATTATTATATTATTATATTATAAAAAGATAAGTATAATAAATATGTTATTTGTTATTTAATATGTTCACTATTTATTGTAAAAAAATAATAATGAGTCTGGAATCGCCACCGCCTGGAGCAAGCGTGGTGATCAATGCTCGCTCGTGCCTTCTCTGATATGAGAAGAGGCCTTTGAACTGCAGCAGGATAGTAATAGGTACTAATATTAAGGCATTATAATCGCTGTATTTTATAGTTTTAAGGTGTATTTCTGTTGTGATGCCAATAAACGCATTTTTCTTTCTTTCTTTCTTTCTTTCTAAGTAGGTACACCAACAGTATATACTTAATGCATTTAAATAGCATAGTATTAGGGTCCTTTTTGCCATTACTTTGCATGTAGGTACCTACATAATATATAAAATAATGTAAGAATAAGCTCATACGAAAAATATAAAAAGACATAGACGTCTGTAGTAAGTAAACAAGTTCCTTTGGTTGAAAACTAAATACCTATCATTTTTATCATTACATAATTTCTATAAATGCATAGAGAACAGTTCACATATTTTAAACACAAATGCAAGGTGTATCTATTTACGTATTTAAAATGTGATTCCTTTTTTTTTTCTTTTTATAAAGACTTGGGTTGAAGTAATTAACATTTACGTCCTCCGTGTGCAAATAATTAGCAGTATTTTTATTGAAAAAGACCACGTTGAGTAACATTTTTAATAACGTGGTTATTTACTTCCAATTAATAAAATTCATCAACTCATAAAATAAATCATTATAACACGTTTTAGTGGTCAATTGATAATTACTTACTGTTTTTTGTAACAGTTTAGTACCTACTGTATCTCATCAATAGAATAATTATACAGTAGTTCCACCAATTCCACCAGAAAAGGAGGTAGCCAAACAGTTTATAAAACAGCTGACACACGTTAACAAGAAAAAGAAAGTAAACAACTAAGTATAAGAATTAACTTCATCAAAATTCCAAAAAAAGGTAAATTTATTCAATGTTGACAGGAAGCAATAAAATAGCCTTTCGACTTGACCACATGGCTCAAACGGCGGCCATTGCTCACATATTTGTGACTAGGCAGGTAACTAATTAACATTGTAAATATTTTGAAAGCTTAAAATACCGATAAATAATGTCTTAAGCATGTTTTGATGATTAGATATGAGAAGCAGTTTGATTGGAATTATTTCGGTTAAATTATGACCGTTGAAAATATTTCGATCAATAAATTCTTTGGATTATTTTTCTTTATGTGGTTCAGTTTTGTTATATAGTAGTATATATATAGTATATTTGTGTATTTGTCGGTTTATCTACTACTAAGAGGCGCTGAAAATCGTGGTAATAACTACCTACTATATTTAAGCTACGAATGCAGGTACAACAGTTTATGAAACCTGCAGATATCGAAGCCATCTTTGCTTCATAAATCTTAAATCCTAATTCATTTCTTCAAATCCCAGTCAAAAAATTCGAAACACAAAGAAAGAATTTCTCATAATTTATATCTAATTAATATTACAAGAACCATCTGTACCAACCCTCATCAGGGTACCGAATTACAAAATGGCGGTTATAAATCCAAAAATAAAATCCTCTTTGGACCAAACTCAGGTAATTTATTGTGGTACTGCGAATAATCACGGAGGTGTCGTATAAATCGTGGACCATTTGTAAAATAGGAATTACGATTCGCCTTCGAGACCATTGTCACCCCTCTCTACCCTATAGATAAGTACTTTAGTAGGTATATGTTACGGAAGTCTGGTAGTTAGAAATGAATCTTGCGAGGAATCATTAAAATTGTTTTTTTTTTGTCGCAGGTTCTGATTAGGACCAAATTGAATATAATAATTTTAAATTGGGTGCTCAACAGAACGACAGGTCAACCTCCGCCGCCTGTAATCCCTGAAAGGATAGTCAGAGGTGTTCCTTTAGTGCAGCCATTTTTGGCCAGATATGTTGTACCATGTAATACCCCTATTACATGGTATTGCCCCCGCAAGCCTATTACTATCAATCAGGCATAAATCTAGACTCCAATCAGCTTCTGAGAAATTCCAAATAGAAAAAGTTAACAACCAACTTGAATACCTATTGGTCCTATTAAGAATTTTGCTCTGAAGAATATAGGGATCAAATTTGTGAAGAATTTAGCTTTGTTATCAAGCACTAAGCAAAAACACTTATAACATATCTACGAGTATTTATATTCCCCTGCTGAAGTATTCCTATTATATACCCACCCATAGCTCGCCAAGTTATAAAACTACTAATTTCATGGAAACTACGTAATAGGTACTATTAACAAGATTCCTAAAAGCATGGACGATGCGTTATCACTTTTTAATTAACTTTATTTAAAACTTTTATCCTTGAAAACGAGGAAAAAAGATGTAGTTTTTTGTCGTTTTTATCTCAAAATTAGTAGACTCTTAACGGTCAAAGAGACTTGAAATCCATAGACTAATTTGATGATGGTCGCGATAACTCAGAGGTAATACCCTTTCTTATGGACGAGGTTGTGGGTTCAAATCCGGACAATCGTTAGGTTATTTTATACATGTGTGACGGAATATAACTGTAGACTGATAGAAAATGCCTAAGGCATTAAGTCCGCCTTTGTACAGTTTATTTTACTAGTGCATAAAGTTTTAATGAATAAAAAAAAAAAAAATATCGTCACCAAATCTGGACTAATTGTAAGTCTGATGCTCGTTATGAAAATAGTCTAGTTTTATCTATAACTAATTTGACTATTTTATTGTTTTACTTACTAGCTTGATGAGTGGTCCCAGTCGCTAGAAGAAAAATATTTTTTACCCAGTGACTGGGACCGCGGTCCTAGTTAATTGCGGTCCCAGTCGCCGGAAGCCTCGAACGAACTACTATTGTCAGACAGTCGTTACGGGTAGCAGAAAGTTCGAAAGTCTGACAATCAATTTAACCAAAGGGTATCGTGTTGACCAATAACTGGGTTGCGGAGGTCAGACAGACAGTCGCTTTATGTAAAACACTGGTATTCTGTTGCGTCTGGTTAAGCTGGAAGCCGACTCCAACAAAGATGAGAAAAGAATGACGATGTTGAAGTCCAATATAATAAGGACGAGACTTTTCCTTTACTGGTAAAGGGCGGACGTTTTGGGGGACTGTCTTATGTAATTTTTGACGTTTTAGAAGTTCTGATCTTCAGCCTAGTCTAAGCAAATGACTTTTGATTTTGATTTTATATGCAAACCATACTATACTACAACGAGCAGCAAAATGCAGACTTCTGGCTGCTACTAAGAAAATAAGTTTCACAAGTTGTCTCCTCAAAATTCCCCGGTGTTCCTTCATAACACCTTTATTTTACTAACTCACTAGCTTTACGCTGACACCTACTTACATAAAACCTTCACATAATCATGTCAGGGGAGAGGAAATTTTCTAATAAACGTGTCATGCACTCGACTCACGAGTTTCAACCGAAAATACACGACGATACGTCGTTCCTGTGGAATTTTTAATAGTATCACCCCTTCTTGCGTCACCGCCTAATGTATTTGGAATCTGTCTCGAAGCTTTATCTATGGGAAATGGCTGTTTGGAACTACTGTTGGCCTTACGAACTACTTTTAACTACGAGTAATAAATCCAGTGTAAGGCTGGCTAGGAACTCTGCAACTCTGCATAGCGGGGAGACCGGTGTGAAATAGCCACTTCGAATTTACTTGACATTTTCGTGTTGTTTGTTGTATGTGACTGTGATGGTAGTTTTTGATCTACGTTTGAATACCAATGGTAGAAAAGTTCTACACAGTCATTTTGTTTAAAAGAAGACCGTCATGAAGATTTTATGATATAAGTGTACATTAGGATAATTAATCAACAAATACTTCCAGTAGATACCATTTAAATCTAATCATAAATAAACGACCAGACGTCACGCGCGTAGTTCCCGTTCCCATGGGAATACAGGGATACGAAGTAGCTTACGTCACCTGGGAATAGTCTAGCTTCCGAACGGTGAAAGATATTCACAAATCGGTCCAGTAGTTTCTATGCTTATTCAATGCAAACAAACAAACAATCAAAATGTTCCTCTTTATAATAATTATATGGATGGCGGGCTATTACTGTCACACTACAGGGCAAAAGCCTCTTCTGATACAGAGAAGGCACGAGCATTGATCACCACGCTTGTTCTGTTTGTTGTTCTTATTCGCAGCTTTGCGATTTCAGACATATATTTACTATAAGTCCAGGTTTCCGCACGATGTTTACCCTCACCGATGTCTATGATGCCTAAGATAAACTAAGAAAGTACATTGAATTGGAAAACTCACATTGGTACTCACCCGGATTTGAACCACAAACTCGTGCGTGAGAGGTAGGCGCCTTAACCTGGCATTGAATCTGATTACAAACTACGTAAGTAATCTGCATTGAAAAACAAATTGCTTAAAACGGACAATTTAAAAAACGAACAACATATTATATAACATAACATCACTCCTGTAATCCCCGAAGGGCTAGGCAAGCCTATTGCCATCAATTGGGCACAAATCCAGACTCCGGGCTGCTACTGAAATTCCAGACAACACTTTGCCGAACTGAAATCGGGACCTCAGCGCTTACGACCACTAGACCCATGAAGCATTCAACAAAATAAAAACACCAGTAAATAAACTTGCCAGCTAATTCTTATTTCAGCCATAAAACGAAAATTGTTTCTTCCAGCGCCTGCATAATTAAAATTCAAACGTATTGTCCATTCTAGCCCGACTTCCCCATAGTAGTGTATCGCAGACTGGGGCTTTATACGAATCTCTCCTCTCCACGAAAATGCACATTAATATTAAATGGCTTGGAAATGCTGCGTCGTGGGGGTGGGGGGAGAATGGGGGGTGAGGTAGCTGCAATAAAAAGCAAACGGGCGTCGATGATACACCGAAGGTGGTTCGAGACTCAGTTGTTTCTCATTGTTTCAACAATGATGCAGATTTCTTATGTTCCCCTATTGATGAGTTTTCCAGAACGAAGGTACTACGATGGCTCATCAAATTCTATAGTGGGTACGTTTTATGTAGAAGATATGATTTCGAAATATCTTACTCTACGTAAACACTTGATACATATAATAATACCAGCCCGTTACTGTCCCACTGCAGGGCAAAGGCCTCTTCTCATACAGAGAAGGATCGAGCATTGATCACCACGCTTGCTCAAGGCGGATTGACGATTTCCAACTTATAATAACTGTTAGTCCAGGTTTCTCAACGATTTTTCCTTCACCGATGTCAATAATGTCTGAGATAAACTTAGAAAGTACATATGAATTGAAAAAGTCACATTGGTACTTGCCCGGATTTGAACCACAACCTCGTGCATGAAAGGTAGGCGTCTTTACCTCTGGGTCATCACGACATACATCTATACTATTAAAATATAGAGAAAAGATTTGATTGTTTGTTTGTATGAATAGGCTCCAAAACCTCCAAAACCGGCTCTGGACCAAGAAAAATTCTTTCACCGTTGGGAAGCTACACTATCCTCTGGACCGAAAACACACGTGACTTAGGCTACTTTTTATCCCAAAATTCCTATGGGGACGGGAGCTACGCGGGTGAAACTGCGTGACGTTTGCTAGTTTGAAATAAACACGATGTTTTTCAGGTACCGGAAAAAGAAACGTATAGGTACAATCACCCATTTATCTTCCATCCCCATGTTTCATATCGTTATTCTCATGTCACATACCAACAAACGATTTAACTCTGAAGCGTGCAACTATCAACTCTGAAAATGTCAACCGAGCCATTTCCCTTACAGAGCTTGCCGTACGTGTTTTCCTTATATTAACTACGTAACACTATTCCCCCTTTCTCCCTACCCCCCACTAGTTACAGCATCCAATAAGAGATGGCGCCCGAACAAAACTAGCGCCAGTGCTCTCTCTCGCAAGCAATTTACTCCTTACATTAATTAAAAGAGCGAGCGAGAAATGCCACGCCCACCACCGAGAACAAACACAAGAGGGGATCGCACCCGCCAATCGGAAAGCTTGATTATTTGTAATTAGAACGACCCGCTCTTCCTTTAGCCAAGATGACCAATGGGATTTTGTATTTAGCGGCATTATTCTGTCGTCAAAAGGAATTTCTGTTAGTAATTTAATTAAAATTTTCCACGATTGTGAAACGTTCTCATTTGCTGAGAGCAATCAGAGTTGCGAAATGGGCGTTATGTTTTAAGGTTCGACCGAATTACTTTTTACGGTCCGTTGCTCTGGCGTTTTCTTTAATTGATGGTACAGTCATTTACAGCAGTCATTTAAAATTAAGAGTTTTTTTTCTGAGATGACTTTGTGTTTTTATAGATAGTCGATTTTACGTGTTTAAGTACGTGTATTGTAATCAGTAGAAGCTCCACATTCCGAAATGATCTAAGAAAGAAAACTTTCTCCAACCGCACCGCTGGGAAACGATTTAATATTAAAAACTACCCCGCAATCAAAACCGAGAACTTTTTACAGAGCTCGTAATGAAACAAGAAAAGCAAACCCACAAAAGAATTCTGCAGAGCTATAGCTGAACAAAAACTTTCTCATCCCGCGAACATTGGAACAGCACAATCATTCAACTAGGAAGAATCAACTGGTCACAATGAACGAACCAACTTTTAGCTGCCAGTTTGCATATAGAGATAAAAGTGGGGAATATTAATGTGAATCGCCCCAGCTTTGCCCCCCTTTTCTTGGGGTGGTGGTGGGGTGAGAGGGGGGCACTTTCTTCCAAGGAGGACCACGGGACAGTCGTGATTTTAATTATATTGCGACGTGAGACGAGAGTTATGGCTCCTAGAGAACTTACCAATTTTAGAAGTTATGTTTATGTGTCTCTGATTTGAGTGGATGGCACGACGTGTTTTGGTAATAAATTAGCGTTGTTGATTGTTAAATAAATTGGTTTATAATTAAAAGTCTTATTTCTAGCGTTGTAGATTATCACAGTGGGTACCTATATATACCCACTGTGGGTACCCATTTTATATCTAATTATTGGGTTAATGGAAATTTCTTCCTATTTAATTGATGAGTGTGTTATTACAAAGATTGATTATATAAAATTCGGTACGTATATATAGTAATAAGTTGTAGGTACTTACGTGTTTACCGCGGTAAGAAGTCGCCGATTCCGAGCGTCTTTTAATGTTACTTATATCATTCATTTATGACTGACACTGATACAATATGTATGTACATAACCAGCAGATTAAAAACAACAATTAAAAATTACAGTAGCTACAACTTGATATTAAAGAATTTGAAGACCCCTTCACTACTAACAGGAAAATCACGACGAAGGTAACAAAAAAAATACTTTTCCTAATATCAAAATTGTATTAACGACAATGCCTTTATATGGTACCCCATCAATCCTGCAGATAAAATACATCACACGATTTATCTCATAAAATACGTAGATAAGCAACAAAAAAACTAGAAAAGTTACAACAATGGGGGCCCATAAACTTAACCCCTTATTCAACTAAACATTCAACTCACATAAATATCTTTCGACAAACTAATGTCAATGTAAGACGCCATTACTTGAGTTAAACAAATTCCAAGATCTTGGTTCTTGTGTGCGAATGTGTAGGATTGCGTATGTGTGCCGTACGGTGCATATACGTCATAGTGGTGGGTATAGGGTTGGCAGTAAGATGATATAAGACGTCTTGACTTATAATTCTTTTTTTTTTCATTTTATGAAACCAGCAGTAAATGATTAAGCAGAAACTAACACAGAAGATATCCCCATTATCTACTGTATTGGCAATATCTAAATTTTTAGACACAATATTAAAAATCAGAAATTCATATGCGACATAAAAGAGCTAAAGTTTTCTTTTATGTCGTATTTGATTTGACATGTAACAGAATACACTTACATAAAATCGGGAACAGTTGACTTTGCGTTATGTTTTCTTTTCCTTCATAGAATTTTATTTTCGGAGGTTGTATTATATCTTCCTCAGTTTACTTACAACAAAAAATGGGCTTTTAAGATGTCTCAGAATAGCATAAAGAATCAGAAAAAGTGCTCAGACGACGACTAAACCCAAACCAACTGCCAAAATTCAAACTTCCACCTGACAATCTTTTTTATAAGGATGGAAAATCATCAAATGACTCCTCCCGCTCTGGGTGAAGCAGAAGGGATTGTCAGACTTTTACTGACTAGAACCCATTCGTGTTCTTTCTAATGCTTTTTGCGTTTCAGGGCCGCGGCAACTCTTTCGAAAAAAATCCGCATCACCTGACAACCCTAGTTATAGGGTGAATATGCATATGTGGGAGAGTATGTAAATACGTAAACGTTAAATTGTGAGGATGTGTGATGTTGAGGCTCCAGAGCGAGAGGTCTCCCTCATTATCGACCTCGGGTCACAGCGCATGCTCCGACTTTAGTCTCAACCCTGCTAACGAACGCCTTATTGCGACAGCGGTTCATCGCAGTAATTGAGTTACGACTTTTTACGTAGCAATTTCGTTTTTCTCTTAGAACCGGGTCGCACGCTAATTGGGGCGAATTTTTTTTTACTTGCTTTCTTCTTGAACAAATATTGGATTAGGCGCGTAATTCGCTTCAAATAGGTTAGTCTTTGAAGGTACGAGAATTTCTCTTAATAATAAAAGTTTTTTTTCTTGCAATTTTTTTGTTACTACGTAAAGTTAATGTAATGAGTTGTTCTGTTTGAATATTATGTTAATTTTCTTTAAGTTTATTTTTATGAATGAAAGGTTAAATAGTCGTGTGCTGGTTGGTCGATACCGACTGCGTACGTAATTAGCTATTTAACTTTAACGTCTGAGACTCTCAGCGTCTCGTTTTCGTCTCAAGAGGTTTTCTCATTCGCGATTCTGCTTTTATAAGCTTTTTTTAATTCTTTGTTGTATCTATCTATGTGGAGAGGCTGAAGGCGAGTTTAGAATTGTGGGGAGACGGAAGTAGCGTAAAGGACGTTAAAAGTAAATGCAAGAAGTTCTTAACTTACCTGTATAATTTTTAGCTTATTGTTAGTATGGGTAATGTTCCGATTTAGACTGTAATATACTTACTCAACTAGACATCTGTTTTCTTTAGTAGTAAATGGATTCCTTTAAATGGTAGAGTAAATATTGTGAGAAAACTCATGATTATCTTTACTAATATTAGAAAGAGGGAAAGTTTGTAAGTTTGTGACATTTAAAGGGGTTATAATCTCTGGATATACTGAACTGATTCTGAAAATTCTTTTACCAATAGACAGCCTTAATGTTTGAGTTTTCATACGCTTTATTTTGTTTTTAAACTAAGAGGGGGGTGGAGTGGATCTTAAAATACGAAATAAAGGCGGACAAAGTCGAGAGCGAAGTGTTAGTTGTTAGTATAGGTACCTAATGTTCTGATTTAGATTGTAGGTAATATACTTACTTAAATAGCTATAGGTATTTTCTGTTTAGTACCTACTAAATGGATTTTTATCACAGTATTTTATACCTATCGTATTAAGTATTATTAAAACTAATGAAAATCGAACCGGATTTGTCTGATTTGTTAAAAGTTATTTCTTGTTTCATGGTTCAAGAGATTGTTGTACCTACAGCACACTGTCAGTCAACACAGATAATCATGAAGAGTTAGAATTAATATTAATATGTGGCTCCAACTTGTTGTTTCGTATGAATAAAACCGAAAAGGAAATGTTTGTTATTTATTTAGTATGTTTGTGCCAAAAATGTACGTACGGCAAAAGAGAAAACTACATAACTATTGACTCTTCATTGGACAATTCTCGTCTCTATCACTTTTACATTAGTAAATTGTCTAATTAACTGAAATACGATACTTGAAATGACAAAAATGACAGTTGAACGAACAATAAAAATGGCGCGATTTCATTCAAATTTTCCGCCGCCATCTTTATTATTCCGCCCGTTTGTTGTACGAACATTGTACAATTGATTCGAATGTGTCCAGGCATGCGACCAGTGCAATGGGGATCAAATATTCATTAAATGGCCTCTGTTGGCTGTGGCGCCGGGTTCATATTCAGCAGACGTAGTTGTTAATAGTTCGCCCAGCCTGCCTTATCTTCGACACTCAGACTTTAGCAGGACCAAGGAGGTTTGATACTTTTTGTATTGTTGTTTGGTAGATTTTACCTATTTATTCGACCAGCGTACACACGGCTAAGTACATATCAAGCTATACTTTTCCAGTTATAAGCTGATCTCGCATTATAGGATTTCTCCATTTTAGGATTTTCGTACAATGCAAGGTCAGTAAATATATAGCAGTGCTCATCGTCGTATGACTAGCCTTTTCCAACTGTGATGTTGATGATATTGAGGCGAGTGGGCTACTAGGTAAACCAGATTATGGTAAATGTTTTGGTACTGTTTTAATGTTATCAACGGAAAGGGAACAATTTTTTTGTATGGGTGGATAGAAACCAAGCGTCGCCGTCGGGTTTTTTAAACAAAATACAACACTTACAATTTATTGGTAAACTATTTAGTATCACTAAATGGTAGTGTAGCGACATCTATCACGACACATACGAACTAATGACTGATATCCTTCATGGCGATAATATTAAAGTTATCCGCGTGATTTGAACGTACCTATATAAGTTCCCGACAACAACCGTTGGGCAGTAGTAGCCCACAGACAGAACACCCGTCTGGTCGGAGAATCCTCCTTTATCTATGGGGAATGAAGAACTTTACTCCATTTTCCTCAGACCTCTGAAGTTGCCAATATTTCCATTTTTAAAGTTAACTGCCAGTAACTCCTTACTGGCAATTAACTTAAAACATGGAAATGTTCTGAATGACGACATATTACCAAGTTTTTATTCAGTATGACACCTTGTTTCATAATTTTATTTCTAATAACACGGATATCTATGTCTAATAACAAAATATTATTTTCATAAAGTATCTAGAAGCGTCGGTCGTAGTAAATTACTCCGTTCCTTACCTTATATACCTACCAAGACTGCTACAAGGGTAGCGAGGGATGGGGTTGTTCGTTTGTTAACCAACCACGTTGTCATAACATGGAGCTGAAGTTTGTTAGTAAGAATAAGTAATATTTTAACGTAAACAAGTTCATGTTATGAACGACCGACTTTTTTGTTATACACTTGAACTTGACTTCATTATGTGTGACCTCAAACTATTTTACCCAGGTTTGATCAGTGTTTAACAGTCATCATTTTAGATAATGAGGTTACTAGTTTTTTGTCTTCTATCGGTCTGTACTAACCTGGTATACCTAGGTCTAAAATGACGATGACTAAATGTATCATGTAATCTGTAACAACACGCCAGTATTTATAAAAAAAACTTACTTAAGTTTACCTTAATACTTCAAACACACCAATGTAGGTACAGAGGCAGACTCAATGCCAAGGTATTTTGTTAACGTCAGTGACTACCCGTTACATGAAGCTACATAATGTAAACAAACAATGCCTTAAGCAAAAAAAGTGCGTTAATAATTATTACTGTTAAAGAAATTGTTGGTATATCCACACTATGCTACCGGAGTGGGAGGCTGTGGCGCGGTCAGTGGGGGCGTCGAGCGCAAATTAATCTCCATACGTTGCGCCCGCGCCGCGCCGTCCGCTCGTTACTTCTGTATTACAACTGCTATTTGAATCATTTTTACAATTCAATTGTTGCAAACAATTTTTGTTTTGCAATTAAGCTAAGTTGTGTTGCTTTTATTTAGATTATAACTAAGTGCCAAATTCATTAGTGACGCGGTTCCACTTCCTTATTTTACGTCACGTGTTTAAATATTAGTATTTTCAAAATTAATCGTCTGACCCTTATTCTAATTTGTTTAGCGACGGCGTTTGGTTTTTTTTTTCTTTCATCTCTACAGAGTGGATTTTTAAACATAGGGGAAAGTTTTCTCTATCCATGAATGTGACGACTTTCACCATTGACCCACCGTCTTCTCCTATCTCCCACTCACCGTACTGACTTTGTTCATAGTTCTTTTTTTGTGCAGTCTGTTTCTCTGTGGAACGCTTTCCCCCAAGAAATCAGGATGGCAACCAACCGTTTATCTTTTAAGGTTAAGGTTCGCGAGCATATTCGTAAGAAGTTGGCAGTAGTATCTTCACAGCGCTAATGTTTTCTCTTTTTTCTATCTCTTCATAATTTAATTTATTATATATATTATATTTATAGTGTACATGTTTATGTATTTATACTCATAATATGTATTAGTGTTCTTTGATTCCTTTTATTTTCATTTTTATTTGCACCTACCACTAAAAGATTGAGCGCTATTTAAATATAATTATTAATGTATGCATGCTAAAATAAATAGTTTGTTTTTTTTTTTAATAAATAATAAATAAATATAAATACATACGATATTTGCTACCTTATCAATAGCCACCTCCTTCCTAGCCATATCATTTTTCACACATCCATCCATCGTTTATTTATTTAATACTTCAAGCATACAAATGTTACAATGTTCAATGTGTAGAGGCGGACATAATACCATAGGCATTATCTACCAGTCAACCTTCTTAGTCTAGTTCTTCGTCTTTAGTCGTCTTCGTTTCTATGGTCTTCCTCTCTTTTTGTTACCTTCATATTCAAAGCTATTCTTACAATTAAAAACATCTTCAAAGCTCCCTTACACCTAAGTGCTGTTTTAATTTATTTTAAAAGATTTGAGAAAGTCATCTACTGACATACTTTTATACATTCTGAAATAATTATGTTTTTCAGTTGGTCTCTGATTAATGTGAGAACTCATGAATACATGTCATACCATTTTTTACAACAATATACAACAGATTGTAGGCTACTGCGTTACCCATATTTAAAAAGAAAATGTTAGACAACAACAACAAAAAAGTAATCGCTTCCGTAATCTCTTGTAAAATCAACAGACGTTAGAACCCTACAAGCTACTGTCAAAACTTAAGTCTCAAGTACCATTTATTTGAACAATATCCACGGCCATAATGTATGGAGATTAGGTGGAGGACAGACGCGCTTGCCCGTCCGTTGATCCGACATGATACATCAACGTCGCGGTGGACAGTGGACACTCCCCCTTACGTTAGATGTGGAACATGCAATGAGATTTTGTGGATAAGGCAATATATTTATTTTTCCATCCATTTAATCCATCCATTATAAACTGAAGCGGCAATAGCTCAATGGCTAAGGCGTCGGCCTAGCGATCGAGAGGTCGTGAGTTCAATCCCCACCCATTGCACTATTGACGTGAACCCACTCCAGACACAAGCGTATTTAGCTTAGTTGGAGGGGTTAACAAGACCACTTACTAGTAATGTGAAACCTACATTGCTAGTAAGCTTTAAAAAAAAAAACGTTTCGCTTCAGATTATTCTTTTATTACGATTATAAATATTACTAGAGGAGATTGATCTGCCTTCATTCATTGACATTCTAAGACTGCGTCAGCCACGTAATTACCCTTTGTGCTCCAAACTTTTATAATTTTATTAATATACCATACTATATTCAACTATCAATGTGATTACAATAAATGTTATCTGAAAAATAAAATAAATGAAGAATTATCGTACAAAATTTTATACGTGTCCATCTGAGCAATGTTCTACGTGTTTGACAATCCACTAACGGTATACCGTCTTTCACATCATTGTACTTGTACTAATAACCAACTGACCACCCGTTTCAAACCACCCTTTCTACAGCAGCAGCAGCAGCTTATGCAATTCAGTATCAAAACCCGAAATATTTTTACCATATCATTATTTCGTACATCAATGTGAAAGACTAATAGCAAACTAGATGTTTGTCCGGCAGCTTTGCATACTGGCCGGCGCTTGTTACCCGGGGAATTAGCGTTGGTCCAGCGATGATTAGTGATGCGCACGTTATCCGGTCATTATACGAATTGCGCTGACGTTGACGTGTTAAATACATATCCTGACGTGACACGAGGCAGGGAGGTAATAAGTCACATTTCCGTAATGTTAGTTTTTGGTGATTCTATTGTGTTTCATTATATGCTATTTCTAGGTGACTAGAATTTATTTTTCTATTGAATGCATTCATTGAGTATAAAAATATTTTTTTTAATAAATGATTGAAAAAGATTGACTTACTGTGTTTTGACTCAGTGCACATTTTAGTTCGAGTCGAAATGTAGGTCGTTAAGTGGGGCCATCTACTAAATTTAAAACTGGATTGATAAAAAGGTCATGAATGAAAGGAAAGCGGATAGACAGATTTTCCGCACTTGCCAAGGTGGGTCGCCTATTAATTTTATAGGTATATTAAGCTTAAAATTAAGTAAAAAGTTTACAGCTGGTATTACGTAAAACACGGACGACCAGTCTTATCTAGAAGCATTGTGTTACCCAGTTACTAGGTTCAATGACATTATCATGGTTTTATGTCTTCAAAGTAAGTTTTATTAAAATATATCATGATGTCAATACAAAGGAGAATGGTTTTTTTACTATGCGCAACAAAAATCTGCGGTCCCCAGGCATGAACCCATTGTTGATCGACTCATTCATTTAAACTTACTATGTGTGCAAAGACGCAATAAAATCGAACTTGAAGTTTACGAGTTACATTTAATTTTTACTTAAATAAATGATGCAGCAATGCAATCGGTGATGAGGATTAATTATTTGCTTATATCTCGATTTCTGCAGGACAGATTTTTTTGATTCCTTACACTATTTTTTTTTTTGGCAAGTTTGGATCATACTTTATTTTATTTTTTTTGTATTGGACCAAAAAAACATTCTCAAACTTTAATATCACGGCGTGATAAAAGGTGAATACTCAAATACAACAAATGTCTTGTGATACAAATCTACAGCAGTCCTTTTAGTTTGAAAATCTACATCGCTTTTATTTTGTAGGCCGATTTATAAAGATTATCATCCAGTTTAAACACAAGATCGCTAGTCATCGCTAAATATTTTAAAATACAGTAATTTCCTTACAATTGTATCGACACAAGTTAACACCAGCATCTGTTTATCAAAAACACGCTGAAAACGCTCGCTGAACGCTGAAGCGCTTAAAAGCTTTTGCTGAAGAGGCGTTCAGTATAAGCTCTTTATTAATAAAAATACACCTCCAGCCTGCATGTTAGAAAATCGTGCGGAACACGGATATAGGGGAAATAGAAGTGGTAAAACAAGGCCACTGGGTGACAGTCTTGACAACCATAGACTGAACCGTTGGAAGGCAGTAACATATTATTTAGAAGACGTTTTATTATTGGTGATGTTCTTGAGAATGGTCACAAGGTACTCGCAATGGACGTGCGTGAATGACCAGATCTATGAATGGTAATGAAGCAAAAGGAGTGTGTAAGGATTGGAGCACTGAGCAGGTGGTGTTCTGTGGTACTCGTACCTGCCACATATAGGGGAAAAAAGCGTCATTTAAGCTTAAGCATTTTAACATTATCATTAGCCCAACCACTCCCTAACAGGACTCCATGATAATAAGGTAACATTCAGCAATAGATGAATAGCAAGAAAGGCTCATCGTGACCGGCAAAGTGAATGGAAAAAGCTTCGTGGACGCAGCCCAATACGTTGATCCGACCAGATCCGCACCACTCTTGACTCTTCGGTTCGTACGATGCCCTTCACACTTCCAGAGACAAAAGCAAAAGATGAAGGAACATCGTGAAAAAAAAGGTGATGAAGCAGGCAGGTCACAACTCTCAGCATTGAGAAGTACGGCGCAAGGAGGACAACCCTTTTTTTCATTTATCACTTCACTTCATTTGACGATGCAAGTGTTTCGGTCGTACTTTTGGCAGTCGTAGCATATGTCAATCAATCATCCACTACAATAACAATTTCATACAAACTCTTCTAGTCTACAAAGTCATTTCCAGCACATCTCGATAACGATAAGGGCACACAACAATGTTTTCGTTCGATCAGGAGCTCGTGCCTCTGAAATGAAGTTGGGTATTAGGAACGTTGCTATCTCCCGGACTATTTCCAATTTGTTTGTTAACATTTCCTCCGGTGAGCATACTACAAGTTTTCAGGATAGTTAGAGCTAAATAAAACTTTGTAGAAATAAACTAACAAAGTTTTATTTAGATGCGGATGTTCACCTAATTGTGGTTATTGCATGCTGTTGGTAAGTGACAAACTGCAAAAAAGTGAGATGATATTGTCGAAAACTAAAAACAAAACTCTTGATAAAAGCAGTTGTGGGCAGTAAATGAACTAACATAATATCATCACGCCTGCAACCCCCGCAGAGTTAGGCAGAGGTGTACCTGTAATAGTACATCCACATTTCGCCAATTATGCTTAATTCCCATGTAACAGAGGCCGAACCTATTGCCATCAATAGGGCGTGACTCCGGGCTGCTACTGATAAATTCCAGATGGGAAAACTCAATAACACTTTGCCCGACCCGGGGATCGAACCCGGGACCTCATACTAATCAGTAGCACTTGTGACCACTTGACAAACGAGGCAGTCTAATTTTCAATTATATTATAATTATCATCACCATCACACCATCTATATTTCCATCTGTTATCATGTATTGATGTAATATCAAAACTTTAGGTATCTATAAAATACAACCCCAAAGATCCTCAACCCTTTAAGAAACAACATTATAAACAACAATACTGCCCAAACCCAAGTCCAGAAAACACAATTTTCATCACACAAAAGTCATCAACATAAAGTGTCACAAATAATCGAAATTAGAATTTATTAGTGCTGCGTAGGGGTTCAATTTTGGTTCCGTGTGTAGCAATAATGCGTAAAAAACTCATCTCCGTCACCCTACCCCCTTTCCCCCCTATTCACCCCGTCTCAACCCCCCGGGCCCGGTGAAATATGATGTTTTCCCGTCCCGTGTGGACACGATTAGAAAATTCGTCGCGATGCGTTGTAGGCACTCAACACTATAGTGATAGTTTTCTTATGTACGTAGGCAGTTTCATTTGAATATTACTTTCTTGGAGCTTTTATTTTGTAAAGAGGTGGGTGGAAGAGTAGGTTAAGTTAGTGTGAGTAAAGTTTGTGTTTCTGTATTGTGAAGAGAGAGGAACAAATTTTTTATAAAAAAAACTAAGGTTTGCAGATCTTTCTTATTCCAGACACTACCTACATGGATGATGATTTTCGCAAGATTTACCTGAGTAGAATCTATAAATACCTACTGTAAAACTAAGTCACTTTTCAGAGCTAAGGGAAGAACACAGAAGTGTTCTTCCCTTAGCTCTTCTGATCTACATAGTGGCTTTTGATGCGGTGTATATCTTCCTTTTCATTTCGGAAAGGTTACGTGACAGAGCTGTCTTTTATTTGACTTGGATCTAGCATGGAAGTCTTGATGTTTTAACTGTATGTAGAAGGTACGCGTGCAAAATAGAGGTGAGTCCTTAGTTTGAGTATAATAATGTTCATCTATTTCTTCATCTCCTGCTTTAGTTCCCTAATTTCTTAATAAGCTAACCCAAAATAAAGCCTCCTCATAACCCATCACTTAAAATCCTTTTCTTAAAAAATAAACACAAAATTTCCTAGTAATATGACGTCACCAATTCCTTTGCAATGCGCTAATGTAGGCATAAATCATACAGGGCTGCCCTGAGTCCAACGAAGGATCAAAGCCTATATATCAAGCTAATGCTGATATGATATGTTAAATAAATATCGACGCCAGGATATTGGGTTTGGGTAACAAATCGAAAATGATTGTGACATGTGTACAAAGTGAAATGTTTTGTGAAATATTTCTTTGCGTATGAGACAATAGATGGGGTTTCAAAGTGTTGAATAAGGATCTAATAATTGGATATAATAATCATTATATCCAATTAGATCCTTATTATTAAGCAAAGATTTCACCTAATACAAAGTAAAAAAGAACACAGATTACCGTAAGTGTTCATGGTGTCATTTTGTCCATTTCTTGGACCTAATGGGTTTAAGTTCCAATAAGTCTATGCTGTATAAATCTCCCAGCGAATAAGTTATGTTAAATGCTGTACCTATCATTAGTACAGCAGCAATCACAGCTCGCTTCGCCTTCACTTCACCTATATTGGAACGAGATAATTCTTAGAGACCAGATATAATTACGTTTTCTTCTCTAACGTCAGTCAGTGTTTAATAAGATATACCATTGAGTAATAATTTTACTATCTTAAGTCTAGCTGTTTTCTATATTTCCCCCCTTTTTAATTCACATGTTTTTGACTGTCGCAAGCTAAAGTAATGTGTATTGTATGTCCACTTTATTTTTAAAACTCCATTGAAGAACAAAGAACTAGAAAATATAAAACTAAAGACGAAAACAAGCAAACGAACAGAAAACTGAACATGTTTCATTAAAGGAAGCTTTTACAGCAATGCTTCAAACTTTGTACTGAAAGAGGTACGTGGAGTTCTATTTACTCCGTTGTAGTATCAAATCTATTTGTCTGAAGTATGACAAACTAGGTTCCACCCGAAGGACATTCCGGTTGAAAACTGTGTTTTACATTTTTGTACGCTCTTCTTTTTGATGTACTACAAAAGTACTTAATATTTCTAGATTATACAGAGTGTAGGAGACATCGTCGCGCATTTCTGGATACCATGAGATCAGCTCTTGTTCGTGGACCCCACAACGCTGAAATTTCTCGTCAGCTTTTCTAAACTAAACAAGATGTTTCTAATTACCTTTTCACTGCTTAAAACAAAGACTTTAAATATAGGAAGGAATTATAGGAAAATGGTAAGTTTTTACAGTATCAAGTAAAAACAATAACAGAAAAGACATATAAATTTGGACAAAACTGTTTCTACGTTAGGGTTAAGAACACATGGCTTCCGGATGTGCGTTGATGTCCCTTTCGTCCACCTCTTTTCTTGTCGTTTAATACAAAAACGGCAAGTAAAGAGGTGACTATTATGATAACCATTAAAGATTTTAGTGGAAAAAGAAGATATGTTGCGCTGACCTCAAATTAGTTGGGCTGTAGACAAAAGAATGATAAAACAAAAACACTAAATATCGTAATACAGCATCTCATGCTTGGCGCAGTAGAGTCCACTACTGCGATAGTAGCTGGTGGGGCAATTTTTTCATATTGCAACCAAGGGCCTGTACCAACAGGCGACGACGATCTGGCAATTTGACAATTTTTCAAGTTTCTTGTCGCTAAAATAATAATTGTATTTTCTTCTGTAATTCACAGTACCTGTCGATAAATCCTATTCATGTGGTATCTCTTTTATAAACTATTAAAAAATATCGGTATTGAAAGTTACACCCAGTATGGCTTACTGGTCTACTGTTACTGTTGCTTCAAAAGCGGTAAGGAAAAACATCCAGAGGAAACCGGTCATGGCGTGCCCGAGATATATTTTTCTACGGCATATGTAGTCAAGTCAAAGACCCATTGGTGGTATGAAAACTCTGACATCAGGTTTGTTACTAACTTACATGAGAAGAAGAGAGAGGAGGGACATGAGGAGATGTCGGGACGACCTGGATGTCTTCCTTGAGAATTGGAGAGAGGTGGCGCAGAATCGCGACCGATGGAAGGAATAGAGGGAGGCCTTTGCCAGCAGTGGGACAATTTGGGTTAAATAAGAATAATGGAAATGGAATGCCTCTCCACTCCTCAAGCACCTCAGGTTATGTTGCCCTCTTGTCGCTACGTCACTGTGTGCTAGCGGCCGTTCCAGAGGGCCCATTACTGAGTGTGCAAGTCACCCCCTGCCATTTTATTCGTGTATTTATTAAGCATTGATGAGGCAGGGGCCATAGTCCTTCCATAGTACTAGGTAACCAGTTCACCTTATCCACCCCTAACCTATAGTCCAATACATTTGTTGTTTTAGTCTACAATAGTCCTGCACTAGTCGTAGGTTTTCCTTGGGTGCATTTGCATAATGCATACAGGGAAAATCTGCGATTGGTGCCGCACTGCATTAAAAACGACAAAGGGCCTCTGCGAGTTGGCGTAGGCTCCTCGTACGACTTCCAAAGGTCCGGAACCCAAGGGTTCCGAGAAATATCAGCGCATAAAAATAATAATAATAATGAGAAGAAGAAGATGGCTTACTATAAGATCTGGTGATTCTGTAAAAAATGTACTTTAGTGACTAATGGGTGTGGATTATTTCTTATTGAACCATCCTTAACAACCAATTTCTAAACCCTAACATGCCTATACCTATATCATCTCCATACTCACACACTTTAATAGTATTATTGGAAAATTGGCTCCGCGTCCCTACTGTTGACGAAATTTCGCTATCACTACACCGCATCACAACCAATAGGGTGTGTCGGTTCACACTATCTACAAAAGAAATTACATGTTCCTCTCTATCAGGTGGGGGGTGGGGGCATGACGTCAGAGCAACGCCTCGAATAAATGTGATGGAAATTGGAGGATTTGTTTACCCATATTCTCACACTTTTGACACTAAAAGGTAGAGCGAGCGTGTGCATGTGTGTGTGCGTGTGTTACTATTGTTTTTGTTTGCTTGTGCGCGTGACTGTATTTCGTGAAGTGTGTTTGGGGACTTTTATGATGGTTAGTTAGTAAGACGCTTAGGGCCTATGCATACTGTGACCTTTTTAGGAAATATTAAACGAATGTAATTATTTTCTAATACTTTGAGCGTGATTAAACCAGCCATGTCGATCGTAAATTTCGGTTCTAACCCTTATTGATTAGGGAAAATGTTTATTTTGGATTCAATTGGGCTAGTCAAGCCTAGTGAGTACATGTGTGCCACTATTATACACTACTTATATTTGTATTAGTTTATGATTTGATTTCAATTGTGAGATTGTATTGTCTATTATTTCTTTAATTGGTTTGTTGGTTAAAATATATACCTAAAGAATTATATATGTGAAGGTAGAAGATAAAAAATGATTGTATGTGGACATAATATTAGAGCAGGCTATGAGCCTAGACCAGGCTTACGACTTATATCAGGATCTTGAGAAAACAAAAGATCGAGCTACTACTATGTCTTTTTTTCTTATTCATAGTTAGATATTAAGCAAAAAATCTTCAATCGTCGGAAAACATTGTTTTAAAATTTCATGAAGACAGGGAATTTCTTCGCCATCACCACCAATTCACATCAAAGTAAATAGTTACATTACATTCAATTTCCAAATTCGACTCGTACGTCATGAGCCAATTGTAAGTTAACACCTCGACACCCGGCAACCGAAGTTGTGCCCAATTCAATTTATTTAGCGATTTTCAGAACAAAAATATTTTTGGCGAGCTATTTATCAGACTTCGAAGATCGTCGCACTACCAACGTTTTTATGTGTTACCTCCACAGATATAGAAAGACCTAGATAATGCAAGTATCACGATCTGTATGAAAACCAAGCGTGCCATTTTTTGACTGTACGCAATGTAATACAAATGTTTTGTTTTTCTCAAATTAGGTATTACTAGGTATTACTGAGGATATTAGATTAAAAATAATTGTATTTTTTAAATTAATAACGCATAATATTAATCACAAAATGACTTACCGATGAAAGGAAATGGAGCTCAAAAGTCAAAACTTACGGTTTTTGTACGTAAGCTAGGCAGGCACGCGAAGTAGTTGCTCTTGCGCTATCTAAGTCTATCTATATCTGTGGTTACCTCACATACAAACTGGAGTGCGATTACGTAATATATTCCGTTGTCGTGTGCCTCCAGCCATTTTTCTATTCGTTCCCGACTTTTGAAGGTGTGCAAAAGACGTGGTATTACTATGCCTAATTCAAACGAAATGTGTGGAATGAAAATTGTTATGTGTTAGGTTGGTTAGGTTAGTAATCGGAGTAGTTTTGTTGTGTTATGACAGGATGTAAAAACAAAGGAATTGTAAGGAAGGTTGGATTGTTACAATTCGTGGTGGAAATGAGCATAGAAACATACATACGTACTTTAAAAACTAACATCTTTTTCCCATGAGAGGCAGAAACTACAGAGTGCCATATGCTACGATTCTCCATACTTATTTTGCTTTGTTTACAGTGGTACTTTGGTTACATGCTGTCATACACACACGCCGGGTGCGAGTAGGTATTACGCACCTGACCTTTCTGAAGAACTCCACCAATAAAGTCTATGTATGTCCTTCTAGGCATCCCTTCCCGGCGTTCTCTTTCATCTGCCATGTAAATACCATTCTAAACATAGCAACGTACTACTAAATTAAAGAGATCTGTGAATAGTAATAACAACACTCTAACTATATAGGATGACTGGTAATTAGTGACCGATACAAAAACACGTGATTGTACTCATGAATACAAATAAGTTTCCCAAAGAAACTTTTTTTTAAACTCATCAATTTTCAATTAATTCGATTACGTCAGTACTGCACAACGAGTGCGGCGGGGGTGGCGGGGAAGCGTGTGACACTATAGATCGTGCCGATTTGTGCCTACTGTGATCGATCACAGGCGCGCGCGCGGGAATGTCAAACAGCGTTTTTAATATTTTATTGTGTTACAAGTTGTTGTGTATAAAAAAAAAATTTCTTTGGGAAAGTTGATTCACATCATGAATACAATCACGTGTTTAAGTATCGGTCACTAATTACCAGTCACCCTATATAGTCATACTATTATTTTAAACTAGGGCAAGTACAATGAAGTAATTATTACTAACCAGCAAACGTCTCGCGGTTTCATCCGCATAGGTCCCGTTGCCGGGAATACAGGAATAAAAAACCTATGTGTTAATCCAGGGTGTCAGCTAACTCCATACCAAATTAAATTTAAATCCATTTATAAGTTTTTACGTGAAAGAATAACAAACATCCATCCATCTATCTATTCATACTCACAAACTTTCGCGTTTATGATATTAGTAGGATATTACTTAAGTGACTATTACTAGGATAGTCTTTATTGATTCAGTTTTAAGCAATGATATATTATATTCCAGGTACCTTATGTACAGACATCAAGTTACCCCAACGTGTAAAATTTCTTTGATCGTTTTTCAACTTTATGTCAAACAGAATAAGGTTCATATTCAATTGGGAAAATTTGACACATTGGGGTAACTTGATGTGTTGGCGTCTGTACCTACACAAATTGGTATCTAAGTAAGTTCAAGAATTTAGCGACGGAAGAGCTCGAGCAGTATTTTTTTTCTTTTTTATTAAAAGTAAGGGACTACTTACACTTACTTAGCTACTTTTAGCTGTTTTCTTCGTTTTGTTTCTTCTAAATAGATTTTGAGGCTTAATTCCATTTCATGCCATCGCTGGGTACAAAGCGAAACAATTATTATTATACGTAATGAGAATACCAACTTTTAATCCCTTTTTCGGAATATTTTGTGAATAAAAAAGTGTAGGCATACGAGTGTTATTATATAAATCACTCATTAATCTACGTGTTTTGGTTCTATCACAACAAAACCTATCATAACTATCTACTATTATATCTATCTACGACTTCTAACTTACAATAAGCAATAACACCAAAAATACTGTAGTGCGTCCTCATAACATAAGTAATAATATCGCGTAAATTTAGTCGAAAGAAAGGACCTAATAGGAGGGCCGGGCACCAGTCCAAGCTTATCTAGGAAACCGTAAAATTTATGTTAATGACACCCCTTAGTAAAGGAAGCGACGTTAGTAATAACAGAAAGAAAGAAACAAGGACATATGAAGTAAAGAAAGAAAATATAACAAGGAAAGACAATAACGAAGATTTTAGTAGATAAAATCGCCAACAAGTATGGTCAATCTTTAAGGCGATTAACACACGGCACCGCGCACCGAGGCGGTTGGCGGTGAAGCGGATATCATGTCGCATTGGCTTCTATTAAATCCGTTGATGCCTTACACACAGACACCGCCCAACCGCGCGGTTGAGCGGGGCGCCAGACCTCCAGAACCGCCACGGTGCGCGGTGCCGTGTGTTAACGCCAAAAAGATGAGATGAAAATGAGGTAGTACAAATAACGCTACACTTATCTGACAGAAAGATGGGCCGAGGCTGACCACTTTTGATCTGATGGTTAAATATCTCGAAACCCCGCAAGCAAGCCGTATTGCTCATAACAACCACGCAAGATAACTTGGCGCTGCAAACTAAAAAGACCTGACCTCAAATGCCAGGACAAGGTAGGGCAAAAGTAGAAAAACAGAAAGAAACACATTAATTAGGAATAGGTTGAAACACGCACAAGGTTAATAAATCCGCATCAGCTTTTGCATTTCCTTGCTATGTAGGAGTTGAGATCCAGTCTAACCGAAGGCACTTGCACACCAGTATAACCCCAACTGACCTCTACTATACAGCTACTGGGTAACACGATACTCTCCAGTAACACTGGTTGGCCTTCTCTTTCTTTTCCGTGTGAGTAGTGACTTGCCGCTTGAGCTATGGAAAGGGTTATGCTCGGAGTCTCTCTGCGAGATCGAATCAGAAATGAGGAGATCCGTAGAGGAACCAAGGTTACCAATATAGCCCAGCGGATAAGCAGGTTGAAGTGGCAGTAGGCAGGGCACATAGCACGGAGGACTGATGACCGATGGGGTCGAAAGGTTCTCGAGTGGAGGCCACGTATCGGCAAGCGCAGCGTAGGACGTCCACCCACAAGGTGGACAGACGACCTCATTAAGGCCGCGGGAACGCGCTGGATGCGAGCCGCTTCCAACCGGTCTTATTGGAGATCTATAGGGGAGGCCTATGTCCAGCAGTGGACTTCCTATGGCTGAAATGATGATGATGATGGTGATGAGTGACTTACCTGATGACAAAGTTTTGTACAGTCCTTATAGGTCTCTGACTTGGCTTCTTAATATGCCATCTAGAAATGTCTCTCAGGCGCATATTGTGTTCCTACACCATTTTTGAAGTTTGACTTTTCAGGTTCAAATGCGCACTGTAATTTATACAATACGCATGTGAATTTAAAAAACCAGAGATGCAAGCCTGAGGTTTATACTCGAGACCTTTGTCTTGGCAGTTCACCGATACCACCGTTTTGTTTTGGTGCAGTACGGAAAATCTTCATGGGTGTCCTTCGCCTCGGGGAGGGCAGAGGGGTATGTGAGACTCTTACAGACTAAAAACCACCCTGGTGTTCCGTTTCACACCTGCGCCGGGGGTCATGGAAACAGAAGATACTTTAACAAACCTTGACTGACCGAACCAACCACTAGGCTAGCACTACTACAGTGGCTCTGGCTGATGACTGTTTGGTATATAAATGTGAAACCTATAAAATAGAAATAGCATTTCTCTAAAAAAAGAAAGTAAACTTATCATGATAACGTGCCCTCTTTAAATGAACGTAAGGGGGTAGGTATTGGTGCGGTGGCGTTCGATTTGCATTTGTTTCATTATTGGGATCAATTGTATCGTCAAGGGAGTGCGGGGTTAGGTTGTAGCTTTATGTTAGTATTGTCGTGTGTGTACTTAGATTGTAATAATATATTGTGCAATTTGATGTGTGTGTGTGTGATGGGGTACCTGTACCTATATCAAGTACTATGGATAGACCTTTTAAGGCAGATTTTGTTTAGGATATATGACATATACAATAAGTCTTTCGGGTTTAAATCTTGAGCTTCTGTGGCCTTTCTCTGGCTCCTTTCATCATTAGACAACAGATTACATGGTAGACACAATGTTACAGTATTGTCACCCTGGCTTCAGCTTAATTCAATGCTGGTAAAATGCATCAAAAATTGAGTTTCAAAATGTTGTGTTCTTGGATAACAAGTTCAAACTTCGATTACAACAAATTATGTTCCAAAAACTTCACCCGTTCATTTGAATGTAACAAGTTACAGTGCTACGGTTAAGTGCATAATTCTAAAATTGTATTAAAAGTGTAAATTATTGAAGGAGAATAGAAAAGAATTGCTGATTGGTTTGACAGTGTTGTTTGGAGCTTTATCGATGTATTTGTCAATAGAAGACCAATATTTCAGTAAAAACCTTGATATATGCCCTTACGTACTTAATGATTATGAGCATTTCTTTTTATATGACCTCAAATATGACCACACATTACCAAGTACCGAGACACGCTGTTAGAAACTCCCTAAAGAAGTTGGTTAAAAAGTTTTTTGACTAAGTTCAAAATACCGCAAATGATCACTTCTCACGTCAATGTTCACATTCAACAGCACCATTAGAAATTACTCCATCTTTTTCGAAAATAACCATTCACCAAAATATGTTAATCGTCATTTCACGTACGTCCCTTACGAATGTCGACTACCACAAAGATGGGATCCTAAAAACTACAGAAGCACGCAAAAAACGTAGCTTCAAGCAGGCAATTCATTCGTTCATTCGTTCTCATATCCGGTTATCGCCGGTTTATCATACGCCCGGGGCCCAGTGTAACTCCTCCCGAGATTATTTTAAGCTTCAACCCTAAACGTTTGATTAAAGTACCATTCTTTGTGGAATTGCCCTTTTCTGGTCGGTAAATAGGTTGGCAATCGAGATATTATTGTTAGTGTCATTACTTATGTCATTTTGTGTAATAATAGTGGAAGTTCTTGCTGATCTTTGCAATGTTCGATTTTAGTTCAAACCTTATAACTGAGATTTAAACTAGCTATCATCGACTAACCGAGCTGAAATTTCGCATACACGTTTGGTTTGAATGACAATACAAATGTCAAAGTTAGTTTTAAAAAAATATACCTAGGTAGGTACTTTGTTTTGATCTGTTAGTAGTTCAACAATTACCTATTTTTCCGAATGCAGGAAAGTATAAAGGAATCCTTCAATATAATTTACAGGACATTACACCTATACCTGCAGTGTATTCATCGTTATATAAAAAAAAAAACAAAATTGCTGTGGCTACATTAAAAAACTCAAAAATAACAATAAGTAAAGAACATTATCTGAAACAACTAATTTGCTTAACATCAAAGAACACAAAAGCAGCGGAAAACACAAGAAAAAACCCACTTTAAATACAGACCCGATAAAATTAATAGCATCTCTTCGTCTACCCTTTGGGAAGTGCAATCACGCGTGTAGAGGCTGCGTCGCTTTGTCCCATTCTCCCCTTTTCTTTTATAATTTTCTCGCCTGAGGCAGAAGCTCGGACCGCGGAAAAAATGTAATGCCTTGAAAGGTTTCTCTACGTACTATATTGCAATTTTTGGGTGTCGTAAGATAGATCTGTACACCTCCCCTAAGTTTGAAATACGTGAAGTGTGTTTTAAATGTTTTGAGGTTTTGAATATAAGGGTGTACCTACTGAGTTTTTTGAACTTTTGAATATTATTAAGTAGTGTTAGAAGGTTTCAAAGACTGTAAGGTGGTGGATTAGGAAGACGCTGGAAGGCAGTTTTAAAACAGTTGGTACGGATAAGTAAACTGTTTTTGTAGAATAATGAGATAATTAAAGCATTTGTCATGTTATACTGATTGATACTAACTTATTTACATAGAGCCCCACCATAAGGTGGGGCTCTATGTAAACCTTATTAAGTTATTATTTGTCAGTTTTTATGGTGTAGCTATTATAAAGAGTATTCTATTCTATAGTGGGTTTAGCAATTGCAACTGATTTATCTTAGTCATAGTCCTATTAAAAATTTCACAACTGAAAAGTTTTGACCTTGCCACTATCAAAAGAAGAAACAGGTTTACAGCTCGTCATTTTATTAAGACTGCAATTAACGTAATGAATCTTAATCTACACTGCAATTTGAAATGCATAATATCAACATTACAATAAACTTTTTGATAAAAAAAAACTAAATGAAGAATAAGATAGAAAAACTATTCGTAATTACTAAATGGATCATAAATCCTCTCATATATGTTTTTCTCCAATGTAACCTACCAACCAAAGAGATTTATTTATAAAACTAAGGTTTATTAAGGTATAATGATCCCAAACGTCCCATAAAGAACAGCCATTGATTTACAGCTCTAACACATTTCAACTGAATCCATTTGCAATCCGCTCCCACAACTATTCCAAATAAAAGGAATTCCTCGTACAAAAGGGAAACCTGGGAAAAAGAAATAAAAAATATAATAATTCAAAATGGCGTCTGGCCACTTAATAACTGGCTGACACCATTGGGAAATATAATTTAATTTTTCTTTAGCGCCGTACCGTTCGTTCGTAATTCAAATGTGTATTTCTGTCCTTGTCTGGCGTTTCCTCGGTTGTGTCCCCCCCTCGCGCCTGCCCCCCTCAAACTTCCGTTTGTTCGGGCGCCCCGTGTCACCCAGTGTTCTGGACAAGAAATATTTGCGATATTGTGTATTAGATGATTTGTGTATTCGCATGTACGTGGTGGGAATTTATAGAACGTACAGTCGTGTAGAAATTGTTCGATGGTTACTCCTCGTAGTTAATGGTACTCTCATCAAAAGTTTTTAACAAGCTCCAGAGCGATGTTGTCTGTTTATTCTGCCTCTGATGTATTCCAAATTATTTGTAAAAGTTTGAGATACATACAAAGAGAAATTATTTTTCTCCTATGCTTGTCTGGAATAAGGAGTACTAGAAAGTCATTTTAGTCAAAAAAATATGAAAGGTATGCATAATGAGGTTTAAACAAATAGATAGACATTCATCTTGCTAGTTATGTTTAAGTCCCATTTAATAGGAGGCAGCCTATTGCCATTGATCGGGCACAAATCTATACTCTGGACTGCTACTGAGCAATCCCAGATGGAAAAGCTTTATAAACCTTTGCCCGACCCGGGGATCATGCCCGGGACCTCATGCAAAGCAGCGGCGCTTGCGACCACTAGACAAACGAGGCAGTCAGACCAACGCGAGGAAAACTTACAATGGGCCTCATCAGAAGGCTTACAGTCAGTCAAAGGGCAATGGAGAGGGCTATGCTCGAAGTTACCTTGCGTGATCTTGCGTACCAAGATCACACGACATAGCCCAAAGAATAAACAAACTTAAGTGGCAGTGGGTAGAGCACATTACTCGCAGATACAGAACAGATGGTCGTTGAGGCCGTAAAGTTCTGGAGTGGCGACCACGTACCGGAAGACGCAGCGTTGGAAGGTCTTCCACAAAGTGGCGCGACGAAGTGGTGAGCGTCGCGGGAATCCGATGGATGCGAGACGCACAGGACCGGTCGTTGTGGTGACACTGTAGGAAGTCTGTGAAATTGTAGGGGGTAATCTTTAGAACTAAACCGATTTGGAAAAGTTACCAATTTATAGAAAGCCATATTGTTAATAAAATTGTGAATAGCTTTATTTAATTTTCAAAATTAGGAGGCACTGGAGGGGATGTTTATGTACGGAATGTACGCGGACGTATGTTCAAAACTAGATATCCTAATAAATTCATTATTTCTGGAACGAAAACTGAACTATACGGGCGGAGTAGCTATCCTATGTGTATTCAGATTCATAACAAGATTCCTAACCAGATTAAAGAACTCCTAATGGTCCGGTTCAGAAGGGCTTTGCACGGATGGTTTATTGAGAATCCGTTCTATGACATAAAAGAATTCCTTGACTTTACATTCTATAATTCTATAAATAAAACTAATCCATGTTATGATTGAATATGTTAAGCTACTTTTGTACTGTTATTTTAAGAACTTTTGTAACCATATTTTGTCTGCAAATAATCTTGGACTTTGACTTTGACGAAATCACGAGCAAAGTGCTAATCTATACTTCTATACTAATACTAATACTAATAATCTATATCTATACTAATCTATACTAATATTATAAAGAGGTAAAATTTGTTTGTTTGTAAGTTTGTATGTAGGGGGTAATCTTCGGAACTAATGATCCAATTGTAAAAAATATTGCACTGGTGGAGAGCTACACTATTCCCGGATGACATAGGCCACTTTTTATCCCTGTAATCCCACGGGAACAGGAACTACGCGGGTGAAACCGCGTGACGTCTGCTAGTAGTTAATATAAGTGTGAAATCATCAATCCACTTGGAGTTAGCTTGGTAATCAATGTTGCACTGTATGATTAATGAGCTCTGCTCTGCAATGGAATAGTAACAGGCTTGTATTACCACGTAACGTCACGCCTGTAATCTCCATTAGCTTAGACAGAGGTGTACCTTTCTGTATTACACTAATATTTGGCCAGTTATGTTTATCTTTATGATTTAAAAGGCAAGTCTATTGCCATCAATCATGTACAGACGCCAGCACATCGAGTTACCCCAATGTGTTAAATTACTTTGATCGTTTTTCAACTTTATGTCAAACGGAATAAAGTTCATATTCAATTGGGAAAATTTGACACATTGGGGTAACTTGATGTGCTGGCGTCTGTACAAATTCAGACTTAGACTCAGATGGAAAAAAAACTTAATAACACTTTTACCTGACCCGAAGTTTGAGCACGGGACTTTATGCCCATGCCATTGAATTAGAAAAGATTATAATTCAATGGCCCATGCTCATCAAAAGAGGGTAGCATTGTTAAGATTAGCTCGTGAAAATGTAGGTAAAGTGGAGAAGAAGTAAGCTGTCAATCCCTATACCAGTTGAATTCGCCTTAAGGCTCGCCATTCACCTAGTTTTGCAGATTACAATTTGACTCGAATAACGCTAGGTAAATAGCCCGCCATAACTCATCATCATCATGTTCAAATCAAATCAAAACAGTATTTATTTACCAGAATATGGTATGAAAGGTTTTACAATGGTTTTGTTTCGGCATATCCAGCCATAACATGGCGTGCAAATGTATGCACAATAATAATTGGCGATGTCAATTAAACGAGCTTACAAATTACAGAATCTATTGATTTGTCTTTTAGATACTCCTTAATAGTATGGTATCTTTTTTGCAGTAATAATTTGAATAATATTTTTCTAAAAACATTGACATTGTAAGTTTAGACAACTATTTGGTGAATTAATCTAAATATTCATAATCATCATCATATTTGTTTCTGTAAATAGGTTCAGACAAACACTATTACATGTAATTTTTTAACTAGAAGGTGAACTTGTTGTTTCACTATCTGACTACTCTGAGCAGAAACACCGAAAGAAACTCAGAGGCTAAAGTCTCTTTTAAAACCTTCATGCAACAGAAGACACTCCAAATTGTTACATATAGCTCGTACATTATCATAAATTACTTCCTTAAATCAGCATGCAAAGTAACCACAGGGCACCTATAAAACTATGCAAAAAACTATATTTACTGACGTCACCTAGAGAGGTTTGAGGGCAGGTGTGAGAGTAATATTCTAATGTTGGTAAGAGCGTCCCTCCATCCATAATAATATCCCCTCCCACACCTCTGCACATAAAGCTAGGTGATACAGTAGGTATGTAACATGTATAGATAAGTGGGATGATCTTTAAATTGAGTTAGATGATAAGGTTTAGAGTATGGATGAAATTGTTTTTTGGGCCAAGTGCTTTGCTTTTTGTCTTATTATTCATTTTCATATTATTTATTTGCATTCCACAGTATAAAAATATTTTAAAATAATGCTTAAAGTTACGCACAATCATGGACCCTGTAGGGCACAGCAATAATTTAATAAAATTGAGTATAACAATAACAATAAAACTACAAATTATTTTTTAATAAATTTGAGCATTTATCTTATTAATATTCCTATTTAATTACATTAAAAATAAATGAGATCAGCCGGTCGATTCAGTAAAAGTCACGCCGTGAAAACTTGAGTGAAGTGAACTGTCAATGCCTAGCATTAGTATGGAATGACAGCTCAATTCGCCCTCACTGCACCTACATTTTCACGCGATGATTTGACCAGAATCGTACTGGATTTAAAATTAATCTAAGGTGTCTGTTGGTGAACAATGTGGACTGTAGATATTAAGGATGGGTTAGAGATGGTAGAAACACTGTTAGTATATTATAATTGCTATTTAATACTAGAACAAACTGTGTAAAAAGCAAAGACATTCAATACCTATAGACCGGACATCACAAACAAAATTTTCGTCCGAAAAATTGTGTCCTACCGGACACAAGTCTAAGAGTTTTCTTCTGCTCCGCTGCAGCTCCAATAGTCACATATTATTCTCGATGGCGTTACTGAGACATGGGATCAAAGTTTTTCTAAGACATTTTCTTGACATGCCCGCTCTGTAGTCTTTTAAATCTCTTTGGTAAAAAGCAGTGGATCACTGACACTTGACAACATAAGAAAAAGTCACCAAAAAATGGAACAACCATTCAAAAATATACATAGTTCTTAAAAAGGTGGAATCCCAGCCAGTTGCCAGTAATGTATGTTTGTGTCTTGCAAACATATTGTACCTACTTAAGATTGTCTAAATTAGGTTTTGCCTTAATTCGTTCTTAAAAGATACAATTTCGTTATTAAACTTCTAGATAATACCTATATAGAAGATTTTATAAAAAAAAATAGGTGTTGTTCATTCCTGTAATCTGGATTTTACGAGACATTTTAACAAGTGGAACAAGCAAAATTAGCTTAAAAGTATCGAAGTTAGTGTTTCCTATCCGGTTTAAAGACATTATAGAAAATCATTACTTCGCTTCGTTTCTGTTCCTTTATTTATTTTATTTTACAGAAGGCTAACAGACTAACAAAGCATTGATACAAACAAGTGAAATAATAATAACAGCTAATTACAAGCTCCCACACATAGATAAAAAGTCGACAAAAAGAAAGTACCTACAGACGCCAGCACATCCAGTTACCCCAATGTGTCAAATTTCTTTGATCTTTTTTCAACATTATGCCAAACAGAATAAGGTTCATACTCAATTGAGAAAATTTGACACATTGGGGTAACTTGATGTGCTGGCGTCTGTACATTCAAGGTAGTCATAAAAAAAACTATTCTTGAAAAAACATACGTGCTAAAAGCTGACTCGACATAATATAATTAACTTGACTGACATTCTGCCTGTAATTAGTAATTGAGAAGGGTACATTTATAATGGGTCAGATGGTAACAATCAGAATGGAAATACTGCCCTGTCGTCATTTTTGGGATTGTCACTTTTTTGCAAAAATGACACCTCAAGGGGCTAATGTATACATTTAATTATAGGTCAGTTAGTAACAATCAAAATGCAATCCAAGATTATAAGCACACAATACTACTGCCCTGCTAATTGTAAATGCAATAATACTTAGTAATTTTTGGGATTGTCACTTTTTTGCAAAAAATACACTTCAAGGAGCTAATGTATGCACACTTTTAATTATCGGTCAAGTTGGCAACAATCTGAATGCAAACCAAGATTATAAGCACTCATTTATACTGCCCTGCTAATTGTAAAGGCAGTAATCGCCATTTTTGGGATTGTCTCTTATTTGCAAAAATGACACCTCAAGGGGCTAATGTATACACAAAAAAATAATGTAAGTGCATGTTTTTTTTTGGTATACTTCAAACAAAACATGTTTTAACTCGCATTCTTCTCCGAACCACCATTTTGCATTTTGCAGAATATTAAAACATATCTGACTATCTGACTTCCACAACTTATGGGAATTATGATACCCACGATTCACCTGGAAGTCAGAGTTTCTATCAACCCGTACCGACTGTCAAAGATCTAAAAATGACAACTGAGAGCAACAGCTTATAATGCTTTTCGTGACACAGAGGGGCTTGATATGGAATGAATGTATTTATTTATTTAACGACTTTGGAAGGCTTACAGCTAAATACAAAGGAAATAAGTAACAGTAAGGTTATCTGACTGAATAGTCAACCATCCACGGCAAACGTAGTTTTACCTTCAGTTGACCCGTGCTGCTATCATTTACCCACAAGCTGTGTAGAAACAAAATGTAATTTATCTTTTTTTTCTTTATTTAGGGACTCTAATACAAATGTAGTATGCCAGTCCCATCGGACCTTAAAACGTAAAGTTAATGTAACGTAAATCGTTAAAAAAATATGTATCTATCTTATAGGGCCATAATTATTATCATCAACTCAGTAAACGCATTTATTGACGCAATATTCCGTCGTAATATTGCGTCGATAAATTTCTTATCAAACGAATTAGTTTAAAATTCTATAGGAAAAATGAAAACAGAACATAATTATTAGTAAAAATCAGAACATTGCAATGCGCCATCTTGGTACTGTTGCTTAAAGTATTATCGCTCGTAGCATTTCGTAGAGGGCAAACAACGAACTGACTACGGAGTACTCGTAGAGTCGTAGCACTACGCAACCATTCACACCTACTTCGACGAACTTTTGCTACTCGAAGTGCGACTAGTCGTTACAAGATGGCGCTGTTTAATAGAGACGATATTTTTTTGTTAAGTTTTAAAATTTTAACTTGCGTGTAATTAAATAAATACAAGAATTTATCGACAATTCCATCGTTTTAAGAATAACATTTTCTCTTATTAATTAATATGTCGGACACATTCCACCAACACATGCTGTGCATCTTCTTCCTGGCCACACACCTCACAGTTTGGAGAGTCAGATTTCTTCATGAGGTAAGCAAAATTGTTTAGTGGAATATGTCCTGACCGCAAACGATGCGCGGCAATAATTTGACGTCGATTCTGTAAAACAAGATAGACTGGGAAAAATGGGTGGGTTATAAAAATAGTGTCACATTGTTATTCGCAAGGTATTGAACCCGTAAACTGTTTTGTCATACCAAAGTACTAATCAAACAATTCGTCATCTACAAATCTCATGTATGATTAGTACTCAAAATAATAACTTTTATCACTAGGTATTGAATTATTGTACGTTCACTATTTATTCTACTTGAGGTATTATTTGCTTTTTAGTATTTACTAAGAGATATAGCGTCTGCGGGTAATTGAACGCCAGTACGCATAACATTGTAAAATACTTTGATAGTGCTACAAATAATGCCTAGTCAGGTACAGTTGAAAAAGGAGATAAGGTTTTGAGACGGCTGTATGCGTCATTTCAAACACTTTCTCTGTTATAATATGCCTAAAATTATTTAGAACGGCATAAGCAAGGCATTGTTTTAGCATTAAATGTGGGTAGGTACCTGGTGGAACTAAAACAAAAAATTACCTAGGCACCTTACGTCTCACGTGAAAATGGGAAAATTAGGCTGAGGTGAGTGAGTGGTTGTGATTTTGCTCCTTGCATTGTAGGTACGTGTTTGTTCGTTACTACACAAGTAGGTACACACTTATCTCTTTTGTTGACTGTACATCACTTTCATTACTCGTTATTTGTTTTAATGGCAGTAAACGCAACTGATGTTTCATAATTTTTCAGCAAACAAATAGTAATTTGTAATCTGAAGGATCGATAAATAAATAAACATTTTTTTTCCAAAAAAAAACACTACCAGGTGAAAAATAACTTCAGCTTCGGAAGTTCGGCTTCGGCTTTGATGGTATTGCTTCGTCTATTATTGGCCACCGACTTCCGAAACTGAAGTTATTTTTCACCTGTTAGTGTTTTTTTAAGAAATCGGTTGTTTTTTTTTGTAAAAAAAAGTTTTTATTTTGCAATTTTTAGTTTCTTCGTATGTAAAGAAAGTCTTTAAAACCTTGAAAGAATCATTTAAATCGATTAACAATTGCAAAAGAAGTTCTTTCTTAACATTAATCTGTACATCTCTGCCGGGTCCCTTTTAAAATTGACAGGCGTAATATTATGTTATGGAAATACAAAAACTCTGCAAAGACATCTGACTGTAGCATCAGTTTTTCTTCACCAAATGATACTAGTTTGCTTAATAAAAATGCTTGATTTGTTACCAAAAATGTAAAAATCGGTACATGTGTAGGTACCTATATAATTAAAGGAGTTCCCTCGATTCCTCAAGGAGCCCGTCATCAGATCTGGGGTTTGATACAAATGGGACCAACCCCTATCAAATAAAAAAAGAATTTTGAAAATCAGTCCATAAATGGCGAGGAAATCGCGTAACAAACACACAAAAAAAAAATTACCGTCGAATTGAGAACCTCCTCCTTTTTTTGAAGTTGGTTAAAAACAAACCTAAACACCTAATGAATCATGGAAGGCTACTTATGCCATAATAATTATGCATAAGGTGCAGTTTTTTGGCCAGCTCATGGGAAAAGTGTATCATGTTCTTTGTTTTCCATTATAAAATAAATACAAGTTTGTAATTTAAAGAAACACCTATTTATTTGAGTCTAAAGTTTGTAATGGCGATAATAAAATTATCATCCAAGTATTGTACAACTGAGAAGGTAAGGTTAATTTAGTCATATCATAAGTTAAAGCAGTCAGTTTATTAAGTATTGAAAACCACTTAACAGTAGGAAGGCTACTTAAATACCGTTGTTCTTTTTTGTGTGAGAGATTTTATGCCGTCCACGGACTTGTAAGTTGCTGCCCACGCCGTTGAGAAACATATATCTCGAGCATGCCGTTTCCGCACGATGTTTTCCTTCATCGTTCCACTAATCAGGTACCACTTAAAATAAGGTAAAGAAAATCAATACTGAAAAAGTGTTAATGACCCAACAATTACCAGGCAGAAAAGACATTGGTGGTTAACACAAACATAGGCTTTAAGCGCAAATCATACATCATTGCGTTCCCCTTCTAATCGAATTCACTGGTATTTCAGTACCTATGCATGTTTTAGGAAAAGTGACTACCTATTTGAGCTCAACCCAGTGCCTTGTAATACGTCATCATTCATCATGTCATTTGTTGTCTAATCAAATGTACCGGAATGTCAATGTTTTAAGTGAAGCGTTTGCCTCTTTGAGTTCCACAACCCAGTGCTTGGATAATACGACATCCCTTGGTTAAACTGGTTGTCAGACTTTCGGAATTTACGACTACTGTTACTGTAAATTACTTCTAATGATCTACAAATGACGGCCAGAACCAACGGTTTAACGCGGAGCGGTCTTGATATTTAATCGTGTGTCCTCTCAGGGTTTAATACCCCAAGAGGACACACCGGTGTCCACGCTGTCATTTGTCTTACTATTGTGTCTCTAATTGACACGATTGAAAGGTTAATAGATGGTCGCACAGAAATTTAGCAAAAAGACTTCAGCAAGCGAAGCCTAACCTATAATTAACATGAGCGGCTATTATTAATTTATTAGCCACTAGCCCCTTTATAAGAGCAAATGTACATTAAACGCCAGTACATTAAACAACCGCAAACTGTTAAAACAATGTCAAAAAACCGGCCAAGAGCGTGTCGGACCACGCTCAGTGTAGGGTTCCGTAGAATATGTAAACGAAGTTAAAAAAAATGCCTGAATATACGATTACCTATACTACAAACTTAGTCCAGAAATTATTTTGTACAACTTTTTGTCTTTTTTGTACAAAAACTGTTTGCATCCAAGTTCCAAATAATTTTCCTAGAAAGTCCTTATAAAGTTCTACTTTACAGATTTTTTTCATATTTTCTAAACTTATGGTTCAAAAGTTAGAGGGGGGGACACGTCATAGTTTTTTACTTTTGGAGCGATTGGCTATTTCCAAAATTATTGACATTATCAAAAAATGATTTTAGTAAACCCCTATTCATTTTTAAATACCTTTCCAACAAAGTATCACACGTTAGGGTTGAAATTAAAAAAAAAACACTTCCTACTTTTCATTATAGGGGGGCTACCCTAATAAAACATTTTTTTCCAATTTTTATTTTACCACTTTGTCGGCGTGATTGATACACGTATTGGTACCAAATTTCAACTTTCTAGGGCTAACGGTCACAGAGATTAAGCGAGGACGGACGGACGGACGGACAGACAGACAGACAAGGCGAAAGTATAAGGGTTCCTAGTTGACTACAGAACCCTAAAAATGAATGATATTCTAACTGTAATAAAGTTGAAAAATGATTAAAGAAATTTAGCACAATTAGGCTTAGCTTGATTGTGCTGACCTATGTACCAAAATAAATATTCTTACCTACCTGTAGAACGAAATCAAATAAGTAATTAGAAAATAGAACTCAACACAATTTTCGCATAAACACTGTAAACAGTCGCAAAACAGTTCGCTCTTGTATTTGCTGAAAGATTGAAGTCAAATCCAGTTTTATCTTTAATATCTCTTATTATTGTTAGAGTAGACGCTCTGATAGGAACACTTGCTATTTGCGAGTCGTATTTAACACTTGAAAGACGTTCACTATGCTGAAAGTCAGAACCGTTATACCCGTTTCTCCAATTTATTTTAATGTCGCCGAGTATTGCTTGTTCGGGATCATTTTAGGTGTTATTATTGGAATTATTGTGTATTATAATGTTATTAATAGGAAGTATAATACGGTTGCCGGGTTCCTGTTTGGTGGGAAGAATATGTCTGTTATTTCCATTACATTGGCCCTTATTGCGAGGTAAGTGTATTATTCTGTTTTTGTCTTTAAACAGTTTTAATTGACTTACCTAATATATCGTTCAAGTTATTTTAATGTCGTTGTGACAAAAGACTAATTCTGTGGTCTTTATCTTGTTTCTAAGCGCTTTGTCAACGAAAGACGAGGTCTTTGGCTTCCTCTAGGTCAATAAAGATTTAAATTCTGTGTATTTTTGTACCATACATTTTAATTATAGCATTTTATTAGTTTCACGAAATATCACACATGTTACAAATCATTGCATAACTATAATAATTTGTTTTTAAATTCTACTAAAGCTGAAGAGTATGTTTATATTTTTGGACTACCACGATAATCTCTAGAACTATCATATCAGTCGGATTTGAATAAATATTTTTGCATTTTTTATTTAGTGATTCGGTAGTAACTAGGTAGGTACACATTTTATACATTCAGGTTGGTGCCAACAAAAACATATTAAAGTTATACCGTGCACCAAAATCACCGACTACATTGTTTTTATCAGCTTAGAAAGGTACTTGGTCAAAAAATGGGGGTGTAAACTTCGATCAATTGATCGAAAGGTGTAAATGAAGTAGTTCAAAATTATGACAGCCCAATTTTTTGAAAAAATATTAGTAGAGGTAAACCAAAGACATTCAATACCTATAGACCGGACATCACGAACAAAATTTTCGTCCGAAAAAATGTGTCCTGCTGGATACAAGTCTATGAGTTTTTTGTAGTACGCTCCGCTGCCGCTCCAATATTCATATATAATTCTAGATGGCGTTACTGAGATGGTATCAAAGTTTTTCTATGACATTTCCTTGACATGCCCACTCTATAGTGTTTTAACTCTTTGAGGTAAACCGAAAGATAAAAAAAGGAACAGTAAAATTAAAACTATGCTAATGAATGAATGACGCTAAGGCTTATCAGCTTCTGGAAACATTTACTTAAGACAAAAGACTACAATGGGTAGTATGGATTTCTACGCCAATAAACAATGCTATCGCATCTCGCGCATGTGACTTTCCATTACAATATTTGCTCCCATACATACATACATAAATTCACGCCTTTTTCCCATGGGGGTAGGCAGAAACTACAGAGCGCCATATGTTACGATTCTTACATACTTCTTTTGCTTCGTTTACATTCATACATGTTGTCATACACACACATCGGTTGCGAGTTCTACGCACCTGACCTTCCTGAAGAACCTCACCAATAAGGTCTATGTATGTCCTTCTACGGCGTCCCCTCCCGGCGTTCCCACTTACATCTGCCTTGTAAATACCTTTCGTTAGTCGCCTTTCATCCATCCTTTCAACGTGACGAAACCATCTAAGCATACTCTTTTCAAATTTTGTTACTACATCTTCTTTTAAACCACAACGTTGCTGTATCACGTCATTCCTCAATCTGTCAGTCATTGTTACACCACACATACTTCGCAAGGCATTTGCTCCCTTATTACATTTTAACCCAAGATCTTCCTACAGATACAGGCTTTTATTCTTCGTGTTGATGTCTCTATTTTCCAGGCTGTAGTCATTACAACACTCATGTTTTCTATTTACTTGATGACTAAAAATGTTATCTTTGTAAGTAGTCGATACTCAGTATATCTACGAATTAAAATGTATGTTATCTCTAAGTAATAAGCTGCTGTGAAAATTAAACTTTGAATCACTTACTACCTCATGTTTCCAGTCACTTGACGAGCATCACTCTGCTGGGCGTTCCCGTTGAGATATACCTCAGAGGCACGCAGTATTGGGCATCAGCTCTCTCGCTCATCATTGTTACTTTCCTCACAGCTGTCATTTATTTACCTGGTAAATATGATGTGTTATTCAATATCGTAATTTAAGGTAATCATTTGTCTAGCATTTCCCAACTATGTTAGGGTCACCTTCAACTCTAACCAGATGCAGCTCAATACCAGTGTTTTACTTGGATCGAATGCCTAACTGACCTGCACTACCCAGTGACTAAATATCACGAAACCCTTGGTAAGCCTGATAGTCTGATTACTCACAACGACAGGCAGACAGCTAGTAGTACCAACAGCATCACGTGCTTTCCGAGGCATTGAGGGCCTTGCTATGTTATAAATGGTAATTGAGACACGATTGCAATAGCAGACTCGAGCCCCTGGTCTATTTTGAAAAATCTCATAATGGTAAACTTACTTACAGTGTTTCACAAACTACAGCTGTCATCAAGCTTCGAATACTTAGAGATAAGGTTCTCAACACACACGAGGACGATAGCTGCTGTACTGTTTGTCGTCAGCAAACTGATGCTGCTGCCTATTGTGCCCTATGTACCACTTATGGCTTTCAGATTAGGTAAGCATACATCTTAGGGGAACCAAATGGATTAAATACGTTGTTATTCTTTCGTGTCGATGTAGCTTGTCTTCGTTTAGATTACCCGGATCAGATTTAAAAGAACACGTTTGAATCTTACCGTATATAGTTTATGATACTTCAGAATATTGCCACTGTGTTCCCAGACTGGTATCTATACAAAATTAAATGGTGTATCCTCAGATGTTTCGTGTCGATGTAGCTTTTCTCCGTTTAGATTACCCGGATCAAATTTAAAAGAACACGTTTTCATCTTACCGTAGGTATATAGTTTAACATACTTCAGAATATCGCCACGTTCCCAGACTGTCCCAATGTTCCCAGACTGGTATCTATAGGAATGTTGTCTCCTCAGATGTAAAACAGTTATCGGCATACATACGATCAGCTGTTCGAGTTAACGTAGAAATTAAATAAAATACATAGTCCTTTGGTGTAAAACTTCGCTACAATAACGTCATATGCTAGGTACGTGTGTTTTTGTTTTCTTATTATTATATCAGTGGTTCAGGAATGTAAATCCGCTCATCAATTCATAATTTACTTGCTTATGGATGACATTGATAGAATAGGTTTTTCATGTAGGTATGTCTGATGCGTCGAGATTTCAATTCCAATCATTTTACTTGAAGGAAAACATGTGTACAACTTACGAACTTGTAACTTGGTCTACTACGTCTGTTTTAATTTCAGTAACAAACGCTTTAGCTGGGCGTGTGACAGCTGTGTTGTGCGTCGTTTGTGCAACGTTCAGTGCTGTTGGTGGATTACGAGCAATAGTATCCATTGGTATTATGACGACATTCTTGGCCCTAGCTGGTACTGCATTGCCAAGTGGTTTAGCACTGTTACCAATGGGATTCAAAAGAATGTGGGAAATTGCGAGCCACGGTGGGAGATTAGTTCTTTATGAGTAAGTTTTTGTATAAACCTTTAATTTTCGCACTAAACATGTAACGTTTGATTTCAAACAGACAACAGAAGATAAGCAATTAAAAATAGACCAATGATATATTCTAGATCAATGACAATAACTTAATTACAGTCGTAACTAGTTACGACTGTAATTAAGTTATAAAATAAGGAAGACGATTAATTACATTATTATGTTAGTGGCAAAAGCCATATTATAACCTTGAAACTGGCAAGAAAACGTTCGATGCTATTAGGATTTTGATATATCGTTTTTTTAATACAAATATAACTTCACCTGTGTTCCTCAAAGAGTTAGGCTACCTAACCTCGACAGGTTACATCACTGTTACTAACAGCAGATACACACATATTTTGCTAGTTATATTTAATTTTCCCTTGTAAGGGCGCAAGCTTAATGGTACTTTAGAAATATTAGATGAGAAAAACCTATTAACACAACGAAACAAAGAAATCAACTCCGCAGCTGACATTATTTGGTTGGCTGCATTTCATAAAGACTTGACTTTAGAAGTGGCTTAACGTGCCATCAATGTAATACTTATCTTATTCTTATCCAATTTATTTTTCAGCCCAGATCCTGAACTAGCGCACCACACATCGTTCTTTGCTGTAACCTTAGCTCTATCAACTAACTGGCTTTGGAAGATAGCGCTAAGTCAATCTACGTTACAGAAGCTTCTAGCAGTACCTACTATAAGTCAGGCTAGACTTTGCCTAACGATATCATGTGTTGGAGTGATACTTATGAAGCTATTGTCCTGTTTTCTGGGATTGGCGCTTTATGCGTGGTTTGCTGGATGTGACCCGTTACTTACAGGGCAGATAAAAAAACATGAACAGGTATATTTTGTTCTATAACGTTACGTGTATATCTCTCTAGCTTTTTCTTTACGGTGTTGGGGTCTGTTTGCGGTCTAACCCGATGTGTGCTTGTAATGACTACCACATTCTTAAATGGAACATCTTTCTCAACACTCAATACTCAATATCTAAATTATTTTTTAATTTTATTCTTAGGTGGTAACTTATTAATTGAGACCATTATACAGGGTGTCTCATTCAAATCGGTCATTATGGGAAAGTCTGAAACTATTAGACATACGAAGATCTGTTCTGAGGAACCATGTCATCGATTTTAATAACAAGAAAAACTGCATTCATACATTTTAAAAAACATCTGTACTATTGTAGTAATATTGTAAACGTGGTCACTTCGAGCACCTACTAAAATTAATTAAAGTATGTGGAAACAATGCATTTATTAATTTTAGACATCATGTTTCACACAGACATTTACATCTTAAGACTTACACAATCGATATCTAAATAGAAATAGTGTAGGTTTTTTTTTCAAAATAACCGGTTTCGATTCCCGAACGGAGTACCTACAGATGTTTTTTAAGATGTATGAATGTAGTTTTTCTTGTAATCAAAATCGATGACATGGTTCCTTAGAACAGATCTTCCTATGTCTTATAGTTTCAGACTTTCCCATACTGACCGATTTGAATGAGACACCCTGTAGACTCTGTAAAGCATAGCAAAATGGGTGGAGAGAGGAATCACTGTTTTACGACTGGCATAATCTAACCTTCACCACCTAGTGACTAGGTGATTAATAAAGATTTAGCAACTAGCAAACTTGCTACAGACACATCACAGTCTTAAATAATTACAAACGCATTACTGATATCGAATGCAGATGATTAATTTTTATTTATTTTTCTTTATCTTCAACAAATGAAACCCAAACGATTGTCTGTTGTTTATTGTTTATTCTTTTTACTATAATAAACCCTTTTTTACAGCTCGTCCCTCATTTTCTCAATAACTTGTCATTGATGTTTCCGGGTATATGTGGAATATTTATTATTTCTATATTCAGTGCAACTACTGGGTGAGACACATTTATTATTATTAGCTCTTATACTATCCTTTATCCACGTCTAAAGTTTATATTAGTTTACTGTTCAGAATTGGTTTGTTACAGATGCATAGCTTCGTTGATAAATTCAATTGCTGGAGTGCTGTTTGAAGAATTTATAAGGCCCTGGATGCCTCAAAGTACGAATGAGTATGCCTGTTGCAGGATTATGAAGGTTAGTTTCGGCCATTTCTATAACGCTATTCAAAATCCTTAAGGCCCCCCATCCCCATCCCTGCGCCGTCCATTTTTCCTCTAGATGGCGCAATACAAAGACATTCAATACCTATAGACCAGACATCACGAACAAAATTTTCATTCGAAACTTGTGTCCTGCAACACATGACACATCTATGAGATTTTTTAGTACGCTCCGCTGCCGCTCCAATATTCGTATATTATTCTAGATGGCGTTAATGAGACATGGGATCAAAGTTTTTCAATGACATTTCCTCGCATGCTCTATAGTATTTAAATCTTTTTGGCGCAATACGACACTTTTAGTTTATTTTGTTTTATGTGTGATTGGCACATTAGTAAGTTCTAAGATAAATTGCTACGGTTATCTAAATAAAATCTAGGTACTATTAAATACAGGTCGTTTACACTCTGACTATATTTATGGACAAAGTGTCGATTTGGGTGGATTTTGAAGCAATGTTATGACCGAATTCAAGAAAGTGTAATGTCCGATCTTAATCTTTGTTATTAGTTGATTAAAATCCATAAGGTATTCACTTTTGCGTTTTACAACCTAAATTCTTATTTAATCCCCAAAAGGTTAGGTAGAGTTGTACTGTACAGTTAAGTAGTACACCCACAATTTGATAGTTATGTTTAAGCACTCGGGCACGAGCAAAAGCAAGTAATTCAAAATAGTAAAACTCAATAACACTTTACCTAACCCCGGATCTAACCACTTTCATGGGCCTAGCGCTATTTTTGTAAATAACAATAGCATTTATGGGTACCTGTGTGGTTACCAGCCGTAAAACATTAATAAAACCTACAATTATGGTTTTTATTCCAGTGTCTCTGCGTGCTGGTCGGTATATACTGTGGGTCAGTTGTATGGTTTGCCAAGGAACTGGATCGTTTGCAGCACGTGGCTTCTGGAGTTACTGGAGTCACAGCTGGTACTCTGCTTGGGTTGTTTACACTTGGGATTGTATGCTCAAGGGCAAACTGTTCCGTGAGTGCAAATTTTCATTACATTTTTTTTAATTTAATGGAATAGTTCATTTCAGTTCTTCTTAAAATAAAAATAAAACAACTACTGCCATCTATCGATCTGCACACAAACTTTTTACCCTAGTGTGCATTAACTCGTCCTTAGAACCCTTTTAGCTCTTGGTAGTACACAGAGTTTTCCATAGAGAGCTCTGTCTTAGTTATAACACATGAGCACAGATGGCGTTGTCGTAATTGAGAAAACAATGCTTTGGAAGTCAAATATTACTTTAGATGTACTTACATTTTCTAACCTTTTTTTTAATTTCAGGGTGCTTTAAGCGGCTGTTTATTAAGTCTGATACTCTGTGGTTGGCTTCTCATCGGTGCAGAAAATGCTTTCGCCACAGGAGCGTTGACCTTTCAGGGCAAACCACTAGCCACCACAGGCTGCGGGAAAGCTAATTACACTCATGTACTGGCCAATATAAGTACAGAAGTTCCCAATGCAGCGTAAGTATCATAGGAAGTTATTTTATAAAAACGTTTATATTATGCAATTTTTAGTTTCGAAAGACTTTCAAAACTTCAAAGAATCATTGAAATTGGTTCACAATTGCTAAAGAAGTTCTTTCTAAACATTAATCTGTACATCTTTGATGGGCCTCTTTTAAAATAGAAGGGCGTAATGTTATGTTAAGGAAATACAAAATCTCTGCATATATAGACATAAATGAACGAAACAAAACCACCAAAGCCACAGATTTCCGAATCTGGAGTTATTTTTCACCTGTTAGTGTTTTTTAAGAAGACGGTTGTTTTTTTTTGTATAAAAGTTTTTTTTCAACAACTAATAAGTTCATAGTATAGTTTAGTGTCATCCAATCTCGAAATGGATCACCTAAGTGTTAGCAATTCCCTTAGTGGTTCAAGGATTAGAGTGAAGGCTCTATGCATGAGCAATGTATGATGTGGGTATCCAATCCACATCATGGCTGGTGCATGAGCTACGATGATCAATTTAGTATAATGTAACACCTTAAGTAGGTGCGTATTAATAATTGTACCTACTCACATCAATGGTAATGTGGTAGGTTACGAAGAGAGTAGCCGTGTGCATTTTCTATGGTCTTTTCCCTTTCCTAAAATTTAGGCTATGAAATACAAAAATAATAGTATTAGTCCACATAGTAATTCAAGCAAAAACAATAAACAACCAAATCGGAAAATTTCCTAGTTTCTTCCTGATAATATGTCCTCTGGTTGCGCGGGTTTGTAATGCACACATTTATAAGAAACTGCAGTGCGATTCTGGTTAAATCACCGCGTGAAAATGTAGGCGTAGTGAGGGCGAATTGAGCTGTCAATACATTCTAATGCTAGGCATTGACAGTTCACTTCACTCAAGTTTTCACGGCGTAACTTTTACTGAATCGAACAGCTGGCCTCGAAGGCAGCGGCGTGGGGAGCGGTGAACGAAACGTGCCTTCGCCGCTGTCGCCCCGCTTCCGCTGTCTTTGTGACAGAAGCCTTAGGCTTAAGGGAAGGTTCATATCTGACGGAACGTGCGCCGAGTGTTTGCGACAATGTACCTCGACGCACTAACGCATCATCTGTTGAGTGTAAACCGTCAAGTGTTTTTCTATACATTTGTCTGTTCTGGCGTTACGCGACCGATACGCGACGCATATTCCGTCAGATATGAACCTTCCCTAACACCTCTCGTTAGTTGCCACACTATATCTATATTTATTAAAACTTTAAGCTGACAAATGTATAAAGTAGGGCTTAATGCTATAGGCATCTTCTACCAGTTAATCTTCGGTTGCTACTATGCCATAGTTAGTGGCAATATGTGAACAGAATATTAAAGCGAAAGTAACAGTCCACCAATTGGGCAGTGAAATAAAAACCATATCAGCGACTTTATGACATACCAACGGTTGGTTTTATTACAACCGACTTCACACTCGGTTTGAGGTAAGATCAACCACACGTCCATGTTATTAATTTAATGTTGACTTTATCTCGTAGCAGTAAGAGCGGTTTTGGTTCTTAAACTGCTTGTTGACCGTACCTAAGTAGAAGTTTTAATCTTCGTAAGTTGGATGCAAGCTGACTCACTTTTATTTCCTCCTTATTAAAACTTTTCCCATATTACTATTACTCGATTCCCTGTTTTTTATGACTTTTCTTCCTTTTTTTTTTGTTTAAACCACCAGTGTCTTGGTCTATTCTATGAGTTGGAAGTTTTCTGGATTCCATAAAGTATTAAATAGCAAATTAAAAGTGGTTTACCTTTATGTTCCATAGATTTTTTCTACCCTGTATAAATAAAACATCTTGCTATGTTACCTATGACTTCGTTAAGCCGATTTGTGAAAACTCTTATTTAGAAATAGGTGTGCAAAACTATAACTTGATAATTCCTTCGTCCTCCTTTTAATTTTGTGCAATACAGACAACTTACTAATATTATAAACGCGAAAGTTTGTGAGGATGGATGTTTGTTACTCTTTCGCATGAAAACTACTGAATGGATTTTAATAAAATTTGGGATGGAGTTAGCTGACACCCTGTATCAACACATAGGCTTTTTATCCCTGTATTCTCACGGAAACGGGACTTACGCGGGTGAAACCGCGGGACGCCTGCTAGTTTGTAATAAAATCAACTCCAATTATTGGTTTGCACTTTACTCAACAATTTTCAGTCAAAATAATATGTTGTTTCGAATATCATTATACCGATGAAACCTAACCACTATTAAGCGTATCGCATTAGTACAACTATTCAGAAATGCCAATAGTTAAAACAAAATGATGTAAATACTGTTAACATAGTTAGATTTTGGCAAAATAATAACTGTCGCACGAGCAGATGAAAGGTTAAGCTAAACTTGACGAGATCTGCCCGTGGATTCACCATTCTTTACCTATCATGATACTCTCAGTGCCATGGTCAATTGGTCAGCGCGCTAAGCTAAAGGTCCTGGCAGCCATTTGTAGATCTTTGACAGTCGTTACGAGAAATCAGAATCCCGAAAGTCTGGCAAGATGATACCCCTATCATGTTATTGGTTTGTGGAGGTCAGATTGACAGGCCTGAATTTGATAGACAATTATTGTGTGATGAGCACGAACATTTGTTCTGTTTCTGGGTGTAATTTATCTATGTATGTATTTAGAAATATATAAGTATCTTTATCAGCTATTTAGTACCCATAATACAAGCTCTCAAGCTTAACTTGGGACTAAATGGCGTTGTGTGAAAAGTTGCGGAATGTTTATTATTTATATTCATATTCTTTTATTTGCAATAAGCTGACCCCGAGAAAATGGCAGATGATTTTGATTTCTTATTTTCAAAGATCCTTTCATTAACTAATTAATCTGTCCTCTTACGTTACTCTGTCTATTGATATACAGCGTGCCAAACACTACTGATACCATGAGTTATCTGTGCATGTTTCTTAATATTGTCATGTTTTTCACACTATGCACTATACAGAAGAAGAAACACAGTTCTACGATGATTTTAATTATGACGTATTCTTTTTGCTCCATTTCAGTAACCACTTCCCAACGAAGCCACTACAGTCACTCTTCCGAATCTCCTTCACATACTGTCCTTTTGCTGGAGCTGTCTCGGTTCTACTGATTGGGACCTTAATGAGTTACCTCACGGGAAAGTCCAAGTCTGAATCAATGAACCCGGATGTATTCTGCCCATTAACACAGAGCATTCTCCACAAGTCGCTAATTAGAAGTCCAACAGCATCTCTGGAAGCACGGCCGAATACACAAGAAGTGTATGTAGCGTTAGATGAAGCGCTGAAACATTTGAAAGAAGTTATAGATCGATAAATTAAATAATATTTTTGTATTGAATTTGTTATTTTTAATCTAAGCGTCCGCTGTAATTTTTATACAAAGTTTAGGAACTCGTTTTGGACGATATTATTATTGTCAAAATAATTTAATATTTGCAAAATTTCTTTTTCAATGTTTCCCCGAACCTAATTTCTGCACTTATAATCCTGCAACTCATTTAACCCCAGATATCGACATTTAACCTTCAATAATTTTATTGAAATTAGTTTTGAATGTTATTTAAAAAAAAGTATAGTAATTTTTGCAGTTAACTTTTTTCTCTAAATTACGATTTAGAAAAAAAAGTTTTTTATTTATTATCCTCCAAACATAACATGAATTTTCATACACACGTTGAACCAACATAAGTAATACCTACTGTGACGAATGAAATACATTTTCCAAATACAAAATAATTGTAACAAAAGACGATCAAAGGCCTAATGGTAACAATTGGAACAAAATGTTGGATTTCACCGAAAACCTACAAAGACACGTTCGATTAATGGTTCAAGTGTGAATACGATTTTACGACCGAATGCCCACGCCAAATTTTCGCCATTACCTTCCATTATTCATGATGTTTCGTTGACATATTGGATGTCATTCGTCAATATAAATTCTTTATAAATATTTTCATAATGGATTTCGTGATTATTGGGTGATAAGGTTTCGTGATTATAGTAGGTATGCGGAATGCTAGCGAGTTAGTATACAAATAACATATTCACAAGTCGCAGATTCCGCCTCATATGGAGTACTGCTGTCATCTCTGGGCGGGAGCACCTGTATACCATCTTGGGCCCCTTGACTCGGTTCAAAAGCGAGCTGTGAGACTCGTCGACGATCCCGTACTCACAAGCGGTATTATTGAGCCCCTAAGTCTTAGGAGAGACTTTGCCTCCCTATGTGTGTTCTACCGGTTGTATAATGGGTTGTGCTCCGAGGAATTGTTTGATATGATGCCCACGGCCACTTTCTATCATCGCACCGCTCGCTGTCGACAGGGAGTTCATGCTCACACACTGGAGCCGAAATGGTCCCGTACAGTGCGGTTTCAGAGGAATTTCCTCCCGCGTACACTTATATTGTGGAATGAGCTCCCTGCCGAGGTTTTCTCAGAGAGCTACAGTATGGAGTTCTTCAAAAGGGGAGTAAATAGGTTTTTAAAGGGTCGGCAACGCGCGTGTGGCGCCTCTGCATGCGTAGCATGAACACATTGAACACCGAAGAAACAGCCTTTGTCTACAGACGAATCGGCAAAGTGACAGATTATATAGACAGGAACTTCAATCTGTCAAATTTCTTTCAATAAACCTGCCTGCGTAGCATGAACACTTAATTTCTTTTCTTCCGAGACACGACAAAGACCGTTTCTTCGGTGATCATGCTACGCGTGCTGGTGTAGCAAGTGTCCATAGGCTACGGTAACCGCTTACCATCAGGCGGGCCGTAAGCTTGTTTGCCACCGTCGTGGTATAAAAAAAAGGAATTAATCAATACATCGACTGTTTGAGACAAATCAATATCTATTAACCTATAATTAAGTTATGTATGAAACAAAGAAAAAAAAACGAATCCAAAGTGTGTACCTATGACCCCACCATTTTCAAAGAAAGTCTAACTTGTGCGGAAAACTAAAATCAAACCTATCAAACCTGTGTGGGTAGATTTTAATTATGACATCAAGCAAAATGACAATTATGACATCAAGCAGAATCTAAAAAAAAAACTTAATAACTTTTTGGTAGATAGTAATGCAAGATTGGGCACTAAATAAGCGTGACAATAACGTCTTGAAACCAAACACGTCACTGCACGCGAAGACAAGACCAACCCGAGCCTTTTAGTCCTAAAACCATATAGTGAGCTATTTGCAAAATCACCTACAAAGCAAGTCTCGTCTCTTCACAGCCACAGACATTGTATTCTATGAGACAAAGGGAAAAACATGCACGGTGGAGGTGCGTGCTACGTTTTAGACACGCCACATTAATTCCTAGACCGCAACTCAGACTGAGAGCCTACTGTCTCGAGTACTCCTTTACCGTGAAAACATCTCAACTCTAGCAAAAGTGATAAGGGAATTAGAGACTTCTGAGACTTGGAATAAAAGTCGCAGTAGCCTAAATTTTGGAGCAGGGATGTAGCTTCATAAGACTCATTTGTTGCTTTTTAGACTAGAAAATTGAGAGTGCCTTCGAGTGACTCCTAAAAGAAAACGTATGTAACGTTAATGAAGGACGATTTTTTATGTTCATCCCGTGTTCGCGATTTGTACTTTCCTTTTTTGCGTTTTGTTAATTAAGTAAATGTTGGTTCCCCTTCATTTTGGCTGATTGTTGGTAAGTTACATTACCTACCTGTCTTACATTAGGTACAGGTAAGTATTTAAATTTTTGATAACCCTAATCAAAGTCAGTCTCATTTCGATCACTAGGCGATCAACAGTATGATAATTATTTAAGTAGTTATGGCGAATAATCCTATTATCTAACTGAAATCAGATTTAGCAAGGACAAAAACTAAACCTAATTATATTGTGTATTGTATTGTGTTGACTGTGTTGTTGTTTGTTATTTATTTTTGACTAGTAGATAGATCTTAAGTTTCTAGGTTGAGTAAGCTTTTAATAACTTTGAAATCTTCTTTTCATCGTGTCAGAGTTTTTTGTTGCCTTATGACCTCTAACTTGGCTTCACATGTTGTCGAGAAATACCTCTTAGCCTACGGTTTCCTCACGATGTTTTTCGTCACCGTTTTTAAAGCAAATAACAATTAATAACTTACCAAATAACTACTACTATTTTGCAATAGATTAAGGTCTGTAAAAGCTATGGTCTTATTGAATAGATGCAAACACTGCTTCAGTACTTACCAGTCACAGTCGAATCGCGCAAAATTAAAATTGAAAATCTTTTTTCGAATATTATTATTTTCTATGAATTGTTTTCAAGGTTTTATTCATATTTTTGGATGATACTTGTTGTGTGTGCTTCATTAATATTAACCTAAATGCTGCAGAACAGTTGTATTTTTAAATTTCAAAACTGTTCGAATTACTGTTAAGCCTAAGTTAAGAATTTGTGCAACGATTACTCTAGACTAGTGTCAGTAGCCTTACTACACTAGAGTAAATCTCCATATATTAAGCAGAATATAATTATCAGCAACGCGCTGGAAAATGATTAAAAAGCCAAATTAAGCCTACGCAACGATGATACACCATATCACGTTACTGAAGGATCGAAACGGCTAGACACATACGTCACTCCAGTGTGCCCAGGAATTAATGTCCCGTGCCACTGCAAGCCCCATAAAAGGCTTACCGCAGTGCTAATCGGCTGACCATTATTATTTATGAATTATTACGAATGAATGCCATCGGGCTACCTAGAACGTGCAGCGTGATTCATGAATTATGTAGGTACTGCATTGAAGTTTTTAGTACATAGTCCTTATTTATCTATTTATAAAAACTTACGTTACCTGCAATGACACTTATTTATAATCTAATCACGATTTAGCATAATGTGGTACAGACAGTTATACTACGTCTACGTCTAATTATAAAAATCATGTAAGGTGAACCTGTGCTGCGAATAATTATGAAGTTTCTGTAGGTGATCCATGGACCACGGGTGTGTGAAATTACTGCCACGTCTTGGAACACCAGATACCATTTTTTTTTCACTCATGACATTTCGGGTAAAATTAGAGTAAACAAGCTGTTTTAGAAAAAAAATATTAGCTCGATATAATGTAACGAAATTCAATAAAAGGTTATTTATGGGAATATTGTTAACTTAAGTAAATTCCGTTAGTTAATTATATTTCAATAAACTGCCACTGATATTTCAATGAAAAGTTAATGAATAAAAATTATAATATGGGATGATGCTCAATGAAAATAGAACAGTACTAAAAACATTCAATACGCACTAGCCGGGACATGAAGAATATTTTTTTTAGTCCGATACCTTGTGTCCTAGCTAACCCACCTTGAGCAACAGCAGTTAGAGATCAACGTTAGTGACTTCTCTGTATAAGAAGAAGCCTGTTCCCTACAGTGGGGTTACGGGATTATTTATTTAACACTACACCACTAGGCACTATCGAAAGAAAACCTTTGTAAATTTTTCAAAACGGGCTAAAGTCAAAGCACAGAAAAAAGCATATTTTGATTTACCCAAATTCTTAAGTAAAAAAGTGACAAATATAAAAAAAACATATTTTATAATTATAAAGCAATAAAATGTATTCATATTTTATGGGCAAAGGGAAAAATGGTAGCTTTTATAATAAAAGTCGACAAAGTTAATAAGGAACAATGTTTCTTAAACGAGCCGAGTGCTATACTCGACGCAGAAAATGGAAACACGAAGAATACAAAGAGGAGTGAACAAAATTAGCCCCGAGTCACTTCTAAACACTGCCGAGTTCTCACGTCTGCTGGCACTTTTTTACTTATTTTGACGGATAAAATGCCATTTACGAAATAACCTTTAAAAGCGGCGATTCCACGGTACTTTAAAGTGCCTAAGAGAGTAATTGGGCATATCAACCGTAAAAATTCTGTACAGTATTTGCATACGATTTTACTGCTATGAAAGCTGTGTTTGGACTATTTTGCTTAATGTTGTGTCAGTACGGGAAAATAAGCATTAGTAGAGTGGTTTTAAGCTATGGAGTTGTGTGAAAGTTTAACGCGTTGTCGTCGCGATTAAAATGTATGGGGCACGCGTGGTTTACATTAGTTAGTCTTGTAAGAAATTTGGTAGTTCATAAATAATAATATGGTTATAGAAGCTGTGGTTTACTAAGGTGTTTGGATTTTAATGTTACGTACTTATTCACAAATAAGTTAATTTTTTTGGATAAAACATACCTAATAATCTCAACAAAAATACTTTCTACATTTGTAAATGTATAATTAGAAAGTCGAAATACTTTACCAAAATTACTATCTAGTCTATGGACTAATAAGAAATGTTACTTTAATATTTAGATTACAAAAATGCCACAAAAAAATTGGACTTATAAAAATTGGAGAATATCTTAGAGTCTGTTAAGGAAAAGTACTTCGTTTATATGTCTTATTGTTAAGAAACTGTTGCACGTAACACTTGTCACTACATTTTCGTTTAAGATAGTACTCGAATAAAAAACTACTTACCAATAAATAGTAACGAACTTAATTAAACTTAATAAAGCGAGTGGATAACAACACAATATCAAAATCGATGAATCTTCTATCTAAAGAAAAACCGAGTATAAAATAAATTCGATTTGGAAACCAAACATATCGGACACAGACCTCTAAGATAGACTATTGAGAAGGACATAGCTAACTAAATCAATTACTAGGATCAATTCGATTCCTTTAGTCTCGCGAAACGAACCCCGCCCGAATGGAAGCTTTTCAAGGGAAGACTTTACAGAAGGTTTTCTTTCAGAAATATTCTGTCTGTTCGGTGTACAGAAATAATTAGTTTGGTAAGTTAAATCTTTGGAAATTTGGGAATATCATTTGCTGTCCAGGAAACATCGATGCCCCCAAGCAATAAGTCGGTAATCGTAAAATCCAAATTTTACAGGAGAAATGTTTAACTGTTTTTGTTAAATATATTTCCAACGAATCGGAGTACTGTGGTCATTGATATATGAAATGAAAGCTAATTTTTTGTGAAATGTAATTGTTTTATCAACATGGAATAATATCTGCGCTATACCGAGCAATCTAAGAAAATAAATATTACCGGGAATGTGACAGGTTATTTATTTTAGTAATCTTACTTACGGGATTATTGCAGTAAGTTTATCAACATTGTTAGTAAGTAATAATATTTTACGGACCTCTACAACGTTATTTTTTATAGTAGAGGTGATGCGTAATGTATTAATACAGTGTTATTGTGGTATTTTTTTATAAAAATAGTAACAGTGTTGTTACCTAACATTGTTTTTCCAGGATAAATTCATCTTAATAATTTTGTGTAACCATCCGGTACCATAAAAATATTCGGCATGTTTAGAATGCTATATGTCAAGGTTTATTAGAAAAAAAAGCAATTAATAACAATCACTTTAGGTTTTAGGAAAATTTAGATAGGTAATAACAATCACAGGGAACCCCGAGTGTTTCACTGCGATTGTTATTGATAGATTTAACGCCGAATCTCAGTATTCATCCGTATTACTGATATTATCGTTCGTGGCTTTAGTATTAAACATCAAAGACTCAAAAAAGGGAGGGTAACTTTTCGGGATGGCTGCACTTTTACACAAACTAAGGAGGTCTGCTAAGCTTTAGTTACCGTAACGACTTGATTGTTGCATGTTTCAACTCTACATTATCTAGGCTTAAAGATACAGGTAGAGTACGCTTTCGTTCGCTTCTTCTACCACTCAATGTAGAAAAATGTGAATTATTTATTTAATCTAGCTCCTTATTATTTTATCTTATTTATTTTATCTTCGAAATTGCTCAACGAAAGCTACATCTAAAAGCTGGTCGAGAGTTGTTGCGAGCATAACCTTCTTCCACATTCCCGTTTACTTGTTACCCAACTGAACTGATAGGTAGTCCGGTTTCTGGTATTTACCACTCCGAACAGAAGACAAGCTAGGTGTAGTTTGCGTCGGGACTACATTTTCAGAATGAAGTGCTTGTTTAAAAAGGGCGTCATATGGCTTCTCCTAGGAATATTGTAGTAAAACCGAGCACAGGCCCTTTGAACCCTTTGGATTCATTCTTTCGTTCATTTATTTATCTTTAATCATAGAGGCTAAGTAACTTTAAACTAAGCCCCACAAAACCGTTGCTATGGTTTGACTCTAGACTGTGGATGAGGCGATCTCTGCGAGCTAAAAGGCGCAGCGGTATACCGTGTCCGCGTAGTTCAGCCTAGATAGCACAAGGGTTTCTACTAACTGTTCCCGTAGAGTTTTGGATAAATAGGATATAAAATGTTTCATTTTGTATACAACCTTCGAGTGATAGAAACAGTTGCGTATTGAGTCTGCAATATGTTTCTAAAAACGAAGGTTTTTGTCCATAACTAGACCTAGATTCCGAGCTTCAAGCACTTGGTCAACTGGCTCACACATAAGTTTTACGTCAAAAGTCTCAGGAAGTCTTGCTAACTGCTGTCTCGTGCCAAACCCAATATATTTGGTTTTTATTGAGTTCAGTCGCAAACTATGCTCCTCAGACTAAATATCGTTAATGGCCCTATTATATTGGTCCACTATTATCGCAACCAAACCCAAAGAAGGGTTGTCATAGCCGACTGCTTTACTATTAAAGTTAAACATAATACGCGAAATCTCTGCCTGGTTTACTTGAGTACCTAAGTGAAGGGCTTCACTATGTCTATGATCAACAAAAAATGTCATAAGAGATATACAAAAAAAAAAAAATACAAATAAGGTCAGGGTATGTGAACTATGGAAGGTCTTGTCTAGACTTTGTGGGTATTAACGTGGACTTAATATTTTTCCATAGTAATTTAGGGTTTTTATTATTATTTATATTGTGCTTATAGTAGGCTGTCCCCTCGTTGTGTAATGAGCTTTCTACCAAGGATTTTAATTATTTGTAGTACTCTTTCTTTGAATCGGACCTAGTATAACGAAACATTGTCAATGCCTCATCCCTCAAGCGCATCATAAGAATGATATAGTATCAGTAATACAAGGATACGACTTTTCATTTATAAATAATATCAAAAAGGGAACTTTTGTTGGTTCAAAACTTAAACCATTACATTTACATGATCAAGTGAAGAAATGTTGTCAGGGCATAAAGCAACGGGTCCGAGTTATAGTAATTCATGCAAACAGTTATAAGTAGCCTGAATTGTACCACGTATGACGTAAAGTAATAATCGTCACATCAAATCAAACGATAATTTGCAACTGTTTGAGTAATTATTTACTTCGGAAACATTGTAAGTGTTTATTACTTATTAGGTATATTTAAAATATTTCGACAACAAACCTGTGTCAACGTTTACCAAAAACTCTTATGAAGTTTATTTACGCCAATAATCCGGTAACCGCTGCTTACCAAAATAAAATACAAAAGAAACTTTTGTAATGATGTGTAACAATACTATTGCCGCCATAATTTTTTTGGACATTTCCCTGCAATAAAAATGTATGTCATTATAACTTCGTTAATATCACTAGGAAAAATCTGAAAAAAAATACCAAGATGTTCCAACCCATTAATGCCGAATTTGACATAACAGCAAAAAGTCCATAATAGCACATTACCGACTTATTGCTTGGGGGCATCGATGTATACTATATTATAAGTTAAACATAATCTTGGATGTTAAGACTACATTGCATAAGGCAACACCGAAAACATACGGCGAAAACGATCACTGACGTCAACTTCAAGAACAATGCATGCAAGATCAATAAAACAATCACAAGAACAACACTAATTATACAAGTAGTAAAATTACATTGTATACAATGTGATGTAAAACTACCATGACAATGCAAATTCCTGCTGTAATTGATCATTACGTCGAGAACGCTCTGCAAACAATTGAAAGAGGATCCATTTCAGTACACTACGGTGACACAAACAGAAACAAACGAACAGATCGTGGAATTGTATTTCACCGCTTTATTATGATGTTAATAATTGTTTTTGGTTTCAAATGCATTGTTTTTTGGGGAATATCTTCTATTGTTATAATAAATTGTATCTAAAGTTCTACAGACTGTGAATTTTTGATGTAGAAAACGGATCTGGAATATTATAACCATTATCAGCCAGTCAGTCGTTGAAATGAAAAACTACAAATATTTTTGTGATCATCATTTGTCTACCTGTTTTCCAACTAAATAGGTGTCAGCTCTCAGTCTTACCGGATGCAGCTGAATACCAATGTATTTCGTAAATTAAATTTTGACATTTCATTTTACAATCGTCAATTATAAAAAAGTGAATTTGTAAATGAAAGAAATGTGGTAAAACAAACGGGATTAAAACGTTATTATTAAACAGTATTCAAAGTAAGATTGGAAAAAATATAACTGAGAGTAAGATAATAGTTAGAGCATAACATCACGCACATAGTCTCGAAAAAGTTAGGCAAAGGTGTATCTGTAGTGCACCCTCATTTCGCCAGTTATGTTTAAGTATCTTCCATAAATATGTGATAGAGATTGAGTTGATTACTAGTCAGATCAGTTTTTCTCTATCATCGTACTTTTACGTCTCTTAGCTTTGTGTTTTTTTTATCTTGTTGCATCTAGTTTGTTTCATCTCTGCATCACCTTAAGGCAGACTTAGAAAATGCCTAAAGCATTTATAAGTTTACCCTCGAATGTACACTTTATTTTACTTGTGCATTAACTTTCAATAAATAAATTAATAAATAAGGGTCGCAGCCTATAGCCTTGGCCCAATTCAGACTCTAGGCTGATACTAAGAAGTTCGAGATGGAAAAATTAACAACACATCGCCCGACCCGAGGATCGAACCTAAGGAACCTCATGGTCAGCAGTAGCGCTTGCAACCACTAAACCGATGACGCCGCCAAATACTTATTGTAATAATAAAACCATTACAGGTATTAAAAAGTCAAAGGCAGTAAATAAACTCCTTATTTTTGTAGGTAGCTTATAGCCTCTAAAGTAATTGTTTGGTATTAATGACAAAAACAATGCTGACAGTAACAAGGGTCCCTATAAGAATGTGGAAAGTAACATACATCGAAAGGATGTGTTTCAGGCGGACAAAAATAAACAAATTACGTTTCAAATGGCTTCTGCAATAAAAAATAGTTGAACCGGATGAATAAAAACAAAACAATGATGCTAGCTATCTTCGCGTTTATTGTAAGATTTTTGTTATATGCAAGATTTTATATTAGATAAGATCGGAGTTTCACTATCTGATTACTCTGAGAAGAAACACGGAAAAAAACTCAGATATCATAGTCTCTTTAAAGTCCAGACATTATCTTGGTCAAATCATGGAAGATCCATGCAGATTAGAGCCTGAGATGGTCTTTTGAGGGACGAACCACACAGATATGAGGGGGCCAGATCACTCAGTGCAAGCATTTGTCAATAATCGTTAGCTCAACTCGGATTCAACCGTGCCTCTTAAATTACCCGTTGAACCCGTTGGTCTCGGCTGTTTTTGTAGTTCCTTGACCAGTTTAATAATACATAACATTACGCCTGTAATCACCAAAGGGTTAGGGAGAGGTGTACCTGCAGTAGATAGATCTTTAGCATCGCTCCAAGGATTTATAATAAAATACCAGATGAGATAAAAAAAATACCTGTTACGATTGCCATTAGACGGGGTACTGTGCGCTACGTTACATCTCAGTGAGTGCCCATAACTTCATCTTAGATACACAGTAATTCACACTGACAACGGAGATACGCAAATAGCCCTGCTGAAAGGCAATAGATCCTCTCACAGAAATTGAAACTATACATTCATTTTAAAAGTAACAGACCAAATAAAAATGTCATCGACATTAAAAAGTCATACAACCTTTAGGGCAATAAAAACGTCTGAAAAATCATTGTGTTGCTTGTCACGAGCCAACGTAATGAAACACATCAGACTGCGAGAGGTTCGAATCACGAATTCTAAACACGAACCAACCTTGTTAACTATACGACAGTCAGCCCACTTCATTTCCCAAAGAAAATTGCCTAGATAATGTACGTTTTACGATGGATAAAGAAAAACAATTTGTTCAATATTTCACACTAGAATTTATTATTAACTCGCCTTTTGAGTTACTAAAAAAGAAGCAAAAAGCCTGTCTTCTTTTGTGCAGAAAAGAAGACAGGTCATTTTAATACATCAATTTGTATGGAGTTTTTTTTATTTTTGCCACTAGAGGGCGCTTATTCAGTTTCAGTACTACCTACTTACTTAATTATTGAACTTGACGTCAACGCGCTAGGTATAAACAGTCGTAATAAGGCCAAGCAAGGGTTTAGTTTCTTTCGGTTCTGTTAGCTGCAATATAGATCATCATTATAATTATGTGGCAAGACTGTTATGTTTAACAATCAAGGGGTTATGTTTATCAATCAATGTTACGCAGTCACTAGATTATGAAAGTCAGATTTGCAGACACTTCATGTAAAATACTGTCACAATCTAACTCCGTTCCGATTGAGGAAGCTGACCCTTAGATACTTATATCTAAGGGTCAGCTTCCTTAATCGGAACAGTTTGGAACGGTTTGTGACAGTATTAAGTAAGCTTAATTGTTGAAAGGCTAAGCATATTGTGATGTTGAGATGTTGTGGCTAAGCTGAAAACTGATCTGGCTTGTCAAACATTTATAGCAAAAGGTTTGGTGGTTGGGATAGTCCAATCAATAAGGATATTTGTTGAATGGAGACTTCCGAATAATTCTCAAACCAATGAAATTTGACATGTGATGAAATGAGATAATGCAGATTACAGAAGTACAATAACCCAATACATTTTCGAACGAAAAGTTAAGATTCCCTAAACATGAAAATCGCTTAAAATTCTCTGTGAAAAATTCCTCAGACTGAAATACATTTTGTATAAAAATGTACCTACTAATATTTAGGTAAATATAGGCATCCATTTTTTTTCATTTTAGATATCTAATGAAAATAAAATAAATAAAAATAAAACGACTGTCAAAAAACTGTTAAAAATAACAGAAAGTTTAAATTTTAGTAAACACGCACACGATATTTACGTGATTAATTCCTAAAGTGGGGCAGGGCAACGTTTTTTTAAAAATGTGCAGCAAAAACAAAGGTACAAACACCTATGATCTCCACATAATGGGCAAATGTTAAAAAAAAAACAATAAATGCCACAGCGCTGTTATTCTGATAGGGCCTGAAGAAAGAATAGTGGTTACGGTCACCCCAAAAACTTTACACAGTTTCGTTATCCATGTAAAAACTTTTCGGATTAGGTACGTACTTTTTCTATTGAACACCATCTTAGTACTCAAACCACGTACGACCGTATCGACATCACGGAACAAGATCCAGATATGGAAATTGCAAATCTCGTCGACTAGACTGGTGTTCTCGAAATCTATCACCCTTTATTACATCCGTGTGAAATGTAAAAAGCTCTTAAAACTACTGTGAGAGGGCTAAGGAATTCTTCCAGTTAAAATACGAGAACACTTTATAGCCAAGATAGCTGTTAGCACTTGAGAAATTGAATTTCGTCGGCGTGGCCTGCCTGCTGATTGCTTTCAGCTGAATCAGCTTCGTAGCTCGAACCTGACTTGTCATACCATCGAAGCTGTTCGCGCAATTCTGCTTTATCTTTATTGAAATATAAGCAACATTTCAATCAAACGACAATCGACAGTCAATCATCGCAGTGCCTTTGAAAAGGTACGATGAGGGGATTAAGAACCAATAGTTTCATTGGAACACTGAGTTTAAAATTATAAAGTACAACTTAATTAACATAATATTTGCAGCATTGGGTTACTCTATAAAGCTATTAATTAAAAAGGTTTTGAAGGAGCTTAAATTAAAATACAAGATTTATTTAATGAAAATACGTCTGAGACTTTTATTCTTTAGTTTCTAACAATTAAAATGTTTTTTGTTTGTTAGTGTTTAATAAATTGTTTTCACTAATTAGAATAATAATTGCGTTCCTGTTTTAATTCTGTACTTATACTAACTAAATGATATACCTATTTATAAAAATAAAATCTTTAAAGTTACACCAATAATGTGTGCAACTTATTATTAGTAGTATTGTTAACTCCTCCTACTAAGCTAAAAACGCTTGTTTCTGGAGTGGGTTCAAACCAATACAATAGGTGAGGATCAAACTTTCGACCTGTCGATCTCCAGCCCGATGCCTCAATCATTGAGCTATAGCCACTTCACCTTCATCAGTTCTCTCTCTAAAGCTAATCAATTTTCAAAGCAGCAACATCAGCAAATACTTCACCTCCTAACCTCTCAGCGTAGGACTTTCCATTGTAATAAAAATCGTTAAATGACACACGTAAGCCCACATTGAATTCTAAAACCTTCCCTATTTTCTGTGTCGGTTCCGCAGTCCAGATTGCTTGGCAGATCTTCGGTATCATAGCTACCGGTTTTCTTTCCGCCATGGTCGAATAGCTTGGTCCTAGGTCTTGTACTGACATCTGGGACACAGGACCATTTTTAAGTTTTTTGCCCAACTCTATTGATGTCCTGCATAGAATTGTGCCGAGCAGGTGGAATCTATGCTCCCGAAGTGTCGCCAGAAACATTATTTCCAGGCTGCAGTCCACGTTGTATCTGAAATTAGAATAAAACTTTTGTTTGATTTATTGCTTATTTTTTTCTCACTCTCCTCGTGTGCGCTATACAAGGCCCATATAAACAAAATACACACTAAGCATAATCTTGTAATTTATTAAACAAATACATAGGAAATAAAACACGTTAGGTTAAAGCAAAGAGATTTAAAATACTATAGAGCGGGCATGTCAAGGAAATGTCATAGAAAAACTTTGTTCCCATTTTTCAGTAACGCCATCTAGAATAATATATGGATGTTGGAGCGGTAGCGGAGCGTACTAAAAAAATTCATAGACTTGTGTCCACTAAGTCCCAAGTTTTGAATAAATATTTTGTTCGTAATGTCCTGTCCTTTGATGATTTCCTGATGTAAGTATTGAATGTCTTTGGGTTAAAGCTGGTTACGTCACGTGGTTGTTTGGTTGGACACGTTTAGTTTCTTTGTTTAAAGAAATACTTTTAGAATACCAAAAACATTTTATACAACGTGTTATTTTTGATATCCCATAACTCTAGGATATGATTGAGACCATATCAAAGAATCAACTGGCATATGAAATATGTTACGATAATTCCTTTTTTTTTAATTGTTTACACAAAATAATTCGACCAAGTCACGATTATTAATGTAAACGGTGACAATTTTTGACCTAATTATAATAATATTAATAATAATAATATTCCACAACGCCATCTAGTCCCAAGCTAAGCAGAGCTTACGTTATGTTAACAACTGATAATTTAATTATGATTGATGATATCTCCAAAACTATGCATTTTGGGACCACCTATTCTAGGTGTTTTAGTATTATTTTTACCTACAGAGTATAACCCTAGAATTATAGGATATTAAAAAACACCTTGTATATGTTACTAAGAAAGAAGTGTGGGCTCTGTATTTAAGTTTTCTTAGTGATACAAGGAAGTTTTCGGGCCACAGACAATGTTTCATGTCTTTTCAAGACATTAGAATATATGGTGTCTCTTACGCATAATCCAAAGAGTTTTGTTTACTAATTTAAATTCCAGATAAATACTTAAATAAAAATTGTGTTTGATTGGTTCCATGTCAATAGTAAAAAAAAGATTAAAGATACCGGGCTGGTATCCGCAACTCCACGTCAAAGCGCGTATTTTGCGTGTGGGCTTATTTTATTTATTATTTACTTAATAGTAGTATTTTCGTCAACAAACATAGCTAACAGCAAATTCGTACCTACTTTACCCCAATTTTATAATACACGGACTTTCATTGCCTATAGTCTATAGTTTCTAAAAAGACAATAGCAAGATCTTAATGGATCTCAACGGGCTATACGACGCGGACGGAGTGTTCTTTGTTAACGTTTCGCAATTGTTTGAAATAGATTTTATAATGGAAACTAGTTTGAAATGTTTGATAGAAATACAACTGGTTACGAGTACAAGGAACATGACGCACATACAGACACCATGAGTTGTTAACATTATTCTGGACCCTGAAACGTCGATATTTTGCCATATTTGGAAGTTTTACATAAAGCCCGATGGCTTTTTTATTTTTAAAGATTTTTTATTTAAAATTGACGTAATACTTTTAAGAAAAATCGCGTAGCGTCAGATAGGGATGATAAATTTTCATCAAAACTAACATCGTAATAATTAAGAAAGAAAGCAACGAAACATATAAATGCTGGAAGGTTTAAAAACATGAAACGACATCGCACATGCTGATGCTATGAATCCTTCATTGCATCAGTATGTGCGATGTCGTTTCCACCATGTATAGAATAGAACATTATCTTATAGTATTTGAACTTCAAAACAAAATATGTTAATCTCAGGAAGGAAATAATAAACACACACATTTTTAGACACTTTGTCATATAAATTTTGCTGGTAATGTAAATGTTAAAGAAAAAAAATGTTTACCCATTTTTTTTCTCCTCGTTTCAGTAACGAATATACCATAGCATTGTTCCATGTTGCGGTATGTGGTTGGGACCATGTGCATTGTGCAAAAATGGGCAATACAGTTTAAATCTTTGTTCTACAAAAAGAAGTGTCAAAATAAAAATAGTCCGAAACAGTTTCAATGCTTCAAGAGTAATCAATAACTGCTTTTTGTAAGAGAAAGAAGCAGGCCTTGTTAAAAGGACTCGCTTCTTGTGTAGTTAGATACATTACTTGAATTTATTTTTGCCGTTTTTGTTTTTATTATAGGTAGGTACTCCCTAAATCTCAATTCAAATAGTCTAGTATTAAAATGATTATTGAACCTTTCACTATTCTTATAACCAATGTAGAAGACGTGCACATTTATTTTTATATATTGTTGTAAATTAGATTTGTATGGTTGGTTCATTAGGCGCAATTTCACAAACAAGACGCGATCTCTTTTCGGTTACGAAGTCCATAAGATACTTTCTAAGTGAAATAAGAAATACATTTCAATAGATTTCATTAAAAACACCAATTTTCAATATTATTTGTAGAAAAAACATGTGCTTACATGGTAGACAAGACGGTAGGCTCAAACACTTTTATAATACTTTTTTTGACACATTGAGAATAAAAGATGGAGGCCATTTTTTAAAAATGGATAAAATTGTTGTTCGTATAGGATTCTGTTTTACCAAAAGACAATTTAAGGGGGTCCATTATGACTACCAGTATGCCCACTCTGACTATTAATTATTAGGTACCTACATTCAGTCACGTAAACCTATACGTGACTGAATGTAGGTACCTACTGAAGGTAATGTAAACAACGAAGGTTTGTATGTAACTTGGCAATGATAATGACTGACGTTTTATTAATCAACCTGCACGTGTAGCCTGATCACTGTAGAAAGGGTATGTCGACAAAAGAAGAGACTATGTGACAGCTGATGGTAGAAACATTACTGCCAATTAAAGAAGATTGATCAGAAGAAAATATTGTAGACTAATTGTAAACTGAAAAATCTACACACTTCTGTTTCTTCGTTCTTAATATTGTCGTGTCAAAACAAAATAAAGATAGTTATTATTTATTTTTGGCACTTAACTCTGGCACACAAAAATAAAAAATGGATAATGTATTACTATTATGTACACACCAAAAAAAAATAACAAACAAAAGAACAGTAAAACAATTATAGGGCATCAAAAAACTCATCCGCATCGTCAACGGGAAAAGTGCCCAGAAGACTGGCCGTATTGCCACGTTGTATGGCAATGCTGATTCTCTGACCGACATAAAGGCCAGCCCTCTGGTCACGTGAAGAGTCGACCAACCGCTTGGCGATTCTCGGGAAACTAAATGATAATTTGGACCCCAAGGCCCGAGTGTTTCAACCCCAAACGGTTCAAATATATAACTTCCAATAAGGTTGTGTTGTTGTTCCAAAATAAATGTTTTTACAATCTGTCATTTTCTCGATTCTTCAGTAGGTACACAAATTTCGTTCCTACTGCGGTCATGCTACGCGTGCCGGTCAGAAAACCCATCCCAACCGCAACCCGGATTCTCAGAATCCGTCTAAGAATCTGAGTTGTAATCAGCCAATGTTTATAAGCCAAAAAACAAACAAACCACGGCTATGAAAAAAAATTAAAACCAGGACGTCTCCTATTAGGACGTATTAAACCACAATATGCATAAGACGTATTAACTTGCTGGTTTCATTATGACAAACGAGATTACCGGAATTAATGAGACTTGTACATTATGGTAGCGGTTATACGGGAGATGAATTTGCTGAGCGCATCACAATTTTACGTTTGAGTCGTAAAGTCGCATACTAACATGTGTATTAAAATTAGAAGATGACTAGGGAAACTCAGATTATAAAGAAAATTAGATAGAGGATATTCAACGCGCTTACAGGACTATTAACGTATGTAATATGGACGAATCTGACATTACTAATGGAACGTCTCGTTTTAAAACTTGTTTTAGCAATACCCTTTTTTGTTCATTTACTTTAAGTTGAATGGTTTACATCCAATGACAATAAGTAAACACACAGTATGTTACAATAAAACACAGTCCATATAACATTGATTTACTTAATACCAAAGCAATAACTTTTATGAATCCTTCTTGCAGTTCTTTTGAAATGCCCATGGGAAATATATCCATTCATCCGTAAACAATAATAATAATAACAAATAATAATAAATATTCCACAACTTTTCACACAACGCTATTTAGTCCCAAGTTAAGCTTGAGAGCTTGTGTTATGGGTACTAAACAGCTGATAAACATACTTATATATTTCTAAATACATACATATTATAGATAAATAACACCCAGACTCAGAACAAATGATCGTGCTCATCACACAAACATTTGTCCTGGGTGGGAATCGAACCCACGACCTCCGGCTTAGCAGTCAGGGCCAGTAACTCCTAGACCAACGGGCCAGTCGAACAGATCACTCTTTGGATTAGAATCCAAGAGATTAAGTGTAACCAGAGTGCAAGGAATTTGGTCTTCATTTATTTGCGTGGTTAGAAGCTAATGTGGTCAGAGTTTGAGATGGGCTACTAAGTAACTAAGTCTTTAACTAAGTTAAAGACTTAGTTTCACATGACATTTGTCATGTCAATAATAAGTCAAACATTAATAGGAAACCGGCATTAAAGAGGCTATCCTCTTTATTGCCGGTTTCCTATTAATGTTTTCCTTCACCGTTTATGAAGCAAATAATTATACAGTACGCAAATGAATCCGGAAAGCCAGAGGTAATTTTTTTCACGTCATCTTTGAGAGAAATATCTTCAGAATCCCGAAAGTGTTGTGTTACCCACTCACTAGGTTGTAGAGATAGGCAATTGCTCCATGTAAAATACTGGTACTCAGCTGTATCTCGTTAGGCTGGAAGCTATCCCCAACGTGGAGGGATATAAATACTGGGTTATTTGTAAAACACCAATAACTTCGCGGGACTAGATAGCTAACAGCATAAGCAAAAACTTTTGTTCTACGAGTTTTGACGTAAAACAATACATAGAACTTAAATTATATTTTAAGTTTTTTTTTGTGTACTGTCGTGACATTTGTAAGCCATATTTCACTCATAAACGAAAGGATGACGAAGTTCCAGGCGCTTGCGGCTTAAACTGCGATGCGCATAGAGTTATTAACATTCAAGCGGGCATTGAATTGATATTTATTTTTGTATTATGTATGAATATAAAATCAAAGAAATTAAAACTTATGATGTTAGCTATCTAGTCCTGCGAGGCTGTTTCTGTTTAAAAATAACCCTGATGCAATCTTCGTACTGCCTGGTCAAGGTTTAGAGATAACTTCTAGTAGCTTTGAGTGGTTGCCCTTACTTCTCGAAGAAATTACATCTCCCGTCAACTTCTGCCATCCACTCTATAAGAGCCCGTGAAGACGGCTGTGTGCAACGTTCTTCTGCAAATATTTCAAAGAACGGCTTCTCTGATGGATCTGCTGTGGCCACCTGAAAATTAAGGTTTAAGAACAACTTTATTTCTCATAAGTATTGTATACATAATTCACTTACTGAGAAACAATATCTAAAACTAAGATTAATAATTGGAGCGCACAGATGTACGTATATAAATAACAAAACGAAAAACAGCAACAAAAATGTGGGTACACAGATAATAAACTCGATCAGTTAACCAAGCAAAACATGGATGTTTAGAGTTAAGTTTTACTAGATGTGGCATTGATGGCATAGTCTGATATTCAAGTTTATTATTATTACAATACATTATTTTAATTTTAGTTTATTGTTCTATTTATAATTATGTTAAATTAGTGATTGCTCTAATAATATTTAAGTCATCATCTGCCTAGCCTTTTCCCAACTATGTTGGGGTCGGCTTCCAGTTTAACCGGATGCAGCTGAATACCAGTGTTTTACATGGAGCGACTGCCTGTCTGACCTCCACAACCCAGTAACTGGGTAACATGATACCCCTTGGTTAAACTGGTTGTCAGACTTTCGGGCTTCTGACTACAAGTAACGACTGTCAAAGATCTACAAATGACAGCCGGGACCAACGGCTTAACGTGCTTTCCGAGGCACGGAGGAGTCTTGGTATGTAATAAATGGTCACCCATCCACGGACCGACCTCGTCAAGCGTAGCTTAACCTTCGATCGACCCATGCGGCTGTTATAATTTAGCCACAAGCTCTAATAATATTTAAGTGATAACCAACTAAATAAACATGGCACGTTTTATTAATGTACAGACAGTAAACATTTACTAGCCGTAAGGCGATAAGGAATTACAAAAAAAATGCAATAATTCAATTTATTCAGTAACTTTGGACCGGTCACCTGGCGAACCTAACCTAACCGATGTAAAACCGCCATATTTAATTTTTGACTAAATGTTATCTGAGTACTTATTGAAAATTAGCTATTAGATAAGAAAACTTTTATTGTAAACTTTCATTGTATTTCTTTAACGTTAGATTTCATGATCTTTTTTAAATCTTAAAACCAGATGCCCTTTAAAGAGATTTTATTTTGAATAGTAATCCTACCGTTTGATTCCCGGTTAAGGTATGCTTGTCGAAAAATCTATGAATGCAGTTTTTTTTTTTAAGTAAAATAATGTTTGCCTTACGTAGAAAAATCCATCTTAAGAATTAATAGTGGTTTGCTGTATTTGGAACGAGTGATATTATCGACAGCGTTAGAGCTAGGAGTTAGATATTTTTTTTTTGGAAAAAATTGCCGCTTCTACCAACGTATATACGTTATACGTCATTGGCTTATACCAAAAAAGATAAAAAGACAAAGATACAGGGCTGGCATCCGCAATTCCACGTCAAAGCGCGTGTTTTGCGTATGGGCCATAATCTACCACGCGGGCCCAGTGCGAATTGGTAGATGTCACATGTCTTCGAATTTTTGGTTCTAGGACATGCCGGTTTCCTCACGATGTTTTCCTTTACTTTTTGGCTTATACCAATTAGCCTAACAAACGTTATTATATTCAAGCTCAAATTATTCAAACTTTATCTAAAAGTAGCTCGTAAAGTCTCCGTAACAAAGAGTATTCAAAACATCGATACTCAGAAGTCACAAAAACGAATTAAAATAACAAAGTAGTCGCTTAGCATTCATTACTTCTGTTAATTAGTGACAAGCGGAATAATGAGGTTCGGAGTTTCATTTGTGAAACAAAAAAGTCAATGGGAATGTTGAATATAATCAATTTTAATTCTACTTTGCTCCGTTTTTCATTTAGTTGAATGTTAAGGCCAGTGTTTTGTTTCTGTTTGTATTGGAGCTGGAAAGGAGGCAATTTTGGCAGTGGCTGCGTTGCTGCGTGTCGCGGATTCGATTCCCGTAGTAAAATTATAGATGTTTGGCTCACAGAAAATTGTTATAAGCCTGGCTGTTTATGTATGTGAATTTAAATGTTAAGTATACGACACAGGAGAAATTATACGACATAGGCCTGGAGTTTTAAAACACAGTCCTAGACATAGTTTAGACTCCAAATCTCCCAACAAATTACTTACTATTTTTACAACTAAAAAACCTCATTTTTTAAAATAATTTATAGTCGTGTTTTTTTTTTACCTGTAATTTATTAAAAGCAGCCGAAACAACTTCTCCAGTATCAGTAGTGACTGCTACCAGCGATACACCGTCCAATGCTGCGTCTGCGCATAGCTCTAATAGCTCTTCCGCCGCCACTGGGTTCTTGTTTACCTCCGTACCGATACAGACCGATTCATCTTGACAGAAAGCCTCTCTTATCACCTGGAACCGTCAAAATAAGTGTTTAAAATGGCTGACTGCTGACTGGTCACGAGAGCTACGGATAAGAAACCGCGTTGGGAAAGTTGTTATGTTTCTCTTAAACAAAACCTAGAAAGGCAAACCGCTTCACAAAAAAACTGACGGGGGAGCCGTCAGCATAGGCTTCAATACAGTAACTCCTAGGATCTGATGGGATCTTAAATACAGTATGGGCTACTTATTTGACAAAATTTTAGTTTTTAGTCCCTTATCTAGATTACAAGAAAATATTCAACGCATATTTTTTCTTTTTCACGTAATCAAAAAATTACGGCGATACATCGAGTCAAAATGTCTCATGAAGACACTAGCCAGTACAGTTTATACTAGGTAATGAAACGTCATTACCTAGTATAAACTGTACTGGCTAGTGTCTTCATTAAATCATTTCATCAAGCGTATTAAAGTGCAGGAGAGGGGGCTTGTAACGTACAAGCCCCCTCTCCTGCACTACGCTTAATCTAAGCAGTTTTACATTAATTTGAAAAAGGAAAAAATTAGTGTCGAATATTTTCTTGTAATCTAGATGACGGACTTACAATTTTGTCAAATATCCCATTTTTCATTCTTGCTTTACATAATTTAACCGTGTATGAAAAGATTTTGGTTGCACCGGACAAACTGCGCCGAAATAAGTTACACGAATTGCACTCGTAAGATTTGTAAGTGACACGTAACTTGATTATCTCTATACCTACCAACGAATGAAATAAATTATATAGGAATTCTATTCTATTCTAATGTTATGTTTTTCCATCTGGATTGTCTCAGTAGCTTTTTGGAGACGGGATTAGGAAAAAGGCTCGCACTCTATCACATGGGACCTTAACATAACTGATGGCATGTGTATAGTGTAACAAACATTTGTGTTATTGTTAACTTTTTGCTTGGACGATCCTAGTTTCTAAACAAATTGAATTTTAAAAGGACGCCTTCTGAGGTCCCTTACGTGTCGTCTCCATTTTTGAAGACGCTAATATATATAATCGAATATTGGCCATTTCTTCATCACATGCATCGCACAACTTAAGTGCATCTCACTCATAATCTACTTATGTGCATACTTATTCATTTTATTACCCTACTCTTTGTTAAAAAGGAATCTATACAAATTCCTCTATAATATCTACATTGTATTTATTTACATATTTTACTGCAACGCGATCGTCGACGACGCAGTATTTAAATGAAACCTCTGCAAATAACCAAGTAGTCTTATTGTATTTACGGAAAATACTCACTTTTAATGCACCGGGAAAAGTTGCAGCTGACAGAGATTCTATTCTGTATTTTCCTGAAAACAAAGATAAAATGGGACCCGGTTAAAGAATAGTTGTATTTTGTCTATTAAATGATTTTATGTTCTGTCTTCTAGTGTATACTGTCCTTTTTCTTCTGTCATTTAAAAAAATGTTAAATTGTTGTGCAATCAGCCGGTCGATTTAGTAAAAGTCACGCCGTGAAAACTTGAGTGTATAGTGATCTGTCAACGCCTAGCTGTGTATGGAATGACAGCTCAATTCGTCCTCACAACGCCTACATTTTCATGCGGTGATTTGACCAGAATCGCACTGCTAAAGCTTTTCAGTTGGAGCTTGATTGGCGACAAAAGATTTGCCCCCTTACATGGGAGTTTTATCAGATGGGAGAACACCTCTGCTTAACATTTCAGAAATAATAGGCGTGCATTTATGTATTGTTATGTGGAGAATCCAGAGCGCAGTATGTTAAAAATAAGAAAAATCCAAAAGATACGACACACCAGAATCAGAGGCATATCAAAGGTCACCGATGCTCTAAAATACACGTAGCTAGACAGAGAGACGACAGGTGGATCACAAGAGTCACGTCGTGGAAAGGACCGGTAGGTAAACGTCAAAGAGACAGATCACACACGAGATGGGAAGACGACATTAGAGAAATAGCTGGCCAACAATGGAGGAGGCCTTCACCTGAAGAAGGGTTCTTACAACAGAATATTTGATATAAAAAAGCAGTTTTTTTAATACAATATGTTAAATTAAGTTAGAGTACAAAATAATGACCATTAAGTAAACATTATATTTGTAATTTTGCAAGAAATATAAAGCTTTTTTTTTATTATTTTATTTTATTATGTGGAGAATATTATTTTGTCATCTGGAATTTATCAGGAGCAGTCTGGAGTGTGAATTTGTTCCTGGTATATGGCAACAGGTTTGGTCCTACTACATGCATAATAGCTTATACAGCCTAAAATATTCCCACTGTTAAAACGCAGGCCTCCTCTCTCCGATCCCGGTGAGGGTTGCTAGACGTCACATGTCTTCGAATCTTTGCTTCTAAGACATGGCAATATCCTCCTAATCTTTTCCTTCCCTGGTGTTGAAACAAGTGCTGTACCTACTTACAATACACAAATTAAAACGAAAAGTAAGAGGTGCGTGCGTGGTTTCCTTGATTAAAATTACACGATAGGTGAACTGGTCTACAAAAAAAACTCTTAAGGGTAAAGTAAACTTCTATAATACACAATATACACGGTGTAAAAAGACCCTTAACGTAAATGAAAACTACATATTCTGCCCATCACTGGGATAGTTTTTTTTTCTAGAACATACCTGGGAGTTCACTGGTTTTGGAAATGTTGAAGGTTGTCTTTTTTTAACCGACTTCAAAAAAAGGAGGTTCTCAATTCGGTTGTATTTTTTTTTTTAGTAAACTTTCTTCCGAACAAACACTATCGAAATTATCGATTTTTCAAAACAAATTACACATTTGAAGTTACAAAAATGCAATGGATACTAAACAAGCGGGCCGGTCGGTTCAACGACCAAGCGCGAGTGGCCATATACTCAGCTGATCGAAAGTTGCGTTGCGTTGTCGCGCTATGCAATGCGCGCAATAAAAAGCATCTCTTTTTTAAAGATGAAAAAAAAAGTAAGTATGTTCCCAGCGTTATTTTTTGGTTAAAGTTACTTAATTGTACAGAATGTGTGGTTATGGGCTATGTTATCGGTCTTTTTACACCCTGTATATGCGTATACCGTGTTCCGTTTGCTTTGAACCTAAATCCGGAAAATGTAACATTCGTTTCGTATGTCCGCAGAAAAAGATAAAAAGCGATAGCCGCCCGTCCGTTCATGTACTCTTAAAATATTAGTCCTTCTCATTGACGAGCAGTTTTCTATGAATTCAATTCAAACATTTTTTGAATATAAAAAGAACAATGTAAATAACTAGTCAATCAACGATAACTTATTTCGTAGGTTTAATCGATTTTATAAATATTTTTTTTTTTTTACTACGTGAGTGCGATGTTTACTAGCCGTCTACTCCTGCTGGTCGATTCTGTTGAAATCACCGCGTATAAACCTGGGTGTAGTGAGCACTGAAGTCTCTGTCAGTGTCACCTATCAGTTGCTAGGGATTGGCGAAGTATGAATCATAATCGAGAATCGACGTAACTTAATTATTTACATACAAACAAACTTAAACTCACGCCCTATTCCCATGGGGGTGGACAGAAACTGCAGAACGCCACCCACTATAATATTGCTTCACATAGGTACCTACTTGTTAATATTTTTTCTGTGCTAAGTATTTTATTTATTTTATGCTAAGTAAATTGAATAGGTGATAATTTAGTTCGAAAGCTCTATTGGATTTGAATAATTAATTAAATTAAATCAATTTAGGTACCTACTTCATACCTACATAAGGTATTACCTGCTGCGCTGCGCCGCCGATCCGAATCTATGAAAACGCCTTCACATCTTAGTTCACTGTAGACAAATAGCGTCCTACTTTATCTAGTCGTTGCCAAAAATATAAAGCATTTCTACCATCTCAGCACTCTCACAGATACCTACTTACAAAACTAATTCTTCTACGTTCGCATAATTACCAAAAGTCACAATGACAGTTGTACGACACTGACTCAGTGCTGTCGCCATGACAACGATACGCCCACGCCATGCCGGTCGTGTTGTTGTCATAGTAACCACCTAGCGTCCGCGCCGAGTGACTTCGATGTACCGCGCGCGTTTGTTTGTCTTCATCTACCATTTTATAGACTACCTATACGGTGTTTATTTCCAAAGATTTGAATGTCTAATTTCAATTTTTATTTTAACCATTCAACAAATATATCGTCATTACATTATTTTGTCAAATATGTTACTTTTTCAACGTTAACATTCATCGAGTCACAATGATGCACACTCACGCCCGCGTTGTTACTATGACAACGCAAAGCGCGCGCGCGTTAATTTTTTTTTTAATATTCATTGTTTGGAGGCCATGTTGTTGACGTATGAACCTGTTTGATTTTAAATAATTATTATATTTTAAGATTAAAAAGTCTAAATTTAAGTTAACCATTTAAAAAGTCAGTACTTACTTACCTAGTAGTCGTGCCTAATTTGATGTCCAAAATTAAAATAAATAATCGACACCTAGGTAAGATTCTTAACCTTAGTCTGTGACTGTCATGGCCTTTTTTTTCGCGTAGGTATTGTAGGTTATTATAATTAATATCACCAAAAGAATGATCTTTGCTTTGTAAGCATTTTAGAGGTTGTAATTGATAAAAATGCAGTCCGCCGTAGTTTTTTTTTATTAAATACCTACCTACGTACCAACCTAATTATCACATTAGGTACCTAGGTACATAGCTACCTAAACCAACATTTTAATGTTTTCTCAATATTCTAACACAAAATATAAAACAAACCACTTATTAAGGGGGAAAACTAACTAGGTACCTACTAAGGACTTAAGGAGGCCATGGTAACAACGTGCATCTAAGAACAAAGACGCATCGATTTGTCATTGCATTCAAATTTAGTCTTGCACTTTGCAGTGACATTAGATTTTGATATTTTGAATGTTGTTTTGTTAGTAGGTAAGTACTTTTACGGATGCAATTGGTATGACAATTAAAGCTACTACCGAAGTTCCGCCCGTGTTAGTTAAGACTTAAGACGAGAGTTAAGTGGCTATTTACATTGACAAGGACGGAAACAACTCAATCAAGTGATATTCAATTAATCAATATTATAGGAGGCTCCTGTCTTTTCCGTAAGGGGATGGGCGTCGACGTCTATGTAGCAACGGTAGGTACGGTATTATTAACGTCAGTGAGTTACTTAATCCGTGTATTCTTGAGAACTGGCAGATACCTTCCTACTTACAACTCTTACAAGCAGTGCAACTAAATAGGTATAAAACCTCTGCCTCGCATCGTTCCGACCAGAGTGCATTCACGCTGTTTCAATTTTGACTGTGCGACAAATAGAGGGGATTGGATTGTTTGAAACTACCACTGAATGAAAACTCAGAAATGCTAAAATAAATTTAGGTACTCACATTCAATGAATGTTTTATTGTCCTTTTTCTGAGTTGAGTACCTACATTAGTACATATTTATATTACCTACCTACATCATCCAACTAGAAAGCAAGATAAATCCCAATAAGAGGTACAAACCAAGGTAATACAGCATGTTTAGGCCAATCATTAATTTCATTTAACACTTCTAGCTACCTTATTGTAGGTACAGGGGCAGAATTCTTACTTAGTGTTGATAGTATTTCCATCTCCAAGTCTCCATCTGGGATCAAGACTTGAATCCAGTTTATAGTAATAGACGCCCCTTCTTACATGGGACTTGAACATAACGGATACATACTTACTCATTTACATACAATGTGGCCCACAAAACCTATACAAATATCATATTTTAATATAAATATTTAAGCAATTAGGACAACAAAAATACTATAGGGAAAACAATAGGTTGTGTAGATAATACAACTATTATCCAGATATTATTATCCCACAAACTCTCTCTCTCTTGCTCTAGCAGTGCTTGGTGAGGTCAGAAATAAATTAATATTGCACAAAAAATAAGTTTTACTCATTTCTATCATGTTACAGAACTTTGAGAAATTTATATTATAAATTTTCCGCTGCTGGGGTTCAACTTCTTGATACCGGTGGGGCAGGCAGACTTCTGTATTGGATGTGTAGATACAAGGTGAGGCCCGCCACCTCCGTCATCATCTGGCAGGAAAACCTGCTTGCTGAAAGCATTACAGTGTACATTATTATTATTATAGCTATATTTATGCATCATTCTATTAATTTATCAGTAGCACAGTATAAAAAGCCTGCATTAACTGCCTAATGCAGGCTAATGCTACCTTTCTAAAAGTATAGCGGCATCAATGACATAGAACACCTTGTAAGGCGTACCAACTACCTATGATGAGTGATCTTTTTACTTGTTCTCTGGATGAGTTCACAAAAATCACAATGTACAGAATATGTTATCAATGTTATCATACTTAAATAATAAAATTGTAATAGGGTATATGCATGTATTTTTTTTATATTTTTATTTCACTGTTTACAACGTTTTAACATAGTAAAAAAATATAAACATATTTAAAAATGCAGTAATGAAGCTTAAAAAAAATATTTAAAATACAGAATAAATTTGAGCTGTTTAAACGCCGCCATTTTCGCGCGCCATTTCGATTACGTCATTTACTATGGTCCTATTACTATTACTTAGGGCGTTTTCGTTCTTCTAACCATTTCACCATGAAAAAAGCTCAAAAACCAGTTTACCGGTATTATTTGTACCTGAATGCAATAAATATTTCAGATTGTGCTTTTACAAAACCACTTTCAGTCATTTTTTTTAAATGTTTTATAACCTCACTATGAAGCTAAAATTACACTTGAACATTAAATTAGTTCACAACACACACGGCAATAATTATGTTTTCCAATACAAAGTCCATTCTCATACTTACACATTGTATGTTTTGTAGACGTTGAGTTGTTGTCGTAGTATTTGACGTCCGTTTTAGTCATAGCCAATGGGGATGCGTTTCACAAATTTGAATTTCCCGCGCTTAATTCGCACTTTTATTTTTAATTTTAAATAATTATGACGCTATTAAAAAGTAAAATAATGATTTAGTTCATATTTTCTGCCATTAAAGATTCGGAAAAAAAATATTCGAACCACATTTAAATTACATGCATATTCCCTATTATAGCCACACTATTGAATTAGGACATTCCTGTAATGATAGTGATGATGAGTAAATAAATAAATAATAATTGTAACATAACATCTTAGTTCCACGATCAACCTCTCTGTGTTTTAAATAATTGATCTGCTCTTTAGGAATGTTTAACAAACAAAAACTGTGTGTGTTAATTGACAGGTACCTTCTTAGCTCAACAGCCACTTGGATTTGTGTGATTGATGCAAGTAGTGGTGATGAAATTTGTTTCCATGGTCGCTCCTTCAAGCAGCTGCAGGCTTGTAAAGACTCATCTGCTGAACGGTAGAATGTATCAGATTAATAATAAATTGAGCTTGTTTTCATGCCAATAATTTACAATGTTGGTTACACTGTTAAACCGAGTTTAACCAAAAGCTGTCAAATATAATACATAACTTTTATATGTTCTGATGTAACTTTAAAATAATGATTAGGTAGGTACTATGAGAATTTAAAACAGGATCCATCAGATCCATCAGATCCAAACAGGACATAGGTACTGTTTGATTTTGTATTAGGTACATACTACATTACTTAACTTTTTACTGATAATGAAAAACATGAGAACACTATTACAGGATTGCTTAGCTACCTATATTGTAAAGTAAGTAGATTCCTACTTACGATCGGTCCGTTTTCGATCTTGTTATGATCACAATATCCACATTACGTTTCATACAGGGTTGGCATTAAATACTATAATATTACATTTAAAACTTATACAATAACAGTGCTAGACGTCATTAATAATTGTTTGAAAGTTTTCTTTTGTTATTGTTAGGTTATGTGATTTATTATTGATCTGACAGTTTGACAGCCATCTGAGCCATCCATCACATTTTTTTTTTAATTTTATGACCTGGTAACTGGACCTTTAAGTCAAATCTTATTTTATTACAATCATCACAAGACACGACGTAATAGATTATGTTGCGAACGAAAATTTTGGTACTAATATCAGATAGGATAGGTACTAATAATAAATTAAACCTTGGTTTTTGATGGCTAACTCGAAACACAAATCTAAATTTTAAATATCATTATCATAGACATTGGAACGAATGCACCAGCCAGACCGCTAAATTGCCTTTCATGAAATTTATAATACCTACTTGTAACGTTCAGAAAAAAAAGTGATAGTGAGCTAAAACAAGCAAATAGTAAGCTGTAAAAAGCTAAACAAACTTCATCCATTTTACATGTTTAAATCGACTATTTGAATTCGAGCGTTCTCAAATAGTTTCTGTGGCCGCACGGCTGTTCGCACGCATGACATAATGACATTTATTTCGCAATTAATAATCTATGACGTCATGTCTTGTGATGTCTGTAATAAAATAAGATTTGACTTAAAGGTCCAGTTACCAGGTCATAAAATTAAAAAAAAAAATGTGATGGGTGGCTGTCAAACTGTCAGATCAATAATAAATCACATACATAACCTAACAATAACAAAAGAAAACTTTCAAACAATTATTAATGACGTCTAGCACTGTTATTGTATAAGTTTTAGTTGTAATATTATAGTATTTAATGCCAACCCTGTATGAAACGTAAGTGATAACGTAATGTGGATATTGTGATCGTAACAAGAACGAAAACGGACCGATCGTAACTAGGAACCTACATAAAACTACAAAATATAGCTAAGCAAGCCTGTATTAGTGTTCTCATGTTTTTCATTATCAGTAAAAAGTTAAGTAAAGTAGTACCTAATACAAAATCAAACAGTACCTATGTCCTGTTTGGATCTGATGGATCCTGTTTTAAATTCTCAAAGTACCTACCTAATCATTATTCTAAAGGTACATCAGAACATTTATAAGTTATGTATTATAATTGACAGCTTTTGCTCGGTTTAACAGTGTAACCAACATTGTAAATTATTGGCATGAAAGCAAGCTCAATTTATTATTAATCTGATGCATTCTACTGTTCAGCAGATGAGTCTTTACAAGCCTGGAGCTGCTTGAAGGAGCGACCATGGAAACAAATTTCATCACCACTACTTGCATCAATCACACAAATCCAAGTGGCTGTTGAGCTAAGAAGGTATCTGTCAATTAACACACACAGTTTTTGTTTGTTAAACATTCCTAAAGAGCACATCAATTATTTAAAACATAGGGAGGTTGATCGTGGAACTAAGATGTTATGTTACAATTACTCATCATAGGTAGTACGCCTTACAAGGTGTTCTATGTCATTGATGCCGCTATACTTTTAGAAAGGTAGAATGCTACCTTTCTATACTGTGCTCCTGATAAATTAATAGAGTGATGCATAAATATAGCTATAATAATAATAATGTACACTGTAATGCTTCCAGCAAGCAGGTTTTCCTGCCAGATGATGATGGAGGTGGCGGGCCACACCTTGTATCTATACACATCCAATACAGAACTCTGCCTGCCCCACCGGTATCAAGAAGTTGAACCCCAGCAGCGGAGAATTTATAATATAAATTTGCAAAATTCTGTAACATGATAGCAATGAGTAAAACTTATTTTTATTTGCAATATTAAATTATTTCTGACCTCACCAAGCACTGCTAGAGCAAGAGAGATAGAGAGAGAGATAGTTTGTGGGATAATAATGTCTGGATAGTAGTTGTATTATCTCTACAACCTATTGTTTTCCCTATACTATTTTTGTTGTCCTAATTGCTTAAATATTTATATTAAAATATGATATTTGTATAAGTTTTTTTGTGGGCCACACTGTATGTAAATGAGTAAGTATGTATCCGTTATGTTCAAGTCCCATGTAACAAGGGGCGTCTATTGCTATCAACTGGATTCAAGTCTTGATCCCGGATGGAGACTTGGAGATGGAAACACTATCAACACTAAGTAAGAATTCTGCCCCTGTACCTACAATATGGTAGCTAGAAGTGTTAAATGAATTTAGTGATTTGCCTAAACATGCTGTATTACCTTGGTTTGTACCTCTTATTGGGATTTATCTTGCTTTCTAGTTGGATGATGTAGGTAGGTAATATGAATATGTACTGATGTAGGTACTCAACTCAGAAAAAGGACAATAAAACATTCATTGAATGTGAGTACCTAAATTTATTTTAGCATTTCTGAGTTTTCATTCAGTGGTAGTTTCAAACAATCCAATCCCCTCTATTTGTCGCACAGTCAAAATTGAAACAGCGTGAATGCACTCTGGTCGGAACGATGCGAGGCAGAGGTTTTATACCTATTTAGTTGCACTGCTTGTACCTAAGAGTTGTAAGTAGGAAGGTATCTGCCAGTTCTCAAGAATACACGGATTAAGTAACACACTGACGTTAATAATACCGTACCGTTGCTACATAGACGCCGACGCCCATCCCCTTACGGAAAAGACAGGAGCCTCCTATAATATTGATTAATTGAATATCACTTGATTGTTGTTTCCGTCCTTGTCAATGTAAATAGCCACTTAACTCTCGTCTTAAGTCTTAACTAACACGGGCGGAACTTCGGTAGTAGCTTTAATTGTCATACCAATTGCATCCGTAAAAGTACTTACCTACTAACAAAACAACATTCAAAATATCAAAATCTAATGTCACTGCAAAGTGCAAGACTAAATTTGAATGCAATGACAAATCGATGCGTCTTTGTTCTTAGATGCACGTTGTTACCATGGCCTCCTTAAGTCCTTAGTAGGTACCTAGTTAGTTTTCCCCCTTAATAAGTGGTTTGTTTTATATTTTGTGTTAGAATATTGAGAAAACATTAAAATGTTGGTTTAGGTAGCTATGTACCTAGGTACCTAATGTGATAATTAGGTAGGTACGTAGGTAGGTATTTAATAAAAAAAAACTACGGCGGACTGCATTTTTATCAATTACAACCTCTAAAATGCTTACAAAGCAAAGATCATTCTTTTGGTGATATTAATTATAATAACCTACAATACCTACGCGAAAAAAAAGGCCATGACAGTCACAGACTAAGGTTAAGAATCTTACCTAGGTGTCGATTATTTATTTTAATTTTGGACATCAAATTAGGCACGACTACTAGGTAAGTAAGTACTGACTTTTTAAATGGTTAATTTAAATTTAGACTTTTTAATCTTAAAATATAATAATTATTTAAAATCAAACAGGTTCATACGTCAACAACATGGCCTCCAAACAATGAATATTAAAAAAAAAAATTAACGCGCGCGCGCTTTGCGTTGTCATAGTAACAACGCGGGCGTGAGTGTGCATCATTGTGACTCGATGAATGTGAACGTTGAAAAAGTAACATATTTGACAAAATAATGTAATGACGATATATTTGTTGAATGGTTAAAATAAAAATTGAAATTAGACATTCAAATCTTTGGAAATAAACACCGTATAGGTAGTCTATAAAATGGTAGATGAAGACAAACAAACGCGCGCGGTACATCGAAGTCACTCGGCGCGGACGCTAGGTGGTTACTATGACAACAACACGACCGGCATCGCGTGGGCGTATCGTTGTCATGGCGACAGCACTGAGTCAGTGTCGTACAACTGTCATTGTGACTTTTGGTAATTATGCGAACGTAGAAGAATTAGTTTTGTAAGTAGGTATCTGTGAGAGTGCTGAGATGGTAGAAATGCTTTATATTTTTGGCAACGACTAGATAAAGTAGGACGCTATTTGTCTACAGTGAACTAAGATGTGAAGGCGTTTTCATAGATTCGGATCGGCGGCGCAGCGCAGCAGGTAATACCTTATGTAGGTATGAAGTAGGTACCTAAATTGATTTAATTTAATTAATTATTCAAATCCAATAGAGCTTTCGAACTAAATTATCACCTATTCAATTTACTTAGCATAAAATAAATAAAATACTTAGCACAGAAAAAATATTAACAAGTAGGTACCTATGTGAAGCAATATTATAGTGGGTGGCGTTCTGCAGTTTCTGTCCACCCCCATGGGAATAGGGCGTGAGTTTAAGTTTGTTTGTATGTAAATAATTAAGTTACGTCGATTCTCGATTATGATTCATACTTCGCCAATCCCTAGCAACTGATAGGTGACACTGACAGAGACTTCAGTGCTCACTACACCCAGGTTTATACGCGGTGATTTCAACAGAATCGACCAGCAGATAAGAAACAGCGGAAATAAATACCAAAGTTATATTTACAGGCCTTATACTTATTTGAAATTAGCAGCCATTAGTAATTTTGTCTGCGAATATATTATTATCTTTGTCTAGCGGACGTCACGCGGTTTCACCTTTGTAGTTCCCGTTCCCATGGGAATACAGGGATACCAAGTAGCTTATGCCAACCGAGGATAGTTTCACAGGGGTTGAAGATTTTTTTTAATCGGGCCAGAAGTTTTTAAGTTTGTTTATTAGATACTTACAAGTATAAAATTTTTTCTTCTTTTTTTTATAAAAGTCTAAGTCAACTCATTTATTACAATTAGGTAGGCCAATTAAATGTCACTTTTGAACATCATACTTTAAATTTAAATAAAATATATAGAAAAAAAAAATATTAATAAGAATAATAGAATATTATTCTTTTTTTTTTTTTTTTTTTTTTTTTTTTTTTTTTTTTTTTTTTTTTTTTTTTTTTTTTTTTTTTGAATATTTATATATATATATATATATATATATTCTAGTTGCCCCCAAAAGGTAGTTTCATATGGAAAAGAAACCATAGGTACCTACTTACTCTTTTAAAATAGTTATAGCATTATTTTGACTGGCTTGTTGGTCTTACCGTTAGTGACCCTGACTGCTATGCTGGTCGTGGGTTCGATTCCCACCCAGGACGGTCATTTCAGGTCAGGTCAGGAACTAAATGGCGTTGTGTGAAAAGTTGTGGAATATATTTTTTTATTTACTTACAATAAAAAAACACTGAATAGACTAAATAATAGTAAAAGTAGTAATTTTAGTATAGACTTGCTGCCCCGGCAAACTTAATTCCTTCTTAGTTTTAGCTTATCAAATTGTCACCTGATAATGGACGGGGAAGAAATTTGTCACTGTCTGTTATGTCGTCAAAGATGACGCTGCATTCGAAAATTCTTTAAGAAACGAATTATCTTCAATGTTTTTTCTTCGCGAATTTTCCTTTTTTTTAATATAACATACAAGATAGCCAATATCCGTCTCCAGCAGGCCTTGCCATATTACAAATTCTATTTCTATTCTATTTCTATTAAACAAAGAAAATGGCATGTATAGAATCAGCTGTTTGTCAACTGTCAAGACGTGTATTACATTTTCAGTCATATTGCAAATTCTACTCGTTAACACTTGACAGTTGACAAACAGCTGATTTCCATATACGCCATTTTCTTTCTATTGTCGCCTTATCGACTACGATAATAGAAATAGAATTTGTGATATGGCTAGGCCTATATACAGGATAAGATCTATCTCCTTGTCAAAATTCATATAGATCCGTTCAGCCGTTTAGCCGTGAAAAGCCGACAAAGAAATAAACAAACAACAGAGTTACTTTCTCATTTATCAATACTAGCAAGTATGGTTAACATTATTGCGAAGTATCTACACGCGATAATACATTGAAATTCCTACTATAATGTATATTTGAAGAGTAACAAACATTCGTAAGTCCTCACAAACTTGTAGACCTATTTACAATACATACTAATGCGGCTTCGCTTGAGTTAATTTTGATTCTGACAATCAATACGTGTTGTACCTACTTTGCGATCTCCATAGTAACCTAAATTTTCTAACAATTAATGAAATGGCAGCGCACGTGATCTAACGAAATCTATACGTTTCAATATTTAATGTAAATGTGTAGTAAATGATCTTTCCTCAAAAAAAAACCATTTCAGACACTAATCTGGATGGTTCTTACATGATCTGACCAAGATAATTTCTAGACTTTAAAAGAGGTTTTGACCTCTGAGTTTCTTTCGGTGTTTCTTCTCAGATTAAGTAGTCAGATAGTGAAACACTGACCTCGCCTTCTAATTAAAAAATTACATGTAAAAATCTTTGTATGAACCTATTTACAGAAATAAATATGATGATGATAATGATAACACCTTGGGGCTAATTGGTGAAATATTTTTTAAATCGGTCCAGTGGTTCAGGCGTAAAAGCGTAACAAACAAAAAAACTATCTCACTTTCGCATAATTATAAAGTAAGGACTGGTATTATTACCTATGAATCGGTAGGATTTTGTACCATGTAGGTTAATTTGACAGACAAGCACACTGATCTACTGGTATCCAACCATGATAAAGGTAAACATTTCTTTCTTATTCAACTCCTACTGTTCAAATCAGTACTTAAGTTGTTTATTTTGTTGTAGTTAACACATTTAAGATAAGGTATTGACCTTATCTGTCAATACTTTAAGCCTTGTAATCAGGATAGTTTTAGCCAAATTATAATCCTATACTTAAGCAAATATTTAGAGCAAAGTAATAGAAAATATGCTAACGAAGTATTAACATAATAAAGAAAACAAGTTATAACGTACAAATCATAAAAAAATACAATGACAGAAGCAGTAGTTAAATTACTCGAACAAACTAGTTTGACATAGTTCTTTATCATAACCGGCTTTTAAATATTTAACTCTGACTCTTGTTTATCGAACACAGATATTTATTTTTATTATTTATTAATAAACAACAAAACACCAACCGTCATCAGTAACAAGCCACTCCATTTTCAAAAATGAAAACACTGCAGCATAAACTTAAACGTCAATAGCTTATCTTTGCGCAAAAAACGTGCGCACGCGGCGTGGCCTCGTAATCGACTAACAACGGTAATTTATTCGACATGTCAGTTGTGATTGTGATTGTGTGCTAAACGGTGTGATGTCTATGTCACTCAACGTGTAAAAGTTATGTACTTACCTCGTCTAGATAATTTAGTTATCATTAAACACATTTTGACAAGGGGAATGGTAGTACCTAGCTTTATTTTTTTTTTACACACTTGCTTTTCAATTCACTTTAAACGTTGACAGAAAAGTCGACATCGGCTTTGTTTGCCATAACAAAAAATAGAATAGAATAGAAGGGGAATAATATCTATGCATATCAATAAAATACTTATGAAGAACAATCATTTTTAATAATTTTCGAACATAACTGTACTGAGACTTCACAATAATTATGAGTATAACGACTCCCCCTCTCACCCTGGAAATGTGGAGTCAACAGGTTTGCCGCTAAGTGGGCTGACGACCTGTTAAAGGTTGCTGGAAACCGCTGGATGCAAGACCGTTTAGAGGTTTGCACTTATTGCCATTACTTCCTTGTGAAATATGTTTTAAATATTGAGTCACACACAGTTGGTTTTTCTCATACATTCCATGTTGAGTACTGTATTTAAAAAAATCGTTTGAATCCCTTGTTAAAAAGCTAAAAGGGACCGACATATTATTATGATATACAATGACCTATAAGTTTTAGTTGAACTAAAACGATGCGTTCTTAAATGTCAACTAGGTTTGTTTGAAAACGTAGTTGACATTTAAGAACGCGTCGATTAAAAACTCCGCGAAGTTTAAATCATTACGAAATTATGACATCTCTAACTTAGTTTACTGTCATCGTGTTTTTCTGAAGCTATCTGTCACAAAGTAATCAACAAGTACACTGTACAGTGCATATACTTAGTTATATTTTCTTTTATATATAAGTATCTGCCAATAACTTGTTGGTACCCTTCTAAAATGTGAATAATTAAAATCTTAAAAGAGATTTATTTATCTTAGAGCTACACTAAATAAACTAAAAACATATTTTTGATCCATTATATTTATCCCGAGCTAGAATAAATTAAATTTTGTCTCGTTTAATCATAATATCTGTTTCTGACAACTTATTTAATACACGGCCGATTAATTTTCTAGAATACAAAAGAGAATAAGATGAAAATATGAACAAAGATAATAACAGGGACAAAATCTTAATATAAAAAACGACCTCAATTCAAAAACATCGAAGGCGATTCTTTCATAAATATAATCAGCTTTCAGCGTAAAGTTATTATTTTGAAGAATAACGTTATTTAGTACAGATGGCTATTGTGTGATTTTTTTATATTTTCATAACGTTTCTGGCTTCTGGGCAAGCTTAAAAGAACCGAGAGTGAGAAAACAGTGTTACTATATCATACATTTTAAGATACATTTATTGCATAACAGTTTATATTAAGTTCTTTTATACTAATATTTATAAAGAGGTAGTTTATAATTTGTATGTAGAGGGGGTAATCATCGGAACTAATGATCCAATTTAAAATAGGTACTTCCGGTCCATATAAAAAGTAAAATTAATATTTTGACTGAACAATTTAATAACGAAAGTTACAAAGAGCAACGTAGGCATATGTACCCAACTCGTTTATCCAAAAAACTAAATTAAAAATTTAAAAAACCCCCACCGCAAAAAAATAAAACATTTAAAAAGTTAAAAATAACACTTTAGCCATGAAATTTTACTTCACGTCGGGGTACCGCTTAAGTAAGGAATGTTCCTAGTACTTGTAGGTATGTAGGTACTTATTTTAATGGTACCCCGACGTTACGTAAAATTTCATGGCTAAAGTGTTATTTTTAACTTTTTAAATGTTTTATTTTTTTGCGGTGGGGGTTTTTTAAATTTTTAATTTAGTTTTTATTTTATAATTTTTAAACGCATTAATTTTGTTTTAAAGATTATACAGTTATGAGAATTTTTCAGTGCATTGTATCTAGAGTCAAATGCTGATTAAAACGAACCCAAACACGACATATCTGCTATTATTTTGTCAAGAGTCTACCTACCGGTGTGCTGGATAGCCTGGCTGCAGCATCAACTCATCCTGTTGCCATCAGTGCATTGTGTTTAGAATCAAATGCTGGTTGAAATGAACCCAAACACGACATATCTGCTATTATTTTGTCAAGAGTCGACCTACTGGTGTGCTGGATAGCCTGGCTGCAGCATTAGCTCATCCTGTTGCCATCAGAGCATTCTGTGCAGAATCAAATGCTGGTTGAAATGAATCCAAACACGACATATCTGCTATTATTTTGTCAAGAGTCTACCTGCTGGTGTGCTGGATAGCCTGACTGCAGCATCAGCTCACCCAGTTGCCATCAGTGCATTGTGTTTAAAATCAAATGCTGGTTGAAATGAATCCAAACACGACATATCTGCTGTTATTTTCCCAAGAGTGTATTAGTCTGCTAGATATCCTGGCTGCATCAGACCAAATACACCATAATGTTGCTTATTAATATTACACACATAGGTGTTTGAAATTTTGAGACAAACATATGTTTGTAAGTAAAGTTAATACCCATAGACGTCTAAAATAGCAACGGTAGCTACCACAAAAGAGCTGATAACCTTGAAACGGCTGAACCGATTTTGATGAACTATGTCTAAGAACCATCGCAAGAAACCCTGCTTTCAAATAAAAAAAACCGCATCTAAATCGGTTCACCCGTTTGGGCGCTACGGTGCCACAGACAGACAGACAGACACACACACATAGCGGTGAAACTTATAACACCCCTCTTTTTGCGTCGGGGGTTAAAAAGAAGACGCTTGCTGTTCATAACGTCACAAACTACTTTGGTAAGCGCACAAGAAAATATGTCGTACCAACGTTAGTGAATGAGCTGCCCGCAAAATTGATATCGGATGTCAAATCTAAAGATCAACTTAAAAATGTTCTCAAAAAACACTACCTCACATTGTGTCCATAGAAAAAAATTGCATTTACTGACGCCGACACATCGGGCTGCTCCGATTTGTCAAGTATCTTTGATGGTTTTTCAATATTATCACAAATAAGTTAGGGTTTATTTTCAAATGGAAAAAATTGGATGTTTGGTGTCGCCTGATCTGCTGGCGTCTGTTCATAAACCTATAGGTTTATAATTTCCTTCTCTTGTGACCTTTCTTTGTATTTTATTTTATTTTTAATTTATTTTTAAGCACGAAATCCTTTTAAGCACTTGGATTTACAATAAAAAATTGTTATTTTTATTATATTGTAAAATGAGAACAACTGCCGACAAACTGTCCTGCAGTTTGGCAGACTTATTGTATGTTTTTGTTGTACAGATTTTGAATAAAGAAATAAAAAAATAAAAAAAAAATAAAAAAAAAATAAAAAAATGTTGCACTGGTGGAAAGCTACACTACTCCCGGATGGCATAGGCTACTTTTTATCCCGGTAATCCCACGGGAACAGGAACTACGTGGATGAAACCGCGTGACGTGTGCTAGTAATAAAATAAAACATTAAATAATCATAATATGTTAGTTTAGCATTAAATAATAGACAAGCTATAATACACACTGTTCGATGAATAATTTTTTACCACAAAACATATATTTAAGTTTTACCTAAATCTACGAAAATTACATAATAAATATATATTAAGGTGCGCCATTAATCACTAGAGTAACTGGCGCTCAAACTTATGTTTTTTCTTTGTTTAAAAATTTAACGCTTGTAAAGGGTTTGTCCCAATACGAATTTATCCGAAAACCTGTTGGTGCGATATAAATTAGAAATATTATACTATTGTAAACCATAATCACTGACGAATTATGTAACTTCAGTCATAATTTTCCACTAAAAACATCACAAAATCTGTTGTAAAACTTAATTAACTCGAAATATTACTGAAGGGTCAATCTAAGCTAACCCTTGATAGTGATTTTGTAATGTATTAAAAAATACATGGTAACATAAAACTACTTCGCTTTTACTTGGGACTTCGTTTGCGTGAAATATACATACAGAACTAGAAGCTTTCTATCGGTAATTTTTTTTTTGTTTGAGATCAGTTCAGTTGTTCTAGAGATTACCACCCCAGACATAAAAAAATTAAAAGTTAAAAGAAAAAAAAATATATTATAAATATTAAAACTATTATAATAGTAATAATTATAAACTTACAAACAACTCTTTCCATATTTCTATTACCTATATTATATTAATAATTGTTGTAATACATAACACCAAAAAGTATATAATAATACTAATAATTTATATAAAAAAAATGAAAAGCAGCACTAACACACCTCCATTACCCTCTTGTGACGCGAGCTAACTGATGTAATATTACGCACACAAAGCACTTGCGGATTATCTACTTTAAACATTACATAAAGATGTGATTACAAAAGTTAGGTTTATCAAAATACAACAAACTCATGGATGACATGACTGTAACTTTGTTCAATTGATAAGGACACAGTACAACAAACCGCTGTGTAATTGTAGTTACGTAAGATTACAAGTTACTCGTCACAAACGATGACTTTTATAATGATAACAGCAGTGACCCGCCACTTAGTGTAATGATCCCTATCAATACTCGACACAGAGTCGTTGAACTTGTCTTAAATGATAACTGCTATCTAACAAGCACACCTGGAAGAGATTAAGATTAATATGGGGTAAGATTATAATTTTGAGAAAGCTGAATTTGACGGGTCGTTTTTAGGTAAGAATACTTTTAGATTCAAAAAGACATGTAGATTTACATGCGGATTAACAGAGAGAGATCTACGAATACATTGTATATTATCCGAATTACTTATTTTCGTAATAAATAAAAATGAGTTTAAAGTTTGCAACTTTTTGTTTTTCTATCTGTATTTTCATATGCCCATCCAATGATAAATACGTCATTGCGCCCAGCGCTCAGCGTCACATTTGGTGCAATCTTAAGACGCACACCTCACTTTTTATAAATAATAAGATGATAATTTAAACGCACATCAAACCACTACCGCCCGCGCCTCCGCGTCCGCCGCCATGAGCAATTGAGCTGTTATGGTGATTGTGGTGATCAATTGTTGAGCCTTCTCTGTATGGCCTTTGCCCTGCCGTGGGACAGTAAGTCTGTTTTTTTTTATTTATTCACTTTTAATTTTTTGTTGGTACCTTGTTTTATTTTTTATGTTATTTGTATCTTTTAAGTGCGTTATGGTATTTTTTATGAACCGAATAGGTAAATGGTTTATCTATCCAAATACGTGCTTTTGATTTTTTCAAATTTTACTTAAAAAGATTAAAGATTATAGATACCGGGCTGGTATCCGCAACTCCACGTCAAAGCGCGTGTTTTGCGTATGGGCCATAATCTACCACGCGGGTCCAGTGCAAATTGGTAGATGTCACATGTCTTCGAATTTTTGGTTCTAGGACATGCCGGTTTCCTCACGATGTTTTCCTTCACCATTTTTGATAGCAGTGGTGATGAAATAAATTGCACAAAGTAATGCGTAAAATTTACTTATTCGTGATTCACAGATGCAAAAGCTAGTTCTTAGAATACATTTTTTTCAAGTTAGTAGGTATGCAATGTTTACAAAATATATCTAACTATTTATATTCGAATTTTGTTTGACTACCTTGGTGATCTTGTGTTAGCGAGCCCTATTTCTGAGCTTAAGATCCTGAGTTATGTCTCCGGGTGGGCTCGTTACTGAGTTTTTTATCTGGTATTTCTCAATATTTCTGCACAGTTAATTGCGGTAGGCTCATCTAGGGGGCGAGCCTACTGCCATGGGACTTAAATATTACGACCTAGTAAATTGTGGGTGTACTACCAGGTAATGGTAGGTCAACGAAATTAAAGGCAGAATATGAGATCAATTTTATTTATGTTGTGAACCCCTTCTGTACTTTTATTTACGCAAATAAATTATTTACAGGGTTGGCATGAAAACATAACACAAGTTGTTTTAAAACACGTGTTTAAAACAGTGTTTAAAACAGTTTGAAATAAAACTATGTTTTTATTTAGTGTTTTAAAACACAGTTTAAAACAAGTTCTAAACAATGTTTAAAAAATGAAGTAAAAACACGGTTTAAAAATACTTTAATTGCTAAAACTGAGGAGAAAAGGAGTTGACATCTTAGTAGAATCAATAAATAAATGAAATTAAATATCAGACAGGTAGGCTATGGTATTTATACAATGCATGGGTAACTCCCCGCTTGTAAAGTCCTGCAGGGAAAGTCCCTATATCGGCCGTCGAAAGAAAGTAATTCGCTGGATAGGTGGGTATTCCACGCTCTCTCTCTAGTTCTTTACTTACCTACACTACATACAAGGTGTATGTAAAGTGCTTTGTATTGAATAATAATAGTAATTTTTAATAATTAGATTAGATTAGAGAGTTTTGTTAATTTTTACTAATGTGAATCAGGAAATAATTTAGAAATAGATTATTTTATTATAAGCTACCTATACCTAATTGATTTGAAATTGATCAATAAAAGTAAAAAGTAAAAAAACACTTGTTTTAAACATTTTAAACTGTTTGTTTTATAAAATTTAAAAAGAGGGTTTTTTTTCCAACCCTGATTATTTATTATTTATTTATAATTTATAAGTACACCTCTTCCTAACTCACTGGGGTTATCAGGTATGATTTTAAATTGGTTCAGAACCTTTTTTAATATTTTTTTCTAAGCAAGCCATTAGGTACAACGAGTAGTTACCGAACTATTTTTTGTTCGATAATAAATACACAATCTTCACTCCCATTGTTGTTTAAATGTAACGTAATAACTAATAAATCAGAAATACCGTTATCATTAAGATAACAAAGTAACACACATTTACACTTTTGTTTTCATTATCTTTCTTTTAGGGTTCCCAGCATAAAAATAGTACAACTAAACGCTTTTATGATCTATAACCGTCTTTTTCATTGTAAATGGACAGAAAATCATTTGTAAGTGTTTTGTTCCGTATTTATGTACTGTTTCTTAATAATTATGATTTGTACAATTAAACTAAAAAAAAAAAGATGTAAGTATTAAATATTCAAATTAAATAAACTATTAGTTGGTTGCGACAACTCTTTCATGAGACAATTATGACAAACGCACGACATTGATGACAATAATTTAGTTTGTATTGAACGACAATACCCAAAACAGAAGAGTAAACCACATGAAATGCCAAATAATTGATGTTTATTCGTTAGAATAGGTAATAATTATGTTTAACTTTAAATTAAAACATTAACTAGAATTCATTAATTTTTTATACACCTTAAATAATAATGATTCCTGCATCTACTTTTTTCAATCGGCTGAAACAAAGCAAGCGTTTTGTCACTTGAATAACAGAAAGCTGATTCCCGTAAATAAAAATGTTTCAAATCTAGTCGCAATCTTATTTAGACAAATTAATGTCTAAAGTTTGTTAAAAATGTAGATAAATAATAAGACGTAGGTATTGTTGACTGATTGGGACTTCTCAAAAGTTCCTACAAATTGCGGAATTTCTCTTAAATCTGGCCGACTGTATGGAACTATAATATTGTGACAGACTCACGCTTAGCCGCTTATGTTTTAATGTAGGTATCGATTTAAAATTTGTCAACTCATTAGATTATAATGTATGCGGAATACATTAGAGTCGGCATAATATATTGAGCGGCAAACCGAGAATCTATTCATAGTTAGTAGTCGCTGAGTTTCGGAGCGTGCGAGTCACAGATAACCGAGCACCTCAACTTTTTGTTATTTTCCTATAAACGTTAAAGAAATATTTTCTATTAAATTTAATAAAAATGGCGTGGCTTACTACTGAAGACGGTAAGTGATAATTTTATTATTTTTATAAGATTTAATTTTGCTCCATTAAGAATAAATAATGTGAAATTTATGAATGATAAGGAATTTTACTAACTCACATCAGATTTGCGTTAAATTGTATCTAATAGAGAAATTTCTTTTATCCCCGTAATGTAAACATTTAAGGAGTCTATTACTCAGAAAATGAAAAGCTTCAAATATGATTAATAACACTGAAGTTATAGAAATGGTGTTTTGAGACGGGGTATATAATATACTAACTCAAAAGTTGGAATAATAGGTACCAAGTGATAAATAAATCTAAACGCATAAGATTTTTTTTCCAACTATAGGTATATTAAATATTTTTTGTTGTTTTTATTTTCTATACAAAGTTAATTTAAAACACTCTTAAGCAAAATATGACAACATCGTATTTTCCTAGCTTTAAATATTTGTTAAAATGTAAATGACTACATAAGTTCGCGTATTTATCAATGAAGCTTAAATTGTTGTACCATAGTTAAATATTAGAACACCTTTACCTAACCCTTCGGGGATTACAGGTGTGATGTTATGTTCGATTTTTGTATTATTTTTTCTATAGAATTTAACCCTTTAGTTGCAAGATATACAAAAAAACACGTTTTATATCTCAGGGACACGTTTGTGCAGTTACGGCCAAAGTAACAGACATTGTATGGAATGCTAAACCGTTTATCACAACAAAAGATACTGTTACGTATTTTTACAAGGTTAAAAATATACTAGATTTTGTAATAACCATGATATAGTGTACAATGTAGACGCAGCACTGTTCCTCTAATCAATTGAATACCATGTCACTGTTACTACAACTACAAAATTAACATGAGGCATTTAGTCCAATGAAAAATGATGATGAAGTTAAGGCGAATTGAACAGTGATTCCATACTAAAGCTAGGCATTGACAGTTTACTTCACTTAAGATTTCACGGGTTGACGGTTACCGTATCGACCGGCTGTGCAGTTTATTTACTTCCTCATTAAGCTTTGATAAATAAATCAACATGACTATTGGACGTTGCTTGGTCAATATTAGTTCAGATATACCCACATATATATGTTTAAAGACATAATTATACCTACATTGATGTACATGTCAGTTCACCTTTAATTTATTAAACTCCAAGCGGACGCCAGCGTCCACGCTGTGTCATTGTCTTTTTTTTTTTCCCACAACTATTCACACAACACCATTTAGTCCTAATTTAAGCTTGAGAGCTTGTGTTATGGGTACTAAACAGCTGATAAACATACTTATATATTTCTAAATACATACATATAATAGATAAATGACACCCAGACACAGAACAAATGATCGTGCTCATCACACTAACATTTGTCCTGGGTGGGAATCGAACCCACGACCTCCGGCTTAGCAGTCAGGGTCACTAACTACTAGACCAACAGGCCAGTCAAGTCTTTCTATTGTGTCTCTTATTAACACGATTGTAAGGTTAAATCTAATAACGATAAGTTGACACAAATACATACTGTTCACCATATTGTATTAGTACCTTTTACCATGAAATTAATCCTAAACACAAGGAAAAAAAGGGCGTATGTCCCGCTAGAAACATTTTTATCGATATAGGTATGAGATTACGAAATTAATGTGGGCATTTGGTAAATGTCCAAGATTTTATAGTATTAATGTTTACCAGAGTTCAAGTTTGTGTTATTACAATAAAATTTATTGAGCATGATTCAGCAATTTTCTTAAAGTTATTTATAATTCTTGTGTTGGCTTGGCAGTAATGCTGCGTACCATGTTATCTAATACCAAATATTATTTTTTAGGAAAATACCGTATTGAATCTATGACAGCTGCTACATTTCCTGGCGCCTTAAATGTAAGTTTTGATAAAAAAACTGTCGGGTTTTGTAAATGTTATTTTTTTGTAACACTATCTTTAATCGTAGGTACTTTTTGTATTCACCAGGTACTCAGAAAAGGTTTTATTCCAAATGAAGCTGCGTGCATTGGATTAGAGGTAGACAAAGATCCTTTAGCAGCAGAAGAATTGTTGGAGCTATGCGCTGACGCAGCATTGGATGGCCTATCACTAGTTGCAGTCCATACTGAAACCGGAGAAGTGGTCTCAACTGTTTTTTGTAAATTACAGGTTGGTTAATTATTATTTTGCCTGTTTTAATTTCCATGTGTGTTAAAAAAGAGTATTAAGAGTGTGAATAATTAACAAATAGTTACTTTTACCGGTTTACGGTTGCCCCGTATTTTCGGTTTACATAAGCTTGTCGTCAATGTCGTAGTATTATTTATTCGAAAAAGAGGTAGTTTCATTTACGTAAAATAATTTATCTCAGGAATTGCAAGTGGTTTAATTTCACAGGTCACAGATTTTTTTTCCATTTTGTATGTTTTGTTTATAGGCCCTGGCTAAGGTTACCTTGCAAGTTACTTTTTCCAGGAAAAAGAGAATAACGAGTATAATGGGTAAAGGCCTTTTCCAGATAGTGGGACAGTAAAGGCTGCCATTTTTTTAATTTTATATGATTTAATGTGATAGCATGCGATGTTTTAGGATAGTAATTATATTTTATAATTGTTATATTTACTGTTTTAGGTAAAACCAACTCCAGGTTCTACGGAAAAATCATTTTTCGAGATATTTACTGAGGAGCGCTGCAAACGACCATCGTCCCGCGCCATGATGGAGTTCATGGTTGATTTGGATGCAAAGTGCAATTATTTTGAGAGGTAAGATTATTTTACACAAGACACTTTCTTCAAGAACATAAATCTACATACCGTTATTCCATTATTCAGTCATTATCAACTCGATTTTAAATAAATTGAAAAATAAATGTTTTCAATGATAATTTTATTTTACCAGATATAATGTCGACTGTCTCTGCGAAATAATGTTCCTGGGAACCCTACCCCAACACAGACAAAAAGGCCTTGCACAGAAGATAGTAATTACAGCTGTGGAACTGTCGAAGAAATTCAAGGACGGTTCCATTGCCCCATTGACTATTGCAGACTTAGGTCCGAACTACGCATTCATGAAGCCCAGAAAACCGGTGACGAAACCACCACAGCTATGTACCGCGTTGTGGTCGGCTGTTGGCTCGAAGAAAGTTGGAGAAAATTTAGGTTTCAGCGTAATTGAGATCTTTTCTTTTGGGGACCTTATTTACGACGGGAAACCCTGTTCTGACAGAATAGGCGCTGTCACCACTTGTGAAGGGGCTGCGTTGAAAATTTAGAAAATAACTTTGATGGACAGATAATGTTTTGTTTAAGATTTTCATTTATTGTATGTCGTGAATATGGTCTGCTTAGATTTAATAAAATGTTCGATAAGTCATGTGTAGGTATTGTTTAATTTATTCATGTACGTGTCATTAATTTACACTGCCAAGTTTTATTGGAATTCTGAAATCACTGATGTTCACCGACATCGTCATCGCACACATACAACTCAATAAAAGAATCAATCAATCATGCTTGTACAGTCTTGGCAAAATTACCTTTCAAATCTCAGGAAACGTAACTTTTCAGTATAGTATATTGGCCTTTTAAATTTTATATTAATAGCAGTAAAAATAAATGCCTTATTTTTGCCTGTATAAATTTGAATTGTCTACGGTTCATGAGATACTGCCAGCTGTCAGACAGACAAACAAACGAACGGACGAGTATTAGAGGCTTAGAAATTGAGTTCCATTGGCGCCTTATGAGTATGGAATACTAAAAAGATATACATTTAGTATACGACATATTGTATTCTGAAAATGTCGCAAGTAGAACATAGCAGCCTCAAGTATTATCTTCGCTACCAAGTTGTAACATTTATCTGTATTCTAAGCGAGGTAAATTTATCACAGCCAGTAAAACACAAAGTATAGCAAGGTACAGCCACTGCTTCAAACTTTAATCAAACAGGTTTAGCTCATCTATGGGAAAAGCCGTTTCTAGCCCGTTTCCAACTTTGAAATTAGGCCAATGCTGCGTGATTTCAAGGTTAAACTGATGACGTGTCATGGCCACGTGAAATAAAAATAGAATATACGCGTGTACAATAAGACAGAATTAAATGACCCGTTAAAAGAGTTATGGTGATGTGTGTTGATTCATTTTAGAAGAACGAAGACCAGATCAATGGAGCCCTTTACAGAAACGTGGGTTAGATTGAATTTATTCTAGTAGTCATTTTGGGTTTAAAAAGATTTGTTGTAGCGTCTTTACAGGATAGTTATGAAGCTATTAATACAACGCACCAACAAATTTTATATAATAACACAAATAATATTTTTTTGTGAGTTTTGAATAAATTCTGAATTCAAGGATGTTTTGTATGGCGTCGAAGTTTGACGAATTACTCGAGCTTCAATGGTGTGGCTCATAATACACCACTAATTTTTAATTTACAAATACTTAAAGGGCTTATTCTAGACGGTCTTCTCATTATATTTGTAAAGTATCAATTAATAATATTCATAGACAGCAAAGTTGTTAGCGTTTGTTTATATCCCAAAAAGTCACCCAATTTACGGAAATATTGTACAGGCTATTCTTGACATGCCCCGCCTCCAACAGCTGTTTTCGTCATTTAAGTTTAACTAATTATTTAAAAAATTAACTTCGTTTTTTTTACTTTTGATTTCGCAAATATGATCAGTTACAGGTACAGATACAGCCCATTTTTTTCTTGTACTAATTAAAAAATAGGGGTGTATAATATTAAGCCGATCTTTTTATCTGATTCCGTTACATCTTGCACAATACAATATGTTGAGCCAAAACTATTTGTTTTCTTTTGTTGTTTGTGGTTGGACAACGATTTTGTGTGTATGTCGGAATCCATTTTTGATAAAATTCATTAAACCCCAAGAGGACACCGGTGTCCGCGCTCGAATTGTCTTTCTATTGTGTCTCTAATTGACACGATTGAAAGGTTGATTTAGCCATGTTTAACTGAAAAAACACAAAATGTCTGCACTATTAACGCTTCAGTCATAAATGATCATTATGATAATAAAATGCGTTGTTTGATTAAATTTATTTATTTCTTTACTTAATTCTTGTAAAGTCAACCCTGAGAAATTCCGTGTGTAGGGTTATTCCTGAAATTTATTAATTGTGCCATTTTAGACGGGAAACAAAAATGGTCAACGTTTTTATCGACACTTTAGAGTAACATCATCGAATAGAATGTATGTAAATGACGATATTTCGTTGAAATTATTTGCCTTATTCTTCGTAATGACGGCCAGCGAGTTGACATATTAAATTCCGCCGTAATTACCGCTACTTGGTGCTGTCATTGCGTACCCATCTTACTCGGAAATATTTTTCTATTGACAAAAAATAAATACCTATTCGAGATAAAATCAAAAACAAGTGACGATCACAAGATGAAAAAAAAGAATATAGAATCAGTACCTATTGCAAGAAAAAATATAAGAAATAATTTTGTTATTAAAACAATGAATTGAAACTCAAAAGAATCGATTGTCGGAATATATTTCTAGGTCTCAATCTGTTTCTCTTATCAGGTGAAAATTACGGCGCGAAATTTTATTTATAAAAAACATTAGAAGAAGATAAGATAGAAAGATAAGCAGATAACTAACCCTTCCCTATCTTACTATCAACAAATCCATGTGGCTAAAAAGTAGGCATGACATTTAACATTGTTTAGCCGATGATGATATCTGCAACAAACTGCTGTGTAATAATGTCATTACGAAAATGATAAGAACTTCTTATCATTTCTGTCACAAACTATGACTTAGTTAAATGATTACAGCCCAGCAGTGACCTACCTACTGAGTGTAATAAATTTATTACCTATTGATACTCGACACAGCGTCGTTACCTTTGTCACAGATAACTATTATATCGCATGCACACCTGGAAATGCGATGTAATTCTGTCTTTACTAGACTTCTGCGAAGCAAAAAGAAGAAGGGTAATGATTTTGACCATAATGTATGCACTGTTTCCTCATAATTTTTAAACTACTTATCCTAATTCGAAAAATGAGATTGTTGAAAGCGCCTTGCTTGTCTGCTGCGATGGTTATAGGCTGTGACGTGACATCACATTAAATCAAATATGGCACCCGCTAAAGAACCAAAATCTCGTAAAAAATGAAAATGTAAATGTGTTGAAGATGTGAACTAAAAAAAAACCTATATGTGATGAAGGCGTATTTGGTACCTCGACATAATTTAAATAGAAAATTAATTTAAAGTCTAAAATGGCCAATTTCCTCACGAAATGAAGGTTAAAAAAACTTTTTTACTAAGTAACAGTACAGGTGCTAGGTGGGTCCATCTTGGGAGTTGGAAAGAGTGGGCTGAATATTGACTCCATTCAGTTTATTTCAGAATTTATTTATAAACCCTGTAGGTACTCTTGTCTATACAAAAAATACAAAATCATCGATAGCGTCGAAGAGTATGACATTGGACATTAACAACGAAATTGACGATATGTGCTTTATAGGTAATTGTGACATACTGCTGTGTAATTATAATTACGAAACGACTACATATTTGACGTCACAAACGATGATTTTGCAGCAGTGACTCGCCACTAAGTGTCACAAAAAACCTATCAACACTCGACACCGTGTCACATTTCTTGTCATAACAGATAAGTATATTTTTATCTTTCATCAACTTTTAGAAATTGATTGCGCAAGGTTTTGTTTTTATTTCAGAAGAAAATACAGTCGTAATTTTTTTTTTTTTAATGTTGTGCCAAAGTTGTGCCATGAAACCCCTTCTACTAACCTTCCGGATTCCGTTCGTCTGTAATGTGTAGACAGTTCAAAAAATTACTTAGTATATATTCCTAATGCAGCTATGACTGTCTGACAGTGAGCTGTAACTGTCTGATGAGTCGTAGGAGGTTAAAAAATTAGTAAAAAAGTTCATTTAGAAACAATAGCACAAGAGAATAGGTACAAATTAATGTTTGCGTGATGAGCGCAACCATTTGTTTTGTGTCTGAGTGGAATTTATCTATAACTAGCTGTACCCTGCCACGCTTTGCTGTGGCACATTGTGATTGAATGGTTAAAAAAAAAAGAGAAAATGACGTGTGGCAGTCGGAGACTGCCGCGGTAAAGCTATTGCAAGGCATTTTTTATCAACTCCTCTCTCCCTCCCCTCCCCCTCTCCCTCCCTCTCCCCCACGTCTCGTACGCCCCTCCCCTCACGCCTCCATCCCCCTCCCCTCACCCCTCCCCCTTTCCCTTCCCCTCTCACCTCACCCTTCACCTACCACTCCCCATCCCTCCCCCACTCTTCTACCTATCCTGCCCCCACTCACCTCCCCATCCTGCCCCTACTCACCTCCCCATCCTTCCCGCTGGCCCTGTCCCTCCCCTCCCTCCCCTCTCACAATCTCCCCCCTCCCCCTCACACAATCACCCCCTCCCCTCTCACAATCTCCCCTCCCCTCTCACGATCCCAACTCTGACTCCCCTCCCCCTCTCCCCCTCCCACTCTCCTCCCTCTTCTCTCTCCTCGTGATATTTCAAAAAGTCATTAAAAGTTCTGCTATGTCTATTAAAAAGCAAGGGTTGGTGATAAAAAAGTGCAAATTTCGAGTTGTATGTATTTTTTGAAGCCGCATAATAAAAAAATAAAAAAAATAAAAATTATCAAAAAAATAAAAAATATTTTTTTGGGGTGAACACCCCTTATCACTTACAGGTTAGAAAAATAGATAGTAGCCGATTCTCAGGCTTACTGAATATGCATAAAAAATTTCATGAGAATCGGTCAAGCCGTTTCGGAGGAGTATGGGAACGAACATTGTGACACGAGAATTTTATATATAAGAAAGATAATATGTCAGTATTTTGACTGGCCTGTTGGTCTAGTAGTTAGTGACCCTGACTGCTATGCCGGAGGTCGTGGGTTCGATTCCCGCCCAAGACAAATGTTTGTGTGATGAGCACGATTTAGACGAGTTTAGTTACACAAGCTCTCAAGCTTAACTTGGGACTAAATGGCGTTGTGTGAAAAGTTGTGGAATATTTAGAAAGATATAATATGTTTATCAGTTGTTCAGTACCCATAACACAAGCTCTGCTTAGCTTGGAACTAGATGGCGCACACTAAGCTAGTTTTTCGTTTACGAGTACTTAAATAATTTTACTGCGCCAAAAGCCACGTTTGTACTGTGCCATTTTATTGAACACTTCTTAATGCGTGTAACAAAGAGATTTAAAATACTAAAGAGCGGGCATGTCAAGGAAATGTCATAGAAAAACTTTGATCCCTTGTCTCAGTAAGGCCATCTAGAATAATATATGAATATTGGAGCGGCAGCGGAGCGTACTACAAAAAACTCATAGACTTGTATCCAGCAGGACACACTTTTTCGGACGAAAATTTTGTTCGTGATGTCCGGTCTGTAGGTATTGAATGTCTTTGGCGTGTAATAAAAATGTTAGAAAAGCACACACAATTTCACGCCTTTTACCAGTTATTTTGGAGTATGTCTTAGCAGGTGCAGATGAATAATTCTAGTCATTTACATGGAAGAAATACCTATATGACCTAGACACTTAAATAACAAAAGGAACACGATACCCCTTGGCCAGCCTTGCGATAAACTGAATATAAGTAAGTCATTCAGATTTACGATAAGAAAATTTTTGAGTGTTTATTTTTTATCTGATAATATTTTAATATTAAACAAAATTTAATCTGATACTCTTTCAATACATTTTTCAAGAATATGCTTTGCTTAAATAATGCTTAAACGATGTTAAAAATAAAAACGTCGTATAAAACAATAATAATAATTCACGTATTTAGAACAACAATCAACAACAATCGTTGAGACGACAAAGTAACACGTTGTTACATTTTTCACGTTTTCAGTATTTATTTTTAATGTTCCAAACATGTAAGCAGTAAAACAAAAAAATAATTTTAAACTAATTGGAAGGTAGATTAATGGATTTTTATTGACGTAAGAAACGTAAAACAAATATTGTTTTGTATTTGTTTTTGATAAAAGTAAATACATAAATTGTATAAACACTTTTAGCCTGATAGTTATCGCACTGCAGGACAAAGGCCTTTTCATAAACAGAGAAGACGCGAGCATTGATCACTGTAATAAAAAGTACAAATAGTACTTGAATAGAGATCCGCTTTGACAATCAATTTCCAACGATCATACATTATGACGTTAGAGTGACGCGAATTCTTTGTTTTAACCCAAAGACATTCAATACCTATAGACCGGACATTACGAACAAAATTTTCATCCGAAAAATTGTGTCCTGCTGGATATAAGTCTATGAGTTTTTTGTAGTACGCTCCGCTGCCGCTCCAATATTCATATATTATTCTAGATGGCGTTACAGAGACATGGGATCAAAGTTTTTCTATGACATTTCCTTGACATGCCCGCTCTATTGTATTTTAAATCTCTTTGTTTTAACCATTGGTATTTATTCCACTGAGACAATGAGTAACCTTCAGAAGCACTTGAATTCTATTATAACCATGAAACACTAATAATCCCACTTCAAATTATAGCAATTGATACGACAATGTCGAGGGCCATTCGGTGTGTATCCGCGTCTGGGTTTAGTTCTAAACTCTGCCCGCTAAAGATAACAACTAAATTTCGAAACCCGTTGGCTTTTTAAAATTAAAATATTTAGAAAGATAACTGTGTTTGGAAAGTGAATGGACGAACCATTTTTTTTTGTGCCCAACTGACAGATAATATAAGAATTAGGCTTAATTCGGCCGGGTGTGCGAAACGCTAATTTCATTACTGAATCATGATAAGGCATTCATATCTTTGTGTAGGTACCAATTCAATATTATGTCAACTCATCAGATAAAATAATGTTAGTGAAATATATAGATAAGCGTTGACATATAAACAGCGACATTTGGATAGAGCATTCATAGTCAACACAGTAGTCGAAGTATTTCGGAACGTCCAAGTACCAAAACAAGAAAATCTTTTATTTACAATAAAATATAAATTTAAAAAAATGGCGTGGCTTACTACACAAGACGGTAAGTGATATTTTTATTTCGTATATAGGTAAACAACTAAAATTGTTTTTATAAAAATTAAATAGTAAGATTAAAAACAATACACGGCTTTACTCCTTCTCACAGAGGAAGCCCTATACTATTTTTACTATGAGATCATGTTTTGTATAATAATGTTTAGCAGCCTAAAGAAAAGTTTAGGCTTAGCTAAAGTTTAGGCTTTTGATTATTCTAGTTAAAATATTACACCGCTTTGTGTGACTTCAAACTATAAAGTGACGTAATGATATAATAATAGCCAGTTTTACAGCATACACCATGACACTATAACTACTAAAAGGTTTGTAGTCTCTCAATGTTACAATTTAACCAAATAAGTATTGGAAAACATTTCGTTTAGATATAGCGACAATCAACATAAATCATTAGTATTTTTCATTTTGCCCTAACTCATTAGCGATGGCTTCATGAAAAATATCTTCTTCACTTAATTTACTTTTGCTGTGCCGATTCAGAATGGCGAATACTTAATTATCTATGTAAAAACAAATGTAAATTATACATATACCTATAAATAAATTTTCCACATACCTACCCAGTACCTTTTTATAGTAGTTTTCATATCTTGATTACGTAAATCGAAATAATGTTTGATTTAAGATTATCACTGATAAGATAATCGTTACATGCTGACGAAGATAATGATACTGACAACCTTAATATTTATTATGATGATGAATACAAAAGTGACGATGACTTTATTATAATTGACTATGAAGATCGTAATTTTTACAAGCTGTGTCTCTGTGTCTTTTGTTCGTTATTTTTTATAACTTAAATAACTATGAAGATTACAAACAGAACTTTACCCACATGGCACACTGCTTAAAATGATACACCGTAATAAACTAACCGTTAGGGTCGGTTCAACTATATTTCAAGGTTTTAATGCTGCAGTAGCCGAAGATACAGTATCTGTCTCTAAATTTATTAATTATGGTGCAGTCAGATCAGTCACACTGCAGTTTTAATAATAATTTATTCTTTTTCAGGAAAATACCGAATTGAATCCATGACAGCTGCCACATTTCCTGGTGCATTAAACGTAAGTTTTAGAGATAATATAATTAGTAGTTTTTGCAAAATATTCATGATCTTGTAAACATTTTCACAATCGTAATTTTTGTTTTCACCAGGTACTCAGAAAAGGTTTCATTCCAAATGAAGCCGCGTGCATTGGTTTAGAGGTGGACAAAGATCCATTAGCAGCAGAAGAAATGTTAGAACTATGCGCTGACGCAGCATTGGACGGCCTTTCACTGGTTGCAGTTCACACCGAAACTGGAGAAGTGGTCGCAACTGTTTTCTGTAAATTACAGGTTGGTGTTATTAATGTTATATATTGCCATACGTTAAAAGGTGCTTTTTAGGACTACAAAACTTATTTTGTTTTGTATGAGATGCCTAAGTCCAGCTGAACCACCGTTCGTTCTGGCAAATAAAATATTAAATTACACTGTAATCAATCTATGTATGGAAAAAAACACCGAAGTGTAATGCCATCATTTACACACTAGTAATCGAATTGCAATGATATTATTATAATCTGTTGTTTGTTTAATTATTAAGTCGTTCTTAATACAGTCATTATTGTGTTTAATTACAGGAAAAGCCAACTCTTGGTTCGACCGAAAAGTCATTTTTCGAAATATTTACTGAAGAACGCTGCAAGCGACCATCTTCCCGAGCCATGATGGAGTTCATGGTTGAATTGGACGCAAAGTGCAATTATTTTGAGAGGTAAGACACTGCAACATTTTGTTGAAAAGTCTAAGGTACGCTTAGTACCCTGCTTTCTGAGAACTGTTGCTCAAACTGTGCAAACTGTGCATACTATGCACGCAGCGTTGTTGCTTTGTGCATCAAACACCTTTCTGTTAATCTTTTAATACATTTTTAGTAAATTAACTGCTCTAAATATGTGCAATATTTCAAATAAGACTTTTAAAAACACTTTGTATGTTGATATAGTTAAATAATGCTTGTTCTTAAAAATCTTTTTTTTTACAGATACGGTGTCGACTGTCTTTGCGAAATAATGTTCCTGGGAACCCTACCTCAACACAGACAAAAAGGTCTTGCACAGAAGATAGTAATTACAGCTGTGGAACTGTCGAAGAAATTCAAGGACGGTTCCATTGCCCCATTGACTATTGCTGACTTAGGTCCAAACTACGCATTCATGAAGCCAAGGAAGCCGGTCACGAAACCACCACAGCTATGTACCGCATTATGGTCAGCTGTTGGTTCGAAGAAAGTTGGAGAAAATTTGGGTTTCAGCGTAATTGAGATCTTTTCTTTTGGGGATCTTATTTACGACGGGAAACCCTGTTCTGACAGAATAGGCGCTGTTACCACTTGTGAAGGGGCTGCGTTGAGAATTTAAGTGATTTTAAGGCTAGACTAGAACTTAGATGTTTTAAGACCCACCTTTTTGTAATTAATATAAATTTTTAGTAGTATTTACTTACTTACTGTGTTTGTTGTTTGTATGTTTGTGTGAGTATTGAGTTAATTACGTTTATTGTTTAATTGTAAATATTGTATTCAATTATATTTATTTTATTTATTTGTATATTGTTATTTAATTATGAATTGTAATCTGCAAACTAATATTTTATGATTTTATAATAACATTGTAATCTTCTGTGTTTAATAAATTATTATTATTATATTTCATTTACTTCAACCACTTATTATTATTTCTTGTTACTTTTAAGAAAACTTGTAGTTTGTACATTTCAGTAAAAATACGCTAAGTATAAAACGGCCAACTAAAAGTTTTTTTTAAATAAGGTTTGCATAAATTTAATAAACTCTTGATAAGTATGAGATATTTCATTTAAAGCTTTTTCAATCTTGTGGTTTAAGAACCAAAACTTTGAAAAGAACCTGTTATGTAGTTTTTTGTTTAAAAGTAAACATTCTCTTGTCATATTTTTCTTAATTATTATCCCCTCTCCGTTAAAAATCCATCATGCAAAAATATAATACTTTTAATAGTTAACTACAAATAGTCTACCCAAACCAATAAGTAACATCTACAAATACTTACTTACTACTACTGCTACATCTTTTTGAATCGATCGAGTCTCTAATGTGCTGTTATTACGCCTTTTGTGTAGGACAGAATTAGGGTCCCCGCACACGAGCCACCGGCCACAACCACAAAACGACGCCAAATTTTCCTGCAGTTTTCATACATTTTATATGGACTCGCCGCACACGGTTGAAGCCGGTGGCCGCCACAAGCTACAAATAGTCCCCCTCGCTTCTTGTGGCCCGCACCGGCCACTAACCACCGACACAAAACGCCGCCACACGCCACTCGTGCGATTCCCGTCCCCACTCTACCTTACCTCTGTCAACCTGTTCATATTATTATTCATATCAGAGTTTCCATCCCATCCTGCGATTTGGGATTCAAAAAGTGATAAATGAATATCCATTATGATACTGCATGCATGAGTTACAAAAAGTAGCAGCCACCGAACGCAAGTGTCGACCCCCGGTCACAAGTGGCTATCGCGCGTCAGCTACTTCTGTAGCCGCTTCTAGCTTCTCGTGGCGGCGTTTGTGGCTGTGGCCGGTGACCCGTATGTTGCGACCCTTAAGACGAATGATATATATAACCTAACCTAACTCATCATAGCTATATATAGCGAACCTAACTACCGAACCTAACTTTATTGAAATGCATTGATTTTGAAAGATATTTATTGTAAAATATTAAAGTGACCTACATGGCTGCGTGTCTCTATAGTGCTTACAATAGAAAAAAAGGTAGTAGCATTTGAAATAGTAGTAGTAGGAGGAGGTAATAATATATTTTGAAAAAAATATATAAAAAATGAAAACGATCGATTATCGGCACACTTTTTGTAGGTATCTGTTTCTCTTATCACGTGAAAATTACGGCGAGCAATTTTATTTATAAATAACATAAGGAAGATAAGATAGTAAGATAAACCCTTCACTATCTAACTATCCATAAATCCATGTGGCTAAAAAGTAGGTATGACATTTAACTTTGTGTAGCTGATGATGATATCTACAACAAACTGCCAACTGTTTAATTATAATTACAAAATGAACTTTGCCGTCACAAACTATGACTTAATTAAAATGATAGCAGCCTAGCAGGGCCATCACCTATCTTCGTTGACAGTGCACAGTTCACTGGGCAGTGTTCAACGATTAACAGCTGTCAAATAGTTAGTTTCGTATTGGCTATCATCTGTGTATTTCGAGGACGACGTCGTACGCACTCTCAGGCATGTGATGAAGCGCACTGTACAAAACGCGCCAATAAGGATGAGACTTGACGAGCGTCACTAGTTGAAAGCAGGGATGTTACGGAGGTGGTTTTATCGGAACTGGAACCGGAGTCGGAGTTTTTAAATTTGGTTTTCCGGAGTCGGAGTCGGAACCGGAACCGAAAACGGAGTCAAAGGCTGCACCAGTTTCAGTGAAATAGTTCCAAACAACACTTGATTTTGACTTCATTGTCCAACTCCAAATCAAAAACAGATAACTTTAACACACCGCACACAACAAAAGAAACCACAATCCGCAATACCGAATGGTGTAACAACAAGTGGATTATGAATCGATGACAGAACGCGTGCTGTCGAGGCGACATGCATAAATCTGATCGTACACGTTCACTGCAGCCTTTGCTTCGACCTCCAATTAAAACCTCCGATTTAAAAGTATCGGAACCGAAGTCGGAACCGGAGGTGTGAGATCAATCGGAAGTTCCGACATATCAGAGTCGGAGTCGAAGCTTCGTAACATCCCTGGTTGGAAGCTTGCGCAGGTACAGTCGTTTACGAAATAGTTCCCCATAATTTTTATTTGTATGTTAGGCAGGGATTTGTCGAGGACAGTTAAATTATCCCGCCTCAGACCTCATATCGCGTAAGAGTCTAAATCGTCTACTGCGCAAGTTAAAAAACGTAGTCTATCAAGTCTCATCTTTCGTGACGCGTATTGTACCCCATCTGATAGTTACTGTAGCTTGAAGTACAGTACAAGTCCATTTTTTTTGTAAATTCTCAGTTATAATCAAAGTTTAGTCTGCCACTGGACACCAGTTTTTGACTGGCAATGAAAAGATAGTCAACAGTCCTGCTGCAGTGACCCACTACTCATCATCAGCTTAGCCTTGTCCCAACTATGTGCTTCCAGTTTAACCGGACCAGAGACCAGTTTACATGGAGCGACTGCCTGACGGACCTCCACAACCCAGTAACTGGGTAACACGATATCCCTTAGTCAAACTGGTTGCCAGATTTTTGGGCTTCTGACTACCTTACGACTGCGATCGGACTTTCGGGCTTCCATTCACTCACTGATACGGCTGAGTATGAAATATTATAACCGTTTTCCCCCCAGAGGGAAGAAAACGAGTATTTCAGGTCTTGCCGAGGCTTGACCTTTCTGAGATAACTATCCCTACATTAGTGTACACACATGCTTACTACTTACCTACTTTAGCCTTTGAGTGAGTGGTATCTGCTTGGAGGGCGTGACCTCGCTGACCGCGGTTGCGCGGGGCTCGACGGCGGCGGCGGCAGGCGCGTGAGATGCGAGCGGGCTTATGTTAGTACCTAGCTCCGAAAGCCGGCAAGGACTTGCTCAGGTCAAGCCTCGGCAAGACTTTCGGGCTTCTAACGACTGTCATAGATCGACAAATGGCAGCCGGGACCAACGGCTTTACGTGCTTTCCGAGGCACGGAGGTAACTTGATGTAATGAATGGTCACCATTCCACGAACCAACTTCGTCAAGCGTAGTGAAGTGTAGTAAATAAAGTACCTAGGAAAAAAAACTTGTACATTACGTAGGTACCTATCTAAGGTGCTATGTGGGTGTTGAGTATCAATAGGTACTTGTATTGTTTTTTAGTATTGGGAACAAACTGTGTAAATTTTAGTTTGAGAGACCCTAGTACAGACGACACATTAAGCTAGCCCAATCTGTCAAATTACTTGGAAAGATTTTCAACTTCGGTTCATATTCATTTGGGAAAATTTGACAGTTGCTTATAGCTCGATGTGCTGGCTTCTGTATTATGGAATCCACAGTAAGTTGTATCGTAAAGTGTGGAAACTTATATCTAGTTTTAGTACTAAAAAACACTACTAAAATAATAAACAGAGAATAATTCCCAACATCTACAACTGAAACAAAAAAAAGTTACGCAAGGTTATAATATGAGTGATATAATAGTGCAAAATAAATTAATCGTACAATATCTATTATCGACTGTAAAAATATCTACCTCATTGACTACCCCAGTATCTTGAGATCGTTAACCAATAGGTACTTAAGGAACGTAAAAAATCAGGACTGCAAATGAAAACTGAACATGTCGGTGCTAATGAACAGAAAATTCGGACGATAGTGGCTGATGTTCTAGACGACTCGAAACGAAATCATCGCTACTACAATGATCTTCATTGCCTTTTCCGGTATCTAAATATGGGTGGAGTCCAACTAACAAGCGACATATCAAAGTCTAGGTATTCGTAGTCGAACTCGCAGAGGTAAAGAGTCTCTCTGGTCAGAAATAATCGTGCAAATTATTCTTTTGTTTTACGTTGAATGTTTCTTTTATTATTAATTTAATATGGTATGGCTTACTAACAGAAGGCGGTGAGTATTGTTTTTATTCTACAATAAATATAAAAAGTTAAGATTAAACCAACAACGCCCATAAAACAACGTCGGTTACGTTCTCTTTTCTCTCTGTATCCGATCGTTAAGGGTAAAAACATTTCTTTAAAAATAATGTTCATTTAATTCTATACTTATAATAAATCTTTAGAAGTAAAATTTCTGCACATTAAAAATATCAAAAAAAAAAATGGGGTGTTACTAGACCGACACCGAACCCAAAAATGTGATTAAAAAAATTTAAAACTTTTGTTACGGAAGATTATTGAACGAAAAGTGATTTTACAAAGAAGAATTAAATAATAAATAGGTACACATACATTAATAGGTTTGGAACCGCACCCACCAAAGGACCTGGCATGGAGCCGATGTTGTGTACGCTTACGTTGTACAACGTAAGCGTACACCACATCGGTTTTATGTTTACCGTATAGTAAAATTATCATTTCATATTAATAAGTATCACTAAAACCAGTCGTTTTGTTTGAATATGTCATACTAATATATTCCAGAAATAGAACAAAATTAGAGTTTTACCACTAAATAAAATTATTATTTTTATTACTAAAAATTATTACGTTTGAATAGTGTCAATCTATGCCAATATTATTAAGGGGTAAAGTTTGTAGGTTTGTAAGGTTGTAGAGGGTAATCACTGGATTTACAGAATCGATTTTGAAGACTCTTATACAAGTAGAAAGTCATAATACTTGTGAGTGTTAACGCCTATACTTAATTTTCAATAATTTATCTACTACGAGGGGTGGTAGAAAAGACTATGTTAAAGTTCGAAATGCACAAGGAAGAAGTCGTGAACGAAGTGCTTTATGCAAATAAATTAATGGTGACGTGTTGACTATGATTATAAATCTGACGGAAATTAAAAATGATGATAAAGACAAAAGTGACGATGACAGTGATGAAGATGTTCGTGTTATTATTAAACTACGTACAGTTAATTAAATAATTGGAATAATATTCTCCTTACAATACAGTTTTTTTTATCTTTGGGGTTTGAAACAGGGCTCAGCTTGCTGTGTAACTTTTATTAAAATTATTTTTTAATTGGTTTTATGTGTCTTGTCCAATGTCTACACAAAAACTACTTAAAAAACGAAGAATATAATTTAGAGATTATGACATTGGGCATTGAAAAGAAAATTGACTAAATATGTATAGGTAACTGTAACAAACTGCTATGTAATTATAATTACGAAACGACTACACATTTGACGCCACAAAAAATGATTTTGTAGCAGTGACTCGCCAATAAGTGTCACAAAGAACTTATCAATACTCGACACCGTGTCACAGTTCTTATCTTAACAGATAAGTATATTGTCGTCTAACATCCACACTATGAAATAAATTGCGCAAGGTTTTGTTTTATTTCAATAGAAAATAATTATAATTTATTACAATTGAGAGTCTATAATAGTAGTAGAGAGGAGTAAACAGTCCTCACGTTATGTCCATAAAAATATTTAATAAACTACCAGATGCAATAAAAAATGAAACTAATGACACTACCTTTACGAACAAACTCAAAGAACTATTAACCAAAAAAGCATACTACACAATAAATGAATACATACAAGACAAACAAATGTGACATACAGGCACCGTACACTATCCAAACAATTGACATTGAACGTAGATGGTTAAATTAATATAATAATAATAGTATTCATAAATAATGTAATTTAATATAAATAAATAATGATTATGATATAAACGATCTCAAAAATAAATGTTATAATTTAGTTAATTATTATTAAGGACCTGTTTTTAATTGATGATTTATCTCGTATTAATTATATTCTGTAAAACACTAATTTTAATTTTATACCTTTTGCTGTGCCCTACAGGGTCCGTAATTGTACTCTAGCTTTAAAACCATTGTAAGATCTCAACACATTATGGAATGCAAATAAAGATATGAATATGAATATGAATATGAACATTTTTATTGGATTTTGTGCCCAAAAGATGCAAAAGAGACTCTACTACTACCTTTACACTATGAGTCCGTCTGTCTAACAATTAGTGTTCTTATCTGATGAACCTTACGAGATTGAAATGTTTTCTTAGTGTGTATTCCTATTTTTCTAGCCTATTTTTTAGTTGCATGGCAAATCCTCCCTATTTTTTTTCACTTCACTCTGTAAAAGGCTTTTTGGGACCAGTCCCTATAGAAGAATCCAGCTCGTCACGCCATCTTCGCCTAAGCCAACCGCATTGTCTTTTGGCCATGTAAGGAAGGAACCCATTCAGTCGCGAGTTTGGCCCCGTGATCGTCTGACATGCGGCAGATGTGTCTAGCTCAGTTCCATTTAATCATGGCAGTTTTTTGAATGACATCATTAATTTTTGTTATGGAACTGATTGCTTTATTCCTAACCCGGTCTTATTATACGCTCTTACAAAAAAGATTGAAATTAAAGATACAATACATTATAGGAATATACAAGAAACGTTATTTAATCGGTGAGTAATAAGGACTAAGCATGTAATTTACATAATATGTATTCGAATATTTTTTTTCCGTATCTTTAACGGCAGAAAATATGAACTAAATCATTATTTTACTTTTTAATAGTGTCATAATTATTTAAAATTAAAAATAAAAGTGCGAATTAAGCGAGGGAAATTCAAATTTGTGAAACGCATCACCATTGGTTATAACGAAAAATGACGTCAAATACTACGACAACAACTCAGCGTCTACAAAACATACAATGTGTAAGTATGACATTGAGTATTAGAATGGACTTTTTATTGGAAAACATAATTATTGCCGTGTGTGTTGTGAACTAACTTAATGTTCAACTTACTGTAATTTTAGCTTCATAGTGAGGTTATTTAACACTTAAGAAAAAATACTGTAAGTGGTTTTGTAAAAGCACAATCTGATAATGTTATTGCATTCGGGTACAAGCAATACTGGTAAACTGGTTTTTGAGCTTTTTCATGGTGAAATGGTTAGAAGAACGAAAACACCCTAAGTAATAGTAATAGGATCATAATAAATGACGTAATCGAAATGGCGCGCGAAAATGGCGGCGTTTAAACAGCTCAAATTTATTCTGTATTTTAAATATTTTTTTAAGCTTCATTACTGCATTTTTTAATATGTTTATATTTTTTTACTATGTTAAAACGTTGTAAATAGTGAATTAAAAATATAAAAAAATACATGCATATACCCTATTACCAGTGTTTAATTTGGGAGTAAGTTTGACTGGGTGCAGCTGAATGTTCCTAATATTTCAAATAGAACAAATGCCTATCTGAGCTCCACAATCCAATTACAAAGTAACACGATACCCCTTGGAAAGACTAGCGATAAACTGAATGTAGGTATGTAATTAAGATTTATGATAAGAAAACTTTAGTTATTTTTCTGACTGATAATAATTAAATATTTCAAATAGATTCTAATCCTCTTTCAATACATTTTTTAAACATAATGTAATACTTAAATAAAACATAAAACATTACTTCATAAAAGGCAGTGTTTCAAAATGATAATAACTCAAAAACCTTAAACGTAACACGAAAGTTTTCACGTTTTCAGTATTAACTTTTGATATTCCAAACATAACATCAGTTCAACCAGGTTTATACAGAACAATTGAATTACAATTGCATCAGAAAGGGATAAAGAACAGTCAGTAATGATTTGTGTTTAGTTTTCGTTTTTATGTTTATTAATTTGGCCAGTACAGTTCAATAAAAGTATGTAGTATTTGAACAGCAGGTAAAGATTATGATATTTATGACGATGGTAAAACTGGTATTTAAACAGTAAGTATATATTTACACAATGTGACAATGAGTAACCTTCAGAAGCAGTTGATTCAATTTTACTTCAAAATACTACTCAATGAAACACTTACTCACATCAACTTTTCTACCAATAGGGAATATGCACGTAATTTAAATATCGTTCAAATATTTTTTTTCCGAATCTTTAATGGCAGAAAATATGAACTAAATCATTATTTTACTTTTTAATAGCGTCATAATTATTTAAAATTAAAAATAAAAGTGCGAATTAAGCGCGGGAAATTCAAATTTGTGAAACGCATCACCATTGGTTATAACGAAAAATGACGTCATATACTACGACAACAACTCAACGCCTACAAAACATACAATGTGTAAGTATGACTATTATGACATTAAGTATTAGAATGGACTTTTTATTCGAAAACATAATTATTGCCGTGTGTGTTGTGAACTAATTTAATGTTCAAGTGTAATTTTAGCTTCATAGTGAGGTTATTTACTTAACATTTAAGAAAAATTACTGAAAGTGGTTTTGTAAAAGCACAATCTGATAATGCTTATTGCATTCGGGTACAAGCAATACCGGTAAACTGGTTTTTGAGCTTTTTTCATGGTGAAATGTAAGTAATAGTAATAAGATCACAGTAAATGACGTAATCGAAATGGCGCGCGAAAATGGCGGCGTTTAAACAGCTCAAATTTATTCTGTATTTTAAATATTTTTTTAAGCTTTATTACTGCATTTTTAAACATGTTTATATTTTTTTACTATGTTAAAACGTTGTAAACAGTAAATTAAGAATATAAAAAAAATACATGCATATACCCTATTGATAAAACAATTGAAGTGTATAGAGCAAAATGGCGAAATGAAACGGTGGTTTGAACGTTATCCTTGTATAATTAATTTCTCAACACTTCTGAGTCGCTTAAGGCTACAATTAAGTTAAGACGACAGCGGGGAAATTACTGGACACAGACAAAAAGCTAAGGAGACGATATCGAGTCAACTAGCAGAACTTAGGTCTACGAGCAAGTCTAGATTTGGTTGTAAGTTCAAGCGTGTACTGTTCGGGAGGTCAAAACGAGTACTGATCTACATGACGATGCTTTATCGCTATTAGGCAAGTCATATGCTCCGATGAAAGCCGAGCTTTGCCGAACGCGCCCGAAGTTGCGTTCGGAAAGGCAGCGACCAGAACATTACAATTTTAAGCCTATATTTTGTATAGTGTAAATAATTATGCGTATTGTTAAATTTGTAAATAAATATTATGTGTGATGTAAATATAGCAACTAAATAAATATGTAAATATACTTCTAATAAAATATGTTAGTTTTTCACCCACAGACAATGATCGTGTTTTGTGTTTGAAGTTTTTTTGGTCTTTGGTTTGACGTTTGTTCAAATTTGACAGTTCGGTGTAACGGGACAATAAGGAAAAGTTTTGTATTGTGGAGTGTTTACAATTATAAAAAGTTTAAATTAATATTACGAATTCATACGAATTCCGGTGTAGCTGTGACCGCTACACTACTCCCCCCCTGAGACCGTGGCTACTTAGCTACGGGTGATAGTAGTCCGGGAAGCGAACGGTGCGGCCGGAGCGTGTTTTCTTCTCGACGGTGGGCTGCGGTGGCGTTGGTGCTGTGTTTGCGACCGTTGGTGCGCTGGTTACACCGGAGGGACTGTAGTCTGCGTTATTGAGGTAAGCGGGTTTCAACCGATCTATGGTTACTGTGGTTTCCTTTCCGTTTACCTCAATACGGTACGTTTTGTCGCCTCTTTGCAGGACTCTGTAGGGGCCGGTGTACGGCGGGTCTAGCGGTCGGCGAACGGCGTCATGTCGCAAGAATACATGAGACGAAGTTGACAAGCTGTCGGGCACGTAGAACGGCTTGTTGCCGTGTCGACTCGCCGGTTCTGGAGACAGCTTCGCCATGTGATGCCGGAGTCTTGACGCGAAGTCGGTGTAGTCGACTGTGCTGGTGAGTGTGGGGGCGATGAACTCGCCTGGGAGTCTTAGGGGCTCGCCGTAAACGAGCTCTGCCGCTGATGCTTTGACGTCTTCCTTCCAGGCGCTGCGGATGCCGAGCAGCACCAGGGGTAGTGCTTCGGTCCAGTTGGTGTCTGTGTGGCAGCGGATGGCTGCCTTCAGCTGGCGGTGTAGGCGTTCCACCATGCCATTACAGGCTGGGTGGTATGCTGTGGTTGGGCGGTGCTGGCTACCGAGGGTCTCCGTGATGGTGTGGAACAGCTTGCTCTCAAACTGCCTGCCCCTGTCGGTAGTGATGCGCTGGGGGCAGCCAAAGCGGGACACCCAGCCGGTGATGAAAGTGCGGGCGCATGTCTCCGCTGTGATGTCCGCGATGGGGTACGCCTCAGGCCAGCGGGTGAAGCGGTCGACCACAGTTAGTATGTACCTGTAATTTGATGACACGGTCAGTGGCCCTACTATGTCCATGTGGACATGGGAGAAGCGTTGGGAAGGGACAGGGAAAGCGGAGGTGGGACTGGTTGTGTGCCGCGAGATTTTGTTCTTCTGGCACTCTACGCACTCTCTGGTCCAGGCCCTGCAGTCCTTCTTTAGGCCAGGCCAAACGAAACGCTCAGAAATCAGTTTGACTGTGGCCTGTCTGCCGGGATGGCTCAGCTGGTGTAGTTTTTGGAACACCTGCCTCCTGAAGGGTTCTGTAACATAAGGGCGGGTGTTACCAGTGGAGACATCACAATATAGTTCAGTGCCTGAGTCCGTGAAATGCACTTTACACAGCTTGAGTGACGTGCTGTTGTTATTTAAGAGCCCCTGCAGCTCGTGGTCTGTTTCTTGGGACTGTGCAAGAGCTGTGTAATTACACGCCGGTACTGCCACCGACTCCACACGCGACAGCGCGTCTGCCACAATGTTGTCCCTGCCTGCGACAAACCTGATATCCGTGGTGAATTGAGCAATGTAGTCCAGGTACCGGTATTGCCTCGGTGAACAGTTGTCACGGTTGTGTGCGTACACATATGACAGGGGTTTGTGATCCGTGTAAATGGTGAAGTGCCTACCTTCAACCATGTGGCGGAAGTATCTGACTGCGTCGTAGATGGCTAAGAGCTCCCTGTCATAAGGGCTATACTTTTTCTGTGAAGCTGACAGTCGCCTAGAGAAAAATGCTAGTGGGTTCCATGTGACACCTGCCTTCTGCTGTAATACTGCACCCATAGAAGTGTCTGAAGCGTCTGTAAATATCGCGAGTTCGGCGTTGGGCTCTGGGTGAGCAAGCAGAGCTGCCCTAGATAAGCCACTTTTACAAGCGTTAAAAGCGTCTAGCATTTCTTGCGATAGATTAATTGTTTGTGTTCTCTTTGTTTTAGGTCCTGCCAGAACTACGTTGAGTGGCGCTTGTAAGCGAGCGGCATCTGGGACAAAGCGGCGGTAAAAATTGAACATACCCAGGAAGCGACGCATCTCCTTGACAGTCTTGGGAGCTGGGAAGTCCTGGATTGCCTGCACCTTCTCCTGCAGCGGGCGAACACCTTCTTCGGATACTTCGTGTCCTAGGAAAGTTATGGTGGTACGGCCAAACTCACACTTTGCCGAGTTAATAATAATTCCATACTGGGATAACCGCTTCAGAAGCTGATGCAGGTGCTCGGTGTGCTGGGCTGCTGTCTCTGAGAACAAGAGAATATCGTCTAAATAACAGTAGCAGAACGGCAGCCCGCGCAGCACCTCGTCCATGAACCGTTGGAACGTTTGAGCGGCATTCCTGAGGCCAAAGGTCATGAATGGAAATTCGTACAGTCCGAAAGGTGTTGTGATCGCTGTCTTGTGAACGTCGGCTGGCTGGACTGGTATCTGATTGTATGCTTTAATGAGATCGATTTTGCTATATATTCGGCTGCCAGCCAGCTGATGTGAGAAGTCCTGTATATGCGGGATGGGGTATCTGTCCGGAACAGTACGGGCATTGAGTGCCCTGTAGTCACCGCATGGCCGCCAGCTGTTGTCCTTCTTAGGAGCGAGGTGAAGTGGGGACGACCACGGACTCTCTGACGGCCGTGCTGTGCCGTTAGCCAGCATAGCCTCGAACTCCCTCTGTGCTGCCTTCAGTTTGTCTGGTGCCAGACGGCGAGGTCGTCCAGTGATAGGCGGACCTGGTGTAGTGCGGATGTGATGTTCGGTACCGTGACTGACCTGTTTCTGTGTTCCAGCAGGCCGCGTGACTTCCGGGTACTGGCGAAGTATCTCGTGGTACTCCGTGTTGCCTCCTACGGACTTCACTGAGGCGATCATTGCTGCTGATTCGGCCGCTGGCGACGCCGGCGAAGACAGTTGGGTCAGCCCATCGATTAGCCGGTGACTTTTGAGGTCTACCAAGATGTTATAATGCGCCAAGAAGTCGGCGCCTATGATTGCCTTGGTGCGACTGCGACAGACTGAAGCGGAAGGTTAGGCTGGGAAGCTATTACCGTCTGTATGTTCGTCGGCAACCTGCTCGCCCACAACGTGGCTAGGAATGTGTCTGGAACATGTGGTCCGGCCAAAGTCTGCAGGTGCCGCAAGAACTGTGATGGCTTCCGGTCGCCGAGCTCCTCTTGAGTGAGGATTTGCTGAACCCTTTTTTCACGCGAGTCGGATAGTCGACGTATGAGCTCAGCCTTCAGCTTGGCGTACTTGTCCTGTGCTGGTGGGTTCTCTATTATGTCCCGAGCTTCTACCATGTAGCGATGGTCTAGCTGACCCACGACCGTGTAGAATTTTGTGGTGTCGGCGGTAATGCCGGCTATTGTAAACTGACCTTCTACTTGTGCAAACCAAAGTGTCGGCTCCTCAGGCCAGAATGGCGGCAACTTCACGCTGACTCTGCACACGTCCTGCTTGACCATTGCTGCGTCCGCCTGCGCTCCCTGCTCTGCTCCGGTAGGCATCTTTGCTCCGCGTGGCTACTGTGCTCTTTGACGGGGTCACCAATGAAGTGTATAGAGCAAAATGGCGAAATGAAACGGTGGTTTGAACGTTATCCTTGTATAATTAATTTCTCAACACTTCTGAGTCGCTTAAGGCTACAATTAAGTTAAGACGACAGCGGGGAAATTACTGGACACAGACAAAAAGCTAAGGAGACGATATCGAGTCAACTAGCAGAACTTAGGTCTACGAGCAAGTCTAGATTTGGTTGTAAGTTCAAGCGTGTACTGTTCGGGAGGTCAAAACGAGTACTGATCTACATGACGATGCTTTATCGCTATTAGGCAAGTCATATGCTCCGATGAAAGCCGAGCTTTGCCGAACGCGCCCGAAGTTGCGTTCGGAAAGGCAGCGACCAGAACATTACAATTTTAAGCCTATATTTTGTATAGTGTAAATAATTATGCGTATTGTTAAATTTGTAAATAAATATTATGTGTGATGTAAATATAGCAACTAAATAAATATGTAAATATACTTCTAATAAAATATGTTAGTTTTTCACCCACAGACAATGATCGTGTTTTGTGTTTGAAGTTTTTTTGGTCTTTGGTTTGACGTTTGTTCAAATTTGACAGTTCGGTGTAACGGGACAATAAGGAAAAGTTTTGTATTGTGGAGTGTTTACAATTATAAAAAGTTTAAATTAATATTACGAATTCATACGAATTCCGGTGTAGCTGTGACCGCTACACAATGTTGGGCCATACGGTTAGTTTCCACGCTTAGGCGTCTGCACGTAATTTTACACACTTCGTACTTACTAAAATCTAAACAAATTGTAACTAAAAACAAATATGAATAATAAACAACTCCAAGCATACTGTACCAACATACGCATTAGAAAAATTACTACCAAAGTACATCAAGTACATAGTAGTGGCAGTCGTATAAAGATCAAAATTTACTACAATGGAAGTCGAGTGCAACAATACAAAGAATCACGTAAGAAGAATGCGAACACGTTTGGTATTTTTTAAATTCTTTAGGACCAAATAATTACAACCAAAAAGACTTGCCCTGTTGCATTGCCTTATTGTTGCAGCGGGTCTGCATTCCTTACAATATGTTGTTAATAGTTGATAGTTGCGACCACAGTAAGTATGTCTTCTGCGGGTTGATTGAAAGTTTTAAGTTTTTTGTTCGTTAATTAATTGTGTACGAAGTGAAATGTAATTAGGTATTGTTCATTTTTATTTTGTTAAAAAACTGCTATGTTTGTGTTGTCAAAGTTTGTTTAGATTAAATAATTATATTTTCAAGCAAGTGAAATCCTTTGTAATTTTTTATTGAGAAATATATTTATCTAACCTTAAAAAATCCTGTTCTCAGAACTAGTAGGCTGCTTAACATAAAGTAATTAAAAGTAATAATTGCGTAGAAAAAGGGAATGGCCGGACTATTTTTTTATGTACAGACGCCAGCACACTAATAACGTTAAAATTCAACTTAATTCGGACGGCTGTGTGAAATGCTAATTTTATTACTGAATCATGATAAGGCATTCATATCTTTGTGTAGGTACCACGGATATCTATGGTAGGTACCAATTCAATATTATGTCAACTCATCAGATAAAATAATGTACGCGGAATATAGATAAGCGTCGACATATAAACAGCGACATTTAAAAGGGCATTCATAGTCAACACAGTAGTTGCAGAGTTTCGGAGCGTGCTACTCGCAAAACAACTTAGACGATAAACTTTTATTTTACGTTGAATATTACTTAAAAAAACATTTTTTAAATTAAAAATGGCGTGGCTCACTACAGAAGACGGTAAGTGGAGTTTATGTTTCTTATAAATTTTAAAGAAAAAGACTAAAAAAAATATTAATACCTAAATAATTTCTAGTTATTTTTATTTATAAAGTTAATAAAAAGAAATGGGTATGTATATTTAAACTTTTACCCTGTAATATCCTAATAATAAATCTGTACACACTGTATACCAGCAGTTAAAACAAAGTCTTTTGATTATGCTAGTAAAAATATTTTCCCACTTCGTGTGGTGTTGGTCTCAAAATTAATAATGTACTGATGTACAGGCAAGTTTAAAGTGCAATGCTATGCACCATGGCACTGTAGTATTAAATTTTAGAGTACCTAGTGTTAGTTAACATTCGTTAAGATATGTACCGACAAACAACATAACATTCGTTTTTTATTTACCTTACAATTCCGATGACTTGATACAGTATCTACATTAGGTATAAATAAATTTTACACATAAGTACCTATTTTCATATCGTGATTACATAAATCGACAACATGTTTGATTTGAGATAATCACGGATAAGATAATCGTTACATGTTGATGAGGATAGTGACGACCTAAATATTATGATGACGAAGACAAAAACCACGATGATTTTATTTTACTAATGAAGATTGTAATTTGTATACGCTTTGTCTTCTCTTTCCTTTTTTGCTTAAATACCTTAGTATGAAAATTGCTTAGAAAACCTCAGTAAAGGTCAGTTTAACAACTTTCAATCTATGTTTTAAAGCTGCATGAAGATACATCACCTGTCTCGAATTTTCTTAATAATATCGAAGTTGGCTTGGTAGTCATACTGCATTTCTTCAAATATTTGTTTTCTTTTTCAGGAAAATACCGCATTGAATCCATGACAGCTGCTACATTTCCTGGTGCTTTGAACGTAAGTTTTGGCAAGAATATAATTATTGTTTTTGTATAGTTGACTGGCATGTTGGTCTAGTAGTTAGTGACCCTGACTGCTATGCCGGAGGTCGATTCCCACCCAGGACAAATGTTTGAGTGTTGTGCATAACACAAGCTCTCAAGCTTAGCTTGGGACTAAATGGCATTGTGTGAAAAAGTTGTGGAATATTATTATTATAGTAATCGTTTTCTAACAATTATCTCAAATCGTTCTTACGTGTTTACTATAGGTACTCAGAGAAGCTTTCATTCCGAATGAAGCAGCCTGTATTGGTTTAGAGGTGGATAAAGATCCTTTAGCAGCAGAAGAAATGTTGGAGCTATGCGCTGACGCAGCCTTGGATGGTCTATCACTGGTTGCAGTTCATACTGAAACTGGAGAAGTGGTCGCAACTGTTTTCTGTAAATTACAGGTTAGTGTTTAATTGTTTATATTGCCTTGTGTTACAGAGGTGCTAACTAACTTACAATATAAGTGACTACTCATTTCTAGTACTCATTATCAGACTACTCATTTCAGTTTTGTATGAGAAGCGTATGCCCCGCTGAAACACCGTTCGTTCTAGTATATAAAATATTTAATTTTTACTGGTAATAAATCAATATATTATTATTATATTTAGAAAAAAAACCATCGGTGTCTAATGCTAGCATTTCTTTCCTAGCCTTCGAAGAGTGATGATATTTATGTTCTGTTGTTAGTTTAATTATTAAATTATTCTTAAAACGTACTTACACTTTTATATTTCAGGAAAAACCAACTCCAGGTTCTACGGAAAAGTCATTTTTCGAGATATTTACTGAGGAGCGCTGCAAACGACCATCGTCCCGCGCCATGATGGAGTTCATGGTGGAATTGGACGCTAAGTGCAATTATTTCGATAGGTAAGACAGTAAGCAAGAACAACTGAAAAATTTTCGGTCAATAATACGCTCAGTGCCACACTTTCTGTGCAAATAATGCGTTAGTACACTGGAATTATTTCGTCATGTAGCTCACAGCGTTGCTTTGTTAAGTGGAGTAAACCTTTTGTATGGTTTTGGTGTTTGTAATTTCGGCCGTAGCCCTATGTTTTGCCTTGTTAATGTTTTTTTTTACTTCTTTTTTAACTTGTACTCTAAAGACACTGTATTTAAAAGACTGGTTGGAAATCTTCTGTATGTATTTATAGTTAAAGGATAACATTTCTTAAAATCACATTCATTTTTACAGATACGGTGTCGACTGTTTATGCGAAATAATGTTCCTGGGAACCCTACCCCAACACAGACAAAAAGGCCTTGCACAGAAGATAGTAATTACAGCTGTGGAACTGTCGAAGAAATTCAAGGACGGTTCCATTGACTATTGCTGACTTAGGTCCGAACTACGCATTCATGAAGCCAAGGAAACCGGTCACGAAACCACCGCAGCTATGTACCGCGTTGTGGTCAGCTGTTGGCTCGAAGAAAGTTGGAGAAAATTTAGGTTTCAGCGTAATTGAGATCTTTTCTTTTGGGGACCTTATTTACGACGGGAAACCCTGTTCTGACAGAATAGGCGCTGTTACCACTTGTGAAGGGGCTGCGTTGAGAATTTAAAAAGTAATTTTAAGGCGAGATTAGAATTTAGATGTTTTAAATCCCACCTTTACGTAAATTAAATTAAGTTGTATTAACATTTATCGTATTATTTTGTTGTGTTTATTGTAGGTACTTATTGTATTTATTGTTTTTTTTGTATTATTTGTTTTATTTTTATTCATAGTAGGTATGTATTATATATTTCATTCGCTAAACCATGTTTTATTGTTATTCTTTTGTTTTATTACTTATAATTTTTTTTTTAGTTTGTACATAAGGTTTTTAAAACTTTAATAAAATCTTGATAAGTATGTGATATTTCATTTAAAATAGCAAGCTTTTCTAACCTTCCAGTTTAGGAACTATAACTTTAAAAGGACCTGTTATTGTCATTTTTTGTTTACTTTAAGAACATTGTTGTTACCCGCTAGATGTGCTGGCTTCATTATGGCTTAACCCATCGGCCTGTTGTTAAAATTTGAATAAAAATATAACAAACATCAGCCATATTTAGGCGATTATCTCACTGCCCCGCATCAAGCAACGTTTAACCACGCATTCACGCGCTACGCTGCGTGGTGCGTGGCAGTGTGTTAACCGCCTTAACCCAGAATGCATACAAAAGTACCAAATACGCAAGAGATTCTAGTAGGTACCTATTTGATTAATAACTAAACGATGTCAAAGTAATTTTTTTTACTACTATAATCATAAATTTTTATTTCAAGAATTAATTAATCCCATTTCATAACATAACACACATTTATAAATGGTATTAGTAAAACTTACAACTTAGTAGGCACTGACACTAAATTTAAAACAACAAAAACACTATATTCAAAACTAGCAGACATCCCGCGGTTTCACCCGCGTAGGTCCCGTTCCCGTGGAAAAAAAGAAATTAAAAAAAAAGTAGTCTATGTCACCCGGGGATAGTGTTGCTTCCCAACGGTGAAAGAATTTTTCAAATCGGTCCAGTAGTTTCGGAGCCTATTTAATGCAAACAAACAATCAAACATTTCCTCTTTCTATTATTAGTATAGAAGTATACAAGTAATTAGTAGATCACCGATCACCTAAATATAGGTGATCACCAATCACCTATAATTAGTACAAATTAAATATGAAGACAAATCACATCCATATTTTTCCAGTCAACAAACGAAATGAAATAAATATTTTACTGTCATAGTTTTCTAAGTTCAATTTCCATTAAAAAATCCATCACACAAACTTATTACGAGCTACTACTTTTTATAAGCGAGGACCGCCAATGTGCTCTTATTTAAACCTTTGTGTTAGCAAGAATTAGAACAAACGACATAAATAACCTACCCTAACTCATCATACCCTTATACAGGGTTATTTTTCAATGACCGGCCAAATTTTCACTGGGTGTTCTACCCATGAATATGAACAACTTTCACTATGGGACCGACTCTGAAATCACGAAAAAAAATCAGCTGTTTCATACATTTTAGTCGAGTAGGTATTAAACTTTTATATGAAACAGCAGATTTTTTTTTCGTGATTTCAGAGTTTGTCCCATAGGGAAAGTTGCTCATATTCATAGGTAGAACACCCTGTGAAAATTTGGCCGGTAATGGAAAAATAACCCTGTATAGCGAACCTAATAACCTTTTTTTGGGAAATCCTCACTGTCAGACTCTTACTGACTAAAAACCACCCCGTAGCCGGGGGGTCACGGGACCAGAAGATACTTCCGCGACCCCCGACTGGTGCCGGCCGAGTGAGGTGTTAGACTCCCCTCGCGACGAACCTAATAACCTAACCTAACTACCTTACTGAAATGCATTAATTTCGACAGATACTTATTCCAGAATTTTAAAGTGACCTGCCTTACTGTGCTCCATGTCTCTATAGTGCTTACAATTCTATAATTGGTAGTAGTATTGGAAAAAGTATTAGTAGGTAATAATTTAACTCGATTGTATAATATATCATCCATAAATGAAGAGCACTACTTACTATAATAGAACTATAATATGAGTGTTGGGATACAGGTTTGGCTGGCAGGATAGGGCCACGTTTTGTATAACATCTGATCTAGAGAAACATTTAATAATCGGATACAAATGTGGCTCTGAAAAGCGCCTTTTTTGTGAACGCACAGTCAGAAACTACACAAATACACACGACAGTGAGTATTGGGTGTGACTGTCGTGTGCAGCAGCAGCGCGTTCGCCTCTGATCGAGTGTGGCAACTGAATGTGCTGGGGCGTGACCGCAACGCGCTTCGCGTGAATAGTGCACAGGTTGGTTTCTTCGAAGACACCGATGACATAAGTTTCGCTGGTTTTCTGAAGAACCATGCGGAGCTCTGGAAACCGTGGAAATACATACGCTTTGTCTACTACATTTTTTTTTTTTTTTTTAATAATTCATTTAATGTTCGAAACACCACACTGCGCTCCAAAACACAAATAGTCGACTGTGCACGAAAGGCTGCTGAACTTAAATGGGACTGGGCAGGACATGTCTGCCGCATGCCGAACGAGTGATGGGCTCGTAAAACCCAGAATTGGTGCCCTACAGTGACACGGGGCCGCGACAGACCACGAAGGAGATGGCGGGACGACCTGGATGTCTTCCTTGAGAATTGGAGAGAGGTGGCGCAGAATCGCGACCGATGGAAGGAATGGAGGGAGGCTTTTGCCCAGCAGTGGGACGATTTGGGCTAAATAATAATAATAATAATTCATTAGATACAACGTGCACTAAACAATACTAAACATGTTCGAAAGCAGTGTGAATAAAATTGTATTTTAATGCGGCATCTTGCGTTTAAAATATACTGCATAGAGGAAATCGTATCTTTATGATATTATTAGTGGTCATAAAAAGAATTTTGATAACGATAAGTATTTTATTGTTACTAATAAAATATCCATGATATTTAAAGAATATTTCTGTGGCCCTAGTGAAAAGGGGTATAAGTCCAATTTTGTCGAAAATGAGTTAAGTGTACCAAAGTGATCAGAAAAAAATGCTCTATCGTTTGGTGAAGACAGATCTAAGCTATCTCTAAAAATAAGAAAGTTACTTTGTGTAAAAGGGTCCAACTGACACCAAAAAAAACTGTTAAAGTCGGTTTCAAGTACTTTTGTATTATTTTAAACGGAAAAATAAAAATAATTGTTCGTGTTTTTTAATCTAAATTAACATACATTACACACGTTTTCATTTGGTTGGTGTTTACCAATACAACAACACTTGGTCCTTAAAAATGGTTTAGTGAGTAATGATATTACTAGACATAAATCCGTTTTCACCAAAATAAAGGGAAAAAATAAAAAATAACTCGGTTGAGATCACTAATCACATATGATATTGTGAAATTGATAAATATAATTTGATACAATTATAATTATATCCTATGAATTGCTTTCATTTTACGTGAGTACGGATATAACTAGTCGATGCGGGGAATGGTGCGGGTGGGTGGAGAGTGCAAACGCGCCCGCGTCTCTTCAATCGCTCGCGCACTGGTCTGAGCGGAGTCTGGGTCGACGCGCTGCAGAAACATCGAAAATTACGCGAGTAAGTTAGATCCTATTACACCTACTTTTGTAACTTATTTCGAAGTTGATTGTATGCTATAATAGGTTTTAGTCTAATCGTACCTTTTTACACCTAATAACTACAAACAATAATGTGTTATGGAACATAACTCTCTTGCATTTCTTATTCAATGATGTTTGTTTTAGCTATACAATACGTATTTTTTACTTAAAAACGAATTAGACACTAATTATATTCCAACGACATTGATTTTAGTCGAGTCACGATATTGAAAGTTTATAAACTTGGTTACTTACTGTTCAGTGTGATGTATGATTAGGTATAGTTATTAAATGCTTACATACCTACCTACGTAACTTGAAAATCGACTTTCACAATTTTGTTCTAATTAGAATCTTAAACTCAGATACTTTGTAATACTTTTTAATTATTGTCTAAAACTTAACGTTTAATCATAACAAAAACTTAAAATAAATAAATAACTAAAACTAACAATAAATAACTACAAAGCGTCAAAAAATTCTTCTGCATCGCTGCCAGCTGGTAAAGTGCCCAAAAGACTGGCGGCATTGCCACGTTGAATGGCAATGCTTAGCCTCTGGCCAAAGTAGAGGCCAGCTCATGGGTCACGGGAAGCGTCAACTAAACGTTTGCAGATGTCTTTGTAAAGAAGACGAGCACTTGGACCCCACGGCCCAAGAGCTTCAACCCCAAACGGCTCGAAAGTATAACTACCAACAAGGTTGCTATATTTCTGCCGCTTGAGGTTCTCAGCAGCCGCAGCAGCAGCGCCAGCACAGCATGTTGACCCAGGAAGATGGGATGGCGCAAGAGTATCGACACAAGTAGCGTCCCATACTAAAGGCCTACCCATCTTCCAAGGGAATAAAGATATACCGTCCGGTCTTTTGCCATCGTCGCGTGCCAAGCCATTGGTTTCTAAAACAGCTGGAACGCCGACGGAAACAAGAGCATGTCGGATGATGTCATTAATGTATGTATGCCGTGCTATGCGACCCGAACTACGGCTGCATGATAAACCGTGATGTCCGAGGCTGTTGACAACTTCCCCACAGTGACAGCGATGAGGAGAAACACATGTAGCTCCTAGACGAAGGGAAACAGCGAGGCGGAAAGTAGTGTCATCGAAAAGAGTGCCTATGTTCGACGACGGTAGTGCAAGAAGCCATAGTCCCGACTCCCATTCACCCACAGCGAGTAGGCACGCACGCTCAGTAGCAGTGGTAGAAGAGTCAATTAGGTACTTCTGCACCGCTCTGCAGAGTGGCTCAACCCACCGACTCTGGGAAAATGGGTTTTCGGGAAGTTCTGAATTCGGGCAAGCGAGTTTCCAGGCATCCATAGCCTCGGTGAAGTAGGTACGGCACATCAAAATCAACCAGTGTGGTAGCTAAAATATTCCTGATTAATTTTAATTTTAATTAATCTTTGTAATACTTAATTCTGCCTTTTATTTTTTCTTGTAGGTATATTATGTACTCTTATGACATAAAAACCATGCAATCCGAAGATTTGAAGAACATACCTACCTAATCTTCAGATTGCTTGGTTTTCATTTGGCTTTAGTTTTCATTTTTGATGTTAAATTATTTTTGTACCTACTCTTTTTGTGATTTTTGTGCAGATTAAGATGTAAGTTTCTCTTAAAATTGTATTTGTATTTTCAAATTATGCAAGAAACTATATAACATTTTTTTTTACTAAAAATTGTATTATAAACATTTTTTGTTGTATTTTTATATAAATAATTGATATAAGTTGCATAAAATACCGAAGGTCCCCATCCCATTCTCAAAGTGAAGAAAATCTGTCACCTTTCCGGCGTCATCGTCGAGAAGCCCCACCGACCCAACTCCATAGGCCAATGCCACCGCTGCCAACTTTATGGCCATTCTCAAAGATACTGCTTCGCCAAGCCCAGGTGCGTTAAGTGCTTGGGTGAACATGGCACTGGGGACTGTTCCCGTCCCAAGGACCTGTCCCTCTGCACTGAACCACCCAGTTGTGTTCTGTGCGGGCAATCTGGCCACCCAGCCAATTACCGTGGCTGCCCCAAGGCCCCCAAACCATCTTCCAAGCTCTTGGCGAATCGCGCTAACGATCGCCAGCAAAGGGAAAGCCCCCTCTCGGCGGCTCCCTTCTCCCAACTGCCCGAAAAGCTAAGCCCCCAGCGTTCTTCTCCGTGGAATAAACTTAACCACCAGAGGAACTTCCCAGCTCTGGCGCCCCCTAAAGCCCCTATCCCGGCGCTGATGGATTTGAGCGTTCCTCAACCCACAGCTCTGGCCACCCCCGCGGCAACCTCCGCCCCCGCTAAACCTCGCCCTCAAGCGACACCCCCCACCCCCGCTGACACTATGTCCAAAGTAGCCCAAGGTCAGCGAAACATGGACATTATAATAGGTGCCTATCAGACCTTCTTCACCCCTGAAGCCACTCAGATGGCTGACGAACTGAGTAACGCCGATATCGGTAACTATACCGCAATCTTCGCAGCTTATCCTAAGATAGCTGCCGCCCTCGCTAACCTCTCTCACAATAACCAATAATGGCTAACACGAGAGCACGCACATTCAAACCCCGCTCCCTAAGATTAGGTTTCTTTAATGCCGATGGCATTTCCAATCAACGTGATGAAATCGCCCTTTTCCTTCGCGATCATCACCTAGACATTCTCCTTATCCAGGAAACCTTCCTCAAGCCTTGTAACCGTGACCCCAACATTGCCAACTTTCGAGTTGTCCGCAATGATAGGACACGCTGCTTCAAGGGTGGCACCCTCATATACTACAAGAACTGTCTGCACTGCACTCCCGTAGTCACCCCCCCTCTCACCTCTCTTCTTGAGGTCTCTGCCTGTCGGCTAGGAATGACTGGCCACTCTCCCATCACTATCATCTCGGCCTACCTTCCTCCTACCGCCTTAGCGGAGGACCCCAATCTTATTACTCACGACCTCACGGCCCTCTTCGGCTTGAGTGACTCCGTTATCATAGCGGGTGACCTCAATGCCAAACATCCGGCCTGGAATAGCTCAATAACCAACTCCAGAGGTAGAACCATCTACTCCCTAGGTTCTACTCTCAACTTCGATGTCGTCGCCCCGATGACTCCCACCCATTACCCTCATAACCCGGACCATGCCCCTGATGTACTCGACATAGCGTTACTCAAGAATGTAAGCCTACGACTACACTCTATTGAGGCGCTTTGCGAGCTCAACTCGGACCACTGCCCAGTGGTCCTTCAGTTGCACTCCAGATCAGACCCTTTCGGCTCTAGCCCCCCCACCGAAACCAAAAGGATAACCGACTGGAAGAAAGTAAGCGAAAAGCTGAAATCAACCACGTCGGCCCACTTGGACTCCATCCCCGATCTGATCGAATCAGTCGCTGACACCACGGCCGCGATTGACTCGCTCACAGATCACGTGCAATCTGTCCTGAACGAATGTTCAAGGGAGGTTCCCGCGATGAGCGATCATCGATGGAAACTGCCGGACGATGTACGTGCTCTGCTGCGCGAGAAAAACGCGGCCATGCGTGCCTACTACTCTTTCCCCTGCGCGGCTAACAAAACCTTTATGCGACGGCTTCAGCGTAGGCTGTCACGGCGCGTAAAGGACCTGCGTTCAGCGCGTTGGGAAAAGATGTTAAGCAAACTTGAACCCACTCATCAAGCCTTCTGGCAATTGCAACGTAAGTTGCGCTCCTCTCAGGAAGCCTCCATGCCTCCTCTCATCCGACCCGATAAGAGCGTCGCTTTTGACGACTCTGAGAAAGCCGAGTGTCTGGCCGACAGTCTAGAGGCCCAATGCTCCCCCAGCACCCAACCGGCCGACCAACAGCACTTGCTTGAGGTTGAGGCCGAAGTTGAACGCCGATCTTCCCTCCCTCCCATCGAAGACCCTGATGATCCTCTGCCTCCCGTCACTCCAGACGAAGTGCAAGACATCATTAAAGGGCTCAAACCCCGCAAAGCCCCCGGCGCTGATGGCATTACCAACAAAGTCATCCAGCTATTCTCTGCCCAACTTATCCTGCTAATGACCGCCATCTTCAATGGCGCCATGAGCAATAATATATTCCCACAAGCGTGGAAACAGGCTACCGTTATCGGTATTCCTAAGCCAGGCAAACCCAAGTCTGAGCCATCCAGTTATCGCCCCATTAGCCTCCTCAATGTCTTCGGTAAAATCTATGAGAAGCTTATTTATAAGCGCCTCAAAGACTACGCCGAGGCAAAGAGTCTTATTCCTAATGAGCAGTTCGGTTTTCGCACCGGTCACTCCTGCATCCACCAAGTCCACCGCATCGTAGAGCACATCAGCATCGGCTTTCAACGCCGGTCGCTGACTGGTGCAGTCTTCTTCGACATAGCGAAGGCCTTCGACAAAGTCTGGCACAACGGCTTACTCTTTAAGCTTTACCAAATGGGTGTGCCAGATCGTCTCGTACTCATCTTACGAGACTTTTTGTCGGAGCGCACTTTCCGCTACCGCATCGAGGGCGCTCTGTCCGCCCCCCATCCCATACGCGCAGGTGTCCCCCAAGGCTCTGTGCTGGCCCCCCTCATCTTCACTCTGTTCACGAGTGACATTCCCAAGTTTAAAAAAGCCCAGTTGGCCCTCTTCGCCGACGACACGGCCATTTTCTGTTCAGGCCGTAACCAACATCTTATCGCTCGCAATCTCCAATCTGCCGTGAACGCACTGGGAGAGTGGTTCCGGAAGTGGAGAATCGAGGTTAACCCCGACAAAAGCCAAGGCGTCCTATTCCACAGGGCGCGTATCAAAGTGGTTCCCCCTAAACCGATCACTATGTACGGCAAACCAATCCCTTGGGAGAAGGAAGCCAAATACCTAGGTGTCACCCTAGACCGATCCCTTACCTTCGCTCAGCACATAAAGACGGTTCGCTCGCGAGCCGCTTTTGCTGCGAGTCGGCTCAACTACATAACATCCGCGAACAGCAAATTGTCACTCAAGTGCAAATTGCGACTGTATACCGCGGTAATCCGTCCGATTATGACTTACGCCTGCGTTGTCTTCGCACACGCCAAGCCTAGTCACCTTCGTAAAATGCAGACCCTGCAGAACCGTTACCTCCGTAGAATAACGGGTGCCCCCTGGTTCGTTCGCAACGAGCAACTACACGTTGACCTTAGAATTCCGACTATTCAACAGTTCATGAAGCGCCTTTCCAAGCGCTATTTTGAATGTGCCTCCAAACACCCAAACCCACTTATAACTGCTGCAGTCAGTTACACCCCTTCACGAATTAATAAGCTTCGCCGTCCCAGGCATGCCCTTACCACCCCCGACGACCCCATCACCCTGTTCCAGGAAAGTCGTAGGGAAACTAGCACAGTCAAGAAACACTACAATTACAAACCGAACGCCTTCCGGCCCCGCCGTCGTGGCCCGTCGCGAAGTATAGTTAATCTCCCTCCCCGACCCTTGCATGAGCCAGCCCGCGATGCTGAGCCGCTAGCTTTAAACAGTCCCTAAATAATCTAACTCAGATCCAGCCGTCCCCCTTTTTATTCGATCAGTGACACCCTAAGCCGAGGTCCGAGCCCCACAGGGGGTGCCCTTAGCGAGTGTCACTTAAATTCTGACGTAATGCTCCTGGCTGGAGGCCTTGTGTATTGAGGTCGTCCACAGGTTTGACCGGTTGAGCAGATAGCGGCGCCACCCCTCAGTAGGGTGCACTGCGAGACGCCCTCTATCAAAAAAAAAAAAAAAAAAAAAAAAAAAAAAAAAAAAAAAAAAAAAAAAAAAAGCATAAAATAGTTCGTACAAGTCATAATGTACCCTACACCACGTATAACATCTTTGTGAAAAAGGCGATAAGATATTTTTTTTGAGAATTTTCACATTTTGTTAACGTTGAATTACAGATCATAGTAAAACGCATGTTTTTCATGTAGTAAAGTATTAAGTTTTCTTTGCAGTTCTTGGTCATCATAAAAAACATTCCAAATGCGTATCCCTTTTCACTTGTTTGAATTATCATTTAATTTAAGGGAGAAGGGGTATAACTTACTTTATACCCTCAAGGAATTCATTTTGCGGTTAGTATAAGTCACTATCTTAAAAACTATTAACTTTACATAAAAAATAACTCAATAATAATGAAGAGCATAAATCGTTTACCTATAAAAAATATCACATTTATTTCATTTAGAAGCGGTTTAAATGTCACACGAGGTCGAACACGCAATTTGAAGCGCGCGGAGTGTTTTTTGGCTCTCCTGTAAAGTTGCATTTTTGGACTTAGATCCTTTTTCACTAGGGCCACAGATTTAAAGTTGGGTAAAAGAAGTACAGATGCCAGCAGCTGCTGTACAGCGACCTATCCTAAACTGTAAAGTTTTCAAATTGAACCTAACACTTTTTTAATATAATTAAAGTCTCAAAGAAATATGTCAGATTCAGGTACCTTGGTGTGCTGAATATTAGTTTCATATAATAATGTTAGTTAGTAAAAATTAAGAAAAAACCGTGAATCCGTGATATTTTTTGTTAAACAATTCAGATGTATATATGTGAAATCAATTGAATTAAGTGTAGAAAATGCCCAAGACATTAAGTCCTCCTTTGTACAGTTTATTTTACTAGTGCATAAAGTTTTAATAAATAAATCCGGAAATATTCGATTTCATCACTGACACACTCACTCTCTGTTTTCTTTCTCTTTTAAAGTTTTATTACCAATATTTAGAGTTTTTAACAAATCAGAGCTCAGTTAGTAGTTTGGCTCCACTAATAGATCTCGTAACTTTTTAACATTATGTACTCGTATGTCGTGGCACCCAAGTAAAATAAACAAACAAAAGAACAGAACAGTAAAACAATAATTATAGAGCATCAATACTATATTTAGTGTTACTTTATTACCTACAATTTTTACCTCTTTATTATAATTATTATATCAGTATAGATAAATTATATTGGGCAGTGTAAAGATTAACGGCTGCATTCAATTACATTATATAAAGGTCAGAAAATATCACACACAGTCGGTACTTGTACGTTGTGAAAATTATAATCTAATATCTATTTAAATTTATTTTTTGAAATATAAAATGCAGTGGTGTACAACAGATGATGGTATGTCGAATATATTTATTATTATTTGTTAAATATTAATACCAAAAAGTTATAACATTACAAAGCAAAACCAAGAGTAATATTGGTGAACCAAAACATAAATTTAGTAGTCCACTTTGTACTCTAAAAATGAGCAATTTTTGTAATTGATGTCACAATCGTGTGTACCAAAGATTTTAAACAGTGGCTACAGTCATTTATATTTTATTTTCTAGGAAAGTACAGAATTGAATCTCTGTCAGCTGCTACTTTTACTGGAGCATTAAAAGTAAGTAGTAGTAATGTTGTGTTTTTCAATCAATAAACTTAGGTAGTAGTACTCCCTATGTTTATTGATTGAAAAACACAACATTTTATATTTGACTTTTTCGGTGTTTCAGGTTATGAAAGATCATTTTTTCCAAGATGAAGCCGTATGTCATGGTACAGAGGTGAACAAAAATCCTTTAGCAGTGGAAGAGCTATTGGAACTGTGTGCAATAGCAGCATTAGACAGCTTGTCACTGGTTGCTGTCGATATTGAAAGTGGTGAAGTAGTTTCGGTTGTTTTCAACAAATTGCAGGTTAGTTTTTAATCTTGCTCTTACAATATATAAGGGATATTTTGGGAGAGGTAGGTAGACCAACCAAGCGAGAAAATTATAAATAAAATAGATGTGTGTTGGAGGAGAAAAACAGTGTTATAAAGAAGAAGAAAATAGGTGACAGCCAAGACATTCAATTCCTATATAGACCGGACATCACGAACAAAATTTTCGTCCGAAAGGACACAGTCTATGATTTTTTTCGTACACTCTGCTGCCGCTTCAATATTCATATTCTTGATGGCATTACTGACACATTGGATCAAAGTTTTTCTATGACATTACCTTGACATGCCCTCTCTATAGTATCACAGTCTAAAAACATACAGTCGTCCGACGAGGCCGTCTAGACAGGGCAATCATTAAATCATGATTTATCTAATTCAATAAGATTTTTAATGAAGAAGGTAAATCATTTACATTTTAATAAAAAATCTTTGAGTTCGATAAAAATCATGATTTTTACAGTTACAAGAAAAGTTAATGACAGCTTAGTAGTTTTGGACGCGCAACATCATTATTAAAAGCTGTCATAAAGATATAACTCGACAAAAACAAATGTGACAAATAAATTTTGACGTGATAATACATAAGATAATGCACAGGTGGAACATTCACGATAAACCATAAAAACGAATAGTTACAACAGCTGTCAAATTCATTTGGTAGATATATCTATCATTTGTGATGTAGCAACTTTTGTGTGATATGATAACTTATCAAAGATCTCATCAAATAGTCTTGAAACACAAAACTATTAATTAATTATGATATAAATAAGTCCTCATGACCACACCGCTTTTAAGTGATAAAAGAAAATATCGTTTCGAAACCACTATGCCGTAGAACAAAATGTTATGGACATTGTGCTAAGAACCAAGAACTGAGCTCTGTTACGGATTAAATCTCACATATCACAAAGTGGACGCTGATATTGCACAATTATTCCGTTTTTTTAATACTTTAACCACAGAAATGTACCGAATTTCTTTGACTTTTTGTACCAGTCAACCTTTGGTGGATGTCTGTGCACCATTCAAACGGTTGTCTGTACAAATAGTAATTGTGGAATCAAAAATTATACAGCTATCACTGTAAACATTTGGCAAGTTGTAACTACTTAATGTTTTGTCTTCAGGAATTACCTTTAAATGCGACGGAAAAGACTTCATTTGAAATATTTTCTGAAGAGCGCTGCAAACACCCATCGTCTCGCGCCCTGGTGGATTTGATGATAGAACTTGACTCAAAGTGCAACATCTCTGAAAGGTATGGCGTGCTATTCTAGTGTATGGGTTTTCTTTAATTAATTATATACTAGTAATAACAGATCAATTAATTTCCAAAGGTATGGTTTCGATTGCTGGTGCGAGTTGATGTTCGCAGGAACCCACCGCCAACACAGATGCAAAGGACTTGCAAAATTGCTGTTCAAAACGTCAATAGAAGCAGCAAAGAAATTAAAGGATGGACCGTTTGCTTCAATGACTTTAGAAGATCTAGGACCAAAATACGCATTCTTGAAGCCAAGAACGACAATGACAAAAGTACCAAAGCTATGTACTGGTTTGTGGACAGCGGTTGGCATCCAGAAAATTGGAAAGGATTTAGGTTTCACTGTCCTTGTAACTGTTCCCTTGAAGGATTGTATTTTCAATGGGAAACCTTATTCCGAGAGGGGAGTTGAAACCTTTTGTGAAGGGGCTGCAAAGATAATTGATTAAAATAGCCAATAATTTTAAATTCGGAATCGGATCGAAATAGTAGGTACGTCAAATTGTCTTAAACCGGATATCTAACTGAGAATGTCAAATTAACAAAAAAATATATTCTTTTATTTCAAATTTAGAAGCATAAAAGTGAAACGAAAAAAAAAGATATAATATTATATCACGTAGTCAGTTAATGAATTGAAAAGTAAATTCCTGAGAAAGTTTGTTTAAGTACTTAAAATCAAATTTAATCGAGGATGTTGACAAAATTACAAACTTCAAAGATTTACTTAGCTTCATTAACAGAAAAACTCAAAAAAAAAACATAATCTGAGTAACGTCATCCAAAATATATTATGGGCCACAATAATAAAATATAAATTCGTACCAAGAGAGACTAAAGTAATCAAGCTAATGTTTTTGGAGAATTGCAAGAGATACGCTCAATTCAATTTTCCTTGAGAAGTTATATGCCATCTGAACTGTCGGTTACCCTGAGTAGGGTGTAATTTTTTCATGTGTCCCATAATCAGCAAAGTTTGGATAGGAGGCTTTTCTGCATGTCAAGATGTCATAGTAAATTTAAGATGAGTCTTTTAACTATACTTATTTATACCATATAGGATATTATTATATGGTATATTCTGTACAACAAATATGACATTGAATCCTGTTCTAAAAAAGCCGCTTAGGCAATTTGATGCGTCTCAGTAATATAACGCAGTGATAACCTAATCTTATATAAAATGCATCTAATATTAAATTTCCAGTCTTTTATTGTTAACCAGTCTTTTATTGTTAATAGGGTTCTTAATTTCTTGAAATAAATTAAGCCCGTACTCGTATTTTAAATACGTTATACCTAGATAAAAAAATGTTTTATTGATTGCCCATAATATGTATAGTGATGCTGTACTTACTTTTTCTTTCTCTTTTTTTCTTTTTTCTCTTTTTTTCTTCTTTTTCTCTTTCTCTTTTCTTTTTTTCTTTCTCTTTCTCTTCTTTTTCTTTTTTTTTTTTCGCTTTTAATGGAGGCACTTAGACTCAACTTTGTTAAGGAATATTTTACTTTATTGTTTAAGATTTTTGTAAAGAAAAATAATTACAAATTTATAACCACGCCTGTCATGTGATGCTGAGGGGTTAAACCAATTTAGTAAAAAGGAGTTTTGTTTAAATTAAGTCCGGTTTAATCTGTTCAAAGACAAACTCAATTATAATATTTTACCCTGTCTCAGATCCAGAAAAAAAAATGTTCTAAGTATATCCACGACAACTTTAACTTTAACGATGGTCGGTGAACTATAGACGGTTAACAAATGAAAATCATTACGGATAGTCTACGTCGTTACCAATGGACCACTCCTGCAATGCCAGGCGTACGCCTGATCCGACATCGGCCCAAATATGCACATACGACGTCAGGTTAATCTCAACTGTTCAAAAAAATAGTCTGTACAATACCTTAACTGATAATGCTTGACAATCCGGACGGTTCATTGGTTGATCTAGATCATTAGGTATCGTCATGCATCGTAACCAAACATAATGCAAAAGAAAGTGAGTCGTACACCGTAAGTTTTTTTTTACAGATTGTAAAATCCTCATGGATTTCCTCCGCCCCGGGGAGGGCAAAGCGGTCTGTTAAACTCTTACTGACTAAGAAACACCCCAGTGTTGCGTCTCGCACCTGCACCAGGGGTCACAGGAACAGAAGATATTTCCGCGACCCCCGACAGGAGCTGGCCCTGCGGGCCTCGCCAATGCAGCTCGAGGAAAGAGGTGTTAAACTCCTCTCGTGACGTCTAAGAAGGGCGCGCGTGTGATACGACGCGTGGCGGCACGTCCTGTCCATGCTCGTTCGTGGGGGTGGCGGACGTCCCCAAGTACGTCACCCCCTGTACCCATTTAGGGGGGCTGGAAGAGGGGGTTGTCTGCCCTTCGCCTGCGCCCGGTGCGTCTGCGGCGGGCTGGGTGAGTGGAAGTAATCTTTCTCTCCCTTTCCGCAGCCTTCTTCTACGAGACGACCGTTTCGCAGAAGGACACTACCGCGTCCCAGGTTGTCACTGACAAGACACTGCCTACTCTAGAAACGAGGGCATGATGTCGTTCACACACCAAGTTATTGAACATCATGGTCATCGAACGATACGGCTTGAAGTATACATCGAGTCATATCGTTCGATTGGTTCGTATCGTTCGTTGTTGTTTGGTCAATTGCCTCAAAGGAAGCCAATAATCGCCAAACTTGTTCGATTTGACGATCGTTTAGATATACCCTCTAAAGGGTGGTAAATTAATACTGAATTATAAATATTTTTTTGGTAGATTGGCGCCGGCCGAGTTCGGACGACAACGTACAAGAATAACTCGGCTAGTGACGGATAAGGTGTACGCTAGCCGTTAGCTCGGTCAGATAGCCCGACAACCCGACATCTCTAATTGCATAGTCCAACTTCTCCCAAATTGGTTCTAGTTAATTGATTTGGATTCGACATTGAATTTGTCGCTTTGTCGCTTCGTGTCGCGCAGCGACTAATCTATTAGTGTGCTATTGTCATCAAGTTTATAGTCATTTGCATATTGAAGTATTATGATAATGGATATTGAAGTAGTATAGTGAAACTGTGAAATGCTTTCCTGTGATATTTCTGAATAGACTATTTTGCCTTTTGAAGTAGAAATATCGATGGAGGTTGGTGAGGTTGAAATCATATATAAGCCAATGTAATAATGCGTAAACAGCATTGCAGCAAAAAGGATGCCCAAATTCGCAACAGATAAAACAATAATAATAAGTCTTATTGCCAAAAGCCTCGACAACCATCTGTCGAGGCTTTTGTTACGCGGTTGGATCAAAGGCCTGATACAGAAGGCAATACTCCTCGATACGGCTCGCATTGTGAGGAGGTTCCTGTCTCTGAGACCCGAACCAACGGTAACTAGGATCCTGCTCCCGCCATCGGTGGCCTACATAGTTATAATAAAATGTTACCTGCCAATTTAATGAAATAAAAAAACATCTCTGAAGGCCATCGATGATTGATAAACATGACATATCAATAGGTACTTGGAAAAATTCATCCAATGATATAAATACTGTTCTCTCGTATCTTCAACCTATATTTTATCTCACTCACGAACGAGAACAAACTACATGGTCGGTTGAAGACACTATTAATATTTAAACGGACAGAGCTTATTTCATACGTCACCGAGTCAGAAAATTAGAAAAAAGAAAGCGTTCACTACTTTCATCCTACGTTTGACACAAGTAACGTTTGTCCGTAATTTTGGTAACACATGCTTGCTCAGTGACGTACGGAACTATTTGTTTAGGTCCAAATATACCATTTCTATTGTTTTTTTATTCCTAAAGCGTTGTTTTATTTTTCGTTTGTTTTAGGCAGTTGGCATATTTAGCATATTATACCTATTGTAATATTTTTTCCGCACATTTGCTCGAAAAATGCATTTGCGAAGCCTGTATACATTATTCGAAAGTTAAAAATTACGCACTATACAACATAATATGTACTCTCACCTAATACCGTGCGGTAAAATAGGTACTTTCTTACCTAAGTAACTATTTTACAGCACGGTCCATACCCCGTTGTATAGCACCGTTCGTATTCTTGACGGTTTTTTTTTTTAATTTCCATAAAAAGAAATACAAGAATTCCACCAAGGAGTTTCACATTACAAGAATAAATAAGCAGACTGAACGATACACGTGCAGAAGTTGGTATTTACAAACTCGTGAATTAGGTAAGCCCTCGACGTCTACTCGTTTGTAAAAACCAACTTACCGCACTTACATCATAAATAACTATTGTTCGTATATGGTAAACTTTGTTTCAATCAAGCTTATTTTTTATTAAATGTTTCATGTTAAGTAAACATCATCATCGTGTCACCCAGTGAGTTAGTTGTGGAGGTCAGATTGGCAGACGCTCCTTGTGATTGCAACTATGTATAATTATTTAGTTTTCGTGTATAATTTTATTCAAATTTTAGTTTTCTACGACTTAGATTTTATTTAATTGCTAAGTATTTAACAATACTTTGCTGTGTACAGGGTCTACAACGGTTCTTAGCTCTAAGCCCTCTTTTAACATCTTGTTTACCTCGTGGAACACAAATAAATGAATATGAATATGAAATACTGGTATTCAGCTATTATCTAGTTATACTGGAAGCCGATCCAAACGTAGTAAAAAAGGTCTAATTAACTGCTAACTGTGTGTAGCTTTAAGCATTATTTTAAGATCTTTTATACATTGTGGAATGCAAATAAATAATAACAGTAATAATATAAGGCTAAGCAAATCATGAACTACAGAATAAATTAGAAACAACAACAAAAAACAACAACAACAATACAAAAACAACAAAAAACACAACAAAACACAACAACAACAAAACAGCAACAACAACAACACACAACAAAACAAAAACAACACAACAACAACAAACAAAAACAAACACAACAAACAACAACAACAAACAATACAAAAATTAACAATATAAAAATGTTTCATATTGTAAGGTCTACCTATTTTGTCTAGTCGCGGTCGGTCTAGTAAGTGCTTTTGTAAAAGATTTTTGACTGCCAGACTACCAGATACAAAAGAAATTCATCTGTTCGCGGCTCACCGGTGACCGGTGGCTTGGTGTACAAAGTATTAAGCATTTGACGATTGTAAAATGAAATGTCAAAATTTAATTTACGAAATACATTGGTATTCAGCTGCATCCGGTAAGACTGAGAGCTGACACCTATTTAGTTGGAAAACAGGTAGACAAATGATGATCACAAAAATATTTGTAGTTTTTCATTTCAACGACTGACTGGCTGATAATGGTTATAATCCAGATCCGTTATCCACATCAAAAAATCACAGTCTGTAGAATTATTATTAAGAGATAAAATTTATTATAACAATAGAAGATATTCCCCACAAAACAATGCATTTGAAACCAAAAAACAATTATTAACATCATAGTAAAACGGTGAAATACAATTCCACGATCTGTTCGTTTGTTTCTGTTTGTGTCACCGTAGTGTACTGAAATGGATCCTCTTTCAATTGTTTGCAGAGCGTTCTCGACGTAATGATCAATTACAGCAGGAATTTGCATTGTCATGGTAGTTTTACATCACATTGTATAAAATGTTATTTTACTACTTGTATAACTAGTGTCGTTTTGTGATTGTTTTAGCAATCTTGCATGCATTGTTCTTGAAGTTGACGTCAGTGATCGTTTTCGCCGTATGTTTTCTTTCGGTGTTGCCTTATTTAATGAAGTCTTAACATCCAAGATTATGTTCAACTTTTATTATATAACTTATATCATATTTATTTCGGTGCTTCTTCTCAGATAGTGAAATACGGACCTCACTTAGGTTAAGAAAAAGTCCCAACAACTTTTTAATTTTTTAACGTCTTCTAGATTAGCTTGATATTATTTTTCTGTGCTCATCCACGTGTGTATTGGTTTGTTTGAAAGAAAATCCCTCCTTATTTTTTTAAAGTAACCCATAACCTTAGGCTATTTATTTATCTTTCTCTAACTCTTGCGTTTTAATGTTTAGCACGACAACCAAGAAAATACATACTCTTTCCTTGCCTCTAATCCTAAGTTATCTATCTAGCTTATTCCCTCTTTCTCTAACTCTTGCATTTCCAATTCCTTTCCACTGTCCACCACAGTCCTTCCCAAAGCCACAAAGAACAATTGGTATTCGATTGAGACAATAATATCCGTGTTTACTAAAGCACATTAAAGCGGTCTCGACGGATCCTCAGATCGGATTCGCTTTGCATAGCACTTGAAATTCAAATGGTGCAGTTCATATTGAGCCTCCCCTGTCTAAGTGCCTTCGGTTACCATGGCAACTGTGTCTGCAAAACGCCCTTTACTCGTCCCGTATATTGTTACAGTTTGGAATTTTAACTGAAGTGTTAGTATGAATTTTATTGTTTCTGTGACTGTCATACTAAATGTGGCATTACTCCCTTAATATTTTAGCTGTCAGAAGCCGAGTGGTCTGACTAGCGGTCTAGCAAGTCTCTAGATCGAACTCAAGATTCACCTCCGACTTTTCGGATGCATTTTGCGTTTTGTATAATTATATAATACTGTAGCGACATCTATCTCGCCACATACGAACTAATAACCGATATCCTACATGGCGGTATCAGAGTTTTCCGCGCAATTTGAACGTAAATAAGTTCCCGACTACAACCGTCTTTTCAAAGGTGGATGAGGAACTTTACACGTTTTGTTCCTCATACCTTCAAAATACCAGTCTATTACAGACCCGCTGCAGAGCAAAGGTTGCTTCTCATACAGAGAAACGAGTTGGGGATTTTAGACTTATGTTAACTACAAGTCCAGGTTTCCTCGCGATGTTTTTCTTCACCGATGTCAATGATGTCTAAGATAGATTTAGAAGGTACATAAAATGGTAATCAAAAGTTACATTGGTATTTGCCCGGATTTGAACCACAACCTCATGCTTGAGAGGTAGGCGTCGTAACCTCTAGGTCATCACGATTTATAATTATTACTTGTTTCAAAAATACGGTGAAGGACAACTAACATCGGACAATATAAATTGAATGAAGTGTTCAAATAATCTTATTTTCTGGCAACAATTGAAACCCTTCTATTAGTTTATTACGTATGACTTTTAATGTACTACTTTTGAGCTTAATTTAGGATTAAATGGTGTTGTGTGAAAAGTTGTGGAATATTTATTTATTTATTTAACATTGACAGCTAAAACCTCCTTGCCAAATTACCAAGATAATTAGATACTAATTAAAGTAGACGAATAATATAGGAATAAGGAACTTCTAAACTCAACTTAGTTCATTCGTAGCTCATGTACCACTTCAAGTTCTAAGTTAATTGGTTTCATTGCAAAAAATATAACTTATAGCTAAAAAAGGTGAACTAATATTGATACAAACGACCGGACTACTGAAAAGATTTTTTAACTAAAAGAATTTGTTTTAAATAAAGCAAAAGTAAAATAAAAACCCTAAAGTGCGACGCAAAAAACATTTAGCAAGGTTTATTATTTCGACACATTTCCTGTCCCGAAAACGGTTGGGAAAAAAAATCCAACTGCTTTTATTCCATTAAAAAGCCCCTGAAACTACTTCGTGAGTGCTTAAAATTATTATATCTGTTTCCCAAAAGGGACAGGTTAACACTTTGATAAAAGTGTAGGATATATTTAATGCCAACTTTTTAGGTTATTTTAATTCGAATGTTTGAAGGTTTTGCTCTTAGTCAACTTAGCAGTACCAATCCTTGTGCTGTAGAGACTAGAGCTTTCGAATGTCTATGGATATTAAAGCATGATAAGAGATACACGCTTAATTTTAATAATAAAATGAGAATAGACAGACAGCTGTTGGCTGAGAAACGGTTTGATTGATTATCAAAGACATCTACTGAAGGATATCATATTTTTTTTAAATGTGTGAATATGCCTTTACTAACCTAAAACATAGTACCTACCTAATTTAATAATTTCGGTTATACAATATAAAAAATACAACAATAAAAGCAAAGCTTAAGCGCCCTATATATTATATCTATACGCTATTTTCGCAAAACCAATACTTATTGCCTTATTCAAATATAAACATAACGTCACGCCTGTAATCCCCGAAGGGCTAGGCAGAGAGGTATCTGGTAGTACACCCGCATTTCGCCAGTTTTGCCTTATTCAAATATAATTAGCAAAATTGTACTGGGCCAGTAGCAATGGCCGCGTCTTAAAGTTGTCGACTTTAGGTTGGAACCCAGATACATGCTTTACTTTAAGTAACTTATTTCATCACCACAGTTCTCAGAACGATTAAAAAAACGTTGTGAGGAAAATGACATGTCCGAAAATCAAAAATTCGAATAGTTGTCTACCTAACCCGCATTGGGTCCGTGTTGTAGATTATGGTCCACTCCTTCTCATTGTGAAAGGGCATGTCTACCAGCAGAAGCAAACAATATAGGCTGGCTACGTCGTCCCTTGTAATCTACCTAAAAGCAACAACAATTTAGCGTATTTTCTTCAAAATCCAAAACAATGGATCAGCCCACGTCACCTATTTAGCAATTCCAACGAATCTTCGAGACAGTTCCGTTTGTATTCGTTTCGGTACGCACGTGACCGCACATACGTCACTATAAAACACTCTAAGGACACGGGACCCGATGAAATTTGCCTTTTACGATGTCCTCGTAAAGTAAATATCACTAAAGTCGTCCAAAAAAGATGTCCACAGCGCAAATGCGTGCTTATTAAACCACTTTATTGGCTTATTTAGCTTTTACGTCTGAATTTATTTTGTGTATGTTTTTATGGTTGACGGTTATGGGGATCTGTTTTATGTACGGCGTCATGATGAAATGTAATACAAAGCCAATAAGGTTTTTATTAAGTTCAAGATGATATGGTCTATGTAGGAAATTTTATTGGAAAATAATAAATGTTTTTTTCTCATCAATATCCGCAACTGCTCGGCCAATTAATTATAAGTAAATCAAGCTGTTAATGTCCCACTGCAAGACAACGGCATCTTCTCATACAGAGAAGGCACAATCGTTAATCATCAGGCTTGCTCATGGAGGGTTGGTGTTTCCTTACATGTAAGTATTCAGTATAAGATCTGTTTTTCTTTTACCGAAACCGGCTATTAGATAAGTAATCGCTCAGATTTGAAACCACAACTTTGTGGTAAGAAGGCAAGACGTAAGCTGAGCCATCAAGACACCGCTTCAATTATTTAAATATATGAAAAAAAATGTAGTAGGTAATCATATTTTCGAATCTGCGAATAAATCACAACGTTACCTCTTTCACAAACAAATATTGTTTGTATAAGAAACCGATCTTTAGAAAAAAAAGCGTTTCAGTTTCAGTGTAGTATTCACATCAAAGTAAACCTCTTCCAATACCCAGATACTTTTATTTCTTCTATAAAAAGGTATTTCTGTAAACGTTACAATGTTTCTTAGAACCGCATAAATTTTCCTCCGTAAACAAAAACTATTGCGAAACAAATAAACACAATTCTTTCACGCGTCCCCGGGTTGGTTAAATAAAAGGAAGAAAGTTTTTTTCCAATGGGATGTAAATAGCGTCCCATCAGACAACCTCAAGGGCTTGAAAGCAATCTAGGGGCGTACTATTTTTCTTTTGATAGCAACACAAAGCAATTGTCGGCCGGTATTGCCATCAGCGAAAAATAGGTGTAGCCGTGTAGCCGTTCGCGGCCCGTATTCAATAGCTTTCTTTCTATTCACAAAGGATGATATGGAAAAATGTTACGTACCTCATATAAATATGTTTCTTTTTGATGGGATTAAGAATGGTTACGAAATATCGTTCTCCTTTACAACGAATTTGTTATTTACAGTTTTCTTTATCGGTTTCCTAAGCTATCTGTTGTTTATGTTAGGACTCTTCTATCTAACTGTAGGACTTAAATTAGGACTCTTCTAACTGTATTTTTTTGTGAAATTCTTTCTTTACGGTTGTTGTTGTGTCTTCATTTTTTAGTAGTTATAGTTTACATACATAAATAAATATTTTACATAATTTAAAAATTGCAAATTGGCTTAAGCCAGTACTGTTTCCCACATGCTGTGGCACGACGCAGATAAACTGAAGCTGTTAGTAGCTTTTATAATTACATATTTTGTTACAACTTAATTAAAACACCCTGTACAAGTGTACATGTACACCCAAACAAGATATTTGATTTATAACAGTGAGTGTTTCTTTAAGCTCTTAAATTATAAAACTAACTTATTCTCCATAATTTTGGCGATAAACAAAATTGACATGTCGCGATATGTGAGACCATGTAAAAGTTGGTCCACCCCAGATTCATGAAGATTTTTTAGCTGGAGATTAAAAAAGCTTACTATGCTAAGCTTTTATAGTAAGCTTTTTTAATCTCCAACTAAAAAATCGTCAAGAGAAAAATAATACATATTTTTCTCCGAATGAAAACTAGAACTCCTAAACAAGCACATTTTCAATTTATAGCTCAGCTAAACCTTAACTGGCACCAATATACCGTCAAAATAAAATCACCCCCACCCGGCTATACGACCAACTAAGCGCTTTAACCCCCGCTCGCTAATGCATGGCCGTCCATTTTTCAAGACAGCCGGTCGATGTGGCCCAAACATCAGTAAATCGCTATAAAGTACCCCGTGGGTAGTTTCGGTGAATATAAAGTTGGCAATTCGGTGAAAACTGTTATTTATGTATTTTAGGGTTAGATGTTGGATTAGGTTTGAGGTATGAAATAAAAATGTGTTTATGTGATTATCGATTTTATTGTAAGGTCGTAGTCTTAATACGTTAGTATTTTGGTACTGTTTGCTACTGGCAGTCTTAAAAATTGTTTTAAAAGAGACTAAGCGTCAGTAAAGGTTTTTTCGAAACCCAAAATGTTATATTTTCGTAATTGAACATGAACCTTACTCTATTTGTAAAAAAGTTGAAAAAACTATCAAAGAATTTTGACACATTGGGATACCTTGATGTGCTGGCCACGGTATACAAAAATATATAATTATAAGCATTATATTTCTGTTTTTTGGAATTCCCAGACATAATAATTATTTTAAAGCGATGGCTTTCCAATATTGTAACGGTGGTTTATTAGGGTTGAAGATGGCTTAATAAAAAACTTCAGTGCTCGTTAGGTTCCACTCACGAAAAGTACCACTTAAGGAGACCCAATTATTTATAATATCAATAAAATATAAAAGTCTTTTCTCGTCTCTTTTAGGATCTACTTTTCATATATAAAGCATCTTGCATGATGATGATATAACATTTTCGAATGGATGAACTTAAAAAAAATTATGGCGTCTAAATTAAAAGCCAATATTATGTATGTTACAGACGCCAGCACAAGAAGCGAACCCAAACTGTAATAATTTTTGTCCAATTGAACATAGACCCTATGTTTTAGTGATAAAGTTGAAAAACTATCAAAGAATTTTGACAGATTGGGGTAGCTTGATGTGCTAGCCTTTGTACCTACAATTCCATCCAGAAAATGTATTCAGCAGTCAAGTTCTTTTCTGTAGAAATCAACTTGTGAAAATATAGCACACGGACTTATTGTAGGACGTAACTAAGTTTTTCTATGTGAAAAAAGAAAACAAGGAAAGAAAGAATATTTATTTGGCATCAGTCATTAAAACACACTCACAATAATTTATAAAAGATACAAAGTAAGGAAGAATACACTTTATGTGCTGTGTGCCTCACAGCTGTGCCAAAAAAGGTTCATTAGAGCATTCATGCCAGACAGGTGGTAGGTACTGCCTGAAGCTGGTCTTCCAATGAGGGGTACTAAGTGACGGAAAAACCACTAGGAAAAACAGTTGAAACATATGTGGTGTTCCTAGCTGTTCGGTGACTGGAATTGTGCCCAATTGATGGTGATAGACTCGCCCCCTATTGCATGGGACTTAAACATAACTGTTGAAATGTGGGTATATACCACAGGTTCCACAGCTTTGGCTAAACTGTTGGAGATAAAATGTTAAATTAAATCAATGTTTAAATATGGTTGAACTGAAGATGTAGTGAGCTATCACTTCATATGGTTTTAGCAGTAATTTATCTTTACGTTCACCTCAGCAAAATTTTCGCGGGTAATTAATAAAGCAACTGGTGAATTTTTACAGATTATCGGACAGTTTTTTTTTTAATCATAAATTCTGGTTACAATCGTGTTAAATAGATTGCTGGATTTATTAAAAAAAAAACATAACATCACGCCTGTAATCCCCAAAGGGCTAGGCAGAGGTGTAACACCCAAATTTCGCCAGTTATGCTTAAATTACATGTAATAGGGGGCGAGCCTATTGCCATCAATCGGACACAAATCCAACACAATAATATAAACTGAGTATTTTACTACATAGGTAGGACTAAGTATTTTAATATTATTTTAACAGTGATTTTTAGACAACAAATTGGACGCCCATATTTTTCTCTTACGCAAAGATCAAGACCGAAATCATGGCGGTAATAATTCCGGGGAATTGAGGGAAAAATTGTATGAAATATTATGGGAAGAGAAAGCGGCTTCAGCACACCGTCCGTCTTATCCTGACGAGGGTTACTTATTTATATGCAAACGGAAAATTCTCGTTTTATGTAGGTCAAACTTGAGAAACACACATACAAAATTAATCGTCAAAAATCCTAAACCCTGACAGGCGTCTAGCTTTATTTATTATACATGAAAAGTACGATTGTTGAAGTCGGGTTTTATATTGCTTGAAAATAATTAATGCTAAAACACATCAGAGACGCGAAAACCTTTAAAGTAATCCTGGCTTTTTATTGTGTTTTTGGTAATGAAGGCACTTTAATAAGAAGTCTGTTATGTGTATTTTTGTATGGGGTAGTTGCTAATTAGTTGAAAAACTGTACTAATTAGAGGAATAACTCAATTTTATTTTGTTAAATACAGAGATATGTGGTTGGTATATACAGGGTTGAAATGGCTCACGAAGTAATATCATACACGAAATTTAATATCGTTGTAATTTTACGTTGACCTTTCCTAATTAGAATAGAAGAGCATATAACACACTTTTTTGGATAAAATAAAAACTACCTTAAAAACAACTACTTACAACTTACAAATAATAACTTTTAGGGCTACATAGGGTGTTACAATGGGCGGCCTTATCGCCAAAGCAATCCCTAACAGACAACCTTTGGATGAGTTTAAAGCTTTTTTTCTGGTGTTTGATTTTAAACCATAATTTCTTAAAATTATGTGATTACAATCTAATCCAATTTAACTTGTTATTAAAGAAGTATATTCTATCATTTATTTTTGAGTAAAATCTTATTGGGTTAGGTAGAAATTGTGATGTACAATAAAAATACAGGCTGAAAAAAGAACCCTTTACGTAAACGGAAACTATGACTTAACCCATCACTGGGATATATTTTTTCTTCTAGAACATACCTGGGAATTCACTGGTTCTGGGGATATTGAAGGACAAAGTGAAATATATGTTTTCGTCTTATTAACAAAATCGTATTCCAAGTATCATTAGTAAACTTTCTTCCGAACAAACATTATCAAAATTATCGATTTTTCAAAACAAATTACGCATTTGAAGTTACAAAAATGCAACAGATACTAAACTCAAGCGGGCAGTCGGGTCAACAAACAAGCGCGAGTGGCCGCTCGGTCGTACGCACAGATGATCGAAAGTTCCGCGCTTTTCATTGCGCGCAATGTAAACCATCTTTTTTTTAAAGATGGGAAAAAAGTTTTCCCTTTCAATATTTTTTGGTCAAAGTTACTTAATTACATGTACAGAATGTGTGATCGGCTATGTGATCGGTATTTTTACTCACCCGTCTGTCTGTCAACACCTGTCATTACCGCTGAAATCCCATTTACTTTTTATTTTCTTTTATTTTTGGTTAATTTGATGTTATACGGAATGCGTGCATGTTTTACCTGTTGCCAATCAATATAATTTCTTTCTTTGTTTCTGAGATTTTAAATTACTGATTTTGGCGAACAAAACTGATTCTATCAAATAAGCCTCGATGCCCCTTTTACCTTTTATATTACCTAACTGTTACTTTTGAACCCTTATTTGTAAATAAAATGTCCAATGTCTCCAATTGTAAATAAAATGTTAAAAACTAATATTTGCATTCATACTACAATTCAATTAATTGTTGTTTGTTGACGACATTATATCGCTGTGACAGGTAAACAGACCAAGTCGCAAAATGTTTATTTTTACCATTCTACTACGGAACTCTAAAAGCGACTTCGAAAACATTATCCATGTTTCAAAGTGGCAGAAAACAGCTCGTAAAATAATTTCCCACCTTTTTGTTAACCCAGTTAAGAAGCATATACACCTACAACTAGACTACGGAAGCGACAACTTTAGAACATAAATACTACCGTAAAGAAAATAAAAGTTAACATAAGGGACAACTTGAAGCGACTTATTTTCAAGCCATCTCATAAATTACGGGCCACTCCTTACCTGAGGAAGCGGAGGCACTAATTATTTTGACTTTTTAGGGTACCGTACCTTAACAAGAAAAAACTGTAACTTTTATAAAAATAAATGTAAAATAGTTTATTGACATAAATAATCTATTAACCCTTAATTCGACACATAATAATATAATTATTACTTCTGGCAAAGCAGTTTGTTAGTAAATGTACCTCCTTTTGTCTAGCACATGCAAAGACATTTACAGCGAACACTCTTTAAATAGGTATTCTCAACAGTGAGGGTCTAACAAAATTTATTGAATAGGTACCTACTTTTGGTACGTGCAGGCAAACAGGTACTTAGGATCACTTTGTTGTCCGTCCGTACTTCTATCCGTCTGTCTGTGAAAAATCTATATCTTGTACGTAATGATATCCAGTTCATATTAAACCATATACTCAAGTGTACAGTTCCTTGATGCAGTGAAAAATAGAGTTAACTTAAATAAAAATTGAAGCCGCAATAAAACGTTTATTTCGAGACTCTTAAGGGACTTAAAATTTTAAGCTACTTTCCGTTAGAAATACCATTTACATATCTGCTTTATACGGAACTCTCGGAGTGCGAGTCGGACTAGCACTGGCCTGTTTTTTTTTTCATTTTCAACTTAATTGCATTGCTTACAGTGTTCTTAATCATTTAAAAATGAACTTTTATTAGGTAATTTTGTTATGTAAATGGTTTTGTTAAAGAAATCATTTGTAACAAAAGTAATTGGAAAAATACCTACTTTGACTCTTAAATATTAATGAGAACAACCCCTCAAGAAAATTCATAACTCTGTACACTTAATATCACATCAGCTTAACTTCACGCCTGTAGTCCTCGAAGGCTTAGACAGAGTTCTACTATAGAATGTTTTAGTCTTATGTAATGGGGGCCTATTATTGCCATCCACAAATCTAGACTCCAGGCTGCTACTGAAAAACTCAATAACGTTTTGTCCGACCCAGGGATCGAATCCGGGGCCTCTTGCCCAGCAGTAGCGCTTGCGACCACTAGACTAACCTTGAGGCAGTCAAACACTAAATGGTGTACAGACGCCAGCACATCAACTTACCCCAATGTGTCAAATTTCTTTGATCGTTTTTCAACTTTATATCAAATAGAATAAGGTTCATATTCAATTGGGTAAATTTGACACATTGGGGTAACTTGATGTGCTGGCGTCTGTACATATGTATTTTAGAATGTCGTTATTTTATTTTAATAATGTCAGTTCGATTTAATTGAACGAGCTTTTAACCTATCTACTAATTAATAGGTGCAAAAAGCAAAAACGTTTTTTCAAAATACAACTGATACATAGCACGTTCAATTAAGAAAAAAGATTGAACTCCTGACTTTTATTAAAGATTTAAAGAAAAGGTGTTTGTTTTTTTTTCGAATTCAACTGGTACCTACATTGAGAGCGAGTTCAATCAAAGAAAAAAAAAACGAACTTTTTATCTTTAATATGAACTTAAAGTCAATGTAATATATACTTAATATAGAAGACGTATCTACTATAGCCACTGAATCTCCCGTTCACAGACACAAAAGACAAAACAATCATCCACATAAACTCCCAGTTGCATACAAACTCCCTAATGGTTAATTCTCCTAAACAATTTAACAGCAATCAAGGAAGTCCCCATCACTCCCTATCCATTCAAACTACCTCCACGTATTTATCACATACAAATCAGCCATAAATCCCTTGAAATGAACAATACTTCCAATCAAGATACGACTGCAAGGCGACCAACATAATCCAGTCAGTTCATGGAGGGCGCTGCTTGTAAAGGAGAACGCGTACTTTACGTCCAATTCAGTACATTTAAATGTAGTTCCGTATTTCACCGCTCGTCCGGATATATTGGTCGCTGAGGAGGTATTCAGATCAACGATCCAGCAGCGATCATATCTCAGGTACCCTAATGGCAGCAATTTTGCCATTTCAATCAAATATCTACACTATCTGAGAATTCCAACTGCTGTTAAGTGAAACGTGGTAGGTGCCTCTCGATTATTCATTAATAAGTTAAATTTATCATGTTGAATTAAATTAATTAAGAACGACGTAATTGAAAACCTGATTTTCAAAAGATGTTTTAATAGGAAACGCGAGATTTGTTTAATTCGTATTGAAAATTTGTGATTCGTGGCCCTGTTAACTCTTTATGTAGAGAGCGAGCGACTTTCATGGAACTTTTCCTTTACAATTTCGCGTTACAGTTTCCAAAAAGGATTTAACCAGATCCGTAATTAATTTGTAACAATAAGTCAAATATAATTTTCAATGTTAATTTTGTCCACGAGTTCTATTATCTGAAAATTCCACCCAAAGTGTACCTACTAAATTAAATCAGTCTCAAACATCACTCACCACAAAATCCTAATGAATAATATAAAAACAACTCGCATAATTTTATTCGTTTCGCATAATAATTTATGCCAAGTCACGCCACATGTCAGATACTCATTTTTTCTTTTGCACATCCCTAAAGCTGGGTTTTCCTTCCTGATCCAGTGCGTAGGGATAATCAACCCCTTCGTTAAGGGTGTGCGACGTGAATAATTCAAAATGCTATTTTAAATAGACACTGTCTGTTTGCGGATAGCCCCTTAGCTGCTTCGGATTTTGGCTGAGTGTTATATTTTATTAATGTGTTGACTTGTTAATGTATACGTAGCTAGTATTATTTCTAATACGATTTATTGAACGATTGACATGTGTGTTTATGTAAATAATTAATTTTCTGAGTAGGAAAAAACAATTACAGCCGGTCGATTCAGTAAAAGTCACTTCTTGAAAACCTGAGTGAAATGAGCTGTCGATGACAAGCGTTAGAATATAAGGACAGCTCAATTCGCCATGACCTTACCTACGTTTTTACGGGGGCATTTTTGCAGAATAGCACTGGAGGACTTAAACATAGATAACTGTGTAAAATGTGGGTTTACTAAAGGTTCACCTCTTATCCCATCAGGAATTATTAGGCGTTACGCGTGCAAGACAATTAAATAGAGGCTACTTACAGACAACAGAAGTGCCTTCAAAGTTCAAGTATTATTTACGAATGCATTCTTCTTTAATTAAAATAAAATGAAGCTTTCTGTTGTAATAAAATTTCACCCCTTGCTTATTAATTAATTCACACAACGGAACTGTAAACGTTTTCGTAACATCTTCGGCAATTCTGTGCGCACAGAGAATAGAATAGAATGGAACAGACACCTAATTGTATACCATAAAATCTTATACAACGTTGATGGCCACACAGAGTGTATAGACATATTAATTTATATATCTTATTATAGATAACTTCTGAATAGAAAGAGAAGAAAGATTAAGCCCATGTCTTGTTTACATTAATTTAATTTAAATAATAAATAAATATGCTCCACATCTTTCACACAACGCCATCTACTCCAAAACGCCGCAAACTAGAGCTTGTGCTATGAGTCCTAGACGACTGAAAACCATACTTTAAATGTATTTCTATACATATGTATGTACAGACGCCAGCACATCAAGTTACCCCAATGTGTCAAATTTTCCTAATTGAATATGAACCTTATTCTGTTCGACGTAAAGTCGAAAAACGATCAAAGAAATTTGACACATTGGGGTAACTTGATGTGCTGGCATCTGTACTTAGTTTTAAGATTTTTTATGTGAACATAACCAAACAATCAAAATCAATCAATCGTACGTAAATTAGAACACAACACACACAAAAACTATCATTTAGATAATAATTATTTTTAGTATTTATGTTAAGCTATTTCTTTTATTTTCAATATGAATACTTTTCGAATACCCAACTCAATGAGTGGCTGAAATCAAACGTGTCTGCAATCATTAACTCACGGTTCTTTAAACATAAATTTCCTGCGAAATCTTTATCGAATTCCTGTATAAATAGGATGGATCCTTTGATTTCTGGCTTTCATTTCAATCTATTGACTCCCCAAAATAAAGGGTGGAATTTTAATCTCAGATTCTTCACGAACAATCTTTTGGTTTTATTGTGAATTTCAATGAAACTCCTTCCGAGAATTTATTTATAATACGTTTTCATGGTTGTAATCAACATCTTTGTGACGTATTCAGTCGACCACGTGCGATTGTTCTGGTGAGTTATAAAGGAATTAATCTTCCTTTTGCGGCTTTTTCATAACAAGAAAATGTGGGGGATCACAATCTTGTTCGCTTATTTATTTTCCGTTTGTAGATTTTAACGGCTGGTGAACATTCAGACTTTGTTTGAAGATCACATAGTGGTTCTTTTACTTAGGAATATTTCGAACTTTAATCTTTTGTGAGGGTCTATTTCTAGTTAGCTGTTTTATGATTAAGACATATTTTTTGGATTCTCTGAATTTTATCAGTAAAGCTACTCTTCTGTAAGGTGCGCACACTTTAGAAAAATACACGTAGTAATTGATATATTAAAAGGAGGAAGGTACGTTACGCGCTAACATCGCAATCAGAAAACCCACAACTACAAGCACCCAAACACACACATCTATGATTAGTCGCAAACCTACAGTCACTGATAGAGAAGAATAGAGATAAGGATCCCCACACACGGGCCACCGGCCACAACCACAAAACGACGCCACCGGCATATTTTCTGCAGTTTTCATACATTTTATATGGACTCGCCGCACACCGTTGACGCCGGTGGCCGCCACACGCTACAAATCGTTGCCCCTCGCTTTCTGTGGACCGCACCGGCCACTAAACGCCGACACAGAACGCCGCCACACGCCACCCGCGCGATTAACGTCCCTCTCTACCTTACCTCAGTCAACCTGTTAATAGAATTATTCATATCAGAGTTTCAATACCATCCTGCGATTTGGGATTCAAAAAGTGATAGTTACGGTAATCAATATCCATGTTGATACTGCAGCCATGAGTTAATAAAAGTAGCAACCACCGACCGCAAGTGTCGACCACCGGCCACAAGTGGCTGTCGCGCGCGTCAGCTTCTTTTGTAGCCGCTTCTGGCTTCTCGTGGCGGCGTTTGTGGCTGTGGCCGGTGGCCCGTGTGCGGCGACCCTAAGAGCCGGCGCTGTCGCCGCCGAATATTGACCGAAGAATGACGCACTCGTTCTCACTGTGTCTCTCGCGTATGTTAGTTATGTATCTATCTAGCTCTCACAAACATGGCGAAGTAAACATTCAATATAATTGTAATTTTCAACAAATTAAAGTCATTTTGATACATTTTTATTGCAAAAAAACACTGAAATTGTTGAGGTGTGTGACCCTAACCAATGATGTTCCGTGCGCGGCTGTGCGGGAAATCACTTAGTTGCGTAGGACCAGGCGCTATGACCAAGTCCCGTATCTACCGTTTTTAATACATCAATGCACGTAGTGTTACTTATTATCACCGATGATACCTAAGTAACAAAAACACACATTATTTTAACGCGTATAAAGGGGGGAAGGGGGGCTTTTTACTTTGCAATTTTCCATTAAGGTTTTGCCAGTGTGTACAGAAGCCAGCACTATTTACTGAATAGGATAATTACTAAATTATATAGGTATTATAAATAGTCCCAGAACTTTAAAAGAAAACGGCTACCCTTAAAAATATGTCTAAAGACTCCTACTACTGATAGAGTATTTTTTCTGCGTCCAATAGTAAAAGAGGTTTAAGGAAATCCAAAGTGAGAGTGATAAAACTTCTCAAACGTCTTGGAACAGTTCCAATATGCAAAAAACGTGACATCTGCTCGTAACGTTCACTTAGATTTCTTTGCCTTTACGGATTATGTGGACATAAAAACTTTTCTGTATTTTAATGTGTGCAGCGATGTAGGAACCTATTATGTTTTTCTTTTGATATCTATTCACTGCCTAGTATAGGCCACTCCGGTAGGTACTCTAGAAACCTTGTTCCTCCGCTTTTCACATCTAGTCAGTACCCGTCGAACTACCTTTTTAAGGTCAGCATTGCTCTTGGCATCTAGTAACATTACTGTTGTTTCTTGTGTATTATTTCGTTTACAGACGCGAGCGCATCAAGTGTCCCCAAAACCGTCCTTTTTTTTCCAATTGAACATGAACCTTATTTAGTTTGCAATAAAGTTGAAAAAACCGGCCAAGAGCGTGTCGCTCAGTGTAGGGTTCCGTAGGTTCCCGTCCGTCACAATAAGTGTTCAAAATGCTTGCATATACGATTATACTACAAATTTAGTCCAGAAATTATTTTGTACAACTTTTTGTCTTTTTTGTACAAAAACTGTTTCCATCCAAGTTCAAGAATGTTTATTTTACCACTTTGTCGGCGTGATTGATACACATATTGGTACCAAATTTCAGCTTTCTAGTGGTAATAGAGATTAAGCGAGGACGGACGGACGGACGGACAGACAGACGGAACCCTAAAAACTGTCAAAGTTATTTGACAAATTGGGGTATCTTGATTTGTTGGTCCCTTTACTTATTATTTATTTATTTTATGTTTCGACATGTTCTCTGGTTTTCACCATTATTATAATTACGTCCCTTCTAAACGGCATGTCCTTAAACCAAAAATTCGAAGACATGTGACATCTACCAATTCGCACTGGGCCTGCGTGGTAGATTATATCCCATACGCAAAATACGCGCTTTGACGTGGAGTTGCGGAAACCAGCCCGGTATTTTTATCTTTATCTTTACCTCCCATCTGCTCTTTTTCAGAATTATGCGTCCTGCTAGTGAAACCGTAGGCAGCATACGGTTCCAAACAAAATACACTACCCTTGAGAGAACATAAATTACACTTTCATTCCCACCTAAATAGCACAACTACCAAAAATATGACCAAAACTAATTTTCTGCAACAAACAGTGTTCCAATTTTCATATAACGACTTGAAGAAACCGCATACATCGCACATCGTGGGTCTAACCTCATTACCCTTCGCTGTTTCGCGTCAATTTCCCTAACAGTACCCTAGAGGTATCTAATAGATAGATACAGAAGGCCTACTCCATACAACGAGCGAAAACAAGCGGACGCACACATCGAAATACACATGCAGAGATCTGAAACAATTGCTACTCGCAAGTGCGCCTGCACTCGCTGTAAGTGAAGCGTGTCTATATGTGCGTGCGTTTTCCCTCACTGTATGGAACCGACTTTCTGTACTATCTATTTTGTGCTTGAGGGCATCAAGCGGTGCCCTTTGCGGCAATAAGTATATATTTGCATATAACTGCGGGATGTTAATCAAGGAAGTTGTATATATTTGAGTTTTTGGCTGAATTTGGGCCAAAATTTGGGGTTTTCTTAATTAGTTTAGTGTGTCTGTTTAGACTATAGGTATACTGTACTGTTATAACTTACTATGGCCTAAATTTTGTCAATTACATAGTATAAAATTAATTGACATGCTTAGAGCAACTAGATTAATGTATTTTCTTGAACAAACGTCTTTTTTTGACATTGTGGTCACTTCAAAATTTCGTTGATTAAAAGCATAATTTATAATTTTACAGAAGCACTGTTCAAGTTAATATTCAGTATAATCCGTGCAATAAGCCATCCTTCTTATTCTTTCAATCACCATAAAATTATCAACTTACCCAGTTTCACCCCATTATCATTATGCAAATTCAAAACAACAACGTTTTCAACAAACATAGCTTCCACAAAAGGTAACACAACACTATTTGCTTTATGGGATAACCATAAAGGACCGACAATGTTGGTTCACGCACCGTTACGCTTGTCCCGTACATTAGGCCACGGACACGAAGTTAGCGGGCAGCGGGGCGCAAGCGGAGCGAACAGCGCGCAGCGCTCGAACTGCTCTTTACTAAACGCGCCCGCTACGTCGCCGTCGCCGCGCCGCGCGCCGTCGCTCTGGCTCCCCGTTGCCCGCTGATTTCGTATGCGTGGGCTTACGGAACGAACAACCCTGTAAACAGCTTTATGGCCCAACAATTAATGTTGAAATTAACTTAAGTTTAGTTTAAGGTAAATATTTAGTTGCGTTGTAGGTACCTGTGTTGCTGTGTTTAGTGCTGTGTATGTTTTTTTACCATGGCAATAAATAATATCTCAGTAGCAGCCTGAAGTCTGGATTTGTGCTCGGCATTAGGCTCGCCGGACTTTTACGTAACTAGCGAGAAATGGGTATACTACAGGAACACCTGTGCTTAATGTAATCTATACTTATATTAAAAAGAGGTAAAGTTTGTGAGGTCGTAAGAGGAAAAAGACTTCCACATTATTTGTGAGATAGATTAATTCATTTTTAACCCCCGGCGCAAAAAGAGGAGTGTTATAAGTTTCACCGCTGTGTGTGTGTGTCTGTCTTTCTATCTGTCTGTGGCACTGTAGCGCCCAAACGGGTGAACCCTGCTTTCAACTAAAAAAAAACCGCATCATTTAGATGCGGTTTTTTTTTTCTTGCGATGCAAGGTTATCAGCTCTTTTGTGTTAGCTACCGTTGCTATTTTAGACATCTATGGGTATTAACTTTACTTACAAACATATGTGTGTCTTAAAATTTCAAAGACCCATGTGTGTAATATTAATAAGTAACATTATGGTGTATTTGGTCTAATGCAGCCAGGATATCTAGCAGACTAATACACTCTTGGGAAAATAACTACAGATATGTCGTGTTTGGATTCATTTTAACCTGCATTTGATTCTGCACATAATGCCCTGATGGCAACAGGATGAGCTGATGCTGCAGCCAGGCTATCCAGCACACCAGTAGGTAGACTCTTGACAAAATAATAGTAGATGTGTCGTGTTTGGATTCATTTCATCCAGCATTTGATTCTAAATACAATGCACTGATGGCAACAGGATGAGCTGATTCTGCAGCCAGGCTATCCAGCACACAAGTAGGTAGAGATATGTCGTGTTTGGATTCGTTTTAACCAGCATTTGACTCTACATACAATGCACTGAAAATTCTCATAACTGTAAACTCTATAAAACAAAATTAATGCGTTTAAATTTTTTTAAATAAAAATTAAATTAAAAAATTAAAAAACCCCAAAAAAAGTAAAACATTTAAAAAGTTAAAAATAACACTTTAGCCATGAAATTTTACGTAACGTCGGGGTACCGTTAAAATAAGTACCTAAATACCTACAAGTACTAGGAACATTCCTTACAAGGTACCCCGACGTGAAGTGTTATTTTTAACTTTTTAAATGTTTTACTTTTTTTGGGGTTTTTTAATTTTTTTTTTAAATAAGAGGGTTATCGGTGATGGTACGATTAGTGATTGATTGATGATTAACTACTAATGTTTGACATAAGTATAGGTACTATGTGTTTTAAATGAGAATAGGAATGACTTTGCGCCATGTTGTGACGTCATAGCCGTCAATTCGAATAAATTGGGTAAGATCATTTATGAACGAATAATTTTCTAAATTGTACTGTTTCTCGCTCTCAAATTATTTGCCTACATTTAGAGATAATCTCTCGAGCCTTCCCATAGAAAACAGCGCCTTGTTCACACTTTTTCAAGCAGTCTGGGAGATGAAAACCAAATCAAATACGTACCTATCAACAATAACAACAAAGAACCGTTTAACAAACAGAATTAATATATAGTCAAAGTCAAAGTCAAAGTCAAACCATTTATTTCAATTAGGCCCCTATAAGGCACTTTTGAACGTCGAACAAAAATTAACTTTAAAAAATGATTCTAGTTGCCCCTTCCAAAAAGTAGATTTGTATGGAGAAGAATGGGCAAGAAACTCCATACTTACTCTTTTAAAATCGATTTTACAATACTTTGTATACATCAATAAGATTTGTATGTGAGGACGATGCACCTAGAATAAAAGTACTATACTAAGATAGAATTAAGCAAACAAAAAAAAAGCAATGGAGTTGATAATTACATGTGGTACAGCTAGATACAGCGAGAGGAGCTTGTGGCTAAATTATAACAGCCGCATGGGTCGATCGAAGGTTAAGCTACGCTTGACGAGGTCGGTCCGTGGATGGGTGACCATTTATTACATACCAAGACTCCTCCGTGCCTCGGAAAGCACGTTAAGCCGTTGGTCCCGGCTGTCATTTGTAGATCTTTGACAGTCGTTACTTGTAGTCAGAAGCCCGAAAGTCTGACAACCAGTTTAACCAAGGGGTATCATGTTACCTAGTTACTGGGTTGTGGAGGTCAGACAGGCAGTCGCTCCATGTAAAAACACTGGTATTCAGCTGCATCCGGTTAAACTGGAAGCCGACCCCAACATAGTTGGGAAAAGGCTAGGCAGATGATGATGACAGCTAGATACATTGTGCTCACATATTTACAAATGTAATTACATTAATTTAAAAACAAGTGAAGAAATAAAAAATAATAGAAAACAATACAGAGGTACATTATTATATTAGCAACCCGGTTGATTTTGTCAAGACTCCAATGATTGTCCTATGGAGCAGGACCAGCATGTTTCCAAGCATTCCTATCCTGAATATAATCTTCTAATTTATAATATGCCAGTTTACAAAGTGTACTTTTAATGTAAGTTTTAAATTTTCTTTCATTTAGTTTTAATATATCACATGGTATTTTATTATAACATTTAACACAATACCCCATAAAAGATGTTTGTACTTTTGCTAATCTAAATAAAACGTAAAAACTCCACAAGACTTATTTAAGACGTTTTTTTCATTTTGAATAACTGCGACTCGGTAGAACAAAAAAAAAAGAAAACAAATTGATACGCGATTAAGGTTTCGTTGCAGGCCGTACTTTTCAAGCGACATTTGACAGGTAAAGGTCATTGACGTTCCTATTCTTATTTGAAACGCATAATACTTTACAACAATCAAGTAGGTACGTATAATTAATTTGTCATAAAGAAGCGTCGAATGGTATAGATTTTTTTAACGCAATAGTTTTGTTTGTCATTTTGATCAACTCCTTAACCCAAATATCCTTGTTCTTTACTATACACCCCTATTTTATAATTAGTACAAAAAAAATGGGGCTGTATCCGTACCTGCTACTGATCATATTTGCGTACCGTAAAACGGGGTGGATAGAAACTCAAGGGTGAATAGAAACAAAACTTTGAGGAGGATTTTTACGCTAGTCTAGTATTGTTTGATACTAACAAGGTGTCAAAACTAATTATCTAAATTATTTAAAAGTATTAGAATCCTCGTATGTAACAAACAACTTTAAACTTACGCGAATATTCTCCTCAAAGTTTTGTTTCTATTCACCCTTGAGTTTCTATCCACCCCGTTTTACCCGGTAATCAAAAGTAAAGAAAACGAAGTTCAATTTTTAAATATGCCAGTATTACTTAAATAACGAAATCAGCTGTTGGAGACGGGGCATGCTTGAGTGAAATCACGCAAACGTGAGCGAGAGATGACGATTAATAAATACTTCTATGTCATGAGTAGCCTGTACAATGTTTCTATAAATTGGGTGACTTTTTGGGATATAAACAAACGCTGCTAATAACTTTGCTGTTTATGTTTAATTGATACTTTACAAATATAATGAGAAGACCGTCTGGAATAAGCACTTTAAGTATTTGTACTAATAAAAAAATAGTACCTATATAAAACTATCTATCTCTTTGAAAATTTTAACTTAAAAAAAAAGAAAAAAAAAGAATGCGTCTAAGACAATTTAAGCCCACAAATTGCTTATTAAGTCCACTAACTTATTCTTCGTCTAACTTTAATTAAGATAAGATTACCTGCCTTAAAGTTAAGTTGAGTGCGTAAACGAGACCTTAAGCCACAATTTATTGCTTAATTGTTTAGTGAGAAAAGATTGTAGTGTTAATAAAGTGGGCATTTAATATTACTAAAGAACACCGGCGAGGGAATTGTTGATGAAATTATTAAGCGTCTACGTTATGTCACCGTAATAGATACCAACGAAATAATTTACTAACTTTTATCAAATCAATCATAAGGCTTATCAAAGTCTGGAAAAAAATCTTCATAATTGAGAGCTTAATTGACTATATTATTGATGAAATAAATAATCATAGCGTTGTGTTTTTTTCTTTCTGGCTTGACTTCATGGCTTTTGGATTAGCTAATGTTGCCATGTAATATAAATCAATAATCAATATAAATCTTAGACAAGTTGCTTAAATTGATTGGCTTTACATAATGCACTAATATACTTAGGAAATACATGTCTGCATCAGAATACAAATGTTAAAATAAACACGATTGTTTGTGCAAAGATTATAGCGGACATAACTTATTATATAGACATAACCTCTAAAACTTAAAAATAAAATATCTTTAATTCCTGACTTCCCATACAAGTATAACCAAAGAAAAAACTGTTCAGAAATTCAAACTCTATTATTTTAGATATTTTTCATAGGCAGACGCAAAAAAAAAATGTCAACAAAAATTTGTTTGGGAGTTCGCCGGTGTTCTTTGGGCTTCTGGGTACCCATAACAACTGTCAAGAAAGGGCAGCCGGGACGATCAGCTGAACGTGCTCTGCGAGGCATGGAGAAGTCATGAATGGACACAATCCTCGGACAGGCCTCGTCGATCCTTGGTCTGTAATTATTAAGTCGCAAGATCTTCAAGTGCCAGTTCTGATGTAAGATACATAAATGTCTCATACAAAATGAAATATGTCTGAGGAGAAGGTATTACCTAAATATTACTTTAGTACCCCAACAATCAAAGTTTACACGTTTCAATACCTTTAAAATCAAAATCAAAATCAAAAGTCTTTATTCAAACTAGACTGAGAATCAGCACTATTTGAACGTCAAAAAAATACATAAAGACAGTCCCCCAAAAACGGCTCACCACTTCCTAGTGTGTTTGCTGGGTAGAAGAAGTGGCGGAACAAACTCCCCAGCAACACATCTGTCCGATTCGTTTGAAGAACTAGGTATACAAAGAATCTATACAATGAAATGCTCAATAAATAGCACTAATGTTTATACACATTGTAAAACATTACATTTCAGAATTATTGTCACGTGTTAGCTAGCACACTCCAATATACCGAGATTAAAAAAAGTAAATATAAATAATCATAATTATTAACATTGAAATCTAAACTCAAGCAAAACAATTACAAAACTGAAAAATAACAGCCACCAGGTATAAAAGGCGTACCCGCTTACATGTTCAATGCTGGCTTATATTCATAAGGCTGTGACTCTAAATTTAAAATGATAATCTAGGACCATCGAAGTGAAATCAATAAGCAGTTAACTGTTATAACAATAAAAAAAACCATTGGTAAGCCAGTCGACCAGTCACCACAAGCAGCACCCGTTCACGAGCATAACGCAAAGATCAGCCATTACCCTCCTCCCTTTAGAATTTTCTTCAAAGGGTTAAGGGTTAGGGTTTTATTTACATCTAGCAAATACAAAGGCTTCTTAGGAAAGATTATGTAGAAGTCTAAAACTAGTGGTAGTATACCAATCGAGTTAAATTATACATAGTTGTTGTCTCGTCCTCGATGATGTTGCTAAGGCAGTATATTTCCATGTTACTTGAAGGCATCACACCTCAGGTAACATGTATGATATAATGTAATACACTATCGAACGGCGGCGCTTACAGGTATGCTAGTTTGATTGTTCAGTTATAACCTCCTACTACAACTACTTCAAATACTACTACCTACTTTAGTATTGTAATTATGTAACATAGAGACACGCAGCGCAGTAGTTCAGTTTAAAATTATGTATTTTGTATCTTCCAATGCATTTCAGTAAGGTAGTTAGGTTAGGTAGTTAGGTTAGCTATAGGATAGGTATAGTAAGTTAGGTTAGGTTATACATTTGTTTTCATTCTAATTCTCTTTAACACAAAAGGTTATGAGGGCAAATTAGTAACTTGCTAAATAGAAAGTAGTAGGAGATGTTTTGAAACTACTTGATCTATTTGTATTTTGTATATCTTATTGAAAGTATGTGTCAAATTATACGAATTTCTGGTGGCACAGTGTTTCTAACAAAACTCCTCCAAAATGGCTTGACAGATTCTTATAAAATTTTGGGTGTAAATTCAGTATGTTTGAGAGTAGGACGTTTACCTACAATTTAAAATAAGGCGGTACGAAGTTTGCCGTTTGTTTTTCAATATATAACATTCTCGTGTCATTGTTTGTTACAAAACACCTCCAAAACGGGTTGACCGATTTGTATTAAATTTTGTGTGTATATTCATTACGTCTGAGAATAGGTCGTAAACCAATAAAAACCAAATGGAAATGATTTACTAATAAGTTGATTCAAGTATTAAGTATTCTAGTTTCGATTTAAAATAATACACATAATAAACCATCATCATCATTTCTTCTCTTTTTTTTCTTTTCATCACATTTAATGTATTCTCCGATGAGTTAGACAAAAGTGTGGAAACCGGCATTTCCTAGAAACAAAAACTCGAAGACATGTGACATCTACCAATTCGCACTGGGCCCGCGAGGTAGATTATGGCCCATACGCAAATTACGCGCTTTGACGTGGAGTTGCAGATACCAGGTCGGTATTTTCATCTTTATCTTTACCTCCCTTCTGCTCTTATTCAGAATTATGCGTCCTGCTAGTGAAACCGTAGGCAGCATACGGTTCCAAACAAAATACACTACTCTTGAGAGAACATAAATTACACTTTCATTCCCACCTAATTAGCATAACTACCAAAATTATGACCAAAACTAATTTTCTGCTGCAAACTGTGTTCCAATTTTCCGGTATCTTATATTAAGTGTACTCTTGTGGTGGTCTACTTATAAATGCAATCATATTCCACCAATTATGTTGAATTCGTCTGTTTCATGGGGGAATCAACTGGCACCATTTGGGCACAAATCTAAACTTCCAGGCTGCTACTGACTTATTCCACATCACTGTATTACCCATGAAGAATATTGCTTTAACTCATTACTAAGCATTATAAGAGATGCTATCAAGATTTAAAAAAATCCATCGCTTCGTGTTACAAAACCCTGGTTAAAACTTTTCCTTTAAAACGATCTCCCCTTCTAAAACACACCTATCGAGGTGCCGATTCACAAACAACACGAGACTCCTTGGAATCGGAATGAAGTCATTTCCGTTTCACTATTTCCGTTCCATTTTCAAGTCGCTCCCTAACTTCCTGTCTCACGTACCAACTTTGTTCTCGTCAAAAAAATGTAAATCTTGATAGGAGGGCTCTTTGAAAACAGAATCTTTTTACAAAAAGCTAATTTAATACAATGAATAAATAAACAAAATAATTTAAATATTTGCAACGGTAACGTTTGTTCCCCTACCCGCGTTACTAGAGTTATGATCAGATACGAAGCCTATAAAATCGCTTAACCCTTTCTATTATACATCATAGCTATTAATACTTAATAGGTACGTAATTGCGTTCCTCTCCGGTTTCACAAAAAGGTTTCCATCAGCTTTCATCTGAAGATTAAAGGGGGACAGTTAATCCTGGCTATAAACCCATCTAATTAAGATGAACGTAACACTATATCTAAAGGGGAGGGATGCGGTGATCTCGGCTAATGCACCTGCATTAGAAGCAAAGAGAATTCTTGAGAGCCTACATTTACATTAGTTCCACTTTTAGCGGCAATTCCTTGACGATATTACACCGTAATCGATTTACGGTATAATATCGTCATTTTACGTCTCGACGAGTTTTCGAATTGCTACGTCTCGATTCGAGTTTGATGGAAGTGGATACGTATTTAAGTTTCCGATTTCATGCGGAGTGCTATCTCGTGTTGACAGATATGTAATAGTGAGAAGTGGTACGCATATAGAGCGTCGGAGGTTGTCGGATGAAGTAGAAGGATTGGGCGGGTTTGGAAGATCGCTGGGACATTTTGCACTACTAAAAGATTAGATTAGGGATCGGATATAACAATTTTAGGGATTAATACCGGGAGTTCTTTCATCTAAAGATTTTGTTTTCAATTGCATTAGGTTAGTCTAGTAGTCTCAAGCGCTACTGCCGAGCTCAAGGTCCTGGATTTAATTTCTGGGTCGGGCATAAAACATTTTGAGTTTTTCACCGGATTTTGAGTTTTTCACTGGACCGGAAAAGTGCTGATCTTTCAGCCTAATTTCAATAAATGACTTTCGATTTTGATTTGAAAACTGGCAAAATGAGGGTATACCACACCTCTACCTATCCGTTCAGGCGTGACGTTATGTTGAATTACGTGGCTAAAAAAACAGTATAAAAAGTGTAAAAAATAATTGGCGCCCTCGTAAATTTTCGAATCGGCGCCATAAATATAAGTTTTGCTTTCTTTTTTTGGTAGTACGTGCAGTAACGAAACGGAACGCCACAACATCTGCTCGTACGAAACAAACAAAACTAATCGGAATCATTCCGCGCTTTCCCTACCAGTTATTTTGAAATCGTCGCCGTTTTTACGCCTCCGGGATTTTTAATTAAAGTTGTCGGTGCGATACGGGCCCCGGGACCGTTTTAAAAATTCATTAAAATCCTTTAGCGGAAAATTTTTGTATACAACTAATTTATTTTACGCTTCACAGCGAAAAGTGAAGCGATTTACGCTTTAGTACGATGCGTTCTGATGCGAAAGTTACTTGGTGCGCTGTAATTACACTACGCTGTAAATTGGTGTACCTAATGTGTTAGTATACAAGTAATAAATGGTTATTTATCACAAGTAAGTTCAACCAGTAGATCAGGTGCGTAGTACTCCCAACCAGCGTGTGTGTATGACAACATGTATGAATGTAAACGAAGCAAAAGAAGTATGTAAGAGTCGTTAGTTTCTGCCTACCCCCAGGGAAAAAAAGCGAGAGTATATGTATCTATGTATGTAAGTTTGACCAATGATTAAGTGAGTCACCTTTAGTTAAATCCTGTGGTTGGTTTAAATGATTCGAATCAGAAAAAACCTATCTTAGTATTAGAACAATTAGCTAAAAATAGGGTACTTTATTTAAATAACGACTAAAATCTAAAATTCAATAAAACTAATTAAAATAAATTAAATATGTACACTTAAACTACCTACAAATTAAATAGTATAGAAAAAAAAAATTACAAAAACGGGACACTCAGGCGTCAAAGTACTCCTCCCCATCGCTGTCATCAGGAAACGTGCCCAGAAGCATTGCCACGTTGGATGGCAATGCTAATTCTTTGGCCAAAGAATAAGCCTGCCCTCTGGTCACGCGAAGTGTCGACCAGTCGGCGAGAAATCTCCTTGAAAAGGCTGCGTGCACTCGGACCCCATGACCCGAGCGTTTCGACCCCAAACGGCTAAAAAATTAAATTTAAAATTTAAAAAACCCCCACCGCAAAAAAAAAGTAATACATTTCAAAAGCTAAAAATAACACTTTAGCCATGCATTTTACTTTACGTCGGGGTACCGCTTAAGTAAGGAATGTTCCTAGTACTTGTAGGTATGTAGGTACTTATTTAAACGGTACCCCGACGTTACGTAAAATTTCATGGCTAAAGTGTTATTTTTAACTTTTGAAATGTTTTACTTTTTTTTGCGGTGGGGGTTTTTTAAATTTTAAATTTAATTTTTATTTTAAAATTTTTAAACGCATTAATTTTGTTTTATAGAGTTTACAGTTATGAGATTTTTTCCGTGCATTGTGTTTAGAATCAAATGCTGGTTGAAATGCATCCAAACACGACATATCTGCTATTATTTTGTCAAGAGTCTACCTACTGGTGTGCTGGATAGCCTGGCTGCAGCATCAGCTCATCCTGTTCCCATCAGGGCATTGTGTGCAGAATCAAATGCTGGTTGAAATGAATCCAAACACGACATATCTGCTATTATTCTGTCAAGAGTCTACCTACTGGTGTGCTGCATAGCCTGGCTGCAGCATCAGCTCATCCTATTGCCATCAGTGCATTATGTGCAGAATCAAATGCTAGTTGAAATGAATCCAAACACGACATATCTGCTATTATTTTGTCAAGAGTCTACCTACTGGTGTGCTGCATAGCCTGGCTGCAGCATCAGCTCATCCAGTTGCCATCAGTGCATTATGTGCAGAATCAAATGCTGGTTAAAATGAATCCAAACACGACATATCTGCTGTTATTTTCCCAAGAGTGTATTTGTCTGCTAGATATCCTGGCTGGATCAGACCAAATACACCATTATGTTGCTTATTCATATTACACACATGGGTGTTTGAAATTTTAAGACACACATATGTTTGTAAGTAAAGTTAATACCCATAGACGTCTAAAATAGCAACGGTAGCTAACACAAAAGAGCTGATAACCTTGAAACGGCTGAACCGGTTTTGATCAATCATGTCTAAGAACCATCGCAAGAAACCCTGCTTTTAAATAACAAAAACCGCATCTGAATCGGTTCACCCGTTTGGGCGCTACGGTGCTACAGACAGACAGACAGACAGACAGACAGACAGACAGACACACACACATAGCGGTGAAACTTATAACACCCCTCTTTTTGCGTCGGGGGTTAAAAAATATAATACGATATGGATAACGTAGTTTATAGGGCTTGTGGCCAAATAATAAATGCCGCATCGGTGAATCGAAGGTTAAACCACTGTTGCCGAGATCATTCCGTTAATGGTTGATCATTCATTACATACCAAGATCTTTCCGTGCCACTTTGAGTCGTTGAACTGAAGTAAACGCCTGAAATCCTACTAATAATATTAATAAACGCGAAAGTTTGTGAGGACGTTTGTTACTCTTTCACGTAAAAACTACAAAATGGATTTTAATGAAATTTGGTATGTAGTTAGCCGAGACCCTGGATTAACACATTGACTACTTTTTATTCCTGCCCCCCTAGCCAAGTTACAAACCCCCTAGCGAAGTTGTTTTGACCACGTGACTTATCACCTTTCGCTAAGTCACGTGGTCAAAACAAAGGGATTTGAGGCGTTCTCGATTGTAGAAAGAGAATAGATACGAATCTTTTGTAACTTGGCTAGGGGGGCTGTATTCCTACGGAAACGGGACCTACGCGGTTGAAACTGCGGGACGTCTGCTAGTCTATACTAATAATAAACGGAGGTAAAGTTTGTTTGTTTTTAAGTTTATATGTTTGTTAGTATGTATGTAGGGGGTAATCTTCGGAACCGGGTCCAAGTTTGAATTTTTTTGTACTGGTGGAAAGCTACACTATTCCCGGATGACATAGGCTACTTTTTATCCCTGTAATCCCACGGGAACGGGAATTACGCGGGTGGAACTGCGTGACGTCTGCTAGTAGTTAAATAACTTTCTTGTGGTAGGTAATCGCCCAGTTTCACATCAGTGCACAGTTAGATAAAACACAAACATTGAAATTAACTCAACTACAGAAACAGCGCACTAATTGGAAATACAAACTAATTACTCAATACAAACTCGACAACTAAATCCCTATAACGCTCCGAACATTTCTCCATCTGCCGACACCTGACTAGAGGCGCATTTAATTTACCCGACTCCTATAAATCTATGGGTACCTAGTCTCGTAAACAGACGCTCATTGGCAATACAGTGTCAACCTAAATCTTCGCCATTTTAAGAATAGGTATGCCACTTTTGCATGAATTTACACTATAGGTACCTATGAAGAGTGTAAATTATGAATAATATTATTAATAAATAAATTAATGCAATAATAATAAAATACTGTTATCAATGAATTGATAATTTATTTATTTATTTTGGATAGATTTTGTATTTTACTTTTGACATATAACTTTAATTCTTTCTTTAATTGTTTCTCAAGTGAGTGACTTTGTGTCTTTTTTTTTTGAGAAATAAATGTCGTTAAACATAATTCAATAATGTTTCTAATGTGTTTTATAATATTTTGATGTATGTTATTCTGACATTTATGACTTAGCAAGCCGAGCAATATTTTATGTGTCTGTATTTTTATTTTTGATTTTATTGTTGTTTTATATGGGTCACGGGCCTGAAATAAATGAACTATTATTATTATTTATGAAACGTCACTTGACCATTGGGAGTGAATTGAACAATTCGATTTACGACCTATTTTCATAAGCACTATGGTTACTAACACAAAAGTCTGTACTCATATAAAAAAAAGAGGTAAAGTTTGTAAGTTCGTGAAGTTGCAGTGGGTTACATCTGGATCTACACAACCAATTTTGATAGTTCTTTTACCAATAGAAAAGCACATTATTTGTATGTGTAACAGGCTATATTCTATTATTTAAAACTAAGAGAGGATGGAGGGGATTTTAAAGTCAGTATCCAATATACGCGGACAAAGTCGCGAGCGAAGTACTAGTTACTAATAAAATATGAAAGTTATTCTAAAACAAAATTACTTATTTACATAAATAAACTGCGAGTTTCAGCCAGTATGTTGCGTTTAAAAAATCTCAACTTTTTACTTTTAAAGGTTGGCACTATATTGCTTATCGGCGTCATCGCTGAAGAATAAATGTGTTTTCAATAGCTAGTCCGTGGATCGGTGGATTACCCGGGTTACTATCCTATAAACAGAATCTTCATTTAGCTAAAACTGGGTAACTCATTACCATTTAGACCCGGAACGGGTCGAATATTAAACGGGCGTCGGATTATAGGGGAATAGCTGCGAGGTGCGAATTGAATGAGATGTACAGAATTTGTATTTGTTTGTTGTGTATTGTTGTACAAATAGAGGCTTGTGTACTGTGTTTCATTTGTTTGTTAGATACTTGAATCGCTCGGTTGTGTACTGTCGTTTATTATGTACGAGTAAAATACTGGATTTAGAGTATTGCAAACAAGTGGAGCAAAAGAGGTGTAAAATGTAACGAATATAAATACTCAACGGCGAAGGAAAATATTTAAAAGCAATTTATACGTTAGTATCCAATTATATTATAAGTAAAAAGGTGTAGATAGGTTACTTAAACAACATTCGATCTTCAAAAACGGTACACTAACGCACGCACGCGTCTTTTCCACGCTGTGGTGAAGTGTGGCTAGTTAGCCATATTTTAACGTGTCACTTGCTGAGCGCTGATGTAGTGAAAATGTTAGTTAGGTTTAAGTTATGCAATTTATATAATAATTTTAATAATTAATAATAATAATATATTATAATGATAGCTGCAATTCCAAATAGCTTCTCTATCGCATTAGGTAAGCCTGTTAAGATAGATGTAAAATTCTAAATTAATAAATAAATAAACCTATCTACAAATTTTTACATAAAACAAATATTATTGTTAGTAACGGTTCAAAGCAATAAAAATACCTGTGGGAATCTATATTTATATTGAAAGTAATATTTTATAAAAATCGTCTGACGGATCAACGAATAGCCTGCACCGTACGATCGTAGAGATCTTAAACTTAGTGGGTGTGTTCTTTGTATGACGTAGGCATACAATTAGAAAAGATTTTTTAGAAATTGTACACCTAAGGGGGTGAAAAACGGGGGCAAAGTAGTACTTTGCCCGACTCGGGAATCAAACATGCCACCTCATGCTCAGCAGTAGTGCTGGCGACTAGGCACTAGACAAACAACGAGGCAGTTTATATTTCAATTACTTACTGAAATTATTAAACAGTTAAATTTTATTTTCGTCTTTTCAACAGAACAGTAAGTCTGAGAACTATCTTTAAGAAATAGCGTTTGTAGATAGTAACCATGAGTGAGTGCCAAACGGTGTTCCAGTCATTTCAAGTAAATGCCTGAAGAAACATTTCGTACGTTCAAGAACAGACCTTCGTTCATAATGGTATGCTTTTGCTATATTATTTTGGAAGACACAGGTTGTTGATAGATGAATGAACCAGGGTTTTTATTGGAAAGCTTCACTTGCATAAAATTATTGATTGTTTTATAGTCAAACGTTTGTTTTATGTCATTTTTGCGGGAACGCGCTGGATGCGAGCCGCTTTCAACCGGTCTTATTGGAGATCTATAGGGGAGGCCTATGTCCAGCAGTGGACTTCCTATGGCTGAAATGATGACGATGATGATGATGTCATTATTAAATGCCATAACATCACTTAAGTAATCCTAGAACGGTGAGGAAGAGATGTAACTGTTATGGAGTACACCCACTTTTCGCCAGTTATGTTCAAGTCCCATGTAGTTCTGGGCAAGCCTTGGCTTTCTCTACTGAGAGATTCAAGATGTAAAAACTCAATAACATTTTACACGACCCAGGGATTGAACTTGAGACCTCATTCTGACTGGAAAACCAATGAGGCAGATTTTTGAATAGAATAAAATACTTTTTACCGTAAATTTAATCTTACGAAAAACTTCAAGAGCTACATAGGGTAAACTTATTTTATGAACTTCGGTAAGTACTTGAGATACTTAATTATAGAGACCAAATAGATAACAATAATAACTAAACAATATAATCTGTGCCACTTATTATTATTTGAACAAGTATTTGCACCGCAAATCGATTGGGTTCCCGACCGTCGCCGCGTCGCGTCGGTCGTCGTAACTATAAAACCATGTAACACAATTCGGATCACAATGACACACCATTAGTACAAATCGGTTCTGTCGTTTAGACTGTGCGGATAACATACATACGCAATATAACGCTCGTGTGTGTAAAGAACATTATACGTCGTAGTGGGCAGGTATTATAGTACTCCCTTACGGTTGAATCGGAGAGGAGGAGAGAAATCTAAATAAAGGCAAACAATAATAAATAGAATTCTGGTTGTTTTGGGACCGACGGACTGACAAGACGTCTTAGGTCTCGAGGTTGAACCCAATGTGGATTAAATAAATTATCACTTGCTTAAAAAAAAACATCATGAAGAAACCAGCGTGCCTAAGAGAGATTTCTCGACGGCATATGAAGCCAAGTAGCGAGATCCATGGGCGGCATAAAAAATCTGACATCAGGTTGGTCACTAACTCGATAAGAAGAAGTCTCCACTCTGCCCCGCTTAAGTGGTCCCTACAGCCGGCGACCGAAGGTTCAAATTGTGTTCAGAGATGGGTGCAGAGCGTTTGTTACTTTTGCATCCCTCCGCTTCGGTTTCATTTCTTTATTAAACTGCTCCTTACTGATTCTTTGGTCATTTCAATTGCAATGTCTGAGCTGGTTTAGGTATTTATCCATTTGAGATGATTCGTTTAAAAAGGAACCATAAGAATGGAAAAGTTGCGTTTACTTAAGCAATCTGCAACGCGACTTTTTAAGTACCGATGTGTGCTAATACATTTTTAATTTGGGGAAATTATGATAAAATAAATTAGTATACAGTAACCGCTTCTTCTATAAAGCTCAAATTGGCTGTAAATGGTTATATTTTCACAATATAGTCCCATTTCCATCGAACATGAATTCGACAGCAATATTTACGTTTTAAATAATTATGAATTAGTGTTTTTTACTTTATTAATTTAATTTTTCACATTTTAGGAAAGCTGACAGACTAATCCTACTAATATTATAAACGCGAAAGTTTGTGAGGATGGATGGATTGATGTATGTTTGTTACTCTTTCACGTAAAAACTACTGAATGGATTTTAATTAAATTTGGTATGGAGTTAGCTGACACCCTGGATTAACATATAGGCTACTTTTTATCCCTGTATTCCCACGGGAACAGGACCCACGCGGGTGAAACCGCGGAACGTCTGCTAGTAACAACATAATGACAATAGTAGGTAACTAAACAGCCAATTACAAGCTTCCACATGATTGTATTATTATTCCGTTTTTATGAAATGGTAATCAACACACAACGTAATGCAGCACTGCGATTTGCTAGAACCAATTCTTTTTTTTTTTTTTAACTGTCTACTTTGACGGATCCCCCTTAAAACATATACTCGTGTGGGTATTACGTGCGTATGTGTGAGTAAGATTGTTGTGTATTATCCTCCCGTTACGTTTTCCATGTGTGCGTATCAATATCCTGATTTCATTTTGCGAAGCAGGATGTATCTCGTTGACTTTTTAATGGAATGAGGGTTATTTTTATAAAGTCATCTATTCTCGTATTGAGTGAGTTCTGAATGTCAGCGGATTTGTATTTGGTTGTCATTTTTTATTTCCGAACAGTGCTGCAGTATTTTGTATTGATTGGTTTTTAATATTGTACCGAGCATTATGCTGATATAGAACCTTTTTGGCATGCCGTAGGTCGTTTTTTTTTTTTTTTGTTTTTACTTTTGTTGATAGATTTTGTTTTGTCGTTATATTACGTAGCTGCCTTGTTGGCCTAGAAGTTGCACGTGCAACTATACTGAGCTTGAGGTCTTGGGTTAGATCCCTGAGCCTGGCAAATTGTTTTTAGATATCTGGAAGTTCTCTGTGACAGCGTGGAGTCTGGGTTTGTTCTCGGTTCAATAGGCTCACCTGCTATTATCAATACCCACATATTCCAAGTACACTTCTGCTTGACTTCCGGGGAATTTAGACGTGTTGTGACCTTTGCGTGTCCCAAGTAAATTGTTTTCCAATCTTTCTTTCTTGGTTCGTTTATTAACCAACTTAATTAATAAAGGTTTGTTCTAAACAGTGTATAGGACTAGACTCCCCAGCATTAAAGACTTTTTTGATGCTATTTTGGTTAAGAACCATGATAAATAACCATCATTCCTATTTAATTTCTAAGTCTGACGTTCAAAAATGGTTTTTAAGAGTCTTATTGAAATAAATTATTTGACTTTAAAAGTCAAAAAGTCTCTTCTTTATAAAAAAATGTCATTAGTTTGAACATAAAAACACGATTTTATACACTTTAAAGTAAATAGAACATCAGGTAGATCTTTGAAAATCAGGGATAACCGACGAAAAATTTCATCGCACGTTTCCGAGTCCAGGATGACGTACAAGTTTGACTACATTGATGTAATGAACACACAGTGTACGGGTGTGCGACTTTGTCCCTTTTTCTCTGAATATTGCTTACTGACAAGTATTAGAACGTGTTGCGTGTTTTTCATACCGGAAAATGTTTAGTTAGCCTACCCATAACCAAGCCACGAAGCTAAAAGGAAAATTCCATTCCACAAATAAACGCGAAAATGAGATTCGTATATGTCTAACTACGTTCTTCCACGGACAGTTTTAATAAAAATAGCAGTAAAAATATTCGCACTATCATTAGTTCTCGCATTAAGACTTTTATGCAATACGCAAGTTGGAATGTTTGTGGCTAATGATCGATATGTTTTTTATTTTTATTATTAGTAGGTACACTACATACTCAAATTAGCCTGTTTTTTTAAGTTCCAGCTTCATAATTTTAGTATTTACACAGCCCGATTGCAAAAAAGGCACGTTTATTAATCACAACGTTAAATGATAAATGATATAAGATGAGGTCGGTATTTCGCTGTCTGACTACTCTGAGAAGATACACCGAAAGAAACTCAGAGGTCACAGTCTCTTTTAAATTCCAGACATTATCTTGGTCAGATTATGTAAGACCCATGCAGACACAGCAACCACACATATGAGTGGACCAGATCAGTCAGTGCAAGCATTTTGTCAGTTATCGTGAGCTCAACCCCGGAACTTGAGGAGCTCTACGTCGTTGACAAGAGACAAGACAGACAAGGTGAGGCAGTCTAGAATGCTGACTTATACTGATTTGTAAGTCAACCTATTTCCTTTACCACTGACAGACATGTTTAAGAAAAACTTAGAAAGTACCGTTGCATGCATTCAGAAACTCACATTGATACTTTCCCTGGTTTATAACATTCTCGTGTAGGTATAAGAGGTGAAAACTTAACCAATGCAGCGACATAACAGCATATACCTGCATATTTTTAAATAGACAGAGTCATACACTGCACACCCCATGTATTTAACTTAATTAAATACCCTTCAACTTAAGACATTCACTGTACAATAAGCGTTTCCCGAGCATCGTCTTATTAACAGTTCCTTTCCTTTCTCATTCAGTGAGCTCCTGCCACCGCCACCTGTCACGTAATTCGTAGGTTTTTAAACTACACCAAAATTTATTAAATGTAAGTTTTTATTCTAAACATCAGATGATTCATCAAAATCAGATGTTTCATATATTATGTCATAAAGCAAATGTAAAACACAGGTGTTTAGCTGCATCCGTTTAAACTGAATGCCATCCCCAATAAAGCAAAGAAAAGGCTAGGCAGAGGCAACTATGTCTTGTATACATACAGAGGTTGCTGTAAGTTAAAATTTCACCTCTAGCTAACGTACGTAACTTAGCTACGTGAATTTTAATCCACACAAGAATTAGGGTCAGACAAAACTGCTTACCGTTTAGTATGCAAAGTCAACAGAGCCACCTTTCACATAATAGAAACCTTTTGTTAGGATATTTAACTTAGATTTGTAGAAACGGTTATTGTTAATTCAATTTAAGGCTATGTACGGTCGGTAACAAAAGTTTATTTATAAAGCTAATTTTTTGGTAGGTATAACATTTAAATATGACGCCTGTTATGTAGTATGTCTCAAAAGTTTTAGCTAGGGTGTGCCCAAAGTACTTACACCCACATTCACTGCACTAGTTATGTTTAAGATCAAATAGGGGTTGAGCATATTAGTAGTATCTATGAATAGTTTCGTAACCAGATAGATAGACAATTAATTCATGCAAAAACAGTACGAACAGGAAGAACTGTAAAACGATTGATATAGGTAGGTAGGTACATTGTATCTACAGACACGTATTTGTTCAGTGTGGAAATCGAACTCGGGCTGAACCCAATCCCCGACTCGCCTTCTTTTTTTTCAAGTTGCCTTTAGGAACCTACGTTTAGAAAAAGAAACGAAAGGTTTCGTTTTGTAGTTTTACCATCTATTGTAATTACTAATAAGAAATGATTATATACATATAGGTACAGACTCCAGCACATCAAGTCATCAGCAATCTGAAGAGAATCAGCATTTCCATTCAAAATGACAATGTGGCTAGTCTTTTGGGCAAATTTTCCCAATTGAATATGAACCTTATTCATAAAGACATCCTCATCATCATCATCATTCCTTCTTGTTTGTCATAAAGTTGAAAAAAAGATAAAAAAAAATTGACACATTGGGGTAACTTGATATACTGGCGTCTGTATACATAATATAAATAAAAAGAAAGAAAATAATTAAAAGGCAACAAAAAATTCATCCATATCGTTGTCAATAGGAAACATGCAAAAAAAAATGGCCGCACTGTCACGTTGAATGGCAATGCTGATTCTCTTCAGACTGACGTCTGACTTATAACATAAACTTAAACAATTTTGTTTAAGTTTCAATTTTCGAGTGGTGAATTTAGACTTTCTTGACATTTTTGTATTGTTTATAAATTTGCCGCATAAGTGTTAAGTTTAATTTAAATCCCCTAAATAGTTTTTGCGTGAAAGAGTAACAAACATTTAGACAGAACGTTAAGTAAGAGAATACCATACCTATTGAACAGTCTACCGGCAGACATAAGAAGTAAAACAAACGCAAACAGATTTAAACGTAAACTAAAATAAATATAATATTATTTAGAAATATCTTAAGTTTTTTACAAGTTGAATTGTTATTGCTTAGTTTTAGGTATATTTAAGCAAGTATGTCTAGTGTCTCATATCCCCCACAGTCAAACCATTGCAACGGTTTTGTGGGGCTTAGTTTATAAGTTACCTACCATCTTTGCTAAAAGATAAATAAAAATAAAATAATAAAAAATCATACAAATACATTCATCTTCACAAACTTAAACATATTTAATATTAAGTAGGATTAATTATTGTCGTTGTACAGAAATAACATCGAATCACTAACATCTAAGTTAGCAGCAAGATTCACAAAAACAATTTATATTTCACGGAATAACCCAAGAGACCAAACTCGATCGCACCCTATAAACGGCTGCAGCCTTATAACACAACAGCTTTTCAGCCACTTTTCTCGCATCTTATGTCACCTATACAAAATGTGACATTCAATACACGCCTCTCCTATTGTTAAACGTAGCCCCCTTTGATACCTCCTTCACTTCAAAAAACCTTATCTTGGAACAGCCACAATCTATTGTAAACCCTATTTTCTTAAGGAGTAGGTTCAGATTGCTTTGGAAGGGAAGACGTTTTTGTTAGACTGGTGAAACCATTTAACAGTACCTATCAATGAAAAAACGCCACGTGTGAAAATGCAAACAGTGTACTGGGAATAGTCCTGTTTTTTACCAAATAAGGGTATTAGATGTTTTGAATCGATACCCTTTTTTATGAAAAAAGCTTTACAAATTCGGTTCAGCGTTTTTTGATGGTGGTAGCCTGAATATTTTATTTAAATATTGGTTGGTAAGTTTGTTCCCTGTTCGGATGATAACCTCTACATATCGTGTAATTCTACTTGGTACAATGGACTCTGGATGGAAATTTGATTGTTCTGACTTTGAATAGTCTTTATTATATCAGTATAGAGCAACGATGAGGAGGCCATAAGGAGCCTACGGTAACAAAAAACTATTGTCTGTCAATGGTCGTGTCTAGAGGTGGAAAAGGGACCATTTTAATCCTTCTTCAAATAATTTTTAACTATGCGAATTCTGACAATCCTCCGTGTGTGAAGTGTTTTTTAAAAAAATATACCATAGTCTTCGTTTAGTGTACTTACTTATGTACAGATATCAATTACTTTTTTTTTCATAATTATTATCTTTAAGTATGTAATGTATTTTATCTTTTATCAATCACAAATACTAAGATTAATATAAACTAATATTAAAAAGAAGAATGATTTGTATTTTTATAATGCAACGAATAAAATTGAAAACTACTGGACCTATTTAAAAAAATCTTTCACTCTTGGTAAACTACACTATCCCCGAATGAAAAAAGCTACTTTTATCCCTGTGTCCCCAAGAGAACGGGAACTATGCGGATGAAACCGTGTGATGTCCGCTAGTTTTATATAAATCCGAACCTATATATCTATAAACTTTCATTCATTTCATTTCATTCAAACAATAAACATTGTGTAGAATATTATTATGGTACAAAATCATTTTAGAATAAAACTGTCACGTGCAATACAATTTTTACAATTAAAATATAAATCAATTAATTAAAAGAATAATAAATAAATGTCGAAAAAAGTTTGTCAGATATGTAATTATAATGTCAAATGTACGTTATGTCAGATGAATGGCAATGTCAAAATATAGTTACTAAATCAAAAATTTATTCAATTAAATGTTCAAAAATTTAATGCTATTCCCTTAATAAACTATTTTTCATTATTTGACATAAAATCCGACACTGAATAGAAACATTTTTTCAACAAGAAGTCTTTTAATTTGTTTTTAAATAAGTGGTGGCTATAAATTAATAACTTTAAATTTGTTGGTAACCTATTAAACTTCATACATGACTTGGCATTTATAAACCTACCACAGTCGTCAACACGTTTATGAAGTTAAACATTTCAATTTTGCGTTATACCTACCTACCTTTAATATACTTAAATTCATACAAAGGAAAATTAATTAATGTTATAAGATCGTCTTATTCTGTAAGCATATAATGTGGAATCATAATTAAAAGCATTTTAACCTTCAAGGATTCCCTCATTAAATGAAGAGTCTTTTGTCTCCTTACTTATTATGTTACAAATGCGAAAAGTCTGTCTGTTTGTCTGTTGTTCTGCTATGGTCGCCTAGATTCTAAACCAAACCCGATTCTAACCATTGCTTATGAAATGATTGTGTAGTATAGATATTGATTGGGCCTTGGAGAAGGATACATACATTTTTTTAACCCGATAGTACCACCTACCTACGTTTCTCTGAAATAGTTCACGCAGGTGAAACCGTGGGCAGAAGTTAGTACTTATATTAAAGATTTTGTTTTCTCTAGTCGTTTTTATCAGCCTGTGTTTAAGTTACATTTTACTTAATTTATTGAATAAATATTAACACTTTGATCATGTGCTTGCTTAGCGTGGTACAGAGTTTTCAAAAAAAAAATCATTTGCAAGCAAAACTTACAATAATCACTTTTCTAGTTGTTGGCGACAGATCTGGCAACCCCGTTGCTAGGAGCTCGTTGTTGTTTGGTTAGCGACGGCCCCGGCTTGCGTGTTTTTTTTCTTATTTTTTTAATATTGTTTCCTACTTATTTATAAGACTTTTGTGATCTAATTATTATACCCAATTGCACCTTTAACTGTTTTTGATTTGGTGTCTAATACTAGTGATCCACTGAAAAAGTAGGAATATAAATATTTTGGGAGGTAAAAAGAGGTGTAGCAACAAACTTTCCAGCAATACTTCTGTCTGATAAGTATACAAACTTAAACCTTTACAATATAAAGCCAAAAAAATGCGTAAATACACATAGGAGCAAATAAATCCAACCACTAGCTTTTTTAACGCTCTATAATCATAGTGCGTTAAAAAAGCTAGTGGTTGATTAAAATTGATACGTTTATTATAATATTATAATATGGCTTTAAAGGCCATTAAATAACCCTCTTAGACATATAAGGTTTAAATTGGTATGTTCCATATTACTAAAAAAAATACCATTATTCCTGTGTAGGTAAAAAGAAAGTGGCTTGTTTTATTTTCTTCCAAGTTTATATTGTATTTAAAGTATGTACATAATTTTAACTCAAGCACAAAAAAGCCTAACAAAAGTAAATAACCTATCGATATCAAGAGCGTGCCCGCTTACACGAAGAGGACAAGTTCCTTCATAATAAAATAATCAGAGTTCAAAAACCTTAGTTTCTATCCGGGTAACAAACACTGTTTTCCGACATAAACTAGTCTGGACGTAGCTTTCGTAGATAAGCTGTTTACAAGCAATTTCAATGTAATCTATTGCTTCATTTGCTTCATAAAAGACCGGACGTGTCTTGCGGAGAATTGAAAGGGTAGGTGCTGGAAAAGTAATGCACGCATAGCATGCATTTTATGCTTTTACGAAGTGTGTGACATGCGCAGCTTTAACTAAAATATTGGTTAAAAGATGAATTTTAAAACACTTTTGTTTCATTATTATTCTACTGCACGAGCATTTCACACTCCTGCTAAAATAATAAAATAATCTGAGCAAACCTAACTTGAATGAACTTAGCGAACCTAACCTGAGCGATTTCAAACCGCCTTAATATTTTATTCTTTACAAACATAATTGACTGTTGAAAAATGTACCTATCATGTTAGAAAACTATTTAATGGTAATAAAAATTGAATGTCCATTTCCTTTTTAGACAAGGCGTTTTGATGAAAAGTTAAAAAAAAATATTATTTTAAAATAAAATTTACGTGCATGTTGTTGTTGATTTCATGATCTTTTTTATTTCTGTGACCAATGTTTATTAGGGAGATTTGATATTATCTTCAATTAAAATATTTTAAAACTATCTTTTGTCTTTTATTAAAAGTGGTATCTTGAGAGCTCATTAATTTCTTTGTGTGTTGTTCTAATTTCACTGGAAAACATTATTATAGTTTTGATCATAGCCGTGTAAACGAGGCCTCACTGATGAAAACCGTTCATTTTATACATACTCAACGCTTGATAGTGAACCGTTATGAGTGCCTAACGTAATTGAAAATTTAATCTAGAGGTAGCATAAGAGCGACAAAATAAACTAGGCACATACTGTTCAACAGGTCGCGCTGTATCACTATGTTCGTAATTATTTGAGAAGAGACACAGCGACAATGATACAAATGTGTTTAGAGCTCCCCTCATCTACACCATTTATCTTCCGTCGCGAATTTTCTCTGTTAATATTTCAGCAGAATCAAATTACGCAACTCGTAACATTACGGGAACATATTGGGAGACGGATGGGGGCTTGGCTATGTGAAATACGCAAGGAAACGTGTTATGGACGACATGGGACGTCCCCCAAGAGTTATTCGCTTCCTAATGTCCGAAATCTAGGCCGTTCCCGCCATAATTTGAGGCAGTTTAAAGGGGTGAATGTTTTGTGTTTTAGAAAATTGTTTGCTGTACTTTTAAATGTTTCGATGTAAGACAATCCCAAAATTTTAAGTCAATAAGAAACTTACTGTTCTTATACAATTTTAAAAAAAGTAGGCGGTTATCAATTAAAAAAAGTACAGGTTAAGTTTTTTGTAATTTTATGCAGGTGATTGTATTTTCTTATCCTAAATAAGTTTTTTTAAACACAAACCGAAAAAAACAATGTACCTACGAGTATACTAGAATTTAGTTTCCCAAAATGATTAAACTATGTACTTTCGTACCGGTGTTTTCGGTGTAAGCTAAGCACGATATTAAATTACCTAGATTTTACTGCTGCGCTTAATTAGGTTTATAAATGCATGTCAAATTTATAGGGAAGCAGGATATTGGTCTCCACTTTACAGCAATTTATTTTGAGAATCTTGGCAACCTCAGGAATAATTTTAGTCTCTAAAGGGGTTAGGGATACCTCCCTTGAATTAACCCCTTTAGGGATTAATTAAAAAAAAATAGCTTTACTATATTAAACAATTTGAATACACTGCCTAATTAATTTTCACAACCCAGTTATAAGCAATAATCAAAGTTAGATAATTATAAAAAGCGCTTTTAAACGTCTAACTTACAACTTAAATCCTACTAATATTATAAACGCGAAAGTTTGTGAGGATGGATGGATGGATGGATGTTTGTTACTCTTTCACGTAAAAACGACTAAATGGATTTTAATAAAATTTGGTATGGAGTTAGCTGACACCCTGAATTAACACATAGGCTACATTTTATCCCTGTATCCCCACGGGAATGGAACCTTCGCGGGTGAAACCGCGGGACGTCTGCTAGTACAAAATAAATTGATAATTGTTCCCTCTTCCAATAGTTAAGGCTTATACTGGGTTGTCAGACTTTAGGACTTCAGCAGTGCGATTCTGGTCTAATCACCGCGTGAAAATGTAGGCGTAGTGAGGGCAAATTGAGCTGTCATTCTATACTAATGCAAGGCATTGACAGTTCACTTCACTCAAGTTTTCACGGCGTGACTTTTACTGAATCAATCGGCTGACTACAAAAACGACGCTTAGGGCGAGACTCCACCAAAGCGGAGACGAGCAAAGATGTATCTTACAACCAATCAGGGGGTCAAGTCTGCTATTGCAATCGTGTCTCAATGATCGATTTTTGACGTATAACGTCAAACTTATGACACATTTCCCATGCAAAAACTGTCAAAGTTGTCATATATTCGATCAATGACCGGTCATTGAGACACGATTGCAATAGCAGACTCGAGCCCCAGCTTGCGTCATTTTGACCGCTCACCGCTTAGCTTTAGCGCAATAAAATATCCTATTGGTTAATTACGAGACATCTCCTCTCGTCTCCGCTTTGGTGGAGTCTCGCCCTAATTCTTGGTGTCGGTGTGTAATGGATGATCACCAATTCTCAAATCAATATCGGCATGAAAAGAAAGAAAGAACAAGCAACTATTTCATAGCTTCATCTGCAATTGACACGAGTTGCTGCATTTAGATTTCCACGGAAAGTTAATTCAAGTGACTTCTGCAAAAGAAATCCTTTAACTAAGAAAGATTCCATTTTCCTTTAATTCAATGAAAATTAATACCAAGTAATCTGTTATTGTAGATAAACAAAACGGGCAGCACTCTTCCTCAGTCTATAATTTATGATACTGCTATCTCAAGATTTAAAGATATTTCAGGGCCATTAAATCCGAATAACTTATTCAAAATAAGCAAGGCAAAGGATTAAGACTGTTGAAATTAGGTCAGTCCTTTATTACTACATAGATATAAACTGGACTGGTATGTCTGGTAGACTGGTAGAAAATGCCTAAGGCATTAAGTCCTCCATTGTACAGTTTTTTTTACTTAAGCGTAAAGTTTTAATAAATAAATATAAAATGGTCATTTCAAATCAAAAATGCTTAATTAATTTAATTTTCTATAGTAACTTTCTAATGAAAACCCACTGAATATACGTGCGTAGTGTTCGTTATTTTTTTTCTTTTCTAGAATATGGCATCTGGTGGTCGCCATACTAAATTATAACTACTAGCATGCCGTTGGTAAGAAACTCTAGATAGGACATAGGAAAACAGAGATTCCATGTCTTAGTAACACCACCTAGCATATTATAGGAATATTGGAGCAGCAGTAGAGGGTATCTACTAAACTACACTCATCGATTTATGCCCACTAGGATACAAGTTTTGGATGAAAAGTATTGAATGTATTTGTTGGTAATACTTGCAAGATTAAGACAAATCAATAATAGTAAGAGTCCCAAAATCGGCTTAGGCGTTTAGTATCAAGAATGCCACAAAGAAACATACATACATTGAACACGTTACCCTCCTCGCGTCGTGCAGCCGGATGAAAACAAGAAATACCTTAAGGCGTCATACTAAATCTTTGTGCTGTAATATGCCCACTAGGACACAAGTTTAGGATGAAAAGTATTGAATGTATTTGTTGGTAATACTAGCAAGATTAAGATAAATCAATAATAGTGAGAGTCCCAAAATCGGCTTAGACGTTTAGTCTCAAGAATGCCACAAAGAAACATACATACATTGAACACGTTACCCTCCTCGCGTCGTGCAGTCGGATGAAAACAAGAAATGCCCTAAGGCGTCATACTAAATCTTTGTGCTGTTTCATAACTCAATTTCTTTAGTTTCACTACGATAACGCAATAAAACGAATTTACAGCAGACGGAGTTATTTCGAGTTTCCGTGTAAAGTTACTCAGTTTCCAAGGAGTTTATATTTTATTTTCGTAAATTTTGATTTCATCTCTACTCTAGAACTCCGAGGCAATCTTGTTTATGTGTTGAGACAGTGCACTTCAATATTTAACTAGCCAATTTAGTGAGTTTCATTTTTAGTGTAATGTGTTTACCCCATTTCTTATTATACATTTTTATTTTCACTAGTTACCTCTTATTGGTCTGCTCTTATTTCCTATTTGAGTACACATTAACCTTTCAATCGTGTCAATTAGAGACACAATAGACAGACAATGACAGCGCGGACACCGGTTTACTCTCAGGGCTTAACAAATTAATAATAATACCAGCCAAAGCCTCTTCTCAAAACAAAGGCAAAGGCAAAGGCCTCTTCTCATAAGAAGGCACGAGCATTGATCACCATGCTTGCTCAATGCGGATTGGCGATTTCAGACTTATTTTAACCAAAAGCCCAGGTTTTTTCACGTTGTTTTCCTTCACCGACGTCAATTATATTAATATCTATACTAATATTATTTATAAAGAGGAAAAAAGCGCATCAAGATTATGGAGAAGAGCCTAATAAAAAACTAAATTATGACGTCACGCGTCATAATTTAGTGTAAACTGTTCGACATCGTGACATATAGCCGTTTTTCATCGATAACACCAAAAAAGGGAATATGTGTCTATCATCTAGTAATTTGATGAGGAATTTAAAAATAAAATTTAGTCATCTAGCCTATTGTACCGACGCCATTCTCAAAATTATGCCAAGATTTTCCTTCTCATTGCAAAACAAAATATGGTTCTAAGGATTGAATCATGTCAGAAACATCGATGACTGAAGCATGCATGCCGTCTATCAGAACAGATCAACTCAAAGCTGAATTGATTCTTTCTTCAGAAAGCTTTTCCAGGCTTTGCCCTGCATCGTCAGACTCGCGTAATACATTAATACAATCTTATGTTTGGACTTTAAAAGAGACCACCACGCGGGCTCAGTGCGAATTGGTAGATATCACATGTCTTCAAATTTTTGGTTCAAGGACGGTTTCGTTTTCTCACGATGTCTTCCTTCACCGTTTCGGAGAGCAGTGGTGATAAAATAAATTACACAAAGTAATGCGCCTGCCTGGGTCCGAACCCACAACGTTAAGTCGGGGCCATAACGCTCATAATGGAAACACACGAACTTAAAGAATAATAAATAAATAAATAAATAATAAAACAAAATACAAACTCTGAAAATTCAATTCAGTGACGTACATATTATTATGTGTGTATGTACAGACGCCAGCACGTCAAGTTACCCCAATGTGTCAAATTTTCCCAATTGAATATGAACCTTATTTTGTTTGACATAAAGTTGAAAAACGATCAAAGAAATTTGACACATTGGGGTAACTTGATGTGCTGGCGTCTGTACGTGACAACTCACGTCTGTAATTACAAGTTACCGTAGAATCTCTTGTTTGAGACATTGTTCAAGTCTTCACTGTTAAATTACGCGCAATTGAAATTCTTGATAAAGTGAATCTTAGAGCAGTAGGTATGCATAATGATACTGTCAATCTTGTAATTGGTTTGAAAATTACTTCGAAGTCTGAATAATCAGGCCCCGAGCGAAAGCCGGCTGTCGCGAAAAAAAAGGAATTTAATCATGTCTGGAATTCCAGTAGTTGACGAATGAAATAACGTAAATTATTAACATAAATTGATGATCTGAGGTGACTGCCTCGTTGGTGAAGTGGTCACAAGTGCTTCGGTTAAGCATGAGGTTTCGGGTTCGATCCCCGGGTCGGGTAAAGGGGTATTGAGTCTTTCCATCTGGAACTTCTCAGTAGAAGCCCGGAGTCTGGATTTGTGCCCGATTGATAGCAATAGGCTCGCCCCCTAATCCACGATACTTTAACATAACTGGCAAAATGTGGGTGCACAATTACAGGTACACCTCTGCCTAAACCTTCGGAAATAACAGGCGTGGTGCCATATATAGATAGACGCACCGACGATAGTTGGGAAATGGCTAGGCAGATGATGATCTGGGGGCACGGCAGTGCCCCCGCCAAGACGAGCCAAGTGAAGCGCAAGGGCACTACCTACCTGTTCTCGAAGTGTTTCGTCGTTTTTTTGAACCCTCATATAGTTGGTTTCCAATGTACCAGATAGTTCATATTCTCAGGACATGATGTCAATAATAGACCTATTAAACTTACAAAGTCACAATTGAACAGTTCTAATACTTTAGATTTTATTGATATCTAAAATACACCGATTTCGTCACTGACACAATCACTGATACACTTACTTTAGAAACTAAATATTCGCATCACCTCCACGGTAGCGAAACGGTCAAGCCATACATTTTTACTGATATTTAGAATTTGTGAAGTTAGAGTTAGGCGTGTAGATGCAGAAGCTTGGCTCTATATGAGATCTGATATCTTTTTCACAGGGCAAATCTTATGTGGTCGTCTTGGCAACATTTTACATGATTTTTTTTTTTGGTGGGAATAGATTATTTGTCATTTGCTAGGGAGCCTTATGACATCTAAGTAACATGCGTGGCGGGGTTATTTTACTCCATTTTAAAGCATTATCATTATATAATACTCAGAGAAGTTTTCTATGACGGCAACATTTCGGATATTTAATACCTATTTTGAATTTCGGTCAGAAGAAAATCAGTCGCAATTTTATAATGCGTTGCACTTTATTTCTCTCCTTTTACGTTTGACATCGAACATTTTCGCTGCGTATGTGAACAAAGTGTAATTTTAACATGTTATTTCATTTAATTTTAGCAACATAGAGTGCGTAAATATGTAACATTTTGTTATGGCTTTCCACGTTCAGTAGAATAAAATCTCTTTTGAACTTATTGACATAATGTCTTCTGATGTTTTTTTGTTTGTGTACGTTTTCTGTAATTCCAGTGGCAAGTTTAGCAAGTTGTATAGCCTGCCTGTTGTAAGAAATCGTTGATAACTTCTTAGTAAACATTTTTTTTTTTGTTTTAAAACTTGTAATTTCTCCCATTTCGTTGATGCGTTTACGAAAATTTTAATGTACATACTTACTCTTAACCTATCAAGACCAGCTAAACGCTTCAGCTGAAGCTGAAATCTTGCCTTGAAACTGTATAATAGTATATGTCACACCTTAACAGCTAGTTGTTCTACAAAATGTATAAGTAGGTCTTATTCTATATATTCACCATACAATGATCTTATTTTAAAAAAGCTACTTTAACATACCTCATGTTGAAAGTGTTGAAACAAAAAATACGTTTGCTTCGTACAAGCTTAAACGTTTTCCCTTTAAAGCTGGTATATTTTATAAGATGTGGCAAAAGGAAAACTAATCCTTTTGTTGCATTAAAAACTGCTGTATCTTTTGTACTTGGAAGCCAGTTAAACAGTATAAGAACTGCCTTTGATTACTGGCAAGGAAGTAATGAGATTGGTTCTAAGAACTTACTACTAAGCTGTTAAATATATTATTTGAATATTTTATTTTTTTCTCTTTTTTCTTCAAAGATACAACTGGTACCTAAGTTTTATTCACCCAATATAATGTATAGGTTTTTCTTAATTGGGTATCAGCAAGTAGTATCAGCAAAATTAATCACAAAATTCCCTTAATAACAGGAAGCTAAAAAAAAATTCTAAAACAATTAGATAAACGAGGACATTGCTACTCACCTTCTTAGCGAAATCCCTGAGACACGTTTCACAGCGATCACACATAACCATTTAAATATATTTATCGCCATATAACAACCTGATTCAGCTGCCCCAGGCAATAAAATCACATTGGCACCTCTTAAAGCCATAATTACCCATTTACACGTAACGCACATCGTATTGACACGTACTAAACAGAGTAATCACTTGCCAATTGAATAATTATGGCACTGGATTATTATAAACACCGTGACTTTGTAATAAATCTCCCGAGATTACAAAAACTGTTTAGAAATTAAACGGGGTATTTCATTTTAATAATTCAATGCTTTATTTTGTAGTCTATCCGAGTCTCGCTAAGAAATTATGAATAGATATGTACTGGTCACTGTTAACGCACAGTTTTATGATATTTTTTTTTTCTTTCTTAAGGCAACTGAGCCGATGTCGACTATTCTGCCAGCGTCACGTGTTGACGGCAAGTTATCGTGGAGGGTAACCGTCTAACTTTTCACTTTGTGGTTGTAAAATTTTATGATATTAGTGGGTACCCCCCCATGTAAACTTGAGTGACGTGAACTGACAATGCCTATACAGTATAGAATGACAGCTCAATTTATTAGCCTTCACTTCACCTGAAAAAGAATGACACTGTGGGTGTTATTGTGTAAGTTAAGATTTATGTAGATGTTATTGACATTTTTCAAAACTAAATCCTGTTTGAAGTCAGTCCAATAAAATAAGGATAACAGCGCGACACGAACATCTAAAGTGAAGCTACTTTTTTATCTATGTGTGTCTCGAAGTTGCCATTTGTTGAACTTTCTCTCTATAACTTGGGGAATAATATTTTATGCGGAAGCTAATTTTGTAGAAGTCAGTACAAGTAGGATAACGGAGAGTATAATATTGTACCTCAATTGTATTAAATACATTTAAAAAGAAAGCAGAAATATTGATCTGGAAGTAAGAAATCCTATTTAAGTTTAATAGAATGGAGAAAATATAAATCATATTATGGCAACCCTTGCACTTAATGTCACTGCCGTACTAAGAACGACGAGCATGGTTTTAGTGTGATTGTGTGCGTGAGTGTGTATTTTACTTGCAGTAGCATGGTTATATGGCTTCACTTTTGATGTTCGCGGCGCGCCGGATTCCTTTTTTTGGTGGTCGGGGTGCTTGGATAATAAGTAATGACAGTTCTTTACTTGCAGTCTTACAATCGGCTCGGCAAGGCACAAACAAGTTATGAACTATGAGATTGTGATGTGGTTTATTGTAATTTAATTAGAACGATTATGAACGTGATGTCAGTGTTATAATATTCTGCTAAAAAAATAGGCGAAGCGAAGACGAATTGAGCTATCATTCCATGTGACAGTGCCTTTTACAGTATCGAACGGTAGTTCACTATTTATCGACAGTTTGTAATTTCAGCTAATGAAAAAAAGGCTGAAAACAAACCAGTGTGAAATAATAATAATAATAACTTTATTAGGGACTCAAATTACAACTTACAAAAATAACAGTGAAATCACACTAGGTAGAGCCTGAATCGTGGCTATCAAACAAAAACGATTAATCTAATAATATTAAAATCAATTAAATCTGCATATCGTTCTCATGAAGTTGAAGTGCGAGTGTGTTAGTGTATATGAGTGTGAAATGTGTAAATAAGTGTTTGAGAAAGTATTTTATTGTACAACTATTAAAAAGTATAAGTATTATTAAGTGTAAGTATTGTAAATAAAGTGTGTTGATGTTTGTATGGTAATAGGAACCCGAAATCAACGCAGACTAAGTCGCAGTCCAATGCTGGCCCTCCATATTTTTTCTTACACCAATAATAATAAGGACTAATGCTGCATGAACATTTCTGGACCCTTTTAAGCTCTTTCATTATCCTGAAAGCAATCTCTATTTTGTTCCGTTCCCATCGATTGGTGTGTTAAGATTAGAATTTCGGTCTACACAGAACTATAAACCTTAGTAAAAGCGTAATTAAAAAGGCAATTGATGAAAAAGTAATGGCGTTTGAAAGTTTGCAAACGGCAGTGCTTTTTAGAGATCCCTGGCCAATGATACCAACGGGACCCTATTACTGAGCTTCCTCTATCCGTCTATACGTATGTCTGTCTATCAGCGGGCCGTATCTCATAAAGCGTAGTAGGTAAACAGCAAATAATAAAACGGTAATACATACTCCACACATCACCACGCTTACCTATTTTATGTATTTAAGTACCCAGATTTTTCATTTTTTTTTCCTGAAATTGCTTGCTTACTGTCTAAGTAGTTAAATTTACTAACTACACTGACTATTCGTTTTTATATTATTTGATTTATGGTTTACAATAAAGAGTATTCTACTTTATTCTACTTATTCTAATAGTAAAGTTTTATACTTTGTTAACTGTCTGTCACCAATCTACAGCCTGGGCCTAGTTTAGAACCAGTGGTACAACCTGTCAGTAATCTGTTGTGTAAGTTTATACCTAAATGAATTTGAATATGATTTGAAATTCAATTTTTTAGAATTATATATATAGTTGAATGAATGTTGAATTTTTTGGTGCCTTATAATTGCTTCACTGTTCTTTTGTTTGTTCATTTTATTTTGTTATTTGGGGTGTGTACATAATAATTACCTACTAATTAATTAGTGTCATAATAGAATTGACAATCTCTATCAATGTCTGACTCACATGTTTTATATTTTTGAAAATAATGTTCATTTTTATTTTTATCATAAACTAAATAACAATAACAAAATGGGAAATTTTATTTAGTAATTTTATTTGGTACTATTATTCGGTATGTTACGAAACCCTTTATGTGCCATCCGACTCGCACCTGTCCAGTTTTTGTTTCCTGGTTTTAGAAATTTAATTGGTACGTTTTTCGAGACGTATTCACTGATTTTGGTATACCATACAAACTGAGATTTACGTAATTTTTTGTTGTATCTCTTGAATTAATACGGATGAATGTCTGGGAGGATAAAACGATGGAGTGGTCATTAAGAATTTTGAAGGCCGTCTTAGCAGAGAAAATGAATAATTTAATTAATTACGCCAGACAAGAGTTACTGAGGAAGAAAGATACTTATTGGATACTTTATTGTGACTATTTCTTGCTAAGCAACAGCTTGTTTTGCTTGGAACGTGTAGAACTTGGTTTTTTCAGTATCGTTGATTTCGTAAATGCAACTGGGCTGGCCAGCATGAGCTAAAACGACCACACAGTCGAGTTGGTCCCATACACTCTTCTGTTCTTCCTGAGCTAGCCACATTGCTATCTCAGCTCAGGAAGAATAGACAAGACTTTGCATCAATGACTGACTGTTGCCCGCGACTTCGTTCGCGTTGATTTTAATAGGTAACAGATTTTCGTGGAGTCTTATTACTTTTCGAAAATAAGAGTATTCTAAATTACTTACTCCTTATGACATCAGCTATCTGCGCAGAAAAATTGGTTTCAGCCGTTTAAAAGATTCGCCTAAACAAATATATACAAACAGATAAACAGAGAAAAAAACAAAGAAATGTACCTATTTACCTACCGTATAACTACCTACCCTATACACACCACTTATTTTTAATTAGTACAATACTTATAGGGCTTATTTTAGACGGTCTTCTCATTATAATTATTTGTAAAGAATTAATAAATAATGTTCATAAACAGCGAAGTTATTAGTGTTTTTTTATATCCCAAAAAGTCACCCTATTTATGGAAATATTGTACAGGCTATTCATGACATAGTAGTATTCATTAATCGTCATCTCTTGCTTACGTTCGCGTGATCTCGCTCAAGCATGCCCTACCTCTAACAGCTGTTTTCGTTATTTAAGTTTAACTAAATAGTGACATATTTAAAAATTGAATTTCTTTTTTTTTACTTTTGTTTACGCAAATATGATCAGTAATAGGTACGGATACAGCACAATTTATTATATTTTACTGTACTAATTAAAAATAGTGGTTTATTTTCAGACGCACCGAGTAAACTACTGTTATTTTTTCATTTCTAAGTGTCATATCAATTTTATTTATTTATATAGATCGGCCACAGAATCGAATAGATAAGTGGACGAAAGGACCTTGGCTTACAGTAGGTCAAAAAACACTGTTAATAATAATATTTGTAGTTATTGGAAACAAAACCGATTTACACTACATCATTTTTACACCGGCTTTTCAATATTGGGTCCCTATCAAGATCAGGTGCCTTAATATTGTTTAGGGCTAGAAATAAATTTCGTATCGGGTCGTTTCGGGGACAATATGTAAACTACGATACCGCACATCTCTTTTACTGCTTCGCTATAAAATAAATAACGTGCTTTATCTTTCTCGAACACACACGAAAATAACAGCTATTGTGCTAACTTATTTATGTGATCTTTTTATGTTGAGAAAGTATTTTGGTCTCCTCATGCTGACTTTAGGATCAAGTTAGTGACACACCCCGTTACAACACTTGCATAGTAAAACAATTTTTAATTACTGAATTCGACTTGATTTCCAATACTATACTTACTATACTACAAAGTTAATAATATATTTGAAAATAAAATAAAATTAAAGAGGAAAAGTAAAAAAGATCATTGACAGAATATAAGAACAACCTTAAATACAAATCCCAACTGTCCTGTGTTTGTTTGTTTGTGTTTGTTTGAAATTAGTACTAAAAGTCTCTGCACTTCCGTAGAAAAATTGCTTGTATTTGAACAAGAATTACTTATATTATTATTATAAAAAGAATTTTCAAAATCGGTTCAGTAGTTCCAGAGATTATACAACCCCCTATAACCTCACAAACTTTAGCTCACTGTAATATTAGTATAGATACGCCCAGATGCCGAAATAGTTCATTTAATTTCTTGATTTTTCCTAAATTCCAAGTCTTCCTGAAATTTTCTCCAGATGAGGGTTTTTTTTTACTTTTTACTGAATAACCACACTGTACCGAGTGTAGTAATTCATTTGTGGTTTTGTTTTTTGACAAATTTAAGAAAATAACATCCGAAACAGAGTTATAAATGAGGAAATAAATGACGAAAAATGGTAAGTCCAGATTCATGTACTAGATCATGTTGTACATTATGTACATCGGTGCTCCTTCCATCCTATAGGTATCAGTATGCTAATCTGACATTCATAAGAAAACACACATTGGAAAATATTTATACGAAGTTTATCGAAATAATAACGGAACAGTGCACTTACTTATCAAGTTTGTCGCGAATCTTCCTTAAAAATAAATAAACATAATTGATAGCAATATTTAAAAAAGGTATATTTGCAAATAGATAAGAAGTCATATCGGATTATTTTGACATTATTATTTACCCTTCTCACGGTCACGGATAATAAGGGGAAATAATAAAATGCTCTGTGAATCAAGAACCGTGATAATCTCATTTCACTAATATTACGTGAATTCCGCTTCACTTCGGATCATTTTTAGGATTTCGTGACGTGACTTAGCTAAAGGTGATAAGTCACGTGGTCAAAACAAAGGGATTTGAGGCGTTCTCGATTGTAGAAAGAGAATAGATACGAATCGTTTGTAACTTGGCTAGGGGGGCAGGCTGTATCTCAAGAACCGCGATGGCTAGACAGTTGAAATTTTCACAAATTATGTTTTTCTTTTGCCGCTTTATAAACAAATACTAAAATAATGTATAAAAAATATTAAAAGGCCCCCCTTAAATAATTTCATATATTTTCTTAGTTAGTATTTGTTGTTATATTTATTAATTTTTAATAAAACAAACGCGATATTTGTGCCGATTTTTGGTTCGATATTTAAAATGGTAACAAGTAGGTAAGGGAAACTTTTGTGCACGACACGCCGGTTTATTAAGAACATTGCACGCATGGAGGAGTACAATTGCATACATACCTAGTTAATACCTAAATATCATGGCGAAGGAGTGTAGAAAGATCATATTTCGAAAACTGAGCGACAATCAGTATTATAAAAGACCCATGCTTTGGCTAATACGTCTGTATAGGAGATAATGACATACGTGGCCTAAAAAATAGTGTAGTTTTTTGTCACTGAAATATGACTTTTGTTTGTCGAATAAACCGACTTTATGACTTTTGTTTATCCGATGAACTGTAAGAATCCCTTACCATCAAACTATAAAAAAATATCCGATGGAAAACATCAACAACATTTTATTCGATCCGGGAATCAAACACATGACCAGGGCCAGGATCTCATACGCAGCAGTAGTGCTTGTGACCGCTTGATCAACAAAACAGTGAAACAAGCAAAAACCATTTTGCTTTCAAACATGAGAACAATTTTACGGCTGTAGGACATATCACATACACGCACCAAAATGAGATTCCACCAAACATGCAATTTCAAACAGCCCACTAAACAGCACGTTTGAATGCATATTCACCAGAACATTAAACACGATACGACACTAAACTGTATTCCCTGGATCCCACACCTACAGTTAGGTACATGGAAAAGTTGTTAATTCGACCACTGCTATGCAATGGTCCCTAGCGTTGGCAAAATTCGTGTAATTGAATGGAAAATATGCCCGAACTATTTCTAGTTACTACGTACTGGATGAGGTAACACCTTTGAACGATTGATATTAGATACTAGCTGTGTCCGTGACTTTGACCATGTAGAATTGCAAGGGTTTTATTATTTTGCATGGACCTCATTCTTCTAAAACAAAAGTAGCCCGAGTTAACTATCATTTCCATTTAAATGTCAATGGAGATTAGTCCACAAGAAAAGACATTAGTCTTAATCTCTTTGTCCACAAGTAACCGTCAAGTCAAAATCAAGGTCAAGGTCAATCAAAAGTCATCCACAAAATCAATTTATAAAAAAAAAAAACAATTTTTCTTAAAAGTCTTAATCAAAGCTAGTTCCCGGGAATTTCTGGGACTTGGATTGTAAGCTGCCTTATGTCCCGGGACTAAAAGAATCCGAGAATTCCCAAGCCCAATTGTTACAGTGATATTGTTGTCAGAATACTACTGAAGCGTAATTTTAAACACATATTGGTATAAACAGAAAATATCCTTTTGAGTTTATCTATAATAATTATGTATGTATTTAGAAATATATAAATATGTTTAGTACCCAAAAACCCAAGCTCTTAGTTTAGTTTGGGACTAGGTGGCGTTGTGTGAAAAGTTGTGAAATATCTAAATTTAGTTTATGCAAACATACAAAACAATCATGAACCTCTAGGTTTTGCAAGGATCGTGTTAATAGTGAATAAAACAGTATTTCTACTATTTCATACTTCCATAATAAAATCAAAACGCCCTTAAAATTTTATAATATACCACAAAGAAAGTGGTCCCGCTATTTTGATATCCAAATGACGGGACCGTTATTCATTTGATTAAAAAAACATGGCGGATCTTAAACTGAACACATAAAATTTTGAATCGTTTTTATACTTTTAAACTGTAATTGCCTAGGTACGAACTGGAGACCTAAGACTCGGCAGTCTGCCGGCCACACCTCTCACAATCACAGTCACTGCTTTTCAATTTTATTTGTATTGAAGATAAGATTCAAACTGCTAGTTTTCAGTTGCATTTGGGATTGATATCTAATCGATATCGACCCCAAAAAAGTCGGGATAAGGCTAGTTATAAAACTTCAAAATAATTGATATACATTTTATTAGTCCCTACCTAAAAGCATTACGTTTGTTTCATACAAAATGCAATTTTAGAATAATAAATCCTTTATTATGTCGTTGCTAAACAGAATAAAATTATGCCTTACGATTGTAAGTCTCTTATGAAAAATCGTAGATATGAAATATTATTTTTATGTAACACGCATACAAAAATATTGGCACATGTTAGTAAGCAATTATTTCAAAATATTTAGTCTTCAGCCAGCCAAATGTCGGAAGTGCAGTCTCCACCAGGATATCTGAGAAAGATAAGTTTATAATGTGTAATTTGCTCTGATAAAGATTTTAGGACTTGACGTTCTAGACTGTAGATAAGAAAACTTTGTTAAACACGATATTGGCATGAATTCCCTCGTGAAAACTAGATTAAAATGTCTGAATTGACATCTCTCACTAACCTACAGCATAAGAAAAGGACAAAGACTGACAGTGACAGATAAGAAGTAAGTTAGAAATGTCAAATTAGCTTTTTTCTTGAATTTTTTCATCCATCTTGTTTTATATTGGATAAGAGAGAAAAAGATAAAAAAATCCTAAATCAAATTAAGTGCGTCAACACTGGGTTTGGCACCAGTAAGAAATAAAGTGTATTAAGTATGATGAAAAAAATAAAGAAATAGAATAATCTAACACAAGGCATAATTTAAAATATTTATGTAAACCTGGAACTTACACACAGCTAATACTTAGTAAAGATAATAATCAGTATTCAAGTAATATATTAATGGAATCAAAACTAGCATCATGAAAAACACCTGTTAAAACTGATTTAAAACAAGTTAATAAAAAACAAAGTTTATAAACTGAAACGAAAATCACTTTCAAACTGAACAACATGAAAACTGAAAACCAAATACCAAACTTAAAATAAAACATATCACAACTCCCAATGATACAAAATTTCATACAGGTTTAACGTTAAAAAGTTCGTACCTCATTTCATGTGGCAGGGTCGGGCCATCCGGTTCGTTCCCGAAGTGAACAAGGAAGTCCGGATCCAACTTCATGCCTCCATTCACAGTGTCCACGTCCAACTTTACTATCCACCCACCCTGGCGATACAATACAAATGTATTTGAATTTTACGGGATCCAGCAAAAATAATATTCTAACACGTTTCAAAGGATTTAGTTTTAATTTTGTTTGGAATGTGAAGAATAATGATATTGAGAATTATAGGACTGCTGCCATGGATATTTTTGAATAGAATAGAATAGAATAGAATACTCTGCTCTGCTCTCTTGAATTGATTGATGTACCATCAAATATTTACAGGAATACTAAAAACTCATCAATTTGGCGTTTTTTTTGTTGCTTTTTTATTTTTATTATTACTTACTATTTATTTTACAGCTAAATATACCATTATATACCCTGCTGTTAAATAAACAGTTGAGCATCGATGCCAAATTTTTCATTTCATTGGCTCAGCTGCATACTTAACAACATCCTTTCTTATTTTAGTCAGAAAATAATGTTCAACCTATAAAATTTAATTCAAGCTTCAGTAAATATTTTACCAAAAATAAAAGAAAGTTCGTACAACTTGTTTAAAATTACAGCGGGTGTCAGTTATTTGTATGACAAAAATATGCGACATGGCTCATAAAATATTCATCAATCCCAGGTGACATATCTCAGAAAATGTATCTTACAAAAATAACTTTATTTTTGTAGAACATTGCATAAAGGGCGAGGGCGTAAATAAGACGGGGGTCGAAGGTTTTGATATAGGAGATAAGGGCTGTTTATTGCGGTCTGCTGGGTAAAAGTGGACGTTGCCTAATAAAATACTTTGTCTACGGCTTTCACATACTTGGCCGTGTGACTTTTAATAAAGTCTCCGGGCTCCACATTTTTGGGATTCACTATGAGTTTAAGAATTTTGTAGTTAGAATCTGAGAGATTATTTTTAGCTAAAGGGTTATTTCAAACATGCGAAATATTAGGGTTTAGTGAAATTTGTTTTAGCTTTTTAAATGAGTGGTTGCTACTCAAAAAACACACATCAAGTAAATTAAATAAAAGGTACGCGCATACTTACATGACTTGAGAGTCTTAAATAAAATTGTACTGGCAATAAATCTAAAAAATGCCTTACCTCTTCAAACGATTTTGGGTAAAACTGTTTGTCCCACGTAGTAAATAGAGACGAGGAAACATACAAACGCTTTCCATCAAGGGAAAGTTGCAGCATTTGAGGAGATCCTTGTAATTTCTTGCCTTTTACTGTTATTTGCTCAGGTTGTACGAGTTCCTAAAAACATAAAATAAATTGTTAATATTACTCAACACAATCAGTTATTACATGTTTTGCGATAAAATTAATGTCATTGTAAGTAGTGATTACTTTATCAACAACAATAATGATGTGCACAAAATAAACACAGTTTTTTTTATCAAAAACTGAATGGAATGTAAATAAAAATGACAATACACATTTTTGCAATTTCACAAATTAAATGAGTGAAACAATACTAATGAAATTGAAACATCGATGACACTGAAACATTACACAAATAGAACAAACGTTGGAAAGTAATTTAGCAAACATCATGGCTAAAAACTGTAATAGAAAAGGATGACGCAGCGAAAACGTAATTGTGTAAAGTCATGAGGCGTTAATTTGTACTATTACAATTGGAATGAAGGAATTTCTTGCCTCTGACTCTCCATCCTCGATCAGTTTCGTATCAGGATCTGAAGCAATCACACCTCCAAGGAGGACCTTTGCAGTCAGTTTAGGGTGTTCAGGATCCGAAATATCATATTGCCTTACTTCTCCGTGTAACCAGCAAGAGCCATATAAATATTTATCATCCAAAGATATAATAATATCTCCCAATAAACCTGCAACGAAAATATGTGTTATAAAACTGTTATAATATTCTACTGAAACATCGAGACTGAATTGCAGCCAGAAAAGTTTTAGACTTCATAAAATTTGTACGTGAGGATCACTTAGATTTATGATTTGAAGCAGTAGAATGTGCAATATTTCAGCAGCTTGAATTTTATGAATGGATAAAACAGGTTCGAAGAATAAAATGTACCTAAAATGTGTGTTGTGTATTTTCGATGTTTTATGAAGCGAAACAAAACATTTACCCGAAAAGAAATGTTAAATAACTAGAGAAAAATAAAAGAAAAACAGAAAAGTTACCGTTAATCTCGGACTCAACGCCATCCTTGGAAACTTTCTTTGCTGGTATGTCGATGACTTTATCGGCTTTCCACGTTCCGTCTGATGTTTTGTAGAACCTAAATAAAGTTAATTGAAAGCTTTTACTTAGTTATTCCTTTTAGCTGTGGAATATTCACCATCTTCTGATTTCTTTCTTTCGGGCTACTTTTCTCTTTCTTTACTTTGGTGTGCTAGTTTCTCTCCAACGTTATTATTTTCTTTCTTTTGTGGTAGATAATTATATTAAATGTAAAAGCGTAACGTGTAATGTTACGAGTTATTGTTACTAATTCAATAAATAAACTTATGATACAATAGTTTTTTTACCCTAAAACAAAATCTTGAAACACCAAAGAATTATATAAACGTTCAAAACTTTTGCAACGTTGCAATAACAAAAATCCCTTCAAATCTCATACCTGTAAACGTTTGCGTTCACCGCACACCCAACAAATCCCTGCCCGGATTTAGGATCATGGAGAAATCTGACCTCGAGGGGTGCGCAGCCTTCTGGGCCCAAATCTATGACTTGCTGCAGCTCGCGCGTTGACCATTTATAAATATTCAACGAAGTTCCGTAGTGATCCTTGTTTACTACATCTTGCTCGTGAAAACCACTGGGTAAGAAATGTTTTGTCTTATTATTAGGTGTTTTGGTTGCTGTTGGAACACTTGAATAAATAGAGATAAGTTTGATTAATTCTAAACTGCTGTATCTTTAGAATGAGTCCCTTATCTGAACGTATTGAAAAATTAATTTATTACATGTATATTAATTTAAAAATTTTGCTTTTCTCACACGAAACAAACTTTTTTATCTCTTGTTTGTACGGAACTGATAGTTAAAAAACTATATTATCGAAAAGTGGGCGAAAAATGGACGTGTTGGATGGAAAAATGCCCAGTTACCCTAAAAAAAAATGAATGATATAAAATATATAAATAAAATACCCTTCGGCAATGATAACTATTATTAGGTCTAACGAGAGAGACGAGATTTTATTCAAATGAATAACTCCTGTAGTGTTCTGCGTAACGACGTATTTGTTGAAACGGGCTATAAAGGTTTAGTTGTGCGTGAATATAATAAGTTTTAAGTACGTTGTTATTCTAGAAGAGACACTTGACATCTAGATCAATATAATTACATTTCATTATGCGGACTAAAGTGAGTCTGAGGCTATCTATTTTGAGAGATGTTTACTTTTTCCATTTAATCAGTTGTCATTGAGAAAGTTTGATACCATCCAATATTACTTATGTTTCGTACTTTATGTATCTTCGATACTATTAAAATTGTACATACCTCTTGAACCTTTTAGGCGTTCCCCATTCAGTAGAAAACATCACATCATGGTATGGCTGGTACCAGAAATCGTAGCCAAACTTGGCCAATTTTCTTCCTTTCGTCCAAGTTCCTAAAAATAAGCGAACGATTAACATCTTTTGTTTTCAATACAGTGCCTATTAAGTCTCTCCCCTCTGCTGAAACTGTGTAAGCGCGCGTTCACAATTCACCTGTCATTTCCAAAGTCTTCGAATCGATGAGCACAAAATCCCCTTTTCCGTTTTCGTCTTTATCTCCCATCGTTGAAATCATGATTTCGCCAGTTGCCAGGCAGTGCGTCGTGTGCGGGTAACTGCAGTTGAATGACCTCATCTTGGAGCCGTCGATTACCTGGTAATGAGATTTTCGCTATGAACCCTCTATATAAGGGAGCTGAGAGAATGAGGTCTTTAGCAGTTTTCCCGATAGTAAGGGATTTACATTTAAGTTAGCTTTTTCGGAGTAAACTTTTAGGCAAAGTACCTTAAGACGTTTGCCTTGTACCAACATTTTATTTGAGTAAATTTTCGTTCAAATATCGTGGTTCATTTGTTAGAGTTTTTAGCTAGAAATAAAATTTTGAAGCTGCGTTTAAAAAATAACATTGCCATAGCGCTCTAAAACTCTTTGTGAATTTCTAGAACCCTCCAATTTTATTATTTTGAAAAAGTTACCTTGCTTCACGGCACTGTATAAATCTGTGTCGTACAAACATTAAACCTTACAGTCGCAAACGGCATATTGTTAAAACTTTAACGCCAATGTGGAAATCGTAATGTTGTGTTTCTACTACTATCATTCTCAAATTCTAACTACAAAGTGTAGTGTGAAAAGGACAAGCAAAGGTCTAATAGCCAATATAAGGAGTTCGCGAACTGTCTGGCTCCAGTTGGAATGTTGCAAGTTTAACGACAGATTCGGGATGAGTTCGAGCGAGCTAGTTTCGAAAATTGTACCATGGAAATATGTGACGCTCGGAGCAATAACTATGGTGACCAATGGGCTTTGGTCAATAATGGATGAGAAGACTATTTGGTGTGGAAATAGTTTGGGTGAACGGAGGTTACAATTATTAGGTACCAACAGGATAATAGTTTCCCTCGCTATCGGGGTCATTTTGTGGTTTATTTTGGAATTCTGAGCAATAGAATTGTGTTACGAGAAATTAACTTTAGCCCATTGTTCAGTACCTATGTAGCAGTGGCGAAGTGTCCATAGAACTCTATTTGTATTGGCTTTTCTTTGGAGGTTCGGAAGAGCAACTCCAGCGCTAATGACTAATGATAGACGTACTCTAGCACTCCCAAGTACTATAGGTATTTACACCACAGGCATACAGGTGGTAGGTAGACAGATGACTTCAAGAGTGACAACAAATAGTGATACGAATACTAAGATTTTTTTTTTGTCAGCTTCCCTTTTAAGAAAATTGGCCCATCGCCATTGCTATGTAGTTTGTTCATTTAATAAATTGACATTAAAAGTAAATTATAACATTTCACAACATCACCCTCGTATTCCACAAAGAATTTGGTAAAGGTGACTTATAGTTCACCCACATTTCGCCAGCTGCAGTGCGATTCTTGTCAAAACACCACGTTAACATGTAAGCGTAGTGAGGGCGAATTGTGCTGTCATTCCATAATAATGCTAGACATTGACAGTTCACTTCATCAAGTTTTCACGGCGCGACTTTTAGTGAATCGACCGGCATACTACGCTACGATTTTTACAAACATCTTTAGCTTTGTTTAAATTCATACACCCGGCTCATACAAGCATGTCGCACGCCAGTTGCCAGTACTACGCACGTGACCTTTCTGAAGGACATCACCACTGTATAATAATTTCCTTCTAGGGTACCCTATCCTGCCTTTTCAACACATTTTTCACCAGCTACGTTTTATCATAAACCTTTAACAGAAATAAGCCCCCTCAATATTACACAGTCGCCCTAAGTCTAACAATGTTTCGATCAGAGATTAAATCTTAAAAATGGGACTTTACTACTATACTACACTTTTTTAACCTAAATCCTTAAATTTACTAACTTCAAATAGCTATAAGTCTTAATTTATTTACCTATTCAAAGGAAAGAAATATTGACTTCACATATTTTTAATAAAAACAAAATATTTACCTTGTGTAAGAGGGTTATTTGATAGAACCAAGAATCCCTTTGAAGCTAGCAAGACGTAATATGCAATTTATGAAGAAATTGGCGTTTTTATTTACTCAACGCTTCACTTAAAGTGAGGTTATATTAAATAAAATTGCATTTTAGTAATGTTGTGAAGTATTTTACTCTGTAAAGTTAGCTAAATAAATAGACGCCTGTAAAGAGGATAATGTTTTGATGTTGTTTATTTTGATTAGTTTGATATTTATTCACGTTTTAGTTCGTTTTAACTTTTAATATTTGATTCATGTAAAACGAATCACACAATTTGGGATGGATTTTTTAGTATTTGGGTGTTACGATGAAATTATTATTCACTAATGAAACCAAACGTTGTACACTTGAACCGTGCTTAAGAAGTTGGTATCAATATACTTCAACAATGATGGGGACTGACAGCTCTTGAACGTGGTTTAGATTGTATTTGACACATGCACTTGTGCACTTCAGATTTGATGAAAAAATGTTCCCACGAAAAGTCAGATGAAGTAAACGTGAAATTTACTGTCAATGCCTAGCCTTAGTATGGAATGACAGCTCACTTCGCCTTTACTTCACACAATACATTTTTACTGGGAGATTTTAACAGAATAGCACTGATTTTACAGCTTATTTCATCGCTCACTTCACTTAAGATCATTGTTTGCGTGTTAAGGTCGCGTCATCATTTGACAATAAATCTAGCAATCAAGATCAGATTATTTTTGATTATTTTTGCATCAAACCTACCTAATAAATAAATCTAAGAATATATGTACAGTAGGTATTTCAGTAGTTATTTTTTCACGATTCTTTTACTTGTTTATTATCGCTCAAGTAAAACAAATAAATTCAATCAACTGGATTGGACAGCAGCCTCTTTTTCCTTTTTCATTTTCTGCCAATAAATTGATTCGTAAATCTGCATACAGCGTAAAACAACAATTTACTTCGGGAACAGCCGTTTGTTTCAGTTTTAACGCTTTCGCAATAAAGTTGTAGTTGCCTCGGAAGGAAAATCCCGAAACATAAAAAGCTAAGAATTAAAAAACTTTCCCAGATCTGTTGACATAAAAATTCAGTTTTATGACCAGCCTCTACCATTTCAGTAAAGCACGTACAAACTTTGGAAGTTTGCACGACCGCAACTGCATTTTTAAGGACCAAAACAAATTGTTCACTCTTCAATCTTGGACGCGGACGCTTGGTTGCCAAGCCGATCGTAAAATTGGACCATAAATCTAACAAACAATCTAGAAAAAACACGGATAAGTGCTCCGTGTGAGAATTTAAATTACGATCGACGAACGTACAGGAATCCGGCATAGACCGTAAATTGGGTCCGATATTGATTTATCGATAAATCCTTTATTCACCCTCGCATGTGCACTCTGCTGTAATTAATATTGTTCGCAGTCATTGAGTACTTTGCGATATACCGTGACACCTTTCAACGTTAGGCCCAGTAGATAATTAACGTCAGGCACAAGTTGTCTGGCACTTTCACTGAACTGGACATAGCCACAAGGTACACAATATTCAATTTGTTATTGAATATTGTGTACCTTGTGGCTAAAAATTAAAATAAAAATGAATGCTTAGTGCATTCATTTGTATTGATATCTTTTCACATAAGTATTTTTTAAAATTTATTTATTTACCTGAGCGAAATAAATGTTTTTATTCTTTCTTTCTTTCTCTTATGATTTTAGGGAATGTCACTTATAGTAGTAGTAATAAAAGTAAAAGTGTAATACCACTGGTTCTGAAACCCCATGTTGCTTTAACCGTCAGATCTGACATCATGTAATTATTAATAGGGATTGGTTTACGAAAGATCATAAAAAAAAAATTAGGGTAAAAATAAAAATTAAAAAAAAAATTATGATATTTTAAACTAAACTTTAAATAGTAGTGTTTCCAAAGGATAAGGTAGAGATGTAAGTATAGTCAACCCATATTTTGCTAGTTACGTTTAAGTCATATCAAATAAGGGTCGGGTAGGTACAAATCCAGTCCCGAACTAGTACTTACATGGCAAAAGCCATTACCACTTTGCCCGGCCCTAGAATCGAACCCAGGACCTCAATCTTGACGTAACAGACTAGTGACGAACATAGTTCGAAACAAATCCCTAGAACATCACATTGTCATATAAAGTAAATCGACTATGTTCCTAACTCTGACGCTGTTCTGTTAACTTTTTGTTTGCCCACACTTGTGCTATCTAAACTTTTCTGTACCTTTGCACCCATTGTTAAACGTATACTTTCAAGGTATTGTCAGGGAAGTTTATTTAGTGCTACAGGGGAGATGGATTCTTTGCGAATAGACATCCTTTCTTTACTCTCCGTTCTGTTTAGATAGGATATTGATAGTTTTGTTACAGTTATTTAGCGAGATACTAGTCTATATGAGCGTTTGGAGTAGTAGCGTAGTAGAGTAGTCTATTTAAGTATATTGAAGCCTATACGTAGTCTATATCTATACTTCTATACTAAATAAAGAGGAAAAATTTATATTTTTTTATGTAACAAATAAACTTAAAAACTACTGCACCGAATTGAAAATTTCTTTTACCACACAGCTACAATGTCTTCGGGTGACATAGGTTACTTTTTATCCCTATATTCCCACGGGAACGGGCACTACGCGGGAGAAGTGTAGTAGTGAGACTTTTTTCATGTGTAAAACAATAAGTTTTCTAATATTTAGTTACAAGTTTTAAATTGAAGATTTGCTGGTAAAAAATTATTCACAACGACACTACATCCATAATACCTATGCACACTTGCACACTTGCACACGATGCTTTTATATGCGCCTTTGACGCGTGTATACCCTTTGCAAACGCAATTGTTGTTATTTTATTGGATTCCGTAACCACGACAACCGACGACGCGGGATACGTGGAACGCACCTTTAAAAAAAAACCCCTATCGGTTGGCATTTAATTCACCTAATGCATACTTTCCTAACGCGGTCTTAAGCTCATATTTGCATAGCACTCAAAAAAATATAGGAAGCACTTAGTTGGTAATCTTCCCGTGATAGTTGAAGTATCAATCAAGGCAATTAGGGCCGTAACGGTGTAAGGAGATGAGGGCGAAGTTAGCTAGCTGGACGTGGTTTTCCGCTTTTATTACTGTCTTAGTATACCTACTTAGACAAGACTAGAGATTATGGAAGGATCTTCATAGGAGTACGTAATATAACTGTAGTGGAAGTAATGTGAGTAGTTTTTTCTATTAAGTAGTAGAGGAAGGCCAGAGAACAAAAAATCGATGTGTGAAAGATGAAATAAAGGAAGGTGTTATTTAGAAGATGGGAAATAAATGTACGGAAGTAGGAGACATGCTGTGTAGATGCAAAATGATTCGAGATTTTTTGAGTTTTATTTCTAGTCATTATTGTAAAATTATATATACAACAGTCTCTTCATACAAAAGTAAGGAAAGTAAGTACCCAATTTATTATTAAAGTCAAGTAGTTTCGACTTCATTGTCCGTTTTTAATCACACTACTCGAAACCTAAATGTGGTGCCTAAATATTTATGCACTGTTCCGCAGTCAAAACATAGTGCGCTACATTTAGTTGTCGGCTGGCGTTCGTGAAAGCGATAAATCCGTCTAGATGATGTTTCTTAATTTTAGATAAGCAGTTATTTCTTTTTAAACAAGAGATAAGAACGTCCTCAACATGTTATTATATAAAACCTTCTACTTCATTTTCCACTTTAATTTTTTATCATTTATTACATCACAAAATATTACGCCTGTGGAGAACACAGGCGTAATATTTTGTGATGTAATAAATGGGAAGGGTTATGCAGGGGTGTACATATAGTAAACCCATGTTTTGCCAGTTATGTTATAGTCACATGTAATAGGGGGCGAGCCCATTGTCAAAAATTGAACACAAATCAAGAAAAACTTGACATACTATAGGGATGTGGGAATCGATTACATTTATCCAATCAGAAACACAAAGTACGCAAATATCACTTACTTTATGCATCTTCGGCTTCCGAGGATCTGAGCCGACATCCACGATGAAAACCTTCGCAGATTGCACGGCGGGCAGAATAAGGAGGTCCCGTTTAAGTGAGGGGTCGTCATAGCAACTGGAGCAAACGTTCCAGCCACTGTGATGGAGCTCGTCGCCGACACTGCCGGTGTGAGTTCTTGCAATCACCTGTAAATATGCAGATAGGTGTAATATTCTGAAGCAGTAGCACGAAATCGTAACGTACGGGATCCTCTTTTCACGTGAGTCTCAAAAAAGAGGAAGGGTAAAGGGTAGGACAAAATTACAAAATAACACAAAGAGGTGAGGGGTAGTAGTAAAAAAGAATAAATAATTAAAAAAAAATTCTCTTACGAAGTCTTCTCAGAAACATTGGTACAAACCTACCTACAATATTTATATAAAGTTTTTACTTAAAAGTACTAAAATTGACACCCAAACAAAGCTCGGGATTATAATTTAAGGTAGTAAGCTGGCTGATTCAACTAAAGGCACCCTGTGAAAAGTATACTGTCAATGACTAGCATTAACCAAAGTATTCTATATAAATTTATCCATTTACATTTCAGTGTAAAAATGCATGAGAGATATTTTTCAACGGCATGTGTAGCGAAGTCAGATGGAGCTCCATCATGGGAGGCATAAAAACTCTAACGCCAGCACGCGTAGCATGATCACCGAAGAAACGGTCTTTGTCGTGTCTCGGAAGAAAAGAAATTAAGTGTTCATGCTACGCAGGCAGGTTTATTGAAAGAAATTTGACAGATTGAGGTTCCTGTCTATATAATCTGTCACTTTGCCGATTCGTCTGTAGACAAAGGCCGTTTCTTCGGTGTTCAATGTGTTCATGCTACGCATGCTGGTTTATAGGTAACCACACGAAAAGCCAAGAAGGTTTATCTTTTAAATATGTAATATCCAAAGTGACCTTGAAAACACGTATCTGGATTTACATGAACACGTCTTTAAAATAATAATAGAAGTACCCGCGTAATGCCACATTTTGTATAAGTATATTACTATTTTATACTAATTATAGTGGTTATTTATTTTAATATTTTTTTTTATAAATTGTTACCAGTTATTGTGAATGAATATTTTCCATAAATTGAGTTTTGTCGTATCTTTTTAATATTTAATGTGTTATTGTGTATTTATTATAGGTTTGTTTGTAGGTTTGTTTGTGTCAACCTATAATAAATATAGGTTTGTTTTAAAAAAAGCAAAATAAATTAAGCATTTAAGTAAGAATAAGTTGAATTGTATTTTTTTAAGTTGTAGACAATATTATTTGTGAAGCAACCCAAAATAACATCTGTCAATTAATTGTACCAAAGAGATTTAAAAGACTTTAGAGCGGGCATGTCAAGGAAATGTCATAGAAAAACTTTGATCCCATGTCTCAGTAACGCCATCTAGAATAATATATGAATATTGGAGCGGCAGCGGAGCGTACTAAAAAAAACTCATAGACTTGTGTCCGGCAGGACACACTTTTTCGGACGAAAATTTTGTTTGTGATGTCCGGTCTATAGGTATTAAAAGTCTTTGAATTGTACCGACGCCAGCACAACAATTTACCCCGATGTGTCCAATTTCTTTGATCGTTTTTCAACTTAATGTTAAACAGAATAAGGTTTATATTCATTTGGGAAAATTTTACACATTGGGGTAACTTGATGTGCTGGCATCTGTACAAGACTATTGCCCAAAAAATCTTTTGTTTGACTTTTTTGATCCAGCCGGTTTGAAGTGAGTCGCGGAGAAACAATTTGACTTTCCTAGACACGAGTTTATTCGACGATATTCTACTTTTAACGCTTAAATAAACCTAAATGCATCAGTTGTCCCTTTAATCACAGCGTAAAAAAAAACTTCAGAACATCTAAAAGGAATCCCATGATCCCAGCTACAAATCCCCGGCAATATATTGCATTCCGCTTGTTAATTTAGTCCCGGCTGGTACTGCAATGGCAAAGTACACAATAATACTTCCTACTGAATCCTGAAATCCCTGGATTACTGGTACGTTATTGCCTTGCGACATCGCCCGACTAAATGGCTGGATGTAAGGTTTTATGCGCTAATACAAAAGTAGTGCGTAATTGCTATTTTCTTGTCGGGAATATCGCTTGTATCTCTTGTACAGACGCCAGCACATCAAGTTACCCCAATGTGTCAAATTTTCCCAATTGAATATGAACCTTATTCTGTTTGACATAAAGTTGAAAAACGATCAAAGAAATTTGACACATTGGGGTAACTTGATGTGCTGGCGTCTGTACATTTCCCGAAAAAATGTGTCGTGCGCGGACAGATTTCGGTGTAGTAATTATTTTCTGAACGCTTCGTCGAGAAAGGTTCGAATAACGTTTTTGCGTGAATAATCTTCGTCTGTATTCGGAAATATTGTTGTGCCTATAATAAGATATTTCCCTAAAAGGAATTGAATCATACTATGATAATTACTGCGTTGTTTACTGTTTGGCTGTGAAGTACGAGTAACGTCTTAAATAAGTCCAATTGCGGAAATGAACATCTGTTGACACAAGCAATTATAATAGACAAAGCAGAAATTTTTGTTTCTTGTTCTATAACGAAGAAATTTTCTACGCGTTAATCACTGAAAATAAAACATATTTCTGTATTTTTAATAGCCCAATTCTTGAGCACATATACCTACTTTATTCACATGCTAGTGTGGACATACCTAGATAGTAGTGCCTATGCAACATAGATTCTACCTAACTAAGCAATACAAAATAAACAAACATATTTTAGGAGCATCGTACATTGATATCTTTTCTAGTTTCTCTGATTTTTAATACTATCCACGTATTACGTACCTATATACAATGTAAACGCTTTCACCAAATTATTTTGTGTGGGTTTTATCGAACGCCACGCCGCGCGCCGTACCTATTACAAAAGGAGTTCATAAAACATTCAATATTTTATTCCACATAGGCAAAAATGGTTTACCTTGATTGACATGAAACTCGCATAGGATAAGCTGAATATTGGACGTGAAATATTTAAAACTTTTATTAAAAATCCATCGGTTCAACCAGATTACGGGAGTGTTTTTGTGTCATTTGAAATGATATTTTAAAACTGTCAACTGTTAACTTAAAACCGGATAAACCTAACTGTCCTTCATAATACCTATGTGAAATAAATCTGCCTATACCTAGTGTAAACAATATAAATTCTGTAATATACTTATTCACTTGTTTTACTGTAAAAGATATCAATAAATAGGAACTGTTCTACTTTCCACTATTATTTATTTATTTATAGTTAATTAAAACGGCACAGGTCCAATTACATTAATTAACATGGAATTATAAATATTAAAATTTTATTATTCAAATAACATACAATTCAAAAAATTAAATTGAAAGATTTAAAATTCGTGGATAAAATTATTAATAATTATTTGATTAAATGGTTAAATAAATTAAATACATCACAAACTAACAACTAACACGTAACAGTGGACACCCTCGCATATTGTCTCTCACAGAACACCAGACAAGCACGCATTATTTTCTTCCATTCATCAGCAAACACATCACATTCAGGGTCGGCAGTCAGGAGGGCGTTTAGCATCCTTAGGGTTCGACATACTGGGAATTTGGCCCTAGCAACAGATCTACAAAGCGGTAGTGCGAACATATTATGACGGCGGCTTTGACGGTGCCCAAGGTATTTGTCGGGCACAAATAGGCGGCAGAAAAGTTCGTTGAGCTCAGGGCAGCCAATACGACCGCTTAGGGTTTTACACTATGTTCGTCTTCGATCATTATTGATCGAAGAGGTTCGTAGATCTTGAATTCTAAGTGCCGAACCTCTCTTTTAGTCTTATAACCTTTCAATTGTGTCAATTAGAGTCACAATAGAAATACAATGGCAGCGCGGACACCGATGTCCTCTTGGCGTTTATTAAACCCCGGCGAAGTATACATATAGTTCTTTTTATAAGTCAACTAGCAGACGTCACGTGGTTTCACCCGCGTAGTTCCCGGTCCCGTAGGAATACAGGGATAAAAAGTAGCCTATGTCACCCGGGGATAGTGTAGCTTCACAACGGTGAAAGAATTTTTCAAATCGGTCCAGTAGTTTCGGAACCTATTTAGTGCAAACAAACAAACCTATCCTCTTTATAATATTAGTATAGAAGAGTGTTTGATTGAAATCACGAAAATGTAACATAATCGATATTAATATGCCCTTAAACCCCTGTTATGGGTTGGCAGAGGCTTCCCCTAATAAATCCGTTTAAGTATATGGGAGGAACAATAGAGGATGTAATCGCCGCACTGACAGCAATTTTACATAAGTATACATACTATACATACTACTTACATCAGAATAGGTAAATTAAATTGAAGAGTAAGTTGGTAATTATAACACATACCTATAGTATGTTTATCGAAAATATATTTTTTATTTTGGTCTGTTTGGTGTCCCTTTGCTTGTTTGATAACATCTGAAACGGATACTGATATAATATTATTCGTACCCACCACGCCACGTAATGTGCGCGTAGCACAATTTTGAACTTACTAGGTGTTCTTAGCTTAGGTTTAGTATTTGAAGTTGTCATTGTTATGTCCAAACTTTACTTAAGGGTTGATGAAAACAGTGGTGTAATTAGATTATACCTCTTATGTATTTATCGAAATCTTTGTTTTTAATCAACTTTAAGTTGTGCGTATGAAGTTGATTTCAGACTGACTAATGCTACAGAAACAGTGACAAAAATGTAGGTACTTTTAATCTAATCTGAACCCAATTCGTGAGTAATAAAGTTTATTTTGCAAAAACACATACTTGTTTACAGTTTTGGAAACCCAATCACAAACGCATGATACCTGTATACTGCAACCCTTCTACTTTATTTAATTATGTCATTGAATTTTACGATACCCAGTACCCAAGGGAGAAACGTGAGGTTGCTTTTTGTGTTCAGGTAAGAATTTCATTAGTAAACCAACTGATGCATTTTACGGTTTAGCTCAATAAATAAAAAGGTGTAGGTAGGTTACCTAAACAATATTCGATTTTCAAGAACGGCACACTAACGCACGCACGCGTCCGTTGGCGGCGCGACGCGACACTGAGGTCAAGTGCGGCTAGTTAGCCATATTTTGACGTGTTGCTTGCTGAGCGCTTATAACCTACCTACACCTTTTTACTTATAATATCATTGAGCTAAACCGTGAAATGCATATGGCATGAGTAAAAGAACGCAGAAACGCTGTGTACTCGTAAGTAGATAAGTAGGTATGCTAAAGACAAATAAACCCTCTTATTGATTTTATTTATAAAAAACTTGTGTCACTATGTTTGTCCTCAATAAACTTCGGAACTCCTCACCACCCTTCTCTTTGCATCATCTTATGGTAATCAGGTAGAAAATGCCTAAGGCATTAAGGTCCACCTTTATACAGGGTTATTTTTCAATGACCGCCCAAATTTTCACAGGGTGTTCTACCCATGAATATGAGCAACTTTCCCTATGGGACCAACTCAGAAATCACGAGAGAAAAATCAGCTGTTTCATACAAATGTTCAATACCTACTCGACTAAAATGTATAAAACAGCTGATTTTTTTTTCGTGATTTCAGAGTCGGTCCCATAGTGAAAGTTGTTCATATTCATGGGTAGAACACCCAGTGAAAATTTGGCCGGTCATTGAAAAATAACCCTGTATAGCTTTTTTCTTGTGCATAAGTTTAATAAATAAATAAAATCCTTGGGCAGTTTTTATTTATAGCATAACCTAGTGACAGAGTGACAGAATACCCCTTGTATAAACTGGTTGTCAGACTTTTGGGGTTCTGACAAATGGTACAGCTGAGATGAGACCAGCAGCTGGTAATGAATGGTCACATTGAATGTAGGTATATTTTCAGAATAACAGCGCTATTATTGTTTTTCCATAAATTTCGTGGCATCGTGCTGAGATAGGGGCCTTTTTGGCCTCGCACAGGTCTTTTTGTTATTTAATATTGTTAAATTTAGTTTTATTTTTAAACTGTTAATTTCCTGTGCGTGAATAAACATATTTCCTTTCTATCTCTTATTTTTTTATGTTTAAGGTTTAAAAATATTTAAAATGCTGTGCCCTAGCAGGCCAATAAGTTATAAGACCTACCTATTGTTAATAATATAATATATCTATTTTTTTTCTGTGCACTTTACAATAAAGAATTTGAATGTCAACTATGGTTTAAGGGACAATGGAAACATGGGCCATGGTATTGTGGAATATTATTTATTTATTCATTATTAATAGGAAACAAATATACAAATCGTTCTAAAAGGGATAGAGGAAACAAGAGTGGACTAAACAATAATTCTTACCTGATTATATGTCCGTGATTTGGGGTCCACGTCAACCGTGGCTAAATAGTCTTGCTTAGTAGGGTCCGGTTGGACACAGATCACGTAAAGGAGTTCCTCTCTTGGCCCATTCTTGAAGGCGTCTAAAGGAGTCGCATAGCCTGGTCCACGTTTACCTGTGAACAAAAAATAAAAATCCTGTTGTAGGGTAGTGTTGTAATTTTTTTATTGCCATAAAATTACCTACCGTAATAACGAGGGACAGTTAGTTAAGTTTCAATTTAAAGTTGACAATGATATTAGTCTCATATAAATCAAATAAAATAATTTATTTATCAAACATCTAGATTGGTTTTACAGATGGGATGCTTTGAGAATATGCTCTCTATGTTTTGCCAAATGATGGCGTACAAAATCAGGAAAACACAAAATAAAATCATACATAAGTAAATTACACAGACAAGAATAATTTGGTATGTCAATGTTCAGTTAATATGTCGGCGAATGTGTATAAAAAAAGTATTATTTCGTATGCAACTACTTATATAAATTACATTATAATTGGTTAACGTGTCACTCATGCAATAATATACACCCTTTATCTATTCGAGGAGTTAAAATCACCATTAAAAATTGGCTACTGAAACAAGATTATGAGCAAACGGAACTTATATTACAATAACATTTAGTGAAACACCCATTTACTCACACTTTCATTCATGCTCCCATTTGCACACACACACACACACACACACACACACCGTCATACCAACAACTCCAACCTCCCATTCTTCTTGATTAAAATTAGATTAATAGGAAACTGTATGTACTGCATTTATTTACATAATCCTTTGTCACCAAAATACGAGAAAGGCCACTAATTTCTGTAATACAGGTCATTGAACCTAGCTCAGGAATCAGAGACTTTGAAGCGCTTTGTAACTATTTTTATGTGGATAAAGATTTATTATTATTATATTATTATTAATTCATAATAAGTACCAAAATCAGCAATGCTTTTTCATAAAAATGAACGGAAAGTAAAGGCGCAGTGAGTTGTTATCTTACATACTAAAGCTAGGGATTGACAGATCACTTCAAGTTTACTTTTCGCGTAGACATTTTTCCGAAATAGACCGGCAGGTCGTTTAGTTCTTGTTAGGGCTAAAAAAGGAAAATGCCTAGTCTTCTTTAGATTCATCGAGTATCGTGCTCGGAAACAAGCAGGACCTAATTGCGGCTCTCCTTGCCTTTTTATATGCAAAACGGTTTGAAGCTGAAAAGTCGCCAGACTACTTGAGCAATTAGTTATTGGCTAGACTACATTCAGCAACTGAAGTTTATTACCCGTGCTGCGGAAAAAATGTGATTCTAATTTTAAATTAAATTACTATTAAATTCCATAAATGATAAATGATATTTATTTTTGTAAAATAATAGGTTTTTACAAACACTTTTACACGTCACCTTTTTTAGTAAATGAGATCGGTATTTCACTATTTGACTACTCTGAGAAGAAACACCGAAAGAAACTCAGAGGTCATAGTCTCTTTTAAAGTCCAGACATTATCTTGGTCAAATCATGTAAGATCCATGCAGATTAGTGTCTGAGATGGTCTTTTGAGGAAAGAACCACACGGAATGAGGGGACCAGATCAGTCAGTGCAAGCAGTTGTCAGTAATCGTGAGCTCAACTCGGAACTTGAGGAGCTCCACGTGCCGACGAACAATACCAAAGAAAGAACATTAGGGTTGGTCCCATAAAGAACTCAAACTGCCAGACAAAATGTAAAATAAATAAATTAAAGAACTTAAAAAGATTTAGAAACAAAAATCTAAAAAAATAAAAACTGAATCCACATAGTCCTTACATTCACAATAAAAAAAAATATAATATACTTTCAAAGTAAAAATACATGTCAATATACATTCAAATATGTCAACAGTGTAAATAATAACATAAAAAACATTTGATACAAAAAACGTCATAAACCTTCGACATAATTCCCAATGTCTATGACTGTATATATTTATTTATGCCGATCCCAAAATTACAAATGCATTCGGAAATCAACTAATAAAAATCGACTTTCCCTCCAAATATTTATTTTGGGGAGTCCAATTTTCTTTCAAAAATAGAACTGTCAATTCGTATAAATCGTCGATAGGCATCGAAACGTTATTTTTTCCCGCGTAAACGAGGGTAGCGGACAAACATGGAGGGATGCCACCCTTCGCCATTTTGGTAATCACGTCAGGTAATACTTGCATATAAATTACTCCTTTGTTCGGTTTAATCCCATCAATAACCCATTGTTTCGGCTACAAATTGCGTAGCTTGTTAGTTATAGATAAACATACGGGCATATTAAATCTTCAACAATAGACTTAGATACAGTGTTGGTATTGGAACTTATACGTAATAGAGAAGCTAATTTAGTTGTAAGCACGATTTTGAAGTCATAGGTAATTTTTTTATAATGTTGCTAGTTCCCAGTTTATATTTGTATTAATTTTATGTCTTGCTTTAATTTGAGATTTAGTGTCAGCAAAACGATTTTTTCAAAGATTTTTTTTTGTTCTAATTGCTAATTTTTTTTTCTTCTTTTGTGTTATTAGTGACTAGTATGTTGTTAGGATTTTTAAACCGCCCATGACTTCAAATGCCGTCAAAAAATATCCTCACGATGTTTTCCAATTTATAATCAGGTAAAACAAAACTACGTGTACAACTGTAATCTTCACTACCGTAACACCCTTTATTTTATTACATTAATTGCCTGTTACGTAAACAAGGTTATCTCCCCTCAATCAGATTAGAATATTTTTCTTTCAAGACTGATGGTATCAATGTCACGCGATCTTATACTGTATATACTATGTATATACAGACGCCAGCACATCAACCTACCCCAAACTGTCAAATTTTTCCAATTGAATATGAACCTTATTCCATTTGCAATAAAGTTGAAAAACTATCGATGAAATTTGACACATTGGGGTAACATGATGTGTTGTTTGTACCAACTGGTTCCCTTTAATTTATAGTGTTTGAGTTGATAATAGAAAGGGATGGCTGAGATTACGTTTTATTGGAAACGGGAAACTAAGAAATTAAGTATTTATTCATATTGACTGGCCTGTTGGTCTAGTAGTTACTGATCCTGACTGCTATACCGGAGGTCGTGGGTTCGATTCCCACCCAGGACAAATGTTTGTGTGATGAGCAAGAAAATTTGATCTGTGTCTAGGTGTTATTTATTTATAATATGTATGTATTTAGAAATATATAAGTATGTTTATCAGCTATTTAGTACCCATAACACAAGCGTAATCCACGTAATGAAAACAAGCGTTTCGTACTAAAGTTTAATAGGTACCAGCTCAACCAAAAAGTGTAAGCGCGCCTTATGAAGCTACGTCTGTTTTCTTCAAAATCTCAGGCTGAAGTGTACCCACTGTACACCTATGGGAGATACTATGATACCCCTAGGGAAGGGGGCAGGGAGGGGGAGGGGTGGAGGAAGGAGGAGGTGAGAGGGGAGGGGACAGGGGGACGGGTAGAGGCAGGGGTTGGGAGGGGTTAGGGACGGGAAACAGAGGGTGGGGTGAGGGAAGGGGAGGGAGGGGTGATGGGAGGGGCGTGGGAGGTGTGGGGGAATGGGAGGGAGGGGGAAAGGGGGAGGAGAGGAATGGGGAAGAGGAGAGGGGGAGGAGAGGAATGGGGAGAGGGGGAGGAGAGGAATGGGGAGGGGGAGAGGAGAGGAGTTGACAAAAAATGCTATGCAATAGCTTTACCGCGGCAGTATCCGAGTGCCACACGTCATTTTTAGCCAGTTACACACTTTGAAATCGCATGTAATACCATCCAGGTGAGTCTATTGCCATCAATCGGATACAAATACAGTTTCATGTTACTGAAAAAGCCCTGACGAAGTAACCCAATATAACTTTTACTTCTTTAACAGTAGTGATGACACATGACTGAGTATTAGACCTTAACAAAAGTTTCTATATAGAAGTGCGTAGTGCTTTTGTTAATCTAACATTTTTTATATTACCTTTTACTCCATTTTATAAGTGCCTTAGCCTTAAGTGTATTTAGTGCATAATGTATCCTTATTTCTATTATTTCTGTTTTTTATCGTGCTTGTTAGTGATCCTAAGATTTCTGTAACCTATTATGTTTTTTTCTCGTGAGAACCTGTGATTGGCTTTGTGTTGCTTATTTAATTGTTAACCATCTGTTACAGCTGTTGGTTCTCCTATCAATAAATAAATAAATAAAGAAATAAATATTGTCAATCAAAACAACAAAAAATTCCGCCACACACCAGGAAATTCAAGTAATAAAGTTCAATTTTTTTCCTAATCTCTTTATCAGATCAGTATGTAATCTGTAAGATTTGATCAACGATCAATTACATAACCGACGTGTTTACATTGCTTCTGCAAAAATAAAACACTATCTGTAGGTATGGGTACGCTTAAGATAATTCGTAGATAGGTACATAAATGGCCTTGCAATTATGCAACAGTATAATACAATCTATTTAACGACTGTCTGGGACACTGTTTGTATGCTTAATGCAGTGACGATGGATTAGGAATACATAGTAGTAGAAGACTGTGTAGTTATTGCAATGTTAATGGAAGCTATTGTATGATACTGACTATTACTGACATATTAGATGTTCTAAGTAAAGTAGTAGACGTCGTTTGCTTATAGTAAGACAATGAAGTCATGATAACTTAGTTTGGTAGATGGTGTAATTAAAATGTCTTGATATAATCGATATCCAATCCCTCAGAATTTGTGTTTTAGCTATTTACGTCAAGCGATTTCACCAGCGTAGTTCCCGTTCCCGCGGGAAAACAGGGATACAAAGTAGCCAGTTATATCACCCGAGGACAGTGTATAACATCCCAACGAAGAAAGAATTTTTCAAATTGGTCCAGTAGTTTTTAAGTTTATTCGTTACATGCAAAAATACTAATCTTTAGTCTTTGTTATAATAATAGTAGTTTAAACTAGCACTTTTCCGCGGTTTTCGATTTTTAACATCCCTTCTATCTTCTTAGTTTTGCAAATAAATTATAGGTAATGACACACAATCATGTGTCTTGTCATTATTTAAATGATTTTATTTTTATTAGCAAAATAACTGTCCTAATAAATGGTTTTCATTTTATTAGTAAAATAATTGTCCTAATAAAATGATTTTCTTTTTATTAATAAAAGAATTTTCAAAATTGGTTCAGTAAATCCAGAGGTTATTCCCTATAACGTCACAACCTCACAAATTTTACCTCTTTATATAGTAATATTAGTATAGGTAACGTAATAATCGCCAGAATCAATGAAGAGATAGGCAGAGGTGCATCTGTATTCACCCACATTTTGCCAGTTATATTCAAATCTCATGTAATAAGGGGCGAGCCTATTGCCATCAATAATTGGGCACAAATCCAGAAACCGAGTTGCTAGTGAGAAAGTATTATTTAGTTATTGTATAGGTATTTTTATTTATTTACTCCAAATATAGAAACATGCTTGCAGGCCAGATATACCTAAAGCAATACTTACTATATAATAGCACACAATCAATTTTGACCTGTTTTATTTCTATTCTATTTTACTTGTCGGTCTCTAACATTTTGTCGAAATTGGGTTTGTTCAGTGCAGACAATTCTTATTAATATTAATTATTAAAAAAAAATGAGTATACTTAAAATTTATGATGTTGCACGCTTGCCTTAAGTTGAATAAAATTTTTAATACTTTCTTATTTGTCGTTTAAAACAACAACATTGATATTACAGTAATTTTCTAATAGATCAATACCTAATGTTAACATAACTTTCGTATTTCGTACTACGCTTGACCTATTTGTCCTAAATGAATTCAACCTCTAAATCTCTTTCGAGGAATTTTTTTTCGGTATTGCTCCTAAAAAAATTATTAGGTGAGTGTCGAACAAGAATCGTTCAATGGATTTATGAATAAATCAATTTCGTGCGAAAGGCAACAAAGAGTATTAAAACAACGGCACACCAATCCTATTAGGAACCCACTTTAGATTATATCGATACCGTTCAAAAATTAAGACAAGTATCTACTTCGTTTGTCTCCACTTATTTCCGTTGCTTTGAGAATCTTTTAACTTCATACCGAGTTTTAATATTCAAAGGACATCTTGAATTTTTTCTATCCACAAAAATAAGGTTTATCTAAACAGTGAGATTAAAATCACTGGGGTTCGTTTGAGAGACCTCGTTTAAGGCGCTTTGAGGGCACGCCTCGGGCGAGGCAAGAATGATAAATTGCAACCCGCTTGATGTTTATGACACTTTTTTTCATACCATGACCTTTTACCGGTCTTTTATTTCGCTTATCGTGTGACACGGACGAATAAGTTTATTAAAGAGCTGACAAATAGCGACATAGGAATAGTCATGTGGAACACGATTTGTTAGCATATTGATTTGAAAAGGGAAACAAAATTTTATTCGAAACCTCCTACTGTTCGAAGTCAGTTAAAAAAAGTAGATTATAAGTGTGGTGTTTCTTTTTGTATTTCGAACTGACTTCAAAGATAACATGAGATTCTTGGTTCGACAAACTATTTATCAAATACCTACAACCAAGTCATGATATTGGACCAAATCCTTTAGAAAATACTCAATAGAGTTTCTTTCCCGAATAACTTGGGTATTGCGCAATTACTCGCTTCACTATTTCCCATTAGGATTGTGAGTGCAAGCGTGAAACCCCATGATTTCTTACCCTAGTGTTTGGATGTTAACCGGCCAAGTAAAGATGACGCTTTATAACTTAAAGATGAACACTATTGTTTTATTAATGGGCTTCAAACTGTCCAGTAATACATCTCTCTTGGTAATTGCCTACTAATTTGTAAAGTATGTGGCATTCTGTATTCAAATTTACTACTCATAGGTACCTACATTCAGTTAACGGGGTACACACATACATATTCTTATTTTACAAACACTATCCCGAAAAAACAGTTACGTATATTTCTGTAATATGCATAGAGATAGCGTTATCCAAAATGACTTAAATATCAATGAACGTCAATTTATAAAAATAAACACATGAATCTGTACAAACGTAACCTTCCTATTGAAACATCAGTCTATACAAGTTTTAAATACAAAATCCCAAGCTAAAGAGAAACCAGATAAGAATTCAGTTAAACTTGAACATGATTTTGGAAGTCAAAATTGATAGATATTAATAAAAATATGTACTCACAACAAGACATATTTATAACACTGCTAGCTGACAGCTGGCCACACTGATGATAGTGGAACAACTAGTCGGAGTAAACAAAGTATGCATACACAAACTGGTGATGATAACTGACAGTTATTGCTATCTCTTTCTTACTCCGTGAGTCTCGTGAGTAAGATATACCGGTTAGTAGGAGTGAATGATTTAACATTTAAATGTTTGAGCATTCAAAATACTCACTTTAACATTGAACTTGACATTGTGGATTTCAATAGTTATTCAAGATTGTGTTGCTAAGGCTGAAACTGTTATTGTTTTATTTGGTTTTTAATAATCTACAGTTTGTTACTTTACGGACGATCCAACTCAACACCTATGGAATAAAGTTTTAACCATTGTAACTATTTTACAGATCTTAATTTATGTCCTAGATTGAGACACAGAATACATTTTATCTGGGTATGTAAACTATTCAGTTGCCTAAGAATGCAAAACTAAACAAATGAATAGGTACCGAAAGAAATATTTTCTTATGAATTGTGAAACATCATACTAAATGTATTGGTGCTGAAATGCATCAAACACAATTATAGAACTAAAAATCCGTTCCATTATAACAAAACCATTTATGTAAATATGATTACGAATAAATTTAGAGAAAGCGTAAAACTAATACTTATTCATACAAGTACCATTAACTTAAAGGCTTCTATGTAACGTAATTCATAAAAGTAATTTCAATATAATAGAACATACGATAACTTATAAGCGTATAAAGAAATCAAACGGCAAATAATAATGAAGTTATAAAACTTCTGCAGTAATGGAGTCGAATAAATTCTTAAATAAGATTACGATTTTATTGTCAAAATTTTTGGTATTCAAATTGAATTATCTGCAATGGTAAAAAAAAATCATTCATCGTTATAGTCAGAGGCATACAGGCAGCACTAATTTCATGAAAGAGACAAAAATAATCTTTTTTGTAGGTACCTAGTATTATCAAAGATGATTCATAAACTGTTGATTAAAATGATGAACTGATGATTGAGTATTAATGATGCACAATAAAGAGTAGGTATTCTATTCTATTCTATACTATTAAAATGAATATCTTAGCAATGGTTTCGTTAAAATGGGATAGATGAAATATTTTTTTTCTCCTCTTCTTCTACTTATTATGTGTCCTTCTGAAATGAACTTTAGTAATTAATATAATAGTCATATTAAGTAAGGTGCTCTTTAAAAATCCTAAAGTTTTTCTTTTAAGTAACTAGTCACAAGAGAAAATACAGAAATATGAATGATGAAGTAAATGGAAAATTATTTCAGTCTCGTTTTACTAAACATAGCTTTAAAAAACCATTAAGTAAACACAAAATATAGCCCCACCAATTAATCTTGTCAAAGTAAAATTAGCTTCGTCAGCCTGCTCCACGGGAAACATCTGAATTTTCTTTTTTATCTCCAACAAAATCATCAAGAACGCCATTAATCAAGATACCTGAGCTAACCAGAAGACAGAGCGAAGTGGTCCTGCGAGTAAAATGTGAGCAATAATATCATTCTGTGAGCGTAACATCGTTAAGAACCTGCAAGGCGAAGATATACAACCACAAAATAAAATGCTCCATGAAGAAATAAGACAGACATATCGTACATACGTGCTCTGTGAAACAAACGCCTTGCACTCCGCATCCAATCGCACTTCGAAACACAATACGACTTAGAATACGCTTATTGTCAGTTCAGAATTTAAAAAGTCTCCCACGTAACTTGTATACAAATGTCTATCAATAAACTTAGCAACTATCGATGCGTTTATCTTCGTCTACTCAATAAAACTTTTCTCCGTCCCGCCTTTCTGTTATGTGTATGCGTATTACTGTCCTGCATAATTCGTCTAAGGCTCGCGTGCTGGTGGAATTCATGTCGGATTGAAATATGTCTGCTTATATTCTTGAACAGAATGTGCCACAAAGCTTTGTCCTTGTTCTTCCACAATAAATCTGCAGTCTTCTCCTTAATCCTACGCATATTTTCCTCCAGTCTCCTAGCTTTTATTTCCATTTGTATGAGGGAACGGGTCGTATTTGTCAAAAGGCGGTACAGGTATTCTTTTCTTCGCGTTTTCCTTGGCTCCGTTGCGCTCGAATTTATCATAGACTCGTATTCAGTGCTGTCCTCAAGCTCTTGAATTTCGTCCAAACTTGTGATTTGTGATTGCTTATTTTTCGTACGGAGAAATACGCCGGTGAGTAATATTGCGAGCACAAAAGTTAATAGCATGAGAAGTCTGGCATGGTTGTAGAGGGGTTTGGCGATGAAATTCATGTCAGTGAGTTGTAGGTTTTCGGTTTCATAACATACACGTCACGTTGCATCTGGATGCATGTTTTGTTTGTGTGTGAGCGCCGGGTTTGTGTTTCGAGGAACAAGTCACGTGGTCGGTACGGGAGCGCGGACGGCGCCCTCTCGCGACGTCGGCGAAAACGGCACTGGCTGGAGTGAAAACACGCCGGTGCGTCGCACCCCACGAATTTCCCCAATGACTTTTCCTCTTGGATGTGGGAAAGGGCGGTTTTATTTGGATGTGACAGCTATACTTAAACACTTTGCGACGCGGGTCGGATCGTGTAATTAAACCGCAATGTTGTATGACAGCGATTAAAGTCATTTTCGATGTCTGAAAACCGAGAGAGTGAAAATGTAATTGTTTTAGGTAGGTATTCATTATTATAAGAGACAACAATATGAACGATTATTCGGCAACGTGGACTAATATCTTATTTATTTGAAACACAAACTATTATTATAATTCATATACCTAACACGATTTTAATGTCTACAACGAAAACTTTATTTCAGACTATTATCGTGAATTTATTCTTTGTTGAAAAAGTTTTTGGCAAAAATTAGTGCTTGAGACATTTTTATTGTTAAAGTTTGAAGTTTACTCTTTCAGGACTGAATGTTTCCGAGACTCAAGGTGCGTAAGTAATGGAGGGGGAACCGCAGAGGTTCACCTACTACAAAATGAAGCCGGCATATTTTCACGCCACTATCTCACTATCGAAGAAGATTTATGTCGACCCCAAAAGAGTAATATACTTATGTCCTGCTCTTTTATGTGTGTTTTTGCGTCAAGATTTTCTAATGTAGGTATAAAATTCTCGTGTCACAGTGTTTATTACAAAACTCCTCCGAAATGGCTTGACCGATTCTAATGATTTGTTTTGTAAATGTATGTTGAAATTCAGTAGGTCTGAGAATAGGACTAAACTAATAAAAAATAAGTAAAACATATTCATTGGGTCTAATGCAGAACGAAGTTTGCCAAATTTTAACATTTTACTGATTCACACACAGAGAGAAATTTTATAGATATTAGGTTTATCTAGTTTCTAATGTACCCACTTATTCATGCTGTATACTTGCTTATGCATTTATTAAAATAAAGTTACTTTGGAATACTTATATTATTTGTCACCATTGAATAATTACTGAAAGTCGAGGTAAAAAGGAAGAAACTTTTCCCTATTTATACATAAAAAAATATTTTGTGTAAATCATAGTTGTGAAGTTCATAACACTTCACAGCTATGATTTCATAAAAATCAGTCCGGCCGTTATGGAGGCGTTTTGTAAGAAAAATCTGACATGACGTTTATCAAATCATGAGATTTATTTATGAATAATGATCAATTAATGACACTTACCATAACACATTTATACGTAAACACTCTGTTTACCGAAATCAATAACAATATCATGGTCTTGGCAATGTTATATTATGTAGTTTTAGTAGGGATTCAAATAAAGGAGTAAAAATATCGTTAAAAAAAGCAACTTTGAAAAGAAATTATACTAAGTAACTATTGATTTGAATAATCAACCACTTACAGTAAAATAAAATTTCCCCCAAGGTAACACTCCGCAATATCTTAAGTTTTATTGTTCTACGAGGGGTCGAAGTTTAAAGCTCCTGTAGATATCTTTGTTACATTGTTTTACTCTAGTTGTAATAATATCACATTGTTTGCAGGCGTTTGCGTTCTAACTATTTAAGCAAACTACGACCTTAGAACTTGTGAACACACGATTGAATTTAGATTACGCAAACTCTTTGCCAGTCGTCGTTAACACTTCGTAAATACTTGATTTATTGGCGAAAGACAGTTATTACCTTTCGTAAAACAAATGAAACTTATTGGACAAATAATTTAGGAAGTGTAAAACCGTTGGGACCACGTACCTACAGTTTAAGAGTATTTGGGATAAATACACACACAAACACACACAACATCACGCCTGTAATCCCCGAAGGGCTATGCAGAGGTATCCCTGGTAGGACACCTACATTTCGCCAGTTACGTTTAAGTCCCGTGTAATAGGGGGTGAGCCAATTGCCATCAATCGGGCAACTATTGTGTAGTATTGATTTTACTGACTGGATGTAAATAAGTTTGTACCTTTATCATTGTTGTGATGAAAAACTGCGTCTTTGAACTAGAGGTCGCAATCGCTATTAGAGGTCCCGGGTTCGATACCCGGGTCGGGCAAAGCGTTAAGTAATGAGTCTGCCTCAGTATCAGCCCGGATTCTGGATTTATGCCCGATTGATGGCATTAGGTTCGCCCCCTATTACATGACACTTAAACGTAACTGGCGAAATGTGGGTGCACTACTGGTATACCTCTGCCTAACCCTTTGAGTATAACAGGCTTGATGTTATGCTATGTTATGTGATAAAAGATAAAGTTATTTCTGCAGTTAGATCCTAACAAACTTTAAGAATATCTTATCAACGGCTGACTTCAACGAAGTCACTTGCAAAAATTGTGTAAGTATTTTTTTTTCAAATTTATATAAACACCATACGCTTGTGTACAGACGCCAGCACATCAAACTACCCCAAACAGTCAAATTTTCCCAATTGAACATGAACCTTATTGTGTTTAGAATAAAGTTGAAAACCTGTCAACGAAAATTGACACATTGGAGTACGTTGATGTGCTGGCGTCTGTACATTGAATTTATTTCACTTCAAAGTATTGAGCATCGACGCCGAGTTGCAAGCCTGTCGGTTTTCTCTTGATTATATTTCAGAGAATGTGCATCGCAATTGCACGATTTAATTCCACCAAGCCCTTTTCATCATCGGACCACCAGACGTACGGCAATGCGCCACCGGAACATGGCAGTTATCCCAACCATACGTACTAAACGCTTTGGGAACACATTCATTGTGCGTACAGCTAAGGAGTTGAATTCCCTACCGTAGTCGGTGTTTCCTGATAGCTACAACCTAGGGGTCTTCAAGTCAAGAGTGATCAGGTTGCTTCTAGGCAAGCGTGCTTCATCGTCGACCACATCATCACTCACCATCAGGTGAGGTAGTGGTCAAACGCGTGCTTATCCATAATAATGATAAAAAAAAAAATTGGTTGTAAAGTCGGTATACGGGCGAAAGTTTTACGTGACAACGACTTTGAGTGGTAAAATAATTTATGTCTGTCTCTCTCGCTCTTAGGCGGGCTAACCATGCCCGAGTGGAAGGGACGCGTGCCTCTCACTCGCTCTCATTGTGAGCGCATAACGTGAGCGGAGCGTAACGCAGTTTCTTGAAGTGTCACCCGGCAAACCAATTTATAAGACGTTGTCACGTCAAAAATAACATCCTCCAGTTACGTGTAAGGAAATGTTACCCTTAGCTATTTCTTGTCGTAATTTTTCACTGCACTATTTTGCCAGAACTCTGATCAATAGCCTTTCGAATCACAAACAAAGACACTGATGGTAACGCACGTGACCTGAATAGAAGAGCTCAACTACACTTCACCTAGCGAATACCTACCATGTTATGCTACAGCTTCACAAATACTTTGTCGTGTTGCACTTCGACATCGACCAATACATTAACATCGAAACATTACCACCAGTTAGTTATAGAATCCATGCGACTATTGTAGATATATCGAAGCGAATCGAATGTCGAGTGAGTTATCGCGAAGTTCTGAATCGGTGAGCAGTGATCCGATTTCGAGAAAATGCGATGCAGGGAAATTCGGATGTCGCTTGCATTGCTGACCAATATTGAGATATAGTAGTGATCTAGTGTTTGGCAATCTGTTATACAAAAACATCAAAGCATTTTCAACAGTACTTTTTTGTCTAATATTAAAATAATGCACAAATAAATTGAGACTTGATATGTAAAAACCTTATTATAAAACTTTGCTAAATAGAAATTAATCATAAAGTTGACAGTAAAACAATATTTAAATCGTGTTTAACAGAGTCGACATCGGCTTCGTTACCTAATTAACAGAAATGCCATCATAAAAAAGTTGAGATAAAGTGAAACGAGTGAGTGTGTGTTGCTACTTTTTAGCGCCTGGTGCCTGGTAAAAACACATTTCAAAATGTTGTTCTTTATTTCTCTGAGAACAAAAGGACAAAATAAACAGTTTAAGCGCTCACACTGGCCATGCATCTCGCGTACCTACCTTGGTGCCAATAAACCTTGGTGACAGTATTTTAGCAGAGAGAAAGAGATGAAAATCATTTATTTGGACGATATGAAACATTAAAAAACAAATACGAAAAGACAAAACATTATTTAAAAAAAATATGTCGAAGAAAAATATTATAGAACGATAGGGAACCCTATCCCTCTACTACTACACTACAAAAGGTAGTAGTCGTATGGATGTTCAAGTATAGGTATCGATTACTACTATCAAGATACTTTTAATCGGCATTTAAGCTTTTGACCCAGCAGCTGGTCGATTTTGTAAAACCTCTCCGTGAGAACTTTGGTGAAGTGCGCTGTCAGTATAATTATCTTAAGCTAGATGATACTGTCAGTTCCTACAAAGTTCTTTTACAGAATAGCTCTGCATTTTTCTCGAACGACTTAATGATTGTGTTAAATTGTCGCACGCGCGTTATTGGTTGGGTAAATGATTACTCAATGATTGATGATTTGCCTATCGCATCTCTCGACTTGAGTCTAATTTAAGACGCATTTAAAAATTCCAGAAACTGTAAGCATAATTTATAAATATTTTATTTAACGTTTTAAATACAAGTTGATTAAATGGTGCAGAAGTCTGTAAGGTAAATGATTTCTCCACTGCCAATCGCATCTCTCGACTTGAGTCTAATTTAAGCCGCATTTAAATTTAATTCCAGAAACTGTAAGCTTGCATCATTTATAAATAAATTGTTTAACGTATTAAATACAAGTTGATTAGATGGTGAAGACGTCTGTAAAACTTCGAAGTCTAGCTGAGTAACAACAACATTCTAAAAGCAGTAAAACATCACAAAACAAATTCTTTTTCCTAGCAATAACAATAAACAGAGTCGAATTTGTTTAGGATACCTAAAAAGTTTCGTGTATACATTCCAATTTCGTTTGTTACAAAAAATATTTTGCTGAAGTGCGCAAAAAGTAGGCAAGGGTAAATAAAAGTGTCGATATTGTTGTATCGACATTTTAAAAATTCATAAAAATATTGATTGAATGATACATTGTATTACTATGATTTATACAAGCCAATTAAGGCTGTAGCCGGAGGATCGAAAAAAATGCAAGATTTAATTAACACAATTTATTTTATAAAGAATTACAAAGTATTTAATACTAAAGTAGACGACAGTTGACCGATTCTATGTCAAAAGTGACGATTTCCACGATGCGCAGGTGCGGTGTAGAACTACATCACGTTTTGCTGCGTCGCGTCGGCGCCTCGTGTCCGTGGTTATTGCATTCTGTGGAAATAACCTAGATCCCTGTCAGTGATTAAGGCGCTGTGTGCGTATGTAACTAGCCTAGTAGGAAAGTGCTGTTTTATTATTATTTTTCATAATGATCTGTACCTACCTACTCATGTCTAGAAGCTAAGGTGTTTATTTTTCGCTAAGTGAAAAACTACTTTTTTTTTAAATCAGTAACAATAATCATTTCAATTTGTGTACCTACCTATCATAATTTATAGGTAGTGAATACAGTTCTTAAATAAAAGTGCTAATATGATATTCGTAACTATATCGATACATCTATATTTAATTGACAAGCCCAGCCAAAAGCTTTCTTAAAAGGTTAACGTATAATAAACGAAAGAAAACAAATCTGTTACCTATAATGAGTCAATGACTAATGTTTTAGTTTGTTTATAAATAAGATTCTAGAAAAAGATCGATTTAAAATAAAACATCCGATGGTGTAAACTTATTTATTATCGTCTTAGTTGTTTATTATCATATAGATTATAATTTGGTATGAACCGTACCACCAGGCGGATATTCGGTAAACAGAATAGCGTGCAAAAACTTACAAGAGGTGCACAAACCAAGAACAGTTAGCCAAATTATTCCCACAAACGTCTTCACTTCTCTTGATAATAACGATAAATAAACGAGACATTTCCCCATTTAATATTCCTTAATAAAATTCTTACTGATCTCAAGAAAAACAAGACAAAAATTCGATATTAATAAAAACATTGGACCCTCAGCCGACTGGGTTGTTCAACACAGCTGCCAACGATAGATAAGCGAGTAAGCGACCCCTTCTTTTAAGTTCCTTGTCTTAAATTGATTTTGGTGGACAAAGCCTATAAAATATTTACCGCCAGCTATAGCGGCAAAGTCTGTTCGGAAGTTTGTGTGCTGTGATTTTGAAGGCTATGGCTTACTTGTTTGGGTTTCTTTCCGTGTATAGTCATCAAATTATTCCGAAAGGTCAATTTTCCCAATTGAACATGGGACATACTCTTTTGCAGGTAGGTACCTAAGTTGAAATACTATCAAATAAATTTGACAGATTTTGGTAGATTGATGTGCTGATATCTGTACTAGTACGTCATTCAGTCCAAGAAAATAACATAATGTTGTAATCATAATCCCTTGGAAGTAACATAATATATTTTTAGATACTAACTAAACACCTGTATCTTAGATCGCGGTGTTAAAGCTACCCGTGCGATTGAACCTGATAATACATTATTAAAGAACTTAACAACAACCATCGAGCAACACTTTAACTGACACAGCACCTATGTTATTGGAGGTTCTCTTTTCAAAGATAGGAATGAGACACTTAAGATCTTGGGCCTCATATCCCTGAACCTTTAGAAATATTTTTTAGTTGTCGAATTCAAATTTTTTAATTCATATTTCATTCGCTGTGAAAAAAGTTAACAACGATGGTATGATGAACATAAAATGTGTCATTCCTCTCTGAAATCTATATCTATGTTAAGGTAGGTAGGGGGTTAATCTCTGGGTCTGCTTACCCGATTTTCGAAATTCTTCTACCAACAAAGTTGAAAAAGTACAAAATGCACGCTAACGAAGTCGCAAACCCAATCAAGCCGCAATTGAATAAACTGCGTTAACATTTATTGAAAACTTTGATATACGTAAACAGTAGGTAATTGATCCACGGTTACTGTAGGTAATAAATTTGTCGAAGGAGCACACACAACGTTCACTTATTATATTTTATAGACTCAGTCATCGTTACCATGCCATAAACGCCTCTAGAGTTCATAATGTTCCAGCAGTTAATATCTAACATGACTGGCACTTCGACCCAATGTAAGGTCTCTAAATTAAAACCTCTTAAGTGACTTTTCATTTTTATTTCCACCATAAAAGCAGAGAATAAAGTCGGTAGAAAAAGTACGTCTTAAACATACTCCTTACAAGTTTGTCGAAGCGTCAACTTCTAGTTATTAACCGACTTAGAAAAAGGAGGAGGTTCTCGTTCTTATGTGAGTTACCACAGAACTACGTTGTTTATGTTTGAAAAACGCTTCGATTTCTCGTCTTTAACCACCGCAAAGTACTTAGTAAAATAAATTATTCAAATCAAATCAAAAGTCATTTATTCAAATTAGGCTGAGGATCAGCACTTTTTGAACGACAAAAATTACAGAAGACAGTCCCGAAAAACGCCCGCCCTTCGCCAATTCCTAGTGTTTTTGCTGGGAAGAAGAAGTGGCGGACCAAACTCCCCAGCAACACGTCTGTCTGATATGTTAGAAGAACAGTTTAAACAGCATATGGTAATTAATAAACTTAATCATTTAAATTAAATAATTTGCTACATGCTAGCTAGCACACACCAATTTACAAGACAGTAGTAATAAGAATAGTAAGTACCGACGTTGACAACTAAACTCATGCAATTTATTTATTAAACTGTCAGTGCCTTTAATTCATTCGCGTTAAGAATGCAGTAAAAATGCAGTGCAACTGCAAGATAAAGGTGTATTCCACAGTGGTGTTAAATTCAAACAAATTATATTTTAAAAGATTAAGTTTAATGAATTTATAAAAATGAATTTGAAAAGATTTGATTGGTTAGGGGCCGGGCTAGGCCGACGGATAATGATGACTTTACTGCATTTTTAACGTATATTAATTAGTATAGAACAAAGACATTCAATAGGTACCTATAGACCGGACATCACGAAAAAAATTTTCGTCCGAAACTTGTGTCCTAGTTGGACACAAATCTTTGAGTTTTTTTTAGTACACTCCGCTGCCGCTCCAATTTTCATATATTATTCTAGATGGCGTTACTGAGACATGGGATCAAAGTTTTTCTATGATATTTCTTTGACATGCCCGCTCTATAGTATTTTAAATCTCTTTGGTATAGAATGACAACTGAATTCACCTTCACTACATTTTCACGGGGTGGCTTTTACAGAATAGCACAAGATGTTGATTATTTCAATCGTGTCAATTAGAGACACAATAGAAAGATAATGTCAGCGCGGAAACCGGTGTCCTCTTGAGGTTTAATTAAATAATTTACTCTCTCCATCCATTTACACTATCGATAACTACTTTTTACATCAATTCAGCCGCATTGTAGCCAACAGTATTGTTTGCTTGATAAACTTTTGCAGTATTAAGTTGAGTGTTTAGTGTGTATGAGTTTGCAGCTTGTACAAGTTCCGTATTAAATGAAACAAGTTTACGGTTGGAGCGACGATAGTCCCCAAGTACTGTTATTTAGTTTGATGTGGGTACATTTGTTCGTGTGCTTAATTGATGTTTATTAAAGAGTTACTCTAAAACTTTGTTGAGAAGTGAGAATCTTTCATTTTGCAGTCTAGTTTTCAAATGACGTACAGTGAAATGTGACTGCAAAAGTAACAGGCACTTTGTTACCTAAGAACAAAGAGATTTAAAATACAATAGAGCGGGCATGTCAACGAAATGTCATAGAAAAACTTTGATCCCATGTCTCAGTAACGCCATCTAGAATAATATATGAATATTGGAGCGGCAGCGGAGCGTACTACAAAAATCTCATAGACTTGTATCCAGCAGGACACACTTTTTCGGACGAAAATTTTGTTCGTGATGTCCGGTCTATAGGTATTGAATGTCTTTGCCTAAGAATAAGTTTGTTTGGTCTATTTGCGAGTGGAGTTTGGTAGCCACTATAGATTTCAACCATTAATAGAAGAATAAGTTAGTTTTGTAAGTAGCTTATTGTAATTGTAACCAACAGGCCTAGCCATATTACAAATTCTATTTCTACTATCGCAATCGATAAGGCAACAATAGAAAAAAAATGGCGTATATGGAATCAGCTGTTTGTCAACTGTAAAATGTATTTCATTTTTAGCCATATTACAAATTCTACTCGTAACACTTGACAGTTGACAAACAGTTGATTCCATACACGCCGTTTTCTTTCCATTGTCGCAATAGAATAGAAATAGAATTTGTAAAATGGTTAGGCCTGCTGGTGATTAAAAACATTATCAAAATATAGGCACATATAGGACAAAATAGTAGCATTAGTTAACGACAGACTGACCGCTAAACTTGTTACCTATCCATTCCTCAATTTGGTTAAATAACACAACTTAGAACAACTGTTTTTTTTTTTATTTAAACATGTCGAGTAGCTTACCCCGAGGGTCGACGTGTTTGAATTGACAGCTTCAGAAAATTGCTAATATCCAGGAAATGTCTATCTTTACTAATATATCATAAAGAGGAGACTTGTTTATTTGTAGGGACTTAACCAATGACTGAACCAATGTTTCAAAATCAAAATTTTTCCACCAAGCTATAATTATTATCACTAAGTTACATCGGTTTTTTTTTGCAAATCTACAAGGCAGTCGAGGGATTGTCTAAAAAAATCCGAAATTTACGCGAACAAAGTCACGAACAAAGTGCTAGGTATCATAAAAATGCTAAAAAATCCCTCTCTGTATCTTTAATTTGTGAAAATAAAAATAGTCTTCCTTTTCCAAAGTTACGCCTAGCCTAAAAATTCGCAGCTGTTCTACATATAATTATTCTTTCAAATGTAAAGATTTCACTGTCGACCAGCTAAGTGATTACTTAGATTTCTTTGCCCATTACAGTCATCATATTTCAAACATTACCTATATAAATCCAGACGTTTGGAAAAGGTTTGTTGATTAATCGATGAACTTAGTCTACCCTCCAACCATTTTTTAACGTCTTTCTCAATAAAATATTACTTTCAGCGTAGGAGTTTTTATACAGTTCGACAAAATAAGAAATATTTTAATGCCTTAATCAGCCTATTCAATGTTGAATTTATATGGTAACTTTAAATTCCTTATTTGCTTTCGTTCGTATCTACACTTTTACTTTCGTTGACAATCTTTCAAAATGTAAAGGTATTAGATACTTATGAATAACTTTAACTACCACCAGCTTGGCTTAGTGGAGCTCCTCAAGTTCCGAGTTGAGCTCACGATTACTGACAAATGCTTGCACTGACCGATCTGGTACCCTCATATCTGTGTGGTTCTTTCCTCAAAAGACCATCTCAGACACTAATATGCATGGTTCTTACATGATGTATCCAAGATAATGTCTGGACTTTAAAATAGACCTCTGAGTTCTGAGTTTCTTTCGGTGTTTCTTCTCAGAGTAGTCAGTTAGTGAAACTCCTATTTCATCTACCAGTTAAAAAATTACGTGAAAAAGTGTTTTTGAAAACTTATTTACAAAATAAACATCATTTTATCATTTTTTTTTATCTTACCAAAACCAATCATATAATTGCAAATTATCAAAGAGATTTAAAATACTATAGAGCGGGCAAGTCAAGGAAATGTCATAGAAAAACTTTGATCCGATGTCTCAGTAACGCTATCTAGAATCATATATGAATATGGCAATGGCATATATGACCATTCCAATGGCATAGGCTGGTATTTTTTAAAATTTAATATTGACAACCCGCCACTAAGACCAAGATTCACAATACAGATATGACTTTTTTCATACCATCCTACTAATATTATAAACGCGAAAGTTAATTGTGAGTATGGATAGATGGATGGATGTTTGTTAATCTTACACATAAAAACTACTGAATGGATTTCAATAAAATTTAATATGTAGTTAGCTGACACCCTGGATTAACACATAGGCTACTTTTTATCCCTGTTTTCCCACGGGAATGGGACCTACGCGGGTATGGGACGTCTGCTAGTTCCCCATAATAGTACATTATGATAATTATAAGTGCGGTAGGTTGGTAATTTCAGCCGAGGCAATATTGCTACAAGAAAGCAGAGGCTGTAATTTTCAAAGCGCACGTAAGTCATACGACGTTTTATAATAATGATTGGGAGAAAATAAATAAAACTTGGACTGAAATTTTCAACTAAAAACAATACAGCGAAAGGAAAAAGCGCGCGGAATAATTTTAACTTGATCACAAATTGGCGATGCCACTTTGTGATCAAGTTAAAAATAATTCCGCGACTCGCGATTCCGCTTTTACTGGCCACTTGGTCTAGTAGTTAGTGACCCTGACTGCTATGCCGGAGCTCGTGGGTTTGATTCCCACCCAGGACAAATGTTTGTGTGATGAGCGCGATCATTTGTTCTGTGTCTGGGTGTAATTTATCTATAGTATGTATGTATTTAGAAATATATAAGTATGTTTATCAGCTGTTTAGTACCCATAACACAAGCTCTCAAGCTTACATTGGGACTAAATGGCGTTGTGTAAAAAGTTGTGGAATATTTATTTATTTATAAATGTTTATTTTTTATATTTTATCTCCCAAAAATAATTTTATTCATAAAATGTTGACCACTTTTCTGACGTAAAAACACTGTGCTAAGATTTAAAAAAAGGAATCGTTCGTTTTAAGTCGGAACGTCTTGCAAACAGTGCGTTTTACATTACCATTACGCACTAGTGCGTAATGAGATACATTACGGTACTGAATTTGGCGGAATAAGAGACCCTTTACGAGCAAATGTGTTATAAAATACATAAAATAAGGTTTCAAAATAATAAGAAGCGTAAATGGAAAGCCATCTGGTCAGTATCAACGTGACCTACTAGCTAAGAAGGTTAATTTCGCATCTCGCTTTTTCCCACTTTCTGTGAAGACTGTAATAATGCTCAACACACTTTATCTAAATATATTTATAAAGGGGCTTGTATTGTATTTCAAAGCACGCAAAACGTGTAAAATAACAAATGTATAAAATAGAATAATAACAACAACACATAACATAACGTCACGCCTGTAATCCCCGAAGGGCTAGGCAGAGGCAAACCTGATAGTACATCCACATGCCGCCAGTTATGTTTAAGTCCCATGTAATGGGGGCGAGCCTATTGCCATCAATCGGGCACAAATCCAGACTCCGGGCTGCTACAGAGAAATTCCAGATAGAAAAACTCAATAACACTTTGCCCGACCCGGGGATCGAACCCGGGACCTCATGTTCAGCAGCCCTTGCGACCACTAGACCAACGAGGCAGTACCTAACACAATAACAGTCGAGTCAGACATATAATAGTATTCCATTAATATTCCCAAATTAAGCAGAGCTGGTGCAATGAGTACTAGATAAATATAAATTACATCCTACTCATATTATAAATGCGAAAGTTTGTGAGGATGGATGGATGTTTGTTACTCTTTCACGTAAAATCTCCTCAATGGATTTTAATAAAATTTGGTATGGAGTTAGCTGACACCTTGGATTAACACATAGGCTACACTTTATTCCTGTATTCCCACGGCCATGGGACCAACGCGGGTGAAACCGCGGGGCGTCTGCTAGTATGTTATAAATTACATCCAGACTCAGAACAAAATAATGATCGTGCTCATCATGCAAACATTTGTCTTGAGTGAGAATCGTACCCACAACCTCCGGCATAGTAGTCAGGGCCACTAACCACTAGACCAACAGGCCAGACAATAAGTATTAAAGCGTCTACGGTATAATAATTACGCAAAATAAGTGTGTGCGGTGATTCAATAATAATAGCCGCATATTCCGCTCGAAAGTTAACCTTTCAATCGTGTCAGAGAGAGAAAGTTAACCTTTCAATCGTGTCAGAGAGAGAAAGTTAACCTTCCAATCGTGTAAGAGAGAGAAAGTTAACCTTTCAATCGTGTCAGAGGGAGAAAGTTAACCTTTCAATCGTGTCAGAGAGAGAAAGTTAACCTTTCAATCGTCTTAGAGACACAATAGAGAGACAATGACAGCGCGAACGCCGGCGATCGCTTGGGGTTTAATGAATTAAGCCTAACTACTCGTACTAGTCTTTGGATTGGTGACCCAGGTGGTACATTACTTAGCGTGGTGCTCTGTACCTCTGAAAACACGTCAAGCAACTTGTTGTGGCTGTAAATCCTATGTGGAATAGGTAACCTGCTGGTTCAGTAAAAGTCATCCCGTGAAAACTTGAAGAGAACTGTCTTTGTCTGGTATTAGTATGAAATGACAGAATTATTCGCCTTCACTTCAACTACATTTTCACGACGTGATTTATATATGTCGGCGTCAGCGATGGCTGAGCGATGAGCTGACACCGATGGGGGTTTCGTGGTACCGAGTTCATAACGTAGAATAACAATCTCCATTGCAGTAATAACCTCACTTAACAATCGTAATCACAATACATAACTCACATAGTATTAGGTAACTGACAGTTTCGTACTGGATGTGTGTCTTCGTCGGTGCCTCAAATCAATCTGAGCTCTGTCCAGCTCCCACGCACCAGCACGACTCTGTCCACGTGACATTACCGAAAACACATTCGCGCCATTTTCAAATGATAAGTAACGTCACGCTGGTCACCATAGACTCCGTACTAAGATAATCAACCTCACAACTTATTATTTAAGAATATCGCTTTCCACGACATATAGAATACTCAACAACACTCCTGACGCCCGACTTTTGAACACCAGTCTTACCAAAAGGTTTTTTGCTATCTAGTACACGGGTTACCGAGATCTTATAGGCAGTCAGACCCATAAGAAATACTTTTGTTCTGCTGCACACAGTTATCTGGAAGCAGACACCAATATAGTTCAGAAGAAGCTTTTAGATTTTTGATATATTTTCCTTTAATTTCTATCTCGTTTCGTTTGAACATTTGGTGAGGGATAATCATAGCCTCTGGTCGAATTTACTTAGAATTTCAGTAAAATAACTTTGTTTTTTAATAAGCCTGTCCTTCCGCACTTTTAGGTAAAGTGCCTACCTCGAGTCCTTCCGAGAACACTTACTCGTGCCATTTTGATACCTACCCTTGCTGTATGTACCCAGATTTGGTTAGAACCAATCTGCAAAGTTTTGAGCATAGGCGTAGGATAGCTAGCCTTTCGGTTTTCTATAGGATACATTTTGGAGAGTGGGCACGGGAATTACATGACTTGATTCCGCCATCACCTTTCTACCATCGGACGACCCGGCCGGCGTACGGCGAGTGTCCACCCTTACATCGTTGGCACTCCCACGATTCGGACAAAGCGTTTCGCTTCGTCGTTTATACCACGTACATCGAAGGACTGGAACAACTTGCCTGCTGCGGTCTTCCCGTCCGATTATAATTTCTTGGTGTCTTCAAGGCTAGAGTGAATAGGCTCTTAATAAACTAGTGCGCTTCACCATCACTGATTGCATCTCTGCTTACCATCAGGTGTGATTGCAGTCAAGCACTGGTTTATAATATAAAAAAAAAAAATATACAGACGCCAGCACATCAGGTTACCCCAATGTGTCAAATTTTCCAATTGCATATAAACCTTATTTTGTTAGACATAAAGTTGAAAAACGATCAAAGAAATTTGACACATTGGGGTAACTTGACGTGCTGGCGTCTGTACCTACGCGTTCATCAGGGAAATTGCGTATCTTCGTTGATAGTTCACATTGACATCACTAACCAAAATGTTCAACGATTAACTGTCAAACAGCTAGTTTCGTATTAGCTATCATCAGTGTGTGTAGGATGACGTCACGAGCACTTGCAGAGATATAATTATGACGAACTGCACAGAACTCGCGTAGGACGTCCACCCACAAGGTGGACAGACGACCTCATTAAGGCCGCGGGAACGCTGGATGCGAGCCGCTTCCAACAGGTCTTATTGGAGATCTATAGGGGAGGCCTATGTCCAGCATTGGACTTCCTATGGCTGAAATGATGATGATGATGCACAGAACTCCGTCAGATAGTCACAGCAACTTTCAAGTCCACTTAAAGTGCAATACCATGTTTTTGGAAATTCTTGCTGTGCCATTGGAGGCGAGTCAGTCAATGGCAATATAAAAATAGCCCATCATCAGCAGCAGGTCATCTCTTTACCTTGTTCTTAATAAAATAACTTTTACTAAATATGACAGATTACTTGTTTTATATTTTGTGGTGTACCTTTGTCACTGGAAGAAGTTTATAACAAAAGTTTTCGCCTATGATATTCTTATGATTGATCGAGTAGCGATCGTTTCATCTTGCGTAAACAACCTTGTTTCTTTTTTTTTTTTTTTTTGTTAAGTATACATTTTAGGCAGTTACTGATCGGGTTATTCTTAATTTTAATTCAGGACCTAAAATTTAGAGATGAACTAATATTATTTTGGTATAAATGTTGAAGTCTAGTGACATAACAGTAAAGATTGTTTTTGTTTCACTGTCGTAAACTGCTAAGGTATTGTATCGATAAAACGATTTTGATGTGACGAACCCCGTATACAACATTTTTTTGATACATAGACTTTTACACCATTGTTGAGCTACAGTTTAATAGAACTTTAATTTATTCAAGGTTACTCTTTAACATAAACGTTACTAAAAACGTACGTAAACGTTAATATAGGTAGGTGAATAACTAACTTCAAATGAAATAAATAAAGTTAGACATACATTAATTTCTTCTAAGAATTACAATGATTCACATACATGAAAACATAGTCTTCTTATTGTAATAGTAACAAAAGCTCAGTACAAATAAGTAATTATAAATACAATGATTAAAAAGTTGACAACTGTAGGGTAGATGCAACACAGGCAAGTAAACATGGCAACACAACATATACCTATAGATTGATTACATAGAGCGATCGCAATTGGATGTGGCATGTTAAGTGTGTTTAAAGTTTGACAGTTTTAATATTTGTATTTTTTTTTATATATATAATGGGTCTACTCTTGACCTCAATCTTGTCTTGCGGTCACAGATGAAGTCGACGATGGAACGAGCTTAGAGCTCTTACACACGAGCGGCATGTTCCCAACGGCGAAAAATGTCGACATTTCAACAACGCGGCACACTACAACTGCAAGTGTTGCTATAGGTCGACTGCTGCCGTCGACGCGTCGACGGTTGCCGCCGACCCGCGTCGACGTCTGCAGTTACCTCTGCCGTTGGGAACATGCCGCTCGTGTGTAAGAGCTCTTACCCAAAAAAAGCCTATTAACTCGCGACTACGTACGTAGGTTATAAGTTAGTATTTAATTGATGGTGTAATATAGATAGTATTTAAATGTATTATTGTCCAATCCATAAATTGACCATTGTTGATGGTATAGTAAACCATATATTGTGCACTTTCTATGTTCTCGATATGATTTCCAAACCAACTTACTTTCTATCCTTTTAAATCCACACCCGACCTTATAAACGAAAACTTACTTTTCCGACCGTATAATCACTTCCCGGGTCACGCCCGCCTGAGTACCACCGTCGAACCGTCACAAAAAACATTTCGAATCACGCGGTCCCTAATTAATTTTGTTGGAAAAGTCATTGGCATACCAATTTGTTTTCACTAAGAACTTGAAGGGACGAGCTGTAATCGAGTATGTTTTGTCAATTAGGCCTCCACCCAGGGAGCCCTAAATTCCCATTTGCTTCTGAGTTGTCTGTGTGATTATCCTTTTAGAAAGGGGCGGTTGGAATTTATAGTTCTCTGGTTAAGTCCATTAGGGGTCGAAGTAACTATATATAACTGTCTGGTTCCACCGAGCGACCATTATCGTTGGTAGTATGAAAAATTAGATTAAAGGGTTACATGTAACTATGTGCTGGCTTGTTTAGTTGGTAGCGTTTTGGATTGTGACGGTAATTTGTTGGAAGTTTGTATCGGAATCCATGTTTGCAGCACCGGATAAAAGATAAGCTTTAACGCGTTACGCAATTGGCATATTGAAAAACTAAAGTATGTGACTGAAAGTCACAGCTTCCATTAACAATTTCCCAAACTTATTTGCAAATGAAAATCTGCTCCTAGCTTTTGCACAAAAAACTGGTCAAACTTTCTAGACCAGTCTATAACATACGCTACTTCAAATGAACTAGAAAAAACTCAAAAGCCCGGAAGGCTCGTTAATCGTCCACAAAATGTTATGCAAAAATATTTACGAATAAAAAATAAAATACTTGTCCCAGCACAGCCTGTGGGCCTTGAATAATCAACTTGCACAACAAAGTGCCGAACATAATTTACGGTACCCTTTCCCACAACCAATGGTCAAGCGGTAGAGTTCAAAAGTCCCACTTGAGTCCTGAATAGGAATAAATCAAATCCCACAACGCATTGGCAACGGTGGGAGGCCGCAGTAAGGCCCGGACTCCAACGCAAGCTGGCCGGCGTAGTTCCATTCTACTTGAGTAGGCAGCAAGTAGTTTCCACTTTTGGCGAGTGATGCGGGCGAAGTGACACGAGTAAGGATAGGGGTGTTACTGAGTTTCAGATTACTGAATTGTCTGTAAAGGACGTGAGCAAAGGTTATGTTCACGATTTCACAAAACTGTAATTAGTACTGAATTAAAGACAAAAAGTTATTGTGCAGAGCATTGTAAATAGAACATCATTTTTTGTTGAAGTGTGGACTGTTGTACTAGTGCTACAATATACGATATACAATATACGAATAAGTGAAAAAATACCAAAAAAAGAACCCTTGTTATATATTGTTATGGATAAAATTGGATTGAATTAAATTGTTTTTTTTCTGGTCAGTTATTTTTGGTTGAAAGTTAAAACATATTTTGACCACTGAGCGAACACGATATACAGATTTATTTATTATCAAACCATTAGCACCACATAATAATGTGACACAGCCGATTTAATTTCGTATATTTTTGTTAAGTATTTATTTCTACTTTATTTATTTTTTACTTTTCGTGTTCAGTGAAAACTAAGAATGCATAGCTTTCGCTGGAAGCATAGTATAAGGTTCAAAGTTTGGGGCCATGCATGAATTTTTTGCCGTAGAACCCTGCGTTTAGTTATTTACTACTAGGGTTGGCCCACGGGTTCATCCAACTGTGAATGCGCCGACCAACCCTCAAATTGAGTCTGCCTACATTTTTATTGTGTCTTTCGCACCACTTGTTTGGCTTTATTGAAAAATACTTTCCCACCTTTTTTTACATGAAAATCAATAAAAAAAAATCGTTTGAAAGAATCTATGTCTAATAATTAATTGATTATAATAATAATTGGGTCTTACAACATTTTATTTGCTAAAAACTTTATTTATTATTTATCAAGCGTTTTCTCAGGTATATTGAAGTCGGTTTTCAGTGCAGCAGTGATAGCCAGTGAACTGCCAAGTCATCAAGGATCGAGTTCGAATCCAAGGCGCCTCTTGGTTTTCGGATTTATGTGCGTATTGTATAACTATCACTTGTTTTAAAAACAGTGAAGAGAAACACCGTGAGGAAACAGGCATGCCTGAGAGAAATTTCTCAACGACAAGTTAAGCCAAATCAGAAGTCCATAGACGGCATTAAATCTCTGACACCAGATTAGGGATTAACCGTACGAAAGAAACGGCAGCGACATTTATCAGGAGAAATACTCACGTTTTGTTAAGAAAAATAGTATAATATTTTAAAACTATTCAATCAGATTCAAGGCTATCTTTGCAAGCGTTTTTTATTAGATACTGCAAAATAAAAATAACATTTTAAGGAATTACATCGAAGATTTTTTGTAGGAGCCTGAAATTGGCCTCAAATTATATGTAATTTGATTTTAACTGGCAAAACGTCAGTACTATAGAAAGATAAAGCTTTTACCCTTTAAGGAATGCAGGCGCGATATTATGTTATGCAAGACCTCATGACTAATCTGATGACCTCATATGCCTACTTGCCCCTTCACCACCCACCCTTACATAATTGTTTTTTACAATTACTTTTAGTTTTTGGTCCTAAATAAGCCAGGGTGCTAGTAAATCGTCGTAAACAGGCATCGACAAGAAAAACACGAAACTTTAGTCATTACTGCCAGAGAGGGAAGTCGAGAGTGCAAAGTTTCCTCTCCATCTGGGAGTGAATTGTACCCTCCCTTGACTAACTGAATCGAAAGTGTTAACATCTTGAGAAATCTTTTTGTACATTGTTAGGACTACCATTAAAAGTATTTGAGTGTGTCAGAGGTTTTTCTTTTACTAGAAAATGTGAGATTTTCGTACTCATTATCTGCTTGCAACTGCATCAGACTGCTTGGAACATGATTTTGTTTAGAACCGCGGAGTCGGGTGTTTCGATACATTTCTTATTTTTCTCTTATTTTGTGCATCACATTTTACAAATCGTCTTCTGAAGTGCAAGTCACATTATTACAACGGTAGCGACCATATTGATTTTTTTAATCGATGTGGCCAGTGTCACCCAAGCACCCAAGAGGTCCACATTATCTGATGATTTCTCATTCTTGTAAGAATCCTACGTTGTAGACAGTTTTCCCTTTTGACAAGTGGTCTGAATGCCACGCCTGAGGTCCTGGGTTCGATTCCCGGGTCGGTACCTATATTGTTATTGAGTTTTGTTATCTGGAGTTTTTAGGAGTATTTTAAGGCGATAGGCTCGCCCCTATTATAATGAGACTTAAACATAACTGACAACGTGTGGATGTACTTAGGTACACCTCTACCTAATCGTTAGTGGAATATAGGCATGAAAGTTATGTTGGTATGTTTATGCAGTCGGGTAAAATTAGTAATTAAGATAGCCATAAATTGCTCTAATGGCTTGTGGTAATTGTTTAATCTTTAAGATCTTATGGAAAAAGTATCCAATGCATGAAAAGTAAGCGCAATCTATAGTAGATGTTTGGATAAAGATTCAACCAGCAAACGTTGTGATTAAAGTTTCATCTTTCTATATATGAGAAGAGACCTAAATCCAACAAGGTCTAACATACCAAGAAAGACAACTCTGAGCAAAACTGCAACAGGTGCAGTCCCAAAGATGATAATAATTAGATAGGTACGCTAAGTAAATCAATAGGTCTTAAAATGTTATTTTCTTAGCTTAAACAAAAAGCACTTTGTATAAAATCTGCATGTGTACGCAAACATAATTGGCTACAAGCAGTTAGAAAAAAGTATCTCAACTCTTCTAACTTTTCCCACTTAATGCATATTAAATTTCTGACCTTCTCAAAATGATAAAATTATACCAAACGTCTAAAACTTTAATAGGACTTGTTAAAATTACATTTTATGTACATACTGTTATATTCTTGTTTGAAACTTTTTCGTGCCGCTGAATTAAGTTGTCTCAAGTCGCCTCAATTTTCTAGACGCATTTGACTTACAAGGAAAAGTTAGTTTTTCGTTAAACTTGGTCATAGTCAACCCTCTCTTTCGATGTCTACTTTGTGGATCATTTTACTAAATGGTGGGGGGACTTAGGAGCTATTTTGATTTTTCACAGTTTCTTGAAAGTACCTTCAAAAATTTATAAGGTGAAATCTAATAGATGCGACAAATTTAAATATACAATACTATGTGTTGTCAAGAAAATTTAGAACATATCAAATGTAAAATTGATAACTTTTAACAGTGTTACGAAAAACGTTAAAAAAATTAAAGTCTCGCGTTACTTCACTAGAAATTAGGCTAAATTAGATAAATGACCGCTATGAACGGCCACGTTAAATAACATGAGTACTCGACGACGATTATTGAGCACTGCGATGAGTCGGACGAGATTTTTTGGATACTTTAGTTTTTCTTACCGATTTATTTTGCATTTTATTTATATTTTTGGAATACCGATAATTCGTACTTTAATGAAGATAACAACGTCAATGAACCATTTTAAAACGATAATCACGTATTTGTTTTTAACGATTTAGATGGTAGAAAAAACAGTTGATAATTACTATGACTTATTATTACTTACTGAAATTGAAGCTCCCATTTAATTTTGCATTTATTCAAAGTCATCCTATTTATTATATTATTGAGCAATAGGTTTTATTAGTGTTCATTTCCAAAATGATTGAAACGAATAACGGACGCTATTATTAAGACTTCGTTTGTCTGTCAGTACACTATAATATGTGGGTACGAGTACGAGATTTTAAATTTAAAATAGTTTTATCGATGTTTGTCCACTTTAAATCTGATCTCCATGGTGAGTTATAAAATTTCAAAATATATAGTTTCATTGAAATAGTTGGTTTATTAAAGCGGTTACGCCAAATGGGATATCACATGCATTTTCACATCTTAATATCAAAAATATTTAAGTTCTTATATGCCGCGTATTTTTTTACATGTACCTACGTTAAAAAAAATGTAAGTAGCAAAAATATTGGTATCTAAGTTAACACCCATTATTTTAAACAAGCAAATTTAAAAAGACCAGTACTTAGCAGGTCTGGTCAACCGGGTACAAAACATGACTCCGACTGGCTTCTGAGTATTTTTTTTTATATACACTTATACATCTAAGTAACATTATAAAATTATTGCTTGTTATTACTTAAATTAAAACAGTCTTTATTAATTTTAACTATATCCATCCTTTTATTAGAACCTAACTTCATGTTTAAACAGCAAACCCTCCGCTGACGGAGCACACAGTTTATTCACTCTAAAAGAAAATAATCTCTGAAAAATTCAAGATGGCGACCTTGACATAGTGAACTGAGGCAGGGAAAACTCCGCCACCATTAGATTTGGGGCGAGAAATAATGATAATGATAATGGGCAACTTTTATGTGCTATGTCGTAAAAGTCAATCTGAATACTTTTAGTACCAGAATGATCTATTCGTAACATTACAACCTATTATAGCTTCTTACAGCGATAGACATTTTCCATTTTTACTAACTGATCTGGGGAGAAAGATATGCGTAGTAATTTTACCATCAACTATAGCTTGTTAAAGCCTCTGGTCCCGTTTTTCATCTGTGACAGTCGTAACAAGTAGTTTTTGTGACTTTTAACTAGAGGTTACAAACATACATAATGTGTCCAAAATAGTCAATACGTTTTGAACAAAAGTGGTGGTCGTCCCTCATTTGAATGAGAAACGACTTTTCTCCTACAGTCGGACACTATATACTAAACTGTATTATTATTAGAAAGCATTAATACTTTAAACAGCATAAATTATTTATTTTTTAAAAATCGGCGGCTTCTAATAGTTCTTATTGTTATACCAAATATTATGAACAACCCACTGCCTAATTTGGAAAGCTAAGTGTCAATAGGTTTAAGCATCTAGAATTTTACATAACGATCTGGTGGTTTAAGTTGTGCCCGGTCAGTGGCAATATGCCCACCCCTTAGCAAATGGGACCTAAATATAACTAGCAAAATTAATAGACGTGACGTTATGTGATGTTCTTATTTTCTCTTTTCTTAAATACACTGTTTTCCTATCATTAAGTAAATTGTCGCGGAAGATACTTATAGAGTACATGGTAAAATAAAATACCTACACACAAAGTGATATTTTTAAAATTCGTCAAGTTACCCCAATGTGTCAAATTTTTTTGATCGTTTTTCAACTTTATGACAAACAGACTAAGGTTCAATTAGGAAAATTTGACACATTGGGGTAACTTAATGTGCTGGCGTCTGTTCAAAGTATTATTTCAATCTAACCTAAAATTTTATTAAATGATATAATTACAACTTTCCAATTTATAATGCTGAATTTAAACAAAAAAAAAATAGAATTTATAAAAAAGCCAACGAACATTTTTAACGCGTGGTTTTAATATCAGTAAATAATGACCTAGTGGTCAGTTTGAGCGTGGATGTCCCTTACACCGTGTATACTTAAACCACAACTAGTTGAAAAATTGTTGTATACATATGGCATAAACTCACCACCAATTCGCTTTGCAGTGTTATTTTTCTCTTCAAGTGTACTTTATTGGCCATTTCGCACATATTCGAGAATTTATCACGTTAACACATTCTCAGTAAAGCGTACTTCAGCTGTAAATCTCCTTTGTCCGGCTATACGACGCACGAACACTGCAGAGTGGTGTTAGAAACTTAGTAATGGAGTTATTAGCGACTTCTTTGAGACTGCAGTGAGTGGAAAGTAAACATTTTCTTGTTTAACTCAGCTTTCTTTGAAACAAAGGCTTTTAATCAAGGCCCGCCTTGAAGCTCATACGAGGGTCGAAGATTATCTCTCAATGTTTTGTTTTGAAAATATCTGGTTCTAAGATGTGTGGGTTTCTTTTGATTGAAACATTAAGTGTGTTTGATATTATGTCGATATTCTTTTGAAAAAAAGATGAAATTAAATGTCTTTGAGCTTTGTCTACATTATAATTTTCTACTAAATTCTTATTACGATGTACGCTGCTGCTAACATCTAAATACATCAGATTGCGTTCGATCACCAAAGTAAAGCAGCATCGGGTGAGGCCAGAACTAAGATGGGTGACTGCCTGCCTGTTGACGACTTGTAAACTCTTTATTTCCGATACAATGGAATAAAGGTATAAACAATAACTCGTTTTACGGAAACTTTATACAAAGACAAAGTTGAAACTGTATTTCCTTACCCCCAAAGACAGAACTCATCTATTGTTTTGGAATTTCAAGATTGCAAGGCACCCCTCAGACGATTGCAATAAAACTACTTCCAATTGAGTCTTACAACTAACGGGAAGGTAATTTACTGATACAGTAATGGTTTGTTTACAATGCTCGTAAATACGCCTGCCGCGGGTTCTTGAACTAGGGTAGGTCAATGACCAATCAAGCTGATTTATTGGATGATTAATAAAGGTACGAACGATCTCTCCTTCTATTTTAGTTCTGTCTAAGATCTACAGTGACTGCAAGTAGAACACATATCGTCGCCTTGGAGGCCAATGGAGCTAAGCCACAAAAAGAAAGAAAATTGTTTTTATTTGGCAAAAAATCTTTAAAAATTAACAAAACAGATTCAATATAATTCAAATTAATAATGCCAAAAGGGCCTCAGCTCAGCAAAATGCCAGATGGCAACACAATGTGCACCACCTGACGCTGTTTTTCAGCTGCTGCCCACGAGTGCCATACGCTCGAAAATAAATAAAAAAAAAACTCGAAAATAATTAAGTGCATATTGTAAGCGTAAACTTGCCAATAAATGTAAATTACATTTATTGGCTTTAAAAATAACCTGCTTACAGCTATGATATCTATTAGATGTATTGACTAATATAAAGTATGGCTCTTTGTGAGTACGTAAATACACTTAACTCCATTTCGCAAAAATTGTGGCTTAGCTCCATTGGTCTCCAAGGCGACGATATATCAGAATAAGAAAAAGCACTACCCTATTGAAGTTCCATCCATCCATCCAGGTCTACGGCTGAATATAGGTCTATAACGTATCGTAAAGTTTTTATACATACCTAAATATCACCCAAAGTCCCAACTTATTCGGAAGGTTTCCAAAAGTTTATTTTACAAAAGATTTGCGAAAGAAACTTTTCTTAATCCTAACAATTTTACACGCAACAAAAAATCTGTGAAACCGTTCTAAAGTGATAATCTTTTACATAATATTCGGCAGTTGATTTTCATACCCTTACCTACATACATACATATACTCATGCTTTTTCTCATGGGACTTGGCAGAAACTACCGAGCGCCATCAGTTACGATTCTTATAAACTTCTTTTGAATAGTTTACTTTTTTACATGTAGTTATACACACACGCCGGTTGTGAGTACCTACTACGCACCTGTCTTTGCTGAAGAATATCACCAATAATATCTGTGTACATATTATCCTTTTAGGGCGTTTCAAATCTCCACCTTGCTCTGTATTATATAGTTTTCCAAATGTACCGTTACTAACTCTAAAAGAAATAAACCATTTTTATATGTTGGAGAAACCAAGAGCTATCATTTAAAATCCACTACCACAAAACTGAAGAGGAAGGCGCCTAATGCATGAACATATTTTTGGTACTTCCCACTTACACCAGACTTATTATTATAAATTAATAACCAACGTGACCTAACCATCTTAGCATACTCTTTTAATTTTTTGTCATTACATCTTGTTTTAAACCACAACGTTGCTTTATTACATCATTTCTCAATCTATCATTAATTTTTATTTTTCGGTATTTAAAGGTTTCGTCATGAACACAAACATTCAATAAAACTAAGTGGTTAAAAAATTCAAAAATCCCGCACCATTATTTGAAAATCAGCAGCACGCGTAGCATGATCACCGAAGAAACGGTCTTTGTCGTGTCTCGGAAGAAAAGAAATTACGGAAGAAAAGAAATTAAGTGTTCATGCTATGCAGGCCGGTTTATTGAAAGAAATTTGACAGATTGAGGTTCCTGTCTATATAATCTGTCACTTTGCCGATTCGTCTGTAGACAAAGGCCGTTTCTTCGGTGTTCAATGTGTTCATGCTACGCATGCTGATAATTTAACAAAATTACCTAAAATTAAATCCAAAAGTTTCCGGCCGCCCAACCGGCGAAGTTTCAAACTATTAATTTTTACAATCAGCGGTTTGGCCGGAAGCAATCATGTTTAATGGAAGTTTCCTTCAGTGAGGTACAGTTTCAACAGTTTCTTTGTGCCAGATAGTTGTAATAACAGCTCGGGGAGTTTGAGCCGAAAGGATAAATTGAGTCAAGTTGAAATTAGTTGTTCAACGCTTTATCGAGTGTTTTATAAGAATACTTATTTCAATTAAACAAAGATTTTGTTCTGTAATAATAAAGCAGTTGAGAAACGTTGTTTTTAGTTCGTTCGTCTGTCTGAAGTCTTTTCAGTTGAAAATTAAATTAAACGAGGCTTTAAAATTAATAGCTGGGTATTATATTTATAGGTATTCAAGCATGTTGTTTTTTTTTAAATAGATGAGTCGATTTTGCCTAGGTTACTGCTCTTAAAAGCATTGAAACCATCTCGGAGGTCAATGTCTATATAGAAGTCTATTCAACAACACGTAATGCTCACAACCATGAAGGTACATGTTTGAGATACACACACAGGAACCACAGAGATTCAGTGAACCTGTCAGTTAGCACGCATATCATGTAGCTTCACTCAGAACTTAAGGAGCTCCGTAACTTGATTAACTAAAGTAAGTTTATTTGGATAGGTCGCATGAAGTCGCGTACTCAAACTGCTAGACAATTACGAAAACTAACTGTTCAAATGTAATGTACCTACACCTACATAGTCACATATTCACAAAAAAAAGTGTTTTTATAAATATGACTAGCACTTCACCTGCGAATTTGTCGGCGTGAATTTCGTAGATACTTTTACTTTTAACCTTTTAAGCGCTTGGCTAAATATTAGTTGCCGTGCCCCTAGCGCCGCCGGGCCCAATTGCTACAAATCAATAAAATAATACCTACAGTGAATAAGGAGAAACAATTGTTGTATCGATTTTAAGTTTTTCTTACATAAATAATGTCTTAATTCGATAATGGTTTTAGTTGTACCAGACAGTCAGTATTTTGAAAAAAAAACGAAAAAATCGTACATGTTCTCTGTCGTAGAAATACGACACGAGCGGTAGGGACACGGAAATATGTGACACAAGCAGTTACAAGATTAACAAAATCCTCATACCTAAACAAGAAAACCGAGGTATTCCTCGAAGCGCTACTATTTTGAGGCGCTCCTAATGAGGCGCTCCTATTTTATTCCTCGGAGCGCTCCTAATAAAAATATTTGTTTTATTTTCCTAGAAAAAAAAAAAAAAAATTTTAATTTCTAACGGGAACGCTCCTAAAAGGTGCGCTCCGAGGAATAAAATAGGAGCGCCTCATTAGGAGCGCCTCAAAATAGTAGCGCTTCGAGGAATACCTCAGAAAACCACCAAACATTCAAATTTTTTATTTATTATAATTAGATATACATGGATATAATAGTTGGGCGTAGGTACTGTTTATTTATAATTTGCTTTAAAGACGGTAGTGTTTTCACGATGTTTTTCCATCGCGAAAACACTAACATGCCTGAGAGATATTTCTCTGACGGCATGTGAAGCCAAGTTTGAGGCCCATGGGCGACATAAACTATGACACCAGCACTGCTATTCTGTAAAGGACAAATCACTTCGAAAGTCATTTCGCAAATCATCTCGAAAGTCATACTTGCTTCTAATGTCGCCTGTACAAGTTTCGGTATTCACATGTAAACGTCAAAATACTCACCCGTTTTAGTTCGTCTCACTTTGATCATCACTTGGTGTCGCCAGTGTCGAAATCACTCCATTTAAGAACACGATATTTTAATTTCACATGATTTAACTCTGGATTCGGAAGTGATTTCGCAAATACACTTTTCAGAAAATAGCACTGCAGGTTTGTCACTAACCACACGATAAGAAGAAGACTGAATCTAATACAGAAACGAAAAGCAAAAAGTATTTGATAAAAGTACATTATTGAAGCATAGACAGCTATTGTAGGAGACGGTGTAGGATCGTTCAATACACACCCCATAAGGCGATGTATATCGAACGATCCCAGGGGTAATTACGGCGCCAGCAAGCAGATTGATGTTCAGAGAATAATACGCTTAAAGCAAGGGTTGATGATACGCCTGAGCTATCCATTTAACTCTAGACACCTGACTTTCACATGGCCTCTTTTATTATATGTTAGCATTCGTAGATTTGACAACCACGTCATTGTACACGTTAAAGTACAGACGCCAGCACATCAAGACAAGTAACCCCAATGTGCCTAATTTTTCTAATTGAATTTGAACCTTATTCTGTTTGACATAAAGTTGAAAAACGATCAAAGAAATTTGACACATTGGAGTAACTTGATGTGCTGGCGTCTGTACATTATATCCAAAGACCTTCAATACTTACATATATTTCAAAAAACTTAAGATTCTTACCTTACCTAGCCTATATATTTATGAAATGTCAGTCTTTGTCAAAAGTAATATGCATATGTATGAAAAATTCCGAAGCGCTAGATATAAAAATAAAGTTCAGACTGTACCCTGCAGAACATACTTAATGGATTCCAGTGTATATTGCATGACATCTAAGATTTATAATAAATTGCCATGTCATATTACAGACATTGACATCTTGCATATATTTAAGCGGAAGCTAAAGGAATTCCTAACAGATAAAGTGTTTTACAGTGTGAAGGAGTATCTAAAAGGGAATCCTTATGGCCAATAATATTGATCAGTTATTGAATAATAGAAATGACATTTGTAGCTCACAAATATTATTAATCTAGGACTTTCATTTCACAATTTAATATGACATTTATTTAATTATTTAATATGACATTTATTTAATTATTGACTACTAGATACTTCTTGACCTTGAATGATAAAATTGGTTCTAATGTATTTTAATAGTAGATTGTAATTTATGTGTAAATTTTGCACGCCCATCTGACGGCAGAGCATGGAGAACACTAGCAAAACTTGTATTACATCTGTACCCCTACCCATGTTGGCAAAAAATAAATGATTTGATTTGATTTGATTTGATTACAATAGACGGGACAACATGAACAAAATTTTCAACAGATACATGTGTCCTAGTTGACATAAGTCTATGAGTTTTGTTTAGTACCTACGCTCCGCTGCCGCATTAATATTGCTATATTATTCTAGATGGCGTTACTGAGGACATGGGATCAAAGTTTTTCTATGACATTTCTTCGCGTGTACTCTCTATAGTATACAGGGTGTCTCATTCAAATCGGTCAGTATGGGAAAGTCTGAAACTATAAGACATACGAAGATCTGTTCTGAGGAACCATGTCATCGATTTTAATAACAAGAAAAACTGCATTCATACATTTTAAAAAACATCAGTACCTACTATTGTAGTAATATTGTAAACGTGGTCACTTCGAGCACCTACTAAAATAAATTAAAGTATGTGGAAACAATGCATTTTATTCATTTTAGACATAATGTTTCATACAGACTTTTACTGCTTAAGACTTACTCAATCGATATCGAAAAAGAAATAGTGTAGGTTTTTTTTTCAAAATAACCGGGTTCGATTCCCGAACGGAGTACAGATGTTTTTTTAAAATGTATGAATCCAGTTTTTCTTGTATCGATGACATGGTTCCTCAGAACAGATCTTCGTATGTCTTCTAGTTTCAGACTTCCCCATACTGACCGATTTGAATGAGACACCCTGTACAGGGTGACTGGTAATTAGTGACCGATACTTAAACGCGTTATTGTATTCATGATTTCAATCAACTTTCCCAAAGAAACTTTTTTTTTTAAACAAAAACTTATAACACAATAAACAACAATGACGCTGTTTAAAATTCCCGCGCGCGCGCCTGTGATCGATCACAGTGGGCACGAATCGGCACGATCTATTAGCTAATAGTCTGACCTCGGGAAAAGCAAAATGTACTAGTAGTAATAGCGTCACACGCTCCCAGCTGATCGATAAAGGCGCGCGCGCGAATTTCAAACAGCGTTTGTGTTGTTGTGATAAAAGAAATTTAATGAGTATAAAAAAAGTTTCTTAAGGAAAGTTAGTCGTATTCATGAGAACAATCACGTATTTAAGTTTCGGTCACTAATTACCAGTCACCCTATATTATACTCCTCCACATCGCTGTTATCTGGAAACGTGCCCAGAAAAAATGGCAGCTTTTGCAACAATTGCTACGTTAGATAGCAATGCTTATTCTTCGGCCAAAGAATAAGCCAGCCCCTTGCGAAATGTCGATCAGTCGGCGAGGAATCTCTTTTAACAGGCTGCGTGCACTCGGACCCCATCACCCGAGCGTTTCGACCCCAAACGGCTCAAAACTGTTACTTCCAATGTGGTTCCAGTATTGTTACTGTTGTTTCCTCATGTTTTTCCCACACACAATACATTATATACTACCTACCTTTTACATGTCAGACTGAAGAACAATGTCTTTGTTTGTACACACGCGAGTGTATCCATTGTTCTCTCGCAAATCTGTGCTACGTAGTCATACAGTTTAAAATATTATGCACATTTTTACTAAATAAAATAATCTCTTAGCATACCTATATCTAACTATCCACGAACGAACTAAGGGTTATGAAACACATGCAATGATGTAACAAACAAGCATCTCCAAACAATTGAAATAGCTTCAAACATGATTGTATTAAAACGTTAGTAAAATCAAGTATCCTTCAACGACCAACTCTAACTTCTGTTATGAAGTTTTATGGTCGCAAATGGTCAAGTGTGTATTTATCTACCACTAGCGAGCCGTCCCGGTATTGCTCGGGTGTTTCCGGTGAAACGAATAGCCCATTAGAAAATACTGTAAGTATTAATTTTATATTTTATGGTAATAACTACGGCAAAAGTCAACATCATAATAAAGAAATGGTGATTTCGAAAACTACACAGCAAGATGTTATTAAAATTATAAGTGTAGAATAGAGAACGTGCTCCTATTTTAAACAATTAACAATATACCTAATTACCAATTTCGAGTTTGTTAAAGTCGTCGGAACGACGACGGACGGTGTTTATCATAACTCATAGTTTCTGTTCATCACTCCCTGCAGCACTCAAAGGTAAGAAGATCGTAACAAATGCTAAGATAGCCTCAGCTTTTATTCAGCGAGCGTACAATGCACTACGTGTCCAGTACAACAACGCGTTTAGGTTTCTGTTGGGCCGGCCGCGGTTCTGCAGTGCGTCCGTGATGTTCGCTGAGGCTAGGACTGACGATTTCCACGCCATACAGCGCTTCGTTCCTACACCGCGGCCGCGGCAGCTCAAACGGGATCCTGCAGGGCTAGCATGGCCGGAGATATTCTTTCCACGGGGAGAGGATAAAATACTATTCCCTTCTGTCATTTTTATCCACCTTCTTAGCATGGCGACATGGGTGGATAAACTATTCACGGGGATAAACCAGGGAAAACGCTTATCCTCGAAATTATTGCCATTATAAGAAAACTTTTATGAAATTACACAATAGTCGAGAATGTCATGTAAACCAAAGTACTTTCATCGTTTTATTACATCTGTACTGGATATTTATTTTGTTTTGTTGTCAATTGGGATTGCTCGAATCGCGAAATCTTTCACTAGTCGCCATGCTATAAGCCGTGGATGAGTATCCACGTCGAATGTCAAAAAGTGATATAATTCTCTTTCCCCTGTTGCCGTGCTTTGGCAGGTGGATAAGATAATTGTATCCCTTGTCAGTGGAAATAACCGGTGGATAAAAGTTATATCCCCAGCCCATGCTAGCCCTGCTGAGTGTGTTGTACGAGCGGTGGGACTCACCTTTTTTGCGGAGGTGGCTGCAGCTGCTTGCTAGCGCTTGCGCCTTTTATATAATATTATGTATTGTGCTTTTATTTTTTATTATGATTTTTTTAATTATTGGAATTTTTGTATGCATTTATATTCTTGATTTTTTGTTTTATATTATTATTATTATGAATGAATTTGGAACATTTTTCATTGATTGTTTTTTTTTTCTTTTTTTTTTTTTTTTCATTGATTGCATTGTATTTTTGTATTAATATTGTTTTTGTGTATTAATTTTCTTTTTATGGATCTATGACTTCTGAAATGAATGATTTGATTTGATTAAGCGTAATGTCAAATTTTCAGCTGCAACTCAAGAAATGCTACCTAATCGAAAACGTGTAACATTGCATTTGTTGTCTTTTTGTACCAGACCGCCAGAATGCTTAATTTTTTTCGGAGAATAAACTCCTGCATCGTTATAGAAACAGGGTGGATGGGACTTCGACGAATAACCTGATACCATGAGGTTTCTTTTTTAAAAAAGAAAATCTTTTCTACTAACAATGTGGGTTGCACATTAGGTACTAGTAGCTTTGTTCACCCCTCCAACTAAGCTAAATATGCTTGTGTCTGGAGTGGGTTTACGCCAATGTCAATTGTGCAATGGGGAGAGATCGTACTCACTACCTCCAACGCCGTCAGAAAATGATGGCTGTACAATGATTTAAGAGTAAGGTCGAGACTCCACCAAAGCGGAGAAGAGAGGAGATGTCTTGTAATTAACCAATAGGATATTGTATTGTGCTGAAGCTAAGCACTGAGCGGTCAAAATGACGCAAGCTGATTGGTTTTAAAACACATCTCTTCTCGTCTCCGCTTTGGTGGAGTCTCGCCCTAAGTGAGGTCAGTACATAATTCAAGAGACCTACTAGACTGTACATTTTTGTTAAACTTTCCCTAATTCTGATTTATATTTAACCCACTGAGATTTTTAATGTAAAAAAGTGATTCAGAAATTATGATTGTGTGTATAATTTCCTTCAGTTCAAAACGAACAGTTTTAGTAAAAAAAACATCCTATTAACCTTGAAATTACGAAAATCATTGTATCAGGTTATCTTACACTTTGTATACGTACCTAATTATGTTAGCGTGAGCGATGGCTGAGCAATAGGGCTGACTTTTTTGGGTTTGGTGGTCTGAGGTTCACAGCATAGCTTCGACTTACTTTGTTGATCGTATTATACAAAATAATTTAAATTGGAAAGCCGACTGTTTCGTTTTAGTTGAGTGTCTTCGTTGGTGTCTCCAGCCCAAGTGAGCTCAGCCTCCTCTGAACTCTCAAATACGACTCCATCGATGTGCCGCAATAACTATTTGCTAACAACAGAAACGAGTATTATTGTTTACCATTTACCATTGTACCTACTAAAGGTATCAACTTAGTAACTTCCTACTTCAGAATATCGTTTTTTACAACAAGTATATAAGTGCGTATAAACAAACAAACTGTCCCCACAAAACCCATATCACATAGATTTATCATTCCCCCAAAGAATAAAAATGCAAGTTATAAAATAGCAGTAAAATTATGCAGCGGTAAATGTTAGTGACTGTTGTCTATTGCGGGACAATGACCGCGGTGGGAATCAATGAAAATGCTGCTTCATGTCCCCTAGGGGCGCACTTTCCTACCTACGGATATCCGTAGGTATGTAGTGCGGTACGTTTGTTGACATGGCCCCCCGGATATTGTAGGGGATTTCGGTGTAATCTAAATATGTGATTTTGGAAACTTGCCTTGTTAAATTCAGGTTCGTTTGTTTGTAGCCAGTACGATGCGTGTTTGTCGAATGTTTGGTGTCACGTGTCAGACATCGAATAGATGTTTCCTATTTATTAACAAACAGGACAAATGTGAATTTAACTCGTGATCTAAGGCTTCCGTTTTAAAACTGTGACGTTCCTACCCGCGGCTTTATTTTTAATAACATGGTCGACGAATTCCCAATACCGGATAAAAGGACAAACTTTGCCACGTAATGTAAACGTTTGTTTACGTGTAAGCAAATTAATGGCAGAACCATAAGTACTTGCCTTCCCTAGATAAGTAGGTATCTACTTTTACTAAACATCGCTGTAACGATAGGGAAGTCGTATAAAGAACATATTGGATTTTGCAATGATTTAGGTAAAGCCTAGTAAAGTCCTGTAAGACCGTGCTGCTTAATTTGCTTTATTTTTATTTTATTTTTTTTATTTATTTCTTTTTTTTTAAATAAAAAAAAATAATAATAATTGCATGGTGTGTTCACCTAGCAGCATGTAATCTTCCTGATTGTTTCTGAATCTTTTTCTCCTTTCTCTTTTTCCTGTTGGAAGAATTAGGAAATCATTGATTGCGTTGAATCAGAAGTATAAACTCCCCCCCCCCCCCCCCCAACTTTATCCATTTCTAAATAAAACGGCCACAGATAGACGTACGGACAATCTAATAACCTTAATACATAAGGCTTTAGTATTTTACAAATTTGATGTGCGATATCCTATTTTTTTTTCGAATAAGCCGTGTTATCAGCTGTGTTGGAACTAGCCAAAGCCACCTTTTTAAATACCCATACAAAATGTCTATTTCCAATACGTAAGTATTTTACCTCCTCATAATTACTGTCTTCAATTACCTATGATTTATCATTTACATTATGTTTATGACGTCACATTTTCTATAGTAATATTCTTGTTACCTCTTTTACGCACCGGCGATAGATTGCATTAGCCACGAGTAATTTAAACGAAATGCAACCGAAGAAATACCACAATATGAACTACGATTCTTTATTCAAACAGTTTATTTAGTTACAGAACGTGCCCCCAGCCGTCTCGACCAAGCTTGGAAATTTACGACTTAGCACTAGAACTAGCTCATAATCTCCAAAAGCGTGCACTGCGACACGCATCTCCTATTTGCAGTAAACAATAATGTCACACTTCAATCTAGGCTCTCGTCATGAGCAGTCAATAGACTATAATGAAATTCCCAGCCACGTCAGGTATCACAGATTGCGTCCAATATGCCCTGTAGGGGTGCACGAAGCACACGCGAATAGCACAACATAACCAGAACTAAAAGATCTCCTAGTTCACACCTCAAAGCTCCGGAGAATAGCTAGTTAACTTCGTTTGAGGGGGACGTAGCAGGTCTAGAGTTTCTGGTCGAGTATCATAGATGTATTTCATGCAATTTCTTGCGCCTAGAGGCAACGAAATGACATGCGGGATGCTTCGTGTTATGTCGATGCCAATAATGTAGGCCCCTAAGCGGGTTCGACGAATGAATATAAAGAGGCGAAAGAAGTAATAACGCATGTTGGGTTTGTTGGAAAAAGTTGAGTTCGCACGTTATGTATGAGATATTTCTGATATTTCGTGTAACTTTCAGCAACTTTCTAGGAAACTTACTGGGTTATTGACTTATTTTTGTGCTCTATTGTACTATAAAAATACAAGTAAACAACTTTACCGATAGAAGAATTTAACAGTGCTCTAAAAAACAACTTTACCCGATTCCATTGGCTCGAACACGAGCAACTAGGTTGAAATTTTCCCACCACTATAAATTCGGTTTCTTTTCAAACTAAAATAATTCTCTTTTTGGGCTACCCACATAAGTTTTCACCACTGGGCGAGTGATCACGTCGCAAAAAAAAAGAAGTTTTTAAAGTCCCGTAAAAAGTTTCAGAGACTCAATCCTCTGCGGGCTACCAAAACAAACACAAACTTTAGAATTAGAGGACATGTCTGGTGTGTTAAAACCTCGGCTTATTTGCACTGGACATTCCTTTTTTTATTTATCTGGAGCCAACTTTTGCCTATGACTTTGGTTGGGGAACTTGTAGTAAAACAGCTTACAAACCTCGCCATGTTTTAAGTGGATGGGGTAAAGTTTGAGGCAGTTTTCATGGTCGATGTTTGACGTTCTTTCAATAATATTTACGATTATTATATTGGCCTTTGCTCTTAAGGACAGTGCTGGCCAAATATTATTGCTAGAATCATAATATTAAACGGTTTGCAAGTCTCATGTTGTGAGGAAAATTTAAAGTTTAGATATGGAGGGTTACAAAAGTAGAGGAAGACAGAATAAGTGGTAGAAGGGAAAGGGGAGTAAGGAAAAAGAAAAGATGCAGCGCTAACCTCAAATAAATTGTAATTTGTACGAGAGGATAGTATATATATTTTTGACTCTAACTAAGGTCTATTATTGCAATCATCGGGTGGGAATATGGAAAACATATCGCAAGAATAAATGAAGGTACGACACCTTGCTTATTTCCTGTACTAGGTATCTACAGGAAAACCAAAAAACGATGGATAGGTGGTGTAAAAGATGCGATGGAAGAAAACGGCGCAAGACTTCAGACGTGTTGCTGGGGAGTTTGTTCCGCCACTTCTTCTTCCCAGCAAAAACACTAGGATGTGATGAAGGGCGGGTGTTTTGAGGGACTATGTTATGTTATTTTTGGCGTCCAAACAACAATGGCAGCACGTCATTGTTATTTTGATAGCCTGGCCGCGAATGTTTTCAGAAAAAAAATAAAGATCATAATTTTGGACCCTCAACGTTTAATTATTATGCGTCAGAGTTTTAATAAAAAATCCCATAGTTTTAAATAAAAAGGACAAAAGAAGTACGTGCAGCAGTAACCCAAGATAAATTAGGGTGGGACCACGAAAAATAATGATGATGATAATGATCTCATTTTCTTTAGCTGCGCGTAATATTTTCCCTCCACACAAATGTTGCAAATACCAAGGAATATTGTAAACGTGCTCTTGAAGGTTATTGCTCAAACTTTCAATCCCTCCCGACGTGATGAGACTATAATCTTTGTTTTATCTGAAGGCATAGTTCCGAATCACTATTGAAAGGCCGTGAATCCCGACCGATAGAAAAACTATGCGCATTACTGGTAATATCTGGAGAAATGTTACTAGGCAACTTTGAGAATATATTTGTCTTTAAGAAAAGGCTGGTCTTCTTCAAGTGATTGGTAGATGTGACACTCTCGTTGGTCTAGTGGTCGTAAGCGCTACTGCTGAGCATGACGTCCCGTGTTATTGAGTTTTTGCATCTAAAATTTCTCAGTAACAGTCCGATTGATGGCAATTGGGGGCGACCCTATTGCCATCAATCGGGTACAGAAAAATATATATTACATGGGACTTAAACATAACTGGCGAAATGTGGATGTACTATTTCAGGCGTGATGTTATGTATGGTACCTATATACTCAGTAAACCTATTCCATACCACCCTAGTCCTGGGTTGGCGTTAGGGGTAAAGACATGGTTATAGAATTAAAAAATAAACTCTGGTGATATTATTATTGATAGGTACGCGCTTAATCTCTATCTCACCTGATGGTAAGCGATGATGTGGTCGACGATGAAGCACGCCTGCCTAGAAGTAACCAATTCACTGTCGACCTAAAGGACTTTGCAGACCTGTTGGTGTAGTAGTTGGTGACCCTCGGCTGCTATGCCGGAGGTCGTGGGTTCGATTCCCACCCAGGACGATGATGATGACGTTTGTGTGATGAGCACGATCATTTGTTCTGTGTCTGGGTGTAATTTATCTATTACCTGTATGTATTTAGAAATATATAAGTATGTTTATCAGCTGTTTAGTAACCATAACACAAGGACTAAATGGCGTTGTGTGAAAAGTTGTGGAATATATATTCAATATTTATTTATAGACCCCTAGGTATCTACTTATATAGGTATTTACTTATCAGGAAACACCAACTCCAGCAGGGAATTCCACTTCATAGCTGTACGTATAGCACATGCACATGCAATTACACCTTCGCCACCCTATATTCGTAATCACTCTGCATAATGTTTAAACACGATGCAGAAAACACAATTTCATAATACCTCTTCATTCTCTTAATCTTACTTTTTTTTTTGTTTCTTGTCTGCTTGGCGTCCGTACGCCACTGCACGTATCTAGCAGAATATCAGCGCTAGGTACATTTGCCTGGCACATGCTGAGGTGGACTCTCATTTCGCCTTGCGATTTATGAAAAAGCACTATTTCTAGAATGGGTTCCGACTGCTACAATTTGCGTGTTTCTTGTTTTAGGAACAAGAAAATCGCAAATTGTTGCAGTCGGGGCCCATTCTAGAAATGGAGGCTTAGTGAATTGAGAGCACATACCTATTTTATATTGCAGATTACTTCAATCTACTGACTAGACGGCTGACTTTCTAGAATGGGTCCCGACTGCTACGATTTGCGACTTTCTTATTTTAGGGCTTTTTCATGAATATGCAGAAAAGCAGTCGGGTTTTTTAGTTTTTGAAACAAAGTTCCTAAAACTAAAAAACCCGACGTTACCGCGACCCGTAAGTTATCGCGCGTTGCGAAAGGGGGCAAGACGGAAAAAAAGGAGTCTAAAAGAGAGAGAGGATTAAGACCGGGAGTAGTAACTTCTATGACATAAATTTATGTTTCTCTGTCTGTCTCTCTCTCTCTCTTTCTCTCATAGAAAGCAAGCCAGTTATTTTCGTTTCGTCTTTCTATTTCGCATTGAACAGTGTGGTGTCGCGACGATTATTTTTGTTGAGTTTATACAGGTTTTTTGTACATAACAAATAATATAACTAACTATATAACTATGTTCCATCCGGGGGTGTCACTTGACACCTCTCAAGTTTTTTTTAAATTAGGTACGGTTTTTTTGTATTGTGTGTTTGTCTGTATCTTTTGTGTGTACTATTTAAATGTTTTATCTATCTATTTATCTAGTAAGTATGAGTAGTATTTAGTAGTGTAATCTTTTCTATTTGCACAATCTTGGAATCGCACCTAAGATCTCATATTCAACTGTCCCTTACCAGACTCGAAGCAGACTCTATTATTTCTCAATTTATACAAAATAACTACTAGGTACGATAAATCACTTTGTTGTTTATGAGGTGAAAGGTTGCAATTATATTTAATTGTAAGTAATTAAAATTATCCGTTCAAAACAACACATGCAGCCGGGGAAATTACTTGTAATTGTGCATAAAAGAGATTGCGGAAGAACCATTTATCGTACATAACTGCACAGCTGTATTTCCGAAGGGGTTGAGCAGAGCTATACCTACCCATATTACACCTACCTACATTACGTCAGTTTCCGTTTAGGTCCTATGTAAGGCTCGCTCCCAATGAGCGAGCCTTTTACCACTACGGACACTAATCCAGGCTCCGGGCTGCTAATAAGCAATTGCAGATGTTAGAACCCAACAACACTCTTATTTTAAGTAAGAAAGTACAAGTCAAAGTCTGTTTAAAATGATCTCAACAACTAAGAAAATTAAACTTTATCACGAATGAAAAGAGTTCCTTGTACTGTCTTCATTCTGAAACATTACTTTGTCATTGTGTTAATATTTTATGTTCATAGTGGTTTATATAATTTCGAACAGTTTTTTTCGTCCAGATATCATTGATGCATGCTGTAATTATATCTGAGCACATCGAGCAACCTAAACCTGACAAATTTTCTCAATTGAACACGGACCTTATTCTATCTGAAATAAAGTTGAAAAAGTATCAAAAAAATTTAACTCATTGGGGTAGCTTGATGTTCCTATCTTTTGTACCTACCCTATTTTGTTTACAAAACAAAACTGCAACAGTGCCAAAACCCGGGCGTACAAAAAACCTTCCATACATAAATAACAGTGTTTTGCAGCACATGTTTACAGCGGGAGTTCCTATGGGCGCCATAAGTTAACATTACGCGACACCGTCGACTGTTCCTGCGATAAATATACATAACATTTATACGGGGACTTTATTGCGTAAATAGAATTTCATTTTCTCACTTTAGATGGGAAAGGAACGGTTATGATAATGTTGATCGTCAACGTAAATAAGATATAATATATCGGGTTCGAGGCGATTCTTCTTAGCCTTTAGTATGCTATGATAGAATAAGGGCAGATTGTTTTAAATTCCGACAAACAGAGATATACACCCCAATGATATGATATTATAAGTAAAAAGGTGTAGTTAGGTTATTTAAACAACATTCAATCTTCAAAAACGGCACACTAACGCACGCACGCGTCCGTTGACGGCGCAACGCACAGTGGCTCGAAATTGAAAAACAGCGGACATTCGATAAAAAATGACATTTTGGTGTCGACAAAATTTAATTAGGCAGGTTTTTGTATGAGTAACAACAATTGTAAAAATATTTCTGAATAAAATGTATTTTAAAGTAAATTTTTAATATTTTTTTTCATGAAAAGCCGCAAAAATCTTAAGATCACTCTTAAAATTTTGTAAAGACCTATTGTAATATAAAATTTAAAAAAATATACCAACTCCGGACACGCGCGGCTTTGCCTGCAAAGGGGGTTCAAAGTTTTAATATTTTTGCACCGAGTGTCTTCTAATTTGATAAGGTTTTATTAGTACTAATGCGATAATTTTACACTATTTTGACGTATCAAAATTTGCCTTTATTAGTAAAGAATGGTTATTTTTTTTTAAATAGTCATTTAATAATCATAAAAATAAAACAATTTTCCATACCCAAAAAGATCGCAAACTGATGATACATTCACTAGGCAGGTAGCAACTTGCACCTACATTGGTGACTCATCTGCTAAGCAGGTAGCAAGTTGTGCTTAGACTGGTGGTGGTGACCAAGGATAAAGCTTCACATACCTACAGTCCTGCTGTTTACCTGCAATAATTTCTAAAACGATCAACGTTGATAAGCCTTCCAGAATCTTCACAAATGTTGCATCAATTTAAGTGATTTGGGATGTTCAATTGAAGTCCTGAAAAATCTTCTAGCAGTGTTATTTTCATGGGTAGGACCATATCTTTTTTTAACAATGTCATATAAGATTCCTGTTTGCTCTCTAAATTCTTGCTTTGTCGTATTCTTCCTTGCCTCGTTCAGATCCTTGTTGTCACCTCGAGCTGACCACATTATAAAGTCGATACTGTATAAATTATGTAGCAGAGATTCCATACACCAAATCCATATGTGAAGAGAATATAGTCGAAGTGTAAAGGAAGTCTGTGGCTTTGATGGTTTTGTCTCATTCATGATTGGCCACCGACTTCCGAATTAAGAGTTATTTTACACCGGTTAGTTTTTTTTTAAGTCGGTTGTATTTTTTGTAAAAAAGTTTTTATTTTACAATTTTTCATTATTTTCTATTTCTTTTTCGTTTTTTTTAAATTCGTTGTATTTTTTTTCTTATAATATAATTGCCACACCCTGTCTTTTTTAAAAATACTTAGAGGATTGTGGTTAAATAACTACAGCCCCACGGGTTGATCAAAGGTTAAGCCGCGCTAGCCATGGTTGGTCCGTGGTGGATGAGTGCTAATTCATGCCAGCACATCAAGTTACAAAAAAATTCCCGATTGAATATGAACCTTATACTGTTTGACATAAAGTTGAAAAACTATCAAAAAAATGTGCCACATTGGGGTAACTTGATGTGCTGGCGTACACGTCACTTGACAATTTTTGGCAGTCATTAACTAGACTAACTAACTAGATTGCGGAGGTCAGAGAGTGAGTGGCTTCATGTAAAACACATAATTAGCTACATCCAGTTAGACTAGAATCTGACCCTAACATATTAGGGAAAAGTTTAGGCAGATTTTGACTGTTTTTTTAGATTATTTATTTCTATGTAGTTTTAATCTACGGTTGGAATGTTTGCAAAAATGCGAGAACCGTATATAAAAGTATCGATCAACTTAACAATTGCCAAGTAGGTACTTACCTATCTTCACTTAATGTTTTATTATTATTTGCCTATCTATTTAATAGAGTGGTTGTTATTTTAGGTGTGTAGTCTTCATATAATTATGTATATCTGATCAATATTTACAAAATATTATTAAAAATCTGTTGTAAAGAGTAAGCGTAAGTAAGTTTTTGCCTATTCTTCTTCAGTACCTACTGTTTTAATTTAAAAAATATCTAAGTATAAACATTATGTTCCTACTTCTTAATTTTGAAGATAAGATGTTATTTTCCTCCTAAAATATTCTCTTCAAAACAATAGATCACTGGGTCTAGTACGGATTGATAACCTCACTCCCAACCATTTTGTTGTCAATTTTCCTCAATTACATCACAATTTACAGGGGCGACAAGCAGCTGATACTATAACAAGATTTCTAAATGAGTAACAGTTGATACATAAACTGAAAAAAAGTAGTTTAAAAAAACAAAATGTTTTAACAAGCAATTTTACTTTATAACCTATTATTTTTTCCAGTCATATAATATATTAAGGGGGTAGCACTAGGGATCTCGCGAAATTCTAATTTTCACGTTGCGTTTTCTTTGATTTTGCGGCGCTATTTATTCGTAGACAAACTCACAGTTACCTTCGAAATCAAAGGTATTGCAATGAGCACCGAAATGCAGAATTCCAAACATTTCGAATTTATTGGACTTCGTCATCGTTAGTCAATAAGTTTTATTTTTTATTTTTTTTATTGTTGCTACAGTGAAAATATTACGCAGGATGTCAGGTTTTGCCTTAATAATGTGTCACAGAACCTTTTTTCCATTATAGTATGTTAACAAATAATGATCCGCTACGTTATAGATGCCCAAATAAAAATATTGTGTTTGTGTTAAAAATATGAATCGTTGGCATTAGGTTATCGCGGACAAAAGTCCGGTTTAAAATGTGTTTACAACTCTATTATCAGCTTATTTTTATCAAGTTACACTTTAATAATGTTTTCATACGTAATTGCTAAGTTTCGATTGTATTAAGCATTGTTATTATTATTTCAAAACGTTTGGAACTAAACAAAACAAAGCATCAATTGGTTTTATTTTTATTTTAATCTAGAATCTAGAAGGCGTCGCGGCAGTCATCGTATAAAATGGCGGGACGAGCTGGTCAAAACAAGCGCTCAGTGGTCCACTTAGGGCCGAGTCACACCGCATGGCACACCGAATGGCAGCAAAGCGGCGAGCAGTTTCGGTGTCAAATAATTGTTAACCTTATCTTCATTACTATAGTACCTACACAGTATCGCTAGAGAAAATTTTACGCGGGATTCGTCGGAGTGCTCCCAGCAGCGCTGCAGGTGGCCACGCGACCTTTTAAATTTTCTCAATCTATACTATGTATTACAGTAATAGTGATAAAGTTTAAAATTGTTTGACACTGAAACTGTTTACCGCTTCGCTGCCATTCCGGTGTGACTTGGCCTAATAGCCCTGGATCCAAAGAACTAGAAGAGAAGTGTGATGGTGAAGGCTCACATTTAAGTGCCTTTTTATTGGTCTATTTACAATAAAATAATGATTTGATGATTTTGACATAGACTTTGAAACAAAGAATTGATTTACAATTTTACATGATGGATATAAAACAATATAATACTCAGTCCCGCAAATACAAATTGACTTCCTTATTAGATCTAGTACACGGCTCAAATCTCAGCTCAGACACTTAGCTAAAAGCCTTTACAATCAGCACCAGCCTATATTGCACGAAGCACTTCCCACCTGTACCGATTATTCACAGCCTTGAACCAGACACGCCTTGCTTTCAACCGATTACCTTGACCGATTAATGGCCCTTACACACCAACACAGTCTCAACTTCAGATTTTGGTTCAGCGTCAGCCTGTAGTCAACTCAGCAAAAAGATTTAAGATACTATACTGTACATGCGAAAAATGTCATAGGAAAGCAGTGATTGCATGTCCCAGTTACGCCATCTAGAATAATATAGCAATATTAGAGCGGCAGCGGAGCGTACTACACAATAAACGATTATTTCTATGATAAACTAATAAAAAAAATGAAAATCAACAAACACAAAAAAAAAATAACTAAAACCAATTAAAACAAATACATCACAAACATTATATTATTATATACAAATATCATATATTAAATACACACATATACACCCACATAGCACCAATGCTTGAGGCAAGCGTAAAGTATTCGTTCCTAATAAATAAATAAAGAAATAATCTACAACTTTGACACAACACCTAATCTAGTCCTAAGCTAAGCAGAGCTTCTGATATGATGAGCACTAATTAAACAGATGATAAACATACTTATTTATTTCTAAATATATACATATTATTGATAAATTACTCCCAGACATAGAACAATAATCTCTCATCACAAAAACATATGCCCTGGCTGGGAATCAAACCCACGACCTCCGGCGTAGAAAGTCAGGGTTTTTAGACTTTATTCCTATACACCCCTTGTTGGGGTTTGGAGCGAAATCATAGCGTGATCTAATATTAATTTTTGTCAAGAGTTGTCACCGCGCTCGATAGATGGCGTTGGCGTCGAATTAGATCTCGCTATGGTTTCGTTACAACGAAAAGTATAAGAGGTCAGAATTTTAATTTGTTTTACGTGAACCCATTGTGAACCTACTGTGTTCTTGGTATATAATATACGCAATTATACCGATATAGTGCTATATTATTTATACCTCGCCGTAATTGGACCCTTCTAAGTGAAGTTTAAAATACCTGGTCCTTCGGAACCGGATCGGTCGGGAGTGTGTGTGGTGGTTTCCAGAGGTGGTAGTGTATCACCACCCTTCGCGTCGTTACTGGGCAGTGGATCGCTGTCCAGATCAGCCCCTTCAACGGGCACCAGGTGAGGTGTCCAGGAGTTGGAGGAGGAACCGATTGGAGCCGGGAGCAGCCAGGTGGAGCGTGGACGCAGCCAACCTGGTACCCAGCAGTCGGAGGATCGTCGCGAGGGAGGATTTCGTCGAGTAGAGTGTGCCACTTGTATGGTGCAGTGCAGCGCGCTTTGAAGAAGGCGCTTGCGGCTCGTGGTGCAGTACAGCACGCGTGCCGGCTGGGCTCGGGTGCAGTACAGCAATAAAGTGTCAGTGAGTGGAAATAAAAATCGTGAGTACATTTGAATTATAACTTAGATCAGGAAGTTCAGTGTTTACATCAATCAAAACCTCAAAAAGTGCGCGTAATTTGAACTTTAAAACATACTTTAAATTTAACATTAACTTTAATGGTGTTTATTAGCTTAGGACTTGTAATTTATGTGAAAAGCGGTTCTGACGGGGAATCCATGCCCGATTTTAGAACCAAATAAAAGTTGTTACAAACACTTGTAAAATTTTTGGGATTTGTTGGATATCTTAAAACAAATCTATTTTTTTTGTGACTTGTGTTTTGATTGTGTTGATATTATAAGTTGTGCCATAATCGAAGGCCATAATTGTTGCAAAATGGAGTCGTTCTGTAGTATACAGGAAGATGTTAGTTCTAAAATGATTAAGGCTAGATCAAATGTTAAGAAAGCTCCTAAAGAGCGTTTAACTACTTCATATTTAGAGACACGACTTGAAAACTTGGAACAATTATGGAACGCATTTACTTCTAATCATGAAGAAATATTGAGCACGATAAAAAAGACTGAATTGGCTAATTCGAGCTATGTTAAAAATAATCTTTATGATGAAGTTGAAGAATTTTATGTGGATTTTAAAAGTGATATAAAAGAAATGTTATCCGAAAGAAAGTTTACTGATTCGCGTACAGATTCTAATACTTGTTCTAAACCAGAAGGAAACCTCAGTAGAGTAAAGTTGCCTGAGATAAAAATTCCTTCTTTTTCGGGAAAGTATTCGGAGTGGCAAACATTCAAAGATTTATTTGTAGGTTTGGTGCATGAAAACAAATCTTTGGATGATGCACAACGCTTATTTTATTTAAAGGGTCATTTAACAGGGGAAGCTGAACAGTTGTTACGAAATATTAATGTTACATCGGACAACTATAAAATTGCTTGGTCTAAGTTAGAAAAAATGTATAATAATAAAAGGTTTCTGGCAAATAGTATAATGAAAAGATTGTTAAGTCAAAAGACATTATCGTTTGAATCGGCATTTGAAATAAAGCGACTTATTACGACTACTGTTGAATGTTTAGAGTCAATTAGTAATTTAGGGGTAGATGTGTCTTCCTGGGATCTGATTGTGATTCACATAATAAGTGGAAAGTTAGATAAAGAGACCAGGAAAGCTTGGGAACTTAAGGCGGCTTCAGACGCAAGTGATGAATTACCTACCTTTAAACAGTTTTCGGAATATTTAAATAGTCGTTTTAGAGGTTTAGAAAATTTAGATAAGGTCGATAACAAAGATAGACATTCAAACCAAAAAGGGACTCAGTCGTTTCACGTAGCAAAAAAGTCGGTTGCATGTGCGTTTTGCTCTTCAGCCGATCATAAAATTACGTCCTGTCCTAAGTTTGGAAAGGAGTCTAATGACGCTCGGCGTAGTTTTGCTCAGGAACGTAATTTGTGCTTTGTTTGCTTATACAATAACCACTCTGCTAAACATTGTAAAAACACTCTCAAGTGCCAGGTGTGTAAACGCCGCCACCATTCTTTGTTACACCCAACTGGTGTTTCTGGGTCTGATATGGGCGAAGGTAGTAATAGGGCTCACGAGGAAACCTCATCGTTGATGAAGGAGGATAATAAAACTAGTAACGTTGAAAGGGCCGCGCAAGCGGAGGGGTCGAGCAAGCCACTGGTGTCCTGTTTATCCACAGGAGGCGGTCGGAAAACCGTCGTATTAACTACTGCTTTAATCGAGGCGAAATCTAAGGACGGCTCGTATCGAATAGTTAGGGCTTTGCTGGACCAAGGATCACAGGGTTCTTTCGTTACAGAATCCGTGGTACAATATTTAGGTTTAAATAAAACTCCATCGCGACAAACAGTGATTGGGGTAGGTGGGGAAAAAAGTGCGACCGCAAAGTACACTGTAACCCTTAAAATGAGATCTAGAATAGATCCGACGGTCAAGATAACAGTCAATGCTTTCGTCTTGAAGTCGGTCACTGCCCTTCTCCCAGCTACGAAAGTAACTAGGGTAGAATGGGTTGACTTGGCCGATGATGATTTGGCTGATCCAAAATACGATAGGCCTAATAAAATTGATGTTTTGTTAGGTGCTGAAGTTTACAGCCAAGTCATCCAAGAAGGAATCAAACGAAACGTAAGCGGAACTTACTTGGCACAAAATACCACGTTAGGGTGGATATTGTCGGGTACTTTTGAGTTGGATCACTCAAATTACCCCGCACATATTACCGTGATGCATTTAAGTCTTGATCCCGATGAGTTGCTTCGAAAATTTTGGGAGTTAGAGGCAGAACCATCGAGAAAGAAAACGCTAACGGAGGAAGAAAATAACTGCGAAAAATTATACGCAGATACAACGGAACGCGACCAAAGTGGCCGGTATATAGTTAGGCTACCATTGCGCGAGGGGGACCCGGTCGACAAGGTTGGTGAATCGAAAGTTATTGCTGAAAAAAGATTAATGTCGTTAGAAAGTAAATTCAGGAAAAACAGTAAATTCAAGGAAGATTATTCGAAGGTTATTCAGGAATACTTAGATCTAAATCACATGAAAAAGGTTTTAGAAAATGACAAGAATAATCCGAAAGCTATTTATTTACCACACCATGCTGTTGTCCGGGAGGATAAAGTAACGTCGAAGGTTCGCGTCGTATTTGACGCCTCCTGTAAGGGATCAAAGGGAGCTTCACTTAATGACTGTATGTTAGTTGGTCCTACATTGCAGGCGGAACTTCGTCATACGATTATGCGATGGAGAACGCACCGAATATGTCTTGTAGCTGACATAATAAAAATGTATCGGCAGGTGTTAGTTCACAAAGAAGACGCAGTACTACAAAGGATCCTCTGGAGAGACAGTCCTGAAAAGGAAATAGAAGTGTATGAATTAGAAACGGTAACATTCGGCACGGCGTCGGCACCTTATCTGGCAGTACGGTCACTTCAACAGGTGGCGTACGATGAGTGCTCAGATCAGCCCGAAATAGCCAAGATTATTCTAAACGATTTCTACATGGATGACGTGATGACAGGATCTGAAAATATAGAAAGCTGTTTTAATATTTACACGGAATTAAGCAAAGTGTTAGACAAGAGAGGTTTTCCATTACAAAAATGGAGGAGTAATAGTCAGCAATTACTAAATAAAATAAGGGATGGGCAGGAAACTACAGAGGAATTAAGGATAAAAATAGATGATGTAACGAAGATTCTAGGACTTACCTGGAACTCGAACAAAGACTTCTTTCAGTATTCTGTAGAACTCCAACCGTTGACTGCACCTGTAACAAAAAGAAAAATTATCTCCGAGATATCACGTCTATTTGACCCTTTGGGTTGGTTGGCACCAAGCATTGTTTTAGCCAAAATATTTATTCAGAAATTATGGTTAGCGGGATTAGAGTGGGACCAAGAAATTCCAAAAAACTTAGTACAAGAATGGATTACTTACCACCATAGTTTGGCCTTTTTGGTGAATATTAAAATCCCACGATGGTTGCAACAGGAAAGTAGCAATTTAAAGGCTGAATTGCACGGGTTTTCAGACGCTTCGAAATTAGCGTATTCGGCAGTCATATACCTGAGAGTAGTGGATCACAAAGGGGATATTCACATTTCATTAGTCACGTCGAAAACGAAAGTAGCGCCCGTTAGGCAAGTATCTATTCCACGATTAGAACTTTGTGGTGCTGCTCTTCTTGCTAAATTAATGGTGGAAGTAGGAGAAGTATTAAACATACCACGTGCCAATTGGCATGCATGGACCGATAGTGAGGTAGTGCTAGCTTGGCTCAACGGACACCCAAGTCGCTGGAAAACGTTCGTCGCAAATCGGGTTTCTGAGATTTTAAGTCTGTTAGATACGAAACATTGGTCTCACGTATCAACGAAACATAACCCCGCAGATTGTGCATCTCGCGGAGTTTCTCCAGCTGATCTTGAATCTACGGCTTTATGGTGGAATGGGCCGGATTATCTAAGACAGCTGGTGGTGGAGTACAAAAGGCCCAAACACCTTATTACAAACTTAGAAGAAGTGAAAGTTCACACGACTTCTTTGGAACGTGAAGGTTTGTTTAAGTTTTCGTCATTATCCCGATTAGTCCGAGTTGTTGCTTATTGTCGGCGATTTTTAAATCTAAGGAGATCGGTAACAATCAGACATAATACACGACATTTATCCAAATTAGAACTTGAACTTGCTCTAGAAACATGTATCAAAAAATGTCAAAAAGAATTTACCGAGGCAATGGAGGATTTAAAGAGTGGTAAAGTAGGAAAAAAGTCCGGTAATTTAAGGTCTTTAAATGCATTCGTGGATTCAAAAGGAATCATAAGAGTTGGAGGGCGACTTGAGATGGCTCAATTAAGTTATAATCGAGTTCATCCTATATTGTTACCAAAGCAGTCTTTTCTGACAGATCTATTAGTGGCAGATGCTCACGAAAAGACGATGCATGGTGGTCCGCAACTCATGGTGACATACTTGCGTTCCAAATATTGGATTATTGGTGTCAAGCAATTGGTTAAAAAACATGTTAAAGGATGTATTAAATGCATTCGATATTCATCTAAAGTTAGAACGCAGTTAATGGGACAATTACCTTCGGCACGTGTTACACCTAGTAAACCATTTCTTTATAGTGGAGTAGATTACGCCGGCCCTATTAACATTCGGGTATCGAAAGGTCGAGGTAATAAATCCTATAAAGGCTATATAGCATTGTTTATATGCATGGTCACTAGAGCAGTACACTTAGAGGCAGTCAGTGAACTAAGTACTAGAGGTTTCCTGACAGCTTTCAAAAGATTCGTGGCAAGACGTGGTCGATGCAGTGACTTACATAGCGACAATGGGACAAACTTTGTGGGAGCGTCACGCGAGTTACTCTACTTATTTAACGAAGAGAAGTCCAATCTCAATCCGGAACTAGCAGAGTACCTCGCTAATAATGGCACAAATTGGCATTTTATCCCGCCCCACGCACCTAATTTTGGTGGTCTATGGGAGGCAGGAATAAAATCGACCAAGTACCACCTTAAAAGGGTTATTGGAAATTCTACACTGACGTACGAAGAGATGGCAACAGTGCTGGCTCAAATTGAGGCTTGCCTCAACTCCAGGCCTTTATCGTATGTCGAGGATCAAGATAAGTGTGTCATTTTAACGCCCGGGCATTTCTTGATCGGAGAACCACCAGTTTTAGTACCAGATTCAAATTACGAAAGGTCCAATGTGAGTACCTTAAAACGCTGGCAGCTTCATCAGAGGATGACGCAGGATTTTTGGCGTCGTTGGTCGCAGGATTATTTAAATCAATTCCTGCAACGCCATAAATGGGCCAATAAAAATCCAGAACCATCAGTTGGGGAGGTAGTGTTAGTAAAGGAAGACGGTTTGCCTCCAGGCAAGTGGTTATTGGGTAAGGTTGAGCAGACGCATCCGGGCCCTGACGGAATTACTCGGGTCGTAACCATACGCACACAGGCTTCAGTCATTAAGAGACCTACCTCTAAATTGTGTGTGTTACCTATTTGCCAGTAATCAGTTAAGTTAAGGTTAAGTTAAAATTTGTTGTACTTAAGATTTTGTTTTACTTTGTTATTTTTTTTGTTTATTATAATGTAAAAACAAGGGTATGATATTTGTTCTGATAAACCCTATATTGTGTTAAAAACCTACTGCCAAGGACGCAAACCTTTTTCTTTTTATTTTTTGGTTTCCAGTCATGGTCAGGCTTGATATAAGCCGGGCGTTTGGCACGGTGGGCGGTAATTAAGGACATTTTGTCAACATGTCCTTGGTGGGCGGTATGTTGGGGTTTGGAGCGAAATCATAGCGTGATCTAATATTAATTTTTGTCAAGAGTTGTCACCGCGCTCGATAGATGGCGTTGGCGTCGAATTAGATCTCGCTATGGTTTCGTTACAACGAAAAGTATAAGAGGTCAGAATTTTAATTTGTTTTGTGTGAACCCATTGTGAACCTACTGTGTTCTTGGTATTTAATATACGCAATTATATCGATATAGTGCTATATTATTTATACCTCGCCGTAATTGGACCCTTCTAAGTGAAGTTTAAAATACACCCCTATTTTTAATTAGTTCAAAAATAAAACTGGGCTTTATCCGTAGGTACCTGTTACTGATCATATTTGCGTAATTAAAAGTAAAAAACACGAAATTATTTTTTTAATTAAGCCACTATTTAGTTAAACTTAAGTAACGAAAACAGCTGTTGGAGGCGCGGCATGCTTGAGCGAGAACACGCGAACGTGAGCGAGAGATGACTATTAATGAATACCTACTACTATGTCATAAATAGCCTGTACAATATTTCCATAAATTGGGTGACTTTTTGGGATATAAACAAACGCTAATAACTTTGCTGTAATATATACTTTAGAAATATAATAAGAAGACCGTCTAGAATAAGCCCTTCAAGTATTTGTACTAATTAAAAATTTGTGGTGTATATTGGTGATACTTATAGTGCTTGCATAGGCATAATAACCACGTAAACCCCTTGAACTAACTGCAGTGGTCGATGCGTCCTCAATGCATGGTCTGCTAGGCAGGCTATTGCCTACTTACATTACAAAATTATTTGTTCAAAAGCGTTTGTGAAATCATAGCATGAAGCTCACATTCTCATGCCTTACTTTAAGTTGAGTTGTAAAAGTGTGCGACTGCCTTAAACCTACGAGTATTTCAAATAAATTAGGTACCTTCAAGTAAACTGGTCGATCTAGCTTAGCAAGATTAACGACCACGAAAATACTTCCAAGAGATGTAGTATTTGAAATAGAGACCTATTTAGTGGGAGGTATAAAATCAAAAGTACTTTTGAAACAATCTCATAAGAGTCTAATATTATAAATTGACCTTTTAGCACATTTTAGTGCTGGTAAACTTTTTTCCGCTTTAATCAGAGATCTCAATCAATCGGTTGACGGTATAGCAGTCTAGTGAAAGGATTAAGTTTTTGTTGGAGTCAGCTTACAGTTTAACCGGTTCACTATCAGTATTTTACTTGAAGCGGTTTTACCTAAATCCCACAATCCAGTTACTGAGACTTGTTGTCAAACCCGTAATGAGTGTTAAAGATTTTCAATTGACAGCCGAGACCAAAGGCTAAATATGTATGACGAGGCACAACGAAGTCACGATTTGAAATAGGTTATCACCCATCCAAGGTCCAACCTTTGCCAGTTAAGCTAAGCTTAATACATATTGCGTTAAACAATTTTTCATTTCACTTAATGAGAACATTCTTATTAGGTTTACATTATTGTAGTACTTCGATATTCAGACTTACAATTCTATAGAACTAGTAATTAAATCAGTTTTAACATAAATCTACAACCTTTAGAAAATAAAGAACTATTGTTTTATTTCTAAGCCGTGGCCTTCGCTAGGCAAAACAACACAGTATTAATACTTGTACATACATACATACATAAACTCACGCCTTTTTCCCATGGGGTAGGCAGAAACTACAGAGCGCCATTTGCTACAATTCTTACATACTTCTTTTGCTTCGTTTACATTACATACATGTTGTCATACACACACGACGGTTGCGAGTACTACGCACCTGACCTTTCTGAAGAACCTCACCAATAAAGTCTACGTATGTCCTTCTAGGGCGTCTCAATATTTCTGTTGTTATTATTTTTAACAAATCAATCGTTTTGAAGTTAAAGCTGACTTTTTTTGTGTCAACGTTTTTACCGCTTCGGGTGCAATGAAATTGTCCTCAGAAACAATATAGCTTCAACTGCTGCTTCCCATATTTTGTCATATCCGGCCTCGCCTTGGATCTCTCTGTGCGGCTGTTGCATTTTACCGTTTTCCCCCGGCTTTAGTTCCTTCCGTTCAGCCTTCATTCATTCGGTCTCTGTGCCGGTTTTCCGTCCGTTTTATTTTACTGGTTTTTTCTTTTAGTCTGTCATTTCACCGATCTATCTTCTACTGTCGGGCTATATTTTGGGACCAACATAATGATTACCTACGGCTTAGGATATTCTTGGGTTTGTATGAAAAGTGTTCGGGCTTCTGTAATGTGTGTTTGACACGCAATCGCTCAATAGTTTCGCTATTATCTTTTTTTAGTATGTATCTAAGCCTAGACATAAAAGTATTTTGCTACACTACCTTTTATGTATCGACTTACCTACGTTATACGTCAAAGACTTATGTAGGTTCTTCTTGAAAATGTTTTTCTGAGCGAAATGTGGTCGAGTGAATAGCTGATGCACTGCGTTTTGTGGGTTTGATTCCAGCACGGAATAGATACCTATTTGTATCTGAATGTCTGTATCGTTCTCTCATTATAAATATAGAAATACTAAAAATAAAGAAAATAATAGTAAAACGTTCAAATAAACTATGTTTTTGCGACCTTATACTTCCAACTTTTATGAAAATAAAACTTTTAGGACAATCAATGAAAATAAATTCTATTTGGTTAAATAAAATTAGCTTAAGTTCGAAACGTCTGATAGGTAGCCGCCCAGACCACGTACCTGCGCTAAAATTAATGGGTTCCCATTAAACGAGCTCAATCCATTGTGCATTTTCCACTAAACAGAAGCATTCAATGAAATATGCTTCGTGAGTTTAATAGTAACAAGTACTACTGCTGAACATGACGTCTTGGGTTCGATTCCTTCGTCGGGCTAAGTGTTAGTGGGTTTTTCTATATACTTATGCCCAGTTAGTGGAAAAACGCTTGCCCCCTTAATTACATGTGACTTTTTAGTCCGTTGCTGTAGCTGGCAAATTGTGGATGTATTGCACATAGGTACAACTCTGCGTAAACCTTTGAGGATTTCAGGTGTGATTTCACGATTTTGACACTAAATTAACTCGATTTTCCACATTGTAAAAATGCAATATTTTGGGGGTAATGTAGAAACTCTTAAACAACGCTAACTTGTTTTATAGAACAATGAAACAGTTATGGTAAGGGGGTACCTAGAGAAAGTTGTATACATTAATGAGTGAAAATTCTTGGACTACTAAACCCAATTAAAAGTCAGCCTGCAGATAATCCAAAAATGTATAGATATCCAACTTATTTTGGATCTGCTATCCAACCTCCACGAATAATGTTTCATTTTCCTAAAGATCTGAATTTAACTTGAAATCAAACTTTATTGACATTTGAACCAAACCAACATTGGTTCCAAAGGAGAGAACTAATTATAAATTAACACTGACATAAGCAATTCTACTGCCTCCAGCATATGAGTAATTACAATCTTAGCACGAAATTGATAACTTTGCTTTGCTCATCATTTACTTAGGCAGTTAGATCTGCTAACAAATGTGTGGATATTAATTGGCAGGCGATATAATATTTGATATCTACACTTTTCAATCAAAATTTAAATAATTATTTATTTATTCTAATTAGGCTACGAATTTAAATTACATAAGGCAGTCTCCCCAAAAGCCATCCTTTCGAAGCTTCCTAGTGTTTTTGCTGGAAAGAAGAAGTGATGGAAGAAACTCCCCAGCAACACGTTTGTAGCTTGCTTACTGTTAGAAAAATAAAATAAATTTAACACAAAGGTTTACTTTCACTCTCACTTTTGCAAACTCTGGCAAACAATTATGGTAAGATACCCCTTCACCCTTAGGCCGAAGTATGACTCAGTCTCCAACTTTTCATATAATTATTTTAAGCAAGTGTTAGACATGTGACAAAGATGTGATTGCAACTCACTAGATTTTAGATGTTTTCTTCAAATTGCAACCATCTAAGTGTACTGACATAATTAAATAAAATCAACTTGTATATTGACCCAAAGTTGCATAAACAACTAGTTCCAGTTAAGACTAGTCGATTTAAGACTGTCTATTAATATCATTAATGCATCCACCATACCCCTCTATTTCCCCTCATCATATTAGCGCCTTGAGGAATAAACGTATATTATATTGTAGACATTAAATATTATATCGCCTGCCAATTAATACCCACACATTTGTTAGCAGATCTAACTATTTTTATTTTGATTTTGTGAGCGCAAGTAATGGTTGTCCTTGAAAAATAGTTGCGCTTTGAGGTATACTTCAGATTTTGAACGTTTGCAATTTTCGAAAACTAGTCTTCTCAAGGGAATCGTCTGTCTTGGTATGGACATGAGATGAGGAGGGATGGAGCATATGTTAATAAAGGAGTGATGAATCTGAGCGTTGATGGCTACAGATAGAGAGAGAGGAACACAAACGAAAAGACGGATGGATTGTGTGAGAAATGATATGAAGGAGGAAGGAGTAAATGTAAATTATAGAATGACGAATAACCAAGCGGAATAAAAAAAAACGTGTAGCGCCGACCCTGTAACATGGAACAAGGGTAAGAAGTTGTTAAGTCCTCGATAAAGTAATATTGTCTACTAACACATAATATATTAACCTCTCTATCAACTCTAATCGTAAGTAGGTATTACGTATCTATACTTTTTCAATACATGCACAGAATAAAGAAAATAATCGAACTTGAACCTACACGCCTCTCGTAGAAAAATATTTGTCTACTTGTATAATCCAATGCTTCATTTTGCGTTCTCTCTTTCAGTCAAAAATTTGCTCTCAAATCTGTTCAAAGGAGTAGTCATACATGACAATCCTATCTCAACATACCGACCAATATTAGTTCCATATCCACTGAGATGAGCTCGCGGTACATCGCTTCATCAACTATGTCGTCCGCAGATGATCACTATGCGGAATGAATGGGACTAATTTACCAAGTCCCCTTTAACGAGACAGATTTTAATTCCAGCCTTTATTTTTGTCTCGGCGCAATTTTGTCTCATTGTGAATGTACAGCTTTATGTTTTCTTTGAAAATGTTCATGAATGTATGTTTTTGAGTGCGACGTAAATATCATAGTTTTGGGCTTAATAGTTATTTCCTCTCATACAGAGTAGATTTTAGAGATGACAGTTTATATGGTAGGTAAAGACTGTCGTAGTAAGAGGAATAAAACGTTTTCGTAATACATACTCCATAACCAGATGTATTATGTGGAAAATCATAGAATAAACTAAGATGTAAATATATTTAATTGTATGAGTAAAATAAAATGTTTGGAAAAACACACATTCAAAATTAACTAAATAAAAAAGGAAAAACAGGGACACTTACGACTTTTTTTAATTGGAATAGAATGTAGAATTATGGGAACACTATTGAACTTAAGATTTTCTGTAGTGATAGTGATGATGAGTTAATAAAATGATATTTTTGTTAACATAATATTTCTTAGTAAGTCAGAGAAAAGATCAAGATCGTTTTGTTCCATTTCCATTGAATCTATCTACGTTATACGAGCATGAAGAAATTGTAAAACGATGTCGTTTTCAAAAGATATTCTCACCTGACGTGTAGGATATGAGATTCCTGTGTCTCGCCTCAAGGCATATATTGGAAATATCCAATTGCAGTCACAGACGCATCGGAAAACGAAAACGTGGATACTATGATTGCATTCAAATTTGATTCCGCGAGTAAAAAATCGGATACATTGCTTTCACTGATACAGCAAAGCAAATGTTAAACTTCAAAGACGAAAGAGTAGAGTTCATTTTTTAATATTCTATACTGATATTATGTATAGGAAAGATTTCATTGTTTGTTTGTTTGTTTTCATTGAATAGGCTCCGAAACTACTAGACCGATTTGAAAATCCTTACACCATTGGGAACAAAGACATTCAATACCTATAGTTCGGACATCACGAACAAAATTTTCGTCCGAAAAAGTGTGTTTTTTGTAGTACGCTACGTTGCCGTTCCAATATTCATAATTATATTATTCTAGATGGCGTTACTGAGACATGGGATCAAAGTTTTTCTATGACATTTCCTTGACATGCCCGCTCTATAGTATTTTAAATCTCTTTGATTGGGAAGCTACAATATCCTCGGGTAACATACTTTCTAACCGACTTTTAGGGTTTCTTACCTCAGAACTCCGTCTTTTAACGAGCGATTTTCAAAAATCTTTTTTATCCCTGTATTCCTGCAGAAACGAAACTACATGGGTGAACCCGCGTGACGTCTGCTAGTCTGTAATTTTGTATGCTCGGGGTAAAATTGGTAAAACTAAGCCTGGAGTGATATTTCCGTGATTTTTTACAATAATCCCTCCATTATGCTGCAGAAAGTCCCGTAAACCGTTGATCTCCGGCCGTCATTAGTAGACCTTTGAAAGTCGTTACGGGTATCCAAAACCCTAAAAATCTGGTATCCGGTCTTGCTACGTCGTCGTTTATGTTGCTCAATACTTGGTTAATTGTGGAAGTCAAATAAGCAGTTGCTCTATGTAAAATGCTATTATCAACCTTACTTCATTACCTATATTATAATGCGAAATTTTGTAAGGATGTATGTGTGTATAGATGTGTGTTACTCTTGCACGCAATTACAGAATGGATGTTAATGAAACTTAACAATAATTTAGCTTAAACATCAGAATAACACATACGTTTTAATTTTTAAAGACATTGTGTAATATACAGGGTGGCAGGGACATCGACGCACATCCGCTTACCATGGATTCAGTACATGATTCTCGACCCTCCTGCGTTGAAATTTTTCGTCGGCTTTTCCTTAAATTTTACGTTTTTTTTTGCATTTTTTTTTACTGTAAACTGTATATAAACATTATTTTTACCTATTCCAATGAGATTTTTAATTAAGAAATAGTAAATTCACTTGTTTCACTTAAACCAGCAATGAAAGTAAAACTCGAAAGGGCTACCTGATCAGCTGTTTTTCTAAAGTTCATATGCAAGGTCAACACTAGCATAGTAGGTGCCTTCGCTTTTCGCTTTCTACCTAATGCCGACATTCTATTGTCGGCATTTGCCGACACAAAGGACGCGGCCGCACCGGGCGGCGCGCGGTCGAGTCTGTACGATATATCCCAAAGAATCACAAACAGACGCGTCACTTGAGGCATTTTAATCATCCACATAAATGAATGACCCGCATTTACTACTTTTATTTTAGATTCATTATGGAGGATAATAATTTCTTTTGAGCTTTGTCGTGTTACGTAAAGAAGATTAAAAAAAAACGTCAAAGTCACGTAATTGTTCGACAATTTGTTGTTATCAACATTAATTTTAGTTTTGAATGCAATTCAACAATGTAATTTATTGTTTCATAAAAAAAAACACATCCATTATCGCAATTAATTTCATGAGGAGGTAACTAGGTACCTACAACTTAATGTGTTTGTACACTCTATCATGTTGTTGATCTGTGTCCGGTAGGCACAAGAGTGCGGCAAATTGAAAGAGAATTAGTAAACCTACATTTCTTTTGCATTTCTCCGATTTTTGTCAGTTCCTAGATTTCGTTGATCGCAAGCGGGCGTGTTGTTTGTCGCGAATTTGTGATCATAACGTAGTAGATTTTAAAATCAAAAGTAATTTTTTCTTTGCGCGTGTGTGTGTGTGTGTGTTTGAGAGCGTCAATTGGAAGATTCGGTCCGCAACCATGGCCAGCTCGCTCACAGGACATGACCCCATTAGATTTTTTTATGTGGGGTTACGTCAAGTATAAGGTGTCTGTGACCGACTGCAATACCGCAGCAGAAATGAGAGATCGCGTTGTGAAATGTGAATGTGTTTGCGACGCTGTGTGAGGAGTGTGTCCAGGATCCCACTATTTTACCCCGTGTCCACGCAGAAACTCTGCGCCGCGCTCAGATCTGCGAGCGACCACTTCGAACCCTATCTCATTAGGAATGAGCGAGATAAAGGTAGGTAAGTTAATTAATTGAACATTAGGTACTGTATTGCTAAGTTTTTATCAAGAATCTTTTTTGTTATCAATCCTAATCGGTAGGTAGGTACCTACCTATCGCTATTTTGTGAGAATAAGCTTAGGTATTGTTAGTTTTATTTCTTTTGATGAAACTTCCATCAGTTATCGAGACTAATTAAACAAGATTTCATGTGTTAAGTAACTATCAATGTTGTCATTCGGCGATATTTCGTAGGTACGTTCACGTTCGTCCGGCAGCAGAGGCGCGCGGCGGCGGCGGCGCGCGGTGTAGCGGGGGGCCGCGCTGTCGACGTACTATGTATGTGTGTGTGTAGGTTAGGTAGCACACGCGCGCGCGCCTTCCGCAGAGCGTTTTGATCGCGTTGTTTGCAATACATTGCGCACTCAAAAATGTCAATTTTTTTAACCAGCCATTTCCGAGATGAATGACCTTCATAATTTCATTTATGGCATCAGGTGCAACCTTTTCACGACGTTTGCGCGTCGATGTCCCTGCCACCCTGTATAACAATAAGTGTTAATAAGTAGGAAAAAGTTCAGCTACCTGCGAGCTATTCTGGTTTGCGCTGCAATAACCGTTACAGTTACACGTATAGTATGGTATGATTCACATAATTATAAACACCTACCTTTAAACAGTTACAGGGATTTCGAAGACTACAAAAGTTGCAACTTCAAAAACAACTTGGAATTTATTTGACAAAACAAAAACGTGTCTAACCACGGAACGTCTTCCTTCAGAAAATGTATTGGCGTTAGTAAATTCAAACAAAGTATAAAGTATAAATTGCCAGCTTCACAAAACCGTTTCCTTTCCATTGTGTCGAAAAATAACTGAAGTGAAAGTAGAAGTGTCCAAATAGCTGATATCAGAAAATCCCGCTTCTTTCTGTCGGTAAAAATACGATACTACTTTATTCAAAAAAGTCTGTTCGTGGTCACAGCTTCAGATAAAGCCGTCAACGGAGACTTTATTAAGTTAGGGCGAAGATTTATTCGGGCCCTTTTTGCTGGAGTTATCCATACCATAAATCCTATTTTGCCTCGGCTAAGCGCTTTATCGGACGGCCATTCTGCACGCAAATGAAATTAAAGGCTGATTAGACGACTCTCTACTTTAATGCATGACCTAGATCATACGCAATAATAGGGACAATACTTCAATATGGGACGTGATAAAAATCTGTACACGAAGACACACGGTTCGGTATTCCATTTTCGTTTCAATATTGTATTGATAATAAAGGTCAAAGTAGCGTGCATGGAATTGACAGGTCTGTTCATTGTAGCTAACTATAGGAACGATTAATCTTAATATTTCATAGCCTTTTGTTTCGTTATAGTTTATTAGGATAAAGGTTTAGTAAACAAAGATAATACAATTTCTTGTTTAATAAATAAATAATATGATTTACGAAGGCTCGTTTAAGTAAGATTATAATTACATAGTTAACAATTAAAATAACTTCTTATTTTCAGTAGAAGAATACCACACTGGTTTCTCTACAATTTGCTTATATTACACTTGTATTGTCACATTTTATTAACCATCCCAAGTCCATATAATTTTGTTTTTCACACATCATTATCTTAAACATAACTATTACTACGTGTATCTTCATTTTTTGTAGAACACTGTGATTAAATTCGGTCAACTATAAATAAACGTTGTAAACAAGACAAATGTAATATGTAGGGCGAATATATGTAAACTAATAAGTACAACCAAGTGTAATTGACTCACTATCCTGCCTGTACAAGGATATATATCATAACAAATTACTCATTTGTTCAGATATTGTTGTTGTAACACAAGTTTATCTAGTAAATTGATAGCTCCAAGATACTGTCGTGGAATCTTTTTGAGATCTTACCCTCATTAGCAGGCATTTTAATAAAAATACTCTAATTGACTCTTAGTAAATATACCGTAAGTAAATACAATGGAAATGTTTTGTAAAAAATAAATAACTCAGTACCTTGACGTGGAATATAAAACAAACTTAATTAGAGACAACTCAATTTTTCAATACATATTTATTTCGCATTCGTTTGCATTTGAAACAGGTAATGGAAATACAAAAAAGTTCTTAAGTTTTCTCGTTTCACGTAGAAGTGTATTTCATGTCTCAAAAGAAATATTATTCAACATATTTTGACTTCCTATAACAAAGTTTTTCAAAAGCTAATAAATTGAAATAGTTTGAAAACAAGTTAGTGGATAATAAAGAAATAAATTGCTCTATTTGTGTACCTACCGCAATATAACACCGCTACACTTTAAGGGTATTTATATACAGAGTAAATAAAGATAATTAATAACAATAAGCCTGTGTTCACTAAAAGGTTAGGCAGTGTCCCTAGAGTATACCCACATTTTTTCTCAGTAAAGCCCCATGTAATTGGGGGCGAGCCTATCGCCTCTAAATGGACAAAGTCTATCTGCAAGCGGTGCTGCTGAGAAATTCCATATATGAAAAAATAAACAAAAACACTTTATTGACTCAGAAATTAAAACCCTGGGCCTGATACTCTGCAGTAGCTCTTGCGACCATCACACCAACAAGGTTGAGGCAATACATTCATTAATGGAAGTTTAAAATAATGAAACAAACCTTTTTGAGGTTTATATGTGGACGGAAATAAGTAACAGAGATAGATAAAAATACAGATAAGCCTTCTACAGGATTAAAAACAAAAGTCGTATACGTTTCCACTTAAACTCAAAGCGTATGTGCCAAAAATCCTCTCCGGACTAAATCCGCACGAGTCCCGTGTTTCGAATAGCATGATTCCGATGTAGCCCTCTCTAAAAGCTCTTCACGTGCATTTTAGAAGAATTATCGCTTCTTTACATAAGCTTTTCTTCTTCACGTTCAAAGGGTTAGGACCCCTCGGTACATGAGCACAGAACTGTACAGTCACATAAATCTGATGGCCCCACTGATTGTGCATATAGGAAAATTTGCACAGCATATAGGGTCATCGATTATGTTCACGTCGTAAATTATCGATTTTACTATTTACGTCAACTCCACGTGGACGCTTTGCAATTACTAACACTTTCATTTCACTGATAAGTCTTAAGTTCTTCGCGTGCTCACCAAGTATCCGGGCAATATTCGATGAGTTGCGACACAGAACACGAATTTTGACAACATTCATCCGCGACTTGCCTCTTCAGTCTTTCTTTAAATAAAAGGGCTGCTCTCTTCCCCCTCACTTTTGAGAGCCTGTCTGACGGTAAATCATTAACCTGCAAATTTCCCGTGCAAATTTGAAATATCAATCTTGCCAATGATCTGCTGCACACGTCTCTTATCATGGTATCCATGGAGAGGGAGTTCCCCGTATTCTTTTCATTTCCGTAAACGATTTCCGTGAACGAAAATACAATGTAAATCACCACACCAAGTTTGACGTTTCGCGGGATCATCTTGAGCGGAGTTTAGGTCGTATCTGCTGACTGGCTGGGGAGAAACTGGCGCTTCCGTCTAGAGTACGATACAAACGATGTCTCTGAATAAATAGATTCGATAACCTGTGTCAACGGTGACAACAGAACATACAAAAGTTCAAAACAACAAGTCGGGAGGGCCCTCGGTGTCAAGACAAGTCTGTAACGATTTGATATTTATAGAATAAAGATAACAAGTTGTTTTTAGAAATTCGTGGTTAGTACAACGGACTCTGATTGTTTGCGAGTAGATTTGTCTGTGTACTTAATTCTAAATTATGTCCATTACCGTACGAGGGAGTAAACAAAGTATACAGGGATTAATAATATTTACTCTTTTTGTTCTGAGAAAATGTAATTACATTGAAATAAGCGTTCAATGCTCGGGTTTTTAATCTTTTAAGCTTCCTGACTTTTTAAGTACCAGCCTAGTCGGGTGTAGACTCGTTAGCGCTTTTTGACGTTTTAATCAAATTTACAAAAACTGAGCAAAATTTCTAAGAACTCGTTTTGTAGTTTAATTTAATTGTACCTGAGAAGACTGTTTCAGTTATATTAATGTTTGCTTCATAATCATGCTTTCACTTTCTTGTTATACCTATTTTGTTGGTGCTAAAACTACCGCGTTACTGTTTTTAGACTAAATCCTCAATCAGAAATATTGTGTCGTTCACTGTCGTCTACTAGGTACTTTATCTTTAGTTATTTGTTGTGATTTACTTTTTTCCTGTTTACCAGAATAACAATGTTTTATTGGAAATATACTTACTTTTTCTTTTGCCGAGCTGATAGAATAAATAAACAAAATTAGTCTAGAATGTATCAAAACAGTCGTTTTTTTAAGGTAAACTTTTATCAAATCTAAAAATAATTACTATAGAATCTAAATAGTCAGGCGGAGCCATGTCATAAGTATACATTCATCCCCTGTCTAGACTTGTTCAGATAACAATGTATTTTTATCTAATACCGGGCACAATCAGGAGCCGTTATAATTAGCAGACGTAATTATTTCAAATGAAGGACATAATACAGAAATAGTTCGCGCGTTAACACGCAATATTGTGGAATGTGACATTAACAGACAGTAGCTTTCCATTATTCTGAACGATTCGTCCAATGAACTGTTATCTAACTCAGGCTTGAAGTTTAAATGTTTTATGAAATTTTGGTGAGCCAGATAGCAAGTCCATATAACTGACCGGTGACCTGAAATACAGGTCTCAAGCCTAGTTTAGGCACCAGTCACCTGGTAATATAATGTCGCATTACCGTAGAAAAAATGCTACCAACTTAGACCATATTGTGGAGAAAATATCTTTTTTTTTAATTAGACCAGCCACCATTCGCCACGACATTGTAGTAGAGACAAATTATGTACTACACAAATTTAAAAAACCCCCAACGCCAAAAAAAACCTTAAGGAATCTTGGTATGTACAGACGCCAGCACGTCAAGTTACCACAATGTGTCAAATTTTCCCAATTGAATATGAACCTTATTTTGTTTGACATAAAGTTGAAAAATGAGCTAAGGAATTTGACGTAACTTGATGTGCTGGCGTCTGTACCTATACTTATATTAGCGGTACCCCGACGTGACATATAATTACATGGCACAACGATAGGAAAGTGTTATTTTAAACTTTTTAAATGTGAGCTTTACTTTTTGGCGTTGGGGTTTTTTTTTTAATTTGATATTTAATTTTATTTTATTTTTTTTAAACTTGCATTCATTTTTTTTAATGAGTTACAGTTATACAAAAATTGTAATGCGTTGTATACAATAGAATCAAATCCTGAGCAAAACAAATCCAAACACGACATAATCTGCTATTATTTTATTAACACAAAAGAGCTGATAACATTAAAACGGCTGAACCGATTTTGATGAATCACAATTATCTAAGAACCATCGCAAGAAACCCTGCTTTCAAATAAAATAAACCGCATCTAAATCGGTTCAATTGTTTAAGCGCTACGGTGCCACAGACAGACAGACAGACAGATAGACACACACACATAGCGGTCAAACTTATAACACCCCTCTTTGTAGTCGGGGTTATTAAGAATTAAACTTTATACTACTACTGCTGTTACTACTGTTTATAATCTCTAAGGTCATATTTGTAAAAGAAAGTCTTCTTTTTTAACAAAAAATAATCTTGTCTTTGTAATGTTTTTATAATAAAATACAAATAGTTTTATCTTTACTTACTTACAAATAAACAAGCGTTATTTTCCACTCTAGAAAAAATATCAAAGAGACAGATGTTTCCTTTCTCACGGCAGTAGTAATAGCCTTATGGCGAAGGATTATAATGGTGTTGCTAGCCGAAGGGGACGTGAACACCACAATTTATTGTGAAATCTATATTTAAATGAATAAAACTACAGAGGTGTGGAATTAACTCATAATTTAATGAATGGTGCTTTCCTCAAACAAACATTTCAAACAGTAATCTGCATGGTTCTCACATGATCTTAATAAGACAATTTAAAACAAAAGAGACTTTGAGTTTTTTTGCGGTGTTTCTTTACAGAATAGTCATATAGTTAAATACTGGCCTCATCTCACTAGAAAAAAAAAACTTGTTCGACGTATAAAAGTGTTCATGAAAAGCTATTTTACAGAAACTAGAGGTCGTCCTGTGGTCAAAATTCGAACACATTGACCATCAACCTCTAGTTTAGTGTAAGCCTCATGTATGCAAAGGAACTTTCTTTGCATACAAATAAAGCTTACATTAATGATACAATGTTGAAAGAAAGAAAGAAAAATATTTATTTGACATCAATCATTAAAACACACATACACACAATACTGAAACAATAGAAAATATACAACTATATGACCACACACTACACGACACGTTGACTATATTGATGCCTTTTAAACTGTTAAAATTGACGTCGGCGACTGCGAGCGTGTACAATATCGTAATTTGCTTGAGTTGTTTAGCCTAAGTCCCTACAATAGGTAGGTTCCAAGTATTTTTTTTTATTATGTGACATTTAAAAGCAGAAATATAGATATTTTTTTAAACAGTATTTAATAAAAATAAAAGTGTTTCAGAAATGCAACATGACTTTATTTTTGCGTAAGTTGATACGCTGCATACTAAAATACTTATTGTTAAATGTTGGTAAAGGTGTCGTTTGTGGCTATGCGTTTACAAAAAAGGCCCCTCTCAGGGCCACCTAATTATTTTGTATCTGATTATTTAATGTTTCTTTTTATTAGACGTCATACAAAACGTTACCCTATCCCGCCCATCGAACCTGCATCCCAACACTCAGATTTAAGTCGATAAAAATATAATACCAATAGTGTTCTAATCTACAGTTATAGTACCTAAGTAGTAGTCTTTATGTATGGATGATGTATTGATTATTTCTAATTTTAATAATTAGTGAGCTAATAATAATTAAATGTTTTTTCACCCACTTGAATGTTGGTCGACCTATTATTGGCGACTGTATAAGTCTGATACTTTTTACTATTATTATAATGTTATGCTGTATACAGAAGCTGTTGGTTTACCTTTAATAAATAAATATACATCGGGTTCAATTAGTACCTCCTACTACTACTATTTGAAATACTACTGCCTACTTTAGTATTGTAAGCACCAAAGAGATACGCAGCACAGCCAGTCAATTCAGAATTCCGTAATAATGGTCTTTCAAAATCAATGCATTTCAGTAAGGTACTTAGGTTAGGTAGTTAGGTTCGCTATATGATAGGTATGATGAGTTAGGTTAGGTTATATATATCGTCAATCTAAATCCATCTGACACAAAAGGCTTAGATAAGAGAAAATTAGAGATATTCTTAGTAAAATAGTAATAGTAGTAGTAAATAGGTTAGTTGATGTTACTTTTTATTTTGTATACAATGTGTAACAGAAAGGCTACATACTTAAGTACTAACGGGTGAAAAGATTCATTAGTTTCGAGTTCCAATTAAACTTCAACTCTTCAAATTTGCAATCTTTTTGACTTTTACAATCACGTGACAGTAATACCTTAATCTGTGGTTAGATTAATTGTCAGTCTTTCAGAATTCTGACTACTCCAGACAGTCAAATACCTACAAAATAAAATATTAAGTTTCTGCACAAGACTTCTCATTCACATAAACTTTCACTATGCAAAATCTCACACTCCTCTTTGAGCGCATTTTTCTTAAAAATGGATCCAAAGTTTCCGTTTCGCGAATTAATTTATACATAAATAACTTTACTAAGTATTTCAGAAAAAAAACTAAGAATGTTTTTTCCATACAGAAGATTTATTACGAGCAAGTTAATTTGTCATTGTTGCAATAACTCCTAAATGGCAGAAGAAGCCAATAGTTAAACGAAAGTAATGTTTTTTTTTTAATAGATGACAACTAGTCTTAATTTGGTGTAGACAAGATGCAAACAAAATTTGGCGACTTTCCAAAGAGTTGCTAACACAGAAGTAACCAAGCTTCGCGACGAAGGCACACATTTATAGACATAACGGCGTGTATGAAGTGACAGTTTCCCCACCTGTCGAGTTTCTACACCCCTAATGTAATATGGTACCAATAAATCTCTTTCACCCCTGAGATTTTTGATCACTCAACAAGAAAATTTTGCGACACAACGATTTTCGAACTACAAATTTATATATGATTCTTGAAGCTTGTATTAGCGATCATTCCTAGTAATTTTATAGTAAAGTATAGTCCTCCTTACCGATTTCGATAACGGCGACCCTTGCAGCTATTTTCTTCTTTCGTGTGCCCTGATGTAACTGGCCAGGCCGAACTTGCTTTTGAATTATTTTATAAAGCGTTAGGTACAGATGCCAGCACATCAAGCTACCCCCAATGTGTCCAATTTCTTTGAAAGTTTTTCAACTTTTGAATAAATTGTAGCGACATCTATATCACCACATGCAAACTAAACTTATATATTCTGGCTCGCAATGCCACCAGCCTACCAGTACCGGTAGCACACCAGACGTAATATCCGTCTTGTCAGACGATCCTCCTATATCAATGGTTCTCCGTACACTCCTTGTTTCTCATTCCTCCTAAATAATAATAATAATAATAATAATAATACTTAATACTTTATTTGCCAGAACGTAGGTGTACAAAGTTGTAATCTTAACATAAAGTGGCCGTTTACATTCTACCATTATACCTGGTGTGCAAATTATAATTGTAGAATAATTTAATTGTAGATACTACATGTCACATACCATGCATTAATTGAAATTTTTAATGTCTTTAAATATTCATAATTACTAAAGTATTATTACAAAACTTGAAAATGCTTGATTTGTTACAAAAAATGTAAAAATCGGTACATGTGTACCTATATTATTTGAGGAGTTCCCTCAATTTCTTGAGGATCCCATCATCAGATCTAAGGTTTGATACAAATGGGACCAACCTGGTAGTATACCCTATCAAATAAAAAAAGAATTTTGAAAATCGGACCATAAACGGCGGAGTAATCGCGTAACAAACACACAAAAAAAAAACATACCGTCGAATTGAGAACCTCCTCCTTTTTGGGAATTCGGTTAATAATAAAAGTGAAACTGGAAAAAAAACTAAAAGTGGTTTAAGTTGAGAGGAAATATAATAAGTACGCACCTACAAGGAAGATTCATTACTTAAGCGGATTACCCGTTTAAGCGCTACGGTGCCACAGACAGACACACACACACATATAATATACACACACACACATATAATATACACACACACACATATAATATACACACACACACACATAGCGGTCAAACTTATAACACCACTCTTTCTGCGTCGGGAGTTAAAAATCAAAGCATCGCAACACTCAGTTGCAATAGACACAATGTACGCCGTACATTGCATAACCTAAGCAATAACGAAACCGAACACATAATATCACCTGTACAATGTCGCGAGTGTCGCAAGTGTCACGAATGTCGGCAGCCGTTAATGTAGAGCGGCAATATATTTACCCCAACACACATGCACCTCTTAGATAAACGCTATACGATATGTATGACGGGATGAGGAATTGGCTGTTGTAGGGTACAGGTAGTAGGTAGTATGAATTGCGTGGCGGAACCCAAGTAGATGTTGTGTCGTTTTGATTAAATATAGTGTTGGGGTGTTTGCTTTTGTAGTGGTAGTGAAAATGAATAGTTAAGTGCTGTTGCATAGTAAAATATGACAAGATATTTTTAAGAATATTGTAACACCCAAATGGATGTGAAATGTAATTAGGTACTTACTTATCTTTGTATGTACAGACGCCAGCTGCACGTCAAGTTACCCTAATGTGTCAAATTTCTTTGATCGTTTTTCAACTTAATGTCAAACAGAATAAGGTTCATATTTAATTAGGAAAATTTGTCACATTGGGGTAACTTGATGTGCTGGCGTCTGTACATCCGTTTGTTTTAAATTTAAAGCAGATCTTACTAATAGGTATTATAAACGCGAAAGTTTGTGAGGATGGATGGATGGATGTTTGTTACTCTTTCACGTAAAAACTACTGAATGGATTTTAATAAAATTTGGTGTGGAGTTAGGTGGCACCCTGGATTTATACATAGGCTACTTTTAGTCCCTGTATTCTCACGGCAACGGGACCTACGCGGCTAAAACCGCAGGACGTCTGCTAGTAGTATATAAATATAGGTACTATGCGTTGCACTGACCAAGTTAAGGCTGTGATAGAAGGGACCACTTCATGAGTGCACTTAAAGGTCGGCGGTACGAGCACATGACGAGTGGCTTAGAATTTAGGCGTGTTTCTCACCCTCAAATGACGACCACGAATACTCTACCAAGAGTGTAACGACAGAGAAGAAGGTGCAATTGGCCATTATATTTCAATACTTGCAGACGTCACGCGATTTCCCCCCATAGTTCCCGTTCCCTTGGAAATGCAGGGACCTTCTTCTTGTCGTGTGACTAACCCGGTGTCAGTTTTTTAATGCCGCTCATAGGCCTCTGACTTGGCATCACATGGCCTCGAGAAATACCTCTCAGGCATTCCGGTTTCCTCAAGATCTTTTCCTTCTCCAGGTTTGAAGCAAGTGATAATTATTCAATACGCACATGATTCTGAAAAGTCATCGGGGCGTGCCTTGGGTTCGAACTCAAAAATTCTATGATTTAGCAACCCGCCGGTAACACCGCTAGGCTACCACTGTTCCTGTTATTTTTTTGGGATAAAAAATAGTCTATGCCAACTGGGGAAAGTGTAGCTTCCCAACAGTGAAAGATTTTTTCAAATCGGTCGAGTAGTTTCAGAGCCTATTCAATGCAAACAAACAAACAATTAAATCTGTGTTAGAAATAATGTGATGAAAACCTGTTCTCTAACAGTGTCTCACATATATTATCGATAAATAGCTGAATATATAAATTTATGAGGTCTGGGGAAAATACTAATGACGGAAAAACAATCATGTCTATCATTTTATTGACAACTTTTTGACGCGGTTTTACCGACTTGAGAGGTATAATAATTATTATTAGTTTATGTACCTATAACACCTAGGCTGCAATTTTTGAAGCCCCGTTGCATTGTAGGGTTGGGAAGGGAGGAACATTGACCTAAAACCATAATTTTCAATAGACCTCCCTGCGTATTTTTTTTCAAATATTCCATTTTTTTTTTACTTTAAAAAAATCGTGAGTCAATTTGTAACCCAAAAAGATTTTATAATATGAAGAATAAATTGGTTTGTGTCAAATAAAATGAGAGAAGTTTATTATTACTCTTTCAAGACTTGTTGCGTCGATGAACCTTCCATATAATTTACTTTGATTATAAATATTCGATTTGACCTTTTAGTTTTAGTAAGAGATTTTAGTTCTAAATTGGTACTGAAAATGCAAAAAACGCGAACGTGAGCGAGAGATGAGACGACTAATGAATACTTACTACTATGTCATGAATAGCCTGTACAATATTTCCATAAATTGGGTGACTTTTTGGGATATAAACAAACGCTAATAACTTTGCTGTTTAGGTATGAATATTATTTATTGATACTTTACAAATATAATGAGAAGACCGTCTAAAATAAGCCCTTTAAGTATTTGTACTAATTAAAAGTTAGTGGTGTATAGGTACAGGTACACATACAGACTTCAGAACTCTAATTATGTTGGTATTATGTATTACATACTTTGTTGTACGTATCCGGTAAGGATTATACACGTGTCAGATTCTTGTTTACAATATTTCAAATCTTAATTTTATGGTTGACTTTTGGTCTGAAAGTCAAGTTGATCATTTCAGATTTGAATGATAGATTTCTTATCAAGTCCCCTCCGTGCCCTGGAAAGCACGTTAAACCATTGGTCCCGGCTGTCATTGATGTTTGATAGCCGTAAAGGCTTAAGACTATAGTACGTTCGCGTCAAGAATGCAGTAAAGTCATCATTATCCGTCGGCCTAGCCCCGCCCCCTAACCAATCAAATCTTTTCAAATTCATTAAATTTAATCTTTTAAAATATAATTTGTTTGAATTTAACACCACTGTGGAATACACCTTTATCTTGCAGTTGCACTGCATTCTTACTGCACTCTTAACGCAAACGAACTATACCTAGTGATATCACAACAATTTTTTGTGTGATGAGGACGATCATTTGTTCTGTGTGCGGGTGTAATTTATCTATTATATGTACTCGTATGTATTTAAAAGTTTGATTACCAGTTGTTTATTACCATAACTCACGCTCTCCTTAGCTTGGGGCTAGATGGCGTTGTGTGAAAGTTGTGTAATTTATTTATTATTTAATAATCAAGGGGTATTCTGCCAGTAATTGGATTGTGGAATTGAGATGACTTGTCACTTCATCTTAATCATACATTATAATATAGTATTCATCCGCGTTCTGTACGCCTTGAAGCTGATGGCCTTACATAGGTACTTGGGAAAAGAATAAGCGCATGATAAAAGGAACGAAAAATAGCCAGGTATAATTTTTCTCTAAAGAATAAGCAGATGATAAAAGTTAAGGAAAAAATGAACCAGGTGTAATTCTTCGCTTTCTTCTACTTGCTTTTCATACAGAATGACGAAATATCACGAATCAGTCAATATTATTTATAAATTCAATAATATTATTCAGCTACTTGTAAAAAAGGTATTTTTAAATAGTCATTCAAATAATATTATTATGTAGAAGATACTATCTGAACCTATGTCATAGTTCATTGTCACCGGCAAATCGGCCTCAGTTATTTAAGAGGGTTGTTTCACTGCTCAAATATCCATTTATCTAATATTAAAAAAAAAAAAAATGTTACTCGGTGCGTCTGTGTGCTTAACGGTTATATAATCAATATGGCACACCGATAGATCCTGGATTTGGACCTGCCTTATATCTTTTATTTGTACTGTAGTTTTAGAACTACCGCAAAAGCTAGTTATGATTAAATAGTTAAGACGAATGCGCCACACGAATGCGCCAGGGTACCCCGTGAAATTCATATCATTTATTCATTTATTTATCAATATACATATATGGGACTTAATAATACAACCTGACACTAAACGACAAATTGCAAATAACACAAGATAATTTCCATCCACCTTAAGTAATCTTTTTAATAAAATTCTATTCTAGAGATTCTATACACTCCTGGTTAAAGACAAGCAAAAAGTAATAGTTTATCATAATATCTGTCAGTTCATAGTTGGCGCAGCCGCAAGGCATACATAACCATTAAGGAGTTTTTTTTTTTCTAACGTTCCTCTTTTATTGTTCTTATTGCCTTGCGGTAAATCAATAATTTTTCTTTCTTCTTCATTTCGTTTTTATTGGTTTTTCTAACAAAAATAAGAATCTTCCGTCAAAATAAAATCCGTCGTTAGGCAGTTAGGCATTGAAAATGTGCAAATAAGATGAAAAGGCGGACCCTTCTAAAAGCCGGATTAACGCCAGCCAAATGTAGACACGAAATGTGACAACATGGGCTTAGTTATGTTGGCGTGGTAACGATCCAGAGCTAAAAGAGTTCCAACGTTTTTCAATACATATACATCGATACTTACCTTTTGTCATCAAAATGTTGTCCGTTCTTGTTAAACTTTCACTGTATATGTTAGAGGTATATCTCGATGTTGCTACTAAGGCATTCTACTACATCATCACAATTCAAAAACCAACGACACGCCACTTGAGCATGATAATTATTGACATAGCTGACACCAGTCTTACATAAAACTTTATAGTCAACACGTGTTAATCTCAAATATGAGATGATTATCTAGCTTAGGAAAATTCAAAGGTCAAACATATAAAATAGACATCCGAGCAGTATAAGACTCGTTCGGACTTTGTTTCGCGTGTTGGAAACACGCCTTAAACCCTCATCTGTACAAAAACAAGTGATAAGCGGATTACACACGATTTTGTCACGTGTCACCTAAATTTAAATGTCAGTGGCATAACTTGGGAATAATATTTACTTTTGTTATCTGTGTTGCTAAGTAGCGTCTGTTTGTCCATTAAATACTGGCAGACAGAATTATATCACGGACGGATACCAAATATTTGTTTGTAGGCTCCAAAGAGATTATGGGAATGAACTGATCTTGCTAAAAGGGATTCTTACCGTTGTCCAATCCATATTTATTAATGTTTTACTCTTACATTTTTGAATATGTCTACAAATAAAAAACGCCTTTTTCTACCCAGCAGAATCTATAGAATGCAACCTGTTACAATCTTATAAAAGGTGTTTTTTTTTATATCCCATAACTCTAGGGTTATATTCTGTAGGTAAAAATAATACTAAAACTCCTAGAATAGATGGTCCAAAAATGCATAGTTTCGGAGATATCATCAATCATAATTAAATTATCAGTTGTTTAGTACCCGTAACACAAGCTCTGCTTAGCTTGGGACTAGATGGCGTTGTTGCATTCTAACGTCACTTTTCTTTCACGTAAGGGTGTTTTACATTAATCATCGTGACTTTGTCGAATTATTTTGTATGTTAATAAAAAAAAAGTATGGTTGAAACATAATTCATATTTATTTATTTAAAGGAGAACCAACAGCTGTAACAGATGGTTAACAATTATAAGCAACACAAAACCAATTACAGGGCAGTTGATTCTTTGATATGGTCTCAATCATACCCTAGAGTTATGGGATATCAAAAAAAACACGTTGTATACTCGTATGTCTCTTGCTTCTTTTTTGTTCATATACACTGGTTATACACGCATGCGGGGCAGCACATCGAGCATCTCCAATGTGTCATAATTATTTCTTTAATCGGTTTTAAACTTTATAACCAACTCATTTCATGTTCAATTGGGAAAATTTGATAGTTTGGGGTAGCTTTATGTTCTGACGTCTGGTAGAGTACATACCTACTCATCATTTTTTTTTTCAAAACTTTACCAATAACTACAGTGTCCATTTCGGCCGCCCTGTCCTTGCTTTACTACTCTCGTGTGCTTTGTAAGTTTGTGACTTTGCTTTTTATTATTTCTGGACATTACCAAACTATTTATTTTTTGTTTGTTGCTTCGTCTTTTTTTAAACCACAACGTTCTCTTATTAGATCATTCCCCAACCTTACATTTTTCCGACTTTAATGTTTCTTTGCTACACTCAACATTAATTTTCATAACATAAAGGGTAGGCTGATGCCTAAGCTGTGGCTGCGTTGTACTGGTGTATACTGTTGTAAACAACCAACTAAGGTTTTTAGAATGTCGACTTGTGTATCCAACTGCATTTGTGTGCACTAAATAGTTCCGATATTTAGTTTTTCTTTCTATTTACATCTGAATATTTACTTAATTAGTAAACTGACTCCCTAATTATTAAAATTCTATTTTTATTTGTTATATTATTTATTTTTACGTCATTTACCTGTGTCTTTTTCACAATTATATTAAATTATTCAGCATTTGTCACAGATTTTGGTAAACACTGAGACCTATCATTCTGCAGATATTCCAACTTAACAAAATAACCTATACATATTGAGAGTTCATAAATATTTTATTCACAATAAATGCTTTTACAGCAAGATCTAAACCTTTATACTTATCGCAAAACTTCTTGTCCAGACAGATAAGTAGGGCTTACTCCAGACTGACCCTCAGAATCCTTTTTCAAACTAATGCTTTTCTAGACTAGGCTATAAGAGTATTCGTTTGTAAAATTACTATGTATTGAGCTTTTTTCAAAGTGGATTTCGCAGTATTGATGTGTTTCGAGATTATCTAAAATAAGATAAATTGCACAAGTTGAATGCCTGATAGATAGAATAAAACCACTTTAGCGAAAATAAAAAGAAAATTTATAATTTAATTTCACAAACGGTGTAATTTCAGTTCTGTTATTACAAGAGAAACAAAGCACCCAATAAAATTATGCAGCAGACCAAAATTAATAAACGCGAGTACAAAAAATTTGATATAACGCTCACCAAAATAAAAGCTTATTAAAATGGGTTTTAAACAGTCTACGAAATTAGGATTTAAGCGAATAAATGCTTATTCACAACATCAAGAGCAAAACCACCTGCATTACTTAGGGACCGTCTGTCTCCTCGCTCTGTGCACGGAGTATGCACAAATGGAAAGCGACAGACAGGGAGTTTCAATCGTTCTCTGATGAGCAATGGTAAGCGATGCCGCGATGATGTGATCGACGATAAAACACGCTAACCTAGAGGTAACCTATTCACCCTTGACTTAAAGACCCCTAGGTTGTAGCTATCAGGAAACACAGACTCAGGCAAGAATTAATTGAATGTTATGAAGAAAGAATTATTGAACTCCAATTCATATCCAATATATGACTGCCCTGTTGGTCTAGTAGTTAGTGACCCTGACTGCTATGCCGGAGGTCGTGGGTTCGATTCCCACCCAGGACAAATGTTTGTGTGTTGAGCACGATCATTTGTTCCGTGTCTGGGTGTAATTTATCTATGATATGTATGTATTTAGATATATGTATGTTTATCAGCTGTTTAGTACCCATAACACAAGCTATCAAGCTTAATTTGGGACTAAATGGCGTTGTGTGAAAAATTGTGGAATATTTATTTATTTATTATTTATACAAAGAATCTGCCTTGAGGTCAACCACCACTTAACATTAAATATCAGAAAAGAACTTCGAATTTTACATGTTTCTGAACAACATTAAAATTTACAACTACCTACTTTACACAATTAGACAACTTACATGGTTCTTCAGTGTTAAGCAAAAATCACATCAGAATAAAATGTTAGGGAAAAAACACTTTCAATCCCTAGTACTGAAAGCGTTTTTTTCCTACAATATTTCACTTTTTTTTTGTACAAGCTTTGATCGTTTTTCAACTTTATGTCTAATAGAATAAGGTTCATATTCAATTGGGAACATTTGACACATTGGGGTAACTTGTGGTGTCTATACAAAGGATTTTGGATCTTTTCATTGCCAGTGATTAAGTGGCATCCAGTTGCATATCGAACTTTGATGATGACAACTGAGAATTTACAAAAAAATAGTATTGCACTTTAAGTGCGTTAACTGCTGAGCAGGAGCTGGAATTTTTCAGAAGCAGCCCGGAGTCTGGATTTGGCTCGCCCCCTATTACATGGGATTTTAACATAACTGGCGAAATCTGGGTGAACGTAGGTACACTTTTACCTAACCCTTCGGGGATTACAAACGTAATGTTATGCACTTTAAGTATAATAAAATAATAATAATTAATTTAATTCGTACAAACATCATTGAGTAAAATTATGTACAATAATATGTTAGTAGTAGCCCTACTTAAAAACTAAGTTAGTTTAATGGACTTTAAGTTACGGTTTCAGACGAGGTACTGTGCGTTTTGTCACCAGAACTCACTTTGGGGAATAGCAGACTTGGCGTTCTTATCCAAAATCGCGAATGGTTCGACCAACCTTCCCGAACAAAATTGGACTACGAGTTCCTTCTACCTTTCCGCGTAACCATCGACTGTTACATACCTCTATAACTATAACTAACTATAGACTAAACTCATACTAAATAAGAGCATGTCAATCATACGTACAGACGCCAGCAAATCAAGTTACCCCAATGTGTCAAACTTTCCCAATTGAATATGAACCATATTGCGTTTGACAAAAAGTTGAAAAACGATCAAAGAAATTTGACACATTGGGGTAACTTGACGTGCTGGCGTCTGTACAATGCAGCCTGCCGAAACGTCGACTTCGATATTTTTAATACTAGCAGGACTCAATTGGTGAAAAAGAAGCTACAGAGAAATCTATTTGATTTCTCTGTAACTTCTTTTTCACGAACGTTGTATAATTTGTAACTATTTATTATTGTTTATTCTTTTTATCTTAATATCTGTGATGTTTCTAGCTGTCTTCTACCCTCTTGAACCTATTTATATGTATTTACTATCTGTGAAAACTTTTAATTGGCCTTATATTGTTTATTCACGCTATCTTATTTTTGTACCTAGCTGTAAGTTTTCCGAACAAGCAAAAGTAAAATAATTAAAAAAAAACTCTTGGTGACCAGTCGTGGGTCTATGGTATAAGGTTAATACTCCAGCGCCCCTAGCCAAGTTACAAACGATTCTACTTATCACCTTTCGCTAAGTCACGTGGTCAAAACAAAGGGATTTGAGGCGTTCTCGGTTGTAGAAAGAGAATAGATACGAATCGTTTGTAACTTGGCTAGGGGGGCAGCTTTTGCTAATTCATGGGTCTAGGAACACTGACAATCACTGTGGGGGCTTATCAGCTAGGTGGACACTATTAAAAAGGCTTTAAACAAAATGTTAATGTTGATATAGCACTGTCGAGATTTCTGTTAGCTAGTTAGAAATACAGAACACTCTACTACCGTGATCGAATAGGACAAAATTCGTAGATTTTCAGTGTTAAGAAAATAATGAGACGTGAAAGCTGTTACTAACCAGATTAAACTTCGTAATTGTTTGTTTACGATAGGGCTCGTAAAATTTTATCTTTAGTTGTATGTAAGCTGAGTAATTGAAGTTTAAGACAACGTTTCAAAACCATTATTAACGAAAGTTTAATTAAACGGAATACGGTTTTATTATTTGTTTGCGTTTTATTGCTTTTAAATTAAATAGTCTAGTTAAATGTAAGGAATAACGTGAACATTTTCAGACCGCCTCCGCCAACATTTTTAAAATCGGTGAATAACGGAATTTGTATTAGGTACACTTTTTACATGTAGTCGGACATTATTTCTGAAAATGCCATGAACGTGCGTCTTTAGTTGGCGTTTCGTATCACATATTATTAGCAAAGTGCATCAACAATAATTTGTTAAATAACGCTATTAATAAATAGCAAAAATGCGAACTCGCGAAAAAATACAATTCTTTTTCTAGATGACATTACATAAACGATGACAGCAGTTGGAAAGTCGTGAAAAAAATATGGAATACTGTTGTATATTTAAATTTCGCGCCTTCTGCTCAACTGACATAAGCTGTCACTTTGTTGTAACTCTCTCTACTCTGTGAACATTATTAGCCGGCACGTTTTATTAAAACTTATTAAAGTATTCATTGCTATTTTACTAGAAACTAATTGTTTCCATGAAGTATTAACAGGTTATGGGCCCAGAGTGTCCGATTAGTTAAATTCAGTGAACAAAAGTAATTAAAATCAGTGTTCTCTAAGTCTGAAAAAAGACATAACCTCAACCGCAGCGTGCTCAGACGTAAGAAGACACATTTTAAAGTTGTTTTTCAATATACAACTAACATGTCATCGTCAAATAACTCATTGGCATTAATAGAAAAGTTAACAGGCCGTGATAACTATGCGACGTGGCGATTTGCAGTCAAAACGTACTTGGAGCATGAAGAACTTTGGGACTGTGTCGTGCCTGCTAATCCAAGCACGAATATTGACAAAAGGCGAGACACCAAGGCCAGATCAAAGATAATTCTTCTTGTGGATCCTGTGAATTATATACATATTCAAGAATCAAGCACTGCAAAAGAGGTTTGGGAAAACTTATCCCGCGCTTTTGATGACTCGGGACTAACACGCCGGGTTGGTCTACTGCGAGACCTTTGCAATACTACACTAACAGGATGTTCAAATGTAGAGGAGTATGTTAGTAAAATTATGACAACAGCACACAAATTGAGGAACATTGGCTTTCAAGTAGACGATGAATGGCTTGGTACACTTCTGTTGTCCGGCCTTCCAGAGAGTTACAAGCCAATGATAATAGCAATAGAAAGTTCAGGTATGAAGATTAGCTCTGACTCAATAAAATCAAAAATTCTACAAGATGTTAAACAAACTGAAAGTGATTCAAACGCGTTCACTTCAAGTCAGAAGTTTCAGAATAAAAACAAAAGTTTCTCAAAAGGCCCCCGTTGTTATACATGCAACAAATATGGTCATAAAAGCCCTGACTGTAAATCAAAACCTAATAAGTATCAGAAGAATAAGGAAAGTAAACAGAACCAATCATCCTATGCAGCTGTATTTATTGCTTCTTCTGAATACTCTGATGACTGGTATGTTGATTCTGGCGCCTCGGTTCACATGACCAAACACAAGAATTTGTTTATAGAAAAAACTAATCCAGATATAAAAACTATAAAAGTTGCAAACAACAAATCATTACCTGTTCAAAGCTCTGGAAAAATAAGCTTATGTGTCCATAATGAAAGAGGTCAACAAAATGAAATATTGTTTACTAATGTGTTGTATGTGCCTGAACTAGCTACAAACCTGCTGTCAGTAAGTCAAATAATTAAGAATGGTGGCCAAGTGAAGTTTAATAAGAGTGGTTGTGTTATACTAAACAAACACAATGTTGTAGTAGCAACAGCAAGCTTGATAAATAATATGTACCGATTAAACATGTCCGCAGTCCATGCTTGCATATCAGATGTTATTGAGCAAGACACTTACCTGTGGCACCAACGGATGGGTCATCTAAATTTTCAAAGCTTGAATAAATTGACTGAGAACACTGCTGACTTAAAGCTTAGTGTACATACTGGTAATGTGAAGTGTATAACGTGTCAGGAAGGAAAACAAACACGTCAGCCATTTAAAAGTCAAGGGTCTCAGAGTAAAGACCTGCTTGAATTAATACACTCAGATATCTGTGGACCAATGGAAACTCAGTCATTCGGCAAAGCTAGATACTTTGTGACATTTCTAGATGATTACTCAAAGAAGATATTTGTTTATGTAATGCATAACAAATCAGAAGCCCAAGAAAAATTTATGGAATTTAAAAGGTTAGTTGAGAATCAGTTAAACCGTAAAATAAAAATTCTCAGATCTGACAATGGACTAGAATATGTGAACAGAAATTTTTCAAACTTTCTTAAAGATGCTGGAATAATACATCAAACAACCACACCTTACACACCTGAACAAAATGGTAAAGCAGAACGCATGAATAGAACTTTGATAGAAAGAGCAAAATGTATGATGTTGAATGCGAACCTTCCTAAAGTCTATTGGGCTGAAGCAATTCACACGGCTGCTTATATTATAAACCGCTCTCCGACTAAGTCTCTGTGCTATAAAACACCTGAAGAGATGTGGACTGGACAAAAACCCAATGTCAGTCATATCAGAACATTTGGATGTGAGGCGATGGTTCACTTACCTAAAGAGAAAAGGAAGAAATGGGATTCAAAATCACAAAAAATGATTTTTATTGGATACTGTGAAAACACAAAAGGGTATCGATTTTTATTACCTAACTCAAGAAAAGCAATTAAAAGTAGCGATGCAATATTTCTAGAGTCAACTGTGAAGAGAAACTTTGTGCCTATTGAATTAGCTACAAATGAATGCAGTATTCAGAGAAAGGATAGTGAAGAAATTTCAAGTGATGACTCCTTTAATACTGTAACTGAAAGTAAATCACAGTCAGACAGTGAGTACTTCCCCGAAGAAAGCATAGAATCTTCACCAGAAAGGAATGTTACAGTCAGAACAAGAAGACAATATTTAAATTCACAGAAACAAGAAGAAAGCTCTTACCTGTGTTTTGATGAACAATTGTTTAGTAATGAAGTTCCTGACACCTATGAAAAAGCAATGAAGTCTGTTGATGCTTCAAAATGGATAAAATCAATAAAAGAAGAACTTGATGCTCATCAACAAAATAAGACATGGACATTAGTTAATAAAACTCCTGAAATGCGAGTTATTGGATGTAAATGGGTATTTTGTATTAAAGAAGAATCTTCTGGCCCACGTTACAAGTCTCGGCTTTGTGCAAAAGGATATGCACAGACTAAAGGCATTGATTACCAGGAAACATTTGCACCCACTGTCAGGTATGATTCAATTCGCATATTACTTACAGAAGCTGTCCAACATAACCTTCAGATAATACAGTTAGATATCAAAACAGCTTTTCTGTATGGTGAGCTAGAAGAGGACATATACATGACTGTACCTGAAGGCTTAACCTGCAATACTAATAAGGTATGTAAGCTTAATAAATCTTTATATGGCTTAAAACAGTCTCCCAGATGCTGGAACTCTAAATTTGATTCAGTATTAAAGAAATTTGGGCTAGTAAATAGTAAAGCTGATCAGTGTGTGTATGTGGGCATCATTCATGGAGCAAAATGTTACCTGTGTTTATATGTTGATGACGGTCTGATATTCTCTAAAGATATGTCAACAATAAAGGAGTTAATTAATGACTTACAGTCAATATTTGAAGTAAAAACTTTTCCACTCAGAAATTTTGTTGGTATGGAAATAATGAAATTTGATAAATATATTTTCATACATCAATCAAGCTATATTGAAAAACTATTAAATAAATTTAACTTGTATAATTCTAAACCAAACAGCATTCCAGTTGATCCACATACAATATTAGAAAAAGGAGAAGGTGAAACGGAAAAGAATATTCCATATCGAGAAGCCGTTGGATCATTGATGCACCTTGCTACAGTAAGCCGACCTGATATTTGTTTTGCTGTAAGCCTGGTGAGTCGATTTTTAAATTCTTATAATGAAACACACTGGAGCGCTGTTAAGAAAATTTTCAAATATTTAAAGGAAACTAAAACATATGGTCTGTACTATACACCATCGTCTGAGTCCAATGTAGTAATAGGGTATAGTGATGCAGACTATGCTAATGACCCTAATACCAGACGCTCAGTCACTGGATATGTATTTATTAAAAATGGAGGAGCAGTAACATGGGCTTGTCAGCGACAACAGACAGTGGCTCTCTCAACCACTGAAGCCGAATTCATGGCGGCCTGTGCTGCTACCAAAGAGGTCATATGGATTAAACAATTATTAAGTGATATTGGTGAATTTAATCAAAAGTCGGTGTGTTTAAACTTAGACAGTCAAAGTGCCATCAGTGTGATCAAAAACACTAACTTTCACAAACGATGCAAGCATATAGACATTAAATTCCATTTCATAAAAGAAAAATACAGTGACAAAATTATTGAACTGAAATATGTATGTAGTGATGAACAATATGCTGATATTTTTACCAAACCACTGTGTAGAATTAAGTTTTGCTATTTAAGAGGTAAAATCGGAATTAAATGTAGTGATGGTAGCTTCTAGAGGTTAGTTAGCTATTGTTTAACTAATAATATTGTTTTGTTTATGTTTACATGTTTTCTTGAAGGCATAAATTTAGGAGGAGTGTTGTATATTTAAATTTCGCGCCTTCTGCTCAACTGACATAAGCTGTCACTTTGTTGTAACTCTCTCTACTCTGTGAACATTATTAGCCGGCACGTTTTATTAAAACTTATTAAAGTATTCATTGCTATTTTACTAGAAACTAATTGTTTCCATGAAGTATTAACAAATACAAAATAAAACCTGGATTATATCAATCACTTCAGATAGAAACAGATGTAACATATTTTTTTTCAAGTCCTAACTGTTGTTTTAGGCGTGTAAAATTAAAAAAAAAGTCGCGTTAGTTGCCGCGTTGGTTTAGTGGCAGGCAGCGCTACAGCAAAGCATGGGTGGGTTTTGAGATCGATTCCCTGGTTAAATTATGTGTTTTTGGGTTTATTCGCCTAGAATTTCTCAGTAGCAGTCTAGAGTCTGTGTTGTGCTCGGTTGATGACAATATGCTCGCTCCATTTTACATGGTACCCAAACTTCACTGGCAAAATGTAGGAGTATACTAATTAATGTTCACCTCTGTCTATCCTTTCGAATAATAGAGACGCAAAAATGATATTAGAATTAAAAAATCAAAATACTACATAATTTAAAAATTATGTTTGTACATAATATTTTGATCTCATTCTAGAGTTTAAACATAACTTTTAAATAGAACGTCCAATTACGGTCAAATACGGTCTCAGACATAGTATTATTTGGCAAAATTGTAAAATCTAAAAGCTAATTTTCTTACTTAGGTACCAACAAGATATGTTAGACATTCGCCCATTATATTCAGTCTACAGCCTTTTTACAAGACAAAATTTATTTCCAAGTCGTTTTTATGATTCAGCCCTTATACTTGGCATTTTAATGAGGGTTTAAAAAAGGTCTTTTTGGATGATTTATGGTGATCTTCCAAATCCCCCGAACGACTTCTGTGCCAACCTTATTATAAGTATTCTATTTTTGTTCTTTTCAAAACATCTTTCGAACTTTGATCTGAGAGCTTAGAATAATTATGAGTTTATTCTTTGTACTATTTTATTGGTGGACTTCAACATGGCTTTAAGGTTCTGTTAGAAATAAGAAATTAAGTTACTCAGACATTTCCTTTGTAATATGTAGATTTACAAAAGAACTAAAATTCTCTACCTTAATTCATTTCTTTTTTTCCAAAATGTTTTTACTTTTTATTCTTTCAGTTTACCATGACTATTTCCACTTTTCACACATGAATATTGAAGTTTTTTTTGTTACAAAAATCGTGATTGGCATGCAATAGGGATTCAGCGTATTTTAAAGGCCAAAACTAGTATGTAGTTGAAAAAAAGATTTTTTAACACGTTTGTTCGTTTCGGACGGGGTGTTGCATTTGGTATATGCCTATCTAATGGAATGCTATTGATTCGTTTGACTGTAGGTGATAAATATATACATAGTGCGTAAAATAGCTGTTACGGTTGTGTCAATAATCTCTTAAAGCCTTGTTCCATTAGGGTACGATAAAGAGATATATCTCAAGTCTCAACGGCGTGTTAAGCCAAGTCTCTGATACCAGGATAGATAATATAATAATAATAACTTTAAAGCCAAAATATTAGTATACATAGTTTGTGGCGCTACTCCCGTCTGATACTTATTATGATCTAGTCTATTTAATTACATATCAAAGGTAAAACTGTTTTTGACCAAGTAAAAATAATGAAAAAATAAAAACTTAGATACTAACTACACGATAAAAACCAGGATACGGGAAATATAATATCGCCACTGTGAGCTTTTTATTACAATGATAAATGATGACGAAATTACAAGATGTGTTTTTACCAGGCTCTAAAAATACTGACCTCTTATTTTATATTACTTTTACATGCCTGATAAAATTAACTAACTATGGAGCACGTTTTTATTCGCAATTCATTTTTGAATTTACGATTTTTCATTAATGTTATTAAATTAATCGTGTTTCTTATTTCACAAAACATTTGGATGCATGTCCAATTTTTTTTTAAAAGAACAGCAACGACACATTTACATGATTTCATACAGGTAAATTATATCTAAGACATCCAATTCCGTAATAAGTCTAAGTATATCAGTTAAAGGCGTCCTCAGCTTATACAATATGACAATACATTCCATATAAATTAATATTTATAAATTGAATTAATATTCTAAAACAAGATTTGATTACAGACTAAAACAAAGTAACAACAACAACACACAACCTTAAACCTTACAACTTTTGAATTCGAATACAGACTATAAAATCAGCTAAACATTACTGCAACATCGTTTTAGACGTTCACACTCACATCATTTGGCCTATTCTTTTCACAAACGGCCATACTGGACAACACGATGCCATGTGACTAGGCTAGCTCTCAGACTTTTGAGCTCCAACTACCGCTACAAATGACAGTAGGGACTTAGCATGTTTAAACTTACCGTGCCACCACCACTAGTTGGCATGTCATGTATGGTGACCCATCTACAAACCTACCTTGCCAAGTTTTACTGGGTTATTCACCAACTCGACACAAGAGACTGGACACACGTGTGTCCAGTTGGTAAAACTCAAAATTAGTATCACTTACTATTTCGTCATCTGGACACACCAAGATTTTTATTCGTGTCCACATAGTGAAACATAAAATAAAATACTTTTATGTTTTCGCCAACTGAACACATGTTAGCATTTTACCCGAATTCAAGATAAAGTACAGTCAAGCACATTAATGTTTTGTGTCACAATCATCATCAGTCACTAAACGTCCTACTGCTGAGAACGGGTAACATTAGCTATAGGTATTTTTCTTCACATTAATAAATCATGATGATATTATCAAATTGTTATTTAACAAATCTTTTAATTTAAAATTTGTCTTAAATAGAAGCTAATAAGGTTTTTCAAGTAAAAAAGTGAGGCAGCTTTTTCATGAAATCGAGGCGATTATTAACCTGACTGTACCCTTTTTTGCAAAAAAAACTGGGTGTGTCCAGTTGGTGAAAACATAAAAGTGGTTTAATTTAAGTTTCACTATGTGGACACGCGCAAAAATTTTGGCGTGTCCAGATGACAAAATAATAATTGTACTAATTCTAATTTTCACCAACTGGACACACGTGTGTCCGGTATCTTGTGTCGAGTTGGTGAATAACCCGTTTTACTAAAGTATAAATCCGACCCAATTGGTCAATACTTAACCTTAGTATATTAGTGAACCATACAGCTAATTTAAAGAACACCATTATATTTGCTAACAAAAGCGTAATTCCCTTCTTTTTCCTTATGTACGGTATATTTTGATTTCCTTCCTAACATCTTACAGCATGTAACATCGATGCCACTTTATCACAACATTCTGCCCAAGGCTTATGAGGCTTACACCATCGACTGGTATTAACGGAGGGGAAGAATTTCCAATATACAACATATTGCCTTCCCATGTAGATATTAACAGCCGGGCTGATAGCATTCCTTAGCCTACATTCAGTTTGGCTTTATGTACTGTGATAATGTTAGAATATTCAGCTTCAAGGTGAATTCAACTGTAAGCACAGACCATAAAGTCTTAATTATATTACAAGTGATTGGATGTTTCAGTATGCAAGGAAATTTTCTAACCAGTAAGTTGATTCTTTATAAATATGCCCGTTAGAACTTGAGTGAAAGTGAGGTGTCACGCAGGAGAACACTCATGTAGAAGAATAAGTGAGACTAGTGGATAATGTTTGGACCCTTAAATATCAGCTTTGAAGTCATTTGTGACTTATTTATAGCTATTATTATAATCAAAGTCAAATGATTTATTTCAATTATACCGTTACGGCACTTTTGAATGTCATACTTAAAAGTAAAAAAAAATAAAAAAATATATTTTAGTGCCCCTTTGAAAAGGTAATTTTGTATGGAGAAGAATGAGCAAGAAACTCCATACTAACTCATCTATATACATATAATAAGACAGTAAAAAAACTGTGTCTGTACATTGAATATATTTAAAAAATAATAATTGAGGGGGGTTTAGAAACAGTAATAGAGCACGAATTCAAAAAAAAAAGTCTGTCTGTTTGTCTGTATGTCTGTTTGTCTGTTTGTTTGTACACGCTAATCTTCGGAACTACTGAACGGATTGGAATGATTTTTTTTTTGTTGTATAGATATTAAGTCTGGGCAGCACATAAGCTATAATTTATCTTGGAAACTGGAACAGCTGATGCAGAACCGCATAAGACCAGTTAAACTATAGGAGATACAAAAATAGTACCATAGCAAAAATAGTTCCACGTGATGAGCATTTTTTGCTGAGAGAATAAATTTGAAGGTCCGGAACACCTGATGCAGAACCGCAACAGACCAGCTAAACTATAGGAGATACAAAAATGGTACCATAGCAACAATTGTTCCACGTGATAAGCATTTTCTGCTAAGAGAATAAATTTTAAGATCCGGAACATCTGATGAGGAACTTCAAGTGCCCATTTACACTATAACATAATATAGGAATGACGTCTTAGCAAGAGTTGTTTAGCCTTATGAGCACTCGCTGTTGACGTATAAAAATCGAAGATCTGGATCACCTGTTGTGGAACTCCAAGAGCCCAGCTACACCATAACTCACATAATAATGACGTCTTAGCAAAAGTTGTTCGGTCTGATAGGCATTTCTTGTTGACTTCAAATCCAAGATCAGAAACATTTGGTATAGAAATTAAAGCTATCACTAATTTCATTGCATAATTATAAAATAACATTAGTACCTCCACGCGGTGAAGGCGGGAACAGTTCAGGGACTGATTTTCGATGACGATGGTATATCATTGAAAATTAGACTCTAGATACTGGCCAAAACTCCTATTTTTTTTTATCGTATATATATGCCTTCGGGCTTATGTTATTTGAGTGTTTAATTTCCTTTTCCATTTATCTTCGTTACATGGTTGCCTACCCGGTAACGCAGGCGAGCAGCCACTTAGATTTTAATTGATCAGGTATCATCACAATAAAACTATAACCATGCCTAGAAAGAGGTCAAATCTTTCCCAATGTTCCAAAGGTGCTAAATGATTAAGATCATAAGATCCCAACAATCTACCGAAGAGCGTTAGGAGAGACTTGAGTTCGAGAACATAAGGCTGCAACTCACTCCGCGGAAACTTCTTGGGATCGCCGCAAAGTACGCCTGCATGCTCAGCGTATTTACGCATCTACCAGGTATCCAGGTCTCTAGACACCAGTGAAGAATATGTGCGCGACTGACCGCTGATCGTGAACATCATGCACTGTCTCGCGAGTTGGAGACGTTCACGGAAAAAGCATGACGCTTGAGTTTTCAGCGTATATACGCATCGACTCTAGAGATAAGTGGGGGAAGGAGTTGCGCGACTGACCGCTGATCGTGAACGTCACGCAACATATAGGCTATAATTTATTTTTGAAAATGGAACACCTAAAGTAAAAGAGATAAGTATAAAATTGGTGCAAAAACTATTCCATGTGAAGAGTGTTTTCTGCTGTGAGACTAAATTTGAAGATCTGGAGCACCTGTAGTAATAGAAATGGCGTCTTAGCAAAAGTTGTTAAGTCTGATGGCATTTCCTGTTGACCAACAATAATAAAAATTCTGGAACGTCTTGAATCGTCTCGCGCATCCCATTGTTTTCCCGTCCCCGGGCTTTTAGAATTCGATATCAGACGTTTCAGATCTTCGATTTTGACGACCCCGGTATCGCTGACATAAGCAACAGGATCCGCGTACGAAGTCGCGGGCAGAAGCTAGTTTAAAATAAGATTACAATACTTTGTATACATTAATCAGATTATACCTACGTGAGGACGATGCTCCTAAAATAAAAGGAACTATACCGAGATAGGTTTAAGTTAATAAAATATAAGCAACGGAGTTCATATTTAAATTATTGTGTTAGTAGTTACATTGTGCTCACATTTTAACAAATAAACATAAGTACCTACACTGTACACTGTAGATTATTATTAAAAAGGAAATACTCATTAAATAAACAAATGAATGAAGTTAAAAATAAACAGCAGACCATTGTGTACGTTTAGAGAAAAAAGCAAACACAATAATTTAAGTACTTTGGCAACCAATTTAATTTTGTCTAGTCTAGACTTAAATAAAGTAAAAATGCTGGTCTATCTCCGCGTATCTTCAATATAATCCCCTAATTTATTATTAAGCATTATTTAAGCATTCAAAATATTATAATGTTATCTCTACATTAAACTAACATTTTGTTGCAGTAGGTACGTTTTCCTAGCAATAAGTGCCGTAATTGAAACTTCTCAGATTTTCTAACATACATTACCGCCATAAGACCACTTCACACTTAAAAATTATGAACTAAGAATGTTTTGAATTCAATATATTTCAGTAAGGTAGTTAGGTTAGGCAGTTAGGTTCGCTATAGGATAGGTATGATGAGTTAGGTTAGGTTATGTGTATATATTTGTAGGCACATCATAAACCGCCTGTATATTTTTTCTCCTTCACTTTTACCTCGCTTTTAGCGATAAGGCTGCCCATTATAACACCCTATGACCTTATACTGTAAAAGTTCCTATTTGTAAGTTTTATGGCGTCCAATTAAGATTTTCCATTCTGTTATAAATAATATGAGGTCATTTATTGTAGAAGGGATATCGACGGTCAGAATTTGATTATATATGAAAAATACGGAATAAACAAGAAAAGTCGACGAAAAATTTAAACGCAGAGGAAAGGGGTACAGTGGCCAGCACATCAAGCTACTCCAATGTGTCAATTTTTTTATTAGTTTTTCAACTTTATTATAAATAGAATAAGGTTTATGTTCAATTATGAAAAAAATGCTTTTTTTGAAAGCAACTGAAACTACTAAATTTAATGGTATCGGGTTGTATGTTATCGATGTCTTATGCACACCATACAATGTGTTCTTTCACAGTGTAATAAAAGTAACAACTTCGAGATGTGTTAATAAAATATTTTAGTACAAAAATAATTTTATAAAGGCACAAAATAAAAGGAAGTAAAACGCTAAACTTGACGACAGCGTCGCTCGCAAAAGGCTCTTTGTCGTCAATTAACTATAAAATTTTATTTTTTATTTAGCTTGGCGTGAAAATGCCATGAAGCCTTTGAACGTTATAAAATTACGCAAAAAAAACCTGCTGCTTAAACTGACATTCTCGTTTTACAGATTAAGTATAGAATAATTAAGTTAAAGTATATACAAAGAGTTGGTATTTAATAACTGCGCCAGACAGCACCTGTCTGGCATTACCGTTCAAATAGATCTTAAGACGCAGCGCAGCCATGAAACAGATTTTTTTGTGTAAATTACTTTTTATGAGGTAATTAGAGAGACAAAAATTTAAAAAACCCCCACCGCAAAAAAGTACGACATTTAAAAAGTTAAAAATAACACTTTAGCCATGAAATTTCACTTCACGTCGGGGTACCGCTTAAGTAAGGAATGTTCCTAGTACTTGTAGGTATGTAGGTACTTATTTTAATGGTACCCCGACGTTACGTAAAATTTCATGGCTAAAGTGTTATTTTTAACTTTTTAAATGTCGTACTTTTTTGCGGTGGGGGTTTTTTAAATTTTTAATTTAATTTTTATTTTATAATTTTTAAACGCATTAATTTTGTTTTATAGAGTTTACAGTTATGAGAATTTTTCGGTGCATTGTATGAAGAGTCAAATGCTGGTTAAAACGAATCCAAACACGACATATCTACTATAATTTTGTCAAGAGTCTACCTACTGTGTGCTGGATAGCCTGGCTGCAGCATCAGCTCATCCTGTTGCCACCAGTGCATTGTGTTCAGAATCAAATGCTGGTTGAAATGAAACCAAACACGACATATCTGCTATTATTTTGTCAAGAGTCTACCTACTGGTGTGCTGGATAGCCTGGCTGCAGCATCAGCTCATCCTGTTGCCATCAGGGCATTGTGTGCAGAATCAAATGCTGGTTGAAATGAATCCAAACACGACATATCTGCTATTATTTTGTCAAGAGTCTACCTGCTGGTGTGCTGGATAGCTTGGCTGCAGCATCAGCTCACCCAGTTGCCATCAGTGCACTGTGTGCAGAATCAAATGCAGGTTAAAATGAATCCAAACACGACATATCTGCTGTTATTTTCCCAAGAGTGTATTAGTCTGCTATATATCCTGGCTGCATCAGACCAAATACACCATAATGTTGCTTATTAATATTACACACATGGGTGTTTAAAATTTTAAGACACAGATATGTTTGTAAGTAAAGTTAATACCCATAGACGTCTAAAATAGCAACGGAAGCTATCACAAAAGAGCTGATAACCTTGAAACGGCTGAACCGATTTTGATGAACTATATCTAAGAACCATCGCAAGAAACCCTGCTTTCAAATAAAAAAAACCGCATCTAAATCGGTTCACCCGTTCGGGCGCTACGGTGCCACAGACAGACAGACAGACAGACAGACAGACAGACAGACAGACAGACAGACAGACAGACAGACACACACACATAGCGGTGAAACTTATAACACCCCTCTTTTTGCGTCGGGGGTTAAAAAGTGACAGATTAATATAAAAACAATAACCCACCGGTATTGGGAACTCGATTCAAGTCAAATTCAAATCATTTATTCCAATTCACCCATTTAAAAAGCAGCTTTTGAACGTCCAAATTACAAGTTAAATAAAATACATGATTCTGGTCTCCACTTCCAAAAGTTAGTTTTTATGTGGAGAAAAATGGCAAGAGACTCCATACTTGCTCTTTTAATCCAAGCCATCGGGCGCGTTCAAGGCATCAGGGCGAGGAATGAAATAGCAATGCGAGCTGTACCCAGAAATACCATTTTCTGGATCAAGCCCTTGATCTAGCTGCCTAACGAGAGTACCTCTTCAGATGTTGGTCGAGGCTCTTAGTATTGGCTGATATTATTCCTTGGCTGGTCTTAATTTCTTTCTTTTCTTTTTCTAATATTGGGTTTAATTTTAAATATCAAATACTCATTAAATAAAAGCTTTGTCAAGAAATACGGTCCCTGAATTCAGTTCTTCAAGCCAAGATTTCAGTTGATGACCATCTTTGTACACAATATTAAAAAAAAACTAGGTATGTTACGTAACATTAATATTTCATTTTTAACCGTCTTCTAAAAAAGAGCAGGTTTATTAAAAAGCACTTTTTAGTTTTTAAATGTACGGTTTCGTTTAAGGCCATCAAATTAGTGCAACTACAAAGGTTTTTCATTCTTATTTCTTTCCAGTCTTTGACAAGCCTTTGGTTAGAGAGAAAATATGTTATTTTTCGCTATTAAAATGGAAAAATGTACTCCTGGCTCCACAAACTTTGCCTTTCTAAATGGTTTCCATTGCTAGTTGGCCAGTAAGTACTTAAAAGAGAATTTATTCATTTGCTATAGGTAACATTTATGTACAGACGCCAGCATATCAAGTTACCCCAATGTGTCAAATTTTCCCAATTGAATAATTATGAACCTTATTTTGTTTGTCATAAAGTTGAAAAACGAACAAAGAAATTTGACACATTGGGGTAACTTAATGTGCTGGCGTCTGTACATGCTATATGGGTTACTTCTGTACTTACATTTTAATCTAATCAAAATACAGCTTGTGGTAACTATTGAAAGACAAAATTAGAACCAGCTAAGTGCGAATCTGACTCTAAAGGGATCCATACGATCATACAATATTAGAGACACAGCGATGATTGAATTCGCGCAAAAAACGGTACAGAAATAGCGTTTCTTGTATCGCAAATTTGTTTTGTTTTTAATGTTTGCTGTTATACTGGCAACAGTGTAACAAACATATTTCTAGCTATAAGACTACGGACATGCAGTCGGCGGAGCGGCAGCAATGGCGGAGCAGGTGCGGCGCATTCCAAAGCATTTATGGAGCTACCCTCGATGGCAGCAGCGCCGCGCAAGAGCGGAGCGAAAAGCGCTGAACGAGCATTGCGCGCCAGTAAAGCTCTGCTCACCCAGCTGGCGCCTAGCTTACCTCTGACTTCGTGTCCGTGGTCTTACGCTAAATGAGATTCCGCAGACAGACAGCGGTTTCCAATCCCAAAGGGGGATTGGAACCTATGAATAGCAGGGTGGCTTTTGAGTACGGAAGCTTTAGTGATATATATTAAATCTATAATGATTTTATTAACCGTACGTATTATAAGCTGTTTCTTATAATACGTACGGTTATTTATTATTCTTTACTGATAAGCTCACAACGATTAGATTTGAGTGCGTTCGTTGCTGCAACGAGTCCGGTGCAGCTCAACCAGTATCCTGTATGTCACGAGAGGTATATATTATATTTTCCTGAACATATATTTGTTTAAACAACAAAATATTTACCAACAGATATATTGAAAGCCGTTACGCACAATCGAGTCCCCGGAGACTTGGTTGACGTGGCGACTGTGACTTTTTATAGTCTAAGTAAGTGTTTACGGACTTGGCCACCGGTCGTGGCTTATGTTTACGCTGAGAGACCAAGTCTGCGGTGATCAGTCGACAGTGCGTAATGGTTCTTAGTTTATTTTTTAAATTGTACTTTTTTTAAATCCTAAATCCCGTACTTTTGAAAGGCATCCAAGGGGCTGAAGCCACCTTGAAGATTCCACTTTAAATAGATTGCTAGCACTCAAGAATGAACCCGGTGTTTATTATTACAAATAAATAATTGCTCACCCCAATAATAAACAATAATTAGAAAGCACCAACCGTTATCTATTGCTACAACAATACATTGATTGATTGACACTTAATTGACCCAAATACCAGAGAGCATTTGATAAAACTATTTAGATCGTCGTCGACTATACCCGTGAAATTAGTTAAGGGCATCCAATAAGAGGAATGACTGGACATTTGTACCCCAATTAGAACTGACCGGCCTTTGTCTGATTGATACGGACAGGCACGAATTACAAGTAATAATTTATCGTGGGGTTAAACTGTAATTCAGTTGGGTATGGCTCAATTTGGTATTTAAATTAGGGGTAAGAGGTAAAAGGTCAAATTGCAGCACGATTTTTACTGATCTTTCTGGATTAGAAGGTCAATCTGCCCTTCGTTTTAATGTGATTTTGATAACGAACTTTGCTTTAAATATACAACCCCATAATAGACTGCACTTATAGTTTTTTGTAAGGATACCAAGTCAATTTTTCGTTATGTAACACATTAAGTATTTTATTGTTACAATTATATCCAGAAATATAATCACAAAATGGTTTTATTTGCGTTATACCTAATACATCTGTACTTTGATATTATGGGTGGGTTTAAAGGGAAATGCACGGAACTCGGTAGCAGAAGCATTGAACACCGGAACAGTAGCACTGACGACGAAGCTCAATCATTGAAAACAGTGGCATTGCACGCCAAAGCCGAAGCTCTGAACAGAAAAGCACTTAACACCGAAGCACTGAACGGGTAAGAACTGAACACCGAAACGCGGCGAAAACTTATTCGTTATAGTATCTCTCTTTTAAGCTTCCAAACTTTTATATAACATAAGCTAACTAACACGTCATTAACTATGTTTCACTTAATAAGAAACTTTATTTTATTTTAAGATGTTGAGAGAGCTGGGTACCTCCTACTTAAATTAATCACAAGTTTTATGTGGAGTTACTTAGTGGCACTCGCATTATCAACACTTAATTAAGGGACTGTTATTATATCGTCAAAATTGGCACATGATTGTATTTTGCCTACTTAGGTACATTAGAACAAACATAGTATCGGCTAATAAATACATTACCTTCGTAAAAGTTATACTGTAAGTGTTAAACCGCTTGAATAATGGGATGTGTTCCAAAGAATTGTTTGATATTATGCCCACGGCCACTTTCTATCATCGCTCCGCTCGCTGTCGACAGGGAGTTCATGCTCACACACTGGAGCCGAAATGGTCCCGTACAGTGCGGTTTCAGAGGAATTTCCTCCCGCGTACACTTGGATTGTGGAATGAGCCTCCCGGAGTTTTCTCAGAGGGCTACAGTATGGGGTGCCCCTGGTGTCGCAAGTATCCATTGGCTACGGTAACCGCTTACCATCAGGCGGGCTGTAGCTTGTTTGCCACCGTGTGGTATAAAAAAAAAGTCTGGCTTTAGTTCCTACAAGGTATGAGATACATTTTGCGTATTTCCGTATGATTAAGAAATGTAGTATTGCCTTGTTGGTCTAGTGGTCGCAAGCGCTACTGCTGAGCATGAGGTCCTGGGTTCGATCCCCAGGTCGGGCAAAGTGTTGTTGAGTTTTTCCACCTGGAATTTCTCAGTAGCAACCCGGAATCGATACTTGTGCCCGATTGATGGCAATAGGCTCGCCTCTGTTACATAGGACTTAAACAAGTTAACATTACTGGCAAAATATGGGTGTACACCTATAGGTACACCTATGCCTAGCCCCTCAGGAATTACAGGCGAGATGTTGTGTTTTGTATTTATAATAAAACAGCGTGCTTGTTGTACCAAATCGAACTGAAGTCATTTATTTATTCCTGTCATCTTGACATTTACAAGTTTATTTAAGTTGAACAATAGATGGCGTTAGTAGTAATCAAAGGAACTTTTAGATATAATATTCAACACCCCTACTATATCTAAAATAACAAACATTCTTACATCACTTTAAATTAATCAAACCTAACAAGTTCATAAAAGTATAATGTTTCTTGGAGCATAAGGCTTTAGTCAACATATCAGCTGGCATTTCAGATGTTGGTATATACTGAAACTTAACAATATTATTTGTAACACACTCTCTACAAAAATGGTACTTAATATCTATATGTTTGGTGTTTTTATGAAACAATGGATTTTCTGATAACTTCTGTGCACTTTGATTATCATTATATAGTTTAATAGTATATAATTTATTTGTTATTTCAGCATGCAAATTCTTTAAATATATAGCCTCTTTACATGCTTCTGACATACTCATATACTCAGCTTCAGTGTTGGATAAAGCAATAGTAGTTTGCTTTTTACATTCCCAAGAAATTATCCCACTGGACAACACAAAACAATACCCGGTATAAGACCGTCTATCCAATTTATTGTTACCCCAATCAGCATCTACAAAACCTGTAAGTTCTGAATTACCAGTTTTAGAATATTTTATACCATAACTTTTGGTTTTCTTTAAATACCTGAGAACACGCTTTGCATATTCCCAATGTTCATTACTATGACAGTTGTTAAATTGGCTTAAATAACTTATACAAAAAGTTATATCTGGTCGAGTCAAAACGGACAGATACATTAAGCTACCAATTAATTGTTGATAAGGTAATTTATCTACATTAGTGGCTTTATTTAAGTTTTACTTACTATCCATTGGATTATCAATGATTTTACAGTCAGTCATTTGAAATTTGTTTAGTAATTGATCAATATAACATTCTTGACTCAGAGTTACAGAACCATCATTACAAAAATTTACATCCATTCCTAAACATTGTTTGACTCTTCCTAAATTTTTAATACTAAACTGACTTGACAATATATCTTCCAAACTCTTTACTTCACTAGAGTCATTGGAAAAAAAAAAAAAACATCAACATAAACCGTTACAATAGTTATACATTTAACATTATTTTTAACATACATACAAGGCTCTAACTCAGATTTTTTATATTTATTATTCTGCAGACATGAATCAATCTTTTTATTCCAGGCTCTGGATGCCTGTTTTAGCCCATAAATTGCCTTTTTCAATTTTACAACCTTATCATTATTATTATCAGAAGCAAAGTAACAATCAGGTTTAACCATATAAATAGTCTCCTCTAAATCTCCATTTAAGAAGGCTGTCTTCACATCTAAGTGTGTTATTTCTAATCCTAGCTGTACTGATAATGAGAATAACAGTCTGAGGGTTGTATGCCTAACCACTGGCGAAAATGTCTCTGTATAATCTACTCCATGTCTTTGCGAGAATCCCTTTGCAACAAGTCTTGCACGGTAACGCACTTTATTGTCATACTCATATTTTTTCCGCAACACCCACTTACACTGCACTATTGTGCCACTTTTAGGAGTATCTACTAGTTCCCATGCATTGTTTTCATCAAAACACTTTAACTCATCTTGCACTGCCTCCAACCACTGCTGTCGTTCTGGTCCCTTCAGTGCCTCATCCAAGGTAAGCTCACCAGCATCTTCAAAACTGTCATTCACACATGCATTTGTATAACCATATCTGACAGGTGGTTTCCTCTGCCTCTGAGGAGCACGTGTGATGATAGTTTGTGTACTGTCTGTACTGCTACTACTTGTATTCTGTTCTTCTTCTGAGCAAGGCACATAGGTTTCATCACTGTCAGTACTGTGCTATCTTCATTATCTGACAATTTTGTTGTGTCCCCTACTGAATCCAAAAACTCATCGCTAGTTTGAGTTGAACTATCCACCTCCACTGTAGTTTCCACGGATGGTGTAGTTTTTTTATCTTCTATTATAATCACATCTCTGCTGGTGGTCACACTTTTATCTCGGGGATTATATATGCGGTAACCTTTCACTTCCTCTGGATACCCAACAAAAATGCATTTTTCTGACTTTCTGTCCCATTTTAGCCTCTTTTCTTTTGCCACATGAACCATCACAGTGCTGCCAAAAATTCTCAAGTTACTGATATCAGGTTTCTTTCCTGTCCAAAGTTCAAAAGGAGTCTTGCCATTTAGTGTTGATGAAACGGTCCTGTTCTGTAAGTAAACTGCTGTATGGCTGGCTTCTGCCCAAAACCGTTTCTCAAGAACTGCATCAAACAGAAGACATTTTGCTTTTTCTATTATTGTTCTATTGAACCTTTCCACTAACCCATTCTGCTCGGGCGTGTATGGATTTGACTTTTGATGAATAATTCCTTCCTGGTTCAAAAACGCATCAAACTCTTTGTTGCAAAATTCCTTCCCATTATCACTCCGTAGAATTTTAATTCTGTGATTCAGTTGATTCTCTACATTTGACTTATATTGACGAAAACAAGCCAACGCTTCACTTTTCTGTTTCAAGAAATAAATATAAGTCATATGACTATAATCATCAACCAACAGCATACAATATCTTGATCCTCCTATTGATGGAACCTCCATCGGACCACATAGATCTGTGTGCACAATCTGTAGCGTCATATCACTTTTTGAGGTACTATTTGGAAATGGCAGACGACTTTGCTTACCTTCACAGCATGTCTCACAGTTATTTTTCGATCTAACTGTCTTACTGTTAATTTGTAAGCCTTCCACTGCGTCCTGCATTTGGTTCAAGTAATAGCTGTTGACATGGCCAAGCCTGCGATGCCAAACATCACTTGAAACACTTGCTGCAGCTGCTACTGAAAATTTCTCAACTATATTTAATTTATAGACACCATTTGCCAAACATGCAGTAGCCACAACATTTCCTCTAATGTTATAAATCTGACATCCTTTATTGGAAAACACCACTCTGTTGCCTTTTGATATGAGTTGACTTACTGACAAAAGATTTGTTGTCAAACTTGGAACATGTAATACATCTTCAACAACTATGTCATATTCACAGGTATCAGGCAATGTTGCAATCTGCACGTCACCTTTACACTCAACTGGCATTTTATCTTGATTCGCAACCACAATTTCTTTGATGTTGTGATCATACGACGTGCTTTTCATCCAATGTTTGTTTGCAGTTAGATGAACACTTGCGCCCGAATCGACATACCAATCATTCTTACTGAATGCTCCATTCAGAAAAACAGCACTGAATGCATTCGTTTGTTTGTTTTTATTGTTAGTTTCTTCTACATGATTTTCTTTACATTGGTTACGATAATGGCCGATCTGTTTGCAGTTGTAGCATTTTATTTGTTTTTCTTTCGAATTTGACTTTGACGTTTGTCTATGTCCACCAGTGCTACCAACATGTTTTTTCTTAAAACTTGCAAACGCTCCATTGGAGGCGCCACTATCTTCCTCCATGTCTAGCAACTTCGTTTTAATGGCGTCGGCTGTAATATCAATGCCGGAATGCTCAATCGCCATAATCATAGGCGAATATTTTTCACTTAATCCAGCTAGAAGTAGAGATCCGACCCACTCATCATTGATTTTAAAGCCCGTTCCACTTAACTTTTGACTAGCCTCAATGATCTGAGTCACATACGATGTCATGTTACAGCAATTTTCAAGTCTGATTGAAATTAAGGTCCTCAACAATGTGATTCTTCTTGTAAAACCAGAATCATCGAACAATTTCTGTAACTTTTTCCACAGTTCTGCAGTAGTCGCGACGTCTCTAATGTGTACATACAACGATGAATCGATTGTTAAAATTAATTTTGCTTTAGTCTTCGCGTCATCTGCGGCTCCGACTCCAGACGATGATGCCGCCTGCTTGATACAAGCCGACATCCCTTCTAGAACTAGGAAATTCTCCGCTGCGAAAGCCCACTCGCTGTAATTCTCCCGCCCTTTGAGTTTCGGCACGTTCACTAAGTAGTTCGTCATCTTCACTCACTTATAGAACAGTCACAGCACAGCAAAAGTTTTCTCTAACTGCGAAACTTATTATTTTCGTAATCACATTGACAATTACTGTCTATTACTTTATAATATTCGCGAGAAAAATTTACTTCCTGGGCCCATAACCTATAATAAAACAGCGTGCTTGTTGTACCAAATCGAACTGAAGTCATTTATTTATTCCTGTCATCTTGACATTTACAAGTTTATTTAAGTTGAACAATAGATGGCGTTAGTAGTAATCAAAGGAACTTTTAGATATAATATTCAACAGTATTGATGCATATGAGCACCGCACAACAATAACGACTATACAATACATTTCTATAATTAAATTACGAGTCTGATGTAATCCATACTAAAGCGACCTACACCCGACCCATTTTCAATATACGTACTGCAGCAAAATTAGCAATTTACAATGTAGATACATTTACGTTACGCTGTTTGGGTCTGATGGAGTTGAAACCGTCCAATTAGGGAACCGTCTCTGAATAGAATAGGGTTAAATGTGAAAATAATGTCGAAATATATTTTCACCGATTAAATGAGTATGCGAGGTTATGGATCAGTCCGGGTGATTTGGTTTGGCTAGAAGACACTTTGACTTATATTCTGCAAGTGTAACGTTTAACCTTAACTTTCTTTTTATTAGAGGAGGCCTTTGCTTATTCAAAGCCTTACTTATTCAATCCAATTCAGCCCGTCCCTTGCTGTCCTCTCCCAGGATCGCTCTAAGCCGAGGCACGTACCCCGCACGACCCCCTTAGCGTAACTATTTAGTTTTTAAGTTTTTTCACCCTACCCTGGCTTCCTAGGTATTCATTTATGAAGTCATCTCCACAGAATCGCCTGGTAGAGCAGTTCAAAAACAAACTTTATTAGTAGATCATCCTGTCTAGGCGAGTTGTTTGTTTTGGCAAAGATTCTTAGATAAGACCATGTCGATATTTTAGGCGCATGTTTTTTTTTCTTTTATATTATCCCAAGATATTTATCTATGAGTGTTTACTTTTTCCTAGGTAAATGTCCAGGCGCGAGTCTACGTCGTATACAACAAATTAATTACCATAGTTCAAAATTAATAATATTAATAATACGATGTTATCAATAAGAATAGGTACACACTTTGTATATAAATCAACTGTCTACCTATTATAATTCATGAGGTGACCATTCACATAAAAAAAATAAAGATACCAGGCTGGTATCCGCAACTCCACGTCAAAGCGAGTATTTTACGTATGGATCATAATCTACTACGCGGGCCCAGTGCGAATTGGTAGATGTCACATGTCTTCGAATTTTTGGTTCAGGACACGCCGGTTTCCTCACGATGTTTTTCTTTCACCGTTTTTGAGATCAGTGGTGATGAAATAAATTACACAAAATAATGCGCCTGCCTGGGTTCGAACCAACGACTTACTGTTCGTAAGTCGGTGCCGCCACCACTGGGCCACCACTGCTCTATATATTACATAACAACACAGAAAGCACGTTAAGCCATTAATCCCGGTTGTTATTTGTGGAACGTTGACAGTTGTAATGAGTTAGGTACCCAGAAAGTCCAGTTTAACCAAGGGGCACGTAACTGTTTTACGCAGTTATTGGGTTGTGGAGATCACGTTCGCAGCCGCTCCATGCTTAACACTGGAATCTGAATAGACTGGAACCCAAACCAAACATATTTGGAAACTGATTAAGCAAGTGTTGACGAGCCGCAAACACATTAATCAACAAATTTTAGATGACGAAGAAAATTGTAGTTATGGCACCAAATCTTCGAATGCGTACTGTTCAAATTATTTTCAGATTAGATTTCTTACAAAGATTAATATATTTTGTGTTATCTAAGACTGCTTCAATATAATACAAGGCAATCACATCATCTAATTACGTAAATCGAGGGCATATTAACAAAAGTATAACGTTTATCTGTCTTATTAGTATTTAGTAGGCTGGCAAGGCTAATGCGGCTAACCTGTAAACTTATTATTAATTTTTAAAACATTTTATTATTTCGTTTATTTATTAACAAGGCTTAGAAGGCAGCATATACATCAAGGAAGTGTGAAAAACTATGGGAGAGACTTTGGATACCACAGGTAAATAAATACTTATATTTTTAGTGCAAACAGGGTTTGATAGCTCGCGAATTTCCAAATAGGACTATCTCAAGAGATTTCGTAGATGAACATAATTAAAAAATAGACACAGTCGAACAAATAACCTCCTGCGTTTTAGAAGTTGGGTATAAAAACACATTCGGACAACACTCCTGTATTATCTGAAGGGAGAAATTCGCTTAGCGAAATGCATTCATTGATTTTTTTAAACGCAGTGTTTTTAAACATGCTCATGTATTTTCGTCACTACGGGGAACAAAAAATCGAATCGAATAATTATACCTATATTCCTTTTTTATTATTTCATCTTTGCAATATAAACAGATTTGACAATTGTAAGAAAGGGTAAGTAGCTGAAATAGTAAATAATATTATAACATAGTTTTGGCAGTCTGTTGCGTTACGCGATCAGTCCAACAACGCAGTTGTTTCTGATCGGTTTAGAAAGATATTGATCTGTGTGAATAAAAGTGAAGACATAAGTGTGTAAATAGTGCCGCAGTGTCCAAAATTAAAAAAAATCATTAGTAACAAACAAATTTAAAAATATTAATCAGGTAATCACTAAGATTTGCGTACATTCCATGCAGTATTTTTACGATAAGACTTATCAGGGCATAGGTATCCGTGTTTTATCGATACCTACGTAGTACCAACTCTACATGATTTGAAGCATTCTATGATAATACGTCACGGACTCACGGTGAAACTGAAGTGCTTTGCGAACGTGTCCATTTCTTTAATTTAAATGTAGTCACGCATCCATGATAGTTTCACCGAAGGCAAACATGGAACAAATGTCCGAGCTCGGTTTTAGTAATTAAGCAATCTAATGTCACATAAAACAAACTAGAATTTTGAACTGAATGAGAGCCAATAGCTAACGGAGTTTTGCAGTTAAAAGTTGTAAGAACACTATTCATTATTTATCTAACAAATCTCAAGAGTCAAGGTATAAACATTAAGTTGTAAACATTCGTTGCAATAAAAGAAAACCTTTAAAAATATGAAGTGTGGCCCATAAATAAATGCAATTTTAGAACTACGCTGGATCGCGTAGCACATTGTATAGGTAATGAAAACTTTCACCTTAACATAATATCACTATGGATGTACGACTAGCCGAAGCGCAGTAATTGGTCAGCCGTTCTCGCCACTGCGGCCCTTAGTAGCGACCTTGCCGCATAAATATAGACTTGTTCAGTGTCGCCAACAACAAACCGAGTTACCACAATCACGCTTCAGATACTACTTGTCTTATCAAAGAAAATGGCTAAACGATTGCGTTCTAATCGGTTTACACAAGTCCGCGTGAATCAAAAAGTGTTTACGAAGTATAAAACTGTATTGGACGTGAACTAGTTACGTTTGTTGTGGCGTTGAGCGTTATTTTCAGAATGTCATCCACTTCGTCGCCGGCTGGGAGAAAAAGTTAGTGTTTATTATTAGTAGCGTAGTTTAAATGCTGTAATTAGTGATACGATGGTTACATAGTGTTTCTATAGTGTTCATTTGTGAAGTGATTTGGTAAATTTGACGAGTCTGAGACAGGCGAGTGATAAGTGTTGCTTTTACAAAATTTTGACGGGTATAGGCTAAAAACTTTTTAATTAAATAAAGGTTATCTTTATCACCACAATCTAATCCATTCCAATTGATAGCTTGTGACTCTTTCGTTTGTAAAAAAAGCATCATGAACTGGTTTCATCAAAATTTACTCACCTTAAATGTAGATAAATCATGCTACATTCCCTTTGCTATCCGACGAAATACCAAGCCACCGGATAGCTTTGTCGTAACGGCTCATTCCTGTCCGAACTCGTCGGCACCATGCGTATGTCCTACACTAACTAGAAGCAGCTGTGTGAAGTATCTAGGCCTACAAATAGATGACGGTCTACGATGGGATAAACAGCTAGACATGATAATTAGCAGGACAATGCGCCTTATATACGTTTTTAAATCCCTTAGAGAATCGGCTGACATAGACACATTGAAAATGGTCTATTTTGCACTGTGTCAGTCGATTATCGGCTATTGCATTCCTGCATGGGGTGGTGCTGTTAAGACAAACTTTCTGAGGGTTGAGCGAGCTCAAAGAGCGGTTCTTAAGGTAATGCTTAGGAAGCCATACCTTTATCCGACCAAACAGCTTTATGAGGATTGTGGAGTATTGACAGTTAGACAGCTGTTTATCCTACAGTCCGTCCTCAGAACCCAAAGAGTCATGCCCAGATCCAACCCGAAAAAACGCACAAATGTCCCATCTGGGGCAACACACAAAACTACATTTGCCAAACGCCAGTTTTACGTGATTAGCAAGTATATATATAAGAAACTACACAAATCACTTAACATACTTGATCTAAACCGATACTCACTTAAACACAAAATCACTCAATGGCTACTACAACAGGATTATCTCTCAACGGAGAATCTTCTTACGTACATCTCGTAGATACTCACACACATCCTCGCACATACACACACTCACCCTCCCACATATATACTCACAGTCACTAACTCACACACACGAACTCTTACACACACACTTAAAATTCGTAGCAACCTTCCTTGCTCTTATTTCATTATTCATGTTTACCTTTGTAACATCGACACTGTTTCACTTGTTTTAAAGACATTGTTATTGTAATTACTATGACTGAACCCTATTCCTTAAGATACAGGCTAGACCTAGTTTAAGGAATAGAGTCATAAAAATTGTGCTTCTGATGACAAATGTTTAAAATTATTATTTACAATGTATCAGTGCAATGTGATTCCTGTTTTTATAAATAAATTTTTTTTTTTTTTTTTTTTTTTTTTTTTTTTTTTTTTTTTTTTTTTTTTTAGTGTTGCTTTTACAAAATTTTGACGGGTATAGGCTAAAAACTTTTTAATTAAATAAAGGTTATCTTTATCACCACAATCTAATCCATTCCAATTGATAGCTTGTGACTCTTTCGTTTGTAAAAAAAAGTAAGGAATTCCGATATTCATTTTTCCTTAATTGTTTGGGCTAATTTTCGCTGTCTGTTCTCGAAACCTTGAACTTCTAACAATAAACTCTTGTACTCTCACATCTGTCTTCCTAACTTATTACGCTTAGATACTATAAATACCAGCTATTTCCGAAAATGTCTGCCAATTGTCGTTTAATTATGTAAATTAGGTTTAAAGGAACTACTCAGTATTAATTTCTTGACAACTATTTATTCATAGTTAGCAAGTGTTTTTTTGCTTCAGTTCTCACTTAATATCAATTCAGAATGCCACTTAATAGACGTTCATCAAAAACCTTCTGCCGTTATCCTAATTTCGTTTGAATTCAGCGTGTCTTCTTTTATGAATGCAATATTCACCTTCGTAATCTTCTCATCTTCCACACAATCCATCCAACGTTTCTTCTTCGCCTTGTCCCTCTACTTTTATAGACTTATAAGGTTCAATAATATAACTTCAAAACGAATTAATCAAATTTATCCATATATCCAATAAAGAAGCGAATAAGCCCGTAAGTCGATATGTGCATTAAAATATCAATTGGATTCCTGCGAACGAAAGTAAACATGAAAATGTAAATGCACATTTTTCCGTTCATATTTTTATTCGGTTCCGTCCCCCGGAGATATGCCGTATTAAATGCTTGAATACTACTGAATGTGCGTACTTCGTCTTCATTTATACGAGTACATATTGGTAACGTAATTTTTTTGTTAGCTTTATTTACTTTTATAATTGACTAGTCTGTTGGTCTAGTAGGGTCCTGACTGCTATGCCGGGGATCGTGGGTTTGATTCCAATCCAAGACAAATGTTTGTGTGATGATCACGATAATTTGTTCTGTGTCTGGGTGTAATATATCTTTAATATGATTGTATTTAAAAACATATGAGTATGTTTATCAGCTGTTTAGTACCCATAATACAAGCTCTGCTTAGCTTGGGACTAGATTTATGAAAGTTTTGGAATATTCTGCCAGTGGCTGGCATTTTATTCCAGCATTTTGTTTTGGACGTAACTAACAAACTGTGGGCACAACACAAGACACATACGAGTATGCCTACTCCATAATATACAAGCGTGATTGAAATAAGTTACTATTCCCTAATTCTATGATCCGTGTCATTATAACGATCATTATCTCAGTTACTATTCCAATTCCATTTCGTAGATATACCTTTTTATGATCATACACGTAATGCGAATGCGGGTCTAAATAAATCATTGTACGAGGAATGTCTTTCTAATAAATGTTCGTAATTTTCTGCTAGATTACGTTTATTGGAATCGGCAGATATCCACTTATGTGTATTTTCGGATTTCCAGTAAAACCATGAAATGTATCATTTCGATATAGATATCGAAATGATACATTTCATGGCTTTACTAGAGTAAAGCTGTTTATATTAGGCACTGTGCGTCGAGTGTTCACGTAGGTAGTCAATGTATAATATGACCTACTTTACCTGTATGTTTATTTGAAGTAAGTACCTACCTACAGATTTGATTAGGAATTTATGACGAAATATTAGTTTCCCTAAATGAACATGTAAATTATTTTTTTCAATAATAATATTATAAAAATAACCTTATATGAATTAAGAAATAAAGGCTTCGATTGCAACACAAACATGTAGTATTATCAAACAAAGTTTATAGACTGCGTCAACAAATACAATACAACGAACTCCGTGTTCGTTTCCCGAAAGCCAATATAATTTCTTAGAGCAAATTAACCCATTCCTGAGTGGGTAGCTTGGCTTTGCGCATTATAGGATGCCTGCTATTGATGCTATCATATTGTTAACTATTTAATAATGTGCAACTCCAATATTACGAGGAGAGCACAAACTTTCCAGATTGGAAAGATTTTTTGGGAGATTAGTTTAATATAAAGTATTTGTATCAAATAACATCCTTGTAGAGCAATGCTCATAATTAATATTTACTGAATATAAATGTAATTTGTTGAAATAAAAACTTGAAAGCTTAATTTATTACATGCAAAATGTGGCTATTACTTATTTACTTACCTATTTCATTTACACTTTCTAACATTGTAAGTTACGTGGTCGTCAATTAAGAATTATTAACAGTGGAGTGCTGACGTATTTTCAGTGTTGTCTAAGGCGTCAAGTTTATTATTGTGTTTATAAATACTTTAAGCAGACTACCGTACAGACGCGGACTTAATACCATAGGCGTTTTCTACCTGTCAACCTTTAGGCCTTAAGACCGTTTTTGTGTTCGAGTTTATACAGGCTGTAACGGAAAGGGTATATACATCCGAAGGGCACGGATTCTCTTGGTGATAAGAAAGGACATGGCAACGTTTTTATACATATACATACATAATTGTAAAGTTGAGCCCGCCCGCGCCGTCGCGCCTTCGTCGGTTAGGCAGAGCCCGATAGGTCTGTACTAGGCGCGCAGAACCCGAGATAGATATACTTGAACCTTGCCGGACAGGATTATGACCCTCATAGTGCGGTGCCACGTTTGTTATGATTTTGCATTTAATAAACTGTCGATACTAAATAATATCGTGAAGTTTCAAAGTTATTAGTTGGGAGCTGAAATTTTGAGGAAAGACTCGTTATTAAATACTCTATTCACCCTGTTTGTATGTATATACCCTTTCCGTTACACCCTGTAGGTATATTAGATGATTTTACCTACTGCTTTCATTTATTCCTGTTCGTTTTTTTTTATTTCAGTAGTCCTAAACACGTTACTCGAGACGGATCACTACGAGGGCCTGATCAAGGAGCTAACGTGTACCAAATGTAACAAGTACATGCGGCCGCCCATCCACCTCTGCGTGGATGGTCACAGTCTCTGCGGCCGCTGCTTTGAAAAGAGCTTCCAGTGTCATATTTGCCAGGTAAGCTTTGAACTGTATAAATTTAAAATAATTTGAATTATCGTCATATAGGTACGAATGTTCATAGTTTAAGCCAATTGTTCTAAGCGACATATATATGTGAAGAAATTTTAACTTAGAAAAATATGCTAAACTATACTTATTTATGAAAAGGATATTATTTTTGTTGTAAGAATTTAACTCAAAAACTACTCAACAGATTACGAAGTTTTAATTAAAATTTTTAGTTAACTGAGTAATATTCGAGTTCTAGTTCGGGATCTTATTACCGAGTAAAGTAAATTAAATTTATTTTTAAACGTAGAAGTTTCAAGGATAGAAGTGGCGGGTGATGTGCTTGATTCATATAAGTGAATGTTACAAAAAAAATCTCAACCAATTAGCCGTGAACTTCCGATGTTGTTATGTTTGATACGTATAAGAAGGTGACTATTTGAGTTGACAAAATGGATTATCAGTAGTCGCAAACTCATCAGGTTCATAGGTTTAGCAGTATGCTTTTTATGACTTGAATTTTACTGTTTTTGAGTGCCAATGAGAATTGGCCTACTTATGGTTTGTGAGTTTGCCCTATTTGCTATTTTCATTCCAAAGTTTGAGCTAGAATAGTGTATTTAATGTACCTACTAAGAATTAATTTAACTAATTCTAACCACAGACCTACCTACCTAGGTGTGCCGAAAACAACAGACGGAATACAATATGATGAAAATTACGAATGAGTCATAAATAATGATGTGGGATTAGTCATACCTTTGTATAGTACAGACTTTACTGTTCTGTTGTATAAACGCTAGCATGTTAAACGGATATTTATTATCTTTTATGGATGATTTTTGAACATGACCTAGGTATAGTTAAAAAGGAATACTTTTAATATTATTGGAGATCAGCTGAAACAGGCTGGTAGATACCTACTTGACCTTTGGCAGTTTTTATGAGATAGGCGGAGCCCCCCATGCCTTGGAAAGCACGTTAAGCAGTGGGTCCCAGTTTTTCTGAAATTTTCAGTCTTTCTCTATGTATTTGAAAGTGGTGACGAGTAGTCTGAGACCCAAAGGTAAAAACCAGACTGACTTAGGGGTATCGAGCATTAGAAAATTAGAAATATTCATAACTTAATGCTCTGATTGATACATTAAAAGTCTGTAGCAAAATTTTACAAAAGTACAGACGCCAACACATCAACCTACCCCAAACTGTCAAATTTTCCCAATTGAAGATGAACCTTATGGTGTTTAGAATAAGGTTGAAAACCTATCAAAGAAATTTCACTCATTGGGGTAGGTTGATGTGCTGGCGTCTGTACGTTAAATACATTCCTAGTTGAAATATATTAAGAATAAAAATTATACTTCATTTATGACATTCATAGAGCAACACATATTTATTTTAACACAAGTTTTAAGATTATTTGTCATTACAAAGGAGACAGTTTTTTTTGGGCCCACTATTAAACGGTAACGTTTATTAATCATATTACACAAGAAGAAAGTGATCATCTTATTACTATTAACAGACCAAAAATTATATATAAATGTAACCGGAATACTGAAATAATAGTAAAAAAGTGTTACGGCAAAAAATGCTTGTTTAGGAGCGTTTACATATTTGTTTTCACATTAAAATAAACCTATTAATTTAATGTGAAAACAAATATGTTACCCCGGTGCGCAGCGGTAATGACATCGGCGTTATATTAAATAGATAATTATTAATTGGTACAGTGAACTTGTTTTTAGGTAATTCTTTTACTAACGGAATATCAAGTAACGTACTTTAAAAACACAGTGGAACGAAACGTAATTAATAGCCCGTTGCAGATGCTCTGTGGACCTGTGGTCCAATTTCAATCAGTTTGACACTGACAAACAACATTATTATTTTCGTTATTATTGTTCCCGATTACTAGATAATTGCATGTTTCTTCTGTTCTTTTCGTATTTTTATTCTAAAGATTTTATGAAAATGGCATCTGTAGATACAGTGCAAAATCTACAAAGCCATTGCAAGCAATTGTGCAGCACCATTTCAACGGAATTGGGGCTGCTCATGCTGGATACTGTTGTAATTATTTAGTGGGCAGAGGCACTGTTGGCTGCTGTGCACATGTGATGTGTAGGTATAGTGTGGTTTTTATCTTGGGCGCGGTATCAAGTTTAAGTTAAACCACCTGCATTTTTTTTAGATGAAATACTGCTTTTAAGAGAAGATTTTGAAAATTATGACGAACAGTAAAAAATACTTCTTGTGACATACTTTAATGTGTTTTTGTTATCTCCTGAAGTCCTGACACAACCAGCTTATAACACATCACCTTATTATTTTAGATATTAATTTATTAGGTGATAGGGATAATTAAACTTCACTTTTAAGGTTAACTTTCAATATAAACTTTTATTATAACCTTTATACTATATTTGGAAGTAATGCGTCTAGTTCCTATCACACAAACGGGGCGAATAGAAGTGACTGAATAACTGAACGGCGGGCAGGCGCGTACGCATGAATAGGTTCTTTGTCGCTCAGAAATATAAACAGATTAATTCTTGCAACCAACGTTTCTAAGAAACTCAACATTAGATCTCCAGTCCAAGAGATTTAAAATACTAAAGATACTACTAAGGTATACTACTTTATGTATTGAATATCTTTATCTACAGTCTATGGCTGGAAAAAATGTGTGTCTCGAAATGAATACATCTAATCTATTTTCGTAAATATCTCTGTGTATCAAATCGTGTAAATCACATCAGTTTTATACTTTTTATTATTGAACACTGAACAGTGTACTATTATAACTTAAAATACCAAGGATACCTATCCAATTATTCAACAATCGCTCTTCTGAGATTTTAGTTTATTATGAGAGTCATGTTTTGACTATCGTATTTCACAGTATTCCGGTAACATACAGATTTGCTAATATTACTACTGTTATCTACAGATTATAAGGAATAAACTAACGTACATTTCATTGCTAAACGCCACAATCTGTGGTGGGCCTATTTCCCAAACAAAAAAAACTGTCTCCTTTCGTCAATGCTGATAGAGGATTTATTGATGAACAAAGCCCGGAGTATATTTCAAACATGATCACTTTCTGAATATTCTTTATTTCCGCTGGTTATTTGTTCAACTAATTTGACAGACGTGACGAGTGTTCGACAACATTATGGTATACATCTGCATCCAATTACTCATAATGCCGACCCCAACATAGTTAGGAAGGCTGAGGAGACGACAGTAAGATACCAACAAAAATTTAAGTAACATTTAGACAATAAATTGGAAAACAATAATTATCAATGACATTGAAACAATAGGAACCTTGAACAACTAAATAGCGGTCGCTTCGATTGTGCGATGGCTCATCAAATATTTGTTCCAATTTTAATCCCTAAATACTTTATCAAAGGTGATACAATATGGAGGAAAATCTCTGTCCTAGTTATCACAATGCGACACTGCTTATCAATAATATTTATTGATAATAATTATTATTGAAGCAAAGATACTTTTTATATCACTTGACGATGTCAGATACCTGCAGTGGTATTCTGTAAAATTCTACCTTACTATGCTTTACTTTGTGTTTCGTCTTCACTAATTATAAGTTAACTGTTTTCTTTAGTCTTCATCTCAGCTAAAAATGCTTAAAATATCTCGTAGATAGCATTTATGTATCGTAAAATAAGTCTTCAAATATTAATAACTTATCACGACACAGGGAATCCTAATATGAGTTTTAGGATAGAGGAGTGCTTAGACTGTACTTTATAAACATTAAATTATTCTTTTTATTCTTTTACTTACGACTATAATGCAAAAACAAAAAGGGAAAAAATTATAAATATATTTTAGGGCACCATAAAATTCATTATAAATTGATTTCAATTATTTTAAACCAACGCATTCCTTCACGTCAGCGTAGCATGCTATAAAATACCTACTTACGAGTATATGGCATTATTTTAACAAAATGTTCTGAATTTGATAAGAATGTTTTTGATTTATTTATAGGTAGTTTAAGAAGGTTATTCAAAGGTAACTGAATATTTTGATTGCCTCTTGAATGAAAACGATTTAATAGGCAGGTTTCGGAGTTAAAATTAGAACAAAGAATGGATCGAGTTGATGGACTTTCTTGCTTTGTCTTAACTTATGTTAAACGTATTCTACTTTTGAATAAAGGAACTTATTTAATTTCGTAAGCGTCAGGATCCCTGGACCAATAGATATATTTGATGTTCAAGAAATACTAAAAACTACCTTTTTGCTACCTTGATACCTATCATCAAATATTTATTACCTCGGCTGACAGCGGAAAAAAAAACATAACGAAAGTGGGGATACATTCTGATATCAGGACGTCAGAATCTTTTTTTTTTCATAATTCGAGACAACACAACTAATGTATGTCTTTGTAAAATATTTACTTCCTTTTTAGTACCTTAACATTCCGTTTTATTTTTTGGCTTTACAGAAGAATGTTAGTTAGTAATTTTGGTATTAACATCAAATATTTCTATTGGTCCAGGGGACCTGACACTTACCATTTATTGCTGTTTGGCGCCTAGCTACCTTTTTAACCGACTTTCAAAAAAGGAGGAGGTTCTATGTTCGTGTGTATGTATTTTTTTTTTTTTTTTTTTTTATGTATGTTACCTGATTTCTCCCCCATTTGTGGACCGATTCTCGAAATTCTTTTTTTATTCGAAAGAGTATACTCCCGAGGTGGTCCCATTTTAATTTGGTGAAGATCTGGTGCTGATCTTCGGAGATATGCAACGGAACTCTTCAAAAATAGACGGCAAATCTGTCGTGATTGCTGGAATCGCTTGGATGTTTATTGTTTATACAACATCATGACGTATCATCACGCCTGGTATGCTCTGAGGGGTACGCAGATGTGTACAATATACCTAGATTTCGACAGTTATGTATGTTAATTTTCATTTATTAGGGATAAGTGGATAACCCTATTATCATGACATGTACTGTTACAATTAACAATATATATAGCAAATATTTGTATGGGAACCACTAAAAATGGAAAAATAAAAAACTTTTTTGCAAAAAAATTAAACCGACTTCAAAAAAAACACTAAACGGTGTAAAATAACTCTAAATTCGGAAGTCGGTGGCCCATCATGAATAAGACAAAACCACCAAAGCCACAGACTTCCTAATTTAGAGTTATTTTACACCGTTTAGTGTTTTTTTTGAAGTCGGTTTAATTTTTTTGCAAAAAAGTTTTCATATTCAAGCTAGCTGAACACTGGGAGCAAACCAGCCCCTACATTATACTGCGGTGTATCGTGAGCAGACTGGACTTTCGTTGCTGCTATCTTCCACTCCTGTGTTGAGCGTTTCTCATAACAACATAACATCGTCCATAATTAAGTTTAATAACATAGTTGTTAAGAATTATTTTAACAAACATATTGTTTTACTAATACTTATTATAAATGTGCAAGTTTGTGAAGATCTATCTACGTGCAAATTTAGATGAAAATTTCCTGGATTAACACGAACGATACTTTTGTCCCTGTAATAATCTTAGAAAAGTTTCTGTTTACGCGGGGGTAGCCGAGAGTAGAAGCTAGCTAAATATAAATAGACAGTATGTAGGAGAGGAAGGAGCGCATACCTACATCTTTAAACAACGGTTACATGTGCAACTGAGGCAGCTAGAACACAGGGCCAACTAATCCCTTTTCATCCCGGCCTACATGCTCTACAAACCAACATCGAAACCAGACGCCAACCGCACCCGACAAATTATAGATTTTGTGCCTACGTTTTTGGCGAACGAGGTATCCGACCGAATACCACCCGACATTGGAGAAATATGTAGGCCAGAGAGGAAAACAAGCCATAGTTCGAATTGCCAGTTTTTAAATGAAAGGTGGACCGTTCTGTTTTTACCAAAATATCCAAATAAATTTTAGTGTCAAACGTTTTTGTTAACCACCATTATCATCAACTTTTTGCTACGAACGGAAAGAAATTATAAGAACAAATTGATGTGGCTGGCATAGGCTCGTATGAGGTCCCTCTTATGTAGGAAATAGTAGGTAGTAGTAGAAAATAATACATATTGAGTCTTTCAGTTTTTTATATGGATATCTATAGTTTCACACTATTAATTCCATAACATTCTTTAAGACACTTATTGTGCTCCTCCTTGCTTCAGTTGCCTCAATGTTGTGGGGTTCGTGACCACCTCCTTGTAGTTGGACTTTCTTGCGGATCTCTCGGCCCCATCTACTCGTATCCATTTTGTCTAATTTGTCAACAAGTGTAGAGCATCGTATATATATAGTGTCCAGAGCGTTGTTGATCTGGTTAGTCCAACAAGTCAGGTAGCTAAGTCGGCTTATGCGTTATAATTTTACAATGACTCTCCAGGTTGTCATCATTTTTCTTTCAATGTGGCCATAGTATTCTAGAATCCTATGTAGCCATATGGTAAATAGACTTGTCTTATTGTAGTTGTTGTTTTTGTTTCCAGAAAGAGTTTTCTCTCACCAAATCAGCGGCTCTAGAGTCGTTGGCCAACAAGGTCCTCTTCCCGTGCACCAACGCGGGCTGTCCTAAACATGCAGTCCTCACACAGCTTGACAAGCACTATGCCCACTGTCAGTTCCGCATCATCAACTGCTTCATGGCAAGAGTTTATGGTAAGTTAAACGACAATTTTTTTGGGAAATCAGCAGTATTTGGCTAACAAGGACATAATTAGTGATTTTATTCTTAGCTTTCGATATAGACTAAATCTAAGCAAGAACATGCAAAAAATCTAAATTATAATAGAAAATACAGCATAAAAAATAAAACCAGGAACACAACAGGTGTCAAAGTACTCCTCTACGTTGCTATCATCCGGAAACATGCCCAAAAGGCTGAGCCAAAGAATAAGCTAGCCTTCTGGTCATACGAAGTGTCGACCGGTGGTTGAGAAATCTCCTTAAGAATATTCCAAAGCTGTTACAGTGAAAAATGGTAACGATCATATTTTCATTGTCTTTTGTTTTTCACAGACAAGACGACACTTATGCGCGCTGACAGAGACTGTATACTCCGAGCGCACATAAATTACTCCATCTTAATAAAGAAGCTGTTAGTTGTCTGACTATTAACTTCTTTTGTAGTCTGTAGCAACTAAAACTCGAGACCCTGGATAACTAATCACTGTCTTTATGATTTTGATCTTAAGTTGAATAGCTTCATAAAGAAAACTGTAGATGGAAACCTAAACTGATATACAGTATGAAAATATATATTTTAGAAAAGCATTAATTACGTGCTACGTCTCATTATACGTCGTATTATTATTATTAATAATACATTTTTTGCGGACCATACATAGAAATATACACAATCCATAGTATACTATTAGTAACAAAGACTTATTAAACTAAATTAGTAAGACTTACACATTAACATAATCACAACTAATAAGAGCTAGGCTCAATACATGTTGGAACGTGCCTCTGCACCCAGTGTCTAATATAGGGGATGTCCAGTGTCCACCTTGTTATACAATGTATTGCAATATGCTATCCCTAAGAATGGTTGTAAGATTTTATTTTATTTCTGACTGCCTGTAAAGACTGTCAAAAATCTACAAATGATAGCGTGTACTGACGAATTGGCATGCTTTCCAAGAAACTTACCCACGAAATAACTTCGGCAGCTATTTTTAATTAGCCACGAGTTCCTTTATAAACACGAAAACATTATTGTTAAATAACTGCGCCGAAGGACAAAGAAATCGATTAAGAATTTCTACTAAGAAGCAAAAAGAATTACTGTTAACTTTACATCCAATATTCTAAGGGTTGCTAACCCCGTGGCATAAACACGACCATTTTATTTACCTCTCTTTCTGTGTAAGTATAATACAGTTTTTCCTTAAGGAAAATGTCATGGAAAAACGTCCCTACAAGTTAGTGACGAATTCCAAATGGTTCGTGTCTTGGATGCAAAACGAAATACGTCACCACATTAGTCATTGGGCGTGATGTACCGCTAACAAAGGGTTTACTGCAGCGTGATATTTTTTTGCAAGCAATTATTAGGTACTAAAGTAAACCAGTGATGCCGATTTTGACTAGTAAAGAAGGACTAGGCTAGTCTATCTTTTAACACAAGGAATGCCATAAAAGGTTCCTTAAGGATTGAATTTTATTATTTTTGTTCTTTAACCCCTTTATAAGTTAAGTAGTTTTGTATTGTTGCACTTGAAATGTATTAGTACTGTATTACAACGAATAATTTTCGGTAAAGTAAAACAAAAATCGCCACTGATAATAGCTGGGTAAAACAAGAACCTTTGCAAGACAAACAAAATATTTCGCATCAGTGAGCGGCTTTAGATGTATTTAAATAGTTATAAATATTGTGTAAAGTAACTAAAATCTCAGATCTTATAAGGTCATTAAAATCTTAACTAAGTAATATAGTTCATACGCTTAAAGTTTCTTACATTTCAAATTTAAAAATAAAGATAATACGAGTCAGCACCGTATGCTTCACCACGCCATACGGCGGTAGATAACACAATATTTTTTACTGCTACTTCTGGGCAACAAACAACAATGTATTAATGAATGGTTATAGTATTTATTTCTGCAAAAGTGATTTGTAATCTTTAAAAATAAATTAATTCAAAATAAAGTACTGGGTTTTGTAAGATCCCAGCACATTTCCTCTCAATAGAATGCAATATTTGATAGATAAATTACATTCTAGATTCTAACCACAAAATAGTGTTTCTAAACAAAGATTGGAATTGCATAAATCTCTTCTAACGTCCACGAATACCGCCAGGGTAATCTATCCCCAAGAAAACAATGAAAATTTTCCTTTTTCTAAAAATCTCGTGATTCCAGGGGACTGTAAATGGAAAGGGCGGGCTGGTGACTGGATGGACCATTGTTTCATGGAGCACAGTGATAAGGTCACAGAACTACCATTCATCACGGTGAAAAATCGATGGGATGCAAAGAGAACCGAGCCGGTACTCAATTATTTTCTACTGAAGTGCTATGACCGGATATTCAACGTGTACCAGATTTATGATAAGAGAGGAGGTAAGGATATTATATTGTAACTAGCAGACGTCACGCGGTTTCACCCGCGTAGTTCCTGTTCCCGTGGCATTACAGGGATAAAAAGTAGCCTATGTCATTCGGGAATAGTGTAGCTTACCACCAAGGCAAAAAAAAAAATTTGGATCATTAGTTCCGAAGATTACCCCCTACAAAATACAAACTTACAAACAAGCAAACAAATTTTACCTCTTTTTAATATTAGTATAGATAAAATTAAAGATAAATTACGATTTAAGAGAGGGTACGTGCCTATTGTGAAATAAAAATTTTGCGCTTGCGGCTAATGTGGCCTTCACGTTTTTGTGTTTTAAAATTAGTTATCAGAACTTCTTCTACAAGTAAAACTATGTGGCTTTGTTAAGAAGAACTGTTTTTATCCCACTCTATGGATATTATGTAGGTAGGTAAGTACTTACGTGAAAGAATGTGGTGTTACGTTGAATTTTTCTTCAAAGTAAATTAATTTTTCTTCTTTTGTCATTCAACTTTAAACTGCAAAATACTTAACATATTAATGAATTGAAAATTTATTTTACGCCCTATCGTATCAGAAGGTTTAAGAATGCCACACTTTCATTAACTATAACGAAGTTCGATAAATTCAAAATTATTGGAATTTAGCGTATCGAATATTTGTGTACATACACATTTTTTTTTTTTTTTTTTTTTTTTTAAATATTATAAACTAGTACTTGACTGCAATCCCACCTGATGGTAAGCAGTGATGCAATCGTTGATGGTGAGGCGCACTAGTTTATTAGGAGCCTATTCACTCTTGCCTTGAAGACACCCAAATTATAATCGGACGGGAAGACCGCAGCAGGCAAATTGTTCCAGTCCCTTGATGTACGTGGTATAAACGACGAGGCGAACCGCTTGGTCCGGGTCGTAGAGGTTTCAACAACATAAGGGTGGATACTCGCCGTACGTCGGCTTGTCCGATGGTAGAAGTGAGATGGTGGAATCGAATCATGTAATTCCTGCGCACACTCTCCAAAATGCATCCTGTAAAACACCGAAAGGCTGGCTATCCTTCGCCTGTGCTCAAGACTCTGTAGATTGGACTCAACCAGATCTGGATCACCAATTAGTCTCTTCGCACGCCTTTCCACCGAGTCCAAAGCTGCCAGGTGGCATTTTGCAGCACCGGCCCATATGTGGCTGCAGTACTCCACACACGAACGGACCTGTGCACATACATTGTGTCTAGGCCCAAAGGCTATTTCAAGTGATCTTTTTCTATTTAAACTATGTATTGTAAAGATAGGGCTTCGCCTGTCGGTGTTAATCGCTGACCTGTTTAAATGTACAACAGTGGAAACGATTTCTTTAATGTTCTGAACAAATATTCTCTACTAAGACCCACTGGTATAATGTATAATGAGGTTTTGAATGACCTCGTTAGTCTAATGATCGCAAGTCTTTCTGCCTTGCGATAGAGTTCTGGTTTGGATATAGGCTCGATGTAATATTTTATGTAACTGGATTTTTCTACCAAGATATTTTCAGTGACTACTTAGAAGTAAAATTTGTGGTCAGTTAGAAGATGCTTGCCTCACAAATTTCTACTAAACCTAAACCTACCTACCGTAATGAAATTACAGAGAAATTATAATTTATTAATGCGCAAATGAAATGAGTCGCCTCGCAAGTGCATAATTGATTTGATAAGTGCTTGACGCACAAATCTGTTGTTAAGATAACTCTATTGAAATCGTGTTATCTCGGACAATCGAAGTGGCTCAACGCAAATCACATCCATCCGTTAGCATTACTGATCTAGGCAAGGATATACGTACAGCAGTATGTAACTGAGGATAATTGAATGTCCGTATTTTTATGAGTATAGACGTTCTAAAGTAGGTTATCTTGTGTTCATTCCCTTTACTATATTATTCCCACTATTACATTGGTGGGAATTCCAGGAATTTCGCTATTGTCTCTTAATTCTTCTTACAAATTTCCTTGTGAAAATTTGTAGGGTAGGTCTAAGTCCATCAATGATGAACTTATCCGACATCTTTTTGTTATGCGTTATATGGTGATGGCGATGGCACCGATTCTCTAATCCCCTTACAGATTACTACCAAAAAATTGATAGCCGTACTTGCTTGATTTTATGGCTTACCGTAAAATCAGTGGTGAAACGGGAGCGGTTGCTTTTGAAATTGTTTACAATAAGTAGGTACAAGGCGTTCTTTTTATCAAAGTTAGTAAAAACAGGCATATGTAGCACCATCATACTAACGCTTGGGTCAAATTGGTGTTTATGTAGATAATTTCCCTCTTATAAACCAACCACGCGTTCAACTCACTCCCAACGGTCGCATCCAAATAGTAGGTACTCAACAATAAGCATTCTCATTAAATGAGCTTTCAAATTCAAATATAATCTTGATAATCCGACTGGCAGATCCAAAAGTAGCACGGATATTGAAACCAACTCTTTAGCTTCATCGTAATAGCACAGATTTTTTTAAGCCGAGCAACATCTAACGGATACACCGACCAATGAAGCGATAAGATGAATAAAACCCACTGTATAATGAGCTGTAACCAATAAATTACTAGACTAGATAGTAATACTTGCCAGCAGTAAAAAAAACAATTTATGTAAAAAGCTTCAGAAGCTCAGACATCGCTGCACTGTCTGTAATTCTAGACACAATTATACTAAGCTGTTTTTTCAGCGACTGCGAACCAAGTGCAAAAAGCTAGACGATTCATGGTTTTGGCTTCTTTATTTTGCCATGAATGAGAAATTACTCCACAGCACCTTTTATGGTGACTTTACGTGACTCCAACAATGTCTAATTTGAAGAATCTGTTTTAAAGAAACCAGATCAGACACTTCGTCTAGTCTTTTGTAAATTATCGTTTTATTACATTTCAATTTCATTTCTATCCCTCTGTTTAATTGAGAGTATAATCTCAGGATAATAAAAGATGTCTGTGTCAATTTTATTATATGCTAAAGTCTGCCACGGGAAACAGCTACCTTATTTTTGTTTTATAAGACTTTTTACTACTTCCAGGTAGAATGATGTGGACCGTTCTTGTAAACGATGATAATGCTGAGAAATATTACTTTGAAGTGGACATATTCCTGCCAAACTTACCAAGCAAAAGGATTGTTTACAGGCAAGTATCTAATAATAATAATATACATTCACAAACTCAGGATTTTGTCCTATTGTTGATGGGTGAAACTGCAGAACGTCTTCAGCTGCGATGCTTACACACTTCTTTTGCTTCGATTACGTTCATACTTCTTATCATACACGCATGCAAAAATACCGAGTACCTAACCTTTCTGAAGGAGTTCAGCAATCAAGTATGTATATGTATCCTTTTTAAACGTTCTTTCCCGGCGTTTCCACCTACATCCACCTCATAAATACGTTTTGTTAGTCGACTTTCATCCATACTCTCAAAGTGACCAAACCGTTTAAACATACTTTTTTCAATTTTAGTCATACAATATCTTTTTTTAAAACACACCAAGTATCTAGTTGTATGCTTTTATTAAGCACAGAACTTGGCTGCACTTCAGTCAATGACGAAGAACTTGGTGATAATGTCGTGATGAGAGATACCTTTAAAGATGTGACTTAAAACAACAACAACAAACAACAATCATACAATCATTTAAACAATTTGCCTGCTGCGGTCATCCCGTCCGATTATTATTTAGGTCTCTTCAAGGCTAGAATGTATAGGCTGTTAATAAACTAGTACGCTTCACCATCACTGATTGCATCACTGCTTACCATCAGGTGGGATTGCAGTCAAGCACTGGTTTATAGTACCTATTTATAAAAAAAACGTATTGAGACAATATGTTGAAAAGAATAAGCTAAGATGGTTTGGTCATGTCGAGATTATGAATGAAAGAAGACTAGCAAAAGGTATTTAAGAGATGGATGCGAGCAGAAACGCCGGGAAAGTAGCTCTTATAAGACACACTGACTTTATTGGTGATGTTGTTTAGAAAACTCAGGTGCACAGTACCTGCAAACTGACATGCGTAAGTAACTACATGTAACTATGAACGTAAACGAAGCAACAGGAGTAATGTAAGGATTGTAGCAGGTGGAGTTCTGTAGTTTCCGCTTAACCACAAGGGGATATGAGCGAATTTATGGGTGTAATTTTTTGTATGTATAATTTATATTAACAAGAAAAAAGCGAGCACAATCTCAAAATTTCTTACCTCCAGCCGCAATTTGTTAGATTACCATACATGCGGCATAAATAAAATTCTATTGTACAAAAAAATGTTTCTTCCAAGCGTTATAAATTGTTTTGTCTGGTTATAAAACATTTAGAGGTTTTTCTTCTGCACAGCGGAGGTTGAATATAAATAATTTTGCTTTTATTATTATGAAAGCTTAGGAAATTTATACATAATGAAACTTAAACTTAATGAAATCCATGGCCACAGTGTTTCAACCCTCAACGGCTCAAATAATTAGAAAAGTCTCAATACCGTAAAACAGGGTGGATAGAAACATGTGGGTGAAAAAAAACAAAACTTTGTGAAGGATTTTTACGCTAGTCTAATTAAGTGTTTGATACTAACAAGCTGTCGAAACTATGTAGCTCAATTATTTAAAAGTATTGCAGTCCTCGTGTATAACGAACAGCTTTAAAATTTCGTGAATATCCTCCTCAAAGTTTGGTTTCTATTCACCCTTGAGTTTCTATCCACCCCGTTTTACCCGGTACTTAAAGACGTAGGTAATGTGGGGTGCACTATGGGCTATATGCAGCCTAAAAACTCTAAGTACACTCATATATAGTAATATTGATGATTCCGGTTCTTGCAACAAACAAGCAGTTTGTGTCGTTACCAACAGATACATACTCGTAATTGTTCCCGATATACGTATTTGTGTTCAAATGCTATTAGAATACTAAACATTTATGTTGCACACAGTTTCAAGTGTTATACTCACATTAAACGCTCGAACATCCGCTATTTGGGTTACCGATTATATGTATAGAAATGCGTCATTGACATCAAAACGCTGTTAAAATAACCAGGGTTTTAAGCCAAATTGTACTCATCACTCGTTAAATATAAAATAGTTCAAATTCAAGCAATAAATTTGTAGATGTTGATATACATATACAATAAACTATCATGGTAATATGTTTAATTTCTTTTGACGTACTCTCGTCAAAAAGAACATAATGTGTAGGTACTGTCACTTATAAATTATATTAATAAAATAATTCAATAGTTCCAATTGCATTTCTTGTTATTTCAAGAGTAGTCTCATAGGAAAATTAAAGATGTCAAAATTAATGAAAATAAGCGCCAATAAATGTGTTGCCGTCAACGGCGTACAAATACACTAATTACTAATAAAACTAATCGTTATTAAACAACAACTAACTAACAATTAAACTCCAAATTAATAAATTGGTAAAACATTCAAAATAAATAGTTAAAAATCCGTAGCAAAATGTATAGATGTCAGTCACTGAAAAAACTTGCCAAGTACGTACAGGTTGGACCAGCACAGGAAGAGTTCTGCACAATGTTATTCTTGATTCTTGACCTCCTGCTTTTGTTTTCTCTCTTAGATCCAAATGTTGTCCGATTCGCGAGAGAGATCGATTTTAGGACGAGGACGCCTATTATAACACACTATACCTATAGCATGTTCAGTTCTTAATTGTAAGCTTTTATGGTGTACAATAAAGAGTATTCCATTCTATTATATATCAAAGGGGGCATTTGATTTATTTTAAACTAGCTGCCCCGGCAAACTTCGTTGTGCCTTAGAGTCAATTTATTGCTCTTATCATTTTTTTTTACATGTCGTCTTATTAAACGTATGTATATCTAATACATACGTTTAATAAGACGACTAAAAATAAATCCAAACCAATAATAACTACTACTACTTTTTATGTAGCGAGTCTCTACTGTGATCTTTTTTAAACATTTTGTGTTCGATAGAATTAGAATTACAACATGTATATATCACCTAACCTAACTGACCATACCTATCCTATAGCTAACCTAACTACCTAACCTAACTACCTTACTAAAATGCATTGATGTAAAAAAAACTAAATTCATCATTTTAATCTGAACTATTGCCTCTATGTTACATACAATTTATACTTATAGTTTTCCCGGTCTACTTTAATTAAAGTCTTAACAGTAGAATAAGTTCTATTTGCAAAGAATTATTAAAGTTTGTCTCTGTCGTCATTGTTAATTACGTAAATTGATTTCTGAAATATAGTACTTTTTTATGCTACATAAAACCTCTACGTTTAGCAACAAAATAAATGTCAGAACGTAGGTACGTATAAATTAACTGCGTTTTAAAAATGTTTGAGACAACGAATATTCTTGATATTTATTTTTTCGAGGACTTTTCATGTTTTTTATTAATGATTATGCTATTCCGGACAAAGAGAAATCCAAAAAGACCAAAATCATTCAAATTGATCCAGCCGTTCATGAGTTATAAGTGGTGTAACTAACACGACTTTCTTTTATATATATAGATTTATAAATAGAATTACTTTTAAAATTAACATTTTGTTTTATTCTTTTTATTTTAGAATATGTTTGAACACAAATGTGACGATATCAATACCATCGTACTTTTACAGTTATCAGCTTCCTTCCTAAATTAGCTTAGCTTATTAAAATTACTTAATCTACTAAACTTACCAAATACTTACTACAACTTACTTACTTATCTTCTAAAATTAACTTGAAAATATAACCTTTTCAGACGGCCCTGCAAGTGTGAAAAGGATGCAGACTTCCTTGAGCACACCCAGAACGTGTACATTCCCGTTGAAAACATGTTCTCGATGTTAGACGAAGATGAATCCGTCAACTTCATTGTCAGAATTGGTAAGAAATAAAAAACAGTAGTGTCACCCAATTTATGTCGAAAGATTTTGTTTTACATTGTGATCAAAATACCTAAACTAATATTGGCTGAGACTTGCTACAATTTTTATCACCAGAATCAGTCAAGATCCTTTTTTTTCGAAATATGTGAAGTGTATTCCCAAGATATATAAGAATTACCTAAGCAAATTATTTTATCTGAGAGGAGCCTTCAACTGTGATTCTAAATGACAACTATTGGCCCTATAATTGAATAAAAAATCTACGATATTGATTGGGTGATAGTACTAAGTAACTAATCAAACTATAGTCTTGAACAACTAATCCAGATTTAGGTATGCGTTTTGTAGAAAAATGGTGGTTAACAACTAACGACACATAAGGCAAAATTCAAAATTATTTTCACCGCTTTACTCAGTGAGTATGCGCCTTTATTTTATTAGAATAATTAGTGATGCATTGACCCATTTGAATGTTTTGATTTTAAAGCCAGTTCTCGTAATTAGAAAAGCTAATAAAAAAAAATAATTAAAATTTCAATACCATCCCAGTGACAAATAATCAAATCAACATTGATCAAATCAAAAAGTTGTCAAAAATGTAGAGACTGAGATTAGTAGGTACCTGCAAACGTTCATAAAGAATACGAAAATTTGCCCTTTGAAATACAGTGCATAAATTTATAGATACTCGTATTCTACATAATTTTGTTTCTTTTTTTTTGCATCTATCCATTTTTTCAACTACGTTCCGGTCGGTTTCCAGTCTAACCAAGAAAGCAAAAATTTTACATGTTGCGGCAACCTATATGACCTTCATGACACAGAAACTGGGCCACACGACAGATACTTATACAGAGAAAAGAGCAACCATAAACACTCAAACATAAAATGCACACGTTAACAGTTACAGTAGTGTGTAAAAGTCACCTACTGAAAATGTAGGTGAAGTAAAAGCAAATCGAGCTGTTAGTCCATACGAATGCTAGGAATTAATAATAATAATAAATAATAAAGTATTTATTTCACAAAAAACATAGCATATTGCACTGTATACATTGTTGACAATAATATTTACATTATGATGCAATTTATTAGACTCTATCTTTTAAACTAGGACTAGCCTGTATCTTAAAAGATAGGGTTCAACCAAATGGATTCTGTTAATATTCACAACCAGAAACAAGTGAAGACAGTGTCAATGATTGGTTCTAACAGCTGTACAGAAATAAAATAAAATAAAAACAAATTCTAAAACTAGTCAAGTTACACAAGAAGTGTGAATAACAGCATGTGTAGGGGTGTGCGGGGTGTAAGTGGGAAGTGTGGGTGTGTGTGTGGGTGTATAAAAGTGTGAGGGGGGAAGTGATTCCGAGAATGTAGTAAATGTATATATAATAATCGGATGTAAAGTGTGAGATGTGATCTATGAGTATGTATTTGATATTGTATTATGTTACGTAAGTTAGCAAATTCTCTGTTGTCACATAGTCCTGTTGTAATAGCCATTGTGTTATTTCTTTCCTTAACATATATCTATTTAAATCTAGTATGTTTAGTTTTTTATGCAGGTTTTTGTATAAATGTTTACTCAAAACGTAAAATTGGTGTTGGGCAAAAGCGGTTTTATGTTTAACGCCTGATGGGATATTTGTGCGTTTTTTAGGGTTTGATTTGGGCATGGATCTGTGAGTCCTGAGGGCTGACTGCAGAATAAACAACTGTCTAACAGTCAAGACCCTACAGTCCTCATAGAGTTGTTTAGTTGGATATCGGTATGGTCTCTTACACATAACCTTTAAAACAGCTCTTTGAGCTCTCTCAGCTCTCAGTAAGTTGGTTTTTGATGCACCACCCCACGCAGTAATGCAATATCCAATTATAGACTGACACAGGGCAAAATAAACCATTCTCAGTGTTCCCATGTCAGCGGGATCTCTCAGCGATTTGAAAACGTAGATGAGCCGCAATATTCTGGAAGTTATTATTTCAAGCTGTTTGTCCCATCTAAGGCATTCGTCAATTTGCAAGCCTAAATATTTGACACTATTGCATCTGTCCAGCTTAGGGCAAGTGCAAGTATTGGATGAACACTGGCATGAGTGAGCAATTATTGTAAAATCTTCAGGGGGCGTAGTATTACGTCGGATTGCGAAAGGAATGTAACAGGTTTTATCTAGGTTAAGAGTTAGTAGGCTATCGTGAAACCAGTTCATGATGTGACTTAGAGCGTTTTCTGCCATTGTTTTTACCGTATCCCAGGTAGGTCCATGAATGACGATTGCAGTGTCATCCGCATACGCGTAGATCTTGCAGTTAGGGAGAATCATTCTGCAGAGGTCATTCATGTAGATTAGGAACAAAGTGGGCCCCAATATGCTTCCCTGCGGCACGCCGTAGGTCACCGTTTCCTCATTACTGAGATAATCACCTATTTTGACCAACTTTTGATAGTTCACTTCACAAAATTTTTCAAACTCTGATTTGACCAGCAGATTGGCTCCTATTTACCAATGAAGCCACAGAAATACTCATTATGTGGAGAAAATAAACGCTATTATTATTATAAGTGCTCAATCAGTGATTATAGTTGACCCGTTTTAGCTTTGTGCATTTGTGCTCCAATGTAAATTTTAATGATGCCAAACATTACGCTCCTATGTGCGCGAAACATGTTTATGAAAAATCATCTTTAAGTAAAGACAATAAGCTATAGTTTACTGTAGCTGTGATTGCCTTATAAACTTTCATCTTTATTCCAGGTGAGGTAGAAAACCTGCCGATATTCGACACTCCAACGCCAAGCGAGAGCATCATTCTTCTGCACAACGATGAACGCAAGGACGACTAAGAACATATTTTACAACTACCAATACATTCATAAGATTTATAATACTAATGTCCATTTACAATATCTCTAGTTGACACTGAAATGAATGCCTAGATGAAAACACACAGTTGGTGTTACAACACTCACCTCAATACAGACTTTAAAAATCCAAACATTAATTCAAGTTTCATCTAGTATAAAAATTATGCGTAAAACCAAATATCAGCACGTCGTGAATTTTTATGTTGCTTCTAGCAAAGAACTTGCAGAGAAATTTCTCACTTATTTGAAGCATTCAACCGCTATATTCCTATAATTACTATACCATTAGAACACTATTTTTTTTAACTTGTGCTAAAGTTTTCATAAATAAATAAATCTGAAAGAAATAAACTGTTGTCCTTTATCCCCTTTGGTCTATACTTGTTGTAGGTGTTGGCCAGTCACAATTTGTACGTGTTTCCAAGTAAATTTGTACGAATTCGCGCGATTCTCTCAGTACCGCTGTAGCTTGCACACGGAATACAGGTTGGGTTGTACGTACACGTATAGGCATAGGGGCATTGTTTTATCGTCAGAAAGCAAAGCCATTATTAAAATGGACCATAAGAACACTATATAACTATATTTTAAATAGGCTGTTTTTCAGGGGAGAATTATATCGCATCGTGAGCATAATTCGTACATTTTTGCATACGATAGTATTAGTCTAAGATCTCGGTTAAGAACGACCTTCACCGAGCTGGTTAATGATTGAAATCTATTTTATATTAAATTTAATATGTCAATAAATATATTGCATATGGGTTGCGTAAAAAAATTCAGTCCAGGATAATATTTTTTTTATTACTTCATTGGTTTGGTTAATAGATAAATTCTAATAAAAATAATTCATTTTATTCCGACTAAATGATTTTTTATACCAGCTACTTTATTTATTTATAACTTTCATTCAGACTAAATTCCAAATTTTTGTGTTGCTTCAAGTCTTATAATAATTTACGTTGTTGAAGTACCTATTCTATCAAGGACAAATTCACACAATAGTGTTGGGTAAGTTTATTCATTAACCATTTGCCCGTGATGATGACTGAATAAGAGTATCACACACACCTCTCTGTAGTAAATCATAATGGTAATTTTTAATATTACACCCATACTAAACTTTTTATTATCTAATCGTCTAACGTAGCTGAGTTATTGTAATTTCCCAAGAGAAATCTTTTCTCAAAAAGTAGAAACAAAAATATTATGTAAACTTGATGAATTAATGATTTTTTTTTTCACAAACCTGCAGTCTTCTTATCGTGTGGTTCGTAACAAACCTGGTGTCAGAGTTCTAATGCCGCCCATGGGCCTCTGACTTGGCAATACATGCCCTCCAGAAATATCTCCCTAACATCTCTCAAACCTGCAATACATATCTGTGTTTTGTTAAGATTTATATTTTGTATTGTTTTATTTTACTAAGGTAAGTGAGTAACCGATTGCAGTGAGCAAAAAATGTATTACTCACGCAACACAATGTGAATCGTGTCAAGATTTGCAAAAAAAATATGAAAAATGTGCTATTTTTTGTAAATTGTTGCATCACACAATAATAACGACAATTTTATTATTAAAAACAATGTTTCACTTTTCTTTTACAAATGAAAAATATTTATTTAAAAACTTATGTTTGGTAAGATATTTTGAAGTTCAGGTTTTAATAACAAAAATTGCCCGTTGAATAAATATTTACCGCAAAGTTTTGAGTACCTATATTAGATTCAAATAAAAAAATATCACACTGGTCCGTTAGTTTACTGAAGCAGTCTATAACTAAAGTCATACAAAGAGGAAATGTTTGATTGTTTGTTTGCTTAGAATAGGCTCCGAAACAACTGGACCGATTTAGAAAAATTCTTTCACTATTGGAAGCTACACTATCCCCGGGTAACATATTCTACTTTTTATCCCTGTATTCTCATAGGAACGGGAACAACGCGGGTGAAACCGCGGGACGTCTGCTAGTCTTGTAGTATAATCATAAGCCATTAGTTTTAGAACTGTATACAAATCTTCCATACTATATTATTATCGTTTTTTCACTTTTGTTGTTGTATTACCAGTCCAGTGGTTTTAAACGCTATTGCTGAATTTAAAATACTGAGTTCAGTTCCCGGGGCAGGTAAAGTGCAGGTAAAGTGTGGGTTTGGGAATTTGAAGAGTTCGTCGACCGGCAGATGGCAATAGTCCCGCTCCGTGTTTGCCCCTATAAGGTACATAGGACTTAAACATCAATGGCAAAATGTCTATCACATTTGGGAGTACAGGCGTGATGTTATGTTATGTTTATTATTGTTTATATTTAAAATAAACTTTGTACAATCGAAAGTTCGAAAGGAAAATGGTAGAAAAGGTGGTATGAAATTTACGGGGATAAAGTCACAAACGAAGTGCTTATCGTCGATAAAAAGAGGTAGTCAACCTAAACCGCCCGTCCAAATGACAATTTACATCTGTCATTTAATAAAATCCTGAAAAGGCAAATACATCCTAGCACTAGGCTGCTGAGCCATAGTATTCGTGGACAAAATGTAAAAATAAATTTGAATCCACGAAGAGCACCTGCCAAAAATGTTGATAGGTGCCCTTCGTGGACTAGGCTAGATGCCATTTGCAAAGGTGCTATTCGAACGGGTGTTCTAAATGGACCACCGCGATAAAAGAATAGCCGAGACAGCTATTCTATTTTATTATTTATAAATGTTGGTCGTTAAATGTTAGCCCAAATAACACGGGACAAGGGCAGGAAGATAATGATAAAATGTTGGTCGTTAAATATTATAAATCACGCTAGTTAAATCGTTTTAAATTTTAAATCGTTGCTATCAATAATCTCTATACGCCTATATTTAGTAAAAAAGAAATAGCAAACGGTAAAAAAGTCTAACAAACGCGCAGCGATCACTGTTCGGTGAAAACATTTTCCACAAAAATCCAAACACATTTTTAACCCTATCGGAAAACCCCGATTTTATCAGCACCAATATTCACTTTTACACAATTTACTTAAAAAGGTTACCGTAATACATGAAACGTAAGATCGACTTTCACAGTCGATCGAGCGCGCACCGTGTATAAAGTAACAATGGGTACATATCAGCGATTCAAACTTCACCAACGAACTTGTTTACTTGCTTTAGACCACAGTACGAAGCAAACGAACTGAAAATTGTGTGCAGAAATAAAAATATATTGACGCTGCAATCGATCTCCCACACAAACCATTAAACTTTAAGCGTGCGATAGAAAATATCGGAAATAGGAAGCGGGACAAAGCGAAATATTCCTTTGAAAACTATTCTTCGGTGGAACTTCATTTGCAAAGCTTTTTGAACTTTCGGCTCGTTCCGTTTGATGAGTTTGCAGTGTTTGCATACATATTTATTTACACATGCGCCCCGGGCGTGCGAGAGATCCTTGGAGACAGCCAGCACAGCCAAGAACGTTCATTTTTATTTGGGTGTCACATGCCAAGGAAAATACGTTATTATATCCCAAGGTACATTTACCAAGAGCCTTCGTATTATTTTCTTCTACTCTATTAACACTTTATGTCAAATAAAATGTATCCCATAACAGCTACGGAAACAACACTAAATTAAATTTAACTCCATCAAAAATATCGAAGTTAATTAAGTTACATCAGTTGAAAATTTCACAAGTCCCATAACCGTTTTAATCAATATAAACATCGCCATAATTGTCTCAATATAACGAGTTTCAGTTAAATAATGTAAAGGGTGAGGTTTAATTGGCATATTGTACAAAAACGTTGGGGCTGTGTCGCTGGAAATCACCCAGTAAATCATGCCACAAAATTATGAGAGCATGAAATTTATTACGTTAGCGCCCGCTTGAAAATTTTCATCATACAATTATTCTATACATACACACACAAATACGAATTTATTCAAATCTTTTATAATGTTCTGTCTTTTTGTTTAAAATATCGTGAATTAAGCGGAAGGGTGCGAAGGAAAATTATTGGCACACAATTTGGCAACGTTTTTCCATGGTTAATCTTTTTTGCACTGATTTGAATGAATTGAATAGAAAAATCCTTGATTTCTGATTATGAACTTTACCTCAGCGCATTTATAGCTTATTTTCACAAGATAAAAAGACATCACACGGGTTAAGCTAGTATGAAAATAGTCTCCATAGCAGTAAACCATGTGAGAATCCTCGCCGTCTTGCAAATGAAAACAAAAACAAAAATCAGAATAAGGACGAAAAGTTTACTGAAATATAATTTACAGCGCTTTTAAGAGCCCTGGTTTTTATACTAACATCTCCACTTTTAATTGAAGCAAAAACATAAAAGGTCCTAGACGACAATTTTCAATTGGTCTAGCAGTTCATAACTTCAATTAAACATAAGATACAAATTACGTTTTTACTGCAAGCCTCGGGGGCACAGACGTTTGACAACTCATTACGGGAGGCAGCGCTGGAATGCGCTTCATTATTTCTTGGCTCGCAAACGAAGACTCGCTTTTCACAGCTGCTGAATTATTTAAAACATTACTTCTTTTGATGTTCAGTTGGTACAAGTCATATGCATTTTTGACAAGCGACACAGGCCAAGGTACTGCAGAAATAAGCGAGCAGCGCCTCAATACATAACATTGATTAAGCAAATCTGCGTACATAGTTATATATTTTCTGCAATCTAATAATGAATAATACATGTAATCACTTATCCGATAAACCGCAAAGCTTTGTTCTCCTAGCCAATATTATTACAAGCTGTCAATATCCAAAGAAAACACAATGTATCAACGTTTATCTTAGTAAGGCCTACATAGACGGGCAAAGTTATTTATTATCAAGAAAAGAGACATCTAATTTGATATCCCTTCCTCTAGAAAAATGTTTAGTCACGTTCAAAGAACCTGTTGGTACCTTGTAACACGTCTTCTATATTCTTATTTAGGTATTTCAATATGTTAAACACACGACGACGTCTACACACATAGGTACATAATTGACTGGCCTGTTGGGTTAGTAGTTGGCCCTGACTGCTAAGACGGAGGTCGTGGGTTCGATTCCCACCCGGGACCAATGTTTTTGTGATGAGCACGATCATCTGTTCTGTGTCTGGGTGTAATTAATCTATAATATGTATATTAAAATAAATCAATACTTTTCAATGGTTTATTTTATTTTTGCAGGTGAGTTTATCCTTGGCATTATTTTGTGTGTGCTCCTGGCGCCCGAATTTTCTATATTTCTTTTCTTTATTTGGAACACACTACACATTTTGTTTAATTTAAAATCTTATCCCAATAAAACCAATTTTTTTTATTATTTAATTGTATATTTTGAATTATAGTATAAGTATATTTTATCAGCTGTTTAGTACCCATTACACAAGCTCTGCTTAGTTTGGGACTAGATTGTGTGAAAGTTGTGGAACAACCCAGTGACGGGTTAATACGATACGTCTTGTTTAAGCTTGTTGTCAGATATTCAAAGCTTAGACTAATCGTAACGACTGTCAAACAACTACAAACGACAACTGAGACTAAGCGTATGACGTGGTTTCCGAGATCTTTATTAACACGAGCCAGAATTAAAAAGATTCTCTTGTTACCCACAAATTCGAAAATCTCCACTCACAAATTGGCGCCCAACAAACAAGAAGACCATTTCAGTTTGAATACGAAATGGGAGTCCTTGTCAACACGAGAAACATTCATGTAACAGACAAATTGCTTTCAGTGTTCGAGTTTGTACAACGTTATGATAACTCTCGCAATGTATGGCTCCGTATCACGTATGAAATGCTAAAGTTTGAACTGCCTATCCTGTTTTAGAGGTGCGGTAACGAAATGGAAACAATGTTTGCTAGAAGACAAATGGGAAGTGGTTACTTTTTTACTTTTTAAGGGGTGAAAATGGAACGAAAACATTGTATACGGGTGCTTGTTTGGCCAAGATATGGGGTCAATATTGGTGGTTTAAACCTTGGCTGCCTTAGGTGCGTACTATTTTTAATGGACTGTAAAAAGATGCAATCAATTATATATACGTTTTATGCAATATTAATGTATCTGCAATTATTTAAGGCTTCCAATCAATTGTCATTTACAAAGTGTATGTATGATTTTTACACATTTTTTTAAATATTACCCTGATTCTGACTTACCTATCCTACTTATCCTACTAATATTATAAACGCGAAAGTTTGTGAGGATGGATGGATGTTTGTTACTCTTTCACGTAAAAACTACGGAATGGATTTTAATAAAATTTGGTATGGAGTTAGCTGACACCTTGGAATAACACATAGGCTTTTTATCCCTGTATTGCCACGGGGACCGGACCTACGCGGGTGAAGCCGCTGGACGTCTGCTAGTAACTTATAAATAGGAGATCTGTATCTAAGTTATTTTACACCTTTATTATTAAAATCTGTTGAACATTTTTTGTAAAATTAAATTACATTTACATAAAACCAAGTGTTATAGATTTCTTTGTAGCTACTGTTTTCCATTTTTTTCTGTTTCTGTTCGCCTTAATGACATAATTAGTTTACCTATTCTCGTGAACCCAAGAATTTTGCCCTCAAAATCTACAGGGGATTGTTATTGCATTCAGTTTATTTACGTAAGCAGCGTATGTAACCTTCAACTGTTTGCCTAAGTATCTTGATTTAACCCCTTATTTACCCTCAGAAATAGGTGGGTCTTATGTATTTCAACTGAAATATTAGTTTTAGCACTAATACGAAAGATAACATACGAAGATTGCGTGTATTACAAAGTACATTATGAGTACAGGCAATCTAAATTCATGCTCGATTGTATATGTGGGACAATCAATTAGCGTTCCTAATTAATCGTACTGCTTTTCACTTGAAATCCTGATTTGAATTTTCCGGCTGATGATATTATGAACGCATGGTGTCGATAATGCCTTCTTTGATCCTCATGAAGTTTTTTTTTTGTTCTTATAAAGTTGTTACGAATCGACTTAGAACTTTTTGTTGTTTCGTAACTGTAAAACAACTAAAAATAACTTCATCAATCAAAAATATAATCTTCATCGTTAAATTATACTTACTTATTTATTTATTTATTTATTAAAACTTTATGCACTAGTAAAATACACTGTACAACGGCGGACTTAATGCCTTAGGCATTTTCTACCAGTCTACCTAAAGTAGGTGCATTAGGGTAAAAATTAAGGACAAATAATTGACGAAAAATAAATACACAGATTCATACATAATAAAACAAAATAAATACACAGATACATACATTCTAAAAACAACAATAACATTCTCTAGAATAAATTAACGAGGTCACTACAAATTTTTCACTGATTAAATAATTTATAGTTTTCGCTTAAAGTATGAAACTTAAATTTGGATCTATGTTATTTTATACTAATAATTATTCTATATTTATATAATGTTTTACGCAAATAAATATTCTATTCTATTCTAACAATAGCTTTCTTTTATTTTTTTTCATGAAATCTTTTCCGTAAAGTATTAAATAGTTTTCTGAGAAAAGAGGCATCTTCACATAATTAATTGGCTTCTTCTCGGTTTCATAATCTCGGGAGGCACGATTGATCGTCCTCCTGACTCGGGCTTAATTTAATTATTGAATCTTCGACGCCAACTGCCTGATCTGGTGTCAACGTTCAATTTATTAAAATGTGCACCATAATAGCTCAATCGGAGTCAATATTCGATTAAAAATACATCGAAAATGAATGACACAGGTGGTAATGATGTTATCAGTCTATATTTTTATATAATAAGTTGCATATAGAGTTCAAAACCATAATATAGCGTGTTAGATTATTTAAAAACAATTCAAAAATCTACTTATTGAGGAAAGGCTATCACAGATTAATGAATTCCAAAATCACATATGACAACTAACTGTAACTAAAAATTGATCTTATTTCTTGACATTTATTATTCATGATCTATTGTATGTACAGACGCCAGCACATCAAGTTACCCCAATGTATCAAATTTCTTTGATCGTTTTTTAACTTGATGTGCTGGCGTCTGTACCTCGATCCTTAATTAACGTTATTGATTTTATTGACATTTCTAAATGTACGTAAGTAATGAATTTTAATTGAGTTGCAATTGTATAATGTTAACGCTATATTTTTTTATGTTTCAACTCAATGTAGGTACCTATATTGTTATAAAATAAATTACTTCCTTATTCCAAGCAGTACTTATTGGTACAAACTTTACTTCAAACTTCACTTAACCCTTAATTAGGCAAGAGACAAAAATCTAGAAATTTTGATTTTTTAATGTATTTTTGTTTTTATTTGATGTTTTTTACCCTAGGAAAAATAATTAGAAAAATCTGGTATATCTAGATTTTGAGAAAATCCGTGTCCGGTATACTGGACACTGCCAGGTTCTCCATAAAGTAACTGTAAATATCGATGTGAAGTATACTGGACTTTGCCGAATTAAGGAATTGTGTCATATTTTTTATTTATAAGGAACATTTTTTTGCAAATATGATACAAAATAAAAAATGCTTGTGTATATTAAATAATATATTAGACAAAAAAAAATAAAAATTAGCTGACCTATTATTTATTGATTATGGCTTCTATAAAATTATATAAATCAAAAAGTTTGATTTTTCTTTCTTATTATAACATAATTTTCCATCTTGAGATCAATAATAAATTAAAAACAACAGCTTTTTATTATTACCGTAAACATGAAGTTTCTAAAACTTCAATCATCTATCTTATAATATCTATCTAGTCAGTCAAAAGTTCTTGAAGCTATACTGCCTTCTATTTCTCGCCTTGGTCCATCTATACGGTATTGTCTTTTCGTCAATGCTATACCTCATCTCCTCTTCTGTAGCTAAGCAGTTCATTCTCACCTTCTCTACAAACGGCCTCACTTTGAGATATCGAGCCAAAGTGGGAAAACAATTGTTCACGAAATGAATATCCCTGCGTATGCTTTCAAACCTTTTCAAAGGCATAGCGCTAGCAATTTCTGGATATCATAGTTAACCAGTCTGTAGTCCACGTAAGATGGCAAATTTACAACACCCTATAAGTAAAAGTAAAAGAGTGGACAGGAAATCATTCAGAATTATCATCTTCGGTAACATTTATTGATCATCCAGTTCTTTGCACTGAGAAAAGGTTTGTATTATGGGCTACTTGGAGTATATCCAGAAAAGTATTTATAATAAGTATGTCGTCGTTAGTAGGTAAATATTAGGTGCTGGTGATGTCCAGTACAGATTTTATTGATGACAAGGTCGGAATAAGATCATCATTATTGGTGGTTTCTCTCATTATTGGTGTTGGGGGCACTGGTAGTTCTTCGACTACTGGCTCGTTATTGGTTTCGTCGTCGGATGTCTCGTCATTTCCGATGTTACTGTCGGTTTCTGGTACCGATAGTAATGGTGCATCTGATAAGACACCAGCTTTCTGGCCATTGTTCAAATCAGGCTCTTCATCAGAACTGGTCTGGTCTTCTATGTCCGAAAGAGCGTTAGATGAGAGACGATGATGATGTTGATGGAGATGGTGGCACTAAAGCTAATAATTTTGAGGCGCGTGATTTTTTTTTGAAGACCTGTAAATAATAATATTGCTTGGGGTTCAATAATAACAAATAACAAACATAATACGGATATATGTTCCTCATATAATTCTAATTGTTAGTTCTCTGTGTCATTGGCAATGTTCAGTATACTGCACATCACTAAACCATACTAAATCCTTGAGAACCTGGCAATGGGAAATATACTGGACACATAAGTTTCACAGAGAACAACGCAAAATCTATAACTAATATTACAATTGTAGTATTAGTTTACATACATAAATATATTACGGAATATACAGAGAAGAAATAACTATCTACTGTCGAACAAAAAAAATAAATAAATCGGGACTTACCAAGAGCGGTCGCGACGTGTTCATCCTCCCTGACGTTGCGGCAACGACTGACCGGCCGAGCACACGTGCTAGTGTACAGTTATTTTTTATGTAATAATGAATGACACAACCAAGCTACTCTAGGATAAAAAAATAAAAAAAATGTAAACAAAAATGATGTAGATTTTTTCAAACTCGATGTCCAGTATATTTCCCATAGTCGAATTAAGGGTCACAGTTCGTCATCCTTTTCCCAGCTCTAATACTGTTATCTACCAACAAAGCTCTGATTTCATAAGTAGGTAGTATTATTCTTAAATCAATCTCAAATCCATATTTATGTACATCAAAAAACAATTGCCATTTCGTACAAATCCAGTAGGTACCTTGTGAACCAGCTAGTGTGGGTCAGTGGGCAAGGGTCGAAGAAAATCCAGCAACTGTTTTAGAACTATTTCATTAACGGCGACGGAGCTTAGCAGCTTTAGAAAATAATGAAAATTTGCCGAAAAGCAAACCCGAGGTAATGCTACCTCCAGGCCCTTAAGTGGCAACAACATTTTATGTTTCAATTCCCGTTAAGGAAAACTGTATGCTAATAATATTTTATTGATCCCGTTGCTCGCTTTTACACATTACGTTCACCATCACGGCATACAGAATACCGTAAAATTTAACGTGGCTATGTTTATTGCTAGTTATTAAATGTCATTGTAAACAGGGACCTTTAATTTTCCTATATTATCATCTATCAGTTTTGTTCAAGAGCATCCATTACTGTTCCATAGATAAATTCCACAAAGCCTCAGCCTTGACTTTCATTAAACCGGCCGAGTGTCAGTAAAACTCCCGCTCTGATAGTTCCGTCTCAAAAACTAAATTTTTATTTGTTAGAAGTACTGACAAATGACTGGCTTTCTGCTTAAATCAGACTGTGAAACCTCATTTAATTGTCTGTAGTCTGGAAGTATTCTGTTTTGAAAAGTTATCTTGACTTGAGTTATCTTGAGTTGTTTTGACTGGCCTGTTAGTCTAGTAGTTAGTGACCTTAACTGCTATGCCGGAGGTCGTGGGTTCGGTTTCCACCCAGGATAAATGTTTGTGTGATGAGCACAATCATTTGTTCTGTGTCTGGGTGTAATTTATCTATAATATGTCGATTGCGTTGAATAATAATGTTTATTGTTTTACGTCACTTGTTTAAGCGATTGTTAACTTTTAGTACCTATACAGTTATAAATTCAACTTCTTTAAAACAATCGTTCTTTAGAAAAAGGTTTTTGACAGACGGGCGCATAGACAACGAAGTTATCCGATTAGGGATTCATTTTTCTTTTTGAGTTTCGGGACCCTACAAAAAGGTAGCTCAATTTTTCGCCCAGACATCCAGACAAAATAGTACCTACTTCACAACAATAGGGACCGCTTTAATTCCGTCTCAGACGCTGTTATAACCGCTGTGGGTACGTAATAAGAACAAACTGTTACCTATAAAGCGGTGGACGTACTCCAAATTAATTCTGGTGGAATTAATTCTAGGCGAATGAGTAGGCAACGTCAAGCCGCTATGCCATCTGCAGGTGGCGTCCTTAAATGGACGCCATTATTTTGTATAACTGACGTTGAGCTAAATTACTTGATGTATAACGGGAGCAGACAACGCATTGGACTGTCCAGGAAGTAAAATGGGTGTTTCAAGTGGAGGAATAACCATTTTGTAGACCGTTAAGATAATTTCTTCATAGTCACTCGTACTTACGAGACGTTAATGTTGTTTGTAATTTACAGCATCTAACTAAATATTCAAAAAGGTAGTTAGTATAGATCTTACGCAAGCATAACTGTATGCAAACCAGTGTGGAAGGGTCTTCCACCCACAGCTAAATATCATCAGTTCAGTATTTGATTAGCAGAAAGAAGCAGAGATATTGATATAAGCGTAACGCAAATAGAATTGATTTGTGCTAGGAGTACAGGTCTCAAGCCATCTCTGACTTTTTGGGTTCATGTACGTATTGTATAGTTATCACTTTCTTCAGAAACGTCGTGAGTAAACCAGCATGTCTAAGATATATTTCTTGATGAGTTGTTATGGCAAAGGTGAGGTCTATGAGCCATTAAAAACTTTGTCACCAGGTTAGACATATACAACCACAAGAAAAAGAAGATTATAGACCTACTTACTTACTTCTTGCATGGAAGTTCACCGACTTTTTAAACTATCAATGTCATTGACTGGCCTGTTGGTCTAGTAGTAAGTGGTTGGTCTAGTTGTGGGTTCGATTCCCACCCAGGACAAATGTATGTGTGATTAGCACGATCATTTGTTAAGTGTCTTGGTAATATTTATCTATACATCTATAATATGTATGTATTTAGAAATATATAATCAGCTATTTAGTACCCATAACACAAGCTCTGCTTAGCTTGGGACTAGATGGCGTTGTGTGAAAGTTGTGGAATATTTATTATTATTATTTATTGGATCCAGAATAACGTACTGAGCTGAGTGCTATCGATTTCCATTCCATTCTGTTTGGAGGTACAAATTAAATTGATCACGCTTGAGTTTTTATACATTAACATAAATTGTAATGCAATTGGAGCTCACGGGAATGCTTGCAGTTGCGCTTAATTGCAGTTCAACAAAACGTATTTTTCCTTAACGATGTGATAACTACTACATGTTTTAACAATGTTTTTTTTGTTGGTTTTTTTGCTTAATAAATGTACGTATATTTTTTTTCACGAAAAACAACACTGTTTTTTATTTTTATTGCTGTTGTTTTTTATTTTGCTCTTTGTTGAAAGTTTATTTCTTATTACTTAAATAAAATAAAAACAATGTCAAGCTATTATTTAATCCCAATATCGGGAAAAGGCCTCTTCGATAACAGAAAAGGCAAAAACATTGATCAACAAACTAAACTTGCTCTAGGCGGATTTTATAATACAGTGATGTCCAAAATAAACTGAGAAATGAAAATCTGTAACGAACAAATCCTATTAGTACCGGCGGCGTGAACCCACAGTACAAGGAACTAGGTCCCTGGTCCCTGCGAATTTAGTATCTCATCATAAACATCATCCCGCCTTCACCCACTGCTGGGTATAAGCGTCTCTTGTTTGGTACCAATCCCCACGTCCCTGTGTCTCATCCACGGTACTCCCGCAATGGCAACAATGTCGTCCACCCAGCTCGCCGCGGGACGCCCCACACTTTTTCTGCCGTTTTTTGGGCGCCACTCGGCCACAGCTTTACTCCTCCGGCCATCACCTCGCCTATCTAGGTGTCCTGCCCAACACCATTTGAGTTCCCTAACGCGAATGTTGTATCTACTACGAGTATAAGGTAATCAATACATTTCAGAAATTTATTTCTGATGAAATGAAAAACGTTTTGGTGACAACCTCATCTAAATTCAAAGGTAAGTCGGTCGTCGTGACGAGAATTCAAAGCGTAACAATTTGGAAATATTTCACCTTTTTTCTATTGATGATTTATGAGCTTCAAAATTTGATTGAGTATGCTACATTTAGCTATTTAAATTTTGGTTACTAAAAAGTTGCTGGGCACTTATTATAATCATAACCTACCTATCGCCTATCGCAGTACATTCTATACCTATTGATAATGACCTACTGGGCAGGAATTGCCACAGATCTTCCTGTGTGTCCTGGCCGGTCTATTCTGTAGAAATTTTACAGCGAAAACTTAGGTGAATTCAGCGTAAAGTGATTTTAATCCCTAGTATTAGACCAGTACAGACAAGACATAGTTTTTTACTGAAGTTTCTTTAACTTTAAACCGCCAAAATACAGATGTATATATCCAACTCAATAAAAATAATAATAAAAAAGTTGATTGTGTTCCGAAATTATAACTTCTTCTAGAAATTCCGCATCCGTCTCCGCCTCTGCACATTAGTGTTCTTCAGTTTTTAATAAATAAATTATGATTTATTTACAGTTTAAATGAAAAAACCGTAAAAAAGTATCCCTTTTTAGTTTCGAAAATAAAATCTAGCCTAGATCTTGCTTTCTATTGCAATGTAAAAGATTTTTTAAAATCAGTAGATCTAGAGATTATCACAAACAATACCCTGTTTATAATATGAGTATAGAAGTATAATATGAGAATAGATTACACGTTTTAGTTTCCACAAAAGGTATTTTCGTACCACTTGCTCAAAAAAGTGACATTCTATGCCACAAAAAGCGAACATAACAATAGTCATTTTTAATCTGTTAAAAACAGGGAAAGAAAATTGTACTGGATTTCATTCATCCCCTAGGGAGAGAATGTGATTTAAATTTGGAATACCTAACTTACCGAAATTTATACTGAACTACATCTGTGTCACGTACACCATTGAGTTTGTATTTATAGCATTATACATCTTTTTGAAAAAGGAATACGCGTTTATTATGCAGATAAGATTATTAATTAAAATAAAATTACGAAAACCGACGAGGCCGTATGAGCTTAATGCCTTTGCTTTTCCGACAAAAAAATATAAATCTAGGAATTTGCCGCGTTTTTGTTTTCTTCAAATCATGGAGCAAACAACCGGGTTGTTCGCTTCATGCTTCAAATATTTAAACGTTAAGTTTATTTAATTTATTTTTATAAATAAGTTGATGTTCTAAAAATACGTCTACTTTTAATTGTCATTATTTTTAATAAATGCTTATCTCATATTATTATTGTGTTATTTTTTTCGCAAATGGTACGAAAAGTAGAGTATTTTCCTCGGTGATAAAGCTGTCTTAGTCTTGGGTGAAATTAAATCCCTCGCTACACTCAGGACTCGTCTTAAATCCCTCGCTTCGCTCGTGATTTAAGTTTTTAACACCCTCGCTACGCTCGGGAGTAAACCTCGAGTCCTTCGTTACGCTCGCGATTTAAATCGTCACCCGCGACAGAAGACACTGCTTTATCCCCTTGGTTAATAATCTACTATTTTAACACAATCAATTTGTTTTTATCATGAACAACTAGCAGTCGTCCCGCGGTTTCACCCGCGTAAGTCCCGTTTCCGTAGGAATACAGGGATAAAAGTAGCCTATGTGTTAATAAGTCGTGATGGCCCAGAGGTTAAGGCGCCTATCTCTCATGCACGAGGTTGTGGTTCAAATCCGGGCAAGTACCAATGTGACTTTTTCAATTCATATGTACTTTCTGAGTTTATCTTAGACATCATTGACATCGGTGAAGGAAAACATCGTGAGGAAACCTGGACTTATAGTTAATATAAGTTTGCAATCGCCAATCCGCCTTGAGCAAGCGTGGTGATCAATGCTCAAGCCTTCTCTGTATGAGAAGAGGCCTTTGCCCTGCAGTGGGACTAACAGGCTGGTATTATTATGTGTTAATCTAGGGTGTCAGCTAACTCCATACCAAATTTTATTAAAATCCATTCAGTTTTTACGTGAAAGAGTAACAAACATCCATCCATCTATCCATCCTCACAAACTTTCGCGTTGATAATATTAGTAGGATTAAGCCTTGAAAGCATCTAGGTACCTACGTACATTTTTTTTGAGTCATAAGTTGTTTAATGTTTACGTCCCCTCCTATTCTAACATTATCTAAGTAGTTGTAACAATAACTTACTTTACGACATTAATACTTCACCAGATAAAGTTATTTGTAGCTAACCTTTAGCACGAAATTATGCGTAGGCGGTTCATAAAATATACGTGTTTGGTGGAGAGGTACCATTAACGGTAAATGTGTGTAGGCTTCAACGTAATGCATTGAGTAGATCACACAATAGTGATGAGATTAAAGGCAAAATAAATGTCAAGTCTATTAATTCATTAAGCCCCAAGCGAACGCCGGTGTTCGCGCTGTCATTGCCTCTAATTGACACGATTGAAAGGTTAAAGCCACAGATATAGATAAACCTAGATAACGCAAGTACCGCAATCTGTATGAAAACCAAGCGTGCCATTTATTGACTGTACGCAATCAAATACGAATGTTTTGTTTTTCTCAAATTTGGTATTACCAGGTCTTACTGAGGGTATAAGATTAAAAATAATTGTTTTATAAATGAATTACGCATACTATTAATCACAAAATGACTTACCGATGGAAGTAACTGGAGCGCGAAAGTAGCCACTTACGATTTTTGTATGTAAGCTAGGCACGCAAAGTGGCACGCGAAGTAGTTGCTCTTGCGTTATCTAGGTCTATCTATATCTGAGGTTAAAGCTGACTCTGCTGTGTTGGTTTTTCTTTTTTTTTACTATTTCATTGGCTTACTTGATGTGTGACTGTTTATAATAAGAGCTTGATACTGTCCCACTGTTGGGCAATGGCCTTTTCTTGAATAAAGAAGGCATAATCACAACGCTTGCTGCAAGATGAGTTCATGATTTCAGATGTTCACTAACCCTATAGGTGCCTAAATCAAAGCGTTTGACTGAAAATCTTTCCAAAGCGTTAATGCGAGATGAACTTTCACAGTTAAAAAAATTCTTTCGCCCTTTATTTACAGACTTAACATTCTTTAACATTATCTTGTATTCATGACGGCACTTTATTAATCTGCTCTTAACAATAATTAGTGTTACATTATGTAAACAATCTTGTTCACTAATTTATACTTAATGCCGAGAGCGTATTAACTAATTTGTAAATCAATTACTATGATTGGCGCGCGTACTTCTATGAGCACTGAGTTATACAGCAAGTTGATGTCTTGTTATAAGCATGAATTAGTAAGGAAGATAAATTCTATGATATGGAAATAATATAATAATAATTATACGTTGATTCCACATGAAAATGTCATTCGATGTAGTGCCGTAGTTTGTGAGACCGGAAAAAATATTTTCTTGCCGGCTGATTGACTAAAAGTCACCTAATGAAAATTTGAGTGCAGTGAATTTGTCAATCTAAAATGAAATGGCTGTTCAATTAGCCTTCACTTACATTTTTACGCAATGATTTTTACGAAATAGCACTTCAGGAGCTTATTTTTAAAATTTACTGCAGCTATTGTAAGCTTAATTTTATTCTAAAGCCTAAAGAAGAGAGCTGCGGTTCTAGTCTGCCAAAATCACTCAGTGTTAATATAATCAAAGCAAGCTGTCAAGTTGTCCTTTGGATAAGTAGTTATTGGATGACAGTACTCTTTACCTCCACATAACCTACATTTTCACAGAACATACTTGCTGGTTGCCTTAATGCAACTTGTTGTCATAACTTTGGCACCAGTAGAAGTACCGGTGCCAAAGTCATGAAGAACACCATGTGTCATAAGAAGTACCTTTCTAGCAGGAACTTACAACTTACCCACAATCTATTATTAAAGAACAAACGGCATTAGTTCAATATGTCCCAGACTAACTTCTTTGATTTAGTCATCTCTTTTCGTGTGGTCAGTGGCTTATCTGGTGTCAGAATTTTTAAACCGCCCATTGATAGGTCTTGGCTTAAGATGCCGTTGAAAATGTATGTCTCAGGAATACCGGTTTCCTCAGGTTGTTTTCCTTTACCGTTTTTGAAGTAAGTTTTTATATATATATAAATATTATGTTGGTAGGTGTACGCTTCAAAAACTCAAAAAATTCTGCACCGATCGAGCTGAATTTTAGCATCAAGAAAAATAAAAATCTGCATCAAGGATTGTTTTAATCTATTTAATTTTTTCTTTTTTTTATCTATTCAATCACAATGTGCCACACAGCAAAGCGTGGCAGGGTACAGCTAGTATATTACATAATGGGTCTACTCTTGACCTCAATCTTCTCCTGCGGTCAGAGATGAGGTTGACGATGGGACGAACTTACCCAAAAAAAGCCTATTAACTCGCGACTTAAACAGATTGGGGTCATATGAACTTGGCAACACCGATGCAGGTAGGGAATTCCACTCCTTGACCAACTAAAACCAATACGCCTAACGTGCTTTCCGAGGCACGGAGGAGTCTTGATTTAATATAAATGGTCACTCACCCACGGACCAACCTCGTTAGGCGTGGCTTAACCTTCAATCATCCCGTGGGGTTGTTATTTAGCCACAAGCTCCTCTTCCTCTTCGAAGTTACTATTTTGATGAACCGAGGTAAGTATAAATATTATTTACTAGTAGGCGCCCTGCGGTTTCACCCGCGTAGGTCCCGTTCCCGTGGGAATTCAGGAATAAACAGCAGCCTATGTGTTAACCCAAGGTGTCAGCTAACTCCATACCAAATTTTATTAAAATCCATTCAGTAGTTTTTACGCGAAAGAGTAACAAACATCCTCACAAACTTTTGCGTTTATAATATTAGTAGGAAGCAGGATTTACTTAATACTTCAAGCACACAACTATACAGAAGTGGACTAAATATATGGAAAAAGAAGAGATTATTCGGGGACCCCCAATAATTTAGGACCTTATTGAGGATTCTGGTATTGGTAGCTGGACTTATGAGTTTCCAAGAGATGTACTAGGTCTACCCAGTGGGAGGCGATAAGTCATCATTGACAACACATTGCCCGTCGATCCAATAAAAATCGCCCGGTGAAAACTTGAATGAGGTGAACTGTCTATGACTAGACATTTGTATGAAATGACAGCTCAATTCGCCTTCACTTCACCTACATTTTAAATGGGTGACTTTTGCAAAATAGCACTGCTGGCTGGACTTTCGTTTTGAGAATACCCGTCATTTTGAATGAGCTGACACTACAATTTGGATAAACGTGATAAAACGGGAGCAGTGGCTTGGGAAACTGTTCACTTTTGTCATTTATCTAACTTGACTTTGTACAGACGCCCGCACTTCAATCTACCCCAAACTGTGTAATTTTTCCAATTGAACATGAACCTTATTTTATTTAGAACTAGCTGCCCCGGCAAACTTCGTTGCGCCTTAGAGTCAATTTATTACTCTTATCATTTTTTTGTATTAGATGATACGTTGAATAAGACAACAACAAATAAATCCAAACCAATAATAACTACTACTACTTTTAAATTACAACATGTATATATACCCTAACCTAACTGACCATACCTATCCTATAGCTTTTTTTTTTTTTTTTTTTTTTTTTTTTTTTAGGGGTGGAAAATCCTCATGGATGTCCCCCGCCCGGGGAGGCGGAGGGGTCTGTCAGACTCTTACTGACTAAAAACCACCCCGTGTTCCTTCTCACACCTGCGCCGGGGGTCACGGGAACGGAAGATACTTCCGCGACCCCCGACTGGTGCCGGCCCCGCGGGCTTCGCCAAGTCTGCGAGGGGAGTGAGGTGTTAGACTCCCCTCGCGACGTCTAAGAGGGGCGCGCGTGAACACGACGCGCCGCCACCTCGGGTCCATGTACGTGGGGGCGGCGGACATCCCCGCGTCCGTCGCCCTGGACCCATTCAGGGGGGCTGGAAGAGGGCGTTGTCCACCCTCCGCCTGCGCCCGGTGCGTCTGCTGCGGGCAGGGTGAGTGGAGGTGATCTCCCTCTCCCTTTCCGCAGCCTCCTTCTGCGAGATGACCGTTTCGCAGAAGGACACCACCGCGTCCCAGGACTCGACGCTGCCGACCATCCTCTCGACCACGGCCGGCAGCGACAGGTCACTGCCTACTCCAGAGACAAGAGCACGGCGCGGCTCCTCCCAAGCGGCACACTCTGCCAGCGTATGCCGCGCCGTGTCCTCCCGACAGTCGACGCAGTGGTGACACCGGGCGTCCGGCTCCCTGTTTATGCGACACAGGTACTTTCCGAAGCAACCGTGCCCGGAAAGCACCTGCGTCACCCGAAACGACAGGGAGCCGTGCCTCCTCCCGAGCCAGCGCTCGAGCACCGGCCGGACCGCCTCGATAGTGACGAGGCCGGCGGTAGGGCTCGAAAGCCTGTCCCGCCATGCCGCCACCAGGACCTCGCGCAGCTGCGACCGACGCAACTCCATGTGTCGCTGCATCGGTCGCTCGCCGCGCGCCTGCATTTCCTCGCGCCACCGGTACAGTGACGCGAGTACTTTCGCCTCCAGGTCCCAGGGCGGGGATCCGGCCAGTACTCCGGCCGCCTCGTAGGAGATCGTGCGATAGCCCCTGATGACTCTGACGGCCATCGCTCGCTGCGGTCTCCGCAGGACAGCGATGCTGCCGGCCGTCAGGTCAGCCGCCCAGATCGGGGCCCCGTAAAGGGCCATCGATCGCACGATCCCCACGTAGAGCCGCCTACAGGCGGCGCTCGGGCCCCCCAGATTGGGAAGCAGCGTTGACAGCGCCCCGGCCGCGCCCATCAGCTTGGGCGCCAGCCGCCGGAAGTGGGGTCCGAAATCCCATCGGCTGTCGAGCACCAATCCCAGGTACTTCATGGTGGACTCGACAGCGATTCGAACCCCACCGACCACTAGGTGTGATCCGGCGGGTGGCGCCCGACGGGGGCCGTGGAAAACCATAGCCTCCGTCTTGCTGAGGGCCACCTCCAGGCCGAGGCGCCGTATGCGGCCCACCACCTGTGAGACCGCAGCCGTCGCCAACAACGCCGCCTCCCTGTGCGAACTCCCCCGGGCCGTGACCAGCGTGTCATCCGCGTAACACGTCAGGTCGACGCCCGGCTGGAGCTCGCCCCTCAGCACCCAGTCGTACCCGATGTTCCACAGGAGTGGCCCGAGGACCGAGCCCTGTGGAACACCGCACGACATGGGGCGCTGGTGACCGCCATCACGTCCCACGTAGGTGACACACCTCTCCGTCAGGTAAGCCCCAACGAGTTGGCGGAGGTAGGAAGGCACCCTATGGTAGCACAGTGCCTCCCTTATACAACTCCAGGGCAGGGTGTTGAAGGCGTTGGAAATGTCCAAGGACACCGCCAACATCACCCCGCCCCGGGACACCGCTTCCTCCGCCAGGACTCTGACACGCGACACGGCGTGAATGGTGGAGCGCCCGTGCCGAAAGCCAAACTGGCTCTCGGCTAGATCCGGCCCGTCTCCGCACAAGTGGCCGACGAGGCGGGCAGCTATGATTCGCTCGAACAGCTTACCCACCTCGTCTAGCAGCACTATGGGCCGGAACGCGGACGGTGAGTCCGCAGGGCGCCCCGCCTTCTTGAGCAGGACCAGACGACCAGTCTTCCACAAAGTGGGAAACTGGCCCCGCTCAAGACACGCCGTGTAGAGTCCTCTCAGCTGGGGCTCCAGCTCCTTCAGAGCGAGGGCGAGCACTCGGCCGTGAATGCCGTCGGGCCCCGGGGCCACGTTCTTGGCCCGGAGCCGCAACACGGCCGCCCTCATCTCTGCCTGTGTCACCTCTGGGACGCTGATGGCGATCTCTTCTTCTGTAGGCTCCGCAGCTGTGGGCAAAGCCATCGGCGGCGGAATGTGCTCCGCTCTAGCCGGGAAGAGGGCTGCGACGACCTCCGTCAGCAGCTCGGGTTGGAGACTCCTCGCGAGTGGAGGCGCCGCGGCTCGAAGTTTCCCTCGAACCGCACGATACGGACGCCCCCACGGATCTCCGTCCAGAGTCTCCAACATCTCCTCCCGGCTTCGCGCCTTCGCCTCGCCGATGGCCAGCCGCAGAGCCTCCTTCGCCGCGCGGTACACCTCATACAGCGCGGCCTCCACCTATCCTATAGCTAACCCAACTATCTAACCTAACTACCTTACTAAAAAAAAAAATACTAAATTCATAATTTTAATCTGAACTATTGCCTCTATGTTACATACAATAATTTATGCCTATAGTTTTCCCGGTCTACTTTAATTAAAGTCCTAACAGTAAAATAAGTTCTATTTGCAAAGAATTATTAAAGTTCGTCTCTGTCATCATTGCTAGTTAAGTAAATTGATTTCTGAAATATAAGACTTTTTTTATGCTACATAAAACCTCTAAGTTTAGTAACAAAATAAATTTCAGAACGTAGGTGCGTATTATAAATTGACAACCTTACCTTCTTGGGTTTAGCTTAAGACTTGTCAATTTCAAATTGTCACCTGCTAATGAACTGGGAAGTTTGACTCCTGTCATGTCATCCAAGATGGCGCTGAGTTTGAAAAATGTTTGAGACAACCGATATTCTTGATATTTATTGTTATGATGTCGAACGGGATAAAAAGATATAAAAATATCCTATGTCCTTCTCCTGGCTCTAAACTACCTCCCTGCCAATTTTCAGCTAAATCGGTTCAGCCGTTCTTGAGTTATAAGCGAAGTAACTAACACGACTTTCTTTTATATATATTTAGAATAAAGTTGAACACCTATCAAAGAAATTTGACTCTTTGGTATAGATTGATGTGCTGGCGTCTGTACATGTTATATGCGTCACTGATGCTAACTTCAACAACAGATTGGCATCTAAGTACGACTTGTCATATTAGCCATGACGACGTGATGTCCCTAAATCGAACGCCAAACGTTCACCTCGGTAATTGCATTTGATTAAGTAGATTTGTGTACTGGGTATACGTACTTAATCAATAGTTAATCTGTATACACAGAATAACTCACTATTGTCGACATAGACATGGTCGATGGTCTTAGATTGATGCCAGTGGCTTAGGATTTAGGTCAGGAGATTGACGAGAACCCATGCAAATAGTAGTAGTGTTGTTTCTTTACTGGGCTGATGATAAATACACATTTCAGTTTATTCCTAAAAAGAGACAGTTCGTAGATAAATTTTCCATTTTTCGTATTAATTAACTATGTGTTAAAATACCTAGTAACTCAATCTTAACGTACTTCTTTTGCTTCGTTTAATATTAAACATCTAGTCGTACATGGACTGAGAGTACTAGGAAACTGACTGTCTTTTACTAGTCGACTTTTTTAACGTCTTCGCATTCTTCGTCAAAGATCTGAAAATGACAGCCGGAACTGAATACAACTTACAACCGCAGAAGGTAAATAATGCTAACGAAATGAGTTTTCACCCATTTACCGACATTCCTCGTCAAGCTACGCTTTCGGTCATCTGATTGTTTGCCTTAGAATAGAATAGAATAGAATGGAATGGAATAGAATAGAATAATATTTATTTGCATTAAAACACGGTGTAAAAGATGGTACAAAGGTACCTTTTATAGAATATATTTTATTATAAAACATTATGGGAATATAATACTTCTTCTTAACGTGTGGTTAGTGACTAATCTGGTGACAAAGTTCATGCTGCCTATGGGCCTCTAACTTGGCTGCACATGCTGTCGAGAAATATCCCACAGGCATGCCGGTTTTTTCACAATATTTTCCTTCACCGTTTTTAAGCGAGCGATCATTATCTGATCATTAAAGGTACAACAATACGCAAATGATTCCGAAAAGTCAGAGGAATGGCTGCTTGTAATAATAACCAAAGAATACATACTTTCAATAGGCTCTTTATCGTAATAACAAATACTTACATTACACGCGTAGGTGCAGAATAATAGACCCACGTTCTCCTGTTAAATCACAGATACCAGGTTTGCGTTTGTGCCCCATCTCGTGACAGTTACTGCAAATTAAACTACATTTGTCGCATACAATTAGATATCGCATGGCCGATCACTTGCAGAATGGAGTCCGTTGCTTCGAACCACAGTGTATCTACTGGCATTTAATTTGAATGGTAGATATTATTGTTCTCAGAATTACATTCAGGTGATGAATAGAACAAACAATATACAAGTCTGTTATTTCTCTTAGGTTATACAGCGCCTACCTTTAAGTAATTTATAATATACATCTGTTATTTAGTGTCACTTTTTAGTTTGTGAAAATAGAACCTATGCAATTATATGCAGTAGTGCAGTAACGTTGAGTCTGTGAAAAATCCGCAACCGACTTTTTGCGCGCCATGCAGACTTTTTGTGCGCCGCAGACTCGATCGCACAAAAAGTGTGCCGTCTGCGCTGCACCTTAACCCATCTGTTCAGTAACCTTTTATCAAAACAGTTTCATATTTTTTAGGGTAAGTAATTTTAGAATAAGTGTAGTTTTATTGAGTGTTTTGTGAGTTGAATAAATTTGCCGCAAATTTTGTAAGTGGTTAATCGGGTTGTTTCTACTTAAATTTATGATGGGGGTAGCTCATATTGCCATTTGTGACGTGCTAGAGTCAGGCCTGATCTGCAATGTAACTTCCATAATTTATATTATTAAACAAATGTTTTTGAAAACGCTACAACTAAAAAAACATATTTCAATAAAACGACTTAATGTGTAATAAAATAAGGTTGACAATTATTAATAAAAAATAACAATTAGAATTACGATTTTAAAAATAAGGGATACGTGTTATAGGACAAAACTTATTAAACTTCGCAACAATAAGCAAAGCAACGAACTGTGAAACGAGTATGGAAATTAAAATAAATAAATAAAATAAATAAATATTCCACAACTTTTTCACACAACGCCATCTAGTCCCAAGCTAAGCTAAGAGCTTGTGTTATGGGTACTAAACAGCTGATAAACATACTTATATATTTCTAAATACATACATATTACACATAAATGAAATAAAATAACATGTCTGCTTAATAGACATATCTTGTTTCAATGACTAAACACAAACCGTGATTTAATATCAAATAAGTTCTTACTTCAGCCTAAGTGTAAATTTTTAAGCTGACTACTGGATTTTTTACTTAATTAAGAGCACGGTGAAGTTTTTAACCCCAAATTGACAACTTAGACTAGTTTCGACGTAAGTCTATGTAATTAGAACTTAACTTTGTTAGAATATAGTTCGAATTTCAAAAGTGACTCGATATTTCAACTTGTGTCGCAATATTTCTAGAAAATAATAGCTCATTTACACAGAGAAAATTACTCGTCTAGTTTCATAGCTTCGTCAGTAAGCTTTGTATCTGAAAACAGGAACAAAATGGAAACGAAAACATAATGCGCTTTTCCCTAATAGATTCAAATGAAGAGTGGAATCCTACTAATATTATAAACGAGAAAGTTTGTGAGTATGGATAGATGGATGGATGGATGGATGTTTGTTACTCTTTCACGTAAAAACTTCTAAATGGATTTTAATAAAATTTAATACGGAGTTAGCTGACACCTTGGATTAACACATAGGCTACTTTTTATCCCTGTATTCTTACGGGAACGGGACCTACGCGGGTGAAACCGCGGGACGTTTGCTAGTATATGATATTAAAACAAGCAAACAACTGTCTGTCTCCTTGTAAACGAGCCTAAATTCGCTCTCAGTCCACTTATAGAATTAGCTAGAGTATTTAATTAAACGACAGCGATTTCCAATTCAAATGGTTTGCATATTTTATCACCTAAGTGATCAGTTTATTGATTAACACTGAATCTGAATCGCATTTACTTTATCCGATACTGACACCGTCTGGCAATAATTTTAAATAAATAATTTTGGATGAAGCAGATAATTACTTAGTGAAATAGTTCCACTAAGTAATTTCTTGTATTTACTTTTAACTGTCGTGATGAACCTGTGATTATGGTCTCGCCTATCTTGCATGAGGTCTTACAACCGTTTAAACGAAGGAACTTGATACCCAGTCACTGTACCTGTGTGTAACTCACAGGTAAGATAGGTTGTTACTCCATGTAAAACACTGGTATCCATGTGCATCCAGATAGGCTGGAATTCAACCTGAACATAACTGAGGAGCGTTTTTTCAAAACTATACATCGTAATATGACTTTTTATTCAGTAACATGATTTATTTAATTACCAGGGTTTCTATAAAGTATATTAAATGAAACTGCTTATTATTTTATTAATTAGTTTAATGCGATACTTTTTACTTATACAATAAAAAAGGAACACATAAGCATACTAACAAAATGACATCAAAAACATCGAGTTATTTCAAATTTGATACATATACTGTTGATGTCACGTTTTGTTAAAAGCCCGATACATTTAGTTCGAATTTGTTGCTTTATAATATGAGTGGATTATATTACGGGATCTTCATCGTCATAGTTTCGTCGTACATTGTCATCTTCGAGAACTGATCCCTGGAGAACAGCGACGGGTCTGTTGGTCTAGTAGTTAGTGACCCTGACTGCTATGCCGGAGGTCGTGGATTCGATTCCCACCCAGGACAAATGTTTGTGTGATGAGCACAATCATTTGTTCTGTGTCTGGGTGTAATTTATCTATAACATGTATGTATTTAGAAATATATAAGTATGTTTATCAGCTGTTTAGTACCCATAACACAAGCTTTCAAGCTTAGCTTGGGACTAAATGGCGTTGTGTGATAAGTTGTGGAATATTATTAAAAATAATAAGTGTGTCACAAGCCTACGTAACATCTGCATAAAATGCCTGAGCATGCATCAGATATATTACGAAATTTTAGTAAATTTTCAACATCTGTTTTGTTTTTTGAAGAAACCATGTTGGTTTTAGGCAACTGAGCACAATCGAATCGTCAAAAAGATTTGAAGTTTTTCATCTTAACATCAACTATCACTGGCGGAGCAGAATAAATTTCCTGAACACTAATTTCAATATTTTTTAAAGAGCGGGATCCAACTGCAGTATAATGTAGTATTCGGAATTGAATGTGAAAGATGATGCAATAATTATTTAGCTTTGTAAGAATGACACAACAACAATAACAGCGTTTGATGTGTCGTTTTGAAAAAAAATCGATCGATGTAGATGTATCACTTTCAAAAAACGAATGCACTTCGCTGTACTTTCAGAATGATTTATGTATCGTTTACAGAAAATTCGTAAAGACTATCGTGAAGCCATATAGAGATTGAGTAAAAAACGAAACAACTTTTGAGATTTCGATTGATCTATTGCTTTGTAAAAACGCTCCTCAATTAGGAACAAACCTAGACAGATCACGCCGAAGACTTCTTTAATTTTACCAAAATCTCATTATTGATATAGATTAGATTTAGATCAGATTCGCTGATAGGATAGTAAACACAATTTCTCAAGCCCGCGATTATTGAACTTCAAAAACGTGACTTTCTATTTTACGATTCATAAACTCCACAATAACTCCATTTACAAAAATGCCCTAGAATAAATTAACGGTGTCAAATATTTCAGAAGCTTTTTGTAACGTAAACGTAACGGTTACATTACTGAAATATATGTGGTTATGGTAACGTTATCAATAACAGCAATCTTCATGTTACTCCGCATTGTACTATTTCGGGCGAATGTTAAATGAATTTCAACAATTGTTGGTGTACAATGTTTCGTTGGTTGAAACGCTTGCAGATAATATACCAACATTGTTTTGGCCAGAATACTTCTATTGTTTATATTTGATAAATGTTATTGAAAATGTTTCTTGAATTTTAGGAAGGAATTGTTTTAAATAAGTTATTGCTTACTACTTTTAGTCTTTATTGATAGTAGAATATAATGTCAATTAATTTCTCCTTTTTTTACCGAAAATTTATTTAAACTTCTTATGGTTTGTTGTATCTACTCATCATATTGGACTTTACTATGGGACAAAACATAATATTTAATTCAACAAAATGTATAAATGAGTTAATAAAAAAAACCACCGCTAAGACTTACGTTCAAATTTACAGAAAATTTAAATAAAAATCTCTTTCTCTGCCTACCTTTTAATTTGGCGGGTAATATACACAGACGATAAACGCAAACAGTCCAAACAGCCCAAATCGAACATCAATTTAATCCAGCGCTCAACCACAACTACAATTGCTCTAATTTAACCCACACAGAACAACAATAATCATTAGTCATAGAGATTTGAACCAAAGAATGGGTAATTGCATAGAAGCGAAATCCATTCATTGTTATATGTAAGAGTGACGAACGTGACGATGCTGCCACAACTCACTCTAGTTACTCCAGTACATCTCTGTAAGTTCGGCAAAATTGTCATTAAACAAAGCAGTTGTCAATTTGACATCATGAGGAAACCGGCATGGCTGTGTGCGACGATAAGTGAGGTCAAGACAGCCTATAGCCTATGGATGACACAAAATCTCACCAGCATAGCGCGGCCTGGCCATATAACAAATTATATTTCTATTGTCGTAATCGATAAGGCAGCAGTAGAGAAAAAATGGCGTTTATGGAAGCAGCTGTTTGTCAACTGTCAAGTGATAATGAAAATGAAATACACTTGACAGATGACAAACGGCTGATTCCATATACGCCATTTTCTTTCTATTGTCGATTACGATAATAGAAATAGAATTTGTAATATAGCTTGGCCTGCAGGTTAGACACTCCGCACACGAAAAGAAGAACAAACATTTGACGATATTTAAGCTAGGAACGCGTAAAGAGTGACGCCAGTAATAATACAGCTCTTCTGTATTGACCTTATCTTAACGCCTTAAAACGATAAATTAAATAAAAAAATACAAAAAAAAACAACCATCTTCATTGAAAAACACTAACATGTGTTAAATAACTCTAGTTTCGGAAGTCTAGGGCTTTGGTGGGTTTGGTTCATTCATTTTATTAGCCAACACCTTATACCCTTTCCAACAAAAAAATAATATTTAAAATCGGTTGGCAAGCGACGAAGATAAGCGCGAACAAACATAAAAAACAAACATTCGAATTGATAACCTCCTCCTTTTTTAGGAGTCGGTTAATTATATTTATTCATGTAAAAAAATTTTTTCACTCGGCATTTCCAAATTTACTAATTCTTGAGAAGAATGCCGGAAGAAACTCAGATGTCTGTTTCAAAGTTCAAATATTAGATTATATAAAAATTATTGTGTTAAAGTGAAATAAGTCTGATAATATAATACGTGGCTAAAGCCTTATATAGGTTTATGGGGTCCTTTCTACCTTACCCGTGTGGCCTCATTTAAATCCGTACCAGTATCGCTGTTACGGTTTCAAAATCTACTATGCATGTAGTGAGTTCTCGAACCTTTTGTGTATGTCCACGCATATAATATATGTCACCAGTGTAGGTAACTAAGGCTCAGGTTTGCCTGTCCAAAATGATCTTGGCGCATCAATCAGAGCAGGATTTTGAATGCGTTAGGAGTGGGAGTTTCGCCTCTATACGTTATTATTCTATGTCTAACCCATGTTACAAGCTTGCACGTGACATTGGCATATCTCTGACACACGCTCACATACATCAGGCATCAGCCCTTGAGAGGAGGTAAATTTGTCACGTCAACTCCAGATGATTGATAAAGGAAATGGAGAATCATATGTTTGTAGTTTGTTGTAAATGGTTGATGCACTGAGTAAGCATAAAGTATTTTGTAAGTATATTTTGCGATAGATCTGATTATGGAAAGGTTTGGGGGAGGCCTATGTCGAGCAATGTACTTTCTAGGTTAAAATGATGATGAAATTGACCTCAGTTTAATTCAACCTCAACGAGAAAAAACAACAGGTCTATAAATCCAAAAATGTTTCAGAGATTTTCAGTAGTGACAATGTGAAGTGTCGTAATTTATTAATTACTTGCATGTTACTTGGTTTTTACCACCATTATTCAACACGCTTATGTGAATTTAGATTTTTGTCAAGTATAAGCCCTTGTTTTACTTAGGATGTTCTCCTTAGCTGACATCTATTATATGTAAAATAAACTTAAATAGTATTTAATTTGAAAATTACATTAATAATATCCATTTATTTTACAGATCATATAATCCAATTTGTTAGCAATACACAACTTAAACGCTAGTGTTAGTACATATAATTGGAAATTGTAGGAAGTAATTACTAATGATGTCAAAATAATTAATAATGATCATGTCAAAATTGTTAAAAATAAAGTCAATTCACCATTAATCATTTCAAAATCATTAATTCAATCGTTACATTTTTGCATTATTTACATTATTTACATAGTTATACATATTTGCTTTGACATTAGTGAAAGCAAATATGTATAACGATACAGCCCATGTCGAAAATCAATTTTTGGGTAATCGTTTAAATTTGCAAGGTACCTAATAGGTGAGACCATTGCCCTGCAAAATGTGCTGTCATTTATCATTAATTTTTCACTTGAGTGCGACCCATCTCAACTTCACCAATTTTCTAACAAATTCGAAACCTTTTAATCATAAAATTTAAATAAAACCACGCCAAAATATCACACCGAAATTCCAACTATAATATAATAAACGCGAAATTCAGTTTGTTTGTTTGTAACCTGTTCATGCCTCAGTTACTTAACTGACCATCTTGAAATTATGCATATAAGCTATACAAAGACAGACATAGTGTACCTTTTATCCAGAAAAAAATACTGTCCCCGAGAAAAATAACAATAACGTTCTTATGATAATTGATGGTGCTACGTGTTTTTAGAATCGGGATTGAATTATTTTATTACAAACAGAGTACCTACACAACCCTAATTCCAAATCGTCTTGCCTAACCTTTTCCCAAATATGTTTGGGTTAGCTTCCAGTCTAACCAGAACACAGCAACTGAAAATCCAGTAATTAACATTAAGTGCCGGCCGGCCTATCTGAGCTCTACAACCCAGGTACTGGGTAAAACGATACCCCTTGACAAAACTGATTGTCATACTTTTGGGCTTCTGACAGCCCGTAACGACTGTCAAAGTTCTGCAAGTGACAGCCGGGTCCAACTGAACGTGCTTTCCGAGGCCCGAAGGGGTCTTATGTGTAATGAATTCTCATCAATCTAAAGAACGACCTCGAAATGCGTAGATTAACCTTCGATCTACCCGTACGGCTCTTTTAATATTTACGTGAGCAAAGCTGTTGGCAAAGTCTAGTTCTGCATAATTTGTACAGTGCAATAAGTAAGACAAACTTAAGACGAGAAATTAAGGAAGTTTCTCGTTGAAGTTCGGAAACTGTCAGCAGTTAGTTGAAGAGGCACCGAATGAAGAAAACCTGATACCATAAAGAGGCAAAGTTTGTGCCATTGTTTGAGTCGCGGGAACTACTGAATTGATTTCGAATACTTTAAAACAGTTATTCAAAATGTTTTGTTCTTGTACTTGTAAATTTATTAGATAAACGGATTAATTTTATAATTATTAAAAATTCACATTTTAGGAGCTAATTATATCTATACATAATAATATCGTGATGGCTCAGAGGTTGAGGCGCCTACCTATCATGCAAGAGGATGTGGTTCGAATCCGGAGAAGTACCAATGTGACTTTTACTACTTTCTAAGTTTATCTAAGACATCATTGACATCGTTGAAGGAAAAAATTGTGAGGAAACCGGGACTTATAGTTAATACTAGCTTCTGCCCGCGACTTCGTACGCAGATCCTGTTGCTTATGCCAGCGACAACGGGGTCGTCAAAATCGAAGATCTGAAACGTCTGATGTCGAATTCTAAAAGCCCGGGGACGGGAAATCAATGGGATGCGCGAGACGATTCAAGACGTTCCAGATTTTTTATTTTTGTTGGTCAACAGGAAATGCCATCAGACTTAACAACTTTTCTATTATGTATATGTTATATTGTCTCTGGACTTTGGAGTTCCCCTACAGGTGCTCCAGATCTTGAAATTTAGTCTCACAGCAGAAAACACCATTTTTATATCTCTTTTAATTTAGGTGTTCCATTTTCCAAAATAAATTATAGCCAATATGTTGCGTGACGTTCACGATCAGCGGTCAGTCGCGCATCTCCTTCCCCCACTTATCTCTACAGTCGATGCGTATATACGTTGAAAACTCAAGCGTCAAGCTTTTTCCGTGAACGCCTCCAACTCGCGAGACAGTGCATGATGTTCACGATCAGCGGACAGTCGTGCACATATTCTTCACTGGTGTCTAGCGACCTGGATGTAGATGCGTAAATACGCTGAGAAAGCAGGCGTGCTTTGCGATCCCAAGAAGTTTCCACGGAGCGAGTTGCAGCCTCACGATCTCGAACAGCATCAAGTCTCTCCTAACGCTCTTCGGTAGATTGTTGGGATCTTATGATATTCAATTATTTAGCACCTTTGGAACATTGGGAAAGATTTGACCTCTTTCTCTAACTAACTAACTATAACCATGCCTGTTATAGTTTTATTGTGATGATACCTGATCAATTAAAATCTAAGTGGCTGCTCCCCTGCGTTACCAGGTAGGCTACCGTGTAACAAAGATAGATGGAAAAGGAAATTAAACACTCAAATAACATAAGCCCGAATGCATATTTATACGATAAAAAAAATGGGAGTTTTAGCCAGTAGAGTCTAATTTTCAACGATATACCATCATCATCGAAAATCAGTCCTGAACTGTTCCCGCCTTCACCGCGTGGAGGTACTTATGTTATTTTATAATTATGCAATGAAATTAGTGATAGCTTTTATTTTTATAATATCAAATGTTTCTGATTTTCGATTTTTATAAGTCAACAGGAAATGCCTATCAGACCGAACAACTTTTGCTAAGACGTCATTCCTATGTGAGTTATGGTGTAGCTAGGCTCTTGGAGTTCCACACAGGTGTTCCAGATCTTCGGTTTTTATACGTCAACAGCGAGTGCTCATAAGGCTGAACAACTCTTGCTAAGACGTCGTTCCAATATATGTTATAGTGTAGCTGGGCTCTTGATGTTCCACATCAGGTGTACCGGATCTTCAAATTTATTCTCTCAGCAGAAAATGCTCATCACGCGGAACAATTTTTGCTATGGTACCATTTTTGTATCTCCTATAGTTTAGCTGGTCTGTTGCGGTTCTGCATCAGGTGTTCCGGATCTTCAAATTTTTTCTCTCAGCAGAAAATGCTCATTACGTGGAACAATTTTTGCTATGGTACCATTTTTGTATCTCCTATAGTTTAGCTGGTCTGTTGCGGTTCTGCATCAGGTGTTCAAGTTTCCAAGATAAATTATAGCCTATATGTAGCCCAGACTTGATATCTATACAACAAAAAAAAGATCATTCAAATCCGTCTAGTAGTACCGAAGATTAGCGTGTGCAAACAAACAGACAAACAGACAATCAGACAGACTTTTTTTTTTGGATTCGTGCTCTACTACTGTTTCTAAACCCCCCTCAATTATTATTTTTTAAATATATTCAATGTACAGACACAGTTTTTTTACTGTCTTATTATATGTATATAGATATGTTTGAAATCGCCAATCCGCCTTGAGCAAGCGTGGTGATCAATTCTCGAGCCTTCTCTGTATGAGAAGAGGTCTTTGCCCTGCAGTGGGAGAGTAACGGGCTGGTATTATTAGGTGTTATATTATATTATAACAATACAACATTATTTTTAGTATGCGGATACACGGTGAGAAAAAAATAAATGGGTGTCTCCATTTATTTTTTTCACCCTCTGTATCCACAAATAACGCCTAAGTGATTCAGTAACAACATTCCCCACAAAGTTTCGACATCAAAACGTACAATTTAAGCAATATGTAAGCTTCGCTCCATACAAATTATTCAACGAACTAGCAACTTATTCAAAACTTTAAATTGGCTGTACTTTCAATGGAAGATACAATATTTCAATATCGAATGGTGGAATAAACTTAGGTACTTCGTAGAATTCAGATGCATCTTTTGAATTATTCCGTACGTAGTAGTAGTAGAAACCAGTTACCTGCCGATGTTTTAGACTTACATTTTGCATTGTGACTTGGTCCGTTCTTCATGCAACAAGTCCTTACACAACTTGCGACTTCGTATGCTACAATGAGCATAACTGTCTTTTGTTCCAGGTGCTAAATTTGGAGCAAAAATGTTGTGTTTTTGGTGCACTGTTTATTGTTATGCTGTAGTGCTTATAAATTGTGTCACCTACTTTATATGTGACCTGGAACTGTAAGTATGAGTTACGCTTATGTTCTCTGAAAACTAACGTTTTGGGTGTTGAATAAGGAAAACAAGTTATGGAGACTAAGTCTAAGAACTTAGATTTTCTCGTTCATAATTATTTTTGTAGGTCAACAAAATACTATAGAGCAGCGTGTTTTTAGTATCCATCAATTTACATTTATTTAAATTAACTGTTTGTTTTGTCTGTTGTTACAAAACAACAGACAAAACAAACAGTTAATTTAAATACCTCGTGCGCAGCATTAGCGCTGGTGGCTTGTAGCCACCAGCGCTAATGCTGCGCACGCGGTCTGCGGTCCCGGGTTCGATTTGTATATTTGGAAAACCATTATTAAGGTTTTCCATTCGGAACTTATCAGTAGAAGTCTACATTTGTGCCCAATTGATTATATTGTACAATAAACTCACCCCCTTTATTAACTTAAAGTTTACTAAATTACAATGTGGGTGCGTTACTGAATACACCTTTGTCTAAGTCTTCGGAAGATTACGAAGGAGATGTTATGATGTCTGTATGTTTAAAATTTTACTTTCCGCATCAACTTTCATAAGCTGAAACTAAGACACTCTTCCTCCTAAATATTGATGTTCGTATCAATAAAGAAAAAAAAAATCCAATCAAGTCTAATATTCTATCTTCCTAATAAAAGTACTAAAAGAAACTCTTCTCATTTCCGTTATCGGCATACTCATCATTCAGGCTGGTCACGTTTGTCAAGGACGACACACGCGGATCCCTAACGAATGTTGACTTTGAGTCCGTATAGGCTTTTATGCGTTCAGACCACAGAAATCTAAATAAGTAAACAGAAGTCACATACGCCAACGCTACCACAGTTATACACTGTGTCCCAAATAATATACGATAGAGATAGATATGGTACAATGCACTTATGCTTTCAAAACTTCAGGTAGCTTAGTCAAAAAGTAAAAATTATGTCTTTTTGCGGTAACGTGCATCAAAGTTGAGTAGTATCCAGTGAATATCTTTAGCGGTAACGTGCATCGACAATCCGTAGTATCGCAGTAAAGATCTATCGCGGTAACGTGCACCGAAATATAGTGACTTCGCAGTAACGGTCTTTTGCGGTATCTGTTTAAGTCCCGAGTCAATAGGCTTCTCTTGGGTAAGCTCGTTCCATCGTCAACCTCATCTCTGGTCAAGATTGAGGTCAAGAGTAGACCCATTATAAAAAAAAAATATATAAAAGTGCATCGCGGATTCGTCGCATCGTGTTAGCGTTCATCGAGATTTTGTGCGTCGAGATTCCGCAATCTACTCTATACTAATAATGTTTTCATGTTATACTCGCCCTTGTGTTAGACACCAAATCAAATACAGTTAAAGGTGCCATTGGGTATAATAATTAGAAAACAAAAGTCTTATAAATAAGTAGGAAACAATATTAAGAAAATAAGAAAAGAAACACGCAAGCCGCCCCGTCGCTAGCCAAACAACAACGAACCCCTAGCAACGGGGTTGCCAGATCTGTCGCCAACACCCTTGGTTGTCACGTTATCTTTCACCGCCAAATTCATTTGTCTATTACTTGATCTCCCTCTTATTTTATCAAACATAATAATTATATAAAACATTGTCATTTGGTTAAACCTAATACTACTAAATTTTTAAAGTATTTTATGCAGATCTTGTCTGTCATTCTAAACGTCTTCACCTGTATTACACCTTATCAAGATTCCTGTGATTTCAGCTCCATGTATTTGAATATTTTCGTTTGCCCCAACTAATACACGGTTAGAATATTCATCGCATTAGAGCACGTTAAATTAGGTGGCCCTGATTGTGTTTCTTCCGTTCTGCTTTGCACACGAGATTATTCCAGAGTGGTACTTTAATATGTGTATAGAATGTTAAGTAGGCTTTGTTGTTAGATCGAGTTATGGATGTTTTTGGAGAGACGCTGTTGTGATGGTCGTAAAATTTACAGCACATAATAATTAGAATGGGGTTTATCAGGATGTGAGGTAATTTCCGTATATTTAGGAATCTCAATCTCGTCGTGTTCCCTTAAATTTTTGACATTGATTTTCGCTGAAATCATATTGCGACGAGATTTTTTTATAAGTCTTCTTCAACAAATTCTTTTGTTAAACGATTGCCTTTTCATAGTGCACGAGGTGACCTACGGAATCAGCCTTAGACTTTGTCTGAATAAACGATGACAGAAACCCGATTAATAAAAAACGTAGGCATATTTGACGAAATCTTACTTAACGAATATGAAGTACATAATATTAGGCAAAATTCTGTAAATTAAATACTTATCCAAATACATTTCGGAAATACATTCCGAATAAGATAACAATAACGTGGTTACATAAATAAATACACATTGTACCTATAGTGTCGTACCCATAACATGAGATGTTCCCGTAATACCGTCGACAATATTGATCGGAAGCTAAACAAACGGTTTATTATGTATCACGACATTGGCACACATCGCATTATCTACGACGACAATGTCGGGATTACATGGAATACATAAAGTGGATGCTCATTTTGTCTTCAAGGAAATGGGAAACTGTACAAGATTGTGAACAGCTTTAACCGTGGCCATTCATCTGTTTAAAATAAAAATAGGGGTTTGGGTGGTCTCAGGCTTATATAGATTTTGATCATCCGTGTCTTATTGTGTTCGGAGTTTGAAAATTTAGCTTAAACTGTAGGAAATGGTTAAGGAAAGGCATTTTAAGGACTATATCTTAAGCGATTTCATTTGAAAGAGTGCCTATTCTTAGCCTAACTTGAATCAATAACGATGGCATGGATTTTGCAGTGGCTGAGATATTAGCTGCGACGCTGCGTGTCGTGGGTGCATCTCGCAAGAAAAAAAATCTTTTCATTGCCTACAGACAGTTTTTCCGGGTCTGGCTGTATGTGTCTAAATGTCTGTAAATGTGCCTTCAGGACAATTTTTAATTATGATTTTTCCTATACCTAAATAATTGAGTTTTGCAACATGATCAGTGGCACAGTCAGATAACGGTCAAACCCTTGTTTTATTTGACATCTTTGTCCTACATAATTACAAATGACTCTAGCAAAGTTTTATATTTACGCCAAATAATGAACCACCCAAAAGAATTTAATGGAGGCATATAAAAATATTAAGAAAATTAAGACTTTTACGAGGAGATTTTTCTTATTACTTGGCTCTTCGGGACCATTACTTAAGTCTAATCTGTTCTGCAGACTTATGAATTATGAATCGACCATGTGACCTTTTGACGGACGAAAGTCTTAATAAAGTAGGATAAAGAATTTGTGTTAATGAGTTTGGTAACTCATACAGAAATATAATTATATGACAGCGTACTTAATACTGATCTAGGGTAATTTATCCAACAAGTGTATGGTTGTTACTAATAAGTTACAAAAATCTAAGGTAGATAGGCCTATCCAGCCATTTTTTTATCTTGCCATTGCTGTTCGTATCTAGTTTTTTGAAAGTTCAGTATCTTATTTTTTTCTAAGGGCTTGCTTCTTCACTTACGATTTAGCTACCTAACTTAAGACTTTGTTCGATTTTTTGTGCCACACGAACAAACGTAGGTATTTTTTTTTAAATACGATGAAAATGTACGACTAAGGTCAACCATAACACAAGTGCGACGTGCGTTGCCTCCTACAATATTTGTTCTACTGTACAAACTTGCGTTCCCACTGTTTATTATATCGGACAACAAAAACCCCGAGATTTAAAGTGAATTTACTATAAAATTCATGCTCAGTGATCTATGTTTATAAGCGAAATGGTGAGAACAGTTTAATGTATCATAAAGGTTTCAAGATTGTTATGAATGATAAAAAGTGTGCGTAAGTAGGTAGAAAATCATTTTTATTTGATATGAATCATACTGAAAGTCAACTCATGTATGATGTCATTAACATTATACCTTCTTTACTTGACAAAAACGAGACAAATATATCGTCTAAAGCTGACGAGGAGTGACTTTTTTACAGGCTTTTGTTTTACTCAATTAAATGAAACGGTGGTAGTTTGTATTATACAGTACCTACTTTATTTATCTATAACTTTTATTGTATGTGTTAATTAAGTATTATTGCTGATTTGTTTTGTATTTCATTGTTATTATTTTATTTCATTACAATTATTATTTGATTTTTCGTATATTTTATAACAAAGTTTTTAATGTTACTATTTTTAAATTTAGTTGTAGTCTAGACATTTAAGTACCTAGATTTAACATTTTATTCCTGTAAAGGAAACATTTTGTACGCCTTGCAAGGCAGCGCATAGTGAAACTTTTTATATTCAACACCATGTACATACATTTTACCTATGTGTCACAAATAAACAAATTTGAATTTGAATTTGAATACATTATCTAATCGTCATCTGCCACATAATCATTATCTGTCTAGCCTTTTCCCAACTATAATAAGGTCAGTTTCCATTCCAACCGAATGCAGTTACATATCAGTGGTTTGCATGGAGCAACTGCCTCTCAGACCTGAAGTAGCTAGGTAACACGATACTCTTTGGTAAAACTGGATGTGAACCTTTCTGTTTGGCTTTCTTTTGTGACTATAATTATTTCAATCGCGTCAATGAGTTTGCCATTGACACAGAACAGACTCTGCACCCAGGTCGGCCGCAGCAAGGATAATCTCCTGAAGTGGGGTTTCACAGCTAACACCGACCTTCAGTGCCTGTGCGGTACCTCTCCACAGACCATGGCCCACCTTTTGTCTTGTGCGGCGTGCCTTCTCACATGCACATGTGACGATCTTATCGTTGCGTCGGTGGACGGTGTTGCGGTAGCCGAACTCTGGGCTAAACATTCAATTTTGAATTTAGTGTCTTTGTTTGCCATCGACACGCTACGAAGAAGAATCGTGTCAATTAGAGACACAATAGTAAGACAATGACAGCGCGGACGCCGGTATCCGCAGGGGGTTTAATGGATTAAAAATATCCAAATGACAGCCAGGAGCAACTTTTTCACGGTACGAAGAGATCTCGGTGTGTAATGGGTTGTCAACCATAAGTCAAACCTTTGATCGGTCGACCAGTAGGACGGTAACATACTGGTATTAATATTATTCATTGTAATTATTTATAAACATTTTTATAGTGGTAAAATTATGTAATTATTTATAAAAAAAAATGATTTAGTATCATTTTTATTTCAAATTATACGCCTGTTTTCCTGTTGAAAACAGTGGAAGCAAAGTACAGACAGTGTAAAATTTCTTTGATCGTTTTTCTACTTTATGTCAAACAGAATAAGGTTCATATTCAATTGGGAAAATTTGACACATTGGGGTAACTTGATGTGCTGGCATCTGTACTTACATATTTCTAAGGGTTTCATTACATATTTCTCTGTTACCAGTTACATTTAAGCATTCCTTTTCAGAAGCCAACCTTATTTCAAAGCCATGAATTTATCAAAGCAATTGCCTTATCGTTTTCAACGTTACACCCTTTTCTAAATGCGTCAAAAACAGACCCTCTACTAAGAATACTTTATTAATATCTAATCGCGAATGACTTTGTTATTATCAGGTTGTCGTGACGACCCTCATCCCACGCATCTTCAACATTCCTACCCTTATTGTAGCCTATAGCAACTGTTACGTTATATATAAAGCAATATATATAGTTTCCATTATTAAACAAAGGCTTGATCTGAAGGATTCGAGTGCTCGTGTTACGGTGTAAGGCATTATTGGGTTTCTGAAGGATAATGGAAATATTGATTTGTAACCTTTATGGTGAACAAAGACGTATGGTATAATGTTGCAGTGTGCTGTAGATTGGGTCTGGGGGTGAGGTCTTGCGTCAATCTTATTGTTAACTATCATAATTTGAGGATAATAGACTGAATCTGGCAGTTTTCATTATGTAAATTAAGATAAGTATTTTTTTCTTCAGAGTAGCAACAGACAGTTTTTTAATATTATGCTTCTGTGCCATTAGTCCTTTTCAAATAAGAAAAGAAATTTAAACAAACCGTTTTACAGTCCGATCAACCGATTTTGACTTCTATTTCGTAGTTAAAAGGATGGCACTATAAGCAAAAATAACTGATACAATACCAATTGTTTACTTCAACTGCCATTTTTCATGCTACCAAGCAAGGCAACGTAATAAATAGATATCAACATCTGTTGAAGGGTATGTGAAAAAAGCTGGACTAGTATGCTATCGGTTGACATGGTATGTTTTTGTTTTTATTTCTGAAGTACAGGGTGGCGCAATAGAACGTGCATATTGCATCATTTTTTTTGCGGGGTAGAAGGGGCGTGGGCGAGGGGAGACCGATATCGTTGGGTAGCGCGGTTCATGAAGTTTTAGTCACTATGAGTCACTTCGACGGGAAGCGTCGCGCATTTTGCGTGCGCGCATTTTACGAAAACTCTCGTTCTAACAAATTAGCTGATTTGGGAATTTGTATAATATATAAAACTGCTCGCCATGCAAGCAGCGGCAGTCAACCTACAAAATTCATTCTTACCACATATTTTTTCCGACTAATGTAATTTTGGTGTGTAATTTAAAATAAATTCAGTGTAGTAGTAAATACGTGTTTCAATTAAAGGACCCACGGAGCGCCATCCTAACAAATTGGTGTCAGAAGTGAGATATATAGGTGTAGGCGTCGCGATTCGTTGCCACTCGTCTGCACCATATTATTTGTTGGCTCCGTGGCTTAGCAGTCCTTTCGGTGAGTAGTCGACGATAAGCCTTGGGTTCCCCAAAAGCCTAAGCCCGCGCTACTGCATTCCACGTGATCGACGATCAGCCTCCGCTTTTAGCGTGAGCCCGCGTCACTCCGGAAACCTGCATTCCACGTGATCGACGATTAGCCTCCGCTATTAAGCGAGAGCCCGCATCACCCCGGAATATCTCCTACTGCCTTGCGGTCGACGGTCAGTCTCCACTTCCGAGTGCAAGCTCGCATCACAAGAGGACCCTCCGTCGAGGTCTCGCTGACGACCTCCAATCGCACACCATCCATCATCCGTCATCACTTCATCAGCAACGTGGTCGCACCGCGTGCCTGCTGAACGCAACGTGTCGTGTCATCGACCTGCAATACGATTCGCTGAATCGCCAGGTCGCCACGTCGTGTCACGCCACACTACGTGTATGTGTCATCATCCTTCCAGAATGTTCGCGTGCACTGCTGCCATATCCCTATTACTGTGAGTTTTCCCTATCCATTTATCTAGTGAAAGTGATCAAGTTAATTACAGTGAAGTGATTTTTTTTTCAAAATTTTCAAAATAATTTTAATATTTTTCTAGAACTCTTTTAAAGTAGATTTATTCCATTTTTTGTATACAATATTACTTTCATATTTTTCTTGTGTTTTGTGTTTCTGATGTTCTGTAGTGCTTTAATGCGTTATCTATATCATCATTATTTTAATGCCTCTAAAAAAGGAGATTTCCGAAGAAATTGCGTCTTCATCTAATTCAGATTATTCAGAGGATAGTCCGCCACCAAAAATAAAAGAAAAAATGGCAGACAAAATCACGCTCTCTGTCCTCACAAAATTCATCAAACCCTTTAACGGGGACCGTGAGTCATTGCCCGCGTTTTTAACAAATTGCGAAAATGCAATTTCTCTAGCAACTACAGAACAGCAGAACGTTTTATGTAAATATGTCATCTCGCAATTGGAAGGTAAAGCCCAATTGGCTTGTTGCTTAAAACAATTCAATAGTTGGTCAGAAATTAAACAGTTCCTTAGAACCACTTTTGGAGAGAAAAAACATTCCACTCATTTACTATTAGATTTACAACAATGCAAACAGTTGCCTTCCGAAGACGTGATGCAATTTTCTATCCGCATTGAATCATGTTTAACACGACTACAAGCTGACATCCATTATAGCTGCCAAAATGATAAAGAACTTATAGGTCGTATAGCCGCAATGGAAGATTTGGCTCTTAATACGTTTTTGTTAGGGTTAAACTCTAATTTTTCCCATATTGTGCGGTGTAGAAATCCAAAGGCCTTGTCAGAATCTATCACAATAGCTATTGAAGAAGAAAAATTATATAATTTATCGAAACTATCTACTCGTCGTGATAAACAATGCACAATATGTAATAAGAGCGGCCATGTCGCTTCCGAGTGTTATAAAAATAAAAATAAGCTTTCTTCGCCTAAATTATATCACGTTAATACGGCTAATAATAACGAGCAAAATATTATTCATACTAATCAATATCATAACTCTAATTTTTATACAAATAAATTTTGTGCTTATTGTAAGAAACGTGGTCATTTAATAGGCGAATGTCGTAAACTTAAAGCAAAAGCCAATAACAGTAATTCGCCTACCGATCCACGTAACTCTACACTATCCAGTGCAACTGCACCGAGTTCAAGTAACGTGTCGAGCAATAATCGCTCTAATGTACATCATGTTGACACTTCTAATGAAAATGCTGGTTTAAACTAAATAGGGTTTCGGTTCCGTGTCTGCCGAAACCTAATGTTCACAATTTAATTGACACGAAAAACGTTTTTATTCAACCCTGTGTTCCTACATTATTTCCAACACAGGTTAGTGCTACTAAAGGTAATTTAAATCCTTCAAACTGTGTTACTAATTTTTCTCAAACACAGGTTAGTGCACATACAGAGACTTCCAAGTCTCTTAATAAAGATTTTAAATACAGTTCCTCATTTCTCGAAAACACGAATCTTTTACGTGAAAAAACATTTACCATTAACAACATTAATGACAGAGTTTCTTTACCTCACGTTTATTTGAAATCAAACTATAATGACAAGCCCTTGTGCTTTTTAATCGACACTGGATCTACAATTTGTATTATTAAACATTCCAGTTTGTTTAACAAACCAGTTTTGAGTCCTGAAATTATAAAACTTAAAGGCCTAAGCGATAACGATTCCTATTGCGAATCTATGGGGTCTATTAAAGTCAATTTTGAGTATCGCATTTCGTCAAAAAGTAAAATAATATTTGACTATTTGTTTCACGCGATTGATGATACGATCAATTTACACTACGATGGTATTATTGGTAGTGATTTTATACAACATTTTAAAATAGATATTCAATATTCAACCAACACCCTTAAGTTAGAAGGTTACGAAATACCTATTTGTTGTAGTAAACCATCATATAACATACCTCCGCGGTCAGAAATGGTCATCGAGTGTTCGGTCTCCAATTTATCAGAGATTGCTGATCTGAAAGAAGGTTTGATACTAGATCATAAAATCAGTGAAGGGGTATTCTTAGCTAACTGTATAGTTAACTTAAAGTCAAATAATAGAGTTAACGTTTCTGTTCTTAATACCACCGAAACTGAAGTCAAAATTGACAATTTTCAAGTTAAAGTAACTACATTTCAACTCCCACCTTCCAAATTAGACGATTCGGAAGAGGAACTCGTTCATCAATTTGATTCCTCAGTAATTGACCGATCTCAGAAAGTTATTGAGCAGATTAGGTGCTCCCATTTAAATCCGCAAGAAAAGAAAGCTTTGATGAACTGTCTTTCTAAATATACAGACATATTTCACCTCGATGGTGAATTTCTAACTTATACGAATGTGATCAAACATTCTATTAATACTAAAGACGCAGACCCTATCCACGTTAAGTCGTATCGTTTCCCTGAAATCCATAAAGATGAAGTTGAGAAACAAATCAAGAAAATGCTTGATCAGAATATTATTCGTCCCTCAACTTCTCCTTGGAATGCACCTGTATGGGTAGTCCCAAAGAAACTAGATGCTTCCGGTAAACAAAAATGGCGAATTGTCATTGACTATAGACGTCTGAATGATGTCACTGTTTCAGAGATTTATCCTCTCCCTCTCATTACTGACATATTAGACCAGTTAGGTCACTCAAAATATTTCAGTACACTCGATCTAGCATCAGGTTTTCATCAATTATTGTTGGACACAAAAGATACTGAAAAAACTGCGTTTAGTGTTACAACTAATAGCATTTCAGGCCAATTTGAATTTACTAGGATGCCTTTCGGACTAAAAAATGCCCCCTCTACATTTCAAAGAATGATGAACATTGTCCTTTCAGGATTACAAGGTCTTCACTGTTATATATATTTAGATGATTGTATCGTCTACTCCCATGACCTTGGATCTCATATTCAGAAGCTTGAAGCTGTTTTCTCCAAACTCAGAGAGGCAAACTTAAAATTACAGCCCGATAAATGCGAATTCTTGCGACGAGAAGTTGCTTACCTAGGACATGTTATCACAGATAACGGTGTCTCGCCTAATCCAGATAAAGTGAAGGCTATTTCTCAATTCCCCACACTGAAAACCCCCAAAGATGTAAAGTCTTTTCTTGGCCTAACGGGTTATTATCGTCGTTTCATCGAGAATTTCTCTCATATAACAAAGCCGCTGACATCTTTATTAAAAAAAGATGTTAACTTCCACTGGTCTCATGAACAAGAGCAAGCTTTCAACACGCTTAAACAAAAGCTCATCTCCGCTCCCTTGTTGCAGTACCCAGATTTTTCACAGCCCTTTATTGTAACGACGGATTCCTCGAATTATGCCGTCGGAGCAGTTTTATCCCAAGGTGAGATTGGCAAAGACAAGCCCATTTCATATGCCTCTCGGACTTTAAATAAACAAGAAGGGAACTATTCAACAACTGAAAAAGAGCTCCTTGCTATTATTTTTGCTGTTAACACATTCCGCCCCTATCTCTACGGTTATAAGTTTAAAATCGTAACAGATCATCGCCCTTTGACATGGTTATTTAATGCGAAAGATCCAGGTGGACGTTTACTAAGATGGCGACTAAAATTAGAAGAATACGACTACGAGATTATTTACAAGCCTGGTCGAGTAAATTCAAATGCAGATGCTTTATCTCGCTATCCAGTAAATTCAATTGTTCATTCCAATTTAAATAAAACTACCTATGAAGAATATACGAAAAAACAATTTACTAAAACCATCTCTAGTGATACGAAGATTGAAGAACACAATGCAAGTTTACATTTATCGAAACAAAATATAATTGCGTGTCCCGTTTCACTTGACTTCGACAACACTATGCCGCACTGCGAACAGCTGTTGTCAATGATACCAAATTCTGCTGAGTTGCAATCAGCTGAGCGTGAACTTGAAACCGTACAGTCGGTCGATGCAAATAATAAAACGATCTATTTCTTATTTACTAAAGTTCATCATTACGAAGAAACTTCTTACAAAACAATTTACAATCTATTACTAAAATTAAGGGATCAAATTATAACACACAAGGAAATTGAAGAGTTATCTGTTTCAGATTTTACAGAACCCTTCACTAAATTAGTTTATGTAAAAATATATAACATGATATCGTATATTTTCCACGGCACTAACATTAAAATTCATGTTTATAAAAACCAAATTCGATATCCAAATCCTGCTGAAGTCCCTAATATCCTTCAAGAAAACCACGGGACTACCGTAGCTGGTCACCCAGGTTTCAAAAGAATGTATAACAGGATTAAAACGTCGTACTATTGGAAAAGTATGCAATCTGACATTCAACGTTTTGTTAAAGATTGTAAACTCTGCCAAGTGAATAAACCATTGCGTAGTTCTAATAAGGCCCCCATGGTTATAACTTCATCAAGTACTAAACCATTCGAAAGATTAGCATTAGACATTGTAGGTCCTTTACCTGAAGCTGGTCTTCAGAAATTTAAATACATTTTAACTCTTCAAGATGATTTAACTAAATTCTCATCTGCATATCCTATGGTAACTTCTGCAACAGATGAAGTTGCACGTAGTCTAATTCATTTCATTTCTCTATTTGGGTTTCCAAAAACAATTCTTACCGATCAAGGTACATGTTGTACATCCGAATTGTTTCGGCAATTAACCGAGATCCTTAAAATAAAAAAAATATTTTCTTCCCCTTACCATCCTCAAACAAACGGTGCGCTAGAGCGTAGCCATGCAACACTTAAGGAATACCTTAAGTCTTTTGTCAATGACGATCACGATGACTGGCATTCCTATCTAGCAACCGCAATTTTGTCGTTTAACACAACTCCTCATTGTACTACTGAATTTACCCCTTATGAGTTATTATACGGGTACAAACCCACTATTCCCAGTAGTTTTCCTGAATCCTATAATAATGCCACTTACCACGAGTATATCCGCGCTTTACAGTATAGAATGAAATTCTCGCGAGAAAGAGCTTTGGAAAACATTAACAAAAGCAAAGAGCAATCAAAAAGGTATTACGATATTTCTGCTAATAAAGGAAAAAACTACAAAACTGGAGATATGGTGTATTTAAAACAGCATCATAGATTGCGTAAGGCTTTGTCCCCAATCTGGAAGGGACCCTATAAAATTATGAAGACGCACGGAAAAACGAATGTCACCCTATGTGTAAATAGAAAACGTATAAAATATCACGTTAATGAAATAAAACCAGCCTGAATAGATATATTTGTTTCAGATGTCTTGCGTGTCCAAACACTTCCGAGCCGATCGAACCTATTCAACATAGTCCTGGACTTTATTTTGACCCGACTTCTAGAGCTTGTTTTTACAATGATTACTGGAGCGTAATCACTCACATAGAATTTATACCTATTAAACCTTACTTGGATAAAATTGAAAAGTCTCTCCTAAATATTTCCGATTTCTGTAAGAAATTTCAGAATTACTCTACATTAAATATAGACTGTAATGATACCGTTAACCCCCTAGAAATATTAATTAATGCTAATAATCTTAAGTATGATTCACTATCCCATCTTGTTTCGGTCAGTGCACCAACACGATATAACCGAGCCATTGAGTTTGGCGGGGAAATACTTAAATTCTTTTTTGGCACACTAGACGCTGATGATGCTAGAAAATATGACGAAGCCATTGCAACTTGCCAACAGAACGAAAATCAAATATTTTCCTTAATGAAAGACAACATTCATGTCGTACAATCCACCATTAATAATTTCAACGATTCTATTAGCAAACTAAATGATAATGAATTAAGATTAAATAAACAACTACAAAAACTTAATTACATGATCATAAACAATACAAAAGATACTATTAACTTTAATAACATCGCAAAAATTAACTCCATTTTTAATCTTATTGAAAGTTCATTGTTGTCTATTTCTAATATTTTAGACACAATTTTAAATTCTATCTTATTTGCAAAGGCGAATATCCTACATCCATATGTTTTAACTCCTACTAATTTATTTCAAGAACTTTCAAAAAGTAAAATGACTCAAAGAAATTTAGATTTTCCCGTCTCTTTATCGTTACATAACATTCACAGTATTATAGACTTATCTAAATTGACATCTTACTATTATAATAATAAAATAGTATTTGTTATTGAAATACCTCTCATTAATCCAGTTAAGTATAGTATTTATAAAATTTTACCGCTACCCACACCACGGGATGAGAATAATTTACAAACATATGTCCTTATTCATCCCACTAAGTTATATATTGCCGTATCTGATGATAGATTAAGCTATGCATTATTAGATAGTTTAAATGAATGTAAGAATGTTAATTATGACAATGTAATATGTCCTTCGCCCTCCATATTATCCACTATTAACAATCCTTCTTGTGAAATCAAACTTATAACTGAAGTAACACACTCACTTCCCGAAGTGTGTGATTCAAAAATAATTTATGGCAATATAAACTTATGGCAAAAACTTAACGATGGAAGATTCGTTTATGTACAATCAAAGCCTAACAAACTAACTATTAAATGTGCTAACACAAATGAGATCAAAGACTATACCGTAAAAGGTACTGGCATTTTGTCATTGGAAAAGCATTGTGTTGCATTTTTCCAAACTCTGCAATTTAATCCATCACATGCTTATAAATCCACTTTGCCAAGCCAATTAAAAATCGACTTTAATATTATTGATGATGATTGCTGTAAAATTAAACTTGTAAATAGTAGTGCTCATATGCTTTCTCCTATAACTTTAACTGACGTTGATTTAGAGTCCTTAAAATTAGCGTCACATAAACTAGACCATCTAGAAAATCAAATTCATGAAGCTGAAAATCAGTCTCACATAGTCAAATATGGGCAATACTATTCAACACTCACGATTATTGTTATTGTTGTTATTTTTTGCTATATTACATACAAAGTTTATTCAAAATGTTTTTATACTGGTAAATATACATTTTGTTGCAATCCTTTACATAATCAATGTTTAGAAAAAAAAACACTTGAGAACCCGAAAACCACCAAAATGACCTCAATCGAAATGACAGATTTCCAAAATGAATCTGAAGATTGCGACAAGAAGTCTATTAGAAGTCTACCTGAAATGGAACTTAATAAAAATAGAGTCGCTTTTAGAAATGTCGACAGAGCTTCATCTAGTCGAAATTTAAGTAATTATTAAATAAATAAAAATCCTATTATTGATTTTCATTTCGGGACTTCCTTAAAAGTTTTTCCTTATATAAACTTATTTAAATGTGTCTTTGTTCTGTAAGTTAATAATAGCTTTGAATGTTTAAATTTACTGTTACCGTTATTTGTCTTTATTTATCCAATATTTCAATGTGTTTTTGCATTGTTCTTTTGTAATTAAATTATTTTTAAAGCTGTTAAATTTAATTAAATTTGTTTATACATATATAAATGTGTTTTCCCTTGAACTTGTGTAATTTGAATATTTTGTTATGTCAAAATTTTCTCTTAACTTTAATTAAGTAGTACTCTTGTTACTTATTTGAATTGGTTTTCATTTATACTAATTTGTGTATAATTTTAACTATTTTTTCCATTAATTTTGTAATGTTTTAATTTACTCTAGTTGTACTTTTATTTTTGTGAAAATATTTACTCTACCATTCCCTTTCCGTTTGGAACAATTTTATTCTTGTATTTAAATTTTATCCTTCGCTTAATTTTTTATTATAAAGCTCCGTCTTAAGGGGGGAGATGTTATAACAAATTAGCTGATTTGGGAATTTGTATAATATATAAAACTGCTCGCCATGCAAGCAGCGGCAGTCAACCTACAAAATTCATTCTTACCACATATTTTTTCCGACTAATGTAATTTTGGTGTGTAATTTAAAATAAATTCAGTGTAGTAGTAAATACGTGTTTCAATTAAAGGACCCACGGAGCGCCATCCTAACAGTACGTAGTTGTCAGGCGACTATTTTGTTCTGAGTATGGTGTACGGCAAATTAGGGAGGCTCCGAGTGCTAATTTAATTAAAATCTGGATAAAGCGGTTTGAAGAGACTGGATCGACGTTTAAACCATACGCAAAAGGTCGTCCACGCACATCTAGGACCTAAGACAATATTGAGAGTGTTAAGCAGTCGGTACGAGAAGATCCACAAATGTCTACTCGCAAGAGATCGTCTGTCCTAAACATATCGCGACGAAGTTTGCAACGAATTTTAAACTTGGATCTTAAATTGCATCCATACAAGCTGCAATTAACTCAAGAATTGAAAGACTCTGACTTCATAGCACGGCTCACATTTGCTAATGAAATGCTCAATCGGTTTTCAAATTTTGAAAACATCCTTTTCTCTGATGAGGCACATTTTCATATGAATGGGTTCGTAAACCGCCAAAATTGTCGTTATTGGAATAGTGAGAATCCCAGACTCAAACATCAAAAACCGTTACATAGCCCTAAAGTGACAGTTTGGGCCGCAATCTCTGCCAAAGGAATAATTGGTCCTTATTTTTTTGAAAACGCACGGGGGCAAAACATCACTGTTAATACCGAACGCTATGTTGCGATGTTGGAAGGTTTTTTGGCCCCAGAACTTGAAAATTCAAGAATAAAGAACTCTAGGACTTGGTTCCAACAAGACGGAGCTACCAGTCACACATCAAATGACTCCATGGCGGTTGTGAAGCAGATGTTCCCTGGCAAACTGATTTCGAAAAGAGGTGATATCCCATGGCCTCCGCGCAGTCCAGACTTGACGCCTCCTGACTTTTTTTTGTGGGGATACCTCAAACACAAAGTCTACACCAATAATCCGAGAAACATCAGTCAGCTCAAGGAGAATATTCGTGGTGAAATGGCAGCAATCACACCAGCACTAGAAAGTTTTCGGTAATTTCCGTTTGCGGTTAGAGGAGTGCCAACGTAGAGAGGGTCATCATTTAGATGATGTTATTTTTAAAAAATAAACTTCAGTTATCACTTAATAATTGCTTAGTTTTATTTTAACTATACCTTTTGTATTTATTTTTTAATAATTATTTTAAAAATGCACGATATATTTGTGTATTTATTTGTATGTGAAACTTTTTAAAATTAGTCCATGCATGCTATTTTTTATCTTGTTGCACCTACTATATTCCATCTCTGCAAGACCTTAAGGTAGACTGGTAGAAAATGCACTTGTACAGTTTTTTTTAACATGCGCTTAAACTTTTAAAATAGAGGCGTGTGTTGCGAAGGAATGAGGGGCAAGTTTCTAGTATGAATGTGAAAGGTTACAAGAGTACAAGAAGACCAGTGAAATGGATTATATATTTGAATGAAACATGACAGTGGCTAGATATAATTGAGATGGCAGAAAATAAAGATATAAAAAGAAAGCATGCTTCGCCAAACCCAAATAAACTGTGGTAAGGTCGGGTGATGATAATTATTGAAGGTTTTTAGCGGTGACCACTAATCATTACGTAGCTGGTATGCCTGTTTGCCACGCATTATTAACGATAACTAATAAGGCTTGCGCAGACGACGGACTTTTCTCCGCGGCGGAGAAAAAAGTACGCTCCGCGAACAAAAAGTCCGCCGCAGATTTACCGCGAACCTAACACGGTTTACGATAATTTGTTGTCTGGAAATGTAGAGAAGTGCACGCTATGGAAGCAAATATTAAGAAAAAGAGAAGACATTTTAAAAGAAAATACTCGGTCCATCCTCTTTTATCGGATCGTAACATAGAGTGCACAACGTGCACTAAAGTCCGCCATGTTGCTTCGCCTAGTCACACGAGTTCTATTTTTTTCGGGGACTACCCCGTATTTATTATTACCCCTTATTTATATTACCCCGAAACTTTTGGCGCAGCCGTGAGACATGCCATTTTTTTGTCTCTTTTGTCGTTTTTGTTATATTTTTTTTTTACTGTGCGTGTATCCAGCTGTTACCGATGTATTTTCTTTCTTTCTTTATTTCGTCCGGTCTGTTCTTTGCATGACTTCGATGATTCGGGGAACTTTTAATCTCTAGTTTGCGTTACTCGATACTGTTGTAGCGAATAAAAAAGTCCGCCGACAAAAATCCGTCGTCTGTGCAGACCTATAGAGCAAGTCGGGGTAGCAACATGAATAGAAGTGTTTGTGATCTTATTGTATCTACTCAATATACACTACCTTTAAAAGGTAAAATAAAAACAACTTATATTAAGTGTTTTTTGTATAAAGAAACTGCTATAAAGCAGATAGAATTGTTTTGGGGATGCCAAAGCTGTAAGCACGATAAAAAAATCTTTTATAATTCCGGTACTGTTTCTAGCAAAACCAGTTCGACTGTCGTTACAGTCAAAAAACTGGCGTGAAGCCAATAACGTCTAAAAAAAGACAAAATGTATTTTGATTCACTACTTTTAGTACGAGTAGGTTGCTGTATGTCCCAAGCGTCCAATTTTGGCGTTCTGAATAATTACACTTATTTGCACTGCGATAAGTGTTGAATTTACGTGAACATTACTCAGAGATGCCTTCATAAAACCATGTAAAAGTTATAGTAAATTGGCTAATTCTTTATTGCAATTGTGTGGTAAAAACACATGCCATAATTTCTTTTTAATTTTTCTCAGTGATCAATAAAACGTCGTGATGGCTAATGCGCCTGACTTTTACGCACAAAGTTATGGTGTAAAGTAAATAACAGTGCGAGCTTGTCAATTCAAATGTACTTTCTGAGTTTATCTTAGATATTTTGGCCATCGGTGAGGAAACACATAACATAACATTTATTTATTTATTTATTCACAAAAAACATGTTTTCTTTGCCATTATAGATTAAATCTAATGCAACAAAAATCACGCCTGTAATCCCCAAAGAGTAAGGCAGAGGTGTGCCTGTTAGTAGTACACCCACATTTCGACAGTTATGTTAAAGTCCCATGTAATAGGGGGCGAGCCTATTGCCATCAATTGAGTGCAAATCCAGACTTCGGGCTGCTACTGAGAAATTCCAGAGCGAGAGAACACCATGAAAGGAAACTTAGTTAATATAAGTCCGAAATTGCTAATCCGCCTTTAGCAAGTGTGGTGATAGCTTAGTGATCATTAGTCGTGCTTTCTCTGTATGAGAAGAGACCTTTGTCTTGCAGTGGTTCAGAAACAGGCGCGTATTAATACAATAACAGAGGACACAAAATAAACAGTTCAGGTGCACCAGCCATACGTTTCCCGTACCTAAGTGCAACCTACCCTTCATACGAAACCCTTTAAATACCTCAGTAATTGGAGTTTCACTGAAAGCTACATTTCTCTAACCACGTATACTGAAGAACTAGCACATGCTAGCAATTTGTATTCCATGTTCGCAGTTAGCATAATTATTACACATTAGCGATACCAATACTGTGCGATGTGATTTGTAGAGAACATTCTAGTGGCTGCAATATTATTAGGTGTATTTTAGGGTATTCAATTTCAGAGAGATGAGTGTATTCTTGAAGCTAAGTTTAAGGTAGGGCTGATGGATCAAAGGCACGCTTGCCGAGGCCATTCCGTAGATCGGCGATCATTCGTTCGATAGATATCATCGGACTCAGGACTTATTTACACTGCCGCGGAATGATTTAGAAGCGACTTTTTGCAACGAAGTTGTTCATCGCATAACACACTGTATGTCAAATGTATACCATAAAAACTCATTACGAGTTAAGAAAACAGGTTATGAGTCTTCCAAGGAATCCACGCGCATTCTTGAGAAATTGTCTACAATGCTCTTAATACATAAAAATGTTTATTTCTACAACTTTAATTAAAACCACTCACATACAAAATTGGAAAAGAGATATCTACAACTCAACCTTGTTGGTAGACTGGCTAATAAAGCAGACTCATGTGTGCAATGTACCCACACCGTCATTCAAAACCTGGACACAAGTGAAGTTCGGTACTACAGTTTCTCTTTGTGAAATGTTACAACGTTATTCAAAATTATGAATGCGTATACTCGTGCAATGCTCTTGACTTATGACGCTTGTAGGAAACACAACAGGACCTGGAACTAGAACTGTTGACTTGCATTTTTAAGATATTTTTGGTACTTTAGATCTGACTTACTACAAACGTTCTTCGTACACACAAAGCAACAGAATAATATTATCTTGAACAAATATAGGAAGTAGACAGGGTCACAGGTCACTCAACGTAGTTCTAACTGGATGTCTTGCAGGGTTAGGTATTCGACATCTGAATGCAAGTTTATAACTGGCGTCCAATTGACATGACCCTAAAACAAAAATACCGTTTCTTCATTTTTGTATGCTGAGTTCAAATATATATATTTTTTAATTTTTTATAGCTTAATTTCTGAGAAAAAAAATAAAAACCAAAAACCATGCGATGACGTCACTTATACGGTGGAATGAGGTGTTTACCTTTGCGAAAGCAAGCTCATTTTTAAGATGAAAACTATAATGTCAAACAAGACATTTCTGTCAAAAATTACGTATTTAATGTCAAAAAAGACATATCTAATGTCAAAAATTACATATCTAATGTCAAATAAGACATATCTAATGTCAATGTGTGACATTGACAACTGCTACATGACAGTGACATCTAGGAAACTGATTTTTTTTGACGTATCACAGTAAAGCAAAGGAATTATCGCCATTCCACCGTATGAATGACGCCATTTGGCGCTTACCTCTTTTTAGAATGCACCGAATTTCAAAGTTAAAATTATGAATGAAAAGTACATAATTTCGAAAAACCAAAAAATATGGGTCCTCTAGTTTTGGATTTACTTTTAGATAACATAATAAAACATGGAGGTTAAAATTTTGAAATGTTGTCAATTACGCACCAAACTTTGATGACAACTGAGAATTTACATAAAAATTTACAAAACCCCCACCGCAAAAAAGTAAAACATTTAAAAAGTTAAAAATAACACATTAGCCATGAAATTTTACGTAACATCGGGGTACCACTTAAGTAAAGAATGTTCCTAGTACTTGTAGGTATGTAGGTACTTATTTTAACGGTACCCCGACGTTACGTAAAATTTCATGGCTAATGTGTTATTTTTAACTTTTTAAATGTTTTACTTTTTTTGCGGTGGGGGTTTTTTAAATTTTTAATTTAATTTTTATTTTATAATTTTTAAAGGCATTAATTTTGTTTTATAGAGTTTACAGTTATAAGAACTTTTCAGAGCAATGTATGTAGAGTCAAATGCTGGTTAAAACGAATCCAAACACGACATATCTGCTATTATTTTGTCAAGAGTCTACCTACTGGTGTGCAGGATAGCTTGGCTGCAGCATCAGCTCATCCTGTTGCCATCAGTGCATTGTGTTTAGAATCAAATGCTGGTTGAAATGAATCCAAACACGACATATCTGCTATTATTTTGTCAAGAGTCTACCTACTGGTGTGCTGGATAGTCTGGCTGCAGCATCAGCTCATCCTGTTGCCACCAAGGCATTGTGTGCAGAATCAAATGCTGGTTGAAATGAATCCAAACATGACATATCTGCTATTATTTTGTCAAGAGTACCTCCTGGTGTGCTGGACAGCCTGGCTGCAGCATCAGCTCACCCAGTTGCCATCAGTGCATTGTGTGCAGAATCAAAAGCTGGTTAAAATGAATCCAAACACGACATATCTGCTGTTATTTTCCCAAGAGTGTATTAGTCTGCTAGATATCCTGGCTGCATCAGACCAAATACACCGTAATGTTGCCTATTAATATTACACACATGTGTGTTTGAAGTTTTAAGACACACATATGTTTGTAAGTAAAGTTAATACCCGTAGACGTCTAAAATAGCCACGGTAGCTAACACAAAAGAGCTGATAACCTTGAATCGGCTGAACCGATTTTGATGAGTTATGTCTAAGAACCATCGCAAGAAACCCTGCTTTCAAATAAAAAAAACCGCATCTAAATCGGTTCACCCGTTTGGGCGCTACGGTGCCACAGACAGACAGACAGACAGACAGACAGACACACACACATAGCGGTGAAACTTATAACACCCCTCTTTTTGCGTCGGGGGTTAAAAAAAATGGTATTGGACTTTATTAATAACTAGCTGCCCCGGCAAACTTCGTTGTGCCTTAGAGTCAATTTATTGTTCTTATATTTTTTTTTTATATGTCCTCTTCAAAAAATAAATCCAAACCAATAATAACTACTACTACTTTTTATGTAGCGAGTCTCTACTGTGATCTTATTTAAACATTTTGTGTTCGATAGAATTAAAATTACAACATGTATATATAACCTAACCTAACTGACCATACCTATCCTATAGCTAACCTAACTACCTAACCTAACTACCTTACTAAAATGCATTGATTTAAAAAATACTAAATTCATAATTTTAAACTGAACTATTGCCTCTATGTTACATACTATTTATACCTATAGTTTTCCCGGTCTACTTAAATTAAAGTCCTAACAGTAAAATAAGTTCTATTTGCAAAGAATTATTTTTATTAAAGTTCGTCTCTGTCGTCATTGTTAATAGGGTATATGCATGTATTTTTTTTATATTTTTAATTCACTGTTTACAACGTTTTAACATAGTAAAAAAATATAAACATATTTAAAAATTGCTGTAATGAAGCTTAAAAAAATAAATTTAAGCTGATTAAACGCTGCCATTTTCGCGCGCCATTTCGATTACGTCATTTACTATGATCCTGCTATTATTACTTAGGGTGTTTTCGTTCTTCTAACCATTTCACCATGAAAAAGCTCAAAAAGCAGATTACCGGTATTGCTTTTACCCGAATGCAATAAACATTATCAGATTGTGCTTTTACAAAACCACTTTCAGTAACTTTTCTTAAATGTTTTATAACCTCACTGTGAAGCTAAAATTAGACTTGAACATTAAATTAGTTCACAACACACACGGCAATAATTATGTTTTCCAATAAAAAGTCCATTCCAATACTTAATGTCATACTTACACAATGTATGTTTTGTAGGCGTTGAGTTGTTGTCGTAGTATTTGACGTCAAATTTCGTTATAACCAATGGTGATGCGTTTCACAAATTTGAATTTCCCGCGGGTAATTCACACTTTTATTTTTAATTTTAAATAATTATGACGCTATTAAAAAGTAAAATAATTATTTAGTTCATATTTTCTGCCATTAAAGATTCAGAAAAAAAAATCGGACCATATTTAAATTACATGCATATTCCCTATTACGTAAATTGATTTCTGAGGTATTAGACTTTTTTACGCTACATAAAACCTCTAAGTTTAGTAACAAAATAAATTTCAGAACATAGGTTCGTATAAATTGACAACTTTACCTTCCTAAGTTTAGTTTAAGACTTGTCAATGTCAAATTGTCACCTGCTAATGAACTGTGAAGTTTGACTCATGTCATGTCATCCAAGATGGCGCTGCGTTTGAAAAATGTTTGAGACAACAAATATTCTTGATATTTATTTTTTCGAGGACTTTTCATGTTTTTTATTAATTATTATGCTATTCCGGACAAAGACAAATCCAAAAAGACCAAAATCATTCAAATTGATCTAGCCGATCTTGAGTTATAAATGGTGTAACTAACACGACTTTCTTCTATATTTAAAGATATTAATATGTACTTTATTTGCCAGAACGTAGGTGTACAAAGTTGTAATCTTAACATAAAGTGTCCATTTACATTCTACCATTATACGTGGTGTGCAAATATTTAATTGTAGAATAATATAATTGTAGATACTACATGTCAGATAGCATTAATTGAAATGTTTAATGTCCTTAAATAAATTGTTGAGGTATTCCTCGAAGCGCTACTATTTTGAGGCGCTCCTAATGAGGCGCTCCTACGTGTCAATATAAAAATAATAATTCTAGTTAGTAAGCAAATGTCAAATTAAAAAAAGAACTCAAACTGCCAGACAAAATGTAAAATCAATAAATAAAAGAACTGAAAAAGATTTAGGAAAGAACATTTAAATAAGAATCCTTAATTATAGTCCTTACATTCACAATAAAATAAATATATAATTCTTATACTTTCAAATTAAAAATACGTAAGAGAGATCAGGGTTTCAATATGTGGTGCCCTAGTCAAAGCCTCTTGTCTATGTGCAGACGCCAGCACATCAAGCTACCTAAAACTGTCAAGTTTTCCCAATTCAACATGAAACCTTATTTTAATTGTTGTAAAGTTGAAAAAACTATCAAAAATAATGATAATGGGGTAGCTCGATGTGCTGACCTCTGTTCGTTTACTTTTTTAATCCTAGTTTATTTTCAAATGCTGGTATTCAGTTACATTCACTTAGACTTGAAGCCGACCCCAACATAGTCGGGAATAGGCTAGGCAGATAATGATATTTAAGTTGATTTCTTTTGATTAGAGCTTACATTATCATTCACTAGGATAAAGTAGAAGTTTTGATTTATTCACTTTACGCTTTCAAAGACTTTGGCCAGTCGCCAATCTTGTATAAAGGTGACCTACAAACCCATTTTCTTTAACATAGGAATTAAACCTCCAGATTTAAAGTAGGATGAGGACAGGTTTTAAATGAAAACCAGTAGATACCGCAGCAACATTGCTGCGGTATCTACTGGTTTTCTACTACTACTGCTTATTTACTAAGAAGCCAATTTCAATCTGGTTGACTAAACCAGGAATGACTTTTAAATCTGCGTTCTAAATTGATCTCCCTTGTATTTTATCGAGTGTTTTTTTTTCAATTACATACTTTAAAAACGAGTCAGTTTTGTGGTCGGTCGGTTAGGAACGTTCTAAGTGCAAATTTTATAGTCCGGTCAATCTAGACCAAACAAGAGAGTGAAGGTGCATAAAAACACAACAAGCTGAAAATCAGTTAAATTGTTCAAATCATTATTAAGTACCTATACATATTTTTTTTCCGTGTGTGGAAAAAAAATCGAGGTCCAAGGCAAAAAATGGGTTTTTCGCGATTTTCAGCAGAACGGTAAGTTTTATCATAAAATCAGATTATAGTAAATAAGAATTTTTTGACGCTTTGTAGTTATTTATTGTTAGGTTAAGGGATTTTTTTTTAGTTTTTGTATAATATAGTTAGAGTGTAAGTACATACATTTTACAGAAATGAATTATTCAATTCTAAAATTAGACCAAACAAAAATAGTAGATCAAATAATTATCTATAAAAAAGGACAAAATACTTTTTCCGTGCCACTTTTGCGGTAGTCTACTTAGCGCGTTTTATTAGTGAAGTTTCTCCGGTAGGCCTACTTTATCCATTAAGCATATAAAGGTGATGTTCCTGATATTTTTGTGATAGTAATTTTATCACCATACCTCAGTTTTTAAGCGTCCTGTTATCTAAGTTTGTAGTATTTTTTTTTTTTTTTTTTTAATATTACAAACTAGTGCTTGACTGCAATCCCACCTGATGGTAAGCAGTGATGCAATCAGTGATGGTGAAGCGCACTAGTTTGTTAAGAGCCTGAGTATTGCAAACATTTCTCGATTCGTTCAGAGTGAACTGACAGTCCTCGCTATCTTCGATGTAAGTGAATACTTTTGCTCCATTGCTAGACTCGTGGATTCATCAGGAATGATGGGGAACTTATTTTTTTTATTTATACCTATTATGTTTTGAACAATTTTACTAATTTTCAGCTTGTTGTGATTTTATGCATCTTCAAATGTCTAGTTTGACTGGACTGAAAACAGTATCAAAATTATTGTGTCACAGTTTTTTCTAAAAGAAAAAACTGTGACCACCTGGTAGAAAATGCCTAAGGCATAAAGCCCGCCTTTGTTGTTTTTTTTACTTGTGCATAAAGTTTTTAAGAAATAAATACTTAAATAGAGATTGGGACTTTTAAACATTCTTAATTACGGGAGCTGTCATTGTTCAAAACATGCTTTTAGTTTGACTAAAAGTTCAGTAAATAACAAACCTATGTCTAAAACTGTTTCTCATATCAATAGTTCAAAACTAATGAAATCAAATTGTTTTCATCTATTCCGGAAATTGTTTTGAACTTCCGACGTCCATACGCTCCGAACATTTAGTTTATTTATGAATCCAAAACGATCAAATATCAGTGTTTATTTTGTCCGTCTAAAAGAACATTAATTCATTAGGCTATTTGTACTTGAAAATAAGCTTTGACCTTTTAGTCAGTTTCAATGTTTCTTCAAAGATGTAGGAAGTCAGGAAACTTTCTACTTACTTAACTTCTATTGATAAGTGTAAGTTATTTTATACGAATGAAGAATGTCAATCATTTAGGTTTTGGAAAGGGCAAAATGTGAATTCGTTTACAGCTAAATTTATTATAGCAAAACGAAAATGCTTACTATTATGACAATTTTTTTATCCCGTTGATGTCAATATCATTAGACTAAGCAAATAAAGGACCAGTATGTGGGTATGCTGTTGTTTGATTCTCAGAAATACCCTAAACTGAGATTTATTGTTATTATTCTGTTCTCTCATATATTTCAAAGAAAGTCGCGATTCAAGAACCAATACACAATATTGTAAGTGATTTTGAGTATACCTTCTATATATAGATAAATGGAAGGTCCATTTATCTATAGGTATATAGAAAAAATTTGATAGTTTAACTAAGAAACTTATGCTTAATAGCTCTTTCCAAGAATATGTATTAGGTACGCGTCGTCTTAGTTTGTCACTATGTCGTAGGCGTAAATGACTGCGCAGTTGTCAATCTATAATAAAACAGCGGTGTGCCATACTGTCCGTATTGGAAGGATTTTCAGTGTGACAATCTTAAGGTGCAGTTAAATGTACGCACCTTTTAACTGCACCTTAAGATTGTCACACAGATTGTCATTGACGCGACCTGGGCGAGGCTCGTGGAAAGTATACACGTGCTGCTGTTTAACCGTCTTGACTCGAAACGAAGTCCGACTCAAGAAAGTTCATTCGCCATCGTATGCTAATTTTCCAAAGGGATCCAAGGCGAACAATCTCCGGTGCAGCTTTGTTAGTTTTTTTTTGGGCGATCGCAACACATTATTCCCAAACCTCTCGCAACTCTTGAAATCCAGAATCAATAGTGACAAGTTCTACCAGAATAGCGTCAATTTAATGCGGCTCGTAATAAGAAAAAGAACATCAGGATGGCAACCAGTCGGTTTACATTTAAAATAAAAGTTCGAGAACATTTGACTGGCCTGTTGGTCTAGTGGTTAGTAACCCTGACTGCTATGCCAGAGGTCGTGGGTTCGATTCCCACCCAGGACAAATGTTTGTGTGATGAGCACGATTATTTGTTCTGTGTCTGGGTGTAATTTATCTATATTACGTATGTATTTAGAAATATATAAGTATGTTTATCAGCTGTTTAGTACCCATAACACAAGCTCTTAGCTTAGCTTGGGACTAAATGGCGCTGTGTGAAAAAGTAGTGGAATATTTATTTATTTATTTATTTATTTGCATAAGATGTTGGCAGGTTCATCACCGAGTTGATTGGCACTCAGATTGGTTGTTCTTTATAAACGTATTTTTATCACTGTTGACTATATATTTATTTTGATTAATTATGTGTGTATCTGTGTATTTATTTTGTTTCAGTATGTATGTATCTGTGTATTTTTTATTTCTTTCTTTTTTTTTAGAGTCACCTTGTCCTTAATTTTTGCCCAGTTACACCTACCTTGTTCCATCTCTGCACCACCTTAAGGTAGACTGGTAGAAAATGCCTAAGGCATTAAGTCCGCCCTTATACAGTTTTTTTTACTTGTGCATAAAGTTTTAATAAATAAATAAATAAAAAGAAAACAAGAAATCAATAAAAAAGTGGGTGTCTTTTTAACATAGATATGCCGTCTAATCAGACAATACGGTACAGCTAATTGATCCTGGAAATCACCCCGTAAAAACTTGATCTAAGTGAACTATCAATGCCTAGCATTAGTACAGAGTAGCAGCTCATTCATTTCATCAATATTTTCCGGGGTGGTTTTTCTAGAATCGCACTGCTGATCTGAGCAGACAACACTTCACAGCACGAGTTATTCCGCGCCGTTTAACCGCACCTTTAGGAACGTGACGCAAACTGTACATAATGATAAAGTTCTCGTCAGTAGTAGTAGGAGATAGACTAAGAACATTAACACAAACATTGTAGTCGTAATTGCTACCTTGGATAAACTAATTGTTGCTTTAAATGGTTCGTTACCACTGTACTTCGTGCGGCCACTGCTATGAATTTTACTTTAATCATCTAGTCATTAACCGTACCCTATGTTTGAGTAATTTGAGTTTCAGGTACAATAATGACCACTACCCTAATTAAAAAAGTTTTATCGCAATTAGTATCGAGTCCATTTGTAATCGAGTAATTGATTTTAGTCGATACCTTTGACTCGTCTTTCCAAATCGATCGGATTGTTTGGTCAGCTATGATTCAAGATAAGGCTCTGGCCAGAGTCCAACCATGCATACTAATTGTAGCGTGCAATCAGGCTTAACCGCAATTAACAAATTACCACAACGGAATGACTATGTCAGATATGTCAAAGATAACATCGAATTTAAAGCTGAACGTTCACCGTACACACACAAGAATGTTTTGTACCGAATTGTTTGTTGATTGATTGTTGCCCATCATGTAGGATTGTTACCCATCCACGAATCGACCTCGTCAAGCGTAGCTTAACCTGAGATCGACCCGTGAGGCTCTTATTATTTAAACACAAGCTCCTCCTCCCCATTAAAAAAAAATACATTTTCAAAATGTTAGAAATGACTGCAACCTCTCCTTAACGAGTTTCAGTTCAGTGAATGAAACAATACATTTTTACTTGTCTTGTTAGTGCCATTCTTAGAAATATAGGTCGATAGGTGCCGTTGACAGTGCAGAATGGCAAACATTCGTTAGATATTCCTTTGTCCCGACGTATCACAGTTTCAGTAGAACTTTAGTAGAACACTACTATTGTAACTCGAATTTTTGTCACGGGTTTTGGAATCGTATTACTAACTGAGATTTTTCACCTTGATTATATTGCGAATTATGTGATGTTCAGTGCCAGCAGAGGAGGAGCTACTTGCTAAAGAATAGGGACTGCTGGTTATGGGTTTGGACTAATTAGTGATATCAAACCCCTCCGTGCCTCGGAAAGCAGGTTAAGCCTTTGGTCTTGACTTTCATTTGTAGACATTTAAAGCACCTATAAATGTATGAAGCATGCTTAAAATCGCCGCTCGACCGACTCGTGGCGTGCTTCTGACATTTTCATGTCTGACCGTTTCATGCTTGATTTTACCGCTCGCCGCCCCGCGCTTTGCCAGCGGTCACAGCGGCAAGGTTGTGAGCGGGCCGTTACGGGTAGTCAGACCCCCAAAATTTCAGACATCCAGTTGAATCAAGGGTTATCGTAGTGCCCAGTTAACAGATTATTTAGGTTAGATAGGATTCACAGTAAACTTAACACTCAATTTATCAAACTTTTCGCGATGAGATGTTTTTATCTATTCTTTGGTCTTGACTGTCATTTATAGATCTTTTGCGGGTAGTCTGAGCTACAAAAAAAAAACATTTATTGGCAACAGCTGGATACACGCACAGTGAAAACATCAAAGTAAATCGCTCGCCGCCGCGCGCATTGCCGCCGCTCACAGCGGTAAGGTCGTGAATGGGCCGTTACGGGTAGTCAGAGCCCCAAAATTTACGGGAAGTTTTACCCAGTTGAGGAGATCAGAAAGGATTACGTTTAAGTGTTTTTATAACAAATTTCAAAGATATATGAGAAATGTTTGCGAAAACGTTCAGTTACTAGGAAAGACGACACTGCCGGTTGGTTTAAAGTCTACTTCTCGAAAAAAGACGTTATTAGGTGTCCAAGGCTTTTTAGAAACCTAACTATGTGGAAAATGTAAAGCGTTATTCCAGGCGAAACTTCTGATTTAACGTTTCTTAGAATGAGTCGAATTCTTAGTAATGTTTAATCAATTGTAACATTTCACAAAACAAACTTTCTAGAAAATTCATTGTTACAAGGACGATGAATACCCACACAATAAATAAGTACCTAAAAGTTATTTAATTAAGATCCAGTATTGCCAATACTTTTGAGATACCAAACAATTACGCGGTAAATTACTTGTGTATCCCATCAAAATCTAAAAAGTAATTCAATAAGACTAATGCTAAAAGAGGTAAAATTTGTTCATAAGTTTGAATGTGAGAAACCACTCATTCAATCTTAGTAATTCCACCGATTGAAGCTGATACTGGACTGGTTTTACATGGGGCGACCAATCTGTCCTTTTCCACCCATTGAGTGGGTAGCACGATACCCTCAGTAAAGTGGTTGTCAGACTTTTGGGCATTTGTAAAACATGTCAACGCTCTACAAATTACAGCCAGAACCAACGGAATAACATGCCTTCTGAGGTACCAAGACCTCCTGTATTGATAAATGTAGCGAATAGTCACCCTTTCATCATGTGGCTGTTATTATTTTGGCAACAGCCATTCTTATGCTGGCCGAGGAAAGCAGTTAATACAAAGATCTACAACAGTGACTTATCGTGACTTCAGAGAGATATTAAGATATTATGTAATGAATGTGTGTATTGTATTTTATTGCAATAAATAAATATGTCGAAGACGATCAATAATATGGAGCGAAAACGAAACGCAGCACGAGTTTCGAGAGATGACAACACTGCACCGTCGCGATGACGGCTAACTTCGTGCTACGACGGAGCCTATAAGACGGAGGAACGCTACGACGACAGCCCTTTTTCATCCTGCCGTCGTGGAGACAACGTCACCTCCACTACAGGAACTGTCACCCGTTTCGTTTTCTTTTATTATTTAAAAGTGTAAAAATGTAACGGTTAAGTTATCCTGAAGAAACGTTTCTGCTTGTAACCCATGACGCCGTGATAATCATTTTCGACGATGAAGATTCAACTCCAACCGGAAGCCTTCCCCGACATATATATTATTATTATTATATTATTATTATAATGGACACTCATTCACGGACCATCTTCTGCAAGTGTAGCTACTATCGACACGTGCGGCTTCCATTATTTTGGTACGGCGAGGTGTATCCTGGCTGATAGCGAAGGAAAAAAATCATGACAAGTAAACCTATTCCTGCATCAGACCAAATATACCATAATCTTGCTTGTTAATATAACACTAATGAGTGTTTGAAATTTTAAGCCACACATATGTTTGTAAGTAAAGTTAATACCCATAGACGTCTAAAATCGCAACGGTAGCTAACACAAAAAAGATGATAACCTTGAAACGGCTGAACCGATTTTGATGAGTAATGTCTAACAACCATTGCAAGAAACCCTGCTTTTAAGTCTTTGTACGCCGCGTCGGTCACACGTTGACCGCGAACTATTGAATTTCTATTGTGTCTGGTAGTTGGCAGTCAACGTGTTAAATAAAAAAAAACCGCATGTAAATCGGTTCACCCGTTTAAGCGCTACGGTGCCACAGACAGACAGATAGACAGGCAGACAGACAGACAGACATACAGACAGAGAGACAGACAGAAAGATAGACAGACAGACATACACACATAGCGGTCAAACTTATAACACCGAGGGGTGTTTTTGCGTCGGGGGTTAAAAAAATAAACAGCAGGGCGCAATGCACACTCACTTTTCTTTTGTTTTGTTTTTTTTTGTACCGTATATTCGGTTCTGAATAGTACTCAGCGAAACAAAACAAATGCACAACGATCGCCCTCGTTCCAGGTCGCAAAAACACGATTAAGGTCCCAACTTTGAGAAACTCATTTAAGGGGTCAAATTGGTTACCGAACAAAGCTCAGCTTTCTTATGTTTAGCTTATTACAGTTGGGTACTCGATATAATTAGATTACATTCGAGATTCGCTCTTCTTTGGTTATTTTCTTACTTGTATAGAAGACAAAAAAAGCAAGTTGTACTTTATCCAAGGCTGGATAAATGTATAACAACTGCAAATTACTACTTAGCTAAAATTTGGCATAATGTTGTTTTATTTCGTAAAATCAAAAGTAAAATTCAAATTATGTGTTACAATAAGCTCATGAAAAGGCACTTTTAAACATCAAAGTGATGTTTTGATCCACTTTTCATGAACTCAACTAGAAGTCCATTATCTTTCTTATAAAATAAATTTATTACAGTTTTTGCATGCTTTAATCAAATGACGTGAAAACGATCTTTTTAGCTAATTAAAGCAAATACACTAAAATAAAAAAAGTGTTGCAACTTGAGGACTGCAAGAATGCATGAGATATATAAATAAAATTACTATGATGCTTGCATTATTTGCAAATAGTTCTACCATTATAAATTGGTTTTATTTATCCACCAAGAAAAAGTGTGTTTTTAAACAGGTATTTAATAAAATTACTTGTTACTAATTATTTTATATGCCTGAGCTTCTTGACTTAAACTCGGCGTGGTAAAAACTTTACGGGCAGACAGAAGAACCTTCATTCTTAATTAAGTATTTCTATTTTCTTGATTAATTGTGCAAAGATGATATTGTGTACCTACTACTTTATATAGATATCTGGTATACATTCTAGCCTATAACAGAACGGTAGCTTCAAGTTACTGTTGTTACTGACACAGACATTGTCACAATCACAAGACAACATCGGCTCAGATAACGGTCTCGGGCCTCAACCGTTGCCATGGTAACGTGAATGTCTAAGATCCTCTTTGACAGCAAAGTGCAAACGTATAGGCAAACAGCCAAAGCCTTTGGACTAGCAAATTAGTACGTCTGAATTCCGGGAAACCATCTGACGCCGGAATAAATATGAAATGGAAACTTTTTATACTTTAACTTATTAATGGTAAAATGTTCCACGAAAATGCAGTTTTATTTTTCTGCCACACTCGACTCAGTAGAGCGCAGAGCCAAGAGGCTCATTGGTGATGAAAAGCTGGTGGGTACCAAGCTTCTTACCCTGGCCCACCGCCGCAAAATCATAATCACAAAAGTTGCAAAGTTGCATGTCTGTCGGTTTTTACAGACTGTATTTCGGTAAGTGTGCTCTAGAGCTTCACGAGCTCATTCCACCATCTCCTTTCTTCCATCGGGAATCCAGACGTACTGCAGGTTATCACCCATTCCTTGTAGATATTCCACACATTCGCACGAAGCGCTTTGCCTGTTCCTTTATTATGCGCACAGCCAAGGAGTGAAATTCCCTGCCTGCATCAGTGTTCCCGAGTTCATATGACCCTAATCTGTTTAAATCGCGAGTTAATAGGCTTTTTTTGGGTAAGCTCGTTCCATCGTCGACCTCATCTCTGGTCTCTGGTGTACTCTTGACCTCAATCTTGTCCTATGACAAGATTGAGGTCAAGAGTAGACCCATTATATATATAAAAAAAAAACTATTGACTTTTGAAAAGTCTTCTGAGTCCATTTCGACTCCAAGGATCACACTGTTTTTGCTATCCAGAAATACAAAATTAGAACTACTCAATGTCTTTTAGTGATGTAGTCACCTACTCAATGCAGCTACATCCCTATATTATAAGCTACAGATTTGGTGGCTACCATTCAAAGAATCGCCTGTTTTGTTCAAGACTAGAATTATAGCTGTAATAATTATGTGAATACAACTAACAACTATCGATGACCAAAAACTTTTACTGATATTACTCGTGCCAAATAATCTCAGTATTCAAAGAGTATTTAATTTTCTTTTTCGTCTACACGTGTACAGCTATTACAATACAGAAGCAGTAAAAATGCAACAGATATTAAATAAAGCGTAACCTTTAATATTCTACCGTGAATATCACGGAGCGTGGTAAACGAACACGACGAGAGAAACGAAAGAACATAAATTAACGACTCTAAACGACGAACGAACGCAAGAAGAAAGAAAAAAACCTGACCTGATCGTAATATGTTTTTAGCAAAATCAGGAAGGTTACTTGCTTCCAATTTCTTGACCAGAACTCCGGTCCGGAAGTACGACGATGTCTGGTCCAGCCTGTATATAGGCCCCAGTGTATGTCGATTAATGCTTCATAGGGTCAGCACAGAAGGAGAGTAGCGCATACGCTTAAACTTGACAAAACATGCTTTTTCGAGGACGCGTGTCAGGGTCAAACATATTTGCAATTTATTTTAATGATGTCCAAGTTGATTTTTGAGTGCCTTAACAAAATTCTATCCGCTGCGTTCCTCCTAGAAAATCAATCACTCTAAATTTCCCTTTTCGCGTAGACGTTGAGGAAACTAGTAGAATCGATTGATATCTGATTCTGTTTCGGATGTACAAGTTAAAGGGAACGCTTTGTGCCTTTTGTTTAGCTGGGATTGTTAGAAAGCGTAGGATAACTTTTAGTTTTCCAACGTAGAATGTTTTAGACTTACTTGGTTCGTTTTGTTGTGGTGTAAAATAAATATATCAATATCTCCAACAAACGATTATTCTTTTGATCCAGAAATAAATATTTTATTTACATTTAACAACCATATTATTATTACGTATCTGATATCCCTGATAGTGCCAAAAAACTGGCTCCCCATCTCATGCGACAAAAATACTATTAATACTTTCTTAAAATAAAATCCCTTCGCGACTATCACTACAAAACCTTATTGAGTTTCACACAAAGCAAACCAAAACGAGCCACATGACAATAAAAAGCACAATCTCTCTGAAGTAAGGATTACTTACAATAAAGACGCCTTTTCTCAAAAAAGGCTTTCCATACTCCTTTAAGAGATCCAGTACCAACAAGATAATCCCCGTACGAATGTCGCAGGTGACGATGTAGTGGGAAAACAAATCTGTGAACCATAACCCTGGCAAGTCAGGAGGTGCATGTTATAAGCAATATCCAACGCGAGTAGAATTTTAAAAATGAATTTGAGGCAGAGATGTTTTAGAATTATTCAATTTATTCTGCAAGCAATTCAATCGTTGATATTTCTGCAGTTCTAGGGTTTCTTTTCGAAGAATTTCTCAGGGGTTGTATTACTAAAATAACTGTTCCTGTTCATCGCTCTATTGCTAGAATTTGTAAGGTATCGGTACTAAAATAATTTGTAGTTCTATTTACTGTGTGCTATTTTTCACTAACGGTATAAAATATAATTGCCAGTGAGAAATTCGATTTAACATTTGTAATAGAAGACATTGTGTTAAATTCAATGTAAAAGCATTAACTACTACTTTACTAATCCTTTAAAGGTTAAGGACTTAATAAGGAAAAAAAAGAATGCTAATATTCTCTCAATCAAATCTCACATTCGATTAATATTTACGCGCTACTTCCGTGCAGATTTTCGATTTATTTTGAAGAATGAATTATATTTTATATAAAATGAAATACATCACTTGTATGTGATGACAGCACACTTCACCAGTATTATATTTAAGGCGTAATTTTTAAAGAATACCACTACTGATAATGTTCATTTCGATAGGTGAAAGAATCTTCAAACTCTTGTAAGTACTTACTTGCTTCATTCTCAACAAACAAACATTTACAATAATATTAATTTTTTTGGAACATCACTTTAATAACATGATACAAATTTAATCATTTAAATTACTAGTAGTAGTAGTTCTAGTGTCTACTTTGTGGTCAGGGAAAGTATTAAAAATGAAATTCTAGTGTCACAGTGTTACAAAAGTCCTCCGAAACTGCTTCACCGATTCTTATGAAATATTTTGTGTATACCTAGTAGGTCTGTCAATCGGACCTAAATTAAACTGCTAAATAATACACAAATACATAAAGAAAATATAAACACCAAATAATACTATTTTAATGATAAGATTTTTATTATTATGTCCCTGAATAAAACGCGCCTTGATCATCTCTCCTATTAAAAAATAACTTTGGCTGTGCCCGACAGGGTCCATAAATTGATTCGATGTTACAACATACCAACTATTTTATTACACTTTATGGAATACAATAAAGTATTGAGTATTAAGTATAGACTAACCGTCTGTAATTGGATTTCGATTTCATGAAAAGATTCAAAGTTTTCACTTTGCTTACCAATTAATAATTATTACATAAACCACTGTTAAGGCCATATAAATAAAAGATGGTAACTTCTTAGTGGACTGTTTATTATATTAAGTATCAAGTATGGCTTCATGATAGTACACTTATATGTAACCCGAACCGACAAACACCTGTGCGCTAGAGCCGAGCGTGCGTTCTTCTTGGGGTTCTGAATGTCAGTGATTGAATGTATTGTGAAGCCATACTTGATACTTAATATAATGTACAGTTCACTAAGAAGTTACCATCTTTTATTTATATGGCCTTAACAACCACTGTTTATAAAATCGCACTATAAGATTTAAAAAGCTCTTGGCTTACGTCTGAAAATCCTAGAGTGGAATATTCTACTAATAGTGTAAACGCAGATCCAACAGTAGAATAATTGTATGGTATCACGATAATAGGCTTAATTATTACAGCACTGAGCTTATAATGTTTGTAATCATTTCCATCACCTCATACCATTTTGTATTACCTACCACGACACATGATTTCGCGAGTTAAGCAAGTAAGCAGGCGAAGTTGTAGCGAGACTCTACTCATACGCCACTACGCCACTACGCCAGTACGCGGGTAGAGTAAATATTCGTTAACTATTCCTTTGTCGCATCTTGTTTGTGATGATGAGCATGTCAAAGCAACGTTGTTGCTACGGTAGCAATTTGAAATATTCCGGTATACCAAGGTAATACGGTAGTCAAACTTGTTTCAGTTTTAGTTTTGAAAAGTTTAAAATAATGATTATTTTTTGGGGAATGTGTACAACAATATAGTTTTTATCAGAAAGGCGTTTGTGCGTCGTATTGCCTATTTGAAACAATGATTAGACCTGGGGCTCGAGTCGGTCCAAATGTCAAATATTCAATCAATGACCGGTTATTGATTGAATATTTGACAACTTTGACAGTTTTTGTATGGGAAATGTGTCATAAGTTTCACGTTGTACGTCAAAAACCGATCATTGACCGGTCATTGAGACACGATTGCAATAACAGACTCGATCCCCTGATGTCTTGAATGAGGAAAAACAAAGTAGGTATGCACGTAGATGCAAACTGTGAAACTGAGTGTGTGAGGGACACTGTGTAAAATATGATATGGCTAGAAAGGGCTGTGTAGTGTATTGACGGCTGAAAAAGTTGTATGGACAAAGAAAAACCTCCCGACCAAAAAATAAATTAAGAATAAAGTAAATTAGGCGACATGGCCGATGATGCGTCATCAGCGTCATCGGCCAATTCGCTTATATAAAGCTTTACTTTTTATGAATTCTCCGTAATAAATCTTAGACCACGTTGTCTCACAAAGTTTCCTTTGAGATGATGTTTACTTCCAAGAAATTGGAATCAATAGGTACCTACTACAAACCCTTCAACTTTACAAGTAAATAAAAAAAGATGGCTATTCTACCTAACAAGAGTAATTTATTTTGTTCTAAAGACTTAATGAAACCAAGATAGAGATATTATCAAAACAAACTAATAAACTCTAAACATGCTAACATAAAGGAGCCATCTTCTCGCAAAACAAACGACCCCAAAGCGGTCATTAATAAAATTTGCTAAGTATAATAAATCTATACTAAGTCGTAAACCAAGTTATTTAGATTCACATAACTAAACTCTTGGGGATACGGTCTAGTAAACTACTGGAGTTGATACTGAGAGTAACAAATGTATAGCTTTATTGTTGCATACAAAATAGTGGTCTAAACTTGTTGCATTGTAGAAGGTACCTACTGCACTGGTCTTATTTACCTGGTCTAAGATAATGGTAACACAGTTTTTTGCTTACCAATCTGAGGTTTTACATTTTTTATGCTGGCACTTCGATGTCTCCTTGATTACCTGGTCAATTTAGGTAGTTTTGTTCAAACTCATTAGGTAACTTAGGTTGAGTCGTTTTTGTTTCTTCTTCGTATACGTTTGTCAAACCACTTTCTATTTTTTGTGCTTGGTTAGTAACCTGGTGGCAGAGTTTCTTTTTGCCACCCATGGACCTCAGGCCTTACCTGGACGTTGCGTCGACATTGACTTAAGAACAATCAAGGTCATACCTGGCTTTGGCATAATACTTTATAGTCTTCAGGTAGCCACCGATGCCTCTTAAAACAAAAACACTAATAATTTTATAATTGGATATTAATAGTATACGAGTATGGCATAAAGATATACGACATTCGTCCGACGACGACTATTGAAAAGAAATTAGATATTCCCTAGATAACGCTTGAAGGGTTACGTGCCACCCACGAGTGAGGTCTCCAAAGTGCTCGATATAATTTGGGTTATATCTTTAATATCTACCCACCATCATATTGGTATAGGTACTCGTATTACGTGGGCCTCATATACGAATGTACGATAAATATTAATAATCATTGATTGAGTTACGTTTGGGTGAGGACACCTTCACTGATCTGAACAGCCTTTTTTCTAAGGACCACCTTTTCGTAGTTTAATATAGCATAGAACAAGCATACTTAATAAACGATATATAGGATGACTGGTAATTAGTGACCGATACTTAAACACGTTAGTGTAATCATGATTTCAATCAACTTTCCCAAAGAAACTTTTTTTTTATACACAAAACTTATAAGACTATAAACAACAAAAACGCTGTTTGAAATTCCCGCGCGCGCGCCTGTCATCAATCAGCTGATAGTCTGACCTCGGGAAGGGTAAAATCTAATAGTAGTAGCGTCACACGCTCCTAGCTGATCGATCAAAGGCGTCAAACAGCTTTTGTGTTATTGTGATAAAAGAAATTTAATAAGTATAAAAAAAAGTTCCTTTGGGAAAGTTATTCGTATTCATGAGAACAATCACGTGTTTAAGTATCGGTCACTAATTACCAGTCACCCTATATATAGTACAATAAAAATAACTTACCTAGACAAAAAATACATAATAAAATATGAACATAATTTAACGTACAATATTATAAAGAATATTATTATGATTAAATATCTACTATATTAATAATTCGAAATAATAATTACTTTATTCACTTTGCATAATTTATTGCTATATGGGATAGGATAGTCCTACCAACTATACTGTGCTGTGCCCGACAGGGTCTATAATTGACACCTACGATATTTATATGTATAACACCATGTGTGATAAATTATTGAGTACAAGCAGACGTCCAGCAGTTTCACCCGCGTAGGTCCCGTCCCCGTGGGAATACAGGGATAAAAAGTATAGTAGTAAGTGCCTTATGTGTTAATCCAGGGTGTCAGCTAACTCCATACCAAATATTATGAAAATCCATTCAGTAGTTTTTACGTGAAAGAGTAACAAACATCCAACCATCCATTCATACATCTATACATCACAAACTTTCTTTTTTGTTAGGTTATTTGATTTCAATCGATGTTTAGTCCGTCTGCTGAAACAAATAGAAACTTATTTTCGGTGTTTTCCCTATTTTTACGTTTTGTCTGATGCTATTTCTACATTAAACCGTTTGAGTATTTTTGTTCAATTTATTTATTATTTATTTATTTTATTTTTAGGAAGGCTTACAGACTAACAATCCAGTGTATTAAGAACATAATATTATACAAAATAGCTAATAACAAGCCTCCACATATAGTAAACAAAAAACAAAAAGTCGATTAAAAAGACAGTGCAAACAGGTAAACATTATAATTTGCTAAGAATCGATAAGTCGACTAGTTGTCAAGAAAAAAAGACTGTGCCAAAAGCCGTCTTAAGGTCGAAACACGGGTGCAAAATAAGTCGACATTAAGGTCCCTAGACAATAAGTCACTTCTTTTATTACAAATCTCATTATTTGGGACCAACATCACCTTTTTATACAGTTTAAAGTAAGTGGGGCAAAACTTGAAAACTAGGGAAAGCTGACGAAAAACTTTGAAACTGGGTGGTCCAGAATGATGAATAGAACTCAAAGCATCAGTTTGTGCGACAATGTCCTATTTAACTCAACAAACCACGTGTCGGTAATTCGATTCAAACAACCCCATTACTGTTTCTACTAACCCACAGATCGCAGCACATCCCATCGCAATAGACTTCAACTAGTGCTTTGTTACAAACACATCCATCGCTTTCTGTCCGATATATTTATGCGACTATAAATTGGAGCTGCTTTCCCGAGGCTTTGCTAATGTCCTCATACATTCATCTGCTTCCAGTGAGACAAAATATCGCTCAATATGTTCACTTTGTATTTGTTCTTGAACAATAAATGTGGGACTATGTAAGTATGTAGGTCGTCTTTATTGGCATGGTAAAATGTTTGTTATAACTTTGTGTATAAAGTTTGTATTATCATTTTTTCGTTAAATTGAATTGTGTTGAATTTATTTCCTAGAATTAAAAACATAAATGAAATTTATTTACATACCTATGTTGGCTTTTATAAACCTTTTAACGATTTTTTTTAATAATTATACATATACGTTGCGTATTTTATTTTATGCAATTTATAGATTAACTTTCTAGAATGATACGTTGTATCTTTGCTTACCATTTATTTTGCATTCAATTAACTGATTGGCAAATTGGTCTAGTAGTTAGCAGTCAGTGGTCCTGACTGCTATGCCGGTATAATACGCGTGTATTTAAAAATATTTTATTATAAGTATGTTTATAAGTTGTTTGTAAACATAACACAAACTCTGCTTAGCTTGGGAATAGATGGCGTTGTGTGAAAGTTCTGTAATATTTATCTATTTATTTACATCGAACAGCTGTACCGATTTTGACAAGACTTTCAGTGACAGATAGCTGGCTTTTAAGTGTTGGTAGTCTAAGCTTATATTGTAGAACGAGAAATAGGGTTCAGCGATAAAGAAAATGTTATAAATAAATAAATAAATATTCCACAACTTTTCACACAACGCCATCTAGTCCCAAGCTAAGCTAAGAGCTTGTGTTATGGGTACTAAACAGCTGATAAACATACTTATATACTTCTAAATACATACATATTATAGATAAATTACACCCAGACACAGAACAAATGATCGCGCTCATCACACAAACATTTGTCCTATTTATCCATTTCTTATATTTCGCGTGGATGGATTCTCGGGTATCAGCTAGTCAAATTTATTCCAGTCATTCTTACAGTTTATCTATTGTACAGTGTATATTAATGACCATCATCTCGAACACCCACAACATTATTGTATCGTCCTGTTTTATTTGGAACGAACAAAAACTTACAATCCCCTGGTATTTTATTACGAATGTAAAATTTCGATAACACAGTCTGTCGTCGCGAAACGTATCTCCGTAGTTTATAGCTCCCAACAGACGTGGGACATCAGCTCTACTCGTAGAGTACATTCGAACAATCTGTTAGGTATACAGACAAACATTTAAAAAATTCCACAACTGTTTTAAAACATAAAATCACGCCTGTTTCCTCAATTTGTAGAAGCACATACCTACATTTCAGCAGTTATGTTTAAGTCCGATGTATAAAGAGTTTAACCGACTGGGCACAAACTTAGGAGTATTTCTCAATGCGAAACCATTTCTAAGCGCAACCATCTCAGTGCAACTAAATTATTCCTTAAAGTGCAACCATTAGTTACGCTCACGCTCAAGTTTGATGCCTTCATACCAAAATGTTAGTTCTACTATACATGATATTTATGTTTCACTAACTTCTAAACAAAAATAATAACAAAATCCTTGAAACTGAGATTTATCTGACAAAGATATTTCTTTACAAAAATATATTAGTGATAGTATATACCTAAATAAAACAATCCAAGAGTTATTCGCTGAATTCATATATTATTATAACGTTAGGTTTTGTTTGAGTGAAGGATCAAATTCATTGCTTCCACTACTATTTGTCTTTGTGCCCAAGAAACGTGTCAATATCCAATACTATTTCTTGGAACTCCTTATAAAGCCTCTAAAGACAAACATCGAAAGATTCTTTAGCGGTAGTTTACTATAGTTACTTTAAAACTAATAACATAATATAGCTCTTTTCAATTTGTTGACTATCTTGACCTACATAAAAATATATTATGTGTCTGTTTTTAATGTTTGATTTGTAAAATTAGTTATACATTCTATTATGATTTCTGATACTTTTGTCGTCAATGATTTATTTCATGTCTCTGTTTATGTATACTTTGTTCGAGATTTTAAATAATATAAATAACTAGCGGACGTCCCATGTTTTCACCCGCGTAGGTCCCGTTCCCGTGGGAATACAGGGATAAAAAGTAGCCTTTGTGTTAATCCAGGGTCTCGGCTTACTCCATACCAAATTTTATTAAAATCCATTCAGTAGTTTTTACGTGAAAGAGTAACAAACATACTCAGAAACTTTCACGTTTATAATATTAGTAGGATACATAAATATTAGTGATCATAGTTTAATAACGAACTTGATTTAAGTATAAACAAAATAATTCTGAAATCACTGCAAGTGGAGTAGAGTAGCTACTAAGCGTGAGGTTTTAAGTTTGATTTCCTATTCAGGTAAAATTATATCGGGTCATTTTGCCTGACACATCTCAGTGGCAACCCGGAATCTGTATTTGTAGGTAACTGGTTGAGGGCAATATAAAATGATTATTGCATAAACATAAAATCACGCCTGTAATCCCCGAAGGGTTAGGCAGAGCTGGTGTGCCATGTGGGTAGTACACATTTCGCCAGTTATGTTCTAGCCCAAAATAATAGGGGGCAAGCCTAATGCATCAATCGGACTAGAATCTAAACTTAGGCTGCTACTGAGAGATTTTAGATGGAAAAACTCAATAACACTTTACCCGGGAATTGACCCCGGGACCTCGTGCTCAGCAGTAGCGCTTGCGATAACTAAATCAACGAAGCAGCCGAGCAACTGATTATTACATGGGACTTAAACATAACTGGGGTAAAGTGGGTATTGTTAATTTAGGCACACCTTTGCTTAATCCTTGGGAGAACATAGGCGTGATATTATATTACGTTACTAATTATACAAAAAAAAAAAAACCCTAACTTTTTCACACAACGTCGCAGAACAAGTGATCGTGCTCATCACACATACATTTGTCCTGGGTGGGAATCGAACCCACGACCTCTAGCATAGCAGTCAGGGTCACAACTACTTGACCAACAGGCCAGTCATTTTATAACTTCTGTACCCTGGGGTCCCGGACCTTTGGAAGGCGCACGAGGGGCCGAAGCCAACCCGCAGAGGCCCATTGTCACTTTGTATGAAATAATACACCAACCGCAGATTTTCCCTGTATCTATGCATTAAAACAATAATAATATTGAATATATACGTACACTTACGTCTTTTTACCACGGGGGTAGGCAGAAACTATAGAGCGCCAACCGTTACGACACGTCTTCTTTGCTTCGTTAACATTCATACATGTTGTCACATACACACGTGACATTATTATATTTCCTTCATATTATAATTACGTAACGCTCATTCCAGTTTAATGATATTTGGAGGTATGAGGAACAGGTTGTAAAGTTCCTCATCCACCATTGAAAAGGGAGGATCCTCCGACCAGACGGGTGTTGTGTCTGGTGGGCTAACTACTGCCCGACGGTTGTTGTCGGGAACTTGTATACGTTCAAACTGCGCGGATAACTTTAATAGCGCGATGTAGGATAGTTCGTATGTGGCGAGATAGATGTCGCTACATCATATTACGGAAATAGCTAGGTATACACGTTTATTAAATTGTCTCAGTTACTGCGACTACAATCGTATTCACGTGGTCTACGAGAAGCTCTTCACCTGGTACTGAACCGTGCAGTATACCATGAACATAGAATAATGGACGAGATGGTACATAATAATATATCTCGGAAAAAAGTATTACGAGGAGTCATAACGTAGACATAGATAACGAAGGGCTTTGTACGCTCCGCTGCCGCTCCAATATTCATATATTATTCTAGATGGCGTTACTGAGACATGGGATCAAAGTTTTTCTATGACATTTCCTTGTCATGCCCGCTCTATAGTATTTTAAATCTCTTTGGTGCCAGCTGTCATTTATAAATCTTTGACAGTTGTTATAGGTAGTCTTAAAATCTGACAACCAGTTTTGCCAATGGGTATCGTGTTACCTTATCACTGGGTTGTGGAGGTCAGATATTAACCGCTCTATGTAAAACACTGGTAAGACTAAAAACCGACCCCAACATATTTGGGACTATGATGGCGACCTTTAAACTTTCTATTTTTACTTCTAGTTTTCGGAGTCCTTCCCCGGTTATTTATTTTGTTTTACATTATTTTTTTTGTTTGATTCGTATATGGATGTAGTTATAGTAAAAAGTGTTAGGTGTATATTCGATTTGGCACAAGTAAGTACCTAATTGAATAAAAACAAAAACTTTTTTGTTTAATTATAACAATGTAACCCTAGGTCCAGACCATTTCATGTCAAATTTTAATTAATCGGTCCAGTAGATTACAGACAAGTCAGCTGTGATAGGCTACATGAGTCATAGATACTATTATTATAAAATATCCGAGGTTTTTAAACTGTGGATCTCTTTATTTTAAATTTGAGCCATCATAGGACAGATTGTTTGAATGCTTTGTTTGGTCATTTTACTCATCATTAAAGAATAAGAAACAGCCCAAAAAAACACAGACGTTTGCGAGCAGCCAATTTCTAATGTCGCATCTCTTTTATTTCTATGATCTATGTTACCAGACATGTATCACAGACACACGGACAAAGGAAGCGAGTATTGTTTGTGAAGCTGATGAAATTGTTGCAAAAAAGATCATAATTATCCAAACAACATCATCATCATCATAATTATATTGACGGGCCGTGCTAGTACGAGTGTTGACAAATTAATACGCTAAAAAATAGATTATTAAATTAAATAAATAAATAAATTTAATGATAAAGACGTAACGTTCAGTTGTTTGTGGATATGAAGAGCAAGGTGTAAAATTCTGCACCCCCACAGAAAAGGGAGAATCCGCTGACCAGATGGGTGTTGTAACGTGGCAGGTACTACGGCCCGACGGTTGTTGTTAGGAAATTGTATATTTAATAATCACGCGGGTAACTTCAAGTTTTGATACTGTGATTTCGGATTTAATTCGTATGTTGCCGCTATAATTTTATTAAATAGAAGCCCATGTAATGGTAAATAATATTATTCCTGTGCCATAGCATTTGACCGTGTAATGGGAATTTAAAAAAAATCTGAAAACCCACCTACTGTGTAAAGACAGCACTCACAAACTTCAGGTCAGACAGACGCGAAGCAAACAATGCGACACTGAGTCTTCCATCCTTTTAAAGAACTTGTTATATGGGTAAAAAATATAGCCAAATTGAGTAGCATAGAGACGTCGCACCTTAAGCCTTGTCGTCGTTATTTGGTTTTCAGATACTCAATATTTATTTCAATACTAGCTTCTGCCCGCGACTTCCTCCGCATGCAAAACTGAGGTTTTTTTCCCATTTACAACATTTCTTATTGCTGCTCCGCTCCTATCGGTCATAGCGTAATGTTATAATAATATAGCCTATAGCCTTCCGCAATAAATGGACTATCCAACGCAAAAAGATTTTTTCAATTCCAGCTGGTAGTTCCTGAGATTAGCACGTTCAACCAAACAAACTCTTCTGCTTTGTAATATCTTCTTATATATAAAATTCTCGTGACACAATGTTCGTTCCCATACTCCTCCGAAACGGCTTGACCGATTCTCATTAAATTTTTTATGCATATTCAGTAAGCCTGAGAATCGGCTACTATCTATTTTTCTAACCTGTAAGTGATAAGGGGTGTTCACCCCATTTTTTTTACTTTTTAATATTTACATAATTATTATTTTTTTTATTTTTTTATTATGTGGCATCAAAAAATATATACAACTCTAAATTTGCACTTTTTTATCACCAACCCTTGCTTTTTAATAGTCATAGCAGAACTTTTAATGACTTTTTGAAATATCACGAGGAGAGGGGAGTGGGAGGGGAGAGGGGGAGGGAGTCGGAGTGGGGATCGTGAGTGGGGGAGAGGGAGATTGTGAGAGGGGAGGGGAGAGATTGTGTGAGGGGGAGGGGGAGATTGTGAGGGGAGGTAGGGAGGGGGGAGGGGGGGTCAGGACAAATGGAGGGGGTGGAAAAGGAGGGAATGAGAGGGGGAGGGGTAGGGGAAGGGTGAGGTGAAAGGGGAAGGGAAAGGGGGAGGGGAAGAGGCAGGAGCCGGGTGGGGGAGGGAGGAGAAAGTGAGGGAGGGGTGAGGGGAGGGGGGATGGAGGGGTGAGAGGAGGGGCGTGGGAGGTGTGGAGGAGAGGGAGGGAGAGAGTGGAGGGGAGGGGGAGAGGAGTTGATGAAAAATGCTATGCAATAGCTTTACCGCGGCAGTCTCCGAGTGCCACACGTCATTTTCTCTTTTTTTTTTAACCATTCAATCACAATGTGCCACAGCAAAGCGTGGCAGGGTACAGCTAGTTAGTATATATCTGGCAGTTAGCTTCAGAGTCGAGCTACATTAAATCCAATTTTGAAAAAAGGAATGGGTTTTCAATACAATATTAATCGGTTACAAATTTTTGTTTTTTAAGTCTCATTTTTCGATCAAAATGAAGACAGCCATATATTGCTTACACATTCCATTACGTATGTATTAGCTTCTTACTAGGTCATGGAGAGAATTCATCGAAAGTGACGTAGTTTCCAGAGTAATTTATGGAATCAAACATGATGTCTTTGCTACATTTCGTGAAAAAATGTGACTTTATCAGAATTTATTGCGCCACTGTTGTCGAAACGCGTTCTTATTGTTGAATCACAACCGTCATATTTTACTTATTACCTATCTAGTGTATGATCACTTTTAGGGGGAAGTATAATTGTACATTGGTTAAATACTCTGTTTGTGCTTATTTACAAAGGAACACGCACTAGACCATTCAAATATCTTGTTAATAAATAATTACTGATTTTATGTAAACGACTAAAATTATACTAAAGACACTCCTCAAACCATCTCTCATCTCATACATCCAAAATTCTCATACAATTGGAAACCAATCTCCTGCGAGCCCATACATCACAAATCTGCTCGGCCAGCACCCCACATTTCTCCCGTGTCGTGTTTGTCACATAAATAACTTGCCTAACAGTACCGAAACAAAGGAACATTGTTTATACGCTGAAGCAGAAGAGCTTCGGCAACCTCCGAGAGCCTCCGACAGATGCCGAAGAGTCCCGATGGACTAATAAAAGAGCCTATTCTAGCCGCATTGCCCAACTCCCAACTCCCAATAGAAGTAAATACCTCTCGTTGGTACTCCAAATGAGTATTTATTCGTATTGCTATTTAGTCGTTAGACCCTAATGGCTTGTTGTGCCATTATCGAAAATCTGGGAGATGGGATTAGATTTTTGAAGTATCCTATTTAGGAAGATATATATTGAGGCTGGATAGAATCTTATTTTACGTTTCAGTGGCTGGGTTTTTTTCTCCGCTAAGACCTAATCATATATTTGGGTAAATTTATCCTGCCTCATTACATAATGATTTCTTTGTTGTTTAAATCTTTGAACTAGTTTTTTAATAAGTAGGTACAGATGCCAGCACATCAAGTTACTCCAATGTGTCAAATTTCTTTGATCGTTTTTCAACTTTATGTCAAACAAAATAAGGTTCATATTCAATTGGGAAAATTTGACACATTGGGGTAACTTGATGTGCCTGGCGTCTGTACATTATTATATTTTCTTACCGTTAATATTTGTTCCACCGGCTAAAAATCTCCCTTCAGCAGGGCTAGCATGTCCGGAGGTATTCTTTCCACGGGGAGAGGATAAAATACTATTCCCCTCTGTAATTTTTATCCACCCTCCGAGCATGGCGACATGGGTGGATAAACTATTCACGGGGTAAACCAGGGGAAACGCTTGTCCCCGAAATTATTGCCATTATAAGAAAACTTTTATGAAATTACACAATAGTCGAGAATGTCATGTAAACCAAAGTACTTTCATCGTTTTATTACATCTGTACTGGATATTTATTTCGTTTTGTTGTCAATTGAGATTGCTCGAATTGCGAAATCTTTCACTAGTCGCCATGCTATAAGCCGTGGATGAGTATCCACGTCTAATGTCAAAAAGTGATATAATTCTCTTTCCCCCTGTTGCCGTGCTTTGGCAGGTGGATAAGATAATTGTATCCCTTGTCAGTGGAAATAACCGGTGGATAAAAGTTATATCCCCAGCCCATGCTAGCCCTGCTGGTCATAAATTGTCTTAACTAACCTGCAAGTGTCTTAACAGACTCAGAGGTGAAATTAACAGACAACTAAAAGTAAAAAAGAATTTCAACTACCTATGATATGAGGATGTACACCGATCTCCACAATGTAGAGATTGACCACCACGCTTGCTCAAGGCGGATTGACAATTCCTTAGAGCTATTAATTCGTTAAACCCCGGAAAGACACCGGTGTCCGCCTGTCATTGTCTTTCTATTGTCTCAATTGAAAGGTTAAATAAAAGTCCAGGTTTCTTTACGATGTTTTTCTTTACCGATGTGAATGATGTTTAAGATTTATCTTAAACACCATAAATTGAAAAAGTCACTTCGGTACTTGCCCGAATTTGTACTACTAAAAACCTCATACATGAGAGGTACACGCCTTAACTACTGCACCAACAAAACAAAACGTAATTAAAAATAGGTTTATTATCGTCATAATTCAGGGTCATGTACTAGCGAATGAGCAAAGTTTAATCAGCAAGGGCATCGATATGCCATCATGTTTATTTGTCTGCAGCCCAAACGTTATGATGAAACATTTATAACCAAAACTTGTAATTAAGCAACCTCAATAACTGCTCTGAGGTTTCAGTCGGTCCCAAGAGAATCAATTCGATGGAAATGATCGAACATTACAGTACAGGCGCTCAATTACGTAAAGGCTTGTTCAGGCTACATTTAAATCCTTAATGAAATATATTGTGTGGCACAGAATAAAGTTCCTACAAGAGCTTCATTATTATTAATTGATTTATCGAAAACTGCCGCTATACGAGATGTTTTTATTTTTAACCATAGATCGTTCATGGCTAAGTAATTACAACTACTCGGGTCGATCTTCAAAGTTAAGCTACGTTTGCCGAGGTTGGTCCATAGATGGTGATCATCCATTATTTGCATACGGCTGTTATACGTAAATCTTAAAGTTATTAGTAAATCTTTGACTTTCGTAACAGGTACATACAAGCCCGAAAAAATATGACAGCCGGTTACCTATGGGAATACAATAGTGTTATCCAGTAACTGGGCTGTGAAGGTCGGATCGGCAGTTTTTCCATGTAACACATTGCTATTCAGCTGCATCCGGATAGATTGGCAGTCGAACCCAAAGTCCTTTAGTACCTTTTAGGTACCTGCACCCACCGTAAGTCCTAACATCACCGTAAAAATAACGGGATAAGATACAAAAAAAAAACTTCACAAAATTACCATTTCAATGTAAACATAACAGTACTTACAAAAATTTAACTGCCTCAATAAAAATCAAAAAATATTTTCTTTTATAAATATCTGACGCAAATAAGAAAAACATACTTCGTTTCGATTGGAAGCGGCTTCCAATTTTCTATTGACCTATATAGATAGAATCCATTGAGCACACACTTTACTGGAATGAAAACTGAACGCTTAGAAACACGGTAAACACTACAAAGGTAGGCACTAAGCGAACAAGAGATAACAATATCCTTTATATCAACGAACGTCTTACACAAAAGGTTTGCGACAAGCACAGTGCCACAGATGCACAGTCTAGTTCAGAAGGTCAGCTCTATGCATCATAATTATGCATCATTTTCTGCCTACCTTTATCCAAGTATGTCATTAAATTATTACCATAGCCGCCGAAAGATGTCCTCTCTCATCGACGACTTTATTTGTGATTCTTCCATTCAGCAGTTTCCAGTGACCTTTACCAGGTTGTATGTCCACCTAGTGGGACGCCTGCCAACTCTACGTCTAAGTACATAAAGGTCAGTGTTCTAGCTAATGTAACCTCCTGCAGTTACATACCAGTACTTTACGTGGAGCGAATGCATTTGTGACAAAACCCCCAGTTACTATGTAAAGCCATAGACGAAGACGAGAGACGAAGGATTCATAGTGTGGAATAGATGTACTTCAGTAAGCGTGTCTTTACCATGAAGTCCGAATCATTGTGGCTATAATAGCTAGCCCTTCCCCCTCCCATATAATAAAAACCTACGTATACGTAAACGCAGCAAGCGCACTCGCGAGCCGCATCAAACATTCGGATTATTAACTAAGACCACCGTTCAAAAACGTCCGATATGTAGGTGCACCTTTTTTCGTTCGTTGTAAGAAGCTGACCTTCTGCGCTAACCCGACCATGCGTGTTGAACGATTCTTTGAAACTGTCAATGTGGACCATGTCAACAGTTATTTTTAAAGAAACGTTTAAGCGTACGGAGTAGATTGCTTTTTCTTGAATAATTTACTTTTTCCCCAAGCTCGATGCTCTAGAATTTTGATAGAACTTTTGAAAAACGCTTAAGTGCCTTAATAACTTTATGCGTATAAGCGTAAACTGATTTCAATGTATCATAACATAAGCAGGATCATTTAAGTACCAATTAACATAATTTTGTTTAACTTATGCTTACTAGATGACTAACAGTATGTAAGTAGGTACTCTTTTTTTTCTACAGCAGACAAAATTTAGCATTCTTAAAAGACACTAAAGTATGATAGAAAATATTACAAAAGTTTTATCTTCAAATCTATATTTAAATTGAAACACAAAATAAAAGCATTAAATTTTACAATCCAAACTTCTTGTATTAACAACAAAGCAAAACCTAGCCTCAAATTGACCTAGAAACTTCCAACAACATCTTGTAGAACAGAACTTCCACAAGTGATACTCGTAAATTGTTAAACACAACGTTTCACCCTTCACCCACTATGATGGATCTTGATTTGAAAGCTAGTATTGCGGTCAAACTTCAGCCTTGTTAATTAGACAAATGGAAAACATCAAGACAATCTGTGAAGTGTCTGTGGTTACAAAGTTCACACTCCCTCCATTTATGATTGCTTTCATTGCGCATTTGCTGTGCTTTAATCAAAGAGTGATGTGATACAATGTTGTAAACTCACGACAACGAATTACTACAATATGGTTTCAAGACAAGATCCAAAAAAGATTGGCATTTGGAAATCTAATAAAAATCATATTGACGTTAATCATACCTCTCTGTCAAACTCATGGTAAGCAAAAACTACAAAACGCCACGATTCTTAATCATTATTTTTCTACGTTTAGGTTCATATATTATGTGGCCATATAAGCACGCTGCTTGCGAGAAGTACGCACCTGATCTTTCTTAAAATTATCACTAATAAGATATATGTCTGATGATACCGTATTGATATATTTATTGGAAATGTTGTGTTTTCTATAAAAAAAACACATGGTTCTTTTAAAATACATTTTAGATTTGACTTCAACGAATTTGCTAAAGCCTTGAATGAACTTTAATTTTGGATTGACATTGTTTAATTTTCATGACCTTTTCGGTTGCTACCAACAACAAAGAAGTCATAGGGCTTCTAGGTTATAAAAGGGTTGGGAACCTGCGGTGTAAAATTATAAATGTTCTTTTAATATCTAATTTGGGACATGAATAAAGGAAGTGGTGTAATATTCGTTTCGATAATTTAATTTTTATACCTACATAATATATTTCATCTGTTGATGTCACCGTTACAAGAAAATATCTACAGCTTAGTGCCTACTCATTTTAGTAAGAAGACTGGCTTCTTTTGCCGCAGCCACTCTTTGTTATTAGCTTCAGGCCAAACATTTTCATTTCACGCCTCCTCCGCATGCTTTGTACCTTTCAATCCCGCGCACATAAACTCCTTTATTCACACCACCTTTTGCTCTTCCCTTTCAAACACAAACACAAACAAGCTACTATCCAACAGACTATATAAGCAAGTCAAACTTACTCGTAAATCCAGCACGTCAGTTAGTTGCTGCCACGTCAGACCTGCGTCAAGCCGTAATTACGATTTACCACCTCGATTGGACAACACAGAAACAAATGAACGTCAGCCAGCTATGAACGCTGATAGGAATGCGGTTGATGAGTGTGAGCTTAATTTGCTCTTTACTGATTGTTTTTCCTTAGGAATACGTGTTGAGGGTTTGATACGTGTTCGTTATTGCTGGGATGTTACTACGTGTGTTGTGATAAGGTTGGGTGTTCTTTTACTTGTATGCTTGTTAAAGTTTTGCGTATTCCCTCGTAACCCTTAATCATTATTTTTTTAATGGCTATACCAAACAGTGTCAACCATTTAGAAATATAACCCCCCTTTCCCCACCCTTTTCCAAAATTTTATCAAGATTTATGAAATCTGTTATGTACAGACAAAACTTACCTAAAAACAAGTCTCAGTTTTTATTTATCTCTTAAAAATCTCTTAAAAAGCTTTCCGTTTGATTAAGGGTTAAACTGGTAACGTTTGTTTTTTTTAATATTTTCTACGTAAGGCACATGACATCGGCATTTTTAGCACTATAGGTACTCGCTTTCCTATTGTCAGTAAAAGTTAAACAATTGTATGAGTTAGTAGTAAGATAGACTATAATTATGACAATGTATTCTTCTGTACAAGGCGTGGTCGCTAAGCGACAAAGCCCTTTAATCGAATTATAAAAAAAAACTATTTGTGTTTAATGCATTAGCAGGCATCTTAGTTCTAAGACGTTTAAGCTACTGTAAGTAGGTTGCTAGTTTAAACATTCTTATATGTCTCAACACATGAACAAAAAAAAATTGAATTAAATCATAATATTTTGTTGGGCAGTTGCAACATTTTTAACATTGTATTTGGACTTACCGATTTAAGATACTGTACCTGTAATTTAATAATATGATATTCAATATTTTCTGTTCATAGGAGTGGTCTACAGAAGGCATACGTTTAGCCCTGTACCTAATTCTATCTACAGCAAATGAAACATAAAATTTCAAAATGCACAGTAATCAACCAGGCTTTACTGGACTGCGTATTACAAAACGACCACCGGCTAATTAACTTCCGTCCTTTTAAAATGGAAGCAAAAAATCTTGTCACATTTTCAAACAATTACCATTTAACCCGGGGGCGGAAGGCTGAAACTAACGCTGAAATATTTTTAATGTCAACCCGAGACTTATTAAATCTTCTCGCTAAGTACGACATTTTCACACAGAAAAACTGCCGGTACAAAAAAAAATATAATAATATGCATAACGTTGCCCTGAAAATTGCATTCTCTTGTTTTCAGAAAAGTGTACAATTACGGTGTTAAAGACGCCTTTAAAGATATTTATTTTACGATTCCGTGTTGGTGGAGTAACGAAGTGAACTGGGGGTGTATTTTTAATGAGTATTTTGTTACGTCGTTGTTAATTTGAATATTTGGCTTAATTAAAAATGTAGCCGTCTTTATTAAGCGTGGACGATTACAAACGTCGCAATTACTCTCATATGAAGCTTCCTGTTGGTACGGAATTACGGATATAATGTTTACGTATATTTAAATGTAATAATTACGGGTTGTGTGAAAGCAACATGTTTAAATTAACAGCTGTATGAAAATTTATGTATTTTGTTTAAATTACAATTTCGCTCATTTCCAGGCTGTTTATTTACATGGGTACGTTTTTATTAAAATATACGGCGGTGGGTGGAAGATAAGTAACCTACTTAACAAAGGAATTTAGTAGATAGGTATGCCAGTAGCGAACGGTCAAAGAAACGATGTATGGGTTGAAAGGAAAGCTGATATCCCTAGGAAGGAGGTGAGTATGAGGAGGTATTCCTCGAAGCGCTACTATTTTGAGGCGCTCCTAATGAGGCGCTCCTATTTTATTCCTCGGAGCGCACCTTTTAGGAGCGCTCCCGTTAGCAATTAAAAAAAATATATATTTTTGTCGAGGAAAAAAAAACAAATATTTCTAAAAGGTGCGCTCCGAGGAATAAAATAGGAGCGCCTCATTAGGAGCGCCTCAAAATAGTAGCGCTTCGAGGAATACCTCAGTATGAGATGTCAATAAATAAAGGTATATGGAAAAAGAAAAAATGCTGCGAAGGCCCGTAATATGCATTAAGAGTCCTGTCTGCATGTCTATGTCAGCATGGACAGTATTGGACAGCAGTACAAATTCCATGCAAACATGAAACTTAACAACTGTATGCAAGGTGTCGTTTTCAATCTCGTTAAATTCAAGGAGCTAATTATCCTCGGCACGAATCAATAATATAATAAGTTTTTTCGTTGGATGTAGTACCTACCTATACTCTAAAATACTGAGAATTTTATATAGGTAATCTAAAAAAGCTTATATTAATTGTTGAGCTGGTATAATAATTAAATTTCATTATTGAAGTCTTTCTTTACAGCGTCCTGAAAATTGACAAGATTGCCAAACGACATGTTGCCAATGACTGGCCTGTTGGTCTAGTAGTTAGTGGCTCTGAATGCTATACCGGAGGTAGTGGGTTCAATTCCCACCCAAATGTTCATGTGATAAGCACGCTTTTTTGTTCTGTGTCTGGGTGTAATTTATCTATAGGTAATATGTAAATATTTTGAAATATAAAGTATGTTTATCACCTGTTTAGTACCCATAACATACGCTCTGCCTAACTTGGGACTAGACGGCGTTGTGTGAAAATTGTGAAATATTTATTAAATATTATTATTTATTAATGTTGTATGATAGAAGTCTGAAATTACTTTAGCACAGTGTGAAACGCATTTCGATGCCCCGTATGATAGAAATCATACATTACTGTCGTGTAGTGTATCACCATTATTCAACGTACTACAAAATACTGTAAAACTTTCATAAAATAACATTACATAAATAATTAAATTGTCTTACCCGCAATACATTGATACATTTTAAAAACTTTAACGCGGTTGGTCTGGTAAAATCTCGTTTCTAACACATAATATATTTTCACAGTTTTCTGTGTCTGTCCCTTGGGAAGTTCACAGGGATGACTGTTTGGTAACAACTCTAGATATGTCCTTAGTAACATTGTTATTATAGGAGATAGCTTTATACTCCTAAGTCAGTCAAAACTTTTAGAGAAAAATGTGTGGTTGATAATGAAAGGATAAAACGATGGAAGTATTTTCATCAAAGATTGTAAGAAAATTTATAGATACTTTTAAGTTCGACGAGGTTAACCAAGTCCAATTATCTATATTTGTTTGAACTACGTTGATGTCATAGCTACTATCGAACCCTTAAAAAAATAATAGGTTATTGTTAATTAACTTACTTTATTCTGCTTTACCTAAAACGATTTATATTTGCAACAAAAATTACTTAGCAGAATCATTAGGAATTTAATGTACAGACGCCAGCACATCAAGTTACCCCAATGTGTCAAATTTCTTTGATCGTTTTTCAACTTTATGTCCAACATAATAAGGTTCATATTCAATTGGGAAAATTTGACACATAGGGGTAACTTGATGTGCTGGCGTCTGTACTTTACACAATATTAAAGTTTGAATAATTATCATTGCTAATTACCAACATCACTTTCGGCAACTTGAAATCAATCATCTAACATCCACCGAGTATTCTATTCTATTCTATTCTATTCTATTCTATTCTTTTTATAGAGAGAGAGAGAGTGAGAGTTTCGTGATAAAACACCCTGGCTTTGTGGTCAAGACCCCGGAGTGAAAGATATTTACAAGCTCCGAGTGGCCGGTATTACTTTGTTCTTAACACATATAATGGCGTGCGTCAAGTTGAAACCACGATAGTGATTATCATTAGCACATGAATAAACCCTCTACGTGCAAGGCCTTTAGAGGCATGTCCCTTGGGTGATAATAGTAAAATAATGTTACTACTAATATGTCTAAGTAAGAATTAATTTATTATTCTGTACGCTTCTACGTATCAGTATTCCATAAATTGTCATAACCATTGAACTACATAACATCAATAATCTTCATCCTTCACGAGCTGGTAATGACGAGTTTATACTGAGAATATTATCGAAGGATTAAGTCGACATCGGTATATGAAAGGCCGCATCGATCAGCTGAGTGACGCTCTCCATTTATCACCATCGAAGGGGTTGATTGAATATGGACCGATCCGCCAAAATGGCACAAAATAGATACGTTCAGAAGGACTGCTCCATAATATAGTGCGCGGAAACAGAAGCAACTCACACAGCGTGCAGGTATAGCCTCCTGACAACTTTCGCATTTTTGACATGAACTGTAAACCAAGAAAATGATTTATGGCAGTGTGTCCAAATCCTCGCTTAACATGTACGCGGTTGTGCGTTTCAACCAGTTAAGAGCAAGTATCAGTGTCACTATTGTAATATAAATTTATTGGAACTTTTTAAGTTTATCATGTACATCACTGACATCGATAAAGGATAAAGAAGGTGAGAAATTTCACCTTGCCGCAATGCTCATGCGTTCATCACCACGCTTGCTCAAGGCGGCTTTCTTTTAACGTGAAGACGCCTTTACTCAGCAGGCTAACAATTAGTTAGTATCTTTATTATGTTATTTTTTATTAAGACATCCAGCTGTCACGTTTTGGTCTACAAGCTAAAATTCACCTTGTCATCATGACATGTCAGTGACATTCAGCCTCCCTAAAGTTGCCAAAGCTATTACGAGGTTGATTACAAGTACAAATATCTATTCCTTGGTACAAAGATGAGACCCGTGTCCCTGCAGTAGGAACATTATAGGCTTATTGTGTATGTATAGGGATCAAAAACTATTTCAGAAAGATACAAGATATGCGTGCGTTTACACATACTGTACGAGAGCTTGTAAATGTGTGCGTGCACTACTCTCGTTGCATACTGAATTTACTGCGCTTATCTGTTTTGCGGTGATGGTCTGTCGTAAGACGTAAGCGGCGGTGTCGTAAAAATTACTTTATTTTTAGGGTAGCCAATATTTCGGAGTGTTTTTAACTATTGCGAGCTTATTTGAATATAATGTTATTAAAATTAATAAAATTGTTTGGCTAGTAGTAACATTCACAATGCTACAACTAACACTTAAAGGTATGAAGAAAAATCTCAATTTTGGAATTAAGGCTCTTTGTGATATAAAACGCTTTTTGTCGTTTTGTTATTGTCAGGGCACGGTTTAAATTAAATGAAAATTATGAAAACCCACTGGCAAAGTTGGACATTCGATTGTTTTTATATAGGTATCCATATTTGCTAAACCTATCATTAATAGTTTTAAATAAACTTTTAGTGAATTTGTCTATTGATTATATTTAAACACGCCCGCTGTGCTAAATGAAAATTTTTCTTTTTTTCCCGACACAAAAGCCTAAAACTAAACCTATGGAGTAAGCAAAATTCTGCAGGTAGGTTCAGTAAGAAAAAGCGCTTTTTAAAGAACTTTCGAGACTATGCTGTTACCCAAACCTGTTTCACAAAACCCATTGAACAAACCCAATCTAATTGCGCCTTAAGATAACGTTATGAAAGCAATCTCATGAAAAGATTTCGCAAAACCCTTGACGGTAGGTAAATTGATTTGACGACGTCAATTCAATCACTAAATTTTATACCAAGAGATTGCTTTCAATATTCTATATAATGTACTGAGTACACTCGAAGCAAGGCTATAAAGCGAAGTAATTAAAGGCACTTTATTTATTTATGGATTGAAAAAGATTGCAGAAAGCAATTTCTAATACATTGTCATTTATAAAAGTAGCGTATATTTATATTAGTAAATCAATTCCATTTGGTTTTTATTGGTTAACGACCTATTTTCAGACGTACTAAATATACACGCAAAGTTTAATACGAATCGGTCAAGCCGTTTTGGAGGTGTTTTGTAACAAACAATGACACGAAAATGTTACCTATGTATTGAAAAACTAACTACCCGGCAAACTTCGTACCGCCTTTTTTTTTAATTGTAAACGACCGACTCTCAGACTTACTGAATTTACACCCAACATTTTATAAGAATCTGTCAAGCCATTTTGGAGGAGTTCTGTTAGAAGCACTGTGACATCAAAAATTCGCAGACACATACCTTTAATAAGATATACAAAATATAAATAGATCAAATAATTACTCCTACTAATTTCTATTTAGCAAGTTTCTAATTTGCTCTCATAACCTTTTTATAAAGAGGTTCATGGCTAACTTATAAGTAAGTAACTTAAGTAAGTAAGTAAGTAGCAGTAGTAGTAGTGTAAGTTACTTTGTAAGTTTTTATGGTGTACAATAAAGAGTATTCTATTCTATTCTATTCTATTCTTATAACAACTGAATGGGTCGGTCTTGAAGGTTGAACGTGGCTTGCGAAGGTCGGTCCATGGATGGGTGATGGTCGATTATACAGCTCTTTTGTGCCTCGGGAAAGTTTGGGCAGCCGTTGGTCCCGTTTTTCACTGCAGATCTTTGACAGGCCTTATGGCGGGCAGACGCCCGAAAGTCGGGTAACAATCTGGTCAGAAAGTATTGTGTTACCCAGAAGTAACTGGATCACACAATACGAACTGCATTCTATTTGATCTCCACAACCTATTTTAGTCCTATTTTCATCTTCTTTATCTGAATTACTATCAACGGGACACAGATCTACACTCTGGAACTGATGATTTTCAGATAAAAATACCCAGTAAAACCTTATCCTATTTAGAAACTGACCCTAAGATCTCATATACAGCAGAAACGCATACGACATTTTAATTTATCTGCTAAGAATAATCTATGGAAATTGGTACAATATTTTGGTTTAAACATCAAGGTTTTTGTTCACGTGTAGCTCCGCCCACGTGCTCCTGATTCTGTTACATATTCCACTAGTATTCACTACCATCAACTAACACTTACTAATATACACACTACACTAACGCAGATACTACTTATTTGCGCTTATACCTACTTATTTATTTATAAGTAGAGTTAAGTATTAATTTTATTTCACTTAATAATAAATACTGAATAAAGATTTTTTCACATGCGTAGTATTTGCAACCGGCGTGAGTGTATGACCACAAGTATGAATGTAAACGAAACAAAAGAAATATGTCAGAATCGTAGCAGATGGCGTTCTGTATTTTCTGCCTCCCTCCATGAGAAAAAGGCGTGAGTTTATGTAAGTATATAAAGCTTCACAAAATTCACCTTAAACGCAAGGGTACATTTGGCCCACGTTTATTAGTAAAGGGACTTTAGTTTAGAGTAGTCAAATTAATAATTATAACTCGCAATTGGCTTTCCACGTGTACGAAATGAACAAATGCCAATCATCATTCGAATGTCCAGAAAATAATTAGTTACCAATTAATGAACACGAGACTACACTTAAGCCACAACTGTTGCTTAAATAATGAAACTGCCTAAGGTTCAACAATGAATAATAATAATGAAAAATGTAGTCGTTTTAGAAACATGACCAAGCACTTAGTTGAGTTAGAAATTAATGAACTGGTAGACCTAAAAGGTTATTTAGAAATAAAGCGTTTTGGGCGCTAAAAATTCATGAAACGTACCTACAGCTTTTAGAGTTCAGATTCTCATGCGTTTATTGAATACACGACATAATCAATTTTACTAATCATCTAAACAAGGTGCAAGGGATATCGTCGTTTTCACGTTCTGTTTCACACCCAATATGATTTAACCTTATACTTGTGGCGTAAATAAATAACTTCTTTCAATTTAAATCTCATTAGCTTAGAAAGAAATCACGATATTTTCTAGTTTTAAGAACATTTGTGTAGGTATATGTTACAGTTGTTACACACACACTGTTATTCACCTTTATCTGGTAAGACTGGAAGCCGATTATGTTGAATTATGTCGTAATTAGAACAATTCCAGGCAGATGATGGCTCAGTAGAAGTCTGAAATCTGTATTTGTGTCCAGTTGTTTAAAATTTTAAATACATAAACGTTACAGGCAAAATCTAGATGTAGGTAACTACTAATTATAGGTACACTTCGGTCTAATACTTCGGGAAAAAGTTATGTTATGTTAAAAGCAAAGAACTGTAATATGAATCATCAATAACATTGTCAAAACAAACTTCTATTTATAGAAAGAATAAAAATTCAACATCGAATGATACGGTTGTTCGTCACGTTCACGCCTAGCAGTTTTCTAAAGTGCCAGAAAACATCAATCTTCGTGTCATTTTCTGGAGGTGGACTTAGGAAAAATGGCTTCATCGACTTTACATCCTCAGAGAAATTTCGAAGTCATTAATCTTCGAAATACCAGGCGGATAATTTATACTTACTGGGAGACTGTTCATTTTTCAATATCCCATATATGAAAAGCCGTCGATTTCGAAATGACGTAAAATAATATTATCAGCTCTATAACCAATGGAGAGATGAAAATATTATGTGAATGATTTATTGGGATCCGCCATTGTTGCACAAAAGGGATGGAATGTATTCTCGGTATTGCACAATCGGTTATACAGGTTGTCTCATTCAAATGGGTCAGTATGGGAAAGTCTGAAACTATAAGACATACGAAGATCTGTTCTGAGGAACCATGTCATCGATTTTAATAAAAAGAAAAACTGCATTCATACATTTAAAAAAAAATGAATAAAATGCATTGTTTCCACATAATTTAATTTATTTTAGTAGGTGCTCGAAGTGACCACCGCTTTTAATATTCAACACGTTTAGGTAACGATCTTACAATAGCATTTTGTATCTTCGTGTGGTGAATTTGCGTTAAAATTGTCTGTATGGCTACTTTTAGGTCTACAACGGTGTCATAGCTTGTTTTGTACACTTCATCCTCAACGTAACCCGACAAGAAATACTCCAGAGGCGGTTTTGAAAAAGGCGGTGGTCACTTCGAGCACCTACTAAAATAAATTAAAGTATGTGGAAACAATGCATTTTATTCACTTTAGACATCATGTTTCATACAGACATTTGCTGCTTAAGACCTACACAATCGATATCTAAATAGATATAGTGTAGTTTTTTTTTTTCAAAATAACCGGGTTCGATTCCCGAACGGAGTACAGATGTTTTTTAAAATGTATCAATGCAGTTTCTCTTTTTATTAAAATCGATGACATGGTTCCTCAAAACAGATCTTCGTATGTCTTATAGTTTCAGACTTTCCCATACTGACCCATTTGAATGAGACACCCTGTATAGTGTTACTAGCTTATTTCCGTGCCTTTGTGCTTACAGAAGTTATTAACCTACGGGAACGTCCACCTGGTTAAAAAAAAAAATATGTGTGTTAACCTAACCTTTTTTTATCTCAAGGTGGGAAATCCTCATAGATGTCCCGCACCTTGGAGGGATCAAGGTGTGCCTCTTACTGACTTTAAACCACCACAGTGTCCGGTCTAACACGTGCGTTAGGGGCGGCAAGAACGTACGAAATCGCAAACAAGTAATATAAATCTAATCTAGGGTAACCTATTTAAATCTAAATTTATCACACATTCATACTTCCATAAGTATGTAGGTACTAGTTGGCAAAATGTGTTGCCGCAAATAATAAAATTTTACTCTTATCTTTGAGCTTAATGACGAGCGATACCGACTGGCTTTTTATGTATAGATAATAATGATGGCCATAACATCACGCATGTTTGAAACTCACATCTAGAGGCTATGCGCAATTGTTTTTACCGCCTGTACCCCCGCCGCAAAAAAGTAAACCATTTAAAAAGTTAAAAATAACACTTTCATATCGTTGAGTCATGAAACTTTCCGTCACGTCAGGGTACTGCTTAAGTAAGGAATGTTCCTAGTAGGTAGGTAATTATTTTAGCGGTACCCCTATGTGATATAAAATAATAATAAACCGCAACTAAATTAATTCACCCATTTAAGCGCTACGGTGCCACAGACTGGCACACACACACGCACGTAGCGGTCAAACTTAAATACACCTCTTTTTTCGTCGGGGGTTAAAAAAAGAACTTCTGCCTACCTTCTGTTGGCCACGTCTCACATAAAAACTGCTGTATTGCGCGGTAGTTTCCAATTCGCTGTTCTCAATGCTGGAACGGCCTGCTTCCACCTTGTCGTGCTGCCATAACAGTTGGAATTTATAGTGTGAAATACAAACAGCACCTAGGTACTGCGTGTTCAAAGGGACAGCAAACTTACCCAGTATTTCCACGCAATAAATTTTAGTGACCTTGTCGCTTTCAAATGTTTCAGCATACAAGTCAGTAGCATAACATTTTATTTTAGTTTTTCTTCCTCTTTCCCAACAAACACAAATAAACTACACCAACATAGCACTACACAATCGAACACAAAAACGTTACACATAGTTAAGTACACACGCACTATTTAAATAGTCTTATTTGAGAAGTCAACACTTGATAGAGTAATACAGTTCTATTTATTTAGTTTTTACTAATATACAGTTAGTATTTTATTTTTAAAGTAATTAAAATTGTATCGTAAAAGCTATAACCGCTTGACCGCCGGCTCTCAGGTTGCGCTCGCGTCTTTTGATTCATCACGTCATAGACTACAGACCACAGACCACAGACTATATGAGTGACAAATAACGCTGAAACGTGGGTGTTGGATAATTATTTTGTTTTATTTTTATTTTATTATTGTCTATTTTTTCTTTCTCCATTACTATTTTTTATGCCTTACAGAGGGCTATAGTATAGAAAGTGTGTTAAAGGCATTACAGCGGGCCCTATCACCAGTATTTGATGTTCTTTTTTTAAATATCGTGGCATCATGATGAGATAGGAGCTCAAGTCTTTTGTTTTTTTTTTGTTTTCTGACATGTTAAATTAAGTTATGTTGTAATATTTTAATAACGTGTACTTATTAAATGTATTTCCTTTCTTGTTCTCTTTCTTTCAGGTATTCTCTTAAAGGATTACCTTCCTAACAACAGTACATCTAGATATCGGAATCCAGCTGATTCAAAAGGCCGATAAACTGCCGGGCAAGACTGTTAGTGTCAACTATTAAAAACATTTGTACACTAGCCTATTTTGAATATTCAGTTTTATTTACTGTAACATATATTGTACAGTTGGTTGTTTTCCCCAAATAAATAAATAAATAAACATATTTAAATCTCACATTGTTAACATTACAAAATTACTTCGAATCTGGAAACACTACCTATTACTCATCGTCAAAATTTCTGTCAAAAAACGTACGCAATTTAGCAATAATTTTTAACAATTCAGTTAAAACCTGTACCCAAAATTATTCATAAACAATCAAGCTATTTTTAAAAGTCCCCGCAAAACTATTAAAACACCGGATATTCCCAAATATTATTCTGAATATGCAAAGCTAAATGAATTTATCCCCGGTTGAATGTAAAATCGCGGACCAACGAAATTTCCAACGATTGGCGAAATTAGCGTGGCTTAACGCGCCAATGGCGTAAATCCGATTTGTGGGTGATGAACTGCATATATTCGATAAAGATATGAGCGTACCAATGCATTATGGAATGTTACCATTCATATCGGATTTAATGTTGGCGTATTCAGACATACCTATTACTATTTAATTACTATACTGTCACCAGCTTTCCCGGCCATCTTCGTTCTGCCTTAGAATTAATAAAATGAATGTTGTGTTACCTTCTTAGTTTTAGCTTAAGGGCGAGACTCCACCAAAGCGGAGACGAGAAGACATGTATTTTACAACCAATCAGCTTGCGTCATTTTGACCTCCTATTGGTTAATTATAAGACATCTCCTCTCGTCTCCGCTTTGGTGGAGTCTCGCCCTAAGACTTGTCAAACGACAAGTTGACGTAAGACCTGATGATTACGATGACATGTCATCCAAGATGGCGCTGCATTTGAAAAGTGATAAAAAAAGAAAATTCTTGATATATTGTTTTTCGAGAACTTTTCATGTTTTATATTATTATCTCTCTCTTTTCTCAATCATACTGAATATTCACATAAAATTTCATAAGAATCGGTTCAGCCGTTTCGAAGGAGTTTTGTTACAAATACTTTGAAACGACAATTTCATACATACAATTTCATTCATTTTAATAAGATGACAACAAATAGATCCAAACCAATAATAACTACTACTACTTTTTATTTAGCGAGTCTCTAATGTAATCTTATTTAAACATTTCAACATATATATAACCTAACCTAACTTACTATACCTATCATATAGCTAACCTAACTACCTAACCTAACTACCTTAATGAAAGGCAATGAAGAAAAAAATACTAAATTCATCATTTTAAACTTAACTACTGCGCTGTGTGCCTCTATGTTGCATACAATTTATTAGGTTTCCCGGTCTACTTTAGAGTCCAAACAGTATAATAATGATGGTGTATATGAGGTCTCTGTCGTCATTATTAATTACGTAAACTGATTTCAGAAATACAAGACTTTTTTGTACTAAATAAAACCTCCCTCTAAGTTTAGTAACAAAATAAATTTCAGAACGTTATATGTTTATTGTGTTGATCCATTGTCATGGCGACACTATTAAACTTATCGTATTTTTTTAAAATTTAATACGAAACAATACCAATATTATTTGTATGTTGTCGATTCAAAATCCTTATTTAGATACGTTCCCGACTACGGGACGAACATCTACTTTTTGAAAGGTAGGAATAGTTTCTAAGGGAAAGCGAAATTGTTGTTTTTACTATATTCCAAACATATTTTTCATACTTACTCAACTTTTAAACCTTTCTTGGACTTCCATTAATATTTCAAAACCAAAATCAGCTAATTCGGCCCAGCCGTTCCTGAGTCAGAATAGCCGGAAATAACGAACAGCAATTGATTTTATATAAGTAGATTATTATAATATAGATTGTCTGCTTAGCCACGAAGCAGACCAAGTTGGGGTCGGCTTTTAGTTTAAACGAGAGCCTACTCTTCCAAATAGGTACTTGTCACATAATACCCTTAGATTAGTGAGCAAATCGATTTGACCACGTGAAAACCAAGTACTGATCTGTCAAAGTGTCAAAGCCTAGTATTAGCACAGTATAAATATTTATTTTAGGCTGTGGTATTAGTATGGAATGACAGCAAAATTTGCCTTCACTTGATAATCAAGATTTTCACGGGGATTTTTTAAAGAATGCTGGTTGGTGGAGACATTCCCCTAAAAGTAAATATTTTTATCAAATTGTATCACTTAGCGACTAATAATTATAACACAGCTGAATTTTTTACTTAATTTAGTTAGTTGAACTTCTACTGTTGTTCGTACAGACCCCAGCTCATCAAGTTACCCAATGTGTCAAATTTCTTTGATCGTTTTTCAACTTTATGTCAAAAAAATAAGGTTCATAATATTCAATTGGGAAAGTTTATGTGCTGGCGTCTGTACATTGATATCAATATTTGGTATAAGTACCAAAATAATGTCTGTCACCAAACAATAATTATTTTGGGTAAACTGACAGTTAAAACTATAATCATGTTGACATTTTAATGTGTTTCGAATCATAGACTAGGCATGGGTAATGAGGACACGGAATCCTTAATTTTGTCATGAATTATAATTAGAGGTGGTACTTATGAGTGTTTTGGTATTGAAAAAGACTTATTTATATTTATCTTACTATTGAAAAGAGTATGCTCAGATGGTTTGGTCACGTTGAAAGGATGGATAAAAGGCTACTAACGAAAGGTATTTACAAGGCAGATGTATGTGGGAACGCCGGGAGGGGACGCCCTAGAAGGACATACATAGACCTTATTGGTGAGGTTCTTCAGAAAGGTCAGGTGCGTAGTACTCGCAACCGGGGCGTGTGTGTATGACAACATATTGTATGAATGTAAACGAAGCAAAGGAAGTATGTAAGAACCGTAGCATATGGCGCTCTGTAGTTTCTGCCTACCCCCATGGGAAAAAGGCGTGAGTTTATGTATGTATGTAAAATAGAATACTGTTAAAGTATAAGCTTGAATACAAGTTAATGCCTTCTACTTGTTCAAAATATAAAATCCACAAATGCAACTGTAAGACTGATATTATTTCTTACTTTGGCACGGTACACTAGAGTTTTCTTTAATATTTTCCTCTGTTGTAGAACTCTACTAAATATATAAATTTAAAATGAGCTAAGCGGAAACTAATGTTAAAATATACATAACAAAATACAAGTAGTTCATACAATTTTAAATGCTAGCAAAGTTTAATGAAGTTTTATAAGCAGGCTGCTTTTTAAGTAATTTATTTTGATTAAAAAACTTTCCGTAGATGCGGAATAGTTTGTGGAAAAATATACCTACTTTGTTGAAACCGTAGATATTTCATTTAAGAATTTGTGTACAGACGCCAGCACATAAAGTTACCCCAATGTGTCAAATTTCTTTGATCGTTTTTCAACTTTATGTAAAACAGAATAAGGTTCATATTCAATTGGGAAAATTTGACACATCGGAGTAACATGATGTGCTGGCGCCTGTACTTCAAAACTGTGGTACATTACAAGAAATATAATTTGAAATACAGGGATACCGTTTAATTATAGGAGTGAAAATTGTTGGAGTAATATCATTTTTTAAGTTAGTAACTTTTAATGGATTTTTATTTTACTACAAAGGCGTGAGTATATGAACTACCATGTTTGTACCGTTTTTATAAACTACCATGCGACGTCGAGTCGAAAGAACGATAAATAATAATTTTCCTTTTTAACGAATCTAATTGAGAGAACTTTTAACACCAGATGGTTGATATCTAAAGATTTACAGACATTGTCATTTGTTTTTTTTTATGAACACATATATTAAAGCACCTGCTACCTTTTTGTGTACATTGAAATGACAATACATTCTTACATAATAACCAAGCACAATATATTCGTGACGCTCATCTGTCCCTTGGGAATTCAATTAGTAAGCCCTACAATACAATAATTAATACTAAGCTAAATGTAATGGGTTATTATTGTGCGTACATCACGTTAATGAGGGCATAAATTGTTGGCTTACACGAAACTACTTCAAGGCTTATCACGAACAATAGGTATGTATGGTCGGATTAAACAAATAAAGTTGTTATGTAAAAAAACGGGTTGCTAGGCTCAGTGAGGGGCATAATTTAAGGGAAGGTTTATATCTGACGGAACATGCGTCGCGTATTATCGGTCGCGTAACGCCAGAACAGACAAATGTATAGAAAAACTCTTGACGGTTCACACTCAACAGATGATGCGTTAGTGCGTCGAGGTACCTACATTGTCGCGGTCGCTCGGCGCATGTTCCGTCAGATATGAACCTTCCCTAAAGGCGTGAACGAGTGAAAATAACCTTCTTTTAATATGCAATCAACTATGAAGCCATCATCATCTGCTTGCATCATTTTTCCCAACTATGTTGGGGTTGGCTTTCAGTTTAATCGAATACAGCTGAATACCAGTATTTCACAAAGAGCGACTGCCTGTCAGACCTCCAATACCCAGTTACTGGATAATCCTTAGATGAATTACTGATTGTCAGATTTTCGGGCTTATAACTGTCTGTCACGGCTGTCATAGATTTACAACGGACAGCCAGGACCAACGGCTTTATGTGCTTCCCATGGCACTTGAACACAGGCAGGAGGAGTCTTGACATGTAATGTGTGGTCACCATCTGCTTACCAACCTTGTCAAGCGTAGCTTAATTTTCGATCAACCCGTGAGGATGTTATTAGTTATCCACAAGCAATCAACTATGAAATTAGAAACAAATAAGTGTTGGATCTCACCAACTGTAATGTAGGTAGAAACTTAGATGAATTTTTCAAAGAGTATTTGAAAAATGAAGAATAGTCTAAAATAAATTGCTCTAGCTATATTGTTTTAGGATTTCGGGAACATAAAAGAAACTTCGGCATTTTATGCTCGACACTCGTTTTTTTTTCAAAAACAAGACGATTATGATGAATTATTTTGTTACATACAAGGTAAAAAAAACATCTTGTTCGAGCCACCCTGATCGAGTTAAGAGGAAAATACTACATTTTACGTTGAAAAAAAACAGAAAAAACGTGTTATTAGGAGATTTTCCGCTTGGCGTCGTATCTCTTTTCCTGAAAACATTTACTCCATGGCTACAAATAACAAGTAAAATCTTTAAATCGAGCTTCCATTACATTGACAGAAAAAACAAAATTAATAATTCCGCAATGGACAGGGCTACGTCGAAAAATCCATCATCCGTTTGCGGAAACAATACATATTTGCACAGACTGATGCACCCGGCTTTATCAGACGGTTAGTAGTAACATAGAACCAAAAGCCATTATACAGAGATTTTACGCCGCGTTCCGTCGAATTTCATTTCAAAATGCCCACTGTAAATATTGTACTGCATTGAGACCATCGCAGTGTTTTACCGCTATTGCATTCTTTACAATCCATTGAGTCTTTAGTGAACAACAAATAAAAGCTGTTTCATAGATGCGGGTATAAAACGCAATATTCCGTATATTTTCTGAATGGTCGACGCATACGATGCAGTTATGTGGAATGTATGAATCGCCGTCATGTATAAATACGCATTGGTGCGATAGTAATACGATATTCGGATATATGCCAATTTTTAACCGACTCAAAAAGGAGGTTATACATTTGGCAAGTTATTTAAAATGTACCACTGATTTTTCACATCGATTCGATCTCCGATTACAAGTCCGAATCAAGTAGATTATTTTTCTATTTCGGCGGTGACGGAGGAGTGAAAGAGTTGGAATACGATACTTAAAATTTATTGGTTTTTGGTGTTATAGTATTTACTTAGTGAGGAATACTTTATGCGAGTACCTCTCTAATTTCTCATTCTCTCACAAAAAAAAACTTTATCCAAGCTAGTAATGTCTAATTTTTTTAACGAAAAAACCACCGTCGGCTTCAAAACCCCGTTATTAAAACCAAAAATCACTTTGTTCGGTTTCAAACGTCAGTAACAAAATAAAAATATCTATAGACACAGGTTGTTATATTTAAAGTCGTTCGTAACTTACTCTTAAATCTTTACAACATAAAACAAAATAATTGTTTCAAAAGATCGTTATTGAAATGATACTATTTAGTCATGTTTCAGAGTCACCTTGTTAGCATCCAGCTACTTCAAAAGACCGACCGTTTATTCAAATATAAATATCAAAGCAAAACCGTTCTCTCATTTCCTATTTTTCTTATCAATGACAGAAGTTTTGCAAAATGTAGTTGCTTCTAGTTTTTTACGTAAGCTGGTTGGAGGCAACGCTCGCTGTAGAGTATTGAGCTAGTTTGAAAGCGTCCATTACTGTTTGTGTTCATATGCTGTGTTGGTTATTGTTTTGATTTCAACACAAAACTTTGGCAAAATAAGATTTGGTTTCGGTTTCGTCACAAAACAATGGAAAAATTTGTTTTGCTTTGGTAAAATAATTGGCACTTTTATTAAGCTTGGGGTTGTTTTCAGTAGGTAGTCCAGGCGTATATTTTTATATTGTCACGCGCGGAGAGCATTTTAATTACAGTTCTAACGGAGTTTTAAATGCGGAATTTCCGCAAGAATTATGCTTTCGTGAGTTGTTAGACGATCAATAGGCCGAACGCAATACCCAATGCGTTCCATGGCAAGTGACATTGCGGCAATCCCAGACGCGTGGGATGTGTAGGACTCCTTCGATAAGGACTGATCCCACAATGCTTTAGATAAAGACAAATGAAAGCAAAGGTCAAAAAAGCAAAGATCTTTTTTTAATAAAAGTTGTTAGCGGGTCCTTAGCAAAGGCGTAATATAATAAAGAAAATGCAGCTCCAAATAAGGAAAGAAGCGGTAGAGATATGACTCGCAGGTTCCAGTTGTTGCTCCCGTGGTGCTGCTGCTACCCGGTGAAGCGTAAACTAAAACAATATCACCTGTATAGTAAGAAAATAACAATATTTTCTTTTCTGAAAGATAGTATGTCCGTCTAAAATTTTTTAATTTGTTTTTCTTCTGCCTCGGCTTCCATTACATTATCATACTTGTGTAAGAATAAAAAGCTCTGTAAGAGACTCGTATTAAAATGTGATTAGTAAACAAAATAAGTGCATAAATGTATTAGCACACACAAAAAGGTTACCTAATATAGGGAAAGGTTGCGATTGGAGTAGCTCTTTCATTAGACCACCAAGGTATTTCCAAAACTATACAATTTTGCAGACCCAAACTAGTCGAAACGAGTCCATGTTGACTCAGTTGCATCCCCCTCTTGCCTCAGTGACAATGTGATACGTAGCAAAGAGTGACGCATAGGTTTTGCCTTGAAATAAGATCATGTTGGAAAGAATTTCACAAAAACTTCTAAAAAAAACTCAATAACACACATAAAAAGAAATATACTACCGATAAAAGTCACCCCAAAAACCGACGATCATTATTTAAAACGCTATATCAATACAAAGTGAGCGTAATAAGTGCGGAGAAGACATATCAGTCTAGTAAACTCCAATTTCCGTCCCCTATTTTTTCGATTCCCTCAGCGTAGCCCACATACATTCAGGTGTGTACCTGGGGCTAATAATTTAGGGGAGGGCATAACTATTTGGCGGCAAACAGAGGGTGTTAGAAGTAATAGCTGCAATCTCGGGCGACGCACCGACGACTGCGCGTCTCACGAATTTCCCAGGAGAATGTCGAAGGTTTGTACTATTGGATTTCGATTAGTTTTTCATGGAATATTCTTTTAAGCTGACCACTGTTCTGATTTTTATTATTGAACGGCTCTAAATGAAACTATGATTCATTCAGATTTGTCATAATTTAAAATAATTGAAGTGGCCAAATGTAACGTGTATTGGAGTTGATATTATAAAGTTGTTAACTCGTTAATAAACGTGACAAAACATCACATTACTAACTACATATTTTTAAGTGGCAACGTTATTTTGTAGGTAGGTACTATAACGGATAACGATTATAAAAGCATTTCAAAACTAGTCTCCAGTACTAAGGAAACATGCATATTACTTACCTACCTATCGATATATCTCGCCTAAAGAAATAGATAAAAAGATATAAATATGGTTTCTATGCACTCAGAAGGCCGGTTTTGCTACCCACGCACGCCATTTAATTAGTTTTAGAATCACATTATTGCCCGCCCACACGAGCTAGTAGAAAAAGTGACTACTAATCGACTAACTTCCGAGAACTAATAGTAGGTAGTATAAATATAGGGAGTTTAATTTTACCTTTAGGGAATTATAAATTCATTTCAGACGAGATGTGGGGAAAATCTATTTATTTTGAAAGTGCAGTCGCGGTCTTACATAATAAAGGGGCTAATACATATGTGATAAAAGTAGGTGCATGGTTACATTTATGACAGCTACCGTTAATATTGAACTTTCATCATACAAAGTACACATCAGGACTGGAATTACATGACTTGATTCCGCCATCACCTTTCTACCATCGGACAACCCGGTACCCGCTCGGTGTACGGCGAGTGTTCATCCTTACATCGTTGGCACTTCCACGATTCGGACTAAGCGTTTCGCTTCGTCGTTTACACCGCATACATCGAAGGACTGGAACAACTTGCCTGCTGCGGTCTTCCCGTCTGACTATAATTAGGTGTCTTCAAGGCTAGAGTGAATAGGCTCTTAATAAACTAGTGCGCTTCACCATCACTGATTGCATCACTGCTTACCTTCAGGTGGGATTACAGACAAGCACTGGTTTATACCTAGTATAAATTGAGAACAGCGGTGGCGGCCCCGACTTACGAACAGTAAGTCGTAGGTTTAAACCCAGGCAGGCGCATTACTTTGTGTAATTTATTTCATCACCACTGCTCTCAAAAACGGTGAAGGAAAACATCGTGAGGAAACCGGCATGTCCTAGAACCAAAAATTTGAAGATATGTGACATCTACCATTACCATCTAGCACTGGGCCTGCGTGGTAGATTATAGCCCATACGCAAAATACGCGCTTTGACGTGGAGTTGCCGATACCAGCCCGGTATCTTTAATCTTAATACCTAGTATTAAAAAAAAAGTTAAACTACTTTCATTACTAATATCACAGTATAAATATTAATACAGTAGGACGAAGCCTTTGATCTCTGGAAAAAAACCGACAACTTCTACACACGTTAGACTTGAATAATACCTCCCGTACTACGAACATCGTTTTGTTCGCAGTGCGGGAGCGGCTTTCCCGCGTCTCGCCCCTCACACCCCGCACGATTGCCCTGTCTAGACGGTTTCGTCGGACGACTGTATGTTTTTAGACTGTGCTAATACTATACTACTACTAAAATATTCTCAGCATAAACATAAATCAATTCAAATCCTAATTATATTTCTAAATTAAAATTCTTTTACACAATATAAAAATATTTTCAGCCATTATTTCATTTTCAAGGATATAATGGAACACTAATGACATCATAACTCCTGTTTTAAGACTATAGTAATCGTAAAAGGCAACAGCTTTTGTTGTACGACTTTCGAACGAAAAAGTCTGTTGTCCATAAAAAAGTGCGACATCTTATAACATTTTATGATCTAACGAATATCATATTTCATGAATTCATGACTACTAAAACTTTTAATTGAATTAGTGCTTAGTCATTATTTTACGGTCTACATATTTCAGTGTACATTGGCTTGATTTTTATTCCAAGCTTTGTCTGCTTTTATTTAAAACAAGCAGACGTCACGTGGTTTCACCCGCGTAGTTCCCGTTCCCGTGGGAATACAGGGATAAAAAGTAGCTTATGTCACCCGGGGATAGTAGCTTCTCAACGGTCAAAGAATTTTATTTATTTATTCATTAAAGGTAAACCAACAGCTTCTGTATACAGCATTACATTAGAATAATAGTAGAGTAATAAGATTCAGACATATACAGTCGCCAATAATAGGTCGACCAACATTCAAGTGAGTGAAAAAACATTTAATTATTATTAGCTTACTAATTATCAAAATTACAAATAATCAAATTAAAGTTAAAAAGAAAACATAATGAAATTACAAATACATACACAATGACAGCTAATGAGATAAAAATGACAACAAATTTAAAATTAAAATAAAATAAAAATAGAAACAAAACAAAATAAAATATTCACACCTATCAGAAATGAATCGGTAATTTTCAAATCGGTTTAGTAGGTTTTGAGTTTATTCATTACAAACATACACACACAATTTTTTCCTCTTGTGTTGTCTTTATCACAGTAAAGGTTCATCAAAATCCGTTCGATACTTTTTGTGAGGCAAATAACAAACATTTTTTTTTTTTTTATATAGTGGGTCTGCTCTTGACCTCAATCTTGTCCTGCGGTCAGAGATGAGGTCGGCGATGGAACGAGCTTACCCATAAGAAGCCTATTAACTCGCGACTTAAACAGATTGGGGTCATACGAACTCGGGAACACTGATGCAGGCAGGGAATTCCACTCCTTGGCTGTGCGCATAATGAAGGAACAGGCAAAGCGCTTCGTGCGAATGTGTGGAACATCTACAAGGAATGGGTGATAACCTGCAGTACGTCTGGATTCCTGATGGAAGAAAGGAGACATCCATACATCTTCACAAAGTTTCACATTTGCAATACAAATAAGATGCAAAATGTATTTACGGAAAAACATTCAGTTATTTACTATCCTATTAAAAATGTATAAATAGGTACGTAGAGACTATTATGATAACTATTTTAAGACAGGTTTTAGATCTAAAGTTTTTAAAACCCTTATTTCTTGATGAACATTATTACTTTCTGGACCTTTACTTAACCACTACGTTCATCAAAAACCTTACAAATATCTATTTATACAAAAAAACTGCGTCACAGAAAACAAACACGCATTCAACTGAACCATTCCATTTCCAAATACCGACATGCAAACATTTTCCACCTAAGAAATGACGTCACGCCGTAAATTGTCACTAAAGAAATCCACCAGAATATCGGAGTGTCCAAATGAAAACGACGGTAATGTATAATTAGGGCTTGATAAGGGTCTGACAGTCGTATTTGGGACAGGAAGGCAGGCTCACTAGCAATTTGGAAAGGTGCACCTGACGTACAGATATCATTAAATTTAGTATACCACTAAAATAATACACACGGACAGTGTTGAATGTTGATGAAAGTGTAGATGGTTTAGGTAGTCAACATCAATTCATATTAATTTTAAATGGATGTTGAAATCTATTGTTGGCTGAAAACTTTCTGCCAATACCTTTATAATCTAGAGCAATGGGAAGGTAACACAGATATAGATAGACCTAGATAACGCAAGAGCAAGTTCTAGTTCTTGTGCCTAGCTTACGTACAAAAAATCGTAAATGGCCACTTTCGCGCTCCTTTTCCTTCAATAGGTAAGTCATTTTGTGATTAGTAATACTGCGTAGTTAATTAAAAAAAAACAATTATTTTTAATCTAATACCCTCAGTAATACCCGGTAATACGAAATTTGAGAAAAACAAAACATTCGTGCTACATTGCGTACAGTCAAAAAATGGCGCGCTTGGTTTTTATACAGTTCGTGATACTTGCGTTATCTAAGTTGGTAATAATAACAACAAAAACAAAACCTTTAGTTTGTGTTTTATTTTCCCTAACAAGATATTAAGCTAAAAATATTTATTACTGCGTGTGTGTATAGTATGACCAAACAGATACATGGACGTAAACGGAGCAAAAGAATTATGTCAGAATCGTAGCTGGTGGCTTTCAGTAGTTTCTGCTTTCCCCCATGGAAAACTGGCAGGAGTATATATGTATTTACTAAAACTACTATAATTAGAATTACCATTTTTGTTTTTTTTGTTTTCATTGTCGGTTTGCTGTGGCATGTACGACCACAGTGGCAAAAAAAATATTATTTCTGCTTTTACTCAAAAAAACTGCGGTTCCAATCATTTGCAGCTACGGTTTGCTGTAAATAATTTTCGAGGAGCGTGACGGATTAAACACTCAACAAATCCTGTTACTAACACAACGTAAAACATGCAACGAGTTGTGACATCCAGCGTAGTAATGCAACATGACGTCATTAATGTCCTTAGCTAAGTCTCTTTTCAGTGCCACCCTCGCTGAGGCAACTAATCTCCTAATACCGTTGTAGGGTGAGGTGCATCCCTAATCCTTATTACGTCACCTGGTTTCTATACAGCTACTTTTATATCTATCACCCTATTGTTCGTAAATTTACCTCAAACGTAGGGCATTATTAAAGTCAATAAATAAATCCTCAGGAATTTTATGTTCTACCTCACCTTTGTCCAACGAAACGAAATGAAAGAGACGTGAGAGGATTTTTTTCCTTGAAAGTAAAACAGTGTGAAACCTTCATTTTCCTCGATTAAGTAAACGTTGGAAAAGAAAATGCTGGAACAATGTTTCTGCGAAACACGGAAAGGTGTATGCTTCATGTGAACTCGCAATTACTTTCATAGAAATGATTCATCGTTTAACTGTTGGTGAAGTTAATTCGAAGAAGTCAGTATAATCATGTTATTATCAAGGTTATTTATCGGTATTTTCATAAGTGACATCCAACTATGGCCATTAGGGTTAAAAGAGCCTCTACGCCCACGAGTAATACAGTAGGCCCCAGGCCAGTATAAGCTAACCTTGTAATCCATTAAAGCTATCCACCGATAAAGCACTACGTTCGGTGACTCCCTAACAGTCAGCACCACAATATTAGTAAAATTAGTAATTATACTGGTTGTGAAGTATTTAATTGTAACTCGACTTAATCTTCTCGTTACGACAAAGAAGATGAAGACTGGGCTTTGCACATAATTCAGCCAATAATCCTCCTTCAGATAGAACACAGACTCACACGTGCCTAGAATGGTGAATGACACAAGTCTTCATGTTTTAATTCTAAGTGATGCGAGTTTCCTGACGATAATTTAGTGTGAAAAGAAGAAAACGAACGATGCTTTTAATAAACAGGCCACTAGTTCCTGTCTGAAGATCACAATTACAAAGTAATCAAAACATATTGCATCATGATCATTTTTAGGGTTTAGTGATCGTTTCGAAAAGTGTGGGATTATAACTAACTAGCCGTTTATTTAAAAAAGAGGTAACCCTCCTTTTGGACTTTATTAAAAAAAAAAAATACTGAATACATAAATAATATTTTATTTAAAAAACAATATTGCAAACTAGATACAGATCTTAGTATGTAATAAGGCAGTTTGTAATGTATTGCATACTAAATCTTAGGAAATATCGATTGACTGTGTCGCATGCATTGAACATCCCTATTTTTGACGTAACTATGGTCCTTTATCATTCAAATTCAAATTCATTTATTTTGTGTACATAGGTTAGAAGATGTAAAAATATAAATATTACAGAGTCCGTCTATGTCCCGCCGTCTATTTTATTTTAAAATTAAATCATGTCATTTATGTATTCACAATTAATTAGGTCTACAATTTATAACAATAACATGTCAATTTTCAAATCAAAATCATACAGCAAATTCACAATTAATTAGATGAGTATACAATTTCTAATGATAACATGTCAAATTTCCAAATTAAATTAAATCATTGTCAAAGTCACTTAGGTGTTATCCACTTAGGTTATAGAAAAAAAAAATCTGCATACATAATTTGCCGATGCTCTTAGCTCCAGGGCCAACAATGTATGGGCGGAGAGCAATCTCCTTTAAAATGGTTCGAATTTGCCTTGATTATACTTATGTTAAATATTTGTGGGTACAGTACAAAGTAAAGTTTACGTTAACTCGATCGAGTATGTATGAAACTCACACCAATTCCACAGAAGATAAAACATTATAAACAACAAACATTATAAGCCAACATGTACCTGTATTCTGGCAAATATTCATAATCATTCATTCATTCAAAATTGCGAACATGAAATCCTTTTTGCTCCAGAATAAAGCACCTAGGAATTACTTTTCGTAATCAACCGAAATATTTACGCAGCTAATTCACGCATTACATCATTCGGCTTAACTAACAATAAGTAAACAAACAACTGAACGCGCGCTTGTAATTAGTCAGTAGGTATTTAGTTCGTGTTCCTAACTTTTACATGAGAAGTTTTCACAGGTGAACGTGTTATTAATGTATTTAGTAGGAGCATACATATTTTAATAGAATGTTTCCGAAACAAATATCATAACTGTAATGAGCTTTTCCCCAGCTTTTACTAAAGAGACTATAATCTTCCCAAAGTTGTTGGCGTGTCAACAATATTTGACAATATACATACATACATACATACATAAACTCACGCCTTTTTCCCATGGGGGTAGGCAGAAACTACAGAGCGCCATATGCTACGATTCTTACATACTTCTTTTGCTTCGTTTACATTCATACATGTTGTCATACACACACGCCGGTTGCGAGTACTATGCACCTGACCTTTCTGAAGAACCTCACCAATAAGGTCTATGTATGTCCTTCTAGGGCGTGGCCCTCCCGGCGTTCCCACTTACATCTGCCTTGTAAATACCTTTCGTTAGTCGCCTTTCATCCATCCTTTCAACGTGACCAAACCATCTAAGCATACTCTTTTCAATTTTTGTTACTGCATCTTCTTTTAAACCACAACGTTGATTTATCACATCATTCCTCAATCTGTCATTCATTGTTACACCACACATACTTCGCAAGGAACGCATTTCTACAGCATTTATTTTACTTTCATGTCTTTTTTGCCACGCCCAACATTCACTTCCATACGTTAGTGTAGGCACCAGCACACCATTGTGAACAGCCAGTCGTGCCTTTTCGGACATCGACATGACGATCGATTTGACAATATAGCCTTATCAAAACAATGTATTTCATGGTCAACAAGTTTTTATTTTTAACACGTACATTATTATAAAGTAATAGCTGTACCCTGCCACGCTTCGCTGTGGCACATTGTGATTGAATGGTTAAAAAAAAGAAAAAAAAAGATAATACAATCCTATATCATGCTAAAATTTCAGCTCGATCAGTGCAGAACTTTTTAAGTTTTTGAAGCATACACAAACCAACATAACATTTTAATATATAGATACATAGATAGATAGATAACAAGACTAGTCAACCACATTTTAAAGTAAAATATGCAATGCCATTTCGTTAAAATCTGGTAAAGGAAAAGAAAACTGGCACCTCTTGATAATATTATCAGCCTAGCCTTATCCCAACTATGTTGGGGTCGGCTCCAGTCTAGCTGGATGCAACTGAGTACCAGTATTTAACATGAAGCGACAGCCTGTCTGATCTTGTCTAACCACTGGCTAACCCCTTGTTTAAACTGGATGACAGACTTTCGAAGCTCTGGCCACCCGTAACGACTGTCAAAGATCCACAAATGACAGCCAGGATCAAAGACTTAACGTGCTTTCCGAGGCACGGAGGAGTCTTGATATGTAATTAATGGTCACTCACCCAGTTATCGACCTCGGCAAGCGTAGTTTAAGCTTTGACCGTTCGAGAGGCAGTTATTATTAAGCCACAAGCTCCTTATCTCTAGTTATTAGGATGATACATAAATAAAAACATCTCTTATACTGAATTGACCGAAAAAAGTGTTGTCTTAAAGCTAGCCGTTATAAAACTAAAACAATCAGTCTGACCCATCCTTTTAGTGACTTGAAGTAACAGCTAGTTCACGGGAATTCAAGATTGAAATGTTCGTGAACAGCGTGAACTATAAGCCGAGTACCACCAGGCACACGTACTATGATATTTATTTATTTATTTGAAGGTACACCAACGACTTATTCACTAGAGACATACAAAAGAATAAGGATAACACAAATTAATATTTTTTTAGTGAATTTGTCACTTACAGGCGTACACAGCTCTTACATGAAAAAAGAAAAAAAAAATATAAGAAAGACATAGAGAACAAAATCATAAAATTTACACAAATGAAATTGAAATAAAATTTTAAAATAATAATACAACTTAATTGAAATTAAAATGTTAATACATGTAAAAGTACAATAAGAAGCAAAAATGAGTGCATCAATACAACATGTGTGTGACAGCATTATCAATAAGTTAAAAAAGGAGGCACCCGTGGCAAACATTAAAAAGAAAAATGTGAAAATATGATATTGGAAATAACTGACTGATTAAAAGGTAGGTATATTTTCTTAATAGCATAGCGTGTACCAAAATTCATTCGACCAGAGAATTCATACCACATACCTAACTGAAATACGTTTGCAATACTAGAACACGACAGATAAATTATATTATTACTTAATTAATTTACTTACACGTTGAGCGACACGAGCTTTAGATTAATTATAAGTTTAGGTAATAATCTTTGTCACTTCCAGTTATTATCACATTATTGAGGTTACAACTAAAACTAGGTTGTGTTTTTCATCCTATCAAATTCCAAAGTACATTTCTGTCGTCAGAAAAAGAGAAAAAATATTGTTTGTGCCTTTTAAAAATGCAAAGCCCGCATTTTGCAGACGCCATTTTAAAAATCCTTTCCATTTCTATTGAATTTTTAAACAAAAAGACTTTCGGCTATCTGAAACAAACTTTACAATTCAAACTTTTGGATTAGGCGCAATCTTTGTTAACTTTGAAAAGGATCTTGGCTGATAATGAGTCGGGTTTACGGAGGTACTACGGTTGGTTATACCGACATGTTTATTCGTTCGTTTTAAATTCCTCTGGCTTATACCTGCCACTCCGTGTGGGTAGAATTCCCGTAGGATCAGTTCGATCTCTGGGTAAAATAGAAAACCTTGTGTGTTCGACGTTAAAGGATCTAACACCTGTCTGTTTGGTATCGATTGAAGAAGTTATTTATTAGTTAACAAAGAAACTACATACTTTCCAGTTTACCTAAAAAGGCTTGGGTAAAGTAAAAAGGTTTAACATATAGATATATACTTACATTCTATTATGAAGTTATAACATGCACAAGGTTTGATCTTCTAGGTTAAACACCGGTTGTTAAGATCGGTCCGTGGATAACCGACCACCCATAACATATGAAGAATCTTTCGCATCTCGGAAAGTACGTAAAGCCGTTGGTATGGGCTAGTTTTCAACCAATCTGACAACTAGTGTTAATGAGAAACAAACTACCGACATTCAATTGCATCCATTATTGGAAAAGGCTATACAGACCATACTTAAGTATTTTAACAATAGTCCCTTTACTTAACTAGTCAATTACCGCAATCCAGACACAATTAAATTACTATTGTTTGCGGACACCGGTGTCCACGCGGAGCCTAATGAGATAAATAGAGGGTAAGTATTTTTATCGAATAGAAATAAAGTAATAAACTCTAAAATAAAAAATTAATCTTCGTTTTCATAAAAAATAAAATTAAAACCAAAGCTAAACTTTTATCCTATTACTAGCTGCTGCCCGCGACGTCGTCTGCGTGAAGGTTCTACAGCACCAAATATACCTACCTAAGATTCTAGTGTCGCTATAGCATTATAAGTTAACAACTTTTAAAATAGCATTAAAATATAAGTTACATGAAGAGAGTTTTTTTGTATTTTTTTTTATTTTGCAATTTTTAGTTTCTTTTTATGTAAGAAAGTCTTTCAAAACTTGAAAGAATCATTGAAATCGGTTAATAATTGCAAAAGAAGTTCTTTCTAAACCTTTTAAAGTAGACAGGCGTAATGTTATGGGAAATACATAAACCATGCACAGACATGTGTCTGTAGCTATTGCGAGTAATTTGTTGTTATGCGTTGAAGAGTTCCATCGCCTGTCTTCTTCATCAGTTTTTCTACACGAAATGATACTTGCTAAATGTAAATGCTTGATTTGTCACCAAAAAAAAATGTAAAAATCGGTACATGTTTTCCTATATTATTTGAGGAGTTCCCTCAATTCCTCGAAGATCCCTCATCAGATCTGAGGTTCAATACTAATGAGACCAACCTTTAAAAAAAACGATTTTTGAAAATCGGTCCATAAATGGCGGAGTAATCGCGTAACAAACACACAAAAAAAAAACACCGTCCAATTGAGAACCTCCTCTTTTTTTTTAAATCGGTTAAAAATACGTTCAAAGGTATATACTTACCTTATAACACTTCCCTATAAACTACGTTGATAATTATACTGCCAGGAGCCAAAATGTAAAGATAGTCAGGACTGGTGGCGCGGGAGCAAGCGACGTACAGGTGCCCGTGTGAGAAGCAACTCGTCCTGAGATCTACACCCGCTGCTCTGAATATCGGCTCCTGCGATTTATTGATTGTCATCACTAAGCAAACACTCACGGGGAACTGTACGCGCTCGAACTGGATCGGGAAGCTATGAAGTATAAGGGGAATGCGTTGTATAAATACTGCCTTGCCGACGCCACAACCCGTAATAATTTCCACCTCAATGGTGTCTGTGGAGAGAGATGACTTTAAAGCACCACCCGTTACACAACTTTGGAGGAGATTTGTTCCTAAAAAGCATAATCGGGACGCCGACCTTCATTCAGCTTGATGGTATGCGCTGGAAGTCAACTTGCTGACAGGAAGTTCAAAAATTCCACGGGATAATGTGTGGCGTCATCTTGCTCGACGACAGTGCTTATCGACGTATAGACCACTTCATTCCCCTCAATGTCCGAGAGAATGCATTCTTTAATTGCTGCAGCATGATCATTTTTGGGCGCCAAAATGGCCCTCTCACACGAATTCTGCTGGTGCGCTATACGACTGATGTCCACGTACACACAGCGAATGAGTTCTTCGAAGCTGGATACCACTCTACCGAGAGACTCTGAAAGCACCGCCTGTCCACTTCTCTCTTCTGGTAAAGTGCCTTTGCCAAGACTTAGAAGGACATCGGAGAATTCTTGAGCGCCTGCAATGCCGCCGAGCCGAGCTCTTATATTAATGGTCAAGCGCAGCGTACGAACTTGTGACCACAACGAAGATCGTTTCACCGAAGCATTCATCTCGTCAGCCCTCGATCCCCGCGTCAACTCGGGAAGCGTTTGCCTGAAATCGCCACCGAGCAGAACTGTGACACTACCCATCAAATAATCGTTCCTGCAGATGCCCTGCAGGGTTCTGTCCACGGCCTCAACTGCCTTCCTTTTGAAAATCGTACACTGATACGATCCCATATGATACGATCCGAACTCTGCTCAAGATTTTAAGGGTTTTGTTGGAACTTCAATTTGTCAAAACGAATTATACGATTCAACTTTTATGAAAAAAATGCACATTGCCATCTATGAATTTTAAGAATAACTAACTACTAACCTCATCAACACGTTCAAAATTTAAATTAATTTTCAAAAAGTGTTTATGTGTTACTTGATTTGATTTTTATACATTCTCATAGATGGCGCTGATTCCAAATTGTCTTTATACTACTAACATTCATTAAACTATGTTCCTCTCCTTTGTGGGTGTACTACCAGGTACACCTCTGCCTAGCCCTTCGGGAATTACAGGCGTGACGATATGTATGTATGTATGTAACCTCACCAACACGATCAAAATTTAAATTAATTTTCAAAAAGTGTTCATGTGTTACTTGATTTGATTTTTATACATTCTCATAGATGGCGCTGATTCCAAATTGGCTTTATACTACTAACATTCATTAAACTATGTTTCTCTGCCAAAGTTACTTAAATGGCGAAGTTTTTATAGTGTAAAGCTAGATAATAGCATAGCTTACACAAAACCAACATTTAAATATGCGTCCTTTGATTACACGCTTCCACAGAATGAGTAAGAAGAATAAAGATTCCCTGCTCCTCCCCCGTAGGTGATAGCGTGATAATATATAGCCTATGTGTTGACCCGACCTCTTAGTAATATTCATGCAAAATTTGAAGTAAATCCATGCAGTACTTTTTGAGTTCACCCCGGACATACATACAGACAATCAGACAAACAGACAAACAGACAAACAGACAAACAGACAAAAATTCTAAAAAGTCACTTTTTGTCACCAGTTACGTTTTTCTAACAAAACCCACTTATTTTTTCTTGAAAATTCTCAATGTACAGTTTTTCTGTCGTTACTGTTTTATTATATGTATAGATTTTCAACAATGTGTTGATCATCGAGGCGAGCGTTCATCAGAAACTTTTATATATAATAAAGGCTAATTTGAATTTATCTCTCAAAAGGGTTCACACTTAGGTACTAACCAGGTTTCGAGGTTTTAATTAGAACATGATATTCATTAAAACAACAACAAATCCTACTCGTGAAACAATTTCTTAATTAAATTAGCAATTAATAGCTATCACGTCAAAGTGTTCAAATCCTACGAACACATATGTTATGAATACAATACCTTTCGCCTGGGACCAAAATAATAGTGAAAATAAACGTAGGTCATGAATATTAAATATCCAATTTTCCACTTACGACACTGATTATAAAAGTATAATAATATGAATAACAGCGTCAAATGCTGTCAGCGTTTAATTGTACAGACGCCATCACACCAACCTACCCCTAACTGTCAAATTTTCCCTATTAAAACATGAACCTTATTGTGTTTAGAACAAAGTTGAAAAACTATCAAAGGAATTTGACACATTGGAGTAGGTTGATGTGCTGGCGTCTGTACCTACATAATAGCGTTTTAAACATCCAGTTGCTATTTCCAAAACAATATTTCTAATTTGCTTTTATGATATAGCTTTAAGGGCTGTGCATTATGTTTTGTAGACAGAACAAATAAAGAATGTCTGCACCGTGTATCGAGAAATAAGATCTCAATTTCTATAGAAATGTTTATGGTCTGGTGAGCAAGCACAAGCGTCCGGTATTATACTGATGCAATCTCATTACAATCAGGGATTCTGTTACATTTTATAGGAAAACTTTGCTGCTATTTTTGTTGTAGGTAATTTATTTATACAATAGAATAGAATATTTCTTTATTCCAGTATCCACGACACAAAAAATTACGTTAGTAAAACTTAAAAACTAGGTTATTAACACCGAATACACACAAAAGAAAAAACAAAACACACACACTACCTGAAGCCTGCCTGTTTATACAATACTTTCTTTTGCATATCTAGTATTTATAAATACTGATCTGACTTCAATCGCATGATATTTATTATTTACTTATTTATTTATTTATTTTATTTTTACAATTTTGGGAAAGCTTACAGACTAATATCAAAATAATAAAATATATCAAAATATGCTTTCTATCAGAGTTAGATTATTGATTGGTTTGAGATTTCAACACTTACACCCCTTTTAAAAACATATTGCGCGGATGGAAAAGCCAACGCTACATAAAGAAGAAGTGCAGACAGTTGATACTGACAATTTTCGGCCAATGATCAAGTATACATTTGTGTTTCTATGGCAATGACGAAATTGTTCTGTCATTCATTCATTATTTCTTTTAAGATTTTTTTTTTCTTATCGTGTGGTTAGTAAGTAACGTAGTGTCAGAGTTTATGCCACACAATATGGACCTCTAACTTAAGTCAAGTTAGATGTCCACATGCCGTCGAAAAATATCTCTCAGGCATGCCAGTTTTCTCACGATGTTTTCCTTCACCGTTGTTAAATCAAGTGATTACGGTATAGTATCACTATACGCCACCTGACTTAGCGTGTCTCGCTAAGTCACGTGGTCAAAACAAAGGGGTTTGAGCCGTTCTCGATTGTAGAAAGAGAATAGATGCGAATCGTTTGTAACTTGGCTAGGGGGGCTGATAGTCAGAGGTGCGTGCCTTGGGTTCGAACTCGAGACCTGTGACTAGCCAGACGGCCAGCCATAATGAAATTATTTTATTACTAGCAGACGTCCAACTGTTTCACCCGCGTAGGTCCCGTTCCCGTGGGAATACCGGGATAAAAAGTAGCCTATGTGTTAATCCAGGGTATCAGCTAACTCCATACCAAATTTTATTAAAATCCATTCAGTAGTTTTTACGTGAAAGAGTAACAAACATCCATCCATCCTCACAAACTTTCACGTATAAAATATAAGTAGGATGCAAGTAGGATATGGAAATCACTTTTACACGTAATTTTTTCATTTAAAGCTAGTTGAAGTCGGCATTTTCTAACTGACTACCTCTGAGAAGAAAAGCCGAAACAAACTCAGGGATCAACGTCTCTTTTCAAGTTCAGACATTAAAAATATTAACAAAATTTTTGTGTAACAAACCATGCAGACAGTGTCCGGTTTAGTCTTTTGAGGAAAGTGCAAGAAACAATATGGGTAAGTAGCATGTATGTGCACTTGTGCAGCCATCGTGAGCTCAACTTAACACTACTAAGCTATCGCTGTCTTTTGTTACTTAGATGGTGGGACGAGCTAGGCAAAGCATATAACCAGTGGTCTGGTTTAGCCCTGGATTTAAAATGTCAAAGGGGAGTACCTAGTACGTGTTGGTAGTAATAAATTACTTAAAATACTTCTAGTTACTTCTAGGCGCGAGTTTATGTTATGTGTGTATGTAAAAAAGTAGGTAGGTACATACTACCCTTTTCATATTATTTCGGTTGCTTCATAGTACACATAATATATAGAAGCACGTCTCTAAATATTGTTAGTCCGCGAAGTAATTTGTCCATTGCCATAATTCCAAAAACCTAAACTAACTTCCGACAATTTTTTTTCCACATTTCCATCAAGTCACGCTGTAAATCCACTTTATCCTTGTCGAATAGGTGGCGCGTTTAAAAGGCACTTCATTTACTTTTTAATATAGCAAGCAATCAATCACTTCCATGACAGGTGCCCAACTGAATGGAATGTCGATATCGCGAGTCAACGCACCATTTTTATACGCTTTTAGATTTTTTTTTAAGATAAAGAAAATGGAAATTGATGACTCACTGCTGATTTTTTTTGGCGTGGCTTTTGTAGGGTTAAATGATGTAATAAGTAGGTACGTAACTATGTAACATACATTGTATGAGTTACGCTATTGTCGACTTTTTTGGCGTTGTAGGAATTTACTTTTTGTATGAACTGCGTGACTTTTATTCGTTTTAAGGTTATTGTTCTTTAAATAACTCTACTGCATACTATAGCAACGTAACCATTCTTGAGGTAAGTACCTACCAAGTTTTTAGTTTAAGGTTTTTATATTATGTAGGTATTATAAAATGTTGTATGTACTGGGAGAGGATGCCCTACAAGGCCTTACACTGTTGTTGCTGGTGATGTTCATCAGAAAGGACTGGTGCGTTCTTACAAACAAGAGCAAGTAAAAATTGTTGCAGGGCGCGCTCCATAGTTCCTGTCAACGTTGGGAAAAGGACTGAGTTAGCGGACCGAGAAACGTTATCCTGCCCGACCGTTGGCTTCGAATCCGAAAGGTAGAAGTTACATAGTCGCTGAAATAACGTAAATATTGTTCAAAACTGTCAATTTAATACTGGGGGTTCCAGAATCGTGTGCGTACGTAACTCATGGTATCAGTATGTGCGACATTGTCACTTCTACCCTGTAGAAGAAGAAAATATGATTATTTATTCCTATAAATTACCTACCCCTATATTTTACTCTAAGGCGCCTATCAGCCGACTACTATGAGTCTATTCTCTTCTAAGTATTAAATAATGTTTACTTCAAAACATGTTATAAACTTAGTAAATATCCATGAAGGTACGAAGGTACACAGTACCTAAGTACTAAGTAGTTGACAGTAAACTGTTTGAAAGCTCTGTGGTTGCAGATTAAAGAGCTCTAGCACCAACTTTAAACATGCACATTTTCATTTACTGGTTGTCAACACAAAGGGCGAAGAGGTACAATATTCTGAGAAGTATACAACGCTTTGAGAATTTAATGAAAAGAGAATAATGTAGGTGGGAGTGGTGGTTTCTATTTAAAACTGCTCTCAGGTGCGGTGAATGTTTAGTGATTATTTTATTTGTGATGAAAAAATATTACGCTTGAATCCCCTGAAATGCTGAATAGAGTCTAGTCTTTTGTGAACAATGTTGGGTCAACTTACGGACTAACTGGGTATAGCTATGTATATATGTAGAAATAACAACGAGTAATCAAATAAATCCCTCTTCCTCTCTTCTATTTTTGCTGAGTATCGATAGGGTTCACAGTGATCACTTCTGAACTGTAAAACTTATCACCTAAAATCACGAAATGTGGAAGCAGTAAATGTATTAAGTATTGATCCTTTGTCCCAGGAGTTGATGCTCCCAAATAAGGTTATTAGTACACTAGAAACACAAACACAAATTAAGCAATGCCTATTTACTTAAAAGTTGAAGTTGGTGATTTCTTCTAGCGGGAGAAACACGAGAAAGACTCATGTCGCGGTCATGGCAAGAAAATTAGGTACCCATTCTGTAAGGTTCTAACCATATTATAAACAATTATTATTAACATACAAACAAATTGAAAGTAGTCAGCCAGAAAACACAGACTCCAAGTAGCTAGCAATGTTGACCTGTAAACGTGCTATTTTTAAACGATTTGTCAAATAATTTTATTTATCAGCACGGGCAAATGAAAAAATAACAAATATCTATAAATAAAACAAAATGTGGAAACAGAATAGGTGTAATCAAAAAATACTAGCGCATTTTTATTTACTTTTTACGTGCGTTGACTAAAAGTATAGAATTGACTGTTATGGCACAGTCATTGTTATGTTTGGCACTCGCGGTAGTGGCAATCGAAACACATTTTAGAATATACCTACGCTATAACGAATACATAGAAGTGGACAGTAATTTTTGTTTTTAAAAAAATAATTCGACGTGCGTGTAAAACGAAATGGAAAAACGTAAAATAGCAAGAGGAGTTTTTGAGAATCGAGCAGTTTCTGCCTACTTCCATGGAAAAAACGTCAAAATAATATGAGTGTGAATATTGACACTAAACGAATATGATGGATTATTTTCAAGATTTAATCTTTCTCAGTAACTAGCCCTAGCCTATTTTCGTGTTTAATATAAAGCATTGTAGGAGATTTAAATATAGTTTCCTAAGTAATAAATTAATTCCCGACACAATTAAATTAACTATTGTTCAAAAGCCGGCTGTCGCTCGGGGATTGAGTAGTACTGCACATGATTTTTTTATTATTTATGTTGTAACCTTGTTTATCTACACCAACACGCGTTTTTGTATTATAACAAAAACACATTTTGCCACACCTTAACCAATTAATGTGGACTAGTTAAATATTATAACATATCCTTTTCCATTGCTACATGGGCCGGAGAGACAGTATTGACAAAACTCTTTCACATGCCATTTTCTCAATATGGCGGCGCGACCGGCAAAAATTGAAACACGTTGCAATCTATTAAACCGCTCATTTAAAAACTCCCTACTTACGAATACTTTCCAAGTAAAAGAACCATTTGAGAACTAACAAGTTAATATTATTATTGTCAACTTTCTGTACACCGCGTTCTAATCCTAGAAGCCCCGCAAAGTTCTAACATTGATTTGTAGATAATGTCTCATTTCACTTACCTACAGTATTTTTAAAAGTTTAAATTTGTAGGCAAGTTCACATCATCGTCTTCTTTATACACAGAAATACATAAAGAATACAGTCCTTTAGACAGTCAGTGCCTTTAGGCAGTCAGTGCCTTTGTACAGTTTTTTTTTTTAATTGTGCATATAGTTTTAATAAATAGATAAATAATAACAAAATTAAAAAAAATGTGTGTGCATACCCTTAAAAAAATATTAAGTCATATATTTTATGTAACTTGTAGGTACACGGTTTATGCGATAAAATAAAATTACTGCAAACTCACCTTACCTTGAAGATACGAAGTAATTAACCATTAATCTCTAATTGAATAAAGTAATTCTTGAAAAAGCCATCAGACACATGTGTAAATATGTACTAGGACCACAACATTACTAAAGAGTCAACAACACCCGACATTTACCATCACATCGATAGCAATCAATATCTGTCACGTTGTAATGGCTATTAATCAATTATGTATTCAATTATTTTTGTTGCTCCTGGCCTGACGCCCACCACACGCAACTGTCTCGTTATGTACCTTAACAGTGTTATGTATACAAGTTGTTTTTTTTTTTATATCCCATAATTCTAGGGTTGTATTAAGTAGGTAAAAATAATACTAAACCTCCTAGAATAGATGTTACAAAAATGCATAGTTTCGGAGATATCATCAATCATAATTAAATTATCAGTTGCTTAGTACCCGTAACACAAGCTCTGCTTAGCTTGGGACTAGATGGCGTTGTGTGAATAGTCGTGAAATATTATTATTAAGTATTATTTATATAATTTTTGTTACCTAATTAGTTCAAAAATTGTCACCAGTACGACGAATCTTCTTTCTAACGTCACTTTTCTTTCACGTAAGGGTGTTTTACATTAATCATCGTGACTTTGTCGAATTGTATGATAGTAAAAAAAAAGGATGATTGAAACATAATTCATATGCCAGTTGAGTCTTTGATATGGTCTCAATCATACGCTAGAGTTATGGGATATAAAAAAAAACACGTTGCATGGGTAACATATCATATTATGACGCCTATAATCCCCGAAGGGTAAGTCAAAAGTGTAACTGTAGTTCAGTACAGATTTCGTCAGTTATGTTTAAGTATTATTTGTAATAGAAGACGAGCCTCTTGACTTTTTTTTTTGGTTTTTTATTATTGATAGGCACGCGTTTGACCACTATCTCACCTGATGGTAAGCGATGATGTGGTCGACGATGAAGCACGCTTGCCTAGAAGCAACCTGTTCACTCGACTTGAAGACCCCTAGGTTGCAGGAAACACCGACTCCGGCAGGGATTATCACTCATTGGCTGGCTACTAATAAGAAATATTTAGTGAAACACCTCGATATCGTTTTACCCGATCCGGGGATCAAACTCGGAACCTAATGCTCAGCAAAAGCGTGCACTCGACCAGCAGCGTGGTAGGCCATGCATTTGAGACTTTTAAGTTGAGTTGGTATTGAGATTGATTAAGTATTCGTGAGTTGGGAATGTTACTTCTGTTTCTGAGGTCCTTGGTTTTATTCCCGGGCAAAATTAAAAAATAAACACATAAAAAAATCCACAACTTTTCACACAACGACATTTAGTCCCAAGTTAAGCCAAAGAGCTTGTGCTATGGGTACTAAATAGCTGATAAATATACTTTACTTATACATTTCAAAATACTAACATAATTATTATAGATAAATTACACCCAGACACAGAACAAATAATCGTGCTCATCACACAAACATTTGTCCTGGATGGGAATCGAACCCACGACCTCCGGCATAGCAGTCAGGGTCACTAACTACTAGACCAACAGGACAGTCAAAAATTTTTTTAGGTTTTTATTTATTTATTTAACACTACAGTCATGCTAAACTTCTTTGAATCATTATTAATATCTAATACATATATCTAACATATAATAATAAAATCTTTATTAATTTCTAATATATATTGTCGTATGAATGAAAGTCGACGAAAAGTGCGAAGTGGGAACGCCGGGAGGGGACGCCCTAGAAGGACATACGTAGATCTTATTGGTGAGGTTCTTCAGAAAGGTCAGGTGCGTAGTACTCGCAACCGGCGTGTGTGTACGAAAACATGTATGACTGTAAACGAAGCAAAAGAAGTATGAAAGAATCGTAGCATATGGGGCTCTGTAGTTTCTACCTACCCCCATGGGAAAAAGGCGTAAATTTATGTATGTATATTTATTTTTATGTTACAGGAAAATCATATTACACTAGCGTTCCCGTGGGATAAAGGGATAAAAAGTAGCCTATGTGTTAATCCAGGGTGTCAGCTAACTCCATACCAAATTTTATGAAAATCTATTCAGTAGTTTTACGTGAAAGAGTAACAAACATCCATCCATCCATCTATCCATACTCACAAGATATTTTTTCGTAGATTTTAGCAAGAAAGAAGATAACTGTTTATTTGTAATAATAAAATAGAAAACTCTTTATTGTGTACCGTGAAAACCGTATTCACAGCCAAATACAGGCTTCAGAAAAGAAGAAAACGGTATTTTTGAATGACAGCGTTAGTGAACATTTTGCTTAATTTATACTTGACTAGGTTAGTGAGGAAAATACACAAAGTAAGGTACCTATAACACAGAAAATTGTTGAGTTAACTTTTTACTAGGAAAAGGCTAGAAATAAAACACACAGACTTGGCAATTGAAAGATTTAATCCCAAAGACAAATTCGAAATTTCGTAGAGTAGCTACAGTTTATTTAAAAGTTTATAAGATATTTTACATAAGAGATAATAATCTTTTGCTTATAACAAGTCTTATATCGTTGGCTTATATAAACGTAGGTCTTTTACAGTAAAGTCTTAGTTTATACGAGTAAATGTAATAATCCTAAAAGCGACTTACAATGCTACAATAACCGCTGAATACAGCATCCTTAATAAAAGTTAAACATAAAAACCTCTAAAATAATCACAGCTTTTTATTTTCACTAACAAAAGAATAATACTTTTGAATACCTTATAGAGAGAGCTTATATCATCGCGAGTTACTAAGTTATACAATTTCATAATTATAACCTAATACTTTTGGCTATTATTTTGGCTATTATTTACATGAAAAAAAAGAAAAATAGGTAAAAGAATCACATGTGATCAAAATTTCACAATAATAAATCTTTTTATCCAGAGTCATAATCTACAATACTTTTCTATCAATTTTTTGATATATGAATACTCGATATCCTTGATGAATACAGTTGACTTATTAATTCAATTATTTTATCAATAATAAATATTTGTACATCTTTGCAAATTCGATTTACAAATTGCAACAAACAGCCCGCTGTTTGATTGTTATCTAAATAAGCATAAAGCAAAGTAATGAAACTTCTAAGAAACAAATAAGGAGCGTCGGAACAAAAACCGATGAATCACATTTTGATTTTTTTATGATGCTAATTGGTTGTTCTCGTACATATCTTGCTTTATAGTTATAACCCAGTAAAAACTGATAAATCCGCTCTAAATCTGTCCGCAAAATACACGGATCTGAACATAAATCGATAAATACATCAATCGTACTAAACAACGGTGGCGAAAGAACAGATACCGATAAATTCGTAACATTTGTTTTATGAAAAACCGATATTTAATATTATAAACTGCGATAATATAACCCAACGGCTTCTAAGCTTAAATGTTTGAGCTAAGCATGGTATTTTTCAAAACATGAGACACAAAGACCAGGTTTGTCTTCACAAGTTTCGCAATACCACATTGTGAGTTTACGTATTTTTTGGGTTTTTGTACACATTCGGCAAAGCCTACGTTTGATACAGCCTTTAGCATTTTTCTCAGCAATTTTACATATTTTGTGCGGCATTTCTTCAGTTGATCTCGCCTTTTTCGAACCAGCTATATTTTCTGGAAGCAGCTCATTTATCACAGATAAACGGTAATCATATATTGATATTCTAGGATTTCCAGAACATTTGGTATACATTAAGTATGAATTAATAAAGAGAAGTTGAAAAGTATGGAAAGCTATTTTTGTATACCAGCATAGAGTCTTGTTATAACATGGATAAAATGCAAGTATTTGGTTTTGCCTATCAAATCTAGCCATGAACTTGTAGCATTTTGAAATGGTCTCCGGTCTATCATCGTCATGGCCCCGTGTTTGTCCAATTGTCACCATTCTGTTTTCAAATTCTGTGGTGATGTACAATATTGGGTATTTGTCCTTCCATTTACCGATATGTACACCCTGTTGGAATCGTGATATATTTTGACCGGCTGTGAGTGTTTCTTGAACCACTTCTAATGGAAGATCTTTCAAATCTCTTCGTAAGGTTCCAGTACAGTATGTTTTATATTCTAAAAGACGCCTTGCCAAGCTGAAGCTGTGGAAGTTATTATCCATGTACAATGAGTGGCCGTTATGAAGATGTTTTTCCATTAATTGCATCACTATTTTTTCCGTATACTCCTTTTCTGCCAAGTCAATGTCTTTGCTTCCCACTTGTACGTGAAACTTTAGTATGAGCCCATTTGGTTCAGTCAGAGTATACAGTTTTAATCTATATTTTTGTCTTTTTATTTTGGTGTGCTGACTAAATGTAAGACGACCTTTCCATAACACCATACTTGCATCTAAAAACAAGTCTTTCTCTGGATAATAGCAGCAATCCATTTTTTGATTAAAATAATTAATCACGCTGCGTATTTTATATAAAGGATCAGGGTTATTTTCTGTCTCTAGGCTGAAGCAAAGACATCTTATTATTAGCATAAATCTATTTCTGCTCATATATTGCCCAAAAATAGGTATTGCAAATAATCTGCTTGTCTTCCAATAATCTTGCAGTTGGGGCAGTTCAATGAATCCCATGTGGAACAATAATCCCAAAAATATTTTCAGTTCGGGAACATTCAACTGCTTCCAAGCATTTAATCTTGACGACTTTTTTGAAAAGGTATTTTCTTGTGATAGCCTGGCAGCGTGGTAATTCGTATTTTCGCAAATCATAGCAAGGAAATCATCTTGAAAAAAGAAATTGAAATATCCGATAGGCGTTTCAGGAGGGTCACCAAAAAAACGATTACGTTTAGTAAAAGCTATTTTTTTTAGCTCACATTTGTCCGTCCATCCATCCGCAGATGCTTCATCGATTTGAGGTGGTGGTGGCTCTTCGGGTAGACTCGGAGCAGGTGTTTTCGGTGGTAAAAAGTAATCGTCAAACTTGTCAATGCCCACTCTTTCGATATCAGATAAGAAATCCAGGTCCTCTTGTAGTAACATACTATCTAGCATACTTTCATTAATGTCACTGACCGAAAACTCATCGTCTCCGAAATCTAAATCCTGGAGCTCACATGTCGTTGTCCATTTTTGTACAGATGCTGCACCACTTTTTGATGGTTGAGATGGGCCCGGAGCGGGTTCCCCTGATGGTACCGAAAACCTATCTACCTTTGGCTGGTTAACGGCTTGTACTTCGTCTTCAGAAAAAGAATCCAGGAACTCATCATCTGACACATTGTCATAGACTTGCTCTTCAAAGTCACTCTCCATCCCTATTTCGTCATCCATATTTGAAGCTTATTTTATTCACAATAAAAATCAATATTCAAAAACCACAATTTGCAACGAAAATATTCAAGCGCAGTGCCAGCTCACAAACGTGTCGCCAGGCGCAGTGCAGGGCGTGTACTGATTCTGACAAATCGAGCGGCGCTACTCGGTTTTGAAGGGTCGATACACCGCCCTCACCCCGCAGCCCGTAAATGTGGACCTGGCAGCTAACTTGTAAACGGCAAGAAACTAAGGCCCTAGCACGAACACAACGTAAACGTTAATTTGAATGCAACTATCTCATAGCGTTTTGGTTTAACCGTATGTATATTACCCAAAGGTATTTGTAAATTTAAATCTTTATGACTAGAAATTAACATTGTGTGCGGATTAAGTGTTATCAATTTCAACAGTATTCGATGTTACGTTTTGTTTCAATTTCAACAGTGTTCGATATTACGTTTTGTTTATGTCGTGCGCTTGAATAGGCACCCATGTCTAATAATATAATTGTCGGACACTATTGCAGTAAACAGAACTTAGTATTAAAACGGCAAGTTATTCTAGTAAAGTAGGCATTTCACACCTCATTAGGTATAAACAAAAAAAGTTTATTCTTAAATTAAAATAGGGGTTATTGTTAGAAGAGTATTGTGATTATTTCGCTCGTAAATCGATTTTTAACCGTTCCATAAAACTCAATAAAAGTTCGGATTGGTTTATTCCTTACAATGTTTCGCAAAAATAGAGTGTATGCAAAAAAAATGATTTTATGAACCAACATTCTAACTAGGTCGCGTCTACTAAAGTGCGTAAGTGTATCTGTTCGTTACTTTTATGAGTATTAAAACACATAAAATAGTCCTTTACTATACGACCTCGGTGTCGTATTATTAGCTTCTTTCAAACCACAGCATTGACCATGAAAATATATTTTACCTCTTTTCACGTCCTTAGGGTCGGGAGATTTTCTCTTTTATAGGAGATTACGTCATAAAAAGTGTATACCATACCTGTGCCTACACTGTATTCAGTTTTTAACAGCGTGGGTGTAATATACCTACCTACTTACTTTGATTTTCTTTCACAGAATTTACCTGTTTCTAAGAGAAACTTGCGTATTACATTTTAAGCATTGCGTATTAAGAGGTAAAATTTGTAAGTTTGTATGTAGGGGGTAATCTTCGGAACTAAATTCACAAATTCAAATTCACAAATCTTTATTGCATACCATAATGTGTTAAAAGTTGGTGAGAAACATTATAATAGATACAATTATGGACCCTGTCGGGCACAGCATAGATCAAGTAGGAGAGAGGAGGAAGAGCACTGGTGTGGATTTTATATAAATAAATTGGTTTTAAGTTGCTATAATTTATCATTAAAGTATTCGTTTAAACTATAGTAGCATTTGTTAATTAGAAAAAGCTTCAATTTATTGATAAAGATGTTATTTTTATTTATTTTTTTTATTATTTCGGGTAATTTATTGTAGATTTTTATGGACATGACATAGGTACTATTGGAGTGCATTTTTAGTCGCGATAATGGTAAGTTTAGTCTGTTTTTATGTCTTAATAAAATTTTTGTTTGTATATCTTCTCTTTTTGTGAAGAATTCCGGGTACTTACGAACGAACTTACACACTTCAAATATATAAAGACAGGGTAGGGATAAAATCTTTAGTTCCTGAAAGTGGGGCTTACAGCTATCCGTGGCTTCAATATTCACTAAGATTCTAATTAGTTTTTTTTGCAAGGTAAAGAGCGTGGGCGCATCAGTGCTGTTGCCCCATAAAATGACTCCATATTTCAGCCACGCAAAAGCATAAGCGTAATAAGTCACTAGTGCAGTTTTAAGGTCTGTTGTTTTTTTAATCTCACGGAGGGCGTATGTAAATTTTGATAGTTTTGCGCTGACCTTCTGGATGTGTGACTTCCAATTTAAATATGTGTCAATGTTAATACCTAGTAATGTGAATTTATCGACAACTTCCAATTTTTGATTGTTATAGGTAAAGTTTATGTTTATTGGTATTTTTTGGCGAGGATGGAATGAAATTATTTTTGTTTTATTGAAGTTAATTTCCAGATTGTGTTCAGTCATCCAATTTATTGTAGAATTTAGAATATAATTTAGATTATCATTTAAATTAGTGTTAGTTTTGCATGAGGTTAGTATAGATATGTCGTCTGCAAACAGGACACACGGTTCATTTATGTTATTAGGAAGGTCGTTTATATAAACAAGAAACAAAAAACACCCTATTACGCTTCCTTGCGGGATTGAGGCAGTGATTTGTTTGCGGTCGGATCTGACTAATTCTATTTCATTTTTGCTGCTGTTAAAATGTTCGATTTCAACTATTTGTTCCCTTTGTTTCAAGTAAGATACAAACCAATCATAACATTTGCCACGGAGTCCGATACTATATATTTTTTTTAATAATATTTCAAATTGTACCTTATCATACGCCTTAGTCATATCGAGGAGAAGTCCTATCGCATACTTTTTTTCGTTAATGATATCGAGGGCTTTTTGAACATATTTGTAAACGGTTAAAACAGTGGATCGGTTTTTGCGAAACCCATTTTGGCAGTCATGAAATATATGATATTTTTCACAAAACGCATAAACTCGATTACACATGGCTTTCTCGAATATTTTGGAAGCTGTCGGCAAGAGCGCGATGGGGCGGTAATTATTCGGATCAGTTTTATCATTTTTTTTGTGGATAGGCTTAATGAGAGCTTGTTTTAGGAGATTCGGGAAAATACCTTCTTCAAAGGATTGGGTTAATAATTTATAAAATGGTAAGGTTAATTCATCAGCACATTGTTTTAGTAAGGTGGGTGGAAGTTCGTCAACGCCGTGGCTTTTTTTATTTTTTAAGTTTTTTATCAACGTGTTTACCTCGTAAGGATCAATTGGTCGGAGGAAGATTGAATTCTCGGTAGGGCATACAACTGGAGACACTTCCGGGTTGCTGGTTGAGTGGTTTATAGCCTCCCCGATGGAGGCAAAAAATGTATTAAATATGTTTGCTACCTCTTTGGGTTCACACGTTGTTACGCTATTTTCCGATTAAAGAGTAATGTTACATTTCTCATATGCAATTTTTTTATTTGTCGTTTCATTTACTATGCTCCACATAGTCTTTACTTTATTATGAGATTTATTCATTTTATTTTTGAAGTGTAGTTTGTTTGCCGTTGCTACTGTTTTCTTAAGGATTTTTTCATAGTTTTTGTAATGTTGGGTTAATATCGGGTTGTTTATTTTAGTTGTAATTATTTTTAATAATCTCTTATTTTTGCAAGAGTTTTTAATGCCTACGGTGAGCCAGTATTTATTATATTTTTGTTTCAACTTTATTCTTTTTACAGGCATGCATTGATTTAATATTTTAATTAGTGTGTCATTAAAAGTTTTATAATTACTGTTCATGTCTTTTTCAGCTGTGCCTTTTCAACTAATGATCCAATTTTAAAATTATTGTACTGGTGGAAAGCTACACTATTCCCGGTGGACATAGGCTACTTTTTATCCCCGTATTCCCACGGGAACGGTGACTACACGGGAACACGGGTGAAACTGCATGACGTCTGCTATTAATAAATAAATATACCACAAATTTCACACAACGCCATCTGCCAAGCTAAGCAGAGCTTGTGTTATGGGTACTAAACAGCTGATATATATTACATACTTATATATTTCTAAATACATACATATTATAGGCAAATTACACCCAGACACTGAATAAATGACCATGCTCATCACACAAACATTTGTCCTGGGTGGGAATCGAACCCACGACCTCCGACATAGCATATTCTCACAGGCTCGCCCCCTATTACATGGGACTTAAACATAACTGGTACACCTCTGCCTAATCTCTTATGGGTTACAGGCGTGATGTTACGTTTGTATTCTATTCTTGATGAATTTTGGTTTAAAGTTCTTAGCCGTTACTGCGACAGTAAATAGTCGAGTAGAATTTATCCATTTATTGTTATCCGCAAAACCCCAACAATTCCTCGAATATGTAGCCTTATTTACCTCAAATAATGTCAGGTGATGAAAAACTGTTGAAAGTCTCGTCAAGACCGATCCAGCCGTTTTAGAGATTAGCCCAGACAAACAAACATACAAAAATATGTAAAGAGAATCAAGTCATTTATTAACATAAGGTTGAGGATCAGCACTTTTTGAATGTCGAAATTACATAAGACCGTCCCCCAAAAAGCCCACCCTGCTCTTATTAGTAAAATAACTATCAAAAGCTCTGTCTTATTATTATAATAACTAGCAAATACACTTTCATAATCATTTCGTAAAAAGCTGTTATTTAGACATTACCAATATATAGGGTGACTGGTAATTAGTGACCTATACTTAAACACGTGATTGTATTCATGATTTCAATAAACTTTCCCAAAGAAACTTTTTTTTTTTATACACAATTTAATAACTTATAACACAACAAAATAACAACAACGCTGTTTGTAATTCCCGCGCGCGCGCCTGTGATCGATCACAGTAGGCACGAATCGGCACGATCTATCAGCTTATAGTCTGACCTCGGGAAGGACAAAATCTACCAGTAGTAGTAGCGTCACATGCTCCCCCGCCACCCCCACCACTCTCGTTGTGCAGTACTGACGTAATAGAATTAATTGAAAGTTAATGAGTTTAAAAAAAGTTTCTTTGGGAAAGTTATTCGTATTTATGTGTACAATCACGTGTTTAAGTATCGGTCACTTATTACCAGTCACCCTATTGACATTTCAAATCAATTTATTTGTATCTATAGTTCAATAAGCGTTTATGAGATGTGCATAAAAGGTGCTGCAGAAAGCATTTTGTATTGAAATATTTTATCAACAATGTGAAAACTACGAGGAAGAGCTCGTTAAAAACTTTACAGGGGAAGTAAATTGTGTCTGACTTGTGCCATAGCAATTGTCATAACGATAATGCTCCGCGTGACTTCCTCTTAAATGTTTGCTGAAATATTTACCATAAATTATTATACTAATGTAAGGGAGAGTAATTTTTGAGTAGTAGCTCACTTATGGTTCTCAAAATGATGAATTTAAACCTTAAAAAAATAGAAATCGAAAAGTCAGCAAGCCACTTTTTTTTTCGGGCAAACCTTTAATCCTCTCTTAACTGGGTTATTGATTATTATTCAGTTATCTAAATATTTAATATCATTAAAAAAATTAAACACCATGGAGGTGTTTAATTTTTTCATCAGTGGGCCAAACACACACACGATCCAATGGGTTCCCTTACATCCCTTACATGGCTCTATCTCAACAGCAGCAGCCTATACTAACAGCAGTGATAGTCCAGTAGTGTGACCGGCGGATTGGCAAATCATAGGTCTCGAGTTCGAACCCAAGGCACGCACCTTGGACTTTTCGGATTCATGTGCGTATTGTATAATTGTCACTTGCTTCAAAAACGGTGAAGGAAAACATCGTGAGGAAACCGGCATGCCTGCGAAATATTTCCCGGCGGCATGTGATGCCAAGACAGAGGCCCATGAGCGGCATTAAAGCTTTAACTCCGGGTAAGTTGCCAATCACACGATAAGAAGAAGACTATCCCAACATCCTTAGAAGATATTGAGTCATGTATGGTATATATTTATGTAAATAGTACACCACAAACTGCCTACTCATCTTTTCTCCTCCCCTATTAAGTCCATCCAAAGGTTGTCTGTAAGAGATCGCTTTATACGATGCGCCGCCCATTGTAACACCCTATGTACAGTAGCCCTTAAAGTTTTAATTTGTAAATATTTATGGTGTACAATAAAGAGTATTATTATATTCTATTCTATCCCAAGAAAAATATGCTTTATATAATTACGTTTCGATTATGGCTAAGATAAAATAAATTCAGGCACGACTCAGAATTTGACAAGTATCAAAAACTAGACGAGTAGATGTTAGTAATGCCTCGTTTGAATACTTGAACGTTCTACTCGGCTTTCACGCCACACTTGCCATGCCAGTGACGCCAGTCATACGAGTCAACTGCGCGAAATGGATATTGTGATCGCAGTTAGCTGGCAGCCTGCCACTATCCATGCTCGACTATTGAGTATAAATCCAATATGTTACTGTTACTGAGTAAACTGTGGGACTGTATGAAATAGAAGCGATATGGGCTGATTTCAAAAGAGTTGGCGTCGACTTCCGACACATCGGTAAGGTACGAGTAGGAATAGCAGTTGTTACGCGAAAATGCTTTACTAACACGATACTGTTCGTTTATAGAGTCTCAAAACCATTTTGAAATTCTAACCAGGCAGTGGTTGCAAGATAGGATGTTATTGTAAGTAAATAATTAAAAATATTTTATATATTATTGAGACATACACTATGCTTTATAAATTAATCTAGTTTATTTTGCCTCGAATTGCATAACTATCAGATATTTTTAATTATTTTAAATGAAAATGTGTTAAAATGTGCAAATTAAAATACTTGCAACGAAATATTAAAAAACTAAAGTGAAAACTCTAAGCGTCTAAACAAGACATACAAAGTCACATAGAATGAGCCGGACAAAGGACAGATGCCAGCAAATCAAGCTACCCCAGTCTGTAAATTTTCTTTCATAGTTTTTCAACTTTATTACAAGAACATAAGGTTTTTATTTAACTGGGAAAATTTTACAGTTTTGGCGTCTTTACCAAAAAGTAACATTATATTTTTATATAATACTAGCTGCCCCGGCAAACTTCGTTCTGCGTTAGAATCAATTTTTAGTCATATTTAGTTGTTATTAGTTTACATCCTATTCTCAGGCCTACTGAATACACAAAATTTCATAAAAATTGGTCCAGCCGTTTCAGAGGAGTTTTGTTACAAACACTTTGACACGAACATTTTCTTTAGTAGATATACATACATTTGATAAGATGACAACAAATAGATCCAAACCACTACTACTTTTATATAACTACTACTACTTTTTATTATTAAAAGAGTCTCTTATGTGATTTTATTTAAACATTTTGTGTTCGATAGAGTAATTAAAATGACAACATGTATATACAGATAACCTAACCTAACTTGCCATACCTCTCCTATAGCTAACCTAACTACCTAACCTAACTACCTTACTGAAATGCATTGTTTTAAAAAATACTAAATTCATAATTATAAACTGAACTACTGCGCTGCCTGCCTCAATGCTACATGCAATTTATATGGTTTTCCAGGTGAACTTTAATTAAAGTCCAAACAGTAAAAAAAGTTCTTTTTGCAAAGAATTTTGGAAGTGCGTCTCTGTCGTCATTATTAATTACGTATTTTTTTTTCTGAAATATATGGCTTTTCTTATGCTTCATAAAACCTCTTTCTAAGTTCAGTAACAAAATAAATTTCAGAACGTACGCATTAATTGACAACCAAAAATAATTCTGTTGATCCGTTGTCATGGTGATGCTATTTAACTTTTTAAATTTATATACGCAATAATCCCAATATTTTACGTGTTTGTTGTCGATTCAAAATCCTAATTTAAATACGTTCTTTAATTTGAGAGGAGTATACCGTACCGACTACGGGACGAACATGAAATGTTTGTCAGGCATGAATTGTTGTTTTTACAATATTCTTAGCGTTTTTTTTTTCATATTAGCTCACTTTTTAAACCTTTCCTGGACTTCCACAAACATTTCAAACCCAAAATCAGATAAAACGGCCCAGCCTTTGTTGAGTTTTAGCCGGACTAACGAACAGAAATTGATTTTAATATATGTAGATAGATAGAAATTGATACGTAAAAAGTCGCACGGTGTCAAAATAGTCAGTGGATTATAATATTAATACGCAGAGTTAAGAAACTCCTGGCCCCTACGTAAATTTCTACTTACCTTAATTTTAAAGATGTATAGCCAATCCGAAGGTCATAATGGTGGTTACGTTTATTAATAAGAGGCTGGAGACCACTAGGTATGCTAAAAGCGGCACCACAGTGCTTATGAGCACGCGAAAACTAATCAACTTAAAGAAAATATTATCCAACGGTTACAGTCTATGGTTTTCTTGCATACTTTCCTAAATGCGGCTGTACTGAGTGAGAAATGTCCACGCAGAAACATAAGATAACATATTCCCGTAATTCGAAACGTTCAAAATTCAGTTTCAGTCACATCTCAAAGACAATTTATGTCAAAAAATGGTCAAAAGTTTACTTTTATTACTCATATTTCTTTTTAAATATACCTACAAGTAGATATCTCCTAAAAACTCACATAAAAGCCAGCGCCGCGTTTTGGTCAGGCCAGACCTTGAATAGTGTGCTAAATATAATAGTTTGCTAAATATGAATAGTTTGCTAAATATACATAGCCCTTAAGCATAATAAGCCTTCCCAGAGCAAGATAAGTACCTACGTTTATTCATACGCCCTCTGTTATGGAATATCGATTGATCACTATTAAGCAGAGCCCAACAGTGTGTAAACTTCCAGAGTTTGAGTATTAAGGCCACTTTAATTCAATATTTGCATAGGATTATCGGACCACGAATGAAGCTTACCAACCGAATTGTGAAGCACTAGTTAGCCCTTTGAACAAATGGGTCAGTTTGCGAATATGTGGTAAGCAAAGCGAAATATGCGAACTGAATTTTAACTCGACCTCTTTTGGAATAAATTAATTTAATTATAACGATGGGTTGTTATATTTGCCTAGTTCCATATTCGGAAGTTCATAATTATTAAGCTGCCGAAATTTATGATTACACAACGAACAGAATGTGTCTTAGTTATGAATCATTATTTCTGTATTAGGCTATTACTATTTATATGTGTAAATAAACGTGAGTGAATTGTTATTATTTTGTAAATTATTCTGAACAATAAAGGGCATTCTATCATATTCTAATCTTAGTGAGTCAATGGTAACACTTTGATCTTAAGCTAGCCTAGCGCTACACGAATTTACAATGTAGGTAATGCGGCCCTAGCTAATGCTGCTTTAATCAAAATCAAAACCAAATTTAATGAAATCAAATTAATAATAATAATAATAACCAGAACTTTTGAACGTCAAAAATGACATCAAGGCAGTCCCCCAAAACGCACGCTCTTCACCAATTCCTATTTACTGTAAAAAAGGGACGTGGCAAACTCCTCAGCAATACATTATGTATTACTGATAAGAACTTAAACTAATACAATGTGGTGCTTAGTAATTTACAACTTAATCAACTTTATAATCATAGATCTCTAGAATAGGATTCAGGACTAGTAAAGAAATTATGTCAGAGAAAACGCAATAAAACACTAAAACCATAAAGTAAGCATGCGGTCTTTTGTCTGTTAAGACGCACATTTATCACGCTGAGTATAATACCGTAGCAATGAATAAGTGGCCTAGTTAATGGCCATGGGTTTGTCTTATATATATAATGAGAATAACAGAAGAAATTTAGGGTACCGCCACTGCCTCATATCAATTTTTTTGTAATTTTTGTAACCACATCTTTTTTCAAACCACATCGCTTTATTACATCATTGCTCAATCAGTAATTCATTATTACACCATAAACTTATAGCAGCATAAGCTAATTGATTGAAATTTTACTTGGGACAAAATGCCTTGATCTGAAAAGCTTTTAACGACAATTTTGCCACAGCACACGTTGACGGACAGAATTCTTTCACTGGTTCTACGTGTTTGGTCACTCCAAATCTTCCGATATTGCTCCTATCTACGTGTATGTAGGACACACATTTTTTGTTATTGTTATTAGATAAAACGATATGACAGTAAAAGGTTTAAATTCTATCTGCGGTGGCACTACGAAATTCCCAGCCTTGCCTGTATAGAAAATAAAACGCTTGAAGTAACGCGTACTGTTTTGACTGGTGGACGGCGCTGCAAGTCCAGCATAACAACGATTTCGGACCGCCGCGCCATTGCAGTGCTTCGGGGATGTTTGCTCAAGTCAGAGTCGACAGCTTCTCAGCTGTCATACGCAAAGAAAGTGCGTCACTTCTCGCCAGATTGCGTGGCAGAAGCAACATCCTCCTGGAAGTGATTGCTGAAAGATGTGATAAGAACACCATAGTGTGGCATCTTATAAAATTAACACTGTTATTAGTGTTTAAGTACTGACTTAGGTTATTAGTTTTAATTATTACTAACGTTCTATTGTATAGTGGACTATGTATGCGTTTGTAATAAAATAAAATATTTAGTTGTTGATTGTTTACAAGTCAAAATTGGTTCGTCGACAGTCGTTCTACCATATTATTTCATGAAGAGACAACAGCGAGAAAGGATCTGCCCGTCAAGGTTAAAGACTAATTATTATTATTATTTAGCCCAAATTGTCCCACTGCTGGGCAAAGGCCTCCCTCCATTCCTTCCATCGGTCGCGATTCTGCGCCACCTCTCTCCAATTCCCAAGAAAGACATCCAGGTCGTCCCGCCATCTCCTTCGTGGTCTGACGCGGTCCCGTGTCACTGCAGGGCACCAATTCTGGGTTTTACGAGCCCATCGCTCGTTCGGCATGCGGCAGAAATGTCAAAGACTAATTATATAAAAATAAATCTTAATTCTCCTTTCTGTTGAGAAAACCTACGCAAACTGATATCTACATATATTTAGCCTTCTATCTTGCCCTCATCTTTACTTTCTACCAAAAATATTTACACTCTTACCTACGTAAAAGCACTATGCACACTTCCGTGTCAGTATATAATATACAGAATGATATGAATCTTATATTTCCTTCAGAAAGCTTATAGCCATAACAATCTTCCGGGAAATTCGGTCGCAGCCTGCGTGAATATCACCGTTTCCTTAGTATAATCTATTTTAGGGGTTAATGCTCCCACCGATATAGCAACGGGTAAGAATGTCGGTGTACTCACTCCGTATCGTGCCATAAAAATATACTGGAGTGAGTAACCGTGTATAGGTACGTACATAAATATTAATAGTGATTTTTTTAACCAATTTGTCTTGTACGTCTCTGTGGAGGTATCTTTCCACTATGTATACACCACAAATTTTTAATTAGTAACTTAAAGGGCTTATTCTGACCAGACCGTCTGGTCTTCTCATTATATTTGTAAAGTATCAATAAATAATATTCATAAACAGCAAGTTTTTAGCGTTTGTTTATATCCCAAAAAGAAGTCACCCAATTTATGGAAATATTATACAGGCTATTCATGACATAACCAGCCCATTTTTTTGTGAAAATAGTGGTGTATATATTTCTGTCTACGTAAATAATGTGATATTAACAATGGAGACGATGGTGCTATACTCACTTTCTAGCAGGGATAGCGGAGGACTGCCAAATCACAAGTCTCAGGTTCAAACCTAAGGCTTTTTCAAAAACGATAAAGAAATACGTGAGTCGTGAGGAAATTGGCATGCCTGAGAGATATTTCTCGATAGTATGTGAAACCATGTTCATAGGCGGCATAAACTCTGACACCAGGTTAGTCACTAACCACACAATAAGATAAAGTACAGACGCCAGCACATCAAGCAACCCCAAACTATCAAATTTTCCCAATTGAACATGAACCTTATTCTGTCTGGCATAAAGTTGAAAAACTATTAAAGAAATTTGACACATTGGGGTAGCTTGATGTGCTGGCCTCTGTACCTACATTTTCTAATTTAAAACGTTATCATCAGCCTAACCATTTTCCAACTATGTTGGTGTTGGCGTCTTGTCTTACTGGATGCAACTGAATATAAGAAAGAAAGAAAGAAAGAAAGAAAGGAAGAAAGAAAGAAAGAAAGAAAGAAAGAAAGAAAGAAAGAAAGAAAGAAGGAAAGAAAGCAATCTTTTTATTTGGACGCACAGAACATAAAACAAAAGAACAGCAATACAGATAATAAAAAAAAAACAAGAAAAGATTAAAAAGCTAAAGACAAAAATAAAAACATAATAATAAAAAGACCTGTGCGAGACCAAAAAGGCGCCTATCTCAGCATTAACCCAGTTGTTACTGAAACTTTTTTTTATCTCGGATCGCGGTAATTTTTTAGTATTGTTACCTTGATGCATATAGTAAACATGGAAAAATACCAAAAAAAAACCAAGTTTTCAGGAAATCTCGGAAAATGCGGATCGTTTTAACGATCAGTAGTAACAAGCAGGTAGGTTAACGTTCATATAAGTACCACTTAATCGATTGTATCCTATTTTAAATTAAAGACATACAGTTATGATGAAAAAAAAGGCTTTATTATGTCATTGAAAAATGTTAAATAACAATCAAGTTATGTAGGAGTATGGGTATCACACCAGCTTCCATTCCTACCTGCATATAAGCCGGTGGAATAATTGCTGCATGGCCTTGGTATGGATCACCCAGAACTCATGTCCCCATCTAATCGGTTTTCCACGTATACTTACATTGTTTATAGCTGTGTCCTCCATAATAAGGTACCATAGCCTCGTCTGCCTTTTTTTTTCTAGAGGAGCCATATCCAGGAATATTTCGTTCAGGATTTTGAAAAGTGGTCTCAACTTTATAAATTGGTCACTATCAGTACTATCGGAGTATCGTCACAACATTGGAGGTCATGATAAACGTAAATCTCTCCCTCAATATGGCGTTCAGTGTTCAAAATCAGTGTCTGATGATTTCACCCAGTACTTGTATCTTCTTGGGGACTATGATAATATATCCACTGTACAGAAGTTATAGCAAGAAAACATTTCATTTTACCCGTTGTCGCATCGCCCACTTTGTTCTTTTGAATCGCGTAAATATTTGTATATTTGGCCAATAATTCGATAACAGAGTCATCGAACATACAATAAAAGTAATACATAAGCGTTTGAAAGTGTCTTGGAGTCTTGGCCCACAGTTTTCATGCCATTGTGGTCGGTCGTGACGATTATGGCGATTTCTCCAAGTAAGATTTTGTTATTATGGTACGGATGTATCAACAAAAGGAACAGCATACGTGCTGCTTCTAACTAGAGCTGAATTAGATGTACCTAGATGGCTCAGGTTCTCGACCATCCACAATTAGGGGTACTTTGGTAGTTCGACTTCTTTTTACGTACACTGTCCTCGTCATTTTCGGAACACATGTTTTCTATCTCAGCAGGAGGTCTTAGCTGAGAACCTAGATAGCCCTACTTATTCCTACCGACCTAATTATTTTTAGTTAAGATTTACAAGACATCTATATGAAACCTGGAAGATTGTTCAGAGTTACAAACTCTTCATCACCAGAATCTTCATCTGTGACATCAGCATTCGCGTTATCTGGTGGTAAAATAGTTATATTTCTTGGAAATGGGGCATCATCGTCGTATTGTTCCAATTTGTCAAGGGTTTCATTGAGAGACAATGGTTTATTGTTATTGGGTCTAAAAGTCAAAAATATATCCCCAAATTACGACTGATCGTTAAAACGATCATTAAATATAATGTCATTTGTTTTCTATAAAAGATAAGAAAAGCTCAAATTTTAATTCACAGCTTTGTTAGACAGGTTATAAATTTATTAAAAACGTGCATTAAATAAATTTCAGTTCCAAGCTAATTTGTGAACACTTACAGTTTTGAAGACATAGTGAAAGTTAATTACGCTCACTCGAACTAAAATACAAAAACACTCCAAAATTGTGATCATAAGATTATTTTCTTTGCACCGAAACATTGTCAAACAATTACTGCGGCGATTTATATGCAATAAACAAAAGTTATCCGCTCATAATTATTTTTAAAATAGCGGGTATTCTCCAGTAATTTATTGATCTTTATAACGATCGGTCGTTATAAATGGGTTAACACCAGTGTTAATATCCGTGTTTAACTACTTGTCTGGCATCCACAACCCAATTACTATTTAGGCGGCTTTAACCAGTTGACGTCAGGTTTAAGGATTGCTGAATTCCCGTAATGACTCTCAAAGATCCGCAAATGATAGCCAGGATCTACTTCTTACCGTGCTTTTCTACGGAGAGGTCTTGATCTACTGGGTTAATTGTAAAACACCTACAACCTCGTAGGACTAGATACATAAATCATAAGCCGTCGTCATCGTTCATCATAAGCAACAACTTTTGTTCTACGACATTTAGAAACTTTGATTTTATTTTCATTCAAAAAAAAAAATATTAATTGCCCGCTTGAATGTTAATAACTCTATCCGCATCGCAATTTAGTTCTCAAGCGCTTAGAACGTCGTCGTCCTTTCGTTTATGAGTGAAACATAGGATAACGAATGTCACGACAGTACAATAAAAACTAAAAATATAATTTTAGTTCCATGTATTGTTTTAAGTCAGAACTCGTAGAACAAAGGTGGTTGCATGCTTATTATGCTAATCTAGCTGATGATCTTAGCTATCTAGTCCTGCGAGGTTGTTGATGTTTTACAAATAACCTTGTATAATTAATGATTACCCATCTTCGGTCCGACTTCGGCAAGCGTAGCTCACTTAACTTTGGATAGACATACCAATCGGATGTCATTATTTAATAACTATTTATAAATGTCCTAATTGCTAAATTTGCAACTAAGCAAAAGTTTCGCATACCATTATGTAGGGACGTTAAACTTTGACATTGTCAAATGCATTTATATCCACGCAGTTGAAATTACGTGGAAGTTAGACATTTACCCATTAATTTCAGTAATTTTCACAAGTCGAATCATTTTTCTTTGTAGTACCAGGTTGGACATAATGGCCATGACTGCAGGATATAATTGTGGGAATAACTACAGCTGAACCTTACACGTTCATGGTATTTTTATTCGTACATATGGATGTACGAATAAAAATACCATGTATGGATAGTCTGTAATCTGCGCTCCACCTATATATGGAGGTGGAGCGCAGATTACAGACTATCTATAACACACGGAGTCTACAGAGAAACGAGCCAAGAAGATCACCGGCAATGATGCACTCGTATAAAAAAACATATAGCTGAATTGGGAACCCCGTTATTTTAAATAAATCGGTTAAAAATAGAACCTTTGCAATAAGCAGTAAAGCATACGATACGCCTTATTTATTTCAATTAGACCATAATAAGGCACTTCTGAACGTCTTTGAGTTAAAAATCATTACTATTTTTATTAATTAGTATAAAAAGATTCTAGCCGGTAGTGCGCCTCGGATAGTATGTCGTCTATGCTGCACTATAAACTCACGCTTTTTTCCTATGGGGGTAGGCAGAAGCTAAGGAATGCCACCTGCTAGGATTACTACATACTTCTTTTGCTTCATTTACGGGCGTATATCAACATCGCAAATACGATTGCGAGTAGGTAAATCTTACCTGACCTTTCTGCAAAACATCATATATTCACACATGACGTATCAAAATGTTTTAAAAAGAGTAAAAGCAGGGTACTTCAAACTCCAATGGTATATTAAGTTGTATGGCACTCCCAAGCACTCTCACCCACTCACACCTCAAGCTGATTCATTGCAACATATATTAAATTTAACTTTTTACTAGTATTTTTTTAGTCATTGAAAATATTAATTAACATGTTATCTCTAATACCCCTCATTTTAATCAAGAAATCCTAAATATGACGGCCTGCGAAAAACTTTTTTATCTACAATCTTCAAAAAGTTAGAAGCCACTGAAAAGATTATGATATAACTTTTTTTAATCTTGGTGAATTAAATTTAGCAGACAATTCTAATATTATTTGCTTAAAACTGCAAGATTCCATTTTTATTTTGGTCACCCCTTTCATTTAGCCCTAATCTTCGTTGTCACCCTTCCATTAATTTAACTTGTCACGAATAAAACAAAAGTTTCATACAAAAACCATTTTATTTATACTTTTAACACGATGAAATGTTAAAGTACTGAGCAAATTAAATGCTGAATCGTATCGTTTTACAAATTAAATGGATTCATACAATTAACTTTGAAAATGAGGTCCCATTGAAATCAAAACTTTTTGAATAAAAAGCACCGGCATTTTAGGCTGAATACAAACCGGTATAGACAGATTCATTATAATACGCGCTGTTTTGTGTGTAAGCTTTTCAGTAAGAGCTCTTTCTCTGTGTGTAAATTACAACTTAACTTTTCAGGGACAAAATTACCGTCGTTTGGCCGTTGATAATTCATTTTACAATTCTCAATCAATTGCAGTATACGCGCGCTTGCAAATTGTCACATAAGTTATGTTCTAAAATCGGAATGTGAAGCATATACATGAAAACAAGTTGGAAAACTTTTCATCATCTATTGAAAGAGAAGATCTTCTGACCACACGGTACTGTCTGGTGGGATATTCCCAATGGTCGTAGTTAGGTATCTTAATTTACTGCAGGCAATAAAATATGTCAACGATATAAAAGATGACATATTATATTTCTTACAAATCACGTTTGTTTCTCTCGTGTAATTGCAAAATAAACTATATTACCCATGACATGTTTATATAGCCAATCAGTAACCAACAGCAAGAGTCTTAGCTTCTTTGATATATACTTTCTGCACATAAAACTTACACACATACCGTTAACAACAAAGAAATCAATATGTCTGCGCCACGTCTACTTCAATTTAAAATAATTACAAATAAAAATAAATTTATAGTATTTCGATGACAATTATACTTACATTTTTTTTTGTAAAACCAATATCTAATCGTCACAAGTTATAGGCCGAAATGATTAAAATCACAGTAATGATTCATACCGTCATAGCTGTATATGAGCACAAATATTTATGGTTAAATTAAGAATAAGTAAGTGACATATTCTATTGATAAAACCTTTTTTAACATTTAATCTTTCTCTTCAAAACAGCGAATTATAGTATTCACATAAAAGGGTTTCCCTAACTGTATGATGGTAACTTTAAATCGGTTAAATGTGTTAATATTAGCAAAATATTTCCTATGATATACATCCTTATTAATTAACTCTGGGATATTTGCAAAATAAACGGTCAAGTTCTCCAATAAGCAAGTAAACAACATTTATTTTTACCATAAACAAAAATATCTTGGATTCATTTAAACGTAAAACAATATTAGATTCCGAAACATCTGACACAAATTTCAAATATTGTTTGAAGAACATTGATTAAATTGTGCCATATCATATTTACACTTACATCAACGTTATATATTTACACATTGAAAACAAACACACTAAACCGACCGTACAAAATATTTACAACATACTGTCATTACAATTATTTTCCTAACAACCGGAATTGTATCGGATTTCATACGAATTGCGGCAATAATCTGAATCATTTTCCTGCACCGCACGTTCAGTAAAATATCGTATTTTTAGTTGGAAACAGTTCCATAGAGAATCCGAAGCAATTTCCGCGAAACGTTATTCAATAACTGGTTATTTATTTTATGTAGGGCAGGTTTGGAAGGACGTCGGGTCTCCGTCGGTGATGGGCACCGTGATGCCTCAGATGTATCAAAGCTTCTCTCATCTTTTGCTCCCTCAATGTTCGAATGTACTGTTCATCAATCGTATGTCTATGCTTCGGCTTTTCCATCCTCCCATTCTCCTTAAACAACACACACCACAAAGACTTGTCCTTATTATCCCACAGTAACGACTTCGTATACTCTTTTAATCTTCTACTATTTTCCTCCACCCGCCGCATGGCTATCTCTATTTTAATCAAGTCTTTATAATGGTCCGATACAGGCGGCGTCGTTGAAATATTGTTACCGTCGCTTTTAACGGCGCTTATATTAATTCTCGACAAGTAATAATTCTCATATTGGCTAGAGGATCCACTCGTTCGCAATAACCACACCACACTGGCGACGAATGTACACGACACTATGAAAGTTAATATGAGGAGAGTTAGTCGGAATACTAGGCTCGGGGACGCACAACTCATATCACTATTTGTTTATGTTTGCGGACGCACTGTGCTGGTTCGTACATACCGCGCCGGCGTAGTCGCTCGCTACGACGGGCTACGGGCGTCCGCTCGCTACGTGCTGCCGCTACGAACTGGCGTAGCCGCGTAGACGTAGCGGCGGCGCGACTCGGCGCTCGGTTTATCTCAGTTGTAATTTGCAGTCCAAAGCTGTATCCAAGCTGCAGATGCTTTCAAATCTCTTTGTACGAGCTTTCTTTGCACTTTTGTGCAGTCATTGTACTGGAATTTTTAAATTCGTAACTACGACGTAGTCATAATTGCTCGCAGCATTTTATAAAACTGTATCCTTTGAAAAGTTTTTGAAACATGAATAAACACTGTGTTTATTTTTTAATTTGAAAGTTAAACGTAGGGGTTTTTTATGATAAAAAGTAGGTCGGAGTTTCAAAGCTTAATTCAGTAATTTGTGAGGGAAGGCGTCAACGATAACGATCTCGTCGCCACTGCAATTATTGTTCGGCTTTATGTGTCAAAAATCTATACTTAACCGAAATTACTGAGTAAATACGCATTCGGGGTTAATATTGTATTTAGGTACAATTTTGTGGCTCAATTACACTAGTGAAATGGAATATGGCGCGTGGGTGTTTCGGTGGACAATAACTTTTGGTAATGGCTTTTGACGTGTAATAGACGTATTGCGAGCGTAGTTTGATCACTATTATCTATGTTCTACAAAGACAAAGTGACATTACCTACTTCTCTGCTTAAGTATTTGTTACAAAATCAATTACTGCACTAACAACATCTAGAGACGCATTATTGATTAATACTTAACTGGCCTGTTGGTCTAGTAGTTAGTGACCCTAACTGCTATGCCAGAGGTCGTGGGTTCGATTCCCACAAAGGACAAATGTTTGTGTGATGAGCACGATCATTTGTTCTGTGTCTGGGTGTAATTTATCTATAATATGTATGTATTTAGAAATATATAAATATGTTTATCAGCTGTTTAGTACCCATAACACAAGCTCTCAAGCTTAACTTGGGACTAAATTGGCGTTGTGTGAAAAGTTGTGGAATATTTATTTATTATTTAATTATACTAAAATTTTGTCAAATAGCCCATTGCAACATGTCTTCTGGTTAAGTATTATCCGTACTATGACATCAACACACAGACAATGTCCAATCATTTATCAGTACCTACGTCAAGTGGTGGCTCGCACTATTCCCGGAAGATAGATAGTTTACTGTCCATGGGATGGGACTTTGTAAAAAAATTACTGCTTTGTACAGGAATGAAGTCTTCTATACTCCATCCGAGTAGGTAGTTAACTAAAGGTAAACAATCTTGACAAGTCTGTTTCCATAAACGCTTATTAATTAAATACAACTACTGTTTTAACCGCGGGAGCAGCAGTGACAGCCTAGTGGTGTGACCGATGGATTGCCAATTCATAGGTCTTGAGTTCGAACCCAAGGCACGCACCTCTGACTTTTCGGATTCATGTGCGGATTGTATAATTATCACTTGCTTCAAAAACGGTGAAGGTAAACATCGTGAGGAAACCGGCATGCCTGAGAGATATTTCATGAGAGCATGTGATGCCATGTCAGAGGCCCAGGGCGGCATTAAAACTCTGACACCAGGTTAGTTACTAACCACACGATAAGAAGAAGAAGACCGCGGGGGCGCGGCTGTTTAGGCCGCGGGAACGCGCTGGAGGCGAGCCGCTTCCAACCGGTCTTATTGGAGATCTATAGGGGAGGCCTATGTCCAACGGTTGACTTCCTATGGCTGAAATGATGATGATGATGATGATGATGACTGTTTTAACAAATTGTTTAATTGATCATGTAATCGTTTTTGTTGTATCCAAATTTGTTTTCAGCTGCATTTTATTTTTAAACTGTGTTATTAACTAAAAAACATGTCAAAATTGTTTACCTTTTGTTAACTACCTAATCGGATGGAGTATAGTTGTTATTTTTAATCTTTAAGCTTCTTTTTTAGTAGTGATTGGTTACAAACTATATGTGTCCGTAGGTCAAGATCGTAGGTATCATGTGCGTATTTTATTTATTATCACTGGTTTCAAAAACCGTGAAAGTGAACGTCATGAAGGAACCTACAAGCCTGATGGATATTTCACGACTTTAAATGAAGTCAAGACATATCAAATGGCAATTCCCGTCTTTTTAGAAGCGTTCGCATCCTTATCTTAGTTTTAATCTGTAAAATATACTTGGCATTTACCTACCTACGTTTTTTGTCCATTTTTACCCGATCTCGGTAATGCAAAAAGGATAAGGTTATGATTCTGACCGCGATGTAATACATACATCTGTTCTCTTAGAACTTCTAAACTACTTGACACAATTTGTCAAATGAGGTATCATTGGAAGCGGTGAGGTATCGTTTTGCGTGTCGCGACTGGTTATAGGCAATGTAGTTAAGATGAGATTGCGACTGGATGTTGGACGGCTATAATTACGAGAATTCGCGTTCTGGTAAGTCATTAACCCAAACAAAAAAAGAAGATAGTGTAATGTAGTGTAAAAACTTTTTGTTAGATTACAACTGTTGTACGGTCTACTTAGTTACACAAAAATAAAATTACCTCCATATAAACACAAAACCTTTGAAACCACACAACAAAGCCATTGAGAAGCACACCTACCAAAAGGACTCGAAAATTACAATGTCAGAGAAGAATAAATACAACATAACTCTTTGGCGGTGGAAACCACGTAATTTCATACCATTCGTACATTTAGTACCGCAGCAAAATTCCATTTAAAAATGTAATAATAATAGCTGTGCCTGGCGGCTGTGCCCGCGTATAAAACGTCAGAAAACGAAAAAAGAACGGTTGCATTATCCTACGATAACTTACTACCAAAAAACTTTATACAAAAAAAAACAACCGACTTCATTACTATTTGGATCTCGAATACTTTTATTTTTAACCGACTTCAAAAAAAGGAGGAGGTTCATATCTGATGAGGGATCTTCGAGGAATTGAGGGAACTCCTCAAAAAATATAGGCGCACACGCACTGATTTTAACATTTTTAGTAACAAATCAAGCATTTTTATTTAGAAAGTATCATTTGGTGAAGAAAAACTGATTTAGAAGACAGGCAACGGAACTCTTCAACGCATAACAGCAAATTATTCGCGATTGCTATAGTCAGATGTCTATGCTGAGCTTTTGTATTCTCACAACATAACATTACGCCATTCTATTTTAAAAGGGGCCGGCAGAGATGTATAGATTAATGTTTAGATAGAACTTATTTAGCAATTTTTATCCAATTTCAATGATTCTTTCAAGTTTTGAAAGACTTTCTTTACACACAAAGAAACTAAAAATTACAAAATAAAAACTTTTTTACAAAAAAAACAACCGACTTCTTAAAAAAAAACTAACAGGTGAACAATAACTCCAGTTTCGGAAGTCTGTGGCTTTGGTGGTTTTGTTTTGTTCAAAACTTGAAAGAATCATTGAAATTGGATAAAAATTGCTAAATAAGTTCTATCTAAACATTAATCTATACATCTCTGCCGGCCCCTTTTAAAATAGAATGGCGTAATGTTATGTTGTGAGAATACAAAAGCTCAGCATAGACATCTGACTATAGCAATCGCGAATAATTTGCTGTTATGCGTTGAAGAGTTCCGTTGCCTGTCTTCTAAATCAGTTTTTCTTCACCAAATGATACTTTCTAAATAAAAATGCTTGATTTGTTACTAAAAATGTTAAAATCAGTGCGTGTGCGCCTATATTTTTTGAGGAGTTCCCTCAATTCCTCGAAGATCCCTCATCAGATATGAACCTCCTCCTTTTTTTGAAGTCGGTTAAAAATAAAAGTATTCGAGATCCAAATAGTAATATCAGTCTGCTAATATTAATTTACCGGGCAATCGGCAAAAGAAAATGTGCACCACGCTTGTTCAAGTCCAGGTTTTTCCTAAGTGTTTGCCTACAATGATGTCTAAGATAAACTTAGAAACAACAAGTGAATTGAAAAAGTCACATGCCAACGAGGCAAGACACCTAGTACCGGTGTCTTGCCTCGTTGGCCTCGTAGTCACATGCGCTACACTGCTGAGTCCCGGTCCCGGGTTCGAACCCCGGGTCGAGGAAAGCGTTATTGCCTTTTTTTGCTTCTGGAATTTCTAAGTAGCAATGTGTTTGCTCCTTGATACATGGGATTTAAACATAACTGACGAAATGTGTGAGTACTGCAGTTAAACCACTGCCTAACCTTTTGCGGATTACAGGCGTTATGGTGTGTTATTATGTTATGTTTATTTGCTTGAAACTTAAAGATCCTAGGTACCGGGTAAAACGGGGTGGATAGAAACTCAAGGGTGAATAGAAACAAAACTTTGAGGAGAATATTCGCGTAAGTTTAAAGTTGTTTGTTACATACGAGGATTCTAATACTTTTAAATAATTTAGATAATTAGTTTTGACACCTTGTTAGTATCAAACAATATTAAACTAGCGTAAAAACCCTCCTCAAAGTTTTGTTTCTATTCACCCTTGAGTTCTATCCACCCCGTTTTACGGTAGTTAAATTCTTAATAAAGTAAAATTATCAACGCATTGATTCAGCATGTTTTTCAATATTTTATGTGTCAATGGTGGATGGTTTTGACTGGCCTGTTGGTCTAGTAGTTAGTGACCCTGACTGCTATGCCGGAGGTCATGGGTTCGATTCCCACCCAGGACAAATGTTTGTGTGATGAGCACGATCATTAATTTGTTCTGTGTCTGGGTGTATTATATAAGTATGTGTATCAGCTGTTCAGTACCCATAACAAAAGCTCTCAAGCTTAAATTGGGACTAATTTGCGTTGTGTGAAAAAGTTGTGGAATATTTATTTATTTATTTAATGATCAATTTACAATCTATGTCTTTAATAATTTTAAAAGTGTAATTTATATTTATTTTAAATTCTTACAATATTAGCCCTTTTATTAAATATTTCACACGGTATAAAGTTCATTTATTCATGGTAATGATATAATGGGTGGTGCAATTTTTTTTTTGTCGACATTGACGCGGGCAGAAGCTATTAGTATTTTATAAAGCTTTCCATTATAATTTTCCATCAATTAAAACTAGGTACCTAAACAAAGCCTTTTATTACTAAATCTTGAAAGATAAATATTCAGCCTTCTGAATAAATAAAGGCTCGACACGGGTCAAGTTCCGCATTCATTATACGAAGGAATTTTAAAAATCCACTTTCTACTATATTATTAATATTATGAATTATGTAAAAATGGATATTATAAATGTAATAGATTAAATGTTTGTAAAATCGGATGTTTATTTAATACTAGCAGACGTCACGCGGTTTCTACCGCGTATTTTCCGTTCCCGTAGGAATACAGGAATACAAAGAAGCCTATGTTACTGAAGCTTTCCAATGGTAAAAGAATTATGGAAATCGGCACAGTCGTTTTTGAGTTCATTCATTACAAACATACACAGACAATTTTTTCCTCTTTTTAATATTAGTGTAGAAGATTGCTGAATTAGAATAGACTCAATGATTAAGGCATCGCGTCCTATACCCGAGGAGCTTAATTGATGATGAGAGCATAAAGTTGGCTCATGATGGCTGGCACATACATGCTGCTTACCCAAATTATTTCCAAGTCTAAACTGGACCCTGTTCTGCATGGTTTGTTACATGAAAAAGTTGTTAATATTTTTAATATCTGGACTTGAAAAGAGACGATGATCCCTGAGTATGTTTCGGCTTCTCGTCTCAGAGGTAGTCAGTTAGGAAATGCCGACTTCAACTAGCTTTTAAAAGAAAAACATGACGTGTCAAAGTGTTTTCCATATCCTACTACCATAATAAATAATTCCATATCATTTCATTTTAAATCCGAGTAAGTATTTGCTCGAATTTAAGCCTACTATCTCATTCATCAAAGGAATTGCCTACATATCATCATCCACTTTGCCTATCCCAACAATGTGTGGGATAGGCAAATTTGACTATTACAACCCGGTTACTGTGTGGCGTGATACCCAGACGACGACGTTTTCTATGTAAACACAAAAATTTCGTATTTAACCATTTTTAAAGTTATTTGAGGACTTTTTTCAAAGTTAATCATTTTAATCCGATTTTCCGGAAAACCGTTATGGTGTGTACCATTACGGTTTGCCACATGATATCGCTAAAAGCACTCGTTTATGTAGAATTAGATATAATTTCCACAAATAATTGAGTGCAAAGCAATTTCATGTTCAATTTCCGAAAATCCGTAAATTAATGATAATATTCGATGAGCGAATGCGGCTATCACTCTTTCAATTAACTTTGACGAATCAATTCATGGAAATATTCTGAATATACGTTGATTACATTTAGCACGGATAATTTGATTAGTTTGTATCATTTATGTTCTATGTTGGCTGTGGTCAACGTTGTACCTACATAATTTTAACTGTTGTGACATTATGTTTGCATTTTAATTAAAGATAGCATATAGCATAGATACTTCAATTATTAGAAATAAAAACCGGCCAAGAGCGTGTCGGGCCACGCTCAGTGTAAGGTTCCGTAGTTTTCCGTCCGTCACAATGTGTTCAAAATGCTTGCATATACGATTATACTACAAACTTAGTCCAGAAATTATTTTGTACAACTTTTTGTCTTTTTTGTACAAAATCTGTTTCCATTCAAGTTCAAAATCATTTTCCTAGAAAGTCCAGTTCCACTTTTCAGATTTTTTTCATATTTTCTTAACTTATGGTTCAAAAGTTAGAGGGGCGGGAACACATTGTGTTTTACTTTTGGAGCGATTATTTCCGAAATTATTGACATTATCAAAAAATGATTTTAGTAAACCCCTATTCACTTTTAAATACCTTTCCAACAATATATCACACGTTAGGGTTGAAATTAAAAAAAGCACTTCCCACTTTACATATAGGGAAGGGGAGGGGAGGGGAGGGGAGAAGTAACTTAATGTCATAAAAACTGTGGATGGAGTTCCTTTTTATGATTGATATTCATTTACTATAGAAAACTTATACAATTTTTTTTATGGTGGATGCATAACAGTCTGGTATCCCTGGCTCGAATACTGCATATATTAAAAAAAACTAAATACCTACAATATGTGTATCAAATTGTATTTCTGACTGACCTATTCTGAGAATAAAGTCATACCACGATATGTTTACCTAAACATTACGGCCTCCAACGGCCTCTAGCGACCTTTATTGGCGCCTTATCGTATCTACTGGCCTCTATTGCTGTTTACATTTGCCTGTTCATGATGCAGCGATAGTATTATGCACTAACCGAACGTTCAAACAAGGCCGCGTTACAACGCTTACACACGTTGGATTTAATATTGGCCCCAACACTGCTTCGCACATACCTGTATCAAAATCATTGAACCGTTGACCAACCTTGGAGCCATTGCAATTTTCTCATTCCACCTATTGGACGCCTTATGCCAACGTTGGCCGAACTTGTGGTGCCAACGTCACTGATCAGTTGCGTGATAGAAACTCTGCAGTGTATGGTTTAGAACTTTATCACGATGTATTTGACAAAAGTGGTAGCATGCTGGTTTTACAGTATATTCAACTTAGTTCGTGATAGTAAAAGTAGGCATAGTTTCTACCAATAGAAAACTGGCTAGGTAGATTTTAATGACTGATTAATTTACTAAGTAATGCGAATTTAATTCAAATGCCTTAAATACGAGTCCAATGTCCGCATTTTTTTGGTCCGAGATAGTACAATAGTAGTACTTGTACGAAATAATTCATGACAAGCAATGTCCAAATGTTTTTGCCAAGTTCTGTTCGTTCCTATTCTTAAGATGTTTGCTTTAAAATAAAAGTGTATACGTGTATATTGCGGCTAAACTAACTCGATTTCTATACGACGTATACGAGTACCTATAACAGCTATAAAATCAAAATCTGACTTAGTGAACCTGACAACTAACAAAACTGTTATTATTCCTCGGCATCGCTATCGACTGGTAATCCAAATGGCATTGGCCAAGGCAAGCACTAGCCTCACTGGAGATGTCAACAAACTGTTACAAGATCTCCTAACAAATTCAGTTTGAGCACTTAACAGCCAATGAGCACCTAAAGAACAGAATTTGGGTCTTGGGCATTCTATTAACACAATCTTTTTAACTACTCAGCTGCAGATGAGACATCGGACTTAACAATCCGAAAGTCTACATCATAAATGGCAGGAAAATATAACCACTAATCTAATTAGGTACTATATTCAGACTGCTTGAGGTTCTCAGCAGTTACTGCCCGTTAAGCGAGCTACTTAACTGTAACACCCAATACTCAATACTCAATACTTTATTGCATACCATAATGTGTTACAGGGTGTTGTTCAATTTTGTAAGTATCAATTATGGACCCTGTCGGGCACAGCATAGTTTGTTAGGAGAGAGGAGGAAGGGCGCATGTTAGATTAGAATACTTGAGTTACGATTCAATATTTGAAGATGTATTAATAAAAATTAAAATATATTAACACTTAGTATTTATTTTATAAGATTATTATTAGTAAGTACCTACCTATTTTATTTTCATATTATTTTGTTTGAATGTTTTAGTTTTTTTTCTTTTTTTTTCAATTTTCAAATTCAACACCCCAGCTGCTTATCGTTGTCCTACTGAAGAGCAAATACCTCTTCTTATATCGAGAAGGCACAAGTATTATTGATCATGCTTACTCAGAGCGGATTGGAGATTTCAAAATTATATTAAGTAGTAGAGTTTGATTGCCTCTTTGGTCTAGTGATCGCAAGCGCTACTGACTTACTCTCAGAGTAAGGTCCCGGGTTCGATCTCCGGGTCGGGCAAAGTGTTATTGAGTGTTTTCATCTTGAATTTCTTAGTAGCAGCCCGGAGTCTGGATTTGTGCTAGATTGATGGCAATAGGCTCGCCCGCCGCCGCCGCCGCCGCCGCTCGCCGGTGATATTTAAGTCCTATTTAATAAAATAGGACTTAAATATTACCGGCAAGATATACTACCAAGAACACCTCTGCCTCGCCCTTCGGGAATTATATTTAAGTAGAAGTCCAGGTAAAAAAAAAAAAACTAATACGATGTTTAAGTCCAGGTATCTAACACGATGTTTTCCTTCATCGATGTCAATGATGTCCAACATAAACTCAGAAAGCACTTAAGAATTGAAAAAGCATGAGATGTAGGCGGCTAAACCTCTGGTACATCATGACTTAAATACTTAACTATACCTTATCCAAACCACATTAACACTAAATCTCCTTGAGGACCTCTTCCACAAGCAGTTTTCGTATCATGTAAAAACCATCACTTCTTCGTAATCTATGAACTTATTGCTCGCCTTCTCTATAATCTTACTGCCTTGAGGGTAATCTGTGTGGGTAAAAATGGGGTAATAGGGAGAGAACTACTTAACTGGGTAGATAGGGGCTAAATAGATATTAAGATACTAGTATTATGATCGTTGAATACTATTACTACCCTTACTCGATAGTTGGACGCTTTATAACTTTAGACTAGACGATTCGGTTCCGATACGACATTGTAGAAACCATTTTTAATATTTTGGAGGTGTGAGGTTTGGAGGAATGAGAAACAGGGTGTAAAGTTCCTCATTCACCATTGAAAAGGGAAGATCCTCCGACCAGACGGGTGTTGTGCCTGGTGGGCTAACTGCTGCCCGACGGTTGTAGTCGGGAACTTCTATACGTTCAAATTGCGCGGATAACTTTGTTACCGCGATGTAGGATATCGGTCATTAGTTCGTATGCGGCGAGATAGATGTCGCTACAATGCCACTAAGCCATAAAGAGCCCCTTGGCTGGCTTAATGATTTTCAATACAACACAAAAATCGATTAACACAAACATTTCGTTTTAAAATTTAGGTTCTTGATAAACATCTATGTTGGATTTATTTAGTTTTGGAAAGTCATCAATTGATCAGACAGACATGTTGCTGGGGAGTTTGTTCCGTCACTTCTTCCCAGCAAAAACACTAGGAAAAGGTGCAAGGTTGTTTTAGGACACTGCCTTATGTATTTTGTCGTTTAAAAACTGCTGATCCTCAGCCTAAACTTTAAATGAATTAGTTTTTATTTTTTTTATAAATAAACTTAGACTCTAAAAATAATATGTGACTTATGTGTCCCAAGTCATTACTTAGTCATTTTTATGTTGATTTATAAGTAGGTTAAATAAAAATAAAACAAATAAAAAATTCGATTTTTTTTTTACATGTCTATAAATAAAAAATACGTTACATGTCTATATTATTTATAGATTTTTTTTCTAATAACTAGGTACACTTTAGACGTATCGAATAGTGTAGTTATCGTGTCGTAAAGTGCAAAAAGTATAATAGCGAGCGGTGACGATGTTTCATCCCTATCTTAATAGAAATGGAACATTGTCGTAAAAAACCTTTCGATGAGAAAAAAATCTTGCGATGAAAATTGAAAATGAAAATAGTGAAAGCGTAAAAAATCTGCCATTATTTTATTAAAAAGGTGTGTGATTTTACTGGCAATGGACTGAGAGGGAATTCACTAAGAAATTTAGTAACTTTACTGAACCAGGAATTTTGTATAGTGCAAATAAAATATTTCTCAACAAAAAGTTAGGTCCTACTACCGTTCTACTTCTAGAGAACTACCACACTTAGCAACACCTGTAACATCAGGCATTAAATAAATAAAAACAAAAGAACTCGCCAACTTTTTGTTCCACTGTACTTTGTCATAGTTGTTCTGTAGACTAAAAACCTTCACTCTTAACGACCTGAGAACGAAGTGTAATAACATAACATAACGTCACGCCTGTAATCCCCGAAGGGCTAGGCAGAGGTGTACCTGGTAGTACAGCCAGTTATGTTTAAGTCCCATGTAATAGGGGGCGAGATTATTGCCATCAATCGGGCACAAATCCAGACTCCGGGCTGCTACTAAGAAATCACAGATGAAAAACTCAATAACACTTTGCCCGACCCGGGGATCGAACCCGGGACCTCATGCTCAGCAGTAGCGCTTGCGACCACTAGACCAACAAGGCAGTCTAATATAGTCCGAAGTGTAATATTTTGTTAAATAGTTCATTTTCTAAAAAAAAACGGTTCCAATGGTTTTACTTGTATTGGTAGTTAACACTTTACAAAAGCGGACTTATTACTCACCGTATTTTCTAAGAGTCAACCTTTGGGTGACGAAAAGATCAATTACACTGGTGGTGCAATGAAAAAAGTATATTTTTAACCGACTTCAAAAAGAGCGGAGGTTCTATGTTCGTGTGTATTTTTTTTTTATGTATGTTACCTGATTTCTCCGCCATTTGCGGACCGATTCTCAAAATTCTTTTATTATTTGAAAGAATAGACTCCTGAGGTGGTCCTATTTTAATATGGTGAAGATCTGGTGCTGATCTTCGGAGATATACAATGGAACTCTTCAAAAATAGACGGCAAATCTGTCGTGATTGCTGGAATCGCTTGGATGTTTATTGTTTATACAACATCATGACGTATGACGCAGATGGGTACAATATACCTAGATTTCGAAAATTAGGTATGTTAAGTTTCATTTATTAGGGATAAGTGGTTATCCACTACATGCCATGGTAATAGGGTTATCCCCATTACCATGACATATATTGTTAACAATTAACAATGTAAAATAAATTCATGGCAAATGTTTGTATGGGAACACCTAAAAATGGAAAAATAAAAAACTTTTTTGCAAAAAAGTTTTTTTGTTTTAAGTATACTAAGATTATGCACCAATATTACAATATTAATAGTCACTGCCTCGGAAATCTAGCGAAAAGTTTTGGAAAATTAGACGCATTTTTGACAGGTATTCAGAGAAGAATGCATAATAATAGATGAATCGTATCTTAGTGGTTCTGAGTAGGGATGTCCGAATTCTCAAAGTATGGGTAACAGACCCAAAATCAAATTAATTTAATCATAGCAGACGTCACATAATTTCACCCGCGTGGTTTCCGCTGCCGTGGGAATACGGAGGTAAAAAGTCTAGCCTATGTTACTCAGGGTGAAAGCAGCTTTCCAATGGTGAAATTATTTTTGAAATCGGCGCAGTAGTTTTTGAGTTTATTCATTACAAACATACACACACACCAATTTTTCTTCTTTATAATATTAGTGTAGATGTAGTATAGAAAAGGATGTGTTTAAAAGCGACCGCAATCTTAACACGGTGACGTTATACTCAAGTAACATTCTGCAACGCGCTAAACGAAAGAATATATTTTATAAAACAATGACGCTGCCGTACCGCTGTCCCGTTGGGGCCCTACTGTAAACGCTATGACACTTAGTTACGACCGCGTCATATAACGCGAACTATAGAGCTATTCTGCAAAGAAATCTTCGCGAAAATGAACGAATCCAAACTTCGGGCTGCAGTTGAGATATTTCAGATGGAAAAACTCACTAACGCTTCGCCTGACCCGAGAATCTAACCTAGGACTTCATGATCAGCACTACCGCTTGCTACCACTTAGCCCAAAGGGGCAGGCATATAAATAATATCCTTTATTACTTAAGTAGATTAAAAAGTTTCGCAGTACTTCTCAAACTATAAAAATCTTGAATCTCTTCCAGTTGTTACTTAGTAAACTCGGATAAGTCACTCAAAAAATCAAAAATTAATATCAAATCATCTAACCAAATTAGGCTGAGGATCAGCACCCTATAAACATCAAAAATAACATAAGACAGTCAGTCCCCATAACGCCCACCCTTCACCACTTCCTATTGTTTTTGCTGGGAAGAAGAAGTGGCGGAACAAACTCCCCAGGGCTAGCATGGGCTGGGGATATAACTTTTATCCACCGGTTATTTCCACTGACAAGGGATACAATTATCTTATCCACCTTCCAAAGCACGGCAACAGGGGGAAAGAGAATTAGCATGGTGACTAGTGAAAGATTTCGCGATTCGAGCAATCCCAATTGACAACAAAACAAAATAAATATCCAGTACAGATGTAATAAAAAGATGAAAGTACTTTGGTTTACATGACATTCTCGACTATTGTGAAATTTCATAAAAGTTTTCTTATAATGGCAATCATTTCGAAGACAAGCGTTTCCCCTGGTTTATCCAAGTGAATAGTTTATCCACCCATGTCGCCATGCTCGGAGGGTGGATAAAAATGACAGAGGGGAATAGTATTTTATACTCTCCCCGTGGAAAGAATATCTCCGGCCATGCTAGCCCAGCAGTAACAATTCTGTCTGGTTTAAAAATTAATTCAGCACAAAACGCCCACACATTACCAGTTCAAGTCATCAAATGACGCTTCGACCTAATAAATAGGCAGCTGTCGTCACATTTAATATACACGCCTGTCGGACGTATCTAACTTGCAAATGCCGTCCAAATGTGTATTAGCCGAGATAACTGCTGTCAATGTGTCTCATAGTGGATGCTAGGCCAAATGTCACAGCATTAAATATTCAAGCTCGACTGGACTGGGCCTATTCGTCTGACCCAACTATCCACCGAATTTTATTTTATTCATTTGATGGCCTCTACTCTACACGGCCGATATGTAAGTAAATTGGAACAGGTGAACTGGCAGGGTTAAAAGCAAGAAAAACAGATTATGTGGAAAAGAAATATTTGAATTTTCTCGATAAGAAAATGGTTTATCAAAAAGTTTATATTATACGAGGACTTCGCCCGCGACTTCGTCCGCGTGGATTTTGAAATTTAATATCTCCTTTAACTCCCTTTATAACCTCACAAACATACATAGAAACATACATACAAACACAAACTCGCGCCTCTTTCCTGTGGGTGTATTCAGAAACTACAGAAAGCTTTATAATGCTTTTCTTGTTTCTTTTGCTTCGTTAACATTCATACATGCTGTCATACACACACGCCGGTTGCGAGTACTACGCACCTGACATTTTGAAGAAGCTCACCAATAAGGTTTAAGTATGTCCTTCTAGGGCTTCCACTCTCGGCGTTTCCACTTACATCTGCCATGTAAAAACCTTTCGTTAGTCGCAGACATAAATAAAATCTAAACAAGAGTTTCTTCCTACCTTCTGTTGGCTTCGTCTCGTAAAACTGCTGCACTCCGCGGTGGTAATTCGCTGTTACCCGATGCTGGAACAACCTGCCACCGCCTTTTCGTGCTGTTAGAACAGTTGGTTCTTTTAGTTTAAAATACAAATAACATGTGCTATGTGTGTTACAAAGGGAACTGGTCAGCAAACTTACCAAGGGATTTTACGCAGTCAGTAGAAATGGCTAAGGCGATTTCAAATGTCTCAGCAAGCGAGCCAACACAATTACACTTTCTGTTTTATTTCTTTCTAACCGACACAAATAAACTACACTAATACACATACATACACACCTATCAGCCGTACACAAAAAGTTACAGCACTAATACCCGCACTATATTAGTAGCCTCATCTGAGTACTCATTTCTTTATAGAAGTATTATTGTTTTAGTTCTAAGCCCTGGTTTTTAACCCAAGTTACAGACATATTTTATTTATTTGTGTCTTTTTATTCCTCAAAAAAGTTAATGCTGTTTCACAGCCGAAATCGGTGGCACCCGCGCGCGTAGTTTTTGTCACTAACCACAGACTTATGCTTAGACCACAGATAATGTAAGTGTTAAAAGACGCTGGTGAGCGGGATACTCGTTGGAAAATAGTTTTCTTTTATTTTTTATTATTGTTTGGTCTATATTTTTTTCGTGAATTGTTATATAATGTATTATGTATTTATGTTATTTTAACTTAATCATTTATATTTTATAGCTCATATTGAGCTATTTTACCGTATGTGTGTGCATGGCAATACAGCAGGCCCCATCAAAATAACAATAAGTTTTCCAAACTGCTCAAACTATGACGTAACCTAAGCTAATGCGTTCGTCATTATAAAATAAAATTTGTGGCCAAACTACCCTCAGTTGAAAATAAACTGGTATTGCACTGTATAGCTTGTTTTATCACGACCGTTTTTTAACTTCTTTTAATTCATCGCCTTTTAGCAGGTTTCTTATATTTACATCACTTTCGCATGGACATGCGCTAATTACTGCTTACTATGGATTAGCCGAATATATTCTTAGATATATGGAATCATCTTTTGGGGAGTAGTATCGGTCAATGAAATAGCACCATAACAACGGAAAGCTGTAAATCGTATTTTATTTATCTTAAAATATTGACATTGCCCTCATTAGATAAATCAAATGCAATGTTCATTTTTTCCCCGTTTGTTAGACGCTCTCCCTCGAAATAGGCGTGATAATTTCAAACTTTGTGTTTACGGTGGCGCTTAAACAACTCATAAGAGTTGTTTAAGCGCCACCGTAAACACAAAGAGTCAGAGTCATCAGCAAAGGATACTCTTATGCATAAGCATAAGAGCATCCTTTGCTGGTGACTCTGACTATGTAATAAACTGCCCAAATCATGGAAAACTTTAAATATTCTACTCTTAAAAGTAAATTGAAGATGACAATGTATCGTTTTTTATGACATTTTATTGTTTAGTATTGAGTTTTTTTTTTGTAATTTGGAATTGAAATTTTACTAACAGTAGGTACTTACTTATATTTAAGTGACCAATTTATTCCGTTTTATTACCTACCTATTTGACATTGAATTGTTTCTTAAAAATATGCTTAGTGACTTTTAATCTGCAATCTTCAATGAGTTATAATATTATCACGGCTTATGTATCATCGCCTCCTACGAATTTGTGCGCCACGATATACGGCTGAACATGTCAAAACTTTTTTGAATATTATTATTATCTTGCATGCAATGTGGTGTTTATTGAATGTATGTTTAAACAAATAAGATTTACTTTACATCATCATCATAACGAAAGACGACCACTGCTGAACAAAGGCATCTCCCAAGTGTCGCCACAACGACCGGTCCAGTGTGATCTTAAATTTTCCCCTGAGTAAATAAATAGAGAGTGAGTAAATAGCCCAAAACTGCTTGTATACGATAAGAGTAGAGAGAGAGTAGTAGTGGTAGATATCCCAACCATACGTACTAAACGCTATGGAAACTCATTCATTGTGCGAACAGCCAAAGAGTGGAATTCCCTGCCGGTGTCGGTGTTTCCTGATAGCTACAATCTAGGGGTCTTCAAGTCAAGAGTGAACAGGTTGCTTCTAGGCAAGCGTGCTTCATCGTCGACCACATCATCGCATACCATCAGGCAGTGTTGGGTCAATCAACTAATTTTTTCAATCAATTGATTAGTCATGACTAATTTAGTCACAACTAATTTAGTCGTGATTGATTTAATCATGACTAAATTAATTAATCATAATCATAACTAAATAAATTAGTCATTAGTCATTCAATCATTATTTTTGATTGATGACTAAACTAAAAATGCTAAGCTGGCTAACTCCATTTTTTGTTTCGTGAGACCTCTATCGCGCTATTTAAATTATTCATCACTCTAAGTTGATTGATAGCGTTCTCCATTTTTGTATTTGTACATGATTTTTAACCGACTTCAAAAAAGGAGGTTCTATGTTCGTGTGTATGTATTTTTTTTATGTATGTTACCTGATTTTTCCCCCATTTGTGAACCGATTCTCAATTTTTTTTTTAATTGAAAGAGTATACTTCTGAGGTGGTCCCATTTTATTTTTTTTTATTATAACTGCTACTACGGTAAGAAGTTGAAAGTAGATAAAAGGCAAAAAAGGGTGAAGGAGATTCTTGCACATTGATCACATGACACACGCAATAGATAGCGTCGTAGACCCATGCCCCCACCACTCGTGCGCCGCACACGCAACTGTTCGTGTAACTGGCAACGGCGTAATTTTAGATATTAAATCAGTCATAAGAAATTTAGTCATGATTAAATAACTAACACTAACACTAATCAATCTTCAATCACCGTACATGATTGAATTTTTTTAGTCATTACTCATTAGTCATGATTAAATAATTTAATCTTAGTTATCAATCATCAATCAAACTAAATTTTGCACAACACTGCCATCAGGTGAGATAGTGGTCAAACGCGTGCCTATCAGTAATAAAAAAAAAACAAAAATAAAAAAGAGTAGGTATTTATAATTCCCTAAATGAAGTCTAGTGCAGTGAAAACTATCAAAGGCAGGTATCACTTATGCCAGCAACAAAATTGGGTCGATTTAAAATGACGGCCGCTATCGGCACGGTCCGGATATCCGCCGGGACGAGTTTCTCCGAAAATTTTCAACAGCCAGAGATAAGTGGCTCAATAGAAAACTTTAATTTTTAGAATACATTTTCTAGTTCACAAGACGCTATGTCAGATTATGTTTTACTTGTTTTGCGAAACTGAAGACATTTTTTGGATCACAAGTGTTTTAAAGCCAGGGTCTCTATTACTAACGGCGTTGCAATTTTCCTACGAGTATGTTCTAAGCAAGATTGAGTTACTTGTTAGGTTTCTTGCTTAGCGAAGCAAAGACCTCATGATTCCAAAACAATAAAGTTATTGCTTACAGAAAGTAACTCTGGTAGAAGACGAAGATTTGTTTTCCATGTTAATGATATTGACCACTTCTTGATGAATTCAAATACCTTATTTTTTTCATCTCGAAATTAGTCTTTAGGTAAAGTAAGTCTATCCAACACATATCTGTAGACAATCAGTAGGTATTTGGTAAAGGAAGCAGAAATTCAGGTAAAAATACAGTCAAAATGACGGCAAAATTTAAAACAGTGACTATTTTTACTTTGTCTTTGTCAAAGTAAGACAAAGCAAAAATTGGTACCCACTATCAACCTACCTACCTTCTTATTACTGTACCCTTCACGCTTAAATTAGCACAGTAGGTACGGCAGTATCATTACCAAAATGATGATGATCTTTTAAAGATTTTCACAACTGTCGGTACTGCGATGCCCTCATTAATCGACGGTTTGCGACTTTTGCCAGATCATCAGTTCACCTTATGGGGCCACACAAAAATGATTTTGATCGGCCATCGGTTCTGCGAGTAGGTAATATGCTCCACCAACTACCACTTAAAATTAACAATTGTTGGAGTATCATATTTTGTCTTACCACTAGGAGTCGATTAAGAGCCGTAACGTTAATGACTTGCGAAATTAATAGAATAGTATGACAAATTTCAGAAGGCAATTTATTAAACTGTATTCACGAAAAACCATGTACGACTTGCACTCTTTTTTTTAATTACGAAAAGTATTAAACAGTTTATTCCAAATGGTTATGGGATCTTGCAAGTTAAATTAACCTAAGTGCACAAAAGTGTATTTTTTGTTTAATAAACCAAACTTACACTTGCGTGCAAAATAATAAGCCCATACCATGCTCTTCTGGAATAATTTCCTAATTTTAAAACTTAACCGTAATGGGGATAGCCTCCACCATGAACGCCTCCACCATGAACACCGCCACCAAGACCACCGTAGCCATAGCCATGAGCACCGATACCAGCATTAAGACCAGCACCAATGCCAGCACTTAATCCACCGCTTACACCAGCGCCAATACCACCGCCAACACCACCACCTGCTCCACCACCTAGTCCACCATAGCCAAGTATAGGATAGGTCCTCCGGTGTTGATGCAACTCTTGCGATTCCAAGTTTTGCGATTGAAAGTTATCATTTTGTCTTCTGTTGTTCAACTGGTATTGTAGTAGGTCTGCTTGACACATTGCAATGGCCATGGTGGAAAGGCATAACTGAAAAGCAAAATTACACTGTAATCTGGGTTACATTTAAATTATTAATCTATTTTGTCCTATTGTTAAGCAAACACCGCCCTTTCTGCCGTCTACTCCTCCCCTTCCTGACAGATGTATGTTTTTTTATTTCAATAAAATAGTTTATCGAAAAAACTTATCGTTTATCGTCCCACTGGCCCCGCAAAGGCCTCTTCTCATACTGAGAAGGCACGAACATTGACTGACATAAGACTTTTGCACTAGTCGTTATAATGTTCTAGTTTCCGATTATTAAAGCAAAAATAAGTCGGTATTTTTTTAAGTATAAAGTCATCGATCACTAATGATATAAAGTAAAGAAAAATGTGGTTACAAGAACAATAACTATATAATAGTAAAAACAAAACAAACAAATTATAAAAAAAATCCATGAATTAGTGTTTTATATGAAGCTCCTGAATATTTTACTTCCACAACTCAGTGACTAGGTAAAATTTTCGTACATTCGGAACTCGAAGTAATCGTAACCCCTGTCTAATTTCTATAAACGACATCCAGGACTAACGAGCTAACGTACTTTCCGAGGCGCAGAGAGAGCGATACCATATGAAAGATCACCCATCTACGAACGGACCTCGGTGAGCGTGGCTTAATCTTTGATGGACTCGTGTGGCTGTTATACTTAGCCACAGGTTCCTCTTTCAATTAATACACACAGGGTATAAGAACACTTTAATATTTTGAACCAAACACAGGCACACGATAATAAATAAACAATAAAAAAAACAAAAATATTGCTGTGTATTTATTTTTTTTATCTCTTATTTGTCCTTAATTTTACCCTGTTGTGCCTACCTTGTACGATCTCTGCACCATCTTAAGGTATACTAGTAGAAAATGCCTAAAGCATTAAGTCCGCCTTTGTACAGTTTTTTTACTTGCGCATAAAGTTTTAATAAACAAACAAAATCATGAATAAAGTGCCTTATTGTATAATATTGATTGAAACAAAACACATACCAATAGAAACAATTTCATTGTTATTTATTATTCTTGCTGCGCCTGCGTGAGTTAAACCTCGCGGTGGATTGGTAAAGGTTTTCAAGATTACCTTAGTATAAGTAGGCAACATTACAACTGGCTATACGGCAAAAACCTAATCGCGATTCGACACAGACACAATAGTAAAATGTTACTGTGTATGTTATTACAAATTGGTGAAGTGGCTACAGGTGGTACTGGTTTAGGTTTAAAGAATTTCTTTCATATATAATATAATATTTCACGACTATTCACACAATGCCATCTAGTCCCAAGCTAAGCAGAGCTTGTGTTATTAGTACTAAACAGCTGATAAACATATATGTAGTTCTAAATACATACATATAAAGATAAATTACACCCATATTTATTTACCCATACTTATATTTGTTCACTTAAAATTGCGTAATTCCCATTCTTGTGGGAATACTAGGATAAATATTTAGTCACCCGGAGATAGTGTAGCTTAAATCCCCAACGGTGAAAATATATTTCAAATCAATTCAGTAGTTTTTAAATTTATTCGTTAAAAACAAACATTCAAACATTATCGTTATAATACTAGGATAGATAACACCTCGCTTGTTGTCTCCGAAGGGTAAGGCAAAGTCGCAGGTCAAATGGGGCGGGCCTATTGCCATCAAACGGGCACGAATCCAAACATTATAACACAATTTTTGTCTAGTTTGATTGGTTTAGGCTGTTGTAAAGTTTCTTTGACCAATTGATTTTGAAAATAATCGTGTTACAAAAATCAAGAAGTTAATCAGCGTGTGATTGATGTGAAAACTTGTAATATTGTACCGTTAGCAAAACAAAACTACAGTTAGTTAGTATATTTTTCACGTAACAGCAAAAAGTATACCAAATTGACTTGTTACAATTTACTGATAGTTATGGTCCTGTTCACAACTTTACTTCAAATTATTGTATTTATTTAATTTGTTTATTTTTTAAGTAGCAACATACAGACTAATATCAGCAAACATAAACAGCATACATAATATAAGTAGGGACATTTGCTAATTATAAGCTTATGTCAAGCAAGCAAGCTTATGTCAAGCGAGCAAGCTTATGTGCTTAGTTTATGTCTAGTTAATAAATAATATGTAAGAAAAAAAAACACTAGTCTTTATCCAAACTAGGCTAGGAGAATCAGCACTTTTTGACCGTAAAAAAACAATACATAAAGACAGTCCCCCAAAAACGGCCCACCCTTCGCCACTTCCTAGTGTTTTTGCTGGGAAGAAGAAGTGGCATTTTAGGAAATTCGCAAAAGCATGTCTTAGAAATGTGCCCGGAAACAGGCTTGCTCACTAGAAGAAGCCTAATATCCCAGCGAAAGTTAATTTTAAGATGAAGAAGGAAATAAGAATTGATTATAAAATGATAAGGGTTCCGAAGTACCAAGCTACATGAAATAATTTATTTTTCCATCAAAAGAAATAAGTTAACAATATACATTATTAAGAATAAAATATGAGTATTGTTTGTTTTGGATTAAAACGAGCAAATTATATTTTTCGGTTTTGTATTACCTACTTCACATAGATGTTATAAAGCAAAATTATCCCTGTTCAACATTTGTGTCATTTTCAGAACAGATTGAAATATAATCAACTTACATATATATAGGGTTCATAGTGTACCTAACATATAACAAATTTAATTAATGTCGTATACTACACACATCAAAAGTGTCTAGGGATCAAGCATTTTTATGCGGATTTCTTGAGATTGAGATGTGGCTTTGTAATAAATTTATGATTTTATAAATTTATATGGATCCTTTTTGGTGCATTTCATAATTTGAATCAGGAACTGTGAATCAAATTCGAGTAAAAGATGAAAATCAGCTGTCAATATTTTCCCTATAAAAACATACAACGCATTAAAGACATTTTTAGTGCTACTGTTTCCCTACTACTGATTAAAACCAACGTTATTATGGAGCGGCGACGTCATTTAAGCAGGGAAGAAATGCTCAGAGCCGTGGGAATGATAGAAGCTGGTTCCCGGCAACGTACTGTGGCTTTAGCTCTGAATACAAGTCAGAGTGTTATCAGTTGACTTTGGACACGTTACCGAAGCACTGGTACCGTGGCTGAGCGCCATGGAGGACGGTATCGCTGCACCACACGGAGACAAGACCGATACATTCAAATCTTAACTCGAAGAGCTCCAACAATAACCGCCATGATGTTAGCCGTGAGGCTTCATCACTCTTCAGGGAACTTAATTAGCGACCAAACAGTCAGAAACCGCTTGCATGAAGTGAACCTTCATTCCCGAAGACCGCTACGGGTACCACCTATAGCAATGCACAATCGTAGGATTCGATATCAATGGGCTCTTGAACACAGAAATTGGGCAGAAGAACAATGGCGTTTCGTGTGCTTTTCTGATGAGTCTCGTTTTGGTATGAGACCGGATACAAGACGTATACGACACTGGAGAACCCCTGGACGCCAACAGCGATTAAAATCCTGCCAGGAAGTCCATCCTTAAACATGAACTCATTTTGAGTATGCCAAACCGATGTTCTTGTGTTGTTAGTGTTCGCGGTAGAAACACGGATTATTTATTGTTTAAGTTACCCAATAAAATTTTAAAGAAAACTGTTATTTCAGTCTTTTTTTCGAACTTTAATGTTAGTGGTTCAAATGTCAAAAATCCCTTTATTAGGAAAATGGCAAATTTCTTTATTAATGCAAAGGTGACTTGGTTTATCGTTACTGTGACAAACGAAAACACTTTATTTGATGAATCCTTAAAGAAAATTTTAATTAATATCAATCAGGAGAAAAGTTATTGCAAAAATATATGTTGATCCCTAGACACTTTTGATGTGTGTATGTTTTAAGTATTTAGCTTTCAATTTTCGGTAGTAACTAAAACCTAGTCAGGTTTAAATTAATTTGGCAAACACTTTGGTGTCTCATTATTAGGCAGAACTCGCATCGAAGCAAGTTTGCTGGAAGGCTTCCTTTAATAAACTGGTACAGAAAGATAGTCTTTCGCGAAAATTGGAAGCAGTTGCACTAGACGGATAGCTAATTTAATTTTAATTAAGGCAACGTTTTAAACTGTTTGCGAAACAATGAGAAAACATGTGCGAGCATTAAGTTGCTCTCATTTCAGCGAGTTCTTCTGAAATGCGAACAGTTTAATGACACTGGAAGCTACTAGATTTGCGTATTCATTTATCATCAGCATCTCCAACACACCTAAATTACAATTTTAAGTATCCTAATACTTTTAAAGTACGTATATGTAAGTAAGTATTTCTTACTTAGTTAAGATAGTTGGTCTGTATTATTGTTATGATAATTTAATATTAAAAGAAAAGATATATATAATTTAGGTTAGGTAGTATATAATAGTTAAGTGTTGTAGTCAACTGTCTAAGTATGTACATACTTAGACAGTTCACTTTAGTAACTTTTTCGTGGTCAGGCTTTTACAGAATAGAACTGCAGACTTACTGCCTGGCCTACAGACTGGCCTGTTGATCTAGTAGTTAGTGACCCTGACTGCTATGTCGGAGATCGTGGGTTCGATTCCCACCCAGGACAAATGTTTGTGTGATGAGCACGATCATTTGTTCTGTCTGGGTGTAATTTATCTATAATATGTATGTATTTAGAAATATATAAGTATGTTTATCAGCTGTTTAGTACCCATAACACAAGCTCTTGGCTTAGCTTGGGAATAGATAACGTTGTGTGAAAGTAGTGGACTGCAGCACAAAGGTTTACCTTCTAGCTTTGTTTTTTTCTTTTAATTTTAAACTATCCGGAACAATAAATACTGTATAACGTTTTATTCCAAATGACTTAGGACCCACATAACATAAACAAGAAACAAAAATTCGATTTTATTATGTTAAGTAAAAATTTACCTACCCTGATTCCAAAACCATTTGGAGATTTTAGGGTCTTAAGCCTTATTTTTCTATTTTTAAGTGTCTATATCACAAGATTGTGTTTATTTTTTTACAATAATACTTATCACCATTTCACATTTATTTGACCTCTAAATGACGTCATAATGTAGCCTGAACAGACTACTTCCTTCGTGTTTTTCACTATAAATTAAAAAAAAACTGTTGTTAGTATAAAAATCGTATCTTTCAAGTGTCAACTGTTAACAATGTCAAGTTTGTTGTTTTTCGTATGTACTGAAAACGTGGCAAAGACGTAAAGCTATTCAGTCTACGAAATGACGTCATCACGACTAACGGGGACTAACTTCTTACGGGGGTGACATGTTCAAATGTGTACCCCCTTTAATAAATAAAGATTTAAAAAAAAGAAGAAAACTGTATTAGTTCTATATTCATATTTATAGCTGTACTTGTTGGTAAACTGTGCCAGAACTTTTAGAATAAAAAGGAGCACGTTTTGCACAGTCGAACAGTTTTAGACTGCCTGAAAAAGTTTTGCCTGCATTGTCACAGGCAACAGCTTTTGCAGTAGATTTTAAACGCTTGGAGAAATCTTAAACATCGGATTAATTTTTTCAATGGTCATATAAATAATAATAAATAAATATATATTCCACAACTACCACACAACGCCATCTAGTCCCAAGCTAAGCAGAGCTTGTGTTATGGGCTGAACGGTTGATAAACATACCTACTCATATATTTCTAAAGGAACAAACAGGAAAAATGAAAGTGCTAATCACAAAAACATTTGTCCTGGGTGGGAATCGAACCTCCGACATAGCAGTAAGGGCCACTAACCACTAGACCAACAGGCCAGTCTATACATTCCTGTATTTACATTTGATAACATAAACATAACATAACATGACGCCTATAACCCTCGAAGGATTAGGCAGAGGTGTACCCGAAGTACACCCACATTTCGCCAGTTATGTTTAAGTCCCATGTACGAGTAATATGGGGCGAGCCTATATATTTGCCCTTCTTTCAAGATATTAATAATACTTAAACATTTAATATAAACCCTTGCTCAGCTCTTCTGCAAGACGTCCAAACGCACGGTTTTGAATTTTTCAAGCTAGAGGATAGTTTGAGAAATTCAAAGCTATTACGGAATAACGGGTGCGTAGCACTCGCATCCGGCGTGTGTGTATGACAACATGTATGAATGTAAACGAAGCAAAAGAAATAAATAAGAATCGTAGCATATGGAGCTCTGTAGTTTCTGCCTACCCCCATGGGAAAAAGGCGTGAGTTTATGTATGTAGGTATGTACGGAATAACAGTAAAAGTCCCCAAAAAGGAATTTCTACCACTGATCACCGTGGCTTGTATTTCAGTGACAACGCTTTCTCCTCTGGAGCTGCCAGTATATATAATAACTGGCAGTTGTTACCACCCTGCTCCATGCTAAACAAACATGTCAACAGGGTGGGAAGTTATAATTTGTAAGTTTTTATGGAGTACGTAAAGACTTAACTTGGCCTTGAGCAAAGTTAAAATTGAAAACTTTTATTTATTATTACTTATTTATTAAAACTTTATGCACAAGTAAAAAAAACTGTACAAAGGCGGACTTAATGCCTTAGGCATTTTCTACCAGTCTACCTTAAGGTGGTGCAGAGACAGAACAAGGTAGATGCAACAGGGTAAAGAATTAAGGACAACAAAGAATAAAAAGTAACACATAAAAATAAATACACAGATACATACATACTTAAAACAAAATAATAGGTAGTCAAGAGAGATAAAAATACGTTGTTAGAGAAAAACTAGTCAGAGAATCAATCAACTCTGTGATGAACCTGCCAACATCTTATGAAGATGTTCACGAACTTTTAATTTGAATGTGAACCGGCTGGTTGCCATCCTGATGTTCAGAGGGAGCGCATTCCAAAGGAAAACCGCCTGGACGAAGAAGGAAGATTGAATAAAACCAGAGCGGTGAGAAGGACATCGCAGAAGACTGAAGACTAACTTTCCCTCTGGGTTCATTGAAACTTTCCAACATGTATACCTACACATAATATGTAAACTTAATGACCACCTGAAACAATATATGAACAACATGCATATAACGAAAAAAAAACACACCCATGACAGGTAAATAACCAAAGACATTCAATACTGTAGACGGGACATCACGAACAAAATTATCATCCGATACATGTGTCCTATTGGATACAAGTCTATGAGTTAAATTTAGTACGCTCCCCTGCCGCTCCAACGTTGCTTTATTTTTCTAGAATCAGAATCATAATCATTTATTCGTAAACCTTAGTGATAATTACAGACAAGATCTTAAAAATTAGGTAGTGCGCTATGTTTTGCCAATTGACATACAAATCATTTAGGTACAGAAAAAAAAATTGAATTAAATTAAAATATAAATTGGTCATGCTAAGAATATGCAAGTGAATAAAATTTCAATAGTTAGTAGATGGCGTTACTGAGACCACAGTTTTTGTATGACATTTCTTAGCATAGTATATACTATACTATGCTTAGATCTCTTAGAAGAGATCGATAAGATCTCTCTTCTAAGATATCTTAAATCTCTTCGCAAATAGAAAACATAGGTAAACAGGAAAATTAATATGAAACTTAAACGATATTTTATAACAATTTACGTCGGCTTCATGCGTCGACCTACTTCGTGCTGACGCAAATAAAGAAAAACCCGCATCACATCTTTCTAACTTATGCCAACCATTTGTCATGTAACAACGGTGTGGCACTTCCACAGGAATCTAAATAAGGCTATAGAAAAGATTTTTGTGAAGACTGTAACTTGTGTCTTTAACAAAAACTAAAGGTATTATTTTTAAGTTTGTATGTTTGTGTTTTGTTTTAGGAGGAAAAATCCAAAATTCCATACATACATGCATACATAAACTCACGCCGTTTTCCCATGGGGGTAGGCAGAAACTAACAGAGCGCCTTATGCTACGATTCTTACATACTTCTTTTGCTTCGTTTACATGCATACATGTTGTCATACACACACGCAGCCGGTTCCATATACGATTCCATAATTATACGATTTAAAAATAATATTTAACCAATTAAGAAGCTAGATTTATCAACGAGCGCTTTAAGAGACGTTTTACGCAGGGGCTTGTGGCTAAATAATAACAGCCACAAGGATCGATTGAAGGTTAAGCTACACATTCCTAAGTCAGTTTCTGGGCAGGTGACCATTCTTAAGTATCAAGACTCTTCCGAAAGCACGTTAAGCCGTTAATTCCGGCTGTCTTCTGTAGATATTTGACAGTTGGTACCGGATAGTCAAAAGCCCGAAAGTCTGACAACCAGTTAAACCAAAGGGTATCGTTTTAACCAGTAGGTAATAGGGTTGTGAGGGTCAGCCAGGAAGTCGTTTCATGTATTCAGCTGCATCCAGTTAAAACTGGAGGCTGACTCCAACATTGCTGCGAAAAAGCTAGGCAGATTATGATGCTTTAAGATAAGTTTAATAGTTTAGTTGATTTCGTCCTGAGCAGAAACTAGTGTAGCATAAAATTAATATTGTTCAAAGCTTAATAGATTTGTTAGACGCTCCTTGTGGATAAATGAGACAATAATGAACACTCACACACACACACTTATTACTTTTTTTATTTCATTTTATTTGATTTGTTGATAAACACATTTTTCATCATCTGCCTAGCCTTTCCCTTTTAGAAAGAGTCAAGTTATAAACGATTCGTATCTATTCTCTTTCTACAATCGAAAACGCCTCAAATCCCTTTGTTTTGACCACGTGACTTAGCGAGAGGTGATGTCATTCCCATACATTGCTAGTTTTCTAATCGCGTTTACGATTGTAGATTGTCAACTTGGCTAGGGGGGTTGGTTAGAACGGAAACCGACCCTTTGATAGTTGGGAAAGGCTAGGCAGATAATGAAAAATGTGTTTATCAACAAATCAAATGAAATGAAATAAAAAAAGTAATAAGTGTGTGTGTGTGAGTGTTCATTATTGTCTCATTTATCCATAAGGAGCGTCTAACAAATCTATTAAGCTTTGAACAATATTAATTTTATGCTACTCTAGTTTCTGTTCAGGACGAAATCGACTAAACTATTTAACTTATCTTAGAGCATCATAATCTGCCTAGCTTTTTCGCAACAATGTTGGAGTCAGCCTCCAGTTTTAACTGGATGCAGCTGAATACATGAAACGACTGCCTGGCTGACCCGCACAACCCTATTTCCTACTGGTTAAAACGATAGCCTTTGGTTTAACTGGTTGTCAGAGAATAGATACGAATCGTTTATAACTTGACTCTTTCTACAATCGAAAACGCCTCAAATCCCTTTGTTTTGACCACGTGACTTAGCGAGAGGTAATTGTCATCCCATACATTGCTAGTTTTCTAATCGCGTTTACGATTGTAGATTGTCAACTTGGCTAGGGGGGCTGATGCAGCTGGCTGAGTGAAGTAAGTACATACTAAGTACCAATTGCAATGGTTTGTCGCATTAATGGAACCTTTATTTGCTTGTTAAGATTCCTGTGGTCCCTACCAACGAATTTTTTGCTCTGAGCTTATTTTGAAAAAGGATCTGGTAGCGATTAAGGAATGATTCTGAAGTTATGTTAGAAGAAGGATCGTGCTCTTGCTCAGCAATAAAATAACAATGACTGAAATATACCGAAAATTTAAACGTTATACGACGCTTGTGAAGTATTTAAAAACAATTTGCATGCAAACCTCTGGCATTAGAAAAAACGCGTTGGTTTTTAACCGACTTGGAGGACGTTCTCAAACTGTTTGGTATTTAGCTCTTATATCATTTCGTAAGTTAGTGTTTTTTTCTTTATATCTCTCACACGGTAATTAATTGGTATTTAGGTGTTTAGAAAGTTCATTAAAAGATATATAATAACAGTCGTTAACCAGTAAGTACCTACAACAATTATGACACCGATATTTGATAAAACAAAAACTTCCCGTTTTAATTGTAGTCCGTGTGTCCTCGGTTTAAAAGTCGGTAATGAACACTTAATTATTGTAATTGTCGACTATCGATCCAGTCGCGTGATAAAAATTAATTTAACTTTACTGTCTCATAATTATAGCGTTGGACATAATTATGCAGTGTGGCTGGTTAAACTCTGGACACGCTCACAATTAAGAAAAACAATCGAATGGTTCATGAACCTTTCATTTTCAAAAGAGAATAAATTACTCACTTTTTATGCGAAATACTAGATTAATCGATAAAAAACCTCACTGAAATGTACTTGCGTGTACAAATATCGATAACTAGATGTTCGATCGATAAACGACTTATTGTATCGATTAATTTCGATCGTTAGTAGTAAAAACGTCTCACCATAGTCACCATAGACTGCAGGTGACCTCGCTTTCATGTTCGCTTTTATGAAGCAGAATCGTCATGAAAAACCAATATTATTGATCGACTGTAGTCTAGTTGCACATTCAATTAATGATACTTTCAAAATAATGTTCTTAGTTTAATGAGTCAGCTTGGAATTTCTATAAAATACGTCGCGTCTAAGTGAGGTCGTAGAATATTAGATATGTTGTGTATAAACTTGATGAACGGGCTAGATTATTTCAACAAGTATTTTGTTTATTTAAATCATGGAAAAGGTCGCGCGTTGAAAAACAACAATTTGACAAAGCTAATGATGTCTGTTTATAATTATTCAACGGTTTTAACAAGGTATACGTAACATGTATTTATTTTTCATATTATGACATGAATATAATAAAGGAATAATTTCGTAATACTTGATTTTTGCGTAATTTAAACCGTTTACGCAGTGCACGCAACGAAACCTTTTTTCCCGCTTGCAACATTTCTTATTGCTGCCTTGCTCCTATTGGTCAAAGCGTGATGTTATATAGCCTATAACCTTCCTCGATAAATGGACTATCCAATGCAAAAAGAAATTTTCAATTCGAGCCGGTAGTTCCTGAGATTAGCGCGTTCAACCAAACAAACAAACTCTTCTGCTTTATAATATTAAGTATTCTGCTAAAACTCTTCTGCTTTATAATATTAAGTATTTATAAAATTCAGATGCATGTAGTACTGTCATTATTCTGTACCAGGGAATTGCAATCAAATCATTCACAACAATCACGACACAAGAACTTCATTACTACCTCGTTAATTATAGAAGTCAAAAGTGCTACTACTAGTACTACAGGTAGGTTCGATTCCCAGGACAGATGTTTGTGTGATGAGCACGATCATTTTGTTCTGTGTCTGGGTGTAATTTACCTATAATATGTATGTATTTAGAAATATATAAGTATGTTTATCAGCTGTTTAGTACCCATAATACAAGCTCTCAAGCTTAACTTGGGAATAAATGGCGTTGTGTGAAAAGTTGTGGAATATTTATTTATTTATTTATTTTTGTTATTTAATATGTTAGATTTAGTTCTTGGTTTTGAACTGTTAAATTCCAGTGCATGTCCCAAATAAACATATTTTATTTCTTTCAACTGCTGAGCATGATGTCCATGGTTCGATTCCCGAATCGAGAAAAGTGCTATTGGTATTCTCAATCGAGTTTTCCCAAATAGTAGCCTGGAGACTTGATTTTGAAGACGATTTATGGAAAGTTTCTCACTGCTTCTATTTAATGTCCTATTTAAAAGGCGGTGAGTCGCTTCTTAAACATAAACATAAACAGGCGAAGTGTGTGTACAGACACCAGCACGTCAAGTTACCCCAACGTGCCAAATTTCTATGATCGTTTCTCTACTTCATGTCAAACATTTAATTGGGAAAATTTGACACATTGGGGTAACTTGATGTGCTGGCGTCTGTACAAAAAAAAAGCGTTCATTAACCTTAATGCTATTTACTAAGCATTTTATTCTATGGACCTCTTTTATGCTTGGGAATAGAGGAGTAACGTTATGCCATCAACTTCATTCACTTGACACGTAAATAATTCGAATCGTTAAACACAATGTTTTTGATATGATAGAGAATAAATAAATACCGACACACAAGTGCCAAAACTGTTTAAACAAAGATCCGAAAATTATTCATGTTGAAAGTGACAAATGAACCAAAATCAACTAGCTGAGTGAAAACCTCCAATGGAAATTGAATTAATAGCCGATGAATATGTAAAACTGGACATTGTTCCCGCTGTACCTACTGTTTGTTCGATTAAGCCCACATTGTTTTCCAACCCTGATTATTGTTCGATATTACGAATTGAAGCTATGACGACCTATTGTAGCTGCCACGAGAGATCTTCCTTATCAAATCGAGTTTCGAGTAAATTGGTTTCGACATCGGACCAATTGTTATTTCCAATCGAATCAAATTATTACGCCTCTAACTTCAATAATAACAAAATGGAAGTCAAACACAGTGTGAAATGTGTTCTAAACGCAATTAATATCGCTACCTTGATTATTATTATAGAAAGCGAAATTTGTTATTCATTTTTCGATTTACTCAGACGCAAAACACAATTTGCGGATCGTGGGATGAAATTGAAAAAGTTTTCAGTTATTTATTTGGAACGTTTTGCGATGCCGGCGGCGTAAGCATTAAATTTATTTTTGAACTTGCTCGAAACAGTTCCTCAGGTTCGTTTGAGGGTTTCGTAAAGGAGTCTTGGTGACGTACTTCCTTATATTTAACTGCGGGTTTGGAAATTGACGACGAAAAACCGGAAGGCTCGGGCATCGTTGTGCCTATTCTGAAAGGAGTTTGCATACCTATACAATGTTACCATACTCCATTGATAGCTTTTGATAGCATTAGACAGAAGTAAAAGGTTATTTTTAATGTACACTTTGTAACGAAAGAACAATATAAGCATGTTACAATAACGATAGACGCCGAATTTATCTATACTATCTATACTTCTATACTCATATTATAAAGAGGTATTTTTTTTTGTTTGTAAGTTTGTATGTTTGTAAGTTTGTATGTAGGGGGTAATCTTCGGAACTAATGATCTAATTTTTTTTTTTTTTTTGCACTGGTGGAAAGCTACACTATTCCCGGATGACATATGCTACTTTTTATCCCTTTAATCCCATGGGAACAGGAACTACGCGGGTGGAACTCTTAAATCTAAAATCTTACTTGAAAGACAGACAGGTTAAAGTTCAGGTAAACGGCGTAAACTCGTTGGGGGCTGAAATGACAATGGGTGTTCCCCAAGGTTCAATACTGGGTCCGTTCCTATTTTTAGTGTACATTAATGATTTGCCCCAATTAATACATAATCAACCAAAGATGGTGTTATTTGCAGATGACACATCACTGATCTTTAAAATAAACAGACGGTCACCACATCTTGACGACGTGAATAACTCAATTACTCGGGTACAAAATTGGTTTACGGTAAATAATTTAGTACTTAATGAAAAAAAAACTAAATGCATTAGATTCACTTTACCAAATGTTAAAAGTAGCGAATGTGACATCATGTTAAATGGAGGAAAACTGAAATTTATTAATCAGACAGTTTTCTTAGGTATTACTCTAGATGAAAAATTACAATGGGGACCCCATTTAACATCTCTTGCGGGGCGGCTAAGCTCAGCCGCTTATGCGGTTAGAAAAATAAGACAGTTAACAGATGTAGAAACCGCGCGTTTGGTCTATTTTAGCTATTTTCACAGCATAATGTCTTATGGCATTTTGCTGTGGGGCCGGGCTGCTGACATTGAATCCATTTTCATTTTACAAAAGAGAGCTGTCAGAGCCATTTATAATTTACCGCGCCGCGAATCTCTTAGAGAGCTATTTAAGAGAATAAATATAATGACAGTACCTTGTCAATATATCTATGAAAATATAATGTATGTAAGAAAAAATCCTCAACTCTTTAGTAAAACAAGCGATAGACATCAGTTTAATACAAGAAATAAAGATAAAATAGCTCAACCTTCCTTTAGATTAGCAAAAGTACAAACATCTTTTATGGGGTATTGTGTTAAATGTTATAATAAAATACCATGTGATATATTAAAACTAAATGAAAGAAAATTTAAAACTTACATTAGAAGTACACTTTGTAAACTGGCATATTATAAATTAGAAGATTATATTCAGGATAGGAATGCTTGGAAACATGCTGGTCCTGCTCCATAGGACAATCATTGGAGTCTTGACAAAATCAACCGGGTTGCTAATATAATAATGTACCTCTGTATTGTTTTCTATTATTTTTTATTTCTTCACTTGTTTTTAAATTAATGTAATTACATTTGTAAATATGTGAGCACAATGTATCTAGCTGTACCACATGTAATTATCAACTCCATTGCTTTTTTTTTTGTTTGCTTAATTCTATCTTAGTATAGTACTTTTATTCTAGGTGCATCGTCCTCACATACAAATCTTATTGATGTATACAAAGTATTGTAAAATCGATTTTAAAAGAGTAAGTATGGAGTTTCTTGCCCATTCTTCAAAATAATAAAAAATCGGGTGAACCTAGATAAACAGACAAATATAGAACCTCCGACCTTTTCATAGACATTACATAGTCTATATTTGAATTTCAAATTTCGAAATCTTAGTTACTATTGAAACTGCCTACTGAGAGTACTGACAGTCTTAACAAAGGGTTGGTTAATTAACTAGTCTGTTTTGGAACGAAAATGTAACTATGTCTATCTAAACTAGATAAATGATTAAAGGGTTGTAACATATATATTTATTACACAAACTACGTGCCGCAGTATCACATTCAAGAGGAGGAAAATGCCGAAAGAACTTATTTTATGTAAAGTAAACTATTTTTTTTCCATTAATGGCAATTCAGCTTGAGGATTGCTCATCCCTTTCTTTATGAGAAATAGCCTTTTCTCTGAAGTGGGAAAATTATTGACATTAGTATAATTACCTATACAATAAGGATAGTAAATAATATAATACATTAGTTATTGAGTCTACAAAAATAGAAAACTATTCAGTAACAACAACATTTAATACCACAAGAAGGTGAAACTGAACTACAAGTTAAGTAATAGACAACGTTACTTTTTTCCCTTCCTTGATTTAAACTTATTATTCTAGGTTACATTTAATCAACTGTGTTGCAGAAATAAGGAAATAAACACAAACACATCAATATACACTGTAATAACTGGAATAAACTTGAGTGAGCCAGCAAGTAAGGTACAGTCGAACAAGCTACTTGGTAATTAGACAGAAAGCCTACTTATTAATATTATTATACTTTGAAAGTGTGCTGGATTATTCTATGTTAGATTTCCAATGTCATATTTAATATCAAAAACACCATTAGGACAGACGGATCGTTGTAAAAACTCTGCTTACTAATAACTCTAGAAAGTGGATCACATTTATAAAAAAAATAGTATATTTGGTATAGAGTTAGCCGACACCCTGGATTAACACATAAGCTACTTTTTTCTCTATATTCCCACGGGAACGGGACCTACGCGGGTGAAACTGCGGGACGTCTGCCAGTCTAGTAAGTATAAACTTTTCTGGCTATTGCCGTCATGCGACATTTTGACTCGATGTATCGCCGTTATTTTTTGATTACGTAAAAAAAGATAAAATATGTGTCGAATATATTCTTCTTAGTAGATGAGGGATTAAAAACATTTTTTTTGTTAAATAGTCCATTGTGTCAGTGCAGTCTCTCCCGTGGTTAGTGACTAATCTGGAGTCATAGTTTTGTTTTATGCCGCCCGTGGTCCTTTGACAAGGCTACAGAGCCAGCAGCCAGCAGTTTAATTGTAAGTGCAGTGATCAAAGTTTTGCCTCTGTACTACAGATAACTTGTTTGACTTTACTTATGTTTTACAGTCACGCACATACAAATACGTACTTATTAAGGATGTAATATTATTATTGTGGTGCCCGATAATCACAAAGGACGGCTACAAAGAACTCAATGACGCATTATGTTAGGTTTTGTATCTAGTCTATAGTTAAATAGGCAAGTGCGCGTTCGATAACGTTAACGTTAACGTAAACTACAATTTATTTGTAGGTACTGAAGATGACTTTGTGCCCTCTGCTCCCCTATTTATTTGAAGTCAGCGCATGATGTCTTCTTTTACTAAATTAATTTATTTATTAACACAATACATACTAGGTTTTCCCCAAATCGGTAGTGTATAGGTACAGACGCCAGCACATCAACCTACCCCAATGTGTCAAATTTCTTTGATAGGTTTTCAACTTTATGCTTAACAAAATAAGGTTCATGATCAATTGGGAAAATATTACAGTTTGGGGTAGGATGATGTGCTGGCGTCTGTACAGAGATACATATTAATAAACTAAATCATCATCATCATCTACTATCTCTTGTTTTATTTATAATTATTTAAATCTAAATAAATGCATTTCCTACCTGCTAGGTATGTACAGACGCCAGCACGTCAAGTTACCCCAATGTGTCAAATTTTCCCAATTGAATATGAACCTTATTCTCTTGAGTTGAAAAACGATCAAGGAAATTTAACACATTAGGGTAACTTGATATGCTGGCGTCTGTACATCTCTTATAAAATTAATCCACCCTCTAACGTACTTTCAACTCTCCAGCGTCTTTTGTCGCTAACATTTAATAATCTGTGATCTGTCAGTCTGTGGTCTATGACGGATTAAAGGACGCGGGTGCAAGCCGAGAGCCAGCTGTCAAACAGTTATTAATTGGTTTGTACGAAACAGGTTTAATTACAATTATCTATATCTATCTATATCTATATACTTATAATAAATCCGTAGAAGTAAAATTTCTGTACATTGAAAATATCAAAATAATAAATAGCAGGGGGTGTTACTAGAACGACAGCGAACCCAAAAATATGATTAAAAAAAATTTTGTCTGTCTGTCTGTCTGTCTGTCTGTCTGTCTGTATGTTCAGGTATCACGCAAAAACTACCGGTTCGATTACGATGAAACTTGGTATACTTATTTTTTAATATCCTGGGCACAACACTGGGTACTTTTTATCCCGGAAAAGTATATACAATAAAAAACAAACTTAATTTTGCGGTTCGACCCCTAGACCCGACTACTGTACCAACCGCAAATAATAAGTTTGTCGTAGGTTACGTCACCCGCATTGGAGTTCACCAAGGGGCGCTGCACACGGCTAAGATATTATAATATTTTATCTTAAGATATAATATCGCTCGCCATACAGTTCAATGGACTATCACACACTACGAAGATAATTATGTACATTCAATATGTATTCAAAATTAATATTGGAGGATAATTGGTGATCGATACTGATGCCAAAAATGCAATCAGTAAATGTTTTGTCTGTCTGTCTGTCTGTATATGCACGCATAGTTCAATAACTATTATAGGGATTGGTATTGACTTGGTACGGTTGTAATCAATACGCCTGGGTAGGTTGATCTTAGTCTCAGTTGTTTTACACAATGTCAGTTGTACGGCGCTCTTTCCCGGGTCAGTAGTTCCAGAAATCTTTAAAAAATCAAAATCAAAAGTCATTTATTCAAATTAGGCTGAGGATCAGCACTTTTTAAACGTCAAAAAATTACATAAGACAGTCCCCCAAAACGCCCGCCCTTCGCATACATACTGGAAGGATCAACTTTGAAAGTAGTCTATCTGGAAGTATTATGCTAAAATTATTACGTTTATATATCAACGCACAGCCCAAACCGCTGGTATTAGAGACATGAAACTTGAAGGGGACTTCTTAGTTAAGAATAAGTGTCCACTAAAACACGATTTTTGGAAATTCAACCCTTAATGGGAAAACATAGGGGGCGGAAGTCCGACATCCACGCGGGCGAAGCCGCGGGCAAAAGCTAGTTTAAAATATTATACTTTGCGGTATTTTCTACCACGGTCCAATAAATAAAACAGTATTATTACTTCTGTTAAGAAAAGAGTACTCAAATGAGACTAAAAAAATAGTGCCAGTGTACTATAACGTTTTTTTGTGCGACGTTGTAGTGTAGGTATGTTACTGTAGTTTTTGGGGTTGGTTTAAAAATAAAAACAAAATTTAAGTGTTGTGCTGCTGACTCGTATGCTGAGAACTCATTGAAATCGGCTCTGTCACTAATATTCACTAGCTACTAGCGTGAAAACCTTGGGTAAGTTTGCTAGCAGTTTTCTTTAAAACACGCAGTAAGTGTTGTTTGTATTTCATACTAAAAATACCAACTGTTCTACCAGGGTGAATAGCAGTAGAAGGTCTTTCCAGCATTGAAAAGCACCGAATTTGAAACTACCGCACAATTTAGAAGTTTTATGAGACTAGGCTAACCGAAGGTATGCAGCTTGTGTTTTCATTTTATTTATGACTCGCGACAGTCGCAACCAAGTTAACTTTTTATATAATTTACACTGTTTGTTTGTGAGAATATTGCGAAAGAGTAGAGTGTAGCTTTCTGCATACTGACAATCTAATCAAAATACCCTTTTTTTAAAACGGAGTAATATGAAAACGTAAAGGGATATTAAAACTTAAACTCGCACACGCATTCTGCACTCTCTGGGTTAACCTGTCTCTTCTATCCAAAACACATTCCCCATTCGCAGTGTCAGCGTAATTCATTCATTTTGGATAAAACAATAACGTACAAAGCATGACACGCATATCCACACTTATGTATGGTTATGCGTGTATCCAGCGAGTGTAGAATGCAAGTGCGAGATTCTGTTTTAATATCCCTCACCGGTCTAATATAACTCCGTAGCATAATGACATGGTGATACGGCCATTGTTTTTAAGGTATAGATACCTACTGTGGGGTTTGACAATGGAAAATCCTGGAACAGTTAAAAATAGTTGAAAAATATATACTCCTACATGAAAAAAGTGATGACTAACTTCAAAGACTTTTATTTCCAATAAACATGTTTATGAACATTCCATAATTATATGTACTCCAAATTATTCTTACACGAAGTATTCAAAATATTCAATCAAAAAATTAATTAACTTATGTTTTGATAAGGTCCGCTTATTAATTTTAATGGGTCAGTAAACTTGAAAACTAATTTCGTTTTCAGCCAGTAAATAGCCGTCAATATTTTTGGTATACGAAATAAAAGCAGGCTTAGGAAAATTTCGGGAAACCGAACTAGTATTTAAGGGTTATATTTGTCTAACAAACTTCCCGCTACGAAACTTTTTGATAAATACCGAAGCAGGTGTCTTTGCTATGGTAAAATGCTCACGTTGTTTATACCTTACTATCTTGTTGATCTAGTTGTCGCAAGCATTACTGCTGGACTTAAGGTCCTGGAGATCTATTTCTGGGTTGGGCAAAGCGTTACTGGAGTTTTTTCATTTCAAATACCTCAGTAGCAACCTAAACGATCTAGATCAGTGCTCGATTAATGGCAATTAGCTCGCCCCCTATAACATGGGACTTTATCAAAACTAGCGAAATGTGGAAGTACTTTCTGCCCAACCCTTCATAGTTAACAGGCGTAATGTTACGTTCAACATCGCAGACACAGCTAATGTCCAAATACACAGGGAATTGTTAACTTTCCAAAACCAACCGCAGTTTGTTTCCATCTTGACAGTTGTGACAATGAGGAAGTTTAGGCTCATCTAAAAGGTACCCCCGGAGGTAAACAACGTTTTTTCCCTCAACAAAGTTGACAATTGAAATGAGAACAATACTCAGCTGTTGAAACGCTGCGAGCAAACTTTAAATTACATTAAGGATTTTGTTCTAACGTTTTCAGTTTACCGATCCAGTTTACACGTTTGTTGTTAATACTTTGTTCTCGCAAAACAAAAAGGGATGCCAGGATGTTATTTACTACACATGAAGTTAAAAATACCGGAAACAAAAGATGGTGGTTAATATGTTGGATCAATAAGCCGTGCTAGGAACAAATGTTGGTATGATTAATCAATTTAAAATCCTTCTATGTTATAAATTTCTAAGTTTTTTAAGGCATGTGTAGAGATGGTGATCTTGGATACTTATCCGTGAAAAAAAAACGAATAAATTAAAAATGATGACACTTTTTGATATAACCCCTTTATTTTAGAATAATGCATTAAGCTAATAATTTAATAAGATACCTACGAAAAGTCGCGGATAGTTGATAGTTGGCTGGTGGATGAACGATTGGCGTAGTGGTCGAGGGACGCTAAACGTGGTTAGCGTAGTGGTCGAGGGACGCTAAACGTGGTTAGCGTAGTGGTCGAGGGACGCTATACGTGGTAAGCGTAGTGGTCGAGGGACGCTAAACGTGGTTAGCGTAGTGGTCGAGGGAAGCTAAACGTGGTTAGCGTAGTGGTCGAGGGACGCTAAACGTGGTTAGCGTAGTGGTCGAGGGACGCTAAACGTGGTTAGCGTAGTGGTCGAGGGACGCTAAACGTGGTTAGCGTTGTGGTCGAGGGACGCTATACGTGGTTAGCGTAGTGGTCGAGGGACGCTAAACGTGGTTAGCGTAGTGGTCGAGGGACGCTAAACGTGGTTAGCGTAGTGGTCGAGGGACGCTAAACGTGGTTAGCGTAGTGGTCGAGGGACGCTAAACGTGGTTAGCGTAGTGGTCGAGGGACGCTAAACGTGGTTAGCGTAGTGGTCGAGGGACGCTATAAACGTGGTTGGTCAGTGGATAGGTGACTATTCATTACATATCAATACTCTCCGTGCCTCGGAAATCACGTAAAGACGTTAGTTCCACTTGTCATAAATTGGAGATCTAATACAGTCCTTACAGATAGTCTGAAACCCGAAAGTCTTACAACCACCAGCCACAACTAGTCTTACAGCCTTGAGCATAGGCGTAGGATAGCAAGCCTCTCGGTTTTCTATAGGATACATTTTGGTGAGCGTGCACGGGAATTACATGACTTGATTCCGCCATCACCTTTCTACCATCGGACAACCCGGCGTACGGCGAGTGTCCACCCTTACATCGTTGGCACTCCCACGATTCGGACAAAGCGTTTCGCTTCGTCGTTTATACCGCGTACATCGAAGGACTGGAACAACTTGCCTGCTGCGGTCTTCCCGTCCGATTATAATTTAGGTGTCTTCAAGGCTAGAGTGAATAAACTAGTGCGCTTCACCATCACTGATTGCATCACTGCTTACCATCAGGTGGGATTACAGTCAAGCACTAGTATAAAATATTAAAAAAAAAACAACCAATTAACCTAAGGGTCATCCCTGAGGATTTTTCACCCCTCAAAAAAAAATGGGTACTGTGTGCGCCAGTACCTGGGTTGTCTAGGTCGGGCAGGCAGTCACTCCGTGTAAAACACTGGTATTCAGCTGGATCCGGTTAAACTGGAAGCCTACCCTAACATATGTAGTTAGAAAAGGCTAGGCAAATGATTATTTCTATCACACCAATCTAAATACTCATCACTAAAAAACACATTAACGAACTTCCTTATTCACCTCGATAGGTATTCCCTAAATTACGTCCTTAATAATTAACAAAGTCCAACCCTTGTTTTTGACGTCAGCGTTTTTAACGATAACATCAAGTTTCACTCACAATTCCTAAATAATCTACGAAGTATATTCGTGTGGGTCACAGTTTATAAGCTCTGGAAAATTAATTAATACTAATGAATGTACTTAGTGCAGGTCCCTGGATTATCCCCGGGGTACAGTTTAATTTCTTCTCGTTGAATATAGAAGCATTATGTTAAGTAGTAGAGTAGAGATTGTATAAAGGCGTGTTATAAAAGCGTTATAACGTTTCTCTTTGCCGCCCTTTGTACACTGTATTAATATCTTTTGTGTGAAAAGTGTGTTTGCCACAGTAATGTTATTGTTGAATTTGTTAACTGGTGTTCTTGTAGTTATGTTATTTTAATTCAAGAGGAATGGAAAATTTTGCACTTAAAATGGTCACAGATCATTGGTTTACCACAAACAACCTGGTCCTCAATGCCAAAAAAACGAAATGTATTTAGTTCGCCTTACCTATTGTTAGAAATCTTGGACCCAATCTCACCATATGTAATGAGGTGCTTGATGCTGTAGTCTCTGCAGTCTTTTTGGGCATCACCGTTGATGCCAAACTTCAATGGGGCCCCCATATATCATCTTTAGCAGGAAGACTCAGTTCAGCCGTCTACGCCGTTAGGAAAGTTAGACAATACACTGACGTTGATACGGCTCGGTTAGTCTATTTTAGTTATTTCTATAGCGTTATGTCTTACGGCATGCTATTATGGGGAAAAGCCGCAGATGTTCAAAATATATTTGTACTACAAAAACGAGCTGTTCGTGCAATATACCAGCTAGGGTCTCCTTAAGAGAACTTTTTAAAGAGATCGGTATTCTCACAGTGGCATCTCAATACATTTTTGCTAATATATTATACACTAGCTTTTGCCCGCGGCTTCGCCTGCGTGGATGTCGAACTTCCGTCCCCTATGTTTTCCCTTTAAGGGTTGAATTTTCAAAAATCGTTTTTTATGGAAGACTTACTCTTCACTAAGAACACCCCTTCAAGTTTCATGTCTCTAATACCAGTGGTTGGGGATGTGCGTTGATATATAAACGTAATAATTTTAGCATAATACTTCCGGATAGACTACTTTCAAAGTTGATCCTTCCGATATGTATGCATAAAGATTTCTGGAACTACGGACCCGGGAAAGAGCGCCGTACAACTGAGCATGTGTAAAACAACTGATACTAAGATCAACCTGACCAGGCGTATTATAATTGATTACCTACAACCGTACCAAGTTTGGTTAAAATCCCTATAATAGTTTTTGAACTATGCGTGCACATACAGACAGAAAGACAAAACATTCACTAATTGCATTTTTGGCATCAGTATCGATCACCAATCATCTTCCAATATTAATTTTGAATAGATAGGTATTCAATGTGCATAATTATCTTCGTAGTGTGTGATAGTCCATTGAATTGTATGGCGAGCGATATTGTATCTTAAGATTAAATATTATAATATCTTAGCCGTGTGCCCTTTGGTGAACTCCACTGCGGGTGACGTAACCTACGACAAACTTATTATTTGCGGTTGGTACAGTAGTCGGGTCTAGGGATCGAACCGCAAAATTAAGTTTGTTTTTTATTGTATATACTTTTCCGGGATAAAAAGTACCCAGTGAGGTGCCCAGGATATCAAAGAATAAGTATACCAATTTTCATCGTAATCGAACCGGTAGTTTTTGCGTGATACCTGAACATACAGACAGACAGACAGACAGACAGACAGACAGACAAAAATTTTTTTAATCATATTTTTGGATTCGGTGTCAGTCTAGTAACACCCCCTGCTATTTATTTTTTTGATATTTTCAATGTACAGAAATTTTACTTCTACAGATTTATTATAAGTAATATAGATATAGATATAGATTAGGCAAAACATACACATGTTTACCAAAACCAGTGACATCCACAATTTTTTCAATTTTATACCAGAAATAAGCACCTTTTTACCGGCTTCATAAGGTACATAACTCATTTGTGGGACTCGGTATTCGCTTTTGTAATAAGTTACAACTCTCATTTCTGGATTTGCCTTTTAGTGCGTATAAATTAAAAATTAAATCTATCCTTTGTTCTAGGGCATATTACTCCATTAACGAAAACTTAGATGATAATAATAGTTGGTCGCTTTGCTGAACGCAAGACAATGTTATAATGTTCTTTCACTGTAATTAACTTACTGCCTGATCTTTTTATATATATATATTTTTTTTTTAAATAAGTATTATTATTATTATTTTTTTTTTATGACATGATCTTCTCATTATATTGTTTTATAATGCGTTGCATTGAATTACATGGTTAACTAGTGACCTAGCCTATTAATAGATTATTTTTGCATAAATAACCGTACTGCTTGCGGTAGCGTCGGGGGTCGGGTTACCACCTTCCCTCTAAATATGGCGAGGGGGATAATGGCTGATCTTTGCGTTATGCTCGTGAACGGGTGCTGCTTGTGGTGACTGGTCGTCTTGCTGACCTTGGTTTTTGTTATTGTTTAATTAGTAAGTAACTGATTTTTTTATTTAGCTTCGATGGTCCTAGTGTATCATTTATTTTTATTGTATCGTTTTTTTTTATTTATTTCTGATGTAATGTTGTAGACCTAGTCATGTATTCCAGTTTTGTACATGTAGGCGGGCACGCCCTTTTTACTGGAAGACTTATATTTATTAAAATAATAAAAAATAATAATAATCAATTTATTTGTAAGAATATTGTTATACAAGATGTTACACGCAATTTTATGTCCATAAAAAAAATGTCCAATGTGTGTTTTGTGTTATTCGGTTAGTTATATTTTATTTTTTGCATGAGTTTAGTTGTCAATGTCGGTACTTACTATTCTTATTGCTACTGTCTTGTATATTGGTGTGTGCTAGCTAGCATGTAGCAAATTATTTAATTTCAATTATTAAGTTTATCAATTACCATATGCTGTTTAAACTGTTCTTCTAACATATCAGACAGACGTGTTGCTAGGGAGTTTGTTCCGCCACTTCTTCTTCACAGCAAAAACACTAGGAAGTGGCAAAGGGCGGGCGTTTTGGGGGACTGTCTTATGTAATTTATGACGTTCAAAAAGCGCTGATCCTCAGCCTAATTTGAATAAATGACTTTTGATTTTGATTTTTGATTTTGAATGGGTCCAACCGCCGTAAGATACGTAGAAGGAAAGTGATATCGTGTATTTTAATTTTAATAAACGAAACGATGACTGCCTCGCAGGTCAAGTGATCGCAAGCGCTACTGCTGAGCACGAGTTCCCGGGTTCGTTCCCCGGGTCGGGTAAACTTTATTGAGTTGTTCCATCTGGAATTTCTCAGTAGCAGCCTGGAGTCTGGATTTGTGCCCTATTGATGGCAAAAGGCCTCTATTACATGGGACATAAGCATAACTGGCGAAATGTAGGTGTACACCTCTGCCTAACCCTTCGGGGATTACGGGCGTGATGTTATGTTAAAACGATATTTCTTTTCCAGTTCACCAACCAACCACCGTCAACCTTCTATTTTGGATTATATTACCACGTACGGCTCATTTCTATAAAATGTAACTTTTTTTAAACATTGATACTTGTTTGGAAACAACCAAGATTGACATAATTATCATTTATTTATTTATTTACTAGCTGCCCCGGCAAACTTTTATTTATTTATTTATTTAGTACATGGAGGACTTACAGCTAATAAAAACAAAAAAAAAAGAAACCATAGTCACCAGAGAGCCAATTACAAATCCTCACGTATAGTGATAAGTTAGGTAAATGTTTAAATAGTGTGAGCACAATACAAAAACACCTTATTCATTACTTATTCGATTTTTTTAAAGAAATTACCTTTATAAATAAAAACAAAGACAATCAAAGTAGCAGCTACACGAAAAATTTGAGGCTTAAGCACCTTCTGGCCGAATTCACACTTACTGTGAAAGGATCCAAATCGTACTCCTTACACATATCATTAAAATGTCTGTTTGCACGCACAATATAACTATTCTGCCTATAATTCGAAGATGAATGAGGTACACGTATGGGTGGATTAAAACGGAATGTTTTACATGGCACATTAAAATAAAATTTTGACAATAACTCAGGGTTATCAATATTGTTGTTGAGGATTTTCAATAAGAAAAGACAGTCAGCAATTTTACGACGATCTGCCAGTGGTAGAAGATGGTACTTCTTACAGAGTCTAAGGTAATTGGTTGACTGATATGGGAACTTTTGATGGAAGCAAAGGTATTTTATGAAACGTCTTTGGATGCTTTCAATGCGGTCAATGTATTTATGATACCGCGGATTCCATATTTGAGACGCATACTCAAGTTGACTTCGTACAAAAGTGCAATACAAAATCTTAAGTGTTTTAGCATCTGCAAAACACTTAGACAGACGTATTATAAACCCAAGAAGTCTAGAAGCTCTTCGTTGTGCCTTAGAGTCAAATTATTGCTCTTATCATTTTTTTTTATGTCCTCTTATTAAACGTATGTATATCTAATACATACGTTTAATAAGACAACAAAAAATAAAATCAAACCAATAATAACTACTACTACTTTTTATGTAGCGATTCTCTACTGTGATCTTATTTAAACATTTTGTGTTCAATATAATTAAAATTACAACATGTATATATAACCTAACCTAACTGACCATACCTATCCTATAGCTAACCTAACTACCTAACCTAACTACCTTACTAAAATGCATTGATTTAAAAAATACTAAATTCATAATTTTAATCTGAACTATTGAAATGAAATGAAATTATATTTATTTCTGTAAGTAGATCTTCTCAGATACTTTTACATGTCATTTTTTTAAACTAAATGGCATTTCCAAAGTTACTGATCCCTGAGAAGAAATGCCGAAAGAAACTCAGGGGTCATAGTCTCTTAAGTCCAGACATAAGATTGTATTAGGAATGTATTATGCGAGTCTCACGATGCAGGGCAAAGTCTGGAAAGGCCTTTTGAAGAAAGAATCAATTCAGCTTTGAGTTGACCTGTCCCGACTGACGGCATGCATGCTTCAGTCATCGTGAAGCTCAAACCTATTTTAGGGAGCTCGACGACCCACCACACGACGCTATCTGCTGGACCTCTACCATGAGTTGCCATCTAAAAATTACTCGCTAGCGTTGAAGTCGCTAGCGTGCTAACGTGGATCGAATAGATTTCGATAATGCTTGCACCATGAGATTTACGGCGTCTTACGCAGGCGCTAAGGTAAGCTCGATAGATCGTGTCGTCTAGCTAACTTCACTCTGCTCTTAGAATACTTTCGTCTATGCTTCATTACTTATGTTTTGTTTCTTTCTTTCCCACGAATCAGAAGAGAGAACGGCTCTTAAAAGCTCAAAATGTCTGTTATCGCTATGCTAAAAATGTGACGACAGTCAATATCACAAATAAACCGACCGTTTGTTTACGTTGTGTGTTGTGTACTTGTGTCACAGAGCTGCGCGGTGTTGTTTAAAAGTTTAAAATATTATTTAATACAATGAGGACCAGTGTCACACAGTTTCAATAGTTGGTAGAGTTCATGGAAATGTATGTTTCAACTTTCTATTCAATGTATTGTATGGATTGATAATAATTATACGTTTAGTGAAGTTTGATGATTGTCCCATGGGATCTCACTACCGGGATAAAAAGTATTAGTCAAATGATTCTTTAGAGAGCCTATAAACTTAATAAACTTTATTTCACTTATTATATTTTCTAATTGGTGTCCAACATGAATTCTCATTTTGGCTTGAAATTCACGTAAGTAATCACGTTGTTCACGTCGTTGGTCTTCAAATTCAGCGGCCACTAACATATTCCATGCTAAATAAGCTCTTGCAGACATGATTTTGACTGGTATTACTTGTTTTAGACTCAAAAACGTAAATGATTTGAATGTAAACATATGTTTCACACGATAAAATGCTAGTGAGCGACGTAACTACTATCGTAAGCGTATTATTCGATAGCGTCAGTGAAATTAGTGACTCATGGTACCGTTTTGTATGGTGACAGCTGTAAAACGTTAGTGAATATCGAATAGATTACGTTAGGTTTTTAACCTATCGAAATCTATAGTGCTCATGGTACGAATTTTAATTCTATCTGTGACCGCTAGGGGCGCTGTACAATATTTCATACAAATAATTTACGCAGACGCTATCGAGTTTTGGCGCAGTAAACTCATGGTAGAGGTACTGGTCATTTGCGTAGGCCACGTAAAAGTACTCAAAACCGCCAGACAGGTACTCACATTCACAGAGATATTTCTATTATAAATGTTATTTACATAATGTCATAACTTACGTCAATTTAGTTCAACTTCAATTATTAAGATTCTAATAGTTTGGTGCTTGGGGTCACATTGGAGCAGCTTAGTCCCAAGCTTTTTTGTCGTCCAAGTAGTCTTTAACTTTATAGAAACCTTTTTGACAGAGTTTCTGTTTTATAAGTGACTTAAATTTATTGATGCTTAATTCTTTAACATGGCTTGGGAGTTTGTTGTAGAAACGTATATATTGCCTCTATGTTACATACAATTTATACTTATAGTTTTCCCGGTCTACTTTAATTAAAGTCTTAACAGTAGAATTAGTTCTATTTGCAAAGAATTATTAAATTTTGTCTCTGTCGTCATTGTTAATTACGTAAATTGATTTCTGAAATATAAGACTTTTTTATGCTACATAAAACCTCTAAATTTAGTAACAAAATAAATTTCAGAACAATAAATTGACAACAAGGTTTAGCTTTCATGTTTTTTATTAATTATTATGCTATTCCGGACAAAGACAAATCCAAAAAGACCAAAATCATTCAAATTGATTCAGCCTTCTTGAGTTATAAGTGGTGTAACTAACACGACTTTCTTTTATATGTATAGATTTTTTACTTTTCTTTTATTTATTTTTTGTTTTTTATTTGTTTTTGTTTTTAAATATTATTATTTATTTTTTCTTTGTTTTCTTTTCTTCACAAAAAAAAACTTACAGTAGGATTTTATTTATGTATTGTCGATGCGTTCATTAACACTACTAGGCTGTACCAATATTTGTACCGTGCAGGATTGTCACTGCGATAAAGCGTGTCCCTAAAATAATGAGTTTCACTTTTGCTGTGGCTCAAAAGAACGGTGTGCCTTCTTTTTTGGAAACCATATTCCTTGACTTAACTTGCAATATTACTGCTCAAAAGTTCAATTTGAAAAAATAATCCACTTTCCATAAAGGAATTGGCCGCGCCAGAGGAGAGTCGGAAAGGAATTTCGGTTGAGATGGCCTTTTTCACTTTACGTATTTCTTGTAACCCTTTAAGCTCAATTTGCTTCATAGGAATCGAAACGCGAGAAATCAAAATGTGTCTTTAAGTAATGAGAAACTTACGAATTGGTAATTGACATCTTGTATTTTTACAGTGAAAGTATATCCCCGCCAAGCACGCTCGAATGTTAGTAACTCTACGCGCATCTCAAAGATTATAAGGTGTAAACAAACTCCTACGATGCGCGGGGAAGTGGTGAAGCGGGGCACGTCGCTCCGAGACTTAAAAAAATGTCATGATGACAGTACAATAAAAACTTGAAGTACCTTAATATTATCATTTTTGTTCCACGTATTGGTGTTATGTCAGAACTTATAGAACCAAAGTTGTCGCTTATGATGATAGCTATTTATCCCTGCGAGGTTGTTGGTGTTTGACAAATAACCCTGTATAATGTTTACCATATTATTCTCTACACGATGTTCGGTTTTCCACTACTACACTTTGCTCGTGACTTCATCCCCGTGTGTCTCGTACTTTAACTTCCCCTCCAACCCCCCTTAGTTTTTAAAATAAAATACACTCATAAATAATGTGGCTCTTTATTGATGAAAGAATTTCCAAAATTGGTTCAGTAGATACAGAGGCTACCCCTATAATGTCACAAACTTTACCTCTTTATAATACTTGTATTAGTATAAATAGTATAGATTTAAAAATTAATAAAACATAGAGATCTTACCATGAGAACAACAATGAAACAACAATGGAACTTTTTCTGTTCCATATTAAAAATCTCAGTGTGATAAACAAGGCAAAAGTTGTTCGCATTTTATAAGTACTCTGACTAGTTTTCTACATGTGATTGTCGCTGACACGAGATTGCGGCTAGATATTAAACGTTTAGTTAAGGGCCTTCATATTAAAGTCTTTAATACTAGAATTGGCTGTAAACAAGCTTGTTGCATATTAGTACCTACCATATTTTATTTCATTCTTGTCACCAAACATCATCGTGGCGCTTCTGTTTTAAGGTTTTAATATTCATACATACATAAAGCACGCCGTTTTCCTATAGGGGTTTGCAGACACTACAGAACACGATCTACTATGTTACTCACATATCTTCTTCAGTACCGGAGTAATTATAAACTCACTAGCAGAGGTCCCGCGGTTTCACCCGCGTAGGTCCCGTTCCCGTAGGAATAAAAAGTAGCCTATGTATTAATCTAGGATGTCAGCTAACTCCATACCAAATTTTATTAAAATCCATTCAGTAGTTTTTACGTGAAAGAGTAACAAACATCCATCCATCCTCACAAACTTTCGCGTTTATAAAATTAGTAGGATAGTAGGATAAGCCGTGTCAATTTATCTTTGTGACTAGCTTCTGCCCGCGACTTCGTCCGCGGAAAATTTCTTATTTTAACATAAGATTACACTCGACTGATATTACTGTGTTTAATTTTATTAGTAAAATATTTTTTGGAATCAGATCAGTAACTTCAAAGATTACCGAATGTTATGGCATTTTGCCTAGCGAGCCGCTGCGAGCGCTCAGCGCTAGTCTCCGTATCCCTTGTTTCAGAGACATGCTGCCTTAAATCAGATAGACGCTGCGCACGTTCAGCGATAGATTCCTGAGCACGGGCCTGCGATGTTATGGCATTTTGTCTAGCGAGCCGCTGCGAGCGCTCAGCGCTAGTCTCCCTATCCCTTGTTTCAGAGACATGCTGCCTTAAATGAGATAGACGCTGCGCAAGTGCGCACGTTCAGCGCTAGATTCCCGAGCACGGGCCTGCGATGTTATGACATTTTGCCTACCAAGCCGCTGCGAGCGCTCAGCGCTAGTCTCCCTATCCCTTGTCTCAGAGACATGCTGGTGCGCACGTTCAGCGCTAGTTTCTCGAGCACGGGCCCGCGACGTCCTCACATTTTGGCCAGCGAGGCGCTGTGAGCGCTCGGAGCTAGATTCTCTAGCGCGTGCTTGCGAAATATTTTCTCTATTTATCGAGAGGCGCTGCTCATTTTCAGGGGCAGATTCTTCCGTACGGCGTACTCGAGCGGCTCTTGTCTGTGATGTCTGCCGGGACAGTTGAGATTTCCTTTTAGGCATGCTCTCAACAGACTACGCACAGACTTGAAAACAATTATGAACAAAGGGAGAGCGACTCGAACACCGTCTGCCTTTACAAAACTAAACAATCGTAATATCGAATAACTCGTATCGATTATTACGATAGAACGAAGTACGAAACTACGAAGACGAACATACAAAACAACGAAATTACGATATTTTCGATTATGAAGTATACTACAACAACCATACGAACGAAACAACCGAAACCAATAAGCAACAGACATGTAATATTCAGAACTCCAGAACTAACAACAAAGCGGGCATAAAAATTCGAGAGGGTTATCCATCCACGGAAAGTCTTAACACCGCGATTAAAAAAAATGACGTAACTGCAGAACGCCATCTATGGGCAAATAGGTAAAACGTCTGCACAATGAAAGTTATGCTAGGGCCTGGGCATTTTGCGTTTTAGTAATTTTATATTATCTCCGAAACTGTATGGCCAATTGATATACTGTAAATGGCAAATCTTATCTGTATGATGTTCTTGTGATACTGAAATAATTTATTGTCATAAGAATTAATATTTTGTTGCTCAAATAATCAACCAAACGTAAGTATGCACAAAAAAGATTTTTTTAATGCAATAAAAGAAGTATAAAAGCTAAAATATAAAAGATAGAGATATGGTATCGCGGACTTTTTTGTAGAAATTATTAAGACGAACCAGGTAGCCATACATTGTTTTTAATTTTAAGCAACTGTTTAGGCAGCGCACGCAAATAATTCTGTTTTATGAGGTATTTTTTTCCGACTTGCTAGACAAAAGTTGTGATATCTCGGTTAATATACATGTTATAGAAACAATTTATAGCCTATAGCACTCAGGAATAATGTAGCTTTCTACCCGTACAATAATTTTTAAAATTGGATCATTAGTTCCGAAGATTACCCCCTACATACAAACTTACAAACATACAAACTTACAAATTTTACCTCTTTATAATATTTTACCTCTTTATAATATTAGTATAGATGACAACACATTTGTGATTTCTCTGGCAACGTTGTGGGCCTTCGGCTCGTTTTACCATAGATTTTTTTTTTACGCAATAATGAAGTACCCGGTTAGTACATCAAAGTCAAAACACTAGAAATTAAGGCAACCTACCTCTCATGCACGAGGTTGTGGTTGAATTCCGGGCAAGTGCGAAAATTACTTTTTCAATTCATAATAATATGTGTATTTTCTAGGTAAATTTTTGGCATCATTAATATCGGTGAAGGAAAACATCGTAAAAAAACCTCGACGTATGTGTCGGACTTGAGTGAGCGCGGTGGTTAATGCCTTCTCTGTATGAGAAGAGGTCTTTGCCCTGCACTGGAACAGTAACGGGCAGCTATTATAGTCAAAACATTTCATTATCAATACATCGCTACACCGGACCCGTTCTCTTGGCAACGGAAATGGATAAACCGCTCGCCGACGTTCATCAGCTGCAGTAACCGCTCACCGCCTGGTGAACGGGAACTAACGGGAAGTAAAAGTGGACCATCTGCGTTTAGAAATGCAATGACACCTTCTCATTGTATATTGCTAGGAGGCAATATGTTATCCTGCTACAATAAGTAGGTAACTTTTATAAATCAAACTCATCAGTTTTTTTTTTTTTTATATATATAATGGGCCTACTCTTGACCTCAATCTTGTCCTGCGGTCAGAGATGAGGTCGACGATGGAACGAGCTTACCCATAAGAAGCCTATTAACTCGTTACTTAAACAGATATGACACACACAGTACAGTTATTGACAGAATGAGTTTCCCGAGTTGAAAATAATATTCCCAACAAGCATCACTGCCACCAGTCTTATCGATCTAGACGTGGGATTACGGTGCAATGTAAATTCAACATTTGTGGTAGTCCTTCTTGAAAATACTTAATGTGAATACCAAAACACAAAGTGACGTTGTTTTCGTAAGTTAGATTTCTTGGTCATAGCGGCCAATCTGAGCCGAGATTAGTCATCGACTTCAAGTCGATGATTTATATTGCTAAATCGTGCACAAGTGTGTTTACATTCATAGCTATAGTCTTAGTAATAGTCTGTGTGATGAGTACATTACTAAAGACAGACCATGTGCTTGACCAATGAACCTCCAACTTGTTCTCTAAGGCATATAATATCATAGGAAATAATATTTTTAACACCACCAACTTCAAACTTCGGGCTGCTATAATGTTCCAAAATAAACAAAGCAGAGAACAGGGTACAGCAGGGACTTTCTCGACGGCATTATGAGTTGATTTTAGATTTCAGATCTTATTTTTTGCAGTCATATTTATTCGTTTTTTAGTGTGCTGGTGGCGTTACTCCTAGCCGTACTTTAATCATTCCATCGAAACTTTTATTGTTCTGTGCACAAAACGCTTACACCTGTAGTATGCGCCAGAGGTTAATATTTTAGAGTACATCTACCGATGAGAGCCAGCCTGCCTAATCGATTTATAGCTTCCCCGTACTTACAAAAATATATATTTATTAAACCAAAATATACTTCGTTTTTCTTTCCATTAGATAAATGCGAGCTTACCGTATCTTCTTACAAATGGACGCTGAACAGATGTTAAAAGCATACAATATTACATTGTAGGTACTGCAAACATGAAAAATATGTTTGATACTTTTGCCGATGCTTTGTAAAAAGATTTTTTATGTCAAGTATTAAAAATGTTTTCAAAATTTTGTAATTTTGTTGTTTTGTGTTTTATTTTCGTTTTTTTCGTGTGTCTTTGTTAAAATGTATGTAAAGAGTTATAGTCTATTTAGTTAATAGACATATGTCGACATTATGTTTCAATACAACTTACTCTGACTGTAATGTATTGACGCAACTGCACTATCAAACTCATTTGGCGTTTCAATTCTAGCACGTTTGTAGTAGGTATACTGGGTACTGGGTTTGTTTTACTTTTGTAACCAGTTTCTCATCCAAAACCGGTGCGCAGCTGCCAACTCCTGACCAACATGTCTCTATGAAATGACAGAATATAATAGGCATAGAATAGGCAAAAAGAGTAGATAGAATAGTAGGAAGAGCTCTGCAGTTACTGCCTATAACTCCATAAGAAAAAGCTCTGTTTTTATGTATTATGGTATGTACCCCTCAGTCAGTAACTAAACTAAACCCACCTACTTCTAAGCACACAAACACGCGAATCTATAAATAGCAGTAGTGAGAGCACGATCCAGCTTTTAGTGGAAGCAAACATTACTTAAACGTCATCCGGCGTGTTGACTCCAACACTGAACACATTAGGGCCAATCCAGTATCAACAAAATTATCTACCCATATCACTCTAGTGCTTGAAGACATGGAAGAAAAGTGTTGAAGAGAAAACTTTGTTTAACAAATAATTTCTTGGGGATTTAAACCTGTAGGTACTTTGGTATTAAAAAAATAAACTATTAATTTCAGACTTTTGTCCATTTAGTTAGTCACAGAGGTTGGTATTTTGGTTTGGTTGGTTGAATGATTATTTTGCAATAACTACTGACATATTATATTATCTTGCTTCTCTTTTGTTATTTCTTGGATTTACTTACATGATTTGCCTTGAGTTATTTTTGTGTGCATAGATTCTTCCCTTTTATAGAGACAAATTTTCTACAGTGGTAGTGGTTGCACGTGCTACTGGGTTTTATTTCCGAGTCAGTTATGAATTGTCTAGGTAGTCAGTACCTAAGTAATATTGGGTTGTTTCAACATTAATTTCTCAGAGGCTGCCCATAGTGTGTTATTGTGCCAATTCGGGACTAAGAAGTGAATAGACTGAAACATTAATGGTGAAATGTGTGTGGGTGTAGTGTAGGTATACTTCTGCCTAACTCTTCAGCGAATAGAGTCGTGGTGTTGGTGTAAAAATATGCCAGCAGAGAATGAACAGCATTTAATTCAACATTAAAAAGTTGTAAGTGTTTAATTTTCTAACTGTATTATTTGAATGAGCTGTGTCAATACCTATTTTATTTAAATAAATTGTTTGATAAAATAACGACGGCGCTCATATTTAAATTATTCACATTTCTAGTGAAATTACATCGCACAGTCTGCAGTATCTGAGGCAGTATATAAAAGTTAAGGTACTGTTTATTCTATAAAGACATTCAAGAGTCTAGAGTATGTGATTTATTATTTAATAATACAAAGGTCCTTAAAATATTAAAAGAGGCCTTTGCCTTGCAGCGAGATAGTAAAAAGCTGGTTTTTATTTAATACAAAGGTTTAAAAAATAGTTAAGAAATAATATTAACAAGGCAAGATAAATAATTCGTTGATAAGACTTTCATGAGACTGAAATCCAGTTTATTTAAATCGATTATGAGAAAAATCACAGTTAGTGCACGTTACTATTAAAACAAATAAAATTTTACCAACTTCAAAATCTGTAAGTAGTAAAATAAACGTGACGTTTTCTAATGTTTTAATGCAAAATCACAGTAATGTTTCGATAAATTTAACAAGAAATCGATTTCAACAACACCAAGAAATTATAGAACGTAAGATAAAAATAACATAAAATAGGAGCTTATAAATCTTATATTCATCAGCTGCCTTTTCTCAATTTATTATATTGGGATCGATTTCCAGACTGACCAAATGGATCTGGGTATGTACAGACGCCAGCACATCAAGTTACCCCAATGTGTCAAATTTTCCCAATTGAATATGAACCTTATTCTGTTTGACATAAAGTTGAAAACCTATGAAAGAAATTTGACACATTGGGGTAACTTGATGTGCTGGCGTCTATACTAGTAGTTCACATGGAGCTACTGCCTTTCTGACCTCCGCAACACAGTTACTGAGTATCAAAGAAAAAAATATGATCGTGGTAGAAAATAAATAACAGATCATTTATCCGCATGCTTGAGTGAATTCAATAAGCTGGCGAACTTGCACTGACTGCATATCTTAAGGTCGGTATAGACATAAAATGAATGAATGCGCCTTTCGTACTTTTTTGTCGAACTATGCTTATGTAAACGTAGGTAGAACTTATTTGGTATAACCTTACAAAATTAAATTTCAAGAATATTAATAAAAAAATAAAATTAAAAAAAAAAACAAAAAAAAATATAAAAATATATATATATATTTATTTCTTTATTCTTGAAATAAAGAAAATAAATAAAGTATTTTTATTCAGGGGATGAGGCACGCGTTACTTGATAAAGAAAAGTAGACGACATTCAATTACGTAAAAAAAAAGTAATTATTATGTGTTTCCTCAAATAGTTCCAGTTCAGCAAAATTACAGCTAGTGCCTGACACTAGTTTTGAGTGAATCTAAAAAGCCGGTTGGTTTAACGATATGGGCGCCCATTGCGTCACTTATTTTAGCTCTTAAGGTTGTTTATTACAATGCTCCTTTGGCATTCTAATCTTTGTTCTCTATTTTTTATAGTTTTAAGATGTATTTGTTTTGCTGTAATAAAAAAATTAAACCGACTTCAAAAAAACACTCAACGGTGTAAAATAACTCTAAATTAGGAAGTCCGTGGCATTGGTGATTTTGTCTTATTCATGATGGGCCACCGACTTCCTAATTTAGAGTTATTTTACACCGTTGAGTGTTTTTTTGAAGTCGGTTTAATTTTTTTGCAAAAAAGTTTTTTATTTTTCCATTTTTAGTGGTTCCCATACAAAAATTTGCCATGAATCTATTTTATATTGTTAATTGTTAACAATACATGCCATGATAATAGGGTTATCCACTTATCCCTAATAAATGAAAATTAACATCCCTAACTGTCGAGATCTAGGTATATTGTACACATCTGCGTACCCCTCAGAGTATACAGGCGTGATGATACGTCATGATGTTGCATAAACAATAAACATCCAAGCGATTCCAGCAATCACGACAGATTTGCCGTCTATTTTTGAAGAGTTCCGTTGTATATCTCCGAAGATCAGCACCAGATCTTCACCAAATTAAAATGAGACCACCTCAGGAGTATACTCTTTCAAATAAAAAAAGAATTTTGAGAATCGGTCCACAAATGTGGGAGAAATCAGGTAACATACATAAATAAAAAAAAAAAAAAAAAAAAAAAAAAAAAAAAAAAAAAAATACATACACACGAACATAGAACCTCCTCCTTTTTTGAAAGTCGGTTAAAAATAAACCCATTTTCCTTCTTTTCCTGTGATATATTATTTACGTCATGTTTTTTTGATATACAACTGAGTGTACGATGTCCTTAAGTCTTTGGTATCAGCTGTAATTTGTAGATCTAAGACAAAAGTCATCTCTGCTCTCCTTCCATTTCTATCTAGGACTACTTGTTAACACACAAATTCAATGAGTCTAGCTCGTCGCGCCATATTCACCTGATAGTTACAGTTTGTCAGGCAGATAAAACTATGTCCCTAATAATAATTAAATAAAACCTTCGTAATAAAACCTCTCCTTAATGAATCTATTCTTTTCTAAGCGTCGTTTCTTGTTGAAGGGATATGTTTTCCTGGTCTTGAGGAACGAGCTAAGAAGATCATCGGCAATGATGCACTCGTTGAGTCAAAACTTCAAAGTCTTGAGCACCGACGCCGAGTTGCTAGCCTGTCGGTTTTCTATCGGTTATATTTCGGAGAGTGTGCATCTAAATTGCACGATTTAATTCCACCAAGCCCTTTTCATCATCGGACCACTTTAGACATACAGCACTGCGCCACCTGCACATGGTAGATATCCCATCACATTCATTGTGCGTACAGCTAAGCAGTGGAATTCCCTGCCGGAGTCGGTGTTTCCTGATAGCTACTACCTAGAAAGGTCTTAAGTCAAGAGTGAACAGGTTGCTTCTAGGCAAGCGTGCTTCATCGTCGACCACATCATCGCTTACAATCAGGTGAGATAGTGGTCAAACGCGTGCCTATCAATAATAAAAAAATAAAAACAAGTCTAAACCCACCTTTACACGTATAACAAAGTCGCCACAGCGATTGTTCGATTTTGTTCACGGATATATCGCAGTAACCAGTAGCCGTAACACGTACGGGGGGTTCTCGTCATCCCTTCAACGCCAAATTGAGTTACCCAACAGAGTTAATAAAGAGGTCTGATCGTGCTCAGAATCACAAAAGTACAATAACAGCCACGACGTTTGTACAAAGCAAGTGGAAATTAGAAAAAAAACGCCATAAGGCATACAAGTAAAGTGGGGACATTGTTCGATGATGGACATTGTTTTAGAGTTGGTTTTACAGATTTTGATTTTAAATGAATAAATAAATAATAAATATTAGGAGATCCGTAGAAGAACCAAGGTTACCGACATAGCCCAGCGGATTAGCAGGTTGAAGTGGCAGTGGGCAGGGCACATAGCACGGAGGACTGATGACCGATGCGGTCGAAAGGTTCTCGAGTAGAGGCCACGTATCGGCAAGCGCAGCGTACGATGTCCACCCACAAGGTGGACAGACGACCTCATTAAGGCCGCGGGAACGCGCTGGATGCGAGCCGCTTCCAACCGGTCTTATTGGAGATCTATAGGGGAGGCCTATGTCCAGTAGTGGAATTCCTATGGCTGAAATGATGATGATGATGATGATGAAATAAATAAGGCCTTCTCTCAAACTGAGAAGGCACGAGCATTGATCACCAAGCTTGCTTACGACTCACGGTTCAGACGATTTCAGACTAATCCATGCTTCCTCGTGTTCCATTTGTCTGAAATAAACTAAGAATGTATATCTAAATTGTAAATGGCACATGGGTATCTGCTTGCCTGCTTTTGAACCACAACTGAGACACAAAATGAGAGGAAGGCGCTTTAACCCTTGGGTGGTCACGACGTTTTTAATATGCCATTTTGTACCATCATCATTAACTGCGAATGATTTGACTTGCAATAAACCATTAAAGAATCCCATTCTCTATCTCTTGCCACGTTATCGGCAAGACTCCACCAAAGCGGAGACGAGATGTGTTTTACAACCAATCAGCTTGCGTCTCAATACAATATCCTATTGGTTAATTACAAGACATCTCCTCTCGTCTCCGCTTTGGTGGAGTCTCGCCCTAAGTCTATTGAGAGCGCATGTCATTTGTGGTCTTAACAAAACAGCTGCAAGAGCATAAGTTCGCGAGAAGTTTTGTTGAACGAAAAAAATATCAACAAATATGTGGAAATGTGTGAATTAAGAAGGTAGTACCCGTGCAGTCAACGATTGCCCACAAATAACATCACGCATGACTGTGATCGGTGTTTCAATACAGGTTGAAAATATTGTAGTACAAAATTTTATTTCTTCTTCGATAAATATTAAATGAATTATACATATCTACTATATAAAAATAAGTCGGGTTTTCCTTCCTGACGCTATAACTCCAGAACGCACGAACCGATTTCCACGGTTTTGCATTTGTTGGAAAGGTCTCGGGCTCCGTGAGGTTTATAGCAAAGAAAATTCAGGAAAAATAACAATAAATTACATTATCTATTATACTAATAAAAATAAATTAAATTGCATAAATCAGATGCAACCTTCATAGTCACTATGAAAAACTAAGACACAAAATTAGAGAAAAGTAAATGACAGATTGACAACTGACATAATGTCAGACAAAAAGTAAATATCAAATACTTTATTTATTCACAATACTTAACTTTATACACTAGAAATGAAAATACAATTTAAAAACTAAATCTAAAATATGGCGTCAAAAAACTCATCCGCATCGCTGTCCACTGGAAGTGTACCCAAAAGACTGGCAGCATTGCCAAGTTGTATGGCAATGCTTATCCTTTGACCAAGGTAAAAACCAGCCCTTGCAAGATCTTTGTACAAACTGTGAGCACTCGGACCCCATAAAAGTAAATATTGAAAATGATTAAATTTAATATTTTATTTCATCAACAATAATTAAATAGCTCATTGTTTCAAGGAAAACAGATTGCTATTGTTACAAGATGCACATAAGAGAAAAAAAAAAAAAAAAAAATCAACAATAATTACTAATTTAATCTCCAGCGTTTTACAGGAACCATGATTGGTTGAGCGAACGAGCTATATTGGCTGCAAAAAACATAGATGTAAATGAATTAAATTTAAAAATACTAGAACAAATTACAGGCGAATCGAGGATATATAAATCAGTTGATTCGGCTATTAACCAAGATGACGTAGTGAGCTATCCACCAGAATTTTTAAACTCTCTGGATTTGCCAGGATTGCCACCTCACAATCTTCAATAAAAGGTTGGATCGGTAGTTATGATGCTGTGAAATACCAACCAACCGCGTCTTTGCAACGGCACACGGTTAGTGATAAAAAAATTACTGAACAACGTGATAGAAGCAACTATACTGAATGGAAAGTATAAAGGACAAGACATTCTCATACCGCGCATCTCAATGATTCCGAATGATGTGCCGTTTGACTTTAAACGACTACAGTTTCGAGTTCGGCTTGCTTTTGCTATGACCATAAACAAGTCCCAGGGGCAATCATTAAGTGTTTGTGGTATTAATCTGGAAAACCCATGTTTCTCACATGGTCAATTGTATTTTGCCTGTTCCCGTGTTGGAAAACCATCAGATTTGTTTGTCTATGCGCCAGATAATCAAACAAAAAACATCGTATATCACAAAGCACTACTTACAATGAAAATAAAAATGATTTTTGTTAACAATTATGATTCACATGATTAACAATAAAGAGAAAACTTATTTTTAAATGCTTATACCTTTATGTTTTATTTAATTATATTTCTTATTCACAACGCCCTATCACCAGGGTGACGGTTCTGTTCAGGAGATTTTTTTACCCCGACTATAAAATATGTAGGAACAAAAAAATGTCACATTGCAAATCATTGGACTTTATTGCAATTTAATTAGGCAGTACGAAGTCTGCCGGGTCAGCTAGTAAATAAATAAATATTCCACAACTTCTCACACAACGCCATTTAGTCCCAAGTTAAGCTTGAGAGCTTGTGTTATGGGTGCCAAACAGCTGATAAACATACTTATATATTTCTAAATACTATAGATATATTACACCCAGACACAGAACAAATGATCGTGCTTATCACACAAACATTTGTCCTGGGAGGCAATCGAACCCACGACCTCCGGCATAGCAGTCAGGGTCACTAACTACTAGACCAACAGCCCAGGCCAAAATATATATTATTATTCGATGAAGAATCGTAAAACTGTTTAATAATTTTATATAAGTACATTTTAGTCTGATAACTATCCGATCTCCTATTGGTCCAATTTGTTTTAGTAGTCATAGTGCGTATTTTCTTACTTTAAAGGGCAATTAAAATCGTTGGCACAACAGAGGTAGACTCTGTTCAATAGAAATTGCTCCCTTGATGGTTATTAAATCCAGGATTTATTGGGTCCCGAATCACGAGTCGCGGGCTATTAGAGAATTAGCAGGGTTTAAAGATTAGAAAATGGTGACAAGGCTTTTAGTTTGAAGGTTTATAGCCAATCTGAATGCTAATTTGGAGAGCCGTTTAAGTAGTAGTGTTAATTATAATATGCTTGGAAAAACTTTGGATGTGTTTTTATAAATTATACGCTCTAGGATGAGTGTGAAAAGAAAATTCCCATTTCTGCCCATGTTTTTTCCATCTAGGTAATATTATGTAATAAATACAAAAAAAATATAGGTAGGTACTAATGTAGGTACTGACTGCCTCGTTGGTCTAGTGGTTGCAAGCGCTACTGCTGAGCATGTGGTCCCGGGTTCAATCCCCGGGTCGGGAAAAGTGTTATTGAGTTTATCCATCTGGTATTTCTCAGTAGCAGCCCGGAGTTTTGATTATTTTGTGCCTGATTGATGGCAATAGGCTCTTCGCCTATTACATGGGACTTAAACATAACTGGCAAAATGTGGGTGTACTACCAGGACGCCCCTCTGCCTAGCCCTTCAGGGATAACAGGCTATGTATACTAATGTAGTTCGGTACTTACTTTTTTTTTTAACACTTTTTTAACAGTTCTGATTTACGTAGATCACACAATCACACTATACTCACGACACAAACACACAATCGCATTACATTCATATTCAGTGAAGGAGAGGCTACATATATTTTTCTTTTGTCTCTATGCTTTTTTTTTTTTTTTTTTTGATTATGTATTCTCTTTTTGTTTTTACTTTATTTTCCTTTTACGAATAATAGTTATCAACCCGATGTATAGCTACAGCTGTTTCCAGTTTTAAGTTGATGTAATAAATAGAGTGCGCCCTGGCATCCATAACACAAGTTTAATCTTAGCTTGGGTGCCAGAGGTCGATAACCTGTGTCACATGCAATTTTTAACAAGTATGTTATTTTTTTATTTTATTTTTTGTCCTCGTGCTTATATACAAATTCTTGTAAAAATTGTAAATGCGGAAATAAAGTTTTTTATTATTATTATTTATTATTAACTTAAAATTTCTATAACCAATTTGTAATGAGTAGGTACATAAGTATCAAAAGCTTACAACTAACTGAATAGGAGGTAAGGGGGACATTTGAACCTGTTCCAGTTCTGCTGGAAGTAGTTACCGCTACATAACTGTTGCAAGACTTAACTTAGTTAATCAACGTGGGACTAGTATTGCCATAGAACTAATAGAATAGTTGAATGACTGAGGCATATTTATCCGTCGTAACAGATAGAAATAACAGATTATGTAAGGATATTATTAAAAATAACAACTGTTCCTTCCAACATCAATCATTATCTGTTATTAACTGTCACTACAATCAACACACAAATGCAGAACATGCGAAGCTTCACCTGCCTACCCCAACGGGAGAAGGGCGTGAGTTTAAGTATGAATATGAATGTATGTAACTATATACTCAGTCAAAACACGTATTGATTGAAGAAAGTTAAAAGAAAGTTACAGTAGCGCCACCGGCCATTAGCAAACATCACATGTGATATTTCACGAACCTAATTTTAATGCAAATATTTAGCGGATTTCAATTTTTAATAAAATAGCTATCGCCAATTACTACGAATCGCTATTTTTCAAAAATATTAATAGGGGACGCCTATGTCCATTTTAAACGGGCAGAGAAATAAAATTCACTCGGGGATCTTATACTTTCCGCGGTAACGAAACCATAGCGACTTCTAATTCGACGCCAACGCCATCTAGTTAGAACATCAGAACTAAACATGGATTTTGCTTTTCAACTTCAGAAAAAAAACAGAAATTTGTTTGAAAAAAGTGAAAATTTAAACATAACTAAACAGAACTTAAACAAAATGTTTCCTACGTGTTAGTTTATAAGCGTGTTTTCTCATTATTTTGCATACAGCAAAAAACGTAGCTGAATTTAAAATGAATTAGCCCACCGTCTAGCCCCTGCTTCCAATCTCCTAGCACCAGTTTATTGAACAAAGCCATGTAATGAACTTACTTCGCAGCTAACCGTAACTAATAATAGAATACCAAACAGTTCGCCAAATTAATTGGAACCCACAGCATCTTGACAGCAAGCTGCCTACTAAGTAATAGGTATTATAATTTACTTACAACAAAAATATAATATTTTTTACAGTTGTTTAGAAAAAGTCATAGAATTATTTATTATTATTGCCATCTAGCGTGGCAATGTAGTCATCTGGGCACGGTTCGTTCCAAAATAGAGTTATGTACTTACAGAGATACATATGTACATAGGTACTTTTAATGAGATGAAAACTAATATATCCAAAACAATATTAACTACTATTACTTATAGGTAGCGAGTCACTAATTTGATCCTATTCTATGTTAGCTAGAATTCTATTTCACAAAATGTTTGTTATTTGTTTGTTTGTATTTTTGATTTTGTGATTGTTTGTTTCATATTAATTAGAATGACAATATATACCTATATAACCTAACCTAACTTACCATACCTATTCTATAGCTAACCTAACTACCTAACCTAACTATCTTACTGAAATGCACTAATTATGTAAGATACAAAAAAAAAAAATTAAACAAAACTACTGCGCTGCGTGTGCTCTATGTTACATACAATTTTCTTAGTTTACCCGGTCTACTTAAAAGCCCAGACAGTATATTTAAATACAAATTTGCAAAAAATTATTGACTCTGTTGTCATTTTTAATTATGTAAATTGATTTTCTGAAATGTAAGACGTTCTACGTTTAATAACAAGAATAAAATTCAGAACATACGCATTTGTTGACAACCATAAATATCTGGATTAGTTGACACTATTTAACGTTTCGTATTTTTTAAATCTAAATACACGCTAATCCCAATTTTATACATATACTAGCTGTACCCTGCCACGCTTCGCTGTGGCACATTGTGATTGAATGGTTAAAAAAAAAAAGAGAAAATGACGTGTGGCACTCGGAGACTGCCGCGGTAAATCTATTGCATATCATTTTTATCAACTTCTCTCCCCCTCCCCTCCCCCCTCTCCCTCCCTCTCCCCACACCTCCCACGCCCCTCCCCTTACCCCGCCATCCCCTTCCCCTCACCCTTCCCTTACTTTCCCCCACCCGGCTCCTGCCTCTTCCCCTCCCCCTTTCCCTTCCCCTTTCACCTCACCCTTCCCCATCCCTCCCCCACTCCCCTACCTATCCCTCCCCCCATTCCCCTCCCCATACCTCCCGATGCCCCTGCCCCTCCCCTCCCTCCCCTGCCCCTCCCTCCCCTCTCACAATCTCCCCCCTCCCGCTCACACAATTTCCCCCTCCCCTCTCACAATCTCCGCCCTCCCGCTCACAAAATCTCCCCCTCCCCTCTCACAATCTCCCCCCTCCCCCTCTTACGATCCCCGCTTTGACTCCCCTCCCCCTCTCCCCCTCCCACTCCCCTACCTCTATCTCCTCGTGATATTTTAAAAGCTCATTAAAAGTTCTGCTATGACTATTAAAAAGCAAGGTTGGTGATACAGGTTAGAAAAATAGATAGTAGCCGATTCTCAGGCTTACTGAATATGCATAAAAAATTTCATGAGAATCGGTCAAGCCGTTTCGGAGGAGTATGGGAACGAACATTGTGACACGAGAATTTTATAAATAAGATGTTGTCGATTCGATCTCCTTATTTAAATACGTTCTGGAGTATACTGTACCGACGACGGAACGAACTCCAAATGTTTGACAGATAGCAACAGATTTAATGGATACTTAAATTATTATTTTTAGTGATTTCTTCACCAACTGCCACAGCAATACTCAATATAAATGTTTGAACTACCACCTTAGCCAGTAAAAATTGAATAAAACTCAAAATCCAAAACAAATGAGGTTGCACTCTCCCATGTTTCGGTTCAAAGCCGCGACGCACTCAACCACAGCTTACGAATGACTTTAATCAAGGGAAAACGAACTTCGAGAATCATTTCAAAAGTTACTTACTTACCTGTTTTTACCAAAGTTTGTTAAATTTTAAATTGTATTTTTCGTATGACTGAACGTACTGGTTGGGAGACTTGACAATGAAAAAAGTTTTTAGAAAAACTGGTCATTTACCTTACTTAAAAATTGAGTAGGTATGAACCGTTATTTGACTTCCGAGTCAATTCTAAACACTTTAGTTTAATCGACTTACATGTTCTACATTTTATAGATCCTAAATTGCATTGTTGTAAATGTTAGTGACATTTTATTGTTCGGTGTACCTTGACAAATTCAGAATTGGTTCTACTTTTTGGTCCACCACCTATAAAATGGTCTGAAATAAATCGTTCAACAAGGGATACGCTCAGCATTCATCGCAATGACAGCCTTGGTTCTGGTAAATAAACAGATTTCTTTTTTATTATATAAATATAAGCATATTTGTTGTAATTGTAAGAGTATAATAATTATAATTGTAAGCGGCAATAGCCCAATGGCTAATGCATCGGCCTGGCGATCGAGAAGTTGTGAGTTCGATACCCACCCATTGCACGGTTGCCGTTAAATAAATAAATATTCCACAACTTTTCACACAACGCCATTTAGCCCCAAGTTATGCTTAAGTAATTCGAAACCCACATTACTAGTAGCTTTACAACGAAAAAAATAACCTAAGAATGTAAAAGCATAACCAAGTAGGTACGTTGTTAGTACTTGGCAAGTTTGTGATTTTTTTTACATCATAGTGAAACATCTTTGTATTTCAGTTATGTTTCCTGGCATTAGCGCTTGTGTGTCAAGCGACGCCCCAAGAAACATACCAAAGTCGCCAAGAAGCCCTGCAGAACAGGCGTCTAAACCACTTGCAGAGCCTTCCGGAAAGCAGGCGCAATTTTAACAGTCTACAGAACTTTTCGGAAAACATGCGAGATCTAAGCAGTTTGCAAAAAGTTCCAGTAGACAGACGCGATCTAAGCAATCTTCAGAGCATGTCGGAAAACAGGCGACATCTAAGCAGTAATCAGAACCTCCTAGAAAACAGGCGCCATCTAAGCAATCTTCAGAGCCTTTCGGATAACAGGCGCCATCTAAGCAATCTTCAGAGCCTTTCGGATAACAGGCGCCATCTAAGCAATCTTCAGAGCCTTTCGGACAATAGGCGCCATTTAAGCAATCTTCAGAGCCTTTCGGATAATAGGCGCCATCTAAGCAATAATCAGAACCTTCTAGAAAATAGGCGCTATCAAAGCAATCTTCAAGGCCTTTCGGAAAACAGACGGTATCTAAGTAGTCAGCAGAGTCTTCCTGAAAGCAGGAGCCAAATCAGCAACTGGATGCTGAGCGTGAGGGATAACCCTGATTTGAGCAGTTCGCACAGTTACATTAATTTATTGGAAAATACTCCTCCTCAAATACATACACGGCCTCATGAATTTGGCCTTCGTTAAATATCAAAACCCTGACTCAATACGCAATTACCAGACAAACATGACCACTGGCTGTTCTTAAATGGTACGAATCAATCGTTTTAGATAAGTTCTAAACTGTGTTATATAATAAAGATACTCAATTATTATGAACGGATTTTATTTGCATGTTGTTGAAAAAGTAATTATAATAAAAGACATTGGGAAAAACAGTATTTTTATCCCATATGTCCGTCCTTAGAAAATGAAAAGGACATTTACAAACCAACAATAAGTACCTAGATTTCGGTTAATTCTAGAACCGATTTAAATAGGTTTAAGGAGCTCAATGAGTCCCATAATATTTTATTATCCTTGTAAGCTTGTCTGAAACAAATCCGCCAACTTGACGCCTCCGTTTTCGGCGCCCTAGTACTCGACAAATTTGACGTTATTATAAGGTGCTTTTAAAAGATTTCATTAAAAAAAATTGAGGCTAAATAACGGTTTCAACCAGAGAAGCTTTATCATTGTGTATTTGATAGCTAATAATCCTCAAGCAGGTGCTGTTAGGCGCAGCCTTAGAGTGACCAATAGGAGCACGTCGATGATACGACCTCAAAACTGCCTAGAGTGGTGCGAAGTTTGATTGATAAATTGATCATGATTATTTCACTCTACTCGTCGCTTTGCTACACTCAATTTGACTGTCAAAGATCGATCTGAAAGACTATCAGACTTACCTATAAGTAACGTATCACCCAGTAACTGGGATGGTCAGAAGCAGTCGTTACTTGTAAAATACCAAACCAGCACCACTATACAATTCACCGCCACCATACCATTCACCTGCAAATTTACAAGCACTTGTAACATTAACATGTACGTTCATTATAAACTGACCATCTGTATTACCGTGTTTCACGTGAATAAAGAATTATTATTATTATTATTATTATTATTAACGCCCGGAGCGTTAATGTTACAAGTGCTTGTTGCCACTAGATAGGTTCGACAATGTCACCATGAGCTTCCATATAAATAAATTGATCTACATTCTTATTACGTATTTCGCAGGAGTATTCCCGTCTGACCACCTGGTTTTAGAACACCTATGCATTTGGTATCAATCAACATTAATTTTATTGGTACGAAATGCAAAGGTGCTTTAAACTACATAGGTGCTATATTGGGAATCCTCCATATCACAGACTCGCGATGCATTTGTTTAGTGCTTTTTTAGAAATACATAAGTACCTATGTTTATCAATTCTAAAATACCCATAACGCAAGTTCTGCTAAGGACTACGTAATAATAATAATAATTATTATTTATTAATTAAATATAAGCTTACAGTTAACACCAAATCGCTTATATCTATACTCTACTTAAAAAAGCTAATTAGACTAATAAAATTAAAGAGAAAAACAAAAACGAAGCAACAAAAATATTTTTTTTTAAACAACCACAAAGGTAAAACCACAGTCTAAAAACCTACAGTCGTCCGACGTAGCTGTCTGGACAGGGCAATCGTGCGGGGTGTGAGGGGTGAGACGCGGGAAAGCCGCTCCCGCACTGCGAACAAAACGATGTTCGTAGTGCGGGAGATATTATTCAGCGCTAACGCGAGTAGACGTAGTCGGGATTTTTCCAGAGACCAAAGGCGTCGTCCTACTGTATTAATATTTATACTGTGGTAAAACTAATCAAACTAAAGAACTATAGTTATTTCTTTACGTTTTGATAAATAAAAACATGTTAGATAGCGTTGTTTGAAAGTTCTGGAATATTTATTTATTTCATTAATTTGCTTGTAGGTTACATTTTATGTTATGTATGTAAACAAAATAACGCAACATTATTATTATGAAAAACCGTTTATATTCACTTATTTTTTTTAAATGTTACATGCATGTACGTAGTTAAGTTTAATTTGAAGAGTTAAGGCTTTCTTACACCCTTAACATACTTCCCAAACAAATAATTTCCATAACTGTAAAAGAGAGATTGTTTGAACATAATGCCATTTAAAGATGACATTTTTAATTTGATTTTATTTTCTTAAATTAAAATAAGGGTGTTTGTATTAAGATTAAATAAAAGTATTTAAAAGCTACCGGTCGATGCCGTGAAATTTTCAGTGAAATGCCTGGCATCTGACAATGGCATACCAACAACATTGACAGCTAAATTCACCTTCACTTCACCTACATTACCCGAGGTGATTTTACTGAATAAAAATAGATAGTTATTTTAAGGTACCTTCATTAATCAATAGTTGTATAAGTAGAAATCCTTCAGGTTGTAATAGTAAATAAATAAAATAGAAGATTCAGTGGGACTAATCCTAAAATTAAGATAGAATTACCCTGAGACTCCCAATGGCCTTTCTTTTCCCTGGGTCGGGAAAGATGGAACTTTAGATTCATCTATTGATTATGACGTATGGTTTTTATGTGCAAATCATAATCACTATCGAGAATACAACACCATACGCTTCGCCACCGGCTACACGAAATCTAGGCTCTACTCCTGGGCTCAATACTAGGACCTTTCTTAATGCTTTCTTAATTTCAAAATTTAGATAAAATGACAGACAGTTTTGTGCTGATCATTCTGGTTATAATTCTTTAGGCACATAGATTTGTTAGGTATGTTAGGTAAAATGAAAAAGAAAACTTTTTATTTTTCTGGTTCTGATTTTATTAGTAGTAACTGGCTCTTGGGAATGTTTTCATTTAGTCGATTTTTATAATAATATTAATCCAATATAATTAGCGACCTTTACACAATCTTTTGTAATTTACTCGTGTATTATTTTTATATTCTTCTGTAGTGATAAGGTGATCCATAACCACTGCCATAAACATAGGGACTTACACCTAGACCGCCTCCAATGTTACCACCTAGGTGTCCACCAATATGAGCACCGATGTGACCACCCACGTGACCACCAGCACCGGCGCCTAGGTGACCGCCAGCACCTGCACCCAGGTGACCGCCAGCACCTGCAACCAGGTGACCGCTGGCACCTGCACCCACGTGACCGCCTGCACCTACACCCAGGTGACCGCCAGCACCAACACCAGCGCCTAGGTGACCGACAGCACCTACACCTGCACCCAAGTGACCGCTAGCACCAACACCAGCGCCTAGGTGACCGTCAGCACCAGGAAAAACGTCCAGGTGACCATCAGTACCAGCGCCCCTTGCACTGACACCTCCAGCACCCGAATATCCTACTCTTGATTTCTGTAGTGGTTTGTCTTCAAGCTCAGAATCCTGCTGATGATCAGCTCTACGATAGATACCACCGCCGATGCCACCGCCAACATTACCACTTAAACCACCGTAAACGTCGCCACCTATACCGCCATAAGCGCCGCCACCTATACCAGCGTAAGCGCCTCCACCAAGACCACCGTAAGCAACTCCACCAAGACCACCGTAAGCGCCTCCTTCAAGACCACCATAAGCTCCACCACCAATACTGCCAAGTCCACCACCACCAATACTACCGTGAGCACCACCTCCAATACCACCATGAGCGCCCCCACCAACACCACCATGACCACCGCCACTAATACCACCGTGAGCACCACCTCCAATACCACCATGAGAGTCACCTCCAATACCACCATGAGCACCACCACCAATACCACCATGACCACCACCACCAATACAACTGTAAGCGCTAGTATCAAGGCCACCGTAAGCGCCTCCACCAAGACCACCGAATGCATCCCAACCCAGACCACCGTAAGCGGTACCACCAATACCACCACCAATACTACAGCCTATACCACCACCAATACTTCCACTAGCACCACCGTCAACGCCTAGTCTACTACCGACAAAAACCGGGGCGCCATAGGGGGCAAACGGGGAGAACGGGGTATAAGGGGTATACGGGGTATACGGGGCATACGGGGCATACGGGGGATACGGGGGATACGGGGCATATGGGGGATACGGGGCAAACGGGGAATATGGGCCATACTGGGCATATGGGGCATAAAATCCTGCATTTGCATAGTAATTGGCTTGTCTGGCAAGATCAACTTGAAGAAGCAGTTGGTTTTCTTGTGGCAAATAATAAGCAGCACATGCGTTTACTATTGTCCAAAGAAGAATCTGAAAAAAAACGTGATTGTTAGTTCTGTGTTTAAGAGCATTGTTTATTTTTAATCAGGTTAAAATTTTACTAAGAAACGGTTGTAATAAATAAACTAGTGGACGTCATACAGTTTCACTCGCGTATTTCCCGTTCGCGTGGAAATACAGGAATAAAAAGTAACCTATGTCACCCGAGAGTAGTGTAGCTTCCAAACGGTTCCTGATATCAGCCTGTTCAAGTAAACAAACTATTCAGCTTTAAAATATTAATATTGGTGCTCAGTATACTTGCAAAGAAACTATGGATGGAGTGTAAGAGTAACGGTATGGCTAGGAAGGAATATCTCGATTGCAGCCATAACAATAGTCACCGTTTTATGATGGCAAATACTATATTGGATGGAAAAATATTAATTATCAGTACATTAGGATAATGGCAGGAAGAGGATAATGACTTGGCAGGAAACTATAATTAAAAAAATTATGGGGTTATGACATCGCCCTGTTGAGAATATTACGATGCACAAAAGATAGGCAGCTGTAATATTTAAATAAGAATTTAATTATTGTTATTGAACAGAAAAAGAAAAAATCATTCAAGATTAAAGCAAAATGAGCTCTCAACCCGTTGTTAAGTCAGTCGAGGTAACAGTTCACTTGCTAGTTTAATACTGACTTTGAGTACAATAAACGTTTGAAAACAATGGGCATGTGGACGATAGGTATATGAATATCCAAATATAATTAGTCCATAAATTAGATTATAAAAAATAACACACAAATACAATTTTAAGCGCTTTAAAGTTGAGGAGAGGGGGCTTGTAACGTCATTATTCATTGTAAACTGTGTAGGATAGTGACGTTATACGACATCTTGACTCGATGTATAGCCGTTATTTATAAATTGCGTAAAAAAAAGAAAAAAATATGTGTCGAATACTTTTTGGTAAACTAGATGAGAAACTTAAAACTAAAATTTAGTCCACTTGCCCATCAGAACAGAGTGACTCTGTGTACGCATCCGTCGGTGACACAAGCCCACAACTTGCTTTATGTCCATAAGACACGACTTGGCCATAAAGCATTTTTTTTTTTCTAGTCTGTGTTCATTTGCAATTTATTAGTCGTTGACTTTATACCACTTTGTAAAGTTTGTTATATCTACCATGTCGGAGTGTGCCTCCCAGTGGAGACGGCTCCGCAACGTAAATGGCTAAGCCTGGTCTGGTCTCAGGATCAAGCGCCGTTTCAAACGGGTTTTATGCCTGATATGTATCAGCTGTACTGCTTGATCATTGAGGTGTTTCGCAAGCCTCTTTTTATAAGTTTCAGTACTAGGCTAAAGTAAATAAAATACAGCAAAATTTCCTTCACACTCACCAGGTAGTATGCTTTCATTGTGGTATTCGTTCCGGTCCGGTGTTAGGTACGGCTTAACTTCTACTATGAGAGGACACAAGACTGACCGGGGTTACTAGGCAGGGTGGTATTAAAAAAGAATTCAATGGTAGAACTAAATCGCTATTCGTCATGGCCACTTCAATCAATTTTTAACACAGTATAGGTACAATATGTAACACGAGAGGAATAAATATAATATTTGTACTGTTATTTTCTCAGGAATATTATATTTTATTATAATAACCTGGCTTCGCTTGCCATCGTTATTGGGTTAATTAATGATAAAGCGCTTTTTATATAATAATGGCATCAAATTATGAAGTTCATCAAACTGCATTGTATTCCTGTAAAAAGCAAGCTATTAAGATACTATTCATCTTCATCATTAGTTTTAGGCTTTTTTGGAGAGTTTCAAACCGGGTACAGCTACATAACAGTATTATTTTTACCAATCTTATTTATTATTTTACTCTAGGGATCGTTTTTTATAGAAAAGTTACCTTTACAAAAAATCATACATAATTCCTTGTATTTCAATAAACATAAAACACAAACGAAAAAAAATACCTACCTGTTCTTATAGATGGCTACATTCAAATTTTAAAAATAATATAATAATAAAAGTTATAATATACTATGATGACGCAGCATCAGAAACCAATACCTATTGGCAATTTAATCGAAATCAAATAATAACAAAAAAGAAAAGACTCTGTAGTTTGTGCCTATCCCCATGGGAAAAAGGCGTGAGTTTATGTATGTATGTAAGAAAAGACGTATGGCTTAAATAAATAGGCTTCTTTCTTCTTCCTACTTATTTATGTTACCATTTAAATGTAAGTACCGATCGTAGAGTGACCAAATGTATAATGTAAAATCACACCGATTTCCACAAAGAAAGCTGTGCGTAACATACGGCTTTCTTTGTGGAAATTGGTGTGATTTACTCCATCTACATAGAACCAACTTTAAAAACCTGATTTCTACTTCATTTAACAGTTCAGAATAGTTCATATTCAACGCTGAAGTTCATTTTAAAAGTCATCACTCAATATTTAACACCGTGACATCTATGTTAATGTATTCGACTGAAAGTAGTGTCGTAGCTCTATTCGGTAAAAATAAATCTCCTCGAAAACATGGGTGAAGTGCTGATAGCTCACTTCATCGTTCACTTACTTAGATAAGTATCTAAGGCCAAAGAATTTGACAAAGAACTAGCATGCAGTAGCAGTAGTATAAAGCAAATTGTTGTATTTTTATTTAGAAGAATAAAAGTTAACGATGACGTGCCAATGTATTGTATATCCCTGCTTCTTTTAGATTTTTATTATTGACACTGTAATTTTGAACGAAAATTAAATGATATAATTAAATGAAATCCACATCATTACTTAAAATAAGTTGTTGCAATGGTAACAACTAAGTGTGATTATAGTAAAATCGGCGTCTATCGTAATTGTAACACGCTTAATTGTACTTTCGTTACAAATAACCTTCTTTAACTTCTGTCTAATGCTATTTTAAATGGAGTATATATTATCTAATAAATACAAATACAAAATAAAATTATTCTAATTCTATTGGTATGTTTTGTAAACTTATGGTACCTAATTTAAGATTATTTTTGGATTTTAATAAACATTAAAGATATAATACAGCATTGGTCAGGGGCTCATCATTTACGTACTTACTTAAGTTGGGTTACTGTGGCAGCTTCGTCCTCCAAACAATTTTCTCAATTATTTTGAAAGATTTCTCCATTTTGCCACGTTTTCACACTATTACACTATCAAATCCCGTTGAACTTGACAGTTTTTTTAGTTGTTCACCGCCATCCAAGTAAGTATTTTGTTTGTCTTTCAAAAACCATACCTACACATAATTTCAAAATGACTGATTCGCTGGTCGAAGTCCGATTTCTGAATGTGTAATATTAGTTTCGTTTTTGATCCTTATTTCTGGCCAAGTTGTAAGTTTAACCATTTAATTTCAAGTTTACACAATACTTTTTAGCAGCAGCAACACATAGTCTGAATAAGACAAGTGTATAGTTACATAGGATTTAAACATATCTGGTAAAATAGATCTATATAACATTTTGCGAGGAAAATAACTTTAGAAAACAATAAATATTTTATCAACACTAAAAATTAAGTAGAACAATCTTTATTCAATCGATATTTATTATTTTTTAAGTAGGTACGTTATTATAGGGCTGACTAACATTTATAAAATTTATTGCTAGTACAATGATTAGTTCATGCACAAGGCGAACTCTTAGTTTTATTTCCATTTCAGATTTAAGACAAAAAACTCCCAAAAATCAATTATTATGAGATCGAATAATTATTCAGTATACTGCTGGATTACCAATTAGTACAGATTTATTGTAACTAACATATTCCTTTATAAGGGAATAAATTAAGTTATGAAAGATAATATTATAGTAAAATATCACAAATCATATCTAGTTTTCATTATAGGTATTTCATCAAAAAAATGTTGACGTCACTGTACATTTATATATATATGCAAACATAGCTTACTTGGACATTAAGTTCACTCCGTACTTGACTTTTAATGTGAAGTTTGAGTTTATAAGCTAGGTACCTATTAAAATTATTAAGCTATTAAATATTATTACATTTATCAATTTGTCTTAAAATTTATTTTGAACATGTATCTTTGGTAACAGTCGATTAAAATATTTACTCATTTTTTACCATAACAGCGCCATAACCACCACCATAGCTGGCACCATATTGAAGTTTGTCTTCAGATACAATAGTAGATACAATTTCAGATGTTGATTCTGTTTTTTGAAAGAAGCGACTTGCTGCAGCGGCGCCGAGGTAAGCTCCTGCAGCAGATCCAAGTTTAGCTCCCAGGGTACCTGCCAGCTTGCCGCCAATATACCCGCCTGCACTTGCGCCAACTTGAACAACTGCCCCAGACAATCCACTCATCGGACTGAAACCCCCAAATCGATTTTCCTCTCGAGAAAGAAGGTCATCAAGTTGACCGTCTTCTAGTTTGGCGAGTAGAGCTTGTCGTTCACCTTGAGATAGTCCGCTCTCTAAAACTTTTCTGTCCTCCTTAGACAGTTTACTTAGTGCTTCTCTGTCAGCTTTAGCAAGACGGGCGGCTCGATTAGCTTTCGCTTGTTCAAGAAGACGAGCTTCTATATCAGCTAGAGTATCCTTGCGTTTTTGCTCCGATTCATTTATAGGAAATCTAGTATGAATAGCAGGTCGGGTAAAACGGGAAGACGCTAAATCAGGATATTTGTTAGGAGCAAGATTCCTAACACGAGGAGCAACGGCATTATACCTTGGGTGATTAAGAGCAGGATAAGAACGACTATTCATTTGTAATCCTGGCAGTATTTCAACTGAATCACGCAACCTGAGGTCACTAGGCTTGTAAACATCTGGAACTAAAAGTGTTTCAGGATCTGGGACTTCTGTAGAGATCGCATACTGTTTCGAAAATTTCTTAAATTTTTCGTACAGCGGTTCCTCATTTAAAAAAAGTCCATTAGAGTTTGAGTCACCTTGTCGAGCTACCAGTGCCCTGTTTAATGGCAACTGGTAGGCTTGACTCGTCACTACAAAGAGCAGGAACAACTGGAATCAGAAATAAAATATACAGTTGTAATAATATCTTAAACACAAACATTAATATAAAATTTGACATAATCATGATCTAATATTTAAAAGAGCAGCAAGAGACCTTTTAAATACAAATATATATACAAAGACTGACATAATATATCTAACCATTACCTTTGCATATACTGCGTTTGTACTAAAACACAGAACACCAATCCACATTCATTTATAGAAAGTTCTTAGAGCATTTTACCTCGTTTTCTTACATGCACTTCTGAATAAGACACTTGTTAACTAAATTCAAATAAAAAAAGACATTCACCAGCATTTTTAATGCAAACATATCCCTACAAAAGTTCTTTACAATACAAATAAGTTACTGCGTTTCAGTATTACCCAGTAACTGGGGTATAATTATCAAGGTCAAATAGGCAGTTGTTTCATGTGACTTAATAGTATTATACTGGTATTCAGTTGACTGGAAGTCCACTGCAGAACAATAGGGAAAAAGGCTAGGCAGATGATGGTAACTGCATTACAAGTTCCTTACTTACCTTAATACACACTTTCATGTTCGTTCAACTTCTACGTGAGGTGTGGACGGTGAAGTCAGTTACAATATGTTAAAAGCAGTATTAACAAATTTCAATGCAGTTTTAAAGCTATTTGTAACGGTTTCCTTAACAAATAGTTACGCGGTTTACAAGACCGATAAGAAATTATAAATGGAAAGTTCTAGTGAAAACCGATTTCAAAATACAAACCAATAAATGTTTAACAGCGACTAAGTTCAGCGTGCGATTTTTGGTAGTACAGTATATACGTTTTTTTTTTTTTTTTTTTTTTTTTTATTACTGATAGGCACGCGTTTGACCACTATCTCACCTGATGGTAAGCGATGATGTGGTCGACGATGAAGCACGCTTGCCTAGAAGCAACCTGTTCACTCTTGACTTGAAGACCCCTAGGTTGTAGCTATCAGGAAACACCGACACCGGCAGGGAATTCCACTCTTTGGCTGTTCGCACAATGAATGTGTTTCCATAACGTTTAGTACGTATGGTTGGGATATCTACCATGTACCGGTGGCGCAGTGCTGAACGCCTGGTGGTCCGATGATGGAAAGGGCTTGGTGGAATTAAATCGTGCAATTCCGATGCACACTCTCCGAAATATAACCGATAGAAAACCGATACGTGCTCTTAACGTGTTGTAGTGACTTATCCTAAATACATTACATAGAACTCTGCAGGACACTTTTTATTGGAAGTTTTAGTAAAGGAAATCCTCCATATTGGACAAATTTTAAATGGTCATTTTATATCGAAATAGTACTTCTTCTTTTCGTATAAACTCTGATACGAGGTAAGTCACTTACCAGTGACTAAGGGGACCTCTGATTTGGTTTCATTTGTTGTTGAGAAATATCTCTCAGGCATGCCGGTTTCCTGACGGTATTTTCACACACTTATTATAATAATACCAGCCCGTTACTGTCCCACTGCAGGCCAAAGGCCTCTTTTCATATAGACAAGGCTCGAGCATTGATCGCCACGCTTGCTTAAGGTGGATTGGCGATTTCAAACTTTTAATAAACTATATGTCCAGGTTTTCACACTATGTTTTCCTTCACTGATGTCAATGATGTCTAAGATAAACTTAAAAAAAACATATGAATTCCGAGACGGTTCAATATGAGCCAATTTTCGCAACATAAACAAGCGGCCGACCGCGCGTTTTATTTAAAGTGTGCTCTCAGCCGTCATCGCGGAATATTGTCAAAATGCTGATATTTGTGGTGGTTTCCTGCATAAATAGAATTCAAAACAAAGACGTCACGGGTCATAAGAGTGACTGACTGACGGACTGACTGACATAATATCAACGCATAGCTTAAACCATAAGGGTTAGAAACTTGAAATTTTGCACAGGGATTTCTTTTATAACGTAGAGGAGCACGTATAAAGGATTTTTTTTAAATAATTAATTAAATTTTGGATTTTTTCATTTTTTATTGGTTTTTTATTATTAGGGGGTGAATATTTGTCAAATCTTATCAAATATAGAAGATAGTATGAAACTTTGTCGTTTTTGAAGTTATTGAAATGAAATTCAGTATGAAGGTTCTTCATTGAAAGTTATGAAACACGTATCAAATACACGAATAATATAAATCATTTAAACGAATGATCCATTTTTTCGAAAACCATCCCTTACGGGGGTGCAAAGTTAGAATGAAAGTTCTCTGATTTTCAACTTATTTCAATTAAAAGTTATGTTTTGGGTTTTATGTTTCTAATAATGATTATTGCTGAAATCAGTTCTTGTGAATTCAATCTCTGGGGGGTAAAAGATATGGCTGCAAATTTAGTATTGAGTGTATATATACATATTTATAACCTAACCTAACTTATCGTACCTATCCTATAGCTAACCTAACTACCTAACCTAAGTACCTTACTGCAATGCAATGATTTTGAAAGATACAAAATCCATAATTTTAAACTGAACAACTGCGCTACGTGTCTCTATGTTACATGCAATACTAGAGTAGGTAATAATAATAATAATTTTACTCCATCGGTATTATAACATCAAAAAGAAGAAAAACCCCTTTTTTGTAAGAATCGCCTGTCAATTAAATACTTTGACTACCATGACTATGACTTAAGTACTACTGTGTCTGGCATGCTGATCGAGTTGTTAGTGGCAATGTCTGCTATGTATGCCAGAGGTCGAGGGTCTGATTCCCACCCAAGAAAAAATTTCGTATGATGTGACGACACTGTAAGAGCAAGAAAAAACAGTGCCCGCGCACATTCACTTTAAAAAGGGTTTACTTCAGTCATGGTTTAATTCATTAAACCCCAAGAGGACATTGTCTTTCTATTGTGTCTCTAATTGACACGATTGAAAGCACACTTGCGTTTGCGTTTGTTTTTCTGCCATTGTCCTCTTCCAAAATCCAGAAATTACATATATAAACTTCAAAGTTATGTTTAGAAAGTTATAAAAATCCAGGTGCTATTATAAATTAATTTGTCCCTATTAATGAGCCTTGGTCCAGAGCTCCTTTAACATCATCAGTTATTCACCAGCCAAAAGACGATTTTCTAATGTACCGTACTGTTTACCCTTTTGAAGGTAAATGTGAGTTTTAAATAACCCAAAATCTTGCTCTTTCCTTGATGTTTGAATTTAATTTACTTAAGTAGCAGTACAAATTGTATATGTATATGTAATATATTTGTGGTGATTTTCTAGTTAGAAACAAGTAATTCTGTTGCAAACCATGTTTAATAAAACGTTTGGTTTAAAAAAAAAAAAATTAGATCTAGCTAAACACACGGGTACACTACATCAATACCCACATACTAAAACACTTTCACATACATACACACCCACATACATACACACCCCACTACATATATACACCCACAGACTCACATAAACATATTACACTCTGTAGCTGCCCTGTCGCATGTACTTGCCACATTTCTTTTAATTTTGGTTTTGTTTTAATTTTAATTTGATAGTTTTATTGCTAAATGGTCTCAACATTGTTTTGTAAGGAAAGGAGCGAGACAGCCTCAACACAAGTACTTTTGTAAATTACTGGGGCTGCCTTAATTTATTCTATGTATGCAATGTTACAGGAAATAAAACCCCTTTTATTTATTTATTTTTTATTTTTTATTAACAGGAGACAGAATCCACAGAGTGCCATCTGTAGTTACTCATATAATTTTATATACGTCTTCACATTACATTCACTTCACGTTCACGTTACATTGTCTACTTTGGGCTGAAGAAAGAAGAGTTGTCTACTCAATGATATATAATATATAAATTCAAAATCAATGCTCTACTTTCTTTAAAATTGCCATTCAAACAAGTTTATTTATTTGTACCTATACTTCTGCCTTATTGTTTTTATTGTGTGAATACCATGCCAGATGAATCAAATACCACAATATGACTATCATAAATACATTTATTAACTTAAAACACCGAATAAAAATTTCATGTCAGCCTAAATGTAACAAAATATAAAAGTAATAAAGTTTCAGGCAATCAAATATACAAAATTTCAAATTTATCTAATTTTATACCATTTATATAAAAAATTCAATGATTTTGTAAGAAATAAATACGCTTTAAATAATTTAACGGCCATATCCAGGATGTGCGTTGGCATAGGAATAGCGGGATCCGTAACCACCGCCATAGCCGCCAGCTCCTGCACGTGCACCAGCGCCAGCAGCAGCTCCTACGTGACCACCAACATGAGCCCCGAGGTGACCGCCAACATGACCCCCGACGTGACCGCCAAGATGCCCCCCAAGATGACCACCGAGGTAGCCTCCAGCGGCAGCGCCAGCCTGGGCCCCAGCGCCACCGTATCCGCCGAAGCGCTTCTCAGTGTCCACTACGGGTTCAGCGGTAGGTTGTTGTAGGTAAAACGCATATTTCTCTTCCACATTACTTCTTGTAGCTGGATGTCTGTTCAATGAGCTGGCTTGGCCAATGGTGACTAACGCGAAGAAGAATAGCTGCAAAAACAAAATAAATATGATGATAATATGGTAAATATTTAAAACTTGAAGTACCTAAAGGTAGGTCAAGTGCTTATTATTATGCCTTCTAAGATATATCGAAATACCGGGTATGTGCCGTAACTATGTGTCGTCTTAAAAATACATAGACCTGCACAACCCAGTTGCTGGCTAATAATTATGATAATCATAAGTAAGACCGGTTATCAGACTCTCGACTGTCAGACGACCATAAGTATGACAACGTGTCTTCAGCGGTCATTCGTAAATCCAGACTGGCTAATTTACTTATTTTCCAAGCTACAAAGGTCTCAGAAAGCATTGCTTAATTTTTGATCGACCGGTGATGCCATATTTTCTATTTACAAGCATTTAAGGGCTTGTGAAACGCCAAACATAAAAATTTACTTACCACGATGCATGTTTTCATCATAGTTGATTCGATATCCTGGCGGTTCTGATCCTTCCACGTACGGTTGGTATGGAGGAGAAAGACTGATCGCCTTTAATACGCCGCCACTACATATAGCTGGTCTAAAAATTTCAGCATAATCGCCATTTGTCTCGGTTGCCTACACAAATTATTACTAAGTTTACAAGTGATTAGTTTGTAAACTACTGATTAGCCAATTGTTTTCGGTGAGACTATTTTACATAAACAGTAAATGGATATTGCTGTTTTCAACACGCAACTTTTCCTTCCATTATACTAAATCTTTGCGAATAGCTTTGGGTTTAATCCAAGACTTTTTAAAGTTATCATGAACAATGTAAAAGTGTTGTTGGATTATCCTACCTATTTGAATGGTTTCAAAATATGTATAAATTGTGAGAGTGATGAAAATGAAAATGAGAAAATGTTATGGGGAGGGTGGGGCTCACAGGAGAAGGAGTATAAAACTATTTTGTGACTAAAAACATGAGACAATCCAAAAAAAAACCGTCATAGTCCGAATTCTAATATTATAAAGAGGTAAAATTTGTAAGTTTGTAAGTTTGTATGTAGGGGGTAATCTTCGGAACTAATGATCCAATTTTAAAAATTATTGTACCGGTGGAAAGCTACACTATTCCCGGTGGACATAGGCTACTTTTTATCCCCGTATTCCCACGGGAACGGAAACTACGCGGGTGAAACTGCGAGACGTCTGCTAGTATAAAATATGGCGAAAGACCCTACTTCAACTGCAGTCTATAGCTTTTTAAAGCTATAGCTGACTATGCTCGCAAACGACTTATCGTTGATGATTCAACAAGCTTTCTTAGCACAGAGTCGATGAAAGAATGGAAATAATATGATATAGAGGTTTATTTACTAGGAAAATGATTCGTTACAGTTAGCGTGTTAGATTAATCCAAAAATATATCGCAAAGTTGCTCTTTAAAAATAGATAGTTATTTGTTTTAAAATACAATCCGAAATATCACAACTAGACCTAAACCTAATCGTAAAACATTCCCGGGTTCACAATTACAAGACCGTATTTCATGCAGTCATAAGGTAAAACCTGAAATTAGATTTTAAAATAGTATCCGTTAATAATAGTTTAGCTGGTTTAGAAATACGTAAACCACTAATTAAACAAAAGTTTACGGAGGTTGACTATAATTCTGAATAAAGGAGTAATTAGGTTTCAAATACGGCTATAAAAGAAACACATTAGCTAAGAGCCCTCTGATAAAAATGAAGGTAATAGTTGAAGCGATCGCTCAGCTCAAAATAGTATTAAAAATAAATATCAGTAGCAAGCAACTGTACGCTGTACACTGTATGTACAAACAAACTGCACCTATGAATCTTTTCTTTTTCATCCCAGCTAACGGAGGGAGTGCATTTCGTTAATTTAAACTTAGTAAAATATAATACTACTTGATTTAATTACACGTAGAAATAATATATTCAAAACTGCAAGGATCTATTTTTTTTTAACAGCGATTTCTCAAACTTAATGTCTGCCATGCTACTATTGGTTGTCTTCGTAAGACAATATTTTCTGGTACGATAATTAATAATTGGTCAAGCACTTGCATATAAATTGGCATTTTAATTCATCAATTCATTTGCTAACTTACTCTTTTACCTTATCTTTTCCAACTCTGGTACAAGTACACGAGGAGTACCTACAATACTCTTCGTGTACAATTCAACAACGCGTTCCGGGCCATGCTTAACCTGCCCTGGCGGTGTAGTGCGTCTGGTATGTTTGCCGAAAGCAGGGTTGACGACTTTTATGCTGTATTACGTAGGCTCAAAACATCATTCCACCTGAGGCTAATTACATGTAATAATAGTATTGTGACTGCTGTGTTTCGCACAGTTTACATGTCTACAAAATGTTTTATATTGGTATAATAAATTTGAACCTGAGTGTAATTTAATGTATTCATGTAATAAAAAGTAATGTAATAATAATTTAACTTAATATATAATTTATTCTATTTTATCTTAATACTTACTTTTAATTTATTTAATTTTTTGTAATATCTTTTTATATTTTTTGTACTATGGGTGTGTGATTGCAAGTTTTCATTTAGTTCTATCTGTCCCAGTGTCTACATGTCTTTCTGTACTAATAATTCACTACTATAGTGAATAAAATATTACAATTGTCAATTTGTAAGAGTACAAGGTATCAAAGCCGTTTTTATATGACGCTCAATTGTTCATGGCATTCTAATATTCCATTCAGTGGCACTGACCACCTGTCTAAAGACGGATGAAAAACGATTCCATGTAGCGGACATGAGAATGTTGAGATGAATGTGCGGTGTGACTAGAAAAGATAAAGTAAGAAATGAGTATATCAGAGAAAATTTGAAAGTGGCGCCAGTTACTGAAAAGTTGAAGGTGAATCGTTTGTCTTGGTATGGTCATGTAAAGAGAAGGGATTAAACGCATGTTACTAAAAAAAATATGAGTATTCATGTGGATGGCTGGAGAGAAGAGGGAGGCCAAAAAAAGATGGATGGTAAGGAAGTCAGTTATAGCATGAGGGGTGACAGGATAGAATCGAAGAAAAAAGACGTGTTGCGCCCACCCTAAATAACAACGAAACACCTAAACAAAACAAGGGTAGGAAGATGACGATGGTCTGACCACTGAACGGAATATTCGAATGCCATGAACAACCTACTAACAAAGTAAGGATTGCAATTCTTAAACCTTGAGAAGGCGTGCTATGAGCAATTTGCTCACACAAAAATTAAAATCGTTTTGTTTTGGTAGTCCCGATGCCGTATCGACTCAAGCGTCTAGGTACTTTCCTAACTATTCAACCTCTCGCCCCTTTTTTTTAGGGGTGGAAAATCCTCATGGATTCCCCCCGCCCCGGGGAGGGCGGAGGGGTCTGTCAGACTCGTAATAAATTAAAATGAACATACCTAACTGTCGAAATCTAGGTATATTGTAGGTACACATCTGCGTACCCCTCAGAGAATACAGGCGTGATGATACGTCATGATGTTGTATAAACAATAAACATCCAACCGATTCCAGCAATCACGACAAATTTGCCGTCTATTTTTGAAGAGTTCCGTTGTATATCTCCGAAGATCAGCACCAGATCTTCACCAAATTAAAATGGGACCACCTCGGAAGTATACTTTTTCAAACAAAAAAAGAACTTTAAGAATTGGTCCACAAATGGGGGAGAAATCAGGTAACATATATAAAAAAAAATACATACACTCGAACATTGAACCTCCTCCTTTTTTGAAATCGGTTAAAAAAGGCTTGCCCTTTGTGCAAAGAATTACTCTGCATCGGACATACCACATATATGTGTTAATGTGTTTTGACAGGCAGACAGACACTCATCAAGATTACAAGAAAAAGTAAATTCATTTTCACTATGTAAAGTTTTATACTGTGATTTGCATGGACATTTTCTCACCGAGTACTATGTGAAAAACAGCCGTTGTTTCTTTATCTGTAATGTCAATCCTATAGTTCGTTCGCGTTAAGAATGCAGTGAAGTCATCAGTGCAACTGCAAGATAAAGGTGTATTCACAGTGGTGTTAAATTCAAACAAAACAGAGGAGCTTGTGGCTAAATTATAACAGCCGCATGGGTCGATCGAAGGTTAAGCTACGCTTGACGAGGTCGGTCCGTGGATGGGTGACCATTTATTACATACCAAGACTCCTCCGTGCCTCGGAAAGCACGTTAAGCCGTTGGTCCCGGCTGTCATTTGTAGATCTTTGACAGTCGTTACTTGTAGTCAGAAGCCCGAAAGTCTGACAACCAGTTTAACCAAGGGGTATCATGTTACCCAGTTACTGGGTTGTGGAGGTCAGACAGGCAGTCGCTCCATGTAAAACACTGGTATTCAGCTGCATCCGGTTAAACTGGAAGCCGACCCCAACATAGTTGGGAAAAGGCTAGGCAGATGATGTTAAATTCCAACAAATTATATTTTAAAAGATTAAGTTTAATGAATTTATAAAAAATAATTTGAAAAGATTTGATTGGTTAGGGGGCGGGGCTAGGCCGACGGATAATGATGACTTCACTGCATTCTTAACGCGAACATACTATAATGCCTGTCATTTGTTTCTTCCATGTGCATTACTTAGCCAAAGTTGCCTCAGTAAATGGGCATTTCCCTGTTAAACGTTGATTCAGTTTCAATGACTAGATTAATGTTTAGATTTTATGGTAAACATGACTATTCCATTCACATGATTGGCTCCAAACAAAGATGGGCCTTACAGTAACAGCCGCAGATTGCAATCGAAAGTCAAGTAACGTTTATCGAGGTCAGTCCGTGGATGAGTAACATTTCATTACATACAAGATTCTTTCGTGTTTCAGAAAATGCGTTAAGCCGTCTCGGGTGTCAATCGTAGATCTTTGGCAGTCGTTACGGGTAGTCAGAACATTGAAAAATAAAAAACCTTTTTTTTGCGTTAAGTAATAAACTTTCTATTTTATTTTTGTAGTATTTGTATAGCTATTGAGTTCAGGTGTAAAGTATGTAACTAGGGTTTGTAGTAAGGTTAAGGTTAAGGTTAAGTTTGTATATAAGGGGTAGATCGAAGGATAGCTTTTGAGGAAAGGAAATACATCGGGAATTTCTTTTTTAATTGTATTTATTTATATTTAGATTTGGTTCTTTTGTTTTCTTCTGAACTAGAAGGCTCAGGTCGAGGGAAATAACTCCAAAATAAAATGTTGAGTACAATTGTATTATTGAACCAGACAATAACCAGAACCATCTTGACAAACCGCTGAAATTAACCTTTTTGACATGGCTGTAAGGCACACAATATAATCAGGAAGTAAAAAGTTTTGTTTTTAGTAAAATTGATATTTAAAATGACATCTTTTAAAAACCTGTGGCCATATATATTTTATTGTAGATTTATCATGTTGCTCCCTTTGTCGCTAGGTTATGCTTGTGCTAGTAATAGGTTTTATTGTGTAAGAGGGATGGTTTTTACTCAATAGTTAACTGAGCTGAAATAATTATAGGAAAAATGGGAAACAGACAAGTTAAAATCTACGTATCGAAGGTCTGAATCACATCACATAATATATTTATGTTCATTTTCTTAATCATACTTTACCTCTACATTTTCTCCAAACTCACTGCTTCATCTATTTTGTATTTCTACCCAAACTTGCAGCACGTGAAGTAAAATATTTTGAAAACAAGTCAATTATTTGCTCTTAGTTTAAACGTTCGATTGTATTAATCCTGCGTGTGTTTAAACGTGGATCCACGCGAGGCAATTTTTTTTTATTTTTAATTGTGTCTGAAATATGCCTTTCAACCGTTTAAATGTTAAATAGCAGTGCTTAATCTTTGACGGGGGTGTGTTAGTTCGCACCTTTAAATAAAAATGTACACATTTAGTGATAGATAAAATAAATTAATTTTTTTTGTGCGCCAACATTTTAACACACTTTTTTTTATTACCACACATCAAAATGATCTTATATCTGAAACACATAATAAAATTCCATAATGTTATATTGGATAATATTATATTATATTGTTGTGGAGGCCACGTATCGAAGCGCAGCGTAGGACGTCCACCCACAAGGTGGACAGACGACCTCATTAAGGCCGCGGGAACGAGCTGGATGCGAGCCGCTTCCAACCGGTCTTATTGGAGATCTATAGGGGAGGCATATGTCCAGCAGTGAACTTCCTATGGCTGAAATGATGATGATGATGATGAATATTATATTTGGTGCAATCTATGAGTTCCTTTCCCCTGAGCTTATTTCGGCATTTTTGCTCAGGTATCAGTCACTTTAGAAATGCCATTTAGTTTTGTTTTATATATACACCACTATTTTTTAATTAGTACATAAAAAAAATGGGCTGTATCCGTACCTGTTACTGATCATAATTGCCTAATCAAAAGTAAAAAAACGAAATTCAATATTTTTAATATTAGTTAAACTTAAATAACGAAAACAGCTGTTGGAGGCGGGGCATGCCTGAGCGAGATCACGGGAACGTGAGCGAGAAATGACGATTAATGAATACTACTATGTCATGAATGTATTGTAAAATATTTCCAGAAATTGGGTGACTTTTTGGGATATATAAACAATCATAATTATAAGTATCTAGTCCTTTCCCAATTTTAACCTTTCGTGAGCTAGCCTTGAACACTGGCTATGGCATTTGCGTTAGCGAAACTGAGCCCTTTTACCTCCTTTTATATCCTCCACCGTTGGCATAAAAATTGGCATCAGCGTACCCGCTACTACCGACGTTAGTATAACCAGCAGCATTTGCAAAAGCATCAGCACCTACGTATTCTCCATTAACGTTCGCGAACGAGTATGCGTCTCCATAACCAGCAGCGTTTCCGTAAGCATTCGCATTTGCAAGACCACCCGTAGTTCCATAAACGTCTGAGACTGCATAAGCATCAGCGTTTGAATATGCACTGCTGTCGATAAAATTAATATTATTTCCATAAGCGTCTGCATTAGCAAGTGCACCTGTGGGTCCACAAAATTCTGCGTTTGCATTAGCGTTTGCGTTTACGTAAGCTATAGCGTTTAGGTCAGCTACTGCTATACTTGAATGATCACCAACATAAATATCTGAAACAGCATTTGCAGAACTGTAAACATTATCACCACCATTAACGTAAGTGTCAGAGTCTGTATAATCTTGTGCATAACCACCCCCGTTAACATAACTGTTAGCGTTTGCATGCCCTTGAACAATATGTCCTCCATGAACATAACTGTTAACATTTGCAGGACTTTGAGGGTTAATGCCACTATTCACTTGAGTGTTAGTAGCTGCGTGACTTTGAGCAATACTTCCTTCATGAAGGAAAGTGTTTACATTAGCAAGAGTTTGGGCCTTACTTCCAGCATTAATATGGCTGTTAGCTTTTGCTTGACTTTGTGTACGACCATCATCATTCAGGAAAGTGTTTGTATTTGCTTGCCCTTGAGCAACCTCTCCTCCTTGAACATAAGTGTCTACATTTGCTTGACTTTGAATATGACCACCGCCGTTCACGTAGCTGTCAACATCTGTATTAATTTGGGCAACACCTCCTCCATTAATGAGAGTGTCTGCATTTGATTGGTTTTGAACATTACTTCCGTCATTAACGTAACTGTTAGCATTTGCTTGAGCGTGAGTCAAACCATCAAGTTTTACGTCATTAAAGTTGCTGTGGGCATTCGCATGACCGTTTCCATGTCCCCAACTATTAACGTTGCTGTCGGCATTTGCATGACCCCTTCCGTGTCCCCAACCATTAACGTTGGTGTCAAAATTACCGTGATTGCTTCCGTGTCCCCAACCATTGAACTTGCTGTTGGCATTTGCATGACCCCTTCCGTGTCCCCAACCATTAACGTTGGTGTCAAAATTTGCGTGACTGCTTCCGTGTCCCCAACCATTGAACTTGCTGTTGGCATTTGCATGACCCCTTCCGTGTCCCCAACCATAAGCGTTGCTGTCAGTATTTGCACTGCTTCCGTGTCCCCAACCATTTAAGTTGCTGTTGGCGTTTGCATAACCGTTTCCATGCCCCCAACTATTAACGTTGGTGTCGGCATTTGCATGACCCCTTCCGTGTTCCCACCCATTAACGTTGGTGTTGGCATTGGTACTGCTTCCGTGTCCCAAACCATTAAAATTGCTGTTGGCAATTGCATGATCGTTTCCATGCCCCCAACTATTAACGTGGCTGTCGGCATTTGCGTGACCTCTTCCGTGTCCCCAACCATTAACGTTGGTGTTGGCATTTGCACTGCTTCCGTGTCCCCAACCATTAAAGTTACTGTTGGAATTTGCAGGACCGTTTCCATGCCCCCAACTATTAACGTTGCCGTCGGCATTTGCACTGCTTCCGTCTCCCCAACCATTTAAGTAGCTGTTGGCATTTGCATGACCGTTTCCGTGTCCCCAACCATTAACGTTGCTTGCGGAATTCACACTGCTTCCGTGTCCCCAACCATTAACGTTCGTGTTGGCATTTGCACTGCTTCCATGTCCCCAACCATTTAAGTTGCTGTGGACATTTGCATGACCGTTTCCATGCCCCCAAACATTAACGTTCCTATCGGCATTTTCATGACTGTTTCCATGCCCCCAACCATTAGCGTTCCCGTTGGCATTTACATGGCTACTTCCGTGTTGCCAATCATCAAAATTGCTGTCGGCATTCACATAACCGCTTCCATGTCCCCCCCAACAATTTATGTTAGCATTGGCATGGCTGCTTCCGTGTCCCCAACCATTAAAGTTGCTGTTTGTGTTTGCTTGACCGCTTCCATGCCTCCAAATATTAACGTTGCTGTTGGCATTGGCATGAATTTTGCGTTGTCTCCAATTCTTAAGAGTATTATCAGCATGATTTAAATTCTTTGTTACATAATTGTTAAGAAGAGCGCCGGCGTTTCCATCCGCTTGCAATGTGCCACTACTGCTGAGAAGCCCATTCAGAAATCCACTTTTGGAGATAAGTGCACCCGCACCTCCGCTGACAGCTGCGTTAAGATGGGTGCTACCGCTAGCGATATCTGCGTTGACATCTCTATTAGTACTACGAACTTGGTTTGTAATAACACTTGTTTTAGTATCAACTTCATGTGATGGCTGGAAATCATCTTTTAACAGACTATTACGTTTTCTGCTTCCGTCATGCCGTTGGTAATATCCACCATGGTTATCTTCAAGACTGTCAGCCTGTAGTCGACTTTCTGGTAAGGCTTGACATGCGATAATTAGGCCGAATAGGAACACCTGTTTAAAAAGGGTTACTTTTAATAAAATAAAATATTACATGACGTCATCCGAGATGACCAGTAGGTGGATTAGTGGTACAGCGTGACCTGATTTGATACAGAAAAGAGTTTGAAAACTAACTAAAAAAGATGTATATATTATATGACTTGATTATACTCGTACCTACTTGCAGTCAACTAATTATCCATTTCTTATCAGGCCATTTCTTGCCACTGACAGTGTTAAAATTATTTAAATTTACAAACCGTGTACAAACCTCGTAACTAAATCAAGATTAAACGATAATAGCTGTAATAGTATAAGTTGTATGTAAATATGGGGAGTAAAGTGTTCTAACGTAATTGTATCAAGGGTTTATACTAGGCTACCATCTTTAAATATGTTTGCATCTCATTTTTATAAAACTATGATTATAATTTGTGAAGAGTGTCAATTTTCAGTGAGCCTAACTCATTAACTGACTGCTATGCACTGCGGGAAGACCTAAACGTCACTTAGTCTATGGGTCGGTAAGGGTCGGACATATCTAAAGGAAGATGCGCCGAGCGTATGCGACAATGCACCTCGACATACTATCGCATCATCGGTTGAGTGTGAAAGGTTGAATGTTTTATTATATATTTGTCTGTTCTGGCGTTACACGACTGATAATACGCAACGGATCTTCCATCAGATATGTACCGACCCTAAAAATATCCTCATCTGAGCATTTGACAATGCTTATTAGCTCTAGTCCATAAGCCCGTTATCTTTCCAATCATTGTTTGTCTGCTCACAAATACCATCTTACTTACCAGGGAATATATATTCATATTGTGATTTGTGATCTTGTTCGGCATCAACAGTGCCATGTATATTAGTCGACCAAAACTGACTGGTTTCGTAAAGGTCGTATTATAACCGATATAAATTCAACAAATAAATTGCCTTTGGTTACGGTTATTCCAAACAAGTTATTACTTTAATTTAAAGTCGATAAGCGATGATTATCTAAATGTTTTCATTTAAAACTATTTTATAAACAACACAATAAATGTTATATTATAGAATAAATACTAGTTTAGTTCTTACTCTCACATTTGACGATACGATAATCGGTAAATTGAACTTTAGGTTTGTAACAAAAGAGTATCTTTCAGCACACCACTTTTGAAGAACTTTCAATTCGATCGTGTAATTGATTTTTATTCGCAAACCCATGCCGCATTGATTAAATATACATACTTCGTTTTGTTTATTTAATGACAATTTAACACTGCTTTACTTTTAGCTGTCTTTGTGAATTCTTCAACTGGGAGCAAGTCAATCCACTAGTTAATTAAATGAATGGCAGCTTTTTTTTTAGAAAATATTATTAACCAAAACATTCTGCGTTCACTTTTACGAGATATCACTTTTAAGGTAATCATTTTGAATAGGTTAATCGTTAGGGAAACAATTTCTTCGTCATTATAGAATTTATGAAGGCTTGGTGTTTTTTTGATGTTTACACACATTACGTGCATCGAGTCTGCTCTCTGCTTGCTGATTGAACTATGCTCAAAGGACTTTCCTATGTAGCAAATATAACATAACATCTAAAAGGAGTCGTCAATACTGCAAACTCGGAAACGATATATCGTTTCACAAAATACACATACCCTTTGGAAAACTGCATAGATTAAGCGCTTAATGCGCTATCTAAGCAGTTTTTCATGCATCAATTTGAAAAAGAAAAAAATATGTGTCGAACATTTTCTTATAATCTGGAAAAACTATTAACTCAAATTTTGTCACATAGCCCATTCCGATTGATAAAGCAAGTACCGTAAATGTTTTGAAGAATATGTCACTGTCTTCTAAGTCCAGCAGTGCTTTTAGATTCATTAGTTGCTCGACTTGCGCGCCGCAGCGCCGAACACTCCGGTGTATATCTCCCGCCTACACTACACCACTAAGGCGGAGGGCATCGTGGAGTACGTGCGCCAGAAGATTGGATACATGCCGAGGGTGCAGTTACTGGAGTCGCGCCGCAACGTCAACTTCAAGGCGTTTGTGGTACGCGTTCCGAATTGTTATCTGCCCGTCGTCATGGATGAAAACTTCTGGCCTCAGGACGTGGTGTTCCGTCGCTTCCGCGGACAAGTTCCACAGAGCAGCGCTAGTGCGTGTTAGTGAAGTGTTAGTTTTTAAGTAATAATGTATAAATATATGTATTTTAGGTTAAGGTATTTATCTCTGGGCCTGCGTCGCCTGAAATAAAGTTTATTATTATTATTATTATTAGTTACTTCAAACGTCAATAAATTCGTCTTGCTTTGTTTTGGCACAGCCGCATGGCTACAAATATAATGAAACTCCAGAAAATGAAACAACATCCTTAAATGAGTGGAAATCATTCATTGTTCATAAATCAATATACTACATTTCGATGCTTAAAAAAAACTGAAACAGTGCCGATTACCAAACCGTGTTTCAACCGTAGTCCTTACAGATCAAGTGGGTTCACGTGTCACCATTTTTATTGTCAAATAACAGGTTCGGAATAACCTCTTAAAACATTCATAGTACCTACCTATGCCAGTTGTTCACTAATTTAATAATTTATCATGATATGTTCTAATTTATCAAAAATAGGTACTGAACAACTTCTCTTCTTCTCGATAACTTTGTAAGGTACGATAACTAGCTTGTATAAATAATGCACGAGTGGACTGTATAATATAAATTTTGACTGGCCTGTTGGTCTAGTAGTTAGCGACCCTGACTGCTATGCCGGAGGTCGTGGGTTCGATTCCCACCCAGGACAAATGTTTGTATGATGAGCACGATCATTTGTTGTGTTCGGGCGTAATTCATTTATAATATGTATGTATTTAGAAGTATGTAAGTATGTTTATCAGCTGTTTAGTACCCATAACACAAGCTCTGCTTAGCTCGGGACTAGATGGCGTTGTGTGAAAGTTGTGGAATATTTATTTATTCATTTATTTTATATTTATTTTAATAACAATGTAAGTATGTTAAAAACTGTTTCATTAATTATAGACTAAAACTGTCGTGATGGAATAAGATGTTAGATAAAGGTAAGCGCAGGTGTGCGTCGTCGCGTTTAACAGCTGAGTGTCAGTGTCGCGCTGTCGCTGGTGGTCCCCTCCATCGCGCAAGTGGAGGTACTAAGTTCATGACTCAACAACTTACTAGGCCCTAATTTTTGGAACGAAGTTCCTTATCGCGCGTTGCAAAAAGAGGGCTAGACGGAAAAAATTAAGACCGAAAGTTGTAAGGACACTTTTTAAGACCAAACGTTGTAACGACACTTTTTAATACCAAAAGTTGTAACGACACTTTTTGCTATAGCTGTAAACCGTGCGGCGTGCGCGTGTTTCTCTGTCTGTCTCTCTCTCTCTCTTTCTCGAAGTTCCAATAACTGGCTAGCTTTCTATGAGAGAGAGAGAGAGAAAATTAAGACCAAAAGTTGTAACGAAGACACCCGGATGGAACGAAGTTCCTTTCGATTGATTAGTGAAGGAATCGTAATATTCCTTTACTAATAAATCGAAAGGAACTTCGTCGGAACGAACTTCACCTGCCGGTGTCGGTGTTTCCTGATAGCTACAACCTAGGGGTCTTCAAGTTAAGAGTGAACAGGTTGCTTCTAGGCAAGCGTGCTTCATCGTCGACCACATCATCGCTTACCATCAGGTGAGCTAAAGGTCAAACGCGTGCCTATCAGTGATAAAAAAAAAAAAAACTTCGTTCTATCCGGGTGTCCCTTGACACCTCTTTTGTTTTTTCTTTGTTGTTTCTGGGTATTTATCAAGTTGCAATGTCGATGCTGAAAGCCAACGAGACTAAATGGTAGCAAGATGACAGTCAAACACATTTAAGATATCATAGAGAGAACATGCGAAGGAATGCCATAGAAAAACTGTGATCTCATGTCTCAGTAACGCCATCTAGCATAACATAGTAATATTGAAGCGGCAGCGGAACGTACCAAATGAGACTAATCGACTTGTGTCTTTTATGACACATGTATCGGATGACAATTTTGTTCGTTATGTCCTAACTATATCTATCTATCCTATATCTATAAGAAGTATTGAATGTCTTTAGTGACATTAGCAATAAATGCCAGAAATGTATGGCAATTTGCCATGGTCTTCGTCATGAACGTCAGCTCGTGTAGCTCCTCAAGTTACGAGTTGAGCTCACGATTACTGACAAATGCTTGCACAGATTGATCTGGCCCCCTCATTCTGTGTGGTTCTTTCCTCAAAAGACCATCTCAGACACTAATCTGCATGGATCTTACATGATTTGACCAAGATAATGTCTGGACTTTAAAAGAGACCTCTGAGTTTCTTTCGGTGTTTCTTCTCAGAGTAGTCAGGTAGTGAAACTCCGATCTTATCTACTAATTAAAAAAAAGACCTGTAAAAGTGTTTGTGAAAACCTATTTACAGAAATAAATATCATTTATCATTATCATTTGAACTTATTTTGTCATGTATCGTGCAATACTAGATCGAAGGCCTTAGATAAATCAAAGAAAAGACCCATCGTCAGGTGATCATTGTTAATATTTGTAAGAATATTGACTTTATAAGAGAGAAAATAGCTAATGAAGTTGTATTTTTTTTTCTTTACTTTTAGCTGTCTTTAACTGGGAGCAAGTCAATCCACTAGTTAATTAAATGAATGGCAGCTGCTTTTTTGAGAAATTGATATTAATAACCAAAACATTCTGCGTTCACTTTTACGAGATACCTATCACTGTAAGGTAATCATTTTGAATAGGTTAATCGTTAGGGAAACAATTTCTTCGTCATTATAGAATTTATAAAGGCTTGGTGTTCTTTTGATGTTTACACACATAACGTGCATCGAGAATACTATCTGCCTGCTGATTAAACTGTGCTCAAAAGACTTTCCTATGTAGCAAATAGAAAGAAACGTGACATCTAAAAGTAGTCGTGGAAACTCCAAACTCGGAAACAAAAAGTCTATACTTAGGAAGAATTGAATGTCTTTAGTGACATTAGCAATAAATGCCAGAAATGTATGTCATGGTCCTCCGAAAAAAATATTATTTCATTTACGAGTGATAAAAACTGATTAGTTTTGATTAATTTTGTGTTTAACTTGAACAATTATGAAATGTAAAACTATAAGTAATTACCAGACTTAAGCGTATGATCTCACTTGAAAATGATTGTAATTTATGTCAATTCTCAACTCTACAGCTTGTGGCCTAATAATAACAGCCTCACAGGTCCATTGAAAGTTAAGCTAGGCATGACGAGGTTGCTCCGTGGATGGGTGACAATTTATTAAATATCAAGACTCCTCGGTGCCTCGAAAAGCACGTAAAGTCGTTGGTCCCGGCTGTCATTGTCAGATCTTTGACAGCCGTTATAGGCAGTCCGAACCCCGAAAGTCTGACAACCTTTTATTCAAAGGGAATTCAGACAGGCAGTCGCTTCATGTCGATCACTGGTATTCAGCTGCATCCGGTTAAACTGGAAGCCGACCCCAACAGAGTTGTGAAAAGAAAAGAAAAGAAGCTATCCATGCAAGTACCGTGATATTATAACATTCACACTTTTCATGTCTAAAAGACGCAACTAGTTTTGAGAGGGACGGAACAAGCTTCCATACTCAATTGCACAATGTAATGTGTAATGTATGATATTGGTTCCAGCAAGTCTAGCCATATTACAAATTCTATTTCTTTTATAGAAAGAAAATGGCGTATATGGAATCAGCTGTTTGTCAACTGTCAAGTGAATTTCATTTTCAGCCATATTACAAATTCTACTCTTTAACACATGGCAGTTGACAAACAGCTGCTCCATAAATGCCATTTTCTTTCTATTGTCGCCTTATCGATTACAATAATAGAAATAGAATTTGTAATATGGCTAGGCCTGCAGGGCTTAAACGTTAAACTTGACTTTGATTTGAATTATTATACTATCTACCAAAGCTGTTCTTTATTTTTTGCTGTATTTTCTTTCCAGTTCCGTCCTGCAGAAGGAACTACAACGAAGTCGTTGCCGTTGTTTCTATATCTTGAGTAGACTTTTTAGTTTTCAGGTTTGTTTGAATGTATCAGACTGAATCACGATGGCGGACACATCTAAATGCCTGAACGGATCTGAGTTTTATTTGGATCGACTAATTTTGATTTAGAGGAGTCTACTGTCTAGAAAAACCTTAGGGAAGGTTCATATCTGACGGAACATGCGCCGAGCGTTTGCGACAATGTACCTCGACGCACTAACGCATCGTCTGTTGAGTGTGAACGGTCAAGTGTTTTTCTATACATTTGCCTATTCTGGCATTACGCGGCCGAAAATACGCGACGCATGCTCCGTCAGATGTGAACCTTTCCAGGTGCATTATTCTTTTTAATGTGTAATCAGTTTCGCGACAGGATATTTTTTTTTTGGATTGGAAGAAAAACATCAGAGCATAACTTAGCCAAATTCAATAAAAACTGACCAGTATCGATTGAATGACCGTGTACTTCACGCTGGTTTCAGATCCTAGAGCACGGAGCAGTGTCAGTGTAAGCAGTTATATTCTAATCAGACGGATTTATGGTTAATGATCCTGTCGCATATTATCATAGTTGTTTTTAAATATGTATGTGTGTGTTACACAAAAAAGCCAATGTCAAGAACGCTAGTGGAAGTATGTCTTTATTTTTTTCTGTTAGTGTAAGCGTTGAAGGTTAAGATCACCGATAGATGAGACACCTACAATACGGAAAATATTAGATTAAAGACTGCCTGAATAAAAAAAAAATGAATAAAAATACCATTTCAAATCCATGAATGAATTTATTAAACAGGTTGTTTGAGATCTTATTATATTTATACAAATTGTCGTGTTATCACTTCTAATATTAATAAATGTATACATAGTTCTCTATAGTTCTTATTTTCTTAGTTATTATATCTTAAGTGAAAATGTAAAAGTAACTATACTTGTTTGTAAACATCTTGGGACTCCGGTTAAGTCTACAATGTATTTTATGAATAAATAAATATAAATACCAACAAATACGCAAGTTACATTTATGGATAACCAATTATAAATAGATTACCATTTTTATTTGGTATTATAAAAAAAAATACAATATTTTTTGATATTCTTAAATTGACAATATTAATATTTAATTGGACAAGAGTACCTAGTAACAATGAACAGATTCACATTTTTCTCAATAAAACCTAGTGATGCATCAATAACTGGCGGATTTTAAAAATTATTTATAAGTTAGTATGACCAAAGACATTTAATACCTATAGACCGGACATCACAAACAAAATTTTCGTCCGAAAAAGTGTGTCCTGCTGGTCACAAGTCTATGAGTTTTTTTTAGTACGCTTCGTTGCCGCTCCAATATTCATATATTATTCTAGATGGCGTTACTGAGACATGGGATCAAAGTTTTTCTATGACATTTCCTCGCATGTCCGGTCTATAAATCTCTCCGTCTTTTAAATCTCTTTGTGTACGACATACATTAAGTTTACGAGCGTGAAGTGAAATCTCTTAACGACGTGACGACTTGCAAGGGTCGATAAGGAATACCACGTTTGTTTAATTGTTCATAAGTCTGGTTTGGAATATTATATTACTGGGATAATTAGTAACATAATAAATATTAAGTTGTTTAACCGTCATATTGGCTCTATGTACTTATAGTTGATTTGATTTTAGTTGAATTTGATGTATAACGTGTAAATGTATATTATAAACGAATATTCTAATTAAACAACTAAATTAAATCTGACATAATGTAACTCATTGTTAAACTGTTAAAGATGTTATTTGTATTTTGTTATTTGAAGCCATACGTAGTTGTGTAGGTATAACCGCTTGTGCCAGCTTCAGCGTCAGCTCCAGAGCCAGCACCAACGTAACCTCCAAGAAAATCACCTGCAAGACTACCAGTTCCATATCCACTGGCTCCAGCTGCAGCTGCTGCACCACCGTAAGCAACCCCGCTACCACCCACATAACCTACTGGGTTACCACTGATGTATCCTCCTGCTCCAGCTCCAGCTATAGCACCACCGTATGCACCACCTCCACCACTAACGTATCCTCCTGCTCCAGCTCCAGCTGAAGCACCACCGTATGCATCGATGCCACCACCAATATATTCTCCTGCTCCAGCTCCAGCTGATGCACCACCGTATGCATCGACGCCACCACCAATGTAGCCTCCAGCTCCAGCTGAAACACCACCATATGCACCTGCGCCACCACCAATATATCCTCCTGCTCCAGCTCCAGCTGATGCACCACTGTAAGCATCGACGCCACCACCAATGTAGCCTCCAGCTCCAGCTGAAACACCACCATATGCACCGACGCCCCCACCAATATATCCTCCAGCTCCAGCTCCAGCTGATGCACCGCCGTATGCATCAACGCCACCACCAATGTAGCCTCCAGCTCCAGCTGAAACACCACCATATGGACCGGCGCCACCACCAATGTATCCTCCTGCTCCAGCTCCAGCTGATGCACCGCCGTATGCATCAACGCCACCACCAATGTAGCCTCCAGCTCCAGCTGAAACACCACCATATGCACCGGCGCCACCACCAATGTATCCTCCTGCTCCAGCTCCAGCTGAAGCACCACCATATGCACTGGCGGCTCCACCAATATATCCTTCTGCTCCAGCTAAAGCACCACCGTATGCACCGCCTCCACCACCAATATATCCTCCTGCTCCAGCTCCAGCTGAAGCACCACCGTATACATCAGCACCACCAACGACGTAGCCACCGATATTGCCGCCAAAATATCCACTCACCCCAGCTTCCGCACCACCGTATACACCCCCTCCACCATTTATGTATCCGTCAGCCCCAGCTCCAGCTGCAGCATCACCACCACCGTATACAGCACCACCACCATTAATGTTTCCACTAGCCCCAGCACCAGCTGCAGCACCGCCACCACCGTTTACACTTCCACCACTACCTTCGTATCCGCCAGCCCCAATCCCAGCCCCTCCCACAGCCGCAGCACTACCACCACCGTGTACACTACCACCATTACCTATGTGTCCGCCAGCCCCAATCCCAGCCCCTCCCACAGCCGCAGCACCTCCACTACCATGTACATTACCACCATTACCTATGAGTCCACCAGCCCCAATCCCATCCCCTCCCACAGCTGCAGCACCACCACCACCATGTACACTACCACCATTACCTATGTGTCCGCCAGCCCCAATCCCATCCCCTCCCACAGCCGCAGCACCACCACCACCATGTACACTACCACCATTACCTATGTGTCCGCCAGCCCCAATCCCAGCCCCTGCAGAAGCTGCAGCGCCACCACCACCGTATACACCACAACCACCATTCATGTTGCCAATAGCCCCAGCCCCAGCCCCTGTTGAAGCTGCAGCACCACCATCACGATTACCACCTCCACCACCAATAAACGCGTTAGCAAGAGCGTTAGTGGAACTTTCTCCATATTCACCGTAAATGCCAGACGCAGCATGGGCATTTGAATAAGCGTTAGCGGCACTTCCGATATGTTCACCGTATCCATTACCACCTCCGCCAGAAAACAAATTGGCGTTAGCGTTAGCGGCGCTTCCTTCATATCCACTATATGCATTAGCAGCAGCACTAGCGGCGTTTTCTCCAAAAATGCCAGCAGAACCTCCATTATAAGCATTACCACCTCCAATAGCATACTTGCCCGCACCACCGCCAGCTTCAAGTTCACCGGCTATTCCAGTTTCTAGGTCATTCAAGCTACTTTCAAATAGTCCACCAATGGCACTAGAGATCAGACCACCTATGCCAGCGCTAGCGCCTGCACTACCACTGACTTCTACGCCACCATCAAAGCCAGCTCCGATACCACCCCCAAATCCACCTTCAATGCCACCTTCGATTCCACCACCATAACCTCCACCAAGACCACCCCCCATACCAGCTGCAGCTGCAGCACCACTGCTTCCTCGGTAACCATATCGCAATGCATTCTTGTCTAGTTGATTGCTACCTGATCTGCCAACGGTAGGTTCTTCATAAGCTTCTGAGTCATGGTTTTCACTTAAACTGTGGCTTTGAGATCTTCTACTCAGTGACAATCCACTGCTAGAAGATAGTGGACTATTCAGTGACACGTCATTGTTTGAAGATAGTCCTCTATTTAGTGACAGGTCATCACCTCGGCATGTGATGACTACAGTGAAGACAAACAACTGAAAAATATTAAATTTTATTTAAAAGTAATCGATGCCAGCAATACTACAATAATAAACTTAAAGGACATCGTCTCACATACTGATACCATGAGTTCGGTACGTATTCTGAAACCGTCAGCATTGAAATTTTAGACAGTTTACTAAAATATTACAAGCCGTAAAGAACTATGAGAAAAATTATCATTTCTATCAAACTCTCTGAGATTATTCAACAGTTGAAAGTAAAAAGAACATCAGGTTAAACATGGAAATTAGGAAAGCCAACAAAAATAACAAAGTTGAGGCCGAGAACTTATGACGGTCAGAGTGCGTCGATGTTTCTCCCACCGTGCATTTTTAGGTGGGTTTTTTTAACAATTTGTTCATGTATCTAACAGTTACATGTTCCGTATGTCCTGCACCCATGGTACGGAAGAAAATCCTAGAGTGGGCCAACGTTTCTAATAAAAAAAAGTAGTCTGCTGATCTATTTTCGCTAAAACCCCAACCCTACCTAGACAAACATTTATGGAATTACAACGAAAAGTGCACCCAGACCCTTTAGCAGTCGTGACACTAATAAAGGAGGTCTTAATGTTTTTATACTGGACAGCATTATTTCAAACAGTTAAATAATTCTCGAAACTAATAGACGGGTAAAGAGACATTCTGTTTAAAAAAAATGTAAAGACAACTTTTTAAAACGCCTCACTACTTTAGTTTTAGTTTGTGATTATTTAATTTGAACTTGTCTTTTCTTTAGTTTTCACGACATCTTACCGACCTATGAACCTAGTTTGCTAATATACTGCCTCCTAAGATACAGCTTTTTATCTACATAGATTGAGAGACAGCCGGCCATGCACTTTTGTTAAGCTAATTGTCTTTGTACTAGGTCTAAGATTGTAATTTATGTTTGGGATATAAATCAAAATGATGTTAATTATTATTATTACTTACCAAAGAAACTTTTTTTCTCGACTGTTCTGCCATCGTACTGAGCTTCAATGCTCGGTCGTATGATGTGAGAAATGAAGACTGACCGATTTTAAAAGCAGCATTAGAGCGAAATTCAACGCTAGAACTAAATTGGCTTTTGTCACGGTGTGACAAGCAAATGATTTCTTAAATTTCAAGTGGTAGAAATCGATTAGACATATGTTTTTTCCTATAACAATTTCGGAAATACGATAAAGAGAATGTTACACTATACAAAGTGATTTTTAATAATGGGATAAATTTACACAAAGTGTTTTACGTACGGAAAAAACTAAATTTTTGACAAGGAAATCATCTTAAAAGTTCTCCAGTTTATTTACTAATTTAATTATTAGGAGTAAAGTACGCACTAAAATTTAAAATTTATTTAAGATTTAATAATCATTTGGGAGTACAGTTTATTTGCGTGCCATGCCAACTAATTTTGTACATGTACTTATCAAAGCGTGTAGATTGTAAATTAAATACTAATTTGTAACTGCTAGTAACTTAATTTTGACGATAAGTGTGTGTGTGTGTATTTAAAAAAATATTTAAAAACATGAATTTAATTATGAATGCTGTTTATTGGTACCTATATACGGAGATGTATTTACCGTTAGTTCACACTCTGAGGCGTTAACTTGAACGATGTTGATGTGCCTAACGTTAATTTCAGTTTAATATAGTTTTTCACTTATAATATGTAGCTGACAAGGAGTTTTTTTAAACAGCACATTTATTTTACAGACGCCAGCACATCAAGTTACCCCAATGTGTCAAATTTTCCCAATAGAATATGAACCTTATTTTGTTTAACGTAAAGTTGAAAAACGATCAAAGAAATTTGGCACATTGGGGTAACTTGATGTGCTGGCGTCTGTACATTTATTTTGTAGCCTTATTAGTCCTAACATCAGCCTGCTACTGTCCCAATGTAGGGCAAAGGTTTCACACAGAGAAGGTACGAGTATTAATCACCACGCTTGCTTAAGGCGGCTTGGCAATTTCAGACTGGCATGAACTATATGTCGAGGTTTCCTCACGATGTTATCCTTCACCAATGTCAGTGTTGTCTAACATAAACTTAATCATAATATGATGAATGACATATATTTCTGAAAATAGGATTTTACAAACACTTTACATATAATTTTTTAACTGGTAAAATATCTGACTAGTCCGAGAAGAAAAACTGAAAAACATTTAGAGGTCATAGTCTTTTTTAAAGTCTAGACATATTGGTCAGATCATGTGAGAATTAGGCAGATCAGCGTCTGAAATGGTCTTTTGAAAAAGATACAGATAAATTGTGTGTAGGTAGATCATTCCAATCAGTGCACGTAATTTGTAAGTAATCGTTATTCGTGAACCCAACTCTAATCATATTAAAGGAATTTAATCTTTCAACTGAGGTAATTAGAGACACAATAGAAAGACAATGACAGGCGGACACCGGTGTCCTCTCGAGGTTTAATGAATTAATGAGCTCACCGATTCGACGAACAATACATTTCAAATAAAATAAATAAATAAATATTCCACGACTTTTCACACAACGCCATTTAGTCCCAAGTTAAGCTTGAGAGCATTTGTTATGGGTACTAAACAGCTGATAAACATACTTATCTACTATATAAAAATAAGTCGGGTTTTCCTTCCTGACGATATAACTCCAGAACGCACGAACCGATTTCCACGGTTTTGCATTCGTTGGAAAGGTCTCGGGCTCCGTGAGGTTTATAGCAAAGAAAATTCAGGAAAATAACAATAAATTACATTATTAGAGCTAATAAAAATAAATTAAATTACATAAATCAGATGCAACCTTCATAGTCACTATGAAAAACTAAGACACAAAATTAGAGAAAAGTAAATGACAGATTGACAACTGACATAATGTCAGGCAAAAAGTAAATATTGAAAAGTATTGTGTTCACTGTGAAATTGTGAAAAAAAAGTAAAAAAATAAGTTATTTGTTTCCTAACATTTAAATTGGAAACCATCAAATCAATAACGTGTATTGTGCAAATTTTTATTGAATTTCAACAGCAGGCATTTGTCTTTAAGGTGGTAAGTTGAACTGTGTAAATTATGTGGATCGTGCATAGTTAGGTAATAGAAATAATATTAATAAGTAATCTTCTTTCTAATCTAATCTAATATATAAAATGTTCGTGTCACAATGTTCGTTCCCATACTCCTCCGAAACGGCTTGACCGATTCTCATGAATTTTTTTATGCATATTCAGTAAGCCTGAGAATCGGCTACGATCTATTTTTTTAACCTCTAAGTGATAAGGGGTGTTCACCCCAAATTTTTATTTTTTATTTTTTTGATATTTTTATTTTTTTATTATGTGGCATCAAAAAATACATACTTACAACTCTAAATTTGCACTTTTTTATCACCAACCCTTGCTTTTTAATAGTTATTTTCATAATTTTATCATTTTCTATCCCGCTCGATAACATCAATCAAATCACTTGGTAAGTTATCCCCTCCATGTGTCTACCGGTGTCACTTCTCACCCTGTAAACAGCACGGAGTAGGGATGTTACCTCTTTTTCGGCTATTATTAGTGTTTATGCTTCAAGCGTAGTAGTTAAACATTTTTACACTCTCATATCAAATATATTCTCGAGTAACTTTATTATTTATTTATTAATCTATAATATAAAAATGAATCTCAAAATGTGTTGGTAAGCGCATAACTCAAAAACGCCTAGACAAATTTGGCCAATTCTTTTTTTTATTGTTCGTTGAAGTTCAAAGATGGTTTTTACGGCGAGAAAAATTCGAATAGTTGCCGGAAAACGAACATGATGATTTCTAACTAAAATGAGCTTTATTGCTATTATATAAAGTTCATATTGAATTACAAGCACTCACTGTTGTTTAAACAATGTAGGTATGTTCCTAACGTCAAAGAGTCAATTTGCACATTAAAAGATATACGGAGCAATCATAACCAATTTGGTGGTGCAAAGATTTTATTAGCAGGAGATTTTCGTCAAACATTGCCAGCTGATGAACTCAATGCATGCCTACAGTCCTCCAATTGTGGAAACATGTCAAAGTACTTTATTTTAGCAAGAATATGCATGTCAAATTGCAAAATAACCAATCTGGAAACATATTTTCTAAGCAACTCATTGACATTGGTAGTGGCAAATTTCCTATAATATATAATAGACATGTTGACTGGCTGCATTAACATTTCTCAAAGTTGTAGTCAGTTAACTCGATCAAAAGATGAACTTATCCAGAAGGTAATAAAAAATAATAAAAAGATATCTGGTGTTTCCAGATGTTTCTCAAAATTACAGGAACCATAATTGGTTGAGCGAACGAGCTATATTAGCTGCAAAAAACATAGATGTAAATGAATTAAATTTAAAAATGCAAGAACAAATTACAGGCGAATCGAGGATATATAAATCAGTTGATTCGGCTACTAACCAAGATGATGTAGTGAACTATCCACCAGAATTTTTAAACTCGCTGGATTTGCCAGGATTGCCACCTCAATCTTCAATTAAAGGTTGGGTTGGTAGTTATAATGTTGCGAAATATCAACCAACCGCGTCTTTGCAACGGCACACGGTTAGCGATAAAAAAAATACTAAACAACGTGATAGAAGCAACTATACTGAAAGGAAAGTATAAAGGAGAAGATGTTCTCATACCGCACATCTCAATTATTCCGAATGATGTGCCGCTTGACTCTAAACGACTACAGTTTCCAGTTCGGCTTGCTTTTGCTATGACCATAAACAAGTCCCAGGGGCAATCATTATGTGTTTGTGGAATTAATCAAGAAAACCCATGTTTCTCACATGGTCAATTGTATGTTGCCTGTTCCTGTGTTGGAAAACCATCAGATTAGTTTGTCTATATGCGCCAGATAATCAAACAAAAAACATCGTATATCACAAAGCACTACAATGAAAATAAAACTGATTTTTGTTAATAATTATGATCCACATGATTAACAATAAAGGGATTACTTATTTTTAAATGCTTATATATGTTTTATTTAATTATATTTCTTATTCCACAACGCCCTATCAACAGGGTGACGGTTCTGTTCAGGAGATTTTTTTGCCCCGACTATAAAATATATAGGAACAAAAAAAATTCACATTACAAATCATTTTGACAGGAATTTATTGCAATTTAATTAGGCAGTACGAAGTCTGCCGGGTCAGCTAGTATATTTCTAAATACATACATATTATAGATAAATTTCAACCAGACACAGAACAAAAATGATCGTGCTCATCACCCAAACATTTGTACTGGGTGGGAATCGAACCCACGACCTCCGGCATAGCAGTCAGGGTCACTAACTACTAGACCAACAGGCCAGTCAACAAACACAAGACACAAGACATTTGCCACACAAGTACTCACAACTGTCAATGAAAACTAATATGATTTTATATTTAACAGAAAGCAAAGGAAATTATTGTAAAGAATACCGCAGCGCTGTTATTCTGATAAATCAAATCAAATCACAAAACATTTATTCTAATTAGTCTGAGAATCAGCACTAGGGCCCGGTGTAATGCCATAAACACACTTACTTTACGTAGCCCACTAAAAAGCCTAAAATATAAATAAATAATACCTATTAGAAAAATATATACAATACAAAAACGAAAATTACAATACGAAAATAAATAAAAAGCAATAAAAAAATAAAAAAGAACATCAACTCGCGTCTCCCACACTCCTGTGTTTTGTCTACATTATCTGTGGTATGTCACTCTGTTGTCTATGACGAATAGTATTTTCGCGGGCGCAACCGGAGAGCTGTCTGTCAAGCAATCATTTATTACTTTTCTATGATACAAATAGTACAAATAAATAAAATACCTACTATTATAGATCGGTAAAAGATCAGAACTAGATAAAAAAAACGTTATTACTTCTATCAAGAAACGAGTACAAAAGTGAGACTCCTACTAACATGTGTGTATGTGCGGGTATACTGTAACGTTTTTTATACGGCTGTTTGTTGTGTGTTAGTGTAGTTTATTTGTGTTGGTTGAGAAAGAGAGAAAACAGAAAGTGTAATGCTGCTGACTTGCTTGCTAAGACATCTGGAATCGCCAACTGCGTCCAAACCCAGGGTAAGTTTCTGACCATTTCACATTTAAACACGCAGCAGTAATGGGCTTTTTGACAAAATGTTAGGTTTTAGACCCTCATCTAGATAACAAGAAAATATTCGACAATTTTTTTTCTTTTTCAAATTGATGGAAAACTGCTTAGATTAAGCGCATTTGAGATGAGGAGTGGGGGCTTGTATCGTCATTAGCTAGCATAAACTGTACCAACTGGTGACGTCATGCGATATTTGGACTCGATGTATCGCCGTTATTTTGTAATTACGTGAAAAAAGAAACAAAACGTGTCGAATATTTTCTTGTAAACTAGATGAGGGACTAAAAAATAAAATTTTGTCAAATGGCCCATTTTGTTTGTATTAGTTTCAAAATACGAACAACTGTTGTTCGTATTTCAAATTAAAACAAACGTTAATTTTCATTCGATTTTTAAAAGGACCGTTTTGTTTACCGTCAACATACCATGTCCCAATTTTGTTACGGTCGGCTTCCAGTGTAATCGAATGCAGCGGAATACCAGTGTTTTAAATAAAATGAAGTGGAGTAACAAAGTGTCTTAAACTATGTAGTTGTCAGACCCGACTGAGCTACATTATTTTCTGAAACAAAACCATTAAAATAATACGCTGCATTTGACATGTACTCATGTTTTGGAACTAACTTCAAAATCTCCTTCCTAACTTTTGCATAAGTACCAGGACTATATAACTAGTTGAAATTATCAAGTAGGGTGTCTAAGTTAGGTGTCTGTCCTGCACATAAGTGCTGCTGGTCAGCGCTCCACAAGTTTCGCCAACTCTAGCTGTGTCAGCGGTTTTGTTAGTCTAGCTTAACTTTACAGATTGGTAGCAATCAAAAGTCTACGATTATAGTGTTATGAAAGCCGAAAAAGAACGAAATGATAAAATGCGACGTGTTGTTGTAGTCTCGTGGAATTATTGAAAAGGTCGTGTTCATTTATATAGTTCTAACCTCTTAATCGCCTTTACAACCTCAGATATCAAGTCTTTCATATTTTAAAAAGCCGTAACAGTTTGGGACTCGTGATACCTACACATATGTAACTTACGATGTTTGACTAAACATTACCCTGGCTGGCCTGTGGGTCTAGTAGTTAGTGACCCTGACTGCTATGCCGGAGGTTGTGGTTCGATTCCCATCCAGGACAAATGTTTGTGTGATGAGCACGATCATTTGTTCTGTGTCTGGGTGTAATTTATCTATAATATGTATATTATATGTATTTAGAAATATAGTACCCATAACACAAGCTCTCAAGCTTAACTTGGGACTAAATGGCGTTGTGTAAAAAGTTGTGGAATATTTATTTGTTACGAAGAATACTTACATGAAAATTTTCTTGATGTAAGTTGAACACAGAATTAATATAAGTCGAAAATCGCAACGCGTCCTCAACAAGCATAGTACCTAATTAGTTCTAATGTCTATTTTATATGAGAAGAGTTCTTTGCCCTGTAGTAGATTAGTAACAAGCAGATTATATTACTATTGTATTATTATGTCTTATTAGAAGACCTAATACGTGAATAACATATTTCCAAATAAACCGGCAGGTTCTTTTTTAATTTCATTACTTACCCTAAGCCGGAGTTAGGTATGTGTACGTATGTATTATGAAAAGGCGTACCATTTCACAATATAGGATATTAAGATAGCCAACATTCTTTAGCTATCTACCAACGTCTACTATCGCTATCGGTACCACGTCACTTGACTACACTTTAACTGCAACACACTACATAAAGCCTTATCCGGCGCACATAAAACGGGTAGGTTATGAAAGGCCGGGACAAAAACGGTCGGGCATTTTTAACCTACGCCCGCGATGCGTCAATGATGTTTACTCTCCCTAAAAGCCTTTCCGTGGAACGAGTTTATACAGCGTATACGTAAAGTAAAAAGCGGTTTAATATAAAAGTCGGATTGGATCAATAGGTATGAATGCGCAAATGTATGCACAGGGAGGCGTACGTATAAAAACAATGCCTCAGGCAATTAGTTGGGAACTCACAGCACGGCTCTCGTTACTCCCTATGGAATACAGACAAAAAAAAAGTTGTGAATTGATTGCTCGGTACTCGTAAACGTGGAACAAAAGGTTTGGCGGTAAACAGTTGAACAATTTAACTGATATGGAAGGTGAACTTTTCAGCGTTTGTGTTGCTTATATTATTTTATAACGCCTTTTTCCCATGGGGGTAGGCAGAAACTACAGAGCGCCATATGCTACGATTCTTACATACTTCTGTTGCTTCGTTTATATTCATACATGTTGTCATACACACACGCCGGTTGCCAGTGCTACGCACCTGACCATTTTGAAGAACCTCACCAATAAGGTCTATGTAGGTATGTCCTTTTAGGGCGTCCTCTTCCGGCGTTCCCACTTACATCTGCCTTGTACTTAAATACCTTTCGTTAGTCGCCTTTCATCCATCTTTCCTACGTGACCAAACCATCTATTTTATGTTAAGTACAATAAATTTGCCAATGACTTCTGCGAAAGTAAACATTGAAAAGCATTCAATCATTAGATCAACATTTACATCATCTGCCTATCCTTTTCCAGCTGTATTGGGGTCGGTTTCTAGTTTAACCAGATGGAGCGAAATACCTATGTTTTACATGGAGCGGCTGCCTAACTGAAATACATTCAGGGATACTGAAATTACATGTTTAGGCACTCATTCAAAAAAATCAAAATTATAAAAAATAATTAATCTTTTAGACCATTACCGATTTTGCCGTCACCTTTCCTATATCAATATTCCGAAACTTAATCACAGTATTTTACTTCTTTTTTTTATTTTATATGAACATTTCTTATATGAAACATGTCCAACTCTGTTGACGAATGAGGAAAGCAATAGATTGCTTTCCTCATTCGTACAGAATTTACGCAAAACGAGGATTGGTATCATTACAAGGACACAGCATCAGGCAGTCTATCAAACTCAAGTAAAATTACACGGCTATGGTTAACACATGTTGAACTACCCAATAACGACAATCTTAAATTGAAGAACTTCCCTTTTGTTCGAAGTTGGTTGGAGGGAAGCGTCTTAAAGCGCTAATGGTGACAGCGCACGCGGCTCGAAAGTTTGCATCGTATTGTAACACACGACCAGACTTGTTTAGCACACGTAAACTTGTAACTGAGACGAGTTCAGAACTTTGTGTTTACTTAAAACTGTTAAAACTCCCCGCTATGAACTATAGAAGTGAAATAAAGTGCTCTAAGGCAGATTTATCTGGGTATATATATATGAACATTGTACGACACTGGAAAGTTTGCTTAAGCTCTCGAAGTATAGTTTACGGTTATAAAGATCGCCTCAAACGTGTACTAACTCGAATAATGTCGCAACTTGTGCATAATGAGAGTTTAGACTACAAGTGTGTGCTAAATTCCTGAATTTAAGCTTGTTTAATACTTTTACAGTCTCAAGTGAATGCTTGGAGAATTGTGATAAATTCTTTTTCTTTTATAAACTGCGGTGGAGTTTATTCTGACTAAATTAAATTAAGTTATGAAAAATACAAAAGATAAAGGTTTTTGAACTAAGAAAAGAATTCATAAACTTGAACTACAAGACAACATACATATTTTATTTTAACTAAAGTGAATTCTGTAGGTAGTGAACGTATGGTACTTCAAACCATTACTTCAGCTCACAAGAGCTCAATAAAAGCAATAAATGAATATTCTATAATGACCTAAGTAAAACCAATTTTTCGCTAAGTTGTAAGTTTGAGCATTCGAACTTCGGTAGTCGAAACTCACTTCATATTTCGCAAGCAACATTAAACATTCAATAAAATGCTGCAGCGAAAATTCCATTGAAATAGTTCTTAGTAAAAAGATTCAGTTTATAACTATTGAAGTAAAAGCGAAGTGCCTGCTACAGACAGGAAACCATTTTAAACGCCGCACTGACTGAGAACGGTTTAGATACCGTATCTTTTATTGCAACTGAACTGTACTTATGACATATCTTTTAGTATTGGTAGACATTCATTGAAGAACTTTTATGACTGATTTATCAAAAGTTAACGCTTGTACAGTCAGCCTCATAAGTCGATGAACATATTCATATTTCCTAAACTCATGAACACCTTAGCTTACACAAATTGCTAAACAAGACTAGTGCATTTTGAACCTTTAAGAAGTTAATTAAATCCTGGCACTAGTCTTGTTTAGCAATTTGTGTAAGCTAAGGTGTTCATGAGTTTAGGAAATATGAATACGTTTATCGACTTATGAGGCTGACTGTACCTATTCCCTAAAGGATAACGAGAGATGAGTTTAAAGTGCAGTTACATATTGACAGTTATTTTTATAAGTCCCAAATGAGTAGGGGCGAGCCTTTTGCCATAAATCCGGCAGAAGTTTTTTTTTTATTTTTAATCATTGCTCCACACTAAAAACGCACCCACGATACAGGTAAGCCTGTGTCGTGGATGCGTTTTTAGACATTTAAACTCACATTTAATGTGAGTTTGCCAGACCCGGAACAATAAGGTACCTGTAGGCCTTACAAATATTTATACCGTGAGCAAATAGAACCCGCGAAACGCAGCGCAGAAGCCAACTGCTCAACCGCTGCACCAACCATTGCATCAAGTCCGGAAAAAAATCTTATCCCAACATCCATTCCGTAATTATTCATGTTCTTTTTAAACTACCTATCCTTTAGTTATTTGTCTACTACTACGGAAATTAGGCAGCTCGTACATAGTCTAAATAATTCTGAATGTGTCTGTGTACGTGCCTCGACTGAGTCTTTCCGCGATCCAACGCAGTCACATATCTCATTCATGTTCTGAGTCATAACTGCCATAAGGCTTTACGTAGAAAATGCAAAGTTAACCCACAACTAACAAGCTTCCGGCTATAAATCCATAAATGTATGCACTATCAGAATAACGTGTTATTCATCTTGGACCACTGCCATGTTGTTTTGAAAAATTAGAGAACCAGGGAGGAAGCAATGCTCGACAGGCGAGGGTTGGTCCGCAGCCAAGAACCACGTTACTGTTGCACCCCGTGACACCGCTCCGATAAAGGCTACCCCACAGTTTGAAATATCAGCTACCAGCTTCTAATTTATATGAAAGGAAATTGGCTTTTCTTACTATATGAGCTAGTTCGTTAACTCGAAATAGAATGTGGTAAGCGGAACTATATTTTTCTGGTAGAATTGCTGATATTTCAGTTTTAGCTGTAACATGATATGGCTAATATTTTTTTCAGTGTAAAACTCTAATGATCATTTTTATAACAAAATTGTACAAATTATTACGTGTTAAAAGCTGGTGTACCTATTATCATATAATTATTTACTCACTTATACACCACAAATTTTTAATTAGTACAAATACTTAAAGGGCTTATTTTAGACCGTCATGTCATTATTTATGTAAAGTATCAATAAATAATATTCATAAACAGCAAAGTTATTAGCGTTTGTCTATAACCAAAGGTCACCCAATTTATGGAAATATTGTACAGGCTACTCATGACATAGTAGTATTCAATAATCGTCATCTCTCGCGGACGTTCGCGTGATCTCGTTCAAACATGCTCCGCCTCTAACAGCTGTTTTCGTTATTTAAGTTTAACTAAATAGTGGCATATTTAAAAATTGAATTTCGTTTTTTTACTTTTGATTACGTAAATATGATCAGTAACAGGTACGGATACAGCCCAATTTTTTTTCGTACTAATTTCAATATAGTGGTGTATTATGATGGATGACACTTGAATGCCTCTGACGGTATAAATTTCCGGTACGGCGCCCTGGGTTCGATTTCGACCCAAAGCAAATGGTTGTGTGATGAGAACGATGTTTTTTTTGTGTCTGTGTGTATTTTATATAATAATATAATAAATATTTATTTTTAAAATTTATAAGCTTTAAATCAGGTGTCTAGTAGCTACTCATTAAGCACAAGCTATGCTTAGTTTGGGACTAGATGGCGTTGTGTGAAAATTGAAGAATTTTATTTTTTATTTATACTCGTAGGCAAGTCTTGCATACACTTATTAGGTAAACAATGGCGAACCAATGAGTCATACTTCGATACAACAATTTATTGTATTGTATTTTTATTATTATCCAAATACCGTGACACAAACGTTAAAACGTAAAATAATTTACTTAAGCCGCGTAGGACCAGAATCCACTTACAAATCGACTTATACAAAATTGTTATTCTCACCTATTTTTTTTATTTCCCCACAGAAACGAACCTTTTACGAAATATCCGACAAAGTAAAAGCAATAAAAGTCGAATTACTGTTCGAGTCATGCATCACGAAAGTTTTGGGTTCGAGAGTTACAAATTGAATAAAATTAAGGTCAGTATTTCGCCCTGTGTCGGTACGCGGTGTGTGCTGACTTCAAACGAAACTATCGCTACGAATGTAACTTTTTAACCTGTTTTACGTAAAGGCAAGTTGCGATTTTATCAGGTCATACAGGGAACGGAGCGGTTAGCGAGAAATATTAGCAAAACGCCTATTAACCCCAAAGATTTAGGCAGAGGTGTATCTTTAGTAGGTAACTACAGGTGTACCATAAAGACACCTCTGCCAAAATCTTTATACACGACTAGCTGATGCCCGTGGCTTCGACCGCATGGATGTCGGTTGTCGCGCCCAGCTCACAGTCGTCTTATTTTTTCCGACACCTTCAAATATATTACTTATTATACAAAAACGTGACAAATTAAATACTAAAACCTGCCTCGAAAAACATTCGACTATTAATGGTGCTGTAGCATTTGAGTTCATCTCGAACAAACAGACAGACAGACGCGGTGGAGGGGGTTTGCTTTATAATATGTAGTAATATTATCTTTTATATCTCTTTTAGCTATGTTTGAGTCCCATGTATAGGTAAAGTGATAAAGTGGATAAAAACCCAAAATTAATCCTAAGGGAATCTTACAGCACACCTTAGGCTAATAATAAATAAATACTTACCCACTAAATAATTAAAATACAAAACTTATGTTTACATGTCTCTTGCTATGCTATTAATACGTTAAGGAAGAGCGGAGCCTCCTGACACAGGCATATTTACACGCTTAAAAGGAGACTCCAACAACTAATTATAAGAAGGAAAATTTTGTAAAAGAAATAAAGATTTTTGTATTTTTGTATGTAATATAGAGAGTCTATTGCCTTCAACTGGCCATAAATTCAGTTTCCAGGGTTGTGACTAACAAATTTCTGATGAAAACACTTATCTAATAACACACTCGACCCCAAATTTGAGCCCAGGACCGAGGAGCAGAGCAGTTCGTTTGCGCTTATGCAGCTCCTAGTCTATTATTTGTCGCATAGAGTTCAAATCAAATCAAATTAAAAATGTTTATTTGTTGGAACATGGTACAATATAGAGATAGTTACAGAGGTAGTTCAGCATGTCCTGTCATACTATGGCGTACAAATATTTAATTTTAAACACAACAAGATTAGACAATAATAATTATAATAGTCAATGAATAAATATATTATATAGTTAATATTGAAGATAGCGTAATTATTGAATGAAAGTATAAGCGAGTATAATTTTAATTGCACCATATTTTTCCATTGCATCGAGTAGGGTATAGTAGTAGTTATTGCGCAATATTTTTAGTCTGTGTTTCGTCTTGATGAAGAGAAAACACGTGTGCGAAAACATGGCAGCATAATAGATAGGTACTATTCCCCAAAAGGTCACGAAAACATTGCGTTGTTCCGATTATTGTACGATAACACTTTTTTACAAAAAAAACAACCGACTTTTTAACAGGTGAATACTATCTCCAGTTTCGGAAGTCTGTTTCTTTGGTGGTTTTTTTTCGATTATTTTTGGCCACCGACTTCCAAAACTGGAGTTATTTTTCACCTGTTAGTGTTTTTTTAAGAAGTCGGTTGTTTTTTTTTTGGAAATAAGTATTTATTTCGCAATATTTAGTTTTTTTGTACCTAAAATGTAAAGAAAGTATTTCAAAACTTGAAAGAATCATTGAAATCGGTAAACAATTGCTAAAGAAGTTCTTTCTAAACAAATCTGTACATCTCTGCCGGGCCCCTTTTAAAATAGACAGACGTAATGTTATGTTATGGAAATACAAAAACTCTGCATGCTGTTATGCGTTGAAGAGTTCCGTTGCCTGTCTTCTTCATCAATTTATCTTTACCAAATGATACTTTCTAAATGAAAATGCTTGATTTTTTACTAAAAATGTAAAATTCGGTGCGTGTGTACCTATATTATTTAAGGAGTTCCCTCATTTTCTCGAGGATTCCTCATCAGATATGAGTTTTGATACAAATGGAACCAATTTGTTAGTATACCCTATCAAATAAACAGAATAAGAAGAATTTTGAAAATCGGTCCATAAATGACGGAGTAATGAGGTGAATCAAAGCGCCTTTCTATCTTAATTCATTAAACCCGAAGAGATTTAAAAACCTATAGAGCAGGCATCTCAAGGAAATGTCATAGAAGAACTTTGTTCCCAGGTCTCAGTAACGCCATCTAGAATAATATATGAATATAGGAGCGGCAGCGGAGCGTACTAAAAAAAACTCATAGACTTGTGCCTTGACACAAGTTTCGGACGAAAATTTTGATCGTGATGTCCGGTCTATAGGTATTGAATGTCTTTGATTAAACCCCAAGAGGACAACGGTGTCCGCGCTGTCGTTGTCTTTTTATTGTGTCTCTAATTGACACGATTGAAAGGTTAATGTGTAATAAAATGTTTACCACAATGTTATTGTACTCGTACGTCTAGGGGGCCCCTTACTTAGCTTACATACTCAACTAAAACAGTAAAATAACTACTTTGGACGACAAAAATACGACAATTTTTGTAAAGGTAGGCATGCATCGTGCGTACGATATGCCGCCGCCGGCCACATCGCCCCTATTTGTTAAAATAGAACAACTACCAAACAAAGCTAGGTAGAGTGCGGTGAGCCTGTAGTTTCCTGGTGTTCTTAGTTTTACCACAAAACAATGCCATGTTTTATACAAATGAAAGACTGAATACACGTTCCAGTCGTAGCGTGTATTCGATCTTTCAATTTAATAATAACACACTAACAAGAAACTTCATCGCACTGCATTCCTAATTTACATATGCCATTTTTATGTATAAATCCAAAAATAAAATAACTGTAGTCTTGTTTAAATGTATGTTTTATGGACCTATCATACATACAACTGTATTAGTAAGTCAATTCAGTATGTAAATAATAAATTAATATTACTTAATTAAAATGTCCATGCATAGATATTATTTTCTTGCCTGGCCTTTTTCCTCGTAAACTATTAAATGCGAGCAGCCATCAGTGGCTTTGTCTGTGTATGGTGTATTGTACTTGATTAGTTATCACTAACTTTGGATCCCTTTTCCTTTTTAAGACTAATATTGCGCGCATGGAAGACATAAGATTGGCATTTCAACCACTTGGTGACTACTGATAACGATATTCTTACTTAGGTACTTACTCAATTTTTCTGAAGTAGGTACCAACTTTTCATTTTAAAATGTATACAAACTATAAATGGTTTTGATAACGCGAGGTAAACTGCCTTTGCGCTGCCTTTGCGCACCCTTTTCTCGCGCACCTTAATAATATGACTGAAGTTTCATGTTAGTATTTCCACTTGAATCGGAAAATGACCTCACTCATGTTGCATTAACAACAACTTAGGTAGCTAGGTTACCTAACAAACATTTAAATTAGAAGCCACCGTCATCATTCACATTTGTAGATTTGACTTACGATTTCCACGCGTGAATTATCAATAACTCCCTATTCCTCTATAATTTGTAAACCACCTTGTTTTGATCCTGATCAAAACAAGGTGGTTTACTGTAATGTTCTCAGGGTCCGTAGGTAAATAATACACGCGCATCCAGTAGCACAGTTATAATTCAACTAATCTACAGAAGCTTGAATCTACCGACACGTTGTTACTTATACAATTAGTATGCAAGTACCCACATTACACTCCTTCCTGCTAAATCATTACATAGGTATAACTTATCAACTAACTTAACTAACTTAAGAGAAATAGACTACATTTATTCTAAACCTTATAATTAGGAATCTTAAGTCTACATTGCCTGACGGTGCGCTGTGGAGTCGACGGCACCTGGGCCAAGGCAACCTGACCTTCCGTGGAAACCTGAGCGTCTACCGTTGTATGCTCGTTAATGGGTGAAGCCGGCGGTGGCTCTGCATTTTTACATGGCAGCCCCTCCGTCTGAGCCCCTTCACCTCGGTCTTCACCCGCCTCATGAGTTGTCTGAGAATCTGTTGCTGATCGCTCCATAATACTAGGACCACTAGATACTAAAGATAATCTCCCTCCTGTTCTCCTACGCAGTTGGTCAATGTGCCTGTGAACTGTCTCGCCGGTTTGCCCCATGACTCTGTAATTACTAGGACCTAGGCAATCTAATATTCTACCGGGAATCCATTTTTCCCCTTTTAGGTATTGTCGATACCATACATCATCCCCTTTTTCCCCGACACACCTATTCGCCCCTTCCACAGAATCTACCTGTCTTTGTTGGACTCGCTGTACCTTGGTTTCCCTATCTGGTTTGATAGTGTCCAGCCGTGTACGTATACGCCTGCCTAACAAGATCATCGCCGGACTTTCTCCAGTTGTGGAATGTTCTACGTTCCTATAGTGCAGTAAATATGTCCAAATGGCTTTATCTATGTTTTGTTTTTCTGTCATAGCTTTCTTTATTACTCTTTTTAGAAGTCTAACGGCATTTTCTGCTAATCCGTTTGAAGCGGGATGGTAAGGGGCTGTAAATATGTGTTCAATTCCGTTAGTTTTTGTAAAATCGTGAAATTCCTTCGAAGTGAACTGTGTACCGTTATCACTAACTATCTGTTTAGGTAAACCCCATCTACTAAACAACTCAGTTAATCTATCGATCAGATTGAACGCTGTAGTGTTTGAAACATTGAATACCTCCAACCATTTGGAGGTGGCGTCCACCACCACTAGGTATGTTCTACCGCCTATAGGTCCCATGTAGTCGATATGTATCCTACTCCAGGGTCTGTTCGGCCAGGGCCACATGCGTGGTGCTTGCCGAGGCGGCGCATCTGCCTGGGCCGCGCACACTTCGCACCCCCGACACATTTTCTCCACTGATTCATCGACGCCGGGCCACCATACATAACTTCGAGCTAAAGCTTTAGATTTTACTATACCCATGTGCGGTTCGTGTAACATTAATAATACCTTACCCCTACACGCTTCCGGTACTACTAGTCTATACCCCCACATTAAGCACCCTAATTCTTCATAAAGTTCCTTTTTCCTATTGAAGTAAGGTTTTAACGTTGTAATCTCACATTCACTTGGCCAGCCATCTCTTATATAACTTAATATTTTTGACAACTCCCCATCTCGCATTGTGTGACATTTTATTTCATTATAATCTAATAACAATGATTGTTGCACGAAGTGTAAATGAGTTTGCTCCGGCGGCACGGCCGTAGTTGAATTACTTGATGCTAGCGGTAATCTAGAAAACCCGTCTGCTCCGTTTTGATCGGTGCGTACGTACTCGATAGTGAACGAATAAGCTGATAAAATAATTGCCCATCTTTGCATTCGGCTCGCAACCATGGTCGGTATTCCGATATTCGGGCCAAATATTGATACTAATGGTTTATGATCCGTACGTATAATGAAGTTACGGCCGTATAAATACTGATGAAATTTATTCACACAAAATATAATTGCTAGCGCCTCACGGTGTATTTGAGAATAGTTTTTTTCCGCTACTGTAAGTGTGCGTGACGCATAGGCGATCGGCCGCTCGCCTCGTTCGCTGGGCTGTGTCAGTACCCCCCCCACCCCGCGCGCGCTTGCATCACACGTTAATATTAATGGTTTTCGAGGTTCGTAATGCGCTAACACTTGTGCCCCCGCTAGTATATTTTTTATTTCCGCAAAAGACTTTTCACACTCTATCGACCAATCCCACTGTTTACCTTTCTTTAACAGTTCGTAAAGTATTGCTAACTTACAACTCATATTCCTAACGAATTTTCCATAAAAGTTAGTTATTCCCAAAAACGATCTTAATTCAGTTATGTTTGTCGGGCGGGGAATGTTAATAATAGCCTGTACTTTGGACGGATCTGTTTTAATTCCCTCGTTGCTAATGATATAACCCAAATACTTCACTTCTTTCACTAAGAACACACATTTATTACTTTTTAATTTAAGGCCGTAACGATGCAATCTACAGAAAACCTCCTCTAGTGCTTCTAAATGTTCTCGTTTGTTTTTCCCACCTATTATTACATCGTCGAGAAATATTTCTACATTAGGAATTCCCTTCAACAAATTGCACATAATACGTTGAAAAATGCCTGGACTTGACGACAGCCCGTACACTAATCGATTATACCTATACAGACCCCTATGGGTGTTTATGACGGTAAATTTCTTGGAATCATCTAGCTCAATTTGGTTGTAGGCTTGGGATAAGTCTATTTTAGAAAAATAAGAAGTACCGCTTAGTTTAACTATTAGATCCTCGATTCTGGGTAATGGATACCGATCCGTTAGTAAAACAGGGTTCACAGTCGCCTTATAATCAGCACAGATTCTCAGAGACCCGTCGGGTTTATTTACCGGTACCAGTGGTGAGGCCCAGTCGGAGCAGTCGACGGGCTCGATGATGCCGTCGCGCAGCATGGCGTCAAGTTCGTCATCGAGCCGGCCCAGCAGTGCGTACGGCACTGGTCGTGCCCGGTGGAAGACCGGCGTTGCACCCTCTCGGACCCGCAGCGTTGCCTTGCCTCCAGTGTACCGTCCCAACCCACCGTTGAACAACTCCTTAAACCTGTTTAAGAGTTCGTTTATTTCATTAGACATATTAACTTCTTTCCACTGTACATTATTGCAACTACTGAAGACTGGTATTTTTATTTTCAACTCTGCTAACCACTGACGGCCGAGTAATGAGGTGGTACCTCCCCCTATTACAAATAACTCTAATTGTTTACTACAATCACCGTATCTAACCACTGGTTTGATTACTCCCAGCGGTTTAATTTTTGTGCCGTCATAAAAATTTAATACAAGATCACTTAGTTCTAATTTATGAACACTGAAATACTTATTATACGTTCTCTCACTAATGCACGATACCGCTGTGCCGGTATCAATCTCCATTTGAATAGTAATATTATCAATACATATAGGCAACTTTACCGCTCGATAATCGTTCAAGCACATATGATGGAAATCCTCTTCCTGCGACACCTCCTCGCACGGCTGATTTTCCCTCGCCTCTCCGTAGTTCACCGAAGAGCGCCTGAAACCGGCGCCTCCTCCTCCATTCGTCGCCCTGTTCGGGCATACACGTCGCAGGTGTCCCAGCCGTCTACAACTGCTGCACTCGTAGTTACGGAATCGGCAACTAGTGTAAGTATGTTCCGTTGCCCCGCATCCCTCACAGTTGGAACGACGACCGCCACCTGAGCTGCCACCGCCAGCATGCGGTCTCGAGCTGAGCGCGGAGCTGTGACGTGCTGTCGCCGCTCTGTTACCGCCCGCGCTGCGGCCCGCCCGCGCTCCACGCAGCGCTTTCCGTTCAGCGCCACCGCCGCCGTTATCTCCGCCGCTGCCGAGCGCATGCACCGCCTGCCCCGGCAGCGAGCCGTTGCCCGCGGCATCACCCCCGCTGTTCACCGCTGCTTTCGACTCCACCGCGGCTGCATCCCGCTCCGCCGCTTCCAGTGAACTCGCCAACCTTACAGCGTCCGTGTATGATACTGTGTCGGCCTCCGCAAACAGCCGTTGGCGAATTATGTCGCTCCGCAGTCCGCAGACAAACTGATCTCGCAGATTATCATTTAATCCGTCTTTGAACTTGCAATGCCGAGCGAGTTTCTTGAGCTCGGCTAGGTACGTGGCTACGTTTTCCTCGCTGGACTGTCTCCGTTGTCTAAACCGATAACGTTCTGCAAGTACTGACGGCGTCGGTTCTAGATGTTTCCGTACAAGGTCAACCGCCTGGTCAAATGTTAACTCCGCTGGCTTTTTGGGACTCGCAAGATTGCATAATAATTCATATGCCTCATCCCCCATGATGGCGATTAGTGTAGGCAATTTAGTGTCATCACTGATTTTATTCACTTTAAAGTACATGTCCAAACGGTCCACATACACTGACCACGTGCCCGACTTTAGGTCGAATTCCTTTATTTTGCCTATTGACATTGTTTAAAAAAGTTCGTACGCTTCGACACTGACCGCGAAACACTCGTTTAGCACGCGAATTGGTCTGAATTTAACAATCCTCGTCGCCACTGTAATGTTCTCAGGGTCCGTAGGTAAATAATACACGCGCATCCAGTAGCACAGTTATAATTCAACTAATCTACAGAAGCTTGAATCTACCGACACGTTGTTACTTATACAATTAGTATGCAAGTACCCACATTACATTTACAAATTATAGAGGATAATCTTATATAAAAAAGTGATTTAAATTATTTTTTATTCTTTTAATTCTAAAAAAGAACACCCGCACTATCAAAGGTTAATCTACGTTTACCGAGGTGGGTTCGTGAATCATTTAGGATTTGAAAAGAACGTTTATCATTGTTTTTTCGTCGTCTTTTATACAACTTACATATGGTTGGACTGGAAGCCGATTTCAATATACTTCAATAGATGACGAATATTATGATGATCTAAAATTATTTTTTTACTGAGTCTTCTTAAGAAGATTCTCTCAATTTCTTGCCATAAAATAGCTGAACTGCGGTTACAATAAACAGCTTTAAGAGTTATCCAGACAAGTAAACACAACCCAGCCAAAGATCACAGAACGAACAACCAAAGTCCCACTTATACGCCACAGTCGGTATTATGCGCATAAGCAGCAAATCAGCTTAACTCACCCGTGACCTCTGCAAGCCGCTCAGCGCCGCATACACAGCAGATCACGAGAAAATCTTACTGCATTGTAGAAATGGTATATTTTTGTGATTATAAATACTTACATTACGATTTTTTTGAGATCGCTTGTATCGGTGAGGCCGCCCATTGTAACATCCTAATATAGCTCTTTCAAATTGATATTATTTTGTAAGTTTATATGGTGTACAATAACGAGTGTGCTATTCAATTCAATTCATTTCTATTCTAGTGTTTTTATTTTCAGCTTATCGCTTGAGGACTTCAGTTTAAAAAAGCAGGTGTTTCTTCAGATATTTCTATATATTTAGAGATAGATAGGAAAACTAACAGCTGTAACAGATATTTAACAAAAAAAAATAATGATGGTGATGCCTATGTGCTAAAACAAAATGTTGATGAGAACAAAAAGGATGCAGTATAATAATGTCTTAATGGTTTTTAATTATTTTTTATATCTTTTCTGCCCCCTGTTCGTTAGCCTTACCTTTGACTGATATTAAAAAGGTTGATGATTTAATACAGATTGTTGTTTATAGTAACAAAATAACATCAAATATGTTTCACAGGAAGCTACCAATGTCATGTTAAAAACACGTCGAACTCATGTCACACACTTACCATAATTACATTATAACCCAACGTGAGTTAGACCCACAATGGCTAAGTTTCAGCGAGCCAATTTTCATCAAAACTTTAGGATCGCTCAAATTTAGATCGACTTCACAAAGTTCTACCTTAGATGGATATTAGTTTCCATTCAAATGTAATGAGATAAAAAACATCATACTTATATAAAATTGTAACGAAATGAAAGCAAAAAAATTAAAGATATTAATTAAAACAAGTAGGGGAGAGCGGGGCTAGAAGTTACCGGGGTAAGTTGTTCCGATTGAAACCACTCCGCGAGGAATAGAGATAGGAATGTTGAGTAAACACGTCAAGAAATGCAATGCCACAGCGCACTGACGGCGGCCATTTTAGACAGGCCAGTGGAGCTGGGAATATTGGATCCGCAGGACGTGCGTAGCTGATTCACGTAAGTAAATATTTTCGTAATTAACAATTTTGGTCTGTTTCATGAATTTTAACGATTTGCGTTTAGTGTTTTATTGTTTCGATTTGAGGATTTATCTATTGTTGTGATACACTATGCGTAAATGACGTATGTTTAGTCACCTAATCTATATTTTGTTTGTTTTGTCAACTCGTATGATTGGGGCAAGATGTTCCTTTTTTCTGGGGCAGGTTGTGACCTCGGAACAACTTGCCCCAACTAATTTTGTTCCAGTAATGAATCGTCATCATCAACCTATTGATGGACATAGGGCTCTATCAATCAGCGCCATAATGAGGTATATATATTGTTATTTTCTTTTACAGTATGCGGACTTACAAAAGAAAAACTACCGAGGATTAATAACCAAGGAATTGCTGCAAACAGCCGCAAATGATGGCAAAAAAAATAAAAACAACAGATTTGTAAAAAGTGGTAACAAATCGTGAAGAAAATAATCACAACTGGCTACAAAAAAAAAGAGTTGTATTTAAGGCAGAACAGGAAGTTATGATGGCAGACTATAATATTAAAGTTTAGCTCAATTTTCTTCGGCCTTCTAACAGAAGAACTAAAAAAAATGGTGTAAAAATGTGGAGTAAAATTCAGTGCTTACAGTATTTCACCATCTTGGCATAAGAATAGAAAACCTGGTCTTGATTGGCTAACAGGTGAAATCTTAATCCATTTTAATGCTTCCTAATGAAACTTCAGAAGATATATCATAATCACAGTTATTTGTTTTTTGCCTATGATGGCATTTTTTTCATTATTATTATTTTATTGATATATTTAGCCTAAGACAAAGCAATATAGTTAATTACTGAAATAATTATCAAGGTTGATTAGCTGCAAGTTTTTTGATAAGGTCCTAATGACTAAATGTTGAATAATTGATTAAGTACAAATTAAAGTTACTTGTTAAAACATACAAATGTTAACCGTTATTACGTTGGATATTGTTGATTATTTACTGCTGAATAAACAGACTTAATTTCGTCGTTTATTGTTGTTTATTTCACAAATAAAACCTTTAACAGATATGGTAACAACTTACCCCGGCTCGTTAACAACTTGCCCCGAATCGGGGTAAATTGTTACTTTCCGACTTTGGTCATAAAAAAATTTATAACAAATAAATCACACAATAAATGGCCCAGATAACTATCTTAATAGCAAAGTTAAATATGTAGGTTAATATTAATCACAAAAAAAGAATATTAAAATCAAGTATTCTTAACAAATTTTGAGGTTAACTGAAAATCGGAACTTCTAGCCCCGCTCTCCCCTACCTATTGGAAAAAGTTAGGTGATCATTATTCTGTAGAAAATGTCTAATGACAAATCGAGTAAATGACGTTTCAAATACAAGTTTCAGTCATTTGTAATCGACTTAGATTTTTGTATGCGAGGTAAGAATATCAAATGGTACGGTAGGTAATGTTCATTTTAAAAATTATGAAATAAATGCCTCAACTTACTCTCCTTCTCTTGAAAATAGAATCAACCTCTTTATAGTTTTTTTTTTACTATTGAATACTGCTCTCAACCATTTCACACATGATAATAATATGATGTTCACACCTTGATCAAAATAAATCACTGCTGATTTGAAACTAAAAACTACATAACAAGAATTCGCTTAATTTTATATTGGATAAATTAATATCAAGTAAGATAATCAATCGCATTAGTTATGGTTTACCAAGCTAATTAACGAACGAAGCTAACACAGGTAATAAACGAGTTAAAGTAAAGTTATTTTTAATCTGTGTTTGTGAGTACACGTTGGTAAGTTCTTTGCTGATTGAGTCATTTATTGGTTTTGAAAATATTAATTCGTTGCTTGCTCACATTAAATGTCTTTTCATGTGTAAGATCCTGTCAGTTGCTGAATATCTTTTTGGGTTTGATTTCGTAAAAAAAGCGCTCGTTGCTGGATTTGCCCAATAAACCCATTTTGCGTGAGGTTGGTTACCACGTTTTACTGTCATTGTATTTACCACTACAACATGTCAGATATTATGGTGGTAAACATTATACAGGGTGTTAGTGTAGACACCGTTATCACTAAAACCATAGGTAGTTGACTTAATTATAACAATGTTTATCACACTAACACCCTGTATACAACTACTGCAAGACTTGCTCGTTCTTTTTTCACCATTTTATTTTGGTGACGTATGTATTACCCAGTATCTGGATTGTGGAGGTCAGATTGGTGCTCCTCTTAAAATACTGCTATTCGTCTGCATTAACATAATGCAGACGAATAGCAGTAAGCCAACCCCGACGTATTTGGAAATAGACTCGACTGATGGTGTTATAACCCACACATTGCGGTTATTTACATATTGAGATAACTTCTAATAACAAAGTGTTCCGGTATCACCATATTATTATTCCATTTTTATTTTTTACTAGCTTCTGCCCGCGGTTTCACCTTTGTATTAATTTTTTTTCTAAAGATCTTTTATTTTTTTTTAATTCAAAGTATCATGTAATTACTATTATGTACACACCTACAAAATAAACAAACAAAAGAACAGTAAAACAATTATAGGGCATCGAAAATCTCATCCGCATCGCTGACAACGGGAAAAAGATGAAATTGCATACTAATCTGTTCAACAGATTTGGCCTTTTTAACCGACTTCAAAAAAAGGAGGAGGTTCTCAATTCGGTTGTATGTTTTTTTTTTTTTTTTCTTTAGGGTTTGTTACCTCAGTACTCCGTCATTTACGGACCGATTTTGAAAATTCTTATTTTATTTGATAGGGTTATACGGACAGATTGGTCCCATTTTTATCAAAACTCATATCTGATGAGGGATCTTCGAGGAATTGAGGGAACTCCTCAAAAATTATAGGTACCTACACACGCACCGATTTTAACATTTTCATTAAAAAATCAAGCATTTTCATTTGGAAAGTATCATTTGGTGAAGAAAAACTGATGAAAAAGACAGGCAACGGAAATCTTTAACGCATAACAGCGTACCTACACACGCACCGATTTTAACATTTTCATTAAAAAATCAAGCATTTTCATTTGGAAAGTATCATTTGGTGAAGAAAAACTGATGAAAAAGACAGGCAACGGAAATCTTTAACGCATAACAGCAAATTATTCGCAATTGCTATACCCAGATGTCTATGCCGAGCTTTTGTATTTTATTCCATAACATATCATTACGCCTGTCTATTTTAAAAGGGGCCCGGCAGAGATGTACAGATTAATGTTTAGAAAGAACTACTTTTGCAATTGTTAACCGATCTCAATGATTCTTTCAAGTTTTGAAAGACTTTCTTTACATACGAAGAAACTAAAAATTGCAAAATAAAAACTTTTTTACAAAAAAAACAACCGACTTCTTAAAAAAACACTAACAGGTGAAAAATAACTCCAGTTTCGGAAGTCGGTGGCCAATGAACGAAACAAAACTACCAAAGCCACAGACTACCGAAACTGGAGTTATTTTTCACCTGTTAGTGTTTTTTTAAGAAGTCGGTTGTTTTTTTCTAAAAAGTTTTTTTGAGTTAAAAACTTGCAAACATTAAGACAGTGCAATGTAATGTTAAAATTTAGGACTAAAGTTTTGTTAAAATGACATTAAAGTTGATCTATTTTCTCAAAGGAAACAAGGAATTAAAACACATCACAGGGATAAGGATAAGAGTCACCGTGGCCCCAGAACGCAAAAGGCATTAGGAAGAATACGGATGGGTTTTAGTCAGTAAGAGTCTGACACTATCTTCTGCTTCACCCAGAACGGGAGGTGTCATTTGATGATTTCCCAACCTTAAAAAAAGGGATAAAAAGCATCCCTTGTGTTAATCCAGGAAATGGTCTATCGGTTTTAAATACAAGATAGAGTAACAAATCTCAACATGTTCAAAAACGTTCACGTTCTAATATGAATAGCATGACTTAAACTTAAATTCCGAAATACAACTGCCTACAAAAATATAATAAGAAGGGACATAAATCTTTTGAATAAAGTAAACCCGCATAAACCTCCCCGCGGGAACATTCACAAGAAAGAAACAAAATTGCTTTCATACTAAAATATTTGAGAGACACCATACCACCTTATTATTGCACAGTACTCCCCATAATTTGTTCAACGCTCCTTTTACCATATCTTAGCAGGTATTACTTACAACAGAAGTTCAATTTTTTCCCAGAGTATGTTCACCCTTATCTGAATGTAAATTCGTCCTAGCTGCATGCAAATCGTTCGTTTATTAAAATCAGCAAAACATTAGAGTTTTGAGCAAAAAGTTACGATACAACAGCGAGCGTCAGTGATAAGACGGGAATGTTTTTTGGAAAATATCTATGTAGTTGCGAATGTCTTGGCTATTTAGTTTATTTTTATTGAATCACTTGATTTTTGGCTGCTAACTGCACAAATCAGGATAACTAGAACATCCCACAAAAAAATCTCCCCTAACATTACATAGCATCGAATTATATGTATTATGGAAATTTAATTTTTATCGGAATATATTTAGTGCCAATTAGTTTTAAAAAAAAATAACATGTAAAAGTATCTGGGAAGATCTACTTACAGAAATAAATATCATTTCATCATTTCATTTCATCATCATCATTTCATTTAATTTCATCATCATCATTTCATTTAATTTCATCATCATCATTTCATTTCATTTCATCATCATCATTTCATCATTACATTTCATTGAATGCATACTGTGTCTTCACTTATACTTTTTTTCACAGAGAGATTATTGTTGAACAGTACTCATCATCATCTGCCTAGCCTTTTCCCAACTATTTTCGGATCAGCCTCCAGATTAACCGTATGCAGCTAAATACCAGTGTTGTGTTGTGTTATTTTTTTATTTTTGTCTTTAGTTTTTTAATCTTTTCTTGTTTTTTTTTTATTATTATCTGTATTGCTGTTCTTTTGTTTTATGTTCTGTGCATTCAAATAAAATATTTTCGTTCTTTTCTTTCTGTTTTACATGGAGCGACGGGCTACCACGGGGACCTCCTCAACCCAGTGACTGGGTAACACGGTACGCCTTGGTTAAACTGCCCCCCTAGCCAAGTTACAAACGATTCGAATCTATTCTCTTTCTACAATCGAGAACGCCTCAAATCCCTTTGTTTTGACCACGTGACTTATCACCTTTCGCTAAGTCACGTGGTCAAAACAAAGGGATTTGAACCGTTCTCGATTGTAGAAAGAGAATAGATTCGAATCGTTTGTAACTTGGCTAGGGGGGCTGGTTGTCAGATTTTCGAGCTTCTGACTATCTGTAACGATTGTCATAGTTCTACAAATGAGAAAGGGGCCAACGGCTTGCTTTACGTCCTTGCTGAGGCACGGAGGAGTTTTGGTATGTAATTAATGGTCACCCATACACAGACCAAGCATATAGGCCTTAAAATAATATCTTTGTGTGTAAATCAATGTTTCTAGAAATATGTCTTGCCTGAAAATATTGATACAATTCAAAGTGAGTGTTGAGAAGTGAGAACCACCAATAAAAGGCACACGTACAGCTCGAAGGTTTATTGCTACTACAATATTAAAACTTCAACTAAAAATGGCGGACTAGCGCGCGTACATAAAAAAGATGTGCGCGGTCCCGGTGCTATGATGGCTCTGGCGTGGCGACGCGGTCGGCGGGGCGCGCGAGTCGGCACCGCGCGATGTCCACAGCGTTCCGCAAGGTGGCGCTAGCGCGCGGGGCTCACATAGCGTGAACAGTGAGTTTAGAAAGTTTATCTCATTTATGCTTTTCATTAGTGTTGACATAATAAGTCGTTACATGTCATGACCATTAATATTGCAACTGTCATCACGTACAAATAATATCATAATTATTCCCACAAATACAGTTTTCACAACATTCCTTAATTTAAAACATTAAATCGCATGACGGTAAAAGCTTACGCTCCATATTACCTACCCATAAATGAAAACTACAATTCACAACATACGTTGGCAAATTATTTCATTAATTTTCATTTAATTAATTTCCACTGTGCTACAAATGAGTTGAATAAATTAGCAAACGCATAAAATAATTTATTTTCGAAGCCGTCGCGACCACACGAGAACAACTGGCATGATTCAGCAAAGCATTACTAAAGTTTAATCATTTACAAAAACACGTTTTAACTGAAATCGTGTTTTGTTAAGCTATTTTATATTAATAGTAACTACTGTAAAACGGGTGGTGTATTCTGATTATTAACTAACAATGCTTACGATATATAAATACAACTAGCAGTGGTCCTGTTAAAGTGGGAATACAGGGAAAAGTAGCCTATGTGTTAATCCAGGGAGTCGGCTAACTCCATACCAAATTTTATTAAAATCCATTCAGTAGTTTTTACGTGAAAGAGTAAAAATCATCCTCACAAACTTTCGCGTTTATAATATTAGTAGGATTACTGTGCCATAGATTTTACTTGAATATTATAGGCTACAGACTTTTCGTAGCAATGTCGTAGCTGCTACGCCAGAATCTACGGGTCACGGCTACGCGCTACGAAATTATCTTGTAAACGTAGCGATCTCTCAACCGCCAGTAAAGCCACATTCCTATTAAAATAATTTCTATATGATTTGTGTTTAAAATAATGTTTATAGTATTCTCGTACGTGTTACATTACATTCTATGAGATCGTTACATGAACACTTGGGTGAAGTAAGCTGTAATATTACCCAGCTTAAGTAGGTAGTGATGTTTACTCACTTAAATAATAGCTTTGAAATATTATAAAACTTTCAATAGCAACAGCATAATAAAAAATAGTATTACTATCGGTCAAGTACTCACCTTCACAACCCAGTGACAATGAAACTACGGTACGGAACGATACAGTAAAACTAGTAGGCTTTCGAATACCTGTTAGATATTCGAAAGCCTGAGTCTGAATACTACCAGTATAACAACTAATTGCAACCGGACCAACGGTTTAACGTAATTTCTGACACATGGGGTTTCGATGTGTAATCAATGGTTACCCATCCGCGTACTGACCTTGGCACGCAAAACTTAACCTTGGATCCACCAGTGTGGTAGTTATTGTGTAGCCAAGGGTCCCGTATACATAGTATTAAACATATTTAGTGGTCTGGTGCAATTTGAAATATTTATAGTGCTGAAAATAACACATTGAAAACAATATAGCTATATACTGGATTTAGTTTTATGTAGTCACGATACCGCGATCCAAGCTTTTATATTAAAAATTTAATAAGCGCAGCAAATTCAAATTCGCTGGTGGACGAAATTCTAATATAAACCGTTACACTGAACAAACCGCACCTATATAACTTATGTACCTATGTATTATTTTGTAATACCTGCACATAAATTGTATAAGGTTTATTCTAAAAGAAAATTGTATTTTGGAGAACCTTTTACCAAAAAACACATCAAGAAACACGAGTAGTTAAAATGTTTGAGATTATTCACTAGCATAGAATAGAATAGAATACTCTTTATTGTACACCATAAAGACTACCAGCAATCAGTAGGTACCTAATGTTGAAAAAACATTTTTTATTTTATTTATTTAAATAATTTTTTAATCTTGACCTCAATCTTGTCCTGCGGTCAGAGATAAGGTCGACGGTGGAACGAGCTTACCCAAAAGAAGCCTATTAACTTGCGACTTAAACAGATTGGAGTCATATGAACTCGGAAACACCGATGCAGGCAGGGAATTCCACTCCTTGGCTGTGCGCATAATGACGGAACAGGCAAAGCGCTTCGTGCGCATGTGTAGAACTTCTACAAGGAATGGGTGATAACCTGCAGGGCGTCTGGATTCCTGATGGAAGAAAGGAGATGGTGAGATGTAAATATTAAAATAAGATAATATCTTTCCTTAGATAAGGTATTATTTAACATACTGGTGCAAATGTTACAATTATTTAAATGTAGAATAAAATTAATCCGCCGAGTAGAATTAAAACACTTTATTTCAATAATAAATACGAAATCACCAACACACTTTCAAAATGAAAACCGACTGCAAATAACTATTTTTTTAGACAAGGTCACTTTCAAACACCTTCTTTATTGCAGTCGGTTATATTAAATCTAAAACTGAACTAAAATTTAAACCTCCAACCGAATCAAACTGCTTGAAAAGTGATCTGATCTACGTTTTTTTTTTTTTCATTTAGGTAAGTGTATAGGTACATTGTTTTGGCATCCCCACATGTCTATGTCAGAAAGAATATGGCCGATCTTACCAAGTGGCTATCACCACATCATTTAAAATTTAAAATGTTGAATGAATAACCTTCCAAGTCCTTTCAACCTTTTAAGCTTCAAAGCGTGCTAAAGAATTGAACACATGCATAATTGCATACACACAATCATTTATTTATTACATTTAGTAAATGGCCGAAAAATCAAAATAATATTAATCCTGCTATACCATTTTCTTATAGTATGACAAATCAAATCAAATCAAATCAAATCATTTATTTGCAAACATGGGTTTTTGGTACATAGCTGTTCTTTTTTTTTTACATAATTAAGTCCTCCACATTCTCCCGTCACATGGGCATGCAAATTTTAATAAATTCAAAAACTTAAAAAAATAAAATACGAATGACTTCAAATAAAATAATGTCAAAAATGATGACGACGTAGGAGAATGCGTATTTTTATTATGTCACTAATACATACTACATACATACATATATAACAATAGCAAGGCGCAGTCTGAAACCTTAATATAAGCAAAATCGTACCCATAAATAATATCTCGCAGAATTTTATTAACCTGCATCATGCATTCACAATTGGATTCGAAAGAGAATGAATGTCGTGGGGAAAAATTAAATTATAATTTCATGAGAGCGGTCTTACTTCTAATCTGACTGCCTACAGAAGGCGAACTTTGTCGATATCCATATGAATTTCCATTATCTTAAATCCAGGGAAAGCCATTCGTTTCAAACAAAAAATTACTTCTCTCTACGTTTCATTTCTTCTGTTGGAAACATTTGTGGGAATGAGTGTGCTTAAGCTATGTAGGTATTTAAAGCTTCTAAAAACTATGAGAGTAATGTTCGTTATTCGAGAATAGAAGTGAAACTATACGAGCAGGGTGTAGAACATTTTTATAAAAAAAGTTCCAAGAATTTTACGGTTATGACCTTCGTCGACGCCCGATAGTTTTAGGGTTATATCATTTTAACTCCAGCTCAACTATACATACTGTAAAATTTTGACGTCTGATATTTTATTTTTATGCGTATCCAATGTGCACAGTATTGAAAATTCATAAAGTTGAGCTGTAAAAATATTGAAAGATTTTATTTTGCCTGTTTGATGTTGTTTTTTCTAGTAACTGTGATTTTGACTTATATTTCAATAGAATGAGATACCAGCTTATACTATTTATATTACCACTGATGTGTGTCTTCTATTCTGTGAATGTCAAAGGTGAATTGGACAGGATGTGTGTCTTGTACTTATAAATGTAACAAACAAATTAACTTTTTAGTTTTTCGCAGACATCATTGACGTCAGTGAAGAAAAACATCACAGGTAACCTGAACTAATAGTTAACTAGCAGACGTCCCGCGGTTCCACCCGCGTAGGTCCCGTTGCCGTGGGGATACAGGGATAAAAAGTAGCCTTTGTGTTAATCCAGGGTGTTAGCTTACTCCATATCAAATTGTATTAAAATCCATTCAGTAGTTTTTACGTGAAAGAGTAACAAACATCCATCCATCCATCCTCACAAACTTTCGCGTTTAGTACTAGTGTAGGATTAGTAGGATATAAGTTTTAAATCGTCAACCCGCTTAGAGCAAGCTTGGTTATTAATGCTCGATCCTTATCTCAATACTCAATACTTTATTGCATTCCATAATGTGTACATATAATAGTTGTACTCTGTATGAGAAGAGGCCTTTGTTCTGCAGTGGGACAAAAACAGGCTGGTAACACATTACACCACACATTTATAACTTCACGCCTGTAATTCCAAAGTGTTATGCAAGCTTACCTGTTAAATACAGATACAGACTTCGGCTGCTGCTGAGAAATTCCAGATTAAAAAACTCAAGAACGCTTTTTCAGACCCGAGTATCAAACTTAGGTATTTTTGTAAAAATAGCTTAAGACTTTTTGTATCAATGAGAATATTATTAATGTTTGTTAATTCAATGTTTTTCAACTTAGATAATCGTTTTTACTTGAACGACGGGTGAGGAGCGTGGTTACTTATATTACAATTGTTTAAGTTGTTTTTTTATGTGTACCTTCTGTGTAAATATTTCGACACAAATTTATTTCTGTTATGAAAGTCAAAGTCAAATCATTTATTTCAATTAGACCCATAAAATGCACTTTTGAACGTCAGACTTACAAATTAAATAAATGAGAATAGTCATAGTCATAGTCATAGTATTTTATTGATAAGGGATTCTTACAAGTCATATACAGATTCAATATTTTGCTTATAAACAATTATTAAAAATACATTACCTAAATTATTAAACGAATGTCAAACAAGTTAAAGAAGCAAATAAATAGCGGTCAAATAAAAAACAAAAATTAAAAATAAAAATAAAACAAAAACATTAAATTACATTACATCATTATACAAATGTCAAATAGTAAAAATGTCAAACCAATAAAAGAAACAATACACATAAATACGAGTCGCAGACAAAAAACACACAAAAAAAAAATTATTAAAAATCGAAATTAATATGTCATAGTTTACGTAATATAAATTCGTCAAAAGAATAAAATGCTTGCTCGATAAGCCATTTTTTCAAACGACCTTTAAAGCTGCCTAGCGCAGGGGCACCCGAAATGTCTGCCGGCAGTTGGTTATAAACTGTAGGGCCCATAACATGAGTCGTCTTGGATGATTTGGCGAGCGTTCTAGATACCGTCGATGATTGCCCCCTACTTCTAGTGCAATATGTATGACGGCTGCCTACCTTTGGGTACAGGTCAAGGTATAATAATTCTAGCTGCACATTCCATAAGGTAGTATGGGGAAGAATGTGCAAGAAACGAGAAGAATATAAAAGAACTTTAATTTCAAAAATACTTGCCAACGTAGAACAGTTCATTAAAACAGAAACATAGGCAGTACTCCTGCTTAATTACCGTCACATAATTCATACATTCTACATATAATTTGACGGAACAGACACCCTCAGACGCGGTTCGGTAAATGCTTCCGCTCAAAATTGCTCATTGTCTACCTGTCTTATGTCCCACTGAGCCCCCAAATGTACCGGGAATGACAGAGACGCACTCATGTGCATGAAATGCCGTCTCGCTCGTTTCATACTCGACCAATAAGCAGACACGACAGTAGTCAATACCAATTATAAATATTTAATTTGTATTCAATTATTTACGCCAGTTTAAGTATTAAATACAAGGCAGGAACATTACGAATTTAATACTCAGTAATGGAATTTGTGTTTCGTTAATGATACTTGTTTGTACTTTATATAGTATTTTCCGAAAAGAACGAATTGTTTTTAGGTTTATTTTCAACTAAAAAGTGTTAACGAGACAACGTCTGTATGTCTGTCTGTCAGTGGCTTGTATCTCGTGAAGCGTAATAGGTAGACAGACAAAATTTTCACAGAGTGTGTGTTTTCAGTGCCGCTATAACAACAAATTATATCTAAACATGAAACGTAATTTAAATTGCAGGATTATAAAAGACTTAGTTATAATAAATAGTATATTCGGTGTTTGTGTTTGACATGGTACGGAACCCATTGTGTTTAAGTCCTACTCCTACGTGGTCTATTTCTGCTCATTTTGAGATTAAAAAAAATGCCTGAAAGGTTTCAAGGGCAAATACATAATAAAAAGTCGTAATAAGCTTAAGAACGTAATTATGTCATAAATCATGAAATTGCTATTTCCATAAGTGCGTAATTTTAATGTGTAGGTCATATACTCAAGGTCACGGGAAATTACTAAAATTATGGTGAAACAAAATTACATATATTATACTTAAGGTTAATAATGACGTCAATTTGATTGATGTCACCAATTCTGTTTCCATCATGGATATTAAATAAATAATAAATAAATATTCCACAACTTTTTCACACAACGCCATTTAGTCCCAAGTTAAGCTTGAGAGCTTGTGTTATGGGTACTAAACAGCTGATAAACATACTTATATATTTCTAAATACATACATATTATAGATAAATTACACCCAGACACAGAACAAATGATCGTGCTCATCACACGAACATTTGTCCTGGGTGGGAATCGAACCCACGACCTCCGGCATAGCAGTCAGGGTCACTAACTACTAGACCAACAGGCCAGTCAAATATATATATACAAATTACGTGTATCAACCGTAATGACGTTGTATTTTACCATATCAATGTTTCATGAACTTAGTGAAATTATTTATTTGTATTATGTACACCAACAGCACTCATCATCATCATCATCATCATCATTTCAGCCATAGGAAGTCGACTGCTGGACATAGGCCTTCCCTATAGATCTCCAATAAGACCAGTTGGAAACGGCTCACATCCAGCGCGTTCCCGCGGCCTTAAGGAGGTCGCTTGCCGATATGTGGCCTCCACTCGAGAACCTTTCGACCCCATCGGTCATCAGTCCTCCGTTGCACCAACAGCACTATCGCTTAAAATTTCAGTTAAAATGAAAATCGGCATTTTAGTAACCATAGGAATAACAGGTATGAATGGCATTGACACAATGAAAACTAATAGTGATAAAAAGAGAAAAATAAAACGTGTAACAAGAACCCAAAGGCTAACTCTAGAACACTACAAAAGCAAAACAATTTGAACTACACAGAAGTACATTGTTCGCACTATTTATACAAGGTGTTTTTTTTATATTCCATGACTCTAGGGTTATATTCTGTAGGTAAAAATAATACTAAAACTCCTAGAATAGATGGTCCAAAAATGAGATATCATCAATCATAATTAAATTATCAGTTGTTTAGTACCCGTAACACAAGCTCTGCTTAGCTTGGGACTAAATGGCGTTGTGTGAATAGTCGTGGAATATTATTATTAAGTATTATTAATATTATTTTTATTTCCTAATTAGTTCAAAAATTGTCACCAGTACGACGAATCTTCTTTCTAACGTCACTTTTCTGTCACGTAAGGGTTTTTTACATTAATCATCGTGACTTTGTCGAATTATTTTGTATGATAGGAAAAAAAAAAAGAAAAAGGATGATTGAAACATAATTCATATGCCAGTTGAATCATACCCTAGAGTTATGGGATATCAAAAAAAAACACGTTGTATAGGGAACGTCTGTTATGTACCTACATAACAGACGTTCCCTATACAACGTGTTTTTTTATTAAGTATTCTCCGTAGTGGGTACCTACCCACTACGGAGAATACTTATCTTCTTTTATAGCTGGATTTGAAAACAAAGAACTTCTTCGGAATCGAGAATTATCACAACCTGAAGTTTTTATAATTCTATGTTATAGTATTTTTCCGCATAATTTTGACACACGCGGAAAAACTACGAAGGCACTTTACTTGATTTAATTCTCTTTCTATCTCTCATTACTTCACTGGACACCATACTAGTACGAAAGACTCGTAATAGTGATAGGTGTTAGGGCCTTACGTTTTCTTATCGTACTGAGACGCCGCGCGTTCTCAACGCAAATAAGCAGATAGTTCATTTATGTTTCGTTTCAACAGGCCGACCGGTTTGCGTTTGCTGAGCGTACTGATTGCGTTCTGCGCGCGTCATCAGTGAGTTAAAAAAAGTCGTGTGCAAAAGGGTCTTACATAGTACAGTCAGTGAGCTACGTTGCATAACCCATTACGTTCCCCGTATATTTCTTCTAAGATGGATCATTTAACGTAGCTCACTGTCTGTGCTTAACGTAAGGATGAATTATGGACCCTGTTGGGCATATATACAGTTGTCGAACGTCTTTTTAACTATGACCACTCCAAATTAACCCATTAATGGCCAAAGGCATCCACTTATTTCTGACATTAGTAAGTGGTAGTAAGCGGTAATGGTAGTAGTATGTAAGTGGTAAATAAGAAATAATGTACACAGTTATTCAATTAATAAATCCTATTGGTGAGTTGCATGTAAGAATCCTAGCATGGCGTTTTGTAGTTTCTGCGTACCCCTATGGGCAAAAGGCGTGTTTAAGTTAAATCTCGTTTTGTAAGTTGTAAATAGCGGCATTTACCTTCCACTTTTTATCACAGTTGCGTTATACTAGAATACTGTTTCACCTCTATTGTGACAAACGTAACAACCCGGGAACAATGGTGGTAATAATTGTGGCATCCATTTTCCACTGCGCTGGGCCCAAATCACCACAAAGTACTGCACGTTGCCTAATTATTATTGCAGTCTTAGATATTTGTATGTACTCGTTACATATAGGGTGAAAAGAACCTCGAAGTGATCGAACCAGTAGTTCAGCTGGATTCATTAAAAGTCACCGGTGAAGACTTGAGTGAAGTTAACTGTCAATGTCGAGCATTAGTATAGGATGAGAGCTCAATTCGGCTATACTTTACCTCCATTTTTAAGGGGTCATTGTTACATAATAGCGCAACAGCTAATTTATTAAATGAAAGAATTGAAAGTTACTTACTTTGGTACTTTTTTGCTTAAAATTCCTTTTTTTAGATAGAATTTATAATTTTCTAAGACGTTGTAAATAAAGAAGAAGAAAAAAAAGGGAGCCCTGAATTGCCTGAATGAGTATTTCATACTTCTGCAAAATTAAAAAAAAACCTTAGCGAACCTAATTTGATAATAACAATACCAGCCTGTTACTGTCCCACTGCAGGGCAAAGGCGTCTTCTCACACAGAGAAGGCTCGAGCATTGATCACCACGCTTGCTCAAGGCGGATTGGCGATTTCAAACTTATATTAACTACAAGTCCAGGTTTCCTCACGACGTTTTCCTTCACCGATGTCAATGATGTCTAAGATAAACTTAGAAAGTGCATATGAATTGAAAAAGTCACATTGGTACTTGCCCGGATTTGAACCACAACCTCGTGCATGAGAGCATGTTGGCGCATTAACCTATGGGCCATCACGACATCAACCTAATTTAATAAATAAATAATAAGATAATATTTTCTATAATAATAATAATTTAAATTTGAACTCTATGGAGTAAAGAATTATGTACTGAAGTCATGGTATATTGGGTTTAGCATTAGTGTCCCTTTCATCCCGTATAACGACAGTTCTTATGGAGATGTCACATACTGTACCTACTAATAAAAATGATTATTGATTGTATAGAAATGATGATAAAATAATATTTATTTTTGTAAATAGGTTTTCACAAACACTTTTACACGTCATTTTTAACTAGTAGATGAGATCGGAGTTTCACTATCTGACTACTCTGAGAAGAAACACCGAAAGAAACTCAGAGGTCATAGTCTCTTTAAAAGTCCAGACATTATCTTGGTCAAATCATGTAAGAACCATGCAGATTAGTGTCTGCGATGGTCTTTTGAGGAAAGAACAACACAGATATTATTATTATAATCATTTATTTCGAGCAACAGGGCTCATATGAGGGGACCAGATCAGTCAGTGCAAGCATTTGTTAGTAATCGTGAGCTCAACGTGGAACTTGGTTAGAGATGAGGTATTATGATGGAGATACTAGACATAAATGTAATTCACAAAACCTAAAAAATGTTAAATCAAGATAGAAATGTATTACACGTACCATTTGTTTCAATGCTAATGCAGTAAAAAAGTTAAGCATGAATTAATAATATTTTATCATTCATAAAATAATGGCTTCACTACATAATGTGATTTGTTACATTTTGGCGGAACTATTTTTTCAAAATTCTAACAATAGGTATGTTGGTTCGAGTTATTTCTACGAGTATTTCCGCAAGTATAACGTTGTAGTAAGACTATTTAATAAAGGCTTATTGCAGGATAGTAATAAACACATGACGAACAGTTTGGCGTTGTAAAACTGTAAATGTAATGTATGTATTTGTTGGTATTTTATGTAAACATATTTCAATTCTTTATTCTTGTTAATATTTATAGCTAGCGCAAAAGTTATGGCGTAATTAATACGCGCTGTAGTAGGTTTTTAACTAGGTAGGTACTATTAACCGTAATTTATATGACTAGAAAGCTAAAAAAATGTTTTAATAGACCGAAATAAATACTCTTTTAAATAAATGTTCCACATAACTTTAATTTTTGTACCTACTGAATTCTTTGGAATTAAGTAGGTACACAAATTAAAGTTATGCGCTAAGCTCACATTTCGTGAATAATGTGTCATGTACAGATGATATATTTTTAATAATAAATGCATGATTGTGAATTTTCATATCGTTTGACAGCATCTAAGCTTAATGTAGCTGTTATGCTGTATTTATTATACACAGCCCAGTTTAAGTTCAGTTTAAATCTCGACATGTTAATCTGTGTAACAAAAGTAGAATAAGTTCATTAGACTAAATTTACACACCGATGTTAATTCTAGACTGACGCAAAATCCGGGTTGAAATGTATTATAATATTTATTTTAAACATAATTAGGCTTAAATCCTTACCATAAAACAGTGGCTAGTTAACCCCAAATTGCAAATGAAACAACCCTCTTACTTCGCCTAATTCCATACGTCCACATAAAAAGATACGCTCGGTACCATAATTGAAATCGTAAACTATTCTAAGTGCAAATAGTTCTATATACACGGGTTTACCAGCCGTGAAACCGCCGTAGTACGGCAATATGGCAGTGAACCGGCCTAATTAGCGACAACGTAGTTTCAAACAACTCCATCTAAATAGTTAGGGGCGAATCGCAGTTGGTACCTCTTTGCAGTTTCCACCGACGCGTCAATTTTTAATTACCTGCCGACATTAACGGGTGTGACTGCTTTTATTTTCGGGTTTGGAAGGTTTTCGGGATAGCGAAGCCTTTCACTGAATACGTATGTTGCGATTACGAATTTAATGTTCAGATTTGTCGTGTTCGTTTTTATTTAGCTTGTATACTAAGAGCATATTTTGCAGAAAGCAACCAAACCACTATAATTAATTTTACTAGTACTAAAAATAACATCGAAAAGAAACCACTAAAAACATTTTGTTAAACTCAATTTCATTAAGACGACCTTTTTCAAAGCCACCAAAAAGTTTTGTTATAAATTACTCTATCGTGGAGCAGTCATGCTAATTAGAATGCAAGTCACCGTGGTGAATGCTGGCCCATCGCAATAATTCTCGCTTAATGACGGGTGGCACTACCAATCGCCGTTTTAGAGCATTAAACACCCAGGATTTATTGATATTGAGCCATTGAGCACATTTCCTCGCGGCACATTGTATTTGAAATGTTAGAGTTCAACGAACCTTGGAATGAAATGGAAATGGTAATTATTATAAAAATAGAGTGTACCTATGTGTGTATATAATATACATGTAATTAAGTGTAACTCTGTCTAATTGTTAGATTTCTAGATTTAAAAGCTAAACACTTATTTTGGAAGTTTTACTTCTTTGGCGCGTTAGGGAAAAAATAAATAACGCTATTTTTGTACGACACGCGCGCACCGTCACGAAAAACCGACACGCTGAAGTTAGCTATGGTCAACATTTTAGTTTTTTTTTTATTGTTAGTGTCGTTTTTTCTACAAACGTAAGTTAACGAGAAAAATATTTTATTTATAAAGATTTTTATCTTGTTGCACCAAAGAAGTATTACTTCTAACGCGTATGCTTAAAAGACACACACTTTCTTTTTAACCACATAATAATATCATTTCATCCAAATCAAGCAAGCCTATTCTTAACAAAGAAAGTCACGCAAATGGCGATGTGTGAATTAAAAAACTCAATCAAACTAAGGCCGGTAATAATTGTGCAAAGTAATCTAAAATACAATTTCAGTTCACCAAAGTCACTTAAGTTCAAAGAAAATAATGCAATTATTTACACACTATTCGCTGCTAACATGCGATAATTTGTAGATTATGTGGTCACGCGAATGTGTATCGTCGACTTGGGCAGTACAGTGGCTCATTGTCCAGGTTTGAAACAAAAATAAATATTATTTCAAGAATATGGAGTCTTCAGTGTGAACTTTGAAAATATAATACCAATTAGAGACAGAATAAAAAACTACTACTGAAAACTATTACCTAACAAAAGAGACCAAAAAGTGCTTCTTGCAATAAAAGGCCAACTCGGAGACTATTTCTAAACTACACTTTACTCACAAATTATCGAGAAATAGCTATTTTATAGTTATTAGACACTCTTTGAGTGATTAAATGTGAGTCGAGCTACAATTCTCAAGTAACTCGAAATTACTAGATCTTATGCCACGACACATTATTTACTTAAGCATACTAATACACCATGTAAGTACAATGCCCTTCAGAGCTGACATGTTTACACAGAATTAAGACGATTCATCTTGTCTACATAGTTTCCGCCGACTTGTGGGTGATTTTCCCCACGGTTGATTATTGTCAAAGTTAGTTCAGACTCAAAGTTAGCTCAGTTTACATTGCGCATGGCGAATACTAAAATGTGGTCGTTGAAAACTTTGCAAATTAGGAATCGTTCGAAAAAAGTAGTGCTTGCTCCTATTTTGAAGTCCCATTGAGTTCAACGTTGGAATGAATAAGAAGTGGGGGTAATTAAAAACTATATGTCTCGCTGGCTGTCGATCGATTTGCTTTACTCTGCTTTTGTATCCTTTCTGTTCCATTTCTAAGTCTGAAGGACTTGGGGTGTACCTACTAATAATACCAGAATTTTTAGTACTTTGTCTGTGCTGTCCCAGTTCTGGGCAAAAGGACTCTTCTTCCTTATTTGTTGCCCTTCTTAGACTTCTACGTTGTCTCGCCAGTGTTTCTTTTCTGTGACGACTCTCCAACCTGTATTTTGACCATTTTAGCCTTTTAAAGTTAGGTACACCACCAAACCAACCAAAGTTTTGCATTCTGTTCTACGCAGCCACATCATCATCACAGCATATTTTCATCATCCATACGTAGATTGCTGTCAGATCAAAAGTCCCCTCCATTCTAGTCGTATCATCATAAATATTTTCTGCATTAGGTACAGTAACTTAAAAATACATTGAAAGATAAGTAGTAATAAAATTAATAGTAATAATTTATTTAATTTTCATAAAGTTTGAACTAGTAACGATCTCTGGCCGGGTCTCAAGTGGCTTTAAGCCCCTACTGTGAGACAATCTGGCAGTGGGATGTATCTAATGAACCGTAATAGGTAGACAGTTAAGAATTTCCAAAGTGTGTATTGCGATTGCCGCTATATCAACAAATGTTAAATAAAAATAAACAAAACTTTAAACACAAAGCCATTTCTATATTAATACCATACAAAATGAAGATGAACTACAACTCAAAAAAAATTAGTTTCAGCAAACAAATCTGTCTCAGATCTAAGCGGGCGTAGAATATTAATCAGAAACACATCTATAATGCATGAGACATAGTTTCAAAAAGCATTTTTTATGTCTAGAACACCCATTTTAAAAGTAAAGTAAAACCCTTCGGGATTGAAAATGTGAAGAAAAATGATTGTCTTTTCTATCCCATTTTTTTGTGTTCAATTTTTTAAGTTATCGCATCATTTAAACAATAACAATGCTTTAAAACTTCACAAGATTTGGTGGTTTAAGTACTTTTGTTTGCACTTACTACAATTGATGCTTAGATGTTCAACCATGTTTTACATAGGGTCAACAATATGTTTTCAGCTTCATACAGGTTCATATAACACATGCATTCAGTCAGAACGCCACCTGCTAGGATGTGATCCATACAAAATCCTTTTGCTTCGTTTACTTTGGTATTTGTATCTAGGCATACAGGTAGGTAACGAGTACTACGCACCTACTCTTTCTGAAGAACACCAGCCTGCATAGCATGAACACCGAAGAAACGGTCTTTGTCGTGTCTCGGAAGAAAATAAATTAAGTGTTCATGCTACGCAGGCAGGTGTATTGAAAGAAATTTGACAGATTGAGGTTCCTGTCTATATAATCTGTCACTTTGCCGATTCGGCTGTAGACAAAGGCCGTTTCTTCGGTGTTCAATGTGTTCATGCTACGCAGGCTGTAAAGTCAGTGTATGTCCTTCTAAGACGTCTCTTTCTGACTGTATTTTCCGCCTTGTTTTGTTAGTCGTCTTATTCATTCTCTCATCGTGACCAAACTATCTATGCATACCTAGTCTATTATTTTTTTAAATACATCTTTTAACAAAAACTATGTTCACTTCTAAAAACGATGTTACCATAGTCTTTGAAATTCAATAACCCAAAACTCAAACTACAGGTTTGTAACTAGGAATTTCGGTGTCCCAGTAATTACCGAGGTCAGATGGCAGTTGCTCTATCCAAAATTCAATATTCAGACGAATTTGGTTACACTAGAAGCTGACCCAAACATAATTATCAATCGGTTAGGTATATTGCAATAAACGAACGTGGTGTCTTGATGGCCTTAAAATAATCTTAATAACATTTTGTCATGGCGCGACTGTAGATAGGGTACAGTCGCGCCGTGACGAAATACTTACCTTCATGGCTCAGTTACTGGGTGACACAATATCCCTTGGTAAGACTGGTTGTCAGACAGATTTTCGGGCTACAACTAAAAGATAGTCAAAAATATTAATAAATAAAAAGTTTTACCAGTTATGTCAAGGTGTAACTTCCAAATGTTTTAACAATTTTATTGCTCTTTTACTCGAGAGTTTTGGGGCATAAGAATTTTTACATAGGTACTCCTTAGCGAAGTTGCAATTTTGATTAAACCTAGTAAATACTTCAGACGCGTTGAAAATCAGGCTAGTAGCCATAGGTTTCGGTGTATCCAACCCCATTTTAGTTTATATTTTATATGGCAGGCCAGTACTTCTAACACTTCGGGTTTGATTCCCACCCTGGACCAACTTTTGTGTGGTGAGCACGATCATTTGTTATGTGTCTGGCTGTAATTTATCTATAATAAGTATGTATTTAGAAATATATGATAAGTATGTTTATCATTTGTTAAGTACCCATAGTAAAAGCACAAAAAAAATGAAGTTAATGTGTTAAATTAATGTAGAAGTCTTCGTTTCGACATAACAATTTTATCATGGGTCTTTTTCAAACTATAGTATCTAAAACACATTATAAAACTAAATAATAATTTCAAAATCTGCGCAGGGTACCTCTGTAACTAGGGCTACTATGTCATCTTACTTTAAGTCTTTAGTGGTTAAATGAAACACAGTTATATTTCTATTAGAGCGCGCGCAACACGTACGTTCGCCTCGACTTCTCTCAGCGTAATGCCGAGCGGCGGTGGGCGGGTTGCAGAAGCACAATACATAATTTATTTATTTATTTTGCAGTACAAAAAACATAATATATACACGAATAAAACTGAATATCAGCATTTTTCAAGAATCATCCTGCCCATCAGACTTTTGAAACGCATTTGCTGGGTAATACGATGCTACATATTATTACGAAACGCCTCACAAATTGTGTTGTTCAACTTTTAAGTACATACTTATCACTTTCTATACATAACCTATTAAACAATAAACTGCCTGAGTACACAAGTTTAGTTTGAACTAATTTAGCTAACGCCCTAGGGAGGCTCAAAAGTTTATCTTAAAGTAAGGATATTAAGCCTTTCGCTTACATTGGGCTATTTCTGAACTACGTGTAATATGGAAAGTGAAACTTTGCTGTGGTAGTAATTAAGATAAACTTTGTACCATAATGTACTTGAACGTAAGTATTTTATTCTAAGAAAAAGTTGAAGGAGTTAAGTTTCGCTGACTAGAATACAGAGACTATTGACAACTTATGCAACCTTATTGAACTTTTTAAATTTAGGGTAACTGGGTAAAACCATGATTGTTTTATAGACCGTTTCAAATATTTTTAAAATAAGGTAAAGATTCTCTCCTATTGAGTTTATAGAATAAACTCAATAGGAGAGAATCTTTACCTTTTCGTAGTTTTTTCGTTGCAGTTACCACGACGTTTATTCCATGTCTATGGATGATAATTTAACAACTTAAAATAACTGAAATAAAATAATATTAATATTAGTTTCCCCAATTAGGTGTAGCTAAGAGTCTGGAACAGTAAACAGTCTAACGAGTTAAATTAATCTAAGTAATTAATCTGCTGCTGCGGCTGCTGAGAACCTCAAGCGGCGTAAATATAGTAACCTTGTTAGTAGTTATACTTTCGAGCCGTTTGGGGTTGAAACTCTTGGGCCGTGGGGTCCGAGTGCTCGTCTTCTGTTTAAAGACATCTCCAAACGTTTGGTTGACGCTTCCCGTGACCCAAGGGCTGGCCTCTACTTTGGCCAGAGGCTAAGCATTGCCATTCAACGTGGCAATGCAGCCAGTCTTTTGGGCACTTTACCAGCTGGCAGCGATGCAGAGGAATTTTTTGATGCTTTGTAAATATTTTTTGTTAGGTTTAGTTATTGTTTTTTTTTTTTAGTGTTTGTATAATATAGTTAAGGTTTTACAGAAATAAATAAATCTAAGTAACATTCCAAATATTATTATTTTCTAATTAAAATAAAATAAATCCACGCCGTCCCTTAATCTTGCACGGACAAATCAAGTTTAAGACCATGTGACTTCGTAATACACAGCAGAACTATAGGTAACGCAAAAAGAAAAGAACATTTTCGATTTTCCTTTAACGAATTCGCATTCTGTATAATCTATCCTACTAAAAATTATAATTAACACAATATCACAAGTTTGCTAAAACAATAACGGTACATTTTCCATTTTGGCCGTTTCGTGCGGGAAACAATCGTATTGACATCCAATTTCCGTAAAAGCAGCAGCGAGGACACAATTTCAACGGGCATTACACTCCATACGTTGACAATGAAGTCAATGGAAAAAAGTCTTAGAAATGAATCAAAGGATTCTGCATGCAACTGAACAAATAGCATGTAAATCCGCCAGTAACCGGAGACAGAAAAAACAGGCTGGCTTCGCGTATTGTAATTGAAACAAAAGTGCTGATGTCCATTGGCCATACAACCTAACTCCAGCTTTAAAATTTACTCGCTAAAGTCGATGTTAGCTTGTGGATCGGTTTGAGGCAATTTGGACAGTTGTTAACGCGGATGTCCGTCGTGCCAGTCTGGATGCGTCGCAGCAAAGTCAATTAACCAAGTGTGAAATATGTAAATGGACGGGAGACTTTTTCGCTCTGTGCTTAGCTACATTTATAACGATTATAATAGATATTTATACCCTTTGACGGTATACCATTTCACAATATAGTAAAGAAGTTCTGACTAGAAATTTATCTACTGCTAGTAGACGCCCATAATTTATAACCTGGGTGTTTAACTTTACAATTACATTATTTTTATGTTTTACATTTTAAGTCATCGAGGAACATTTTTTTAAATTATATTCCCCGTTGCAAGCTAACCTGTCAATGTCGGCCAGAAAACTCCACATTTCATACTTTTGTCGTATTGTATTTTGCATTACAATATTAAACAGCCAATCTTAATACAAATTGAAAAATATGCCCAACTTTTTTTATGGTTTTACCAATTATTTCCCCACACCTCGGGCCAAAACCATTGCCAATCTCTACTTTGGACAAAGGTTTTAATATGGATTTTCATCTTTCAGGACGCCGTATTAGATTATTAGTCTTGCATAATGTAGACCATAACCTGCATAGTGTTTATAAATAGTTGTATTTTCTTTAAAAAGTATCGCCGGAACTGTACCCGATTTTCTCACAAATAATACCTACAAAAAAGTAATTTAAACCCTTAATCTAGATATAACATACAGAATCATAACTCAAACTAACTTATGAGTAAGCAAGAAGTTCTAACAAAACGTAATAAACCACAAAAACTATGTGGGGCAGTCCTAAAAACAAGAAATGCTAATATTAAGTGACGTAAAACCGGAAAACAGAATACTAATGTCTCGGAAACACATTGCATTACAGCACTAGCTCCATAGCTTTGATTTATTGTTTCATAATAAACATTTATTCTGCTATCCTACACGCCGTAAACAAATATCCGACAGCAGAAAACCTCGAATAAATCTTTAATAAAAGTAGCAGAATAAGGAAACTGCCATGAAGTTTTTCGCGCGATAAATACGGTATTGCAATTCAAAGTCAGATATGAAGTACTGCCATGTTATTAAACATATGGCTTATGCCTTCTGCAAGTGGAGTGTAGGTTATTTATAATAACTTTAGTCCAGTTAAGTCCAGACCTTAAATTGGAAGCCGAGACAAATTGGTTGTCCGGTGCTTCGTAGTAGTTTTAAGGATGCAGGGGGAGCAGCAGTGGACTAGGATAAGCTGACTTTATTGATTTAACCTCGGCTAATAAAGGGTGGAACATGGTACCGTGAGTTCAGTACATGATTTTAGAACCCCCAGCAATGAAAATGTTCGGCGGTTTTTTTTGTTTTTTTACAATGTAAATAATTATGGATTAGTCCGTTAATGTCCGTTTCTGTACAAAATCGAATTCTGTTTAAAAACAGTGTATTTAGAGTGTGAGTGAGTGCAGTGTATTCATAGATTGCGGTAATTTTATACCTACATCTTATATCAAGGTTTCTGTCTCTTCCCATAAATTGATATCCACAAAGTAATTTGCAGTTGACTTGAAAAGCTTTACTTTACTCAACTCTCAAATAATAAACCTTTTTAGATGTTCCCCCCTTATATGTCAAGCTAATCCAATAAGATTTGTGTGTCGCTCAAACTGACGGAGAAGTATATCACGGATTCAGTGACTTTTACAGCTGCTCAAATATCAGGCGTCATTTTTATACCAGCAGGTAATGACGAAACATTAGGGACCCTTTATAATTGAGTTAGTCCGGTCCACGGCCCTTTGGGGTCCCTGTGATGTCCCTACATAGGATTTTATTGAATTAGGATAATTTACTGTTTGTTTGATGTCCCAACGTTTTTTGTTTAAGCTTTCAGGTTGAATTTTAAGTAGCGAACGAAAATGAACGTTTTATTTTGTACCAAAATGCGGAAGGAATATTTGTTTAAGTGGGCGGGTCGGTTCGGTAATTGCAGGGGACGACAGTAAGTCATGTGGGTGAAGGTCAAAGCATTAGCTGGGTGGTGCCGATAACACTTGTAATGATAACTTACCTATAATTATGGCGGTAATTTTGTGTCATATATATATTGGTATTTCAACAGAAAATAATAAAGATACGTACTATAATTTACAGTGAAAATAATAATGGGTAGAGCAATTTTCGAATACATTCGATTCCTTCATCATGGTGTGAATAATATCGCCAAACAAAGGCTTCGTAGTTGTAAAATGTATGTTTTCTTTATTGAAACTAAGATCATTATTTCTTAACTTGACTTTCTTTCTTCTAACTTGCGGTGCAATTATGGTAAATTAAGTTGGTATTAATTATGAGTTGGTCTGACTTTTCTGTAAAGAAGTCTATTCTATTTTTAATTAGTGCTAACAAAGCCGATTTCGACTATTCTGCCAGTGTCAAGAATGAATTGGATGTAAAGAAGTAATTACTGACCTTCGTTAAAAGTCAAAATATTGACTGTCAATTTACTATATACGCTTACGTATTACGCTTATCGTTGAGCACACACTACTTGCCTTAATCCCCATTAAAGATAAACTTTGTTCTTATTACCTACCTAGTCATGTTATAAAAGCGTAGTTTATGTGCTCGACATTTTCTTTCTTTAACTATACGTCGTAATAGTATGTTTGACGTTGGAAAATGAGTAATTATGTTTTCTAGTCATTAACAATAACGTAATGTCCACGACAAACGTGCCAGAAACTGTTTACTTTTTAATTAAACTTTAATTAAATTAATTCAGAAATTGACTGCAGTTGCATGAATACCTACAGAATTTTATTCGCGCCTACAGTTTGTTTTTACATATTTTATCTCACTTGCTTTACTATTCACTTAAGACTATTGCAAAATGATCGACATCGACTTTGTTTCTCAGATATCAAGAAATAATAGAATAATTAGTCTATAACTTCAAGTATTGAGACACAAATAAATTGTACGTCACGTATCGGAGAATCCCAACTAAACACAAAAGAAAATTCCTTTATAGACGATATACTAACGTATTTTTATCAGATTGTGGTCTCCGTTTGACACATTTATCCCAAATTATAGAGGGCAATACGGGTCGATGTTATCTCGTAATTGATTAGGCCTTTTAGCTGTATCTTATATTGGGATCTCTTAATGCGCACCGTGAATTAATATTCCTGAAATATTCTTTCAGCTAATGTTCTTGTTGGGTGTAACGGTATCTTTGTTTAATTTGACTCAATTTTGTTTGGACCAAATAAACGAAGCGGTCGAGGTAATTTTTTTATTAATAAAATTTATGTTTATCATCAATCTCAATGGGGTAGAATCGTTTACCCTTTTGGAATATGTATTATTTTAATGGATTTATGCTTTTAGGCTGGTTGAGGTCTGAACTAGTGAATAACAAATGTAAACAGTAAGTATAAATGTCATGTTAAGTAAAATTCTGGTTTTGAAAATAATATTTATTTATGCGACTTTATTAAAAGACTATAGATAACACTTAAATAATGCTAACCTCATAAATTTAACCGTTAATGCAGCTGGATAGTTGTTTTTTTTTATTCTAATAAATTGGCGTTATGTTCATTTAACGTGCTAGCTAGGGCTACGCAAATCGCCTCATCTTACATTACAAAATTTAGTATCATTGTGGTAGAAAATCATGACAAGAAAGAGGAGTGAATATAAAAATAAATAAACGAGAAATCATGTACTTCTCACTGTAAAGTAAGTCAAATTAACCTAGATCTTAAAAAAGATTCTGACGAAAAAACCTTCAAGAAATATATTCATCATCGTTACAGGTTGGACAACTTCCATTACCAACATTGAAAAGGGCTAAAACCCTAAAAGCGTAGTTCTACAAAATCATTATTCTGCTGACTGATTCTACAATAAACTTCCCGTCTGTATTGTATTCAGAGGAGGAAAATCTATCGAGACAAAGGAATATATAGCAGAAATGGTCCGACAATAAGTTATGGGCGCCCGCTAGAGCCGATGAATTTAGGTTGGGTCTGTAAGAATAAAAAATGTTCATTTGTGTCTTTATGGTGCGCGGAGAAAAATCTTACACACACTTGATGTAAAACTAAAGTTAAATTCAAAGTCATAGTCATTTATTTGTATGACATAGGCAATAATTCGATTATCATCATCATGTGCTCAGCTTTTCCCGGCTATATTGGGTTTAGGTTCCAGTCTAATCGGATTCAACTGATACTTTCATATGAACCAGTTGGTAGAGTTAGGGAGTCGCCTATTTGTTGTTGTATTTATTTACTTTCTGGTTTCTAAGCTATTACAACTTTCAAAGTTATACAAGAATGTCAGCGAGGACCAAACGCGCTTTGGGGTACTGATTTATAATGACCAGTCAACCATCGACAGACCGATCTCGATTAGCCATTTTTCAATAATATTTTGATACAAAAACTGTGTCGAAAACTTACTTCATAAAATACGTGAAAGCATCCATCATTTTCCCTTGAGGATTTAGAAAGCTTACCGCTTTCTAAATACTAACCGACTAATAAGATAGTCTACTAAACCCCTGTTGGACGAATATAAAATGATAGTGCCATTTAGACTACGCAAGTTCAACAAAACTATATCCACGCACCACACTAAACCGAACAAACCAAACATGCAAATAGTCGTGAATAAAACCCACCGATATCGAAACAAGATCTTGAAACATGTTGAGCAAGTATTTGCGTCTAGGAGGGCTCTTATAGGGATTTATAAAAGTAGGGTGCTTCCATCGAATCTCGGGATAATGATCAGAATCCGAGCCCAAATCCTCGACAATCCGGCCGGTTCGTACTCGTGTTACGAGTTAGAAGATTGTAACAGTTCACATTGTTATTGGTGTCTTGGTGTGAGTTTAAATGTAAACCTGAGAACAGTAATTAGTTTGTTTTTTGTTCCAGTGCCACGAGTGTGTTTACAAACATTTTGAAGTTACACTTTTTTTGGCGGAAAAAAATGAGAGTAATTCTTTACGATGCGCGCCCACACCGTCACGAAAACAGTGTAATAATGAATGCGAGTATGATGCGATGTGACAGTGTAAACTTGAGGTGGAAAATACGCAAAACATTATCACAATATTAGTTAAATTATACTGAAATTTCCGATGGTTATTGTGAAAACCACCCTATTAAACACGTTCCCCAGTGAAATAGTTAAAGTTGGTAATAGTTACTATTTGACTAGTCACTAAAAGGGATAAACGCTTTAAAAGCAGAAAATAGACGCGCAAATTGAAAATGAAATAACTTTGTTAACGACTTTTGAATATTAATTAACTTCGTGTTTCATGATTGTTTTAATATTTTGCTTTAGCATTTGCTCTCTAATCTAATTATTCTATACTCGTATTATGCCGTATAATTTCATTTAATTATGATCGTCCAGTGGCTGAGGTCGCTTGCCTCTTATCTTATGTAGGGGAATGAGGGGGGAAATCGGACAGGGGGTGAAACCAGATAGTTGCTATTTCTGTCCACCGCGTACAGCTGTCTCGCTCTAGCCAGCGGTTAAACACGCGCAAACGCTTGCTTAGTGCAGTTGCAAAAGGCGGCGACGGTAACATCACAGCGCGTGCGTCTCTAAACAAAAATTGTAAACAAAGGTAAGAAAACTAATATTTTGACTTTTTTAAAGTGTTATCATTAAGTTTTGCTATGTGCTATCATATACAGTTGTATTTTTTATGAAGTAATACACATTTAAACTTTTAAAACGATATTTGCTGTTGCTATGAGAGTAAACAAAATATCTGTTATTATTACAATTTCAAACATGGCACGTGTGGGGTACAAGCGGACGGGGTGATTCCGACTATCCGGTTTCACCCCGATTATATGCTGGGATGGTATTGCTGGGGTTTGTTTTATTTCTCTGCTTAATTGCTATTTTTTTACGTTTTACAGAGTGCAAGCGTCAACATGCCACGAACATAATGTAAGAAAGTCAAATAGGCTGCAATGGTCGGAGTCAGACATGCTTTTAGCCATAAATGATATAAACGAACACTTTATTCTCACATAAATCCATATAATACATTAAATTATAAGTATTAAATTATGTAATTATATTTTTAGCCATAAATTCAGTGCCGTTCAGTGATATCATGCCGATTCCTCATTTTAAAAAGAACATGCGGCCATCAGCGCGTCGAGGAAAAACCGCAATTTTGACTGAATCCCCGTATAAAAATGAACTGGCTGATAAAGCTATGTCATCAGCAGTTAAAACAAAGAAAGGCAAAGGTAAAGGTATCGGTAAGAAAACGCATAAAGAAAACTATCAGGAGGATTCGGAGTGTTTGGTTTGTGGTGAAAAGTACAGTCAAACTAAGTCCACAGATGAATGGTATTCAATGCACAGCTTGTCTTAAATGGGCTCACGAAAATTGCATCAGTTGTACTGAACAAGAATTATTGTTTTTTGTATGCAAAAACTGCGAATAATTTGATTACTAAGTATTATTATTAGTATCTGTATTCACCCCTTGAATTAAAAATGGCTATCCGGTTTGACCCATAGGTACGGGGTGAATTCGGATTTATAAATTTTATTTAAAAGAAAAATATCTTGTAATTACTAAGATTGATCCCAAACTTTTTCATGCCAAAGTTATGCCTAAGGTATATTTAAACATTTATGACATTGATTACCTCAATAAATAACATAGTGATTTTTTTATTGTGACTTTTTCTTAACTATCCGGTGTCCCCCCGCCTTCCCCTATATGTTTGTGGGTTGGAATTGTAATTGAGGTGTCTTCAAGACTCGATAAAATAGGCTCTTAATAAGCTAGTGCTTTTAACCATCATTTATTGAAAGAAAGAAAGAAGAAATAAAAGAAAGAAAATACATTTATTGGCAACAGCTGGATACACCCACAGTAAAAAAAACATAATAACAAAAAAAAGAGACACAAAAATGGCATGTCTCACGGCTACGCCAATAGGTTCATTTCAGTGGTAATGCCAGACAGATGCTGAGATGCTGCCTGACTCTGATTGCATTAATGTTTACCATCAGGTATGATCGCAGTCAAGCACTTGTTCATATAATCAAAAAAATCAGACACCGGATGTGCAAAGTTAACCTTAAACATCAACTTGAACAGAAACAGAAACATGGACTTATAATTAATATAGGTCTCAAAGCACCAATCTGCCTTAAGCAAGCATTGTGATATGCTCACGCCTTCGTGGTTTGAGAAGAGGCCTCTTCTCTGCAGTGAAATAGCAACAGGCTGATTATATTATTATGTATTCCCTCACTAAGACTCGAGATTAACATCGAAAAGGTAACATCAAAATATTGTTTTTGTGTCTCCAAAAAGCCAACGTAATACGATAATTCCGTACGTCTTGTGGGGATATTATTTAATTGTAATTTAGTAGAATTGTCAGAAGTTCTCGCGCCGTCGAGGGAGACGGTCGGCCAACCGCCTACCATCATGTTGGTCTTGTTTGCGATAATTGGACAAATATTTTGTTAAACAATTTATAAATTGGCTTAGCTGAAGCCGTCATGTTTAACGTTATTATTTTGGACTGGCTTTGCGAATAATCGGATTGTAGAAGCTTTTAATTTTACCAAGAAATGTGTTTAACTTAGTAACTTTCGCTTCCATTTAACACAAGACTTGTAAAATGGGTTTGTCACGAATATTTTTTTAATCTTTTGCGTTCCATATTAAACGCTACCACTCTCACGAAATTCACGCTCATGTAATCACTTTGTTACTTTGTTGACCGTTCTAAAATCTAAACTAGACGCCACTACACAGTTTTGTTAATTAAACAAAGTGTTAAGCTCACCCAAAAAGGTAGGTACGTGCCTACCAGCCTCTTTCGTAAAAAGATCATCCGACCTCTGCGGAGTTTTACCTTTTTTACGACTCTCATTTCTATGTTAGACGCGGAGCCAGAGACAATATGCAAAATTAAAGCTCCGCACCGAATTGTCAAGCCCATTAATTACATGCTAACGAAGTTTATTCCGTTCACTGAATAAATTAGTAGACGGAAAAATTGAGAGAGCCCTACAGTTTTATATGCAATGTTCACTACTTTGAGAATAATTTATTTCTGATGATTTATTTTTCCGACCTGATGATTTACTTTACATTTTTCCGTCGCGTGCCTAACGGCTCGCTACGGAAAAATGTAAAGTCGTAGACAGCACTAACGGTATACAATGAACGAAACTTAAGACTGTGGTTTCCCTAGCGTTTGTGACAATTATCAAAGTTTTAAGTTTCGTCTGTTATTCCTCAAGTTTTGAGTAGTGTTCGTTAGATTTGTGGGACTGAAACCTTAAGTTATGAAAATAATAATAATAAAAACAATTACTACCCTAAAATTAATCAGTTCTTAGCTCAAAGTATGGAAACCAAACGTAAGAAGGCCGTCAAAAGGCTCAACCAATGACATGAGCTCCCCTTCCTCCCCTGAGACCCGTTTATATGATAAGCGACCAAAGTTCTAATTAGTTGCAACATTTTACTACCCTATTCACGATCCCTTCCTCTTTGGTAAGTCTTAATGAAACTGATAAATACAAATTTCACCTTTATTGCGAACAAGCTACCATAAGACTAGAATTTTGAAAGGAACTCGACGGAAAATCAAAAAAATCCTAAAATATATTTCAACCATCATCATCTGCCTAGCCTTTTCCCAACTATGTTGGGGTCGGCTTCCAGTTTAACCGGATGCAGCTGAATACCAGTGTTTTACATGGAGCGACTGCCTGTCTGACCTCCACAACCCAGTAACTGGGTAACATGATACCCCTTGGTTAAACTGGTTGTCAGACTTTCGGGCTTCTGACTACAAGTAACGACTGTCAAAGATCTACAAATGACAGCCGGGACCAACGGCTTAACGTGCTTTCCGAGGCACGGAGGAGTCTTGGTATGTAATAAATGGTCACCCATCCACGGACCGACCTCGTCAAGCGTAGCTTAACCTTCGATCGACCCATGCGGCTGTTATAATTTAGCCACAAGCTCCTCATATATTTCAACCAGTATTTGATAATAAAACAATGCTTTTCATTTGTATTTAAGAAACTAACAAACTAGCTACGAAACAAATACCTACGTGTATTTTTCTTGATAAATAACACAGAAACGAAGTTTGCTATAATTGCTAATATAGCGTGAGCGATGACGTGTACAAAATGAAACGTAATAATAGTGTCTAATAACTTATGTATTACTTACACGAGAGTTTTTATATTAAATAACTTAAGTAATAAACGGATTTACTTAATTAGCTTGTTTGCTTGATTTATATAACCTTAATTATTATTATATTTTACGTAAGAATATAACAATGGAAATTTATTTCGATTGGCCTGTTGGTCTAGTAGTTAGTGAGTCTGACTGCTATGCCGGAGGTCGTGGGTTCGATTCCCACCCAAGACAAATGTTTATGTGATGAGCACGATCATTTGTTCTATGTCTGGGTGTAATTTATCTATAATATGTATGTACTTATTTAGAAATATATAAGTATGTTTATCAGCTGTTTAGTACCCATAACACAAGCACTAAAGCTTAACTTGGGACTAATGGACGTTGTGTGAAAAAGTTGTGGAATATTTTATATTTGTGGGATATTTATTGCAAGGTTTCAAAGCGTCTAATATCGGTAGGTAGGAACCCCAAAACCTATATTCACTTAAGTTCATCGCGAAGAAAACGAGAAAAAGATTTGACTACTACATAATGATCAGCTCACAAGATTTGATCGACACGCACAAACAAAGAAACTAAACTAAAATATAAGATCACGGACAAAAACTATTCATTAAAACTGTCAGTAGATACTAATTATTAAAACGTACTCAACCTTCGTAAGTAGAAAATGCAAACGCTAAAGTTTCCTCGGAATTCCGTTTGAAATGAAATAGGTGTTCGGGCGTCCATCAGGACTGACGCCTCGGCTTCAGCACACACATCACTATCATCAATCAAATCGACTTATCGCGTCCAGTCGACACCCACACGTGTAGACCCGGCAAAACCCCATTTCTTTTGGCTTTTCTCGCGTCATAGTTTTGCAAGTCGGGCCAGATAATTGCAGAAATGGCCTCAATTTCCGATATCTACTTTGAAAGAAAAAAAAGCAAATAGCCTATTAATAAGGTGTATTAGTTTTAGGTCTTATCACAGAATAGAGTTCTCTTTATTTTACAAATAATAACTTTAAAGGGTCCATAGGGTGTTACAATGGGTGTCCTTATCGCTTAAAGCAGACAACCTTCGGATGGACTTCAGGTGAAGGAAAAAGATAACATGCAGGTATTTTGTGGTGAACTATCATTTGTTTCAACAATTATATTGGTCAAGACGGACAGACATATTTTACACAGTATTTTTCTGTACGTACACATTGACATAGGTTTATTTACTTGTTGAGGATTTTTTTATTACTATTATTTTAATAATTATTGTGAATGCGGGGACTATGTAGGTTATTACGGATCGATTTCAATCATTTCATCATGATTGTCTGGAAATTATAATACTTTAAACGGCCTACCAAAATGTATGAGCTGTTTGAATTCTTAGTTAAGGTACACGATAATGACACATTCTTGCATTAACTTGACAGGCCCACTCAAAGCTGTGTAGCTAGACACCACAAGAGACACTACCCACATTCTCGTATGATCTGGCCATCTCAATGTAATTAAAAGAAAAGAAAAGAAAAATAAACTTCCAAGTTTGTTTCTGTATTTCTTCTCAAAAAAGTCGGGCAACCATATTAATGCAAAAATATTTTTATTAAAGGTGTCTTGCAAGGCTGATAGGATGTACAATATAACTTACACTGCCGCTTTTGTCAATTTCAGCAACAGTATTTTTATAACATCTAATAAGATATTGCATCGGTCCACATTGCACACTCTATGTTATTCATGATTCTTTCTTCATGCCCGATTTTGACAAATGAGTTTTTCATCGATTTGTCTTTATAACTCGCGTCATAGGATCATATCCGTCGGCCCCCATTAATTTTATTTTGTTCCTTATTAAGCTATAAGTCGTCGTCTTCGAGTTTCGTTTTTTTGTTTTGCAACACGTAAGGAGGTAGCTTCATCTATACTGTCTAAAGCTGTCCCAGTGCTGTGCTGTTGTGATGTGTGTATGTCTGGATGTGATTTATCTATAAAAGATGTTTGATTTTAGATACAAGTATATTTATCTGTTTTAAAGTACTCATAGCACAAGCTCTGCTTAGCTCGAGTCTAGACGGCGTTATGTGAATGTTGTGGAGTATTCATTTTTATTTGTTATTGAAAATTATCATTAGTAACGTTTAAACGCAAATCGTGATAATAACATTATCCACACAATAGTCACTCATATAATAAGCAAACAGCAGCAAGTAACCTAATACAAAAGTTGTTGTAGTTCGTTGTAACTTTGATTGAATGAAAGGTAAATTGCTGTTTACGATAGTATAGATTAGAATATAATACTCTTTATTGTACACCATAAAAACTTACAAATACGATACGACGACGATACGATCGTCATACGATTTATGACGTATTCAAAAAAACTACTTACTAGATCTAGTACAATCAATTTTCGGTGGAAATTTGCATGGTAATGTACAGACGCCAGCACATCAAGTTACCCCAATGTGTAAAATTTTCTCAATTAAATATGAACCTTATTTTGTTTGACAAAAAGTTGGAAAACGATCAAAGAAATTTGACACATTGTGGTAACTTGACGTGACGTCTGTTCATCATGTATTTGTTTCATTTTTCCATCGTGATAATAACATTCCACACACAACATTTCACTGAAATAATAAGTAAAAGACTTTTTCGATCACAACTGGATATTACTTGATTTTTGTAAATCGTTTTTGAGACAACGTTGCATCAGCCACATGATACAAAATATGAGAGCACACAACAAAACTTTTCCAATCTCCCATTGCATCTCTGGGGTTATATTTTATATTGTGTCGTATAAGGATCAGCGTAGACATACCAGCAAGATGTTCATGTCTTAAACATTTTGCTGCTTTGTTTGCGTAGTTCGCGTACTCAGTGTATTCTTTGCTGTTAAATTTTGAGTGACAGCATGCGCGAGCAAGCAAGCAAATTGTAACTTGCATGCTACTTTGAACTGTATCTCAGATATGACAAAGTTCTGTTTTAGTTAATCAAAGAAAGACTGCCATCACTGTGACTCCCTGTATGTTGACCCTAAGTCTTCCATGAAATGCCACTTGGAACCTTGTGTCTTGAAACGTACTCATTTGTTTCGTTGTTTTGTTGAGCTCCTATTTGCTGAGCTCATCTTGTATTCAAAAGCACTGCTGTTATATTAATTTTGTTGGAGAAGTGGATTTACACTGTTTTACTTAGGAATAGGTGGTGTGTTAACGAGGTGTATTCATTAAATTACTGTAAGTTATTATTACTTACGTTTAATGTCTTTATGGATTTCTAAAATATAGGTAATCTAAAGCATTAACAATATTTTATTTACTTTCGGGAACAATTCAAACAAATATAATAATTAAACACAATTCTACGCCAGACAGATCTTACTACATGATTAAGTTATTCGAACCATCACACAAATATTTATTTGATCATATTTACCTTATACCTTTTTTGTAGCGTTCCAAATAGTCATAGTCATATCGTCGTGGATATTGCAATTCCGCGTAACTACAATTGTTAAACACTGCGAATATACACCTTATCACAGTCAGCGAAGGTATATATTCGCATTATTTAACAATTGTAGTTACGCGGAATTGGACTATCCACGTCGATATGCACGAAGAAAAATAAGCATTTGAATTTTATATATTTTGTAAACAATGGGCTATATGACTAAGTTATAGTTTTTACTCCCTCATCTAGATTACGTACAAGAAAATATTCGACACACACTTTTTTCTTTTTCAAATTCATGGAAAACTGCTTAGATTAAGCGCATTAAAGTTGAGGAGATCGGGCTTGTAACGGAATTATCTCGTAAAAACTACTGGCATGCGACATTTGGAATTTATGGAATGTCGAAAATTTTATGTAATCTAGATGAGAGATTAAAAACTAAACTTTTGTCAAATGACACCATAAATTCTATAAGTGATTCTGGAACCAGCCCCCCCCCCCCCCCCCCCACAATTTAAATTTTTCACTGCCTTTTTTTTACTTTTGATGGAGAAAACTTGGAAGCTCATGTATGAGTAGATACGTCAATGCCGCTTCTCCCAAGTTTAGGAATAAAACATTCCACCAAACATGTTCACAAATAAAGATTATTTGATTTGATTTCCGAAACATGGTAATGTCTGTAAATCCAAACGAAGTGTAAAATTTTCAATGCACATATTTAAACGCAGGAAGCGATGCAGTCGGCTTAGGTCCCAATCCAATTTCCACGGAATTCCAGTACCTCTCCCATTGAGATCGTTTACCTAGAGTAATGCATGCCTTAGTGTACATTACTGCGCTGCTAGAAATAATGGTATGCAAAGCTTCGATACCTACTGCTCTAAAAAAGCAAGGAGTTGTCAGTAGTCTTGAAGCATGTTATTTCTTTTGAGTTCAAGTATATCGCGTGACCCAAAGGCTGGTTTTTACCTTGTTCATTGCCATACAATGTGGCAATGCTGCCCGTCTTTTGGGTACACTTCCAGTGGACAGCGATGCGGATGAGTATTTTGACGTCATATTTCAGATTTAGTTTTTAGTTTTTATTTTAATTTCTAGTGTAGGTATAAAGTTCATAGTATTGTGAATAAAACGTTTATAACTCAAAAAAAAATATATTATGAAATTATTATAACTAAAGTACCTATATCCTACGATTAATTCCAGTATTTTCCCCAAACAAATTAAAACGATGAGCCCGCACTGATGATTTTATTAGCTATATTATTAGTAAAATGCTTTTAGAAGCAGTGATAGCCTAGTGGTGTGACCGTCGGATTGCCAAATTGTGGAAATCGAAGTTCGAACCCAAGGGACGCAGCTCTGACTTTTCGGATTCATGTTTGTAGTGTGTAATTATCACTAGCTTCAAAAACGGTGAAGGAAAACAATCGTGAGGAAACCGACCTGAGAGATATTTCTCGAGGGAATGTGATGCCAAGTCAGAGGCCCATGGGCGGCATAAAAACTCTGACACCAGCCGGTCGATTCAGTAAAAGTCACGCCGTGAAAACTTGCGTGAAGTGAACTGTCAATGCCAAAGCATTAGTATGAAATGACAGCTCAATTCGCCCTCACTACGCCTACATTGTCACACAGTGATTTAACCAGAATCGCACTGCAGCAGATAGTCACTAACCCCACGATAAGAATAAGAATGCTTTTAATGAGCTGTGTGTACGAGTACAATTAAGTAGCTTTCTATCTATCTATCTGTATCACTAAGACGCTCGTCGACTTCAGCAAGAAGTCACACCACTATCTTGTCCTTTCTTTTCAGAAACAGTATTTCGTTCGTATATTTTACCCGCTGAAAATACGACATATATGTCCACGGCTCAATGATAGCATACGACTCGAGTCTTATACAAAACAGTTATACCGTCGGCTTTAAAATCGTATAGCCGCGATCTCGGCCAGTAGGACAGAGAAGATTAATATTGGCGACGTGTTGCCATCTCGAGCGTGCATGGAGAAATCTATTATAATACATATACTAAGAGTCTGCGACACTCACGACACCATTATGCGTCTTGAACGTTATCGCGTATCATCATCTGCCTAGCCATTCTGTTCTGGAGTCTATCTGACTTCCATAACCCAGTTACTGTATAATACGATAGCCACTGTTAAGACTTGGGCCTCAGACTTTTAGGCTTTTGACTACCGTCGGTCTCTGTAGGTCAATGATCATGGATAGACCTCGGCAATCACTTTTCTTTAAACTTAATAACGACCTTGTCCATGTTATTGCAGTCTTATAGGGCTTGGAACAAAAAAGGTGATACACAATCATATAGGAAACCACGTCCGCCTACTAACCGAAAAAGCAGTGGAACTGGGGTTCCTCAGTTCCACTGTATTTTTTTTTTGGTTTGACTTTACCTACGAGTCAGCATACATATCTGGAAACTAGAAACATTTATGAGGCAATCTGTTGCCTCTGAATCACTATTAGCTTGAAAAAGTAAGGCACCTACTTCCACGGAGTTGCATTTCAAAGCACCGGCCTTTTATTTATGTTCAGCTTTTGAATGTGTACTTAGGTTCACGACACTCGCTAGTTAATTACTTAGTATCACTTACAAAACTTTGAGCTTTACTAGCTTTTGAATGCTGGAATAGTTCTTGACCTTTAAGAAATAACATCGATTTTGACCTCCTAGATACGTTATAGCTATACACAGAGCCAAGCAGCTCCCTCATCCTTGGCAATTAATTGTCCAATCGTGTACATTTATCATGAGGCTTCATGATATCCTAAATAATAGCCGCCATTTACGCTCTGTAATTTCCTGGTGCCTAATGGACGAGAAGGCTAAACTCCCTATAATGTGAGGATTAAGAGCCCATATAGAAAGTGGCACTAACTGGCACTTGGCGAAATGATTGATTGGCAACATTATGTCCTTTCATCGTCTTAAATCTCCTAAAAACAACGAACAAGACAGTACATACTTGAAGAAATAATAACAAGACCATTCCTCAAAAACATTGATCCTCTCTTAGAGGTTTGTGTGAAGCACTCCAAATTGTGTTGAAGAATGTGAACAAGAACTTTTCAGTGAATTTTGAGGCTGTCAACGAAAGTGCGCCTTAACAATTATTATGGTCAATTACCACTTCGTTTTCGACTTCTGAAATGAGGCACTTAAATAAATGAAAGTTTTTAACTGAATATTTAGCGTTCATTTTCTGTCGAGCTCGGCTCAAAACAATACGAGTGAGTGGCACAAAAGCGGGCGTGATTGCAAGTCTCATTTGCATGTTTCATTGACCGACAATTTAATTTTCACAGGCCCTCTCCCGGGGCGTTAATTTTCGTTCATTTGTCCTCCCGACACATTTTCATAAAAGTATTATTTTGTACATTTCGATTCATAATTGTCGCCTAATGAACTGTTTGATGTTATTGTAATGTATTCAGTGTACTCGGATTTCCACTTGTAAGTTTGATTATTGTGTTAATTCAATATGTTTGGCGTTTTGTGTTATAAGTCCAATTTTGTGGTTTTAATTTTGGTTTCGTGTATTGGAACTAATGTGTCTTTGAGTATCTGAATGAATAAAACTTCCATAATATAATGTGGCAAAGAACACACGACAAACTTGGGGTAAAATGTCAACACCTACCGCTAACTTCTGAATAACAAAACTTATGTAGACAAGCTACAATAGATTTCTCTAACAGAATTACGACGGATTTCCGTTAATTTACTTTACGTGATCTTACCCACGTAGCAACATGTCGAGTATCATTAATTCAAGGTTCAATTTCTTATAAGTTTTCTCAAAGATTACAACGAAACGTCTAGTATCTTTGTATCCAAGTGAAGAATCATTTTTATTCGTATCGTTTATTTATGTTATCAATCGTGCACAGTCGTAGTTTTTCTTGCCATGTATTCGTTTGGGTGGAAGTGAGTGTAATGGTCAAGATAATATGTTTCGTTCCTCTAGTGTGGCGGGAACATTAATATTTGTCAAAACGTCGTCGCTCGGGAGCTTCGCGACAAAACATGGCGGAACAACTGCTGTTTTTCTAGAAATTATTCGTTCTTGTGTAATGTTTTCTTTGTTACATAAAGCGATTTTAATAATGTATTGTATAATATCTGCGGTGCTTTGCTGTAAAAATCACCCCGGCAAAATATAAGTCAGGAAAAATCTAAAAAAGAGCTGTCTATCCATACCAATGACAGTTTACTTCACAGAAGTTTACACAAAGTGATTTTTTAGATTTAGGTTTGCGTCAAACTTTCGTACCTACTAGAAGTACAGTTGATAAAACAAATTGATGTAAAATGCCATTTGCACATTAACACTTTAAAGCCCCGTATTCATGGTAAACATTTGTTTAGCAACAAAGTTGAATCAACGTGTTGCGGAGTTGCTGTCTTCATGTTGCTGGCAACACTGTGTGTTGCTGAGTTGATAACAGCTCTCGGTCGATGAGCGTAAACACCGCAACACGTTGATTCAACTTTGTTGCTCAACAAATGTTTACCATGAATACGGGGCTTAACTGTCCGTAAAGTAGACACAATAGTTAAACAATCAATGTGAGTCATTTGTAACTCATGCCGTCATGCGGGACAGGGTACTTAGTAGCTTCCCCAATCTGTCAAATTCATTAATTTATTCAACTTTATTACAAAACAATAAGGTTCAAGTTTAAATAGGAAGAGATGGCAGTTTGCTATAGCATGCTGTGCTGGCGTAATGTACACACAAAAAAATATTCAACAATTTCTTAAACTTTTGAAAATATAGTGGGACTGAATAATATTTATTAGCATAAGATAAATGTGGTCCAGATCTTACACGTAAAACAACTTGATCTAGATGTATCTAATAATATTCTTACAGCGAGCATACCGCGTTTTCAATTTCAAGCTTAGATATTAAAAATCTCCGAGCACATTGCCAGTTCAAATAAAATGTTCTACAACAGAAGGAAAATGTTTTTATAAAGTTTGCTCCCAATAAAAATATCTTAAAGAAAAAAGAATTTTCGAAACCAAAACAGTAACCAATTAATTGCTTCTTAGCCCTCGTCTTTGAAACATCTCCTTTACATTTCATATTCCTGGGGTTTAGTATGAAACCTTATAACGGGTAGTTTAGTAGTTATTCGCTTTAAGGAATTTCTCGCTTAACCCTGGGGAGGACATTAATATAAGGCAATTCAGAGCTATCACGAACAGCGCGACCCGCATAATGCGACACAAGACTTGGTGGCTATTATCTGATGTTTTGTATCTCTGGATTTTCTTCTTAGATGTCGCTAGATCAAGAGGAAGATGGCGTAATACCTAAAACTGAAGTACTAAAAATTATTTCTATTTCCGTCGCGAAGATTACCTACATTTTATTAAACTTAGACTACTAAACCGACCTAATACTACGTACCTGCCTACTTAACTAAACTGAGTAGTATTCTTATAAAGTTTTCTTTGATTTAACGTATTTAACTGTCTGGTGACGGATTTTAAAACCATTTCTGCCGTTTATAAAAGAAATCATGATCGACATTTCAGACTTTTGTCGACTGAAGAATCGGCACATTTCTGCTCTTCACTCTTGACATTTTCATGCTCAAGACGGAAGAAATGTTGGTACAGACGCCAGCACATCAAGTTAACCCAATGTGTCAAGTTTCATTGATCGTTTTTCAACTTTATATCAAACAGAATAAGGTTCATATTCAATTGGGAAAACTTGCTGGCGTTTGTACAATCTGTCACTTTGTCGTTTTTTCTGGAAGAGACTAAATTTGTTTCAAGCGGTGGTCATGCTAAGTGTGTAGATCTTTATGTAATACGAGTATATGACCCGAATGATAGGCATCGGTTTTAAAAGAGTTTAGAGGGAATCGTCTTCAGAATCGGAATTTTCAGCCATCAACCAGCAGATATACTCCCAAGTCTTGGGATAATAACGCATAGAAGCCGCGTCTACTAAAAAACATGGGTGAAATTATAGTGTGTCCACTTTATGTTGAGTGCGCCGTGTACGACGGAACGTGACTTTGAGTATCTACTGACTGCTCGCCGAGCAAAACAAGCCACTATGGCTTGTTTTTAGTTGCCTTACTTTTTGCACTCGTACTACGTTTCTATGCGTAATTATTCTAAGTCCCAAGTATATAACAAAAAAAACAATTATATAAAACAGTTCAACGTCAAAGTCAAACCATTTATCTCAATTGGACCGTTAAAAGGCACTCTTGAACGTCATACTTAAAAAAAAGAAAATGATTCTACTTGCCCAAAAAGGTAGATAAAGTATGGAGAACAATGGGCAAAAAACTCCATACTTACTCTTTTAAAATAGGCTTACAACACTTTGTAGTTCAACAAACTATCACCTTGCATGCCAGCTTTCAAAACCAGCGTGTACTCAACACGTCTGTTTAAAATTTTAGCTCACACTGAATACGAATGAACGCAGTAACTGAAACTATGTCTAGACTCTGGCCTGAAACGGTCGTAAAATAAAATCTTCTTTTTATTGTGACTGCATTTTAAGTTCTTTTATCTCGCGGCTCCTAAGAGGTTCACAGATTTACAAATCGACTTTAAATTATAAATGGTTTCATTACATTAAGGAACTGGGTAATGAGGAACTTGAAAAGCGGGAACAGTAAGTGGTTAAATAGCGCTTCTATAAACTTTAGATAGAATTAATACACAATATTAGTATTTATTTTTTTAGCAGAGATAACTTAGTGCGATGGAGTGAAAGGCGGACTGCAAAGTCACAGGCCTCGAGTTCGAACCCTAGGTGCGCACCACTGACTTTTGGGATTAATGTGCGTCTTGTATAATGATCACTTGCTTAAAAACGGTGAAGGAAAACATCGTGAGGGAACCCAGCCTGAGAGTTATTTCTCGACGGCATGTGACGCAAGGTCTAAGGTCAATGGGCGGCATAAAATTTGACACCAGGTTAGTGCAGTCAGCATTGTTCATCTAGTGGTTGCAAGTTCAGCTACATTCTGGCTTTTCAGGTACGAGCTGCACACGATGCTGCGAAGGTAAAAAATCTAAATGTTAGGTCTTTAGGCCAATACTAACAACATAAAAAAGGCGTAAGTTTATGCATGTAATTTACTGTAATTTAATTAATAAATAAAATAATAATATAATTTTATTTTTTTATTTTATGTAATTTACTGTAGTTTCTGCCTTGTCTTCTACCTGGTTAGGCAGAAACTACAGTACGCCAGCTACGACTCTTACAAATAATTATCTATAAGTATCTATACTATCTATAATCATAATAATTAAGCTTTATTTAATTCCACAATAAATTAGATTACATTATTTTATTTTATTTTGAAATTTATACATTATTTTACTACTCATAGAATGTCATCTCCTTCTAATGTGGACCCCCTCAGGGTAAAAGCCTCCCCCAAAGAATTCCATTTACCCCCATCTTTAGCAGTGTTCATCCAGTCTCTTCCTGCAACGGATACAATCTCGTCCTGCCACCGGGCGCCCGGGCAACCTCTACTTCTCACGCCATGCGGTCCTTTCCATTATGTGATGTTAACTGTCCATCTTTTGTCATCGTATCTCCCAAAATGGCCAGCCCATCTCCATTTGAGACTTTGAGATACTATCTATACTTATATTAAATTATTAAGAGGAAAGACTTGTATTTTTGTATGTTACAAATAAACTTAACAATGCTGGACAAATTTGGAAAATTCTTTCACCGTTGTGAAGCTATCCTCGGGTGTCATAGGCTACTTTTATCCCTGTATTCTCATGGGAACGGGAACTGCGCGGGTGAAACCGCGTGACGTCCGCTAGTCGTTATTATTTAACAATTGTAGCAAATTCCGACATTGCTTTGCTGTTTCTGACAACGAATTAACTATCAGTGTTTTAGCCCTAAACCCTCACATTAATAAGCGTGGAGTAAAGTAACGACCAGCATAGCCTACAGATTTATTATGCATTAGTCGAGGATTAAGTCTGGCATACATTAGCACTGAGTTTATTCATGAGCGGTTAAGCTTAAATCCTAGTCCCAACAATATTTTCAATACCCTTTAAAAACTTCATATTTTATTTTTTTGCGCTAATGGTCATGGTTTTAACCTAACCTAACCCACATGATTCGATAACCATAGACGTTTCAAAATTATATTAAACGTTACTACAGAATTTAAACATTATACTACCTAAATATTATACTAACTGAATATTAGTTCAAATGTGCATTATAGAACATGTTTATTATACCATATAAAATTAGGTAAACTGAAATTATATCAATAATTCATTATATCATTTCATCGTTATACTAAGCAAAAATTATATTAAATGAAATTAGGTCATGTGATCGTTAGACCTTTTGTTATTATGACAAATGGTACGCACCCCTATTTATTGCTATTGACTAACTGGCGCCTAGTTGCAAACCGAACTTTGATGAAAACTGAGAATTCACAAAAAAATGGTATTTCACTTTAAATGGACTTCAAGTTACGATGACTGTCAGAGGGTACTGACTTTGCGCTTCATCACATCTCTGCAAGCGCGCATCACGTCGTCTTAGATACACACTGATGATAGCCATTACGGAACTACTTATACTCCATCCGAGTAGGTAGTTAACTAAAGGTAAACAATCTTGACAAGTCTTTTTACATAAACGCTTATTAATTAAATACAACTACTGTTTAAACAAATTGTTTGATTGATCATGTAATCGTCTTTGTTGTATCTAAATTTGTTTTCAGCTGCATTTTATTTTTAAACTATGTTATTAACTAAAAATACTTGTCAAAATTGTTTACCTTTTGTTAACTACCTAATCGGATGGAGTATAGTTGTTTGACAGGTAATCGTTGAACACTTTGCATTAGTGATCATCATTATGAACTGTCAACGAAAATAAGCACAATAGCCCTGTTGAAGGCCTAGACAAAGTCATACTTTCATGAACGATAACGAAGTTCCATAAATCCAAAATATAAGTATGGAATCCAGCACTGCCAAATGAATGAAAATGTGTTTTTCTTTAAGCTTCCTAATCAGTTTATTTATTTATTTGGGACAAATAAATATTCCACATGTCGTGATGGCCCAGAGGTTAAGGAGCCTACCTGTCATGCACGAGGTTGTGGTTCAAATCCGGTCAAGTACCAATGTGACTTTTTCAATTCATATGTACTTTCTAAGTTTATCTTAGACATCATTTGTCATTGGTGAAGAAAAACATCTTGTGGAAATATGGACTTGTAGTTAATATAAGTTTGAAATCGCCAATCCGCCTTGAGCAAGCGTGGTGATCAATGCTCGAGCCTTCTCTGTATGAGAAGAGGCCTTTGCCGTGCAGTGGGACAGTCACAGGCTGGTATTTATTTTTTAAATATTCCACAACTTTCACGTAACTCCATCTAGTCCCATGCTAAGCAGAGCTTGTGTTATGGGTACTAAACAGCTGATAAACATACTTATACAGGGTTCTTTTTGACCGGCCAAATTTTCACAGGGTGTTCTACCCATGAATATGAGCCACTTCCCTATGGGACCAACTCTGAAACCACGAAAAAAAAATCAGCTGTTTCATACAAAAGTTACCTACTCGACTAAAATGTATGAAACAGCTGATTTTTTTTCGTGATTTCAGAGTCGGTCCCATAGTGAAAGTTGTTCATATTCATGGGTAGAACCCAGTGAAAATTTGGCCGGTCATTGAAAAATAACCCTGTATTTTCTAAATACATACATATTATAGATAAATTACACCCAGAGACAGAACAAACAAACAGTAACACATTATATCTGCGCAAATAATATAAACAAAGATATTATATAAATGTGAAACTTACACCGTTATCCACAGCATATACAATTCATATAACTATACTAATGAACAATCTATGCGAGTATGACTATAAAGACTATTCAACTAAACATCGGAATCCTAAAATTTCTTTAACTAAGGAGAACGAAATCTATTTGCTGACACTGAGAATAAATCTAATTCTGTAAGTAGTTTCTGAACAAAAGTCATTTTTCACAACGTTTAACGTTAACATCAAAGATTTTTTTCTCCCAGTATTTACAAAAACCGGCGACTATTGACCAAGTGTTGTGGAAAAACCAAGCAATGAAGAATTGGAACAACCTAAGTGTATGTACTTGGCATACATTTTGATACTCAAGTTAAGCGAGCCTCACACCAGCTTCTAATGTAAATTCATCTTACATAGGCCTTGTCTGTTTACTTCCGCGGCAGCTATCCTTGAAGCATCTACATTGAATAGTACCCGTCCGTTTTATTTAACGTTTAAGTCTAATTTAAAAGGGATTTCCTTTGAAAATCAATTACGGGAAATCTTATCGCAAGCCGTCTTGTATTCACGACATTATTAGGGCTCTTATAATGTCGTGAATACAAGACGGCTTGCGGATTGACAATGCCGTCCAATTACTTCATTCATTGTATGTAAGAGGGAGATTACTTCGCATAGAAATACAAGTAGTTTGAAGACATTGTGCCTTGTAAATAGGATTACCTTAATTATATTTGTCGTTCAATGATTAAAGGGAATAATGGATTCGAACTCTTTTATTGGAATTGGTAAAATACGGATTAAATTGAATTCGGAGAAAACTGATAAAGTAATCTGTGAAAACATGACGTGTATAAATAAAATGTGAAATATATTTACTTAATTAAAAAACTGTTGATACGCTACGTGACCGTAATACTCGGGCAAAACGCCTTATAAAATCCGATTTAAATAAATATATTTAGTAAAAAAGAGTATTTCGAAATTAAAGCCAAAAAGAAAGCCAACATTTTCATTTATCGCTTGAAATTGTACTGCAAAAAACATTTTCAAATATCTGGAAATTTCATTCAGTATTATAATAAACTCATCATCTGCCCAGCCTTTACTCAACTTTGTTGGGGTCGGTTTCCAATTTAATCTGATGCAGCTGAATACTAGTGCTTCACATGGAGCGGCTGCCTGTCTGACGTCCACAACCCAGTAACTGGGTACCCGATACGCCTTGGTGACTCTGCGTACTGACTGTCAAACAATTGACAGCTCAACATGCTTTCCGAGGCGATATCCAATGAATGGTTACCCATCAACGGACCAACCTTATCAAGCGTGGGCTAACCTTTGATCGACCTGTGTAATGACAAGCTTATTCTCAGTATTATAATAAACTGTGAGAAGTTTATTCTGCCATACGTATAACTATCGAAAGTGAGTAAAAATCATGTTCTGCCACCACACTCACCACGAAATATCGATAGAGACCGCAACGACGTTTTACATTTTTATTAAAGCTTAAAAACAGTATCGCCGCAGGTCGAGGTACCCATCCATTCGCTTGAAAGACCGGGCGGATCATTTACATTTTGCTCGATACATTTACATATACTTTTCCCTCGCCTCCCATAGGAGTGCAGTCGTAAAATGCAGGAACAACACTACGAATGCTGTTGCATAATTGAAGCTCTGTATTGTGTTAACTACTTGTAGTACTTGTATATAGAACCGGTGTTCAGATCTCTCTATCTCTGTGGTACACTGGTAGTTGTATGTTTTTATCACTGGTGTTTGCATAATGATGTGAATTTATTTAGAGTTAGTATTGAGCGGTTTAGCATGGCTTAGTCACTAAACGAGGTGGCTAATGGGTTATATTATAGGAGTAGCTTACTTACAGGCGTGTGGAAAACATCAGAATTATCAAGTCATCTGTAACACTAACAACTTTGATGCATGTAAAGATATAAGATAATCTAACATTGTAATATAAAAAATTTCACTCGATCAGAAATTAAGAAAAAAATAACTTCCTGGCTTTTAAATCTTTCATTTGAAGAAGCGGAAAATATAATTAAAGTTTAAATTAAATTTTAATCATCTATACACTTTCACAGCCCATACTCACTCTTACACACAATCAATTTAATTATACACAACACATTATCTACTCTCTTATTGACACATAGAGTTACACATCTTACTTAGCACAGCGTTTGACGTATCATCTCGCCTGTATGCTCTGAGGGGTACGCAGATGTGTACAATATACCTAGATTTCGAAAGTTAGGTATGTTAAGTTTCATTAGGGATAAGTGGATAACCCTATTACCATGACATGTATTGTTAGCAATTTTAACAATATAAATTAATTCATGGCAAATGTTTTTATGGGAACAACTAAAAATGGAAAAAAATATAAAATAACTCTAAATTCGGAAGTCGGTGGCCCATCATGAATAAGACAAAACCACCAAAGCCACAGACTTCCTAATTTAGAGTTATTTTACACCGGTTAGTGTTTTTTAAGTCGGTTTTATTTTTTGCAAAAAAGTTTCTAAATTCATTTTTTTTTTCATGAATAGTTTTTAGTTTTTATTTCTCGGAACCCTTAGGTTCCGGACCTTTGGAAGGCGTACGAGGGGCCGAAGCCAACTCGCAGAGGCCCTTTGTCGTTTTTAATGAAGTGAAGTACCAATCGCAGATTTTCCCTGTATGCATTATTGCATTAATTATTATTATTATTACTGAAATTGGTTTCTCAAGATACAGGCTTGCCTAGTTTGGGACCAATGTTAAAATTGTGAACAATTATATGAAGCTTTAAAACTTAGATGGGAATAGTCCCTGCAAGGCTATTGCGTATCTTCATTGGCAGTTCATAGCGATGATCACTAGGCAAAGAGTTCATTTGAAGTCCATTTAAGGTGCAATACCAATTTATTGTATGGTCATGGGGTCCTAGAGCACGCAGCCTTTTCAAGGAGTTTTCGCGCCGACTGGTCGACACTACGCGTGACCAGAGGGCTGGCTTATTCTTTGGCCAAAGAATTAGCATTGCCATGCAATGTGGTAATGCTGCCAGTCTTCTGGGCACGTTTCCTGATGACAGCGATGGGGAGGAGTACTTTGACGCCTGAGTGTTCCGACTTTGTTTTTCCTAGAAGGGGGTTTTTGTATTTTTTTTTTCTTAACTATTTTATTTGTAGTTAGTTTAAGTGTACATGTTTAATTGATTGTAAATATTCAGTTGTCATCAAGTTCGGTGATCAACTGGACGCCCCGCCGTTAGACACTGACAATTTAACGTTAGCTAATAGCCCCGTAGTTCCTACTGTTCAACAATTTCGTTGATTTTGTGGCTAAACTAGGTCCGGTCCAGCAAACCATGTGAAAATTAAGCGAAGTCAAATTTAGCCGACATTCCATACTAATGCCACAGTCTGAAAACCTACAGTCGTCCGACGAAGCTGTCTAGACAGGATCGTGCGGGGTTTGAAGGGCGAGACTTGGAAAGCCGCTCCCGCACTGCGAACAAATCGATGTTTGTAGTGCGGGAGGTATTACTCAGGGCTAACGCGTGTAGACGTTGTCGGCATTTTTCCAGAGATGAAAGGCGTCGTCCTACTGTATTGATATTTATACTGTGCTAATGCTAAGCATTGACAGGTAACTTAACTCAAGTTTTCACTTGGTGACTTCTCTTGAATCGACCAGCAAGACCAACTAGATTAACCTAAACCATTGTCAAGCTCGAATTTACAACAAGAAGCATTGTCGGGTCCAATCATCGGATCACTGTAGATCCCTGCAAAATCAACAGCTACATTACACAGTTATCATTGCTCCGACACAGCCGCCACACATATCAGTGACGTCAGACATCGGCCACAGGCACACGCCGTGTTTGCGTTTCACACGATGATCGGATTAATTCCGACGGCTCCCAGCCTATTTTCGCGCGGCCTACGCGATCTGTTTTAAAAAGGATTACGATCGGCTCTGGTTCATTGTTGGCGTTATCCTGCCACTGGCTTTATTATATTATTTGCCCATTCTGATGATACGTGAGTACCTAATTAGATTATGGGAGTTAATATTTTTGTATGGATTAGGATGATAATTGGGTGTTTCAGTTCTGTCTTTGCTTTAGCCTAAACAGGCTTTTCAGCTGTCGGGAGGAAGGTTTTGAGTAGATACAAAAGTTAAGTTACACACACGCGTTATAATTTTCGGTTTTAATCGAGAATTTGAAAGTATTTAAGTAAGAACGACAACTGGTCTTCTCATAGAATACTCAGCACCTATAAGACGAGCCATTTATCGGGTAACAAAAATGCGAGCAACCTATCCGTGAATGGGTTACTTATTATACTTACTCAACCTAGCTCCTTTCCACCTTACCCTTCCCAGTTTCCTGTCAAGAAGGCCACAACTGATTATCATTTGGAGTCGCTCCTTGTAATTTACATAGAGCGACTACAAATCATAATGCAGAACGTCACTACTATGTGGCTGGGTAATACGAAACTTCTTGATAAAGTTCTTTCTTCTTGTTAGAGTTTGGGGTCTCTGACTACCCATAACGACTGTTAAATATCTAAAAATGACAGCCGGGACCAACGAATAGATTGGCTTAGGTAATTGTTAGCTATAGTTGCCGAAGAAGACTTATTCCTACAACTAAACCTTTACGTAAGATTCTTTAAAGGACGGAGTTGTTAGACTCGAATAATTGTTGAGAAAAGCTATTGAAAAGAGTTAGTAAGTACATACGGGGTTTCTTGCTCATTCTTCTCCATGCAAAACTACGTTTTAACAGGGGTAACTATAATCATTTTTATACCTTTTATAATTATTTAACTTCAAGTTTAACGATCAAAAGTGCCTTTAGTACCTAGTTTAGTTGAAAGAAATCATTTTACTTTGAATTTGTTTCTTAAGCCTCTATTTAGAATGATTCAGCTCAAGGTACACGAAGAAACTGATAAGAAATACTACATTCAATTCCACGAACATCTGAATTATGTACAAATGTATAGCTATTACAAATACGTATTATTTCGTACAACGCAATTCACAATTACACTACACGGAAATTGGCACACCGTGGAAGGAATTTCATTATTTCAATCAACCGTTTCTTAGCTATATAACTACAAATCTACGCTATTACATCGAAGTATTATTTGAAGACCTATGTGACTTAAAGAGCCTGTCTGAGACAGATGTCTGTTCTTACAAACACTACTGTGACTTCTAAATCATCATCAAGCCTAACCTTTGCCCAACTCCACTTTCAGTTTAACTGAACGCGCCTTATAACCAGTGTTTTACAATGTGTGAATGCCTATCTGTCCTTTGCCTTAGATAGATCTTGCATAGAACGATAGTGTTGCCGATGGTCGTAGTCCGCCCGCCTAATACCAATATTGTTCCATTATAATAGTATGTAAGTATTTTGTTTATGGTCAGTAATAAGATAGCAATATTGTGCCATTATAAAAGATGTATGGTAATTTAAACGACCAAAGAGAACCGAACGTCCGGGTGCGGTATGATTGATCAATGCGCAATCGACTCAACCCGCTTACCACCGCAAACGCCATATTGCATGAGCAAAAGAACGCCCTCAGTGTCATCCCGAATCGTGCCAACTATGACCGCGCGGTAACACCGCGCCCGAGCAGTCCGCTCTTAGTCGGTCAATTGAACAAAAGTACAATTTCGCTTCATTTCTCACCACTACCGACTACGCAACAGCTACAGATAGCCTATCCGACTTCCATAACCCAGTAATCATTGCAAACCCAGTACATCACGCAAGCAAGCATTACGATCCATTCGCCAGTAACGTCATAATTTACTACCCATAGATAGCAGATTTAGCCCTTGCAAGTGAGACATCAGATTTAAATCTTCCATTCTTCTTAGGCTGACCCCACATTTGGCGTGCGCGATCCTCGGGCGTGCGAGTAGTGGCGTTCGCCTTGGCGTTTAACCCCCTTCAGGTCTGCGCGCTCGCGCTACTCGCACGCCCGAGGATCGCGCACGCCAAATGTGGGGTCAGCCTTATTTGTTGTAACAATAATTCTCCCAGAAATATATAGCCAAAAATTTTATGCAAGCCGTAATAGCTGGCAATACGTGACGATTAATTCGATGGCTCTGCTACTCCACCACAACCAGATTACACGGGCATTACCACATCATGTTTCATGCGACTGTGAGCACGCAACGCAAACATTTTCCAATTGTTCTGAATGAATTAAAACGATGTTGGTTACCTGTGGACAAAGGGTTCAGTAACGATGCTTTTGCGTGGAAGTTTTTGTCTTCAATAATTGCAAACAGAGTGGAGGTAGCGAATATTAGGCTGGAGTAAGTATTTCTTTGTCTTGCAGTACAATACCGGTATTATTTATACTTATATACTCTTAGGTACGGGTACTTAATCCTATAAACGTGAAAGTCTATGAAGATGTTTAGACGAAAGTACATATAGATGCTTGTTACTCAAGCACGCGTAAATTGTTGAACAGATGTGGATGAAAATTGGCACATGGATAGAGCATTTAGTGGATAAAAGACACAAAAGATTTTACCGGTAATGACTATGTTAATTTGAACTGATATGGTTATTATTCATCTTAAGAAAGTTACTTTTTATGAACTAAAGAAAGAGAAAGAAAGAAAGAAAAAAAAATATTTAGACGCACAGAACAAAAAACAAAAGAACAGCAATACAGATAAAAAAAAGGAAAGACAAAAATAAAAAATAATAATAATAAAAAGAACTGTGCGTGACCAAAATCTCAGCATTAGCTTGGAAAACTAAAAATATAAATAATGAACTCGTATCCTGTTAGGCCGATTTAAGTTCTGAGTTAACTAAGTAAGAGAATAAAAGATTTTTTTGTTAATCTCAGTTTTATCTTTCCTAATGGGCCCCAAATTGTTGCTAGCCCAGGGGCTATTGCACCGGCTACAGGCAATTATCACTTACTAAAGCCAAGAAAATCCCTTACAAACCAGAATTCTAATAACCATACCAGGTTGATATTAGTTCCAGTTTAACAGGATTAAGAATTGGCAAGTATCGACCGGTATCGAAGCGGAACTTATTCCAACTCCGGTATTTCCGATGTTACTGCTCCGCACTGAGTTATATGACACAAGAAAGCTTTTATCTCGGAGTATGCTCACGAATATCGCCGATTTCTACCCACTAAAGGAGGATCCAAGACTGGTGGAACGCAAAAAAAGTACACACAGCAGCAAAATAAGTTGATAACATAATATTTTTCAAGAAAAAGCAACTTTTACATACACACATGACACATATACATACTTACATGTCTTAAATACATAACCTCACGCCTTTACCTATGGGGGCGGACAGAAACTACTGAGCGCCGAAGATTCCTACACACTTCTTTTGCTTCGTTTTGGTTCATACATCTGGCCAAACAAGAACGGCCGGTTGTAAGTATAGCACTTCACCTTCCTGAAAAAAATCACCAGTAATTTTTATTGCGCGTATACTTATTATTATAATATGCGGGAAAAGAATTTAAAGTGCTACTCGCTATTCTTTTAAAGATTTTGTTTTAAATAGTCTATTTAAAGGGCATCCTGCTGATACCCACATTTTCCACTTACATACAAACATACCTACTTATTTTAAATTTTCTGAACTCAACATGAAGCACCATCAAATTTTTTGCAGCTAGAACAAAATCATAGTAATAGCGCCATCTATATTGTCTAATTGAAACTGAGTGCCACTCACTAGCGTCGTAAGCGTTGGCCTACTGACAATGGCTAGAACTAATAGCTTGAGCCGTAACTGATGGCGAAGCTTAATACTTCTTTAACTTGAATCTAGATGTCGCTACCAACTGTTAATTGTTTTGATAACTTACTAGATGGCAGTAATTTAATATTTGGGAAAAAACTAAACATGATTAGCATAGCCCAACTATAGATGGTACAAAATCACATTTGGACGTATGGATGTCGCTGTAGGTAACTCGTTGCCTCCATTTTCTGTAAGTTATAGGAGTCATTACTAGGCCTTTGAGTGGGTTCTGGTGTAGGTACAGATGCCAGCACATCAAGTTACCCCAATGTGTCAAATTTTCCCAATTGAACATGAACCTTATTCTGTTTGACATAAATTTGGAAAACTATCAAAGATATTTGACACATTGGGGTAACTTGATGTGCTGGCGTCTGTACATGAACAGTTGTCTACTTCCTAATCCTTAGAGGAAAACAGACGTGACGTATTGTTCTGTAAGAGTGGACAGTATGCAATGTAACTATTGTCATAACGTGTTAGCTAAATGCAGTGAGGAGTCAACTTAAACCCCACAGAAGTGTAGACATGGTTGTTATTCTGCAACATGGCGAAACGTACACTCATCAATAAAAATTCTACACACTAAATAAAATAAGATTGCAGACTTATTTCCATACAACTGTCCTAAACTGTCGCTTTATAAATTTTATAGGCCTCTTATGGAGGCCTGGGCTGGCGAATTTCGATCAGGTTACGTGACCTAACTAGGGCGCCAGTACCACTCTGGCAACTGTTACTCCTTTAATTTGACGATTGATCCCTCAATAAAATTGTGTTTAAGTAAAGCGGTAATAGCTCAATAGTTAAGGCGTCGGTCTGGCGATCTAGAGGTCGTAAGTTCGATCCCCACCCATTGCACTATTGACGTGATCCCACTCCAGACACAAGCATACAACTTAGCTTAGTTTGAGGGGTTAACAACACTACCCATATTGCTAGTAAAAAAAAATTAGGTAATATTTATTGTAACTGACTCTACCATATACGACTCTACTATATAGGTAAATAAGTTAATACTTCATAATTATTCTGCATCATCATTAAACGAACCACACTAAATTGTCGGGTACCTTTATAGATTAATTTAATCAAAAGAACAATAAACGTTTATCATTGCAGCACCTCAGTCACTTTCTATCAAACATCAAATAAAATATTCCATTTCCAATTCAGGTATTGATAGGGGTTAATTGGTTCGCAGTGATAGCGCATCACTCACAATTTATTGAAACATGAAACGGTAGAAGCAATCAAATTCAAATCATATTGTAATTGTTGGAAAGGGTTTTCTACTTCTGTCCCGTTCGTTCAATTGGATTTAAATTATGAGACGTCCTTGAAGGTCTACTGACAAGTACTCAGAAAAATCGAACCATAAATATTCGTGGATCGAACTAAGTACTGCGTTTAATTCGTGGATAGTTTTAATTCGTCTATCGTCAAGGAGATTATCAACACCAATAGGTACAGACGCCAGCACATCAAGGTGTATATTCAATTGGGAAAATTTGACATATTGGGGTAACTTGATGTGCTGGCGTCTGTACATAGGAGCAATTCTTATATTCCTAAGAACGTTAACTCAGTCTCAATATTTCAAAGAAGTTACCTGTATATATGTATAAGTACAACACAACTACTTGATAACTAACTTGTCAGACTGTAGGTACATCAAGTTACCCCAATGTGTCAAATTTTCGGAGTATTCCCGTCTGAGCACCTATTTTTTGAGCACCTATGCATTTAGCACCAAAGGTATTCCCATTTCCCATAGGTTAATTTTTTTTTTTTTTTTTTTAATATTACAAATTAGTGCTTGACTGCAATCCCACCTGATGGTAAGCAGTGATGCAATCAGTGATGGTGAAGCGCACTAGTTTGTTAAGAGCCTATTCACTCTAGCCTTGAAGACACCTAAATTATAATCGGACGGGAAGACCGCAGCAGGCAAGTTGTTCCAGTCCTTCGATGTACGCGGTATAAACGACGAAGCGAAACGCTTTGTCCTAATCGTGGGAGTGCCAACGATGTAAGGGTGGACACTCGCCGTACGCCGGGTTGTCCGATGGTAGAATGGTGATGGCGGAATCAAGTCATGTAATTCCCGTGCACACTATCCAAAATGTATCCTATAGAAGACCGAAACGCTAGCTATCCTACGCCTATGCTCAAGGCTTTGCAGATTGGTTCTAACCAAATCTGGGTCACCAATAAGCCTCTTCGTACGCCTCTCCACTGAGTCCAAAGCTGCTAGATGACATCTGGCAGCACCAGCCCATATGTGACTGCAGTACTCCACACACGAACGGACCTGTGCTTTGTCTAACATAAGAAGCTGACCAGGTGTGAAGTACCGCCGGACCTTTGCAAGAACGCCGAGTTTCCTAGCAGCAACCTTGGCTTTGGACTCAATGAACCGCCCTAAGTTTAGGTTTGAGGAGATTTCCACTCCCAAGAGCTGAAGGCGGTCGGTGCACTACAAGGATACATTCTGAAAAGCAGGAGCCATGGTGAACGGGCTCCTTTTGGCGGTGAACAGACACGCCTGTGTTTTGGCGGCGTTGAATCCCACAAGATTTGCTTCGCCCCATTTGGAGACTGCCTGAAGTGAGGCATTCGTACGCTCTACCAAAGCCTCTCTTTCGGACTGGATTACGTCCTTACTGGCCCGGGTACTCGGAAGATATCTCTCTACTACTACTGTGCTGTCGTCTGCATACCCATAGATACCGGGCATTAGCAGATCGTTGATATGCAGCAGGAAGAGAGTTGCAGAGAGAACAGACCCCTGAGGAACTCCGGCGTTAGTTGTCATGGGCTCCGATGAGCATCCGTCGACATCAACTCGGAGGTTAATGCATAGGTGCTCAATAAATAGGTGCTCAAACGGGAATACTCCAAATTTTCCCAATTGAATATGAACCTTATTCGGTTTGACATAAAGTTGAAAAACGATTAAAGAAATTTGACACTTTGGGGTAACTTGATGTGCTGGCGTCTGTACATGTAGACTCAAATCACAGGCAACGTTTTAATTTTATCAAATGCTTGGCTCAATAACCACCAGACTTTGAACATGTCCTTGACACTACTTACGCACTCACTACAAATGTCTTGCAGTACATTAGAGCATATAAAATGTATAGCCGTGCTCATTCCCACAACACACAGAAACGCGAGGTCATGTTGAAATGGAAAACATTAGCTAACTCACAATGGACCCCATAACGACTAATTACTTTTGTATCTATTACACAATGTAAGAATACGAAGCAAATTACTCATTTAGTTCGTAATGAAGTGGCTTTCGGCTATTTTTAAATAAGCATAAGGTTTTGTAAGTGAAGTTGATTCAAGTAAATATCTAAGAAGGTTTTGGAGTAAGCTTTTACGTTAGACAGAGTATCAACATTTACATTTAAATAAAATAAAACCAAAATTATCTACCTTAATAGACAGGTGTCGAATGTCAATGAACGCATTTACCTTGAATGGAAGGGGCAAGATAGGTCTTATTATAGACTATCCTTGGCTGTATCTTAATTAAGATTGTCTGATGGAAACAAAGGAACATCTATAAACTACTTTTTTTTCATAATGATAGCTGTTTGCATACGATGTAAGTAATGTAAAATAATGTAATTACTGACATATTTATGACTAAGCATGCCATTTTCTTATGGCTTATAGTGATCATTCCATTTTCTTGTGGCTTTGATGTTTAATTAAATGTGGTTTAATTATAACATCAGTAGCTTATATTTCACCATATTTTACGCAAACAAAGATACTTACTTACTTTCGTACGTTTCTATGGATTATTCAGGTTTAAAAGCATATTGTGTACACATGCTTCAACCTAAACCAAACGCCGGCTTTGGGTACCATTGTACCCAGGATATAACGCGATATCACGTAAGACAATTGGTTCTGTAACCAGGGTGGACAACTCAAAATGACACTCCAATCGACAGATATATTTTTAAGTGAAAAGCTTTTCATCATACATATGTAAATGCTAAAGACTAGAAACTAGTCACATACATTCTAAGCAGAAAGATATTTGTACACATAGGATTATATTTCTTGTAGGTGAGTGCTTAAACATACACAGCTTGGTACATAATTTCCATAGATAAGAACCATGAGAGATGATGCGGTTGACCATAAATTGAAACACCTATCCTACGTACTTACCAAAGAAAACAATATAATGTAACTACTTCGCACAGCTGCCATTAGCTAATTACGTTAGAAACTTAAATAACCTAACAGAATTACCTACAGCGAAAACCACGAAGCAACCGTATTGCCACATGGTAATAAGGATTTTAATGTAATTTTCTATCGTACAAACATTGTCTATTTGGGATATCAGAGCCCCGAAAGTCTCTAAACCAGCTTACCACCTTTCTGCAATGCATTGATTTTAATTAATGGGTACTGTGTTACCCATTAACAGACTACAGAGATCAGAGAGGCAGTCACTCTGTGTAAAACATTGGTATTCAGCTGTATCCAATTAAACTGTAGGATTACTCCAACGTATTTGGGAAAGGGCTAGGCAAATGATGATGACTTACACGTAGGCTAAATTTCAATACATAGGGTGTAAGCATATATTTTTTTAATTCAAGAAGTAAATTATATTCTTCAAATAGATCCAAAACAGTAATAATACTACCACTTTTTATTTTGCGAGTCTCTAATGTGCTATAATTGAAACATTTTGTCTTAGATAGAATTACAACATAATATAACCTAACCTAACATACCATACCTATTGTATAGCTAACCTAACTACCTAACCTAACTACCTTACTGCAATGCATTGATTTTGAAAGATCCTAAAATACATAATTTCAAACTGCCCTGTGTTAATTTATAATTTAATTACTTTTCCTGGTCTACTTTAAAGTCCTGACAGTAAAATATACCAATTTGCAAAAAACTATTGATGTTAAGTAAATTGATTTCTGAAATAAGACCTTTTTATCAACCAATCAAAACTTCATTTCGAACAATAGTCCTTAAGGGTTAGTGGCGAGTACTTAGGAGCTATATTAGTACGACCTAAAGAGAAAACAATCTTACACACCAGTCCAATTTACCAGTTCAAATTACTCGTCTATACAATTTAATCTAATTTAATATAATAATAATAATTTAATTACAATCAATTTATTACATTCTAATTTATTTCATGACATTAGTCTAATTTTATGCAGCTTAGCTTAGCTTTATGGTCTTTCTAAGTTTAGTAACAAAATAAATTTCAGAACATAGGTACACATAAGTTAAACTGTTGTCATGGTGACACTATTTAAGTTTTCGTATTTTTGTAAGTTCTTTGTGTATAAGTGGATCCGAAATTGTTATAAAATACGTTCCTTAATTCGAAACGGACGTACCGCGACGAAATCGAACATCATATGTTTGACATAGAACTTAAATTGTTATATTTTGTACTCTTCGCACAATTTTTCAACTTCTTTTTCTTTCACAAATATTTCAAGACTCAAATAAGCCAAATCGGTCTAGACATATTCGAGTTTTAGTGAGACTAACAAACGTCATTTTAATTTGTATTTAAATAGATCTAAAAGTTCGAAATCGCTAAACCGCCTTGAAGAAGCGTGGTAATTAATGCTCATCTTGTCTTTTACCCTGTATTAGGACAATAACAGCACAGCATTTGAATGACTACTAATTAAATAAATTACGTTTAGAAACTGAACTAGGTATTAATTTAGATATCCTGTGTATATTTCGGTTCCTTCGGTTAGTACTGTATTACGTTCGCATTCACTGAAACCCATTCGTTCATTCATTTCTTGAAACCCACCTTTATTACTTTCCCATGATACTTTTTGCTGTTCAATAATCTGAAATTGAACTCTACCAACTTGAGATTAGGGATGAATTATGAGAAAAGGGTTGTAAAATTATTTTTGCTCATTTCGTTAGTGCCTGCTAGTGTATGCTGGACACGTTTCAGGACTGGAGTCTGGGTCGAGAAACTTCAGGAACATTTCGGACAAAGGCGTACTTACTTGTCGAAGATCGGATCAAAAGAAAAAGATTTTTTAGGACAATGGAAACAGGTCAGAGAACCAGTCCTTTTTAGGGTTCCGTAACCACAAAGAGTGCAAGCCGAAACCGTATTACTCAGCCTTCACTATACATCTGCAAATCCGTCCGCCGTTATCTCATGAACCGAAACAGCAAGTCATCATTTTTTTTACAAAATATGTATTGCCAATGCATATAATTATAGCCGCTATGACAACAAATTAAAAAAAAAAAAATGTGACATGGATGGTCATTATCTCAATGTCTCCATTTAAATTTCTTAAGGCACTCCAGTAGATAGGTAAGTTAATAATTATTAACTAGAACATATTTTTTAAAATATTATCCTAACGAAAGGTATTTACAAGGCAGATGTAAGTGGGAACGCCGGGAGGGGACGCCCTAGAAGGACATACATCGACCTTATTGGTGAGGTTCTTCAGAAAGGTCAGGTGCGTAGTACTCGCAACCGGCGTGTGTGTATGACAACATGTATGAATGTAAACGAAGCAAAAGAAGTATGTAAGAATCGTAGCATATGGCGCTCTGTAGTTTCTGCCTACCCCCATGGGAAAAAGGCGTGAGTTTATGTATGTATGTAATTAGAACAAGCACCAATTCACGATCATCTCTTAATAAAATTTAATAATTGAAGTTTTAATGACAAATTTTCATACGATACGTTTGTAGCGACATCTATCTCGCCACATACGAACTATCCTACATCGCGCTATTAAAGTTATCCGCGCAGTTTGAACGTATACAAGTTCCCGACAACAACCGTCGGGCAGTAGTTAGCCCACCAGACACAACACCCGTCTGGTCGGAGGATCCTCCCTTTTCAATGGTGGATGAGGAACTTCACACCCTATTCCTCATACCTCCAAACGTTTTACCTACTTTATAAGAATTAAAGTAAAAATATGATTGAAATAAATAGAATAATGTTGAGGAAGTACGCATTTAAAAATATTTCCTTTTATAGTCCAACTAGTTGGTTGTGGAGTTCTGATAGGCAGTCGCTCAATGAATCAATGAAAAACCAAACCATTTATTTCAATTATGCCATTATAAGTCATTTTAGAACGTCGAACAAAAGATACTTAAAAAAATAATTCTAGTTGCCCCTTTCATAAGGCAGATTTGTATGGAGAAGAATTGTCAAGAAACTCCATACTTACTCTTTTAAATAGTTTTTACAATACTTTGTACCTATACATTAATCAGATTATAATGTGTGATCAGATTGTATGCCCAGCCTTTTCCCAACTCTAGGCAGATGATGATGATGATGATAGTCCAAGTCCTGTGGTCACAAATTGACAATTTCATCACCACTAATCTGCCAACAAAATGCGAAGGCGAAGGCGAGGGGCGGGCTTTTTTGGGGACTGTCTTGTCTTGTCTGACTTTTGATTAATTTGCTTGAACTCGGTGAACTACTAGAGCTTTTCAACTTTAGACTTTAGTTGGACACACTTGTCAAACGGTGTTTCGTCACTACTCATTACAGTAAGTTTCAATTAAGGTACCTACAAACATACCTGAAAACAGTATCTAAAACACAGTGCCATTACCCTCAACAAAATAAATTCATGTCCGTGCCTAGTTTCAGTGGAAATGTAAGTATATCGTAATTGACCTCGTCTAGAAATATTATAAGTCTAACTTTGAACAGTATGAAGTAAACACCCACACACACCCTCATAGAAAAGTTAAGAAGCTTACACAGTCGCGTGTAAAGGGATCATTAAGAAGAAAATAGCTTTGAATTTAGCTGAGTGTTTGTACTAACCTATCTTTATACGGGCTCATACATTCCGTAAATAGCAAAAGTCCAATTTAAAATGTCTGTTACAAAGGCATTCTAAAGATCGTAAATTCGAAATTCAAAGAACCGGTTTACCGTTAAATTGTCCCATCTGTACTTAGTGAGTAGGAACGATTTAATTTTTTGTTTGTTTGCAATTGGTAGGTATACTCATATACTACATAACCGATCGTCAAAATTTGTTGATGTACGTTAAACCACATTGTCAGCACATTTTATTTTTAAACTATGAAGGATTGGATGATAAATTTCCAAGAGAAAAATACGTAATCTACACGGACAAAGTCGCATGCGAAGTGCTAGTTTGTAATAAACAGCTTTGAAACGATTTAATTTGGACTGGAATGGCACCATCCGTCGCTTCAAAGGCTCTACGGGTAAATCCAGAGATTTTAATGTTAACTTTTAAGCAAAGGATACTCAATATTCTGTTTATTATTAAAACGTCACTTAAGAGAAAGTTCTATGACACTGATATAGGCAGAACAGACATTTTCATAAAAAAAAACTAAAGTAGTAGTAGTAGTTAACTATTATGCATAATATATTCTGCACTATAACATTATTAAAAGTAATAAAGAAGGTTAGTATTAATGCAGTTTTGAATAAGCAATTGTAAGTATTCGAATGTTTATAATGTATCTTGGCTGAATGGTCACATGCATTTTGATTAAATGGGACTTGAAAGAAAGAAAGAAAAACAGTTATTTGGACTTGAACGGGTAGATGTAGTTTGGAAAATATATTTCAACCACATTACAATCTTTTAATATCTAACTACAATGTAACCCACTATTTATAATCTACAACAAACCATTATAAAAGATTCCTAAAAGCCGTGGCGGTAGATACTTCCTTTACTATAATAGTAAGGCATTTTGTTCGTCTTCAGTTAAGTTTTTAAGTGCAAACCTGTGCCTGCCTGTGATTTATGAATGTCATAGGTTGTGCGAAATCAAATGATTTATTATGATTATTCTGTCTATCAAATTAAATTGGTAGCTACTTTTCAGTCCGTGCCTCGGAAAGCATACTAAGCCCCAACTGCGCTGATATTTGTAAAACAATGACGGACATTACTGTAGACAGAAACCCGAAACTCCGAAACTCTGACAATTAAAATTTTCCGCACCGGCGTTTCGTATGAATCGGTAACGTAGTTGTGGATAGAAATAGGCAGTCGATCTCCGTAAAATACTGTTCTTAAGCTGTAAAATTAATGTTTTTTTTTTTGCATACGTCTCAGCCCCATAGATAAATACCTTAATTTTACCTTAGCTGTACCTGGTTAGACTTTATGCCAATCCCAAGACAGTCGAAAAAGACCTGGCTGGTGATTTTATTAAGGATTAGGTATAACATACCTACTTAACGAGAAAGTTTACTACAGTTATACCTACAACCGCTTACAATAGTGCAAGTAACGTTATGTGTGCACAGTTACTGGTTACGCTTTGACCATCAAATGGCCTAACATCAACGGAGTTTAAATAAATTTTGAGGTCAGCTGATACTGGTTCTGTAAAGCATGACGTGCGGCTGACTGTACTTCTGAGAGAATAACCGCAAATTAACATGGTTGTAGCCATAGTACTTATAAACTGCATCGTAATAAGTTCACTTATCATTGAGAGTGTGGTTAGAGTTCATTGTCCCTCGTTGTTTCAACATTATTAAGTAAGGCAAATGGACTTTAATCTTCGCTTGGGATTCCCAGACGATGCGATGCGCCTGTCCAGAGCTTTTAATGATAATTCATTATGCATGTCATTATAAGGTGTCTTTTTCCTTGTCATACTAGAGCATTTTACCAACAAAAGATTTGATAATTGGTTAGGGATTTCATTTCAATTTACAGTGCTTAAATACCTACAATAAAATTTGGTTTTACTTTAAGATAGTGATCTCGACTAAAAACAGAATGTCTCAAATAATTGAAGACATTCCAATAGCTGTCAAATAACACTAACCACAAAAATATTTTAGAGAGAAACTCAATTTGCTCCAGACATTCTTAGCATCGAGCTCAAAAGCCAGAATGTATTAAAGAAGTAAATACTTTTAGCCCTCAAACACACTAACATTCAACTTTATTTACGAGAGCAACATCTGCAAAAGAAAATCTGTAAAACAAAGTCTGAAGTCTGTTTTTCTCTGCATGACCTAAAAGTTGACTGGTAGAAAATGCTTAAGGCATTAAGTCCGCCTATGTACATTTGTATGCTTAAAGTATTAAATAAATACTTATTATATTATATTAAATAAATAATAAATAAAGTAACACTAAAGTGAAAAATTGTTGGCAAGAAGTCTTTCAGGTAAATACCTTTATGAACGAAACATAGTCTTGTCACCTGAAGCAAGAATATACCCCGAGGTTTAACATTATCCTTTCAAGGGACAGAATAGATTAATTAGTTTCTTGTTAATCTTGGTGGGTGCGCAAATAAATAACCATGTTATGTGAGAGCTTGTTCATAAGTGGTTAGGGATGAAACTAAAACAAGAGATACAAACCTCAAAGGGGAGATTGCTTACGTAATGGTCGCTGTAAGCAATGTAACCGTTGTGTTGCCATTGCACAATAATCTACTGCTACCGGGAGGACGTTATCTAACACATGGGTTAGTTGCCTCCACCAAGCACAACTAATTACCTGTATTATGTACTTGTACTGCCTATCACGTAAAGTTTTTGGCAAATAAATACCTCATCGGACCGTAAAAAAAAATCGATTATTTATGCTATCTTGCTAAAGAGCAAAGGTCTCGTCTCATTTGTATGAGACATCATCATGTCAACATCGGCGTGGTGTTTTATAAGTGACTTCCATGTAGAGGGCACGCAAAATCACCACGCTTGGTCAATGCTGCTTACCAATTTTTCATACTTATGTAGGTATATTAATAATTAAGTTCAGTGCAAGTCTTCACAATGTTATCCCGCAGTAATATTAGTTATAGAAACCGGCTTTCATCATCATTAATTTCAGCTAAAAGATGTCTACTGCCCCCCTAGCCGAGTTACAAACGATTCGTATCTATTCTCTTTCTACAATAAAGAACGCCTCAAATCCCTTTGTTTTGACCACGTGACTTAGCGAAAGGTGATAAGTCACGTGGTCAAAACAAAGGGATTTGAGGCGTTCTCTATTGTAGAAAGAGAATAGATACGAATCGTTTGTAACTTCGCTAGGGGGGCAGTAGACGTCTTTTAGCTGATTTAGGGCTGTTATAGGCCTCCCACAAAGATGTCTTCGATGATCAGCTGTGGTTCCCTTATCCATTGGCTTCTGACCCAGATCGTCGGTCCATCTTGTAGCGAGCCTTCCCTCACTGCGTCCTTTGGTACGCGGTAGCCACACGAGAATCTTTTCTCCCAACGTGAATTGGTTCTGCAAATATTGTATTCCGCCCACCGCTACTTAAACTTAGCACTTCTTTAAATAATGATGTATCGTTTCTAAATCTGTGACAGCTGTTATTATCACTAATTAGTACCTTGGAACATCAATATATTCCAAGATATGCTTCAACCTAACCTCACTCCTAAAACCAATAGGTTATATTAAGAGTAATCATTATAACGATTCCAATTATGAATAATTTGGTAGGTACAAAGTAATTAATTTTTCAATGCAATTATCGTTTTTAGCGTAACGATGTTTGCGAAGATACACTATGGCAACGACCTCTGAAAACCGACACGGCTTGACCTTTATGAAATCATAAACCGAAATAATTTGTAATATTACGTATTCCAATGACGTCATTGCTTAGTTTTTTACCCACGCTACCATTATGTATGATAGCGCCTCTACATTATGTACCAACTTAATTACAAAAAAATGCTACCTACATGCCTTTTTGATAAACACGTTACCAGACTGAAATGAGGGACAACTCTTGTGTTATATTACTAGTACTTTAATATGGATACTAAATTCATTGCAGTAATCTATTGAAGGTTTTATTAAAGATATCCTCATCACGCTAAAACGAACTAGGCAAAGGTATGTTGTGAGAACCATGTGAAAACTCAACTGTATTGAGAAATTTCCATAAAACAGGCCACTACTGACAAAGATAAAGATAAAGATATACGCGACGACGTACACGGCTTAGACATAATAAGTATAAGCTAGTCTTCCAGTGATCCAGAATGAGGACTTAACTTTTTTTCCAGCCGACTTCAAACTGGTATTTTTATTACTGATCTCTAAATTGTAACCAACCCGTAATTACCAGTTTTCATTTATAATCTCAGGAAATTTTCTTTTTGACCTACGTAGATGTACGTCTGTAAGTCTACTTACCTACAAGTTAACCAATTCCATTTACTTCTTTATTAAAAATAATATTTTTCTTTAATATGTAGGTATAATCTCTGAAGAAGTAGAATGACTAAAAATTAGTAACGCGCCCAAGTTCTGGGGAAAACCAAATACCACTAGTTCAGATCGGCTGAATCTCAGCATCCCTCAAATACAATGGTTTACTTTCTGGACTACTTGATGATACTATGACTGCGTCATAGGCAGAGTTCGCTTTGCTGAATTTTAGGCCAAACAAATTTGGACCTAGGGACGTTGATACAGTAAGAGGGTTTACTAAAAAAAAACCTGAAAAGGACTCGCCAACCGAGGGTAGCTCTAATTGTTCCCGAAATAAACGGTCTTTACGGACAGACAGACAGACGGACAACAAAGTGATCTTATAAAGGTTCCGTTTTTTAGGGTTCCGTAGTCAACTAAGGACCCTTACAGTTTCGCCATGTCTGTCTGTCCGTCCGTCCGTCCGTCCGTCCGTCCGTCCGTCCGTCCTCGCTTAATCTCTGTGAACGTTAGCACTAGAAAGCTGAAATTTGGTACCAATATGTGTATCAATCACGCCGACAGAGTGGTAAAATAAAAATTGGAAAAAAATGTTTAATTAGGGTAGCCCCCCTATATGTAAAGTGGGAAGTGATTTTTTTTTAATTTCAACCCTAACGTGTGATATATTGTTGGAAAGGTATTTAAAAATGAATAGGGGTTTACTAAATCATTTTTTGATAATGTCAATAATTTCGGAAATAATCGCTCCAAAAGTAAAAAACAATATGTGTGTGTGTGTGTGTATGTGTGTGTGTGTGTGTGTGTCCCTCTAACTTTTGAACCATAAGTTTAGAAAATATGAAAAAAATCTGAAAAGTAGAACTTTATAAGGACTTTCTAGGAAAATTATTTTGAACTTGGATGGAAACAGTTTTTGTACAAAAAAGACAAAAAGTTGTATGTACAAAATAATTTCTGGACTAAGTTTGTAGTTTAATCGTATATGCAAGCATTTTTTTTAACTTCGTTTACATATTCTACGGCACCCTACTCTGAGCGTGGCCCGACACGCTCTTGGCCGGTTTTTTTCCTTTGGAGTTCGGAACCCTAAAAATGACCTATGCATTTGAACTGATGTAAGCCGAAGTAGTAAGGCCTACAAAGGCCTCTGGTAGACATAAAAACAAGTTGGTAGGCACACATAAGTCATTTTATGGACGTAATATAAAATTTCTTGAAAGTTACTGTAACACGCAATGTCTGCAATATTGCAAGTATTTTCACAATATTCGACTACTATAAGTTCCAATTTACGGTCCATTCTTTTTTCTGGAGCAACTTAACCTTTGTATTTATTAATAGCAATAAATATTAAGCAAAGAATCGGCGCTATACGTATCTAGGTCGAACGATTAAGTTTGTTAATTACTTAACTGTAAAGTCCGTAACACCGTTTTACCGCTTAGTCAACTAACAGCCGTTTCTTTCATTATTTTATTACAAACTATTATTGTGTTTTGTTCCGAAAATAGTTTTAATGAACTTGTATTCAATATTCTTATATGGCGGATTCCTACTAGCATCACATCACGCTTGATTAAAAACAAACGCAACAAAAACAGAATTGGCGAAATTGGTCCAGCCGTTTATGCGTAATGCCGTAACCAAGAAAAATAGGGAGTCATTTTTATGTCTATAGATTTTTGGTAGTCACTAATACGTGGGAAGTTTGATGATAACAACACATTTAATAAAGCTTTTGTTCTGTTAAAAGTTACACCCGTAGCAATCATTAACAAAACCATATTTAGATGTTTAAATTGGAGTCTGTTTGGGAGCCAATTAAATACACAAGTCTTGTATAAAAGGCTGTTATAATTGGCTTAAAACTTATCAATCAATACCCAAAATTAACTAACCACTTACTTACTGTAATTGACACATCCGTAAATGTACCATTTTAGAGGGCATCAGCCTATAGACAATAAACTTATCTTTCTTTGCCTCATTGGTATTGGTCTAGTGGCTGTAAGCGATACTGCTGAATATGAGGTCTTGAGTTCGAATCCGAAACCGTAGTTAGGTTTTTTTACCTGGTATTTTTCAATAGCAACCCGGAGCCTGGATTTGCGCCCTATTGATGGCAATAAGCTCGCCCCCAATTACAAAGTAGTTAAACAAAACTGGTGAAAAGTAAGTAACGTACAGACGCCAGCTCATCAACCTACCCGAAGGTGTCAAATTTCCCCAATCAATTTTGAACCTTATGCTTTAGCAATAAAGTTGAAAATGTTCGCCAGTTATGTTTATTACAAGGAGTAATTTTAGTCATGGGAAAAAAATGACAGAGTGTTCTAACCATGAATGTGAACAACTTTTACTAATTAAAGGCCGACTCGGCAATCTCAAAAAAAATTAGCTATTGCATACAAAAGAGTGATAACCTATTCGAACAAAATGTATGTATGTTTTATTTAAAAAAAATGCATAATGTGTGTATCCCTGCCTAACCCTTTGAGAAACAGAGGCGTGGTGGTGTGTTGTGTTCTTTATCTTACCTTTTACCTAAAAACAGCGTATCTACGTGACTAACTTTAACTTTTCCAAATGCTAATAATTCCAATAAAGTAATTATTATACAAGCTGTTTCTTTCACAAACATCTGTCACATCTCCTTATATAGCTCACTAGGAACCGGTGACCACAATATACGAGAGCAACTTGCGCACGCGCCGTTCTTACTCACCGGATGCCACGGAACAGAAAATATTAGAAGGCAAAATACATTTATAGCGTAAGACTTTTTCTTTCGACGGCTTAAGGTTAAACGGAATAAAATTGAATATATTTGACGGAAAAATCGTAATGCAGATGCTAAAGCAGGTATTGATAAAATATTTATAAATTTTATCCCGTGTAGAGTCTTTCAGAGAAGACCACCAATTCGTCTGATAACCTCTGCAATTGTATCGGCAATTATTTTTGGGGCATTTCTACTTTGCCTTTAAGTATTGCATTCTCTTAGCGTTAGCATTAATTAGGGAAATCATTAAAAACTACAGAAGTAGCAGAAACCACAAGTTGTACAGGTTGCCACGAACATTTTCATTTATTAATTTGATCCATATGTCATGTGCATTTTCATGTATCATGTAACACATATTGTAAGAAATAAATGTTATCTTATCTCATATTTACCAACGAGACTCAGACACTGTGCGAAGTAAACCTTCTTCGCCTAGCTGCCTCATACGGAACAACTGACACTGTAGCCAGCTGCTGTACACTGTTAATTATCAAATTACACCAGTATTTTATCTTACAGAATCTTAAACGCGCGTCTTATGGTCAGCATTTGCAGTAGAGACAGATGTAAGCAATTATGTAAGCCACGGTTTTGCTGTTACGATGTAATTACGTTTTTTTTTTGTAACTGTAACTGTGGTAGAAGTGCTTTTTGCGGCAACGTTATTATCATTGGGTTAGTAAGGCAATGGTGTATGTAGTTTAAAATGTAGGACTTAAGTGTAGGTACTTAAGTGTACTTTAGTGGCTTTCCTTAAAAATCTCTGAATTATCTCTTAATTTTAGAAAAATAAGACAAGGAAATGAGTACCTATTTTAGTCTTCATTGAAAACCTGTTAAATTACTTTTTTAAGGATGTTCAGAAATGATGGTCGATTTTCGACCTGTTTTCGTGTTATGTCCTATTAGTATTTACTCTTAAACTTAATAGAGGAAACTATATTATGTATACTGTTTTAACACACGTTTCATAGCACAAAAACTGGACTCCCCAAGAGGAAAACATTTTTCAATTCCCAAAGTTCAACTTTGTTTTTGAGACCTCAAATCATTAAGTTTTAGAGGGTATTTTTTTAAATTACTCTTAATCCTCCAATCGCAATGAAAATAACAACATTGTTTTAACTCTTTCAAATAAATATGATACAAGTGTAGCATAAAATCACGCCCGTAATCCCCGAAGCGTCAGCCAAAGGTCTACTTGTAGTACAATTGGCCAGTTATTTTGAAGTCACATGTAATAGGGGGAGAGCCTATTGTCATCCATCGGGAACAAATCTAAATTCCGGGCTGCCACCGAGAAAATTCAGATGGAGAAACTCAACTTAACCTTATAACCTGCGGCAGCGCTTAAGACCACCAGACTAACGAGGCAGATGAGAGTATAAAAGATAAGATATACTGGGTGGCGCAAAAGTACTGGCACTAAAGAAAATATTTTTTTTTTTATATGACATTTTCTGTCATTCTGTTGTTGAAAATTGTGTAGTGAACAAATGTAAAATACACTGAAAATAAACATGGACCGTTTTACTCCCCAAGAACGTGGAATAATTGTGTCAATGTTCTTACGGAATAATTCATCAGTGATAAGAACACAACGTGAATTTCGTCGACGATTTCCCCACCGTCCGGCACCGATTGGTCGCACAATTCGACGCTTTGCCACACGCCTTGAAGCAACTGGCTCAACATTGGATAGACCTAAGTCTGGGAGACCAAGAACAGGCCGTTCAGCTGAAAATATCGATGCTGTGCGCGAAGATGTGGAAGAGTGTCCAGAAACATCAACGAGGCGACGTGCCACGCAATTGGGCATTTCCAGACGGACCCTGCAGCGTATTTTGGTGAAAGACTTAAAGATGTTCCCGTATAAAACTCAAATGACTCATCAGCTGCTGCCTGCTGACCACCGAGCTCGTCTAGATTACTGCCAGCGCGTCATAAACCTCAACCTTGAAGAGGATGATTTTCCTTCAAAATTGGTTATGAGTGACGAAGCGCATTTCCATCTCTCAGGGCATGTCAATAAGCAGAATACTCGGTTCTGGGGCACTGATAATCCGCGCATTATTCAAGAAACACCTCTACACCCACTAAAAGTTACTGTATGGTGTGGCATCTGTGTTGACAGAGTGATCGGACCCTATTTTTTCGAAGACGCTGGAGGCAATGCGATAACTGTCACTGGAGAACGCTACAGAACCATGTTACGTGAGTTTTTGATACCCAGTTTGGACGAATTGGGGCTGGAGCACATCTGGTTTCAACAAGACGGCGCTACGGCACACACAGCGCGCGACACTATGGACTTAGTGAGGGACGCTTTTCCAGGCCGAGTTATCTCTCGTTTTGGCGATTTGCCTTGGCCTGCAAGATCACCCGATCTGACCAGTCCAGACTTCTTTCTTTGGGGTTTTTTGAAATCTCGGGTGTATGTGAACAAGCCACAGACTCTCGCAGCTCTAAAAGAAAACATTCGTCAAGAAATAACGAACATATCGCAGGAAGTGTTACGGCAAGTTATGCAAAATGTCATAAATAGGGCTCAAATGTGTATCAACTCTGGAGGTCACCATTTAAAAGACATCATCTTTAAATCCTAATGGTACGAAATTTAATGGCACAAATATACATTTAAAAAAATCTAAATCTAGTTTTCTAATTTAGAAAAAATGTTATAGCTGAACCAAATAGGGTCTTTACTTTTGCGCCTACTTGTATTAATAATGGCATCTGTAGTAGCTCCGGACATATCTGTATTTTTATTCAAAAACAAATATTGTGAGAGGTTTTTACTTGCAATATTTTTAAGCTTTTGAGTGATTTAGCTACGTTTTATCAGTTAATTAAATAGGAGTATATCATGCCACGTTGAATATCTACAACGATAACAATGTTTATTAATCTTATATGTATTTAAAATTCTCGTGTCACAATGTTAGTTACCATACTCGTCCGAAACAGATTGACCGATTCCTATGAAACTTTGTTTATATATTTAATAGGTCTGAGAATAGAACATTAACAGTTTTTTTTTGTAGTTCCCCCTGTAGTCTCAATAGTCTGTTACATGAAAGCCAAAAAATCCATGGCTAGGCAAACTGACAAACCTAGTCAAAATTTAAAATTATTAAAGGCAAAGGTGCCTAATCTATACATATAATAAATCTGTAGAAGTAAAATTTCTGTACATTGAAAATATCAAAAAAATAAATAGCAGGGGGTGTTACTAGACCGACACCGAACCCAAAAATATGATTTAAAAAAATTTTGTCTGTCTGTCTGTCTGTCTGTCTGTCTGTCTGTATGTTCAGGTATCACGCAAAAACTACCGGTTCGATTACGATGAAACTTGGTGTACATATTCTTTAATATCCTGGGCACAACACTGGGTACTTTTTATCCCGGAAAAGTATATACAATAAAAAACAAACTTAATTTTGCGGTTCGACCCCTAGACCTGACTACTGTACCAACCGCAAATTATAAGTTTGTCGTAGGTTACGTCACCCGCAGTGGAGTTCACCAAGGGGCGCTGCACACGGCTAAGATAGTATAATATTTTATCTTAAGATACAATATAGTTCGCCATAAATTCAATGGACTATCACACACTACTAAGATAATAAATAATATATTCAAAATTAATATTGGAGGATTATTGGTGATCGATACTGATGCCAAAAATGAAATCAGTAAATGTTTTGTCTGTCTGTCTGTCTGTATGGTACACACATAGTTCAAAAACCATTATAGGGATTTTAACCAAACTTGGTACGGTTGTAATCAATACGCCTGGACAGCTTGATCTTAGTCTCAGTTGTTTTACACATGGTCGGTTGTACGTCGCTCTTTCCCGGGTCAGTAGTTCCAGAAATCTTTATGCATACATACCGGAAGGATCAACTTTGAAAGTAGTCTATCCGGAAGTATTCTGCTAAAATGATTACGTTTATATATCAACGCACAACCCAAACCTCTGGTATTAGAGACATGAAACTTGAAAGGGTCTTCTTAGTGAAAAGTATCCACTATAAAACGACTTTTGGAAATTCAACCCTTAAAGGGAAAACATAGGGGACGGAAGCTCGACATCCACGCGGGCGAAGCCGCGGGCAAAAGCTAGTATTGTAATAAGAGTGTCAATTCTAATTTAAATAATAATTACTGAAAGTAGGAGAATGAATAACCGGATAATTTTAATAGAATAGTAATTCATAATGTTCCGAACAATAACTAAAAAATGCTGTTATTAAATTTAATATTACACGGAAACATACTGCAACATATTACGTAAACATATTCAATTTTTCATGTTCAGAAAGATGAACATCAAACTACTTAGGATATTGGAATGGCGAATACCTAATGGAAATAGAAATATTGGGAATACGAAAATTGGGTTTAAAAATTTATTAAATAGCCCATTTATATGTAATGTAGGTATATCTATATTAGTGATTATTCATTGCTTAATTAAATTTGAATCACTCTTCTGCTTAACCAACACCTGTGGATAAGAAACATTGGTTCATGATATCCGGTGATAGTATGTGTGTATTTTGTTTTCTGTTGATTAGCCTAGTATGACTTATTTTTAACCTGATGGAATATAAGTTGGAATACAAACTCCCGACCATTCCATAGAGTATTAATGTTTTGTTTGTTTTATGAAGTTTACTCTTTGTCTATGTATTATATTTTTGAACCGTTGTCTGTCACCGTTTGCTAGCATGTACTATGGTACGCCTTTACATTCATTAAACATAATGAATATATATCTAGTGTTTAAATTTATTTCAACAGGTTATGGGCCCAGGTCGCCTGTGTAAAGTTATTAAGTAAAAATAACTAGTGATCAAAGTTACAAGTTGACCAAGAAGACATAGCCTCATAAAGTTACCCGCGGTTCAATTGTTTTGTAAAAATGTATTATTGGTACCAGAATTATCAACAAACCTATAGACTTAATGTCATGTAACAGCTGTAAAATGACAGCAATGTTGAATTTAAGAGTCGTGTAGAAAATGAATTTTGCAATTCATATGAGAGTGTTTGGGTGTCAAACAATGGTGCACACACCAAAGGAGAAACGAAAAAAAAATAATGATAATGTTATGATAATGTTCATGAGGATATAGATTCTTCACCGAGAACTCCGGTCATAACTGTTTCAGACTCCTAATTATGATAATGTTCATGAGGATATAATTTCTTCACCGAGAACTCCGGTCATAACTGTTTCAGACACCTGATAATGATGATGTTCATGAAGATATACATTCTTCACCGAGAACTCCGGTCATAACTATTTAACACGTATCTCAAACAAACATGTAATGATGATGTTCATGAGGATATACATTCTTCACCGAGAACTCCGGTCATAACTGTTTAACACGTATCTCGAACAAACATGATACTTTATTGTTTACTATATGTCTATGATTTGCTACATTTTTGAATAATGAGGAAACAGCAATGTCAATGAAAATTGGCTTTCGAATATCAGAAGGTAAAAGGAAAAATGAAATTTATTTGGATCAATCAGTTCATGTAGACAAGATTTTTAAGTCGTTTTGGTATGAGTGATTGTAAACCAATTTGGACACCTAGCGACATAAATAAAGGCTGAGAATGAAGAGGATATAATTAGAAACATTCCATATCAAGAGGCCATTGGATGTTTATTAAACTTATCTCAAGGAACAAGGCCAGATATAGCCTATACTGTTAATTCATTGAGCAGATATAATAATCAGCCTACTGCTCAACACTGGTCTACATTAAAAAGAGTTTTAAGATATTTAAAGGCCACTAAAGATTACTACAAGTTAACATTTAAAAGAAATGAAGGCAATGTTACTGGTTATTGTGATGCTGATTGGGCCAGTAATTCTGAAGATCAACGATCCTGCACAGGATATGTTTTTCTCTTTCAGGGTGCTGTTATAAGTTGGTACTCAAAAAGGCAGCCAACAATAGCCTTATCAAGCACTGAGGCAGAATATATGTCTTTAGCTTCTGCAGTCCAAGAAGGGCTCTGGTTAAAACAATTAGAAGAAGATCTTTGGCAGGAGCTTGTAAATATGTCTATAAGTATTTACAGTGATAACCAAATCGCCATTAGTATTTCAGGTTCTGAAAATTATAATACACGAAGCAAACACATAGATGTCAGATACCATTTTGTGAAGGAAACGGTCTCAACCAATAAAGTATCTGTAATATACAAGAAAAGTCAAGACATGGTTTCTGATATACTGACAAAGCCGTTGCATCAACCAAAGCATAAAATCTTCACCAATGCCATGGGTTTGCATTCAGGAGAGGATGATGGAATATAAGTTGGAATACAAACTCCCGACCATTCCATAGAGTATTAATGTTTTGTTTGTTTTATGAAGTTTACTCTTTGTCTATGTATTATATTTTTGAACCGTTGTCTGTCACCGTTTGCTAGCATGTACTATGGTACGCCTTTACATTCATTAAACATAATGAATATATATCTAGTGTTTAAATTTATTTCAACATAACCGACTTCAAAAAAAGGAGGAGGTTCTCAATTCGGTTGTTTTTTTTTTTTAGGGATTGTTACCTCAGTACTTCGTCATTTCTGGACCGATTTTCAAAATTCTTTTTTTATATGATAGGGTATGCTAACAGATTGGTCCCATTTGTATCAAAACTCATATCTGATTAGTAATGGTTATGATGTAAGTTTTAGGTCAAACACACAAAGCATTACCTACTTTGTAACCCAGCAGTAATACGCCCATTAGGGTACGCAACATTTAGTCGCAAGTGTAGTTCGATAAGCACTCCGCACGTCTCTAATCGCTTTTCAAAAATATTTGAACTAATCTTTATTTAGTGCTTTTAAAGGACTCATTACATTCTAATCTTGCATGACACATGCCAAAATCGCAAAACACGCCGTACACTAATACTATTAGCATTTACATAAAATATACAAGTGGTGCATACCTACCCAACTACTCGTAAATTTTGTTATTATTAAATTGATATAGAAAGTGTTTTTACAATTTAATATATACCACAAATCAGAATTGAGATCTGAAATTAAAGTTTGTCATGCTTAGCCTACTCGAACTCTGACTGTGTCGACTGTAATAATTTATGTTCAGTAACCACTATTTAATGATCAGCACATCCCTAACTATTGATCCAAGTAGAGCACAGTATAGTACGGCAGGTGACGTTTAAAAATAAGCATCAACTGTCAACAATTTGATACCAGACAGCTTTGATGTAAAGCAACCGGTTGCTGCAGACACGAAACCGTCCGAGACATTTTAATTCGTTGAGCATCAAGCGAAAAGCTTATTTAGGCAGACTTTTATGTGCAGAGAACAAAGACTTATTAAGGTAAAGATACGATCCCTTTCGTCGACGTCTGTTTTAGACGTTTTTGGACCGTAACAGTGTATTATTTAACGTAAGCCTAGTATTAATAAATAAACTGATTTGGGTCCAGAATAAACCCCAAATGAGTTCTTGATTAGCTTGTAAAACATACAATATTATTTTCAGACAAAGGTCAAAGTTATCAGCAACAATAAATTGAGGTTATTCACCCTCAAGTTAGCCACGTTTTATGATAAAACCCAAAATTTAATTAAATATAGTTTTCACTTAAATATAACCCTTAAAAGCACTTAAACATTTGGACTGCACATTACACATTTGACATACATTTGCACTTAAGCTTTTGTTTCAATTAATAACTTTCCTTGTATACAATGAATGTAGACAGACTCGGATAGCGCTCGAAATTTCGAGATACGAGTATTTCTGGTACATTCCATAGCTTTGTCAAATACCAATCGATCTGATTGTCGAGGTCTGGAACGCTGCCGCATATCAAATATTTGCGAGACTTTTATGTGGGTATCATAAAAGAAGACGGTAAATGTAAATCTAACACACTGGATAATAAATCTGAAGAAATATGAAATCTTTATAAGGCGGGCTGGATGCCATCCAATTTATCGCTGCGATGTCGAAAGATCTAAAAATACTCCTGTTAAATAAACTATAACAGTTTAGGTACCTACCAATTCAAGTTTTATACTAGGTGTTCCACCGCCCTACAGTTGGGACACCTAGTATAAAACTTGAATGGGTATTGCGTGTCTCCCTTGACAATAATTCATAGTGATGGTGAGGGACAAGGATGACGTCATGCACACTCACAGAGATGCGACGAAGCGCACCGTACCCCGAGTCCCCGACTGATGGTCACCGTAACTTGAAGTCTACTCTTCTTAGCGTGTCGATGGCAAACAAAGACACTAAATTCTAAATTGTATGTTTAGCCCAGAATTTGGCTACCGCAACACCATCCACCGACGCAACCTCACGTGTGCAGGTGACAGGGCACGCGGCGCAAGACCAAAGGTGGGCCATGGTCTGTGGAGAGGTACCGCGCAGGCACTGAAGATCGGTGCTAGCTGCGAAACCCCACTTCAGGAGATTATCCTTGCTGCGGCCGACCTGGGTGCGGAGTCTGTTCAGAGTTTTCCAAGTCGGCCATTGCAATGTGTGCCCAGGTGGAAGTCCACTGAAAGTGTAATACCTACCAAGTATTTGTAATATCTCAGTTGTTATAAAAGTTCGATGTGCAACCCTGGACGCCAATTAGTCACAGCCCACAGGCAATAAAAAGATCGCCAATAGCTCTGTAGGTACTTTGTAGTTCTATGTCGGTACTTAAGTATAAACAAAACTTGCTTCACTGCACCATATGGATGCCCCTCATATATTCAATGAACACGTTTACGGATAAGCAAACTTAGAATATCAAATCATGAGTAGATCTGTTCATGTTGACCCCAGTTTTATTTATATGACAAAGGAACTTGGGTGTATTAATTCTCAGTCATTATTGAGTCACAGCCTTATGTCTTTTATACCTGGAGGCTGATTTCAATTAAAATATATTTTACCTTGGTATCTTGGAGTGTGCTAGCTAACACGTGACAATATGTAATTATTTACAAGGAGACCTATAAGCTATTTACGGAGCATTTCATTGTATAGATTCAAGTTTTTCAGACGAATCAGACCGGAAAGTTCGTTCCACTTCTTCTTTCCAGTAAAACACTAGGAACTTCCTAGTAGGAAGTGATGAAGGGTAAGTGTTTTCGGGGGCGGTCTTATGTATTTTATTTTTTAACACTCTTAAAATGCTGATTCTAATAAAGACTAATTTATTTGTTCTAATTTGAGTGAAGACTTTTGTTTCTGATTCAATTTGCAAGCCGTATAGTATTTAATGTCTTTTTAAGTTTGACTCCTGTCATGTCATCCAAGATGGCGCTGCGTTTGAAAAATCTTTGAGACAACCGATATTCTTGATATTTATTTTTATGATGTCGAACGGGATAGAAAGTAAATCCTATGTCCTTCTCCTGGCTCTAAACTACCTCCCTGCCAATTTTCAGCTAAATCGGTTCAGCCGTTCTTGAGTTATAAGCGAAGTAACTAACACGACTTTCTTTTATATATATAGATATGTATGTATTTAGAAATATATAAGTATGTTTATCAGCTGTTTAGTACCCATAACACATGTTCTTAGCTTAGCTTGGGACTAGATGGCGTTGTGTGAAAAAGTTGTACAATATTTATTTATATTTATTTATTTTGTAAATTAGTAGTAGTAGTAAATAACGACAGGGACACTTATCGAAATAATTTTGCCCAAAATCATGCAAGTTGTTGGCGTTAGGAATAAACTCGATAACTTGTCTGCCTCGAATGACGTCCGTCTGCGCCCTTAACCTTTTACCCCAACGCCCTTTAGATATTGAGTGCGATGCACTGTTAATAGATCTATGACAAAGTGCCCTACAGAATTTAAATATTTTTTTAGAAGTTTTTGGGACAAGTTGTGGACTGTGATTACTTAGCCTCATGACATCACGCATCTAGTTGTCTATAAAGGGTTTGGCAGAGATTTATCCATAAGTACACCCAAATTTCGCTAGCTATGTCTTATTCCCTTACAACAGGGAGCGAGCTTATGGCCATCAACCAGGCACTATTTCAGACTACGTCATGCTACAAAAATATTTAGAACCCAATAGCATTAGCTTGACCTGGGAATTGGTCAGCAACCTTTGCTCAGTAGTAGCACTAGACCGGCGACCAATAGACCGACGAGGCAGGCACAATATTAAAATTATTATAAAAAAAAAAATAAAAAAAAATCTTTTAATTCAGACTAATTTACATGTCCATATTATTTTAGTATAAGTGCACTTAAAAACTATGTTAGTCAACGTGATCACATTACAAAATTTTGGTGTGTTTAAATCAAAATTAAAATTACACGTAAGATTAAAATTAAAATAAAAAATAAAATAAATTAAAATTAATATCAAAAAATAAAATTAATTAAAATCAAAATTAAAAAAAAATTTAATTATGTTTTCTTTGGTAACAAAGATGTCTTATCTCAATAAATATTCTTTGGTTTCTATACGCATGTGATATAAGAAGTATTCTTAAACGTTCTCCCACATATCCATCATGGTTGTAGATCCAAGGCATACCCATTATTTACATTTGCTTCCATCTTTTATCGGACTGTCTCGACTAAATCGAGTTTTTGATTGGGTGTGAGTGTAATGTGTAGGTATAATAATAGTGAGTACGTGTGAACTGGTGACAATATAACATGCGGGAATTCAAAATCAAGACCTCTTATTTTCTACTCAATCCTTAGGTTCTAGTCGTTATCCGTTGGCGACTTTGATGCAAACTAAATAAGTAGTACCTACGTGTTAATTTCTATATCGATTTTCATGAAAATTCTCTAATGATGATGGTTCTGTTCTAATTAATTAACCGTTAACTACATTAATTAAAGTCGCATAAAAACGTGTACTCCGTAAATCATTCAAAGCGGAGATTCACCTTGCGTTGCACTTTTCCGATAGTTTTGAGGGGAATAGAAAGTTTTACGATCTATGAGTTCTTAATTGTGTCACAACCAAAAAGTTTTTAAATTAAAGTCAAGTTAGAGGAGGGTTGACAGGGGGCTTTGGGGCACTGTTCAATATTTTGTGCACCGCTGTCTATAAAAAACCAATCACACAATTGTGAAACACTGTAACTGCATTATAGTAAAGTTACTTTAACAGCTTTAAAACTGACATTTATAGTGATATGTAGAATTTGTGAAGTTAGGGTCGGTTGGTTAGGCCGTGTAGATTAAGAAGCTTGGCTCTACATGAGATTTGATATCTTTTTCACAGGGCAAACCTTATGTAGTCGTCTTGGCAACATTTTACATGAAATATTATGGTGGGATTATTTTGTCTGTTTAGTTAATACATATTTATTTATTGTGTTAGTACCGAGTTTCACAATATTTAGACATCAAGATATAGACCCAGGGTTCGTATCATTACCAAAACTAATTCTGAATACACTCATTACCATCAGCCATTTTTTTCCCAGTTATGGTTTGGTTGGCTTCCCGTCTAACTAAGTTCAGCTGTATACTAACCATTTGATACATTTAGTTATGCTGTATTATAGTTCATGCTGCGTTTTTCTCCTGCATTTTCTTAACAGTTACGGTTCTAATGAGTTTTCTATTTCTAAACAATAACATCGTTTCCTTTCAGATTTTTCATCACCGATTCTTTAGAGTTCTAAATCTACCACTCAACAGACTCCTTGGGTCAGTAGTCGCAAGCGCTACTGCTGAGCATGAGGTCCCGGGTTCGATCCCCGGGTCGAGCAAAGGGTTATTGAGTTATATCTGAATTTTCACAGTAGTAGCCTGGAGACTGGATTTGTGCCTGATTGATAGCAATAAGCTATAATAACATGGGACTTAAACATAACTGGCGAAATGTGGGTGTACGTACTACTGGTACACCTCAGCCTAACCCTTCAGGGATAAAAGGCGTGATGTTATGTTAATTCTACGCTATATACCAACCTTTTACTGCCCACCTGCAAGGCAAAGTCCGTTTCTAACGGTTCGGATTTCAGTCTAGTATTAAATGCAAGTTTAGGGTTTCACTTGATGTCTAACTAAATAACCTCAGAAAGTACACAATACACACACACATACACACAGACGCACATACATACGTACGTACATTTATTTTATTATAATGTACAAATTGAAAACGTTACAATGGTACTTTATTACCTACTACTGATTTCCCCGGATTTAACCTAAAATATAGTGCATGACGCAAGCAACGGTCCACAACTTGGTGCTAACAACTCTAGTATTTCATAAACGGTAACTTATCGAAGCTCTAAACGTGACCCCTTTTCCTTATATTGAGTTCAGGAACCAGGTTACCAGATGTCGACTTCGGTGATTAACAGAGGTAAAAACTTTTTCCCCCCAGGGGGCAACGCTAGCGTTGAAAATTCATATTGTTGATTTATTTCCCACTCATCCGCGGAAATCCGTCCGATCGTAAATCTAACGGACGGATTTCATCTATTTTACATTTGGTTACAATTTCAAAATGTTCCTTTTTCCGGGTTTTTCAGCGGATCTAGATCAATAAATTTATGTATTATTCATTATTATGGGTTACTGAAACCTGCTCACGAAGCCATTGGTTTAAAAAATACAAAAGTTCATAAATATTGACAGGCTCACCCCATTGCTAAAGCGTAGAATTATTTACGCATGTGTGTAGGGCGCTTTTCACCAAATACCTGCTATTTTCAACGAAACGTTCTCAAATGATTCACTGAATTCATTCAATTGCTTTCATTTCGATATTCGCGTGAAACCTTGCGTTTAGAATACGCTTTTAATCACTGGGAAAGTCTTTTGAGAACCAAAGAGTGTATTCACTAACTTTAGAAGGTATTATTTAATACAGAAATCTAAATTATGTTTTGAGTTATGAATTTCCAAATTACTTTCTGCTAGATGAGAACTTGGCTTTATACCCATTCTATTTGCAAAGTACCTACAAGTATTTTAGTAATGTTAAGGACTTAATCAAAAGCATATTAATAATAATAATATTTATTGAAATCAAGTAACGAGACTATATATTATATAGTATTAGCACAGTATAAATATTAATACAGTAGGACGACGCCTTTGATCTCTGGAAAAATGCCGACAACTTCTACACGCGTAAGACTTGAATAATACCTCCCGCACTACGAACATCGTTTTGTTCATAGTGCGGGAGCGGTTTTCCCGCGTCTCGCCCCTCACACCCCGCACGATTGCCCTGTCTAGACGGCTTCGTCGGACGACTGTATGTTTTTAGACTGTGGTATTAGTAACAATTCACTTAGAAACTACGTTAGTAACATACAAAGACAAAAAACCAATAACTGAAATAGGTTGTGACATCATTGCTGCAAGGCGACAGGTCTAGCCGAAACCTTGCAGCAATGGTTTACAAACAAAGAATCATTGCCCACATTCTACGGACCAAGGATGCGCTCCGCTTCCGCATCACCGTGTTAAAACAGTCCGTGTGTGCTTCAGCAAACTTCCCTGATGCGCTGCAGTAACGGGACAACCCCATCAGCACCCATAGCAAAGCAAGCCCTGAGTTATATCAAGCAGTTTGCCTCCAATTTTGCTTTCATAATGAGAGAACAACGCTACTAAGCCCAAGTTAAGTTTTTTTCCAGTGTGTGCTGTGCCGCGACCTCTGAGTAGTTCGAGCTGATCACAAGCGGGCCACCGCTCTTAATCTATGCGATGCTGGTAATTACAAATAAGCCTCTCTACTAAATTGCTGACTAATTAGCATTATGTCGCGTGAGTCATGCACCAAGATTTAGACTGAGTAGGAAGAAAGCTATTAATAATATGTGACATATTGATTATAGTTCGTATCGTATTAACATTTAATAATGTATTTGTTAATGTATGTAAATTTTAAAAGCTTACCTTTTGGAAGGGGAAATCAGAATATATTTTATTTAACTTGTAATTTTGACATTCGAAAGCGTCTTTTATTTAAATGGCCTAATTGAAATAAATGATTTGACTTTGACTTTGACTTTGACTTTGAGTTCCTCGAATATGATGGCCTAATGTAAGGACCTAAACATATATATCTATTAGCAGTAAATCCATTATTCACACGACACGGAGAGAGAAGATGGTAGGTAAGTGTTCCGCGAAATGTTTGGCGTCTGCACAATATTTTATCCTAATCCGCAAAGACATTAGCCGTGATTTAGTACAAAACATTCAAACGATTACTTCGAGGTCGCCAAAGTACAACAGTTTTATGTTTCCTCAGAAACAAAACTAAACACGGATCAGTTATCCACTTGTTCGGCAGTTTCCCGTTTATCGTAAACAAAATGGTTTGCCAGTAATGTGTCTGGGATCTAGGGCAGACTAATGGGGATAGCCAAGGCCGTCTATGTTATGTACTCGTGCAGACTACTTTTATTTGTTTTTATTGGGTTTTGACCTTGGTATCTTTCTAGAGAAATTTTAAAGACGTTTTGAGAGGTAGCCGTTAGCGTTACCGCGTCAAGCATAAGAAGAGGTGTGAATTGAGAACAATTGTAAACAGTATATCATAACAAAACCAAAATCAAAAAAAGTGATCGACTGGTAACGAAACATAAATGAAAAGAAGTGATTGACTGGTAACAAAACATAAATGAAAAGGAGTGATTGACTGGCCATTTTACAATACACATTCATATTTAAAAGGTGAAAGGAAATTCTGGAAAAAACGGTCAGTCAATCACTCCTTTGTGTTTTCCTCTGTGTTTTATTTAATGATTCTCAGAAACAAATCCGTTACATGAGTACGCTTTAGAATAATTTTCATGGAAAATCTACACAGGAACAAAAATGGAACATTAACGTGTGAGACACATTGTTTGAACTGCAGTGCTCGTAATATACCTTCTACAATTTGTTCTGGCACCCATAATACTTAACTTATAAGTAGAGTGTACAATTTCTAGCTCACAAACTCAGACATTTCACATGAGCGGTGTAGACCACCCACTATGAATGATCGTAGGGTGGCCATGTTGCCTGAGGCATTTCGTTCGCCGCGACCCATTTTACGTTAGTAACTAATGTAGGGATTCTATAGAGTTGGTACTTTAAGCTGTGCAATCTAGATATTGCTATGTGGTTCATTTATACTAAGTAGGTATATAGCTGGCGTAACACTTGAAAAGCATAAGACATCAATGCCATGATGGCCCAGTAGGTAAGGCTGGTGCTTACGTGTACGATTGAGGTATATTGGTTTGAATTTGAGCAAATACCAACCAATGTGACTTCCTCAATTAGTAGCTACTTTCTCAGTATCTTGGACATCTCTGACATCGGTAAAACAAGTCTTTGTAAGAAAACCTACATTTATAATTAAAACAAACTGAAGTCAAATACACCTAAATCAAGCTTGGTGGACAAAGGCACTTTCGTTAACGATATTTCATAGGAACAATCATAAGCTAATTTTTAGTGAGGTTGTCTGTACATTAAATCATCATAAAGAAATTACTGCCAAAATAGAGATGCTTGGACCTACTATAAGATACACGCAGGTTTCCTCAAGATGTTTTCTTTCACCGCTTTTGAAGCAGGTGATAATTATATAATACATGCACATGAATCCGAAAAGTAAGAGGTGCTTAAAACTTAAAACTACAAAACTTGTGAGATATCCTACAATTTTATTTTTTCATGGTGTCACCATGCTTACAATGATTTTGATTTACCGAATGACCACTGATTACTCTGCTCACGCTAATACAGGATACGGAACGATCCGCTCATCATAATATTACTCATTTTAGAGATGACAGAGAAAGACTCAGGTAATCATTATTTAAATATTTTTTATTTACTTATTGTGTCGTTGGTCTATTGGTCGCAAGCGCATGAGCATCAGGTTCTACACCCGAGTCGGACAAAGTTTTCCATCTGGAATTTCTCAGTAGCAGCCCGGGGCCCGGAGTCTGAATTTGTGCCTGATTGAGGGCAATCGGTTTGCCCCTTATTACACGGGACTATAATATAACTGGCGAAATGTGGGTGTAGGTACCTACTACAGGTATACCTCTGCCTAACCCATCGGGGATTACAGGCGTGGTGATATGTTTTGGATGAATAATATTTCATTCTTTTGTCTATTCTAATATTATAAAGAGGAAAGATTTCATTAACCGACTTCAGGAGGCGGTTCTCAATTCGATCATAGTATTTTTTATTTTTATGTATGTACACCGATTACTCCGAGATTATTGATCCGATTTACGTGATTCTTTTTCAGTTCGATGCAGAATAGCTGCCATTTGGTCCCATAAAAATTTAGATTAGTTTGACCCGTTAGTTTTCATTTTAACACATTTAAAATATTTTTTGTTGGCATTGAATAGGCTCCGAAACTACTGGACTGATTTGAAAAATTCTTTTACCGTTGCAATTGGGAAGCTACACTACCCCAAGGTGACATACTTAGGCTACTTTTTATCCCTGTATTTCCACGGAAACTGAACTAAGTGGGTGAAACCGGTTACTAATAAGACACAGGCATAATAAGACAATATATATGTCTTATTATGCAATACTTTATTTATCAGAAGAGTATGCATAACCACTTACCTCTCGTTTAAAAGAAAGAAAAAAAAAGAAAGAAACGCAGACCAAGCATCTGTACCACAATTATGAAGAAAAGGGACGAACAAAACGATAACAGTTTCACTAAGCATGTATTTTGTATTACATGTTTCAAATATCTAGCGAAATAGACAAACTAGGTTTTAGACTTGGCAAATGTTACACAGGATAATATTGAAGCCGGTGAGCGCTGCGACAGCAAGATATCGAGAGACGACGGGTGTCGGCAATGACCGCAGCTAGGCTCAGGGGGTTGACAACAGCTTTATTAAAATGATATCTACAATAGGTAATAAATAATAAACCTAAATATTGTGTGTATATGTGAGCTAGAGAAGTTTGTATTCTGGTTAATGTGTCTTTAGACGATGTCGTGGAGGATAAAAAGGTATCATTTTCTCAAACTTGTTGTGTTTCTCTTACATAACCTCAACACTCACACTTATTCTTCTTCAAAATAGTGTATTTTTAAGCAATGCGGTAAAGGGAAACGCCCAATTCTGGCTAATTTGTGTGTACTGTACACCGGAATCAAAAATCGTTTTTTTTTAAAGACACTCAATCGTTTATGGCATTCTCTTATTTCCGCTCGGTGGTCAGTCCTATCAAAACAGGGATTGCTTACAAAATTGTTAACAAAAATTTCCCACCGAGTTCTATGTAAGAAACAGTGGTTGTTTATTTATCTGTGTTGTCAATCCTAATTCATATCATTTGTTTCCTCTATATCAATTGGCCAAAATTTTCTCAACATAGGTGCACTTAAATCCCATTTAAACAAGAAAACAAAGCAGTTTTTTATCTAAAATTATTTTTTTCTTTTGTGTCTTCTGATGACAAAACTGGAAATTTACTGCTTTTGGCCACTATCATAGGGGGTTTGAAATGACTAACGATTGAAGTATACCTATAATATATACCTCATATTCATCGCGCATCCGTACCACAGAATCATCTCAAGCCGAGTCTGCACGTGCATCTCAGAGTAGTGGGAAATGAAAATTTTGCGGTGTATGCGCCACGATACGCGATTAGATCAGTTTCGTTACGAACACATTCCGAAGAAGAAACTTGACGATGCAGAAATATCGTTCCGATACTTCAACCAATTTTTATAAACGGAGACGCAAAAAAATACGGAAATTGAAAGGAAACAAACTGGAGGTAAGTACCTGGAGGAGCACTCGGAATATTCTCTGAGAGCTAAACGTTATAAAAGTGGATGAAAGAAGTACAAACGCTAAGACTTTAGTTATATCGTGGAAGAAAAATAAAACAAAATTGATAAGTACGTCACATCGCCCCATTAGACACGGTACGCTACTTGAGCAAGTGCAGATAAAAGATTTGTTGATAGTCAACGATCACGCAACATTTTTACCCTTAAAATAATAATAGGCCTACCCCAACGGAATGAAAGTACAGACGTATAACATTATGAACACATAATATAAAAAACTCGTAACACTAAAATAAATCTAATTAAAAAGCAAATTACCGAGTACTATAATCTTAAATTAAAAGGGGGTTGTTTCCAGTTACCAAGGTAACCAATTTGAAAACAAAGGGGGTTTACCCCAGTAGCACAATATTCAAGCCACCCCCCTCTAACGCTCCTTCCTTGTCTAGAATGCGGCCAAACGAAATTACTAATTTGCATAAACATCATGGCTACTGCAAATAGAGCAAAGTAGGTTTCTGTTAAATGCTGTTTCACTATGCAATTACTTTTTTATTAGACTTGGAAACCTTGACTAGTCCTTTCTTCACATGATAATAATTGTCGACTTCCACCGACGGTTAACGTGTATTATATTCCATTTATAATAGCATTAAAAAAACAGATTCGTAGAAGCAAGAATGCAGAACATTTAATTTTAAAGATAAGTGAAAACAATTTTTATTCAAATTGTTTCATTTGAAATTTAGAAGAATAAAAATGAAACACTACAATTTTCAACTAAATTGAAATTATAAATGAAATCCACATCATTTCTTTCAATAAATTGTTGCAATGGTTTTACTTATAACTAAGTGTGACATCTGTGGTAAGAATAGATTATAATAAATTCGGGGTCTATCGTAATTGTAACATGCTTAATTAATTGTACTTTTGTTAAAAAGTGTACATTCAAAATAACCTTTTTTAACTTCAGTCTAATACTATTGTAAATAGAGTATAGGTAATCATTGTGTTAATAATTCCTGGAATTATTACGTCTCGCCGTTCGGTATAAAGAGACAGATACTCGTATTTCAATAGATTTTTCTTGGGTATAACATTTGGGGACTTGTCAATTTTATTTTGAACGCACAAATACCTATCGGTCCCGAAATTGTCAATACCGCAACGAAGCGTGACGTAGAATTCATAGTAGCACTTATATCTAAATGGAGAAAGGACTATTTTGTATGAAGTGTCTAGAGTGCTTGTTTAAGTGTAGAATGTCTGAAACACATGAAACTTTTCGGCTTTGTCTCTGGAGACAGAAGTAATGCATTCGTTACTGTTAAACGTAGAGCAGAAAATACCACAAGCAAAGTCAGACAGTCCAGTTGACATGTTTTCTGATTCGTTCTAACAGTGTATTGCAAGTAGATAATGCGCAACATTAATGATAGTGTGGTCTTGGGAATTATTATAAGTGTTATGTTCTGTAGGCTTGTTAAATAAGACACCGTTGAGGTTGACTTAGTTTATTTCGACACACAGTAAATATACTCACAATACTACTCACAGTCGTACAATAGTAGTAGCTTCACAGACGGGGACAGACAATGAAGCGACGCTGTCATTTCTAGTGAGGTGCACACTATTAATCAACTAATTAGTGATGTCACAACAATAAGTACAGCTCTTCTTATTCATGCTCATTGATTGAAATCATACAACACCAACAAACAGTCTCAATACTCCATGTTTTGATACTGAAATACTTGAATAAATAAATAATAATAATAAATAAATATTCCACAACTTTCACCCAGCGCCATCTAGTCCCAAGCTAAGCAGAGCTTGTGTTATGGGTACTTAACAGCTAATAAACATACTTATATATTTAGACCAGCGTCAGACAGCATCACTTGTCTGGCATGAATGCTGAAATGGACCTTTTTGGTGCAGCCGTGAGGCACACAGCACATAACGTGCACCTACTCTTGTAAATTTTGTATCTTTTATAATATTCTTGACATAGTAGTATTTTCATTTTTTTGCATGCGTGATCTCGCTCAAGCATGCCCCGCCTCCGACAGCTATTTTCGTTATTTAAGTTTAACTAAATAGTGGTCATATTTAAAAAATGAATTTCGTTTTTCGTACTTTTAATTATGCAAATGTGATCAGTAATAGGTACGGACACAGCCCATTTTTTTGTACTAATAAAAAAATTGTGGTGTATAGAAAAATTACACCCAGACACAGAACAAATGATAGTGACTGTGCTCATCACACAAACATTTGACCTGGGTGGTAATCGAACCCACGGCCTCCGGCATAGCAGTCAGGGGCACTAGCTACTAGACCTACAGGCCAGTCAAACACACGGTTATGTATCTTGGCATAAAAAGACATCATATTTGAAAGAAGACTGTTTGGAGTGATACCATTATTCTTAATACGATTTTGAATATAACTGAATAGTTTGCACAATTTTGGCAACAAAAATAGAATAGAATACTCTTTAATGTACACCATAAAAACTTACAAATTATAACTTTAAGGGGTACATAGGGTGTTACAATGGGCGGCCTTATCGCTAAAAGCGATCTCTTACAGACAACCTTTGGATGGAATAAAAAAAATGTTATTAAGTGAAACTTCAACACGATGACTTTTGACAAAGAAGAGTAGGGGAACAGAGGGTAATGGGAGCCAGAGGGTAATAGGAGCGGTGCGACTAGAGACAAAACTACAGCTCGTATTTACTCGGTTGACACTCGGGCGCCTCCGGCACGCTGCGATCGTGTTTCCTTGCGGCGCTAGACTCGCTAGTGCCAAGTGTTGTGTGACGATGGACGGTTGTCGATTTTTTGGTCCGCGATTACAAAAAAATCAAATTTTCATCTGCCAGGTATGTCTGAAGTTATTTATTTGTTACAATCAAACCTCTTTTATTTTAAAGCTAATGTTATAAATTTTGTGAATCTGTTTGTATAATTTCGTTACAAGCTAGATTCAGTATAAAATTTTATTTTTTTTTCAAAATGGTGGTAGTCGGGTAATCAGAGCTTATTAGGTTCTGATTAAAATTGCTTCATATGCTTATTAACATCTTTTTTTATTTAGATGCCTAAATGCTAAGACAACGGAAACCCACCGCTACAAAAGCGTCTTGGACCGTTGAAACCCTTGAATATTTTGTCAAAAAACTTCAGCGTCGTGGTACATCAGTATTCAAGGTATCAAGAGAGACTGGATTACCCTATAGCACCTTGAAAAAGAGATCCAGATTAGCTAAATCCTTGAGAATCTTTGAGACGATGAATCTGAATATTCAGAAGAAAAGACATTATGTGCTATTTGTTGTGACACAGGAAGAAACAACGAAATGTGGTACCGTTGCAGAGGTTGCGGTAAAAGGGCACATAAAGAATGTTCTGGTTCTAACAGCCCGGATGATTATATTTGCGTTTTTTGCTTGGATCCTTAAAAGTTAATTATTATACGGTTACGTTTATATTAAAATTTATTTGATTACGTAAAATTTCAGACTGACATATTCATTTTTGCGGCCGATATAATAATTAAGTAGCTCCCATTACACATATGGGAATTTATAGGCTCTCATTTCCCGCAAAGTCGGGTAATGAGAGCGATTCTGTTTTTTACTTTAAAGTTGATCTGTGGCCAAAAGCCTAATAATTTAACGTTAACGCTGTGATTAATTGATAGTCAAATAAGTAAGGAATTAGTTTCTAATAAAAAGTTCTCAAAATATGCAGAAATTTGTTTTTTATTGAATTTTTTCCTTAGTAGGCTCCAATTCCCCCCGTCTCCCCTATTTTTCTTTAATTTACAGGACATTAATAAACTAACAAAAAAAATGCAGTAATTTTTTATTAAGATAACAACTAACAATACCATTATTTTCAATATCTAAAACATACAACACCTTGTTTCAAAGGACATATTCCATATTATTGTAACAGTCATTGATAAAAGGAGTCATCGGCTTTTGGAGTCGACATAAGATTAATAAGCAATGCGACATTAACTTACGTGACAACTGAAATGAAACATTCAAAACCATATTAAAGGGCATCACACAAAATAATATGCTTATGAATACGAAAACAGATTGCAGATTGATGGAATTTACTCTCGTTGGCATAGTGCCCATTCCTGAACATGAACTCTTTATAAGCTGAATTCATATTATATTTAAAAGGCATTGTTATTATTTTGATCAATTAACAAATTATAAAAGTAAATTATAAAAAGTCTAAGCAATTGTAATTACTGTGCAAGCTGCACAGTAATTACAATTGCTTAGACTTTTTATAATGGATGGTATTTAAAAGTACTTCAATTTATTCCCATTTCATTTACCTAATTTTGCCTGCGTTCCACCATATATACTGAATGTGCACCAAAATATGTTCATTAAAATATGTCATAACGAGCATCTATTTAACAACTGTTGCTAATTTGTAAAAATAGTAATACACCTAATTTTAAAACAAGCATTTATTTTTTTAGTTTTACTTCAGATAATGCACTGCAAAATGTATTTGAATCAAACACCAATTAATGCCCAATGTAGCTTTATTAATAAAAAATGAACACATTATAAAATGTAATGCTTACTAAAAATGTTTTTTTAACACTAATCAGTTGACAAATAATTTCGAGGTAGCGCTCGCCGGCCGCTGCCACGGCACCGCTCGCTTCGCTCGCTCGGCTCGCGCGTAGAAGGTCGCAGTTCTAGCCTAACCCAACCTATGGATCCCTTCCACATCATTTCCCTCCACGGTCAACGGAATATTTGGTGCACGATCAGTATTTTTCGGGGAAGAATAAAATAGTTAATGTTACAATAGAATATTTGCAGCGCACTACAATCAAAAAGTGTTATATCTTGGTGTTAATTTGGAATTTGTTTGATGTAACATATTTTGTTGGCCGAGTAGTTTAATTATAGTAAAACAATTAAACGGGTTTAAGATCAATATTTTAGAAATGCATACATAGATGTACCATTAAATTTTTGTTGAACACAAAAATATTATCCTCTTATAATTAGGCCAAATCTAAGTAAAAAAGTTACAACAGCAATTATTTTACTTTGTTTTTTAATAGTAACATGATCCTAATGGTTACAGAAACGCAAACTGTAGCAGTACAAAAGAGTAGTCAATAAGTAAAGCTATAAACTTGATTGGTAAACTGGCATTAACGTAAAACATCCGACAGGCGTTCAGCTTGTGGAATCTTGCCCGATGAAGGCGTTTGATATTCTTACACAAACTTTTGTCTACATCTGCAACGATAGCGAACAAAATTATTCGTACAATTTTTATTTATTTATTCGATAACTCTTGAAAAATTCGTGGCTCATTAGTAAAAACCACTGAAATATACGCAAATGTTGAGTAACGGTTGTCTAAACCAATGCGTGTATAGGTGACTATTGATTACATACTGAGACCCCTAGGTTTCTCGGAAAACCTAGCTTGACACCTAGGTGTTTAGGTGTATGACTAGTCATACCAGGGGGTATCGGTCATTTGGTTGTGTAGGTACTGCACATTAACAGATATTTTATGTTAAATAAGGAAGCTGACCTTTGCATAGTTGGTAAAGGCTAGGTAGAAGAAATGATGATATTCAATAAATCTAAGTTTATAAACTTAGAAAGGTTGCGTGATATATTTTGTGTCTGCAGATAATAAAGGTCAATAAATGAGGTTAGAAATACCTGAGCAATTTGATTCCAAAATAAGCACACATGCATCCTGAACCTTCGACATTGCTGTGTAGAACTTTTCACATTGTAGATTGAATACGATTAGCAATGTCGAATATTTACCATGACATAAGATAGACGATAGAGCTAAATAACAAGTCATATGCTGAAAAAAAAACAAAAATCATTAAATGCGAATAATTTCACTTTGAAACTTCCTTGGCACTATGTTTATGATTCCTCTGGCTGTCATATATAGTAGTCATTACTCGCAACCAAACGGTAACGAAAAACAGACATATTGACGCACATCTTGATACCATCAGTTTCGCTCCGCTGATACAAAATTTTAATGCTAGGGGTCCAGAAATATATCCAAAAATAAAAAAAAATGACTAAGGTTGTGCATTGATGTCCCTTCTTATACCCTGTATGTTCACAGCCACAAAGTTTTTAATTAAACTGCACTTAATAATTAATACTTACAAAAAAATCACCGCCCAATGCAGAATTTTTTAAAGAATCTATGAAAACCTGAGTGTTTAGAAGACAGTGATACATAAAAATTGTAGTATAATACACGATCTGGAACACACAAGTAGGCAGTAGGTATTGAATTCAATAATAAATTTATCCACACCAATAACATATTATGATTAAAAACATTTTGCCGTACCGTTTGCTGAAAAGTATCTTTGAGGAGGTCATAACAATCTAAAATATTGATGAAAGCCTGAAATAGTAGTTTAAAGTTTTTTTCTCTGTCTCTATCCTCCATTTGTTGGCACTGAAGCGCTTGAATATTCCAGAGATCAACTTTATCATTCAACAACTGATTGAGCCTGATTGCATAGATCACGTTTGAGTCAAAAGTAAATAAAATTACAGTTCCCAATAATGAGTGAAAAGTTAATTTTGTAAGGATACAAAAAAGGATGGTGGAACAGAAGTAAAATATTAAGAGCAAGATGACTGCAAACCAGTTTTCTAAAATAAAGAGTTTGCGATCGATCTTTTTATTGAGATATCTGTGAATGTCTTGATATTTTATAAGGAACATAATATGTCTATCACTTTTGAAAACACTCAGTACGGCATTCATTAGTAGTCCCAAACTTAACAAAACAAAACCTATTTTGGATGAAGTGGTCAATAATTGTGCAGTTGGTCCCCTAGCATGACTTTGAAAGATATACGAGTAATAAATGTTATAAAATAACAGTATTATATATAATATCGTGGCACACAAGGACACGATATTCGAGAGCCGACTGTTTGGAGTGATACAATTATTCCTAATGTGATATTTTGGATATAACTGAACAGTTTGCATCAAATTCAAAGGTAGAAACATTGACTGCACATCTTTGTCAACGAAGTTATTAAGAGGAACTTGAACACGACTACTTTTAACACAGAAAAGTATATTTTTTTTCATTATGTATTTTTATGTGGGCTTCCAGGAAGTGAATGAGTGAACACAAAACTCACTGTCATTTGTTAATGAGATAAAATCAAACAATACCATTATTTTCAATATCTATCTCTATCAACACCTAATAATTACTTATTTTTTGTGTTAAGAAAAATACTCGTATTTCCGTATACAGAAATTGATTAACGGAGTTATCAGCTTTTGAAGCTGACATAAGATTAATGATTAATGTTTCGTGAAATAAAACAGACAAAAACATAACTAAGGACATCACAATGAACGAATTACTATGTTCCGGTTAATGTAGTTCCCCTTCCCTATGGACTGTTTTATTTTCTAAAGTACTAACTAAACTGAATTGATGTATGTTTGTAGAAGGCATTGGTTTTATTTTAATAAAATAACACATTTTTGGGTAGCTCAATATTTATTCAGTTTGGATGGCATCTACAGTAGTTTAGTAGTTAGTTGGCATATATAAATATTTAGTAAGTACCCAAAACTTAGGAGACATTTCTAGTATCTATTTATATAAAGTTGATTAAAGAAAATTCAGTCCTTGGTTGTATAAACTTAAAATTTGTTAAAACGGTAACATAAACATCGTAAATGGCAAAGTCTCTTCGTTTCGTCAATTTTATTTGTGGGCGGAACTTGACCACTCATACGCACGTTATTTAGTTCAAAGTTTTTTGTTAAAGAAACGATTCCCCGCAAGTGGCCCTGATAGTATTATTAATAAAGTAATTATCCATATCTTAACCATATTCGTAGCTATTGTACTAAAGCTAATAACTAATAGTATTATTAGTGTAGAGGTAATAAAAACATTTTATGTTTTACGAAAGTTACTAAGTTGTAACTTTCGTAAAACAGCTACAATGTTTATTTCTTTACCACGACACTTTTTCATGCCAAGGGTCTGTTTGAAGGACTCCCACTTCTAATTAGTGCGTAACGTTCATGCACTAATAACTTACGTCCAGAACAGCCCAGCGTCTTCACCCATAAAAGACAGACAATCTTGTAAACCAGTACTATTTAACCTTCGTCAGATGTCAATAATAATGATATTTTAAGTTTTATTTGCTAAGAAGGTCAACCCACAAGGCACGTTTAAGGCAGGAAAATAATTACATCGATTCGAAAGGATTCCCTCGCATCAAAAGTGTCATTGAATCGAATGAAGAACGCGATGAATATCCTTACGGAAGAATGGTTCTGTAACACATAGTCGCGGATTTCCGGAATAATCGCACGCTTCTGAGCATCGATTTCCTTTTACTTTTATATTTGTCGTACCATCGTATAACTGGTTGATGTAGACTACAAAAACTACAATTGTTACGTCATAAGAGTTGATTGCAGATCAATTATAATAATTAAGTAATAGAAGGGTTATACAGGGTTATTTTTCAATGACCGGCTAAATTTCCACAGGGTGTTCTACCCATGAATATGAGCAACTTACCCTATGGGACCAACTCTGAAATCACGAAAAAAAAATCAGTTGTTTTGTTTCATACATTTTAGTCGTAGTATTGAACTTTTATGTGAAACACGTGATCTTTTTTTCGTGATTTCAGAGTTGGTCTCATAGTGAAAGTTGTTTATATTCATGGGTAGAACACCCAGTGAAAATTTGGCCGGTCATTGAAAAATAACCCTGTAGAATACACGGTGCTAGTTCCAACAAGGCAAGCATCTATGCGATTTTACCCAAACTATGTTGAGGTCGGCTTTCAGTCTTAGCAGCTGAATGCCAATCTGGCCTCTACAACCCAGTGTGTAGGTAATACGATACCCTTTAGTTAAACTGTTTGTCAGACTTTTAGCCTTCTACTACCCGTATCGATTGTTTGAGGTCTACAAACGACAGTCGGGACCAATAGCTTAAAACGTGGCTGCGCTCACGGTCTTGATATTATTACGTCATGAACGATATGATACCCGTACCCATCCACGGACTGACCTCAGCAAGCTTAGAGGCTTTCATCAACCGATGCGTCTGGTATTGTTAAACCACAAGCTTCTACTTATCTGTTGCTAATAAATATTGTCAGTGATAACTCGAACTATTGTATGAGATCTACAACCCATTGCAATAGTCAATCTTGCAATGTCAGAAGCTTCGATCTATGAAGGTCTTAGCTCTGTGATACACTGATCACTTGGAAATCCCAGACTAGCGTGTATTCCAACCTAATCACATTTGAATCCTTAACGATCTGTATGTATCAAACGCTTGTACACAGTTCAGCAAGTACCGATATAGCTCTATTCATTGGTCCATTGTAAACATGACATCAATCAAGGTAGCTAGTAATTAATCAATCATGAACATCAAAGACTGTCCAATTATAGCCATGAATAGTCCGTTAATGAAAAATTACGCTTCACTAGCCTTGAAATCTAGGAAGTCATCCCGTGTCAACCCATTAGATAGTTACTGATGAATGCCAGGGTAGATATTTTAAAAGATCCAGAGTTAAGAATCGTGATTAGAACGTCTAAAAATCCCATTTAAGGAATACAATTTACTTCGAAGGCATGGTTGGCGGTTGGCGCAGTGTTAGAGCGGTTGTCGAATATTTTTATAGCCTACAGTCTATTATTGTTCCGAGTCTGATTGTTTGTGTCTGTTAGTTTAAATAAAAAAAAAAAAAATGTTTGTAAATGCACCCACGAAACAATATGGATCAACATTTTCTTTAGAAAAATAAAAATCAAACTTTGGATCACCCCTAGCTTGACAGGCAGGAAAAGGCTAAAGCGTTCAGTCCGCCTCTATATATCAGTTTCTATAAAGAGTTTAATAAATAAAATTAATATAAGAAATACATAAATAATGACACCTTTTCTTAAGAAATAATACCCAACTCGCAGAAATCGAAATAACTTATGTCAAGCTAATTGCAGCCCAGTCCTATAATGTTGGTATGTTGGTCAAATTACATAAATTGCTGGAATAAAAAAAAATAGTAAATGACTACAATTAAAAAACTAATATAGGTAGTTTTCTATTGCTATCGTAAAATTTTCACGAAATAGCCAAATATAAATTGGAGATCTACATTTGAATATCTTGAGTAAATTGACGTTTTATCCTTAAGGTATGGAATGACGTTAGTACTATATGGTAGCCCCTACTAAGGATCTACTCGTATAGGTAACTCATGAGTCATAACTAGTACTTATCGATTAAAAGACTCATTACTTTGTAACAGGCGACGTTAATGTTAGGGAAAGCAAACAAGCCATTTCCGTCACATGTATTTTATTCGCTCGTACGCCTACAAAGTTTTTTTTATAGAACGATTCAAGTATTGATTGCAGACTTCCCCTAATACAAATTGCCTTTACCTACCTGCCTACCTGTTAAATTATTATTGATAAATTGCCTCGGCTCCCCTTCAAATGCGTCGCACAGGTGTTTAAGTCAATTCTGAGTAATTTTCGTACTTACAAAAAAAAAGTATAGAAATACTAAATCGACACCGGTACAAAATTTAATTTTACTAGTCTGGAATAAGCATTTAATGTGCAGTATTTAATCTTATTACTGCAAAGAATGTTCTATTATAAGCATAATACGCTTCAGAAATACTCATTCCTTACGTATTCCAATCACAAGCAGTCTACAAAAACGGTACGTGTATGAAAATATCTTTTGATGATTCACTAGTTGGACAGAGCTCTTGGGTTTTTTTGAAAGGGAGTTCTTAGTATCCCGAGGCTTTGAAATATGTCCGATATAATATAGCAATCGCCTCGACCCAAGTCTCTTAGGAGGAACCACAGTCATCTGAGAAATGTTAAAATCGGAAGCAAAACATAACAGCTTAAGAATGTTTAAATACCTACCTATTGCTAATGAATAGGCCCACTTTGTAGCAAAGTCAATAGCAATTTATATATAATATGAATAATTTTAAGTCAACAGAAATCGGTTATTGAAGTTTTTTCTGTACACTTCAAATTCCGATAAACTTATTTCAGATAGCAGTGAATTTTAACCCCGTTTTATTGAGTCCAGGAAAAAATATTTTAGTTACTAGACTATAGAGTTTCAATCGGGCTCAAATAACGTCTAATTCATCGAATAAATGAAGCCACAAAAGTTGATAATTTGCGGAAACTCTCCGTTGCCAGTAGACATAAATGGAAGCCGTATAAAACGACGTTTAAAGAGCGTCCCTTTTTATTGGCGCGTTTTACTATAGGATAATTGTGCAAGCGGTTGCTAGAAACTTTAGTTACTTAAGAAGTTGCTCTGCATATCTTTCGGATATATGTAGAATATGTCCTTCGCCTAACCTTTTCCTTTACCTTGAAAAGTCAGAAGTATCTACCCTATATTTGCACGTTTACGCAAAAGCCTCAAAGAAGCATGTTTACTTCATTCCGAACACAGATTCGTCGTTCGTTTCCTCAGCTAAAAATAGCTTCCCCGGCTTAGGTTATAATAAAACGCACCTACGTTGTGCTAATAAACGTTAACCCCGAAACATTAAAACCGCGATTATTAAAACAATAATGCTAGAAATTCGTGTAATAAAAACTAATTTCATGTAATTGGGGGCATAAAGGTTGTTTGGAAGACAATGGCCTAGTAGAGTGACACGACAGTAAAGGGCAGGGTCACGTAACAGGATGATGGAGGAACAATTTACTAAGTGAAACTTTCTCAGGACACGATAACTTTACTACAGAGTTGTGACGAAATAATGGTACAGGGCTAAAGCAAATTATGATGGTTTTACTTTAATTATCAGCCTTTTTTGTGTAAGCCCTTCCCAACAACTACATCTTTTGAAAGATGGAATCAACCATAGCGACCACTAAATATCTTGATTCCCCTAATCATCAGAATAAAAAAGAACAGCGAAGGAGTTAGAAAAATACATCATTTCTAGTCACAAACGTTTTGCACATATTATACAACACAGCTCAGATCAGATCTTGTGTCTGTCTAGTATGATATGGACAAAAGTTGAAATTATTGGGAGGTTCATTAAGAACCTCATAATAAGTCTACTACTAGACTAGGTAAGTCTACATGTAAACCCCATATATATCGGTAAGTTATAGCCGTGTATTGCAAACAGATTGATTACATTAGTGGATAACAAAACACTGAACTGTACCCTCATCCAATTTACTTTTGCATCAGTGTGTAAGACTCATTATAAATCATTTCTGTATTGAAGAGTTATAAACAAAACGTTTAAATTAAGTAGAAGACGAGAATTGCCACGGTCATGGTGATTTTGGCGACAAAGAAATCCTTGAAAACTGTGGCGTGAAAACTTGGGCGTCTTCCAAAAAGGTTAGCTGAAAAGTTTATCAAGTAGACAAGGTTATAGTAGAAAATATTGCAAATATATGGGAAGAACTTTGCCCACTGAACCGCTAAACGTTGAGCACGCCATATTTCCTAGCTAGACATCCAGAAGTTCAACTTGGTTGGTATCGTTTTAGAAAGATTTCTTGAAGAAGTAAATTAAAGGCTTAAATGACGACTGTAATTTAAAGTTTTTAACTTGATTTAACTCTAAACACGAAAAACAAGCCTTAGACTTTATAAAAAGAAAAACTTAGCATTCACAAATGGCACAAGTCTCATTATTTACACTGACAGAAATTAATGTATAAAGGTTCTAATATCTCGAAACGCAAGGATTTGTGGGGTTTAATTACGGGTTGCCGGCGAGACCACCCAGGCTCTTCCAAGACGACCGCTACCTTCTACTGATGATAGTCAATTAAGAATATTATGCCCATTAGAAAAGTATACGCATGCGCGGGAGGTGCTGCGTTTGTAAAATTTCAAAGTAATGACTGCTAATGAAGGGTTTATGTAGTATTATGGTGTAAAGTAAACATTATTACGGATAATGTTTATGTTGTACGAACTAAGTAACGTTTTATGTTTTATGTTGGTACTTTGTTCATTATTAAGAATAGCATAATAAAATAATTATACCTACCAGCCTGTTTCTGTCTCTTTGTAGGCTAGACCTCTTGTCATACAGAAATGCAAATAGTTAAAAGATACTATAGAGACTGGAGAGCAGCGGTGGCCCACTGGTGGCGGCCCCGACTTACTCAACGAACAGTAAGTCGTGGGTTCAAACCCAGGCGGACGCATTACTTTGTGTAATTTATTTCATCACCACTGCTCTCAAAAACGGTGAAGGAAAACATCGTGAGGAAACCGGCATGTCCTAGAACCAAAAAGTTCGAAGACATGTGACATCTACCAATTCGCACTGGAACCGCGTAGTAGATTATAGCCCATACGCAAAATACGCGCTTTGACGTGGAGTTGCGGATACCAGCCCGGTATCTTTAATCTTTTTAAGATACTATAGAGGGATTGTCACAGAAAACAAAGATCCCATGTCTCAGTGACGCCATCTAGCATAATATACTTAGCAATATTGAAGCGGCAGCGGAGCATACTAAACTAGACTAATCGACTTGCGTCCATTAGGACACAAATATCGGATGACAATTTTGTTTATGATGTCCTGTGTAGGTAAGAATTGAATGTCTTTGCAGAGATGGCAAGATAGGCAATTTCAGACTTATACATATTCATGTCTTTATTTGTATAAAAATCTACTGCCTGTATATATCGAGCCGTTTGGTGTTGAAACTCTTGGGCCGTGGGGTCCGAGTGCTCGTCTTCTTTTCAAAGACATCTGCAAACGTTTAGTTGACGCTTCCCGTGACCCAAGGGCTGGCCTCTACTTTGACCAGAGGCTAAGCATTGCCATTCAACGTGGCAATGCCGCCAGTCTTTTGGGCACTTTACCAGCTGGCAGCGATGCAGAAGAATTTTTTGACGCTTTGTAGTTATTTATTGTTAGGTTTAGTTATTTTTTTTTTTTAGTTTTTGTCTAATCAGGTTAAATAAAATATTAAAAAACCCTGCCTGTATGACTGAACATCACTTGACAATACTTTGTGTTAATCAGTACTAACACTTTTGGAATGACCATCAATAAAGTTACGTGGCGCTGTGATCAGGTTCCAAGTAAGTAGCCAATGACAACATAATAATATGTGAACTCCAGATTTCCTCAAGATGTTTCCTTTCACTGATGTTGGTGATATCTAAGATAAACTCATAAATTACACATGAATTGATAAAATCACATAAATACTGCTTAAATTTAAATCGACCACCATTCATAACCTGGGTTTGTTAACAATCACCATGATTTTATCAACTCTGATCCCCAAGATACAGAATAACGTCTCGTTTAGGGATCACCGTTCAAACAACCAATTCTTGATTAATAATAAACTTTATCTTTATCTTTTTACCTCATAAAAGCCGATACTGTGGCGTATGGGACAAAGCATCACGTATAATAAATATGGATGAAAGATTAAGTCGTAGTACGTAATTGACTAATTCTTAAACAATATAAGACAACTTACCGCCCAAATAAAATATTTTCGTACCAACAGCATTCCTGAACTAGCAATGTATCATAAAAGTTTGTAACACATAAAAAGACACTACTTACATCCGAGTTTGTGATGTCTCAATGAAAACATAAAAAGAAAAAACTACTTCATGCGTTTGAAGTTCTTCCCATTTCCTTGGCTGATGTTAGTCGATAAGTTTTGTATGTAGGGTAAAACCAGGATAAATGCCTCACAGACTGAAGAATTGTACGTTCCCTCAGACCTTTGTTCCATCTCAGACCTGCGCCGAGGTTCACGAGCGCACACTAGGTGTAAAATAACTCTTGCTTCGAAAGTCGGTGGTAAATAATGTATGAAATTAAACAAAACCAAGAGTTATTTTACATTTTTCTTATGAGGTCGGTTATATTTATACTATTAATAAATTTGTATATAATAAAAACCAAACTATACACCAGATTTAGAAATAAAATATTTTGCTTTTAGTACAGAAAGATAATGATACAAAAAGTGTGCCATCTACCCCGGTCTTACTCTAGTTCGAAATAGCTTGAGAGGTGTCTAAGGGGATGATCTTCCCTTAAACATAACGATGTATAATAGAGGGATAGCTCACGATCCCCTCGACGTATTTTCCTTAAACGAAAATTATACACATGCTAAAGGCACGCACCGATTGCTTCTACGCGACCATGCGCAAGCGGGGCGCGTCTTTGGTGCGGAGGGTGTGGGGCAGCTCCAACACTGTCCTGGCAATGATCGCGGACCGGATGGCCTGCCCATACTTACGGCACTGCTGTGATAGGCATGTTGCCGTCAGCAGGGCCGTTTAGATTTAAAATCTTTTTTTCTGTTAAATATGTATTTTTAGTTTTATATATATATATGTGTGATGTGTACCCATATGAGTTTTTGTTGCTCGAAATAAATGTATTTTAAAATGTGTTTCTTCAATGTTAATTAAGTACTTAGAAAGAAGTTTCCCAAGACTGCTTCCTGATGTATGAAATATTTTGACGCGTGCATAATCAGGAGGAATATTTGATGCTGGTTTATGAAGGCGTAGATCTTTTGAGATTTTCTTCCATTATATGTATAAACTATTAGCAGACGTCCCGCGGTTTCACCCGCGTTTTTCCCGGTCCTGTGGAAATATAGGAATAAAAAGTAGCTTATGTCACCCGGGGATAGTGTAGCTTCCCAACAGTGAAAGAATTTTCCAAATCAGTCCAGTAGTTTCGGAGCCTATTCAATGCAAACAAACAATCAAACATTTCCTCTTTATATGTTAGTATAGATATAGACTAACAGACGTCATGTGGCTTCATCCGCGTAGGTCCCGGTTCCGTGGGGATACAGGGATAAAAAGTAGCCTATAACACCCGGAGAATTTTTCAAATTGTCCAGTTATTTCGGTGCCTATTCATGACTATCAAGTCCATCCAAAGGTTGTCTGTAAGAGATCGCTTTTAGCGATAAGGCCGCCCATTGTCACACCCTATGTACCCCTTAAAGTTATAATTTGTAAGTTTTTATAGTGTACAATAAAGAATATTCTATTCTATTCTATTCAATGAAAACATACAATCAAATCTTTCTTTTTTATAATATTATATTTATAATATTACATTATGAACTTTTACACTACTACAGCAACTGCTATCATTGCCGTCAATGCTATAAATCAATTCCTAGAATCAATTAATCTCATATTTATTAGCCCCAACAATAATTTATTACTATTTCAGGAACAAATATCTCCTGTCTGCAGATTTATGTCCATTGTCGTATAATCTAAAAATAACTCTGAGCAGGAAAATAATCGGTATTGGCGTAAGAACTAAAAATAACTTCTCCTTGAGAGTTATTAGAGGTGTCGTGTTTTCAAAGAATAGCACATTTGTTAACCATTTGACGCATTTTTGCCTTATTCTACAAATCCATTTTGAAATAAGCGACTATACATATGTCCCAACTTTTCAATAGCCAAACAACTTTTATCTGATTTGATTTTCGGGAGTTGCCTGTGATCCACCTACGTTAGTTCATCTGGTGGTACCATGGGCATTTTTTTCCCTTAGTCCACCCAAGTACCTATTTACTTTTAGAATATATTGCCCGTTGCCCATCTATCATATATTATATACGAACCAAGATGACTACAAATGTTAGGTATTTTTATTTCTGAAAAACAAACAAGCAAATGTGAACTAACAAAAGAATGCTGAAGAAATAAAATAATGTTAATAAACTATCCAAGTGCGAGTCAGACTCGCACAAGAATGGAAATGAAATTACGTAGGTACTTAGAAAATTTGTGATTTTGGTCGAACAAAACGCAGAAAAATCACATTTCATTTATGGGGGACCCCATTGCCCCAATTTGGTTTGATATTTATGTATAATATACACACAGGTGTAGGTGCTGTTTGAAATGCTGGTGGACCACGGGAAAAAATAAATCAACTCCCAAACCATCACTGTCAAACCACCACTGTAATTTCTCTCGTAAAAGCTTATTGGAAAAAGTGGCCTAAAATAAATATTGAATTGTAAGTATTCAATGTTTTTGTTTGAATAATATGAGAACACACATCGTATTGCACAACTATTCCTGTTAAGAGCATTAAATACAATTGCTAGATCAAAATTAGTTTTGCCACAAATTTGATTTAGCTCAGTGAAAAAGTTGGAAAAATTTGGCATAATCAATTTTACTTAAATTTTATACAAAATAAAAGTAGCCAAAATGCACCCTTTATAGTCAAAATATTACAAAAAAAACACAACACTTCTTTCTTCTTTCTTTCCATTTTTCCGCATACGCAATGATGTGGGTTAGTACTACATCCAATTGAAAATATGACAAAATTTAAGGTCTGACTGTGTATCAGTTCTGAACTGTCCCGTTTAAACATATCGTAATCCCTAAAGAGGATAATTCATCACTGTCCGACTGCCTCGTCGTTCTTTCCCATGGAACAAAATGAATGGCCCCCTTTAGCTATGCCTATTTTGGGCTTGAATCGCCGCACGATTGGACGACATTTCGATTGTGTGTTAGATTGTGATAAATATTATATAAATTACGGATATAACTCATGTCCTGTTCACGTTTGTTGATGGAAGACTAGATGGATATATCTGGATTGACAGATGAGATGTATTTGGACGCTCCGAAATCATAAACTCTGAATACTTTATTTATGAAGTTCAGTATGGTGTTTGTGGTTTAATATTTTTTGGAGATGTAATATAGGTACTGTCTTAAAGCGAAGGCTTACTGGCTTATGATTATTGCGAGTATTTCGAACCTTTTCAATCATTCAAGCAAGAAATATTACGTGACTTAATGTGTATTCTTATTTAGCCTCTTCCTGATTTTTCTAAACAATTGCAAAACGTCCTTGCTCTTTGAAAACTTAACAGTCTCTATAAACAATTTAAACTTATATTTCAAGTTACCTTAATATTACATTGCCATTCAAATAACATTCCCATTCCTAAATCCCGAATCAGACTTAACCTTGTGAGGGTTCAGATGAAAACGTAGTGAAAACTATCTCGAGCTAACAGCATCATACACCACCCGTCAAACCGACGCCGCACCGCCACCGCGCCGTGCCGACGCCTTTAGGGCTAACTTGATGTAAATATAATTTGAAATGAACGGTTGAATAAAATTGAACACGAAAATTTCACATATTTGAAGTAAATATTTAATTCAACTTTGTACAAATTGCAGAACAAGACAAGATGATTTGACAAAGACAATACTGGAAATAGATACGAAGATTTCCTTGAGGCCTTTACATTAAAACAACACAATGGAAACACAAATGTAGATAATATTTAGCTGGTATGCGAAGCCATTCCTTCGTCGACTGCAGGTCCCGTTAACAGAGAGGTCGAGGACACATGCAGAGATTTTAACATTAGTAGCACAAGCGTATTTAAACTTTGAGAAGACACAAAACTATATAGAATTTTTGTATCCAAGTGTATACAATTATGTACCCAAATAAAAACAGCAAGTTACTGTCAAAGAAGATGTTTTGTTTGTTTATTATTGTGTATGAGATTACCCATCTTAAAATATACTCACCGAATTTCAAAAATTCTTTCACTGATTAGAAGCTACACATTATCCGAGTGATTTAGAATATGTTAAGTTTATTTTATGCGAATGAAATTGTAGGCAGAAGTTAGTGTGAGATAAAACTGCATGAAACAAAATGGTAACAATGTTGGGGGCGTCAAAGCCCGAAACATTGTTATATTAATTAGTACTATATTACTTACATGCTACGTTTTACCAATTAGTATAAAGTATTTATTAATCCTTTTAATTTATGACTTCGTAGCTGCAAGTAATAAATTTGCATGTCTTTGAAACATATTCAAAATATTTATCATACAGTTCAATAAACTCCATCATTGAGAGAACTTATAATATTCAACAATATGATTAAAAATAGAAAAAAAAAAACTATCTAACCGAATATGTTGAAACTACCACATATAGAAAAACAAATAGTGTCATTGTATTCCTTTAATTACATATAATACCTATGTCAGTAATGGTGAATTACTAATTACCAAACACTCCTAAATGCTTGACAGCTTCGAAGGAATAGCTTCGTTGTAGCAAATGGTCTTGTTTATATGATCGTTTTCTACAGTTCAATCATTGGATGTCACATGCAATTTGTTCACTTCATCAATTTGTTGTCACGCCCTAGTCTACCCAACTAATCTTCTGCGGAAAGGTCAGTGACCACTGCTAATTTATGCAGCTGTTCAATCTTCTATCTCACGTGTGTAAATGTAAAGTTACCACTAGGAACTGAATTGCTATTACGTCTAAGCGCCTCTTTGATAAACATTACAATTCTAAATACTTGTTAAATTGTATGACAAAATTGAAGACAGTTCCATTATAATGTGGGTTCCAAATGCCATATCTTTAGGGAAAGGGATTAAATCTGAATTTGCAAATGCAAGTGCTTTTATTTCTACTTATCTGTGTTTTTAAGATTTTTTTCGTAGTTTAAATCATTTTCGACTATGATTATTTTTAACCGACTTCAAAAAAGGGGGAGGTTCTATGTTCCTGTGTATGTATTTGTTTTTTTTTTATGTATGTTACCTGATTTCTCGACCATTTGTGGACCCATTCTCAAAATTATTTTTTTATTTGAAAGAGTATACTCCTGAGGTGGTCCCATTTTAATTTGGTGAAGATCTGGTGCTGATCTTCGGAGATATACAATGGAACTCTTCAAAAATAGACGGCAAATCTGTCGTGATTGCTGGAATCGCTTGGATGTTTATTGTTTATACAACATCATGACGTATCATCACGCCTGTATGCTCTGAGGGGTACGCAGAAGTGTACAATATACTTACCTAGATTTCTACAGTTAGGTATGTTAAGTTTCATTTATTAGAGATAAGTGGAAAACCCTATTACCATGACATGTATTGTTAACAATTAACAATATAAAATAAATTCATGGCAAATATTTGTATGGGAACAACTAAAAATGGAAAAATAAAACCGTCTTCAAAAAAAACACTAACCGGTGTAAAATAACTCTAAATTCGGGAGTCGGTGGCCCATCATGAATGAGACAAAACCACCCAAGCCACAGACTTCCTAATTTAGAGTTATTATACCGGTTAGTGTTTTTTGAAGACGGTTTTATTTTTTGCAAAAAAAGTTTTTTTGACAAATCGCGTTTAATGTTTTTTCTGTGCAGTAAAAGCAGTAAACTTGTTGACATTTAGATTCACGAAGTCTTTTCGTCCACCATGTGTTTCATCAAAAGTAATTTGATCACAAGCGTCTAAACAATTCATATTTTAACCAGCGAAATATTAAATTTACACATCGCATACATTTAATACAATCATTCCAAAATTGTCAATTTTCGCGCAGGTCTGCACGTAAAGGGCTTTGACACAAGTCGATGTATGTATGTGAATGACCGTTGTCGTGTGTCTGGCGCCCAGACCAATTTACGGATCCCATATTTAAATTCAGCGCTTTGATTTATAACTAAGTACCTACCTATCATTGGTACATGTTTGCCTAAATTGGCCATATCGTAGTACCTACCATCCGATTTTTAAAAACTCTAACTAGGTACCTAGATGATTTGTTTATAGCAATATGACGTCTGACACATCACTACGCCAGAATTTTTCAATCAATTTCAGATCCGTAAGTATGTAGGTAATTAACTTCTAGGATGCTTCTAGGACGCGGATATGTATAGTAGGTATTTACGTAGTGTTTTTCAATAATAATATCCTAAACTATTACGGAAACCAACTGACAAATAGGTATTATAAATACGTACTTACCTACGATATGAATACAGCAGCTACCTAATTTGAATATGTATATCTTTTTGAATATCTCCCTCCTGCAACGGCTGCAACATAATAAACCAACAGCTAGGTACTGAGCTTTGACAAAACGAGCTGTTATTATTTACCGCTTCGCTTCAAAATGTAAATGTTTGCAATAAAACTCATCATTATTCCAGCCCTTTGTTTTCTAATAGACATAATGTGTATAACGAACTTGGTAACGTGTGCAATACAGAATCATTAAATGGATCATGAATTTTGTGAACTAAAACAAGCAATCAAATGTGCAAGGGTTAATTATGAAATCAACATAAAGAACGGTACGTAACAGTGATGTTATTATGTTCAAAAATACCTAGCAACAGTAGCAACCATAATTATTATCATTACGATTCTAAGTTCAAGAGTCTATAGATATGGATGCAAATCAACGTAGTCGTAAATATAACGCACGCATGGAAATGACATGCAGTGGTTTCAAAATAAAAACATACATCGAGTTACCTTGCTGCGTGTGTTGCGCATCCGAACGCAGTGAGCGCCGTGCCGAGTCGTGCGACGAACGCACCCGAACGCGATCTTTATTCAACACGATCGCACCGCCAGTCCGGAGGTGACCGCGGGCGGGGCGGCACGTGCTGTGCACGCCTCGCGATATTACATTGTGTTTATGTACGCCATTGTTTTAATTCAATCCGTTTACAATCAATACGACATCGGAGTGAAAACACGGCCTATTTGCTGCATTCACTAGAATCTAGTGCGAAATCAGTGACAGTAAAAATTGTCTTGGAATAGATGCAAGACAGTATTGACAAGTGAAACTCTATCTTACAATTTCATATAAAGGCGGGTTTTGTTTGTGACATTGTTATTGACTATAAAGGTGTTAGTGATCTCTGTTGTATAGAAAAGCATGCAAATCAATAATCGAGTGGATGCCCAGCTTTGAGTACCCGAGAGCTCTTACGGTGCGGTGTATTATACGGTTGCATATTGATTGGTTCTGTACCCGGATCACTGGAAGTTGTCATCCAATTAACGGTGGGTAACGTTACATAGATTGTCATAATCACAGAAACTGTCAATTAATTTACAGATACTCTAACATGATGTATAGGAAGCTGTAAAGGTATTGCCAAACATTCCTGAACACAAATCTGGATTGTTTTGTCACTATCGTTGGCGTTTACTAATTATTTGTTTAGTAAACAAGCGAGCATTTAAACAGGTGCTGAAAAATAAAGTAAGTAGGATAATCGACAGCATAGCAACAAATAACAAGAAACCTGCTTAAAGCCATACCAATAACCTCCAAACATAAATTATGCAAAAAAGTATCAATAAAGAAAAAAAAAAGAACACAGATCCGTTATAAGAATAATGGCTTGCAGAAAACACATCAACCAACAAAGGTCATCTCTAAATAATGTCACAGTTGTTTCCAAGAACCAGTGAGCATAAACCCAACAAAAATACCTTCTGTTTATAAATCAGGGTTTAGGTGATGACATAAACCACGTCATTTCTCTAAATATATTGCCCGTTTGAGAGGCCATTCTAAGAAGGGATTATGAAAAAACGTCAGTTGTTTGTGCTCGCTGGAAGCCACTTAAGTCAAACCAAATGCAAGCCATTTAGAAGCTAATTGGGTCATGAGCTAATAAACGCAATGAGGAATAATGGAAAGCAATTAACTGCTACGGATCGGGATAATCCTGTTGATACCATTCTGAACATCAAAACCAAGAATATTGCATTAAATCTATGGTAAATAAAACTAGTCCTACACATTGAGAATTGTCTACATCTGGTAATGAATGAATTTCGACACCTACACGCTGTTGGCGCCTGCATTCAAATGTTTAATCTCCATTGTTCATTGTATTAGCTTTTCGCTCCACTTTAATGCTCATATTGTACGTAAATCAATGGTCTATTGATTTGGAGATGATGTTAAGTAACTTAGTACGATCTGTTTTATTTATAATCCTTTTGATTAAAGCCAAGACTACCTGCTTGGCCTCGGGTCTTAGGGTCAGTTACATCTCTAACAATGGGACTTGAAACGAGAAGCTGCATAAAGCGCAGGTAGCGCAGTATTGCACGCCTTTGCAGGTATTTTATGGCCACATTAATGCTTAAGACTGTTTCGAATGCACAATAATTTATTTTAATACTTTACTAGAAACAGCATACTGGGACTATGTTCTATGATCTCTAAGGACATCTTTTAACGCAATTGCGTTTCAAAACGAGTATGATAAAAGCTCCAAAATCAATACAAGGAATAATATTTACGTAATAAATAAGTGTATCTACCTATGTAAAACATATCTGGAAGCACGCACATACGCAGCACCTGATGGCAAGGCGAAGGGAAGACAACCAGTTTCGCCACCTGGCCAATGCGCGCACACATTACCAAATCGCAACTTGCCGATGTGAAGTAGCTCGTTTCGTCATTGTACACCGGCCGCTTAATACGTATGCTTTTAGTTTCAAAGAAACACGTTTTTCGAAGGACACAGATGTTCCTGAAAACACTATGACAGTGATGCTATCTGTTTAACATGAAAAGAAATCGCGTTTCGTTTAGTAATCGACTCCGCAAACTAGTTATTATCGCTGGCTTTTACTTGCCAGCAGATTAATTTCTTTACACTACAATTGCTTACCAGCTCTCCAATGATGCGCTATTGTCTTTTTATTACTCAATTCTCGTTATGCACTTTCTACACGACTAAACAAAAACATAAACTGACGTGTGCAATGATCCAACAACCAATTCTCTCAATTCGAAAGTATAATTTATACAATGTGTCATTAATTCTACACAGGGTACAAGATGTACAAGATGAGGATTGGATAAACAGTATTTTATTAAATAGCTTTAGTAAATCAGGCTTCAAAATACATTAAAAAACGCGACACAGAAAAGTAATAAAAAAAAACAGGAAAATCAGTGTGTCTTTATTTAAAAAGAGTTTAGATCATAATCTATGAATAATGGCTAACTATACGGCGGTACGTAAATGGGTTAATCTTTTGATGATGGTTAATATGGCAAATTTATAAACTAAAGGTAATGTTTTACATCTGAATGTATTAAGTTAATTCAGTTAGGTCCGGGCCGGTGTAGGGGGCGATCTTTTGTTTTCAATATTTTTACGAACCGGCCTAGCCTTGTCTCAACTATGCTGGAGTCAGCTTCTGGCTGGAAGCTGACTCCAGCATATGTGCCCAGATGCAGGAATTCGCAACGGATTAGCACTGTCCAAAAACCCCTTATTAGTTGTCGTACTATCGGAATTCTAATATTACCCGTAACGATTGTCATTGATCTTTGTGGTATAGCACAGAGGAGTGTCGATATACTATGTTGTAGGTCGTAGCCCATCCGCGGATCGACCTCAACAAGCCTAGATTACCCTTAGATCGACGTTTGTGTTTATAATTACTTAATCATGCTCAGCTTGTGCTTCAAAAATATTCTTGTATTCAAATGTTTATAATATGGCTTGGTACGCGACCTTCTTCCTGATTCACCCTATTGGAATTTCAAAGGGATGAGCTGTGGTCAAAAATTTAAATGAGACGTGACTCACTGTAGACCTTCGTTCTTGACAAGTATTGTCTTTTTAGTAGGTACTTGATCAAATAACTTTTACGAAGTATGTTCTTTAGGAAATAAGTAATTTTATAGGACCCAAGCTCTAAAGAATTTGCATCGTTTAATGCTCATTAATTCCGTTGGTTAGCGTGAGTTTCATATTATCCGTAGCCTTAATCTGAAATAACCCAGATTTATTCAAATGAAATTTCTAACAGTGACCTAAATACAGATTCATTAAAGAACATGAAAAGGGGTTGCTTAGTCTGAATAGGTAGAATTTTAAACAAATTGACTTTAGTTTATAAATTAATTTTGTCAGCAATGTAAACGAATTACTGGTGGCAAACAATGTTGGATACTGCGAAAACGAAGAGCTGTTAGATGATAAAGCAGATTGTATCCCGTTTATTTAGAAATCGTACATCATTTTAGAAAGTGAAATTGACATTCAAATATAATATTTAAACAGCGTTACGTATAGATACTTGGTTAAAATTTATTACATCTAGTTGGAGTGTAATTAACGTAACTATAGAGATCTGTATCTATAGAGTTACGATATATCGCAGGCTAATAAATTATTCTATTGTAATGACCACGATAAGAGAGTAACGGCGATTTATTATAATTCACCGTTACTAAAAACAGAACCTTTGCATTTATTTTTTAACAAGCTCGATTTTTTTTGTCAAATTCATAACTAATCATGACAGTTATGTACATATGTTTGAAGTAACGGGTGTCCTCGTCACATATTCTCCTATCAACTTTGAAACACTTTCCATCAATTTTTGTCATTTGTTTGGTAATGGAGACTAACGAGTGTTTCAATACGCATGTTGACGGTGTATGAGTATTAAAATTACATTTAGAAGTCTATCAGTGGGATTGGACAAGTTTTTTTTTTGCCTTTTCAAATTGATAGAAAACCACTTAAAGTAAGCGCACTAATATTATTAAGGAGAGGGGGCTTGGGACTTGGGACGTCATAATTCAGTATAAATTGTATGAAATCGTCACGTCATGTGACATTTTGACTAGATGTATCACCGGTATTTTTTTATTACGTGATTATAGGAAAAATAGGTGTATAATCTTTTCTAGAATTCTAGATGAGGGTCTAAAAACTAAAATTTAGTTAACTAGCCTATTGTTGTTCATATTTGTTTTATTTTTTTTTACTTTATTAACTGAAGGCTGTTCGACTTATTAAACCTTCGTATAATTTCTACACACTATAATATTTATTTTTCTATGTATAAACACACCTAGTAGGTTGGGTGAAGTAACTTCATTCAAATAATTCACATAACCTACATCCGTTGGTCGGATATTCAACAAATATTCAACACTTCTAATTTCTCCTGGCTTGAGTTATGATAGCTCTGAGCCGAACATTGTCAAGACAGCATGGCACACAAGACCGCTGCAGATTTATGTCCATATCACGTACAGTCACGTCTCCCCAAAGGTGTAGGCAGCGTTGCAAAGACCTTTGCTTACTAACGCACTCATAAATATCAATCCCATTTACTACGCGCTCTTGCTACACATGAATTGTTTCATATTTAGGTATATTATGCTTATCAGTTATTAAGTATTCAAAACCAGTAGCGTTTCGAACTCGAACTATAACCTCTTCGTCAAATTTCCAGTGTATTAGTATTTATTAACACTAGCCGTAGCCGGGTGCTTAGCCGCAATTGGGATGTTTTCCCACGCAATAATGCCGTCGACCCACGCTTGTAACTCTTGCATTAGTACATCAATGCTAAATGACACGTTATCTTATACTCTGACGATGTAGGTACGGTGGTACACATTTGTAAATGTAAGAATGGTTTATTTTGCTATTGAAATAGACTGATGTTAAATTAATGCATTAACATGATAATGATAAACTGTCAAGAAGATAGAGGGAAATAAAATTGGCCAGTGTCTTGAACTGGACTCGTGAGCATGAACAGAGCAAAATTGAACCAAAAATTTCTCACGTTGACCAAGACTTTATTCGTCTGATCTACATTGTTAAATAAATTAAAATTTATTGTATGGCGTTAATTTAATTTGACACAGATAGGAAAATGTAACTCATTCACAAGCAGATAACGCAATAGAGGAACAATATTGATTCAATTGGTCACGTAACACAATGGTGGGGCATTGAGCAATTGAATCGGTCCGTGTGATGCTTGCAGACCCGAAAGCAGTTACCAGAACAGAAAAAAAAAACAGATGTTAACACCACATCTTTAGTACTAGAATATTTTAACACAAAATTGAATAGTCTACATTCAAAAAACATTCATTCTTTCCTTAAACAACTAGAATTTATTTGATCTAATAATAATAAAGGCATCAGTTGTTTAGTTTATAAGTCCGTGCGAACTAGGACGGTAGCGCAAGAAGGGTCCTTTCAGAGGTCCTTGACGTTTGCCCTACAAATATTTGAGTGACACACTGCAACGTTAGGGATCGAGACCCTAAAGAAAATGTTACTACTTTGTGTCCATAAAAATCTATATTAAAGTAAATTCAATTGACGTTGAATTCTATACCATAGACAATGTCACCTTATTGCTTATTAGATAATTTTATGAGTATGCTGACTTCATATTTTCTATACTTAATTAACGTCAATAATTATATCACGAATAAGGAACTGATTCTATTCTATTTTTGTTTATGGCAAACAGAGCCGATGTCGACTATTCTGCCAATGTCTAAAGTGTATTGGACAGCAAGTGTGCAAAAAAAAGAAAAAAAATTCTTCAGTTGATACAGTTGGACTCAATGTAGATCTGCATGGGTTAGTATGGGACTGAAACAAACAAAAAATGAAATTACATAAATATTATAATTGTTAGTATTGTTAGTACATTTAATAAAATTTATACCACATTAAAACAAGCAGAGATTTGAGGCACCATCTCACAATTTTATATTATTGTGACGGATAAAAACTATCAGCGCCACAAGCAGTTCAGGGGAGGAATATGTTAGAAGGGAGGAAAAGTTAATTGGGAGAGGGATCTTAAATTTAGGAAGACGTCTATATAAATCTAAAGGGGGGGCATTATTTGAACATTCAAAAAATATATGGTCCAACGTGCCCTCCTCCAACCCGCACTCACAGAGAGACGAGTCACAAATGCGGAGTTTATGTAAAAAAACAGGGGTACAACAAAAACCTAAACGTATTCTACAGAGGGTAGATATAATGGGTTTTGATACCTTTTTGAAGCGGTAGAACCAAGGTTTTGGTTTTATGATGGGTTCCACTGCGTAAAAAAACCTGCCACTTTTCCTACTGGACAAATTCCACTGTTCCTGCCAAGAACTCTGAAGTTTCAATTTAGGAAGGGATAATAGGTCATAGCCTTGATGGAGGTTGTACTTAAGATCAGCCGTTGCAGATGAACAAGCGTCCTTGGCCAAGAGATCGGCACATTCGTTACCCTTTATACCACAGTGACTAGGAATCCAGACTAAATGAACATCCTTTTGATTATCAGCGCAAGACAGTAAAGTTTTCTTAATTTTCAAAATAAGGGGACTGTGCAATTTACTTTTAAAAGGGTTTTTGTTTAAAGCTTGAAGACAGCTTAGTGAGTCGGTAAAAATAACAGCTTTTACAATATTATGGTGTGATTCTATAAAAAGGCAAGCTTCCAATATAGCCACACACTCACCAGTGAATATAGAGGACTCACTAGGACATTTAAATTGAAGAATAATTTTAGAATTTTGATAAAAAACCGCAGCGCCAATGTGATTAAGGTCTGAAAATTTAGAAGCATCCGTAAAAAATAATTGAAAGCCATTCCATCGGTCACCCACCACCGCGTTGAAGGTCGAATTCGCTGACGGGGAGTTTTTGGAGATACCGATATCAAAGCGGATTTTTGGAGTAAAATTTAAAACATTGTAAGAAAAATGGAAAAGGGGTAATCTGGAATACTGGTCAATCGGGCATGCTAAATTTTGTATTTGTTGGAAAGCTTTTAGGGTAAGAGGAATTTCTTTATTTTTCCAGTAATTTGAGGATCTACATAAGACATTTAATTTGTTCAATTTGACTATAAGAGGGTGGGAAGATCGACATATTAGTCTAGACAGAAAACGGGAGGCCAGATATTGCCGTCTCAGGGCTAAAGGAGGTTCAGCGCACTCAACCTGCAACGCGTTAATGGGAGAAGACTTCATACACCCTGAGATGATACGAAGACATTTGGACTGAACTCTATCCAGCCCAGCCAAAGCACCTTTGTTGCAAGGAATTAGTAGGTATGTACCGTAGTCTAGAACACTACGTACCAAGGCGTTATAAACCAATTTCATGGTGTAGGGGTGGGCACCCCACCACACTCCTGCAAGAACTTTTAAAATAGAAACTACTTTTTCACATTTTTGGATAAGTGCATTAATGTGATGTTTACCCGTTAATTTTGTGTCCAGAAAAACTCCCAAAAATTTGACTTTATTAACTAAAGGAATACTATTGCCTGAAATGTTAACTGAAATATGAGGGATGTGTCTTTTACGTGAGAAAATCACTGCCGAACTTTTTGGTGCCGACAGCGACAGTCCGTGGCTTAAAAGCCACTGGTTCAAAGAATCCAGAGAAAGGCTTAAAGATGATGCGGCGTCTATAATAGAAAAATCTGTCACATACATGACTATGTCATCGGCGTATTGTAGTATCTGGCAATTATGGTTTAGGCAGGACCCAATATCAGCCGTATACAGGTTGTACAGTAGGGGACTGAGGACAGAGCCTTGAGGAAGTCCCCTCCATGACAGTCTTTGATTAAATTCCTCTCCCTGGACTCTCAGAGTCAGTGAGCGAGACTGGAGTAGTTGGCATATGCACTGTATCATCTTTACCGGGAGGCTCAGCTGTTGCAATTTTTGCCTGAGCACGGGAAGAAGGACATTATCATATGCGGCAGAGATATCAAGGAAGGCGGCAACCACGGATTCGTTTTGAGAAAAGGCTAGTCTAATATCCGTTACTAAAACTCCAACGTTGTCCATAGTACTAAGCCCTTTTCTAAAACCAAATTGAAATTTCGGCAGCAATTCTCTCGTTTCGACAATCCACTCGAGACGGTTTTTAATTAGGTGTTCCAGTAATTTGGCTAGGACTGAAGATAAAGCGATTGGCCTAAGGCCGTTCGGATCATCTGCAAGTTTACCTGGTTTCAAAAGTGGTATTATAATTTGTGTTTTCCATTGGTCTGGAATCCAACCATTTGAGTAGCAAAAATTAATAAAATTCAAAAAATAATGTTTAGCTTTTTCACCAAAATGAGTGATAAAAGAATATGGCACACCATCAATACCTGGGGCTGAATCACGGACATGTCTGAGAACCACATTTAGTTCGTCTAAAGAGAATGGAGCATCAAAAGGATCTTCTGATTCGAAGCACAAGGAGAGACAATCTGATTGACATTCTAATAAAGAGGGAACATATACTGGTGCGATTTTGTCAAAAAAAAATTCAGCAGTTTCTCTAGTTATTGGTGAAGAAATTGATGGAGAACAACCACGTCTGAACCTTTTTATATTTTTCCAGACCAATGAGATTGGGGTGGATGGGGATAAGGAGGAGCAGAACTTGACCCAACCTGCACGCTTCTTCTTACGGAGAAGACGTTTGGTTCTGGCATTGATCTGACAATAAGCCAACAGGTTTTCAGGACTCATATCAGCATTGTAGCAAGCTTCAGCCTCGTTTCTGGCCCTGATTGCGGAAGTACACTCTGGGTCCCACCATGGAGGTGAAGGGATTTTATTCCGGGCACTATTCTTTAGCGGAAAGCTGGTATCTGCACTCAGAGTAATGGCTGCCAACAGACCCTCATAACAGCTCTTGGCATAGCAGTGACCAGAATGAACCGGTAAACATGAGTTTAAATTTGGAAGGGAATCAATTTCATCCTCCAATAGTGATGCATATTCTGTCCAATTTGGGTTAGACAAGTTATACCTCAAGAGTGGAGGAGATGTTTTTTCTAAATAAGATTTATTACGCAAGGATATGACAATGGGGTAGTGGTCACTGCCATGCGACAAGGTCGTGCATTCCCAGTCAGTTGATGGTGCTAATTCAACAGAACAAAATGTGAGATCCACACAACTCTTTTGCTGACCTGGAGGGGATCTACGGGTTGGGCAACCATTATTCAGGATGCAGAGATCTAATTCATCCAGAATCTCAACCAGAGCTATACCAAAGGCATCACAGCGCTCAGATCCCCATCTGTAGTGATGGCAGTTGAAGTCACCCATGACCAGAATCGGGCCACTAGTATTAGATAAGATGTTCTTTAATAAAGCTAAAAAGTTAAGGTGAGGATGTGCAATATAAATAGAAAACACTGTGATGCCTTCGATCCTGCCTGCAACAATGCTCATATCACCAGCAAGAGGGGATAAAGGATAGGGTAAAAGTGAGACACGATCATTAACTAAGAGGGCTGACCCTCCATAGCCGTCCAATCTGTCACATCTGAGAATGTTAAAATGTGGTATACGAAAGCTGAGACTTGGGGTAAGCCAAGTCTCAGCTATGGAACAAGCCAAAGGCTTGAACTTATTTAAAAGAAATGTGAGATCGTGCTTTTTATGCCACACGCTTCTCACATTCCACTGGAGAAAGACTTGGCGTAGAGCCATTTTTAATATTTAATAAAAGAGAAACAAGTTGATCGGCAACGTTGGACGGTGATAGAGTGTCAGAAGAAGAAGAGAGTATAGTTGGAAGAAGTTTTATAAGAAGGTCAATAATAGCAGAAGTACTATTATTGGAAGAGTTATTTTTACAATTGAGAGCGCAGCCATTAGGCTGTGAAGGTTGAGGGGAACTAGTTATTCTCTGATGGGAAACCTTATCATAAGATGGGGAAAGGGGGGCGTGGGACTTAGGTTTAAGGGTGACAGTTTTGCGATAAGACTGAGAAGTTGAAGACTTGACAATGTTGGCATAGTTACGAGAAGCTGTTGGAATGCGTTTGCTGGCCTCAGCATATGAAATAGATTTTTCTGCCATAACAGTCTTAATGGCTTTCTGTCTGCCATACTCAGGGCATGATGTGCTATTAGCAAAATGATCCCCCGAACAAAGCACACAGAAGGCCTCGCCCTCAGAAATGTTGCAATCATCACCAGAGTGATCATGGCCACACTTACTGCAGCGTGGTTTAGACCTGCATAAGTTAGCTACATGTCCGAATCTGCAGCACTTGCGACATTGGATTGTGGGGAATATGTACTGTTGGACAGGAAGGGACGTGTAACAACAGTAAATTCTGGCAGGAAGTACTTGCCCATCAAATGTAATCACACAAGTTTCAGTGGGTTTCCACTCAGTAACACCGTCTCTCTGGGATTTCCTATTGATACGCCGTACTTTCAGAATTTTTCCGCAACCTGAGGGCACGGTCAAATACGTAATGGCCTCCTCCTCTGAGATATCAGAGGGAACACCGGTTACTACACCCATCCTTGTGATATTAAATGTGGGTATGGATGCAGTGTAACTGTGCTTGGCTAACAGAGTGTTAACCAAGAAAGAGTTGGCATCCTGAGGGGAGGCAAACTCTACGGAAACACGGTTTCTACCTACTCTATTTACACCACCAAGAACGATGTTACTAATTTTGTTGGTCATTAAAAATTTACCAAAGTTGACAGGGTGCAGAGTAGTACCAGCATTTGGTTGGGTATCAACGCGAGAGACGTGGACAATGAAGGGCGCTTTATCTGTTGCCGAATATTTGGCACGGCCGATTTGAGTTTTTATTTGTTTGTTTGGGGGGGTAGACGTCAAAACATTTACTTCTTCACTAGGGCGTTTGCGAGTGTTTTGTGGGATTTGGGACTGGGTTAAATCCATCTCTGTGACACTACACACAACATTCGCAAATTGTGATAGTGGATTGGGGGACAAAATACGAGACGAACGATGAAAGTCGGGGGGATCAGGATCGGGAGGTTTAGTCCTGTCCATCTTGGTAGAAGCGCGCTATTAAATACAATAACAGTACTTACCTGTTAACAAACACAAGGACAACACAGTTAGTTAATAACACGACACAAAAGTATCAACAAACACTAAAAAACAATTAAAAAATTCCTGACACACGTGCTACCAATGACACCCGTGGCGAGAAAAACAAGGAACTGATATTCCAAACTAAATGTTGTATCGGCGGTTCTCATAATATAATTAATAAACGAATGATTCATAGTTTGCAGGTCGAACCGGTTTCTAACTGGACATTAACAAGAATACCTTGAAGCAACTGTCTACTGATGCACTTATCAATCAACTATCGAATATATGCAAATGTAAAGACAATTTCAAACAAAAGGTACCCATGGTTTCATGGTCAAGAATCTTAATAGAGATAAGTGTTGTTAAATGTTAAGTGCCTCAATCAACACAATAGGAGTTAATACTGTGAAGAGTGTCTTACCAGCAACAATTAATTATTCAAGTATTCTAAATCCAATATCGTTGCTGTATTCAGAAGCATTAAGATCCTGATGCGAATTGAATTGAACCTATATATTTTATTGTCTTTCCAAAGGCTACAATGTGGTTTTAAAATTTAATAATATTTATAGCTATTCTAGCTGTAGACGCAGGTAGTTGTGCAAAATTACTTTCTCTTTTCATTTAATTTATTTGATTCCAAACATTCTGCTGAGTCATGAAATGAGAGAGGTAAAAAGGTATCCAAGTTGTCAGCAAATATGGGTTTGTGGATGCAACGTTTGTAAAGAGTTCGTTTTAAAATTTGGTCATTAGTAGGCGGCTGTTTAAATTCAACTTTGATATTGACCGAAGCGAGTTCGTTTGCCCCGTTACGTATAGGTAGCTTTGAATGTTTCAATGTTCTTCGTTTTAATTGTGTTCTCCCTAATTACAAAAAAAAGGTATTGCGAAAAATATTTTTTGTATTTTGCGATTTTTTCTTTTAACGTGATTTTTGTGTTTTTGTTTTATTTTATTATTTGAAAAGATACATTAATTAGGATAAAAATATACTAGCAAAGAGTACATATTGCAAAAGTAATGACGTAACTAGAAATCGCTTTATTACGACGTAAAAATGAATCGCCTCTCTTTCGTTCACCTTTGTTCAGAAGTGTTTGAACAGTCACCGCCTATTCTTAGTAGTCGTGTCTGGTTAACTTCACTAAACGGGATCACGATATAATCCAAGATTGTGTTTACGTAATCATTCTTTAATAGTAAATAAACCTTTTCATAAAAGTGATTGCATAATTTGTTGTTTCTTAATTTTCTCTCATCGAACTCCCCTAATTTGATCCCTTCGTGCTTTACATGATGCCGATCGGGGGGATTTTAATGGTTCTCTACAACCCACTACGTTCCTTTACTTAATGTTTCTTCATCATTGTTTCAATTGGTACAAGGGTCACTTACTTTCATTCAGTTAATAAGTTTATCAAGATTGACATTGCAGACGTCTTTTAATATATCAAGAGACAAATTCTCTGTGAAGTTATAGAACATATTATGCAGTCAGATTATTTTGTCTGCGCCGTTTCTACTGAAAGATAGACATATCACCATAATAAAAACGGTATGAGATTCGGTCATTCACTTGCGTGGGCGCATAATTGAATTCTGATTCGTTTCAAGAACTTGAAATCTTAATTACATCAAACATTAATATGTATTTTATTAGGCATTAATATAGTAAAAAGACTTTTACAACTAAAGTGAAACAATATAATGAATGTTTACAAATAGTCAACAACAATAACGTTCGCAGCAAACATCATAAAGATATGATCAGTCAGCTAATCGTTTCATCGTATTTTTTATTGTAACATAAGGGTTTTATGTTCCAACTCAGACGCGCGTGGGCGAGCTAGATAGAATAAAGATAAGGGTAAAAGTGCCATTACAACCCAATTTTCATCAAAATATAGGTTACAAAACATAGTCATTGCGCTCGAACCAAATGGTCAAGGTATAATGTTCGCTAGCAATCGTAAAAGTTCATTAATATTCAGACGGTATCTTACGCCGGCAGTCACGTTCCCTTCTATGAGGACAACGCGACTTGACTTTAATAAGGTAACTCATTCATAAGTGCCTAATAAAATTAATGGCGACCGACCTTATTCGTTACGAATAAAATGAATACGACTTCACACGCAATATCTTCGTTAGTGTTGCGTGATCCGGCCCTTGTATCAACTCCTTAATAACAGGTTGCTATAAGAAGTGCCCAAAGCAATCTTGAGTGTCCTTGTCGTGTTCTTACGTTCGCTCCTAACTCTCGTAGAACCATAATGTTTTCTAATTGAATTTGTCCCTTTCCCGTCTGGAGTTGGTCGAGGTTCGTCCAAAATAATTGTTCCAACCATTAACATTCCGGCCTGTACCGCTAACGTAACTTTCTCGAGTGGGTGGGACTACTATAGTACGACATTACATTAGAAGACACGAAATTCGTGTGTTCAGGGATAAAATAAAACTGCGGGTGTACCAGATTTTAAGCCTACACCAACTCAGATGAAATTTAGATGAGGTCAGACGTAACTCGCTAATGAGTTCAACCTCTATATTGTACCTAAATAAACAATAAGCAAAGATACTGCATGACCTCTTGCGAACCGCATCCCATCGCACATAATACCATTGTTACAGAAACGCCGACAATAGTTTCCATGAGGGAAACTGATGCTTCATTCTCTATTCATGTGTCAACGGCTCGCACCCGAACAAGGGGTTATTGATCTGAAATATAAAAGGTTCTCTTTGGCCATTGTCTTAAACGACGACGTTTCTAGGATGAAACCAGCTATACGTGCACAAGTGGCCGTTGGGTTGCTGTATAGAGTTAATATCTGCACTCGGCCATTCCACTCAGATGTATTTTTAAAACTGATATTGCTTTCGTTTCACAATTGAGATTATATTTACTCTACATCTGTATTAGCCAGTGCATGGTTTGTTACGAGAGCATCTTTGATTTTAATATATCGTTGGCAGCTGAGTTTAGTTTGACCGATAAGTGTTACAGTTTCGAGGTAACCTAAGCCAAACAAACTCACCAAATCAGTACAGAGAGAAAATAAACACTCTCAGCGTATAAATAAGTTGAAGGAAAATAAGCTGTGTTAATAGTCTCACATTACCTTTTTCTCGGAAGCCGACCCAAAAAAAAGTTACAAGAAATGTTTGTTTATAAATGTAAGGCTGCGTAATTCGGGGACTACCCGAACCACGTTTTAAAAATACCTTGAAGAATGAAGCTGTGACATTGAGCTCTTCTAAATCGGCTGGCCGAGGGTAGTTATTTATAATTTCACGCCCACTTCACACTGCTATGCCATTCGTCGTCATGATACAAGAATTTTCTATTTGGAAACTTTATGAGTAACAAGTTGTTCAAGAATTTCAATATTTTGTCGCATCGCCAACAGCATTTTACTCTTACGTATACTTACTGAACATATTTATGGTAATGAAGTAAACTTATTGTTTTGTTCCCATATACACACGTTTAATACAGTTGTTCATTAAAAATAATACCATTGTTTATGTTTGTGCACCTAAATACAAGTAAACATTATTTATTCGTCTGTCGAATGTCCACGGTCATTTCCCACGGTCTCGCCTCTTCCATCATAGTTGGTAATCACGAATGTAACCACAATAATATGATTATTTCCTAATACTAGTTCGTTGGGCATCTATCATACTTGATGCGCTTTTATGTGACCTTTCAACACGACTGGTATAAGTAGAGAAATTCGTTTTTATTGGGACAAATAACCTGGTGTATGCTCGTGTAAGGAGGGATCTATTTAGTTGGTTCATCTTGTGATCTTGTCCGGTTTATGTAAATAGTACCTGTAAAGAATTGACGGGTTTCTTAATTGCTGTTTATTAACGTGTTCATTATTTTGTGACTCCGGCAAATTTTATACTGCTCGGAAAATACTGGAATAATTATGTTATTTCTTTGGTCAGCCGGTTACGTGATTGCCTAGTTGCCAATTTTTCAGAAAGAAATCAGGTTTTATGAGTCACAAAGCCAATACTGGCGTGAAAGAACTCTTTTGACTTGACCACAATTTGACTTCGTAAATAAATTTTAATCATGTTAAACTAATATTGGATCTCGGTTTACCAACGATACTCGATGTTCGGTACCGTTATGTCACCGATATTCGATCTGTAATTACACACGTATAGCAATCAATATACAAATGGGACACCGATACAAATCGAAGCATTGTGTTATCCAGAAAATAGGTCAACAAGGGATAAAATCGTTTATCCCAACGATTTTACTGCGTGGGCAGATAACTGAAATATCGAATCGATGCCCTCAGCTTGTTGGTTTTATAAGCCAACAAAATATAAATAGGAGTGATATTCATTTGTGCTCTATATTATTTCAGTATAGTTCAGGTTTAATATAGTTCGGTAAAAGGTTCAGGCGGTATTGGGTTATGAACAAGAATTTGATCTAACTTGCCGCGAGTGTGTTTTATTGCAGCGATATTATTGTTTATAGTTGCGCTCTGAAATAGGCTTGAGACGTTAAGCAAACACAATTCAAATTATAAACAGCAACGGTCACTTTATGACGTCGTAGATCGAATCTCATAAAACATTACATTTCTTATCAAAGAGCCTGTAGAAATGTTTCTTTAGCAATGTCTTTGGTGTTTTCAAATGCCTCTAAAATGGCGTCTTTGAAATCCTAAATGCTATCTCGAAAATACTATTCCCATACTATTCCCTAAGGACCTTTTGTGTGTTTCTTATTGTCGAAGGACCATTGCTGTATGCCATAAAAAGAAGTAAACCCTAAGCTGAGATAAGCTTGAGGATAAAATTGTTCCAGGGACACATTTTATTGCTTCTGGAGTGGAAATAGCCTTTTTACGAGTTGCGTGGAACAGGCTGGGGCACTTAAAAATAGACTTAGCTTCGTGCGTGAGATATCACCATGCCTAAGGTTTATCTTTGACTATTCTGAAGGTAAATTGATTTTTAATCCAGACGCTAATTATCTTAATGGCTGCGTGTCGGTACGTCTTTTAACATAGAGTTATTTACTTGACAGTGTAGCCGGAAAGTTAATAGGAATTTACTTTACCAAGAATTTACTTGGTTAGAGCTTAAAATAAATGTAAACCTATTTTGATGAAATGTAGGTATGTCCAAAACTTATAGTCCTAATAAATGAAGCTATTCAGGCAAACAATATTAGTAATCTATGAGATTTGGCCACTGAATTGCGAAATTTAGACGAAAGCCCGGTAATACACGGGTTTGCCACAAAATTCGTTCATCGCGTTGTGTTTCACCGGCAATATACGAAACATAAAATTAGGTCTCTGGAGCCGTAGCCGTGGTCAGTGGTGAGTTAGTTTGTGAATTAGTTAACATTGGCACAATAAATAGATTATGACTTCTGAAAATTAACATGAAAATGTATGTTGCTGGAAAAGTCAAATATTAAGCAGTTGCTCGTTGAAGTCAGCTATCGCAAAACCAGTTTTAAAGACGGGATGGAAAATACGCAGAACAGCTTAGACAAAATAAACACATTTGTAGATAAATGAACGTTCAGAGGGCTTACCATAAACTCATAAAGCAAATCAAATTCAAAGTCAAATTTACACGAAAAATAACCTGCCCTGTTATTTTGTACCATGAGTGAGTATAGTAGCAGGCGAGCCAGCGATCACGACCGTGACCGAAGTCGGTGAGTGACCACGTGACAGCACTCCAGCAGGCTGGCCAGCAAAGTGGCTTTTTTGACATATTGACAATCAACAATTTACCTACCCTGCTGTCGTAATTTGCAGGTCTGTGAAAGTAACTTTTATTGACCTGTTTCTATTAAATTGGAATACAAAAACGTTACGTATTGTTAAAATGTGCATAAAATATAATTCTTACGTTATTTCAAAGTCTTATAAAATATAGAAAATCTTCTCTGAGCACTACGTTTACCGTTTATTTTATATAATGAGATGATATGCCTATGTCAAGCTCTCAAATATGTACGGAAATAAATTCAAAGATCAAAAAAAGAAGAAGCGGTAACGCAAATAAAAACTTGAAGTATCATAGCTTTGCAGTTTATCCGCGGATCATTACGAAGTTATTCTATAAATCACCTGTCACTATTCCAGATGTTTGCGCGTGCGTCTTATTTCATCATAACGTAATCTCTTCTGGTTGATGGAATGTTTCTACACAGAGACGTAATCTTCAGCATTACGCGATGCCACGCTAAAGTACAATGTTATGTTGTAATGCTTCCTTATTATCCACGAGATGGTGTGAAATTGCAATTTAATGAGTCAGGTAATGTTTAAATTGTGTGCCGCTTCAATAACGACACTATTTAGACTTATACCCTTATTTATAATGATGCGTTTACTTGTCAGTTTTATTATGTTCCGCGTATTATAAATAAAGATAATATTACTAATTTATTAAAGACTGCCTCTTTGGCCTAGAGCTGCTGCTGTTGTAAGTATGAGGGCCGATTCCCAGGCAAGGTCAGACAAGGTTTTATTGTTTTAGTTCTTTCTCAATGTAAATAGTCGTAAGTAATGCTATTATTTTTGGACTATTAAATTTATTAACAGAATAAACTTTTATATTTCTAATGAAATAACCTATTAATCCAAAACATATAGTAAAATAGACATAATATAGTATTTAAAACATCTTTGCTATGCAAAAGGTCTCGATGATGTTGACGATTGAGGGAATGAATTTGACTTCTCAAGTGTCTCACGATATTAATTGCTATTGTTTCGAACTCTGAATTCTTGTGTATTCTGAATTTACGTGGTACTTCGAGATGTCGTTCACAATAGACAGTTTATGAATGTCAATAAACTGGCTGTAACGCAAACTGGCAAGTTGCAAATGCTATTAAAATACTGTAGAAAGTTGCATAACAATACAGCAATCAATGCTCCGTAAAAAGTCGACGTGTCAATAAAAATTGCCAATAACGTTACAAGTATCTTTGTCACATCTAATATGAGATGTGTATGACGCGCCTTCGGGATTTCAAAGATATTTTCGATGTTCATTCGTTTAGAAAATGAATTTCAAGTTTTGGCAATATCTACACGACCTTCATCTGTCGTATTGTTAAGTTCAAGAACGGTCAAATTGTTATCCTTGACAAGTCTCAAATTAAATACATCTTGACGTTCTACTTTAAGATTTTTATTCCATGCATCGATTCACTAAATGCGTCGACAATGTTGAAATCAAAATTATATCAACTTGAGGACTGCTTGAGGACAGCTCTTACTTTTAAACCGAAGATTTCGATCTTCATTTTTATTTTTTCACCAAATACCTTCGCAGAAATGTTTCCAATTACGTATTCTCGGTGAAAGTATTTCTCCAAAAAACACGTTGGCGTTTAATTTGTACTCGTGAAGTAAGAACGTTCTATCTCCCGAATCTAATCAGATGGAATCGATCATAAATTGTTTTATGTTTCTTGATATCGTCGCCCCTCTCTATCATCATGTTTATTGACATAGATTCGTTACTTTTACTATCCAGTTCATGATCTTTCTGTGACGAAGTATCAACGTCTATAATTTTATTAAAGGATCTTGTGTAACTTATTGGCTTCAAGTTGATTTACAACTTTATCATTAGGTATTTGTGGGTTAGATTCTGCTTAAAGTTTTAATAGTCCTTTATTTGTTTTGTGAGTAAACTTACTCATATAAGAGTCGGGAAACAAACCAGTAGTCTGTGATTCTAGATAAGTAGTTAATCGGTTACTGTCACACTACATTTGTGTTCTATTGCGGTACTTAAAACGGATATTTTACAGCTGCATGTTTCGTGCGTCGCATCCGCTAACCGCTTGAAGTCTTTATGTCTCGTTCAAAAAAACGTATGAAGATAATCAAGCGAGTCATTTCAACATTCTCAACGTCTGTTACGTTTATAAAATCTGCACATTCAAGAATAACATTGCTAATGTTTGCTTGACAAAGGAAGTCTGTGTTCATCCGTTCTTTCGCGAAAGCCGTGATTTTGCTTCGTCAATGTTAGGTTCGTTTATTCTGGACAGGAAACAAAACAAAGTGCATTACCATAACAAACAATGCGTAGTGAACAATATGCCCGGAACGACGCTCCAATTATCGCGCTCACTGGCGGTGGCATGGCGGCGCGGGCCCGCCCCATGTGGAAGCGGTCAACATACACACTACCATCCAACCATACAGTAAAGCTAGCACTAAATAAATAATTTATAGGTACCGAAATAGTACTGAATGGTTAATGTGTACAGACAGCTTGATTATACCAGCTTAACTATCTTTTTCAGTCTGCAAATAAAACTAACTGAATAGATTTATTTACCGTTCATTGTTTAGATTTAGTTTTCTATTTATCTGACCGCAACCGGCTCTAGTGAGCTTGGGTGTTCACTCGTGGTTTTAATAGAAAATCGGTTTTCTCCATTAAAAGGAGAATCGCCAGTCATGGGCAACTAATAAGAAAGTAACGTCGCGGATGTGAATTGACCACAGCGCTATAACTTTACTGTAATTAGCTGAAGAGCTTGTTTGAAGATGAGGAAAGGTACTTACGTCAATTTCTTATTTCCCATTCTATTTTGTTTTTATTTGCATCACCATTACATCATCGACAATCTTAAACAACCCAAAAAACTAAATTTACATTTAAACTTGGTTTCAATGTAGACAAAATTACAGCCATTTCATGCAAATGAGCCCTAAACACTGCAAATAACTCGTTTGTATGCAGTACCGCATCTTCGCTATACATGGTAAGTAGCATAAGTACTGCACCGGCGTAGTTCTAGATGGTATCAAGCGTTTCCGGTCCGTCAGTCCACAATAAGCGTTCGAGCGGAAGTTTCGGCGCGTGCGCTTACCATGCAATCTACCGGCAGACCGGCACCATAATAGCCCATGATTTTTTATAGCGGATTCATGTTATTAAAATAGAGTTGATAAACTTGTAACAGAACTTCACCGTTCTTTTACAAGTATAACTGAATGAGACACATAAAATGTAGTAGGTACCTACATATTTATATATCTTATTTTGTTATGTAGCTTCAATGAATCAGGCCTAATTATCGATGGTCTTATTTGGTTCGACGTGTTAATTTGGACGTCAACAGGATTAATTTATTATGTGCGAACACAAAAATATGCGTGCTATTTAAGGAATTATATCGGCATAAATTAAATTACGAAAGATAATTTAAATAAATTAGATCGTTATTAAGACATATTTTTATCAAATTTTATAATATACTTAAATAAAACAAAAAAATGATTAGACTGATATAATTCACGACCGAATTGGTCCCTTTTCGAGTAAATGGCTAGCGAGCCTAGTGACAAACCCCGGTGGGTCGAACCGGACTACTTCGACCAGTAATAGTCTCAAATAGCTCTAGACACACTAAAAAAAAAATACAACCGAATTGAGAACCTCCTCCTTTTTTTGAAGTCGGTTAAAAAGGAAAGAGAATACGAGTAAGGAGGCCCTTTGCCCTGTGGTAAAAAAAAAACATTCTAGTAGATAACAGACCATAGCATTTTAACCTTAAAATATAGTTACTAGGTTGTGGAGATCATGGAGTCGAGTCTGCTATTTGCAATCGTGTCTCAGTGACCGGTCAATGATCGATTTTTGACGTATAACGTCACACTTATGACACATTTCCCATACAAAAACTGTCAAAGTTGTCAAATATTCGATCAATGACCGGTCATTGAGACACGATTGCAATAGCAGACTCGAGCCCCAGCTCAGCAGTCGCTCCATATAAACTCAGATATTCGGTTGCATCCAGTTAGACAAGCCGACCCCAACATACCGCTGAGGTCGCACCAATAGGTAAAGCCATATTCGGTCGTCTTCTCGAAAGCAACTAACTAATTTTGTCTTAGTTTCTAAATAGTTTTTAGTTGGAAAAAGGCTACACAGATGATGATGATAGGAATAAATTACCTAAGGTACTGAAATCAAGAAACTACAGTTTTTTACTAATCTTAAAGAGGAAGTCTAAAGTTCTCCTTTGAAGACTTTTTTATTATAACGACGTGTTAGTAAATGTAGTTCTATTTTTGACCGTGTGTAATTGTGCTCTATTCATGTAGGAGGTCGTGTGTACGTCGTCGGAACACACCGCACACGTGAACGTTCCACTGACTAGTCGCAGTGAATGTTCCATTGTTGTACGTACCATTGAAGGATATGGTCAAATGGGTGCCTTACTGTGCGTGCACGCAGTTGCGGACAGAACTTTCTCATTTTTCTATCTGTATAAATACGTATGTAATTTCATTGTCACATTGTGAAACAGATATGAATTAAACTGATAATTAAATAACGTAATTTACGATAAGAAAAATGTGAAGTCTCTAGTAAAAATGTTAACTTGCTTGATTGAATCTTAAACGGTAGATAAATAACACAAATTATTTGGAAAGTCCCTTAATTTTTTGTCCTGTTCCAGGTGAAATCCTCTTCTTTAAACCAAAGTAGTTTTACGTTGACTTTATTTGCCTTATGAAATAAGTACCTATCTACAAAAAAAAAACAAATAGCGAAAAAATTTGATCGCTGTCGAGCGCACGTTGTTATGTCTGTAAGTGTCCAAAAACCTCTTATTGATTCCTTCAGTGTGTCCTCTACAACCCATTGTCTCCCAAGTTCGCGGTTACGCAACCATCGTGTCCTGTCCCACACAGTCCCCACTCTTACATAGAATATATTAAGAGCAATAATAAAAGCGGCCCGTCTACTCGTAAACAATAATTGAGTTGAGTTTGTGAGCGAGTTTCGTAACGGGTTATGAAGTTACCGTGACGGAAAAGAAAATGTCCTTGTCTGATACTGTTTACAGGATTTTTATCCTTATTGTCTTTGTGTATATTAACCTCGGATAATTTTATTTAAATTTTCCCTCTTTAAGGAATAAACAATTTTAGGTACTGTGTTATATTATATACTAGCTGTACCCTGCCACGCTTCGCTGTGGCACATTGTGGTTAAGAAAAAAAGAATAAATAAAAACAATCCTTGATGCGGATTATTATTATATCATGCTAAAATTTCAGCTCGATCGGTGCAGAACTTTTTGAGTTTTTGAAGCGTACACAAACCAACATAACATTTTTATATATATATAGATATACATATGTATATATATCATACGATAGTGCTAAAATAAACAATCTGTGTGCCTGAAACCGAAGAAAAGATTGTCAACTTTATCACCATTTGACTAGCATTTTTCTGCATGGTATTATCCTATGGCATGGTATTAGGTCGGTTATAATACCAGTATTTTACATAGAACAACTGCTTATCCGACCTCCACAATTAGTGTAAACAAAACACACGTAATTGACTAAGTAGTACTAATCTAAACTTGATTCATAAATATTCTATTATCCAATAGCTGTCTACAACATGTGCCTTGACGTAATAACAAAGCAATAAATCAATATTTACTTCAACTGAAAACATTCTGATTGAAAGCATAATTCAATTCAACAATAAATTACAATGTTTCATCGATCACTCGGCGAAAACATCGCTGTTTTTCCGACTGATAAAATCGATTTTTAAATTAACTAAGCCCGTAAATATCGAGATATAAATTAACAATGTAATAAATGTGTACTGTGAGACTTTACAGACAGACCATTGTGCGCTAACAAGAATAACAATTTGAGTCTATATTTTCTCGCGTGTTTAACATTCGAATAATTACAAAGAACAATATGATATTGCGAAAGTTTTAATTTGTAACAAATTGTTTTAGAAACGTAAAATTTTGCAAGTTCTCCGTAATAACGTAATTTTACCGCAGCTCTGTAATATCGTGAAATATTTGTAGAATTTGTTGCTGAAATACAGTACTTAATAGGTATTGTAAGTTCAACACGTGTTCGTCGGTCGTGACTCGTGAGCGATACCAACTTTTTAGAAAAAGTTTATACTGTTGTGTACGGTACACGAATTGTGTGCGCGAGCGTACCGAATTCTAGTACGGTTAGACCCGCTTCTGTAAAGCACTTTAAATCCTTCTTGCAATTTGTCAAGATACACCTTCCAAATTTCATCGATAAAGAGTCAATACACGCCAAGTACCTAAAGTTCTGATTTGCAATATGCCTTTGGAACCCTAAAAACCCCCTACATCCTCTTGCTTTAACGTCGTCGCGGCTCTGATTGATCTCTTTACACGCGCGGATAGCTGTCAGATTCAATCCCTCAAAGGGTTATGGGCTTTAAGGTACTAAAATCGCGGCGTAAAATGTTCCTTTTAAAGGTAAGCTATAAACAAACTGTGTTACTACGCCTTTGGGCAATTTCCATCAATCGGTGTGTTTACCTGAAAAGTTTAGATGATAAAGAAATATTCATTTACTTAAATACAAATAGAAAACCAGTCAAAACTTTCAAAGTAAGTAAAGTAACATTTCTCAGATACTACGTTGAATTGGAATTAATGTTCTTGAAGACTCGAAAAGATATTTTACTTTGCATAAATACGGAGTGAGATAAGGCGAGACAGCCTTTCGTTACAGCCATTTCAACTTGAAATATTTGTCAAGTTCTTCAGAAAGTAACTTTGAAGAGACAATTTAAATATATTACGTAACTCTTTGCTGCTTACATATAATTGAAAGTCTAGATATTATATTTGAATTCTTCTGGCAGCTAAGAGGCACTACCTTTTTCAGATTGCAAAGGCAAATGCAGGAATCGTGCTTGTAACCGTCATCGATCCTTAACTCATAATGTTACTAGTCATACAGAAAAAACATCAGCTTTAATTGTCATGCTCAAGGATGGCTGGCGCTTTTTGACTTATATTAATTAGCAGTCAAGATTACCTCGTGATGTTTTCTTTGACGTATTTCAACGAATAAACTTACGAAGTACTTACGCTATTTAACCAGGAAAATGTTTATTACAAACACTTCCTTCTCAGATATGAAGGATTACAGTATCTAATCTCCATCACATAACCTTAACTTTTCATTTCCCAACATCCTCCACTCTTCAACTTAATTAAAACCAAACGCACGTCCCTTAATAACGTTGTAGGAAGTAATTGAACTCAAGCGCATAGCAACTAGCACTTATCTAATTTAGAAAGAGACAGATGCACGGACGTCGAGACCTTTATACCCGGTATACTTATAGAGCCGAGTCTGCAATTTGCTTCCACATTTAGAAGAGACGCGTCGACACTCCGTATACAGAAGCAGACAAATGATAGTCTGGCTTATTATGGAGCTAGATTAAGTTTAGTTCATGATTTCCTTAGTTCCATTCGTGAGAGAAGATGTAATGAGGAGTGAGAAAATTACTTTGCTTGTTTTGTCTTTAACAATAGCATGTTATACATGCATGCATATTGTGTTTAACATCATGAGGAAACATGGACTTGTAGTTAATATAAATCTGAAACCGCTAATCTGCTAATCCGCCGATTAATGCTCGTGCCTTCTCTGTATGAGAAGAGGCAGCCCAGCAGTGGAACAGTAACACGCTGGTATTATTATTAATAGCATATTACGTAGTTGTCGAAGATTCGAAGTTACTTTCTTATCGACCTGTGTATCCTTTTGTGTAAGGAGGTTTAATTTCTGGGGGCATGACTGTTGGAAAGGCACTCTATGGACGATAAAGTATACCAAGACCTAGTATAGTAGTATAGGCACTTTCGGAAAGCAGCAGCAATCACATACACCTACAAATGCCTAGCCTTTTCTCAACTATGTAGGGGTCAGCTTCCAGTCTGCCTAGGTGAATACCAGTGTTTTACATGAAGGGTCTGTCTCCCTGACCTCTACAGCCCAATAACTGGGAAATCCAATATCCCTTGGTAAAACTGGTTGTCTTGTCGATCTTTCGAGGTTCCGAAAACTCGTAACGGCTAAAAGCAATCACACGCGAATACAAAAAAGAAATGTATGTCGTCTAGCTTTTTCCAATATCGGCCGGATACGAAACTACCGTCATTCGACCTTCATGGGCCTATTACTGGACAGTATCGATATTTTGAAGGTTGGGTCACGTGATCACTGTCTGGGTCAGGGATGACGACACCATAGCAAGCGTGCCATTAGTTGCACGCGACGCGACTGATATTCCTATAGCCTGCTGACGCAAAGCTTTTATTGTTCTAGAGGTGTATGTATTGTAAATTAGTCCATAAAATTGAAGTTGAAAAACTAAACACCGTCTAATTTTTTTCAGTCGGTACAGTCACTTGTCTATCGTACAAGATATCTATAAAATGTAATATTGAGAACTCAACTTTTAACAAGTACCTATTAGACACCTTATTTTTCTTATAACTTCATTATTCAAAGCCATTCTACAAAGTACAAGCTTGGTAACTTGTTTAAGACTTAGAGCCGAATTTTCAATCGGCATTTATAACTTATATCGTATTATAAAATAATCTACTAACTGTTCCCCATTTTATGAACACAATCTTATAATTCGACATGTATTGATCTTTGACATTAGTTAATTCTTTTATATGTACCACAAAGTTTTTTCTGCATCAACTTAACAAAGCTGATTTTCGTATGCCTATCGGCGGAACATTTTTGTTTTATATATTTAAATGGGTCTACTCTTGACCTCAATCTTGTCCTGCGGTCAGAGATGAGGTCGACAATGGAACGAGCTTACCCAAAAGAAGCCCATTTAAACAAATTTTGGTCATATGAACTCGGTAACACCGATGCAGGCAGGGAATTCCACTTCTTGGCTGTGCGCATAATGAAGGAACAGGCAAAGCGCTTCCTGCATTTCCGATGGAAGAAAGGAGATGGTGGAATGAGCTCGTGGAGCTCTAGAGCACACTCACCGACATTGATGTACAATTGTCATTTATATTGAAAAACAAATAAAAAAAGGAAATGAAATAAATTGTTTACTATAGGTCGTTAGTCTAGTAGTATGTATTCGATTCCTAGAAACAAAATGATTATTTATCCATATAATCTCATTCAGTTTTCTGCCTACATTAAGTTTCGTAGAAACCTATTTACTGCCATACACATAGAAACATTGCTATGTTCCCCGAAGGGTAGAACAAAGGTGTATCTTTAGATACACCTTTGCTCTACCCTTCGGTTCACCTGATTTTCGCCGCAGACTTCGGATTTCTCTTGAGCAAATTCAGGTGGGAAAACCCAAAAAATCAATACCAAAACTCATTTGTTCAAATGAGGCTGAGTACCAGCACTTTTTGAACTTCAAAATTTCATACGCCAGTCCTGCAAAAAACCCCGCCGTCCGCCGCTTCCTAGTGTTTTTGCTGGATGGAAGAAGTGGCGGAAAATCTCCACAGCAATTTTCTTTTCCCCATCAGGAAAATTTCGAACCCAGTACCTCATACTTAGTAGTAGTGCTTGCGACCACTTAACCAACAAAGCAGTCTCAAAACAAACAAAAATATGAGTTACTAAATTGATGTTTCTATGTAAATATTACCATAATATTATTGCCAATGGTATTTTTTTGCGTACAAACTTATGTTGAGCAACATTTTTTGTGGGTCTTTGGTTAAATTGTTTTTATACTGGGAAAAAAACACGGACGAAACCATCTGTCCGTCCCGTTCCTATCTCACAAAAACCAGTAAACCTTTATTTTAAAATGAATTAAGTATTACGGCGCCAAATTATTCCTGACAATACTGAAACAGTCGTTTTGCTGCAGCAAAAGGAACTCAAACTTTGTATTGGACAACTGGAAAACGTTTCTAACTACACCGTATACCTATAGCTTCATATTTGCCCGTAGAACTTCTCGTCGTCAATACGTACGGTAGACTGGTATGCAACATTGCAAAATTAAATAACGTCCTCGACTCCTCGTTCATCCTACGTGGAGACCCGAGCGCTGAAAAAGTTTTTTGCTAATAATTTTAAAACGAGTTTGGATTTTTTTAATACTACGCTTGTTTGTCTTAAAACCTATAATGAAATACAAGAAAGTTAGAAGTAAAAAAACAGTGAATACTGCTATGGAATTCTTATCATCCTTTCTAGAACTTTTGTAATATAATTTAATATTGAACAAGTGAGTGCAAAGGCACTGCAGACTTGCAGTTATGAAACTGAACTAAAAAACATTACACATGCGAAACTTGGTCATAATAAAATTCGTAATCATAGTCATTAACTACGCGTTTTACGAGGTATGACCATAAAACGCATAAGTGCTTATTAACGAAACAAGGCAAATTCTTTTCATAAAAAGTTCTTGCAAATATTATTAAGACTGTAAAAGTTAGCAATGGATTGTTTGGCGTGAACAGCAATACCATACTGCATCCATTATATACGCTAGAGAACAAAAGGTCGCTGACATAATACAAAGGATTTATAATCTGTGGTGGCTATGACCTGTCACGCTCCACAGACAGCAGTTTACCGCGCAAAGACAACATCGTGATTTACTCGACAGGTGGAAGTCTGCGGAAGCAGCTGTGTTTGCAAGCGAAACGAATAAAATGTTGAGCTGAGTACGCTGCCTATCAAAATTGAATCACCGAACAAAATTTTAAAAGCAGCAGCTGAAAGCGCTTCGATTTCTTTGCCTTTAAAATATTTTTGTGTAAGACTTTTGAATCAAAAGACTGAATGTACAAGAAAGCATCCTCTTGGCGAATAATATTCTAAACAGATTGGGTCTGGGTTGGGTATTTTATTTCAACGTAAACTGGAAAACAAAATACACCTACAGTAACACGGCTCCCTTTTACCTCACTGAGACGAACTCATTATGTTGAAGAGCTTACATATTTATTCATATTTGAACGTATAATTTTGAATTTTGAAAACAATTTTGTAGATTTTCATAGATTTTGGATAAACAATCATACTATACCTACTAACTAATAGAAGCACTGTCTATACAGACTAAAAATTAAATCCGCAATCATGACCACATAAATGAATACGAAAGTTAACGTTTTTGTCCAAACAATGTAATTAGTCTGTGCCAGGCACGGTAGTCGGAAAACTACATTTTACATTTAAATGCTAGTTAATGAAGTAGTAATTCTTGTGCTTTTTATTAGAACTATGTTTAAGGTGCACAGGCCAGCACATCAAGATATCCCAATGTGTCAAATGTCTTAGATATTTTTTCAACTTTATTACTAGTGGAATAAGGTTCATGTTCAATCGGAAAAAATTGACAGTTTGGGATAGCTTGATGAGCTGGCGTCTATACGTAGAATAAAAACTTTTTAGTAGTTTTGACTCGAAACTTCGTATTCTGACAGAGTTCCCAACTTCACAACTGAAATTGATAATTTAAAAAAAACTTTTTAAAACTACAACCGACTTCATAAAACACACTTTGGTGGTTTTCTTTCATTAATTATATTGTCTACGACTTCACGTAACTAACGGAGTAATGAGGTAACAAACCCTAAAAAACATCCTCCTTTTTATGAAGTCGGTTAAAAAGTGACATCTATGTATGTATGCAAGAAAGGTTACATGTAAAAAAGCAAGGAATTTCGAAATTGAAAAACTTTTTTGTTCTTCGAGTTAGCAGTTGGATTCAGGCGTATCCTTTGTAGTTCAGTTATCGATTGAAGTGTATTAATAGCTATGTTCTCTGCTTTCAGATCAAACTAATCGGAGTTATAATATTGGTATGTATAAGTTCAAACTATTTTACCATTATATTGACAATGGTTTTTTTTTAATTTAACTAGTAACGATGGGACACGGTTGGTGCAGACGACAGATTGAGAAGTGGTTCCGGGTGAAGTAGCTACTTGTGTATATGAGTTTAAATTTTTGTTTATTCACCCACGATATAACAAGATAAAGAAAATACTAAAAGGTTAAGGTTGAGTGGTAGAAAATGCCTATGGCTTTAATTCCGCCTCTGTACATTTGTGAGCTTGAAGTATTAAATAAATAAATAAATAAAATGTAAGAAAAAAATATTGAAGTCCAGAACAATTATTCCATAAACACTTACTAGATAGTTTTCCCATCATTACACTCGTATGCAAGTAAAAAGAAAACGTAAGTAAATAGCAAACGTTGCATTTCCATACTAATAATTGCTAATTACTGACAAGAAAGGATAACACGGAACAAAAACACGTGGATACTGACCCATATAGCGCTTCAGTGAGCCGGGGCTCCATAAACAAAGTACAGAGAAAGAGGGAGCCATGGAGCCGGCTATAATTGTGCGCCATGCTATGTTACACATTGGTGGTTCGTTTGACAAGTTAAAGATTGCAAAGGTCCGACTTTTTAGTCACAGTCGTAGTATATCCGACGTCGTCGTAGTATATTTGACTGGCCTGTTGGTCTAGTAGTTAGTGACCCTGACTGCTATGCCGGAGGTCGTGGGTTCGATTCCCACCCAGGACAAATGTTTGTGTGATGAGCACGATCATTTGTTCTGTGTCTGGGTGTAATTTATCTATAATATGTATGTATTTAGAAATATATAAGTATGTTTATCAGCTGTTTAGTACCCATAACACAAGCTCTCAAGCTTAACTTGGGACTAAATGGCGTTGTGTGAAAAGTTGTGGAATATTTATTTATTTATATCCGTGGTCATAGTCATAGTAGAGCCAGAGCCCACGACGGCCAGACCTTCGTTATTTTATAAAAGCTGAAAGTTTTTCAGCGCATTTTTTTTCTACCGGTTACCTGCCAAAGTAACCACAACCCAAACTTTATAGTTTGTGGTCATTTGTTACCTAGATAGGAGTCATGCACAGGAAAACTTTCAGGGCTCTTAGTCCTTGGTATTTTATTGATAAGGGATTCTTACAAGTCATATACAGATTAAATGTTTCGCTAATAAAAAAAATATCTACCTAAATATTCAACAAATGTCAAATACAACATGTCAAGCAAGTTAAAGAAAGAAATTGTATTATTCTGTTTTATTCTATTTATTTACTTTTCAACTAAAATTTGTTAAGCCTAGAGAACATGCATTTCAGTCAGTTTTCCGTCGCTTATCAAATAAATCAAAGCTCCTTACAATCCTGCATCTAAATTTTATCTACATATTTGTCACTGAAATAATCATAAAATGATTGAATAACAACAGCTGTCAGTCGTATACAATCAACAGGCTTAGAACTATTCAATGTACAGGTTTCAGGTGACACAAATACTTGAGTGTCGTTTCGGATTATGTAAGACCAAGGGCCTTTTGGTTTGCGCAATACCCTTTCAAAGTATAACAACTGTTAAGTTAAACTACGACAAACTTCAATCGTAACACAGACTAAGTACAGAATAGATAACCTTTTAAAGTCTAAAACAGTTTAGGCAGAAAATTATCTAACTATCTACGGTATTTTTATGCACAGCTGGCACGTGGCAAAACACAATTGATTTGAATGTACAGACGCCAGCACATCAAGTTACACCAATGTGTCAAATTTTCCCAATTAAATATGAACCTTATTCTGTTTAACATACAGTTGAAAAACGATCAAGGAAATTGGACACATTGGGGTAACTTGATATGCTGGCGTCTGTACAAAAGCTAGTACTTAAAGCTACCCCAAGCTGTTAACTTTTTTGAGTTGAACATGAACCTTATTCTTTTGTAATAGGATTGGATACAGCAACCTCAATTGCGTCAAATTTTTTGACGTTTGATAATTTGAGAACAGTGATAAACTCATGGATAAACATAACTTAATAGATTACTGGCTAGAATCCAAACTTCAGACCCTATTAACTTAGGTTAAGAGTTTTATCTAATTCCATTATAGGTACGTACAAAACCACTCAACTATTACTCCGTGATTGATTTCTATAAATCAGACCTTTGCATTTACTGTAAGTACCGATGAGAATAAATCTCTCTCAGAAATGCCAACAGCCAATTTACCCTAGTTTCTCATGAAACATAATGGAGGAAATGAAATTTCTTATTAAGCATGAAACACATCAAGTTGATAGCCTCGCCACGTGTTCGTATGTCTCGTACACATATGCAATAAGTAAAGGGGGTGCGTGTGAACATGTAGGAGGCAAATTCACATGAACACCGACCAGAGCGACAGACCCCTGCCACTTAACGCAGCTGTGTTTCCCCGAAGCTTCCCCAAAGCTAAACGAAGGGTAGGGCAGGTCATGCTAAAGTGGTTGTTCTCTAAAAGCACGGATTAGCGGGACATAAATGGGGGTGTGGGAATACACCGCGCAGATGCAAGGTGCAAACGAATGAACGAATCCTGTAACACTAATGTTGTAAAACTAAATGTGGAACTTCCATACCGGAGTATGGAAGTTATAATGAAGAACGCGCTAATTGGGGAGGTACGCAGTGTGCAAATCCGCAGTATTACTATTGCAAGTTTAATTACGATTTTGAAGTTAGTTTTTTTTTATTCAAGTGTGCTTTTTCTGTGCATGAAACTCTGTTTTAATGAACACGGTGTAGAGTAGTTAAGGACATGGGATAATATTAAAAACTAAAAACATTTTCGGTTATAATTGCCTTGTTACCACGGATATCTATGCTTGTTAAGTACCTACTAAGCATATTATTTCTTAGAGAAATAATCATCTAATGGAAACCCTTTTTAACGATTATTTATAACAGCAATGGTTTCTAAATATTATCAGCTGTGTTTATCGTACAACACCTGCCTCCGTCACGCCCATATAACGGAAGACATTAAAAAAACGACAACATTGCAAAACTGGGTATTTCCTGTCATGTGTTGATGTGCATGAATACAATATCGTTCAAGCTCTGCAAATTAAGGTTGAATTCAAGCAAGATAAATATTGAAATGTACATTTGGTATTATAGTAAAGAATTCAGATAAAAGTGATGTAGTCTAGAATAATGACATTAAGATTTTAGATTTCTGTACCTATAAAATAAGAAACATAATGTTGCTAGAAATATTTTATTATAAATACGGTTAAACAAAAATAAATAAACCTTGTAAGTACCGTAAGTATTTTACATATCTTAATTGCTTACATCGTCATTAAAATCGAGTAAAGTTAATCACTACCTTCAGATTACCCGTACATTTATTAACGATTAAGTTTAGCGTAACTTCACTAAAATTTATTAATTAGCGGGATATGATCACTATCGTTTTTATCACTCACTCGCAACTCATAGCCGTCACCATTCAAATAAAATCAAATTATTTACGACGTACGGATTTAGTTATAGAGGCCTTGTCTAATAAAATAGCATTTTGTAAATATTTTCCCATACATATGGGTTGTGTCATACTGGAATATATTTGGCCATAATCTATGGAAATTTTGGTTAGGTATATACGGACTCATCATAGAATCGAATTTCGATGGTCTTCGACAGCGATTCTCAAATATGTTTTATGAGTGAAATTAGCATGAATTTCAAACATAAACTAAACATCGTTGAAGAATAGGATGACACAAATGTAAACATGACATAATGTCATCATAATGTCAACACATTTGAGTTTACTGGCGAAGAAATAACTATTTATAAACAATGTTTGTTAGTCATCCTGTGGTCACGGTCGGGAATATTCCATTAATTCTCAGGGATTATTTAGTAAATAAATAATGTCCAGAATTATTAGAAAATGATGATGACTGCATTGCTAATGTTAAACTAAGAACGATAATATTTTAGGAGTCATTGCCTTACAATCAAGAAAAGCCATACAAATAAGGCATAACTTTCTACGTGGTCAATAAATAAAGTTATTTCGATTCAACATTCACTGTGTCCGTAAGCGTCCCAAACTTTCTCGGCGGCTTACTATAATAAACAACAAACTTTATCTTCTACTCATCCGTAATGTTATTATGAAAACGCGTATAAGCCAAGAAAAAGTTATTTCTCAATATATTTCATGACATTTTATCATAAAATCAACGTATAGATATAGATAGTACCTTTTTGTCGTTTCTCGTACACGAATTTTACAAAGGTATTATACAATCTTACATTTGATAAACAAGGAAACAGGCCCATTGTTTCCTTTTACTTTTTAAAACCCATTAATATCAATGTTGACAAACTCTTATCGAAACAAAACTCAAAAAAGATTTTCCTAGAAGAATTTAGAAATATATTTTGGGAAGGCTGTTGTCGTCACGTCTTCAGGGAAATAAGACAACGGCGAAATTGAAAAACGATTTATTCAAAATGTTATAAAGAATAGAATAGATCTGGTATTTGCAAACTGATTTTTACAGCACATCTGGTAAGGAAAGGAATTCAATTGTTTGCCAAAAGTGGGCTATAGCAAAAGTATAAACGTCAATCGATTCTTGCATAACAGCCATTGCGTTTTGAAGAATCATTTATACCTTAAACGACAATGCGCACACGCATAATAGATTTCATTTGAAAACAATAGACATGTGAAGCAAGATTGTGGCTTTACTATCATTGGAAACCGCACAGCACTTAATAAAGAGGGTGACGTCATATAACTTCAAGCAGAAAACCTTTTTGCTTCAAGCTTATTTTTCATACGTATATGACATCATCATCAGTACTGGCAGTACATAAAAAGTCATCGGTAAAAAAATAACGACCGATTGTTTATTATTTTTAACGGTTACCGAAGTTTTTGTTCCGTTAGTATATTTTGGTATCACCGAGCACGTATATAACGAAAGTTTTCAAGCTTGTTGAGGTTAGTTCTATAAATAAATAGACAACAAATACTGCCCTCGTTTGTGTGTCGTCCTCTTTATTGTCATGCGTAACATTAGACCACCAACGATGTTGTCCTGAATTCAAACGTCGTGTCAGGCAAAATACGTATCTAAGTTAATTAAGTAAATTTTACCCAATAATTTAGGGAGTGAAAGTACTCATAAATGTAAGCAGCTTTTTTACTGGGTTCAACGCTGAAATATGAAAACAAAACAGCTGTTCAGTAGGTACTTACACTACTTACCTACATTTATGATTGTAGGGCGAATCTGATTTTTCACAACTAAGAGGCATGCGTAATAATGGACGTTGTTCATATTTATAAGTACTTTAAAAGATAGATAACGAATCTAAAGTGACTAAGTAACATCAAGTCTATACATATAATTTAGGAGTAAAGGTGCACCCATAGTACCCACATTTTGTCAATTGTATTCCCAACACACGAGCACAAATCCAGACTAATGGCTGATACTGAGCAACCCCAAATGGAAAGCAACAGTTTGCCTAACCCAAAGAATTCAAATCCAATTATGCTCAATAGTAGCGCTTGTGGGGGTGATATATGTACTATCAAGACAGTGGCAATAAAGCTTAAGTAGGTACTCAACATTTAATAAACTATTTTATTGAAGTAGAAAAAAAAACAGTTCAATATCTACTTACGAAGTCACAACAAAAAAATAACCTCTAAGAGATTTGAGTACAACGTTAAACAGTAATTTCGGATCAGACATATCCAGGCCACGTTAACCGAGCGAAAAGTGCAAATATATATTTCTCATCCAGAATTATTTTATTTGGTTACACGGTGCATATCTAACTGGTGGAGTGACACATGAAAGTGGGTCGGATATTAGGGGACATAAATGAGAGTAGCCAAGTGGGTCGGACTCACCAACCCGCAACTGCAGTGTCTGGCTGACTTATGGACCGTCGTCCACCGTCCAGATGAATTATTGATACGCAAGCTATGAGACACGCGTGCTCCAGTGACGGGAAAAGTCTGGCATGACTGTGTTTACAGAGTAAATAAAACACGTTGATGTGTGTATTTCAAAGTAAATTGTGCTTTAACATGTTTGACCTGAATTAATAAAAGATATTGGTAGACGTTCAGGTTGTGGGGAAAGCTTTGAGTTGGAATGAGGTGGGTCATAAAGGTAGAGGAAGACCAAAGAAACGATGGATGGATTGTGTGACAGACTATGTGGCTAGAAACGAGGTGATTATTGAGATGAAAGAAGGAAAAAATAGAAATGTAAGGAAGAAGAAATCGTGTTACACTGAACCTAAATAAATAAGGATAAGGAGACAGATGAAGGTGATGATGATGATGATGATTTGAAGATACGTTTACCATTGGATACCTATGTTATTCTTATTTTAAAACAGAGTTATACACAACAAGAAGATACTCATTTATAAGTGGGTTTCAACATTCATGGATCGGACGTCAAAACAAAGGAATAGAAACGAAAATCCCTTTATTAAAAATATATGCTAGCATGCCTCAATTTACCGCACCCTGTCATTCACGGTTATCCCCTGAACCCAAGTTAAACATACTTCTAAAACATAAACAACCCTCATCCACCCCTCATGAAGCTTCCAGATGGGAAAACGTGGAATTGCCTCAACAGCCGGAGATTAATGTGTACTCGGATACATACACAAAACTCCTTGTATATTACATAGCTATTTTATATGAGAATGCTAGGAATATCTTCACAGTAAAAGAGGTTTTCTGATGTTAATATTCCCGCTACACTAAGCAAAAGGAATGTGCAGCTATTAAACCTATATGTTCCATTCGAAATTCGCAATCTTATCGCGATATATTCTGATTATCTGAGAAATGTTTATCGATAAGGTAGATTTTTTGCAATAAAACTGTAATGTATGACGTGTTTACGTATTGTGATTATATACAATCGTAATTTACACGAGGTAATTAATACCCCGAAAAAGTTAATAATATTAGTAAACTTTACTTAAAAACAATGTACGTGTTTTACAAAATTACGAATTTTGAATAAAAAAATCGCAATGATGTCAGAATTCAGTCATTCATTCCAACAACCCGGTTGGATCACGTATGTGTAGTTCTTAATGGTATGTGTTTTTGATTTTACATATTTATTCTCTTTGCTAGAAAAAGGTTTAAGGGTGAACAAATTGCCAAATACGACCAAGGTCTATCCTGAAGTGTGTACCTACGTTAACGTAAAAATAAACCTGAAACTGTAAACTAAATTCACTTATAATAAAATTACTAAGTACATAATACTAACAGGTAATGGAATGGAATATCCAGAGATAATAGTCACATAATGGTCAAACTAACGCGCCGCTATGATTCGATTAATGGCCCGATCACCCTGTGTTACGGAAAATTAATATGACACCCAATTACGGAAAGCGTGACAGCTATAATGTGGCACTGAATATATTACCTAGTTATTTCAGATCGTATTCCCCAATCTATAAATCATACATGCGTTGAGAAATATATTTTGTAGGTACCGTTATATCGGGAAATTATTAGCATTTTAAACCAATAAATGTGCGTGAAAAATCGCGCCATTTTCTTATCGTTTTCAATTTATTCCCACTCGGTGTGACATACGACAATCAAAACCGAAAAGATAAGATTGCACACGCTGTGTGTGGTTTTTTCTTCTTTTACGTTTTAGAATTTTCTTGGCTTTCCGCCAGTAAGTTTTTCATGAAAGAACTGGTCGCTTGTTTACACAGGAGTTCCTTTATCTAAGTTTTATGAATAGTACGCACCGTGCTTGTAAATTTTCCTCTTTTAATTACTATACAGATCCTTCCTGTACATAGTACCTAACTTCTAGCAAACATTGACCGTAGCGTAAATTGAAAGCGACAATTCTTAGACGCTTGGCGTTGTTGTTTGACGATTATAGTTGAGTTCTAAAAAGCATATACTAGTAGTTGGTACTCCAATGCTAGTACAGACGCCAGCACATCAAGCTACCCCAAACTTAACAGTTTTTCCAATTGAACGGAAACCTTATTCTGTTTGAAATAAAGTTGAAAACCTATCAAATAAATTTGATACATTGGGGAAGCTTGGTCTACTGGTCTCTGTGCAATTTCTGCCTCCTTGTAGGCACTTGAAAAATCAAGTCTAAGAGTCTACAAAATTTGGCACAACGCCTATACACGCCCGTCCTTACAATCAGACCTTAATTGTGTGCTTCGAAAAATCTATCGAAGCACTTATCTCTAGAGCCATGTTTATTGTGAAAACGGTAATATACAAAGAGAAACTCATACCATACAAAGTAGACAATAACAAAGTATAAAAGAGAGCACATACTACTAACAAAGCGATTTTATTCGCTCAATAAACCAACACAAGATTGGATACATCAACGTTACTACTTTGTAAAGTACTTTTCCACTTAAAAGTAGATAGGACATGCAGCTACTTCATCGCAGTCTGTTATCAGTCATCAGCTTATCAGGTGACTTCATAATTACTCGTTGAAAAGATAATGAAAGAAGTTAAGAAAATAAGTTTTGAAACTTGATGGCGGTGTGATAAGCCTATAAAAACGTGCTTGATGAAATTAAATTTGATTAATTTATGGTTCTTGGACTAGAATTACTTACTTAGCTTTGATGAGACTTGACTAAACTGCTAATTGCTAGCTTTAGCTTTGGTATGTAACTAAAACCTTATATTAAAATGATGACGTATTTCGATATTGTATTTCTAGATATTATCACAGTATAAATATTAGTACAGTTGGACGACGCCTTTGATCTCTGGAAAAATGCCGACAACTTCCTACACGCGTTAGACTTGAATAATTCCTCCCGCACTACGAACATCGGTTTGTTCGCAGTGCGGGAGCGGCTTTCCCGCGTCTCGCCCCTCACACCCCGCACGATTGCCCTGTCTAGACAGCTTCGTCGTGTATGCTTTTAGACTGTGATATTATATATTAATTAGTTCTCATAAAAATTGTTCAATGGATTTGAGCCCGCTCTGACTACACGACTAAAAAACTCTACTTCCTCACTGTAGCTGTATTTTTTTAGTTTTACGTGACATTAAATTCATGTTTCACTTTTCATTACGAAAAGGATAAAAAACTAATGTTATTAAATTGGTTAAAACTATTCCTTAACGCGTATTCCTAATAAGTAAATTATTATCACTTAACATGACATAAATAACGTCTCCAATAATTTTGTTTATAGGAAGTCGCCGACTCTTATCTAAAGTCAAATAGCAAGGTCCTGCGCCAGCGCAGAAGATGCATTTGTTTGACCTTACTGATAACGCACGTGCGATGTCAACATAGAGACGTATTTAGTACAAAGATTAGGCCACTGCGTAGTAGGAGTATAAATAATGTACTGTTTCACAGTCGAGCACAGACAGATAAAAAGTATTGCTTGAAATAGTGATAATTTCATCAATAAGTGAAAATGGGTTTCCGTGCCTCAGAACCGTTGGTCCTGGCTGTTATTTTATATCTTTGGCGTTACGGATAGCCAAGTATCACCAAGGCTGATATATCTTGTGACTCAGTTACTGGGTCCTGGCATTCAGATAGGCAATCTCTCCCTATTAAACACTGGTATTCAGCTGCATCCAGGTGTAAGCCAACCCTAACATATATGACAAATGATGAGTAACCAATGAAATCTAAATAGGGTTAAAAGTGTCGCTTTCGCGTACCTTTAGGTGTGTCGTTTTCAAGTCCCTGGAAATTCCCAGCATAAATCTATTCAAAGATTGTTAATACAGCATCTTTATAAAGACCTTCCATCAACAATACACATTTTCAGCGGTTACCTACATTCAACTATTGCCAGAGATATACACATAACTTTGTTTAAGGAATCTAGGTGCCAAACGAAAATTGTGCAGTAAATTTATTTGAATTTCAGCTGGCGTGGACCCAATCCGCGATGTTTATTTACGACCTGCAATAACATTTATAAAATTTAACATGAATGCGATAGTAACTAGCCTACTTCCAAGTCTCCTGCAGTAGAATATAACCGAACTCAAAATACTGTACAGACCAAAGCAAAATTAGTGCTCAAAAGAATTAATCCAGTCTCCGATCGTCCGATACAGTTATGCTGAATATTCATGAACCAAATGATATTCTGGTCGAACTATCTGTAATTTGACAACGACGGGCCAAGTTAGATCGTCAAGGTACACCGCACCGTCTAATCAAACCCTGTAATTACCGTGCAATCGAACGAACCTTGACTTCAAATACAGCTGTGTTTATTTTAAGTCGGGTGAAGGTTGAATTTGGATGTTTCACGAACTGTTCATAAAAGGCGGATAAACGATTTACTTTCTTTAAATCATTCTTAAATACGGCGACGCGACGGTTTTAAATCATGATCTGTCAAACAGTTGTCAAACCTCCATTTTTATACCACAGATAAAACATAAATATATTTTACAAAATGGGCTGTTAATCAACCAATATCGTTATTAACATAGTGTTTCTATTCTCAGAAGTTAACAAGGAAAACCGTCGGTTACTCATAGTCATAAGTTATGTGGCTCAAGAAAGTAGCGTTTAGTATCGACCGATATGTCACTAACCAACAATTTACCTAGTCGAGATAAGATTGGCGGCTATAAATCGATGGAATGACAAACGATATTTTATACATTATCGTAAGAAATTACTGAGTGTACTACACTCGACCACAGACTAGAAATATCAGTGTTATTAGAGTCAAAATGCAAGCGCGTAGAAATGTAATGTGTCGGTGCAATTTCTCGAGCCATTGACCGCAAATCGCGTACCTGCGATAGCCCCGGGTCATTTGCAAACAAGATTACCTACACTGTGACTGGTAATAGGAAGCGGCGCTCTCGATTACAAACAAATGCAGTTAGTTATATATGTTTTTACTTGACTCGTTTCCCGGTTATTAAAAACTCCGCCAAGGAATTAGCCAATCGTGAGTAAATCAAAATAATTGCTATTTAATATGATTCTTCCGATTGCAAAAAGTTGCTAAATCAACCAATCAAATTCTGAATCCATCAGGGTTTTATACGATACAGAGATATCGCAAATGTCTACATATTTCTTTGGCGGTGTTACCGTCAAGGAATTTGCACACTGTTATTTATATGTAGGTACTCAATAATGATTCTATAACACAACATCTTCATTTCGAAATAATTAAAAGTACCTACTATTCGATATACCTACTCGGTGTTGGGTAACTAACTAACATTTGCTGCCAAGTGCAAACAAGGTCATACGTCAACTAAAATATATGTCTATGAAAGAGAGTCGACTTATAAACTGAACACATTTTGCATGGCTTATATCAAGTTGCCCGGTAAATTCATGATATTTATTACAAGGACCCCTTGAACTATAAGCATTTTTAGTGTTTTTGCAATAACATTCTATGTAGATTGTAGGTAGGTAGGTAGGTTGTTTAAAAAACAACCTCATTTTAAAACTTAAAAGTGTGCTAACGCCTATCAATAAAAGCTAATGACAACGTTAACCCTCATCTGCATTCAACGTCCATGTAAGTCCATCCGGAATCATGAGAGCGAGTCCGTCTAACACTCGATACAGGGCAAATGTAACACCATACATATCGAATTCAGTTACAACTTGTCATCTGATACGTCCAGCGACCTCCCCGCCAGTTGAAACGTATCCTACATCGAATGCCGGTCATATAAATCACGGAACGCGCCGCAATCACTTGACAGGAGATGGATGATACACCGTACAGTCTAGAACGAGTTTCTGTCTAGTTAGTTTGTTGTAGAAGTTCGATACACAAGTTGTGATAGAAGTGAAGCGGACAGTGGCCGCAGTCTTTGTGTCGCCGAATGACCTAGTGAACTAAATGTGTTGATTGCACTTGACTGCACGCGCTTTAAAAGGTTACAGTAATACTGTTGTTAATAATAGAGGTCGTTACCTGATATTGTCTAAAGTGTAACAATGACTGAATTTGAAACAAATCTGTTCTTGATACGCCTAGTTATTGTAGGAGTAGACCATAGATCGAAATCTGTGGAGAGGCTCCTACATACACTGATGTAAATTCGAATCTGTGCACTGAAGCGGCTGCTAATTTGCCAGTCTGCCGATAAGTTAAAAACGGTTCGCGAGAGTTCACAGTGTGCAAACATTAATCGGCACACGGCGACACAGAGACATGTAAAAGTGACTTTTTAATCCGGCTCTTCAAACATTCAAGCCGTCCCGGAACGCAAATGGAAAGCAAATTGGAAACGAACTTGACGTAGGTACCTGCTGTGGTTTGGTTCGGCCTCAATCCCGCAGTTGGCTTGCCGACGGGCGATGTCCGCACCACTAACGGTGACATAGCCGTGAACTTATTCAATAGACTGTACTTAATACTTATAGATTCTAAAACTGCAGATAATGCACCCATACAATGCCGACTGCGATGATTAAAAAAAGTATTGCATTAACTACAACTTGATTACAACTGAATAGTACAGTACACTATCAGCTGGCTAAAAAGTAATCGTATTCATGTGATTCTGGTCGTATTAGGGACCATAGTTTGAGATCTTTTTTTTTATATATATAATGGGTCTACTCTTAACCTCAATCTTGTCCTGCGGTCAGAGATGAGGTCGACGATGGAACGAGCTTACTCAAAAAAAGTCTATTAACACGTGCCTTAAACAGATCAATACAAAAAATAATTTTAGACTTTAATTTCTGCTCTCGTAGCGTTGCAGCATAGCACCAATTAATACAATAAATGCTTATTACAGTTATTGGTATTGGTTGTTATTGAGAAATAATGAATATTAATATTAAGATATTCAATAATTGTTACTGAAACTGCGATAGTTTCAGTAACAATTATTGAATTTCTTAATATTTTATATACAATCGCAATCACAATATGAGCATATCTTTGTAACTTACTTCTTAGCCAATTTACTATACGGTCATCAAATGCGGCACAAAATCCACCAATATGAATTCTTTTGAACCCTGGTCTTTCATGATAAACTGGATAAAATCAGCTTTCACTGGACATTAGTGAGAATGTGGGTTCTGTAATTTCCTTCAGCGATTTTATAGTTTCCACAAATGAACGGCTGTCGTTGAAATGGACTGGTCGATCTTGATTAATGTGGTTAGTTATTAACTTCGGACCTTCCCCTTTCGACGGACTTTCTTCAGGGTAAATACTGTTTAATGGAACGTATAAAACTACGCCAGACTCTAATTGCTTTGGGTTCCTAATAATTTAGTTTCAGTGTTTAAACAGTCAGCCAGACTTTACTTTCAACTAATTAAGAGATCTTGCTTCTGGATAAATTAAAATTAACTTAAGTTTTTGGATCAGTCGCAATAAAAACATCAACAAAAGACGAACGTCGCCAAATAAAGCTTTGGTTTCGTCCAAATGTCTCCTTGCACTGTGCAAAAGCAACGTTGCGTCATTATCTTTGTTGGTCTGTTGTCCTGGTGATCAAGTCCAGTGTTTTTACCGATCAAGATTTCACGAACACGCAACTTGTTTCTTGTAACAGTTGGTAATGTTAACAAAAAGTGATTATACGTTAGTCACGAAATGTTTGGTCGTGGCAGAAATCACCGAGTGTGCTTGCTATCACGAAGTGGGTTCATTGGACAATAATGCGGGTACATACTAGTCACTAGTGGTGTCATTACCTAAATGAGAGACGTTAACTGCGCTATCGTGTGTGTAGACTACGCTTTTAGTTTGCACAATACGCACTTTGGGACAGTGTGTCAGTAGATAAGTTCAAGAGTTTCTGTTTGTTTAAAAACTTCTACAACGATTGTTGTTTTCACTCGGAAATTGGAAATTAAGCAAGCACAGAGGGTTTAAAAGAAACAATCAGGAACCGTTTAATACTTTCTTTGTTAAAACCGACCCATTTAACGATACCGTACAAAATAAGCCCTAATGTTTAAAGGAAATTGCAATAAAAGCGAAAAAACAACATAACGCACACGCTTTTCCGTGTTGCTGTGAATAAAAAAGATTATTAATCTATTCTGTCTAATAATAACTCGGTGTTATTAATTTTGGTAATAAAGCTGCTTGTTCCGTGTTGGGTAATTCTCCAAAAAAAAAAAACAAATTACAGACCTCATTATGAATTAAATCCAGAAATGCTTTTAAGAATACGTACTGCCTATCACAAGATGCAAACCATTTTTTGTTTTTACGACATTTTGATAAATACGTGGTATATGGACAATCATGGTATGTTTATGCTAAAATTACACCAAATAGTTAACATTTGTTAGGTTGTTAGCTGGAATATTGTTTAGGCTTATCTCCAAAACTACTCATCCGATGTCAAAAAATGTTTCACTAGTGGAGAGTTCCTTTATCGTCGTATGTCATAGTTGAGTTCAATGCGAAGTCGTAGGCCGAAGCTAGTAAAAAAAATATGAATAGACATTTTATTTATTGTTCAGTACCTAAACTTCCCACAAAAATATCATTTGGATTTGACCCATTGAACTCTACAACTCTACACAATACGAACAAACAACGTAACGTTTTATTCCCACGGGGTATAAAACCAGCACATGTTAAACGTAACGCGATCCAGGGTCACAAAACAAGGGTTGTTTGATTGCAGGATCAAAGCCTTACTGTACACTCAAGTGGCCGTATCTTGACCTATATGGCAACCTTTGACCTACGAAGCGAACTCAATAACGTCTTACTTAAAGAAAATCTTTCAGATATAGATAAGCCACGAAATTTTGAAATCAGTCTGTGAAGTGCCTTTTAATGTGAAAATAGATTCAATTTGCGCTGTATATTGTGCTCGGTCGATCGAAGTGAAGTAAAGCTAGCCGAGGTCGTGGATGGGTGATCGTCATACATGACATGGATACGTCATCATACATATTCCAATATAATAAGCGTGTTTTTTTATGGTTTATGGAATGTTTGAGCACCCTAGTTTATCTTTTAGTTTCATTAAAAAATAAAATAATTGTTGCCGTTGACGGTTACGTTTATTTGTTATTGTTTATTTGTATTGTTATTACTTACATGTGTATATTGTTAACCAATATTCTTGAACTTCCATACTTTATTATAATAAAAACTTTGACTATATTTACACATGTTGATTCTGACTGTACCAAAGTGTAGAGAGAGTTAAATATTATGTAATAAATTAATTAAAAATAAATCAAATACCGAGACCCTTGCTTGCGTCGGAAAGAATGTAAAGCCATTAATCGCAGCAGCAATTTCTTGATCATTGGCGGCAACCAGTCTTACACAGTAATATCGTTTTACCAAGTAACTGCGCTGCGGAGGTAAGACAGTTAGTCACTCCATGTAAGATTACCAGTGTTTTACAAGAAGTGAATCAACTGCATCCAGTTAGACTAGGAGCCAACGCGGGACCCCATCTTATTTATTATTAAACTAGCAGACATCCCGCGGTTTCACCCGCGTAGGTCCCGTTCCCGTGGGAATACAGGGATAAAAAGTAGCCTATGTGTTAATCCAGGGAGTCAGCTAACTCTAACCTCTAAATTTTATTAAAATCCATTCAGTAGTTTTTACGTGAAAGAGTAACAAACATCCATCCATCCATCCATCCATCCTCACAAACTTTCGCGTTTATAATATTAGTAGGAAGGATGGCAAAAGTCTAAGGCAGATGATTATGTACCTACCTACTATGTAGTTGGTTGTTATTTGTTGTTATTAAAGGAATAAAAATTTATAGAATGAGATGTATGAATATTGTACTAAAAAATACTCATAAACTTGTGGACACAAGTTTCGGATGAAAATTTTGTTCGTGATGTCCGGTCTATAGGTATTGAATGTCTTTGCTGTCCACCAATCCCATAACAGTACATAAAACAATTTACGGTGCCTCCACCTATTTATAAATCAGTGTAAATGGGACCTCTATATCTTTTCTCTTATGGCCGCAAAGTGAAATCACTAAAAGTGGAAACCTCAGCGTCTCTCAAAACCGTGTTAACGCTTCATTTACGTGCATAAACGAGCAATGTGCGGCTTATGACCGCGTTAAGTTGGCTCATCACATAAGTGGTAATGGCGTGACAATGCATACAAAATAAGAAGATGGAAGTTGGCAGATTCATCTCAGAGTTGAATTCGAAGATTAGTTTTTCTTCATCAACGTTTTTGTATCACTTCGTTTCATTTTTTTATTTTTTATTTTGTTTAGGGTGTAGGTCGTCGCACTTATCATCATCAGCATCAAGCATCAGCTCCGTAAATGATTCTGAACGAATGTAACTAATGTCATAGATCTACAAAATGACTGAATCCTACTGAGTCTGTGTATTTATTTTTATACATTTTTTTATTATATGTATGTGTTTTAATAAGATTAGGGAGACGTACTTCACCAGTTAAAATCACGGTTTGGATTAAACACGAAGACCTGGTATTAGAATGTTGGTAACTATAATTCTATTCGTATATAGTGGTTAGTAATATTCTACCGCTTTCAATTGGAAACTCATACGAAGCTAAAAAGACTATCCAATCGATATTGGTTAGTAAACAGATGTTAATTCACACCAATATCAGCCAATAAGTCATACGTATTTCAGATATTGGATAGTTGATTCATCAAATATTGATTGATGAGATATTTTTAGTCACAGTAGTAGACCAGATGATTAATAATATTACCGCATACTAAACATTTCTCCCGTATCGTGGGTGGGGTGGGTGTTAACAAAGTTTAAACTCACATACACAAACTGCCAAAAGCAACCAAAATTTCCAGTATGATCTTCGGATTATACAATATACATATTTGAAAATTGAGTTTAGGATAGAATTTTCCTGCATGTTCTTCAATAAGGGGATCGCAGTCTTATGCCTGGTTTCCATGACATAAACTTTAACCTCCATGGAAATATGGCATATGTTATTAAGATTGCGTATAATTTCTTAACCCTCGATAGTCGAGCAACCAATGAATCGAATAACATTTAAGGAAATTAGCCAAGCAACACGCTACTAAGAAACCAGTATGCCAACAACAAGGTGTTCACAAGTCTCCCACGCTTGTTACGCCAATAAACTCATACATATTACCATACAATTCATACATACGCCTTCGGTGAATGAAGCAAAGCGATTGCTTCCCGTCCCGGGGACTGGCGCACATTATTTAATAATTACTACGCGACATTGTAACTGTTGCTACGGAGGTGTGAAGACAGGCAATTTGAACTGTTGTCCCCGGAATGTTAATGAAGGACTCGGCGAACAACGTCACTTCACAAAAGGTGAGAAACACCGAATTTGGGCAAAATTTTGCGGCAAGTCAACTAAAAACTTTGGGACTAGTTAAAGATTAATTCATGGTATTTTTTTTGCACTGTATTGTTTATTGATCCTTGACACGATTTAAAACAAACAACAGGAGATATAGTCACTTAAACATTTTGGGGCACATTTAAAACTGTTTAAATATTTTCATTCGAATAACTATAATTTATCTCTATAACAACCGCATAAGCTGTTTATAACCCGTAAACGTGATATGTTAACGAACTTATAATAAGGATATAGGTAACTGTCAGATAAGGTAATTAAAATATGTGGAACATACACAAATTGAATTTATAATCACGAATTATGTTAACAATCGTACAGAGTAGACACAATACAGAGAGTTCGAAGAGAATATATACAAACATGTTTAGTAAAATGTCGCACACACATGTTACTTGAACGATAGTCGTTCAAGGCTGGTTTTTGCGTGCGTTCTCCACGGTCATGGCAAGCCAGGTGGGCAGGAAAATGAAATGGAATCCGTTAACTACTCTATGATCTAGTGCCAACCATTTTGTCGCGAACGATTTTTTAATGGCGTCACGAACTACAAATAGCTATTTCACAAGCACACGTCATAATATACGAAAATAGTTTGTAAACCCACATGTTGCTAATTACAACCCTTTCCGGTGGTTTTACTTATAGTGCTCGTCTCACGACTAATTGAATTTTATAGGAAAATTATGCTTGAGAGCGTCCTTTCTAAGAACCATTTCTGAAGGAATAATTTATCTCGTTAACGTGCCTTGCCTTGTAATTGGCACCTGCTGATTAACAGATAATTTCCGCCTATTTGTATACCATCAGTGCCTGGTATGGGCCTAAGTCGTTGCATACATATATTCACATTACGACTCCGTGAATGACGAGACTAGTCAGTGGAGGCGAAAATGAAATTCACGTACCCACACAGGATTAGTCAAACGGGCGTTGGCATAGCAAGTACCAAAATATTATTATAATCACAGGCCTAAAGTTCAAGCATAATCTTGATAATATCCGCGTGGAATAACAAGGGAAAATTACATTAAGATCTGATGCTTAGATATCGAGAACAATTTGGTAAATAAGATAACAATGTTCATTAAGTACTGATACGTATCTGTAAAATCCAGCAAAAAAATCTCACGACGAAGAATATTATCGCTCATGCCACTTTTACTGAACAATGGCCCTTTTTGTTGGCGACAGTGGTGTGACATCGTATTAATGTGCCCAGTTTATCTTGACATTTTATGGTGGCGTTGCTTGTTCAAAAAAACTTCAACAATGTCAAATCCAGTTTATTAAAATAGTTCCATAACTCACCGCTTGCTCTAGTATACTAGAAAGTACGTTGTAACAGCTTTATTCGCCATCTTCAGTTCATTTAACTGTACTTGAATCCAGTTTTGTTGACTCGTGACAAAATTTCTCTCAATATTTAACAAGTGGCACGTTTGTCACACAAAAAAGCTTTGTTTTTGAAATTTTTAGCATATCCCTGACAAATCATGATAGGTACGTTATTTAAGAACGATCGTACCAACTCTGATTTTCACTATACGTAATGTAATGAGCGCTTTCATATTACCTAATATTGTCGCAGACAAATATGGCACCGGCGTGTTTGCCTTAAATGTTACCATCAATTCCGTTGCGTGCTACCTACGAACCTGCTTGGAGTGAGGAGTGGGCTTGACCAAATCGATCTCACGGTACACAGTCATTATCTAAAAATATAATTAGTGAAGTAAACATGTGTACGTAATAAAGATCCATCTTTTTGTGCTTAGAACCAAACAACCTTCAGCTGTTGTGACTATTTGAGTGTAGGTAAGCGCCTGGAACAAGGCTAGACTCTCAAGATCTCCATTTCCTTAATAGATTTCAAGTAGGAACTGTATGCAATTTGAGTTAATAGCGGAACTCGTATGAAGTCTAATGAAGTTCGCTTTCCGGTGATTCTAATAGTACTCTCTGCAAAAGGGATTTGTACAAACGATACGTAGGTATAAAGTTTCTAGAGCATGTGTCGATAATATCAATGTCTTGTATCGTATTGCAGTGTAACCGAACCCTTCACAAGTATCCATTACGATATCCATGACACCGATACACAACTAAATAATCGAAACGAATTAACTAATTGTCCAATCAGTAATTTAATACTTTTGTAAGCAACAGCTGATGCTTGTAAAATACAATAAATACGAGTAAAAATTATTGTTGTATTTCGTGTCATATAATGCGTAAGACGCTACAAACACAGCGAAATTTAAGCACCAATTTTTAATAACAGCTGCATTTACTTGTTTTGCAAGAAACACTATTATATTACTATCTACATACGAGCCTATTAGGGTATAATTTACCTATAAACATACATACATAAGCTCAAGTCTTTTTCCTTAAAAAGTTGTCAGAAAACATAGGACCACCTGCTTCGATACTTACATAGGTACTTCTTTTGCTTTTTGCGTTCATAAATGTGGTCACACGCATGCCCGGTAGCTGATCAATGTTAAATACATCAAAATGATATATAATACTGATACGTATATATTTGGAAATATATTATTATGTTTATCAGTGTTGTCTAGTCATAGCACAAGCTCTGCCTAGTTTAAGACAAGATGTCGTTGTGTGAAAGTTGTGGATATATTATATATATAAAATTAATTTGTAATAAGCTGTGTAATGGTTTGATACCTCCATAGATTTGCACGTTGAATCGCTGACAACTATTAGAATACTGTTACACAGCTACTGTTTCTTTTGTACACCAAAAACAATTTTTCTTGCCATATGGGACCTGCTATAATATACCTAGTACAAAAATACAGTAATTTTCAATAACAGTAGCGACCACGTAAACATCATTTGCACCCATCCGCCGTCGCGTCGGCAGCGTGGGCCGGTGGCCGTCGACCGGAATACACGTCTTTCATTAAAGTGCCCAGTGGTAAAAGAAACAGAAATTGCCATCCACAGCCCACTAGCCGCACGTTTTTGCCCTTCGTAAAAAACTAGTCAAAGAATTGTATGTACGTGTTGTAAAATGTACCTACGTCGGGAAATGGAAAAAAGAGTATCTTTTTGTTATTTAATCAATACAACGTAAGGGCGGATAAAGATTATTTTAGCTACAGTTACTAACTCAAATCTCAAAGAAATGGTTGTAATTAATGAATGATATACCTAAAGTACTTATTTAAAATTAGGTTAGATTTAAAGAGTTTAAATCATTAAGTAACACGTAAAAATACCGATATTCTAATTAAATCTACACACACACACATACGCAAACTCACGCCTTTTTGCTGTGGGGTAGGCAGAAACTACAGAACGTCATCTAATACTATTCTTAGGCCCTTCTTTAGCTTCATTTACGTTCATAAGTACGGCTGATTAAATAAACAGTATACATAAATTAAATTGCTATAATTTAAAAAAATACCTAAAATAAAATATACTACATAACATGTGATATCTAGACGACAAAGAGATTTTTTAAAGTATTTGCTAGACGATAACATGAAGGGAGTGAAACGGTAACAACTCTATGATAAAAATGTTTACTCAAGTCAAACAAACGAAATAAATGTATTGCCACAATATTAGAACAAACATTGAACAGAAAAAGGTTATTGGCTTGAAGGGCGAACGACCCGCATAGTGAATGATTTTCATTGCATCCTTCCGCACTTGTGTTCCGCTGGGCGTGTCCCCCGTCCTTCATTATTAGCGGAGGAAATTACCATCCGCCAACGTTGCATCAGTTGCCTTCATGAAACTATTATGTTCGTACTACAGATTATAAGCTAACATAGATTGATTCCACAACCAACTGGAAACAGAAAACTAAGACCACATCTGTGTGCTTCTGGAAGAAATAAAAAAAAAACACGAGTAAAATAAAAGTCCATTTAAACTTGACTTTCATAAAAGAGAACTGCAGATATATAAGTATTTATTCGATAAAATTTCCATACCTGCATTAGACGTAGGTATATAAAACGAGTATTTTACCACTGATATATTGGATACCACTGATAATAAATTAAAGCGACACATACGTACATCGTGAATCAGAAGTAGACGGATAAATTCACACAGTCATTGGACATCACTACGAAATAAAATTAAAAAAAATGCTAGGTATTTAGTAAATTTTGTCGAATTGCGAAAGCATAAATGCAATGATGCTGATTTTCTCCAAGATTTTAGGATTGGTCTTTTATTAAAAACAATAAAGTACCTAGATCTTAAATTTGCCCATTACTAATACACACTAAGTATATTTTAAGAGTTCAACAAACCGTGACATGTCAATGTCATAAGATTGATGTTTTAATAATATACTCGTAATAACAGTTCCGTAAACAAAGCTAACAAAACATTAACAAACTTAGATGACCTTGCTTGATTATAGCGATATTTTTCAAAGAATCCGAATAATTAGATTAATTGCCCGCAAAGGAAACAAACGTTGCAAAGTTGTTTTATTTATTCCGTATATTTACAAATGTTATAAAATCATAATTATATTATTAAAGGCTATTTTTTCGTTACAGGTACTAAGAGTGTTGAAGACTGAAGACTTGGCTTAAGAGGACATCAAACTAAATTTATTTAAACACGTAAGTAGCCATTAATTTGATTACTTCATTGTTTTGAATAGATCAATAAACCATTTTATTGATAACTCACCTGTGATAATGGAGTTCGTCATGCCAACATTGACGTCACGTCATACAGTAATACGCCAGAGGAAATGTGTTGTCTAATAATAAGATAAATTTAACACCATGAATGAAAGTTTCCCGTACACAGTAAAATGGGAAATTAAAAAGTTTTAGATACTCAACAGTACAACTTAACCTTTCTTTTTCAGATTTAATAAAAATCATAACGTTAAACAACTTTCCAGACATTTTATTACTTAGCTTTAATAACAAAACAAAAACTTAGTCTGCGATATCAAAACAAAAAACGACTACATTTTCAACACAAATTCAGATAAGTAAGGTGTTTTCGCAAAACTTTCACACACGAATTCTAATAAAAAGGTTCTTCTTAGAACGAAACCCTTTACATAAATCGTCGTTTAATGTATACAGGTGAAAGGCGTCTAGGAAAATCAAACTATTTAGATTCCATTACAATTCACACTTAGAAGTTTCATACCCAAATGTTCTTTCTTTGGTATTGTTCGTCAGCACGTGGAGCTCCTCAAGTTCTGAGTTGAGCTCACTATTACTGACAAATGCTTGCACTGACTGATCTTGTCCCCTCATGTCTGTGTGGTTCTTTCGTCAAAAGACAATCTCAGACACTAATCTGCATGGATCTTACATGATTTGACCAAGATAATGTCTGGACTTTAAAAAAGACTATAACCTCTGAGTTTCTTTCGGTGTTTCTTCTCAGAGTAGTCAGATAGTGAAACTCCTAGCTCATCTACTAGTTAAAAAATGACGTGTAAAAGTGTTTGAAAAAACCTATTTACAGAAATAAATATGATTTACCGTATATGTATAGGAAGAGATCTAAAACGACTTAAATTTAACCGTCTAAACTTATCTATATCCTATCCATCTACTTGTGAACTTCAGTGCTATAACTCGTGTTCAATTTATGTATGTGCGGCAAACATGAACGGTCCATTTGGTTTCTGCGGTGAATCAATTAGAACTTCATACGCATTACTTACACACTACGGAACCTCGTTACGCACACTAGACACAACATCGATTACTCCGCTCACTGTTATACGTGGCTTTAATATGCAGCTTGACGAGATTGAATGAAAGACTCCTCTCTTCTGTCAGGTCGATGAGTACGTGACCTGTTTTAAAAAGTACCTACTTATAATAGCTGCCTCTGAGTTTTATTTTAAAGTAAATCATGAACAGTTGTCCAATATTCAATCCGCACTTACGAATGAACTGCTTCCTTCAAAATATAAGACCTAATCCAATTTTTGCGATGACATCCCTTTGTGTTCAAATAAGATCTGGCAAGATATGGATATTAGTCCACATAAGAATACCCAACACAAAAACAGCCGGTCATCTACCTGTATATCCAAATGCAGCCTTAAGCTATACACCATTATTGGCACGAAGAAAGAATGACCTAGGCAATTAAAATTAAAAACGAAGCATTGTCCCAAAATGTTCCTCTTTCCCACAAAATGCTAGAGCTCCTGGCGATACAATATCGGAAAAAAGAAGATAGGCATACAAACCACGGTGACCTCATGTAGTGCTGGGACATGAGCCGCATGCGGATTGCCTGGACCTGTTGCATTCACATACCAGGCTGACTAGCGGAACACCGCGTAACTGGACTCTACAAGCTGTTAACAGACTATATCGACGGTAAAAAGGCAAAAGGGGTCAAGCGCCACATTTTGCGATCTTAACTTTTTTATTGACCCCAACTCTACTATTTTTTCTCTTTCGAATAGTCATAGTATCGTTTTTCTAGCATGAAAAAAAATCACTTGCACCAAAGAATTATTTGTACTGAATTGCCAAATCGATACTTACCAAAAGTGCTCAAGCGACACCGACTTTACCTTGCTTGGTTGAAGGACCATTTTGTATATTACGTTTTTGTATCGCCTTGTCATTTGGCATAATTTTAAAAACAATATTAGAAAAAAATATGTCGTTTGTATCCATATTCCTTTTATTTGTTTAGTAATATTTTTTCACTTAACACTATTGATAAGAAAATGAAATACTATAACGTCGCTTACACCAATATTGATTGATTTTCAACTAAACATAATTGGCGCTTGGCCCCTTTCTTAAATAATTTTATTTTCATTACGTTGCATTTGATTCACTCAGTACGCGCACCAGCGCCGTTGCATGTGGGTGTATGTTTTGCGTGCGTGAAAGCAAGTTCAAGCGTGTTTGAAACGCGATCGCAGTTTTTAACACAGATTAACATTTTAATTATAAAACATGTCTGCAACTCCCGAAAACGTGAAATTGAGACGTATTTTAGACCAAAAAAGACTGTTGCTCGTACGAAGAAGGTTATTACTTGATTATAATGATAGCAATAGAGAGGTCGATGAAATTCAAGATGACGTGATTCCCGTACTATCATCGGTAAGTTCAACCTCATTTTATTTATTTTATAAAAATAAATTTAACGTTTCTTAGGATACCCGTGCCCAAGAAGGGCAGTCGAGCTGACCCGGCTAACTACAGACCCATCTCTGTAACGTCCATCCTCTGTAAGAGTATCGAACGGGTGCTTAACACTAAGCTCCTGGCATACCTAGAAGCTAATGACATCCTCAGTGATCGGCAATACGGCTTTCGTCGAAATCGGTCTACAGGGGATCTTCTAGCGTATGCCATTCACATCTGGAGTAAGGCCATCGAGAAGCATGGGGAAGCGCTTGCCGTCTCCCTCGATATCTCGAAGGCTTTTGACAGGGTCTGGCACAAAAGTCTCATTAGTAAGCTTCCTTCTTTCGGTCTGCCCACTGGTCTATGTGACTGGATTGCTGACTTCCTGAGTGGTCCATCTGATTTGTAATTGATGGCTGCTCATCCGGTCAGTTAGACATCAATGCTGGGGTCCCTCAGGGGACGATACTCTCGGCAACATTATTCTTGCTGCATATTAATGAACTGCTTAAGCCCGGTACCTTTGGGTATGCCGACGACAGCACTGTTGTCGAGAGCTACATGTCTAACGCACGGGCTAGTGGGTCACAGATCCAGTCTCTCCGAGAAGCTATGGTCGAGCGCTTGAACTTGTCCTTGAAGGCAGTCACCGAGTGGGGTGATCCCAATTTGGTCAAGTTCAATGCTGCGAAAACCCAGGCGTGTCTGTTTTCCACCAAGCGGAGCCTATTTTACCCGGCTCCATCTTTCCGGGGTGTAACCGTGCCGATAACCGACCATCTTGATCTTCTTACACCAAGAAGATCAAGATGGTCGGTTATCGGCACGTTGTCATCCACTCTCAATTTTAGCTCTTACATCGAGGCAAAGGCTCAAATAGCTGCAAAAAAGTTAGGTATCTTAGCAAAGGTGAGACGTTACTTCACGCCGGAACAGCTGCTCAACCTCTATCAAGCGCAAGTTCGTACGTACCATAATCAGTAAAGCTAAATACATGGACTAGTCCGCATCAAACTAAAAAAACTATGTGACTCTGGAGTGATACCGAGAAGATATCATGAAGAATATCTGAAAATGCCTTACGAAACGGGAAAAAGGGACGAATTGGATTGAAACTGATGAAGAGGATGAAGAAGAAAATACTCATTAATAATAATTGTATGAAAAGAGATTGGTTAATAATTTTTGATTTTCACTTTGTTTTTGTAGTAAGAGATAAGTACCTACCAAATTATTGTGGTTTATTTTGGATAATAATTGTTGATTTTTTATTTTATTAAGAATTAAGTACCAAATTATTGTGGTTTATTTACTCAAATAATGTGATATGTTAGTTATCACATTATTTGAGTAAATAAACTACAATAATTTGCTGATGTATGTACTAACAGTTAGGTAACTGCTGTTTTTTGGATCTCAGTTTTGTTCCTTGTATTGTTTTAGTTTAATACATAATTCATAGTTCTATTACCTACCTGCTGTGCCAAATAAAAAATAATACTGTATTAAGATATGGTAGCTTAAGCCAAAATCTGAATTAGTTCTATGATCTGTTGTGCCAAATAAAATAAAATATTACTTTATTAACACGAAGCTTAGGCCAAAATCTAAATATTCTAACATTAAATATTGTTACTTGACCCCTCGCAACTGCGATAAATATAGTAAAAACCTGGAGTCAAGCGACATCTATCTTTTAAACTATTGATCTCAGACTTATTTTGATGTAAAATTATTAAAGAACATTGTATTTTAGTAAACTTTTCTAAATATTGTAATGTGATTCAATAAAGCAATAAAGAGATATTTTTTTTTTAAACTTTGTTTTTATTCTCCTGAACAATATGATCTGTGGTGCTTGACCCCTTTTGCCTTTTACCCGTCGATATGCACCAATCGCATCTTATTACACGCACTTGAAAAAATATTTTGAGGACACCGCACCGATTTCCTTATCAGTATTAACTGGCCTTGTGTGGCAGGAATAATTAAATCGATTGTTATTTTTAAAATCTTCAAAGTATTAATGATATTATTTTATGTTAATCATGAACAAATTGGCATATACCTACAAATATAAATACACAGTATGTGCCCTGATAATGTTATAATCAAATAGAAAATTACCACCATTGTTTAGAAATGGACCAACATTTGCAAGAAAAAGCCTTACTAGTTAGGTACACTTACCTTTATAATTATGATTGTTCAATAAAGCAATCTTGATGGAAACCATAAACAGAACCACGATTAGCTATCGAAGAATTTAGTTCACTCATGTGCGAACTATCTATTTCCATTACATAGAAGCGTAGACCTATCATAATTATTTATCTACACATGACTACCTTATCAGAATACAACGATATAAGTGGTATCAGTGTTCCAAATCTATAACGAGAATTCATTTTCTAAATCAAATGCTTAAAACCCGGTCAAGAGCAAAGCAGTTCCCGTTTTTAGGTCAAAGAAAATGTTTCCATGTTACCAATGTTTTGTAATGTAGATTATTCAAGAAAACATTCTACAATAAGGAATCTAACGGAATGTAACAGTTGGTGGCTGCAGAGACAAACAAATATTCTGAATTGTTTGGAACGAAAAGTTTTACAATTGTATGCGCCTTATTCACTGTCCATTCAACCTCTTTACTTACCCTACCGTTACAGATGTCACCTACCTATTAGTAGTCAAAAACACAAATTGTCAAAGCTTTAGACACTGAAAAGTATATATTCCTATTTTCTGTGTTAATTTCTGCACTTATATTTGTTTTAAATTAGTACGTGCTGCGGATGTAGTGAAGCGTGTTTCCACCTAGGCGTGGTTCAGATCATGCACAGAGAAAGTAAAGGGCCGCCATCATCGCATCACATGCTTTCTCTCAGTTATGTTGACCCTGCTAATCACGACTTGGCTGTTTTAACTTAACTCTGCCACATATCTCTTGTATACCCTAATAACTAGGAGTTGTGGCCGTGTCCCAAAGTAAAGCAATCGTTTTTACTTGTTTGAAATTCTCCATACAACACGCAAGAACTCTATAGAGCTGATATTGTAAATTGAATAAGTTCATTAATATATCTTTGCGCTTATATATGCATGCTAATAGGCTTCAAGATTACAAAATCCTGAATATTCTTACTCTAATTTCCGACTTTTGGGTATTAATGTGTTTCTTATCTTGAATAAACTTATCCAAGTGAATGACTGTAATCATTCCTCGTTTGATTTTACATTTATGTTCTATGAGACTATTATATTACACTACCATTTATTTGGGATTTTATACATTGTCCTTTATGAATTGAAACTTAATATTGTATATTATATTTAAGTAGGTATATGATATTGTATTATTACATACCTGTAACTCATAGACCAATGATTAAGTTTAAAAGAATATGGGTATACTATAAACGAATGGTTTTCTCTGGCTAAATACAATAATTAAGCATAATTTTCGTCTAAAAAATTTGAACCTCAAGTTGAAGTAGGCATACTGACCTAACCTTTGTTAGTCTTTCAAAGTCGGCCAAATAAAAACAAAAGTTGCAATACTAGTTTATCGAGATAGACAGGTCGATACAGCCAATGTTGGAGGCCCACTTGCGATAAATTTGGCCTCGAAATTGAGAAAAGTTAACTTTCGATGTCCTACAACAACTTATACACCTGTTGATGAGTAAATGGTTGTATGAAATGTAACGGGCACAAAGTTCTCAATATTTAATCTAAAAAAGAAACAGTAAATAACATAGAGGTACTTCAATTTGTAATCTATTTATGAGTTCCATCACATAAAAGAGACATTATAAAAACTTTCATAGTTTTGCCTTAAATTCTGGACTGGATGAATGTATAAGTGTTCATATTTTACTATATTGCTCTGATATACGTATTTTTATAATAGATAGGACATTTGGAATTACTGTTCTTTTAAAGTTGCCGATTTGAAAAATCAACGACCGCATAAATAAAATTCTGGTGCTCCTAAGTAATAATCGTCTTTGAAACGTGTTAGGTCGTTGCCCTCACGTTGAAAAGATCAAAATTTAACCACGCAAGGTGTACTCCGTACACCGTATCAAGTTTGCAACCATTTTGCGACAGTGGAACTAAACAAAAGTGAACTTTGTATCATGATAGTTACGGGTTGCAGTAACCGCAGAGATGTTGTAGCTGAATTATAAAGTTTGCTTCATAACCGGGCCGGCCCGTGCCTCCGTGCAAAAAGTCGTCGGCTCGTCTGCCGCGAATAATTATTAAAAGGGCGCGAGCGATGGCGACATCTTGTCTCGTCTCGATGTGACACCCTCCCGCTTACCCCACTTCCTCTTTTTGTACTGTAACTTTATACACCATCTTTACACTGAACCTATGAATTTACTTTTATACTTAGGCTACTTTTAAGTGGACAAGAACGATCAATCTGAAGAATTTCTGAACTAACTAAACTTGTCTGCTAATGTGACTGTTTTACGAATCATGAAAAAGTTTCTTGATATGTAGGTACCAAGTACAAATTTACTCTACAAACCGTAAATATAATATCGCACATCTTCACTTCACTTATTTATAAAGTATCTAAAGGGTTATTCTGTTTAAATGTCCACCTGAAAATGTAGGTGAGGTGAAGGGACAAAGTGAGCTGCAAGCAACATACAATAATGCTAGGTATTGAGTTCACTTCACTTAACTTTTCACAGGGTGATGACCAACTGCTAAAGGATTACATCTATCATAGAATGTTGTACAGTCGACTGACCTGATGAGTTAAAATGAAATCTTGCTTCAAATTAATATTCGTAATTTCTTTGAAGTGATTTCAAAACTGTGATTAATTGTTCAAATTAAATAAGAGTCGAGGGTTTGATTACTTTGTATTGGATCGCCGCCGCTCCTCGTGTTGTTGATTTTATCTCCACCATAATTTTGTTTAAATAAAACAATACTTTTATACTACGAATGATGGACAACCCCTCAACACTATCATTAAATTTGAAAAGGTTATCTTTAATTCAAAATAATGTATACTCTTACAATAAGCTAACAATATAAAATATACGCTAGGATGTCAATAACAAAAAAACTTTTTTACAAAAAATAAAACCGACTTCAAAAAAAACACTAAACGGTGTAAAATAACTCTAAATTCGGAAGTCTGTGGCTTTGTTGGGTTTGTCTTACTCATGATGGGCCACCGACTTCCGAATTTAGAGTTATTTTACACCGTTTAGTGTTTTTTTTGAAGTCGGTTTTATTTTTTGTAAAAAAGTTTTTTATTTTTCCATTTTTAGTTGTTCCCATACAAACATTTGCCATGAATTCATTTTATATTGTTAATTGTTAACAATACATGTCATTATAATAGGGTTATCCACCTAACCCTTATAAATTAAACTTAACATACCTAACTGTAGAAATCTAGGTATATTGAACACATCTGCCTACCCCTCTGAGCATACAGGCTTGATGATACGTCATGACGTTGTATAAACAATAAACATCCAAGCGATTCCAGCAATCACGATAGATTTGCCGTCTATTTTTGAAGAGTTCCGTTGTATATCTCCGAAGATCAGCACCAGATCTTCACCAAATTAAAATGGGACCACCTCAGGAGTCTACTCTTTCAAACAAAAAAAGAATTTCGAGAATCGGTCCACAAATGGCGGAGAAATCAGGTAACATACATAAAAAAAAAAAAAAAAAAAAAAAAAAAAATACATACACACGAACATAGAACCTCCTCCTTTTTTGAAAGTCGGTTAAAAAATGAAACAAAACGGTCCTAAGATCATCGTTTCAATAGAGATTATTATTATAAACTACCTCATGCTGGCATCATGTTATGATGCCAATTAATCTTATACTACTCGTGTGAGCATCTAACATAAATTTATTTTTTCACGTTTCAGAGTTGCAAGAAAATTTCATCATGGTGCGCTCGGACGACAGTGTCAGATAACCGCCGCGCGGTAACGAAGTATGGGTGCTAACATGGGCAAGAACTCGAGCCTCCTCGACGCGCTGCCAACTGCGCAGGGCACGCTGCACGTCGTCATGCTGGGGCTCGACTCCGCCGGCAAGACCACCGCGCTGTACCGACTCAAGTTCGACCAGTACCTCAACACCGTCCCCACTATAGGATTCAACTGCGAAAAAGTCAAAGGCACTCTTGGCAAGTCGAAGGGTGTCAATTTTCTCGTGTGGGACGTTGGCGGACAAGAAAAACTACGGCCTCTATGGAAATCCTACACCAGATGCACGGATGGCATTATATTTGTTCTGGACTCTGTCGACGTAGAACGAATGGAAGAGGCTAAAATGGAGTTAATACGCACTGCCAAGTCTCCGGACAATACGGGTGTGCCGATTCTCGTGTTAGCAAATAAGCAGGACTTGCCCGGGGCAAAGGAACCCCGTGAATTAGAGAAGCTGTTAGGTCTACACGAGCTGGTGTCGTCGCCGCACGGATCACGCGACGCGCATGCCTGGCATGTGCAGCCTGCCTGTGCCATCACCGGCGAGGGGCTGCACGAGGGGCTGGAGGCACTTTACGAGATGATACTCAAGAGAAGAAAACTTGCCAAGTTGCAGAAAAAACGAGTCAGATAAACTATAAAATAGTGTCGCGTTAGTGTTTGTGACAAGGCAGCCGTGCGCTTGTACGGTTCGTGAACGTTAAGTATTTTAAAATGCTCACCGTATGGATGATTTTATAACGTCCGGAATAGAAACACCAAATATTGTTTTACTAAATGTAGATGTATTACGTCTTATGAAGTATTCCATCATCATGTTGCTCAAGTTATATTGAACATTTTGAAGGAAACGAATATTATAAATTAAATTAACTACTAGTCATTTTCTTTTGAAAATAGCTAGGTGGGAGATAAAGGTAAAATCATTTAGATAATGTCCATTTGATATGACCACTACTGACTTTACATACATGGTGAATTATAGCTTGTACGAGGCCACTTAATGTTCGGCCAGCCTAAATATGCAAATCCAACGATGTTTAATTTTTAGGTGGTTTTCATAGTTACAAAACGTGGCTCACACACAATATAATGTGGGACCATTAGTGTTACAGTATTTAGGTAACGGTAATACGTGAAAAGATGGGCATTTGAAAGTAAATAGATAAAAGTGTGAAGTAAATAAATTAGTAATGTCTGTGAAAACTCACTAGATTTATCTTTCTGAATGTCATACTTAATATCATGTGTGAAATTATCTTTTGGTGTGTAATTTATTACAAAGTTACATGATTAACTTCGTACTTCTCGGAATATCTACCTACCTACTTCTGTAATTTTAACATATTTTCTATAATAAACTGAATAATTATGTAGCTTAATCAAAATGCTCGCTGTTCAAATCATTTTGTATGCTTCTTTGAGTGTATCTTTAAACCATCTGTTATGCAACCGCCCATCCCTTATCTTTGTCCTGTAAGTCCTTTGCTCTATTTTTCATGTGTAGCTAAAAATATAGTCTGTAAAGGATTTTACATTTTAATGTGATGTACAACATAATTATGAAGAGGCTTGTACTACATTTATGTTGGATGAGCTTCAATTTTTTGTAAATATACATACATATTGTAAATACTGTAGGGGAATATATCATACGAAATACACAACGTAAATATGTATGTCTTTCGAATACAATAATAAAATTGTTTGTGTGTATTTCATACTAATAAACTATTTAATTACTTTTTGTTTCTTTAGGCAAATCAGTGCTACTTTGCTTTTATTTTTTAATGAAATTGTCTTGAGAGTGTTTATTACAGATAATACTCGTTTAAAAGCACCAGTTTTGAGTCAGGTAGGTAACCATAAACCGTAGGTTTGAATATTGAAAAATGTAAAACTTAACTGAAAATTTTATAAGTCTAAGTTATCTAAACAATTAAAAGACTATACCAGGCCATTGATCGTAAATCGACGTTAGTTTCGATGAAAAGTTTCAAGTTAAAGCTTTAAACTTCTTACAGAAGAAAATGTATTGTCAACAATTGTTTATTTTTAATTTAAATTAGTGCCTATTTATTTACTTACTCATAGAGGTATAACTTAATGCTAAGACATATATATTGAATGACGCTTTTACCATTTTGTGTTAGGTACCCACTTTGTAAATATGTAAATTCCAAGTAGTTACTTGTCAATACCAAGAAACCAAACATTTTTATGAGTAGAGCATGTTTTTGTTATTAAAATATATTTGTTTTATTATATCTATACCTATACATTGCCTATCATTGTATTGTGTTTTATAGAGATACATATACGTTTTCATATTGAACCCCATAAATAAACTGTTTTCATTAACTCGTTTTTTTAATTTTAAACGTATTGGTAACGGCTACACTTATTTGTGATGGTGTCCTGGCTCTTCAGACAATACATGTAAATATTTTCCTGGATCTTCTTTATCAGTCCAATCAGTAAATAGCGTTAAGTACTCTGCTTCAGCTTCAGTGAGACTACTTCGATTTTCATTATGTTTAGATTTATAATATTTATTTTTGCGCGAACCGCACTGGAGTTTAATAGGCAATCCGTACTGACTGTTGGCTGCTGGTGCATGGGCTCGAAGCAAATCTCGCTCAAGTCGTTCAAAAAGTCTCAGTTCTTTTGCCGCTACTTTGGCTTTTCTAAACTTTCGGCGTTCTGTCTCTACATGCTGCGCCAGAGCACTCTTAATTTCTTCACCGGTCACCGCATCCAATCGTTTGGAATAATCCATGTAAACATTTTCTAAAGCTTTAGCAGTTGCTACCATGTCCATGTTTATTGGTTTTTCATTATATATCTTTTCATAACAAAATTCTAAATGTGTCTGAAATTTTAAAACTTTTGGAGCCCCTACACAGTCATAAAAAAACCCATTTATTATTTTAAAAAACTTTGCTTCTAACTGAGAACATTGATCTTCGCTGAATTGTAATAACCTTTCAAATTCTTTGATAGTGTTTAGAGTTCCTGCACTATCCTGTGCAATGATGTCCTTGAAAAGTTTAATTCCCTTCTTTAAAAACGTTGCATGTGGTGCCAGCGCAACTACATGAGTGAAATGATGCAAATGCTGCTGCTCTATGCCATCAAACAGTTCCATCAAATCATCGGGTTGATTGAAGTACAACGCTGGCTTTACAAGGCCGCTATAACACTCTTTTTTCAGTTTCTCAAACATAACATTAAATGTTTCTTCTTCACTGGTAATTCCAAAATCGAAACCTTTTGCCTCTATTTCGATAGATCGAGCAAAGTTCCTGTTCTTAAAGCGCCAACTAGGAGGAGAGAGGTAATATAAAAATCTCCCATACTTTTGCTGCAAGCCATACCTGTAATCCAGTCCCACAATCTTAGACGTAATCGTAAATGCCTTTACCGCCAAACCTTGTAATTCAAATGTTTGTTTGTAAACTGCACATTTCACATCATCCCATTTATTAAGGGATAACATAGACTTTCTATAATCAGCCGAAACAAAAGCCTCAAAATACTTAACTTGTTCCATATATCTTTTAGTACAAGTTTCGTATATTTCTTTTTCTTTCTGGTAATTGGTGTCAATATTTAACATGCAATCATTTCTATAGCCTACTTCTTGTCGCCACCTTAATTGACTGTTTAACAAGTATTTGAGGGACTTATATGGGGCAGTATAACTTGATAGAAAAGAACTGTTGACACACGCAAAAAACCCGGGATCAAAGTCTAGTACAGTACGAACATCATCCGGTGGATTATCAGTAAAAAGCCGACGCTTTTCTGCATAAATCGCCTTGTAACCTCCCTGCAAACCTGTTTTCATACGTTGTCGTAAGTATTTCTCTTGCTTTCTTGAATAGATTATATAGGGCAGTAAAATTTCATCCTTTCTGACAGTAGCTATCGCTATAGGTTTGATAACAGGCAGAGAAAACAATATCTTCTCTTTATTGTCTGGAGGCTTGAATCGTCTTTGAACGACCGGCTTACCACTCTGCTGTTTTACAATGCCTGTTGACTTTATCGAATACGTTCTTGGTTTTGGTATATCAATAATAACAGAATGAGTGTCTTCATCGTGCATTATAAAACGTAATTAATAAAATGTCACCGGATTAAAACAATAATATTCTAAAATGTGTATGCCTGAACCAACTAGATAAACAGTTTCTTGGCATTTAAAATTATCACTAGGTACAGTGTAATAGTGTGACTGAGGATGTACTTTGAAATAGGTCCTAACTATAAAAATAAAATACGCACAATAATAAACAAAATTTATTTTTTTATATGAATCCACATACTTATAACAAAACCTAGTTCTGATAATAAAATATTTGGAGATCATCAAATAACATCAAAATACAAAAACACATGTATATATTTAGATATTTAAAGTATATTTGGTTATTCACTGATTCCTGGGACCTTCTCAAAAATAGGCTTTACAAAATCGTAATAATCCTTTAAGAATGGGGCTGGATTCTGTCCCTCGCACCATTCGGTAAACAGCACCAATCCTTCTCGTTCCTCTGTCGTCAATTTATACTTCTTAGGCTTTGCTCGTTCTCCACTTGATTGTTCAGTTCTCTTTTTTTCCGCCATCAGAAATGCACGTTGAGCTTTTTTATTCATAAATTTACCACACGGTTTTCGTACAAACTCCGCAGGGGGCAAGAAAGCTTTATTCATAGCACTTGTCATCTCTCTAAAAGTCCTGAGCTCTCTCTGCGCATTGTAAGCGTTCTTCATCATTTTCAAATCTTGTGAAAAGAAATCTTTCTGCGCTTGAACAACCACTTTGAAATCTAAAGCATCTAGCCGTAAATTGTAATCTTCATACATTACTTCAAGAATTTTTAGAGGATCTTGCAAAGTATGGTGACCTTCCTCACATTTTCCGAAAACTTGTTCATACACGTATTCAATGCAAATTTTCAATTTTAATGTCTGTGGACTCGCAATACTGTCGTAAAACGTCTGATTTAATATTCGGAAAAACTTATCTCGCAAGTGCGTCTCATTACAACTTTCTCTGGCTATTTCGTAGTTGATATGGTCAATATAATATTGAAAGTAATCAGACTCTTGTATCTGTCCTTGTTTTATTTGTTTAATGCGTTCACGTAGCGACCTATTTGGGCCATCAGTTTTCGAAAGTTCTATTAAATATTCTCGACTTTGTATTTCCATCGTACGGAATAAATACATCATTTGTTCAGGTTTTCTAAAATATAAACAAGCAGGAACCGGATTTTTCAGTTCAATCTTGGCCACCTCAACCATTTTTTCAATGTCCATTGTTTCAACTAGATCATTATCAGTTACAAATTCTCCTGCTTCAAACTGAATTGACATAACTCTACCGATTAAAGTTTCATCATTTCGTTGCCTCCACGACAAAGGGGCTATATACATTAAATAGCTTCTGTACGTCTTTAAAATGCTTCTTATAGCGTCGAGTTTGAACAAAATGTTATTTAAAATCGTAATACTGGAGACATAACCAAGAAATTCTGAGTTTTTAGCAACCAAATCTTCAAATACTTTTTCAGCTTTAGCAACTTTCAAGCAAGCTTTCTTGTAATCTTCCGTGAGAAAAGTTTGAAAATCTTTGATGTGGTGTTTCAATTTATCAAATATGCGATCATAACATTCAGATTCTTCGAGATCACTTTTCTCTATTTTGAGAATTAAGTCTCGCCGGTATCCGATCTGTTGACGATTCATAGCATAGGCTCGTATATTGTTCGTATAAACTTTTATGTCGTCGAAACACCGCAAAGGACGACCCTCAATCACGGTATAAAACTCTGGGTGAATTTCAACAACTGCTCTGACGTCATCAGGAGGTTCTTCAATGAAAAGTCTTGAAGAAATATCCCTGGTTGCTGCGATTCGTAAGTTATCTTTTAAATGTAGTGGTTGAGCTAACCTGTTTCTTGTGGTAACTTTTTCTTTTCGATCACTATATTTTATATACGACAGCAATTTCTCGGACTTCGGCACCCGAAAGGGTCTCTGCGGTTTTTTATGACTCAGTTCACCTAAGGCATGTTTTCGATTCGCAAAGTAATGTTGTGTGTTGGGAACATAACGACGCCTGAATATTATATCTAAAGTTTTCAATGGAACCATAGGCTTTCGTTCTTCATCTAAACAACTCATTATTGCAAATATCCCAATTGTTTGCAAAATACTATTAATATTATTTATTAAATATTTACGTGTGTCACAATGCAAATAAAAAATACTAATATCAGAATAATGCGGTGAATGCGGTTGAAGAAATGTGACACTTTTAAGTTTTTCTAAAATATCAAGCATATCAATATTTTGTCAAGAACCAGCACCTCACCGCAATATTAAAAAAAATAACCGGGTAAAACGGGGTGGATAGAAACTCAAGGGTGAATAGAAACAAAACTTTGAGGAGGATATTCACATAAGTTTAAAGTTGTTTGTTACATACGAGGACTGTAATACTTTTAAATAATTGAGATAAATAGTTTTGACACCTTGTTAGTATCAAACGATATTAAATTAGCGTAAAAATCCTCCTCAAAGTTTTGTTTCTATTCACCCTTGAGTTTCTATCCACCCCGTTTTACGGTATATTAACATGAAAAGTTTTTCTTCTTGTAGGTCTTTGACGATGATGGGAAAATTTCAATACCTGCTTCTAATGGAATTTTCCCATTATTATCATTCTCCTGCATTTTATTTGAAATCAGTGCATTTCTTTTTCTTTCGTATTTCTTCTCTATTCTCTATCGTCGCAATTAGCATAATGTTAACCTCTACTCTTGTAACTATTCACATTTATACAAACATACTTCTACACATGTTTCTCATTAATAGATATAATTCTTCTAAATCTGATTTAATTAAGCAAAGAATTTATAATAACAGAGAACATAAAAAGGACAGCAGAAAAGGACAGCAGAAAAGGTAACGATTAATACTCATAAAAACATACAATTATTCACCATTATAATGATTTATTCATTCAAATTACACCAGAGCTATAGGTTTTTGTAGTGGGTGCTCTCGCATTTTGATCGTTATGTTTAAAGTGCCATATAAGAATATATTCCGTGGGCCAGCTTATATTGCCATTAATCGGATACTTTACCATCTCGAACTGGGAGATGAATCCAGGACCTCTTGCTTCTTGCTCAGCAATGACGCTTTTAACCACTAGATCTACTAGGCAGTACGCCACTGGTCTTTTTGGACTGGTATTTAATTGGTGTTCATGTAATAAAGTGTCTGTAAGTAAGTACCATAAACTAATATCTTTAAATACAAATCTGTCTGTTAAAATACAAAGTTTTAACACAAATTCCATGTCTAGAAAAATAACAAATATAAAATTTATTCATTCTATTCGTACATTTTCCGCCTCGTTGGTTCATAAGAAGACTTCAAACGCTTGGAAAGTTTGTCGACATCCTTTAGAAGCGTCGCTGCTTCCTTAGCTTGCTTAAGCTCTAAGTATCCATGCTCATATGTTTGCTTTTCGATTTGTTTTATCATTCCTAAATCAAATGCTGATATATCTATTAACAAATTATCGTACTCGCGTTCTAGGGCTAATGCCATATCTAAAGAACTGAATTTAGTTTCGTTCGGAGCTATTAGTTGTTCATAGGCAAACTCCACGTAATTAAAAATCTGTAAAGCAGCATCCGAAGACACTACTTCCTTAATTTTTACTTCCAATATCCGGAAGAATATTTCTTTTAGTTCGACTTCCCGATCATCGTTCCATTTGATTGTGTCTTGCACTGCTTTGATCTGCAAACAAATAATATGATAAACTTAAAACTTTATTCTTCTGTATTTTATCATTTTTATCCCAAGTTCAGAGTTTGTCCATTTTTTCAGAAAATATTTTTTAGTTGAAGTTTACTTCAACCATTGTCTGCCAGGAGCCCAAATTAATAATTATGATCTACATTGATGTAAACTATCCACATAGTTTACCACTAGCCACTCCAATATAGAATGAAAAAATAATACAGTGATAATCCACTGAATCAAAACTTTGTATTAACATGCAATTTAACACCAGACTTTTAAAGGCAAATATGTACCTACTTCGAATAACGCACTTACTTTTTCTTTTATAAAGTCCAATTCCTGACGCAGCATCCTTTTCAAAACATCGAGTGTCCTCAAGAATATATTTTTCTCCGAACTGAATTCTGTAGTAAGCAATAAGTAATTCAAATTCTGCTTTTCAAGTAAATCAAAAATTGCCAACAGCTGGTTTGGTGTTTCAAAATAAAGTTGCGGCTCAGGCAGCTCGCTGAGTTTGCTTGCAACAATATCTTTATCGACTTTTTTAAAAATATTAGATTCCACTGCAAAAACATCCGGATATTTAAAATCTAGCTTGATATTATGACTGTCTTGCCACAAAATAGGGGAAGCCTTATTAAGAAAATTTTGAAATGATAGTAGAATCATTAAAGTTTCATCAATGTATTGCAATTTCGATTTAATAGAAGCCAAATCATAATTAGCTTTCTTATGATTCTCAGTTTGATTAGCTAGTTCCTTAGCGAGAGCATCTGACTTTTGCATTATAGCTATTGTTTTATTATTATCATCTGCGAGGAATTTATCGAAACTATTCTGGTATTCTTCAAAGTGTTTGAAAGCTGTCTCATAAATATTACGCTCTGTTTCTATTTCTCCTTCAATCCTGAGAATTTCATCAATCAAGAATCCATGAATTGTTCTATTTAAAGCCACGTTTTTTATATTCCTCTTGTATTCATGTATCGATTTGTTTTGTCGTAGTGGGCGTCCTTCAACCAAAGAATAATAGGCAGGATCTACATCTACAATAGTTTTAATACCTTCCACGGGTTCAATAGGCGGCAGTTTAATTCCGGCAATTGTTTTCCTTGTTTCCCTTTTAATCTTCTTTTTCGTTTTAAGTTTATCCATGTTTCACTAATCCAGGTTGTCGAACAATCGAATGTTATCACTCTAAAGAACATTAGCATGAAAAATAACATTAAATCAATATTACTATGGCAACATAAAACTCCGCATCTATTCAAGTACTATCGTAGAAACGATAAAATTGGTCAACAAAAGAAATGTCTGTTTCCTTCTATTTGTTTTTGTTTTCATCTCAATATAACAAGGTTTTTTAAATTTGGCAATATTTTTTCTCTAAGAGCTTCTGTTTTTGAGTTATGCGAACTACCCTCAACTACTGCTTCATTTAGTTGTTGTTTTCAATATGGCTGCGTCAAGAAGATGTTGTGTACTTGATCTAGATTGTTTTATTTGTGGCGTATAAATACATATATTTGGACCAATTTCAAAAACCTACATCGGACTATGTAATAACTGCGTATAATCAATTATTTACGAAGTGTAATCAGGATATGTCCTTGGTATCGGTATACCAATGTTATTATTATAAGCCTGAAGCCATAGGTTCCCCATATTGTATGTCAAAAATGTGTTGTGCGGTTACGGTCCAGCGAAAAAAAAAATGCAATGAAGTTCGTAACGCCTATAATTTGGCGAGAACCTCGAAACCACCATGACGACTGCGACAGAAACGTTGTGAAAATAAACGGAAAAACTCAGGAAATTGAAGTAAGTGGTCATTTCCTAGATTATCTTCTGCGAGATCGAAATACACCACAAATCTACTACTACTCCTACTCATCTTTTCTCCTCCACTATCAAGTCCATCCAAAGGTTGTCTGTAAGAGATCGCTTTTAGCGATAAGGCCGCCCATTGTAACACCCTATGTACCCCTTAAAGTTATAATTTGTAAGTTTTTATGGTGTACAATAAAGAGTATTTTATTCTATTCTTGAATTTGCCGATTTGGCTAATCGACTGAAGTCGGGGTTCTAGTGAATAACAAAAACAAGTTCAGGAATATCATAATATAATATAAGGTATAATAGTTATGTATGAAAATTAATACCTACAAATATTGCAAGAATCAGAAAACCGAACAGCTAGAAGGCCAGTTTCTTAATAATGGGAAGTTCAGTCTGAAAGAGTTTGAACACAAAAAGTAAAAATGGCTAGACGTCAAGAAGTCTAACTATAAAGTGTAGTGTAAACGCTATAGTATAATAATTAATATAAGATAAGAACACGCCTATTTTTCCTAAAAAAGGGTTCGCCAAGTATGGACTAGCCGGTTCGCCACTTTTATAATTTTAGTAATTCAATCACTAGACGAATCCTCAGTATTTTCGCGTTCCTCCTTCTCTTCGTCGTCTCCCTCTTTCTTGACAACCTCCCAAGGCATCACGGGGAGAGGTTCCACGAAAGAGTCATCGACTTTCAGCTTATATAGAAAACGAGGCGTATAGTGCGTCGGTACAGGCCACACTTCCTCTGCAAGCAGAAAAGGAAAACAATTAGTGAGAAAATTATAGATAATTAAGGTTCAAATAAACATTTAAAATTATTATATTAACCTTTCATTCGAGTCAATTAGAGACACAGTAGAAAGACAATGACAGCGCGGACGCCGGTGTCCTCTTGGGGTTTAATGAATGAAATACTTATCCTTGTTTCATGAACTTACTAAATTGTAGACTACGGTTGAATGAATTCTTTGAATGTAAAATATTATACATTCCTTTTCTTAGATTGCCAACAAACACAATATCAACACATCTAGGTACGTAAGTACTTTAAAAGTGGCTCCTATTACAGCACTTTTGTGCTTTCCGGGCAACGCTTGTGCTTACTTTTTACCAGTAGGTTGTATAACTATTTTTGTAATCTTCTAATGTTTTAATTTTTTACATAACATGTACAAAACGTCACGCCTGTAATCCCCAAAGGGCTAGGCAGAGGTACCTACTCCTGGCAGTACACCCACATTTCGCCAGTTATGTTTGAGTCCCAGCCTATTGCCGTCAATCGGGCACAAATCCAGATTCCGGGCTGCTATTGAGGACTCAATAACACTTTGCCCGACCTGGGGATCGAACCCGGGACCACATGCTCGACGAGCCAGTCAACATTAGTTATCTTCTAGTTTTATTGTTATTTAAAGAAATACGTAAATAAGTAAAGGTAGTGTGAGATGACTCACCGTAAAAGAACTTAAAGTCATCAACTCGTCTGTGCAAACCCGCGGTTTCTCTAAACGGTAGAATGTACTTAGATTGTAGTAGGAAGTCGATCAGGGCAACCTCGGGTAGCGCTTCCATTTTGTGGTCTGTGACCCTCAACCCATCAAACGATAGCTGCGAATGTTTCAGGATGAAGAATTAAAATAACGCCCTATAATGCTCTTTAAATGATTATTGTTTGAGTACTTAGTGATAAGTTCTTTAAGTTAGTAAGACAAAAACTAAACTTGGGTCGTAAAATTCAGTTGTCCTTTCATTTTCCCGGTTTTTACTTTGACCGCGAAGGTAACTCAAAATCCTTCAAATCTAATCAAACTTTATCTATTCAAATTAGGCTACGAATCAGCACTTTAGAACGTCAAGAATTACACAGCACTGTCTTCCAAGAAGCCGGCGCTTCACCGCTGCCTCGTGTTTTTGCTAGGAACATGTTGCGCAATAAACTCCCCAGCAACACGTCTAGCTGTCTGATAGGTTGGAAGAACTTGAATTACCTAAATATCTAATACTTATATAATTATTTACCATTAAATATTAATTAACTTAAGTAATTTCATTATTATATGCTACATGTTACACTAGCACCGTGCACGTGGCATCCCGTGTCAGATACTATCACATCTATAGGTAATGATCACAATGGCCAAAAACTTACATCCTCATCAATTTGCGCGAATTCAACAATCTTCATCATCTTATTAAGGAAGATACGCAGTTGCTCTAGGTGGTCTTGCAGTGAACCGAACACATCCAACTTGCCAATCAGCGACGGGGGCCTGGCTGTTATTGCACGCCAATTTTTGAACTGGCGCTGAACAAGAAAAGGTAAAACTTAATTACCTGTGCCAGTTCAGTCTTAGTGGATATGACGAACCTATCTAGATGGTATAGATTGAGCTCCTAACACGGTACTAGTCCAAATTATGCCGGTTTTTACGGCTAGCCTTGCTGCTCCTGTGTACCTACCTACCAGCAACCCTCAGACTGGCCTGTTGGTCTAGTAGTTAATGGCCCTGACTGCTATGCCGGAGGTCGATTCCCACACAGGACAAATGTTTGTGTGATGAGCACTATCATTTGTTCTGTGTCTGGGTGTTACATATCTATAATATGTATGTATTTAGAAATATATAAGTATGTTTATCAGCTGCTTAGTAACCATAACACAAGCTCTTCTTAGCTTGGGACTAGATGGCGTTGTTTGAAAATTGTGGAATATTTATTTATTTATTTATGTCGCCAGTTATGTTAAAGTCCCTTATAATAAGAAGGGGCGAGCCAATAGCAAAAAGTGCTGTACAAAAAAAAAGATAAACCTATAGGTACCTAGATACTAAGATTTTTACCGTGCGAATGGAATGATATGTCATCACTGATTTTAATCGCCGAAACATTTTCCTCTCTGGTTTCGGTTCCGTGCTTTCGGCCATTAAGACGTCTAGCCCCTCGCTTGCCTCCTCCATTGCTTCTTGGTCTAGTTTATCCATTTCAGCAATCCACTCTCGTTCGCGTCTGAATAGGAACCTTATTTGCCTGTGGACAGTGTCCTCGGAGCCCTAAAAGATTTAATTAGTAAAAGAAATGAGGAAATTGCAGGTCGGACACGCCCACCGAGGGTTAGGAACCACGGTAGTAGAAAAAACCATTAAATAAGCTTAACAGATAGGTACCTCTGGCGAAGATTCTGTAAGCAGGTACCTGGGTAGGTACTTACGGTCAGAATCGAAAATCGATTTGACACTGTTTCAATCTCTCAAGATAAAGGGTGAAGGGGATATCCCCATTTCTAGCCAGGTTTTTCATATCTATGTAATCATTATTAGAAATATACTAATTTAGTAGGTTATTTAAATATTGCTATTAGGTACCAACTTACAAGTACAAAGGTATCAAAAGCCGATGTTTTTATAACACTCGATTATTTATTGTATTCTTAGTATCGTTTGGTGGTCAGTAAACCTACCTACTTTGTTAGGAGTTGGGATTGCAATTTTTAATAAAGCATGTCCCATCAAGTTCCATGTAGTAAAAAAACAGTGTTTGTTACTTTATCTGTAGGTAATGTCAATTCTAATGCCTATCATTTGTTCCTTCCATGTGCATCACTTGGCCAAAGTTTCTTCAGCAAATGGGTATTTCCCATTAGTGGCTAGCTAACATAATTGAGTTTGAATATGTACCTAGATCCGACAGTAATTTGACTCAGGTCAGCCGTACCTACTCTTTAAAATTAGGTGGGTACTCTTTTAAGTTACGTCCTAAGTTATACTAACCTCAAGTATATGAACAAAATAATTGTCATATACGAGCAGTAGACCATGCACATTAATCTCACAGTAAGTAGAATTCACAATCGATACGGTCTTGGAGAAGTGCTTTATAATTTCTTCTTTGGGCAAAGTGTGTTCGCCGATGTATATCATACGGATAGCATAGGCTTTCTGAAAACAATTGCTTCCTTCATTTAAGCAATGATAAATATTGTTAAGAGATAATTAGTCAACACATTCATACAGATTTCACACAAATATTATAGTATAGAACGGTTAAGAACGACTTTGACCGAGCTGTTTAATGGATGAAACCAATTTTATATGCAATTTAATAAGTACCTACTTATGTCAATAAATATATTACTTACAAAAAAAAAACCTAGTACCTACGTTACATGTGGGTTGTCTAAAAAAATACAGTACAGGATATTTTTTTTATTATTATTTCAGGTTTGGTTAATAGACGAATTCCTTACCAATCGAAAGAATGAAGTCCATAGAATATGCAAACGTTAGGTTGTCTATTTTTTTCCCGTCACAACTCTCGGGTAGGCCGGTATAAAACTGATAAATGGATAAGTAGGTACTAGTAACTTGCACCGGTCTGGTTAATGAATGAAAGTTAAATGAAAATTAAGATTTCAGACAAATTCCATACCGATCAAAAATTGGTAGGTACCTATGGAATTTGTCCATTAACCAAACCGGTAAACAATATTTTTTTTTTTAAATTAGATATTAATTAATCATATCCTGGACAGATTTTTTTAGGCAACCCATATGCAATATATTTATTGACATATTAAATTTAATATAAAATAGGTTTCATTCATTAACCAGCTAGGTAAAGCACAGCAACAGCTTAGACTATTAGTGAAATGATTTCTCACCAAGCCATGTTTTTGGAAATTCTCCTCAACTACATTTAAAACAGTTCTTGTATCTAGTTCGGGCAAGGCCATCATCTTGACAGCAGATTTGTGAGGCTTCTTCTGTGGTTGATACACCATGATTTTGTTAATTTATTCACAAGACGCAATATTTTTTCGATTCCTTAGTAGGTTGCAGTATCCAAGACGCTATTAAACGTCAACCTGTATCCATGGGAACGGTCGGATATTTGGCCTCATTAGTGTAAACGGAGATGGAATATTAAACAGCGATCTTCTTCCAAATGATTGTCATAAATACTTCATTGTGCGTAAGTGTTAGATATGTGTGTTCTAAAGAAAGAAAGAAAGAAAATGCATTTATTGGTAACTGGGCGTAGTGACTCATAAGCATTATCTTAATGAACAGAATTACGCATTTTACCCACAGTATGTAGCTTTATAAGTAGGTAGGCTTTATAAGTAGGTACCTTCAAAAACCTTTCTCCTAAGGCTCACAGAGAGGAGCGCAGCAGAGAGGATTTTAATAAGGCACTCGAACTTTAAAATTATTTGAATAAGTGCATCACTCTCCGAACTTTAGGTACTTATATTATAAAATAAAAGACAATAATCGCAATAACATAGCATTATATTACACTACTTGCTATAACACAGATTACAATATTATAATATACAGTAAGTACCTACTTAACTACATAATCAATTAGTACTAATAATCGTCATCGTATCTGTTACTCCTGGAACTTTTCGTACGATCGTATCGATTGAACCTCCTGTTCGAATTCGACTGGTAGTTGTTGGAATAGGACTGGTAGTTGTTTTGATTGAACTGGTAGTTGTTTTGCCTGGGCTTCCATTTAGTCGGCCTTTCTTTTATTTTTGACATGTTATGGGAACGAGCGAGATCTTCTAACTCTGCTGGTATTTCCTGTAACAGCACAAACATTTGTTTTAATAATAGTAGCATCATTGTTCTAAGTTCTCATTTATGTTAGAAGTTGGGAAAACTCAAGATTATAAATTTAATATTGTAAAGTAAAAAGTAATGTGAGTGATAGTGTTCCCCAAAGAGTTGGGCATAGGTGTGCTTACCTATATTATAGTCTACAAAGTAGCATAACCCATTACGTTTTGGTACTGTAGAACGCCCACAGTGTTGTGTCTATGCTTTGTTTGCACACAGTACAATGCATCAGACTTCATTAAGATGTATTGTGAATAGAGATGGGTAATCACCCAGGTTAAAACCCAGTAGTGGGTTATAACCCAGTTATCACCCGTTTCATTCCACCCACTGGGTGGTTTGGCCGGGTGAAAACTAAATATTTCTGATTCTTAAATATTTACGCATGTAGGGCGTGTATTCGCTTAGTTTTAACCTTTTTAATAATAATAATAATAACCCTGGCTGGAGGTTTTAATTTTATGTCACTTACAGGAAAATCAGGTTAAATAGTGATACAACCACATAAGAATGGGACGGTTTTGATAGGTGACATCACTTAATAGGACTGTGTTGGGGGGGAGGGGGGGGCGCAAAATTACAAAAAATATACGTAACTATACTGTGACAGACAAGTTACATACAGTGTCTCACGTAAGTGACTACTGTAAAACCTACTTGGTTAATATTATTGATGTGATTATTGATGTTTTTATTATATGATTGTGTGTATTTTCTTAATATGGGTTGTATCTGAAATAAATTAATTTTATTTTATTATTTTTATTTATAAATATTTACTAAGCTTATTTATTTCTCAGCTATTAAGGTAACTGTACAGTCTAAGTTAAGACACTTCCTATCCAATTATTTTGTTAGCGCTATGTGTACGTAACTTATCGAGCTAACCTACTTGTTTTAGGGCAACAGACGAAAAAATCAACTGAAATGGAAACATTTCGAGAAAGTGCAAACATATTGGCTGTAGCTATTGCCTCGCAATACTTATACTTGCAACAAAATAACTAAGTATTTGCAAAAATGGCCCCGAAAACTGCAAGTTACAGGCAGTTAAAGTTTGTCAATAAAAGGCAGTGAGTCTGACAACGAACGTAAATTAAAAAAAAAGTTAAATGTTACGCTTCTTACGTCTCAGAAATACCCATTTCGACCGTAGAACACACTCTCTTTTAATATCAACTTTTGATAAAGTTCAGCCATTGTGCAAATGGCCTACCAGAAAACTATTTCTACCACTTTTTTTTAAAGACATATAAGGAAATGCATTGCGATTTAAAAGAAGACAAGAAATCACAAACATGTTTGCTGTGCTATTTGGTTGGTCAAATTGTACGAATGAAAGAATAATTAATGTAATGATAGTACAACCAGAACTCGTCTTAATCTAAAGTATTGAGACGGGAGAAAATCGGTTTTTAAGTCATTAGATATGTGAAACAAATATAAAAGTATTATGTAAATATAGATCAGGCAGGTTTGCTACAATGATCGGATATAATGCAATTAATATGCAGAAAGTTTCCCGTCTCATGAACGACGATCATCCAAACATTACTTATATAAACTGTGTAGCTCACGTTCAATTTACTTTGCATTCAATGATACAAATAAGTTTTAACATCTTTACTTGCAGAAATAGTTAGGGTATAAAAAGCTTGTGAAACTTTGACATTGCCCTGCGATACGCAATGAGGCAGTTTTTACACCAGCTTTAAAAGTACCGAAAACACTAAGAAAAAGAAGTGGTTTAACAGACTCCCCAGCAACACGTTTGTCTAATATGTTAGAAGAACTTGAATTTATCAGTACAATTAGTTATCACCATAAATCAATCCCGTTAAAATATTTACTACATGCTAGCACAGTATTAATATTAATACAGTAGTACGACGCCTTTGATCTCTGGAAAAATGCCGAGAACTTCTACACGCGTTAGACTTGAATAATACCACCCGCACTACGAACATCGGTTTGTTCGCAGTGCGGGAGCGGCTTTCCCGCGTCTCGCCCCTCACACCCCGCACGATTGCCCTGTCTAGACAGCTTCGTCGGACGACTGTATGTTTTTAGACTGTGATGCTAGTTAGCATACTCCAATACACAGGATTCTAGTAATAATAATTTATAGCTACCGACATTAACCCTACCTAAACTCAAGCAAATGTAAACTTATTGAAAAATAACCTCCCGGTATACAGAGCGTGCCTGCTTACACGTGTAGTGTTGGATGATATCTATAAGTCTGCAACACAATGTCACAAAATGATAATCTAGGACCATCAAAGTTAAATAAATCAATAAAAAGCTAATAGTTAAAATAATAACAAAACCAAGGCCAGCCAGACGACCAGTTACCACAAGCAGCAGCCGTTCACGAGCATAATGCAAAGATCAGCCACTACCCCCCTCGCCATATTTCAAGGAAGCTGGTAACCCGACCTTCGACGCTACAGCAAGCAGTAATATCGGGAGCATGACAAACTTGCTACAGGTTATTTACGTAAAAAATAACCAATAAAGAGTCTAAGATAATAGTTCTCCATAAAATGCAATACACTTAATTACGGAACAACTTATTGTGGAAAAAAATTCTGTGTTTTTGATGCAAGTGATGATGTCAATTCGTAGATTTTTTTTTCAAGTAAATAATAAAAGTGCCTGATTTTGTGTGCAGGCTTTTAGTTTAGACAAGCTAGTAGTGCGTGTAGCTACTAGTAGTACTTAACACAATTAAAACATATCAATATGCATTTCCACCCAGTAAAATGGGTGATTATGGGTTAAAACTGGGTGATTTGGGTTATAACCCAGTTTTAACCCGGGTGGAATGATTGGGTTTTAACCCACTACCCATCTCTAATTGTGAAGCCTAATAGGTACATATAGTTAAGAAAATTATAAATAATGCTGTTCTGTTTTAAAGTGACAATAGCCCAATGGCTAAGGTTTTCGACTGTGATCGTGATACACGACAATAGTGCAATGGGTGGGGATCGAAATCAGAGGTCGTGAGTTAACCCACTAATCCACACAGCTTAGTACCTCCAACTAAGCTAAAAATGCTTGTGTCTGAAGTGTAGTTAACAAAACTACTAGCTTTAGGCGTAAAAAAGGCAGCTTTATCCAAAGATTGCAAATGACCTTGCATAAAAATCTAGGGAAGCGCCATTATTATCATGCGCGCCACACATTCACGTATACATTCCAAAAAATCAGCTCATCGTGCGATCTGCTGCACGCATGCGGTTCTGGCCCCTACGTAGCATACACGCATGACAATTAAAATACCCTAAAAATACCATAAATATATTACTTAGTGTATAAGATTGTTATAAGGATTACCCCATGTTATTAAACTAGTAAGTCACAGTGAGTAAAACATTGCAATAGTTGAAGAAAGGTATGGTACTTACCTGATTAGCTTCTTTGAGAACATCAATTAAACTCCTTGCTTGTCTTCCATCATCCTCAGTGAGTATGGTGTGGGAGACACCTTTGTTTGTTTGGCGACCGGTGCGCCCTATTCTGTGGATATAGTCTTCTGAAGTATTTGGGAAATCATAGTTGATCACATGTGTCACACCATCTACATCTAAAACAAAGAAATTCAATATTAGTTTTAAAATATAAACTTTGAAATTTTTCAAGTATAAAAAATATTGTGGTCTAGTTGCACCGACCTTATTTGAAACAAATACTTACCAAGACCTCGTGCAGCTACATCAGTAGCAACTAAAATATTTGTGACACCAGTTTTGAATTTATTGATGATTTGGTCTCTTTGGAATTGTGTTTTGTCACCATGAATCCCATCTGCTGGCCAGCCATTTCTCCTCAGTGTCAGCGCTAGAGTGTCCACAAATCTCTTAGTATTTGAGAATATTAACATTTTGCCAAATCCTTTACCCGATATGTCATGGATTATAGATTTAAACCTGTAAATTAAAAGTATAATGTAGTAATAAAAGTATAAAGTATAATGTGTCAAGTAGTATGATTTCTGACCACAAAGGACACCATCACAGTGTAAAAAACAGTGCTTACAAATCCATTTTCTGGTCCATATCACAAATATGAACATGTTGCTTTATATTATGATTTGCAGACAGTTCCGTTGATCCCACATTAACTTGTATAAACTCTCCCAGGTAGTCCTTCGCTAAATGCCTTACTTCCTTAGGCCATGTAGCTGAAAACATCAGGATTTGTCTCTCAAGGGGGACCCCTTCTAGAGCTTGACGAATTTGAGGTTCAAAACCCATGTCTAACATTCTATCTGCTTCATCTAACACAACATAGGTGGAGCGGTTTAGCGACACAGATTTACTGACAATAAAGTCATTCAATCTTCCTGGTGTGCCAATAAGTATATCAACTCCTTGTCTTAGTTTTTCAGCTTGAACTGCACGACTAGCTCCTCCGTATACACAGACACAACGAAGGCCCAGTGATGTCTCAAAGCCCTTTGCCACTTGCTCAATTTGCCGAGCTAGTTCTCTTGTGGGGGCAAGCACAAGAACAATGGGACCCAGGCCTCTCTTTGCCTTTTTCTCCTTGATGTGAACTACTGCGGGTAGTAAATATGCCAATGTCTTGCCAGTACCAGTTTGTGCAATACCTACAAAATTTTGTCCACTCATAGCAATCGGCCATCCTTGCGACTGTATAATTGTAGGTTTCTCAAAACCCTGATTTTTCAAAAATGATTTTAAGTACTCAGGAAATTCACTATTCTCTATGTCTATGTAGGGATTTGGTATATCTTCTCCAATGACCGTGATATTGTGTTCACTGCGATAATCATCTACTTTATTCTGCTGTGCAGGTTTTGTTGCATAATACCGTTGAGCATTTTGTGTTTTATACTTGAATTGCCTTAAAATGTGCTCATGATGGGCAGTTGAATAAGGTAAACAAACACTTTTAATTAAATTTACTGATGTTACCTCTGTAGTGTACTGTTTGGAGCCATGTGATAATCTGGAAAAAGCATTTAATAGTTACATAGATAACGAAATATAAATCTACATATTATTTAGATATAACACAGCATGTGATTGATATTGGCAAAGAAGTATGGTGGTTAAAACTTACAATTTACGTAAACTTCTGCGATTCAAGAGTCTCGTTAATATATTCAACGCCATACTTCAACTGGAGTTCGCGTTTCAGTATATTCTATCCTTCTAAAAAACTATCGAAATATTGAAAATTTATCTAATGCTGTAGTCTTCCCTCGCAGTTTAGTAGTTTTTTTTTTTAGGTTAGTATCGATCTCAAAACAACAAAAATACAATTTTTTCAGCAGAATATTAACTCTTTCGCACTAATAACTGTTTGACTTTCACGACCTCCACTAAGTAGTTGAAACTTTTTTAGCAATAGAGATTTTTTTGATACAATAGCTGAGGAATCACGGGCATGCGAATTACGAAATTTACGAATGGCATTTCATATTTGACAAGTTTGACAGTTTAAATTAACAGTGACAGTGACAGCGTGTTGCGTGAGACAGACTATATACCTCTAGACGTAGCCCAATTGACAACATTTCAAAATTGACATGACCCTAAAACAAAAATACCGTTTCTTCATTTTTGTATGCTGAGTTCAAATATATATTTTTTTAATTTTTTTATAGCTTAATTTCTGAGAAAAAAAATAAAAACCAAAAACCATGCGATGACGTCACTTATACGGTGGAATGAGGTGTTTACCTTTGCGAAGACAAGCTTATTTTTAAGATGAAAACTATAATGTCAAACAAGACATTTCTGTCAAAAATTACGTATCTAATGTCAAAAAAGACATAATCTAATGTCAAAAATGACTTATCTAATGTCAAACATGACATATCAACTTCAACTTAATGTCAATGTGTGACATTGACAACTGCTAAATGACAGTGACATCTAAGAAACTGATTTTTTTTGACGTATTACAGTAAAGCAAAGGAATTATCGCCATTCCACCGTATGAATGACGTCATTTGGCGCTTACGTCTTTTTAGAATGCACCGAATTTCAAAGTTAAAATTATGAATGAAAAGTACATAATTTCGAAAAACCAAAAAATATGGGTCCTCTAGTTTTGGATTTACTTTTAGATTACATAATAAAATATGGAGGTTAAAATTTTGAAATGTTGTCAATTTACAGTGTGAAGTGTGGAAGTGAGACGCATTGAAAATGAATTTGTGGCCGTCTGGAATCACGTTCAGACGGTTCATGAATTATAGAGAAAGGCAGTTCAATGAGGATTGTTTGGCTTTGGCAGAAGCTTGCTAGCTCTTGTAAGATTATAGTGAAATAGTGACAATGAAGTTATGTACCAACTAATATGAGTATTGTGCTTGAAATAAAGTTATATTATTATTATTATTATATTATTAATACAAAGTTCGTAGGAAAATTGAGACAAAGCATCGTATCTTCTGTCCCTTACGGCGTGCCGTATTTTTGCATGGCTAACTTTTGAATGTTAGCCAAACAAAGTGCTGTCACTGTCACGTATATTATTATGGTCGATTTAATTTAAGTTTTCGGATGGTTTTTGCAATTGTTGTAATAGTTTGAGTAATTTAATGAGAAATGGACTCCATATACGATGGGAGGATGCAGTGTAATAGGCTGTAAAAGCCGCACAGAAAAGGATATTAACGAAATCACTTTTCATTCGAAAGTTTTCAATACTGTTAGTGTTATTATTGAATTTATACATTTGTGCGCTTTTATTGTCACGGCTTTCAGGCCAAGATATGGAAGATTTCTTAAAATAAACTTGATTTCTTATATCACATAACCTAGTAATACTTACTTACAGTGTTGCTACACGTTTCAAATCTTTTCCCTTAACTGTCAGGCCTAATGTTCAAAAGGTAGGCATAATAATCAAATAAATCTATGGTGGCTAAACACACAAATTTGTGGGCGAACCCTTATTTTTAAGTTTAAGTGAACATGTGTACGAACGAACAGAGCCCTTTCGACAATCATTAAGTTTTACTTTTGAAGGCAATCGCGTAGGTACTTAAAGATATTTGGAAGTAAGAATTCATTTTATGAATAAATGTTAAGGATAAACAAAAAATTAGATATGTTCAAAATAAGTTGGTTTTGTATAAAGGACAATAGTTATTATACAGCAATGTCAATGTCACACTGGATGTCAGCCATACCTCAATATATTTTAATGATAAATAACACGCGAAAAAATCAAAACAAGCTTCACCTGGTAGTAGTGTATTTTATTTGTGAGAATCAAGGTAAGATTGAAAGTAGGTATTTTACGTGAAATTATATTTTCTCACACATGGATACTTCTACACTCTTATTACCACGTTGAATACGTCGTATTTTGGGACTTTTTTAGGGAATAGCAACACTGAACTTTTATATTGCTGTCGCATGTGCGGCCACGCAGTAGCTCGATCTAGAGGTATATTATCTAAGCTTGAAGGCAATCGCGTAGGTACTTAAAGATATTTGGAAGTAAGAATTCATTTTATAAATAAATGTTAAGTAACAATAAAGATTTAGAATTTAGAAATCAGAAATTTTCATAATAAGATGGTTTTGTTTAAAGGACAATAGTTAATATACAGCAATTTCAATGTCACACTGGATGTCAGCCATTCCTAAGTATATTTTAATGATACATAAAACGCGAAAAAAAAAGGCGTGAGGCCATTGAGGCGACACCATTGAGATAGAAAAAACATGGAGACGCCGCCGCGCCGCATTCTATTCTATACACACTTGCTTAACAAATATGAGTGAAATATTATACAGAATTGTGAAATACCGCTTTGTCTCATTCTTCCTAATGAAATAATCGTATTTGATAAAAGAGACAATAACAACTAGACAAATCGCTATGGCAGAAAAATAAAACTCATCTGAATCGAAGTTCATTATTCGTCCGGTGCTGTCGACGCGTACAGCTTGGCAAAAAAGAGTGTGGAATAAAATGAGGTCGCTAGTATCGCGCATGTGGCCACCCTGAATACTACGACTTAACAGGTTTGATACTTGTTATTTTTTCCCAAAGCTAAGTGGGTGGTTCTGTCTGTCGGATGCTACGCAAACACCATGAAAGGCTTCAATGTCCAGTATTAACACTATTAATAGTGGGAAAATGTGTATAACAACATGTAAAAATGTATACGAAGCAAAAGAAGTATGTAAGAATCGTAACATATGGCGCTCTGTAGTTTCTGCCTACCAGCGTGGGAAAGAGGCGTGAGTTAAAGTAAGTCTTTAGAGCTCCTATTGAGAGTCCTGGGACCAATTGAAGTGTTTTTCTATTTAATTAAATAATCTTTAAGCTATGTATTATCCATTTCAAAGATCTAGCAAAACCAAAAACGTTACCCCAGCAAAATCTCGAATAACTTCGCAACCGATGAAAGAACAAATACAAAATAAGGCACAACATTTACTTCATCTAGACAACTAATTTTATAGATAGTAATTATTTAAATATTCCATTAGAAAGAAAAAGGTCTGGCTGGGGTAACGTTACCGCAGCAGGAAATGTTTTTGTGAAATAATTAAAAAACTATAAGCGCAACAAATTTAAAAATGTGCGCAACAATTACAGAAGCCGCACAACTAATTATCTATCAGATTCAAATGGTAATTTTCGACAACATCTGGCTGGGGTAACGGACACCATAGTGCCCTATTGACTTAGTTAAATGCGAGCTATTTTGAATATTTGTCCAGCCAACCTGAGCCACATTGTTTATTCATGTCCGTGACTACCGCCGGACCACGAACGCCAATCGCTTCCATATTTGGTCAATAGTTAGTGCTCAATTGGTACCCATTAGTACCCGAACAACAAAATTGGTACCTTAGCAGTTTTCGAGAAAATCGACTTCGAAGGTGGTCCGGCGGTAGTCACGATCCCTTCAGCAGGACCACCATGAGCACCGAAAAAGCGGGCATTCTACAGCTATTCTAAGTATAAAAATAATTAGTACCCTTAAATGTGATTCATTTCGTAAAAAAAACAGAACTGAAACATTTATATTTACCGAGAAATCAACGATGATAACTTCGTGCGCTCGTTCAGCAGGACCACAAATTTGAATGTTAATTCCAAGTTTCAGGAACTTGTCGCTTGCCTCACACCTACATAGAAAGTTAGTAAATACATAATAAAATACAAAATATATTGGTGGGGTGGCGGTAGTCACGGTGTTAATAATAATAATAATAATACTTTATTTGCCAGAACGTAGGTGTACAAAGTTGTAATCTTAACTTATAGTGGCCGTTTACATTCTACCATTATACCTGGTGTGCAAATTTTTAATTATAGAATAATTTAATTGTAGATACAGCTTGGCAAAAAAGAGTGTGGAATAAATGAGGTCGCTAGTATCGCGCATGTGGCCACCCTGAATAGTACGACTTCACAGGTTTGACACTTGTTATTTTTTCCCAAAGTTAAGTGGGTGGTTCTGTCTGTCGGATGCTATGCAAACACCATGGAAGGCTTCAATGTCCAGTATTAACACTATTAATTGTGGGCAAATGTACACATTTTTACACGTTGTTATACATAACAACATGTAAAAATGTATACGAAGCATAAGAACTACGTACAATTGTAAGAATGCATATGCATATGCTACGAATCTTACATACTTCTTTTGCTTCGTATGCGATCCCTAGTTTCTGCCTACCAGCGTGGGTAAGAGGCGAGAGTTAATATACCTATGTATGTTATAGTGGGCACTGAAGCCTTGCACGAAAGTGATGCATTAGGTATACACAGACAGATAATAATCATACCCTCGAGAGCGGTCTAACCGTAAGGTTGTTAGGAATTAACGACAATAGTTTGTTTACAGGGATAAGATAATGAAAGAACACGTTTTTTTTAGTTTTATTTTAATACCAAAAATTTAATCAGACGAATCGAACACAGTACCATCAAATATTCGGATCCCGGAAAAGCTCAAATGTTGGCTAGAGCTTCCTGCAACTTCTGAAACACTAGTATTTTCTAATTCTGATAAATCACTACTATTGTCATCTGTGAGATTTATTACTGTCATGATATTAATTTTCTATTTTCATTACAATATCCTTGCATGATTTTTTCCAATCTTAGTAATGTTTGCAAATGCTTGTTCAGCAGCCACCTTTAAAAACAAAAAAATATCATAAACAATGGTTCTAACATAGCAAATTTAAATATGTATAAACTAGGCTACATACCTTTATATCAATGGATCCAACATTGATTGAAGCAATTTAATGTTTTGCAATGCCCCATATTTATTCAAGTAGATTCACGTCACAATGATAAGGTGGTAACTTTCTTCAAGCGACCTTTGAAGTTTTCCCGGTGTTTAAAAATATCTTATTTTTTACCTTCCTTAAACATTTTTCTTACTGTGTTGACAGATTTACCTAAAACAAAAAGATACGGTACCTACTTTATTATTAATTCCCTATTCTTTATCTTCAAGTATCAAATATGGGTATACGAGGCTCTATAAACTACAAAACATAACCTTAAATTTCAATTTCTGTAAACAAGACAAATAGCTACTTTAATCTGTATATCAACAAAACTACGCATTGAAAACATTTAGAAAAACTTATTCAATGTACAATGATTTAATTAGGGTAGATAAATACCTGTCCTAGCGGCAGTTCTTCGATAAACATTCCCGATATCAGACAAAACTTGTCCTGCTTCAGATTTGGCCAAACACCACAAAAAAACGAGGTAAATCACTGCTCTGATACAACTACGAATGGTTTTATTAACTTTTAATCGTTAATTTTGCAACGAAACTTAATAATTTTGTTAAATTTATGAAAAACGACGAGGATTTACGCACTTTTGACACATGATGTACTAGCACTAGACAAATAAATCAATGTTGCCACAATCATCCACTTTTAGTTTCAACTGTCACCGCGTCAGACTCTTTTTTGCCAAGCTGTACTACATGTCACATACCATGCATTAATTGAAATTTTTAATGTCTTTAAATATTTTTTTAACATGTCAAGATAAAAATAATAATTCTAGGTAGTAAGCAAATGTCAAATTAAAAATAATAATAATAATAAACTAAAAATACAATAATCAGAATTGACATTATTTGCTTTGTTCGACATGTGACACAAATTCATTGACGGTGTAAAAACAGTTTTCTTTAAGCCACTGAATCAACTTTTTTTTGAACATAAGCAAAGGAAGTTATTTAAAAGCATTTGGTAATTTACTGTAAACCGTAATAGCCATAATAAATGAGTTTCTTTTATATAAATCGAGCTTGCATTGTGGCAAGCAGAGCCAACATTCCTTTTGGTTACATCACTATGCTTAGTAAAATATTCAGGATGTTGCCGTACTAATAGGCACAATTCTTTAATATACATGCATGCTAACGGTAAAATGTTGTATTTTTTAAATAGTGGCTTACAGCTATCCATGTTCCCAGCTCCACAGATTGCACGCACACATTTTTTTTGTACCATAAACGCTTTATTGACATCCACCGAATTACCCCACAACAAGAGACCATCTATGGAGTACTTGAAGAAACGTATCCGTGATATGCGGCAAGAGCCGCTTCAGTTGAAACCGTGGCTCTTAATCTTCTAAGTGCATAAATAAATCTATCTAATTTGTCACAAACATAGTAGACATGGTTTTTCCAGTTGCAATATTGTTAAATTTTCATTTCAAGATTTCCCTATTAAAAACTCTGATTTCTTCCCAAATTGATACAGAAGTTAGTACCCATGAAGAAGTTATAGTGAGCAGAAATTTAGGTTCCCAAATGTTGTATTTGAGAAATTACCTAGCTTTCATTAACTTTTCCATACTAAATCTCCGCGTATAACCCGACCAAATTAAGTTGACGCCGTCGTTGTCGTTGTTGCTGTTGTTGTTGTGTTGTCGTTTGTTGTTGTTATTATTCTTCTTTCTTGTTCTTCTTTTTTTTTTTTAAGCTATCTGGCCATGGCCAGAGAGCTTATAAAAAAAAACGAATGAACGGAGAAGAATTGCGCATCGTTTAGAATTTTCCTGCTAGAAAAACGTGTCTGCGTCAGGATGGCTGGACCATGAGAGATTTTGGGGGTTTGAGCAATACCAAGCTTTTGTACCTATTTTATACTATTTGGTACCTGACACTAAAAACCTAGTACCTCGCTAAAGAGGGAAAACTATTACGAGGAAAGTGGCCAGCCATTCTGACTTCAGAATGGCTGGACCAAACCGGTTTCACCTAGTTGTAGGCGTTTTATCTAGTTCATCTTTTCGTTAAAATATAGTACCTCATTGGTACCTCAACATATGTTTTTCTTATATTTTTTCGATAAGTCATTAATAAGTTACACCTAGAAGAAGATGAACTTGCACTTGCCCGGATTTTTTAAAGCCAGTAGATACTTTATAACGAAACTAAACATGTTTAAAATAAATAAATAGGATAAATACAACAAAAATAGAAACCGGCCAAGTGCGAGTGGGACTCGCGCACGAAGGGTTCTGTACCATTATCTATAAAAACACTGCAAAAACAATCACGTTTATTGTATGGGAGCCCCCTTAAATATTTATTATATTCTGTTTTTGAGTAATAGGGTCCTGTTTTACCCTTTGGGTACGGAACCCTAGAAAACAGCTATTACATAGGTACTATACAAGTTCAATACCTACTCGACCAAAATGTAAGAAATAGCAGATTTTTTTGGGATTTCAGTGTTGGTTCCTGAATATGTACATATTGATGGTTAGAAACACTCTGTGATTTAGTTGATGATTTAAAAATAGTCCTGTAGTTAGGTACCTACTGTTCATTAGTTAATACAATGTAATCCTAACTCTCGCAAAACTTCTGTTTTCTAACTGTTTATGTAGTAGTAGGTACTCAACATAATTATTTTTGCATTTGTCATTCAACTTTCAACTCTAATTAATAGTTATTTGTTAGACAAGAGTGCAAAGTTGCTTTTTAACCGCGTGTTCAATTTTGATGACCGAGCAAGCGAAGGATTCTAAAAATCTTTGCACTCGAGTGCAACACGTAACTTTTCATTCCACCTCAGCGAGGAAATGACTAAATGCAAAAAAAAAAACATTTTCTGAGAAAGTTTTGGCTCCTTTTGCTAGTCGCCACGTGTTGAACTTATCGTACTGTTTTAAATACTTCTCGCGTGGTTGTTGAGGGAGAAAGCTCATTTGCGCATTATTAACAGTTTCAGTCAATTCTGTTGGCGTCAAACAAACTTCCTCGTCGCTAGAATCACTCATTTTAGTTTTTTCACATGTTTTCAAGTTTCTTGTTTTTAATATAAGGTTTAACAATGACGTGAAAAAATGCCGCGTGCAAAGCAAATTGAAAAAAGAACACCAAGAAGGTTCCGAGTCTGAGTTTTTAACAAATTAAATGATATATTCGGCACCATAGAAGTAGCAGTAAATAGGTTTAATGTTTTTTTTTTAATTCACAAACTTAGTGCACACGATATTCTAAATTCAATTTACTTTATCCTCTAGAGAATAAAAACGGCTTTTTCACTCAGAAATTGAAGATTAAAAATACTCTTTCCGAGATGGTGGGATGAAAATTTGATTTATATAGTAGACGCCTAAATGCAAAAAAAAAAAACATTTTCTGAGAAAGTTTTGGCTCCTTTTGCTAGTCGCCACGTGTTGAACTTATCGTACAATTTCATTTCATGATGAACTGAAATATAATTGATTACAGAGTACATTGTACACCAAAATGTGCACAGTACTCATCTCTAGTTCTTTTATTTTGTACAATAAAGAGTACCTATTCAATTCTATACTATCTCGATTCTCGGATCGGACAAGGTGTAAGGTATTAAGGTGTTTTTATGTTCGTAAGTTCAACACGTGGCGACTAGCAAAAGGAGCCAAAACTTTCTCAGAAAATGTTTTTTTTTTTTGCATTTAGTCATTTCCTCGCTGAGGTGGAATGAAAAGTTACGTGTTGCACTCGAGTGCAAAGATTTTTAGAATCCTTCGCTTGCTCGGTCATCAAAATTGAACACGCGGTTAAAAAGCAACTTTGCACTCTTGTCTAACAAATAACTATTAATTAGAGTTGAAAGTTGAATGACAAATGCAAAAATAATTATGTTGAGTACCTACTACTACATAAACAGTTAGAAAACAGAAGTTTTGCGAGAGTTAGGATTACATTGTATTAACTAATGAACAGTAGGTACCTAACTACAGGACTATTTTTAAATCATCAACTAAATCACAGAGTGTTTCTAACCATCAATATGTACATATTCAGGAACCAACACTGAAATCCCAAAAAAATCTGCTATTTCTTACATTTTGGTCGAGTAGGTATTGAACTTGTATAGTACCTATGTAATAGCTGTTTTCTAGGGTTCCGTACCCAAAGGGTAAAACAGGACCCTATTACTCAAAAACAGAATATAATAAATATTTAAGGGGGCTCCCATACAATAAACGTGATTGTTTTTGCAGTGTTTTTATAGATAATGGTACAGAACCCTTCGTGCGCGAGTCCCACTCGCACTTGGCCGGTTTCTATTTTTGTTGTATTTATCCTATTTATTTATTTTAAACATGTTTAGTTTCGTTATAAAGTATCTACTGGCTTTAAAAAATCCGGGCAAGTGCAAGTTCATCTTCTTCTAGGTGTAACTTATTAATGACTTATCGAAAAAATATAAGAAAAACATATGTTGAGGTACCAATGAGGTACTATATTTTAACGAAAAGATGGAACTAGATAAAACGCCTACAACTAGGTGAAACCGGTTTGGTCCAGCCATTCTGAAGTCAGAATGGCTGGCCACTTTCCTCGTAATAGTTTTCCCTCTTTAGCGAGGTACTAGGTTTTTAGTGTCAGGTACCAAATAGTATAAAATAGGTACAAAAGCTTGGTATTGCTCAAACCCCCAAAATCTCTCATGGTCCAGCCATCCTGACGCAGATGAAAAACGTTACTCCAGCAGGCGTTTTTTCTATTATATTCCAAAACGACAGGGGGCACACATTTTTTATTTGGCACATTTACAGCAGATAGGGCACATACTACACGTTCTACTCATATAACTCTAGAAGATACTTTCTTGCTGGGGTAACGCACACCGGTAATACAAAGAAAAAAACGTTTCTTAATTATTATATTTATTGATTATTATTACATGTTATCGGAAAGGGGGCATGGAATGACGAGCACAAGTGATGAAATTATCTCACAGTGAGATTTTCATGAAATTAATATTTAAATTAAATAAATAGTTGAGAGCAAGTCCTCCACAAGACAAATACGGTAAGGTACTGTCTTAGTAGCACTATAAATTAGCTAATCCTCTGCAGAATCACAGTTAAAAAAATATCACAGTGTTAACAAAATATACTTAGTACACTCAGAGATGTTTAAGATGCTAGTATGTAAACAAAATTCAATTAAATTAATCTAGCCTGTCATGTAATCACAAACTGCAATATCAACCATTCTACACGCCTTAATACTAAATTCCACACAAGTAATCGTATGAGGATTTGCTACTAATGAATTAATTTGTACTTTCTTAGGTTAATAGTCATTAAATCTCTTGTGGCCTGGACCACCGTTGCTACCATTGCCCCTTCCAAAGTTGCTTCCGCGTTTGAATGAGCCGCCACCACCACCGCGGCCACCTCCGTATCTGTTTCTGTTCCAGCCTCCGCCGCCACCGCCGCAGCGGTCGGCCATGGTTTGGAGTTGAGGGTTTATTACCTGAAATAACATTAATTTGTTAAAAATGTCATATTATCAGTCAATAAATACCCACAGTTTAGATTTAAAAATGTTTGTCACAACATCTGAGGATGGGATCCAGACAACATTGTGTGGACACCGAAGGCATATAGCTGTCATTGATGTACCTCATACTCGCATTCATGTTACGCTATGTAGAAGCGTACCCATGCCAAAGGTATGAGGAAATTATTATAATTATTATGAAACATTCATAGAACACTACTGACCTGATTGGCTTCTTGAAGTACAGACACAAGGTCTTTGGCTTGTCGTGAGTTTGATGGCGTAAAGAAGGCATATGATGTGCCTTTTGATTTAGAACGCCCTGTTCTTCCAATTCGGTGAATATAATCCTCAGAGGAGTTTGGATAATCAAAGTTAATAACGTATTTTATTCCATCAACATCTGTGAAATAAACAAGTATTATTATACTGTTACAGCATTGGTGAGGTGAAAGGAAAAAGCTAAGAACAGTAATTAGATAACAAAACAAAGAAATCTACTAGTCGAGCAAGTTAACCTTCAAAAAATCTGTGTTATGTTATGGTAACTCATAGCTGTGTATTACTTACATGAATGAGTTACACAGATATGTACCAAATACAATCAATATTTGCCTCTCACTCAGAACCCTGGAGTCTTTGAAGGGCGTGATGTTAATTTATTTCAGTTTGTAAAATCTTTGTATTATTGATATTGCCCCATCCAAAACTCCATTTGGCCGAAATAGAAAACCCTTGACCTTCTGCCGATAACATCTCAACTGTGGTCAAGTTTTTCAACAATGCACATCGAAGAATCTTATCTCGGTAATCTGATTGTTATATACTTGTGCATCACCAGGTTTTCCACACTCTCAAGTGTATCCGTCCGTTAGATAGACGGACATACCATCAAGCTTTCCGGCCTCGGGTCCCATCACAGTGAAAGGCACTTATGAGGCACCATTATAATGACGAGTTATTGCATTCTACTGCTTAAGACTAAAGCATCATCTACAAATCCAGTGCAGTAGTGACTTGCCGAGTAAACTCTGGCAGTAATCGGATAGAACACAATAACTTTCCGCCAGTGCCTCTGAAAGTATAAACAAATGCAAGTTACATTAAAGGTATAAGTATAAACAGTTTGACAAGTAAGCATCCATTTTGAATTATTAATATGTTTTCTACAAACCCTGTAGAAAAACTAAAACTAGAATATTTACCAAGTCCTCTGGCTGCAACATCAGTTGCTACAAGTATACTGGCACGGCCTTGTTTGAACTGATATAGTGTTTCATCTCTCTCTTGTTGAGTTTTGTCACCATGCATGCACACTGCAGGCCATCCATATCGCCTAATATTCCTAGTGATATTTTCCACTTTCCTCTTAGTTTCTACAAAGATAATAGTTTTGGCACCAGGCTCTTGGCTTTGTCCAATTTCTTGTAAAAGTACATTTAATCTGCAAAGAAAAACTCATTTTAGAAAATGTTAACTTTCCTTGAAATATGCCTTATACAATATGTACTGGTCAGATCTTCTTAGAGGAAAATATTTTATTCTAATCAAAATACTATCATTCTAACATATATTCATCATTGTAACTTTCATAAAAAACAATTGTATTAGTGGATTGTACTAAAAAGCAAATTAAAGGTAGTACATACTTGTTTTCTTTTTCATGTTCCTGGCAGACATCTACAATTTGCAAGATGTTGTGATTGGCTGATAGTTGTAGTGATCCAATGTTAATTTGAAGGTAGTCTCCAAGGTAGTCCTCAGCCAGTTTTCTTACTTCTTTTGGCCATGTTGCTGACCACATCAAAGTCTGTCTATCTGGGCGAATCTGTTCTATGATTTTTCTAATTTGGGGTTCAAAACCCATGTCTAACATTCTGTCAGCTTCATCCAAGACCAAATATGTGCATCGTTGTAAATTGGTGGTACCCTTTTCTAAGAAATCAATAAGTCTCCCAGGGGTCGCAATTACAATTTCTACTCCACGTTCAAGATCACGGCCTTGTTCCCTCTTTGGTGCACCACCAAAGACACATGTGTTGCGCACATAAGCAGAGTTACCAAAATCAGAAGCAACTTGCTGAATCTGTTGTGCTAATTCTCTAGTAGGTGCAAGCACCAAAGCAATGGGGCCATCTCCACGCCTAATAGGAGGCTGGTTATTGATATGCACAATAGCTGGTAGGATGTAAGCAAGGGTTTTTCCTGAACCAGTCTGGGCAATACCAACTAAGTTCTTTCCTGACATAGCAATAGGCCAGCCCTGTGCTTGAATGGGTGTTGGGTCTTTGTAACCCATGTTGGTGATGCTCTGATTGACATAGTCAGGGAAGTTTGCTTCATCAAAATTTTGAATAGAATTAGGTACTTCTACACCACTGATAGTGATCTCATGTTTGCTTCTGTATTCTTCGACTTCATAGGGCGATCGGCTTATAACTGTTGGGTGGGGATTGTAGAAATCTTTGTTGAATGGCTGCAAAGACATGGAGTCCCAATTCGGACGGCGCATGTTCTGACCACCGGTGAAATCTTTCTTGCCGCCGCCGCCAAACCCACCACCAGATCCGCCAAACCTACTGCCGCCACCTCCTCCGCCACTTCCGCCGAACTTTGAACCGCCATTGCTGAATCGGGAAGACCCATTGCTGCTTCCAAACTTCCTCTCTCCACCGAATTTGGAACCGCCGCTTCCACCACGGCTATTGTTCCAACTACTAGACCTGATGAAGAAATTACTAATTAAGTAAAAGATAACAGTTGCAATAAATTATTATGGCAAACACGTGTTGTTTTATTAACTAAGCCAGGTAAACACGTGTATGGAACCGGTTTTATCGCTCTTATCGCGTTAATACCTACCGAGAAACGTGAATCATCTCGGTGCTAGCTATTCGTTACAATAATAATAACCCAACGCACCTATTGATCCAAATAGGGGACTGCGTCACTTTGCAGGGTTTGACACGCATGCGTGAAAGGAAAGCCACCATGGATCAATGAATAACGAGTTCACAAAATGGCGTGTCAGCGCCGAGCTACGATTTACCGGTGAAAATCACCATTTTGGTGGCAAGCGATAATGTGATTCAATGCGATGGTCTAGGTCTAGATTAATCGACTTAGTAATATTTTGCTAAAATTGTAAGATCATACAACTGCCAAGAACAAGTCACCGATCGATACAAAATATGCAGTGAACACGGGACACAGATGAATTTCATAAATATTATGAAATAAATGGAAATAAACGTGGTTATAACATGATCAATGTACACTATAGATACTTACATTTTGCGGGATGTGATTTATTCCACGATGTTAAAAGTAATTCAAGATTATTAAGTAGCAGGGTCGAACCTGAAAATAAAATGGACGATAGTAAAATTCACCACACACAGAACACGGTATTCTAATCACTTATTTTAATATACTGTCAAGTACTTTACACTTTAAAGACAGTATAAATCTACAATTTCTTATTTTAAAATTAAACATTGAAAAGAAATATAAAAATTAATCTTCAAGGGCAATTTAAAACACGTCCCACCTTGACCACTGCTAACGCCGAAAGGAGTGAAACGTTTGCCCACAGAACGAATTTAATGATTTTGTAGTGATGTTCTTTAAATTCGTTCAACTCATTAGTCGATTTATCAGTTACTTTTTTTGTTAAAATTCAAATTATGCTGGCTTCACACCCATGCCAAATCACTCAAATTAAAAAATTAAAAAAAATCACATACTAAAACGTAATAAGTGTAGTCTTACGCGTTCTATCAGCTGAAAGGATGCGTACGCGTCTCAACAAAACTGTTGTTTTCTAGACAAAGGTAGATTGGAGCTGAAAAATGTGAGTAGGGGATAAATGGTGATTTTTTTTGCAACTTTAAAGACCAGGGAAGAATTTGAAAAGCAGATATAATTAGCAGTCGGTAATTAAAATATATTTTCTTGTTGATTATAGAACCAGTATTTTAAAGTTCAAAACTTAAAAAAAAAACATACAATATTGTCGTTTATTAGATAGTAGTTCGTCATCGTTGTTATTTAGAAACTTTTTTATGTTCAAGAAGTTTTATTTGCAAACAAAACAACAAACAAAACCTATTGTTTTGTTGGTTGCGCACCAAAAACATCAAAAGTGAAGCCACTTTTTTATTTGTGGGTCACGAAGGGTTGATACTGAACGTTCCCCCTATAACTTGGAGAATTATATTTTAAGCGTTGCTAATATTTTGGAAGTCAGTAAAAGTAAGATAATGTAGAACCCTAAATACCTCAAAATGTGAATGAAAAAAAAATTAATGATGAATGTGAATACATGTGAACCTCAAATACATTAAAAATAAAACAGAAATACTTATCTCGAAATAATAATACTTATTCAAGTCTAATCGAATGGGGAACTTATAAATCATATCATGGCAACCCTCGCACTTAATGTGACTGGTCGACTCGCGACGTATTAATAACCGAACGAGGGGCATGGTTTAAGAGTAGGTATGTATGTGTGTGTGAGTGTGTATTTTACTTGCAGGAGCACGGTTTTGTGGCTTCACTTTTGATGTTCGCTGCGCGCTATCGTTGTTTTGTTGGTCTGAGGCAATACTGTAATAGGTTTGTGATGGTATCAAAACATTTCAAATATTGAAAATCTTCGATTGTATTTGTATTGGTCTCCATCAATTTTTTTGTTTTATTTTATCTTCATTCTATTGATACTCCGTACTGCACTAGGCCAGTTCTAGACAAAAGTGTAATCGTTGGTTTAAATATATATAATTAGGAACCGCTGTTTTCAAAATATTGTTGAGAATTTTTACTTATAACAAAGGTAAGGAAAATAAAGTAGGAAATAATAAAGTACAGCTTGGCAAAAAAAAGTGTGGAATAAATGAGGTCGCTAGTATCGCACCTGTGGCAACCCGGAATACTACGACTCAACAGTTTTTGAAATTTGTTATTTTTTAGTATATAAAAATCCCTATGCAGAGTGGGTGGTTCAGTCTTTCTGCTACGCAAACACCATGGAAGGCTTTAATGTCCAGTATTAAAACTATTAATAGTGGGCAAATGTGTATAACAACATGTATAAATGTATGCAAAGCAAAAGAAGTATGTAAGAATCGTAGCTTATCTATGGCGGTCTGTAGTTTCTGCCTACCAGCATGGGATAAAGGCGTGAGTATATATATGTATGTTATTACATTCATACATAAACTCACGCCTTTCGCTTCACGCCTACTGCACCACTTTCACGCAAGGATTCAGTACTCACTATTATACATAGTATTCAGGATTCAGTACTCAGTATTATAAGGATTCAGTACTAACTATTATTATAGGACCCGAGCTGCTTGTAAACGGTTCAGAAATCAAGAGGGTGTCTACTTTTAAATACCTTGGGCATTGTCTTGCCGCTGACCTCAAGGACGATGTAGACATTGAGAGGGAGCGCAGGGCTCTAGCGGTCCGGAGCAATATGTTGTCCCGTAGATTTGCACGGTGTACAGACCAGGTAAAAGTAACACTTTTCAAGGCATATTGCCAAAGTCTGTACACGGGCAATCTATGGGTCAATTATACTAAGAGATCGCTGGACGTCCTGCGCGTTCAATATAACAATGCTTTCAGGATGCTGTTGAGGCTACCTCGATACTGTAGCGCGTCGGAAATGTTCGCACAAGCCCACACCGATGGCTTCTATGCCATTTTACGAAAAAAAGCGGCGTCGCTACTGAGGAGAGTGAGGGATAGTCGGAACAGCATCCTGAAAACTGTAGCTGAGAGCGTCGGCTCTCCGATAATGCAGGAGTTTGTTCGGAGGTTGATATTTACTAAAACTAGGTAATAAGTTTTTGTTTTGTAATACTAACACCATATGAATTCTTTTGTCCGAAATAAAACTATTATTATTATTTTCATTATTTCACTATCATACATATAAATTATATTTTTAAATAAATTATGAATAATTATTCAAATATATTTTAAAATTATTAGGTCATCAAAAGGTGTATTATTTTACAGCTTGGCAAAAAAGAGTAGAAAATAATGGAGGCGCCACTGTGCTCTTCGTATGGCAGCCCGTGGCAACCGCATAGCGTACCAACCTAGTCTTGATAGTTACAACTTGTACAGCAACTATATCTTTAACACATCAACTTTTTTCGGGCAACTTTTTTTGTACAAATAAAATATAAGTAAAAAAAATAATAAAAAAATGGGGGAATACAACATAGGAACACTTAGGCGTCAAAGTAATGCTCCCCATCGCTGATATCTGGAAACGTGCCTAGAAAACTGGTAGCATTGCCAAAGAATAAGCCAACCGTCAATTAATTAAGTAGCCTTAATTTACTAAATATACGTTAAAAAAGTTACTAAATCCCAACTCTAATCCCATTTGAAGGTTATTCTTGTTTTATCATTCGTTTCATCATGATGTTCATTCATGTTCATCATTCCAGCTCCTGCTTTAGCTCCTTAGTCCTTTCATTCATTCGTTCACTCGTTAAATTGGAGAAGTTTGTGCGGTGATGTTCGTGTTTCTGTTATATTTTATAAGTGGAATTAACGGTTAATTTGTGATTATTTCGTGCATAAATTGTAATTTTATATCAAATAATGGCGATGCAACCACATAGCAAGAAAAGAGTGTGCTACTACTATGATAGTAAGTCTATTAAAGTTTGTTACCCGCCACAATGTTCGCTAATGCGTCCGTACTCATTTAAATTAAATAATCACTAAAAACATCGCTTATTTGTTGCAAGGAATACTTGTCGCTATATATTTACAATAATAATCGAATAAAATCCTGGATTGGGACCCTCTAGTCGTCTTGACGATTTTATGTACTTGTGTGATGCATCACTTTGTAGCGTCTGTACTGCGTTCTGCGCTCTCATTGGCTGTACGGCTTTTATTCGCATCTTGATATGTGTGGTACAGGTCGTTATGTGTCAAGCCATGAAATGAATTGAGTAACATATCCATATAAACTTAAAATTGGAATCTCATGATTTATTTGTTATTTTTAGGTGATATTGGAAATTATTATTATGGACAAGGACATCCCATGAAACCTCACCGTATACGTATGACTCATAACTTGCTACTTAATTATGGATTGTATAGAAAAATGGAGATTTATGTAAGTTTTCCTGTTAGCAACTTTTCCTCACTTGCCTAACCTCCTAATTTTATTAAATTGAGTACTATTGAAAACTATTTGTGGTAAACAAAAGTGTCGCACGATACAGAAACATAATTCATTACTTCAATACAGAGCTATGTTGCCACAACATGTTTCCTCAACATATAAACATGATGTCCAGCAACGTTTTTAAACTACTTTTTAATAATGTTTCACTACAAAGGAATTTATTTCTTTGATTATTAAAAGAAAACCTGTCTTCAAGAATAATTAATAATTGCTTTGGTAAAATCAGTTAATTCAATTACTGTTTTGGCTCAACATTACATTAAACTGCTGAAAATATGTAATGTTTGCTGCGAGGGACTGACAGTCAATATTTGTGTCAGGAACGGTAAGTCAAAATTCGACAAGGTTCTCAAGTTAAAATGGTGGAGAAATGTTTATGTGTGCATAGATTGATGGTGCTCCTTTACCAATAGTATGTGTAACCCAATAGAAAATGAAAGGGTACATCTTGTTGTTGTTGTGAAAGAACTTATCCATAGATTTTGTTTAAGTCTTTGAACGCCACGTCGGTCACACGTTGAACGCGAACAATTAAATTTCTATTGTGTCTGGTAGTTGGCAGTCAACGTGTTAAAACTGTTGAGTTAAGTGTAGAATACACAATCAAACTAATCTTCATTCATTTGTCTAGAATATTGAGAAAAATCTATTTAATAACCATTGGTTTATTATTTTCAGAGACCACACAAAGCTACAGCTGATGAGATGACAAAGTTCCATTCAGATGATTATATTCGCTTCTTGAGATCAATAAGGCCCGACAATATGTCTGAGTACAACAAACAGATGCAAAGATGTAAGATTTATTTATTAAACATTATGTATGCAAAAACAAGTTCCTTGTTTCTGCACCTGTGATATGAGTTTATTTGAGTCTTTTAATAATGAAATAGTTAAATTCAATTAATATTGTGCTTGACTAGCTTACAACAGATGGTTCCACCAAAACATACTATGAGAAAGATACAAGCTTTCAATTTTTTTTGGTTTCAATAAAATTAATTGAAACAAAAAAAAACATATATTTGTTTTCATTATTTGTTTTTTTTTATTGTTTAATTTTTTCCTGTAAATTAAAGTTAGTCCCCTTTTTGAGGAACATATTTCTAAATTTATTTGCATACACGATAATTTAAAAACAAAACAGAATTTTGGTGTTTAGTTTAAGCTAGGTAAATCGAATATTTATTTCTACACTTTTAGATGTTAAATTAATATTTAATTTCTATAGAATTCTTACCTGTTCAAAATCTGTCCTACTTTTAGTTTTGCTTAAACATCACTTTTGAAATGATCAAAACACAGTCTTGACTGTTTTAAATTCATGTTTAAGTCTAAACTTTTTATGTAAAATTAGTAAATAAGCAATTTCACTCCTATATTCTTTATAGATTATTACTGACATAAAACTCGCAGAAAGAACAATTGATAGTAGAAACACAGAATAATCTCATTAATTACCTAATGACCACAATGATTAGTGTCCTACAACCAAGCTTATAGCTTATCCTATAAGCCTGACTAGTAGACATCATGCGGTTTCACCCGCGTAGTTCCCGTTCCCGTGGGAATACATGGATAAAAAGTAGCCTATGTCACCTGGGGATAGAGTAGCTTCCCTATGTTGAAATAATTTTTCAAATTGGTCCAGTAGTTTAGGAGCCTATTCAATGCAAACAATTAAATCTTTCCTCTTTCAAATCTTTCATAAACTCACGCCTTTTTCCCGTGGGGGTAGGCAGAAACTACAGAGCGCCATATACTACGATTCTTACATACTTCTTTTGCTTCGTTTACATTCATACATGTTGTCATACACACACGCCGGTTGCGAGTACTACGCACCTGACCTTTCTGAAGACCCTCACCAATAAGTCGTTAGTCGCCTTTTATCCATCCTTTCAACGTGACCATTTGACATCGTGACATCTAAGCATACTCTTTTCAATTTTTGTTACTTCTTTCCTCTTTATAATATTGGTAATTTGGTATAGATATAATTTGGTAAAGTAAAATAAATAAATGTTAACTAATGCTGATAAGTGTTGCTAGTGAAATTAATATTGTTGTTTATTTTCAGTCAATGTGGGTGAAGATTGTCCAGTGTTTGACGGTCTCTATGAGTTTTGCCAGTTATCTGCTGGTGGTTCTGTTGCTGCAGCTGTCAAACTAAATAAACAGGTACGAATTGTCTTTGTCTTCTTATCCATGGAATTTTTCTCCCACAGAACTGTTTATTTTAAATTATTGCTGTGCTGAATTAGGCCATAGTCATGGTTAACAAATGTTGCTCAATATTGTTGCAGCAACATGTTTTTATATTGGTGGAAATGTTGCTGTCAACTCTAAATATGCAAATGTAGCACAACTTTTATTTATCATACTTGTACTGGATTAGCAAAGTTTTTTATATGGGATATTGGTAATGACTTATATTAAAGGTGCAAAAATAGGAGCCTCTTAATTTTGTCAACCAAAGTTCGACGGCTCAATACAACAATCTGCCGTCAATACGTGACGCTGGCAGAATAGTCGACATCGGCTCAGTTGCCAAAGAGGAAAAAAAAAAAAATTGTTAACAGGTGGTTGTTGTTGGAAGTAAATTCTTCGAAAACCTCCTCCTCGATATTATGTATTAAAGACAAGTACCTAATAATAATTACTTCAACAGGCTTCGGAAATCTGCATCAACTGGGGTGGTGGCCTCCATCACGCCAAGAAATCTGAAGCGTCTGGTTTCTGTTACGTCAATGACATAGTGCTGGGAATCTTAGAGCTGCTCAAATATCATCAGAGGGTACTCTACATAGACATTGATGTCCACCATGGTGACGGAGTTGAAGAGGCTTTCTACACGACAGACAGAGTCATGACTGTGTCATTCCACAAATACGGAGAATACTTCCCTGGAACTGGTCAGTAAAGTGGAATTCTTGTGAAATGTGGCTTATGGACACTAATGACAATCTTCTTCTCTTTTGACTTTTTGATACTTAAAAAACACACTTCAAATGTTCCGATAGAAATATAAAATCTGGATGAGCATACAGCAATGGTTGACGTGTGTTTACAGCTCCAGAGAACTCTTCATGTTTTGTAATGCAATCTTGAATTTGAATAAAAGTCTTTATTTTTTCTACATTTATTACACTAAATATGCTTACATAGATAAAAATTTGAAGTTGTTTTCATTTGTCTGACAAGTAACCTCTGTTATACAGGTGACTTACGCGACATCGGCGCCGGTAAAGGAAAGTACTACGCGGTGAACATTCCTCTCCGCGATGGCATGGACGACGAGTCATACGAGTCGATCTTCGTACCTATCATCTCGAAAGTCATGGAGACTTTCCAGCCCAGTGCAGTGGTGCTACAGTGTGGCGCTGACTCTCTCACAGGTGTGTAAAACAATCCTTCGAATGGCTAACTTATAATCTAGCTCTTTTTATAGTCAAAAGATTTTTTCTTTTTGCCAGTCAGCAAGGTTTGACGGCTGATATGACTGCAAGGTGAGCCGGACGTATATACTTATGCACCTCAAATATGTACTATGAATATAGTCGTATGTAATGAATGAAGATTTTAAAATTAGACTATACCATTGGAACTATATTTTCCATGCTAAATTACGTCAAGGTCTAAAAAGAACATCAAAAGTAGTATATATTTGATTTTTAACAGGTGACAGATTGGGTTGTTTCAACCTGACAGTACGAGGACACGGTCGGTGCGTAGAGCTTGTGAAGAGATTCGGCCTACCATTTTTACTTGTTGGAGGAGGAGGGTAAGTAGTCACATAAAAATAACGTATTATCCCAAAACGCCTGCTATGCACATTAACTTAAAGATAACATATCAGTGATTCAAGCGCGCTTGTGACATGCGTCTCCATTGTGATTATTGTTCTTACCCTATGAGTTTTCTGTTCTAATCGCCTTTTCTCTCTCTAGCTACACAATTCGTAACGTTTCACGCTGTTGGACTTACGAGACGTCAGTAGCCCTTGGAGTTGAAATAGCAAATGAGCTTCCATACAATGACTACTTTGAATACTTCGGACCAGACTTCAAACTGCACATATCACCAAGCAACATGTCCAATCAGAACACACCAGAGTATTTGGAGAAAATAAAGAACAGGCTCTTTGAGAATCTGAGGATGTTACCTCATGCGCCCGGAGTTCAGGTAACAATTATTTGTAATAAAAGAAAACAACATAGGTATTCGTAAATAATAATAATCTTTATTGACATAAATTAGTACATACATCTTTATGAATTCCCTAGCTCCTGCGATAGTGTACACCTTCGATCAATAATAGTACTAGATACAAGATCAGGAACAAAAATACCTCGCAAAAGTGTCCACGTTTAGACACGCATAAACAATTGCATTTCTTACTACGAATATAGAAAAATGTTTTATAATATTATCAAGTTCAGTTCAATAAAAACCTTGACACTCAAGCATAAAGTTTAATTACAAATGCAAAATATTTATGTCTAAGTCCTTCTGTCGTCGGAGAAAAGTAAAAGGAATAAATTTGAAATGTGACTTAAAAATAAAAGCCATTTTTATAATAAGTACAACAATATTTATTCTAAAATGAAACTTAAGGCCTAGAAAATAGGTTAAAAACGTTTTGTTCACAATTTCGTCTTTACTCTATTTTGGAACTAGACGTAGTTCTTGGTATGACATTTCAATGCTCAGAACACAGTAAGAATTGAGACGTAGAGTTGCAGAATAATCATATTTATTAAAATATTTCTTATGCGAGCGAAGGTTTGTTTTAAATGGTAGCAAATAATTACATTTGACCCATTTTAAAAAAGTAGTAGGCCTAAATTAGTACAATAGTTATTTTATTAAGACATTCCTATTAATTGTCTGCGGGTTGGCTCATTATAATCAAATCAACCCACCAAAAAAATTAATGCGTCTACTTTTGCATGCGATTTAGAAGTTTTCACATTAATATTATAAGGGCAAAAGTTTCTGAGTGTGAGTGTGAGTGTGTGTTTGTATGTTTGTTACTTCTTCACGCTCAAACGGCTGAACAGATTTGGATGAAATTTAGTATGGAAGTAGCTTATATTCTGGATTAACACATAGGCTAAGGCTACTTTTAACTACTCCTGGTTTACGCGGGTTAAACCACGGGGAGCAGATTGAATGAAATCAAATTATTTTAACCGACTTCTAAAAAAGGAAGAGGTTATCAATTCGGTTGTATTTTTTTCAGGTTTTGTGACCTCAATACTCCGTCATTTAAAGACGATTTTCAAAATTCTTTTTTTATTTGATAGGGTATATAAACAGATTGGTCCCATTTGTATAAAAACTCATATCTAATGAGGGGCCCTTGAGGAATTGAGGGAACTCTTCAAAAAATATAGGTACACACGTACCGATTTTTACATTTTTAGTAACAAATCGAGCATTTTCATTTAGAAAGTAACATTTTGTGAAAAAAAACTGATGAAAAAGACAGGCGACGGAACTCTTCAAGACATAACAGCAAATTGTTCGCGATTGCTACAGTAAGATGTCTATGCAGAGTTTTTATATTTGCATAACATAACATTACGCCTGGCTATTTTATTAATGATACTAAGCGTAAAGTCAAACTCCATCATAAATGGACAGTTTCACGATGTGATCTTTTATACGCGGAATTTAGTGCTCTGCGACGGGACCTTACGGGAGTAAGTCAAGGATCAGTGTTAGGACCGCTTCTATTTCTGATCGCGATCAATGTCCTCATTTCCAAGGTTAAGTTTGCCAAATGCCTGCTATATGCTGACGACCTTAAGCTGGTCGCACAAATCCGAACGGAGGAGGACTGCAAACTCCTACAAAGAGACATCGACGCCATCCATGTGTGGAGCATTGCGAACAAACTACTGTTCAATACAAGCAAGTGCTTTGTTACGACCTATGGTAGAGGGTAGCGGCCAATTCGTTATAACTACAATTTGGGTGGCCACGCTATTACCCGTGTTGTCACCATAAAGGATTTGGGAGTGACTTTTGACCGGTGTTTGACTTTTCGAGACCACGTCTCTACACTTGCGAAGGAATCTTTTAGGCGCTTAGGATTTGTCTTACGTAATGCTCGAGACTTTCGCAATCCTAATGTTGTTAGGCTGTTGTACGCGGCTTTGGTACGAAGCAAGCTGAAGTCAAGTGCTTATGTTTGGCACCCCTATAACGCGACCCAAACACTGATTCGGAAAAGGTACAAAAAACATTCCTTAGATGCCTCTTCCAAAAGATATACTACTTCTTTCCCTACATGTATCCTACCTAAACTATCTTTTAGGGACGTTAGGCTTTAACTCGCTGGAGGTGAGAAGAGGTTTTGATCAACTCACTATAGCCTGCAAAACCCTACGGGGACGTATCGACTGTCCTGAACTCCATGGTCTTTTCTGTCGACTAATTGTGCCCGGCAAATACATAGGCCACTGTCAGAGCCGTCGGCACAACCTGTTCCCGCAACTGCCAGCCAAAACCGTAGCCAGAGCGGAATCCCCAATTTGTCGTATTCTAAAGGTGCTGAATGCCCTTCTTGCTGCCAACCCTGATTATGATGTGTTAGCGGATGAATGGATTAAACTAATGCGTGTATGCCTGGTGTTCTGTGAGAGTAAGTATGCCAGGGAGTCTTCTGTTCCATGTTAGTTTTATTTATTTTTTAATTTCTTTTTAATACTTTTTTTTTCGTAATTGTAATTGTATCTATGTTACTTAGTGTAATTGGTGTTGTACCGTATTAAGTAACTATAAATAAATAAATAAATAAAAGGGGCCCGGCAGAGATGTACAGATTAATGTTTAGATAGAACTTCTTTAGCAATATTGTTAAGCGATTTCAATGATTCTTTGAAGTTTTGAAAGACTTTCTTGACACACGAAGAAACTAAAAATGGCAAAACAAAAACTTTTTTACAAATAATAAACCTTCTTAAAAAAACACCGCCAGGTGAAAAATAACTCAATTTCGAAAGTCAGTGGCCAATAATGAACGAAACAAAACTAAAGTAGCATTAACCGAATTTAACCAACAAATTTTTAAGTATTAGTAACAAATTATTAAAATGATTACAATACAAATCTACTCCATGCATCTGCTGTTCAGTTAAACAAAAGTTTGTGCAAATGTTGGCGAGCATTGGTCAAACATTTGTAGCGGTGGTTTAAAATCGGTAATATTGTTAAAAAATTGATATTATTTGTTAAATTATAGCTTAAAATATAACTTATTCTTCATGTCCTTACTGAAAGTAAAATACTCCGGCCGAATAATTACGTTTTCGGGGATTATTTTTGCAACTGTTGAATACACACTGCGGCATTGTGGGACGTGTTTACATTGGTCGTGTTTCAAGCAAACAAAACAAAATACCAACCCCGGTTTCTATTGAGCTTATATTTACCGAGACGGATTTTTGACGCCGACCCGACATCTAGTGCTATTATTGATCGAAGGTGTACACTGTGTTACAGGTGCTACTGTATTCCCAGTTAAATATCATTTATGGTAACAAAGATAAAAAAAGAAACAAAAGTACTGAAGGAAAGAAATTAACTATTAAGATTAAAGATAAAGTGATAAGTTTGTATTGTGTGAGCGGGCAAGAAGAGCTCTCACGTATTGCGAAAATTGTAACATTACAATAGTTTATCGGAGTTTTTTCAAGAAAAAAATTAAATTACAGGTTCAAGCTATACCCGAGGATGCGGTCAACGACGAATCTGAAGACGAAGACAAAGTTGACAAAGACGAAAGAATGCCACAAAGTGAAAAAGTATGTACTTTTTCATTTAGTATTTACAGTCAAAATTATTATTATATAAGGAAATAAGTTAATTTTTGTAACTTTTCCAAATTAAATTTTAAAATTCTGGACTTCAAACAAAATATTTGTTTTAGTTCCCCAGAAGCAAGTTAGCTAACGCCTTCTTTTAAATAGATACTATTTGATTTCCCATATGCCGTAATCCATAATCTTTTTGTTACCAGGACAAGCGCATTACTGGTGACGGTGAACTGTCTGACTCTGAAGACGAAGGGGAAGGCGGGCGTCGGGACAACAGGTCGTACCGGACGCAGCCGCGCAAGCGACCGCGTCTAGACAAGGACGGATCAACAATCAAGGATGAAATTAAATGTGAGTTACATTTTTGCATTACACTTTAACAATAGTGAGACCAGTAGGCCAGTATTTAAAAAAAAATGCCAAACAATTTAACTGGAACATATCTTGCTTATGTACAGTAATTAAAAAAGGAAGTGAACGTCAGCCGACTGACTCGTCGTGTCAGTAGACATCAATTTATTAAATTGTCTTACAACGCGAGGACGACTATCGTCTAGTGCCAGGATTTCCCCCTCTTCAATCTATAAATAATCTCGAGACTATTAATCGTTCATTTTTTTCACCTTGCATCTCAATTTCAGGGACTTAAAGAAATATATGCAACAAGTTTGTTTTAAATCAAATATTAAAGTTTCTATGTATTCGTTTTTAGCGGAAGACTCAAAGGATGACCTCAAAAACGTCAGCAGCGTAGAAGAACCAAAGAAAGACTTGCCACCGAATCCCTGATGTTTGCGGTAAACACCGAGTTGTACAGTTCACTGTCATGCAATAGTCAGATAGGTGCGACGAGTCTAACACTGGTGTTTATAACAATGAGCGCGTTGACATCGCGAAATCACGAATGTCGGTATTATGATTTTCAAAGTAGAAGCTCCAACAAAGAAATATATATTTGATACACACATGAGTGCTGAAGTATGAGTAAAGATCTCAAATTTTTAACCAATAGTTCCTCAGTCATGACGTACCAACACTTGCGAGCCATGAGGCAAGCCACGGTCACATAATCAATATTTGAGACTTTATAATGCCCTTGTTAATTGTTGAATTCCTCATTTACACAAGTAGCTTCAGCTAATGTTAAGAATTTTGTATGTATTTAATAATAATAATATAGTTATAGTCCACATTTTTCATGAAATAGTCAATTTGATTTTGAGACAACAGTTATGACTCTTACGAATTCTCAAACTTGTTGAAACGCTGAATTTTATAGTAGTAATTTGTTATAAATTTATAATAGATAGATCTGCAATACAGCGTTTCGCGTTTGTCCATCAGCTCTGTCTCCAAGGACAAGGTGAAGTTTCCGTAGTAGCAGTACATACAGAGAGGCTCATCGACGCACAAGCTGATACTAAACCATGAGTTCAGGAACAAGGTTCTGATTTCCAGAATCATTTACATGTTGAACATTTTTTTTTTTTACTTCGAAACGCAATAAATCATGATTTGTATCGAACTCAGTGAGATTTTGAAAGTAAAGTTAATAATAGACTTTTTAATTCGAATTCTCATTGTGTTTTTCTTTACAAATTTAAAACAAAAATCTGATAAATCATATTAAATCCAAATGCATTAAGTCCGCCTTCGTACAGTTTATTTTACTAGTGCATAAAGTTTTCATAAATAAATAAATCGCGCGTCGATGTCCCTATGTGCTTTACTATGTCCGGGCCTTGGGCATTGCGGCAAAATGGTTAAAGTTAGTGTTGCATCAGAAATCAGCCATGGGAAGAGGCTAAATGCTGGTCATGGAAACTAACATAGGCTATCTTGATACGCATTTTTATGACCAGCATTTGCGGCGGTGTTAACATTTTACACATTCTACGTGTAGCTAGCACATTTTACCGATTTCTTGTAATTAGAGATGGTTTTACATTCAAACGAGTTGCAAAATCACAAGTACTTTCTTAAAATGTCAACCACCAATGGTTGTTTCTTCTAGTATAGGAGTAATTATCTCGTTAGTTGTATTTATTTTATAGAAGTGACATTTAATATTGCATTCTTTTGTTTTCAAACGAGAACACTACGTGTCTTTTATACATTTTATAATATTACACAACATTTTGCCTTGTAGCGCAATGTTCAAGTTGCGTATTACGGTTACATTTTCCTTCTGTTCAATAATTATTATTAGAAGTTCATTATATTAAGTACGATTTAATTGTTTATAGTTTGTCAATTATTTTTTGTAGGGACTGTATGAATTAGGTTTTTTTTAAATCGTAACATTCATAACATTTCCTACGAAGCCTCCAAAATTAACTACACTGTCCTTTAAATGTTGGGGAATTTTAGTTTATCAAATATTTATTCTCATTCGATTATTACACTTTCTTGCAGCATGCAAATGTAGGTTTTGTAAACCAATTACAAGAGTTTGATTCAGTAACGACTTTGAAATATCCACGTAACAGAAAATGTAGCATTGTGAAATGAGTTCATCTTTAGAAAAATTAATTCTCCCCCAGGGGCAGTCGGGTAAAAATAAGGCTCTTGCAACGAATTGCAAAAAAGTTAGTGTTAGGCCTACGTTTTTTTTTTACGAGTAAATTCACTGTGTAAGTTACAATTCTTTATCAGGTAAACTTTATTTTGTTTCTATAATGTGAGTGATGATGACGAATATTTGTGATTATTCGCATTAAATAGAATAAGACTGTAAATATATTTTTTATTGTTCAATATATCAAAATGTGTCCTATTGCCTTGTTTCATTGCTTACTCTGCATTATCTCTATCCAGTAGTGATGACGCGTATTAGAACAAGTATAAAATTGAAGTATGGAATTGTAGCTGGTGACACTGTCTGTTTTCCGACGGGGAAAAAAGCTTGAGTTTCTTTGTGTATATGTTAAGGATAAGTAAATAAAACACAGAAATTGTATATTGTATGTAATTTTAAACGATTATCACAACGCTCTAGACATAAATTGCACCATAAAATAAAAGTACCTTAAAATCAGTCTGGTACCAAAGAGCTAGATAAAACCAACTAAATTGGAATGAATATAAAAATACTATGAAATAATTTAGCAATATACATCTACCTCAAATCAGTAATTTCACATACAGGAAACTCCAGTACGAGACAGCCTTAATGAATTCAAGAGACAAATGAATGTAATCGTTTTACAAATATTTACTCTAATGAACACATAACTGTATGGGGCGAGTCGTCTAAGTTCACCAAATTATCGCAAAATTGAACCTTACATACATCTGCAAGTGCACTAATCTAAAAATTCACTTCACGTTTTGAACTTCATTTTAAAATCACACTTTTTAACATTTTCAAAATACTCCACGTCTAATTTACAAAGGAATGTAAGAACTGGAAGTTGTCTGTCATGGTAAATTATATTACAAACGAATTGTTCCCACAATTCATATAAACGGACGTAAATAAATTGTGCGTAATTAATTATATAGGCCTTTTAAAATATGACTAGTTAAGACCAATTTAGTTTCTGAACCGAGTTCCTAACTTACCAATGCTGAATTCCCATGGATTATAATTATCTACATCATATTTTCATACTAAAATTGATAGTGTTTTAAACCATATTTGTAAAATGATGGCCATTCACGTGACTGGAAACTTGACACAGCACTAAGTTCGATACCAACAAGGGTTTATTCCGTTATTCCGAGAGCTATATACATGGTGGAAGGAAAATTGCACATCCGAACACCATGATTTCTCTGCATCATTTTGGAACTTTGAAATTAGGGAAAGTCAACGAAAAGTACCAATGGTGCCATTGGTACTTTTCGTTGACTTTCCCTAATTTCAAAGTTTTATCAGATTAAATTTCTTCCAAACTATAGAAATGCGTAATTAAGTCAGTGACTTTAATTTACTTTTCAAGTCTCTCAAATCTCATAAGTTTAGCTAGGAATGATGATTTTTATCATGGTTCTTAACAGTTTCAAACTTAAAATGACTTAAACCGACGAATAATTTAAATGTTGGTAATTCTGAATCATGTACAGAGCTCACGGTATCACTATGTGCGGCCTTATCCTTTCCACCTTTAAAAGAGAATGAGTGCACTATATTATTATTGTTTAACCGTGCCCGATCTTCCAACAAATTTCACGCTGCTGGTCAAGTATAATGTCATTTATGAGGTCACAAACACACACCGGAAATAGTTTCTCTTATACGGTTATACTTTTTTGGTTGTCCAAATGAATTAAAAACAATAATATAAATCATTATGGCATGTTAAGAGTACTATGTTACACCTTGGCCCTTTTCTAAACGTAGAGTAAAGTTATGAACAAATGTATCCCCGAAAAATGTATGGTAAATCCAGAGGTCCTACTAGTAGAACTTTACTTTGCGTTTATAAATAAAGCGGTTAGTGTCACACCTTAGTCAACGAAGCAATATATCAACCTTAAATAATCTCCGTTTAGAAAACGTATTATTGACTGCAATAATAATTAACAATAAATGTGGAATTACCCTACATACGCTAAACGCGTACCTACCAATATTAGAAGACTTGTGCGTTAGTAGGTAACCATGAATCTATGATCAAAAGCTTTCATGCAGCTGAATAGTCAATCACTCCGATTTTCTGTCGCCAGATGCGTTTTATTAAATCTAACTATGTAGCTAATTTAATCAATGTCCAAAACATTGTGAAAGTTCGTTACAGAAAGTAGCACTCGTTTAAAACATGATTAATGAACATGGAAGAAATATTGTCTGTCAAGATACGTCGGCAAGCTCATTGGCAAAGCAGAAACCTGTTTCAATGTAAATAAATATTAATCTCATGAGATTATATTACAAATACTTTTATAAAGAAGAAATAATAATTCATTACATCAAATAATATATCCCACTGAAAATAATATGTCCGTTAGTGGGAAAGGTTACGAATATCTATAACATAAATTATAAGCGATTAAAATATAATAATGACTACACGAATCAGTAACATAATACTAACTGAATCACAGTAAATAGAAAATGATTATAATATTTTATTTTATACCTACTATAAATTACTTGGAATTATTATGACCGTGTTATCATCAATTCATTAAGTCCTTAATGTTAGAAGTTAAAAATGTATCGTTTTCGCACAGTAACTAAAACGGCGATCGGTTTTATTCAAATACAATATTAGAATCCTAATCAGTAACTATTTTACTGTCTAAAACGTTAACATTCTAACTGGCACAATTGTGAGCATCCGAGAATAAAATCCGTCTTTGTGTAACTTCTGGACATTGAACCCTGCTCAACTTATCACGAACTGTCTCCGTCACGCTGACTGCACCCGAGCTTGGCTTAGGTTTCAGTGCCCTCTGTGGAAAAAAAAAACATAGGTACTCATTCCAAACAAATTTTATAGGGGTAGCAATCTAAGAAGTGCATTTTGACGTTTCTCTCTTTTTGTGTCGCTATAACACGTCGTGTAAGTCTAAATAAAAATCTAAAAATCAAATTCATGGTCCTAATTAATTATTACGGTACCCACACACTATAACGATGGGTTTCATTAGTAAGCGGTAAGATTAACTTTATGTTGAGAAAATGCACTCAAAAACACGAATAGGGTATATGCATGTAATTTTTTTATATTTTTAATTCACTGTTTACAACGTTTTAACATAGTAAAAAATATAAACATATTTAAAAATTGCTGTAATGAAGCTTAAAAAAATATTTAAAATACAGAATAAATTTGAGCTGTTTAAACGCTGCCATTTTCGCGCGCCATTTCGATTACGTCATTTACTATGATCCTATTACTATTACTATGGGTGTTTTCGTTCTTTTAACCATTTCACCATGAAAAAAGCTCAAAAAGCAGATTACCGGTATTGCTTGTACCCGAATGCAATAAACATTATTAGATTGTGCTTTTACAAAACCAATTTCAGTAATTTTTCTTAATTTTTTTTTATAACCTCACTGTGAAGCTAAAATTAGACTTGAACATTAAATTAGTTCACAACACACACGGCAATAATTATGTTTTCCAAAAAAAGTCCATTCCAATACTTAATGTCATACTTACACATTGTATGTTTGTAGGCGTTGAGTTGTTGTCGTAGTATTTGACGTCAAGTTTCGTTATAACCAATGGTGATGCGTTTCACAAATTTGAATTTCCCGCGCTTAATTCGCACTTTTATTCTTAGTTTTAAATAATTATAACGCTATTAAAAAGTAAAATAATGATTTGGTTCATATTTTCTGCCATTAAAGATTTGGAAAAAAAATATTCGAACCATATTTAAATTACATGCATATTCCCTATTCATCACGGAGGACGGGACATCATTGTAACGTTATGTCGTTACGTTGGTTACCGTGTCGTGACCGTCAAAAGCCCTTTTTTCACCGAATTAAATCGATTTACTTTAAAATGGTTACTTTTACAAATACCACATCAAAAAATTAGATAAATGTGTACAATATAAATGTATTATAACAATCCAAATACAATAGTCGATTACGATCTCTTGATTATTTGAGTCGATATGTCTCAAGAATCGGATTTTATACCAACCGATTGTTTTCCCCGTCACGACATATTTTTTTATTCTAACTGTCAAAATGCACTTCTTAGATTGCCACAAGTTTAATAATAGAAAGTAGATATGCCAGATATATTAGAATCGTACCTGGAGTTAAAGGATGATCTCGTAACATTGAACCTGGAAAACAAATACAGTGAAATTAATATAAAACTACAAAAAACAGCAACAATTTCTAAGCGGTAGGTATAGTCAAACGGAATGTAGACAACTACTTTTATAATACCAAATCTTTATTTAAATTTGTCACACTACACTAAGCACTACTAATGTAAAAAATATGGTTTTTAGGGTACTACACTAAAATGGCGTTGAACTCAACCACTGAGGGCTTTCCGCCCATTTAGTAGTCGTGATTTTTCCCCTACCAAGGTACGAAAGCCTAGGCGGGTCAGTCTGACTATCTGGTTTTTATACCAAAGCCTACGATTACTAAAATATAATTACTTGCATACTGACTACTACTAAATACCTACATTTTAACTTGTATCTAAGTATAAACTACCAAATACAACATGTAGTTAAATATTTCTTTCAGTGCTTCCTGAAAGAAATATTAAATTTCAAAAATATTTATTACCTTCTTACTTGTGTTCTGCGTTAATTACAGTAATAGATTTATGATTTGTTATTTGTTAAAAATGGTGGCATTCTGTTACTTTGAAGACATGCAACTCGACGCCAGATCTTATTTTAAGAAGTGTAGAGTGCAAATGAATGTTATCATGCAAATATATGACTTGCGTTACTAAGTTTCTGAATGCAGCGCTAATAACAGTGCCTAGCATACCTAAAAATAATGCTACGCATTTTATCCACAGCGCAATAATACAAACGGTCAAATTATTGTTTGGCAAGCGAGTGCGTACCAGAGATGTTGCGAATTTTCGCATCTGCACCCGCAAATGCGGAGCCTGCGCATAGATTTGGACTTCTGCATCCGCATCCGCAATAATCAATGCGGATTTTCATGCGAATGCGAATAGAATAGAAAACTCTTTATTGTACACCATAAAACTTACAAATTATAACTTTAAGGGCTACATAGGGTGTTACAATGGGCGGCCTAATCGCTTAAAGCGATCTCTTACAGACAACCTTTGGAGGGACTTGATAGTGGAGGAGAAAAGATAAGTAGGCAGTTTGTGGTGTAGGTACTATTTACATAAATATTTACCATACATGACTATCTCAATAGATGTATAAAATAAGCATAAATAAGAAAAAATAAAATAAATACAATACATACATACTAATCATTTAAAGAGTAACGAACTGTTATGTCATACACGCAGCGACAAGAAAGAAATGGGCGGGGCCGGCTAGTGGTGCGTGCCGTTTGCAATTGATAATAGAATCAGAAAAGGCGGACATATTACTCTTTACTAAGTAAACTTCTATTTTTAACTTCACTTCGTCCGCAACATCCCTGATACGTATGTAGGTATTATTTACTAGTAGGTATAATTTATTTATTTAAATAAGTACCTATATTCATCTTCGCCTGTATGTAGCGCAGGTATTTTAAACATATTGATAAAAAGATATTGGGAGAGGCTCACAGGAACCTACTAAAACAAGTACACTGAAATTGTTAAAATGTGAATAGAAGAAAATTAACTTAGTTTTCAAGTTTAAAATAATCGTGTTTTCAGTAACAAAGCATGCCGTTAAAACAGTAGCACACATAAAGCTGCGCCAAGCGTTTACCTATACAGCGAGACGGCACAGGGCACAATCGTTCAGTAAAGAATAGCGTCTGAAAGTTGGTTACTGGTTAGTGCGGCGCCCGGCGTGATGCCCACGATGCTGCCGCCGACGCACCCCTCCACGCCTTCTGTAGACCACCACCAGAACGTCAAATACTAACCACAGGTTATCACAACGTGATAGTCGCCTCACATCATGTTCATAAGTTAAAGATATGATTTGGTTGACAGACAGATTTTTATTGAAAAAACAAGGTAAACGTTTTGCAAAAAAGTATGACAAAACGTGATGTTTATCGCTCAAGTGCGATCGTACGGACTGCCTGCCTGCCTGCCTGCCTTCAAAGATTTTGTTCGTAAAATAAATGTGAATCAATCATGAAATGCTTACAAGGCATACATGTAGCATGTCATATTGTGAGTTCACATGTTAAGTTATTTCCAATTATAATTTGCCACCACCAGAAAATAACTTTAACTTGTAATCACCACTGGAAAAGTGTGTCAGTAGAAACGTTATTAAACAAAATTTTCTTATCAATTCCATTTGAATGTAAAAATCATTTTAATATTACACAGCAGCAATAAACACACATGAAGAAAAAGACTATTATATATTACTAGATGGTCACAAAATAAAGTTAAATATTATAATGAAAGATGCGTGTTAAAAGTAAAAATATAAAATTGTTTGGCGTTTATCATCAAATCATTTGCTAGGTCATAAATATGTTAAGATAAAAGTTAGCTTCTACTAAAATATACTTTAAAGTTACATATTTAAAAGTTAATATGTGATAGAGATGTTCAACCGATTTATTATGATAATTTAATATAATGGGATAACCTATTTGAAATAGAACTACCCACACAGTAATAAAATATACATTATAATAGCCAATCGCAACATTATAGCGTTGGTGTATGGGAAAAATCAAGCAGTTTGTGTTCTATAACGTGATATGGAGCAATGCTGGAAATGTCTCCTAAATTACAAATATACTGCAGAGAATGTGGGATATCTGTTAGGACATACTGAGGAGGAGGTGGAGAAGGAGGAATTGTTTACCATGCAATTGCTGCTGTCTACCATCTTATCGCAAATCGAAAGTTATTAACCCTACGATGGTAACATAATTTAAATAAACACGCATGGTAACTGGGGTGTCATGTCACCCCATAACAATAAATTGAATAATAAACTTTTGTTTAATGAAAAATAAAACTTTATATTCTCGATTTATTTTATTTGAGATCAATGAGTAACTAAATTAAGTATTTAAGATTAAGAAAAATAACGTTTTTAGAAATGTATATACAATTGCGACAAATTTGCACACGAAATTCAGGGCACACGGGTTTTTGCATTATGAACAAAAAATCTTCACTTTTTTGTCATTCCTTCGAGGACACAACGCACATCGAGCTTGCTTCTTCAATTTGGCGGGGGATTTACTTGCTGAAACTTGTTCGGGGACATTTAGAATGGCCCTTATATTTTCCGTTAATTGTTGAGGTAAGTTTGACTCCATACGTCGATTCATATGCGGCCCAGCTTACTGCAATTCTAGTTTTTTTTTAGAAAAATACTTCTAAATTTACTAGCTGGCATGTTTGGGTGCTAAGCTTCTAGATAGAGAACCATATATTAGATCCCTGCTTGATCTAACAGGCTGCATCTTTATCGAAATGCACAGAGAGGTTATCTTCATTTTCAGAAGCTTCCTTCTTCTCTAATGGCTTTGTTTCACTCTCAGCATCCTGAGCAATATTATTTAAGTACCGCTCCAGCTCTTCATCATTACAACACGCCATTATAAACTGAAAATTACAAAATAAAAAATATACATCTAAAAAAAAATACCTGCATAAATAGTAACAGGGGTGACGCAACACCCCACACATACCTGCAGAACGAAATCGACGTGTTGTAGCTCCCACCGCGCAACGGGTTCTGATGGCTCATGGTCACTTAAAAGAATACACAAAATGCTAGATCGAGACAGTAACTAATTCTCGATGAATCGGCGCGTGATTTCTCGCGTGGGGTGTTGGGGCACCCCTGTTACCATCGTAAGGTTAAATCAAACTTGTAAACTTTTAACCATCACACTATAAATTCACATTATAAAGGCGAAAGTTTGTGAGTGTGTAAGTTTGTTACTTCTTCACGTCTAAACGGCTGAAGGGATTTGAATAAAATTTGACACATACCTAGATAGTTTGTAACCTAGATTAACACACAGGATATTTTTACCCCGAAATTCCCACGGTATCGAGACTTACGGGAAACCGCGGGGCGCAGCTAGTTGCTTTATATGTTTGAACAAAAGACCTGCTAAAATTCGTAAATAACGCAATTAATGTTTTTGAATTGTCATAATGAAAGCCATGAGCATTGATTATGTAATACGCAATTACCCTAATATAATAGAAAATATCATCGACTTTTCGAATTAATTTATGATGGCGGCGGATGCATTCTCGAGAAGATTTTTTCTTAGAGGGGTAATACAACTAAATTAGAAAATACTGAGACATGGTACAAATAGACCATAGTTTTAATTAATTGCAATATGCATGAACGAGCCGGGGCGAGAGTGGGAATGATGCGAGCAGATTTAAAAAAAATGGCGACTCATGCAGAAAAAAAAACATCAATGACGTCATGCGATATCTCACCAGTAGTACAAGCGGCGTTATTGTCTGGGTTCACGCCGGCCACGGACCACGGCCGCGCCTTGCCAGGAGTGCGCACGCACCCGTTCCCTATTCACACGCACTCGTTACACACGCACACAGCGAAGTCATACTTGTTTTGTGCTAAATATTTGAACTTTGTTGTATGTTAGAAGCCGAGCGAAAAAACGCGTTGTTTATGTTTAGCTTATTATGCAATGCTAAACGGGCAGAAGTACCACATGATAGAAGTTATGACCAGCTGATATGTAGTCATTTTGAAGAGGCAAAGTTTATGATGGATGTTGTGCCCGTAATTTCACCGGCACTAGTCCCAGATAGTATAATTTATTCGTATACAAATTATGAAAAAAGATTATTATTCCTGAGTTAGGTATAAATATATCTTTGCTCGAGATTGTACGTCTCCAGACGAAATCTTTCGTAATAAAGAAGACACAGAAAAGCAAAAAAGTTTAAATATTTTGCACACTGACCTTTCTTGAATAAGTTATTGTAAAAACAATGTAAATGGCCATAGTCCAGTTATAGGATATGATGGTCCTGTGAAGCGTACACTCACACCAGCGTACAATTTGCACATAAGCTGTGATAGCACATTTAGAAAAGGCGGTGAGGGGTACAATCACTTTTAGGCAAATACTATCAGATACGAGTTACTATGTAATGGACCTTTTGGACCGAACTTTAAGGTTGGTATTTAATTGGGACTGAGCCGTTTGGCGTATTACAAGACAATTGAAATCAGACAAATGTACGCGATGTCTATAAACAAGTAACAGGTATGCAATGCCCGATCAGATGCAAAAGATCCAGAACTCAATCAGATAGTATTGTTAAAAAGAAGCTAGAGCTTTGAACCAAAATTATTACACCTTTGTTTTTTTGCCAGCCTGATTTTTTGTGATTCACCTAGCCTCCATTTATTTGTAAGAGATTTAATGTTACCCTTAAATATTCTATACTCGCGCAAGGAACGTCTGCTTGATTCAAGGCAAAATTACTTTCCACAATGTGTTTTCAAAAGTTTACCAAACACACAACAATAAAAAAATATTCATGATGAGTTTTGATAATAGTAATTAACACATCGATTCATAATGTATAAAAATATATATTTTATTGTGTTTGCTTGCACACATAGTGCAAAATAATTTAACAGGTGACACGCAAACTTTCTTGTACGAATACAGTATACTTAGGTTTGCTTACCCATAGTGTTGACGTTATCGGAGGACCGCGATGGTGGCGGAGTAGACGCCGAGGTCTTGATGCCTACATTATCGGAAGATTTGCAACGTGATACTTCTGTAAAGAATAAATATGAAGAGCAAAATTAATAAAGCCTTTGTTTTTACTTATATTTAAGTACTTAAGTTTCACACTTCCTATAATGGAACGGTGTTTAAGAAAAAAAATAACAAACGTCTTTACTAAATAATGATTTAATTTCGACTCTTTTGTCCGCAAACTACATGCATAATGAAACTGGACAATTTAGATAATCAATCTAGCTGGTGCCCCCGACTTCGTCTGCGCAGGATTAAAATTCGAGGAGTTATTTTCTTTACCAAGGTATACCAAGTTTCATCAAGCTCTACGGTCTAGTCGTAAATAAATTATCATTTTTTATTGTATTTATTATGGTTCACTATTTGCCGATAATGGCTTTCACATAAAAGATAGATATATACTGTCGCAGGCTTTTTTGTAGGACTATAAAGGATTATCATTTCGATTATATATGTGCAACTCTTACGGTTTTTGCAGCGCACGCAAGAATAGAATAGTTTTTCTATATTACTTGACACTTATCTTTATATTTTGGACAATTGGACGAACACACAAATTATGTTTATAAATTATAGCCTATACATATGTTATTGTAACGTATAAGCTGATGTTTATAATAATAATATATCATTGTTTGTTTATTTTTCTTATCATTGAAAAGTAAGTTTCATTTAAATGCATTCAAGAATTGGAAGGATTGTTTAAAGCTCTCTCACGTCGCGTACAGCCCATTGGTGCATAAGTCAAACGGAAACCGGTTACCTGACGTTCAAAGGGAAGAAATGAGCTTGTAGACTATTTCATACAAATAGACTGACACAACGATCCGCATTTAATTACAGAAATAACTAAAATGTTAATAATCCTATACTTACCACATTCTAATAGAACCGGCGTGCTTTCACCAGATGTCACGCTGTACCTGTAAGACATTTTTTGTACAATATTAATTAATTACAATTTAAGTGTAAATAAATCAGGTGTAAACAATACGCACAAAGATAACAAAATGACCGATTAGTAAAAGTATTATTGTCAGATAGAATTCTTCTTTGTTTTAATCTATAATACTTAATTGAATTGTCTTGACAAAGTTCCTTAAATTTTAGTTGCAAAAACAACGCAAATGCGGGTTTTTGTAGTCAATAGTTTACAATGCCGTTTAACCTGTCGTGTGTAGCACGTAAATGGGATTTTATGGGATTTGTAGCTCCCGTCGTTTTATATGCCAAGTTACTTATAAAGGAACTTTGGCTTTCCAATAGTGATTGGGACGACCCCGCGCCCGACAATATTGTTAAATTGTGGGCTCGCTTTCGCAAAGAGCTTCCATTGCTCAATCAAATAAAAATTCCTCGCCATGTTGGTATATTGTCAGACAGTATAGTTACTGTTGTAGGCTTCGCAGACGCCAGTGAAAAGGCTTACGGGGGAGTAGCTAAAAGTTTACGAATGACTCGTTGTAGACATAGTCTATGTTACACAGACAAGGATTCCTCGCTTCCCAGCAGAGGGCGGCAGATACGTGTGTTATTCAATATCACACGTAACTAAAGTTGCATAAGAACAGTCTGGTTTTATTATTATTATAGGTACCGCCACTTACTTGAAAGTGTGATAACCAGTCTAACAATTAGTGTAAGTCAGATTATCGATTCACATAGGCACAAATGCAGAAGAACTGCACGGATCATTTGACAATCATTGCTGAGTCATTTGCAACGCTCTAATGAATTATATGACCTAATAATACTCACTACTTCTTATAAATCTAAAATCACCAAACGGCAATTACGGACAATATTAGGTTGACACTTTTTAAAACAATAGTAATGTATGTTCGTTACATACATGGTATCGTCTCGCTGCAGCGTGGGCGAGTGCCGCAGCGGCGACGGCGACGCGAGCGACGACAGCGAGTGCAGCGAGCGTGACGTCAGCGGCGTGCGCGCCGACAGCGACGCCTCCTCGCTGCCCGGCGGCGTGCGGCACGTGCGCCAGAACTCTTCCAGACCTAAGGACATGTTTGCTTTCACATAATCGCTGGAGAGAGTACTCCTCGTGACTTAGTTTCGACGACGAAAGCAGTGGGCCACCTAAGATCACCCATTACCAAAAGGCACTATGAGTGCGTTCGTGATCCATTATCCCATAAAAAATTGACAGAACATGCTTTTGTTGCAATGGATACACTAGCTTAGCCTCGGTATCATTAACCTATTTTTTTTGTTTACGTTTTTAATTTTATCTTATCTTGTGTTGTTTTGTATTGCGCAAGTCAGAATAAACATTTCCTTTCTTCCTTGATTATATACAAATTTCTTCGGTGTCGTTTTGGCGTGTCACACATAATCATGCAATCTTCAATGAACTTATACTTGACGGATTTCAATAAATGTTTACAACACTTCTTATACCTTCATCGATATCTTGCGACTGATCTGTTATTGGTCGCGTCGGCGCCCTTGTCTTAGCTCGTCTAGGTCGACCTGTAAGAAACCAAACATGCGATGATACTCCTAGAACGACTACAATTTGCCGCCGCAACGTGAGCAACTACACAGGAATAATATAGATATTACGTGTATAAATACGCAAACGTGTATGTATAAGGACAAGGTAGTTGATTGCTTCGAAAGAAAAACAAAACAAAAGAAGCTTGCATTTGGTGAGTCTTCGTATAGACGTGGTCAGGTCAAATATAGAACATACTTGCCAGTATTCAAGTGTATAGTAAAAAAAAGTTTGGAACGAAAAGTTTTTACCTTTGACGAGGTGTCGCAGTGTGTGTGCCGGTAATTCGGCCAGTGCGTCCGCGGCCTCTGCGTGTAGAGGCGGCAGAGAGAGCATCTCGTTGCTGCTGCATTGTTGCTCTGCGACGGACTTGGGACGCACGCGACGACAGCCGCGCTCGCGACGGCGACATCCCAGAGGCGTAGCCTGCGTGCAGTCGAGTTGTTAGACAAAAAATCAATGATAAAACTGATAACAGGAAATAAAAATAATGCTAACGAAATTAAAATATTGATTAAACATGGACTTGGATATCTTACTTTTTTAATTATTTCAGATTTCACTGTTTTCTTAGCTGTTATACGAAAACATTTAAATAGAACACTAATTGACACAAGGTTTAACATTTTTAGGAAACACTAATACTTTGTAGTCTTCGCACAAAGTAAACACGACACCAGAAAAGTAAGGATATTACTAAACTAAATGGTCACACTTCACCACTGTATAGCAATCAATGAATTACAATTTCGTAAACAACGTTATCTGTCTTACCATGTAAATAAAGATTATAACGGAGTAATGTGTGTAAATTGATGACTATTTCTAATTATGAAGAAATGTTATTCTTACCAAATTCAAGTAATCCAACTTCTGGGTAGCGTGAAATCAATGATTACATGAATGCATTATTCTGAGGAAATCAAATTGGCCAATTTCTGTATCGATCAAATGGCAAACGATGCTAGTGGCACAAAAAACTAATAATTCCTTAGACGTTTTGAGGTTAACCTTAAACTTTTTTTATAAGTAGAAGTAAGTAAAGTTAGTTTTCGTAATGATGTCGGTGGACAATCGATAAATGGGTTATTTATTTTTTATGCATTAGAATAGATGAGTTACTTATTTATTGAAAACATAAGTCTACCTTGGTAGTCAGGTAAAAACTACATGGACTCGTGTATTAGTCAGCCTAATTTGAAAAACAAACTTTTGATTTTGTATGGTAGATAGGTCAGCAAAGACAATTAAAAGAGGTCTGTGGATATTTATGTGGGAGACGTTCGCCCAAACTTTTGTACATATTTGTTTGACATATTCAAATAAATAAACTGATCCCACATTGTAGGTAGGTATGTATTAACTCTATGGAGGGAGCTTTCCCTCAACCTTTGGAACAACACTTGAATTGATACCAAATAGGTTTATTTAATGTGGTTAATTTAACATAAACTTACCCCAGAATGAGATATAGGAGTGAGCAAGTCGGGCATGTCTCCGTCCGCGCTTGGCATTGGCTCGCTGTCTATATGGTCGACATTCTCGCACGCCAGCAGGGCCAAACTCTCCACAGCTTGACTGCGTATACCAAAACAATATAGTACACACATTTTAAAACTGGCTAATAGTACGCGAACAAAGCGACTGGGAAGCGGGAACCTTGACCTTATTTTTACACAGCGTAAAAACACCACAAGTTAATGTTATGGACCGTGAATAGTTTGCCTTAGGACGGGATGCCCGTAGCTCTGTGGAACACAGTTGTAAATGCCTTTGCAAACCGCGACGATATGCAACCGCGAAGCAGTATGACAGAGCAGGACGACGTACGTAACTAACAAAATACAGTTGCCGCTTGCACTGTTTGTTTCCAGTAAATATGATGACTGTAACATTAACGGCTTTCTGTTGAATCAACGAATTAGATTAGGAGTAATTCGCGGAACTATTTGTGTTTTCAGTGTTGACAATGTTTTGTAGATAGTGTGTATTACATGGAAGATATTTTAGTGTTACATGTCTCAGAAATTTTAGCATAAGATCTAAGATTCCACATCTAAGAAATATTTCCCGGCTTTAACTGGACTGAGCTAAACCTGAACTAACCTGGAAGTGAGATAAATCCCGCTTGGGATGCGGGACGTTTGAACATCTACGTACAAGTTAGTAGAAAATCTTATCTTAATCTTATCGCTGCAAGCTAATTAAGTGATTAGAATATTTACTTGAGCAGGTCTTGCAGCGTGCCACTGCAGGGCGCCATGGCGTCCCGCACGGCCTGCAGCGTCACCAGCTCGCCGCCCGGCCCGCTGCCACCCATCGCCGCGAACACCTCGCCGCACCTCTGAGGAAACACACACTTATGTAGGCCACTGGGGAAAAGGAGGGAACACGTCTATCAAGAAATTAGTACGGCGAACCTTTTAACAAAGAAATATTATACATGTACTAATATTATACACAAAGATTTTTGAGCTAATCTATCAGTTCATTTAAAAATATTTTGACATTAGTTGCGACTAGGTAGGTGTAGACTGTACTAGCACTTTGCCCGTGGCTTTTTCTTTCAAACTTTAAAATCCCTTTTACCCCGACGTGGTTATGAAAATAAATAATTAAGGTCTATTTTACTTTCTGATAATTAACCCGTCAACTACCGGAATTCCAGACACAATTAAATTACCTATTGTTAGGGCCTGATAACTTAAGCTAACTATTGAAGAAAATATTTTAGAAATCTTCTTAACTTATAACAAAAAATGTATTTAATCTTTACAATTTTAGTGAAGATACTGTAAGTACTTACTTATGAAGAAACACCATTAAAATTTCACAAGCTCCAAAACATACAACGTTTTGTAACATACCTGTAGATACTGATGCAACAAATGATGAGCAGCGGCCGCAGCTCGTTCAAGCGCTGCGGGCAGCGGCGGCGGCGGCAGTGCGGCGGCGGCGTGCGCGGCCAGCGCGGCCGCAGCCTCGCCGCCTGCCCACGCGCGCTCCAGGGCCATCGCGCGCAGCGTGTGTGTCTGTGCTGGGCTGCAGTTGCTTGCCAGGCTAAAAGTTATAAACCAGGTCAACACCATTGAATTGTAAAGAGGTAATTAAAATTATTGAGTAAAACTGTTTACATATTCATTATGGTTGATTATCTGTTACATTTATAAATTCGCTATTTTCTGATTTTAAAAGCTTATTTTGCTGACGAGTAACACATCCTAGTCTTACTGTCATCACCTACCGTTCATGCAGGTCCCTCCACAGCGTGGCGACTCGTTCGCTCGCGCCGCGCCCTCCTGCCGCCGCGTCACACCCGGGGAACTCCACGCGACGCACGCTACCACCTACCGTTCATGCAGGTCCCTCCACAGCGTGGCGACTCGTTCGCTCGCGCCGCGCCCTCCTGCCGCCGCGTCACACCCGGGGAACTCCACGCGACGCACGCTACCACCTACCGTTCATGCAGGTCCCTCCACAGCGTGGCGACTCGTTCGCTCGCGCCGCGCCCTCCTGCCGCCGCGTCACACCCGGGGAACTCCACGCGACGCACGCTTACTGACCGACGTAGTGCCGTCGCTATGTCTGTTAATCCTGAATAGATAAAAAAGTAAATAAGTCACATCCTTCATTTAAGATGTCATTGGTTTGGAAAAAAAAGCACGATTAAATACTGGTTAAAGTTAAAATCACATTAGGAAAAACTTAAAAATAAGGGGAAGCCGACGAAAAAGGTCTAGAATAATGTAGAGAACTCATGATGCCCAATGTGCATCGGTGACCCTTTCAATGTGTATAAATAGTTGATAGCCTACCTTGCAAACTAAACGCATTCCTGTCTATATACAAAGTCTGCAGCGTGCAGTTACACTGCAACGCTTTGGCGAGTAGTCTTGCGCCCGCGTCGCCCGCGAGGTTACCGCCTACGTCGAGCGTACGGAGTCGTCTTGCACCTCCTAACGCGTTTAATAGACCGTATAGATCACCCTGAGGGAAAACAATCATTTATGACGTTTATAAAAAAAAAGAGATTCGGTGCAGTGATTGGTTATAATTATCTTATACAGTACAACATTTTCCTTAAAATAATTTAAAAAAAAAAACATGCTTTTTTTTTGGTAAGCCGATAGTCAAGTGTTTTTAACGTATTCTAAACAACTTTTTAGTCTTCTTGAGTAAAACATATTATTACAATTACCTTAAGTTTACAATCGCTGAGGTCCAAAGACGTCAATGCAGTATCAGGTTCTTGTAGAACGTGGACTAGAGCCTACGTAAATAAAATAACAATTAATTTGTATAAAATATGTGATGTAAAATAAAAGCAAAGTGTTCATGATTCACTTACCTGTATTAAAGGCGGCGCATATGACCTTTTTCCCGTCAGTTTACTTAGAGATAAATGTGTAATGGAATGATTCTTTCCAATCGCTCGAACAATTCCAGACAATTCGAATTCCATACCTAAAGAGAGGGTTTTAACATTGGTTACTATTAGTAGATACCTACTTATATATTAACAAGAGAAAATCTTACATGAAAGGATTCGAACATTTCACATTTTTATATAATATATAGATATATATAATTATATAGATATACAGGGTGTAACGGAAAGGGTATATACATCCGAAGGGCACGGATTCTCTTGGTGATAAGAAACGACATGGCAACATTTTTATACATATACATACATAATTGTAAAGTTGAGCCCGCCCGCGCCGTCGCGCCTTCGTCGGTTAGGCAGAGCCCGATAGGTCTGTACTAGGCGCGCAGAACCCGAGATAGATATACTTGAACCTTGCCGGACAGGATTATGACCCTCATAGTGCGGTGACACGTTTGTTATGATTTTGCATTTAATAAACTGTCGATATTAAATAATATCGTGAAGTTTCAAAGTTATTAGTTGGGAGCTGAAATTTTGAGGAAAGACTCGTTATTAAATACTCTATTCACCCTGTTTGTATGTATATACCCTTTCCGTTACACCCTGTATACATATAGACTAAATATATATATATATATATTTAGTCTCCGCGCACGATTTAAACAGTATACTCGTATAGACTCATCTACAAACAAAAAAAGTCAGGACTATTTAATCTGACATTATTGCGTATCACATTTGGAGGTAAACATCGCCACATGAAAATCATTGAAACTGCCTTGTTCACGCATTATTTTGAAACAATCCATTTTACTATTTATAAAGGGTCGGATTGTGAGGCGGACAATGACTATAACTGCTATTGAATACAGTTCATCTTGTGTCAACAGCGAAGCGAAAAAGAAAGGTTCAGATCTGCCACAAAGGTTCAAACCCCTAAAGGGGTTTAGACTTTTAAACTTTAAAAATTTTAATAGTCTATAATAGATGTGCCATTCTTACTATTATCCGACAAATCCAGCGACTGCAAGCATCGAACGCCGTGTATACACGACTCTAGTACATGAGCCGCCTGTGATGAAGACAGTACTCCGGACAGATTCAACCGAACGCCCGTCGCACTCTCATTACACGCCAACCCGAGAAGTAGGCTCCTAAGGACAAAAAAATACATTTTTCGTACCACTTGCTCAAAAAAGTGACATTCTATGCCACAAAAGGCGAACATAACAATAGTCATTTTTAATCTGTTAAAAACAGGGAAAGAAAATTGTACTGAATTTCATTCATCCCCTAGGGGGAGTATGTGATTTTGGAATACTTACCGAAATTTATACTGAACTACATCTGTGTTTACACTATTGAAAATTACACAATCTTTTTGAAAAAGGAATACGCATTTATTATGCAGTTTTGATTATTAAAAATAAAATTACGAAAACCTACGAGGCCGTATGAGCTTGATGCCTTTGCTTTTCCGACAAAAAATGCTTATCTCATAATTATTGTGTTATTTTTTTCACAAATGGTACGAAAAGTAGAGTATTTTCCTCGGTGATAAAGCTGTCTTAGTCTTGGGTGAACTTAAATCCCTCGTTACACTCAGGACTCGTCTTAAATCCCTCGCTTCGCTCGTGATTTAAGTTTTTAAACCTCGAGTCCTTCGTTACGCTCGCGATTTAAATCGAATCGAATCGTCAACCGCGACAGAAGACACTGCTTTATCCCCTTGGTTAATAATCTACTATTTACACATATTGCAGATTGTCAACGAAGTACTATAGTCTGTGCAAAAAAACTTGGTAATTGCTGTCATAGTGTCATCGACTCACGTTTAATTTTTAACAGAGTCGACTAAGTGTGGGTGTGTAGGTAATGTTTTTCCGCTTGAACATATAAGGCAATACAACAGTCACCATAAAATTATATGAAAATCACTATTTAACTATTCGGTAATTTTACTTAATGATGCACAATAAGAAGACAATACATGTAGACGTTAATTACCAAAGATTTACATAGATTAATTATCTTTGACACACAGAACTCGAAACTAAAAAAAACTTCACATGGCGGTCCACTTTTTTAATACTGTCGATACTAATGTAGCCATTAAACTACTAGGTCACAATATTACCTCTCTGTCTGATATTCCGATATTAACAAACACCTAGACACATAACACCCCGGCCTTTTAAATACTTCTCACGCAAACAATGCATCATTCATTATCAACAATGAATGTTTACGAATAACTTGTCATCAACGGCAATTAATAACATATTTTGTCCTGTGCGCATTGAAAGCAACATTCAAATTCGGATTAAATCACGGTGTGATTGTTGGTGTTTTTCAGTAATATTACAATGAATTACATAATTACGTAAAGATGAATGTAAATAGATATTATTGCGATGTAACGAAAGCCCTGTAGATGCTTTTAATAACACTTTGGCGCTTCCAACAATATTCTGCAAAAATATTTCGGTATTTTATTAAGAAAGGGGCGAAAACTTAATCCTGATTAGCTTCAGTCAGTAGCAGTAATATTGTTATACTCTGAGAAAATTTTAAATGTTTACTTGTTACGGTTTATGAGATAGAGCTTGTTGATGGCTGACAAATGGACAGTGGAGGTTTATTTATTACCAAAGCTGAGATGTCCGTCCGTGGATTCCGTGGGCATCCTTTGTATAAGATATGCCGATGATGGTGGTGTAAACTTACTTAAGTGCATCCGGCGGCATCTTGCAGTAGGAGAAGTCGAGCTCGGTCAAGGCGAGGCAGGCGGTGAAGAACTGGCGGAAGGAGGGCGGCGGGTCCCGCGCACGCCGCGCCGCCGACCAGGGGTTGCGCGCCACCGACAGCTGCGCCAGCCGCGCCGCGCAGCCGCGCAGCAGGGCGCCCCACATCTGTGCAGGGGGGCGCCAACATTAATAAACTTGTATTTTATGAAGGCGGTGTTAGAAGAAAATTTGAAAGAGGTTAGGTAAGAGAACTGAAAATATGTATATTCTATAATAAATTAGCCGCAATTGTAACCTGCACACATAGAAACATTTATACGTCTTGTAAGTTGTAAGGCAGTACATAGTGACACGATTTTTACATATGTGTCAACAAACATAAATTGAATTAAAAAACGTTTCAAATTAGAAAGCTAATAATTTGTAGAGATCTTTACATACAATTTATTCCGGAAATCAGCGGAACCTATTTGAAAAGATCTGACTAACAATCAATAGCACGATACCAGTCTAAATAAATGTAATAATAAATAAATGTTACTCTGTATAGGGTTACAGTTAGCCTATTGTAATAGATTCATTGAGGTCGACGATACAATTATAATGGTAGAAATCTAACGGTCACTCCGCATGGTAATTTCGTGTACAATGCGGATCGGACTTTGAATACGCTAATTCAAGAAAAATGGTGCATAAGCTCATCTTTATATCGAGTAACAAACTGAATAAGTCTGAAAAATAGCCTTACCAAGGGGTATCGTATTACCCAGTATCGGGGTTTAAGGGGGTATACAGTTGTTTCATGTAAATAAAAGCCTAGTAGATATGTGAGATACACACTCTTTTTCGTGTTTAGTTTTTTATTATTATTTTTTACTTTGTGTTGTGGCATGTGCCAAATAAATATGTTTTCTTTCTTCTTTCTTCCTTTCTTTCTTTCTAGCATAACATCACGCCTGGAATCCCCGAAGGGTTAGACACAAGTGTGTCTGTAGCGCACCCACATTTCGCCAGATATGTTTTTAGTCCGATGTAATAAGGCAAACAATAAGGCAATAAGGTAACTGCATTATATCTTTATCTAGCTTCGGTATTACGAAAAACGTGCTTTAAACCACACGACTGAAGTTAAACTTCCACTAACTTATCTCCCTCCCTACTTCCGTTCGCCTCGCCCGATCACACTTTTCGTAACGCTATCGGGACGCTTTCACCAGCTTACTCCCCAAGGGTGCTTTGAGAAGTTTTACTTCAATAAGATTGAAGATTTGTCATTGACCGAGATTTCCATAACTTAAAGAATTGTTAGTAGTTCATAGTTGAAGAAAGTAGAAAGTTAGATTAGACATAATAATGTGAGCACAGGATACGTATCCATGTACTGAACGGCACCACTTACTTTATTACTTACGTTTTCTAACGTCGTCTCCGTGTTTGTCAAGTTTAAATGTGTTAAAACGTTTGGTTGTGCGAGGAAATTGTATAAATTCTGAAACAAACAACATTGATATCAAAAATAAGCAAACAACATAATAACGTTCATAGCGGCAATAGCCCAATGGTTAAGGCGTCGGCCTGACGAACGAGAGGTCGTGAGTTCGATCCCCACCGATTGCACTATTGACGTGAACCCACTCCAGACACAAGCCTATAATTAGCTTAGTTGGAGGGGTTAACAATACCTACTAGTAATGTTGAACCCACATTGCTAGTAAGCTTTTTTTTTAGATAAAAACGTACTTTTGTAACATTGTGTTGCGTACACTTCGCGGCGTGTCGCCGTGTTAAAGGTATGTCGCGCGTGTTTTTAAATTGAGTTTTGGCCTTTTAACGCATTACTATTTAGGAGTTTAAAAAACCAGTTTTATAATTTCAGTATTCACTATTGGCAGATAGTCTACTCTCATTCTCCTGGCTTAAATTATATGTTGGCTGACCTACGCAGAGCCGCAGGCTCAACAGTCGTGCATGCGACGACTCGACTCGACCAATGAGTATATTAAACCAATAGTTTTTTTCTTTGACAACTTACATGTACGTCATCTTTGAGGTTATTATAGGAGAGGTCCAGATGTGACAGTGTAGAGAGATGGCAGGGGTTGTCATTGAGCATGGTCGCGAGATGCATCACCGTCTTGCCCGTAAGGCCGCATTGCGACAACGCAATATGTCTCAGCCCGTCTGGATTGTTCGCGAGCCCGCTCAGTATACTAATAGCACCTATAAACACAAACAATGGTGTGACGTCACAAATATTCAATAAAAACTAAAAGTGATTCATGTTCAATGAAAGTGATACATGGATACATTGTCTAACTTGTTATGCTATAAGGGCAGTCAGTTTACGTCAGATTCTTTTAAGAATAAAAATACATCTGATATGCTGAGAAACAGTAGGTACTTTATGAATGCCAAAGTTACAAAAGACAGTTTCCGCAAAACGATCGCCCTTCGCCATCTGTCTATATGTGAGTAGTTTTTTAGTAGGTTTGTTAAATGACGACAAAAGATTTTTTCTCATCAACTTCCTGTCCTGTCAAACCTTTATTTAAACAAAAATAACGCAGAAATATCGTTTGCGATTTGTTATAATTTCATAAACATAACACAGCTTCATTGGATTAGGCTTAAAGATGTATTGTATCTATAGTAAATCCACATTTCGCCAGTTGTGATTATTATTTACGAGTTTTATATGACACCCATTTCCGGATGAAATGGCCTTTAATTGCAAGGGCAGCTTAACCGTGCAGACTGATGGGACCAGTGACATTTTCAGGGAGCGCACTATGGCTAAGCTATTGAAAAGCTCACCTTTATCCTCAATATGGTTCTGCGAGAAGTCCACCGTGTGCATGGCGGGCGCGTGGCGCGCGCGGGCCAGCGCGTGGCCCAGGCGCGCGGCGTGGTCGTGGCGCAGCGCGGCGGCGCGCCACGACAGGCGCGCGGGCGGCGGCCGCGCCGAGCGCACCACGCGGCACACGCTCTCCCACGCCTCGCCGTGCGCGCGCACGCCGTCGCCGCACACGCCGTTGAACCAAGTGTTGTGTTGCAATGCCATCACCAGTGGGATTAGGTCTCTACACAAACAAATTTATTGCTTATTAGAGTTTTCATTTTGGTTTTAATTTTAAATTATATTAGCCGCACGGGTCGATCGAAGGTTAAGCTCGCTTAAAGAGGTCGGTCCGTGGATTAGTGACCATTTCATTACATACCAAGACTCCTCCGTGCCTCGGATAGCACGTTAAGCCGTTGGTCCCGACTGTCATTTATAGATATTTGACAACTTGTAATCAGAAACCCTAAAGTCTGACAACCAGTTTAACCAAGGGGTATCATGTTACCCAGTTACTGGGTTGTTGAGGTCCGACAGGCAATCGCTTAAACTGCACCCGGTTAAACTGGAAGCCGACCCCAACATAGTAGGGAAAAGGCTAGGGGAAAGGTATCTGTATCTATTATTATTGAACCTGGCCACGTGGCAAAAACGTCTCTGCATAAATAAACTCATATGGTTATTAATGAGCGTGAATTTATGGTAAATCCGAGGTCATACTGATATTTACTCCGAATTAATCAATAATGGAGATAAGAGTTACAACATTAACGATATTACTGGCGATATTTTTGGCTGTTTAGTAGCCAAAAAGGGATTAAACAGTGAGCAAAAAAAATTAAAACCTTATTTAAGACGTTACGACGATAAGTTAATGTACTGACAAATATGTAAGCAGTTCGCAGACAGTGAAAGTCTGCTAGAATCAGCGCTTATCCACTAAAATAATATATCGAACAAAATGGAAAAATAAAAAACTTTTTTGCTAAAAATTAAACCGACTTCAAAAAAACACTAAACGGTGTAAAATAATTCTAAATTAGGAAGTCTGAGACTTTGATGGTTTTGTCCTATTCATGATGGGCCACCGACTTCCGAATTTAGAATTATTTTACACCGTTTAGTGTTTTTTTGAAGTCGGTTTAATTTTTTGCAAAAAAGTTTTTTATTTTTCCATTTTTAGTGGTTCCCATACAAATACATATTTGCCATGAATTTATTTTATATTGTTAATTGTTAACAATACATGCCATGATAATAGGGTTATCCACTTTTCCCTAATAAATGAAAATTAACATACCTAACTGTCGAAATTAGGTATATTGTATACATCTGCGTACCCCTCAGAGCATACAGGCGTGATGATACGTCATGATGTTGTATAAACAATAAACATCCAAGCGATTCCAGCAATCACGACATATTTGCCGTCTATTTTTGAAGAGTTCCGTTGCATATCTCCGAAGATCAGCACCAGATCTTCACCAAATTAAAATGGGACCACCTCGAGAGTATACTCTTTCGAATAAAAAAAGAATTTTGAGAATCGGTCCACAAATGGGGGAGAAATCAGGTAACATACATAAAAAAAAAAAAAAAAAAAAAATACATACACACGAACATAGAACCTCCTCTTTTTTTGAAGTCGGTTAAAAAGAGATTTTACTGTACCTCTGATCTAAATGGTCAAAATCCTTTAAATGTAACATTCGTATATCATGTGCCAGATATATTGTGTCGATATCCCACGCCACTTCAGCCCTGGAACAAAAACAATTATTGGTCATTCATTGTAGGTCACAATTTTAATGAAAACACCGAATATAAAATACCTAAAAAAAATGGTCACATTTCGATGTAACATTTTTTGTTTTTATTAGAAGGTGCCTTTCCTGTTTGAGAAGAGGCATTAGAATTACAGTGGGGCAGTTGGAAGCTGGTATTATTATTGGTGGTTTTAGGTGAAATCGATCGCATCAGATCGAGATAAAGCTATTGACAACAACAAAAAAATTATAGGAAGGAAATGCCTAGCTATTATTCAATCGAAGTTCAATAACGCGGTTTGCAGGAGGAGTTAAGGTAGTGGTAAAATTCGTCACGTAGGAAATAGTACAGTGCATGCCGTCTATCTTTTTTCGTCCATTCTCACTGTATTTTTCTGTCATAGGTCTCGAGTTCGAACCCAAGACACGCACCTCTCTCTCCTCTCAGATTCATGTGCGTATTGTATAATTATCACTTGCTTAAAAAACGGTGAAGGAAAACATCGTGAGGAAACCAGAGGGATATTAAAATTTCTCGATGGTATATGACGCCAAGTCAGCAGCGTTAAAACTCTGACACCGTTTGATGAGGAATAGTTGCTTTTTGGTCTCATAAAAAATTAGTTTCTAAAGGTAGTTTTCATTTTATAAAAATTTTTGTTCATGATTTTTTCTTTTCGATTTCATCGAAATCTGTTTACTTGTTTGATTGTAATATTAAACGAAATAATGAAAAGGAAAATAGTGAATCATCTACATAAAATTATAAAACTAAAAATTGTAAAATAAAAACTTTTTCGGATTCATGTGCGTATATCACTTGCTTCAAAACCGGTGAAGCTTCGATCAATAATAGTACTAGATACAAGATCAAAAATACCTCGCAAAAGTGTCCACGTTTAGACACGCATAAACAATTGCATTTCTTACTACGAATATAGAAAAATGTTTTATAATATTATCAAGTTCAGTTCATTATAAACCTTGACACTCAAGCATAAAGTTTAATTACAATTGCAAAATATTTATGCCTAAGTCCTTCTGTCGTCGGAGAAAAGTAAAAGGAATAAATTTGAAATGTGACTTAAAAATAAAAGCCATTTTTATAATAAGTACAAAAATATTTTTTCTAAAATGAAACTTAAAGCCTAAAAAATAAGGTTAAAAACGTTTTGTTCACAATTACGTCTTTACTCTATTTTGGAATTAGACGTAGTTCTTGGTATGACATTTCAATGCTCAGAACACAGTAAGAATTGAGACGTAGAGTTGCAGAATAATCTTTTATATTTCTTATGCGAGCGAAGGTTTGTTTTGTAATGGTAGCAAATAATTACATTTGACCCATTTTAAAAAAGTAGTAGGCCTAAATTAGTACAATAGTTATTTTATTAAGACATTGCTATTAATTGTCTGCGGGTTGGCTCATTACAATCAAATCAACCCATAAAAAAAATTAATGCGCCTACTTTTGCATGCGATTTAGAAGTTTTCACATTAATATTATAAAGGCAAAAGTTTCTGAGTGTGAGTGTGGGAGTGTGTGTTTGTATGTTTGTTACTTCTTCACGCTCAAACGGCTGAACAGATTTGGATGAAATTTAGTATGTAAGTAGCTTATATATCCTAGATTAACACACAGGCTAAGGCTACTTTTAACTACTCCTGGTTTACGCGGGTGAAACCACGGGGAGCAGCTGGTTAAAAATCATTGAATGAAATCAAATTATTTTAACCGACTTCTAAAAAAGGAGGAGGTTATCAATTCGGTTGTATTTTTTTTTTAGGTTTTGTGACCTCAGTACTCCGTCATTTAAAGACGATTTTCAAAATTCTTTTTTTATTTGATAGGGTATATAAACAGATTGGTCCCATTTGTATAAAAACTCATATCTAATGAGGGGGGCCCTTGAGGAATTGAGGGAACTCTTCAAAAAATATAGGTACACACGTACCGAGTTTTACATTTTTAGTACCTAACAAATCAAGCATTTTCATTTAGAAAGTAACATTTTGTGAAAAAAAACTGATGAAAAAGACAGGCGACGGAACTCTTCAAGACATAACAGCAAATTGTTCGCGATTGCTACAGTGAAATGTCTATGCAGAGTTCTTATAATTGCATAATATAACATTACGCCTGTCTATTTTAAAAGGGGCCCGGCAGAGATATACAGATTAATGTTTAGATAGAACTTCTTTAGCAATATTGTTAATCCATTTCAATGATTCTTTGAAGTTTTGAAAGACTTTCTTGACACACGAAGAAACTAAAAATGGCGAAACAAAAACTTTTTTACAAAAAAATAAACCTTCTTAAAAAAACACCGCCAGGTGAAAAATAACTCCAGTTTCGAAAGTCGGTGGCCAATAATGAACGAAACAAAACTAAAGTAGCATTAACCGAATTTAGCCAACAAATTTTTAAGTATTAGTAACAAATTATTAAAATGATTACAATACAAATCTACTCCATGCATCTGCTGTTCAGTTAAACAAAAGTTTATGCAAATGTTGGCGAGCATTGGTCAAACATTTGTAGCGGTGGTTTAAAATCGGTAATTTTGTTAAAAAATTGATATTATTTGTTCAATTATAGCTTAAAATATAACTTATTCTTCATGTCCTTAATGAAAGTAAAATACTCCGGCCGAATAATTACGTTTTCGGGGATTATTTTTGCAACTGTTGAATACACACTGCGGCATTGTGGGACGTGTTTACATTGGCCGTGTTTCAAGCAAACAAAACAAAATACCAACCCCGGTTTCTATTGAGCTTATATTTACCGAGACGGATTTTTGACACCGACCCGACATCTAGTGCTATTATTGATCGAAGCGGTGAAGGAATGCATCGTGAGGAAATTCTAGGGATATTTCTCGATGGTATGTGATGACAAGTCAGCAGCATTAAAACTCTGACACCAGCAGGTTAGTCACTAAACACACGATAAGGAGAAGACTGTCTTTTTCTATTTCTGTCTGTTTGATGACCAATCCAGCTTAAGTAATGCATGCTGCGGCATGGTAAGGTTTAGAAATGGATCGATGACCACTTCAGGCTACGCAGATGGCTCAGAAGAATCACAGGCTCGAAAGAGTTAAAAAAGTGTTTAGTTAGTCAGAACGCCTTTGAGAGACAGAAGGTTCAGAACGATCATACGGCTTGCGATTAGAGTTAAAAATCCTCGCTTAAGGAAGGCATTTTGCCCTATCCATGCGACTTTGTCTCGCTCTGTATTTTTGTATAATAGACTATTGTTGTGTACGTGTGCGAATAACTTCGTTCTTAACAGAGGTCCCATGCCGCACAGGCTTTTGTGTACTTAATATACACTCAAATAATAATGAGACAAAAATAGAACAGAAAAACAAACCACAAACATATTAATTTATTAAACCCCAAGCGGACGCCGGCGTCCGCGCTGTCATTGTCCGTCTATTGTGTCTCTGATTGACACGATTGAAATCTCTTCTAGCCTCCAGCATACCCGGCATCACATCAAAATACAAATCACAATAAGAAATGAATCTAAGTCTAGGATAGACCTACAATTGAACCCGATTGAAATGACCTCTATGTATGCAGAATGCATTCTTCCTCCTTCATTTATATTATATCCGGTTCCAATCCATTCTATTCGTGACCTACACAGTTCATCATGCATAAAGCGGGCACAGACTATTTTTAGGGTTTTATATCAAAAGGACGCCAATAAGGTCCTACTCGCTATGCTATAGCCTATGCCATTAGTACAATTTGTCAGGGTTTAAACCAGTATAACTTTTACAGAAAGGTTTATTAAAAAAGTACTTAATACTTATAAACGCTTTTGTCTATACTTACTAATATTATAAAGAGAAAAGATTTGATTGTTTGCATTGCTCCGAAACTACTGGACCGATTTAAAAAATCCTTTCACTGTAATGGGAAGCTACACTTTTGCACATCTGGCTACTTTTTAGGGTTCCGTAGTCAACTAGGAACCCTTATAGTTTCGCCATTTCTGTCTGTCCGTCCGTCCTCGCTTAATCTCTGTGACCGTTAGCCCCCCTATATGTAAAGTGGGAAGTGATTTTTTTTTTAATTTCAACCCTGACGTGTGATATATTGTTCGAAAGGTATTTAAAAATGAATAGGGGTTTACTAAAATCATTTTTTGACAATGTCAATAACTTCGGAAATAATCGCTCCAAAAGTAAAAAACGATTTGTGTGTGTGTGTGTGTGTCCCTCTAACTTTTGAACCATAAGTTTAGAAAATATGAAAAAAATCTGAAACGTAGAACTTTATAAGGACTTTCTATGAAAATTATTTTGAACTTGGATGGAAACAGTTTTTGTACAAAAAAGACAAAAAGTTGCACAAAATAATTTCTGGACTAAGTTTGTAGTATAATCGTATTTGCAAGCATTTTGAACACTTATTGTGACGGACGGGAAACTACGGAACCCTACACTGAGCGTGGCCCGACACGCTCTTTGCCGGTTTTTATCACTGTATTATACACGGATAATAAGTAGCCAGACCGAGACCGAGTGAAACCGAATGACGTCTGCTAGTCTTTAATAAAGTACAGCAGCAAGCCTTTACTTCCGCGTCGGCCGACCACACGGGTGGCCGAAATTATTTTGTTGTTTACACATATAATATGGCGTCCGCCGATTAAGTACCTTTGACAAAAATACATTGATAAGTTCCAACATCATTCCTGCTATCGTGCTCGAGTCAGTCATTCCTTTTAGTGGGTTTTTCCCATTGTTCAACTTACTTATCGTTGATTGACAATACACAGGATAACAGTCCATCCGAAACTCCTTGTAATGTAGAACTACCTACATAATAAGGAAATATGGCGTGTAAAATAAAACCTATATGCATATAAAATTAAATTCATTTTTTTTCATTACTTACTTATAAAGTATTCATTTTGTAAGTTACCTGAAGGGAGTTTGGCAAAGATCGCACATCGCTGCGTACTGATTGGAGAAGTCACCGCACGTCGAATGCTTCCGTGTGCCACTCACTTGAGGCACTGGGTACGGTAGGTTTACCTGTGGAGGAAAGATAATTTTGAAATAACATAAATAAAAAAGCCTTTTATTTCGAAAACAGTTTCTTAATATATCTCTTCTTACTTAATATTATAACACTTATCCATCGTATTTAAAATAATAGGAGTGCTACTCTACTACTACTACATAGGTACCTATCCATTCGAAATAATATAATAGCAATAAAAAAAAATAGAAGATAGTTTTAGTTTTTTGAGTTCTTTCTTGCATATTTGAATATTGATAGTAGTTTTTTTTTTATCCTATTAAGCAGTAAACTCCCTCAGACTGTGCACTGCGAGATATCCTAGCTCAAAAAGTAAGTAGGTTTTTAGTTTTGATTAATAGTTGTTTAAGATTTTTTTTATAATTATGCTTGACTCTTCAAAAATATTATGGTGATTTATTTTTTTATGACAGCAAAGGAAACCTTCGTTACGAGGAAACATTACTTTATTTATCAGAATTCTGCGATGTTAACCATAAGTTGTTTTTGTTTGTGTATGAAAAACAGCAAGATTTGCATTTGTGTGAAGTTGTGAGATTTTCTATGGGTTCCGAGGTCAAAGAATCAGAGGGCCCTCTGTTTTTTTCTGTTTTCCTTCTACCTATTGAAAAGTATACAATATACATCGACAAATACAAATAAATCGTATAACACGTTTGGGTAACCAACCCTTAAACCACAATGACTACTGTTAACAAGTTTAGGGACTTCCGAAAGATCCTATCTATCAGAAAAAGTTGGGAACACACGGATTACTTGCAGCAAGATATCACGGAACCAGTATGTCAAATCTGTTGCCGATTAACTTGCGCCATTAAACTTATTGGTGAACAATGAGAACGTCGTGCATTTATTAGTTGTTAAATACTCAAAGTAATGAATTAAACTATAGCTTTAATTTACTTAAGGTGGATGCACAAAAAACCCGTTAGCTGAGTGGCTGTTTTATTTAAATAAAAAAATATATATAAATTGGGCAACTGCTGATTACTAACTCGTAATTAAACGTCCCTTATCGCACCAGATGACTTAACCCCTTATCGCGTATCGAACAGCAAGTACCACAGCGGGAAAAAGGGCACTATTATTGTTAGCCGAGGTACAGTGTACAGTCATCATGTTTCCTTATTAGGTTAATGGTTGGCGAATATTTCACTTGGCATGCGTTGCGTTGATGATTCACACAGTACGATTACCTTTATCCTTATAGATGTCGCAGGATAAAATCAAATAACCTTTTAAATCTTAAATCCTAGGATTTTAGCAAAAAGATGGATTCGGTTAAATAAAATGATCTTTATCAATTTATCCTCCGACATTAATATGTTGGAACCAAATTGTAGTGTGCGCAGAATTATTTGGCGTAGCCATTTTTTAAATCGGAGCTGTTTTGTATTACGGCTAATGAACGTTCAACGGATTATCATCGAAATAATAGGTATAGTTAGTCGCAGACGGAAGGTTGATTTTATACCGAAACTAAATAGTAAGGGTATGGAGCCAAGCAACAATGAGGTGAACGTTCCACCTGGGGCTCGAGTCTGCTATTGCAATCGTGTCTCAATGACCGGTCATTGATTGAATATTTGACAACATTGACAGTTTTAGTATGGGAAATGTGTCACAAGTCTGACGTTATACGTCAAAAATCGATCATTGACCGGTCATTGAGACACGATTGCAATAGCAGACTCGACCCCCAGCTGTAATACATATTGCTGCGGCTGACTGTAATACAAATCTGCTCCGTTTGCAAAACCGCTAGCCGCTATGTAATACGGCGAATTCTACAACATGACTGCAACATAAACATTAACCACTACAATTAGATAAATTAATGTTGATTATTAAACTAATTTAGATCGTATGAATAAGCGACGACGTTAACTTTTAACAGTACACGAAATTATAATATTTATACGAACTTTTGATATTATGTCGACCACGGCTACATTTGGGAATAAATCGTCAAAGGCGGCAACGAGCGCGTGTAGTACATTAATTACTCCTTCTGCGGTACCTTCCTCACCTGAAAATAATCGCAGTTCGTAAGGGAAGGTATTAAAGGACATTTAAATACACTGGCATTTGCTGCTCACTTTCCTCACATCTCACATTCATCATTCACACATCATCATCATTCATTTATTTTCCCACATTCTCATGTTTTTTTTAAGTCCTTTCTATTTCTATCAGAATGATATGAAGAAAATCCAGTCTATTCAAACCGGCGGACCATCATCACACACTAAAGAACATTATAGATAGATCCCATTTCTCCATCTCTTAGGTTTAATTTACACCGCCGTGGAATGGTACGGAATGGAAGCATCACTATGCCTTATGGCGCGAAAAGGCGGTCAAATTCGCGAGGGGAAAACTCGAGAACGAGCGAGGACTCCTCGGAAGACGAGTGACATTTCTTTTGGCTCGTATGTTAATACAATAAAAATGTCATAAATTTTATAATGCTGTGAACAACTTCGTTGCAAAAAGTCGCTTCAATTCCATTCCGCGGCGGTGTAAATTGAGCTTTACGCATAGCTAAAAATGCACTACACATGAAAATAGGACTGAATAGCTAACCGTTTGGTAGGTTTTCCCTATGGTTAATCATTCTAATATGTTATGGATGCTTAGAATGCAAAATTTTGATAAATATTTAAGTATGACGTCCGGATTCTTTTATGTTTACCTACTTATTTATTACCTTTACTTTATTTTGTACCTATTGTTATTTATCCTATTCGTATTCACGAACAAACAAAACATGTTAGTCATTTCAATGAGTTGATTTATCGTCAAGTTTACCAATAGTTAGGTAAGTAATCATGATTGTGAAGCCTGATGGATGTTAATAGGTTTTCGAATTCAATTTCGATGTAGACTTGAATTCGAAATGGGATTGATAGAAACTACAGAATGCTTTCAATTTTATCTCGTGTAAATATTTATAGCTAAAGCACACAGTAAAAACTGTGGATATTATTTATAAATACAAGGTAAAATAAGTAACCATTAATTAACGGAAAATTGGCAGTCGGAAATCATTATTATTTTAATGATAGCTGATTTATCGCGTGTTGCCTAAGAGGTATTTCATTAGCATACAATGGCAGTTGTAACTCTTCCAGGGACTTCTAAAGATGTAAATCAATCTGAATGGCGGTCTACGATTTTATGAGTTGCAATTCAAAGTAATTCTAAATGCTATTAACTACCTTACTTTTCGGATATTTTTAACAGCAGTTTTCAGTCAGAATCCACGGGTTAATTAGTATCTACTATATAATTATTTAGATACGTAGTTACTTATCAAACATAATCGACCACGAGAATCCTCCATACAGACCCAGTTCTAGTTATCTGCCTAGACTCTTAAGTTGAATTTTCTATTAAAATTACGTTTCACGACTAATAAAACTTTCGTCTCGCTTTCATCTAATATGTATGTAAAGGAGTCACTACCCAGTCTCTAGACCGTCGAAATCTTCGGACTTAATAAACATCGCATGCAAAGAAACATCAATGAGAAAATGCGACATCGGGGCTATCTATAGAAGAGTTTAACGGCACTTGGGTGATGACAGCAGACTTCGAATGCGTCACTAATTGACTTAAACGTTGATTGTTAACGACCAGTCAGGATTAAGTGACCTGTCGTCAATGATCCTTTATAGCCAACGTGCTGCCCTTCTATAGATAAACACACGCCCATCAACTACTGTCTAGACTAACAATATAAAATGTTCTCACTCACCTATAAGTATGGATACTGGTTTGTGTTCATGGATCAGTGTTATTGACAGGTGATTGGCCTTTTTACTATCCAGTGCCTCTATTTCCATCAAGTGAAATCCATTGTCAACCTGACACCATTTATAAAGGTTATTTCATTGACAAAACAAATTAATGTTTCCTGCAAGTAAACCTTGGCCTACAATCGTCACACTTGAAAGTACTTTGAAACTTAACAATCTTCCTTTAGACTGTACTCATTAACTCAAACTGCATGCTTGACATACACAACTGTTTGTGGTTAGTCTCGTCCATGAGTACTTGACAGCAAGTTTGAGTATTTATGAAACTTTGACACACAAGTTTGCTCACTATCTGGCTTGGTAGTCAGTGTATTGAAATTTATGGGGGAAGTATGGAAACAAAACTTGTGTACTTACAGACCTGTGTTGTGTTTAGATACCATTGCATCTAAAACTGTTAAGTCCTCTAATTGTTCTCTAATTATTAGAGACATAAAAATGATTGATTGTACTGACCAGAATAATATTCTCCAATAAGTATAAATATTTGCTTTTGAGATATTTTTTTCCTGACATTATTTTCATGAAAAATTGTTTAGTTACAATGTGTGAACTCACCCTTGTAGGTACTTTTGCTGTGGTTATAAAAATTCTGTATGCTGTTACGATCTGAAATGAAATGGGCATGACAACATATATGTGACATTCTATTAAGATATTTGTGAAACCCAAGGGCCTAATTTGCAATGTTTGGATGACAGATAGACAAAAACATAGTACAAAACTATGTATCAGATACGGGGTAGTGAATTAACTTTTGTCCAAAATAAAATTCAACATATTAGAAGTTCTGGGTGCACCAACAAGCCAATAGATTTAGCTTTGTGTTAGAATTTGTGTCAATGAAAATAATAAAGGCAATGAATGAATAAATTGGTTTAGTCATTGTGTCTAAAGTTGACCATATGGTTTATTGTGATAGTATGCAAGTGTTCATAGGGAACACTCACACACACATGCACAGCTGGCTCAGTTAGTTACAGGCACACCTACATGAGTCATCCTATTGTCAGTGCCTTATCAATATCAACAAAAAAACTACACTGGAATAGAGATGATAAACATGTCTTAAGCCTAATGTTTTCAATAGTTTGCTTAATCATTAAATGCTTTGTTATTTTTTTTTACATTTGTATAATTTGCTATTCAATAGAAAAGAGGATTTTTTGCATGAAATTCTCAAGGATAAAAATTCACAAATATTGTAATCTAAAGATGACAAAAACGTGAGATAAGATAAGAAAAAATAAGATATGACAACTAAAATAGAAATTAGAAAATTAATTATAAATCACTGTTATAACCCCAATTAAATTATTATAAACAAACAGCAGATAACGCGGCAGCGAAATTAAAAATAATATAAAAACTGAAACTTTTATTTGTTTCAATAAAAACAACACTAAATAAATAAACAAGGCTCTTAAAATTTATGTAATGCTTACCAAAACCTTGTTGTCTACTTTATCACCTCTTGATTCCATGCGTATGAGGGATTTGTACAGAATTTTAACATTTTTCCCCAGCACATTGCTGATACTGTCTGTAAAAAAATAAATAAAAGAAAAACTGTCAATTAATGTTCTCAGTACAAAGAGAGAAAATAAACACATGTGATCAGTAAGCTAAAGTTTTACCTATTACACCTGCTTATAATAGAAGTATTTTATTAAATAAACATTTACAAACCGCTCAATTCCGTAGAAATATGAGATTTTGTTGACATTTTCGCAATTTTCTTCAGTGTCATTACTCCCACAAAATGTAAATATTTTTAAAGCACAATACATCCATAGTACGCACAACACATAAATAAAATATAATTAGTTGAACATTATGACACACACACAGTGCATTTCGATAAAATATTAAATAGTTATTAGGATTATTGACCTAAAACCACCACAACACCATTTCAATGGGAAGGTAGGGTTGTGGGTAGGCATAGATAATACACTTTACGAATAGGTATGGTCTAAAACTCACAGACTAAGTAAGTTATAAAATCCTGTGGCAGTAGTGGTGTGCCAAGTTGTGTGGCCAATTTAGGTAGCTGATGGCCTGATGCACATATTGCACATGCTTTGCACGCGCAAATGATGTGCCCTGCAACATTATTTCCTCAAAAACAAACAACCCGTATCTCATTGGATGATTTAAATTCAAAAAAAAATTCGTAGCATTGGGTCGAACACCTAATTAATAGTAAAATCCTAAAAAATAGATCAATGCTTTAGAAATCTTTTCGAAGTAACAAGCGTATTGATTATGCAGCTTGAATTGTTTTATTTTTGACTAACTCTACTATTTTCGACTGCCTCGTCGTTCTAGTGGTCGCAAGCACTACTGCTGAGCATGAGGTCCCGGGTTCGATCCCCGGGTTGGGTAGTGTTCTTGAGTTTTCCATCTGGAATTTCTCAGTAGCAGCCCGGAGTCTGGATTTGTGCTCGATTTGATGGTAATAGGCTCACCCCCTACAACATGGGACTTCAAAATAACTGGCAAAATGTGGGTGTACTACCAGGTACACCTTGGCCTAGCCCTTCGGGGATAACAGGGTATTATGTTATGGATGTCTACATTTTCGCACTGACTTGATTAAAAACTAAATTATCTAGACCCTCTCTATGTCTTGTCTATGGAAATTGACATTCTTGGCATGTCAATGTCATGTTTGCTCGAAGCAATCGAGGTATCCTATTTTTACTAAAATAATAATTACCTACAGTTAATAGTATTTGGAGGAAGTAAATCTTTATTTCAGCAATGAATAAAAACTATGAGCGATGCACTCATTGTAATCGTCGCAAATGGCTTGCAACGGGTTGCCTTCGTAAGTGGTTGAAGCCACTAGAATGTAAACATTTACAGCGAAATGTTGATAACAAAAGAGATTTTAACAACACAGATATTGTCAACGGTGTATTTTTACCCGATCGCAAACCTTCAGTAAACACAAGCAAATTTGTTAAGTTTTGGAAAAATAAATTGTTCATAACTGGCAATGTCAGGTCCTTGCAAAGATACTTCAACAAAAATAATGGTGGCGAGCATTTATGCGGTCTAAACAAATGTAGTGGTGATGCATCGACATCGTCGGACAAGCGAGTTATTGCTGCTTCTGGTTATGACATTAAAAAGGATTTTCAATTGAACAAACAAGCAATTAAATGCCAACATTCAGAGGGTCATTCAGTGTTGCGAGGACATCACCAACATGCCTCACTTGAAACATGCGCTATTTATTGCCAGTTATCAAAGTAAGTACCATTATTGTTTTAATATTGAATTTAAGCACTAAAAGTTTTTCATTTAATTAGTTAAACCGCGAAAGGACACCAAAGTCCGCCTGTCATTGTCTTTCTATTGTGTCTCTAATATTGACTCAATTGAAAGGTTAACTGACCTTGCATTTAAATTAAAATAATGTAAAAAATAAACTGTTAGTAAATCATTTGTAACTACCAATATTAAATTAACTACTGATCAGACACCTAAAAAAAATTTCAAGGGTCACTTATTTGTTTTCATGTAAGGTCATTGGTAATTGACGTCATAACATCTTTCCAGGAATATCAAAACAAAAAAAAATGCTACTCGTTAATTATTCAAAGGCTAATTATGCTAATTGTTCAAATCGGCCACTCCATAGAGTGGCCGATTTGAACAATTCACTACCCCTTAAATCCTCAGGCAAAAGCCATGGAACTTTATTTATTAAATTTAACACTGGTTTTAATGGTGTCCCTTACCCAGGCCAGATGTTGTCGAAAATGGTCATTTGAATCTTATAGATAATAGGGTATATGCATGTATTTTTTTTATATTTTTAATTCACTGTTTACAACGTTTTAACATAGTAAAAAATATAAACATATTAAAAAATGCAGTAAAAAAAAAAAAAAAAAAAAATGTGTTTATTATCTTAGATCTATACAATTAAGTTGCAGGGGCTTCCCAGAAAGTAATCCGAAGATACTTGTGATGGGATAAACCTCGCTCTTCCTCTTTTAATAACATTGTTTCGTTGTGCTAATTAGGTAGGTATAAGTTACACATTTTTTATAAGAAGAAAAAAAAGAAATGAAAATAAAAAAAAAAGAAAATTGTTTTATGGCAGTGTGTGAAAACTAGAGTGTGTTTTGTATACATGTTTGTTTATACATGTGTTTATGAGTGTGTGAATGTGTATTTTGTGTGTATGTGTGTGCATGAGTGAGTGTGTGCGTGTGGGTGGGAGTGTGTACGTGTGAGTGAGTGTGGAGGTGTGCTGGAGTGTGTGTGTGTGTGTATGAGTGGGGGTGTGTTGGAGTGTGTGTGTATGAATGGGGGTGTGTTGGAGTGTGTGTGTGTGTGTGAATGGGGGTGAGCTGGAGTGTGTGTGTGTGTCTGTATGACCTTTAACTCTGAGTCGCCAAAATGCCTTCCACGGCATCGTAATTAAGTGTGAGGAGCCATTCCGACAATGTCTTCTTACATTCGTACAGCTGCATAGGGTAAATGTTAAGTATGCGATTTACTTTATTATAGATGCGTGGGGCTTGAGTTACATTTTGGCGACTAGCAAAAATTGAACGTGCTGGGTAGGTGGGGGCTACTATATCACATCGTCTTTTTTTAAGTTTGGCATGGCTAAAGGGTAAAATTTTGTGATATCTTAGTACCATGTGTAGTATGTGGAGTTTTCTAACGGAGAGCAGCTTAGAGCTTGCGTATAGAGTTTCAGTAGGGAACCTGTAGGGCTTACTGTACATGACCTTAATCAAAGATCTCTGTGCCCTTTCTAGATCTATGAAATACGACTTAGCTGCTCCACCCCATATTGAGATACAATATATGATTACAGATTGGGCCAGTGCGATATAGATTTTATTCTGTAGTTCTGCATTCATAGCATGTCTCAAGGATTTGAAGACCCAAATGAGTTTTCTTACCCTCCCTATAGTTAGTTCGAGGTGTGGGTACCAGCTTAACCTTTGATCTACCACAATACCTAGGTACTTGACAGCATTTACCTTATGTATTACAGGGCAACTACAGTTAGATTGGGTTGGGGTAAGACAAGAATGTATTCTAATGTTAAAGTCAGGAGCAGGCTGAGAGTTTGCATATTTAGTGAAGCAGACGTAATTGGTTTTTTGGGTATTTAAGGTAAGTAAATTCTGACATAGCCAATCACTAACTCTAGCCAGTCCTTTCTCCGCCTCCAGCCTAACTGTATCCCAGGTCTTAGCAGAGAAGATAATAGCGGTGTCATCCGCGTAGGACAGTATCCTCGCACCGTTGATACTAAGGTTGCAGAGATCATTAATGTAAATCAAAAAGAGCGTCGGGCCGAGGACGCTGCCCTGCGGGACGCCATAGGTCACGTTCTCTTCGTTGCTAACATGGTTTTCAATTTTTACCCCCTGTTTTCTGTTTTGAAGGTAACTGCTGAGAAGTGAGCAGTAATGCAGCTTAAAAAAATATTTAAAATACAGAATAAATTTGAGCTGTTTAAACGCCGCCATTTTCGCGCGCCATTTCAATTACGTCATTTACTATGATCCTATTACTATTACTTAGGATGGTTTCGTTCTTCTAACCATTTCACCATGAAAAAAGCTCAAAAACCAGTTTACCGGTATTGCTTGTACCCGAATGGAATAAACATTATCAGATTGTGCCTTTACAAAACCACTTTCAGTCATTTTTCTTAAATGTTAAATAACCTCACTGTGAAGCTAAAATTACACTTGAACATTAAATTAGTTCACAACACACACGGCAATAATTATGTTTTCCAACAAAAAGTCCATTCCAATACTGTTTTGTAGGCGTAACTTGTCTTGTTGTCGTATTATTTGACGTCACTTTTCGTAATAACCAATGGTGATGCGTTTCACAAATTTGAATTTCCCGCGCTTAATTCGCACTTTTATTTTAAATATACAAAATAAGGCACAACATTTACTTCATCTAGACAACTAATTTTATAGCTAGTAATTATTTAAATATTCCCATTAGAAAGAAAAAGGTCTGTATGGGGTAACGTTACCCCAGCAGGAAATGTTTTTGTGAAATAATTAAAAAACTATAAGCGCAACAAATTTAAAAATGCGCGCAACAATTACAGAAGCCGCAAAACTAATTATCTATAAGATTCAAATGACCATTTTCGACAACATCTGGCCTGGGTAACGGACACGTTTTAATGTCATTCCGCTACCATAACTATTAGTCAACCTTCACAACTTAGCTAGCTAGATACATAAGATTTATGTTTCTAAGTTCATATTAGGATTGTTATAGAAATGGAATTTCAAATCTAGATTCTTTATACTGCACATGCGGTGCTTAGTCCAATACTTAAAGACATTTTATTTTTAAAATTATTCAGATACAAAACCTTTATCTTAAAACCTGCATGTGTGTCAAATTCAATGATCTCGCTCATAGAGTTGAAAGATATTATTTATTTTTTAATCATATATTCCAGTGTCTGTAGTACACCCAAATTTCGCCAGTTATGTTAAAGTCCAATGTAATAGGGTGTGAGCCTATTGCCATGATTGAGCACTAATTTAGACTCTGGGAAAACTGAAAAATACCAGAAAGAAAAACTGAATGCTTTGCCCAAGATTGAACACAAGACATCATGGTCAGCATTCACTTTCTTCTTTAGATGGAACTTATCTGTATATGTTCAAAAATTGTCTGGAATAAAGCTGGATTTTGTTTATAATATTTCAAGATATGCATGTTTATTGATACTATATTATTTTTACAGGCATGGCTGGTACTGGGGTGGCATCACTTCAAGTGAGGCTGAAGAATTGCTTGCTGGGCAGCATGACAATGTATTCCTAGTACGAGATTCTTGCGACTCCCGTCACATTCTCTGTGTGTCTTTCCGATGCGTGGGTCGCACACTTCACGCTCGCCTCCGACACGCCAATGGACTATTTTCTCTAAACAATGAGACATTTGTACCCGCAAATAGAATATCAGAACATTGTGCAGCTGTTGATGTTAAATCTAACCTTTTTGAGATGCCAGTCAAATTAGCAAGACCCCTGAACAGGTATTTATTTTGTCATTATTACAATAAAATAAACCCACTAAGGTACTTTAATATGATGGTTTTTATTCATAATAAATTATAATTTCCAGATTTGCGAAACTCGACTCTTTGCAAATGATTTGCAGATTTGTCATTAGACAGACTGTGTCAGCACAAGTATGGAGCAAGTTGCCACTACCGCCAAACTTAATATCTTATGTATCTATTGGCAGTGATTACATTGTACCGTCATAGCTAACAAACACTTATGTGCCTTCAGTACTCATAGACCTCTATGTCTAAGCATATTTACAGACTACAACCTTTTATACGAGACTGCCACATTATAACTATATGATATGAATATATTAATTGTAAATTTTATATTAGTCAATATTTTATTAGAATTCTATGAAGATAAAAATAAAAATAACAACAGTGTAACAATTTAACTATTTATTACAAACAACACAATGAATAATACTTTGAATGTCTATAATTCATAAAGTTTTCAGTTTTGTGTGGAAATGTTTTATGTAACCATTTGCCGAATATAATCTTCATAATAATATTATTACTTCAGTGTATTAATTCCGAGCATATTCTTGGCCTGAAATACAAAAAGTAATGTTAAGCTCAATACTATAATCATGCCATAAATTTTATAATTATTATCAAATATATCAAATGATGGGCAATTAGTGAGAAATTAACAATTTATTACTAATTATTATATAATAATGATTTAATTGAATATTCATAATATGGCTTCCAGTGTTTAGTCAGAAACAAATCAATAAAACTATATACAAAATCACTGAGAGTATGTATATGGAAAGTTGAGTCCCTAAGGAGAGTTGCCCTTATTATTGACATATAAATTTACATAGGTATTTAAAACTGCATTCAATTTTTATTAATTTGCATGTAAGTAATCAGAACTGAAATGTAAAAAAGAAACATCATAACATAACATAACATAACGTCACGCCTGTAATCCCCGAAGGGCTAGGCAGAGGTGTACCTGGTAGTACACCCACATTTCGCCAGTTATGTTTAAGTCCCATGTAATAGGGGGCGAGCCTATTGCCATCAATCGGGCACAAATCCATACTCCGGGCTGCTACTGAGAAATCCCAGATGGAAAAACCCAATAACACTTTGCCCGACCCGGGAATCGAACCCGGGACCTCATACTCAGCAGTAGCGCTTGCGACCACTAGAACAACGAGTCAGTCAAAAGAAACATCCTGTATTTTAAACTACTTAAATATGAAGTTACATAGATACTATTGTGGACTTTGTTTATAGAACTGCTCACAACCAATATACAGGGTGTCTCATTCAAACCGGTCAGTATGGGAAAGTCTGAAACTATAAGACATACGAAGATCTGTTCTGAGAAACCATGTCATCGATTTTGATAACAAGAAAAACTGCATTCATACATTTAAAAAAACATCTGTACTCCGTTCGGGAATCGAACCCGGTTATTTTGTTTCCACATACTTTAATTTATTTTAGTAGGTGCTCGAAGTGACCACCGCCTTTTTCAATACAATATTCAACACGTTTAGATAACGATCTTACAATTAAATAAATTAAAGTATGTGGAAACAATGCATTTTATTCATTTTACACATCATGTTTCATACAGACATTTACTGCTTAAGACCTACACAATCGATATCTAAATAGAAATAGTGTAGGTTTTTTTTTTCAAAATAACCGGGTTCGATTCCCGAACGGAGTACAGATGTTTTTTAAAATGTATGAATGCAGTTTTTCTTGTTATTAAAATCGATGACATGGTTCCTCAGAACAGATCTTCGTATGTCTTAAAGTTTCAGACTTTCCCATACTGACCGATTTGAATGAGACATCCTGTATTATGTTGATGTTAACGAGTATCAAACTGTTTAGTCGACGCATAAAACAGACTATCCGCTCATTTTTATTTTACTTGATTTTATAAATACAGATGATCTATATCTATACTTATAATAAATCTGTAGAAGTAAAATTTCTGTACATTGAAAATATCAAAAAAATAAATAGCAGGGGGTGTTACTAGAACGACAGCGAACCCAAAAATATGATTAAAAAAATTTTTGTCTGTCTGTCTGTCTGTCTGTCTGTCTGTCTGTCTGTCTGTATGTTCAGGTATCACGCAAAAACTACCGGTTCGATTACGATGAAACTTGGTATACTTATTCTTTAATATCCTGGGCACAACACTGGGTACTTTTTATCCCGGAAAAGTATTATACAATAAAAAACAAACTTTATTTTGCGGTTCGACCCCTAGACCGGACTACTGTACCAACCGCAAATAATAAGTTTGTCGTAGGTTACGTCACCCGCAGTGGAGTTCACCAAGGGGCGCTGCACACGGCTAAGATATTATAATATTTTATCTTAAGATACAATATCGCTCGCCATACAGTTCAATGGACTATCACACACTACGAAGATAATTATGTACATTGAATATATTATATTCAAAATTAATATTGGAGGATGATTGGTGATCGATACTGATGCCAAAAATGCAATCATTAAATGTTTTGTCTGTCTGTCTGTATGTGCACGCATAGTTCAATAACTATTATAGGGATTGGGATTGACTTGGTACGGTTGTAATCAAAACGCCTGGGTAGGTTGATCTTATGTGCGTTACCCCAGCAGAATGTTGTCGAAATTCGACATTCTAATAATACAGATATTTAGTCTGCTAGCTCCTGTAAATGTCTGAGTAGGTTTTGGAATTTGTCCGGTTATAATTTTCAAGATATTTCAAAAAAACAGTTTCTGCTGGCGTAACGTTACCCCAGCAGAATGTTTTTTTATTTAATGGGTATATTGAAAAAAACATTACTTACATAATTAGTCCGCTAGACGGACTAAATGTTTCGATATATTTGGTAGTTCTACGGTTTAAGGTTGCGAAGATATTCAAGATTCTGCTGGGGTAACGTTTTCAGATTTTCTGGATCTCTGAAATGGTAAAGCGTAGACTATTAATTTTTTATACATAGCTTTGTCTGAATTAGTCTGTATTTGTCCGCGAATAAAATAGTAATAATAGTGCACCGTTTTCAAGTTATTTTAAATTATATAAATATCTTATTATGGGCCCTAACTTTTTAAATATGCACTCCAGAGTCTTACTTGAAACGTCATTTTGTAGCTTATAACTACCTACAGGTACGTGTGAATTTTCATTATTGTCCAGATAGTAATTAATAAGTTATCGCGAAATTCAGTTCAGTCCGGGCAGCAGGTTTATTTAACTGCCTATTAGTCGAGTTCTATGTCGATGTAGTTGCTAAATTCTATATAACTAGTTAGTCTGTTGTTTCAACTTTACACCTGTCAATTTTAAGCGTTATACACTCAATAGTTACAGAGATAAATGAAAAAGTATACTCACGGTAAGTATGGCTGTGGTAACCCGACCATGTTAAGATGGTCACAAAAAAGCGGCGGCTAGTACAAAATGCTGACCTTCTAAAATTTATAGGATAGTGTTTTTACTTTTGTACAGTTGCGTAGACAAGTGGTAAAAAAACAGTATTTTATTTTATTATAATTTTTATTTACGGGTAACAAATATTACGAAGTTCTTATAGAATACCCTGTAGTAAAATCACAGTTCAATAGGTACTTACCTGTGTCATGCCTATCTCAATGTTTAACAATAAAAATTAGTTAGGTATGTCACGTGTTTTTTTTAACATTTATTATTTAACAGTCTGATTTCAAAAAACACAGTTTCAAGCAAAGTTAGTGTTTAAAAATCACAGATTACGATAAAATCTCAGTCAAAATATGTATTAACAAATAAAGAAATATCAATAGCGTGTTTATATATTTAAGACGTACTTAACAGATATTGTCATAATCATATATTATTATCACTTTAAAAAAAATAACCATTATGCTAAAGATATAATATTGTAAAAATCACAGATCAATGAAAAACTTAACACTACTCGTATATTTATTTATGGTAACATTAAGTTTTTATCATAATAAAATGATTGACATTAGAATATTATGTCGCAGTAAGATAACTATAGCCGTGATCCCGTTTTTTTTGCAAAGGGGTGTAGTTATGTACCAGGACATAGCTATACGAAAGCAATTCAATTCAATTGTCCTAGGTACTAGGGATATAAATCATAAAGCTATCTTACTACGACATTTATACAAATCTCGCAAACATTGAGATAGTCATTGACTTCAGGTACCTGTAGTCAATGACTATCTCAATGTTTAAAAATAATTTTGTTTTACACTAAAATATTTATTGGTTTACCTACGTTCTGTTTTCAAAAATAGTAATCTTATAATAATAGTAATCTTGATACGTAAATAATTCTTTATGCATATTAGATAATTAAAAATCACAGATCAATCGCAATAAAATATAACAACAAGTATAACATATTGCAAAATAAAGTATACGCAAGTACCTATGGCGTGTTTATATTTAAGACGTAGTTAACAAATATGTTGATACTATCAGATATTATCACATTGTAGTGTATAAATTAGTGCATGTGGTACTAAATTAGTATTACTTTTTTGAATTTTACAATACAAGTCATCATAACATTGAAAATGTCCGTTCATTGTTCTATAGCAATGAGCTTTATAGTGTCCAATTCCTGCTGAACCAAGGGGCGGTTGAAATTCAATTATGGCCAAGACTTCATATAGTCTGTTATTGATTTCGATATTAATAGGTACATCATTGAAGTTTATGATAAGGTCATGAAACTCAAATATAATTAAATTGTTCAAATTATAACTGAAGTTGACTGTCCCTATTCTGCAAATAAAACAAATAGGAGGGAAATCGTTATTCATTCCTGATTCGACAGACTCTTGTAATTTTGCAATACCTTTCTGTTGTATAATTTCGATATTTAATGGCAAGTATTTACATTTAAAATTACTATTCTTTTCGTGCTTTGCGCAGTATTCGTTTGAGCATATTCTGTTTCTAGTAGCAGAAAACTGTAAAATACAGATTTCTTCGAGTATTTTTGCAATATTACATGCACAGTCTATAACATTGCATCTAGTTTTGTCATCGTTTAATAAGTCACTATTAAATATCTTAGATAAAAGTATTTCGCGTTTATTATATATTTTTTGACTAGACTTTTTTGCATTGGCAAGATCTACAATAAACGTTGTAAAAGCATCATTTCGCAATTCTGTACAAGAGTTAATCTCTTGTCGGAAGATAACCCTGTCCTTATAGGCTACAGCAAATGCTTGTGAGACGGCGTCAAATGCGCAAGTGTTGGTTAGAATAACCCTTTTATTATTAGACATGGCAATATTTCCATTTTGTAAAATGTATAAAGGCTTTATGCTGTTGTCTGATTTAGAGCGCGGAAGCGCTAAACCTCGCCAATTTTCTACTTCTACAGGTTTATCCTGAAATATAGATTCGATTTCAAAATCCGTATTGCATTTCACGTTTTGTCCTTTATGTATTTTGGTATCAGTTTCTGGGCTTTGTACTGATGTTCGCAGGGTAGGAGTATATTGTGAAGCTACATCACGGCAGGGTTTTTTATATTTTGTTTCGGAGTAATGTTTTATTTTTCTCTTCAATTTCATGTTTTCATTTTTTTCTGATTTTAAAATATTATCGGAAATACTTAATTTCACTATTCCATTTAAATAACTGAAATGTTGTACTAAAAACTCATCTAGTCGAATGCGCTCATCTTTGGTATTAAAATATATGCTTTTAAGATCTTTAAAATGATTCTCAACATTTGAACTACTTGGTGCATCACTTGCATGGTCAAAATGTTCTGTCATTATGTTACCCCACATAGGTAGTTTTCGCAACAATCTTTTCAATGTATCGTTTATAGCCGGTAAATAATACTCATTTCGTTGTTCATGCTTTGGGTCAAGTAACAACAAATATAATTGTTCAGTTTCAATTCTCTCTTCATAATATTTAATAAGAGGACAATCACTACTCCTGTTGATAATATCCTCACTATTATCATGAAATTGTTCGCTTATTTCATTTTCAATAACAACATTGTCAGCATTAATTAGATTTTTTGAAAGATTTAATAAACGCTGCAAAGCTGCCTCGTATTTCCCTTGCTGGCCATCTAAACCAAGGCTTACACATTCATGTAATGATATTATTACTATATCATCGATTACAGACTTAACATCTTTATAACAGTGCATTTGATGAATTGCTTTTATGCAGTCAATATAAAAATATTTGCATTTCTCCGAAGTTTGATTAAAACAGCTTTGTTTAGGTAATTTTTTAAAAAAATGGGATTTATCTAAACGAATGTAACAAACTGGTACACCTGTATCCTGACCTTCTAAAAGTGAAAAACACTGCGACAAATATCCATGAGTGTCCGTGTTTAAAAAACTACGACATATCGCTCCTAATAGGGCTGACGAATCGTCACATATTATTTGTTTGGGTAGGGATCGGTTTACTTTCCATGTATTTAACCAAGTGGCTATGGAGTCTATTGTGTGTGTCTGTGATGCCATGTAACTCAAAGGAATACTTGTACAGGAAGTATATGCCATAACAACGTATAGGAAAATATGTTTGGCGTCTTTAGAATCCACCCCGGGAGGTGCTATCGTTTTAAAAATTGAACCAGTTGCGTCGATAGATATAGTAATGTCCGTGTTTTTTAAGATTTCATCATAATATTTATTTTGCTCATTTGTCCAAAAATAAATAAAAAAAGGGACAAGAGAAAATTTTCGAATAAAGGTGTCAAATGGGGAACTCTGAGACATTGCATAAATGGATATTATTGTGTTTTTGTCAAATTGAAGTGCGCTTTTAGCTTCGTGTCGTATTTTTCTTAACACGTTCGCGGACACTTGGCCTGATTTTGCAATGCCACTTTGTCACTTAATTTTGTATGGAATGCTATAGTCGCATCGTCACTGGTAGGTTTTACTAAGGACATAAATAAAATCACAATGGCCATAGCCTTCGCCTGCTATACCCGCTTCATCACTGGTGAATAGTTTATAACTATATATACATTTGACACAACGGCTATAGCCTTGGCCCTAGGTACGTCTGAAAAGGATGATGTAGGTACTAGGTTGTTGATAATCCAGAGGTGTCGTAGGTTGCTGCTGATTTATTATCAACCTCGTAACTCGGAATGTTATTAGAATATATTGAATTTTCGCTGTCCATCCAGCCCTGTAAAAGCGTTGGTGATTCTATTGATCTTGGTGGAGTAGTATCGGAATCAAACAAACGCAAGATACTGTCTCTTTCTGTCTCAATTAAATTATGTGCATTTTCGATATCAGCAATTGAATCAGCTGAGTCAACTGAAGCATCAAGCAGGTACATGAACATAGATTCTTAGACCTTTTACTGTAATTTAGTCTTATAAAATGTTTTACCTTACTACCGTCCTCTTCAGAGTAAGTTACCTACAATAATACAGAAATACAGACGAATTTGTAGCAAAAAATGTATTAAATGTTTGTTGATATCGACATTACTATATTTTCATTAAATATTAGTGGTAAATTATTCATATCTAACAATATAAATCAAATAAACTAACCGCCACAATGGAACAAAAACCACGACTACGACACATCCGCTCCACCGGACACTCGCCAACCGACTGAACAGACCGCCATACAATTCACGCTGCTATAGCAGGTGCGTCACTGTGCGTGCGCACACAATAAGGACGACTAGTGACAGGTTTGAAGGTGTAAAAAGAGATATTATATGACAACTAGCGATTTGAAAATTTTAGTCTGGGGGCACTTAATGATAAAATGTACGGTGGCAGTATAGAGAATTGTCTGCTAAAGCCGTTGTGCCCCTGGAGTGCGAAAAAAATATACGGCTATAGCCGATGCGTCACCCTGAGTAAATCACAGATGACTGCTATAACCGTTGCGTCCGCGAACGTGTTAAATTATTTAAACTAGGCAAAGTTGGAGGTTCTATTATATTTTCTTTATCTATAAGTTTATCTGCTAACATAGTTCTAACTTTTAGAGCTTTATCATATTGTAACATTTGAGCGATTCTTTGTTTTCGTTTCGCTGTAAGTTTATTTTTGATGTTATGATCGTGGTCAAAGTTTTTTTTGTAGTTACTTATTTGACAAACAATATTTAAAAAAAAATCGGTTTTGGGACGTATGTACATCACAATATTTGCGCCACATTGAGTACAGCGTCCGTAACATTTAATATCATTAAATTGAAAGTGCGTGGGTACATAATTATTTTTAAAAGCAAACGTACAATCAAGATCTGTTTTTTTCCATATATGGTCTTGCAGCTCATTAGTCCAACTATTCTGTAATAACCTGTGATTTTTAGGAGCGAGTCGTTTGAACTCATAATAATCAATTTCAAACTTCAATTCAAAATCAGAATCCGAGTTACAATCATTAGCATCAAAATCACTGTCGTGCTCGACGTTTCTATTATTTGTGAAATAGGTTGATTCTGTCTGTCCATTTGTATCATCATCGCCATGAAAAATAAAATAAAAATTGCGTTTCACTGAAATTCTTATGGCATCTTTAGACATTGTACATTGGAACATTTCAATCAATTCCTTCTGTATGCTTTCATATACATCATGAGAAATTGAAGGGATTTTCTTATCAAATATATATCCATATTTAGAAACAACGCGTTTTAGATTATCTAACGATATGATACTTTTTCTGCCGCCCATTGTATAGCAACTTATATTGAACTTAAATAAAATATAAAAATAAAAACAATCACATTTCTTGATTAATTTACATCTAAGAACAGGTACTCGTAAACCAAAATCAGTTTTTCTAATAATAGATAATTATCTAAAAAAAATGAATAAAACAATATCTTCACAAAATAAGTATCAAATAACTAGGTATATACAAACAGGAGTTAATCACAGTCTTATAGATAAAGTTATTTTATTTATTCACGCGCAGAAATTCAGAAACAACAGTAGGTACAGCAGGTAGATGGAATTTGCATATTTCGTCGCGTTAGATATTGTCAGTGCCAACAAATTAGCTACAACAACAATTTCATTATAAATGGGACCACTCTGGAGGTATATTCTTTCAAACAAAAAAAGAATTTTTCAAATCGGGCCATAATTGACCGAGTTATGGAGTAATGAAACATAAAAAAAAAAAAAATACCGACGAATTGAGAACCTCCTCTTTTTTGGAGTCGGTTAAAAAAGTAAATAAATAATATAATAAACCTAATCTTAACGTACTTTTCTAATTACCTATGTATTAAGAATTATAAAAAAACTCGTCGCGTTGGGGGACCGCTCCATCCAATCGCTTGGCACGTTCCTCGCATCGTAGCGCGGGCGTGCGCTAATAAACCACCTTTAAAACAAAAAAAACTAAATTGAAATTGCTTCATCCGTTCGGGCGCTATGGTGCCACAGACAGACAAACACGTCAAACTTATAACACCCCTCTTTTTTCGTCGGAGGTTAAAAATATAATAAGTACATATACTCGTACATTCCAATAAATGAGTAGGTAGGTTTTCGTGAATTACGAAAGTCGATAACATAAATAAGTATCTAGGTTTCGAGAATTTCTAATCGTAAAACTAATTATTAGTCTAAGTTATTAAGTCCAGGGGTCTAAGTTATTAATAAATAAATGAACCCTAAAAAATATGTTCATAATTTTTACTTTCCAATTGTTGAAAATGTCAAGTTAAATACATAGTTAGGTAAATGGAAACTTACTTACTTTATCAATACACCATGTCCTGGTTGACTTTTCATTAAGTAGCACACAAAAAAAAAAAAACTTAGTGTGTCTGATTTCAATATTTCATAATGTTCCTGGCCCACTCGCTCAAACAATAATAATTACGAAATAAATATATGGGGAGGCGCGACGAAGCGAGACGCACTCTCTTTGTGTGACCTTGTGTGACTAGCGATGCAAATTGCAACTAGGATCAAGTTCAATGTAAACAACCCCTCCCCTTTCTACTCCATCCTGCGTTGCCGGCCGAGACGTAGGTATTGTAAAATTGATTTTGGAGAGTTTAAAATAGAGTTCATTATTGTTTGGCAGAAAGGTATTTGTATGGATTGTTTCTTGTTTTCCGAATTACGTATTTTCGTACCTACCTACTTTTAAGTGACTACTTACCATTTTTGCTGTCTCGTACTTACACAAAACAATGTTTTATTCGGTATTTTTTTATAATGTTTACTTTATGTGTGTTTTTATTTACAGTTACGGCAATCTTTTAAAGTATGAGGTTAATTAAGTAGTAACTATTTTTTAAGCCGGTAGGTAGGTACTTACAAAGACAGTAATGTAATTGGCTGACAGGTTATGGCTTTCATAATTTGAACATTGGAAACATAGGTGGGTACGTAGAAATGAACAAATTTTAAGTTGAAATTAATTGTGTACGCGTCTGTATCGAAATTTTAAGACTATTATGGTATAAATTTTAGAAGGTCAGCATTTTGTACTAGCCGCCGCTTTTTTGTGACCATCTTAACATGGTCGGGTTACCACAGCCATACTTACCGTGAGTATACTTTTTCATTTATCTCTGTAACTATTGAGTGTATAACGCTTAAAATTGACAGGTGTAAAGTTGAAACTACAGACTAACTAGTTATATAGAATTTAGCAACTACATCGACATAGAACTCGACTAATAGGCAGTTAAATAAACCTGCTGCCCGGACTGAACTGAATTTCGCGATAACTTATTAATTACTATCTGGACAATAATGAAAATTCACACGTACCTGTAGGTAGTTATAAGCTACAAAATGACGTTTCAAGTAAGACTCTGGAGTGCATATTTAAAAAGTTAGGGCCCATAATAAGATATTTATATAATTTAAAATAACTTGAAAACGGTGCACTATTATTACTATTTTATTCGCGGACAAATACAGACTAATTCAGACAAAGCTATGTATAAAAAATTAATAGTCTACGCTTTACCATTTCAGAGATCCAGAAAATCTGAAAACGTTACCCCAGCAGAATCTTGAATATCTTCGCAACCTTAAACCGTAGAACTACCAAATATATCGAAACATTTAGTCCGTCTAGCGGACTAATTATGTAAGTAATGTTTTTTTCAATATACCCATTAAATAAAAAAACATTCTGCTGGGGTAACGTTACGCCAGCAGAAACTGTTTTTTTGAAATATCTTGAAAATTATAACCGGACAAATTCCAAAACCTACTCAGACATTTACAGGAGCTAGCAGACTAAATATCTGTATTATTAGAATGTCGAATTTCGACAACATTCTGCTGGGGTAACGCACATGTTGATCTTAGTCTCATGCAGTTGTTTTACACATTGTCAGTTGTACGGCGCTCTTTCCCGGGTCAGTAGCTCCAGAAATCTTTATGCATACATACTGGAAGGATCAACTTTGAAAGTAGTTTATCTGGAAGTATTATGCTAAAATTATTACGTTTATATATCAACGCACAGCCCAAACCGCTGGTATTAGAGACATGAAACTTGAAGGGGACTTCTTAGTTAAGAATAAGTATCCACTAAAACACGATTTTTTGAAATTCAACCCTTAATGGGAAAACATAGGAGGCGGAAGTTCGACATCCACGCGGGCGAAGCCGCGGGCAAAAGCTAGTTACCTAATAAAAACAATTTTATTTAACCCTTACCGTTGTAAATGCGGCAGTCAATGTTTGTGGCGCTGCACCCACAGGACTTAAATTCAATGCTGATTGCACCAACTGGGCATCACGAATACGTGATGCAATAAAACTTCTTGTGGCACTACTGTCCTGACTGCTATCTGTTAGATAAAACAATTCTGCTGCTTTGTATATCCCTGCCACACCCAATCGGCGAACGTACCAGTTGAACTGAAAATCAATGTTTATAGATTTAGTTGGTGTAGGTTTCGCTTATGTTTGTGGGCCTTGTAAAACCATAATTATTGCCTGTTCCCGTGACTCAGTAAGTTTTTAGTCAATAAAACTGACAGACCCGTCCGCCCTACCCAGGGCGGCTGGCATCAATGAGAATTTTCCAAACCAAATCAAAAAGTCAAAAGGCTCCGGATTCGGATCGGTCCCGGATGCGATCCCTCCGGTTAGTTAGGGCTTCAATAATCCTACTAATATTATAAACGCGAAAGTTTATGAGTATGCACGGATAGATGGATGGATGTTTGTTACTCTTTCACGTAAAAACTACCGAATGGATTTTAATAAAATTTGGTATGGAGTTAGCTGACACCCTGGATTAATACATAGGCCACCTTTTTGTCCCTGTATTCCCACGGGAACGCGACCTATGCGGGTGAAACCGTGGGACGTCTGCTAGTTTTCAATACGTCTGTGCAGCGTCGGACGTAATGTTGAGAAGTTTAAAGAACTGTATGTTTTGATTCCTCCTAGATACCCAGCCCGAACCGGAAATTCTCGGAACCAAGAAACCCCTAATTCAGATATAATTAATAACTAATGGCTGTATACTTACATCCACACTTCTGTCACCAGAATGATAGCAAATATCATCAACAAGTGAAAGTAATGTAGCCAAGCAATTGGGGACATTGGTAGGCAGTGTTTGAATAGCCATGGCTTTAGGCCATGTAGTCCTGGAAAAAAAGATTATGTTTAGGTCTTCAGTAGATAATAATATGTTTCCTGTAATTGTTAATTTTATAAATAAATTAGTCTCACTCACTTGTATAGGTCAATCATTATTAATCTTTGGAATATAGCCTTCTCAACGAATTGGGCTGGTACTTTCTCCCGCGAATCTGTTTTGGGCCACTGTATGTCAAAAAATCGTTATGTAGGTAATTCAATATTATGACAAAATAACAAAATTGAGAAGAATATTCCATATCCACTTACAGTTTTCATAGCATCCACTAACCGTTCATTACATTTAATATTAAAGTAATGTACCAAATCGCCACTTCCATTTGGGAATAAGCCATGTGTTATAGTTGGGTACCCTGCGGCTTTGGCACCAGAAGTCAAGGACTCTACAGACCACCCACTTTTTGGTACAAATTGTAATGCATTTTCCAAAATAGAATTTTTAATATTTTCCTCATACTGATGATCTTCTTGTTCATACTGACTTTTACTTGTGTAGGTAGAAGAAAGGTTTTGGTCCTTTTCAAGAGTGTTTCCAACTTGAGAACTTATTCCATGTGAATTATTGATAGAAATACAGGCAAATGGTCTAATAGTTCTGTGGCCATTCTTGAAGGCTGTTAACAAAATAAATAAAGTAGGTACTCAAAAGGAAGAATGATCTAGAAAAGAATGAGTAAAAGGTGTTTGAATTGGGTTTATGGAACAAAATAAACAAATCAGATATTTATGACAGACAAAAATTATTTATTACAAACAGTTTAAGCTTTAAACATTAGTCACACACAGTTCATTTTTAATGCCTGCATTTTATTAATATTAATACATTCAGATAGGCGCGCAATCAGGCCTTCAATCAGATGAAAAGCATTCAATGCAGAACATATTATCTCCTTCTTATTTTCATTAGGTATATTATCTAACACATTTCCTCCTACATTGAGTGAGATATCAATTTTCTCGTCAGTCTGATGTTTTCCTTCTTCAATATCTTTAAGTTTAACCTCGTAATGTGCTTTAGACATGTTCAACCCTACTCTCAGCTGTTCCAGATAATTATTTTCAATAAATGAGAAACAATCACGAATACCAGTAACATTTGCTGTATCTTTAATTGCCAGATACCTTAAGAAATTTAGAGACGTAATGATCTGATCAGCAAGTTCAACTATATCTGACTCAGCACCATGTGGAAGAAAGCATATTTTCTTAACCATATTTGAAAATTGATGACCAGTGAAACAATCATCCATCCTAGGATTCTTGAATGCTTCATTTATTGAACTTTTAAACAATGTTATTGCATATCCAATCATGCCTGAATGATTAGATACATCAATCAAATATTTGACAAGTGCACATCTTCCCCTATATTCAAATTTATTTACATGGCAGCCAATCAATGCTACAGAACGCTTTCGTAGAGATTCATAACTAGAGTATATAGCTACATTTGCTAATCCTTTGCACATGTCAAAGTGCAGTGATGATGACAAAAGTTCTTGTGACAATTGGCTGGGAAAGCGGCTCAAAATTGCTTCACACAGTGCAATTGCCTTTGCTAAAGGACTATATTCAGCAAAATTTAACAGGTGAATTACAGAAAACATTGCAGTATGAAGAATATAATCTGTACTGTACACTTGTGGGATAGCAGACTCTGGTACTTCAAAGTGCCCCGATAATACAGCATAGAACAATCCAGAAAGAGTAGTCATATTAATCTTTTCCCTGTGTTCATAAGGTGACTTCTCATCATCATTTTCATCTTTTATAGTTTTCTTCTTACTTTCTCTATGACAAACTTCTAAATATACTAGGAATTTTAGAACATTCTTCTCCATAATGCAAATGTCTTGAATGATAGTAGAGCAGTTTAATCTTGTCTCACTATTGGCATTGCTTTCTGGATCCAAGTCAATGTAGATCAACGGTTTCCCGAGGAGACTAATCAGAAATGCTGTTATTATTTGTTTTGTATGGACATTGGTATCTGCTTCATTCATTTCATTAATAAAATACTTATAGAATGGAGGTAATAGACTGTAGACCCTTGTAATTCTTCTTATGTTTGAATCAGAATCCATCAACAGTCTTTCCTTGCCTTCCAAGTGATGGTCAGGTATAGGAATGTTTTCAATGTAAGTGCTAATAGAGTTCAAGCACCATTCCAAAGATCTTCCTCTCTTCAAAGATAACCTTTTCAGAAGTTCTTGCAGTGGTGGTAGAATGAGACCAAACTGTGCATCATTTTTAGCAAGTTCAATTTGTTCAATAAATTCTAATAGTGCTTCCTCAGGTGCAGATTTTTCAATAATAACTGATAATAACTGCTCACAGACACCATAAAGTGATGGTTTTATAATAATGGTATCATCTTGAATTTTGCCAAGAATGACAGGTATTAAATCCCAGCAATTATCTTTGAAACTTTCAGCTAATCTCTCCTGGTTCGAAACATTCAATGCTTCCTTATATTTTTCGTTATCCAATAACGTGGAAATTAAATCAACAACATCTATTTGACTCATGTTGAGACTATGTGAAAGCTTTTTTAGATGTAGGTACTTTAATTTCCAACAAACTCTGAAATTCAAGTGCCTCGTATATATTATTTTCCTATAGCGAGGTTAGTAACTCTTCCACATTTTGTTCCGATAACCGATAAAATTTATCGAAAAAACAAATACCTTATTTTCTATTGCCAAAAAAGCTATAGGTACCGATACTTACAGCGAAAGATCTTCTGCAATGTGCTCATGTTAGCTACAATTACTTCAAATGTAGTTGTAATAAATTCTTTATTTAGGTTTTCGTCTAGATATTACTATTTTCTTGCTAGCTTTTTGCTTTTCTCTAACTCTAAACACCCAAGTCTGAAACCGAACCGATGACTGGTGAGATGACAGCTATCATTTTCATTCTTTTTTTTTTTAATTTTATGATCTGGTAACTGGACCTTTAGGTCAAACAGTTATCATCAAATCCTCGAATCTTTAGTAGTGTAGTGTAGTGGGCGAACTGTTTCCGAAAACCGTTTTACATCGTGGGTAAAAACAGTCTTCGTTGCACAAATCAGTCTTCAAAACCCTTTATGTGATTTTGTATTTTTTGCTTTTAAAAAAACAAAGTCGAGAACCCATCACCATCACCCCTCATTCAACTGTCCCACTCCCTTTCAGGTCGTCGCACAGTGGTCTGAAAATCGAGCTCCATACTCATAGTTTGAGCTGTTAAAACGCCGCCGCCATGTTTGCGCGCCATTTCGATGACGTCAATTACTATTATCCTATTACTATTACTTATTGTACTTTGGGTGTTTTCGTTCTTCTAACCATTTCACCATAAAAAAAGCTCAAAAACCAGTTTACAGGTATTGCTTGCCTACCCGAATGCAAAAATATTCTCAGATTGTGTTTTTACAAAACCACTTTCATAATTTTCTTAAATGTTTTATAACTTCACCATGAAGCTAAAATTACAGTTGAACATTAAATTGATTCACAACACACACGGCAATAATTATGTTTGCCAATGAAAAGTCCATTCCAATACTGTTTTGTAGGCGTAACTTGTCTTGTTGTCGTAGAATTTGACGTCACGTTTCGTTTTAACTCCCGGTTATTGCTGGGCCCGACAATAGAAATACACACTCTGTAATTTCGATTGCTTGTCTATTGTGGTTCATCAGAAAACTTTAAGGGCTTATTACACTATATGATTTGAAGTAGGATCGTTAGATAGAAAGCTACGGTCGGTACCTACTATAAATCGGATCCCAACTTTCCAAACTGCGATTTTCTAGTTCGGTTTAATACAAATCAGATAGTGTAAAGCCCTTTACAACTGTGACCAGCTTGAGCCTAATCATTCATGCTGAATGCTGATCTGATGCATGATTTGATTTCATCAGACAGAAAATCATTGTCATGTCATTCAATCAAAGTAAATAACTTACTTAATCTGTGTAAATAACACGAACACCCTCGAACACCCGTACTACCTACCTGTCATGTCAAGTGTCAAGCATAGCATTCATTTACCAATAAAATTAAAAACTAAATTCAGCTATTTTTGCTAAATTGCAAATTCGTATCTATAGTACTCAGTGATGAAAATTAAATTGTGAAAAGTGTTTCGTCTCCCTTCCATAATACTTTTGAAATTAAATACTGTTTTAAATATTTAGGAATTGAATTATTGGGATTATCCTGGAGTTTGAAGACCTTTCGTCTTATTTATACACTGTTTAAATATATTGTTTGACAGTCACATTTGTCTTACTATGTAATTATAATATGTATTTCTAAATAGTTACCTATCACAGGTTTAGCTCAAGTATAGCAGTGCTTTCGCCCCTGATTAGATTTAGTTTATGAGAATAACACCTGTAGAGATGGCTACCAAACAGAAGAATATATTTACTCGCAGTAAACCTTTAATGAACATATATAATGGAGTCGACCATGAAGGAAAAGAGGTATGAAGATGCATTATGCAAATTAAATAAAACTACAATATTTTTCTATTTCTTGATAGCATTGCATTAACAAAGAAATGTTTGTAAATCTAGGTGGAGGTGCGTGAGGATGCAGAGCAGCTAGTGAAGTGGCATGAGATATCAGACGCACTGGTTGCAGCCGGTTATTATCGTGCACAACTGCAGGGGCTCTCTGCCTTTGACAAAATTGTGGGAGGGCTCACATGGTGCATAGAACTCTGTGACATAGATGTTGATGTTAGTCTCCTGTTTGAAGAGAATCTCACTATTGGAAAGAAAATGTAACTATTACCGACCTTTGAAAAACTTGATACCAGCATTTATGTGTTTGACTAGTAATTTCACTATAATGTACCTGCTATTCAATCTTTACAGAGCTCTAACTGAAAAAATAGTAAAAATATTGCCGACAATGAAATGTCCATACACAATTGAGCCACATCAAATTCAAGGATTAGATTTCATCAACATTTATCCGCTGATCTTGTGGTTAATTAAATACTCAAGTGAGTTTCGAGAGGCAAAAGAAGATGAGTTGAGAAAGTTTGCAGTCATGCAGTATGATAAGAGTCATATATTTGAATCTGACAGAGCAGCCTATATGCAGAAAGAGAAACTGTTAAAGAACTTGACTGTTGTACAGGTATAATAATTATACAAAGTATTTATGAATTGTTAACTTTGTTTATATAAAAAAAATAGTATTATTATCTCCCATGAATGATAAAAATAATGACAGTTTAAAGTCAAGAATTGAGAGATAAAATTAATATGAATACAGTTATTTGATTTGTATTCAAATGGCCAAAGTTATCATCTGTGTATTGTATTAATTAACCTATTTAGCAGTAAAGGCTTATATTTTAACTGTTTCGTTTTCAGAATTTGTACAAACCTTGTAGAGTTCGCAAGAGGAAAGGTGGTTTCCCTGCTAATGAACTGGAACAAGTGAATGCAACACTCTCTGAGTATGATCAGCGCATGTTGATGCATGTGTCAACTGTTAAAGGGGACACAAAGAAAGATGATGGATTAGATTTCTTGGTAAGCATGTTATGTAAACATAAAATAGTATTTTATGCTGTCTTTGCTTTTTTATTTATGGACTATCTGCAATTATTATTGAGCTTGTTGGTATGAAACACCAGTTTTGTATTGATGCATATACATAATGAGTTACAGATGCTTAATATTATAATTTTAGTTGGTCCCTTATTGTGTGAACTTATTGATTTCCTATATTGTGTGTTCAATTAATCTATGTTCACATTTAAGTATTGCTTAATTAATATTTGCTGATTTTATTTTGTTTGTTTTAGTATGACTATGAGAAGACTTTGGCAGACCCTACTGAAATTACAACAGAAGTAAGTACAACCAAGAATATAATAATAATCCAATATTAGCTTAGAAACTCCTTTATGGATAGGAATTCTTTTTTACAGGCTAATAGATATGTTAAAGATCAGGAATCAAATGAAACTCAAGCTGATACCAAAATTCATTATGCAGTATTACAATCTGAGCTTACTGGAGAAGTTTCCAAAGAGTTGGAGGAAAGAGAAAAGCAAAAGTATTCTGAGGATGTTGACCGACTTAGCAAGAGTATTGATGTATTGACAAAAGACATACTAAAGTTTAAAGAAACTCATGAAGAGAGAATGGAAACTGCTAAGACACAACACAAGGATATGCTTGGCAAAATGCAAAAAATTACTAATAAGTTGATGAAATCTGATGGTATACCTAAAAGGTATGTTTAATAATGTTCTGTAGTGCACACAAGAGATTTCTACTGTTGTAAAAATGCATTAAATCTAAATGTTTTGCTAAAAGAATAGTAAAATCAAATTTAATTTAGTAAATAAGCTTGTTTTACTGTTGTTACTATGGTTAAATGGAACAATACTCAAGCTTATTTCATTTCAGTCTGTATGTGTGTTTGTGTAGTAGGTATAGTATAGAAAGGTATATATCTGCCGATATCTGTGTGAGTAAGTTTAATTTACAATTTAATTATGTTTCAGTGATAAGGATGTCAAACAGTTTTATAAGTCACTCAAGGAGCTAGCAAGGGAGAGAAACGAATTGTTGCAAATTATTCAACATAGAAACAAAGAACATAGTAAATTAGAAGATAAGCTGAGGTAGGTTTCTGATGGGTTAACTTAACTTATAAAAAAGTTTTTTACCTCTTCCATCCTGACTATCTCAATCTTATATCATCAATTCAGTATTGAATTGAAAACTTAAAAAAAAATATACAACCGAATTGAGAACCTCCTCCTTTTTTTGAAGTTGGTTAAAAATTAGATGAAATTTTTGTTTTATTATTTCTAACTGAGATTTCAACTTAAAAAGCAAATAATTTACTTTAATTTGAAAAATTATTGAGTTAGCGAACATCAGGAAGTTGCGTAAAATTTAGGAGAAGCCAATAAAAAACGTCTACATTGGGGGAATCCTGAGTCATAAACTCAAAGTGCGTACAAACAACTTTATCCTTTCGCAATAGTAAACCAATTTTGAAATCATACAGGGTTGCAAAAGATCCAGACACCAAAATCGAAGAGCAGCCATTGACGCCCGCAGAATTGAAGGAATTCAATGAGAGACAAGAGAAATTAAAAGCTTTTATTACAAGTATGAGACTAGAACTTGCCAAATTAAACCGGGAGGTGTTACGATATTCTACTGCCATTGATGAGGTGCCAGGGACTGCTGAACTACTGCAGTATGAGAAGAGGTTCATTGAACTTTACAACCAAGGTGATTATAGTATCTTATATTCTTTATTTGCCTTGTTGTGAAAACTTAACCTATCCTGGTGTGTGGTATCACACTAATATTGAATAGCAGAAGGGAGGGCATTTATGGGGGCTGTCTTATGTAATTTTTGATGTGCAAAAAGTGCCTAATTTGATTTGTTATAAGTATGTGGGAGTGTGAGTGTATGTTTGTTACTCCTTCACCCTAAAACGTCTCAACAGATTAGGATGAGATTTATTGTGCAGGTAGCATGCCCTGGTTTAACACGTAGGCTTCTATTTATACCAAAAAGTTAAGTATTCCTGTGAAAAATTCAAATAGTCACCTTTAACTGCATAATTTTATTAAATGTTCGTTTTATTGACTTTAACAACGCCCACTTCAACAAGACATCCTTTTTTTCACACAGTTGCATCTAAGCATAAGGAAACAAAACAGTATTACATATTCTACAACACACTACTGGAAGTAAAGCTATACACATCGAAGGAGTTGAGTCTACTCAACTCGATTCTGGATAACTATGATGAGTAAGTTTTTTTTTCGTTATGATACTGATTAAGGGCTTCCACACATAACTGCGAATTCGCAACAAAATCGTCCCGCAGCAATTCGCAACAAAATCGTACCGCAGCAATTCGCATCGCGGTTCCACGGTTCGCGGTTTTGTGCGGGCCGCCCTTAGATAATGATTTAGTAGAGACTGATTTTAATTATTTATTAAAACTGTATGCACAATTAATGACTGCCTTCAGCTTTACCATCATTGAGACACTAATCTGTTTGGTCCTTACATGATCTGGCCAAGACAATGTCTGGACTTTAAAAGGGACTGTGACCTCTGAGTTTCTTTCGGTGTTTCGTCTCAGAGTAGTCAGGTAGTGAAACACTTACCTCTTAAAATATGACATGTAAAAGTGTATGTATTTTCAGAAATAAATATCATTTAACACTAAGTTTAAAATAATCGGAATGACTAAGATTCTGCTAGCTTATTCATTCAAGTAGGAGTTAAGTGTGGAATTGCACCTATTTATTGATGTTGCCATAAAGATAAGGAAAAAAGAATTGAATGACGCATCATGATTTCTATGAATGGTGCGCGAATGTAATATAACAACATACCTAGTTCATAATCAAAATGCTTCATGCATTATCGTAAAATTTAACAGTTAAAAGCTTGTATTGTTCGACTAATACTGACTAATCAACCGTAAACTAACTCATTACTGTTTCAGGGCTATGTCTTCGGTCAGAAAGAGAGAAGAGTTTATGACGCAGTTTGAATCCATCGTGGACTGGGTCAACCACACTGTCAAAAAAGTTGAGGAGAAATTCAAAAGCGAGAAGGAACAGAAAAATAATCTTTACAATGAATACTCAAGGCTGATGGATGTCCAAAGGCAGTATGCTGCTGCTTTGAAGAAATTAGGAGAACAGAGACAGAGGATAGAAACAGAGAGCCCTAGTTGACCTACCAATCATATCTCTTAATATTTACGAAAGCATTTTATCTCAACACCAAGAACACCATTTCGCTATATTTAGTCCAGTAAATAAGACATTTAATAAAATATATTTGGGATGATTTGCGTAGAGCTGAAAATCAATAACACATCATTGTCCAAGTATAAAACCTAATTAATAACTTCAATGTCAATAGTCCAGACATTGTGTTCGAAATAGTTTGGGTACTTATGTAGCATTTTATAAGATTGTTAAATTTTAAGCTCTAAGCGCATATTCCTGGCATTGAATTTTTACGGCTATTTTAAAAAGACTGTACATCACATTCATATTTATCTAGTCCTCCAGTTATAAGTAGTTAATTTTCTACTTTTATATTTATTCATTCCAAAAACCCTCAGGTATAGAATTTAAGACTGAATATAGGTTTTGTATTACTCGAAAATTGTATTTCTACTGCACTGTATTCGTAAAGGAAAATACAAATTTAAATTTTAATAAACAACACGAATACATTACAAACATGTTTATTTTATACCCTGATATTATAGACAATAATACACTTGCACAAATTCGTGTCAAACTGTATTTAAAATATATAAAACTTTTACATTAATGGACGGATTTTTACATTAGATTTAATTTCGATTTAACAGGCGTACAATAACAGTCCATACTCATCGTCAGCACGCTCATTGAATAGTTTAAAAATATTGTTAGAACATTCTCGTTCGATCAAAGCGTGACCACACTGCTGCTGTGACCTTTAGGAGAGCTTTTGTGGGAATGACCGTGAGTTTGGCTGTGACCATGACCTTGATTATGGCTATGTCCTTGAGTGTGACCGTGTCCTTGACTGTGGCCGTGTCCTGGACTGTGACCATGTCCTTGACTGTGGCTATGTCCTTGACTGTGACCATGACCTTGGCTGTGACCTTGTGAACCTGAACCAGTTTTCTTATACATGGTAAAGGAAATGAGCTCTCGGTTGGCGTTTGTCATTGCCATGGCGTGTGAAACGACGTCGTATCCAAATAACGCGTGGAGACGGTTCACTACAACTAGTGTAAGTCCTTTCTGTGTAAGTCGGACAGTTCGCTCCTGTTCGGATGATGCTGCGACCTGCATGCCGAAGGACGAGTTTAACTCCTGTTAAAGATAAGTTTATGAATAAATAAATAAAATTAATTTATAATCACAAAGCTTTGACTTCCTTCCTACTTAGATATATAACTATACCTACCAACAAAACAAGGAAAAAATATATCTGAATAACGACATGCATGAAGAAGTCATGTGCTATGCAATTTTGTAGTCCGATGCAGTTGACAACTTAACAAAGATAGATTTACAAAGGTTAATGAGCTGTATTTGTTTAATAACCGGTAAAAAATTATAATGTAGGTAGTACGTAATAAATTAGGGTCAAATTGTTTGATACCGGCACCATACCTATTATTTTAGTCACTTAATAGTTAGCGACACAAATTAACTGTGATAGAGAAACGTGTTAGTTAACATAATCTGAATGTCTATTACCCTCACTAATGAAGCCCGCTCCTCACTCTTGAGTCCGTACACAGTTGCACCCTCATCTTTAGATAAATGAGGTGCACTCAAACTGCCCATAACCATCACGTACGGCATCTTAGTTTATTTACAAATTACACCTCACAAAATGGTTAAATAAATGATGTGATTTTACAAAAGAATCACAAGCAGGTTACGTATATCATATTTTTAATTGAATACGAGCTAACAGATTTTAAACAAATAGTATCATAAGAACTTGTTAACAAGTAACCACGCGGCCACACAGCCTTTTGTAACCGCGACCGCTCGTGTACTCATGTGTGGGTTCACTCCGCCAGATAAGCACTACCTGCATGTTATGTGGTATACAATGGCATTTCTATATAGGTTGCTGTACGGATTGCTAATGACGCGCTTGTAGTTGTTCGAGACGTGACGTCGGACTGAGTGACCTTCACGGGTGCTTGGTCTGCGCGGACGCAGGTTACCCCGCGAGCCGCGCTCGACCGGTAACTGTCGCCCAGTCAACTGTCGCGCGCAGATGATTAACGAATTATAGTGATAACTTGGTAAACCTACTAAATTAAATTTTTCATGCAGTTATGAAGAATTTAATTAAGTAAGTATAATAAATAAATTAAATTCTTCATAATTGTATGAAGAATTTAACTTTTATTATAGCAATAATGCCTAGTTCCAGCAGGATATGCATAATCAGGTTAAATGCAAAGCCCTTCAGATGTGTCTGGTGATATATATTATTATCTCTGAAAATAAAACAAAAGTAAATCGTGTTGTCACGTTGACCGCAGATATTTACACAGTTTCATTATCTATCAAGTTTGTGTATAAAATATTCGAGAGTTATTTACAAATCATTTCATTATGAGCCATTCTATGAGCAGTCCTAGGAATATTCAATTAGGTAGGTGCCTACTTGTAGATATTGAGTTATGTTTGTGTTTACAAATAGCTATGGCTAGAGGCAGGTTCAGGTATTTATCAAAGGTGGGTACTTTGAAGGATAATAATTATGGTAAACAAGATCAGATACTAGACAGTGTGCAGACTTCCGCCTTTGACTTACCTACCTACTTACTGTGTTTATATCGTTAGCCTAAATACCTAGTTGCTACTGTGCCGGTACGACTACGTACAATATACCTAACCGTTATTATTCTAATCCTAACACCTACCAGTGCCTACATAATTGTCATTTAATCATAAAAACAACAGCAAAGTAATATTTCAGATTTGGGTGCGTAGATCAAGTTAATTTAATTACCATATCAGGTTCTTTGTAGGCTGAACAAAAAACGAAGTTGCTTCTACTGCGAACCATTACCTAACCTAAACCATTTTTATACGTGTTTTTCTTAAGTATTCGAGACCTACCAGAAAGCTCGACTGGTGTTCGTCCAAACGATGGCTGAATTGGCGACCAGATCAACTAATGTTAAATGCTTGGAAAGCGCGGGTGTACTTGGTAATTATTATTTATGTATAATACCTAACATGATCTTGGAAATATGGGCGGATTACATTGTTGCCATTGCTATCGTGGATGAGGCTGGCACAGGGACGTAGGTATAGTTTGACACCAGAATAGAGAGAGGGCTAAGTATAACAAGCAGCAGGCTGCAGATGATGATGACGATAATATGATCTTTTTATAACTTTCGGTCTTGCCATACATTACATAAGTTCCTATGTTATCAGTGACAAGACAAATGGCCATAATATGAACCCACATCGCCATTCACCTATGACTTCCAATTACAAAGTACCATGTACCTACAAAATTAGCTCGTTGATCAGTGTAGGTAATATACAGACATTTACTGCTTAAGACCTACACAATCGATATCTAAATTGAAATAGTGTAGGTAGGTTTTTTTTTTAAAATAACCGGGTTTGATTCCCGAACGGAGTACAGATGTTATTTAAAATGTATGAATGCAGTTTGTCTTGTTATTAAAATCGATGACATGGTTCCTCAGAACAGATATTCGTATGTCTTAAATTATAGTTTCAGACTTTCCCATACTGACCGATTTGAATGGGACACCCTGTATACTATACTTACCTAGCCTACAAAACAAAATTACGAGACCGCAGATAAAAGTAAATTAGTAGTCTGTTGAGTCCAGTGTTGTGTTGAGTTTTTTAACTAACGGGTTCGATTCTCTAGTGAGGCAAAGTGGTAGGTACATGAAATTATCTATCAGACGGTTTTTTTTGGATTTTTACAACTGACGTAAATTTAGGTTTGATTCCCTAGTCAGGTGAAGCATTAAAGTTTTTAAAGCTTGTCTGCTTACGTTCCAGTCCATTCATCTGTTCAGAATCATGTTCGCAGATTTATTGAGACCGTTGCTGTCCGATGCGTGCAGCACTGTCCGCCAGTGCGCAGTGGTGGCGGCCGCTCGACTGGCCGAACACGACGAGGGGGTAGCCAGGCAACTACTGAACGGGGGAGTTGTTACCGTCACTCTTGAAAATCTTAATAAGTATAATGTGAGTAGAACATCGTACTAGCTTATGTGCACCTAATACACCTATTACATTTAATTTTATCGGGTGAATCTTGAAAACGTGAAAAATAAATGGTCTGTTCAATACATTCATTATCCGGCTACAAATCAAGCCATACGTTTCCAGTATAAGCTGATCTCGCATTGTGTAGGATGTCCGTACGAAACCGACACGAAACTCGAAATTATGAAAGAAACAGCAGTTTTTTTTTATTTAGTATTTATGACGAGTTGAGCTCAATGATATTAACCTTTCAATTGTGTCAATAGCTCGAGACACAATACACAAGACAATGACAGCGCGGACACCGGGAGTGAATTAATTGGTAGAGCTCAGCTCTGCAAGCTCGTGTCTTTGGTAGGTATGTGTAGGCACCAGGCAGTATTGATAAATAAAAGCAATAATTCTATTAGATTAGGACTAGAAGGCCGTACCTACTTCTGATTCCATGAACTTATTTCCACAGGTGTATTACAAAAGGTCCGCGCTTTATGTTATGAGAGCCGTTGCTAAGTAAGTATAGGTACTTAACTTACTTACGTTTATTTATGATACTTTTTACTGTACAGTGCCCGATACTAGTGGATATCCTTGAAATAGCACACAGTAGGTGTGCCACGATAGGTAGGTAGAGTAAAAAACGGTAAAGATCGAGTCGGAATCGCCTACCGAGAGTTCCGTACCTACCGGAAGAAATAATTATGATTCGTCATAATGAGTAAATATTGCGGCTTAAATGAAAATCAATTTCAGCCGCCATTTCGCCTCCTATTGCAATTAGGTAAACCAATCTAGTTTTGCATTCCTTTTATTAATCAAAATTTCAAGTCGATAGCACTACAAGTTGGTTCCTGAAATGAGTAGCTGCGTCAGACAGACAGACGAAGTGGCTGGCACCATAAGGGTCCTGTTTTCCTTTTTTTATTTTACTCTATCATTTATCTAATTTATTATTGCAGACATAATGAAGAATTGGCTGGTGCGATTATAAGATTGGGTGCTTTAGAGCATATTGTCTCGTGTCTTGAAGATTTTGATACACAAGTAAATATGAACACCATCTAGGTATATTTTATCTAATCATAAAATAGATTGTTGTGGTTGTCACCCTTACGCTCGTAAAGCTCCTAAACGATAGGTCTAGGCAGGACAAATCAGCCGCATGCCAAACGAGCTGTGGCCGCTGTGGGCCCGTAAAACACAAAATTCATGCCCAGAAACAGACACGGCGCGCGACACGAGGTCGCGGCAGACCACGAATGAGATGGCGGGACGACCTGCTGGATGGCTTACAGAGGTAGCGTATAATCACGACAGATGAAAGGATATGAGAGGGCAGGGTTTACCTACTTACCTAGTTGTGGGACAGTGCGGGCTAGTAACAACACTAAGATTACTACCTTAGACGAATGTTAAATATAAGCGAGTAAGACTTTGTAGCGTCATCTATCTCGACACATACGAAGTAGGTAACAACCGACACTCTACATCGCAATGTTATATAATTATTATTATACAAAAACCGCCGTTCATTAGTAGCTGCTAGTTGCTTACCTACCAAATACAAAACCATGTCTGTCTGGCAACTTTATAGGTACCGTTTCCTCATACCTACTCCTAAAGCCGTGTCCTACACCCGGTTCTCTTAATTGTCTTAAATAGCTAACGGAATGACATCTCTTTCTTCTTTAGGTGAAAGAGAACGCTGCGTGGGCATTAGGGTACATCGGTAAACACAGCGAACATTTATCGGGATTGGTGGTAGACGCTGGTACACTACCACTGCTGGTATTGGCTTTTCAAGAACCGGAAATGAGCCTGAAGCAAGTAAGTGTGGCTCTCACTTGTACTGTCTTGTTGGTTTAGTGGTTATAGATCTTGGATTCGATTTCCAGGGTCGGAAAAACGAATGTTGAGATTTTTCAGATTGAAGAGGTAGATGATAAACGTGTGTAATGATGTGTGTCAGCCCGGTATACATAGGAATACCTGGAATAGGTATACAGTTTGCTCTTCAACTACAAAGGCGAACTGCGATCGAACTCAGAGCAACCCCGGTCTGGGCCAGTATACAGTTTGGCAATACGCAGCCCGGAGTGGATCTGTGACCGATCAGACTCGGCGACCCCCTATTACATGGGACTCAAATGTGGACACCCACATTTTACCTACCTACTTGAGGTTCCTACATCTGCTATAGGTACTCTTGGGAAATACAGGTGTGTTATGTTACTTACACCACGGAAGGCCCAGTGTGACATAGCTACCCCACAAGATGGACAGACTGGTGAAAGTAGCAGGAATCCATGTGGGAATTTAAATGGGACCGCTCTTTGTGGCGTAGGTTCTTACGTAGCTTAAGGAAGGGAGTAGACCAGCTATATACAGTTGAACAGCAGTGGACGTACAACTGGTGACGGATGCATTTATTTCTAGCTATAATTTGTAGTAATAACTTATAGATATCTGCTGGCGCTCTGGTAGACCTGGCGCAGCATAAACCTGAAGCAGTAGTTGATGCTGGTGCTATCTGTCATTTAGTACATGGATTGGAAAACCAAGATCCTAAACTGAAGGTAAAATATTTTAATATAAATTTTTAGATAGGAGTTCTGCAGCTGTCACGTGGAGACTCTTTGTAATAGTGATTTTTTTTGTGAAATATCACTGACTAGCTGTTCGCTCGCGACTTTTCCCCTCAAACTTTAACATCCCTCCACCCCCTCGTAATGTTCAAAATAAAAAAAACCTGTGTTACTCGGTGATAACCATCAAATATATAATCAAATCTTTCATTAATACTAGTCGCCATCGCATAGCTATTAGTCTTTATCCAACTATATTGGGATCGGCTTCCAGTATAACCGTAACGACCGTCATAGATCTACAAATGACAACCGGGACCCATGCTTGTTCCTTAGATCGACTAGTGAAGCTGTTAATACCTAATAATTATTTAGCCACACAAGTTCCCTTTTATAATATTGGTATCTATGTACCTACCTAACTACTTATGAGTAAAAAAGCTGCGTGTCTGAAGTCTAATATTGTCTACTAAAACTCGAGATTATCATCACGAATACTTCCCATTCCTGATATTCAGCTTCGTAAGTCCGTGGAAACGGACGTGCTGTTAATATATTCGGTTTTATAAAATGACCATACCTGGATGTTGTTAGTGTGATGATTCTAGTTCTTCAGGATCACGACACTTAAATTATCTACATATACCTGCTGCTGGATAGACTTACTACTAACACCCTATTGTTATCGTTCAGCGTAGCACACTGTGCGCTCTAGGAGCGGTGGCGGGTGCGCGCACGGAGCTGGCAGAGGCCGTGGTGGCGGGAGGAGCCCTACCACCCGCGCTGCTGCACGCCGGACACGACTCGGCGCCCGTGCGCAAGGCTGCAGCCTGTCTGCTAAGAGACATCGTCAAACACTCCGTTGATGTGAGATAATAAACTTGTATCCTACTTCATCTCATATTAGGTGATTGGTTTTTTTATGATTCATAAGACCATAAGACAGATAAAACATACACATACTTAGTTGTTTTCTTGCTAATCTACAGAATTACTTAAATTAAGGAGTAGCCTATTGCAAATAATTTAGAAAATTCTTGTAGTTTGGGTCATATTTGTACACTCTGAAAGAAACCCAAATAGACATAGGTATTAATTTAAGTTTCCAAACCACTGCCTTACAAAGAGTCCAATGTGCTGGACTTACCAAATCCACACCACACTGAACGTGAATATGGCGTAACTCCGTACGTGAAAAGTTAAAGTTAAGTTGTTTGGATGTAGTTGAATTACTGTTATCATAAATTATTCGAGTCTTATTTACAGTTGGCGCAGTTAGTGGTGAACACTGGTGGCTGTGGTCCTCTAGTGGAGCTTATGGGAGAGCCAACAGGAAGCGCGCGCGTTCCTGCTTGTATGGCGCTTGGGTTTATTGCAGGACAGTCGGATCAACTCGCTATGGCTGTTATAGAGTCCAAGGTATGGCTAGATGACCAGTTGCGTCAGAGAACTACAACCCAGTCTAAAACAAAAGTGTGCGACTCTTCTTTCGCCTTTGATATTTCCTATTTGTCTATGTTATCAGAAATATGTTAATAAAGTGTATTTGTAGGCGGTTCCAGCGCTTGTGGAAATACTTCAAAATCCCGAAGTGGACGACGCCGAGATTTGCGCGGCAGCCTGGACACTAGGTCATATCGCGAAGCACTCGCCTCAGCACAGTCTGGCCATAGCTGTTGCTAATGCTTTGCCTAGGTTGCTGCAGGTAAGACTTGAAGCCAATAGTCCATGGTTCACTTAAGTAATGCAGGGAACCCCTAGGGCACACAATAACTTGCACTTCTTATAGATAGTAAAACTAAATTTGAACGTTAGAAATTATATAAACAAATGCACAGGAAAACTCATCAATTACCGAAAAAGCATCATCCAAGGGGTAAGTTGTCATTTCAGGGCTCCAGAGGCGGCCCTGGGCATGTGCTCCTGTGCCCTTAGGGTAGATGAAACAGTATGATGCAATTTGGACCATTCATAATTTGTTTGTGTCTCTGAGTTGTGGAAGCTACATATTATTGTACTGATTATTTTCTTGAAGCAGTAAGAAAATTTATTAAGTTGTAGGTATCACAATTATCTCCATGCTCATAATAATGAAAGCAGAACTGAAATTGTAATACTTGTGGTATTAAGTCACAATATGTATTAATTGAATACAGTTGTACACCCACCCCAAGTCTTCACCTGAGGTTCGTGCAAGAGCTTCATGTGCCCTGAAGCAAGCACTACAGTGTTGCTTGCATCGACCAGCACTAGAACCATTGCTTCACTCTGCTCCTGCTTGCATTCTCAAATATGTGCTAGCACAGTATGCTAAGGTACCTTATTTGGTCTACTCTCATTGCTTTAAAGGTCAAGTTAAAAATGTAACTACACTCAAACCCCATATTAACCTTTTGACCGCCCGAGCTTAAACGCATTGGCGTCACTCCCACGCCAAGCCACAAATTCAGCGCAAATACCTTAAAAAAGAATAGGGATTCCAATATTGTTTAGTTAATCCATTTTGTACTTTAAAAAATTGTTTTCTTGTCGGCACTAGCCGTTGGTGGCACATTGGGCACGTTTTAATTTATCAGCTATACCTGACCCTGGCGGTAAAAACCTGACCCTGGCGGTAAAAGGTTAATAAACACAGAGTAAAATGAAGATTTACTATTTATTCTAGTATTAATGTTCTATCATTCTTTTTTATGTACTTTATGTTTATTAAGAAGGATTGGTTTTAATTAATTTACACCTATTTTTTAAGTATCATGTTTGTAATATCACAGACCATAAATAGCTTAGATGAGAAGTTATGTAAAAATATTGAACTACATCATATTTTGTAGTACATACCTACATCATTAATTGATTACACTTACATATAATAGGGTCCAGGTAAAATAATTTAGTAAACTGGTCCATCATCAACGTTGTCATCATCTTCATCATAATCCTCACCATTGTCAAAGTAATTGTTAGCATAGTCTGTCCCATCATCAATTTCAGTTTCTTCCTCATGTTCATCTTCAATCTCCTCATCATCATTAACTTCTTGGTTCTTCACCGGCTCTTCGTTTTCATTTGTTTCCATAGTGTCATCGTCCTCTTGGTTTTCTTTCTTCTCCAGTGTCTGTAGCCTCTTGGCTATTGCTGCAGGGTCGTCTAGCTTCCGCTTGCGAGCTGTAGCTCGAACTCTGTTTGCTTGTGCCCTCAACTCTGCTGGCATGTGTGCCCACACACAATCCAATACTTTCCCTTTCTTAGCGTCAAGAGCGAGCATTTTATATTTGTCAGAATACCGCTCGATGCCATCTGTATGTGTCTTTAGTTTAACGAATGCTGGAGACTCGTGTAAATACTCAATAAACTGATCCTTTACTATCAACATGTAATCTGTGGCGGCGTCCCTTACTAGTGGAAGAGGCTTCGCTTCAAGTTTCGGGAACAGTGGGGGTGGTGCTAAAGTTTGTGGAGTATTGTCTCCTCTAGCTATACCGAGTGCTTGCAGTTGATCATGTGTTAAGGATAGGCCACTGCCACCTCGGCCCCTTCCTCTTCCAGCCATCGCAGGTTAATTCAGAAAACTATAAATAAATTAAATATTGGTAACGAGCGGTTTTTCTTGTGAAACTCAAAAGTCAAAAGTACTCACGTCAATAATATTTTTTTTTCTTTTTTTTTAATATTTTTATTCATGACCATAGATACAAGTCTTTCAGTCGCATACATAACGTCAAAAATAAAATTCAGCAGTGTTGCCGTTCATCATAATTAGAACTCCCTAGCCGACTTTAGAAAACCCTCTAGTTTTGGAAAAAATCATTCCGTAAAAATCCGCTAAATGTCGCAAATGTAACTCATAACGAAATATTGATTTATCTTTCGTGTTTCTACTAGATGGGGTGTACCTCAATCAAGCTTATCTATCCACGAATAGAAAATACTAGTCTGTTGTAAAAGAAACGTAATTTACTTAACTATTTTGTAAATAGGTGGCCACATCGACCAAATGCAAGACGAATCAGGTCATGAAATAAATTATTAAAAAAAAGCTAGACCATTAAAAAAATAGACCAATAGCAGCTAATAAATCTTGATAGAACTAAAGCAGCTGCCACTGTTAGTTTCTGTTCATTACATTTTTAATGAAAAGGCAAAATAAAAAATTAACTATTTTTTTAATTACTTCCACAAAAATGAGATCAATCAGTACCGTGTCTACGTTAAAAGCATTTCAGGATAATAATTATTAGCTAGGCACTTGTATAAAGGTACCTAAATTTCAAAATTAAATACGAAGTAACCAGGATCTGCAATTATGATATCAACGTCAACAGAAGCGGAAGTTGAAACCTCTCCAGTTTCTTTTGGTCATCCTTTGCAGACTTGGTTGATTACATCATCTGGGATATCATACGTTGAGCGGACCCGCTTATAAATGTCGCTTAAAGTCACTAAATAGATTTTTGTAGCCAAATTCAGTTTTTTTTCCGCTAATCATTCATAAAATCCCCTAGTTCTAGCGACATAGTCCCTAGAACGGCAACACTGATTCAGTGTTGTTGAATGGAATAAAGCCCAGCATACACGTGATACACGTGTTATTGACGTTTTTTTTTTTGGAATTTTATGACCTGGTAACTGAACCTTTAGGTCAAAATTGACGTTTGACTGTTTTAGTAATTAGTGATGGCCGATGCACCCATACTACCTTTTTAGTTAGTCTTAGTACTTTAGACTAAACGTGTTAAAAAAAAACTCTCTGTGAAACGAATCATTTTAATGAACTATTTTTTTTCATTTATTTATTTATTAGTTGACATGTCACTCAAGCTTACCAAAACCATGAATAGCCTGGCCAAGGCTTATTGTATCTTGGATTAAGTTATAATATGCTTCATCAAGCATATTATAACTTAATCCAAGATACAATAAGCCAACACACAACAAGACAACGACGACGACGACGTTGTTGAGACAACTATTCCTGAACCATCGTTCAGGAATAGTTGTCTCGGTAATCGTATTGCTAATGAATTTTGACATTTTCAGATTTTACCAAACGATGCAAGAGCTCGAAGATTATTTGTAACTACAGGAGCATTGAAACGAGTTCAAGAAATTGATTCAGTTCCCGGATCATCGCTTAAAGAATATATCAATATCATAAATAGCTGCTTCCCTGAAGAAATAGTGAGGTGATTAAATGATCGTGTATGCTAGACACAGTAAATAGACACGGTGTCTTTCATATGTTAGGCCTAACATAATTAGATATTATTTCCATTGTATTTTCATTACAGATACTATACTCCGGGTTATTCGGATTCTTTACTGGACAGAGTGGAGGCTTATACACCTCAGGTACCTAATAAATCAGAGGCAAATAATATTTTTATTGGATGCTGTACGAACTGAATGTAATCTTTTTTTTTCAGATACCAGAGCTTTTCACAGATAGAGTTCCTAGCGACTGTCAAACTGAATTATCTTTAGAAAAGGCAAATTAAGACAATTTTGAATTATTTTATTTAATAAATGAATACAGTTACACTTCTTGTTTGGCTAATGTCCACACCAGATTTTGTACTTGAATGGTTCTACCACCTATATTCGTTTTCTCCATTGCCATGGATTGACTTGTAATCCTGTAACTGTAAAAAGCTTTGATTTATTCATATCGTTGGCTATATTTTCATTAGATAACACAGAGTTAAAGGAATAATTGATATAGTACAGACGCCAGCTCTTCAACCTACCCCAAACGGTCAAATTTTCCCAATTGAACATGAACCTTATTGTGTTTAGAAAAAGTTGAAAACCTATCAAAGAAAATTTGAGACATTGGGTTAAGTTGATGTGCTGGCGTCTGTACATTCAATAAATTGTTTCTACTCACTTAAAATCATCACCACATAAGATATTTAGAACACTAATCCCTTGGGTATCGACTTCGAAGAATTGTTCTTGTTTGCTGCTCAAAAGGTTTACGGCTCTAAACATTCTTTCGAGTTTGACTTGCTCATCTGATTTCAGTCCCTGTAATAGGGTTTTAGAATCTTACTAGTCATGGCATAATTGGTTGGCCCCATAAAATAAAGTAGGATAGAACACTATGCAGTCTGTTTATTAGTACCTAAAGCAAAATAGAAGCAAAAACAACAAAATTGTATGGAAGCAAAAGTACTACTAAGGGGCTAATAGACGATCAATATTAGACATCGCTCGACGAGAAAATTCATAAATAAATTATTGGTTGTTTCAATATGAGGGGGCAATTCCCGTGAAAGTTCTGGACGTTGAGTAACGATTTTGGTGTACGTTACCCTAGCAGGAAAGTGACTCCTAGAGTGATAAGAGTGGAACGAATAATTAGTGTACCTATAATCTGCACCACGTAGAAAAATTGTGCGCCTTGTCGTTTTGGAAAAAAACGATTCCTGCTAGGGTAACGTTTTTCCAGCAGGAATATTCTAAACGAATGATCGGAGACATAATTTTTTTGCATGGCCTGACAGCTTATATTTGTGTAAAAAAAGTGCACCGCTTTTAATGTGGTCATTGGTACACATTCACAGCAGATTATAGGTAGGTACCTATTGTACACTAATTTATTATTCGTTCCACTCATGTCACTCTAGGAGTCACTTTTCTGCTAGAGTAACGTACACACGATTTTGAATGTTTTTGTTTTTAACAAAGGGAATTGGCCTTCAGAAGTTCAGATTATTGTGGTTGTTGAGCAGACGAATGGGCTATTTGACATTTAGTTTTTAGTCCATCATCTAGATTACAAGAAAATATTAGACCCATATTTTTTTCTTTTTCAAATTGATGGAAAACTGCTTAGATTAAGCGCATTAAAGTTGAGGAGTGGCGGCTTGTAACGTCATTAGCTAGCATAAACTGTACTGGCTAGTGACGTCATGCGACATTTTAACTCGATGTATCGCCGATAATTTTTGTTTACGGGAAAAAAGAAAAAATACGTGTCGAATATTTTTTTGTAATCTAATGAGGGATTAAAATTTTGTCACATGGCCCATTATGATAGGTACTAGTAAATTCATGTCTTAGGAATTTCGTACAATAACTTGAACTCGAAAACTATTTATGACTATGTATTTTTATTTTAAAAACCCGTTAACCCGGTATCTATATATCTCGGGAATCTTTCAAGTACCTTTTTTATTTTATTTAGTACAATAATGAACATATTGTGTACATTTATTCTAATTAACCCCGATACAAAATTTGATTGTGGCGCGGCCAGAAAGTACCACGCATAAAATCCTCGTGTTAGCACTTGTTGCAAAGTTCGGCAATGGCTTGACCGATTCTTATGAAATTTTGTGTATATTCAGTAAGCCTGAGAATAGGCCGTTAACTAATCAATTGATACTAAGTTTGCCGGGGCAGCTAGTTATATTATAATAATTGATTACCTACAGGGTTATTTTTGAAAACGTTCGAGGCTATTTGACAAAATTTTAGTTTTAGACCCTCATCTAGATAACAAGAAAATATTCGACACATATTTTTTTCATATTTCAACGTCATTAGCTAGCATAAACTGTACTGGCTAGTGACGTCATGCGACATTTTAACTCGATGTATCGCAGTTATTTTTTGATTACGTGAAAAAAGAAAAAAATACGTGTCGAATATTTTCTTGTAATCTAGATGAGGGATTAAAAACTTAAGTATTGTCAGTTAGCCCATTCATTCGCTAATTTAGAATTATTAAGCACAGACGCCAGCACACATCAACTTACCTCAATGTGTTAAATTTCTTTGTTTTTAACAAAATCAGGTACATGTTCAATTGGAAAAATTTGACATTTTGGGGTAGGTTGCTGTGCTGGCGTCTGTACATTGAAACCGTCAGTATATTATAGTGACAAGGACTAAATTTCAGTCAAGACAAAATTAAAAATGAGCAATACCTGTATTTTACAGGACGTGGAACTGGTAGTTTCCGACTCGGTAACGAGAATGTAATACATGGTTTAAAAGTATCTATGATCAACTGTGACCTAGTAGTCTTGTCGTCTACAATTTATAGATGCAGTTATCAGCAGCAATTATCAGGATTTCCTGAGGATGTGGTTTTAAAATGATATACATGTATTTTCATTTTATAACCATTTATTTTATTAAAATGTAATACTCGTAGGTACATAGAAATGCAACAGGACACTTATATAAAATGATGATTGCCACAGGAATCCCCTCAGTAGTCAATTAAACCTGTAAACAATTAAGAAAATAAATATTAGTACTTACCTTGTATTTATTAGCTCATAACCAATAGGTTTAGAAGTTGTCAGATTAAAGGTATCTTCAAAGATTTCGAGATATATGCTTGTCTAAATTATAATCATCATAATCATCAAGTACTTCAAAGACCAAGAAAAGGTCAGTGTTAAGGTATTGCAAAAAAAAAAAAATTTGTAGTCAGTGTTGACATTTCGTAACTTTTTTTAAAATTCGGTTCCCATGACCATAGTTTTCTCACGGTTTCGCAAGACCATCGGAAAAACGAATTAAATTAATATATTTTGAACTATAAAATTACCTGATTATTATTTGCAGGACTGATCTACGTAGAAGTAATGGTTCACCCTGGAAGGAAATTCACAAATTAGTGACTTAGTTTTGTCTTTACGTATTGCCTAATGTAATTACTGTGAAGTGGTTTCAGTTGTTACCATACCATTATTTTTCCCCACGATTTAGTGAGACAGGGATAACAGATATTCATCATTTTATCCTATGTTGTTAACCTTTTAAGTGCTTGGCTAAATATTAGTTGCCGTGCCCCTAGCGCCGGGCCAAATTTATTGCTAATCAAGAAAATAATACCTGTATCGATTATTAGTTTTTGTTACATAAATTTCATTTCGATAATGGTTTTAGTTGTACCACACAGTCAGTATTTTGAAAATAAAACGATAAATCATGGATGTTCTCTGCCGCAGAAATACGACACGAGCGGTAGGGACACGGAAATATGTGTCGCATATATGCGACACAAGACAAGCGGTTAAAAGGTATAAAATCAGGCGGTTAAAAGGACTTGTTTTATTGATGTTAGTTATGTAACGAATAAATAACACTGTTGTGAACTTACCACTGATAGTTGATGTAATTCCATTTTCATAGTTTTCTCCGGAATGTTGAATAATTCTGAGAATAAAATTTTCAAGTCAATTCAATTTGTATTGAATAAAAGTGAGCATGGTTACTTTACAACAAAAAATATTCAGATGTTACCATACCATATTTCTCCCCACGATTTAGTGAGACAGGGATAACTAAGATATTCATCATTTTAATAATAATTGGAAACCACTACATCAACAAAAAAAACAAGTTTTACTTACATGTTTTGTGTTGTCTCATCTTAATATTCATCTGCTTTCTTTTTTAGTAAAAAAAACCTGCAAATAATAAAATTGTTAATATTGATTCAGCCTTGAATATGTTTGATGGTTGGAGAGGCATGCATCAGTTGTTACCATACCATTATTTTTCCCCACGGCTTAGTGAGACAGGGATAACAGATATTCATCATTTAGTTATTTCAATGCTCGAGCCTTCTCTGTATGAGAAGAGGCCTTTGCCCTGCAGTGGGACAGTAACAGGCTGGTATTATTATTATTTAAAACATTTTTACAACTCACCTGTCATAATCATTCAGTTGATCATATGGGCCGCGAATCTTCGTAGTCTATTTATCTAAAAGAAAAAAAATAATATAAATAAACAGTTCTGCAATGATTTTGAATATTCAATTCTTTAAAAAATAATATGATCAGTTTTTTAAATTTTCATCAAAAGTATAAGATATATGCTTGATACCATCATCTCAAATAAAGTATGTTGTTGTTCCAAAATATAATTTACTAACCATGATTTGCAAGGTATTTACATTCCTTAGCCGTTTATTATAGGTTGTTCGGATTTCTGAAATAAATTAGACTTTATTAGTGGCTTCAAAATTTAAATATTATAATGTTTGATAAAGATAGGTTATCAGTAAATCGTTCAACACATTAGTTCAGACTGGGGCGATATGAAATCATCATAAAAGAGAGATTTATGAGACACATTTAAACATTTGAATTGCTTACCATGCGTGATGGCGAGATTTTGTATGATGTTTTTGTTCTTCATATTTCTCTAAGATTTCTGAAACAATAAAATGCCAATTTAATACTCTTGTTATTTCTCTATACAGACTGTTTAGCAAAATTATGTTATCAGTAAATCGATCAACACATTTGTTCAGACTGGGGCGATAAATAAATCATCATTAACTAGGTACAAGAGAAGTAAAAATAAACCAACACATAAACTTTGTGACTTACCTTAGCATAAAAATGTATGTGACGAGGAATTGAGTAGTTCTTCCAAATGTATATTGGCAACATCTATTTATCAGACTCTCAAATTCTTTGCATGTTGTCTTTAATTTTCAGCTTTCTGAAACATTAAAAGTTACATTAGCACTAAACCACTTTCTAAAAACAAACTATTGATCAACATAATATTTTCAGTAAATCGATCAACATATTTGTTCAGACTGGGGCGATAATCAAATCATCAGCATAATTATTAACAGTTAACTGTGAAAATATAAATACAAGATAATTTATTACTTACCAGATACCTTGTGCTTGCATAGAGAACAACACCAAACATCTTGCAGAGCTGTAGTATGCCTGAAAATTATAATACACCTATGTCAAGCGAAAACTATAATATTAATCAATGTGTTACCCAGTATGGCAATTTGTTTTTCAGTAAAGATCAATCATCAAAAATCTGCCAGGGGCGATACTAATAGTCATCATATTCATTTTAGAATGTATGTATTACTCGTTTTTACACTTTCTAGATTAAATTGACTGTACTTAAAATAAAAATGTATTTACCTTTAATAACTGCAACTAAAACAGTTTGTTTATCCAGATCCAAAGTCAGCAATCTGTCCAGAAAATAAATTACGAATATTAATAAATTGAACAATTGAATACTTTGATTTTGAGACGTGTTTATTTTTGTAAGTTTGTCACACTCAACCCTTGAACATACAACTATAGCAACTGGATGTCTTACACAGAGTGTGCTAATGTTCCTATCCAGAGTCAAGCATGCACAACTTAGCAGCACACACATCGGCTTTGGTAGGGTTATTTTGATAGTTTTATACAGATTATTAATTCATTAACCTTTCAATTGTGTCAATTAGAGACACAATAGAAAGACTGACAGCACAGACACCAGTGTCCTCTCGGGTTTAATGAATTAAAACCCAAGCAGACACCGTCTATGTTGTCATTGTCTTTCTTTTGTGTCTCTAATTGACACAATTGAAAGGTTAAACCTTAAGCATGGAAATATTCACTATCTATTGTTTGTGGCTTTCCAAGAGTTTGTCTCAAGATATTTATACTACCTATCAGCCATATGGCCAGGTTAGAAAGGAGCTTAGTATTTTAACAGCTGTTTACCTGATATAAGTGGTGGGTAGTCCCATGTGGGAAGATAACCTCTCAACATTTCCGAAACATGTCCATTTTGTCTAGCAGTCTGACATCTTGATTACCCACTGATATACAAATAACAATGGTTCTTTGTACCTTCTGTAAGCAATAAAAAAAAAAAAACTTAATGAATTCATCAAACACAGTGTGGTGTTTATTGTTATAAATTTTGTGTTTGTCACACTCAACCCTTGAACATACAACTATAGCAACTGGATGTCTTACACAGAGTGTGCTAATGTTCCTATCCAGAGTCAAGCATGCACAACTTGACAGTGCACACATCGGCTTTGGTAGGGTCTTCTTCAATCTATTGTCATGTCTACTATAATCAGATCATACTAGACAATACTAAGTTTACTAACCTTTATTAATTGTTAACTGCCACATGCTGTCCTTTCCAGCATTATCAATATACCTGGCAAAGAAAACATAAAATATATTAGTTTTTAATCACCAATCAATGGAAAATAATTCAATATATTTATGCTTCATCAGTTAAGTGGTAAGTTTGAAATCATGAGTTTCATACGAACGAGACTATAAAATTTAAATTCATCATGAAAAGTACAGCTGGTTGTTATTTTAGACATTTTGAGGTTATAGCATCTAAAATAAGGTGTAATTAACTTACATTGAGTACTGCCAATCACATGTGGTTGTTTCATCCTGAGAACAATAACAACATGGTTAGTGTATGTTAACACTATGCATCCATAATCATAGGTGAAAGTCTTCTTCAGCAAAGTGGTGAGTTTGAAATCATTGATTTTCATACGAACGAGACTATAAAATTAAGTTCATCACACAAAGTTTCTCAATTATCCAACAATGAAAACATAAAAGGGTGAATTACTAACCTCAACTTGTTTGATTTCAACTAGCAGCTAGCCGCAACTGAAATGTAAAACATTTTAAGTAAAGAAAAAACACCACAAGTTCTATAATACCAACTTCACTCACCTATTGTCAGTCATAGGACTGTTTATGAGTAACAATAACACAAAAAAATGGCTTAGAGTAATTCTTTATTTATTTCTGTCCCTTGATAGTCACACAATAACCTGTTTGAGGCACTAAAGAATTACTTCTTTGCCGGTTTCTTGCCGCTGGGTTTCTTGGTGCGCACCTTCTTGGCGGCCGCCTTGGGCACGGACTTCTTGCCGAAGGTACCGGAGCGCGCCGACTTAACCTTCAAGCTCTTGAACACCGCCGTCCTCGCACGGTTCCTCTTCACGCGCGCTGACGTCAGCTTGAAACGGTCGTAGTCTGTCATCTGTGCACGTTTCTCTTTGTTGGCCAGCTTAGTAGCCCACTGGCTTTCTGTCCACTTTTCGGTCAGTTTAGCATCCGTCCATGCTTTTCTCACCATGCGTGTGGGCGCTGTGAATGGGTAGTTGAGGCGGAACTTGGTGAGATGCAACTGGTTGAGGCGGAGCTGTTGACGTGAGACGCCGCTGCAAGGCCCATCAACGAGAGCGCGGGTCTGGTCAATAATATCGACCACGCTTACTAGCTTTCCCTTCAAGGGACCGTCGGCTACCAGGGCAACACGCCCTGGCTCTACAAACCGCGCGAAAGGCATGACGTCCTGGAAACAGACGATTGCAGGTTAATTTCACTCAACTACACGACAGTGCCGACACTTGCTGATTATCATTGCGGGTAATAAACCGAAAGTGGGCGAAAATATATTGCAATAGTGAATAAGCATGTAGTAACGAAGATCCGACATCGTTCAGAATTAATATAAACTTAGAAATCTCTGGGATCGAAACGGATAAAATAATTCTAACCTTACAACGTCTTTACGAAACACTGTTTTCACGAAAAAGAATTTCCGGTTTTGTTTGTCTTGTCAAGTCAAACTGACGTTGGCCAGGGTTGCCATTCAAAAAATAATTTGTTAGCAATAGTAAACATTGCTGTTCCGGCCTGTTCCTAACTCGAGTTTATGGTACGTTTTATTGAAATCTAGGATTTCACTTTTATGCGAGAGGAAGATATATCCGTGTGTCTAGCTGTCGTAAGTCCAATAAATAGTCTGAACTAAATCAATCATAATTTGATTTAGTTAATTCTTTCATGGTTCATTTGTTTATTCACTGCTTAGATTTTTTCGTTTATTTCAACTCTTCTTTAATTTGCCAATAACGCGTAGCTGGTACTATGATAAACCTTTCATTTAGTTAAGATTTGTGCCAGACAAAAAACATTATTATTTTGGCATCCGTGTGCGATCTTTTCTAAGATGGTCTATGGTTATATATGGTCTGTGGTTTTTACGGATGTGGGCAGGAAAGGCGCGAAACTTTGAATGTTGCTAGGCAACAAAGCTATCACAACAAAGGATCGTGTGATAATATAACTGCGTCGTATACAAAAAAATATATACAAATAAAATATAAAGCCAAGTAATAAATATGCGGCTTAAATATTCTAAAACACTTTTGGAAGCACAGGTAAACGAAACATCTAAAAATGTTTTTGTTTTTGGTTAATATAATTTTGTTCTGTTTATCTTTTTTTTCCAGGACACGGAGAGTCCCATAGCCGATATCTGTTGGTCCCCCAACAATGTAAAACTAGCTGTGGCGACGTGTGACCGTTTGGTGATATTGTTTGACCGCGAGGGCTCTCGGCGAGACAAATTCGCCACCAAGCCTGCCGACTCTGCTGCAGGAAAGAAATCTTATGTTATTACAAGTAAGCGATTTAACTCCTGCTAAGTTTAATTTTTTATAATATTGATAGACTCGCGTTTGATCAGTATCTCACCTGATGTCATTATGGATTGGCATGCTCCAAATTGTTAACTTCAGCTTACTTTAAGACCCTAATGTACCTACCATACTTATTGCAAATAAAATGATTATGATTATTATGCCCACCTTTTCGCACATCACTCTGAAACACGGAAATGACCAGGACGCACAAAAAAAATTGTGCTATGATGTAAAATGGCTTGAACAATACTATTTATCTGATACTCATATTGATTCAAAAAGCATACCATTGATTCGTTCACAAGAACGTAGTTATTGTTCTTTTTCCCGTTATTGTACCTACCATGGCTACCATTTATCAACCGTACTTTTCCAGGTATATCATTCAGCGATAACTCTGAACTGCTCGGAGTCGCTCAAAGCGATAACATGGTGTTTGTATACCGTGTGGGGGCTGACTGGAGCAGTAAGAAAGTGATCTGCAACAAGTTCCCGCTGACTGGCGCGCCCATGTCGCTGTTACCAGCAGACAACGGGTTTTACACTGGGACGAGCGATGGGAAAATAAGGTTAGAAATGCATCGGGTTATTACATAAAGTAGTCTACCAGACGCAGGTTTCTACAATCACCAGCATCCTCTAAATTGAATTATTAGCTAGCTCACGATTTATTTAGATCTGATCTGTTTTTCTGTATATAAACCACTTTTGGTCATCTTTCTGTTATGTTAAGTGGTGGACTGTGATGATCCAGTTAGAAAACACTCCTGTTTTCAGTAATCCAACTAGGAACGCACCTCTACCTTTTCGTATTCATGTGCGTATTGTATAATTTTCACTTGCTTAAAAAACGGCGAAGGAAAACATCCGAGGAAACCGGCATGCCTGAGAGGTATTTTTCGAGGGCATGTGATGCCAAGTCAGAGGCTCATGGGTGGCATAAACACCCTGACACCCGGTTGGTGTGGACTAACCACACGATTTCAACTTACCAACTGGTAATTTGGTGCTTAGATCCCTGGACTGCAAAAGCAATAAGAGTAGCAGCATGTGGACAGGGAGCGCCTGCTGCGTATCCCTAGCGCGCGGTGGAGAGGGCACGCTCGCGTCTGGACATGTGGATGGGACGCTCTACTTGAACGGGCGACTGCTACTGCGATATGCGCTGCCTCCTACTGCACTGGTCTTGCTGCCTCCTTATGTATGTTATTACTGACTTTTATAAACTTTGTCTCATCACCTTTGTTCAGTCAGTATCCATCAGAGGTATGAAATAGGATAGATTTTTTAAGTTATTTACTAGAAGTGATCTAAAAGCCTTCATCTTTATTATATAGTTGATAGTGGGATCCTGTGATGGGCGTGTGTCAGTGTACGAAGCACAGCGCGGCGCTCTCCTGCGCAGTTTAGAGCCCCAGCTTCCGCCTGACCGAAGAGATTTGATATCAGCAGCTCCCAGCCCTTCTGGTCAGGTTTGTCACACATTTAGTTATAATCAACATCTGCCTAGCCTTTTCCCAGCTATGTTGGGGTCAGCTCCCAGTTTAACCCAGTTTTGTACAGCGACTGCCTGTTGGACCTCCATAACCCCTAACCTTTCGGATTTCTGGTTTGTCACACATTATTTATAACATTTTAAATACACGACACTTGATTTTTTCAGCGTTTCTTATAATGTCTTTCAAAGCGTTCAAGATTTTGTACGATATATTCATTATATTTTCTTAATATTAAAGACAGTGGCATTCGGCGTGTTCGACGGTTGTCTAGTAGGCGAGATGAAGGAATCAGGAGGGTTGGAGCTTTCAATGCTGAACATCCCCAACTTGTACGCGGCGCGCGCACTTGCTTGGAGTGGTGATGGTACCAAGCTAGCACTCGCTTCACAAACTGGCGCTGTTATCCAACTTGAAGCTGTGTTGAGGTATGGAACTTCCAAAACTATATATTTATTAAATTGCTAAGTGCGCGTCCTTCAAGTTCAAGAAACGAAAAAGTTACGTCGAATTCATGCTCCCATAATCATAAACAGGCTGTAAAAGTGTGCCAAATTTAGACCTCGAAAAAAATATGAGGAATCTGAAAGTTATAGGTAACTTTATTCATAGGTTTACTTATAAAGGAGTTTCTACTTAAATTTATTAGTGGGGTGCGAAATTTACTCCCATACTTGCTTCTCGTTACTGCGAGTCTGTGATATTTCTTATTACACCATTAGGTAACACTGAAATTTTTACAACACTGCGACTTCCGGTACGTGGTCGCCAGTCTACAACGTTACTGTCCCAATGACCATCTGTTCTGGGTTGGAGGGCCTCCCACAAAGTGGACCGAGAACTAGTTGAGTCGCGGGAATCCGATTGATGAGAGCCCCACAGGACCGGTCGTTGTTGCGATATTTTGGCAGGCCTATGTCCAGCAGTGGATGTCTTTCTCCTGAAATGATGATCAAAATAATAATTTAATTGATAAAGGGGATAAAATGTACACCATTTAATTGAATGAACGATGTAATGTAAGGATGTGTGTGTAGACGCTGGGTGTGGCGTGACACAGTGGAGGTGCAGCACGTGAGCGCTCGCCAGCTGGTACTGTCGCGATTGGCCAACGACGCGCTGCCTCTCTCCGTCACCACCAAGTCGGCTCCCGATATATTCAACGTGCGGTTCATAGGTCAGTTACTTTTCAAAGAATATAATCAGTTAAAACGGTGAAGGAAAACATCGTGAGGAAATCGGAATGTCCTAGAACCAAAATTCGATGACATGTGTGACATCTACCAATACGCACTGGGCCCGCGAGGTAGATTATGGCCCATACGCAAAATAGATACGCGCTTTGACGTGGAGTTGCGGATACCAGCTCGGTATCTTTATCTTAATCTCTTTTTATACTACTAACTGATAGTTTAGTATGCATATCCTTCTGTACGTTGGTTAGTTACTTGTCCTCCTGTGAAGTAAAGTACAGGACCGGCTCATATTTAGCAGAGAAAGAACGAGAACGTTTTTAATTTTCTTGCATCCTGAATTACCTTCATCTTAGTCTAATCTACGAAAATCTTAGAAGCATAGCGTTCTACTGAGTTGGAGACTTGATTATTTGAAGTTTCCAGAGCTCTAGTAGTAACAAAAAGTGGTGGAATCTTCACTGAGGCCATTAATGGGATTCCTTTATGTGTTGCGTTGTTGTTCAATTTTGGTTTTGTTTGAAGGTAATGACTGGTATGCAGTGTGTCGTACAAGCTCCACATTAATATTATGTGACATCGCTCGAGGCTTGACCAGTGAGGTAGGCAATCCATATTTTTCTAGTATTCTTGCTTTTTATAATATTCTTGGTGAAAATTCTGATTTCACTTCATCGCTTCAATCATGCTGACCAAGACCAGTCATTCAGACTGTCTGGTTGGTTTAGGGGTCGAGAGAGCCAAGGAAGTCCTGGTTCCGATTTTCAGATCGGGCGTGTTTTATTGGGTTTTTCCATCTGGAATTTCTCAGCGTCCCCAATCTAGACAAGTGCCCGACTGATGGTGATATACTTTCACATAAATGGCGACCCCTTGCCTGCCCCTACCCTGCCTGTGGGGGAATACAGGCGTATTGTTATAAGTTGAATGATTCGTAGATCCAGTGGGCGGGTAGTGGAGAACGAGTGTATGCTGCTGTAGGAGGCGCGTGTCTTTTGCATCGAGCTGGCGAACTGAGCGTTGTGGAGTATGGACTTGACAAAGTGCTGCACACTGTGAGTTCTAGATCACACGTCATTTATGTCACATACTTTTAAAAATAAACGTAATAATACCAAAGGCCAAAGGTATGAAATAAATCTAGTTGATAAAGGTTTCTAATGTAAATATCAGAAAAAAAAATTACAAGCACATAGAAATCAGAAAAAAAATAGTTTACAATTAAATTGGCTTTCCTTTTAATTAAGATTAGATATTTTAAGATTGTCCATGAAAATCTAAACACGCGGTTTGTCAGTCAAGTCAAGTTACGGAACCTCGGTGAACAGACCTGACTAGTTCTTGTCTGTTTTAGTTATTTTTATAATTATTCAATAATATTCCGGAGGAGCTTGTGGCTAAATTATAATAGCCGCATGGGTCGATCGAAGGTTAAGCTACGCTTGACGAGGTCGGTCCGCGGATGGGTGACCTTTTATTCCATACCAAGACTCCTCTGTGCCTCGGAAAGCACGTTAAGCCGTCAGTCCCGGCTGTCATTAGTAGATCTTTGACAGTCGTTACTTGTGGTCTGAAACCCGAAAGTCTGACAACCAGTTTCACCAAGGGGTATCCATGCTCCATGTTAAACACTGGTATTCAGCTGCATCCGGTTAAACTGGAAGCCGACCCCAACATAGTTGGGAAAAGGCTAAGCAGATGATGAATAATATTTGTGGAGTTTCGTTCTGGTGTTTATCGAAATACTTATAAGGCGATTAACAACAAATACAAACACGTGTTCCGTGTGGGGCAGGTGCGAACAGAGCGTGTGAACCCGCACGTGCTGAGCGTGCGCATCAACGAGGGCGCGGCCGGCGGCGACCAGCTCGCGGACCGCAAGCATCTCGCGTACTTGCTGGACAGGCAGACTATTGCCGTTGTCGACCTTACTACTGGTAACTACCTAAAAACTTGCTTAATGGGCCTATCATGATTGATTAACGTAAACGTAACATCAATTCAAATAATTAAAAAAAACTGTATACATTCATCATTTGGATTTTTATGTATGAGGCAAGTAAAAATAGTATCCCACCAAAAACATTTCATGTAAATGTTGCCAAGACGACCACATAAGGTTTGCCTTGTGAAAAATATATCAGATCTCATGTAGAACCAAGCTTCTGAATCTACACGGCCTAACTCTACCGAATTTAACTTCACAAATTCTACATATCAGTAAAAATGTATGGCTTCGCCGTTTCACAACCGTCGTGGAGGTAATGTGAATATTTAGTTTCTGAACTAAGTAACGAAACAGCCAAGCCATACATTTTTAACCGACTTTTTACTGATACGAACTATCTGGTACATCGGAAATTAACTCTATAAGGTTCTAAAAAACGACGAAACACTTCGAGAAAAGGTAGGTATAGTGCCATTGCGCTTCGCTTGGCTCGTCTTGGCGGGAGCACTACTATGCCCCCAGATCTGAAGAGAAATCTTTTTTTACTTTTACCCTGATTATTGCAAACAAATTATAAATTAAATTTAGCATACCCACAATCTTACTAGGTTAAACTATGAAACTGATTATATTCGAAATGAGTATATTTTTTGTATTTTAAAGTTGTCGAATCAACATTAATTTACGTCGTATATAATTTAAGTATTAATTTAGTAGAATTATAAACAGAGCTACCCTGCCAAAATAAACGAGGGTATTTGTATTTTCAAGAAGTAACACTATTTTGCAAAGGTTGCGGTTATCGCTTGTCGTATTGAAAATATAACATTATTTAGTTATTTTATGATCGCAGGCCCTTTTTGAATCTATTGTCATAATAAAATCGCTCCAAGAATTAAATACAACTCAACATTTATGTTACATAAGTATTACAAATTGTGTATGCAGGTATTCAGTTGGGTCAGTGGTGGCATGAGGCTCGCGTTGACTGGCTCGAGCTAAACGAAAGTGGACAATTACTACTGTTGAGAGATACGAGACGAAGACTAGCCTTGCTGAAACTAAATAATGGCGATAAGGTACGGATTACTTAGCAAAATTGTTTATTTTTTATTTTTTAATAGCGCACGTCCCGCTTTTTAGTCGCGTAGTTTCCGTTCTCGTGGAAATACAGGTATAAAAAGTAGCCTATGTCATCCGGGGATATTGTAGCTTCCCAACAGTGAAAGACTTTTTCAAATGTAGTTTTAAGATTATTGGTTACTTACAAATAGCTATACAAATCTTTTCCTCTTTATAATATTAGTACAGAGTATTGATAATGTACAGACGCCAGCTAGCACATCAAGTTACCCCAATGTGTCAAATTTCTTTGATCGTTTTCCAACTTTATGTCAAATGGAATAAGGTTCATATTCAATTGGGAAAATTTGACACATGGTGTAACTTGATGTGCTGCGTCTGTACTAAAAGATTTTCGTTTCAGGAAATCATAGCAAGCGGCGTTTCATTCGTGCAGTGGATTGAGAATAGCGACGCAGTTGTAGCTCAAACTCCTACTCATCTGCTTGTATGGTAAGCCATTATAATTCGTTTTCATTCAAACTTCATCCAGAAATCTAAAAGGATACAATAGAATAGAGCACTTGCTAAAAACATTAGGCATTTAAAGAATTAAATGAATAAAAGCCCTTGTTTAACACTTTCACTGTCCACAAAGTAGACAAAATAGTTAAATAATCGACATGAATCATATGTCTCATGGGACAGGAAAGTGGTTAATACACTCTCAAGTGTGCATTGCTTCAATCAATTGAAATTCATATTTATTTATATCCAAGTATACTGGCGACTCAATCTGGCTTTTCCCAACGAGGTCTGGTTGATATGTAATGAATTGGTGGTTCATTGGCAGAACGACCTTAGCAAACGTAGTTTAGCCTTCGATAAACCCGTGCATTGCAGCTGTGATTTTATACCCATAAGCCCCTCTGGCTAACCCACCAGTTAGGTGACTATATAATTTCTAATGAATTGATCGTGTACACGTAGGTACAGTGCGTGGGATCCCGGCACTGTGGAGATGGCCGAGTGTGGCGGCGCGGTCGCCGTCGAAGTCATCTCGCGACGTGTTGTGCTCGATGGGGGACTGCTGCCCTATCTACAGCTCGACGAGCATCGACTCGCTTTCAGTATGTTTGTTATGTGTATAGAACAATGCCAAATAGCTACGGATTTGCTAAAACAAAGCTGATTGCCTTTTTAAAAGCAGCGCTTTAAAAAACGACAGTGGCGGGCTGTTTTGATTTTCGTTATTTTAATACATTTTCCTAAAAACCAATTCAAACAGTAACATAATCCCTTTTGAAGCCATTAAGTAAGAAATTTGTATATTCCTAAATAAAACACGCCAAATTCAATGTATTTTAGGAACATTTAAAACGTTTACCTATGGACAAGGGAATGTTTTTATTTGCTTTAAAGATAAATTTACTTGTTTATGCAAATCAGGTTAATTCTAGATGTTCACGATTGAGATAAAACGTGATATATAATCAAATAAACGCAGTGCTAATAGTCAATTTCGTAGCGAAAGATAACTTAATCACTGCTACCGATCGCGACGAGCCGAGCGGCGGCACGTAGCTGATCTATTGGATAATAGCTCTGCTACGTGGCGCGCCGGGGAGCGGATGCTACGCTGTCGTAGCGCGTGGTTAAGCTACTACGCCGTAGCCAACTTGTAGTCAATTTTTATATAATTAATCCTTTAGCTGTCCATTTACAGTGAATTCTCTAGGAAATGATGTCATGGCAACTAATAATTTAAAATTTCTATGCTAATCTCAAGAGTTACTAAATTGTAGCAAGCAATTTTGTAACTTCTGCACAACACGGCATAATTAAAAAGGTTATGATAAAATGAGGTGACATTTTTTCATTTATTTATTTATTCACTAAAACCACAGTTTTTTTTATTAAATTTCACTTTATAATAAAATTTATACTACAGCCTATTACAGATTTACAATTTGTTAACAAGACAATTATGAATCAAAAATAAATATAATGACATGCTAGCACCACATAAGCATGGTAGTAGCACAGTCTAACAACATAGTCCGACGAAGCTGTCTAGACAGGGCAATCGTGCGGGAGAGGCGAGACGCAGGAAAGCCGCTCCCGCACTGCGAACAAACCGATGTTAGTAGTGCGGGAGGTATTATTCAAGTCTAACGCGTGTAGAAGTTGTCGGCATTTTTCCAGAGATCAAAGGCATCGTCCTATTGTATTAATATTAATTTATACTGTGGTAGTAGTATGTGGTGTGGGTGGGTATGTGTGTGTGATAAGGTAAAATTGTGAAAGATCTATTTTATTCAAGATTGTTATTTTGAAATGATCTAAGTCAACAGATCCACTGCCACTGTTTCCTCCACAACTCATGTAACAAAATGTTTGCATAAAAGACAACGCGCTTCGGAGCGGTGACCTAGCCGGCTGTGCGCGCTACTTGGACGGCGTCGGCAGTACTGCGGACGTGGCGCCACTGTGGAGGCAGCTGGCTGCACGTGCACTCGCCGACGATGATGTTCAGGTAACCATTTAAAAATAAAACCAACAAATTCAAAACAATAACAATAATTATCTAGCGACCCGCCGACTTTAAAAATTCTTTGTATTGAGATTTTTACACAAAACTACCATATCAACTTTAACTATTGGATGAATCTTGAAAACACGAAAAAAAACAGCTGTTCAGTACATTTAAGCTCTCGTAACTTGACAAAATGGATAGTACAGCAGTTTACTTTCGCGATTTCAGAATTGGTCTGAATTAGCATAGTAAAAATTGTAAACAATGATGAGTACCACAACCCCTTTTCAAGTTTACTAAATAGAAATAGGTGTCACTGCATGGTTTCTCCCGAATAGTGCCCGTTCCCGTGGGAATACAGGGATAAAGTGTTAACCTATGTCACCCGGGGATAGTGTAAATTCCCAACGGTGAAAGAATTTTCCAAATCGATCTAGTATTTTTTAAGTTTATTTGTTACAGTTATATATACAATATCAGTATATGTGACAATAAAATGGTAGATTTGTATTGTTTAGTGCCCTTCGTGAAATTGGATTGTTTTCCTTTAATTAATAAATTGCTAGCCGGTGTGCAATCTGATGGCGAGTACTCTTAGCCGCTTCGGGACGTCTAGTGCTATATTGTCACGTTTTAAGGGCACTATGATTCTAGTTTTTATTATTCTAGCCCTTACTGGTGAGGTTCTTCAGAAAGGTCAGGTGTGTACATGTATGAATGTAAACGAGGCAGTAAAAGTATGTAAGAATAGTATTATAAAGCGCTCTGTAGTTTCTGCCTACCCCCATGGGAAAAAGGCGTGAGTTTATATATGTATGTATGTATGATTCTAGTGCAAGAGAATGACGACGGACGACGTTTGGTCAACGGTGGCGATGCGTTGATTAGCTGACTGATTACATAAACTCATTTACAAGATACTATAGGCGTCGCAAGCGCAATACCATTCCAGAGACAAAGCTAACCGATACTTATTCAAAGTTTTTCTTATTATGTTGTTCATAGTAGGTTGTTGTTTTAGTACGAGTGTTCTTTGTTTTGTAGCTGGCAGCCAAATGCTATCGTGAAGTGGATGACGTGGCTCGGACCTTCTATTTAGAAAAGACTGTTGAACTAGCCGCTGCTGAAGGTGATGGTGACGTCACAGTAGGTAAGTTGGTGAGAGGTTTAATCTTGCAATAAGGAAATACCTCGGAAATCGTTCAACTGCTTGTGGGATAACTAAATAGTTAGCCTACAAGCAGTAATCAAGAAAAAAGAAAAAAATCTAAATCAATCAAAAAACAAACAATCACAAAGAATTCCGCTAATTCGTTTTAGCTATTTAGAGTCTTTTATATAGGTGTGTAGTGTGCAGCTCGTCTAACCTTATAAATGTAACTGCACACGTATTTAATATTCATTATTACACGGAGCATTGACCCAAACATATCTCTTTTATTTGCACCTGCGTACCACAACCTACTGTATGGCGACCCTTAGCCAGTTTCTTCTGTGAAGTTCCGAAGCTGCCTCTATTATTCAAGATGTCTGAGAAAAGTGAAGATAAGAAGAAGAAAAATTTGGAAATGAAAAATTTATAGAGAGAAGATGAACATTTATTACCAACTATTTTATATTCTCAAGCAAAACATACCTATGGATGCATAACAACTCACAGAAGACAGCAGTTTACAGAAGAATTTCGAGAACCTAGTCGAGGGCTAAATGTCAATAGAAAAACGAAAAGGATTGTTGGTGCCGGGTGCCGGGAGTATGCTCAAGCCTATTGATGTCAGGAAATGCAGGGTGCCGGGAGATACATTGAACGGGTCCGATGAGGAGCAGCCGGGAGTAGTACGAGTCCATTAGGAGTATTGCAGAAATCACGCTACTTCGGACGTCATCATGACCTACATACCTGCGTCCATTGAACTGCCTACTGTAAGTTAATTTAATTGTTAAGCAAATTTTTTTTGCCTGATGTATTTTGTTGTGTATTTTTTAAAACTAGGTCAGATAATATTTTAATGTTGTGTTAACTATTATGTCCCAACAATTGCGAGATTTACATACTAAATTAATTTATTTAAAGGAATATTTAGTTAAACTTGGTCCTGAAAGACGTAAGCAAGAATTAGCGAGTAAGAAATTAGAGGAGGCTGAAAAAGAATATAGAACATTAGATACTATTTTGACTCAGTTGAACCGGGAAGTTACAGAGAAAAAGCTAAGCACTGAATCCTGTGAGGTTTACCAAACATTAATTAATGATATTCAGTTAACATTTAAGAAAATTAAGAGTTTAGTTTCTAATATAGATAATAGTTGCCAAACAAGTTCTGAAACTTTTGTTGAGCCTAGTAGTTTCGAAAACATGGCTAATTCATTTGATATTAAGACTGCTATTTCCCTATTGCCAGTCATAAACGGGCAAGAACAGGTGACCAATCAGTTAATCGATGGTATCTTGCTTTACAGTTCACTTATAAATGATACAGGTAAAAGCCAATTAGTTGAATTTGTTTTAAAAACTCGTCTTTCACCCAGTGCAAAGTTACGTCTTAAACCTTCATATGCGGATGTTCAAACTTTAGTAGGGGATATTAGAAAATTTTTATTGCCTAAAAAGTCAGCAGTGTCCCTACAGTCTCAGTTATTTACAGCTACTCAAGGTCGTAGGAGTATCGAAAAATTCGGTACAGAGTTAGAAGAGTTGTTTGTGAATCTCACTATGACTCAAGCGGATGGTAACCAGTCTGCTTATGAGGTCCTTCGCCCTCTCAACGGAAAGACTGCGATAAAGAGGTTTAGCGATGGCCTGTCCGACAAACGGCTCAGCAATATCATTGCCTCACGTCAGTTCACGTCTCTGCCTGAAGCTATTAGGGCTGCGGTAGACGAACAGTCCATGTCCACCCAGGACCACGACCAGGTCATGCAGTATAGGTCTACTCAGTATTCTAGGCGTGGATTTACCTACAAACCAGGTTTTCGTGGCCGAGGAAATAATTGTAATCAGCCTAATAACATCCAGTATAGGTACGATAACCCTCGTAATAATTATGATTATACTCGTACAATTCAAGACAATTATAGGGGTCAAAGAACTTCATTTGTCAATAATGGTAACCGAGGTAATTACGCGGAGGGACAGCGTCAGCAGTTTCGCGGCGGACGCTCCGGTTTTAAGCGAGTTCAGCATAACGTAAATGTGCAACAGTCCAACAGTCAGGGCAATGACACTAATAATGAGGATTTAGAGTTTTTTCGAGCCTAAACAATGCACTCATTCTATATTTAGCTTTAGTAATTTTTGTGTAGTTAATTGTAAACTTAGAAACAATGAGGAACTTAACCTATTAGTTGACAGTGGAGCTAGTTTATGCGTATTGAAGTATGAATGTTTATTACAAAATAGTACTTTATTGAATTTGGTACAAGAGGATAAAATAGTAATTAAGGGTATAAGTGGTGATTTAGAGTCTTTGGGATATGTTTATTTAGATATTATTATAAAAAAATTAGTTTTTCAGCAAAAGTTCTATGTTTTTGAGAACTTATCTTGTACCGCAGACGGTATACTCGGTCAAGATTTTTTCACGCGGTATAACGCGGTATTGAATTACAAAAGTGGTACTCTGAGTTTGGAAACCCGAGACCAGTCTGTTATTGTTCAAGTTAATAGTAATATTATTACGGTTCCACCCAGATGCGAAGTAATTAAATACGTTCCTACGTCGTACAACCGAGATTGTGTCATTTTAGCTACGGAAATTTATAAAGCTGTATACACGGCAGGTTTAGTGTCAAAACCACATAGGGGTCTTATTCCTGTCAGAGTTCTAAATACAACTGATAATTCGGTTTGTATTAATATTCATGATTTAAATATAAGTTGTTTAGATAGTTTCTATGTTTGCACATTTGACAGAGATAGTATTACTTCGAATAGGGTTAGAACTTTACTTAAATCGTTAGAATTACATACTTATTTAAATAAGGAGGAACAAAGAGGTATTGAAAACGTGTGTGCCAAGTATGCCGACGTTTTTTATTTACCAGGTGACAAACTTACCACTACTAATATAATAGAACATTCGATTAATTTAAAGGAAAATACATCCCCAGTGCAAGTAGCAAGTGCACAAGTTGGCCTAGAAATCAATCTCACAAAGACTATGACCATGACAAACAGTTGTAAAATACCAATAACCATTAATGATAACCCGCTAGAATACACAAACACATATATATACTTGGGAAAAACTATCAGTTTTGACAGACAAAACAACGACAAAGAAATTGAAAGAAGGGTACAACAAACATGGAACAAATACTGGAGTCTAAAAGAAATATTTAAAAGTGACATGCCAATTAACCTAAAAACTAAAATCATGAACTCTAGCCTTTTACCGTGCTTAACATACGGTTGCCAAACGTGGAAATTTACGGCCAAAGCTAAACATAAAATCACTACCTGTCAACGTGGAATGGAGCGTAGCATGCTCAAGGTAAAAAAAATAGACAAAATACGACACACAAAAATAAGATCATTAACAAAAGTCACTAACGCCTTGAGCCATGCACTAAAACTAAAATGGAAATGGGCAGGACACGTAGCGAGGCTTACAGACCAAAGATGGACCGTAAGAGCAACCCTATGGAGAGGTCCACAAGGAAAGAGAAGTAGAGGAAGACCACTCACACGATGGGAGGACGATATAAAAAGAATCGCCGGCTCAAACTGGGTCAAAAAAGCAGAAGATAGAGAGAATTGGGCATCTTTGGAGGAGGCCTTTACCCAACCTGGGGTCCTAGTAATAGAAAACTAACAAAACTAATTACCATTATTTTATTTAAGTCACTAACCACACTAACCATTAAATCACTAGAGCTTAAGTTCAGATGTATTACTAGGAATAAAAGGCTTTTTTATTTTTATTTATTTATTACATCCCCAGTGTACGTTAAGCCTTATAGGCTTCCTAACGCTTTAAAAGGTGAAATTAAAAAACAGATAGATGAGATGATTAAGAACGATATCATTGAAGAAACCATGTCGGAATGGTCCAGTCCTGTTCTCTTGGTTCCTAAGAAAACCGATAGGTCAGGAGAAAAGAAATGGCGACTCGTAGTGGACTATCGTCAACTTAATAACCGTATACAGGACGATAAGTTCCCATTGCCTAATATTACGGAGATCCTAGATTCCTTGTCAAATAGCATCTATTTTTCAAAATTAGACCTTAGCCAAGGCTATTTTCAGCTATCTTTACAAAAAGAGGCTAGAAAGTACACTGCGTTCACGACAGACAAGCAGTATCAGATGAAAAGGTGTCCTATGGGGTTGAAGACTTCTCCTAGTGCATTTTCACGTCTTATGACTATCGCAATGTCTGGTTTAAATTATAAGTCATGTTTTATTTATTTGGATGATTGTGTTGTGGTGGGTAATAGTCTCGAAACGCACAATAGTAACCTAATAAAAGTTTTAGAATGTCTGCGAAAAGTTAATTTGAAATTAAACCCATTGAAGTGTGAATTTTTGCGCAAAGAAATAGTTTATTTAGGTCATAAAATCACGGCAGATGGTATACACCCCTATCCATCAAAAGTAGAATGTCTTCAAAAATATCCCACTCCACAGAATGTAGACGAAGTCAAAAGGTTTGTGGCATTTGCCAACTACTACAGGCGTTTCATACCAAAATTTGCTGAAATAGCATACCCTTTAAACGCATTATGTAAGAAAAATGTTACGTTTGTATGGACTGATGACTGTGACCGTGCATTTCATAAGTTAAAACAGATATTAATTAGTCCGACTATACTTGATTACCCAGACTTCTCTAATAATAACACATTTACGCTACAAACTGATGCATCAAAACATGGATTAGGCGCCGTACTGTCTAATAACAATGGCAAAGTAGTCGCGTACGCCAGCCGTAACTTGAAACCAGCTGAGACGCGATACCCTGTAATTGAACTGGAGTTACTTGCAATTGTCTGGTCTGTTCGACATTTTAGACCTTATTTATACGGGAAAAGGTTTAAAATAAAGACGGATCATAAGCCACTAATTTATTTATTTAATATGACCGATCCATCAAGCCGACTGACTAAATTTAGACTTTATCTTGAGGAGTACGACTTTGAAATCAGTTATGTCCCGGGACGGCACAACGCAGCTGCAGATGCATTGAGCCGGATTCCCTTGACTTCCACCGATTTGAAAGATATGCATAGACATGTAGTGTCAATAATGACAAGGGCACAAGCTCGTAGGTTACGTACCGACTTACAAAACAATGACACCACTGAGGTGCTCCCTACTCCTAGGCCTGATCAACCTAAAGTAGTGGAAATCCTTAAACGACCAACTGATAGCGTTGAATTAATTTTGACTTGTAACAGAAGTACTTTGAGACAAATAGAAAAGCTTAAGCATTTCATTAGTGAAAATGGTAATTTATATTATGTGCCTGAAAAATCGGCAATATTTGTAATGTCTCGATCGTTATCGACCGTAAGTGTGTTAGAGAGAGAATTACAACGTTTTTGCAAACTAAGACAATTACACGAGCTCGTATTAATTAAAAGTAAACAAAATGAACATTTAATAAATGTGTTTATAAAGGAAATGACTCAATTACATGACATTCCAAAGTTACTTGTAATTAAAGACGTCACAAGAGTAACTGACAGAGACACAATGACTATTATTTTGAATGATTTTCATCTGTTACCCACAAGTGGCCACGCGGGGGTTAACAGAATGTTAAACAATATTAGGAAATATTATTATTGGCCAGGAATGACTCATGACGTAAACGAATATGTTAAAAAGTGCAAAAGCTGCCAGATCCAAAAGCATTCTAATAGGCATACAAAGGAGCCGATGGTCATCACATCCACGGCATCCACAGCTTTCGAAAGAGTTAGTTTAGATTTAATGGGACCTTTAGATGTAGATAATCTTAATCATAAGTATATTTTAACATTACAGTGTGACTTGACGAAATATGTTGAAGCCTATCCATTGCAAAAGAAAGATACTGTTTCAGTAGCTAGGATGTTTGTAAATAATTTTATTTTAAGGTATGGCATCCCGACGGAGATTATTACAGATCAGGGTACAGAGTTCATGTCATCAGTTTTTACTGAAACTTGTAATTTATTAAACATAAAAAAGCTGCATTCCACAGCATATCACCATGAAACTCTAGGAGCTTTAGAAAACACACATAAGACCTTAGGAGCATACCTTAGGATACAGTGCGATAGCAATAGAAGTGATTGGAGCAGTTGGCTTCCATTTTGGTGCTTTTCTTATAATACGACGGTTCACACTGAGACAAAATATTCTCCATTCGAGTTAGTATTTGGAAAATATTGTAATTTACCTAATAATTTAGCACGTAATTCGTTTATAGAACCATTGTACAATCCCGAATCTTATCCTTTAGAATTAAAATATAGGCTTCAAAGAGCGCAAGCTGATGCTAAAAATAATTTGTTACATAGTAAACAGTTAAGAAAAAATAATTATGATGTATGTAGCAATCCAGTTAAATATAAAAGTGGAGATTTAGTTTTAATTAAGAATCAGGTTGGAGATAAGTTAAGTAAAATTTATTTAGGACCATATAGAGTAAAAGAGGAAGTAGAACCTAATGTTAAGATTGTAAGAGACGGAAAGGAATATGTTATTCATAAGAATAATACAAAATTGTTTATAATGTAAGTTAATTTTATATATAAAAAAAAAAAAACTTATTGTAATTTTTTTTTTCTCTTTAAAAAAGGGGAGGTGTAGTGTGCAGCTCGTCTAACCTTATAAATGTAACTGCACACGTATTTAATATTCATTATTACACGGAGCATTGACCCAAACATATCTCTTTTATTTGCACCTGCGTACCACAACCTACTGTAGGTGCACCTCTGCCTAAACCTTTGAGAAATACAGGCGTTATATTATGATGTGATTATTTCTTTCAGGATTAAACAACGCCATAGTGCGAGCTCGCCTGGCTATATTCGACGGAGACTTATCCGCGGCCGAAGAATGCTACGTGCGTCGCGCGGGCCGGCCGGACCTCGCCGTGGATATGTACAAGCAGTTCAATAAGTGGACGGACGCTATTGTACTGGCTGAGAGAACTGATAGAGCCTCCGTCACTACGTTGAAACAGCAGCATATGGACTACTTGACTTCTACTGGTTAGTATTTAAGTCAAAGCGTTTTAAGTGGGCTTTTTGCACACGACTGTAAAAAAATGCACACCGAATTGTAATCATTAAAACCATCGCATTAAATGCAATAATGCAGTGTTGTTTGTTGTTGTACTTAAAAATTTAATTAAATCTAACATTAGGCTAAGTTATATTATTATTAGGTACTAACAAAATATGGATCTGTGGTCCGAAATAAAATGTTTGAATTTGAATTAATCATTCAGAGTTTAAATAAATCGACTAAATGACTATTTCTTGAAATCATATCATTTACGAGTGGGTAAGACTGCACTATGGTAAGATCATATTTGTTGTTGTCGCGAATAACTTTGTGATTACCGAACAAAGTAATGTAAATAAATAGCAGAAAATCCATTATCCATGCATGGCATCTGGATTTTTTCAGTAGCAGGCCGGAGTCTAGGTTTGTGCCCGATTGATGGCAATAGACTCGCCCCCTATTACATGGGACTGTAACATAATTCGCGAAATGTGCGTGTACTACCAAGTATACCCTCTGCCTAACCCTTCGGGGATGTTATGTTCTAATACAATTTGAATTTCGCGGGATAACTTACGCTTTCAAAGATGAAAAGGTGTTTTACCTCCATCTGAAGATTTCTTAAGGAAAAAAAATCGATATGGGGGTAGAACATAATATCAGACTGCGACTTGATCATGCAGTTAAACCAATAACATGGTTTTGCGGGGCTAAGTTTTTAATAATTAGTTTATTGAATTCACTGTACTTTCAAAAAATAATGTTATATATAATAAAATTTATTATGATTAAGAGCATCAGAGGGACAATTTTAATCTCGTATTTTTCAGAACGGTCAAATTCCATCTGTCAAAAATACGTCAAAATACCCTACATTTTTGGCAAGTTTTTGACATTACACTTTCGATGAGATAACATCGCGACTAATAATCACCAGCGTTTGGTGGTCTATTATAGTACCTACGTGTTATTGACAAAAGTGTGGTGTCTTCCACAAACGCCATTAATTAATAGTTAAAGTTAAAGATCGCGATTAGATTCAAACGTTTTTAATTACGGGTACTGGCATTCTGATCGCTGTTCCACCTTCAGGTCGGCTGGGCGAGGCGGGTGCAGTTCTCGCATCATCTGGTGACGTAGAGGGAGCCGTGAGGCTGTGGCTGCGCGGCGGACGGTCCAAGCGTGCCGCCGCACTGTTGCTGCAGCACCCGCATCTGTTGAGAGACACAGATTTGGTTGATTCGGTTCATACACAGCTTATTCAGGTATTTTTAATACTTACGATGCTTTGGCATATTCTTGGCTGGTTGTTGTGGTGAGTTCGTAATTGTATGTCGTTCAAATTGGAATAGGTTTTGTGTACAATTGAAATACCGCGTCAATGCTTCTCGTTTGTATCTTTCTTCGTTCATATATCATCTTATATGTATGTGATAAGGTTTCGACACGCGTCCGAAACATATCTCGGAACAGAACGTACTTATACAAATAAAACTATTTTTTTGTTTCCTGTAGTATTACGAACCCCGGTAAGTTATAAGGATACTTGTGATAACCCTACCCTCGCAACTTTCCATGGGTTACTATATATTCATATTAAAATATTGAGATATAATTTAAAACAAAATAAATAAATAAGTAAAAGATTAGGTTTAGGTTCTAGGATGTCAAAATTATTGCATGTTCAGGTACGTGAAGTGTTTGTGTGTATTTGGAGAGTGAGGTGGATATGCGGGGTGTGTTGGTATGTGTTAATGCTTGATTGTTTCATGTGTGTTATTATTGGTATGTAATCGTTAACACACAAATCAACATATTTTCTGAGAAATAATAAAGGACATTTTTTTTTCTTTCTCTCTTTCTAGGAAGAATGGTGGGAGACGGCGGGTGAAATATCAGAGCGCAAAGGTGATACGCGCGCAGCAGTGGAGTTCTACGCTAAAGGAAATAACTATGCGAGAGCTGTGCAGTTGGCTAGAGAGGTGAACCCTGTTTATATATTTTGGTCAGATTCCAAACATGCTTAAATAAAATGGGTAGGTAATTTGGGTAGCGCTTCTTCCAATAAGGACAATTTGGTTTCGTTATTTCTTGAATTAATTTCGTGACATTGCATTTTGTACGAAAATAAAATCAAATAGAACAGTTTTGCGATAGCTATATAGTCAGATGTCTATGCTGTGCTTTTGTATTTCCATATGTATGTATGTACTGTACACCGATTACTCCAAGGTTTACTATTCGATTAACGTGATTGTTTTTTAGTTCGATGCGGAATAGTTGCCATTTGATCCCATAAACATTTTACATAGTTTGTCTCTGTAGTTTATATTTTATGTATGTATGTATGTATACGGATTACGCTGAGATTTATGATCTGATTTACGTGATTCTTTTTAAGTTTGGTGCAGAGTTGTTGTTTTTTGGTCCCTTAAAAAAATAACATAGTCCGCTAGTTTTCATTTTATAAACATTTTTCTTTTTTTTTTCTTTTGGATGTCATTGAAATCTGGTTATTTGTTTGATTGATATATTAAAACAAATGGAAAATAAAAAATCATCCATTCATCAATCATACATTTATGTAACATAAATGTTGTCGATTCAAAATCCTTATTTAAACACGTTCTTTAATTTGAGAGGAGTATATCGTACCGACGCGCGACGACGGGTTGAACATCAATAGGTTTGTCAGGTAGGAATAGTTTCTAGGGGAAGGCGAAATTGTTATTTTAACTATATTCCAAGCTTTTTCATATTTACTTACCTTTTAAACCTTCCCTGGACTTCCACAAACATTTCAAAACCAAAATCAGCTAAATCGGCCCAGCCGTTCTTGAGTTTTGGCGAGACTAACAAATAGCAATTGATATTTATTTATATAGATAGATAGATAACGATAGTTGTAAATGTTCAGGCATGTCCGGGCGAGGTGACCCGGCTGGAGGGCATGTGGGGCGCGTGGCTGGTGGCGAGCCGGCAGGCGGGCGCGGCCGTGCCGCACCTCATCGAGGCGGGGCAGCCGCGCGACGCGCTGCACGCTGCACTCGCTGCACACCACTACAGGAAGGCGCTGCAGATACTGCAGGTCAAGGGGAACTTAGCCACTGTGGCTGGAGGGCATGTGGGGCGCGTGGCTGGTGGCGAGCCGGCAGGCGGGCGCGGCCGTGCCGCACCTCATCGAGGCGGGGCAGCCGCGCGACGCGCTGCACGCTGCACTCGCTGCACACCACTACAGGAAGGCGCTGCAGATACTGCAGGTCAAGGGGAACTTAGCCACTGTGGCTGGAGGGCATGTGGGGCGCGTGGCTGGTGGCGAGCCGGCAGGCGGGCGCGGCCGTGCCGCACCTCATCGAGGCGGGGCAGCCGCGCGACGCGCTGCACGCTGCACTCGCTGCACACCACTACAGGAAGGCGCTGCAGATACTGCAGGTCAAGGGGAACTTAGCCACTGTGGCTGGAGGGCATGTGGGGCGCGTGGCTGGTGGCGAGCCGGCAGGCGGGCGCGGCCGTGCCGCACCTCATCGAGGCGGGGCAGCCGCGCGACGCGCTGCACGCTGCACTCGCTGCACACCACTACAGGAAGGCGCTGCAGATACTGCAGGTCAAGGGGAACTTAGCCACTGTGGCTGGAGGGCATGTGGGGCGCGTGGCTGGTGGCGAGCCGGCAGGCGGGCGCGGCCGTGCCGCACCTCATCGAGGCGGGGCAGCCGCGCGACGCGCTGCACGCTGCACTCGCTGCACACCACTACAGGAAGGCGCTGCAGATACTGCAGGTCAAGGGGAACTTAGCCACTGTGGCTGTGTTTAAGGGGCTCGTAGCTAAGTAATTACAGCCGAAAATACAGACAAAATATATACGGATGTCTGACTGGACAGATGAATGACAGGGATAAACCACAGTTTCAATGAACAGTTGACGATTATATACGTAACCATGCAAATGTTGTGTTTTCGGTATAATACGCCCGCTATAGCGTCATAACAGTCGTCTATGTCAGTCAATTTCTGATAGGAAATAAAACAGTTATATAAAAACAAAAATGTGTTTTTCAGGCTATCGATGACAAAGAATCCATCAGGGAGCAGTGTGAGAGACTTGGCGATCATTTTATATCTACTCGAGTAAGTTTTTAAGGTTTTTATAACACCTAGGAGCGGAAACAACAAACCTTATCCTGCCAGAACTTTAATTTCAAATGCGGTCACAGCGCTATCTTTTGGGTCTAATTGTAAATCCAAACCGCTCTTGAATCCACTACAGAAAAAACAACACACAAAAAAACATGCACATAAAAATTACATATTAATTTATTATTTTAGTGTAAGACTCAAACTAATGACGAGAGTTTTTAATTCAACATTTTCCGTTAGGAATGGGAGACAGCAGAACGCGTGCTAACTTCGTGCGGCATGGCAGAGCGTTGCGTGCGCGCGTACAACACGGCCGGCCGCGTCGCCGACGGGCTCGCGCTGGCCGCCGCGCAGCTCTCGGAGGAGCACACCAGGGACATCTACATGCCGCTCGCGCAACAACTCAGGCTGGACGGACAACTGAGGAAGGCTGAACAGATTTATATCGGCCTTGGAGAGCCGGACGAGGCCATCTCTATGTATAAGGTGGGTTTATATTTTGATTGAAGTAGGCTTTTACCTTATTTGTAGAGCGAGCTGGGATCTACATGACGCTACAACTGAGCCTAGATCAAAGCTAACCATGTTTATTTTCATTGTCTTTGCGGTGCTGTTCCGTAAAATGTTCAAGTCGAAATGTTGATGAGGTGAAGGTGAAGTGAACTGTCAACCCACTTACTAGGGATTGACAGTTGACTTTGCGCTTACTACATCCAATTTATCACTAACTTGAATATTCGACACCCCAGGTAGCCCTTAAAGTTGTAATTTGTAAGTTTATAATTATGGTGTACATACATTATAATAGAATATTCTATTCTATTCTATTATCCAGCTTTCTGTTGTACTAGGAAGCGTCCCAATACGATTCAATGCTACGCCTCGTAGCAGCTCACCGTAGCTCCCTGCTGGAAGCTACGCGGCGCCACGTAGCACAAGCACTACATGCTTCGGGAGACTTACGCGCCGCAGAGAACCATTACATACAAGCTGGTTAGAGTTAACAGTATTGCCGTTTTTTACTTCTTTTTAATTAAAGTCAAGTTTTGGGTTTAGATAACACAAGCTGTTTAAAAAGTATGTATTTATTTAATACATTTATGAAGAATACTATTAAGAAGTAAGCCATTCATGGACTTGCTATGTTATTCAACGTATGAGCTAAAATAAAAAAAAAAACGAAGTTAATTAAATATATTTAGAAATACTAATTAACTGTAATTTCAGGTGATTGGAAAAGTGCGATACAAATGTACCGATCAGCGGGTCAATGGGAGGGAGCAGAGCGAGTTGCTCGCGCGCACGCTCCCAGTGGAGTGCAGCAACAGGTATACTATTAACTCGTGCACTTGACAAATTATTTATCAAAATGAATACTGGCACGGTTGGCTAATCACCACAAATTGCGTACTCATTTTTTCTCCTCCACTATCAAGTTCATCCAAAGGTAGTCTGTAAGAGATCGCTTTTAGCGATAAGGCCGCCCATTGTAACACCCTATGTACCTACCCCTTAAAGTTATCAGTTGTAAGTTTTTATGGTGTACAATAAAGAGTATTCTATTCTAAGCAATGGCTGGGGGATTGGCTACAGTGATGCGTGTTGTGGGTTCGATTCACGCACGGAAGAAATATGTATGGCCTGTAGTTGCTCCGAGTGGCTGTTTGTGTATGTGACTTTATATGTTTGTAAATGCACATAATAAAGAATAAGTACAGGAGATTTCCCAGTTTGGCAAAATTAAAAAAAAAGAGAAAAGAAACACCGTATCTCACGTCGTCAAAAAATATGCAACCGTCCAGCCTCTGTGCTGGGTGTTAGTAAAATACTTTTAGGATGAACTTGAGAGTGAAGTTTCTAATCAAGACAAGATACAAAGAACATACAGGTATACATAGTGTGTGTCTGTCACCAAAGCACACATGCAGGCAAGCGTTTAGGTAGTGAAGTGTCCATATAACATGTTCAGGTGGCTCTCCAATGGGCGGGCGCGCTCGGCGGGGCGCCGGCCGCGCGCCTGCTGGCCGCCAGGGGACTCGCCGCGTTAGGAGCGCGGTGGGCACTTCAAGCGCAGAGGTAAATTATATTAGAACCCTTATTTCAAATTAGTGTTACTTCCACTTGTACTCATACTAACTTTTTGTAAGTGTAAATGATTATCATTTCGGAAAGAAAAAGTTTCAAAAAAGTTTGTAGTTGTAACGCAAACTGAACTTTGCGATTTAGCAATATTAAAGTGATTAAATAAAAAATAAATGCCGGGAACTTTAGTTTATGATTAGACTAATACAAAACGGATAATATTTTTGTGTTCACCAAAAATCTAATGGTACATCTATGTATGCATTTCTAAAATATTGATCTTAAACCCGTTTAATTGTTTTACTATAATTAAACTACTCGGCCAACAAAATATGTTACATCAAACAAATTCCAAATTAACACCAAGATATAACACTTTTTTATTGTAGTGCGCTGCAAATATTCTATTGTAACAATAACTATTTTATTCTTCCCCGAAAAATACTGATCGAGCACCAAATATTCCGTTGACGGTGGAGGGAAATGATGTGGAAGGGATCCATAGGTTAGGTTAGGTTAGAACTGTGACCTACGTCGAAATTATTTGTCAACTGATTAGTGTTAAAAAAACATTTTTAGTAAGTTACATTTTATAATGTGTTCATTTTTTATTAATAAAGCTACATTGGGCATTGATTGGTGTTTGATTCAAATACATTTATTTATTTGCTCTCATGCACATTTTGGGTTTAAAGATTCTTTATTTATTCTAAAAGAACATACATTGTTCACTTAACGAATAAATACATAACTAGGGTAACATGTTGTCCAGTAGTTAACAGTTTTGTTACGTTAATGTAGGTAGGTATGATGTTGACATGTAGGTTTGAAAGACTATATAGCTTGATATTAAGGTAGGTATAGAACGTTAGGTCAATAATTTTGTGTTGTCAATGACGTATTGCTTGAGTTTAGTTTTGAATACGTTAAAAGAAGATGTGTTCCTGATATCTGCCGGTAGATTATTATAAAGTTGAACACCTTCGTACATTATATTTTTCCTGCCATATTGCGTTCGCGGTGGGCGGGTTTGTATTTGGTTAGGGTTTCTTTGACTGTATTTGGATGTTTTTGTGTTGAAGGATAACTGTGTGTGTATGGTTTTGTTCAGAATTTTTCTAATGAGAATGCATGAATTGAATGTATAAAGTTGATGAATATTCATTAGTTTGGTGTTTTTGTATAGTTCAGATGTGGGTGTGTGATAATCGTAGTTGAATAAAAGTTTAATTATTTTATTTTGTGCTATTTGTAGGTCTTTAATTGTAGATTGTGTGGCGCATCCCCAGATTTCGATTAGATAATTTATGTGTGAGCGAACTAATGAGTTGTAAATATTGAAACGGATTTTTTTTGGAATGTTATTGATGTACCCGCGCATTGATCCCATTAGCGATGTTATTTTAGATATTATGTAATCAGTGTGTGCTTGCCAATTGAGTTTGTTGTCCAATTTAAGTCCCAGGTATTTTTCACAGTTACTTTTGTTGATTTTAGTGTTGTTTATGTGTAAAACTGGGTGGTCAGAGATTTTTTTATTTTTAGCCGTGAATATCATGTACGATGTTTTTGTTGCGTTTATTGTTAGTAAATTGGAGCTAAACCAGTTATACAAAATATCCAAGTCTTTTTGGGCGTCAGCCACGATGGTGTTTATATTGCTACCGAAGTAGAAAAGGCAAGTATCATCGGCGTATAAAGTCAGTTGTCCAATTAAACCTAGGTCTTTAATATTATTTATGTAGATAGAAAAAAGGAGGGTGGAGAGCAGAGATCCTTGGGGAACACCGAATTCTATGGGAGATTCTCCACTCATCGCGTTTCCCATTTTGACTATTTGTTTCCTATGTTCTAGGTATGAAGAGATGATATCATACATTTCTCCGGTGATTCCAATGCTTTTTAGCTTTAATAATAAGATTTTATGGGACACCGTGTCGAAAGCTTTTTTCAGGTCAATGAAAATTCCTAGCGCAATGTTTTTTTTGTCAATATTTGTTTTAATGGTTGTGACTAGATCGATTGTGGCGCACAAGGTATTTGATTTGGGTCGAAAACCGAACTGCCGCTCGTATATATAATTGATATCGATAAGGTATTTTTCTAGCCTTGTGTAAATAAGTCGTTCAAAAATTTTTGATAGTACCGGTAATACTGATATGGGTCGATAATTTCCGGGGTCTGACTTTGGGCCGGATTTGTGTATAGGGCTGACTTTCGCAATTTTGAGGGTATTTGGAAATGAGCCACTTTTGAAACAGTTATTGATACAATTTGCTAGGTTGTCCGCTATTAGGTTTTTCAAGCATTTAATAGTTTTAGTGGTGATACCATCAATTCCCGAACTGCAGCATTGGTCTAAATTATCAATTATTTTTATGATTTCGGTACTATTACAGGGCGTGAGGGTATCTAATTGATTTGAGCTGGGGTTATTGTTAATTGTGGTGTATGTTAAGTTGTTGTGAAATTTGAGTGGTATTTGATTGGCTAGAGACTTCCCTACGGACGCAAAGAAGGTATTAAAAGTTTCACATACCTCGTTAGGGTCGTTAATGGTTTTGTTGTTTACGTTTAACTTAGGCGTGTTGGAGGTAGTGACCGGATTATTATTAGATAGATAATTAATTATGGACCACATCTTCTTTGGATTTGATTTACAGTTAGAGAATTTATTAAAATAATACTGACGTTTTTCTTGCTTCATAAGCTGGTATACTTTGTTTCTCTTTGTTATAAACTCGGTTTTAAAGTCGTTATTGTTTGGATCGCCTTTAGATTTTTTCCATAGTATATTTCGCTTGTCGATCTCCCTCGTAATTTTCCTGTTGATCCAGTCGTCTCTGGGTAGGTTTAGAATTTTTGATTTCTTTTTGGTATTTGTCTTCACTTTATCCTTTATGAAGCTGTCTAGGGTATGATAGTCGTCGATTGTTGTTAAGTAGTTGGTGTTGGACACATCTTTGTATAGCTTTGTGTAGTCAATAGCTGTATAGTAATGCCTTTTTTTTGGTGGTCGTTTGAATTTCTTTAGTTCCAGGTATATATGGTTGTGGTCAGATAAGGATGACTCAATGACAGCCATGTGAAAGGTATCTTTGGCGAGGTTTGAGCAGACGTGGTCTAATATTGTATTAGTGGTACCGGTAGTCCGAGTGGAATATTTCTTGTTTGTTTTGTTTAGTATTTTGTATCCAGTCTCTTTTAACATATTTGTGTAGGTTGTCGTAGTCCGGTCCGGTTTGAGTAAGTCAAGGTTGAAGTCGCCGAAAGTAATGCATCGTCGTTTTAGTTGAAGTTGCGAAGAATAGTATTCAATAAAGTTTTTATTGTTTGTATCTGGAGGTTTGTAGATAACGCCGACGTCCATCGCATACTTTTCCAGGAAAATCCAAAGGTAATTGTTCCCGTCAATGTAGTTTTCTTGAACAACTTTGTGTTCAAGGTCATTGTGGACGAAAATCGATACTCCTCCGCCGCGTCGATCAGTGCGGTAATTATAATGATGGGTATAGTTCGGTATGAATAGTGACGAGCCTTCAGAGTGGGATTTAATCCATGTTTCGCTTAGTAGAATCAGGTGAATTACGTGAGGTATGTTTTTTAGAATGCATTGTAATTCATCTATCTTTCCTTGCTTTGATAAGCTTCGTATGTTGATATATAAGAATTTAAGGGCTTGCGCATCGGTGTTAAGTTGAGGGTAATTGTGTATTGCTTGGTACGTTGTTTTGTTGGGGTTTGGATAGTTTATCGTTGAGGTCGCAGTGGATATTAGTTTTTTGAGGGTATGTTCACAATTTTAGGTATTCCTTTAATATATTTTATGATTAGGTCGGTGTCTCCATTTTCTTGTCGGCGCTGTAGTTCTGTTCTTAATTCGTTTAGGTATTTTTGTTGGTTGGGTGTTTGGTCTGAGAATATTTTTATATTTGATTTTAACAGTTTTTCCTTGTTACGTAGTATGTGTTGAGCTATCTCGTGCGATTCCAGCTTTATTTTGACGAGTCTGTTTTTATCAGCATTGTATTTACCGAGGCGCAGGCATTTGGTGATGCTAGGGCAGTTGCTGTCGCCGAACAGAGGTTGTAATATTTTTTGTATTTGCCGTTTTTCGAGATATTCTTGATCTGCTTTGTTTGCGTCATTTAGTTCCAGAACTCCCGCTATGATTACATTTTTTTGTCGGTCGTACCGTTCGCGCATTTCGTAAAGTAGTTCTTCTTGTTTGTGCGTGGAAGTTGGTTCTGTATTAAGCGTCAGCATTTGGGATTCGATCTGATTTAGCTTTTGCTCGGTTAGGTCACTTTTACATGCTAGCAGTGCATTACCTGAAGTAAAACTAAAAAAATAAATGTTTGTTTTTAAAATTAGGTGTATTACTATTTTTACAAATTTGCAACAGTTGTTAAATAGATGCTCGTTATGACATATTTTAATGAACATATTTTGGTGCACATTCAGTATATTTGGTGGAACACAGTCAAAATTAGGTAAATGAAATGGGAATAAATTGAAGTACTTTTAAATACCATCCATACAAAACATCCACATTGCGAAATATTTGATCCGTAAATTGTTAATAATCGAGGGGACTAGTAAACAAATTTAGAATTAACAAGAACGAGTAATTGTTCTTAAATGTTTACGCATCCACGATACAGGAATAACATTCACTGTGTGACAGTGTTCTTTAAAAGTAAACAGAATCCAGACTACTTAATAGTTTTTTTTAATAGACTATTCTCCTTTTGTTAACAACTAAGGTTACCCAAAACTGGCCAAAACATATTTTTGTCATTTTTATCAGATGGGACGTAGCAATGGAGTTAAGCTCTCTAGGAGGCGGGATATCCCGCAGCGAAGTAGCTCGCGCCGAGGCCTCGTCCTTAGCGGACGAGAGGCCGGACGAGGCGGAGGCCGCGTTCCTGCGGGCCGGCGCGGCCGAGCACGCGGTGCGCATGTGGCTGCAGCACGGCAAGCATCAGAGAGCACTCGTGCTGGCTGAACAACACGCACCGCTCATGGTGAGACTAGTCTGTAGTTTGCAGCGGAGCTCATTAATTACATGACATAAACGTTCATCCCGAAACAAAAAAATATCTACGTTGATCCTCATAGTAATAAATATCTTTAGAAACCCGGTACCTTAATATAGATCTTATTGTTGCGTATTAAGCGCACGTTCTGTTTTACGAAGGTCAATGGAATAAATAAATGACTCTATGACTATTTTATTCGGTTTTCTACCACAAAGCAAATTGTAAGTTTAAAATAATGATTTCTTATTTTAGGTAGAAGAGGTGTTGGTGGAAGGAGCGAGAGCGGCTGCTGAGCGTGGAGACTTGCCGCAATTTGAAACGCTCATGATTAGAGCAAACAGGCCTCGGGAAGTTGTGCAACATTATAAAGATCTGGGTGAGTTTAGTTTTTTGGAATAAAAATTAATTCTATACAACAACACATTGGGTTGTTTTGTTTTTTTAGCTAGGTGAAAGAAGGCATTAGCAAAAGTTTAATTATTTTTTAGCAAAATCGAATAAATAAAGAAATGTTTTAAAATTTATTTAGAACTAGCTTCTGCCCGCGACTTCGTACGCGGATCCTGTTGCTTATGCCAGCGACAACGGGGTCGTGAAAATCGAAGATCTGAAACGTCTGATGTCGAATTCTAAAAGCCCGGGGACGGGTGATGATACTGATCAATTAAAATCTAAGTGGCTGCTCCCCTGCGTTACCGGGTAGGCTACCGTATAACGAAGATAAATGGAAAAGGAAATTAAACAATCAAATACCATAAGCCCGAAGGCATATTTATACGATAAAAAAAATGGGAGTTTTAGCCAGTAGAGTCTAATTTTCAACGATATACCATCGTCATCGAAAATCAGTCCTGAACTGTTCCCGCCTTCACCGCGTGGAGGTACTTAATGTTATTTTATAATTATTATGCAATGAAATTAGAATGTTTCTGATCTTCGATTTTTATAAGTCAACACGAAATGTCTATCAGACCGAACAACTTTTGCTAAGACGTCATTCCTATGTGAGTTATGGTATAGCTGGGCTCTTGGAGTTCCACAACAGGTGTTCCAGATCTTCGATTTTTATACGTCAACAGCGAGTGCTCATAAGGTTGAACAACTCTTGCTAAGACGTCATTCCAATATATGTTATAGTGTTGTTGGGCTCTTGAAGTTCCACATCAGGTGTTCCGGATCTTCAAATTTATTATCTCAGCAGAAAATGCTCATCACGTGGAACAATTTTTGCTATGCTACCATTTTTGTATCTCCTATAGTTTAGCTGGTCTGTTGCGGTTCTGCATCAGGTGTTCCGGATCTTCAAATTTATTCTTTCAGCAAAAAATGCTCATCACGTGGAACAATTTTTGCTATGGTACCATTTTTGTATCCTCCTAGTTTAGCTGGTCTGTAGCGGTTCTGCATCAGGTGTTCCAGTTTCCAAGATAAATTATAGCCTATGTGTTGCCCAGACTTAATATCTATACAACAAAAATCATTCAAATCCGTCCAGTAGTTCCGAAGATTAGCGTGTACAAACGAACAGACAAACAGACAAACAGACAAACAGACAGACTTTTTTTTTGGATTCGTGCTCTATTACTGTTTCTGAACCCCCCCAAATTATTTTTTTTTTAAATATATTCAATGTACAGACACAGTTTTTTTACTGTCTTATTATATGTATAGATATAGATAAGATTCATAAATCGTACCTTGACAGAGTTTTGCTACGTAAAGTTGGCGTTCTATGTGAATATACATTTTATCTCCATCTGTTAAGGGTCTTATTCAAATGTAACAGTAAATTTATAAAATATATGTGTTAAGGGGACTGTTTTTGAAGTGAAAACTTCTTAGTTGTCGCTGTGATTTGAAAGTCGATTAAACGAAAAATTGACAGTAAAAAGAGAGACACATAAAATCATTAGCTTTACTTGAGCCCCTTATGGTTCTGCTTAGCCCTGAATCCTCCAAGCACTTTGCTGGAGGATTCAGATCTAGGCTATCAACTGAGAAGATATGCTCAGGTCATATCTCACCTGCTTTACATGGATGACCTAAAACTCTTTGCCTATACTGCATACTTAAATGGACTGAAACTGAACTTGACACCCTGGATAGGAGAGTCCGTACACTGCTGACCGTAAATTGGATGCATCACCCACGTTCTTCGGTTATGAGGTTGTACATCCCGCGGAAGTGTGGGGTCGAGGCTCTCTAAATGCTAAGACTCTCCACAACCGCGAAGTGTACAGTCTCAGGGATTATTTTTTAAAAACCGAAGTGGGTATGCGCCGAGATGTGGTCGCCGTGGACAAAGGGACCACCCCGCTTTCCATGGCCAACGAGAACTGGCACAAACCTGTAGTGCTAGTATCACCCAGACACAGAACAAATGATCGTGCTCATCACACAAACATTTTTCCTGAGTGGGAATCGAACCCAAGATCTCCAGCAAAGCAGTCAGGGCCTCTAACTCCTAGACAAACAGGCCAGCCGAAATCCATTTCCGCTTTATAGAATTATGGGACGAAGCCTCCCGCGTGTCTCGCGAGTACGTACCCGACAGCGAAGGAAGTGGAGGCAGCGGCGAAGGCGTGCCGGGCGACGTGCCCGCGCTGCTGCAGCGCGCCGCAACGCACGCCGACGCGGCCGAGTGGTGGCCCGCCGTGCGCCTGCTGGCCGCCGCCAGCGCCGCCGCCGCCGCCGCGCACGCGCCGCGCCTGGCCGAGCGCGCCGCCCTGCGCGCCGCCCGCCTCGCGCGCGACCACCTGCACGACGCCAGGCGGAAGGCAGCTGCCGATATGCTCGCTGAAAGGTTCCTACTGTCTTCTACATGTAACTTGTCATTACGTTAACTTTAGAGCAGCGGTAGCCCAGTGGTGGCGGCCCCGACTTAAGAACAGTAAGTCGTAGGTTCGAAACCAGGAAGGCGCATTGCTTTGTGTAATTTATTTCATTACCACTACTCCCAAAAACGGTGAAGGAAAACATCGTGAGGAAGCCTAATCCATCCAACCTAATCCAAAACCATCGAAGAAATTTCTAGAACCAAAAATTCGAAGACATGTGACATCTACCAATTCGCACTGGGCCTGCGTGGTAGTTTATGGCCCATACGCAAAATACGCGCTTTGACGTGGATTTGTGAATACCAGCCCGGTATCTTTATCTTTATCTTTATCTTTTTTTATGTTGTCCATTTGTCAACTTCAAACATCATCACCTTAAACTGCTTGAAAGAGACATCGATGCACATCTGGACACCATTAGTTGTCTACGTCACTTTAGTCCACTCTGAGTTTCCTATTGTTTTTAACAAAAATCTAAATCATTTTTTCTTAAATTATGGTTATACGCGTAAATTAAGTAGATCTCCAAAAGGTAGATTGTCGACCCAATTAAAACCACAAACAGTCAATGGATAAAAGTAGTACCTTCAATACCAATCGTTGTGGAAATCTTTAAGGATAATTTATGTCCAGCAGTAGACGTATTTTGGCTGATACGACAATGGTAGGTAATAAAGCCAATAAAATTAAGATGTCTTTTATTCATAAAATTTACTTGATTTACTTGATCTAGATTTGCTGCAATCGGTCAAAATGACATCGGTGAACAACTCCGAGCCGCTCTTACCGAGGGGTACACAGCTGATGATGAAGCACCAGGCAAGATAAATTACATTTGTAAACTCAATAAAAATCTACATTATTTTCTATTGTAACGTGTTTAAAACAGGAACATCAGCAGACTATGAAGAAGAAGAAGAAGCAGAAGCTCCTCAGGAAGCAGAAGCGGAGGCGGAGGCGGAGGCTGAAGGTCTGGAGCGGCTGGCGCGCGCCGGCCACTGGCAGCGCTGCCTGGCGCACGCCGGCCGCCGCGCGCCGCACTACGCGCTGCGATACGCCGCACAGCTGTTCAAGGCACACCCGGTATGGGAAGAATATTGTCTTAACAAATGAATTCCACAACTTCCGCCACTTTTTTTCAGACAACGCCATTTAGTCCCAAGTTAAGATTGAGAGCTTGTGTTATGGGTATAAACTGCTGATAAACATACTTATACATTTCTAAAGACATACATATTATAGATAAATTACACCCAGACACAGAACAAATGATCGTGCTCTTCACACAAACATTTGTCCTGGGTGGGAATCGAACCCACGCCCTCCGGCATAGCAGTCAGGGTCACTAACTAATAGACCAACAGGCCAGTCATGAATTAAAATAACAATATAAATCCTGTGAACAAAACAAAAATGTGTGTTTAAAGGACGATGCCAATGGCTACCTTGACCTTGTTTATTGGCAGTATCCGAAAATCACTGCCCATGTTTCGTAACATTTTCTAAAAGATGGCATAAAATAAAAGCATTATCATCCTTTTCCCAATTATTTTTGGGTCGGCTTCGAGTCTGACCTACCAACCTAGTTGCTAACCCTTTGGCTAAACTGGCTGTCACATTTTCCGACTTCCGAATATCAGTAACCGACTGTCATAGATCTACAAAATGACAGCCAGGATCAACGGCTTAAAACTTTCCGAGGCACGGAGGAGTCTTGATATGTAATGAATGGTTACCCATCCACGGAACAACCTCGTCATGTGCAGCTTAACCTATGATCGACCCGTGGGCCGTTAGGCTGTTATTATTAGACCACAAGCTCCTCTATAGCATAAAAAAAAACCAACAATTATAAAATCTGTTAAGCCAAAACATATTTCAACAGCGCATGGAAGGCATGGACATCGAAAGCGAAGAACCTCCAGAAGTATTAACCCAAGTGCTGGACGTGTTGCGTCAGTACGTCGGCAGTGCGGAACCGGGAGTCGACTCTCTCGCGGGCAGTGACGCGCCTCTCGCGAGGGCTGTGTGCAGCGAGCTGCTGGTCAGAGTGTCCACTGCGCCTAAGTCCGTATCAGCTTTGAAGGATGCTGCTTCTATCATGGTAGCTGCAAGTGCTGACGACAGAGCCTTGCAGGTGAGTTTGATATACATGACATTGATTATAATAACAGTAGTCTTTATTGACACAAATTAATACATACATTTTATGAATTCCCTAGCTCCTGCGCTAGTGTACACTGTGTTACAGGAGCTAGTGTATTCCCAAAACAATGTTACATTATAGGGTGATTCACTAAAATTATTTTTGGGAGCGAAAGTAATCATTATTATAAGCAAATTTTGTTATAAAACCAACTCTTCTTTCACCCTTTGAAAAGTTTTTAAAGTATTACCAAATAACCTTATGTATTCGTAGAGCCTACAATGACACGCCATTTGTTAAGTCATTTTGGTAAGTAATCGTATTCACTGCAAGTAAATCAGTATCAGCGTAGAAAGATGCTGCTATCATCGTAATAGTCGTAAAGATGACAAGACCGTGATAAATTGGGTGATAAAAAACTTCCTATTTTTAGTAAGAATCACTTTGTCATTTTGAATACAAATATAGTGATTTTGTTTGTTGCAGGCAATCACGTTATTGATGGCACTTCACATGCCTCAGATAGCTGCAAAAGCCGCGAGAGCGTTGCCTCGGTACACGGACATCATTGTAGCTGATGTTGGTTAGTTTACATTCTGCAGATTCTGAGAATTGCTGAAATATTGCATTCTCTATTATTAACATTTAGTGGTGGATGATGACGGCGGTTGAGGAGCTTGTGGCTAAATTATAACAGCCGCATGGGTCGATCGAAGGTTAAGCTACGCTTGACGAGGTCGGTCCGTGGATGGGTGACCATTTATTACATACCAAGACTCCTCCGTGCCTCGGAAAGCACGTTAAGCCGTTGGTCCCGGCTGTCATTTGTAGATCTTTGACAGTCGTTACTTGTAGTCAGAAGCCCGAAAGTCTGACAACCAGTTTAACCAAGGGGTATCATGTTACCCAGTTACTGGGTTGTGGAGGTCAGACAGGCAGTCGCTCCATGTAAAACACTGGTATTCAGCTGCATCCGGTTAAACTGGAAGCCGACCCCAACATAGTTGGGAAAAGGCTAGGCAGATGATGATGATGATGACGGCGGTTGAAACGCTCGAATATTCACCCGACTATGAAAATAATTAAAATGAAATTAAAGAAGTGCTGAAATCAGAGCAGGAGTAATTCCCGTATTTTTAAAAACTTTCTAATTTAATCTCGATTCGTTAAAAATACATCTATTTTCCACACACTTTTGTCATGTTTTTTACTTTAAATTACCGCTGAGATGGGATTGCGACTAGATTTGAGGTTTTTAATTACGAGAATTGCGTTTCAGTTTGTTGTCGTCACCACATCGTCTCTCTACGCGATGTAGCGCAAAGCTAGCACGTCGGTCGTAGGCTCGTAGCTGATTCTATATGCGTCGCGTAGCACATACACTACGTTTCGTAGCGCGTAGACCTTTGCGTCGTAGAACAGAATTGTGTCGTAGCATAAAAAGTACTACGCGCTACGAAGACACGTAGTACATAAATATCCTTCGGTGTTTCTTCTCAGAGTAGTCAGATAGTGAAACACCGACCTCATCTTAAAGTTAAAAAATGAATCGGTGTCCTTGTACAACCATTTACACTATAAGAGCGGTTTAAAAGTGGTTCATATTTAGGAGAATATGATGTTATGCTACGTAACAAAATATGCACAAAACGCGTAGCGCTCGGGTTAAGCCTATTATATCTAAATGTACAGACGCCAGCACATCAAGTTACCCCAATGTGTCAAATTTTCCCAATTGAATATGAACCTTATCTAGTTTGACATAAAGTTGAAAAACGATCAAAGAAATTTGACACATTGGGGTAACTTAACGTGCTGGCGTCTGTACATCAGCCGGGGGTTGCAGAAGCATCGTCCGTTCCCGCGACTCCCAGCGCAGGTGTGAGACGTTACACCGGGTTGGTTTTTAACCAGTAAGAGTCTGACAGACAGTGGTCTGTCAGACTCACCACATAAAAAGGTATACAAGTACATATTATTTTAAGTCGTACGGTTCGTAGTGACCATGAGTATGCAAAAGTCGTTTATAGCTCTGTCTCTCCTGAGCTATATATGTATCGCATTTTTCTTTGCTTTTTTCCTGATTAATATAATTTACTATAACAATGTCCAGCGTATTACGCATGCGGCATGGCGGTGCGTGCGGAGGGAGCGAGCGGAGCGCGCGAGGCGTTCGTGTTGCTCAATCGCTGTCTGGACCTCGCGGAAGCAGCTGATGATGACTCAGCGCATCTACTGGATTATACTGACTTTGGTATTTTGATTATCATGGCAATCACATGCTTTTATTTAGTTTCACATGTCCCGTTCTCTGTCTGTCCGAATTCATACTTTAGTTTAGTTTCAATGACTCCCCGACGCAAAATAAGGGTGTTATAAGACGCTTGTATATGTATCTGTGTGTGTTGCTGCGAGTTTATCTGTGGTATTGTAGGTCCAAAACAAAGACACCGATTTTAATGCTGTTTTTTTTATTTGCAAGCTGTTTTCATCAAAATACTAATAATCAATAGCAGGTTTTGTTTAGTATCCTTTACCAAGGAAACTGTTATTATTTCTGTCGGAATTCATGTACACCAACCTAACTCTTTGGGAAATAAGACTATGATAATATTTATGATAATGGTAATCTAAATTAATTAGTAGTACGTAATAATAAACAAACATTGCAGAGTGCACGGACTGGAGTCGCACGCCCCTGCTGCTAGAAAGTGGGTGCGTGCGCGGAGGTGCATTAGAGGACGCAAGGGAGTGGGTACTCGCTGTCTCTATGGACCAAGCTGTGGAACAGGCAAGTACTATACTATTGCTATTGGGTATAAACCTTACAGACCCTTCTTATCTGGTGTAAATTTTTTGCCTAGATGTCATTATTATTAGATTTTTCCACTGTAAGGCGAAGGCTTACAATGGTTTGACGAGCTTGTGGCTGAATTATAACAGCCGCATGTGTCGATCGAAGGTTAAGCTACGCTTGACGAGGTCGGCCCGTGGATGGGTGACCATTTATTACAAACCAAGACTCCTCCGTGCCTCGGAAAGCACGTTAAGCCGTTGGTCCCGGCTGTCATTTGTACATCTTTGACAGTCGGTGCTTGTAGTCAGAAGCCCGAAATCTGAAAACCAGTTTCACCTAAGGGGTATCATGTTACCCAGTTACTGGGTTGTGGAAGTCTGGCAGGCAGTCCGTCCATGTGAAACACTGGTATTCATCATCAATCATTTGTTATGTGTCTGGTAATTTATCAATAATATGTATGTATTTAGAAATATATATAAGTCTGTTTATCAGTAGTTTAGAATAGAATAGAATACTGTTGTCGTTTAGTACCCATAACACAAGCTTAGCTTAGTTTGGGATTAAATGACGTTGTGTGTATAGTCGTGGAATATTATTATTATAATCAACTACATCTGGTTAAACTCGAAGCCGACCCCAACATATTTGGGAAAAATCTAGGCAGACGATGATGAAGGCGAAAACTTCCCTACTTTCGCAGTAGTTGTGTAGGGCTTTTCGGGATCAGTTCGTACTGAAGGAGTACAGCACACCCCGATATTTCCGCTTGGGCTTGCCGTTACGTTGTTGTCAAGTAAAGGCACCCATTGGATCTTACGTTTGGTTCATTGATCGTTTGACATGCAGCAGAAGTATCCCAGTCGGTCGATTCAGTGGAAATCACCCGTGAAAACTTGAGTGAAGCTAACTATCAGCGTCTAAAATTAATATAGAACGACAGTTTAATTTGCCTTCATTTCATTTTCACGGGGTGATTTTTATAGAATAGCACTGCAGTTTCACTTTAGCGTGGCAGTTTTTTGTGCGAGATCAGTAATTTTCGTGATGAAACGTTCCTTGTTGTATAATCAATTAGTTTTCTAGATTTAGTAGATTATGTATTTTAATATCCTAATATTCCACTACGTACCAAAACATGCCGGAGTATTTTACTTCAGTAATTTCTGTAAATGTCTTTCGTTTTTTTTCCGAAAAGGGCGTTCACACAAATTATGTGATCGTTCAATATTATCACCTATAATAAAACCTTTGATTTGTTACTAACATTATTACACAATGGCAATACTCGTTACTTTAAGTTCAGACAACTTCTCATAACATTCTGACAAACCGATTCTCATATTCGTGCTCCATTTACCTCAGTCATCTTCATTTTCGAAGTAACTTTGTGAACTTGAGACTTCACATAAATTATTTAGATCGTAATGAGAGTTGCCGGATCAAGGATCTCGTGAGGACCGCGGGATTACTAAAACTTTAAGCTTTTAATAACGAGTTTCCCAACAACGAAAGTTTTATGTCTCAGTCGACTTTAGGAGTATTAAATCGATTAAAGATGTAAATCTAATTGGTCTTTTGTTAACTTAATTGTGGACAGATTACGTCTCATCGTTTTGGTAGACGAGAGTTACTAATTGCAGGCTATAAATTTTGTGTTCAAAAGGAGATACTTTATTTTAAATTTTCTTTTTTTAAAGGAGCATTACAGGGCTTGGTCTCGACTCTTCCTGTAACTAAATTGCCTCCCATTTAACTGTCCTTCAAATATTCCTTATACCAAGCCATATACCAGTAGTGGTATAATTTATACCAGTGCTATACTGCTCCGTTTAGAAGAATTACCTAACAAAACTTTAACGTTTTTTAGACATTGCCGGTAGACAGTCACGGCATGTACGCATCAAGCGTTGGCGATACAGAAGCTTGTTGCGTGGTAACCGGCTATCCATTGGGATCAAGACTCGTCACTTTCACAAACGGTAAGTATTTTTTTCTAGATATACAGATATGATCAATTGACTTCTGTGAAGTTTAACGACGAAAAAGCACACAAACCTAATAGTAATCTGTTGACACAACCCCTAACAAAACGGTAGTTTATCATGCATGGATTCCTTCCACTTTTCTCTAAGCTATGATTAATTATATGTCGTCAATCGGCCCGTCGGGCGCGGGCTTATGACATATAGCCTTATTAAGTGGCGGCTTGACAGAACCCGCCTGTCATGATACATTAATTAAACATGGGCCCTATGATGTTATGCATGTATTATGATGACGGCGTCAATCCTTAAATAATTTGTGATTTATTTCGAAAAATGTTTTAGGGTTACATAATGTTTTACAAGTAATTTGTGATAAAGTTATTGTGCTAGAGTGAAGAAGTTTAGAAGGTTTATATACAAATGTAAAGTTTTAAAAACCTGCTTCGGTTTCTTGACTTTTCGAGTTCTCTTATATCTGCGTTGGTTCAGTAGTCTTTATATCAATAATAGTTAGGTGCAATCCTTTTTTTATACAGTAATTTCCTGAAAACTTAGCTATTTTCATCTCAAATGAGCATCTATTTGGGAGCAAATAGATCGAGCCACTTGCTTTTTTCACGCATTATGGTTACCCATTATTTATAATGTAACATTCCGCAGCGATATGAACCTTATATGGCTGAAAAAGCTATTTAATAACATTTTTGGCTATAACATAAGGTTTAAATTGATACGTTTTATATTACCAAAAATATTAACCATTTACGGTCTACGTGTAAAAAGAAAGAGGCAAGTATACAGGGTGTAAAAAGACCCTTAACGTAAACGAGGACTACATATTCACTGCGGGATATTTTTTTTCTTCTAGAATATACCTGGGAATTCACTGGTTTTGGAGAATTTTTTTTTCGTATTTTTTTTCCAAATCGTATTCCAAGTATCATAGTAAACTTTCTTCCAAACAAACATTATTAAAATGATCGATTTTTTCAAAACAAATTACGGATTTGAAGTTACAAAAATGCAATAGATAGGTAGGTACTAAACACAAGCGGGCGGTCGGGTCAACGACCAAGCGCGAGTGACCGCGGCGGAAGTCACGCCGTGAAAACATGAGTGAAGTGAACTGTCAATGCCTATCATTAGTATGGAATGACAGCTCAATTCGCCTTCACTACGCCTACATTTTCACGCGGTGATTTGAACAGAATCGCACTGCTGCTGATCGAAAGTGGCGTGGCGAATTCGCGCTTTTCATTGCGCGCAATAAAAAGCATTTCTTTTTCAAAGATGAAAAAAAAAGTATTTTCCCAGCAATATTTTTTGGTTAAAGTTACTTAATTATATGTACAGAAAGTGTAGTTATCGGCTATGTGATCGGTCTTTTTGATAAAGCAATAGATAGGTAGGTTACACCCTGTATGTTCCAAGTATATCTGTGTAACATTTTTGCGTATAAATTGCAAATATGTACACGTAACTCGAAAAAATATCATGAAACAGCTGTTTTTGCGAAATGTTGCGTCCCAAGCCCTAGCTTTTTCAGGTTAAGTACATACTAAAAATATGTTGTATATCTTCCATACAACGAAATAATTTTCATTAAGTTTGTTGGTATAGGATCCCATCGTAATAACATTTTGCCTCACAAGGTCGTTGCGCAAACCGCGAGTGGTGGTCGCGGGCAGTCAGCGCGTCCCGAGCGGGCGGCGCGGCGGCCGCGCTGCTGTACCACGTGGAGCAGTGGTGCGGGCCCGCGGACTATCACCATGTGTAGCTATCACCACGCACCGACAATGTTTCAAGTATGCTCAGCTTTCAAGTTTTTCACTCAACACCATAATTTTCATTATATAAGTGTGTCGTTAGTTTAAAAAGTGATACAGCACAGAATCAATACAAATTCATGTTGATGCTTATAATGTATTATGAACTTTTTTGTTGACTTTACCACTGTGGTCATACTCACGATAAACTAAGATACTTCGCGCCTTTAACATATTAAGGGAAGTAAAACAAATAGGGGTATGTGTGTGTAAGTAATTTGTATAGATTGTTGTCTTCTCCATATTCGGTTCCTCGTTTATAATAAAAAGCATATAGGCGATATTGTAGTCATTTTATTTGTCTATGATAGTCATTATAATGTTTTTGTTGTTTCTGAATATATTTTTTATTTGAATGGGAAATCGTTTAAATTAAGTACACATAATAAATACAAAAAAATATGTAAATACAAAAGTTGGCATAACGTGTGATTGGACGTTTGTGTGGTTATGACTGGTACAGTTTTAACTTATTTACTGTACAACTCAATTGGCGTAATGGATTTTTGGAAACATAATAAAACAATACTTTTGGTTGTTTATATCGCTATAATAAACTCATTTGTTATCACATTTATTTAATAATATACTTTGACACATAATATTTGTTACGTACTAGGATTTGTAGAGTTCCATTCCGTTCCTTTGATTAAAGCTGAAAAGTGTAGTAATCAGAATAGCATCCAGTTTGTATTTGATCATTAAAGCGAGTGTTTGATATTTCGGCTGAAAAACTTATTTTTATGTTGTTTTTAGTGTGTCACATTTGTGTGTAGTAAGCTTTAAGCATTTTCAGCATTCATCAAGGCACGGAATGTGGAAATGATCAGGTTCTAGGAAGGAACGATATATATGTAGGTATATAACTAGAGCTAAAGTAGGGAAGGTACATAGTATGATATCCGATACCATATCACATGTTGCGGAGTGCGGTGAGCGACGGGAGCGTGCGCGGCGCGGATATGTGTGGCGGGGTTCGTGCCAGCGGCGCGCGGCGGTATCGGGGCATCGAGGCACATCATATTAGATTATGTCTTTACATACGTCTCTTATGTAAGAATATTACTTTGTTAACTCTAACATATCAAGATAATAAGCGTAAGTAGATCGATCCTAACACTCTGTCAGAATTGATAGTAATATTATATATCTAGATTTCCATTGATACATTTATAAATACTTTATTATGTATAAATTTTGTTCAACGTAATTGAATACAAAAATTATAGTGTAAAAATATACTTAACACCTGATATATATTTAGGCATTTGAATTATTATTCGAGTATTTAAATATTTAGTTAATCTATAAAGTGAATATTTAGATCTCTAATAAATATTTCTCTCTCTTGGGAAATGTACAACCACGATTAAATAAAAGAAAACGACACACCGTAAACTCGTTGGCGCAGAACAGACGCGAGAGCGTATCGCCCGCGTCCGGCGTCTGTGATGCTGTCGCGATACGTGTGACGTGCTGCGTCACGCCACTATACGTGTGACGTGCTGCGTCACGCCACTATACGTGTGACGTGCTGCGTCACGCCACTATACGTGTGACGTGCTGCGTCACGCCACTATACGTGTGACGTGCTGCGTCACGCCACTATAGGTGTGACGTGCTGCGTCACGCCACTATACGTGTGACGTGCTGCGTCACGCCACTATACGTGTGACGTGCTGCGTCACGCCACTATACGTGTGACGTGCTGCGTCACGCCACTATACGTGTGACGTGCTGCGTCACGCCACTATACGTGTGACGTGCTGCGTCACGCCACTATACGTGTGACGTGCTGCGTCACGCCACTATACGTGTGACGTGCTGCGTCACGCCACTATACGTGTGACGTGCTGCGTCACAGCGCCACTGCGCATTGTGCGCTGTCAGACCGAAACGTTACGGCGGCCGCAAGTAAGCAAGTGAAATATTGTCAGGTGAGCCACTAAGCTATGATAGCACTGGAAGAACACAGATTTCGACAATATATATTACATTAAATACCTCTCACAGGATATGTAGTTTGTTACTAACACCGATGATCAAAATATCATTCATCTCACGAATATTTAAATATCTACTTAATGAGTTTGTGTGTCTAACTAAACGAGCGGGCGCGGTGTAGCGGCGGCGGCGTCCTACGTGCCGCTAGTGTGCCCTCGCACTGCACTCGTTACTTATTTTAAACAGATCACATGAATGTAATATGCAGAAATAACCGGCCGACATCTATAACATGATTTCTAAACACGTAATATAGCTTTATTTCGGAAATGGAAATATATAGGTATTTGTCAGAAACGTGTAGGTACCTACATTTGTTTTCAATCTAGGTATTATAAAAGATTAATTATAAATTCTATCACGAAAATGTTGTGCGTAGAAAATTTTGAAAAACAATTTCACAATAACTATTTACAGTTTATAGAGTAAGATTTTTGACACGAAGAAATAATGTTTTTTACCATTTTGGTATAGAGATGATTTGTAAACCAAGTAGGTATACGTTGGGAAATTCACTAAAGCACAACCTTGGAAGAATAGTACCTAGACGCGCTTACTTACTAGAATAACTTTAGAAATGTATTAATCATATAAGGCAAAGTGTCGAAGTTGGGGTTTATTTTGATGACGTATGCTATAAGATAGTGTTGGTTCGAATATCTAAGTACTTAGAAATAGGTACATGTTACACAGACACTAACTATAAGTTAATTTTAACAAGTATGAAGATAGTCGAGAACGAAAAATCTTTTGTAACTTGTACAAAATAAAACTCTCTAAGAAAGTTTTGTTAAGAATTGTAAGTGATAGGTACGAAGTGATATACATGCACATTGCACAGTGTAAGTATCTTATATAACTATTATAGACTATTGTACTTCACATAAAATGATCTACTATAGTTTCTTGTACTCTACTTAATATTTGAATTTAATGAATTATTTGATGACACACATTTATAAGATTTCGAATACAACACAAAACTGCTACAAATAATATTGTTTATAGTTCTTAAGCGTCAATATCATCGTTAAATGAAATTAAATATCTTTTGAGCTAATAATAAATTACTATATCAAAGGCCTAATCAGTAATTAGGCACATCCATATTTGGACATAACATACACACATAAAAAATTGAAGCACTTGTCTACAATAAGCTCTCCTTTTTATTAAACTACAGTCTAAAATGGTGTTGATTAGTCCCGAGGGGTCTAGTTTCAAGATATTTTTGTAGTTTTAATAAAGCATTGCTATAGATATTTTTTTCATATCCCATTAATTTATATTGACTGCGAACTAAATAAGCAAAAAATATGTTCAGGTAAAACAGTTATCTGTCTACACTAAAGTATTTACAATGACGGGAAAGTTTTACGACACATTTATCAGTCCGATAGTAGCAGCATTGTGGGCGTACATGTGTGTTGAATATGCTCGGCGGAGATAAATACAAGGACGTGGGAGTCGGAGCCGTCGGGGGCGCTAGTAGTCGTCGCGGCGCTCCGGCGACGGCTCCCTGGATCAGTCGGGCGACTCGTCGTTGGCGAAGGACGTGGCCGGGAACAGCGGGTACCAGCCGTACGTGCGCTGCGGCAGCGCCAGCTTGTCGAGGCAGATCTCGGCGCCGCCCAGCGCCAGGTTGTGCTCGAAGCCGCCGCAGCGCTGCCACAGCATCACCACCAGCGTGCGGCCCAGCGCTTCGCTCGTCTGCACATTCACGGTGTTTGTATACCAAATAAATATACTATGAGCACTTCAAACATACAGGTTAGCGCATTATACTGTTTTGTATTCCGCTGACGGGTCCTTACACCTTTACCTGTTTGGCTTTTTGTTTACGGTTTAATTAAATTTGAACAATTTTAACATTTAGAAACTGTGAGAGTAAACGATATCCACCTGTTTCCAAACTATAAATATGAAGTTAAGAATTAGTAAAAATACAGTAAAATTTAATTCAGAACCCCAAATCTTCCATTTCATAGGTAAACAACAATCGAGTGAATGAGGCCTAAGTGGTCAACAGTAAAATAAATTGTAATTGTAAGTAAAAAGTTATGAAATTACAAGTACAAAGTAAATAGTTCTACCTTAGATAATAAATAATTGTGCTGCATAGTGTGATGAGTGTTATGACTGATGATACATGCCTTATTTTACCAGAAACTAACATACAAAACCTGATTTAAAGAGTGCGGCAAAAATCCGTACGTGTTCTTACTTGTACCTGATACTTGAGCGTCTGTTTGAAGTGCGGCTCAGTGGTTCGCCTGATGACGCGCGTTTTGCGCTTATGCAGCCACTTGTCCCCATCGCGCAGGTAGCACTTCACGTACGAGTCCGGCACTTCACCGTTCACGCCGTACACGCGGCGTGCGTGCGAAACCTGATTTATTTACAGGAGTGGTTTAAACCTTAATCATTCTAGGCACTCGTATCATCACAAAATGATAGAGCAGTGTATGGAGACAATTTAGAATGTACAAAAGTTTTTCTATATAGTTTACATTATTTATCTATGCAGTTCCAGAAACTGGATAAAACAACTAATTGATAATTTCTTACGCGGTGTCCTGCGTGAGCGACCAACACGAAGCGACGCGACGCAACACGACGCGACGTAATGCGACGCGATGCTACACGCGACAAATGTCCTACTTGATTTTGGTCATCACTTCTCGAATCATTGAGAAGTATAGTACAATTTTGCTTGAAAGTTCAGATTTAATGTGGTGTCCGCATCTGGTCGCCCTCAAAACAAGTCCGCGTTACGTCGCGTCTCGTCGCAGACGGTCATATAGGCCGCAAGTAGGGTATGCCGTTGAGTTGATTGCGTTCGTTGCGTTTCCAGCGTCGATCCGTCGCGTTCGCGTTCGTCGCTCACGCAGGACACCGCGTTAGGCGTAAAACTAAACAGCCGATCTCTTATATAAAAATCACCCCGCGAAAAATGAGATGTTCACTAATCGTGACGTTAACTGCCAATCTCTAATATTAGTATGGTATTATCTTGGCTCACTTCACCTAGATTTTGTGCGGAGTGAGTTTTACTGACTAGCACATCAGGACCTTGACTTGCAATTACTCAGTTAGTGCCAGTTAACCAATAAGAAACGATTTATGTTTGTTATTGCCAAATGGTCGATAACGTCGCATTGGAAGGTACCTCGAGCTCCAGTTGTCCCTTGATCATGATGATGCTGATATTGATCTCCGCGTGCAGCGGCGGCAGGTGCGCGTTGCGCGGCGGCAGCTGGCCGGGCCCGAGCGGCACGGCGTCGTCGTCGTCGCCCAGCGCGTCGCGCGCGGCCGCCGCCGGCACGGCCGCCCACATGCTGCCCTTGCGCCCCGTGGCCGTGCCTGCGCCACTCACATACAACGTACCACCGCACCCGGTGTGCACCGCCCGCATATACTGTACTCCATTTATGACTCATTTCATACGGATTGCGGGCAATGTTGTGGTTTTTTAGTCTAATTGGTTAAACATTTAAAAGTAACAAAAACCAAAGTACAAAATGATAGTAAACCATTCAATCGAACACTTAAAATGATGAAAAATAAACATTTACATAAAATAAGCACGTCAAACAGCTTCGTGCTAAATGTATATAGTTTTCGTTTACATAGAATCGAATCTTTCCTTTCCTAAACACATAAATGAAAGAGAAAGCGTTATATCGTGTGCAGCCAAGAGTGGAGTCGAATTTCTAATAGTTGTCTGAAGCGTTCCTCAACTTATTATGGTAAGCATTCCGTGTCATGAACAGCCATTTATTTGATTTTTAGGAAAACTTGCGATTTGTGGAGGAGTACCGAAACATAACTCATGCCACCGCTGGCTTCGGCGAGCCGCGAGAGTCCTCTACGTCATGCGCGACCGCGACCTACGCTGACAAGTAAGATGTTTCTACTTCCCTAGTCGATTAGATTTAAATAAAACGTATTGAATAAAACGTCAAACTTAACTACGGCCTAGGTATAATAGGATAATAAATTATATTTACAAGAAATCTAATAGATGCGCTTTGTAACAATGAGTGACATTCGTAGAGGTAATGGAACCAAACATCCTAGGCGACACAATGCCATCGAGATGAACGTAGACGGGCAGCCGAACAGACGGAACACAGAGACAGATGAAGTGAGCGTGATCGCCCGCGGCCGGGCATGCGTCAGGACAGTACAGTACAGACACAGTGAAGTGATGAGAAGCTTCGGGCGCAGCCACATTCAACGGTGCGTGCGCGCGGCCGCCGCGCAAGCGATGTATGACCCATGCTACTACGAGCCGCGCTGTCCCGCCCGGCGCCCGCCCGCGCGCCCGCCGGCCGCGCTTGCCGGTCAGATGCAAGCGAGCGACGCGGCGGGCGCGCAGGCGCGGCGGCGGGCCGGACCGGCGCGGCGGCGGCCGTCGGACGTCACAAGGGAGCGCGTACACGACACGCGCACGAACTAACCCTGCCGGGGAGTACGCGCGGGCGCCGCAACGAACGAGCAGTCGCTTACCGAGGTGCTAACGGTCCGTTGCTGCTGACCAAACAAGCACAACACAGTACAAATCAGTACTACCCTCAATGTTCGCATTGTCTAATGGTTTCTGTGGTGTAATTGGGGGACTCGAACTGGACATGTTTACAAATTTCGGTTTTACCTTATTATCGCACATGATTTTTAAAGGCAACAGCCGAAAGGGAGGTGTTATTATAATTCAACAATTGTGTGAATAAACATTTATGAAAGAACTTCATTAATCGTGATCAGATCGATTCTACAGAGGAGGTAATCATTGTTGCTAATTAATTAGTTATAGAGTGACAGGATACAATACTAATTTAATGAAACATGTTATGTTCGATCTGAATTGATTAGATAATCTGAAAGTCAAAAATGATAAGTTAAAATAGCTTTTATTTAAATATTTCTAAGATATGAAAGCATTTCAATGGACTCTTCGGTATTAACGAAGAGGCTTTCATCTAAGTATATAATACATGGGATAGATAAGTATGTGGTGTGGGTGGTGATAGTATCAGCTGTGCACTTACGGCGTGCCGTGGAGCCGGACAGCGACAGCGTGCGGCCCAGCTCGCCCTTGACGGCGCGCAGCGAGCGCAGGATGTCGTCCGGGTCGCGCCGCACGCACGACGAGCGCCGCCGCTCGCTGCGCCGCGCGCTCACGGCCGGCGACACGTCGCCCCCGCCTTCTATACAACCGCCGGTCATGTACTGCACACAAGGCTTACCTCTCGCTCCCACTACCACGACACCTCTACTACAATGCTGCCGGTTGCAATGACTTGGTACCTATTTACAGTTTATTGCTCATTCCAGTTGTAGCCCTCAAAGACTATTACCCTATTTAAATCACAATGGCTGCTTTTCGAACTTAAGCGACCTATTACTTGAGCTCGTTCCGTAAAAGATATCATTACCCTTCTCTTGTTGCTGGAATGAAGAACGGCGAGAGCCTGGCAAAGATCGAGAGAAATCTTTGCCAAGCTGATAAACTTCCACTTCGAGAGTTTCCGATTGCGAGGAGCCACGTCGTGAGCCCCCCACCCAAGCGTGGTCCGGGTGGAGCAATGATGCACATTCGCCGATGGAATCCACGTCATCTGAAAACCATAACAATGATATTTATATCATGTAATTAGTCAAGAAAACTACGGATCCTAAGTCAAGGTATACGTTAAGCGCGGATCCAAGACATTATTATAAAAGAATATAAGTTTTTACTAACATTGTTTCATGCACCAATTTTTTTTTACATTGTACAGTAATAATAATTTGCAATGGTTGTCACTCACTAATCACGTGGATATTGTAATTGAATAAAGGGATTAGTACTTATCTTGTAACCGACGCATTACGGTGCATCAAAATGTAGTCCCTTGAGACATTTCTCGTCGTCCTTACAAACATCAAACAGACTCCGGGAAAGCAGGATTAGTCAAGCAGATTAAATGTGGAAATGAAAAGATAAGTCATTACACTATGACGTACGAGTATAGACGGATTTACATAGATTTTACATGAAAAGCTGGGACCACAAGTTTACTCCACATTCGATGAAAATATTAACCAGCAAAAGTTGGCAAAAGGATAATGAGTAGAAACAATTTTCGGTTGAAGATATAAATGTCAAAAAAACGGCGGTAAAGCGTACTTATAAAAGAGAATTTTACAAGACAATAGTGATTCAATGTATCAGAGAACAGTCTCTTTCGAATAATATAATATAATTATAATATATTCTCTCACCCGTTGTCCGGGTTCATAAGTCTAGTCGAAATTTACTCATACGGTACTTCTGAGGAATGTGGAGTAGGCTTTAAAAGGGATAGCATTGAAGTTGACAAGTGAGCAGCGACCATAGTTGGACATGATGGGGTTGGATCCGCGTTCGGTACCTGACACTGAACGCTGGGAGGCGAAGTCTCCGCGGCGTAATGCGCGCGCACCAGTGAGCGAACCACGTGGGGACGCGTTGGCCGAGCGTGGGCCACGTTCCTCCAGGGTCCACCACACCGCACGCTCCTCTGCGAATGCTTTCTCAATTTCCATCTGCATATAAATAAAAATGATTGAAATACTACAACATACACACGATGGTAAACGAGTAGAAAAAAATATGGACACAAAAACCAAAGAAAAAAAAACACCAGATGTCCTTAAAAAATCATAATAATTATTCAGTCGGATGATACTTACGAATGATGTAGGTAATTTGACCCGTTAAAACATGAGATAACCAAGGTTGAAGGTATACCTAACGTTGGATGCTCATATAATCATTACTGATACCTACTTGTGCGAAGCTTAACTTAAGCTATTTTTTGTCGACCGCCATTTTGAAAGTGTAAAAAGAAAATCTACCAATCTACGCCTGTATGAAGAAAATGCGGAACCCGGAAACATAATCCTGCCTCGCGCAGTCGGTTAAAAAAAGAGCAAGTTTAAGAAAAAATATTGTATCAACCAGAAAATGTAAGCAAGTACCTAATCATTTCCATAAAGCAAAAAAAATATAATCGACACAAATGCAGAAATATTCAGTTAGTTTAGTTTGTAGACTGTTTTATTTATCAATATCTTACGGTGCATTCTCCGATCAGAACAGGGTCAATGCCGGGGCAGGCATCCCATAGAGTAAGCTCCAGAGCTCGGCCTGCCAGCGTGTCAGCAGTAAGTCCGCCGAAGCTTAGCGTAGCGTTCCACACGGGGCTGCACGAAGCAGACGCCGGGTCCGTCTCCACAGGAGGGCAACTTTCACTGGGGAAAAAGGCAACGATTTAAAATGCAGTCCTTGGAAACAAAAGTGATCTAGACATTATACTTACAGTGACGGTAACAGGCGTATCCTAGCGAAAGCTTCTGGTTCATCACCGTATCCCAGGGTGTGATCCCGAGGCGGCAGGTCATCGGCCGCAATGAGCACAACTATGAGCTTGCGCAGGTCGCACTCAAACCACACTTGCAGCTGCGCACGGGCAGGCGGGCGCTCCCGCGCGCGCTCCGCACGGTCCTGCTCCTACACGTAAAGTAAAAATATGCACTATCACGTCATACAATATAAGTTGTATAACAATGCGACTTATAGGGTTATTGGTTTCAAATAATTTACATAGCCGGTTGCTGTTAAATGACTATTTGTTAATGAAAAATCGATAACATTTTAAAAAATTTGCACCATTAACCCTGAGATGTGTCTCAGATACAATTTGTCCACAACCAAGTCACATGGTACATACAACTTAGTCGCACATGTCTACTAAACAAACAAGGGTGACGCGGCATGAACGAACAAAAATACAAAATTTTACAATTTCCCAAGATCTGATATGCAAAATCTAAATCAGTAATAAACCTTTGGGGAATGCAATGTACTTTATCAAGTAACATGCAGCAACCATCAGCTATTTATCAATCCGTCATCAGCCAGAGTGAAATTCATTAGACTGTTATCCATTCTGTGCGATTTATAGCAATGCATTCATATCACCATCAAAATATTTAAAACTTGTAATATCCATGTCAAAATATTACGGTTTAGTAACATGCGTCGGGCTGAGGCATTTCTATGAAACACAAAGTAATGAATAAAATCGGATGTCCTCATCCGCCATGCAGGAAGCTGTATCATGCTGATACCGGTCTCACAAGCTGCATGTACCTACGTCTGTAGCCGCAATAAAACGTTCACCCGGACATTCTCTAAGGATATTCATTTATGTGGCATAGCTATGCCTAGGTTAGTGTTTGTTGCACAAGCTTCCTATGGGATTGGGGAGGTCTATACCAGTCTACATTAAAAAGTTCAGATTTCAGCAAAGAAATATACTTGTTTTCTACTATTTCAAATCTATAGACATATTGAATATCTTACAAATGTAAAATGTTTAAAATATATTTGAATATAAAAAGTTCTAATAAATCCTGATTGTTCAACTAAAGCGTCAGGAAGGCTTTTTATCTTCTTCTACTCTATTTATTCTATGGCTTATGTAAATGCCTTGTTTATGTTTTTTATTAAAAGTTGTTGCCAGCCACGTAATTAAATCTGACTTACTTTTGTGATTTAAGAAAATACTGTAGTGAACATCGGTATCTTGGAGTTGCGAAATGTGTCTATTGCAGAGCATGATGGTATGAATTGCATCGGCGCATTCATTCACATTGACATTAAAATAACAGTATTATAATGAAAGAACATATTAAGACTTTAAGCTGTAACGATACACACGTGTATATTCACCATAACAATGACAAAACGCAATACTGTATTTGTACAGACATTTCATTTAGCTTGAACGTAAACACATTATTCGAATCAATACTTATATCACACACAAAGGCTTCATGTCTTATACGGTGCTTTTTACTAGATGCACATATCGACATTGTGCAACTTGCAACTTCATGCATACTTGAGTCTGTAAGTACGAGTCGTAACAATCAACTACATGTTAAGAGCGATTATAGCACGAGAGCAGACGACCAACATGTTAGCACCATAGCAATCCAGCCAAAACCTTTTAAAATTGATATAATGAAGTACTTTACTACTCTAACAAAACCAAAATATTTTTACACTTTTTCTGGGTAACGTCTAACTTGACCGCATTTTAAAAACTACTCCACCAATTCAAACGAGCTATACTTCCAGCTGCCTGAATGATGGATTTGACCAGAAGCGTCGCGCATAGTCGGGATACCACGTTAACCAATATGAAACAAGGCGAAACAATGTACACAAAACCGCCCGGAACTCTGTTTTTCTAGTATTTTTGGTAATGCAATCTAATATTCTTTCTGAACAAAATCTGTGCACGCATGATTTTATTTAACTTGTTGTTTATTTTATTTTTTGAGTACCCAACCGTACCTACTATACTTTGTTGCCATATATAAAAAAATTAAATTAACTTTTTTTAAATAAATCAAATATTTATAATAGTATCAATAATATTTCTTTAGGAAAGTTAATAAGAAAGGTTACCTACATTTAGGAAAAATTTATATCTGACTCGAAGTTCTACAGGGTGTCTCATTCAAATCGGTCAGTATGGGAAAGTCTGAAACTATAAGACATACGAAGATCTGTTCTGAGGAACCATGTCATCGATTTTAATAACAAGAAAAACTGCATTCATACATTTTAAAAAGCGTCCGTACTCCGTTCGGGAATCGAACCCGGTTATTTTGAAAAAAAAAACCAACACTATTTCTATTTAGATATCGATTGTGCAGATCTTAAGCAGTAAATGTCTGTATGAAACATGATACCTAAAATGAATAAAATGTATTGTTTCCACATACTTTAATTTATTTTAGTAGGTGCTCGAAGTGACCACCGCCTTTTTCAATACCGCCTCTGGATTATTTCTTGTGGGGTTACGTTAAGGATGAAGTGTACAAAACAAGCTATGACACCGTTGTAGACCTAAAAGTAGCCATGGAGACAATTTTAACGCAAATTCACCACATGAAGATACAAAATGCAATTGTAAGATCGTTACCTAAACGTGTTGAATATTGTATTGAAAAAGGCGGTGGTCACTTCGAATACCTACGAAAATAAATTAAAGCATGTGGAAACAAAGCATTTTATTCATTTTAGACTTCATGTCATACAGACTTTTACTGCTTAAGACCTACACAATCGATATCTAAATAGAAATAGTGTAGGTTTTTTTTTTCAAAATAACCGGGTTCGTTTTCCGAACGGAGTACGGATGATTCTTAAAATGTATGAATGCAGTTTTTCTTGTTATTAAAATCGATGATATGGTTCCTCAGAACAGATCTTCGTATGTCTTATAGTTTCAGACTTTCCCATACTGACCGATTTGAATGAGACACCCTGTATTCTGCACCTAACCAATCGATAAACAGTCTATTCTTTTTTTTTAATGTACTCTAGCCGGTTGCCGCACATACAATTATTAAAAAGTTATAGAAATAAAATTACTTAAAGTAAATGTTTACTTTGAATTTATTATCAAATTCCCGACGAAGCTGTGATGCTTTAGACTGTCATTTACTAACAATCGTGATCAGTGATTAGGTGATTACCTAATGTAACGATATGTATATGGTTTTAGCCGTATTGCTATAACACTTGGTATTGGTCATTGGCTCTGTATCTATTATGTACATCGTGTCGCTGTGTGGTGTCGTCGTCACATGACAGAAGCGTCGGTGCGCGCCTGTCGACAAGGTGTTCCAGTGCGGTGTACCGTGCTGCCACCACCCCAAGCTTCTAACGAGACTCTAGTCGCTGCGAGCGCCTCCGATGCAAGTGCGGCATCACACTAAACTAAGTCAACAGCAAGACTCGGTAACAGACACTCGATGCGCTAGATATGAGGCGGTACAAACGGGACTGGAGCCGCGCCGCCGCTGGGCTCGTCGCCGCGCCGTGGTCCTCTTCGTCCGCGCCGCTCTCTACCTTCTCATTGCACTACCTTACTGTGTCACTGGTGTTTTCTTCACTTAAGTCGGTGTATGAAGTGAACTGTTTGTGCCGTTGCCATTGTGATTATAAGTACAAATGTAAAATTTTGTTGTTATTGGCCAAGCTGAAAGCTGCGGCGAGTCTAGCTTCACTACGTCTTTATTCGTATTGCCGGTAGACAATGAGCGCTACTCATCCACGGTATCCTATAGATGATATTCGATGCCGGGACGAGTCCCCTAATCTACCATCGAACACTAAAACTGTAGTTAGCCTCTGACTACACTTACTTATTCGAACATGTTTCATCGATATTTGAGTTTTTGCCGATCATTCCCTAATTCCGCCTGGCGCCGATGGCGACATTATGAAATTGGTCGGGTGATAGAAAAAATAAAAATCTGAAAATAAGTAGGTAGCATTTTTTCACACACTTCACTTAGAATAATCATTATATAAACTGTAACGTTTAATGAATATAGATAACAAATAAAGTTTAAATATATATGGGTGTATAAATACTTCAAGTAAACAAACAGAGCATCCCTTTCTCTAAATAGTAAAGGTTAACAAAGTTAAAGTACATCTACGATCGTATATAGAAACACTAATCTCTTACAACTAGACTAACGTGGAAGATGTCTGACTGATTAGTGCTACAGTATCACAGCAGATCAGTGGAGACCAGCCCCAGCACTCCGTCCCCATACCCAGCCAGAATCAAAGGGCAAACCATTCGTTTACAAGTTACATTCGACATTGCCTCTGGATTATGTTTGGATAAGGAAGTGGACCGACGGAGCTGTGATCGCGCTTCGCGTGGCCTCAGTGACGTGAAACGAGCGATAGAACAAACATTACGGCAGGGAACACCTTTAACTCCCTGTCACATGTTAAAGAGATGAACATTAAACTAACTCTGTATTACATCACAAGTAAATCTGTACATCGGTTGTTTATCAAATCGTTTCAATATGAGTCTTTCTAGGGCTCGTCTCTTTAAAGCTTATCCTCAAATATGTTACCAACTAACGAATAATGAAGTTCAATAGTGATTCTAGTTAGTGGATCATCTTTATCTATACTAATTTACCTTCTCGTCACTTTAACTTCTGGATTCTTATAAAAATGATTGAAAATATTTAGCCTAAAGTCCTCACTTGTAGATATAAAAGAAGATGATCTATTAACATTCTAGCATAATGCTTGAAGACCACACGTGTAGTAATGAATGATCCGAAGCGCAGAGGAGTAGGCACCGAGTGACAGTCTCTACTAGAGTTTATGAAGGAGCGAGCGGTCGGCTCAATGTCTCATGGGTTCACAACACATATTGTTACAATTAAAGCCTATGTATGGGTATTATACCGGGGTTTTCGGCAATTTCCGTCGGGTCGGCGACGATGGTGATTTGTCGGTATCCGGTTCTGTGAATCAAAACACAGACTCATGTACTGTCACCGAGGTGTTATAAACTGAATTCCATAGAAAAAAAATAGGCTGCAAAGAAGAAAAATGCAAAAAAATATACCGTAATACTGCTCAAGAAGAAGGCTCGCGAAATGTTGGTGCGGAACAAGACAGGTAGAGAACTAAATGCTGTTAACATAGCAATCATATATGTACAGATTATGTTAGGAAAGATGAACAGAAAATAAGTAAGGAAGAAAATTATCTTACACAAAATGTATTATTACTATATATATGTCGTGTGTAGGTGCTGTAAGGTGTAGGTAATACATGATGATGATTGAATTTACTTCCAATTTAAATATTCAGTCATTAGCAACTGTCTATTGAATTAAGTATTGGAAAAAAAGATTAGATTGGAAGCATTAACAAATAACCATCCTTCAGTCCACGCTAAACAAATTAATTGCGCAGCCCGAATTGTAATTCTTAAATTAGTTTAAATAAAAATTGTAGTGCCATTCTAAAAAAAAACACCCCGTGAAAAATTAAGGTGAAGTGAAGGCGAATCAAGTTGTCATTCTATACCTACCATTGCTAGGGATTGACAGTTCACTTTGTTCAAGTTTTCACGAGGTGAGTTTTACCGAATCGAACGACTGTTCAAATTTTATTTTTCACTTTCAGACTTGTCTGCATACATAATTATATCTATATTATTGAGTATTTCTAACAGTTACTGATTATAGAAAATGAAAATGTGCATAGATTGGTAAATATTAGAGTTAGTTATGCGCAGTTCAATTAGTTTAGCTTGAGAATAAAGTGGTGGAATAAAGTTCTAGTTTTGTGCCTAGGTAACACTATCACTGCGTTTGTGTTTCTATAAAATACTGAAATGTTTGGACGTTAACGTAATATTAGCTTAAACTGCCAACATAACCAAAGCCGTCCGCTTTGTTAGACGGATGTCCGCGACGGGCCTATTTAATATAATTTATTCGACGGACAGAGTTGTCAGGAACGAAAACGCACGCAGGCCCTCCATCGCAATCATCCGCCTAATGCAGTGGACCGTCTAATTATCGAGAAGGAAGTTAAAAGAAATGCCTGTGAAGTGTAGGTATGTGAGTATGTAGGTAGTGGAGGTACACGTAGTAGTACATACCGTATAGCGCGTGGTGGTGCATGGAGGGCTGGCTGGCCTGCGAGGGCGGCTCGTCCAGCTGCGGCGCGGGCTCCACCAGCAGCTCGACGCTGTCGCCGCCGCGCTCCAGCACGGCGCACACCTCCTCGAAGCTGCGCTCCGTCAGCGGCACCCCGCCCCACTCCAAAACCTCCACAAATAATCTTAGTGCCATCGCTAGATCACGATCCGTTTTTGGGGTCTTGGTAATGCTCATCATTTTGTCAGTGTTAACCAAAATATAAACGAAATGCTAACCATAACAATATCTCGCCTGTATTTCCCAAAGGGGCTTTAGTTAAAGAGATGTAGCTACGACACACCCACAATTCACTAGTTACTTTTAAGTCCCATTTGTGTCCCCAAAAAGGTGCGAGTCTACTGCAATAAAACGGACACGTAGGTACACATGAATACTATGCCTAATATTAGAATCTAATTTAGGTGTTCATGCCAGAAACGATTGTGACCACCAGCACGAGATGGTATAAAAAGCTAGTTGGTAAAGTAAAGAACTTTAATCAATTTTGAATTTCATGAAACATGCTATCGCGTTTATCAGTGTTAACTATATGTTATTTGACAAGGAAATGTCGTTTCTTATCATCATTGAAAATTCAATTCTATAATAATAATAACAGTCTGGGTTAAAACTGACAGCAATTATAATTCAGTAGTGTTCCGTCATGATCCAGTCCCTGCGAGCTCGTGGACGTTACCTTGTCTCCCTGCGTGAGGCCGGCGAGGTCGGCGGGCCCGCCCGGCACGGTCCACACGATGACGGCCTCGCGGCGGCCGCTCGCGTCCGGCTTGCCGCCCACGACGCGCATTCCGAAACCGCGAGCTGTAATTAATCATTTCCACAGCCAGCCTACATACCTTTGTTGAGCTTATATTTTTGTAATAACGCTTTAACCACATTTTTTGGTCGTGTGACACACGTCGTAACCGAAAGTGGTGACGAAACCTTGTTTGTTTAATTCATACACACAGATAAATCGTTAAAAATGCGTGGTTTTACAACCACAATGCTAACCCGTCATAAAATCGGAAAAGTTTCACGGTTTACCGTGAAGCTGAGATATGTCTGACGGATATATTTGCGCAGTTTAAACCTGCATGCCGTTTGAACACTAGTGTATGCTTTTTCAGTTGTGTCTAGAAAAGTTGAAATTAAGTCTTACATCGGTGACCTTTATCGTTGGGGTCGCGTCGCAGCGACACGCGGCGCGGCGTGGTGTCGTCCACGTCGTGGATGACGATCTTGATGGCCTCCGCGTCCACCGACATCTGGCGCGCGGCGGCCGCCAGCGCAGCGGACGTGGCGGCCGACACGGAGCCCGACGTCTCGCACGACGAGTCGGAGCGCGATGCGAGCGCCGCTAATGCGTTTAGGGCGCCTGTTTTCTGCTGCAATGCTGCTATGTCCGGCCTAGATGAATGTAAATATTTTTTTGATTTACTAACTGACTCTTTTACCGGTTCGTTCTGATCCACTTCAATGGTGTACTTAATCATAAATATTTTTTCTAAAATTATGTATGTGTATGAATGTTATACTTATATTTTATTGTTTGTTTACTTACCACAATTTATAAACTTAAGTATACTGTTTGACATTACAATATAACATAAATCGTCAGTATAACCTTCGATCAATAATTATTGATCGAAGTCAGTAATAGTGTGTTAATTGATACTGTATTAGAAACAAACAAAACAAGACTCGGATCCGGACATATGGCTGCTTTCTGAAACCTGTCAATGGACTACATTTATAGGTAGATTACTCACAGCTGGCTTCCCCGCCGCCTGATGGGTCGGTCTTCATCGACGCTGAGGCCGGGAGCTATGGTCGGCGTGGAACTGGGCTCATCTGTACGATATGAACCACGGCGTGATGAGCCTCCGCCTACCATGTCCACTGCTGACGATCTATAAGGAATATAGTTTTCTAAGTTATGATACTTTGTTTTAAATATATTTTGGTAATGAAAGTCTTTGATTTTAATATTACATTATTGTGTGAAACATAATCTATATACAGGGTGTAAGGGACAGCCCTCCTCAGACTGATAGGGTGAATTAAGTATATTATTCTAAGAGACCAGTACAAGAGATTATTTCAGGAACGTTATGGGAATCCAATAAACTTGATTTGTTTTATTTCCTCATACGCAATGAATTATAACCGTGGCAAAACGCGCGCAGCGAGCCTTGGGGCGCCCGCCCCGTCAGGTCGTTCGTTACAGTATTTCAACATCCATATTTGTTGGTTTTCTTATTTTAGCCGTATTATTTACATAAATGGAGTGCTACTTTCAGAGAATGTTATTAAACATTGAATTGAAACTGAAAATCCTGAAAAAACGATAAAAAAAATGAAAATTTTACTGAGAAAAATGTCGGTGAATTATAATTCAAAATCAGGAGCTAAATACACCCTATTAGTTTGAGGAGGGCTGTCCCTTACACCCTGTATACATAAAAATCAATTGCTGTTCGTTAGTCTCCCTAAAACTCAAGAACGGCTGGGCCATTTAGCTGATTTTCGCTTTCCCTTAGAAACTATTCCTACCTGTCAAACATTTGATGTTCGTCCCGTCGTCGGTAAGGTATACGCCTCGCAAATTGAAGCACGTATTTAAATAAGGATTTTGAATCGACAACATAACATAACATAATTATTCGAATCAAAAGAATTATTTGTGGTTATCAATTTATGCATAGGTACTTACGTGCTGAAATTTATTTTGTTACTAAACTTAGAAAGAGATTTTATGAAGCATAAAAAAGTCTTATTTATATTTCAGAATCAATTTACGTAATTAATAATGACGACAGAGACGAACTTCAATAACTCTTTGCCAAAACAACTTTTTTTACTGTTTGGACTTTAATTAAAGTAGACCGGGAAAACTATTTAAATTGTATGTAACATGTATAGAGGCACGTAGTGCAGTAGTTCAGTTTAAAATGATAAATTTTGTATTTTTTAAATCAATGCATTTCAGTAACGTAGTTAGGTTAGGTAGTTAGGTTAGCTATAGGATAGGTATGGCAAGTTAGGTTAGGTTATAGGTATATACATGTAGTCATTTAATTCTATCGTACACAAAATGTTGAAATAAGATCACAATAGAGACTTAATAAAAAGTAGTAGTACTAGTAGTTATTATTGGTTTGGATCTATTTGTTGTCATCTTATTAAACGTATGTTTATTTAATATATAAAATTGTCGTGTCACAGTACAGTGTTTGTAGCAAAACTCCTCCGTAACGGCTAGACAGATTCATTTGAAGTGTTGTGTGTATATTCAGTAGGTAAATAGGCTATAAAAACTAAATAAGACTAATAAATTGATTCTAAGGCGAAAACGAAGTTTGCCGGGGCAGCTAGTAATGTAAATATTTCTACATACCTAAGTACTCATTTTTTTCTATCAGTTTTCATGTTAATGAATAGATACGTAGTCTCTACATCGTAGAGCCTACGCCGTAGCAATCAGCTACAGCTCGGAGCTACGCCAGGAAACTATTTAATGTATAACACAACACAAGCTCTGCTTAGCTGGGGACTAAATGGCGTTGTGTGAAAGTTGTGTAATATGTATTTATTTTATTTTATTGAATTATTTACGTTGTGTTTAATGGTAATTCCCATAAACATGATTCACGTTCTCATTTATAATGAGAAGTGTTGTAAATGAAACCAAAAAGCCGGCAATGTAACAATGTACCTCCTGGAGATGGAGGGCGGCGCGAGCGGCGCGGGCTGGTGCGCGGGCGAGTGCGGCGGGTCCTCGTCGCACGAGCGCTGGCGCGGCGCGCGCACGGAGCGGCGGCGCGCCGGCGTCACGGTGCTGGGGCGCCGCGACTCCACGTTGGGCGTCGTGCTGCCGCCGCCCTTTAACTGCCGCCGCGGGCAGCGTGGTTACGAACTCACACTCCAAACAGTTTATGAAGCCCCGTATTCACGGGAACAAAACTTGCGCAGCATTTTTTGTGTGTCATTATTGTGTTACGAGAAACATGCAGCCCAAAATGCTGCCGCGCAACTTTTGTTTAGGATTTCTTCATGCCATTCCCAGCTCACAATGGCTAATTGTGAGCTGGCTTGACTAATTTAAGTTTAAAGTGAACGTAAAAGACCAGGGCAATATAAATGTACATCTACACTTGTCAAAATTAAAAGAGAGTTTATCGTATATCATTGGTTATTGTAATTGTTGCAATGTAATGCAATTTACAATAGTGTGCAAAGATGATAATGCACAAAACCTCATTATTTTAATAACTGCTAAAACTCGCTAAATTTCGTCAAGTGTATTTGTAATTTTCCTATAACAGTACTATCTACTTATTGTGTGGAGCTATATAAGTGCATTCGTGACAGCGTAGGAGTGCGGGTGAAAAGAAATAATTCTGTAGGAAACAGGAAATAGATTAGTCTAACTTAATGTTATAAATAAAAGGGCAGGGCAAGTAAATACTGTAGTTTACCTCACCCAAACTCCCACGATGCCCCGTCTAGCAAAGGGCAAAAACGTTAGTGAATGGGTTTTGGCTAAAGTACGAGTCACTCGTTTAATTAATTTGTTTTTTTCATAGTCTCGTTTTTTTTTAATAATTTCCAAAAGCATCCATAAACATTACCTTCTCGAGTTCTTTGAGCGAGGCTGGCGACACGTCCGAGTGCCGCCTCAGTTCGGGCGAGCGCGGCGGGGCCAGGCCGGCGCTGCTGCCGCCGCTGCCGAGCCGGGCCTCCGAGTGCCGGCGCTGTAGGGCCTCCAGCACCGGCACGTCCAGCAGCGAGTCCGTGCTGTCCTGTGCGGCCGGCGGTAGGCGCGGCTGGGCCTTGCGGCGGCATACCGAGCACCGCCATGAGTTCTAAACATTGTACGGTGGAATTGATGTAAACATTTACATTATGAGCCAACTTTACAATAAAGGTTCTCAATTCGGCTGTATTTTTTTTTGTATGTTTGTTACTTCATAACCTAGTTGACTAGTAAATGGACCAATTTGAAAAAAAAAATTGTTATAGATATTTAATTAAAAGTCAAGTCAAGTTATTCATATCATCAATAAGGCCGTTATAAGACACTTCTGAACGTCAACCTTAAGTTAACAAAAATATAGAAATGATTCTAGTTGCCCCTTCCAAACAGTAGATTCGTATAGAGAAGAATGGGCAAGAAACTCCATATTTACTTACTCTTTTAAAATAGGTTTTACAATACTTTGCGTACATTAATAAGATTATTTCAGATTATAAAATAGTTACTTCGCGTATGGTAGTTTGGTTGTATTAATATCAAAACAAATGGAAAAATAAGACATCATCTACATATATACAGGGTGTAACGGAAAGGGTATATACATCCGAAGGGCATGGATTCTCTCGGTGATAAGAAACGACATGGCAACGTTTTTATACATATACCTACATACATAATTGTAAAGTTGAGCCCGCCCGCGCCGTCGCACCTTCGTCGGTTAGGCAGAGCTCGATAGGTCTGTACTAGGCGCGCAGAACCCGAGATAGATATACTTGAACCTTGCCGGACAGGATTATGACCCTCATAGTGCGGTGACACGTTTGTTATGATTTTGCATTAACTAATAACTGTTGATATTAAATAATATCGTGAAGTTTCAAAGTTATTAGTTGGGAGCTGAAATTTTGAGGAAAGACTCGTTATTAAATACTCTATTCACCCTGTTTGTATGTATATACCCTTTCCGTTACACCCTGTATACATATATAATAAAATAACTCTAATTTCAGAAATCGGCAGTCAATAATAATTAATGAAACAAAACTACCAAAGACACTGACTTCGGAATGTTTTCCGGGTATATTTCCCGGATCAGGTTTAGTCGGTCTACTACCATCCTTCTTTTACAACGGGTTTTCCCCACAGGAAAGAGATGGCTATTTATGACACTTTATCTTTTTGTATTGGTAGCTTTGTAATAAGTAAAAGAAAATAAGGGTAACATAACATACCATATTAGTTGATTCCCACAATATTGCAGACTAATCGTTCTTCCGTGTCTCATTAGCCTTTATATAAGCTTTCGTTGTCTTTATTACTTTCTTTTCCGTCCGTATCGTTTATCGAATTGTAATAACTTGCTGGAGTTTACTGGACGGTTGCCAGATTCGGCTTGTTCGAGGGAGGATCTAATTACGTCTTTATTAAGCTCTTGAGGACAATTGCGGAGCACCCAATTTTCAATTAAGTGAATGGATAGGCTTGTTCTAACCAGCGTTTAACTTAGTATCTCTTGTATTCAAATGTTATAAACTTACTTAAGTCTTCCAGTCTACTACCACAGTATAAATATTAATACAGTAGGACGACGCCTTTGATCTCTGGAAAAATGCCGACAACATCTACACGCGTTAGCCCTGAATAATACCTCCCGAACTACGAACATCGTTTTGTTCGCAGTTCGTGAGCGGCTTTCCCGCATCTCGCCCCTCACACCCCGCACGATTGCCCTGTCTAGACGACTTCGTCGGACGACTGTAGGTTTTTAGACTGTGCTACTACGTTGCTATCTTAACACTTTCATGCTGAAGTAATTTAAAAAAAACGCCGTTTTTGTTTGGGTAGTGATAACCTACCTACTTGGGTCCAGATCTAAGTGTAAAACAAGGGTTTTATAAAACCTATTTTTTACATCATATAACTCTATATGATATAAAAAAAATAGGTTATGAATGAGACCATATCAAAGAATCAACTGGCATATGAATTCTTCTAGAGGAGCTTGTGGCTAAATTATAACAGCCGCATGGGTCGATCGAAGGTTAAGCTACGCTTGACGAGGTCGGTCCGTGGATGGGTGACCATTTATTACATACCAAGACTCCTCCGTGCCTCGGAAAGCACGTTAAGCCGTTGGTCCCGGCTGTCATTTGTAGATCTTTGACAGTCGTTACTTGTAGTCAGAAGCCCGAAAGTCTGACAACCAGTTTAACCAAGGGGTATCATGTTACCCAGTTACTGGGTTGTGGAGGTCAGACAGGCAGTCGCTCCATGTAAAACACTGGTATTCAGCTGCATCCGGTTAAACTGGAAGCCGACCCCAACATAGTTGGGAAAAGGCTAGGCAGATGATGATGCTTAAAATATGAATGATTGGTTAGAAATGAATTACTAGTAGTATTAGTATTAGTAATACTAGTATTTATCAATGTAACTTATATAGTTACAGTTCAATTAATTATGATTGATGATATCTTTAAAACTATGCAATTTTGAACGATATAATCGAGGACTTACTATTTTTACTGATAGGATAGGTTATATAAGCATAGGGCTAGCTGGATACGATCAGGATACTCACAGCATCTTCATCGCTGGCTGGCTTGGAGTATGATGAGCAGTCCTCACAGACGCGATGCTGACAGCCGTTGCATGTGTGGTACACCTCCCCTGGCTTCAGAGCCTTCAGGCAAACGCGGCACGCGCCCGCCCGAGACGGCGCTTTACCGGCCTCGCTATACATAAAAAGAATATGCAAATACCTATGTAAGGATTTCATATTACAAGTTATTCTTTAACAATCTGTTTAAAGTATTTCTTAAAGAGAGAAAATTAAATTACTACTAATCGCACACAGCGTTGTATAACTGAAAAATAAATTTAATATCCGAATTAATGAAAACAATGAAATGATAAAGAAGAGCGAAAATATTTCTCAAACTTTTTTTAATAAAAAGAAATTTGAATGAGCTTTGTAACTTACGAAATGAATCGTAACAAGGTGTGAAATTGGACCTGGGTGGGGTGTAATGAATAGGTTTATGGTAGGAATAAAGTATACCGGTCAGTCTTAGCTATTTGTGCAGCAGTGGGTGGTGGTTGTACTGGCGGCGGTGCTGGCGTGGGTTCTGGAGCCGGCTCTGGAGCTACCTGGCGTGGGCCCAACTTTGTTACTGAAACAAAAGATGCTATCATTATCAAATCCTTCCAAAGTTCAAAACTATTTAGACAAGAACAGCGAATCAAACTCCCAAACTTGATTTAAATTTACTGTTCTAAAACCGAAACTCATTCAAGCTCAAATTACATTCAGATCATTGTTATGAAATACTGAATTGGAATGAAATGATGGGAATTCAAATAAGGCCGCAGCTTGTGTCTACCTACTGAGCAGGAATGTACTAACAATGCGTGCCTGCCCCCCTGCTCTCCTGGCTTGTGAGATGCGAACCTTGCGATATTTCGCTATGAATATTAAGAAATGATCTTGAATTCCATAGCAAAGTTCTCTCAGTGCTGTCAAATACTTAACACGTCTTGACTTGCTTATTTTTCAGGCAGGATAGCAGGTTCTGTCTACAAAATGTCAAAACTTTTAAATCTTCGGACGCATACGCATAAAAAGTGCATTATGCTCTTTGCTTTTTTTTTACCTTTACGAGAAAATAATAATTAGTGATAAATATTACCTTAGAAAGTGTATCTAAGTATATATTTGTTTTGTCACACACTTGCTTGAGACGGGGCTTTGCACCGGGTTCTCGTTTAGCGGAGGGTATTAAACACGCGTGATTTTATGGTGCACGATAATGGAATGCGTAACAGATAATTACTATAAACTACTTCCACGTGTGCGAATGTTGTTTAACTTTAGTATAGGACCTCATGCATCTGTATGCCCAAAAATCACTTAAATCATTACAAACAAAACACTTTGTAATGCAATCAATCACATACATAGACAGTTTGCCGGTAAAATTTTTACATGCATTAGGTAAATTCATTCCTTTTGCTTATTGAAGTAAATCCAGGTGATTTAGTATAATAAATAAAGAAAAAGAACAACAGCCATTGTCGTTTTAAATTAATAATGTAAACAACAAAAAAACCTTAAAAACTCATATTTTGCTAAAAATAACAATACACGAGTAAAATTAAAGGAAAATTTAATATATTACCTAATGGTGGGGTTTATGTTAACCGTTCCTGTGGGGAGTGAGGTAAACATAAATAACGGTAATAACGGCCTTAGGGAACAAGCACATAACACCACTACAATCTTGAGCACACGGATAGTTACAAGAATTATTACCTACTGTTAACAAATACTAGTTACTTCACACTCCCCAGCTCCACTAAAACGTACTCTTTTTTAACCGACTTTCAAAAAAGGAGGAGGTTCTATGTTCGTGTGTATGTATTTTTTTTTTTTTAAGTATGTTACCTGATTTCTCCCTCATTTTTGGACCGATTCTCAAAATTCTTTTTTTATTTGAAAGAGTGTACTCCTGAGGTGGTCCCATTTTTTGGTCCAATTTGGTGAAGATCTGGTGCTGATCTTCGGAGATATACAACGGAACTCTTCAAAAATAGACGGCAAATCTGTCGTGATTGCTGGAATGGCTTGGATGTTTATTGTTTATACAACATCATGACGTATCATCACGCCTGTATGCTCTGAGGGGTACGCAGGTGTGTACAATATACCTAGATTTCGACAGTTGTTAACGTGAATGTTAATTTTCATTTATTAGGGATAAGTGGATAACCCTATTATCATGACATGTTTTGTTAACAATTAACAATATAAAATTAATTTATGGCAAATATTTGTATGGGAACAACTAAAAATGGAAAAATATTATTTTTTTGCAAAAAATAAAATCGACTTAAAAAAAAAACACTAAACGGTGTAAAATAACTCTAAATTCGGAAGTCGGTGGCCCATCATGAATAAGATAAACCCACCAAAGCCACAGACTTCCTAGTTTAGAGTTATTTTACACCGTTTAGTGTTTTTTTTTGAAGTCGGTTTTATTTTTTGCAAATATTTTTTTTATTGAAACGTGTCGTTATATCAGTACCGCATTCAACACATTTTCAAGAACAAAATCAACAAAAATAATCAAACATACTTAATCTGGAGCAAGCAATCCATTAGAATCATCTTTTTATTATTCTACATATTGGAAATTAGTTTTCAATATGTAAGTACAATAATAAAAAGGTGTTTGTAAAAACTTTCACTAGTTTACGATACTTTCCCTTGTTGGCTTCGATAAACAGATTTCCGTCGACATGATGAATGGATATTGTTTCGGGGTGAGAGATAACAGCCGGTTGGGTACGTTTCAGGCTCGAAAGCGAACGGGACCGGCATGTTGATTTCCCAGCACCCTCCTACTTGAAATTCTCATGGGTTAACTTTATGTACATTAATCTTAAAACCTGTTTAACGCACACCAAGGTAAATCAAACTTATTCAAAGTGAAACCTATTCTTTTTCGTTATGTTTTAAATCTTCTTAGTCAGTATGATCATATTCTATGTTTGGTATAAAAGGTAAGATGTTTAATTTGACCGTGGTTTTTTTTACTAAAAATAGAGCTGGGAAATGTGACTATCCCATTATAGTTATGGTATTTCCGGTGAATCACGTAGGCGTTAGGATATCCTAGCTGTGCACTATTTTTAGAAGATCTCAAAATAGCGATGGCGGCTGCATAATATTATAGGAGTAAAATTTATTGCTTTTGTAAATATTAAGCCACACTCCCCCGATCAAATCGATTGCAAGTATTGGTTGTATCTACTTAATTTAAGTGGGATAATTTAAGGTTCTAACCAACAAACCAACCTTTAAAATTAAGAAGATATTTCTGTAGATTTAATTTGCACTTCATACCCAGTTTTAATCTATAAATACGTTTGTACCTTTTTTGTTTTTATCTTTCTCGCCATTTGTTTGCAAACAAATTTAAAATTGTCTAAAATTCGGTAAGATTATAGCAGTAAAGGGTACGTTTTTGTTTCATCAGATCAATTTAACGCATTACTAAGTTTAGGAATTTGCTTTTTTTTGTCCGACTGGGGCGCTGTAAAAAGGGTAATTGGTTTTGGTATTCCGCTGGCCGATCCTATTTAGACGTATTGGATGTTTTCGGATAAGTCTTCAGTATAACGTAATGGCGTAATAGATTGAAAATATAAAGCTTTTCAAATGCCAAAAGATTATCGAAATAAAGTACACACTACCACATAAAAACATCAGAAAATTAGTCCTGGAATGTTTAACTAGTAGGTATATTTTCCTAAATGTATCATTTTTTTGCCTAAATCTTATTTGAGAACAGTTTTTTTACTCACCGTGTCCTTAGCATATTATGCTAATGCACAGGTTTGTATGTTCACGTCAAGACTAACAATTTATTAACGTTTAGCGGTGTCATGAGTTACAATATTGGTACACCACACAAAGTGAAACTTTCTGAAGCTAAAGTTTTACTTATTTCAATTCAATTATTCTATTAAGAGAGGATACATCTTTTAGGGGTTTTTCTTACTTGTGCAAGGAATTCCGTTGTTTCATTGATTCTTGAGGTACTTTTCGACTAGTCTTTTTCAGTTGGTTGTTTACCTTTATCCTGGGCTGTGAGTAGTGATGAGGAGAGGGTTTGTCGCAGTTTTCCAAACGTCCCCGGGGATTCTATGTGTCCGGGTACCGTGTTCGATGAGTCGTCTGTCGCCACCATCTGAGGACCACAAATACATTATTTATATCTTTCATAAACCGTGTGAGAATAAAATAAATCTAAGTTACGTTGTTTATTCCGCAGATAACGAACAATATAAGAATAAAAACGTCGTGAATTAGTGAACCCGATAAAAACACTTGGTGTTGAAAAAGAACTCATGTCGTGGAAAGCGACGCCGCGCGGCGATAAAACTCTTCATAAAAAAATAACGACTCAGTAATACTGTCGTAAATTTTATGGAGAGCAACAGATGGAGAATGAAATACATCACAGAGGGCAAAATCAATATTGTCGTCTCCCGAACTAGACTGCGGAGCATTTTTATTGCTCCGCTAGCAAGTCATCTCAAACTTTCTCTTCAATAACTAGCCACAAGTTACGACCGAAATAGATCTGAATGAATGAGGTCACTTACTACGTACTATGGTAAAACACTCTTGTAAGATACCTAACATAAAGTAACTTGAAAGAGCACCCAAGTTACGTAAATAGGCTTCTGGCTAATTGGACCTTGCTTGTAAAATATACTGAAGCCCACATTCCTAATGCTTTAGAAATTGTTTTCAATGCGAAGTAGCGCTACAGCACGGCAGGGGAAAAGAACCGAGTAAATTGTCAACGAACAGAAACTGCTAGCGGACGTAGTAAAGTGAGCACACGAACTCTAAGCGCAGGAACTGAGAGAGGAAGGAGACACGTATAAAGCTATACAAAATGGATACAAAGAGCTAGCTTGATAATAATATAATTACCACATACTAACTTAACATTTAACCGAGTTATATGGATGATCGACAAAAAGATCCGAACTTAAAAATGATTTCAAGAATTTATATCCATAGTCCAAGTACCTAAAGTTGTTTTACGGTATTGAATACCTATATTTTGGTTTATTGTGTACACAATTCAGTTCAAATCTGACAGCTAAACATAAAATTGTTGGAAACGAGTTTTTTGGTCCACACATTTCTGACAGATATACCTATAAACAGAATGTCCAACATCTGCTTCACGCCCGCATACCTAAGTCGTAAAATTTTACCCACAAAAGGGTTAGGTCAATTTTCTACAGAATTCAAATGGAATTTGGCAGTTACACAGTAGTTCACTGGCACGGGCATCAATAGAGTTCACTCGGATTGACTTAATCAAACTGCAGTTTCCTCTCCGAAAAGTACAATTAAGTCCCTGACACAATCGAACAGTTTGATCCATTGTCGGCTGAAGCGCTATACTATAAATAGCTGGCAAGTTTTAACTAGAATACAAAGAAATATAAATGTCTTCATGATAAAATCATATATATTTCACAACTTTCACACACCGCCATCTAGTCCCAAGCTAAGCAGAGCTTGTGTTGTGGGTATCTAAACAGTTGATAAAAATACTTCTATATTTCTAAATACATAGGTACATATTATAGATAAATGACACCCAGACACAGAACAAATGATCGTGCTCATCACACAAACTTTATTTCTGTGTGGAAATCGAACCCAGGACCTTCGGCATAGCTGTAAGGGCCACTAACTAATAGGCCAACAGGCCAGTCCAGACCATGATGACATAAATATGACTAATGTCATAAGTCATGTTAATTCAAGTAAAAAAATCGTAGAAGTAATCTTTCTAACAATGTTGCTTAAATCTTACTTTCCAAGGAAACACATACGCACAGAAAGACAACAGACAATTGTTATACAATATTCATGAATATTAGAGCAGTTGAGAGGTATTCGGCGCAGCGCATTCCTCTGGGAGCGCGTGCTGGCCGCGGCTGACCTCACAGCTTCGAGCTTCGCGTTATTGAATTCGCCAGCCGAGCCTGGTTCGTGACCGAACGCTTGCCACTTAGATACATTATAAATGAAGCCGTTGCCTCCAATTACACACGCTTTTGTCAAGAGCTTTCAATGAGAGTCACTTGACCGCTGGTGCTTGATGTCAATCTATCACTTTTGTGTTAGGCGAAATGCATTGTTGTTAATTGATTTGTTTAAAAAGCCATCGTGACCCTTGTATTTTGATTTCGTTGATGAATAATTACAGATTAAAAGAGATTGCCCAGGAACAGTACTCTTGATAAATCACTCGTGTCTCAAGTCTTTAAACGACATGAAATATCTAAAATAAAAATATCTTTTTTAAAAAGACTTAATGATCATTTAAAATGGGATAGTTTTTTGAACAATAATATTAGTACTTTTATGTTTCCGACGTTATAGAACGCCATTTTTTACTATCAGCTGTCAATACTAGGGATGTTTATTTTTAACCGCCTTCAAAAATATAACTTTACGTTACGTTTTTTCTTTTGCGGGTAATGTGCATACCTACCTACATAAAATAAAATTGTTCAATCTATTATTGTAAAGTAGGTAATAACAGAGTTCTAAGTATAGTATTTTTAATATCAGTGGTTGTAAACGACGGCATCGGCACCAAGTGGTATTCGTGAAATATCACTGGCTGGTTTACGGAAATCTATCTCTCATCAGTATGGGTACAACCTTATTTGACATTTATTGCGTCTGTCATATTTTTGCAATACAATACTGTCATTTCTACTGGTTTTGGTACGTTGTGCGTCGAGTCGAGCCTTTTAGTTCCTCCGTTACTGCTGCCAAACCATTGAAAATAAACATAATTCTAACGCCGTAGCTGCACCGTGTGTGTTGTTTATTACGAAAGGCAGGACTTTTTTAGTTGTGATCATGGCGAGTGCGACTGTGATGCAATGTCTCAACTGCTCTTTGAGATTAACGCCACTTAGCCGCAGACGCATGTTGTCGGAGATTTCGAATAACATCATGAACATTTTACGAGTCTGGATCTCACCAACGCCGGTAAGAATGCACATTATCTCTTTAACGTAGTATGATTTGAGTTGCTGTGTGCATGTAATGTGCATAGTGTGGTATTTGAGCTGGGCACGTTATAACAATGTTAGTGTTCCAGCTCTATTTTTGGATAACGTATTTTTAGAAGAATAAATTACAGGTTTAAGAAATAATCATTCTTTTATTTATTGTATTTAGTGTTGTGTGTTTTTCCTTCCCTCTCTACTTACGAAGACAATTTCATGATACCTACCACATCTATGATTTGAGTACCTAGGATCTCTAGATCCTGATCAATCGCTCAGTTTCATATCTATATAACACAGCAATTGACTATCTTAGTAATGATTTCTTCCACGCTTTGCAATTTCATGAAACGAGGGAATAAGATTTAAAAATGCGTAAAATCTAAATCAGTAAGACTTGGTGAGGCAGACACAGATTTACACAAATATGCTTCAAAGACACCAAGCTAACCCGTAAACCCATTCAGACCCTTTTAAATAACTTTTTTCAACTAATTTTTGGTCTAACATAACCTCAAAATAGTAATTTCATTTTTGTAAATATCTCGGAAATGCCATTGTCGTTTGTGTTAAATCTTTTGAGGTAGTAAATAGACATGTCATCGAGTATTTTAAAGATAATTTGATGAAGACACAACAATTTTAAATTGAGTACATTTGTCCATAGCGCCGTGGGCATTGTCCTTTGTCAATTTTTTTTTTGTGGAATCTTAGATTTTATCAAGTCACATGGGATTAAATATTATCCTCGGTAATCGACGGTTCCACAGGTAAACGATATTTCGTAGTCGTTTACCTATGTTAAGCCCTACGGGGAGTATATCAAATGAAAAATAAGCTTACATTCTTTTTTACAAAACTAAAACTTATTACATCTAAGGGGTAAATAAACAGACTATTAATTTAAGAATAGGACTTCGAAGATTTACAGCATTTCGAAAGGGGAATATTGGACCTTGCTTTTTGGTTTGGATTCGTTGATCCTAATGGGCTTATGGAACCGTTTTTCACGTTCAATATGCCCACTGATAAAATAGTATACCTATATTACCCTAGTCTAAAATAGCCAAGTTGACTTAATAGCCAGTTGGAGTTTTAGTGATTCGAGTCTCTGACCGCGAAGTTAAAAAGTATCTACTCGTGTAATTTTTAACCGACTTCAAAAAAAGGAGGAGGTTCTCAATTCGACGGTATGTTTTTTTTTTTTTTTTTCTTTTTTTGTGTGTTTGTTACGCGATTTCTCCCTCGTTTGTGGACCGATTCTCAAAATTCTTTTTTTATTTGAAAGAGTATACTCCCGAAGTGGTCCCATTTTAATTTGGTGAAGATCTGGTGCTGATCTTCGGAGATATACAATGGAACTCTTCAAAAATAGACGGCAAATCTGTCGTGATTGTTGGAATCGCTTGGATATATATTGTTTATACAACATCATGACGTATCATCACGCCTGTATGCTCTGAGGGGTACGCAGATGTGTACAATATACTTAGATTTCGACAGTTAGGTATGTTAAATTTCATTAATTAGGGATAAGTGGATAACCCTATTACTATGACATATGTATTGTTAACAAATAACAATATAAAAATAAATTCATGGCAAATATTTGTATGGGAACAACTAAAAATGGAAAAATAAAAATCTTTTTTGCAAAAAATAAAACCGACTTAAAAAAAACACTAACCAGTGTAAAATAACTCTAAATTCGGAAGTCGGTGGCCCATCATGAATAAGACAAAACCACCAAAGCCACAGACTTCCTAATTTAGAGTTATTTTACACTGGTTAGTGTTTTTTTTAAGTCGGTTTTATTTTTTGCAAAAAAGATTTTTTGAAGAGGAATTTAACTATTCTCCAATTAAAAATATTATACTTTCTCTTTTATCTTTCTTAAGACGCATTCTTATAAGCTTCTTACTATTTGCATAAATTAATTGATACCAACCCTGTACAATATAAACCGGGGTGATTAAGTGGCATTTTTTATAATTATTAAATATCACCAAACTGCACTACCTGCCATATGCATTTAACTTGCCTGCATTTTGCCTGCATTTAACTAAATTTATTTACTTTTACATTTTCTCGTTTATATTACAAAATAGCGAAAACCACTTCTCGCTCTCAGTCGACAAACTACTAAGAGTCATTCGGAGAATTCGTTATTTTTTTAAGAATCTTATTAGTTAAATTCATTCGTAAAAAGGGTTGCAAAAATACACTTCGTGAAGCATTGAGTTTTATTATCAGTTTACTTTCAGTTCAGCGAAGCAGCAAGATAATATAGCGCGTTCGCAACAGCGCAACTAGTATCATGTTGAGCACACGAACGTCCGCTTCGATTAGCGTTACCGGCGGAGATTTTTGAGATAAAATGGGTCATGAACAGAGCGTTCATGACCTACTGGAGAGGTGCAAGGGGTGCGTGGAGGGACACGGGCGGCAGGGGGGGCGCACGCGGCCCTGGTTGACCCACTTGTTGCCTCAACCCGCTATTTACATTACAACTCTAATTGCTGTCGGCAAACGGCAGGTGTAAGCCTTTACTTTATCATCACCTTGGGACCAACCTTTTCTAATTCGTTGTTCGACTTGTGCAAATGTAATCCATTATTGTACGAAATTTATTTATTTCATTTTCATTCTTTGTCTTCAACAAAGAGTAATTTCTTTCGTTCGGGCGTGGGCGAAAGGATCGCTTCCATTTTGTATAGCGCTGTTAATTAAACGTTGAATGTGCCAAGAGTTCTTAACCTTTGATATATTTATTTGGTATCGACATGTGAGCACAATGGTGGCAGCAACAATGGCCGCGTCGAAGTCTCACGTGCGCGACGAGTGGAGCGGAGCGGTCGGCGTCAAGCGGAGCGGAGACTGCGCAGCGCTACACCCACGGACAGCACAAAGGAATGTAATTACGCGTCACTAGCACAGCGCGATTGTTCTTATTTTAGGACCCAGATACATATTTGTTGCTTTTAATGTTGAAATATCTAACATATACCAAGTGCACGTTGATGCAAAAACAAGTTAGCTATAGCATGAACGAATAAGCTTCTTTCAAGGCATTGTTGCCATTTACGGTGAAATTTGCTATTGTATGTTATGTGTTCAAGTTGAGAATTGAATGAAATAAAAAAGGACAAAGATGGTTTGGTCAAATAAAGGAAGGCTTAAACCTAGTAAGGTGTGGTTGAGTTTTATTAATCATTAGCAACTTTTTGGGAGTTTGTATCTAATATAGTATTGGGTACGGGTGTTTAAAGAAGGAACTTTTTGTTATTTCGAATTTATTCACCAACGGATTCTAGTGGAATGTTAAAGATAGCAAACTGTTTAGGGCTAGTAGTTATTTCGCCTTAAATTCTTACCCTAATAACGTAATGCCATGAATTTTCAAATATAGCGAACTAAAACTACGAAATATTGCTCCGGGGTAGAACGGGCGGCCGAGGGCGAAATTAGGTTCTTTCAGTAGTTGGTGGGCACCACTACAACGTAATAATATTTGAAAAGCGAAGCCGCGTTCAAAGGACCGCCGACATTGCTTCGCAACGTCCATCCAGTCTTACAATTTGCTTTAAAATTACGTTTAGGGGCACATACCAAAAAAAAATTATATGAACACAATAGCTTTAGTTATACATAGGTAATATTCTAGTTTGAACAGCAATTTGAGACAGCTACGCAACAAAACAGCAGAAATATTTTACAAGAGCCATTTTTTTCAACAGAAGTAAGTACCTACTTACCTACATAAAAAAAAAACAAAAATTAAAGACACTAATTTTTCAAATGGCTTCGTTTCTTACTTAATTTGAAATACTGTGAGCACTAAGTCAATCTTAAAATAGTCAGTGGTACATCTTGGCGACCATCTGTATCCATATCCAATCTTGAAATCATACGGTACAGATTTTGTTTAGATCAGAAACCATTACTTCATACGGCTTTTTAAAACAAGAAAGTAGCCCTAAATGTTAGGCAAATACACATACAAACAACAGTTAAACAATATGCAGAAAAGTAGTAAAGTAATTTAGTAGATTTCCCGCGCTGCCGCCGCCATGTTGCTCGCGAGACTTATGTGGATCCCGTTCAGAAATCACATTAAGGTAGTTTGAGCGCGGCCGGTCGGAACTACACGCGAATAAATCTAAATCACCGACGGCTGAATCTCGCCTAAATCCACTTTAATGCTCTTCACACCCGGGCACACATTACGCTCATGTAACCACGAGCCACGAAGCCACAGAACTACTGCGTTATGCAGCCACTGAATTCGAAATTCGTTTGTGTTGAAGCCTGTTCTCCTTGTGTTGTCTTTTTCTGGGCTGTATTTGCATTCTGCTAGAGAATAGCTTTACATGAGTATGTAAACGCATATTTATAACTATACACATAAGCCTTGGTTAAATGTGGGAATAGACGACTCAGAAAAAAAGAGAAAGAATAATGTACATCTCTTAAGAATAAGAAGTGGCAAGGATATCGACGCTTTACATTATTTTGAACCCAGTATTGATATTCTTCGTCGGCTTTTTTCTAATTTTCAATATCACCTAATGAGATTCTTAATCGAATTACATTTTTCATTAATTGTATTCATAGTAAATAATTACTTGTATCCAAAAGATCTTCCGAAAATTACATTGATCGAATTCGAATAAATTAGGTTATTATAAAAAAATGACAGATTTTAATGTGTTATATAATCCTCAGTGAACCGATAATAGTAAGCAACACTATAATTGTAAGTAATGTTTCAGCTAAGATAATATTACCACCGTTCGATATATATTATATTCGTACCTTAGGAACGAACGATACTGAAACTAGTTAACTTCATTAGGTAAAGTTTCCAGGCAAGTTTTGCACTAAATATTAAGGCAATTTCACAGTGAGGAATACCGTCATCATAAGTGTTGAAGTACGGTGCCGCTCTACATTAAACACTTAATATAGTTATAGTTAGGTTCTCACGCTCTTATCGAGTCAGCGCAAATTACTCGTTGAGGCGCACATTTTTAGAGCGATCGAACCCTTAACAGCCATCATTACTCAAGAAAAGTTTACGCAAGTACGATCCAAGGAGCGTTACGAATTCTGTGGCGTTTATTGCTGAAGAAGATTAATTGAGACTGGCGAACACGGCAACCGAAATGTTTAACACTCTTCAACTTCAGTAGTTTTTTAAGTTGTTGTTTTACTTGTTCCGTAGCACGCTGCGCTTGTTAAACTCAACAGCTGTTCATTTTAGGAAGTTGGCAGCGAACCACTAATGTGTTTAGAATTCAGACGTCGGCGTCGTTGAATACACGTTGTATCACGACGACAAACAATATTGCAGCATGCGTAGCATGAACACATTGAACACCGAAGAAACGGCCTTTGTCTACAGACGAATCGGCAAAGTGACAGATTATATAGACAGGAACCTCAATCTGTCAAATTTCTTTTAATAAACCTGCCTGCGTAGCATGAACACTTAATTTCTTTTCTTCCGAGACACGACAAAGACCGTTTCTTCGGTGATCATGCTACGCGTGCTGGTGCCAGTAACTTTTCGTAGCACACGCTACGAGCTACGGCGTAGCACACGGGCGGCGGGGTGGACGCTTGCTACAACTCTTAGTTGATGTGTACAGAAACTACCTCAAGGTTATTTATTTTCTGAAGCAGAAAGTAAAAACTTACTTACTTACGTTTTTTTATTACGTTTGAAAGTCTCGTTACAAACCTATTAAGTACGCATAAAGAATCTAAAAAGTACTATTTTAGTATGCAGTATTTTTCTAGACAAACAAGATGTTTTTATTGGACTAAATGTGTAGGTACTGAATACACGTCATTAATATGTGGGTATATAAAGTTTTTGCTGCGTTAAGTAAGAATCCACAAGTATTTTGCTATAAGCCTTTATGGCAGGGTTGGGGCGGCGTATAACCTCAGTAAGCCTTTCATCTACGCGGGGCGGAGGCCCAAATCGCATAATTTGACCGGCTACGTGTTGCGGCTCGCACCAAGCCATTATGTCGTGACTGCGTCTAGAGGATTGAGTGCAAGCATAATATTTATGTACTTAGTGAGAAGCTTAGCTTCTCTCAAAGATTTAACGAAAATTCATTCGTCGTGTTTATGTAACGCTTTACTTGGTTTACATAAGGAGACACGTGTGACACACGACATAGTTAGTGACATAAATTCTTCGTTACACCTAAAACAAACCGTAGAGGCGTCGCTAATTCGTCTCCCGCCTCCCATGTTCGTCGAGACAAAGCAGCGCCCGCTCAGCGAACACCTGCATTTAATTAAGAATGCAAACGCTTCATAATGAATCACAACTTTACCCTTTAAGAATAATTTGGAGTTTAAACGTAAATTAGAGTTTTGTGTCGAGGGTTGCATAAATAAGCACGGTTGCACAGTGCGACGTTGCAAATTGAAAAAGTTTCTCTAAGTTGAAAATGAACAGAATTAATTACACACAAGGAGCTGGCTCACCGTTCAACGAGTTGACGGAACTGTTTAAAATTCAAATACATAATTCATAAGTCAACTATACACACCGGTCTATACACAACGCCGGAATCAGGCAATCATCAAAGTAGTTTAATTACTTACGGGAGGTATTGACGACTTTCCGAGTGTGACCTAGACGGTGATGGAATTGCCTTTTGATTGGCGGTGAACGTTTCGTGTGTCCGAGCATGGGCGCTATTTATTGTTGTATATTTCGTACGGCCCTTTATATCTGTTTGTGTGCGTACATCAAAGTCCTCCAAACATATTGAAACAGTAACAATGGCACTGTCTCTACATACGTCATTGCGATTCGGTTCAATACATTGTAGGATGCTGACCGGAGCCGCTACAGGAGGCAGCTATTATACTGTATACGCGGCCCCAACCTACATACTCGTACCAATATGGAGGGTAGGTACCTCTTAACGTCTCGCGCCGACTCCGTCACTCGTCTTTATACGATTTCAATATCGGTCGAGAGTAAGTCAACGACAAGGAGAATTAAAAATAGCCCGGAGCAATATTCATTTACTTGCTGGAAATAACAGAAAGTGGGATAAAATCAATACTTAACCGTGGAGTTATATTAAGAGAAGCGCTTCAACTTACAGAAACAATTGACGTGGAAATATAAGTGCCATAATGTTTGATGTCGATTGTACCTACTGTGATGATTACAAGATAACAAGTTTAATTGTAAAATAATATTGTTTCAGCGGCTGAATATGGCCTATGTTCTGCTGATGTTAACGAGCTGATATTATGAATGGATAAAGCAATAAAATAAAATAATAGTTACTCATTTATAGTCTTTGTGGTCGCCTAAATTCGGAAATACGATATTATGGGTACGAAGCTGACAAAATAACGTCTTGAAAGCTGAACTTGTAGAATGTGTCTGAAATTGCTACCTAGTCCCTAAGATTTTAATTTCGTAGTTCCCGTATCTGCTTGCTTATTCTCGTATCCATAATTGTCACTTCTAAATATAGATAAATAATAAATGTTCATCTTCAACACTGTTGAAATCAATCGAGTAGGTACGAAATAATGATAAGTGTCAGTTGAGTGATACGTCTGGCGGAGTCCTAGTTAACTTTGATAAGGGTTGAAATATGAATTACGAATGGGTACTGAGATACCTACTCACTGAATAGTTAATATTTATTACAATACATGTTAGGAGAGATTTACCTAATGTTAAACGTCATTTGGGTACATGTTTGCCCTGTCAATGCTCGTCCGTCCTTCGGCAAGATGGGGGTCACCGAGCGACCCCTAGTGATTTCATTGTAATTTAGTTTTGTTGCGCAGGTAAAGTAATAAACTAATAGCTATAGTTTATTTTATAACGAATTGATTTTCTGTTGCGCATCATAAAGAACAAGATAGATAGATTATTAAGATTAAATAGGATCGTGGCCTAATGACGCACGGGTTGATCGAAGGTTAGTTACGATTGTTGAGGTTAATCCAAGGATGGGTGACCATCAATTACATACCAAGGCCCTTTATGAATTTCTAAAAGAACGTTAAGTCGTTGAAATGTGGAGGGCAGTAGCTCGAAAGAATACCAACAAATTTGGGAAAAGGGTAGCCAGATGATAGGATAGAATATTATTAAGCACAAGTTTATGTAGTTAGGTATTCATTATGGAAATTATCTGAAGTGTTCGTTTCACCTTACGGCAAATTAGCATTTAAAAAGCAAAAAATATCCATAAAACATTCTACTGAGCGAGCGTCCCGTTCATTTCGTTTTGTTTTCACACGATGCCGAGAAACGGAGTGAGATTGGTTTTAAAAGTTCAAGCTTTCGGTAAACATTTTTACTTAACGTACTTAATTTATTTCAATATACATAGAGCATTAGAATATCTCTATGTACTTATGCAAAATGTGTAAACATTCGAGTCATAAAAAATACTTTAGAGTACATATTATAAAATTAAAAACGAAAATCAAGAAAACATTAACTAATTTAACCCAGTAAATACTGCATTCAGGGAACGTTATTTATTTTGGGCAAAAAAATGTGAACTAGCAGTTCAGTAAAAGACTCGCTTTAATATGCACGCTTTGATAAGGTGCACCTTTATGCAGCGCTCTGTGTGCTAATAGAGTCGTCAGGGGGCGCCACTATGGAGTGCAGCTCCATTCAGGGGACCTCTCGATCCCCCCAACGCTACACAAACCTCAGTAAAATTGCTGGACGTTTGTAAAAAATAGAATTGTACTTACTTTTACTCAGATGTTTCCGATAAAGTTTTCTATTTGTTTTCACTTTGTAATTATAATAAAGACTTTAGGATTTTGTATAGATCATTTAAAGAAGATTTAAGTGAATGCCTTGGTCTAGTGGTCGGAAGACCTACTGTTAAGCATGAGGTCTTGGCAAAGTGTTTTTGGGTTTATTCATCACTCAATTACGCACTGGTATAAAAATACATCTACTATTTTTTTAAGTATTTCGTTAAAAATTACGTATCATAAAGAAGTTTGCAAAAGACAACTAATGCAAACATCTGCCATATTTCAAGTGAACGTGTTTGGTTTAGCTACCAAACGCTCTGATCTCGAAGACTACCCACATTTAAAAAAATATTATTTAGTTAACTATTGATTTAACATAGGTTACCTACTTGCTGAAATACCTATGTACTGCACGTTTCCGACACCGATGTAAAAGATAGAAGTCGAAATCGAGATTTCGAAAGAACGACAAAGAGTGCTGTCCATTGTCCGTGTGCAATATAGAAATATAAAAATGGTAGGAAAATCCTGCTTGCACGGTGAATATGTTTGAACTTTATCTGCCTGTTGTCTGGAGGCTTATCTAAACGGCATTTCTATTTTTTGTAGCAATATTTACCGGTTGCAACCGGTACTTCATGTTAAACCTCCGTGCAGTAGAGACATATTTACATTTAGATTAAACAATGTAATATATTTAGGACAATCCCCTGTCATTTCTCAAGTTAAATCAGAAGTTAAACTTGTTTAGTTACTGTCCTGCGGTCTTAACAGAAATTGGACACATTTGTGTCCATGAGGGATTTCAGGATTTCAGGTTTGTGTGCCGATTGGACCGACGGTCTCAAGTTTTGAGAACTCACTACGTGTAAAGAATAGCTATTTTGGGGCGTTTTAGTCACCATCTAAAAATACATTTGTGCGAATGTCACTAGAGAACTTGATTTTATTATGTTGCTCGCCACATAGGGGCGTTTGCTTCACAAACGGTATTGTTAGCGAGCACGGAACTCAACAATATTGTTTTGATGAGAAAGAAAGACGTTTCCACTCGGCGGAGCGTTAATTCATCTCACAGGAAGCGCTAGTGAGCCGCCACTGGCACACACTGAGCGCACCTGCCGCCTGCCGCCCGATAGCGAAACGTAGATACCGCATTAACACACCACGAAAAACAACGAATGCATGCACAGTTGCACACACACAAAAGCCTTTTGTCTTCTTTTCGGTTCAATAGCTAAAAGGTTGCTACGACTATATCCTGTAAAATGTATTGCATATTTTGTAGGTACCTGGCATTTGTAACGTTCTACGGCTGAAGTTGTAACTAGCACAAATTGCGCTGCAGCGGATTACCGAGCCGGAGCTCGAATACTTTCGTTATAAGACTTCGAACTTTATACCGGAACAGACGAGCCATGTTGCGGATTTTTTAAATCACAAATCGAATTTCTGCGCACGGGGATGAACATCTAAATCCGGATTCCTACGTGAGGCATGAGCGTGGTTAACTAGATGAGTATTTTAGTTGATTCTATTCACAGGGCTGCGTCTCATTTTTCAGTTAGGGGACTTCGAATGACATAGTTGTTTTAGGATTTGGGGGCATTGAATGATATGGTTGTTTCTGTAAACTGACTTTTGTTGCTTACATACATAATATTATATTTATATGGGTAGGTATGTGAAACCTACATAAGACAATATCATTAATTTTAAAGTCAAATTACGTAATCTGTTCAAAAATATGTTTTATTCCTACTGCAGTTAACAAGACAATTTCTATAACTAATATTTTTTATTCGCCTATATTGTGTTAATAAACGAACAAAGTTTTCTTCATTAAATTATTTGCAGTTGAATCCAACCGATGTCTTTCAACACAGCCGTAAGTACTACCTTTCCTATACAGAACGTTTATTTCAACCACGTAGTTCAACGAAACAATGGCTCCTAATGGAATTTCGTTTGATAAAATATAAGGAAAAGGACACAGCCCACTTCCATACCGAAGGCACACGTAGTTCCCCCGGGATGATATCTTATTCCGTGGACGCAACCGCGGCTAAAAGATAGTTTACAATAACACCACACTATTTTCCTTTTTTATTCGTTCGAGATTGCTACTTTTTACAGTAGGTTTTCATATTTTTTTTATTAGGGTTTTTATACATTTCCTTGAAAGATAAAAATATGATTTTTAGTGCGTTCAACCTTGTTTCACTTACCCAGATAGGTTTGGGTCCTACAACTGAAATAACTAAACTAAGTTTGGATAACAATGGTTGACCCACTTCCATTCACTCTACGAAAGAAGGAACGCAAGTATCTAACTATGTTTTTTTTTTTGTATTTTAGCCCTGGCTGAATTTTTTAGATAAAATGTAAATTCTCATGCTAGCCGAGCACATTATAATTTTATAAAGCGACTCGTACTCAGGGAATTTTAATTACGGCGAGGTGGTAATAAAATCAAAACAAAGATTTCTGTTAAACACAGATGGTGTGTTTTATGATACCAGACACGATACAAATATGACATGTACGGGACTCTGGATTTTGTGTCATTAATTGTCTGTGTGCTTATGTAATTAATGCAGTAGGTACCTTTTTCCCAGGTGCCCTCATATAGTATATTCGCTCATCGAGACAGAAGCAAACTGAATAATTTAAGTATGAAAACCACCGGCGCAATTTCCGCCCGTAAATGAAATATTGTTAAGAACTCAGTTAATATTAACAGAAAAGAGGAACTTTATATTTACTTTTTTTTACAGTCAAATATTAAAGTTCAAAAAGATAAAAGAAAGAAAAGTATATGTTTAAGGACGGCGTGGCGCTGCCTTTAAACCTCAGAGGATTTTAAAGAAATTACTGAAAAGATTCCCACATGAATATAGGTCATATGCCTTATTAGGTACTCAAAATGATTATTTTAACTCACTTACTCGCAGCCATATGCCTGATTGGTACTTTATATTACCTACTAACTAATGCTATGTAAGTATAACATAGTTTTGTTCAAAACGGTTTCTTTTTTATCAGCTACCTCCGAAGATAAAAACCTATTCCAATTTTCACCCAAAGATAATTTGAAATGGTTCCCATGGCATCCTAGAAAGATTTCTATTTGCGCAGTCGAAACCTGAATCGCCGCTCGTTGGGCCAGGTAGATTAGAGGCACAATAGAAAATGGTTTCGTAGGAATACTATTAACCAATCCGTGCCGTCTCGGTCACGAATAGGACCTCTTAATTACTTCCCGTGAGGGAGGTAAGAGGCGATTAAGAGTTAATATAAGGATAATGGGCAGTAAAACCTACCCCCAACATAAAAATACGTCATACAGAGATCACTAATCCATCGGAAAAGTATCTGGAATTCACGGTTATTCATCGAAGCGGTTCTTAACTCTAAACTATAAGCAGTCTTGTGCATGCTAATATACAAACTCACTCACCTTTTTCATAAAGGACATAACATTTGTAGGCAACATGATGTCGGTTTTCCTTTTGCCTTATCACTTCACTTCACACACATCATCACACTACACTGAACACCCCAACGCACTGTTTCCTCAGTCGGGGATCAGCACGCTAGCACCGAAACACGACATTTTCCAACTATCTCACCGCACGAAATGAAAATACACACAGCACTAGTTTCTGAGAATGTAGGTGGGTATACCTGCAAAGAATAAAAATATATGTTAGATCAAAGCGAGAATAAATGCAGACACTTAAGTGTTGAGTGGTACTGGGTATGGGTACTTATTGTTGTGGAGTTGGGTTCGATAACGACCGCACCGTCGGGAAAGCCGAGAGAGAATGAAGCTATACTCGCAGCATTCAACAGGTTAGCACTTTGTTCGCGGGGTCTTATCGTCTTTCTTTTCAGATTGATGCTTAAGTATATAGTACTTGTCTATATTGATACACTGACATAATGGCTTGAACTTGGACGAAAATATAAAACCTAGTCTCCACGAATCGATTTGTCTGAGCACATTGCTTTACGTAGAAGCTTTTATACAATTAGTTTTATATGTACAAGCTTCTCTAAAAGCTATACGAGTAGGTACCTGCCTGAATGCCTACATTAAGTCGCCAGCAGTATCCTAGCCACGTAATTTCAATTTTAATTGGAATCGGTTTCACTTGACATTTTCTCTATTTCTCATTGTCAAATGAAACCGATTTAATTTACCAGTGGAATTACTCTTAGATACGTCGACAGATTTTGTATACGAATTTGAATTACCTGTCGTTTAAGTAAGCTAATGTATAGATACCTTTCTCCTTCTACATCAATATTAGCTATGGCACCGAAATAAAGGTATGTTCGTATGTATGTACTAAAACAATATAAATAGGTATAACGATTTCGTATCAGGGATTTGTTTGTCTGTGACAGAGCTACTTTGGACAAACTACTCATGTTATCGGATTGAAATTAAGCCTAATTCAGCTTTTCTTTGCTAATTGAACTTTTAAGTAAAATGCACTTATGAACATAGCAAGAAAAGAAAAGAATAAAATAAATATTTTATCTAGTGGAATGGAAATAAGGAGTTTTAATTTAAAAGTGGGCTAACTAGGTCACAGGGTATTTCTTAGTTGGGTAGGGCTTAATTTCCACTTCATCTTTGCTTGTACTTATTCTAATTTCTATTTACGCTACACTATTTCTACCTTATGAGGAAACATGTCCGTAAGAAACCCTGAAGTTTATAAAATTGATAGATCTGAAATCATCAAAAACATGTCAACTATAGGTACCTTATCATGGGTTGTCCTTAAATAAATAAATAAACAAACAAAGTTAGTTTTACCGAAACCAAAGATTTATTTCACTTTGGAAATGGAGAAATATTGTTTCTACCAAGATATGGAACTAATATTGAGATCGAGAATACGATAATTGAATTATTGTGAACGCCAGCATAAAAATGATGAAGAAGAATGAACACTGTAAAAACAGGTTTGGGTGACTCTTTGAGTTTAATTTTTAAAACGGAAATAATCATACTTAGGTACTTAACATAATTATACTTACATTTTATTTCGTAAAAGACGCAATGCACGACAGGCGGCTAAATAATGTGTGGTCCCATGCCAAATCATGTTGATGCACAAGAGCATAATAATATTCTGCCGGGATTAACATATTTATAATAAACGTTGCAACGTACCTACTCCTGTTCATATTTCACTCCAAAAATCTCGTAAAAAGCACATTTTCCGGTTTTTTTCCTATTGGGACTGTTACGAGATTTAAAAACTTAATAACACTTTAAATTAACTCGTAATAACCAAACATTCTGAAGAAATTATAACAAACAATGGCAACAAAGAAAACAATTGATGACGGTTATTACCTAAATTACGAGCAATATATAAAGTAATTGTGGTAAGATACTACCTAATTGTTATTACCGTTCAAGTTTATGACAATCGGATTAATAATTTATGAACTGAATGCACGTTTAGACGATGTTCAGAAATATGTGTTGTTCGTTTATGATCATATCATACCTAGGTAACAGTGCCTATTGGTAGGTAAGTATTAGGTTTATTTAAATGCCGTTTTCATAGAAAAAAAATAAACAAACTTCAATGCGATGTATCTTCCGTATTTGACGCAAATGAATAATAAGTACCTATCGATTTATAACTTACGTTAAAAGGCCGCTGCAAGTTCCGCGGATCACAATTCAGAAAATTGAAATAAACCCAATTTCGATTTTCGCATGGTTACAGAAAAAAACTGAACGGCGCGGTGGGAAAACCATTTTTGAACAAATTTTGAATAAAGAATTGTCATTCTGCGTTATAAAATAATATTGAATTTGGAATTATTCAAAAGAGAATAAAAGATATCGATCCTTAAATTTATGCCAGTATTAAAAATCAGCAATTTTAGGGGTAAGTAAGGAACTAATAGTCTGTTAAATTTATGATATTTTATTCAAAATAATAGTTATGTGATTAAGTTAGTAAAATTCGATACGTCGGACCGACAAATAGATAAAATCAACGAAAACCACATACCTACGTTGCAATGGTCACTTAAAAAGATTAGACAAGAATCACGTATCTAGAACAAATACCAAGCATTAAACATACCTTAACGTACCTATGAAAGACATAGGCCACCCACCGTCAACCAGCAGTGCGATTCTGTTACAATTACCGCGTGAAAACATAAGTGAAATGAAGGCGATTTGAGCTGTCATTTCATACTTATCCTAGACATTGACAGTTCACTAAGTTTTCTGACCACTGACGCTGGCAGAATAGTCGCCATCGGCTCAGTTGCCAAAAAAGAAAAAAAAATACAACCCAAGATGGACCAACTTGGCGCCGTAAAGTGCGGGGACCCCATAGACAATAGAAAGGAAGAAGACATTAAGTAGGTAATACAAGTGCAATGTTCGTAGACAGTCACTGGCAAATACAAAGTTACAATATCTACCTAAGCAAATCCAAGTTGAATGAATCGGAATATCGGATTCAAAACTAACATTTACATAAACAACAAATAGGTAACCTCGAATAGGCTACGTATGACTAAGAGTCAGATAAGTTGGGACTGGAGGGTTAGCTTAACGCGGGTTACAAATTGCACGATTCTGTGAGTGCCTATCACCGGTAAAGTGTGTCAGTCGAATCGAATCGACTCGCACGTACGGAGGGAGAATGCTAGTTAAATCGATACTCGTTATTTCTGTCCCCAGCAAGGCACACAGCTTGGCAGTAGATATTTCGTTTTAACTGTCTGTATAAAGACGAATGAAGGCGAACCCGAACCGGTTGTGCCAAAATTGTGATTTATTCTGAGATTTGCAGATTTGTAGGGCTAAACTGATATATTTTATCTGCCGCATTCAAATGAGTCCTTCGGCTTTAGTGACAATTTGTTTTTGCTGAGATAGAATAGCGAAACTGAACACGCCGCCCGCCACCAGCCGGAGTCAAACAAAAAGTGAGGTAACAATCTCAAGCGTCGACAGATTTCAGGCTATTTTTATCGCAAGCAAAACACCAAAGCCGGGACAAACGATGAAGAGCGGGTTGTAAAAAGTCTACCTTTATTAGGAGAAAGCTCGTAGGTAACAGTATCAATGGCTTATAGGTACTCCATCATATACCTACCTATTTTCATCGGAATGGTACTTACCCACTTGGGTAGGTATAGGTACATAAGAGACGCACCTAAAAGTGCTAGTTTAATAAAAGGTTTTCAAAATCAATGGTTTTTTTAATATACCTAGGAGCGAGTATTGTGCAACATTGCTATTAAAGTATATCAACTACCTAACTATGTATATATGTAAGTATTAAATGCGTGAAATAAATTTTTCACTTCAGTAGCTCAAACATGTAGGTTTTGCTGCCTGAAATCAGTGAGCAAAATCGCAATTTGCTCACTGAGTGACTTGAGACAAAGTAACTTTTTAATTTTTGTTTTCAGAAAGCAGCGAATAAGTATCTTATTCAGCCTTGGGTTAATCATACAATTCGAAACATTCACACTCTATCTTTTTCCCGCCATTAGAGAAAGAGTGAGAGACAAAGACCAGCCCTTTCAAAGTTCCGATTTTGAATTCGACCTTAAAGACAAACACGTTCGGAAGCAAGAACGGAGAAAAAACAAAGCGTTCGGATTTTTGAACTAACTAAAGAAATTTTGCAATATGATCTGGGGGCACGGTAGTGCCCCCGCCAAGACGAGCCAAGCGAAGAGCAAGGGCACTACCTACCTTTTCTTGTTTCGTCGTTTTTTTTAACCCTCATAGAGTTGGTTTCCGATGTACCAGATAGTTCATATTCTCAGGATATGATGTCAATAATAAACACATTTATGATCATCAAAATGTTTGGCTACCTCCTGAAGTGCTAGAAAGCTGAAATTTGGTATGTAACCTAAGTTAGTATACAACCAACAAAAAAAATCATAAAATGCTACCATCGTGGGGGTGATGCGAATGTTTAGTTTCTGAAGTAAGTAACGAAACAGCCAAGCGCTATACATTTTAACTGATATGTAGAATTTGTGAAGTTATGGTGGGGAGAGTTAGGCCGTGTGTAAATGTTTTGGTAGGATAATTATGTCTTTTAATGTAATTTATAACACATTTGCTCGTAAAGGGTCTCTTATTCCGCCAAATTCAGTATCGTAATGCATCTCATTACGCACTAGTGCGTAATGGTAATGTAAAACGCACTGTTTGCAAGATGCTCCGACTTAGAACGAACGGTTCCTTTTTTTAAATCTTAGCATAGAGTTTTTATGTCAGAAAAGTGGTCAACTTTTGGGAGATAAAATATAAAAATAAACATTTAATTCGTTAATTTAATTAATTATGACATTAAATTACAACCATTAGTAACCAAAACAAAAAAATATTAATTAATTTACTTTATGTAATACTGACTGTTTATGTGCCTTTGACTTAAAAAAAAACTGATGCGCGCGCATCTCCAATTTGTGGTCAAGTTAAAATTTAAATATATAAAATTATTCCGCGCGCTTTTTCTTTTCGCTGTATTGTTTCTATTTGAAAATTTCAGTTCGAGTTTTTTTTTTCCTCGCAAATATGTTATAAAACGTCGTATGACATACGTGCGCTTTGATAATTACAGCCTCTGCTTTCTTGTAGCAATATTGCCTCGGCTGTAATTATCAACCTATTACCGCACTTATATCATAATGTACTATTATTGAATTATTATTTATATAACATGTATTTAAACGAAAATAAGTGTTTACTGCGAATATGTGTGTTACACGTGAGCAAAGTTTTTTGAATCTCGTGCCTTCGAATCCCTCGCCACACTCAGGATTAAACTTTATCGTTTGTCAATCGTTGAATACTTTGCTTGCCTAGGATTAAAAATCATCACTCGTAGCAAAAACGACTTTGCTCTTTTGTTGCACAAATAGCTATTGTTCATGTTTGCAGTTGAGTACAGTTAACCAGATGTGGGCGACAATACTTTGACTGTGAGTTAGCTTAGCAAAGAACGGAGTTTCAGTAAAATAAGGTGCCAGTAAATACTGGTTTTGTTACCATTTTCGTGCAGTTTACTGTACTCCATAGGTAGGCGTGGTCGCCACTAGAGTTCATGAATGTTTTCGCATTTCCCGTTTATTACACGACTGCCCCAATAAAGGAGTCTGATGTTTCAGGGTTCATTTATGTAGATATGTGAGTTTCTTTTTTACATATCGATTTTCCCATTGCCAGATCCCCACTCGCACAATTTTAAGTAAGTAATTAAATAGGTACCTAGTAGTTTGTTTCCGCGGTAAAAAAGGAAACAGAATTACGTTAACACAATTAGATACTTTGTAATAATATTTCAAAAGCATCCATAGGAAATATAATTTTATGCGAAATCCATTATTTCGCATAAAATTGTAAGAAAGCAAGCTCGTGACAACTTTAAACAAAATATTAAGGGTAGGTAGATATTGTTTAAGTGTACTTATAAGTAGGTATAGGTAAAATCTACTTCCAAAATCCACCTAGATATTAATGGCACCTATTAATACCTGATAAAGTAACATGCACCTACGCAATTAATTATTAGGTATATCAATATTCTGCTTATGTTATGTAACGTATATTTTATGTCCCTAGAATTCGGCAATGATGCAATGCCTTTGGTTTAGTACTCAATTTAATTTTGGTATCTGTTCGGATACCCTGAACAAAGAACGTGTTCAAAAACGTTTTCGAAGTAAATAGCAACTAAAGCTAAAAAGTTTAATCTACGGAGCGTCTTTCCATTTGTCAAACAACACAAACTACTTAATTATCTTATCGGCAGCAGCGCCAAACTTGGGTAAGGAATGACGATGCTGAATAAAATTTTATATTCACCTTAGACACTGTAGCTGAAGATAGCTGATTTTAACTTGTTTCATCGAACAAAGCCGGTCGGAGGAAAATTACGTAAATATTTTGCTGGGACATTGAGTGCGATATTAAATCGCGCGGGTAAGTCGATTACAGGCGGCTATCTAGCTCGGCCCGCTGCGCCGGATTACCGTAGATAATTGGAACCGGCTCAGTTAGATCCGGGCGGAGTGACTTACTTTGTCTTTTATGTTATCTACCTACCTACCTACTTTGAACCAACTAATGGGTTTACTTACTACAACTAAATTATGTATCACAATTGGCGAGAACACTTCAAGAACGTCCGGTGACTGGTACCTACACCTTGAGTCATTAGGGGCAGACTCGGGCTGAAGCACTCTGATATGATGTACCTGTACCTACCTAAAAGAGCAGCGTTTACATGACGTAAGAATAATGAGGTGCCTGTTCATACAAAATTACCAGCCAGGAGTCGGGACAGCTTTCCTGCGTTCCGGATAGGCAGTTTATTTAGCTGACCGGAAAGGGACACTTAACCTGATTGTTTCCAGGACACCCAGTTTGCTGAGTGTCGCATCGATCGTCGGATCAAAATAGCCCCAGGTTGCGGCAGCGGTGAATCCATGTTTAAAAATAAATCCGGGATTGATCGAATCGTAGGTACACACTACCCATAAGATTTTTTTTTCGTTGTAGAAACTGTTAAATTTTAATTTATAGCAATCGCAAAAGTAGGTAAGTTTCCTTATATAAAATAATATTCCACGACTATTCACACATCGCCATATAGTCCCGAGCTAAGCAGAGCTAGTGTTACGGGTCCGAAACGACTGATAAACATACTTATATATTTTTAAATACATACCTATATACAATGATATTATAAGTAAAAAGGTGTAGATAGGTTATAAGCGCTCAGAAAGCGACACGTTAAAATGTGGCTAACTAGCCACATTTTACTTCAGTGTCGCGTCGCGCCCTAACGGACGCGTGCGTGCGTTAGTGTGCCGTTTTTGAAGATTGAATGTTGTTTAGGTAACCTATTTACACCTTTTTACTTATTTATAACTAGCTTCTGCCCGCGACTTCGTACGCGGATCCTGTTGCTTTTGCCAGCGACAACGGGGTCGTCAAAAACGAAGGTCTGAAACATCTGATGTCGAATTCTATAAGCCCGGGGACGGGAAATTAAGGGATGCGCGAGACGATTCAAGATGTTCCAGATTTTTTATTTTTGTTGGCCATCAGACTTAACAACTTTTGCTAAGACGCCATTTCTATTATGTATATGTTATATTGTCTCTGGGCTTTGGAGTTCCCCTACAGGTGCTCCAGATCTTCAAATTTAGTCTCACAGCAGAAAACACTCTTCACGTGGAATAGTTTGTGCAATGGCACCATTTTTATATCTCTTTCACTTTAGGTGTTCCATTTTCCAAAATAAATTATAGCCTATAATATGTTGCGTGACGTTCACGATCAGCGGTCAGTCGCGCATTTCCTTCCCCCACTTATCTCTAGAGTCGATGCGTATATACGCTGAAAACTCAAGCGTCATGCTTTTTTTGTGAACGTCTCCAACTCGCGAGACAGTGCATGATGTTCACGATCAGCGGTCAGTCGCGCACATATTCTTCACTGGTCTCTAGAGACCTGGATGTAGATGCGTAAATACGCTGAGAATGCAGGCGTGCTTCGCGATCCCAAGAAGTTTCCACGGAGCGAGTTGCAGCCTCATGTTCTCGAACAGCATCAAGTCTCTCCTAACGCTCTTCGGTAGATTGTTGGGATCTTATGGTCTTTAATCATTTAGCACATTTGGAACATTGGGAAAAATTTTACCTCTTTCTAGGCATGGTTATAGTTTTATTGTGATGATACCTGATCAATTAAAATCTAAGTGGCTGCTACCCTGCGTTACCGGGTAAGCTACCGTGTAACGAAGATAAATGGAAAAGGAAATTAAACACTCAAATAACATAAGCCCGAAGGCATACGATAAAAAAAATGGGAGTTTTAGCCAGTAGAGTCTAATTTTCAACGATATACCATCGTCATCGAAAATCAGTCCTGAACTGTTCCCGCCTTCACCGCGTAGTACCTCCTACTTATGTTATTTTATAATTATGCAATGAAATAAGTGATAGTTTTTATTTCTATATCAAATGTTTCTGATCTTCGATTTTTATAAGTCAACAGTTAATGCCTATCAGACCGAACAACTTTTGCTAAGACGTCATTCCTATTTGAGTTATGGTGAAGCTGGGCTCTTGGAGTTCCACAACAGGTGTTCCAGATCTTCGATTTTTATACGTCAACAGCGAGTGCTCATAAGGCTGAACAACTCTTGCTAAGACGTCATTCCAATATATGTTATAGTGTAGCTGGGCTCTTGAAGTTCCACATCAGGTGTTCCGGATCTTCAAATTTATTCTCTCAGCAGAAAATGCTTATAACGTGGAACAATTTTTGCTATGGTACCATTTCTGTATCTCCTATAGTTTAGATGGTCTGTTGCGGTTCTGCATCAGGAGTTCCGGATCTTCAAATTTATTCTCTCAGCAGAAAATGCTCATCACGTGGAACAATTTTTGCTATGGTACCATTTTTGTATCTCCTATAGTTTAGCTGGTCTGTTGCGGTTCTACATCAGGTGTTCCGGATCTTCAAATTTATTCTCTCAGCAAAAAATGCTCATCACGTGGAACCATTTTCGCTATGGTATCATTTTTGTATCTCCTATAGTTTAGCTGGTCTGTTGCGGTTTTGCATCAGGTGTTCCGGATCTTCAAATTTATTATTTCAGCAAAAAATGCTCATCACGTGGAACAATTTTTGCTATGGTACCATTTCTGTATCTCTTATAGTTTAGATGGTCTGTTGCGGTTCTGCATCAGGTGTTCCGGATCTTCAAATTTATTCTCTCAGCAGAAAATGCTCATCACGTGGAACCATTTTTGCTATGGGACCATTTTTGTATCTCCTATAGTTTAGCTGGTCTGTTGCGGTTCTGCATCAGGTGTTCCGGATCTTCAAATTTATTCTCTCAGCAGAAAATGCTCATCACGTGGGACAATTTTTGCTATGGGACCATTTTTGTATCGCCTATAGTTTAGCTGGTCTGTTGCGGTTCTGCATCAGGTGTTCCAGTTTCCAAGATAAATTATAGCCTATGTGTTGCCCAGACTTAATATCTATACAACAAAAAAAAAATCATTCAAATCCGTCCAGTAGTTCCGAAGATTAGCGTGTGCAAACAAACAGACAAACAGACAAACAGACAAACAGACAAACTTTTTTTTTTGGATTCGTGCTCTATTACTGTTTCTAAACCCCCCTCAATTATTATTTTTTAAATATATTCAATGTACAGACACAGTTTTTTTACAGTCTTATTATATGTATAGATATCATTGCATAGGTATTATTATACTAGATAAATTACACCCAGAAACAGAAAAAATATCGTGCTCATCACACAAACATTTATCCTGAGTGGGAATCGAACCCACGAACTCCGGCATAGCAGTCAGGGCCACTAACTTCTAAATCAATCTGCTAGGTACCTAATTACCTTTCAACGAAGTTCACCGTAGACGGTATTCAGTGCCAAATTCGTTTTCATAAGTATCCATAAGAAGACACGTTGCGCCGACTCTAAATGATTTAAAATAAGAACAGGTTGATGATAATGAAACTGTTATAGGCACCTTAAAGGGCGAACTGTCAAGAGGATTTAGTTCGCTAGTAGCCTTAGCTGTTGCTTGATAATTTATTTATTAAATTCTATCCTCATTCAATTTTTTCCTTCATCTGGGTCCTGGGTTTAATTGATTTCAAAGCTAGGAGATTTCCTAGCTTTAAAATCAATTAAACCCAGATATACTTAGATAGGTAATTTGACACATTCTTCCAAAACCTTCGCGACTGTTAATTGCAGCGTTAAAGACACATGCATGACTTCTTCTTACCGTCTTAGTGACTAACCCGGTCTCAGAGTTTTAATGTCGTCCATTGGCTGATGACTTGGCATTACCTACATACCGTCAAGAAATATCTCTCAGGCATCGGCATGCCTCAACCGGCGTTTCCTCACGATGATTTCTTGTTTTGTTTTTGAAGCAAGTGATGATCTATAATATCTTTACTTTACTAATATTATAAAGAGGTCAAATGTGTTTGTAGGTTTGTATGTAGGGGGTAATCTTCGGAACGAATGATCCAATTTGAAAAATTATTGCACTGGTGGAAAGCTACACTACTCCCGGAAGACATAGGCTACTTTTTATTCCTGTAATCCACGGGAACAGGAACTACGCGGGTGAAACCGCGTGACGTCTGCTAGTAATACCTACAATATGCACATGAATCCGAAAAGTCAGAGGTGCGTGCCTTGGGTTCGAACTCGAGACCTATGATTTGGCAATCCGCCCTTGCACGACCGACGGACCGTTAGTGACGGTTGTCTAATTATATACCGTAAAACGGGGTGGATAGAAACTCAAGGGTGAATAGAAACAAAACTTTGAGGAGGATTTTTACGCTAGTTAAATATTGTTTGATACTAACAAGGTGTCGAAACTATTTATCTCAATTATTTAAAAGCATTACAGTACTCGTGTGTAACAAACAACTTTTAACTTACGTGAATATCCTCCTCAAAGTTTTGTTTCTATTCACCCTTGAGTTTCTATCCACCCCGTTTTACCCGGTACCTTAGTTTGGGTAAGTAGTAGGTACTGGCTGACCAAGTAATTATAATAGACAATTAACTGTCAGTTCTAACGACACTCAGTACCTAACTGATAGATTTGGACTGGCGGGGTAGATGGTACAGACGCCTGCACATCAAGTTACCCCAATGTGTCAAATTTTCCCAATTGAATATGAACCTTATTGTGTTTGACATAAAGTTGAAAAACGATCAAATAAATTTGAGACATTGGGGTAACTTGATGTGCTGGCGTCTGTACATACGGCATTTACAAGTGCAGTGCCATTACTAAACCCCGAGAGGACACCGGTCTCCGCGCTGTCATTGTCTTTCTATTGTAGCAGCAGTGCTCGTGACTTCGCCAGGGTGGAATAGCATAGTTTTTACTTTTGTTTAGCACGGATCCCTAATCTTTTTCCTAAAATAAATTTACCATTTTAACCCTTGAATTTACTTATAACCAATAACAACATCTATCTAACAGTTGGAATCCCGTCAAAATCAATCGAGCAGTTTAGCAGCCCAGACAAACATATTTTTATATTATGTTTTTGGTACCTCTACCGTAGTTAACCGCGCAACCTAAGTAATCATCTGCCTAGCCTTTTCCCAACTGTGTTGGGGTGGCTTCCGGTTTAGCCGGATGCAGCTAAATACCAGTACTTACCTATTTTACACGGTGCGACTGCATGTCTAACTTTTACAAGATACTGGTTGTCAGACTGTCGGGCTTCCTTCCGACTACCCGTAACGACGGGCGACGATCTACAAATGGCAGCTGCAGTAACATGCGTTATAAAGTCTGCCTACCCCCTCGGGGAAAAGGCGTAGGGTCAGGTGGCCAACAGTGAGCCACTAGTACACAGAGAACCAGTATTAGTAAAACCTAAACTAGTAGTTACCGGTTCATGCAACCGACACGTAGAAACGTGTCGCGAACCGCCTCCCTCACTCCCCAGTTGACGGCGAGCGCCCGCTAACAACAGACGTGTGGTGGGGTGTTTTGTGATTTTCCGCGCAAAAAGTAAAAAAAAGGTGAGTTTGGTTTTTGTTCTTCAAACTAGTGGTTTATTAGATTTTCTAACTGTTTTTACTATACATGTAAAGTTACTATTTGCCAATCCTATGGTACTTATGTTTTTAGCATAACCTAATTCATTTTTTTTCAATTTAATCCCAACTGTCAAATGATGCAGGTGGTACACGGTGACTCAGTATTGTAGGGTACACAGTGAACCGTGGTTCATTATGTACCACAGCTATATCGTCATTCGTTATTAAGATTATTACGCTTTTTCGCTTCAGGATGGGTCGAACTAAGGTTGCCGAACGGAAGATAGGAACGCACAGCAAAGAAGACATGCAAAAAACACTTCACCTTAGAAGTGAAGGTGCAAGCATCCGCAAAGCCGCTAAAGAATTGCAGTTGGCCTATCCTACAGTACGGAGATATGCTAAAAAATAACAGTTGATCTTAATTACCTAAAAACCTCATTATTAGAAAAGCATAGTTCTTGTCACTTTTCTAAATAATATGTGCAATGTGCCTGTATTGTTAATTTTGCTAAGTTGTTGATTTTTTATACATTTTCAATAAATATTTAAATTGGAAATATAAAAATATCGTTTTTTATTTATTGAGCTTTCATTTATCACAGTGAACACTGTCGAAATATAACTTAGCTACGTTTTAATGTGACATGATTCACTGTACCCAACCATGGTTCACTGTGAAATTCATCATGGATCAGTGTGTACCCAATAGTGTACACAGTGAACCATTTCCCATTTTTTAAAAAACACTATGTAATGTCAAATCTATCAGTTTTTAAGCTTAAATTTGTAAAGAAACTTATAGGCTGATAGACACTGAATCGTATAAATAAAAAAAATAAACGTTTAATTCGAATATAACTGCATGAGAAAACTTTAAATTTTTCGTGGTTCACTGTTGGCCACCTGACCCTATTATATTATTGAGTATAGGTATTGTAAAGCTTTTTCCATCTTGATGGCTGAAATAGTTTTTGTAGAAGTCACATTCAAAGATCACAAAGCTAGTGTCCATCAAGAATCATTAGCATTCCTGCAGTAAAAAGAACCAAGTTTTTTCAACATATTTTATTATAATTACCACTTTCATCAAACGTTTTATTAAGGGATTGAAACAAACCATAATACAACTTATATTACATCTATTTGAGAATTAACTAGACAGTTGGAACTCGCTGCATGTACTATTATCATCAAAGATCATTAAATTACAAATTAAATTTAGCATACATTTTAAATGTTCCACTCATTATGAATAAAAAAAAAACAATAAGTTTATTTATTAACATAGATATCACAATATAATAACTTAGAACCTGAACTGAGACAAAAACATCCTAAAAGTAAAAGTGACTTCGAAATGTGGATGTTCATTATTAACTATTCTTTGTAGAAATATTTTGCCAGTACTCAGGTGTTATTTACAAGTACCTTCTACGAAGCGTGAGGGAATGAATATTATGTATTACCTACATGAAGATATTTCTAGATTATTAATGAACAATTTATGAAGCTATATACATAATAGTAATAAACTGAACTATTTTTACTTTGAAGAAACTTACATGTAATGTTTGGATTTAAAACTCAACTTAATCTAAAGCTAAGCAATACATTTGTGTACACATAAATTTGGACTAATATAATCATCACACTAATTATAATAACATACATGCTACCAGCTTCACTAAGTAGTTTTTAAAACAAAATACATAAATATATTATATGACATTGACAAATGGCAATATAAGCACAATAAAATTGCAAAATATCAGCACAAGTATTTCTATTCTGTACAAAATGTAGCTACAAATACATGAACCAACAATATTAAACTACTGTTAGGGTATGTAAGTTGTTTGATTACCAATTGTAAATACATCCTGAAATGCCTTATGTTTGGATACGCAGTTAATAAATACATGAATTTTTTAACACACAAACATTGTGGTTAGATTTCAGAGTTATTGCTTTGTTATGGCACAAGTTATATAATAAACAAAGTGTGGGTTAATATTACTTTTACAATGATTGGATCATGTATCAACTTTAGTGAAGCTAAAATAGCAGATTACACAAAATGTACAGTTTACTCAAACAATTTGGAAAATTGCAAAGTAAGAAGCTCATAATCAGAATGATGAACAATTTGGTACTTGTTTGAGCATCACCAACATTGACTTCAATCTAGCTGAACATGCTCACTGTAACATCATTCACAATACTTTTACCGAGTTTATAATTTGGTATAGAAAAACAAGTATACATAGTATGTAAAAGAAGAATAATGGGCAAAGCAACTTAGGCCCCAGAAACAACAATAGATAATTAACATAACAATAATTAATTTGTTAGTGATATTAAGTTATTGAAAGCCAGTGAAATTCTGTTTATTTGTATTTGGCAGTTACAAATTACATGTCACAGGATACTTAGATCAACCATATTTAAACATGACTGGATTGAAAACTAAGAGCTGATAGGCTAATAAATCTAAGAGTCAATTCACTTTTAGTGGTAAGATTAAGCTGTTAACCTCATCAATCAGTTTCAAATGTTCACACCAATCTGAATCTTGATCGGTTCTGATTTTTCAATGAAAGTTGATTTTTTTGTAAAAATCCTAATATTACTTCTATTAGCACTACTTTCTCTAGTGCTAACATAATACACGTAGCGCGAGAACCCCGGGGTCCTCTCGGGGATAGAGTGAATTAGCTTGTAACATTTTGACAAATTTCATGATAGGGTTTTAATAATGATAAAACCCTATCATGAAATTTGTCAAAATGTCAGGATTTCATAAAAAAATTGGTTATAAATTATCATGTGACATAATAATCATACATACATTTACAATAGTTTGTGCTATTTATTGTCATAGTTGTTGCAAAACTGTTATTATACCTATGGAACAATGTTTCAATGATCCATGCTCATACTATGGTTGAAGTCAATTCTCATTATGATATTAATTACATAATAATATCTGTGACAGTATTTCACCATTGTCTTTTGTTTTCTCTAGTTACATTCCAACAGTCAGATACAACAAGTTACACCTTCTATAGAAATACACACAGCTTATTTGTTCATTATTAGGAAATATTCACCATTCCGCATCACCATTAGCTTTTTGAAAGACATAATCCTTCCCACCTAAGTTCATAATACCATCTTTAAGGTAGAACTTCCACTTATTGCGACTGCGTGTAATTTTATCATATTGGCAAACCACCACATTGTCAGTATCAAACATGTCACCCGGCTCTTCATCAGAGACGTCGTCCTCTGAATTGAGAGGTTCCTCCTCAGCTCCTCCACTCTCGTCACGCTCCTCCTCTTCTTCCTCTGCTCTTTCCTCAGCAGACTCCTCCTCCTCGTCATCATCTGCTGCACCATCTTCTGATCCATCCCCAGCATTAGATGCCTCATCATCAGAAGAGTCTAGTGCGCCATCTAAAGAGAAGGGTGCAGCGCCACTACGGCCACCTCCACCTCCATCAAATTCATTTTGCTGTCCAGCTAGTGCAGAGTTGATGTGTTGTTGCAGTAATGTTGCAGCTAATGGTTGTGGTAAACTTATAGTTGCATTTATAATGGGGCCAGTAAGTACTTGGTGCAGCTTATTTCCGTTAAGTGCCGAAGCTGGGATTTGTATAGTAAATGATCGCGGCTGTGATCCTGGCACACCTGGCTGAGCCGGAAGGGTAAGTTGCACGGGCACCTTGTTGTTAGGGTCCATCACGTGATGTGGATGTGCGCCTGCCAGATTAGAGGCAGGAGCTCCGTGATCTACACCTGAATTTTGGCTAGAACCTTGCTGTCCCATGTGTGTATCTGTTCTTTTAGGTACTGCGTTATTACCGTTGGCTTTTTGAAAGTTCTGTAGTACTGGAGGCGGTGGTATAGCCGGTTCAGGCTGTGGTGGGTCCATAGCCCCACTGGCCTGAAGTTTAGTCTTCCATAATTGCTTTAGTTCCTGTAACACTTGTTCGTCCACACCATCGTCCAGAAAGCAATCCCTCACTCCGGCTATAACGTCGTCCACCACTGTATTGTAAAGTTTCATAACTGTTAACTGACTCATCGTCATCTTGACGGCTAAGTCTATAATATACGAATAACGAAACTGAATTAAACAGATCTACAAAATGTTATAGTTGGAAAACTTCACGTTGTTGATAGTAAGGTGACGAGTGCGTATTCACTTTCGTGTTCACATCTCAATTCAATAACTCAATGTCAAGTATTACTCCGAGATCGACACAGTCATTAAATGGACGATAGACGTTATATATTTCACTGAGACCAACGATCTATAGAATAATTCACAATGCTAAACAAGTAACAAGTTCATGTCCACTCCATTATTATTTGAACAAATTTCACGAAAATATTCAACATAAAATTTGACAATTAATCACTAAAACATAACCTACAAACAAAAAGCAGATTTTGCTTGCCAGATAACGAAAAATTGTCTATGGTATTGGTCGGACGGAGGAGGTTCACTAGGCGCATGCGCGGAGATGGCGGAGAAATGCCGACGCCCCGTTTCACATGGTAATATTTCTTGAGTTTGCGCTATAAGCAACTAGAATTAAATTGATTTTGCTTGTAATAAGTTATGAATGTAAGATTTATTTTAGGTATTATATTGTTATTAGGGTTTTAATATTTTTTGGTATTTCAAATTGATGGACGCTTGTATCGACTAAACATAAACATCGACTAAATTGTTGCTGTGTGTGTTTATGACAGGTCTAGTTCTATTTCAACTGGAGACGCGGTAACTTTCAAGTTAAAAAATCTTAACAAGTATTTTGGATTTTACCTGAAAATGGCACAAAGTATAACTAGTGCCAAACTAATAAAAAAAAAAAAAAGTATTTTGGATTTGCATTGTTTGTGAAATAAATACAAGACAGGTTATAAAATGAAATGATTGTACTGTAGAACTTAGATGAAACTGTGTTACTAAAATATATATATTTTAATTAAAATATGTGAAGTGTATGTGTGTAACACAATAATGTGTTTCAATTTTTTTTATGTGTTTATTAATTTAAATCTTTAGCTAAAAGAAATCCCGGAAGTCTGGTTACCGGTCTGACTATAATGAAGTAGGTAGATATTATGTTACCGAGTACCTAACTAGTTTGAAGAGAATGATAATATCACTAGGTTAAGTATGAAATAAAATTAGTATGTTTTTTTAGCTGCACCTAAGAGCAAGCTGTCGAATAAAATAGAATACCTACTCTTTAAAGTAGGTACTCCATAAAACTTACAAATTATGGCATAGAGGCATTGATATTTAAAATCCCCATAGAGGGCTACACAGGGTGCTACAATATCCGGCCTTATCGCTAAAAGCAATCTCTTACAGTCAACCTTTTGGACATTGGCTGTAGGTATCCAACATGGCCAAGACATTAGCTTTAATCTTGGATGAGCTTGTGGGATTACCTAGATTTTAAATACGTCACACAAAGGTACTGATTCTGTCATTCGCCTTTGTTTGGTACCTACTTGTTGATAAGTCTACAACCATCCCGAAACGAACGATACAAATAAAGGCACAAATGACATCGACAGTTTGTCCGTTTTGCGAACTAGGTAGACCTAGTTCGCCTAGAAGTAGGTATAACATTTGGATAAGAAGACTCAGCTACGCTTGTTTGATCTGTGGCAGTAGGTACTGCGAGTTTCAATACCTATTCGATCGTGTTAAATGTAGCCTCTCTAGCTTCAATTCATACAGAACCTGATTAACCACCGCGCACTGTTCGGTTACAATATTTGGAAATACAATTTTTCCATGTGTGATAATATGTGAGTTTCAACTCTTTGGACAAGGTGTCCCGAATCGACGACGAAATATTGTCAGATTCACTTTTCATTAGAAGAACTAAAGATTAAGGTGATCATTAAGTAGATAGATAAGTTAGTAAGTCTCAAGGAGCCTGTCGCTACATAATAACAGCTGCACGGGTCAAAAGTAAAGCCTTGCATGGGTCAGCCGGTGGATGGGGGTTCTTTACATATCACGACTGCTCCGTGCCTCGGAAAGCACGTTAAGCCGTTTGCCCCGGCCGTCATTTATAGATCTTTGACAGTCGTACGTAACGGGTAGTAGAAGCCCGAAAGTCTGATAACCAGATAGTATTCGTGGGTATCGTGTTACCCAGTAACTGGTTTGTGGAGGTCTGACGGATTCGCTCCATGTAAAACACTGCAGTTAACCTGGTAAACTGGTAGCCGACCCCAATATACCTATAATTGTAGTTGGAAAAAATCTAAGTAGATCATGAGGTCAGACAGTCTCGATTTTACAATTTGGGTATCAACATACAAATGATAAGGTACCTACCATCGCTTTATGAAGGTAACCTTATGTGACCGAAGGTGGAGGTATAATGGTACCGTTTCCAACCCACAATCTTCGGCTGCCACATAATGTTTATTTTTGTTCCTTAGTAGGTATTGTACCATGTTAGGACGGATCATCGGGTTTCTGCGTTGAATGGAGCATTACTTAACCTGGCGACATTAATCGGATCCCCTGTTTCCAGTTGCTTTTTTGATTCTTGACTTGACTTGGTGGTGTGTTTGAAAATTTTGCATGGAGGCTACTTATCTAATAATTGAAGATTGTGAGCTGTAAGAGATGTTACGATGTTCAGTAGATATCTACAAGGTAGGCCTTAAGTAAATAGATACATTAATTTGTTTAAATATTTGTATTTTTTTGGCCATAGTAAATAAATAAAAATTATTCCACAACTTTCACACAACGTCATGTAGTCCCAAGCTAAGCAGAGCTTGTGTTGTGGGTACTAAACAGCTGATAAACATACATATATATTTCTAAATACAAACATATTATAGATAAATATCACCATGACACAGAACAATGAATGATCGTGCTCATACAAACATTCGTCTTGGGTTTAAATGAAACCCACGACCTCCGGCATAGCAGTTATGGCCACTACTACCCACTAGACCAAAAGAATTATGAAATTCTACCGGTTTTGTAAACCAAACCAAACCAACATTATCATGGTCACTGTGAGGCCTATTCCGCCTCTCTTCTAAATCAATTGCTTGCTGCTGCACTACAGTTCTTTATTTTACACCAACGCGTAGGTATAGTGAACCAAATCAACAACATTGGCATTAACTCAAAATCTTCATACAAACTTTGTATTATTGGTATTATTATTATTGTAATGTAATGATGTATACAGAAGCTGTTGGTTTACCTTTAATAAATAAATAAATAAAACATGAAACACAGATCGACTATTTTAATGGGTTTCAAAATAGGAAACCCATGGGAGTATCCACAGTACACGGAATCAACCCACTGAGACTCCGTGCTCTAAAGTCATTCATTATGATGGAAGTTTCGCCCAGGTACCTATACCCTTGATTTTGTGTTTTGGTCTAATCTTATACTAGTAGGTAGGAATCCACCAAATTCGATTGTATTTATAACTTTACTAAAAACATTGTCTATAGCCTAAATGTGCATATTGTTTATTTATCACTTGCTTTAAAAAATGGTGAAGGGAATCCTCGTGAAGAACCCGGCGGCATGCCCGAGTCATATTTCACACCGACATCGACATGTGAAGCTAATTCAAAAGCCGCGGACGGCGTAAAAACTCTGACAGGTTAGTCAATAGCCACACGAAAAGAAGAACGAGCCTAAATGTAGATACCTAGTAGTCGCAGCTGATATCCTGATGATTTTGGGTTAAAGTTAAGTGCAAGTAGTTTGCACGATGGTTTGGTAAGCTACTTTAGTAGGTATATAGGTAAGTAGGTACTGATTTATAATATCCTTATTTTTCGTCTGGTCCACTATAACCCAAAAACCAAACTTCAGGCCCGGTTTCCACCAAAGCAGAGAGAAGTCATATGTCGTACAAACATCAGCTTGCGTCATTTTGACAGCTCAGTACTTAGCTTCTGCAGAATTCCGCTTTGGTTGAGTCCCGCCTTAACTCTGATCTAAAGTAGGCATAAAAATACGGAACCATCTCACTATGATGGCGAACATAGACTTGTGAAGTGGTGGTCACCTATACCTTGGTATCTACGAAGGATACAAAGCGTGTTTATTCACAATCAATTTTCGTTTAGCGTCGGGCTAATGAGGAAGTGAACGGCAAATGCAGGTTGTGCGGTCGGGGTGTGGTCGGCCGTCGTCGTCGGTCGGTCGGAGCGCGACAGCAGATCATACATACGTATTCATAACCATTTGTTTGTTATGTTCGCCAATCGACATGTAGGGTTTGTCTAAGTTTGTTCCGAAATACCTAATGTATAATATACACACGGTGCTGTTCGCCAGTTCTGTTAGCTTGAAATTGGTAACTAGTGATTCAAATTCGTCGTTTCAGCTTTCTGCATTTTTTTAGCTTGGGACTAGATGGCGTGTGTGAATGTTGTTGAATATTTATTTATTTATATTTATTTAAACTTGAACTACGTATGCCAAATCTCACACACCTCAGCTGTGCCCGTAAGATTCTTAGAAAGGGATTCAAAGTTTTGGAGAAAATGTTCAAGTGGTATAAGTTATTACTTCAATTAGCGCATTGAAGTAATAACTTATGTTACCACTTGAACATTTTCTGCAATAAAAGCTACTATTTGGTGGGGTCCCCCCTAAACAGGCCTTTCGTCATCATCTGCCTAGCCTTTTTAACCGACTTCAAAAAAGGAGAAAGTTCTCAATTCGGTTGTACATTTTTTTTTAGTTTTTAGGATTTTTTACCTTACTAGCAGTACTTTGTCATTTATGGACCGATTTCCAAAATTATTTTTTTATTGTAAAGGGTATAGTAGCAGATTGGTCCCATTTGTATCAAACCTCATATCTGATGAGGGCTCCTCGAGGAATTGAGGGAACTCCTCAAAAAAGATCCTTTTTAAGAAGTTTTTCTTCACCAAATGATATTTTCATTTAGAAAGTATCATTTGGTGAAGAAAAACTGATGAAGAAGACAGATAACGGAACTCTTCAACGCAAAACAGCAAATTATTCGCGATTGCCATAGTCAAATGTCTATGCTGAGCTTTTGTATTTCCATAACATAACATTACGCCCTTCTATTTGAAAAGGGGCCTGGCAGAGATGTACAGATAAATGTTTAGATAGAACTTCTTTAGCAATTGTAAACAAATTTAAATGATTCTTTCAACTTTCTTTACATACGTAGAAACTAAAAACTACAAAATAAAAACTTTAACTTAAAGTCGGTTGTTTTTTTTTGTAAAAAAGTTTTTTTCATATGTTGGGGTCGGCTTCCAGTTTAACCGGATGCATCTGAATACCTACCAGTGTTTTACATGGAGCGACTGCCTGTCAGACCTCCACTACCCAGTAACTGGGTCACATGGTACCCCTTGGTTAAACTGGTTGTCAGACTTTTGAGCTTCTGACTACATGCAATGTAACGACTGTCAAAAACATGACATCTACAAATGACAGCCGGGACCCAACGGCTTAACGTGCTTTCCGAGGCACGGAGGAGTCTTGGTATGTAATAAATGGTCACCCATCCTTAATCTTCGATTGACCCATTCGGCTGTTATAATTTAGCCACAAGTTCCTCCAATATAATTTAAACAAGCCTTTCATGTCGATTCGATATCGCGTATCGAATGGTTGTGAATACGTATGCAGGTTTGTTCGCCGGCCGGCTATTTCCGCGCGATCGATACGCTCCAGAATGTCATTACCCGCTCACCTGAGCCGAGTTGAGCCTCTGACGATCCAACTCGTTACCGTGACTGCCGAATTTCTAAAATGTCATTACCGTGATATCTTACATGGAAAATTTTAATTCTACCTTAAATATACATAGGTTAAAAATAAGGCAGCTTCAGAAATGGCTTTTGTAAGATTGAAAATAAGTACAACATTCTAATAAACATTTTTTCTTTCTTTCTTGTGTACAAAGGATAAATTCCCGTATTAATATTCTGAATAAGCAATTGCCAATGACAAACGTCCGTTACTGAATTGATGTGAAATTCAAAACCTTGTTTATTTGAATGTGTACGAAAATACATATTTATTGGCACCACGCACCATTCAAAAGCATTGGAACTGTAGGCGCCTTTTAGAAACGAGCTGGAAATGGCAAAACGTTTTCATCTACCATTCCAAAATAAATATTATTTAATTTCGACGCGACAATCTGATCTGATAGGATAGGTTATTAATTTTGGTATACTTAATCCTATTTTAGAAAATAATTCTGCTCTTGTGTGTAAATACTGCCTAGCTTCTAATATTTTTAGCCTAAATACTGCTTGTGAAAGCCTTTGATAAATCAAAAGCAAGAGACCCAAAAGAAAATGCGAGGTTGGTTATCGTTTCGTATATCGTAGACAACTTTTTTTTTCCTAATTAATATCAAACCATTTTACAGTACCCAAAAGGGTAGAGTACTATTGTATTTAAACAGTTATAGGTACCTAGGTGAACGCTGAATATTGTATGAGAGGAAAACGCGCTATCTGTATTCTGATTATTTGCTATATTTACCTCTACTGATATATTTCCTTAAATAATCAATCCCGTTGGATGTCACATTACCTACAGTTTATTGCTTGTGTTGTGTTACATTTCATCAATTCGATTACAGTTAATGGAACATAATATGGAAAATCAGAAAACAAAATGGGCGAAAATTGAACCCGATTCACGTGAATTGACATTTATTTTTTATTGCAAAATGGTGAGCTGGTGCTTTGGCATATTCTTTTACTTTGTGAATATTTAACAGTGTTGTAAAAAAGCAAAACTTTTAGTAGGTCAAGCTTAGAGGCCAGTTTTATATTCAAGTATTCTTAAACCTTTTATGAAGCCTTAATATCACGTTGCTATTCAATGCAGAAGGTTTGATCGATCACTATAAAGGCACCGCATACATTATTAAAAAGGTGATGCAAATTTTTAATAAGAACAAAAAAGTTAGTATGGATTTTGCAGGTTATACACATATTAACCGACAATTACATATATGTGCACATCGTAACATATGTTAGGCGTAGATAAACCCGAGAGTTGGGGAGGCTTTACAGAGAGAACACGAGCTCAGCTCACGGCCACACTTTGAATCGGGCAACCGTCGCAGACAATGTCGGCTCTTCCAAGCAAAGTAGATAAATCGTTTTACAATTTACGGTTGAGAGGAAACGCTTTACCAACAGAACGTTCAGAAACATATTATACCGCTTGGAAATAAGAAAACATTGCTTAATCTGCGTTCTAAATAAACTTAATACCTAACTGTCCCAACAATTTTTGTATGATCGATCATATTCCTGACATTCTGTCTTTTGTGGGATTATGGGCAGAGCGGTGAATTCCTTATTCTTTTCATAAATCTTTTCCCCGCGACGGTAACAAGTAACGGAGGCACTTTGCGCCCCTTTGGAGAACCTGCGCCAGTAAATTTGTTGCTTCCTAGCGCGCTACATTATGTACATACGTGCTCGGTTCACATACTTGCGCCATATTGTACACCACGATAAGATCAGATTTATACATCCCCGCGTGCTGTTTCATGTTTCTCGTTCTAATTCTTAAAGCCATTGTTTATTTTTTCCTCAAGCTAGAAGCCGTATAATGCTGCCGTCTCTTCCCATTTCATCATCACAACGCCGGTGGTAGTTTTAGTTAAAATTTCGCCGCTTTGGTCAATGCTATGAGCCATTCACAAGGGAGTGTTAATTTCCGTGGTATCGTTTATACTTGGCACTCGTTCTGTTTGCGTGCGTACGTGGTGAATAGTTGAATGTTGCTGGTAATTTATGCTCGGCGTAACAGGTGGGGTTACCAACCATTCTGAAGGTACGCGTGCTGAGAATTTATTATTAATGGCTGGTTTACCTCAAAATGATGTACTAGCAACTTTATAAGGCAAGCTATGATATACTTAATTGAACATTACGAAAACATACTTGATTTTTAAATATTTACTGTTAAGGTTAACGTACTTATTCGGCAGCCTAATTCGTAATTTCTATTCGCAGTTAGTTACTTTAGTTAGTTAGTTACTATGAGTCGTAAGCATGTAATTAATCTGATGCCAGTCTATTGTATTCAGCTTTGGTATTGATTGACTCAATTGAATATCATAATATCTCGAGCGTTGTCTGAATTCCTCTTCATCTATAGTTAGTCAATTGAAAATTCCACCGGATACCTTCCCGTATATAGTCTGTTCGCTTTTTACTGGCTTTCCGACGATCGCTTGTAGGCATCCACATGTCGATATCGAGTGCATCGTTAAAGCATTCCACTTATTGTTCTAACCAGTTTGCTCGGCGCGATTGATAGGCCTCCCATGCAAATGTGCGCAATTCTAGAGTTCCTGCTTTTATGAGAACTCCATAAGTTCTGGTAGTATTTTGAATAGCATTCAATGCAAGCCTGAAAATGTAAGGTATTCCTGAATGTTTATGATACCATTTTTTTGTAATTTGTCTATAAAAGTCATAAGTAAATAATGCATAATTATCTATTAATGTATTTTTACTAATAATAAAAAGTGAGAAATATACGTGCTTGTAAGAATTGAACTCAAACACCACTTATTCGACTACTTCGATTTGCTTTCGGTGAGAAAACTCTACATTGTTCAAACTTTTTTGAAAAACACAAAGGGCTGTCTTATGATACCGCTATCTTATCAAAAAGGAGGAAAGACATCAAAGCACCGATTCCACATACAAAAACCAGGTTTTGTAGCAGACAATACGAGAAACGGTAATCTCAACTCTATAATAAAATTAATAAAGAAATATATGTTTACACCAAACCATTCTTTGAATGTAAAAAACTTGTAATACCATGGATAAAACCATATAACTATCATATGAGGACACTGAGGCTCTCCTGCAGTACACATCATAACTGACTCATCCACGCACACACTTACTCACATGCACATTTCTACAATTACACACATACATCTCACACACACACATCCTACACAAACATTCATACATCCCACAACACATCGCATATTTTCATCTCACAATATTGCATACCTACACAAAACGCACACTAAATTATATTTATTTTTAATCTACTTTCCTAAAATTGTATGAATTATAATTATAAATAGTAAACACTGGCATTTCTTGTGTACATTATGTAAATTTAAGTTACGGAAGAGGGAAGTGTCCTAGTACAGGCATTTACTTGCTTAAAAGGACACTTCTATCACTAGTATGTAGTACAAACTTGGTCAAGAAAATAAACTATTTGTATTTGTATATTTGTACTTAGCCAATTTTAAATTCTTTAATGTGGAAAGTGTGGAAAGTAGTTTATTACATGGAAAGCTACATAACCAGCGAGTAGGTTATGCTATATATTTTTTTTAAAACAACGAGGGTGAAGGGGGGCGAAGTGATGACGCGAACGAAGTAGTGTAGTAGTAGTAAGTGAAATAGTTACCTACTTGTAAAATATAAAAGAAGAGTAGGTACTTATCTATTTAATGTGCTAGGTAAGGGTGAAACTAATATTGATTATATAACAAAGTTGTAAAACTTTACCATAGGTACCTACAGGCATACACCGCAACCCGTTTCAAGGTTTAAGTTGCATAACTTTTAAGTATTCCTCGAAGCATTTATTACATAGGTACACATGGTATCCGTTATGTAATTAAAAGCTCTCAAATGGAGTAAAGTTATAAGTAACGTTCGGCTAAATGGAATGCAAATAAAGATATGAATATGAATATGAATAAAATAAATCTCTAAACAGAAATAATTGTATATTTTTGTTATTATTATTAGACAAATTAATAAACTATCCTAAACTCCTGTGTATTGCTCACATAAAATATAGCAGAAAGTGCGACAACTAGATACACCTACTGCTAAACATAAGCCTATTCATAAGCACAACAAACGTTAAAATACAAACATTTAAAAAATTATGACCTTGATTAAATTATGGTCGTGGACAATTGGGAATCAATTGTTTTTTTATGAAAATAAGTGGATTTTAGGCTTATCCATAATTGACAGACACCCGTATGCGCATTACTAATAAAAAGATCGCTTTAAATAATTCGGTTGATGAAAACAAATAGAAATTTTATAAAGGTATCTTTCTCATAAAACTGATACTTGTTACACTTTTTCGTCCCATATTCAACATGTGACACGATTTACAATATTTCCGCCGGCAAGAAGCGACACCAGCCCTATCATTCATCTATAAATGTCACTCTCACCTATTTATTAACAGAAAGACTGGAGAGCTTTTCCAAGATGGCTACCGACGTAATATTTTTATAATAGCTAGCTACGTAAGCTATGTAAGTAAGTACCTCCTATGTTATTAATAATGTAAGCATTTTTGCTTGAGTGATATTCGTGGATAGGAACCAATAGTCAACCCCCTATGATTGGATGTATCTACATATTTATAATCGTGACATAGCCAAGAAAGCAATGTAGTAACAATATACCTTTAGTGGATCAAAAGGTTATATAACTTATGACAGGTTATTGGTCTATTAGCTAGTTACTTGTTCGTCCTCGATTATTTATTCAAGAGAAAAATCGATAAAAATAATGAACACGGAAATAGCAAAGTTGTTAAACCCTCACGCTTAGCGTTCGTCGGATGTTCACGTAACAAGCATCGTGTAAACTGAGGTGCATTTAAACATTGCTTATTAAATTAAATTCAGTGGAAAATGTACGTAATGAATATTACATTAGCATTGTACGCAGAACGGTCTATAAGCAATGAAGTAGAACCCGAGAGGCAACTGGCGCCCGCTCATGTCGATAATAGCCCTTTTCATAAATACTCAATTATTATCCCAAGAAAACCTACATTTGACTCAATTTTCTTGCATTTAAATATAGCTGGAAGATATTCAAATGAAGCCATCTACGAGTTAAAGATATTTTATTACAAATGACTAGAAAAGGGAATAGGTATCGATGATCGCCGCTTATTGGTATTCAAACGGGATTCGGTTTTTTTTTTCATGAAAATGAACGATTTCTCTGCTAGTATAAATATGTATCAAGTCTGTTATCAAGGGATAGGCCACCATTCCCCTCTGGGTGAACAACGATAAGTTTGTTTGAATGAATACTGAATGCTGTAAGTATCCACGTGTGTCGATATTTTACGCTCTGTGTGACTGGTGACGCTTGCCTCGTTATCGGAGAACTATAGGCATTAACTATGGGATGTCATAAATTTCCCCTATATGAATTCATTGTCAATTTAAAGAGGATTTATTGAAATAAACGTGTGCCATCGATGATAAATGATTTGTTAAAATGTCAAAGGTAGGCATTCACCGGTGTATTTTTATCACTAAATTAACTTTTCGGTGAATGACCCGTAGCCCGTGATAGCCATTCAACAATGACTGAAAAAGCCATTTAAATTGGACTCGTTTGCGAATCAGTTCCCCAACAAAGATAACTCACTTTCCGTTTGTGCTGTTAAATATTTATAGAAAATAATATCCCTCTATCCGATTCCATGAAATCGTTTTCGCTTCGTTGCAATTTTCATACAATTTTATAGAATAACAATATCGTTCATTCGTTGGCAACATCATAATGTCGGCTGTGTTGAAGCAAAGCTGACGGTTATCGTGAGCCTCCCGATCGCGGAATACAATTTGTATGCTCATGGGCGGAATTTACTTCAGTTACTGTACCCATTCAAATAATATGGCGTCACGTAGGTACTTTACCGATATTGCGCCTCGCTTCAGATTCTATCACACTTGCTTTTAGGGTTAAGGTTTGTTTATCTGTATCCACATACAAATTCTTAGTTCTTTCCAGCCAAGTACTTACCTACATCTTTGTTACTTCTGGTTCAACCCACTGTGAGATGCAAGTTATGTAGTCATCGAGCTATTGCTATTGTTCTTCCTTTGGTAATGTTTGTCAAGTTGTTGATCTCTTTAAGTCCAAGTTGAGCTTACAATGCGTACACTGACTGGACAGGTCCACTCAAATCGATCTGTGAGGTTCTTTCCTCAAAAGACTATCTCAGACTCTAATCTGCATAATCCTTACATACATAGTCTGACTAAGATAATGTCTGGACTTTAAAACAGACTGTGATCTTTAAGTTTCTTACAGTGGTTCTTCTCAGAGTTTTCAGATAGTAAAACATCGACTACACTAGTCTATAAAAATATTTTTATTTGATGTGTCTTTGTAATGCAATTTACAAAAATAAATATCATTCATCATTTATTTATCGTTTATTAGTTAGGTATGTATTCATTCTTGCTATAATTACTAGTTCTGAAGGTACAACCGTACAATATAGCACTCTGCTCTATTCGTTCTTGAAACTTCTAACAACCCAACGACTACAAACATGAAATGTTAAATTATATTTGTTAGACTAGCAAGTTACACTCGGTACTAAGCTATGAAGTTGAACGATGCTTCTAGTCTGTTTGTTAACTTTCAAAACTTGTACCAATAGGAACCTAGAGGATGATGTTAGATACGATTTGAATCTGATCTCTCAAAAACAGCAATTTTTTATAGATTCAAATCGTGGCAAGAACGATACGTTGTATTTTATTTTTCATAAGGTGTAGTTTATAAAAGAGCGAACCTACAAAAACGTCGTGAGCATTTCGATAAATCAACATTTACTTTCCCTATTACAGCCATTTGTTCCTCTGTCACAGAAATAACTACATGGTAACTAGAATTTGTGGGTAGGCACGTGTGTGCGCGTTTAAGTTCAGTCACACTTTTTGTTGTAATTACACAAAGTTTTTTCATATGTGTGCGTAAACTTGTTTACGCGCGTTGTTGATCTTTGCTAACCATCAAAAGTTTTGGGATAAATTGCGTAGCCATGCGGTCGCGGCTGTAAATACGTCGCTCTATCAGTTCTTGAGAGTTTCGTAAACGGAGTACTTAGGACTTCAGTCGTAGGTAGATTAGGTATCTACATTCTGGAACGTCAATGAAATACGTGGGTCAACGACAGACTGGTTTATTGCAAATAAATGCTAGCCTACCCACCACCATTACAATAATATTATTAATGTACCGACAGATCGTCACATTTCTCCTCACCAAGTCAACAGCCACCTTTTACAAATAAAACTTATACACTAAATTATTAATATAAAAAACTAATAAAAGTTTGTTTAGCGCGGTTGAACGCACGTAATGCTCGAGCGGACGCACCCAGGGGTGGCGGCGATCGCGACAGCTCGCGACCCGGTTTGGGCAACGTTAATTCGGGTTGCACTTGTGGCGATTTATGCGCTTCCGGTGTCGCGACTTTATTTTCGCTGCCACTGCTAGTTGCGTCCTCGAACCGATCACCTTCGGCTCCGCTATCGACGCTTGGGTTGACTGTCGGGCACATCTCTTCAGCTCTAGCCACGCCACTCATTCGCGATAATGAGTACCTATTTTTACTATTGGTTGAAATGATTTGGTCCGCATGTCTACGCCACTCAAGTCCGTTACCTGTACCGACTTTATATGAGACCGGCCCAGTCTTTTTAATAATGATGGCCTCGGTCCACTTATCCCCCCTCGCGGTGTAGTCGCGAGCCATTACTGCATCTCCCGCCTGAAATTCCCTATCAACGCCTGAGGCGCGGGTGACTTGTCTCTCTTGTTTGGCCCGTACTACGGCCGCCACGTCTGGCCGTAATGCGTCCAGTCGGCTTCGTAGGCGTCGCCCCAGGAGCGCCACTGCCGGAGGCACTCCTGTCGTCGCGTGGTCACAGTTACGGTATTGAATTAGAAATCTGCTAAGAGCGGCGTTTACATCTTTGCCCTCGAATATAGCTCTCTTAATTGCTTTTTTTACCGTTTTAACCGCGTTTTCTGCCGCGCCATTACCCTGAGGCCGATAAGGAGCCGAAGTTGTATGTTTAATACCATTGTTCTTACAATATTCTTTAAACTCCAGAGATGAAAACGGCGGGCCGTTGTCAGTCACGAGCTGTGACGGTAAACCAAAACGTGCGAATATGCTCCTAATAACATTAATTGTGGAAGCTGCATTCGTACTACGCATTGGCACTGCCTCTATCCATTTGGAATGAGCGTCCACCATTATCAGATAACGCACGCCCCCACAGTCCGCGAAGTCCGCGTGTACGCGCTGCCACGGGTGCAGTGGGAACTCCCAGGGGTGTAGCTGCGCCCGCGGCGGAGCGTCGCGTACGTTGCGGCACGCAGCACATGCCCTACACATTTCTTCAATGTCGCGATCTAAGGTAGACCAGTATATGTAACTTCGCGATAAACTTTTCATTTTGTTGACACCTAAGTGTCCCTCATGTACTTCTTTTAAAATTTTCTTTTGAAGAACACCCGGTATCACTATCCTGGACCTGTACTTATAAATAACGCATCCCTGATCAACTATTAGATCGTTTTTTCTCGCAAAAAATGGTTTTTCCGGATCACAGCTCGGGCTTGATGGCCAACCGAAGAGAACATAACCTTTGATTTTACATAATAACGGATCGCGTTCAGTTTCTCTCGCAATGTCTTTAGAACAGATAGGCAGTGACTCCTCTATAAGATTTAGGTAATCCACTGTGTCAGCAGAGCGACCCTCCCGAGTTAACGGTAGCCGAGATAATGCATCAGCCGGACCGTTGTCCACCGATCGCACAAATTCTATGCCAAAATCATACGCTGCCAGGCGTGCGGCCCACCTTTGTAAACGGCTAGCCGCCGTTTGCGGAATGCCCCCCTTTGCCCCAAAAATGTGGGTAAGCGGTTGGTGATCTGTGCGCAGCGTGAAGCGCCTACCGAACAGATATTGGTGATGTTTCGTGATTCCGAACAAAATAGCCAGTGCCTCTTTATCCAGCTGGCTATAGTTACGTTCTGGTGCACTGAGCGTGCGCGATACGCAACTGACGGGTCGCTCACTACCATCCGAGTAACGGTGAGCAAGCACGGCGCCCAGTCCGTACGAGCTGCTATCCACTGACAAAACCAGCTCGCGCCCCTCTTCGTAATGTGCTAACACCCGCTCGCTCAAGAGGTATCGCTTTGCTTTCAAAAAGGCCTCATCACAATTAGAGTCCCATTTCCAGTTACAATCTTTTTTTAATAAGTTGTGTAATGGTTGTAATAAAGTGCTCAGACGTGGAATAAATCGCCCGTAATAATTGAGCATCCCCAGGAAACTTTTTAGTTGCGGTACATTCTCTGGTCTGGGTGCACCGGAAATAGCCTCCAATTTTTTTTTGGATCCGGTCGCAACCCATCCCTATTAATTATAAACCCTAAATATTTTACACTGTCTTGTAGAAATTTACACTTGCTAAGTTTCACAGTAAGTCCTGTGCTACGTAACCTTTCGAGTACAGCTCTCAGATTTTTTAAATGTTCACGTGTATTTGACCCGGTCACACAAATATCGTCTAAAAATACAACGCACCCTGGCACCCCGCGCAGTGTCTCCTCCATAATTTTTTGAAATTTCTCCGGTATAACTGATAGCCCGTAAGGCGTACGCCGATACACAAATGTACCCATATGAGTAGTTATAGCCGTATATGGTTGCGAATCTTTCGTTAAAATGCACTGTTCGTATGCATGTTTCAAATCAATTTTAGTGAATGTATCGCCTCCACTTAGATTCGCGAATAACTCCTCGATACGCGGCAACGGATAATAATCCCTTTTTAATTTTGGATTGATAGTAATCTTGTAATCCCCACAAATACGTATGTCCCCGTTTTGTTTAATCACTGGTACTATTGGGGTTCCATAATCCGAGTAATCGACTCGATAGATAGAACCGTCAGCCACAAGACGTTCTAACTCCCGTTCGACACGTGCGCGTAGCGCCAGCGGCATGGGTCTCGCGCGCACGTAAACCGGTTCTATATCTGATAGCTGTAGTCGTATGGGCTGTTCGCAAGTACCTAGCTTGTCGGTAAACACTTCTGGGAATTCCTTACATAGTTTGTTTACTAATTGGTCATCTATGATTTCATTGAGGTTTATTTGTGTAATATTTAAAGCGTGCATCCATTCTCGCCCCAACAAAGGCCGCGCCCCACCATTAATCACGTAAAGTCTTAAGGACTTCCCTTTTACGGCACCTAAACACACATCGACCTCTATGTAACCAAGTGATTCAATTCGAGAACCCGAGTAACCACGTAAGATTAAATTATCAGGTATAATCTTCTTATGAGAAAAACAACTTTGGTACATACTATCACTTATTGCTGAAATACGACTACCCGTGTCCACTTCACATTCGATGATGCTGTTATCGATTTTTAGCTTAATAAAGTATGGATTGTTACCTCGAGCTGCTACATTTAAGTTGAACATACCGTCCTCCGATTCGTCACTCACATAATTTTGCCGACCGCCACTACCGCGCACTTGTTTACACATTGCTTTTAAGTGACCTTTTTGTCCGCACTCGTCACAACTATAATTTTTAAATCGACACCTCTCAGCCGTGTGCGCCTTGCCACAGCGCCAGCATACCCGCATGCGGCTGTCTGTGGCCGCTGGTTCCACGCCGCTGCCTCCTGAAGCCGCCTTATAGGCGGTGTTGCCGGACGCTCGTGCTGACCGGCCACGCGGGCCCGTCCGGCCACGCGTGTTATGCAGGCCTTCGCCCGCCTCGCCGCTTGCCGACCTCGACGTCTCCGCCATCGCCGTCGTTGTGCCACTCACTTCGGCGTGTTTCTCTGCTGCCTCCAGCGCCAACGCTAGTTCTACTGCCTCCTTATATTGTATCTTCTTCTCGGCAAATATTCTGGATCGCATTACGTCGTTAGTCAGGCCTGACACGAATTGATCGCGTAAATTCTCATCCAGAGTTGAACATGTTTTGCATTTTCCAAAATTGCAAGTTGACGCGAGGTGTTTCAATGCCTGTAGGTACTCTGTGAGGGACTCGCCGACCCGCTGTCGCCGCAACCTGAACACGTGGCGCTCGGCAATCTCCGAGCGTTGTGGTTCTAAGTGTTCCGTCACCAATTTCACTAATTCTTCATATGTTTTGCTTTCCGGAAAACTAGGTGCACACAGATCGCACATAAGTGTATATGTTTCTTCCCCTACAACTGTTATTAACAATGGCACTTTTAGTTCGTCGTCCACTTCATTAAGTCTTATGTACTGATTAACTCGACGAATATACGCTGGCCATTGTTTTGAACCTAAGTTAAACATTTCTATTTTTCCGATAGGCATAGTGAACTATCTTGTAACCGGGGAATAAAAGAAAAAATAATCCCGTTCTCGTCGCCAATGGAACGTCAATGAAATACGTGGGTCAACGACAGACTGGTTTATTGCAAATAAATGCTAGCCTACCCACCACCATTACAATAATATTATTAATGTACCGACAGATCGTCACACATTCTACATACAGTCTGATATTTTAATCACCAGCCAGATAAAAATATTAAGATTTTAGATGTTAGTAATAAAATAATTGTTTGTTGTTTTAGTATAAGTTATCCGTAAATGTTATTATAATACAAAATGGGTATTTAAACGATAAATTTAATAAATAAACAATAATACCAAAAAGAAAAGCAATAATATTTTATAATACTTACCAATAATAATAAAATAATAATTAAAATAATTTAAACAAATATCAATGTATAAGCTCAATACATGTGTAGTAAAAATTATACGTATACAATTATTTATAAGCTTACCTACAAATAAAAGAGTAGACTAATATTAAAATTTTAAATATTTATAACAGCCCTCCTCCTAATTTCTATATTGTTATGCCCGACAGGGCCCACAATGATCCCAAACTAATGCATTATATTATATCCTTATGTACCTACCACCTAAGTTCACATTGTGGAATGCAATCAATAGATTGAGTATTGAGTACGGGGATATTGATATATGGCATTACAAACGTGTCTAAAAATCTGTACCTAATTCAAGTTAGCGCTTTACTTTATACAATTTATTTTGTTTCCTCTGCTCTTAGAACGGCAAAGAAACCTTCATAAGTAAAACACTCCATGTCCTACAATCAAAAAGTTCAAAGCATGTGACATTCCTGAATTCGCACTTGGCTCTCGTGGTGGGCTTAGGCCTGTTCTTCTTACAAAGCAATAGGCTTATTATGTAAAACCATTAAAGAATAGATTAAGATATATAAACCACGCTTAAGTTATACCAAAATAATATCTGAAAATCTGTAAGCTAAGCCCCAAACACTAAACATTCACCAAACCATCATAGTCATGTACCTAATTGCTTATTAAAATTAGGAAAATGATCTCACCGCGGTCGATCTCATCCCTTTCCTCTTAACCTACAAATGGTATCTACATCTAAGGATGAATAATGTTGACCTTGACCTCAATTTATCCTTGGATCGGCGTTAGTCCTCTGTGCTGTCTAAGTCTCGAGAGCTCTCAAGTTTGCAGCAGCCGCGCCCGTGATCTGTCAGGTGTAAAACTAACTCACATCTCGTGGGAATCTTCACTATCTACAGACTCATTAATAACTACAAAGTATTTTTGTGATTTATGTGTTAAGAAATGGTTTAATTTTAAGGATAATGTTCGCCGCATCATGAACTTTGGGATACTTATCATAATGAAAGATTACGAATGCCGTAACTAGAACGATAATATTCATTACGTAAGTATATTTAAAAAATAATTCAGTTGTACAAGTCGTTTATCGATTTTGTTAAGAAGAATCGGGATTAGTTCAATTTAATCATATTTTATTAAAATGTACGTGCCATTAATTCCATCCACCATATATGTATTTAAGTAGAAGGTTCTATTAAAAAAGGGCTAGTGCGAGAGGGACTCGAACTCCATTGGTTCCGTATCATGTTGGACAAAACACACGAACGTACAGTGGAGCCTAAGTAATGGAGTTTCCTTGGTACAGTACCCTAAAAAGCAGCGTCGCGAGTACCCGTAACTTGATAGAAAAAAAAATATGTTTGTAATGGACTAAATCATATTTTTTTGCAACCACAAAATTAATTTTGTTTGTAATGTTTGTAATGGTTTTAAGTCAGTACTACTCAAATCAAATCAAATCAAAAATGTTTATTTGTTAGAACATGGTACAATGTAGAGATGGTTACAGAGGTAGTTCAGCATGTCCTGCCATACTATGGCGTACAAATATTTAATTTTAAACAAAACACAAACTTATAAAAAAAATAATTAGAGAATATTGTCAATGAGTAAATATAGAAATTGTATTGTTGGAATAATAATTGATAGATTAATAAATTAATATGTAGTTGTTGCATGTGGTGGACCCTCTAGATATTCTTGAATACTATAATATTTATTTCCTAATAAGATTCTGAATAAAACCCTTTTGAACAGTGAGAGTGGTATGTCTTGAGTATTTCTTGGTAAAAGGTTAAATATAATACTTAACTGTTTTAGTTAGTTCTGTGTTTTGTATCATTTATCTTATTAACACAGACCGCTATCAAATAGATTTATTTTAGATTGTGCGCATTGAAAACTAGGATAAGGCAAGGGCTGGGTATATTTTACAAGAGTTTGTCGTCGTAACTCCGAAAACCGGGTGACATAAATGAGAATAAAAAAATATAATGGGCAAAGGAACCCTTTTCTTAAATTATGAGATTTGCTCTTGACGTTGTTACCCCACTTCCAACCGCCTACACAAAGATTTCTAATGTAATGTATATACAAATATTTTTTTTCAACTGGTTCATTTCATATGTAAGTGGACGAGCATTGTTTATAAGAATTCAAATTTCAAGTCTATAGAATTCGAAGTATCTAAAAAAACAGACTACTTGATTAAACCTTTTAGCAAGGATATATAATAAAAATAGCATTCGCAATACAACAGCTCTTAGTGCAGTTTAATATTTCACCTATAACTTCAGAAACATTGTCGGTCAACTTCAGCGAAACTTTGCGCTGGTACCGTGCGTATCAGTCCTGAATAAACTTACTAATGGAGCTATTTAAGTCCTTTCACGTACAGGCGCTTGGGGCACACCTCGGAGGCATCGTGGGAGGCCGTAACGTCTAACTAACTCGGCAAGGTGCTACAGGTGGGTAAAGCCAAAGACCTGTACATGTATATAAAGCCAAGTGGCCAACTTTACGAGTTCCACATAAATTTCAATTTTATCGTCGACGACCGCACTGAAAACTAATGTGAAAAGCAAGAGTCCCTTGTTCGCCACGGTCCAGTAAACATTTATAAACATCCGCCTTAGTTACCCATGACCATCACTCTTCATTAACATTTTACTGCAACAACGAACTAAACACATCTTTAATGTTTTCATTTATTTTAAAACAAAGTTTATCTACATTGGATTTTTAAATTCTTGTTTACAGACTGGTTTAATTTAAATTGTTTAGTTCGGACAACAACATGATGCATTTTGGTAGTAAAATACCTTATCACTAGTGTAGTTAATACACAAAACAAAGATGAAAATATAAAATTATTTGGTGGCTGCAAGATAGAGCAAGCTGCCCAGCCAATCTACCCAAATAGTGCCTCAGAAAAGGTGAGTAAGCGCTCTTCACCACTGTTTTCAATGACCCGCGGTGTTTTATATGAACTCAAATACAGTTAAGATTCGTGTCGTTACGCATTACAAATCGTGTGACATTCTACCTAAGTTGAACGACTCACTTTGATTATTATCACGTCTCATGCTTTATATTATTCGAGACAGATAACTATTAACAAAATTGCGTCTGACACGAACTTCAAGCCGTACAGCGTTGATAAGGCGCGACCTGCGCTGAGTCTACTTCACAAACATTAATTAATGGTAGCTGAAGGTACGCGATGACACTTTATTCACAAAAAGACAGAAAGAGTAATTATCCGCGAAATTTATAATACTCCTCGAGGCCCGTAGAGATTTCTAGAACTGTTAAGATGACTGAGGCATCAACGCGTAACAATGTTTTAATTTAAACCATAAAGGGTCCACTGGCAGCTAGCGACGACTCGCAATTAACGCGATAAAGACATTTTGTATCCCTCGGATAGCAGACAAACAAACCCTTCTTGCCTGCCTAAGTAAAATTAATACTGTAGAGGGCATTTACAACGTTGCGCCCTCGTCACGTTTTACTTGCTCACTTTTAATTGGCTTTAAATTCCTTTACTCTTCAAAGAGATTGCTTTAAATTCCTAAAAAGTCGTACATTACTCAATCACTGCGGTGATTTCTAACTACGTTGGGAGAATGGGTGTAAATGACTTCATTAAGTGTCCGCCCCCTTTATAATCAGCATCTCTGAAGGCGTGAAACCTCGCCTCCACAAATTGAGTGTTTATCGCGCGTTACGCAGAACGCGTTTGTTCACGAGCCAATTTAAACCGTTCTCGAACACTTTCGCTTAACAAAGCCGTCTACAAAACAAGAAAATAAAATCGCTGTAACGTTCGCTATAGAGCGTAATACGGCCACAGAAGGGCGTGTTCATAAAAAAACAGCGTGAAAACGATCGAGTTTTATTGACTGATTATTGTCACGTTAAATATGAGCTTTTAATCTGTGTTGCTGTCTTTTGAAGCCTACCTATCTCGTACGAGGAGTTAAGGAGCGATAATGTTCAACATGTTTCATATCACCTTTTCGAACCGTCATTATCAAGCAATTGGCAATTACGTAGTCGAAAAAATATTAAGATGCCAGTAAGCCTAACCCAAAAAGGCTTACCACGATCTTTCCCCGACTGTAAAATCAAAAATTATAAGAATATGATTTGAAAACAATGAAAATTCCTAACAATAGTGTTGTTACATAACGCCATGAATAAGCTACAAGATGTGTGAAGGAAATGAAAGCTCCAGTAAGCTAATTGCGCGCAATCGGCTGCGAGTAATTGCTAATCTGTCGTGTCGACGACAGCCTCGGTTATCTTACCCACACATATACGACGGAAATTCACGAGCGTACAGCAACACGAGCCGAACACGAGAATTTAACCATCTACTTACAAACACCACATCAAAGCAATTTATACCTTCTATAATTAAATAAATATAGCTTAAAGCAATTATATATTTCCCCGGTTGGAATAATTGTCGAAGTGAAAACATGAGATTCATTCTATAACGAGTTTCCGCGGTCGCGGTATCGATTTCATCGCTTGCAAATTGATTAATTTACTCCTTGCTTTATAGTTTCGTGAAATATGGAAACGAATTTATGGATTGGTAGGTGCTAGGTGCATGATGGTCCTGATGTTCTTAAGGGGCCGTGCCTAAAATCGACTGATTTTGATCAACTGTAATCATTATTTGTGAGAAAGAGAAGAAGAATTTATACAATCCTATTTGTGATTTGAAAAGACGAGTTCCTTGCTTTGCATGTTGAGGAATTAAATTTCGGAAATAAATTACGTATTCACGGAAAATCACTAAAATTCACCCACATGTTTTCCCAAAAATGACGCGAGACTGACGTTTGATCATTTAGTTACAAGAAACTACAATTGATTTTGAAAATTAAAAAATCTTACCAACACTAGTATATATAGTCTACTTGCACGTGAGGGAACCACTTTTTTAATTTTTACTACAACATACGGAAAAAAAAAATCAATGTCGTTACTTTCCGGAAATTTCAAGACTAATCAGTATTTTTTTTTCTATTGTCTGAATCACTTTTAACAAATTTTAAAAGTAGCATATTAATCTTCAGTTTGTTATATATTCGTACTATTTTTTAACTTCTGTACTTTAACATGTGTACCAACATAGTAAACAAATATGTATACACAAAAATTCCGGAGATTTATTTCTCAACCGTCTTAATTTACTTAGAAACTCAAAATATGATATAAAATATTAAAACAGTTTAAGCGATCACAACGCTCGAGCTTTACGCGTGTGTTCGTGAACTGTACACACAAATATAGCATCGCAATAATGTTACCTAAACTCCAGCGAGCGAATTTTATGCACGGCCCCTTAAGAAGTCGCTGCGACTTGCTGCGCGCATATGGTGCTACGGCTACGCTACAGCTACAACTGGCGTAGCAACGTTTGTTGTAGCCGTAGCGTAGCACCGATTCCAAATTATGTGTGACGCATGCTGTACGGGTTTTTCAATTAAAGCGTAGCTTTTAATTTAAGTAAATAACCGTTTCGTTCCGTCCATATGGTAGGGCAATTATCAGAACAATACAATAATGTTTAGAGTCACCATAAAATACTTTTAAATAGGCAGTCTGAGCACTGGATTAATAAGTGGATAACAAATCCACTCATTAATCCAGTGCAATAACAATGAAATATATTAACTGTAAAATGTAAAAAACCCTACGCAATTGGATTACTCTGATGTACTGTAAAGCAACTAGAAACACAAATGAAAACTTTCTAACAAAGACATTAAAGCACCTCTTTAGATATGACAATATTTCTCCGTATTGAAAGAAGCTCTTCAGATTTTAAAGAAAAAATAAAGTTACTTCTATGAGTTAAACGAATTATACTTTCTATCCTTTATGATCGTAGGCGTCGCTTTTTCTAAGTTGCTAGATAATAGTAATAAAATCCCCTGACTCTCTGGATCTAATTTAATGTCTGGTATAAAAAATTGCTTCACAATGCGACGGTGGAAAGGCTCCAGTTAAAGATGTCATTAAAGAAAAAGCCTGTCGCCCTGAAGCTTTTACATTGCAGAAATCTTTTGTCGCAACACGAAATTATTCATCGCTTTGTAAACTGCGAAGCTGATTTAAATTGTGCCATTCTCGTACTTCAAATACCATTATTTTTTTGTCCGTGACAAGCGTGTTGGGTGTACTTGAAATAAGATTATATAGCCACTTAGTTTTACCGTCAAAATTAAAATGTGATTTGCCGCGAGATTCTCGTAGAACAGGCGTGTCTTTTTTAAGGTCCTAAACAAAAATGATAAAAAGGAACCATCATAAAATATAAATAAATAAATAAATATTCCACAACTTTTAACACAACGCCATTTAGTCCCAAGTTAAGCTTGAGAGCTTGTGTTATGGGTACTAAACAGCTGATAAACATACATATATATTTCTAAATACATACATATTATAGATAAATTACACTACAATTATAAATTACATTATCATGGTGTGATAATACGACGTATGTTCGTCTGTGTGTAACAGAATAGAAAAGAATACTCTTTTTGTATTCTAAACTTACAAATAACAATTTAAACAACAACCTATTTAAGGAAATACTTATACCATCAACCTGCTCATAGAAAAAGAAATTGCTGTTTAAAATTCATAAATGTTTTTTATACCAAGGTACGGAACCGTTGGTGCGCGAATCCGAGTTGGTCTTTTAATTTTATTGGTTTAATTCTGTTCTTTCATGAAAATTCTACATAAAGTATTTACGTTATACAGGATCCGAGCTTTTGCTTGCATTGAAGCATAATATGAGTAAAAAAATACTGATGAAAATGTAACGGTGAGTGCAAATATGTTACCGGAGTACAACTCAATACATTCGAATATTGGCAGGAGATTAATTCACGTCTGCCACGTGGCTCTGAGTGCGATGAACGAGTTACTGCGGTTTCTATCTTGTGTGCAGAAGCCACTTACTCTAGTCAAACATTAATATAAAACAACTTTCAAAGTGCCTCATAAATTGTTCGACACTAAACTAACTTAAATTAAAATATAAAAATCAAATATTTTAATTTGCTGGCTCCGTGTCTCTTGTTTTTTTTTCTGTAGGTCCAACGTCGTGTACCGAATTTTAAAAGTGGTTTGTAAAAGTTCTTAAACTTTATCTCCTCAATCGTCCATAATCACTATGGACGCTATTATGCTTCGCTTCAAGTTTTTATTATATTTGATTTTCAAATGTATAAATCTCATGTTAATTATGTCGTAACTTTGCTTTTTTCTTTGTTCACGTTGGATAAAAACAAAGTAGGCCGCTAAAATGACGGAGAGCAAAGAGAGGGTAATTAAAGCTCTTTACGAGCCCTTCTCATTTGTCCGGGCAGGCCGGCCGCCCGGCGACCTCTCGCTCGGCTCCAATTTGCCGGAATGAGCAACATAACATCTGTCTGTGTCCTCTTGAGTTTTTTAACTAGAAACGTGCCTTTGTGACACGCGTAGCTATACTAATCGATTTCCATTGGACTTAAGTATTATTCGTAGATGCTATCCTGATCGAATCTGGTATAATTTAAGAAGCATTGATTGACCTGGCTGAAGTTATAAGGGTTAGTTTAATTGGTTTGATTTCAGAATAGAGATTGGCATCCTTATTTTTATTTTATTATGCATTTATGTAACATTAAAAACTCGCCAAGTTCTAGTCAAAAACGAAAGATAAAAGATATAACTATGGTTAACCGATAAAAGAAATATTCTCCGATCTGTGGGTGCGGCCCTTATTGTATTTGTATTGTTTTTTTTACTACTCTATTGATTTCTCCTGCATCGTGGGTTTGTCTACAAAAGACCGCCAGACTAGTAATAAATGCATCTGTAGGCCATACAAATTTCTTCAGTGCGGGAATCGGTCCCGCAACACGCAGCGCAGCAGCCAATCGCTCAGCCACTGACATCCATAACACTTCTCGAAATACACATTTTGTAAAAAACTCAACTACCTACATATCGGCGGCCTGTTCATTAGAAACAGGCCGCTAACAGACGAACGAACGATCGGTGGGCCGGACAGAGAGGCTTAGTTATAGGGTTCCAATACCGCCTTTTTGGTAACGTAAAAACAGCCAGTGCTCAATAACTATGCCGTGAAACGCAAACTTTCCGATATTAATAAAAGTAGAAATAAAACTCTCGACACTTAAAATATCGTTAAATGTTCCACGAATACTTTTGAGATAGTTGCCGATCTATTAGTAGATAAAGTTGGGAGCGTCGGTGAGGCGTAAGTTTACTTAGTATGCCTAACTGTGATAATTACGTGTCTCAGCGAACGTCATAGGTACGCTTGGTGGGTTATTGGGGAAGTTATTAGTTATGCCGCTGACAGTCCTGTAGTGATGCTCGTGAAGTATGCAGGATGTCAGACAAGGTAACAGGGCATCATGTGCCTGGCCTTTTCCTAACTATCTTGGAGTTGGTTTTCAGTTTAACTGGATGCAGCTGAATGCCAGTCTGGTGTTTTACACGGAGGGACGGCCCGTCTGAGCTCCACGACCCAGTTAATGGTTAACACGATACCCCTTGGTCAAACTCGTTGTCAGACTTTTGAGCTTCTGACTACCCGTAATAACTGTCAAAGATCTATAAATGTCAGCCGGGACCAACATCTTGACGGAGGAGTCTAGATATTATTATGATCGAAAATTGAGCTACGTTCACTGACAAATGCTTGCACTGACTGATCTGGTCCCCTCATTCTGTGTGGTTCTTTCCTCAAAAGACCATTTCGGACACTAATAGGCATGGATCTTACATGATTTGACCAAGATAATGTCTAAACTTTAACAGAGACTATGGCGATTATGACACTGCCCCGCATCACGCTGCTTGTTGCGTGTCTCTGAACTGAATTGAACGCGCGTGGATGCATTTTCTGTGTGTTGGACTGTGCGTGTTTTCTATACAAACGGAGATACTTATACAAGCAACGTTAAAACACGCATTCACGCGCTACGCTGCGTGGTGCGTGGCAGTGTGTTAATCGCCTATGACCTCTGAGTTTCTTTCGGTGTTTCTTTTCAGAGTAGTCAGGTAGTGAAACTCCGATCTTATCTACTAATTAAAAAAAAAGACGTGTAAAAGTGTTTGTGAAAACCTATTGACAGAAATAGATATCATTTATCATTTATCATCATTTGCCAAGGATGGTCCGTGGATGGGTACCATTCATCACATATCAAGACACCGCCGTGCCTTAATAGCTCGATAAACTGTTGGTTCAGGTTGCGATTTCTAGATCCTTGGCAGTAGTTTCGAGGAGTTAGAACCCCTAAAGACTGCCAATCAGTCTGGCCAAAGGGTATTCTGTTCCCCAGACACTGGGAGGTCACTTCATGTAAAACGGCACACATCATTCCTAGGCGAATATGAGTGCTAATCTGTAAAAAAAAACCCAAGAAACTTTTATTTCAATTACAAATATAAGGCACTTGTGAACGTCAAACAAGTGACGCAAAAGCAAAAGTGATGGCGAAATGAGCTGTCATTCCATAATAATACTAAGAATTGACGGGTTTCTTTTCAAAGGGTGATTTTTGCAAAATAGACTGGCAGTACTGGCAGTCACGGTTTCATATATCGTCATTATTAACCGCGCCTTATATCTGCCGCACCGCCTATGCACCGCATTCCATGTAACAAATGCTTCACGTACTGAAGACTAGCTATGCCGCGCGGTAGCAACCGCATATTCGTGTAGGTATCGTAGGTAATGGTAGATGTTTTTGCGTCGACGGACCATTTTTGTTTTGTTTCGGTCAACTTGCAAAATACCTATAAATACAGCCTATACTTAGTAACTATTTCAAAAGAGCCTGTTTGTAACTCTTTCAAAAAAGTAACAAACATACACACGCCCATACAACCATACTCATAAACATTGAAAACACTACTACCTTTTGACCGCGGCTTCGCTCGCGTTAGTTGGAATTTGAAAATCGATTAGGGTTGTACTCTGCAATCTCCATGTCAAATATTGAGTTTTATAGGCAAAATTTTGATACAATTTTTGGGTTACATTATTGTAATTTTCGTTGGGACCTCTAACTAAAAAGGACAAGACTATGTTACTCGCTGATAATGTAGCTAGCAATTGGTTAAATAATTTTAAAATCAGTCAAGTGGTTTAATTGTGAAAGCGTAACAAACAAACTCACATTCGCATTTCTTAGAATAGAATAGTTTGGATTTGGATAGTTAGATACCCCATAACGTGCCTGGAATACTACAATATGATAGTGACTGGTATTCCCAGTTATTGCGACCATGGCATTCGTCCTTTGTTCATGATAATTCCGAGGGGAAATTATTAGTGATGACGTCAGGATGTTAGATAGCTTTGTAATGGAGTCCCTGACCCTGTGAGAGTGACATAAAATAAGGGAAAAATTAGGGTTTTTTACTTGGAATAATAATAAAATACTACTTAAATCTAACTAGTCTAATCTCACAGGATTTTTGCTGGATGGATATCCATCTCGCAAGGTCCCATGCATTTATTGGTTTATTTAAATTAAAATAAAATGACATTGACTTGGTTAAATCGTATATTAAAAATCGTTAATATACAAAAATAACCAAGTAAATAGGTATATTTGAATAATTATTTTTTACTTGGCTACTTTTTTATATAATAAAAACTTTAGGATCAATGACAAACCGCCGCCGCCGCCGGTTGATTCAGTAAATCACCCCACCAAAACTTGAATGAAGTGAACTGTCAATGTCTAGTATGCAATGCCAGCTCACTTCACCTACATTTTCACGGGCCGATGTTAACAGAATCGCACTGCTGATGAGTTTTTTAACAGTTTGCTGGTGATAAAGATATCTACATAAAACAACAAACTACTAATAACACACCTTTATTCCCCGAAGGGTGAGACAAGAGTTTATACATGCTAAACTGACTAGGCCGTAATATCAAAATAAATAATGAATTAATAATTCAATTATATTCTCACATTTTTTCAACAAAGCATTGTAGTTACCAAAATACAAAAAAACTGATCATCACCATCATCACCTGTTTTATTTTTACCTAACTTTGTTTTACATGGATGGGTCCATGTAAAACAAAGTTAGGTAAAAATAAAACATAACTGCTAATCTGAGCTCTAAAACACAGTAACTGAGGAACAAACCGGTTGTCAGTCTCTTAGGGTTCTGATTCTAAATGCATTTAAAATATTATGACAGCCGGGACCAACGGCTTAAAGTGCTATCCCAGACATGGGCGGGTCTTGACATGTAATAAATGGTCACCCATCTTCGGCAAGCTAGGCTTAACCTTCGATCGACCCCTGCTATTATTGAGCTTCAAGCTCCTCAAATACAATTAAGTGTGCAATTTTATCCAATGCCATAAAACATCGACACTAGGTGTTGTATAATATATTATGAGATCCATTTATTTCCGGAGGGTACGTGAGGGAATACTAATCTAGTGAAAGCCTCGAAAGTAAATCGCAGAGCTTCCGCCGAATATCCCCCACTTAGTAGTGATGCGCAACCACTATGAATAACTGTCGCTACACTAACTTGCTGAAAGCAACGTGACATGTCCCCATTTCCTACACATATCCACAACTCTCTGCTTTCTTTTAAGTTTTCACGCGTATGAATTATATTATTTATGAATAAAATATAATACTTTTGATATTTAAAGGATTGAAGGGTTATATTCGCAGAAATCCTGACTCCACGAATTCTGTGAATGATCCTGGAAGTCACCCGGAGTTTAATTTTTTTAATTAATCAAAAAAATGGCTGTTATTTTCATACCTATTTTTATCCAACATAATGAGATATTTACTTAATAAGTAAAAATCTCAATGGGCTAGGTAAAAATTATTGTTAACAGTTTAAAGTAAAAGAAACTTCAAAAAAGCTCTGCAATTAGGAAAAGCCGACGAAAAAATTCAACGTTTAGTTGCGCAGAATCATGCACTAAACTCATCAATATGCGTCGATGTTCTTTCTAAAAACTGGGTGTATTGCGTGTACTAGGTTTCATAAAAAAGCAAGGAATTTTCAATATATTCCTGTGCTTCCATTTTTTTTTTTTTTTTTTGTGTGTTTGTTACGCGATTTCTCCCCCATTTGTGGACCGATTCTCAAAATTCTTTTTATTTAAAAGAGTATACTTCCGAGGTGGTCCCATTTTAATTTGGTGAAGATCTGGTGCTGATCTTCGGAGATATACAATGGAACTCTTCAAAAATAAACGGCAAATCTGTCGTGATTGCTGGAATCGCTTGGATATTTTTTGTTTATACAACATCATGACGTATCATCACGCCTGTATGCTCTGAGGGGTATGCAGATGTGTACAATATACCTAGATTTCGACAGTTAGGTATGTTAAGTTTCATTTATTAGGGATAAGTGGATAACCCTATTACCATGACATGTATTGTTAACAAATAACAATATAAACATAAATTCATGGCAAATATTTGTATGGGAAAAACTAAAAATGAAAAAATAAAAATCTTTTTTGCAAAAAATAAAACCGACTTAAAAAAAACACTAGCCGGTGTAAAATAACTCTAAATTCGGAAGTCGGTGGCCCATCATGGATAAGACAATACCACCAAAGCCACAGACTTCCTAATTTAGAGTTATTTTACACCGGCTAGTGTTTTTTTTAAGTCGGTTTTTTTATCTTCGGCATATATTTAAAGTTCTCACTAAAATATCGCAGTGAACTAGATATGTGTGCAAAAGGAAATCATATTTTCACAATCCTATTTCAACATAGAACGATATTGGTTTTCTAGAGTTTAGGTTCATGCCGACCGCAACGGTATGGACACACAACCATACAATATCTTAACGCAAAGGCCCTTTGCTTCTCTTTTCCGTGACGAAATTAGAAAACAAGATTTCTCTCTGATATGAAGTAGGTATACAAAGAGCTGTGGAACAAGGAGAATAATTTCCGGGCATCAGTGGCAGCCACTCAAAGCTGTAAATTACGTAGAAAAGTTCCACTCATGGCTCGTGGTAGATATAATAATGGTGGCCATGACACCACATAACGATCTGATGCCTTCGCTCGGTAATGGTCCGCTTACGCCGTGACATCCTTCTATTATTATGTTACTGAACTTACTGATATCCTTTGTTCATTTATGTTCTGTTAGATTAATGTCTATCGAGGTCGCTGACTAACTTTACGCATGTAAAACACAAACATATGTATAAAGAATATAGTTGAACTAATACACCATAACATTACGACCTCTGTTCACGCTCGCATTCGTGACATAATCGACACGTAGTTAGAAGTTAATAAACGAAAAATAATTTCGTTACAGAGCACGCGATTTTCATAAATAAATGCCGTGAAAATGTCGCTAGGTTTTACGAAGTCGAACAATTTACAAAAAATAACGTAAGCGACGTACTTTATGAATGTATTTGTGCTTCTTTAGTGATAGTGGGTCGTGTGAAGGAATAACAGGTAAATTTACCCGTTTCCCTTTCCGTTTTATAAATAGGTGTGTGGTGGAGGCGACCAGACAACGTCACGTCGATACCACGCCCGCCCGCCGCCGCCGCCGGGCCGAACCGGGCCGCGCCGGGCCGCGCCGGGCCGCATCAAAATACAACACGCCCGCTTTTAAAATATTTGTATACCCTTTCATATTGCGTTCACTCGGAATAAAATAGCTACTGGCACTGGTAGGTGGCATTTGTGTGCACTCTAGCACCAAGCTCACCTGAGCTGAGTAAAGCCTTTCAGTTTATAAACGTTTTACTACCGATTTCAGATCGTTATAGAATATCAAAATGTATTCTGAAAATAGTTTGTTTTCCAACCATAGCTTGTGATGCACAGAAATAATTACGAAATACCCAAATGCTGTACAGTGCATCAACAGCACAGCGCAAATATTTCTGCTGTAAAATGTAAATTCATCTAGAAATTCTCCGCCATTCATCGAAATATTTTCCCGATGAATGCTCTTGTGCTGTTTCACGTTCCAGCCTCTGCGCGGGTAATCTACAGCCCTCAACGCTAATGAACTAATGTAACGAAATAAAAATGTTAAGGTCTTCAAGTTTCCGCTTCTAAGGGACTAGATAAAGTTAGTGTTCGATAAAATACCGACACGATAAGAAGCTATTCTCAGGAAAATCGAGTCGATTAGCATTTAATTAAAGTAGGTACCTACCCTAACCGAATGTTCATTGATATTTATTTCAACAAAGCTTTCCCGAAATTGGATCAGGCAGTAACGTAAAATGTGTACTCTGCACCTGCCCAGTTTGAAAATGTGTAATACAGCAACAGATGTTTTTGTTTTTAACTTTGTAACTCTCCTACTTTTCAAAGTTACGAATAAAAGAGTCTATCTGTACGTGTCTACAACAATTAGTCTAGTTTATTAACAAGAAAACTGGAAAACTATTTGTTAAACACTGAAATATCATCCTCTTTTTACAATATGATGACATTAAAGTTAAATCTGTGAATAGAGATATTGGGCATTACCCATAGCCACGCGGGTGTAACAAGTTAATTAAATCGAATCCTTCGGCGATAATCCCCAGTCACACGCCGCCGAGTTTGACCCACGACGACGCGCGCCTTCACGGCGCTCATTAACTCCACTGACAGATTTCACACCCGCACTCAAAATATCTCTGTTTTTACAGTAATTTTGGCGCTGCCCCTGCGATGCCTAACATCCGACCCGACGCCCAAGGAAATTAAATTTTAAAGCTATCCAAAAATATACCGGAGCAAGGTTTGCCCTGCGGCTACATGATATTATGCATAACACTCATAAAAAGTCGTATTACTCATGATGATGTAGATTTTTCTGGGAAGCGAATTAATAAAGAAGCCTGTTTATGAGTTTCCTGTAATACTACATGCTATAACACGTTTTTTTTTTTAAGCGCACGCTGTTTATTATATTTTTTTTGTCAATTTTTGCCATATCTTGCTTTAAAAGTTGACAAGCTTCATGGTCCACACTGTCCTTCTGCTGCAAAACATCTGTTGGGAATCGAGTTTATCGCTTTCTACTGATACACAGAAGCGTCTGCCAAAAAAGTAACTTTGTTGACTTTTATCTGAAGAAAACAGAAGGTTGGACCAACAAGTTGATGCCCACAATACTTACCTGCACCGTTTTGTGGGCATTTTGCGCGTGGTTCAAGTAAATGTATTACTTATTTTATTTGTTTATTTATTTATCAACTTACATTTGCCATTACAGCTAACTAACACGTTCAGCCATCTAAGACTAATATAGGTGTAAACTCTCCTGTTAACAGACTCTGTAGAGATGAATTCTTTTGTAAAATCTGTACCAGAAGTTGACATTCAAAATAATTCCTTGAAAGTCTAAAAGGCCAAAATACAACAGTACCGAAGAACGCAACTGAATAATTAATTTTTAATTCATTATAGATACTCAATACTCAATGTTTATATTATAATTTGATTATACAATTATACATTCTTGAAATTTTTACGTTACTATTTTCTGATAAGTGTGAATATTCCATTTTGTTTTGTTTCTATTTTAATTTTATTTTAATTTTAAATTTGTTGTCAATTTGATCTCATTAGCTCTCATTGTGTATGTGGATACTTGTAATTTCATTATGTTTTATTTTTAACTTTAATTTGATTATTTCTAATTTTAATAATTAGTTAGCTAATAATAATTAAATGTTTTTTCACTCACTTGAATGTTGGTCGACCTATTATTGGCGACTGTATAAGTCTGATACTTTTTACTATTATTCTAATGTAATGCTGTATACAGAAGCTGTTGGTTTATCAAATAATAATAAATAAATAAAGTAATGCGGTAAATAATAATAATTATTAATAATAATATTCCACAAATTTCACACGACGCCATCTAGTCCCAAGCTAAGCAGAGCTTGTGTTATAAGTAGGTACTAAACAGCTGATAAGAATACTTATATATTTCTAAATGAGACATCATACATATCATCATATTTACATATTATTTTGGTTTCTAAGCAAAATATTGAATCTGTATATGACTTGTAAGAATCCCTTATCAATTAAATACTATGACTACTATGACTATAGATAAATTACACCCAACACAGAACAAATGTTCAGAATAAATGGGTATGTATGTCAATAAAATTTGTTGCAGTTAGTAGGTCTTTATTTAGCTTGATTTAGATCGTCATTACAATTATTAAAAAAGCGGGTTATCCGGTCCATTCAAAACGTTGCGAAACGTTGATTTTAACGAGGCAGGTAGTTAGTATCGATGGCAGTGAAACCAGAAAAAAAACTCGTCATTCCATTCGGCAAGCCAGCTAGTTCAATATAGCATTTTAGTCCCGATTCGCCGAAGATTTTAATATAACATGGAAACAGAAAAAGCTTTGAATGACAAAATAGAGAATGAAAATTCAACGTTTAAAAATAAACCGTTAAATCTTTTATTCCATCTACCTCCATCGGCTAACGTAAATCGTATAACAACAAACATCGCTAAAACTCACATCAAACTCTCGTTACGTAATTCGGATGTTTAATATGCATATGCAAAACGGTAATGATAAATTGTGCGGCCATAACTCCAAGTTCATTCAACTGTAAAATGAGATCGCAGTTATTAAAACAAATAAACATAACGTTGTTATAAGTGCGGGCCGGAGTGACGTAAGACGCGAGTAACACAATACTTAGATGTGAAGTAAACACTACTTGTGCATAATGAAGCGGCGAACTTGCCTCGCGGCCGCCGGCAGTTTGCCGACATCATGCCTTGTGTACCTGACTTACACATTACACGCCGTCTAACTAATAGCTAAAATACATTTTAATGTGACCCCGGCCTCGGTAGACAGGTTTGTGCACCCAACCGATATGAAACTCGGAAAATACAGCCGCGGAAACGTTGTGCAGACGTCGCTTGCACTGCAGGCCAACGATAAGCGACGCGAATTTGTATCGGACTGCATAAAACAATTAAGCGTGAGTGAAACCCGACATAAATAATAATATTTCCATCTATGATCAATAGACTGTTACGCATAACAAACAATGTTCATGTCTTTATTAAATTCAGGTAGGTGACGAGAAGGGCCGCCGGCGACCAGTGTAGACCCGGCTTATTTCTATTACTAATATAATGGAACAGGGATAAACATGTAGCGGGCGGTCCGCGACATTGTAACAGATATTACTGTAACCTATATCTGTGCCTGCCACCCGACTAAATTGGTAGATAAACTTTTTAATACGTTTCCAGAATTTTGATATGAAAATTACCTACCTACTTAGTATCTGCGAGGGCTTTTAGGAAACCAGGTTATTTCTGTTTGAAATCGCACATCTGTTACTTTAAACAACATCTACGGATGTTATAATACATGAAATTTTATGTAGGCAACATTCCACACTGAAATTTAAACATCGGTTCACCAATTTCACATATTATGAACGATTTTATGTAGGAGTATTAAACAATACGGGACGTGACAATTCCCAATGAGTAATAATAATTTACTCAACGAACGTGTCGGAGAGATAACTAATAATTACTCGGTGAAAATTATTTTGTGAAAGTTAATGTTTTACAACCAGGTGAAATCAATTTTTATTAAATATTGTAAGCACAATTCGAATAACTAATAATGTGGATTAATTAAATACATAAATCTACCCCGGGCTATTAAATATATCTGAGCAAACTTATCGTTTTGATGTGAATGTGATAAATTTGTTTGAATTAGAAATCCCGATTGAGTTTTACACATTTTAATTAAATTCTCTAGCTCCGAATCAGTGAGCCATCCGTTGTACCTATTATCTGGCAATATGTCCGCGTATAGCGAGCGTTGAACACGTGTATGCACTGGGCACCTGACGGTTATTGATTAATATCAGAACCTGTGACGCACTGAGCACCGCGTACTCAAACAAACTTGACAACATACGCGAGTTAGGAAGCATTGTTGAAACATCAATAATGTTCATTTCATGTTTAGACACTATCAATCTCTCCTGCTTATTATAAAAAATGTTCTACCTGTCTGCGACATGTATTAAAGCACGGTTTAACGCATGGATTTCTAGTTTCTTGTCAGTAATCAAAATTGAGGTATAGGTAGGGTACAGGTACCCTAACATAGTGGATAGACTCTAATGACAATATATTCCGTTAGAGATCCAGAACTGGTGAAGGTAAGGTTACAACCAGGTACTTTATGCTAAGTTGTTTTTTTTTTTAATTCGTGCATATTAAATATAACCAACAAACTCTCCAAAAATTTACACAAAGTATCAGACACCGTGTCTTACTAAAAAATCCCATGATAATTATATGACAAATGGATTTTTACGAAATCTCATTAATATTTAATGACCACGGCTAGGAAATACTCCGGAAACGTTAAAGAGATGTTTAAATTAAACATTAATATGGCGTGGCATATTTTCTGCGGCTGCTTTATTTTCCTCTTTAAACACGGAACCTTGAAAATTAAAAGAAATTTGAATAAGCGCCTACTTTTTCAGCGGGAGTTTATTCAAGTTACGTCAAAGAAACAACTCTTTGGCTTTAGCTTGCAGACGCTGTACACCATTCATTATTTCTAGCCTCAAAGTCTTGGCGAAACTTCCAACCCGAGTTTTGCAAAGGAATAATATTTCTTATCACAAGTAATAATAAAATAAAGTAATTTCAAGAAGGCTACATTTTATGTGTGTTTTAGAGTGGCTCGGGAAAGGTTTTTGCAATTAAGTATTAGGTGTGTAGGTACTCAACCCATTTGTGGTATTTAAAATCCAAAGTGTTAGGAAGGTCAGCTGATATTACTGAAAAGTGAACTTTATATATATACTTATGCCTACAAAAGTCCAATCGATAGGTATAGAATTCATTATCAGAATGTTTATTGAACCCAGATAGTTATAGTCCATACATAGCATAGCTATTTACTCGTGAGCGAATTCCTGAGAGAGCCACTAGTTCGTATTAAGTTAGATAAAGGCGACGTAATTTGTTGAAACATAAGTTACGTCGTATAGTCGTGTGTAATCATTGTTAGTTTGCGAATGTAGTGGCATGTGAGGTGGGAAGAGGGTGAATAGGGAGGACGGCCTCTTGTGTCCCTCAATGAAGTCAAACTGTGTCATAGCCGACTCTGCTGACTGCCTCGTACGAGTACGTCGTAATTAAGAGACGCAAGCTCGCAAAACGACCTCCTTGTTATCTGACACGTGTACTTCACTAAATTAAAACCTGCGAGCGACACAGATTTGTTGCGTGTCGTCACAGAAAACAGCGTGACGCGACCAGAACACGGCGGAATGGTTTCAACTTCGACCTAATTAGTAGTCGGAATTCGTTCATACACGTTTTACGTCAAATGTCCAAAGACAAATTACTAGAATAGGAACAAAGTGAAAACGTGCTTAAGCTGGTTTCTTTGTCGACAATATTGGTTGCACCGTGCACGATGAGCACCAGAAGTTACTATAAACATAGAAGTGAATTTCCCCAGCTTTGTGACTGTGGCGGGTGGCCCAGCGAATCTTAGTATTGTTTTATACACTGCATAGCTTACGGCCTCGACCGCGTTCCGTGACGCGACTATAAATAAACGGTAAAAGGTTTTGACATGATATATGACACCGCCAAATAAACCTCATTTAGACATAATTAAAAGTCAGATGTTGAACTAAGGCGGAAATACTTTGTGGCGACATTTACTATGTGGGAAAACATTGTAAAAGAAAATGGTGGCTTGGCAAAGGTTCTATTAATATAAATTATGGACTTCTACAGTAGAAGTTAACTTTCAGCACAAAAGACTGTTGTAATTTATTCACTTCTTAATTTGATACCAAAATTAAAGAATGAAACCTTTTTCCTTTCTTAGCGAACTGGAAGAAATGTGTCGGTAGTATTTAACGTGGAGTGCAGTGGGTGATACTTGCGTCGGTTTATCGCCAGAAACTCGGCATAATCTTTAAGACTCAGCTTTACTGTAACAAAGACGTCGTTTCCGCTGCAGATTACGCTCTCCTGCTTTACTTGGAACTGTGTGATATTTACCGATGTGACCTATTCCCTACTATAGGTACAAGTACAAATATAGCTACCTGATACGACGACAACCCTGGGATTGGGATGTCTAAATGTTGTATTCTATATTTCCATTGGCAACACTGATCTATGACTGTCCTCTATGGGTATATACGTCAATGGAGTAAGATCTGTATGTATGGTAACACGTGCAAAAGAAATGTTATGAGGTTGTAGAGCATTAGGTCATAGTTCGATCCCCACCCATTGCACTATTGACATAAATCCACTATAGACCCAAGCATATATTAGCTTACTTGGAGGGGTTAACATGACTACTCAAAACTCGATTATTACTAAGCTTAGACTTCACTTTTATTTGACACATAATCGTAAAACTCTTATGAATATCCACTTAAAAGGAATAAACCTCTACAAAGCAAAAATAAAGCACATAAAATAAATTCAGATATTGTAGCAACATTCTCCAAAGATATTATTTTAAAAATTAGTTGAAAATACAAAACCAATTTTAAAGGCACCGAGTAGATTGAAACTATGAAAATTGATAAATCAAATGAATTAAGTTGTTCTTTGAAGCAGAAACAATCTCGATGATATTGAACACTACGAGATGTTTGTACGTATCTTTTTATTAGGTTTTATGAGATAGAAAACAGATTCTGTTAGTTTTTTATATTTTAATCTGATTGTAAAATGTTTGATTTAGATGTGAGTTATCAGAGGACTAACTAGTAGGTATTTATAACAGTAATCGCACTTAACCAAGAAGGAGCTTAACTACACTAGGAAGAGGTCAAGAGCGGGCGTTTCTGGGACTGTCTTACGTAATTCTTGACGTTCAAAAAGTGCAGATCCACAAATTAATTTAAATAAATTACAGTTGATTTTGATTTCAGCGTCAAAATGGCTGATACTGATATATATTATATATAAGGCCGCCCAATCACACTATGTAGCCCTTAAAGTTATAATTTGTAAGTTTTTATGGTGTACAATAAAGAGTATTCTATTCTACTGAATTCAGTTATTTGGGATTGCATTAAGTAAAACACCTCTTTAAAAACTAACCAAATTAGAAATAAAATAATGTTGTGATACGTCTGTATCTATCGCACTGACGAATTCAGTGACAATTCAATACGCTGAATAGAGAGAGATATTGAGAAAGCGTCTATACACTAGTGTGTACAGACTACAGACAGACGCTTTCTAAATATCCCACTTTTCACGAAAAGGCGACTAAGTTCGGCGACTGAATTCGGCGAAGTGGAGTAGCACCTAATACGAGAAGTTGGAATTCCGAAATTTGGAAAAGTTATAACATTGCATGCCTCAGAAATTGGGTCGCTGTGGTCAGCTAATAGACGATCTGTTTAATTCTCCCTTTAGCTTAACTGAAACCCGACTTCAAAATAAGAAAAAAAGTGTAAAACAACTTTAAAATACTAATTTCGACCTAAAGAATGATTATGTTGTTTTATGGATACTAAGTAGGTGATTAAGATACCATTCGTTGTTTTACAAATTATTAGTAAGTACTTATAGATTACGCAACGATTGTGGTTCCATAAAGATGTATGGGTAGAATACAACATCTTATGTAAGCTAGCAACACAACCTGTCACTAAACTCCGTTACCAACTCTTACCATCAACTCTATTCCAAGTTTGTTTTCAATTAGACCTTTAGTCCTAATTGAAACTTGACCCATTAGGGACGATAAGCGTGATAATATGTACATGTTATAAAACGTCTGAAGCTACCTTCTACCTACACAAGATACGTCATCATTTGCGAAAAGGTTTACGGCTACAAAATATGGACACCCATTATCGAACATCGCAATTAACGCCCAGAAGGAAACATCGCTGATAATCTTCACATTTGACAAAAAGATATTGATAATGCTGCTCATCCATTCGACATATTCCATTCGTCATAATTAACAGTACGACGTGGCACGTGTAAGCTATACAGCAGAGAGGTACGAAGCGCCCCGAGGGAATAGAGCACCCTGCAAATATCGATTATTTCAGTTGTTAATCAACGTTGTAGTTACCAGACGCTAAAGCGAATGAAACCGTAATGATGATAATTAAATATGCAAGCGCGCCAAATTATTAATTGTACTGAGGCGGGCTGCCGACGCAGCTAACATTTATTATTCAAATGCTTTGGTTCAATCACGAGTTCATCCAGCGTTTGACTGAGGTCAAGGTCAAGAATTACCAGCGTCTGGCTATAATCATTTATCCTAATAAGGACAGGGGTATTAACTAAGCTTGAGGACTAGAGTTCGTTTTCGCTGTCAACTGTGAGTGAGCGTCAAGTGGACAGTCACAACATATGAGTTGACCACCTTTGCAAAGTTTCGATGTGGAGTGTCTCTTGACTCTCTTGAGTGCCAGCGTTCAAACCATTGCGTTCATAAACGAAAAAAAGTAAAACATTATTTTTCTTATAATTAATTAATTAACACTTAACAGGGTAATAAGAGTTCGGGTAACAAGTTTCCTTGCCTCACAATACCATCCGAATTCTTTCACGACTGATTGTTTCGGTGGTCTAATAAAACGGCCGTTTTCATCAAAGGACATTTACAGTCTCATTAGAATGAAAATGGTATTCAACGCAAATCGTATCACATTTGCAATTTTCACCTCTCTGTTATCGATTAACTCATTTCACTAATTACAAATTTCCCATTTAGTTCGTATTCTCAATGAGGACTCACTTATACATAGATAAGGGAGGCTTTAGGTTAATTGCTTAAAGGGCTATTCGTAATAAAAGCGGCCCCTAACCGTGCTAATAAAGCGCAGACACACACGCACAGCCCTATTACAAGCCGGAAACACCGTAAAAGTGTCAAATCATTAACTGAAATTACTTTTCCGTTTGTACTTGCGGACCGTGGAAGCAATTTGTGTAAATACAAGACAACTTTAAAATTGAATCAACAACCTCTAATGACCTGAGCATGGTTTGTGTGACCTAAGTAAACTATGTCAAGACATCTATAATTCCTAAATGTCATTTGATTTCTTAGAAATATCGTGCCGTTATATAAGGTGCATTTCCTGAAACAGTTTTATAGTCAGCGCAGAGCGACGGAGTGGCGGCGACGAACTTTTATCGGTTGCATGCAAGGCACACTAATTAAACGCGAGGATCCACCAACTCTATGCTCCCGTGCGACTCTAAGAACATCTCTTCTGTATTTCAGTTCTATGAAATAGTTGTTACAGAATTACTCCTTTTGCCGCACCCTGAAGGTCTATGCTGATCTGAAATCGTACATTTGAATTTATAATATCACCGTGAACAACGTCTTAAATACGTGTAAAAATCAGTTAAAATTTATATTAGAGTTTTGCTTTGCTTTGGGAAAAACACGTCCCGAAATATGTATTGCATATGATCATATCACCTGACTGGTACCTACATCAATATCCATTAGGCTGGTCACTGTGATGTCCGAATAATCGCATTAAAGCTAAATTGATGCGGTCGGCGACGACGTCCATGTATTGATCAAATTCAAAACACACGAATGAGGGCACTGTGTGTGTATACCGGAGATATATGTCAACAGTGAAACGCCGGCAACACGCCATTTAACTAGTTAATTAGTGAATACCTATGCTTACTGGTACGGGGAATAAAGGAAAAGAGTTTACCTTTAGTGCATGACTGGCTTGTCGCTAAATAACAAAAACCGCACGTGGTGGATTGATATTCTTTAATCGAGTCATCATGTAGCTTCGTTGTTTCTGCGCTTGCCGTTTTCCATTTATTATTTCTGACCGGTGCTACGGGCCAAAATGTACCATTCGCAGCGAGCATGATACGTTACGCTGTGTTTACCCTCCGTGTTAACATGCTCGTTTCGAACTCATTGTTCGCTCATACTCCAGATACGTTGCCACTCGTAGTCAAGATATTACAGGTAAAACTGATACTATTTATTGGTGAAAATCAAATATACCTCTGTATGCATGTATGTAATCATATTAACTGGAAAATATACCAATTTCTATACTATTTTATACTGGGGCAGTGGGACCCCTCCGTGCTGAAGTACGGATAGCACGTTAAACTGTTGGTCCAAACTGTTATTCGATAGAAAAGAAGTCAGAAGCCCGAAATTCTGACAACAAGTCTTGACTACTCGTTATTGAGATACATAAAACATAACGTACATACATGACGTCACGCCTGTAATCCCCGAAGGGCTAGGCAGAGGTGTACCTGGTAGTACACCCACATTTCGCCAGTTATATTTAAGTCCCATGTAATAGAGGGCGAGCCTATTGCCATCAATCGGGCACAAATCCAGACTCCAGGCTGCTACTGAGAAATCCCAGAAGGAAAAACTCAATGACACTTTGCCCGACCTGGGGATCGAACCCGGGACCTCATGCTCAGCAGTAGCGTATACAGTTTGCAATTAAATGAGTAAACGGTCCTGTAATTCAAAGAACATAAGTATTCATAAACCTGACAAAAACGTGGGCGTAACCTTATGTAAAAAAAGAAAGAGCAATTTCCAGAAGCTAAAAATATTCATAAAAGATCCGTCTGAAAGCTGGATTTAGTTTATTTAAATACATTCACTTGTGGCTCCGTACCCTTGAATACGGGATGAGCATCAATTAAGCAGCCTCCTCGACACGGTTCCGCTACGATTATAATATGTAAGTACGGACCCCGCGCGACCGACGGACCAACCATTATTATATTATTTATGGACTAAACAGTACAACGTAGCGCAAAAATGGCTGTTATACCTTTATGAGTGGTGTTGAGCGTGCTTTAAATAAATAAGTACAAGTAGGAACATTTTATTGTTCATGTTTAGGAAATACACCAATAATACATATTGTTACATAATCAAATAACTGGTTAGTATGTTCGAGACCAGCAACGGTGTAATAAATTAGAACTAGAAATTCGGCGGTAGTGATCCATAGTATTACCTGGTGCCTTCAATATAGACAAAAACTCAAGATAAGAGCCATTCCAAATTGACCACTTGACTAAACGTATTTGACAAGTAATGGAATCTGAATCTGAATAAACTTCAACGTTTAACCTCTCGCAATGCCAAACTGGCACTCGAAACGGCAATTAAAAACTTAAAAAAGACTTCCTCGATATTTAAATTGGCTTCCCCAATTAAAAAGGATCTTATCAATTTCTTTTTGATTAATTAATTTTCTTTCGTTGTCTTCAAAAAGTTCAATAAATATTTAAAACTTCATTGAAATATATTGATTTTGGTAACGCTCATTTAAACGTTCCAAAGGCACAAAACGGTTACTAAGACCACTTAATATCGCGCGTTCGTGGAAAATTTTATAATGGGCATTTCATTTAATACAAATGTGAAAATGTTGTGACCATTTATTTTCTAAAAGCTTTGTTAAAATCGAAATAAAATGTAAATAAATTGGGTAAAGTGCGTGCAATAAACTGGATTTTCGGGACTTGTTAAAATTTAACAGCATTCAGAGGGTTAAGGCTTGTAAGTTCGGAGGCTTGGCGTACAACCCACTTTATGAGCGGGTATTCCCAGGGCGAAATTACCACCATCAAATCGAATCCTTAGCTTATTATTGCCTTGTTTTTTGTTACAACAACCGCAAAATCCCCGATCCGTGGTTGAGAATGTATGTAAGACGAGCTGATGTTTTTTAAACGACTCGACATTAGCTTGTCGTGTATAACATTTGAAATTCGAAATCAGCGTCTATCGCAAGCACGATCGCAAGGGACAGGTTCTGAGATATTATTAAAACTGATCCGCTTTTTATGGACTTTTCGGGTAAATAGCTGTTATACCTATGTTTAATATTGTGATCGCTTGTTCAAAAGGTTGGCAAATAGTTAAGCCGTCTCTGTAATGGACATGTTTAATTAAGTACAATTCTCGCTCACAAAAATTAAAGAAAGCATATTGATCGCAAGCGGTCGGAGGACCACTTGACGGACTTAATTAAAAGACGGCCGACATTTTTATGATTGTTCTAAAACATCAGAGACCAATTACTGCAGCCAAAAGTAATACGATTCATTTTGAATATTGAAATTTACGACAAGTTTCAAAGAACGAGAAGTATAATCCTCAGTCTTAGGAACTTTTAATGAAATATAGAAAAAGGAAGATTGTCGTAAATTTTACCGCAAAGTTGGAGGCTACGTAGGGATGGAGCTGGGAAATTTGTAACGGAGGCCTACGTCGGCAACACCGGGACTCCGGGAACACCGGGGCTCGGCTTGTCACTGAATGAGTTGTGTGCCACGCTCCACAGACAACACAACCTCATTTAAATTATCATTGTAGATTTTGCCAGTTGGAAAAGCGTGGACTCGCCCTCCTTCAACTTTTCTTTTTGTGGAGATACTAAAGTGGGAGCTGGAAAAACTCTCTTCAGCAAATTCGTTTCTGAAATAATTTTCCTGTTTTCTCAACTTTCAGTTCAGCATTTTTCCTAATTAAAATTTTCGACCAAATTAAGTGGTTCTTGTTCAGATCGTTTTTAGATTTGTTTTATCCTTGGTAACGTTTTAAATTTCTAACGAAACGTTCGAAATAAAGCACGGCGAGGCGACACCGGAGGTGAACGGCACGTTGTTACACCATTAATCACTTGAAGGTAAGTAGCTGGCACTCAGGTGACACTCTATCTTCACTAAATAATTTCACGGTACATAATTTAGTGTTATAATACCTGGGCTTTATCTACCAATTAATCCGACGTATATACCAACCACAGCATGGCTATTAATACCACAGACGTGAAGTTTAAGTAACATTACATAGAAGTACCATATTCAAAAATAAACTTAGCTGGGATCATTTATTAAACAAAAGAATCACATCCGTCACCAAAATGTTTTTTTTAAACTTTTTGTAAGTACATTTCTGTGTATTTCATTTGTATAGAGACATAGATCATCGAGTCTGAGTTCTAAAAGTAAATTCTAAGTCTAAATGCAAACATGGATCTATTTTAGCAAAATGCCATTATATTTTCGCATCCATCATATTCCTGCCCCTTTCGCTCTTAGTAAAAAGTGCAGGTTCAGAACAAAAAAATAATTGCTTTTGCGGCTTATAATATATTACCAACGCGAAATTTTTATTACAACGTAGGTAGGAACGGTGGAAGCGGTCTTGTGTGGCCTTACGGCGCGGAACCCCTGAATAGGATCGCACTGCTTGCCGTGCTCGTATAATTTGAATAAAATATAAAACAAACACCGACTATAAACCTTCATAGATGAATGGCCAGCTACCCATTGAGATAATCTCACTTTTGTTTGAGCCACATGATATGACTTCAAACGAATTACGTCTTCTTTGTACATTGACTCTGTTATCTTTAGAATTCGAAAAATTATTGCTAAAAATATCTTTTCAGCCTTCGGGATAGAACGTGATTTATCAGTATCAAACGATGAAGTCGCTAAATGGAGATGAATTTCAGGGTATCTTTCACTTCATTTTTGTTCATACCTTACGTTAAAGGTACCTCTAGGTTGACAAAATTTTGTCATCAAAAATTATGAGGATAATTTTCGTTATCAATGTCTGGCTATTATTCAGCAAAAATGTTATATAAAGTCGTTTCGTTTAGTTTACTGTAAAGGGGTAATGAGCCGCTTTAAATGTATCATTTTTAGAGACAGTGATGTGGGCTGCGATGTCGTCACTCAGCGTATGAACCACGTTTTATAAACATGGAATGAGTAATAACAGAGTTAAGCATTCTACGAAACATTTCAGGCAAAATCTCGCAAATTTAATAAAGTCAAAGATTTGCCAAACCTAGTTTTGAACACAAACTGAATTAACGGGAACGAAAGCCGTGATAAAAGGGAACTAAACGTTTGTTATAAAGTTATAAATGAAGTCGAACCTATTGTCAGTGAGTCGAGGCTGGGGCTCCGCGTGCGTACTATTTGTGTTGGCATCTGGTGGGTCTCCGACTAAGGGATCGGTTATTCACAGTTCATTAGAGATTCGGAAGGCGACCCCAGCGCACGATAACATATCGCTGAATGAACTTTTATCCCCGATTGTTCGTATATTGCTAAAATAAATTGTTGCTAAATTGGTTCGTGCTCCAACATATTTTATTTCTTTCGAAGGATTTTCCCGGGAACAAATTAAAATTACACTTACCTACGTCTAGAAATGTCGTACGGCCTAACATTGTGCTTATAAATACACGTTCAGAAAATGACAAAAATACTTTGTCACAGTACTACGAGTATGATTGATAACGTCGAGGGTCTCGACATCGTTTCATTTGCCCATCCTTGTACGTAAGCGGATTTGGCATCAAGGCTGTCACTAGATACACAAAGTTAAACAAAAAGAAAAGGAAAAACAAACATCGTGGTACAAGTACGAGGTACGAGTATAACACGAAAATTAATGTAACCAAATCTGCGATCAAACTGAACGTCGTGAGTACAAGAAGCCAGTAAGTACCTACCCATATTCCTCGTGTCTGCTAAAAATAAACTGTCGCACACATAAATAGGAAAGCGAATTGAAATTCCACTTCCATAAGATTATATTGCTCGATTCTTATTCGGGAATTTTATGTATAAAGAAATTGGGAGATAGGAACCTCTAACAGTGTACTGTGAGGAGGGACGTAAGCTTTGAATGTAGGTAGATAATAAAATGTAAGACGAATATGGAAGGTGGGCGGCGCGCGGGCGGGGGGGGGGGGAAGCACAGGTGGATCGTTAGCGCCGCGTGCGCCCCTCCCTGACCAACGGTTCAAGATTTATTGGTACAGAAGGTTTGGACGAAACAGTGGATGATAAAATCAGATTGTATTGGGCATGGACTGTTTACACAAATATACAATCACAGAGTGCCAGGATACTCAATACTCAATACTTTATTGCTTTTCATAATGTGTAATTATAAAAGTTGGTATGTTAAAAACATCGGATCAATTATGTACCCTTTCAGGCACAGCAAAGTTATTTTGTTTTTTTTTTTGGAGAGAGGATGAAGACGCTTTTTATTAAGATAAAAAATAATTAAAACACATTATTTAGTATTATTTGGTATTTATATTTTGTTTACGTATTTATATATTTTATTGGTTGATCGAAAAATACGCACACCTAGACAAGCGTTTACATAAAGAAGTACAGATTCACTCACGAGTGGTACTCGTTTGGATAGTTTTAAATCAGCGTTAATGCACACACACACAGCGCTGCGGTATTTATATTTTTAAATGTCGCAGCTAATGCTGAGATAGGGGCCTTTTTGGTCTCGTACAGGTCTTTTTATTATTATTTTTATTTTTGTCTTTAGTTTTTTAACCTTTTCTTGTTTTTTATTATCTGTGTTGTAGTTTCTTTCGTTTTATGTTCCGTGCGTTCAAATAAAATATTTTCTTTCTTTCTTTCTCCCTATCTTTCTTTCTTTCTTTCTTTTTTTCTTTCTTTCTTCCTTTCTTTCCTTGTTTCTTTCTTTCTTTATTTATTCCTTTCTTTATTTCTTTCTTTCTTGCCTAATGTGTGAGTCCGCAGTTGTTTACTCGTTGTATGGACCCGGCCTTCTGTACCTGTTTATTCTGTGGCAACAGTCCAGGCCCCAAACTCTCTGATTTCATCATCCCTTGTTTCTTACCCACATTCCGTTTTGAATATGTACCCATTATTGTAACATATGAAGGTACACAAAAGGCTTACGCCTTAGTTAAGCCTCTAGATTTTAATCAAGGTTTCGGAATGTGGAGAGCGGAGTAATTACGGATGTTTATATATATTATACTAATGGAGTGAGCGTAGCAATTATGTATATATATAATAGTATGAGTGAAAGTAGATTTAGTAGACAATAGAACATTTGGTTAAAAACAGCTGTAATTTTTAGGGATTTTTATTAAAAACGTTATAAAAAATATATATTTAAAACAAAACAATATGTATGTACCCTGTAACATCGCCAACAAACCAGAGGCATATACTTTGCATCTCCTTTTAAGTAAACTATTAGTTCTTATAAGAATAAATATTTTTTTAAACACAAATGACCTAACTCCGAAACTAACCCATGACACGCAGCACAGCCAACCGTACCGTCAACTACACTTATAAGTCTGTCAAAAACGTTTAACTACCGATTTACAACAATCATATTAACATCATGATCACGGCGGACCCTTGCGTCAGTCAGCATTAATCTCAAACGGTAAAAGAGGAAGTTATAACAGTGATCATTATTTGAAATGCTATCTCTCATTGTAAAGGATAGCCTTACATTAAAGCGATCCCCTCGGCGGAGTTTAATGCGAAGGTATCCATTATCTTCCACAGAAAATGTTCGATAACAAAATCTTAAGGTCAAAGTTTCGGATTCCCACCAATCTCGACGACACTGATTCAGCTAATCACGTAATACAATATTGTTTTTCACATTTTCGACGTTTGTGCACCGCGCAGAGGCCCTCAAAGGAAGCTCGTAATTAAGTTGACTCGAGTTCCTTCAATACGACGGCAAGTAAACGATATTAGCCTTCGGAGCGGTTACACGGCAAAATATTTGTCCGGATACACCCAACAGACACAAATAATCTTCTCCGACTACTACAATATGTATGAAGAGTGTTTTGGTAAAGTACTTTCCACGTTCTTGATTTTTGTAAGTAAACTTCGATCATAATTTTCTATGTCATTGTAAACATTGTAACAGAATTCACGACGTAACGTAGCTGAGACGATCCAAACGCCACTTTTTATGCTAAGAAGGGGAAGCGGTCGGTAATCTGCGGTAAGTGCGGCAGGTGCTACGCGAACGCTACGAGCTACGAGTGTGCTACAAGTCTACGGCGCTACGACACGCCCGTAGCACTACGAGCCATTCCGACGTTGTGTGAGGACTAAACAAAGACATATTAGAATACCGTGAAGATTTATATATAGATGACATATTTACGTGGATATAAGCATACTTATACGTGTCATGTAATTTACGTCTATAGCAAATTATGGTTATTTTCAATGTTGACTTGCAATAATGGTATTGAAGCACTTTTAGTTATTGTGGCATTTTGTCAACTATGATTTTTACATTGAAATTAATACAAAAAGCAATTTATTTAATTATTATTATTATTTTATTTTTGGGGTCCGAATGCCCATTTAGTTTCTTCTCACCTACTGTATATCTGTCTGGGGTGGTACACTTAAAACGCATTTGCTTCGTCTTGAGAAGGCACAAAGGGCTGTCTTGAAAGTCATGCTTCGCAAACCTTATCGTTAGCCGACTACCCAGCTCTACAAAGACGTATCTGTACTGACTGTCCGACAGCTCTGCGCACTTAGCATCACTTTACGTGTACACTCATCACTGACCTATGACCCAAGACGGCTAGAGCAAAGTAAGCGACGTTGGGATCCTGTATGCCCATCTGTCACCACCAAAACTGCTTTGGCGAGGCGAAGCTATCTGTATCTTAGCAGCCACATTTATAATATCGTAAATGAATCCTGTAACGTATATCCTTTACCTAAATTTAAATGTAAACATGTAGTTAGTGGTTTTCTCCAAAAGCTAACGCACGAAGAGACCGAACATCTCTTTGCAAAAAAAACTTTTTTGCAAAAAATAAAACCGACTTCAAAAAAAAAACACTAAACGGTGTAAAATAACTCTAAATTCGGAAGTCTGTGGCTTTGGTGGGTTTGTCTTACTCATGATGGGCCACCGACTTCCGAATTTAGAGTTATTTTACACCGTTTAGTGTTTTTTTTTTGAAGTCGGTTTTATTTTTTGCAAAAAAGTTTTTTATTTTTCCATTTTTAGTTGTTACCATAAAAATATTTGCCTTGAATTTATTTTATATTGTTAATTGTTAACAATACATGTCATCATAATAGGGTTTTCCACTAATCCCTAATAAATTAAAATTAACATACCTAACTGACGAAATCTAGGTATATTGTACCCTCCTGCGTACCCCTCAGAGCATACAGGCGTGATGATACGTCATTATGTTGTATAAACAATAAACATCCAAGCGATTCCAGCAATCACGACAGATTTGCTGTTTATTTTTGAAGAGTTCCGTTGTATATCTCCGAAGATCAGCATCAGATCTTCACCAAATTAAAATGGGACCACCTCAGGAGTATACTCTTTCAAATAAAAAAAACATTTTGAGAATCGGTCCACAAATGGCGGAGAAATCAGGTAACATACATAAAAAAAAAAAAAAAAAAAAAAAAAAAAAAAAAAAAAAAAAAAAAATACATACACACGAACATAGAACCTCCTCCTTTTTTGAAAGTCGGTTAAAAAAAGATACGAACGCATCTAAGGACAGATTGTTATTCTAGGTAATTTACGAAAGCTAACGTCGAAGCAAAACAAGACTCACACATACACACACACACACACACACACACTCACACTCACACATACACTCCACCATCCACACGTACACACACACTAAACTCACCCACTCCTTGCTTATGTAAAGTTTAATGTTGTGTTAACCTAAGCTTTATTAATGTATACAACAAAAAATAATTAGAAAACCAGATATGCCAATGGACTCTTAGAGGAAGGCGCCTGTGTCTGTAACACAGTTTATACTAGCACGGACACAGACGTTCACTCTGTCTCAAATAATGCGCATCATTGTACTTAACTCTTATTTATGTTCTATTGAGATGGAAAAATTGTATTTGGCTTCTTGAATAAAGATTATTATAATATTATTATTATTATATATTATTATTAGTTTTCCGGGACATCGCCAAGCGGTTGGTCGACTCTTCACGTGACCAGAGGGCTGGCCTTTATTTCGGTCAGAGAATCAACATTGCCATACAACGTGGCAATGCGGCTAGTCTTCTGGGCACTTTTCCCGTTGACAGCGATGCGGATGAGTTTTTTGATGCCCTATAATTGTTTTATTGTTCTTTTGTTTGTTTATTTTTTAGGTGTGTACATAATAGTAATTACATTATACTCTCATTTATTTAATTATCCATATAAACGTTCTTAGTTTCCAACACATTAAGATTTTTTTTTATTTAAACCGGATTATTTTTTCTTGAATTTAGCTAATTGTAGCTTTATTTGTCTTATCAACTCCCCTGACACATAATTTACATTTATGATTTATGTTGATTGTATAACTATTGTGTGTTATACTTATACTTATTTTTATGGACTGCGAATGTTATAAGTAGAAAACTGGCAGTTACTTAGCATGTTCATATTTAACAAGCAGAAACAAGTAAGTTCGAGAAAAAGAAACGACATTCCGATAATCTTGAAGTGTCACAAAAATATACGCCACATTTATATCGTAAATATCTACTTATATTTCCAGAAACTTTTTACGTGTTACATAGCAATATTCTGAGTAATTGACTACATATTAGAAGTATTACAATATTTCTGAGAAAATTTAATAACAGAAATAGGACTTCATTGAATATTCTCGCGAGTTAAGTCGTTGTCAGAAAACCCCCGAAAGTAATAGTTGAAAGAACATTTTTGAATACTCTAGAATATATGGCTAGTTTACAAGCACTTTTACGCTCTGTACCACTCTAAAAGCAATTAAAAAAACACTCAAAGGAAAGGCGGCCTTCATTTTCTTGTACTATTTTTAACTGTGCAAAACATTTAGTTACTCATTCTGAACGCGCTGGAAACAATCAGGTGTAGGTATTTTTAAAAATAGCTAAGTAATAGTATAGTCCACCACATTTGGGCACATAAATAAAATGCACACATAAATGCAAAAACGCTTTTTAGCTTAAACACTTAAAGTACTAAAACCAACCTTATTACTACAAAACACTAACAGGTGAAAAATAATTCCACTTTTATTTATTTATTTATTATTGGCCACCGACTTCCGAAACTGGAGTTATTTTTCACCTGTTACTTCAAGAAGTCGGTTGTTTTTTTTTTGTAAAAAAGTTTTTATTTTGCAACTTTTAGTTTCTTTGTAAGTAAAGAAAGTCTTTCAAAACTTCAAAGAATCATTTAAATTGGTTGACAATTGCTAAAGAAGTTCTTAAAAAACATTTATTTGTACATTTCTGCCGCCCCCTTTTTTAAAATAGAAGGGCGTAATGTCATGTTACGTAAATAAAAAAACTCTGCATAGACATCTGACTGTAACAATCGCGAAAAATTTACTGTTATGCGTTGAAGAGTTCCGTCGCATGTATTCCTCAGCAATTTTTCTTCACAAAATGATACTTTCTAAATAAAAAAGCTTGATTTTTTGGTTCCCTCAATTCCTCGAGGTTCCCACATCAGATATGAGTTTTAATACAAATGAGATCAATCTGTTAGTATACCCTAAACAACCGAATTGAGAACCTCCTCCTTTTTGTTACTATACGTATAGTTGACGGCCCCAGAAAGAAAAGGAAATACCTAACTATAGGACTAAGTCCATCAATTCTGTGCTAAGTGTGGCGATTATAACAGTATTCCCGCAAGATCGTTCATTATGAAAGTCTATGTGTGTGTGAAAGACCGTGTGTAAATAAGAAGGGGTGTACGAGAGTGTGTGTGTGCATAATGAACGATTTCCACCTGAACGTGATATTTGACGAGCATCGTGACACAATGGTACGCGGTTACTACAGACTTGTAAGATAATAGGAGTTAAAAGATCGTGTGTGATAAGGAGGTACTCACTGCTAGTATTCGCTTCAAGAATTTCATGTCTAACACTCAACGACCATTGAGTAATGAACATTCATGTAGGATTCAACAAAAATAAAAATGTAAGTGTTTTCGAATGGTATGATGAGATTAAGTAATGATTGAAGAATTAAGAGAGAGGAAATAAAAGACTGAGTGAAGGATGAATGACAAATTAGGTTAACAAGAAAATTACACGAACAATGGTGGAAGTTAAATAAAAAGAAGCAGTATCATTTAAGTTTAATTCAGTTTAAACCCTGTCCTACATTCATTTGAAACGAACAGTTTGGTAACAATATAAATCTAAACACGAAAATTCAAATTTGTATTAATATAGTAATTGCTGTACTCGCAAGGCGTCCACGAAAAAAGCATCCATTAAAGAACTTTACATTATTAGTTATGGATACTTACATAATTGAGAGTTTTTGATTATAATTAAACTTTTTACTTTAAATATAACGATTTGATAGTCAATCACACAGAGATTCTTTTAACATACATAACGTCACGCCTGTAATCCCCGAAGGGTTAGGCAGAGTTGTACCTGGTAGTACACCCACATTTCCCCAGTTATGTTTAAGTCCTATGTATTAAGGGGCGAGCCTATTGCCATCAATCGGGCACATATCCGGACTCCGGGCTGCTACTGAGAAATCCCAGAGAGATTCTTTTAAATGATTTTGAATTCGAAAAATCGTGTATACTACTTATTACCGGATAAGAACAGGGAAACCGTATCCTTTGTATAAATAATAAATTCAAAATTGTGACTTACCTTTGTGTGTGATAATGACAACGGGAGGCAGGTTGGGTTATCCGACGTGTTGTGTAGTAACTAACTCAAGGTGGTATAAATAATTGCCATGTATAGTCAATATTTAGTGATTAAAGCATGGATTCAAGTTATTTAGGGCACATTATTAACTAAGCGACGATTTAATCAGCTCGTCTGTGCCGTTCCATTGTGTGACAACGCCCAAATAATTTAGTCACGCCATTAACGGCCATATGTATTCATTGTTCACTGCGACCAACTGTTGTGCGACTGAAATCAATCATGCGGCTACCCACTAATGCCCCATTAAATATTCCTGTTTACACCGGAACAAAGGCTTAAGTGATGATATATTATTACTAATCTGCTTATGCATACAAAGCCCTCATCCCTCAACTTTCGTAATCTATATTATTGCACGAAAACCTTAATAATGGATGGTATTCGGTCCCCGGACCTACAAAAATAAACTTTGGGAAACGATCACTTTTCATGACGACGTCAGGGATTTTCTGAAATACGAACTATAAATGGTTGAAAAGGGGATGACATATTTTTTTATGAAACGTTATTACCTGCACGCGTAAAATACCTGAAGAAAAATTGGGTTGGCCGTTGTTTAATCATTCATCTAGACTCTCTTTATGTATTTGTGCATGATTCGTTAATTTTACAATACTTAAAATACATTACATAGTTGCTATGTAGTTTTATGTGATTGGCATTGCTTGTCACATAAAACCCAAAGGTTTACGTATAACAAATAACCATCTAATCTCCGTAACTCTTGTATTTACACAAGTTTTCAAACCCCGACTTACAATATAAAATGAAAACCTTCCACAATACATTCTGTACAAATAACTTGAGCAAGTCTGAATAAAGGAAGCAACGATACATCTATAAAGATTGTAACAAACTCGAGCCCTCCAACTTTACCCACAATACTCAAGATCCCTTGAACATTGCCGTAGGATGAAAATATCTTTACAAATATTAATTTCTCTATGATAAAAAGGGTAGAGAAACAATGTATTCGGGGCGGGAAGCCGCGCCGAAAATCGATACATGTTGAATATGTGTAAAGAACATCTTTGCGGAAGCTGCATTATTTACGAACACATATTTAACGAGACCTCGTTTGTAAGTTCTTAGTAGTTGAACATTATATATTCACTGTGTGGGATCTAGGTTAGGTACACGTGGTTCAACGAACACCACCATGCGTTTAGAACGGTATATTTAGCTTTACATCCTAACCGAATTAGTAGGTACTCAGTCTAACGTTTGTTCCATTTGAACGCAGGTGGATATCGGATATCTTCAAACATCAGCTTTTTTTTTGTCACAATGAAATAGCGTCGTGACTTTTACCAGAGTTACCACTCGTACCTACATAAAGGAGAATCTTGCACCTGTGACGGGTCGCAGCTCGTAAACCCAGGAACTCGTTACTTGATCGAGATGAAGGAGGGTAGTGTGTCTATGTGCTCGTACTTGATAGCTTTTGTAGGCCGACAAAATATAGAAAAACATTTCCCTCCTTGTGATGTGAGACGGCGGATAAACGGCTCTAAAGAACAAAACATTTAGATAGGTTTGTATAATTGGATAGTAAACTTGGTGCGGTTACTTATAATTTTACTTAATCTATCCTCAAATATTTTGATTTTTGAAGCCCAGCACTTGGGTCACTTTATGAGTCAGAATAATCAAAATCAAAAGACTTTTAATCAAATAAGGTTGAACTTCAGCACATTTTGAACGTCGAAAATACGTAAGACAGAACCCCAAAACCTCCATCCCCCAAAACACACCACGTCCTTGTGTTTTTGCTGGGACGAAGTGTAACACACTCCCCAGCAACACATCCTGTTTGATTCGTTTGAAGAATTTGAATCTTTACAATGAAATGCTCAGTAAATAGCATAAAGGTTTATAAACTTTGTAAATCATTACATTTCAAAGTTATTGTGACGTGTTAGCTACACTCCAATAGGTTATACTAAGAAAAAAAATGGAAAATTTAACTCAAGACAGTGGTGACAAAATGGTTAGAATTGTACTATACTAAGTATGATGAGTGTGTCGTCAGGACATCGATTCATGTTGGCACGATCCCCATAGCCTTAACAACTGTGGACATACCAATTTAACGTAAAACTGAAGGGACTTAATTGACAATCATAACAACAGAAAAAAAAAAACAAGATTTATGTATCAATTAATAATTGAGAATAAACTGATATGAATCATTATTTTGTATCGAAAATATCGAATACTAACTAAAGATCCGGGTTTACGGTAAAGTTATAAATAGATTGCCCCAAAATAATTGTATGTAGGTAGTTTGCCGAATCGAAAGCCAAATATGATAAATTTACTTGGAAATGAAATACAAGGAAAATACAAAGAACAATATTCTCAAGTGCTTCACGTTTGTATCTTACTGTTTGTAGACACACAAAATCAATTTCTAAAAACTATTATGACATATGTGTATTAAACTTATAGTATAATCCAATAGATGTTCATGGTTCCAAACACAAAATACTACAAAGGACACCTGTCACATCCTCCCACATACTTGTCCTATATTCGCTGACAATGTCATATATTATGAGCGACATAAGAACGTGTTAAGGACGTAGTTTTACCTCTGTAACTCCTGTGAGCCAGTATCTTGTACGGTGGCCAAAAAAGAAACAGCCGAAAAATTGTGCTCTGTATTTCCAAGGTTTATACGCAAAAAACATAAACGTTTATACCTTTATGTATTAGACTGATGTTGATTAGGTACGGCTTTGTCCTGTATTTTAAGCGCTCTCAAGCATAAGTCATTTTTAACCGACTTCAAAAAAAGGAGGAGGTTCTCAATTCGACGGTATGTTTTTTTTTTTTTTTTTTGTGTGTTTGTTACGCGATTTCTCCCTCATTTGTGGACCGATTTTCAAAATTCTTTTTTTATTTGAAAGAGTATACTCCCGAGGTGGTCCCATTTTAATTTAGTGAAGATCTGGTGCTGATCTTCGGAGATATACAATGGAACTCTTCAAAAATAGACGGCAAATCTGTCGTGATTGCTGGAATCGCTTGGATATTTATTGTTTATACAACATCATGACGTATCATCACGCCTGTATGCTCTGAGGGGTACGCAGATGTGTGCAACATACCTAGATTTCGTCAGTTAGGTATGTTAAGTTTCATTTATTAGGGATAAGTGGATAACCCTACAAATAACAATTTAAAAATAAATTCATGGCAAATATTTGTATGGGAACATTTAAAAATGGAAAAATAAAAATCTTTTTTGCAAAAAATAAAAACCGACTTAAAAAAAACACTAACTAGTGTAAAATAACTCTAAATTCGGAAGTCGGTGGCCCATCTATACATATAATAAGACTGTAAAAAAACTGTGTCTGTACATTGAATATATTTAAAAAATAATAATTGAGGGGGGTTTAGAAACAGTAATAGAGCACGAATCCAAAAAAAAAAGTCTGTCTGTTTGTCTGTTTGTCTGTTTGTCTGTTTGTCTGTTTGTCTGTTTGTCTGTTTGTCTGTTTGTCTGTTTGTTTGCACACGCTAATCTTCGGAACTACTGGACGGATTTGAATGATTTTTTTTTGTTGTATAGATATTAAGTCTGGTCAACACATAGGCTATAATTTATCTTGGAAACTGGAACACCTGATGCAGAACCGCAACAGACCAGCTAAACTATAGGCGATACAAAAATGGTCCCATAGCAAAAATTGTTCCACGTGATGAGCATTTTCTGCTGAGAGAATAAATTTGAAGATCCGGAACACCTGATGCAGAACCGCAACAGACCAGCTAAACTATAGGCGATACAAAAATGGTACCATAGCAAAAATTGTTCCACGTGATGAGCATTTTCTGCTGAGAGAATAAATTTGAAGATCCGGAACACCTGATGCAGAACCGCAACAGACCATCTAAACTATAGGAGATACAAAAATGGTACCATAGCAAAAATTGTTCCACGTTGTGAGCATTTTCTGCTGAGAGAATAAATTTGGAGATCCGGAACACCTGATGTGGAACTTCAAGAGCCCAGCTACACTATAACATATATTGGAATGACGTCTTAGCAAAAGTTGTGCGGTCTGATAGGTATTTCCTGTTGACTAATAAAAATCGAAGATCAGAAACATTTGATATAGAAATTAAAACTATCACTAATTTCATTGCATAATTATAAAATAGCATAAGTAGGAGGTACTACGCGGTGAAGGCGGGAACAGTTCAGGACTAATTTTCGATGACGATGGTATATCGTTGAAAATTAGACTCTACTGGCTAAAACTCCCATTTTTTTATCGTATGCCTTCGGGCTTATGTTATTTGAGTGTTTAATTTCCTTTTTCATTTAACTTCGTTACACGGTAGCTTACCCGGTAACGCAGGGGAGCAGCCACTTAGATTGTAATTGATCAGGTATCATCACAATAAAACTATAACCATGCCTAGAAAGAGGTCAAATTTTTCCCAATGTTCCAAAGGTGCTAAATGATTAAAGACCATAAGATCCCAACAATCTACCGAAGAGCGTTAGGAGAGACTTGATGCTGTTCGAGAACATGAGGCTGTAACTCGCTCCGTGGAAACTTCTTGGGATCGCGAAGCACGCCTGCATTCTCAGCGTATTTACGCATCTACATCCAGGTCTCTAGAGACCAGTGAAGAATATGTGCGCGACTGACCGCTGATCGTGAACATCATGCACTGTCTCGCGAGTTGTAGACGTTCACGGAAAAAGCATGACGCTTGAGTTTTCAGCGTATATACGCATCGACTCTAGAGATAAGTGGGGGAAGGAGATGCGCGACTGACCGCTGATCGTGAACGTCACGCAACATATTATAGGCTATAATTTATTTTGGAAAATGGAACACCTAAAGTAAAAGAGATATAAAAATGGTGCCATTGCAAAAACTATTCCACGTGAAGAGTGTTTTCTGCTGTGAGACTAAATTTGAAGATCTGGAGCACCTGTAGGGGAACTCCAAAGCCCAGAGACAAATAACATATACGACCCCGTTGTGGCATAAGCAACAGGATCCGCGTACGAAGTCGCGGGCAGAAGCTAGTCATGAATAAGACAAAACCACCAAAGCCACAGACTTCCTAATTTAGAGTTATTTTACACTAGTTAGTGTTTTTTTTAAGTCGGTTTTTATTTTTTGCAAAAAAGATTTTTTTTAAATGACTGTTCTGCGTTATTAATAAGGATTTATTCTTAATTCAAATCCTTTTTGGAACCTACCATTCAGTTATTCAGGATAAGGAAGAAAACACAACCCAAATACTTAATCCTATTACAACACACAACTGCACATCTTCGACACAACCAGTCGTCTGTCCTATAAAGATACTTGTTGCCATTAGTCCGAGTGGACGAGGGACAGTGAAATGAAACACTCTTTAAATAAAAGATGACTCGTAAGAAGTATCAAGACGCCGCCAAACGGCGAGCCGGTAATGGCCGCCGCTCAAAGCCCCACATTTAGCCAACTTTCTTCTGAATATTTAACGTCGGTTTCTTTATTTAGCAATAACATTATTCTTAATTATTGGATCTGACATTGACCTTCCTTCGCCGATTCGGAGTGTAGTAGGAACAAAATGCTGAAACTGTTGAAAGCTTTGGGGTCAACCGCATATTAGGTCGCCCATAAACGGGAGAAGGGTTGTGCTTTTGAAAATATTTGGAAGGGTAGTATAAACAGTCCCTTAACACCCGTTGGGAACACGTGGAGTAAAACAATTTTCGCTTTTAAGGTCAGAGTAGTGCAGACGCAGCAGAATGTTTAGATCGTGACCCATCGCATCATTGACATGACAAACCATATCAGGTCGAGTTAATATTCCCAGGTAAAATTCTCTCAGTCTCAAGAGAAAGATAGGCGCTATACGCCCCTTTGTCATTTGCATATCAATCAATACTTAGCCCATCATAAAAGGTATATCAACGCTGAAGGCGCTCCATTGAGAAATCGATTCTTTGTGCCTATCTTTGTGCTAGCAAAAAAATATGTCGATGGTACAAAGGAAAAATAGTCCAGCCGAACGTGACAAACGTGACTATGATAAATGATTATGTTTAAATTGATGTCGTGACGTGGAAATGGGTAGCTTATAAATGTACTTGAGTAATATTGAACATGTAATAGTAAATTTTCTCTCCGAACTAAATAAACAAAGTTTGGCGCGGATCGTAAAATGTTTAACAGTGTTTCAGTTTTGTTAATAATGCAGCACGAATACTCGCAGCTCAAAACTTTGTGTAACTCAGAAACTCCAGCTTGCGTTAACTAAGCCACAAAAACTTGAAGAGTATCATATAAAAGTGATGGATGTAACATGGCGGGTGCACGCTGCAGCGGCGATGATGTCACGCGCCGGTCAGTGGGCGAGGGAATATTTATAATGTGAACGGATGCTAAAAGGAAGGCACGGCCATGACCGACTTGTGTGACCGATATCCGTGCTCCCCTGCGCCTGCCCTAGCACTGCCATTAGCGGTGTGTACGCCCCAACAATCGCTTAAACACTATTCCGATTTAGGTAAGTACCAGAAAATATTGATGTCCTTTTTAGTAGCCCACTGCAATCTTATTCAAACAGCCAATAGAGATGGCTTCTCTCAGAGACCGCTACAATGAACGACAATGGGGGATATTGTCATAACAATCACAATAACTGGCGGCTTAATGACCTCACTGCGAAATTATTATAGTCCCGAGTGGTTAGGTATAGTATAGGAGACCCAGATAATGTTAAACACCAAGAACGATGACAATAAAATGTGATAATAGGCAGAGGATCGTGAGGAAAGTTAATTTTCCTTTTAAAGTTCATAACTTTAATATATTGCACTGGATAATGGAGCACTTCCATTACTATATTTTTATTATCACGTACCTAATCGCTTGTGGAAGACCATAGACTGTGTTTATGGATTCTAGTTGCTAGCTCCATTACTTGCTTCAATAACCATGCAGAGATACGTATATAAATAATTTTACTCTAGAGAAAAGCTTTGCAGCACCTTTGTGATTTTAACTCGAAAAATAAAAGCTGTGTGGAAATTCCGTATTCATTTGTTTGTTTTGTAGCTTTTTATACGCGAGGTTTAAAATATTAAAAATCCATCAACTTGGATTATCCATTTATCAATCAACGTATTACGCGATCAGTTTATCGTGAATTTGATCAAAGTACCTTACGGATCAAATTGACGCCAAATTTATGGTGTGCGTAATCTCCGTTACGATTTGATTTGAGATATTTTGCTGTTTCATGTCTACAAAAATGAAGGTGTTTTATTTATTTTTTTGCCAGCAAATTGCACACCATTTAATACTGATTATAATTATGTATTTATTTCTGTGAATTGATTTTAGACATCACGTCAAAAGGGATTATTCTTTCTACAATAGAACCAAAAAGAGTAAACAATTGTTGCTGGTGTTTATACGCCTGTATACAAATTTTCAATTTCGCGAATTTGTATATCTAGCACAGAAAGGAGAGTTGTCACCAGTTATTTCAGTTGTCAGTCACGACTCGAATCCGGAGAGCATGAAAGTCATTTCGAAATGAAATTTTCAACCATTTTTTTTCCAAAGCTGTCTCTTATTGCACTTTTTCAGGTTCACAGCGCAGTATATATCGCACGCATGCGTTTTGCTTCGCATATTTCGCACTCGAGCGGTATGTAGGGCATAGATAACATAGGGGTAATTTCCGTAAGTATTTTTAATACCGATCGCATACGAATCTCAGTCTCTGGAGAGTGTCTAGAAGAGTTTGTGGATAAATAATGAAACATGTCTAATCTCTTTACAATTTTTGACAACTTTTTAACATTGATTGTGACTGAAACGAGATTGCAACTATATTTTAACATAATGTTTATAATTAGGTACAGGAATTGCCCTTTTGATATGTACCTACAGTGCATACTTAGTTCAAGATGTGTGTGAAGTTTAGTTATGTTTAATAATGCATTCGTGATGGCCCAGAGGTTAAGGCACCTACCTCTGATGCACGCGGTTGCGGTTCAAATCCGGGTAAGTACCAATGTGACTTTTTCAATTTATATGTACTTTCTAAGTCTATCTTAGACATCATTGACGTCGGTGAAGGAAAACATCGTGAGGAAACCTGGACTTACAGTTAATATAAGTTTTAAATCGCCAATCCGCCTTGAGCAAGCGTGGTGATCAATGCTCAAGCCTTCTCTGTATGAGAAGAGGCCTTTGCCCTGCAGTGGGACAGTAACAGGCTGGTATTATTATTATTAATAATGCATTGAAATTCCTGTGGTTATAAGTATTTTAGTGAAATTTTTATGTGGTTGTGATTATCACAAGATTTGTCATCGCTATCAGAATCAACAGTCCAAATAATTTGCTATCACCACTAAAGCTCGCAGTATGCACGAAATCAACGCAAATGACTGACTTCAATATTTCTTCTCTCTCGCACTATTGTATCATGCAAGATGTAGAAACGGGAAGGAAATTAAAAACTTACGAAGGCTTCGAACATAAAATCATATTCAATATATTCATGTTAAAAGCATAAGTATGAATTCAATTATCACAGTCAGTCAGCATAGATTAAAGGATTGAGTTATTGAGTGTTGTTTAAAATATTTAATTTAATTTTGGCGTTAATATTTTTTAATAAATAGTTACCTCACAAAACGTGCTAGTAACCACAGAATCATTTTAATAATTGCGGTTTCAGTATTTCTGTAATAATAGATATCTGTACTATATTTCAACAACAAAACAAGTTTTTGATTAATTAGTTAGTGTTGAAAAACGTTATTTGTACCTATGTAGGTATATTAAGCATTTTGCATGGAGAGTAATGACAATTATTTTCCCAACTTCTATGAAAATCTACCTACAATAGCTACCCTTACTCGCGCTAGCATTTGCAGGGTCGTCAAACAATCATGTTCCAAGAACTGACTTCAATTTATCTGTCAGCCTTGTTTTAGCGGAACGCAATTTTCAAAGCTGTACAAAAGCACTGTTCCGATCAAACCGTAGTACTTCTACTTAGTTCACTCAATTTATATGGAGCTGTGACATTATTGCATGCAGATTTTAGACTACGTTTACTTTGAATTTTAACTGATTATAACAGCGAAAAGTACACAAAACTAGGCTTTTAAAGTGTGTCAAGGATTTTGGTTTTTCAACACCAGAAGCAAGGCATTAAATAAAGTACTTCTAATTTCCAGGTTTTAATAAAGTAAAGATACCTTGACCTAGTACATCCGCTGCCGCGGAATGAGGTGCTGGCTAAATGAATATTCCGAAAACCGATATGAGAGCCAATAGACTTCAGCGGACAACGAATACCAGGAATACATGGCCCACATCGTTCCACCAATGAATACGCCCCTCACTTTTTGAGTGCCTTTTAAAAAAACGATACGGGAATATGCCGAATGAAAAGGCTGCCTTTCCCTGTCAATTACAACATACTTCGTTGGCCATGGCAATATACTAGTGAAGTGAAAATAAGAAGGTGGATAAGCATCAGTATTCAGTAAAGATCAGACCGAATCATATTTTACGACGTTATATCAGAAGATATATGAAATCGATGGACTGTGTTCACGTAACTGATAATATATTTACGAGTTTCGATGTTGTGTCTAGTAATTCTTTTATCTTGGACCTGACATTGTCGCGAGACAGCAAAAATACTTATTAAGTACATACTTGGGTGGTCTGTGTATCTCAAGAATTATCTCTTGCGTGGTCTTCTACTGGTGATTACGGCTTCAATTGGTCGATACATCATCTAAGATATCTTTTGATTATTATTAATTTTAAGGCGTCTGTTATAATTGATCATTTATATCTACATTAAAACCAAGTGTATGTTTAGTTCCTCTAAACTATATAATGAATTAATCGAAAAAGAACTGATCACTAATCAGTTGTCTCTGAAATGAAAAAGCATCCCACTATCGCGTCCTAGAATACGTCGAATAACTTGTCACCCTATATTGACTTATATTAATTAACTTGTAACTTAATATTTAAAACAAAGACCTGTATCGAAACAATATTTAATCATATTCGATTCACGTACCCAAAACAAACAACAGCACTTATCGAAACCCAATTTAAAACAACTATCTGTAACTGAATAACATCATAAATGGTTGAAAACTTTTGACTGGCTGCTGGGTTATAAGTACCTAATTTAGTTCTCTAATGAGTGCAATGGCGGCCAAAAAGTCATACCTATATTTCGGGTATAACTAGAAAAGTTACTGCTATGTGCCGGGAGCCTTCAGAGGTGTTAATTAATCGTGTAAAGGTAGAAGTTTTTGTAGATACCTACTTGATGTCCTCCACCAAGCCATCACAGCACAAAACCAGTTCCTCCACCAAAATTACATATATGTATGATACTTTTTAAATGTAACTGCTTGTTTTGTTACTTAAAATTTAACAAACGCTACGTGTTACGCTATTTGTGGAGTTCTCTCAGTTACTCGAGGACCCCATCATCAGATAAATAAATAAATAAAAATGTTTATTTCATCACTTATGACAATAACTATGTTAGGTTTGGAGTCACCTTTTAAGCAAAGATGTGCTTGCATTAGGTGGTTCCGCTCCTCCAGTTTACAATCGTTCTACAAATGTGTGAGAAATAAGCAAAAAGCAAAAAGATTCTAATTAAAAGAGACTAATTAACATTTTACAACCTATATAAGTAAGTATATTAGTAGTATATTGTAGTATGTTTGTTGTGTGCATATGTGTGGGTTCTAAGATCTAAGTTTTGATACAAATGGGACCAATCTGGTAATATACCGTATCAAATAAAAAAAGTATTTTGAAATCGGTCATCATAAATGACGGAGTAACGAGGTAATAAACCCTAAAAAAATACAACCGAATAGAGTAGGTACCGGCTCCTTTTTTGAAGTCGGTTAAAAACTGTTTGCAGTTAACCAGCATGCTGATAGCACTTCCGTTTAAATAAAGATTTGTATAGAGTCGTTAAGTTCTAAACCCGACCATAATTCATAATAAGCTATAGGTATACAAACGACGACCAAAAGCACTATGTGAATTATTATTTTATTCAAACGGCCATTATTACTATATACGCGGCAAACTAAGCCAGTCAAGCCATTTATTCCCAGAAATAGTTATTAAGTATTTGAATAGTTTATTTAGGAATGTTTACGTAACTTACATGACAACTGTTGCCCAAAATAAATCCCTATTGAAATAGGAACATAAAACATGTGGGACTCAATTACATTGAGTCCGTAACTGTCTGGCGGTTTAGAGTACTTTTACCTGGCCTACGCAAATGACGTCGTGTGGTGGGTCGTCGAGCTCCCTGAAATAGGTTTTAGCTACACGATGACTGAAGCATGCATGCCGTCTCGCATAATAAATTAATACATTGTTATTTATTTATTTAAAACTCTTAAACTATCATTACAGGTTTTGAAACCTAATGCGAAAGCTGTCTGGACTTTAAAAGAGACCATGACCCCTGAGTTTCTTTCGGCATTTCTTCTCAGGGATCAGTCACTTTGGAAATGCCATTTAGTTTTAAAAAAAATGACATGTAAAAGTATCTGGGAAGATCTACTTACAGAAATAAATATCATTTCATTTCATTACAGCGGGTCGCTAGTTCGTGTTAGGTTTTTGTTCTTAACATTATTCCCGTTTATGAACTGGGTAAAAAGTAGCATATCACTTGAGGTCAACCGCGCGTTAGATTTTAATGAAGAGAGCACGTGTAGGTACTTCATGTATTTGCATAATTTGTAAAGCCATTCAGTAATACACCGACGACGGCTGGTAGCTACACAAAGTACCTACTGTATACAATTATTTTTTTCCTAATTCAACATATCATGAGGCCTGTAATCCCCGAAGGGCTAGGCAGAGATGTACTTAGTAGTACACCCAGATTTCGCCTGCAGTTATGTTTAAGTCTAATGTAATAGAGGGCGAGACCTATTGCCATCGATCGGTCACAAATCCAGACTCCGGGCTGCTACTAGGAAATTCCAGATGGATAAACTCAATAACACTTTGCCTGACTTGGGGATCGAACAAGGGACCTCATGCATGCAGCAAAAGCGCTTGCTTTTCATTTTTAAAGTACGTAAATTCATTTTTAAAGTACGTAAGTGAGCTAATATAACTTATATGTTAGTAATTTATTATTTCAAATATACAGGGGGATGAATGACGTAGCATGTTCGTTAAAATCAATATGCTTTCACAGCAAATCCTCTTTTGCAGAATGCAAATAACCGCACTTTCAGAGAGAAATATTGTTTGATAATTTCAATTGGATTCTGTGAATTCAACGACCTCATTCAAAGAATTGTTCATTAAAATACCGTATTTATGCAATGTTTGCTGTTAAGAAGAAATGCACTACACGGAATATACTTTGCCTGGATTATTCGAATCGCTCCCGTGTTTAAAATAAATACCGTACTGAAACGTATACCTATGTATTTCATATCGGCTCTCGCGTCCATTGATATTCGTATTCGGGATGGTCACAATGGCTCCGTATAAAATAAATCCCACTGAATATTAGGTATCGGGAAACAATCAATTCCATTGAAGTTTATTCTTATATTTATGACTAGTTTTTTTCCTATACAATCTATCTCGCATGGCTTCCGCGATTGAGTAGAAATGGTTATTGCATAGTGGTACAACAAAATGATAGATATCGGCTATCGAAGCGTGAAGTAACTGTGAAAATATCTACTGTTGGAATTTTCCGATAAAGGTGTGTTTCCGTTTAACAAACGTCGAGTGCAAAAAGGGGTTATACAAGCGAACGCTTTACGAATGTTTTTAAACCTTTATGTTCGATTTTCGAACAGCAAAACTGTTTTTTTCCTTTTTCCTAATGGTACGGCTTCCTTACATAAGAAATTCGTGTTTACAATTCAAAATCGTTAGCAATTTAAGTTTCAGCAATAGGTTTCTTACGCAAGTTCTTAGGAAAAGTCAAATGTTAAGAAATCATGATTTCGCAATCAAGTTGTAATCGTGTGACATTATTAACTTTAATGTTGGGATCAAGGGCATTTTTCTAAAGTACAATGTTTAATGGAAAAAGTTTTAATGGGATTTCATTTGAACGAAACGCTTCTTACGGCAGTCAGTTATGGAATCGTTTCTTGTCTCAACCTAGCCGGAGGAGTGGGAAATTTGTTTAGTTTTATCTGTAGGTACTAAACAAGTCATCATTGACATCGGTGAAGGAAAACATCGTGAGGAAACCTAGACTTATAGCTAATATAAGTTTGATATCGCCAATCTGCCTTGAGCAAGCGTGGTGATTAATGCACGAGCCTTCTCTCTATGAGAAGAGGCCTTTGCCCTGCAGTGGGACAGTATTTTTTTTTAATAAACAATTGCTTTGAAGAACATATCAACCTATTTCATCTTTACATATAGGTGCTATGTTTAATAATGCATTATTAAAATCTAAGAAACATAGAATAAGTACTAACCTCCCTTTTACTTAAATGAATTAATACAATGTAATCTCCTGTGGCTATAAAATATTTAAACAAGCCCGCACAAAATGTACCTATGGGAGAAGCCCGCGGGAAAAGCCATTCGATCAATTTAACTGAAACCTGCCTGTTTACCACAAGCACACATTGAGATAAGAACTTTCCACTTTCATGAGCATTCTGTGAATTCCATTGATAAGTTTATAATATTTAGACATAGCTAGGTGTACTAACTTTCTACGGGTAGTACATACACCTGGCTCAAGGCGACGCCTCGAGAAACAACTTCAATAGATACCAAATTCGTAAATTCCTAGTTAATATGTATATTCGTACTTTACCAAAACTTTTTTGTTGAGAACGTGATCCGAATGATCAGTACATTTATTTGAAAAGGAAGAAAAGCCTATAAAAAGAAATCAAATTGTATTATAAAAGGCTGGAGTTATTGTAGAAAGTGAAAAAATTAAGCTCTCACACAGGTAAAAGATAAATAATATCCACATTGAAAATGTAATACACCAAATAATTGGAAAATCGAATGAAGAAACGATTTGTATGAATGAGGAAAAACGTTGTAATGTACACCTCCGAGTTATTTGACAAGATATTTCTTTCTGCATTTTTATTTTACACTTTACTTTGTAAGCCGTGCGTCTAAGGCTAGACATACGAATAGGTTCGCGTAGAGAAACGCAGCAAGTCGACGGCCGGACATAAATTAAGAAAGAATGGTCGAAGTCGTGACTGTAATGGCACATTGAACAGATTAAACGCCTATAGACGTTAAATGTTTCGATCTCGCGATCTGGCTCAATGGTTGTAGGTACTATTTTCCCGATCCTTACTAGATTCACATCCTATTGCTAACTTTAAAAGATATTTTAAAATTAGATTTTAAAATTAAAAATTAAGTTTTGTTTGAATGATACTTTAAATAACAAATTCATTATAGCGTTATATATTTAGATTTGCATTACTTTTAAAAATGTAATTGAATCTACGATGTAACCCACGCGTTATTTTAATACAAAGCCTTTTAATAAATACCTTTCACAAATCACGTTAAGTGTTTCTTGAAAATCTTGTAAAAGCTTTCAGTGAATAAAAAAGGTTGTCACTGAAACACCGTAGAAGCAATGTTTACGTAGCTCGGCTGTTAAAACAATAAAAATATACCTTATGCATAGTTAATATGTAACTTACCCTGAGGGCAGATCAGAGGCTCCCTTTGTACCTGAAAATATGTTAAATAAGTTAGGTTTGTTTAACTTTGATGAGGGTACACGAGACATTTTTGTCTTAAATTTACGGAAAGATATAGGAATTCAAAGCGTTCAGGGGATAATTGAAGTGACATTGCCTGAATTGTTTCAGCCCTCGGGGGTACGACAGGTTATTTTAATATCGTAACACGGGTTTATTTTAGCACTTTTGAGATAATACGAGGTAATCGTCTTTAGACTGATATGTAACACCACTGTTTTACAGCTACCCGTGGGATAAGGATAACTCCTTTGAATCCACATTCTACGTAGGGTGACAAGATAGTTATCTTAGGTAAGAACACTGTTTAGTTCAAGTACCTAATACTGTAAATGAATTTTATCATGTTTGGATGTGCCTAAATGTTTAACACAGTGCTTCATTAAATAAATAAATAAATAAATATTAATTTAACAAACGATCGTGTTCATCGCACAAACATTTGTCTTGGGTGGGAATCGAACCCACGACCTCCGGCATAGCAGTCAGGGTCACTAACTACTAGACCAAATAGTCATTATTTATACATAGTTCAACAACCAGAATTGTTTCATCCCATTTATAAAATCAAATTACGGAATATTTCAGACGAGAGTATGTGAACCGAACGCCGTTTTTACAAGTTATTATTTTAGGTATTCGTACATACCTACATGATAGCTATTCATGATAAATCTATACATATAATAAGACTGTAAAAAAACTGTGTCTGTACATTGAATATATTTAAAAAATAATAATTAAGGGGGGTTTAGAAACAGTAATAGAGCACGAATCCAAAAAAAAAAGTCTGTCTGTTTGTCTGTTTGTCTGTTTGTCTGTTTGTCTGTTTGTTTGCACACGCTAATCTTCGGAACTACTGGACGGATTTAAATGATTTTTTTTTTGTTGTATAGATATTAAGTCTGGTCAACACATAGGCTATAATTTATCTTGGAAACTGGAACACCTGATGCTGATCCGCAACAGACCAGCTAAACTATAGGCGATACAAAAATGGTCCCATAGCAAAAATTGTTCCACGTGATGAGCATTTTCTGTTGAGAGAATAAATTTGAAGATCCGGAACACCTGATGCAGAACCGCAACAGACCAGCTAAACTATAGGCGATACAAAAATGGCCCCTTAGCAAAAATTGTTCTACGTGATGAGCATTTTCTGCTGAGAGAATAAATTTGAAGATCCGGAACACCTGATGCAGAACCGCAACAGACCAGCTAAACTATAAGAGATACAAAAATGGTCCCATAGCAAAAATTGTTCCACGTGATGAGTATTTTCTGCTGAGAGAATAAATTTGAAGATCCGGAACACCTGATGTGGAACTTCAAGAGCCCAGCTACACTATAACATGTATTGGAATGACGTCTTAGCAAGAGTTGTTCAGCCTTATGAGCACTCGCTGTTGACGTATAAAAATCGAAGATCTGGAACACCTGTTGTGGAACTCCAAGAGTCCAGCTACACCATAACTCAAATAGGAATGACGTCTTAGCAAAAGTTGTTCGGTCTGATAGGCATTTCCTGTTGACTTATAAAAATCGAAGATCAGAAACATTTGATATAGAAATTAAAACTATCACTAATTTCATTGCATAATTATAAAATAACATAAGTAGGAGGTACTACGCGGTGAAGGCGGGAACAGTTCAGGACTGATTTTCGATGACGATGGTATATCGTTGAAAATTAGACTCTACTGGCTAAAACTCCCATTTTTTTATCGTATGCCTTCGCGCTTATGTTATTTGAGTGTTTAATTTCCTTTTCCATTTATCTTCGTTACACGGTAGCTTACCCGGTAACGCAGGGGAGCAGCCACTTAGATTTTAATTGATCAGGTATCATCACAATAAAACTATAACCATGCCTAGAAAGAGGTCAAATTTTTCCCAATGTTCCAAAGGCGCTAAATGATTAAAGACCATAAGATCCCAGCAATCTACCGAAGAGCGTTAGGAGAGACTTGATGCTGTTCGAGAACATGAGGCTGCCACTCGCTCCGTGGAAACTTCTTGGGATCGCGAAGCACGCCTGCATTCTCAGCGTATTTACGCATCTACATCCAGGTCTCTAGAGACCAGTGAAGAATATGTGCGCGACTGACCGCTGATCGTGAACATCATGCACTGTCTCGCGAGTTGGAGACGTTCACGGAAAAAGCATGACGCTTGAGTTTTCAGCGTATATTCGCATCGACTCTAGAGATAAGTGGGGGAAGGAGATGCGCGACTGACCGCTGATCGTGAACGTCACGCAACATATTATAGGCTATAATTTATTTTGGAAAATGGAACACCTAAAGTAAAAGAGATATAAAAATGGTGCCATTGCAAAAACTATTCCACGTGAAGAGTGTTTTCTGCTGTGAGACTAAATTTGAAGATCTGGAGCACCTGTAGGGGAACTCCAAAGCCCAGAGACAATATAACATATACATAATAGAAATGGCGTCTTAGCAAAAGTTGTTAAGTCTGATGGCATTTCCTGTTGACCAACAAAATAAAAAAAATCTGGAACATCTTGAATCGTCTCGCGCATCCCATTGATTTCCCGTCCCCGGGCTTATAGAATTCGACATTAGATGTTTCAGATCTTCGATTTTGACGACCCCGTTGTCGCTGGCATAAGCAACAGGATCCGCGTACGAAGTCGCGGGCAGAAGCTAGTCTCTAATATAATTCTCGTATCACAGTGTTTGTAACAACACTCCTCCAAAACTGCTTCACCGATTCTTATGAAATTTTAAGAGTATATTCAGTAGTTTATCATAATTACTGAAGTCACTGAAGAATTTTCATTCACATTTATCATAAAACAAAGCCTCTAAAGCAAAATAGTTCACAATGTTTTTTATCGAATAGCTAACTTAATGGGTAGAAATTAATATCCATGAAATGTAAAAACAAAAACAAAATATATACGTTTATGCTTTGCCAGTTTCATGTACTCTTGAACATTTAACTCATAGAGACATACACTACATTTACAATTTACAATAGCATTTGACAGAAGTAAAAAAAAGTGATTTATAGTGCACACTTTGTACCGAAAGTACAAGTAGGTAAGCATGTTACAATTACGATAGACGCCGAATTTATGATTATCTATTTTTACAGCAGCTGACACACTTAGTTGTAACTATTGGAACGATTTATTTTAAGTACCTAAAGATGTGGATTTCATTTAGTTATATTATTTAATTTTAGTTGACAAACAGAGTTTCAATGATAAAAACCTCAAAAAAGCAGGGATGAACAATATATGGACGCATTCTTCAATTCACTTTTATTCTTCTAAATCCTACTTCCTACTAATATTATAAACGCGAAAGTTTGTGGATATGGATAGATGGATGGATGTTTGTTACTCTTTCTCGTAAAAACTACTGAATGGATTTTAATAAAATTTTGTATGGAGTTAGCTGACACCCTGGATTAGCACTTAGGCTATTATTGGCGGCTTTTTATCCCTGTATTTCCACGGGTACAGGACCTACGCAGGTAAAACCGCGGGACATCAGCTAGTTTAAATTAAAACAATGTGAATAAAATTGTTTTCACTTATCTTTACAATAAAATGTTCTGCATTCCTGCTTCTGCGAGTCTCTTTTTTCTAATGCTATTATTATGTATTTTATTAATGGCGTATCATATTTTATTCAACATACAACCTGACATAGACGATAAAACGGCTAATTGCAAAACACACAAGAAACTTTGATTTTCTATCCACCTTCACATACAACAAATATAGGTACTTAAACAGTTGAAGACAAGACTAAACCTTAAGCACATTTATGTAATATTTTGTCATAAGATACACACATTATTATAAAGTGAAAACATTTATTTCAATTAGACCGTTAAAAGGCACTTTTGAGCGTCATACTTAAAAGTTAATTTAAGATTGCCATTCAATGTGGCAATGCGGCCAGTCTTTTGGGCACGTTTCCCGTTGACAGCGATACGGATGAATTTTTTGATGCCTTATAATTATTTTACTTTTCTTTCTGTTTTAAATTATAGTAGTATTTAAATAAAGTTACATTATTTCTCGTAAAAAAAAATCTACATGATATTCCAATAGCCATTCGATTAATAGGGGATCTCCGGGCAAAACCCCACATTACACCACCAACTAAAGAACCGTGAAGTGAAGAGGAAAACTTCCACCAAGAGACGCAACCCACTCATTTGCACCAGTTTGAATCACTTTCTTTTTGTTAAATAGTAATGGTTTTGGCTTAAATGGCTCATATCTTACCTCCCAAAAATATTTAATTGGATTCGAGTAACTCCTGCTTCTAAAATGCCTTGCCAATTATTGCCTTATCACATGGGGTATGTACACAAGCAAGACGTTCTAAATGAAAGTGGAGCTTGCACAATGGGCCTTTTAATAAGAAACTCAATGTGCTTGTCGACACACTGTGCCAAAATAGTTGTGTCTACGTGTACCTACATACGCGTACGTATACATATCGACCGTGGCTAATAAACCCAAAACAATTAAGCTAAACTGTCATAATCCGAAATAAAACAAATAACCTTGTTTCAAATAACTTTTGATCATTCCTTAGGAATCTTACCGACTGATGTATTAAAATAAATACTATCTTTTAAGACGAAGAGCCTAGTCTCCACGACATAGGGAAACCTAGTGTGGAAATCATAACTATCTCAGTTATGGAATGTCTTGTAAACTATAAAGATTTTTTTATTATTGATTTATTATCTATCATTCAATGAATACTCCGAAACCAATAATAATTTTATCTCTCATCAAACGAAATAAAGTTATTACAGGGTCGCTCTGTTAGAACCGCCGCGATCAATAAAAGGTAATACTTTTAACGATGCCAAACATTTATTCAGACCAGCAATTAAAATAATAATGATGTACCTAATTACGCTTTCATATAATTTTATCCAATTGCTAAGAGCACAGTTATGATGCCGTAATTATATTCAAATTCGTGAAATCTTATAATAGATGCGTATTAATTGAAGGGGGTTACCGTCTACGCTAATGAAATAAATGAATAGAAATTGCACTTAAATTCGCACTCGCAAAGATTTTACGGAACAAGAAACAGCAGGAAATGAATTTTCTTCGGCGGCCACTCAAAATATTCGTTTGACGCGAGATAGCTGCCACGTTTCGCGAAGCCGACCTCTTTAGTTTTGTTTTAATAATACTTCAATGAGAGCTCGGACAGTTTTTATTTAAAAATATTTTTATCTTCCAGATATTCTTTGAAAAGAAATTATTTAAAGACACCTTACATAAACTATAACGAAAGTCAATGTTTGGTCAAACTTAGTAATGATCATGTAGGCAGGCATACGATGTTTTAGTTGGTTGGTCTTGGACTACTTAAGTTTTAGATAGGTCAAGTCCAATCGTTCCCAAAGGCGTTATAAGAAGATACTCTGTTATAACATGCCCACGTGTTTTTGTATAATGCCCAAATTAAGAATAAAGTGGAGAATAGCATACAAAACCATCACTAAAAGCTTCACTGGAACAAATAAATTCAGGAGACTTTGTAGTAAAAAATAATACATTCATAGACTCACGCCTTTTTTCCATGGAGGTAGGCAGAACTACAGAATGCCAAGTGCTACGATTCTTACATACTTCTTTTGCTTCGTTTATATTCATACAACTTGTCATACACACACGCCGAGTAACAAATAATGTCATTTGATTTTGTTGTTAATCGATTGTGTGTAGTGTGGCAAAACAAAATGAAATCGTTAGGTATATATCTTCTCCCTACTCAATATCCTCGATTTAGGTAGCGAATTAAAATAGGTACTATGGGCAGATGAGGCTTACGACTAATAGATTGATTACTTCACATGAGCCGGCCCAGGCAACCGAGACGTTAGCTTTACGACGGCCCGTCCGATCTCCGCCCACGGTATTAGGTTTGCGCCTTAATCAACTTTCTTTTGTATATCACAAAATGAAGGAGTGAACTTTATTTCCCGGAAATCGTTCTATCATTTTACTCAAGGAGTTGTGGCGCTATTTGTACTACCATTCTGGTTATTAAATAAGTACTAGGGATATTAACTTTACATGCATACATAAACTCACACCGTTTTCCTCAATTTGGGTTGGCAGACACTATAGAACGACCACTGCTCAGTTTTTTTATTTATTCATCCTTCCTGACTGTTCGTACTCATATCTATATCTTTACTTCTATACTAATATTATAAAGGGGATTGGGTTTCATTGTTTGTTTGTTTATTTGCATTGAATAGGCTCCGAAACCACTGGACCGATTTGAAAAAATCTTTCACCGTTGGGAAGTTTCACTATTTCCGGATGACATAGGCTTCTTTTTATCCCTATATTCCTACGGGAACGGGAACTACGCGGGTGAAACCGCGTGACGTCTGCTAGTGACTAATAAAGTTAAAGTGTATGAAGGCGGTCCTACTTTTACCATTTTTAATTGCGAATCATGTACACAAGTTGTTATATTTCAATATTTTTTAATAACTCACAGTGTATAGGGAAGAAAGTTGTATTCTTTCCAATCAATAATATACTGAGATATGGCATTAGAGAATGAAATCGATAATACGCTGCACGGGCTGCGTACGCACGAACTGCACAAAACGGTCTCAATAAGTTAGGTTCACCCTTAGGTCATTATCTATTACATTGACCTATATATACCATTAGTCGACCATTTATTTTTATGGTTATTTATTCCGAACAAAAGAACACGATATGACGTAGACGTTGACGAGCGTGACTTACAATCGTAACTTAATATTTCATACAAATATTTACTTGTAATATGTAACATTACCTAATGAACTTCCAAAAGCGGGATATGACGGGTCTTCCAACATGTCGACTCTCTCGAGGTGTCGACTCGTGATATCATATTTAATTAAACAATGTATTTCGTACATAACTTTGCTTAACACAACTAATTACTTAAGGATAACTTGAGGAACGCTTATAAAGAGGTTCAGAAAGTGGAAGTGTCAGCCGTAAATTACGAGACAAGTAATTAGCAACATTATCCATATGTAAGTTTCCCGCGGGTAGGCTCGTCACTCCGCAATGAAAACAATGCATACATAAACAGAGGCGGAAATCTTAACCTAACTTGATCTAGTGTTCTCTTTCAATCACAAATTTAATGTATTTAAATAATTACTTGATCAAAATCATAATCAAAATCCAAAAATCACTTATTCAAATTAGGCTGAAAATCAGTACTTTTTGAATGTCAACAACGCCCGCCCTTTACCGCTTCTTAGGGCGGGGGCACACGATGCGTTGCGGCAGCGGTGCGGTGGCAGAGCGGTGTCGCTGCGTCGTCTTACATAGTGATATCTGTGGCATGTCACACAATGCGCTGCGGCGCCGCCGCCGCACCGGACTTGCAACCACCGAGACGATACGGGGAGGGGTGAATGCGTTGCGACGCCGGAGTGGCACCGCTCAGTTGTTATTCGAAAGAACTTGTAAAACCTCTTTTCTCTAACAGCAAAGCTTTATATTCTTGGAGAAAAACCTGTCCATCACTGTTCCTTAGTGCAATACCGGGACTGATCCAGTATTGTCGTACGCCAACAACAGACGTATTTTACGATCCATTTTTATTAACAGACTGTCCAACGCTGCTGGGGTGCCAGCGGCGCCGCTGCGACATAACCGCACGTGTGCCCGCCGATACGGTGAAATCTTTGCGGTGCGGCGCCGCAACGCATCTTGTGACTTGAAACACTTAAGAGGGGCTTAAGTGTTTTCTGGAATGAAGTAGCGGAACGAACTCCCCATCAAAAATCACGACTATCAACATAATACACCTAATCACAAAGTAGTTTTTGAAAACAATTACTGAACGTAAGTTTCTACAATTGGTAGCCTAACCGTGTACGTAGATGTACAACTTGTACCTTATGCACGAATTAGATTAATAGTATCTAATAATGACTAATTAACGTTATCCTTCTAATCTCTGCACCACTTCTCCAGACAATTAAAAACATAAGCATTATTTTAAAACATAGGTAGTGTTTGTTAATAAAACATTTAACAACTTGTAGAATTTATAAAATAAACAATTTCAATTGCAAATGGAAAATACCATGGTGATTTGTAACAAGTTAATAACATTTAGGTACCCGCATCGAAGTCTGTATATACATATTATACTCACAACGATTTTCTACTACCTATCTAAGCATTTATCGCTTCTCTCCCTTCATAAGTCTCTGTCAATATTAGTTTATAACATTACTAAACCCTTGCCAAAATCGAAGCTGCTTACCTTAGGCCGGTAAGCAGCCAGGCTTAAATCTGGCCGCCCCGAGACGACACGGCCCCTCAGTTCAAAATGTCACTGTCACAATTTGTCGTCAACGCCAAAATGCGATAAGTTAGTTCAGAAAGATGAATGGATGATAAAACCCCTATCCTTTTGAATAAGTCGGAGTAAATTGGAAATCTTGATGACGTCGCAGAGCTTAAGAACCGAAGCTATGTGTTGTTCGCTTACGCTTCGCACTCGAATGAATCCGAAGTCAAATCTAATACAGGTTGTATTTTAATTTATGACAAGATTACCGCTCGAAACATTGCCACTGTTTTTATTTCAACGTTTTGCTACTTTACATTCAGAGAATTAAGGAGATTGTTGGAACTCAAAAATTGTTTATGTAGGTATTTATTTAATTAACTCTTTACACTTACCTACTGTATCTAGATTATTATATATCTTGCTTGCTACAGTTTGTTTATATTATCTTAAACAAACTGTAGCAAGTATATCTAGGGAACTGTCAAAAATTTGGATAAATTATACACATCACATTAGAATCAAATACCTAATTTGTTTTAGCTATATTTAAATAAAGTGCAATCTTCATATACGAGTAAGTCATTATATTCAACGTTTGACTACATTGATTCAATGAATTAAGAAAATGCCATTATGAGCCTATTATATATCTTGTAGGCATGCTTAACTGAGTGAATTTCTCCAATGAAACTGAATGCTTTCAGCACATCGTAACCGCACTCAGGAACTGTCAATTTCGCAACAATTATGACACTGACAGCTCTTGAAAACGGTTTAGATTTGCTAATTACGTCATACGTCTTGATTCGTTGTTGAATAACGAGCTAAGAGTTAGTTTTAGTCCTATTTCTTTTTACATAAAAATCCCGCTGTATACATTGACCGACGGACATACGCACAAAGATCGCATGTGAAACTCTTTCATGAATTATAGTCACACATGTGGAGAAGTAAACGCGATAGTTAACAACAGGGAACAGCTGTTTTGGCGATATTGCCTCGTTCCACGCGAAACGTCCAATGCTTACAAAATACACTATGCTTCGACAAATCGATACCTGCCGCCAGCCATCACAGCGACGTTATATTTGTACTATATGGATTCACAGTTCACTTTGTAGGTACTTACTTACATTTGTAGATATACCATACCACTAGATATAGCAATGCGTTTAATATCATTCAGGTACACCGTACACGTGCAGAACTATTTTAGTTCTGGATCAAAAGCGACTGCATTTTTAGCGTGGGAGTGAAATAATATTATGTTCATTTTGTAAAATGAAAAGGAACGCGTGCACGAGCTTATGTAAAACCGATACGATGTCGTTCAAAGTATACGGTTTATAATATTATGTTTATATAACCTAGGACCATAGCCGTGATGCGCCTGACAGAACTATATGCGTAATTATAATGCTTTGAATCGTGTAAACGCATATTTATTTAAATTGAACTTAAATAAGGCTGTGTCACCGACTTGGTTGCAAAATATTTCCGCAAACAACTACCCTTTACCGCTTTTAACACAAGAAGCGCAACAACGCAAGAAAAAACCCCAGCTTTCATAAGTTACTCGTAATTATCAATTTCTCCAATATTTTTACAAGGCAGCATTGTGTTGGCGTACTAAAAGTTATGAATTATGTTGCCCAAGACGTCAATTTCGCTTTATTTCTATCGTGAAAACTCAGCGCGTTCTCATTTACATACACTTTGCTGACCCAACAACGATAAAACCCTTTTTATCGCAGTAAAAAGGATTTCTGAGGTTCTACAAAGAATTCTTTACTGTTTAATAGAAATCGGAACAGTTAACAGACCATTCACTGGGATCCGTCATTCAAATTGGCGTTATTATTTGATCAGGGCCAGATGGTACAAATCTTCACTCATTTAACACAATATCGACTGAAAAATGTCTTATCATTGTTCATTCCTTTTCAGTCAATTATGGTATTAACTATCATTCATTCACATAAATTAGTTCTAATAGCAATAAAAGACAGTAGATATAATTGGGTGAAAAAATACAGACAACAAAACAAAAGCACATTCATAAATTTAAAAAATATTAGTAATGCACTTAGTTTCATGTAGGTAATTGTAATAAAAGTCATAAGCCAAGTTCCCTCTCAACTGCGTCGGTACAAAATAAACGCAGGTGTTAAAAATATCAGCCCGAGTTTCCAAAGTGATTTGCATACTAAATGTAAAGAAACACAAAAGACGTAAGAGCCTCGGCTTGATCGAATCGCATGAGAATAAACCACACGAGATGAATTTGTACCTGTTCATAAAACTTGAGAAAGTCGATCGCGGCAAAATATGCACGTTTCAATATATATAAAGTGATGTAACAAATGCACCTAGTTCCCGATTCAGATGGGAGCGATAAAAATTCGCTGATCATCGAGAAGGGGTCGGGCGTTCAAACGACGAGGCGTGCCCACCCAACCATTTATTTTCGATAGTTCTAACTAAATGTAGAAAATATAGCTTCCCGTTACCGACGAACACTAATCCAAATTGTCAGTGGATATCAAAATTGATTGTTGACACTTTTTATCGTTCAAATTTACGCGTTTTTGGTCCAGTTTTTTTATTACGAAGTCCAATCACTGTTGAATCTTTTATTACGATTGGCACAACATTACGTAAACATTCGGTCCTTTCCCAAACTTTATTTTTTGCCCAAAGTACGTATTATTTCATCGTAAATTGAACCTTTCTACTTTTTGAGGTTACGTAAGAGCGTGCCTATAAGAAACGTAGGTTCATGTGTGACAAAGGAAGGTATCTACAAAAATTGTACGATTTGAAAACTATACATACATTATATGATATTTAGTGACACTTTTAGTTTCTCATTCCTTTTTACATACAACAAAATGAGATCAGCAACAATAATAAACTTCTACAAAGAAGTTATTTGTTACAAATACTCAAAAGATTTCCTCAACAAAGCAAATTACCCACTATAGCGTCGCATATTCCTACATTTAAGATTATAAAATCTGTAGAATCACACAATGAGAACAATACAAAATAATGTTATCATACGGCGTCTTACATATTTATTGAGTTGTTATAAAACAAGTTAATTAATTGCAACACGTTTTATATAATAAACACGTCATGCATTCCTCGGTGAACTACTAAAATGAACGCAGAACGAGTGGTGCTTTGAATCAGGGACATTGAGGCAATTGTATCATAAATGTATCAAGATACGTGTCTCGTATTGGTACAGAGAGCGACGCTATCTGACCTGCCACGTTCGACATACACCACCGACGCAAGCTGCTACTTCACATTTATATACCTAAGTATATCGCTTTTTATTCATATAAATTGCACGATTTAGTTCCGTCAAGTGGACCACTAGACGTACGGCGCTGCACCACCGGTACAAGGGGGACATCCCACCCACCGTGCCTACTAATAATTTTGGAAACACCTTCATTTTGAGTACAGCTAAGGAATGGAATTTTCCGGCAGGGGATTCCTTGTTTCGGGTTGGGTTGTAGCAAAGACATTCAATACCTATAGACCGGACATCACAAACAAAATTTTCGTCCGAAAAAGTGTGTCCTACCGGACACAAGTCTATGAGTTTTTTTTAGTACGCTCCGCTGCCGCTCCAACATTCATATATTATTCTAGATGGCGTTACTGAGACATGGGATCAAAGTTTTTCTATGACATTTCCTTGACATGCCCGCTCTATAGTCTTTTGGGTTAAAGCTATCAAGCTACAACCTAGGCCTTTAAGTCACTAGTGGGCAGATTGCTTCTAGGCAGGCGTGCTTCATTATCGCTTATCATCAGGTAAGATAGTGACCAAACGCGTGCCTATCAATAATAAAAAAAAAACTTGTGTAACGATGGTTGTCCTCCATAAACTCTGAAACTACTTAATATTTTTTTTTATAGTTTTGGATTACTGTGTGTAATTTGCTCCAAATTACACAACACAAACAGTTGTAATAGGATAGTTTTTATGTTTTGATTTATTACCTCAATATTATTGTTTGCCAAATTAAATAATTACCAATAATAACCAATTATAAATAAGTCCATGATTTTAAATCAAATGAAAGTGTAAGTTAACCTATTAAAACCTTTGAACCATTACAATGCCTGGCCAGGTCTACTAATATAAGTATAATTTATACACATATGGCTTAATTTCATAGTAATAACAAAGGTTATTTTTCGGAACCTACTTCATCTTTGAAAGTTCCCAATCGATCTTGATAACTTCACACGCGTAAAGTAACTTTAAATGATGTTTCAATATTGACTTAAGCTAAAGCTCTCGCACTCACATAACAAATTCCTCTCAAGAGCGATGTTGACACTTTCGCCGATACTACAGGCTTGCGCGTAAGTCACGAAGGGATTACAGTTACATTGTTATTTTTTTATTTATTAATAAGATTAAATAAATATTCCACAACTTTCCCACAACGCCATCTAGTCCCAATCTAAGCAGCGCTTGCGCTATGAGTACTAGATAACTCATAGACATACTTAAATTATATATTTTTAAATACATAGCTACATGTAAATTAAAATAAATTAAACCCTTACATAGAACAAATGATCTTGCTCATCACACAAACATTTGTCTTAGGTTTCGAGTTGAGCTCACGATTTGTGACAAATGCTTGCACTGACTGATCTGGTCCCCTCATATTATCTTTGTGGTTCTTTCCTCAAAATACCATTTCAGACACGCATGCATAGTTCTTAAATGATCTGACTTACATAAAATAAATAAAAAATAAAAATAAATAAAGCCTGTGGCTTTGGTGGTTTTGTCTTATTCATGATGGGCCACCGACTTCCAAATTTAGAGTTATTTTACACCGTTTAGTGTTTTTTTTGAAGTCGGTTTTATTTTTTGCAAAAAAGTTTATAATTTTTTTTCCATTTTTAGTTGTTCCCATACAAATATTTGCCATGAATTTATTTTATATTGTTAATTGTTAACAAACAAAACATGTCATGATAATAGGGTTATCCACTTATCCCTAATAAATGAAAATTAACATACCTAACTGTCGAAATCTAGGTATATTTTACACATCTGCGTACCCCTCAGAGCATACAGGCGTGATGATACGTCATGATGTTGTATAAACAATAAACATCCAAGCGATTCCAACAATCACGACAGATTTGTCAGTCTATTTTTGAAGAGTTCCATTCTATATCTCCGAAGATCAGCACCAGATCTTCACCAAATTAAAATGGGACCACCTCAGGAGTATACTCTTTCAAATAAAAAAAGAATTTTGAGAATCGGTCTACAAATGGGGGAGAAATCAGGTAAAAAGAAAAAAAATACATACACACGAACACAGAACCTCCTACAGAAAAAAAAAAATACATACACACGAACATAGAACCTCCTCCTTTTTCGAATTCGGTTAACAATGAAGATGAATATGAAATGACGGTGTGTATGGAAGAGGGAGACATGCTGCGCCGACCCCAAATAAATTGGGATAAGGGCATTAAGATGGCGTCATAACTGCTATTTTCAGGGTTATGGATCTAGTCCAGAACATTTCTCACTACTTTCTAAAGAGCATTAGGTGTCTCTACTGGATTTTCAAATCGAATGTTAGCCTTCAACTGCCCCATAGCCCTTGCCCTATTTTTTGCCTACACATGAGCATCTTGACCAATAAAGAAAATATAATCTAGCGCTGTTAAATCAAGCGAATAAATGGGCCACTGAAATGATAAATGTCCAAAGATTAATTTACAATTCTATGATTTTGGTATGTTCGATGACAGTTAATAAATGAATCTTGATAAATTACCAAAACACATTTTACGATTTGTAAAAAAAATAAAAGGTAGTCATGCAAATAATGTTACATTTGTTTTCAAAACACTCTCTTTCTCTCTCTCTCTCACTCGCAGCCGGCGTAAAAAAAAAATGGGTAGTCATGCAAATATAGTAGGGCAAATGTTACATTTGTTTTCAAAACTCTCTCTCTCTCTCTCTCTCTCTCTCACACACACACACACACACCCAGTGGGCGTCTTATTACCTTTTTAAAGAGAGCTTAACCTTAAAGTAACACAATTTACTTCGGTTTAAATAACAAACCAACCAGTCAGTCCCCACCTTGCTGGCTGGCTAATCTTTTCAACATAACTCAAGCTCGTGTAACTCGTGCTGACGCGAGATACGAATAATATAGATAAGTATAAAAGGTGTATATTTGAGCAAGTAAGCTTCCAGAGATTGTTTATCTGATCTTGAACCTAAAACAATAAAAAGGATACTTTTATCGAAGCTTTTAACCTTGACTTGCTTTTTGTCTGGAATGTATTAAGTAAACTTTTTCAGGGAGAGTTTGCGTACAGTGGTTCCTTTCTACACTTACTAATCCGCGGTCAAAATTATGTTTTACTTTTTTATTAAATGACTAGCTTTTGCCCGCGGCTTCGCCCGCGTGGATGTCGAACTTCCGTCCCCTATGTTTTCCCTTTAAGGGTTGAATTTTCAAAAATAGTTTTTTATGGAAGACTTACTCTTCACTAAGAACACCCCTTCAAGTTTCATGTCTCTAATACCAGCGGTTGGGGCTGTGCGTTGATATATAAACGTAATAATTTTAGCATAATACTTCCGGATAAACTACTTTCAAAGTTGATCCTTCCGATATGTATGCATAAAGATTTCTGGAACTACGGACCCGGGAAAGAGCGCCGTACAACTGACCATATGTGTAAAACAACTGATACTAAGATCAACCTGCCCAGGCATATTATAATTGATTACCTACAACCGTACCAAGTTTGGTTAAAATCCCTATAATAGTTTTTGAACTATGCGTGCACATACAGACAGAAAGACAAAACATTCACTAATTGCATTTTTGGCATCAGTATCGATCACCAATCGTATTCCAACATTAATTTTGAATAGATAGGTATTCAATGTGCATAATTATCTTCGTAGTGTGTGATAGTCCATTGAATTGTATGGCGAGCGATATTGTATCTTAAGATTAAATATTATTATATCTTTAGCCGTGTGCCCTTTGGTGAACTCCACTGCGGGTGACGTAACCTACAACAAACTTATTATTTGCGGTTGGTACAGTAGTCGGGTCTAGGGATCGAACCGCAAAATTAAGTTTGTTTTTTATTGTATATACTTTTCCGGGATAAAAAGTACCCAGTGTGGTGCCCAGGATATCAAAGAATAAGTATACCAAGTTTCATCGTAATCGAACCGGTAGTTTTTGCGTGATACCTGAACATACAAACAGACAGACAGACAGACAGACAGACAGACAGACAAAAATTTTTTTAATCATATTTTTGGGTTCGGTGTCAGTCTAGTAACACCCCCTGCTATTTATTTTTTTGATATTTTCAATGTACAGAAATCTTACTTCTACAGATCTATTATAAGTATAGATACCTATAGATATAGATAATACTTTAACAACACGCCTGTAATCTAAAATAAGGACAACTATATGTATATTGCCTTAAGATGATGAGAAATTAATATTCATAATGGGTAAGGGTCTTAACTGACGCGAATTTAAAAGATTGACTGGTAGAAAATGCCTATGGCATTAAGTCCCTGTTCATTAATGTGCTTGAAGTATTATTATTTTTTTTTTTTTTTTTTTGAAAACTAGAACTGTTTTCTTTTGCATATTCGTGTCAGTTAAGACCCTTTCTAGTTCAGTTACAATATGATATGTATATGATGGATATGTATTTTGTTTCCACTACATAAAGTGTACCAGTATTTAGGATTTTTGCAATAAGTAAAGAAGAAAAGATAACTTTATTTTTGTTTTTACAAAAAATAATATATACTTGATTTTACTTAACATTTTATCGCGGTAAAATAAGGGAAATTATAATTCACGCAGTATCAAAAATATTTTTATTATTACAAAGAAATTTGAGACTTTGACGTTGCAATTGTGCAAAAACAACGGAATATTTTCATGACTTAACTTAATAGAAAAAATCGCGTAACAAACACACAAAAAAAAAAAAAAAGAAAAACATACCGTCGAATTGAGAACCTCCTCCTTTTTTTGAAGTCGGTTAAAAACAAACTAACTTGATCAAAGTACAACATCTATATTTAACATTTCCTAAAGAATCCTAGCTTGAATAAATGGCAAACATTTCGTAAAAGTAGCATTCAAATAGGTACATACCTATCTGAACGCTCCTTAAGCTGCTTTTAAGTAGGTTCAAATTTAAAAAAAATAGTTACATATTCCATACACACATACATTTCATATTACTACATTTTTTAAAAGTTGAACTACCTTCGTTTTTGATTTTTTAATGCATAAGTTACTTAGTTAGATATAAAATAAAGTTTTGAAGGTCCCGTTTCTTATCTGAATAAATAAAACTGGCTCAGTGCAAAGATTCCGTACCTTCGGTTTTACTTTATTTACTTAAAAAAAGGACACGGTTTTCAATTCATCACAATATGTTAATTTATTTTTATTATTTGTTCTTATAGAAACTGAGAAAATTTTAAGTATCGATACGGGCACCTACTACTGTTCAATACATAGGTACAACCTCGTGACAGTCAGATGAACGGATGGGCAGGCTTATTACCTAGTAGCGTCCTGTTGGCACCCTCTGACAACTCACGGAATCCTAAAAAAACTCCAATGCCCTCGCAATAACACTACGTGAGCCGATCGTACGTGGGTTTTCAGAAGACAAAACATGGTACTAAAAATAGCACGGGTTGAATAATCACTGAAGACACTTTGGTCGGTGCCTTTGATTACAGTTTTAAGTGGGGTTGTAACGGGGTTGTACCCACTGCAAAGCAAAGACATCTTTTCTTACAGAGAAGGCAATTATCACCACGCTTGCTCAACCGAGTCGGCAATTTCAGACTCATAAATTAAAAATCCAGGTTTCCACACGTAGAAGACAGTGATGTCTCACATAAATTTAGAAAGTACATGTGAATTGATAAAGTTAAATGGGTACTGGCCCAGACGAAACGTAAACCTGCTTTGCCTGGCGTAAACGAAGCATAAGCAGTGTAAACGGTGTGCTTCTGAAACCTCATGGAAAGAAGGCGTGAGTTTATGTATGTATGTTTTTGCCCGGATTTGAAACGAGAGGCGAGGTCTTACTAGGTCATCATATTATGTAATCTTTAAACCCAAATAAATTATTTTGTATTTTTGTATTTTGCATCATGACAGCTGAGTAGATACATACCTTAATTTGTTTAAAAATGTCAAAAAAAAATTAAAACAACACGTAATACAGGGCTATTTATTGAATGAAAATTTTCTAATTTATATATTTTTTAATTAGTACAAATACTTTTTCTAGACGGTATTCTCATTATATTTGTAAAGTATCAATAAATAATATTCATAAAGGGCAAAGTTATTAGCGTTTATTTATATCCCAAAAAGTCACCCAATTTTTTGAAATATTGTACAGGCTAATTCATGACATAGTAGGTAGTATTCACTAATCGACATCTCTCGCTCACGTTCGAGTGATCTTGCTCAAGCATGTCCCGCCTCCCATAGCTGTTTTCGTTATTTAAGTTTAACTAAATAGTGGCATATTATAAATTGAATTTCGTTAATTTTAATTTTGATTACGCAAATATAGATCAGTAAGCAGGTACGGATACAGCCCAATTTTTTTTGTACCAATTAAAAAATAGTGGTGTATACTACTGATACGTCATAATCATGTAAGGGTTGGCTTCCAGTCTAGCGGGATGGAGCTGAATACCAGAGTTTTACATTAAGCGACTGCCTATCTGGCTTCCACAACCCAGTTACTTGGTAATAAGATTCCGTAACTACTGTCAAAGATCTACAAATGATAGCCGGGACCAACGGCTTACCGTGCTCTCCGAGACACGGACGGATCTTGACGTAAATGGTCACCCAACCAAAGACCGTTCTCGGCAATCGTAGCTTAACCTTCGTTTGACCCGTGCGATTGTGCTTATTGAGCGTCTTTTTTTAAATAGATCGCATTAGGAAATTGCTTTAAATTTTATTGGATTCGGACTAAATGTGTATTACGTAATTAGGATGCTGAAGGTCATTATATTCAGCGACAACGAGACATTGTGTAGGTACTAACCATGGGATTTTGCACATGATATGACGACAAATTGAGACTAATTAGCAATTCAATTTGGAACAAACAGATCTTCGCTACTTAGGTGCCCTAGTTTTTGAGACATAAAAGTAGAAGACTCTCCTGATCGGCCACCTTAAACCCTATATCTTTTGAACCAGTAACCGACAATTTTTGATAATTAACGACGAATTTAACTAAATTAACGAGAAATTGTTTGTGTTATCAAAATTGAAGTTCCTGGTGCTGGCCAAGCCAGTGAACTTGTCACACGTCGGTAGCGCATGTAGATTCCAAACATTATAAACTTTAAGACAATAACTCTCGCAAATGACTGTTACTTTGTCTTGCCTCTTTGGTAGATACACACGGCTTCACATCAAGTTATAAATTTTCAGTAAACTGGAAATATATAGCTTGATGTGTAGCCCTGTCTACCTCATTCGATTCCATATCATAAGTATTACCTATTAAAAGAACACTCTACCAATTCGTAACTTTGTTCCAGCGAAGAAATGTACTTACGTGTACATGTCTTTTTATTAACTTCATTCGATAGAGTCAATCGTATTATCTTTGTATGAAGATTTAGACACACATTACACGGTTATTAGAAAATGGTATCTACCGACCGACATTGCACTATTTGACAAATTATACGATGACCTGAGTAAATACAAATGCTTTTTATAGACCATATAGTAAACCATTACTCCTTAAACGTGGAGTAAAGTGATTCCATACTTAATCCACGATAAATTTATGGTAAACCTGGAGGTCAAACTGGTAGTAGCTTTACTCGTCCTTTGTTATTAAGGCGGTTAGAATAACCTCTATCTGTTTTAAGTATGAATATTGTACAATATGAACTTGTTATGAACTGAGAAGACCCTCAAAGTAGCGTATAGAATTCCGTGAAGTTTCCTCACATTCTGCCACACCATCCGTTTTGCGTCTGACTTCTAAAACTACTTGACGAACTTATCAGGGCAAACAATAAACTGTTGTACGCAAACAAAGTCTCCAGAGACGCTAAACGCTCTATAAAGTACAAGTACATTTCGACTTTTAAGTTTTAAAGGTGAAGGAAATTAAAACTCTTCACCCCGTCCAAAACGTTTGATAAAGTAATATCGCAGTGAAGCCATAAAAAAAACCCATCCTTTGTGATCATAAAATACTGAGAATCTCCAAACAAATGAGTCGTTAAAATCTCATTCTCCTCTAAATATAATTTCTGGAGAGTGTCCCTCGAAATGGGGAGTATTTCGTAAATAATGGACTGGCGGACTGAGACGAACATGTTGTGTGGAACTGTGGACGTTATTGGATGTCGTGTACACTAGTCTTCACCTTAATGGTAGGTCGCTGTTATTATTATGAAATTGTAACTGGGTCATGTCAACATCATACTAATGCAATATTATTAAACAAAGTGGAAAGTTTTGTTTGTTACGTATTCACAGGAAAATGTTATATCGTAATAACCTGAATGTGTGCCAGTCGTAACGAATAGTCAGAAATCCAAAGTCTGACAAGCAGTCTAACCAAGAGGTGTTGTGTTATTCAGTCACTCAGTATTGGAGGTCAGATAGGCAGTCCCTCTATGTCAACTTCTAGTATTCAGCTGCATGCGGTTAGGCTGGGAGTCGAACCCAATATAGTTAGTGAAAGGCTAGGCAGATGATGATGAATCTACACAGGTAAATTAAACACCTAATTACAGCCTCTATACGTTAATCGGAGCAAACGCAAGCACGGGCGGGGCGATTCAAATCGAGAGTCTCATGCTGTTTAGATGGAATTATTAAAGCGCATTTAGTAGATAAAAGAATGCAATACATATAATGTACAGACGCCAGCACATCAAGTTACCCCAATCTGTCAAATTTCTTTGATCGTTTTTCAACTTTATGTCAAACAGAATAAGGTTTATATTCAATTGGGAAAATTTGACACATTGGGGCAACTTGATGTGCTGGCGTCTGTATATGTATAAATATTCATAACAATAATTTGTTTGTATTGAATACAATAGATATAATTCATGTTAATACGCATCGATAAGATGTTGTGTATCGAAGTGTGCATGATAAGACACACGTCCCGAATTAATTAATAATTTATACACACTGCGTACACAAATCTATTTACTCCAATGAGAAGCTTCAAAACTAATTATGTTATGGTTAAGAATTCCTTCAGCAGAAATCCAACACTAATTTCCATTTAACCTACTTTAAGAAATATTCAGAACTTTCGGCCTGAACGGCGGACAAAGAAATAAAAGTGATTGTAAATAACTTTGAGTCTTAAAAGAAAAATAAGTTATAATAACATTGCAACCTTCTAAAATAGCTACTCTGCGATACTCTCGCGAGCACTCGGTTGTTTTCTTAATTAATCTTCACAATCCCCTCTGGGTATACTAAAAGCAACTCTTTCATGATTTTTTATTAAAGCCGAAGATAGTAAAAAGGGAAGACGCGCTTAGGTATTACAAGGGATCCTGTTTGTTATATTAATCACATAAATCTGTTCTGCTCTTCGTTACACGTGTAAGATGATTATGATACGATTATGAACTATTATTACAAACCCTATTTGTCAGTTGGAAATAGAACCAGTTCCTATGATAATGCAAGTACTCGTACCTGCGTACTTGGTGCGAATATATCAAGTTTAATTAATATTAATGGTAGACCGTGCTAAGTAATACATTAGTAGGTAGTGAACGTTACGTTGCAAACAGGGCATGTAACAAACAAAGACAAATTGCATGAGCAAACACGACAAACAAAGGTTTGATTAGAACTGTAGAATCGTTGACCATGTTGACCCATCACTCTCACGGAAGTTTAAACACACTATATTGCTATATCTACACATCTATATTTTAGCGATGACGTAGGTAGGTACAACCTGACTGCTATGCCGGAGGTCGTGGGTTCGATTCCCACCCAGGACAAATGTTTGTGTGATGAGCATGATCATTTGTTCTGTGTCTGGGTGTAATTTATCTATAATATGTATGTATTTAGAAATATATAAGTATGTTTATCAGCTGTTTAGTACCCATAACCACCACTTAATTTCACTTGAAACTCGGAGAAAAATATCTGATATACGGTTCCTAGTAAAAATAGCTCAATCGAGGATTGAATGTCCTGAACTTCTTTCTAAGCTGTCCTTGAATGTTCCACCTCGACATTCCCGCTTGAGAAATCTTCTTCGTGCCCCTTACGCTCGCACAGTCTACCGTAGCAATGCTTACATGCTTCGCTCAATCAAAGCGTTTAACCAAATTGTATTGAACGAACATCCCTCAATCGATTTGTTTGCAAGCAGCTTGGCGTCAATAAGTACTGCCTTATCTAAAAGACGCATCACTGTTGCTGATTATTAGTAGCGTGTACGCCTGCTTTCCTGCCTACGCAGGTACCTAATTTTATATTCTTAGTTTATATTATTTATAAGTATACTAAGTTTAGCCATTTATATTAGGCTTAGTTAATGGTTTATATTGTGTCTTAATTTGTATGAGTGTTTATGCTTATTCATTAGTTTAAGCAACATTAGTTTACTGCCAACTGTGGAGGCTTGTAAATGGCTTGTCGTTGAACAACTCGCTATTAATTTTGTATTGTTAGCTGTAAGCCTCCCAAAGAAAAATAAAATAAAATAAATAAAATAAAATAACACAAGCTCTCAAGCTTAACTTGGGACTAAAATTGCGTTGTGTGAAAAAGTTGTGGAATATTTAATTAATTTAATTTTTAATTTAATTTAATTTAAAAAAACAACCCGTTTGTACAGAGCAAAATTAAGTATAAAATAATTACGATATATTAATAAGTAAACGTGTAAAACGTCAGTCCAACAAAAGTAACAAGGGTTGTATGGGCGGCGTGCTGCCAACTAAGTCGTCGTTCAGCAATTAGATTAGTTAAGGTAGCTTCGTACAAGAAGCGTTTCAGGTGAAGTACACCCTTTGTAACGATAAGCCCATTTTATTGTCCGTGTTCGTCGCTGGCCGCTCGCCTTTATCTTTTTACTGTCCGCCCGGACTGGCATTAGCAATATGCTCCACAAGTAACGGCAAAAACGAAAACAATTATTTTTTACTGGCTAATCGATGTTACACGGCAAAGTGCGATTTTATCAGTTTGATTTGATAGAAAACCAGAACCTAGGAGCAGCTGTGTCGAATATAGCTGATGTGTGTAGGCGTAGCGTACAAACAAAGAGTACGTGACTGGTGGTGCGAATGTAATCAATATTGCATCTGCGTGGAGGTTGCTCCGCTAATTGGACGTATTTGCTCTCCCGATGTGAGTATTTAATAACTTATATCCTATAACAGTAATGACGTAGGCGAATAATTCCGGAAATGAAAACCCAATCGCAAATACGCTGATGAATGCATTGAAAAAGCTCAATATAGCCAATTTAAATTAATTTATCTAACTTTATTACGTATCCGATCGTTTAGTATACTCATAAAAAAACATTACCAACGCCCGTGACATTAAAATTCACACGAAAATTTCACAGCTGTTGGAACACCCCGAAGCGATTTTCACGAATAATTGGAGAAACGATCAACATTAAAACATGTTAATTTATTAAACTCATTTATTATTTCAAAATTAACAATGGACCACATCAAACGAATCTATGAGACAATTAAAATTTTGTGAAGTCAATCATCTTCTTCTGTACCAACTCGTAGATAGTCACCGCAGGTCTACGATTCATACACTCTTCGTAATAATCGAAGGTACCTACTACGCGACTAATTTGTCGGAACGATAATATTTTGTTCGTGCACAAAGTCCAACGAAGCCGGTCATCTAATATACCTAGAGGTAGGTTTGTACATAAAACCCATCGTGCTCTTTATATTTTCTTAAACTTCAAAGCCCGTTTACTGGAAAGCCTCTCTTTTCCGCTCCGACGGTCCCACCCCGAATTAGGTTTACTTTAGTTGTTGTCAGGTTTACTAACGTTGTCCGCTTTGGTTCAGCTTCGTTTATTTTGAAGCGCTTCTGACAGCAGACTTCACTTTATCCGTCTGAAGTGCATGAATTATCCACTTGTATGCTAATGTGGAGGCAGCAAACACAATAAACAGTGAAACACTTCTGACGCTGCAGTCTCGCTCCCGTCGAGCTAACGTCAAATTCATGCAACTTAGTCCCGACTGAGAGTTTTAATCTCAGCCCGTTGTGTTAGTAGAATTTCACTTTCGACTAATGCTTCATCACCAAAAACTAAAAGTTATAATCAGCCTTAAATGTTCTCACTGCAGGGACACGGCTTCATCTCTGCGAGAAGGTGTGTGCCGAACTTCACTAGGCTTTTTGTGGACGACATGCCGTTTCCCGTTTTGGGAACAGTAGTGATGAAAGATTTTATACAAAATAAAGAGTCTGCCTTGGTTTGAACCTGCGACACAGCTTGCAAGTCGTGGCCGTTCTTACTGGCCTACCATTGTTCTCCAAAAAACTAAAACTTATTCTATGTAAAGCCTGCTACTGATGACCAAGTCCCTGCATCCAACAATTGTACCTGGAGCCAGTCGTGTTCACGTTTATTTTCCCTCCTCACACAATGCACACATTTTTCATGCTCATTATCTCCACTTTGCACTGTATGAACAAAGTATGACGTCATTAGGAAGCCCGTCTTTTTCATCTTCACTAACTTTATGTGTAACTTCTTGTTCAGCTAGTCTTGGTATTTCAAAACGCGAGTACCTAAATGGCTGGAAGCGTTATTATGTCCTAGTTTTTCCGTACCTATATTAATAAAAAGACCGGCTGGGAATGGTCTTATATGTTTAAACGCTAGTGACACAAACACGAATTTACATAAACATAGCTTCACAATAAAAATATTAAATCGCGTGGGCGGAACACGATCAGCGTTATAACTGTTTCTGTTTGAAAAACAAATTATAGCACACGAAAATGGTCTCCAAAAACATTTTTATCTAAGCGATTTGTCTTGTCTCCTTTTCGTTAAAACATTAAAGACACTGTGTTGTTACATTTATTACAACATGTTCCATTTTCTGTCTTTAATCAAACCCTCTCTTTGTGCATCACGTTAATAAAGTCGCCTTACATCAAAAGGACTTGAAGGGTCTCCAATTATAGCGAGTGTTTGCGAACATTCATTGTTATCTTATCTCCGACTTGTGAATCTTTCTTCTCGACGAGGTGTGCTTGAGTTCTGTAGCTACCTCTGTTCTCTCCCTTCTTACTCTCTCGAGTCTTTTAAGCAATGTTAATCCCCCTTCATTAAGAAGATACAAATAAATATTTGTCTGGCTCGGCGCTTTGCAATAACGAGACTTTATAGATCCAAACAGATAAAAAAAGGTTCACTCCGCCTTAATATAGTTCAATTCAGTGAAGCTTTTAGATAAAACGACGTAGAAGATCACAATGCAAAACAAAGGACAGGGTTTCGTTCTTTTAAGTAAAAGTACATAAAACCATTTCTAAGCTACCACACATTATAAAAACGTAATAATGTGTTAACTGTAATTTATGTTTAGTATAAAAGGAGGCAATAGAATTTAAAAATGAGCACCGTTATAAATAATGTTAGCAAATATCACGTCTCATAACTATAATGAGGCCTCCCAGCAATGTGGGTTTAAACCAACTTTATGAGTTTCCTCGAAGGAAATTGTGAGATAAGAGTAATAACTATAACGGTATATAGTTCTAAATGACAGGAATCATAGCGCGACGCGACGGCAATGTTAAATACTAAACACCTGACTAGAACCAAACCGAACACTACGCGATACAGTCAGCGCCATTACTGACATCAATTAGGTACGTTCCGTATTTAACTACTAAATTAAAATAAAATATTCATAACAATAAAATAATAAGTTTGTTAAATAAACGCCAGGGGTAAATGTTGCTTAGTCATGCATTCAACAGGTACAGTTATATGGTAGACCTTCACTGAAGAATGGATGCGCATCCACGATATCTTATACAAGCGCGACGGTGGAATAGCTGAAGCGGCGGTCGAAGATGAGTGTGCATGCAGGGAGGTGTCGGCGTGCTGGCGACGCATCAGCCGGACTGAGGTAAATAATTAAATCGGGTAAGCGCTACTTACGCGGGGTGCGCGCTCCGGGGCGAGAGTAGCGGTGGTGTGTGAGCCCGCGTGGCCGAGCTGCGGCAGACTGTTGCTCCCGGGCCCGCTTCACTTGTTACGTGCCTCCCGCCCGCCCTGCGCGGATGGTAGCCGCCCTCCGCGCGTCGCACCTTCAACCCCGTTTCGACAACCCCGCCCCGCATCCGCTCAGCAATATCACGGATCCTTCACTTCGCAGCATCCCCACTCACTTTGATACGCACAAAGGTAAGCCTTTTCATCACTTTCTTTCGGATGCAGCCTTCGTCAGTCAGACACATGTCACGTCACTTGAACGCACGGTTTTTGTTCAAAGTCAAGTTTAACATGAATCAGCATGACATTGTGCTTTTACCTCAGTATAATGAATGCTTAGTAATGGTAAAAAGCTCGCGTAAAGCCTGCGAACGAAGCCAAGGTTGTTTTTGTTTTCGTTTTCCTCAAACCAACAACAGTGGATGTGACCACGTCTGAAGTACATTTTCATTTGTTCCACCTATTTTCAAAGGTTACAAAAACATAGGTACTTTGTTTCTTCGTGTGTATAAATAGAAGTGACGGTCACAACATTATCTAGAACGCAATTCAATAATACCCGAAGTACGTGTCACATATTTACCTTCATAAACACCTACACAATGTTTATGTTTAGAAATATATTACCTACAAGTTTAGGGATCCCTCGGTACCATGGACTCTTAAGTATATTTTATCTTCAATTTTTTTGCGAGAATAACTGGAAAAAGAACGTAAAGTGCCTATTAACAAAAGTCGAAGATGAACTTGAAAAAAAAAATGGTTACGGGTATATCGTACCTAATTCTATGCCTCCCAATATTAAGAATTCGTGGAGGTATATTTTTAAGATCAACGTTAAATAATCTTATCACCCAACTCAACTGAATTTGACGAAAATTCCTAGAAAAGGGGATTATAGAATTATCAAAGCCAGACGTACGAAATTGAAAAATCTCTCATCATATATAAATCGTATAACCGACGCACAAGTAAGAGCTACACTGTATTTATTGGAGTAATGTTCGTGTTACCATACAAATGGGTCTCAGCACAAACTTGAGCACATATGTGGTACACAGAAATACGATTCCATAAATCATTTATTAAAGTTTATTTTAATTAGGCACGTTAATTAAGGTGGAAAGAGAATCGGAGCTTGGGAAGAGATTTGTGCGAGAGATAACCTTGACCCATACCTACGGGAAACGCAGCGAATACAAAGTTAATTCAAGGTTGAAGGGTTAAAACAAGTACAGGTACAGATTGAAGGCTCGTGTAAGTGGCTTGGCAGCGGTGACGCCCCGCGCTAAGAGTAATCGATAGGTAGATGCTGAGGCGACATCAATCGCGTGTCGCCGACGACAGATTTGCGATAATCCGCACAATTAAGCGACAAGCACGTCTCCTGCCTGCCCTCCCGGACGTATGGCATAGATTAAAATAACAATTATACTACGGAGAGCCCTCGAACGTAATGAAAGTGGTGCATCATTAATAAATTGCGTAAAGTTAATGAGCGGGTAATTGGTAAGCTGCGTAATAAGCGTAATATTATGTGAGTGGGCTTGTTTATTAATTAACATTTTGCTGTCAAATCTTTTGAGATTGGATAGAATGAAGAGAAATGTCCCATTTTTAACCGACTTCAGGAGGAGGTTCTGAATTCGATCGGTTTTTTTTATGTGTATACACCGATCATTCCGAGATTCATGATCCCATTGACATGATTTGATTTGGTCCCATAAAACTATAACATATTTTGACCCAGTAGTTTTCATTTTATGAACAATTTTATGAAAATTTAATTTATTTAGGACATGATTTTGTATGTATGTTCACCAATTACGCTGATATTTATGTACCGATTTACATGATCCTTTTTTAGTTTGATGCGGACTAGTTCCTTTTTGGTCTCATAAAAAAAGTACATAGTTTGGCCTAGTAGTTTTTTTGTTTATGAAAATTTTTGTTCATGAAATTTACTTTTTGATTTCATTGAACAGTTGTTGTTTATTTGTTTGATTGTAATACATATATGTAAATATGTGTTGTAGAAATGGATAATAATGAATCATCTAGGTATTTAAAAATAAAAAACTAAAAATTGTTAAATGAAAACTTTTTTACAAAAAATACAACCGACTTCAAAAAACACTAACCGGTGTAAAATAACTCTAAATTCGGAAGTCGTGGCCAATCATGAATGAGACAAAACCGTCAAAGCCACAGACTTCCTAATTGTTTCCGGTTGTATTTTTTGTAAAAAAGTTTTTTGTCCAAATTTTTTTCATTTATTGCCCGTGGTTCGTTTAGTTCCTGAGTAAGGGTATTTTTTCGGACTACAGACAAACCAAATGCGATCAATAGTGCAAAAGGCAACTTTGTTTTCCCGTGGTTCTACTTAAACTAAAGTGATTAGGTATTTAACCTGTGATACCCGTGACAGATATTTGAATTATAATCAGTTAATGTAGTGATGTATTATTTATAATTATGTATATAATTACGATGTTAATTTGAATAAACTGGAAATAAACGCCTTTTTAGGGTTCTGTGCCTCAAAAGGAAAAAACGGAACCCGTATAAGATCTCTTTGTTATCCGTCTGATGTCTGTCTTTCTGTCAAGACCCATTTTTTTCGGAAATGTGTGCAGGTAGCAGGTTAAAATTTAGACCGTACTTATATTCAGGTCTACGGCCCTATGAAGCGAAAAATACAAATTTCTAAATATAGGTACGTATAAAAATATACGGCCGTGTATTCAGCAAAAAATGAATATTTCGACACTTTCACTCAAGGGAAACAAAATTCATAGGGTACACGTTTCACGTTGACCTAGAACTATGAATCTGGCAGGTAATATCGTTATAAACCACACGTACATGATTTCAAAACCTGTACTGAAATCTTTAGAAAATAGAAGTTCTATATTTTTATAGGGGATCGAAATTTCAAATTGAAGCTTCTAAGTATTTCAAATGGGGTATCATATAAAAGGGATTGATGACCACAGAAAAAAAAAATAGTTATTTTTTCCTACGATTTTTTTCTTATTTGTAATGAAAAATTAAAAAAAAACGTCTGTTTCAGGAAAAGCTCCTGAACTTCTATTATTATTTGTTTATTTATCTACGTACGAAACCCTCGCGGCCTCGGTGGGCGACTGCAACTTGCACTTGTCCGGTTTTTTGTATTCCAGGACACCTATTGAAGAACTATAGTGTATATAGTAACATAGAGGAACAATCTATCGGGATGACATAAGTATTTTTCTATGAATCAAACACAACGCAACAAAGCAAGAAGTCGTGGGCAAATAAAAAGTATTTCCAACTTGATTCGCCGTAAGTATACTTTAGAAACAGGACTTTTTCGTAATAGTTCAAAAATAGAAGCTTATTACTTGTTATCAGTATTTCGCCTACGAGCGTTGCATTATATTATTTTTCTCAGTAACAACGTGGGCGAGAGGATTATGCACCCTGTGATTTTCCCTCCTCCTCAATTTTACAACTAACTGAACACTAGTTCTTTTATAAAGTGACCGATAAATCGACAAATGCGTGGTAGTTGGTAGAACAAACTTGAAACTTATTGACGTAGTAGTTTATTTCTGTAAGATATTTACAAGCCATGTAATTTCGTGTGAAAACATTTATATTTAGACAGTTTTCTTGAAACTTAAGCTTATATTTTTACAAAAAAATAATGTGAGAAACAAACTTGAACGACACATTAAATGATAACTCGGTTGATTCTTTAATATAAATATTACTAGTTTTAGTGATAAAAAATGCCATTAAATAAATTGCTATTAAAATGAAGCTGCTTTGATAACACTTAATTAATTAATTGCCTTCTAAAGTCTCCCCTATCTGGGACACATTTTCGATGGAAGTACTGGGTAAACTTTGCTTTGCAATGTTATTTTACTCAATACTAGGTGTAGGGTTACGGTTATAAACTTACTAAGTAGATGTGAGCTATACCTACGCTTGTATGAGAGGCGGCTGCGCCCGCCGTGTAAGGTTTACAGCGCAGTCAAGACAGCCGCATTAAAACAGAGATAACAGTAACACGTCTATACTTTATTCACAGTCCTAAATAACACTTAACCTAAACTAGCTCTACTCGTATAATGTTTATAGAGCAAAATATTTCTGGTCTAACGATTTGAATTCCCAGTAGAAGAATAAATAATCGGCTGCATTCATTTTATTACTGGTAAAACTGAGTAAAACATTTCAACTTTGTGTTAATATCCGTCACCTCTTGTACAAAATTTAATTAAAATCTTGTACATACACATACACACATATACAACAAAAATAAATCAGCTGGATTATAATAGATACATCTTATAGAGTTACGAGAACATCATTTATATAACCCGCTACAGATGTAGGAAGGACTAGAAGGAAGAACTGTTGTTAGTGTTCACAAGCTTTTCATTTCACACAATGTAACAACACAATATTCAGCAACACCGCGTATTCTGATAGCTACTCCATGAGTTCTCTAAGGCTAAGTTCAGATGAACGCGCGACGACGCGCGGTTGGCTCGGCGCGCGGTTTAAGATTGTAACAAATAAATGTTGTGGTGTACATGACCGCGCGTCACCACGCGTGCCCCGCACAGGTGAATCGCGCGGCAGCGCGCGTCGTCGCGCGTTCATCTGAACTTAGCCTAAGTCATTCTGGAACCCCGTGCTTAAATTTTTTGTTGGCTTTCTACAATTTCCAAGTTTTACCTGGTGTTCTTTTTACTTTAAACTACATAAAATCGTGAATACTGTACCAAATAATGAGATTTGACTGACCTGAGTTGGTCTAGCGGTTAGTAGCCCTGACTCCTATGTCGGAGGTCGTGGTTTCAATTCCCACCCAAGACAAATGTTTGTGTGATAAGCACGATCATTTGTTGTGTGCCTGAGTGTAATGTATCTTTAATATGTATGTATTTAGAAACATATTAGTATGTTTATCAGTTGTCTAGTACCCATAGCGCAAGGTCTGCTTGGTTTAGGACTAGATGGCGTCAAAGTAGTGGCTTATTTAAATTTTAAGGAAAACCCTCCTAAGGTTTGTTAGGGATGAGGATTGTTTTCATGGTTTTCTACAGTTTCAAGCAAAAATATTATCAGAGAATAACGTAACAGTTAGGAAAAAACCGGTGAAAAAATTTAATGTTTTCGGGTCTAGAATCATGTACAGAACTCATGGTATCGGTTTGAGCAAAGATTTCCCCTCTACCCGGTTAATAAAGAAAGAAAGAAAGAAAAATACGTTTATTGGCATCACAACAGAAAAATGCCATAGGTGTTCCTATGTATATAATACCTATTTATAAGTAAATGACGACTCAGAAAACTCTAATGGGACCACTTGGACGCATACCGTGAGACCTGGTTCGAGTTGGCGCGTAAAATAATATAGAATAGACTTGATGGAGACCTTTGTGTAGCAGAGGAACAGATCAGAATTTAAAACAAAATATGAACTACAAACCGTGTAACGCCCAAATAGTACCTATCACACATTACTTTAAAAAATATGCCAAATCAAATCATATAAGTAGATCTCAGTTGTAATCATACCTACTCAGTCGATGAGCAAAATGCCGCTCATTGCTTATCGATAATTAATTATTAAACTGCCCCAGCAAGCCTCTAGAGCACTGAGCACGCATCATCGAATGAAAGACGAATAATGCGAAATGAGAAGAGAGTTAGATTCTTAGGGCGAGACTCCACCAAAGCGGACACGAGAAGAGATGTGTTTTACAACCAATCAGCTTGCGTCATTTTGACCGCTCAGTTTTTAACTTCAGCACAATACAATATCCTATTGGTTAATTACAAGACATCTCCTCTGGTCTCCGCTTTGGTGGAGTCTCGCCCTTATGCATGATAAAAATTACCTCATGACGCGAATCGTCTCTAGGGAATTTTCAAGTGACTTTCTATTAATTTAAATCTTACAACATTTAGATTACGATTACCTACTTATTGACTGCCTCGTCGGTCAAGTGGTCACAAGCGCTAGTGCTGAGCATGATGTCCCGGATTCGATCCCCGGGTTAGGCAAAGTTAAGTTGAGTTTTTCCATATGAAATTTCTTAGCAGCACCCCGGAGTATGAATTTGTGCCCGGTTCATGGCAATAGGCTCGCCCTCTATAACATGGGACTTTTAACGGAACTGGTGAAATATGAGTGGACTACAGGTACCTACACCTCTGCCTAACCCTTCGGGGATTGCAAGCGTGAAGTTATGATGTTTAACATTAACCTCTAGCATATAATGATAAAAACGCAAAAAAACAAAAATCTCAATGTTTAAGTGAAATATAAACTATTTGTATAAAATTGTAGGGTACTGCCGGGCCGTTGTCAGGGAGGGCCGTGCTCTGGGCTCTCTCAAGGGCCTCGTTCAACCCTATTCTCAGAAACAGTTTTTTTCTATATCTCCAAATGATAGGGTTCATTTAAAAATGTCAAGGGAGCACTAGATACACAAATGTTACAACGAAAAATAAAGATAACAATATTGGTATTAATTTCCAATTAATTTACTATTTGAGTCGCCCTAGATAGCTTATATTTGTAACCAACACAACTATAAAACATATAGTACCTACGTCTTTATGATATTGGAAATTCCAATTGGACTACCTACTTACTATATTTTAAACAGATAACATTGTTTGTATTAATCACAATATACCGATTCCTATTGTTCTACCTACCTACGATGTATTAAAGCAAAATATAATACTTTATTATAATGAAACTATGTCTAGCCCATAGTCTAGTCTAACTATATGTATTTTATCAAACGTAGCAGCACCTACAGACCTACTGTTATCTATTATCTGCCCAACACAGTGTAATAGGTAATTCAATAAAAAATCTATCATTTACCTTTTTTATTTGGCAAATACTCTCATTTTTGCGGATTTTTTTTTTGATTGTTTCAAAGTCGGTGATTGATAAAGTAAAAATTAATTAAAATCATGAGTGTTTAGTGAAATAATAATTAACCTGTTTAACATGCGTGACTGAATCTCCTTTACGGGTTGCTAAAGAATAAAATCTGAAATGTATTTTTTTATTGTATAGATATAGCCCATTAGTATGTTTTTTTCCCTATAGTAGGAATTTTTGTAAGATCTTAGGGCTTGGTAACTACAATGCCTTAAGATCTTACAAAAATTCCTACTACTAAAATAAAACCAATAAACTCCTAAAAACTATTTTTTCTCGTGATTTCCATGATGAACATAACTAACTTAAGTTTGTAATTAGCAAACCCGTATGGAACTCATTAATGCGTGCACCAGTGCGCTTGTGATAAGTTGCAAGCCCGTTGTTTATGATTGGGCCTAAGCTAAATATAGTTTGCAACAGTTTACTAGAAGCCAAAACGACTATGCAATAACAAGTGGGAACTATGCCTTAAACGATTAAAAATCGAGTTGGAAATAAATCATCGTAATCGTACTATCTTACTAATATCTTATCTTACTAATATTATAAACGCGAAAGTTTGTGAGAATGGATGGATGGATGGATGGATGTTTGTTTGCTACTCTTTAACGTAAAAACTACAGAATGGATTTTAATGAAACTTTACAATAATATAGCTTATACATCAGAATAACACATAGGCTATAATTAATAAATATATTTTGTTAATTGTTCAAAATATAACAATAAGTGTCAATTAAGTTGGTAAAAAATGCTATCTCCGAGCTATCATGGCGTACGCTGCGTAAACGGTTAAAGTTTCGCAAAGGGTACCTACCTATGCCCACAGTGCCCTCAACAGTGGATCCACGCTTGCGTCGCGGCCATCTGTCCGTCTGCTGGTCTGTCTGTCTGTTCGTTCGCGATAAACTCAAGAATGACTACGCCGATGCTGTTTTCATTTATGGATTTGTGGTTCTCAAGGAAGCTTTTAGTATTTATTATTTGTCAAGTTTTTGTGTACATTGACATGCTTGACACCCATTTGGGTGGGATAACCGACATCCATGTGGGCGAAGCCGCGGGCATCAGCTAGGAGTGGCTAACCTTCCACGCTTAAAAGAACATTTAAAACATTTCTATACTCCTTAGCGTACGTATTATTTAAACATATTTTTACCTTCTACGTAAACGAAGACGCGGGTTAAAGTCAGCGTTCGCGTTAGCCCAAAGTATCTATTCCACGCGGACGAAGTCGCGGGCAGAAGCTAGTATCCAATAAACTGTCAATATTGTGTTTTACAAGAAATAAACACTGATAAATTTTATAACTCAATAATCTAATTCTAGATCAACCACAATACAGATGGCCTGGAAATGTATACAAAAATAAATAATATTTACTTAATTCAATGTCGTTTCATATTTAGTAAACATGCGTCATAAGTGGCACGTCATTATGACTCGTATTTCAATGAAACACAAATCTACGCACAAACTATTTATTAGCATTATAATTCATGCCATGTTTAGCGCAAAGTTCCAAACAACTTCTATAGGTATCTATTGAAATAAATAAAATTAAAGTGAATGTTTGTAAAGTCGAAAAACATAAACCAATTATTTTCTGTCTATCTGTGTCTGTGTGGTCTGCAAAAGCACTAGACCAATTTCCACAGGCTGAGTTACTCCTTATAATTCTTGCTATCTGAGAAAAGAATCATAAGGAGTAACTTATACTACTTTTATAATACGGATACGTGCAAAAACAATAAAACCCACGAATTTCCACGAGGACGAAGGCACAGTTAAAAATATAAATAAAATATTTCAGTTGGGATAAAATAAAACACGGTAGTTTAAAACAACAGGGTTCGCTTTGAAGGATTTCGAGAGGGAACGATAGGGAGAAGAGGGCTATCACGGACATAAGTGACAGACCTTCAGATAAAAATACACAAATCTCATTTATATTTCTGTAGGGTTTTTTAACTTAACAGATGAAACCTAAAAGATATTTATGTATCTACTTTATTTTTGAGTGTAAATAGAATTGAACTAAATTATGTTTTCTTGTATTTTTTTCTCTTCTAACTGGTTTCTAATTCCTAGTTTTTACTTCGTAACTATGTCTTTTTACATAAATGTGAATTTTGAACTTAAATAGTTTATTTATTTATTTATCAACATACATTGACCATTACAGCTAACCAATGCGGTAAATGGGCATTAACTCATTCAGATTTCAGAACTTCTAACATAATATACATATAAATAATAATTAAAACAAAGCATTCCTAGTGAATTCGCCCAGAGAACCACACAATAAGTCCGTCTCAGTCTAGTTAAATTATTATACTTACGCAAAGTATTAACCTAAATATAAATAAAGATATGTAGATCATTCAAAATAGATAGAGCCCCTACCTCATACGCAATAATTGACGCTAGTTAGGTACACGTAAATACACAACTTTATGTGGGTAATGATAACTGATTCACGAGCAACCTGACAAAACGCCTAAATCTGTAGGTTACAGTTTCTGGTCCCATTCAAGGCCAACATATTATAAAAACATTTATTTTCGTCCTGTAAATAAATGTTTAAAAATATGTTGGCCTTATCTTACATCTTTATGCTTTAATGCCAATGAAAACTTGTGGTATTTAGCTGCATCCGGCTAGGTATACTGGAAGCTGACCCAAAAAATATTTGGGAAAATCCCAGACAAATGATGATCAACCTAGAAACTAGTCTAGATGCCGAACCAATAACACGCTTGCCAGCCGTGGCACGCGACAATTACATTTGATCGAAAAAAAATATATATTTTCAAAAAAAACTTTTATGAAAAAAATAAAACCGACTTAAAAAAAACACTAAACGGTGTAAAATAACTCTAAATGAGGAAGTCTGTGGCTTTGGTGATTTTGTTTTATTTATGATGGGCCACCGACTTCCGAATTTAGAGTTATTTTACACCGTTTAGTGTTTTTAACCGACTTCAAAAAAAAAGGAGGAGGTTCTCAATTCGACGGTGTTTTTTTTTTTTTTTGTGTTTGTTACGCGATTACTCCGCCTTTTATGGACCGATTTTCAAAATCCTTTTTTTATTTGATAGGGTATACTAACAGATTGGTCTCATTTGTATAAAAACTCATATCTGATGAGGGATCTTCGAGAAATTGAGGGAACTCTTCAAAAAATATAGGCACACACGTACCGATTTTAACATTTTTAGTAACAAATCAAGCATTTTTAACCGACTTCAAAAAAAGGAGGAGGTTCTCAATTCGGTTGTATATTTTTTTTTTTTTAGGGTTTGTTACCTCAGTACTCCGTCATTTATAGACCGATTTTCAAAATTCTTTTTTTGTTTGATAGGGTATACTAACAGATTGGTCCCATTTGTATCAAAACTCATATCTGATTAGGGATCTTCGAGGAATTGAGGGAACTCCTCAAAAAATATAGGCCAAACAAAAATTATTTTGATTTGAAATGGCCAGTACTGCAGAACGGCAATTTCATAGGTAAAGACCTAATATATGATGAGGGATCCTTGAGGAATTGAGGGCACTCCTCAAATAATACATATAGGTACACATGCACCGATTTCAACATTTTTAGTAACAAATCAAGCATTTTCATTTAGAAAGTAACATTTGGTGAAGAAAAACTGATGAAGAAGACAGGCAACGGAACTCTTCAACGCATAACAGCAAATTATTCTCGATTGCTATAGTCAGATGTCTATGCTGAGCTTTTGTATTTCCACAACATAACATTACGCCATTCTATTTTAAAAGGGGCCGGCAGAGATGTACAGATTAATGTAGATAGAACTTCTTTAGCAATTGTTATCCAATTTCAATGATTCTTTCAAGTTTTGAAAGACTTTCTTTACATACAAAGAAACTAAAAATTACAAAATAAAAACTTTTTTACAAAAAAAACAACCGACTTCTTAAAAAAAAACTAAAAGGTGAAAAATAACTCCAGTTTCGGAAGTCTGTGGCTCTGGTGGTTTTGTTTTGTTCATTATTGGCTACCGACTTCCGAAACTGGAGTTATTTTTTACCTGTTAGTTTTTTTTTAAGAAGTCGGTTGGTTTTTTTTGTAAAAAAGTTTTTATTTTGTACTTTTTAGTTTCTTTGTATGCAAAAAGAAAGTCTTTCAGAACCTGAAAGAATTATTGAAATTGGATAACAATTGCTAAAGAAGTTCTATTTTTTAAGTCGGTTTTATTTTTTGCAAAAAAAGTTTTTTATTTTTCCATTTTTAGTTGTTGCCATACATACATTTGCCATGAATTTATTTTATATTGTTAATTGTTAACAATATATGTCACGATAAAAGGGTTATCCACTTATGCCTTATAAATTAAAATTAACATACTTAACTGTCGAAATCTAGGTATATTGTACACATCTGCGTACCCCTCAGAGCATACAGGCGTGATGATACGCCATGATGTTGTATAAACAATAATCATCCAAGCGATTCCAGCAATCACGACAAATTTGCCGTCAATTATTGAAGAGTTCCGTTGTATATCTCCGAGGATCAGCACCGGATCTTCACCAAATTAAAATGGGACCACCTCGGGAGTATACTCTTTCAAATAAAAAAAGAATTTTGAGAATCGGTCCACAAATGGGGAAGAAATCAGGTAATATATACATAAAAAAAAAAAGTACATACACACGAACATAGAACCTCCTCCTTTTTTGAAGTCGGTTAAAAATAAATCATTAAATCGCTTTGCAAGTCGGCTGCAAAGCGCCAGCAATTCAACTTGCATTCTGCTACGAGTTCCTAACAAAGTATAAGCCTAACATGAGATATTCATCTAATTCTCAACACCAGAAATAACAATTAACGTTACCTACTATTCGTAGGTAAACAAATATGATAGGTAGTGCTTTTTAAACATAATTCCTAAACTAATATAAACTGGCAACATGCTGGTAGTTCCTAACTGACGCTTCGATTGGTGTAGTGTTCGAGTGATTGACTTCCGTTAGGCAGTTGTTCCGAGTGTTTATGCAAGTGAACTTTGTTGTGGTAAACAGGCAGAACGGTTTTCGCTTTAACAAACTTTACTTTACTTTAACAAACTTTACTTTACTTTAACGCTTTAAAGTTAAAAGCAGTAAAATATCCAGATTTGCCATACATTTATCGTTACTTAGTTCAAGTTTGGCGAAGCTTACCTTTACGTTCATTTTAAAGGGTATATGTAAGGTATAATAGCAATAGGTACCGTACCTACAACTAATTTTATATACCAGCCATAATCAACGACATCCTGAAAGCTGATGTTCGATTGGTATGCTTCACCATGCCGGGATGAAATATCATCACAGGATGCTGTGGTTGGGGGCACTGTTGGATGTCCATAATCTTTTGATAAATATTCTCTGTGCCTAGCTCGGATGCGGCGTTATCGATGCTATTTGCAAGCATGCCACTTATACGACATTGTAACCTGACCTTTTCGAAGATTTTCTTACAAGAATATGGGACAGACTACTACGCATCATAAACGAAGGAAGTACTATCACTCCTCGCGTGACCACTGACCATCCGGTCAAGTCAATGATCCGATGGACAATAGGTCGTCCATTTTTACATCTGTAGGTACTTAAATAATTAGAATGTTGTCTGTAATATTACTGATAAGTTACATATCTTTGGAAATGCTGTAAGAGACAACAATGATTACATCAGCAATAATAACAAACATCTGAATTTTTGAGGTCTCTGCAGTCGTCACGTACTATTTTCGCACTTACTATCTAGTAAGCACCAGCAGATACCGACTGTGCAAGCTCAGACCTTAGGTATCTACCTAAGGTCTGTGCTTGCACAGTCGGTACCTGCAACTACGGAATCGTAACAAGTTTTAAATCAACTCGACTAATTGTTTATTTATTGAAACGGACTACCAGGCAAACAGACATTAACTTAAACTGCTACCTACTCTGCGTTCAACTTCATTATTAAGTAAATATTCAATTTTAATAGTAATATGAGAATTTAGAATGATTACATATGCAAAATTTGAAGTAAATCGGACCAAGGAATCATGTTGTCCTATACAAACTACCCCAATTTCTCACCCCTTTTGGAGTAGAATTTTAGAAAATCCTTTTTTATCGCATGCCTACGTCATACAAAGAACACATACCCCAATTTTCAGGTCTCTACGATCAGCGATCTAGGCTGTGATCCGTCAGTAATTCAGGACAAAGTATTTTTTACTTTCCTTCGTCTCTCATAAGCCTTTAACTTTAATTTTATTTTACTTTTATTATAATGTTTGTAAGCCAGACGGCAGACTGACACAGTCCATTTGTTAAGTTTTTGTTGTTTCCCTAAATTGTATTTTATTGGCCGAATACTACCTCATAAGATACAGGTGAATCCTAGTTTAATCCTAGTTTATATGACATAATTGAAAGGACACATTTACATAGTAGTGAAATATGCCATTACCGTATGCCTAAATGTGGTTTGAAAGTTTTATTGGACGGTATTGGTAAAAAAGTAGCAAACTTCACATACTCTGACTACTGTATCATTTATATTGGTGAAGAAGACTTTAAAAGAACACATAATTATATAGAACTTGTTACGTATATCCGCGAAATACTTATGCCATTACAACACACTAATTTTATAATATGCCTACCGACATTTAAATATATGGAGAACGCAAATGTAATGTTTAATAGCCGAGTGGATATCTTTAACAACTTGTTATTTCTGGATGTGGAAACATATAATTATGCCTATGTTTTAGACTCCAATTATAATTTGCCATACACTCATGATACATATAATGTATCTGGAAATCTAAATTATAAGGGCTTAAGAATCGTACTATCAGAGTTAGTTGATCTTATTTTGTATGTAAGCACATTGAAAACAGATCCAATAGAGGTTGACTGCTTCCAAAAAGACCAATCACTTTATTTATCAGACACCCAAACACAAGAAGAATCTCGGTTTTTTCTATAATTATCTCAATATTTTGCATCAAAACATTGCAGGTCTAATTAATAAATCGGATGCCTTGTTAGTAAGGTTAGACGAGCTGTCACATAAAGGAATAAACGTAGATATTATCTGTATCACAGAACACTTTGTAGAATCAGGTTATGAACATCTACTAAACATACCCAATTATTGTCTAGCAGCCCACTTCTCAAGAAATGTAAAACGAGGGGGTACATGTATTTTTGTCAGGGCGGGTTGTATGTATAAAGAAATATCTGATATATCAAAACAATCAGTTTCAGGAGTGTTTGAATGCTGTGCAGTAGAAATAATACCGCATAAAATTATTATTATTTGTATGTACAGGGTGCCTAAGCATAATTATTTCGTATTTTATGAAAAACTACATTTCATATTTCAAAAAATTAACTTCGCAAAGAAGAAAGTAATCTTAACCGGCGATTTCAATATTGATGTGCTAAAGAAAAACAAAATTACTTTAGAATTAGAATCTTTTCTTTTACAGTATAATTTAAAGTTAGCACTCTACATGCCCACTAGATTAAGCAGTAGTACGTGCATCGATAATTTTGCTCATAATTTTAAAAAGGGATGTGAAGCACAAATAATAGATTTAGTTCTTTCAGACCACACATCACAGTTACTTAAAATTCCCACAAAAAAAACTAGTATCTTAAAATCTTGGAAAATAGAAAAACAAGAAATTTCCCGCGAAAATTTAATAAAATTTAAATCTTATTTAGAATGTTTGTCATTTACCCAAGTATTCAACACCGACGATGCAAACAAATCTTATGACAACTTTATGGAGGATTTTCTGCTTTTATATAAACTGTGTTTCCCTAATAAAATCATAACTATCAAATGTAACAAACCGATAAAATGGATTTCTCGTGGCATAAAACTATGCAGCCAAAAGCAAAGGCAGCTACTTTGGACGTACCGTTTCAACCCTAATCGTAAAAATAAACAAGTTTTGAAAAATTACACTAAACTGTATAAAAAAATAATAAAATTGACTCAAAAAGCACAGAATAACCATTATATTACTACATCCGGAAATAAAGCTAAAGCTGCTTGGCAAATAATTAATAACTCTAAATCATGTTTCCCGCAAGAATCCATTTCGACAATAAAAATAAATGGTTTTCTCATTAAAAATCCTATCGACATTGCGAATGAATTTAACAATTATTTTATTGATGACATTGAAAGTAATATTCAGGTTGACATTCCACATAATAATAAACACCACCTTGATAATATAACATCACAATCATTGTTCATGTTCCCTGTATCACACCATGATATAATTAAAACGATTGATAGTCTTAAAAATACAAGTACCGTTGGTTACGACGGTGTGTCCACTAAAGTAATTAAATATGTAAAGGACGTAATGGCACCACCACTGACTTATACAGGGTGTAACGGAAAGGGTATATACATCCGAAGGGCACGGGTTCTCTTGGTGATAAGAAACGACATGGCAACGTTTTTATACATATACATACATAATTGTAAAGTTGAGCCCGCCCGCGCCGTCGCGCCTTCGTCGGTTAGGCAGAGCCCGATAGGTCTGTACTAGGCGCGTAGAACCCGAGATAGATATACTTGAACCTTGCCGGACAGGATTATGACCCTCATAGTGCGGTGAGACGTTTGTTATGATTTTGCATTTAGTAAACTGTCGATATTAAATAATATCGTGAAGTTTCAAAGTTATTAGTTGGGAGGTGAAATTTTGAGGAAAGACTCGTTATTAAATACTCTATTCACCCTGTTTGTATGTATATACCCTTTCCGTTACACACTGTATAATCAACCTGTGTATAGCCGAGGGCGTATTCCCAAATAGTCTTAAAAGTGTAATTATTAAGCCATTACACAAAAGAGATGATAAAACCAATATTAAAAACTATAGGCCAATTGCAAAAATCCCAATAATGTCAAAATTAATAGAGAAAATAATTTATCAGTCTCTTTACACTTATCTTGAAAAGTATAAATTATTCTGTAACGAACAAAAGGGATTTCGAAAAAATACAACAATTAATATGGCAATGTTTGAATTAATATCTAAAATTATTTCGTCAGTAGATAAAAGAAGTCCCATTTGCGCCATCTATACAGACATGACTAAGGCATTTGACTATGTAGACCATAAGATCTTACTACAAAAACTTCATAGCTATGGTATCAGAGGGAATGTCCTGAATCTATTGGAATCGTATCTAAGTGACAGATATCAGTGCACAGAGGTTACTAGAATTTGTCCGGAGACTAGACTGGTTACAACCTATAAATCTGAACCAAGACGTATAAATTATGGCGTGCCTCAAGGAAGCGTTTTAGGGCCGTTGCTATTTTTAATATACATCAATGATCTTCCAAAAGCCACAACTCAAAAAATGGTCCTTTTCGCAGACGACAGTACTGCCATAATTGAATGCGATAATCCACATAATTATCAAAACGATATTAACAATTCTCTTTCTGGAATCATTGACTGGCTTAATAATAACAATCTGATTATAAATCTAAATAAGACAAAAGTAATGCATTTTTATCAGCGGCGAGAAAACCCTACTGTAAATATTTCATACAGGTGTAATGAAATAAAAGAAGTAAGTCATGTCAAGTTCTTGGGTATTACGATTGACAATAAACTAACTTGGAAACCTCATACGGAAGAATTATGCAAACGACTTAGCCAATCTGCATATGCACTCTCCCAGTTGTCAAAAAAAGTAAATATTGAGACCTTATTAACAGCATATCATGGACTAGTCGGTTCAGTTTTACGATATGGGCTTGTTTTTTGGGGGCAGTCCGCTAATAGAGATCTGGTTTTCAAAATGCAAAAGCGATGCTTAAGGGTAATGTGTAATATTAAAGTAACTGATAGTTGTGTACCTTTCTTCAAATCTTTAAAACTGCTGACACTGCCCTCATTGTACATTTTGGAAACAGCTTTATTTGTGAAGAACAATTTACACTTATTTGTTAAATTATCGGATGTTAGAAAAACTCCTATGCGTACTAAATACCTAAATCAATTATGTCACACAAAATGTAAAACAGCTCTAATGAATAAAAGCTTCTTTGGCATCGCTCCAAGGAAATATAATAAAATACCAGCATGCGTAGCATGAACACATTGAACACCGAAGAAACGGCCTTTGTCTACAGACGAATCGGCAAAGTGACAGATTATATAGACAGGAACCTCAATCTGTCAAATTTCTTTCAATACACCTGCCTGCGCAGCATGAACACTTAATTTATTTTCTTCCGAGACACGACAAAGACCGTTTCTTCGGTGATCATGCTACGCGTGCTGATGAGATAAAAAAATTACCTGTTCACATGTTCAAGAAAACTTTGCAAAAAATTTTAATTGAAAAATGTTATTACACGATGGACGAGTTTTTGAATGATCAAGTTTGTAACATTAAGTAATTTCGGTGGTGTTTTATATATATATTTTTTTTTTTTTGTGTTTTCTCTTTCTATAATATTTATGAATCTTTTGACATCTGTAGTTTTTATTTTTAAGTTTTTTTTTACTGTTTACTTTAAAACTACCCATATTTGTATGTCGTACTATAGACAAAACATAGCGCACTGTATTTACTTTTAAGATCTGTATCTTCTGTTACCTATGTTTTACAAATAATAAATGATTGATTGATTGATTGATTGATTGATTGATTGATTGATTGAGGTAAAATAATCATTTTTGTACAGATTGCAACACTAACTCTTTTACTGTAAAAATAATATACATATGTACCGATCTGTATTTCTTTGGCTTAATAAACATTTATTATTATTATTATTATTACTTTTTATTTGGACGGATTTGGGTGACACTTTTTATATCATTCTCATTTCGGAAACAATGAATCCCCTCATTCTGTAACCACCTGCGATAGCAGCAATTGTTTTCTATAATATGAAGGTACCTATTGTTAATGAGTCTAAAAAATTTTTTTACAAAAAAGTACAACCGACTTCATTAAAAAAAAAAACAGGTGTAAAATAACTGTAGTTTCGGAAGTCTGTGGCTTTGATGGTTTTTTTTTTCATTAATTAATGGCCACCGACTCCGAAACTAAAGTTATTTTACACCAATAATATAATTAATTATATAATTATATATATTTTTGTACAGTTAATTTACTTAAAATCTAGAGTTATTTTACACCGGTTACCTAGTGTTTTATGAAGTCAGTTGTATTTTTTTTTATTAATGGTATTGGCCACCGACTTTCGAAACTAGAGTTATTTAACACCTGTTAGTGTTTTTCAATGAAATCGGTTGTTTTTTTAATACAAATCCGGTAGCATTCACTATCAAATAAAAAATAATTTTGAAAATCGGTTTACAAATGACGGAGTAATGAAGTAACAAGCCCTAAAAAAAACTATAACCGAATTGAGAAACTCTTTCTTTTTTTGAAGTCGGTTAAAAAGAAAAGATTAATCTTATTTTGGGCTTCACTTCAGTGGAGTAAGAATAAAATAGTTTCAGCTTCTGTTTATAAAACCTATTTACGCTTTAACTACTTTTCAAATGAACACTATTCAAAAACTTACCTTGCCGAAGTTAGTTTCCACCATTTAGATATTTCGGTATCCATCCATCAAGCGAGCGGCGTTGAATTTCGAAGTAACCTAAAGAACAATAACAGACCATGGTCACATCTTAAAGAATAGTAGGTACCCCCATTTCGATAGCGAGCGGGAAGGGGCATGCAATAGCGGGATAACGGTATCCTAAACAAAATACCGGGACCTCACAAATAAAATGCGGGATCTTGAGAGGTGTGCAGGGTAGTGATCTTGTTTATTTCAGATACAGTAATGATGTAACTTCAAGGCTAACTTTAACGAGCTTGATAAGTTTGCAAACCGACCCTAATATACTTACTTAGTTGAGAAATGGTAGGTCGATAACGGATTATAGGCATGATTTCAATTCGCAAGAAATCAAACAACGAGCCTTTTATTATACGCCTTTATTACACGTCAAGAGGATAAACGACGTAACTAATTTCAGATTTATACCTTATATTGAGTGTCATTTTAAAATCGTAATTTAAGCCTTTCGTTAACTTGTATGCCTTCGCTATAAAATGATTTCAAGTTGCTAAAGCCAAACTCAAGATAATAGTTTTGGCGATACTTACGAAAAAGGAAACTTCAGTGCGTGAGCTCCACTCGCACTTGTCTGAAGTTGTCTGGTCTTCCTAATTGTTCCCGTCCAATTAACCAGAAAGCACCTAGAGTTTTGTTGTGTTGTCTGGTCCCCTAAACATAAGCATATCACGCGTATAGAAAGATTGCAGAACAGATTCTTCTGGTATCTGACTAACCGTTATAAAATGGATAAAAACTTGAAATCATACCAGGAAAGATTAAAATAGGTAGGTACTTCAGGATGGTTTCGTTAGAGAAAAGAAAACATACCTACTTATGTTTGTTCTCCTTAAAAAATCTAGTGATTGATTGGCACTTTGAACTGTATTGAGTTGCTCAGTAAAAGTATCCTTCGATGTGCCACGAAAACTACCAAGAAAATCGAATAGAAAGCTGTTTTCCATGGCAAAAAGCATACAAATTTAAGGCAGCATTGCGCGCACAAAAAAATAAGTTAAAATTAGAATAGAAATTTGTCTGTTTGGCCTAGTTTAGCTCAACTATATTGAGCATCTTATTAGTAATTTTATTTATTATTTTGTTGTATGTATATTGATTATTTAATTAATTATTTAAATGGCTCAGGTTGGCTGGACAAATCTTCAAAATAGCTCGCATTTAACTAGGTCAATAGGGCACTTTATGTGACGGCTAAACACAAATTCCTGAAAACACAAAGGCCTGAATTCAAGCTGACTGGACACATGTATCTCCTCTGCCTGATGATCTACGACCTTCAAAATGTGTTCAAAATTTTGTAAAAGCGAAGATACATCTCCATCCAGCTTGAATTCAGGCTGGCTGGACACTTACTTTCGTTACCAAGATTGAGACACCAGCAAAAAGTGGTTTTTCAAGATGGCTGGACACGTTTTCGATCGATGATCTAAGATTCAGTAGCGTCACAAATTCTGAAATAAGGGTGTTTGGCCGTAACATAAAGTGCCCTATTGACCTAGACCTAGCGAGCTATTTTGAAGATTTGTCCAGCCAACCTGAGCCACATAACTATTTTATTGATCATTTGTTTACCTAGGTAATTATTTTATTGACTGTTTTTTTTGTCGTTTTCGTTGTATTTGTATTTCTTTCTTTTGTTGTTTAGCTGTTAAGGCTCTTATTGTGGTGCATGTTGTGCTCTTCTCTATGTGATGGAGCACTTGTAATTTAGTATTTTTTAAATGTTTTTCTCTCAATGTTACAGTGTGCTCATTGTTGAGAAGACAAATTAAATAAATAACAAATAAAACATCTGGAACACTCCTCGATGGGTCAGTCACTGTGGTATTCAATTTCATTTATCCAGGAGGTTGACGTCGGTCAGTTTTGTTCTCATGGCTCCTGAATAGATGCAAGCAAACTTGGCGAAGTTCTCGCTGCCGATCCGAGCACCACAACCACGAAACCACTGTATTTTGCACCATATTTCCTGCCAGTTTGGAAAACACAAAGGAATTTTCTGGAACTGAAGTCACAGTCACAGTTTTAATGTTTATTTTCGTGCATAGTCTTGTAAGCATTATTTCAATAACATCACTCAATATTCACTCTTATTGTTCGTAGAAGTACCTACCCGTCTTAACATTTGCAGGGCCTTGCCCTGTCCTCACGCTATTAGTAATAATATGCTACATGCATAATTACGACCTACTTTGAGGTCTCCCTTATCTCACTGTTATTGGAAAAGTTTTTCCCTCAGTCGGAAATATACCACGATACGACATTGAACGTCCAATTATCTAAATGATTACATGTTATTTTTAACTTATTTGCCTATTGTAAATATGTAGGTACCGTAATGTAAATAAACCTCGACTTACTAGGTTCTCGGTCGGTGTCATACTTGTTGCCGAATATGAAGGTATTTTAACAAAGTTATAATTCTATTGTCATGTTACCCGCTGATTTTTAAACAACGAACAGAAAGTTCTCAATCCGAAACATAGCTAGATGTATTTTTTTAACTATAATCCCTATTTAGATGATTTTTAAAATACTTAAACGACTTTTCTAATAAAGCCGCAGGCGAGGCGAGGGTTTGTGGCGAGCTGTCGGGGAGTAGCGACTCCGCGGACCCTGATCTCCTGGTCTTGTCATCTCGGGCGTGTATTTCTTGACCGACCATTTTCCCTTGCCTGTAATGGCTGGGTTAACTGATGATTCGTAAGAGCAAACGTGTTAGATGTTCTAGACCGTAAATTAATTTCGCGGGACAGTCTACGCATTCACCTTAATAAACAGCTGTTGCAATCTATCTGAGATAAAGAACACTCACATTATTTAGATAGTGTGTGTACACGACACTTATGGGTATTAAGCGTACTTAGTAGTAGGTAATCATTGTTTAGCTCGAAAAACACTCAGCAAGTCCTGTCTGTTAAAAATTATATTTTGCAATTGTTATGATGTCTTGCACAAAATTTTTGCCTCCGACCATTCAGAATTTTCCTACAAGAAAAACATTACTTAAGTAGGAATACTTACTTATTTCCGTTTTGTTTTTGTAAAACAGCAAGACGCTTTTTTTATTTCGCGCGTATTTACAGCGGATACAATTATACATCCCACTCCCATCACTCTAGGTGATACTTTCATCCTGGACACGCTGAGATAATGGGCATAAGGTCTGACCAATGTTGCACGCGCCTATCCGCGTTATCACTTGCATTAGTGTGAATAGACCCTAGTTCGTTTGAACATTACAATTAGCGTTACTGATTAGTAATGCTTTAAATATCCTCAGTCGTAAATAAAGACATTATTAGTTATTGCAGGATTCTAAAAATACCTCGCAAGTTTCCAAAACTTCATTAATAATTCAGTACCAATTTAATTGAAGTAATTGTACATTATTGAGGTCAGTGTTATTATGCAAGTCGATTATCAGGATCCTCCAACGATCATTTGGTTTTAATAATGTTATCCTCCCAACGTTTGTGTGAATGGTTGAAAACCGGATTTCATGATACAATAAAACAAAAATAGTACGCCGTCGCATTCCTTATATTGTAAGAAAACATAAAACATCAAAATAGATCAGGTGACAATAAAATGCAAATAGGTAATTGATTTATAACTTAAACAATTGATTTATAACTTAAACAATTGATTTATAACTTAAACAATTGATTTATAATTTAAACAATTGATTTAAAACATGGTGTTACAAAAATACTATACACAGTAGTTGCGAAAGCGCGTATGCAGTTCATATCTTCATTACAATGAATGCGACCTATCCTCTAAAATGAAAGAAAATGAATGAAAAGAAAGGGCGCCACCTTTAACTCTGATGGTGTTATTTTGTATCCTTCTACTAATGACGTAAATGGTTCTTACTGCTCGATGAGTTTAGATCTGCTTATCTGAGACACAAATAATATCTATATATCTTAATGTTAATTATCATCAAAAACATACGAAACTCCCACAATATCTTTTTGAACAGGGTTCACAATGCGCGCTTCTCTGTCGCGCCATATTGACAGTATCCGATCTCTGGAGGTGGCGGCGGTGGTGGTTTATTTGATAAGACCTTTGGCCTTGTAGAGGTCGCGCATTAATCCCTTAAGGTAGCGGATCTCACGTTGTAGGTCGGAACATTTGTCGCCGAGTTTTGAGTTCCTCTCGCGCATCTGTTGCTCCTCGTTGAGAAGGTCTTCGATCTCAGCCTTCTTTTTCTGGCGGTAACGCGTCGCGGCATTTTTATTCTGCTCCTTCTTGCGAGAGCGACGGTCGTCGGAGGGGCGCGAGTATGGCTTGGGTCGCGATGACGACGACCACTCATCGTCGGTGTAGGACGAGCGCGGCGAAGACGGCGGCGACGACTGTGGAGACACACTGGCGCTGTCTCCCGAGTGCTGCGGGGAAGCGAGTTGCGCGGCGCGGTGCCGGACGAGTTCTTCGACGTCCTCGTACCCGCAGTCGTAGCGGGGCACCGCGTCCGGCCCCGCGCTCGGCGCCGGCGCCCATTGCTCCAATGAGGGCACGAGAGGCAGCGCGGGCGCGAACGTGGCGCATTGTGCTTGTTGAGCGTAGCTTAGGAGCAATTGAGTTGCAGGTCCGGGGGGACTCTGAGGTGGAGTGAGATGAGTCAACTCCACGGCGCCGTACACGGTTTCAAACTCTCGGAGGAGGTCTTCCGTGGGCTGCGGCGCTGCGAAGACGGGCGCGATGGCCAGCGACACTGGAGGTAGCGGCTCTACGCGCTCCGGTACTTGCGAGATGTTCTCAAAAATAGGAAGCTCCGATTTCTCCTCTAGCCAGTTGGAGAAGATATTCTCTGTAAGTAATAAGAAACAAAGAGTATAGTATATGAACTACATTATAATTTTAATCACACACGGATGATTGATTACCGCCTCAATTATCTTACTACTGAATATACTACGAACTAAATCATATCAGTTTCTTTTTTAATAATTTCTATTTGCATAAATATTTAAAAGGAATAACAGTCATACAAAACGTAGGTATAACTTCAACAATCAGCTTTGTTAGGAAAATTCCGTTGGCGATTAAAATGCACAAATTATGCAAAACAATAAAATATTCAAATCATAAGCATTGGTATTAGGACTACAACGTAAGCAAAGATGAAAAGTACGTATCTACCCTGAACTAAATAAACATTGTCTCATGTTGCACGCAGGCGTCCGAACAAGTGATGGGCTATTGTTCGATCATTAATTATTCTATTTATAGGTACCTTATTAAATGGTCATTACTCAACTAAGGCACAATCATAACTCGCTTTTGGTCGTGGACCACAAAGTTACCTAAAGATACGTTTTATTATAGCGAGCTATCATCAAAGTCATCAGCAGGCCGCATGCAGTTTTGATTATAAGTAATAATATTATCTATATTTTGAAGGAGAATCTTTTAAGTCGCATTCATAATTAGTTAGTAACTGCTTCTGTTACAATGTTCGACGGGTTATTTAAGTTGTGTATCGTTTGTTAATGTTTGTAAAGCTATGTTGATGTAACTAATTTGATCTCTTAATAAACCTTAAACAAAGCCCAAGTTTTTTTTTAACGGAAATTAGTTCCATCACAGTAAGCAAGTGGCAATACAAAATGTAAAAGTAGACAACTACTGATCAAGAATTTAAGCGCAACGAACGGCGATGACCGTTGCCGCAGCGCAATCAACAATCAATTGATCGTAATTGTTCAGATTGGTGGCTCAGACCCTAAGAGGAGAAAAGAACATCACTTTTTTTATATGATCTATTAGGTATCTCTTCTTGTATGCAATCCAATTTTTTACAGAAACTTTAAGTTAGCGACAAATATCTAGCAGTAGCTCAGTCGACTGCAATATACCCTGACCCCAGATAAACCTGCACAATCAGAGTTCGGTGACACCACGCCCTCGATAGCAAATCACTAGATAAGTTCGCCACAGCGATGTCAACATCTCATTTGAAACTCGTTTATGATTAAACCCGTTTACTACCATTCAAGGAACAGTAAGGAATATTCCATTTTAATAAAAATCTGAATAGACGGCCTTGTTGAATAACTTGTCTCGAGAATGGCTTTTTTATAACCGTTGAGAGTCTTGTTTTTTACTCTAAATTCATTTAACGGTACTTTGTTTGGCAATAAACATTAGGCCTCTATCACACTAGAACATGCGAGTAGCGTAGGCGCTGGTAGGGAGTTTGGAGCGGATAATCCTTTCATTTTCATTACAACATTTCCTCAAACACCAAACTGCATACATTTGAACATAAATAAACAAGAAATATTGAAGGACGCGTTCAATAAAAAAATACAATGAAAATTATTTGGACCAAGGTAATTAAAGTAAAAAGTAAACTATATTTTGACACGTTTACAATACGTGCCAAGATAACTATTTATCCTACATTCGAAAGGTGTATTGGTAGGTCATATCTGTATCAATATGTAGGAATGGAAACAAGTGGTCAATAAGTCGCTTTAATTATTGGGCGACCGAGCAAGCGAGGCCGCCTTGTGCGCGAACTGGTTTATCAGTAAAACATGGTCCAAGATATCAGCGAACAGCTATTCATAGCTTTAAATAATTCCTCGAGACTTTTGCTTATAATAATGATAAAAGAGGTCATATTTAGCACATAAGCTTGAATGCTGCTGGGTAGTCAGTTCACATTACTTGTAGGTGAAATATTAGCACGCTGTAACTCATTACTTGTACCACAACCTAAGCATGCTATGGTATATTTGCTGCGCAAAGGGAACTTGAATTCCACCATTAATGCTGATGTGACAAATAATAAACATCAGTTGCTACCTGCTAGTCTACATTGTAACTTACAAGAAACGTCAAGGAAGATATATGTTTATTTATACCAGAAACTACCATTAAATTCCTATCTCAAGTATATATTACAGAATCCTAAGTCATTCAATATCAGTGTCATTTTTATTGATATCGTTGTACGTCACACTCATAATGTTTCCGGCAAAGTGTAGCTTGAACTGTATCCATGTTGTTATACAAACAAACAAGTTTGTTGCGCAGTAGCAGTTATCGCTCCAAATCGAATCGTTAATGTGTCCAGTTACTTAATTGGAGTAAACATTCGAGCTGAACGCTGTTTGTTCCTACTTACCACACAGTGATATACTTAAACATTAAGTTACACAAAGAACAAATCAAGAACTAGAGCATAAAGATAGACCTTGAGTTCGCCTCTCCGCCAGAATGATTCTGAATAACAATGCAAATAATATCAACTAAACATAAAAATAAGAAAAAATTATGACCACCTACCAACATACATATCTGCCAGAGCCATCACGAAGTCCAATTATGTTATAGAAACTGCTTTACTATTCCAAAGAAGAATGTCCTTAATGTCCTTACTGCTACAATACAGTTCTAACGATAACTTTAAAACGATTATTATATAGGCAGTGGTATTCTAAAAACTGGAATCCTCGTGGTGTGAGCAATGGTCGTCGTTGAAGGTTCAAGGGCCAGAACCTAGGATCTAACGTCTTTTAACAAGCTTTTGTGAATTGAAAACTATCTCTTTATTCCAGATGCAACGATAGTGGCACTTCATTCTAACGGCGTCCAGACAGCGCATCGACGGTGGCAGACATAGGTTAAGACGAGAGCGCGAGCGCTCGAAATGTGCTTCTCGAGTCGAATTTATTGTCACGGGTTACTATACAAAGAACGATCACCAGCAAACGCGGCGCGGCGCAAGTTAGTACTGAGCGCGCGCGCACACTCGCGCCCGACCACGGACCCCCGCGCCTTTCCCCACTACTCTCGGCGACCCAACATAATAAATACAACATCAATGTGCAACGCTGCGCTCACATTTTCACATCGCTGCCTGCCTAATCAACACTTGCATGAAATAGGTATAAATGGTGGTACAAAACTTTAACTGATTTTGATTGGATGACAAAAACTTCTAGTTCTTTAACTGTATCAGTATAAATGTTTACAATCTGTATAGTAGTAACAATATTGAATTTTTTCCCTTATTGCGTATTTACTTAGAATTTTGATGACAAATCTTGAATGAAGGAAATCCATTTAACAATAAAAACAAAATCGTAAAGATAATGTTATGTCCCGTTTACGCTGATCCAAATCAAAGTTATAGAGATAGGCTTTTATAATAATATATCCAACATAACGTAGACAGTAGCCCGACGTTGTGTTTGCCTGTGTAATTGATCGAGGCCTCGACGACGTGTCACAATCAGCAGTGCAACAACCTGCGCTCGTTGGCCCTTTCTATTTGGATTGGCAACTGAATTCTATGCCTTTATTCACACCCAACACGTGTCTAGAAGATTTGAATAAATTTTGCCCTTTTACTGGCAATAAATCTGTTCAGTGTTTGTTATGTCTGACTGTATATTAATAATTTTGAACTAAGGAACTGTCGTTTTAATTATAAACTAAGTGGTAAGTATGCGTATCGAATGAATCACATAAACCTTCCACAGTTAATTTAAGAATTTTACGTAATAGAGAATACTAAACTTGTTTTAAATGTTTTACCTAATAGAGAATTTCTTGCTTGAAGGGTTATCTAAACATGGTGTTTGATAATATTAGATGTAAGAACCTTGGGTCTTTAATTACCCTTTTGTCTTAAGAACGAGTAACGGTATCTAGAAATACTAAGTCTGCGGTCCCTAGTAGATAGTAGATTAATGACACAAATGTCAATATTACAAGGTACTTTCCCTATTGAATTATCTTTGTGGATTTCGGAAACTTTGAAATACGTTAATTTGTAGTAGGTAGTATTATTTTTTGAGATTACTTCTTATTACTAAACATTTGTAGCTCGAGCATCGACTGTGATGTAAAACGATGAACGAATGCACGGTTTAATGATCCGTGATTTCCTTCAGTTCATATTCCGTATTTTAAGGTCTCATTTAGTAAATATATATTTAGTTCAATGCGGTCCATTGTTTACTTACAATTTTCATTTCAATTGTAAACTTAAATTTGTCTTTCAATCTGGAATTACAAGTTCGGGTACAATTTTGAGACGAACCCTTAAAACACTTAAGTATCCTACTCGCAGTTACCGACTAGTATTTCTACCGTAATTTTAGCCTCGGATGTGGTCTTATTGGAGACCACAATAACCGGGGTAAATAAACTAACTAGGAAGCTAAATATAATAGTTGAACATATTCACAGATAAAGCACTGGCTGTCGGCTAAACTGTCAGCTTAGCTAGCCAACCCGATAACCATAGTCGGGCTGTGTTATCCAATCAGTCATGCTTATGCTGCGTCACCTTTAATCGGATTGGATGCAACGACTAAGTAACATTAACCAATCAGACATACTAACGGCACATCACTGTTTATCCGATCGGCTGCCACAGCTGAGTAGCCCCGTGTATTATCTGCTTTAATTGCTAATTAGCAACCGTTGATAAAGTCGGTTAAAATCACGCAAACATTAAGTGACAAGTAGTGGCTAGAGGTGTGTCAGATCGTGCTATCTAAGGGTATCATATTATACTTGATCTTAAGTTTGATTGCAGCCTTGAAATATTCGGACGTACCTACAATGATTAATTACTTAAAATCTTAGCATTGGACAATGTACGCATTGAAATAGTGGCATTTTCAGAGGCCAGATATCTGCCACATAGGACTCCTCTATCGTTTTTTTTTTAAATACGATATCTCTGATTTTTACTTTAAACATTGCACGCTGTACTATCACGATCTCATTTAACGCTATGACCTATGAAGTGATTCATGCATGCGAGCATGCCGTGCCGTCATATAAATATTCCAAATCTTATGTTTGATAGCATACCTCAAACAAGATATTAATTTCTATTTCATTTACATTTGTCTAACACATAATCAAATAATGGTAGAGTGACATTGTTAATATTATGATACTCGTAAGTAAAGTTTGATACCATACCTAATTATAGAAGCACACACAAAGGTGATGATTTTGCATAAAAAGTGAACTCGGGACATGACATTTGATTGCTCATCTAGAAAAATTCCATTTCTAGTAACTTTTGCAGTATCCATTACAATTTTGTGTTTGATCTTTGGTAAATGATAATTGATAATTAATTATGTATAGGCTAGTAGATGAAATCGGAGTTTCACAATCTGACTACTCTGAGAAGAAACACCTAAAGAAACTCAGAGGTAGTCATAGTCTCTTTTAAAGTCCAGACATAGGCATGCAGCCTATACTTTGACTGTTTTTTGTCGATATTGTTTACAAATGAAGACTCCAAATTATACAAGATCTTTCTTTTATCTTTAGACATTGGACTCTACAGCACAGTATAAACGACCTTCCAGCACAAGATGACATTACAAAATTTTCCTTCCTCTCAGATTACAACACTTCGAAACAATGATCTTGGAGGTTTATTTACTTCTTCCTTTACTTTCATGTAGATATACCAGAGGATGTGATGAGCTTGGTGATGGTATGACCAATCCATCGATGTACTATTTCCTAATGCGGATAACAACTGCACGGACAACATTACATAGTTCCGTAGCCATTAAGTATTGTTCTGCGATCAAATGAAATAAAAAATATCGATGTTGATGAATACCATAAGCCCCCCGAAGCACCACAATGCTGTTAGGAGGCGTACAATTTTGGAGTTCCTATAAACCGAGACCTGGATCATGCAGCAAAGCAAATTACTATTAAATTAATATTATATACAATGACATTTACTACTCTTGAATTTTCCTGTATTAAAAGAACTTTAGTGCCCTTTGGAGATCACCAGAGTCGCTGCGATAAAGTATAGCCCATCTTACTTGCTGAGAAACTAGAAACAACAAGGAAAATGAATTAAGTATTTACCTTGTTTGCAATTGTTGTCTAGCTGCTGCAGAAGATCGTTGGCGAGCTCGGCGCGACTGGGCTTGATCTCCGGTGGGGACGGAGGGTACAGGCTCGTTGACACGTCGTCGTGAAGATGGTAGCTGTCATATTCCGTCTTCGGTGCAGCGCTTGGGAAGGTTTTAAGCAGATCTGTGGACGAACGAACATCAGTTTAGAAAACAATTGAAGGGTATTTTAAAACACGTCCTTGCACTTGTTCGCTACGTTTGTGCGGAAACTGGCCATCAACAAAAGTCACCAGTCAATTCCTATTGAAGCTTTATTTGACAAAAGCGTGGTGCGCAATTACAGTATTTGTTTATTGCGCCATTTTAATAAGTAATTTATTTTTATTTATCTGTTAATGGCATTACACATTTTAATACTATTGTTTAGATGTATTTTATATTTAATTAATAGTTTAGTTCACTGAATCCTTAGTTTAAAACTTTTAATTATTATTTTGATGATCACTGTTTTTCCAACATTTATTTATTTACAAAAGGCACATTTAATACTTCTTACTTTGTAGCAGCGATAACTGGAATTCTCTACACAGGTCACACATTCCATTACTTTTATAACAACACATTTTTTCACAATAAATTATGATGAAGACACGAAACAAAACTGATTTTTATCCAAAATAATTAATTCAAATAATTAGAGCAATGCGAATACAAGTCGCAGAAGCTTCAAGGTAAGTAGCTTAGATAAGTTATGTACAAAATACAGCGTGAAGAGAGAAGACGTCAATATATATATGAACCATATCTGTCGCACGATATTACGTCAAAGTAACGCCCAGATGTCGTGATGCTTTAAATCTTAAGCGATAATGTCATAACAATAATTTCTGTTATTATAAAAACATCTTTACATTGTTCATTTTATTCTTTATTTTTTTAAGATTGGCCTGATATAACATTAGGGTCACGTTAGATTCTTTCATTCAGTTTGAACCTTTTAAATTCCGTATTCTTTTTATCCAATATTTATTACATTTTAAACTTTAAAATGACTTAGCTTTTTTCTCTGAAACTGAGCAAAAAGAAAACCCTAAAGATAACCACTTCGAAGAATTATAAGAATAAATTAGATTCACCTGTGGACTAAAAATTAGAAGCTTTCTGAATTGTTTGCATCTGAGAAGCTTTAGCTTACCCACTGCTGATTTAACTAATTGCCATAACTCTTTACACCTGAAATTGATAAATCTGTTCCAATTGTTAATATTGACATTTAAATTCATTATTTGGTTATAGCTCGCTAAAAACGAGCAAATAGATTGAGTTTGCCATCTTGAATTGAGAGGCCGATCACAGATTGAATGATTGAGTGATGTGATCGTAAATCCAACTATTTGGGTCTAGTTTTAGATTTTTTGAAGTTCCGCCTAATTTTCATTTGTTTTATATTAGGTACTCTGATTTAATACTGGCTTAATATTCGTTCTTATTCTAAATCGTATCGTATATCAACCGATTTTAAGTGCATAAAAGTAACGTCAGCAGTCTTTCTCGATTTTACTTAAATTACTATTAAAAAAAAAACTAATACGTATTCTACAATTACAATACGTGCGTGACCGTAACACGACACGTATTCCTTCGGTTTCGAATGATTTAGCAGGTAAGAGGCTGGTCATTCGTCGCCTAGTAAGTAGGTCATAAAAAGTATTCCAATTACAAGAGTTTAAAAACCGACATAATAGATGGTTTCAGGGAATATTTCGCAAATTTATTTTTGACTAGCACTTCGCGCACCACTTTGTCCTCGTGAATTTTGTACTTTTCCCTTTGAAATGAACATCCTGACCCGTCATAGTTTTCCGTTTTACATGAAATACCTTTGTTACTCGCTGAAAATGTAGCATTCCATAGGTGAGGCCTTTTTTTTTTAAGTACAGTTCGATGTAGTAGTGTTTAAGTTTATCCATTACAACCAAACAAAAAAGAAATCTTTCCTCTTTATAATATTAGTAAAGACAGGGAAATAAAATAAACAGAGCTAAAATAACCACGCCTTAAGTCGGTTATATTGCGTATGCAGTACAAGACAAACAACATGTTATAAAATTAAATGTCAAAACATATTTTCATTGGAAACAAGATAAATAATGGAAACTGGCAAACAGGCGATATGCAATTGAAAACATGAGCAGAGGCCAGTAACTCAAGACAAATATGTTTTTAGAAGCCTGATGACGTTGTTCTTATCTCCCAAACTACAGTCACTAACCAAGCAAGTGATTATCAAGACACACCCACGCACTCGACATAGCAACCAGTAATGTTCCTTTCTTTGAATAGTTAATAACTATTTGTAGATGAAGATATTTTATCTTGCTCTCGTCAAGGATAAAATGAAAACAGCCTCTAATAATAGAAATAATAATAATATAGGGGTGATTTGATTTAATCTTAGTAGCGTACTGAAAAATAAGTAACGTGACAGTCGTTAGGCACGTTTTCTCGAGTTCTTACCTATACTTATTTATTCTTAAACTAGGGCAACCTAGAGTTGCTTTAAGAATAAACATGGGCAAGGTTCTTAGTAAGAGGTCTCTGACAAATCTGATTGGGATAGGTTAGGCTCACTTACTAACCCTAGATGGATAACCAACATAGATATTCAATAACCATATTACAAGGTACGTTATAGATGAGGTTTAAGATCATTTATTCTCATAAGAATTACACTATTTACTTACCGAGTTCCAGATGGCTACTCAATTCAAACGTTTAGATTGAGGAGCCACTTTTGCTCTAAAAAATAACTAGTGATATATTTTGCTGCTAAATCTAGAATTCGTGCTGCAAAATAAGCTACATTGCTGCTAAATAATGGTGAGATCAGATTTTAAAAATCTGATATGGCTCCTCAATCCTTACGGACATGAGAATATTAATACTATATAAAAAGAACAAAAAGGAGGAGGAGCTGGTGGCTAAATTATAACAGCCGCATGGGTCGATCGAAGGTTAAGCTACGCTTGACGAGGTCGGTCCGTGGATGGGTGACCATTTATTACATACCAAGACTCCTCCGTGCCTCGGAAAGCACGTTAAGCCGTTGGTCCCGGCTGTCATTTGTAGATCTTTGACAGTCGTTACTTGTAGTCAGAAGCCCGAAAGTCTGACAACCAGTTTAACCAAAGGGGTATCATGTTACCCAGTTACTGGGTTGTGGAGGTCAGACAGGCAGTCGCTCCATGTAAAACACTGGTATTCAGCTGCATCCGGTTAAACTGGAAGCCGACCCCAACATAGTTGGGAAAAGGCTAGGCAGATGATGATGATAAAAAGAACAAAAAGTTGAGGTATTACAAAAGATTAGACGTCAATTTTATAAATGTATTGAAGATAATACATACACCTCCCGCACGCGGCATTCACTCCCATGCTTTTAAAATGCTTCAACATAACTTAAGCTTTCAATCGTGTCAATTAGAGACACAATAGAGAGACAATGTTTTGCAAAGTTCTTCAAAGGAACCTAAGGAATGTAATGTAATGATGAAATTCATTAATTCTCTTTAACATTTTTAGAAACTGATTATGTCTAATCCGCAATGATTGTGCATGTGCCTATTTATATTGAATTGTTTGATGATGTAAAAGTCTACTTTACAATACCTACTAGAACCTAAATGTAAATTATAAAAATTTGTACGCTTCTGGGCAAAATATAGAGGATCTACCTAACTTTAAGACCTCACACTCAGTTGTAATCGGACCTATGTTTACAAATAAATTATTCTGATTCTGATTTTTTTTAGGTGGGCGAACTCAGTTCTACGGTGTTATCCTTTGTGGAGACATAATAATTATACCACAGTCTAAAAACCTACAGTCGCCCGACGAAGCCGTCTAGACAGGGCAATCATGGGGGGTGTGAGTCTCCTGGGAGAGACGTGGGAAAGCCGCTCCTGAACTGCGAACCAAACGATGTTCGTAGTTCGGGAGGTATTATTCAGGGCTAACGCGTGTAGAACTGTAGACGTTGTCGGCATTTTTCCAGAGATCAAAGTCGTCGTCCTATACGGAGTGAAAAGGACATCGTACTACATCCGGATACCATCACGCGTAGCATGAACACCGTAGAAAAATAGTTTGTCTACAGAAGAATCGACTAAGTGACTGATTATAGAAACATTTCTTTTGTTTTGAGCACAACAATGCCAAGAATCAAGGGAAGAAATGTGTAAATTCTTCAGTCGACAAAGGTCTACATTCAGCCCTACAATGTTTACATTACTTGTCTTGATAGTCAGGCACCTCTCTGTAGGGGGCACTGGCCATAATCAAACACGTGATTCAGATTAATAATGTCTCATGTTTTTATTCTAGGATATGTCAGTTTCTTTACGAAGTTTTCCTTCAACATTTTGACTATAGATACGACCACTAGCGATTAACGCTGGATATTAATAATCTGTCTCGGTTGCTATCTTGATCCCGATCTTTGTCTGTAACCAATCAACGACCGAATTCGCCTATCCGAGTCTTAAAGATGTCCAATCAGAAGCAGCCGTTTAAAACAAAGGATCGGGATTTGGATTGAGATAGAATATTAATATCGGGCGTTAGTAAATAGTACAAAATAAAAGGACTGCGTTTCGAGGGTTGAACTATGGAGTAAGACCTAAAATCTAAGTCTAATCTAGCAATATTTTACCAATCAAAGGATTAAGTCGCTGAAAACAGCTACTAAACGATGGGTTAAAAGTCACGAAAAACTGCTAATAGGTACCTAATAAATATTCCATTTAACCACTGATGTACATAGTCCTAAAGGAGCCCTATCAACATTTCTTGGGGGCCTTTTTCGCGACTATTAAGGCTAGGCAAACATGGCACAGGATGTCTTATGGAAAGTAGTATAATGACGATAAAGATGATTATGATGAAATAAAATAGAGGCCTGACTAGAATTTATAGCTTGCGCTATACTTAATTGTGAGTTTACCAAGATAATTTAAGAGCGAGCGATGTTAGCCAATGCGAAGTCCGTTTAGCCTAACGGATTTCCACGTATGAGGTGTCATAGAATTCGTCTCAGTTGTGGGAGTGACATAGAGTATATTATCGTAAGTAACAATTTAAACATATACCTTTCCTACACCTTAGTTAATACCTTTACTGATCCTTATTTTATGATGTTTCCGAAAGAATAGAAATGAACAATGAACGCACAGGTGCGGCGCGCCGCACTAAAAGAAAGTTATGTAAAATATGTAAATTGGGTGGACGCGCATACGCGTCGCAAGCACATGCCAAAAGTCCGAAAAACGCGCAGGCGCGTTTTTCGACACTGAATGCGTTGACGAATACGTACAAAACTAGTGTTTTCTGTGGACAAACGCTGAATGGATCTGAATAGGTGAGCGTAGTCCCTAAATTAAGATTTCAATTTTACATTGACACTATTACGCGCCTCTTACCAATAAGAATATGAGTTATTGGGAAAGCGGGTAAATTTAACGTATTTTTAACCGACTTCAAAAAAGGAGGAGGTTCTATGTTCGTGTGTTTGTTTTTTTTTTATGTATGTTACCTGATTTCTCGACCATTTGTGGACCGATTCTCAAAATTCTTTTTTTATTTGAAAGAGTATACTCCTGAGGTGGTCCCATTTTATTACTTGGACATTAGACGGGGCCCCAAAGGCTACGGGGCGGGCATAATGTATACCGGCAGATAACGGCGGCAGCTACGCCCCTGTTTTTACCGTGACTTGAATATTATTGTAATCATATTGACCTAACGCATTATCATTGTGCATGAGGTGAGTTCGTGGGGGTGCTGTCGCGTCAGGAATAAACCACATTAATTATATGAGTTGTGTCAAACGGTCACGCGAGATAATTATGGATGCTGATAGCAAAGAAGCGAATTATGATAAGGCGACTACACTCCAGGATGTTACGTCGCCGCGTCGGCTGCCCAAGGGAGATGTGTTCGATTATATAACAATATAATTAATACGTCAACCCGCACACGTTGATGATTATCGAATTTTCTAGAACTAAAAATATAACTGCCTTGTTGGTAGCACGACTGCTGATCGTGGGTTTTTTGGATTTTGAGGTAAAGATTTTTAAGATTTCCCATAATGGCAACCCGGAGTCTAAGTTCAGCAGTTGATGACAAGCAACAACCTCTCCTATGGGAAAATTGTAACTAACGAAATCGGTTATGTACCTCATGTTATACCTACTTTTGAAAGATACAGGCGTGCCGTTGTGTAAAAGATCATCTTCTACTCTAATCGCTCCCTAACTACTTGGGGTTGGCAACCAGTGTAATATCCGTATTTGAATAGAGCGACTGCGGCTGCCTATCTGAACTCCAGAATCCAGTGATTGGGTAACACCATATTTATTGGTTGTCAGTCTTTTGGGGTTCTGACCATTCGTAACGGTGTCGAAGAGTTCTTCAACCCCACCAAACGACAGCTGCAACCAAAGGCTTAACCTACTTTCCGAGGCTTGGAATGGTCTTTATACGTAATAAATGGTCACCCATGTACGGATCGATCTCGGCAAGCGATGCCTAACCCTCGAGCAACTCGTGTGGCTTATTATTTAGCCTTATTGAAGTGAAAAGTACTACCGTCTGGTATATAAAGACCAAACCTCCGCCAGTGTTTTAGGTATATTTTCATAACCAGCGTAGCCAAAAATACACGTCCATAAGTAATTATACTTATAACAATATGCCTAAAATAAATTTGACTTGAACAAATCTTGATAATTCCAATTATAGTTATCAGTCAGTACAAAAATTCCATTAAAGACTTACTACGATGACGTCTTCGGGCAATAAAATAGTTCAATAGATTACCGAGAGCATACTACATTATCTGACAGTGCCAAATAAGGTCATCGATTAATAGCGCGTGTGCGGTTCTACACGTTTGACTTGGAACGCACCGATTAGGTACGTGATAGTGTTACTTTTGATACAAACAATTGTTTATGAAACCATCTAGCAATGTCCGTCCACAGGTGCATTGAAATATCCACGGCACTAGCTTTTTTAATGCAGTACGTGCAGATATAATGAAAATAGAAATACGACTATAATGGTACTAACCACATTAATTCATTAAACCCCAAGAGGACACCGGTGTCCGCGCTCTCATTGTCGTTCTATTGTGTCTCTAATTGACACGATTAAAAAATCATCACAATACAGCTTTTGTCCGTAAGAAACACCAGTTTTGTATTAGGTACCTTCGTGTCCGTTCAGCTGAAGGGACGCGTACACACTTCATACAAAACTGTTGTTTTCAAGGACAAAATCTGGAATGTGTATCTCGGCCCTATTGTCTGTGACTTAAATATGGCGAAATGAAAAAAAAAATGCCTACTATAGGTACACATCTGCCTAACCCTTTGGATAATAATAGGCATGATTACACTACGTTCAAATGTAGTTAAACTTATGAATACCTTCAGATATGAACTATATATTTTTATAGGATTGAGTTTGGTACAAGTTTACTCCGCGTTTTTTAATAAATTTTCGTTGAGATAGGTCTAATCAGAATACAGTGCCCGTTTTCGCAAACGTTTACATATTTTAAAAAGCTCGACTCAACGTTTTGCGCAATGGAAGTGCAAACTTAATCCACTAACTTTTTCTCATGCAAAAAGCTACCATTGTTTTTTAAAGAGAAGTTTGAATTCTATCTTTTGTGGACTCGTAACCAAACATAATATATATACCCAGCTATCGGGGTACCTACCTACATATCCATATTTTGTTTTTAAATTGATATTGCGTAACAGTTGTACCTACCTAGCGACAGATTAAAAAATGCGGGCCCCTACTCCACGCGGTAGACTCCACTAACCTAATCTTTTTTCAGTCATAACTATTATTTCGGATAATATTATGACATGACTTTTCATATTAAATTACTGACAAGATAACCACGCCCATAAAAACCTTCTAGAACAAACCGTTAAGTCCCTCTACTAAGTGATGACCACGCGCGCACTGTGTGACAAAATATCGGTTTAGAATTTAATGTCGATAGGTATTGTTGCTCGTCGAAGAGGCTGAGGCTGAGGCTGGCTGAGCTTAGATATTATATTATCTTTTTTAACTAAATATGGAAAAAGATTAGAAATACGAATAATTTTAAACGATTTTAATCACAAACGTACCAATCTCCAGAATGGGTTATAAAATAGTACATTATGATATAAGTGCGGTAGGTTGATAATTACAGCCGAGGCAATATTGCTAGCCCGAGCCGCAGGCGAGGGCTACAAGAAAGCAGAGGCTGTAATTATCAAAGTGCACGTATGTCATACGACGTTTTATAACATATTTGCGAGGAAATAAATAAAACTCGGACTGAAATTTTCAAATAAAAACAATACTTAAAGCGAAAAGAAAAAGCGCGCGGAATAATTTTAACTTGATCACAAATTGGCGATGCGCGCGCATCAGTTTTTTTTTAAGTCAAAGGCACAAAAATAGCCAGTACTACTAATAAAGTAATTTTTTTTTTTTTTTGTTTTGGTTACCAATGGTTGTGATTTATTGTCAAAATTAATTAAAATAACGAAATAAATGTTTATTTTTATATTTTATCTTCCAAAAAGGAACCGTTCGTTTCAAGTCGGAGCAACTTGCAAACCGTGCGTTTTACATTACCGTTACGCACTAGTGCGTAATGAGATACATAACGATACTGAATTTGGCGGAATAAGAGACCCTTTACGAGTAAATGTGTTATAAAAATTATCATAAGGAAAAATACCACTAAAATGTCAATTTACGCACGCGCTCGCTGTTCACGTCATGTGATACTCCGCGTGCTAGCTCCGGCCTTTGCCAACAAAATTGTTATAAAAGAATAACGTGATCAATAAAATAAAATGATAAAGCAATGTCGCAGCATCAGAGCTCGACGATCTTGTAGGTGGGGCCTGATAGGCTTAAATACAAGCTGCTTACTGGTTGGTTTCCAATGTTTGGCTAGCAAAATACATCTTTGTCATATTCGTCTATAACCCAACAAAATACACGACAATAAAATCAATCTGAAGACGAACTACTAATAGACTAATTAAACATACAAAGTCTCAATTGAATAGCTCTAACACTTTAGATTTTATTGATATCTAAAATACACTGATTTCGTCACTGACACACTGACACACTGATAATCATCAAAATGTTTGACTACTTCCTGAAGTGCTAGAAAGCTGAAATTTGGTATGTAATCTAAGTTTAGTATACGACCAAGAAAAAAATTCATAAACGTATAACTTTCACCCCCCATTCCCTAAAATAGGGGGGTGGAAGTTTGTATGAGATAATATAATCGCTTATGAACGAAATATCGCCCTGATTTATCGCTTATGGTAATCAGTAAACCATCAAAGAAAAAAGGCAAAGACAGAGAAAGGGCTATAAAAACCGGCACTGCTGATGTGCAAGAAATACATCCCAAAAAGAGAAGAAAAAATTAAACACTAAAAAGACTGCCTAGCAACTTAAAAAAGAACTGAAATTCCCCCAAAAACATTTCATGTGAAATGTTGCCAAGACGACCACATAAGTTTTGCTCTGTGAAAAAGATATCAGATCTCATGTATACCCAAGCTTCTGAATCTACACGGCCTAACATTTTTAAAATACATTTTTACTGATATGTAGAATTTGTGAAGTTAGGGTCGGTAGAGTTAGGTAGAGGTGATCCTATCAAATCAAACATGCGACTAGTGATGTTTAAATCTGCTATAAGGCAAATATGCACATGGTTAATATTAATGATTGTATTATGTTGTGTTGCATATCGAGTTGGTGATCACTATTAAAAACAAGAGTTGCGCTTCGCACAGTTTGCTTTTATGATTTATGAAGGCGCAACGCGTGACAAATTGAGCTTTTTTATTTTAATATCTATCGAAATCTTTCACATAAACCGTTGAAAGGTGAATTATATTTTTTTAGATGCACACAAGACCCAAATGTCTGCATTTAGATAAAGTTTTAAAATATAATGGTTTCTATTAACAAAAATACTGACGATTTGCATTGGCTACGGACGGAAAACGAAATTTTATTAGAATGATTTTTGTTACATTGCTGCATCTACAAGCTAGTCAACTCATTTTGTTCCCCTTTTTTATCCACTCCTTTATGCACCTGCAGCAAGACTTTGTTGACAGACTAACACAACAATTACTTATTAAAAAGTTCAGAGTAATATTATGCCTAACTTGAACCATACAAAATGTTTTGTCAACCTGAAGACCACACACAGACAAGACGCCATTTTGATCCAAATTTATTATGTATTCGGCACAGCAGTAATATACTGACACTAAAATTAGTAAACATTTTAAAAATAAGTTCATATTCTATTTTAGAAAGTCTGCCTATCGCAGGTTTGCATGTTATTTAAATTAGCAGTGTGCACCCGTTACTATATAGAGTATTCGGCTCAGTAGAGCCACTTCTTCTGCGGTGAAGCTGATGCTAAGGCAATTAACTAGTTACGTTAGATCGACAAGTATACGGTTCCTGTACCTTTCTACCAAAACATGTTTTTGATTGCAAAGGATGTTTTTTGAACAAACCTACTAATTTAAAAAGTACAATAGCATGTCATGTTAAAGTAGCGTTTTAAAACTTTATTTAAAATCAACCGTAACACGAATCCTGTAGTGGAGACACAGTGTTAAGGCTAGGGCTCCCGTATGAATGTACGACATGGTACTAAGACAAACTGTGTCGGTAAATGTATCTACTGAACACTCGGCAATGTGCTTCTTCTCAGAACTCTCTCGATACTGAACTCTGTACAAATAATCAACACATAAAGATTTAATCCACAGCTAATTTTCCTAACTTTTTTTTTATTGTTAGCCTGTTCTGTCCCACTCCTCTTGTAAAGGCCTCCCTCCACTTCTTCCACTTTTCGCGTCTTTTTTCTACATTTATTTTTCTATAATTTTCCTATCTTTTACTAAGAAATTTATTACTAATTACTATGTATAATATGTAAGTGATTACAATTAAATAATTTACGTCATTGGCGTCGCATGAAAGGCGTTAAATGGTAATTTTGCTTATATTATGGCGCATGAGTGATTCAATAGCGAACCTAGATGCATGACTAATTACATTATAAACAATTATAATATGACAATGTAACTTGAAGGAAAAAACAAAGTATTAGTAGCGTATGTCTCTCATGAAACCACAATATAAAGTAATGCTGTGTTAACCATAAACTATGATTATGAATTTAACTAATTTCATAAAAAAAGTGCTTGTTTTCAAATAATTTCCATTTCCTTACTTTTATTTCGTTGTAATGGTAAACAAAATTTTGGTAAATTATTTTATAATGTAGTTACATAATGAACAGTTCTAAAGAATAGAATTTTGAACTTTAAATAAAAAACATTGTTCAAATTCACTGCTCCTAAATTCACGGCAACATGTTGCACAACAATGTTTATATCGCCAACTCATACTAGGTATGCGTAAAAACCGGCCACTTATCTATATATTGCTAGCAACAAAAATTAAGCAACTGCAGTTGCCAACAAGAGGTCTATCATGTTTTGTGTGAGACTGACATATTGTGTTGTGTTATTTTGTTGAGCTACTTAGGACAATTTAGCGTTAGTTAATTCATGCAGTGTTGTTCAGATAATTTAGAACTTTAAATATGTTAATTAAATTCTGGCACTTATCTTGATGAGCAATTTGTGTAAGCTATGGTGTTCATGAGTTTAGGAAATATGGATATGTTTATCGACTTTTGAGGCTGACTGTACTCGCCGCGGGTGTTCGCTTTAGGAAACACTAGTGTTTATTAGTGCTGCGATATTCACGCCATCTAAGTTTATGCGTATGAATGAACTTTATTTTTCAGGAATAGATTTTCTGTGCATATTCATATTTTTCCATTGAATGCTGTGTCTCTGCTTATGATTGGTCCAACATTCAATTCATCCAGTTAATCATTTATAATCGATCAGGATATATATATATATATTACACAAATCAAACTACTGTTGATCACCAGCGGTAAAAAAATCCTTTGCCATCCTATAAGATTGTTAACTTTACAAGTGATTCCCTGTTTTTGATTCGAGCGAATTCGATGAACTTCGATTGAAATGGTGAGATTGTTTAGATGGCATCGGCATGACATGTCATGGAAGAAGCATGTTATTTAATCTAAATACGACTAATAATACCGACGAATAATATCTAAACGCCAAAACTCATCTGAGTTTTGGCGTAATGCCACGAACCAGCCTCACACTCATCTATTTCTGGCGAAGTTAAAGACTTTACCTAATTGGTTACTGAGCCGATCGTGTTATTACTTTGGCGTTTACCGTGAGGCGGTCTTCTACTATACGTACCATCATTGTTGTTAAAGAGTTGTTCGATGTCAGCATCGAGCAGTACGAAGCACTCTTCATTAGTAAGAAGGGAGCCGGCCGAAGCCGGCGACTGATCCCAAAAACTGGCACTCATTCTTGGAGCGATGCAAACTCTGCAAATGTTTAATTTCATATTTGAATATAAAGAAAGCATGTCTTGTCGGCATTCTTGAAAAAAAAAACAAGGTGACATTTGATTCGAAATAATTTAAAGTCACACAACACAACATAGGACTTAACCCCATTATCTGTGAGTCGTCAGGAACCCACTTCTTGCGAAAACCAAAAATTACAATCAAGAAAATAGTCATTGTAGTTGCGGTTGTGGTGAGCATCAGTATGGTAACATAACCAGTACAAGTTGACCTCGCATTCTATTGAAACTGTGTCCTACAGTAGGCCAGATCTAACGCCACCGACGTGTAACCTGTACTGTCGTTGGTTAGACTGTTGTTAACTCGGTTTTAGTTTTTATCTGTTATTAGATTATTTCTGGAAGTCATCATCAGATCATGATGTGTCTAGCCTTGTCCCAACTGTGTTGGGGACTGGATGCAGCTGAATACCAGTGTTTTACATGGAGCGACTGCCAATCTAAGCTCCACAACCCAGTAACTAGGTAACACGATTTCCCTTGGTTAAACTGCTTGTTAGACTTTCCGGTAACTTCTTCTACCCAGAAGGATGAGCAAATATTTTAGTGGAACTTACCACAGAAGCAAAAACAAGTGCTGGGAGATCAGAGTCCGATGAAAATGGTGATTTTTGTTGTCGAAGGACGAAGCTGTCCGTTGAGGGCGCCATGGCGGCACTGAAAAATAAAACATTAAAATTAGCAATTTGCACAATTCTTAATTCTTCGTAAAGTTTTAAACCTTAAGTGGTAAATCTGACATTATCCTATCCGAATTTCAGTTCGTATAAAAATCCCATAGAAATAAGCAAAACTTATCCGAATTTCCGGGGAAGTTTTCGAATTTTTATTCCTCTAAATACCTTGTTTAGGCCCATCAATTGCTCCTAAGGGCATCGGATTCGATTTTAATGGATTGTTTTGGGTGGGTTCAGATTAGAGCAGACAACCCTACATTTGAGCAGGATGACGTCTTTCGAGAAAGCTAGGATAGACAAAGAATACAAATATGTATTCTTAAAAAATTAAAAGAAACAATTGGTAGATAACAATTTTATAGCATGGAATGAGTAAAATACTCTTTTTAAAAATAAGATGTGCCAAAAAATATGTGTGTCAGTAGGTATAGCAGTGTTTACCTTTTGGTCAGATAATGGAGTATACGTAAAGATATGTAAAGTACAGAAGTGCCAGTAATGAAACAACATTTCCATGCATGACGTTATTTTAGCCTTAACGTAAATGCCACCAGAAAGAGCTCTTAATGTAATGTAAAGCATAGTACACAGTTACATACAAACACAAAGGATAAGATATAAAAAATATACACAAAGCAAGACGATTGTTGTTACTAAGTATACTGATAAAATCAGAAGTGGATTATCATTTCATACCTATTTGGGTTCCCTCGCTTGAATTGCAAAAACGGAAACCTTATAATTTTGGTATGTCCGAAGGTCCTGGTGTTACAGAGACATTTTACCACTAGGTATTTAGGTATTGTGTATGTGCAAGAAAAGTACCTATGATACATTGTACATAACACTAAACGGTTAGTGAAAAAATGCAAAAAGTTGGGGATTGAGTATCGTTGGGGGCTGAGTATCTTGGGTGCCATCAGTTGGTGACATTTGCGCAACTAAAGTAACAACTGTAAGAATAACTTAGTTAATTTATTAGTTTCTCTGCGAAATGCTATGAAAGTTATGTTTGCTGCCGATGTAATCAATACTGTGCATGCGTATGCGGAAATATTCGTTCAAAATACGGAACCCTTTACTATCCATAATACCGTTTGTGTTAATACCTTTAGTAGGTGTAAAACAGTGAAAATTAAATTTAAGAAGCATGACTTTACGTGACTTATCATAAATATATAATCCATCAATTTTAAGTAAATGTTGCAAAGGGCAATTCATTTTCTGTCCCATCTCGCCACCTATTTATTCCTTTGTACTGCGTAGTGTTATTTTACATACTTAAGTAATTAATTGTCCTTTTTTTCCTCAACATTCAACATTGGAGTTCTCATAATGAGCCACAAATACGATAATCTACGACAATTTTATTATGATGATGTCATGCTGACGCGTTTTTGCGTGCGGCATGTATTTTTTTACAATGTTCTTGGAATGTAATAATGTATTGTGAGTAGGGCGAGCCGCGAAAAGTACAAAAATGTCTTGGACTTCAGCCTTGATTTCCTGGGTGTTTTTATAATCACCATAAACGTGTAAGGTATGCGTTGGGCAACACAAATTAAACATGTTCTGTAACCAAATGGTAAAAACAGAATCTTTGTTTTTTCGTTGTGTCCGTCTTTATGTCTGTCCGCCCGGGTGTTTGTATATGTTGCAGTCAAAACTCTTAACCAGTCAAAAGTACTATTGACTAGCAAATCAGTCAAAAGTACTTTTGACCGTATGCTTTAGTCAATAATACTTTTGACTAAAATAACAGTTAAAAGTACTTTTGCCTAATGGAGCTGGTTAAAAGTACTTTTAACTAAGTGATTCCGTCAAAAGTGGTTTTAACTAGTTTTATCAGTCAGGTAAAACCGTCTATGGTTGGCGAATCATGTGGGTTAGGTTAGGTTAGAACCATGACCATTTAGCGCGGCAGCGGCCGCCGAGCGCCAGATCCCTTAGTGCTTTTGACTTTGCTTTAATGCAGTTAAAACTACTTTTGACGACGAGCGTCAGTCAAAAGTACTATTAACCAATAATTTTGAGTCAAAAACACTTTTGACCAACCTGTTCAGTCAAAAGTAGTTTTGACTGATTTTGCTAGTCAATACTTTTGACTGGTTAAGAGTTTTGACTGCAACATTAGAGATGGGCAATGATAATAATCCGGTTAATATCATTTGGCTAATAATCGATTAAAACTCAGTTAATAGCCATTAATAGCCATTATGGATGATAACCCTGCTGTTAATGTTATTTTAGTGAATGAAAATTTCCCTTCATGGTTTTCAGGTTTAGACTTCATCTTAGACTTCATTTTCATCATCTTTCTTTGTAGTAAATAAATTTTGCATATCTATATACTATACTTATATTAAATCTGTAGAAGTAAGAATTCTGTACATTGAAAATATCAAAAAACTAAATGGCAGGGGGTGTTACTTGACCGACACCGAACCCAAAAATGTGATTAATTTTTTTTTTGTCGGTCTGTGTGTATGTTCAAGTATCACGCAAAAACTACCGGTTTGATTACGATGAAACTTGGTATACTTACTTGGTAAAAAGTAACTTTTTATCCTGGAAAAGTATATACAATAAAAAAACAAACTTAATTTTGCGGTACGATCCTTAGACCCGACTACTGTACCAACCGCAAATAATAAGTGTGTCGTAGGTTACGTCACCCGCAGTGGAGTTCACCAAGGGGCGCTGCACACGGCTAAGATACATCTATACTAATATTATAAAGAAGTAAAATTTTTAAGTTTGTAAGTTTGTATGTAGGGGGTAATCTTCGGAACTAATGATCCAATTTTAAAAATTATTGTACTGGTGGAAAGCTACACTATTCCCGGTGGACATAGGCTACTTTTTATTCCCGTATTCCTACGGGAACGGAAACTACGTGGGTGAAACTGCGTGACGTCTGCTAGTACTATAATATTTTATCTGAAGATACAATATATAAATAAATAAAATAAAAAGCCTTTTATTGCTTGCATAGGTAAAATTACAAAACAGACTTCTTATGAAGATTAATTGATTGATGATTTTATAGATAACTTACTTTTACCTTATTTTGTAATAACAATAAATATTAACAAGAATTTAAATTGATATTGACATTTTTTTATTTAAATAATATCTTGAGAGATCTATATCATAGTTTTAAAATAACTGAAAATCTTCGTAGTGTCCATTGAATTTTATGGCGACCGATATTGTATCTTAAGATAAAATATTATAGTATCTCAGCCGTGTGCAACGCCCCTTAGTGAACTCCACTGCGGGTAACGTAATCTACGACAAACTTATTATTTTCGGTTAGAACAGTAATCGGGCCTTGGGATCGACCCCCGCAAAATTAAGTTTGTTTTTCATTGTATATACTTTTCCGGTATAAAAAATACCCAGTGCCGTGCCCAAGATATTAAAGAATAATTATACCAAGTTCTTTGCGTGATGCCTGAACATATAGACAGACAGACAGACAAAAAGTTTTAATCACATTTTTGGGATCGGTGTCGGTAGTAACACATGTCATTATTTTTTTTGATATTTTCAATGTGCAGAATTTTTACTTTTACAGATTTATTACAAGTAAGTATAGATAATTATGTTATATTTTTTATATTTATTATAATTATTATTTATTAATTTCGCTGTAGTGCAGTTCATGCATCTCTTTCAGGCACAAATAAATATTAGCGCCAGAAAGAGATAGCTCGAAAACGGGGGTTCGGGGACGCACATGTTACCTACTAACCGCTCGGGTATTTTCCATTGTTTATAATTTACCTACGTCGTCGTATTCACAGAAAAGACCTAATAAGAACTTACTTATTGTACTTTACATTTTTACGTATCGGTTAAAATTTATTTGTAGGTATAGGTACATAAGTACACTTACATATTTAGCTCACTTTGTTAAATTACAAAGCGATTTGTCAATAGTAATTGTGGTTTTATAGTTTTGGGTCTCTTAAATTAACAAAACTGAATTTTCCAAAACACTTTTTCACATACAAAAAGTGAAAATAAATAAAAAGAAATACAATACATTTAATTACACTACGTACACGCACCCAATTTATGTTCACACCCACAGATTTTACACTAAACAAAAAAAAACCTTTTATTTTTTTAACAATACATTAATAGCAGGGTTATTAGCCATTGCGTGGCTATTAATGGATTCTTATGGATTATAATCGCTAATAACTCAAAGCATCCGGCTATTTACCCAACTCTATGCAACATAAACATGCATGATAATTGGAAGAATGAAGCATTTCAAATAGCTAAATAATGGTGTAGCCTACTAGTAACTGAGAAAAGAAAAAGATATCAGGACATTATTTGGTAAGTGACAATTTTAAATTAAAAAAAAAAAAACAACAGGGCGATAACAATGAGCTTCTGAAGCTACAATTTTAGGGCTGGTATTGTTACTATTTAGAAAATCCATATCGTGTAGATATTCGTAAATACTCATCCTGACTACGGAACCCTAGGCTTCTGTTTGCGTGGTGCGACTCGCACTGAGCCGGTTATTATACCCAATGCTCGTAGCCTCCCATGAATAGTAGAGTCGGTCAACGACCAACCCGTTATGTGCTAAATAGGTAGGTACATGAACTGGAATGTTAAAAATTCTTTCTCTTTATTTAACCATCGCAAAATCAATAGTGTGCTTTTGTATTTATTGAACAACCGTAAGTAGGTATCCATGAACACAGGCAGACGATATTACAACCGATATAGGTACCTAATTTATCTAATCAAACATCCCATAAATAGTAGTCAGACAATAAACTGATAAAAGAGCAGAACATATCATAGCGCGTATTATAGAACTTACAACGTCATTCATTGGTATTGTAAGTTAACAGACGCTGTAGCGCTCGTATGTACCTATACTTGTATAGCAATAGAAAACATTGACGTCACCGACGTCACTAAGATAGCTCTGTTACCATAGATGTTACTATTGGTTCTTACCGCTCTAGCAATAAAGTTGAAAATAGCTAAAAGAATAAGCATTTACGTACGAGTCTTAATACTAGCGCCACTCACGTACAGAATATTTCACCTTACTACTATGACCCAACAGTTGATTGCATTGACTTTCGACATGAAAGAAACATGATTGCGCAAAGTTTTGAAATGCTATTGGTAGCTAGGTACCTATTTGCAACCACTATGAAAGTTTTATGGTACAGTATACCACAATTATACCTATCTAATGCATCTATCTAGATCGTATTACTCAAGGGTATGTATTCCTAAGTTTTATTGTACTATCCCTAATTGTTCCGTAACATAACCCAAAACCCAAGTTCAAGTCCTATTTTTTTCTAAGCAAAACATGTACATGTTTACTAATATTGTATACCTATATAGAGGAAAGATTTGATTGTTTCTTTCAATTGAATGGGCTCTGACGCTACTGGACCAATTTGGAGAATTCTTTCACCATTGGGAAGCTTCACTATCCTCGGAGAAAGGCTACTTTTTATCCAATTCTATTTTATCATATTTTTACGGGAAAGGGAACTACGCGGGTGAAACCGCGTGGCATCTGCTTGTGTACCAATATATATACCCTAATTAATATCAAGTGTTCTTCATAGCAAGTTTCAAAATAAATCTTAGCCTAGATCTTTGTGTTAATTGAAGTGTTTGTGAAGTATTGTAAAGCTTAAACAACTACTTCTTAAGTTTATTATTATTATTTACTCAATGGATATTCTCAGCCTACACAGAACACCCAGTATATAAATACAGATAAAATATACCTACGTCTGAAAAGATAAGCTTGATTTTTTTTGCATATTATTTGAAACAAACAATGATAATCAAGTCAATCAAATGATTATTAAATTGCTATGAATGATTGGAATACTATAATTATAAATTATACAATTATATGCTTTAAAATTTACTTCCTAGTTTTACCAATTAAGTACACAGATTAAGTTGACAAAAACTAGTTTTAGCTTATCTTAGATGTTGGACAGTAGAAATATTCTTGCAATGTAACTCAATATAATTGGCCAACATTGAGCAATTCAGTGTAACAGCCCAAACAAGTGAGTGACTCATATACCCTGCAAGCTGACTGAAGTACATTTATATAGAGATGAGTTTACATGTCAATGACTGAAAAACATGAGACTAAATAAGTGACTCGCAGAATCTGAATTCCCGCATCTTTATGAAAATTTAATGTGTTTATTGAACAAAAAGCATAATTAATTGAAGTTGCTAAAACACAACTAAACACATTAATGTTGTGACAACATTCTGTAAGGAAAACTAAATTACATATGTTGAAATATAGGTAGTCTATCTGTCATTTCAACTAAAAAATACTCACTACACATACTGAATATATTTAAATTGACAAGCTTAGTCTTCCTTCACTACATCGGGACATTACCGTAGAACAAAGACATTCAATAAAATCTCTTTGCCGTAGAATCATTGCTGAATAATGCACTGTATAATGAACTTATGGCCTCTGGTTACAGAGATAACAATTTAATTAATCCATTACACTAATACTTTACTACTCATACTAAATTACCAAAAGAAAGGAAAGCTGTACTACAAATTTATACTGAGCAATATAATTGTTTCCAAACAAATAAGTTGTTGTGACTCATAAAACTAGTAAATAATCTCCTAACACTGGCTGTCATAATTTAGCACATTTTGGCATTCATGTAATCGCTAGGAACTTGAGGAAAAGAGCAAAATTACAATGGATAATCGTGTTTTCCTAGCTGCTGCAAAAATGCTGATTACAGTAAGATGTTATTGACCTCTGATGTATGTGCCACAAGCATACATAGTGAGAGATTGCGAACCGCTTGGCATTTGTTTTATGGAATGTCGTAATGCTAGATCTCCCGCCCAACTCGGTCTTAGTGAAAGTTATGTCTATCAACAAAAACTATGTCACTATGCATCAGAGAAGAGATACACACGGCAAAGGTACACACTTTTGTTATAAACAAACAAGTACATGAATGATAGATGCCATAACAAGAACTTAATGCGTATTTTGAAAAGTGTTAATTGGTTAGAAAGCATCGTCAAACAATATGTTGAGGAAACTTCATCTTGTCAGTACCAAAATAAACCTTGTATAAAAAACTATTACTTACAACATTTTTATTACGTGTGGACGGCACACGTAGGTGTGCAAACTTTAAAAACTAGTAACCCATCTTGAACGCAATATTAGCACGGAAAAACAAATTTAACACGTCTAGTAGTTTTGAGCCATTGATGAGTAATAGGAAGGGGGGCAGGCAGGGCAGACGCAGAGAGGTGAGAGAGGGTTAGCAGGGGGGAGGGGTAAAAGCTAGTACGGAAAGGCAACATAGTTGCCAAGTAAAAAATATTTTTCTGAAACAGTAGCGCCCTCTCGGTAGCGACTCTACTCTGACGCAATGACGCAATAGTAGTTCCGTGTTGCACAATCATGAACTCAATAATTAATAACAGTTTAAAATAAAAAAAGGTACAAGTTCTTAAGGTTTTATAATATAAACTAAAAAATGCATACGGGTAAAAATGTTTTGAACCATCATACAATAAAACAATACAAAATAACTGACCACCTTCAGTGTTGCAAGTATTAAGACGTATCTATTGTTTTAACCTTTTGAACGCCAATGTCGGCTATAGCCGACATGAGCAAGCGTGCCCTGTGCGCCAACGACGGCTATACTCGACAAAAAACAGGTCGCAGAAAAATACAAAATAAACCTATTAAATCATTACTTTTATGTATTTTATTGATACACCTTGAAAGCTGAATTTTCGGGCTTGGCGTACAGGGCATAGGAATACCGATATGGCGTGGCGGTGAAAAGGTTAAGGGCGATGCACCAGCTAGTGCATGGAATACCAATTTTGTTTGAAATTGCAGCTCTATAGTAAGCTGTAGATTTCACCCGCAACATTTATAATAATAAAAATATTAATACAACTCTTCGAGCTCCATGTAAAAAGTCATTCAAAGTCAACACTTTGAATGACTTTTTCTTGAAAACGTAACATTTTAGGTCGATTCGAACTTGAGAGTTGTAGGAAAATACCTCAGGTTCTGGTTTACTTGAGAATCAAAATATGCGTCCACTGAGTTTTTTTTTTGACATAGCAATGCATTATAAAAAGTAGTCTAATTATTTAGTGAGATTGGTACCTTTAGACATAGCCTATGTCTAAAGTTACTAATCTCACTAATAGTGGGTCTCTCCATTGAAAATAATTAAAAAATGTAGGGTTTAAATAAAAATTTATTTTTTAAATCAGAAGCTAAACAATCACTTTAGGAAAATTTCATGCTGTAACATTCTAAATTTGACAAGTTGACTAGAGCTACGGTCATTGAATCACAAAAGTTCGGTATGCACACTAGCCTGGTGCGCTGTCCATTCTCTCCTAAAAACAAAAATTTATTTTATTACACTGTTGCTGAGACACAATCTTTCATCTAAGTATTAAAAAAACTCATAGTACCTTCATAAATATCTGTAGCAAACTCAGCAGAGTTGCCAGAAAAGTAGATAGCCGGGCAGTTATAAATAATAAAAGGGTCTGTTTCTGTGCAAGGCGTGCATGGTATAGTGTCAGGGCAAGTTGGTGCAATGTTCCTCCATAGCAGAGTTTTCTTCATTACTTCCAGAGTGTCATCTAGCTTACTGTACCTCATTATGTCTTTTATAGGTTCCCCTGAGGTACCCAAACATGTCATACCTAAAGAAAAACATAATAATTAATACAAATGCACATTTATTCACTGAAATCATAACAGTCCTAATAATTTGTTAACTAATACACACCTCCAATTTCACATTCATAGGGATTGGTGACGCGATTGAATGATTTGTACTCAATAGCTTTAGGGAATAAACCTGAAATTAAATAGAAAGTATCACTAATCCATTCAAATCAATTTGCTAGGTACAAACTATAGATCTCTATTTAAGAATATTGCATGCACAGGGGAGTGTGAGATTTGGCATTGTTAAAAGTATAAATGGTGAAGTGTGTAAGAAGGTGCTTAGAGCTAAAATGGCCGAATTTTCACCACTTTTTTTCACTGGATCCGAAAGCACTGCCTTAAAGGCTACGGGTAATCATAGCTCTGTTCTAATGTTTTCCCAAGGGGTGCAGAAAATTGAAACGGTATTAACTTCGCCTCTGTATGTTAGTGTGCTAAAACTATTAAATAGTAAACAGTTGAATTTTACAACTATAAATTAGACTACTAAATTGTATAAATATGGTAATAAACTAACAATAGTGAAAAGGTTTCTGCGGTAACATTATCCCTGTTGGATCTTTGCTGCTGGGCATAAGGTCTAATGGTGCAACAGCACTGACAGCAGCTGCCAAAGAGTCCATCAACTCCACTGCAGCAATGAACTCAGACTCATTCACACCACTATCATTTGTATGGCTTGCTAATACTCCACCTGAAAAGTTAAATAATCATCATATTATATTCATGTATAATCTGCCTTGGTGGCATACATCTGGTATACTTTCGGTGTCAAGCATCTTGGAAGGTGCTACAAGGTTTTAACTTTCATCAAATGATGAAACACAACATTAATTTTAATATACTACACAACTACTCCCATAAGGTTTGATGAAGCCCAGAGAAACTATCCCATCAGAATCACACAACAGAAGAATACAAGGATAAGAGATTGTAAAACCAATGAATTATAGGATATTGTCCCTAGAGTCTATCTGACCCCACACAAGTGATTATTTTTCTAGAGTCCAGTAAACCACAAACTATTTTGTTTGATTATTATTACAACAGGGATCCTTACCAGCAACTATAACCCTGACTATCTTAGATACTTCCTCTTGATATTCAGATGTGCCTGACAGTCCAGACAGCCATTCCATTAACAGGTGCAATGAGAACATGTGGTCTGCTGTTCTTGATGTATTTAATCCAGACATGAGTACTATGTATCTGCAAAGATGATACATTTTAGTAGTGGTGCTGGACAGGTAATGATCCCAATACAATGAGACATTGTATCTTTTGTTAGATCTAGGTTTATACCCAAATACTTGTGGTATGGTACTACTCACTATTGTTTTATTATTATGACCTGAATATAGAAAATTAGACAGTTAACTTCTTTAGATAAAGAAATGATAAGACATACCTGTCTGAACTTAATTGTGGTATTGGTTTTTGTATTCCACAGCCTGCCCAACACACATCCTTGACTGTAAAAATTCCATCTTCATCTTCAGAGCCTGAAAAATCATATCAATCTTACAGTTACATACACATTTTGTGTCTTTCTCTTTCTGCTTTATGCCAATCTGTTGCACACAACAATAAGCCATTACTGTGACTGATATCTTGTATCCGTTTGGACATTAAAGGTTAGTGAGACACTTCTGTCATAGGTATCTCATCAACCCATCGTGACAAATCACTCTTTGCAGTTTGACAGTAGCTATATAAAAGTATAAGTGTGTATCCGATTCTGATAAATAAATTGTCTTACAATACAAAGCCTGATTTTACCCCATAATAGAAAATTTGTATTAAAAACATACCTAACAAAGCGCACACAACACCTGTCACAACATGATGGACATCAATACATCCACCAACCAGTTTGATTCTTTGTAGCTCATCTTCCAACACTAAACTATCAGAATCATGTACAAAATGAGTCCTGAAACAAGAAACTTGATAGAGAACAACTGTTTCTTATTTAATAACACAGTTATTTTTACCCACATTATTAACTTACCTAGGAGCTTGCGGTATGATTTCCAATTGATCCGACAATTCTTTCAGGATACTAGGTTTTAATACTTGAAACTTAAACAGAGTTCCGATTATAATGCAAGTTGTACCCTTATCACGAAGTTCACAAAGTTTTAAAATCTTATGCCGATTCGACCACTTTTTCATAACTATTGGAGTCAAGATGTTTCTAAAAGTATTGAGTCTAGCCGAATAAATGTGAGCATATTGTTTTGAAAAATCTCTCGCTACTTCCTGAAATCGTTTAGAGCAATCAGTGTAATCTACATCTTGTCTTTCCAGTTCACGTGTCTCAAAAACATTTTTCGTTTTAGGTACACTTGATTCCGCTTTAAATAACATGATTTATAGTCTTGCAGCTTCTCCCAGACTACTAAAAATATAATTGCAAATAATATTAATTATTTACTGGGTTAAAATGTAATATTATTGTAAATTGTCGATTTTCGTTTTGGCGGTTTTCTTCTTTGACTTTGACATTAACTGTTCGTTGACATTTCGCTCTGTTTACGACTGTCACTTGACGTTAACTTTTTTTGCAGTGCTGCCAAATGAATCATTTTTATTGTCTTATTAAATATTGTGCACAGCGAACCAAGTAAAATGTCACAAACACCAAGTAGTAAACCGCAAAATTCAAACAGTCGCCGGTTTTTTTTTTGCAATTTGCAGCTCAATGTATCATAATGAAAAAGTTATTCGCGACTAATGGTTATGCACGATAATTTTATTGGCCTTGCTTTGTTTCTACTAATAAAAAAAACACTCGGAGTGTCTTCATGCTGTACAGTACTATTATTAAATTATTACCTGTATTACCTGTTCTCAAAAATGGCGGGAGTTCAAAAAGTTAGATTGAATCATTTAAATATAAATATTAAAAATGCTTTGATTATTGGCATTGTTATTGCCAAGAATAGTCCTCGAACTATAGGATTGAAAAAGAAAAACGGAGAATCAAGAGGAGTTACATCTTTCACAGTTAGAGATTCTAATGTGGACACAATCAATGTAGATGTTTGGGGCTCCGAATACTTTGTTCTAACTTTTTATGAAAGATTTTTAGTAGGAGATGTTGGTGAGAATTTATTACGAAACGCAAAATATATTTTTAGTATTTATATTTATGAATAAACTGTTAGTTGTCAACCATAATTATCGAAATTAATTCCACAGTCGAAATTACAACTCCAAAGATTTGCGTAAAAACTGGGGATAACGAAATTTACAGACCCCAAGTAAGTACCTTTTTTACTTTACTTTATAACCGACTTCAGGAGGAGGTTAATTATTAATTCTGTTTTCTTGACCTGAGTGAATTAATTGACACTTTTGTGTCAAGTAAATATTAGAGGTGAAGAGGGTCTTATTTTCAAACCAACTTTTTTCTCAAAGGTGACCTCTCCATTTTACCTAAGCCTAAACGAAGGTATGTCGGATGTAAGCATCCACAGTGGTGATACCTTTTCTATGTACTTACCGCTCCTTCACATACCTACCAAACTATCATCTGGATATTACGGACTTGCTGAAGTACTGAAACTGCCAGGTGAGTTACTTAAAAATTTCTTTAGAATATTTTTTCTGATGAAGAAACTATTCCTAGATACCTATATGATGAGTTAACATTTATGCATGTAAGAAAAAACCCACATCTTTTTAGTAAAATAAGTGATAGACATAATTTTAATACTAGAAATAAAGATAAAATAGCTCAACCATTTTTCAGATTAGCTAAAGTACAGACATCTTTCATGGGGTACTGTGTTAAATGTTACAATAAAATACCTCTTGATATATTAAAACTAAATGAAAGGAAATTTAAAACTTATATTAAAAGTACACTTTGTAAACAGGCATATTACAAATTAGACGATTATATTCAAGATAATAATGCTTGGCAACATGCTGGTCCAGCTCCATAGGGCAATCAAGGAACTTGACAAAATCTTAATTTACTTTATTTTTGCAACACTCACGCTATTCTGCTGTGTATTTTTTTTTATCATTATTATTTATTTAATATTTTCTTGATTTGTTATATTAATCCGTGATTTTAATATTTGTAAATGTGAGAGTACCATGTATCTATCCTACTAAAATGCTTAATCTATCTTAGCATAGTATGTTTTTTTTTTATTTTTTATTTTATTTTACTTTGTTTAATCTAGGTACATCGTATTCACATATAATGTATTTTTTATTGTATACAAATATTGTAAAAACTATTTTAAAAGAGTAAGTATGGAGTTTCTTGCCCATTCTTCTCCATACATAACTACCTTTTGGAAGGGGCAACTAGAATCATTAAATTTTACTTAACTTGTAAGTTTAACGTTCAAAAGTGCCTTTTAAATGGCCTAATTGAAATAAATGATTTGACTTTGACTTTGACTTTGACTTTGAACAATTTTAGCATTTCCTGCTTACTTCAACATCTATCATCTATCAGCTTTAAGATGTCTTAAAGCAGCTGAAGTAATTTATTCAAACTAGCTTTGTTTTTAATACTGCTAATAATATTTTCTAAAATAGCTCATATTTTTTCCTTGTCTTTCAGACGAAACTAACAACGTTTACGTCGATTTGCTGGTTGTTGTGAAAACAGTGAAACCTGCAAAAACCATAAAAACTAAAGCAGGTACGCAGTAGGTAACACTATCTCGAACCATTCTAAGAACTCTGCGAGATTCAAGTCACCGATTTCTTCTGTTTTATAGGAGTAGACATGTCGGTTCGGGGAGTCGAGATCATGGACAATACAACGCCAGCTTCCATCACCTTGGACATTTTTGACATCGACACTATACAAAGGTTTCAAAGTTCACATAATGTTACAATAAAATAAACTGATAATAAAACACAAATTTAGTGGATCTAGGATTATCGTTTGGGAGCTTTTTTACCAAGTACCTACCTAAACACTGCAGCACACCGCACTTTACTTTCGAATAACTTTCCAAATAAGTTTTGTAATATTCTTATAACGTTTTATCTTCTTCTTATCATAATTTTTAAACAACACAAAAAAGTTTCATTAGATTAACTTTAAGGTTTGTCACCTCACTAGAGAACGCACAACTCATTAGGCCACTTAGCCTCTCCCTTAGATCCGCTACTTCTGCTACTTTCTACGGCCAACTTTAAACTTGAGCAGCGCACAATGCTTAAAAATCTTAATCATTCTTCTACAGGGCAGAAGAATGGCGTCCATTAGAAAGCGTGCTGTTCATAGCAGATGCTCGGGTATCTTGGCGAGCTCGGGCAGTTAGCGTGCAAGTGTGCGCAAAAACTGTGATTACACATCAACCGCATACGGCAGACGCCGAGGCCCTCAGGCTTCACATACGTAACCAGGCAACTGCGCGTGAGTCACAGTTCCAACATTAGCGATTCCCTCAGACTGTCTGAGACGCAAAATGACAAACAACAAATAAAAAACTAAATTCATACGTTTATCTTCGTGATAAGGCAGTCACACCTTTTTAATAAACAATGCTGCAATATTTACTTAGCATTTCTTATGGTATGATTAAATTTTGTTTCGGTAGTCAACAAATTAAATAATATTGCATCATATAATTTGTAGATAATTCTAAAATAAATTCGCCCATTCACTGTCAATGAGGTAATCTAACGAAAATAAGTAAACTAGTGAGTTTGCACAATTTTGCAAGATTATGGGCATCAGTGAACCTTAGACCTGTGCAAATTATATTTTTTTTCTTCGGCTTAAACATTCAGGAGGTCTGTAAACTGTCTTATTTTTTTTATTTTGTCTATTCCTTCGCCTACGCAGGTGGAGGCGAAGCTGCAGCTTGGGCAGCTTGGAGTGGCGAACGTTCATGCGCAGCTTCCGTGTCACAAGTGCGCGACCGAGTCGCAGGCGCAGCACCATTCTGTGCGTCACTACATGCAGTGCTTACGCATCTCGATTTGGACGAACTCGATACATTGTATGCTATGCTTCATATTACACGTGTCAGTCCATTCATAAGATTGTCGTCAAATATGCGATAACTGAACGCTGTTTTGCAGGGATAATAATACTGAAGATAACATCCGAGTACGCTTTGCTGACCATACTGGAGAGCTGACTGCTCGACTTCCCGTCAACGTTCTGGAAGACACGTTGGGATATTCTGTAATTAATACCTATACTTACACTTCCAATCATTGTGATGTTAATACATATAACAGCCTCATTTTCTTTTGGAGAATTTCTCAAAGAAACCAACCAAAAGTAGAATTGAGACATCGCTACTACAGTTTATATTACTTAGTGATTATTACCCATCATGAGCTGGCTAACCACCCGGTAATAAACAGTATGTTTATATTTATAGATTGAGCAGTTAAAGACAATGCCTACCGAGAATAGATCAGCAGTACGTTGGGCTATTCTGTTGGAGCAATGCACCGTGAAACTTGCAGCATCGCCCCCGCGCCTAATAGTCCTGGCTCTAAGACGGGCCACACAAGCCGACCCAATACCTCTTTATTAAATGATTTATTTATTTTCTATAATTTAAATATAATTGTAAGAATTAAGATTATTACTTTGATTTACTACCTAGACTGACTACCAGTCTGGTGATAGTACTTAAATAGGTAAGTTCATTGCCTCCTCTCGTCTTTTTTATGCGACTAAACAAAATTTTATCTTGTTTTAAACAAAAGACGCAATATAAATTAAAATTAATTGATTGTTGAAGACCACACATACACATATCTAAGTATATCTCCGAGGTAACCCCGCAACTCCGTAAGTTTATCGATCTAACAAAGGCTATCTAAAGTGAACTTTCTTTGCTCTCCTATCAAAACTGAACTTACAATAATGGAGAAGCCGGAAAAAATTGAGCTCGTTTATGAATACAAAAGGCGTAGAAAAGAATTCGGGAAACAAACTTTATTTGAAGATCATGGCCCTGAAATGATCGTAAGCATACCTAATAATCCTGCGTTTTATCCCGACTACATCCTTCGAAATCCAGTTAACGTTGCCATCCAGAATACAGGCACTATGTCAGAGCACTGGGTAAATTCTGTCAGGTAAGTTAATATCCATGTGTACCATGTAGAAATCAAATTATATCAATCAATAAAATTCTTCATTAAATTTGAGATGTCGTCTTAGTACTAGGTAACGTACATGACTGTGCAGCTGTGGTAAAATTTCAAAAGCTTTCTTGTTATAAATTTCTAACCGTAGCTATGACCGCCTTATCTATCAAAGGTTGGTCCAAAGGTCCAAAGGTTGTCTGTAAGAGATCGCTTTTAGCGATAAGGCCGCCCATTGTAACACCTTATGTACCCCTTAAAGTTATTATTTGTAAGTTTTTATGGTGTACAATAAAGAGTATTCTATTCTATTCTATTCTATTCTATATCTATCTATATCTATATCTATATCTATACTTATAATAAATCTGTAGAAGTAAAATTTCTGTACATTGAAAATATCAAAAAAATAAATAGCAGGGGGTGTTACTAGACCGCCACCGAACACAAAAACTGTCTGTCTGTCTGTCTGTCTGTATGTTCAGGTATCACGCAAAAACTACCGGTTCGATTACGATGACACTTGGTATACTTATTCTTTAATATCCTGGGCACCACACTGGGTACTTTTTATCCCGGAAAAGTATATACAATAAAAAACAAACTTAATTTTGCGGTTCGATCTCTAGACCCGACTACTGTAACAACCGCAAATAAAAAGTTTGTCGTAGGTTACGTCACCCGCAGTGGGGTTCACCAAGGGGCGCTGCACACGGCTAAGATAGTATAATATTTTATCTTAAGATACAATATCGCTCGCCATACAATTCAATGGACTATCACACACTTGACACACTACGAAGATAATTATGTACATACATTGAATATTTATTCAAAATTATTAATGGAGGATGATTGTTGATTGGTGATCGATACTGATGCCAAAAATGCAATCAGTAAATTTAATGTTTTGTCTGTCTGTGTCTCTGTCTGTATGTGCACGCATAATTCAAAAACTATTATAGGGATTTTAACCAAACTTGTAGGTACTGTTGTAATCAATACGCCTGGGCAGGTTGATCTTAGTCTCAGTTGTTTTACACATGATCAGTTGTACGGCGCTCTTTCTTCGGTCAGTAGTTCCAGAAATCTTTATGCATACATACCGGAAGGATCAACTTTGAATGTAGTCTATCCGGAAGTATTATGCTAAAATTTTTACGTTTATATATCAACGCTCAGCCCAAACCGCTGGTATTAGAGACATGTAACTTAAAGGGGTGTTCTTAATGATGTAAGTATCCACTAAAAAACGATTTTTGGAAATTCAACCCTTAATGGGAAAACATAGGGGACGGAAGTTCGACATCCACGCGGGCGAAGCCGCGGGCAAAAGCTAGTCCATAATATTAGTCGATTCCAAAAAGTGGTTGATTCCACACGTATCAAGAAGAAGTGAAGATATATATATTTCTAACAACTTATTAGTTATAACTTTTTCAATGCAGAGCCGAATACACAAGTTCTGGGGTGAGTCACGTTGAAGGAGGATGGCCAAAAGACATCAACATGAATGATCCAGAAGCAACACAGAGATATCGACGTAAAATCGAAAAGGATGACGCCTACATTCATGCTGTTATGCATTTGGGACATGTAAGTTTTTGCGACTGGTTATTAATCTACTACCTAGAGATTAATAAGCAGTACTTTTGTTTGTTTGTTCGTAATGATTTAACTCAATAACAGCTCGAACGATTTTGAATTTTCTTCCTCCATTAGAAAACTATATTATTACCAAGTATCATAAGCCCTATTTTATTTACAAAACTACGAGGGGGTGGAGAGGATTTTAAAGTGGGGGTATTAAATAGAGTTGAAAGCAAGCTTTTTTTCGCAGAGCATGGAACACAATATACTCCAGAACAATGCAGTAGATATGTACGAGACCTATTGTACAGAACTGCCAACGATTCCACCGGTAGAGAATAGCGGTTGTCACACTGTCAATGTGTACCGTGAACCAGAAGGCAGGCGACCGATCCGATCTCTGTCGTGGCAAGCAGATGGAGGAGCGAAACTGGCAGTAGCTCATGCGGACATCGAACTTACAAGGAATTCAAGGAATCCACAGTATTCTTATATTTGGGACATTGGTACTTTCGAATAAACAGCCTGTTTCATAGAGTTCTTTTTGTCCGGATATAATATGGGGAGTGGGGACATAAGCAAAAACAATTGTCATTTTTTTTTTCAGAGAACGCAAATGCACCCGAACTGGTAATAAAACCTCCACAGCCATTACTGGACCTAATTTACAATCCTCGTGACCCGCATCTTATTATTGGGGGAATGATGAATGGACAGGTTGGTAATGGCCTCATTTGCTCGAACCTCTATGGAAAGATAGTACTGGTTTTTAATATAATATTATGGCTGTAGGTTGGTTGGTGGGATACACGGAAAGGTGGTGACCCCGCCGGCGTTTGTCCACCGCATGTTGCACATCGCGACATAGCCCGAAATGTACTTTTCATCAATTCTAAGATTGGAGCAGAATTTTTCTCCGCATCCCCGGATGGTGTGGTGAAATGGTAAATATTATCCAATATATTAATCCAATTTTAAATTCTGCAAAATACTATTTAACATTACTTTTTTTCAGGTGGGATACTCGAAACATGAGTGAGCCAACCGACTCCATGATTATAGATATCGTGAAAGCAGTAACTGATACACAATGTATTGATAACGCTATTGGAATTTCAGCACTAGAATATGAGCCAACGATACCGACAAGGTAACGTAAATAACGATGACTGATAATTTTGAAGATAGTATAATATCACGCCTGTAGTGTTCGAGAGAATCGGTACAGAACTATGACTGACTTGCGGTAGACGCAATAGGTGTAGGCTTGTTCAGTAGCCCAACATGACATCGACGTATACCTAACAACCATGATTATCTAACTTTTACAGGTTTATGGTTGGGACAGAAACTGGATTAGTAATTGGAGGTAATCGAAAAGGGAAAAATTCTGTAGAAAAGCTTCCAACAAAGGTTAGATACAAGGAAGAGTTTCTGTACCTAATAATATTAGATTTTTAAACTCATATAGGCGTTTACGCCATTTTTGTTTAGTACGAAGCCCATCTTGGCCCTGTGTACGCGCTGCAGAGAAACCCGACGTTCGTCAAAAACTTTCTAACGGTTGGAGACTGGACTGCTCGAGTGTGGAGTGAAGACTGCCGCGAAAGTGCCATTTTATGGACATACTCGCACCGCACCAAACTGACAGATGGTGCATGGAACCCCATTAGGTATGATTATTAAGGGATAGAAAATCGACATCTAGGGATAACTGTGCCCTGGTACCCTAAAATACCTAAAAATCGCAGTTGATCCTATAAGTTAGCGTCTTGACTTAGGCGAACAAAATGTCTAGGGATCACCTCCAGGCCATTTCTTAGAAACTTATCTAACAAAACAACAAACTACTAATAGACTGAATGAAATACAAAAAAACTGATAGCCAGAGTCGAAAAGAAATCGACATCGCGCATGTAAGTACATAGGGGTTTAGAATCATGCTGAGGTTCAGAATGATGAAGAGAACTCATGTTGCCAGGATGAGCGTCGATTTTCCTTTCAGCCTGTAGGTAGGTATATGTGTATTCAATTTTATGATGACTTACACTTCTCTTCTGTTGAAGGTTTTCATTGATGCTGGTGACACAATGGGATGGCTGCCTGTCTTGTTGGGACTTGTTACGAAGAAGAAGCGCTCCGTTAGTCACAGCACAACTTTGTGACGAGCCTTTACTTCGTCTGCGCCCTCATGAAGGAGTTAGTAAAAGCTAAAAAATACAAACACTAGCCAGTTATTATAGTACCTAGTTCCATTTTAAGTGCACGCGTGCACTTAAAATGGAACTAGGTACCTACCATCAATCATTTCAATTTAAACCTTAATAAATAAAGCTGTACCATGTTTCTATCCACTTAATTATGTACGTATCTACTACAATGGTTAATTTTAGATACTTTTAATCTATCTTATTATAGACTAGCTTTTGCCCGCGGCTTCGCCCGCGTGGATGTCGAACTTCCGTCCCCTATGTTTTCCCATTAAGGGTTGAATTTCCAAAAATCGTATTTTAGTGGATACTTACATCATTAAGAACACCCTTTTAAGTTACATGTCTCTAATACCAGCGGTTTGGGCTGAGCGTTGATATATAAACGTAATAATTTTAGCATAATACTTCCGGATAGACTACTTTCAAAGTTGATCCTTCCGGTATGTATGCATAAAGATTTCTGGAACTACTGACCCGGGAAAGAGCGCCGTACAACTGACCATGTGTAAAACAACTGATACTAAGATCAACCTGCCCAGGCGTATTGATTACCTACAACCGTACCAAGTTTGGTTAAAATCCCTATAATAGTTTTTGAACTATGCGTGCACATACAGACAGAAAGACAAAACATTCACTAATTGCATTTTTGGCATCAGTATCGATCACCAATCATCCTCCAATATTAATTTTGAATAGATATTCAATGTGCATAATTATCTTCGTAGTGTGTGATAGTCCATTCAATTGTACGACAAACTTATTATTTGCGGTTGGTACAGCAGTCGGGTCTAGGGATCGAACCGCAAAATTAAGTTTGTTTTTAATTGTACATACTTTTCCGGGATAAAAAGTACCCAGTGTGGTGCCCAGGATATTAAAGAATAAGTATACCAAGTGTCATCGTAATCGAACCGGTAGTTTTTGCGTGATACCTGAACATACAGACAGACAGACAGACAGACAGTTTTTGTGTTCGGTGGCGGTCTAGTAACACCCCCTGCTATTTATTTTTTTGATATTTTCAATGTACAGAAATTTTACTTCTACAGATTTATTATAAGTATAGATAAGTAGTATGTTATTTTTTTATTCATGTATTTTTTTTGTACACAAAATATTGTAAGTAAAAAATATTTTAAAAGATGGAGTATGAAGTTTCTTGCCCATTCTTCTCCATACGAAACTACCTTTTAGAAGGGGCAACTAGAATTATTATATTTTATAAGTTTAACGTTCAAAAGTGCCTTTTAAATGGCCTAATTGAAATACGAGTAGGTAAATGATTTGACTTTGACTTTAAAACCCGCTCATGGATTACACCAAATATAAAGCTGCTCTTAAAAACTGTTTCAGGGTCTTCTAGTAGCTTGTGGGAGTAGTAAAGGAACAGTTTACTTAGCAGAATTATCTGAGAATCTTGGTACAGCAGACAAAAATGACAAACAACTTTTAACTCACGTAAGTACTACGTGCTACAAATTGATTTCACAAGTCCTTGCGACAAATTGATTTCACAAGTCCTTGCGACAAATTGCTTCGGACATGTACACCGATCTTTCAATTTACTACTTTACTGTCAAGTTGTAAATGAGTGTGCGCTAGAAATCTAGGTTCTTGATACAATGTATTGAACACGCGATAGACAATAATTTAAGTGACTGCGTTTGCCACTTGTAATTTCCTAACATTGTGTGCATAACACATGTTTGGAACCACACATTTTAACAAACAGTTATTAGGCATTCGGAAATCAAATTATTTCACTCTGTCATAAGGTTGTTCTAGTGGTGTTATCATCAATATTAATAAAACCAGGAATTGCTACAAAATATTATGTATTTGTTGAGTGTGAACCTTTTTGATTCGATGTATCAATATTCCATAGTTCCAAACTTGTATGTAAGTAGGTACTACCTAGTTTAGTCAGAATTTTAATTAGTTGCCCTATTGATGTTCCCATGTTGAATTTGCTTAGGTATTGGATCGGGAAAACAAAAGAGAGCGTATTCTGGAGGCTCGGATGCGCGAGCTAAGATTGAAGATGCGTCAAGGTGGTAACGCCGGTGAACCAGCTGTTGAGAGTGACCCTACTGCTAACGATAGAGACCTGGAAGAGGCTACGACAGAGTATGTGCAGACGATCAATGATCTGCAGGCACAACAGAAAACAGAGGGTTAGGTAATACGTAACTGTCACAGAATTAGCCATTTGACAATTTGAAAATATTAAATTATTTATTACCATTCGCGTAGCTCAGACCTTAAGAGCAATGTGCATGAAAACACATTAAAAAATAAAACCCAAAATAAAATTATTTGAGTTTGAATGACTTATTGAACTGTTACGTCACTTGTGTATAAACAACAATCCGTCATCGCTCAATGCGACTTGCTTTCCAGTGTTATGTCACATAATGCCTTAATGCTGTTGCAAGCGTAAATTTGTAATGTTATTTTAAACTAAATACAAACAAATGATATTTGTAAGGTCTTTTTACACCACTGAACATTGTGAGACAGTTTTTGGAAAATATTTACTACCTACTACTGTTTAAAATGGTTATTGTTTTCAATAAAAACAATGGAGTTTCGAAACATAGTTTATTTCGAATTCAGCTTACTTTTAGATACATTACAAACTTGACAGTCATAAAAAGTAGCTTCATCCGACATTTTGAAGCTACCTACTATTTTTGAAACATTATACATATTTTCCTTTTTTGTATAAAACAGTAAAAGTTTAATTTCAAAATTATAGTTTATCAATTTCCTCAGGTTTTAGTAACTCCTTTGTTTATAAAAATTAAACTTAAATTCTAGTTGATCAATCATAATTATAATTATTGGACCGTTACGGCAAATCATGTTGTGGAAATTTGTTGAGTTTTAATTAAAAACTAGCTATATCCCATAACACGTTGACCTTAACCGACATTTAAAGATAATGTTTAACATGACAAACCCTAACTTCTAAAAGAGGTTAAAAAATACTTTACTGTAATGATACACTTTACTAAAATAATACTACCATCTAAAATAGGTTAATTTGTCATTCATTAAGTATTATTTCACATAATACTTCCAGCCTTGAAATATTTTCGTTACTTTAAAAATTGCTTTAATGTAAACATTTGAATTTCGTAAGTTATAAATCTCCTGTGAACGAGATGAAGTATTAATATATGTTCCTACAACAATCTTTATCTAATGCACATAATGCGATCACTGCCAATGATATTATAAGTAAAAAGCGCTCAGCAAGCGACACGTTAAAATGTGGCTAACTAGCCACACTTGACCTTAGTGTTGCGTCGCGCCGTCAACGGACGGGTGCGTGCGTTAGTGTACCGTTTTTGAAGATCGAATGTTGTTTAGGTAACCTATCTACCTTTTTACTTACAATTTCATTGATCACTGCACGAAGTACTCTGATATGCAGAAGTATGTACCCTCTTATTTCTTAGAAATTAGATTTTTTCGTCCTTCTTGAAGGCGGCAAAGGACCAACGATGTTCGATGTTGGCGCCGACACCGCTGGTAGTGCGTTCGAACACATCCGTGTGTTTCTGTAGAACATGGTGTATTGTTGCTTGGGAGACGTGCGGGAAAATAGCGCGTACATACGATACTACGTAGTCCAGACTGGCCCCTTGTGGATGTACCTGCATTCATACGTTTTGTCAATAAAGTGCAAGTTTACAATGGGATAAGAATTGTTAGAAACTATCAAACAAAAAACTTAGTCTAAATAGTGTTACTTATTTAAAAAGATAAAGTATGGAGTTACTTGGCCATTCTTCTTCATTTGAAACTACCTTTTGGAAGGGACAGCTATAGAATTACTATATTTTATTTAACTTGTAAGTTCGACATTTATAAAAAGTGTATTTTAAATGGTTTAATTGAAATAAATTATTTGACTTAGACTTCTAAGAAGTCTTAAGCTCCCGACAGTCGGTAAAATTTCGGCAACTTTGTAACTTTGTAAGGGTGTTAATCATTTTGCTCAGCTAGCTAATGAAAAAATATCTTACTTGCAAAAATGCCGACATGACTCCAATTAGCTTAGCTTCTCCGCAGCCTGCTTCAACAGCCTCCTTGATGTGAACTTCGGAATTTAGATCCTCAGGCAATGGCGGAGGTGGAGGAGGCTTCACAATCGGCGACGGCAAAGGAGGCTAGAAATAAAAATACTGGTTTTATTTTATTGACCTAAATGCTACCAACTGCATAGCAAAAAAAACCTAAAGAAATATAATCAAAAGTTCTTTATTCAAATTAGGCTGAGAATCAGCATTTTGTGAACGTCAAAAATACATAAGATAGTCCCCCAAAACACCCATCCTTTACCACTTCCCAGTGTTTTTGCTGAGGAGAAACGGGAAGAAAGTGGCGGAACAAACTCCCAGCAACACATCTGTCTGATTCCTTTGAAGAACTTGAATCTGTACAATGAAATGCTCAGTAAATACCATAAAGGTTCATAAACTTTGTAAATCATTACATTACAAAATGATTGTCATGTGTGACACATGTAAAATCTACTAAAACATTTATCACACACATACACATCATTTTTTTACATTTTTATTTATATTTTTTATTACCTTATACTATGACTATAAGCCCATAAGCAGCCCAGGCAAATATTTCTATAAGATAATTTTGATTTCTACTAAACAGTAACCAAAACAACTTCATAGAGTCTATTTAGGATTGGAAAATTTGTCGTGGATAGTGTGTAACTTACTTACTTCCTCATTAAATACCTACTGCGAATATACATCTACGCTGACTGTGTATAAGGTAAATGTAAAGAATGGAAAATGACTTACATTTTTCTCTATGGCTCCCTGTAAAGCCTGCCGCGCGATAAACTGTGCTTTGAACTTCTCCATCTCTTTCATAGCATCAGACTTGATGACATCAACCTCATTTTTATATGCTTCCAGTTGAAAATTAAGGCTTTCGTTCTCACGCTGAAATATAATAGAAAACATTTCTTTATTTACATTTATATACCTAGACTTAGGGAGGTTCTCAATTTGGTTGTATTTTTTTTAGGGTTCGTTACCTCATTACTCCGTCATTTACAGACCGATTTTCAAAATTCTTTTTTTAATTGGTATACTAGCAGATTGGTCCCATTCGTATCAAAACTCATATATGATGAGGGATCCTTGAGGAATTGAGGGCACTCCTCAAATAATACATATACACATGCACCGATTTTTACAATTTTAGTAACAAATCAAAAATTTCTTTTTTAAAGGTATCATTTGGTGAACTGATGAAGAAGACAGGCAACGGAACTCTTCAACGTAAAACAGCAAAATATTCGCGATTGCTCCAGTCAGTTGTCTAAGCAGAGTTTTTGTATTTCTATTACATAACATTACGCCCGTCCATTTTAAAGGGGCCCGGCAGAGATGTTAAGTTTAATGTTTAGAAAGAACTTCTTTGGCAATTGTTAACCAATTTCAATGATTCTTTCAAGTTTTAAATGACTTTCTTTATATATACGAAGAAACTAAAAATTGCAAACAAAAACTTTTGTGTTTTGTGGAAGCCTGTGGCTTTAGTGGTTTTGTTTCATTCATTATTGGCCACCAACTTCCGAAACTGGAGTTATTTTTCACCTTTTAGTGTTTTTTAAGAAGTTGGTTGTTTTTTTGTATTGGAAAAAAGTTTTTATTGTAAGTCAGTTGAAAAACGTAGCCCCACTCTAGAAATTCCTACTATATTTTAGGTATGTTTGCAAATAATTAAACGTACATCCACAAACAGCCAAGCCTGGAACAACTATCTACACATACAAATATTTGTTTCGTGCGGGAATCGAGCCCGCGACACGCAGGGCAGCAGCCAATCACTCAGCAGCTGCGCCTCCCGTGCCATTCAATTGTTCCTTTCTCAATGTTTCAAGTGAACTTAAAGACCGTAGAATCTCTTACTTTTAGTTGTTGGACGTCTTCATTACTATCCGATGCCCGATGGAAACCATTGAAATCTCCTTCGTCGTTAAACTTCTCATAGAATTCTTCTTTCAACGAATTAAACTCCTGGAATATTCATATTTGCTTATTGGAGAATGATTAAACAAGTATTATTACTACTTAACTAAAATTTGTGTGTTTGGAAAACATTTCAAACTTCTTAACAATCCTCCTTCTTTTTACCTGTTTCTGCTGTCTTCTCGGTCACCTTGATTTTTCGCCATGCAATACACTATTGAACCAGCATAGATTAGATCCATCCTATTGTATTTCATACTTACTGATACCAAGTATATAACTCATTACATAGCACTATTAGATATCATAGCATTATTACGAAGCCGCTTTATTCACGAACATTTCTGTTTGTGTAATTTACTCAAAAGTATTTCCTTGTTTTCTAACAAAACAAAAATTGCTGTATTAGTAGTACCTGTGTCATTTTCTGCCATGTCTCAATATTCTTTCTCTGAGGTTTTGTGAAGTGATCCCATACGCGTTGATGAGACGATGCGGCAAACACTTTCGCCACCTGTTCGACTGAGGTTCACAAAATTATGTTAAGAGATCCGCCTTTGGTCTCGCGACCAAAACATACCGTCGTATTTTCTCGATCGACCGGTCATCGCAGGTTCTCACACTGTGGTCTATTACGTCGCAGTCGCACGCAGCGTTATACGTCTACCTATCATGCGAAGGTCACGAGCCAGTCGACAGGGTTGCGCACACGCTGCACCTCGCGTTACAGAGATGTGATGTACGATATAATACCGTGCCGTTGCACAGAAGTGTCCTGACAATTTATTTTTAACCAGTAATATAACAAATGACTTACTTTAATTCTACCAAAACATGTTCAAGTTAAAATTAAATTGTTAGGACACAAATAACTTACAAACGAACCCATCTTTTCAGGAATGATTGTTTCTCATTTATACTTATGGCTGGAAGTCATCTGGTGAACCGGGGCAATCCATTTGTTGACTACTGACTAGCATTAATATTAATAGAGTGACCATTTTGAGAAAATATTATAAATTTATTTGATACTTCACACACTTAGAGTTGCAAATGTTTGAACATTTTCAAAAGCAACATTCAATGTGTAGACACCACCAAAAATGCCTTATTTGTATTGTTTCAAAACAATTGAATGAAAATGGAAACAACTTGGCGATATTGTATTGCTAATAACAAATTAAGTTATTTGAATACTTCTAAATTCTAATTTTTATCTGAGAAGTAAAGTTAATCATTTAAAACCTGACTTTTCTTCTAAAACTATTTAATTTCCTTTCTCTAACAATGAAAATAATTGTTAAAAAAACGGAAAGATCATTAGGAACATAAGAATTTTATCAGAAAAGGTTTGCTTACACTTTCATTAAAAGTGTTGAAACAAAAAAATATTTTCTACTTTAATGTTTACATAATTAATATGAAAACATTATGACCTTCTTACCTTTTAATTTTATATTTTTTTTTAAAAATGTTGAACTAGAGACATAGTTATCACTGATTTCACACATTCACCAGATGCGGTGTTTGAGAAATTGTTGAAACCATGTCTAAGTAAACTTACGTTGATCTATCACTTTTGCAATGTGATTCTTTACTCGTTCCTTGCATTCAAGTAATTCTTCCTCGGCTTGCATTTTCTCATTAAACAATCTACGTATGTGTGCGTTTGTTGCTTGTATCATTGAGTAAAATTGATTTGCATTCTTTTTCGTACATTCACCTCTCTCTAACCAAGCAAGCAATGTCTGCAATAATTGTAAAATTAACATACTGAGTAAGTTAAATTAATTTTTATACATATTTTGTAAAATGTTGATTCAATAGTCTTCAGTTTAATTCTAAGAACTTACTGGTAGAGTTACTGTGAAGTGTTCTTCACTTTTAAGTTTATCAGCCAATTGTATCATGGATGCATTAGAATATGGTTGTATTCTGGATGGTGATGGTGTTCTATTGTGTACATCTGCATAGGGGGTCATGCTGCGATTAACTATATCATTATGGGCATTTAAATGCTGCATATGTTGTTGCTGAACCCGCAAGGCTTGCCTTTGTCGTCGGTCAAAATCATTCTGGTCATCTCGACTCTATAAAAAAAAGATTTTTTGTTTATTATTATTGTACAGAGATTTTTTTTAAATAAAGTACATCACAAATTGTACTTACCAATGCATAATCCACATGTAACCAGCCAGAAGTGGAGTGTGAATTTTCATCTTCGTCATCCTCCACCATGTCATCACTTTCTTTTATATTTATGAGTTTAATACAATAACCAGATATGAGCATGGCTTGATCCACACACTCCTCTCTATCAAAACGAATGTGACAAAAGTTTTTCTTTGACAATCTCAGCGTATGTATCCTACCATAAGACTCAAAAATTTCCCTGACAATACTCTCTCTGATTTTGTCTGGTAATCCTCCAACAAATATAGTTCGGCATCCAGGAGGCTTAGACCTCCTTGGTGGGTGAGGCGTGGCTGTATCGGGGGGAATTAGCCTGGCATGCTTAAAAATTATTTCCTTTTTCACCTGCACATTAGACAGATTATTATCTCCACCCATATTAGGGTAAATCCCCATCATAGCTGGATCCATCATCATTCCCCCCATCATGCTCATGTCCATTGCAGCGGGGGCTGCAGGTGCCATTGCCTGTCCACCCATTGCAGACATGTCCATAGCTGCTTGTGGAACCATATCCATGCCTGTTCCAGGCATCATTTCCATTCCTGCAGTAGACATGCTAGGCATCATGCCTCCACCCATCATTGCCCCTGGCATCATCATATTAGGGTACATTCCACCAGCCATCATCAAGTTGGCTAGAATAAAATGAAGGTAGAACATTATTGTCAGCTGTCTGTCATAACAATACAATTATCTGTTCATGGATTTAACTTCAATGGACAAATTATGAAGGAGACATCCTAGTTTTTATTTTGATTCAATCACACAGTAAGTTAATTTTTGAGTTACAATCTAGGTTAGCTCATCCAATATATTCTGTAATTATTTACAGAAAATTCCAACTATTAAGCTATTATTTTAATTTTAGCTATTTAGGTACGGAAAATACAAAGAAAAAGACAGTACCTTGAGGATACATATTAGTCATCATCATAGGATTCATAACATTTGTCATGTTATCACTTGGTTTCCCAGAATCATGAGGTTTGTTATTATCACGCCTGCGACTGACATTGTCCATCCTAATGGGTGATCTGGACCTATCTGGTCTGATAATACCTAGAATGGAATTAATGTTTGACATCGTAACAATAATACGACAATAAGTTGTTGTTGTAGTCAATCAATTTTATTTCTAGAATGAATACGAACCTTGCATGATTCCTTTGTTGAATTACAGTTTACACTTACAGTATCAGTCAAGAGGTTGAGTATTTGTCTACTACAAAATGCTACCTATGTTGCTACAGCAAGAATTGAGATTTTTTTTTGTGAACCAAGCAAAGAGTTTTTTGGAAGTGTATTGCAACACCAATAATCTGTGGTAAGTCTTCTTCAATAATTCGCGACTAAAATATATTGTTTTGGATGAACTACCCACAAGCTTAATTCTATTGGTTTGCTGCTAATCCGAAATCCGGGAGATATTAAAGCTTGCATATCGTTTGACAAGTTGACTGACATTCACAGATAAACAAAACGCATAGATTAGATTTTACAGATTAGAGTAAGGTAGGTAGTGTTTTTACCATTTTTTTGTAGTTTAATACCGGTTATTCAAGAAGCTAGATTTCAAAATAAAGAGAAGGTCACGTTTTGTAGAGGAAGTCTCACGTAAAAGGGTAAAAAAAAACGAAATCCTCGTAAATCACACAAGAGCACCAGCTAGCTCTCTCTACTCTTTTTCTCCGAAGAAATAAAGAGAGTGCCAATAGGTAATAAAATACGCTAGATAAATAGTCATTTTGTTTGCGCTACAGTCATAATACCTCACATAACCTTTATACTAGCTCATTCAGACTCAGACTTTTGGAGTGTTTTTGAATTTTTAAAAACTGTTTTCAACTTTTTTAGCTTATCCCCATGAGCCGGTTTTTCTCACCTCTCAGGGGGATGAGGAAAACCCGCTCATCAAAAGACGGACGGGACGGAGGCGTCCTTTTGGCGCATCTGCCCACCAAAACAAAAGTATTTTGATTGACTCGTGTTAGACAGTGACATTGTCAGTTTGACAGACACTGACAGAGGAAAGTCAGCACAGCAAGCGAAGCAACTAATCAGACCGCGAAACATTGTTTTGAAATGAAGATTTTCATTTTCTCCAAAAACCTAAATGTTCGTGTTAGCAGAAATGAAGGATGTTATCAGAATTACTCCAGAGCATTTTCATCAAAGTTTAACAGACTCAATTACAACATTACTCAATAGAAAACTAGCTAATAAAGTAAGTATGTTTCTAACCTCACAAGTTTTACAATTTGATTTAGAACCAATATTTTATTTGCATTGCAGTGCAATTGAAAAATAATATGTAAGTTTTACCAAAAAGCTAATACTTTTAGAAGGCATTGAACTGGTTTTTTAGCTGCTTTTATAACATATATTATTGTTTTTTATGTTCCAGGTAGTATTGAATGTAGGATTATGCATAGCTTTATTCGACATTATAGACATTGGACATTCATATATATTTCCTGGAGATGGTTCGTCTCATACCGAAGTTAAGTTTAGATACATTGTCTTCCGGCCTGTTGTTGAAGAAATACTTATTGGAAAAATAAAAAATTGTAGCAGAGAAGGTGTACATGGTATGTTAGTGTATACTACCTTTTAATAAATACTTTAATTCAAGTACTTTCTTAGTATGCATACATCATAAACCATACATCAATATGATCTGGTGATTTTCCAAGTGCTACAACTACCGTCATTACCATCCCCCAAATGAAATATAAAACAAAAAATCTGCAATTCCCAGAATCTAGGGATTGCTGAATATTCCGTTTAATACATTCTCTTTCATTAAAATTTGGGCCAAGGTAATGATGGCAGTTAGAACACTTAAATATTTACCCCTGTACCTTATAATCTAGCTTGTTCACATAAAGCAAAGAATGTAATAAAGCTCACATAATTATAGTTAAAGATAGTATATTAGTCAAAACATGAAAAAAAACAACAGACAAACAAGCAGGAAAAACAGGGTAGTACACATAGTAATCTTACTCTGAATCTTTCAGTGACTTTAGGATTTTTCGATGACATTTTAATACCAGTGAATGCACTGCAGCATCCATCTAGATTTGACGAAACTGATCAAGCATGGGTGTGGGAGTATCCAAAAGAAGATGGAGAGAAACATGACTTATTTATGGATTCTGGTAATTTTTAAAATATATTTAATCTATATATATAAAAGAAAGTTGTGTTAGTTACTTCACTTATAACTCAAGAACGGCTGAACCGATTTAGCTGAAAATTGGCAGGGAGGTAGTTTAGAGCCAGGAGATGGACATAGGATACTTTTTATCCCGTTCGACATCATAAAAATAAATATCAAGAATATCGGTTGTCTCAAACATTTTTCAAACGCAGCGCCATCTTGGATGACATGACAGGAGTCAAACTTCCGAGTTCATTATCAGTTGACAAGTCTTAAGCTAAAACCAAGAAGGTAAGGTTGTCAATTTATAATACGCACCTACGTTCTGAAATTTATTTTGTTACTAAACTTAGAGGTTTTATGTAGCATAAAAAAGTCTTATATTTCAGAAATTAATTTACGTAACTAGCAATGATGACAGAGACGAACTTTAATACTTCTTTGCAAATAGAACTTATTTTACTGTTAGGACTTTAATTAAAGTAGACCGGGAAAACTATAGGCATAAATTATTGTATGTAACATAGAGGCAATAGTTCAGATTAAAATTATGAATTTAGTATTTTTTAGTAAGGTAGTTAGGTTAGATAGTTGGGTTAGCTATAGGATAGGTATGGTCAGTTAGGTTAGGGTATATATACATGTTGTAATTTAAAAGTAGTAGTAGTTATTATTGGTTTGGATTTATTTGTTGTCGTCTTATTCAACGTATGTATATCTAATATAAAAAAAAAATAAGAGCAATGAATTGACTCTAAGGCACAACGAAGTTTGCCGGGGCAGCTAGTACTTTGATATTTAATTCTTATTAGCACATGACTTTGTCCGCATACATTTTGTATTTTGAAACATCGGCTCTACCCCCTTTTAGTTTTTTTAATAAAATATACCCTATAATACTCCAATACAAGATTTTTTCTAAATCTTAAGCCCTATAGATATAAGCTTTGTGCTTTACCATGTGCTTTAGAAACTTGATTTCAAAGCAGCAAACTTTCATCATCTAAAGGGGGGCAGCAAGAGTCCCAGAAAAAAATAAGGGCATTATGTAGAGGCTTGGGGGTGACTGTTTTGTCACTCGAAACTATTTTTAAAACTTTAGAATACATGGAACAGATGTTTGTTTACGCACAGTCTCTCTCTCTAATTAATGTCTAATCTCCGCTAATATAGCTCACAATAATTAATTAATTTAAGAGTGCGCCCTGGCCTCCACTAGCGACACCGACGATTTTTATTAATTGTGTCGACACAAGACATTTTTGAAAAAAATCTCTAAGAATACTAGAGACAGGAATTTGCAACTTTTTGAGATGTATGTTGTGTATTTTATCACTGAGGAAGTAACCAAACTTTGGAGTATTGTCAAAAGTTGCCAACGCTTCTCAGGATCTCACTCTTAATTTAAAGTTATAGTGGCAAAAAAATAATTTATTCTCAAACTGGGCACAGTAGACAAAATAAGTTTGGGAACCCCTGACAAAAACATGCATGCACAACATGTAAGGGAGGACCCTTACATGTTGTGCATCAAATCATAATTTAACTTCTGTAACATTGACTGTTACAAAACCCTACTTTAAATAAAAATTGGTTCAGCTTTCAAATGTTTATTAATTAGTTGTTAAACCTATTGAATGCTGTCAAAAATAAAAAAAAATTGGTGTGACATTTACACACAACTGAGATGTTCAAAGAATTAACTACAAGCCCTTAAGCAATATGCAGCTAAACATACATTCTAATGTTTTTTTTTCTTTATCAGGGGAATCAATAAGATTTCGAATCACAAGTGAAGCCTTTGAAGAAAGTTTGCCTTCCGGACCTCCAGGCACTGAATGTACCATACAGACAGTAGCACCCTACAAGATAGTTGGTGGTATAAATGAACCTGGCTTAGGGCTCTTAACATGGTGGGAAGCTCCAGAATTAGATGATGGTGATGAGAATGAAGAGCAAGAAAATGATGAATAAAATAAGTTTTAAAAATCACACTTTCAATTTTTAAGGACTTTACCAAAGACCTATCAATTTATACGGCGAGTGTCCACCCTTACATCGTTGGCACTTCTACGATCCGCACAAAGCGTTTCGCTTCGTCGTTTATACTGCATACAATTCGAAGGACTGGAACAACAATCTGGGTGTTATTTATCTATAATTATGTATTTAGAAATATATAAGTATGTTTATCAGCTGTTTAGTACCCATAACTTAAGTTCTGCTTAGCTTGGGACTAGATGGCGTTGTGTGAAAGTTGTGGAATATATTTATTTATTTATAACTTACCTGCTGCGGCCTTTCCGTCCGATTATAATTTAGGTGTCTTCAAGGTTAGAGTGAATAAGAATAGGCTAATGAAATTAAAGCGCTTTACCATCATTGATTGCATCACTGCTTACCATCAGGTGAGATCGTCGGCGTCGATTGCAGTCAAGCGCTAGTTAATAATATTAAAAAAGTACTCCTAGCAAACCTAAATATGTGTAAAATCGCTGTTGATACAAGGAAAACCCAATTGTGTATTTGCAACAATATATTTTTTTTAACATTTTTTTATGCTCAATCAGAAAATACAACAATATAATATTAAATATGATAATACATTTGATTATTCTTATACATATAAATTACACATGATATAAATTTCCATTACGATATCCTTATTTATCACTACAACAAGGGCAAACAATAACAGCCAAACATCACAAATATTTATGCGCACATTTACGATATAGCATCTAAAGTGAATCTTAAACTAAATGTCTGATTCATTAAGACTATATTTTGTTCATGTTGTTATCACTATGCAGGGTAGAAGTGACATAGACGCATGTACTGATACCATGAGTTGAGTTTTATACACAATAAGCTAGTTGACTAAATTATAGTTTTTAGACCCTCATCTAGGTTACTAGAAAATATTATACACATTTTTTGTTTTTTCACGTAATCAAAAAATAACGGCGGTACATCGAATCAAAATGTCGCATGACGTCACTATCCAGTACAATTTATACTGAATCACGACGCCAAAAGCCCTTAATTTCACTTAATTTTAATGCGCTTAATCTAAGTAGTTTTCCATCAATTTGATAAAGTAAAAATATAATACTTGTCAATTATTTTTTATTATCTAACTGATGGAGTAAATAAAATTTTGATATTCACACACTGTCAACATGCCTATTCCTGACCCCCAGCGTCAAAAATTTTAATGTCTCTTCCACCCTACATGACAGACTACAAGTTAAATTAAAAACACTGGCATTTCTACAATAAATATGAAGTTTGAAATGCAATAGGTGAGTTTGCTTTGCAATATAAAAACAATAAATCAGTAAAATAATTTACCATTAAATCACAGGGTGTATTATAGTAGGTACTGAGATAAATGTTTATTGGTAAATTCAACTGATAAACAGTCAGGAACATTTCGAGAAAGAATAGTTACTATTTCTAGTTGGTGTCAATTAAAATGATTAAACAAAGTTGGTAGATAATGTTAAAACATTATTTAGGCATTTAAAATAGATTAGGCTACGTTTTACGGTCTTCTCTACTGTTTGAAATTGCATAGCGACAGTCCACTGCCCAACCAGGTCGTTTCAGAAAACGACAGCGAACGGTGAACTTCTCACAGTTCATATGCAACGCTTGTGTTTTGTATAAGCTTACATACATCCCACTATCTTTGGTGTGGAAAGCCTTAATTCAGAACAGGATTAATAATCCTAAATATAATAACACTGACTGGCTATACTCCATCCGATTAGGTAGTTAACAAAAGGTAAACAATTTTGACATGTATTTTAAAATGCAGCTGAAAACAAATTTAGATACCTATAACAAAAACGATTACATGATCAATTAAACAATTTCTTTAAACAGTAGTTGTATTTAATTAATAAGCGTTTATGTAGAGACTTGTCAAGATTGTTTACCTTTAGTTAAATACCTACTCGGATGGAGTATAGTTATTATAGTTATAGTTATTGTAGTAAAAGGTCTGTTAAAGAAAATTAAGAGTGGCCAATTCATAAGCAACATAGATTATAAAACTAACATTCTGATAAATACTTTCGAGCTACAGACACAGAATATTAAAGTGTTACACAATGCTTAAAACTAAACTCGTTGAATTTATGTAGTTGAGATCAATGTAGAAACCATGCGTGTGGTAATGGATAAAAATTAACCTAAATATCAACTAAAAACTACAAGTCTACATGATCACAAAACTTTAAACTACTATGCTGTCTTACAACACTGAAACTAACTATTTTAAAACAATAAACATGAAATAAGTTAATTTTTGGTTAACTTCAGCACCAGAAAAGTTTGTACCAATATTTAAATATCATATAGCTGCAACTAAAACAAAATAATGTTGCAACATAATAAATTAAATGAAATATTTATTTCAAGTTTTTTTTGTAAACTAATTTAAACAGTCGGTGCGCGGCGCGGCGGCGTTAAAAAGGAATTTAAATTCCATACTTCCTTAGCTCTATTTTATAAAACCTCGAAGGACATTATACTTAAGCTATTAGATATCAATATAAGTACGTTTAGTAAAATGTATAATGAAATTAGATTCTGGACTGAGAAATTCATGTTTTAGCATTATCGTGGTCATGTGTGTCAGTGTGTCGTACCCAGAGTAATAAGCAAATGGAGTGATGTTCATTGCAAATAAATCGTATGAAGACAAGAAATATTTTCGTTTACGCAGATCATTGGTCAGGGAAATTAGTTCTATATATATGTCTTTAACACCCCATCTGCTTATAACTTGGTGTCAATAGCAATCAGCTGATTACTTGAACGTGTAAAGAAGCGGTGAGTTGGTAAAGTGATGTGCGTTGTTGACATGTGATATGAGCCGTCCGTCGAGTAGATGTCGTCCGTACTGCACAGCTTCGTGCTCATCTTTAGCCAGACCGCAATTTATCAACCAGCGGACTAGACAGGCGCCGCGGAAGACACCTCGGTATGTGCGCATACGCCACCTAGAATAACAAAGATGGAAAAGGAATAAAAATAAAATCATATTTATTTAGTAAATAAGTTTTCACAAAAACTTTTACACGTCATTTTTTAACTAGTAGATGAGATCGGAGTTTCAATAACTGACTACTCTGACTCAGAGTAGTCAGAAAAGTCTCAGAGAAGAAACACCGAAAGAAACTCAGAGGTCATAGTCTCTTTTAAAGTCCAGACATTATCTTGGTCAAATCATGTAAGATCAACGCAGATAAGTGTCAAAGATGGTCTTTTGAAGAAAAAAAATTAACATTAACAAAACTTAATGCTAGAAATATCATCATTATTTAATTTTGTAGGAGCAGCTCTTTTCCAAGCCTTTTTATCCTCAAAGTAATCTTTAACAGCATAATAAGCCTTGTTACTCAATACTTATTTATTATGGCTTAGTTAGTTCTTGAATGCGGCTAGGAATTTTATTATAAAAGCGTATACATTGACGTTGACATATAAATGAGCCCCCTATTTTCTTAAGCATGGTTACAGGAACTAGGATTAAGCCGCTTGAAAAGAGGGTGAGTCAAAAGTAGTGCTTAGTGGACAAAGTAGCGTTTGAAAGCTGCTTCTGATTCCTGCAATATGACCAGTTTCACTTTGACCTAGCTGTTTTATTTCTACCACATCCAACTTATAAGTTGGGAGCGGCTTATGGCTAAATAATAACAGCAGCTCGTGTAAAATAAAGTAAAGCTACGCTTGCCGAGGTCGGTCCGTGGATTTATTTACACCAGCCAAATTTTCACAGGATGTTCTACTCATAAATATGAACAACGTTCACTTCGGGACCAAGTCGGTAATCTCGAAAAAAATATTTACTGCTGCATACTAAAGTTTAAGACCTACTCGACCGAAATGTATGCAAAAGCTGATTCTTTCTTGGAGATTTGCGAGTTGGTTCCATAGTGAAATTTATTCATATTCATGGTTAGAACACCCCGTGAAAATTTGGCTGGTGATCAAAAAAATACCCTGTATATCAAGACCCGCCGTATTCAGAAAATCGCATTAAGAAAGTTGTTCTTGACTGTGGTTTGTGGATCTGTTAGAATTCCAAGTCTGACAACCAGTTTAACAAGTTTTTATGGTGTACAATAAAGAGTATTCTATTCTAATTATATATTTTTAATTATATTTACCTAGTATCTTTAGCAATAGCCTCCCTGCAGCGCTCAAGATGATGCGTGATGAATTGGTCGCAAACGTGTTTAGTTTCAAAGCTTAGATCTTCTATGGTCGGCAGAATCACCGTGTCTCCGCCGTACCTAGATTAGAAAGAATAATATATTACTTACGTACAATTTCACTATTGGCTTACGGTACTATTATAATTATAATTCTTTTGCTACGTTCATAGATTTGGTTATACCTACACGCATGCCTGTTGCAAATACTACGCACCTGACCTTTCTGAAGAATCACCAATAAGGTTGGTGTCATATTCTTCTAGGGTGCTATCTTCTGGCGTTTTCACTTACATCTTATCCTTTATAATACCTTTAATAAGTCGCCTTTCGTTCACCCTCTCAACGTGACCAAACCATCTAAGCATACTCTTCCGAATTATTGTCACTATATCTTCCTCTAAACCACAACATTATTTTATGGGAGTTGCTGGGGAGCATGTTCCGCCACTTCTTCTTCCCAGCAAAAACACTAGGAAGCGGCAAAGGGCAGGTTTTTGGAGGACTGTTTTATTCAATTTTGACGTTTTAGAAGTGCTCAGCATAATTTTGAATACATAACTTTGATTTTGATTTTATCACATCATTCCTCAATCTATCATACAAAGTTATTACTCAAATATGTTTAGTAATTACCATTTGTTCTTCAAGAATCTGACAGTGGGTATAAGTATTTCTTCAGGGTCAAGACCGAACAGTATAAACATGACTAGTGCCTGTCCGTAGTTAGCTACGATGTCCAGGAACTCGATCTCGACGAACACTCCGCTTTCGTCTTTCAACATCATGCGCCATGTCGTGTAGGTTATGCCCTGAAAAAGATGAAAAATATATTCACAAATGTTCGATAACATAATATTTTGCCGGCTTCACCTATATTGCAGGTTGTGCAGAGCACTCGGGCGCAGTGTCTTAGGACCTAGACTGCATTTCAACTGCACGTAAACTGCAAATTTTCCGTTAAAATGCAGTCGGTCTTTCTAGAGCCTTAGGGCCTATTCACGTACCACACGTACCTACGACAAAATGTGGTGAAGCTGTAGTTAAGGATTTAGCTTTTAACCAAACGTTGTGGTTGTGATCGTCGTGTGGCTGTCGTCAAGCGCGGTACCACCGCTGTGGGCACTGTAGGCATGCCCACAACTTAAATTAAGATCAAACAGAACAAATGAACATGCTCATCACACAAACATTTGTCTTAGGTGGGAACGACCTCCAGCATAGCAGTCAGGGCCTCTAAACCACTAGATCTACAGGCCAGCCAAAGTATTACTTTATGAATGGATGATATACCGAATGAGTTAAATTATTACTTCCTGCTACTACGACTACCTACTCTAGTATTGTGTGTAACATGGAGACATGCAGCGAAGTAGTTCAGTTTAGAATTATGTATTTTGTATTTTTCAAAATCAATGCGTTTCAGTAAGGTTAGCTAAATAGGATAGTGTAGTGACTCAGCACCTGTCACACATATAACCAATACCTTTTGTTCGACCAACTGCTAAAGAAATAGAGAAGAAGACCGCCTTGAAAAAGGCGTAAGTACTCTGTTAAAGAAATAAGAAGTTCGTTCTGAAAAGAACGGTTTTGGGCGCAAGGCTGACGACGCGCGTGAAGATAGGAAGCAGCAGTGGTGGACACACGACGCGATGACACGCAGAGATCCTCACGCTACGCCGGCAGCCCGCGAAAAGGACGAACGCGACGCGTCCGCATGTATTTATAGACTAGCGCGGCGCGCGACGAACTCACGCCTCCGCGCATGCGCGGCGCATCGGGCGCCCTCTGACGGACGCGATTATTGTAAATATCGTAGGCTAAGCACTAATTGTACCATTCATAATGTAAATATAAGTAGGACCATTTTTCAAATATACACAGATAAACCGGACACGTCTTTGAATCAAGATCCCTCTACTCCCCTAAAATAGAATGGTAAGTTAGGTTAGGATATAATTATGTTTATATGTTGTCATTCCAATTCTATCTAACAGCACATTAGACTCGCTAAATAAAAAATAGTAGTAGTAGTTATTATTTTTCTGGATCTATTTGTTGTCATCTTCTTAAAAGTATGTATTTCTATCTATATATAAAAAAAAAATTGCTGTTCGTTAGTCTCACTAAAACTCAAGAACGGCTGGGGAGATTTAGCTGATTTTGTGTTTGAAATGTTTGTGGAATTCCAGGGAAGGTTTAAAAGGTGAGTAAATAATTATGAATAAAATGCTTGGAATATAGTAAAAACAACAATTTCGTTATCCCTTAGAAACTATTCCTACCTGTCAAAAGTTTGATGTTCGTCCCGTCGTCGATACGGTATACTCTCCTCAAAATAAAGAAAGTATTTAAGGATTTTGCATCGACAACATTATATGGAAAATATTAGGATTATTGCGTATTTAGATTTAAAAAATACGAACAGTTAAAACCATGACAACCAAACATAATTCTGTTGATACGTTAGTATCAACAGAATTATGTTTGGTTGTCAATTTATGCGTACGTTCTGAAATTTATTTTGTTACTAAACTTAGAAAGCGGTTTTAGGAAGCATAAAAAAGTCTTATATTTCAAAAATCAATTTACGTAATTAATAATGACGAGAGAGGCGAACTTCAATAATTCTTTGCAAAAAGAACTTTTTTCACTGTTTGGACTTTAATTAAATTACAACGGGAAAACTATATTAATTGTATGTAACATAGAGTCACTCAGAGCAGTAGTTCAGTTTAAAATTATGAATTTAGTATTTTTTAAATCAATGCATTTTAGTAAGGTAGTTAGGTTAGGTAGTTAGGTTAGCTATAGGATAGGTATGGCAAGTTAGGTTAGGTTATAGGTATATACATGTTGTCAATTTAATTCTATCGAACACAAAATGTTTAAATAAGATCACAGTAGAGACTCGCTAAATAAAAAGTAGTAGTAGTTATTATTGGTTTGGTTCCTTTTTGTTGTCATCTTATTAAAGTATGTTTATCTAATATATAAAATTGTCGTGGCACAGTGTTTCTAACAAAACTCCTCCGAAACGGCTAGACCGATTCTTACGAAATATTGTGTGTATATTCAGTAGGTCTGAGAACTCCAGTGGGGTGGGTTCTCCGCGATCTTGAAACTGCTGCCAATCCTGAGAGCGGCCCTGGCCCATGGCTACGTGCCTAAAGGATGGAGGGAAGTGAAAGTAATATTCATTCCTAAGCCAGGTAAGAGTGACTATACAAACGCCAAATCCTACAGACCAATCAGCCTGACCTCCTTTCTATTAAAAACCCTGGAGAGACTGTGCGATAGGGAGTTAAGAGATGGTGCGTTGAAAAACATACCACTGCACGTTAACCAACACGCATACAGCTCAGGTAAGTCAACAGAATCCGCACTTCGCTTAGTGGTCACCCGCATAGAAGAAGCGATTCAGCACAAGGGTACCTGCCTGGGCACGTTCATTGACATCGAAGGAGCCTTCGACAAAACAAACTTCTCCAGCATAAGCACCGCTCTCTCCAAACACGGAGTCGATCAGGTGCTAACTAGCTGGATTACAAACATGCTGAGTAAGCGAGTGGTTCGCCTTGAAGGAGAGCAGCACTCGGCAATGATAGCTAGAGGCTGTCCCCAGGGAGGGGTGCTATCCCCTCTTCTATGGAACTTGGTAATAAACGATCTAATTCATAAACTTAATGCTAATCACTACTATACCATAGATTACGCAGACGACCTTGCAATCCTCGTGTCGGGGAAGGTGACTGGGACGATTTGCAACCTTACCCAACAAGCGCTACGAATTGTAGAACGATGGTGTAGAGAATTTGACCTGTCAGTGAACCCCACAAAAACTGAACTAGTCATGTTTACCCATAAGCGAGCTCTAGGCCCATTTCGCCTACCCAAACTTTTTAATACAGAACTACAGTTGGCCACCGAAGTCAAGTACCTAGGGGTCATTCTTGACAGTAAGTTAAACTGGAGTAATCATTTAGACAATAAACTAAACAGGGCCTGTATCACCTTCTGGCAGTGCAGGAAAATGATAGGTAAGAAGTGGGGCCTATCCCCTAAAATCATACTCTGGCTGTACAATACGGTTATCCGGCCGATGATAGCCTACGGGGCCGTGGTCTGGTGGCCCCGAACTAACCTAGTCACAGCCTCAAACAAATTACAACAAACACAGAGGTTAGCTTGTATGGCCATCACAGGTTGCATGAGGACTACTCCGACTGCAGCACTCGAAGCCATGATGGGACTTCCGCCCAGGCCCGCCGTAAGCGGGCGTGCAAGGCGTGCACCGCACGCGGGCGGCACGACCTAGGGGGCGGCAAATCGAGCGACTAATCACGTAATATTTAAAAAAAACACCGACTGGCGCGTGGCGCAATCTTTACGTTAACATCGCTATCTATTGGCAACCGTTAAGACTAAGATGCAAAAGCCAATACTTAATGACGTCTCCTAGAAGATGCAACCGCCCATCGCCGCTTGGTGGCGCCCCAAATTCCATAGAAGTATCCATTCATAGTGACTAGTGTCACTTAACTATATGAAAGACAGGACTGGTAAAGTTAGGGGAATCCCTGAAAACTTATTTCTCAGTTGGTAGGTTAGTAAGGTACTAGTACGTAATTCGCATGCTGGATAAACAGTCACGATCGCAAATTAAATAAAAAAAAATTTGGACATCAATAACCGCGCATTTTACGTTCCATGCTCGACTCATAGTTTAAATTTGGTAGTGAACGACGAGTGAGCAAATATTACGCACGAAACTGTAAACTTTAATATAAGTAATTCAAGAAATTTACGTTTTCTTTTCATCATGAAATATGAGGAGTATGCGGATGGAGTATGCGGTTCCGATATGGAACCCCTTTTATAAGAAATACGCGGAAATGATTGAAAACGTACAACACAAATTTTTACGCGCTATGCATTACAGGTGCCATCGATCTTATCTACCCTATACCCAGTTACTCAGCAAGTACAAACTTTTATCTCTAAACAGTCGTAGAAAATATCTTGAAGCTATCACGCTATACAAAATTGTTAGAAATAAATTCAACTGCATAAATTTAAATAACATGATCTGCTACGCAATACCTAGAACCTTCCACAGGCGTCAGGTGCGCGCAGGTACGCTATTCGCAATTCCTTCCTGCCGAACTAACTCCGGCCTGCGCTCACCCGTCCGCCGTATGGTTGGCTTGTACAACAAAACTTTTGTAAATATTGACATCTTCAACAACTCGATGGGAAAATTCAAAGGTCTAATCTCCAGAACTCTTATAAATTAATACGTATAATTATTATTAATCAATTCACACTTCACATTATTGTCTCATATATTCTGGCCTGATTGTGTACTTCTTACTTACCTTATTATTATTTTTTTTTTTTATTTGTTTTCTCTCGCCCCTGGCGATTATTGTTTGTCCTAAACTATTGTGATAACCCGTGGACAGCGTTGTGGGTTGCATTATTAGCAAAATGAAAATATTGTTAAACTAGTTATAAGTTCTTATAATGTAACTGTTTACTGTTCCTCTTAATAAAAATAAAAATAAAAAAATAAAAATAAAATCATTAACAAAAAGGTGGTCTATAATTTGCAAACATTTTCCAGATTTAAAATGAAAAGCTTTAAGTGCTACGCGATGGTCTAGCAGAATCGATGCAGTTAAGCCATTACGATATCACCTCGAAAAAATATTTGACTCTTTGCTGGAAATATCTGGTAATTCGTCGGAATGGGATTGTACTACATCTCACAAAGCTCATTCGCTTGCTTTGAATATTCAAAATTTTAAATTTATTTGCTCGGTAGTAATTTGGTTCGATATTTTAAACGAAATTAATGCTTTGAGCAAAATGATGCAGAGCCCCACGATGAATAGGTACTCAAATCTGCATAAATTTAATAAATAAATTGATCGAAAAGTTCACAGAATATCGCACGGATGAACACTTTGAAATTGTGACAGCAGAAGCTTCCAAAGTGGCTCACGAAGTCAATGTTGAAACAAATTTCCCACCAATAAATACCATTCGTCCAAGAAAAAAACCAACTCAATTTCAATATGACCACCATGATGAAGTTTTAGTAGACCCCAAAATCAAATATAGAGTTTTATTTTAGAATTTTAGATCAGACAATTTACCGACGTATTTGGCTTTTTTAGAGATAATTTATTTAATTACTCTAATGATGAGTTAATGAAACACTGTAAAGATTTAAAACTGAAGCATAAAGATGATTCAAGTAGTGATTCAGACATTGACGGTATTGATTTGTTTAATGAAATCATTGCATTAAAGTTGCATTTTTCAGAAAACCAGTCTAATGATCCACGAACCATATTACAATATTTTTTTACCAATGACTTAATTTCAACATTTCCGAACACAGCAATAGCGCTAAGAATATTACTTACACTGCCAGTTTCAGTTGCATCTGGTGAAAGATCATTTTCAAAAATAAAAATTATTAATAACTATGCTCCAGCAGAGACTAAGTAATTTAGCTACGAGTATACCTAGTTTCAATTGAACAAGAAATTTTAGACAGCTTGGATACAAGAAAGTTGATAGAAGATTTCGCAAATATAAAGGCAAGAAGAGTTAAGTTTTTATAATGATTGTATGGCTTAGTTTTACACTTCAGTAAACAAATATAATTAAATACCTAATTAAAATAAATATTTTAGAATCATTAGGAATTTTTCTTTTACTTTCCATGATGAAACATTTGATGAACATGAAACATTTTGTACACCTTGCAAGGCAGCGCATAGTGAAACTTTTTATATTCAACACCATGTACATACATTTTACCTATGTGTCACAAATAAACTAATTTGAATTTGAATTTTGAAAAAGCCTTTTTTTGACAAAACCCAGCATAATAATTATGTAGTCGTAGGGCGGCATAATCGGTTTTGCACGCGGGCGAACAAACAGCTAGCGGCGGGCCTGCTTCCGCCGCTTCATCTGTTCATAAAACAAGAAGCGACGATGGCGGCAGTACGCCTCAACACACTAAATCTTTGGGGTAAGAAAGAGACGCAGCACACCAGGTTATTGGAAGAGCTCAATACTGAACTCCCCATGACTAAAGCCATAAACGACCGTATTCCCAAGCAATTCATATTTGATAAAAAATACAAAATTCAACTCCACGAGGATCACAGGTGCGAGGGGTTACGCCCTACAGAACTGCGAATCTTCACGGATGGATCCAAGACAGGTACTGGTACGGGTGCTGGTATCTTCTCGGAGGATTTCAACATACACATAGCTACACCACTGGGGGCCCACAACACGGTCTTCCAGGCCGAATGCTTGGGCATTTCACTGGCGGCCACAGCTATCACAGCAAGGAAGTTACAGGACCATTCGATCCGCATACTGTCGGACAGCATGTCAGTCCTGCAAGCCCTAAATAGTTACACAACCAACTCGGGACTCTTAAACGAATGCCATCACCGACTAAATCAGGTGGGTACCTTCAATAAAGTAACCATTCAATGGATCAAAGGACACAGCGACTCTCGCGGCAATGACGCCGCTGATGAACTCGCCAGACGTGGTTCAAGCATGGTGGCAATGGGACCTGAACCTGTTGTACCACTACCCTTCGGATACCTACGCACCCTGGTAAGGAAACGCACCAGGGATCAACGCGACAAGCTATGGTCGGACCAAAGTGAGTGCAGGCAAGCCAGGGAAGCACTTCCCACAATTGATAGCCGTTTCACGAGACAGGTTCTCCGGCTGACTAAGCAACAGCTGCGAATACTCACAGCTGCCATAACAGGCCACGGGCCATTTAACAAACATCTCTTTGTATTAGGAGTTACAGACAGCCCACTGTGCAGAGCTTGTGTCGAGGTGGACGAGACATCGCACGTGCTTCTCAACTGCCCAGGTACCCTCCGAGAGATCGCCAGTAGCGTTAAACCGCTGCTGGCCTTCCTCGAGGAGCTAGGATGGATGGAATAGGGCATATTCTCACCCGTACGCAAAATACGCGCTTGGTCGTGGAGTTGCGGACACCTGCCCGTTAAACCTAACCTAACCTAGGTCTGAGAATAGGATGTAAAGTAATAAAAACTAAATAAGACTAATAAATTGATTCTAAGGCGGAACGAAGTTTGCCGGGGCAGCTAGTAATTTATAAAATCCACGTGTCACAGTGTTACCAAACTTCCCCGGAACGGTTTGTTTTTATGAGATGAGGCGAAACTAAACTAAGACTAAACGCTTTCTGGTCAACAAGCTAATAACGTGTGATGTAAGTACTCACAATAAACATGCTGAGACTGTACACGATGATAAGCACGGTGTGCTTGAGCAGTTGGCCGCCGTGCCCACGCGACTGCTCAGGTGGCAGCAGGCCCAGCGCGCCGGCCGCACGCTCGAGCTCGTTCAGATACTGGCACGTACCCGGGGCAGTACAGCGGTGCTTCTGAGATGGCGGGCAAGCGCAGTCCCTGAAAAAAAAACGAAAACGGGGATGAAGCATAATATTAATAATTTCACTTTTTCAAACTGCCCTCTTTCACCAGTGTCGTGGGTGCATTCATAAACATTCAACATATCACTCCTGAGGAGCTTATGGCTAGATCGAAGGTTAAGCTACGCTTGAAGTCGGTCCGTGGATGGTTTAGCACCCATTTCGTATTAAGACCTCGGCAAGCACGTCAAGCCCTTGTCCCGGCAGTCATTTGTAGATATTTGACAGTCGGTACGAGTGGTTAGTACCCCGAAAGGTTGGCAATCATTCTAACCAAAGAGTAACGTGTTGTATCGGGTTGTAGGGGTAATATAGGCATTCGCTTCTTGTAAAATACTGGTATTCAGCTGAATCCGCTGAGAATGGAAGCTAACGCCGTCATATTTAGTTGGGAGAAGGCTAGACAGATAATGGTCATCACAACATACCGCAGTTTCTGTTGACTTGACACATTTCTAAATATGCAAGCACGGATAGTCATTTCGCATTATATTTTGTAATCTTTAGCGTAATTATAATGTTTCTTTGTGGAAGACAATTATAATACTTAATCATATTTTCAGCTGAATGCTGGATGATCTTGGCTGATAAGAGTTACCAGTGTCATTGCGGTGACCTTTCTTGACTTTTCTTTGATTCAAAACTAAATCTTTTCTTTGTTTGAATTGAAAATGTAATTATGTACAGACGCCAGCACATCAACCTACCTTAATGTGTCAAATTTCTTTGATAGGTTTTCAACTTTTTTCTGAACACAATATAAGGTTCATGTTCATTAGGAAAATTTGATAGTTTGGGGTAGGTTGATGTGCTGGCGTCCGTTCATTATACATGTCTGTCGGGACAGATCAACTTAAAGCTGAATTGTTCTTTCTTCAAAAGGCTTTTCCAGACTTTCCCCTGCATCGTGATACTCGCATAATTAATTAATACAATCTTTTGTCTGGACTTTAAGAGATACCATGACCCCTAAGTTTTTTTTCGGCATTTGTAAGGGATCAGTCACTTTGAAAATGCCATTTAGAGCAATTTCGTTTTTTTTTAAAAATTACATGTTATAGTATCTGGGAAGATCTACTAACAGAAATAAATATCATTTCATTTTATCCCTAAAACAATGATACGAGGTATGGGGCAGCAATGCGGTCGGATTTCATTGTGTCTAATGAGTTCTATTTACTCTTGATATATGCTAGTACCAATATATCGAACTATTTAATCCATAATGTATGTACAGTCAAGTTGACTATAGGTACTATAGTCAATTTTCTAAATAATTATTTTATCTAGTCAGGACTCAAACACAAATTTTTTGAAGCTACTGCACTGAGTAAACTGTTACATAGCCAGACTATATTTATTTCCTCGAAAACAAAGGTCAAAATAGAATAAATCTTTCATCAGCGTCTAATAGACATTAAACCAAAACTAATGGAATGGCAATTTTATGAAATACATAAGCATGACTTTCCGTTTGATTCAGCTCAAATACTTTTTGGAAACTTAATATACGATATCAAAAAAAATATGTTTGATAAAGATGTCTTTTTAAAATTAATCGGCGTTTGCTGCGTGACGCCTCGGGTGCGTGCATACTGTGCATAGTGCATACCTAATATATACATAGTGCATACTGTGCATAGTGCATACCTAATATATACATATACTTAAAAAAAGAAAAAAGAAAAAACTATGTTAGAGATTTACGAGTATTATAGAGTTTTGATTTAAGCTTTCACCCCTGTGACCAAGCATAGATTTTTTAAAGAACACTCCTAAACGGATCACGTAGTATGGATATGTATTTCCTTAGAATATGATAAACCCACAATAACTTACTTGGTATCGGCGATATCTTCAATATCGTGCGAGGCAGTCAGTCCATTCTCACAATTAGGGTCGTCGGAACAGCAGCCGGGCTGCTTGTTGGGCGATGGCGTCGCTGTTATGGTTCCGTAGCAGCCTGATTAACCACAAAACGTTTTACGAATACCAATCAAATTTGAATAAAACTTTAACCTTTAAATTTAAAACTGTTCAAAATCAGTTCACAATTGACGGAGAAATCAGTAAACATACCTAAAAAAACATAAATTCGAACATAGCACCTCTTATTTCTGAAGCCGGATAAAAAAAAATAACATTAAAGGGCTTGACATGGTATGAAACCTTCGTATGCCAGTCTGACTAGCACTTGGCCAGGTCAAGTCTATATTTCCTTATCAAGAAAATGTTTCGTGTACGTCATAGTAGAAAGCATTATTAATTTTATTTACTTTGATTTGCACAAAGAAGCAAGTAATGGACTGGATTATAACCGTGATATCAAGAGACGATTTCTGGTCAACTCCGCGTAAAATTGTGTCACACACACAATTAAAAAAAAAAAAGACGAGAAGGTGATTTTTATGGTATAGCCAGCTTACAACATACGCATCTAATAGATAGAATAAGCCTGTAAGCGGTATCTTGTTTAAAACAAATGCAGTTTCTTTCTTTCCAATCAGTTTAAAAATAAAGGTTTTTAATTTTCTGTCAGTCTCACATACTAAACAGTATACTGTACTAGCAGACGTCCCGCGGTTTTACCCGCGTAGGTCCTGTTCCCGTGGGAATACAGGGATAAAAAGTAGCCTATGTGTTACTCTAGGGAGTCGGCTAACTCCATACCAAAATTTATTAAAATCCATTCAGTAGTTTTTACGTGAAAGAGTAACAAACATCCATCCATCTATCCATACTCACAAACTTTCGCGTTTATAACATTAGTGGGATTAGTAGGATATTTGAACTGTAGTTAGTTACGGCCGTTTTCAAAAAGCTATCTACGATTATGGATAGATCGCTATCCCGGATTAACAGTAAGATCTTATCTATTCGTATGATAGATTGTCCGCTGAAATGCTGAAGGGCGGTGACGGGGTAGTAGCAAGCCTGTTGTGCCGGATCTTTAATATGTGTTGGAGATATGGCCGAGTCCCAGATGACTGGTGCAAGGCTGTAATCGTGCCACTGTATAAAGGAAAAGGCTCACAGCAGGAGTGTAAAAACTACCGCGGCATTAGCCTTTTAAGCGTAGTTGGTAAACTGTATGCAAAGGTTTTGATTAAAAGAGTGATCAGACTGACAGACGAGAAATTATGGGACGTGCAGGCAGGGTTTAGAGAGGGAATGGGATGTATGGATCAAATCTTCTCCTTGAGGTGCATAGCCGAAAAATATCTGGCTAAGCACAAGAAAGTTTACTGTGCTTTCGTTGACTTGGAGAAGGCCTATGATAGTGTGTGGAGGGATGAGCTGTGGTCGACACTATCCATGTATGGTGTGGACTGGTGCTTGGTACGGGCACTGAAATCTTTATATAGGGATTCCAGTGCCTGTGTCAGGATAAACGGGGCATACACAGACTGGTTTAACATCTCTAGGGGAGTTAGACAGGGCTGTGTAGCGTCACCTTGGCTGTTCAACTTATACATGGATAGTTGTCTGACAGATTTAAAAGAGAGTGAGTGTGGATTGAGGATGAATGAGTTGCCTGTCAAATGCCTCCTCTACGCAGACGATCAAGTTCTTCTTGCATCGTCAGCGGAACAGTTGCAAGACATGGTGACCAAGATGAATGAAGCATATAAGATGAAAGGGATGAACATTAATGTGAATAAGACGAAAGTAATGGTGTTTGAAAGAGACGAAAACGTGTCGTTGTGCAATGTGAAAATAAACGATATGAGTGTAGAACAAGTGAATGACTTTATATATCTGGGAAGTCTGTTTACAAGGGATGGAAAGATTGATGCGGATGTGGAAAGGAGAGTGAATGCAGGAAATAAAGTGAATGGCGCTATACATGGCGTTGTGACCAGCCAGTCTATGTCCGAAAAGGCACGACTGGCTGTTCACAATGGTGTGCTGGTGCCTACACTAACGTATGGAAGTGAATGTTGGGTGTGGCAAAAGAGACATGAAAGTAGAATAAATGCTGTAGAAATGCGTTCCTTGCGAAGTATGTGTGGTGTAACAATTAATGACAGATTGAGGAATGATGATATAAAGCAACGTTGTGGTTTAAAAGAAGATGTAGTAACAAAAATTGAAAAGAGTATGCTTAGATGGTTTGGTCACGTTGAAAGGATGGATGAAAGGCGACTAACGAAAGGCATTTACAAGGCAGATGTAAGTGGGAACGCCGGGAGGGGACGCCCCAGAAGGACATACATAGACCTTATTGGTGAGGTTCTTCAGAAAGGTCAGGTGCGTAGTACTCGCAACCGGCGTGTGTGTATGACAACATGTATGAATGTAAACGAAGCAAAAGAAGTATGTAAGAATCGTAGCATATGGCGCTCTGTAGTTTCTGCCTACCCCCATGGGAAAAAGGCGTGAGTTTATGTATGTATGTATGTATGTATCTTATCTATTCATAAATTGCATTTCACAATCAAGGATATGTGCTATCTGTCTGTAACGAACCATGGATAGCAATTTCCCTCTTGAAACGTTTTGTTCTTTGTTACACTAATGTTCATTTTAAGAGACCGTACACGAAATTTTACCGATTTTGCTGATTTACGTGATCTTACAGTCGTGATTTTACAGTTAAAATACTGTATTTCTATAATTTTTAATGCACAGTATGAAATATCATTTCAATTATGATCTTTTACGTGAGCTACTTTTTTATTTTCATTATTTAATTTTGATTAATCGACCTCAAACCGGCTAACGTGAAGTGAAATTTAGCTGTAAGTGGTTTAGAATATGACATATTAACGAATTGTTTTGACGGTGAAACGGTATGGAAAAAATACAATGTGTTGTTGTGAAAGTCATCTATAAGATGTATGGATCACTTTTTACCACTTTCATATAAAAATGTTGAGTAAAAAAATGTTGAACTTAGTGCAATTTTAGAGAAAATGGGTAACGAATTACTTATGATTTCGGTTACTTAGAACTCTCGTTCTTAAAATTAAAAAAAAGCATAAATAAACTTCAAAGAAAAAGCAATCCATTTCCCGAAAAAAAAATGTAAAAAAATAAATAAATTTGGCAATTAAAAATCTTTTAAAACAACCTAAATCTCGCGTTATAATACTCGACGCAAGTCTGGACTCAGCAGTCCGCGCCGAGCGCTTCCAGTGAGTGGACGTATCGCTCTGCGCTCCGAAAATCGCACCGGGTGAATACGAAACACGACGCGCCGGTGCCGCTGGCTACAGACGAATATAGCGCGACGTGAGTTTTCGATACTTTGGTAAGTTATTATTTTTTAATATTTTGTGTTGATTTAAACATGCGTTTGAAATACAATAAGTGATAGTGTAGATAAGTGTTTTGTTATTATAATTTTGAGTACCTTATTTCGTTTCATGTATTTTAATATAAGTAGGTACCTACAAAACGTACGTACTATTTGTCAATAATAATACTATAAATGCCACCGTATTTCTGTTTGTGTGTTACGTTTCCACGCAAGGGGGCGTTAATAAAATACGTGAGATGTTAAAGGGGGGGTCGAGTCAAATCTCATCTAATCTTACGTTGGAGAGAGGGGGAGTATCGCCGATACTCCCCTCTCTCCAGATTAAAATATCACGCATTTTTTTTCTGATATAACAAAAAAAAATATATACGTTTTTGGTCCATTTAATCCAGAATGTACAGTCAGCATCAAAAGTTGATGACCACATTTAGATTTTCACGCTTGCTATTAATTGAAGGTGGACATTTTTGGGTTTTTCGTCATTGGTGTCGTTTTCATGGATTTCGGTATCGCTGATTACGAAAATGAGCTTATAATGAGAATTCAAGATGGCGCCGAGGCAAATTTTTAGTTTTTCCGTCACGGGTATCGTTTTCATAGTTTTCGGGGTCGCTGATTACAAAAATGAGGTCAAAATGAAAATTCAAGATTTAATCTTAAGCCTAAAAATCGTAATACAATTATGATCATTCACTATTTCGTTCGAAAGAAAAATAATTTCATTCATACTTTGACGTTATAAATCTACTGACTGTCAAACCACCATAGTTGTTTTATACCAAATCATATGGACATGTTGGTTCCAATAATCTCTCTTGAGACCGCGCATGATTCTCCGTGGACTGAATTAGAGTAGATATTCTTTTTTTAATCACAGCAGTTACGATTTAAGTATTCTATTGTTAAATTTTTATTACACTTATAATTAACCTCTCAGCAATATTGATTACTAAATTTCGCAATTTCCGCGTTGGTCCCATAATGAAAGTTGATCATATTCATGGGTAAAACAACCTGTGAAAATGTTGCCCACGATTTCAAAAACACCCTGTAGAATTAAGCTCGCCGTTGCAAACATGTTTTTGTAACATTTTTATGATTGTCTAAAATTAAGAATTTCATATTTACAGATTCAAGTATGGGCGGGAAAAGCAAGAATTTTAGATATTTGTTTGTTTGCTGTGTGGACGGGCCCAGACTTTCCATTGAAAACTGCAAGTATCAAGAGGGACGACAATTTCTGGGAAACCAAAATAAAAAATCGGCTTGTTAATTTTTACTACAAGTGCATGCTTCCAGAAATTATCGACCGTTGCAAATGCCGTTCTATGGATCTCAAAACTTGTACATTTTAATAAATAAATGCTTAATTTAATACTACCAGACTTTTTATTATAATTAACAAAACTAAGAGACTAAAATGTATGTAAAAAATATCAAAGGATCAAAAACGTTTAATCGCCGTACTGGCCAGCAACGACTCTGGCTTCACGCACACATGCGACCGAGCGCTCCCGCATGTGTGCGTGAGCGAGTCAAATACCTAATTCAGTCCGTTTGGATTTCGTAGACGGCGTCTTAAATAGACATTTTATTTATTTATTATAATTATTAAGTATCATGAAAATTTATTCATCGAATTTACGTTGTATCAACATTATATTGTGTTTTTTTACTTTATTTACCAAACTGAATCATTAAATGAAATAACGTTTCGACAGTTTGACACTGACTCCCAACGATTATCTATCGTACTACTGCTATCCGTCGGTATTATATTGTAAAGCAAGTACCTAAGGATAAAACGATAGATTTATTTATCTTTGGTAACTAGAACTAAGGATAGATAGGTTATTGGAAATGGCCGTATGTCATCCATAGTTAGGTTTTACTTTTCTCAGTTTTACCTTGTAATAGCAATTATCGAGATCGAGACTAGCTTTCATTCACTGAGATACCGCTTTTGCGCTCAGTCGGGCACTTACCAGTCCCATTGCCGTTAGCAGCAATAGATTGCGTTTGTGAAGCAGGCTCGGCGTTATCGATGAGACTCGTAGACTCTTCGCGCGGGCTGGAGCTGGTTGCGATGTCGGCGGAGAGCGATGCGAATTGTGCGCTGCGCCTTCTGAATCTAATGTACAAAGTCAGACATCCCGTCGTCACTGTAACAATGTATTTATTTATTTAAGCGCACACAGTAGACTTTTTTTATTAGGTGCAATTCCGTTACAAAAAGTAAAAAGTTTATTTAAACATATTAAAATAAGTAAATATTATTATGAATACGACCTGTTTTTTTTTATCCCATAACTATAAGGTATGAATGAGATCATATTATAAAGTAAACTGGCATATAAATTATTTTTTAATTATGTCACGATTATATTATTAATGTTGAATGGGTATTCAACATTAATAATATAATCGTGTAATATAGTAATTCCATTGCGTAAAGTGTGACAACGTCGCATTTTCTTAGCTTACAATATGAATGATTGGTTAGAATGAAAATGAATTAATCGTATACATATCAATGAAACTTACGTTGATATAAATTAATTATGTTTGATGATATCTTCGAAATGCATGTTTGAACCACATTACTTGTGTTTTTGTTAGGATTTAACTTAAAAATTCCTAAACTGAATTTAAAAAAATCTTGCATTTCAAATCTTTTATTGGTTATATTAAATTTAATTTTTTTTTTGTATTTCCTAGACATAACAGTCCGACTACAAAATACCTAACATAATCTCAATCACGACAATAAAAAGAAATCAAGTTTTATCTTTTACGATTGGTACTACTCAAGTCAAGTTAATAATGTAAAACGGAAATATCACATTCATTATTTATTATTATCAGTACAAAACGTGCTAAATAAATAAAGATACAAATAGGTTCATATGAATGAATTAGACACCAAAAGATATAAGTATGCGCAGACTGCTAGCTTTTGGGACTAGGGATCTGAATAAAGTAGATGAAGAGATCAGAGTATAGACTCTGACAGCGTGAAAAGGACATACTAATAAGTATAATATATGGTATGAGTACTGTAGATGATTCTGGACTCTCCAGTATTGAAATTATTGGAACTCATGGTGATGTATTCACCTAAACTTACATACATACATATATTCTTTTTAGTTAATAAACTTACGCCTATTCCCATGGGGGTATGCAGAAACTACAGAGCGCCATATGCTACGATTCTTACATACTTCTTTTGCTTCTTTTACATTCATTTTACCTTTCTGAAGAACCTTACCAATAAAGTCCTAAACCTAAACTTCATTGATTTAAATAAGTAGTAAAAGAACTTTCACGATAAACTATAAGTCTTAAATATCATACCAGTAATACAGAAGACGAGCAGACAGAGTCGTATCGCGTCGGTAGCCTTGCAGTCGAGATCTCCATTGCCTTTAGTGACCAGTAGTACTACCACCATTACAATAGGCGCTCCCCACGCTACGAATCCTAATACCGGCCACAGTGTCACCACGAAACATGGTCCGCGACTCTGAAACACAATAAATTCCATGTATTATTTTTTTGCTCTTGCTAAATTAATAAATTAACAATGATGGCTTCATTGATCGCTTTAATTAATGGTAGCAGGACAAAATTGCAACTCTTATTAATTAAGGGTTTCTGTCTATTCCTTGCTCGACAGCAAGGAATAGACATTTTCGGCCATAAAGTCAGTTGAGAAAAAGTGTTCAATAATATTTTACCGTAAAAAAATGCCAAAGATTGAGTCGGACATTTTCATAATAATTAGTAAAAACTAAGCGAATATAGCTTTTAGAACTCTGTTTTATTTAATTTTGTCTACAAAGTTACGGAACCATTAGGCGTGAGATCCGACTCGCTCTTTGTCTATTTTATAACTAGTTTGGTAGGTACGCAACCTGAAAAACGCATAAAAAGGGTCCCTTGATTTTTCCCCCCTGTATTTTGTATCAACTCATTTATAAATGGAATGGAATTTATAATGGTTTTTTGTCTGGATTCAGACTCAATGTCAATGTTACGCATTAAATTCTATCGTACAAGAAAATTGAACCCAAACGGGCCGAAAGCCTCTGTTAAGTGTCCGGAACCTTGGCTTGGCATTGATCGACGGCCTTTCGCACTTTGCCAATTGAATAGGAGCACACTAGTACCACAGTATAAATATTAATACAGTAGGACGACGCCTTTGATCTCTGGAAAAATGCCGACAACTTCTACACGCGTTAGCCCTGAATAATACCTCCCGAACTACGAACATCGTTTTGTTCGCAGGTCGGGAGCGGCTTTCCCGCGTCACGCACCTCACACCCCGCACGATTGCCCTGTCTAGACTGCTCCGTCGGACGACTGTAGGTTTTTAGACTGTGCTAGTACGCTGACAAAGGATCGCGTTTTGTGTCAGTCCGCTGCCGTAGCGTGTTCGTCTAAAGGCGGTGTCGCTCCATACTTCGCTCTCTTTTCGCGTCGAGAAACCGTCGAACGACGTCGATCAATGAGTCCTGACCTTAAATAGACTTTTACCTGTAGCATCAGTAATCCGACGGAGAGCATAGAAGTCCAAAGCAAGCAGGAGTACATGCTAAATATTCTGAGGGCTTGTTGCACGGTCGCGTGCCATGATGGAGTATAGCCCGTGAGCGGACCACCCCACACCACGCTTATTGCCAGGAGCAACTGAAAATCAAAATGTATTTATGCAATTAAGCAGAAATTGGCACTTTTTGAATGTCAGTCCCCAAAAAGCCCGCTTCCTAGTGTATTTGATATAATAAATAAATAAGTATTCCACCACTTTTTTCACACAACGCCATCTAGTCCCAAGCTAAGCTAAGAGCTTGTGTTATGGGTACTAAACAGCTGATAAACATACTTATATATTTCTAAATACATACATATTATAGATAAATATGTAATATGTATTGAACTTCGTTAGGGGATTTTGTACTTGCCCCTACTAACAGTCAGCATCCGCTAAAAGGGGTTGATTTTATGATGATCACACGTTTAAAGATCACAGGAATTATTTACATATTGATTACCTGCCTCTTTTTATGTCAATAGCAGTCGGTTTTCAAAAAGCTTCTAAACTATCGTATCGTAAACTTTCAAAGATTTATCTAGAGAATTAGACCGCGCGTTAACATTTTTTCGTAAGTACAAGATTTAACACCCCATAGATGAGAACAAAATTAAAGCTATTTATACATTTTTTTAAGTGCAATGTATTTTTAAACGTGAGATTACCACACAAAACAAAAAAAAAAAACTTTGCTCTATGTCCAGTTCTGTCTTATTCCAAAAAAATGCAATGACATGGACACACTGTTCATTTTGACATTTTAGAAATTAGTAAACACAGGTAAATCAAAGCACGTGTTCTTGTTGCGATTATTCGGGGTTATCAATCATAATTGTTCTTATCTCAATATGAAGCTAAATTTTAGAGGTGTAATAAAAAAAAAGATTTGGCAGTATAAATGTAATTTCCAACTGATTTATGATTTTACTTGTGGTTAAATAATATAACAACCCACAGGTCGAATGGCTTGCCGATGTGACCATTCATTAGATATCAAGAATCTTTCGTTTCTCAGAAAGTACGTTAAGTTGCTGCGTAGGTTCCGGCTGTCATTTGAAGAAATTTGACAGATGTTATGGGTAGTCCGAAGCTCGAAAGTATGATAACTAGTCTTTGGTTAGAATGTCGAATTATCAGGTCATGAGACAGGAAATAAACACCCTCCAAAACGAACACGAGAAATTAGGAGAATGCGTTCGCGCAGTGGCTCACGATGTCGCGGAATTAAAATCTTCAGTACAGTCTCAAGCAGCTGATCATAAGGACCTTAACGATCGTGTCGATATTCAGCAACTTCCAGTTAAAACTGAAAGCCGACACCCACATAATTGGGATAAGGCACGAACATTATTTTAGTCTATGTCTGGGTGGAATTTATCTATAATAATTAATACGTAAGTATTTAAAAACATATATACATATGTTTATCAGTTGTCTAGCACAAGCTCTACTTAGTTTGGGGTTAAATGGCGTTGTTTGAACGTTGTGGAATATTTATATATATTTTTTATTTATTTAAGGCTAGGCAGATAATTGTGACATGTGATTATGTTCATTACCTGCGAAACAATTAAGCACAGCGTCAGTCTATGCGGCATACGTTTGTACTTCTTAGTTACGATGAACACGAAAAGAATCCAAATCGACGCAACCAAAGATACTATAGACAGATCAAAGCCAAACTTCTTCAGTTGATCGGCGAAGTCTTTGTTGATGGCTATCATTTGCGCCGACATAAACATCATAGGAGCTGACAGGAACGTGCATATTACCATGGAGGATGCCATCTGGAACAAGATTAATATTATGAGATACTGTAAAAGGTAAAAGTGCTTGATTTAGTATAGATATATGCATCAGGGTGCTTCTACACGGTGCAAGTAGCTTGCGCATATTGAGGCACTTGCGCAGGTTTTATGCATCGTAAACTTACCGTTTAAAAACATGTGCGGGTCTAGCGACTCGAGCATGTACCAAAGCGAGCCAACCGCGCAACTAACCCGCGTACTCTGGGGCGCACGCAGGTCAATTGCGCATGTAGCTCTTGACTACGAGAAAATAAATTGTGCGGATTGCTTGCGCAAGTAACCCAGGTTTTTACTTGCTCCAGTTATTTGCAATATGTAAGCGAGTAACTTGAACAAGTAACCCGCATCTTTACTTGCTACAGCTACATGCACCGTGCAGATATACCTAACTAGCACTTCGGTCGCGATTTCGTCCACGTGTATTTTGTACTTTAACATTCCCTCTACTCCCTCTTAGTTTTAGAAATAAAGTACAGCCTATAATACCTACTCACTAATAATGAACTGACTTGCCTGAATTGACTGGCCTGTTGGTCTAGTAGTTAGTGACCCTGACTGCTATGCCGGAGGTTGTGGGTTCGATTCCCACCCAGGACAAATGTTTGTGTGATGAGCACGATCATTTGTTCTGTGTCTGGGTGTAATTTATCTATAATATGTATGTATTTAGAAATATATAAGTATGTTTATCAGCTGTTTAGTACCCATAACACAAGCTCTTAGCTTAGCTTGGAACTAGATGGCGTTGTGTGAAAAAGTCGTGGAATATTTATTATTATTATTTATTAATGAAGGTTTCTATTAGTAAAAGGATTTTCAAAATAGGTTCAGAAAATCCAGAGACCGCACCCTACAACCTCACAAACTTTACCTCTTTATAATATTAGTATAGGTACCAATACTAATATATTTTATATTAGTATTGGTGATGTTATTATATTATACATTTATATGTATATGTGTTAATGTTCAAAATGTTTCCGACACAATACAGGGTGGAAGGGATAATGTTGCACATAACGATACTATAAATTCTGTACATGATTATAAATCCCCTCAGCGTAGGATTTTTTCGTTCTAGTTTTTTTTACTAAAAAATCTATGATAAAATTATCATTTCTATCTAACTTAATAAGATATTTCATCAAAAAATAAAAAAGTCACTACTTTAATAAATGGTTATGTTATCACTTAACAATCTTCACAGACCCTGTATCAAACGGTGCGTACAGAGAATGTTAGGTATAGTAACAAAATTCTTTGGTCAGACCGTATTAAATCTACTTGCTCTGAAACTGTTAACAAAATCACCGATTAGACAAGGTAATAGACACGCAATATATCCACGTAGAAAACGTACCATACGCGGTCACGTAAACAGTCAAACGTTTTATAATTTTAAGAAAAAAAAAAACATACCAAGTCGATCTCCAATTGGTATAAGTTCGAAAAGACGAACACTGCTGGCGCGGTCGGTATGGTGCCATACAGGAAGGCGTAAGTCGAGAGCGATAGCGTTTCCGATTCGTTGGCACCAGCGCGAAGGGCGCTCACACTTTCCCTCATAACTACTGGCAGGACGATTCTGTAACAGATTGTCGTTTTATAGAATAGAGTTAAGTATTTATTTGTAAAAACATGTTCTCACATACAATAATAAAGCATGCATGCAAGACAAAATAGAGAAAAACTATTAGAGGATATCTTTCTTCATAATTTAGTTGTTTAACTGATTATTTTTCTGGATTGGTAAAGATTTCAGATTAGGCTTTAATTAGCGAACTAAGTACGTGAAGCGATCTCTCGTTGAACTTGTTAGAGACAGAAATAATAATTAAGCTTGGTCACATTCGCTAAAACTATTATAAAATGTACTAGCTTTTACCCGAGATTTTATCGCGTATAAGAAACCTAACATATCCTACGGCACGCACGCAGCAATTAAATAGTGTAGCTGCTTATAAGAGAAAAAAATGGAATCGGGTGAGTACTTCCGGAGATTACCTTTTACATGCCACTATAAGCAACAATTAAATACCACAATAATATTAGTAAAGTAACATAAAAATTAATCCAAGAATAAAGTTCATTTGAGTAAATTTATTTGGTAAAGTAGAGTCTCAAGTGTACTTAATCTATGAATCCTGGCTGTATACTTCACAGCTGGACAATGACATTATGACAATGAATTTCGGAGGAAGAGAATAAATTTTATTCAAATAAACATGCTCTGATAGGTACCTATTTCATATTATTATGTCATCTATTCTATTTCATTTGCAATCCAAATGAGTCAACAATATGATAACTCGTTTATATATATATTCTAATGTGTTTTAGATTATTATCTAATTGATTTATTTTACCAAACTGGATGTGATCTTTGCAACTAAAAGAAGTCTATTTGTGGCAGTGGACTGTGGCCCGGTTTACAAAAGCTTGCTCAAGACTCAAACATTACTTGAAACTAGTTTTAACCAATAGAAAATAACAAAATACTCTTTATTGTACACCATAAAAACTTACAAATTATAACTTTAAGGGTTACATAGGGTGTTACAATGGGCCCTTCTCGCTAAAAGCCTTTGGATGGACTTGTTAGTGAAAGAGACAAGATATGGAGATAGTGTGTGGTTCCATTTACATATTGTATAGGAGGACCAATGAACGTCTTGCTTTAAATGAGTGTAAAGATATGTCTGAATTCAGCTTCTGTAAAAAGGCCCAAGATTGCCTGCCCTGATTGATTAATTTGCTTGTATTAAGGTTTCCTGTAAGAGTTCGCTTGTAGTACTAAGGCCACACTGTGTAGGCTGTAGCCCTTAAAGTTATCCTTTGTAAGTGAATGATGTAAAAAGATTAGATGCATTAAGCCTTTGTCACCAAATGAATTAAAGACATTTAACTAAAATGAGTCAGTGTTCAAAGAGTATTTTGATTCATAAAAGCACATTTTTATGAATCATTAAACCGTAACTGTTTCAAAAACAACAAACAAAACATAAATAGCTTGTTATGCTGTAATGCTATCAGCATGAATAAGCCGAAAGGGTTATCACTTATCAGGTACAGCAATTAATTGGCAATTGGGAACTATGCAATATATTTTAGTAGCTGTGACATGCAGATAAAAGGTAGAACAAATTAAAGAGATAACATACAATTTCACCATTATCAGGACACATGGCAGCAAGAGGGCTGGTCCTCTCAGCCTGTGTATCTGTCCCACCATGCGGAGTCCGAGCAAGAATAAAGCTGTTGCTGCAAAAGATTGGCCAAAGACCTGAAACAAAGTATTACTTTAAATAAAAATAATGTACAGGAAGGGACATCCAACGAGTTCTCTAAATTATTCTTAACCTACTGATTCTTAACAGACTTTCAAAGATTTACAAGTGACAGGCGGGACTACATTGCAGCCGGCTTTGAATGAGAAGCAAGGCCATGACCACTAAGGCTATCAGCAGGGTCATTGCTACATGTTGGCAACAACTCTTGTTAAACGTTCCTTTGTGTTTTTTTTTTTCTGTGTCTCTACTTTTTACTGTTCCTTCATGTTACTACCATAGTCTTTAAGGAAGATGTAATACCCTATGGGACTTGATGCCTTCAAGTTACGGAGACTATAGACGGAGTACGGAGCGCTTCGTCCAGAGGCGTCTTTACCTATGGTGCAGGGTGTGCGGCGCACACGGGCGCCGGGTCTAAGGGGGCGCCGAGCGCCCTGCGCCCTCTAATGCGACAACTCCAAAGATGCGTCGATGCCGGCGCTCTCAAAGACTCTATCTCAAACGAATTTCCGTTTGAAAATATAACTGTTAGTATTCGATTTTGACCCCGCTCCTACTAGAGTAGAGGGCGCCAGGGTACTGGTTGCACACGGGCGCCACAAGGGCTAGAGACGCCTCTGGCTTCGTCACATCCTCAGAGATGTGACGAAGCGTACATGATGGCATCCTAGTTACATACTGGCCATGGTGTACATAATGTGTAGGTACTCTTGTATATTTTGTATCTGATATAAATTATTGTGTGTGTTTTAATGACTGATGTCAAATAAATATTTTTCTTTCTATATTGATGAAATGATGATAGCCAGCTGATAACCAGCTGTTTGACAGTTAATAGTTTAACACATTATCCAGTGATTGCAATAGCCCTGTTGGACACTTCCCGTGTTACCTACCCTACCTATCTAATCGCAGAAGATTTAGATAACACTTTATACATTTAATTTTATATATCTTTATTTTATTTTCATTGTTTGTTGTTATAGCAGCCATGGTATTACTCACGTTTTAAAAACTACAGACTTTTACGGTTCAAGATTTACAGCGATGTTAAGGTCGAGCCAAAACGCCGTTTCTTGAAGGATTTTTTCGGCTCATTCAATTTTAATTGTCGTATTTGTTTGTATAGCCCGTAGCGGCAATATAAATACACGGTGTGAAAATTTGAACTGACTACCTATAAAGTTTCCTTTGATACATCCCAGTTGCAGACACATGGACAGACCTACAGCAGACGAAGGTTTAGTAATAGGATTCTGTTGCCACCCTTATGATATGAATATGATGAATATGATAATAAAGTTGTGTATGTATATACATATATGTTCGTATGCATTTAGTATAAACCTGTTATTTTAATATGACAAAAAAACACTTTAATTTTATTTATTTTTATAGCTATTTAGTATGAATCTAAAGTAATATTATAAAGAGAAAAAATTAAATTGTTTTGTTTGTTGGTAACAATTTACCTCAAAAACTACAGAATCGATTTTGGACATTCTGAGTAACATGCTAGCTATATTTTATTTTGAATAGGGTAGGGTGGTACAAGATTGCGCGGGCGGTAAAATTGCGCACACGCTCTAACAGGACAACGGAGTGAAGTTCGCGCTTTACTTTAGTCGTATTTTGATTGCCATCAGAACCTATTTATGCTCCTAAGAAATAAATTAAATCAAGTGGAAATAGCTAGAAATATGGAAGTACAAAGTTTTTATTGACTGTTAATCTTATTTTTCGATAAAGTAAATGTGGTATTGTAACAAAAAGATACAGAATCCTAACAGTTTGCTAATGTTTTTTGCATTACATTATTACATAAGATTCGGCATAGAACGAAAAAATTCAAATATTTGCTAAAAGGTGGCAGTAGTTTGGTGATCTTTATAATAGTATCCAAGTTTGTAAAATTGCGCAGTTTGATTTTGTGTAAGTTTGCGCGCGCAATTTTACACGTCCGTAATTTTTATAGTTTAATATTCTTATTTTGATAATCGCGTTTACCCTACATTTCTATATTCTATTTGAAATATGTTCTATAATTATTTGTTTTGATTCAGAATGACATGAAAAGAAAGGAAGACTAATCACCAAGTCTGTTCTGAAGAGATTATGAGGGTGGCTCGCGGGCGCATTGTTAATGGCGAAAGCAAGAGATCAGTGGCCTCATGTCTAGGAATGGCAGTCTACTTAACAATTTTGTTTACTAAAACCAACATGTACCACGAAATTAAGTGGATTTGATACTACATTCTTGCCTAAGGTCGAAAAAGACTTCTGTAATCATCTGCATACTTTGTATGAAATATCTAATAGATTAACCGCAAAAGGGTTTATGAGTGCAGCATATGAGCATGCAGGAAAATACAACATCCCTCATAGGTTCAATAAGGATACTAAAATTGCGGAAATGGAGTGGTTACGTAAATAATGTAGTCGCGCAAACTTATCGACTTCAGTGCGCAATTTTACACATAGGGGTGTATAAAATTGCGCAAATTCCAATTTGTGTTTTTCACTTTATAACTAAGAAAATAACCTATGTTCTGCTAAAATAATTATGTCATTTGTTACTTGAATAATAAGAGTATATGCATAAATAATTATACTCAAGTACCATTTGTATTTTGCAATTTATGAACCTTTGACTACAAACTGCGCAAACTTATACCACCCTACCCTACTACGACGGGATGCAGGGAGTTAAAATTCACGCGAATGAGGTCGCATCCAAAGTAATACTTAGTCCTAATACTTAGAAAAAATGGTTACAGTGCATGTTATTGATGCCAACTTACCTCCAAAAGGCCTTCAATGTAAACAGAAAGTTGGTGTTTGAATGCAGCATTACCGAAAATACCCAGTACAGTCATCACCACAACTGGATTGAAGGCAATGCCCTTAGCTATTTGCTTCAACAATTTGATACTACATACACACCACTTTGATTGACCTTCAATAGTTATAACTGGGGTCTGATCACTTTGTTTATTGATCTCCATCAGCACAAAGGCGATAGGGTTTAAAATTGCAAGTGAAATTGGTGCCATCAGATATAGATATAGGGCATATTCCGGATGAGTCTTCTGATACAGTGCGTTAACTGGAAATAAAAACATAATAAAGCATCTGCATTGAACAAGGGTTACATTTCTAATAACCTATTTTAATTATTTTTTTCTTTAGATGCACGATTCGTGAAGTTGCGCTCGAATTATTTTTTTAACCAACTTCAAAAAAGGAGGAGATTCTATGTTCGTGTGTATGTATTTTTTTTTATGTACGATTAGGAAAGCGCGCAAAATTCGGCTCGTCGCACTAAATCCTCTAGACTAGCCAGCAGCCTCCCGAGAGACTATAGAGCACTCTATGTTCCGCTAAGATCCCCAATGCGGTCTTACGTTAAACATTAAAGTTTTAAGTGATCCCATTGGGGGGTCTAGGGGAATTAAGTAGAACAAGCCTAAAATTCAAATTTTTTATTTATATAAACTTTTATTTTAAATTGCAGTGCAATTTAAGTTGTTTAAAACAGCATTCGACATATATTTATTTATGTACAGACACCAGCACGTCAAGTTACCCCAATGTTTCAAATTTCTTTGATCGTTTTTCAACTATATGTCAAACAGAATAAGGTTCATATTCAATTGTGAAAATTTGATAAATTGGGGTAACTTGATGTGCTGGCGTCTGTACTTTATATTGGAGAAGGCTTACAGACTAACCATCCATCAAATTAACATTTTAAACAATTAGATTTGGTTGAAATTTTGAGTCGTATTTTTAAACGCGGACGCCAAAGTAGGTAGGTACGTCATGATGAGCTACTCAATAAATAAATGATTATAATTATAAAAACTCCTTTGTGAAAGTTTGTTCTATGTAAGGTCATTGTCGTCATTTATTTATTCAATGGAATCAGGTGTCCACTTAAAACTTGTTTTATCTTAATTGTTATAAAATAACCTTGACTCTTTATCAACAAGATTAAGATTTGAAAAACTATTCAAATAGCAGACTGCATTAAAAAACTTGACTGTCAATACATTTTCATGTTAATATCCTCAAATAGGATCAAATGTGAGTCTCCATAGCTGGATTGAATACATGACCTTTTTACATAGTCATTCTCCATGATTGGGACGGACCATGTTTTAAGACTGGGTTTTGTAGTATGTTCTGTTATTTTTTTCTTTATAATGTGATTCTTAATGTATGAAGAATGAACTGCAATAAAATAGCTGCACTACTCTGTTCTCTTTGCTCTATGTTTTTATCTGGAGTGGGTTTACATCAATAGTGCAATGGATGGGGATCAAACTCACAACCAGCCATTGGGTTATTGCCAAAATTAATATGATAATTTGTGATAACTAATTCCAAGTTGGAACTGGGATGCATGTATGATTGTTAATGAAGTGAGGATTTTAGCTAGTGGCATTCTGTAGTTTCAGCCTACTAGGGAAAAGGTTGTGTTTAAATTATAATTTACATTATTTCACAGTACCTTAACATACACATACAAGGCAACCATGATGAAGCACTTCCAAAGATATAAGAAATAAAACATACTTACTGATGGGATATCCCAAAGCGAAATCATTACTCTGTGTACAGAATATTGCAAATATTCCAGCTCTTCCCAGATTCAATGGTTTAGATACCAACATGGTCACTATCATAACACCAAAGAACACTAAGCCCTTGGCAAGGAGTATTGCAAAAAGGAATGTCCAGTTGACTGTACTGAAGTCTAACTGAGCCAGTGACAGAAATATAAGAGACGGTAGGGCAAAAGTGCCAACGAATGTGGCAATGCCTTTAGATTCTGTAGCTGAGACAACATTAAGACGGCCTGCTATGTACCTAAAATATAAAATTTAAATTAGTACAATAAATTAAGTCTAAGTTTATCTTGGACATGATTGACATTGGTGAAGGAAAACATAGTGAGGAAACCTGGACTTATAGTTAATATAAGTTTGGGCCTTGAGCAAGCGTGGTGATCATGCTCGTGCCTTCTCTGTGAGAGGAGGAGGAAGAGGCCTTTGCTTTGCAGTGGGCCAGAAACAGGCTGGTCTTATTTTCAAAATAAATTAGCCTGGGTAACTGTGGTCTATGGACTATTTTCAGTATCCCCGCATGAGCACATACATTCAGCTTTATTTAACACTAGAGTGTTTATACACTTGCATATATCAAACAGTGGATATTCACACAGCTAGTAGGTACCTAAACTGTACTGCCCTGCTTATTGCAAATGCAGTACTTAAAAAATGGTGATTCCAAGAAAAATGTGAAAAACACATTTTGTGATATCTAAAGAACAAGTCTAAGTTATATTATATACTAGCTGCCCCGGCAAACTTCGTTGTGCCCTAGAGTCAATTTATTGCTCTTATCATTTTTTTTTTACATGTCGTCTTATTAACGTATGTATACCTATCTAATACAACACAGACGACAAAAAATAAATCCAAACCAATAATAACTACTACTACTTTTTATGTAGCGAGTCTCTACTGTGATCTTATTTAAACATTTTGTGTTCGATAGGATTAAAATTACAACATGTATATATGTATAACCTAACCTAACTGACCATACCTATCCTATAGCTAACCTAACTACCTAACCTAACTACCTTACTAAAATGCATTGATTTAAAAAATACTAAATTCATAATTTTAATCTGAACTATTGCCTACTTAGGAATTTATACTTATAGTTTTCCCGGTCTACTTTAATTAAAGTCTTTACAGTAGAATAAGTTCTATTTGCAAAGAATTATTAAAGTTTCTCTCTCGTCATTGTTAATTACGTAAATTGATTTCTGAAATATAAGACTTTTTTATGCTACATAAAACCTCTAAGTTTAGTAACAAAATAAATTTCAGAACGTAGTTACGTATAAATTGACAACCTTAGCTTCTTAGGTTTGGCTTAAGACTTGTCAATGTCAAATTGTCACCTGATGAACTGGGAAGTTGGACTCCTATCATATCATCCAAGATGGCGCTGCGTTTGAAAAATGTTTGAGACAACGAATATTCTTGACATTTATTTTTTTGAGGACTTTTCATGTTTTTTACTCAGACCAATAAAAAAGTATAGACAGAGCATTGCGCTCCTAAAAGTGTGGCACGAAATATGAAGACGATTCGCAATATGAAGACGGCCGCTCGGTAGTCTGCCGCTAGCAAGCGAGAGCGCGTGACGTTGTTTTGTTTTAATCATAACTACGAAATTATGCCGCCCCGCATCATAAACTGCTGCAAGAACAATTCCTGTTTCCAAAATAAAGCTTCTGGAATTATTTTTTACAAGAAAGTAACGTTTGTTTAAATAAAATCGTAAAAATATCAGAAATAATTTCTCGGAACACGCCATTGTGTTATTTATTATTTTTTCCCAAAAAATAAGGAAAATCGTAATGTTTTACGGACACTTCACAGCATTTTTTTTTATAATTTTTCTATTGGACACAGTCAAATATAATCAAATAATAGTATGTTTGATACGATATTTTTAGGTTCCCAGCTCATAAAACGTGGAAAGAAAAATGAATTAAAACTATACGGGACAACAGAAATAATAACGAGTGTCTCCCTTCAAAATTTAGTAGGATCATGACCAACGAAGTATGGAAATCCGTCTCAAGTTGAAACAAAATAAGTCTTTTTTTATTATAGACTACGCTTTATATACTATTATATAAAAGTATTCATTTTAACATAAATACCCGAGTTTTAAAGCAAACAAATATGGAGATAATCTACAAATTATGTCTATGCTACTCGCAACTCGTACATAAATATAAGGTTCCATCATGTTGCGAAACAAGAAACTTTACTCAAAAGTTATGACCAAAAACGTCAGACATATTATAAAAAGGTGACACAACATAAGGGGCATTAATAATTTCACTTATTCAGAAAATTAATTATTGTAATTAAACAAAAATATCTTTTATTTCATACAATCAAGATAAACACTATTATCTTTCATTTCATACAATCAAGATAAACACTATAATAAAACTTAACCAAAGTATCTCTCGCACTTGGGAGTCGCAGCGCAACGCTTGCAACATTTTTCTCTAGCACACATGCGCAAATCTGCGATGTCATACACCGAGTTACGCACACAACGCCAAAAGTAGTCCTCACTTTTTTAGTCGCGATTGTTCACGACGGCTCCGTCTATACTTTTTTATTGGTCTGAGGTTTTTTATTAATTATTATGCTATTCCAGACAAAGAGAAATTCAAAAAGACCAAAATCATTCATATTGATCCAGCCGTTCTTGAGTTATAAGTGGTGTAACTAACACGACTTTCTTTTTTATATATAGATTTTTTGAAGAACACCAAAAGCTTCTCCCAACTTCTCCCTATACTCCGGTGTTTTCCCTGCCTTATGGCGAAAAGCACATGTGCGACCTCTGCCTAAGGTTCCTAATCCCAGTCTTCCTTGTCACTTTCGCCCAATTTCCATTCTTCCCTTTTTATCTAAAGTCCTCGAGGCCTGCATTCACAAACAATTTTCGCAGTTTATACACCACAATGCTCTCATCAGTTCATTTCAATCCAGTTTCAGGCCAGGGCACAGCACCGTTTCAGCTTTGCTTAAAGTGACTGACGATATTAGGCGTGGTATGGAAGATATGAAGGTTTCTGTTTTGGTTTTAATCGACTTCTCTAACGCTTTTAATACCGTCAGTCACGAAGTCCTTTAATCCATCCTTTCCTATCTCATGGTCTCTTCCGAGTCGGTTGAATGGTTTGTATCATATCTTCAGGGGCGTCAGCAGTCAGTTCATGTTGGGGACTCTTCCTCCGCTTGGTGTGACCTCGAAACTGGCGTCCCTCAAGGCGGCATTTTATCTCCACTGTTATTCTCCATTTTTATTAATCTTATAACCACTGAGCTTCAGTGTGCGTATCATCTTTACGCTGATGATCTACAGCTCTACTGTCAGGTAAGTGTTGACAACATTTCCTTGGCGGTAGATGAGCTGAACCGGGATTTAGATATCATTAAGGTCTGGTCTAATCGATTCGGGGTGGCGGTTAACCCTTCCAAGTGCCAAGCTATCATCTTGGGGAGCTGCCATAGCATAAGGAGGCTGAAAGGTAAGTATGTGCCACCGGTCTTCTTTGATAATCTAAGCATTCCGTTCCGCTCTGACGTCAAGGATCTTGGTCTTCATGTTGACAGTTGCCTGGACTGGCATAAGCAAGTTGCGACTGTCAGTCAAAAGGTCACTGGAACGTTGCGGTCGCTATACCGATTAAAAAATCTTCTCCCGCCTCACATTAAGGCACTGCTTGTACAAACCCTTATCTTTCCCATAATTGACTATGGTGATGTGTGCTACTATGACCTGAATGCAGACCTTCTCAATAAACTTGACCGGCTTCTAAATAACTGCATTCGATTCGTTTTCAACCTTCGTAAGTATGACCACGTTTCCGCGCATAGGGCACTTTTAAAATGGCTATCTTTCCGTCAGCGCAGAGCCTTGAGGGCTTTGACAACCCGTTTCTCGTTACTTAACAATCCCACTTCTCCCTCTTATCTAACCAGTCACTTTCAATATTTATGCTCTGCGCACGCTTTGAATCTTCGGTCCACGAATAATCGTCTTCTACGATGTCCTTCTCACCGCGCTGGTTTTATTCACTCTTCCTTCTTCGTCCAGGCGGTTTTCCTTTGGAATGCGCTCCCTCTGAACATCAGGATGGCAACCAGTCGGTTTACATTTAAAATAAAAGTTCGAGAACATTTGCATAAAATGTTGGCAGGTTCATCACCAAGTTGATTGGCACTCAGATTGGTTGTTCTTTAAAAACGTATTTTTATCTCTGTTGACTATATATTTATTTTGATTAATTATGTATGTATCTGTGTATTTATTTTGTTTCAGTATGTATGTATCTGTGTATTTTTTATTTCTTTCTTTTTTTTTTTAGAGTCACCTTGTCCTTAATTTTTGCCCAGTTACACCTACCTTGTTCCATCTCTGCACCACCTTAAGGTAGACTGGTAGAAAATGCCTAAGGCATTAAGTCCGCCCTTTTACAGTTTTTTTTACTTGTGCATAAAGTTTTAATAAATAAATAAATAAAAGCAACATGAAAATTATTTTTTATGTATACAATATTAGCCCCTTGAGGTGGATTTTTTGCAAAAAAAGTGAAAATCCCAAAAATATAGATTACCTACTGCATTTACAGATAGTGTAGCTAAGAAAAGTTTTGAAGGAAACCTTTTAATTTCATTTTTCTACTCATGAAATTAATTTAAATAGACACTGCAGTTCAGATTTTTATATCTCTGTACACAATTTGTATAGATCCTCAACTATACAACTATCAAAGCTGTATTGCTATTGGACCACAGTCCATCTCTTTCCATACAAAATAATGTTGAGTGATATGGCCGCTGCAATTTTACTCAGTAAATAGTTGAGTTTTAATCATATGTTTTCCTTTGAAGAAAGTAGGTACCCATTGTAGTTTGTGCTATTTCCTTTGTAATTATACACAGAAAAAACATATTACAGTACCTACATGTATAGATATTTCAAATGATTGAGGCACATTCTGTACTGCTCTGTTGATTACAATTGAAAACTGATAGTTTTGTGTAATAATTATGTGTATTAATTGTTAATGACTTAAATGATTGAACATACTTAGATTACTTAATTCAAATTACTTACTATGCTGAATCAATATCTTAGTCAATAATTATAGACGAATAGTATCAGGTGGTTAAAAAGAAAATGAAAATACTTTTAAATCTTACCCGCATAAAATGATAGTGAAGCACTGGAACAATGCTGGATATAAATTATCAGTCGCATCCTCAAATTCAACAAGTACAACTTGCTCCATTTCTTTAAGCTTTCTGCAATAATAACTATTATCTCCTGTTGACGTCGTTTTTAAAACATATTATTGATTTAACTTCAATTTTATACAGCAATAGAGTGAATACGACCGTAAAACTGTAAAAATAATGAATGGATTATCTTATTAACACCGGTATAAATTGAAACGTATTCTTCGACAAAGGATTTTCACGTTTTTATTGTTAAACACATTGATTGACAGACATTCTGAGTGCTTCAAACATGCACAGCATTTAAAATATTATCAAGTTTACAATACAGTGATTAAAGTATCACTGAATCACTGAATCACTAAAAATATTTTACGTATTTCTCTGCTGACTGCAGTGTCAACTCTGTCAACTGTCAATCTGTGTCTGTGTCAGTCTCAGTCAGTCCAGTCTGTGTCAAACAAAGACGTCAAAATCAAATGATGGGTAAGGATGTACAATCCGTATCGATACAATTTTATTTAGACGCGCGCAGATCAATACAAATGTGTGGCGGGCGGATCGCATAGATAAAAATATTATTAAACGTAAAACCAGTGTTTTATAGCAATTAACAAGTACAAAGTATTGATGTTAGCACTACTCGAAAAGTCGATCATGTTTACCTACTCTTTCATAAGCAAAAGTCGAGTTCGCATAGATATTTTTAAGTTACCAATGACATTTAAACTAAGAAATTTAACAGCTCTAAATTAAAAACTAAATATAACATATTAAACAACAAATAGGCTTGTGCGACGCCAAAAAGGCCCAGCATAATGCCTCGATTTTTGAAGAAGTTCTGCTGTTTCTGTTTCTGTTATTAATTTCCATCTTTAAAACTATAAAATTATGTATAAAATAAAAGTGGAGTGTTAATCAAAGCCGCACGTGCTTACTTTGTGGCAGTGCTAAAAAAGTTGTCTCATAGAAGCACATCCAGTAACGCTTGTGTGTCTTTGTCGTATAACCTTATGTCACTGATTTGGTTCCACGTTATATATAACCTAGTGACGTCCGTACAGTGAAGAACCTCACACCTCCTTTAAAAATAAATAGCTACATTCGTGAATATCATACATGAATATTAAAAATGTATTCTTGTACAAAATACTAAGGTGCCTTAATAATGTAGCCTTTCGTAGGGTCAAGCAGCAATACGGTTGTTTTTTTTTTAATTTACAATCAAAATAAAAATAATAAATATTTATATTATTTGAAAAAATCAGTAACTTCTAGGTCTCAAAGTAACTGTCAACTGTAATCGTGCACTGAATAGGTACTGGGAGCATTGCCGTGTTGGATGGCAATGTTGTTAACCTTTCAATTGAGGTAAATAAAGACACAATAGAAAGACAATGACAGGCGGACACCGGTGTCCTCTCGGGGTTTAATGAATACATATTAATGGCATAATGAAAAATGGCATATTCTGTCCGATTCATCTCCCTGATTAACTTTACTAAGAAAAGCATTGTGAAGAGACGGCGTCTTTTTTTTAACTTTATACTAGACCATTGTCAATTGATGAGGATCGATACAGTGTGATAATTTATGATCTATCACGATCTAGAACATCGGTTCAAACACTTCGAACATCCCATCCCTATTCCATGAGGTATAACCTCGTCCTGCCCAAGCAAATTTAAAGCTGTTTGGTAATTCTGCCCACTGTTCTCTACAAAGTACAAAATCTTACAAGTGCTTCCTGCCCAGAATAAGTAGAACAAAAAAAAAGGTCATGTATAAGATATATATTTTTTATATTTTTTTAGGGCAGTAAATAGATCATAATGAACCGATTCACGCTATTTTTAAAATCATACATTTTGTTCTTTTTACAGAACATTGGGCAGTATTACCAAAATCAGCTGTACTTTATTTGTCCTTCATAAAAGACACCGGGTACAATTGTGTCAATAAAACAAAAGTTACTTTTTATGTTATTTATTATGTATTGTTAATCAGTCTTGAACTTTCTTCTCTGTATTTAGTAAAAAATGTATCTACATTTATTACAGATTCTTTGGACTTAAAAATAATTAAGCAATTGAAACAAAAAATAAAAATAAAACGAAACCTTCTCTTAATTTTTAAACACTTTAAAAAATAAAATCGTTTTAAAAAAATAGTTAGGCATGGAAATCAGCAAAGCAATTTCTTTGCTTAGTTAAGCACAAGTTTATACGACATGAACCACATTTGAAGTGGGTTTTGCTGTAATGGCAGGACCTGCACTTGGACTGTTTCTCTTCCAATATAGACAAATGTTTTGCCTCAGAAGTACGACGGCTCATGTTTGAAAGAATAACTACTTGTAACAAGTATAACTCATTTGAAATCCCCAGTATCAGAACCTTCTAACAAATTGCCGAAGGATAAAGCGTCCAATTCTGCAAAAAAAAAACACAATTTACCAAAATGTTCTGCCCAATGTGATTTTTAGATCACATAATATTATTTATGTTTACTAAAAATGCAATTATTTACGAAAATCAAAAATAGTAACTAAATTCAAAGTATTGATTATTTAACTTTAATCTTGTTTATTTTTAATTAAGAAAAGCCACCGATCTAAATGATAGTAAAAGATTAAACATACCTCTTCTCCGACGTGACTCCATTTTTAACACTAAAATGGCTTCCGACGTTAATCTGCTGTCTATTACCCGAATAGTTTGAAGGTTAACTGATTGGTTATAACCTAACCAATCACAGGAAACTTCAAAAACGACAGCTGAGTAGAAAATATAAATGCTAGGTGCGAAATTTGAATATGTGCTTTTTGAAGGACAGTGGGCGGAATTTTGAACTTTACAATATTTTAGCTGGGCAGGAACCGTGAAGTATGTTTTGTGATTTTAAAATCACAATGGGCAGGACGAGGATAATTATTATAAGCCATACTCCAATGAATAGAGATGCCAAGTGTCATAATTATGAACAAAGTTAATAAAATAATATTTTTGTAGTCTAGTAGTTTGTTGGATGCAAGATTATTTCAAAATCTATATGAAGTTAGAACAACAAAATAAACTTAAAAATCGGAAACCAAAAAATACAATGTATCATTTTGATAGTGATTCGTTTAAATACTTGCTGAAACTAAAAAGATCTTTGGTTAGTGTTACTTAAATTTTAAGTTACGCTAGTGGTAATAGTAGCATTAGTAACAATCATTATTGCTGTAATAATTTAGTGTTCTCCCTTGCTTTGAGATTACTACTCAGATCAGATCAGATGCAATATGATAAGAAATATTCCGCCCGTATACACCCAGCTTTAAACTTTAATTCCAACGTCAGGTCACTTTGTTGCAAGCTTAAAAAAAATAATATATGGCAAGGGCAACAGACAAGTTAGGAAAATTCCGTTTCCGGTCGGCGGCCATTATCGAGTTGTTCGTTCGCCGGGTCTGAGAAAGGTCGCTAGTGAATGATAAAATTTCAATAATCCCGAATTCTCTCTAATAGAGAGGTCAGTATTCGTTTGTGAAAGTTAATGTTAGATTAGAAGCCTAATTTCAGAATCACTTGTTCATAAGCGTGATTGTCATCATCTTGTTCCAGATACCTACTCAAGCGATCAGCACCTCATTAGACCACAGAAAAGACGCATAACGCTTCAAGATGCAGTACAACGGATTCCACAACCAGCATCCGATGTAAGTATCTGGCATGGTTTTCAATTATTTATCTCCTTTGTATGGGGTTTCTCGCAGTAGGTATCGATCGTGTTCTTCACGGGCGGCCATTTTGTGAAGTGCATTCATTCTGGCTCTGCTCAGCTGATATTGAACGCAACCTTAGAAAAATCAATAGTTCCGTTTTCTGGAAATATCTATTTTGCTTCATTGATTTTACTTATTTGATAGTAATGTAGTAATTCAGCTTTTAGGTTCTTTGATATTTCATCAATCTGGAGAATGATTGGTGAAATGCTGAGGTAGTACGTTTCTGTCTATTTCCTAAAATGTGGAGCTGTTGAAACCAACTTGTACATTTGGCATTGTTTTAGCGAAGCAAAATTCCGAAACCTCTTTGTTGTTAACACTTGAAAGGTGTTTACTAGCTGTTTCATATGAATTGGGTTCCGGAATTTGGTGCTTAGATTGAGCTTTAATATAAGCTCAATCACATGTTATGTGATTACTGAAATTATTAGTCTTGACACAACATCTTTTTTGCTGAAAGTCCCATTCACTCTTTTGAAAATTAGTAATGTCTAAAACCACTGCAGTCTTGGTTACAGACTAATTGCTTCTGTTAACATTATGAAATAAAGACTAGAATGATTCTATGAAAATAAAAGTATACATTGATTGTACACTTTCACTTGCAAGTAGGTGGGGCAGGATTGGGGAATGGGTTGGCTAAAATATGGTTATATAACCTTGATCTTCTTTAGAAGTTAGTGATCACTGTGGTGACAGCTGGTACAATAGGAGCAATTCATGTTCTACAACATAATACACCAGTACAAATTAGCATAGCATGATGAGAGTTGTCTATGTGGTGTAGGTTTAGCTTTGATTCAACACAGTGATGGGTGGGGCATGTTAAGTCTGCAGTAATCTGTCAAGAATTTTGTTGTTATTAAACAATAACAATGATAGATATTAATATGATAGTAATTATGTCATTATTTCACCTTGGATTAGGTACACTGGGTTAATGAACATATTGTGAGTGATTCTAACCCTCAATGTAGAATCCCACATATCAGAACCATATCTAGTTACCCATAATCATTGCTAGTTAGTATTATCAGAAAACATTAAAAGAATATATATAAATATACATTAAAAGATAAAAGTGACCTTGACCTATTTTTTTATAAGTAGACTAGCAGACGTCATGCATTTTCACCCGCATAGTTTCCGTTCCCGTGGGAATACGGGGATAAAAAGTAGCCTATGTCCACCGGGAATAGTGCAGCTTTCCACCAGTAATTTTTAAAACTGGATCATTAGTTCCGAAGATTACCCCCTACATACAAACTTATAAATTTTACCGCTTTAATATTAGTATAGATTACTTACGAATATAAGTATTGTTTTGTGCAATTTGGTGTCTTCTTTTGTATCATAGGAGAAATTTCAATAAGCTTTAACTGACCATTCTCCATATTGACTGGCCTGTTGGTCTAGTAGTTAATGACCCTGACTGCTATGCTGGAGGTTGTGGGTTCGATTCCCACCCAGAACAAATGTTTGTGTGATGAGCAAGATCATTTTTGTTCTGTGTCTTCATCTATATTAGGTATGTATTTAGAAATATACAAGTATTTTTATCAGCTGTTTAGTACCCAAAACACAAGCTCTCAAGCTTAACTTGGGACTAATTGGCATTGTGTGAAAATTTGTGGAATATTATTTATTTATTCAGTATTGCCAGGCATTTACCTGAAAGGCATTTCCCGTCTTTCTTTAAACTGTCCTATTTAATCTGTCTCAATCTGTCAAAAATACTTCTAATTTCCCTTTATTATTGGCATTGATTGTCGCCAAGATGAAATTGCTACTACATTTTAACCATTTGAAATTATGGGAATTGGGTTTTGGGATTGACAATTATCGATGCAATATAAATTAAACACATGCCAAGTGATGCAATTGAGGTTCTGTTTTTAAAGCCTTCAACCATTTGCCACTAATGTTGCCAATAATGTTGTCTGTTTATTCATTGTTATTAAATGGTAACAGTATTGTTTAACACCCCGTTTCTGATGTGTTTCTTTTGCCATAGAAAATAGGCCAAGAGCTAGTCAGACCTGCCCATTGGGGAATACCCCTAGTATAAAATGTTTTACAATTTACTTTTTTGCCACCTCTATTATTGTTTGGGAAGGGAGCTATACTCACCTTTAACTAGTTTTAATTCTTTCTGAGAAACAATAATAAATATCAACTTGTTTTTGTAGTCTAATTCAGTAGAACAAATAAAACTAAAATTTTCCTTTTTTTATTTATTTTTACCTTTCACTGTGTGAAGGTGAACTAACCCACAGTTGCCTGGTTTTGTTAAATATGAATGCAAGAAACCTTCATAAAATCTATGTGAACAAATATTTTTCTGTGTGGGGTCACAATCTTTAGTTAATTAAAACATATGTATTTAATCACTTTCAGTTTCAGACCTCGACCAGACCGGAATGAACAATTCGGTAAAATACCATTTTTTAATGGAATGGACTTTGGGGGGCCTAAAAACTTTGCACCCAGAAACATGGGTAACAAACCCAATTTCCGACCCAGAAATGATTTCAATGGAATGAGAAATGACTTCAAAAATGAGAATGGTGGAAACCCAGGTGATTTTGGTGGACCAAAAGATTTTAACAAAATGAAAAACAACTACAACCAACCCATGAAGAAAGATTATGAAGCAGATAAAGCTGCTGGTGGAAATATGCAGTTCTATGGAGGCAAACCCGAATTTGGTGGACCAAAACAAGGTTTTCCCAAAAATAATTTTGGCCCTAAAAATTTTAATAATCAGAATGGACCACAAAATTTTGGACCGAAAAAAGTTTTTAACCCCAACAATATGCAACAAGCTGTTTTTGATAGCAAGCAAAGGGGAAAGAAAACTAAGCATCCTGGAGATAGTTTGGTGAAGCCCATCTGGGATTTATCACAACTGGAGCCAATTCAAAAAGATTTCTACAAGCCCCATGCCAATGTAGAAGGTCGTTCAGATGAGGATGTGCAGAAGTTCCGAGTCTCAAAGGAAATAACAGTCAGTGGCAATAATATTCCGCGCCCAAATCAAATTTTTGATGAGGGCAATTTCCCTGATCACATAATGAGCACTATCAAGGAACAAGGTTGGGCTGAGCCTACTGGTATACAAGCTCAGGGTTGGCCAATTGCTTTGTCTGGCCGTGATTTGGTAGGCATTGCTTCAACCGGATCTGGTAAAACCCTTGCATACATGTTACCTGCTGCTGTTCACATTGTAAACCAACAGCGCATCCAGCGTGGTGATGGCCCAATTGCTCTTATTCTTGCTCCTACCAGGGAGTTAGCTCAGCAAATTCAATCTGTTGCTCAGAGTTACAGTGCACGTGGCTGCATTAGAAATACCTGCTTATTTGGAGGCTCTCCTAAAGGACCTCAAGCTAGAGACTTGGAAAGGGGTGTTGAGATTGTGATTGCTACTCCCGGCCGATTGATTGATTTCTTGGAACGTGGCACAACCAACTTGCGCCGCTGCACATATTTGGTTCTGGATGAAGCTGACAGAATGTTGGACATGGGTTTTGAACCCCAAATTCGTAAGATCATTGAACAAATTCGCCCTGATCGCCAAGTACTGATGTGGTCTGCTACATGGCCCAAGGAGATTCAAGCTCTCGCTGAAGATTTCCTTACTGATTATGTCAAAATAAACATTGGTTCTTTGAATCTGTCTGCCAACAATAACATCAAGCAATTGATTGAAGTTTGTGAAGAACATGAAAAGGAGATGAAGTTGACTAACCTGCTGAAAGAGATTTCTCAAGAAAGGGATAATAAAGTCATTGTTTTCGTGGAAACAAAGAAAAAGGTATAATTTGTTAATTCATTACCTTCATCTTAGATCATCAAATCATAAACGAGTATCGGCTTACTTGACAATATGATTCCAGGTGGATGATATCGCTCGTGCTGTCCGTCGCAAGGGACACAATGCTCTTGCTATACATGGCGACAAGTCACAAATTGAACGTGATGCTGTGTTGACTGAATTCAGAAATGGCGCGACCAGTATTCTCATTGCCACAGACGTTGCAGCACGTGGCCTTGACGTCGAGGATGTCAAGTTTGTCATTAACTTTGACTACCCAAATTCTTCTGAGGATTACATTCATAGAATTGGTTAGTTTTATTTTTTTAGAGAAGGGATTTCTTATTTTTTTATATTTACACAATATAGCGTCACCTTTTAAAATGCATAATAATATGACTTCAAATTAGGACTGTACTAAAACAAGATTTTGTAGGGAAATTTGCCGTCTTTCGTCAGTCGCTAAATACACGTGTACCATAAACTCACAATTTTTTTTATTCAGAAATATATGTATATATCTCAAAGATCCTTAATTGTTTCAAGGTCGTACTGGGCGCTGCCAACAGTCTGGTACAGCTTACACTTACTTCACATCCGGAGACGCCCGCCAAGCTCGCGGCTTACTTGCTGTGCTTCGCGAAACTGGTCAGAACCCGCCAGCAAAATTAACTGAAATGGCTCGCAGTAACAACAATAACTCTGGTAAGTTACGATAAAATTACACACAATAAAATAATACACATTCAACAATACATTATTTTTAACAATAAACAATTTGACTTAACAGGTCGCAACCGCTGGCAACAACGCAAAGAAAACAACAGTGGCGCTAGTTCACCGCGGCAACAACAGAATAATCAGTGGAACAACAAGATGGCTAATTCTAACCCTGAAGAAAGCCAGAACTCTTACCAAAACCGTGGTGGAAACCCACAAGCTCCTCGATTCTCAAACCAAACCCAAGGAAACCAAGGTTACAGGCAGAACAGCTATCAAAAGCAAGTGCCTTTCCCCAGCCCCAATGTATTTGAATCTATGGGCAACTACCAGGGTGGTTACAATAATGGATATCAAAATGGATACAATGGACAAAATGGATATGCCCAACGCCCATACAATAGTTAGTATTTACAACATATTGAACTCCTGTAGATAACATGAATTAAGTTAGTTTAATATGCTAATAAAATATATTTTTGACTCAATAATGGTTAAACAAATTGACTGCTACTTATTTTATTATAATTATTTAAACTTAGATATGCGCAACGGCGGCCAACAGTACCGCAATAACAACGCTGGTAACAAGACCAATGGCACAGGCTCATCTTATGGATCTCCACCACCACACTTTGCTACACCACAGCACTACCCCCAGATGCATCCTCATCATCAGGAGATGCTAGGTTTGTAATATTTTGTGTTCTTTATTTGAGTAACAAAATCTAAGAAATTGATAACTTTTTACTTTACAGCTTTATGTAATATGAAAGAATGGTCTCTTTAATGTATGCTAAAAATTGCTAAAAATGTATTCTTTAAAAATTACAGGTGGCAAATTCTACGGCGGTGGCGTTGGTGGCGGCGGTCCCTGCGGTTACCAAGCCGCAGTGGGTGTGAGCGGGCCTTACGCGCACCTGCCACCTGGCCCTCTGCTGTACGCGGCTCCTGTGCAGCAGTAATAAGTATTTGATGATACACCGCCTCTTAAGCTCTACCTAAAAACAACCGGTTTAAAGTCGTATGCCAATTTGTAGGCGATAGCATTATCGACTTGTAGTTATAATATTGATGTTCAGCATAGATTTCCCTTTTAAGCTCTCTCATTGTCCGTGTTCTGGTACTTGAGCTATAATATCAGATATTCCTACGTCTAAGCGGGTGTTGATTCTTTCGATGTCAGTAACAATTGATTAATTTCATATTTTTTTGTTAGATCTGAATGAAGGCTTACAAAATTATTTTTACTTACTAAATGTGTGGACAATATATCTTTACCATGTTGACTAATGTTATTAATTACATTGTCAACTAGATTACCTTAGAGCATAAATACTTTGTGTCTATACATTGATAAAACTTTTGTGAATTCTCTTTCAGATCCATTTGAATAAAAGTTAATAATGTGTGTTAGGTTTATAAGATTATTCTCTGTTGGTTGTGTCACTTATGAAACACAATAAAGAGTTGGCGCGCATAATTGGGCAGTTGTGATTATTTCGAAATGTAAAACTGTAAACTTATACCGCACGATATTTATAAACAGCAATGATACCGCCAACAGAGAATTAAATTTTTCCAAAATATGATTGTGTAGTGGAACATTATTATGAAAAAAAAATGTCAGTTCCACTTTAGATTTAATCATTATATTTTTAGAGTAGTTGGTGTGGGTACCCACTTGTGTAATCCCGGGTGCCTTTTGTTTTCTTTAAAAGTGTCTGTATGATGTACGAAATGCACGAAACATATAGAAGATGATTGGAAATTTAGGGGGAAGGTTTTAATATGACAGAAATTTATCTGAAATATTTTGTATAAATTATTTTTACTATTAACGATTGAATCCAGTGGATAATGGGACAATTTAGTATTAGAAATTTAAATACTTAAAAACGCGTTATAAAAATGCTTTTGATATACTTCATAGTAACAATCTGTATTGCCAGATAAAATTGTGAATATTTTTCTTATGTAAAGTGATGTCAATGACATTTCAGTCACTGATTTCAATGTTATTTTTTTTTTATTAAAGATTAGATCTTTATAATCTTGAATATTATGCCTAGGGATACTAATTAGTCAGCGTCAATTTGATCTAAGACAAAGTTGGGCTTTGAATAAAAAACTCATTTTACCATTCACAAAAATGTAGAAGTGTGTATATAACATGCATTTAACTTAGAAAGATTAGTATTTTGTGCGTGATAAATAATCAACCACAATATTTACTTTCATAGCAAAATAAGTGATTTGTTCTTATTTTTTATTATTTTTATGTCATCATTTCAGATAAGTCGTCTAGTTACTTACTGGATTTCTTTGACGTACACGGGTTCTAAAGGCTATTAATAAGAAAGTCAATAGGTACAAATTATACTGAAAGTTATAACATATGTATTGTTTAGATGCCCGTTACTGTCCAAAGATTTAGAAAAATCTGTGATATTTCATTACTATATAACCTGTCGTTGCGTTGGTCAATTGTAATGCATAAGAACACTTCCTAAGTCTGGAATGTGTTTCCTAGACAAAAATATATTTTTTGACTATTTGAACGAATTTCATGATAATGTTTGTGACAACAAAGCTTGCAAGTCGTTCACAAATATATAATAATTATAATAGTTGTAAGATTTAATAATTTATTGTTATTCAATTTAGTTTTCCGTTAACCATTAGGTGACGAAAATGAACCAGTTCAATGGGACGTAAAAGTTATTATCTATAGTAAGAACCCCGTTTTATGAAACATCCCTGAGATACGATGTAATAGCAACGGGTCTAATAAACGGATATAAGAGGGGTGAACAACGTGTTTGCGAGTCTCGCATTCGTGACGAGTATAAATGCAGGCTTGCTTTGTTATTTGTGTACATTATAAGAGAAGACTGCCATGAAAGGATGTATATGTGCGTAATTTCGTCTCAAAGATGATATCTGAATGCTAGCTGGCCAGGGAAGTCGTCGTTTTTTTTTATTTACTATTTATTATTCAGATGATGTAGGTCACTGGTGGCGGTAGGACGGCCATGCTAGTTCGCGTGCGTAATTTAGATTGGCCATCGTGTGTCGTGTCCGGAATGGTCGCGGATCGCAGGTAGCTCCTGTATTATTATGTACAAAGTACTGCACCCACCTCTACTAAACAACTGTGATAATAACACTAAGTAGCGTAGCAGGCGATTTATATACTAGTTACGTCCAAGAGAAGGGATGACATCATATCTGACATACTGTATTGTGATAATATTTATATCAAGACGTGCTCACCGCGTTTTGACAAAATGTTTTCTCTAAACAAGACTGATTATTTCTTATTAATAAATATTTTATACATGTTCCACTTTGACTGAATGAATTAAGATGTCTGTATTTATATTGGTAGTATTTTCTTCTCTCTTGCTGTGTGTTTTCTCAAAAATTGAGTACTCACTATGTTGGATATGTGTCACAATGCCTTTCTATGCGGTCACCGAATTGATAAAATTTAATGTTCATTTCGTTTTTGTTCATTGATTTCTAGTTTTCTTTATTGTGATGGAAAATGTTGTTGACAAATTATGTGGCAGCGGCAGTATAAGCACTAACTGTAGAGTATATTATTTGTTGTTAATTTGCAAAATTTTATTGATCCAACAGAAATATCTCATAGGCAATCGTACTTTTATGCTTTACTATTTAAGGATTTAGTTTCGAAAATTGAGAGTTGGTGAAAAATATACATAGATTTTTAAGTATGTGGCAATGCAGATCTTCATAAATATTGATTATATTATCACGAGCGACATATTTATCCAATTATAAAATATATGGAGAGAGATTCCTTATATAAAACTGTCCCAAAGGGAAGTCTTCTGAATGTTTCTAAGAAGTGCATTTCTTCTATGTAATACAGTATTAAATTCAGAATAATAAATGTATGATTATTAAATGTAGTATTTTATTTATTAACTATTAGACTTTCCTACAAAATTGTTCAGTGGATGTCGTAAAATAACATTGTGCCACTTATTAAATGGGGCGGAGAGGAGCGGAGAGTGTCCGTTTCGACCGCGCGACCATGGCGTTTTTTTAATTAAAAACCATCCCAAGTTTTTGTAAAAATATGTAAAAGTAGATTCCCAAAAACCATAAATTTGTCAAAGCAATGGTAAAAAAGTTATAAGGGTTGGAACGTGGCCGCGCGGCCATGGAGATTTAAAACTAAGCGTCGCAGAGACCTGAAATTTTGGGAAATAATAGATTGAATTTGTAAAAAAATAGTAAAATAAAGAAAAATTCCTGTTTATATTTTAGGAGCTGCAAGGCTAAAACCTCCTGACCGCGCCATTGAAACGGTTACAAACACGTTATCGCAGAAATCTCGCTGAAAAAGCATCGCAGGCGTCTGAAGGTTTTTGTAAAACACTGATTTGATTTTTTCAAAACTAGTAAAAATATAACAAAAATCCTAGGTTTATATTTCAGGAGCTGTAAGACTAAGGCCACTTACAGACGAGCGGCATGTTCGCAACGGCAGAGGTAACTGCTGCCAAGTAAGTGTTAGTCACACCCCGCTAAGGCGCTTTGATCTTGAAGCGGTTGTCGTCGACATATTATAAATATTATAATACGTTGGTCGGCCATCGCACGTGCGTAGCATGCCTCGCCAGGAATGTGATGGTACATACGTACCTTGAGCTTGCTAGGCAATGGTCATTGTGTGCGCCGCTCGCGGCACATGCCTCGCTGTCTGTTTCCGTTGACTCACATACGCTGTGTTATCGCCGCCAGAACGCCAGTGCGGCTCGCGCACACCGGTTGTGATTTCATATTTTCCAATACGGCTGTGCGGCAAATCACGCCCAGCGTGTAGGCCGTCCTGCCAGGTGCCTGTCCCATCAGGTACCACACGAGTTCAGATAAAGTGCTGAAACACAAATTATTAATCATATATCGCCGCAGTCAAGGTGTTTAAGAGTTTGTTTTGTTGATTAGTTGAATCAATTGTTATTTGATGAATACAAAGCTATATTAATGTGGTGAGTGTGACTGAATGTTCTAGTCCACTGGTGCCTATAGATGCCTATCACCCAGCATTAACAATTAATTTGGACTTGTTCGTGATACCTCTGCTTGAGTGTGCACCTCGTACACAATTTTTATTTGATAAAGGTGACTTTGAATCCATCAACAGAGATATTATCATGACCGACTGGGAAACTGAGTTTTCATTGCGGTCAATTGATGATTCAGTAAACTTTTTTAACCAATTCATTTTAGATTTACAAATCAAATATATTCCACAGAAACTGTCTAGAAATAAAACATATCCAACGTGGTATAGTTCGTCACTTATTAGAACGATCAAAGAAAAATATAAATACCTAAAAAAATTCAAAATATACGGTAATAAATCTGACGAATTAACATTTAAGCTTCTTCGTGAAAGAGTAAAAGAGTTGGAATCTCAATGTTACCGAAGCTATTTAGAGCTAACTGAATCGTCTATAAAAAATAATCCAAAATATTTTTGGACATTCGTAAAGAAACGACATAGTTCAAATGCGGTCCCAAGCAGTTTTTACTATAATGGGGATACTTTGCAAACAGGGGAATCTATATGTCATGGTTTTTCTGAATACTTTCATTCTACTTTTCTCAATCCTAGTGTAGGTCATTTAAACTCTCCTCTTTTTCCTTTTACTGAATCGTCAAACCTATCATCCGATATCTGCAACATCAATGTTAATACTGAAGAAGTAATTAAGTTGCTTCAAACATTGGACACGTCTAAAGCGCCGGGTCCTGATAATATCTCTTCCAAATTTCTTGTACCGTGTGCACCTTCAATAGCGCAACCTATTTCGTTTTTATTTAAAAAGTCCTTAAATAAGGGTGTTGTGCCGCTAGTATGGAAATCGGCGTTTATAACGCCTATCCATAAAAAAGGCACAAAAACAGATATAGTTAATTATAGGCCGATATCTAAACTGTGTATCATAGCAAAATTGTTTGAGAGAATTATATACAACCAGGTTTATATTGCTTTAAAACATTCATTTAGCTCGTTCCAGCACGGTTTTCTAAAGGGGAAGTCTACTGTTACGAACCTCATTATACTTAATGATTTTATCACAGCCGCTATGGATAACGGTGAGCAGGTCGATGTCGTTTATACGGACTATAGCAAGGCTTTTGACCGAATTGATCATAACATTCTAATAACAAAGTTAAATAGCATGGGAATACGTGGTGATCTACTCAGATGGTTTTCCTCTTACCTTGTGAACAGGTCTCAAGCAGTAGTACTTAATAATTATATTTCCAGCTGGGTTCCTGTTCCCAGTGGTGTGCCGCAAGGTTCTTTGCTCGGTCCTTTACTTTTCATAATCTATATAAACGACATCGACTCTTGTTTGACCTCATCCAAACTACTTTGTTTCGCTGACGATATGAAAATTTACGCCACAATATCGTCACAAATGGACGTATCAGTACTCCAGGATGACCTGCGTCGTCTTGAGGACTATTGTCAACGAAATAAGCTGGATCTCAATCCCGCAAAATGTTCGGTTATTACGTATTCCCGGAAACGTTCAATTATCGCTGCGTCATATACCTTAGGTGACCAAGTTCTACCCAGATCAAATTCCATCCGTGATCTTGGAGTTTACCATGATTCCAAGCTCAGTTTTGAAACACACGTTGATGCAATAGTCGCAAAGGCGTCCAAATCTCTGGGTTTCATAATGCGGTTGTCCAAGTGCTTTACTCAAGCCAAAACACTAAAAATTCTATATTGTACTTTTGTTAGAAGCCACTCGGAGTACGCGTCTGAAATATGGAACCCATGTTACCACAAATATATTGATCGCTTAGAGAGTATTCAAAAAAGATTTATTAAATATTTATGTTTTCATCAAAAAGTACCGTATCAGTCTGTAAATTACCTGAACCTTTGTAAAAAATATCACATATTACCTCTAGTTAATCGCCGCGAGATTTCCGACTGCGTTTGCTTGTTAAAAATTTTCAATAATAGTATAAACTGCTCAGATATTTTGTCCAAATTTTATTTTAACACCCCTAGGAAGTCAAAAAGATTTAATCCACCTTTGCGTGTGCCATTTTCCTCGACAAATTATCGACAGAATTCGTACATTGTGCGTGCAAGTCGAAGTTTAAACGGGTTGTGTAAACAGCATGATATAGATCCATTTCTAACTAGTGTGTCCTCGGTCAAGAAGTGCTTAAGCTGTAAATTTTTCATTAAGTAAAAGTAAACTTAATATTAAGGTTCATATTGTAAATTAATAGCTACTATTTGTTCTTTTTCTGCACCTGGTGTCCATGGAATTTTTTGTAATATCCTGACCTTTATAAGTGAGGACTTGTTATTGGCTGTCAGTTTAACTTACTGTTTCTTACCTGATTTGTTTTAGCTGTAAGTCCTCCATATCATTTAAATAAATAAATAAATAAAAAAATAAATTAATTTGCTTGCATAAGGAATAACTAGAAATTTGAAACAATAAATGTCGAGCACATAGGTTACGTTTACATTTTTTCTGCATTACTGTGGTATAGCGCGCTGAGACACATTGATACTTTAGTGACTTGACTTATAACTGAATGAAAATTCAATTTCTACGTAAATATTATACTTTAAGTGCGATATCAAGGGAGAGAATTATTTGTTCCAGCGTTTGCATTAGAAATGTAAAAGAAATTGTCGTACCATAGTCTAAATCTATTATTTTAATTCAGGGAAATCTGTTATCGTTCTAAGCAAAATCGTGCTGGAAGGAGATAATTTTCTACATCCGGCTTATTAACAGTATGTGATAAAAATGTTTTACTTTCAATATTGTTAGGGATAAATGAAATATTTCGTCTTGCGTTACAGGAAGCAGCTAAACGTGCATTCCAAGCTATTACCGAGGAGAATTGGAAGAACTCGTGCTAACATGTAATAAAAATAGAAAAGGATTACTGGAAAAACAATAACTATGAACGAGGAAATAGAGTGATTAGTAATAAATCTAGAAGACGATAGCAGCATCACCTCTGAACCCGAACATGACTCAGATGAGTTTGCGGCCTACGTATTCGGGGTAGAATATTTAGAGGAAGATTTACTAGAATAAAATGTAAAAATTATGTTTTACAATGTAATGTTTTCTTTTTTTATAACTCCTAAACAATGTTGTGAACTCAGGAGTATTTACCCAATTTGTTATTTTTAGGTAAGTAATCAGTTGCGTGTCAAGAACACGTCCTTGTTCAATTACTTACTGATTTAAAAAAATAATACATAATTAGAATAATTTGTCTAAAAAACAGCTAAGTATCAAGACTAGGTTGGTACGCTATGCGGTTGCCACGGGTTGCCATACGAAGAGCACAGTGGCGCCTCCTAAATATGCTTGTGTCTGGAGTGGGTTCACGTCAATAGTGCAATGGGTGGGAAAATAACTCACAACCTCTCGAGTCTCGATAGCCAGGCCGACACCATAGCCATTGGGCATTTGCCGCTTATTTTTGATTTCAAAACTTCAATTCACACTTATTTACCAGCCATTTTGACGCGAGGATGAGTGATGGCCTCTGTGCTGCAACAATTAGCAATTGACAACATTTCAAAATTGACATGACCCTAAAACAAAAATACCGTTTCTTCATTTTTGTATGCTGAGTTCAAATATATATTTTTTTTAAATTTTTATAGCTTAATTTCTGAGAAAAAAAATAAAAACCATAAACCATGCGATGACGTCACTTATACGGTGGAATGAGGTGTTTACCTTTGCGAAAGCAAGCTAATTTTTAAGATGAAAACTATAATGTCAAACAAGACATTTCTGTCAAAAATTACGTATCTAATGTCAAAAAAGACATATCTAACGTCAAAAATGACATATCTAATGTCAAACAAGACATATCTAATGTCAATGTGTGACATTGACAACTGCTAAATGTCAATGACATCTAAGAAACTGATTTTTTTTGACGTATCACAGTCTAGCAAAGGAATTATCGCCATTCCACCGTATGAATGACGTCATTTGGCGCTTACGTCTTTTTAGAATGCACCGAATTTCAAAGTTAAAATTATGAATGAAAAGTACATAATTTCGAAAATGCAAAAAATATGGGTCCTCTAGTTTTGGATTTACTTTTATATAACATAATAAAACATGGAGGTTAAAATTTTGAAATGTTGTCAATTGCTTATTTCACGATTTGAGATTTAGTTTCGTTTTTGGTAATAAAATAAATAATATATAGCTTTTATTAAATTATATATGAAGAAGTGCCTTATCATTTGGAAAGGCAACAGTGTCGGGTAGCGTCTTTTTCAAATCGTGTAGGTGTTCACAATGATAAAATTATAAGTCACCCACCAGATTTATTGACGCGCAATCGAATTAGGTAAGTCTTTGCTGGTAATTGAAATTACAAATGACAAAAAAAAACAACGTAATAATATATCATGTAGTAAAATCAATTCATTTAATTTAAATTAATAAATTAAAGTGCATTAAGGTCTCGTACGGCTAAAGTAAACCATTCATCGATGCATCTGTTATTGTATATAGGTATGACACTAAATTGAGTAGGTAGTACCTACTTAGTGCCAATAAAATATACAATTTATTCCTCCATCACCTGGAATACAAATTGGTGTGTTTTTACCTCTAGGAATATCTTAGAAGCCCGGAAATTTGACTGTTGGTTGTGTGGCGAAAGCAGGTACCTAAAACCGTAGATCGTGTCAGAAAAATCGAAATATTTTTTTTGAAAAATTACGTAAGTATTTTCAATAAATTAGAGTTCTTCCAACTTATCAGACAGACGTGTTGCTGGGGAATTAATTCAAACTTCACAAATTCCACATCCTCTTTTTTGTGAAGGGGGTCTCCTTCACAAAAAAGAGGATGTGGAATTAATTCCCCAGCAACACGTCTGTCTGATAAGTTGGAAGAACTCTAATTTAAACAAAAAATAACATTCAAATAAACATAACACCAGTAATACCGTATACGTAGTAGCACCGACATTGACAAACTCAAGTAAAAGCCTACAAATGCAGAATATTAGGAGCCTCCAGATAAAGAGAGCGTGTCGCTTGTATTTTTACGGTTCCGTACCCAAAGGGTGAAAACTGGGATCCTATTTGATTTAATTCATTAAACCCCAAGCGGACGCGCTGTCATTGTCTTTCTATTGTGTCTATAGCACGATTGAAAGGTTAAAAAAATCTTTTTTGCAAAAAATAAAACCGACTTAAAAAAAAACCACTAACCGATGTAAAATAACTCTAAATTAGGAAGTCTGTGGCTTTGGTGGTTTTGTCTTATTCATGATGGGCCACCGACTTCCGAATTTAGAGTTAATTTACATCGGTTAGTGGTTTTTTTTTAAGTCGGTTTTATTTTTTGCAAAAAAGATTTTTATTTTTCCATTTTCAGTGGTTTCCATACAAATATTTGCCATGAATTTATTTTTATATTGTTATTTGTTAACAATACATAATGGTAATAGGGTTATCCACTTATCCCTAATAAATGAAACTTAACATACCTAACTGTCGAAATCTAGGTATATTGTACACATCTGCGTACCCCTCAGAGCGTACATGCGTGATGATACATCATGATGTTGTATAAACAATAAATATCCAAGCGATTCCAGCAATCACGACAGATTTGCCGTCCATTTTTGAAGAGTTCCATTGTATATCTCCGAAGATCAGCACCAGATCTTCACCAAATTAAAATGGGACCACCTCGGAAGTATACTCTTTCAAATAAAAAAAGAATTTTGAGAATCGGTCTACAAATGGGGGAGAAATCGCGTAACAAACACACAAAAAAAAAAAAAAAAAAACATACCGTCGAATTGAGAACCTCCTCCTTTTTTTGAAGTCGGTTAAAAATACGCTTGCATGCAGATATAGGTCATACGCCCCACAGTAAAATTTGTGTTGAAATTAGTATAGGTGTACATGTGATTATTTTGGGCAAAGAGATTGTTGAATATCTTTGGATTTGGGTGTCATTTGCATTGTAAGCTACTAGAAATAATCGTCAAAACAAAGAGGAACACAAAGAGATTTAAAATAAATACCTACAATAATTCTAGGTAGGTAGGTGGCTCAAAATCAAAGAGATTTAAAATTAATGTCTTTGCTCAAAATTTATTTCGAAAAATTCTGTCTTATATATCAGTCCAATCTAAAACATTTTTTATCCATAGTCTAACATGATGATGAATATGATGATTTAAAATAAATACCTACAATAATTCTAGGTAGGTAGGTGGCTGAAGAAGAATGGGAGTATCCTCCTGGTGGTACGAGGACTAAATAAAACCGGTGACTTTATAATGGACTGTATTTTATGAAACTTTACAAGTATTAGGATTACTTTTAGGAGGCAAACAGTTTAAAATTTAAAGTGGCGAGAAAATAAACGTAGTCGTTCAGTAGCGCGGACGACGACGCAGTGAGGTGCCGGTCAGCTGTGTTCAATATAGAATGTACTCTGTGGCTGTGTTGTACGCTCGCTGCTCGAGCGCCCCCCCCGCGACCGCAGCTACCGCCCGCGGTAGCCCGGCGCGGCGTGATATTCTCAACAGTGGCTCAAAATCAAAGAGATTTAAAATTAATGTCTTTGCTCAAAATATATTTCGAAAAATTCTGTCTTATATATCAGTCCAATCTAAAACATTTTTTATCCATAGTCTAACATGATGATGAATATGATGATCTTATGACACGCGTGGACTACCCCCTTAGACTAAGACTACCCCTATTGTATAACTTCAATCAGATTATCAGAATGTCCAAATATATTTTTACTGCCACCTATCGGAAGTCTTTCCAAACCGAGACACAAATATTAGTGGGTGCCCGCGTCCTATGCGGATTGATAACATTATTTTCTGTTTGGATTGTTTGTAGGTCGGAATCATCTGCTTTGATCTTAGTAGTGGTCACCAGATGGCGTAATGTCCAACTTCGTAATAGTCAGTCATGCTGGATTTTGAGTTGAATGGCTGATAGTAATAATTTTAAGTGATTGTTTTTTTAGGATATTTGCAATCAAACGTAAAAGTGTTTAATTATGATGGTGTGGGCATACTGATTAATATAGGGAACAAGTGAAACCAATCGAAATCGCTGGACGTCAAGTAATTTTGGTGTTTGTGTTGAAAACTGTAACAAATCTAATAATCGAGGTCATAATTTTGCAATGGCTGAAATTGTAATGGTAGGTATAGTGCAATTATCTCTCTTCTGTTACATTCTGTTTTCATTTACAACTAAATGATTCCAGCCACCTCATAATCGAAGTTAATTCAGCATTTCTTTAATTTTTCATTTGTACATAACCCAACTTTTATTCATACCTACATAACTAGACTAGACGACCTTGAATCTAATCTTGTCAAGTCAATGTCGTTTGTTTATCAATTATTCCGTCTAGAATTTGACGCGTTCCTCTCAATTTCATTATTTTTACAATGTTTTCATCTAGGTACCTATTTCATTTAGTTTAATTATCCAGTGCTAATATTTTATTACAATCAAATTAGGGTTTTTTTTGTACCTATCTGTTAGCTTAGTTATTATTGGTCATTGCAGGATTGGGTAGGTACATGTAGATCAATGTGTGTTTGTAGGTACCTATTATATCGCTTGGTTGGTGCTGTGGTGAAGGATGTAGGTAGGAACTTACGTCTCGGTACTTAATTAATGTAACGAAACCAAGAGAATTAGGTAGTACCTACCTAGGTAGGTACTACCTAATTCTCTAGTTAATAAATGTAGGTACTCTCTTAGAAAGATCTTTTTTTCTGGGGAGATCAACAATGAAGTGTACTTACCTAGGTACCAACTTAGCTGCAATTTGTGTAGGTACCTATTGACTGTTAGTTACCTATCTGAAAAATAATGGTTTTATGGAAAACTTTGTTGTGACTTTAAGAGTTTTTAGAGAACTGCATATGCTCGAATCCGCATCTGCGCATACCTACCTACGCCAGGAATAATATTAGATAGGAGTAGGTAGCCATATCTACCTAATTAAGCATAATAAAGCTTTTCTACCTATATTCCTAACTCTATCTCATCTCAGAAGATAGGTAAAGGTAGGCAAGCGGAAGTAGTCGATTTATCAAGGCTTACCTACCTACTGCCGCGGTGACGATGACGGTAGGTCTATACAGGGTGTAACGGAAAGGGTATATATACATACGAAGGGCACGGATTCTCTTGGTGATAAGAAACGACATGGCAACGTTTTTATACATATACATACATAATTGTAAAGTTGAGCCCGCCCGCGCCGTCGCGCCTTCGTCGGTTAGGCAGAGCCCGATAGGTCTGTACTAGGCGCGCAGAACCCGAAATAGATATACTTGAACCTTGCCGGACAGGATTATGACCCTCATAGTGCGGTGACACGTTTGTTATGATTTTGCATTTAATAAACTGTCGATATTAAATAATATCGTGAAGTTTCAAAGTTGTTAGTTGGAAGCTGAAATTTTGAGGAAAGACTCGTTATTAAATACTCTATTTACCCTGTTTGTATGTATATACCCTTTCCGTTACACCCTGTAGATGCGGGTGACCTGTGACCACCCATTTCATACAGTTCACCTTAAAAGGTACCTACTTACCTAGCATCAAAACTCATCTCTGAAGATAGGTAAAGGTAGGCAAGCGGAAGTACCTAGTCGATTTATCAAGGCTTACCTACTGCCGCGGTGACGATGACGGTAGGTCTATAGATGGTGACCTGTGACCACCCATTTCATACAGTTCGCCATAAAAGGTAGCTAGGTACCTACCCACTTTACACTATCCGATCCACTTTACACTCTTTAAGGGCTTATTACACTATCCGATTTGTAGGAAACCTAACTATGAAATCGGAAGATGTAATCGCGGTTAAGACCAAAGACATTCAATACCTATAGACCGGACTTCACGAACAAAATTTTCATCCAATCTATGAGTTTTTTGTAGTACACTCCTTTGCCGCTTCAATATTCTTATATTATTCTAGATGGCGTTACTACATGGGATCAAAGTTTTTCAATGACATTTCCTCGCATGTCCGCTCTATAGTATGGATCCGATTTATAGTAGGTACCTTCCGTGTACCGACCGCTTGGTTGCTTCCTAACTAGGATCCCCTAGTTAGGATCGGATCGGATCTACAAATCGGATAGTGTAATAAGCCTTTTAGGGTTTTTTTACTTACACAAACGCTCTCGTTTGGGTGTGCAGTCATTAAATTCAATTTCTTTCATTTATTCTTACTTAAACAACAAGCTTACCTTTATCCGTGAATTTTGGACCTTCGTAAATTATCAAAATAGGATTGGAATAGCTACGAGCTTCAACATTTATAGGTCCTTCACAGTTGTAACAGGTAGTCTAGTCATAAACCCGACAAAGTGGCTAGAACTAGGTTTACCTACCTAGGGGGTATTGTGTTATTTACCCAGTCCCTAACTGTCAGTAGGTTGGTGGGTCCAAACTCTGAGATCAATTAGGAACTATTAGGTGGCTTTGGGGACTAGTTACCTGGAATTAGGTAAAGACTTGGGCTTCTGTAATTATATTAAGTAGGTACTACATCTCTGGCCCATGCTACTATTCACAAATTTATAAAATGGTAGTGGGTCACTTCCACATTGGCCCGGAAATGGCCGCTACAGCAAACCCTAACCCTACCAGCATCTTAATGGAATCCCGTACTTCCATCTTCCGAGCACATTTGCTTCTACGAATATCCAACGAACCCGGATAATCAAGAGATGAGGGATAAGGCATTATCAGTGATTAGTAAAGAATATAATAATCTTTTCGTACCACTTGCTCAAAAAAGTGACATTCTATGCCACAAAAAGCGAACATAACAATAGTCATTTTTGATCTGTTAAAAACAGGGAAAGAAAATTGTACTGGATTTCATTCATCCCCTAGGGAGAGAATGTGATTTAAATTTGGAATACTTACCGAAATTTATACTGAACTACATTTACACCATTGAGCTTGTATAGTTATACTTACAGCATTACACATCTTTTTGAAAAAGGAATACGCATTTATTACGCAGTTATGATTATTAATTAAATAAAATTACGAAAACCAACGCGGCCGTATGAGCTTGATGCCTTTGCTTTTCCGACAAAAAAATATTAATCTAGGAATTTGCCGCGTTTTTGTTTTCTTCAAATATGTGTATAAACGTCAAGTTTATTTTAATTTATTTTTATAAATAAGTTAGTAAGTATTCTAAAAATACGTTTACTTTTAATTGTCATTATTTTTAATAAATGCTTATCTCATATTATTATTGTGTTAATTGTTTCGCAAATGGTACGAAAAGTAGAGTATTTTCCTCGGTGATAAAGCTGTCTTAGTCTTGGGTGAACTTAAATCCCTCGCTACACTCAGGACTCGTCTTAAATCCCTCGCTTCGCTCGTGATTTAAGTTTTTAACACCCTCGCTACGCTCGGGAGTAAACCTCGAGTCCTTCGTTACGCTCGCGATTTAAATCGTCACCCGCGACAGAAGACACTGCTTTATCCCCTTGGTTAATAATCTACTATTATTAGACACCATCACCACCATTAAAACATACCTACAAATTATAACTTAAAGAGCTAAAGGTGTTAATTACAATAGGCGGCTTTTTCAACAGTTGGATCAGCAGCACTATTGCGTATCTCATAGTGATGATCACTGGGCAAAGTATCCAACGATCAACTGTCAAACAACTTTTAACTAACAGTTTCGTAATAGGCTATCATGGGTGTATTGGCCAAGATGACGCCATGCGCACTCGCAGGGATGTGACGAAGCGCGCCGTACCCTGTTTGATAGTCACCGTAACTTGAAGTACACAAGTGCAATCATATTTTTTTTTGTAATTTCTCAGTAGTCGTCAAAGTTGGATGTGCAACTTGACGCCAGTTAGTTACCGGCAATAAGAAGTTAGCCAATAGCTCTGGTGATCAGACCTGGTCCTTAGGGTCGCTAATGCCGAACAGCTTGTCACGAGGTGCCCTGTATAGTTATAATTATTGAGTAGGTACCTAGTGAGACTTTCTTTTTCAAAGCTTCCAATTCTCGTCCTCAAAGTCATAAAAATTACGTCAACTTCCCTAAATCTTTGGCAAGATTTTGACATTGTCTATGAAATGAGCTTTGCGAAAAGATTTTGAATGTTTTTATTTACCAGAGTTGACCTTCATGTTAATGGTAACTTCTGAGGACTGACATGCGTTTAGATTTCTTTCTCTAGTTCCAACTTCACTATAAGGGCACACGAGGCACGTGTCTAGAGCTACGAGCATCACGGAGCCCCCTTAAGTCGGGCGCTATGGGCACGTTTTCTATTATGCCCATTTTATTTATCATTCTAAAGGTACCCTAAATTATTGTGTGCCCCTGGGCCCCTGCGATATAAGACGGCTCTTACTGTCTCCCAAGATCAAAATGGGGAATTTCGTGTGGTGTGTTTTCGTTTTATTTCAATAAGGAATACGTATTGCACATGAGCAGCTAGATAAAAACATACTTTTTTATGTAATATGCGATCAAATAAGAATTAGACTAACTTGCGACCGTAGTGACTACCTTCATATTGGTTACTTATAAGTCCAGTAAACAACACAAGATGCGATGACTCATAGGACTGGTCGTTGAGGCGTCACTTGGGGGAGGCCGATGTCCACTGCCGTAGACGTATTTTGGCTGAAATAAATGATGGTATGATGAAACAACACAAGTACTTTGCTGTCAAATCTGTCCAACTCAACTCGACCAGATTTGTGCTCTCAGGAATATGCCGTTTTTATGTTCGCAACCGTAGGGAAATTGAAATTCATTTGTTTGGGCAACGTTCAAATTACTATCACAACTTATTTTCTGGTCCCAACTTAAATTATGTTATGGTGTTCATTTTTAAATATGGCCTACAGGCCTATGACTCGGTTTCACCTGCCGCAGAGAAAAATCTCTTAGGCATAGCGGTTTCCTCACGATGTTTCCTTCACCATTTTTAAAGCAAGTAATAAATTATATAGAACCCCCTCCCCCATATAATTATCACTTGCGTTTGTTATGTTTATATGCACAAAATATATAGGTAATAAAACCGTCATAAAACAATGCATTACGAACAAATCATCGATGATTTAATATTGGGGGGATCCACATTGAAGGAAAATTAGCGGCTTGTATAAACAAGTGTATTATTGTTTACATTTTATTGTCCGCCTGAAACTGTCGACATAATGACATGTAATAGCTGAAGTTTAAAAAACTTAAAGAATGTATAATAATGTTTTGTAAAAGCCATATTAGTAAAATCTTTGATTTTACTGGTAAATCTTAGGTTTTACGTGCGTAAGCTAGTAAATGTGAAGATTTTATTAAAAAGAGACGATTTTTCGGGTTTTTACCATTAGAGTTTGGCATCAATGTTTATACGTGCTAGGCTTTGCCAATGATGGTGAGTATTGAGAATGAAATAATGGGTAGACTTTATTAATAATTTAGGTATTTCGATTTTAGTACCAAGAATTTGAAAGCTTTACTTATCATATTGCCCCAAGACTTCGTCAAACAATCTTTTTTTTGTTTGAGAGGGTAAAAAATAAATTAAAATAAAACTACCTCTTTTGCACCCACCACTGTGTTTTTCTGTATCACCTAAAGGTTGACTGGTAAATTCGCCCCTGTGTGCTTGAAGTATTAAATAAATAAATAGTAAAGAAAACAAACAGTTAAAAATAAAAAGTTTTTAACAAGAATTACAACCCATTTCATAAAAAACACTAACAGGTGTAAAATAATTGTAGTTTTGGAAGTCGGTAGCCAATAAAATGAATGAAACAAAACCACCAAAGCCAGCCAGCCAGTTAGTGTTTTTTTTTACGAAATCGGTTGTAAAAAATATATATATTTATTTAACATTTAAAAATTTACCGAGTGACCGGTGGTTTATGATCGAAATTAACAATGATCACAGAACACTTCGGACCTTTACCAATAAGAGTTGGTAAATCAGAGGTTTTATCGGAAAATATTAGAACTTAGACGAGAAGACTCGTCGACGTGTGCATTCTTCCCATACTCACTTATGGTTCTGAAACATGGTCCTTGACTATTCAGCAGAAGGCCACGCTCGGGGTTTGCCAGAGAGCTATGGAACGGAGTATTCTGGGTATCAATTTTGAAGACCGAGTTAGGAATACAATTATCCGTTCCATCACAAAAATTACTGATGCGACTCAAAAAACTGCCACGCTAAAATGGAACTGGGCTGGTCACATCTGCCGCATGTTAGACGATCAGTGGGCCAAACTCACGACCCAATGGGTTCCTTTACATGGCAAACGACATCGCGGTAGGCCCAAGCGAAGATGGCGAGACGAGCTGGACTCCTTCGATAAGGACTGGTTCCAAAAAGCCCTTGACGGAGAGAGGTGGAAGGAAAGTAGGGAGGCCTTTGCCCTGCAGTGGGAAAACACAGGCTAGTAATAATAATAATAATTAGAATTTACCCTAGTTCAGACTGTAGTCAGTTTGAAGCGTTACCATAACACTTTTCACGTGCGATTTTAATTAACCTTCTTGAGGCGACCTAGAGCGCGGCGCTCACATGTTTACTCAAGTAACCTTAGGAGTCTTGAGTACTTAAGTACGTAACGTAACCTCATGCCTGTTTATCCGTAGGGATGAACAGAGGTGTAAGTATCTAAATGAGTATAATAATTCACCCACATTTGATTTTATTTAAGTCCCATGTAATAAGGGGCGAGCCTATTAACAATCATCGAGCAAAAATCCAAGTTCCGGGGTGTTACCAAGAAATCCCTGATAGATAAACACTTGACTCTACCTGGAAGCCGATATATCATGCTTAGCAGTACCGTAATGAGTCTTAAATAAAAATGTTTGTATTATTACTAGTTAACTTCGTTTCGCCTTAGAATCAATTTATTACTCTTGTTTAGTTGTTATTAGTTTATCTTATTTAAACATTTTGTGTTCGATGGAATTAAAATTACAACATGTATATATATATAACCTAACCTAACTTACCATACCTATCCTATAGCTAACCTAACTACCTAACCTAACTACCTTACTGAAATGCATTGATTAAAAAAATACTATTTTCATAATTTTAAACTAAACCACTGCGCTGCGTGCCTGTAAGTTACATACAATTAATTTTGTTTTCCCGGTCTACTTTAAAGTCCAAACAGTACCTATAATAATTATCTTTTTGCAAAGAATTATTGAAGTTCGTCTCTGTTGTCATTATTTAATTATGTAGATTGATTTCTTAAATATAAGACTTGTCTGGCAAGGGGTTGGAAGCATCTTCTTTATTATATCTATGGTTGGAAGTCTCAAACATGTCTGGCTAACGAGGAAACATCATTTACATAATACCCAAGTATTATACTTAAAAATTATAATTTCATGAACAGTTGAACATTAAAGGTCACAGCTCATTAGAGCCACCCGGCACCCACTCTGCACCGCCTCGTCGTACGGCGTCCACTCATTGTCGACAGGTGGTTCACGGGTGGACGCCACGTTATCACCAAAACGTTGCACGATCAACCAGTGAACCCCGCGCGGTCAACGAGTGAACACCGCGTGGTCAACGAGTGAACGCCGCGTGGTCAACGAGTGGACGTCGCTTAGTCCACGAATTGGGTGGGGAGCGGCGCATTGCCAACGTATCGTCCTCGCGTGAATCGCTCGCGGGCAGCGCGCGGTCCGCTTCGGACCCGCGCGCGCGTTGGCGATGCGCAGTCAACGCAGGGCAGCGAGTTGTCACCGAGTGGTCCACCCGCCGTCCGCGCGTGGACGGCTTACGATAGAGGCGATCCGGTGACGCTACGGAGTTGATGTAGTGAGCACATACCCATACAAGTCCATATCAAGAATACTAACCGCACGAGGCGAGGCGGTGCGGAGTGGGTGCCGGGTGGCTCTAATGAGCTGTGACCTTAAGGCTGTCTGGCAAAGAGTTGCCAGGATGTTAAGTGTCTGGAAATTAATAACGTGTTTTTTAATAGGTACTATTCAGAAGATAATACCAAAAAATCGTACTTTATTCTTTGACGAAGTTAGATCGGTGTTTTCCACACCTTTAGTACCGTTTAAGTATCTGCCAAAGCCAGGGCAATCCAAACTTCATAATGGTGCATCGTTCTTACCTGCGTGGGAGCATGCGCTGACTAACTTTCAGCTTTTATAAAATAACGAAGGTCTGGGGTTCAGGGGCTCTTACTCTATAATGAACTGGGAAGTTGTCTCGTGTCAAGTCATGCCAAGAGCGCGCTGCGTTTGAAAAATGTTTAACATAACGAATATTCTTGATATTTATTTTTACGTGGACTTTTCATCTTTTTTATTACTTATTATCCTATTCCGGACAAAGAAAATCCAAAAACACAAAAATCATAAAAATTGGTCCAGCCGTTCCTGAGTTATAAATGGTGTAGAGTAACTGACAGTGGCGAAGTGTCCATACAACTCGATTCCCATCGGCTTCCCTTTGGAGGTTCGAAGAGGAATTCTCCTGCTATTGAATGATGGCACCCAGACTCTAGTATTGCCAGGTATTTACATTAAAGGTATACAGGGTGGTAGGTAGACCGATGGCTTCAAGATAGACAACAAGTCAACAACTAGTAATATGAATATTTAGTTTTTTTTTTGTCGGCTTTTTTTTCGGCAATTTTCTTAACAGGGGTTAAGAAAATTGACTCCTCGCCACTGGTAACTTACACGACTTTGTTTTATATAAATAAATAAATATATTTTTTATACAGCGTGGTGATGACAATGCGACAATAAATGAAACTTCGTATACTTAAGGACGTTCCCAGTCTACATACAAAAAATCATTTGAAAATATCCAGTAGTTTAGTCACAGGAGGTGATTTTACTTTTTTAACATTTGTTACATGATGTATCTGTTAATACGGAAGCACTGACAGGTTAACGACCCCCGCATCGGTACATCAAAACATTAAAGACACGTGGTGACGTGGCCAACTCGCAACCTACTTAAAAACTTTCGCCAAATCAGTTTTTAAATTTAATTTAGTGAAAATTATGCCTTAAACCCGTGTCATAAGGGTCATAAAGCGTGTCATGTCATCAGAGTTCGATAAGAAAATAACGCACGCGGAAGTAAGTTGCTATGCACTCATATCAATAGAAAATTTAGTGTGTGCGAAAGAGATAAATCTAGTTTCGTTTGCTTATTACTTCACTTTCTTGTCGAAACTTGCAACTACAAATTTAGGTCACGGTCACTGGTCAGTGTATCGCCGTAATCCTGTGACGATCCACGCGTCATTGATTTGTGCAAGCGCACCGGTGCTCGCGCCGCCTTTGAAGTACCTACCCGCCGCCTTTCAAGTACCTACCCGCGCTGCCCGCCGCGCCGCCGCTCGTGTGTTTTTGTAACGAACGACTGATTATAAGTGAGAAATTGGACGCTTTATTTTAGTGATAAGATCATAATTATGACACGTATAATAGTAATAGGTACTTAGTTAAATAGTTAAGTGAATGTGCGAAATTAAACGCTTAGTTTTTATTGTGCTTTCGTGTTTTTTGTTAAAAGATAGGATAATATTGTCTGTTAATAAATTAAATGACATGGCTGCAAATGGTGACCTCTTAGCAAACGTTAAAAATAACCTTCTCCGACGGTGCGATTTGTGTATTCGTATTCATGGCGGCCATATCGAAAAACGAAAAATTTAGTGACATAGGTACCTACCTACCTACTGAGTTATGTGATTGAATAGTGATCCTGATTGTGATTAATAATTTGATTAATAAATGATGCCCTGGTGAGAGTTAACTCAAAAATACATCAGACAGCTCCAACGTCTCTTCGTATCGTTTTTACCTACCTGATTATTCAGTTAATAATCTGTGATTCAGTGTTATTGTTTTTACTGAGCATTAATAATGGCGACAAAAGATCAAGTCGCTGCAAGACCGCGCTGTTGCCACTTTTACCACAGGTTAGTGAACTAATGTTTCTAAAGGGCGTTCTATTTTGTTTCAAGTTTTATACCATTTAGTTTGTTTGATTTTAATTTTTTTTTAATTTTGGTGTTAGGATTTTTTTGATGGTTTAGAATTATTCCTAGGAACTAGCAGTGTCCGTGATTTCATTTATTGTCGCATTGTCGTCACCACGCTGTATAGATACTAATATTTATAAAAAATAAAGATTTGTTTGTTTGTTTGTTTGTAAGGATTTAGCTCAAAAACTACACTACCTATTTAAAAAAAAACTTACTATTAGAAAGCTAACATAAATCACTATATTTTATATGAAGAATTATGAGGGGGTGGAGAGGTTGGTTTTCCAACTCTCCAAGGGAAAAGTACGATATTTATGTCGCGAATGAAGTGCTAGGATGAAATAATTTTCTTATTCATCACCTATGCTTTTGATACAATTATGTATAATTAATTGGAGATACTTGTAAAGATCGTTGAACACCAATAAGTTCAATTGTAGCAGTTCAATAAGATTCGTGCTGGTCTCCTGCTTGCCTATAAAGAATATGCACCTTTTTAACTGAAACTAAATTAAACTGAAAACACTATGGTTTAGTGTTGTTCCGGCAATCCAATTTCGTTATAAGTACAGCCTCCATCATCCCTGCCTTAGTGATATCTTGTCAAAAAAAAATGGATACACAAATGTAAAAGCTTTGTAATAGCAACCTTTTCAAAATATTGATTGTTTCCTCGTTGTACAGTCGAGTTCATTAATATATTGGCACTGTCAAGGATTCAAAATATTGTGAGCGTTGGAAAGCTCAATAAATTCTATAGATCCTATAGATCAAAAATATGTCCTCATGTGAACCGTTCAATAATATATGCTGTGCATTGTGCAATAATATGTGATCATGAACAGTTCAATAATATGTGATCATGAACGGTTCAAAAATATATGCTGTGCATTAGGCAAAAATATGTGATCATCCTTTTCAAAAATATAGTATTGGCTTTTATAATATCTGAGCAGGAAAAGCTTCTTAATTATCTCTACATGCATGGGAAAGTCAATTATTTGCTCGAACAAATAAGATCTAGTTTACATTGTTACAGAAATGACAGAAGTTTCCATTGTTTTAAGCGCGTTTGCGTTTGTTTTTTAAATGAGTGTCTTTCAACCGTTGAATGACATGTGCGTCAGTTATAATTTTATTAGAAAAACATTTAACATCATTTGAAGTTAATCTAGCCAGTGATAAATGATGTAGCAAACTCCTTGACCATGCAATTTTAAGATTCATCATTCAGAGTAAAATTATCTTTATAACGTAAGTAATAAGGTTGAATTTGAATTACATTTACTTGTTAAGATATTATTGTATTTATGTGTGCCAAAGAGATTTATAGTTTATTGAATGTCTTTGATGTGTGCATACATAATTGTGAATCCTACAATGTTCAGATAATATGATCTTAATGTTGTTCATATAATAATGTGCTTTTGGCTGTATACATGTTACTGAGAAAAACCAGTCACATATTAATGAATCTAAATCTTGACCACAATTTAATGATGCTTTAGTTGTCACAATGTTATGTTTTTTTTTGACGGTCATATATTTTTGAAGCCTGAAAGGGCCAATATATTAATGAACTCGACTGTACCAAATGAATACTGTGTCAAAATTGTTTTAATGAAAGAAGAGCTACTCAGAACTAAGACAATGACCCGAATCGCTTGTGAGTTGGGTTTTCCCCGTACAGTCACGTTTACATAAACGCTGAGATACTCAACCTAGTTAAACAATAATTCATGATAATCCTTTCTTCCTCGCTGATGAGTAAAAATATTGATATTAATATGGTTTCTTTTCTATCCAGGAACAAATACGTGGGCAGATGGCGACCAAGGGCGTCGGCAACTAGGTTAAGGCGTCATACATACGTACATAGCCAGGCCGTTATTGCGGAACGAGGTAAGTAAGAAACACAGCCATTTATGGTATCGCAACTCGCTTGTCTTTTAAAGAATGCGTGGTAAACACTGATTCATTCTGTTACGGTATGCAGGTGAAATTCTATGTAATGCGTCACTTTTGTTTTGACGTTTTGGTCCTTTTGTTCGATCATCCTAAAAGAAAGCGCCATTACAGTGTTGTTTTTTATTTATTTCAATTCGCCAATATCCCTGTGTCACCGGGTGGTGACACAGGGAGGGATATTGGCGAATTGAAACACATTAATTTGCTAAACTTAACAATAAAACAATTAAAACTTAGATTATACAATAAACGTAAACTATCTAAGAATATTGTAAGTCTAATGCAACGACACACGTCCTGTGCAATACGTATTACGATGCATATGTTACCTTAACCCCAAGATTTTGTGAATGTATTAACTGGCGACTTTTTATTTATTTTTATTATTTACGCGGCCGTTAAAAAAAAAAATAAAGTCGGAGTAATACATAGCCAAAACATGAAAATTAAAACTGACACTATTGTAGGTAAAATGAAACCACCTGGTACATGTTGTTACGAGTAACCTTCAGCAGTCAGCAGACATGTTTACAAACAAACGCAACGTGACCGCGCCTGCGTAAATGCCACGTCTCGTCGCCGTCACATGCAATCATTGTGGTACCACCCTAGCACAAAATGTTTGTTTATCAATTAAAATGGCCTGTCCAGACTATGTATATTTTCTGTTATTGGTTGGCTTCTTTGCTGAAAAAAGATGATTTGCTGCAAAAAGATGAAAAAAGATGTTGGGTTGGTTAGGATAGGAACTGTTATAATTCGGGTAGCTGAGGTGGCGCCTCTCATGAGGGTTAAATCCGGGCAATAATGTGACTTTTTCACTCAAATTGTAATAACTACTTTTTTGTATGTAGTGTACATGGGTGAAGTGAAACATCATTAAGAAACTAGCAGTGCTATTCTGTATAACACTCCGTGGCACGTAGATGAAGTGAGCTGTCAATCCCCAGCATTAATACAAGACCTCATTTCACCTATATTTTTACGGGGTGATTATTAAAGGATCGACTGGCTGAACTCTTTAAATTTTATACGTCGCTAATTCGCCATAATCAATCGTGGTCATGCTCGTGCCCAATCTACTGGACAAGAGAAGAAATAGGCTGGTATTATAAGATGCTAGGTGTATTTTGATACATACACAAACTGATCATAAACGCTGCTAAGAACGCGTCTGTCTCGTCAGTTTTGAGTTCCGCACTAAACTACATTGGCAGTCGTAGCCTAGTCTGTAATTACTGTATTGCGTGTAATTAACACTTCCAATCTTCTTCAATCTAAAATTTTAATTAAACTAAATATCTTCTAGATGAATGACGAAATAAATAATTAGAATTCAGACTTCTACGTTGTCTAGATCTCTTTTAAAACAGCTTATGATCAGAAGTATATACTTAACATAAATATATTATTTTTGCTGTTGTTACTTGTTTGTGATCCCCACGTTCATACATAAAGTCATTCATGTAGGTCATCTGTTCACTGTGTTTACGCCCACGCTACTTTCATCGATCCGTCTCCAAGAAAAACAAATTTAGAAGTGGAATAACCTGTAAAAACAATAATGGCGTGGTGGCATCTAATACATCTGAAGTCACAGAAACTTACATCGCAATCAAGCGAAGTCATCATCTCCTAAAAGTGAACGCAGTCATAATTGCGTGTAATCTTTTTTCAGTTTCTCAACATGCCTGTAGAGAAAAATAATGTGCTACTTAAAAACAACTAAGTAAACAATCACTACAGAATACGTTTGTGTTATTTTGCTTTCTTTTATAGAACGGCCGTTTATTCAAAACTTTGTAAGTTACATAACGGTAGTATTTTGCGTTGAAACAAAACTGTGTCGTAACGGATCCTGTTTACAAACAACACTTAGGTACAATAACAAGCCCCTTCCACGGGCACCAAGCGCGGGCGTTTCGCAACCATTTTCCAAAAGGAAGCCACGCACAGTGGAACGAATGTATGGGAGCGGTTGGATGTAGACATGTCCGAAAAAAATGGTAAAATTATGCCAAACTAATGATGCCATCTTATTCGATTACTTAATGCCTTCATAACTTGTGGTGATGAATTTCTTCATAACTCCCATATTTCGGGAGTAATTTGAGAAAATGTGAAATTTTACTATGAAAATGAGTGTATCGAGCTCTCTCCCTCCTGATTCCGGGCTTGTTTCAAGTAGCGGTCTCTAATATCATAATGCTAATACTAAGAGCTATATTTAATACTAAGACACATAGTGCGCCAAATGTGCACTTTCTGGGATAAAGAGTGATGTTTATTTTATAACACATTTTTTTTATTTTTTGTTTATTTTGTTGATTAAAACCGTTTTTCTAAAGGTTTACCTTATTACAATAACATTTCTGAGCAGCCAATTAGAGAAGATATAAGCTAATTAGGATATATAATTAGGGACTTAAGGTTTACATATAAAACTGATGCACTAATGATTACTGATAAGAACATTGCTATTATTTAATTACTAAATGGCTGTAATACACTAATTTAGCATGCATCATTTACTAATTATCACAATAACTAATTACCTTGCAATATTTAACAAAGGATACCTGGGATACCTGGATTTTATATAAATAGGTCACTATTAGTAACTTTAAAATCAGTGTTGATTTACACCTCGTTGTATCCAAGCTAATCTCGCAATGTATTTTCCAAATTTTAATACAAATCTTGATATTCACGTTGCTTACTTACTTGGCTTACTTCTCGATGTTGTGAAACAAGGCAGTGGATCCACCAACAATGGCAACTCGGCAAGGAGATTTTTTGAAAACTACACTAAATCTGCTGAACTGACCGGAATAGATGCTATGCTTTTAAGAAAAATCTGTGTGATCTTGCAGTGTATTTCATCAGGAGAGAAGATCAACGTAACTAAATTCCGAGAGTTCTGCTTTGATACTGCTAAGCTTTACGTGGAGTTATACCCATGGTATTATATGCCTTCTTCACTTCATAAAATTTTAATGCATGGGCCAGACATAGTTCAGAACATGTCAATTGTGCCCATTGGTTTTCTATCCGAAGAGGCATCTGAGGCTAGAAATAAAGATTTTAGAAAATATAGAGAGGGGCATTCTCGAAAGCATAGCAGTATCTCATGCAATGAAGATATTATGCACAATCTTTTACTGTCTTCTGATCCACTTGTTACAAGTATCCGTCCAAAAGGAAATAAGTTTGTAAAAAAATCTTCTTTTAAGGAATTTTATGAGCTTACGGATTCTGAGAAAAGTGATATCGAATTTGTTAACATAAATGATTTAGCGGACATCGATTCTGAATTTGAATTAATTGATGATGATGATGATGACGAAGATAATTAAATGATGTTATTGTTTTAAAATGTGTAACTTAGTAAATTAGAGCTTACATCTTAATTATTTATTGTACTTTTAATGAAACTAGGTAATTTATTATCAACTTACTTAAAAGTCATACTCTCATCAGTTCTTGTGAATATTTTTGTTAATATATATTTCTGTATATATATAATATATTTATACACCTCTTAATAAGTCTGTCTGCGGTTTAAAGTAAATACAAATGGGGAAAAAACGTTTTTTTTTTTAAATTTTCATTTCCTTTTATCCCAGAAAGTGCACATTTGGCGCACTATGTGTCTTAGTATTAAATATAGCTCTTAGTAATAGCATTACGATATTAGAGACCGCTACTTGAAACAAGCCCGGAATCAGGAGGGAGAGAGCTCGATACACTCATTTTCATAGTAAAATTTCACATTTTCTCAAATTACTCCCGAAATATGGGAGTTATGAAGAAATTCATCACCACAATTTATGAAGGCATTAAGTAATCGAATAAGATGGCATCATTAGTTTGTCATAATTTTACTCTTATTTTTCGGACATGTCTACGTCCAACCGCTCCCATACATTCGTTCCACTGTGCCACGTAAACTCACTTTTTATAATGAACAACTTGAGACTTTCCCCCGACAATCCAGAACCGTGAAACTTGTAAACAAAATTGCAAAAAAGCCGAATGTTTTGCAATAAATCTTGTTTTGCAACTATTTGTGCGGCTGTAATTACATATTTTGCAATAAAATTGAAACTGTCTGGGTTAAAAGTAAACTTTCTTTTAGCTGAATAACAGAATAGCTTTTATACAAAAAAAGGCTCTTAAATAAGGTACCTACTGAAAATATATGCTTCATAAAATGCACAAAATGACGCTAGAGAATGGCGTCCATTATCAGCTACTTGAGAGGAGTAGTCATGCTTGTACACAAGAGCAAATAAACATGAAACAACCGCAAGCGTCTAGATTGTGAGTGTGACATCCGCAACAGAAGCGGAATGCGAGCGCATTGCGCAACTTGTTTTGACGCAGCGACGGCGCGGGCGCAGCGAAACCTTCATTGCTTCATACAGATTACAGATACTGCTTGCTTTCCAGTCAAGTGTCAAGTAAGACAGGTTTGTACTCGTAAGTACGACCACTGATTTAATGTAAAGGATGAACGAGGCACAATTTTAATTGAATCTTCTTAGGAGCGCAATTTTTGATTTTTACTGACTTTGTATTTGAAACAATGTTGTTTTGTTACTAATTGTCTTGTCTCTAATTCGAGTACATATAAATAAAGCCTGCTTCATTTATTACTTATAACTTTTTCTGATATTTAAACTTATAAAGAATCTCAAATGCTACATAGCACCGTTTTATGACACTGTGTGAAATTCCGTAACAATACAATGAAACTTTCCAGGATTGCAATTCAATAAATCTGTCCCTCATACAGTATATTGTACATTTTCCTGTTGTTTTTGTCGCAATTTTACAAGATCTAACGTGAATTCAACGAACATTGGACTTCCGCAGATAATTAAAGCCGAATCATACCTATTTCTATGATATTTGAATGCCTACGTCAATAGATTATCGTGCAATAAATAATCTAATCATTCCCAATGTTATATTTGGAAGAATGCATTTTGTTTTTGTTTAATTTGTGCTTGTTGTAACCTACAAATATCGACGAATAATATAGTAGTTGCTGTTAGTAAGTACCTACTTAAGTACACATAAAGTATAGTAGGTAAGTTATGTGCTCCTTGAATTGTACGTAACCAGGTGGTCGTATCCGGCTGCGTGGAGTCTGCGCCCGCGCCGCGCTCGTGTCGACAGCCTTGCCGGAGGCGGTGTTTTTGCAAAACTATTGCAACAACAACGAGGCTACGATTGACTCTCTCTTTCTTGTCCTGTTGCGAATAACCGCTTGCTATTTAAACGCTATTGAAAGCAAGTTGTTGGTATTATTAAATCACTTTGTGAAGCATTTCTTAATTGTAAATGGTGGAGCCGTCTAGTCATAAAGAGTTATCTGCATTTTGTATCGGCAACATTTGCAGTTTTGCATCGGCAAGACATTAATTGCGACATAGAGATCTTAAAACGTGCATGCTAAACTAAAATTGACACAATTTGGTCATTATAGATCCTGGAAGCATCTCGAGAGGATAATAAAGCCGCGTGGGTCGGTCTTCAGGGTTAAGCAACGCTTACCGAGTTCGGTTCGTAGATGGGTGTGATACACTACATATCGGGACGTTTCCATGTCTCGGAACATCATTCTGTTAAACCATGGTTCCGTTAATTCGTAGGACTTTGACTGTCGTTAGAATTTTCGTCAGGACGTAGAGCTCCTCAAGTTCCAAGTTGAGCTCACGATAACTGACAAATGCTTGCACTGACTGATCTGGTCCACTCATTTCCTCAAAAGACCATTATCAGACACAAATCTGCATGGTTTTTACATAATCTGACCAAGATAATGTCTGGACTTTAAAAGAGACTGACCTCTGAGTTTGTTTCGGTGTTTCTATTCAGACTAGTCAGATAGCGAAATATAGACCTCATCTTCTTAAAAAAAAATGACATGTAAAAGTGTTTGTATGAACCCATTTAATTCAGAAGCCAAACAGTCTTACCTGCTAAGAGGTATCATGTTTTCCAGTAACTAATAGGTTGTGACAGTCAGATAGACAATGGGGCCAAGAGTACTTATCTGAATACCAGTGCCTAATATACGCATCTGCATATTTTAGATTGCAAGCCGAACCCAACGAACTTGGGAAAAGGTTAGTTACCTACCGACACGTCACCCAGACATTGTGAAAAATTTCATCGCACAGTATGTCTTGTGCTTATTTAAATTAAACACAAATGTAAAATCAAAGTAAACATTTGTACGTGTGTTCGCGAATATACTTAATCGAAACGTTGACATTGAGTTCGCATGTCGGTTAATTACACTTGTTAGTTAATACATATGCATAAACCGTTTGTCAATAAAATGTTGTTCGGAAACTTGTATAGTTAGCATAAGTACAACGTGTATGTGTAGGATGTACCCACTGTAAAAATAACAATAAAGAATATCGCTATGTCACGTTTAAAGTGGCGCCCGCCGCCTTAAGCGTAAATAAATAACGTCTCTTTTGAAATGACTCGGCGTTGTTTTGCACCGCTCATTTATAATTTGCAGCCCGCATCACGTTCAAACCGAATTCAGATATTAATGGACTTTCCTGGTTGATGTCATCTTATCGTGTTTTCATCCTCAGAACTTTGACTCATCTCTTTAAGGCAATGACTCTTGTTATTTACTGTTTCGTGCGTCTTGTGGTGAATGACAAGGCCTTATTTGTGTTTTGTTACTTGATTCTTCATTCTTGTGGCTAAGGAGAAGCTTGTGGCTAAATAATAATAGCCTCACGGATCGATCGAAGGTTAAGCTACGTTTGACGAGGTTGGTCCGTGGATGGGTAACCATTCATAACATATCAAGACTCCTACGTGATCGGAAAGCACGTACACTCTAAAAAATTGAAGCCAACTAAGAGAGATTTTCTCTTAGTTGACGTTAAATTGAATAACACAACTATGATATTATGCAACTCAACCATAGCTGATTAATTACAACAGCAAGTTGATTTGTGATTGAACGAACAATATAGGTATGTTTATTAATTCTAACATGTATTATTGTTGATTGTATCACTCTTAAACTTTTTTGTATGACTTATTCATTTTTATTTAGTCAACATAGACAAATACGTCTGTTGAATCAATTCAGAATAAAATAGTAAAAGCAATCAAATCAAATGGTAATTTCGATAAATTTTATTTATAAAATTACCGAACATGTCGTAGTTGATTTAACTAAGATCTGATAATTACATCAACTAAAATTTAATGTTACATTCTATTATAACTAAAACGTTGAATCGATTTTCATATTTGTTGAATTATTCATTCGATTGATCTATTTATTCAAGACTTCAAGAGATCCACCCTTCCCTATTCCTTCCTACCGGCTACCCCGCCCCGCACACGCGCGCGCGCGGCTGAGCTGAGAGCTCCGCACGCGCCGCTTAGTTCTGCTGTGCTCCCAGTGCTCCTATTCTAAGCATCTTTGTAGTATCAAGTAATTTCAGTGTTTATCAGTGTCGTTAAAGAGTATTTGGCATAACCGTCGATTAGATTAACTACTTAGCTACAAGTGCAGTGACTAATAAATTATAAGTGTAACATAGATGCTATTATTAAGGATTGAAATGGAAAACGTTAGCGAACTCCTCAAGACATGGGAGTTAAAGGCTCTAATACCAGTATCACCCGTAAGTATCTCACTCGATAGTTTATTTTTATGGTGCTGATTGAAAATGTAATAAACCCGGAGGCCCCCGGTTGATATTCATGTTGTGTAGGGAAATAGGTAGGGTTATAGGTAGGGTTTCGAGTTTGCTCCATATATTAATAACGAGAGAGAATTACAAGAAAAGTGGATGTGGGAACTCTCTCTCCCATTTTCACGTTTTCGCCTTGTTCTAATAACCTGTAGGTATGTAAGTAGTTACTATGTAATCCTGTGGAATTAAATATAACCCATACATAAAAACTATATTTGCATCAGTCACTAAATACCTACATGATCTGCTTTGTCTTATTTTAAGATAATTAGCCGTAATATTGTTTATAAGCATTCCCAATTATAATTCATTGAAATTGATACAGTATTGTTTTGGCATGATATAACTGACAGAAAATTAAAAATAAAAGTGTATTTTTCTGTTATTGTTCATTGTATTAATAAATATGCATTTTTATTTTCCAGATGCATATAGAATTTGATGCTGCACATGGTATTAACAAAGACAATTTGTTTATTAATTTTCCATTAAGTTTTGGAAATCAAGCTACAGGAACTGTTTAAAAGAAAAAAAACAACAGAACCATTTTTCGGTCACTCTTACCAATTGTAAGTATGAAAGAAATATCTATATACATTTATACTCCATCCGATTAGGTAGTTAACAAAAGGTAAACAATTTTGACATGTATTTTTAGTTAATAACGCAGTTTAAAAATAAAATGCAGCTGTAAACAAATTTAGATACAACAAAAACGATTACATGATCAATTTAAAAAATTCTTTAACAGTAGTTGTATTTAATTAATAAGCGTTTATGTAAAAAGACTTGTCAAGATTGTTTACATTTAGTTAACTACCTACTCGGATGGAGTATATGTGGTTTGCCGATGGGAAACTGCTATATAATATAACAATACAAAAGTTTTATTTTATTTGTTATTGTGATAATATTTGTTGCTTACTTCTTCTATTTTTTTTCAGCATCGAAAGAAGATTCATCGTTTTTATTAAACACTGCGACAGTTAAACAAAAGAAGAAACGCAGTTCGGATGCGGGTCAAAGCTGGAAACCAAGTAAAGTTGAAGCCCGGGAAGGCTTTATAAAGCACGTGAAATCGAGTGCAGAAATCCGTCAAGCAATCAAGCCCCAAAATGCAGAGAATGGCATCGACACATACCCACTACTCGTACAAAAGGGTTTTAAAAAATGTAATTTTCAGCATCAACTACAACTAAAAGATTTTTTTTTTAAATTAAACTAGATGACATTTTTCGCACAGGTCCTGTTATAGATTCGTTTTCAAAAAATCTAGATGAAAAACAATTATTTTGCTCCACTTTGAAAATATGTCAAAATAGTCATTAGTCAAAGTTCCTTGGGCTACTGTTACTTACACCCGCTATGTACTTTAAGCAATGGAAAAAAATCTAACCGCTCTGCGCTGTACTATTTAAGCATTCCATGAATATATTTTATTGTTTGTAATTATATTTTTGTTTAATTTTGACCAAATTTTTGTAGGTACCTAACATGTCAGCCACTTAGAAAAATGTTGTTAGACAAAATAGTTACCTATCGAGACAGTTTAAATATCCAAATAGAGTAGGTAAACATTCGTATTTTGGGAATAGAGAAAAAACGATCATGTTTTGATATCTTTTATTAATAAATTGCTCTCAATTCAGACAGTATTCTGGGTCTGATCTTGAGGTGCTAGGTTCTTTAATTGGATCAGCACTTCAAATGCGTAAATAAGAGCACAGTGTTTAGTGATATTTATAAATACAACCATTAACCCCGATTTCTGAAATGCCGGTAAAATTTTGAGAAATGTTAAATCTCATGTCAAGTGATATGATTGGTTGGCATTTTGATCATCGTTAAAATTAACGAATCACAAGAGGTGATACTCATAGGTATATTAAAATTTGACCGGGATTTCAGAAACCGGAGGTAAGGGTTGTATTTATAAAAAAACACTTAATACTGGCTCCTAAATACGCATTTGAAGTGCTGACCCAATTAATAGATTGACGCTAGTTAATGAGACAAAGTGTCTCAATACATTCGATTAAGAGTAACTTTGCTGGCTTAATAATGTTTCATATTAGTAACTAACAAGATTAATAGCTTATTCAAATAAACAAATTGATTGATATGAATATTAAGAGATTTAACTTGAACAAGTTCATAGTTGAATTGATTATGGTAAAATAGTTTAATAGTAATTCAAATAATTAAAATAACCAAGGTCTTAGCTGAGTCTACGAAGATGACTTAGTTAAACTTACCAAGTTCTTAGTCGAATCTACGAAGATGCATTTGTTGCAATGACCAAGTCCTTAGTCAAATTTAGTAATCATAAGTAGTTATAGTAGTCATTTTCAGATTTATATTGACCAAGATTATAGATGAATCTATTATGTTGTATTTGTCATAATGGTCATTTTTATGTTGACTTTGACTAAGGTTCTAATTGTTCTAGTTAAGAAGCAGATAGTAAGAGCAATCAAAATCACCTTATTTGATTTATCTAACGTCTTGTTAGGCTCGTATGGAATCAAGATGCTTGATTGCAATAATCACAATCCTGTTAGGAGCAATCAAATTTTTTTTAGAGTGTAAAGCGGTTGGTCCCGGCTGTCAATCGTACATCTATGACAGTCGTTACAGATAGTCAGAAGCCCGAAAATCTGACAACCAGTTTAACCAAGGGGTATCATGTTACCCAGTTACTGGGTTGTGGAGGTCCGATAGGCAGTCGCTTCATGTAAAACACTGGTATTTAGCTGCATTCGGTTAAGCTGGAAGCCGACCCCAACATAGTAGGGAGAAGGCTAGGCGATGATGACTAGCTTCTTCATCACGGATATCTCTTCATTCTCATCATTCTTTAAGCCGTATTTATTGAATGCTGTTCAATACTTGTTGCTCCTGTTGTAGCTTTCTTGTTGACGCCTCGACAGCTGCTGTTAGTGACGGTATTGTCAAGACTTTCCATCACAAGAGTGTTACTGTTTATTCAAACTACAAACATAGTTGACGTGTGGAAACCGATGACTTTGAAAAGGGGTAGAAGTAAAACAAAACTCAATTTATTTCTCGAATTTTAATAGAACTCTGCCGTCACTTATACCTGTGGATATTTCTCTGTTAATGTTAATGTCCTATTAATAAAGCAATGTATCTATCAGTAAAACGTTAACAATACGTACGTATAAATCCCGTAGTAAGTAATATCATTGCCTCGAATTCCGCCGACCACTTGTCATTAAAACAACTTTTTCGAAAATATACGACAAGGAAAACGATTTCCTTTGAATCTTTTTTACAGCTCTCGTTAGAGTCCTCACGTGCTTGGTATATTAATTCCTTGCTTTGTTGAGTGGCGCTGAGCTGCTATGTTCGGCGCTGAGCTGCGTTGAGCGGCGCTGAGCTGCGTTGAGCTTGGCCCACTTCTAACCGCAGTGTTATTTATCGACGACTTTCCTCTTTTCATACTGCCGTTCCCGTAAACGTTTCGTAATCAAAGTACTTTAACTGTTAAGTGTTAACTGTTACTTAACTATCGGATTTCATAAATTCATTGTGACATTTCCTTATTCGTACTTTTCCTTTTGTTTTTGTTAACTACAAATTGTGTGTGTTTTATTATTATTTATTTGAGAATTAAGTTTTGTGTTCAAATTGACATTTGGGTGGGTATATAAATAGCCGTTCATTAAAAGGTAAAGTTTAAATCGAAACCTGTAAAAACATAAAATTAAAGTGTCTATATTTGTAAAGACACAAAACAGCTTTTTATTAAATGCATAATTAAGGAACTATACGGTAGATTATTAAATACAAAAAAAAAGTTATTTGTCTGTCTGTTTGGGAGCTAATCTCCAGAACGGTTTGACAGATATTGACGAGGGATTCACGGCCAGAAAGCGCAGATAAATAAGATAGACCGTAAGTAACATGCTTTTATTTTAGAAAAAGAATTAAGGTTCCAAAAAAATGCAAAAAAGTCATGGGCACAGCTAGTATCAAGTGAGTTTTTGTATTAAGTATCTTTTATTCGGTGCATAGTTCGTGTTTTTGACGAGTGCAGCAGTGTCTTGTTTGACGCGAACGACCACAGCTAGGTCGCCGCGCGCGCCACTGTCACTCACCGCTCACGTTGTTTCTTCTCTGGCCGTTGTAACATCAATTTACGTAACATTGAAATGTGCACAGCTGTTGCAAACTAAACAATGAACGTTTTCATAATACGCTGTTTACTTAGCATTCATTTTATTTTCTCATTAGGTACTTAAGTAATAAATAAGTTTCTCGAAAAATCTTTTTTATACTTTTTGTTGATAGTGGTTTTATTTTCTTCTGCTCCTATCAATTATCAGCAATTTCATCATACAGGTTGTTGTCAAATATTTTGAAACGCCCTGCTATGCCTGTTGCAATAAAACCGTGGTGTGTAATTTACACGCGATCCACAGTGGCTACATAACTCGACTCCACCACAACTTGTGTCAATCAAGTCAACCTACACCGGACTCTTTCGAAATTGTGTCACAGTGGTTGGTGGGGCTTCTCACCTCGCAGGCGCCGACTGCTCCACTACGTCGCCTCGCGCCGCGCCGGCGTTCACAACTGGGCTAAGGTCGCGACTGTGCATTTTTCATGTAACCTGTATACGAGTACACGGCATTGTTACATTCCAAATCCATTCATATACAGACAGAACGAGTTTTGTACTTAAAAATCCAGTTTAGAGAGTTGTCACAAATAATTCACACATATGTAGCTCTCTAACACACACAAAGATTGCTACCAGCTCAAAATCCACTAGTATTATTTTACTTTTCTCATAGCCCACGCTTATAGCTTTAAGAATTACGTAAATCATCTAGCTGGTTTGAAAACATACTTTTCAACCTGAACCGCGCATTCCATTTCAATACATAACAAACATATTAAGTTTAGTAATTGATATCTAAATGGGAGCTCTTTACAAAAAGCCTTATTTATATAATTGTTTGAATTTTGTAGGAATGTATGTTTAAGTTCTGCGAACATTAATATGTAAATAACAAAACTAAATGCCATTAATTAAGTCAATTAGCCTATTAAACAATCGGTATTTTGGGTCAATTTAATAAATCTGGAAATGTTTCAACCGTTCGAGTTTTGATGTCATAATTCAATTTTGGAAATAGATCTATGTCTTAAATGGTTACATGTTGTATTTTTGATGCAGGATAACATGTTGGCATAATATCCACCGAGGAATGTGAATGATTTAGGACTGGGATAAAAAACTAAACAAAGCTAAATCTAAAAACACTTTCATGTTAGAGTGCGACGCGATGCGGCTGCGCTGAGCTGCGACTGCGTTACAAAACTGGGTCAGCGAGTAAAACAAGCCACGCTTGATACGGGCTCGTAATATGCTTATCCTACTGGCGCCGCCGCTGCGCCGGTGCAACCTACCACTAAAACATTTTATAGGGCAATTTGGAACACCCAAACACGATGCTGGTTAAGCTATTCTAAGATCGGATAACATGCTCGTAGAAGTGAGATTTTGTGTGATTTATTAGAATACCAATAGAGAATTCAAATAACAAGATAACTCAGAAACATAAGCCTTCATTCTTTCGACAAGTCAAATAGAATTGACTTATATTTAGTGGAAGAGGCTCGTAGTAATGAGTCGGGTGTCGGGACGGGCGCGCCGCTCCTCCCGCATGAATCATGCCGTACCTTGCGCCCAGCCAGCAGACGCAGCCGGAATGTAGGTCACCTGCTCGCGATGGTTTGTTTGGGTCGGTGGCTCCCCCAAATTAGAATGTGTTAATAATACGACAACCTTTGCTTACAGCGTCTCGCACGTCACGTTTTACATCACGCTATTTTTATCAGCAGTTAAACATTATCAGCATGCAGTGGCATCTCGATGACACTAAATACTCTGCTCTCGCCCACTATATTCTACTCCGAGATACTCACCCATTGCTTTCTGAAGTTTCTAATGACAATTTAATGCCAATTATTGCAATGTGAAACTACTATGCAGTTGCCGCGGTAATAATTTATTTATATCTGGCGGAAAAATGCATAATCTGCTGCACGTTGATTTTCCTGTTAAATCTTGCAACAGGAAAATAAATATTATTAAAGTAAGAAACTGACGACTGATTTCTAGTAAGATAATAAGGAAAGACCGTTCTTCGAAGTAAGCATAACGTGCGAAGTTTTGTTTGTATAAGGCATAAGTGCGGTTTGCTTGCCAACTCGCGAAGGTAAGTATTCTCGGAATGTTTCTTCGATATTGTCATGGCTGGTATGCACATATTACTCAGTACTGGCATTCCGCAATCAGATATCGATTGACCACATCGTCGAGGTAGGTAGTTATTCAAGCTGCTCCGTAATTTTGCTGCATCTACTGGCCTGGTAGGAAATAGGTCAGTCGCCCACGCGGCCGCAGTGCCCGTTTGTTTGGGTCGCCTTTATTGATCAAGCTTCTCGGAGCTTCAAGCTGTGCGCACGCAGGCCACCCCAGCTTCTGCATAAACTTGGCTATGCAGACTACTTATTACTTCAATGCTCAACTTACGTTACACTTCTATACATATGTATAGGACGTAGTACAACGACTTAGGTACATTATGCAGGAAAAACGGAAATTCAATAATTTCAGTTGCTTCATCGGGACCAATTCATTTCGCCAAAAGATTTTAGCGATGATCAAATCCCTAAAATATGTTAAGAATTATATTTGTGAGTTGTTAAGGACGTAACAGGGCGGAACCGACACGGGTAGGTCAAATAGGAGACAGACACACACCCCCGCTATAATCTTTATGTTGAGTTCACATGACAACGATACATTACGCGGACTTCGCCAGACAGGGCTCCGGTGGGATCCCGCCACGAGGTTACACCAATTATTTATTGTTATTCATGCAGGAAGACCTCTATGTAAAGTAAACCGAAAACATCGCCAAATTGATTGATTTTACTTTTGAAGTAACGTAATCCTCCTATAATAGGAAACGAAAATGTTTCAAAGCTTGAGGAAAAATAAATGAAATGAGGTAAAGTCACAGTCGAAAAGCTTTTGAAACACGATGTAGGTACTCTTGTTATCCTGTTCCTATCGTTACGGACATGCCGACAGAAGAATAGCCACACGCAGGTCGCAATACCCACGCCACTGTTAAAACCACGTGGGGATTTTGTAATTAGCAAGTGTTTACAGTACGAAAATATATCGGAATTAGGATCTTATTATTAATAGTAGAAGTGTCAAGTAATTAATCATAATCAATTTGTGTCACTCAACTATTATACCATGGCGCTATAAAAATAGATCTGATGTAAAAAACATAAACTGAAATACATGTAGTCAGAAATTTAAAAACGGTTGAAAGAAGAACCTTAACAAATAAAATAAAACGTTTTTCAAATAAAATCAATAAGCTTTATTTACTTTGAAGTTTAAAATAATTATCAGCTTCTATGACTTGACGAGAAATTAATTAAAAAATCATTAGAAGCTTATTTAGCCACAGTTTCGAAATTGGATGCATCTCTGATTTCCGATAGCCGGTTACTGGCTTCTAAAAACATTCAATACTTACTTTAAACGGGACTATATGTACTGGGATACTTGTGTCCTGCTGGACACAAGTCTATGAGTTTAGTTTATAGTATAGATGGCGAGACTTGGGATCATAGTATTTCTGTGACATTTTTTCACATGTTCTTAAAACTCTGCGAGCTTCGACCAACTGTAGCGTCACCACGTGGCTCTCTATGTCGATCATGAAAACGATTCTTCAGTGCGACACAGATAAAAAAAATATAATGGCGTCGTTAGTACACAAGGTAGATGATATAAATCTGCAATTAAAACATTAAATATTAGTTTCCTATTTAGCAACATAATATGTATCTGGCCACATACACATACTTCGGCATGGGATATTCTGTGCCCTCAGTGAATACATGGCTGTATGATACGTGTCGCAGTATAAGCTACGAGCTGACTTGCTGACCTGTCCCAGGAAGTAGGCCATGGCTGTTGGCGTTAGGTCGCCAGCGCCAATCGTGATTGCACTCATAATTCCGCACTATAGCAAAATACTCTACCAATGTCGAAAATATAATAACATTTAATGACTGTTGCTATAATACCTGCATAACTTTGTGATGGCATTTTAATTACTTTAAGTATTGTAATTTGTGGTGTCAATGTCAAATAAATACTTGTTCGTAAAAGAACGCTAATCATAAACACTTTACATCGTTTGTTTTTTTGCCATTTTGTTTGTTTAGAACTTATCGTTAAGTTTCAGGTAAAAGATTGATAAAAAACTTGTTAGTACCTACTTAAGTGTTTTATGTTCGTGTAATTTAAAATAAATATCATTAAACTAACTATATGAGGTAAGTTTAATTCAGCTTGCTTGCCCAATGTATCCAAAAAACTCGCTTAGATGCACCGTACTATGTCACTGATGAAAATATTACCTAAACATGTTTACCCAGCCAATAAATAGTGGCTATTGTGGAAGTAATCGTTGCTTTTGGGCGGCCACGTGGCCATCACCCACGTGGTTCGATTGGTCGATGAATCCGTACTCCGTAGTAGCCTTGTACCTTGTACACATAAATTACTTATTTACTTTAGTAGAAACCTGAATTTATCATGCTTCTTTTCTGTACTTAATTAAGTACTTAATTAAGCCTTTACCAAATATTGTTAATTTAATTTAATTTATTTCTTTACGGCTGGATTAAAAGTTTGAATTCTAACCAGATTAAAGTTGCTGAAAGGCCTGTGTAAACATAGCCCAGTATGATATCCGTAATATTGGGAAGAATAAGTTTCATGGTCGGATATTTGTTGAATTTTAATATGACACAATTGCAGATCATTTATCGTCTAGCATGTATAGCCCCGCGCCTGCGCTGCATGGCCGTGTTTCCGCGCCACCCTCATTCTAGAGTTCGATCGCGCTACGTAGACGGTACGTGAAACGTAATCGTAAGTAGGTCGCTGGCTGGTGATGCGCGCGCAGGCTGCCGCGGCCGTCGCCCCCTTGCACCCCGGGCCCCCCGCACCGCCACTACGACGTCACTATTGATCGTGCACGTGGCGCCGTAAGTGACGTAGAGCCTGGCGCGTCCGATAGTACACCCACCCCCTGTCTGCCCCCGTCGCGTACCTTGCCACTTGCCACCCTTCATCCCTGAAGCTAGCGCCCATCCCACTTTATCTGCATACTGCAATTACGATGCCATGCACTATTTAATTGTAGTACTAACGATGTCCACAATTTTGTTTGAACTTGGCGGGTCTGTGATGATCATTTTAGAAATGTGGAAAATAATAATGCCTTTCTATGGTATAATTTTCCTACCTGGCAATTTGTTTTGTAGGTCTCTTACGGTAATATTGTATCTTCAGCCGGTCCGCGTTAAAACGTTAGGTCTTTACGTTATAACTTTGAAAGTTATTAATTTTGTAAGTTACATACCACAACTTGTTATTGTGAAAATACTGATCTACCTATCAGATTATATCGACTTGTTATTGTAGTGCTTTGGTTACCTGGAACTGATAAAATAGCATCAGATCAAAGTGCGATTTCTAGTTATTTTTAGTTTGCACAATCGAGTGACGTCAACATTCTATGTTTCATAGAAATACTCCTATGACTATGACTTAACAATGGAACAATTTATTTTACTTGTTTTCCCGTATGTCACTACTTAGCGATAACAGTGTAATATTTAGATAAATGTTCATGCCAGATAAGGTAATTAAAGTTCTTGTTTGTTTACTTTCACGTGGCACAATGTTATGTTGTGGGATTTCCGCAAACAGTGGACATCGTTGTACGAACACGAACAGTCTTATGTCGCTGTGATCATCCGCAATGTTTGTCCACGTGTCACAAATTTTGTGGCTTTATTTACTCATTCTAGGTGTGATTTCAATAGAAACAAGCCACCATTCGCAACGTTACTTTGGGTGTAGCTAAAACAAGCAACGAGACTTACTTTAAATACGTTCAAATGGTACACTACTGTTTTATTTATTTACGTAATCGTAGGTGCTCGTTAGGATTATTATAATTTAATCCCTTTTAGGTGAACACTTTCAAAGTCTGCCCTTAGTGCTAACTTCCGTCATATAAGAACCTTCCGTCATTTTGCATTACAAAATCTCATGCTACACTTCGTACTGCACTCAGCGGTTTAGGCTGTCCGCTGACTGCTAGTGGAACAATAAACGAATGTAAGAAAAAACGACTACGTGTGCACACTATGGTCTCAGTTATTTATCATTCCTGCTCACGAGATCCTTACAAATGTTACCAACACGTGTTTGAAACTGTTTCAGACACGTGCTTTTACTATTTGAAACCCGTTCAAAAGATGAATGAATTCATAACGGAGCCTGCGAGTATGCGCCGGCCGTATATCGATTTGAAACTGTGTCTTGCATTATGTCGGGAACAATACAAACCGCATAGTCGGCTAATCTTAGATTTCACGTGAGTACTAGGAGCTCATAGCACAATGGAGACCTAGCTTGTGTGTGAACACAATTTGCATGTGCGTAACAGTCGGCTTAGGCGCGCCCTACATAACGCCCTTCACTTTACAACAGAATGCATTTAGCATTGTTTACGTAACACAGCACTTATAGCGCTGCAAGGAAATCGTTATAATCCTCTTACTTAGACACTTTGTTCTTTAATCAAAAACCTTGTTCTACATAACTAGGTTTCCACAATTATATCACCACATTGTGTAATGTTTTGAAACGTACACGTGAATACGGTTTATCATCTCGAAATAGAGCCTGTGCAGCACTGGTATCTTATCAATCTTAATTTAAATCAAAGCAAGTATTTCTATAAATGTAATTAATTATTATCTCTTATGACACTTACAATGTCCGATTATGTAGTAGGTTAGACATAAGGACGGACAGTAGCATAGGAAACCTAGTATGTTAAGCAGAACTAGACTTAAGCTGAAGCAAACCACAGCCGACCTAATGCGTTGGCGCCACTTGTAACCATATACCATATAGGTCAACATGTACTCTGTGGCGTAGACCTTCTTGCTGTACTTACGAGAAATAGACACTGTGTGTGAGCTATCCTTGTCTTTGTTTAGTATGATCATAATAATATGTATACATATACCAGCGGTTTACTGTCCCTTTGCATGGTAAAGGCCTCTTCTCATGCAACGAAGGCTCGAGCATTGATCACTGTATTCATCACGCTTTCTCAAGCTAGATTCGCGATTTCAGACTTATATTGACTATAAGTTCTTTTCTCACAATGTTTGCCTTTACCGATGTCAATGATTTCTAGAGGGTCCTTAACTTTTGAGCCATAACGACATATGTATCAGTATCAGTCATCTAGTATGATCATGATGATAATACTTTATTCGTAAATTACTAATGAACTCATAGAAAGATGATGTTTGGCTATTTCCGTCGTATGACGACAGGTACACGTCATACCTGAAACGTGCGAGAGATAAAGTAACAAACAAAACAGTAATGAAAAATATCCTGGAATTGTTTTTTATACTGTTGTGTACATTCACTACGAAATAACAAGCGAATTTATAAAAAAAAGATGGGATTGAGTATTCTTTATTGCATCATAAAAACTTACAAATAACTCCTTATATAGCCACATAAGGATTTACAATAGGCGGCCTTAACTCTAAAAGCTCTCTCTTACAGAGTCTTTGAGTAAGAAAAGACTTATATATTATAATATAATAATTTATTTATTCGAAGTCCACTTCTCAGGCCACAATATTAGTTAGTTAGTAATCACTCAATACTATGTTAGTTCATATAAATATGCAACAAATCAATCCATTACTTCTGAACTAGTGGGTTCCATTATCTTAAAGATCAAGTATTCAACTTCTTGGCAAATCGTTTAATTTTTACCGATTTATTAGTAACATAACTTAACATAATCACCTATAACCCCCGAAGGGCTAGGCATCGGTGTACCTGTAGCCTACATTCACATTTTGCTAGTTATAATTAATAATAATAAAACTAGGAATAAGTACCATGTAATAGGGGGCGAGCCTATTGCCATCAATAGGTCATGGATCTAGACTCCGGGCAGCTACTAAGAAAACATTGTTAACAATTTCCTTATTTATCATTATGTATCTTGTATGTGGGTAGTTAAAACAAGCGTTTAATGGCAAAATATAGGGGTTCCTCCTTTATTTATTGCAAAAAAATATGACAAGTATTTAGGAATGCACACAGAGTAGAAACCACTGCTGAATCTTGAGAGACAGAATTTTTGTTATTCTGCTAGAAAGAAAGCATCATGGTCACCTGCTTAATCACCCGAAATAATCCCTTAATCCAATTTTACAACATCCACGTGGATAGAAGGGGTGATTTATTCGGGTGTGTAACGATTGACATAATAACAAAATATCTAACATTCATTTGACATAATTTCAGTTAACATAATTTTGTTTAACATAACGATCAGTTGACATAATGAATTGTTGATATAATTTCATTTTACCTAATTTTATATGGTATTATAAACATTTTCTATAATGCACATTTGAACTAATATTCAGTTAGTATAATATTTAGGTAGTATAATGTTTAAATTCTATAGTAACGTTAAATGTAATTTTGAAACGTCTATGGTTGGCGAATCATGTGGGTTAGGTTAGGTTAGAACCATGACCATCAGCGCGCGAAGGCGAGCGGGCGTGCCACGGTAGCGGCCGCCAAGCGCCTGATCCCTTCTATTGTTGGTGAATCATGTGGGTTAGGTTAGGTTAGAACCATGACCATTAGCGCGCGAAGGCGAGCGAGCGAAGCGAGCGTGCTGCGGCAGCGGCCGCCAAGCGCCAGATCTCTTCTATTGTTGGTGAATCATTTAGGTTAGATGAGGTTATTACAGTATGATGTTTTCTGATATTTACTTATTCACTACATAATTTGGGCAGAAAATGAGTAAATATGAAAATTAGGTCAACTGCACGTTATATTAAAAGAATATTATACATATTGAAAATTATATAAAATGAACGTTATACTAAATGTTATTATGTTAAATGAATAATATATAATATGAAACATTAGGTCATATGAATTTATGTCATTTGATATTATGTCATATGAAAATTATGTCATATGAACGTTAGTTCAAGTGAAATTAGAGCATTTGTTATTATGCCAAACATTACACACCCGATTTATTCTTAGCCAAGTACCTACAGTAGGACACAATACAACTGTCTGCAGTAAAACTTTAGCCATTAGTTGGCCTAGCGTAGTACGGAGTTCCTATAGAATGTAAGGACAGTTTATAATGGTTTTGTTCCCATTGACGTGCGGCCTATCGTACAGAGATCAGCTCATCAAGCTACATCAATCTATCGAATGTCTTTCATAGTTTTTTAAACTTTGTTACTAAAGTTGAAGGTTCAAGTTCAATTAAGAAAATTGGACTATACCTACATACAGTGCGAAATAAAAATAATAAAATCGGTAAGGAAGCTTAAGTAAAGGAGCTTGCTCAGTTCTCACTCGTCACGATCTAAGCTCAAGAACTTTGAGAACTTTTTGATTTACTCAATAAATGATTCTTGATGACTGCCAAGTTTATGAACCAATATTATTTATTTAAATATCGGAGTTTAGTTCATGATCCAGGACAACTCAGGGTACATATTTTTCATCGACTTAAACTGATTTTAAACGAAAGATGGTGCTTATGTACTTTTTAAGGAAAAATCTAAGTGGGTTTGGAAGTGTAACGCTGGCCCTTTAGAGAGTATACTTTATATTCAAATGTGATAGCTGGTGTTCTTTCTTTTTGTCACTCGGCAACTATTTTTCCTGTGAATATCATGATATGTCATGACATTCATAGGAATGTAATGTCATGATAAGATTACACTTACAATAATACGTATATATGAAATATTTCACTTTTCCCACTGTGTTTATTACTCTACTCTGCATTCAATCTAATAGGGTGAAATAGAAATATGAGTTTTTCAAGGGTTTTTACAGTTTTAAGCAAAAACCCAACGAAAAATAATTACGCTAGGTGGATTAAAATCATGTACAGAACTCATGGTGTTAGCATGTGCCTTTCATCCTTTAATTGAAGTCCCTTATTTTCACCCCCTTAAAGGTTGATTTTCTCAGTCCTTTAATAATTCACGGCTGCGTAGTAAAATTGCTGCTGTCCAAAATTCATGTTTCTGCCTTTAGAGGTTTGGGTTTCGCTAGTTATGTTACACTGAAATTATGCTGTAATGTCTGTAACTTCTATAACTCAACTTTGTTTCTCTCTGTTTGTATGTGAATATACAATTACAAGTAATTACAGATATTTTGTTTTAAAAATGGTTTTTTGTGATGAATGGATAGTGATGGTGATAGTATAATATACTTGGGAGCAAATAAAACTAGACACTTGCCTTCTTACACGCATTATGGTTACCTATTATTTTTATTAAAAAAGGCATCGATTTGAACCTTATGCAGCCTAAAATGACAATTAAATAGCCCTTTTGACCATATAAGGAATAAATTGATACGTTTTATATTACCAAGAATTTTGATCATTATGTAAAAAACGTGTAAAAAGACTGTGGCTTCATTTACTTGCAAACAAGTGTATATACTAACTATACTCTCGCCATTACTATGTTAGTATGCACTAACACTCATCAAATATAAAAGTAATATTATAAAAAAAACAGTTTAAAATGTACGTTTATGTTAAAATTATGTTTAACATAAGCATTCTATACGACAGGTACCTTTACCTTATTTTATCACAAGGATTCCGACCTTCATTTGGCATAATTGTGCAATGTTTGTATGACTCGATAAATCTTTGATAAAAGTCGAATTAAATAAATATTTGGCAGGCAAGGGTAGAGGTAGGGTCTGTAGTGATGATGACATGGTTCCATAAATGTACAAAATTCACAATATTTACTTACTTATGTAATAATAATAATAAAATAATAAAAATGTTTATTTTCTTCCACAAAAACACTTATAACTAAAACTTAAAAATGGAAAAACAGAAATAGTAAATATTACAATGTATTTGTGGGAGACTGGTGCCTAAACTAAGCCGCAACTTGTATTTCAGGACACCAGGGACTCCCCCCTATAGGCAACTTAAGTCTTGATTTGAATTAAAATTGATAAAAATTAAAATTGATTTATAAATAAGAAAACAGTTCATTTAATATGTATGTAAAATTACAGTTTCAGTTACAAAAGCGGAAAATTACATTTTTATTAAATAAGTAAAATTATTGAAAGTTATAATCATAATTAATTAATTAAAATTCATGTAAAGTTACATTTTAATATTACAAAAATGAATTTACATTTTTTTTTTTTTTTTTTTTTTTTATAGCAATTGAGGGCATGCTGTTTGTTGAAAACTAGGAAGAAACAATCATAATACTAACATCTTAAAGAGCATGTATAATGTGTGTGTGTGTGCGTGTGTGTGTGTGTATATGTGTGTGAGTGTGTGCATGTGCAATGTAGAAAGGGTGAGAGGGTATGTGAGTGGGTTCATAATTAACTAGATGAAAAAGTAAAAGAAATATGGCATAAGATAGGATACATTATTTAATTCCCATTACGATTTTATAACTAGTAGCTCTTCTGTTTTTGAGTAGTTCAATTTTAGTAACCAGTTTGTCAAAACCAGTTTGCATTTAGATTTATTGAAAATAAAAATACCCAATTCTTTATTTAATTTATTGTAGAGTTCCGGTCCTCGAAAAGTATGAAATTTTTGGGCAAAACCTTTTTTAGATTGAAAGGTGCTACATATTGCATAGTGCCTCCTCGTTGTTAATTTAGAAGGATCGAAAGAGGCTGGGTCCGAATGCTGCCTCAGAATAGTAAAAAGAATGTAAATTTGTCTAACAGTTAGAACCTGGGCTTCCTGATACAGTGTGGTAGTGGGGAAGAGTCGTGGTTTTGAGAGGCCTACTTTCAGAATCAACCTTTGGGCTCTCTCAATTTCCAACATTTTCGTTTTCCCGGCACCTCCCCAAGTTGTTACGCAATACGACAGTATGGATTGGACAAGTGCAAAATAAACCATTTTAAGTGTATCACCATTAGCTACTTGTCTAAGCTGTTTGAAAATATAAGTAAGTTTCCTTACCCTTTTACTTAAGTTGTGAATGTGCTCATCAAAGGACAATCTTCTATCAATGGTTACACCCAAATAGCGAATACTTTGAGTCGATTGTATACTTGAGCAGGCGCATTGGTTCAAAGGAGGGAATGAACACCGATGAACGCATAAAGGAGGTTTGTCCTGAAAGAAGGTCTCTACACTCCTGATAGTAAAAGGAATATATTTGGTTTTATCTGCATTAAGTGTGAGCGAGTTTGCAGCAAGCCAGTGACAGACTGTGTTTAGACCTGATTGAGCGAAGGAATATACTTCTTCCCAAGATTTTCCGTAGAAAGTGAGAGTTGTGTCATCTGCGTAAGATATTATTTTGCAGTTTTCAAGATTAAGTTGACATAGCTCGTTTATGTAACACAGAAACAAAGTAGGGCCAAGAATACTTCCTTGAGGAACTCCGTACTCGATAGGAAGTTCATCACTCAGATGGTCACCTATTCTTACACGCTGCGTACGATCCGATAAATAGCTCGCTATCAATGTCAATTCATTTCCCCGTATTCCCATATTAGTTAATTTACAAATTAGGGTGGGGATAGAGACTGTGTCAAATGCTTTGGCAAGGTCGAGAAAGATAGTTAGGCATTTTTTGTTTCTGTCTATGTTCCTCACCACGAATTCAGAAAAAATGTGAACAGCCTCATCAGTGGACCTGCGTGCTCGAAATCCATATTGTGTTTCAGCAAGAATTTTATTTGACTCTAAGAAATTCACTAGTCTATGATTAATAGTACGCTCGAACACTTTTGATAATGAAGAAAGGATAGAGATGGGCCTATAATTATTGACACAGTCTGTATCCCCTGCCTTATATATGGGTATCACAATTGATTGTTTAAGCGCACTAGGAAAAACACCTGCATCAAAGCACCGATTAATAAGATCAGTGATAACAGGAGCCACCAAATCTACAACATTTTGCAGTAGCTTAGATGAGATTTTGTCCCACCCAGGTGAGCATTCATTCTTTAAATTTAAGATTGCAGTTTTAACTTCTTTAATATCCACTTTGAGTAGCACGAATGAGTTGCTAGGGGAGGTGGCCCTGATGTCAGCGGGTTCATTGAAGGGTGGAACATTCGAGGGTATGCGTTTAGCGAGTACCTTTCCAATAGTAGAAAAGAAGCTATTGACATTATTAACAGATGATTGAGGACTTAGATCTGAATGTAGTAGCTCCTCAGGAAATTCACGATTTCTATTAGAACCTGTTATAGTTTTTATAGAGTCCCATAACAGTTTTGAGTTACCTTTAGCCATATTTAGTTGGTTTTGTTCATAATTTTGTTTTAGACTTTTAAGGAGATTGTTGCAATAGTTCCTATAACGTTTGTATGTTTTACTCAAGATTTCATTTTTAGGTTGTTTTTTAGTTTTAGTATGCATATTGTCCCTATTTTTAATGCATCTCAGTAGTCCTGGCGTTATCCAGGGTTTTAAGGTAATTTTATTACGTGGCATCGTAACAATCACCGTATGTTGCTCCGTTAGATTTGACAACAATTCGATAAACCTATTTGTTGCCAGGTTTAAGTCATTTTCAGCATAAACTTGACTAAAATCTAATTTTGAGCAGTCAGTGATTATCCCGGTCCAGTTCAGCTTCCTGACCACCCCACTGTTTAAGGGTTTTTTTGAGCCTCTGTGCTTGACACAAAATAAAATAGCATCATGATCAGTTATTGAGGTGTGAAGATTAAATGTATAGGACTGTAACTTGCTCTTAACTAAAACATGATCCAGGCAACTATTCCCTCTTGTAGGTAGGTTATGTGCAGGTAGTAGACCATGAAATGAGGTAATATCTAGATATGACGAAACATCCGAATCAGCATTCAATATATTTACATTAATGTCACCTACAATTATTATATTTTGAAATGATTTCAACTGTTCAAGAATGTTATGGAGTGATTGCAGGAAGGTATCTAAATTTCTAAAGGACGGTGACCTGTAAATTGCCACAATAACTATGTTAGTCCCAAATTTAATTAGCAAACAGTTGCATTCACAAAGCAGTGGTTCTTCTATCGTGTAATTATGTTCGTTTCTGACCATGACTACCACTCCATCATTTTGATTATAAGTTCGGTTCGTTTTATAAGACTTATATCCATCTACAGTAGGGAGATCAGATACCTGACGGAGCCAGCACTCGGACAACACTAGAACGTCGCATTCAAAGCCAAATCTAGTCAGAAGTACTGAGAGTTCATTAAAATTACAATTGATACTACGTATATTCTGTTGTAATATTTTTAGGTAGTTTGAAGCTGTTGGTATGTATTTGGAGCAGTGCTCTGGGTTACAATGTAAAGACACAGAAGCATTAAATTGATCTAAATTATCTAATAAATTATTGACAGCAGCGAATGTTGACAAAGAGATATCTCGTAGGACAATTTGAGAAGGAATTTATAAGTTTAATACTATTTTTATTTCTGAATATTATTAACACTAAGATGTAAGTTGCACAGAGCTCGAAACTAGTGCCCCTAATTGGTAAACATAAACATAGATTCAACCAAACTGGTGTACAGGGAACATAGCCAATGTCCCTTTCTAATATTTGTTTATCTCCACGGAACCAACACATGATTTTAGGTAAGAATAGGTGTGTGTATGTGTGTTGTATGTTTGAATTTGTGTACTTAATGCCAATTGTTGAGAATAGGAAAAAAGATGTGGTATGTATTGTGTGCAGTGTATTGACATACGTTCTTAGACATATTTTAAAAATAGAAAACAGTTTAGCCGAAAACATGAACAGTCATATAATATTGTCTAAATCTACAGTATTTTTAATGTGAATGGGTGAGTCACCCTCCCTCTTACGTATATATATTCTTCCAAAAGAAATCCAGCATCCATTAAAACCTCTTCTTTTTGTGAGTTGTCTGGACAAGTAGAATAGCTGTTGTGACTTCACTGTCAGAGAATCAGATACATAAATATTACGGGGGGCTCCTTTAATCTTAATGTCGTTGGTGTTTAATGCCAGCCCTTTTTTTATTTTCTGTGATTTATTGTATTTGATCATTGAACCAATAAATTCAGTCTTTCTAGCAACAGTTGTAAAGTCAACTACAACAGCCTCAGTTTTAGATTTTGTTCTGTAAATGTCGCGTATTTCTGTTGTGTTTACATTTTGGTTAAGTTGAATCGCTGATCCCAATTCCATAACCATACCTATGAGTTGTTGCTTTGTCTCCGGCTCAGTCTTAGGAATATTGCGTATCTCGAGGGCCGAGGCTTTAGACGTTTTTTCATAATATTCCAACTTTTGTTCCAAGGAATAAATTTGTTGTTTTGATGTTTTGTTTTCTTGTTGGAGGTGCTCAATTTTCGACAATGATTCATCATATTTTGTGGTCACAAATTCAACCGACTTCTTTAATTCAGAGTGCAATTCTTTGATAATGTTTAATGACTGATTAAGAATATCAAATTTTTGGTTTTGTTGATCTTGAAATGATGTAAACATTATTTTCATTTGTGCCGTAAAGTTCTCGAGACATTCCGAATGTTCGTCATCAAGTCTTCGTTTATATCTTCTCGTGACATTTACCTGTCCTTCAACATTGTCAGGAATATTCAATGCCGAATCCGAACACGATTGCGTCCTATTTAATTCGACAAAGTTTGGTGGAGTACGCTGCTGTTCCATTTTATAGTAGTATATTTTGTAGTATTATATCTTTAGAAAACCAGAAACAACAATTTAAGGATTCACAAAAAGAGGTGTAGATTCCTAGAATCGAACCACCGCTGCACTGCGTTTCAGTCGTAGTATTTATAACTGGACCAACTAGTAGTTAAGTAAGCAGTTTGAAATAATGGTGCGATAGCTAAGCGACGAACGTCAGTTCGTATTCGTAAGGATCAAAGGTCAGTTCTTTGTTTAGATGGTTAACACACGCCACATGTTTTGTCCTTTTAGAAAACGCACTTTTTAGTTGTATTTTTGGTAATATTCACTGGTTAATAGCTGTTAGATTTAATGTCTTATTTATTTAAAGTACCTTTTCACTGGATTTTTGTAGAATTATACTTTAATTACAGTATTTTGATCCAACTTGACACTTGCTTAGGCACTGTTTAGAAAAGTTAGGTTTATGTCTTTCACTTTACGAATTAGGTTTTGTCCACACTTGTACCTATTCTTTGTTGGTTTATGTAAACCTACATGAACTCAATAGCCTTAGCTGTAAATTCGTCCTATGTTATTTTGCACCTACTCCAACGTATATCGTCACAATCGTTCACTATTGACGTGCGGCAGTAAACCTCTGTCGGTAATAAAAAAACGTGACGTTACGTACGTAAAATAAATGTTTTATTAAACAAAACAAGTTAAATTTGAACGCGAATCCATTAAAATGTTACGTGAGTGAAGGGTTGCGCAATGTTTTCATTAGAGCCTGTAACTGAAAAGGTACATCCGCCCACTTGACGCTCTCCGCTCGCGGTGCACGGCGCGGGTCGCGTGACTCGGGAAATTGCGCACTTTGTACGCTTGTATAACCTTAATGATTGCTTCTAAGGCTATTTCAATGTGACGTCAGTAATACGTTAAATAGGGTGTTTGACAGAATACGAACATCACGAACATCACAGTTAGATTATAAAAAATAATACACAAGTATTTTTTTTTATCTTTTTCAAATTGATTGAAAACTGCTTAGATTAAGCGCATTAATGTTGAGGAGAGGGGGCTTGTAACATCATTATCTAGTATAGACTGTACTGGCTAGTGACGTTATGCGATATTTTGACTCGATGTATCGCCGTTATTTTTTGATTACGTAAAAAAAGAAAAAATATTGTGTCGAATATTTTCTTGTTATCTAAATGGGGGACTAAAAACTACAAAAAAATCAAGTAGTCCATTATGCCGTGGCAAGGGTACGAAATGACTGTGTGTTTGCTCAACAATAAAACACAAACAATGAGAATGAAAACACATTGAGCAACGTTGCTGTAATGATGTTCTTGGCGTTACCTGGTACGTTTTCAGTTGTTGCTATAAATAACTTTATTGATGTTTGGTAACTGCGCAGTTTGTCTATGCTATAAGCTCTGTCCACTTTGTAGGGAAGTTAGTGGTTGAATAAAAATCGTGTTATACTTACGTAAAGTTTGTGCTGCACTATTATTAAACATTATATTGCTCCGTTCCGCCTGCAGTGCACGAGGCCGTGGGTGGAGCTGAACTTTACACCCACTACCCTACTCCCACGGTAGCTTAAAGAACTTTAATTTGAATTCCATCAAATAATAAAAAGCTTGCAAGAAACTAGCGTCATAACAGGATATTTATTTTAAAACCTTTTGCTTGTGGGTTTATCTATAATTCTCTTATTTCTCAGCTGAATATTATCCTAAATGTATCCGTCTAATGTATCGTTTCTCCTGCACAGATTCGTTTTTTTTAACGGAATAACATTTGGGAAAAAAGCATTAATAGAAACGGTCGAAGAATGTAACTTTCCCGTTCATTTGGTAGTTGAAATGGTATAACTCTAAATTCGGAAGTCTGTGGCTTTGGTGGGTTTGTCTTACTCATGATGGGCCACCGACTTCCGAATTTAGAGTTATTTTACACCGTTTAGTGTTTTTTTGAAGTCGGTTTTATTTTTTGCAAAAAACTTTTTTATTTTTCCATTTTTAGTTGTTACCATAAAAACATTTGCCATGAATTTATTTTATATTGTTAATTGTTAACAATACATGTCATCATCATAGGGTTTTCCAGTAATCCCTAATAAATTAAAATTAACATACCTAACTGACGAAATCTAGGTATATTGTACCCACCTGCGTACCCCTCAGAGCATACAGGCGTGATGATACGTCATTATGTTGTATAAACAATAAACACCCAAGCGATTCCAGCAATCACGACAGATTTGCCGTTCATTTTTGAAGAGTTCCGTTGTATATCTCCGAAGATCAGCACCAGATCTTCACCAAATTAAAATGGGACCACCTCAGGAGTAAACTCTTTCAAATAAAAAAAGAATTTTGAGAATCGGTCCACAAATGGGGGAGAAATCAGGTAACATACATAAAAAAAAAAAAATAAAAAAAATACATACACACGAACATAGAACCTCCTCCTTTTTTGAAAGTCGGTTAAAAATAGAAATCCAGTCGGTCGTATTTCGCTCGTATGATATAACATTGCATCAGTCGGATTTAGGTCAAGCTACGCTGCAGCGGAAAGGCCAAAGGTCGTGGTGCACTGCAGCTGCGGGGCGTGGGTGTGTTCCGAGGGTTGGAGGCGGCAGGTAGGCGCCTGGAGTAGGCGAGCTGAGGGGGCGCGTACGCCAACGTTACATAACTCTACAGCGGTAGGTATACGTATTTTACTTGCCGAGTTCCGTTAACACCGAAGGTTGCTGCGCATAAGGTCGTCCGTCTGGGTCACGACACAAACCGTGTCGCGCCGTATTTACGACTATATTTTCTAAGTAATAGTAAAATCTTCTACTTCTACTGTCGTTTAATGTTGATAGCTATTCATAGCTTTTAAAGAAACATACGACTTTTACGGTTAAGGACTGATTTCTCCGTGGACCAAAAAGGACGTCTGACAGTCTTGGTACCTATGGAATAACTTAGAAACAAACTTAAAATATTATATTCGCTTATGATAAGACTTGTACTATACTAAATATACTTAGTCTAACGAATCAAGTAGGTACGTCAATACGTACCTGAATTTAACTGAACTGCAGTGCGATTCTGTTAAAATCACCGCGTGAAAATATAGGCGTAGTGAGGGCGAATTGAGCTGTCATTCCATACTAATGCAAGGTATTGACAGTTCACTTCACTCAAGTTTTCACGGCGTGACCTTTACTGAATCGACCGACTGTATTCAAAATGGAATAAAAGTTCAGTCGGATTCGACCTAATTGTGTAACCAATAATGAAAACTTAAGAACTATTTCAATTGTAAACTATTTTTAACCGACTTCAAAAAAAGGAGGAGGTTCTCAATTCGGTTGTATATTTTTTTTTTTTTTTAGGGTTTGTTACCTCAGTACTCCGTCATTTATGGACCGATTTTCAAAATTCTTTTTTTGTTTTATAGGGTATACTAACAGATTGGTCCCATTTGTATCAAAACTCATACCTGATGAGGGATCTTCGAGGAATTGAGGGAACTCCTCAAAAATATAGGCACACATGCACCGATTTCAACATTTTTAGTAACAAATCAAGCATTTTCATTTAGAAAGTATCATTTGGTGAAGAAAAACTGTTGAAGAAGACAGGCAACGGAGCTCTTCAACGCATAACAGCAAATTATTCGCGATTGCTATAGTCAGATGTCTATGCTGAGCTTTTGTATTTCCACAACATAACATTACGCCATTCTATTTTAAAAGGGGCCGGCAGAGATGTACAGATTAATGTTTAGGGATAGAACTTCTTTAGCAATTGTTATCCAATTTCAATGATTCTTTCAAGTTTTGAAAGACTTTCTTTACATACAAATAAACTAAAAATTACAAAATAAAAACTTTTTTACAAAAAAAACAACCGACTTCTTAAAAAAAAACTAACAGGTGAAAAATAACTCCAGTTTCGGAAGTCGGTGGCCAATAATGAACAAAACAAAACCACCAAAGCCACAGACTTCCGAAACTGGAGTTATTTTTCACCTGTTAGTTTTTTTTTAAGAAGTCGGTTGTTTTTTTAAAAGTACCTAGTATTCCAGTGATGGTCTATAAAGCCTGTAAAGTGTTGTTGTGTATGTGTAGTAATAGTATCCGTTATCTCTTCCTCGTATCTACGATGTGGGTTAACTATCTGTTGTTTTCATTGTGCATTTTATCTACTTATCGCAATACTTATGTTAGATTTCATTCGAGTAGGTATGTTTTGGAACTTAACGTAACGAAACTTCAAACTCAACTGTTCGTCATTTACGAGTACGGTGCACTCTGACATCGCATGGCAGAATTGTGAACCACGAAATATAATCTCTTAATATAAAATAACTTCTAAAGGCGTCTAAGCGAAGCCTACGCTACTGCTACGACGCATTGCCTACGCTTTGTCAACTATGTAGGTGGGCCTACGCTGCGTCTACTACGCGGCTCTACGCCTGTACTACGTCGTATTGCCTTCGTGGCGTCTTCTACGCGGGCCTACGCAGCTACGGTGCTACAACGACGAATTGCCTATGCGTCTACTACGCGGCTCTACGCCGGTACTACGCCGTATTGCCTACGTTGCGTCTTCTACGCGGGCCTACGCAGCTACGGTGCTACAGCGACGAATTACCTATGATGCGTGTACTAAGCGGCTCTACGCCGCCGGTACTACACCGTATTGCCTACGTTGCGTCTTCTACGCAGGGCTACGCAGTTACCGTGCTGCAACAACGAATTACCTATGCGTGTACTACGCGGGTCTACGCCGCTACTACGCCGCAATGCCTAATTAGAAATACCTACCCTGCGCCTACAACGTTTCATAAGCGTAGGTGTTTAAATAAATTTCTTTTTTTCGGACAAAGAGATCCATAGATCGTTAGTTACAAACATAAAATTGATTACCCAGTATAATTTAACGTTTATTGTACAAAATGAAGTGGTCAAACCATGGTTAACGGAATCCTTGTATATCGCGAACCAAAAGTGGTCCAAGGGCAAATAATAGTTTCCTTTGCGTTGGTATTTCCTAACGCGTAATAGTATTTTTTACGAATTTACTATCAATCACTATTAAGCTACGTTTTGCAGATTGTGATACTACTGTGATTATTTATCATGCTCCTTTCTGATCATCAACTCATCACCTCCTTACAGCATGCCTGCTATCTAAAGATAACACCTACGGAATTTCGTTTCACATAATTTGATATGCAATGAATTATTTTTATTACATATGTGTTGTCCTTTAATCATTGTTATCACCATATTGATAACATCTTCTAGATATGCAAAAAAATAACCACTTTACTTGCAAAAAGGTATTTCTGAAATTGTTGTGGTCGTAGGATTTCCCCGTTCGGTTGTGCGTCATCTGTGTATCGTACTGTACACAGCTTAATGAAGGACTTTGTAGTTACCACACTATTTATAGCATAGTTATTTTAAAATGAGTAAAAACCTAGTAAATAACAAGATTAAATCAGTATTGTTTGTTATTTATTACTTAGTTCAGTGAGCTTTGAGCCCGTGCAGTCTGTCCGGCCCTCGACTGTAGACTTTTAAAGATCACAGCGCTCATGGGTTTCAACAACTTTCACCCTGAAAACAAAATTGAAAATAATTACGTCATAGTTCATACAAAAACTGATTTGTTGATCTAGTAGTCGCAAGCGTCGATCCTGAAGTCGGATGAAGTATTATTGAGATTTTCCATTTGGGAGTTTGGAGTAGCAGCCCGGAATATTGAAATGTACCCGATTATCAATACGCTCGCCTCCTACATGGGACTATAAAATAACTGATGAAATGTGTTTGCACTACAGATACATCTCTACCTAATCCTTCGAAATTACAGGAGTGGTGTTATGTTATCTATACATATTTTATTTATTTATTTATCTATACTAATATTATAAAGAGGAAAGGTTTGATTGTTTGTTTGTTTGCATTGAATGGGCTCCGAAACTACTGGACCGATTTGAAAAATTCTTTCACCGTTAGGAAGCTACACTATCTCCGGGTGACATAGGCTACTTTATATCCCTGTGTTCCTAAGGGAACGGGAACTACGCGGGTGAAACCACGTTACTTCTGCTAGTGTTTTATACGAGTATAACATTATGTCCTGTTAGCACTGATTACTGAAATTCTAAGATTTGGTTGGCGCCGGCGCTTTAGTCTGGCGATGACAAATCTGATATTGAATAGGAAAACGATGTTTCATCGTCCTGTAAAAACCAGATAGCTCATCTTAGCGAGGGCTGAAGTGTTGTTATTGCTGATATAAATATCTTATGCATGACTAATCTTTGTTGCTTATATGTTTCATGAATCATAGTTCAAAGTACCTAAAACAGCTTCAGTTTGTTATTATGACTGGACCTCAGTTCAGTGTTCAATTCGCACAGTAGTCTCTTTTACTTCAATATAAAAAGGGGCTCGTGGCGAATTAGAACTTACGGGTTGATATTCAAGATTAAGCGACAAATGCCGAGCTTGGTCAGTAGATGGATTACAATCAAATACATCGGTACCAAAATCCGCGTTGCTTCAGTTAGCACGCTAAAGAAACAGTCGTAGTAGGTTGTTACAAGTCTGAAAGTCTAACGATAAGTCTTAGCAAGTCGCAATATCGTGTTTTCTGGGTTACTGGGTTGTTAAGGTCAAATATTCAGTAGAAAAATACTGGTATGGATCCGGTTACGTAGAGAGCTTCCCACAACATGGTTGGGAAAGCCTTGGCACAGGATTACAAGAGGAGATCCACCGTTGTGGGCATTGTGGGCATATCCGCAACCAACCCTTCTTAAGGTCGATAAGCTAATGTTTATAACCAATGCCCCAATAGTTGTAAATATTCAGGCTTTCTGTTCATATTTTGAAGTACCTAAGGTGATAAACTTTCAACCCTTACGTAAAAAAAATGAAACATTTTGAATTAATACAGATCTTGTTGATGCATTCATGTATAGAACCATTAAGGGCCTCAATCTTGTGGAGCTAAAACATTTCTGCAATGTATCGATTGTAGGAAATACGTAGTCCGACTCGCGCTTGACGAATTTTTGAGTGGCCGTGATCACAACCTTTTTTGAGGCCTGAATCTGTGCCTGCGAGATTATGATGATAAAGTTATACTTTTACCTACAAAACAATGGACTTTGTAATTCGAATTCGTATTTATTCATGCCATTATTTGCAAACCACATAAATAAAAAGTCTATTTTTTTTCTTTTTTTCATTATTTACCTGTTTGTTTGTAGTTGCTACTTACGTCAATAAACCATATAAGGACACACATAACTACATTTAGGTTGTGTAAAAAACATGTTTTTGTATTTGCCCTGAAATATCCTTAAACTTCAATGGCAGCATTCCTGTTTTTTTTTTATTCCGAATTAGTTTTTAATTGCAGATCAGTAAGAATCTGATAAACCTTCTTCGCCCCCCTAGAACGGAGAACATCCATAAGGATTTATCGCCCCGAGATATTTAAAAACTCATCCTTTTCGAGACACATTCAGTTGCTTTGCTTGCTACCAAGGAAATTCTCGAATCGATCTACAAAATAATAACACCTATGAATCTTTTAAAAAAATGGTTATCCGTTCAATCAAGTTCTAACGCAAACTATCAATAGATAAGTTTACTGATACCAAATTTGACAAAGTTAAAATTAAGTGCTGAGTCACACAAACGAGGAATTTTTTCCAAGAACGATTTAACGATCTTGCAATTAAATATATGTTTTTCCTGTCTATGACCACTGAATTTGTTATTGGCAAAAAAATGTAATTGCTCAATTGAAAACATGGGATGACTAAGAATCCATGAATACTTGTTGTTTATTTATTTATTATTGGGCTTCGTAACAATGTGGTCACCTTATTTTTTTTTAATACATGAAGGACTTACAGCTAACAAAAACACAACAAATAAGAAAGCAAGCGTCACCAGAATGCCAATTACAAGGCCTTGCGTTTAGAATTACAATTAAAAATCAAATAAGTAAGACGCGATCACAGACAGCAGCATACTCAAATTTATAAAAGAAAAAAAAAAAGACAAAAGTAAAAAGAAAACTGCTTAAAAAAACCGCTGTCACTTAAAAAATTGGAGCCTTAAGCACCTTCTTGCAGAGTTCACACTAGTTAAAAAAGGATCCAATTCATGTCGCTTGCATATCTCATTAAAATTTCTGCTTGCACGCACAAGATAGCTGTTCTGCCTATAATTCGACATTCATTACCTAAGCTATTATCACATTATTGCTGATTGTTACTTTGTTCTTTTTACATAGTGAACTTAAGTATAAGCGTCTCATTCCTTACAGTAAAGCACAACATGCACTACTTCACCGTTTTATAGGTTACTAGCCGCCCCATGCAAACTTTGTTCGGCATTAGAATCAATTAATTAGTTTTAACGTCCTATTCACAGACCTACTGAATATTTCAAAAGAATCGGTCAAGACGTTTCGGAGGAGTTTAGTTACAAACACATGACAATCTTATATAATAGATTAACTTATTTTTTTATTAATTGATAATTATTATGATTGATTGATTTATTGTTCTTATGACTTGTAAGAATCCCTTATCAATAAAAATACTTTGACTACTATAAAACCTCCTTTTTCACACATTCATGGGAACTACAGATTATATAACTTTGATGCTGATTAATGCATAATAACCACACAAATATGTTTAATATAATGCATGTGTCATGTCATGATGTGTATTCTAACAATTTATAACAAATGAATACACAATACAGCTCAGTGGATAAATTCCATTCACGTAGTATACTCGGTACGGATTCCACAAAAGTGTAGGGCGCATTAATCGGACTCGGTACTGACGCAAGTTGTTTTGCTGACTTTACATTAGTCACTAGTTTATAAAGTATTTCGCAAGAAAAGGTGCCGTGTCCCCGTTTCACTTTGTAAACAAACATCGCCACGGTTCTGCAGGTTCACAACGTGTCTAAACGATCGTTTATGTGTTTAGTGTGTTCATTCCATAGTAATATTTCATCCGTGAGTGACATTAAATGAAGCAGTTCTGAACGACGAAATTATGACTGCGGAACCTTTGTTAGTGCTCAATATATTGCAGAGCTCGGTAAGTTAAAAGTTATTTACATTTCATATTTATTGTATATACTGATTTAAAATTCTTGTAGGTATCCTGAACGCCTGTAAGTACATACATTTACAAACAAATCGTTGTTGATGTTTATGTGTTTTGGCTCATTATTTGAATGTTTACTTATTTAGGGCACAGCTCACACTGATAAAAACTGTGTGTGCAGCCTACGGTCATATCTAAAATCTACATTTTACACAATAATACGTAAAACGACTTTTGAGGCCACAGTTACACTTGGCTATGAGTTCAGGAAATAGTACAATGAGTAGTCTGTAGTAGTTGTTCTATTTCTTCATTGTAAAAAACAGGATGTTTTGTCGACGCCAATCTCTATCGACAATCGTATTCGGTTAGCTGTCATAAACAATGGCGCTTTCGCATGCCTACACGTTCATAGTACGAGAAATACGAGTAGCGCACACTTATATATGTAGAAACAAATCACATCGGAAACTTCTTATAAGTACGTCGTGCGCTAAAGTTCTAAATCCCAGTTAGCACAAGCGTTTTTCCTACGCGCGTTGGATTCTTAACTCTTGGTACTGATCCCAGTGCGCGGAAGACAAAACGTCGCGTTCAAAAAGTAGTATTTATTTTCCACCTACAAGATCTTTAGCGCTAAGATAATTGTGTATGTTTTATTAATTGAATAGCCTTTATATGCTAACTCCAAAAAAAAATACACATTTTATCTTTGGACGATTGCGCCTTTAGCTTCATGTTTTCGTGCATCGGTTTTGTATACAATATTTTTTCTGATCCCCAATATACTCGCTCCCAAATTTTCCGCTCGAGGAGGGCCATTACCTAACACTGCCACCTTCTTACTTGTATGTGATACACTGTCTAATCAATTTTCTACTTTGTTTACTTTTAAATTCTTACTGCATTTAAGCTCTTCTCAAGTTGAAATGATTAAGTTGGAGTAGGTTTCATGGCCAAGTTATAGCTCTGAAATCGCCAATTGAGCAAGCGTCTTGATTAATGCTCGCTTCTTCTTTGTGCGAGAAGAGGCCTTTGCCTTGTAGTGGGACAGTAACTGGCTGGTGTTTTTATTTGTTTATTAGGCAAGTATGGGAAATTATAGGTTTGTTTTTTAATAACAAATGTATTGATTTAATGGCTGATGTGGACTAGAATAACAGTAGGGAAGAAGTACAATGATAATTTTGTTTACATTTATATTATATGGGGTTTTTCACAGTCATTAGCTTTGTTTTTTCCTCGAATGCTTGCTGTTTTACGGCTACACTACTAAATACAGTATTATCCTTTTCACACATTTTCATAATATAAATACCACAAATACCTAAAGCATTATGTGCGTGTTGTGTATGGAAACAGACAAAAACATATTACGGTCTTTTAAAATACCTTTCGAAAGACCAAAAAAATGTATAAGCCTGTTTCATTTTAACTTTAGGTCAACAGTAACGAATATCAATAAAAATCCATGTATGTAATGTACGTCTACATAACAGCAGTTGCGAGTTATCATTATGCCGGTAGTGGTTTCGTTTCGTATCGCAAAATTGGGAATTCCATAGTGCGCAAAACTAACGATAAAATAGATTTTCCTTGTAAGTAGGTATTACCTATAGTTCTTGAACTTTTTGCCAAACAAAAGTTTTAGAACAACCAAGTGCATTTCTCTATATAAAAATCTGTGTAGCTACCTGTGATGTTAGGGAAAAAGGGATATATGTTTATATTACCGCATAATTAATGTTAATTGTATGTGTATTAGGTACAACGTTGAGTTAGAAGTATAATAAAAATATTCGCAGAAATAATGTTCCAGTGATTCTCGCCCGAAATTACGTACTATACAGACGTCTAGACAAGACTCTTAGTTTATACATGTATAGTATTGTCTAGACAGGCCATGACCCTTTTAATATCAGAGTACTTGAATACTAAGGTAGACAAATTTCATGAGCGTACTACGAATTGACTGGGTGCGAGGTACTCGTACCCGGGGGTCACTAGCCCTAGCTAGTGAGCCCCGGGTACGAGTCCCCGGGACTTTACTTGTACTTGCCCCTAGCATGGTAGACAACAGGTGAAGGGTTCAAATCAATCAGATTACGTAAGTCCCCCACAAACAATTCCGTCTTATATCAATTTAACACTACGCTGCCTACACATTGATTTCATTATCTTTACTTCTATAATAGTATTATAAATTGACTGCCTCGTTGGTCTAGTAGTCGCAAGCCCTACTGCGGAGCATGAGGTCCCGGGTTCGATCCCCAGGTCGGGCAAAGTGTTATTGAGTTTTTCTATCTGGAATTTCTCAGTAGAAGCCTGGATTTGTGCCCGATTGATGACAAAAGGCTCGCCCCCTATTACATGGCACTTAAACATAACTGGCGAAATGTGGGTGTATAAACAGGTAGGTACCTACTCCTCTGCCTCGCCCTTCGGGGATTACAGGCGTGACGTTATGACGTTATGTATGTAATATTATAAAAGGTAAAGTTACTGAATTTGTGATGTTGTTGGGGATAATCTCTGGATGTATTGAACCAATTTTGGGAATACTTCTACTAATAGAAAGCCATATATTATTTGTGAGTGACAGAGGCTTTGCGATTATATCAATTTTGTTAACATGTGGATAAGTAGTGGGCTGCAATATTGTGAATACCACCTAGGAACCTATTTTATTGTTTTCAAAACTAAAAGGGGGTACAGAGGATGTTAAAATACGAAGTGCACGCGGACGAAGTCGCGAGTGAAGTTCTAGTGATGACATAACATTTATGGTAATAAAAAACAAAATTGTTGGGAGTAAAGTTATTTGAGCCACTTAGGGTTATTTAAAATACCAGGGTCACAGGATTCATATGCGCATCTAGTTTTTTCACGCACTAAGTACCAATGGGTTGGTGGACTCTTCACGTAAGCTGTTCTTTTTCAGGCCATAACATAAAAAAATTCAATCCAAGCACTTAGTTGTTGATATAAGCGATGCGGACAATTTGATTCCCTTTAATTATTTTTTCCTTTTTTACATCTACATAAGTAATACGTACTCATACTAAAGTTGTAGCTATATAATAATTTAACCAAGTTTATGAATTAAAATGTGTAATATATAATACCAATATATAATACAAACCTAGTAAGCTTCGGTGGACCTGGAAAACACCTAATGAAAAATCAAAGAATGAAATCGACTTTATAGCTACAAATGTAACAAAAAATATACAAAACGTAAACGTGATAAATAAATTGCATCACCCCAGTGACCATAGAATGGTTAGAATTACTCTAAATATAGAAAAAAACAGAAAATCTCGTGCTCACTATCGAGGAAAAGCATGAACAGAAAACGAAATCGAAAATAAAGACCTACCGTCCCTGTCCGACTGCGAAAATGACAGCGTGCACCAACTCAACAAGAAAATAGAGCTATTTTTACTAAAAGGCTACAAAAATCAATTTAAAGACCCAATTGAAAACAGAAATAAAGAAATTATAACAGAAGAACTAGAAACTTTAAAGATCGAAAAACACATATTAAAACACAAGAAAAACAAAACAAGGCATGAAAAGAAAAGACTGAGTACACTATACAGGACAATACATAAAAAAATAAAACAGAACATTAAAACGAGAAGACTAGATACAATTAGCAAATTCATAGAAGAAACAGGCGGGATAAAAAAGGCTTATAAAAAATTAGAAACTACCAAACATGTCATGACACAACTCCAAAATGCTTCAGGAAACACCGTCACACACAGGAAAGACCTAATGGCGATAGCTACACAGTTCTACAAGAACCTCTACACATGTGCAAATAAAAGTCACGAGAAACTAATATCTCAAAATGACACCCAAGAAACAGTACCATCTTTTTTAGAAAGCGAGATAGAGGTATCCATAACAAAACTAAAAACAGGAAAGAGCCCAGGACCTGACGGAGTCTCAAACGAAATGATAAAAGCTGCGAAAGAAAAGCTAATTAAACCACTTACAAAGCTCTTTAACTGCATCTTATTAACAAAAGAACTTCCAGAAACTTGGACATGTTCGGAAATAGCTCTACTTTATAAAAAAGGAGACCCCAAACTCATATCCAATTACAGGCCCATCAGTCTCATATCCTGCCTGTATAAATTATTTGCATCAACCCTACTAAGACGTATAACCACGAAAATTGATGAGAACCAACCCGTAGAGCAAGCGGGATTCATGAAAAATTTCTCTACCAATGACCACATACACACACTGAAAATAATAATCGAAAGATACATGGAATATGACCTCCCCCTATACGTTGCTTTTATAGATTACTCGAAAGCTTTCGACACAATTTCACATGACTCCATATGGCGGGCTTTAAGCCAACAAGGACTAGATCACGACTACATAGAACTTATCAAAGCGATCTACTTGAGAAGCACAACTAGAGTACGTCTAGACTCAAGAGGACCAACATTCCTAGTAGAGAGGGGGGTAAAGCAAGGTGATCCACTTTCCCCAAAGCTTTTCATAGCAGTCCTAGAATCCATATTCAGAAATATCGACTGGAATAATACGGGAATAAATATACATGGCAAGTACCTTTCACACCTCAGGTTTGCGGATGACATAGTTTTGCTGTCGGAAAACCCACACACACTGAACCAAATGATAGAGTCCCTTAGTTATCACAGCGAGGCCGTAGGGCTACAAATCAACTGGGACAAAACAAAAATTATGACCAATCGTGAAGAAACACCCATAACTATACAGTCCAAACCAATAGAACACGTCGCAGACTACATTTACCTTGGTCATCTAATATCAATGAAATCCTGTACAGAAAAAGAAATCGATCGCAGAGTGAAGAATACGTGGAACAAATACTGGGCTATGAAGGAAATCTTTAAAGGCCCCATACCCATAAAACTGAAAACGAAAGCGATGAACATCTGCCTTACGCCGGTTCTTACTTACGCATGTCAGACATGGCCTCTTAAGAAATCACTCTTAAATAAAATAAGAAGCTGCCAAAGAGGAATGGAACGGAGCTTCATGAACATTAAATTAAAAGATAGAGTTAAAAGTTCACTCATAAGAAAAAGAACAAAGGCGAGAGATGCGGTCGAACAGGTGCTGACACTAAAATGGAAATGGTCAGGTCACATTCAAAGAGCTAAGGATGAAAGATGGTCACACATTATTTCAAATTGGTACCCCATAAACAAAAAAAGAAGAAAGGGTAGACCTTCTAAAAGATGGAGTGACGACATCATTCAGATAGCCGGAGCCTTATGGCCCAGACGGGCAAAGGACAGAGCCACCTGGAACGGTTTGGAGGAGGCTTTCACCGCAATAGGCGGCCCTTACACCTAACATTACTAACCTTACTTAAGTACATAACTAACATTACTAACAAATAACTAAATAAGTACAACACACAAAATATAAATGTAAGGGATAAAAATAAAGCTAATAAATAAATAAAAAAATAAAAAAAAAAAAAAAAAATATATATATGTATATATAATATATATTCCACAAAATATTCCACAACTTTTCGCACAACACCATTTAGTCCCAAGTTAAGCTTGAGAGCTTGTGTTATGGGTACTAAACAGCTGATAAACATACTTATATATTTCTAAATACATACATATTATAGATAAATTACACCCAGACACAGAACAAATGATCGTGCTCATCACACAAACATTTGTCCTGGGTGGGAATCGAACCCACAACCTCCGGCATAACAGTCAGGGTCACTAACTACTAGACATACAGGCCAGTCAAAATATCATTTAATTAATTAAATTCCATGACCATGCCCATATAATATTAGTGTTTTCAAACTTGGGAATGAATTTTCGGCTTCCCTATTTAACTTCCTAACAAAACTCCTGCCGGCCAGATGTTTTGGGGAAGTCAGATTTCACGAGTATATACCGTTTTACAGAATAAAAACAAAAGTCTTCGATATAATTTGTTTTTGTACAATAGCACGAAAAGGTTAATGTTTACAACAACCTGCACTCTAAGAATTGTAGGTATGTCTGGTACCAAGGTGAAACTTAAGTCCAAAGTTAAGTCATGAGACGGTTCTCAGCATGCAATCATCAATTACGTGTTCTTGAGGCAATTAGTTACGAAACAAAATTATGTAGATATTTTATTATATTCGTAACAATTGACAATCTTATCGTTTATTGTCGTCATTGTAACAATGGCTACATTACTTTTATAACTGCCGATTAATTTTCAACTGTAAATGATGTGATGAAAATGTAAATATTCAAATTTTTCCTGATTTTTTCTGGTTTCACAAAGCAAACACTAATCTAGATAAGATCTGTATCCGAAGACAATTTAGAATGAGAACCAGGCAGTCATGACAACACAATAATGATAATATATTTATTTCCGACAAATACAAAACTAATTGTACATTTAGTTGCTGATGGCAATATTAACAAACAATATTTTTCTTTTATTTCGCTGTAAGTACTAGCTATTTAGACAATTGAAAAACAACATCATCATGGAATCAGTAATGATGATTCTCAGCAATTATTTTGTGTTTCCGCCTTATAATAACATGTTATTGTGCAATTGTTGTTCATGTGGCGTTATCTGTTTTCTGTATGTGTAAACACAAGCTAAAGTGCAGGTTGATCTTGTGTCATTAAGCAGTCACATTGGTTCCATGGCGCGATCACGTGCTGTTTTGGATCTCGTGAAGGACATCGACGGAGAATACTGTCTTTTGTATGACTGTTACTGAAATAAAGACGCAATGACGACCCTGACGACCTTGTTTGTTTACATACTCACATAATGTAAAATAATTACGGCTGCTCAAACGTAAAAAGTTTGGTGTGAACATTCGTAAATATTATGATGTTTAGACGCTAACATGATGAATCGATATCGTTTATGCTTGGCGGCAGGCGGCGCGGGCGCAGCGAGCCAGCGTATCATTCTGCAACGAAAACGTTTTAAATTAATGTCCAGCAATATTTAAAAAACTCGTCACTGTTTTTAACAATTTTATTTAAAGTAGTATTGATGAATGCTGTAAAATGCGGCCACATTTATGTTGCATAGTCGCCGTCTGTGATGTGTTTGAATGTTTTATTAGTGAGTAATATGTTTGTTTTTAATATATTTCTAAGCTGCCTGAGCATGCAAAATACGAAATAAATACAATCACGTGCGTATGCCTGTGGATTTGATCAAAATCAAGTTTTTTCTATCCTAAAGCATGAGGACTTTGTGATGCGTATGTATGTAGGTCGAAACAACATAATGTAATATTATGTATGTGTAAATGTTTCTTATTCGATTTGATACTTTTAATAAGCAATTTATTGGCCTCAAAATTTGCCAAAATGCCTAATTAAATACTAATGTTGTATAATAAAATATAACTCATTGAACTGGTTTTGATAAACGATCACAGTTCCGTGTCGTGATCGTGACACTAACGATTCGGTCTCACATAATAAATTTAAATAAATTCAGTTGAATTGAAATAAAACCCACAAAATGAAAGTGTTGTTGTAATACATAATAGCATGCACCACTTCCGGGGCTGTGGCTGCGCGGGCGCACGCGGACGAGCGCGGAGCGACACGGGCGCTACACGCGTGGGAACCGCGTAGGCACCACAGAGTTCCCACGTCCTATTGTCTCTGATCGGCTCACGGTCCAACCTTTGACACATCATATTCGACCTAAAAACCTGCAGACAGGTAAAGTAGTTACAGCCGCGTTAGATATTGTTATAAAGTCCACGTGTTATAGCGCTATGATGAAAGAGACTGTTATTATTACAGAGCGATCACGTTGTGTTGTTTATTAGATGAATAGGTATGCAGACTTGGCCGTTTACAGTGACCCAAAACGACTTGAAAAAACTAAGCCTTAATTAAGGGCAACGTTTAGTACGACAAAATTCGTACCAGAGATTAACAGTCTTTCAAGCATAATAAAAGAAGTATTGCACAGACGTCTTACTAAGTAGGTAATGAGCTCATATGGACAACGGTCTTTTAGATTTTTTTTCTAACTACTAGAATACTTACTTGCTAAGAAGAAACTCAGTCAACGAACTAATTTTCTCCTTAGCAATTAATAATAGGGAATATTTCGGAAAAACCTTGACAACAGGCCTTAAAATCGTTTTAGACCTTTGTAGACTGTCCACCCTGTATAATTATTATTCCAGATAAGATAATCGGTACAGCGAAATACGCAAAAAAATATCTAATAAGTACTTCTAAACAGCTTTACTAAATTAACAATGTTATCGTGTGTTGTGTTATGTAATTATTGTTTTAATATGTGTAGCGAAGACAATACGGTTTGCGTCGGCGCCGCCAAGGTCGGGGTCGTTGAACCTATTTACGTCTTTCAGCAAAGAGGCGCCGGGCGTCGTCGCGCCGCGCGCCGCGCGCCACCCCGTACGCGTACGTGGAAATAAACTGTCGCCGCGAACTAGATTACTTACCATGATAACTCGACACTATGTACAATTTTCACAACCAAACTTTCCAAGCAGCGATGAAACCATGATTGCTTTTAAAAATATTGTTTCCATAAATTGTGCTCGATTCCAACACATTTGTCCTGGGTTCGATTCCCACTTAGGACAAATGTTTGTGTGATGAGCACGATAATAAAATTTGTTCTGGGTTTGGGTGTAATTTATTTATTATGTGCATGTATTTAGAAATATATAAGTTTGTTTATCAGTTGATAATTAACCATAACACAAGCAGCTGCTTAGCTTGGAACGAGATGACGTTGTGTAAAAGTTGTGGAATATTTATTTATTTATAATTCTTAGCTTGCTAGTTTGAAGTCAAGATATTTTTGGGTTGCTGCCTACATTGTTTTGATGATTATACCTTCCAACAAATAAACCATATTATTCCGATAGTGAAAGATTTCATATCAATCAGATAAACCTTGTTTATGCAAACGCCCCCAGCACTGGTTACAGAAGTGATGATATTATGTATGATACATAATTTTTAATGGCTATGATTAATGCATTTTTTGTGTGATTTGGCGCCTCCTACGTAATTAAGCGTGTAAAATTCTGTATTGCGTTGTGAATGTTGTAATAGATGCAAAACTAAATAAGCGCGGGCTATCAATATTTGTTGTATCTCTGACGTCTTTCACCCGGCGCCATGTTTGTTCAAGCGGGCCTCACTACTAGATGCTCGGGTTTTGTGGCCTCATCGCTCTCATTGTGTTTACCGTCAATCAAAATATCATTTATTGCTACGACCGACTTTACTCCACACGGCCATTGCCACCATTTGACAAAGTTTGAAACGCCCCCATGTATTGTACAGTTTCTAGTTACTCTGGCTGTCTGGGTTTACATCTCTTATTGATACTCCACTTTGTTAATCTTTAACTAGATTGGACTTCACATAGAAGAGACGAACGAACGAACGAACGAATATCTATTTCGATTGAAATAGTGTCTTAAAGTCGTGGTCACAATTTTCCCAAATTCTGACAGTTCCGACGACTTCACGTATACATATATTATATCGTCACCGGTAAACTTCAGGTAACCATCTACCATCACGTGTATGAAGCATGTTTCAATTGACAATGATATTAAATGTACTGCGCAGTGGCTCTGGGCTGAAATGATACGACGTGTTTGTATATTTCATTGTTGAATAAAATCTCACATCATGCTGCCAAGAGTATAAACATAGGCTTTGCGTGGAAATCAGAAATATCTCAGTGTGAACGTAAACACCGTACCGTGGGCTGGGTACCGTGTACCCGGTGTACCCACGTCAAGCCCTGTGCTCACCCACCGCGACAAGTGGCGCAATGTTCGCCTATTACATACACCGTCAGATTTAGTTACAATCGCGTGGGTTTTCTCACGACGCGACGTTTCCCTTCAGTTTCATACTGGGTGATAAATTTAAAACGTGTAGTACGTAAGCACAGTTACGTAGTTACAATATACGTTTGTGTCAACGTAATTTGTTATATCATTATGTTCTGAAAAAATACACTACTGCGTGCTTAGTACACAAGACGGGGCTTTCAGCCTACTTATTTCGTTTAATTTTACCAATAAAAAAATACCTAAAAGTTTGAGCGTTTCATGCATATTTCCTGCATTTTTGATGCGGATAAAATAGACATTGGTTTTATAATGAAAATGAAGAGAAAAAGCAGTCACCCGTGCGTGGACTTCGTCCGGTCAGAGTTAGGTACTCGTTGTCAACGTTTTTACTTATTTTAAATAGCTGTATTTATTTATTTATGCTGTAGCTATGCGAAAGAGATACAGATTAAATTGATGACTCCATCAACAACAACAGATTCAATGTTTTTATCAAAAAAACAAGTCAATAGTCTTGCTTACATTCGAAAACATTTTAAGCTCGATAGGTAGTTGATTGTTATTGAGGAGACAGGAAGGAAATGAGTTGTACGCATTTGCGGTCAGATTGTTTGTGTTCCTGCTTGTTACATTTTCTTGCAAAAGAGTCCAGACCTATACGACGACGTTTCACGTACTAAGTAGGTACTTATTGTTTGCAAAAAAATCCGCTTCGAGAAGAAATTGAGTTTCAAAATTCGTAGCGATGAACTTTCTGTTCATCCTGAGTCATCCTGACAAGCACCTCAAAAGAACCTAACTTTTTAAAGTTTGGGAAGCTATAATATATCACATCGGTTACAATAAGTTGAATCAGAACACGTTCTTAGTTGAACGTATACCTACACGCATATTTGTGCAGACCTTGGAACAACTCACCATGCCATACCGGTGACTGACCGTCGGCTTGCCGGTTACTGACACCCGTCGCAAAAACTCCGCGCCAAATAACATGGATATTAACGTGCTCATGTGAAAACAACACACTGGATCGGTGCTTGGACCCTTGGAGAACCTGGCCTTCCGTGATGTCTTGCTAATTATACTTATGGGAAAGAAGTAAACATAGCTTTAAATTATATCATCCCAAAATTTACATCGTTTTTCACGATTCTATTGTTAGCTTAGCTATAGAGATGCATGACGAAACTAAAATAGTTACCGATTTTTTTTTTAATGTTTTAGGCATCGAATGATATCCGTCGGTTGGTTTGGAAAACAATTCGTTTATGGACATGAAAGCCACAATTTAATCATTTTATTTTTGTAGGTACCTACTTGCTTATATTTGTTACTTTTGGGTTTTTCCGTACACCACATTAGGATTAAAGCGAAAGCAAGCTCTTTAGGGATAAAAAATGTTGTTTTGTTGTGCTCATTCCTACATTCTCGTAAAATTAGCGGCCGGATTGCTCATTTTAGAAGTTGTTTTTATTACCTGTCAGTATGAACTCATTTCATTGTTGAGTGACAAAATTACACAACAACACAGGCAACATAGTGCCTACAGGAAAATAGTAAAAATAACAAAGTGTTTAATAATTTTATTGTTTTGAAAAAGTATATTAAAAAAATACTTACTGAGAACAATAAGTAACGGTCTGTCAACTGCCAATTTTATTTAATAAAATAAATTCTAATCTAAAACATCAGCGGAATGCATCGCAGGAAGTCATACAAATAACGAAGCTCGCATCATCAACCCGTTTGTTCTATTCCATGAGTTCTAAATCAGGATATAACGTAACGTTTCTAGCTAACAGAGATAAACAAAATCAATAATTTATAGTATGCAAATGTTTTGTCCAAAATAATGTAATCGTATTTTGTTCGTGCGTATTTGTGTATGTGGTGCAAGCGGCCGAGTATTTCCGGTGTAGTGCTGTGTGATGTGTTTGTGTCAGAGCGGAGTCCAGCGGAATATTCTCGGAGCCGTTTGCCGCGAGCGATGCCCCGTGTTTACTGTTTACAATCATTGTACCCCGCACACGCACATACAGTACTAAACTATAAGAAAGCCACTACTTACTTACTTTGTGGGGAACTGTAAATATAACAAACCGTTTTATTGGATCCACTTCATCGTACTCCATTGTCAAGAGATATTTATTTTCATGTCCATCTTAATGTTATGATATCATGATTGTAATAATAACATAGGCACATTAAGTTGTTATTTCATAACAAGCCATCAACATATCACGTTGTCCGTTTCAAAAATGTATGACCTCTAGATATAAAACAGTTTGAGCGTGAGTAAAATCGTGTGCTATGTTTACAAACACGACCTTCTGATAAATAGGTTATCAAGTGTTCACGTTGAATTTCTGTTTTATTAACCGGATGAATGAATATATCGGAAAAGGATCAGAATATCTTGGGTTCGTTTTTGCGAGAATGACGATATTGTTTACTGTTAGCGGAATTCCAAGAATGAAACACTAGTATACTCTGGCGTGTTCTATTATTAGTGAATGATGAGCTGCGTGATGGATGGATGACGCGGCCTCGCCGACGACGCCGACGCGTCGCTGCAGCTTGGCGCGGCGCCGGCGACGGCCGCGGTCCCGCCCCACGTCGCTTGTGACTTGTAGATCACGAGACGAAGGCGCCATATACTACTGCTTACTTACGTACACGTTGGACACATCTGTATTTAATATACAACAATTATGTTACACATGCCTTATCACGAGGTGACGTACCTACGTTTCGCGTACCAGTGATGTAATTTTGTGCTGATCGCGTGATACATACAGAATGAGAGCAACTTTTATTACAAAACCGACAGATGATGATGCAGGTCGTCTTTATAAATATCTAGATAGTCAAGCTGAAAATAGGTCTAAGACTAGAAACATAGGCTAGCTGGACTGATGCGAAGGTGGAAGTCAAAATAAATATTTGTTGAAAAGCTCATTCCTGAAAATAATTCATTCTGGTTCCAAACTAATAAACGTAGTACTTACAGTGGACAGTTAACATTACGATGCGTGTACTCATACCAGCACGAGCCCTGCTTACCAACCTGATCAAATTCTTGTGTATAAATTTGTCACCACAAACAACGTTACGTTGGCAGTTTTTTTGGGTTACTGGCGTCATGGCGTCATACTTTTTTCTTTCAGAGAAATGACAGAACAATAAAGATATTATTTATAATAGGGTCAGGTTAAAAACAGAGCGTGTGAGTGTCACAAGGCGACTGATTTGGTCGCGCGGTGCCTGCGCCTACGCAACTAGTGATTCATTCGTTTGGCCGCGCAACGGTAAACATTACCCTAATTACTGTACACTAGTGCAATGCGAACCGACCTAGCTATAACCGAAGAATGTTAGCGTGATCAACTGCGTAACGGTGACATACCTCTACAAATTGGTTGAGCCGCCAAAATAATGACTTACGTTAGCCCAGAAAGGTGACGAACAAACTAGTGAAATCTAGTAGTTCAGTGTGTTAATTAGTCACTCCTTTGACTTCTCCATATTCATAATATTATGATCAACATTATAATTATGCATTTTAATTAATCACCAAGATAAGCAAGTACTTAAGGAGCCATTATAAAATTATGATTTGCGGTTCACTGAATCACATTAGTCGGAGATTCAAATCGTTATAACTTTGTATAAAAACCAGATTACTGTGTTCTAGGTAATGCCTGTGCTGGTTATCTCACCGTTAATGATATAAAGGGTCATTTCCGTAAGTGGTTACCCGCTTATATGCCTATATGGTTTACCCAGTTATTAGCATTCCATGCTAATGGAGACGTGGGCAAAACCTATTCAATAGTTATTTTAAACTGTTCCTGTATAGACTGTATGTGTGTGCACTAGAACAAAGAAGGTAGTCTCCTTGTTTTTGTTGTGATATTCAAGGTCTACCATGGACAGAGGGATTATTTCGGTACTCGGGTACCTGCAGAAGGTTTTGTCCCAAAACCTTCTGCAGATGTTAGTTTATAAATGAACAGGTTAGCCTTTGAACGACTTTATTCCCAAGTAGTGTTTGTACGGTTCCTAAACGTAAATACACAAATCAATTGTAGGAAATATAAATATAAATAACCTTATACACAAGACTCTTATACGCAAAACCTATTCAATAGTTATTTTAAACTGTTCCTGTATAGACTGTATGTGTGTGCACTAGAACAAAGAAGGTAGTCTCCTTGTTTTTGTTGTGATATTCAAGGTCTACCATGGACAGAGGGATTATTTCGGTACTCGGGTACCTGCAGAAGGTTTTGTCCCAAAACCTTCTGCAGATGTTAGTTTATAAATGAACAGGTTAGCCTTTGAACGACTTTATTCCCAAGTAGTGTTTGTACGGTTCCTAAACGTAAATACACAAATCAATTGTAGGAAATATAAATATAAATAACCTTATACACAAGACTAAAATGCCATACCTTTTATGTTCAGTATTTTGCAGCGCCAATGCGGATACATGCGGTACGGCCTTGTGTACAATTAGAATATTGCAACGTAGTAATAGCCATAGGTAAATGATGTCTGTGGTATCGTAAGCGGGCTATAAACAATAGATACTTTCAATGAGAAAACAATGCAAAAAAAAGGTGTTTTTGGGGTTCAGTAGGCATAGTCCCGTTCACATCAGCTATTATCCACATTTTACATGTTGACTTATTTATCCTTCGCTCAGCTGGTTAGATTTATTATTAGAAGTAATAAATAATTATTGTAGATGAACACGTTACATCACATCTCAGCCGATAGCAAACGTTTCTGAATATATTTAGAAGTACTTCTAAATATGTGATACACACAATAAATAAATAGGTATACTTATGTAATGTCATTAGGTAATCGCTCTATTACGTGTGCATAACCATTGAAGGATTACTCATACGCACGTCAATCGGAACAATTGATGTCGTAACATAGCTCTCCTTTTTAATTATACAATAGAATGATAGGTGTGTTATTATCAGCTAACCAATCACTATAAAAGTTAGTAAAACAAATATGTAGTAATGCATGCATAACTGGTCTCTAAGTACGCAATTCATACGCAAGTCCAACAATACAATTACGCACTTATCGTCAGGCCTTGTTGAAGCAATTCATCTGGGGGTTACAAACAAGCGAAGGTTCACCTTGTTTATTGTTGGGACGGGTTACCGGAAATGCCCGACTGGCTGTTTTCAGAAATTACTTTAATCGTTTTGGCAATATTCCTGTAAATATTTCGTCAGTCGTAGCAACTGAAGTGCGCAGAGCCAGTGTAGATGCGTAGCGTCCTTGCGCCAGCACTCGGGATGGGCGTATAGTAATGCCTGTTGCATTCTGCAGCTAGATAATGTGCTGTTAGCTACGTCCGTTTATATCTGCATGGTCTTGGGTGTTGCTTGTTTGCGTTTATTTCTGCGTGCGCTTTGGTGTCCAGTCCGCTTTTAGCTGCAACATGAGCCGCGAGCGTGCAGACGCCGCCGCCATGTCGATGCATCGCGCCAACAATACGACGACTTACTCTGTTATATTCTTTTTTCTTAAATTCCATTCCGATCGATACACCAAGAAGACTTCTTTGATACTGTTTATGCGTAGATAGATACCAAATTATTCCAGGCACTGTGCCAGCGCGGTCATTGATCACAGTAAGGACTTGATATTTGATAAATTTATGTCCATGGAGTCGCTTTGTTTGGGCGCCGAAAGAAGAAAACAAAGAAAAACAGCAGAACGTCATTTTATTTCGGAGTATTTTTAAGCGCCGCGTTTGTTGCATTTAATACGTCCTAGTAAATGTGGGGGACGGCCGACTCAATGAAAATATATAAATAAAATACGCAGACGCTGCCCTGCTGATCTGTTTTTCATTCTTCGAAATGTAGCGTGTTTACTAAAGATTCATTGATGTCAATTTTTTCCTATCGTGTGATATATTAGGCGTTATAAGTTCTTAACATAAATTAAAGTTGATGAATGATTGACTTATTCTTCAATTGTTATCGTAGTGTTATCGTCGTTAATGAGCTTTGCTAGTGATAAAAGTATAGGTAGATCATACTATACCCATTGCCGATTATACATGTATCGTCGAATACTTAACAGCGCACCTTTCAAAGCTCAGATTTCCGAAACTTCAGCGGGTGAAACTTTAAATAAGCGCGCGGTAGAGTTGATTGAATGTCTCCCTTCACTTGCACGTGCAGTTCTTGTACTTCGTCATCGTGCTTGATTTAATTATACACACATCAAAAGTGTCTAGGGATCAACATATATTTTTGCAATAACTTTTCTCCTGATTGATATTAATTAAAATTTTCTTTAAGGATTCATCAAATAAAGTGTTTTCGTTTGTCACAGTAACGATAAACCAAGTCACCTTTGCATTAATAAAGAAATTTGCCATTTTCCTAATAAAGGGATTTTTGACATTTGAACCACTAACATTAAAGTTCGAAAAAAAGACTGAAATAACAGTTTTCTTTAAAATTTTATTGGGTAACTTAAACAATTAATAATCCGTGTTTCTACCGCGAACACTAACAACACAAGAACATCGGTTTGGCATACTCAAAATGAGTTCATCCAAATCACGCTGTGGAATGGCCGCCCATGTTCGTTGCAACAACAAAAAAAGGTCTTCTTGCGACTGGATACCCTCCATATTCGGCAGAGCTCTTCCCTGTAGCATATCCCATGCATGCTCAATCGGGTTCAAGTCTGGCGACTGAGCAGGCCAGGGCAGGACATTGATGTTAGCTGCGGCGAGAGTCTGTCTTACAACTCTTGCGGTGTGCGGTCGTGCATTATCATGCATTAACTGGAATAAGGGACCGATTTGCACTTGTAGAGGAACGATGACGTCTGATACAATCGTCTCAGCATAAATTTGAGCGTTGAGGTTGCCTCTGATCCAAATCAACTCAGTTCTTCCGCCGATCCAAATACCCGCCCATATAGGGCTTGCAATATCCGTTCGTTTTTACTATCCGGATAATACGGATTTAAAAAAATTGCTATCCGGATTATCCGGATATTTCGGATAATACGGATATCTTTTTGTTTTTATTATAAATTAAATTAATAAGCTTTTGTTACACGTTCTAATTAGTCTCTCAGGCAAAATGACAAGAAATATTAAACTATACCAATATTTCAAGAAACAATAAAACTAATTTAAATATGTACACTTAAACTAACTACAAATAAAATAGTAAAAAATGTGTTTTCTGTATTTTTAATTATTTGAAATGATAAAATGAAATGAACAGTGTAAATAATAGAAACAATTACAAAATTGTTAACTTTCTAAAATTTTGCTTTAAAACACCGATATCGCACTATACAATCGAATGTACTTTTCTCATACTAACAATTCTAATTAAACATGAGATCTTACATTTATTACAAATCATAACATCGCAATCCAATCGACCTGTATAAAACATTATAATGTGAGTGCTTTTTGTATTTTTTTCTATTTTTTTTTCTGTTATTACCGGGCTTGTTAGTAATCCTACGATTTCTGTAACATACTTTGTTTCTACCTGTAATTGGCTATGATGCGTTGCTTATTTAGTTGTTAACCATCTGTTACAGCTGTTGCGTACACTTGGATTGTGGAATGCGCTCCCTGCCGAGGTTTTCTCAGAGGGCTACAGTATGGGGTTCTTCAAAAGGGTAGTAGATAGGTTTTTAAAGGGTCGGCAACGCGCGTGTGGCGCCCCTGGTGTTGCAAGTGTCCATAGGCCACGGTACCACTTACAATACTACCGCTTACAATCAGGCGGGCCGTAAGCTTGCTTGCCGCCGTCGTAATATATAAAAAAAAACTATTTACATAAATATACCATAAATGACAATTTCGTTAAATGCAAAGTAAAGAACTGTTATAATCAAGACGTGTTAGGTGAGAGGTAATCATTTTGAAGTATAATAATATATTTTTAAATGATGCCAATGTTTGATCTTGTCTCCCTGACACAGGCAAAGCTTTCCATAACCGTATAGCCTCCACTGAGAACAATTTTCCGTAGAAATTAGTGGTATGCATGGGCCTAAAGACTCAAGTTGTTTGATGACCTCAGCCTCAGATATATCATGTGTGTCATGAAGAAACTTGAACATGTTTTGATTGATAAGCTTTCAGTTGAAGAAGAGCAACCTTCTTTATATCGTGTATTGTCTGTAGAAGTTATGACTGTTTGATTTGGTTGTTGTGTGTTAAACGTGGATATAATTTTAATAATCGCTAGTCTCACAGATTCGTTGGAAGTTTTTTTTGTTTTTAATAAAAATGTGAGAGGTTTTGTAAATGCCACTATAGCGATTGATTTTGAAACTCTGGTCCAGTCTTCTTTTATCGTGCGTGCCGTAAAATACAACACAATCTTGAAAACGCGTGCAGTATGGATGTGTGTCATTTGTTTGATTTAATAAATGAATTGATTGATTGATAAAGTTGGCCAGTGGTCAATAATTTTAATAATAATGTTTGTTAAAAGAAAACTCAGGCATAATATTTGTACAAGCTAAGTTAGGTCAGTCTCATTGGTGTGGAGTGTCCATCTGTAGCCTAGCAGAGCTAAGCAAAGCCTGTATTTTGGCCATGTATTTAAAATGTTGGAATTAATTATAATCTCAGCCACTAAATTGACTCAATATTATGATGTGTATGACAGCATGTTTGAATGTAAACGAAGCAGAAGAATTATGTCAGAATCGTAGCATATGGCACTCTGTACTTTCTCAATTCAACCTACCCTCATGAAAAAAGGCGTGCGTTTATGTATTTATGTATGATTTGGGAAGTAAAAAAACAAAAGCGAGAGTGATTAACTACATTGAAATAATAAATAACGTAATAACAGTAATGCACATTACAGATGACAGCTTTTTATTTAGTATTTCAAAGTGAAATAGAACTATCCGTAATATCCGAAAAAACCGGATTGTAATGTAAGTAAAATCCGGATTTTAAAATCGGCGGATATCCGGATAATACGGATATCCGGATATCCGGATTGCAAGCCCTACGCCCATACCATGATGGTTCCACCACTATAAGGATGGACTTCCTGGCAGGATTTTAATCGCTGTTGGCGTCCAGGGGTTCTCCAGTGTCGTATACGTCTTGTATCCGGTCTCATACCAAAACGAGACTAATCAGAAAAGCACACGAAACGCCATTGTTCTTCTGCCCAATTTCTGTGTTCAAGAGCCCATTGATATCGAATCCTACGATTGTGCATTGCTATAGGTGGTACCCGTAGCGGTCTTCGGGAATGAAGGTTCACTTCATGCAAGCGGTTTCTGACTTTTTGGTCGCTAATTAAGTTCCCTGAAGAGTGATGAAGCCTCACGAGTTGTAAGACAGACTCTCGCCGCAGCTCACATCAATGTCCTGCCCTGGCCTGCTCAGTCGCCAGACTTGAACCCGATTGAGCATGCATGGGATATGCTACAGAGAAGAGCTCTGCCGAATATGGAGGGTATCCAGTCGCAAGAAGACCTTTTTTGTTGTTGCAACGAACATGGGCGGCCATTCCACAGCGTGATTTGGATGAACTCATTTTGAGTATGCCAAACCGATGTTCTTGTGTTGTTAGTGTTCGCGGTAGAAACACGGATTATTAATTGTTTAAGTTACCCAATAAAATTTTAAAGAAAACTGTTATTTCAGTCTTTTTTTCGAACTTTAATGTTAGTGGTTCAAATGTCAAAAATCCCTTTATTAGGAAAATGGCAAATTTCTTTATTAATGCAAAGGTGACTTGGTTTATCGTTACTGTGACAAACGAAAACACTTTATTTGATGAATCCTTAAAGAAAATTTTAATTAATATCAATCAGGAGAAAAGTTATTGCAAAAATATATGTTGATCCCTAGACACTTTTGATGTGTGTATATTGCGATAATGGAAAATTTCATTCCTTTTCCGTGCTCGCCATTATTTTTCTTGTAACTGATAAGCGGTTAATGTAGTAAGTTCAGTACACCGTATAGTACAAACCACGTGTAAGCGCGTCGCACGCACCATTTTATATCGCTTTATTTATCTACGAGTACCATAGCTAAGGAACACGGAGACGTTATGTAACAAAAGATTAGGTTTACGGCCTTTCAGAGCTGTGAATAATCGATAAAGTATACATGTAAGTACGTGCAAATATCTTGCACTGTTATCGCTGTACACGTTACACGTGCTTCCAGTTTACTATGCTACAATACTACTTGCACTATTGTGGAAAGCGACGTAGTTGTTAGTAATTTTCTTGACAGCCGATAACTTGAGAACACGTTTTCATTTATTTGATTTATGTGATTGTGGCTTATTGAGTCATATTGTTTGATCAATTATCCTATCCGTGTCGTCTACCCGCATGCTCTCAATTATATCGTCGGGGAGAACCGTGGGAGTACAATATATACCTTCTGATACAATGTTTTCACACGGGGATCCACAAACATTTGATGAACATATGATTTATGTAGTTGATGCCAATGATATTCGTTTTACTATTACTCTCATTCACTTACCTTTGCTTTCAATGTTCATTCATATTTAGTGAAAGTGTTATGTTCGTTAGTACCCGACGGCGACGCCGAAATACAAATTCACATTTAAATTTAAATATCTTAAGATACGGCCGGATATGTACTCTCTCAGCCTGGGTTCACCCAAGGTGAGCAGACGGCGAGGCGGCGAGACGCTTGCCGACCTCTACGCTCGACTTACTGGTTTTTAAATTAAATCATGTCTTTGATTGTCACTATGGAAATTCAATAATGTCTGGCTAACACAATGGACATAAAGAACAGTATTACTAAAGATGTATGATGTATAGTACTAGAACGCAAATCTTTATAAAACCAGTCGCACACGAATGAGATTCGCAAGAAAAGGTTCCGCGCCATTGTTTAGTTTACGTACCACTTCAACCGCTTGTCGTTTTGGTTCAGAAAAATATTTAATAATGCGGACACAGAGCTCGGTCATATTTATCTGCTATAGAAATAGTGTTTTTTTTGTGTAACCAGTAGAATGTGGGAGAATGGAGGAAAAAATAAGGTACCTTATACCTTATACTTATTAAGGTAGGGAAGGTCAAATGCACGTTTATTCTGCGAACTCGAGACCGGAGTTTCAAACCCACATCCTTGTGTGGACAGAACAAAGAAATGTCAAGTGATCAGTTTAATCGCTGATAGTTATTGGGTCATTAATTATGGCTAATAACTGTCAGTGATTAAGCTGTCTAGCTAGAACTTGAAATAATGACTCATTTTATCAATTTCTAGTTAGACTAACCATGGGCATTCATTAATGACAATTACCCATATATTGCTGTGTGAAAATATACTTTCAATTGATAATATAATATTTTTAACGAACCCTGATGTTATTTGTTGAGCTTTGATCACGGATTACTAAACCAAAATACCCTATGTCAGTCTTTACGTATTTCGTTTTTATTTAAAACATGATCATCACATCCTGTTTGAGATTTGGTATTGTAATAAGTGTATTAATATTCCCTAAATAATGTCCGGATAAGCAAAAACCTATTGTTCTCATACAGAAAAGGCTTGCTCAATACGGATTGGCGATTTCACACTTATTTTAACTACCTCCTACTAGCTGCCCGACAAGCTTCGTTCTGCCTTAGAATCAATTTATTAGTTTTTATTTAGTTTCCTCAAACTTCCTGAATACATACGTCATACATACATAAACTCACGCCTGCAGAAACTACAGAGCGCCATATGCTTCGATTCTTTCATTCTTCTTTCTTTCTTCTTATACTTCTTCTTGTCCTTACTTCTTTTGCTTCTTTTACATTTATACATGTTGTCATTTACACACGCCAGTTGCGAGTACTACGCACCTGACCTTTCTGAAGAACCTTACCAATAAGGTCTATGTATGTCCTTCTAGTGCGTCCCCTAGAGGGCCATACTTCATACTTCCTGAATATACGCACAATTTCATAAAAATAATGCCTCTAATGTGATCTATGTAAACATTTTGTGTTAGATAGAATTAGAATGACAACGTACATATGTATAACCTAACCTAACTTGCCATACCTATCCTATAGCTAACCTAACTACCTAACCTAACTACCTTACTGAAATGAATTGATTTTGAAAGATACAAAATACATAGTTTTATAGGTACTTAACTACTTAACTGCGCTGCGTGTCTCTATGTAACATACATTTTACTTAGTTTTCCCGGTTTACTTTAAAGTCCAGACAGTAAATCTGTACCTATTTGCAAAGAATTATTGAAGTTTGTCTCTGTCGTCATTAGATATTCATTACGTAAATTGATTTCTGAAAAGTAAGACTTTTTTAAGGAGCTTAAAACCTCTTTCTTAGTTTGTTAACAAAATAAATTTCAGAACGTACGCATAAATTGAAAACAAAACATAATTATGTTGATCCGTTGTCAATTTGTCATGGTGACACTATTTAACATTTCGTATTTTTTTTAATCTGGATACACAATAATCCAAAGTCAAAGTCAAAGTCAAACCATTTATTTCAATTAGGCCCCTATAAGGCACTTTTGAACGTCGAACAAAAATTAACTTTAAAAAATGATTCTAGTTGCCCCTTCCAAAAAGTAGATTTGTATGGAGAAGAATGGGCAAGAAACTCCATACTTACTCTTTTAAAATCGATTTTACAATACTTTGTATACATCAATAAGATTATATGTGAGGACGATGCACCTAGAATAAAAGTACTATACTAAGATAGGTTTAAGCAAAAAAAAAAAAAAAAGCAGTGGAGTTGATAATTACATGTGGTACAGCTAGATACATTGTGCTCACATATTTACAAATGTAATTACATTAATTTAAAAACAAGTGAAAAAATAAAAAAAAATAATAGAAAACAATACAGAGGTACATTATTATATTAGCAACCAGGTTGATTTTGTCAAGACTCCAATGATTGTCCTATGGAGCAGGACCAGCATGTTTCCAAGCATTCCTATCCTGAATATAATCTTCTAATTTATAATATGCCAGTTTACAAAGTGTACTTTTAATGTAAGTTTTAAATTTTCTTTCATTTAGTTTTAATATATCACATGGTATTTTATTATAACATTTAACACAATACCCCATAAAAGATGTTTGTACTTTTGCTAATCTAAAGGAAGGTTGAGCTATTTTATCTTTATTTCTTGTATTAAACTGATGTCTATCGCTTGTTTTACTAAAGAGTTGAGGATTTTTTCTTACATACATTATATTTTCATAGATATATTGACAAGGTACTGTCATTATATTTATTCTCTTAAATAGCTCTCTAAGAGATTCGCGGCGTGGTAAATTATAAATGGCTCTGACAGCTCTCTTTTGTAAAATGAAAATGGATTCAATGTCAGCAGCCCGGCCCCACAGCAAAATGCCATAAGACATTATGCTGTGAAAGTAGCTGAAATAGACCAAACGCGCGGTTTCTACATCTGTTAACTGTCTTACTTTTCTAACCGCATAAGCGGCTGAGCTTAGCCGCCCCGCAAGAGATGTTAAATGGGGTCCCCATTGTAATTTTTCATCTAGAGTAATACCTAAGAAAACTGTCTGATTAATAAATTTCAGTTTTCCTCCATTTAACATGATGTCACATTCGCTACTTTTAACATTTGGTAAAGTGAATCTAATGCATTTAGTTTTTTTTTCATTAAGTACTAAGTTATTTACCGTAAACCAATTTTGTACCCGAGTAATTGAGTTATTCACGTCGTCAAGATGTGGTGACCGTCTGTTTATTTTAAAGATCAGTGATGTGTCATCTGCAAATAACACCATCTTTGGTTGATTATGTATTAATTGGGGCAAATCATTAATGTACACTAAAAATAGGAACGGACCCAGTATTGAACCTTGGGGAACACCCATTGTCATTTCAGCCCCCAACGAGTTCACGCCGTTTACCTGAACTTTAACCTGTCTGTCTTTCAAGTAAGATTTTACTAAATTAAGTGCTGTATCCTTAATTCCATAGTGATTCAGTTTCAATAGAAGTGTTTCATGGTCAACGCAATCGAACGCCTTTGAAAGGTCGCAAAAAATTCCAATGGCATCTTGAGCTTCCTCCCAGGCGTTAAAAATGTTCTTAATTAGGGTGACACCGGCATCCGTTGTACAGCGCCCTTTGGTGAAACCGTACTGCTGTTCATGAAAGATGGAATTTTTATTAAAGTGACGTAACATTTGACTGAGCATCAACTTTTCAAACACCTTACTGAGAACTGACTGGGAATCCCAATATTATACCTAACTATGGATTCCAAATCCTTATTTAAATACGTACTTTAATTTGAGATGAGTACCGTACCAACAACGGGACGAAGGACAAATCTTTTACAGATAGCAACATTGTATGAGTACTGAAGTTGTTATTTTTTAAAGTCATTTAATACCTATAGACCGGACATCACGAACAAAATTTTCGTCCGAAAAAGCGCGTCCTGCTGGATAGAAGTCTATGAGTTTTTTGTAGTACGCTCCGCTGCCGCTCCAATATTCATATATTATTCTATCAAATCAAATCAAATGGTTTATTTGTAAAACATAGGTATACAAGCTGATGGTCACATATGCAGGGTTAATTATATCTCTATGTTTTGCCAGTATGACATACAAATATTATCTAACTCTCTAAGGTTCAGAGCACTAAGAAGCTTTAATATTCTAAATGTATCATTACTTACTGTGAATAATTTAAATGTCGCTTTTATTAAGTAAAAATATTGTTCAATTAAAATATATTGTATTGTTATAATTTATCGTTTAAAAACTCGTCTATTGTAAGCATTTGTCAATTAGAATTATTTTGAACGCAGCTTTAAACTTTGTCAATGGCAATATTTTGACAGATTCGGGAATTTTATTATCTATTATAAGAGCTATTCCAAAGAAACTTTTATTCATCAGTGCTGTCTTACACTTGACATTGCATAATTGATTCCCATATTGAGAGCGTATGGGATCTAGATTGCGTTACTGAGACATGGGATCAAAGTTTTTCTATGACATTTCCTTGACATGCCCGCTCAATAGTTTGTTATTTTTAGTACTTTACTCCCAATTTATATTATTTTTTAACTTTTAAACTTTCCTTAGACTTACACGAATATTTCAAGACCTAAATTAGCCAAACGGTTCAGCCATTTTCGAGTTTAAGTGAGACTAACAAACGCCATTGGTCCTAACTCGATCGAAACGCGTTTAAATTTCTGCTCTCTCTCTTTCCGTGTAAACTTTAACAACAAAGCATGTCCTGTGAACTTTAGCAAACACATTCATCCATGAGCGCGATGTTCTAATAAAGTTATCCGTAGTTTCAACTTCACGAGATAATATTATAAACACAAAGACGTTCGAATGATCAATGTATCTTTTTAATATATTCACAGTCAACAATCAGATTCATAAACAAGGAAAATTGCTTATTTTTAATGACTTGTATTAAACAAGACATTATTTGGTACAAGAGGAAACAACAAGGTTGTTATTCGAAATTGTCCTTATTTCTATTAATGTCGTACAAATCTGCGCTCAAAAATCGCCAAAGAATTTTAATCACGGTAGTGGTGGTATATTAACATGATTGTTTCCCGATTTGATAACCTAAAGTGAACTGGGATAAGCTGTTTGCGAAACCTTTGGGCCCAATAAAAGGGCACGAATAAAAGTTGAAGACCTCCTGTAGTTCAACTGCCTTTAGCCCTTTACACGCACATGTGTACGTAGTCCTACTGTATCTGTAGTTGTACAATATCAGCGGTCGTTCTCGCGTCTCGTGCTCTCGTCTGGGACGCCGCGCGCCGCGCAGGGGAAGGACGAAATTAAAGTATTTAGCGAGCCGCCCGAGGGTTGGCCGGGTAAGGGCGGCGCGTCGCGGCTATGACCGAGACGGCTGGGTGAACGTACGCTCCGGCTGCTCAGAGCAACGCCACGCTACGCTCCCTACTACACTACACTTATAAATGCGCACACTTAATGTACCCACATAGCTGTAGCTGATTTAATACCCGACTATCTGCATTAAATAGATTGCATAGAATGGATTGTTTTTCACTATATTAACAGTTGTAAACGGAATAAAAAATACAGCAGCAAATTACACCCTGCCTAGTGCCTGTAACTTCTGAAGCACAGAGACTCTATCGTGGGTTATGTTATTAAAAAATAATAAAACAACCGAACCTTTTTCCTTAAAGTACTCGTAAGTAAGTACCCAAAAGCAACCCATATTCCATTCTTGGCTACGAATATAAGATTACTCGATGACAAAAGAACTATGCACAAAGAGGGTCTACGTCATAGGAAAGATTATTCTATTTTTATGCCGTCTGTGTCCGACCGACCGTTAGATGAGTCCATAACATAAGCCCAGATTACTCATCTCAGTACAATTACATGTAGGTAAATTGAATAGATATAAGACGTAGCTCCAAGCAGTTTCCTAGTATGGAGAGTTGGAGATACATTCACATGCCTTATCTTTTAAATCTATGTCGGGCTGGGATTGAATGAGGATTAATAACATGATATAAACAGTTTCGTAACCATACTACGCCTGTTCGTGCCGTGTGTTGCTTCACAATGTTCGCGTGTCAGTCTGTAGCAGGAAGGCCAGAAGGCAGTGTTGCCAACCCTTACATTTAAAGTCTGAGAAGAACTTTGGTAAACTCTGTATTTTTAATGACAAACATATACTTAATAAGTAATGACGAGTGACTATGAACACAAACGTTTGGTTCTAATAACTTGACGCAATACACTTTTTTTTTACTTTTACTCCAAAATAATTTAAGTACCTAGGTATCGTGTTAGAAAATGTACCTTCGTCAAAAAAACCACGTCGTTTGTATTCTCTATTTGAATCAATGTCTGTATAGCTCAAAAAATTAGAAAAAATAATTGCATCTTGCAACACTGCACAGGGACATGCTGTTAGTTCGTGAATGGGTGCGGACAATAGGATCCGCAAGCTTGCCTTAGCGCGGGCGCAGTGACTCACGCGCAGACCACCCACGCCTTGCAATACCGACACGCTATATGGGCACTTCCCTTACTAAGTGTGTCTTAGGCGAAACAATAGCAAGAATAAGTACTCTGCAGTTATTATGTTCTGCAGACTTACTCGATAAAGACACATCCAAACGTGTAGAAAAAGCCCAGAGTCCGGATTTGTGCCCGATTGATGGCAATTGGCTCGCCCCCTATAACATGGGACTTTAATGTAACTGACGAAATATGGGTGTACTACAGGTAAACCTCTGCCGAACCCTTCGGAGTGTTATGTTATGTAAGACCTGGCCAGTGTCTTTCTAGAATTTAGTTGTTTTTGTAATGTTATTGTATAACTTTCCAAAATTCTTGCAGACATAAGATTTAAAGTGTGCCATTCCTAAATCTATTTAGGATAAAAAGCCACTATGTAAATTTCGATATCCCACGTGAATCGTGATAAACAAAGATCATTCAACAAAAATAAACCCGGAAATCTGAATCATGCCTTTGTTCTCTCAATCTGCTGTTACCTACTTCAGACTCAGTTACGACAATTGCTGCTGTGGGGTTCCCATTAAATACATACTAAGAAAAAACTTAAGTACCTATCACTTGTATTACATTATTTCTATCACAGATTATTTCGGGAAAATTGAGGAATTTAGAAATAAATACGCTTCTCCAACTAATCTTCAAAACATAACGTTCATATGAAACGCTTTTAGAATTGCTTTTACCAGCTAATGTAAGTGGATTGGTGAAGTGGCGGGAATGGTATGTGTGGAATGCAACTTTGTTTCGCAAACGGTGCAACGGGTGGCAACGGCTGCGTGCAACTTCGGCGAACGACCGTGGCCAAGGTGCGCCATACCAATGCGTGGCTTTGCTCGGCCGCTCGCCCGCCATGCTTGCAACCATCGAACACCAAACCCTACCAACCTGTTTGCATTGCATTCCCTCCAGTTGATTCATCCCGGCCTGTCCTAGCGGTGATACATTTTTATTGGTGCAGAAATTATTGTTCTAAGTTTTATTCTCATAAATTCGCTACTTAGAAATACCGCTATATTTCGGTGCTGTTATTTATAAATAACAGTGTTTTGTCAATTAACAAAAGTAGATCTTATCCGACGTCAGAAATGAATGCAGGTATTGTAGTCCTCTAAGATGTTGGGAAACTGTGATTGGATTGCTTATTGAGATCAGACAAAGCAACCTACTAGACGTAATATCCAACCCACATCGCTAGCACAGTATAAAAATTAATACAGTAGGACGACGCCTTTGATATCTGGAAAAATGCCGAGATCTTCTACACGCGTTAGACTTGAATAATACCTCCCGCACTACGAACATCGTTTTGTTCGCAGTGCGGGAGCGGCTTTCCTGCGTCTCGCTCCTGACGATTGCCCTGTCAAGGGTTTGTTACCTCAGTACTCCGTCATTTATGGACCGATTTTCAAAATTCTTTTTTGTTTTTTGTTTTGGTATACTAGCAGATTGGTCCCATTTGTATCAAAACTCATATCTGATGAGAGATCCTCGAGGAATTGAGAGCCGTACCGTACGTACCGATTTTTACATTTATAGTAACAAATCAACTATTTTCGTTTAGAGAGTATCATTTTTTGAAGAAAAACTGATGAAGAAGACATACGACAGAACTATTCAACACATAACAGGAAATTATTCGCGCTTGCTACAGTCAGATGTCTATGCAGAGTTCTTGTATTTCCATATCATAACATTACGCCTTTCTGTTTTAAAAGGGGCCCGGCAGAGATGTGCTGATTAATATGTAGAAAGAACTTCTTTAGCAATTGTTAACCAATTTAAATGATTCTTTGAAGTTTTAAAAGACCTTCTTTACATACTAAGAAACAAAAAAATGCAAAATAAAAAGTTTTTAATAAGTATATAATTATTACAATATTTTGAGATAATCCGACTCCGACTCTGAGGTGCTAAGTACTTCGGTTTGAAAAGTATTATTTCCGTTTTTTAATGTTAAAATGAAATCTAAAAGTGATCCCACTTGATATAGTTTCCGCATTTTTGGCTCCTATTCCAATCAAAACTACATTATTTTATTCATTCTATAATTTGCTACATAATAAACACAAGCCGTATTTATGTCTATCAAATTTTAAATTTCAAGCGAAATCCGTGAATAAGGATTTCTGTGACAAACAGACTGACACGCAAAGTTGTGCCATAATGGTTTCTTTTTTACCATTTTGATACGCGAATCCCTTAAAATGAAGTAAGCTGATTACGATTAGGCGCCAGTCGATGATATAATGTGGTGAAATAGTGAATTATAAGTGCAAATTAAGGTACAAAACAACGATCATCATGAATTGTAGTTTATTTATTTTGCTATTTTTAAATACTTCATTGTGTAAAACATAAAATCGTTGCGTAACAGTTCATTCAATGCGTAGCAAATTCTTGTACATGCTTGAACCTCGTGGGTCATGGACCTCCAAAAATTATGCGCAGTAAACAGAGGTTTTTCTTTGTTTCAAGGCTGTGCTAGTTTACTTCCTTAATTATATTTGACAGAGTCTACGTGAGAACGAACTTGTGCTATTTTATCACCAGGGTGAAACACACGTCACAGAAGAAATGTTATTTAACTAGCTATTGCCCGCGACTTCATCCGCGTAGAATTTAAGAATTTGCTGTTTTGCGCGCAATCTAACAATTTTGTGCGGCACCCTATTTATTGTTTCTAAAATCAAATCAGTCTAAGTGGCTCCTTGTTGAATCAGTTGCTTCTGGTCAAAATCGGTCCAGCCGTTTGAGGAATTACCTCAAAGCCTCAAACAGACAGGAACAAATTAAATTTATTTATAAAATGTAAAATAACAGTTTTACTGATGCATATAAAAGCAATTTGTAGGTACTAGTTTTAAGTACATATTAAGTAAATTGTTATTTTGACATTAATATTTACTAACAGACACTTCAATTTTTGGTATACAAAGTAATAGCTGTTAGATGAGAGACACAAAACTTTATTAAAGGTACTTAAAATATGGCAAACCTATAATATCTACAGTAAGACCATGTTTGTACAAAACAAAGATGTAGGATAAGTCAAAATATGGCCGACATTAAGAAACTATACCTACATTTGTTTCGTTTTCCTATACAAATAAAATACATAATAGGAAGTAATTCCGTTTTAAGTTTTAATTAAAAATGTGGATTACATTACCCATTGTCTCGAATGGTTCAACAAGTATTATACAAATATAGTAATTGTAAAATACTAATTCTTAGGACCTATCGCCAATTAAGTACCTATATTGTATAGTTATTCAATATCTGCAGGCTTTGTAGAATTTTACTTTCACATCGCAAAAAAGATAACCTACAAAGTCTTAACTTTTAAAAGTGTTATTCCTCGAAGTATCAAGAATATTAAATCAAGAGGGTTTTCGACCCCCATCCCTAGTACTTCTTATCCGTAAAACTACATTTCAAAGTTTGTCTCTGTTTGTTAAAACTTTCCCAGCCAACATTTTCCCGGAAATGGATCAAGACATTTCCATTCGATGTGTAGCAGTTATTTACCATTTGCTTTTGGGTTCAACGGCCAGACAGTTCGGATCGTTGATTTTTTCGCTTGAGTGCTTGTCTGTATTCACAAATTTTGAGGTAGGTATTCTTGTATTTACTTATTCGCTCAAATATATTCTAGAAAATACCATTTAAGTGTTGTTATTCGCGTGAAATATTAAACCAAAGCTGGCTGGTAAATATTCCTTGCTTGCAATTCAAACGCAACGGTCACTGGCAGGCTAGCCGGTTGAGTAAAGTTGAATGTATCGGCAGGCATCTCATCCTTCGTGGAATTTGCACCCACACATTCTAACGCAGAACTGCACATTGGGATGCCGCACGCCGTCCTCGATGCGACCGCCGCCGCGCGCCGCGCCGCCACGCCGCCTTTACACTTGTTGTTTTTTCAAGACGCCATACTCTTCCAAGAAGGATCGAAATCAGAAAATAAAATTAGAATCCTCTGCACCACCTATTGTGATTTATTTAATTGTAAAGATGAATTGTTGTTTCTCGCAGTCTATGCAGGTAAACTGTGTTTGAAACTGTCTGGACGGTTATAGTAGGTATTCGAGGCCTGTAAAATTTTCGGTTGCTTGTTTGTTATACCTATTATTTTAAAATATCAGGAATGAAATATTCTTTATTTTGTGTAACATAGGTTACCTACATAATTAATTTCTATTACAAAGATCTTATAAATAGTCTATAGTGCGCTATGTGCGTGCGTATTTTTTTTAAACGGCTAAAGTTTTATGTACATTTTGTTATTGCCAGTTAGGTACTTATCTCATATAAGTTGGTAGATACTTAAGTAACTGTTTTTAGTTTTAATGATAAAAATATTTTATTATTCCTACTTATAAAAAATTAAACCTAAGTATTTATTTACCTAATACTTACATAATTTGTGAACTCAATAATACCTAAGTCCAAAGGTGCAACGAATTTATAATCATGTGAGTAGGTATCTGAAGTTCTGTAGGTACCTAAGTAGCGTAAGTATGTACTACAGGTCCTTACCTAGGTACCAAATATGTAGATTCTTCATAATTCTTTTGGAAACTAGTAAAATGATTAGAAAATACAATGAAGAAATACTCAAATATGGAGAAAAACAAATCGTAGTAAGCAAGCGTGGCCTGTTTGTATTTGTTGCGCACGTGGTCGGGTCGCCGCCATCTTGCAGCACACGCTTTTGGCGCGAAAGTAGTGCTTCCTTTTTCTAATATTCTAAAATTTCCTACAACTTTTGCGTATTTATTTCTGTCTACGATTATGTCAATGCGGCAGTTTTGTAAATCAACGTAGGTAGTTTTATGGTTTGGAACAGAATTGCCTTAGAGATAGGTAGCTACATACCTACCTACTACGTTTTCTGCAGTAGTAAATTTTTAATTCAAGCTTCATTACAGAATCAATGCTAAGGTTACAAGGTAATTGGGTAGGTATTCAATCTAATAAGAACTCTGTTTATTTCCTTAAACGGATGTATTGGCGCCAAAATGCGGCGTGGTACTTCCACATTAATGGCTGCCGTTCATTGCGCTCGCTCGGGTGTATTGCCCGCTAGTCACCACGCGCATCCTGCCTACTACGTTCACTGCGTCCTGCTCGCACTTACTTCTTGTGTTTATACACAAAAGAGACGCCCACTTCACGTGCAGCAATTTTTGTGCCACAGAAGGACGCGCCTCGAGATCAATGCACTTTCCGAGGACAGCGAGCCCGTTTTTATTAATCGTTAACGTTGGGCTACTCTCGACGTAATAGGGATCTTAAGAGGTGGCCCTAAGAGTTAATTTGGCTGTAGCAAGAAGTTGGAACTAGAGGTCGATGTCTAGACGCGCGGGAAGTGATTAAAGTATGTGGAATTGTGAGTGGAAGGCATTCCGCTCGTACAGGGCTGTCATCTCTACTGTAAACTGGGGTGCGTTTTGGACGAACTGCTCTATTATTAATTAACAAAAAAAGTAAATTTTATATTGCGTCGACGAGAGAGAGCAAGTTTTATGTTATTTTAAAATAAGAATAAACGTTTAAGAGATGTAAAACGATAAGTGTTATTAATGTATAATATTGCAAAATAGTCAACCCTGTTCAATTGTGGTGCTTGCCGCCTGGACGCTGCGCTGGCAAAACGACTTTTGCCACGATTTTTGCCTTGCACTTTACATAGTCTTTCCAGTTTATAAGGCTTACTTATTTTTAGCTCAGACGGACTAAAATACCAGTGCACTGACTTAGTGCCTAGATGTATTTTTAGTTTATCATAGGTACGCAAAACACCAAGTTATGTTATTATTCAATAAAGGTAAGTCGGTAGGTACCTATGTAGATTGATGTGTTGCATTAGGCTTGAGTAGGTATTCAATTTATTATTTAAATAGGTAAGTAGGTAGGTAAGTATTAAATCCAAACAGAATTTCTTTTTCTGGATTTTTGATCTGGACCTCATCAGGCCTGTTTTTGTAATCAAAATAAATCTAATTTCACACTGGAAAAAAATAACACAACGTTAATGTCGAAATCGGGTAAATCCCAGATTGTTTTTGCGCAATGTCATATTAACGATAAGATATCTATTGCTTGGCGCTTGCTAACATCTTTTGATCATAAGGAAAATGATGAGCAGAAATGGTTTATTAAATACTAATGAGAAAACTGTATGGGGATACCAATGTACAGTTTCCTTATTACTGTAAAGTGATTTTTTATTGATTTTAAACGGTTCTCAGTTCAGCTTTTGTCAATGGAAAACCCCAGTTTTGGGTTTTGTATGAGATGCGTGCGAATCAGAGTCGGCTGAACAGACGCGTGCGCAATTCATTACAAAAACTGAACTTGACTAAGTAGGTAAGTGCAGTTAGTCATTATCCTTGCAATTGAACGTCATCATATGCAACCTTCTTTTCAATGGGCAGCTTTATCTGCCCAGTACCTACCTAAATAATAAAGGAGCCGAGGTAACTCAAAACAAAAATAAAAAATAAACGAAAAATAAATAAAAAAATCGAATCGAATCGATCTTGGGTGAAATCAAATTTTTACTTTCTAGACTAGGTAGGTACCTATATAAAAAAATAACAAATCAAATCAAATTTATTCATAAATGTAAAATGTGTAGGTACCTACCTATGTTAAATTTGTTCATTATAATAGGTAAGGTTGTAACGTAACAGTACCTACCTACCTAGGAGGAGAGCACTGTAGGAAAAGATTAGAGGGAATAAATAAGAATTTATTAACACCAAGCCTACCTAGTGGAGCTAGGGTAAAGAAGAGAGGAAAACTGATGAATGAGAGATGATAAGATGAAATGAAGAAGAGGAGGCCCTCTCTCAGCAGTAGTTGTAGCTGAGGGGCATCAGGCTTCGGTCTTCAGTAGAGGAGGCGGAGGCCGTCAAAGGTGTCCCTCTCTGCTGTAGAGTAGTCGAGGGACGTCAGGCTTCCGTCTTCAGCAGCGGAGGAGGAGGCCGTCAGGAGAAGGAGTCCGTCAGAGGAGGTCCTCTCGGCTCTAGGAATGGCCGAGGGACGTCAGGCTTGAGTCTTCAGCAGCGGAGAAGGAGGCCGGCAGAGGTGGTCCTCTCGGCTCTAGTAATGGCCGAGGGACGTTAGGCTTCAGACTTCTGCAGAGGAGGCGGAGGACGTCAGTTTAGAGGGCCGGAGGATAGAGAGGCCATAAATATTAGACTCGCAGCTAATATGACTTGCTAAGCCTTTCAGATCAGAACCAAGACTGCCAAATTCCACCTGGCTCCAAGGTAAATGGACAGAATGACAGATGATTGAATTTTGAAAGGTTTTAGAACACAATACAAAGCAAAGTAAAAGAAAAATAATGAGGTCGATGTGGTTTACATATACGACCTACAACTAGCTCCAGACAAATTAAAAATAAAACTAGACCTGTCACTAGCTGACATAATATTACGAATGTAAACAAACATAATTTATAGAAAAACTTAAATAATAAATATGATAATATAAGACAAAAAGGTATGCTTTGCCTCCAAGTAATGCATGTAGCTACCTAGGGAGGGTGAATGCTTTAAAATTTCAGGTTAAACAATGCACAAAAATGTAAGTAAAATCACAATGTAAAGACAAACATTACAATACCCCGAAAACCCCGGAAAATTTTTGAATCCAATGAAAAAATTTTCTTTTAGAGTAAGAGAGCAATAAATTATTTAAAAAAAAGTAAGTTAAATGAGTATTTACAGTGGTACAAGTAAGTTAAAAAAAATTAATACTAAGATTCCCCATAACCCAGAAAATTACAAACATGAAAAATTTAGAGGTTTTAAATAAGACCTTGCTCTTTCATACAACTTACATCAACCTTCTATTTATACTTCCTCAATCATACATCACCAGCATACTTTAGGGGATATGGTTCACAATCGATGACGCATACTCCACAAGGAATTATTTTTTAAGTTTTACGAAGGCTTATTTATTTAATTTAGGTGTCGTAATCCGCACCTGTTCTAAGACCCGAAAAAATAAAATAAATTATTTACAGGTTTTTCTGCTTAAGAAAAGCAGCCAAGGATTAAAAGCATAAGTGCTTAAGAGAAAGCTTTAAGCTTTAAAGTGTTTAAGACAAGTAACGAGTAGTTCAAGCTCGAAGTCAAGGAAAGAGAAGTTCAAGGATAAAGATATTTACAAGTTAAAAGAAAAAGGTAGACAAAGGGCTTATTTTTCGAGTTGTCAGACCGCTCGACACAATGGCTTATTTAGAGAGTTGTGTACCGCTCTATAAAAAAAAATAAAGAAATAAAAAGAGGGAAATAACTTAAGCCAAGAGTTTTTGGGAGGGTTTAACCTTGTGAAGTATGAAATAAATCTAAATGGTTTTTACAAGTTATTAGTAAAAATATTTATAACAAATTAAGGTTTTTACTAGGAGTGAGCAGATTACTATACTTTGAAATCTTTGACGTGCCATTTTCCTCTAACACCGCTCTGATCCTCCAAAATGAAAACAAGTGGTGACAGTTTTTCTACAACTGTGCTTTTTATATATTTAGGAGCTAACTTGGCACTAAAATAGTTGCCAGCGTTACTCAGGACGTAATTTTTACGCCAGACGGTATCACCGATATTAAATTCCTTAAAACTGTGCTTTGTGTTATAATGAGAGGCGTTTTTTGTATGAGCCATGTATAGAGCAATCTGTACCTTATCGAAAATGACAGATAATAACCCTATGTTAGCGGCATAAATATCCCGAGGAAGGAAGATTATTTCGTTTAGATTCGGGCAATTAGTATAAAGTGAACCACAGGTTACGATTTCACGGCCAAAGACCAGAAAAGATGGGGAGAAACCTGTCGCAGTATTTACTGTGCTATTTAATGCCAATTGAATTTTTTGTAACGGTATGTCCCATGAACGGTGATCATCTCCGACTAACTGTGATAACGCCGTGATAATTGTTCTATTATAACGTTCTGTTGGATTTACTTGTGGGCAATATTTAGGCGAATAAAATATAAAAGGAACTTTATATTTATTTAAAAAAAATTGGAACTCATTAGATTGAAATTGTGAGCCGTTATCCATAATAATGGTTTGTGGTACTCCATGAACTAAAAATACAGAGTTTTCAAGATATTGTATAATATTAGTAGCTGTAGCACGTTTAATAGGAAAAATAAGGCAGTATTTTGTAAATGAACACGTAATCACGAGAATATATTGATTACGCTGTCTCGTCATAGGCAAAGGACCCATAAGGTCTAATGATATATTTTGGAAAGGCCTCGAGCAAATTTTTGGATTACCCATAAGACCAAAAGGTGAATGATTAGAATGTTTATAGGCAAGACATGATTCGCAAGTAGAACACACTTTTGCCACTTCTCTAAACATACCAGACCAATAGTATCTTAAGGAAAGTTTCTTGTAAGTTTTAAAGATGCCAATGTGGGGATTATTATTTACCAAGCCATGGCAAGATTTTATAAGATCCAGCCTCTCAGAGGGAGGAGGAATTTCCTTCCAAGAAAAATCTTCATTAAGATCATTGATTGAGTTAGAATAACGATATAACTTATTATCGCGGATTTTATAGTTAGGATAATCATCAGGGTTGTCGCGACATTTAGTAAAAAGTTTATTGAAATGTTCTAATTGAGAGGCGTTGTCCCTAGACACAGGTGCAACACCATCAATAATTACTGCATCATCAGACCTCTTAGGACGAGAAAGTAAGTCCGGGACTACATTATCCTTTCCTTTCTTATGTTTCAGAACAAAATCAAAACATGATAGACGAAGAGACCAACGAGCTAACCTCCCAGAGGGATTAGACAAATTCAAAAACCATTTCAGTGCAGCATGATCTGTGTAAACTGTAAATGGTTTACCATTATCAAGATAACAACGCCAATGTTCAAGTGCAGCGATAACAGCTAATGTTTCGCGTTCAGTAGTTGAATAATTTTGTTCATGTTTACTAAGAGTTCTGCTCATATAAGCAATGACCACTTCAACATTGTTTTGATTTTGAGTCAACATAGCTCCTATACCATAATTAGAAGCGTCACAATGAACAGAGTAAGGAAGGTCAAAGTCAGGACAAGATAAAATCGGGCCCCACGTTGGGCGCCAAACTGTAACGTAACAGTACCTACCTACCTAGGAGGAGAGCACTGTAGGAAAAGATTAGAGGGAATAAATAAGAATTTATTAACACCAAGCCTACCTAGTGGAGCTAGGGTAAAGAAGAGAGGAAAACTGATGAATGAGAGATGATAAGATGAAATGAAGAAGAGGAGGCCCTCTCTCAGCAGTAGTTGTAGCTGAGGGGCATCAGGCTTCGGTCTTCAGTAGAGGAGGCGGAGGCCGTCAAAGGTGTCCCTCTCTGCTGTAGAGTAGTCGAGGGACGTCAGGCTTCCGTCTTCAGCAGCGGAGGAGGAGGCCGTCAGGAGAAGGAGTCCGTCAGAGGAGGTCCTCTCGGCTCTAGGAATGGCCGAGGGACGTCAGGCTTGAGTCTTCAGCAGCGGAGAAGGAGGCCGGCAGAGGTGGTCCTCTCGGCTCTAGTAATGGCCGAGGGACGTTAGGCTTCAGACTTCTGCAGAGGAGGCGGAGGACGTCAGTTTAGAGGGCCGGAGGATAGAGAGGCCATAAATATTAGACTCGCAGCTAATATGACTTGCTAAGCCTTTCAGATCAGAACCAAGACTGCCAAATTCCACCTGGCTCCAAGGTAAATGGACAGAATGACAGATGATTGAATTTTGAAAGGTTTTAGAACACAATACAAAGCAAAGTAAAAGAAAAATAATGAGGTCGATGTGGTTTACATATACGACCTACAACTAGCTCCAGACAAATTAAAAATAAAACTAGACCTGTCACTAGCTGACATAATATTACGAATGTAAACAAACATAATTTATAGAAAAACTTAAATAATAAATATGATAATATAAGACAAAAAGGTATGCTTTGCCTCCAAGTAATGCATGTAGCTACCTAGGGAGGGTGAATGCTTTAAAATTTCAGGTTAAACAATGCACAAAAATGTAAGTAAAATCACAATGTAAAGACAAACATTACAAGGTGTTAGGTATATGATGATGGTGACGCTGGCAGAATAGTCGATATCGGCTCAGTTGCCAAAAAGGAAAAAAAATGTTGGCTACATTTTACCCGAAAGCATACCTACATAAGGAAGGTTAGTGTTGTGTTTAAACCACAGACAAACATATAAAATTGAATCCGTTTTTACTTAAGTAGTTACGCACTAACACTAACTAACAAAAATAAAATAACGTACCTAATACCCACGAGCTTAAAACTAGTTAAATAAAAACATTGCAACTTAGAGTTTTCTCAACTTAATCAGTAAATAGGTAGGTATGTTTCATTCATTCATTCATTAGCTTATTAAGATTTTACATTGTTTGCTGTATAAAATGTAAACAAAAGCACAGGGCAATTCATTGTTGAGATTTGATAACCTCATTTTCGTAGAAAAAGAAGATAATATCATTTTATGTGAACGATATTACAATTGAGTGCAAAATGGTATTTTTTTCAACCATTGATTGCGTCACAAAAGTTTTTTTTTGCTATTTTTCAATAAAATGATAATAAATAAAAATCATACATGAATAAAATAAGATACATAAAGTAGGTAGGTTTTATGCCGTACCTACGGTCAAGAAAAAAATACGATATTTTTGACTTTCCCAAACAAGAGTTTTATAGTTTACCTGTCCGATGTTTATAAATAAATAATAAATAATTATATCATATATAAATTAAAAAAATATAAATTTATATAGGTATGATAAAAAAAATATAAGTTCGTCAGCAAAAAGAAAAAACAACCTCCTAATTAAATATTAAAAGCTTAACATAAACAACATATAAATATCTATTTTTAACCAGGCGATTGCACAAATAAACTATAAACATGTTCATGTGTTTTGGAAGTGCATATGATAAACATTATGTTATCTCGGCACAAATTCTTGTACTTTGACCTGCTCTACTATCTGTGACCGCAACTAAATTGTTTGTTGTGCGTTCATTGTTTTCCGATGAGACAACACATGCTCTGTCCATTATTTTATCGATATTAAGGCCCGGGCGGGACGGGCTGGAGACCCACTGCATACCACGTCGATGACTACGCTGTCATAAATGCATTGTAAGAAATTCATTCATTAAAATTAATCGCGTGCCCTCAATTATCTTCAGTGTCATTTCGTTATTAGATTTAATAAAAACGTTTTTTACTAAGAAATACATACATACATTTTTTTGAAAAAGTTTGCATTTTGCAATTTTTAGTTTTTTTCGTATGTAGATTATTTAACATTTTCCATATGTTGCAACAATACAACCAAAGTACTAACCGATTTCAATAAAATTTAAACGCGGGTTTTTTTTTAAATGTTTCCATAAAAGACGGAGTTATGAGGTAATACACTTGTACGAAAATAAAAAACAGCCGCAATGAGAACCTCCTCCTCCTTTATTGAAAGTCGGCTGAAAAATAAACGTGCATTAAGTAGTACTGCAATACCTACTTACACCTACCTATTTAAAGTTTTAATGAGGCATGAACAGGAAAGAAGCCTTTTAATAGTAAGGGAAGCTTCACATAGAACCCGAGCATCAGATTACACAACTTTATCGGTGTGTTCCAAAAAAACAAATACCTACCTACATAGTTTAATAACAACAAATTCTTTTTTATATATCAATTTACTTGTTTGTGTTCGACTAAAATCAACTAATTTCGTTAATTGTTTCTGAGAATGGTAAAAAAGAGGATTGTGATTTTAAGAGACAATTTATTTATTAGTATATGCATTATTTGAGAAATAATGGCAAATTACTAATATTGGTAACAATGTTTCAAAAAAAGAACTCTCTTAAATCTTGAATCCATTTAGAATCTTGAGTTCTTTTTCTGAAACTTTGGTTTTATTATCGTTTCTAGGGATCGTCGATTGGGGAAATTCAAAAATATCGTCAACAACTCATAAAATAATAATGGCATATAAAAGTCAAGTCAAGTCAGTCAAATGCGGCAAGGCCCACCTGCAAGGTGGGCCTTGCCGCATTTTTGGACTTTTATACATTTCAATGCAAATATTTTTTTTCTTTTTGTTTAGCAAAACTTTCAAAAACTTAAAAATACATTACGTCTCCAGCTGCTGTCTTATAGAAGTATACTAAGTTACATTTTAATAACAAACAATATCTTAGTTAATGTACCTAAATCAAAGACCAAAATTAGAGTATGTTTTCGAGAGCGCAAAAGTGACGACACTATAATTATTAGGTGCTATTATGATTGACACAAATGACTACAAAAACTATACTTTTTATTAAGTTTTTTAGCTTTTTATTAAAATTGTTTAAAAGAGATTTCCATTCATACTTAAAAATGGTTTTAAAATGCCAAACAAGTAATTATCGGAACATTAACCTAATTCATGTTGTTCATTATAATTATATTATTTTTGCGTAACTAAAATAATTACAACAAGGTACCTATTTGCTATAAAATATGACAAAAAATGCTACAGTATAATTACCTTAGTAGGTATATTATGTATTATAGAGAAAGCGGTGTTCTAATTACCTAATCGATATGCCTATACAATATACACATATGGTCAGGGGGATAGCCTATATTTATAACGTTAATATCTTTAGTGTACCGCATTAGTCAGAGGCTAGGTAAAAATAAAGTGTATATTGCGAGTTTGCGAGTTCGCCTCACCCGCGGGGCCGCAATTTGAAGGTTATCAGGAAAATAAAAGCTACGGTTATGGCCCTTGAATTTATTCATCGGTCATCGAACTTGACACGCGTGTGTCGCGAAAATAATTAATTAAAATTCTGTGAAACTATGAAGCGACGCAAACTATGAAGTGATTGGAATGTTGTTAAGTTAATACATGCCTAGCTGTTTTTAAATCCAAATATTACGTAAAAATAGAATAAGTAAATTATCAGTTTTTTGCTCCCTATTCTTTATTCTTGCAATTGATATCTTTTACATTACCTATTTTAAAAGAATATAAAAATAAATACTTACTATAATTTTCGCTTTATCACGCGATATTTTTACTTAAAACTCTATCGTGACGTTTAAATAAAACTCTATTTGGTACAGTACCTACTTATCTAGTACCTACACATTCTAAGTATGGGTGACTTTAATATAGGTACCTACATAGGAAGAAAAGTAGGCAAGTAGGCACCTATTATACCTAACTCTTTTCATACTTAGCTATTTTTAAATTAAATTCGATTTATGAAAAGTATATTTATGTAAGTTAAATAACACCAAATTCATACTTATCATCAGTAAATTAAGAAATGAGGCGTGTGAATAAATTGCAGCCTGTTTTAATTATTTTTTTAATGCGAAATGTTTCTAATGTTTGGTTTAGAACGTAGCTTGTGTTATGTTTACATAAGTGTAAATTATTTATGCCATAAGACCGTTGAAGATTTAAATATTTAATATGCGAGGGGCACTCGAGCAGGTGGTTCGAGAGCGGCGGATATTACTTCCAACGGAGGGTCAAAGGACTACTCAAGGCCGCAGAGCTACGACATTTCGGAACGTCGATAACCTTCGCAAGGCGCCTTGGCATCGCGAATATAGGTATATACAAAAACAATTATATTATACGTCAAAAGGTGTAGATAGATTATAAGCGGTCAGCAAGCGACACGTTAAAATGTGGCTAACTAGCCAAACTTGACCTCAGTATCGCGTCGCGCCGTCAACGGACGCGTGCGTGCGTTAGTGTGCGTTTTTGAAGATCGAATGTTGCTTAGGGAACCTATCTACACCTTTTTACTTATAATATCATTGTACAAAAACTATTCACTTCGGATTTACCCATAATATAAATAAAGTATTCACCGATATAATTTTAATTAATAAACTTAATTAATAACGTTAACCCATTTAAATCTAAAAAATATCTATGGGTTAACCCAACTTGTGCACTAGCACACAAGTTCACCGTATCAACGGATTTTGTCTACGGAAGAATCGTCAAACTGACAGATTGTAGACACATTTCTTCCATCTTGAGCGAAAAATGACAAACGCAAAAAGGAGAAATGTGTCCTTAACCCTAGCCGTCAAGATTTTACAATGTCGATTGTCGAGCATGGATTCTACAATAATCGACTAAAGTGATTCGACAATCTGTCATTTAGTCGTTTGATCTGAACAAAATCTATTCCTACAATGATCAGAATATATGCGGTGGAAGGATATTGTTGTATTCGATTTAAATATTGCTTAGAAATAGCAACACAATAGTACAAACTCAACTAGGTACGTACATCATGCTAACATGTGTAAGCTTCAATATTTTATTAGAGTGCAATGACTGCACTTACCTATACGTTTAACCGTACGTGTGCTACAGTTGCATGCAATACATATAAATTACATATTATTACTTATTGGAATAGCTAAATAACGTGCAACAGTGTAGAACGACCTTGTCGTACTTGCACGTGTTTTCAATAATAGAGAAGATATTGCCATGGAAGTATGTCGGGTGTGGGTTAAGGCAGAGGAAAAAGTGCAATGTGTTAAAATCGCCTGTGAAAATGTGGATGAATTAAAGGTTGATTTCTAAAAACCGGCCAAGAGCGTGTCGGGCCACGCTCAGTGTAGGATTCCGTAGTTTCCCGTCCGTCACAATAAGTGTTCAAAATGCTTGCGTATACGATTATACTACAAACTTAGTCCAGAAGTTATTTTGTACAACTTTTTGTCTTTTTTGTACAAAAACTGTTTCCATCCAAGTTCAAAATAATTTTCCTAGAAAGTCCTTATAAAGTCCTACTTTTCAGATTTTTTTCATATTTTCTAAACTTATGGTTCAAAAGTTAGGAGGGGGGGGGGGGGGGACACATTGTTTTTTACTTTTGGAGCGATTATTTCTAAAATTATTGACATTATCTAGACAGACATGGCGAAACTATAAGGGTTCCTAGTTGACTACGGAACCCTAAAAAGTGCATTTTAAGATCGATTAAGATACATTAACTGTTTATTGAAATATCGAAAATATTATGGTCAGAAATTACTAGGATCACACACACGTGATCATTGTCATGCATTATAGTAACGATAACATTGTTTTAATGGTAGGTACCTAATCCCTATGCATAAAATGCAAATTCGAATATATTGTTGACAATCAAATACTTTTGTTTTGTAATTATTTATTATTCGGATGATAAACCTTATCTGCGCATGATTTCGCGCACGTTATCGACTGTTATCGTTGTGATATCGATACGTGCCTACGCCTTCGCCGAAAATGCTAGAGGTGTGAACAGAGTGAATCGTAGCTCCCTTCTTTTATCGTGTCAATTGTACAGTTATCAGTCAGGAGGTACTTAGGTACCTACATATTTTAATGAATCTTGAGCGTACTCACGGTCACCTGTGCGTGATCCTAACTACTGATAGTAATAAATATAAAGGTAAATAAAATACCTAGCATCGTTTATTCTTACAACACATAGTAAAATCAACAAATTCATAGATCGATCGACCAATTGATACAGTTCAGCTAAAATTCTGATGTCCAATCAACATTTACCAATACAACGTGCAATGGTAGTGGTTGTTTTCCCGCAGCAACATGGAAGTACTGAGCATTATAAACAACTTTAATTATGACACTGAGCCTGAAATATCATAAAAAATATTACTCGTGTCATACATTTCTTTTTGGTACTTAAATATTGATTTTTGTATGAAACAGCTGATATTTTTTTTTGATATCCCAGTATCAGCCTCGGCCTCGTAGTAAAAGTTGTTTATAATGATCAGTACTTTCCGTTCTGCCGCGGGAAAACAACCATTAAAATTTCACATTGCATATGTAAACCAACACGTAGATACATAGTAGATATTGTATATTTTTTTCTGTCCCCATATGGATACTGTATCACATAAAAACAGTGCCAGGTGGTGGGTTCAATGTTCGATGCAGCTTTTATTTTGTTTTGAATCGTTGCTTCGTTGGGGCCCGTCAGGGGTTGCAACTGCTATCCTACCCAGAAATGAAAAAAAAAAACCTACTCTGATCCACCTGGCGATGCTTTACATCCATTTAACTCGAATCGTAAAGTGCACAAGTTCGAATATTAAGTAAATCGACATGGACAGACTTGTTTATCGAGAACACCTGTTTTAACAGCATATCACTTGTCATTTTTATTTACATTGACGTTGTATTTATCTACATTTACCTAAATATTTTATACATGTATGCACGACGTCAGTATTTTTTCTTCAATGCATACGTTGTCCCCTAAATATAGCTGAATTGAATGTAAACAACATAATTAATAAAAAGTAATGTACGTAAGCAGGTAATTACCTACTTAATTGTTTGTAATTAAGAAATAGTTTAATCTAGTCAGCTAATTATTAGTAGGTAGGTACAATCGCTAATAATAAGGTACATAATTGGTTCTTGTTTTAAAGAATGTTCAGGAATAAATTGAAGAAGCTCCTATAGGCGAAAGTATGGACTTTCAAGGACCGATAAAGTGAGCAAGTTGTAAATGGTAAGCGATACTTATTTATTTCTGCAAATTGGTTCATACAAATACTTTTACGCGTCAATTTTTAAATACGAGTAGGTAGTAGTTGAGGTGAGGCAAGGCTGATTAGGTACTCTAAGAAGAAACACCGAAAGGAATCGGAGTCTGAGATGGACTTTTGAGGATAAGAACCACACAGTATTAGTGGAGCAGTCCAGTCAGAGCACGCATTTATCAATGATCGTGATCTCAACTTTGAACTTAAGGGGCTCAACGACTCGTCGAACAATAACCAAAAAAAGACTATTTTAGTATGCCACATAAGCTCACATTGTTGATCACATGTAACATATTGTTGTAGGTGTATATTACATGAGCGCAGGGATGGTTATCGAAATGCACAAGCACATGTGTGGCCGTCAGCACGAGCTGCGTGCACGTGCTGCCAACAGCTGCTGTGGTCCACTCAACCTACATAATACATTCATTGAATCAAAAAGGAAACCGAACAAGTGCGAGTAGGTAGCGCGCTCTCATGGTTCCGTCTAAGATGTGCCGCGACTTTACTCCAGTAACACTGCTTATGCATTTCAAAATACGTAAGAGGACAAACTTAAGGAGATTAAAAACTTTTGACCGAGACGAGAGCAGACCGATTTTTACTTCAACACACGACACACGTCACACACGTCTTTTTTGGTTTGCAGTTCAAACTTGTGGTGGTAGCCCACTAAATTTAAGTTTTCTGATGTTTTTTTGCAATTTGCAATGTCAGGCTGTATGTTGAACAAAATATGATTTCCGACCCTAACACGTAGGTATGTGCCTACGTGTTACAGTCGCAAATCATATATCAGCCTGACAACAGGGTTGTCTTAATGATTTGATTCATTATAATTACGGAATTATACTCATTCAAGTCATTAAGACAACCCTGTTTTAATTTCGCGGGATACCCTGACACATCCACCTTATCTGAGCAGGCCATAGATATCCGGATCAAGCCCACCGGAACGCCCGGAACTAAGCACAAATCCGTGCGACGCGACTCCATCGCACGTGGCAGGTAACTACCCCGATTCTATAAGGGTTCTGTTTTCACCTCTTGAGGTTTAGAACCCTAAAACCACCTTTCTTATACCTACCCTGTCATTCTGAATCTCTTTTCTATGTTGTATTTAAGTAGCACCAAGCGTCCCAGATGTTTAAAAAGGTATGGGTTCATGGATATCCGTATGGGTTAGATTGTTAAAAGATGTGAATATTAGACGCAGCTTCATAAGACTAACAAAGAGTAATCTTGATCTGAAAGTTGTCTTTTATTATAATTATACTATAAAGGAATTCTCAACAAACAAGTTTTTGCTTAGTAAACAACCGAAAATAGTGTTGTTTAGGTGTCGTATTTAGTTAGTCATTGGCCTACACAAAGCATCTAAGTAGGTAGTTAGGTAGGTAGTCATCTTCTCGCAAGACCATCACTGTAGTCAGAATAAACAAATATATATTATTATGTATACTTGAAAAACCCAAATTACAGGGCACTTGCTCATTGCCTTGCCACTATTACCCACTTGCGCTTGCGCAGTTATACAAAAAACAATCATTGAAACAGGCCGGCGCCATTCCTTCCTTGTACCTACCTTAAATGCACGGTGTAATATACTACCTGTCCCATAAATCCCATAATAAAAGTTGATCCCACTAAATCCTAAATACTAAAATAGGTTATTGTTATAGTTAAAAAAACGTAAGAAAAAAAGAACCTTGCCATTTAAGTATGAACGTTGTTAAATGCATACTAGGTGTCCTTGTCGTTCTCATTAAATCAAAGTGAGAGGGACTTAGATTTACCTAAATTATACATATTAGAGTTGACTAGATAGTTTATAAGTTTTAAAAGATGCTAATGATGACAAGCAATGTTTTATTGATCTTGGTTCTAGTTTTATTGAATTGAATTTTAAGTCTTCCTTTACTCAATACTCAATATAAAGATATTAATTAATGCTTTCCATGTTATGTATTCGTAAGTGGTAACTTTATAAATGAGATCATTATGGACCCTGTAGGGCACAGCAAAGGGTAGGAGATAAAAAGCCCTGCTTTACGAGATAGTTAAATTTTAATAGAAATAATGTAAAAGTAGGAGTATTCAAAATTTGATAAACCTAGGGAATAACTAACTTATCTACTAATACTTTGCTTGTATCTATTATTTATGTACTGTTTTATCTTTTGTAATTTTTTAAAATTAATCTAGCTTGTGCCCGTGACTTCGTCTGCGCAGGCTTAGCACGCCAGAATAGCTCGCTGATAGCAGATTATTTTCCTACTTACTTTAGACTTATAATTATATTTTGGACAATTCATTCAATATCTTTATATACTATAGCTTATGTGGAATTCTGACGCTTAGGCTATATTATTATAAATTTTCATTTAAATCCATTCAGTAGTTTTTGCGTGAAAGATATTTCTATAATGTTAGTAGGATTAATCATACGGTACACATATTTATTTAATAGGCGATCGCCGAGTTTGTTTAAGGTTGGAAATTGCACAAATGCACATGTCGTAGATTGTGTAGACGATGCATCAGACACTATTCTGTGCTGCATCATGCTTGATTTTATTGATTTGTTCCCATTTCCCGCTCTCTACATACACCCAGAGAACTTTTCCGAGGCTACTGTAACAATCTTGGTTCAAACCTCCCCTGCCCTCCCTACTTAGAACTTTAGAAAAATAGTCACGTGCGGCGGTGCGTCGGATTGAAGAATTATTATTTTCTTTAATACAAATGAAAAAGAAAAGAAATATTAAAATTTAAAAACCGTCTACACTATACAGTTAGGATTACTTAATGTGATTATTTTAACACGAGTTTGGATTTCCTTGTATTATCACGTGACTATGTTGTAAAGAAGTTTTAATTCTTCATTATGTTCTAAATTTGCTTCCATGAGCATTTATAGTTATTACAAGTGTAGTATTGTACCTACTTACACGTGGATTTTGAATGGTTTTCATTACTTATTCATTATTTGACAAAGTTTTCCAAAATCAAGTTCGTAAGGCGTGTAATTTTTTTCTAAATTAACTGTGTTGTTGAAACTAAAACACCAATAAGGTAACCAAGAGCTCCATGTATTGTATCTGTATGGTTTTCACATTGGATCCTTAAAAATGCACCCAAAGCTTTGTGGGTATTAACACCTATCGTTTGGTGATGGTAGGCAGTTGAAGATAATTTTTCAATTTCAAGAAATTTACAAACCTGTTCCACCGTTGCGGAGAAAGACTCTATCTGTAGATTCTGTAGCTATTATTTCGTTATTAGTACAAATATTTTTTTAGTTTAATCCATTCAAATTCTCTCTGTCTGGTCTGAGTTCAAATTAAATAATTTTTAACTCATACCTCAGAAGGAATTTAAATTGGATCGGATTGCAATTGGAGGGCATCGTTTTCATATTTTTCGCAAATTCATTCACTAAGTAGGTAGGTAAGTACCTAACCCATCACTATTAGTTGTAGTAATAGGTTTGTAAGTAGTCCCGTAACATTATTTTGCTTTGAACTGTCAAGTTATGAATATACCTAATTACGATTAAAAGTCCAAGATATTGGTAGGTGGTATTCGAGTAACTGTAGGAGGCGAACGAGGGTGACATGCCACGCACGCTTCGTCCTTCCACACATAGATTGAACTCGGAGGGTTGAGTGGGTTGCGAATGGGGAATGGGACATGGGGTCTCCCAACTACACCAAGCCGCGCGCGCCACACAGGCGCACACTTCTCCCCATACATGCATACCGACCGCGGACCGATGCGATTATTCTGTCTAGCGAGAAAGAGACGTAGTGAGTGCTCCGCTCGCGTCAGGTCGCTTCGTTCGTTGCATTCCAGTATTCGTTGTCAGTCCGCAACGCGCCGTTTTACTGGACGGTCGTACGCGCGCAAATAACATTGGAAAATTATCGTTGTTTATTTATTTATCTTGATTGCTTAACTCTTAAATTTATTTGTGTTTAAAATTTATCTGAACTGTATTTGTGACTACTTCTTGCATAAGAACAATAATCAACCTTCATGAACTGTGATAGTGTTTTTGACCGTTTCAAACAATAACAAAACGGTAGAAAACTAAAGTGTGAGACAAGTCGAAATGAGCGGATTGACCAACAGAGTTAAAAGAGGATCGAGGGGTAGTGCAACTCTTCTCGAAGCAGCTAACAGGATTTTGCGGTTACTCGGCGTTAGCTCCACGAAGCGCGGGAAACAGCCCTCGCCCAAATCTAAGGTAAGGTCAATGACTGTCTGTAGCCCGCCGTGTTTATGTGTACCCCATGTCGGTCTGTTTAGAATAATGCTCAATAATGATTGACTGTAGTTTGAATTGGGTGAATTAAAAATTGTTTGGTTGTAATGTACTAAAACATGATTGTGAAAGTATCTTTTAAAATTGATGACAAATTTAATATGTGAGTTTATTAGTAAGTAGGTAGGTATTTAAAAATTAATTACTGGGGCTTAATTTCAACAATAACATTTTGATTGTGGTGAAAAATGTTTAAATAACAAATATAGTGATTTATAAAATTCCTTCTCAGTTTAGATATTACATTAGACATTGAAAGAAGTAGGTAGCTAGGTATTAAGTCACGTGTAGAAAGACGTGGCAAAGTCTTACAATCTTTAAACGTTTGTAAACTTTCGCTGTGCAAAGTGGTGATCGCACACTTTCGCCCTGTTTTTCTGTATGTCATTGGATGGCTCCGTTCACAACGATGCGATGCAACGGCGTCGGTGAGTGTGATACAAACAAACATCGTCGGCGGGCGCGGCCATAGCACTTGTTTGTTCACGCGTCGCCGGCGTGACCAGCTTGTTTACCACTGCGAACTCCTCACGATCTCCGCATTCAGCAGACCGGTACGGCTGCAATCATACAGCTAGTCAGCTATCGTAAACACAACGTATCCTTACAAACAGATTGTTTAGTTAAGTCAAGTTGCCGCGCAATATGCATGAGTTGCGCGACCTTTACAATATCGGTCTAGTGATGTGCTCACGTGGGTATTGGCCAAAAATATTAGCCAGTGATAATATTTGTAATGATGACAAATAAGTAGGTATTTTGGTTAAATTATGTTAGAAAATAGTATAAGGCAGCACAAACACTTCTTTATCAGTTTCATAATACATAGGTACTTAATTAAATTATTAATAAAAGAAACGATTATTTTCCAAAATACTAAATACCTAATAAACTATTAAAATATTTTGTTACCCTTCGCACTTTACCTACCCATTTACTGTTATCAAGATAAAATTGACACGCCAACGCCATCGCACCTACGTCTCCATTGACGTTGTTTTGACTAAGGCCCTGTTCTTACCAAACTGATAATCGCGCGAAAACGCGACTGTCGCATTTATTTTGGCGAACGCATCGGTACACCGACACATGGTAGGTAATTTTCCAATTTTTAAGAACAAATTTAGTGACACATTTAAAAACGCGATCAATCGCTCTGGAAGAGTACCTATACACAGTACGGGGGTACAATGTAGGTACCCTGCGGAAGTTATGTGAGTAGGTACACATACATTCTTTATCTTACTCGATAATTTTTGTAGGTCTTGTGCCATTACGCCTTGTGGAAAAACACTGATTTCACAGGAAAGTAAACAAATTTAACTAAATCAGCGCATATCGCCACTAAATACCTATATAACGACATCCACGGGTGTAGTAGATACAGCCGCAAACATAGGTACCTAGTTACTAAACTATACCTTATTAATTACCAAACTACCTTTTACAAAAATGAACAAAAACTTGTTTGTAAGTTATTGTTTACGAACGTAAGTAGACTCATATTTTATATTAATTAGAGGTCGTTGTGAGCGCGACGAAGGATGTCGCTTGTTGTTGAATGTTCTCCGACAAAAGGTTGTTTACACTTCGTGATTCATGATCACGCATTCGGAATTCTCATTCATTTTTCACTTTTTCTTTAATGTAAATATAGTTTCAATATAAAATAGCTTATCCGTCATAGTTAACTGTTAAACGGATGTAGATTGTGGGAGAAACATAAAATGCATTACATCCGTCTTAACTTGATAGGTCGTACCTATATGCACATTCATTTTTTTTTCAAACAAACTAATTACAATGCTTTAGAACTGCATCAAGCATTTTATCCATACAACTCTCAAGCATTACATAAAGCCGTGTACGCATGTTGCAAACGGCATAGCAATGCGTAAGGTTCGGTGGTGGGGATCTAGGTCGACTATGAAGTCGGTTGGTCGGTGTTAGTGGACGGTGGAATCCGTTGGTGTGGGAATGCGAGTGTACCGTTGCGACGCGACGGCGGCGCGGCGTCGGGCGGCTCGCGGTGGTCTACACCGCACCGCACCGTCGCGGAATGCGAGACCCATTTGCAGCGCTTACAACAACTAAACTTAATTGTCACTGACTCATTCCTTTCTGACCAAACTTCAAGGACCCGTGCAGCAAGCATCTAGGTATATTACAGAATTGCAGATTCCATTGTAGGTAGGATGTCCTTTTTTTTTAATAAAAAAAGGACAAAACCCTTATTGCATTTCTTGGCCTAATGCTTCCGTAACACGACCCTTAAGTGCCGGTTAATCTGCGGGATACAGCTGCAGGCTAGTTATCAATACAACTTGTCTTCGAATTAAGCGTAAACAACCTAAATAGGTACCTACCTACCTACTATAAGTAGAATGTTATTGTCTGTGACAGTTTGTTAGTTTTCAGTCGTCATAATTATCTAGCCTCGGGGACTGTTTATCTCTTAACTGACACACGTAATTAGCTGTGACCTAGTGGTAATTATAGTTTGTAACATTGCCTCCCGCAACACCCTGGTATTGGTTTCTTCCACTTCTAAATTACTGCCTCTGAAATAAATGCTGCCCCGCATAGGATCCACAACAACTTTCACTAAAAGTACCGTCGAGACAGTTTCGCAAATACCAAAAGAATGTCTTAACCTAAAAAACTCGAACGTACAGTGAAAATTGAAGAATGGATATTCCCGCAAAGTAACGGTAAAATTATAGTTACTTTCATTTGCTTTTCATTAAGTTTGTTTTTGGCTAATATACCGTTAAACACGAACTCGCGGTATTCTGCAGCGTTGCTAGAAAGAGACAGAATTGCAAATATAGCTATCTCTGTCTATCTTCAGTCACGTTGAATGGAAGCGTCATTTTTTGTTCGACGACGGCACCGTAAAAAATGAACAAAAACTCAAGCTACGAACTCGAAAATTGGATCATCGAACTGTAGACGAGGCCAGTGAACGTTTCAGCCAGAACATATTTCGACTAAATCCTCGATGCTTAAATCTTATTTTTTTATCTAATAATACTTTTTTTACTTGCCTGGCCTCAAAATTAGGAAATTTTAAATAAGTTCCTTACAAGGTTGCGCAACAGAAAGAAAAATTGAAATGAATCATTCGTGTAAAAATATTTGCAAAGAAGTCTTGATACGCGGTCGAAAGTGCGAAAACCTGCATGCTTCCAAAAAAAAGCATTGTTTGTTTTGAGATTTTGACGTTCCATTGACAACCTGTTGTAAACATGTAATCGCATCGCAATTCTATAATTTTTGTCCAAATTCACCTAGTTCTTAGCATTGTTTACGTATTAATTAAGCGGTCACCTAAATTTAAAGAAGCCGGCACTGCAGACAGCGCGTTGCCCCCTGGCCCCCACCGCGCATGAGTCTGCATGACGTATCCACCATCGCCGCCGCCGCCGCCTCTGCTGCCAGCCGAGCCGATAAACAAGTGCACGCTTTCGAAGCGCGACGACGTCGCATTTCTCTCACGACGTTCCACTAGACAGAGGCCGTAATCTCTTACAGTTCCGTGAATAGGTCTTAATGATATTTTACTCAGTGGGTGTTTTTATTATTCCAGATCAACGGTCGAGCGTCTAGTGAGTTACGGGCCCCAATTGCTGCGGCCGAAACCATAGTAGAAACGCCGATCAAGATGCAAGCAGCGCCTGCGCCCGCACCGGCCACGCCGGCGCCCGCGTCTGCCGCGCCAGCTGCACCCACCTCCTCGCCGGCGGCCAGCCAGGCACAAAAGCCCACCAAACGAACTGCTAAAGATTATATTTTTGGCAAATTAATCGGCGAGGGGTGTTACAGCACCGTGTTTCTTGCAAAGGATATACACAGTGGAAAGGAATATGCAAGTACGTATTGCATTTTTATATTTTTAATTAAAAGATTTAAAAATCTAGTTTTCCATAAATGTTAAATTAATGAACCCGGAGTTTTGATTACAATCTTGAGACAATTCACAAAATAACCTGTGTAATTTCTTTTTTCACAGTTAAAGTGTGTGAAAAACTTCACATCATTCGAAAAAAGAAAAGAGAGTACATTAAACGCGAGAAAGATGCCTTGAACATGTTGTTCAATGTACCTCATGGCTTCGTCAAACTTTACTGCACATTTCAAGATGAAGAAAGGCTATATTTTGTTTTGTCCTTTGCAAAGAATGGCGAGTTGCTGTCTTACATAAATCAAGTAGGCTCTTTTGAGCTGAATGTAGCTAAATTTTATGCGGCTGAATTATTGATGGCCTTAGAAAAAATGCACGCCAAGGGAATAATTCACCGTGATTTAAAACCGGAAAATATATTATTAGATGAAAATATGCATTTGCAAATTGCTGATTTCGGAACGGCTAAAATCCTTGAGCCCGAAGAGGTTCATGCCTCACCGAATAATGCAGATAATGACACGCAAAATGAACGATCTAGAAAAATTAGTTTTGTTGGAACACCGCAGTATGTGAGTCCAGAATTATTACATGACTGCGTAGACACACGTGCTTCAGACTTGTGGGCGTTGGGATGCATCATTTACCAAATGATCTCGGGCTTACCTCCGTTCCGCGCAGCCACAGAGTTTCTCACGTTCCAAAAAATTCTAAAGATGGATTTCGAGTTCCCAGAAGGTTTTCCCGCTGACGCAAAAGACCTTGTGGAAAAGCTCTTGGTACTAGACCATAACAAGCGACTTGGGGCTAATGATAAGGGAGAAACCTATGATGGCATTCGCAATCACCCGTTTTTCGCTGGAATGGACTGGGATAATGTGTGGGAGCAGACGCCACCGACTATTAGCCCATACTTACCCGGAGGTTCGTTCGAAGAAGAATACAATGTACCCGATCATCTTGAACCAGGATTGGGCAATAAGCAACTTGTGAGACTGTGGGAATTCGACCTATCTACCTCTAAAGGTAATTAATTTTAATTTATGATTATTCTGTTAGTAAATAGATCTTAGTTTACTTCCATAGCTTTTACTTTAAAATTCAAGCGTAGTTCGATTTGAACTTAGGCAACATAATATTAGTAAATAATCTTGTCATAATTACATCATTGGGTTTAATTATAAAGCTATTTTTGAAAATATTAGAAGTCTAAAAAGATGTTAGTAGGTTGAGTATGTAGCCGGTGTGGACAATTACAAAGTCTCGGGCGAGTGCAGTGAAGCGACGAGTAAGAGGCAACTGGTGCGTCCATGACCTGAATTCTTGACAAATTATACGCTTCTCGTTTCATAACTAAACCGAGTCCAATAACGTTTTATTTTGTGATTATTTTCCAAACAAGCTGTCTTTTTTAAGCATTTATGCAAACATACATATATCTTTTATTTAAACATGTCGCCGATGTAGCGTATCGTAATACGATATGTCTGCACTCGCTGCACGAGTACCACTACGTCATCGCATTCACTGCTATACACATTCAGAACGGACGTCCTCAGTCAGTGCATGGTTTACGGTTTTATAGTTGGTATGACGTCAACCTTCCGGCACGTCGCCGTCGTCCCGGAGTGCCACATTCTCAACCGCTTATGCCATGACATGAATGACTCGCTCGTTACGCCCTACGTGTTTCATTAATGTTGACCTTATAATCAGCTGTGTAGCTGTACGCACTTGTTTTAGGATTCAGTGGGAACAGAATGACATTAGGTTTTACATCTCGATGTTTTTAACATGTTTTTGAATTTAGTTTTATTTTTTCAGGAATCTTAAACATCAGCCCCGAAGAGAAACGTCGTCGTCTCGAAGTGCAATCTCGTGAGAGCAAGTGGCACACGTTCGTCGATGGAGAGCTTATTTTAAAGCAAGGCCTGGTTGACAAAAGGAAGGGCCTGTTCCCACGACGCCGCATGTTGCTGCTCACAACAGGACCACGCCTATTTTACGTCGATCCAGCCAACATGGTGCTCAAGGGTGAGATCCCTTGGTCACCTGAATTGCGGGTCGAAGCCAAAAACTTCAGGATATTTTTAGTGCACACGGTGAGTCCAGCTTTTAATTATGAAGATATACATCTCGAACTCTAGAGAAAAAAATAAATTATACCTAGTAACTGAATACCCTCGTTTTAGAATCCATGTATAACTGAATTCTTTTTTTGTTACAGCCAAACCGTACATACTATTTGGAAGACCCCGATTCATATGCTTTGGAGTGGGCAAGCGTAATCGACGAAGTGCGCATCGGTACATATGGGCGGGACACGACTTAAGCGACGGCGCGGCCGCAGCTCCGAGTCGCGTCCGCGCCGCCGCCGCGGCCCCCGGGCCTCGCGCCCGCTCCTCGTACCTCACACGGCGAGTTCACACTTCTAGGTTACTTCTAGCCTTGATTTAGAGCATGGCAAATTCCAAGCCGAAAGCTTTCGCATCGATGATCGACCTCGTGCGTGTCCTAAGTTCGCCGGCTCGTGCGGCTGCGGAGCGCGCCGTGAGCCGCGGGCGCGCTACATATGTTCACAAAGCGCACGAAGACGCCCGCGCCGCGCGCCGGCCGCTCCGCTCGCCGGACGCCAACGAGACGACGCCGACGACCGATCGACTACTGCTCGATCACTGTGGATACTGAATGACTGATTCCTATTAATAATAATAATATCCCGACTATCTTAAATTATTCTAATTTAAGTTCCTTATTTAATTGTGGAATATCGACGATGATGTGTAAATATGTCTTAAATTATTATTGCGATTGCTTAGTAATAGTGAATTGTGGGGCGATGTAACTTTTATTGTATACAGGCCTCTTGTAAGAATGGACTTGTTATTCACCACCTGCGTGTTCACAAAGCTCATTCCTGTTGGTAACTAGGCAATTTATAGCTAAATTTAATATTTATTTTATGTTTAATTATTTGCCAACGGAATGTGACTGCTGTACAGTTATAACCGTAGAAAATTATGATGGGTATGTTTCTTTATTCTACTTCAACTATGTTTATCGGTGACAATTGGGAAGTAAAAGAATTAGCAAAGTTGTATATTTTAAACGAAATTACCAATTGTCACACACTAGTTGCTGTAGAAATGGAAGCAGCTAGACTTAAGAAGGGTAGCCTCTTCACTAAATAATTGCGCGTTTTGGCGAACACCGATCCGATAGTGATCGGTCGCCTTAGGTTCAGCGCGGGTGGAACTGCAAACCTGCACGAGCAGTTATTTTTGATTATGAACTGAATGACAATAAAATTAGAGTATGTAATAGCTGACGTAACAGACGGGCGACTTAACATCCGCCACTAGAATTTATCTCCTTTTATTTTAAACTTAATTCTAGTTGTCAATTTATTTCATTATCAATAAATATGTAAAGTCTGCTCAAGCAGACTGCAGTTGTTTCTGCGCTGACCGTTACTTTCACAACTATGGAGTTTATACTCCGAGATAGCGATGAACACATCGTTGAGGAGTTTCAATGCTTTTTAATGTATGTAATACTTGTGCTCTTTTAATTCTAACATAGCAAAGGTATACGGATAATGCCACCAAAGGTGACAATTACTGCTATTTCATTGCTTGGTAATTAATTGTCTAAAATATATTATTTTGGTTAATTGCAGTTGAATTAAGACATTGGGATTGCTTAATGAATAGTGACTAGTGCAAATTTGTTTTTTAATGTTTTGTGTTGTTATGAACAGTGATTTTATGGCCATAGCAAATATTCAATGTCAAGGCACTTTGGGTTCTAAAATTGTATTTAAATTGTAGTGTTGACTTATTGTTTAATCATTTTATAATAGCAGGTATAGTGAAATGCCTAAAACTTGCCTGTAATATTTAACATTAGGGCTTAATGGGATTTAATCCATAGTTCAATACGAAACCCTCTTTTAGCAAAATGTACAAGAATAATATTTCACTAACTAGTATGAAGGACTGTTTCGATCATTTCATAGCGTATAATGGGCAATGAGATACAATATTATAAAATTGGTCAGCGTAAATTGGACTTTTCCATGACATTGTTACGAATAATTAAAAATAAAACCTGCATTTAAAATTTAATAACTGTTAACTATTGTAATTATATTTTACAACATTTGTATTGCATAAATTCCATAAAGTAACAAAATAAGAAATTGAAAATAAATTGAAGTTGATTTTTCATGATTTTTTACTTTTCTTCCGCCTGTACCCTCAACACACACACATACATGACACACAGCCTTTGAAAGTGAGCTGAATTATGGTTCGCCTCTTTAAAAAGACAATAATAAACCACCCAATCCATAGCATGGACCTTTGATTACATCTTAAATTAAAAAATGTGGTTCAGTAGCGACTAAATTCGTGGAGCCGAAAGTGCCCAAAGCGCAATATTTCTGTCATGGCTACTTCTGTCATCAAAATCTTTCCGACGAAGAATGGCGTAAATCATTCGACAAAGATTTTCTTTCTTTCTTTTTTTCCCTCTTTCTTTCTTTCTCCACCCATGTCGCCCGCCACGGATTCGTCAAACCCTCAAGGGTCAGTTGTTGTCACGACATTTTGATTGGACGACGGTATATGGCTATAGCTCATCAACCCACCCCATTTAGTAAATTTCTTTGATAGTATTTCGTGTGACTGACACGGGCGATTTTCATTTTGATAACTAAAAAAAAAAATTGTAGCTGAAAGTCGCCAAGTACCTACTTAGTCGAAATTCGTCGCCTACTATCAGAATTTGTCGGTCACTGTCACTGGTTCGAAAGATGGGTTTCTAAGTGGCTGATATGGAGGTTCTTTCATCATAAGGCTACCTCAGACGCCGATCAGCAAGGTTCACAGTCACACATGACCCGACCAAGATAATGTCTTGACTTCAATAGAAACATGTCTCGTGTTGTTAGTATAAAAATAACCAGTAAGTACAAAATCAAGGTCAATGTTAAATCAAATTAGATAATCTTTATTTGAGAACATACCTATTATATTACAGTAAAGTGCAGGTAATGTCATACTTTCATCATTAAAAAAATCTTTGAGAGTGTAGTATAATAAAATCTATTACAAATAAAATCATTTAAAAAAAACTGTTTTATGTACCAGTTTACAATATTTAGCTTAAAAGTTGTTTGTTAGATTACATATAGGAATCTCATTCTTTTAAAAAATTGATATAAATAGTTTCGACACCTTTGTAATAAATAATAACAAACTAGCGTGGAAAACAGAAAAATGTGAAAATCCCCAAAGTGTTGTTTCTATTCACCTTTGAGTTTCTTGTCACCTTTGAGTTTGTATTCCTCCGTTTTACGTTACATCAATACTTAAAACACAAAATCTTAGAAATTGAATGAACAGTTGCCTGTTTTTCTAATACCTACTAAATTCTGTTTCTATTTTAGTAGTAATGTAAAAACTTAAGTTAGATTCAAAGAGAAATATGATACTATGCATGCGAAGAAATGACATAGTAAAACTGTGATCCGATGTCTCAGTAACGCCATCTAGAATAATATAGTAATATTGGAGCGGCAGCGGAGCGTACTAAATTAAACTCATAGACCACTAGGTCACAAGTATCGGATGAAAAGTTTGTTCGTGATGTCCCGTCTTTAATAAGTATTAAATGTAAATTGCATATAGGAAAACAACAAAAGCAAAAAACTAATCGATTTTACAAAAGTGGGTGAGTGCAGTGCCATCTATCAGGAACAGGAGACAGAACCGTTTTTGTTGTACACGTTTATGCAATCATCGACAGATGGCAATGAATTCAAATAAATGAGTTAAATGAAAACTTGGTGCAGACTTAAGCACAATAGTTTAAGAAGTTAAACTTAGATTTGGAATAGTCTTATGAAAGACTAGCAGACCTCACGCGGTTTCACCCGTGTAATTCCCGTTCCCGTGGGAATACGGGGCTAAAAAGTAGCCTATGTCATCCGGGGATAGTGGAGCTTCCCAACAGTGAAGAAAACTGCAAAAACGAAACCAAAAAACGAAAGAACTTTTTAAATCGGTCCAGTAGGTTCGGAGCCTAATCAATGCAAACAAACAAACAATCAAACATATTCTCATCTTTATATTATTAGTATAGATATAGATCTATACTAATAATATAAAGATGTACAATAGGAAGTTTTGTGTATATTGTTCGATGGCCCCCGACAAACAGGTTAGGTTAAGGTTTTTTTATTCGGGGTAGAAAATTCTCATGGTTGTCGTTAAGATTTCTTACTGGCTAAAAACACCCCAGTGTTCACATGAAGCTATCACGCACTATCACGTGCGTGATTACTAGGTCTGTGCGGCATAATCGTGTTTTACAACAAAATATTTTCTATTCTGTGCCGCCGTGCCGTGTGGCGCCTAGAGACAAGAGCAGTGTTTTCGATACAATTAAAAGTAGTTTTATTGTATGGGTGGTGGATTTAACATCATATGACTCAAAATGATACCCCGGCAAAGTGCCGTGAATATGCAGCTATAAACCAGTGTTGTGACTTTGTAATTGATGCGCGTTACGAAGATTTGTCAAATGTGTCAAAGTCAATTGACAAATGTCAAATAGATTCCCTGATTTTCTTGTCATTTTGTCAACCAAAACCCAAATCCAAATCCATCATCATAACCTAGTTACCTAGCTAAAATAGCAATAAGAAAACAAAATCCGATATAATTGTTCGCAAATCCTCATTACATTTCTTCTATTAAAACATGTCTTCAGCGACTCCGAAAGTAATAAAATATGTTGGAAGAACAACCGATTTCAAAGGTAAAACTGTATGGGAAATAGTTGGGAGCCTGAAGAACTTCGGAGTTGGAAGAATCATTGTTCGATCTGTCTTTGAAAGATACCCGGAGCCTAGTTTCATGAAAATTGTTAAAGTTGAGGCTTGTCCTGATGAGGTAAGAGATCTAGGTATTAGCCGTTGTAATTTTTATTAAAGCACTACTTTTTTGCATCTAGCCAACTGCCCATTTTAAAAATATTAATGTGTCTACCAATAAGTTGATAGAAAGCCTGTATCTATAAGGTTCAGTTGTTGTTACCTAATGTTTCATCCAGCAAAGAGTTATTTTAATTTACTTTGAATACTGAATTAAAATCAGATAATTTCAGACTACTTTTTATTACAGCGCCGATTTTTTTATTGTAATTTTATAGACCAACATACAAAAAGAAAGTACGGATTCAACGTTCATGAACCATTCAGAATTCAAATTATTTAAAATATTAATGTCATGTTTTATTAGGGTGAAACCACCTTTTCCTTAAGAAGGATACTCAGCAGCACCATCACTTTAAATAAAAGTCTTCTTCGAAGCTAGAGAAATAGGCTTTTTTTTAATAGGACTATAATTTTATAGACATTTTACAGACAAAGCTTGACATAAATATTACTATAGCTCTCGATACTAGTGCTTACAATACTTCTTTTTCTATATTGTTTAATTTGATGCTGAGATAATATTTTTTTCTGAATTTTCCAGGAAAGGCGTCGGGTACGAATATGGGTTGAGAAAACATTTAGAGGGCGCAAAATGCCAAATCTTACGGAAATGTATCGCACAACTTACAAGCCTGATTACAAACTAATACCGAAAAATGAGGAGGCCAAATTGTTAGCAGGTATAGAGAAAGTACATGATTACCCAGAAGTGATTTTACCAAACAGCATTGAAATGCCACCACTCATGAAGAAGTTTATTATCAGGGATCACGAAAAGAAAGGACTAGAAGTAAGTACAAGTTATTTAACACATTCATTGTCTTCAAACAAATTTTTAAATCAAGCTGTCATGTTCTATTAAATAAGGTGGACTTTGTTGTCATTGTCACCTCTTATTAATCAAAATAAAATACATAAACTTACTCCAGGCCTGTAAACATTGTTTGAAGTAGCACAAACCCACATGGGGCACCCATTGTGGGTGTGGGCCACAGCCCACATGGGGGCATTTAATTTAAAGGCAGAAAGTTAACACTTTATAAATTCAAAGTTGTCTCTGAATTTATTATAATCCCGGTAGGTCCCATTTGTTCTATAGAACATGAAGTAATAGAACAAATTGAGAAAACATTGTTCCTGTTTGTACTATAGAACTACATACTAGCATTTGCTCCTGTTTTCATTTATTAGTGAATCCAAAGAACTAAATGGTAATCACTTTTCCCAAAATCTTCCATGATGAGATATATAAGACGTGAATGATATTATTAATCACTGACATTGATACCAGGTACGGTGAGTAACCATCTAATCATCAATGATACAAAGACAAGTGGTAGCAAATCATTCTCGAGTGGGCAGTTGACATATCAACTTTAAGAAGTTTATATAGGAGTTTAAGAATTGGAATGGATTGGTTTGGTTGTTTTTTTTTTTTTTTTGTTGGAATTTTAGAGAAAAAGGACAAATTGTTCTATAGTACAAGTGGGGACAATATTTTCTCAATTTGTTCCATTACGTCATGTTCCATAGAACAAATTGGACCTACCGTATAATCCTGTTGGATCTGGATTGGGCGAAGTTTTATTGGGTTGGAAAAATCACTTTAGCAGCAATATTAGTAACCATACTTAAGTTATATGTTAGCACAAGTACATAAATTACTTATTTTTGGAGCTTCATCTGCATCTGTGTGGTACATGCATGATATCTGCCTACTATGTACTTTTAATATCTTTGGTTTCTTGGTAGATTATATCATAAAGATATATCTGCTCATGAAAATGTAGTTAAAGTAAATATGAATGTTAGTGAATATGAATTCCTGTCCAATGTGAATATGAATCCATACTAATACCACAGTATAAATATTAATACAGTAGGACGACGCCTTTGATCTCTGGAAAAATGCCGACAACTTCTACACGCGTTAGACTTGAATAATACCTCCCGCACTACGAACATCGGTTTGTTCGCAGTGCGGGAGCGACTTTCCCGCGTCTCGCCCCTCACACCCCGCACGATTGCCCTGTCTAGACAGCTTCGTCGGACGACTGTATGTTTTTAGACTGTGCTAATACTATGCATTGGAGACCAAAAGGTGGTTATGGGTTTCAGCAGCAAAGAAGAAATGGCAGCTGTACAGGAGAGGATCCGGAAGTCAGGAGGTCTCCGGGTTGAGGAGGTCAAAAACAAAGACCCCCTCATCATCCTTAAGGGCGTCCTCTCCTGCCACAGTGACAGCGAGATTGCGGAGGCAATCAAGGCCCAGAACACCCACCTGCTGGGGGATGTGGCCTCGGAGGAACTGAGGATGGCGGTAAAGTACCGCCGCCGTACCAGAAACCCACTCATGGGCCACATCATCCTGCAGGTGTCCCCGGCGGTATGGCAGAGGCTGACGGTGGCGGGTCGGGTGCACGTTGACCTGCAGAGGCTGCGAGTGGCCGACCAATCACCGTTAGTGCAATGCTCGATTTGCTTGGGTTACGGGCATGGTAAAAAAATCTGCACCGACACTGTCCCACTGTGCAGTCACTGCGGGGACCCACACTTGCGGTCGGACTGCCCGACGTACGCAACAGGCAGTACGCCGACATGCCGAAATTGCCAGTTGGCCAAAGGCAACAAGTCCGACCACAGTGCGTTCAGCAGTGACTGCCCAGTACGAGCAAAGTGGGATAGCCTAGCGAGGTCGAGTGTCTCGTACTGCTAAGGTGGCAATGGTGGACATTGATGCTGGTATGCACTCAACTGGCACCATCCGATTTGATAGAGAGTTCCGAAGCAACACGGGCAAATCAATAAACAGGCCTGGGATGATGATCATTCCAGGACCCTGTTATGATTATAACGTCAACGGCTCAAATCACAACGCTCTCTCATTCGGCTACTTGCCACCTTAGCAGTGCTACTGTCTCGGCTTAATCAAAATAAATTATTTTTAACCCCTAAAGCGCTATATTCTAACTTTCGTGAAATCTATACATATAATAAGACTGTAAAAAAACTGTGTCTGTACATTGAATATATTTAAAAAATAATAATTGAGGGGGGTTTAGAAACAGTAATAGAGCACGAATCCAAAAAAAAAGTCTGTCTGTTTGTCTGTTTGTCTGTTTGTTTGCACACGCTAATCTTCGGAACTACTGGACGGATTTGAATGATCTTTTTTTTGTTGTATAGATATTAAGTCTGGGCAACACATAGGCTATAATTTATCCTGGAAACTGGAACACCTGATGCAGAACCGCAACAGACCAGCTAAACTATAGGAGATACAAAAATGGTACCATAGCAAAAATTGTTCCACGTGATGAGCATTTTTTGCTGAGAGAATAAATTTGAAGATCCGGAACACCTGATGCAGAACCGCAACAGACCAGCTAAACTATAGGAGATACAAAAATGGTACCATAGCAAAAATTGTTCCACGTGATGAGCATTTTCTGCTGAGAGAATAAATTTGAAGATCCGGAACACCTGATGTAGAACCGCAACAGACCAGCTAAACTATAGGAGATACAAAAATGGTACCATAGCAAAAATTGTTCCACGTGATGAGCATTTTTTGCTGAAATAATAAATTTGAAGATCCGGAACACCTGATGCAGAACCGCAACAGACCAGCTAAACTATAGGAGATACAAAAATGGTACCAAAGCAAAAATTATTCTACGTGATGAGCATTTTCTGCTAAGAGAATAAATTTGAAGATCCGGAACACCTGATGAGGAACTTCAAGAGCCCAGCTACACTATAACATATATAGGAATGACGTCTTAGCAAGAGTTGTTCAGCCTTATGAGCACTCGCTGTTGACGTATAAAAATCGAAGATCTATAACACCTGTTGTGGAACTCCAAGAGCCCAGCTACACCGTAACTCACATAGGAATGACGTCTTAGCAAAAGTTATTCGGTCTGATAGGCATTTCCTGTTGACTTATAAACATCGAAGATCAGAAACATTTGGTATAGAAATTAATAGCTATCACTAATTTCATTGCATAATTATAAAATAACATAAGTACCTCCATGCGGTGAAGGCGGGAACAGTTCAGGACTGATTTTCGATGACGATGGTTTATCATTGAAAATTAGACTCTACTGGCCAAAACTCCTATTTTTTTATCGTATAAATATGCCTTCGGGCTTATGTTATTTGAGAGTTTAATTTCCTTTTTCATTTATCTTCGTTACATGGTTGCCTTCCCGGTAACGCAGGAGAGCAGCCACTTAGATTTTAATTGATCAGGTATCATCACAATAAAACTATAACCATGCCTAGAAAGAGGTCGAACAACGAAGAGCGTTAGGAGAGACTTGATGCTGTTCGAGAACATGAGGCTGCAACTCGCGCCGCAGAAACTTCTTGGGATCGCGAAGCACGCCTGCATTCTCAGTGTATTTACGCATCTACCAGGTATCCACCATACCAGGTGTCTCTAGACACCAGTGAAGAATATGTGCGCGACTGACCGCTGATCGTGAACATCATGCACTGTCTCGCGAGTCGGAGACGTTCACGGAAAAAGCATGACGCTTGAGTTTTCAGCGTATATACGCATCGACTCTAGAGATAAGTGGGGGAAGAAGATGCGCGACTGACCGCTGATCGTGAATGTCACGCAACATATAGGCTATAATTTATTTTGGAAAATGGAACACCTAAAGTAAAAGAGATATAAAAATGGTGCCATTGCAAAAACTATTCCACGTGAAGAGTGTTTTCTGCTGAGAGACCAAATTTGAAGGTCTGGAGCACCTGTAGTGGAACTCCAAAGCCCAGCGACAATAATATATACATAATAGAAATGGCGTCTTAGCAAAAGTTGTTAAGTCTGATGGCATTTCCTGTTGACCAACAAAAATAAAAAATCTGGAACGTCTTGAATCGTCTCGCGCATCCCATTGTTTTCCCGTCCCCGGGCTTTTAGAATTCGACATCAGACGTTTTAAATCCTCGATTTTGACGACCCCGTTGTCGCTGACATAAGCAACAGGATCCGCGTACGAAGTCGCGGGCAGAAGCTAGTATAAAATATATGTTTATTATAATTATGCGAAATATAAGTAAGTATATATTTTATAAAAACGAGGTAACAGTAGAGTATGATCATTATAATCTATAATTGTATAAATTAGTAAATGTCATAATAAACTGAAACCACAAAATAGTAACGAATAGTAAAAGTATATAAACATCAAAAACAGTAGGTAAATAAAGTAAAAATTAAACAAAACATTATGTAAACAAATCAAAATAAAATCTTAGTAGAGCAAAAATGTAATGTCAATCCTAGACGATCAGCAATCTCGCAGCTACACCTTTCAATTCTTCAATCCATCACAAAAATGAATAACTATATATAAAATCTGTAAACAAGGTCTCTGATTATGTTAGAGGGCACCTTTAGCAAAGGCAGGAGTGGGTTTTAGCCGGTAAGAGTCCGGCACTGCCCAGACTGACTCCTAGTGGATCAGTGTGGGCGTCCATGAGGATTTCCCACTCCTGTCAACCCAAAAAAAAAAAAAAAATACTATGCATTGACAGTTTACTTCACTCAAGTTTGCAAGGGGTAAATTTTCAGAATCAATGGGCTGTATTAATTATCATACAGACATGCGTGTGATAAAAGCCATACAAAAATGAAATGGGTGCAGCAAATTATGCTACTGAGTGGCATCTGCTGCTTTTGGGGCATTTGCTGCCATCAACATATTAATATAATGTATTAGAACTTTTCTATACTAATATATAAAGAGGAAATGTTTGATTGTTTGTTTGCATTGAATAGGCTCCGAAACTACTGGACCGATTTGGAAAATTCTTTCACTGTTGGGAAGCTACACTATCCCTGGGTGACATACTTTTTATCCCTGTATTCCCACAGGAACGGGAACAACGCGGGTGAAACCGCGGGACGTCTGCTAGTTATAAATAAAATTCAATGGATTCATTGTCTGTCTGTGTGATTCATACTGGCAGTCCATCTTTTCACCAGTTTTTTTTACAATTTCTTTTTTCATTGTTTTCCAGATAATGACTGACTTCACAATGCCTATCTCCTACAATCACAGTCCAAATAGAGTGAAAAGGATAGCTAAAGGAAATGAAATGCCCACAGAAACATTCACAATGGGCCTTGGAACCCCTGTCAGTCCCTCTCTCTATGAGGGAGTGCCCCTCAGTTGAAGGAAACAAGAAATTCACTTTAACACAACTGTGTATTTAATATTAGTAATGTTATAGAAATAAAGTAGATGATAACAATTGTACTTTGCTTTAATCCCGAGTTTCTTTATACTCACAAAGAACTGAACATTAGTATATGATGGGAAAAAGTGTATTTGCCAGTATCCATAATGAAAACAGCGATACAGATATTTCTCTCTGCAAATAGTAATCGCTGGTATTTTGTCAACTAGGCGAAAACAACTACTTTTTTATGGTTGTCGTGGATTTTGCGAACGCTTTGGCCAACAAAGGATTGACATCTATAACTTCCGGATTTTGTCTTTCCACCTCAAGTTTCTAAAACATAAGAAATAATCTAAGGAAATAAGTTAAAATAATAATAAATATATGGCAACTTTCACACAACGCCATCTAGCTAGTCCCAAGCTAAGCAAAGCTTGTGTTATGGGTACTAAACAACTGATAAACATAGTTATATATTTCTAAATATACACATATTATAGATAACCACCCAGACAGAACACTAATGATCATGCTCTTCACACAAACGTTTGTCCTGGGTGGGAATCGAACCCCCGACCTCTGGCATAGCAGTCAGGGTGACTAATTACTAGACCAACAAGCCAATCATAAAATATCTAATAAAGTAAAGATAAACGTAGCTACTCATTTGTGTTTTTAAATTATTATGTTACTTAATAAAAATAAAATACATGGATGCCAAAAACTAGCATCGAGCTTCGTATGTTCCGAAAGGGGAAGTTCCATTGTTGCTACGGACGCGCTACGCACGAATACTTTGCTTCGTTTTGTATGAGTAAGGCAGAGGGATGAAATATTACTACCCCGCATCGGCCGTATCGTGTCAGACAAATCAATCGTGTGTGAAGAATAGAACTCTTTATGTTACAGACGCCAGCACATCAAGTTACCCCAATGTGTCAAATTTCTATGATCTTTTTTCAACTTTATGACAAACTGAATAAGGTTCATATTCAATTGGGAAAATTTGACACATTGGGGTAACTTGATGTGCTGGCGTCTGTACCAACACCATAAAAACCTACAAATTATAACTTTAATAGCTACATAGGGTTAAACAATGGGTGGCCTTATCGCTAAAAGGGATCTCTTACAGACAACCTTTGGATGGACCTGATAGTGAATAAGAAGAAAAGATGAGCAGGTGAGGTGAAGTCTCGTGACTGCACACAATACGCACATCCTACCATAGCACAGCAACTGTATCTAGCAGTCGCTTATCATTCATTCATTCTAGCTCTAGCCAGCAAATATTGTGGTATAACGGAAATTCTGATGATTACCCTCCAGAAGTCACGCATTTCTTGCACTTCCTCTTGTCTTTGTATGAAGTACTGGCGAACAGTTTTTTGTATTAGTGTGGCAGCATACTCTTCGGGCCATAACCAGGACTTAGGATAATATGGACGAGGACTGAAATTATAACATAATTAAGCATAGAATATAAATAAAATAAACCAAAGCAACGCTTAAGTTTTTGACAATATTTGAAAATGGTGCGTATCTACCTACCTAAAGTAGGTATATATCTCAAGCTGAGCTAGAGGTTGTCAAAATTTTTTGGTCACGTCAAGATCAAAGGATAAAATGAGGTCTAAATCACTGTGGCACATTTGTGAAATGGATTATAATTATGCGTTGACGCAATGGATGAGGGATAGACTGCCGAGCTGCGTGTCGCGCGTTTGATTCTAGCACGTACCCAACACATTTTTCTATGGCCTACAGAGAGTCTTTTCGGGTCTGGCTGTTGGTCTATGTGAGTTAAAATGTTTGTAAACACACCAACAATACAAGATTAATTTCTAGTAACTAAGGGGTAACAATAAGGAAAGAAATACTCTTAAAATATATAGTTGTTTATTCTACTGTCATGGTAAGTACTTAAAATCCTTGCTGAAGTTTGACGAGCTAAACTTTTGGCACTGACATAGGTACATAAGTAGGTACTTCTCTTTAAGTGTTTCTCTGACCCACGGCATGTTGAATATATGTAATTCTTTCTCCTTACGTACTGGGTAACGAGGGTTGTTGTTCCAGAGGACCTAGAAATAAACTCATTAATTTCGAAATATGCAGTACGTTGACAGCGTCTTTGTGACGTAGGTACCTATTACGGGCTTTGTCCCTACCTACTTCAAGTTTATCTATTTAGGATTAATTTATTTAATACTTCAAGCACACAAATTTACAGAGGTGGACTTAATACCATCGGCATTTTCTACCAGTCATCCAATTCAAGTGTTACCTAATATTTTTCACTTCAGTAGCTAAAGCATGTAGGTTTTGTTACCTGAAATCAGTGAGCAAAATGCGATTTTGCTCACTGAGTGAGACAAAGAGACTTTTTAATTTTTGTTTTCTGAAAGCCGCAAATAAGTATCATAATGAGCCTTGGGTTAATTATAGGTACAATTCGAAACATTCACAAATCACACTATCTCTTTCCTGCCATTTGAAAGAGAGAGAGACAAAGACCAGCCCTTTCGAAGTTCCAATTTTGAATTCGACCTCAAAGACAAACACGTTCGGAACTTCGTTTATAGGTAGGTACTAACTAAAGAAATTTTGCAAAAAGATAATTATGTCTTTTTATGTAGGTAATTTTTTGAACGTCAAACTTATAATCTATTGGCCTTCTAAAAGGTAGATTCGTATGAAGAAGAATGGGTAAAGACAGCTTCCATAAGATACCTAGTTTCATTTTTTTTTGTATATTCGGATAAGTGTTCATTAAACTAACTTGTTGAGCGTCCTGTACCCATAGACTGATTAATATAATACACAAAACAGATTTACCTGCACGATATGGTCTATGCCATTAAAAAAACATTTATCGCTGGTGAAAGCTTCCCATATCCTAGCCTTATTTAAAGTTTTCACTAAAGCGGGTATCAGCGAAACAAATATCTCATTCTTAATGTATTCTGTTTCAGTTTCTGAAAAAAAAAAACGCTAACTGTACATTCTGGCAGCTTCTACTTCTATTTTGATAACGAGGGTTATTTTTCTTGTGTCCCAGTTCAGGGCCCTCCGGGCCCTCTATGAGCTTGAAGGATGTGCATTGGTAGCCCGCGAAATTCTATTTTTTTTTGTGTTTTTGGAAATATGGCGTTCAGTGTCAGTTTGTATGTTGATTAAAATATGATTTGTGATCGTAACGAATGTGGTTTATATGAGTTGTAATAATTAAAATCACCAATACAACTATGTAAGTTAATTCAATTACATTAAATGGCTTTTCCATTTATTAAATAATGATAATGATTGTAATGATTGTAATTCTGTAACAAAGACATTCAATACTTAGATACTATAGACGGAACATCACGGACAAACTTGTGCCCTAGTGGACACAAGTCTATGAGTTTTTTTTGTTCTTATATTATTCTAGATGGCGTTACTGAGACATGGGATCAAAGTTTTTCTATGACATTTCCTTGACATGCCCGCTCTATAGTATTTTAAATCTCTTTCTTTTCTACAGACACGTGTTACGGCCGCGAATTATATTATGTCATTATAATTTATACCTAGGTCATTATTTTGCAAACCACACACACATTAGGTACCTACTTAATAAGGCGAAGTAACTAGTTGTAACTTACTTAGGAACGGTGGCTTAGGTGTAGCGTCCTGTTTGCTCTCTTGATATTCTTCCAATTGTTTTCGCCACTTATCGCTTTCATCAACGACTTCCTTCCAGCTGGCTCTGGGTTTTCTCCTAATAAACACCGGGAAATCAACTTCGGAACAAGGAAGGCTTTCAGGTAAAGTGAAACCTGCTGCATCACGTTCCGAGGCATTGCTGAACTTCGGTACATTCTTTACTTTACGATCTCTGGCAGTCATTTTAACTACGCGATTGCAAAGGTGCTGCAAACACTTTAGTTTTTGTTTTGATTGTCAAGTAAACGTCATGTGATAAATGTACAATGCTACCTGCCAGCATTTTTTGTTAAATAAGTTTACAAATTAAGTCTTAAATATAAAACGTGTAAAGAGTTAAATGATACGACAATGTAACTTCTTATTCATACAGTTTATTTTTAAAATACAAAAATCTGCATACGCGATTACTCGGATGCTCTGGATATTACCACCCAAAGCTTAAAAGTAATAAATATTAAATAAATACATCTAGATCCTAATAATAAATAAACCTAACAAGTTGATACACTTTAGGTGTCGACAATTTCGTTTTAACTAAGTAGACGTATATTTATTACAGCATCCTTTTAATAATTCGAGTACTTGCCGGTGATCTGCGAGATCCAGTCTAAATATTGAGCTACTTTAACGTAGACTCCAGGTACCCCGGGCTGGCCACAGCCGATACCCCACGAGACCACGCCCACAATCTGCCAAGTGCCACTGCGCTCACACACTAGAGGACCACCGCCATCACCCTTGCACGCGTCCTTGCCTTCCTCACCTCCAGCGCAGACGAAGCCAGGGTTCAGTTCGTAATTGTAGCCCAAGCGAGTCTGTCTCAGCTGCTGTTGGCATTGTCCGTGTGATAGAATAGGCACATCAACCTCTTTCAGGATATTTTGGTACTTCCCGTTATCTCCAAAGGCATCCTTGCCCCAACCTGTGGTCCAGCACCTTTGTCCAGCATAGTCGGAGTACTTGTCAGGTAGGCAAGCGGGACTGATGTGAGGATATTTGGTCCATTCGACGGGATGGTCCATCTTTAAAATAGCGAGGTCGTTATCTAAAGTACCGGCGTAGTAAAGAGGGTGAACGTGGACAGAAATAATATCTCTCTCAATGTATGGGTAGAACTCAACGTCGCGGTTCACATCCCACTCTCCCAGGCGCACTCTTAACTCAAAGCCTTTGTATCTGAAATGAAAAAAAAATAGTGATCAATATTTGAAGCAGGTACCAGGTGCTTGATCGGTTGGTTGCTTTTTTCATTCACCAATTAAATGATGGTTAGAACCAATACTTACGATTTAACACAGTGAGCGGCAGTCATAATGTGAAGACCATCAATGAGTGTTCCTCCGCAGACATAGACAGATTCCTTGGGGTCTTTTTTCAAAATTGCTGTTTGCCATGGGTACTCTCCGAATTCACTCTCTCCATCTACGTAAGAAGGAGTTTTAACTCTGCCATTAATACCCTGAGAGTGTCTGATGCCGCACTGTCCTTTATTGGAAGCCTGAGGTTGTAGGGGACGACGGCAGCACACTTGGTTCGCTCTACACTGCTGAACTGGAGGACGACCGAAATAACCTTGACGCTAAAAACAAAACAGACACATACTTAGAACCTTAATGTGCAATCATACATATAAAATATATACCATGACTGGAAAAATTAAGTACAATTATTATAAAAACGCAGTGCAAAGGAGGGATTTAAGAAAAATGCATGAATTACCTCTAGTACAGTTATAGACATATTTTCTATATCGATTTCCCTCTTCTTTCGCTTGTCAGGAAATCGGATTGTTTGGTATCCCCGGTTTGCCCGAGGTGAGGTTAAAGGATCGTCATAGGAGCGGGAATAAGCGGACCGGTTCGCGTGACTACCTATACTAGTATCATCTATTACTTTTTCGGATTTATCGTAATTATGAGAACTTCTTTGTTGGGCGTGAGGATAATCCTCATTATCATCATTTCTACCATGTTCGTCATAATAATCATCAAAACCTACTGAAGGTTCAGGAATATCATTATCATGTCCTTTGTAGTGAATTGGTTCGTAATCAGCGTGATTTGGGGAATAAACCGGAGGACCGTCATAAGACGAGTGAAGTGGAGGGCCATTGTACTGAGTTGGATTATGAGGAGGTCCATCATAGTGAGGAGGGTGACGAGGAGGTTCAGGGTGAGGTGGGTGATGAGGATGATTTTCATAATTGGGTATATAATGTGAGTATGGATGGGGCGGGTGAGGTGGATACCCATATTGTGAATAATGCGAGTGAGGAGGAGGATATACAGCTGGTAGAGGGTGCACAGGATATCTCGGAGGAATAGGGTACCCAGGAGGAGGAATCATATGGTAATGATGATGCTTGTTTAGGAGAAGTGCCTTTTTGTCATCGAAAAGTCTAGTAACGGCCATGAGTTTCTCATGGCTTGGTGTAATATGAAAATGTAGAAGAGGTCTAAAAATCTTTTGCCCTTCTTGATCTTTGGTTATTTGTAGGGAGATCAGCGGATTGACTATCGCTACTCCTAGGTTAACACCGCCCGCCGTGACGGCACGACCGAAAGGAGTAATGTGGGTATTAAAAGGGTGGTGATTAGTCAGACTGGGAGCACCAGGGGCGCCGGGAGGTAAGGAAAAAGAGATACCAAACGTGGGCTCCACACGTTTGTTGTCAAAACCGGGGCCATGATCGCTGAAGCCAGGCAATCGACGGAGGCGCTGTAGTGATATTTATTTATATCAATAAATGTAACTATAATTTAATGTAATGTTAGATAATGTGTCAATGCCCATTGTTTAGTATATCTTTTGTACCTGTTACATTAGATTTCGGTATTTAATTATCATATATCATTTAATCCAAGTGTAACAGTGTTACCCCAGGCTTTTGGATATGATGAATAAAATTCACGAAGGTTCCTATGGGTGAGTGCTGAGAATAGGAAGAGGGGAGGTAAATGTTAAGATGATTTTGGGAAAAAGCTTGATTTGTGACGTATTATTTTTATAGAATTGAAAGTTTGACCAAGGGGACTTAAAGCTTACCGGTTCAGCTTCTTTTTCAGCTTCTGCAGGAATGTCTTCTTTAGTTTCACGTTTGCTAATGTTCTTTGTTTCCGTAGTGTTTAGCGAACTTTCCACTGTAGAAGTTGCATCAGTTTTGTTCAAGCTGTCTAATTGTTCCTCAGTTAATGCTACGATTTCACTGCCTTTGTTACGGGGGTCAATTGGTAAATACAAGTCATCTCTGCGTCCAATCACTTCTTGGCTTGGGCATTGATCATAGTTGACACAAACGCATTCAAATCCTTGTGCTTTAGCCTCGTGATAACTCTCCCCAAATGCGTTGTTTTGTCCAAATGTTGCTGGTCCTTGGTTGTAAAGATTATTTTGAGATCCTCCTACATGCAATTCTTTTTTGTAAAATTCAGTATTCTGAGAGGCGTAACCGCTTAGACCATTTCCATATTTTTGGTCTTCGAAAGCGTTGTTGGCATATTGATTTGGTAGGCCTTGACTCAAAATGTTACCACTGTGACCAACTTTGTTAGAATTGTGTCCGTATTGTGAGCCGTAAATTGCATCAGATTCATAGATCGGCTTGCTGTGTTCATCTATAGAGAACCCACCTGACATTGGCTTAAAACCACCAGAAAAGCTACCATAGTCACCGCCTGCTTCTGTGAGAATATCAGAAGATTGTGAGTGTGATCCATAACTGCTTTGTGAATTCAATTGACCGATAGACCCTACAGGGATTGCTACTGGTTTAATAATAACTTTAGGGTCTTTGTTGTCTTCGTGCACGTAATGATGATGGATGTGTTGTTGTACAACGGAATCTGTTTTTGTACCGGAGTGAGCAGACGAACCTTTGTTGTAAGAAGGTTTCGTGTTCTCATAAGCATAGGGCCCTTGGGTCGCTTGGTGGTATATAGGTGGTTTGGTCACAAAGTTAGATTGTTGTCCGTTGTATTGCGCACTGCTTTGAGAGAATTGGAAGTTGCCACCCGCTACACCATACTTTTCTGAGAATCCAGGTCTCATATTGCCACCATATCCGATTCTCTTAGGTGGGTATTTCTGAGGTCTTGGCGGGTAAGGTACAGGTTGAGGTGGGCCGTAAGCTCTCGGAGGACCACGGACCTGAATTGATGCAATCGGTTTCCCGATAGGCTTGATATCGACGGGTTGGGCGTAAATAACTTCATCTGGTGATAGATATGTGCGTTTTTCATTCGAGTCTTCATCTTCACACTGGAATTAAATAATTGGACGTTAATAAAATAATTTTATGTATGAATAACATGATAATGACAAGACATGAATAATTTAATACATACTTGTATGAGACCAAGAGTACACAATCTTCCTTTGATCAGGTTCCTAGCTTCAGCGTCATCTCCTGCGTCCAAAGCGTCCTTGATCGTGGGATCACTGTATACATCGTCGAAGCCACCCAGACTTCTTCCTTGTTTACTGCTCACCAGCTCGTCAACAATGTCGTCAAGTACGGTGCTGTTTGATTCAAAGTTTTTGTCTTGAGCTTCAGGTAGCTGTTCTCCTTCTAACAAGCTTGAAGCTTTCTGCTCGGTTTGTTCAGCAGGCTTGGCATCCGCGTCTCCACCCCATGACCATTCCGCTGTCGTATACGCGAATATTATTGGCAGCAATAAAAAAGTAACCGTTGACCACCGCATGTTCTGTAATGAAAAATGAACAAAATTATCAAAACGCTGATGTCATTTGATCCTTATTTTGTAAAGCATGTCATTGTTTCGAAACTGCAAGCGAAGAATCACTTTTACTTTCGCAGACAGTCTGTTATTATGTAAGGCTCCATAACGTCAGTGGTGTTGTGGCTGCGCGTTCATTGGAAGGCGTGGGGCCGCGAAAGCACTCTCACGCGATGTATAGCTAAACGAGTACGGATCTACGGATCATGGTTGTCTAATGTCGTGTTTAGTAAACAAAGAAAGAAAACGTGTTTTATCAGAGATATTTATGTGGATGAAAACAAAAAAAAATGTAAATCAGCAAAAAGGCAATTATTAATTAAATTAATCATTTCCATTTTCTATTGTTTTTTGCATTTCTGCAATTCTAAGCAGATTTTAGTGTTAGATCAGTACCTATATAGGCATCCTATTTAGTTTTCGAGGTCAACTTTTGTCTTATGTTATGAAAGAAAGTCAAAATTGGTGTCAGTGTCGTGGTATGGACCAAAACTGGCACAAGCAGCTCATTGGCAAGCCGCGTGCGTCTTAAGCGATGCGTCACAAATTCGGTAACCGTCGATAATAATTATGTAACCTCCGCTATTATTCTATTTTGTTTGTTTTTTTGCAACACGTTACAACATAATCAGGCAAAAATTGGCATTTTATGTTTCCGTACTTTTTTGTATAACGCGGTTAGTAGAGCGCACGCGCACATGACATATTAGGAAAAAAAACACAAAAAAAAGAAAAGCATATTGAAAGGCGTGTGATTTGATGCTAGATGTTTTAAAGCACACAGTGCTTACGCGCACTACGGGAGCAAAATAATTAATTGCAATAGCAACATAATTAATGTTGTGTTGGTATCATCAAGTATGATATATCTAAATAAATATATGATGGGGAAGTAAAAAATATAAGTAGGAATTGCAAGTGTATACAAAAATGTTACTTTAATGGAAACTAATCAAGAGTATCTTCGTAAATTGTATAACTTCCTAAACACAAAAAAGTCACTTTATTGGAAACTAAAAGGGAGAAAAGTTTTTGTCAATACGTATGCGGAACTTTTATAAGTCATGCCTAAGTACGGCATGATTTTGTTGTTATGCAATGTTTTACATATTCCTGATGTTGTGGTCGAGACCGGCGCGGGCGCAAATAACCGACCGGAAAGTGAAAGTTTACGCGAAGATCATTAACTTGGGAAACTACTTACTCTTATTGTGAGTGAATTATAAAATTAGATCAGCCTTAATTTTTTTAAATATTTAGTAATAAATAGTAGATATTATTTTAATGTTCGTATTTGGTCATGGTTTGAATTTCTAACCAGATAGATCTTAAATTTAATCCGATAAACAATTCTGATATTATTGTTAATGCTAAAATTGTTGATCTCAAATAACTCAAGAAAATTATTTACCAAATTAATGATTTTGCAAACAAATATTACATTGTTGCGAAAAATCACTTTTATATATTCGCGCATCACGAACATGATCACGTTACTTAATATAGGTTTATTGAGTTACACCATTTCTGCGTAATGAGTGTGTTTAGACGCAGCGGTAGTTGCATTTCTCCGTCGGATATTGAAAGAGAAATTCTATAACGAGTATTGTGCCGCAAAATATCAACCAAGTTTCCGTCACCGCAAATCCTGTGATGTAACCGTGGAACCCGAACTTTAGAAGCACTTCAAACTTACTTTGAGTTATTCACTCCTCGTTTGTCACTAAAACTATTACAAACGATTAAATTTTCACAAGTTTACCGGCGCACTGTCTGCGTCCGAATGACTGCCACTTCTACCACTACGTCGCTTTATACTTCGACCAACGCAAAGATGCACGCAGACCGATTTTGTAAGACGATCGACCCAGCCTCCTACCACTTTACCTCAGATCGAGCAACGACTTACTAAAAATACCTTTATCTGGTCGCTAAACGGCTATCGCAGACCTATCTAAGTAGAGGCCATGACGTCTGCCATAACATTGATCAACCCTTAGTTCATTCATGTTCCGAGTAGAAGTTTGGCAATATGGGTTTTTGAGGTCGACTTAGCGGATCTGTATTGTTAACGTAAGCTGAACTGACATTAAGTTTCTGATGTCATACATTTGATACATGCAGTGGATGCTAACTTCTATTTACCTATGTAATATTTATGTAGTGTTAAGAAAATCCATTTCGGTTGCATATGCATATTAATATATACGTTTTAAATAACTATTAAGTTAGTATGTTTGTTTAAGATGTTTGTAAATATAAGGAAAATCTAAGATCTCAAACACTCCATATCTCGCCTCTGGTCAGGTCTTGGGTTAATGCCAAGTACAACAGATAAAGTTATTTAATTTTACACTGTCTTAGCCAAAGCTATACTAGATTACTCTAACTGAGTCGCACTGTTTCTAAGGCACTTACAATTTTAGCTGTATAAAAAAGTATTAACCGGCAAAAGCCAAAATGTTAATTTAACAATAACTCAAAATTGTAGGTACTAATTTATTTCAATGTCGACCACATAACATTATATCGAAACAATACAATTGTAAAGATCACTGTTTCCATTTCCTTTAAGTAAATGTAAGTAACTAATTCGAAAAGCTATGGTACAAATATTGTCCAACAATAAGAGTGTAAAGTATAATAGGTTGATCTAGCTGCAAATATTGTCAAAGAATTCGTTTCCGACTTGTTGACAACTTTAACTTTTACATTTTTTTTTATCCGTACTGGGATAATTTGATAATTATCTTTAAATTTCATTCACTAAGAAACGATTTTTTTGCCAAAATAGAAATAAACTTATTTATCAAATTTTAAATCGCAGTTAATGTTATTGTTTTCGATACGAAGAATGTCAACATGTTATACTAAAACCTTTTTAGGAACTAAATCCCTATTTTACTTTTGAAAGACACAATTATTTTTGAAGTCTACACCCAACCGACAATTTCCCCAATAGAACATGACTATTATTCAGTTTGTAATAAAGTTGAAAGACTATCATACTGGGGTAGCTTGATGTGCTGGCCTGTGTACTCGGAAAACTGTGATGAAACAAATGTTGTCCAATTTTTATAGATATAGTACATTAGTACATTGAGCGCAGTCTTGCAGTGTCTTTAATTTGTTTATGCAAAGATAGACAGGTATTTGTTACTAGGTTTTAGGCATTGTTCAAGAAACCACTGATCACTTGTTTACAACATCTTACAGTAATCCAAAAATAATAAAATATCTATGTAAAAACAGTAAGAGAGAGGACCTTCGTCACATATATCACCTATGGTTGCAAGACTTGGTCCCTAACGAAACTACACAGGAAAAATAGAAAGATGCCAACGAGCAATGTAAAGGAGCATGGTCGGTTATAGGCTTCTCGATAGGATGCCAAGTGCCCATATTAGGAAGGTAACTAAACTAACAGCAATTTTGACCAGAGAAGACAGGCAGAAGTGGAGATGGGTAGGCCACATGCTGCGCTGCAACCTTGACAAGTGGAGCCGACAGATGACACTCTGGTACCCTCGGGATGGAAGGGAGACCAGCCAAAAGGTGGGAAGATGACCTGGTGCTACCTGGTGCTAACGCTGGGACCTAGGTGGACCAGAGTGGCAGTGATAACTGGAGAGAGTTGAAGGAGGCCTATGCCTATGCATTCCGTCATAAGAGACCTATTTAGTATAATTTAGTAAAAGTTAAAACCATTATTGTTAATAAAAAATACGGAAATAAAGGCTATTTTTATTTTATTTATTTTATTTAAAAACAAGCTCAAACGTTCGTTGTTCGTTTGTATGATAAACGAATCAGTCAGTTTTGTTAATGGCCATTGGCTTGTCTTTTATTTCGTAGTCATGTTATTTTTGTATTTTGTATAAAAGAACTACTAGTTGCTTCACAGAAACATATATACGTACCAATCTATTGTTAGGTAACAAGGCATTAAGCCACCCACATGGTTAGAGCTCACCCTTCCATATCAAGATAATAAGCTACTTTCTCAGGACCATAGTTTTCTAATAAGGCACGATGACCCAGTAACTACTACTCGCAGTTTTGTAAGTATTGTGCCGAAAAACATTTACATGATAAGTAGGCTGTTTATGTAAATCGATTTTGGTAGGATTGTTTATGTTAGTATTAAACACTGCTTAGTAGTCATCATCACCTGCGTAGCTTTTACCCAACTATGTGGTGTTCAGCTCCCAATACCACCTCGAAGTCGCAAGTGCTATTACTGAGAATAAGGTCCTAGGCCGGATTCCCGGATTAGCTAGCCTTTTTAGGTTTTTCCATCTGTAATTTCTTAACAGCAACTCGGTTGGTGAAAATTTGTGTACATGGGATTTAACAATAAGTGACGCAGTTTAAGTGAACGTATGCTTGTACTTTCGGGGAATAAAGGTATGTAATCGAAGCAACAAGACAAATAGCTAGACCATATGGGTGGAAGACGGAAGGAACCAGGAATTACTGTGATTGCTAATTCTCGTGACCATTCAGAGACCAATACCAGGTAACAGCGGGAGGTTATGGGGAACTTCGCTCAGCAGAGGCATCATATGGACCTAAACATGTTTATACGTATTGAAGCTTTGCAGAGACTAAGCCAAGACGGTCTTAATGTTTGTAATAAATGATGATAAATTTGTCCTATTTGATTCTGTAAATTGGTCTTAAAAAACACCTTGAATTCAATTGAAAGGCTCGAGCTATGGCGAGACGGTGCTTCTTTACCCATTCCATTATTTCTTCCTGTTCAAATTCTCCTAGGTTAAGTTGAGTTGAGTTTCTGAGTTACCTTGGCTAACATGGAAGTTCTCCAACCTACATATTAGCAGACTCCGAGCACAATTTGGACCAACCAAATCAACTCCATGGAGTATAACAGACGACTTCAGTGACTTCAAGTGTGGTTCTGTTCCACAAATGCCAATAGAAATTCCAAAAATGCCAGAAGGCCAATTCCAGTAATTTAAAACATTCAAATCTAGTCGCAAAGTCATCTGAGCTACAAAGTAATCGCAAAGTAATGTAATGTCAAAAACTTGCAAAAATGTGGGAAAAATTGCCGTATTTTTGACCGATTAAGAATATAATTAGAATTTTAATATTCTTTATACACTCCGCATTTTAAGAACGTTGAAATTCTAATCGTCCCTCTGATTTATGGTGTTCTGCGTCTCTTGATGCCTGCTGATTAGATTGGAGCTACTGATGGTGCCAAAATAATAGCTAAAATCTAGGCCGAACTTTTATAGATTGCTATCGATACGCAAGAAAAGAAAAGAAATTAATAATGAAAAATAACTATTTGGCACAAAGCTTCACAAAGAAGGTTTACAAACTTACATTTCAATGTAATTTCAACTGTATAAGGTTGGTGTTTCCTATATGACAACTCTGAGATGAAACGCCGAAATGAACTCAGAGGTCACAACCTCTTGCATCATAAAACGAAAGAATTACTTTTTTTTATTTATTTGTTCAAGAAAAGTGACATGATAAATGTTTCACAATCTTCTGCCAAACATATTCTTATTAATATTCTTATCCTAGTAGGTACATATTGGATACTATTTCTACATGCATTGACGCAAAGCCAACACAAATTAAAAATGAATTATGAGAATGTGATTATACACATTAAATGCCTACTGATGGGATTAGGTTCACTTACCCACCGAGCTAGCATGAGCGTGCACGCACTTAAATAAACTTAACAAAATGTGCTGTAAAGGCTGTTCTACCAAGCAGGAAAGAAATCTCTTTATTTAGCAAATATAATCTACAACAAACTGCATTGATCTCTAACCCGTCAGTTTTTATTTATTAATTTCATTATTGTTTCGACCCAGGGTTCGATAATGATAGAATCTGACTCCAACTTTTAATGCGTTTATTATAAATTTTGATTACAAGGGATAGATGGTTCCACTAGCTAATACTACGATATATGATTATGAACGAATGAATGTATGTATGAACGTATGGACGAATGAATGATCGCGGTACTCGCGGTGCAGGTTCGCTTGCTGAGTCGCTTCAAGACATCTCAATCAGTGCGGTGCACGAACAATTATAAATGTGCAAATCATAATAAAACAATTTCTCAATTGTTTAAAATATAATTTCTCTGCCACAAGCTGCAAATATCATTTCAATGAAATTAAACCAATTAAATGACCACACAACGTAAATAAAAATATTAAGGGTTACATTGACCATCTTCATACTTGGATGTAACCGTTAAGATACGAGTATATCTTAACCTTATTGAATTTTAAAATATATCAGATTGTTTTTCGTTTGTTTATTATTTCATCATTCAAGCTCACTAATATGCAGAGGTGATGGACTTACTACCGTAGGCTTCTTCTAAAAGTCAACGTTTAAGTAACGTTTAGAACTAAAACGTTATTATGTATAAATACAACAAAATGTTAATAAATGCAATTATATAACAATTAATTTATGTGTGGTTTAGTTCCCAGTGAAGCCACTGCATACATTGACATATTTTATTGGTAAAAGATTACGCCGTTATTAATGTCAGTATAAAAGACTTCAACGCGTCGCACACACGCTACGTATTGATGAAATGTTAGTGTCATTAAAATGCATTTGTTATGTAACACTAGGTTAGTGCGATTTGCCACCCATTGTGCTTAGGGTTATGTAAGGACTTAACGCTCATAATTCATAATAGGATTTGCCTGCAAGTACTAATTCCAATTCTCTACGTCTCGGCGGTTTTGTTATTTTGTTTTTGTCACAGCCATAAGTGCTAACGTATCTCGAAAATTATGGATATCACATCTTTTCTTAAAAAAAACTTACAATCAGGTTTGTGAGTTTATAAAAAAAACACACGAGTTGAATCATTTTATGTAAAATGTGAATTTAAACTTAAAAAATGTTAATTTCTTAAATCTAGTTTCTGCTAATTAGAACCAGGATTTGATTTTTTCGACATAGCGCATTTCTGCACCGCTAGCTTGCACAAGAGGGGCTTTCCAGCGCTGAGCAAGCCGGACCTGCGCGGGCGCAATGCACGCTGACGCTACCAAACACTTGCGCAAGAGTTCGGTGAACCATTTCTATGACTTCAATGCTCTATTGAATGAACTTGCGTGTGGTTTGTTGCCAAATAATGTCAGTAGGTACTCAAGATGTTGAGATGTCGACGTATCGTAAAATGTCATCGGCATTCTAAAGTAGATCATATGCAAGAAAGGTTCTCCGGTGCCACTTCTTGGTACTTGCTTCTCGGAAATAATAATTTTAATAACAACTTAAACACATGCAGTATCTTTGTCAATTTATATTTTTTATATTAAATTTTTACTAAACAATATTTAAGTTCTAATAATATTTTGTGCTTCTTTTTGTTTTGACTAGTTCCCATTCAGTCTTCTAAATATGATCTGATCCGGTGGATTCGATGTGGAAATCAGATTTATGTCTTAAGAGAGAATATATTAAAATAGTTTCCTGAACCTTATCGTGTTCCCCAGGAAATAGGTTGTGGAGGTTAGATAACCAGCTGTTCTATGTAAAATAGGTACTGGTAATAAGCAGAATCCAGCTAGAAATCTGGAAACCGGCCCAAACATAGTCGCTAAAAGGCTAGGCAGACGATGACGTGAAACCAGGTTTACTTACAGATTAAACTGAAAAATGTTTAAATGCAAATTGTTTTGTTTAACTGTACCTATTCTTTCTCGGAAGCCAAAGATTGCAGTCATTCATATTATGTCTGTCCTTGGCCCGATACAGTTGAGGACGAACAGAAATAATATTTTAGCCAGAAGAATTGAGAAATGACGCGTGTGTCATCGTGAAATCATTAACATAGTACCTATGCAAATATGATTGTGTACGTCACTAAAGTAACTATTTTTTTAAGTAGTTAAGTGCGACTATCGATGTTATATTATAAAATCTTATTAAATCTTAGTGATGTACAGACGGCACGTCAAGTTACTCCAATGTGTCAAATTGCTTTGATCGTTTTTTAACTTTAAGTTAAACAAAATAAGGATCATATTCAATTGGTAAAATTTGACACATTGGGGTAACTTGTTGTGCTAGTGACAGTTGACAAACAGCTGATTCCATATACGCCATTTTCTTTCTATTGTCGCCTTATCGATTACGATAATAGAAATAGAATTTGTAATATGGCTAAGCCTGCCGGTCTGACAGGTGTGACGTTATGTTATGTTAATTTTAGAATGGAGATAGTAAATTAATAAATTACTACATAGAAAATTAGTCATCAGTTCATCACCAATGATAACGATTTTGAATTCTATACTAAATAATAACTGATTGGATAATGTATAAATCATTTGTGTTTTCTATGTGTGTGTGAATCGAATTTTTACAGCTATCATATAAGATAGGATATTTAAATTATATAAGCAACTGACACAGTAATGTGGCAAACTATCCATGTAGTGCAACGAATTGATCGTGTTTGTAAAATCACTTTACATAAGAACAGGTAGCTGTGTTGATTTGACCAATTTTCAAAATAAAAATTTATTGCGTTAGGTAATGCGTCATGTATAACCACAGATATGACGACTCTCTTAAAAAATACATGCTGACTTAAAAACACAGAAAATTGCTAGAGTTGTTTTTGACCAACTTATAAAAAGGAGGAGTTTCTCTCTTTGATTGTTTTTTTTTGTCTATAACTTCGTCATTAATGACCGATATAGAAAAATCTTTTTTTTTTCATTATTATATTGTCAAAATAACATCGATCCAACAGCATTTCTAACAAAAAATTTAAAAATAAAAACACATTTTAAATCACTCATTATTTACCACCGACTTCCGCACCTTTCAGTATTCCGGATGAAGTCGGCTGTATTATTTTTATGAAAACAGTTTAATTTCTAATGAAAGTGTACAAGATCTTTCAAAACTCTTCCTCGTAAGTGACAAATAATTGAGACACAGTGAGTCATTTTGCGTTGCCACACACCTTTCATTAGAACATCAATGAACAACGAAGAAATGCCGCGAGCTCTCGCCGTACGCCTAAAATGACGTGGGTACGTCATTAAAAAAAAAGGACTTATTACAACCTGTATCTTTACAATCAATCAAACCAGAGGAGGTAGTAAACAGACAGATGTCTAAGTTACCGCGTTGAGTGCGTTGAACTCATGACGTCACTTTGTTGGTACTTGAATACTGAACGTAAAAGACGAGTCTAGTCCTCAGTTCATTTCTGTTTACATTTTTTACGGCATCTTCACTGCAATTGGCTCACTGTTACGTAACTAAGATCAATGACTTTGAGCTTGAGTTGCGTCCCGTTCTGACTTCCGACTATTTCTTTTTTTTTGTTACGATTTTATCTTCAGCTAAAGAATGTAAATGCGTAGTCAAGATTAGTTACGGCATAACTAGCAATTACCTACTTGCATTTTGTGGTGTTGAATTCTGCGGATTATTTAAATGATTTGGGGGTTTCCGTTTAATCTTAATACCCCTAGTTAAACATGCAACGAAAATTTCCTTATATAAATAGGCTTTGATTATGTAGTAAAATATAAGTTAATTACAGGCTGTAACAACTTGTAAACTACATAAATAACAGCACTCTAATCAATACTAGGTTTTTCCTAAACTATTATGTTTAGTAGCCAATCAAGTTACTGAGTAACTAATGAAATATTGAATGTTTTGGTAAATTAATGGGAACTCGCATTGCAAGACGCGGGTTTTCCGAATTGCGCTTCGGTATTGCAACGTGCCTCGCACAAGGCCACGACAAACTTTTTTATATCGAACAGAGAATGGATGGAGTTGGTGTATCAACCTATTCATTTTATTTATTTTTATATGTGTGGTGGTTATTGGTAATGTTCTTCAGAAAGTTCAGAAGCATAGTTCTCACACTACTAGATGTATGAACTGAAACAAGAAGTTTGTAAGAGTCGAAGCAGGTGGCGTTCTATAGTTTCTGCCTACTCAAATACTCTTCTTTGCGTAGACTATTGAAGCAAAAAATATGTCTCACTGACTAAACATAGATCTTATTGCGCGGGCTATCAGATAACTTAAGTTCCTAAAACACATACCTACTGCATGCAAGCCATTGCGAAAATTCTTAAGCAATGGTAACTGGTTTGTAAGCCGCTGTGACACTCACGATTTGCTTGTAACTAGATAGTTAACCAGCACGAGGCACAGACCTCTAACATTGTAACAGTGAAGTCTTCAAGAGAATTTGGTATGTAAGGTATTGTCATAAAAATGTAAACTTTGTAACTCGTTGCTTTTTTAACGATGGAGCTAGGCTGGGTTTTAGGTACACTATTTAAATTAACCTCTTTCATGCTTAACATCTGACGGATAATTCTCGTATTTTTAAGAACGTTTGCCTTTTAATCTCAGTTTCAGTCTCTCAACAACCGTCTAATTATCGTAATGAGCGTTTTAAATTTTCTTTTTAATATTAATATATTTACTTACTAAGGATGAAAATCAATTACAGTAAACCGTCCGAAAATAAAACACACAATAGTAGTTACTAAAACTAGTAGTTACTGAAAAACATTATAAAATTAATTTAATTTAAAATGATATAAATCAGGGCATTTAATTACCCTGTCATGAATTCTTAATAAAGGGCATTGGCATAAAGATTTTAAGGAACGATAATCTTATTATTTTATTAACAATCAACATCACTTACCATAAAAAGTTAGGTTAGCTCTTAAAACTAAAACATCTATAAAAGTTTAGTTGTAACACGCCTCAAAGATTTCTGTATCCAAATTAAATCGATGACCCAGATTGCAGCCAGTCGCCACGTAACTCTGGGCTTCCCTAAGGTTCTCTTCAAGGACTCCTGTCCAACACCCACCGACGGGTTTTTTTGTAGGTTTGATTGAGGAAAATTAATAGATGACTGATACTTTTGACAAGCACTCATTAATTTTATATAAACAACGCATGGTCAACAGACAATACAAAGAAAAAACCCAGTCATTGTTATGGAAGTTGGCAATTGGTGTTTTGTTTTTCTAATATGGCCTAATGTTTATAGGTGGACTTAGGTAATGCTTAAATGTTTTATTATGGATGATTCTAGCTGCACGTTGCTTATAAACAAATAATTTTATAATCCGAATGACTGTTACATGACTGTGAAATGACCGTTTATGGCTCGTAGCTAAATAATAACAGCAACACAGGTCAATCGCATGTCGTCGAGCTCCCTGAAATAGGTTTAAGCTACAGGATGACTGAAGCATGCATGCCGTCTGTCGGGACAGGGCTGAATTGATTCTTTCTTCAAAAGGCTTTTCCAGACTTTGCCCTGCATCGTGAGACATTTTTTTTTTAAATATTATAAACCAGTGCTTGAAAGCAATCCCACCTGATGACTCGCATAATAAATGAATATAATCTTATGTCTGGACTCCCCTTGATTGCCAGACTTCCAGACACAATAGAAATTTTATTGTTCGCCGGTCATTGGTGACCGGCGTGGCGTTCAAAGTGTTAAAAGAGACCATGACCCCTGAGTTTCTTTCGACATTTCTTCTCAGGGATCAGTCACTTTGGAAATGCCATTTAGTGCCATTTAGTTTAAAAAAAAAACCGGCCAAGAGCGTGTCAGGCCACGCTCAGTGTAGGGTTCCGTAGTTTCCCGTTCGTCACAATAAGTGTTCCCACTTATGAGTTTAAAGGTGGGTATCCATTATGTTCGCGCTCCTGCAACTAACCCACTGACTAAAACTGTTGTTTCCATCCAAGTTCAAAATGATTTTCCTAGAAATCTAATCTCATTAAAATCATTATAAAGTTCTACTTTTCAGATTTTTTTCATATTTTCTAAACTTATGGTTCAAAAGTTAGAGGGCGAGGGGGACACACACATTGTTTTTTACTTTTGGAGCGATTATTTCCGAAATTATGGGCATTATCAAAAAATGGTTTTAGTAAACCCCTAGGTATTCATTTTAAATACCTTTCCAACAATATATCACACGTTAGGGTTGTAATTAAAAAAAATACACTTACCACTTTACATATAGGGGAGCTACCCTAATAAAACATTTATTTCCAACTTTTATTTTACCACTTTTTTGGCGTGATTGATACACATATATTATTGGTACCAAATTTCAGCTTTCTAGTGCTAACGGTCACAGATAAAGCGGAGATTAAGCGAGGACGGACAGACGGACGGACAGACAGACATGGCGAAACTATAAGGGTTCCTAGTTGACTACGGAACCCTAAAAATGACAGTTAAAAGTATCTGAGAAGATCTACTTACAGAAATAAATATTATTTCATTTCATGAAAAGCTCGCAGCTCGATTAAGTTACTCTTACTGAGCTCGGTTCGTGCATGGGTTTATTCATTACATATCAAGACTTGCACAAAAAGCTCGCAACTGTTACCTATACGTGTACCTATCAGACCCCTGGAAGTTTAGGACGACCAGTCAAACCAGGGGCTGTTGGGTTACCCAGTTACTAAGTTGATGTTGTCAGATGGACGTTCGATCCATGTAAAACACTGGTATTTAGCTGCATCCAGTTGGACTAGAAGCGGACCCCAACAGAGACCCCATGAACAAAGTTTAGCAGATGATGTTCCTAATGCATAACAGTGTTAAAAATGTGTAGCTGCATTTAATACGTATACGACAACAAAACTGTAAGTGCAAAGTATATTGCAGTCTATTGCTTAAAACGTAAACTTACTTTTGCCCATCTCTAAAATGCCAAACGCGCCTAATACATGCCGCAAATTGACGGCTATTGAAACTAGTTTAATGATTTCAGTTTAAGGCGCATACGCTGTGTGTAACATTTTTATTTTGTTTGTTATGACTATTTGAAGCTACAAGGCCTTATATTGTACAGACGCTAGCACATCAAGTTACCCCAATGTGTCAAATTTTCCCAATTGAATATGAATCTTATTCTGTTTATCATAAAGTTGAAAAAACGATCAAAGAAATTTGACACATTGGGTAACTTGATGTGCTGGCGTCTGTACATCATAGCTTAGGTCCATCATTTGTTTTTTTTAAATAAAAGACAATGTTATATTTTTTTTAATGTTTTAGGTAGTGACATCACTTTGTCTCAGGCTTTACAGAGAAAGTCCAACACAGTGTACACAATGACTTCAAATATGGCAGATATTTGATGCACTGATTAAAATATCATGCCTTTTCTTTGTTTTATATTCCCATGCCTATCTAGATAGGAGTATATGCTAATGCTGCATACTTTCTCACAGAAAATGTGTAAAACAATTGAAATGATAGTGTCATTAGGTTACCTATTAAATGTTTTAGTTAAGAAGTGTAGGTAAGGGCTTTCTCTCTTGGCAAAGTTTATCCCATGAAGTGTGGTTAGCAGAAAAAATAGAAAAGATAAGTAATAAAAAGAAACCACTCTTAAATAATGATTCAAAATATTGAAAACTTCTTCGAAAACGTCACTGGTTTAGTAAAGCGACATCTGTCGTAAGAATTGGTAACTACGAAACGCGAACTCTGACTAAACCGTTCGTAGCAATACAGCCTTAAAGTCTTACGTGTGTCGAACTCTTATAAGTTACGTTTACAGTAGTCAGGTTCACTACAAACAGAGCTAGTTGGTCCCATCTACGATAGAGGGCGCGATTCGAAACTAATCTGTGTTTTTGTTTAGTTAAAAAAAAATGACCTGAAACCTGTTTTGAGTATTCAATGAGTTCTATCTTATGCAAGTATTATAATATAATAATAATAATTTATTCAAATAAAAATATTGTAGATTTACAGATGAACAAAGACATTCAATACCTATAGACCGGACATCATAAACAAAATTTTCGTCCGAAAAAGTCACAACACACAAGTCTATGAGTTTTTTTTAGTACGCTCCGCTGCCGCTCCAATAGTCATATTATTCTAGATGGCGTTACTGAGACATGGGATCAAAGTTTTTCTATGACATTTCCTCGACATGCCCGCTCTATAGTCTTTTAAATCTCTTTGCAGATGAACAAACAGGTAACACAGAATTCTATTCTACTTTATACAGTGCTTACACTAAAAGCTGTCGTCAAAACTCAAAAGAAAAAACAAGAAAGTGAACTAGTCTCATAGTAGTTTGGTTTGGAGTTATAGATTTACTTGAAATAGCTACCAGCTCGAGAATACTACCAACGATGGATTAGAACCCGCTATAGTGCCCTTTAATTTGGCTGGCCACGAGCGTAAGCCGAGTTCTGCGAACAATAGATAATTTATTTGTGTCTGGAATTTCGGTAGTGGCTGAGTTAATAATCGCTACAAACTATAATGAAATGTCATGATGTTTTTTTTTAAACTATAGGTGCATCCTTTTCCAAAACTGTATAATTTAATTTGTAAATTAATTTATTATTTTTGATTTAATCTGATCTGATTTTGTAGCTATAGCTCTATAGTAACTTTCATTTATTTATTTATCCCTAATTTTTAATTGTGGTAGTGTTGTCTAGTGGCTACCACTGTTCCTTGAATATGTATATCTGCGGATAATGCAGTTGACTGCAACATTATTACTTAAAATAGTTAACCTCCTGCATTATATATATGTTGTAGTTGTTTGTTATCCCTCAATAAATAAAATAAAAAAATAAAAATAAAAACCATCTGACGTGGAGTGCTAAAAATCTCGACATACTTACCTATTTCATTTTATATAATGAAGATGCTTCATCAGTGTCACCTTCAGCACTTGCACTTGCACACTCTATATATAATCCGTCTAAGACGGCCGCTAGCACATAGTGGCATAGCGACAAGCGGGCAATATGTCCTGATGTGTTAAAGGAGTGGAGCGGCATTCCACGGCTATCAGGTCAATCCCGGAAGTACGGTTAAGATCCCTACCAGCGCCTTACTGGAATACTTCCTTCCTCCAACACGCTTGCAAAAATATTAAATTTTATTTTCTAGCAAATACCACGGCAAACTTTTTTCGCCTTAGAATCAGTTCAGTAGTTTTATTTTGTTTATTAGTCTACGTTCTATTGAATATACATACAACAATAATAACCAGTCAAGCCGTTTCGGGGGAGTTTTGTTACAAACACTGTGACACGAGACTTTTAAATATTTAAAGATATATACAGACAGATAGATAGATAAAAAGAAAGAAAGAAAAGACATTTATTGGCAACAGATTGATACACGCACAGCAAAAACACAATAACACAAAAAAGAAAGGAGACACAAAAACGGCATGTCTCACGGCTGCGCCAAAAGGTTAATTTCAGCGGTAATGCTAGACAGATGCTGAGATCCTGCCTGATGCTGATACGCTATCTGACGGGCAAGATAATATTGGGCTCTTCCATTTAGAATTCAGTAGTTATCAGTAGTAGCCCGGTGACCTGTAATTTGCGAAAGGCTTGCCCTCTATTATATAGTACTTAATAATTATTGACGAGATATGGGTTTACAATACACCTCTGCCTAACCCTTCGGGGTACAGGTATGGCACGATGTTATGGAAGAAATATACATTATGTATTAAATGTTTATAAGAAATGACATGCAGGCTTTAGTCGAGGAAAAATAAATTCGGAAACATGGAAATAATTAAGTGCATTTTTAAAGTTCTAGTACGAGGAAACCTTTTTAACTTGACTTTTATTATTAAAATGTATAATTAAAAGGCTCTTGAAATTGCTTGGTTTCCAGAAACCAGTGGCAATTACAGTCATGTTGGTGATATTATAATCGTGAAATTACCTACATTTAACCAAAACTTCTAGTTCTTAAAAACGCATCAAATAACCGCCTATGTACTCATGTAATATAAGTAAATGACGCGGTTGTATTTAGGGATGTATCGGATTAAAAGACAGTGCCAAAGTCAAAGCCAAAAGCCATAGTCCGAGATGAAATCTTTTGACGTTAAATGCAATTTCATTCGTCGATCGTTGTTCAAATGTCATAGATCAGAAATCAGTTGAATCCTTAAAATCGATACTATTGTCATATAAAGTTTTTTGGACAGGTGCAGTCGGCGACATAAGTTACTAATCCCATTTATTTATGGTGTGATTTTCTTTCATATTTCTTTATTTGCCTCTTATCAGACAGTCGTACATCTTGCTGGGGAGTTTGTTCCGCCACTTCTTCTTAGAACAAACTCCTCTTCTGGGAAGACCCGGAAGAAACACTAGAAAGCGGCTTAAGACGGGCTTTTGGGGGGACTTCTTATCTTCAGTAATTTTGACGTTCAAAAAGTGCTGATCCTCAGCCTAATTTAAATAAACGACTTTTGATTTTTATTCCAATGCAAAATAGTCAACTCCCTTTTCATTAACTATAAAACCCGTTTTTTTAGGGTTTGTTACCTCAGTACTCCGTCATTTATGGACCGATTTTCAAAATTCTATGGTCCCATTTGTATCAAAACTCATATCTGAAGAGGGATCCTCGAGGAATTTATTTATTTATTTATTAATTTAGGATCTCCAACAAAGGATATACACAGACACATGAAAAAAGAAAATATTGACGACAACAGTATTAAGTAGGTGTACTCCTTCACTTACAGGAGACCACAGCATGCATAATAAAATTACTTAATAACTAAGCCAACAACAAATAATCAGAATAGAATTTAAAACATCATGGGAAATAAAATTGATAAAACAAAATTAAATTAAATAAACAAATGTCACAGAAGCAGCAATAGAGAAATAAAATCAAAATCGAAAAATAATAATTAAAACAATAAAAAAGTAATAAAGTAATAAATTAGATTTGAATAAAAACTTATAATAATTAACAATTAGCGATTCTTTTTGAGGCACTTTTTTAACTTTGAAAGAGTATCACAGATGTCAAAATTGGTGGTCTTAGACAAAGAGTTATATTGCCTACAAAGTCTTGGCACAGCGGCGTAATGACCCAAGTTAGTTCTTGAACCGGGAATGGAAAATAGTTCATATGTATTATGCCTAGGAGTCCGGGATGGAATTTTAATATGTAATGAGCTTAAAAGTTCATTGCAATCCAACGTTCCATTAAATATTTTGTGAAGGATAGTGAGGTCCAGTTTCTTCCTACGACTGGCTAGTGTATCCAAATGATAATGTTTTAACCTATCAGAGTAGCTGGTCAGTTGTTTAGCCAAGTGATCTCCGTAGCACAGATGGTACAGGAACCGCTTTTGGACACTCTCTAATCGCTTGGTATAAACATCGTAATGCGGATTCCATATCACTGAACAATACTCCAAGATTGGGCGGACTAGAGTGTTGAAGAGCTTTATTTTTGTAGTTGCTTTCTTAAATTCTTTACTGTTACGCAAAACGAATCCTAGTACCTTAAAGGACTTAGACACAATATTTAAAATGTGCACATCGAACTTCAGCGCTTGGTCGAGTTGAACTCCGAGGTCGCGAACACTACTCAGTTTCTGTACCTTGACCCCGTCTATGTAGTATTTATTGTCTAACACTTTTTTATTACGAGTGAACTGGATGTAGTGACACTTACTGATATTTAAGTGCATTTTGTTTTGTGCACACCAGTTCGCAAGTCTGTTGATGTCATCTTGAAGCATTGTGGAGTCTACGTTACTCTGAATTGGCTTCATTATCTTTAAATCATCAGCAAACAAGTAAAAACGAGAGTGTTTGAAGCATTCCGTGATGTCATTAATGAACACGTTAAAAAGAATAGGTCCCAAATGTGATCCTTGCGGAATTCCGGAAGTTCCTATATAGCTGTCAGAAAAGTGTCCATTAACTACCACTTTTGACTCCCTATTTTCCAGGTAAGATTTAAACCACCCTATTATGGTCCCGCCCACACCTAGTTTTGCTAATTTAATTATAAGAAGACAGTGATCCACCTTATCAAACGCTTTACTAAAGTCTGTGTAAATAGCGTCCACTGGTATGCGATTGTCAAGGTGCTTAGATAAAGCTGATGTAAAACACAAGAGGTTAGTATTGGTAGCTCTAGACTTTACAAAGCCATGTTGATATTCAGTAATGTGTTGTTTAAGGTACCACATCAGATGTCTACTAACAAGTTTTTCGAACACTTTACCAAATGTAACTAATATTGAGATTGGTCTATAATTATTCACTAAATGCTTCTTCCCCGATTTAAATATAGGTATCACGAGTGCTTCTTTCCAGGTGTTAGGAAAAATACTATCACGTAGAGATTTATTAAAAATTGTTTGAAGCGGTGATACTAAGGCCTTAGCACAACGTTTTATAAAAATAGGAGGAATGCCGTCACTACCCGCGCCCTTAGATTCGTCTAATCTGATTAATTCACGGTATATTTCGTAACCATCAAAATGTAAGTTACACAGTGCTGCGGAAGTGAGAGGAAAGTCAATGTTCGCGGAACTTGAATTGTTATCAGTAGGAGCAATAAAGGTACTTGCGAAATTTTCTCTAAACATGTTACAGATGTCCTGTCCCCCTGACGCGATTTTATTTATGTGAGACATTTGTGCGGGGAATGTACTGCTACCTTTTCTTTTAGTTTTAATGAAGGACCAAAATGTTTTAGGGTTTTTTGTAATACTGTTTTCTATGCCAGATATATATTTCTTGTAGCATGTTGAACTTAGAGCGTTGCATTCATCCCTTAATCTGTCAAAAAACTCTTTGTCTAATGGGTTTTTGTATTTTTTGAAACGAATGTGGTATTTGTACTTATCTCTAAGACGTATTATAAGATCACGTGAGTACCAAGGTGGATATTTGTTACTCGCCGGTCTTTTCATAGGGATACATACTGAAATAGTTTGTCTTAATAAGCTATAAAACATGTCTACCATATCATTAACAGAAGTACAGTTTTTGAACTCACTATCCCAATCAATGGCCAATAAGTGATGCAGGACATTATTATAGTCCGCTCGATGGAAGTTTGGTTTTTTCACATTATTAGCTTCTAATAAAAGTTCAGCTTGAACTGATAGATAAAAATCTAGCGGGGGATGTAAAGGGTCCTCTTTTGATAAACTGTTGGTACAACGAGTTACGTCTGTAACGGAGGTGTTACATAGTAATAAATCTAATATTTTTAACTTATTATTTAAGATACCATTATATTGATTAAGACCATTCAAGGTCAAGAATTCGGAAACCATCGCATGTATATCCGTGTTATTGGGTTCTGGGTACAAGTATGTAAGGTCCTTTATTGTACGCCATGCTATGCTTGAGAGGTTAAAGTCTCCTAAAATCAAAATTTGTTCATTGTTGTTAAATACATTATGCACGTTTTTTGTAAATAATTCCAGTGAAGTACTGTGAACAGGTGGTGGTAGGTACACGCCACTGATATACAGTTTATTGTTAGAACTATTTTTTGAGCCAATATTGACGCTTATCCATAAATCTTCAATCTCGCTTTCAAAGTGGGATAGTCGACATGATTTCAGTGTTTTTGATACGGCAATCAAAACACCACCGCCCTCTTTCCGAGTTTTATATTTACTTGACTCGCGATCGCGCCTGAAAACTATATATCTGTCGTCAAACAACTCAGAGTCATAGACACCGCTGTTCAACCAAGTTTCTGTTAATACTATAATGTCGTAATTATTCATGGAAATGTTGTGATAAAAGCTAATAGTTTTGGTTTTCAAGCCTCGTACATTTTGATAGTATACATGTAGTGGACAGTTGAATGTGACTAGATAAAAACAATAGAAACTTGCCACTTATCACATACTTAATAAAACTATACTAATGATTTTAACTTATCTAGATTATGAATTACAAGTCTTGGCGAATCCGCGTCTTTTTTCATGAAAACCTTGCCCTCGCGAACCCAGACGAACTTAAACCCAAGTTCTTTTCCGCGTATCCGAGCTGCGGCATGGATTGCTTTGTTTAGGCTGGATAGGTGTTCCACGACGTAAATGGGTTGAGGTTTCTCTGCTGCTATACCCAAGTGACTCGTATTCAGTTTATCTTGGTTGTTGCATCTGTTATATTTCATTGAGGCGGCAAGAAAACTGTCTCGCATCGACATCAGACAGTTTTCTTGAGACTTCGAGACTACTGAATTTGACTAGAATGGAACGGGGCCTGGTGCTTTGCGCGTCTTTCTTTGCTATTCTAGTGCAGTGTAATATGTACTGCACTTGTTTGGTGTTTATTTACGTTGGGCACTAAAAATATAGTTATAAATGGCACATTAGACTAAAGTTTAACAATTATTTTTGCGGAGCGAACGGTTATGAATTGAGGGAACTCCTCAAAAAATATAGGTACACACGCACCGATTTTAACATTTTTAGTAACAAATCAAGCATTTTCATTTAGAAAGTATCATTTGGTGATGAAAAAGTGATGAAGAAGGCAGGCAACGGAACTCAACACATAACAGCAAATTATTCGCGATTGCTATACTCACATGTCTATGCTGAGCTTTTGTATTTCCATAACATTACATTACGCCCTTCTATTTTAAAAGGGGCCCGGCAGAGATGTGCAGATTAATGTTTAGGCAGAACTTCTTTAGCAATTGTTAACCAATTTCAATGATTCTTTTAAGTTTTGACAGACTTTCTTTACATACGAAGAAATAAAAAATTACATAATAAAAACTTTTTTACAAAAAAAAAAACAACCGACTTCTTATAAAAACACTAACAGGTGAAAAATAACTCCAGTTTCGGAAGTCGGTGGCCAATAAGACTTAGTGTTTTTTTAAGAAGTCGGTTGTTTTTTTTGTAACCCATTTTTTTATTTAACATAATATGGAAGATTATTGTTTTAAATCCATCGATCCAATGGTTTTAAATCAATCCATTTATGGTCGTCTCTAGAATATTATGTACTGTTAAAAAATGGTAGTAATTCGATTTTCATTGGTAAATGTCTTATGAAAATCAGTTAATCACCTTCTGTCGCTGACTGTTTCTTCAGAGGGGTGTGTAATGTTTGGCATAATAACAAATGCTTTAATTTCACTTGAACTAACGTTCACATGACATAATTTTCATATGACATAATATCAAATGACATAAATTCATATAACCTAATGTTTCACATCATATAATATTCATTTAACATAATAAAATTTAGTATAACGTTCATTTTGTATAATTTTCAATATGTATAATATTCTTTTAATATAACGTTCAGTTGACCTAATTTTCATATTTACTCATTTTCTGCCCAAACTATGTAGGGAATAAGTAAATATCAGAAAACATCATACTGTAATAACCTCACCTAACCTAAATGATTCACCAACAATAGAAGAGATCTGGCGCTTGGCGGCCGCGCTAATGGTAATGGTTCTAACCAAAACTAACCAACATGATTCACCAACAATAGAAGCCATCTGGCGCTTGGCGGCCGCTGCCACGGCACGCTCGCTTCGCTCGCTCGCCTTCGCGCGCTAATGGTCATGGTTCTAACCTAACCTAACCCACATGATTCTCCAGATATAGCAGGGATCTGGCGCTTGGCGGCCTTCGCGCGTTAAAGTTACTTAGAGATTATGAATATTATAGTAAATGAATAATATGCTAAATGAATATTATGTGAAATGTGCATTATAGGAAATGTTCATTATGTCATATGAAATTAGGTAAAATGAAATTATATCAACAATTCATTATGTCAACTGATCGTTATGTTAAACAAAATTAGGTTAACTGAAATTATGTCAAGTGAACGTTAGATATTTTGTTATTATGACAATCGTTACACACCCCTTCAGAGGTAGGTATCTTTAAATGATTGCACATGTGGCTAATAAATAAGTATCACTGGAATCTTTGTTAAGGTAGGCTTTTAGCGTAGGTACTTTCGCGAAACCATTTATTTTACTATCATCATGTATATGTGAATTTTACATAAACATGCAATAACTGCCTCTTTGGTCTTGTGGTCGCAAGCGCCACTACAGAGCTTGAGGTCTCGGGTTCGATCCCCAGGTCGGGCAAAGTGTTATTGAGTTTTTCAATCTGGAATTTCTCAGTAGCAGCCCGGAGTCTGGATTCGTGCCCGATTGATGGCAATAGGCTCGCCCCCTATTACATGGGACTTAAACATAACTAGCGAAATGTGGATGTACTACCAGGTAGATCTCTGCCTAGCCCTTCGGGGATTACAGGCGTGACGTTATTTTATGTTATGTTTATGCAATAACTTAAGTTTATTCATTTTTAATTATAAATGTCAATCACGTAATACGAAGTGAATTCCTCATTATTTGATTTTGCATAAAATCTAATAAATATTGAAAACTAAAACAACTGGTTACGATTCAATCACTTTATTCGCCTGCCAATACGTCTTAATTGCGGATATGAGGCGGATATCGTTTGCCCTTGAAGTAATAACATATTTCTAGATCACAACGTGTTTGCAATGATTTTTTGCGTTAAACTCCGCCTATCGTCGCCAATTAATCCTCATTAAATGTCAAACATCCATTATCAACTAGGTACTGTATGACACGTCATAGTGCGACATTTTCAAACACCAGCTGATTTAGGCGACAATGACAAGGACGGTCAGTTTTGTATTCCTAGACGCCCAAATAACAAATTCGGAGTCTCATACGTAGATTATTATCATACGTATAAATAGCGGGACGATTCTCAGTTGGTCATCAGTCGACCGAGTTCGGTTAGAAGTGATCGTCCTCATTCGGATCCCGACACAGACCTCGTTCACTATGAGATCGTTGGTGGTGTTGTTCGCTCTTGTGGCTGTAGCCGTGGCCGCCCCCAGTGCCACTGTGGAGAAGAGATCCCTCGGGCATGCTGTCGCGTACGCAGTGCCGTCGGCCGTGTCGCACCAGTCCCGGGTAGATGTGTATTCGTCCCCCGCGGTGGTAGCTGCTGCTCCAGTGGAAGTCGCCGTGGTATCTGAGCCTGTGGTAGCGCCTGTTGTGTACTCCGGTGCCTCAGCGGTGTCCCATCAGTCCCGTGTGGATGTGCATCAGTCACCTGCGGTCGTCACTAGCTATGCTTCTCCCGTGGTAGCCGAGCATGTGGTCGACGCTCCCGCCGTGTACGCTCCCGTAGCTGCCGTGTACTCTGCTCCCTCCGCGGTCTCCCACCAGTCTCGTGTTGACATCAAGTCGTCCCCTGCCGTGGTGTCGCATCATGTGGTGCCTGCTGTGTATGAAGCTCGCTCCGTGTACGCCCCCTCTGTGTACGCTTCCTACTGGTGATCTACAAGAGTCATAGGATCCCATGAAGTTGAATTTAGGTAATAAGCTTTATAGTAAAAACGATGTATGTATTTTTGTAAATAAACGAACTTCATATTTTTATAATTATTGATTTTTATTGAGGTACATTATTTTTGGTACTGGGCATTTCGTGGATAAGACACATCATGTAAACCAACAACATTCATTCATTCCTGCACATAACTTGCACGTGTTTAGTGATACAGAATAGTTCTTGTTTTATAACATATATACCTAACTATTTTATGGTAGGGACTTAATTAATGTTTATGCGCATGTAAGTTTGGCATGTGTCATAAAAGACTTGAATAAAGTTGCTGTATTAAAGCAAGTGGTACCACCACATTCGAATTGTATAGCTTTTATTGAAGATCTTTTAACACCAAACTTTTTTCTCAACTTTGTCAACTCAACAACAAACTTTTTACTAACCATGAAATGTTAGGTAGGTACTACATCGTTCTAAGAGGCTTTCGATTCATATGTATTGTTTGTTCATATTTGTCATACCACCAGGAAATGGATAGCCGAGGTTACAAAGTGTGTGTATTATATGTACCTTATGTTACTACTGCTGTTGTTATGTAGTTCCTGAGTGATGTTTGTAGGCGGACACTCACAATTCGCATGCACGACAAACTTTGAAGCATGTTGTACTGCAATGGAACTTGTATTAATAAACCTTACCTTGAATGACGGATACTTTTACCAGAAGTAGAGTTCTTTCGTTCTTTCCAGGTAGAGACATTTAGGCAATATCATTCATTAGTTTATTAAAACTTAATACACAAGTAAAACACACCGTACTAAGACGGACATAAAGCCTTATTATAGTTATTTTCTGTCACTCTACCATAAGGTGATGCAGAGATCGCACAATTGAAGAAAAGGAATTATGAATAACTAGCTACCCCGATAAACTTTGTTCCGTCTTAAAATAAATGTAAGTATGGTCTTATCACTTCTTAGTTTTAGCTTAACACTTGTCAAATGTCAAATTATCACCTGATGAAGGACTGGGAAGACATTTTCATTGCGATTCGTTCAGCCGTTTAGTCGTCAGAAGCCGACAAACGGATAAACAAGCAAACCGTTAAATAGAGTTATTTCTGATTTGTAATATAAAGCGCATCGTTTCATCTCTTTACATACTTAGTCGGTAGCTCGCGGTGTGAACCGAAATACAATAACAATACGTTGCTGGAGAAAGACTAATCAGATATAATCAAATTATGAGATGAATTTGATTCTTCTTACACACGTGTGCCTTCAACTTAAATGTGAATGAACTGGTTGTACCTCAAAATAAGCAAAGTTACTTCACAAGGCGAATCCTTAAAATATCACAACAAACCAATGTCAGCTAATTTGTCTATTTATACAGAGCGAAGCATAACAAATTGTATGTCACATACAATATACACGAGTATCTCAAAGCTTTGTGCCGCGACCCCGTGGCATTTCTACTGAAAATGTCACAAATAGTGTTCACTCACTACCAAACATAACGAAGTTTGCATTGGCCTTATGAATATGACATTTCCGTTACTGCTGCGTGGTTCTAGTGGTCAGCATGAGCCTTTTAGGAGCATATGGTCAAAAGAGCAAAATGACAAGTGGGTTGCAAATTGTCAAAAGAGTAGATCGCCAAAAGAGCAGAATGTCAAAAGCGCATAAAGTCAAAAGCTCAGAATAATAAAAGACTACTTTGTCGAAAATTCTTCTTAAATACGTCAACTATGTTCTGACTCACTTGCAGTGGGGAAAAAATAAAAAGAAATATTTGTAAAAATATATTTTTGTCTTTATGCGCTTTTGAAATTCATCGCTTTTGACGACTCTTTTGGCCATATGCTCCTAAAACGTCAGCATGAGCATATGAGGCATGAGGCATGAGGCATGAGGTATGATTTTCTAGTCTAGTAAGGTGATATTTGGTTCTTCCATTTTAAATTTTCTCAGTAGCAGCCCCCAGTCTGGATCGATGTCAACAGGCTCGCCCCTTATTGCATGGGACTTAAACATAGCTGGTAAAATGGATTTGTACTATTGGTACAGCTCTCCCTTACCTTTTTGGGATAACAAGCGTGATGTTATGTTAAGTTTAAGTTTTATGACAACGCCAAAAATAACCTTTATAGCAGATTTGCTCGTGAAGGGTATCTTAGTCCACCAAATTCAGTATCGTAATATATCTCATTACGCACTTGTGCATTATGGTAATGTAAAACCCACGGTTTTCAAGATGCTCCGAGTAAGACGAATGATTACTTTTTTTTAATCTTAGCTAAGAGTTTTTATGCCAGAATAGTGGTCAACATTTTATGAATAAAATTAACTTTAGAAGATAAAATATAAAAATAAACATTTAAGTTGCTTTAATTAATTTTGGCATTATTTTGTATTTTAAATTACAACCATTTGTAACAAAAACAAAAAATATTAAATATTTTACTATAATGGTAATACTAGCTGTTTTTATGCTTTTGACTTAAAATAAAAAAGTGCTAAAGCGCGCGCATCGCTAATTTGTGAACAAGTTAAAATTTCAGTTCGAGTTTTATTTATTTCCCCGCAAATATGATAAAAAACGTCGTATGACGAACGTGCGCTTTGACAATTACAGCCTCTGCTTTCTTGTAGCAATATTGCCTCGCCTGTAATTATCAACTTACCGCACATAAATCATAATGTACTATTAAGTGTGTACGTGTTACGGTAAGTGTGTTTAATTGTACATTATTATTAATTATCCAATATAATACAACCTATTTTGATATCCTATAACTGAAGCTTTAGATTCTACTAGCTGCCCCGGCAAACTTCGTTGTGCCTTAGAGTTAATTTATTGCTCTTATCATTTTTTGTGTATTAGATATACATACGTTTAATAAGACGACAACAAATAGATCCGAACCAATAATAACTACTAATACTTTTTAAGTAGCAAGTCTCTACTGTGATCTTATTTCAACATTTTGTGTTCGATAGAATTAAAATTACAACATGTATATATAACCTAACCTAACTGACCATACCTATCCTATAGCTAACCTAACTACCTAACCTAACTACCTAACCTAACTACCTTACTAAAATGCATTGATTTAAAAAATACTAAATTCATCATTTTAATCTGAACTATTGCCTCTATGTTACATACAATTTATACCTATAGTTTTCCCGGTCTACTTTAATTAAAGTCCTAACAGTAAAATAAGTTCTATTTGCAAAGAATGATTAAAGTTCGTCTCTGTCGTCATTGTTAATTACGTAAATTGATTTTTGAAATACATATAAGACTTTTTTATGCTAAATAAAACCTCTTAGTTTAGTAACAAAATAAATTTCAGAACGTAGGTGCGTATTATAAATTGACAACCTTACCTTCTTGGGTTTAGCTTAAGACTTGTCAATTTCAAATTGTCACCTGATAATGAACTGGGAAGTTTGACTCCTGTCATGTCATCCAAGATGGCGCTGCGTTTGAAAAATGTTTGAGACAACCGATATTCTTGATATTTATTTTTTCGAGGACTTTTCATGTTTTTTATTAATTATTATGCTATATTCTATTATTATTTATTTTGAGGGATAGTCGGAACAGCATCCTGAAAACTGTAGCTGAGAGCGTCGGCTCTCCGATAATGCAACAGTTTGTTCGGAGGTTGATATTTACTAACACTAGGTAATAAGTTTTTGTTTTGTAATACTAACACCATATGGATTCTTTTGTCCGAAATAAAACTATTATTATTATTATTTCGTGTATTCATTATCTTATCTTATTCAATACATTTTTAAATATTTAAATATAAAAAAAAAACATTTAAAAATATAAAAAATAGTAGCCCACCGGTATCGGGAACAGGGTCCAAGCTACCGGCGGTCAGGGCTCCAGGGAGAGGAATCGCCTAACAATGCGAGCCGTGTCCAGTAATACTGCTTTCTAAATCAAACGCTTGATCCAGCCGCCCAACGAGAGCCTCTTCAGGTATTGGTCGAGGCTCTTTGCTATTAAGCCATTGGCAGACACGACTATCGGCACAATGATTGCTGAGTCCACATCCCACATGTCGACAACCTCGCGAGCCAAGTCAATATACTTGATTTTCTTATCTTGTTCGGCTTTCACGAGGTTCCCGTCATGTGGGACCGTTATGTCAACAAGCATTGCGCGCCTCTCGGTTCGATCCATCACCACTATATCGGGCTTATTAGCCATGATAGTCCTATCAGTGATGATGGATCGATCCCAATACAGTGTGATATGACCATTTTCGAGAACTGGGTCGGGCACATACTTGTAGTACGGCACTTCCGAATCCACGAGGTTGTATTTCAGAGCTAGTTGCTGATGGATAATCCTGGCGACAAGGTTGTGTCTATGCAAGTACTCTTCGTTAGCTAAGCGAGAACACCCAGAGATAATGTGTCGGATTGATTCTCCTGGACGGTGGCATGCCCGACAGATGTCAACCGTGCCATCTTTCACAATAAATCTCCGGTAGTTTCTCGTCATAATAACTTCATCCATAATTGCACAGACAAAACCTTCGGTTTCCCCAAAGAGGTCACCGAAACGCAGCCAGGACACGGACGCTAATTGGTCTACATCAGGCCCATGAAGGGCCCGGAAAAAACGTCCGTGAAGCTCCTTGCTCTGCCACACTTCCCTGCGATCGTTAGTGTCAAGCACTACAGGTTTGCGCCAGTTCTCTTTCGCCAAGGAGAGCGGTGTGAGGCCCTTGTCTACCGCGACCACATCTCGATGCATCCCCACTTCGGCTTTTAGGAAATATTCCCTGAGACTGCATATCTCGCGATTGTGGAGAGTCTTGGCGTTTAAAAAGCCTCGACCTCCACATTTTCGCGGGATATACAGTCTCATAACCGACGATCGTGGATGATGCATTCGATATGCGGTCAGCATTGTGCGGACCCTCCTATCCAGGGTGTCAAGCTCTGTTTGAGTCCATTTGAGTATGCCGAAGGAGTACATCAAGACTGGCATGACCCAACCGTTGAAGGCGCGCACCTTGTTCCCACCCGACAAAAGACTATTAAGTACTTTTTTCAGGCGGCCAAAGAAACGCTCCCTCAACGATTGCTTCATATCAGCAGTGTTAATGCCTAACGCCTCCGACATACCCAAATACTTATAGGTTTCGATTGGAGAGAGGGCTCTAAGGTTTATGGAATCCGAGAGTTGGGTTCCCACGGATTCCACAATCTCCCCCTTCTTTACATGCATGACCGCACACTTGTCCACACCGAAATCCATCCTGATGGCGCTACTAAAGGTTTCAGTAATCTTTAGTAGCTCCATCAGTTGTAAATTGTTGGGGGCAAAGAGCTTTACGTCATCCATGTAAAGAAGGTGGGATATAACCTGACCACCTCTCTTCAATCGATAGCCTAGACCTGAATTCTCCAGCAGTGTGCTTAGAGGATTCAAGGCTAGGCAGAACCAAAGTGGACTCAAACTGTCACCCTGGAATATGCCTCGCTCAATCCTAATCGGTTCGCCGTTCCCCTGGATCTGTCGACATCCTGGATAGCGAAGAACCGTCCTCCACTGCCCCATACACGTTTTCAGGAAGGTGCGTAGAGTTGCATCAACTTTATACAATTCCAGCACCCTCGTGAGCCATGTATGCGGCACGGAGTCATAGGCCTTCTTATAGTCTATCCAACATGTTGACAGATCCCTTCGGGAACGGCGCACCTGTTGGCTAATGGTCATATCAATGAGGAGCAGCTCCTTAGTACCACGGGACCCGTTCCTACATCCATTCTGAGAGGCAGACATGACAGAGTTGTTGTCTATATGTTGATTAATTTTAGTTCTCAGAATGGATGTAAGAACCTTATAGACCGTCGGTAAACAAGTTATTGGTCTATAGTTTTTGGGTTCCGCAGTACTACCTGATTTGTGGAGCAGGTGGGTTATTCCTGTCGTTAGAAACTGGGGCAACGACCCTGTCTCTAAGGCTGACTGGAATCGAGATGCCAAACAAGCGTGGGACCTTTGCAGCCATTTTATCCAAAAATTGTGCAGTCCGTCCGGCCCTGGAGATTTCCAATTGGGCAACGGACGAACTGTACGGGCCACATCTTGGGGGCTGATGATAACTGCCTCCATTTCTGGTATTGGATCACACGCTTGCTCGACCTCCCGAGTCCAATCACCCTCAGTGTGACTGACAGGCACCGACCAGATGTCACGCCAGAACGAACACATGGCGCTGTCATCAGGTAGGCGCGTATCAGTCACACTTTGCTCTGGTTGCTCCCAAGCCCTATAAACCCACCTTTCATTGCTCTGGAATGTGCGATTCTGAGTATACCGCTCCACTCGCCGTTTATACCTACGAATACGGCTTGCCCATGCATACACCTTCTGCTTCAGGAGGTCAATGCGCTCCGTGACACGGGACATGTAGTCTTGGGCACTGACATTAGTCCCCGAAAATGCCCGCCTCACAAAGCGCATTACTCTTGGGCGAGTGTTACCTTCTCTGAAGCAGATTAGTTTGCCGATTACTGCTCTGGCCTCACCGATACGACGCTCAATCCTGCACTGCCAAGCCGCTACAGCTGGCTTTGGTCGCGTAGTTCTGTCATTAGAGAATTTGACGTGAGCTACGCGACATGCCGCTACGGCTGCGCAGTACAAGATTGAATGAGCATCAGCGAGGTCATCACAGTCATCAAAATACTTTGACAACTGCGAATCCAGAGCAGCCACCAGCGCCCTATTTTTATTATGCATGGGCAAACGAGGTAAGCGTGGTCAAAGGTCGAGCGGCATGAAGCGATATTCCCGAAGCGCACTCTCCAAAGCGCTCCTCAATTCCTCACTGCATTGCGTACTTACATTTATAACCCTGTCATCACATCCTTCGTCAACACTATTGGATGTTAAAATGGACTGTGGTGGTACCACAGTCTGTGACGGAGGAGCAATGACACGGTTACCTTGCATTTCCGTGCGGAGGCGATCAAGCGCAACGTCATCCAACATACGATTACGCTGTATGACCCGCACCTGATCCGACAGTCGTTGTGCCGATACGTTGACAGCTGGTTCAAGCACCTGAAACAGAGCGAGCATCCGGACACGGTACGCGGTCAGATTACTTCCTCCCTCTGTAGCCCCATAGTATGAGCGCATGACATTTTCGTTAATGGATTGCGTCCATCTCATGCGCTGCACACTTCCGCCGGGAGCTGGGACCCTGTCAGAGGCCGGTGGGCCTCGAGGTCCTAAACCGTCCGGCGGCCGGTGTCCTCTTCGTCGACGTGTAGGTGTTGGTGACGTCGGCGGGGAAAAATACTCGTCGCTGGAGCTCGACGCGGCTGCAACCGCCGGTGGCACAGATGATCCGGTGTCCGTCGGCGGCGAGGCGGAGCTAAGCGACGAGTCCAATTATTATTATTATTATTATTATTATTCCGGACAAAGACAAATCCAAAAAAACTTTTTTACAAAAAAAAAAAAACAACCGACTTCAAAAAACACTAACCGGTGTAAAATAACTCTAAATTAGGAAGTATGTGGATTTGGTAGTTTTGTCTCATTCATGATTGGCCACCGACTTCCGAATTTAGAGTTATTTTACACCGGTTAGTGTTTTTTGAAGTCGGTTGTTTTTTTTTTGGTAAAAAAGTTTTTATTTAACAATTTTTAGTTTTTTATGTTTATACCTAGATGATTCATTATTATCCATTTCTACAACACATATTTACATATTACAATCAAACAAATAAACAACAACTGTTCGATGAAATCAAAAAGTAAAATACATGAACAAAAATTTTCATAAAATGAAAACTACTAGGCCAGACTATTTAACTTTTTGATGAGACCAAAAAGGAACTAGTCCGCATCAAACTAAAAAAGAATCACGTAAATCGGTTCATAAATCTCAGCGTAATCGGTGAACACACATACAAACAAATTTTTAAAATTAAATTAAATTTTCATAAAATAAAAACTACCAGATCAAACTATGTTATATTTTTATGGGACCAAATGGCAGCTACTCCGCATCGAACTAAAAAAGAATCACGTAAATCGGATCATTAATCTCGGAGTAATCGGTGTACATACATAAAAAAAAAAAATATATATACCGATCGAATTGAGAACCTCCTCCTGCAGGGCTAGCATGGGCTGGGGATATAACTTTCATCCACCGGTTATTTCCACTGACAAGGGATACAATTATCTTATCCACCTGCCAAAGCACGGCAACAGGGGGAAAGAGAATTATATCACTTTTTGACATTAGACGTGGATACTCATCCACGGCTTATAGCATGGCGACTAGTGAAAGATTTCGCGATTCGAGCAATCCCAATTGACAACAAAACAAAATAAATATCCAGTACAGATGTAATAAAACGATGAAAGTACTTTGGTTTACATGACATTCTCGACTATTGTGTAATTTCATAAAAGTTTTCTTATAATGGCAATAATTTCGAGGACAAGCGTTTCCCCTGGCTTATCCCCGTGAGTAGTTTATCCACCCATGTCGCCATGCTCGGAGGGTGGATAAAAATGACAGAGGGCAATAGTATTTTATCCTCTCCCCGTGGAAAGAATATCTCCGGCCATGCTAGCCCTGCTGAAGTCGGTTAAAAAGACCAAAATCATTCACATTGATCCAGCCGTTCTTGAGTTATAAATGGTGTAACTAACACGACTTTCTTTTTAACCGACTTCAAAAAAGGAGGAGGTTCTCAATTCGGTTGTATTTTTTTTTTTTTTTTTTTTTTTTTTTTTTTCTTTAGGGTTTGTTACCTCAGTACTCCGTCATTTATGGACCGATTTTCAAAATTCTTTTTTTGTTAGATAGGGTATACTAACAGATTGGTCCCATTTGTATCAAAACTCATACCTGATGAGGGATCTTCGAGGAATTGAGGGAACTCCTCAAAAAATATAGGTACACATGCACCGATTTCAACATTTTTGGTAACAAATCAAGCATTTTCATTTAGAAAGTATCGTTTGGTGATGAAAAACTGATGAAGAAGACAGGTAACGGAACTCTTCAACGCATAACAGCAAATTATTCGCGATTGCCACAGTGAGATCTCTATGCAGAGTTCTTATATTTACATAACATAACATTACGCCTGTCTATTTTAAAAGGGGCCGGCAGAGATGTACAGATTAGAATAGAATAGAAAAGAATAGAATAGAATACTCTTTATTGTACACCATTAATACTTACAAATAATAATTTTAAGGGCTACAAGCGGTGATACAATGGGCGGCCTTATCGCTAAAAGCGATCTCTTACAGACAACCTTTGGATGGACTTGATAGTGGAGGAAAAAAGATGAGTAGGCAGTGTGTGGTGTACTATTTACATAAATAAATATAGATAAGATAGATAGATAAATGATGATAGATTAATGTTTAGAGATAGAACTTCTTTAGCAATTGTTATCCAATTTCAATGATTCTTTCAAGTTTTGAAATACTTTCTTTACATACAAAGAAACTAAAAATTACAAAATAAAAACTTTTTTACAAAAAAAACAACCGACTTCTTAAAAAAAACTAACAGGTGAAAAATAACTCCAGTTTCGGAAGTCGGTGGCCAATAATGAACAAAACAAAACCACCAAAGCCACAGACTTCCGAAACTGGAGTTATTTTTCACCTGTTAGTTTTTTTTAAGAAGTCGGTTGTTTTTTATATATATAGATAAGTAAAAAGTCTTTGAATAGAAAAATTCAAAGTTTCGAAGATTCATAATTAATTTAGGTCAAACCAAGTTCCATTGATATATAATGATTGAAGTAGAGATCGTCTGTTTAGCCTTTTTCCAACTATGTTGGACTTGGCTTCCAATCGAAACTGACTATCAAAGATCCACAAATGGACCAACGGCTTATCTTGCATTGCGAGGCACTGAGGGGTTTTGTGTTTAATGAATGGTCACCCATCCTCGGATTGATCTCGGCCAGCGTTGCTTAACTTTCCATCGAGCCGTGCGGCTATTATTACTCAGATTTTAAATGAGAGACTCTAACCTACTTAACCTAATTATAGTTCCCCTGTAGGCTGGCGTTGTATAATGTGACATTATGTAATCTATTGAACACGTCGATGGCACTAAATGTATTGTTTAGGTATTTCAAAAGGTCTCGTACACGTAAAAGGAAGTGTGAAAGACAGGAATTGATTACTTTTCCCATTGCAGCGTTTTCCCTTTGACCTTTTCGAAATTGACCTTTTTGTTTTAACCATTTTTTGTGCACATATTTCGCAGGTAACATTTTTTTATTACTTGACGTTTGAAAAAAAACATTTTCAATATCAAATTCAAATTCATTTATTTCTAACATTAAGTACGGATAAGTTTAACAGCGGGTCCCAAACTAGGCACAGCCAGTATCTTGGTGACCCAAACACTACACAGAGTTAAGAAGTTCACAGTGTTCTAGCGCAACAAAAAATAAGTAGGAACACGGGCAGATTGACGCCCTAATACTCGTTAGAGTCACGTATGGCATGGTATATATTATTATGGCATTCTATTCTATTACTATTTTTAAATAATTATTGTTTTATAATGATTTTTTATTAATTAATTTTTTGAGAAATTGATGATTATGATTGTATTTTATTTAATTTTTTATTTTTATTTTTATGAATGATTGTATTTTAATTCAAATGTATGTATGTGTCTATGTTCAAATTCAGATACAAATGATTGTTAATGAATAAATGACTAATGAATATAAGACAGCATCATCTGCATCAGCAGTAGCCTTAAAAAGATTAAAGATTAAAGATACCGGGCTGGTATCCGCAACTCCACGTCAAAGCGCGTATTTTGCGTTTGGGCTTTAATCCACCACGCGGGCCCAGTGCGAATTGGTAGATGTCACATGTCTTCGAATTTTTGGTTCTAGGACATGCCGGTTTCCTCACGATGTTTTCCTTCACCGTTTTTGAGAGCAGTGGTAATGAAATAAATTACACAAAGTAATGCGCCTGCCTGGGTTTGAACCCACGACTTACTGTTCGTAAGTCCGGGCCGCCACCACTGGGCCACCGCTGCTCTCCAGCAGTTGCCTTATCCATCCCTATGTTGGGGTCGGCTTCTAGTTTAACCGGATGCCGCTGAATACCATTGTTTTACAAGGAGCGACTGCCTGACAGCTCAGTTACTGGGTAACACGATACCCTTTGGTTAAACTGGTTTGCAGATTATCTGGCTTCTGACTATCTGTGACGACTGTCATAGATCAAAGTCCAAGTCAAAGTCAAATATTTTTTTTCAATTAGGTAGGCCATTTAAAAGGCACTTTTGAACGTTAAACTTACAAGTTAAATAAAATATAATGATTCTAGTTGCCCCTTCTAAAAGGTCGTTTCGTATGGAGAAGAATGGGCAAGAAGCTCCATACTTACTCTTTTAAAATAAATTTTACAATATTTACAAAAAAAAAGATCTACAAAGTACAGCCAGGACCAACTGTTTATTTACTTTCCGAGGGACGGAGGAGTCTTTTTTTTTTATATATAATGGGTATACTCTTGACCTCAATCTTGTCCTGAGGTCAGAGATGAGATCGACGATGGAACGAGCTTACCCATAAGAAGCCTATTAACTCGCGACTTAAACAGATTGGGGTCATATGAACTCGGGAACACTGATGCAGGCAGGGAATTCCGCTCCTTGGTTGTGCGCATAACGAAGGAACAGGCAAAGCGCTTCGTGCGAATGTGTGGAACATCTACAAGGAATGGGTGATAACCTGCAGTACGTCTGGATTCCCGATGGAAGAAAGGAGATGGTGGAATGAGCTCGTGGAGCTCTAGAGCACACTCACCGAAATACAGTCTGTAAAAAACCGACAGACATGACATGACATGACATGTAACGAATGGTTACCCATCCACGAACCAACCTTGATCGACAAGAGAGGTTGTTATTATTAAGCCAGAAGCTCCTCGCTTGGTATAAGACATGAATGGCTTATTATTGACTAGCAGACGTCCCGCGGTTTCACCCGCGTAGCCCCCGTTTCAGTGAGAATACAAGGATAAAAAGCAAAAAATAGTTGTCCGGATCTGAAGTAATAAGTAGAAGTAAATTTCAATGTGATATTTTGCGTCGAAAGTTTTCAATTCAATTCTCATTTATTCTCAGACAAAGTCCACATAAAACATTAAATTAAATCAACATAAAATCATTAAGAAAACAAATACAAAAATTATAGATTCAAATGTCCAAACTTTTTGGAAGGGAAATGAAACTAAAGTCGAAAAATGTATTACCTATATTAATCATTTTTACCGTTACGCCTCTCGAACAAACAGTTTTGTGTTTTCGGAACTTAATACAATCCTCCCTATTATAGAGAAACTAAACAGGACCGGTACCTACGTGCAAAACTCGTATATGAATTAGTTTCAGGCTTGACGAAAACCCAAAACAAATCGCATTCTACTCGTGATTTCAAATAAACTTGAAACAAGACTTGCGTGAGAGTATGTAATTATGCACTCACAATTATTTTGTGCCAATGTGTTTCTTTATTACAACGAAAAAAATACTTCAAGAAGATCTAGTTCAATAAATTTCAAGAAATGACCGTGACGTATGGAGAATCCGTCACAGCTTCAATTCAAATAGGTTACAGAACCGAGCATGTTAACCTAGCATGTTGTCTTATGTTGTCAACATAAGATCTTACCAATCTAATAAAACTATGGATCAAGCTGTACCCGTCAAAGCTTTACCATAATCAGAACATTGTTAACAATCAGGTATGTGTTTATACGGGCACGCAAAATTATACATTACATTTCTCAAGTACATTTATTATTTACATGTAGGTTAGTGTTGTAGGGCGTGACATAGATCCACGGCTAAGGATTAGGTTGGGCCCGTTGTGCGCTTAGTGAAAGACAATACAACTTAGTTACCAACGTATTATGTAACGTTACTGTTACACCGGTAGCTTTGGTTAAATACTGATCTACTCTAAACTTGAATAAAATTTATCTAAATGTTTTTCTTTGTGTATCCGCATTACGCATGTTGACGCAGTTTTAATTATATTGCTGCTTTACGATTTATTTTACCTTTAAGGCATGATCACACAAGTCCGCGGCTGCTGAGTCGGAAGCATGATTAAGTACGCAAAAGCTGCCTTAGTGCAAGGCTGATTACTTTCATTATGACACTTGACATTGCTATTCACTACTTGAAACAATTTAAGATCTGAGAAATTATGATCTGTGTATGTACCCAGCTTATAATTTGACCGCTCGGACTATAAAAGAGTCCAATAGCGAGTGAAAAGTATCAGTCAGCCGTTACACGGTTTGAAGTGATCTTGTGTCGTCGAATCTCAAAACACAGACCACGTTAAAATGAATACGCTGGTGGTGTTATTCACTGTGATAGCCGCGGCGTGTGGCTCCCTGGTGCCCCTTGCGCATCCACCTCATCACTCGGCGCTTGTGCTGGACCCTCACGGCCGCCCACTCGACACTGCTGAGGTGATCAACGCCCGCGCCCTGCACCTGCAGGCTAAGGCCCTGGATGGATACTACGCTCCCCTCGCGCACGCCGCCGTCGTGCCCTACGCCCACTCCATGGTGGCCCCTGCCGTGGTGGCTGCGCCCGCCGCCGTGTCCCACCAGTCCCGAGTTGATGTGCACAGCAGCCCAGCCATCGTGAGCCACTCCGTCGTCGCCCCCGTGTTCGCGCACTCCGCCTACGCCTCTCCCCTGCTGGGCCACTCTGCTCTCGGCTACGCTGGTCACGGTCACTACCTGAAGAAACGTTCCCTGGGACACCTCACTTACTCCGCGCCCATAGTCGCTCACGTGGCGCCCTCCGCTGTATCGCACCAGTCCCGCGTAGACGTCATCTCTAGCCCCGCGGTGGTGTCTCACGCCATTGCTCCCGTTGTGTCTCACGCCTACGCCACCCCAGTAGTCGCCGTGGCTCCCTCCGCCGTGTCCCACCAGTCCCGCGTTGATGTGCGCACCAGCCCCGCTGTCGTCTCTCACTCCGTGTCTCCCCTGGTGCACGCCGCTCCTGTCTATGCTGCCTCCGCCTACGCCGCCCCTGCATACGGATACTCCGCGTACGGCGCTCATGGATACTCCGCGTATGGTGCTCACGCTGGACTTGCTCTATCTCATGGTCATCTATTGAAGAAGCGTTCTCTAGCTCACTACGCTGTTCCCGCTGTTCACGTTGTCCCTTCTGCGGTGTCCCACCAGTCTCGCGTTGATGTGATCTCTAAGCCCGCTGTGGTGGCTACCTACGCTCACGCCGCTCCCGCCGTGTACGCTGCCCCGGCTGCCGTGTACGCTGCACCTGCTGTGTCTCACTACGCCCCAATCGCACACTCCGCCATCTGGACCGCCCCTCACCACCTCAGCGCCGCACTCTGGTGAAACACGTCTGAGATTCGACGAAAATGATTGTAGTTTTCGTTTTAAAACTTATTTTATAAAATGAATAGACAAAAAAATAAATAGACAAATAATAAAATAATAATTTATACTTCATGATTTTTATTTCTTACATGACACTACTGTGTGTTTTAGATTAAGCTCACAAAAATGTTGGTGGTTGCATACTGCAAGGCATTCAAAAGGCCCTGGCAACTATAGTGACTGGGTAGGTGCATGTCAATTCATTAAATGAAAATTATCGTACGAATCATCACAGATAACGTACGAGTATGTGGCTACGTCACTACGGCCCCAAACTCGGCTTAGTATCACATTATACAAAGTATGACAATGTGTTTGCTTGATTCATTAAATTAGATTGACTGCTTATCGCCACTCTGGATTTAATTGCAGTGATAAGGGTGTATTGTTGACTTATTAGACTTCAGGAAAAACTGTCACCAGATCAAAAATTCGTATCGACTGTTCTTACTTTTTGTCATAACAGGCATCAGAAATTATACGCATTTGATGGATATAGGTCGTACTAGAAACAGTACTAATTTACAGTAACGTACGCATATAAAATACAACCTCAATAATTTGTTACGATATTGAGATAGATTTGTGATAGCACTAGTTTAAACCTTAGTGGTTTTTGGTTGCTATTTCAACTAAGATAGATTATAAGATTCTTTTGTAAAATGTAAATAAAAAAAAATTAAGCTAAGAGATGAACATAAACTAGAAAAAATATGAACAAAATATATAATCATATAATCCTTCCTGCACAAGTGCGCACAAAACAGGGTTTAAAACTATCTTTTTACATAATTAATGTGTAAATTACTATTTTTGAGCAGTATTTACAAATTATGGGTTTAAAATTATTATAGTATTATCATACACACAGGGTGGCACTTTTCATCAAGAAAAAACTAAGTAAAATCCACTTTTCAATGGCTTTCTACATAGATGTTCACGCTCTTATTTCATTTAATTTTATTCCCTTATTATTTTTAATATCGAAGTCGCATATAAAAACATCACAGTAGTCTTATCAAAACAAATATAACCAGCACTCACAAGACGAGAATTGCATGTTTAGTTAGGTAGTTCTCATGACCACCTTCTCTTTGCATCACCAGACCAACTCCATGGTAGGTACATAAATTGTATATTATATTAAGCTGTCACCAAAGTTAAATAAATAAATAATGTATGTTCCAGCTTAAGACGAAAACACGTACAGCATCTTCTTTAGTACTAACCAGAATAAAAATATTGAAATTATTGGCGCCTGGTTAAGTTTTAGTCGCTTTTAGTGATAATTAGACAAACGGCATTTCATAGATCGTCAACCGTTTTTAAGGACCGTATTTAAACATTTGTTTCGAAAAAAAGTAAAGACGGGTGAGATTTTAAATAAAAAAAGTGAAACAGCTCCTTATCTATAATTTTTATTCACAAAACTTTACGTCACACTAGGTTTTTTTGTGTGTGGTATGCTTGCAAATATTTAAAGTAACACACACGAACAGCTAAGTTATCCATGGGGGTGTTTTGGTAACCAATGCGAAAGAGGATTCAAAACAATGTTGTCTGACGGACTTTAAATGGGCCGCCTGGTTTATCCTATATACAAAATTATAATGATATAGTAACATAGTTAAACTCGGTAGCTGTCTAATGTAGCCGAAGCGACAGTCGCAAGGATATTGCGGAACTTTAATTGCCTATCCTACAAGGTTAACTATTGGCAAATATATACTATTGACTAGGTACATAAAACACATTCCGCGAGCCATTTATTACTCTCATTGTTAGAAGGCACAGCTCTAAATGCAGATCTATTTATGTAACCACTGAATCTTGACTTCTAAGTATGGTTTTATAGAATGAATGATTGATAAATATTTTCTTGAGAATTGATCTTGGCCAATTTTACTATAGCCTTCATGATTCCAAATCGTTACTAATTGATCAATTTACTGTGAGTGTGATCAAACAAATAATTTATTGTGATATGGTATGGTGTACGGTTAATATGACTTCTAAAACACGAAACACCTACACATTTGAAGAATAGAAAGAAAAAAATATGTGAGTAGCTTTATATTACACAAATTTGGTCCTGATTTGATTGTACCACTGATTAAAATCCGTCACAAGGTTAAGAACCCCGTGTCGTCAGAATCTAAAACAGTAGGACTGCGATTATATTACGTGCAATGCTTGTGTGTTTTATTTTATGTACTTAGATAGTTACAAAAATCTTGCTTGTTGCGGATTCTTTTGCTATCATTAAAGTATAAGGCATAGTATAAGAAATAGTCTTATGTTTTTTCGGTATTATTTATTTCATAAATATTTTTTTTATATTTTTACTTCATCTTAGGTTCATAGTCTTAGGTGTTCGTCAGTTTCGCTGTTCACCAGCCGTGGCCGTGGGCTAGGGGAGCAGAGTGGAGGAGACCAGCATGAGCACCGTACGCGGAGTATCCATGAGCACCATATCCATGAGCACCGTACGCGGAGTATCCGTATGCGGGTGCGGCGTAGGCGGATGCAGCGTAGACAGGAGCGGCGTGCACGAGGGGAGACACGGCGTGAGAGACGACAGCGGGGCTGGTGCGCACATCAACGCGGGACTGGTGGGACACGGCGGAGGGAGCCACGGCGACCACTGGGGCGGCGTAGGCGTGAGACACAACGGGAGCGACGGCGTGAGACACCACCGCGGGGCTAGAGACGACGTCTACGCGGGACTGGTGCGACACGGCAGAGGGCGCTACATGAGCGACGATGGGTGCGGAGTAAGCGAGGTGTCCCAGGGAACGTTTCTTCAGGTAGTGTCCGTGTCCGGCATAGCCGAGAGCGGAGTGGGCCAGCAGGGGAGAGGCGTAGGCGGAGTGCGCGAGCACGGGGGCGACGACGGAGTGGCTCACGATGGCTGGGCTGCTATGCACATCAACTCGGGACTGGTGGGACACGGCGGCGGGCGCAGCCACCACGGCAGGGGCCACCACGGAATGGGCGTAGGGCACGACGGCGGCGTGCGCGAGGGGAGCGTAGTGTCCATCCAGGGCTTTAGCCTGCAGGTGCAGGGCGCGGGCGTTGATCACCTCAGCAGTGTCGAGCGGGCGGCCGTGGGGGTCCAGCACGACGGCCGGGTGGTGCGGCGGCTGCGCCAGCGGCAGATATGAGCCGCATGCCACGGCCATCACAGCGAATAACACCACCATCGATTTCATAGTGAACGTGGTCTGTGTTTTTTCTGACGAACTAGAAGATCACTTCAAAACCGTAGACGGTCGACTGATAATTTTGACTTGCACGCTGGTGTATTTATACTGTCCGGATATAAATGAAAGGTAAGGCAATTTCAGACGTAATATATTTGTTGCTACATTGTTTAACTAGCTTTGCATTGACCTCGGTGAGTGTGTGGCGGTCAAACTAAAATACGTCGGAAGTGTAGTGTAGGCACCTACGCATTGCACCGCTACACATAAATAAATTATTGTGTCCAGTAAAATAAGTGTTGGCAAGATGAATTATTAGGACGGAGAAAGCTGATCTCATTTTATAAACCATGGATGATGACGTAGTGCAATCCTATTTGCCAAGCGCCAATTTCGACAGAATATTACCTGTTTACCCCTCCCTAAATAAGTACAATTTAATCTCAGTAGCTAAAATTGTCCCACTGCAGCGAAACGGACTGTTATACAATTCACACTTCTTCTAATGGTGGTCAAACGAATGTGCAAATGCAATATAAATAAATGTAACTGTGCATTTAAGATTCAGTTTATAATCTTACTGTCTTATGATGTGTTCTGATAAATTACGGGAGATAGACTTCCCACTGGAGTTTGTGGAGTGCAGTCAGGGGTCATGTAGCTTGGATAGTCATAAACTTGTCCTTGATAAGCTGTACAAGAACATTGTTGATGTCCTTTGTGAGGCAGCGAAGGAATCGAATGAAGCACTCAGGAGACCTAAGCGTGGTAGTCCATTATGTGGGTGGAACAAACATGTGCGAGATGCTCACCGCGAGGCCAGGCTTAGTTTCCAGCTTTGGGTATTGGCTGATCGTCCAACCTCTGGGACTGTTTACGACCAAATGTACGAGACGCGTAAAATTTTCAAAAGCCGGCTAAGGTACTGCCAAAATAGGCAAGATCAATTAAAAATGAATGTATTAGCCGAACAACGGGCGACGAATAATTTCAGTGCATTTTGGAAGTCCACAGGTATGTTGGAGGTTAAGCCTGGTCTGGCGGCTGGGGTAGGGGGAGTCACTGAGCATGCGGATATCTCAAACTTATTTAGAGAGCATTTCAAAGTAAGGTCTCCACTTGGTCCCTCAGTATCTGGAATCGGCTGTGTGTCTCATGCCCGGGGGCAGGAGCCGCTGCTACGCTTCACCACGAAGCAAGTTAGATCGGTGATAAATAGTATGAGTAGGGGCAAATCCCCTGGGCATGATGGGCTTAGCATTGAGCACTTAAAATATGCAGGCATGCATGTGCCGAGGGTCCTGTCCTTGTTCTATTCGTTGTGTATCAGCCACTCGTATTTACCGGCAGACTTAATAAAGACCATTGTGGTACCCATCGTGAAGAACAGGACAGGTGACATCTCGGACATAAACAATTACCGCCCAATCTCTCTGGCTACTATTATGGCCAAAGTGTTGGACAGTATGCTTGACTCTTGTTTGGCAAAATATATTAAGTTGCACGATGCTCAGTTTGGGTTTCGCCCCGGACTATCAACCGAAAGTGCTATTCTAGGTGTGAAGCATACTGTCAAATACTACACTGACCGTAGCACGCCGGTGTACGCCTGCTTCCTTGACCTCTCCAAGGCTTTTGATCTCGTTTCTTACGACGTGCTTTGGAGCAAGTTGAGGAGTAGGGGTATACCGGAGGAACTGCTCAGTGTATTGCAGTACTGGTATCGCAGCCAGACAAACCGTGTCAAATGGTCTAATGCGCTCTCGGAGTCCTATGGGTTGGAGTGCGGGGTGAGGCAGGGTGGTCTGTCGTCCCCTCGGCTCTTCAATCTATATGTTGATGACCTCATTGTCGAGCTCAGCAGCATGCGTGTCGGATGCAGGGTAAATGGTGTTAGTTGTAACAACATCAGTTATGCGGATGACATGGTGCTGCTGGGACCGTCACCGGGGGCGATCGTGGAGTTACTTCATGTATGCGAGACCTTCGCTGCTTCACATGGACTTGTCTATAATGCCAATAAGTGTGAATACATGGTCTTTGGGGTCGCTGGTAAGTGTCGGGAAAGTACATTTGAACTCGCTGTAAATGGAACGTCAATTCGTAGAGTGAAAATGTTTAAGTATCTTGGGCATTTTCTTACCGACGACCTCAGTGACCATGTTGACATTGAACGGGAGCGTAGGGCTCTGGCGGTCAGGGGTAATATGTTGGCACGAAGATTTGCTCGGTGTACTGACCAAGTAAAGGTAACGCTTTTCAAAGCGTATTGTCAGAGCTTTTACACCGGTAATCTTTGGGTCAGCTATTCGAAAAGATCGCTGGATGTCCTGCGCGTCCAATACAATAATGTTTTTAGGATGCTGTTGCGATTGCCTCGTTTTTGCAGTGCCTCTGGAATGTTCGCGGTAAACCATACCGATGGGTTTCATGCAATCATCCGTAAGAAAACGGCCTCACTCCTGAGCAGAATAAGGGGCAGTCGCAATAGTATCCTGAAAGCGATAGCGTCTGATTCTTCCTCCACCATAATAAGGCAATTAGTGAGAAGACTAATACCTTAGCATTTTATTGTTTAGGAGTTATGTGTGTGTGTAGCTGTGGGTGGTCTTCTCATTAACTCGTCTTTAGTTAAGTTACTAACAATAGTTTTTTTTTTTTTTTTTTTTTTTTTTTTTTTTTTTTTTTTAAGTGCAAACCTGTTACTAACAAATTATGGATCTTTTAGTTGTCCGAAATAAAATGATTTATTTATTTATTTATTATATTATGTAGGGCATAGCAAAATAGCCCAATGTCTAAGGCAACGGCCTGACGATCGCGGGGTCGTGACTTCGATTCCCACTCATTGCTCGATTGAAGTGTAACCGAATCCAGACAATATTTAACTTCGCTGGACAGGTTAACAAGACTACAAGTAATGTGTAAACCACATAGCTAGAAAGTATTTTTTTCTAAATAAGGACAGGCTCATTTAACCGGAGTTTGCCATTCAATTAAATCTACGCCATGGTGATTAATATAATAGTTTGACAGAAACTTATTTATTAATACCTACCTAGAAATACCTACCTCACACTCAGGCCTTAGGAGCAATGTAGCTTAAGTAAGGGTAAACGGATCACACTACCCACCCAATTGACGCCGCTGCCCACATTACAGACAAGTTGAATAAAACATTGTTAAGGTAGAGGTAACAATAAGACTTACTGTAAATGTTGTGCATAAGTACCTATAAGTGACTTCTTTACAGAGGATGCCCTCGTAAATGTATTGTAGTCATTGTTTTGTAAATAAGTCGTTGGTGTGCCTATATAAATAAATAAAACACTATTTTGATAGCCGTGTTGCCATAAATGTTTTAGGCGAGACACTTTTAATAGTAACTAGTATCCCACGGTTTCATCCGATCATACGGATCGTAACATAAAGTTAAATCTGTAGTTTCTCAAGAACTGGGCTATCACATAAAGAGTTTTTCTAATCCGACTAGTAGTTGCAATGATAATAGCCATAATTATATTCTACAACTTTTACACAACACAACGCCATTTAGGGCCAAACTAAGCAGATCTGGTGCAATGAGTACTACACAACTGATAAACATACTTATTATTTTCTAAATTCTTAGTGAGTTTAAACAAAAAGAGGCGAACTCTTCAGCTTTACTATAATAGACTAGCGACCAGCTTCGGTTTCGTGTGCGTGCAATGTATGTAGATAATAATAACCTAACACTTTAATCACATCGTCTATTGATGAAAACCGCATTAAAATCGGTTTGAAGGATCTATGCAGAATACAACAATGTCTTATACCAATTCTGTTTCGATTACCAACCCAAACTTCTACTTATCTCTATGTACAAATTGGGTTGGTTAAATACGGTCAGTGCTAGAGCAGCGGTGGCCCAGTGGTGGCGGCCTGTGGGTTCGAACCCATGCAGGCGCATTACTTTGTGTAATTTATTTAATCACCACTGCTCACAAAAACGGTAAAGGAAAACATCGTGAGGAAACCGGCTTGTCCTAGAACCAAAAATTCGAAGACATGTGAAATCTACCAATTCGCACTGGGCTCGCGTGGTAGATTATGGCCCATACTCAAAATACGCGCTTTGACGTGGAGCTGCGGAGTTACTAGCCCGGTATCTCTATCTTTATTTTTACGGTAAGTACTTCTTAACTAGAACAATACTGTTCGGCATTGATACTTTATAATTTTTACTTTAAACTGTATAAAATCGTGGTTTCTGTCCCAACAAATGAGTTTTTGATACAAGATGTGATCGATTTTTCTTTAAAATGCCATTATATAATTCATATATATCATATAATTGGGTTATGAATGACCAATTTCTCGTGGTTCTCAACAGTTTTTATATAAAACAAAATTAGATCAAAACGTGATATTTAAAAAAAAAACTGACCAATATTTTTGATACTATGGAGTTTAGTATCATCATGTACAGAACTGTCGGTATCCGGATGTAGGTATACACGATTTGATTGTTTTTTTTAAGCCGAATTAAAAGGTTGGTAAGAGTCTCTTAATATTCATTATAATAATAATAACAAGTTTATTTTTACATACACACAAACACATATAGGGACACGTATAGGGAATTGATGATTGAAGTCAAAATTATTGTCAAATTCCCGAGCTCCTAAACTAGGTACGCTGATAACGCAGACCATATATCTTAGGAGTTGGTGGTGAATAAATCAATCTCAACATCACGGCACACCTCATGGTGAGCCATAATGTTGAGATTGATTAATTTGCACATAGTGTCCAGAAGTAAAAAATTGAGTAACTTTTACATATTTTTTGACGATAGCTAAAAAAATATTTGAGGTTCTAATCTAATATGGTTTTCAATAAAAGTATAGTGTAAGGTTTCTTGTATTTATTTTATAAATAACTTTTTTTATACTTTTTTACTTCATCTTAGGTTCATAGTCTTAGCTGTTCGTCAGTTTCGCTGTTTACCAGCCGTAGCCGTGGGCAAGGGGAGCTGAGTGGAGGAGACCAGCATGAGCACCGTACGCGGAGTATCCATGAGCACCATATCCATGAGCGCCGTATGCGGGCGCGGCGTAGACGGAGGCGGCGTAGACAGGAGCGGCGTGCACCAGGGGAGACACGGCGTGAGAGACGACAGCGGGGCTGGTGCGCACATCAACGCGGGACTGGTGGGACACGGCGGAGGGAGCCACGGCGACCACTGGGGCGGCGTAGGCGTGAGACACAACGGGAGCGACGGCGTGAGACACCACCGCAGGGCTAGAGACGACATCCACGCGGGACTGGTGCGACACGGCGGAGGGCGCTACATGAGCGACGATGGGTGCGGAGTAAGCGAGGTGTCCCAGGGAACGTTTCTTCAGGTAGTGTCCGTGTCCGGCGTAGCCGAGAGCGGAGTGGGCCAGCAGGGGAGAGGCGTAGGCGGAGTGCGCGAGCACGGGGGCGACGACAGAGTGGCTCACGATGGCTGGGCTGCTGTGCACATCAACCCGGGACTGGTGGGACACGGCGGCGGGCGCAGCCACCACGGCGGGGGCCACCACGGAGTGGGCGTAGGGCACGACGGCGGCGTGCGCGAGGGGAGCGTAGTGTCCATCCAGGGCCTTAGCCTGCAGGTGCAGGGCGCGGGCGTTGATCACCTCAGCAGTGTCGAGCGGGCGGCCGTGGGGATCCAGCACGACGGCCGGGTGGTGCGGCGGCTGCGCCAGCGGCAGATATGAGCCGCATGCCACGGCCATCACAGCGAAGAACACCACCATCGATTTCATAGTGAACGTGGTCTGTGTTTTTTCTGACGAACTAGAAGATCACTTCAAAACCGTAGACGGTCGACTGATAATTTTGACTTGCACGCTGGTGTATTTATACTGACCGGATATAAATTAAAAGGTAAGGCAATTTCAAGCGTAAATATATTGGTAGAACAATGTTAGTTGTCAATAATGTGACCTCGGTGCGTGTGTGGCGGTCAAACCTTAACACAGTCAAAGAATTTCGTGGTCGCAGTATGTAGTGCGCGACGATGACAGCGAAATGTATGACGCTCTATATGCACGCAAAAATGGCAAACGGATCTTCTAATGTTATGTTTTTATTAATTAAACCAACAATATATGAAAGTATTTTGGCCTTCATATCACTATTTTTGAATTGTAGTGTTAGGAAAGTACCTTGACTCTAATTTAGTGCTTAATAATCTAATAATATTTAGCCAATTGTAGCTTTTGCTTGACCTAAAAGATTTACTTAGTTATAAGTAGGTACCTACTATTATTACAAAAGCTGTGTCCTAGTACCATTAAAAATTGAAGTAACTGTGTGTGATGTGGTAATTTAAAACCATTCTTATTTCCATCGTAATAGGGTTCTAATTGTGTCAGCGGTGTCGAGAAGCTCGATCGGTGCGCACGCGCTTCGGTCAGCAAACAATGAAAGGTTCGCGCCCAGTCAAGCGGAGTGGTGTCCAAGAACACGAGGAAAATAATTACTCGATTACTAATACGTTACAGTTCCGTGTTCTTATCACACGAGAACGTACGATCAATACACTTGCGTTTTTTGACTTGTAGTGCGTGTGACTGATAGTAGCTGACTTGGTTCAGTTTTATTTATATTATCAGCTTTCTTCTAATTTAATTTTAATAGAATTTGTAATAAAAAGAAGTCACTTTGTTTCTTACTTGGATTTGAACCAACAATGTCTTGGATCACTAGGCTATCGCGATTATTTGATATACTAAAAACTAAATAAGTGCTTAGATTCTAAACTAAAATTCTGTTTTACCAATTAAAATAAATGAAACAAAAAAGTGACAGTATTTGACGCCAACATGGTAGTTATAGACCGTAACATATTTAGTTTCAGACATAAGAACATTAAAGAAGCAAAATGGCGAATTGTGAGTGTACTAAACCTTCCAAGAACTGTAGCCGTGATGTTATGTAAAGGCTGAAAAAAATGATTGAGTTATAATAATCTATTTTACGTACGAATAAAACGTATCTTTGAAAGCAACTTCTAAAAAACTCGTACTAATTACTCGAAGGCAATCGCACAGAAATTAATTTTAAATAGTGCACTATTATTAGCAGAACAGACAATATCCATAAAATGGATCGTAAACGGACATGAGTACTCGATACGTTCGATAAAGGATATTGAACTATTCTAATCAGGTATTCTAAACTATTATTGCGTCAGTTTTGTTTATTACATTCGTTGAAAATTTGCGGAAATACTTAGGCGGAGATACATAAGTACCTACAGAAAAAACATAAGCTTTTTAAGTAAACACGTGAATCTTAAAATGTTCCTTATTAACTAATTAATCTCAAATCGTTAGTATAAGCACGGAGGATGTTATCGCAATTTGGTAATCATAATAAAACAAACACATATTCTCAACACATAACAAAAGATTTAGCATAAATCAATGCTAAATCTGTTGCTCACTACAATCACTACAATTTTACTGTACATGCACGCTTCACACTTTACACTTTACTTAAATATACACTACTATCGCTTTTTTCTACTGGTACTCAAATGCATGTGTTAATGGTATTTTTGTTTGTTTTAATGTTTATATTTAATGAATCTTGTGATGGAAGAGACTGGACCTCACGACACAGGGTATCGTAGTGTGAGGTTCAGTGTTTGTAAATTAAATGTTATGTCTTATCTGAATAAATAAATAATAATTATTATTAAACCAATTAATTTGTTACCACATGGAAATAAATGAGATGAGTACCCCCAGTATGTTATGTATTGTAATTATCTAGAATTTAGTACGATTAGTCATTAAAATTAAATATACAATAGTTATTTGTGCAACTAAAGAGCAAAGTCTTTTTTCGCTGCGAGTGCTTATTTTGAATTCTGAGCAAACGAAGGATTCAACGATTGAATCACGAGCGTAGCGAGTGATTCTAAAGTTTAATCCTGAGTGTGGCGAGGGATTCAAAGGCACGAGATGCAAAAAACTTTGCTCTCGTGTAACACACATAACTTTTCACTTCAGCAGCGAGAACACTTTTAGAAACTAGAAATTTATAAATGTTTACAGGTTAAATATCAGTTTTATTTGCAGTAAATACTTATTTTCGTTTAAATCCAACAATGAGTTAAACATTAAAAGACATAATTTTTGCAAAAAAAAGTTTGCTTGTAATTGGTCGTGCAGTGAGATTTAAGTCATAATTACTTATATATTATGTTCCTATCTGTAATGTATCTGTAACAACTGTTGGTGAACCTTAAACAAATAAATAAATAAACACCCCTCGTAAAGCATGTTAAGCAATAGGGGCTGTCATTGGTAAATCTAGATATAAATCTAGTAGACAGTCTTTACGAGTAGTTTAGTTAGTTTCCGAGTTATTAGTAGTGGAAATCACATATGCGTTCGATTCATGTTAAAAACTGGTATTTTTACTGCACATTGCTGCTTCAACCTCTTTCAAGAGTATTTGCGATTGGAATGACAGATAATTTTATTATAATCACAAGACATTTAAGTTTTAATGTTAATATATGTATTATAGGTATTTCCTTTTTTCATGATGATATAGGGGCCTTTTTTGCCCCGCACAGGTTTTTATTGTTAAAATTTCAGTGCGTGTCCAAATGGAAGTATTTTTTTTCTTTTAATTTTTCACACGAGACTACAGTTGAAATGTTTCTTATAGCTTATCTTCGTAGTGACCAAGTCCAACCTATCAACTTAACTTCATACAAATTCCGGTTTAGTTTAAAAGTTATAAATAGTTAACAGACTCATTACGAAGATGAATTAAATTATGCTAATAAGAAAGACGGTAAATCAACTTGCTAATACATTTGCTTGTATCTTATGCAAGTAATTTAAGTTCGGTGATGAGCATTCGTGCTTACAAATGCTTAAAAAAATCATAAAATAGGTTGGTCGTGATTCCGAACAAGTGACAATATGACTTGCTCAGTTCAGACGACTGAAAGAAAATAAATACACAGATACATACATAAATACGTATTTTCATTTTCTTTATTATAATAATAATTCTATAAAGTTTAATAGATAATATTTCTGATTAATACAACGTGGGACCATAAGAAATAATAGGTTTAAGTTGATATGACCAAAGTGAATGACGTTGTTAGTAGAGTATGAAGTAAGAACAAAAGTAACTACGTCTCACCTTGAAGCAATCAATACAGGCTGATTGAATAATAATAACAATTCAGTTACGCCTAATTGACGGATAGTTGATAGATTGCTGATAGTTAATAGCTATAGGTTTCCAGCGCCTAGTGCGAAGACAGGACTACTGAGGCAACTTAAACCCAATTGCTGGAGTGGCCAAAGTTTCCAAACATTTACAGAGACTGATGAACGTCACTAATACTGCGATTGGGTAGGTAGGTCAACTGAATCATGATGACGATACTGCGAACGGAGTAAATATAAAATAATTTAGTCCATCATTTAACTCACTCACTTCATTATGTACGTACGTACGACAAATATTTTAATTGCAATCAAATATTATTTTATTATTATTAATTTTAATTATTCTTATGAAGATTCTAGGCATACTAATAGTGCAACAATGCACTATTATTATGCCTAAATGCTACCTTTGTAAGAGTTGGATTCTCACTAGGTTCAGAACTAATAATATGATAGATATCTCGGGTCAGCAGACTTACGTCTTTTCATATTAAGTAATATAAATAAATAAATATTCCACAACTTTTTCACACAACGCCATCTAGTCCCAAGCTAAGCTAAGAGTTTGTGTTATGGGTACTAAACAGCTGATAAACATACTTATATATTTCTAAATACATACATATTAAAGATAAATTACACCCAGACACAGTGTAATACTTCTATGATTATATTCAAAAGACTGTACTCATAGAGGTGATTATATGTATATACAGTATATCGACTTGATAAAGAACAAGTTAGTGTGCTATCATCAGAAATCGTTGGTAAATCAGCAATATTTGTGTAGACATTTCATTATTTGCAAATTCGTGAAACTGTGACGATTGCAGCAAAATAAAGAGAAGTAATATAATATTTTTAATGAATATAATTTATGTTACAATTTATTGATGGCCAGTTGCAGCGATGCTTATTGTTTAGATCAGGAAGATACGTTTCGGGATGAAAATTTTATTCCTACAATCCGTGACTTTTATTCCATTATGTTGCTATGTATCGGGTGGGGTACCTAGTGTACCTATATATGGTCGAAATATACGCGGACGAGCGAAATTGATTATAATCTTAACGATTTACATTAAAGGAATCACAATATTATCCGTAAACGAATCTGTTTATTTGTAACTCCGCACCCGGAAGTGTATTTCGGTATCTCCACTCCCTGTGGACATATCTTAACTCTTTACTGACTTAGTAATAAGCCAGCTATCCATATTTAGCAACTGCGCAGTGTTGTTTTGCGTTCCAATTCCATTAATACTCTAGAGTTTTGTCTGTAGATTGCTCAGTCTACCAGTTGATCGATGGATTTCTTTGATGACTAGAAATAACCCACCAAGGGATCAGGATGTCTTCCTTATGTTGTGTTTTTTCCTGTTTTGTGACTATCGGGCTCAGCCACCCGAGTTCGTCAACCCTACAGGATGCAGTATTGATCCGGTTTTAGCTGTCACATCGGACTTAGTAATTAAAGTTAGTACTAGCATTGGGATAAAATTGCGTGTGAATCGGATTAAGTACTTTTTCTACAGGTTATTGACATTAAAATAGGTCCGTTACTTCCTATTTAAGGTTGAGCAAGATACGAGAACCTGGGAGGTTAGTTATCGTTATTTAAGATGAAGTAAGGCATTGCTCCGATGATTTAGTGATCAGATAACTATATTAATGCTTTGGTTGAATTAATATTTCAGTAAGAACTTCGATAGTGTCTACCATAACAAGAATTCGTTTTTTTATGAGAAAAGTTGGTATTTACTCAATAATTCCTTATCAATAAGGATGTGATTAATTTACAAATCTAAAATTTTCATAGCTTTTTGGAACGAATTATTAGTAGGTATGAGGCTGTGATATTTTTTCCCTTGGTTTATAATTTATATATAAAAAGGTCAGTACCACTTTTTAAATTTTTACCTTTCACTTTATTTCAAGAACCTACCTACATGTTAACCATATTTACACTTATTAAATAAAAAACAATAAACTATCCCAACAAAGTTCCATAGTAAATTAAATCAAAGCCTCAAACCATTCCTCCGCATAGCCAAAGCCAACTGCTAAAGTACCCAAAAGATTGGCGATTTATGCCGCGTTGATTCATGTGATTTATTTATCACTACCATTGACCAAAGTCCTTGAAGCAGATATATATGACCGTCCGAATAAATTATGACCGTGAAGTAGTGTCTAGCCACTATTGGTAAAGGTGCGATTGAGCTTTTAAGGCCCTTTCACACGTACCACTATCGCACTTCATCGCAGCGACAAAATGTGGTCAAGCTTTGGTTACGTGTAGATTTTTATACAAATTAGCACCCCAATCATGTGTTGTGGTCTGGTTGTTGTAGTGTTGTGCTGTGGCTGTGGTTTGATTATGGTGTAGTTGTGGTGTGATTTCTCTAAGAATTTCTTCTATGTCGTGGGTGCGTTTACGAACGGTTAAACTCACATACACAAACAACCAACCAGTCCCGCAGCAACTATCTGTAAGCCATGCAAATATTTGTTCCTTGCGGGAATGTAACATGGTGGGGCAGCAGCCAATCGCTGTGTGGCCGCGATGCGGTGTCATGTGGTGTGGTAGGGTTATAAAAATAATAAAAATCCCTTCACACATACACCCATAGTAACAGAAAATTAAGAGAAAATCAACAGGAAATTAACAGAAAATTAACAGAAAATTAACTTAAAATTAACAGATAATTAACAGAAAATTAACACAAAATTAACACAAAATTAACAGAAAATTAACAGAAAATTAACTATAAATTAACAGAAAATTCACTATAAATTAACAGAAAATTAACAGAAAATTAACAGAAAATTAACAGAAAATTAACAGAAAATTAACAGAAAATTAACAGAAAATTAACAAAAAATAACAGAAAATTAAATTAAATTAGATATTAAATGACAAATAGGTATTCAATTAAATTAAGTAACGATAAATTAAATTTCAAATGAAATTGCATCTTAAATTCAATTTTAAATCAAATTAAACTTTTAATTAAATTTCAAATAAAATAAAAAGAAAAGTAAAATAATTATAGGGTAATTTAAATTTTAAATTCAACTTTACATATATATGGATAAATATGGTGCGAATGTGGTGTGGTTGTGGTGTGGTTATGTGTGGTGTTGTTGTGGTGGGTACATACGTCTGAAACAAGCCTTATTCTTACGACTGTGGAATTTATCACGAAGTGTATAAAATGTGTTTATTGCAGACTCATTTACGTATAAATGTGACAAGCGTGATTAAGCGCCCATTCATAATTAGGGAGAACTCTATAATAGTAAATAGCAGTCACACAACTGTGGTCTGAATTTTAATGATTTATTTTCGTCCATACTCCAACAACTGCCTAGCTATGTCGCGGTCAGCTTCCTTCCAGTCTAACTGGATGCAACTGAATAAGTACCAGAGTTTTACATGGAGCGAAAGCCTATCCAGGGTTCCTCTTGTCAGACTTTTATTTATAGACACGAAAACCAATAGCTGTAATAGATGGTTAACAACTAACTAAATAAACAACACAAAGCCAATTACAGGTTCTCACGTTTAGAAACAAAATATGTTACAGGAATCTTAGGATCACTAACAAGCACGATAAATAACAGAAACAATAGAATTATAAGAAAAAATACAAAAAGCACTTTTACACTCAGACAGTCTGAGCGTTTTGGGCGTCTGATTTCCCATAACGACTGTAAAAGACCTACAAATTACTTGCATGGCATTTGAATGCTTAAGAAGCACTTAGGGTCTCGTTGTCTGTATATAATTGATCTTTTTTGAGTTTTGATACTTTTGAGCTTATTAAAAATTGTTAACAGCAATATTTAAGTTACTAATTTAGTATATTTCTAGTATTTATTTTGGAAATGACCATGTTTCTTTAAACACACAACAAGAAACAGCATAACATAACGGACCGAATGTCGGTATACTACAAGTACGCCCCCACCGTACCCTTGAGGAATTACAGGTGTAATGTTGCGTTATGTTAAAGTGTTTCACCGTCATTATAATTACTATTCTGTTTGGCTGGATTTGTTAGGAATTCCGCACTATCCCTTAACATTTATGCAAGTAACAAGCAGTGCATGGAGCAGCAAATGAGAATGTGTAAAAAAGTAGGTACTTACTTACTACTAATTTGTTACAGTGTTAAGATACTTAACCAATGTTAAAATTTGTATACCTTGCAAGGTGAAACGTAGTGTTGTACATAGAATTTGATATTGTCACCAAGTCATATACTTTTTACCTATGTTATACAAATAAATTACTTTGACTTTGACTTTGACTTTGACTTTGGACAAGTCTAGCATGTCGCTGTTATTTTAGTAAGAATCGTACTTGAGAGACGGCGACGGATTTATAGGCCATTTAATTAAATAGCTTTGATGTACATTGGATTATATACAACTAAGTAAGTACAGTCAACAAAAGAGTTAGAAAGAGGTGTAAAAAATCGGTCCATAAATGACCGAGTACTAAGGTCACAAACCCTAACAAAAAAAAAATATATATACAACCGAGTTGAGAACCTCCTCCTTTTTTTGAAGTCGGTTAAAAATAGGTACTTATACCCACATTCCTACAGTTATGTAATAGGGGGCGAGCCTATTGTCATCAATCGGGCACCAATCCAGACTTCAGGCAGCTGCTGAGAAGTTCTAGATGGAAAAAATCAATACCGCTTTCCCAGATCCGAAAGAACCCGGGACCACTGGAACAGCAGTAGCGCTTGCGAAGTTGAATTTCTTAAATGACTTAGGTACTTGTATTCTACTAGCTTTCCCAGCAAACTTCATTCTCTGTTAGAATTAATTTGGGTGGGCCAACCCTTATTACCTTAGCGGTATAAAAAAATGTATGCGTCCTTTTCCCCACCTACTTAATATACACACAAATTTTTGTAAGAATCGATCAAGCCATTTCGGAGGAGTTTTGTTACAAACACTGTGACACGGAAATTTTATAAATTAGAAGATTATTAATTTAATCTGGAAACATTTATAAATTCTAGGAAGCTTTTTCTTTTGTTCACTATGCTTTTGTTAATAGTATGTATATGGTATGTATATACTGTGTAGTTTTGTTGTTTGGTTGTATTATTATGTAGTTTTTAAGTAGATATTATTATGACTAAATTAGGTATATATGTAATTAAATTTTAGTTCCTTTTGCTTTGCTAATTTAAAAAACTCATTTCAAAATATGTTTTTAAAATTAAAAGAGAGATTAAAATTTTGTAAGTAATAGGGTTTGTAAATATTTAATTGGTTGACGTATCCATGTGGATAAAAAACCCCGGTAAAACAATAAAGACTAAAAAAATTTAAATATTACATATTATTCTATGAATTCGCTCTCTTTGTAATTCGTGCCGTAATAATATATGTTGCAACACGGAAACTCAGTGGAATGAATATAATCGGCTTTTGTGAACCGATTTACGCATTTCCTAGTAAACCATTACATTTGTTTAACTTTACAATAAACTGAGATGTTTTTCTGTTAAAATTGATTAAACCTTTAAAACACTGGGTAGATAAGGAGACTTCTTTGTAGTAATAATTATTTAATGTGTTGATTTTGATTTTCCCGGTATAGTAAATGTTAACTATTCATTCTTATGTTGTTCTGGTATGGTAGGTTAAATATATCTACAGGTTAAATGTACGCTTGGTTGTTTAAGTTTAAAGTATTAAAAAGTACGTAAACTTGGTTTTCATAGGTCCCTTCCATCCTTTTAAGATGTTTAAATAAATTAACTTTTTACTTGAAATTGTGAACTTCTTAGCGATGTGATGAGCTCTGCAGGAACCCAACACACAAGTCAAAATCTCCTCAAACTTGAGAGGCAGTATTAAATGGCATTAAAGAGCGCCGCTAAGTTACCCAGACGCACTAGAACCGATCTACTCTGGGAAACACTACAACAAGACCCGTGCCACATTCGAGCGCATGATCTCCATGGCGACATGATAGAACATCTAAAATCTCTGTCGATCGATGGTCTACAAGAACAAGGTCCGGTGTACTCACACTATAGGCTACACAATCCCTTTTTTTTCGCTACTAGAGTAGGCGAAATCCAATATATCAAAAAAAAAGATAGGGAGAAGCCACTCTTCAAACGACTGGCCCCCTTCCGACAGCGTAGGCTTTGACCATAGCCTCACTTATTAAATTAAAAGCGGCTAACCGCTGGGGCTATTCCCCATTGCTTTCTCGTTATCCTCATCTAGATTTATATAAAAACAAGTAATATGAGGAAACAACTAGGATAGGTTTCAAAAGCTCCCATTCTGCGGACAAAATGAAACACGTTTGTAAAATGAGATTTATTTTAAGTGACATGTCATATTAAAACAGGAGAAATAAATTTGTTCTGATTCTGATTCACACAAGTCAAAAGACATCTTTATCCCTCGCTAAAGTTAAACAAGCTATTTTCGCATAGATTCAATTTCTAATGTTAAATTAAGCGATTATGAAATGAGATGGACTCATTTAGATCGGCTTTTGTGTCTAATCTATCAGAATTCTTTATAAAAGTCTAACTTTTCCACCATTATGTTGGGGTTAAGTTTTAGTTTGTGAGTTTGACTTTCACACAATACTCCTTGATTTTTAGACTTTCTTATACTTTCTAGAACGGACGGCGAAAGGGTCTTGGTATGCATGTATAGTCTCCTATCCATGAACTGACCTTGGAAAGAGTTGCTTAACCCTCAATTGGTTACCGTCATTACAAAGTAAACTATTGTTCAACTGTGTACTAATTATGTCTGTCTCTAGGTCTAGAAAACAATGCGTTTTTTGCCAATTTTCGAAATTAGCAATTTTGGGATTGCGAAACGCGCATATACGGGCATGTATCATATGTAGACTTCACAAGTATATAATGTATGTCACATGTGTTTCGACTGATGTTAAAGCGATGTTTAATACATTGGAGTTTTTATTTGGCATTCCGTTGGTTATGTCAATGTCGCGCGTCGGCGTCAATGGCAAAGTAAAAACTGGAGCAAAAAATGCGTGACCGGTATTCGAGAAATAAGGATATACCAATTAAAGGATACATTTGAGGATACAGTAAGTTTTTTGTCGATCAGCAGATCCTGCTTATAGAATGCTTTACAAAGTTTTACACACAGATATCGCTATAGTACCTACCATACGTAAGCACCAAGACGTGCCATCTGCACAATAAAAACCATCATAACATAACATCACGCCTGTAATCCCCGAAGAGTTAGGCAGAGATGTATCTAGTAGTACACCCAAATTTCGCCAGCTACGTTTTAGTCCGATGGTAATAGAGGGCAAGCCTATTGCCATTTGTCATCAATCGGGCACTCCAGGCAGACTCCAGGAAGACTCCAGGCTGCTACTGAGAAATTCCAGATGAAAAAACTCAATAACACTTTGCCAGACCAGGGGATTGAACCCGGGACCTCATGCTTAGCAGCGCATGTGACCACCGAGGCAGTCAATCAGAAACAAGTCAAAATCAATAATAAACAAGTCTTTAAAAAAATGTAGCAATCACTGTTTTTTCGTTTCTATTTGAACTTACAAAAACGCACGTTGACTGTTTTCCGAGAACTACAGAAAAAGACAGTTCAAGGAAATCCGTTTTTATTATTGGATACTTTAAAATAGGTTTTAGTCATTTATAGCAGACACTTTTTACAGGACGTGAGGTCTGACGGGCAGCAATGTCCGGCTAAATGATGATGTCGGCATATTTTAAAAAGTAGTTATGTTTGATTTTCCATTAATTGACATTGGTGATCTGTTGGTCTAGAAGTTAGTGGCCCTGACTGCTATGCCGGTGGTCGTAGGTTCGATTCCCACCCAGGACAATTGTTTGTGAGATGAGCACGATCATTTGTCCTGTGTCTGGGTGTAATTCATCTAAAAAACTCGTATGTGGAAATGTATAAGTATATTTATCTGTCGTTTAGTACTCATAACACAAGCGAGATGGCGTTGTGTAAAAGTGGTGGTTTTTTTTATGAAAACATTATTTTACTTAGTGCATTTACAATCTACTGCCTTGTTGTTCTAGTGGTGCAAGCGCTACTACTGAGCACGAAGCCCCATGTTCGATACCCTCATCGGGCATAGTATTATTAAAATTTTCCAACTTAAACTTCTCAGTAGCTGCCCGGAATCGCTATTTGTGCTTGATTGGTGGCAATAGGCTCGCCCCTATTACATGGGACTATAACATAACTCGCAAAATGCGGGTGCACCTCTGCCTTACCCTTTGGAGATTACAGGCGTGATGCCATAATGTTATCTTTTACTCCCCATTTAACTTTTTTGCTTACTCTGACATTTTAAAAACTAATACTTAAGATAGTCTCAACAGATTAGCTGGACTTAACATTGACGCCCGTTTAAGGTCAGAATATGATGAAATGTAGAACTTTTTATAAAGGAACATATTAATATAAGTTGTATATCATATAGAAAGGACATTTACGGATTAGGCGACGTCAGCCATGAGTGGAGACAAACGTGATCTTAATAGTACCTGCCTTATATGGTGTCCTCATGAAAGGGCAATGATTTTCTTATCTCGGTCATAAACGAACGAAATGACAGTAATGGAATGTACGTGATTCTTTTTCTGTTTCTTTGTTTTGCGTAATAATGCACATACAAAGTCATGTATGTTGTGGATAGTGTTTTCAAGGTTATGTCAAATTCGTTTAATGATCAAAACAATTGAGTAAACTAATCCTGTGATGTTCACTTATTCGTTACGTGTTATCTTAATAGTATAGGTACTCATACCTCTAAAGGAGAGGAGGTACCTATTGCAGTATTCAACTCGTCTTTTCTCATTTCATTCTTCTTATTAACCAACAATTGACAAATCATTGGTCTTAAGTTCGAACCCAACGCACGCACCTCTAACTTTTCGGATTCGTGTGCATATTGTATAATTATCTCTTGCTTCGAAAACGGTGAAGTAAACGCCTGAGAGATACTTCTCGAGGGTATGTGATGCCACGTCAGAGGCAGCATTAAAACTCTTACACAAGGTTAGTCATTATGCCACACCATAAGAAGAATAATAATAATAATAATACCAGCCTGTTACTGTCCCACTGCAGGGCAAAGGCTTCTTCTCATACAGATAAGGCTCGAGCATTGATCGCTCGAGGATTAGCGATTTCAAACTTATATTTGCTATAAGTTCAGGTTTCCTCACGATTTTTTCCTTCACCGATGTCAATGATGTCTAAGATAAACTTAGAAAGTAGGTACCTACATATGAATTGAAAAAATCACATTGGTACTTGCCTGGATTTGAACCACAACCTCGTGCATGTGAGGTAGGCGCCTTAATCTCTGGGCTACCAGGACTTAAAGAAGATCAACCAACATCAATTAACCCAGGACCTAACATGCAGCTGTTGTGACCACTACACTCACGATTCGAGCTTTTGATGCAAGTTTCAAATCAATTTCGTCATCATCGTCTTGTGCAAGTTCGTATCTAAGAGATTGAATAGATCGCTTATCAACTACTTTACTTTTAATTGCTTTTTAGTCTCCGATATGTAAAAATAATAATATAATTTAATTTGATTGCCTAATGCACTCAATTCGAGAGGCGTTAGTATAATTTTAATTACCAATTGCAATGTAGGGCTTGTTGCAATCTGCATACACTTGGTTAATAGTCTTTATTAAATCGTAAAATTGTACTCAAAGTGCGAATACAAGTTTATTAAACGGCTTTATTTATTTGTATTCAATCGTACTTAAGTTATAAATAACTACACAATTAATTAATTAAAACAACGGACGTGTCAAAAAGGGAGTGTGAATAAATACCATTCAAATCAAAACCAGAATGAAAAGTTCAATTAATGTGTTGAAAAATAAATTTGTTCTGCCGTATATGACGGGGTAAGTGATAATTGAGAAATAATGGGTAATAATATAAGGTAAAGATACATTCTCTGAATGTCAACGGCTGACTTACTAGTCTCCATGACTCGTCGGCGTCAGAATACCAAGTACATACAAGGTTCATCTGTTTCATCGATGCTCCATACAAAATATAGCGTTTTGTTTTATTTAATTTTTTTGATTTTTTAAATAATTTTTCAGGTTGACGGCATGGTTGGTGCAGTAACTTAGCAATTCGCTGCTGCGCTGGGTGTCGCGGGTTCTATTGCCGCACGAAACAAATAGTAGTATGGCCTACAGGTAATTGATTCGGGTCTGGCTGCATGTGTATGTCAGTTTATAAGGCACAGGAGCAAATCCTAGGTTGTGAGCAAGGTTTTTATTAACCCCCGACGCAAAAAGAGAGGTGTTATAAGTTTGACCGCTATATGTGTGTGTGTGTGTCTGTCTGTCTGTCTGTGAACCGATTTAGATGCAGTTTTTTTATTTAAAAGCAGGTTTTCTTGCGATGGTTCTTAGACATGATTCATCAAATCGGTTTAGCCGTTTCAATGTTATCAGCTCTTTTGTGTTAGCTGCCGTTGCAACATTAGTAGTCTTACTTGGTTATCAAGACTAACACACCGCAGCTGAATATACCGGTATTAAATATGAAGCACCTACTTATCCGACCTTATGGCTGATATGGCTTCCAATGATTAAAAACTATTTTTTTTTAACAACGTTGCCCCACACTGGGAATTTCTCTTGTATCGTAGGTGAATTTACAAACATACTTATAAAGGACAGTCAGGCCTGGAAAAACTACCCATTAACAGGCCATACAAACATTTGTATGGTAATCGAACACGCGACACTGAGCCAATGAAACAAACGCGCCGTTGGTTTTTATGAAGCAACTAACCAAAAGCACAGCCAAAAATGTGTTATGTCTAAAAACATACAGTCGTCCGACGAAGCCGTCTAGATAGGGCAATCGTGCGGGGTGTGAGGGGCGAGAAGCGGGAAAGCCGCTCCCGCACTGCGAACAAAACGATGTTCGTAGTGCGGAGGTATTATTCAAGTCTAACGCGTGTAGAAGTTGTCGGCATTTTTCCAGAGATCAAAGGCGTTGTCCTACTGTATTAATATTTATACTGTGCCAAAAGCATTCTTCTATAGCGACATCAATCATTGTCTACAGGCACAGTTTATAGGTAAGTGTTGCGTATTATTATGTACTTAGTTTTTTTAAAGCATTATGTTGAAAGCGCGACCATTATCTCTTATTACGGTCACAAAAGTGGGGCCAAGTCGCTTTTGTTTTACAAATGAGGTTGCTGGCTGAAGTGAGTGAACTTTGCAGTTTAGTGCTTTTGTTTTTTTTTTGGTCTAAGTTTTTTCCAAATACTGGGAAAGAGTAGGGTGAATCGAATCAAAATGTTTTCGTTAATTCATCGACACTAGCAAGGTCAGTAACAAATTTGTTAAAAAAACGTTTATAATATAAACAGTCGGGCAGACCAATTTACTACAAAGGCATTAAAATAATAATCATTTATTTTTGAGTATATGGTACAGACGCCAGCACATCAAGCTACTCCAAACTTTCAAATTTTCCCAATTGAACATGAACCTTATTCTGTTTGAAATAAAGTTGAAAAACTAACAAAGAAATTTGATATATTGGGGTAGCTGGATGTACATACCAGATCTTAATAGATATTAAAAACGTTTCACATACACAAATACACTAATTAGCATGATCTTTTGATTCTGATTTTCATAATAGATCTACAGAAACTACTACCTACTACATACTAGTCAGAAAATAAGACTCTTATTGACTTGTGTTTGTAAATTAAATTAATAAAATAATTATACTTTATTAAATCCAATCTAATGTTTCCTTTTATTATCAGTGATTCAAAGGTTTCTATAAATAGCATTCTGAATGACGTCACTAAGAAAATAAGTAATCAATGTTTCTGGAAATATTATATTCACTGAAATGTTCAAAGGTAACCAAGGGTGATAATAATTATAGACGTTCTTTAATTTCTTTATGGGAAAAATCTTCTATAGAAGTCATTCAACGTTGAAATAACATTCGAAAAGTGAAAAAAGGATAAAATATTATTTTAAAAACAATATAACTTTTCAAGCGGTGTATTGCATCGGGTCACATAGGGTGTTGTTGAGTTGTTGTGCCCAAAAGACTTTCGACATTGCCTCGTTAAATCGCAATGCTGATTCTTTGGTCTAAATAAAGGACAGCAATGTTGTCTCTAATTTTTTAGTTGAATAATAGCAACCACAAGTTAGGTTTATTATTCATAGTTTGTTTATTTAAACATTTCAATCGATATTCTACAGAAAATAACTTTTGTGTACAGACGCCAGCACATCAAACTACCCCAATGTGTCAAATCTCTTTGAAAGGTTTTCAACTTTATTCTAAACACGATAAGGTTCATGTTCAACTGAGAGTCAGTTTCGGGTAGGTTGATGTGTTGGCGTCGTATTTACATATTTTTGCTTGTGACAGCGACTATGTCGTTTATTAAAGTTGTGGTTAGACACTCGAGTGGTATCTTAATGTCCCTTATCAAGTAGGTATAGAATTGGAACTTACACAAATATATTCAAATTCTAGTTTATTGAATAAATACGATAGACCATGTTCCACAATAGTAAAAAATATGGATTTACTATGTGATTGCCATTATCTGCCTAGCCTTTTCCTAATAACGTAAGGGTCGGGTTCCAGTGTAACCTGAAGCAGCTAAACTAATACTGGTAATTGTAGGTGTAGTATAACATTAGTATAACTTCTTGATAGACTTTTGGGGTGTGGGACCAGCTGTAAAAACTGTCAAAGATATTGAAATTACAGCCAAGACTAATATTTAACATGCCTCCAAGGCACGAAAGGGTATGTAGTGAATGGAAATCCATCCAAGAACCAACTTCGGTAAGCGTTGCTTTACTTTAAAAATAACTAACTGCAAAATGATCGTTTGAAATTAAACAGTTTGTAAATGTTTACTAATCTGTTGTGTGACATTAAATAAAGTAAAAATGTGCAGAGATGTAATACTATACTACGTTTCAAGTTCATTCATATTGTGGTTGTTATTTCTTCGGTACTCGTGGCACTCCCAAAGACTAAATAAAAGCCTTATCGACTCCCAAATAGAAAAATATTGCGTCTCAAGAATTACTTAAATCACATTCGCAATAAACGTCTAGCATTAAGTCTTATTGTCCTACTTCATAATAAGAGGAAAGAAGCTCAGGTGGACGTGCGGGGGTGTGCTGACTGCACAATATGCCTTTGTGGTAAACTAGAGCGATCTGATAAGACGGCCGAGACGCCATTTTCATTCGAACAATACGTTATACAGCTCACGTTTACATAAAAGCGTCCCGCTGTTACACCGAAGCGTAACATAAAGCAATCGGCCTTTTAAGGCAAACATTTAGTGCTCGGTTGCTCATTGTCGATTATCGCGATTTATCGTTACGGCTAGTCGTCGGCGCCTTCAGATAAGATAGTCGATAAAAGGCTTTTATGAATGCATGAAATGAAAGTAAATCTTAATTTGAGCGGTAGCTATATTATGTTTGTAAAGTTCAGGGTTTTTAAGTTGATTTAATTTCGAGTAGTGTTCGTCAACTTGTCTTGAAATATTACTTCCACCAGCAAAACAAATGATGTATGGTTGTTTTAACCTTTTATGCATGTAAATTATTTCAAAGAATCAAAAGAAGATAATAGCAGTCAGTATTCATGACAAAATCTAAGAAAGTGGTAATCATTTTAGACATAAGCACATAATAGGGGTGTGTGAAAAGGAACACATGGTACACTATATCGATTGGGAATAGGGCTGGACGATATAATATTTCTGAAAACCTTTCGTCAATTTCATTGGCTTATTAGCTTTAAGCGCGTTTTGTGAACCTGGTTTTACGCTGTGGAACGCCGATAAATAAATATGAAATATGAGCCATGCCACATAATGTTTAAACCTCTTCCTCCTAGCTTCGATTTCCTCAAAATCGAGGGTGTTCACCTCCTTGTCGAAAGACGTTGTTGTGGATCACTCGGCGCCATCTATTCTGATCTGCCACCAAGTGTAGTACCTCGCATGACTGTAGTGACGAGGGCGGTGCAGATCTGGAGGTCTAGATAAAATCACTGTTTCGTTAACTTTCGATAATATGTCACGTATTCGTTTTCGATGACAAATCGCGTAAGGTAACGACGGCTTAATGACTCGAACGATATTCCTAAACAATTGCGTAGACATGTGGCGCTCTTAGCAATAGAAATCACTGGAGTAATGGAGTATGAATCGTTCCATCGACAACTTAGCAAATGCCATCGTACAAGCGATTACGATTTTTAAAATAGAATCGACACGGAGCGATTGTCACTTGTCAGTTCAATATGTCAGGCTTATCGTGGTCATTTTCCTTTTACTTCGCCAGTAACTATTAGCCTCTCAACTGTGTTATTTATTTATTAAAGAAAAACCAACAAAGCGTACGTTTACATTTTATAGTTTTACTTAATTAATGGCTGCCACAGCATGCGTTAAATATGTAAATGTAGGAAATCCAGTTACAAAACAAAAACCACTTATGTAGGTACAGACGCCAGGACATCAAGTTACCCCAATGTGTCAAATTTTCTCAATTGAATATGAACCTTATTTTGTTTGACATAAAGTTGAAAAACGAACAAAGAAATTTGACACATTGAGGTAACTTGATGTGCTGGCGTCTGTACATAAAGACAGTAATTGTTACATTAATCCGACATACCTACAAGTTATGATTAATTCAGTGAAATTTGTTCGACGATAGCCAGTTAATTAAAAGAAAATACAGACGTTGTGTTCGTTTATTTCTCCAAGATATTAAATAATATTTAGTACGCGTAGGTGTCATAGGAGGCCGCCAGTGATATTTCCTAAAGGGAAGCACCTTACACAAAGAGAGGTGTAGGACGTGACGTGATTGTTGACGTCATGACATCTCACTTTAAATACACTAAATGGGCTACTGTGGCCTTATGACTTATAGGTACTTATTACCATGTCACGTTGTTGGGGACACTAACAAAAAAATCGGGGCTCTTGAAGTAGGTACTTATGAGAGATAAAAAATGGGTTGGTTGGTAGATGTTACTAAATATACAGGGTTATTTTTTAATCACCAGCCAAATTTTCACAGGATGTTCTACTCATAAATATGAACAACTTTCATTACGGGACCAAGTTGGTTATCTCGAAAATATATTTACTGTTGCATACAAAAGTTCAATAGGTATTCGACCGAAATGTATGCGACAGCTGATTCTTTCTTCGAGATTTCCGAGAAGGTTTCTTAGTGAAATGTATTCATGTTCATGGTTAGAACACCCCGTGAAAATTTGGCTGGTGATTAAAAAATAACCCTGTATAAATACCTCGTATGTCTAGTTGTCGCGAGTGCTACTGCTATGTGTGGAGCCTTGGGTTCGATTCCCGGGTCGTGCTAGGTGTTATTGAGTTGAACTGACTGGAATTTCTCATTAACAGGCCAGTTTCTGGAATTCCAGACCTCGCCAGGTGGATGGTAATAGGCTCGCCCCTGTGTCTTACACATAACTGGCGAAATGTAACGATTGCCGGGGTCAGTCCGAGGATGGTGACCGTCTTTTTTTTGTAGGTTTGACAGAAGTGGAAGATATTAATGGGTCGTGGCAGTGCCGGATTCTTACCGGGAAAACCGCATTCCTGACCTTGCTAGATGTATGCTCTGACGTGATCAGAGCCTTTTTGTTCCGTTTTTATTTTCAGTTCCATATATAATTAGTTTTATTTGTAGACAGATGTGGCGGTATATTTTAAATTATATAGGTATATTTAATAATAAACGTTTATTTTAGGCGACGCAGGCCCCGTGATTAATATTTTAACCTAAAAATAAATATTTTACATAGTATTATTAAACTAAATGCCTATTCAAACCTGAGCGATATTGTGGGTAGAGGGTAGAGGTACTTACCGCGCGGGTTTCGCTCAGGTATTTAGTATCAAGTACCGCGGCTAGAGCGACCTGAGCGATATTCGCTGCCGCTGTGGGTAGAGGTACACACCGCGCGGGTTTCGCTCAGGTATTTAGTATCAATTTCGCTAGGTCCGAACAGTAATATTACCGCATACCTGCCCTATACCATAACCGCATACTGGGTTTTCTCTGCCGCAGACGGTAGCGAATACCGCTTAGGTCTGAATAGGCCTTTACACTTCTTCGCGTGGTATAGGTATTTATAGAAGTACCACCCATGCAGGTGACCGTCTGTTAGAAACTGAGACCACTTCGTGTCTCGGAAAGCACGTTAAGCCGTTGCATTGGTCCCGATTGTCATTTCTAGTGAATCTTTTACTTGTTGTCACAGGACCAGACTTATAAAGGGATATCGTGTTACTCAGTTGTACAGCCCAGATAGGATATCGCTCAATGTAAAGTATTGACAATCGGCTGAATACGGTTTCACTGGAAGCCAATCCAACACAGTTGGGGGCCCTCTAACTTTTGAACCATAAGTATAGAAAATATGAAAAAAATCTGAAATGTAGAACTTTATAAGGACTTTCTAGGAAAATTATTATGATATATTTTAAACTTGGATGGAAACAACAGTTTTTGTACAAAAAAGGCAAAAAGTTGTACAAAATAATTTCTGGACTAAGTTTGTAGTTTAAGCAAGCGTTTAGTGTGTTCACACTTATTGTGACGGACGGAAAACTACGGAACACCCCATCCCTACACTGAGCGTGGCACGACACGCTCTTGGCCGGTTTTTTATTATATAAATTCGACATTATTATTCGTAATATTATTTCTCAAACAATAAGAAACTATTATGAAAATGTTTGCGGTTACGCTTCCCTATGTAAATTACGTTAATAATTCCGTATAAACGGTGTACTTGTGAGTTTACGGCTACGCTTTACTCGCGTTGGTAACCAGCTTTACTAGACCAAGGCGATCCACGTCAACACAAGTACCTATAGTTAGTTGGTACAAGCTAAACATGAAGTCGCCCACCGGGGCTAAACGAGGCTTTAGAATTCGATTGTTGTCACAATGAAATGATTTGTGAGAGAATGCTAAGGATATGAAAAAAGATGGCCAAATCATTTGACTGGTGGATGAATGAGAAAGGTATTTAATAAGTGATTCTTCTGTTGCGACGATAACATGTAAAAATATGGATTTAGTGGCGTAGGCATTTACTACGAACTACCTAATGGTGGTAAAAAAGGAAAAATATAAATAGCTGATGCCCGCGGGTTTGCTTGCGTTGATGTCGGTTATCGGGCCCAGGCATATCATTTTATTTTTTAGCCAATGTATACAAAAACTTGACAAATTATATTAACACCTTCCTTGACATTGTCAAGTCATACTCTATACATTGGTGAAAAAAGCTTGAAAATCGGAGCTGCTGTTTTTGAGTTTATCGCGAACAGACAGATAGGCGCAGTGTAGGACTTTGTTTTATAATGTTTGGTGAATCCGCAATTTTAAAATAAAATACAAAATTACAAATTATGTAGGTTATACAAATAGGTATTGGGTGTTAGGGACATGGACACACATAATGAGTTCAGTAGGTAGGTACATAATGATTCCCCCGCGTTGCAAGTCGTCGTCGGTTTTTTTTTGTTTTTCAGGTTGTCATTTTTGAGTTTGTCTTCCAAATTTTTACGTTACTTTTCGATGTTAGGACTAGGATTAGGACGTCGAAAAAGTACGTTGCTAGTATGAAGGCCGCATACAGGTCAACATGACTTTTTCGCGTATTTTCCGAGACATGTTATGGAACCCTTCGTGTCTGAGCCAGACTAGAATTTTTCATATTTTTACGTTTTTTCTTTACTGTTGTCATTGAACCTTTAAATAATTTTAGACGGTAGCTGGAGTTCGCAGACGGTTACGCAGTGAGTTAAGATAATATCTATATCCATTATCATGATTAGCTAATAGACATACAATGCTTCGTTATTGGTCGGGGCGGTTAACGTTACGGGGAAATCAATTGAAGGTCACACAACATAAATATGTAACATAGGTACCTATAATTATGTTATGAACTTGAAGGTTCGGTCAATACAACAAGCTTTTGGGGAGATGATCTTTAATAAGTATATTAATGTGATTGGTTTGCATTCCACAATGTTTACAAGATTTGGCTTAATGCTAGACATTTTTGCTGAGGGTGTACCTACTTCTAGAGAGAGCCCATACACAGAATACACATTCTAAGGCAAATGATAGTAAGTATATAGACTGTACCTCATATAAATTTAAAACAACTTCACGTTTACTTTTAAATTCATAATAGTGATTTTAATGCTTATAATTGATCACTATTTTATCCGGTCTTCATAACAAATCATATTATCCTGAATTTTATCATTTTCAACAGTGTTAAGTATTCTCTATAGATCTGCAATAAATGGCTTTCAAGCCATATTACGCAAAAAGTCGGCCTTGCTGCTATGCAGAATGCGGGGTAGTCGTAACTACATCCTGAGAGCGGTAGCCGAGAGCTATACCTACGCCAAATATTTGGGATTTTGTGCGGAGGGTGATTAGATAGGAAACTTTGTTTTCCTGCCTGATCATTCTTTGCAGTAATAAGTATATTTTTAGCAATGTTACTAACACTAGAATATAAGCTGTGTGTATTACTAACAAAATATTATTGATCACTGCTGTCCGAATCAAATTAATTTTATTTATTTATATCCAGCAACCCAAGACAAAAACACTTTAATTATGAAATTTGAAATGTACCGACGCCAGCACGTCAAGTTACCCCAATGTGTCAAATTTTCCCAATTGAATATGAACCTTATTCCGTTTGACATAAAGTTGAAAGACGATCAAAGAACATTGACACATTGGGGTAACATGACGTGCTGACGTCTGTACATTCTAAATTTGGTATTTTTTTTAAGGTTTTATCGCTCTGGAGCAATGTATATTACATCTAGTCACTCAAAGGAAATATATAAATATTTTTAATTATTTTCTTCTTAATTTTAGAAAATAATTATAAAAGGTATTTAATTCTGTATACAGTGAGGAAGCAAGTACCAACAAGGAGCTGAGATCCAAGTGTACCAGTCAGTCACTCAATGAGGACCTTCAAAGTTTGTCGGACCACTACTGTTATTATTTAAATTGCTTGTGGCTTCTTATCCTCAAAAGTGACCGACAGTATGATTAATAAGCCACAAAATTATAGTATTTACTTTACAAAGTAGGTTAACTTTATGCTAATTATGTGAGATAGTTGTACAAGAATGGCGTCCAATGGCGACGCGGAATGCTATTCGTTATTACCGAAGGCCTTGCTTTAGTTTAATCAATGTTTATTTTTTGTTAGTCTTGATTGGATAATAACTACCTACATACGCAAATAGAGTGAGAGGGGCTCGTGGCTAAGTTATAACACGCGCACAAGTCGATCTTCAAGGTTAAGCAACGCCTATCGAGGTCTCTTCGTGTATGGGTTACCATCCATTAGATGGGCCTACCTACCCTTCCGTGCTATAAGTTTTTTTCACAAAAAAATGCATCCGACTTCATAATAAGCAGGCGTAAAATAGGTAACTCTAGTTTCAGAAGTTTGTGGATTGAGTGGTTTTATTTTAGTTCTTATTTAAGATTTTTAGTGTTATAGGGGACATTTTTCGCCACAAACCGTGGTGTAAGTAGTGAAACATGAAAAAAAAACTCTATTTATCAATGTTGATTTATTCTTTATAATTTTTAGGTTACAATTAAGTTAGTTAGACATGGTTTAACCTTTCAATCGTGTCAATGAGACATAATAGAAAGACAATGACAGCGCGTCGCCGGTGTCCTCTCGGAGTTTAATGAATTAAATAGAATAATGAGACATACGATAAAAATGGGTCTAAAAATTAAACCTAAACCAGTGGGCTTGTCAAAAACACTTAATAGCCATCATTATAACTTCAAAGCTGTTTTTTTAATAAGTACTTATTTCATATAAATATTAGTCAGTTAAAGTCTTGCTAAGATGTTTATTATAGGAGGAAAAAAACACATTGTGAACAAACTGTTTCGTACCATGTGACTTAGTACATAGTTTCGGGACAGCTAAAAACAAAAAAAAAACAAAGGGATCAGCCGTCACAAGTCTTCAGCTACCTCAGACACTGAATATTTTCACATTTCCCTGTGCACTATTAACACAACGACGACGATTCCTACCCAGGACAAATGTTTGTGTGATGAGCACGATCATATGTTCTGTGTCTGGGTGTAATTTATTTATAACTAGCAGACGTTACTCGGTTTCACCCGCGTAGTTCCTGTCCCCGTGGGATTACAGGGATAAAAAGTAGCCTATGTCATCCGGGAATAGTGCAGCTTTCCACAAGTGCAATATATAAAACGTTGAATCTACTGGATTAAATTACTGATTGTTTTAACTACTCATACACACCCTCTCACATACACACACTCACCTTTCTCATTGTACACACCCAGAGGAACAACACCTTGTTAGTTATTAGTTAGTTAAGCTCACAAATGTTATGTTAAGCATTTAAACATAATTATACCACTTGAAAATATTGTTTTTTGAAGCTCACATGCTCAACGTTACCCGTAAACTGGAGGCGCTGCTTGCTGAAATACAGGCCATACACCTAGTTCGGCAGCAGATGCAAATTGTATGACACAATTGTTAATACTTACATTATGTAACATATAAGTAGCTTATAAGCAATTGTGTAAACATGCTGTTTTCTTTCTTGTGTAATAAATAAATATTATTATTATTATTATTATTATTAATAATTTTTAAAATTGGATCCTTAGTTCCAAAGATTACCCCCTACAAAGAAACTTACAAACAAATTTTACCTCTTTATGATATTAGTGTTGATACCTACGTAGGTATGTATTTAAAAATATAAAATTATGGTAAATGTATCAGTAGTTTAGTACTTATAAAACAAGCTTTGCTTAATTTGAATAGTCTTGGAATATTATTTACCTATATTATTTATTTACCAATGCGAGGCGAAGACAAAATACTAATTTCGTTCAAAATAACTATTAAAAAGTAATACAAACATGTCTTATGTATTAGTTGTGTTTATGTGTGCTTGATACACGCCTAGTTTTGAGGGAAGAGTCTTCTTCCAAACTGTAGATTTGTTTACCAATAACAGCTGCTATAACAACGCAACTAAGAACGTCATTGATCATAGCCGGAGGCTTTAGTCTGTGCAAACAAACATAACATAACTTTATTGTTGTAATAGTAATCTGAAGGTACTAATGATAATATAATAGTTTGTTACATAAACAATTTCTCAGAACTTCGAGTTTATTGCTTACACGGCGCAGATATTTGCATAATCTACAGATATGTTTTTTTCTTACCCCTCTCTGAGAATATCTCCTGTATCGCAGGTGGTTTACAAACTCACTTATACATGTTCCGTCTCACACCTACGCCAGAGGTCGCGAGAACAGATGATTCTACCGTAAACCTCGACTGATATAACAATCGTCTACACCAACCAGTTTAACCAAGACATATTGTGCTACCTAGTCACAGTGTGGGGAACAGATAAGCTATCCCTATATGTATAACATTGGTACTCAGCCGCATAAGGTAAGAAACCCGACTTTGATTGAGAAATGGCTAGGCAGTAGATGACGTTTTGGCGGATCTCCCTAAATGGCAACAAATCGAGCTGCCCCAAACTGTAAAATTTTCCACATTGAACATGAACTTTTACTATTTGTAATAAGGTTGAAGATGTAAAAATGAAAACTTTGCCCGAGACTAGAAATATCTTCTGTATCGTAAGTGCGTTTACAAACATTAAAATTCATATGCACAACCAGCTAGACCAGGAACGCATACTTTTAGGCTATACAAATATTTGTTCCCTGTGCGAATAGAACTTAGATCCAGCCGTCCCTTTTTATTCGATCAGTGACACCCTAAGCCAAGGTCCGAGCTCCACAGGGGGCGCCCTTAGCGAGTGTCACTTAAATTCGGACGTAATGCTCCTGGCTGGAGACCTTGTGTATTGAGGTCGTCCACAGGTTGACCGGTTAAGCAGATAGCACCTCTGCCACCCCTCAGTAGGGTGCACTGCAAGACGCCGTCTATCAAAAAAAAAAAAAATAGAAACCGCAACACGAAGCGCTGCTGCAGCCAAACTCCCGACGCGACGCTGCACCCACCTTGCCTTCAACATAAACATTAACATTCCGCCTGTAATCCCCCTAACATAACTCAGGTTCGCGCCTATTGCCATCAATCTGACTCCGGGTTGTTACCGAGAAATTCCAGATGGAAAAACTCAATAAAACTGTGTCCAACCCGGGAATCGAACCTGGACCTAATGCTCACTAGTAGCGCTGGCGACCACTTTTCCAACGTGCCGTCAAGTTGCCAACATTTTGATGTATTAGTTCCAAGTCGTTTCTATTAATATTCTCCTGTCACAGCTGCACGGAAGCCGGTCACAGGATATACTTACTGATATTCAAGTGTAGTTGGAGTTCATTCAACTTTGGTCCCGTTTGAACCTTTTAATTGATGCGATGGACCTGCGACTGAGCCGGAATGTTACTTATTAAAATTTCGCAGTCCGATGAGTTTTTTAAAGCTGTGACACAGGAAGAAGCGGAAGCGTGTGTCTAGTTATTTTTATTTATTTTAAAATGAAACGAAATGATATTTATTTCTGTAAGTACCTAGATCTTCCCAGATACTTTATTTTTGTAAACCAATGGCACCGGCATTTCCAAAATGACTGATCCTTGAGAGAGAAAAACCCCAATGAGCCATTTTTTTTTGACGGTTTTTCAACTTTATAACAAACACTTTAAGGTTCACGTTCAATTGAGAACATATTATTATTATGACAGTTTTGGGTAGCTTATGGTGCTGGCGTAACTTTTAAATAACGTTGTATGGATTAAAATACTAATTACAGAAAACATTTGATTTTAACAAGGTGTGAAATAAAAGTAACAATTGTTGAGGCATTTCAACATAAACTGTTTTATATAAATTACTCATTCCACATAGATAAAATCAATTAATCGCAATAAAACAATTTATGATGTAATTTGACTTTCCATTACATCAGCTAAACGCCCTAGCCCCACTTCCCGCCACGATACTATACCTACTAAACTTGTAAATAAAATGTACCAAGGTATCTAATGTAGGTACAGTTATAAGCATAAGTATCTTACGCTTACTCAAAATACAAAAGCGGTTGCATATTTGACAACGACGAGTGTTTCGTACATACTACGTTCTTTAGGTACACCCTACCATTTAGACATACATACATAACATCACGTCTGTTATCCCTAAAGGGTTACGCAGAGGGTTCCATCTTATACATATATTTACAGACGCCAGCACATCAAGTTACCCCAATGTGTCAAATTTTCCCAATTGAATATGAACATTACACTGTTTGACATAAAGTTGAAAAACGATCAAAGAAATTTGACACATTGGGGTAACTTGACGTGCTGGCGTCTGTACCTACATTCATAGCAAATAAAGTTCAAATTTAGATTTTTGATTTTTGAGGTGTACCAGTAGGTACCACCTAGTGCTGTCACATTTCGCAAGTTATGTTTTTAAGTCCCATGCAATAGGAGACGAGCCTATTGCCACCACCATACCACCATCACAATACCATTTCTATTAACATTTAAAAGGAAAAATTAACACTTTTATTTTACAGAAATGTATGGTGTTTCTGTTCGTGACTGTACCAAATCTATGGCTATTTACAAAGAGCTTAGGCCGTCTTATTATAAAACTTCCGTAAGTACCAGGTTTAAACCAGGCCTAAAAGGTCTAGGTTTGTTACGGTACTAACGTTAATTAAGAATTTGACGTTTAACAATTTAGTACCGGTTAAACTAGGGGTCACGATGGTCTAACTTTGGTACCATAGATAGTTCTAGAACTTCGTTTTGTAAAACGTTTATTCAAGTTCATGGTTTAAACCTGGTTTTAACATGGTACTTTTTTAAGACCACGTTTTGTAATAAGAGTGAGGTTGTTGAGTTTAAGGCGAAAGACAATTGCTATACACCCCTATTTTTGAATAAGTTCAAAAAAATTGGGCTGTTTCTGATCATATTTGCGTAATCAAAAGTAAAAAAATAGAAATAAAATTTTTAAATATATATTTTTCTATTTACTTAAACTTAAATAACGAAAACAGCTGTTGGAGGCCGGGCATGCTTGAGCGAGATCACGCGAACGTGAGCGAGAGATGACGATTCATGAATACTACCATGTCATGAATAGCCTGTACAATATTTCCATAAATTGGGTGACTTTTTGGGATATATACAAACGTTAATAACTTTGTTCTTTATGAATATTATTAATTGATACTTTACAAATATAATGAGAAGATCGTCTAGAATAAGCCCTATAAGTATTTGTACTAATTAAGAAATAGTGGTGTATAATCGAACGAAGTGTTTCTACCATCTGTCTCTTTATCACGAAGGGCTGGGGTCTGACATACTCTGTAACTGACGCACTAACCCATATGCATTTACTCACTCACTCACACACACACACACAGGAACACACTCACATCTACACAAAGCGGTCCACACACACAGACATACTCTCACTATATAACCACCACCATCCATTAATACCATACCACACCACCATTATCACACATAATACCTAAGTTGAAGTCATTAATTCATTATCATTAATTTGTATTGATGTAAGTACTCTTCAATAAACAGAACACTCAATTACTGTATCTAATATAATAAATTTAAGTCCAATTGTAAAATTGAGGGGACCTGGTGACCCGTATCACAGGTATCCAGTACCTATTTCGGGCACCAGTCTCGCACAAATGTTGCAAATATGTATTATATTAGATTTAACAATATTTTCTGATATATGCACCATTTGTGGAGAGAAATAAATGTTTTTTATTGTTATTACTTTGCTGATTCTTCCGTGGACAAACCAGTGTCTACGGTGATCATGGAACGCGAGCAGTACTCACCATGCTTACATTGCGTATAAGCTATTTGCTATTTAAATGTCCAGGGTATCTTGATGTGATTTCTTTCAGACTATGTCAGAGGTACCAAGATAGTACATACCTAGATACGCGCATAGATAGATCGCTTGCGATTTTATCATGCCATTTGAGTGATGATTGTTGGCAAATATTCTGGTTTACCTTTACCCTTTACCTTGTGGCTAAATAATAGTAGACGCACGGGTCGTTCGAACTTTACATTATACTAGCAGACGTCCCGCGTTCCCGTGGGAATACAGGGATAAAAAGTAGCCTATGTGTCAATCCACGGTATCAGCTAACTCCATAGCAAAATTTATTAAAATCCATTCAGTAGTTTTTACGTAAAGGGTAACAAACATCCATTCATCCATCCATCTATCCATACTCACAAACTTTCGCGTGTTTATAAAATTAGTAGGATAGTAGGATATCAAGACTTCTCCGTGCCGCTGAAAGCACGTTATTTATTTATTTATTATTTATTTATTTATATAAATACAGTAAGTTCTTAATTACTATAAAACTTTGCCCCGCAAAACCGTGTTATCGGTTTAACTGCAGGATCGAGTCTCCGTACTATTTTAGAACTACTTATATATAATAACAACTAAATCTCAAACATTATGCCTATGCTATACAATTTCATTATGTTTAATAATCGTAACTCTGACAAAACACTTCCTATATATTATTCATGTAATGTTTCAACAGCTTACGCTTAAAAACTCGCTTATCGCCCTCACTTCGTTAAGGCTGTTGGTCCCGACTGTCGTTTGTAGATCTTTGACAGTCGTTACCGGTAGTCAGAAGCCCGAAAGTCTGACAACCAGTTTAACCGAGGCGTATTGTGTTACCTAGTTAAGTTACTGGGTTGTGGAGGTAGCACACAGTCGTTTCATATAAAACTTTGGTTTTCAGCTGCCTCCGGTTAAACTGGAAGCCGACCCCAACATAGTTGGGCAAAAGCTAGGCAGATGATGATGATGATGGCCTTTACCCAACAGTTTGCGATGTTCTATATAGCTTGACAACGTTCTCGTAATAATAATTCACCTTTTATTTCCAAGTATTTAGCCATTTTCACTGTAATTCGGGACCTTGAATTCTACGAAATAATAAATTATCTCATATAATTTTAATGTGCTAACACAACACGTGTAACACAACTATTTAAAACGCGCCCTAAACTCCTTTAAGATAGTAAGCTTTTCTTTGATGAGTCCTCTCATCTTGGGTATGTTAATAATTATATAATGTTAGGTTCTTACTTGTAAAATTGCTGTTTTACATAGAACAAAATAAACAGGGCGATGTCGAGATGATTTAATATTTTTCTAGTTTGAAGTAAATGAATGAGTAGTTGCAGGTATCTAATTTAAATCAAATCATTTATTTTGTCAAACATAATAAATTGTTTATTGTTTATTTTTCGCCACAATATTACTCAAACAAACATAGGTTGGTTTTCAGATGGAATGCTTAGAGAATATGCTCACTGTGTGTGGACTTTTTTACTATGGCTTTCCATTTATCGCTGTAGACTTTTGCCTCCGGTCTACCACGGCCCACGGGGCTCATAGTATATCAATATTTCCAAAAGGGAAACGATCGAAAGAGAAACGCACCGTGAGATCTATTGCAGAATCTTTATATTGGGTTCGGTCGGTGCTGCGTTGGTGCCACAACGAAATTTCTTATCGAAAACAGAAGAGAGCGCCCAAAAACAAACGATTTTGAAAAAGGAATATCATGCTATGTTATAAATCTAATTTTAATTTAGGATTGGAACTAGAATGCAATTTTATACGGTTTATCAATACTATGAGTAAAATAAATCGCGTCCGCTTCATCAATATCAACACAGCCAAATAAATTGTCGGTAAAATATTTTATATTAATTAAAACTCCACGGGATGGTGTCGTCTGCCGAATTGTCGATACAGAATGGGAGAGTACGTTCTATAAAGTTAAGAACAAAACTGAATGTTAATTAGGAGACTACGTCCTTTGCAGAAATTGAAGACTTTCTATAATTTCCTGGGATCAAAAGGTGCTTAACTTCTACAGGATTTTATGAAAATTGTTTGAGTTTTGTTGGGATGTCCGTGAAAAAACAAATAGACAAAGGGTAATGCCCATTTGCTGAAATAATTTGCTTTAATTTGACCATAAGCCAATATCTTTGACTAAAACCTTATTAAAAAACAAAACATAAACAGTTATTGTGACGTAACACAACCTTGCTTCATCATTTCTTCTATTGAAATCATCCTTGATTTCAATTTCAGTTTCAACAATGCCAAGAGTGAAGGTTAAAGCCATAGGGGCAAAAACATGAACGAAACTCGTTGTTAATAAATATGCATGTGTAACTGGTATATGTGTACCTGTGGTACGTAAGAGCTGCGTACGCGCACGCAACCGGTTCATACGTCATACTCTCGTGACTGCACGCGATGTCAAGTTCATGTGTTTGTTTGTTAATTTAAAACGAAGATGAATATGCATGCATTGTTTACATTTTAACTGTTTGTAACTTTATTAATAATTTTACTCATCGTTGTCATCGTCATAATTTTATACGCTTATTGATATTGCAAGTGGCATTTTTCACGTCTTTATTTAAAAATTATCATTTCAAATAGGTATATTGGTCGCCCGTTGAAGTAACTAGTTCAACTATTTAAGTTGTCTCGACTCCTTTTTTATATTATCTGCTATGACGGTGGAAAATTCCTTCGTAGAAAGGCATGCAAGGATTTTTCTTCGCATTATTAACAGGGTGGAAAAATCAATGGGCCTTGAAGAAAAACCACTTATATTACATCCTTAAAATAGATTATTTTACTTGAAGGAGACATTTGTATGCTTGGCAAGCTTACCTAAAGCGGGAAACGTAGCAGTTGAAAATTCAATAAATAAATGGCAATTTTTTTAGGTAACATATTACAGTATAATAAGCGTTGTGACATAATTTTCGATTTGAACTTATTAAGGCTTAGTTCTTGTATGTGGCTAGAAATGATATCTTAGTTCTTGTATGTGGCTAGACTTTGAAATGAACCCTCTTTTTTCTTGAGCTTGGTTACTGAAATTTAGGGTTATCATTGCATTTTTTTAAAAGATTAATATATTCAATATAGTACCTAAATTATATACATAGATGCTGGTCATATACCTTTAAGACGTCTATTTATATTTACGTAGATCATGAAAGAATTGATTAATGATACCTGTTCCTAACTGATCAAATTAGAACTCCTAAAACACTATTCAAGTCATATTTTTTCATCGTTACACTCTATCAGAGTGGCTATTGTGTAGGTACATTATAAATTTGGGGTTAAGCGGTTTAAAGTCCACAGAAATATGATGAAAGGGCTGTAATTAGGGGTTGAGTTCAATGTCCGAACCATTTAACGTTAACGTTTTACAACGTGATTTTTATCTTCTTTTCGTGTTAGACATGTGCCTCTAACTTGGCTTCACATGCCGTTGAGAAAATAATAAATAATATTGAAAATAATATTATTCCACAACTTTCACACAACGGCATCTAATACCGAACTAAGCAGAGTTTGTGCTATGAGTACTAAACAACTGATAAACATGCTAAAATGTTTCTGAATACGTACTATCAAAGATAATTTATACCCAGACATAGAACAAAAGAAAGATCGAGTTCATCACACATACTTTTGTCTTGGGTGGGAATCTAACCCACGACCTCCAGCGTAGCAGTCAGGGCCACCAACCACTACACCAACAGACCAGTCAGTTAGTATTTACTTACTTATGTTATTATTTAATAATAGAAATTAGATTTAGAGTTCGTGGTTGAAAGTCCTACTGCTGAGTATGAGGTCCTGGGTTCATAACCCCAGTTGGTCAGTGTGGTTAAGTTTTGTTCGTTTTTGAATTTTCTCAGTAGCTGCTTGAAGTCCTAAATATATTTGTGCGGATACTTGGTAGGCGTTAAGCAAATAGGTTCTTAAACCACTTTATACATAGAGACTGTAATTTGTATTTTGGGTAAATGTACCAGATCCGTACCACAATATGTATTTGTATAGGTAGTAAATAATACGTGAAGCGTAAACTTCAGATGTCTTTTATTTTTAAAATATGCTAACGGATGGGTGTGAGATTTAGCATAGTTCAAGTTTGTATGGAGAAGTAGTGTAAAAAGCTAAAATGTTCGAGTTTCCGCCACCAGGCTACCACTAGTATAGTAGGTAATTTTAATTAACTACGTATACGATCCTAGATCCGGACATTTGACAATTTCCGGACAACCAGATGCCGTTTTTAATGATCCTTCGAGGTAACGATAATGGAGATAATAGGATTATATGTAAAGTGAAAAGGTATCGGTTTTCATGAAAATCGCCGAGTCATTGACCTTTGTTTTAAAACTTATTTTGATAGTCCAGTTATTTGTTGTATTTTCGAGTAGGTGGTAGGATACTTTTCTCTAATGGATCTACATTGGATCGTTATGGATAGTTACAGTGAGATATTAAAGGTAAACTATAGGTTTTAAGATCTTTTGATGTTTCACCGTACTTATACCATATACACAAATAAGCGATGGAACATTAAATGTATGTTTTGTGGATTTAGAATACGTTTTGCGTTATTTGTCATAACACGAGTATAATCATAATCGTAGTAATATTTTATACTCACCGTTGTTTTTCGCGAGTACATAAATTTCGTCTAAAGCAAAATTAACATTTAAATTAAGTTCTTCAAATTAATGTAAGAAGTTATTGACACTTATTCCTTTTACATCACAACACCAAAAATTATAATTAGTGAGGTAACGAGGATAGATGAGTTAATTGACATCATCTCGTACACGAGCGTTTCTTATTATTATTACGCAGTGCGGAGGGGTAATTTAGAATTTTTGCACATCGAGGCGGGTAATCACTTGAAGTGAACGGCCCTTTATCAATGTTCAAGGTGAACAGGGAAGTACTGTCAGTTCTGGAGTAATTTTCAAATGTATACTGATTTGTTTAGAGTTGACTTTTGCATTATCTCAAAAACCCGCTTTGGCGGACACTGCTTGTGGCGCCTGCGCCGCCCCATGGTCCTTTTCTATCCACCGGCGACCTATGGCCAACGCCTAGCCGCATATTTGCTGACGTCACAAAGGTATCTGGAATACGCCTACGAAATTGATTGGTATATAAGCTGAAGCTTGGAGGGTAAGAATTACAGTTGCTCTCTGCTAAGAAAACAACACAGACCACAATGTACAAGCTGGTGGTGTTATCCTCCGTACTGGCCCTGGTGGCCGCCAAGCCCAGCGGTCTCGGCGCGCTTGGACTCGGTCATCTTGGCCTTCATGGGTTCGGCCTAGGAGCTCCGTGGGGTCTCGGTGCGCACCTTGGCGCTCCGCTGGTCGCGCCGGCGCTGGCTGCTCCCGTGCTGGCGGCACCCGTTGCTCATGCTCCCGCCGTCGGCGTCGCCGGTCCCGTCGTGGTTCCTGCTCCTCTGGGTGGCGCTGCTTACAACTATAGGGGACCCGTGTCGCTTGCTCCTGGCCAGCCTGCCAGCATCTTGGCTCAAGATGGCAGGCCTCTGGACACCCTAAGTGTGAATGCCGACCGCGCTGTGCACTATACCGCTAGGGCTGTCGACCACGCCACCGCAGCGGCTGGAGCGCACGCGCACCTGCTGGGCAAGCGTTCAGCTCCTCTGATCGGCGCGTGGCCGCACCTGGAAGCCCACGCGCTGGCGCCCGCGGCCCTAGCTCTGCCCGCTGCTGCACATCTCGGCTGGCGCGCACCTATTGCTCCTCTGGGACTCGGACATTTGGGTCATTTGGGTCATGCTGGCGTCCTGGGACATCATTGGTGAAATACTATTTAAAGAAAGTTTAGTTTATTCGACAATATATCTGCCTATAGTTTATAAAGAGAGTTACTCGGAAAAAAGCCTTTTTCTTTAATCCTCATACACCTCACCATCTGTGTGTCTGGGACACTCACGTAATAAGTGGAAAAGACGTTTAAAGAGGGTTACTTTTTATTCCGTCATTTTACAATATTTTTAAGAGTCGACTATAACTAGGAACCTTCTTCGTTACTTTTCTTTTTTTTTATTTAGCTACTATGTCTTTATTGTTTTTGCAACATTTCTTTTTAATTCACTTTAAGTACCGCAACAACCCTTGGACCGTTACTTGCACCCATAAGCATAATGTTGCGTGTGTTACATTCCGTGCTGGCGAAAAATTTGATATATTACACAGGTACCTACTAAAAGTGGTTTCTTAAATGATTTCCATATACTTTATGTTATTTAGCTTGATGTGAGGACTATGTGGATTTTTATTAACGTTTTTAAAATTTTAAGTTCTTTTTTAACATTTTGTCTGGCAGTATGAGTACCTACTTTATGGGACCATACCAAATGTTCTTTCTTTGGTATTGTTCGTCAGCACGTGGAACTCCTCAAGTTCCGAGTTGACCCCTGATACTGTTAACTGATCTGGCCCCCTCATATCTGTGTTATTCTTTCCTCAAAAGGCCATTACAACAGACACCTTACTGCATGGTTCTTATAATAAGATCTGACTAAAATGATGTCTGGACTTTAAAAGAGACTGACCTCTGAGTTTCTATCGGTGTTTCTTCTCAGAGTAGTCAGATAGTGAAACGCTGACCTCACCTAGGTAAAAAACGACGTAAAGTGTTTGTATGAACCTATTTACAGAAATAAATTTCTTTTTTTATCATTATGCATGGAATGCGTAGAAGACGTCTTGTGATGCTGCTCTATACGTACCATCATGAAACATTTAGAGTACACTTTGATATAAGTATTCCATCTTCAAATCAATCATTCCTCGCTTAAAGTTTTACCAGGCTATAAAACCATTCTTGATGAAGCTCGAACCATCTATCAGGACTAAGGCGGTTATCACATTACCGCCGCATCCCGCTGCAGAGATAACATCGCGCACGCTATATCCTCGTATGGAGATGCGGCGTGAGTGTGCGAGATTGTACTCACATCAAGTTAAAAACCTGAGCAAGCACATCGGTGCGATAACCGCCTAACTTATTTATTTAGTACATGGAGGACTTACAGCTAATGTTTTTAGTTGGGCACACTATAATTTACGCTAGGAAAGCTTCTTTACCGGTCTCAACCTTGAAAACCCGTGGCATCTTTAACGCTTTTCGATTTTACACTGTCACAAGTTGCCTCCTCATAAATGACTAACTTGAAGTATGTTGGATATTTGCGTTGTTTTTCTTTTAAGTTTGTTAATCTTTCAATGGGGTTAATCAGAGACACAATAGAAAGACAATAAAGGCGCGGACGCCGGTGTCCTTTTGGAGAAGAAATATGTTTTAATCAAATCGTTAACATGGGGGAAAAAAGGGACATCGGTTGTAACGCTGGCGATTAGGAAGTCGTGACTTTGATCCCCACAAGTTCCGCTACAGTAATAGTTGTTCTTGCTTCTTGAAATCGAACATTATTTTTTTATTAACTTTTAATAAAAGTTTACGCAAGTGACGTCTTTCCATGCTTTGGTGTATTGTTGATAACCTGAATCATCCACATTACACAACCACATTTTAGTTCATGTTAAAATATCGGCTTGAACAATGTTTTTTTATGAAAAGTACAGACGCCAGCACATCAAGTTACCCCAATGTGTCAAATTTTCCCAATTGAATATGAACCTTATTCTGTTTAACATAAAGTTGAAAAACGATCAAAGAAATTTGACACATTGGGGTAACTTGACGTGCTGGCGTCTGTACAAGGACTTAACAGTAATATTCTTTATTTATTAATAACAGTTGTTTGATCTTTAGAATTATACAGAGCTGCTATTTTAATTGTTGGTTAGCCAAATACAACTTTGACCTAAATATCAGTTCTCTTGTGGCCTAAGTATAGGCTGCTTTTCTGTTACATCACCCATACCTAGTTCGTCTGGTGCTCTACATATTCATGTTGCGACCTGGATCACTTCGTTGTCAAGGGATTTCAATAAATTACAATCTTGATCAACGAAATTGTATTCGTGTCAAACTTAAAACTGACGCAGATATCAATTATCCATCATTGATATCTAATATGTTTGTAAATATCAATGTTTATCCATGGACAAATTATTCCAAAATCAAAAGATTCGTTTAAAACCTTTAACTGTTGCTATAAAATAAGTTAAGTAATTTAAGCGGATGATTTATGGATGTACGGTTTTTTTGAGGAAAAATATTCTCCGAGAGTAGATTAATTGTTTGGAAAACTTGTTTCTTAACCCCCTACGCAAAAAGAGGGGTGTTATAAGTTTCACCGCTATGTGTGTGTCTGTCTGTCTGTCTGTCTGTCTGTGGCACCGTAGCGCCCAAACGGGAGAACCGATTTAGATGCGGTTTTTTTATGTGATAGCAGGGTTTCTTGCGATGGTTCTTAGACATAATTAATCAAAATAGGTTCAGCCGTTTCAAGGTTATCAGCTCTTTTCTGTTAGCTACTGTTGCTATTTTAGACGTCTATGGGTATTAACTTTTCTTACAAACATACGTATGTCTTAAAATTTCAAACACCCATGTGTGTAATAATAAGTAACATTATGGTGTATTTGGTTTGATGCACCCAGGATATCTAGCAGACTAATACACTCTTGGGAAAATAACAGCAGATATGACGTGTTTGGATTCATTTTAACCTGCATTTGATTCTGCACACAATGCACTGATGACAACTGGATGAGCTGATGCTGCAACCAGGCTATCCAGCACACCAGTAGGTAGACCCTTGACAAAATAATAGCAGATATATCGTGGTTGGATTTATTTCAACCAGCATTTGATTCTGCACACAATGCCCTGATGGCAACAAGATGAGCTGATGCTTCAGCCAGGCTATCCAGCACACCAGTAGGTAGACTCTTGACAAAATAATAGCAGATATGTCGTGTTTGGATTCATTTCAACCAGCATTTGATTGTGCACACAATGCCCTGATGGCAACAGGATGAGCTGATGCTGCAGCCAGGCTATCCAGCACATCAGTAGGTAGACTCTTGACAAAATAATAGCAGATATATCGTGTTTGGATTAATTTCAACCAGCATTTGACTCTACATACAATGCACTGAAAAATTCTGATAACTGTAAACTCTATAAAACAAAATTAATGCGTTTAAAAATAAAAATTAAATCAAAAATTTAAAAAACCCCCACCGCTAAAAAAGTAAAACATTTAAAAAGTTAAAAATAATACTTTAGCCATGAAATTTTACGTAACGTCGGGGTACCGCTAAAATTAGTACCTACATACCTACAAGTACTACCTGAACATTCCTTACTAGGTACCCCGACGTGAAGTAAAATTTATTTATAACCATCTCTCTAAAGATATCAAAGTGGTATTGCTTTGTTCGCATGAATTATTTTCCCGGAGAAAAGTGGTCCTGTCATGGCCAGCGATGCATTCCGTCGACGCCTATCATGTTAATCTTATCACACCAGTATATAAGGCGTCTGTCACCGTACGTATGCATCAGTGCATCTGAGCTGACAAAACAACACAGACCACTCACATACATAATGTTGAAGTTGGTGGTGTTGTCCTGCATATTGGCCGCGGCCACAGCGAGCGTGCTGGCGCCCTTCGCGCCCCTCGCATATACGGCACCACTTGCCTACGCGGCGCCAGTCCTGGCACCCTACGGCCACAACTACAGAGGACCGCTGTCTCTGGCGCCCGGCCAACCCGCCAACATCCTCGCAGCCGATGGCAGGCCCCTTGACACCTTGGATGTGAACCTGGATCGCTCTGCCCACTACACCGCAAAGGCGCTTGAGGGAGGCGTACATTTCCTGAAAAAGCGCTCTGTTGCTTTGATCGCTCCCCTCGCCTACTCAGCCCCACTTCTGGCGCCCTACGGACACAACTACAGAGGGCCGCTGTCCCTCGCTCCCGGTCAGCCCGCCAACATCCTCGCGGCTGACGGCAGGCCGCTCGACACACTGGACGTGAACCTGGACCGCTCTGCGCACTTCACTGCCAAGGCTCTCAGCGGTGTCCACTACCTGAAGAAGCGTTCAGCTCCCCTGATTGCTCCGCTCAGCCATGTGGTCGCGTCGCCACTGATCCACAGAGTGCCGCTCGCGTACTCAGCACCTGTGCTCGGCTCGCACCTGGCCGTGGCTCCCATCGCCTACTCTGCCGCTCCTATTGCTCACTTCACTCACTGGTAATTATTCATAGTGATCCCCACTTTGTAAATACTAAATAAGAATATTAAATGTATTTTGGGCTTTATACACTTGTATTTCTTTATCTCCCTATATTTACATTACAGTACCTACTGGGCTGGAAGTTAGTTGCATCAACTCTTTAACATATACTAATAAGTTACTAAGTCTAGTTTCGCTTGTGTGATTTTTTCTAACAATGTCATTTGTATATAATCTTGGTGCAAAAGTTGGTAGGTATGGTACGGCACTTTTTTTGTAAAATGCCACTAAATAAATAAAATAGTAGGTATTACTTCTGTTAAGAAAAGAGTAGGTACAAAATGAGACTACTAAAATAGAGTGTACTGTCCTGTAATGTATTTGTGTACGACGCGACGGTGCAGTGTACTAATGTTAAAGTTGTGGCAATTTAAGAAGTTTAATTTTGACAGCTTGACAGTTAGAAAAAAAATATGTAGATGATGGGCAAAAATCGGTTGCTTTAAAATCGGACATATCCAATTATCCATTTAGATTGCTACCCCTATAGTGTAGTTTATATAATATGTGTTGGTCGAGAAAGGAATAAAAACAAAACCAAAGTGTTATGCTACTGACACGTTTGCTGAGACATTTCAATTCGACTCTGTCACTAATACTAATTGCGTGAAATTCCTGGGTAAGTTTCTTGGCCAGTTTCTTTTTTAATACCCAGTAGATGTAGTGCTCGCAAGCTTTAACATTTTTATAAGAACACATTAACATAAGACTCCATTTGCCGCAGTGGTACTGGGTGCTGCCAGCGGAAATTTCAAAGTAGCATTACAGAAACTGAATTTGTTCCCGGTGTATGGCAAAAATAAGGGGTGAGCGCCTAATTACTTATATGAGATTTAAACATTATTGGCGAAATGTGGGTGGATGTAGGCGACCAAAATGAAAAAAAAAAACAAGTACGAATATTGCGTCATGAAGTTTCGTTGAAAGTGTTGTTTTTAAAAATAGATCTGCTGCCAGCATTATTCAAACGATATTATATGGCGTTCGCTCACTGTTAAATCGAGTAGGCGTCGCGGGAGGATTTTCGATTGTATTTGGATTCTGAAAAACATATATGTACAATATGGCTGATATTTAAGTTTTTATCCAGGCCTGACACATGTGACGATTTTTTTTTGAGTAATATATTATGTTAAATATCAAAATTTGTGAGATGATAGTGTAGATGATTGTCACTCTTTCACACGCAAGAACTACCGAATACTTTAGTGAAGCGAACTCTTAATGCCCAGCATTAGTATGGACTGACAACTGAGTTCGCTTTCAATAGTTTCAATTCACCTGCATTATCAAGCTGGAAATATGAAGTATACTATAGATAACACAGAGTTTTGTGTCTATCCAGAATCTCTTGTGCATTTCTATTTCATAAGTAAGTTTCCGAATCACAAATTGATTTCTGAAACGAGACTAGATTGCAGTAAAGGAGTACAAAAAAAAAATGAAAAATGCAATTTCAGATTTCAATTTATAGGCAATGAAATCGTCTGACCCGAGTTCGGACGGTAAGTTTATTTCAAACGTATTTCTATTTTTTTTAAATAATTTTCTCATTTTATTATAGACTCTCAGACTTATCGACATCAGTTTGCTTGCAAAACATCATTATTCAAATTAATTTGGGGCCAATTAACAAGGAGCAGATATACATATTATTAGACACCCCACAATTAAGCACACTCTTTCTTCAACTTCTAATATAATTAATAGTAAAATGCACTGACTGTGGCACAAACACTATTGAACGTTTGCAAAAATAAATTATCTTTATCTTTATCTTTGGTCAGTGCGTCGTCTTAGGGAATCTCTCAAACTACTTCGTTGAAAGAAAGAAAGAAAATACATTTATTGGCAACAGCTTGATACACGCACAGCAAAAATACAAAAAAATAAAAGAGACACAAAAATGGCATGTCTCACGGCTGCGCCAAAAGGTTCATTTCAGCGGTAATGCCAGACAGATGCTGAGATCCTGCCTGACGCTGATTTTCAAATAAACCTTTGGAAGTATATTAATTGTTACTTAACCGTCACTTGCAGTAACAATTATCAATATACTACTAATAGAATGTACCCTAAAAACCTGTTAATTCTACTTTAGTTTTTTGTTAATCTGGCTTCCCATATGACCCGATGTTATGTAAATGACATCATCTCGACAGTATTACGTGTCACATGTCACTGTAACGTAGGTATGCTCACACAATCTTTGTTTGAATACGCAACAAAACGTTCGATTACATGTCACTGATATCCGATAGCTGAAGGTCTGCCGGTAACCTGTCAATTAACATAGTCAAGTAATTGATACTGATATTTGTTTGTTACACCTCTTTTATTAACTATATTATTGTGTGCGTACAGTGACGCAACACTTGATACAAGTGTACCTAATTTAGAAAACGTACGTATTGTTATAAAGTTAAGTTTCAGGTATTTTTATGTTTTTTTTTTTAATTTTTATTTATGGTCAAGCTTAAAAATATTTGACCTGCAGCGTTGCAGGTCAAATATTTTTAAGCTGATTAGTAATTAAACAAAACAAAATTCGGCAGTCGGTCATTTGTTTATTTTTAACAAGTCTTTTGTGCGTTGGTGTTTAGGTTTACCAGTAGTGAGCGATGGGCGCGGAGTAGGCGATGGGAGACACAGCCAGGCGAGATCCAAGCACAGGTGCCGAGTACGCAAGTGGCGCACTGTGGATAAGCGGCGACGCGACCACATGGCCGAGCGGAGCGATCAGGGGAGCTGAGCGCTTCTTCAGGTAGTGGATGCCCCCGCTGAGAGCCTTAGCAGTGAAGTGCGCAGAGCGGTCCAGGTTCACGTCCAGAGTATCGAGCGGCCTGCCGTCAGCCGCGAGGATGTTGGCGGGCTGGCCAGGAGCGAGCGATAGCGGCCCTCTGTAGTTGTTGCCATACGGTGCCAAGAACGGTGCTGAGTAAGCAATGGGCGCGGTGTAGGAGAGAGGAGCAATGAAAGCAGCAGAGCGCTTCTTCAGTAAGTGAACGCCACCTTCGAGCGCCTTAGCTGTGAAGTGCGCGGAGCGGTCCAAGTTCACATCCAGGGTGTCAAGAGGCCGGCCGTCGGCTGCGAGGATGTTGGCGGGCTGGCCGGGCGCCAGGGACAGCGGTCCTCTGTAGTTGTGACCGTAGGGCGCCAGTAATGACGCTGAGTAGGCGATGGGCGCCGTGTAGGCAAGAGGTGCCGAGTAGGCCAGGGGTGCGAAAGGCGCTAGTACGCTCGCGGTGGCCGCAGCCATCATGCAGGACAACACCACCAGCTTTAGCATTTCGTATGTAGAGTGGTCTGTGTTGCTATCTCACTACAGATGCACTGATGCATTTGTACAACGTCAGGCGTCTTATATACTTGTATGATAAGATTAACTTAATGGGCGACTCCGAAATGTATCGTTGGCCATGAAAAGACTACTTTCCTACGAGAAAATAAAGTTCATATGAACAAAGCATTTGATCTTTTTTATGACATATTGCGAGTACAAGTGTCTAGTTTGCAAGCCTTGATCGTTTTAAGGTTTCCGTACCAAATTGTAAAAAAAGAAACCAGGTTCTTCTTTTTTGTCCATCAAATTTTTTGCTGTTTTAAACAATGCTTTTAATTGCAGCAATGGCCGCAATGTGTTGCTAAAAATGTATACCGGGATTTTTTGTCAGTAAAGGATTTCATAAGATTTCGTTTTTACTTCTTCTTTTGTATAGCAACTTTTATAATCGCTAAGTTGGCAAAACAAAAAATCTACCATATTTAAAGCAGATGAAAGAATATGGAAATATTGTAAGAAAATAAAACAATATCTTTACTTACTATAGTTTTAATTAGAATTAAACTTTTTGGGGTGTTTGTGGATAAATAATTACAGCGGCACTGGTCGATCGAAGGTTAAGCTACGCTCGGAGCTGGACCGTGGATGGGTGAATATTCATTAAAAATCAAGACTTCTCTGTGCCCCTGAAAGCACGTTAGGCCGTCGGTTACAGCTGACATTTGTAGAACTTTAACAGTCGTTACGGGTAATAAGGCCTCATTTACGGAGACGCGGGGCGTCTCGCGTCGCGTGTGGCGTGGCGTCTCGCGGCGCGTCGGACGTTTTTTCTGTTTACGGTGGGGCGGCGCGTGAAGCGGCACGCAAAATCGCACGCGTAAACACAAACTTATAGCAACATACGACCATGTTCATAGAGAAGCGAGACGGGAAGCGTGGCGGTGCCCGTCGCGGCGCCCGCGGCGAATCCTCTAGCGTGTAGCGAAGCACGCGGCGGGCATCGCGGCGGCGCACGCTCGCCTCGATCAAATCGACTAGTTTTATGTTGGCGAGAGATAGGAGCTTCATCGAGAATTGCCGCTGCGTGCGCCGCCGCGATAAACGCCGCGTGGGACGCGTCGGTGCCATCCGCGGGCTCGCCCGCTAAAAACGCCCTAATTCAAACTAACGCGTCTAAAATCGCTTCTCCGTAAACGCACTCATACAACGCCATATATTTGAATTCAGTGCGGGCCGCGCCGCTCAACGCAACGCGCGACGCCCCGCGTCTCCGTAAATGAGGCCTAAGAACCCCGAAAGTCTGACAACCAGTTTTATCATCATGCTTCCCAGTACTTAAATGGATTGCAGAGTTCAGAGTCGGTCCATAAAATAAAACACTAGTATTCAGCTGCACCCGGTTATAGTGGAAACTGGCTCCAACATACTTGTGAAAAGGCTAGGCAGATAATGAGGTTGTATTGAATTTTGTTCTACAGACAATATAAAACGGCAAATTCACAACATCCCATCAAATCACTTGAAATGAGATTAGAGAACAGTTTATTTGTAATAGGGTTTCAGAAACTGATGGTTAATAATAATGATAATATAATAATAATCTTTATTGACATAAATTATAACATACATCTTAATGAATTCCCTAGCTCCTGCGCTAGTGTACACTGTGTTACAGGAGCTAGTGTTTTCCCAAAAACAATGTTACAAGTCATTTATGTTAACGAAGACAAAAAAAAAAAGAAAAGATGAAGATAAAACAAACAAAAGTACTAAAAGAAGGAAATAAAATAAAACTAGGATTATAAGTAAACTAGTTATAACATATTTTGCAGAACAATAATGCAACAACAACAATAATGCAGCAACAACAGACATTAGTTTGATAGTTTATAAGCTATTTTAAATAACTCAACCACAGTTGGTAAATGGCTGGTTTTTTATAATTAATTTATATTTTTCATTTCGATATATATTTTATTTGTATTCACTAATTCATATATATTAATACATATATTTCTTTATATACATATTTGCATTTGTTATTTGTATTTATATTTATCTGTTTATGATATTTTTAATCCTTACATTATCATACTGATCTCTTCAAAGTTTCCCAATCATCTTTAATATTAAGTATTTATATAGCACTTTCAACTACCCAATGTATCTACCGTGGATAACTGTTATTGGCTACTCATGTAATCTTAGATAAGTACTTAGTTAAGAGTTGAATGCTGTTGTTATCCCTAAGAATAAATAAATAAATAAATAAACAATAATAATTTTAATTTGGTATTGTGTGCTCAGGCAATATGAACTCACACGTAGGGAATGCAATCTCGTACGAGATTTCCGCCTAGCGAGATCTCGCGAGACTCAAAACCCAGTCTCGCGAGATCTCGCAAATTACGGGATCTCGCGAGATTGGGAGAATCGCAATTAAAACATGCAAATGCTTGTTTTAAGAACTAGTAATTGACATGATATGTAATTAAACAGAAACTGCGTTGCTTAGTTATAAAAATAATGTAAGTTTTATTTAAAAAATCAACAGAGTACTTATTATTTTGTCTCTAACTCTAATAACATTTGTTTATGTCTATAATTATTATACCTACTGTAGCTAATCAGTTCAAATTCTTACAATATTGGTAACAAAACAATAATTATCTATATTTAGTCTTTTGTAAATTATTACTTTAGTTTCAATAATTAAGAGTAATAGGAACATTACTTATGGTAAATAAATACAACAAAACAAAAACATAACTTCACAAGTTCTTAAATAAATGTTGTGAGATCGTATTAAACAAATAAAAGAAGTTTAAAGTAGAAGTCAGATGAAGTTATCAAGGTACGGAAAGGCAAGTTAGTTTCTCTGGAAATGGCTTCTCAAAAAACACATCATGTCGAGAGTATCATCTGACAGACGACTTCGGATTTTGCAGGGTATTTGGCATGCAAAATCAGAAGTCGTCTGTCAGATGCGCCAGGCGCGGCCGCACGGCCGGCCAGGATTCTTTTCGCGCGCAGCCGCGCTATGAAATACACGTCGTCACGCTGCATTTGTCGATCTCGTTATCTCGCGAGATCTCGTACGAAATTTGACGAGATTCAATCTCGTAAAATATGGCCGAGATCTCGCGAGATCGGGATCTCGGCGAGACGAGATTGCATTCCCTACTCACACGTGTTAGTTGTAGTTGTGGCTTTAGGTATACATGGTCAGTGAACGGTTATAAGACTCGTATTCCAGAAATACTTGTTGAAGTGACTTTTAGTTTTATTAATAACATAGATTACTTATAAATAAATATCTCAAGTTGATAACTGTATAATTTACAATGTCGGCAGGTATGTTAATTTTAATATTACAATAATTTATTGTGACATGACTTCATATAACAAAGAAAAATAAATAAAACAAATTGCTTTTAACACTGAATTAACACCCTATCATGCTAAAGTGTAGGCCCGGTACCTATATCTTACTCGTATAATAAAGTAAAGATTTAATTTCTTGTTTGTATAAAAGGATTTTATTCTGAATTACATGGGGTATTCCTGGAAGCTCAACCATTTAGTTCCAGTCAATTTATGTTCGTATAAAACAGTCTATACAGGGTGTTTTGGGGATGAGTGTAGGCATTTTGCAGATGGATAGGGTCGGTCCATACGATTATTTTATAGTATGGGAACTATGGTCCGATATCCTTTAGTTTTTAAGTTATGGGCAAAAATTATTTGATTGTTTTTGCTACCGGAATAGTTGTAAGACTTTTAATTTATCGTGTGTTATGTGTTTAAATCGACAAATAATAAAAAAACTGTATTTAATATGAAATTGTGTTTATTTTTAGCTTCATAACCCAAAAAGTGTAAAGTATTCATAAAAAACAATTTTTGCCCATAACTTAAAAACTAAAGGATATCGGACCATAGTTCCCATACTATAAAATAATCGTATGGACCGACCCTATCCATCTGCAAAATGCCTACACTCATCCCCAAAACACCCTGTATATGTAAAGGGTGACTGGTAATTAGTGACCAATAACACATGATTCTATTCATGATTTCAATAAACTCTCCCAAAGAATTTTTTTATATACCTACACAATAACTTATAACACAAAAAAAAAACAAAAATGCTGTTTGAAATTCCACGAATCGGCACGATCTATCAGCTGATAGTCTGACCTCGGAATCTACTAATAGTAGCGTCACACGCTCCCCCGCCACCCCCACCGCCCCCGTTGTGCAGTACTGACGTAATTGAATTAATTGAAAGTTAATGATTATAAAAAAAAGTTTCTTTGGGAAAGTTATTCGTATCCATGAGTACAATCACGTGTTTAAGTATCGGTCACTAATAACCAGTCACCCTATATTTGATTAATCCTTCCTACCCCTCGCTCTCTAATTTTAAGCAGGGTTGCGCTTCGAGGAATAAAAAAAAAATATTTCTATTTTGATTTTGTGAGCGCAACTAATGGTTGCGCTTCGGTGTACAACTTAGTTGTGCTTCGATGGTTGCGCTTAGAAATGGTTGCGCTTCGAGGAATACCCCAATTACTTAACCGATATCAATCATAAATATTGTGTAAATAACTGTTTTAGCGCATCGAATTATATTATTATAAAAATACTGATGAACTAGTTATATTTTGATATTCATATACCGATCATATGCATAATGACATGTACCGGACATAAATCCAAGCTGCTACAGAGAAATTCTAGATGGAAAGACCCAGTAACAAGTCTCAGCTGATGGAGCACTTTCTACCACTAGGCGAACAACAACAAGGGCAACTCATAATAATTGACTGATAAGATCACCGTATATTTATTACATAAGTACGTACGTATCATTTTTTTAAACGTTACACTAGCTCGGACTAGGAATTGTTCCTTTGTCGTGTGTGTGTTTACAGATATTTAAACTAAAAGCTAACAAACACACAAACAGCCAGCACCAGAGCAAGTACATGTAGGTCATAGAAATATTTGTTCCGTGGTCAATAAATCGAACCCGTGACACACAGCGCAGCAGCCACATCTCTCAGCGTCAGCCGTATCGTAAAATCGATCTCGGCTGAAGCTAAACTCTTTATTTTTAAAGGGTGAGTATATATTGAGCCACATGTAATACATAGCTCAAAATTTGCTTAGAGATGTGGAGCGCCTGATAGAGGGAAAAGATGAAAGCAGAAGCCTGATTGGCAAGAGTTTTTGATTTACATAATGTAAAAAAATAGTTAAATGATTCATATTTCATGGCATTGAAAATTAGATGGTATAATTTGAGACAGACCAGCGAATTTGCCGTCTTTAGGTTGCTCAGTGTAGATTTATTTGGCACTCAAAGGCCAAGATTCACAGTAATTTGATGTAGAGGAAAGTATACGTTGCAAAGTGCCGATGCTTTTTTTAGTGCCTTAATAAGGCTATAATAATATTTGTATTTTTTGCCAATATATTCTACTTTTGTATTATTATGTAATTTACTGTACAAGTTTAAGACTTCTTGTCGATTTTTTTACTAATGCCATTTTCTCATTTGGATAGTAGCAGAAAAAAATGGGATTATGCATGGTGGGTTTGCCAAGTGATGAAAAAAACAAATAGTAGGAAAATTAGTTCATTTTATTTTAGTCGTTCCAGGGTGCGAAATTGTTTACCAGTAGCGAGCGATGGGTCCACCGGAGTAGGCAAAAGGAGCCACGGCCAGGCGCGAGCCAAGCACAGGTGCGGAGTAGGCGAGCGGGACTCTGTGGATCAGCGGTGAGGCGATCACATGGCTGAGAGGAGTGATCAGGGGAGCTGAGCGCTTCTTCAGGTAGTGGATACCACCGCTAAGAGCCTTGTTGGTGTAATGAGCGGCGCGGTCCAGGTTCACGTCCAGTGTGTCGAGTGGCCTGCCGTCAGCCGCAAGGATGTTGGCGGGCTGGCCTGGAGCGAGCGATAGCGGCCCTCTGTAGTTGTTGCCATACGGTGCCAGGAACGGTGCTGAGTAAGCAATGGGCGCGGTGTAGGAGAGAGGAGCAATAAAAGCAGCAGAGCGCTTCTTCAGTAGGTGAACGCCACCTTCGAGCGCCTTAGCTGTGAAGTGCGCGGAGCGGTCCAAGTTCACATCCAGGGTGTCAAGAGGCCTGCCGTCGGATGCAAGGATGTTGGCGGGCTGGCCGGGTGCCAGGGACAGCGGTCCTCTGTAGTTGTGGCCGTAGGGCGCCAATAACGACGCTGAGTAGGCGATGGGCGCCGAGTAGGCCCAGGGTGCGAAAGGCGCTAGTACGCTCGCGGTGGCCGCGGCCACCATGCAGGACAACACCACCAGCTTCAGCATTTTGTATGTAGAAATGGTCTGTGTTGTTATCACAGCTCAGATGCACTGATGCATGTGGACAGTAGCGTATGCCTTTTATATATTAGTACCTATAAGATAAGATTATTGACTTCACAGGCGTTGCCGGAACACATCGCTGGCCTTGGGAGGACAACTTTTGTACGAGAGAATAAAGTTCACTCGATCGCTCTTTATCAGTTTGTAAATAATGAAGAAATGAAGTAGTCAAATGTGAATTTAATATTACTGTAGGGACAGTTCGAATGGATGTCAACGGCAGATATTGTGAATATCAAAATGATGCACATATTGCAATTACATGGTCGGTTGCGAGCCGCGGCGTGACACCTCTATGTCAGGCGTGTATTATTATAGCCCTCACAATTTATTTTGGGGTTTGTTTTGTTAGGTATTTAATTCTCTAGTTGTTTTGGTTGATAAATAATAGATCAGTTCTATACATATAAAATGCAGCAAAGGCTTAGCTGACTACCGATTGAGCGAGAAACGCAGAAATCTTACGTTTATTATAAGGTTTATGATTACCTACCTACTTGTACGTACATATAAAAGTAGGTATACATTAATAAAAGGCGTTTATTTTACTAAGAAATATGAGGGAGCATACTGACTGTGACAGGGAAATTGTCCTTAAAACCTTAAGATTCTTCTTTGTAAAAACCATTTTAACGTAATCAAAAGTTTGGTCAAATGTGAGAATTCGCAGAAAACATTGACCTAATGAACGTATAATCACGTAGGTAAGATAGTTGCTATAGTAGAAAATCAAGTGTTCACTTTTTCCATTGAAAGGAGATTGCTCTCCGCCCATACATTGTTGGCGCTGGAGCCAAGAGCATCAGAAAATTATGTACCTATTACATTGTATTCTCTATCATGAGTAAACTCCTATAGGATCTTATTTTTATAGCGGACTAGCTGCAGAATAGATATATTTCCTAAAAAGGTTCAGATTTTAAGGTAAAAATTGTATCATAACAACGAATATTAGGTAGGGTAATTTCCCCGGTTTGCGGCCATATAAGCGAAGTTAAGACTTTCTTCTGAACTGACTTTCTTAAGAATAATCATTTATTTTACAGATCAAACAATCCAATTTGTTAGTAATACACAACTTAATAGTGTACCTAAGTACATACAATAACAATAATGTAATGTTATGTAATAATAATGTGTGTAATAATGTAATGTATTCAGTAAAAATATTTATTTTCATTATAGTCCAAAAGGTGGGTTATCTTTATCGTAAATAATCGTTTAGTTAGTAACAATCACACACTTTTCTAAACGATCACTAGAAAACCCTGAAAAATGATCATGATGCAATATGTTTTGATCACTTTATCATTATTCTAACTTCTTACATATGTGAAATAGAGTATGACCTCATTTATAAAGCATACTTAGGTTTTTCCTATCAGGTTTTTTTAAAATACACTGAGAGAAAAAACATCAATTATTCGATTCCGTTTTTTGATTACAAATTTACAATTTATTGCGCAGCCCTAGTGACATTTGGCAAAGGTGGCGGCTGGGTGGATGTTATTAGTCGCTTAAAATACTGTTTAATGTACATTTTGGCATACAGCTAGTCCGTGATGCAGAAGTATTTGCTTTGAACTTACATTATAAAAAGATATTTAATTATCGTATGTTCCGATACTCTTTAATGCACTGAGCCATTTATGTCATTGTCTTTTCTTTAGTTGGCCTCTTTTTCAGGGCGAAGTATAAGACTGAAAGCAGTTGAAACACGTTTACATTAGAAGTGAGATACCTACTTTTACTATTCATGATTTAAGAAGAAAATTCAAATATTATGTTTTTTCTTGTAGTACCAGTAGGCACTTCTAAAGGCTACGTAAGCACTATCTATGTAAATGAGACTATTTAACTAGGCTTTTAAATTAATATTTAGTGATCTATAGCCTAACTTAAACTACTAACACCGTGACACGTGCCCTTATGCCGATGTGGAGAGCATTCAGGTGACGTAATACAAACGACGTACGGGAGCCTGCTTAGCAACTAACTGTTTTCTCATTACAAGGATGTTCTATTGATTTTAGTAATATATGCGTATGGTAAAATTTCTGGTAGCCACTTGGTAACCACGAGCTTGTAGCTAAATAGCGACTGCCGCATGGTTTGATCTAAGATAAATCTACGCTTACCCTGTAAGGTCCGTGGATGGGTGATTCATTACATATCAATAGGCCAGAAAGCACGTTAAGCCAATGATAAAATAAGTAAAAAGGTTTATATAGGTTATAAGCGCTCAGCAACCGACACGTTAAAATGTGGCTAACTAGCCACACTTGACCTCACTGTGGCGTCGTGCCGTCAACTGACGCGTGCGTGCGTTAAGCTGTATACGCACTATGCGGCTACCCGCATGCGGGCACCCGATCCGGCTGCCCGCATGCGGGTAGCCGCATAGTGCGTATAAGCTCTTAGTGTGCCGTTTTTGAAGATCGAATGTTGTTTAGGTAACCTATCTACACCTTTTTTCTTATAATATTATTGCTTTAAGCCTTTTAAATAAACTTAATTTTATTTTTGAGTCATTAGAAGAAGTCAGAACCCTGAATGTCCAGTATGGCATAGGTATATGTATATAGGGTGACTGGTAATTGGTGACCTTAAACACGTGATTGTATTCATGATTTCAATAAACTTTCCCCAAACTCATATCTGTTATAATAATAATATAATATAATAATTTATTCAAGAAAATCATTGTTTACAAAAAGTGTACATTTAGCCAAACAATAGTATATAATTTATCCTACACAATTTATACTTAGTCTCTAGTTATAAACTAAAGTTAAAATATTTTTACTACAAGAGGAAAATTATACGTTAATTAGCGACCCACCTGCACTAGGTTTATTCAAACTTGTGTTTCAGGCCATCACTATACATTTCAGTAAAGTACAGACGACAGCGTGTGTTACCCCAATGTGTCAAATTTTCCCTATTGAATATGAACCTTATTCTGTTTGACAAACGTGATAGGATATTTTATCACTCCAAAGTTCAGTTTGTTTCATGATCTCAATTTTTTTTTGTATTTCTTCAAATTGTCGCAATATTTCAGAATTATTAGGATTAATTTCAGGAGATTCAGGGATGGATATATTGAATATATGATTAATAGGTGATATTTGTGGCAAAATAACTTTTGCACCAATATTAATTTTGCTAGACAGCCTTTTATTAGAATGGACAACGAAATTGTCCGCCTTTATCATGCAGCCTTCCTCCACATTCAACAGACCTGCATTCATCAATTTAGCGGCGGTAATTTCGCCGTCACAGAGAAGTTTAAAGTTGCATTCGTTGCAACAAAAATATAAAGTTGAAAAACGATCAAAGAAATTTGACACATTGGGTCAACTTGACGTGCTGGCGTCTGTACATTGGGATATAAATAAATTATAAGTAAAACTGATGAAACTAATAGACTATTAACAACCAAGAGAAAAAAACCTACTGGAACATTGATACCTAAAACTAATTTATATAAATATACAAAAATAAGTAACATACGAAGGAAATAAACAAATTATCATGACAAAACTTCTAGAAGTGGTTCTGTCTGTGTAATTGAGCAAAGTTAAATATTCTGATAACACTGTACTACATTGTCTAAAACTTATATTATGTACGTTTAGTACCTTGTTTATTCTGTTATATAGAATCGGTCCTAAAATACAAAAACAAATGAGAGATGAGGGATCCTCGAGGAATTGAGGGAACCCCTCTAAAAATATATATATAATATTTGGTGAAAAAAAACTGATGAAGAAGACAGGCAACGGAACTCTTCAACGCATAACAGCAAATCATTGCTATAGTCAGATGTCTATGCTATTTCCAGCTTTGAGCTTTGGTATTTCCATAACATACTATTACGCCCTTCTATTTTAAAAAGGGGGTCCCTTTTATAATGCAGAGATGTACAGATTAATGTTTAGATAGAACTTCTTTAGCAATTGTTAACCAAATTCAATGATTCATTCAATTTGAAACTAAAAATTGTAAAAAAAAACATTTTTACAAAAAAAAACAACCGACTTCTTAAAAAATCACTAACAGGTGAAAAATAACTCCAGTTTCGGAAGTGGGTGGCCAATAATGAACGAAACAAAACCACCAAAGCCACAGAGTTCCGAAACTGGAGTTATTTTTTTAAGAAGTCGGTTGTTTTTTTTATAAAAAAATTTTTTTTAATCGTTGTAAGTTAATAATTAATGACCTGGAAATTCAAACCAGTATCGAAAGAGTGTAGCGTATGTGAATTACATAATTGACAGCTAAACGTTTTTGACTTAATTTTATTTTAAAATGAAAAATAACCAAATGAATATAATAGTAATAGCCTCATAAAAAAAGAATGAAAATACAAGTCACGGCTGATAGACGTAATATAGACATCGACTGGTCTGTTCATCTATACTCCCTCCGAGTAGGTAGTTAACTAAAGGTAAACAATCTTGACCAGTCTTATACATAAACGCCTATTAATTAAATACAACTACTGTTTAAACAAATGTTTAACGTCCGATATTAATATTCTATCTCAATCCAAATCCCGCTCCTTTGTTTTTGACGGCTGCTTCTGATTGGACATCTTTAAGACTCGGATAGGCGAATTCGGTCGTTGATTGGTTACAGACAAAGATCGGGATCAAGATAACAACCGAGATAGATTATTAATATCCAGCATAAGTAATTGATCATGTAATCGTTTTTGTTGTATCTAATTTTATTTTTTAAACTGTGTTATTAACTAAAAATACATGTCAAAATTGTTACCTTTTGTTAACTACCTAATCGGATGGAGTATAGTGCTGGATGATATGCCGGAGGTCGTGGGTTTGTTTCCCACCCAAGACAAGTGTTTGTGTGATGAATTCTCATGTGTTGTGTCTAGGTGTCATTTGTTTTTCTTCTTAAAAACAAACTCAAAAACTCTCAACCAAACTCTCTCTCTATCTTTCTCTGTTCTTATCTATAAAATGTATGTATTTAGAAATGTTAATGTTTATCAGTTGTTTAGTACTCACAGCACAAGTTCTGCTTAGTTCAAGACTAGATGGCGTTGTTTGAAAAATGTGGATTACTATATTACTGTTATTATATTATTTATCGAGAATATTCCACAAAAAGCTTTGAAGATTCTTACCTATTCATTATCAACGACAACAATGCTTACTAAATAAGTGCTATAAACGGTACAGTTAGCATAAAGCTTTCATAACGTTCGTAACAAATTTGAAAACGGTTGTGGAAAAGGGGTTATTACAATTATTGTGTACAAATAAAGTGGGACAGTGTCTGGCGTCACGCGACACGTAAGAGGATTATTCAAATCATTTTCAACCCATACTCACAAGAAAACCTTTAAGAGTTGGGGAGGTAGCAACAGCGCCCCTCGTAACAAACCTTGTTAGTATCAAAATATATTATGTGTGACAATGAAATTAATAACAGAAGGTGTAGGTACGTCACACTTTGTAATGGTTCTTATTTGAACTGTTCATTGTTATAGATATTCCTAGAAACATTCGATATAGGATTAAACTGTTCTGTTTTTGACATAGCAACTATGTGGCCTGACATATCATATATCGCAGGTAAAGACTGGATGACTAAAAGCGAAAACAAAGAATTATGGAAGCAGCTGGAGGAGACCTTTACTCTCAGTGAGATTCATAATTAACTAACTATACTAACAAAAACACTATTAACTATCAACATTTGGAATGTCAAAACGGTATGCAAATAAAAAAGGCTTTATTATTATAACTATGTGGTCTCACACAACGTAGCATATTTGATGGTGATTTTCTAAACGATAGACTTTTAAGAATCGGAGAGTCTCGACTCTCCGATTATTAAAAGTTTTGTGAAAAAGACCATCACCAATCATTAATTTGTGAATGTTCATTTATCAATACGATTTTTCTTTTTCGTCTGTCTTCTTGTCTATTGTATTGTAACTAATAACACTTTTAATACGTAATGTTACTGTTTTAGGTACTAACACGCTGGATCATTGCTGTCAGAAAATAAAAAAATATTATTAAAATAATTATTTATAAAATAGGACAGAATAGAATAACACTATTCATTGGCTCGATTCCTACTCAGGACAAATGTTTGTGTGATGAGCACGATCATTTGTTCTGTGTCTGGGTGTAATTTATCCTATAATATGTATGTATTTAGAATATATAAGTATGTGTATCAGCTGTTTAGTACTCATAACACAAGCTCTGCTTAGCTTGGGACTAGATGGCGTTGTGTGAAAGTTTTGTAATATTTATTTATTTTATTTATTGTATACCATAAACAATTAAACACTAACAAATTATAACACAAAAGCTCTTTAAAATCAATGCATCTTAATCCCTCGTGACATTTTCATTGGTAAGTCTACACAATCAAGTATCTCGCGGTTTACTTTGACATTTATTTCTTAGCGTGTTGATATTTTGCATGCAGGGGCGTTGACGGCATCGGCTCGTATACTTTTGTTGGATCGTTGGCATATGTTTTGCAACAAAAGCATTAAGACGATGATGAACTGACCAGGCGGGGGACGACCTTGTGGATTTAAAATATCAGCTTCCTGATCGGCCGACTTGCACCGGTTTGCAAAACGAGATCGCCCTTAGCTTTAGTGAATACTTTCTATAAATACGAAGGGACTCATTGTCAAGGCATCAGTCGTTCATCCGAGCAACCAACAATACAGACCAACATGTTCAAGCTGGTGGTATTGTGTGCCTTCTTCGCCGCGGCGGCCGCTAAGCCCGGTGCCCTAATCGCGTCGCCCATCACTCAATACTCGACCTTCCTGACACCTGGAGCGACGACCATTACAAGACAGGACAGCAGCGTGATCCATCCCTCGCCGTTCTTCTACCAGGCTCCTTTGGCGTACACCCACTTCATCAAGAAGCGCTCAGCGCAGTTCCCTCTGACGTACGCCGCGCCCGCTACCTACTACCCTAACTACTATGCCGCGACTACATACAACGCGCCGCTGTTCCATAGCTCCCAAATCCTGCCAGCGTCTATCGGATCGGTGCCTGCCGTGCACCTTATCAAGAAGAGGTCTGCTCCTCTGTTTTCTGCCGCCGCCTACTACGCGCCCAGCACCTACGCAGCCACCTCTCCACTTCTGGCGTCCACGTACACCGCGACCTCTCCTATCTACGCCCACTCTCCCCTGATCTCTCATCCCCTTTACACCCATCTGATTAAGAAGCGGTCAGCTGGTCTATTGAATACTTTCATCGCTCCCTCTTCCTACTCCCATCAGTCAAGATTTGACCTGCAAACTTCTCACACCCCCTTGTCTTCCATATCCTATGCTTCCCCAGCCATCACCTACTCCAGCCCTCTCGCTTACTCTAACTCCCTGGCTTTATCTCATTTGTACTAAATGGGAATATGTCACAGCCTACAGCGTCTTTGACCTTCCACAATGTAAGAAGACTGTAAATCCAAAATTGTCCACAATCTAAAATAGTGTTCTCAATGTACATATTGTTCATGACAGATTAAATAAATTCTGGAATTTATAAATGAAACTTTTATTTAATGTATTAAAATGCTCCTTGATCCTATAAAATTATTTATTACCATAATTTATTAACACGCTTCACGCATAAAAGGATATAAATTCACAGTTGGCAGAAATTTAAAGCATACTTACTAATAGAAATTCAATTGTTTTACCATCTATTATACGAGTACATCGCTATGTGTTAAAGTGTGGCTTAAGTCACTTATTCTGACCGAACAAGTCTGTATAGCCTACACTAACATAGTACTTTGGACCTTGATAATTATAAAATAATTCATTTTGAGTTTGTACTGACACTGAGTAACAATTGCAAGCAGCGACCATGAACTTAACTTTATGTATGGGTATCAGTTTTACTAGCTATTTACTATAGCTAATATGCTCTTATTGATCTATGTAGTTTCTTATTCTCTAAAGAGAATAAAAATCCAAAACAGGTACCTAACCTTAGTAGCCTATGTGGCCTTTGAACAATTACTTGACAACTATTTGGCGTTTTACAAGCTTCTATCACCGCACAACCCAAATCTACTAAAATGGAGGCAAAGAAAACCCAAAATTACGCCAATTGCCAGATTTTTACTTGTGTTGATCAAGAGAAAACTGTGAGCGATTTCACCGAACACAAAGTAAGAATATTATAGAAAATTAATTAGTATTCGAAGCTCACGTTTACGTCGAAGATGTAAGAAGCGGCACTAATGCACCCTTCGCAGTCACGTGTACTAAATACGTGTTGTATTGTGGTTAAGTACTCACACATTTCCTCAACTATACCGAACAAAGAAGTTTTTTGCTCGAGCATCCACACAATAGGCATGTATTGTAAACACTTCAAACACCACCAACATTGGTCGTTTTTGTTATTGTTTGTTAATTATTTGCCTTTGGACACAAATATTGGCCACATTTTCACTACCATTACTTTATTTGCGGTTCTAAATGGGAGAAAGTATGCGGAAATCTCTCAGTGGTTGTTGAAGTTGATTCAACGTGGTCTATTGTTTACTCAGCACCAATCTTCATTGCGAAGCGCATAAAGTTGCTTTTTATGAAAATACAATTGGTTCAAATGTGTACAATGTTCGAAATCGGAATTAGTAATATACTGAGACTGAAGAAGCATTTCACACATTGTAATATTTTGGCGAATATAAATTGTTTGTTTGAAGTACCAGGTTCAACTGACAACATGATAAATAGTAAACAACAATACAATTACAATTTTAACAGCTTGTTTCTGTCCCAACTGCAGGACAAACGTCTTTCCTCAAACAGAGAAGGCCACCACACTTGCTTGAATCACTTTCACTTGAATCACCACACTTGTTCATGGCGGGTTGGCAATTTTAGACTTATACTACTAATTATAACTGTCTCGTTGGTCGACCGCCGAGCTTGAGGTCCTGCAGTGCGATTCTGGCGTAATATCACCGCGTGAATCGTGAATGAATTGAACTGTCATTGTATACTAATGCTGGGCATTCTCAGTTCACTTCACTCAAGTTTTCACGCGGTGACTTTTACTGAAGTGACCGGCAGGAGTCTGAATTTGTGGCTATTTGATTGCAATATGCTCGCCTTAGAGGGCGAGAATACATGGGACTTAAACTTAACTGATGAAATGTCTCCTGCCAACTGACCTGAATACCTATGTTCTTTGTAAATGGACCTCTGCCTTACCATCTGTCATGTTATAAACCTTTCAATCGTGTCAATTAGAGACACAATAGAAAGACACTGACAGCGCGGAACCCGGCGCTCGCTTGGGCTTTAACACTTTGAGCTGAGCAACGTTATAATACGTAAAATTTGATAAACGCTATTAGACACAATGTTTAATCACGTCAGTAAAAATTATGTCTTTCTTCAAAGAACGTGTATAAACGGCTGAGGCTTATACAAAACCCTTAAAGCTACGTCATCGTGCCGTATCACTTTAAATTTTGGGACTGTTAGCACCACTCCAGGTTAGTTTATTTGTGCACTTTATAGGGCTACTCGCACACATACATTCTAATTACGCATACATTCTCACGCATGGATAAACATCGACGTGTAGTAGCGGTTGTGTCACATTTCATAAATTATCTTTGGTTGTATGAAAAACAGAACGTCGTACTTATTTTGTATGAGAAAATAGTGCGCCGCGCAACAAACATTTGAATACCCAGATGCTCAGCTGAAAGTGTTAATGAATTAATTATATTAAAAGTACAGGTTTTGGTGTCTATAATGTCTAAGGTAAACTTAGAGAGTCTCCCCCTTTTCGTGTGGTCAGTGAGTAGCCTCGTGTCAGAGTTTATGCCACTCCTGGGCCTCTGGTTCGGCTTCACATGCTGAGAAATATCTCTCAGGCTATGTTTTCTTTCACCATTTTTAAAGCAAGTGATAATTTTACAAAACGCACATGAATCCGAAAAGTTACAGGTGCGTGCATTGGGTTTTCGAATTCGAGACGTACGACTGTACACTACCTATTCACTGCTAACTTAGAAAGTACATAATGTGATTTGAAAAAGTTACATTGGTAGTTTCAATTAATTTATAATTTTTGAATAACGTAGAGGGGGAGAGATTTAATTAAATTTTGTGTCTACTGTCAAAACTTATTTATTACATCACACAAAATAACTTAACTTAACTCTAAAAATGCTAAGCCTACATTATTACTAACTACAAATTATTCAGTCTGCTACACATTACATTTTAAATAATAATACAAATAATTAAATAATTTACTTTATGAAACAATAATCAACAATTTTATTTACTAGATTTTATTCTGATACAGGGCAAATTTTGGTTCCCGAGCTAAATTTTTGCAGGGTGTGAGTTTGAACTTTTAATGTAAGACTAATTCTGTAATCACCAAATAACGTTAAAGGTTATTCATATTCATTGGCATTACACTAAAATTTGCCCGGTTATTGAAAACTGACCCTGTAATACTTAGCGCTTTGCTTATTTTCTTTAAATAAATAAATATAATACAACACATTCAAGCTTCTGTGGCATCATCCAATGTCGATTCATCAGTTGTAGTCTTTACTTGGTTGTTGTCATCGTAAGCTATTATAATGTAGTTTTTATCACTAATTTCTTGTTTTTCTTGCTCAAAAATTAATGTTGGTGTTGTACTCTGAACGTCTTTATCATATTTTTCCTCCACATTTCGTTCCGCTGCTACCTCATTTTGTGCATTTTCTTCTTGAACTTTATCAATCGAAATAGGATGTTCGAGGGCTCTTGCCAACGGTAGATTATGAAAAAAGCTCAATGCTACCGGTGTTAATATAGCATCCGCAGCGAATACTGGCGTTATCACTGTTTCTCGAGGCTTATCACCATGTTGGTGACTGGCATACAACGTTGTTGCTGGACTGTATATCAACGGGCCTGCTACAAAACCAGGACTATGCTTGATATCGATTCTGGATTGGTGAGATACTGCACTGGGCGCCGCGTATATTAGAGGAACTAATTGTCCGCGCACTGCACACATTGTACTCACAAGTAAAAGTATTGTAATCATTTTGTTTGTTGCACTAAACCTGAAGTGTATACGAAAGCCAGATGGGATGTTACTTTATAGCTGCATAACGGTAGTTATTACGTAGTGCGCCGGCGCAACAGGTTCAAGTTCTCGGCCGCATCTCTGAGCCGGGTCGTTGCGTCAGTGCGGTGGCCCCGGGGCACTGGCCGGATTGAGATGCATTACAACTAACATACTCGTATATTACCATTTATGATGGATGCGCTATTACATAATACCACGTTGATGAATCAGAGTTATAATATATTCGTAGAATTGTTATTGCGCGTGTTTATTCAAAGTCAATTCAGGGTCTATTGTAAGAAAGGCGAACACGTTGTTATGAACACGTACATTATCTATTGTATTTATAAAAACCAATTCAGTTCGAATAAACTGGCGAATTCCAACTTTTTTGTGAGAACAATCACAATGTTCAATAGAACGCCGCATGTATTAATAGCTTTGATCCTGTCACTCTGAATCAGCATTTGGGGTATAAGAAGGTAACCCTTGAGTTCTAATGTCAGTCAGCTTCTACAGTTTGTTGAGATTTGTGATCGCGAAGTAATAATTTGAAGATGTTACGAGTTGTCGTGTTGTTTGCATCCCTTTCCTTGTGCCATGCAGTGCCAGTAGTGGCCCATCACGCTGCAGTGGTCGCCCCAGTGGTTGCAGGTTATGCTGGTCACGGTTACGGTGGACATGGATATGGAGGATACGGCTACGGAGGACTTGGAGGCCACGGAGGTCTTGGCTACGGTGGAGGGCTTGGAGGCCACGGCAGTCTTGGCTACGGAGGTCTTGGTCACGCAGGACTTGGTTATGCAGGCCTCGGTCATGGAGGCATTGGTCATGGAGGATTCGGTCTTGGAGGACTCGGTCACGCAGGCTTAGGTCACGCAGGCCTCGGTCATGGCGGACTTGGTTATGCTGGATATGGCGGCATTGGAGGACACAATCACGCCGGTCATGGACACCATATCCTAAAGCGGTCACCTCATCTCGTTGCTCCACTGGCTCATGTTGCTCACGTGGCTCATGTCGCACCCGTGGCGGTTTCCCACCAGTCTCGTTTGGACGTGCAACATTCGCCAGCTGTCATCGCTACTTCTGTTGTGGCACCCGTCGTGGCTCCAGTGCTGCATGCCGCACCGCTTCTGCATAAGTCCTTCGTCGCAGGACCTCTGCACTTCGGTGGAGGCTACGGAGGTGGTTTCGGAGGTGTTTATGGAGGTGGTTATGGAGGTGGCCTAGGAGGTGGCCACTACGGTCATGGCTATGGCCATGGTCACTACTAGTCGTGACATTTCTGAAATAAATCAATCAGTGATGTAAAAATGTTGGTGTGAACCGTGCAATTTTGTTATGTATGTAGCTGTAAGTCTGCAAATAAAAAAGTCATAATTATTAAAATGGTATTATTGAACTCTGCATGTTGATTGAAATTCAATGTTTTAAACACCATCATGATACATGTATTTAGGTATTTTTAATCCTACAGTTCACAACACTAAAATGTAATACGATACATCTATATATATATATATATATACTTATAATAAATCTGTAGAAGTAAAATTTCTGTACATTGAAAATATCAAAAAAATAAATAGCAGGGGGTGTTACTAGACCGACACCGAACCCAAAAATATGATTTAAAATTTTTTTGTCTGTCTGTCTGTCTGTCTGTCTGTCTGTATGTTCAGGTATCACGCAAAAACTACCGGTTCGATTACGATGAAACTTGGTATACTTATTCTTTAATATCCTGGGCACCACACTGGGTACTTTTTATCCCGGAAAAACAAACTAAATTTTGCGGTTCGATCCCTAGACCCGACTACTGTACCAACCGCAAATAATAAGTTTGTCGTAGGTTACGTCACCCGCAGTGGAGTTCACCAAGGGGCGCTGCACACGGCTAAGATATTATAATATTTTATCTTAAGATACAATATCGCTCGCTATACAATTCAATGGGCTATCACACACTACGAAGATAATTATGTACATTGAATATATATTCAAAATTAATATTGGAGGATGATTGGTGATTGATACTGATGCCAAAAATGCAATCAGTAAAAGTTTTGTCTGTCTGTCTGTCTGTATGTGCACGCATAGTTCAAAAACTATTCTAGGGATTTTAACCAAACTTGGTACGGTTGTAATCAATACGCCTGGGCAGGTTGATCTTAGTCTCAGTTGTTTTACACATGGTCATTTGTACGGCGCTCTTTCCCGGGTCAATGGTTCCAGAAATCTTTATGCCTACATACCGGAAGGATCAACTTTGAAAGTAGTATCCGGAAGTATTATGCTAAAATTATTACGTTTATATATCAACGCACGCACAGCCCAAACCGCTGGTATTAGAGACATGAAACTTGAAGGGGTGTTCTTAGTGAAGAGTAGGTAAGTATCCACTACAAAACGATTTTTGGAAATTCAGCCTTTAAAGGAAAAACATAGGGGACGGAAGTTCGACAACCACGCGGGCGAAGCCGCGGGCAAAAGCTATTTACAATATAGGTTCCAAAAAAATACTTTACTTTTGAATATAGATTTTTGAGGTGATAAGTGAATGTGGGAAACTATACACAGAACATTAAATAAACCCGCCTAAAAGCATGTCGTATTGAAACACAGAGAAATAATCACGATCGTTATAGGAGAGCCTCCATAGAAGCAACTTTAATGTTATAGTTTTATTAAGAGACTATAGAAATAAATACTAATACACTCTTTAAAAAATTCAACTGTCTAACTATTGTTGTGCATGAGATACAGAGACCCGTGAGAGGTACCTTTTGTCCTCCTCCTCCAAATGCTCATGCCATTTACCTATTATATTAGAAACTTAACCGGAACAGAATACCTACCTAATCTAAAAACACTCAAGGACAGTTAAAATTAGTTTATTCTCACACCACTTAAACGACCTTAGATTTTAATTGGGTTTATTTTGCTACAGCTGCTAGTATGAACACTAGAACCATTTAACGGTGCATAAATTTATAGGCATGCTTACGTGATCGTGAAAACAAGGTGTTTATATTAAAGTTCCGCAATCAAACTGTAGGTGAGCTTATTCATAGTTAACATGATGTATTTTTAACAATAGGAATTTATTTGTCGAGATTACAAGCAATGTGTTGTTGTTATTGTTGTAAAGCTTGTAACACCCTATACTAGCCCTTAAAGTTATAATTTGCAAGTTTTATAGTGTACAATCTTTTCTATTGTATTCTATGGTTTAATCAATATCATATTTAGTTGCTTTGAGGTAAACCCTGAAACGTTTTATGATTATTTTGTTTTTCTGAAGTGAAGAAACGTAGGTGAGACTTGTGCTATAATCCTTTCAAAGGATCTTATTATAATTATAATTCTTAGCACGTGTAACCATATTTTTAACGGTAGCTTTTAGCTTTTAGTTACTCTAATGATAAACCTACTCGTAAGTAGTACGTCAAATTCACGAAAATAGGTTGTGGTCAAAATGTAGGAAAATAAAAGATAAAAGTAAAATACAATCGTTTTATTCGGCAGTGATAAATTTGTTACATAATAATTGTCGGTTTTTTACGGATTTTTCAAGGTTCTAGGTTTGTTTACTGGGATAGTTTAGTAAGGGTGGACACTGAGTGCTTTAGGGTATACTGAAGAGTAGGCGAGGGGAGAGTAGGGGTAGGCAGAGTAGGCGGATACGACAGGAGACGAGTAGGCAGAGACAACAGCGGGGCTATGGTAGGCGGACACAAGGGGGCTCGAGTAGCCGTAAGGGGATACCACCGAGCTGTATGCCACGGGGGCGACGCCGACGGACCGCTTGCGGAGGTGGTGGAAGCCAGACAGAGCCTTAGCCTGGTAGTGGGCGGCACGGGCGGCGACTACCTCAGGGGTGTCGAGGGGCACTCCGTTGACGGCATCCAGGACGACGGCGGGTGAGTGAGGAGCCTGGGCGAGGGCGACGTGGGATCCGTAGACAGCGGGCGCAGCGTAGACAGCAGGAGCAGAGTAGACAGCGGGGGCAGAGTAGACAGCGGGGGCAGAGTATACAGCAGGTGCAGCGTACACGGCAGGGGAGCCATGGACCACGCTGGAGCTGTACTGCGACACCGAGCTGGAGGCAGGCTGCACCACGGCACTGTAGGCCACAGGCGCCAACACGCTGGGCTTAGCGGCAGCCAAAGCCGCGACAGAGAGCAACACCACCAGCTTGTACATTGTGAAGTGGTCTGTGTTGTTAACGAACTGGAGAAGTTGGATCAACTGATGTCTAACACACTGTGACGGATCCTTTTATACGAAGCGTTGAGCAAGTACTCATTACCAAAACATGTGCTGCCCGAACAACCTTCAAAACCACTATCTATGCCTTGATATTTAAGCCACCTAATATTTTTATTCCAGCAAGATTTTTTGTCACATGTGATTAGTTTCCGGAATGGTTTCGCAGATAGTGACAAGTGTTGCGTGAAGTCCAAGGTGTGCATTACATTACTGGTGGACAATGGATTTATTTAATTCTTTCTTGTACTATGTGGGTGATACGGGAAAAACATATTAGTGTACACTCAAAACTCTGATTTTATTATTTTACTATTATTTTGACTGACGCGAACGTGCTGAATGTTCAGCTCAAAGTAAGAAGTATTTTCAGAAAAATAATTACTTCTGTCATGAAAAGTATTTTTTTTTCATTTAGGTATTGTATGCGAACTGCTAAAGTAAAGGTTGATTTCAATGCCACTGAATATAATACGCTGATTGAAATGAATAAACCTGCTACATTGGGAATTTTGATCCATCGAAAACATATCATGTAACAGGGTCCATTTTGACTGATATTAAATTTACTAATGAATTTTAAACACTGCTTTTCAATTAGTTTTTACGTTCTGTAGTTCAAAATAATTTCTATAAATTACTCTAAAAAAATAGAAAAGTTTTGAAATATCCTATCTTTTTACGGCTGTTTTCGTTAGTAGTAACTATACTAACTTATCAAAAAGTTACTTTCGTAATTTATCTACTCAAGTAGAATCATAAATAGTTGAATTATTTTTGTAAAATAACAAGGCCCTAACGCTAATTACAGTTTTGCATTGAATTGCAATTGAGGTCTTTAATTTTTTTTAATGTTACTGGAGTAGAACAGAATGTTGGTAACGGTTAAGTCAAAAATCAGTCAGTTTTATCAAGTCTTACTCATTTGTGGACATAACATACCATTCGACAGATATCATAAAGTCTAGAGTAATACGGGGCGAGCCATCAATATGAGCACAATTCCAGACTACAAGCTGCAAATAATTGTGTACATATTGTGAACGTATCATTGTCTTAAAATAACCTAAGTTAAATTAGATTAAAATACACAATCCATATTTCAGAATTTGTTTCCAGAATTTTCTTCTAGTATTATTGTCGGATATTTGTTAATATTAGTCTAATCTCTTCTGTCAGCAATTCCATCTAGGCATTCATTCAAAATGTCAAGCATTCGTCGAGCTATCGCTGGCCAAAGCTTTTAAACTTAGGCAGTGGGCACACCGGAGACCAAATAGTTTTCTGTAGTAGATGAAGCGTTGTCTAGTGTTATATTAGTTGTTTTTGCCGATAGCTTCTGCTTATCATCACCCCCATTTTTTTTGGCGGTGGGGTGTTAAAATGTATTCCACCCGGGGGTCGTGGGATCGGATGATTCTTCCACAACATCGTTAACTTCATATCATTTTCCATATAAATATGGGGTTGGTCCAGCATAACTTCTTTCATACATTTATGTAATACTAGCGACCCGCCCCGGCTTCGCACGGGTGCAATACTAATACACAATTGGCGAACTTAAAGTATGCCCGTTTTGCGGAGAGATTATCTCTCCGCAAAACGTTAGGTGAAGTAAGCCTGAAGCCAATTGTCAATATCTAGCATATTACTGGTTTCATAACTTAACTTACTCATAAAAAAAAGAATTTCCAAAAAGTTTTTACCACCAAAACATTTCATGTAAAATGTTGCCAAGACCACATAAGGTTTGCCTTGTGAAAAAGATATCAGATCTCATGTAGAGCCAAGCTTCTATCTACTATGGAAGTTGTGGAATATTATTATTATTAAATTATACGCAAACATCAATCTCCTACATCCTATTACTGAAAAGCTTAATACGTTGTCAGGAAGCCCTTGGAATGTGTTAATTTGATTTTATGAGTAAAGAAAAGTATACATTACATCCTTTAAATTTATTTATTTACACTCCTTTTTATCATCATTTTGCCGTTCGTGACATCTGAACCGAAGAATAGTTCTTCGTTATCGTGGTGACGTTCACCAGGGGTGCACGCCGTACGCCTTGGTGATCAGAGGAGTGGAGAAAGCGATGGGCGCGGAGTACGCCAGAGGAGCGGCGTGCACGGAGGACAGCAAGGGGGCAGACGCGTAAGTGGAGATCACAGGGGAAGACAGGTGGGTGGACAGCAGCGGCGATGCGTACAGAGTAGCGGATCGCTTCTTGATGAGGTGAGCACCAGCCAGAGCCTTAGCTTCGAAGTGGGCGGCACGAGCAGCGACCACTTCAGGTGTGTCCCAGGGTACAGCATGGCCAGCGATGGCGGCGGGTGCAGCGTAGGCAGCGGTAAATGCGGGAGCAGCGTACGCGGTCTTCAAGAAGGTAGGTGCTACGGCGCCGGCAAGGATGGGCGTGTTGTAACCAAGAGAAGCTGCACCGTAAGCGATGCCGACGGGAGCGCTGTAGGCAAGAGGGGCGGACACCACGGTGCTGCTGATGGCCGGCGTTGACTTGATGTCGATGCGGGACTGGCTGGAGACGGCAGCGGGGGCGATGGCGGCAGTAGCGATGGCTGGAGCAGCAATCACAGCAGGCTCGGAGATTACAGTACGAGCAATTGGCTCAATTGATGTTGATATCACCGCTGGCGACGACTTGATATCCAGGCGAGATTGGCTGGACACTGCTGATGCACCGATAGCCGCAGGAGCGGCGTAAACGGTGGGTGCAGAGTAGAGGGCGGGTGCGGCGTAGGCAGCTGGTGCGGAGTAGATGGCAGGTGCGGCGTACGCGGCACCAGCACTGATGATTGGCGCCGAGTACGATGTCAACAGAGGCTCCAGTCCCGAAGGCTTTCCAGCGACGAGCGCCACCACAGATAAGAACACCACCAGCGAATTCATCGTGGTCTGTGTATATTCAGATGTGAACGACAAAGGAATGAGATGAAACTGATGCTTTCTTTTGGTTTGCGAATGTATTTATACTGCCCGCGATGTCCTGAAATGAAAGTCAAGTTCGACAAGTTTCGTGTCAGTACACGCATTAAGTTCATTTTACTACATTATTTTGTAAAATTTTGTACTGGAAGTGGGAACGGACAATTCTTCCGCCACATCGTTATCCTCAAACCATTATCCAAATAACTTTGGGGTCGGTCCAACATATCTTTTTCTTCCTTCGAATTGGCAATAATGGTGACACCTTAATTATCGTCATAACATCTTTTTTCAATTTTATCCAATTTGTGGGTCTTTTTCTACTCTTACTATAAACCTGTTTTGTAGCCAGTATGCGCGTCACAGCGTGACATCATTGTTTTCATAAAGCGATACTCAGACTATTGACTGACTTGACGTTATCACGTCTGTTCAAAGCCTTAAAGTCCTGCATGGTCTGTCAAATGTGTCACGCTTTATTATCTAAGTAGCACACTCTAAGTTTGAGTGATAGCATCAACAAGTCGGCATTGTGTACATAAATGTCAGTATCTTGGCACGCAGGCCTATTTAATTACTTCATAAAAAGACAAACTTGACATTTATAGTGCAGAATATTTCGTGCATGTTTTATTAGATTGTAAAGGTTTGCCACAGACTTACAATGCAGCTGACTTGCTGTGCTATTTGACGCCATGTATGTAAAGGCTGTGAAAATGGTACTCATGCTGAATTTCAACAGATGCTGTAGTTTTTACGGGGCCTAATATTTTTTAAAGAAACCTTAACAAATTCCTTCACGCCTGCATTTGCCGAAGGATAGAGCAGAGTTGGACTTTCGAGTATATTAACACTCACACACATGTAAGTAGGAGGCGAGCTTATTGATATTAACCGAGAGAAAAAAAAACAACAAATACAAACACAAAAACAGACTTCAGGGTGCTATTCAGTAAATTTAAGTCTTCATGTATTAAATAAATAACACTTTATCTGACCTGAAAATCGAATCCAAAGCTAAACGAGTTAAGTAGCCAAAGGAATCATACAAATAATATCTGCCTTGATTTAGTGTGAGTATGGACAACCTTTCTTTTGGGTCTTACTTACCCATGTCTGCGAAATAGTTCTCACATGCTTTCCTAATACATAGAATAGTGAAAACTTGTTATATATCACTCCTTATTGTTGTTATGACGCGGTCGATTTTGTTAAAATCACCCCACAGAACGTTAGGTGAAGTAAGCGAAAGTCAACTGTCAATATCCACGCTGAACGTTAGCGCTGACGGTCAGTGGGTTGATCGTTAACACCAACCTGTTGCAGGCAGATCAGAATGTTTTAGTATCCCGTTTAAGACTCTTATAAAGGCGCGCACAGTACACCACTTTTCAATCACGTCATCAACTATTCCCTGACAGCTGTCAGCGCAAAGATTCAGCGTGATTCAAAAACATACATATCTACTATCAGCGTTGACGGCAGCGTGATAAGAACATCAGCCTTAGTATCGCCTGACTATTCTCTTTGCCTGCATTTTCTCGCGGAGATTTTGACAAAATAGCACAATGTAACTGTTGTAAAATATTTTCGGAACCCAAGAGTAACTTTATAATCATGTGCCTTAAATTACTCATAAAAAAATAAGAATTTTCAAAAAGTTTTAATTGATCTCTGAATCAAAAAACTTCGACTGAAATAAAACAAATAACACGGATCACGCTTTCAAAGTTTTTGTCTTGTTAACTGCGCAATTATATTTTGAAAACATAATTAGAAAAGTATAATCTTGTGGAAAACATTTTATGTGTATGGAAGTCTAAAATTTTTCAGACTTCCTGATTTTTGGGAAACGTAATGCTAAGTTATGAATCAGTACTGTTATGTAACTGTTAAGTATACTGTATTTCATTGAATGTTTTTCCTCTCACAAATAAAATATCCTTAAATATGTTTGATAAGTTCTTGAGGTTTCCCTTTTATTTGTTATTAGATACCTTTTGCCTTTTTATACTATATTAGAAAGAACATCATTCTTAATAATTAATTACGATCTAGCCTAAAAGACTAATAAGCAATTAAATTCAAACTTAATATTATTATGTTACGTGATAGATTATTTTAAAAACTAAGAATAGTGTCTACTTGCACTTTAACTCAAGTCCTTAGCACTTTCTTAAAGTCTGAATTATTTATGAAAAACACTATGTTCATGTGTTATATGTATAGCTCAACATTGTTACTATTATTCATTCACTTCTACACTACACTAATTCAAAAGGTTTAGTTCTTTTTAGCCTACGCACTAAGTCTGTGTTGTCTAGCAGCTATATAGCCTCAACATTCACGTGTCGATGTAGTGTGTGTTCGTGCCTTTTATGTAGGTAAAATTAAGGGAACCATTTTCTAACGAGTTAACTTATGCGCAAATGTCAATTTCTTGGAATGTACTATTGCTGAAAAGCTTAATACGTTGTCAGCAATCCTTTGGAATGTGTTAAATTGATAAAATAAAAATAGAAATTACATCCTATAAATTTATTTATTTACAAGCCTTTTTATCATCATTTTGCCATTCGGGACATCTGAACCGAAGAATAGTTCTTCGTTATCGTGGTGACGTTCACCAGGGGTGCACGCCGTACGCCTTGGTGATCAGAGGAGTGGAGAAAGCGATGGGCGCGGAGTACGCCAGAGGAGCGGCGTGCACGGAGGACAGCAAGGGGGCAGACGCGTACGTGGAGATCACAGGGGAAGACAGGTGGGTGGACAGCAGCGGCGATGCGTACAGAGTGGCGGATCGCTTCTTGATGAGGTGAGCACCAGCCAGAGCCTTAGCTTCGAAGTGGGCGGCACGAGCAGCGACCACTTCAGGTGTGTCCCAGGGTACAGCATGGCCAGCGATGGCGGCGGGTGCAGCGTAGGCAGCGGTCAATGCGGGAGCAGCGTACGCGGTCTTCAAGAAGGTAGGTGCTACGGCGCCGGCAAGGATGGGCGCGTTGTAACCAAGAGAAGCTGCACCGTAAGCGATGCCGACGGGAGCGCTGTAGGCAAGAGGGGCGGACACCACGGTGCTGCTGATGGCGGGCGTTGACTTGATGTCGATGCGGGACTGGCTGGAGACGGCAGCGGGGGCGATGGCGGCAGTAGCGATGGCTGGAGTAGCAATCACAGCAGGCTCGGAGATTACTGTACGAGCAATTGGCTCAATTGATGTTGATATCACCGCTGGCGACGACTTGATGTCCAGGCGAGATTGGCTGGACACTGCTGATGCACCGATAGCCGCAGGAGCGGCGTAAACGGAGGGTGCAGAGTAGAGGGCGGGTGCGGCGTACGCAGCTGGTGCGGAGTAGATGGCAGGTGCGGCGTACGCGGCACCAGCACTGATGATTGGCGCCGAGTACGATGTCAACAGAGGCTCCAGTCCCGAAGGCTTTCCAGCGACGAGCGCCACCACAGATAAGAACACCACCAGCGAATTCATCGTGGTCTGTGTATATTCAGATGTGAACGACAAAGGAATGAGATGAAACTGATGCTTTCTTTTGGTTTGCGAATGTATTTATACTGCCCGCGATGTACTAAATGAAAGTCAAGTTCGACAAGTTTCGTGTCAGTACACGCAATAAGTTCATTTTATTACATTATTTTGTAAGTTTTTGTACTGTAAGTTGGAACAATAAATCGAGTTTTACATAATTATAAATAAGTTGTTGTGTTCCCGAATGATCTTGAACACAGTTATGTATGCCGTTCCAAACTTAATATTACATGATGCGCCCTACAGTGGTAAGATTATGGCAGCTAGTACAGATGAGCACTTAAAATATAGTGTACTTTAAAATTACAAGTTATAATTGTGCTGTGGTGTTTAGCCTTTTGATCTACCTTTAAAATTAATTAAAGCATTTGAAAATAAAACTCCCAAATTTAGTGTTCATGCTAGATTTTTTTGACGTAGTAAGGTGAAAGTTCTGGTGAAAGAAGGAATTGCCTCCCTTCAGTCATTTAAAGTTTAATCAAGGGCATGAATTAGTTACATTTAGATTCAGAAGCGTTCTAGCGATAAGGCTGCACATTGTAACATCCTATGTAGCTCTTAAGTTATTATCTGTTAGTTTTTTGGTGTAAAACAAATATTCTATTCCATTTTTGACACCGATGAAGGACAACATCATAGGGAAATCTGAAATTATATTTATTCGAAGTCTAAAATCGCCAACCACCTTAAGCATTGTGGTGATAATATTTGCACGCTATCTGTCAGGCAATGCCAGGCTGCCGTTACTAACTAAAGTGTCAATGCTCGTTGACAGTAGGTACTTAGGTCAAAATTGGTAGCTCCGCACCTATACTTAGGTACTTTAATTTCGTATAGTTAACTTATTCATTCCTCTTGGTTTCTTTGTCGAATTACGCGGAAAGGTGTTTTTCTATGATAAATGTTTGTGTACGCATACACGACACAGGTTCTTTGTGAGGGAAGAAACCTGTAAGTGCAAGAATAGTGAGCTAGAAAACCGACCCGAATACATGTTACTTCGTTAAATTTTCTGGTGGTCGTAGTGAATAAAAAAAAAAACAATTGTGATGGCGTTCCATTACGATATAAAATAGGATAAACGTTATCATAAAGGAAATAATGGTTGCGACCTTGCATGGCTTATTCTTTCTTAGGTCTCGAGAAAAGAGCCAATTTCGTAAAATTTTTATGTATCATTATATTTAGAAAAACGAATATCTTAAAATACTTTCAAAATAAGACAATAATTTTCCTTTATCCCCAATTATTACTTAGTACATATATTAAATGCATACGGTTTCCATTAAGATGTAATTTATGAAAACAAAAAATATAAATAAATAGTGCAGTGAATGTTAATACCCAATGAGAAATATATCGTACGTACATTCAACCGCACATATTTTGTTAAAATTTAAAATTGCTACCGTCTTTATGCCGTTGCAGTAAGGGCGCTTTTCATAGTGTTAATGTCACTTTCAACGTGCGGTTGACTGTGTTCAAGAAGTGTGTTGGTGTGACTGTCGTAAAAACTTGAACTTTATTTTTTTGCGGTAGTGTGGTCGGTAAATAAAATGTTAAGGCATGATCGACCTTGGACGCGCTTTCATGCTCATTCAGACCAACTGGGCGTAGGCTTGACTTGGATATGCATAGAGTGGTTAAAACGCACTGTGTTCTGAACATAGAAAATAAAGTTTGATTTGATTTATTGAGTTGAGGAGGTTTGTAATTTTTGGGAACCTAGTAGGTGAAAAATTACTCATTGATCAGTTGGTATGGTAAAATTCCATTACAACCGATCCTAGTTAGGTAATTTGTAGTATGAAGAAAACCAGTCAGCAGGGTGCGTGTCGTTTTATTTTATTTTCTTAAGTATAAAGTTAACTTTTTAATGTGTTAATAAATAAATAAATAATAAAAAAAATACAACCTCAATAATTTGTTACGATATTGAGATAAATAAATATTCCACGACTTTCACACAACACCATTTTAGTCCCAAGTTAAGCTTGAGAGCTTGTGTTATGGGTACTAAGCAGCTGATACACATACTTATATATTTCTAAATACATACATATTATTGATAAATTACACCCAGACACATAACAAATGATCGTGCTCATCATACAAACATTTGTCCTGGGTGGGAATCGAACCCACGACCTCCGGCATAGCAGTCAGGGTCACTAACTACTAAACCAACAGGCCAGTCAAAGTCCAGTTAATCTATGTCATAGATTAAATTACCGAAAAGAGAGTAAACTAAGGTTAATTATTCAATTACCTCAATTAATGAATACCAATTTAATTTTTATGTCACACATACCAACAGCTCTAGCAATATATGTACCAAGAGTGTCAACAGCATAACATGGCATTACGCATGGCGCGGCATGCGGAATCTGGCGGACCGTATACGGAGACAGCTGTATCTACTGCCCAAGTCCGAGCAAGTGCATATACAAAATTATTTGTATACTGTTTCATTTTAAGTTTAAAATACGATTAAGTAGCCTATGGGATAAGCGCCAAGATTTTGCCTTTCGATTTTGTCAAATTAATATCTTTACCTAAATATACCTCTATGTTGTTTTAGTAAAGTTTTACCGCATTTTTTTTTTTGGAAATCACATTTTTTTATTTATAGCGTAGGGCTAACACTAGGAAACCGGTCTTACTGGGGTATTGTGTTACCCAGTAGTTGGGTTGTGGCGATCAGATAGTCGAACAAACCATGTATTGACGCCAGCACATCAACCTACCCCAATGTGTCAAATTTATTTGATAGGTTTTCAACTTTATTCTAAACACAAAAGGTTCATGTTCAATTGGAAAAACTTGACAGTTTGGGGTAGGTTGATGTGCTGGCGTCTGTAAAATACTGGAAATATTAAGCTATGTCTATTTAGACTGTAAGTCGGCCTCATCATGTTTGGGAAAAGGCTAGGCAGATAGTGATGGTGCTGTGGTTGGTGAGTCTAAGAGAATACAGCCAGCGGTTACCTTGGAAATCTACCCCAACTTAGTTGTGATAAGCATAAATTTTCAAATGCAAATACCTAGTAATCTATAATACAGAAAATACAATAAAACTAATTAAAATATATTAAATATGTACACTTAAACTAACTACAAATAAAATAGTTAAAATCGGAACACTCAGGCGTCAAAGTACTCCTCCCCATCGCTGTCATCTGGAAACGTGCCCAGAAGACTGGCAGCATTGCCACGTTAGATGGCAATGCTAATTCTTTGGCCAAAGAATAAGCCAGCCTTCTGGTCATTGATTAGGCTAGACGATGACTTAGAATATAATAAGTTCATGAAAAGTTATTTTATGTCTAACTAGTTTTACTTTTAATATCTGCGACGCACATAGATATGCTTTCTTATATTTTTATCCGCGATATCTCCGAACCGGGAGTGGTCTGTTAATAAAACAAAAAAATCGCGACCTTTTCAATGGGAACTAATTACTGGTATTAAAATGATCAGCAAACATTTAACCGGTTATTCTCGATATCGGCTTCTTTGTGTCCGCTGCGCAAGAGCATGATTAGTAGTTGACAAGCTTCGGACCTTTGGATACTAATAATAATGGAGAATTAATTCCGTTAAGTGCGAAAACGGATAGTACCTACTACAACGGTGGTTGCGTTGGTAACTACCTAGATGTACCTAAGTATTTATATTCAACTTAAGCGTAATGTTTTATACGAAGGTTGGGAGGATGTGGATTAAATCTATCTCTGTTTAGTAGCTTTTGCGTGAAAAGGTAAATAACTAACGTTACCTTTGCACGCGAAAACTACTAAACAGTTTCTGATTTGATTTAATTGTCCAAATGACACTTAGTTATGCTATAATTTGTGCTGAGACGAAGTCGCGGGTGGCTGTTGGTATTTTTAATACCTTGAAGAATAAGATACCTGGAGTTAGGCTTTTGGTACCTACTTAAATAGAACTAATGTAGCGAAAATTGTCTTGTTATTAATATGTAGGTTTTAAAATTGTATTTCTCCTCCGTTTGGTGTTCTTATTTAATAAATAAAATGCTATCACATGAATTTATTGCATTTAATTACGATTCCAAACATGGCACAACTTTCCAACTCACAATAGAGCTAGATTTTTGCTCCAATCTAACATTCCGAATAATCTTAACACTATTAACAATAAATATATGGAGTAGATGTTGACTGTTGCACTATCCGGGAATAGGCCTTGGTGGGGCGGCCTGCGTGGTGTGGCCTGGGTGGTAGGGCCTGGATGGTGGTTTTTGTTGGTGGTTTACCAGCCGTGGGCATAGGCCGGGGCGGCCACGATCGGCGCGTGCGCTGCAACGATGGGAGCGTGGGCTGCCACTAGCGCGGGAGATGCGAACTGGAATATACCAAACGATAGTAAATAATACGATGACGTTAATAAAGAAGACACTGCAAAATCGAAATGAATAATTGTAAAAAATGATTTTATCCAAACCATCGTTTTACATAGAATGTTTTATCATGCACTAATTAACGTTTTCTAGTGAAGAATATATTTGGTAGATACCAACTTTTACTAAAGTTGTGTTAAACAATTACACGTCGCGAATGTAAAAACTTGAAAAAAATATATTTAGGTTAAAAGACATCAACGCGTTCAACTAAAAAAAAGCTTTAGAAAAGCAATGATCTCAACGTCCGACTCTTTTGTGCATATTTGTGCCTATATGTTAGGATTATTAAATGGCAGTTATTTTGCAATATCTCTCTATCAGGGAACTGTTAACCTCTTAGGTATTTAAGATCATCTTAAGTGGGAATTTAAAAACAACGCTGTGCTGTATACTGTCTACTTATCCCAGTCTCGTGCAACTATCGACAAGCTATAAATATAGTCTTTGTTTTGTCTAGACCAACACAACTACATAAACAAAACGTCACCCATGCATTTTCCACAGAGGTGTATATATTTAGCTTATGCACATTATGCCAGTTATTTTTTACTTATGAGTAAATAAGTCGCATGTGTAAATACTAGCAAAACACAAGGAAGTGGTAAAGGGCGAACGCTTTAGGAACCGTCTTCCTGAATTAATTTGATATTTTTATGAGTTTTTATGAGAAATATCTCAGCTAAGTGAATAGACAAGTCACAGATTATTACTAAAACCTGCCGGTTAATTTTCTAAAAACCACCCCGCCAAAACTTGAATGAAGTAAACAAACAATGCCTAGGCATTGTCTGTTTTATTTGCCTTTATTTTCACGGAGGAATTTTTCAGAACAGCACTGACACACAAAAAAAAACAAATGCATACCTTAACGGTGTTGGCGTAAGAAGTAGCGACAGGTACAGCGGTCTTAACTACGGCGGGGGCGCTGTAAATTGGGGCGCTGACGATGCCGTGTCCCCAGCCGGCAGCGATGGGGGCCGCGGCGATGGGGGCAGCGTAGCCTCCGATGTAGCCGGGGGCGGCGGCGGCAACGGCCAGAAGAGCGGAGAAGACAACCTGGAAATAGTGGTAGTTAGATTAGTATTATAAAACATAACATCGTCATACACCTCACGCCTGCAATCCCCGAAGGCTGACGCAGAAGTGTAGGTAGTATGTGATATCCACATTTTGCCAGCAATTTTGAATAGGGAACGATACTATTGCCATCAATCGGTCACAAATCCAGAATCCAGGCTGCTACTGAGAACATTCTTGAAACAAACATTCAATAACGCTTTGTGAGCTATCCGGAGACCAAACCCTAGACCTCCTGCTCAGCAGTAGCACTAGCAAACACTAGACTAACGAGGCAATCCCGTTCAGCGGTAGTATTACATACATTATTAACATACAATAGTTTATTTTTATCACTTTTGATGTTGCTACGCAGTTGTTTCGCCTTTAACACGAGACAGAAAGTCTGCTGTAACATAACATTTGATTTTAATGAGTGCGAAAACTTTATTAGTGATTAATAAGTGTGTTTAGTATACTTAAAGTGACACAGTAGAAATTTAGTTAAAGGGTAGGTATATAGTCATACTTGTGTTGTAATTTTCCGACTTCATAGATAGATGGATGTTATTTTAAAAGTTTGTGTAATATTCCGTATTATTTTAAGTTATTCATTTAAATGGCTTCCCTATAAACTTGTTTCTCAGTTACCTTACGTCACTCTGGGGAAGGTTTTGGCAGTCTATTCTTATTCAATTGCCTTATTACGCTTTATTAAAATCAAAATTGAATAGAGCATTGTAGCTACCCACAATAGATTACGTTACCTTCTTCACAATGAAACAATTGGCATAGAACAAAAATACACTAAATACCAATATATTATTGGGACAGATAGTTGAATTCCCTTTCAGAACTTGTTAAAGGGTACTAAAGCCCTTCTGAATGGTACAATAAGATCACGTGGTGAGGTGTAACGATCGTCTTTTGTCCAATCTATTGTCGCGATCAATCACGCGCCTCGCATATGCTCACTGAAAACAATCACTATACATTACTCTTATACAACCGACTTTCTTTTGTTAATTAGTACCTGTTTTGAAAATAGAAGTGTTTGATTTTCTTTGAGAATAAATATGTACCTACCTAGTAGATGTCCGTTGTCATTAATGGTGATGTCATATCCAAACTAACTTAAGTAATATTACCTTACGTCTGATATCCACGATGATTTAGGCAGATGCCAACCCGTAGTACATTTCGTCAGTCATATATAAGTCACATGTAATAGAGGGCGAGATTGCCATCAATCAGGCAAAAAACCAGACTACAATAATAGTCAACGTAGTAAAATAACTAAAATAATAGTCAACGCGTTTATATTTTGAAGGTAACAAGATCAAGTTATAAACTACTAATCACTAAAATTCGTGAATACAATCATTGCTGTTGGACCTACGTACACACAAGGATATCATTGCAAACGATTTCCGGTGATGAAAACAAAAATTGTTATTTATATAAGCAATAACATAGGTACTTACTTACTTATCTTTTTAAAAGTTATTACTTAAATTTTTTGTACTTTTGATAATTGTTTTACAAAATTAAAATGAGTTGGAAGCTATAATTTTCACCCATCATGATTGTAGTACGATTAAATCATGACACCGAATGTTTTACTTACTAGCGCGACTTCATCCCTGAGAATTTCGTTCTTTTCCCTTTCATTTTGAACACCCTTTTGTAGTTTTGAAATTAATATATGTATACCCTATGTTACTGTGATTGGCCTGTCTGTCTAGTAGTTAGTGACCCTGACTGCTATGCCGGAGGTCGTGGGTTCGATTCCCACCCAGGACAAATGTTTCTGTGTTGTGCACGATAATTTGTTCTGTGTCTGGGTGTAATTTATCTATAATATGTATGTATTTAGATAATAATAAGTATGTTTGTCAGCTGTTTAGTACCCATAACACAAGCTCTCAAGCTTAGCTTGAGACTGAATGGCGTTGTGTGATAAGTTGTGGAATATTATTATTACTAGGTGATAATATAGCTTTCTAAATAGTCTTTTTCTAATCGTTTTTGAGTTAAATCAAAACAAACAAACAATTATAATCTTTCCCCTTTTGTTAATATAATTAGATGAAACGACAACAGAGAGGTTAAATGCTTGGTTCTCACATGATCTGACCAAGATGGTAATAGAAAAGAGGCTGTGAATTTGTTTCAGTGTTTTTTCACAAAATAGTCAGATTGTTAAACACCAGCAAAAACTTATTTAATAATAATAATAATATGGATTATAGGCAGCTGGATCAAGGGCTTGATCCAGAAGGCAGTACTCCTGGACACGGCGCGCATTGTTAGGCGTTTCCTCTCTCAGTAGCCCTGACCGCCGTAGCTTGGACCCTGTTCCCGATACCGGTGGGCTACTATTTTTTATATTTTTAAATGTTTTGTTTTATTTTTGTATTTGAATATTTAAAAATATAATTTATATGTATGATAGTGAAATAAAGGAAATAATAATAATAATAATTCATTTATTTCAGGCCTGTGACCCATATAAAACAACGATAAAATCAAAAATACAAATAAAAATACAGACACATAAAATATTCCTCGGCTTGCCAAGTCATAAATATCAGAATTACATACCTATCTACATAAAAATAAAATACATTAGAAACATTATTGAATTTAAGTTAGGTATATAGTACAAGTGTTCAAGTGGTGTGTTGTTGTGTACAAGTTTAAAAAAAAAAAAAACTTGTATGACGTGTGAAAATCAATTTGCAGAAATAAATTGAATAAAGCATTTATCATCAATGCCGTGTCGTTCAAGTCTGATTCGAGTGAGTAATACCACTTAAAGTTTACGAGCAAAGGGCGTGAGTAGGAGGACATATTGATGGTTTATCTAGATCACGAGTAATTCCTATGCCAGTTGTTATAATTACTAATACCATTGCCGATTAGTTCTTGACATCAATTCAGCCAGTAATATTATTAGTTTGTTAGTGTCTATTTGATCAACGACAGGAAATAATTTCGTTTAATTGTTAAATCGTGGACCGTGGTAACCTACCTTTGAATAATTTGAGAAGTTTTTTTTTGTTTCATGGATCATATTTAAATTGCAATCGCTTAATGTTTCGTGCGTTTTAAATTTGGTAAATCAATTGAATGTATTGTCAGTTCCTGCAGATAGTATTTTTAAGCTTTAAGGTAATTGCGTGTGTGTTGAACTGATAGGTATTGCATTTAAAAACAGACTTATACTAGAAAAATATTTACTTTCTCAGTTAACTTTAGGTTGGCTCATGTCCAACCAACATAAACGAATCGATGGTGAACATTATATGTGGTTCTTACACAGGCGATTTGCTGAAACTAAACCGATGCAAAGTCCTTTTAGGAGCGCACAAATAAAATTTTAAAAAATAACCTTGAAGTTAAGGTACAAAAGTAAACAATTAAAAAAAAACACATAAATTCGATTAAAATCAAAAGACATCGGTGTGAACCATACACCTATTATTATCTTCCTATTAAAATGATACCTATTCGATTAACGATATACAGGGTGCGTCTCTATTTATAAGAAGTGTCTATCCTAATAAATCGAGTCTGCATAATAATTAAAGAAGTAATCATAAATATATCATATCTAATAACACAGTCCGCCCACAATAAACGTTTTTAACAAGTTGATAAAAAGTGAAATAAACTGCTTCGAGCTATTCAATATTTTATCCGACTTCATTATTTTTTGCATGAGGATACTTGGTAATAATTTAATCCAGCCAAGTTTATGGTACAAATAAAGTTCGTCACGGTCGCGGTATAAAGAACATTGACATAATATTGAATCGGGTTGAGCTATTTGCACTGATTAACGATTGAATAAGTAAAAAAGCGTAGCCGGTTGAGTACCGGGTGGCAACTGGAGCGACCTCGCCCGGTCGTTGCCGCTGCAGAGAATGTCACTCAACAAAAACTGCCAGAAACTTAAATTATCCTCCAAAAGTGACAATTAGGTGTCCATGAATGTACTTGTATTCGTGAAGAATTAATTGTCACTTTTGGAGGACAATTAAAGTGCATGTGCACTGCACCCCTAGTAAAGACGTACGTTTTTTTTAAGAGGTATACACCATTTCCTGTTGATTATTGCAAGCAATAGTTAATTGGGACATATTTTTGTCTAGCTTTTATTTGAGTTATGCCTTTGTTTTAAATACTTTAACTAGCCGAAAACTATTGCAACCGAAAGTTTAAAGTCTAAACAAAGCTATCTATATAGCTGGGCTGACTGTTACTTATTGTAGTGTTACTTAGTTGTATGCTGTTTTAGAATTTATTTCTTTAAACAAATAATTTGGTAGGAACCCGTCAATGTATAGAAGTGTACTTATCAAAAAGGGATGATGTGTACCTATGTAATTCGAGAAAAAAAAGCTAAGTCTTACCAGTTTGTACATTTTGAAGGGATGGGGGAGTTCCGTAAGTGAAGAAGGAGGATGTAGGAGCGAATGTGACTAAGAGCCCTTTAACTGTGCCTTTTATACCTCATAGACACATGGCGGCCAAATCCGTCTAACCCTACCCATAGCCTGGGCCTAGGTCACTCGTTGCCTACAAAATTGAGTACAGACAGCAAAAAAAGGTTTATCCAAATATTTTTTCAAATAACCTAATCTAAATGTAGGTTAAAATTGAACTGTGATGCGTGTATTAATGAGATGTTTACTTACAAATATTTAAGTGAAATAGCCCAGAATTCGCATTTCGTAACAGCCCTTTCAAGTCAACATAGTGGGCAGTAACTTCCAATCTGGTTTGATTATTCGCAGCGAAATGTTATTAGCAATATTGTGGACGTATTACATCATTGTTACGTTACGCAATTATATTTGATCAATATACACGCAGACAGAAAACAAAGAATTACTTACAGTAACTTAATATGAAACATTATCTGAAGCTTTCAAAATGAAAAAGGATATTCTGAATTTATTTGTAAGGTAAAATTTGTGAGTGGCTTGTGGCTTAATAATATACGCTGCACGGCTCGATCAAAGGTTAAGCTACGCTTGCCGAGGTTGGTCCACAAATGGGTGACTAGCCATTACATTCGTACTGAGATCTTCAAAGTTCTCAGTATGTATGTAGTCCTTGGAACAGCATGGTAAACAGCAGTTGCTCCCACCTGTTATGCGTATATCTTTGACAGTCAGAAACGTTTAACAATCTGCATGGATCTTACATGATTTGACCAAGATAATATCTGGACTTTAAAAGAGACTACGACCTCTGAGTTTCTTTCGGTGTTTCTTCTCAGAGTAGTCAAATAGTGAAACTCCGATCTTATTAACTAAAATAAAAATTACGTGTAAAAGTGTTTGTGAAAACCTATTTATAAAAATAAATATCATTTATCATAACCAGCCTTACCAAAGATTATTGTGACACTCAGTTACTGGGTTGTGGAGTTCAGATTAAGTAGTCGCTTCATATAAAAGCTGCATTTGTTAAGGCTGGAAGCTGACTCCAAGTTAGGTTTAGGTTAGGTAGTCGGATGATCAGTCTCAGGTAGGAATAACATCTAAATAGATTCATAAAATCTAGTTTATTTAATTAAATGTAGTCTGGCATTATTTTACAAATTGTGTAAGAGTAATAAATTTCAATTAAGTATCATTCTCATTTATTGGCGGTCGTTGAAACGATATTGTCGGTTTAATAGAATTCAAAAGACTAATAGTGATTTACAACCACTTTTTATAGTTTATGTGTTACAAGCAAAATTATACATGTGTGTTTTAAAAGCTGCAACACTAGTTTATGTTCGTATATTACATAATAGTCAAAAACAAAATAAATATTTGTATCTATTAAATGATTAAGTTCTTTCGGCCAAAAGTAACGCGGAAGTGGAGAATGAGAAAGAAAAATAAACTCTGACATGATACGATTAAGTGTTCGATTCTTCTTCTTTATTCTTATCCTTCTTTTTCCTTCTTTACTGATGTGTATCCATCTTCAGAACTCGTAGCGTTGACGATTTTGATCCGCCATAATAATATTAATTAATTAGTTTTTACTTCTCTTCTTGTGTGTGTGGTATATGTATGTGGTATATGAGTTGGTATTTCATTTACTAACAGTTAGTTATTTTATTTGTTTGTTTTCTTGTTGTTTTAAACCCGTACAAACTCAATATGGTCTACATTGTATTAATCAAAGATTTCTGTTAAAGGCTAAACAATAGGATAATGTTTGTTTGCAAAGCACATTTTTTTTTCAAATTTTTCATTTGACATCTGACTAGCATTAGTGACTACATCAGCAGTTACATACAGAAAAGAAAGCCCGTCTTCATTTAAAGGTGTGTTTTGTTCAGATTCATCGCTTTAATTTCATGAAAGAACGAATGGTACGAAAAATACAAAAAATCACCAACATGCAGTTTGCAAGCGTTTTATTTAATGTCCTGCACTGAGTCGATTCTTGGCTGGTAATAATACATCGTAATAAACATCAAAACCCGCTGCGTGACAATACCTACCTATACGTAATTGTCAAGTATTCATAGCACAGCAAGCAAACATTTCACAATAGGCTTTCCGGTATCGATTCCTGATATGATTCAATGGCCCCTATCTATAGACTGGTCGGTCTAGCGGCCATTGTCACCTATACAAGGCATAGTGAGGCTTTATAGGTAAAGCTTGAGTTCTAGGTAGGTAACTTCACAGGTTATAAATAGAAATGTGGAAGTGTACCAGACATACAATAGTTGTTCGCTTTTTAAAGAACCTACGGATGCTGCCTGAGGCTATGTCTCTCTATATTATCTTTTGCACGTGCTCGTGAATGAAAATATACTTTTCGTCTAAAACAAATACGCTATCATTCAGCACATAAGAAATTTGTTATCTCAAATGATATTTAATTAATTTAAAAATAATATCATGACTTAAACCTAAGAATCTAACGGTACTTTGAACACTTGGTAGTTCACTTAGATATATTTTTAATTCTTAACACACGTTATGTTTGTACACTTATAACGATACGAACAATCTTGATACAATCATAATTTTATGTCCCTATTATTTCCGTGGGCTAGAAAGTGCCTTAACTTTTAACATTTCTTAACTTACACTGATAACGGTGTTAAGTTATAAAGGTGAATCGTTCATTTTCTTGGTTTGTTTTTCTAACGTGTTTTAGCTGAAATAACTGTAACATCTGAAATCTTTATTTTTTTTATTTTATACTCAGCTGTCACTGACTAGGTACACTCACGAATCATTTTTATTAAAAATAATTTCTCCCAAAGTAAATTTTATGGAATAACGAATATGGAACCTATTCACAGAAACACACTACCTTGTGACAGGTCTTTTCTCAAACCTGGAATTTGAGTAACGTTCACGAGAAAGTGTGAATTTTAGTTGTATGAAAAGCAGAATTAGAACTAGACTGAGTAATATTAATAAAACTGGCTCACGATTAGGTAATATTTTGTTCGCTTTGTTTCGTCTATCGTAAGTATATTTGAATCCATTTATAACGCAATCTGAAATATTCTTTGATCATCGTCTTGTCATATTTTAATTAAATAAGTTAATTCGCATACGATTTTAAAAGGATCAAGACCTAGTGGTCGGACTACAGACTTAGTTAATATAGGTTGACTAAAATTTATTTGTCCATACATGAAAATTGCCTACTCGATGCTCGTACACAAGCAAAGGAGGGCAGGGCGTTCTCAATGACACTATTATAAGCACTTACTCGGTCAGCTGACTCGTTATCTTTTCATATCACCATGACAACACTTAATTATGTCTTACAAGTTGAGCTAGTGTCAATTATCGCAGCCTATGTTAACTTTTGATTTAGATTTTTAATAGTTAAACCTCTTTTAGAGACAGTGTGTTTGGTGTTTGTAATTGATGATAAACTAATATGAGATTAAACTGATCGCGTTAAAATACGCATATCTAAATTGCTAATTACTTTAAAAATCACTAGATTTCTTCAAAAGAAAATTTTAAGTTCTTAAATTCATGATATTTAATAGATACCTGCCTACCTAAATGGGGTAGAAGGGGACATAACCGCACATCCCGAAACCATGAATTTGGTAAATCACCCTCTAGCGCAGATTTTTTTTATCGGTAAGTGTTAATTTTTTACAAGACATGAATATCTACTTATCTCAGTAATACGTTACCGATTGTTAAAACTGGTGGTCAGATTTTTTGGGCTTTTGACTATATAAACGTCTGCCAAAGTTCTACAAATAACAGCTAGGCCTAACAGCGTAACCTGCTTTTCAAGGTACGAAAATATCAGTATGTTTTGGATGGTCACTCCTCCAGTGACCGACCTCGGCAATCGTTGCTTAATCTTTACCGACTCATGCTGCTGCTTTTGCCAGAAGCCCCTCAAAAACAAAAATAATACAAAAAATAATGACGTTTATGAACCCATAAATTATTAAGTAAACAAACCCTTTAATTACGAAAACGAATAAAGTAACACCTTATGATTAACTTATTCGCATAACAGTAATTAGCGATATACGTTATAAAACACTAAATTTTACCAAAACGTGTTATTAATGTTAAAAACGAATAAAATATAATAGGAAGTTGTAAAATATGTCGGCATCAGGCCTAGCTAATTAATTATAATTTTAAACAATTATGATAATTTTACTGACCTGATATAGTATACGTTTATTACATTTGTGTGGTAAAACAAACAAGGAAACGGTATAAAATTTTATACAATAAAAACTGATTATTTTTAAAACTAAAAACCTTCAATGGAGTCGATGCCATTGTTCACCAAGTCCTTCGTTTTCTTTCTTACAAAACTAGACAGAGGTGGGTTATTCAAAAACTGTCATCATTTTGACAAACATACCTAGTTTCAATTTCAAATCGCATCGACTTTTATCATAGCGAAACTTCAAGCATTAACTAATTTAACATTTTAAGCTTAGTTCTTATCTGAAGGCAATTTTTTGTAACGAATAACACTGAAAATCTAGTCGTAATTTAATCTCAGTGACAATTTATGTCAAAAACTTGTGGGAAAATTTGATTTATTTTTGACAGATTAAGACTGAGATTAGTATGAACGTTTAAAAAATACGGGAATTTGCCCTAACTTTAAGTATAATGTCATTTCAGCAACAATAAAATGATTGTCAAAAAGTTGTCAAAAGCAAAAGTAGTATGGAAGAATCATAGCAGATGGTGCTCCGTAGCTTTTGCCTAACTCCATGGGTAATAGGCGTTAAGTTGATGTACGTGTGTATATATGCCAGTGCCAAAATTGTAGGGAAATATTCCACAATTTTATATTCCACAACTTTTCACACAACGCCATTTAGTCCCAAATTAAGCTTGAGAGCTTGTGTTATGGGTACTAAACAGCTGATAAACATACTTATATATTTCTAAATACATACATATTATAGATAAATTACACCCAGACACAGAACAAATGATCGTGCTCATCACACAAAATAATAAAGAATACCAATGAGAATAACATTACAATTTACTACCAACCCAATCCAATTGTGACCTTTGGCGAAATTGTAATTTTTGGCTTACACATTATTATAATACACGCTTAATTAATACCATCTACTTACCTACTTTCATAATCTAGAATTGCTTAAAATAACTTTGTTGAATACCAACACAAACGCGGCGTACATGATTTCATGACGCATTTAGGCATAGTACAATTTGAGTATAATTTACAAGTCCACATGAATTTGAATTTGAACTGGCTTTATTAGCTGTCTAAACTAAGAACAGGAATAACGGGTTCCTGCGCAAAGCGGAACCATATAAATGTTATGAAAGGCAATACTAAATTTAAGAGAAATCGTTCATACGACATGACACTACGCCTATTTCACCTAATGGTTTAGCAGTCGTGTACCTATAATAAACCCACAAAAACGCCAGTTTTATTTAAATGCCATTTAACAGAAGTGAATCTGTTTCTCTGAAGGGTGCTATTGTAAAATTCTTAGTGGAAAAACCAAAAACCCCCATAACACTTTGTCCGCCCTCGAATCTTATCAAGAACCCTAAAATAATGTAAGCAGGTTGCAATTATAATAATTATTGACATATTTAAAATAAATAAAAAAGGATTCACTGATTATTATTGTGAAATTGATATTTTTTTGAGATTGCTTATTTTTATTTATTTTTGGAATTTTCATTGCATCTAGTTTTAAGTATAATTGTAAATGTTATTATTATCAATATGTTCGACACAATACTGATTGTTCTGAATAAAGATAACTACTACTACTACTACTACTACCTCATAATCGCTAGTAGCGCTGGCAACCACAGACTAACGGACTAATTCGATTACCGACTGGTTGCTAAATTAAGTTTATCTAAATATGTTTCTATACTTTAAAGGATTTTATGACACATAAAGAAAATTATGTAATTAATTAATGTTGAAATTTCATAATCATAATTACTGACATGGCAAAGCAATACTATCCTTTAAAAAAAAACCGCTTTCTTTTTTAATTTTAATTATTATTTACGAAATACATTTTGACATTAATTAACTAAATTACTAATCAATTTTAATATATTCTTGTTACTTATATATCTTATATAGATTTTGTTTAATAGCTCTAACTTTGACATATTTACGCACCATTGTTATGGTAGAATGTGACGGGATAAAAAGTACCCTACCACCACTATGTAACCATATTTCTTGTGAATAAATGATTATGATTATGATGCACTATAATTTTATTTTTTCAAGTAATACAGATTACTTTGAAGGCAGTGTATTTTTGGTGCACATTTTTCACAGAATCAATGGCCGTTGAAGCAGAAGGTTCTCGATTGGGGACTGCAAACCAGAATTACGTACCCCCCACAAAGTGTACCAAAGATCACCAGACACACCTACGTATAAAGGCATATGGCGTAAGTACGCATAAAGGCAACACACGACCGATAGTTGTGGAAATCTTCTCAGGAATCAGGAGGTCTGCAGAAAAAAACGTCTCTAGACTAAAATTATGATAATAATGTTAACAATGCGACAAAGATCTTGTACTAGAAATTGCCTTTTGATTATTGCTCGGATGTTGCGAATTCGCGTGGAATTCAATGGGACAATTCCACAAAAAATCAGGTTAATAAATTGTATTTTTCATTCTTGTGATATTGGATCAAGCTGGTAGGTTAGTTACATTGGACGTAAAAACATAGTCTATTTTTACAATGTCTCTAAGAATTACAATTATGTGTGACAAGCGGTGTCTCAGCCTTGAACATGTTGTAATTGACACATTCAACTGTGCCATAACTAAGAATGATATGAATTACGAGGGCATATGTAGGTATCGCGTTTAGTTATCAACTTATTATTTTGAAAGTAATTCTGTCTAATTTTGAACTGTGCGAATCTGGTCAAATTACCGCGTGAAAATGTAGGCGTATGTAATGTAGCTGTCATTCCATACGAATGATAGTTTACCAGTTATAATTATGCATTGACAGTTCACTTCACTTAAGTTTTCACGTCGTGAAATTTACTGAATCGGCTGGATTGAAATTTAAAATATCTGAATCTAGCCGTTTCTTGATCCAAAATTTTCTTTAATCCGTAAGATAAGCGGGACGTAAGCTGTTGTCAATTTATATGAAGTCCATCCGTGTTTATCGAAGCATCATTAATGAGGTGGAATGGCAAATGGAGTTTTAATAAATTATTAATTAGTCATCGTAATGCTAACAATATCCCTTATATTTTATTGGTGTAAGTGATCTTTTTTTAACGCTTCTATTTCATTTTAATTTTATACAACATAGCACAAAAAAGACATGTATATTGTAATCTAATTTTAAATTTAATTAATAAAATTTTAGTTTTAAGTCCCTCCTCATCTTGATTACATGAAAATATTCGACACTTATTTTTTCTTTTTTCACGAAATAATAAAATAATGGCGATGCATCGAGTTAAAACGTCGCATGACTTCACTGGCCGGTACGGTTTATACTAGATTATGACGTTACGATCCCCTTCTCCTCAACTTTAATGTGCTTAATCAAATCAGTTTTCTTTTAATCACATATATTTTTCTCGTTCTTCTATATTTTTTATATATTTAATCACATACATTTTTTTTAAAGAAAATATTCGATTTTATTGTAATCTAGATGAGGGACTAAAAACTAAAATTTTGTCAAAAAGCCCATTATAAACTACTTACCGAATACATTTTTTACACGATAACTTAACAACATAATTTCATAACATTGACAAATTAGAAACTTGATGGTTTATAATACTTTTTTTAATAAAAAATCCTCAATACTTTAAAAAACCGCTAAAAAGTTCCGACACCTTTTTTTAAATATTGACTGTGGCTCATCGATCAATAATAGTATTAGTGCTATTATTGATCGAAGCTGTGGCTAATTATAATATCTAAAAAGAAACGTGTTAATGTTAGACAAATTTTATTGGATTGCTCTATTGACGTCAAACCACCTTCCTGTTACGAAAGTAACCTAAAAGTCAGACTGGCTTGCTTGACTTGCTTTTGTAACACAGAACGAAAATAGATTTCTTTTATTCTTATGAAAATAACTTCTTTCTTATAATTTGTACCCGTGATCATTATTTCAGTATGTTTTCTTAAAATAGGCGTGATCTTTTTTGGGCGTGTTTCATCACAATGGCTTTTCATGGACGTTTATTTCTGTTTGCCATAAGTACAAGTGTTACCCAAAAAAGAAATAGTAATCTATTTATTTTTAGTGTATTTCCAAAGGAATAAGAAATAAGACTACCCACGAGAGTCTTATAACAGGGACATGTTTCCTTTCTTGGAATGTACAGACGCCAGCACATCAAGGTACTCCAATGTGTAAAATTTTCCCAATTGAATATGAACCTTATTCTGTTTGACATAAAGTTGAAGACGATCAAAGAGTTTTGTCACATTGGGGTAACTTGATGTGCATGGCATCTGTACGTATTTAGTCTCCATAATTAAATATTTATTGCTATGAAAACAACACGAGATATAAATAGATTATTTAATAGTAGATAAAATATAAAAAATATACCTATAGGATGTAAAGGACATGGTTGCACATACTGAAACAATGTGTTGCGTACATGATTTCTGCATTTTATCAATTTATACGATTTTTCTGCTATGCCTAGTGGTTGCGCTTCATAATTTATAATTTCTACATTCTTGTCACATCACCTTATGGCGATTGAAGGGCATTGGTTTAATAGTTCTAATTTATTAAATAAGTGTCACATATTGTTGGTTTGGTGATGCTTTATGCGGAACGGCCTGTCAACTGCTGACATCTGCCGGCTTCCGGAGTCTCGTCTTGACTACGGGAAAGTGCGCACGCGTCATTACTCGGACGCGCTCGATCTCAACCTAAACCCTTAATTGAACCTCCTTCAAGTGTTATCTGTATTACCTAGACTTTGTTGTGTACCGCTGGCCAGCGTAGTGTCCTAGACTGTGAGCTGCTCATCCAGAACGTGGCACCCATTTGCTTCTGCTTGGAGATCGCTGGATCAAAGGTATGTGGCATGACTAGTAAATTGGACTTTATCCATTGCCTTTCGTCTCATTTGGGTTTCTTTGTACTTGAAGTTAGCATCGCTGAATCAGCAATTATAGCCTAAATTTCTCTAATAATTTAGGTTCACGCGCGTGTGATTTTATTAGTAATTTTCGAATTAATATTCAAATTCTAGAGGTTATACGCTCCATTTTGGTCCTTCGAGCCGGATCAATTAATTTTGGCCCTATTTACGGCCTATTCTTGAATTCTAAAAGTCTAACTTTAAGCAAAAAAGCTCGGGAATATTCCATATCAATTGCATATCATCACACAAATCTCACCTCTATTGCGTTAGGAATAAGGGTCACACTGCCTTGCATGCAGTACTTCTACCGGCAAATTAATGGTTAAGTTAAATCTTTAATTTCACTAATTACAACTATGAAATATAGATATAATTGAATATCAACGTTGATTCATATCGCTAAATAAGTTTGTTTAATAAATCAGTTGATTTTCGGCGTAATTACATATTTTTTTTGTTCGTGTATGAAAATTGTAGGTAGTTGTGAAATTCCTCAAGTTGGCCTACGTGACTGTGGTATTCTCCATATTTGTTCTCGTACGGCTAATTTTTATTTACGTATTAGAAACTTTTATATTTTTTTCTAGTCGAGATTTGCTGAATTAATGATATTGATTGGTATTTGTATGATACACTTGTACTGTTGGTTCGTTAGGTACGTCATGCCTACAATATTCGTATTGCACGAGTAGGTATTTTTTATAATATCGAGACTCCACCGCATTTGATTAATTATTGCAATTAATCATCTTATACCGCATTTGGCTAATTATTGCAATTAACCATCTTATCATCGCGTCGCTTGTTATTTTATTTTGTAAGGTAACTTGATCTTTTGATAGGAACCTGCAGATAAAATAACAGATTTGTATAAGCTTTACGTGTTATAGTTCTCCTCATAGGAAACAGCCGTATATTTATACATATCACCCTATCACCTGACTTTGTAAACGTAGTAGGTACCTACTAGATAAGTTATTTCGAACGGTCATCTACACATTTACTTGTTAGGAATTGTATCGTTTCTTACGAAGGTATTTCGTTACGAATACAATCGCATCGCTTACGGTAATAAGTGTCTGTACTTATTCCCGAGTTTCACACTTAACTTATTGTTGGTTAAGAATCTGTACTATAGGTATTGAGTAAGTTAATCTCATATAAATAACAGTAGTGCGGAATAATTGTTATCGCGTCGCATCCAACATATATGCTAATTATTGGTTTGTTGGAAGGTTGTAGGTATATCTAAGCTAATCAGATAGATACATGATATAGATAGGTACGTTCTTAAGGTATTAGGCGTGCTTACTATTTTAATTGTATTAGACTTGTTACTTGCAATCTGTTAAGTTTTTGTTCACTTTATATTTTTAAACCTTACAATTTATTATTCTTAGGGTTCGCGCGTACGGATAAGTGATTCCGTACTATTATTTACTTAATTTATAATATCGTTCGCTGAGTTATTGTTTTGATTTACTCCCCCTAATTTCACTCACGCATTTTAAGGTTCCGTAGAAGTAATTTAGAGTTCAGTTGACTTAATTTAAAATTTCTTTTTTGTCTGGGTTTAATTTCTGTTTACAATGAGTGACAAGGTTAAACTTAGATTGTTTGAAAGTAAACGCGAATCGTATTTCGCACGGGTTCAAAGTATTTTTAATTTAACAAAATCTTTAACAACCGAAAGATTACGTAAGACTTTTATTGCTCAGGCTATACAAATTGATGAATTACGCAGTGAATTCAACGAGATTATGGACAAGATAAATATGTTAAATTTGACATTAGATCCAGAGTGCGAAGTAAACTATAGTGCTTTAAATTCATTTGATGAGTTGGTTTGTGAGATAAAAAATACTTTAGCTTCATTAACTGAATCAAATGATTCCAAGGAACCCGCTGCTACTGCTTCGTTTAGCACGAAAGTGACGCCTAATGCTTATCATATAAAGGTACCTAAAATCGAGCTGCCTACCTTTGACGGTGATATTCAGAGCTTTCCGTTCTTTTATGAAACTTTCAAACGTATTATACATACTAACGCAGATTTATCAGATTCTGATCGCATTCATTATCTGCTGAGTTGTCTAAAAGGAAAGGCTAGGAATGTGGCAGTAGGTATTGTACCTTCTGGCGATAATTACCGCGTAGTCTGGGATGCGCTTATCGCAAAGTACCTGGATACTCGTGCGCTTGCCACTAATTATCTAAATCAGCTGTTCTCCTTGAAGTCGTTTGGATCGACACCCGCTAATATTGAAAAGGGTTTCGATAAATTAACTGCTACGGTTGCGGGACTCAAACAATTGAAAATAGATAACTTGGATGATTTTATATTTATTCATTTGGGTCTTAAGTTAATAGACTCAGATATAGCAAAACATTTTGAAATGTCGCTTCGTAATCAACAAGAGTTAGATTATGATTATTTCGTAAAGTTTGTTCGTGAACAAGTAAAAATCTTGTATCGCACCTCTTCTGCGGCAACTAAGCCTGCCCCCGTAAGTAGCTCCAGCACCTCATCTAAGGTATCGCAGGTGTTTGTGACTACTGAATCTAAATGTTCGCTCTGTCATTCCACGCATAAAAATTTGTTTACGTGCAATGCGTTTCAAAAGTTGAGCGTGAATGATAGATTTAAGTTTGTAAAAGACAATAACAGATGTGGTAACTGCCTAAGTAGCCAACATACCGTATCTAAGTGTCTATCTAAGTCCACTTGTAAAAAATGTAACGGTAAGCATCATTCATTGTTGCATTTTGAGCAATCGACGCAAGCCCCTGCACTTGACCCATCGGTCGCCCCCGCCTCATCTTCTTCGGCCGACCCTGCTACTCCTGATCATGTGGCGTTGTGTACGCATTCTTCAGCCCAAGTCCAGGCCACACGTAGTACCGAAGTGCTGGCTACTGCCAAGGTGTTAGTGGCGGGTAGGAAGGGTAAGGAAGTGGTGGTTAGATGTCTTTTGGACCCTGGGTCGCAAAGGAATTATATGACATCGCGTTGTTGTCGTATGCTCGGTCTAACTATACATACGGACTCGATAAATACCGTTCGTGGTATTGGTGGCACGTCGCAGCCCGTTCGCGGCTCGGTGAACCTTACGTTCCGCTCACGGCTTCGCTCGCAACCTAGGTATGAAATTGACGCTTTAGTCTTGGATCAAATAACCGGCCAGCTTCCTCTGTGTGCTATAAACATTGCCGAACTGAATCATATTGATCCTAAACTACTTGCGGATGACACCTGGGGTGTGCCAGGTAATATTGACATGTTACTTGGGGTCAAGTTGTTCGCTAAGTTATTGCGACCAGGTCACGTGACCAGCGTAACCAGCTGCCCCGACGCATTGGAGACTGTGCTCGGCTACATACTTCTAGGAGAAGCACCTATTGTCGAACCTCCAACTGACACTCTGTCTTTCTTTGCGAGTTCGTTCGATAACTTCGATCTTCGTAAGTTTTGGGAGATTGAAGATGTTACTGCCTCGTCCATTGGAAGTGTGGATGATAAACACTGTGAACAGTTTTATTGTACCACAATTACCCGCGCCCCAAATGGCAAATATGTTGCAGCTTTACCACTGAAAACAGACGCGTCAGCGTTAGGAAATTCTTTTGACATAGCTCGCAAGAGATTCTATAGCCTCGAACGTAAACTTAAATCGCTTCCTAACGTCAAGCTTCTTTATGATGACGTCATACGGGATTATCTACATAACAATTATATTTCTTTGGTGCAGAATATCGTACCCGAATGTGTGTTACCCAAACGAAATTGTAAGGAGCGAGAAATAGCATACTATATTCCTCACCACGTTGTTATACGAGAGGATAAAGTGACCACTAAGTTGCGCGTGGTCCTAGATGCCAGTGCATGTACAGACAATGGTACCTCGCTCAATGATATCCTGTACGCAGGTCCAGTACTTCAGGCTGACCTTTTTAACATTTTGTTAAATTTTAGGCTTTTCAGTATCTCTATTTCCGCAGATGTCAAATCTATGTACCTACGTATAGGTATACGCCCGCAAGATCGTTCGCTTCAACGTATCTTATATCGGTTTAATGAAGAAGAAGAACTTCAAATTTATCAGTTTTCTGTGCTTCCCTTTGGATTAAAGTGTAGTCCCTTTATAGCTATTCGCACTATCCAACAGCTATGTCAGGATGAAGGTACGCAGTTACCTCTCGCCAAGGACATTTTGCAACGAGATATTTACATGGATGACATAGTTAGTTCTATACCTAATACTGCGCTGGCTATAGACTCGGCTCGTGAACTGATAAAAATATTCTCTCTCGGTGATTTTCATCTGACGAAGTGGTCTAGCAACAGTGTCGATGTTCTTCAGGCTATCCCAGAGTCATTACGACTTTCACAGAGTGTGGACCTAAGTAAAGATCCGACACAGAAAATACTGGGACTCCGTTGGTTTCCGGATGAGGATTGTTTCGCTTTCCAGGTTAATCCTAATGATCGCCCTTGCACGAAGAGGAATATTCTTTCTTCCATCGCACGTCTTTTCGACGTTCTAGGCCTCGTGGCACCGATAATTTTATACGCCAAGCTTCTCATCAAAGAGCTTTGGCTTGTCAAACTTGAGTGGGATGACGTCCCACCACCTCGCATTGTTCGTCTGTGGGAACAATTTCAAGCTGAACTGCCAGTTATCTCTGAATTGAGATTTTTGCGTCATGTCGGTGTCGTAGAACGCTGTAGGCTCTCACTCGTCGGTTTTGCCGACGCTAGTGAGAAAGCTTATGGTGGTTCAGTCTACGCCCACGTTATCAAACCCGACGGTAGTATCGTCGTTTCGCTGGTGTGTGCGAAATCTAAAGTCGCACCACTGAAAGTCGTTTCGCTAGCTCGTCTCGAGTTATGCGCCGCACTCCTTTTATCAACTGTGATGAAACGAGTATATAATCTTTTCGCAGCTCGGCACGCCATTGAGGTAGTCGTAGCTTTTTCGGATTCAACTGTAACTTTGAGTTGGATTCATTCCGCGCCGCATCGATGGCACACCTTCGTAGCCAACCGTATCGCTAAGATTCACGAGAATCTTTCGGCAGATCACTTCTTCCATGTGAAAGGGTCTGAAAATCCCAGTGATTGCCTCTCTCGCGGCTTAACGCCTGCCCAATTAGTCCATCATCCGTTGTGGCTAAGTGGACCGCAATGGCTTAAGCTTCCCCGCTCTGAATGGCCGATAAAACCGTTCGTTCCAGGCGAGTCGCAAGAGCTTCCCGAAATGAAGCCCGTGGCTCTACCTGTTCTCTCGCATGAATGCTCGGACGGAAGTCCTTCCGATGACATTCTATACGCTCGCTCTACCAGGTTCTCTTCCTGGTCGAAATATTTAAAAACGATTTGCTTCGTCTATAAGTTCATCAAACGGCTCCCTAGAGGGCCCGTTACCGCGTCTGATCTAGAGTTCGCTGAATTCATTGTGTGGCGATCGGTACAGAGGATTCATTTTGAAGCTGATCTCGATCGCTTAGCCCGCAATGAGTTGTGCTCTAAGCCAGTACAACGACTAAGTCCCTTTCTCCACGAAGGACTTATCCGCGTTGGAGGTCGCCTAGCAAACTCTGAGCTAGACTTTGACTCGCGTCATCAGATCCTCCTTCCGCGTCAAGATCATATAGTGGAACTTTTAGTTTCCAACTACCATGTGAAAAATTTTCACACAGGACCAAACTTGCTCGTATCTCTCTTACGACAGAAGTATTGGATCCTGTCCGCGCGACATATTGCACGTCACATCATTTTTAATTGTAACATTTGCTTTCGAGCAAAGCCCCGACCTACCTTTCCTATAATGGCGGATTTGCCACGTTCTCGCGTTGAGTCGGCTCCTAAGGCTTTCTCTGAAACAGGTTGCGACTACGCGGGACCTCTCTTGATTACGTCGGTTCGTGCTAGAGGCCAAAAAACTAGGAAAGCGTATATCTGTCTTTTTACATGCCTGACAACTCGTGCTCTGCATCTTGAGATTGCCTCAGACCTTAGCACTGCGAGCTTTCTGTCAGCTTTTAAACGCTTCCTGGCGCGTAGAGGTCCGGTTCAGTGTCTTTACACAGATAACGCTACCAATTTTATTGGAGCCAAGTCCTATCTCCGAGATCTCTATCAATTCTTGGCTAAAGAGTATCACCCTTTATGGGAAAGAGAACTTGCAGAGCATCGAATTACACTTAAAAACATCCCCTGTCGAGCTCCACATTTTGGTGGTTGTTGGGAAAGTGAAGTAAAAAGTGTCAAAACGCATCTTTTCAAGGTCATTGGTCAGCAAATTCTTAGTTTTGATGAGCTTAACACTATGCTAACTCAAGTAGAAGCATTATTAAACTCGAGGCCTCTGTATGCGATCAGCTCCGATCCGTCAGAGCCCACTTCATTATCGCCGGCGCACTTCTTGCATACGAAACCTCTTTTATCTCTTCCCGCCCGCGAAGTCAATGAAACGCGGTTACATCTTATTTCGCGATATGAATTGACTGATAAACTGGTCCAATCTTTTTGGAAGCGGTGGCGCCAAGAGTACTTGCACACCCTGCAATCCAAACAGAAATGGAACACCCCAGCCAATCCAGTACGGGTCGGTATGGTTGTCGTCTCCATGCAGGACAATGTGATGCCTCTTCATTGGCCGTTAGGAGTAATTACTGAAATATTTCCCGATAAAAACGGAGTTTGTAGAGTCGCATCCGTAAAGACTAAAAGCGGGATCCTTCAGAGTCGCCCGGTAGTAAAGTTGTGCCCTTTGCCAACTCAATAAGTTTTTCGTTATACTAAGATTAAATTTTATCGTGCACCAATGTGCCGTGTTAGATTTAGTTACCGCGTAGAATAGTTAGTTAGATATTCTTATTTGTAATATAGAGTCGCAACTTTAGAGTTCTTATAACTTTTTGTAGAGTTGTGATGATATGCAATTTTAGTTTTTCTTTTTCTTTGTGTTTCGAAAGTAGGAACTTTCAAGCCGGGGAAAATGGTTGCGCTTCATAATTTATAATTTCTACATTCTTGTCACATCACCTTATGGCGATTGAAGGGCATTGGTTTAATAGTTCTAATTTATTAAATAAGTGTCACATATTGTTGGTTTGGTGATGCTTTATGCGGAACGGCCTGTCAACTGCTGACATCTGCCGGCTTCCGGAGTCTCGTCTTGACTACGGGAAAGTGCGCACGCGTCATTACTCGGACGCGCTCGATCTCAACCTAAACCCTTAATTGAACCTCCTTCAAGTGTTATCTGTATTACCTAGACTTTGTTGTGTACCGCTGGCCAGCGTAGTGTCCTAGACTGTGAGCTGCTCATCCAGAACGTGGCACCCATTTGCTTCTGCTTGGAGATCGCTGGATCAAAGGTATGTGGCATGACTAGTAAATTGGACTTTATCCATTGCCTTTCGTCTCATTTGGGTTTCTTTGTACTTGAAGTTAGCATCGCTGAATCAGCAATTATAGCCTAAATTTCTCTAATAATTTAGGTTCACGCGCGTGTGATTTTATTAGTAATTTTCGAATTAATATTCAAATTCTAGAGGTTATACGCTCCACCTAGATTATTTCTATATTAATTATCATTCCTGTCTAAGCCTACCAGATTTTTCCTTGAAAAGTAAATTAGAAATATCTTCTTTATTTAAAAATCTCATTACTTTCACCAGTAATCATGTTTTTATGCAGATTTGAGTATAAAATTAAATAACAGCAGGTACAACTTGAAATAAACGGAAAGTCTAGGAAAAATGTCAACGTCGGCTCCGACACGTTGAGCCGTTGTTCCCGGTTGTCATTTGTTGATCGTTACAAGTAGTCAGAGCCCGGTAATTCTGACAACTAGTTCAACCGCAGAGTATTGTTTAATCCAGTCACTGGCATGATTGTTTAGGTCAGATGAGCAGTAACACCATCTAAAAAATTGGTAATTAGCTGCAAATAGATGTACTGGATGCCGACTCATATGGATGGGAAAAGGTTTGGCTAGAAGTATCTAGGTTTATTCGTAAACACTAATGCTGAGTTTGAGGCCTTGGGGTCGATTTTAGGTACAGTGTTTTTACATCTGGATCTGGTTTCACAGTAAAAGCACGGAGTCGGGTTGTAGGTCATCATCCTAATATTATGTCATACTAATATTGTAGAAAGGAAAAAATTGTATTTTTAACCGACTTTCAAAAAAGGAGGAGGTTCTATGTTCGTGTGTATGTATTTTTTTTTTTTTTTTTTTTTTTTTTTATGTATGTTACCTGATTTCTCCCCCATTTGTGGACCGATTCTCGAAATTCTTTTTTTATTCGAAAGAGTATACTCTCGAGGTGGTCCCATTTTAATTTGGTGAAGATCTGGTGCTGATCTTCGGAGATATGCAACGGAACTCTTCAAAAATAGACGGCAAATCTGTCGTGATTGCTGGAATCGCTTGGATGTTTATTGTTTATACAACATCATGACGTATCATCACGCCTGGTATGGTCTGAGGGGTACGCAGATGTGTACAATATACCTAGATTTCGACAGTTAGGTATGTTAATTTTCATTTATTAAGGATAACTGGATAACCCTATTATCATGACATGTACTGTTACGATTAACAATATATATATAGCAAATATTTGTATGGGAACCACTAAAAATGGAAAAATAAAAAACTTTTTTGCAAAAAAATTAAACCGACTTCAAAAAAAACACTAAACGGTGTAAAATAACTCTAAATTCGGAAGTCGGTGGCCCATCATGAATAAGACAAAACCAGCAAAGCCACAGACTTCCTAATTTAGAGTTATTTTACACCGTTTAGTGTTTTTTTTGAAGTCGGTTTAATTTTTTTGCAAAAAAGTTTTTGTAGGCAGCGAATAAACTTAAAAAGTATTGGGTCGGAATTGAAAAATTCATTAACCGTGGGGAAGCTACAATAACCTCGGGTGGAATAGGCTACTTTTTTTACCTGTGTTCCCACGGGAAACTACGGAAACGGGAACTACGCGGATGAAACCGCGTGTCGTTGGCTAGTAACTTTTATTTAAGAAATTATTCATATCTTGATACATACATTTGAGCTTTCACATGCAATGACTAATAAAGATATAAAGGTACAGTTACGAGCAATAATTTATATACATTGCCACATTTTCTAAAATATCTTAACTTCTTCGATTCAAAAAATATATTGTGTACAATATTTCCTTCTAAAATATCTAACCATCAAACTGTGTCAAAAGTGGTATACATTGGTTTCACAGTAATATAAACGAAAATTTGATAAAAATGTGTAGTTAATTTTGACACTATTTAACGTTTACAAAATTTTTGGACACAGCATATTGATTTTTGAGATTTAATGTTGCTACATGAATTAGAATTTTAAGGGCGTTTCTATGTTATTGCTCGTGACTGTACTTTCTTCTTAAATAGCAAGATATTTTTCTTGTCGTGTGATTAGTCACTAACCTGCAGGCCTAGCCATATTACAAATTCTGTTTCTATTATCGTAATCGATAGGGCGACAATAGAAAAAAAATGGCGTATATGGAATCAGCTGTTTGTCAACTGTCAAATGTTAACGAGTAAAATTTGTACGGCTGAAAATGAAATAAACTTGACAGTTGACAAACTGCTGATTCCATATACGCCATTATCTTTCTAGAAATAGAATAGAAATAGAATTTGTAATATGGCTAGGCTTGCTGGTGTAGGAGTTTATAGGCCTTTGACTTGCCATCACATGCTGTTGAAACTTATCTCTCAGGCTACCGGTTTCCTCAAGTTGTTTCCTTCACGGTTATTAAGTGCGCACGCGTGTTTTTAAAATTGAGTTATCAGAAAATTGACCTATTTTTAACCGACTTCAAAAAAAGGAGGAGGTTCTCAATTCGGTTGTATTTTTTTTTTTTTTTTTTTTTTTTTTTTTTTTTTTTTTTTTTTTTTTTTTTTTAGGGTTTGTTACCTCAGTACTCCGTCATTTATGGACCGATTTTCAAAATTATTTTTTTGTTTGATAGGGTATACTAACAGATTGGTCCCATTTGTATCAAAACTCGTACCTGATGAGCGATCTTCGAGGAATTGAGGGAACTCCTCAAAAAATATAGGCACACATGCACCGATTTCAACATTTTTAGTAACAAATTAAGCATTTTCATTTAGAAAGTATCATTTGGTGAAGAAAAACTGATGAAGAAGACAGGCAACGGAACTCTTCAACGCATAACAGCAAATTATTCGCGATTGCTATAGTCAGATGTCTATGCTGAGCTTTTGTATTTCCACAACATAACATTACGCCATTCTATTTTAAAAGGGGCTGGCAGAGATGTACAGATTAATGTTTAGTGATAGAACTTCTTTAGCAATTGTTATCCAATTTCAATGATTCTTTCAAGTTTTGAAAGACTTTCTTTACATACAAAGAAACTAAAAATTACAAAATAAAAACTTTTTTACAAAAAAAAACAACCGACTTCTTAAAAAAAAAACTAACAGGTGAAAAATAACTCCAGTTTCGGAAGTCGGTGGCCAATAATGAACAAAACTAAACCACCAAAGCCACAGACTTCCGAAACTGGAGTTATTTTTCACCTGTTAGTTTTTTTTTTAAGAAGTCGGTTGTTTTTTTTTGTAAAAAAGTTTTTTAATATTTTCTGCATTATCTTAGAAATATTAAATTCAAGCAATTAATTATAAACCCCCAGGCCGACCAGGTGACTCATAAAATATTAAGACCATTTATTAACATAGTAAGTGGGTTCAAGCAAACTGATAACGATTATAAGTGCTGATATGTCAAACCAGTTTTCTTATGAACAGGTGTGAATGTTGCAAAATAATATAATTAAAGCTAGCTTATCGTAATATTAGGTGTACTAACAAACATATGTATGTATCTGTGTAATGTCATACATATTATGTTTTGTATTACTTATGCTAATGTAATTCAGTATAAATTGCCAAGTACGTACTGAATTACCACTAAAAGGATATAAGTGTAACATTTGATATATTTATGTTACGGATCTTGTTGTGTGAAGGCGGTGGTACTGCTTTTGTCAGTTGACCGTTTTGGAAATGACTATGTGTTGTCAACGTGAATAAATTAATCACTATCTGCTTAGCCTTTTCGAACTTCTAACCGAATGCAGGAATACCTGTGTTTTATATGAAGTGACTGCCTATCTTACATTAAAGCCCAAAGACTAAGCAAGTCTTGGATAAACTGGCGCATTCCACTTAAATCGCCTAGATCACTCCCCCAGGGGCTGAACAGGACTCAATCTTCCAGTACGATCCCCTTGGAGATCATTTAATTTTTTTATTTCCTTTTGAATCCCCAAGAAGTACAGTTATTTACTGACCATATACGGGGCGCGTCTTCAGCTATCAAACTGGCAAAAATCCAGGCTCCAAGCGGTCTTCATCACGGTTGGTACTTTTTTTTCAACATTTAAAGAATACACTTATTAGTACTTGCAGAATTCCCTGCATAGGGGATCGTAGTGGAACACAGAGTACTGTGTAGTCCCCTGGGGGACTGATCTAGGGGATTTAAGTGGAACGTCCCAATAAACTGGTTGACAGACTTTTGCGGTTCTGACTATAACTAATGGCCTGTTTGACTGGCCTGTTGTTCTAGTAGTTAGTGACCCTGTCGTGGGTTCGATTCCCACCCAGGACAAATATTTGTGTGATGAGCACGATCATTTGTTCTGTGTCTGGGTGTAATTTATCTATACATATAATAAGACTGTAAAAAAACTGTGTCTGTACATTGAATATATTTAAAAAATAACAATTGAGGGGGGTTTAGAAACAGTAATAGAGCACGAATCCAAAAAAAAAAGTCTGTCTGTTTGTCTGTTTGTCTGTTTGTTTGCACACGCTAATCTTCGGAACTACTGGACGGATTTGAATGATTTTTTTTTTGTTGTATAGATATTAAGTCTGGTCAACACATAGGCTATAATTTATCTTGGAAACTGGAACACCTGATGCAGAACCGCAACAGACCAGCTAAACTATAGGCGATACAAAAATGGTCCCATAGCAAAAATTGTTCCACGTGATGAGCATTTTCTGCTGAGAGAATAAATTTGAAGATCCGGAACACCTGATGCAGAACCGCAACAGACCAGCTAAACTATAGGAGATACAAAAATGGTACCATAGCAAAAATTGTTCCACGTGATGAGCATTTTCTGCTGAGAGAATAAATTTGAAGATCCGGAACACCTGATGTGGAACTTCAAGAGCCCAGCTACACTATAACATATATTGGAATGACGTCTTACCAAGAGTTGTTCAGCCTTATGAGCACTCGCTGTTGACGTATAAAAATCGAAGATCTGGAACACCTGTTGTGGAACTCCAAGAGCCCAGCTACACCATAACTCAAATAGGAATGACGTCTTAGCAAAAGTTGTTCGGTCTGATAGGCATTTCCTGTTGACTTATAAAAATCGAAGATCAGAAACATTTGATATAGAAATTAAAACTATCACTAATTTCATTGCATAATTATAAAATAACATAAGTACCTAGGAGGTACTACGCGGTGAAGGCGGGAACAGTTCAGGACTAATTTTCGATGACGATGGTATATCGTTGAAAATTAGACTCTACTGGCTAAAACTCCCATTTTTTTATCGGCCTTCGGGCTTATGTTATTTGAGTGTTTAATTTCCTTTTCCATTTAACTTCGTTACACGGTAGCTTACCCGGTAACGCAGGGGAGCAGCTACTTAGATTTTAATTGATCAGGTATCATCACAATAAAACTATAACCATGCCTAGAAAGGGGTCAATTTTTTCCCAATGTTCCAAAGGTGCTAAATGATTAAAGATCATAAGATCCCAACAATCTACCGAAGAGCGTTAGGAGAGACTTGATGCTGTTCGAGAACATGAGGCTGCAACTCGCTCCGTGGAAACTTCTTGGGATCGCGAAGCACGCCTGCATTCTCAGCGTATTTACGCATCTACATCCAGGTCTCTAGAGACCAGTGAAGAATATGTGCGCGACTGACCGCTGATCATGAACTTCATGCACTGTCTCGCGAGTTGGAGACGTTCACGGAAAAAGCATGACGCTTGAGTTTTCAGCGTATATACGCATCGACTCTAGAGATAAGTGGGGGAAGGAGATGCGCGACTGATCGCTGATCGTGAACGTCACGCAACATATTATAGGCTATAATTTATTTTGGAAAATGGAACACATAAAGTAAAAGAGATATAAAAATGGTGCCATTGCAAAAACTATTCCACGTGAAGAGTGTTTTCTGCTGTGAGACTAAATTTGAAGATCTGGAGCACCTGTAGGGGAACTCCAAAGCCCAGAGACAATATAACATATACATAATAGAAATGGCGTCTTAGCAAAAGTTGTTAAGTCTGATGGCATTTCCTGTTGACCAACAAAAATAAAAAATCTGGAACGTCTTGGATCGTCTCGCGCATTCCATTGTTTTGCCGTCCCCGGGCTTTTACAATTCGACGTCAGACGTTTCAGATCTTCGATTTTGACGACCCCGTTGTCGCTGGCATAAGCAACAGGATCCGCGTACGAAGTCGCGGGCAGAAGCTAGTCTATAATATGTATGTATTTAGAAATATATAAGTATGTTTATCAGCTGTTTAGTACACATAACACAAGCTCTCAAGCTTAATTTGGGACTAAATGGCGTTGTGTGAAAAGTTGTGGAATATTTATTTATTTATTTTATTTAATGATAACCGGAACCATCTGCTTAACGTACATTCCGAGGCATGGAGGGGGTTTTGATTATTATTGAATGTATGATCACCCATCTACGAATTGACCTTATTTTGTAATTAATGGGACTGCGTAGAAAATGATAAATTTCTTTGACCGTACATTCCAGTATCAATCCAAGAAGTTTTTGTCAAAAATCTACGACGGTCCCCCAGAATGCCCGCCATCCGCAAACTCCGCAGCAACTTTACTTGTTTGAGTAGGTGGCTCACCGATTATAAAGAGTTGTTAGCATAAAATAAACAAGCACTTTTTCTTTTGTTATAGTTTACATACCTACATATTCGATGTCTATTTGTCTTCGTATGCTGAAAAGTGAGCAACATATTTTAGTAAGGCGTCCTTGTAGTGTTCGAGGAAATGGGCGGGATATACTGGTACCTACACAGGAAAAGAAGTCACCGTTTCCCCCAAACGAAAGAGTGCGCATCGATTCCACGATGTTGAAATAATGAAAAAGTAATAATAATATAATAATTCGATCTCTAGTGTAACCTTGACACTCAAATATACGTAGGTACCTCAGTATGTTTTTCACTCGTTATGAAATGTTAGACGGATTCCTGTTCCATAAACTTGACGTAGGTGTGCGTATATACCTCGGTAGCGTATGTTGTTAAGCTTATAAGGAATCCATACTAAATTCCTACTCCGATTAGTGCTAGGAAACAAATAAGTTGTCAAAGTCACAGTACATACGATCTACTTATTTCTACACCATGGTTACAACCTAATAACTTACCTGTGTAAACATACATTCGTTTCTTAGTAAAATTAATGGAATCCAGAGCCATTTTTTTGAACTTACAACTCTTACTAATTATTATTAGCAGCAACAAATTGGCCAAATTGCAAAAATCAGTTACATTGCAAAAGTTGCTTAGTTTTCCATGCATCGCCTGATGTTTGTAAGTCAGTGTCATTCATTATTAATCAATGCAGGTCCCGCCGTGTGTTACCGTTTGGTACAGCTGCATTCCGATTACTGTTTGTTTTTCTATAGTGAAAGGTTTAAAATAAAATCCAATACTATGTATAAATTGGTATATCAACAAAATACATACAAAAATAACTAGGAAGCATATTATCTGAGCAATTCACTAGGCAATGATATCACCAAATTCGTTTTATAGGAGGTATGGGGCGGAGAGGTATCTAGCGAATTGTGGCGCTGCGGGAGCCAAGAGGGGAGCGGCGTGGGCTGAGACGTAGGGAGCTGCGGCGTAGGGGGCTGCGGCGTACGGAGCTGCCACATATGGAGCTGCGGCGACGTAGGGAGCTGACGCAACCGGGGCAGCCACGGCGTGATTTACGGCGTGCGCAGAGTAGGAGCTGGCGTAAGGAGCAACGTACGCTGCGGGAGCGACTGGAGCAACCAACGCGGCAGGAGCGACTACGCTTGCGTTTGCGGCGGCGACGGCGAGGGAGAATACAATCTGGAAGAAAAATCCAGTTAGTTTTTCATTTTAATGCCAAACTGAAGGAATCCTCAATGATGCAAGAGCATTTGTTGACTGCACTCGACATTAAATAAAGTTAAAACGTTAAATAAGCTGAATTCATTTTAAATTCATACTTTATTATAAATGACTAATTTCTTTAATCCGATTTCTAAACCGATACAACATACAAAACCATCTATATTTATCTATGCCAAAGCTAGAAATTATGACCAGGAACTAAAGTTCAGCTTCCTTCCTTCCTTTTAAACTTGGATGAGGGTTTATTAGGAGCTGTTAGTATTAGAAAGAGCAGCAGTGGACTTTGAAATCACTGTCCAGATTGTCGCAGAAGAAAGTGAAACGCAAAGCACTCACAACAAATTTGGCGATCATTTTGCTTGGGGTGTGTGACTGCTCACAAGTGATTACACTGAAATATCCGATAGACTGTGCCGTCTCCAGGGCATCGTCACGTTTTATACTACTGTTGGTTTCATTGAGCAATACTGCGGACGAAACACGCATGCGTGGCTAAATAATGCGCAGGACATCGCCGTTGGCTCGCGGTTGATTTTTGACCCAGACTTGGTTGACGGACCGAGCATTCTAATTTGAACTCTGTGCACACCAATTTCACTGCACGTTATGTAACAGCAAAAGGGAAATTCAGTGGAGCATTAAACACATTATTGTCATACACATAACTGCTGGTAAGGCGAAATCTAACTTGTTATCAACAATTAAGAAGTAGGTCAGGGTAGGTTAGAGAAATCTTCATTTTATCTAATTCCTTTGACAATGGTGGATTCTTCATAAAGCCTGCCTTGATTGTCGACACGATAGCGGGCATTGCAAGTAAGTTTTATGCAATGACTGCTTGTAAGTACCACATTATTCATATGTTTTACGATGACCTGCTGTCATCAAGCTAATTGATACAAGCTTAGAGTTGGTGTACGGTAATGTTAGTCATTACCAGCAATGTCGGCGTTCGGATGGTTTTGTTTTAATAATATGTTTTACGATTAAGCTTAATTGTAAGTAGATATTATTTGAAAACAATTTTTGTAACAATGCCTGACAGCTAATTTACCGTACCACCATAGCATAACATGCAAACTAGATTCAATTTTACATAAAAGTAAAAAAAAAAGTAAAAAAGTTTATTGACAGAATATAAGAACAACCTTAAATATAAATCCCAACAGTTCAATAATTTGTTCTATATAATAATACCAAATTGCGGCGGTTTTAAACACCTGTGTACGTTTAGTGGTTGTTTGCTTTTGATTCACATACATACTTAATAGGTTGATTTTTCTCATTCGTCCTACGTTCTATCGAATTTCTGCTTTCGGTCTTGAATTTAGATTGCAATCGGTAAATTTAAATCGTTACATTCCACTTACATCAACAGACAAAGGATACTTAGTTTCTACATGTCTTGCAGCAGAAATTGCACAGCGGCAAAGAAAAAAAGTTTCACAACAAAAAGTTTCCCAATGTGCTCCATTTCTCCGCGCACGCCTCCGCGAATCCCAATTGACCGGCCGCAATACGTCAAATGTTTATTTTGTCGGACGATATCTGAATCACAATAAACAAGGTATATAAAGCCAATACTTTTTCTAGATAGTCACACTTCACATCCTCTTTTCGTTAAGGAAGGTCCACTACCAAACCACGCAAGATGTACTCCTTCAAATCTGTAAGTATTTTTAAAACACATCAACTAAGGTCATTTGCATCGTTTTCCATTGAATAAATTAGTTGAGTTCTAACAATTTCCGCATTGCAGATCGTGCTCATCGCTGCGGCGTTCACCATGGGAGCGGAATGCAGTGGAGTGGCAGCTGCACCCCTAGTGGCTCCGGCAGCAGTAGGTTACGCTCATGCTGTACCACAAAACATCCCCCCATACGCGGCACAGGTCAGCGTGGTCAACAAGGCACTTAGTCCTCTGGTTGCTGCGCCGTTCGCTGCTGCTCCTTACGCTGCAGCTCCATATGCCGCCGCTCCTTTCGCCGCTGGGCCTTACGCTGCAGCACCTTTTGCCGCTGCTCCTTACGCTGCTGCACCTTACGCCGCTGCACCCTATGCTGCTGGTCCCTACTTCGCGGGCGCCGCACCGGTGCTGCCCGGCCCATACGCTGCACCCGCAGCATTAGCTGCCCCTGCAGGTTACGCTGCCCCCTACCCCTATGCTGCGTCTCCGCTAGTACGCGCCGCTCCCTACGGTTATGCCCCAGCATACGTACGATAGATTAGAAGAATAGACTCGACTGACCTTCCTATACAAAAGATATGTATCAAAGATTAGATTTATATTTTTATACCTTTTATAAAATAAAAATGTTATAATAAAACAATGTTTACTTATTACTAACGGAAGAAAAAATCACGGTTTCGTTAAAATTATTATTGGCATTTGTATAACACCGCGCTGGTATCTTCAACTCCATGTCCAAGCGTGTTCTTTGCGTACGAAAAAATCTTATTCTGAAGGAATTTGTACTCTTATCTTATTCCCGTTTACGTGGGAATACAGAGACAAAAAGTAGCCTATGTGTTAATCCAGGGTGTCAGCTAACTCCATACCAAATTTTAATAAAATCCATTCAGTAGTTTTACGTGAAAGAGTAACAAACAAACATCCATCCATCCATCCATCCATCCATCTATCCATACTCACAAACTTTCACGTTTATAATATTAGTAAGATTTATAATTACAATAATTTTTAAACCACTATAATTTAGTTTTACAACGTATATACTTTCTTTTGGGCAGGCAACAGAAGACAAACGTACTTAGGCATATTATTTTAAGGGTTATTGTCCTATAAGAGATGGATTATGGGTACACCGGAACAGGTCAATGAAAGTGAGTAGTGATAGATGCTATATCAATGAATTAAATCGTGACCCACCCTTATCAGCTGTCGCGTAAAGCTCCTGTCATCGTGACGAAATAATCTTCTTAAAGCAGTTTCAAGATGATCCTAAGGTTATTCGAACATCGAACTTAGTAATAGTTTTGTGGTTTTTATTATTTCGTGGTATAGCAAAATAAGTATGATTTTTTTTCTTTGCCTCGTGTCTCCATTGATTATGCAAATGTTTATGAAAGTATCGAAATGGTGCAATGAAATGGTGAATTTTTCCTTTGTTTGTTCTTGTTAAGGTCATGCAATCTTCATTAGGAACTGTTAATTAAAATCTTCACGTTTAACACGTTTCTTAATAGTAGGTACAGACGCCAGCAAATCAACCTACCCCAATATGTCAAATTTATTTGATAGGTTCATGTTCAATTGAAAAAAAAAATACAGTTTGGGGTAGGTGGCTGTGATGGTGTCTGTACATCGAAAGATTTCTTTAAGCTACTTAGGTTTAGCTAGAGTAGCTGGTTGTATTTTATCCGTCTTTTTCTGGTTTTCTTTGTTTTAATGTTTCATCATATTGCTTAAATTTAAGTAATACATTGTTACGGTATTAGTGTTAAAATAAAGGCACTACTATATTTCATAATGTATTTACAAAATTTGGTATAAAAAGTAATGACTAAGTACGTTAACTAGAGAACAATCACACTATTATAACAATAAAAAAGACTAGATTCATTTCCACGCATACTGTTTGAATACTGGCGCTGGGCCGTATGGTGCGGGAGAATAGGGGGATATACTGATGGGAGCTCTGGGAACGGGAGCATGGCCGAGCGCAAATACAGGAGCTGGGCTAAAGGCAGGGGCGAATAGCGGAGCTGGCTGTGGTACTGCTACAGGTCTTACAATGGGAGAGAATGGTGCTGACGGTAAAGCAGGAACAGCACGTGCGAATGCTGGAGCAAATCTAGGATAAACAGGGGCTGGAGCGGGGAACACGGGTGCAGGCGCAGAGAAGATCGGTGCAGGGGCGGGGAAAACCGGTCCTGGGGCATCAAAAACTGGAGCAGGCGCAGGAAAAACAGGTCCAGGGCCGGGGAATACTGGTGAAGGTGCCTGGAACACTGGTGCGGGCGCTGGGAACACTGGTGCGGGAGCTGGGTAGACTGGGGCAGGCGCTGGGAAGACTGGTGCGGGCGCTGGGAAAACAGGAGGAGGCGCTGCAAACACTGGAGCAGGAGCCGGGAAGACTGGCCCCGGCGCTGCAAACACAGGCGCCCGTGCCACTGGCGGAGGCAATGCTACGGGTGCAGCCACAGCATGTATAGATCTTACTCCTGCTCCATTCGGGAAGTTGTAGAATGGTGCATACCGAACCACTGATAAGGACTTGAAGGCAGGAGCGATGTGACCGATGCCACTAGCATTACAGCTAGCTATAATGGCGAGGGCGGAAATGACCTGCAGAGGAAAATAAGAGTCATTAGCAAAAGATCAAAGTTATTCAAATAATTTAAAGGGCTTCCACCAATGATCCAAATACTTACTAGTCTTGTGAACGACATTTTGATTAAATTGATAACCGAACTCGGTCAGTTGAGTGTCAACGATGAAATGTACCGATGAATGTGTTACATGTCGTTATATAGTTCATACTGTTGCAAGCATTACGTCTATGTCGGTAGCCATCGGTTTCACTTTCCTTAGGTAGGACCTGCGCATGCTCAATAAGGTGCCGTATGGGCACCATTGGTTACCGAATATGTTAAACTGCCGGCCATTGAAAGGAATATTATATAACTTCAACAATTAGACACACGGTTAAGTGCCCCTTCGGTCCAAAAGTTGGGGTAATTTTTATTGCATATGGCCTTGTAGTGTAAGAAAAGCATAAAATGAGTTTATAAAAAAAAAAATCAAACAAGCGGTGGAACCTGGAACATTTATTTGTCCTCTACCTTTTTATAGAACGCCTAGTTTATCTTGAAAATTAAACCAATTCATGGATACAAAACACGGCTTGGAATTTGGTATTGCTTTTAATTCATTCATAAATTGAAACTCAACGTAGACGCTCGAGGCTATGTTAAAACTTTATACTATCAGATAAACATTCACTTCAGAAAACTTTGAGCTGGTCCAGACACACAACCTACTCTTGCATACTAAATAAGTTGTAAACAACAATAAACCAGAAATCAGTTACTTATTCAAGTACTCCATTAGTTAACATAAACGATAGATAATGAATTATAAGTTAACATGAAGAAAGACAACAGTAACTAATACATAATTTATCGATAAACATGAAGTAAAACGGCAACATATCTTAAAGTAACGAGACATTTTGAATAATAATATTGATACTTTGTACACCAGCAGCAAAAATACTATTCTACTCTATTAACATCTGATTACTATAAATACCAAGTTTCTGTTTTATTCTACTCTATTATTAATTCAGTACAAATAGTTGTGTTATTTCAAACAATTTCAATTTCCATAAATAAATGAGAACTTTTGTAATCATTTTCAATTGTTCAGTCATACATATATACATATCGTCACGCCTGTAATCCCCAAAGGGCTAGGCAGAGGTGTACCTGGTAGTACACCCACATTTCGCCATTATGTTTAAGTCCCATGTAATAGGGGGCGAGCCTATTGCCATCCATCGGGCACAAATCCAGACTCCGGGCTGTTACTGAGAAATCCCAGATAGAAAAACTCAATGACACTTTGCCCGACCCGGGGATCGAACCCGGGACCTAATGATCAGCAGTAGCGCTTGCGACCACTAGACCAACGAGGCAGTCAATGCGGTTGCATATCAGTTGTTAGTTTGTCTTAAGACACATATTACATAGTGTACTTTTAAATGATATGTAGGTATTGTGTAAATAATTGTAGGCTAACCTGTTATTAAATAAATAAATATTCACTGTTTTGTTTACACGCACGACCTAAGCCTGGTTGGTTATACAGTCCTAACTAAATAACCCATTTGTAGGTAGATGTATCAAAATTTAATTTAATTTGTATAAAGAGCAGTAAAAATCAAAACAATCCTAGTCGTCTGCCGATTCACTGCTAGTAAGAGTTACCTAATAACCTAGTCTACAATAAGAGACTTACTGCTGAATGAACCGACTTGAAGAAGAATGTGAAAGGAATGTGAAAGGAATGTGCGTGGTGTAAAATAAATAGTTCTTGCGGTTAAACGACAGAGCTTTAGCTGCATCATTCAGGATATAAATTAAACGTTAAGCCATTTACCGCATTTAATAGTGAGCGACCGTTTTGTATTACGATACAATTCAAAAGATCAATGGTTAGATCTTCTGAATTGCTTATTTGTAGAACATGTTGGAGACCACGTCGCTTATTGGATGACTAGACAATGGCGATTTCAACCTTACATCATATAATATACTAGCTTTTGCCCGCGGCTTCGCCCGCGTGGATTTCGAACTTCCGTCCCCAATGTTTTCCCTTTAAGGGTTTAATTTCCAAAAATCGTTTTTTAGTGGATACTTACTCTTCACTAAGAACACCCCTTCAAGTCTCATGTCTCTAATACCAGAGGTTTGGGCTGTGCGTTGAATTAGATTATGTAATAATTTTAGCATAAAACTTCCGGATAGACTACTTTCAAAGTTGATCCTTCCGGTATGTATGCATAAAGATTTCTGGAACTACTGACCCGGGAAAGAGCGACGTACAACTGACCATGTGTAAAACAACTGCGACTAAGATCAACCTGCCTAGGCGTATTATTATTTATTTATTTACAACCGTACCATGTTTGGTTAAAATCCCTATAATAGTTTTTGAACTATGCGTGCACATAGAGACAGACAGATAGACAAAACATTTACTGATTGCATTTTTGGCATCAGTATCGATCACCAATCATGTTCCAATATTAATTTTGAATATGTATTCAATGTACAGAATTGAGTTCTGTACAGTTTTATTATAATTATTATTTATTATCTTAGTTAGTCATTCAATTTAGAATTTAGTGACTTTGTTTGCCATCGACACGCTAAGAAGAAGAAGATTATCTTAGTAGTGTGTGATAGTCCATTGAATTTTAAGGCGAACTATATTGTATCTTAAGATAAAACATTATAGTAGGTATTTTAGCCATGTTGCAGCGCCCCTTGGTGAACTCCACTACGGGTGACGTAACCTACGACAAACTTATTATTTGCGGTTGGTGCAGTTGGGGTTAGGGATCGAACCGCAAAATTAAGTTTGTTTTTTATTGTATATACTTTTTCGGGATAAAAAGTACCCAGTGTTATGCCCAGGATATTATAGAATAAGTATACCAAGTTTCAGCGTAATCGAACCGGTAGTTTTTGCGTGATACCTGAACATACAGACAGACAGACAGACATACAGACAAAATTTTTTTAATCATATTTTTGGGTTCGGTTTCGGTCTAGTAACACCCCCCGCTATTTTTTTTATATTTTCAATGTACAGAAATTTTACTTCTACAGATTTTTTATTATAAGTGTAGATTTCTCGAGAGGCGCTGCTCATTTTCAGGGGCAGATTCTTCCGTACGGCGTACTCGCTCGAGCGGCTCTTGTCTGTGATGTCTGCCGGGACAGTTGAGATTTCCTTAATTTTATAAGCATGCTCTCAACAAACTACGCACAGACTTGAAAACAGTTATCACGTACAACGAAATTACAATATTTTCGATTCTGAGGTATCTATCAACAACAACGTCAACAACAACCATACGAACGAAACAACCGAACCTAAACCAATAAGCAACTGACATGTAATATTAGAATTCTAACTCTTACGACAACGGAAAGTCTTAACACCGCGATTCAAAAAAATGACGTAATTACAGAACGCCATTTATGGGCAAATAGGTAAAACGTCTGCACAATGAAAGTTATGCTAGGGGCCTTTTGCGTTTTAGTAATTTTATATTATCTCCGAAACTGTATGACCAATTGATATACTGTAAATGGCAAATCTTATCTGTATGATGTTCTTGTGATACTGAAATAATTCATTGTCATAAGAATTAATATTTTGTTGCTCAAATAATCAACCAAACGTAAGTATGCCGAAAAAAATTTTTTTTAATGCAATAAATGAAGTATAAAAGATAAAATATAAAAGATAGAGATATGGTATCGCGGACTTTTTTGTAGAAATAATTAAGACGATCCAGGTAGCCATACATTGTTTTTAATTTTAAGCAACTGTTTAGGCAGCGCACGCAAATAATTCTGTTTTATGAGGTATTTTTTTCCAACTTGCTAGACAAAAGTTGTGATAGCTCGGTTAATATACATGTTATAGAAACAATTTATAGCCTATAGCACTCAGGAATAATGTAGCTTTCAGCCAGTTAAAAAAATTTTAGAATTGGATTATGAGTTCCAGAGATTACCCCCTACATACAAATTTACAAACTTACAAACTTACAAATTTTACCTCTTTATAATATTAGTATAGAAGTATAGATTATAGAAACAATTTATAGCCTATAGCACTCAGGAATAATGTAGCTTTCAGCCAGTTAAAAAAATTTTAGAATTGGATTATGAGTTCCAGAGATTACCCCCTACATACAAATTTACAAACTTACAAACTTACAAATTTTACCTCTTTATAATATTAGTATAGATGAGCTAATCGCATTTTCCATTAGTAAGCAAAATATATTTTACTTAGGTACCAAGTTACAAAACGGTGATTCATGCGAACTGTCTATCAATATTCAAACTGTGTAAACAGAAAAGATCGTCTGTCAAAAATGTAACAACGGTACCTAGTTCTAAATAATGTTATTCACTAGAAGTGTCCTGCGGTTTCACCCACTTTTTTCTTTCATACAAACCTTGGTCTTTCACCAAATAGGTGCCGTTTTAAAGTGATGCGCGAATAATCATTTGTAAGTTATTTTTACCACATTAGTTACCTATGAGATTTTTGTTTGGATTATAGGAAACTTCAAATTTTAAATAATTGTAATGAAGAAGACTGTTCGCGCTCAATATTATCAGTTCCCTCGGTATGATTTACATGCATAAAAGTAAAAAACAGCAAAAGTTGCTGTTACTATTACTTGATATCCACACACAATATGAAGCTAATCGAATTGTAAATCTTCACATTTCTATTTCCTGGATAGTACCTATATGTGTGTACCTATAAGTGTCAATCATTTTGATAACTGTTTGGCACTCGATCTGCCTTTTTGGTCTTGTGCTCCAAAGCGCTTCCACTAAGCAGCTGTCATGGGTTAGATTCCCAGGTCGGGCAAAGCGAAAGGCAAAGTCAAAATCAAATTATTATCCATTTTGAATTTCGAAAATGTGTTTTCTTAGTATCAGGATATACTCAATATCAGCCCGGAGCCTGGATTCATGACCAGTAGATGGCAATAGGAGAGCCCCTTATTACATGGGACTTAAACATAAATGTGGGGTGTATGAAAGGTACACCACTGCCAGCCTCCATGAGAAATACAGGCGTGATAATGTGTTGAGTTTGTTAAAAAAGTCTGAATAAACGTTTCTGTAAAATTTAAATGTATTTGTAAATGTCAACAAAAGATGTTATTTCATTTTGTACTTTCATTATCATAAAAACGAGTTCTAAGAATATTTTTATTATGACAGCGTCGTTTCAGAACAGCTTATTATAAAATACCAGGTACGAGGTAATTTTTCAAAGGCGTCCATTTGTAAAAGAGTCATAATAATATAATCAGAAAAACTCTGTCCTGTCCTTTGCAATTTAATTAATTGTGAAATCTTAAGTGATTTTCAGAGAATGGCAATTTCTCGAAAAAAAACAAAAGAATAATGTTTATCCGTGGCGTTATTTTGATTCCGTGTTTCGCAAGCACTTCTTTTGATAACGACTAACTTTTGGTCATAACAAAATATGCTAGACGACTAATTTTAAGATTGAATACTCCCCCTCATATAGATTCAAAAATATGTATATTGATTTATTCAATACTTCAAGCACACTAATGTACAGAGGCGGACTTAATGCCATAGGCATTTTCTACTAGTCGTCCGTCGTTGACAGTCAAATCATATAGGTACCTATATCTATCATATACATATAATTTTTTATTACATAATCAATTAATAAAGACGATATATTAAAACAACACGCGTTTTAATATATCGTCTTTATTAATTGATTAAATACAAAAGGTACAGTTTTATACACTTACTACATACATACATACATACATACAAAAAACCAAAAATGCGTGTCTATTTGATTGTGGCATTGATTTCATATTCTCTGTATTTCGTAATCAAATGGGACTTATACATGACCGGTAAAATAAAATCACATGAGTCGTACTTACCGTAAATAGTAAGTATTTACGGTAAGTACGACTCATGTGAGCAAAGCAAGCATGCGACCTAGTATTTTAGGTCATACATTATGATCTGTCACCGCTAACCAAATAGTTGTTTCAACAGTGATATATCGAGTGCCAAACAGTTATCAAAATGATTGACACTTATAGGTACACACATATAGGTACTATCCAGGAAATAGAAATGTGAAGATTTACAATTCGATTAGCTTCATATTGTGTGTGGATATCAAGTAATAGTAACAGCAACTTTTGCTGTTTTTTACTTTTAAACAACTATTTGGTTAGCGGTGACAGATCATAATGTATGACCTAAAATACTAGGTCGCATGCTTGCTTTGCTCACATGAGTCGTACTTACCGTAAATTCTCACTTATACATTATGATCTGTCACCGCTAACCAAATAGTTGTTTAAAAGTAAAAAACAGCAAAAGTTGCTGTTACTATTACTTGATATCCACACACAATATGAAGCTAATCGAATTGTAAATCTTCACATTTCTATTTCCTGGATAGTACCTATATGTGTGTACCTATAAGTGTCAATCATTTTGATAACTGTTTGGCACTCGATATATCACTGTTGAAACAACTATTTGGTTAGCGGTGACAGATCATAATGTATGACCTAAAATACTAGGTCGCATGCTTGCTTTGCTCACATGAGTCGTACTTACCGTAAATACTTACTATTTACGGTAAGTACGACTCATGTGATTTTATTTTACCGGTCATGTATAAGTCCCATTTGATTACGAAATACAGAGAATATGAAATCAATGCCACAATCAAATAGACACGCATTTTTGGTTTTTTGTATGTATGTATGTATGTATGTAGTAAGTGTATAAAACTGTACCTTTTGTATTTAATCAATTAATAAAGACGATATATTAAAACGCGTGTTGTTTTAATATATCGTCTTTATTAATTGATTATGTAATAAAAAATTATATGTATATGATAGATATAGGTACCTATATGATTTGACTGTCAACGACGGACGACTAGTAGAAAATGCCTATGGCATTAAGTCCGCCTCTGTACATTAGTGTGCTTGAAGTATTGAATAAATCAATATACATATTTTTGAATCTATATGAGGGGGAGTATTCAATCTTAAAATTAGTCGTCTAGCATATTTTGTTATGACCAAAAGTTAGTCGTTATCAAAAGAAGTGCTTGCGAAACACGGAATCAAAATAACGCCACGGATAAACATTATTCTTTTGTTTTTTTTCGAGAAATTGCCATTCTCTGAAAATCACTTAAGATTTCACAATTAATTAAATTGCAAAGGACAGGACAGAGTTTTTCTGATTATATTATTATGACTCTTTTACAAATGGACGCCTTTGAAAAATTACCTCGTACCTGGTATTTTATAATAAGCTGTTCTGAAACGACGCTGTCATAATAAAAATATTCTTAGAACTCGTTTTTATGATAATGAAAGTACAAAATGAAATAACATCTTTTGTTGACATTTACAAATACATTTAAATTTTACAGAAACGTTTATTCAGACTTTTTTAACAAACTCAACACATTATCACGCCTGTATTTCTCATGGAGGCTGGCAGTGGTGTACCTTTCATACACCCCCACATTTATGTTTAAGTCCCATGTAATAAGGGGCTCTCCTATTGCCATCTACTGGTCATGAATCCAGGCTCCGGGCTGATATTGAGTATATCCTGATACTAAGAAAACACATTTTCGAAATTCAAAATGGATAATAATTTGATTTTGACTTTGCCTTTCGCTTTGCCCGACCTGGGAATCTAACCCATGACAGCTGCTTAGTGGAAGCGCTTTGGAGCACAAGACCAAAAAGGCAGACCGATTATTGTTTTTGGTGTAAAACGTGAAGCACACGATATTCTTACCGATTATGTTGAATTATGTTAATGGGAATCGATACATTAGTTCACGAATGAAGGACGCCCTCAATATTATGCATAGTGAAGAGAATCACCATGTACGAATCGAATTGTAATTACTTAGCGCGTCACTAGTCCAAGCGATTTGTATTCAATAGTGTGTGCTAACGTTTCGAAGAAATGGTGCCGAGAAAGGATACACCTCAAATTGCTTATTGTAATATCGACTAAATTTATTCTAAATGTCGTTAAAAAAATTCTGCGAAGCAATTTAATTTCCATGCTATTATTAGAAAGCGGAGCGCCTCGCTACTAAGTCGCTTGCGGCGCAGCACCAACAGTATCCTGAGCGTGTTGTCCGAGCGGTGGGACTCACCGGTGTTGGAGAGGTGGTTGCATCTACATGCCAGTTCCTCACCATTTATTAAGTGATTATTGTATTTATGAATGTAATATTTATTTAATTTTAATTATCAGACATTTTTTACATTTTTTATTTTATTTTTGACATTACCTAATGAATATTAATAACTAATTTTAATAATTTAATTGACAGACATTTTCTAAATTTTTGACATTGTATTTTTGAATGAATTTATTTTAATAACTAAGTATTATTCTATTTTAATCAAATGTATTTTAATATTTCGTGTATTTTGTAATCGAATTTTATTCTTATGGGAACTTTCCTGAAATAAATGATTATTATTATTATTATTATTATTATTATTAATTTGAACTCGTTTCAATTAATCGATCGAGTCTATGTTATCTAAACATTGTAGCTTAACTAGGTGCTTGCGTCAAACCTTTCGTTTTAAAATATCAATACGGTTTGTAGTACGGAGGAGGAGGAAACGGTGGCGCACGTGCTCCTTGAGTGCACGGGTGTCGCCGAGATACGGAAGAGGACTCTCGGTTCACCGGAACTCCTCGCAGTCGCACTGAAATGCTTGGGAGGCTTAATCTGCTTCTGGAAGGAGGTGGGCTGGTTGGAGTAATCCCCCAACAAAACGGCCGCCATGGCTCACGCACAATGGTCCAAACATGGATTAAGTGCGGAAACCAAATCCCGATAGATAGATAGATAGATAGTATATTTTTATTTTAAACTAGCAGACGTCACGCGGTTTCACCCGCGTAGTTCCTGTTCCCGTGGGTTTACAGGGATAAAAAGTATAGTAAGCCTATCTCATCCGGGAATAGTGTAGCCTTCCACCAGTGCAATAATTTTTAAAATTGGATCATTAGTTCCGACGATTACCGCCTACATACAAACTTACAAACAAACAAACAAATTTTACCTCTTTATAATATTAGTATGGATGAAATTGTCTATGACAAATTATCTCGGGTTTGATTCCCGGGTCAGGCAAGTGTTCTTGAGTCTTTCCATTTGTGGCCGATTGATAGCACTTTGAAACAACTGGTGTAGGTGTACTAACTTGGTACTCTTCTGCCTAACCCTTGTTTACTCTACCTGTATTACTTTTAATTCACTGAAATTCATGTGACCTAAGGTTTCTGTATAAAATAAAGTGTAGGTACATTGATATGTACCTACACTTTCTTACTTTATGAGTATCTTCTTCTGAAAATTCTTATTCATATGAAGCTGAATCATCGTCCGAACGTATAGATGAGGTTAGTTACAAGAGACCAGACACAGTTGATAAAGAAGTTGCTTCCAAGGAATCTAGCACAGAATCGACTTCAACAGCAAAAGTATCATCTATAATTGAAAATAATGATTCAGAACCTGAAACAAGTCAAGAAGAAACGACGACAGACAAAATGAAGGTCATTCCATTAGGCAACAAGAGCAGGACTCGCAAACCGTATCCAGTGCGATCTGATGAAAAAAAGACTACTACTAGTAAATACAAGCTGCCTTCTAAACCTTCATCCATAATCAAACCAACGAGAACAATTTCTCGCCCCGAAATTTTGTACCCTACAAGACAAACTTCGATTAGGAAGATCATTCGACCAATCACAAGAGTTCACAAAAAATCATAGCTGGATCGATTTATCGCCCCCAAAACACCCTGCATACAAAATTTCATGAAAATTGTTGGAGTCGTTTTCGAGAATCCATGAAACCCCAAGCGATCGCCAAGCGTTCGCGCTGTGATTGTCTTTCTAATGTGTCTAAAATTGACACGATCGAAAGGTTAAGAATTATATACAACAAGTCGTACAAGAATTGCTCGTTTAAATAAATACTAAAGTTTTTTGTAATTTTGTACTATTTTGTGAAATATTTGTAACTTGTTTAAGACGCCACGCAGAAAGAACTGCTGCGTAAAACTTTTATAAACGTTTGATGAACACGCGGCCAGTCGCCACGAGACGGAAGTGACGTCATGGAGCCATATTAAATTAATGAAATGGAAATGTAAACGTTCACAGTAATGTGATTTGCAAATTGAGATAGTTACTATAAAAACTGTATTTATTTAACTCTTACTTACCGCACTTTGTATGCAGCTTTTACACAAATATTCGTATATAAAATTGAAATGTTTTTTGCTGAATGCTTAAGAAAATACAGCAGCTATACCAAAAAAAGTGTGACTGTCAGTCTGTCAGTGGTTTTAAGATTTTAGAAACAGCCTGGCTGGTTTTGACGAGACTTTCACAGACAGATAGGTAATGATTTAAAAAATAACTTAGACTGGCTCTAATTGCAGAAAAATAATTCGGCTTCCGCGCAAAACAATAAATTGTCAAACTCCGCGCGGGCGAAGTTGTAGTCAACAGCTAGTACTTTATAAATACCCGATTTAAAACACATTTTATAGTCTACGTCTGTAAATATGTAGTTGTATTCTAGGACACCGTACTGTAGTAAACTTCGATCAGTGATAGTATGATCGAAGGTAGTGAAACTGAATAAAAAGGTCGATTTTTCAACGTTTTACTCCGAAGTTCGCAGTTTTATCACCTAAAAACGTCATAAGCGATAGCTAGTACCCATTGTTTTGGCTGCTGATGCGAGCGCATAATGATAATAATTTATGTTCTGTATTTATCACTGAAAAAAGACAAAAATATTCTTTACAAGATCACTATTTTTAGGTAGGTATTTTTACTGTTAGACACATTTTAAATGGCAATTAGGTGTCAACATAGTGATTTTATTGTAGGTAATCAGAATCAGGCTAACTTTTTTCTATTAGGTAAGTTTAGGTCGGCTTCCAATGTACTTCTTTTACTTTATGTATTTTTTCTATTGTGCAAATTTTGTTAATCGTGTATTTAACCTCACAATTCCGTTAACCGCATTTTTAAATTGACAAAAAATACATATTTTTTGCGCGGCGATTGCGCTTTGACAATACCTTTTTCAGTCTTTATGTTAAGTCTTTACTAACAGGATCTAATACTTTAACCCAGAAAACTAAGTTCTGTGGACTGCATCCTCTTAAACTGGAAGTCGATCTCATATTGCATGCTCCATAAAACATATGAGGGAACAATACAAAAATATTTAGTAACAAAAAATCCACTGCAATTTGACAGAACTGTTAGTAAACTGTCAAAAAGGTAAAAAATACTACAAACTCGCCGTAAAAGTATTATTTGAGGACCAAACGTTTAACTTACAGCAAGAACTCATTTAATATAAGTTCCAACATGAAACCCGGTTGGGGCACGGCAATATAGTACTTAAATTGGACAAAAACTTAAATTAGGTATTATTTAATATTAACATGATGTAATATTACATTATATTATTTGCGTGTATTATTTATTATGTTTTATTAATTTGATTTGAACTACAAGCTACGCTGGCATTAACTTGTTTGTTTACTCAAATGAAAACCGAGAGGGTCTCATTTCTAAAGCGTCACGTGTTTTGCAAATGGCAAAGAGTGGAAGAAAAGTTTACGAAACACATTTCGCTCCACGTGACTTTCACTCAGTAAGATTGCGTACGGGTTTTCAGATTGTGTTTTATAAAAAAAATTGTGTTGTAGAATGTCGGGCTTCACAAAAATATCGGCCACGTTTCTCCCCCATCTTGCTTTCGGTCTGGCGTAGGGTTGAATCGTATCGCACGCAAAGCATGTGACTTGAAAGTGAAGCATGTTTAAGATACTTATAATAAAGTTGAATTTTGAAAGAGATATTTGAACTGTAAATGTAGCTGTTATCCAATGTAGTAATGTATTGTTACATTTACATTACCAGGTAAATATCTCTTTATAAAATACGGCAGTTATTCATGTTTGCCTATTTTTCTGTAGGTTGTTTGAAGTCTCCGAAACGGTTTGGCTGGTTTTGACGATACTTTCACAGACAAATAAGGCAATCATTGAAAAAATAACTTAGAATTACTCTTATTCTAGAAAAATAATTCGGAGCTTCGTTAAAATTCATACATGTTGTCACAACCTGCCATTAATTGTCCTTAGAGATCGATCTATTTTGCACGAGTGCGCTAAAAATCAGGAAAATTCTGAGTAAGGAATTCTTTAAATGATTGTATGCAGGGCGATGTATCACGGCACACCTCTCCTCTCCCCATACCTTGTTTTTCTTTTTTCTGTTTGTATGTTTTATCGCTAAAAATATATTATATGTGGATGCTTGTAATTAGCAATTGTCATCAATAAATTTTTGTTACAATTTTTGTGTATTATTAGTCTGTAATCATTCCTAAGATTGTTAAAATAAATAAATAAATCAATAAACCCGGGTATATGACTACATATATGAATGTAAACGAAGCTTAAGAAGTATGTAAGAACTTTAGCAGATGGCGTTTTTGGCCTACTCCCATGGGAAAAAGGCGTAAAGGTTAAGAAGCCTCTCAAGACCGTAGTGGATGGCGCACTGAAGTTTCTGCCTTATACTCCAATGGGAAAAAAGCGTGAGTTTATATGTGTAAGTATCATGTATATGTAAGTAGGATAGTACTTATATCAATATTGGAGTGCTAAAAAACCTACTCGTGCACGGTGTACTTAGTCTTTAAGTCTCTTGTTTTACGACGTGGGTGTTTAATTTCCCTTTCTTTTGTTTATATTAAAGCTAAGCCTACATTCAAAGCCTCGGTTATATCTGTATGTAAGTTATACCTATTTTTCAACAACTAGAATACATTGATTTTTTTTTCATTTTGCAAGTAAAAGAAAAAAAATACCAATGTTTGATCTGGTCACGTGGCACTGAATTTACCAATAATAGGGGAGACCGGGGACAATTGAAACAATTTTACTTAAACCGTGTGTAGTAAATTTTCTATGGTACCTACATCCCTCATATTTGTATCGTTGAAAGGGTCGTTATCTAGTTCCTAAATTAAACATGATCTATATCTCTATTTCAAATAGTTAACCAACAATCAGCTATTAAAGAAGACCGGGCGCAGTGGTTCTATTGACCCCACCCCAAGGACGGTTGAAACAGTATGTAGGGGTAATTGAAACACTGAAAATATTTTAGGAACTACTGGAGCTTTTTAATCAATCTTAATAAGATAACATAGCACTAAATTATTTATTGAGATCGTAACAAGACCGTCATCGTAACATTCATATTTCAAAAATTGCATTTATATGCAAAAACATCTTCAATATAAACAACTCAAAATATCTCATATTTAAATCATTTGAGTGCTCTTATTCGTACTATTGTACACTATTTCACATTGTTTAAAGACTTAATATCCTATTATGCTATAATAGCACTTACATGGCGGAGAAAAAAAGGTAATCCAGTCTCATACAAAACAGCTTGTTTCAATCTTAACAATGTTCCAATCATGACAATGTTTCAAGCATAACAATGTTTCAATCATAACAATCGTATATTGACCCGTATAGGTTTGTGTCTTCTTGTGAAATTAAATTTCAAAGGAGATCAATCAACTTAAGTAGCTAATATTAAGCATTTAACACTTAAAATAGTTTTTTGGGAATTAATACCCTAAAACTAGTCAAACATAGGTACTTATGTTTAAAAAACTAATATGCTTGCTGGTACGCAAATATTATGTTCTAGGAACTTCTGTCTGTAACGTGTTTTCGTTTTCTGAGCATCTCTAGAAAAAAAAAATGAAAAAAATAAATCAAACTTAATGTCGTGGGCTCAATTTTAGGGTCGTCAGAATAATTGGGTTGCCTATCAAATGTGATTTTATCTGATAAGCAAACAAAAAATAACCAAACCACTTTTGTGGTTTATAAGGTAATTCTTTTTTTCATCGTAATAGGTACCGTAATTTTTAAAAGTTGGTGATTTTTAATTTTTATGATGTAGTTATCGACACTTTAGAAAACACAACCTTTTTCTGTGCAGTCGGATAAAAACGCGGAATATACGGGGACGTTTGAAACGTTTCAAACGTCCACAGATAGGTCGTTTCAAACGTACCCATGTCACATTCTCTATTTCAATACTCAATATTTTGATATCTAGTAACTTAAACATTAATTAACAGTAATAAAAACAATCTTAAATAGATAAACAATACTTTAAAATAAGGAAGACTGCCAAAAATCAAGATTTAAATGGGTGAACAACAAAAGTTAAAGATATGAAATACTTACTTTTTGACGCGAAATTCTTCGAAGCGTCCTGTGCACGGCTGTGTCACTCGCTCGCTCGAGCCATGCTCAACAAAAAACCGAACATGGCCGAAGATGCAACGGTCGACGCATCACACGCGTAGGTACCATAGTTTAAGAGAAATTGAAGTTGTTGCAATCATGACCTGTTTTAATTGGTCTACCCTACACTGTACTATTTGGATATTCGTTTATTCAAATACTTTTAACTTAACTTAAACTAACTACCACAGAAGGTCATTGTGTGAACGGTGGTCCCCAAATTGGTATTTTAAAACTGATTCATCAATATAGCCAAAACTCAGAACTTAAAGATTATTACCAGTTCAAGTGTGACTAATGAGACAAATTGTTCTATTGTTACCAAACTTTTTATTGATTTTGCCACCGTTGAAGGGTTAAGGCATATTACCTTAGACCGCTAGCCTTTTTTCTGTAAAAAGCAATTTGCGAAAAGTACAGTGTGACCGTGAAATGAACTGCCATTCAATGGCATTAGTATGGGATAGCTCACTTCGCCTTCAAAAGTGGAGTAAAAAGTGACTGTTAAAATCATTTCGTAGGTATTACATATCATTCGCGAAAGTTTTCTAATCTAAAACACAGATTTTAACTGAATACTTTGCATTATTTTATTATGCTAACTAACCCACAGTACTAAAAAACATAAAGGAAAAATAAAGTCTGCTTTTTATTTCTCGAGAAAACGTGAATTGGTTCGCAAATCAGTGTGGGTGCCTAAGTAGTACTGCGTAGTTCTATACCTAAGACTTCCTTCTCAACTATCTTAATATAAAAGAAAGTTTACAAATAAAGTCTCATTTTGCCGTTTTGGTCACATTGTATCCATAGCCTAAAATTATGATAATTTCAGTCTACATTCCATTCATACATTTTTGCGGAAAGCCGAAATCGATATCTGCGAAGACCTATTAAATACAAACAAGTATTTTTCTTAGTGATTAGGTACTTAGATATGTTTATCAAAACATTAACGCTTTGTACAGAAATAGGCCAATATAATTTCCCCCATTGTTGTTGGCTTCTCTATATGTAACATATACCTACCGCGATTTGTTCGTAAGCAGTTTACTTACTTTTGCCAAGGACTGGGCAAACTTCCTTGAAACTAAATACACTACTTCGATCACGCACAATAACATGCGCAACTGCCTCCATGTATGGGTCTATGGTGACTAGAAGGATTTTTCATTGATTATATTACAAATTAATTGTGAAACATGTAATTTATTGTGAAAACAAGCACCGCCTGATGTGTTGTGGTGTAGTAATCAAGTACTTAGTGTTTGTAAAGCAGTTAAGTAACCATTGTGTATTCTAAACATACATATCCACCATATAAGTACCTAACGAATTCCTCTTTTACCATTTCGGTAAGAAACCTTGAAAAACTGAATTAAGTATAATATGTACTTTAATACACGTAAGTAGGTATGTAGATCGTGTAAGATTTGTTGGTTGCATTGCACGAATAAGAAAAACAAAAATAAGTCATAATTATTTATTCTTCAGTATAAAAATGGGCTAAGTTACAGTCGTGATTTACTTGAGGGCGATGAGTGGGGCAGAGGGAGCGTAGTAAGGAGACGCTGCGAAGTAGGGGGCAGCAGCGTACCGGGCGTAAGCGGGCAGCACTGGGGCAGGAGCAGCTACGTAGGGAGCAGCTGCAGGAGCCACGATCCTAGCCGCAGGAGCGACGGCGTATGGGGCTGCGGCGTATGGGGCTGCGACGTAAGGGGCTGCCACAGGAGCGGCGACGTATGGCGCAGGAGCGGCAACCAATGGAGCAGCGGCAGCGTACAAACCATTGTAGTTCCTAGCAACATATTGAGAGCTGGAGGCGGTGACGAAGGGTGCGGGTGCGGCTACAAGCGGCGCCGCGGCGACCAGAGGAGCAGCCACTGCGCTGGGCTTGGCAGCAGCCAAAGCCAGGGTAGCGAGGAAGAATACCTGAAATAGCATTGTGATAAGTTTAAGTATCAGCGAAACAATGAGTTCGAAAGAAAGATTTGGAACATTTGCCTTAGTCGCAGGATGGGTAATCCAAATTACATTAGTTTTTTTAAAGTGATCTTATAGAGACTCGATTTTCCTTTTGAGGTAACGAAACCCTAAAAAAAACTAAAAACGTAATACTCACGATCTTGTACATGTTGATTGGTTTGGTAGTGTCTGTCTGTTGAACAGAAGATGTGAGTGTGATGTCCGAAGTTTGGTGACATTACCTTTTATACTGTAGCGAAGTAAGATTCACCTTGTGTTTCGTTTCGTCATCGATTGCAGTGGCTCGTTAGACGCTGGGCACGCAACGGGGACGCGCATCGTTACGACAGTAAAGCTGCCCAGACTGATAACACTGTTGGACTAGTTGATCAGTTTTGGGCATTATCTGATGAGATTTATATTGAGGGTTGTGTTCAAAATATTTATACAAGTACGTGATGAGCTTCAGGTTCTTTTTGTATCAGAAGTAGTTTGTAGGAAGTAAATGTTTTTTTTAATACAGTTATGGATTGACAAGTAGTTGATATTGTTACAGATTCTATAAGGTAAAATAATTACTTTGCAAAAGTATTTGCTAAACGTTACAGAACAACAATTTGGATTTATAACGTTATTAAATAGATAATCCCTGATCTAGCTAGGGGCTTATCCCAATGGTTCAGTAGTGCACCTTGATATATTAATAATGCTTTCTCACTAACCTTTATGTACTCCAAAACCTGTAGGTGCCTAAAAGATTAAAGATACCGGGCTGGTATCCGCAACTCCACGTCAAAGCGCGTATTTTGGGTATGGGCCATAATCTACCACGCGGGCCCAGTGCGAATTGGTAGATGTCACATGTCTTCAAATTTTTGGTTCTAGGACATGCCGGTTTCCTCACGATGTTTTCCTTCACCGTTTTTGAGAGCAGTGGTGATGAAATAAATTACACAAAGTAATGCGCCTGCCTGGGTTCGAACCCACGATTACTGTTCGTAAGCCGCTACCACTGGGCCACCGCTGCTCTTAGGTGCGTTTAGTGCCTAATTAAATTATTTTATTTTTAACACTTTTGCTGCCACATTCATGCACCAAGAATAAAAAAAATGCAACACAGTAGAACAGCTCTTAAAACATTTCTTAAACCTACAACAAGAATCCGCATATAGTGATGCTACGCCGTGCTAATATAATTTCTTTGCTACGAGCCTACGACCTTTGCTACGACACAGACGAATCATCGTGACGCATTGCAAAACGTTACGCGTTATAAGAGTACGTAATAGTTACGATTGATATCGTCGTATCGTAGATTTTTTGGGTTATATGTTTCTGCCAGACAGGCAGTTGCTCTATGTAAAATACCGGTATTTACCTGCATTTGGTTCAACTGGAAGCCGACCCGAACACAGTTCATAAAAGGCTTGGTAAAAGCAGACGATGTTTTTTTTTGCTATTTTTCAGTATTAGCTTGAATGGTAATAAAAAAACTTAAACGCAAACAAATCAGGCTCCGGGCTGCTACAAAAAAAAAACAAAATAAAAAATCTGATAACCACTAGACCAACATACAGATGCAGTAGGTACAGACGCCAGCACATCAAACTAGGTACCTAATTTTCCCAATTGAAAATTAACCTCATAATGTTTAGAATAAAGTTGAAAACCTATCAAAGAAATTTGACACATTGGGGTAGGTTGATGTGTTGGCGTCTGTACCTATTTTCTTAATTAACTACAATAAACATTATTAAGGGCGTATTTTTGATCACGGGACCAGTTTTCACAGGTTGACCCATGACTATGAACAACTTTCACTAACCCGGATTTGACCAACTACCCCCTATTGGACCAACTCGGAAAAAAACAACAGCTGTTGCACACAAAAATTAGTTAATTATTAACTAATTTTTGTGTGCAACAGCTGTTGTTTTTTTATAAACAAAACAAAAAAAAAAAAAAAAAATGAAAATGAAAAATGAATGTGAAGAATGAATGAATGAATGTGTGATGTGTGTGTGTGAATGAATGTGTGTGAATGAATGTTGTGAAATTAGATAATATACATAGGTAGAACACTCTGTAAAAGTTTGTTTCATTACTAAAATACAACTTGTATAATATTTTTGAATACTCTTTATTGTACAGACGCCAGCAAATCAAGTTACCCCAAACTGACAAATTTTCCCAATTGAACATGAACCTCATTTAGTTTGATATAAAGTTGAAAAACTATCAAAGAAATTTCACACATTGAGGTTGAATGATGTGCTGGCCTGAAAACAACTTACCTACAAATAAATGAAAATAATTAAAATAAATTAAATATGTACACTAAAACTTACTACAACCACTAAAATAATAATAATAATAATAAAAAACCGGCCAAGAGCGTGTCGGGCCACGCTCAGTGTAGGGTTCCGTAGTTTCCCGTCCGTCACAATAAGTGTTCAAAATGCTTGCATATGCGATTTTACTACAAACTTAGTCCAGAAATTATTTTGTACAACTTTTTGTCTTTTTTGTACAAAAACTGTTTCCATCCAAGTTAATTTTCCTAGAAAGTCCTTAAAAAGTTCTACTTTGGTTCAAAAGTTAGAGGGAGGGGGGGGGACATTGTTTTTTACTTTTGGAGCGGTTATTTCCGAAATTATTGACATTATCAAAAAATGGTTTTAGTAAACCCCTATTCATTTTTAAATACCTTTCTATAGGAGGGCTACCCTAATAAAACATTTTTTTCCAATTTTTATTTTACCACTGTCGGCGTGATTGATACACATATTGGTACCAAATTTCAGCTTTCTAGTGCTAACGGTCGCAGAGATTTAGCGAGGACGGACGGACAGACAGACACGGCGAAACTATAAGGATTCCTAGTTGACTACGGAACCCTAAAAACCCAAAAGAAAACGAAACTCAGACGTCCATTATACTTGTTTAATTATTTGACTTTTCTTTTGTTTTAATTATGTAGGTCTGTATTATATAGTAATTTATTGCAATAAACTTCTATCTTTATAGGATCTGCGTAAGCTCGGGGTGTATTGGTACTGTAGTATATTGGTTTTTTTGACGCCTATATACAGCCTGAATATACAGCTTCCAGTTTAAAAAACAACTTCAATACAGCTTTGGTTGCCACCCAAGCCAATTGTTTGTGTGGTTTGTTCTCTGTCTGGGTGTAATTTGTCTGAAATATGTATGTACTTAGAAATATATAGGTTTGAGTATTAGTTGTCAAAAGGTCATTGCTGACACTAATCTGCATGGTTCAACCAAGATTATGTCTGGACTTTAAAAAAGACTGTGACCTCTGAGTTACTTTCGGTGTTTCTTTTCAGAGAAATCAGATAGTGAATTACCGACCTCACCATCTAGTTAAAAATTACATGTCAGAGTGTTCGTATAAACCAATTTACAGAAATGAAAATGATTTTATATATATTTATTTATTTACTAAAGATATTCAGCCCGACGCGATGACGCAAGAATATGTCAAGAAAAAACAGATTGAAGTAATAGTTTTACACTAAAAGTAAAAAAATAATAAAGCATTTATATGTTAGTATGGAATAACCATTTTTTACATACCTACATATGAAAGTGTTGCGTAACAAATGATCTTACGTTTATAGTCTTTTGTGCGTAACTATAATCATTTTTCCTTTGCGTATTTGTAGTGATCTTCGGAGTATCGCCGCAGTAGCGAGTTGTGATTTTATAAAATACTTTGCATTTTATAAAATCACTTTATAATGTTACCGTGTTTAGGTAATTAGGTATGTTTGTTTCTAACGCACGATGTTCTTGCGTCTCCTGAATACGTAAGCGGCGACTCAGCTTCAAGGTTTAAAACCGTGAGTTTTTTTATTTATTGCTTAGCAATATTTTTAAAGTCACCAAAACTATCTACCTATCTGTCTGTTTGAAATAATAAGTAATCGCCGAAACTACTGGCCTTATCTTGACGGGACTTTCACTGGCAGATAACTCATGTTGGAATAACTTTATTTAAAATGTTTAATTTGCGAACTAAGTCGCAGATAACAGCTAGTAATCAATAAATAAAATCACTGACACAGTAACTACTTTTTTTCTCGGCGTCGTAGTGCGTACCACTGGATTTCTCATTGCTCCAGAATATTGCTAAGCATCAAAAGCAAGTTGTCATCGCCACTAATGTGATAAAAATCGGTCTCTTACATCGTATTACAACGTTAATTCGTTTAGGAAAAATATTCACACGATCTTGACTTTGATCAGTCTTCTAACTATTCCGACCCTTTTTCACTTTGCTGGCGTTATGCTACGTGCATGCTCAAAATTAATATTACGAGTACCTCATGCCGCATAACATAATAATAAATTCATGGAAAACCCCTTGCTTGTCATGCAAATGTCACTTTCGTTGCATTACTTTATAGGTCCAGTGTCATTGACAAATCGTGCACGTCTTCCGAGCACAACAGTTGCACAACTAATAATGTCTAGTTGGCCTAGACCCAGGCTATTACAATGTAGATAATGACAAAGAAATGTGTAATTAAAACAAACATAGTACAAAAGTATAAATATCTATATTATCTCAATCTTAACCAGATAAGATGTGCATTTTAATTAACGAGTGTACAATTTGGCTATTTATTATTCATACCTTAGGCGGTTTAATGTTGGGCCTTGGAAACGGACTGAATGTAGTGACTTCAATGTCTCTAGCATTAGCCCTCAAATTCTGAGGGTGGACTTTCTTTACCTTCACCAGACGAACAGTTCTGGCTTTAACAGGTCTCACGATGATTTTAGCATGACTTGCGGGTACAAATGTATAGACATGTTTCACCACTTTCACATGTGCATGGGTTTTATGAAGTGGTGGAGGATTAATGTATGCTAGGGGTACGGGCACGACTTCTACTGAAGTCTTCAGTTTCTGGGGTTTAGCATGTTGTTGTGGCCATGGCTGTTGCGGTGCTTGGTATACTGGACGGGGCTTCTGCGGCCGCTCTTGTGGCTGGTATTGTTGGCGCGGTATCAATGGTTGTGCCACCGGTTGGTATTGTGGTCTCGGCTGCTGTGGCACTAATTGCTGTGGGCGCGGTTGCTGCGGTGGGAATTGTGGCTGAGAATGTTGCAGTGGAAATTGTGACTGAGAATGTTGCAGTGGAAATGGTACCTCAGGCCTAAGTATCGGGTACGCTGATGACTGTAGCTGGTGCTGAGGATGAGGTTGCTTTTGTGGAAATTTTCCATGGGGTTGCTGGCCCTGGAACTGGGGTCGGGGCTGCTGAGGTTGGAATTGTCCTTGAGGTTTGAACTGTCCTTGAGGCTGGAACTGTCCTTGAGGTTGGAACTGTCCTTGAGGTTGGAACTGTCCTTGAGGTTGGAACTGTCCTTGAGGTTGGAACTGTCCTTGAGGTTGGAACTGTCCTTGAGGTTGGAACTGTCCTTGAGGTTGGAACTGTCCTTGAGATTGGACCTGTCCCTGAGGTTGAACCTGTCCCTGAGGTTGGTATTGTCCCTGAGGTTGTTGTCCTTGGAACGAAGTTTGAGGTTGCTGTGGTAGGAACTGAGGGCGAGGTTGGTTGGGTTGGAACTGTGGTCCAGGTTGATTAGGAGGGAACTGTTCATCTTGCGGTGGCAATGGTGGACCATACTGATTGAAGTTAACATCTTCATTAGACGGCAGCGCTTGTTGCACAAAATTGTCATCACTGCTCGATGGTATAGGTGTGGTTTGTTCAGGCTCTTGCGTTGTTGTCGCCTCAGCTTGTGTAGTTGACTGAGTAGTCGGTTCCTTGTTGTTCTCGTCTGGTACGTTTATTGGTTCTTGAGGGATAAATCCAAAATTTTGTGGGAATCCGAAGGGGTATGGTGGTAGTAGAATTGTTGCAACTGGTGCAGCTGCGTGGGCAGTTGCAACTGCTATTGCTACATTCGGATGAACTGGCGCTGTTTGGGTTGGCGGTGGGTTAACAGCAACGGGAACTGTTCTTGTCGGTTCCACAAATACTGTCGGGGCTTGCGCAACTTGGAAAACTGGTTGCAGAGGACGAGGTGCCACCGGAGCAACTGGAGCTACTACTGGAGGCACAACGAGACGGTTGAATGTTCTTTGGAAATACTGGGAGCTAGCTGCAGTAACCACTGGAGCTGGACCGGCTAATGGGGCAGGTCCTATAGCAGCCACGTGCGCAAAGTGTGCCAGTCCATCGCCGTGCACTCCTGAGCACCTCACCAAACAACATATCGATAATAACAGTAATACCTGTAACCAAAAATTTCACTTTAAACATAAGGTCAATTGCTTGACATTTTAAGTAATTTTCCGATTTTTATGACTTTACCTGTCGGAACATTTTGAAGGCCCCCTGTTCTGGCCGCTTTTGATATTATAATGCGAGCGTTAGAATATTGGGCCCCCTCTTTTATATAGGTGTAACAAATTTTGCATCGTGGTGAGGCAACGTGGCGGGTGTCGTGGAATACTTAATGGTACAATGGGTAAGGACACGGACCTTGATGGCTACAAAAATCGTATTGAAAACGTCGTGGGAATAATAACGATGGGCCATTGAGAAAGCACCAGCGAACACCACAACGCTCGTAATATCGTATTTGCCTAGTTAACGCTACCACTAACCTACTTATGGTTGCTTATTTGACATATTCGTCGGTAAGCGATCGAGTTTCGATATAATTCAGAGAGTGGATATTCATAATTTCTCAACAAATCCGCAGTAGAATAGACACTCGGCTGTACGTTTTGCGAGACGAAAATATACTGAATATGTATATCGGTATTGTGGTCATTGTTTTCCTTATTTTAAGGAAAACTCTTTTGTATCGTTATACCAGTTCGTCCTAAGGGGGTAAGCAGGATAACTGGTGCGCTGTGAGTGTAAAAGTGTAGATTACTAAGTGCGTAGAAACTGGTGGGTGGCAGAATTTCGTAAATGTAGGTGGCTTCATAAATATGGTAATAAGGAATTATTTTTTAAGATGAAGAGGAAAGAACAATTTCATTTATTGACGTAAATATCACAGAAAACTAAGTTTACTGGACATTGCAAACCTAAAGTAAGGTACAGATGCCAGCACGTCAAGTTACCCCAATGTGTCAAATTTCTTTGATCGTTTTTCAACTTTATGTCAAACAGAATAAGGTTCTTATTCAATTGGGAAAATTTGACACATTGGGGTAACTTGATGTGCTGGCGTCTGTACGTGAGACAGTGAGGTAAACTTAGAAACTGTCTATTAAAGAAAATCAAACATTAATTATCACGCGATCAATATTACTATCTAGGCAAGTGCAGGATTAGTATGGTGGTGAAGTTGCTGAAAAATCATACGTTACCGTTGTTCCGAGTCTTTCAGGCATTTTTTTTAACCTTTTACCTTCGACTAGGTGTACGACCAACGTTGGCTGTATGTGTAGTTTTTGTGTTTATTAGAATGGAACCAAATTTGTCATAATAAGGCACCACAAGATGTATTTATGAACATTCTCGAATGAAGGTGGTAAACAAAGATCTGAAACAAGATTTAGACTGAAATAATCACAGTAATTTTCCCAACAATCCCAAAATTTTCCAAATAATTAGAGATCTATACTTATTAATATGTATCAGAGCGAGAGCGTTGATCACCACGCGTGTTCAAGGTCATTTCAGACTTATTCTTAAATGTTCTTCACCAATGTCATTAATGTCCAAGATAAAATTTTAATTGTAAAAGTCACATACACACGCCTTTTTTCCATGGCAGAAACTACAAAGAACCATCTGCTACGATTCTTACATACTTCTCTTGCTTCGTTTACGGCGAAAAGCCACAAGACCATCTGGATTTAAACTGAAAACCAGCAGCGGATTAATTTTTCTCCATCATCGTATTTTTATCTTGCTTGACTAAGTTTTATTTTTGGATTTACTATGTTATGTATTTGTTTCTTATTCTTGTATATATTTTACTTTTTAACCCACTTCAGGAGGAGGTTCTCAATTACATAGGTACCACCAAAGCAGCAGCCACTTCCGAAACTAGAGTTACGAGTATTTCACGCCAGTTAGTGTTCTTTTCGCAGGTTGAAGTGGCTATGGGCAGGGCACATAGCACGGAGGACTGATGACCGATGGGGTCAAAAGGTTCTCGAGTGGAGGCCACGTATCGGCAAGCGCAGCGTAGGACGTCCACCCACAAGGTGGACAGACGACCTCATTAAGGCCGCGGGAACGCGCTGGATGCGAGCCGCTTCCAACCGGTCATATTGGAGATCTATAGGGGAGGCCTACGTCCAGCAGTGGACTTCTTATGGCTGAAATGATGATGATGATGAGTGTTTTTTATGTAGTCGGTTTTATTTTTTATCACTTTATATTAGCCCAGTAAAAAATGCCCAAGGTATTAATTAAGTCCGCTTATATACACATATTTTACTTGTATGTGTATAAATAAATCGAAACATAAGCTCTGGTCTTAGAGCAATAAAGTTAACGGATTATCGTAGAATAAGCTATAATAGAATATCAGGGGCTTCATTGATTAATTTCAAGGTTGTTAGTTAAATGTTGTTATTATAAACAACCTTGAAAATCTAATACAGTGTTATTACAGAAATCTTGGGACAAGTTAGCTTTAGGTAGGTACTTGGAGGCATTTTCACGTTTTATTTTGTTTTGTCTAAGTAATACAAAATTAACTTGTGTTTGTTAGAAAACAAATTAGTTTTACTGAGAGGTTTAAAGCCAATTGATTTTTCTAAAAATAATCTAAAAGATAGCAATATCCATTTTATTAGGTAAATTAAGTAGGCACATTGAAGTTTTTTATGAATATCTCTTTCAAAATGAAAACATCTATTATTGGCAACATTATAATAGCATTTTTGTTGATATTTAAATTAACTGTAACGTCATCATGTAAACACAGCTTTTCCCTGTGTAGGAAAAAATAGAACCGTACTTTTTTTTAGTATATAGTGATACTTTTTTTATATTTAACACCAAACACACTATAAACATAAGTGACACAAATAAATACATTTTAATATAGAATTTTGAACATTAATTACCTAATTGATGATTGCAGGGAAAGCTCCATCTCCTCCCTATCCTTTCTCAAGTTTGTTGGACTTGGCTTCCAGTCTAACCGAATGCAACTCAATACAAATGTTTATTCCTGAAATTCTGCCGTGCTAAGCGCAAAAGCGGTATCTCAAAAAAAAACATATCATTGATTTGTATGGCATCAAAAAGCTTAAAGAAAGACACACCCAATAAACTAAGCTAATTAGCGGTATCTTATTCAAAACATGTGTAAATATCCTTACAAAAGTGTAATTAATCTATAAGATTAAAAGAAAGCTATATTTACAAAACTTAAATTTTCTCGAAACTAGCTTTCCCAGAGATACCGCTTTTGCGTTTAGCACGCCAGAATTAGTGCGTGCTTATCTGACGTCAAAAACCCAGTGACTGAATAACATACAGATACCCGTTGGTGTTCAGATTTTCGAGACCTTGAGCGGACGAGCTTTCCGAGGGGTCTTTTTCGTCTGTGGGCACCCATCCACAGACGGACCTCAGCTTATGACATTCAACCTTCGACCAACCCTTTGCGGCTGTTATTTTGAAGCCACAGCGTTTCACTCCCCCTCGATTCTGAGAAAACCTACAAAACCAATTTATTCATTAAGTGAACTAAATAAAATAAATAAATAAATATTCCACGACTTTTTCACACAACGCCATGTAGTCCCAAGCTAAGCTAAGAGCTTGTGTTACAGCTGATAAACGTACTTATATATTTCTAAATACATACATATTATAGATAAATCACACCCAGACACAGAACAAAAATGATCGTGCTCATCACACAAACATTTGTCCTGGGTGGGAATCGAACCCACGACCTCCGGGATAACAGTCAGGGTCACTAACTACTAGACCAACAGGCCCGTCAAATAGAGGAAGCTTATCGACCTATTACCCTACAATATCTATTACTCTATCGTGACAACTGTTATCTACTTAATTGAAGACTCGTGTTTCTTCATCAGTTATCAAGCTAACAGTTATAGTAGGAAATAGGTAATCAATTTAAAAAAAATATGATATTATTACACTATGTTATGATGTTATTACATTTAACCATAATATAATATGGTATACGTATTGGTAGATAGTCTACCCTTATCATAAAGCTTTCATGTTTAGAAAAACACAACAGACAACGCGATGTCAGTAGTTTAGTATTAACTGTACCTTAGTTACCAACGAACTGAAATCGACAAATGATAATTTTGTCTACAATTTGGGAAATGTTATGACTGTGAAATACCTACATATTTGGTATACAGTTATGAGAGCTTTTAATAATATGAAAAATGAAAATAAATTATTCTAATCTATTTTATTCATTAATTATAGCCTAGCGCCTGATAATTTGTATTGACTCTTGCACTATCCGGGTGCTTTATATCATACTGTGTGTTTGAGTGCCTAAGGCGCGCGTTTTTGTTTTAACATCGTAGTAAAATGCTGTGAGTAGTTTGCTAGGCGCCTAACTTGATTTTTAGCGAAGTAACCTAACAGAAACAATCAACATTAGCTACTAGAATTTAACAATGCATGCATTCATATCTGTGTTGTGGTTGTTATGCCATTAAGATATTTAATTATAGGGGTAGTCTAAGAATATACTGTTTTACAAATCTGGTTTTAACAAATCTTAATAAAAATGTGTAATACTTTTCAGTGTTGAGCCCAAAAACTAAATAATTATACACAATTCAAATATCCGTAATATCTGAATACGAAGCCTTAGTCGTACCTATATATTAACTAGGTATTATCTGCCTACCCAAACAACTTTTCTTGACAGGATATCGCACCTATCTGGACAACCTAGACCCATGTTTTACAACAAAACAAGTGGAATCCGAAGTCCTTCAAGGGACCTTGTTCCATTAACATTAATTCTCGAAAAGCCTCGACAATAAGCCTAGCAAAAAACCTTGTCATTGACAAATAATTCAATTACGAACATCAATCCATTTTGTTGAAAGGGAATTTTCTTAATTCCTTTGTGTCTAATCAATTGATGATTGAAGTAAGTATTAAATATGTGTTAGTATAATACGGTTGTTGTTTTTTTTGTTCTAGTTATAAAATGCTTAGGTACTGACTTTGGACCTCCATGAATATTTTGGTAAGATAAATCAATATTTAGAACAAGAAGATTTTAGACGAACAGTATTTTTTTTAACCTAATAAATTACGGAGGAGGTTCTCAATTCGACGGGAATAGTTTATTTTACGGGTTTATTTATAAACCTTTTATTAATTTATTTAATACTTCAAGCACACAAATGTACGTAAGTTGAAAGAGAAGTAAATATCATTTATTTATATGTAAATAGTAAAATGATAAATATCATGAACGATTAAATAATAAATATATACACAAAATCTTAAACACATGAACATAAGCCATGCGCCTTTTATTCTTTTGACGAATTTAGATTAAATATGTAATATATGACATTTTAATTCGAATTGTAATATTAATTGTGTGTTTCACTGCTACTAGTATTTAATTGTTTCTTTGATTGGTTTGACATTTTAACTATTTGACATTTGTTTAATAATTAATGTAATTTTAAAGTTTTCTTTTTGTGTTGTACTGTATTAGTGATTTGACTGCTATTTATTTGTTTTTTTTTACTGGTTTGACATATGGCATGGTATGGTAATGTACTTTTAATATTTTTTTAATAGCATAATATCTAATCTTTATATCCCATAACAATAAACTACTATGACTATGATAATCATGCCAAGGGATAACATTAGCATTAATCTTTTGTATTCTTAACCTTCTACTTTTAAGATCGTTAGCCTCCAAAATTACCTACCTATTAAGAATCTGCTAACCCTCATAACATAAAATTGGAACCCTCATCATCACCCTCGGGATGTCTCCTCCAGTGAGTTTTACTATTAAAATTAAATTTAAATCTTATATTAGATACGAATACATATAGTCCATTTGGTTAGTATACCTACTCACGATTTACGAACTAATATTAGTCTTTAAATCTACCAGAAAAACAGCAACAGCACAGCAGAGTGGCCTGTAGGCGTATACCAGCTTATGTCTTAAAGATATGTCTTAAGTTGGGGTATAATAAGTTACTAAATAAACCTATAAGTATTGACCATCATGGTTCTAAATTATAAATGTTATTATCTGCCTAGGATTTTCCCAACTATTTTGGGGTCAGCTGACCAGATGAAACCAAATACCAGTGCTTAAGTAACTGCCTATCTGCAAGGCTTTTGCCTATATTTTTATTGCCAGTGACTTTACTGGTCTGCACGTAACGGTACTGCAGTTTCAGTGTCGGTCAAGTTACGGTGACTATCAGACGGGGCAATACCACAGTCTAAAAACATACAGTCGTCCGACGAAGCCGTCTAGACAGGGCAATCGTGCGGGGTGTGTGGGGCGAGAGCCGCTCCCGCACTGCGAACAAAACAATGTTCGTAGAGCGGGAGGTATTATTCAAGTTTAACGCGTGTAGAAGTTGTCGGCATTTTTCCAGAGATCAAAGGCGTCGTCCCACTGTATTAATATTTATACTGTGGTAATACTGTGCGCTTTGTCATATTTACATCTCTGCGAGTAGGTACGTCATCCTAGATGACGATACACACTGATATCTGCCAATACGAAAATAGCTGTTTCGCAGCTAATCGTTGGACACTTTGCGCAGTGAGTGAACTGCCAACAGAGATAGGTACGCTGTTGCCCTGCTGACCTCCACAACCTAGTAACCGAGTAACATATATGATACCTCATGGTTAACGCTTCTAAATTATAAAATGTATTTGTAGGTGTTGTTTCTTCTTCTCTGTATGAGAAGAGGCCTTTGGCCTGCAGTGGGGCAGTAACGGCTGGTATTCTTTTTTCAATAAGTACTGATAAAACATCATCCTCATCACACATTTCGTTTCACGACTGGTCTTATTTCACTGCAAGTAGATTAACATAGAACCAAGCAGTTTGTATATAATGAGGTTAAATTGGAGCTTCAGTAAATAAAATTGGAACAAATCTACCTACAAAGACAAAGGTCTCCTTTGTGTACGGAAATATTATACTTTAGCGATTTCATATATTTTGTACATTAAAAGACGCAAAAGAAAACCTACAAAGTGTTGTTAACATATTTCGCCTAATGTAAGATTTCTATCGCTTAGAATTATGTTAAATCAGCGCGTATGCCGCGTTTCAAGCAGTAGGATAAATGCCATGCAAACATAATACTTAACTATTGTGTAGTCTAAATTTCGACACGGCTCGTTTGGTAGAAATCGTACACCAGGTGGCTGCATACCACTGCGGAGCAACAACGCGACATGTTTGTAAAAGACGTCTAACTTCATGAAAAACACTACCTATTAATAATTGTAAGAATACCAGTCTGTTACTATCCCACTGCAGGGCAAAGACCTCTTTTTATACATTAACAACTTATAGCGCCTTTATTTGTTTGTCGCCAATCCGCCTGGAGCAAGCGTGGTGATCAATGATCGTGCCTTTACTGTATGTAAAGAGGCCTTTGCTTGGCTTTGGGACACTAATAGGGATGTGATATAATATTATTAATTAAGTTATTATTTATACATATAACAATTATACACAAATTAGCATGACTTTTAACTAGTAGGTCGCTAACCATACAATTATATTTGTATATTGCTATCAAATATTTGGGTAAATATTTGATAGCTGTTAGATTCTTTAATACACATTCCTAATTAAGACCAACTATTTGACACGGATTTAGCATTAGTAGTACCTATAAAATAATGTTAGTGTTAAAATTACCTATTTCTGAAATTTATAAAGATTGATCTCTACAACATTTTGTACAGTTTTAAGATAGATTTAAGATGTATGGAGAAACTGGAGGTTTAATAAAATATAGCGCAAAAACTCTTCAAAAACATCATTATTTTAATCAACAACCAGTGCAGAATTAAGTCGTAGTATCACAATGAGCTCGCGTAACTAAGTACAAAAACTTAGTAGGCAACGAGAGGGGCTGAAGCGGCAACGTAGGGCGCGGCGTACGGAGAGGCAACATAGGGAGCGGCGTACGGAGAGGCAACATAGGGCGCTGCCACATAAGGCGCGGCAGCGGGAGCGACGTACGCGGCAGGAGCAGCGACGTACGCGGCGAGACCGCTGTTGATGCGGTGGTAGTACTGAGAGCTGCTGGCTGTAACCACTGCGGCAGGAGCGGCAGCTACTAAAGGTGCGCTCACTAAGGCAGGCTTAGCGGCAGAGATGGCGACCAGCGCGGCGAGTACAACAATCTGTAGTGGCAAAATTGTTGTTATTTTTTTCACTGGTATAAGGAAACTGAGAAATATTCAGGTCCGAAAGTAGGTGATGATACACACAGTTTATATTTTATTTTCCTTATTGTTTTTAGCTCACACTTTGACAGTGACAGTTTGCTAAATAGGTATATTATAGGGTATCCGTTCCTTTAGAATATGAGAATATGACTGAAACACGAAAAATGTTAACTATGCTTTTCACTATAAGAAAACATTTTTATTATTACTTTCACTGCTGTTAACTTAACACTTTTTACTGAATAAGATTATAATGTAGAATACTCACAAGCTTCATCATTTTGGTAGTTGGGTTGGTAGTGCTTGTACTGGTAGAACAGGACTCGTGCTGTTTGCTTGTTCGTCAGTACGTTATATACGTCGCAGGGGCCGATGGTGTTGCAACTGCCCATCCTCGGCGACGTCTCTGGCATTGATCGACGCGTGATCAGCGAACCAAGTCTCTAGCTTCGGGAGTCATCGGAATTCACGAGACTGCTGCTATTTTATTGCGATTCACGTGTACTCCTAAATCTTTCACTGTAGGTACTCTTAAACATTTGGATAAGAATAAATTAGTAGAAATATCTTACGATGGTACCAGAAAGCTGTCTATTTAAAACCCTAATTTGTTAAATTATTGCACTAAAAAATATGCTTAGCATATTCATTTTAATGGCAGTAGGTATGAAACATCAAGAATACCTAACACAGGCATTATTTTAAATTGAATGTTTTGGCAATGGAAAACTTGGTGCTTAAAAAATTGTGTTATTAATACAATGTACTATTTTTTACAATTACAAACTACAAACAAACACAAACAAACAAACAACACAAACTGCAAACACAAACAAACACACTTGTTAAGTACGGACCCCGTAGGAAAAACGCTTCTTCATTACGTATCTCTAATTGATATCGCCGACTATGCAATTCATGGTATTTACGCCGGACGCATGGATACTGCACCGTCGACACATGGGCCAGCCACGAGCCGCCGACGCAGCAAAACTTCACTTTAGCAATAAGTTACTTTTATTAAGTTTTGTGTCATTCCATATTCTCGCATCGAATAGGTTTCACCCAAATAATTGTAATTCTTTTATCTTAAAATAAATTAGTCTTAATAAATTTTTGGTTTTTTTTCGAACCTCCGCCTGCAGTCTACGTAATTGGCGCAGTCGGTAGGATACTCGCGGGCCGGTTCGCGAAACGCGTTAGAATCATCTTACATCGATATCCGCGATCGCGAGTCGCCCGGGCGGCTATCAAGTCACGTCACGAGTATCCAGAATCTACGTTGGAGCTGCGGAGCCGGGTGGCGAATCCAGACATCGATTCACGGAGAAGACCAGAGATGAAATACATGTAAGTGCACAAGAATCTTTCTCGTGTTGCTTCCTTTATCCCTAAGTTACCTTTTATGTCCAAGATTTTCCATCGCGAGAAATCTCACCCCCGGGAACCTGCATCACGACAGGCGCGCCGGCATATAGTAGATAATAACAGAGATATAGATAACGAATTAGATTTTAGTTTAAGCAGTTTATTTAATATTAACATGTCTTATGACCCCGACATTATTTTTAAGGCCTTACGCCTTGTGCCCGATTTTGACGGGAACCCCAACGTTTTAACTAGATTTATAAATATGTGTGATAGAATAGTTACTCAATATGCAAGTGCGGAACCAGGTAGTGAGTTCAATAATGTATGTCTTTTAAATGGAATTTTAAATAAAATCACCGGGCCTGCCGCATCCACTATCAACTCGAACGGCATTCCTGAAACTTGGGCAGGTGTTAGATCAGCGCTTATTAACAACTTTTCAGACCAGCGGGACGAAACGGCTTTGTACAACGACCTCTCATTGGCTACACAAGGTACGAAAACTCCTCAGGAATTCTACGATCTATGTCAGACCTTATTTAGTACGATTATGACTTATGTGACATTACACGAGACTATCCCGACGACTATTGAAGCTAAACGAACGCTTTATAAGAAAGTTACCATGCAGGCCTTTGTACGAGGACTAAAGGAACCGTTAGGCTCACGTATACGTTGTATGCGTCCGGAAACTATCGAGAAAGCCCTAGAGTTCGTTCAGGAGGAATTAAATATCACGTATTTGCAACAACGTAACGAAGTACCGAAAGCCCAAACTACCCCGAAGGTAGACAGACCCCCTATCATGCACGCTATGCCATTTAACGGTATTCCGCGACCCTCACCAGCTAACTGGCCGGGTCCAGTAGGACTACGTGGCCATCAGCCTCAGCCCCAGCCTTTTAAATTCAATATGCCTAGCCAACCTCAAAACCGCATGCCGACTCGAACGCAACAAATGTTCCGCGCACCACCACCGAATTACCATCCGCATAGTAACGTTTTCAGGCTACCACCTAGGAACAATCCACCTCAAAATATGGGTGCAAAACCCATGAGCGGAGTGCAGCATTTTACTCCGAAACCTTTACCAATGATGTCTGCAAACGACTGGCATAGAAACGGAAACCCACCACCATCAAATTATTTTAAAACGCGTGAGTTAAACATGAACGAAATCGCTTTACCTGAAAATGCCTATTACTCGGTTGACTACTACCCTGAAATAGAATACGGCTACTACGTGGACTACGATGATCAATACGTGCTTTACGACTACGACTATAACCCCAGTATGACTGACAGTAACGTGAATTATGATATTCAACCTTCAAATGAGACAGAACCACAACCAGGCCCTAGCAACGCTAATCAAAGACAAAATTTTCCGATAGACAAGAAATCAAAAGAGCAAGGATAGACCTTAACTTACAGACCCAAAGACAGCTACCCTACGTACAAATTTCACGCCCTCCATTAAAATTCCTTATAGACACTGGCGCTAACCAATCTTTTATAAGCCCCGAGGCTGTACAAAAGTATTTCTCTGCCTATCCCCTTAACTATGACCCTTTCGAGGTAACAAACGTACACGGTGTTAGTAAAAATGACTATTCCGTAACGTTACCGTGTTTTAATGAGTTTAACGAGTCCGACACAATTAAATTATTCATCTATCGCTTTCACGATTATTTCGACGGCCTTATAGGTCTAGATTTATTGTCTAAGTGGGAAGCAAAAATAGATTTAAAAGATTACAAACTAATTACGCGAACTGCTACAAATCGGATTAAAGTATATAATTCCTGTAACGTCAACCTTTATGAGGATATAATTCCAGCAAATAATACTAAATTAGTCCGAATACCAATAAACGCCCCGGACGGCGACGTTTTAATAAGTGAACAAGTGTTTTGCAATTGCATTATACATGAGTGTCTTACCACTGTAACTAACAATCGTGGTTTTGTAGAGTTAGAGAATCCAACATCTAACGATGTTATCTTCTCACTAGATCAACCAGCCCGCGCAGAACTTTTCAATGCTAATTGCACACCAACTAAGCAGTCAAATCGTGTAGACGACGTATTATCACGTTTACGTACAGACCACCTCAATGAAGAGGAAAAGGCTAACCTTTTGACACTCTGTTCACGTTATGCAGACGTCTTCTACATAGACGGAGAACCACTGACATTCACCAACAAAATTAAGCATCGCATAAGAACCACGGACGAAGTTCCCGCGTTCACTAAAAGTTACCGATACCCTTTTGTTCATCGCGAAGAAGTCAGAAACCAAATAGGCAAAATGTTAGACCAAGGTATAATTAGGCCCTCAGACTCAGCCTGGAGCTCACCCATATGGGTTGTGCCAAAAAAAATAGACGCTTCAGGAAAGCAAAAATGGCGTATCGTTGTAGACTTTCGTAAGTTAAATGAGAAGACTATTGACGATAAGTACCCAATACCAAACATCAGTGACGTCCTGGACAAGTTAGGAAAGTGTCAATACTTTACTACTCTGGACTTAGCAAGTGGATTTTACCAAGTTGAAATGGACCCCCAAGACATTTCTAAAACCGCTTTTAACGTAGAACACGGCCATTTCGAGTTCCTTCGAATGCCCATGGGACTTAAGAATTCCCCGTCCACATTTCAGAGAGTTATGGACAATGTCCTAAGAGGTCTCCAAAATAACATCTGCCTAGTGTATTTAGATGATATAATTGTCTACAGTACTTCACTCCAGGAGCATATGGATAATTTAGAAAAGGTTTTCCAAAGACTTAGAGAGTCCAACTTCAAAATTCAAATGGACAAGTCCGAATTTCTGAAGCTCGAGACAGCATACCTAGGACACATCATTAGCAGAGACGGCATTAAGCCAAACCCTGACAAAATTTCCGCTATACAAAAGTATCCGATTCCAAAGACCCCCAAGGAAATTAAACAATTTTTAGGCCTTCTCGGTTATTACCGAAAATTCATTCCCGACTTTGCTCGGATAACTAAACCACTTACCCAGTGCCTAAAGAAAGGTAGTAGAATAACACTAAGTCCAGAATACACCAATGCCTTCGAAAGTTGCAAGACCCTGCTAACTAATGACCCCATACTACAATACCCAGACTTTAAAAGAGAATTCAATCTCACGACAGACGCTTCAAATGTCGCTATTGGAGCAGTGTTATCTCAGGGACCGATAGGATCTGACAAGCCCGTATGTTACGCCTCTCGCACGCTCAACGCGAGTGAGCTAAATTATAGTACCATAGAGAAAGAATTGCTTGCCATAGTCTGGGCCACGAAATATTTCCGACCATATTTATTTGGCAGAAAATTTAAAGTACTGACTGACCACAAACCCTTACAATGGATGGTGAACTTGAAAGAACCGAACTCACGACTGACTAGATGGCGACTCAGACTAAGTGAATATGACTTTACAGTAGTGTATAAAAAAGGAAAGTTTAACACCAACGCGGATGCTCTCTCCCGTGTAGAAATTCACAATGAGGAGGTCGATGAGATCAACTCATTAATAGACAGCATAAAAGACCTTAGCTCGATGATTAACAACCCATCAGAGACACCACATCAGCAGACAAACTCCTCGACTGACACTGTACATACTAGTGATGAACATCCCATACTAGAAGTTCCCATCACAGATGAGCCACTCAATAAGTTCCACCGACAGATTTACTTTACCGTTGTTAACGACGTTAAACGCCGACCGATAGTGACTAAACCCTTTGAAAATCACACGCGAATGGCAATCCAACTTTCAGAATCAAACCTAGAAAACGACGTTGTCAACGCCATCAAAGAATACGTAAATCCAAAGGTTAAAACAGCTATTTTAATAAATCCCCCATTGCAAATGTACTCAATAATTCCCATCATACAGGAAAAATTCAACAGTTCCTCTCTTAACTTAGTACTAACTAAAGTAGAACTAGAAAATGTTAAAGAATACCTACGACAACAAGACATTATTCGACATTACCATGACGGTAAGACAAACCATCGCGGTATAAATGAATGTTACCTGGCCCTGTCACGAAAATATTACTGGCCAAAGATGAAGGAACAAATTACCAAGTTTATCAACGAGTGTACCATCTGTGGACAAGCTAAATATGACCGGAACCCCATCAGACCACAATTTAACATAGTTCCTCCAGCTACTAAACCACTTGAAATAATTCATATGGACCTTTTTACTGTTCAGAATGAAAAGTACGTGACTTTCATTGACGTTTTCACAAAGTACGGACAAGCCTATCACCTACGAGACGGAACCGCTATCAGCATTCTACAAGCATTACTGCGCTATTGTACTCATCATGGACTACCTATGACTATTATTACTGACAATGGCACCGAATTTACTAACCAACTGTTTTCCGAATTCACACGACTCCATAAAATAATACATCATAAAGTCTTACCGCATAGCCCAAACGACAATGGTAATATCGAACGCTTTCATTTGACGTTACTAGAGCACATTAGGATTCTTAAATTACAACATAAGGATGAACCAATCGTGAACCTTATGCCATACGCCATCATAGCTTACAATAGTTCCATCCACAGTTTTACTAAATGCAGACCGTTTGACCTATTGACTGGACATTTTGACCCCAGAGACCCGATAGAAATCGATTTTACAGAGCACATCTTACAACAGTACGCTCAAAATCATAAGCAACAAATGAAACAGGTCTACGACATCATAAATGAATCATCCCTTGCTAATCGGACAGCACTAATTGAACATAGGAATAAGACTCGTGAACCAGAAGTAGAATATGCCCCACAGCAACAGGTTTTCATTAAAAACCCCTTCGCCAATCGTCAGAAAGCCGCACCACGCTACACGCAAGATACTGTACTAGCTGATCTACCCATACACATATACACTTCAAAGAAGCGAGGCCCCGTGGCCAAAGCCAGGCTAAAACGCTTACCTAAAGGTAACCAATTGTTACAGATTTCTGCTGCTACTGACAATCCACGTGACGCACCCTCAAGGGATAAGACTTGAGACCTTAGCTGATGGACCAGGATTACTACCATACAAATTAGGACCGACTAGACTAACCACTCATTACCATTCATTCGTACAGTACATACAATTAACTGACGTAGAGGACAAAATAGACCCTGTACAAACGCAACTTCAAACCTTTAAAACCAGACTTAGTAACGAGACCTACATGCTTTACGAATATCAAGTCGACTATCTTACTGACAAACTCGACAGAGTATTAAAGCAGGTCAGATCTTTAGAACCCGCTAGAGTCAAACGAGGTCTTGTAGATAGCCTTGGGTCAGTAATAAAAAGCGTTACTGGCAACTTAGATTACCTAGATGCCCTAAAATACGATGATGCAATTAAAACTTTACAAAATAATGAAAATAAAGTAGTTTCTGAATTTAATAATCACATCAGTCTTAGTAAAGAATGGATGTCCCACCAAAGTACCATCCTAGACCAGTTAACCAAAAATCAAGAAATGATTAACGCAACCTTAGAGTTACTTCTAGAGAAAAATTCATACAGAGATTACAGTTTAATCAAATTTGCAAAGTTTGCCCAAATCTTAGGAATAATTACTAATAACGTAGAAGACTTAATGTTAGAAATAGTTAGAATAGAAAATATAATGGCTTTCATACGCGCGTCTAGTACTCACCATTCCATGATTGATATAGAAGTGTTAAAAAGCATGATAGATAAATTAAAGTCAATATACAATCAGGATCAAGTCTTAAATTTAGAGTTAAGAGAATATTATAATCTTATAAAACCAGGTTCCTACTTTATTGAGAAAAGAATAGTTATCGTTTACAGTTTCCCTATAGTATCCATAGACTCCTACGACTTATACAGACTATCTATTGTACCTAATAAAAAACAGCTTGCCCTTGTACCTCCCACTCCCTACATAGCAACCAACGAGAAATCATTCGTGTACATAGAGGCTGAATGCCCGAAGTATAGTAACATACATCTCTGTGAAAAGAAAACGAGCCATCAAATCCGAACGAAGCCAGACTGTATCCAGGAGCTCATCATCAATCAAGATCTAGAAGACACCTGCCACTTCGCCAAGATTTCACTCTCCAAAGAAGCAGTTGAAAAACTGGATGACCAGCACTACGTACTGTCATTGCCACAACCAACCAAAGTACAACTAGCATGCGGAAGGAAAGACTACAACACCCTACAAGGCAGTTATCTTGTCACCATTCCTGTGGACTGTTACCTGCAAACTTCAGAATTCACCATCATCAACGACAGCAATGAAATTAAAGGCCAGCCACTCAAGCTATCGAAGATTCCGTACAACGAGATGAATCAGATGAACGTTTCTACGCACATCATCGGCTTCAATTCAGTCGACTTGAGAGAACTTCACAGCATCCAGAGGAAAGTAATGATGGAAAGCCCTCTGCAGATAGACAAGACTCAACCCGTTGTCCTGTACCATACAACCATACCATTCTACGTCTTCGCAACATGCGCAATCGCAATTATAATCTTAGCGGTAAGCCGCAGATATAAATGCTGGAATCTCAGAGCAGACAGCAAAGAAAACCAGCAAACTCTTAAAATTCATACATACGAAGAAGTGACAAGAGATACCAAGAAACGAGATGATACTCCAGCAACATTTTCCCTTAATATGATCAAATAGTTGCTGATCTTCGGGGGGAGGTGTTAAGTACGGACCCCGTAGGAAAAACGCTTCTTCATTACGTATCTCTAATTGATATCGCCGACTATGCAATTCATGGTATTTACGCCGGACGCATGGATACTGCACCGTCGACACATGGGCCAGCCACGAGCCGCCGACGCAGCAAAACTTCACTTTAGCAATAAGTTACTTTTATTAAGTTTTGTGTCATTCCATATTCTCGCATCGAATAGGTTTCACCCAAATAATTGTAATTCTTTTATCTTAAAATAAATTAGTCTTAATAAATTTTTGGTTTTTTTTCGAACCTCCGCCTGCAGTCTACGTAATTCACTACAAACAAACAAACAAACAACAAACAAACAACAACAACAACAACAACAACAACAATTACAAACTTTAATGCACGAGGGTGTTGTTTCTAATCCCGACAAGTACCAAAAAGAAAAAACCTTCTACACCACAGACTACATGCATATACCTCCTTAAGTAAGTCCATTCAAAGGTCATCAGTTATTATGTAGATCGCTTTTAGCGTTAAGGCAGCCCATTGTGACACCTAAAGTAGCTTTTACAGTTGTTATTTATAAGTTTTTATGGGATTACATTAAATATTATTCTATTCCTAACCTAAAACAGGATCTATGAAAATCCGTAATTCAATCCTAATCCTAAAGCCGCAATAAGCACATATATGTAAATATGTTGAGACATACAAAAACAATATTTGTTTTATTCATTCAAAAGCTTAAGGAATAACGACAACACGTCACGTTTGTTTATATCGTCGTCATCAGAAATAAAAATCGTCTATTATTATGACGTGGGCTTTTAACGTGAAAGGTTAGTAACGTGCTATTTAACGTGAGTCCTCCGGAATAAGCCACAACCCTCTCACGAACGCCACTCTTGACTGTTTCTTGTAAGGAGGTTTAGTATCTCCTTCTCTTTCCAGTGTCACCTTCAGGTCTTCCTTGTACTTTTTTGAAAAACATGATTTCAACGGCGCGACATTAGGTATTGTTCGAACTGTGGCTAATTTCTTTTTCACTCTTTATATGCATAAGTATTGCTCGCCACGCATTCTCTAAGTGGATTGGTATTTTCAAGCTTACATTAAGTATTAGTAGGTAATACCAGTCAATTTCAGTAGGCGAAGACTTGTAATGGCTGATTCAACTATGATTTCGTTTTTATTAAGTTCTTTAGCTGTGAGTGTTCCATTTTTTAATAAATAACTAATTAAGTTTACTACAAACTTAGAAGTACCTAAAGAAACTGAAAGAGATACTTGCCCAGATTTGACGCAACGCGACGCCTTTACCTAGTCATTACTACTTTTAACTTTCATCGCCTGTCTAATATTTTCCAAGTCTATTTGTCGGCTTATCGTAAAACTGAATGTCGAACGAAACATTAAAAGAACCAACTCATAATGACTATATTTCCAACAGGTTCCGCTTTATAAAGTACCGCAAACTAATAGACGAAGCCAGTCTACCAGAATACAAATAACTTGGCGTGAGATACTACATCTGTAGGTACATGTTACATTTCAGCTTTCTGAGTCTACATTGAATCTAATTATGGCAGCAAACATTTGTATATAGACAATGGCGCGAGCTCGACGGAATACAAACAAAAGAGTCGGTAAGCGATTACATGGTCGCATACGTAGGGTCTACGGCGCGTATTAGATCATTGATGTAAAGGTTATCTTTTGCGAATTGCTGGATGAGCTTCTGCTATAGACAAGATGTTCTAAAAGGTTACACTTGGATCCTCTGTTGTGGGATCTAGTCTCTTTCGGCAAGTACGAGTACAAACTGCGAGTGCAAGTTGTATAGGTACTCTGTGTAAAACTCTAGTTTGAAGCGGTAACTTACAGACGACCACATATATTCCTTGCCGTGTCCAGACACATAAATAGCCACGGACAGCTTCAGGACACTTCGCTGTTGCGTAACATCAAATCCGTAGAAGACAGTCTAGCCAGGAACCGTCGTCACCGCTTGCAATTGACACCTATAATTGTCACCGACAAACACCTAAACGCAGGGCCGTATCTCAATGTTTATCGCATTAATGATACGGGCCCCTGGACTACTGTGGCCCCGACATTATGAAGCAAAAACAAGTAAAATGCACAACCATATATACATTTTGAGGCCCGTAATAATCGCAACATAAAATGAACTTATCATTTGTTATGCTGATAGCGTAGTAGCCGAGCAAGGGAGCTAAAATTTATTAGACAACATCGCTCGATTTAGATTCTCGTAAAATCACAACTATACCATAAGCTATTCATGTCAGGCTTCTAATTCAGTTCATCGTCATCATCATTAACTTTTTACCCAAATATAAGCCTAGCCTATATAGTCACGTAAAGAGGTCCCCGAAAAATTTCATATATGGGGCCATATATGAAATTTTTCGGGGGCCTACAGAACTAGCTACGCCCCTGCCTAAGCGTCCACTCCACATTCGTATTGTGTAACAAATATTGTTATTTTTTCTCAAATCTTTTTTGTTTGGTCATATTGAATCAGAAGACGTCATACGAGTTGGTGAATCATAAAGCGGTGGTACTGATAGAAATCAAACTTACAGCTCTGATTTTTTTCGTTTGTATGTGCTTGGTTTGTTTATCATAAAATTATGCATTTATACTCAGACAGTGGTATAACCCATTACTTATACATATTTGTCTAAATGTAGGTTTATGGACGTCATATTCAGTAATAGTGTTTGTAACTTGATGAAGTCAATACTCTAAATGGTGACCAGACAATTGGCTGACTGGTGACATGCAATAAGCGCTAGTCGTTCCCAATAAGTACGTGGTTTGGAAGATAAACAAGATTCGTACAAATGAATGCACTTTTTGCAAAATAATGCCACACCTCACGTACCTACTACCCTGAATTGTTTTAGTATAAAGAATATGGTAATAGGTTAAATCACAGGTAGGTATCTACTAAGGAAATTCGAACAAAGCGAAACCAAATATTATTTCAATCTTAATACTTACAAAACGAAATAAAATAAGTCTTTAAGTAATATTTTAACACAATTGTGCCCTAATTTCATTGAAGAAATATGCCTAAGGAAAACAGGATATATACAATGAAAATGAATAACAATGGGTTGGACTCGATAATATTTATGATTGTGTTTAACCTATTTATCGCGTTTAATCTTTGTGTACCATCAAATACATGAATTTTGTACCTGAAACGTTTTTTACTGCCCAAACTCTTTTTGCATTATTAACTTCAAAATAGGAATTTGTTTACTTACTTTACTTAATAGGAAATGAATCTCTTGTATAGTAAGGTAAGTTTTGTATAAGAATGCTCCACGTGGGGCCGACAAAGGCTCACATGCTTTAGTTTTCACAGTAAATGCTAGATTTTCACATTCCAATTTCATTAAGATTGAAATATTTAGTAGTATATCTATGCTTCCAGATTTTCTATATTTATAATGGTTGGAGTATTAAGATAGGTACTTACACCATTTATGGCTGTTTGATGATTTTTTTAAATCATTTTTTTTGATAAATTAATGTTTATAGCTATACTGCGACTTAATTTTGACAATGATGCCTTAACCTATCAGTATAAATCTGTTCACATTTAAAAGTGCCACAAAAGTAAAAAAAAGTAAAGTAAAGTGAAATAAAATCGATTTATTATTATTTATTTAATTACTACGGTTTAATCAATTACAGTAACTAAAATTACAAAATAAAATGCACAAAATAAAACCAATTAAAGAAAAATAACAATTAAAAAAAAAACAAGATTGAAAACACATTCATGAATTCATCTCACAGTACTGACATACCAATAAAATCTCGGACCATCCATCCACAAACAGATCACTTGTTAAATTAGAGTCCAAGAGATCCTCAAGCAAGAGATCCTCAGCCTCATAATATAATATAATATAATGTAATGTAATGTAATGTAATGTAATGTAATGTAATGTAATGTAATGTAATGTAATGTAATGTAATGTAATATAATATAATATAATAATAGTCTATCCAGTAAAAGTCTCCCCGTGAAAACTTGAGTGAAGTGAACTGTCAATGCCTAGCATTAGTATGGTAACACAATTTGCCATCAATTTTCCAAAACTTTTACAGGATGATTTTTAATGGTACTGCAACATTCAATGTTGTAGAAAAACTCCTTATCTAGCGAAAGTTAAGTAGTAATAAAAGTAGACTACGGTTCGCAACGAAATTTTTAATTAATTTCTCCTGTGTCCAGGGTGCGTTTATAAAACATTTAAGCTTAAACAGGCAACGAGACCCGGAACAACTGCCAGTAGCCCATTAAAATATTTGTTTCGTGTGGTATTGATCCCGTGACACGTGGCGCAGTAGCCAAACGTTCAGCCGTACGTTACGTAACGTCGGGGTACCGTTAAAAAAAGTACCTACATACCTACAAGTACTAGGAACATTCCTTACTTAAGCGGTACCCTGACGTTACGTAAAATTTCATGGCTAAAGTGTTATTTTTAACTTTTTAAATGTTTTACTTTTTTGCGGTGGGGGTTTTTTAATTTTTTAATTTAAATTTTATTTCATAAAAATTTCCGCAAATGGCTTGTATTGCTCATTACCGGGTTGACGTCTGGAACGTGTTGCTCATCAACAAGTACCAATCATATTTAATAAGTCGAACTTATGACATGTGATATTTTTGCATTGACTGTGCCACAACCTTCAAAAGCTTTTCTGTCGATAGAAAGTTCTAAACAACAGTGTTGATTTCAAGTGAACAATGCCGATGTTGACGCAATATTCTCTGGGGACGCGTGTAAGGAAACTTTCAGGAGCAACTGGATCGTGAAACTTTCCATTAGCTTTATTTAACAAACTTCCAAGCGTATTTAAACATTATTGAATTCCAAAATGACCGCTAGGAACATAATGCAATTGTGATTGGCCAGTATGTGTTTTTGTTTCACGAAATACGATACCCCTACCTAATCAAACTACTTACCTACTTAGACAAAGAATGTGGGTTATTTCATATATGGAATCTCAGGAGATCTATTATCTTTTACTTATTTATTATTATACTAGCTGATGCCAGCGGCTTCGGCCGCATGGCTGTCGGTTACCATCGCGCCCAGCTCCCAGACGGCTTATTGTTTACCTTCAACAAATATCATTATATTTATGCCAATGTCTACAAAAATTCGATAAATTATATACTAAAAGCTTCCTTGAGAACCACTCTATCCATTGGTGGAAACAGCAACGATCCACGTAGTCATTTTTGATTTTATCGCGAACGGACAGACAGACCGGCAGACAAACAGACGGCACGACAAGCGCGGATCACCGTTGTGGGCATTGTGGCATACCCACGACCCTAATTGTGGTCAGACAGAACACATTTGTCTTGGGTGGGAATCGAACCCTCAACCTCCGGCATAGCAGTCAGGGCCACTAACCACTCAATCAACAGGCCAGTCAAAATAGTACTTTATGTATGGATGTTATACCAATGAATATGTGGCTTTATTACTAAAAACGATCTCACTAAGTACCTAGATCCTATCTTACTAAGATTTATCAATACCATGTAAGATAATATGCGTTCTAATCTATGACGAACGTAAACGTATACCTAAGTCTCCGTTGCATGAAACAATATGCGCACCGCATCGTAACGTGACGTACACGATCCGTCCGTAACTTTCGATGAATGTTGTTGATAAAAATGTGCGAAGTAATGACGTCACAATTTTACCGTGTCCCATACAGTTCCATGGATGATTGACGAAATTTCACGCATGACGTTCACAAAGACGAATGCTCAAGTGGCCTGAGCATAATTAGATGTAGGTGGTAATGGTTTTACACTTTTACGTGATTGGTTAAAAATAAGTAAGGGGTTACATCCATTCATTCAATATCGTGGCAATGCCGCCAGTCTTTTTTGGTTAGGTTACACTTCCAGTGTACAGCGATGCAGATGAGTTTTTGAAGCGATGTTTTAGTGATAGTTATTTATTTTTCATTTCTTGTGTTTATAAAGTTAATTTTACAAATAAAGAAAGTAGTTATCTAAGTATTTATTAAAACAGTTTTAAATATATATGTAGGTAATTAAAATACTCATTTGAATACCTACCTTTTAATTTTGGTGGTTTAGAGTTCGCAAGTACTACTGAACATGAGGTCTTGGGTTCGATTCCCGAGTCCAGCAAAGTGTTGTAAGGTTTTCCATCTAATATTACTTAGTAGCGGCCCGGATTTTACATTTTTTTTGTAATTGGTGGCAATATAGGCTCTCTATCACAATATATGACTTAGGTAAACATAACTGAAATGTGGGTGTTGATACCATAAGTTAAACTTTACACAACCCTTTGGGGGGGGGGGTATAACAGTCGTAATGTTTTTTTGTACATACATAAATATTCCACAACTTTTCGCACAACACCATTTAGTCCCGTAGTTAAGCTTGAGAGCTTATGTTATATACCCATATGGGTACTAAACAGCTGATAAACATACTTATATATTTCTAAATACATACATATTATAGATAAATTACACCCAGACACAAAACAAATGATTGTGCTCATCACACAAACATTTGTTCTGGGTGGGAGTCGAACCCACGACCTCCGGCAAAGCAGTCAGGATCACTAACTACTAGACCAACAAAGCCTGTCAAGTTTGAAGTTCTTTTTTTCTTAGTTAACTTTAACTTAAGTAGTAGTTTTTTTCTTAGTTTTTTTTTAGTTACGACTATCGAAGTAATAATTCTTGGTTTCAAGATATTTTGAATGCGTTGGTATTGTAAATCAACTTGTGGCAAGAAAACCTTGTAAACCTTGTTGGATATTTTTTTTTCTTCTTTCATGCATAAGTTGTATATGGGAGGCCACAGAGTGATTTGTCACAGTTAAAAGTAACGGAGGCCATAATTACTTGAGTAAGTGACGATAAACGTGTTTGATACAGATTTCGGTCAAAGATAGACAAACACAGGTACCCATAAACGTAAAAAAAACAATTAGTTTTAATTGCAAAATAAATTTTTGGCCAGTTGTAAACGTAAGTTAATATAATACTCAAATGAATAAAAAACTCTATAAAACTTAACCTAATTCTTGCTTCTAAAAAGTTGGAATTTGTTTTAGTAACTGTAATTACAAAATAATAAATACAAGTCTTCGAGTTGCATTTTAATGTATTTTATTTGCATATATTTGTCTATTTATATAGTGTCCGTTAAAACTCGTAATTAGAACCTGAAGTCTTGATTAAATATCTATTTATGTTACAAATATGTTATTAAATTACATTTCGCTTTTATAAAAATCTCTCCCCAGGCGAGCAATGCTTATTATGATAAATTTTGCAATCAAAGAGTTAGGTACAAATAATTTATATAGTTTAGTGATGACTTACACGATGAAAGGGCATCTGGCGTTCACAGGACTTGTTTGACTCTTGTTAAAAATTCACAGAGGTGTCTTGATGTATAAGGGTTTTACACATTGATTGATTGATTGATTTGAGACTTTCGCGTTTTGCTGATTGAAAAGGAGTATACTTCTATGCTGGGTTACGGATGTAACCCTAGTGAGTCCGGCCTTTGCCCTGCTTAATATTTTTAAGTCAGTAGAACCAGGATGACCGATAATTATACCAATCCTATGTCAAAGTTAAATCAAAAGAAGGTAATTTGTTTGTCAAATATGGGTAATGTAGTACAGTCACGAGCAATAATATGCTTACATTGTCACATTTACTAAAATATCTTAACTTCTACCATTCAAAAAAATGTGTGCGATATTTTCTTCTAAATTATTCTAGATATGTATATTATGATGTACACATGTTTTTGAATGGTAGAAGTTAAGATATTTTAGAAAATGTGACAATGTAAACATATTATTGCTCGTGACTGTACATGGTACAAAAATTATGTTGTGTCCCTATGTTTTACCATGCAAGGCATACACCCGTGGTAGTGATTATATTTTTGTATGGACAAACCGTTGAACGCCGTCAATCAATGTGTCCGGACCCTTAATAGATGGGTACCTCTCCACCGACCCGGCAACAGCAAGGATAAACAACCATTTTATTGCCATTGGATAATTGATAGTTGTCCCTGTGTAAGAGTCTGTCCGATTTTGACTGACTTAAACTCACGCCGGTGTTTCGTCGGTCGCCGGGAGTCGCGGGAACCGACGATTCGTACCCCTGAAGTATTGCTTAACCTTCAACCAACCTGTGGCTGTCGGCTTTGAGCTCTCATCGTTTTGAATGATCCTGAGAAATAGGTCAACAACCGTCAAGACTAACCCTGATCAAACCCGGTCAGTGCTACTTTTCCCTCGGGTGTCCGAAGGGTGAGATGCGATCATGTAACTAACTAACTTAGGTGAATGCACGGTTAAGTTGGTTTAAGACACCGGTTAAGTACGTTGACAAGGGCGTTAGTGCAGTCGAGCATGATTTTCTGCAATTAAGTTCAAGTTAATTGTGAAATGATAGGCCAATAAAGTGAATTAACAAAAATTATCCTACCATAGCACCAAGCCTGTTTTCTTCTTAATTAGTAACTAGTTCATAACCGGTGGTCTATGAAACCCTGGTGATTCCTGGAATCACCCGAAGTGGTTCGCAAACCCATCGCAAAGTGACAACGATCTAACTTTGTTTTCATCGACATATCCATGTACGTAGAAAACTCTACTCGCAAAAATATCATCTCAACGCTTCGCAGTTTTGCCTGCTTCTGAGAAATTTCACATGCAAAAACCTAATAACACTTTAGACGAGCCCGTGACCTTATCCTGAGCGGTAGAACGGTACAACCATTAGACCAGTGAAGCAGTTAACACACACGTGAGTTTTTTTCCGCTAACGAAGGGTCACGCTGGAGTTTTTGTTTAAAAGGTATTTTTAATGGTCCTTGACCGAATGACCCAACAGGAACAAAACATGTATGCGCGTCGCTTTTTTTAGTTCGTATACCAATTTTTATGGGCTGTATTAGCCAGACTGTCTAATCACCTGTACCTCCGCAGATTATCTAAATAGACCATCCACTAAACTGGATCAAACAAATCATCGTCCATAATAGGTGGGTTACTGCCAAAACTTTAATTCCCCTAAAGATTTCACAGTTTTGATGTTAATAACTTCATCCCTATATCAGAAACTTATCGTGCTCTGGATTTACTGAATATGGAACACACACATTACCTCAAGTGTCAGAACGCCGATGCTACGTTTTAGGTCCATAAGTAAAGATTGTTTCTAGTATATTTTCCGAATCATCGGTCTGACATATGATTATAATAATACCAGCCTGTTACTGTCCCGCTGCAGGGCAAAGGTACTATTCTCATACGAGAAGGCTTAAAGTCTATGCTTTTTGTCTGTCTGCCATATATTAAGAAAGTAAGAAGTACACCATAAAAAAATTACAGGAAATAATTTAGAAATTAGGAAAAGCCAACGAAATATTCAAACAACTGAGCGGTAGAGATTCATGCCCTGGTTTCTTGCTTGGTATCTGGGTATGTCTCGGTATCTGTCCACCCCGTATGCTTTCAAAATGGTAATACCAACATCGCCATCAGAAACCTTGAAGTTAGAGATACCTCTATGCATTCCAATAGTATTATTCTCAGTGAAAACCGCCTGTGTAATGTTTTACTAGTGACGGTAAGACAGGTTCAATGGATGTCTTCTCTCAAAAATTCGATCTAGATCTATCTCCTGAAATGTCAAAACAAAAATAAGTATTGATTACGTATTATTGTTAACTACTTTAATAATTTGATGTGTGTAATGGACGAATTTAAAATCAATTGTTGCTATATCTAGCGTCCTACTACATTTGTACGCCGTTCAGGCAAAACATCACTGTCATATAATCTGATGTAACATCCTGCATGCCACGTGTGTGTATACTCATGTTTTGGACAAATAAATTATCTTATTTATTTATTTCTTTTATCTTTATTGTAAGTTTTATATTTTATGGATTTCATTATATGGATCCAAATAGCAGCCCGGAGTCTGGATTTCTTGCCGATTATACATAGCTGGCGATATGTGCATGGGCTTACTACCAGGTTACACCTCTGCATAACCCCTCGGGGATTAGGTACAGGCGTGATGGAATGGTATGTTGTTTTGTATTCAAATAGTTATGTATCTATTTTACATATGTACATAGTAAACCGCTAATGGCCCTCACCTACCTTTTCTCCTTGTCCATCAAGTTCATCCCCAAAGGTTGTCTGTGAGTAGCTTTTAGTAATAATGTCATCCATTGTAACACTATGTAGCTTACTTATTATAAGAAAGGTTTTGTTTATGAGTATTTTACATGGAGTGACTGCTCCTGACCTCTACAAGCCAGTAACTACGTTGTACTTGACTACCCGTGACGACTGTCAGAAATCTACAAATAATAGAATAGAATAAAATACATAACATAACGTCACACCTGTAATCCCCGAAGGGCTAGGCAGAGGCGTACCTGGCAGTACACCCACATTGTGCCAGTTATGTTTAAGTCCCATGTAATAGGGGGTGAGCCTATTGCCATCAATCGGGCACAAACCCAGACTCCGGGCTGCTACTGAGAAATCCCAGATGGAAAAACTCAATAACACTTTACCCGACCCGGGGATCGAACCCTGGACCTCATGCTCAGCAGTTGCGCTTGCGACCACTAGAAAAACACAAAAAAAAAAAAAAAAAACTCTTAATAATAGCCGGTTCCAATGGCCTAACGCACTTGCCGAGTCACGGAGGAGTCTTGATGTGTAATGAATGGATACCTGTCTATGGACCATCCTCGACAAACGTAGTTTAACCTCAGATCGTGTGGGTGTTATTATTAAGCAAAGAGATTTAAAAGACTATAGAGCGGGCATGTCAAGGAAATGTCATAGAAAAACTTTGATCCCATGTCTCAGTAGCGCCATCTAGAATAATATATGAATATTGGAGCGGCAGCGGAGCGTACTAAAAAAAACTCATAGACTTGTGTCCGGCAGGACACACTTTTCGGACGAAAATTTTGTTTGTGATGTCCGGTCTATAGGTATTGAATGTCTTTGTTATTAAGCAACTAGTTTTTCATACTTAAGATAGGATAGTTTTTGTTCCGGTAATGTATCCTCTTGGTAATGTGTTCACTTTTAATGTTACTTTAATTATGTTTTAATTCGGCTGAGTTTTTTTGATTTTCGATAAAATTTTATCTTTGGAACATCATAAAATGTTAAAGTAAGGGTAAAAGCTAATTTAACAGCAAATAATTCACATATACATAAACATACATATAGACACATACCTAAGCACACATACACACACAAACTCATCTTTGAGTAAAATATGGAAGTTAACTGTACAATACGAGTCACGTCCATTTTTTTAAATGATTGTGTTAATTATTATTACGCTAAACACAATAGGGAGGAGTGGAGGCTTCTACTGCAGATAAAATTTGTCTAAAGGATGATTCCGAACATAACTGTTGTAAAGTAAAATAATTGGCCGCATTAAAAAAGTATTCAGATTTAAATTTGAATAGTTTAAATTTAAAATCGTCTTCAACATTGCTCGTGGCTTCACTGTGTGAGTAGAGGCGTTTGCCCTGAACTGGTTTAGTAACAGGCTGGTTTTATAGAGAATAGAATAGAATAGAATACTCTTACTCTACAAATTATAACTGTAAGGGCGCCTTCAAATTTGCCGCCAGGTGCCGCGCGGCTGCAGCGCTACCGTCGCGCTGCTTTGTTAATCCATATAAATAAGATGCGCTGTGGCCGCGCATCTGTTCATCAATCGACTAGTGATGATGCGTACGTGTTTTTATTCAGACATGAACGAAAATCAGCTTGAACAATTTATCGATGAGGTTGAAACCGCTAGGTTCGAGCATCATAGTGTTGTACATTTACAACACTATGATGCTCGAACCTAGCGGTTGCATCGCGGCGGCAGCGCTGTAGCCGCGCTGCCACCGCGCGGTTCGTTGCAGCTAATTTGAAGGCGCCCTAAGGGCTACATAGGAAACCTTTTTTATCCAGATTTGCAGTCAACGTTGTTCTTTGTTTCTTCCATTGGCTCTGTACCTAGACTTAATTCAAGCAAGCCAATTGGGCCGTAAATTAATAATAATAATAATAATTGGTTGGGTCAAGAGCCTGATTCAGAAGGCAGTACTTCTTGATACGGCCCGCATCGTGAGGAGGTCCTTGTCTCTGGAGCCCTAACCACCGGAAGCTTGGACCCTGCTTTCGCCACCGGTGGTCCACTATTTTTTATATTTTTAAATGTTCTTATTTTTATTATTTTCTTATTATTTAAAAATGTAATTTATAAGTAGGTACATACAGGAAATAAGTGGAATAATAATTAAAAGAGTATTTTACTTAATTACTAACTGTGCCGGCAAACTAATTAATTAATGAATAATTAATAATTAATTATGACGAATTCTTGGTGTCTAGACCAAGAATTCGTCTCGCATCTATGTTTACAATTCAAGGGGATAAAAAGACCATTTATTGCCCATTGTTATGACAGTTTACTTTATTTTCGTATACATAAATAAAGAAAAATAAAACATTTATTTATAAGCATTCTACGCCTAAACGTAAATTAAAGTTACAGGGAAAAACAAACTGCGCGTAGTTTATTGAATAAAAGCTTGATTTGATAATAAATTGGTATGTGGGCGAACTCACGTGACATTTGCCAGGCACTCACGTTTTCCACACTATACGTCTCGGGCGACGGCGACGTTTATTATGCTGCCCTTTTATTACCGTATCGAACGATAAAATCACTAATCTCCAACATTAATCGACATTAACACCGACTAGAAGTTAGCACGTCGGTAAAATTCACCTTAATTTTGCACGCAATTTAATTTACATTCGACATTTCATCTCAGGTTATTTAGCGTGTGTGTTATAATTTTGCCACAATATTTCAATAATATACCCCTAATGCGCAGCCTTGATAGTTTCTCATTCGATGACGTACATATTTAGCTCATAACAATAATGACGAATGTAGGCTGAGCTTATTTGAAATACATAAATCCATATTATGTGCACGTTTATTTTATAATGGCATAATACCAATAACATTTGTAAAGATATCATACAAATACTTGGTATTTTGTAAGTTCTGTAACGCTGAAAACGTGTATTAATGCCCTTAAAACCGTAGTCACAATATCTTTAGCACTAAAGTTCATTAATACCATGAATAGTAAAGTATTTATGAATGAACAATCACGTCACAAATGGCTAGTTAATAAAATACTTACGGCATTATTACATTACAAATAGTATTTGTGTTACGTGTATTATGCTATTATTTAATCATAAAGGCTTTAACCTTTCGGAATACATAATAATATATGAACCCAAACAATGAGGAACACTAAAACCTGACCTATTTAACAAAGACCAATGTGAAAATACAATGAACTGTGTTGGTCATAATTAATAATGAACCTAAAACTACCGAAATGTGGGCGTTTACTATACAAACACATCTACTTACCCCTGCGAGCAATACAAGCGTGATGCGCGAGCATCAACTTAAGCTTGCATACAAGGTTGTAGAAGGCAAAAGTCTGAAGTATTGTTGAATAAAAAAGAAGATTAGTATCGAATATAATTTATTTCAATGTTTGCTGTGCTATATTACTCGTACTTAAAAACGATTTGCATCGTAGTCAGTTGTCAAGGAATCCGCGATCTCAATCTATCATCGCACGTAGTAAGTGTATGGGGCTGCGTAGCTGTATGCGGAGTATGGGAGCGCGTAGTCGTAGGCGCTGTAGGCAGAGTAGGCTACGGGAGCAGTGTAGGCAGCTGCTACGGGAGCAGCGTAGGCGCCTGCAACAGGGTACTCTAAGACCAGTGGCTTGGGCTTGGCTGTGGCGAAAGCCAGGAGAGCGGCGAACAACACCTGAAAAGAATATACCTAATTAGTATTTTTTAAGGTTAAAGACAATTATTTCTCAAAATAGAACATTACATTAGAGTGAAAAGTGTTTCTCATGTAACCTACATAAGAAACACTTGTTAACAATGCAGGTTAGTAAAAGTGGTTCGTTTGGAAAGAGCATCAGAACGGTGATTAATCTAAAGTTGCATTTATGTTAGACATTCTCTTGAAGTATTTTTTCCGAGCATCACACATAGTGGACGATATAATAATTTATGTCAATAGTAGTAAAAAAAGAAACCTTGAAAAGTTCTGTCTTTTACTTTTAAAATAAAATATGCAGTTCTTATATTGTTTCTAAAGATAATTGTATGGACAAAAAAAAGTAAGCTTGCACTAGCCCACAGGAATCCTTTAATGTGTAAAAATCCGCCCTCTGTTACTTATGGCTTAGCTGAGGAATGCGAGCGACATTGTATTACTACGAGATATTATAATTTTAATAACAAAATGGTAGCTAAGTACTTACGTATTTGAACATCTTGACGTTTGGTTTTTTTTGTTGAGAGATGTAGGAAACTGTAGGACACAAGATCCGATGCACAATGATAAACAGTCAATCAGGACTTCTTTTATATCAGTGGTCAAGTGTACTACAATGCGTAGTATGGTAGTGTAACCGGATAACGCCGAAATATCCTCCTTTAGCCCATTAAACATTATGAGCACGCGCAGCCTTGCACCGTGTCACCGACGCTGACCGCGACGCCCGTAAAACCTTATTAGATCAAGGACTCACATAGCGCACAACATGTCTAAATACCATAGATAACAAGAAGTTGTCTCTATAAAAACACGGACCTATTTTAGCAGTTACACAAGATCGTCGACGTCGTCGGGTTTTTCGTAGATGGTTCTACTCTAGATAAAGTTGACTAAAGTGGCTGTGTTGTTTTAGTCTAGAAACTCCACAAGACGTCTGAGTGTTTTAGTAAAATTATTTGTATTTTCAGGAAACCTCATTTGAAGCGGGTTCAATCACCTTCAATTCAAGATAGGTACAAAAACATCCTAAGTTAAAGTAAAATTTAAGTAGAAGTAGAAGTTTGAATTCAAAGGAAATGATAAAACCAACATTCCAGTGGAAAATTTTATTTATATCATATTGCCGCGTTGTGTCATCAAGGGTTGAACTAGGCGAGAGTCCCCTTTAAAGTTAAAGAAGGATTCTTTTGGGGATCTTGCTGTGCGACAACTTATTGTACAGGATGATGGGGCGCCTTCTGTGGTGATGGTGAGCGATAGCTCGCCTGGCGTCACCCAGACCCACAGTCATCACGCACGCCACAAATAAAAGGAGCCACTAGGAACAAAAACAGTTTGTTAGTCATCTTCGCATCAAATGTACTTACATGCATTGACCTATAATCCATCCGAGTAGGTAGATAACTAAAGGTAAAAAATCTTGACAAGTCTTTTTACATAAACGCTTATTAATTAAATACAACTACTGTTTAAACAAATTGATCATGTAATCGTTTTTGTTGTATCTAAATTTGTTTTCAGCTGCATTTTATTTTTAAACTGTATAATTAACTAAAAAAATTTTTTTTGCAAAAAATAAAACCGACTCAAAAAAAACTTTTTTACAAAAAATAAAACCGACTTCAAAAATAACACTAAACGGTGTAAAATAACTCTAAATTAGGAAGCCACCGACTTCCGAATTTAGAGTTATTTTACACCGTTTAGTGTTATTTTTGAAGTCGGTTTTATTTTTTGTAAAAAAGTTTTTTATTTTTCCGTTTTTAGTTGTTCCCATACAAACATTTGCCATGAATTCATTTTATATTGTTAATTGTTAACAATACATGTCATTATAATAGGGTTATCCACCTAACCCTAATAAATGAAACTTAACATACCTAGCTGTCGAAATCTAGGTATATTGAACACATCTGCCTACCCCTCTGAGCATACAGGCTTGATGATACGTCATGATGTTGTATAAACAATAAACATACAAGCGATTCCAGCAATCACGATAGATTTGCCGTCTATTTTTGAAGAGTTCCGTTGTATATCTCCGAAGATCAGCATCAGATCTTCACCAAATTAAAATGGGACCACCTCGGGAGTATACTCTTTCAAATAAAAAAAGAATTTTGAAAATCGGTCCACAAATGGGGAAGAAATCGTGTAACAATACACAAAAAAAAAAAAAAAACATACCGTCGAATTGAGAACCTCCTCCTTTTTTGAAGTCGGTTAAAAATACACCTTACCTTTTGTTAACTACCTAATCGGATGGAGTATAGGTACGTATTTGAATTCTGTCAAAGTTACCTGTTTAGATAATCTTAAGACTGTTAGTAAATACTTATAGTCTCAGACACTTTAGTAATAAAATACTGTATTCAAAATTAATTTAAAACGGATATTCCTAGTGTGCAAAAAGAAATAGTTGTAAGTATTTCACAATATTTCTCAAATTATGTATTTCTGCAGTAATACTCGTAAGTTTAGAGGTTTATATTTAACTAACTTTTCTTCTTTTTAGACAGACGAAGTCGCAACATGGTATATTTTATTACTATTTCGGTATGGAGCCCTAAAAATATGATTACGGAATTAAATTTTCAGATTCTCTGAGATAATTTCTTTCCATATTGACAGCGCATATGTGTCGGTAGTAAAAGTCGCAGTAAAAAGTACAGCGACCCCGCAGTATTTTCTCAAGAATTTTTATACTGATTATTTCCTTAGAAAACGAGTTATGTCGTAGGTACTGAAATATTCTACAACTTGTAAACGACTTAAATGCAATGTTAAAAGAGGAACTTCACTCTTATTTGTTATATTTCGCGTAGAAAGAGGTTTTTGACGAGAAAATGTTTGTTGCAGTTAGCAAGATGGAATAATAATTACAAATTCAGACATTGCTGAATTTGTAATTATTATTCCATCTTGCTAACTAAGGTTTAAAACGAATAAAAACCGATTCCAGGCTATATTCTTTAATTTTTGACTGGCCTGTTGGTCTAGTAGTTAGTGTCTCTGACGGAGGTCGTAGGTTCGATGCCCACCCAAGACAAAAGTTTGTGTGATGAGCACGATATTTGTTCTGTGTCGGTGTAATGTATCTATTATATGAATGTATTTAGAAATATGTAAGTATGTTTATTAGTTGAAAAGTACCCATGACACAAGCTCTGCTTGGCTTAGGACTAAATGGCAAAGTGTGAAAGATGTGGTTTAAAGAAAAAATACAACGTCACGCCTAGATTTCCTAATGGATTAGGTAGAGGTGTACCTACTAGTACACCCATTGCTAGTGGTACACCCAAAGGGGTTAGCCTATTTCCGGGCACAAATCCAGAGTCTTGGGTGCCGTTAAAAAATAATTTAACAGTTAATTTTGCTGACGTTGGATAATCTACTAACATTGATAAATTAACCTATTCTCAAATCAAAACTATGACTAATTATATAACAATCAGATAATTTACACAGTTCGGCTGGCGCATTGGCTGAGCGATTGGCTGCTACGCTGCGTGTCGCGTATTCGATTCTCTCGGAATTTAAATGACAAATTCCACGACACGGAAATAGTTTATAGTGTGGGGCAGCGTTTAAAAATAACTATTTATAATTTAAACGTATACACCACTATTTTTTAGTTAGTACAAATACTTAAAAGGGATTATTCTAGACGGTCTTCTCATTATATTTGTAAAGAATCAATTAATAATATTCATAAACAGCAAAGTTATTAGCGTTTGTTTATATCCCAAAGAGTCACCCAATTTATGGAAATATTGTACAGGCTATTCATCACATAGTAGTGTTCATTAAACGTCATCTCTCGCTCACGTTCGCGTGATCTCGCTCAAGCATGCTCCGCCTCCAACAGCTGTTTTCGTTATTTAAGTTTAACTAGTGGCATAAAAAAAAGCAAAATAGTTAAAAAGTTTGGCATTTTTATATTTAAAAATTGAACTTCTTTTTTTTTACTTTTGATTACGCAAATATCATCAGTAACAGGTACGGATACAGGCCAATTTTTTCGTACTAATTAAAAAATAGGGGTGTATATCTCAATAGCTAAGGCGTCGGCCTGGCGATCGTGAGTTTATATCACTTTTGACTTGAACCCACTCCAGACACAGGCATATTTAGCTTAGTTGGAGGGTCAACAAGACCACTACTAGTGTGCAACCCACGTTGCTAGTAAGCTTTTAAAAAATATATATTTAATTTTCACAATACTTACTGCTTTGAACAACATCGTCACAACCATAAACTCAGCGATATGAAACTAAAATGCGACTTATATACCGCATTAATCAAAAGAAGTTGTTAATTCAAGCTAATATGTGTAGTAGTATGACAAATTAATTAGATCTGTTTCAACACTCATTAATTATATCAAACCGATAAGCAAGTGGTTCATAAAGTTGGTTTTGTTCCTATTGGAACACTTCTAGCAATTGATAATAAGACATGACTAGTGGAAGTTTATTCTTCTGCCTAGTTAATTTTGTAAGAACCTATATTATAATGTGACTACCTCGGAAATCTCGAAAAAATGGGTTCAGCAGTAGATTTTGTCTTTGTGAAACTTTTGTTCAACTACTGTGAAAATTTTTCGCGTGAAACAAAAATATTCATAGGATAATGTAGACAGAGACGCCCATTTTAAAAGATAAAAGATACACAAAACATCAGTATACACACACATGGCATGCAGGATGTTACATCAAATTATATAAATGACAGTCATGTTTTGCCTGAACGGCGTAATGTAAGAAGTAGTAGTTTAAATTATTGATACTAACTACTTTTTTGTTCTATCGGTTTGTGCTATATATAAATACAGTAAATAAAAATGCGACTGCCGCGTAACTCCACTACCATTTGGTAGGTCCAAAGTATAAAGTTGGCTTTGCTTCTAATATACTGGCTGTTTGCCTAGTTTAGAAGTCAGACCTTCGTCAGAACTTTGTCACTTTTGTACGATCTACAACTTATTTTTAAGTGTCTGTCTGCATTATACGGTTTGATGTTTGGTGTAAATTATTTTGCGTAAATAATAAACAACTGATTGGTAAACCTATTTCCGGCAGTATTTTGTTATACAGACAAGTCTCTTTCCTTGTGACCTATAAATAGGTATTGTCAAAACTGCCCTGCCCAGCCTGCCCTGTCAAAGGCCTTCTTTCACACTGTTCCATTCGTCCAGTTGTCAATCGAGAACAAGTCCTCGAGGTTATCGCGCTTGTGTTTTCATGCCTACTTCAGTGATAATACCTGTCTATAACCACGTAGACTAAAAGGTAGTAATATAATATTCCTAGTAGGTAATTCGCTGGCGACGTCTCGTCCGCGTGTTTTTCGTACTTAGTTTTAATAATCAAATATAGCCAATGTATTCGGTGATGATATAGCTTTCTAATTGAGACATAATTTGTAATATTGTTTATGTAGTTTTTAAGTAAAATCTTTACAGACAAACAAATCTAATCTTTTCACTTTTATTATAAAGTGAAAAGATTATGATAGTGTCTAGTAGAAGTGTAGAAATAGATTAGACACTAAAATAAACTATGCAAAAACGAGACGACAATGTATTGGTATCCTCGGTTTGCATGTAGGTACCTACGTCTTTCGACGCTTCATGGCGTTTTAAATATCAAAAGAGGTGTCAATTTAATTTTACTACAATCAGTTGATACTATTCAGGAACCAACAGACAGAGGAACAAATGATTTGTTTTTTTGACGGAACTAATAGATTTTCACACCAATTCTGAATTAAGAAAAACTAAGTCGAACACTAAATATGGATTGTATGAGTTTTGAATGGTCCAATTCATTATTCCGGTCAGGTGTAACAAGGCTGTTTCTTTTAACAAGTATGAAAAATTACTTAAAATCTTTTGTGGCACTGTGGTAATTCTCAGCTCTAGTATTCACTTCGATCCTAAATTATTATCAATAACTTTTATGCTGGTAAGTAATACTGAATTATGTAATTTTACATTTTGGATTTTGGGGTACCTCTGACTAGCCCTTCGGGGATTACAGGCGTGACGTTATGTATGTATTTTGGATTTTTTTTGAGGTACGCATATACGATATATTTGATTTTCCGTCATTTGCCTGTACTTTAAAAACTGACATCATATAAAGATACTGTGGTGGCGGCCATCTCGGATTTGCAATTTGTCAAAGTGTTTAATATTTTATTAGTCAGGCACTTTCATTTGATACCCATAACGAAAGTGTTGTGAAAAAATGTAATCCGCCATTGGCAGCGGCCATCTTGGACCAATTTTCAGCAAACATAGCTGAGAACATTCCGGACTAATTCACCTTTTGAACTAAAAAAGACATATCAGTTCATCCGTTCGGGAGCTACGATGCCACTGACAGACGTACTCACAGACAAGTCAAACTTCGTCGCTTTTGCGTCGGAGGTTAAAAATACCGCTTCAAGATGTATGTCCGGGTCAAACTTAACCATTACTTACATATTATTTAAATGCAGTGTGGATAGCTCATTAACGCGCAACGTGAAACTATGACTTACAGTAAAAAAATCAAAATGAGAATGTGTAAAACAGTAGGTACTTACTTCCTACTATTTGTTACAGTGTTAAGATACTTAACCAATGTTAAAATTTGTATACCTTGCAAGGTGAAACATAGTGTTGCACATAGAATTTGATATTGTCACCAAGTCACATACTTTTTACCTATGTTATACAAATAAATTACTTTGAATTTGACTTTGACTGAAATTATTTTTGCCAAATGTACAAAATATAATGTACCGAGGTTTTATCATAGAGCTCAGAGGGGTTTTAGCGGTGACAGCCTAGTGGTGTGACCGGTGGATTGCCAAATCATAGGTCTCGAGTTCGAACCCAAGGCACGCACCTCCGACTTTTCGGATTCATGTGCGAATTGTATAATTATCACTTGCTTCAAATTCGGTGAAGGAAAACATCGTGAGGAAACTGGCATGCCTGAGAGATATTTCTCGACGGCATGTGATGCCAAGTCAGAGGCCCATGGGCGGCATTAAAACTCTGACACTAGGTTAGTTACTAATCACACGATAAGAAGAAGAGAGGGCTACAGTATGGGGTTCTTCAAAAGAGGAGTAAATAGGTTTTTAAAGGGTCGGCAACGCGCGTGTGGCGCCCCTGCAGGTGTCGCAAGTGTCCATAGGGTACGGTAACCGCTTACCATCAGGCGGGCCGTAAGCTTGTTTGCCACCATCGTGGTATAAAAAAAAAACACAATAGTACAGAACTAAATTATCTATATATATAAAAGAAAGTCGTGTTAGTTACACCATTTATAACTCAAGAACGGCTGGATCAATGTGAATGATTTTGGTCTTTTTGGATTTGTCTTTGTCCGGAATAGCACATAGCATAATAATTAATAAAAAACATGAAAAGTCCTCGAAAAAATAAATATCAAGAATATCGGTTGTCTCAAACATTTTTCAAACGCAGCGCTATCTTGGATGACATGACAGGAGTCAAACTTCCCAGTTCACTATTGTTGTATTTTATTATTTTAGTAAATGTTTCAATTTAAATAGTACCTCAATTGACTTAATGTGAACAAGTGGTGTCTTATTTTATTGATTTCCATAAATTTAGTATGTCAAATGACCACCGGAAATGTCGGTTGGTAGCATTTTGTTAATATGTTATTTCTAATATTTTAAACCGGATGGCGGGAATTCACTGACAGAATTACCTAGTATAAAAGTTGAGATGGTGTGTTTTTTGATTCACTTGCTCTTTGATCGTCGAACTTGACACCCTACCTTATACTGTGTTCATAATTATTAAGAAGAAGGAAATATATTTGTGTGCAAAGTGTTTGTGTGTGTTTTGGTATAACTCCCGAACCCAGAACCTTTTTCAGTTCAGAAACGGGATAGTAAAAGGATTACATTCCTACCACGCCCACACGTGGCTGTTAACTTGTATTACGAGTTTTTATTTTACGTGATTGTGCGTGCCATACTTGGATATAATGTCAGAAGTTGAAGAAATCGAACAAACTCGCTGTGCACAGGCAGAGACCCCTCAGACCCCAGTGCAGGGTCACCGCAGGTCTACAAAACGGAATTTTTCACGAAGGCATCGTGATTACGGTAGTGACTCCAGATCTCCTTCACGTACGCGTCATCGAAAAAGTGGAGCATCCAAGGAACGTCGTAGCCGAGGTGAAGACCGTCCGCGTAAGCATCAGCGGCGGCATAAGCGGAACAAGAGGCGATTATCAACTGTGAGTACATCTAGTTCTACATCTGAAAATGATTTTTCGTGTACCCGATCTACTAGAAATAACCGTCGCAAGAGTTCAAAAATAACACGTTTTAATAAGAATAAAAATACCACTAGGCGTAATGTTGAGGAAGCCGTAACTAGTTTTTCTGCTCGAGAGTTGTTGAATTTGATAAAGTCATTGCCTACTTCACAAAACCATTTTTCGATGAATAACAATGCAATCCCTGAATTTGATCCCTCGAATAAAGAACAAACTGTCGATATTTGGATAAATAAAGTAGAAGAATGCTCTAAGTTGTATGGATGGAATGAACCACAATTATTGCATTATTCATTGCCTAAGTTAATGGGGGTAGCAAAGGTGTGGTACCAAGGGCTTCCTTCCGTCAATTTTACTTGGTCAGAGTGGAAGGATAAATTAATTAAAACATTTCCAACCATTCAAAATTATGCTCTTTTATTACAAGAAATGTTAGATAGGAAAGTTAAACCCAATGAAACATTAGAGACTTATTTTTACCATAAAATTAATTTGTTGAACAGATGCGAAGTATATGATAAGAAAGCAATAGACTGTATAATAAATGGTTTAGATGATAGGAGCATGCGCTTAGGTGCTCAAGCCGCTAATTATACACAACCTGAACAATTATTAGCTTATTTAAAAACGGTTAAACTAGAAGATGTTAAGGATAATTGGAAACCATTCTTAAAAAAACGTTTCGACACACAGAGTGACAGTCAAAATAAAACGTCAACAAATACAATAAAATGTTTTAATTGCGGTGAAGCTGGCCATCCAAGTTTTAAATGCTCGAAACCACTGGTAACTTGTAACATATGTAAGCGACTAGGACATTCGTCTACTACATGTCGGCGGCTCATTAAGAGTTCTAATGAAAACACTAGCAATAAAAATAGTGAAAAGTCTGTATCAGAAGTAAACCTAGTGGGTACTATAGATAATAAATACGTATTAGATATTAATGCTAACGGCAAACCGATGACTTGTTATGTTGATCTTGGAAGCCAGAGTACTCTTATTAGACAAATTGATTTTGAAGCATTATGTTTACCCTATGATTATACCAATTTGCCATCACTCAAAGGGTTTGGCGATGCAGTTATAAGCCCCATTGGGAAATCGATTATAAATTTAACTGTTCAAGGAGTTTCTGCTGCAACAGAAGTTTTAATAGTACGCAATGATTTGCTTAAATATCCAATATTGTTAGGACATACATTTACAGAGCAGGCGGGTATAGTTATAATTAAGACTAATGAGCATTTAATTCTACATAAGCAAATTAACGAAAATAACGTTACTGATAAATTGAAACTAATTATTAATTCAGATATAGAGGTGAAATCTATGGTGGCTGTGCCAATTAAGGCGTATAGTTTAATGTCTTGCACTGTTTATGTACGAGGATCTATTCGTGAAGTAGATAGATGTAAATATTACATAATGCCCGGTGCTTATACTATTACCAAGGGGTTAGGATGCGTTCTAGTAGTAAATTTGAATCCGAATTCTTTTACGTTATTTAAAAATGTCTTGTTAACTAGGGCTCAAATTATTAGGGATAAAAATATTTTAGACATAAATAAGATTGATGTTGAGGGACCTACTGCTATTAAAAATCAGCTTTCGTTAGGGGATACGTTAAACTCCAGTGAGATTCAAACACTAGAAACGTTGTTGCAAAAATATAGTGATTGTTTTTCATTTAGTCTTAGCGACTTGGGATTGACAAATTTAACTGAGATGACGATAGCTTTGAATGATACTACACCGGTCGTATACAGACCATATCGGTTGGCATATGTTGAGAGAGAAAAAGTCAAGAGTATGATACAAGAGATGCTAGATAGCGGTATTATCACTGAATCAACTTCATCCTACGCTAGTCCTATTTTGTTAGTTCAAAAGAAAACTGGTGACCAACGTCTTTGTGTAGATTATAGGGCATTAAATTCAAAGACTGTTAAAGAGCATTACCCGTTACCTAGGGTGGAGGATCAAATTGATAGTCTTGGGGGATATAAGTACTTTGTTACACTAGATTTGGCATCAGGGTACTATCAAATTCCAATCGCTCCCTCCTCTCAGGACAAAACTGCGTTCGTAACTCCTGACGGGCAGTATCAATTTACTCGCATGCCATTCGGACTGGCCAATGCGCCTTCTGTATTTCAAAAAACTATAAATAAAATGTTAAAGAATACTAGAAATAGCCAGGCATTTGCATTTATGGATGACATCATCATCCCGTCTCAAAGTGTTGAACACGGAATGGAGCGATTGGAAGCGGTACTTAAATTATTAAGGGAGTCTGGACTGACGCTTAAACTTGGTAAATGTAAATTTTTCTATACTAATATTGATTATCTGGGGTTAGAAATTTCCAAAGAAGGCGTCAGGCCCGGTACTAGAAAAATTGATGCTGTGAGATTATATAAACCACCTAAAAATCAACACGAAATACGTCAATTTATTGGGCTTGCCAGTTTTTTTAGGCGTTTTGTAAAAGGTTTCGCGATAATGGCTTCCCCACTGACCAAACTATTGAAGAAAGATACTAAATGGGAATGGGGTTCAGACCAAGACACAGCGTTTTCTTCGCTAAAAACTGAACTAACTAATCGACCAATTTTAGCGATATATAATCACTTAGCAAAAACACAGCTACACACTGATGCGTGTAAAACAGGCATTGCAGGTATGCTTTTACAAGAAGATGAGTTAGGTAGGTTACGTGCTGTTGCATATTACAGCCGTCAAACGAATCTTGAAGAACAAAAGTACCATTCGTTCGAGCTCGAAACTTTAGCTGTGGTTGCTTCTTTGAACCGGTTTCGCGTTTACGTTCTTGGCATAAAATTTACAATTGTTACCGATTGTAATGCATTGCGAACGACCTTATCTAAAAGAGATATTATACCTAGGATAGCTAGGTGGTGGTTGCAATTACAAGAGTATGATTGCAGTATCGAATACCGGGCAGGGACTCGAATGAGTCACGTAGATGCACTCAGCAGAAATGCAATAGAACCAACTTATGAGTCTGAACCTGTATTCGATATTTTAGCGATCGAAACTGAGGACTGGTTAGCAACTATGCAAAATGTTGATGACGAAATTAAGAAAATTAAAGCAATATTAGAAGATCCTAATTCTAAAAATGTATTAGATGTGTATCACAATTACAAACTTAAAAACGGTAAAGTATATCGTGTAGTTAATGATCAACTGAGGTGGGTGGTGCCAAAAGGGGTAAGATGGCAACTACTAAAAAAAAACCATGACGAGTTGGGTCACTTTGGCATGGAAAAAACTCTAGACAAGTTGAAAGATCATTATTGGTTCCCGAAAATGAGAAAATTTGTAAAAAAGTATGTTCAGTCTTGTCTGGAGTGTTCTTACCATAAAACACCTAGTGGAAAGAAACAGGGGATGCTTCATCCTATTCCAAAGGTTGACCAACCTTTTCACACCATTCATTTAGATCATTTAGGACCGTTTGTTAAAAGTAAAACCAAAAATACATACATATTAGTTTTAATTGATGCGTACACAAAATATATAAATTTATATGCCGTTAAAAATACTAAAACTAAGAGCACTTTAAAAGTTTTAAACAATTACGTTAGTTTATTTGGTGTACCAAATAGGATTATAAGTGATAGGGGTACATCATTTACGAGTAAAACTTTCAAGGAGTTTATAAATAAATTAGGTATACGTCATGTCTTAAATGCGGTCGCAACCCCTAGAGCTAATGGTCAAGTAGAACGATTTAATCGGACAATTTTAGCTTCGCTTGCTACCAAAAATCATAACTGTTCTGAAAATGAATGGGATAAACACTTAGAAGAGATACAGTTGGCTATAAATACAACTATGAATAAAACTACTGGAAAAAGTCCATCGGAAGTATTATTCGGTATACGGGTACGAAGTAAGGGGGACGGAATGATAGCTTCATTGCTGGATTGCGATGGAAATAGCACAAAAACATTAAATGAAGTTAGGAACGAAGTCAATTTAAGGGTTTCGAAAGAACAAAATAAACAGAAAGAAAGGTTTGATAGGAAAAGAAAAGAGGCGGTAAATTATAAAGCAGGTGATTTAGTTAGAATAGAGAGAGAAATTGCAAGTAATAATGGAAAATCAAGAAAACTTTTACCTAAGCTACAAGGGCCTTATAGAATTATTAAAGTTTTGGATAAAGACAGATATGTTATAGAGGATACTCCTTTGACGCGAAAGCAAAATAAAAGATATGAGGCAGTTGTTTCAGTAGATAAAATTTATCCATGGCTGGCGTATAATCAACAGTATTTAGACGAGACTGGTGAGAGTTCAAATACGGAAAATGCACAATCTGATAATAATGAGGCTGAAGTAGACCATGACAATAACTAAATAATTAAGTTTATAAGAAAAAAAAAAATCAAATGAAAATAGAACGTTATTTGAATTAAGAACTGGATGAATCATAGGATTAATTATTACTTAGTGGTATTCTAAGTTTATTTGAAGGTATCAGATACACATGAGGCCGGTAAGCCAATTCTGGGAGCATCTGATTACCTACTTGTATTAGTTTAATGATGATTTGATAATTTTAACAAGTATAACAATGTTGTTGGAATTAGAAAGGTATCGGATCCACATGAGGCCGAGAAGCCAAATTTTGAGAGCATCTGTTTACCTTTGTAGAGTATATAATCTGCATACACATGAGGCCGAGAAGCCAAATGAAGGGAGTATGTTAGATTTTGTTTTGGAGTATGTCCACACACATGAGGCCGATAAGCCAACTTACAGAGTGTGTTACTACTTGAAAAATGAGAATGACAATGATTATAAATTAATAAGAACCGCTAATTGAGTTCGATTAGTGTCGATCGAAATGTATCTTTTAGCTGTAAATTAAATACAATGAAATGTATAGTTTTGTTTTTGGTTGTGATTAAGTTTTATATAAATCTTAAATTGATGGAACAATTTGTAAAATAGATGGCCGAGGCCGTAAAATTGAGAAAAAGCATTAGTATTTGTATTGTATAGTTGAATAGATTAGTTTTATTACATGTAATATTGTTAATACTTATGGTTTATCATTGTGAATAAGTATTTATAGTGTTAATTACGAGAGGACTCGTAAAACTCAGAATGGCCGACTGTTGTATTTTATTATTTTAGTAAATGTTTCAATTTAAATAGTACCTCAATTGACTTAATGTGAACAAGTGGTGTCTTATTTTATTGATTTCCATAAATTTAGTATGTCAAATGACCACCGGAAATGTCGGTTGGTAGCATTTTGTTAATATGTTATTTCTAATATTTTAAACCGGATGGCGGGAATTCACTGACAGAATTACCTAGTATAAAAGTTGAGATGGTGTGTTTTTTGATTCACTTGCTCTTTGATCGTCGAACTTGACACCCTACCTTATACTGTGTTCATAATTATTAAGAAGAAGGAAATATATTTGTGTGCAAAGTGTTTGTGTGTGTTTTGGTATAACTCCCGAACCCAGAACCTTTTTCACTATCAGGTGACAATTTGAAATTGACAAGTCATAAGCTAAACCCAAGAAGGTAAGGTTGTCAATTTATAATACGCACCTACGTTCTGAAATTTATTTTGTTACTAAACTTAGAGGTTTTATGTAGCATAAAAAAGTCTTATATTTCAGAAATCAATTTACCTAATTAGCAATAATGACAGAGACGAACTTTAATAATTCTTTGCAAATAGAACTTATATTTTACTGTTAGGACTTTAATTAAAGTAGACCGGGAAAACTATAGGCATAAATTGTATGTAACATAGAGGCAATAGTTCAGATTAAAATGATGAATTTAATATTTTTTAAATCAATGCATTTTAGTGAGGTAGTCAAATAGGTATGGTCACTTAGGTTAAGTTATATATACATGTTGTAGTTTTAATTCTATTGAACACAAAATGTTTAAATAAGATCACAGTAGAGACTCGCTACATAAAAAGTAGTAGTGGTTGGATCTATTTGTTGTCGTCTTATTAAACGTATGTATATCTAATATAAAAAAAAAATTGATAAGAGCAATAAATTGACTCTAAGGCACAACGAAGTTTGCCGGGGCAGCTAGTAATGGTATAAAATAAATATAATACTACCCTAAAAAATGTATTTTCTTTCTGTTCATGTTTTTTAATGAAAGCCATAATATACTTTCTTGTATTATTATTACAAAGAAGATTGGGAACCTTTTTTATGCAGATTTGCGGTCAATTATTCTTTTGTTTCTTTCAGATAATTGGGCTGTAAATTGAAAGAGTATTTTACTTGATTACTTAGCTGTCCCGGCAAACTTCGTTACACCTTACAATCAATTTATTAGTTTTATTTAGTTTTTATTCTAAGACCTCCTGAATGCGAACATGCTGAATGGGACATGACAATTTTAAATATTTGTTTGTAATTTAGGCTATTCGGACGTGTACTTTGACGCCTACGTCGTATTTTCATGGTTGTATTTAATTTTATTTCGGATTCCACCTTTTTTACTTTATTTATAGTTAGTTTTAGTTTATATTGTTAGTTACTTTATAAGTAACTGATACTGTAACAATTTTAATAAAATGAATAAAGCGTTATATTTAGGCTAAATGTGGAACTCATGAATATATGCTAATATGGATTAGTAAAAGATAAAACAGTACAAAAATATTTTTAACGCAGCAGGTGGTATGAGAATATCAATATTCCTACGTAACAATCTATCAAGGAATTATCTGGCACGTGTCGCGGCAACGAGGCTCAAACGAATTTGTCGTCTATAGACATCGGCAACCGAGTAGAGGCCTAAGCTTACCTAACCATTTATTGGTTCCCGTGTTTATTAAATTGATCGAGCACGACAGATTTGCACCGAAAGTATTGGTTTTCATTAAGGTGGATGTACCTGGGTAGACCGCGAAATTCATATTTTTCTGTGTTTTTTGCAATCACCGTTCAGTGTCAGGTTGTATGTCGATTAAAATATGATTTGCGATCGTAAAAAAAATATGTAGCTTTCCTGAGTTATAACAATTGAAATCAACAAATACAACCCTGTTAGTTAATTTAATACAATTATTTGACTTTTTCATGCAATAATCATTCAATGGGATTATATAGAAAATAATAAAAAGAACACCGCACACCACAGTTCATAATTAAAACAAAAATACCAAGAAGGTATTCTTGGTATTTTTGTATATAAATAAATAAAAACAAGATTTGAGTAAAACCTATAAATAAATAGACACTGTCTGTCTGTCTGTCTGTCTGTCTGTCTGTCTGTCTGTCTGTGGCACCGTAGCGCCCAAACGGGTGAACCGATTTAGATGCGTTTTTTTTTATTTAAAGGAAGGGTTTCTTGCGATGGTTCTTAGACATGATTCATCATAATCTGTTAAGCCGTTTCAAGGTTATCAGCTCTTTTGTGTTAGCTACCGTTGCTATATTAGACGTCTATGGGTATTAACTTTACTTAAAAACAATGTGTGTCTTAAAATGTCAAACACCCATGTGTGTAATATTAATATTATGGTGTATTTGGTCTGATGCAGCCAGGATATCTAGCAGACAAATACACTCTTGGGAAAATAACAACAGATATGTCGTGTTTGGATGCATTTCAACCAGCATTTGATTCTTAACACAATGCAATGATGGCAACAGGATGAGCTGATGCTGCAGCCAGGCTATCCAGCACACCAGTAGGTAGACTCTTGACAAAAAAATAGCAGATATGTCGTGTTTGGGTTTGTTTAAACCAACATTTGACTCTACATACAATGCACGGAAAAATTCTCATAACTGTAAACTCTATAAAACAAAATTAATGCGTTTAAAAATTTAAAAATAAAAATTAAATTAAAAATTTAAAAAACCCCCACCGCAAAAAAGTAAAACATTTAAAAATTTAAAAATAACACTTTAGCCATGAAATTTTACGTAACGTCGGGGTACCGTTTAAATAAGTACCTACATACCTACAAGTACTAGGAACATTCCTTACTTAAGCGGTACCTCGGCGTAAAGTAAAATTTCACGGCTAAAGTGTTATTTTTAACTTTTTATAAGTTTTACTTTTTTTCGGTGGGGTTTTTTAAAATTTTAATTTAATTTTTATAGTTTTTAGCTTTTAAATTCCTGTGCGTGTCCCAAAGTAATTAATTTCCTATCTTTCTTTTTTTCTTTACCAAATTATCATTTACTTCAGCTAACGTACGTCTCTATAACTCTGTACTAATTAGATGACATAAGAATGTTCTCGTTAGCTCCACAGGTGTGAACACTAATCGTAAGTGGTGTAGGTACGTCACGTTATGGGGCTAGCTCCTTACAATACATGCATCGTCCCATTGTCCTTCGTCTCCGCTATAAAGAACCGTCCGGACACTCAGTGGTCATCATTTAGCTCAGTGTTGCTCGGTGACAACAACCTCCAAAATGTTCAAATTGGTGAGTGATTTGCATAACTTTTTCGCCAATTTTTTTAAAGTGGTTTTAGTACTTAAATCTTTATTAGTGAGATTACTTTGCTATTTGTGTGCTACAAAAAATGGATTTGAAATTGATTTCCCTGGTTTGTGGTTAACTTTTTTGGTTTAATTTGAAACCTTGGTTTTAATGTTAGTATGTTAGTTGTCAATAATTAATTAAAATATTAATCAAAGTATTTCAGAATTACAAAAGCTTATAGTTTTAGTACATGTTAGTGTTATTTTATAAGTTTTCTAGAAATTATTTTCAACCTTAGGATAAAATGAAAAGTAAAAAGCATTGAGTTATTAATAATTAATAATAATAGTCGCCTGTACCTGTCCCACTGCAAGCAAAAGTTTTCTTCTCATACAGAGAAGGTAGACATTATTCACCATGATTGCTCATATTGACGAATTCAGAATTGTATTAAGTAATAAACTGTATGTTTAGGTTTCCTTATGATATTATCCTTCAACAGTGTCATTGATTTCTAAAATAAACTAAAAGATTACATTCAAATTGAAAAAGTCACATTGGTACCAGCCCGGATTTAATTGTATGTACAACCTCGTCCATGATAAGCGAGGCTGTTTTTCGCTGGGCCACCAAGACCCCTTTAATCCTTCAACAACTATAATAAAATATTTTTTACGTAATATAAAGAACTAGCAGACGTCCCGTGGTTTCACCCACTTAGGTCCCGTTCTCGTGGGAATACAGGGATAAAAAGATGCCTATGTTAACACATAGGCTTCTTTTATCTAGGGTGTCAGCTAACTCCATACCAAATTTTATTAAAATTCATTCAGTAGTTTTTACGTGAAAGAGTAACAAACATCCATCCATCCATCTATCTATGCATACTCACAAACTTTCCCTTTTATAATATTAGTAGGATAAGTCCAGGTTTTCTCACGATTTTTCCTTCGCCGATGTCAATGATGTCTAAGATAAACTTAGAAACTACATATGAATCGAAAAAGTCACATTGGTACTTGCCCGGTTTTTACCACAACCTCGTTCATAAGAGGCCCTAACGTCTAGGCTATAATGACTTTTTTACTCTGAATAATACTGAGTTATTTTCCTTTCAAAGGTATGGTAGACGATCATACATCGTGTACCGCGTCGTCATCCGCCTTTGTACAGTTTTATTACTTGTGCATTAATAAATAAATATACAAGAATACAAAATGGTCCACTATTCTCTTGGTGTATGATTTTCACAGAACATCATTTTATTTGTTCTAGGATGTAATTGTTTAGTCATGCAGACGTGCATATTATTTTAGATTTAAATAAATTAAAAAAAGAGTAAAGTTTGTGGGAATTCTAGTTCTCAGACGGAATGTTATGACTATATTTTAGAAGGTTCTTTTATGAGTCAATTGTATTAATTATTTTGTATGCATGACGTTTTTGCCCAAAAACTTAAACTTCATCGTCGTCCGAAGAAGCTGTCTAGACAGGGCAATCGTGGGGGGTGCGAGGGGCGAGACGCGGGAAAGCCGCTCCCGCACTGCGGACAAACCGATGTTCGTAGTGCGGGAGGTATTATTCAAGTCTAACGCGTGTAGAAGTTGTCGGCATTTTTCCAGAGATCAAAGGCGTCGTCCTACTGTATTATTATTTATACTGTGTTAATATTTTCAAAATTTTCGGATGAGTTTAAGTCAAGTGCTGGTTACTGTAAAAAACTGAGCAAGTGAAGATCGGACTCGCCCACCGATGGTTCCGCGGTTTATCCGATCTTTTCCTGAAATTCAGCTTATACACATATAATCTTGCCTTTAAGTTTGTGTGGATGGATGGCCGATTGTTACTTTCACTCTCGAACGGTTAAACCGCAAGCCATGTCATATGATACCCATTTGAACTAGAAGCTTAAATTTGAAATTAGACCCCCTATAAAAATTTAAGGTCCGTATTTTTTTAAGATTTAATTATAAATGTAAGGTTTTTAGTCTTTTTTTTCTTGTATCTGTAGTTTATAACAATGTTACATGCCATATTTCATAGTTCTAGGTCAACTGGAAGTACCCTATAAATTTTGATTCCCCTGAAGGTGTCAAAATATGCGTGTTTTTGCTGAATAATCGGCCGTATCTTTTTTCTTTAATAAACTTGGAAGTTTGATTATTTTACTACTTAATGAGACTATGGACCTGAGTATAAAGTTTAAATTTTAATTTGATAGGTACCTGCAAGCTTTCACGCAATAAAGGGTACTGACACACAGATAAACAGACAGACAGACAGACAGATAGACGGACAACAAAGTGATCTTAAGGTTTTTCCTTTGAGTTACGGGTTACCCTAAAAAGCGGCTCCTTCGCTATCATAAGTATAAAAAGAATGTAACAAATATTTTTTTCCACAGATCATCTTCGTTTGTATGCTGGCTGCGGCAATGGCGGCCCCCAATCCCCAAGTATACTTATCGCCGTACAGTGCGGCGTACTCCGCTCCGCTTGCGTACTCCGCGTACTCTACTCCGCTCGCATATTCCGCGTACTCCGCGCCGCTGGCATACTCCGCGTACTCCGCTCCGGTCGCATATTCTGCATACGCCGCCTCACCACTCTCCGCATACTCTGCCTACAGTTACAGCGTATCACCTTCTGCGTACTTCTACAAATAAGTCGTTAATTAAGTTAATACGAATATAATATAGCAAACAAATAAATGATTAGTGATACTTATGTTTTATTTTTTTACTACAAACTAATTTCTGATCGTTCACATACTCAAAATTCATCAAAATAATGTTGTAACGCCATTTATGATTCGTAGTACTTTTTCTTCAGAGCTTCTCATAACAAAGCAAAAAAAATACCTGGATTATACGTAAGGCTACTTTCCAGTTTTGAATGGAGAATCCAAATAAAATGTCAATTCAATCTCAGTAGCAACTCCACATAGCTCCAGACCTTAAGACTACTAAAGGAACAAGATAATCTGCTAACCGAAAAAAGATAATGACGTCATGATAGCCACAATGATCGTGTGCAGCATGTTGAACAATTGTCTGGCAATTGTTTTGATTTCATTACGACAGAGATGAATATCATCTAAATTCGAGTTCCTACTACTTTATTTATTATAACAAAATTGTGGCGGGCCGATGGCATAAGTTAAAAGTTATAGGTAGACAAAAGAAAATTTAATAGTATCTAAATATTTTGTTTTGTTTGTCTATCAGACTGTCTGTTCATTTGTAAATTTGTATGCGCATCACACATAAATTATTGGACAAAATTGAATCCGGTTAGAGTCTAACTTTAAAACTGGTACACGTTTCATCTTGATTCGTCACCTAGAAGCTAAATCGCCATGCTGGCCGCGTGTGCAGGCCGATGGGATTCCTTATTGATAGCGCATTGTATAAACCTGCACGCGAAGGAAAGCGCCTGACATAAGAATATTATTTGTATTTTTATTATTATTAATTTATTGTGCTTTTACTAACACTAGGCTAGAACATTGTTACTAACAAATTATGAGAGCAATTCTGAATTAAATTTTATTATTATTATTTGCTTTTAGCTCTCGTAACCCTTGGGTTCCGGACCCTTGGAAGGCGTACGAGGGGCCGAAGTCAACTCGCAGAGGCCCATTGTCGTCGTTAATGAAATGAGGCACCAACCGCAGATTTTCCCTGTTTACACTACACAAGTGCATCCAAGGGAAACCTACGGCTGGAGTAAAACTATTGCAGACTATGGTAATAAAAGTACTGGACAATAGGGTAGGGTGGCTAATATGGACTGGATACCTAAAACTATGAAGGACTATGGCCCCTACCTTACCAATGTTTTATATACACCAATTAAATGGCAGGGGGTGACTTGCACACTCAATAACGGGCCCTCTGAAACGGCCGCTAGCACATAGTGACGTAGCGACAAGAGGGCAACATAACCTGAGGTGCTTGAGGAGTGGAGAGGCATTCCACGGCTATCAGAACAATCCCGGAAGTACCGTCAAGATCCCTACCAGCACCATACTGGAATGCTTCCTTCCTCCGAGCACGTTTGCTCTCGCGAATCTCCACTCTAGCCGCCCAACTAAGGCAAGAAAGAGGTGGGAGCTCCATTCCTCGTCAGTGCTCACTCTGGCCGGCCAATTAAAGCAAGCCAGAGATGAGGAACAAGACTTCTCCCGGGAGATCGGGTCCGTGTGGGGTTATTATTATTATTATAAATCATCTATACATACAGAGTGTTTTAACTACTTTAGAATATTGTCTAATTGTCTTAAAATACTTTTAGATGCTTTTGGTGTAAACTTTTTCACCATAATATAATTTATACTCACGCGTAAGCTGTCACGCTTTAAGATTCTAAATCATTAATGTGAGTGCGAGATCAACGCGAACGAAGCTGCGGGCAAAAGCTACTAAAAACATGGAGGTGGAGGAGTTCTGATTGCTATTAAAAAGAGCATCAAGTCTATACGCGTAAAAGACTGGGAAAGTAACTGCGAAGATCTCTGGATTTCTATAGAACTGCCATGGACACGAACAGTCAGTCGAATAGCTCTCTGTGCAGTATATTTACCTCCGCCAGTGCGTCGTAGTACTTTGGAGCAATTTGTGGATTCTTGTAGTGCGGTTTTTGAACAAATAACTGACTGTGACGTTTGTCTCGTGGGTGATTTTAACTTAAGTGGCATCGATTGGAAATGCGTGGGTGATACTGGGAATAGCGCTGGACAAAACAGCATCAATAAACTTTTAATGGATTTTACCTGTGTAAACATGTTGAAACAAACTAACTTTGTTACGAATGCCGCTGGTCGTGTATTGGATCTTGTGCTCTCGACAATATCATTATGTTCTGTAAATGAAAGTATGTTTCCTTTAAGCAATGTGGATCAACAGCACCCCCCTCTAGACATTGTTATTTCATTCGACAGGGTGGCAAGTCTCCCCTACAACATGGGAAAGGCAACTCCTGACTTTTATAGGGCAGATTATAATACAGTTCGTAAATTCTTAAAAGACATAGACTGGAATTCACTATCCGGTGATCGAAGGGATGTTAATGAGATGCTGGAGGTATTCTACGATACTATTGGTGCTGCAATACGAAAACTTCTGCCATTACGTAAACCTAAAAGCCGAAAATACCCGTCATGGTTTAGTCGTAAATTGATTAAAATATTGAACGAAAAGAACAAGATTCGAGTGCGTTTTAAGAAGTTTAAGAACCCATTAGATGCAATAGAGTTGAAACTAATTAGTAAACGTTGTGAAAATCTCGCGTCTTCTTGTTACAAGGATTACACAAAACATCTTGAAGATGAATTGGCATCTAACCCTAAGTTACTCTGGACTTATCTAAAAGCTAAACGAGGAGGTTCAAGTGCTTACCCTTTAACCATGACCGATGGAACTACCACTACTTCTGACGGGTCCAAAGTATGTGACCTATTTGCAGGTCATTTTTCGTCTGTATATAGTTCAGATGATAGTAGTGCAGTTGAATACAATTCCGAATTCATGCAATTTTTTGAAAATAATAGTTTGGGTCTAACTACCCCCGTAATTTCTTGTGAATCTCTCCACAAAAAACTTAAAAGCCTAGATAAAAATAAAGGGGCTGGACCAGATGGAATACCTCCGGTATTCATTATTGCATGTTCATCTGAGCTGGTTTACCCGCTTATGTTAATTTATAACAAATCATTGAAGACGGGTATATTTCCTTCTAAGTGGAAAATTGCAAAAGTGGTTCCGGTTCACAAATCGGATGACAAGGACCTTGTGACCAATTACAGGCCTATCTCAATATTGTCTTCGTTTGCCAAAGTATTCGAGTCCCTGATATGCCCCTATATTCAGAATCATTCTCTTCTCTTCTTCTTGAGAAGAGAGAATCATTTAAAGATGTTTTTAAGCGACCATCAGCACGGATTTGTTAGAACCCGTTCTACTGGTACGAATCTAGTCCCTTTTACAGAACTTTTAATAAAAGCTATTGATGCAGGCTATCAAGCTGACGTTATTTATACGGATTTCAGCAAAGCGTTTGACAAAGTATCCCACAAAATCTTAATATCTAAGTTACGCGCCTATGGCATCTTTGGATCCTTTTTGGATTGGCTAGGTTCGTATTTACGGGATAGACTTTTCTATGTTGTCGTTAATGGTTATCAGTCAACCCTGCAATGTGTTTCTTCGGGTGTTCCCCAGGGCTCGCACTTAGGGCCAATTTTATTTATTTATTTTATTAATGATATTCCACGCTGTTTTCTGCACTCGGATTTTTTTATGTACGCTGACGATTTAAAGTTTTTGAGAATTATTAAGTCTGAAGTTGATCCACTACAACTTCAAAGTGACCTCAATCGTCTTGTTCAATGGTGCAACAGTAACAAAATGGAACTGAATCCCAGAAAATGTTACCATGTTAAGTTCACGAGAAGAAACATCCCAATAAGCAGAAGTTACCACGTATCCGGAGTTGAAGTTAAGGAAGTTGAGACAATAAAGGACCTCGGTGTACTGTTTGACAAGAAGTTAACTTTCACACCACACCTCGATAGTATAATAAAAAGAGCTTCGAAAATGTTAGGGTTCGTCCTTCGAAATTGTAAAACCTTTCGTCACAACAGAACAAAAATATTGCTGTATAACAGTCTCATTCGTAGCATCTTGGAATATAATAGTGTAATTTGGCGTCCTCACTACGCTACACATTCGTTGCGACTTGAACGTGTACAAAAACGCTTCGCTTGGCACCTCGCCTTTTCCAATGGTATCGCCAAAAAAATATATTCTTACAATAAAAGATTAAAGCATTTTAACATGATCTCACTAGATAGGCGTAGATACTTATTAGATGCAATGTTTGCCTACAAAATTTTTAAACACAAGATAGACAGTCCCAGCATACTTGCCCTTTTCAGTTTTCGTGCACCCTCTAGAACCCCACGTGCTGTCATCACACCTCTTTGTACGCCATTTAGGAGAACAGTCTTGGGAGCTAATTCGCCTGTTGCAAGAATGTGTAAGATAGTAAATGGCTATAGTGATGTTGTCGATCTCCACTTTGACTCTCTTGCTAAACAAAAAGCCACTCTTAATCGTTTACCATGTAACCCCTAATCTTAATGTACTATTTCTATTATTTCAATGCATAAATTTCATTGTAAAAATTCAAAAATCATGTTTATTATTGTATGTTTAATAATTTACCAATTCATCAATTTTGTTCAATGAATTTATATCTATTTCTGTCGATTTTTGTTTATGATTTTGTTTTATTCACCAATTAATTGATAAATGTTATTTAAATTTTATTTTAATCCTTATCATGATTCTATTCTCACACTCTTAATTTTAATTGTATTGTTATTTAATTGAATATTGGCGCTTCGTAGTTACTAAGTTAGCTTAGCTATCTAATTTATTGTTTTGTGCATGCTGTGTTTACCTTTAAGTAATTGTTACGCTGTAGCCTAATTTTAATAATGAATAATGTCGATGTATCAAGTGTGAACAATTGTTGGTAGACCTAAATAAATAAATAAATAAATAAAAACATGTATTGTAATCAAATATTCAACTTACCAGCCACAAAGTTAACAAATCACATTGTTATGAAATGGCCAGGAGGAGACATCCTAGCTATACGCTAACCTGATTGATGGTGATGGTCTTCAGATAAATCTGGTGCGTACTAACCGCAACTGGTGTGCATGAATGACTAGTGTTTGCACGTAAAGGAAGCAAAAATAATACCTACTTGCCAAAAAAAAGTTAATTAAAAGAGAATGTCAGAATCGTAGAATGTATTCTGTAGTTTGTGCCAACCCCTATGGGACAAAGTGTGAATTTAAGAGACTTCGAACTGTAAAAACTTTTTTACAAAAAAAAACAACCGACTTCAAAAAAAACTAACAGGTGAAAAATAACTCCAGTTTCGGAAGTCTGTGGCTTTGGTGGTTTTGTTTTGTTCATTATTGGCCACCGACTTCCGAAACTGGAGTTATTTTTCACCTGTTAGTTTTTTTTAAGAAGTCGGTTGTTTTTTTTTGTAAAAAAGTTTTTATTTTGTAATTTTTAGTTTCTTTGTATGTAAAGAAAGTCTTTCAAAACTTGAAAGAATCATTGAAATTGGATAACAATTGCTAAAGAAGTTCTATCTCTAAACATTAATCTGTACATCTCTGCCGGCCCCTTTTAAAATAGAATGGCGTAATGTTTTGTTGTGGAAATACAAAAGCTCAGCATAGACATCTGACTACAGCAATTGCGAATAATTTGCTGTTATGCGTTGAAGAGTTCCATTGCCTGTCTTCTTCATCAGTTTTTCTTCACCAAATAATACTTTCTAAATGAAAATGCTTGATTTGTTACTAAAAATGTTGAAATCAGTGCATGTGTGCCTATATTTTTTGAGGAGTTCCCTCAATTCCTCGAAGATCCCTCATCAGGTATGAGTTTTGATACAAATGGGACCAATCTGTTAGTATACCCTATCAAACAAAAAAAGAATTTTGAAAATCGGTCCATAAATGACGGAGTACTGAGGTAACAAACCCTTAAAAAAAAAAAAAAAATATATATACAACCGAATTGAGAACCTCCCCCTTTTTTTGAAGTCGGTTAAAAAGTAAGTCAAGTTACCTCTTGGTTCCGGCTGTCATTTGTAGGTCTATGTACCTCGGTACGGATAGACAGAAGCCCGAAAACCGTTCAACCTGTTACCAAAAGAGTGCGTAAATTAACGAGAACTAAAAACAGTGTTACAATTTTAGTGTTTAGAGGCCAGCACATCAAGCTACTCCAATGTGTCAAATTTCTTTGATAGTTTTTCAACTTTATTACAAACTGAACAAGGTTCATGTTTATATGCGAAAATTTGACAGTTAGGAGTAGCTTGATGTGTTGGCGTGTTGGCGTCTGCACATGTATAACGATAAACGTACCTACAGGTATAAGTACGTATTTTATATTTAATGTGTATAGAATTAAAAAAGTTTATCAGTTCTGCAAGAATCTTAACTTGAGTGAAATGACTGTTGTGTGAATACTCATACACTCTACATTATATCATTAAAAAGCGTCAAAAAATCCATCCAAATCTCAGCCAGCTGGATAAATACCCATAAAACTGGTGGCATTGCCACGTTTAACGGCAATGTAGAGGCTTAGTCTCTAGCCAATGTAAAGGCCAGCCCTTGGGTCAATTAACCGTTTTAAGATGTCTTAGAAAAGAAGACGACATGAAATTTTCAAAAATTTCAACCCCAAATGGCTCAAACCTGTTAGAAGATTAATAGTGAAAATTATTAAAAGGTACGTTGAATACGTTGGAAATAATAATCAATTTCCATCAACCAATATTATTTATCAATCGCTAGGTAGGTGACACTAACAGCTCATCTCACTAAAGTATTCACTTCATTCAAGAAATTAACTAAAACTAACTCATCAAAAATAATTAATTAAGTAAAAATAATACGAAATAAATAGTGATAAAACTGTTGTTTATTTGCTCGTATATCGATGTAATTAAAATCCACGTTATTTACGCAGGTAGTAAGCGGCGTAAGGAGAGGCGTAGGGGTAGGCGGAGTATGCGGCGAGTGGTGCGCTGTATGCGGAGTAGGCGAGCGGCGCGGTGTAGGCGGCCGCTACCGGGGCGGTGTACGCCGCCGCTATCGGTGCTGTGTATGCAGCAGAGTACAGCAGCGGGTCTGGCTTAGGGTCAGCCATGGTAGCCGCCATGATGCAAGCGAGAACCAACTAGAAAAAAAATAAAAATAATTAATTTTTAATTTCCTCCTTCATATATTGAGTTGATGCCGCATTACAGTCTCAAATCAGAAAGATCGCTATTTGAGATTCGACACTGGAAGAAAAGAGCATTATTCTAAGAAAATGCCACTTTTTTGGGCACTCTCACAAAATTTTTAGTTTTGCAATCCAGGTTTAAAGATAAGGATTGACACTTGTCCTATTTCATATACGCACCATATATTTGAACATTTTGATTGTTTTCACTGAGCTGCTGCTGCACTGAATGATACATAGGATGCGATAGTTACGAATTTTATAGTAGTTTGAGAAGGACAAATTGCAAGCAACGTGAGGTTAATCGAGAACGCGCCTGCGCTCTGAATACTCATGAGTTTCCTTCAATGAAGAGTGTCGATGATTGTCAATTTAATTAATGAAGGATATTTAAAACAAATTGAAACAATAGCAAAAATGAGACTCTTGTTGAATTAATTATTCTTACTTGTCAAACATCGTGACTGGCTAAAGGTTAAGACGACGACATAAATTTCAATTTACTTATTTGTGCATTTGCACTTCCTTACTTTTTTGTACTTTCTAAGTTTATCTTAGATATCAATGACATCGGTGAAAGGAAACATTGCGAGGAAACCTGGGTTTATAGTTACATACCTATTAGTTTCCAATAGCCAATCCGCCTTAAGCAGGCGTCAATCATTGCTCGTGCCTTCTCGGTATGAGAAGAGCGCTTTGCCCTATATTGGTATAGCAGCAGCCTTGTAATATTTTCTCTACTAAAAAGAAAGTTATTAAAAGCGTTAGAGTTATGATAATGTACCTAGTTATAGTTCAAAAAATAAAAATGTTGGTAAATAGGATACCGACACGTTTATATCAAGCGTTAGCAATAGGATTTCTACTAACAAAAATTATAATTTTATTTATGACCGGCTTCCCCAGCAAACTTTGTTTCGCTTTAAAACAATTTATTCGTTCCTATTAGTTCACATCCTATTCTCAGAACTACTGAATATACACCAAAATACAAACTGTGCGAAACGATAATTTCATATTATTAGATATACAATGACATACTTTTAATAAGTTAACAACATTTAACGAGTCTCTAATGTGGTCTAATGTCGTGATAGCCCAGAGGTTAAGACGCCTACCTGAATGCACGAGGTTGTGGTTCAAATCTGGGCAAGTACCAATGTGACTTTTTCAATTCATAAGTACTTTCTAAGTTTATCTTAGACATCATTGACATCGGCGAAGGAAAAACATCGTGAGGAAACCTAGACTTGTAGTTAATATTAGTTTGGAATCGCCAATCCGCCTTGAGCAAGCGTGGTGATCAATGCCTTCTCTGCCTTCTCTGTATGAGAAGAGGCCTTTGCTCTGCAGTGGGACAGTAACTGGCTGGTATTATTATTATTATTTTTGTTAATGTAGTCTTATTTAAACATTTTGTGTTAGATAGAATTAAAATGACAACATGTATACCTAACTTACCATACCTATCCTATAGCTAACCTAACTACCTAACCTTACTGGAATGCATCGATTTTGAAACATACAAAATACATATTTTTAACTGAACTACTGCGCTGCGTGCCTCTCTCATGTTACATTCAATTTACTTAGTTTTTTCCTGGTCTACTTTAAAGTCCAAACAGTATTATACATTCCTATTAGGAAAGAATTATTTAAGTTCGTCTCTGTCTTCATTATTAACGTAAATTGATTTGTGAAATAAAAGACTTTTTATACAACATAAAACTACTTTCTCAGTTTAGTAACAAAACAAATTTCAGAACGTACGCATAATTTGAAAACCGAAAATATGTTGATTTGTTGTCATGGTGTCACTATTAAACTTTTATGTAGCATTTTTTAAATCTTAATACGCTATAATCCCAATATTGTACAAACGCCTGCACATCAAGTTACCCTAATGTGTCAATTTTTTTTTATCGTTTTTCAACTTTATATCAAACACAATAAGGTTCATATTCAATTGGGAAAATTTGACACATTGGGGTAACTTGATGTGCTGGCGTCTGCACATAATATTATTATAAATCGATTCGAAATCATTATTTAAATAATGTTCTTAAATACAGAGGAGTACACCGTACCAACGACGTGGCGACACTGGCGACGGGACGAACATCAATGTACGACAGATAACAGCATTTTTAGTAGGTACTTTCCTCACAATTGTTCTTTTTTTTTCACCGTTTAAACTTTCCTTCGACTTAAGACTTAAGACTTCGAAATATTTCAAGACCTAAATTAGCCAAATGGGTCCAGCCATTTTCGAGTTTTAGTATGACTAACAAACGTCATTTCATTTTTACATAGGTATTATATAACCGTACCAAATAATTCATTTACCTAAGATTAACTAGTACCTAAAATGTGTGCGTGCTTCATTTTTTGTTAAAGTAATGATGTAATATGCAAACTCCTTTTATGACCAGCTGGTTATGAGGTAGATGCTACTCTGTAAAAATCTTACCGTGAAAATGTAAGTTAAGTGAGGGCTAGTGATTAACTGTTCAACTCAGGTTTTCAGGGGGAGGTTTTTACAGAATCGACCAGCTGGTAGGTCATTATAGTCGGAGACAATAATAATTCAGAGTCTCGAGACGATGTCACAGGGTAATAAATTGCACTTCCACTTCCATCCCTTTCTTTTGAACCGTTTCATAATTTTTTGTTTAATATCTTTTGTGTTACTTTATTTTCGTTACTTTTATTTTTATTTCTATTTTTCTTGGTAATGTAACTTCTAAGTATTAGTTATTAGTTATTCTATTAGCAAGTGATGTGCATTTCTGTAACTGACGAATTCACTATACTTATAACTGTTGCGATGTATGTTTATTATTTATGTATATTTTTAGTAAGTAAGTCGTTGAAGTGCTATAAGAAATAAATAAATAACGTAAGTACAGAAGACGCAAGGACATCAACCTACCCCAATGTATCAATTTTCTTTGATAGGTTTTCAACTTTATTCTAAACACAATAAGGCTCATTTCAATTGGGGTAACTTGATGTGCTGGCGTCTGTACAGACGCCAGCACATCAAGTTACCCCAAACTGTCAAATTTCTTTGATTGTTTTTCAACTTTATGGCAAATAGAATAAGGTTCATATTCGAATGGGAAAATTTGACACATTGGGGTAACTTGATGTGCTGGCGTCTGTACATAAATACCTAAATTGCCAAATTCTTCCAATTGAACATGAAACTTATTCTATGTATGTATTCTTGAAAAACTGATAAAGAAAAAAAAAACTATTATACATTGGGGTAGCTTGAGTTGCTACTGGCCTCTGTACTTTAAGTAAGCTTAACATATTATAATTTTACATCGATTTGTTGGTGTTAAGTATAGATTAAGAACTATTGTACAGGCTTCCGACGTGATTCACAGGACGTTCGAGCAATGCTCTTTATGAATTCCATTGTGTTGGACAATATCTTCTACGAAGAACGTTCTAGTAACGAGGTTAGGCACTTCATTTACTAAAAAAAGAAAAGGTAGGTCAGGCTTGTGCTTGACAAAGATCAAAGTAAATATGCTTAGCGACTTACAAATAAGGGAGGATTTTTTGTAAATGGCATTTTAGTGAGCTTATTAGCTTGACATCTTGAGTTATGCAAACAAGGCGTATGTTTAAAACATAAACCATATTATTTTAAATGACCTGTTGGTCTAGTCGTTAGTTGCCCTGACCGCTATGCCAGAGGTTTTGGGTTCCATTCACACCCAGGACAAATGTTTGTGCGTTTGAACACGATCATTTGTTCTGTGTCTGGAAATTCGATCAGTACGTCGTACTATTAATGATCGTAGGTCTGGGTGTAATTTATCTATAATATGTATATGTCGTGGAAAACGATATTCTTGAATAATAAGTTGTGAAGTTGATTAACTTAGTACAGAGTCTATGGTGACCAGCGTGACGTTACTTGTCATTTGAAAATGGCGCGAATGTGTTTTCGGTAATGTCACGTGGACAGAGTCGTGCTGGTGCGTGGGAGCTGGGCAGAGCTCAGTTTGATTTGAGACACCGACCAAGACACACATCCAGCACGAAACTGTCAGTTACCTAGATTTGAGTTGTTTTGTGATTAAGATTGTTAAGTGAGGTTATTACTGCAATGAAGATTGCTATTCTACGTTATGAACTCTGTACCACAAAACCCCCATCGGTGTCAGCTCATCGCTCAGCCATCGCTGACGCCGACATCAGAAGTGGCATAAAGAACCTGCTTCCAACTTTACTGGCGAGCTTCACCGAGATGTGATGCGATCTTCGTCGTGATGCACCAGAAGAACAAGATGCAGTGATCGAAGTCTGCTTGCTACATCGGGCTCCATCAAGAGAGTATGCGAGGTGCAAGATGCGAGGCTCCTGCAGCGCGGGTTGGCAGCGCGGCGGCGCGCGGGCGGCAGCGCGGCGGTGCAGCGTGGCGCAACTACAGATGCGCAGTTGTGCACGAAATAACTGGTATTTTCTGGTAGTAACAACAATCCGGTGAGTCGTGTAATTTTTGTTTTGATTTCGGTAGGTACTGGATGTTGTCTTGCTAAGTTGTACTATAGTCGCAATTTTAGAGGTCGATGCGAACGTTTGTGTAAAGGGCATACCTAGGTAGTACCCAGTAGTACCTACAAACATAGACCTAGTACCGAACGAATTATTTACGAAGTTTTAAATAGTGGCAATAGTTTATTTTATATGCGGGTAGCGCGTAAAAAAGATAATTAATCATTTCAAATAGGTGTGTGATGGTAATGATCGTTCGAGGAATGTTTTAAGGAGGGTATCGCAATCAACAAAATGTTTGTTGGTTAATTCGAAACAAAAATGTGTGGTGGATTATGGGTGTTTACCCAATCAGTTCTTTGTTTTAAAAGTGTCGATACCGCGGGTATGTACAGAGATCCTATATGATTACTTTACGTTATGAATATTGCCATAATTTTAATTAGGTAATGGTTTATCGTGCAGGGGTTGAGTACCCCTTGTGAATTGAGAATTAGACTTCAAACTCAAACCTTATCGTCTATAGGCAAGCTTAAAAACTCAGCCTAGACAAAAGGCAATAAATAGTGTCAAAGGTCAAAGGTCCAGGAACTATTGGATGCTTACGGCATGCGTCCGTGTCAGTCCCCTATTAAGAAAGCTATTCTTTTAACAAAGCATCTAATAGATAGGCTACTTGAAGTTAAATTAGCAAAGGGCTATTTTAATGCGTTAAATTGACAATAATGCGATCGAGATATTGTTTAGCGTTTTGCCTGGGGTCTGTTTACGTAGCCATATTTTGTTACGTTGTTATACAACAGCGATCGAAGTTGTGACATTTAAAACTCAGTAAGTAAATAGACCGAACCGAACCGAGAAAAAGGCTTCTCAAAACCTGAACCTTAACCTCTGACGTCAACCTTACAGACTAAGTCGGACGAAAGGAAAGTAGTGTGATAGGTACTCAGTTCAAAAAAACTATTGTGAGGTACTGTTATTTGCCCTAGTTAAGCCCTGTTTCTAAAACCTGCTACTTTAGCAAGGGTTGAAAGGCTGCTGGGTGTATAATAAACGCCGACTAAAGCCGGATTTTCCTTGAACATTTCGAAGTGTTCATTTGTGAAGCGTTATGTAAAGTTTCTAGGCTATGATATCATAGCAAAGGTGAGCTGAAGCTTAGTTAAACTGCCTTTCTTGATAACATTCACTATGTTAGGCGGTTCATAGGTTTTTCGTATTGGTTTTCGTTTTTTTAATTTACCCTCACTGTTTTTATTGATGACTAGTAGGTAAACAATTTGGTCCATATAATTGGAAATTGGGACACTGACAGATAAGATAACAAATCATTTCAATTTTACCGACTATACCTGGTTGATTATTTTCTTATTATGAACTCTTAATTTAAATGAGATTGAAATTCAAACTGATGCAAGTGCGGCGCTATTCCCTTTATTTTGTAAATCGTATGGAAACCTTGTTGAAAACACCACGGTATCAGAAAGCTGGTTGTTGGCCTAAATTTAATTTGAGCAAAGCTTAAAATCGGTTTGACCACAATATTAGGACCAGGTTTTTAAATTAGCTTAATGATTGAGTTTTAATTAAAAATGAGGACAGAAGTCAAACTAAATTAGATTCAAGTATGAATGCCCCGATCACCAAGTTCCTTGAGAATTGAATGACACAGTGGTAGTGAAACCACATTTGGTTAATAGCTTGTATACTCGTACTCGAACCTTCGGACCGCACCTCATGAGTAACATGTGGCGATGGGTCTATAAGGAATCGTTGGTGCGATTTCTGTCTGTGTTGGTGCACAAAGCGCTTCATGTGTTGTAGCACATATTGCGTTAGATTTTTGAGAGTCGTTGGTGCGATTCTCTTCGTGTTGGTGCACAGATTTTAATGAGTTTCATGAGTTGAGTATGCATTGCTTATAAATGATGATAAAGAGTAACAGAACTGTTAGAGTTACTGTGTTGTAACTTATTGGTCGGACCTTTACTAATTACAAGTGCGCAGTGCGCTGTGAACCTAGGATAAACAAGGTAGTGTAGTTACTAGCGGAGTTCAATACTGTGCTTAGACATGTGAAGTACCAATAGGTTATTATCTTGTTTATTAATGACACAAATTCATTTGAATAAACTTAAACTGATGTTTCACCGACTAGACGACTGTCCAAGATAGTCGTGAGCGTCTATTAACTGAATTACAATCGCGATTAATAGGTGGTTTACCATTCACTCTGGTAACTTACAAAAGTTCCAACTCGATCTTCGAAGTAGAGATAGTATCGTACGACTATCCGACAGAGTAGTTCCCGCTTTTCTAACCTGTTTCTTCTTCTCGAAAAGCGTGATGGTTTCGTGTGTCTGTCCGTAGATGATTAACAGTCAAATTTAGATAGTAGGTACTTTGGGTAAATTCCCACTACCGTGTAAAGAGATCAAACTTCTTAGGTCAATGGTAATGAAAAACGTTTCTCTAAGTTCCGTTTTGATAGTACCTACTAAAATGAAACTTAAGTGTTATTAACTTGGTTTACATTAAAAATGAAAAGCCTAGCTTAACTAAGCTTGACCCGAAGTGAAGGTTCTTTTAAACGCTTGCGGGCGACCAGTATGTTGTAAAGTCAAGTCGTAAGATGCCAACCTGTGAAGTTCAAACGAGTTAGAAGAAGAAAACAATGTTTCTGAGGGTAAAAGAACCTCAACAGACCTATGATACGCTTGTTGGCTTTCCGGTAAATCCGCATCCATAAGATGCAATCGCAACTGCGTACGTTGTCGTTCAGGGCGTGATGAGCGGCTTGTGGTCTAGCGGGGACCTGGGCCTTGAAAGAGACTATTTTGTACGGTCATGTAATGACTTGAGGGTCGCGGACTCTGAGGTGATAACGATATGGGTGGCAGTACCGAATTGTCAATAGCTGTGGCAGGGCCATGAGTAGTGTTTATTTTTGAAATTTGATAATTATGAACTTTCCGTGTTTAAGTTCTAAAAATGGCTTAGTTAAAGTTCGTTTAGTTATTGTGAGTACTGAGTAGTCATTACTAGGTAATGATTAACTGTAAAGTTTTGGAATACATTTCATCTTACTTAACGTATACTCTATGGATTAAGTGTGAGGGTTTGGTGACCGATCCAGTTGCGCCGGAGCATGTAAGAGGTGCGCGTGGTCTGCTTTTTATGCGCAGGATATCCTTTCCGAGGGGTAGCACTTACGCGGCTGAGATGGTTAGCTTCTGGGGTTGGATCACAAGCCGATGGCCTGTGTGGCAATGACTAGCCTGTGTGGCAATGACTAGCCTGTGTGGCATTGACTAGCCTGTGTGGCGATGACTAGCCTGTGTGGCGATGACTAGCCTGTGTGGCAATGACGAGCCTGTGTGGCAGTGACGAGCCTGTGTGGCAGTGACGAGCCTGTGTGGCAGTGACGAGCCTGTGTGGCAGTGACGAGCCTGTGTGGCAGTGACAAGCCTGTGTGGCAACGACGAGCCTGTGTGGCAACGACGAGCCTGTGTGGCACCCGTGAGCCTGTGTGGCACTTGTGAGCCTGTGTAGCACCCGTGAGCCTGCGTGGCACCAGTAAGCCTGCGTGGCACCTGTGAGTACCTATGTGTGGCACTCGTGAGCCTGTGTGGTACTTGTTAGCTTTAGCCTGTGTGGTATGTGAAAGTCTATGTAATACCTACTATGTCGTGCATTTGCATAGCACTATCTTAGTACACTTTCAGTTCTAGTAATGTTATCGGTCTTAGTGACGATTCATTCTGCCTGGATTTGTTTCGATTAGAGGTGTCAAGGTTTGACATACACCCTTGGAAATTTAGTTGTGGTCAGAATGACCGAGTTTTGAAGTATGTGAAAAATGCGTGCGTGCGTGTGTTTTGAAGTATGTGACCAATACGAGCGTGCGTGCGTATACGTGTTCTGTGTGTGTGTGTGTTTATTTTTAGTAGACACGAGGACGTGTGATGGTCATGATGGCCGTGTCGTGGAAAACGATATTCTTGAATAATAAGTTGTGAAGTTGATTAACTTAGTACAGAGTCTATGGTGACCAGCGTGACGTTACTTGTCATTTGAAAATGGCGCGAATGTGTTTTCGGTAATGTCACGTGGACAGAGTCGTGCTGGTGCGTGGGAGCTGGGCAGAGCTCAGTTTGATTTGAGACACCGACCAAGACACACATCCAGCACGAAACTGTCAGTTACCTAGATTTGAGTTGTTTTGTGATTAAGATTGTTAAGTGAGGTTATTACTGCAATGAAGATTGCTATTCTACGTTATGAACTCTGTACCACAAAACCCCCATCGGTGTCAGCTCATCGCTCAGCCATCGCTGACGCCGACATATATATTTAGAAATATATGAGTACGTTTATTAGTTGTTTAGTACCCATAACACAAGCTCTGTTTATCTTGGGACTAGATAGAGTGGTGTGAATATTGTGGAATATTTTATATTAATATGTTTCAGTATTTTTGATCAGCATTTTAATTATTAATCGCGAAATATTTTCTGCTTGACGTAGGCCTCTCTTGACTTCGGATAAACCGACTAGCTTTGTGATTTCTGCAACCAGCTATTTGGTGCTAACTGAATTGCAAGGTTGGCCATTCCATCAGCACGCACAGCTACACATTTTAAACTAATTCGCCCTAGGTTCATGCGCTTGCAATACTTCAGGTCAATTCGCCCTTGGCTCATGCGCTTGCAATACTTCAGGTCAATTCGCCCTTGGCTCATGCGCTTGCAATACTTCCGGTCAATTCAGTTAAAATCACTCACACAACCCATTGAAACTTAACTGAAGTGAACAGACAATGCCTGTCATGAGTGTGGAATGAATGACAGCTCAATTCGCCTTCAATGGGCCATTTGACAAAATTTAAGTTTTAGTCCCTCATCTAGATTACAAGAAAATATTCGACACATTTTTTTTCTTTTTTCACGTTATCAAAAAATAACGGCGATACATCGGGTCAAAATGTCGCATGACGTCACTAGCCAGTACAGATTATACTAGCTAATGACGTTCAAAGCCCCCTCTCCTCAACTTGCGCTTAATCTAAGCAGTTTTCCATCAATTTGAAAAAGAAAAAATACGTGTGAATATTTTCTTGTAATCTAGATGATGGACTAAAAACTTAAATTTTGTCAAGTAGCCCTTTGACTTGCAATTTCTTGGGCTGAATTTTTACAGAATAACACAGCAGAATTTTCTTTCTACTCTTAGAGAAAATATTGCAATTTATATTTGTGAGATTGTAACGTAACACACATAACATCCCGCCTGTAATCCGCACAAATCCAGAATCCGAGGTGCTACTAAGAAATTTCAGATGGAAAAACTAAATAACACTTCGTCCGACCCGGGGATCGAACCCTTATGTACCGGGGACCTCAAGCTCAGCAGTAATGCTTGCGGCCAATAGATCAGCGAGGTAGCGAGATTGTATTTGTCACAAGTGTTTTGAAACACGTAGTTTGGCAAGGGTGAACATTTAACACTCAACTCATTTACAATTTCGGTAAACTTGATTACACTGATACAGAAAAACTTCTAGAAGTACTTCAATAACTCTGTACATATTATTATTATTAAGGTATTTTTTGTTTATATTGTACTTGCATAGGTAACATAGTGTAAATGTAATATTTCAATATCGTATTAACTGTAGTCAGATGTTCGCTTAGTCTGGGGATGGCCTGAAACACAGGTTTTTATTAACCTAGTTCAGGTAAGTCGTCACAAGACAATGCCAGTTTCACCGCACATTTTTTTAGATATTTAGTTATATTTGTTAATTAAACTTGTTTTTACAATTATTAGTTTTTAAGCTTTTTTGTTTACAAAAACTTGGTACGACTAAGTATTTGTAAGTTTATAAATGTATTAATGTGTAAAAGGACCTAAATAAATTATTATATTATATTATTATATAATTTGTACACTTCCAATAAAAAAGAGGTAAATCAAAAGGAACATTGAGCTATATCACTATCATCATTTATTTGTTTGCGTTATTATATCTTGACATCAACTTATTGCTTCATTTCTTAAGGTAGTAAGCGGCGTAGGGTGAAGCGTAGGGGTATGCGGAGTACGCGGCGAGTGGTGCACTGTAAGCGGAGTAGGCAAGCGGCGCGGTGTAGGCGGCCGCAACCGGCGCGGTGTATGCCGCTGCTACCGGCGCCGTGTACGCGGCGGAGTAGTATACGCCAGGTTTGGGCTCAGCCATGGCTGCCACCAACATGCACACGAATACGATCTGCAAACAAAAAGAAACATAATTAATTCTGGTAATAAGGAAATTTTGTCCGCACGGAATTAAAAATAATGTCCTGATTGTGATTTCTTGTAAGTAAATATTAAGAACTGTTTGTTTATCCATTATAAAAGTATAAAACCTGCACTATGTCAATACAGGGTGGAAGGAGTATTTATGCACTTCTATACTCCATCCGATTAGGTAGTTAACAAAAGGTAAACAATTTTGACATGTGTATTTTTAGATAACACAGTTTAAAAATAAAATGCAGCTGAAAACAAATTTAGATACAACAAAAACGATTACATGATCAATTAAACAATTTGTTTAAACAGTAGTTGTATTTAATTAATAAGCGTTTATGTAAAAAGACTTTTCAAGATTGTTTACCTTTAGTTAATTACCTACTCAGATGGAGTATAGACACCATACTCTATACATGATACCCTGGATACTCTCATGGTGTCCGTGTCATGGTGGTGATGTCTCAAATGCACTTTTGCACCCTTTAGAATACCATACTATCTATACTAATATTGTAAAGCGGACAGATATTTGTTTGCATTGAATAGACTCGGAAATTAATGAACCGATTTGAAAAATTATTTGACTATTGGGGAGCTACTTTATCCCCGCGTGACATAGGTTACTTTTTATTCCAGTATTCCCACGGGAACGGGAACTTCGCGGGTGAAACCGTGAGGACGTCTATACGACGTCGACGTTATGACGTCTGCTAGTGTTTTATATTTTGACTTGTAACTAAATTCATTGAAACACATTCATATTATTCACTTTAGACTTACCATATATTTGAACATCTTGATTGTTTTCACCGAGCTACTGTTTCACTGAATGATAAGAAAGATGTGGCTCCCGTAGATTTTATAGTAATATCAGAAGGCCGATTGTACCAAACGTGAGGTCCATGGAGCTAGCAGCCGCACAAGGAATAGTAATGAGTTTACTTTAACCAACTGCAGGTTTATTTCAATGAATGAATCAACTGCCGTCCTTTCTAATTAGCCAACATGATCATGTGATTGTGTGACATGATTGTATTAGTCGTTTTATTCCGATTGAAGTATTGCAGTCATGATTTTGATGAAAAAATGTTTGCTCACTTAAAAGTTCCACTTCCTCAGATCAACGTTTAATAATTATACTAATATTGAATTAAAGATAGATAAGCATGTACAGAGGCTACAACTTTATTACAAACGGACGGTTCATGTTCAATTGAGAAAATAACTCCAGTTTCGGAAGTCGGTGGCCAATAATGAACGAAACAAAACCACCAAAGCCACAGACTTCCGAAACTGGAGATATTTTTCACCTGTTAGTGTTTTTTTTTAAGAAGTCGGTTGTTTTTTTTTTGTAAAAAAGCTTTTCTTTTGCAATTTTTAGTTTCTTCGTATGTATAGAAGGTTTTTTAAAACTTCAAAGTGTCATTGAAGTTGGTTAACAATTTCTAAAGAAGTTCTTTCTAAACATTAATATGTACATCTCTGCCAGGCCCTTTTTAAAACAGAAGGGCGTAATTAACATAATTGTTATAGAAATACAAAACCTCTGCATAGACATCTGACTATAGCAATCGCGAATAATTTGCTGTTATGCGTTGAACAGTTCCGTCGCATATATCTTCTTCACCAGTTTTTCTTCACAAAATGATACCTACTTCAAATATAAAAAATCAATTTACTAAAAATGTAAAAATCGATACGTGTGTACCTATAGTTTTTTGAGGATCCCTCATTAGATATGACTTTTGATACAAATGGGACCAATCTGCAAGTATACCTTATCAAATAAAAAAAGAATTTTAAAAATTGGTTTATAAATGACGGAGTACTGAAAATAAGAAATCCTAAAAAAAATGCAACCGAATTGAGAACCTCCTCCTTTTTTGATGTCGGTTAAAATGGCCTAATAACGTTATTAGTTCTGTAAAACTGGTAATTAAAATAAAAGTTTGTACAAACTTTTATTTTAATTACCAGTTTAAGTACGATTATTCCCGATATCCACCACTTGTCTGGCCACCACTGGGGGACAGCGAGACAACTTTAAAACATTATTCTCGTTGTCCACCACTGGGGGACAGCGTCACAACTTTGTAAATGATTTCCATTCGCCACCACTGGTGGACAGCGACACGGATTTTTCAACATTCTCTATGGCCGCCGTTGGGGGTCAATGGCACAACTCTTTTGATCCAATTCCCACTGGCCATCAATTTAAATTATTTAATCTAGAGACCGGTAAAGGATAGCTTAATATACTTACGGATTTGATTTTTAGCAGGGCTAAGGGTGAGACTAATTTAAATATTTCTAAATTATATGGTAGATAAATAATAGTCATATTCTTGAATCAACTTTTATTAAATAAAAATAATTTATAAAATCGACTAGAACATTACAATCATAATCACAGTTTTATTATCCTATTCCTCGACGGAGGAATAAAAATTAAATATTATAAACTAATCAACAGTTTTAAAAATCACACACCTATGTAAATTTCGAGAGGTAGCATTGACTACAGTACTTCCATTACTGTCCGAGACAGAAATAAGAAACGGTTGGCTCTATATAACGCACTGGGATACTACGGATCCTGATATTTTAAACTTCAGGAAATACGTTGAAGTACAATGGCTAAAAGATGATTTTATACCAGTTTGGTGCGATTTCGGGGAAAGGCATCGAACGACAAACGCTGTCAAAGGGTGGCACCACAAACTAAATTCAGCGATGAGCAAGAAACACCCAAACATAATGCACGCTTTAAGCTTTCTTTGAGAAGATGCATGTTTTTTCATTGTGAAAAAAATGCAAATAAGTAAAAAAAAGAACCTTCCACCAAAAAGAAAAAAAAAGTATGTTTACAGCGTTCAGTTTATTCAAGAAACCAAAATGGAACTTGTAAACGGCCAAATATCTGTATGCCAATTTCTAGAAATTATGAGAAACTAATAAGTACTTATTGTTTTTTGTTTAACTATGTGGTGTTTAAGACTTTTGAGTAGTACCTACCTTATGTTTAATTCAAGAAACCCAAATGGAACTTGTAAAGGCCAATTTCTAGATATTGTCAGAAATTATTATTGTTTTTTGTTTAACTACATATTATGTGATTTTTAAAACTGTTTATTAGTGCATATCTGTAGGCCAATTTATAGATATTGTGATAAATTATTATTGTCTTTTTGTTTAACTACATATGTGATTTTTAAAACTGTTTATTCATTTATAATATATTATTTAATTTTTATTCCTCCGTCGAGAAATAGGATAGTAAAACTGTGATTATAATTGTAATATTCTAGTCGATTTTAAAAATTGTAACCTGTCCACCAGCTGTGGAAATTATGTCGGTTAATTACCCACTTCAATAAAAAATAAGCAATCAAAGCTATGCTAAGTAATAAGATCATTTTTTAATACTTGAGTGAAACATTTAATAAAAGTTGATTCAAGAATATGACTATTATTTACCTACCATATAATTTAGAAATATTTAAATTAGTCCCACCCTTAGCCCTGCTAAAAATCAAATCCGTGCTATCCTTTACCGGTCTCTAGATTAAATAATTTAAATTGATGGCCAGTGGGAATTGGATCAAAAGAGTTGTGCCATTGTCCCCGAACGGTGGCCATAGGGAATGTTAAAAAATCCGTGTCGCTGTCCACCAGTGGTGGCGAATGGAAATAAATTACAAAGTTGTGACGCTGTCCCCCAGTGGTGGACAACGAGAATAATGTTTTTAAGGTGTCTCGCTGTCCCCCAGTGGTGGCCAGAAAAGTGGTGGACATCGGGAATAATCGGTTTAAGTATTGTGACGGGCAACTAAGGAACTGTGCGTGATTTGAAAGATATTGTAAGATTTCATGGTTGCCTCCAGGTTCTTGGTCCGACTTGACAAAGTCAATTACAATGACACGTATTTACATTTTTCTACTTGATTTCGCCTCGGTACATAGATTCACCGCAGCCGGCAATAAATATGGCAGGGCAAGGGCAGGGTCGTGGACGAACTGCTAGTTAAATATGTAATGTAATTTAACTTTGTTGTTTATAAAAATCAAAATTACTTAGTATTTAAAGCAAATGGTTTATTTATTTTACATACTTAGAGGATGTTTTAATTATAAGCTTCCACATTAACCCGTTGAATGTCGTTATGTGCCCCCGGGGGCACATAAGCCATACAAACAATGTTCGACGACATGCGACATTGTGCGACGATGTGGCATGTGGTGGGTGTGTGGTTGCATTTAATTCTTAAATTGTAAGTAAGTACTTAAAATTGCTACTTTGGCATGCCTAGATTATTAGTATGGTAACCTCACTCAATACAGAATTATTGACTCTTGAGTCCGTAGCTCGGTTGGTCGGGATAATTTATAGGAATAAGGAAAGTTAATTATGGTTATTTTTCACAATATAATATATTGTGAAAAATAACCATAATTAACTTTTTGCAATTAAAAAATTGTATATTTTACATTAATTTGCTTTATCCAGTTTCCTATTAGCAACTATTAGATTGATGGCAGCCGTAAAATCTACTTCAACAAAGTGTGTTTGCAACAAATCGGAGGTAATTTAATTGTAATAATGTATCGATTCCTATTGTTGTTTGTAAGCAACGTAGGACAAAGTGTAATGATTGCGGAAATATGTGGTAGGTGGTACGGTGCATGCTATTTTTTAGGGTTCCGTAGTCAACTAGGAACCCTTATAGTTTCGCCATGTCTGTCTGTCTGTCCGTCCGTCCGTCCTCGATTAATCTCTGGGACCGTTAGCACTAGAAAGCTGAAATTTGGTACCAATATGAGTAGGTATCAGTCACGCCAACAAAGTGGTAAAATAAAAATTAGAAAAAAATGTTTTATTAGGGTAGCCCCCCTATATGTAAAGTGGGAAGTGTTTTTTTTTAATTTCAACCCTAACGTGTGATATTGTTGGAAAGGTATTTAAAAATGCAACTACAATATTTTTTGATAATGTTAACAATTCGAAAGAAAGAAAGAAAAGAAAGAAAACATATTTATTTGGGACACGCACAGGAATTTAACAGTACAAAACTAAAACTAACATAATTTCGGAAATAATCGCTCCAAAAGTGAAAAACAATGTGTCCCCCCCCCCCCCTCTCTAACTTTTGAACCATAAGTTTAGAAAATACGAAAAAAATCTGAAATCTAGAACTTTATAAGGACTTTCTAGTAAAATTATTTTGAACTTTTGGATGGAAACAACAGTTTTTGTACAAAAAAAGACAAAAAGTTGTATTAAATAATTTCTGGACTAAGTTTGTAGTATAATCGTATATGCAAGTATTTTGAACACTTATTGTGACGGACGGGAAACTACGGAACCCTATACTGAGCAAGATCCCACATTTTTATTTTAGAAATCATGATAAAGAAGACGATACAATAAGAAAAAAAAGGTTTGTCATCCTCAATACTAATTTAATTAGTAACTACATTGTTTTAGTACTACTTTACTTCCTTTGAGTTACTTTTTGGATGTAATTATTAAATTGTGTGTAGTGTTGAGCCAGCCCTAGTGTCGAAAAATTTTTTTTTTATTTTTGTACATTATACGCAAAACCATTTGCTGTATTATTATTCGGTTACTTTATTAACCACTAATATAATGCAGAATACAAGTAAGCTGTGACTATAACTTCTGATATATTATAGCAACGGAAAAGAAAAGATATCGATCTAAGTAACAATATTATATCTATATATAAACAATGTTCGATGCAAATAAAATACAGATGATAATTTGCTAACAGTTTTTATTGAGTTCGATTATAGCCATCGTTTATCTTGTGAAAGTTATTTCTTCAGATAATAAGCGGCGTAAGGCGAGGCGTAAGGGTAGGCGGAGTATGCGGCGAGTGGTGCGCTGTATGCTGAGTAGGCGAGCGGGGCAGTGTAAGCGGCCGCCACAGGCGAGGTGTAAGCTGCCGCCACCGGTGCCGTGTATGCAGCGGAGTACAGCAGTTGGGGCTTGGGCTCAGCCATCGCTGCCACCAACATGCATACGAATACGATCTGCAAAAGATTAAGCACCATTAATTTCACATTTGCCAATGCTCTATACATTTTTTATTCAAACGACTTCACCTCCAACTCAAGTTTCTTCACTGAACCGCTTATTGACCTTAAAATATGACAGCATAGACAATTCAGACGAAATAAAAAAAATAAAATAAATATTCCACAACCTTTTTCCACAACGTCATCTAGTGCCAAGCTAAGCTAAGAGCTTGTGTTATGGGTACCTACTAAACAGCTGACAAACATACTTTTATATTCTAAATACATACATGGGTACCTGTTATAGATAAATTACACCCAGACACAGAACAAAACGATCGCGCTCATCACACAAACATTTGTCCTGGGTGGGAATCGAACCCACGACCTCCGGCATAGCAGTCAGGGTGACTAACTACTAGACCAACAGGCCAGTGAATTTCACTTAATCTTTAACTTTCACTTTTCCTAATTCTTCAATCCAGCACTATTCCGTAAAATCACCCCGTGGAAATGTGAGAGAAGCGAAGCCGAATTGAGTTTTCATTCCATTCTAATTTTAGGCATTAACAGTTGACTTCACTCAAGTTTTGACGAGGTGACTTTTACTGAATCCGAGTGAAACTGAAATCCTGATGTTGAAATTTATACGCACCATATATTTGAACATTTTGATAGTCTTCACTGAGCTGCTGCTGCACTGAATGATACAAAAGATGCGATAGTTACGAACTTTATAGTAGCTTGAGAAGGACGAATGCAAAGGCACGCAACGTGAGGTTAATCAAGATCGTTGCGGCGGCGCACGGAATACTCATGAGTTTCCTTCTATGAAGAGTGTTGATGGTTATGTGTGAATTGAATTTCTTTCCATTTTGATTTTTTTTTAACTGTTTTGGACTCCTTAACTTAATTTACCTAACTATTCCGTGCACGCTTCTTAGTTGTTTGTCTACCCTTGTAGCAAACAATAAAATCACTATTGAGCTATCATAAAACATCCGTGAGATTATTAAATAATAATAAAAATAATCACTATTGAGCTATCATAAAACATCCGTGAGATTATTAAATAATAATAATAATAATTTATAAAAACAAGTAACAGGACTCACAGTGTTAGTAACAATACACTTAAAAACTAAGTTAGTAACAAACAAAGTTTATTCTTAAACGGAATGTGACTTTATTGCCGCAAGGACAAGGACAGCAGAGGAGGCAATGGGGACTTTAATCAAACATTTTTACTTATCTTTAAAAAGAAAAGTGAAAATACTTACATAACTTACCTATATACGAATATTTTCTTGTTATCTAGATAATTTTTTTGTCAAATAGCCCATTTCGAAGCCTACGAGTGGTATTTAAACTGTGGGCCCAGATTAGGCACTAACCACACGAAAAGAAGAACATAATTAAAATGTTGTGTACATAAATTCATAAAGCCCATCCCTGCATGTTGCACCTTCTACATCAATATAATCTGACCTAAGTTGAATCTACGAGTACATAGTTTAGAAATGTCGGCAGTCTACATTCAATTTAAGTCCATCGAAATTACCCCAGGGTGCCAATTGGTCAACCATGAGTATGAGCACACTGACCTTATGGCCTTTTCACTATTGGTTTACTGTAATACTTACAGCTCCTGTAGGAGCACTTTAGGAGTTTTTATTATGAGGCTAAGGTCTGTTTGTTATTTCTTTAAAGTAGTTCAATATAATTAATATTACATATTAATGTTATTGGACCTTGAACTCCGTTTCAAATTTGAGAAGTTCCCTAGTATATCTCTATACGAGGGAACTGTCAAATTAAAAGTTGTGGTGTGTAATTAAGGAATTGTTGAGTTTATGAAAATGTCAAAACGAGTACCTAGGTAATTGACTGTGATCAAGGACATACTGGATTGAACTGCCCTGGACCCGGAAGGCAAACAACGACAAACAAGACGAACGTGTAAATTGTGGGTATTATTATTTTATTATATCATAGCAAAACCTCGGTCGGCTAAATATGTAGTACAAATTTAAAATAAAACTTAGAACATTTTGAATGAGTAAAGGTTGTTATGTAAAATATTTATTTATTTATTAAAAACTTTCTTACATAAAAACAACCAACTTCTTAAGAAAACACTAACAGGTGAAAAATAACTCCAGTTTCGGAAGTCTGTGGCTTTGGTGGTTTTGTTTCGGAAAGAAAAGGAGAAAAAGGAGTTATTTTTCACCTGTTAGTGTTTTTTAAGAAGTCGGTTGTTTTTTTGTAAAAAAGTTATTATTTTGCAATTTTTAGTTTATTCGTATGTAAAAAAAGTCTTTCAAAACTTGAAAGAATTATTGAAATTGGTTAACAATTGTAAAGTAGTTCTATCTAAACCTTAATCTGTACATCTCTGCCGGGCCTTTTTTAAAATAGAAGGGCGTAATGTTATGTTATGGAAATACCAAAGCTCAGCATAGACATCTGACTATAGCAATCGAATAATTTGCGTAATATGAGTTTTCATACAAATGGGACCAATTTTTTAGTATACCCTATCAAATAAAAAAGATTTTTGAAACTCGGTCCATAAATGACGGAGTGCTGAAGTAACAAACCCTCCTTTTTTTAGAACTCGGTTAAAATAAATATATGTTAATAAAGCAGCTATTTCTGCTATTTTTTCATTGAAAGAAAAAGTACGACTTGGCGATTGAACAATTTCTGTCAACTTATTAACAGCAGAAACTTAGTAATAGGATTCCGTTTAGGGTATTTAGTTGAACATTTTGCCCTGAAAGCCTAACACATAATTGCAAAAATTGGCACCCTTTGGGTACGACCCCCTAAAAATGAGTGTTTTCTTTATTAAAATAGATATCGTTACCATTACATGTTTCAATGTTTGACTTGTTGACTGAGGCATTATAAGCAAGTCCTGACAAGTAATGTCTACAATCTGTTGCACACAAATATATTGTTATCGATGTGATTTAATAAAGTACTGGTTTAAGTACTTACAGAATTATATAAGTAAAAGTATGAACCTTACATTTATTTGCAGTTTTAGTATTAAGTATATCTTTTAGTAAAATACTACCTGTATTTTGCATATTAGACAACAGATTGACGACATCAGCTGGTCTGAAGCCATTAGTTCGATCACAGTCCATTTGATATTAGAGTACTACGATGGTTTAGGTAAGAGTTTTAAAAATGTTTTTAAAACAAAATAAAAGAAATGTTAGAAGTACATAACGGAATCGTTTAATTGTTATAATGTTAAGATTGACCTATTTCCGCAGGTAATAAGCGGCGTATGGCAAAGCGTTTGGGTAGGCGGAGTATGCGGCTAGTGGTGCGGTGTATGCGGAGTAGGCGAGCGGTGCGGTGTAGGCGGCCGATAAAGGCGCGGTGTACGCAGCCGCTACCGGTGCCGTATACGCAGCAGAGTACAGCACGCCAGGCTTAGGCTCGGCCACGGCAACCGCCATCATGCAAGCGAGGATCAACTGAAAAAAAAGACAGAAGTTAACTAGTGACATAAATACTTCTTTAATGCTGTCGGTACTGGTTACAATAGTAAAATCGCTAAGTCAGATTCCGTGTCGGTATGGCTGGGAAAGTCTAGAAGTAAAAATACTAGTACTTACAAGTTTGAACATTTTGTTTGTTGTTGTCAAAGAGCTACTGTAGGCTGAATGATAATCAAAAGCCCACTGCAACCAATTTTATAGTAAATGAAGAAGGACATTCATGCAACGCGAGCAAATACCCGTTCTCGAAGCGGCGCCGTACATCGAATACCGATGAGCTGGCCTCAACTACAGTGTTAATGAATAGCAAGTGACCGAACAAATGCTCTCCGTTTCATTATGAATAAAGATTAAAATAATAAATTCACATAACCACGATTTCATAAAACTTTCGCGACATTCGATTTTACAAAAATTATACGTTTGTTTTATAGTTTTTTTTTTTCAATAACTATGTAACTAGCAATGTGGGTTTCACATTACGAGTAGACTTGTTAACCCCTCCAACTAAGCTAAATATGTTTGTATCTGGAGTGGGTTCACGTCAATAGTGTAATGGGTGGGGATTGAACTCACGACCTCACGATCGCTGGACCAACGCTGAAGCCATTGGGCTGCTTAAATCCATGTTCCATCCAGTATTTTTATTAACAACAATGAATGATTCTTTGTAACAAAAAACCGATTCTACTATAACATGATTTCACTCCATCACTGAAGAAACAATGGTTGACCCGTTGTAGCTTCAGTATTTTTTTGGCAGACTGGCGTGTCGGTTCTAAAATCCTTTTAAAATACCTATTTATTATCAAACCAAACAACATGTTCCTGCATGCTTTGAACATATTACCAATAAAAAAAATCTATGAAAATGTATTAACAGAGTCAAAAGCGTCATAATTATATCAATTTAGTAATTTCTCCAAGGATTTTCTCCCTTATTGTTAATAAAATGTATTTGCTCCGTGGATTCTATACATGCAACACTCAACACCCTATTGCATAGCCACTACGCAAACCGCACCATCAATCTAACATGTGTGGTTATAGCTGTACGGTTTAATAAACAAATTATGTTTCGCTGTTTCGATAAAGGGTTTGAATTAATTTTCTCTAATAAAATTGAAAGTAAAAGACGACTCTTTGACGTTGATTAAAGGAAACTTATCATCAGTATTCTAAGCACGGTGCGGTGGCGAGCTCCATTAACCTCACGTTGCGCACAAGCATGCGGCCTTCTTAAATTACTATAAAATTGCTAGCACTTGTTTCTTTTGTATCATTCAGTGCAGCACTAGCTCAGTGAAAGCCATTCAAGATGTTCAAATACATGGTTAGTATTTTCATACAGGTCATATATCCTACTAATATTATAAACGCGAAAGTTTGTGAGGATGTTTGTTACTCTTTCACGTAAAAACTACTGAATGGATTTTAATAAAATTTGGTATGGAGTTAGCCGAGACCCTGGATTAACACATAAGCTACTTTTTATTCCTGTATTCCCACGGAACCTACGCGGGTGAAACCGCGGGACGTCTGCTAGCATATGACAGCCAGATCCAATACAGCGTTAATGGAAACGACAATCAGTGCAATTATACATAATAAAGTTAATGTCGCTTTTTCTTTTCCAGATCGTATTCGTTTGCATGATGGTGGCAGTCATGGCTGACCCAAAGCCTGGCGTGCTCTACTCTGCTGCTTACACAGCGCCAGTGGCGGCGGCGTACACCGCGCCGGTAGCGGCTGCCTACACCGCACCGCTCGCCTACTCCGCATACAGCGCACCACTCGCCGCATACTCCGCCTACCCCTATGCGTCGCCTTACGCCGCTTATTACCTAAAAAAATAATTTTGACACGGTATCGACAACTGCAATCGTTATGAAATAAAAATATTTCCAAAGTAACATCTTTATTTTGTTTTGTCTAACATTTATGAAGATACATTCAAGCAAAGAAGGAGGCCAGCACATCAAGCTACCAAAATCTGTCAAATTTTCCCAATTGAACATGAACCTTATTCTGTTTGCAGAAAAATTGAAATACTATCAAAGATATTTGACATTGGGGTAGATGGAAGTGCTGGCCTCTGTACTAATCTATAACTATAACAGAAGCTTCTTCTTATTCGACCCCGGCTTACTTGTTTTCGGCCTTTATACATAGTATTTGTTACAGTGGTTAGTTAAGGAATCTAAAACGCGGATAGAGATATTAAGTCTGTGATAAATTAAAATAGCGTGACTCTAAATAGTATCCTTGATAAGTGTGAGCCTTATCAAGATACTGAGATCACTAAGTGAGTAGTGCCAGTTGAATACTATCCAACATTGGGCTGAAAAGGGTATTATGATTCACCTGTGCAGGTGAGCATACAAAGAACTACCAGGATCAAATTGATGTAAGTAGTCGCGAGTATAGGGAGTAAGTCCTACCTAATACTGGTCCAGTATCGAAGGAGAAAACCATACTCGCGTGTTCTGTTGGCACTATATTAGGCTTTATAAAGATCTGTAAGCGTTCCTTCTAGAGATGTTGGTTTACTTAATACCAGTTTTAATTATGTTATTGTGTTTTATCTATAACCTACAACAATTAATATTGTTTTGTTTGTTCGTATTGAATCCGCTGTCACACTGTTCATCTAGTTTATAAAAGTTTGTGAACTTATTACTTGTAATTGCGCGAAGGCTATATTGGCATAGATCAATTAACAATAATTTCTTTTGCGGAGCACCGCACCGGGTACCAACTAGTAATAAATGTGATAGTGAGTCTGTTTATTACGCTCACACGCCTTAACTACTTAACCGATCACCATGTTTTGAATATAGTAGAAACCACTACCAACGCCTCCAATTAAAAACTGAAAACTATTTAAGGCTGTAAAGATCGACAGTAACGTGGGCGAAGCTACGGACAAAAGTTAGTCAGTTACATACACGTGGTCTTTGAAAAAATATTATAGAGAAATTAGAGCGAATATTGAGAGCGTTTGCGCATGGTGTTCTGTGTAATGTATATGAAAGATGTTTAGGTACTATTATAAAACATCAATAGCCAGTCAGTGCAAAAGAGGCCAGCTCATCAAGCAACTTTATAACAAAATTTAAGGCTTATCATTTATACAGAAAAATGAACTCTAGCAGAAGAAAATACAAAAACTAGAGGTTTTGTGATCACCACTCCAAGTTTAACAAACTTAATTATGTATAATAATAATAATAACCCCGCAGGGCAGCTTGTGTCGAACACATAAGCAGTGGGGATAGCGACCCACGGACCTCCCGGGTGAATTCTTGTTCCTCATCTCAGGCTTGCCTTAATTGACCGGTCAGAGTGAAATCTGACGAAGAATGGAGCTCCCACCTCTTTCTTACCTTAGTTGGCCGGCTAGAGTGGAGATTCTCAAGAGCAAACGTGCTCGGAGGAAGGAAGCATTCCTGTAAGGTGCTGGTAGGGATCTTGACCGTACTTCCGGAATTGTCCTGATATAGCCGTGGAATGTCGCTTCACTCCTTTAGCACCTCACTTCACATGTTGCCCTCTTGTCGCTACGCAACTATGTGCTAACGGCCATTTTAGAGGGCCCATTATTGAATGTGCAAGTCACCCTCTGTCATTTAATCCATATTTATGTTAATGTAATTAAATTAAATTGATATATAATATAATAGACAATATATAGAAATCTATAGGTATACCTATAATGAATCTGTAGAAGTAAAAATTCTGTACATTGAAAATATCAAAAAAATAAATGACAGGGGGTGTTACTAGACCGATACCGAACCCAAACGTGATTTTAAAAAAAAATTGTCTGTGTATGTCTGTCTGTATGTTCAGGCATCACGCAAAAACTACCGGTTCGATTACGATGAAACTTGGTGTTAAACACCAAATCAAAAACAGTTAAAAGGTGCAATTGGATATAATAATTCGAACACAAAAGTCAACAATATTAAGAAAATTAGAATAGAAAAACCAAGCCGCCCCGTCGCTAGCCAAACAACAAAACTAGCATCTGTCGCCAACACTTGGTATACTTATTTTTTAATATCCTGGGCACCACACTGGGTACTTTTTATCCCGGAAAAGTATATATTATAAAAAACAAACTTAATTTTGCGGTTCGATCCTTAAACCCGACTACTGTACCAACCGCAAATAATAAGTTTTTCGTAGGTTACGTCACCCGCAGTGATGTTCACTAAAGAGCGCTGCACACGGCTAAGATACTACAATATTTTATCTTAAGGTACAATATAGCTCGCCATACAATTCAATGGACTATCAATACACTACGAAGTTAATAAATAATTATTACATATTATAAAACTGTAGAGAAGTCAAATCTGTACGTTGAATAAATGTTCAAAATTAATATTGGACGATGATTGGTGATCAATACTGATGCCAAAAATGCAATCAGTAAAGGAGACAGTTTTTTTTGTTTGGGGAATAGGCCCACCACAGATTGTGGCGTTTAGCAATGAAATGTATGGTAGTTTATTCCTTATAATCTGTAGATTACAGTAGTAATATTATCAAATCTGTATGTAACCGGAATACTGTGAAATACGATAGTCAAAACATGACTCTCATAATAAACTAAAATCTCAGTAGAGCGATTGTTGAATAAGTGGATAGGTCTCCTTGGTATTTTAAGTTAAAATAGTACACTGTTCAGTGTTCAATAATAAAGAGTATAAAACAAAGACACGTCTGTACTGATTTTGATGTGATTTACACGATTTGATAGACTATATATACTATATATTCACGAAAATAGATAAGATGTATTCATTTCGAGACACACATTTTTTCCAGCCATAGACTGTAGATAAAGATATTCAATACCTAAAGTAGTATACCTTAGTAGTATCTTAGTATTTTAAATCTCTTGGACTGGAGATCTAAAATAATAAGGTGATGTGTTATAAGCTGGTTGTGTCAGGAGATAAAAAAAACACATTAAAGTATGTCACAAGAAGTATTTTTTACTGTTCGTCATAATTTTCAAAATCTTCTCTGAAAAGCAGTATTTCATCTAAAAAAAATGCAGGTGGTTCAACTTTAACTTGATGCCGCGCCCAAGATAAAAACCACACTATACCTACACATCACATGTGCACAGCAGCCAACAGTGCCTCTGCCCACTAAACAATTACAACAGTATCCAGCAAGAGCAGCCCCAATTCCGTTGAAATGGTGCTGCACAATTGCTTGCAATGGCTTTGTAGATTTTGCACTGTATCTACAGGTGCCATTTTCATAAAATCTTTAGAATAAAAATACGAAAAGAACAGAAGAAACATGCAATTATCTAGTAATCGGAAACAATAATAACGAAAATAATAATGTTGTTTGTCAGTCTCAAACTGATTGAAATTGGACCACAGAGAATCTGCAACGGGCTATTAATTACGTTTCATTCCACTGTGTTTTTAAAGTACGTTACTTGATATTCCGTTAGTAAAAGAATTAAAAACAAGTTCACTGTACCAATTATTAATTATCTCTTTAATATAACGCCGATGTCATTACCGCTGCGCAACAAATATGTAAACGCTCCTAAACAAGCATTTTTAGCCGTAACACTTTTTTACTATTATTTCAGTATTCCGGTTACATTTATATATAATGTTTGGTCTGTTAATAGTAATAAGATGATCACTTTCTTCATGTGTAATATGATTAATAAACGTTACCGTTTAATAGTGGGCCCAAAAAGAACTGTCTCCTTTACTGTCCGTCTGTCTGTATGTGCACGCATAGTTCAAAAACTACTAAAGGGATTTTAACCAAACTTGGTACGATTGTAATCAATACGCCTGGGCAGGTTGATCTTAGTCGTCGCTCTTTTCCGGGTCAGTAGTTCCAGAAATCTTTGTGCATACATACCAGAAGGGTCAATTTTGGATAAAGTCTATTCGGAAGTTTTATGCTAAAATTATGACGTTGATCTATCAACGCATAGCCCAAACCGCTGGAATTAGAGACATGAAACTTGAAGGGGTGTTCTTTGTGAAGAGTTAGCATCCACTAAGAAACGATTTTTGGAAATTCAACCCTTAAAGGGAAATAATAATGGGCAAAAGCTATATCCCCACAGCATGTTATTACAATGGGTAGTAATAACAGGTGGTGGGATGGTATGGTTAACTTTTTGGTGTGAATGTCGTTGGGTTGGTTACCGTAATTTTGTGACCATTAAAAGCCACTATATAACTATACGAAATGGATTTTCTTTAAAATTGTTACTTATAATAAACATTTATCGGATTTTATAGAAACCGATTTTTATTCTTCTCACTACACAAATCAGTCATAGTAGTCATAGTATTTTATTGATAAGGGATTCTTACAAGTCAAAAAGTAAAAAATAATAAATAAAAAACATAAAAACATTAAAATACATTACATCGTCCTCCAAACAGTAGTAATGTAGTGTGTGTGTGTGTGTGTGTAGTGTGTGTGTGTTAGTATTAATAGATGTCAAATCGTATTTCTTAGATTGAATTGGATAAATGAATGAAATGAATTAATTATACTCAAATACTTTGCAACGTGTGAGAATTACATGAACACTTTGGGTTGGTAATTGATATTCCTTTTGCATTGTCTACCCAAAGAACACTTAACCTCTACGACATAACGTCCATCGTCCTTCGTACTTACTATAAAGTTGGTCAGTACCGTAGCTTTGATATCATTCAGTGCATCAGCAGCTCAGTGACAACAACAAACAAAATGTTCAAATACGTGAGTCAATGTTTTTGCTTACCTGATTAACAAGATTTAATAATAATGAGGTGGACGTGAAGTGTTTTTTAAGTAATGACAAGTGGATTTACCAATAGAAATGACTTTATTTTATCGTGTATTCTGTATATCTTCTTACTTAACAGTTGCCCGTTTTTAATAAACGTGCTTGAATGTTTTTCTACTGTCGAGTTTTTTACTTTTGGCGCTTGGTCTAATGTTCAAAATCCAACTGTGTACTTTTATTCCGGATGCCTTTACCCTACAGTAGAACATTAACAGACCTAGAACTAGAGTTAGGGAAAACGAGCGAGCGAGCGTTGTTATCTGAGGTTCAAAGCAATATGCTAGATGCCAAAGGTTATTTCCACATACGTAAGAGACTCGTTTTGCAATTTGTGTAACATGTTTTTTATTTTGCAGGTCGTATTCATGTGCATGTTGGTAGCAGCAATGGCTGAACCCAAGCCCCAAGTGTTGTATTCTGCTGCTTACACGGCACCGGTGGCGGCGGCGTACACCGCGCCGGTAGCGGCTGCCTACACCGCACCGCTCGCCTACTCCGCATACAGCGCACCACTTGCCGCATACTCCGCCTACCCCTACGCCTCACCCTACGCCGCTTACTATTTTCGGAAATAATTTGGACCCTTCTAAAACAAGATATATATAGTTTTTAAAGAAAAAGAGACAAAAGAAAGAGAGAGGCGGTAGCGAATAAAGTATATATCTACGACCACAGTATTGCATCTTATTTCATCTACTTGTCCTATTTACATGATTTACTCTGAATATCAATATTTCTATCAAGAATGTACCTAAATATTAGATTTTAAAAGTCTTAGATAACTTAATTATACTTACCTCATTTCTGTGATATTTCTGCGATAGTTAAAAAAATGCTTTTATGACTGGGGAGTTTAAACTTCATTACCTTTTATTTATTGCACTTGATACCTATTACATTTAAAGATTTAATAAAGTAGCTTGGGAATTTACGTTTAGAAGTATCGTATTACCGTAAAGCTGGGCTGTGGGTGGTCAAATAGGCAGGTGCTCCATGTGAAATAGGTATTCAGCTCAGCTGAATACCCTATTTTACATGGAGCACAATGGAAGTCACCCATCATTGTTGGAAAGGCTCCTCAAATGATAAAATGGTGTCCGTGTAGTATAAACATAAATTACGCTCATATCGAAGTTAATTTCAAAACTTAGCCTAGAACCTTCCTAGAACGTAATCCTGAGGTACATAGGTACCTATACGTACGTACGTGGTACGTATAGACGTAATGTCAAGATTTTAAAATACAAAAAACCACTATCCATATTACCTTTAGGGTTAAATATACGTGCTTAAAACGATATTATCTACTATAACCTGTACAAATGAATTAAATGTTAGAAATACTTAATATTATTTATTTATTAAAGCTTTATGCACAAGTAAAAAAACTGTACAACGGCGGACTTAATGCCTTAAGCATTTTCTACCAGTCTACCTTAGGGAAGGTTCATATCTGACGGAACATGCGTCACGTATCATCGGTCGCGTAACGCCAGAACAGACAAATGTATAGAAAAACACGAGACCGTTCACACTCAACAGATCATCATGCGTTAATGCGTCGAGGTACATTGTCGCAAACGCTTGGCGCATGTTCCGTCAGATATGAACCGTCCCTTAGTATTCATTAAGAATCGAATATTTTAATTTTGAAAACTGTTCGAACTAACATGATTTGTACAGAAAACCACTGCAGAGCGAAGCACCAAGACAACTGTACCTATATCCTACTACCTTTATAAAAGTCATTTTTTGTAACTGACAAAAAAATGTGACATTTGTATGTTTTTGTTGGCTAGTCTAACTGCATACCAATATGGAGCGACTGCCTGTCTGTCCCCACGACACTCAATAGCAAGGCTGGTTGCCAGACTTCTGACAAGTGTCAGGAATTTACAACAATAGCATTTTGTAGCACGGAGCCAACTAGGTATGTTTAGATTATGGAGTACTGCGATGGTGGCACACTGATAACTATAGCTGACAGTTAGGACAACCATACTAGGGCGTTGCATAAGCCTACACGCCTACACGTAGATAATAGTTCTCAAACTGTATGTTTAATAACCTAAATAGAGTAAAGTAATACCTAACCGTACCTAATAGTAAAATTCGTGAACACATTCAAAAGATGTTGGCTTGGCAGGTTCATCACAGGAGTTGATTGTTACTCAGATTAGATTTACTCTCATCTCGTGCTGAACTGCATCGATGGCGGCCTTAACCAGCAGGGCTATAGCGTATGTCCGTTGACAGTTCCTAGTGATAATTACTGGGCAAATTGTTTAACAATTAATTGTTAAACAGCTATAATTTCATATTGGCTATCATCAGTGTGTATCTGGGATGACGTCATGCGCACTCGCAGTGATGTGACCAAGCGCATAGTTGGTAGGTACAGACGCCAGCACATCAAGTTACCCCAATGTGTCAAATAACTTTGATCGTTTTTTAACTTAATGTCAAACAGAATAACGTTCATATTCAATTGGGAAAATTTGACACATTGGGGTAACTTGATGTGCTGGCGTCTGTACGTTGGTACGTGCGGTGGGCGTTTTTAATTTTTTTTTTATTATTATCTTTTTATTCCATTTTTTTGTAAATTCTCAGTTGTCATCAAAGTTGGGTGCCTACTGGACGCCAGTTAGTTCCTGGCAATGAAAAGATAGCAAATAACCCTGCTGATGTCCGGTGTATGAACAGACGCCAGCACATAAAGTTACCCCAATGTGTAAAATTTTCCCAATTGAATATGAACGTTATTCTGTTTGACAAAAAGTTGAAAAACGATCAAAGAAATTTGACACATTGGGGTAACTTGATGTGCTGACGTCTGTACAATTTTATTGGCCTTCACATTACCTACATTTTCACTGGTCTTTTTCTAGAATGGCACCGCAGAATTAAAATTTATTTCTTGTCGTTTAGTTGAACTCATAATTATTTGTGTAATTAATGACTCATACATTGTGGTTGAATGTCATTTGCACTTTGTTATAAGACCTATGTTAAAGTAAGACAAATCCATCTTAAGTGATTTTAATCAAACTTTTAAAACAGTTTTGAGGTCAACTATACAAGGTGTACTTAATCTGATTTCATGTTGTAAGAAATATTAGCCTACTATACTATTCTCCTCTTACTCTACTTATTTGTGTGTTTTCTCGAAATTTAATTACTAGTGTTCATACGTATTGACTAATTGGATACTAAAGGGGTTAAGTCAGTATCTATGTTATTAAGTGATGTGTCAACATTAAGAAAATAATTTTGCTTATTTGTTCGTTGTGATTATGAAGGCGTTTTAAAGATCTGAAAAAGAAACAAAAATTACCTACCTAAGTAATAATATAATAATGAACAATTTTAACAGCAAGCAGCGATCGGGAGTGATCTACATTAATCGTCCAGTTTAAATAGGCACATTGACCTCCACATAGTCGCATGCGCAACGAGAGTTAGCATTGTTACAGTGGACACGCGCGCGCTGACCTCTGACGCAACCAGTGTCGCATCCTGAATAATGATCAACTTGTCACATACAGAAATGAACCAAGAAAATAAATGAACACATTCTTCTGGCAGATTACCAAGTTTTTTTACTTTAATAAATAACTTTAAAGTTTATAGATCACAGGAATTGGGTGGTAAATACTTCATCATCGATAATAACAGAGAACTTGTAGCTGGAAGGATTAAGATCGTTATGATGCTCGAAGTCACTGTAAGTTTTGCGCGAAGGTTTATACTCGAGGTCAGCTGCTCAAAGGCCTGAGGAACAGGATGGAAAGGATGGAAAGGATGGTTCATCTTCAATAAAAGGAGAGCTATTGTAGAGAAATTGCAAGTCTCTAGGTAAGGCAAACCAATTTGGTCTTAAAAATGGTTCCGAAAATGCGTTAAATATGGATAAGCCGAAAGAAAAATGTACTTTAAAACGTGGTTCACTTCGTTCTGACTACATCCTTGATGTTTATCTTGAATTCGGAGCACCGTTGCACATGATATACGTATGTTAGCACACCCTCGCAATGTGGTGGAAATTCTTTCGTATTCACTAGAGTATTTAAAGTGCTGGGTTCAGTTTAAAAGTATCATTCACTTATCTTTTCTACTACGAGAAACACTAACACACTTCAAAATGTGCAAACTGGTAATATAAGTTTTCTCTAAAGAATGTTGAATGAACACTTTGATAAGAAAAGTGTAGTTCAAGTTCATTATAAAACTCTGTGTTAAGAATTCACACATTTGTATTGCTCCTGGAATTTCTAATGCAATTTTAATATTTTTTACAAAATTATAAGTACTTAATAGCATTAATCCGAAGCTTTGCTCCCGTGGTAATCTTCAGAAATGGTGTGTTTTTTCGGGATAAGTAGCCTATGTCTCTCAGGAATGATGTAGCTTTCTGCCAGTAAATATATGTCTGGAATTGGATCATTAGTTTTGGAGATTACCCGTTACCTAATTAAAACTAATAGACCAATTTTACTTCATCATAATAAAGGATATAAAGGTTACAAGTGTATAAAATGTTTTTGTTTTTACAGGTCATCCTCGCTGCTCTCCTTACCATCGCGGCTGCGAAGCCCGGTATCCACTCCGTGGCCTACTCTGCACCCCTGGTAGCGGCGCCAGTAGCCGCGGCGTACACTGCTCCTGTGGCCGCGGCGTACACTGCTCCTGTGGCCGCGGCGTACACGGCCCCCGTAGCTGCCGCGTACACGGCCGCATACTCCGCACCCTACGCAGCATACGCCGCTCCCTACGCCGCATACGCCTCTCCCTACGCCGCTGCGTACACCGCCCCTGTTGCTGCATACAACGCATACTCGGCACCGTTAGTTGCTGCTGCCTACAAAGCGCCAGTTCTGCTCAAGTGAAAATTACCAACGGAAATCTACAAAGTGTAAACAATTGTACATAATTGATTTAAGTAGCAACATGACAATCTAAACTATGTCTTGATTTTGATTTTGACTCCTTATCCATTGAACACATGCTAATTAACTATTTTTTGTGTAAACTACACATCGACAATATGTGAAGTCGACAAAAGTCTTAACACGCGAATAATGTTTGTAAAGCGAATTGAAGCAAAAATCACAACTACTTGGTTTGGGCCATCTATGACCTAACAATTTCAAATGCGTGCTTAATATACACACCTACATCAGCTATTGTACCATGACACAATTCGCCAAAATAGACAACTCGCAGAATACTTCTAGGTACTAGAACATTATACATAGTAAAGTGAACAAAACCAAATTAATTCATATTATTATTTAGGACGCGTTGTGAAATAGCTAACAGGTTGATACAATCGGTGTATTGTGTGTCATCAATAGATGTATTACATCGCATGACGGGGTTGCTTAGAGGGTGTTTATTATGAGCGACCGTGTACAATGACGTCATAATACTCTACTGTAAAATCATGAAGCGATTCATTGTGACGTATCAAGTATTTCTGTGTTTTGAATATATAACTTGTATAGAAAACGGGCTTATGTGTAACGTGTTACGTATTGTTTTAGTGTTTGGCCTTTAGGAAGTTTTCAGTGATACACAATTAAGATAAATATATATTTTTGGATAGTAAGTCTACGTATACGTGTTCCAAGAACAGAGTTTAACATGTCAATGATCTTATGAAGCAACACACGGATGATTGAGTACTTACACACCAATGCACCAACATGCCATTTGTTTAAAAACACTGTCCACATTTTTATTCTTAAATAAATTTACGATTAACATTGTTAATTCTGGTAAGCTTGTACATCTACATTCATACGATATTTGTCTTTAGTTCGGTGTTATTAAATATTTATGTGTAGGTATGTTACTCGTACCGTCTCTTTGACATGCAAATGGTAATCGAATAGCAAGCAGGTCCGGGAAAACCTACTGAATCATCGGAGTCATGAGGACAAACATATTTCAATGCTCCAAAAGAATAAGCACTAAATTATTATTTTAAATGACGTCACTAAATATCACGTGTATGTTAATCTTTTAGCCGATAATCGAATTTGATTCATAACTTAAATGTATATACATACTACCTACGTTCGATTTCGTAACAAGTACAAGCAAGGGTATTTTCACGTAAAACTTGGCTTTTAATCTACTTAATTGCTATTAATTATACCAGCCTGTTCCTATACCATTTCAGGGTAAAGGCTTTCTGTCATACTGAGAACGAACCCCGCTTGCTCATGGTGGAGGCAAATCCAGACTTATAAAATTAAGTCTAGATTTCTTCACTGATTCAATGATTCCTAAAATAACTTCGCAAGGCTTACTGTTAATAGAAACTTAATTTTAGTACTTGGGTTTACGTTCACCATCTTCTTCTCCCTAACTTTTTTCTTACTAAGATGGTGTCATTTTATGAAAGCAGCTGTCAAAATATTTTAAATGGGGCGACTGCCATCTGTCTCTCTGACTATCAACACTATAGTTGTAAACAAAACCAAAGGCATACAACAACATATGAATAAGATTTTCAATACTTTTGCCGCTGACGACTACTACACATTAAAGTGCAGGTAATAAACTAAATGGTTGAGTGATATAAATCTTTATTTATTTATTAAAACTTTATGCACAAGTAAAAAAATATATACAAAGACGGAATTTATGTCTTAGGCATAACTACCAGTCTACCTTAAGGTGGTGCAGAGATGGAACAAGGTAGGTGCAACAGGGTCTAACTTAAGGACAAATAAGTAACACATAAAAATAAATACACAACATACACGCTAAAACACAATAAATACACAAATATCCTATGCAATATCGTAAACCGCCGTAAATAATTTAGTGGTAAATAGTTCTGTGTAATCGTTATTGATTATTTTTCGAAAAGCAGATCAGCAATCAATTTATCTTCAGCTATCAAAATAATGGCCCTCGCTAAATCGATGAGGAAATCAGGTGCAGACCATCAAGGCCGCTTTAACCAACCCAACTTGGATATATAACCTTGAACTTGATTTTACTTTTTTTTTTTAAACTAGTGCGCTTCACCATCACTGATTGCATCACTGCTTACCATCAGGTGGGATTGCAGTCAAGCACTGGTTATTAGTATTAAAAAAAAAACTTCTATTTTATTCATAGCGCAATGATTATAATTCCTGGCTGACATAAGGTTGTCTTAGTACTGTCAAGACTTATTATTACTTTCGTTGAAGGCAAACGTTGAAAGGAAAAGTGTACGATTTTGACTGGCCTGTTGGTCTAGTAGTTAGTGATCCTGACTGCTATGCCGGAGGTCGTGGGTTCGATTCCCACCCAGGACAAATGTTTGTGTGATGAGCATGATCATTTGTTCTGTGTCTGGGTGTAATTTATCTACAATATGTATATGTACTTAGAAATATATAAGTAAGTTTATCAGCTATTTAGTACCCATAACACAAGCTCTCAAGCTTAACTTGGGACTAAATGGCGTTGTGTGAAAAAGTTGAGGAATATTAAAAAAAAAAAAAATCCTTCTTTGCGTCTTAATAATTCATCTTTTAACCAACCAAAGAGATTTAAATACTATAGAGCGGGCACGTCAAGGAAATGTCATAGAAAAACTTTGATCCCATGTCTCAGTAACGCCATCTAGAATAATACTAAAGAAAAGCGTACTAAAAAACTCAATAACTTGTATCCGCTAGGACACAAGGATGAAGATTGTGTCCCGTCTAATAGTAAGTATTGAATGTCTTTGTATCCAACATACCATGATTCTTGAATACTCTGAAGAAAAATGATAATGTCTTTTTGGCACCAACCGGTCACAAATTCAGACTCCAAGCTACTACCACAGTCTTAAAACCTACAGTCGTCCGACGAAGCCGTCTAGACAGGGCAATCGTGCGGGGTGCGAGGAGCGAGACGCGGGAAAGCTGCTTCCGCAATGCAAACAAAACGATGTTCGTAGGTCGGGAGGTATTATTCAGGGGCTAACGCGTGTAGACGTTGTCGGCATTTTTCCAGAGATCAAAGGCGTCGTCCTACTGTATTAATATTTATACTGTGCTACTACTGACCATTTCGGGTGGAACAACCCAAAAACACTTTGCCTGATCCGGGTATCGAACTCAGGATGTTAAACAGTAGTACATACTAACACTAGACTAACGAGGCAATCGTCTATCATCTTAAATAATGTACAGACGCCAGCACGTCAAGTTACCCCAATGTGTCAAATTTTCCCAATTGATTATGAACTTTATTCTGTTTGACATAAAGTTGATAAACGATCAAAGAAATTTGACACATTGGGGTAACTTGATGTTCTGGCGTCTGTACAATTAAGCATGTTACAATTACTATCGACGCTGAATTTATCATAATCTTTTTTCACAGCAGCTGTCACACTTAGTTATAACCATTGCAACAATTTATTTAAGAAATGATGTGGATTTCATTTAGTTATAATATTATATTTTAGTTGAAAATTCAGTGTCAATGGTAAAAGCCTCAAAGAAGCAGGGGTGGACAATATATGGACACGTTCTTTGTAATGAATTGAATATGAACCTTATTCTGTTTGACATAAAGTTGATAAACGATCAAATAAATTTGACACATTGGGGTAACTTGATGTACTGACGTCTGTACAGACGCCAGCACATCAACCAACCCCAAACTGTCAAATTTTCCCAATTGAACATGAACCTTATAGTGTTGAAAGTGTGTTGAAAACCTATCGAAGAAATTTGACACATTGGGGTAGGTTGATGTGCTGACGTCTGTACACTACCATAACAAGCGTGGAGCCACCGTTGTGGGCACTGTGGGCATGTCCACAAGTCTAATTGAGGTCAGACAGAACAAGCGCGCTCATCAGACAAACATTTTTTGGTGTAGGGTGGAAAACGAACCCACGACCTCTAGCATAGCAATCAGGGCTACTAAACATTAGATCAACAGACCAGTCAAAGTAGTAGGTACTTTATGTATGGATGATATACCAATCGAGTTAAATTATTACCACCTACTACTACTACTTCAAATACTGTTGATTCAAACTAAATTAAAATTATAATTATGAAAATATAATTACCTACTATATACTCCATTAATAATAGCATTAGAAAAAAAAGCTCGTAGAACTGCAGAACATTTTATTATAAAAAAAAAAACATTTAAAGATAAGTGAAACAAAGAACGTGTCCATATATTGTCCACCCCTGCTTCTTTGAGGCTTTTATCATTGACACTGAATTTTCAACTAAAATAAAATAATATAACTAAACGAAATCCACATCATTTCTTAAATAAATTGTTGCAATGGTTAAAACTAAGTGTGACAGCTGCTATGAAAAAAGATTACGATAAATTCAGCGTCGATAGTAATTGTAACATGCTTAATTGTACAAACAGACGCCAGTTACCCCAATGACATCTAAAATAATTAAATTCATAATGGCTTTTTGCATGGCTTTTATAATTAAATTCTTAGCCATAATCAAGAACTAAGCCATAACAAATTCAAATTATTTATAATGTGACAATTATGGCACTAGCAAAAAAATACGTGTAAAAGTGTTTGTATGAACCTATAAATTTACAGAAAAAAAAAAGATGTTGATATTTAATGACCCATAGGAAGAACTTTTCTTCTAATTTATCGTACACTTTTCCTTACAACGTTTACCTTCAACGGAAGTGATAAGCCTTGACAGTACTAAAACGACCTTATGTCAGCCAGGAATCATAATCATTGCGCCATGAATAAAATAGAAGTAAAATCAAGTTCAAGGTTATACCAAGTTGGGTTGGTTATGGCGGCCTTGATTGCGAGCATCTAATTTAGTAGCACCTCCGTACGTCTGCACAAGTGTCGCTTGCGCACATAGAACGTTCTACACGCATGACGCGAGATCCTTGCAGCTAGATTAGACCGTGCCGAAACTGCTGCCAATATACAGCGTGCGTCTTTTTAATACAATCAGTTTGATTAAATTATTTTATTGATAAAGTCAATTCAATTACTCATTGACGACGATTCCTGTGGTATTATACTTGCCGCTTAGATGACAGCAACATTTTAATTTGAGCAAAAAATATAATAAATAAATATAATAAATATAATGCAGTGAATTGATCGTTGCTATAAATCAACAAGTGTCTCAAGCAAGTTTTAAATCATAAACCAATATAATTAACATTCAGAAGGTACACATTTGATATTCATCCATTCATGACAGCCGCGTTGATTATTAAACCATGTGTTTTTTTGCAGCAAGAAGTATCGACCCTTACTGAGATAGATTTAACCTTTACTTATATTATGATGTAGTTGTATGTATTTCATATTATTTTTATATTACGATTTCATATTAAGTTGACGTTTATTAGCTATTGCTCCATTGGAAGATCACACAGAGGCTCGACCTATATTATAAACGAAAGGAAAATACAACACTGAAGGTCTGAAGGTGATCGACAGATGGCTATTCAAACTTGAATTTAGTCAGTTTACTTTTGCTTGAGTTTCGTTAGTTTTAATGTCGGTAGCTATATATTACTAGTATTATGTATATTGGAGTGTGCTAGCTTACATGTAGCCAATAATTTCATTTGATTGATTTATAATTTTAATGATAACTATAATTATACTACTCGCAACCGGCGTTTGTATATGTAAGAATCGTAGCGTAGCATATGGCGCTCTGTAGTTCCTACCTACCCGCATGGGAGTTTGAAGGTGTGTGTTTATGTATGTATGTAAGTATAATAAATAAATTCAAGTTCTTCAAACTTATCAGACAGCCGCGTTGCTGGGGAGTTTGTTCCGCCACTTTTTCTTCCCAGCTAAACACTAGGAAGTAGCGAAGGACGCGCTTTTGGGGTCCCGGAGGTTGTGTTATGTAATACAAGCTAACGTCACGCGGTTTCACCCGCGTAGTTTCTGTTCCCGTGGGATTTCAGGGATAAAAAGTAGCCTATGTCATTCGGGAATAGTGTAGCTTTCCACCAGTGCAATAATTTTTAAATTGGATCATTAGTTCCGAAGATTACCCCCTACATACAAACTTAGAAACAAATTTTACCTCTTTATAATATTAGTATAGATTGACGTTCAAAAAATGCTGATCCTCCTGAACTTGAATAGTAAATTCAACCTCATAGTTGCAGACGTAACAACGTAAACTAAGTAACAACAGCCTGTATAATCTAAAACCAACTGCAATCGAAATATTCGCGTCACGTCTGGGTCCCGATCGCGTACACCTTGCCAAGGTGCGCGGGCGCCGCCACCGTCGAGCCTCTGCCAACACAATGAGGCCATCTTTGACTCCTTATATATTAGCCGGGAAAGTCGCAGAATCGTCAGTATTTGTCGGACTAAGATAGACCAACAGTCAACATGTTCAAATTCGTAAGTACTTAATTGTTTTTTAGAGAAAATCTTATTTTACCTGTAGATTTATTAGTTTTTAGTTACCTAACTACTAGTAGCGATCATGATATTATTTTTATTTCCTTTTTAAAGTGCTCCACGCAAGAAGATAAAATGCATAATTTGGTCATTAGTAGTCTAAAGTCGTAACGTTTTATATTTACTACGGTACTAGTATAGACTAAATTATTGTCAAAGGTACTTTGCCAAGTTTAGGACAAAATAAATAAATTTGTAAAAATGCAAGTCACTTTTTGTGTTACAAAAACCATTTTTTTTCTGGAAATCTAAAATGTTGACGAAACTTTTATAATTCAACACTCCCCGTTTCGTATAATTTGAATTGTAATAAACTTTATTTCTTCCACAGTTGATTTTCGTAGCTCTCCTGGCTTTCGCCTCAGCGAAACCCCTCGTTCTGAGCTACGCCTCGCCCGTAGCAGCCGCCTACACCGCTCCCGTAGCAGCTGCCTACAGCGCACCTGTCGCCTACTCCGCATACAGCGCATACTCACCAGTCGCCTACTCCGCCTACACCTACGATTCACCTTACTCATACTACCTCTAAAAGAACACATTTGGAAAACAGAACTTAAAAAATATTATTTAAACAACGAGTTGTATAAATGAAATAGAGTAAATACAGTCATTACTAAATAGTTTTTTATTTTGCACCAAACAAGGTCAGACACCCGCTTACTTTTTAATTTATTCTTAGCAAGATACCAAATAGTTGTTATTTTCTGCTCTACTGTAAAATAATAATTAGCAAATAGTTTCTGACTATAAGGCTCTATAAATAAACTTGTCACTAAAAATAATATATCCAATGTTTATGGCAGCCGAGATTGATAAGTGCCAAACTAATAAAATCAGCTCAATCAATGAGCTGATTTTATTAGTTTGGCAAATGAAAACTTTTTCAAGTTATTGTTCGCAAAGGAATCTCGTTAACACAGAATTCTTTGGCGGAGTCATTTTTCCGCCAGCGCCTTTGAGATATAATTGACATGAACGATTCAATCTTATATTAAAATTTGGTAGTATATTTGAATCATTTATTAAAACATAACATCACTCCTGCTATCTCTAAAGAGTAAGGCAGAGTTGAGTAGTACACCCACATTTTGCCAATTACGTTTTAGTCCCGTTAAATAAGGGATGAGCCCATTAGAACTTTTTCTCAAACACTGAACAAAAAGTTCTCGAATATGTGGCTAAATGCATAGTTCTGAATATATCATCAATCATAAATTAATTTCGGTCAAACTAAGTTTCATTGATAAATACGAGTAATCATTTGCATTCTTATTCTAACCAGTCATTCATACTGTAAGCTAAGAAATTGCAAAGTCGTCACATTTTACATAAATAATCGTGATTTAAATCGAATTATTTTGTATGGAACATGGAATCAAAAATTTTAAAAAAAATATATTCATATGCCATGTTGGTTCTTTGATATGGTCTCATTCATACCCTAGCTTATTAAGACATAAAAAAACTGGTTTATAGACTCCGGGCGGCTAAAAGAACCAGATGGTAAAACCCAACAATACTTTGCCTCATGTTCTGCAGTCTCTCGTTTGAGATTTTGTGAGATGATGAACGAAAGATGAATCTTTTTGCAATTTTATTTGTTTTTTTTTTAATTTTTGTTTTTACCGATTTTTTGTTACCTATATTGTTATAGAAAGTGTATATATATATATAAGGTGTTTTCTAAATATCTAATATCGAAAATAAAATCAGCTGTTCCCTACATTTTTGGTCACGTGACTCGTCGAAATGTAGGGAACAGCTGATTTTATTTTCGCGATTTTGGAGTTTGTCCCATAGTAAAAGATGTTTATAATGATGAGTACAATGACCCCTTAAGAGGATGGCAGATATTTAGAAAACACCTTATATATTATTATATAGAGCATTTTGGTTTTTTTTATTATTATTTTTAGATTTGTCTTTAATTATAGTTTCAAATGTTCAACAACTTAGTTTATTTATTTATAATGTTGTGCATTTATATTTAAATAAATAAATCTCCTGCACTAGATTAACGAGGTAGTCAGACTGATCTATTAATATATGACTGTAACCTTTTCCAGATGGTGACCTATTAAATGGTATGGGTCACCGGTTCTGCATGGGGAGAGGATGAATGTGATACGATAACAAATTATAACGCGTTTATGTAAGTGGAAATGCGGGAGCATCCCGCTCATTAATATACGCTTTAATGAGCTTCATTATGAGCACTTAAAGTGTAAGTTTCTGTTATGGCGATTTAAGATTTGCCATTTCTAATTATCAATAACTTTAATACTTAATATTAAAGGGAGGAAACATTTAATTGTTTGTTTGGAGGGACTTAACTCAAAAACTACAGAACCGATTTACGGTTAAAGATATTTATTTCTCAAAAGAATTACAAATTCACTTATAGAGAAAACATAAATATAATTTTAATCTTATAATAATTTCAAAAATTCTTCCACCAATAGAAAGCTTTATTATCATCCAATAACATTGGCTGTATTTTATTTTTAATACTACGAGAGGGCGAGGAAATGTCAAAGTTTAAAGAAAAAAGTACGAAATTTAGCCGGACGAAGTCGCAAGCGAAGCGCTAGTTATTATTTAAAATTCAAAGTCCTGACTAACTGACTAATATATCAACGCAGAACCTAAACCGCTGGTCCTAGAGACATCAAAAGTGGGAGGGTGTGTTATTTTTAAGAATAGTGTACGGAGCCATGTATCTAATCATTTATTTCACAACTATCCAATACTTTTAAATACTCTTCATGAGTTAACAATGAGTTATCGTACACGCGCCTACATGGCACGCACGCATTTCACATTTAACAGATCATCACTTTTCCGTTGCCTTACACGAATTATATTGTGACGCGACAATGTATAATTAGCGTTCATAGTCAACGGTACTCATTACCAATCATCAGCTCTTCGATCATATAGCATTACTTACTTGATAGAAATGAATGCCAATGAAATAAGTTTCAACCTATCTGATTAAAGCTCAACGGCCAATTGCAGATAAAAATTAAAAAAAAAAACACCATATTAACATGAACCTGACATTTATTAATTCTCTATAGTGATGAAAAAGAGAAAATGCAGCATATTAAATTTTTACCCATTTACTTCAGAGACACACACACGCCAGACTGCAGGATGAAGAGTGTATCTTTTTAGAGTTCCGTAGTCAACTAGGAACCCTTATAGTTTCGCCATGTCTGTCTGTCCGTACGTCCGTCCGTCCTCGCTTAATCTCTGTGACCGTTAGCACTAGAAAGCTGAAATTTGGTAGCAATAAAATAAAAATTGGAAAAAATGTTTTTTTAGGGTAGCCCCCCTATATGTAAAATGGGAAGTGATTTTTTTTTAAATTTCAACCCTAACGTGTGATATGTTGTTGGAAAGGTATTTAAAAATGAATACGGGTTACTTAAATCGTTTTTTGATAATGTCAATAATTTCGGAAATAATTGCTCCAAAAGTAAAACACAATGTGTGTGTGTGTGTCCCTCTAACTTTTGAACCATAAGTTTAGAAAATATGAAAAAAATCTGAAAAGTAGAACTTTATAAGGACTTTCTAGGAAAATTATTTTGAACTTGGATGGAAACAGTTTTTGTACAAAAAAGACAAAACGTTGTACAAAATAATTTCTGGACTAAGTTTGTAGTATAATCATATTATATTATGCAAGCATTTTGAACACTTATTGTGACGGACGGGAAACTACGGAACCCTACACTGAGTGTGGCCCGACACGCTCTTAGCCGTTATTTTGTAATATAGACCCGTAACAAAAGAACATTTGAATGTACGTCAAAAGATGTCAACGCGAAAAGCAACAAATTATATTAACTTAATTTCATGGCATATTAACATATTTCCCCAAATTTACAGAGCCTGTAATGAATTCATTGGCTTTTGTGCCTCTTGCTTGGCCCGCCAGGACAATAGCCACAAAATTTTGGCACGTGTCTTTCTGCCTTTACACTTCTTCGTTACGATTATGTATTCTTTTGTTTTTCTAAGAGCCGTTCAACAAGGCCTTGGCAATACTATTGAAAGAGTAATTTCTTCCATACAAATATCCATTTGTTTCTATGTTTGGTCCCAAATTTGGCCAAATATATAAGGTAGGACATATTTCATGTCAGTCAGTGCCAATTGAAGAGTGTCCAACGGAACAAGTGAAATAAATATTCACAACAATAATTACAAAATGTCCAAGTCAAGTTTGGTAAGTAAGACAAGTGTTTTGGCTACTTTGGGATGTATTTATTCTTTTGTTTGTTGCATAAACTGTTTAGACTTTTTACACTTCATTTCCCAATGTTAAACTTCAACCTTAGTTTAGATAACACTGGTTGTCAATATTCTTCAAGGTTGGATTTTTCGGGATTAGCAGGTTTAAATATAAGTTGTAATAAATGCGGACTGCTTCTTTAAATTTTTTATAACTATTGCGTTATAATGCAACAACAATCTCCATTCCAGATCACAGTCCTGGCTCTGATGGCATCCGCGTCTGCTAGCCCTTACATATACGGTTATGGCACGTATCCCTACGCGCCAAGTTCTGCTTACGCTGCAGCAGAACTTTACAACACAGCGGCAGTAGCTCCATTGCCTGCTGCGTACCCAGCAGGGTACACAGCGGCGTACTCTACAGCATATCCCGGCTACCCTGCATCATACGCAGCACCTCTTTACGGAGCGTACTCTGCACCACTCCAAGTGCCCTCAGTCTCAGCCTTCGGCTCTGCATACAGGGTGGAAGATATAGCAGCGCCATACAACCCCGTGTCGCCCCTCGCCGCTGTTGCTCCTGTGGCCCCAGTGACTCCTCTAACCTACGCATCCCCTTACAGTTATTTATACAAACGGTAAATTTAAAAAATACTCCAAGGTGTCGACCCCTGATAACATGACTACTGATTTGATGACTCTTGATTATTATAAACTTGTTTGTTATTTTTTATTATTATAAGTGTGATTGTTAATGGTGATTTTGATTTTTTACTCCTGAACTGAACTGACATCAACTGATCTGCATAATGTGAAGGCAACGCAACTTACCACCAATCTTTACAATACTTTAAACGAAAGATACGGTTCAGCAACATAATTATTGATGCAAGCATACCTACATTCTATCAGGTCAGTTGAACTTAAGACTACAGTAATTTTCTGGCCTTTCCAGCTTCTACACTGCATCGTTAGACTCCCATATCTATACAGATTATAATAAAATCAGAGTCCAGACTTTACTTAAAAGAGACCATGACCCCTGAGTTGTTTGCGCCATTTCTTCTCAGGTATTAAAATCAATTTAGAAATGCTGGCGCCATTTACTTTTTAAACATTTTAAAAGATCGATCTATTTACAGAAATAAACATCATTTAATTTCGTAACGGTAAGCAAAATATGAAAACAAAATACAAAATCAGAGAATAAAGCAAAAAGAGCAATGAAAGACATAAACGTCAATCACTATTCACTGTCTATTGAACAGTTATTCACGAACATTATAAGCTTTTTCTAGTCTCTTACAAACTTCAGCGTACATTTCTGTCCAATAACATCCATCGTTGAAATGTATCATACGACTTTATAACATTCTGATTGAAAACAGTCATTATTCCTTACATGTAAGTGTTTGAATATAAATAATGCATAAATATCCTTTAAATTATGTCGTCCCCGCCTTCAACAAGTGATCTGATACCACAACAAATGCTCCATAACTTACTTTAAATGTATTATGTACTGACGCGTGTGAGTGTCAATAATAATTGTAATAACTTAGATTCATATAGAGTGAATAATTCAAATACATTACACAAACATATTCATCATGAACATCATCATTTCAGCCGAAAGATTACTTTATTATTATTCAATTTTTGCTACTTTTGACTTATAGAGCCCAAGAACGACAAAATAGCCATTGTTTTTTTTTTATCGGTTCGATACCCGCTTTATGTAAGCTTATCTGCGAATTTAGTTTTGTAAAATAATAATCTATCTTAAGAATTAAGGGTTTCTCATGGTGGTGGTGGTGGTGGTTACAGGGCCCACTGATTCTTCCACTCTGTATAAATAGATTTCAACATACCATAGCATCACGCTTCTAATACCTGTCTTCTAATACCTGACTGAAGGATGGACAGAGGTGTACAGTCACGAGCAATAGTAGATCTTAACCATAACTTAACATACACCAGTTATGGTTAAGATATATGTGTACGATATTTTGAATGGTAGAAGTTAAGATATTTTAGAAAATGTGACAATATATTCATATTATTGCTCGTGACTGCATCTGTTGTACACCTATATTTCGCCAGTTATGGTTAAGATCGTTGTAATAGCTTCAATACGGTAATAGAATAATTACTATAGCTTTTTTTACTTAGAAGGTATAATATGACTAGTTTTGACATTTGAAATGTATCATGCCTATTCCCAAAAAATCGTTACTTGATTTATTGAATTAAAAGTTCTAACCGATCTACCAGTTCTATATAGATCCTGGAGCAGTGGCAACAACAGGTCTAGTGAGTTAGTCGATCTGTAGTGGCTTGGAGATAACTCCTTTGCCAAGGCCAGCCTCCGCGTGGTCGGTGCCATGCACTCCGTTTCACGCACACCATTATACATATATGCATAAAATAAGAGCAACATAGTATTGAATTAATTTATGGAAGTGCATAAAAAGAGAAATCAGTAAAGTTTGTAATCTAGTAGTACATTTTTTTTTAATTTATGATTGGATGTGACGATACCTTGTTACCAGCTTTCTTTTTTTATTATATTGGCCGATCATCGACCCTTTTAAGTAATGGTTTCGATAGTTAATTACACCACGCTTGATAATCATATTATCTGTGATTTTTTTTTCGTCGTAAGATGTTGTTATAATTGGAAATAAAAAATTAGTTATTTTATTATAAGTGTTATCTATTTTAAAATACTTATAGGTATTCGTGTATTTATTTAATATAGGAATATATTTATTTAAGCACACAAACACATAATTATGTACAGAGGCGAAGTCTATTCCATAGGCATTTTCTACCAGTCAACCTTTGTCTCGGTTGGTACTATTCCGCAAGATATAAAAATAATATATTTATATAAATCTAAACAAACTAAAATATTATACTCAGACATTAAAGTTCTTTACAAAGATATCTTCACAATTCTTCTCTCGATAACCAAGCACTTGATAGCGTCGGCTGGGAAGTACCTAGATCTAATAGGTACCTACTAGATACGAGTATTGTAATAGCCGACTACCTGGTTACCTAGGTCGATACTATTATACATAATGTTTATCTTTCCTTAAAACGATTATTCCATAAATTACTACTAACTAGCACAAAGCTATTGAGGACTGACATTCAAACAAGTGCAGCAATAAATTGGCATACAAATGAGTATGCTCCCAGTAGCCAATTACTGGACAAGAAAAAATTCCATTGACCTTTAAGAAAAATTCGAATGCAACTTAAAAAGAGGTACCTACCACATCTTTTCGTTCTAGAATTAACACCCTCGCATAAAGTCGTCCTGAGAATGTTAAGGTCAATGCTATTGCAAACTACCTGAGTATAAAAATGCTTTCGGCCCTTCGTAGGGCATCATTCACCCCTGTGAACGAGCCACACCTAGCATCATGTACAAGCTGGTAAGACTACGTTTGATTACTTTATTTTAATATTTAATAATTAATCAAATTAATTCTTTCATTTCCGAGTATCACTTGCTCCTAATTCATACTTCTTTTGAGTTCCATTTCCTATGAGTTCATTTACCAATCAAATATGTTTTATAGAATAATAATAGTTGTTAATTAAAAAGTATTTGCAACTGCAAGTCTCAAAGTTTTATGAGCAGCATAAGTGAGTTATAGTTCATTTTGACACCTAAATGTTCGTCTACATAAAAAGCGCACTGTTGGATTTTCCACGCCCGGCATTTCACTGAGAGTTTAAAATATAATGAATTCAGTATTGTTTAGGCATTCATGTATACGAGTAGATTCCAGCACATCAATCTACCCCAATGTGTCAAACTTTGATCGTTTTTCAACTTTAAAACAAACAGAATACGATTCATGTTCAATTGACAAAATTTGCCAGTTTTGGGTAGGTTGTGTGGCGTCTGTACTTAGCTTTTATATTTTGTTTTGTCTAATTAGGTTAAGGAAATTTAACTAGTACTTAGTTCAGTCCATATTAAGCTTTAGAAATACAGAAACGTGAAAGTAAATGGCCGTGTTACTAGCTAGATGTCGATCTCAATATGAATATAATCCTGAACAAATGTTGGCTATTGATCTCAAATAAAAAATTAAATTTTAAAAATGGCAGGTCATCAATGTAGTGTGAATAACAGCTCTTCCTTTGAAATGGTTTCGTTAGTTTTCTCTTAATTTCCAAATTTTAATAAAAGTCGATTAATACTTTGTTCACAAATACGCCGAAAGTATGCATCTCCACAAACAATTTTTTGTTTAAGTGATAACAAAAATTAAATCAAAAATTTAAAAAACCCCCACCGCAAAAAGTAAAACATTTAAAAAGTTCAAAATAATACTTTAGCCATGAAATTTTACTTCATGTCGGGGTACCTAGTAAGGAATGTTCCTAGTACTTGTAGGTATGTCGGTACTAATTTTAACGGTACCCCGACGTTACGTAAAATTTCATGGCTAAAGTATTATTTTTAACTTTTTAAATGTTTTACTTTTTTGCGGTAGGGGTTTTTTAAATTTTTAATTTAATTTCAATTTTTAAATTTTTAAACGCATTAATTTTGTTTTATAGAGTTTACAGTTATCAGAATTTTTTAGTGCATTGTATGTAGATTCAAATGGTGGTTAAAACGAATCCAAACACGACATATCTGCTATTATTTTGTCAAGAGTCTACCTACTGGTGTGCTGGATAGCCTGGCTGCAGCATCAGCTCACCCTGTTGCCATCAGTGCATTGTGTTTAGAATCAAATGCTGGTTGAAATTAATCCAAACACGTCATATCTGCTATTATTTTATTTATTTATTTATTTTATTTTATTAATTTTAGGAAACTTACAGCTATTACATTTCAATTAACAAAAATAATAAAAATAAGATGGCCAATTACAAGTTTCCACTTATAAACATGATGTATACACAATTTTAATTTTACCGTTGACAGCATTACATCCAACAATAACAAATAAAGTGCTCACGCGTCAAAGAAATATTTACTTAAGGTAAACGCAGGTATTAACGACCCCCTTAAGGCAATTTTAAAATCAACCATTTTTTTTTTGTATACTGGTTCCTCTAAACATGAATAGTTTAATTTTATATGCTAGTGTTATGTATAAAAAATGTATTTACTGAATCAAATACATTTAATTAAAGGATTATCTTGTAAAAAACAATTTTCAAAGTGACTTAGTCGATTGTTGCCATTACCGACCCATAAAAACGGCTGTGAAGCTATTAACGATTTTTATGCAGCTATTCCCGATCGTGTATGAGAGGTGGCCTTTTTCCAGCAATGGAATGTATTTAAGCTAGTGATGATGATGATTGATCTTAATAAAATAAAACAAAGTAAAAATGCAAATACTTATTTTTTTTTTATTATCGTTCATTTTCATTTCTTATTAAATACATTTTTAAATATTTAAATATAAAAAAAAATATTTAAACATAAAAAAAATAGTAGCCCACCGGTATCGGGAACAGGGTCTAAGGGTCAGGGCTCCTGGGAGAGGAATCGCCTAAAAATGCGCGCCGTGTCCAGAAGTACTGCTTTCTGAATCAAACCACCAGCTGCCTAACGAGAGCCTCTTTAGGTATTAGTCGAGGCTCTTTGCTAATAAGCCATTGGCAGACACGACTATCGGCACAATGATTTCTTAGTCCACATCCCACATGTCGACAACCTCGCGAGCCAAGTAAAGATACTTGATTTTCATATCTTGTTCGGCTTTCACGAGGTTCCCGTAATGTGGGACCGTTATGTCAACAAGCATTGCGCACCTCTCGGTTCAATCCATCACCACTATATCAGGCTTATTAGCCATGATAGTCCTTTCAGTGATGATGGATCGATCCCAATACAATGTAATATGACCATTTTCGAGAACTGGGTCGGGCACATACCTGTAGTACGGCACTTCCGATTCCACGAGGTTGTATTTTAGTGCAAGTTGCTAATGGATAACCCTGGCCACAAGGTTGTGTCTATGCAAGTACTCTTCATTAGCTAAGCGAGAACACCCAGAAATTATGTGTCGGATTGATTCTCCTGGACGGTGGCATGCCCGACAGATGTCAACCGTGCCATCCTTCACAATAAATCTCCAGTAGTTTCTCGTCATAATAACTTCATCCATAATTGCACAGACAAAACCTTCGGTTTCCCCAAAGAGGTCACCGAAACGTAGCCAGGACACGGACGCTAACTGGTCTACATCAGGCCCATGAAGGGCCCGGAAAAAGCGTCCGTGAAGCTCCTTGCTCTGCCACACTTCCTTGCGATCGTTAGTGTCAAGCACTACAGGTTTGCGCTAGTTCTCTTTTGCCAAAGAGAGCGGTGTGAGGCCTTTGCAAACCGCAACCACATCTCGATGCATCCCCACGTCGGCTTTTAGGAAATATTATCTGAGACTATATATCTCGCGATTGTGGAGAGACTTGCCATTTAAAAAGCCTCGACCTCCACATTTTCGCGGGATATACAGTCTCATAACCGACGATCGTGGGTGATGCATTCGATATGCGGTCAGCAGTGTGTGAACCCTCTTATCCAGGGTGTCAAGCTCTGTTTGAGTCCATTTGAGTATGCCGAAGGAGTACATCAAGACTGGCATGACCCAACCGTTGAAGGCGCGCACCTTGTTCCCGCCCGACAAAAGACTATTGAATACTTTTTTCAGGTGGCCAAAGAAACGCTCCCTCAACGATTGCTTCACATCAGCAGTGTTAATGTCCAACGCATCTGACATACCCAAATACATCTAGGTTTCGATTGGAGAGAGGGCTCTACGGTTTATGGAATCCGAATATAAATTTGTCCACACTGATAGCGCTACTGAAGGTTTCAGTTACCTTTAGTAGCTCCATCAGTTGTAAATTGTTGGGGGCAAAGAGCTTTAGATCATCCATGTAAAGAAGAACCTGACCTCCTCTCTTCAATCGATAGCCTAGACCTGAATTCTCCAGCAGTGTGCTTAGAGGATTCAAGGCTAAGCAGAACCAAAGTGGACTCAAACTGCCACCCTGGAATATGCCTCGCTCAATCCCAATCGGCTCGCTGTTCCTCTAAATCTGTTGACATCCTGGATAGCGAAAAACCGTCCTCCACTGCCCCATACACGTCCTCAGGAAGGCGCGTAGAGTTGGATGGTTTCGGAGGCATTATTGCAATGTCTGCATAAGTCAGTCTGTTAATTCGGATCTTTAATTATAAACTTTCTGTAGTTACGTGTGGCTTCTTAGATTTGATCCTGTATGACCAACATAAAACCCTCGGTTGCAGGAAACAATTCGCCTCGTGGAGTCATTCTTTCGACTTAATTTTATCGACGTGTGTCTGGCTCAGATAGGTTTATTATTATATTATTATCGTTATCTATACTTATAATAAATCTGTAGAAGTAAAATTTCTGTACATTGAAAATATAAAAAAAATAAATAGCAGGGGGTGTTACTAGACCGACACCGAACCCAAAAATATGATTAAAAAAATTTTTGTCTGTCTGTCTGTCTGTCTGTCTGTCTGTCTGTCTGTCTGTATGTTCAGGTATCACGCAAAAACTACCGGTTCGATTACGATGAAACTTGGTATACTTATTCTTTAGTTTCCTGGGCACCACACTGGGTACTTTTTATCCCGGAAAAGTATGTACAATAAAAAACAAACTTAATTTTGCGGTTCGATCCCTAGACCCGACTACTGTACCAACCGCAAATAATAAGTTTGTCGTAGGTTACGTCACCCGCAGTGGAGTTCACCAAGGGGCGCTGCATACGGCTAAGATATTTTTATATTTTATCTTAAGATACAATATCGCTCCCCATGCAATTCAATGGACTATCACACACTACGAAGATAATTATGCACATTGAATACCTATCTATTCAAAATTAATATTGGAAGATGATTGGTGATCGATACTGATGCCAAAAATGCAATTAGTGAATGTTTTGTCTTTCTGTCTGTATGTGCACGCATACTTCAAAAACTATTATAGGGATTTTAACCTAACTTGGTACGGTTGTAGGTAATCAATTATAATACGCCTGGGCAGGTTGATCTTAGTATCAGTTGTTTTACACATGGTCATCTGTACGGCGCTCTTTCCCGGGTCCGTAGTTCCAGAAATCTTTATGCATACATATCGGAAGGATCAACTTTGAAAGTAGTCTATCCGGAAGTATTATGCTAAAATTATTAGGTACGTTTATATATCAACGCACAGCCCCAACCGCTGGGTATTAGAGACATGAAACTTGAAGGGGTGTTCTTAGTGAAGAGTAAGTCTTCCATAAAAAACGATTTTTGAAAATTCAACCCATAGGGAAAACATAGGGGACGGAAGTTCGACATCCACGCGGGCGAAGCCGCGGGCAAAAGCTAGTTTTTAATAAAACAAATTAGGTAGTACTTTTGTGGCTCCATACTTCTGGAAAAAAATATAACTGTATGTTTTATGTTGTTTTAGCCAAGAAGTAGCATTTGTTGATATGTACCTATTATGTCATAAAAGTAGGTGAGAAAGTAAATAATCTTTATACGATCGGTAATAGCTTCTTATACTTGCTATTGCCGACCCTAGTGGGTCGGTAATAAAGTATGGAAGTATAAACATAAATTGTATTACCGACTCATAAAAAAATAGTTATTTTAATTCAATTGACCTTCGGACTATAAAATAGATTATAATTGTTTAATATCACCAAAAATATGAACATTATGCACACGGTTTAAACACAAAAACAATGATTTATTATTGTAACTATTCAATATCGATCCTCGAAAAATATCAAAACTTTGGTTATATTGACAACGCTAAAAGGTAACAACTAGACAAAATAGTTTAGTCGCTAATAGATTTTTATAAAGTCTGTTAGCTTAGATTTAAACTGGTCCATAAAAATACTTGTGTTAGTGTGATATAATAACATAAAAGAAAAATAAAACTAAAAGTTACGTTGCTGCCATTGCCGACTTAAGGGTCGTTGATAGCTGCCACGACTTAAACTGATGCAGCTAACACCGTCCCATTTTAATTTACAGTTTTATCGTTTCAAATTACTTTTCATTAATAAAATGTCATGATAAATCAAGAGTTGACACTTAAATGAATACATTTAGTAATATAAGATAAAGTATAGACGTCATTTGTTTGTATAAATGTCTTAAATAGAAAAGTCACGTACTTACTTGAAGGAACAAGGGAACAGTACGACAAGTCCTGCGTCCACGCTGCTTCGCAGTAACTGACGTATTTTATCTCTTCTTTGCACAGCTACTCACTCTAACGTAAAAGTATACGATGCACAAGGAATAAACGCGTGTGTAACTGTGCCTACCTATAGCTAGAATTGTTCTGGAAACGTAAAAATTTCGAGTTACTTTTATAGGTCGGTAATACCTGCAGATTTTCGATGGGTCGTTGATAGCTGCGTTTACCTTATATCCTTCTTTAACTTCTGGATACTAGTTGTAAACAAATCCAGCTCGACTTCCCGACAAACCGTGTTAAACATACGACAGGCTCTTAAAATATATGAGTTTTGCCGGTAGTTAGTTTTTGCACTAGGAGTATGAAGAAGTACATGTCTTCGAAAATATACAGACGGGACCCGAAGCCCAATCTTGGTTACCAGCTCAGGGACGTCAGTCGATCCGCTCAGAATACTAGATAAGAAAGCAAGATCTGCAATTTTCCTGCGCTCTTGTAGAGGAAGTATGTGTATTTTGTCAAGAGTCTACCTAAGGTGTGCTGGATAGCAAGGCTGCAGCATCAGCTCATCCAGTAGCCAACAGTGCATTGTGTGCAGAATCAAATGCAGGTTAAAATGAATCCAAACACGACATATGTGCTGTTATTTTCCCAAGAGTGTATTAATCTGCTAGATATCCTGGCTGTATCAGACCAAATACACCATAATGTTACTTATTAATATTACACACATGGGTGTTTGAAATTTTAAGGCACGTTTGTAAGTAAAGTTAATACCCATAGACGTCTAAAATAGCAACGGTAGCTAACACAAAAGAACTGATAACCTTGAAACGGCTGAACCGATTTTGATGAATTATGTCTAAAAACCATCGCAAGAAACCCTGCTTTCAAATAAAAAAATCCGCATCTAAATCGGTTCACTCGTTTGGGCACTACGGTGCCACAGACAGACAGACAGACACACACACATAGCGGTGAAACTTATAACACCCCTCTTTTTGCGTCGGGGGTTAAAAATGATGCATATTGAGGGTTAATAGTTTAACCGCATTTCATCAGCTACGTATAAGTTATTTGAATAGGGGGTGAGCAAAAAGGATTAAGGTTTTGCTGCAATTTGAAAACAAACATGTATCAGCCTGTTGTGTAGTAATTATCTGTGGCGCTCAACAATGTGCAAGAATAAAAACTAGACAGCACGGGCACGCGAGTAAATATTTGCATTGTGGCCTGTATGTGACACCATGACTCCTGACAAACGTCTAACAGTCAAAGTCAAAGTCAAATCATTTATTTCAATTAGGCCATTTAAAAGGCACTTTTGAACGTTAAACTTACAAGTTAAATAAAATATAATGATTCTAGTTGCCCCTTCCAAAAGGTAGTTTCGTATGGAGAAGAATAGGCAAGAAACTCCATACTTACTCTTTTAAAATAGTTTTTACAATATTTGTATACAATAAAAAATACATTATATGTGAATACGATGTACCTAGAATAAACAAAGTAAAAAATAAAAAAATAAATAAAAAATAACATATTATGCTAAGATAGATTAAGCATTTTAGTAGATAAGTACATAATTATGTGGATAGATACATGGTACTCTCACATTTACAAATATTAAAATCACGGATTATTATTTAACAAATCAAAAAAATATTAAATAAATAATAATAAAGAAAAATACACACCAGAATAGCGTGAGTGTTGAGAGCAAAATAAAGCAAATTAAATCATTAGAACAGAGAAACAGAGTTATATACACGCATGCCTAGCTTTAGAGTGCTACTACACGGTGCAAGTAGTTTGCGCATATAGAGGCACTTGTGCAAGTTGTATGCATCGTAAAATTTTCCGTTTAAAAATTTTTTTTAAAAAAATACAACCGACTTCAAAAAAACACTAACCGGTGTAAAATAACTCTAAATTCGGAAGTCGGTGGCCAATCAGAATGAGACCAAACCACCAAAGCCACAGACTTCCTAATTTAGAGTCGGTTGTATTTTTTGTAAAAAAGTTTTTTAGATGATATTATTTTTCATTTCTTTTAATACTACAATCAAACAAATAAACAGATTTCGATGAAATCAAAAAGAAAAATTCATGAACAAAAATGTTCATAAAACTAAAACTACCAGGCCAAACTATGTTAATGTTTTATGAGACCAAAAGACAACTATCCCATATCAAACTAAAAAAAAATCACGTAAATCGGTACGTAAATCCCAGCGTAATCGGTGCAGATACTTACAAAAAATGTTCAAAAATAAATTTAATGTTCGTCAAATAAAAACCGGCCCAAACTATGTTCAATTTTTATGGGACCACATGGCAACTATTTCTTATCGAACTAAAAAATAATCACGTAAATCGATTCAATCTCGAAGAAAATAGTAATCTCGAATTAATCAGTGTACGAACATAAAAAAAAACCTCCTCCTGAAGTCGGTTAAAAACATGTGCGGGTCTAGCGACCAAAGCGAGCCACCCGCGCAACTGGTCCGCGTACACTGTGGCGCGCGCGGGTCACTGGCGCATGTAGGTCTTGACCACAAGCAAATAACTTGTGCGTACTGCTTACGCAATTAGCCCCGGTCTTTATTTGCTCCAGTTATTTGCCTAACGTACAAGTACAAGCGAGTAACTTGAACAAGTAGCTTGCCCATATTACTCACGCGTGTAACCCGCATCTTTACTTACTCCAGCTACATGCACCGTTTACAAGCACCCAGTCTCTAACTGTGTTTAGGTACAACCATAGGCCAGCCTATCAAGCTAACCCAATGTGTGAAGTTTTTTTGATAGTTTTTCAACTTTATTACAGAAGAATAAGGTTCATGTTCAATTAGGATAGTTTAGGATAACTTTACGTGCTGGCGTGTGTCTGTACAGTGTACATTGTGCAATAAATAAAACTATCTACTTTTAAATGAGCAACATAAAACTTTAATTTTATGGAAATAAGCCTAAGGTGGTTGCGCACTTAAGTAATATGCTAAAAAATTATCTCTTCATTTTCAGTTATCTTTCTTCGTGATCCTGGCGGTTGCCTTCGCGGCGCCTGCGCCCGAACCAGGAGCGGCCTTCTTAACTCCTGCGGTGTACCGAGCCCCGCTTACGTATGGGCCGGCGCTGGGCTATGCGGCCCTGCCAGGTGGTCCACTGCAGTACAACGCCCAGTACATCGGCTCTTACCCCGCGGCACCAATCGCCTACAAGTACTACTGAACAGAGCAGTGACTGCTTGAAGGTTCTAAAATATTGGCAGTGATCCGTTTGGTACCTTATGAGCAATAAATGACCGTTCCGCCTACATTTTGTATTTTATTTGTGGTCTGAAAAGGACGGTGACCATTTTAAATTACAGATGACTTTTCTAGTTCCATAGGTCACCTCGAAAAACTAAGTGATATATATACCAACGACGCAAAAATGTTTGATGTCGTTGACTCACACTTATTTCAAGCCAAATTTGATCATATTATTTATTTAGAATCGTAAATGAACATAACACTTCAAAAGACCTAAGAAAATATTGAGACACCTAGTAAGGTAAGTACAATAAAAGTGCCTTTTGACCGAAAATTTTCAAAGAAAAAGTTATCCCGAATTTTGCTGGGTGAATTTGGTTAGTTTAGTTAGGTGACATAACATTACGTAAAGACACATTATAGTGTATGTTCTCATTGGATTGGGGTTCGGGAGGTGACACTGGCAGATACAAACATTGAAATAATATCTGCCTCTGACATTGAGCTCACGTAACCCTGCAGTGGAACTCAATATGAAACTGAATGTTTATGCATAACATTTTAATACAGATATATACGAGTATATTGCTATTCCAATACTTTCGGTTACACTAGAAGCTGATTCAACATTACTGAGAGAAGGTTTGATGATGGGCAAATGATGATATAATCTACGTTTAAGATGATATTTCTATGATGAAGTAACATATATGTATATACAATAATATTTTAATTAAATAAATTATAGTAAGTGATCACCTGTTATTTGTTGATTGTTGCGCTGAGTTAACTTAAGTTAAGTTAGCTTACTTTAATTTGTTTTGATAAAACGTAATTTTCCAGCTGAAAACATTGGTACACTATTAAATTAACATCCAACTGTAGATCTCACCAGTATCATATCATCAGTCCAAGGCTAAGTATAACTACTACTCGAACAATAGAAACATTATATCTACTTCCTATAAAATTTTGTCGCACAAAAACAAACCGTCAAGCAATAATATTGTGTCGCGTCTTACATGTAGATTAAGCTCAATAAAAAATAAATAAATGGTTATGCCATCGATTTGACAGCTGTCAAAATTCCGGAGCTTCCGTACAGACGTACGTGGGTAGCATTCATATAACGTTAAATTAAACAAACAGTTGCTATAAAAATTTATATTAAATCATGGTCAAACATTTGGTAGTCGGTATCATTGAGCAAGCAAGGGTGGTTCTGATGAGTTTATCAGCGGTAGTATGCGGAGTAGCCGTAGGGGTAGGCAGCTGCGGCATAGGGAGCGTAGGCCGCGGCGACGGGGGCGTAGCCAGCGTAGCCGTAGGGGTAAGCAGCTCCAGCGGAGTAGGCCACCAGCTGGGGTTCAGGCTTGGGGTTAGGGCTGGCGAAAGCCACGGCCAAGACGGCGAAGAGGGCGAACTGCAAACAGAAATACAACATCAATAATAAATGGACAACAACAAAATATAGTTTACTCAATGCCTTCCGAAGATGATAGCCCAATAGTTTGATAACGTATAAGTAAAACTTTAAACCCTTTAATTTTTTGTCGAAATCCCATTCTTACAAAAACAACCGTTAGACTTCGAAAAAGCATTTTCCTTAATGTTCATCGCTAATCAATACAAACTACAAATTATAATCGACTTCAGTGTAGTGATGACTTCAGTGGATTTAAACAAAACTGAAACAGACTGGGCCTAATATTCACGTAAATATGGTAAGCGCCTACGATTTAGTAAAATCATATATTTTGAACCAAAAACACCCGAGATTTTCTCCTTTTCCCGTTGGTAAGTGATACCATAAAACCACATTTTATGAGCAAAAAGACACCGGTCAAAAGCTCTGAAAATGGACTACGACATAGCCGAGTAAATATGAAGGTCCCCTTGTTACGAGAATGATATCTTTCGCTAACAAGATAAACGATACTAAAACGTCCTTTCATCGGTTTATTTGGAGATAAAATAATAATAATAATAATAATAATAATAATTTATTTATTCAGATAAGACATAACATTTAATTTAAAAACACTGAACCTCACACTAGGATACCCTGTGTCGTGAGGTCCAGTCTCTTCCATCACAAGATTCATTAATAATAAACATTAAAAACAAACAAACAAACAAAAAAAAGCGTACCAACGATTTGGGGTACTGTCGATACATTAGCCCGTCGATGGAACGTTTTCGATACAGCGACCATCGATGTAGTGATTGTCGATATTATGAACTAGCCCCACGATTAAACCTTCACTTACTGCACTCATGTTGGCAAATGAAGAGAAAACTAATTGAATGCAAGAATCGCCTAAGAAATTTTTGTATGTGCTGTTTACACCAAGAAAATTTTGGCAAGCAAAACTTGCGCAAAAGATCAAAATGTTACGTACTGTTTAGACCATGCAGGTAATTTATTGCTTCAATTTTATTGTATGCAACAGGCAAGAAACTTGTATCATGTAAATGGCGCTTAAACTCTTTTTTTTCAGGATTTTTGAAACATTGCATACCTTTTATTGCAAGTCATATGATGTTATGCATATTTTATTAGTGTGAACATTTCTCAAAAGCTTCTCAAGCTAACCTACCATCTTAAACTGGTCACAAATGAGTTTCTTTTCAGGTAAGAGTAGAAACATCGACTATAAAAACAAATATAATATAAAACAATTTGCCAGATAGATAACTTACCAATTTGAAGAACATGGTTGTTGAGTTACTTGGGATTGCTGTCACAAGTGATAATGTTAGCCGGTTGCTCCCGGCTTATATACAGATCTAAACGACCACGCCCCGATTAGCTGCCTTGTCGTTCTAAGATAAAAAGTGTCCTTGATCTTCAGTGTAATGAATGAATCTATGTACCTGCTCTTTATACATTGCCAATCGACATCCGCATTAGGCGGCATCCATCTCTATTGGTCCTATTGCGAAGGTATTCGTTACATTGTTGCTGCCTGTTATTAATAATCATAAATGTTCAAGGTATGTGAGCTTAAACTTGCTAATTTATGTAGAATAGATTTTCTTACACGAGTTATGTAAAACAGTCCTTATTCAAATTTAAGTATGTTGTCTAATCGGATGCAGTTCAGTCAATGTTGCCGTTAAAGGTTCTCGAATGATCAGTTCACTCAAGTTCTGTGGTGATTACTATTTCTTCAATATTTTTCTAGTGTGCCTACTAACTTTTATAAAAGTTTTGTGGAATGGTGCAATCGACAATATTCCTCATTTTTCGTGTATTTAGTGATAGCCAGCGGACGAGCGAGACGCTTCCAACAATACGTCATTTGTCAAATGAAGACAAGTAGTAGAATTTATGAGGAAACAGAATATTAATAAACATATACAATATAGATACAAACATACATACATTGCAGTCAAATACAAAAATCATAGTCCCTTCTTTTGCTACGCTGAAGTCGAGTAAAAAGAGGAAACAAACATGAAGCTCAAATAAAACAAACGGGTTTATAACATATTATATTGCATGAAATTAAAATAAAAGTAAATCACATATTTGGGCGTAACATTGAGGCATTCGTAACTATTTAGGGTCAGTAGTAACCGTAGCCGTAACTGTAGGGGGAGGCTCCGTAGGTGCCGTAGGATCCGTAGCCTACGGGGTTGGAATAGCCGGAGTAGCCTGAATAGCCGTAGTAGCCGGGGTAGCCTGACGAGTAGCCGCCGTAGCCTGAGTAGAGCTGAGGCCGCGCAAGAGCCAGCGCGAACACGGCGAACAAGATCATCTGGGAAATGAAGAAAAGCTTAAGAAATTGTAACAAAGCTTATTTCTAAGATATGTAAGATATATATAAGCGAAGTGTCCATACAACTCGATCCCTATCGGCTTCCTTTTAGAGGTTTGAATAAGCGAATCTACCGCTATTGAATAACCGCAACCAGACTCTAGTATTACCAAATATATAATAAGTATTTAGACCAAAGGTACCAGGGTGCTAGGTAGACCGATGACTTTAAGATAAAGGAAATGGTGATGCGTATACTAAGTTTAGCTATGGCTATAGCGTTATGGATTCCTTCATGGCCCTCACCTAGCATAGTACGTAATCCTAATAGAATGCGAGCTCAGCTTATACTGGTTTTGTAACCACTGGCTTACAGTTTACTGAAACTGTTTTAATTAAAGTAAATAAGTAAATAAACGACCTCTTTAATTTTCTAGGTCGAAAACGCTACTGCTGAGTCTTCTGGCCCCCTTTGGTATAAACTTATATAAACTGCAATTAATTGTTAGTAGGTACTTAAATAGTACTACTTTACACGTATCGTTATAATTTTGACAATTCATTCAATATATTTATATACTAGCTTTTGCCCGCGGCTTCGCCCGCGTGGATGTTGAACGTCCGTCCCCTAAGTTTTTCCTTTAAGGGCTGAATTTCCAAAAATCGTTTTTAGTGGATACTTACTCTTCACTAAGAACACCCCTTCAAGTTTCATGTCTCTAATACCAGCGGTTTGGGCTGTGCGTTGATATATAAACGTAATAATTTTAGCATAATAATTCCGGATAGACTACTTTCAAAGTTGATCCTTCCGGTATGTATGCATAAAGATTTCTGTAACCATTGACCCGGGAAAGAGCGCCGTACAAATGACCATGTGTAAAACAACTGAGACTAAGATCAACCTGCCCAGGCGTATTGATTACAACCGTACCAAGTTTGGTTAAAATCCCTAGAATAGTTTTTGAACTATGCGTGCACATACAGACAGACAGGCAGACAGACAAAACTTTTACTGATTGCATTTTTGGCATCAGTATCGATCACCAATCATCCTCCAATATTAATTTTGAATATATATTCAATATACATAATTATCTTCGTAGTGTGTGATAGCCCATTGAATTGTATAGCGAGCGATATTGTGTATCTTAAGATAAAATATTATAATATCTTAGCCGTGTGCCCCTTGGTGAACTCCACTGCGGGTGACGTAACCTACGTCAAACTTATTATTTGCGGTTAGTACAGTAGTCGGGTCTAGGGATCGAACCGCAAAATTAAGTTCGTTTTTCCGGGATAAAAAGTACCTAGTGTGGTGCCCAGGATATTAAAGAATAAGTATACCAAGTTTCATCGTAATCGAACCGGTAGTTTTTGCGTGATACCTGAACATACAGACAGACAGACAGACAAAAATTTTTTTAATCATATTTTTGGGTTCTGTGTCGGTCTAGTAACACGGGGGTGTTACTAGACCGACACCGAACCCAAAAAAACTTTTTTACAAAAAAAAACCACCGTCTTCTTAAAAAACACTAGCAGGTGAAAAATAACTCCAGTTTCGGAAGTCGGTGGCCATTAATGAACGAAATAAAACCACCAAAGCTACAGACTTCCGAAACTGGAGTTATTTTTCACCTGTTAGTGTTTTTTTAAGAAGTCGGTGGTTTATTTTTGCAAAAAGTTTTTATTACACCCTGCAATGTGTAGATACATACATCACTGTCAAAATCATAACGTCGGATAACAACCACACATATTATAACAATAATAAAAATGTTTACAAAACTGTTTAAAAATATTATTATTTAGGTTTTTATATGACGTGGAATTTTATTTAAAATAATTGTAGCCATTCTATATACTTTTACGAAGGAGCGCTGTTTTACTGCGATCAACACAAATAATATTCGAGTCTCTAATCCTTAACCGTGGGTTAGATGGGACTCTTACGTCGAAAAGTTGTGGGTTGGTCTTAACAAACACTGCCTAATCACGGTTACACCCCTTGGACAGTCAATATTGGTTTTAATGTTAAATTAGCGACAACCCCATGGCCTATGATCCCTTCTAAAAGGGACCTTAGTAGAGACTCGAAGAACAGAACGAAGACTAGCATAGCAATTTCAAATACTTAGTACTTTATCTTCATTTCGTAACAATCAATCAATTTGGATCAACAACAACCTCAACAATCAAGACCTTTTTTTTAGGGGTGGAAAATCCTCATGGATGTCCCCCGGAGGCGGAGGGGTCTGTCAGACTCTTACTGACTAAAAACCACCCCGTGTTCCTTCTCACACCTGCGCCGGGGGTCACGGGAACAGAAGATACTTCCGCGACCCCCGACTGGTGCCGGCCCCGCGGGCCTCGCCAAGTCAGCGAGGGGAGTGAGGTGTTAGACTGCCCTCGCGACGTCTAAGAGGGGCGCGCGTGAACACGACGCGCCGCCACCTCGGGTCCATGTACGTGGGGGCGGCGGACATCCCCGCGTCCGTCGCCCTGGACCCATTTAGGGGGGCTGGAAGAGGGCGTTGTCCGCCCTCCGCCTGCGCCCGGTGCGTCTGCTGCGGGCCGGGTGAGTGGAAGTAATCTCCCTCTCCCTTTCCGCAGCCTCCTTCTGCGAGAACAATCAAGACCTTTCCCTAGCCTTTTCCCAATTATGTTGGGGTCGGCTTCTAATCTAATTGGATTCAGCTGGATACCAGTGTTTTACGTGAAGCGACCTGCCTTTCAGACCTCCACAACCCAGTTACCTACTGGGCTACACGGTAACCCTTGGTTGGACTGGTCAGTTTTCGGCTTCGACTGCTTGTTACGGCTGTCAAAGTTCTACGAATGACAATCAGGACAAACAGCTTTACGTACTTTCCGAGGCACGGGATGTTAGTGATATCTAAGATAAACTTTAGAAAGTACCTACATATAAATTGAAAAAGTTGCCCAGATTCGAAACCACAACCTCTTACATGAGAGGCGGACACCTTACCACTGGAGATCACGACATTGACAAGTGTCTCAAAGTTGCATGATCTTTATTTGTAAATTGTTTATTTTCTATAGCGATAAGGTATAATACTGCTCTCGACAAAAAAAAAATGCTATACCAGATACTTGAGTGGATACTTTGTGGTAGATGCTTGAGTGGGGTATATTGACTCTAATCTAAGCGACGCGTTTTTGTTTTGGACAACCACGCGAATGAAGTCGCGGGCGCAGCTAGTTTTATAATATTAGTAGGATTTAAAACACCATCGTTTAAAAAAAGTTCGTCATAATGCGACTTTAGTGTGATGTTATTAGTGTCTATAAATACCTCAGTTTAAATATCCGCAAACAACAAACCGTTCTCTCTCCCATTTTTTTTACTCTCAGTTATTAATTTTGCTAATTCACTTTAGACATTGGCAGAATAGTCGACACCGGCTCTGTTTGCCATAATAAAAAATAAAATAGAATAGAACAAACCGTTCTAGTTTTTAACCGACTTCAAAAAAAGGAGGAGGTTCTCGATTCGGTTGTATATTTTTTTTTTTTTTTTTAGGGTTTGTTACCTCAGTACTCCGTCATTTATGGACCGATTTTCAAAATTCTTTTTTTGTTTGATAGGGTATACTAACAGATTGGTCTTATTTGTATCAAAACTCATACCTGATCAGGGATCTTCGAGGAATTGAGGGAACTCCTCAAAAAATATAGGCACACATGCACCGATTTCAACATTTTTAGTAACAAATCAAGCATTTTCATTTAGAAAGTATCATTTGGTGAAGAAAAACTGATGAAGAAGACAGGCAACGGAACTCTTCAACGCATAACAGCAAATTATTCGCGATTGCTATAGTCAGATGTCTATGCTGAGCTTTTGTATTTCCACAACATAACATTACGCCATTCTATTTTAAAAGGGGCCAGCAGAGATGTACAGATTAATGTTTAGAGATAGAACTTCTTTAGCAATTGTTATCCAATTTCAATGATTCTTTCAAGTTTTGAAAGACTTTCTTTGCATACAAAGAAACTAAAAATTACAAAATAAAAACTTTTTTACAAAAAAAACAACCGACTTCTTAAAAAAAAACTAACAGGTGAAAAATAACTACAGTTTCGGAAGTCGGTGGCCAATAATGAACATAACAAAACCACCAAAGCCACAGACTTCCGAAACTGGAGTTATTTTTCACCTGTTAGTTTTTTTTTAAGAACTCGGTTGTTTTTTTGTAAAAAGTTTTAAGTCAACTAAAAGATGTAGGGACTACTGTACGTACCAAGGTGCCTAATTGTAGTCACTGCTCTTTCTATATTAATCTGCACACTAGACTTAACCAAAGTACGGAAGTCAACGACTCCGCACGTCATGAGTCAGGTGGCCATAACAGGCCTTAGAATAGTTAGCCAGCAAAACAAAGCGTCCCCTAATCTACAAAATTGGCTAAATCCGAGGACCTAATAATATGCGGTAATAGGCTAATGCCCGAAACATATCGACGATTTTAATGAGCGTGGAGGTAATCATGCCTGATGTTTTTGGGAATTAGGCTTAAATCTATTAACAGATATAAGCCTGCAGTAATCTATAACCCCTTCAGTTCATAAACGTGGAGTTAGATTACTACCTCCGGATTTACCATACATTTCCATGTATTTAGTTTGGCAAAACTATATAGAGGTACGAGGAACAAGGCGTATAGTTCCGCATCTCCCATAGAAAAGGAAAAAGCGACGCGGCGGTTATTGTCGGGATCTTATATACGTTCAATCGCGCGGATAACTTTAACATCGCGATGTAGGACGTCAGTCGTTAGTTCGTATGTGGAAAAATAGATGTCGCTACAACTTTATTTCATGTTTATTTTGAGGGGGTTGTTTAATTGTTCACAAAATTACTATGTTGCTTCTAATTTCCAAATCTGTAAAAGCCATTTTATCTTTGTTTTGTTTTTCTATATCGCACGCCGTTCATGTTTGTATATCTGTTTTATATTATGTGGAAAATTTTATTGGTTATACATTTGTATTCCTTTTATAGTTTTTAGTTCCTTAACAAACAACATCAACGCAGTAAAATATTATGTAAGATATCTTCCTTCAACTTTAACGAATAATTTGATATTTTCTCAGAAATTTGTCGTGAGCTCAGTATGAATATGTTATCAACTGTCTGTGTTTGTGACATATGCTTACGAAGATGAAAAACATATTTTATTTCATATTTTATTTTTCATCAATCGGATACTGGGGATGAATACTACTCAAACTCGCTATACAATAGCTCGGTAGAATAGTATAGAATAAAATACTCTTTTTTGTACACCATAAAAACTTACAAATTATAACTTAAAGGGCTACAAACGGTGATACAATTGGCGGCCTTATCGCTAAAAGCGATCTCTTACAGACAACCTTTGGATAGACTTGATAGTGGAGGAGAAAAGATGAGTAGGCAGTGTGTGGTGTACTATTTACATAAATATATACCATAGAAGACAATTTGAATATACATATATAATAAGTATAATTAAGAAGAGAAAAACATAAATACAAATCATTTACAGAGTAACGAACAGTTATATTAAGACGTGTTAGGTCTTTAAGCATATTTTTGAATGATTGTAATGTTTGAGCTTGTCTCACTGACACAGGCAAAGATTTCAATGAGACACCCTGTGTACCTTTGGTCTAAATACCTGTAGTATATTTTGCAATAGGTAAGCCACTTTGCCACTATATAATATAATATAGTAATATTCCACAACACAACGCCATCTAGTCCCAAGCTAAACAGAGCTTGTGTTATGGGTACTAAACGGCTGATAAACATACTTATTTATTTCTAAATATATTATCATACATCTCATCACACAAGCATTTGTCCTGGGTGGGAATCGAACCCACGATCTCCGGCGTAGCGGTCAGGGCTTTTAACTATTAGACCAACTGATTACAGGCCAGTGAAATATAATATGTAATAGGGAGGAAGCCGGAGGAGGCCGATGCACGTATTCAGGATCAGAGAAATAAGAGATGGATAAAACTCAAAACACATTACCTCACCCGGAAATTAAACCTAAAACTTTATGCTTGGCAAGTAACACTTGCAATGACTGCGCCAATGAGGCAGTCAATGAATATTTGCATTCATAGGGCAAAAATAAATGTCCATGCGAAATACTCGTAGAACCTGCGATGATACGCATGACTATCGTATTTTTAATAACAGACAAGAGTTTACTGCTGCTTATATTTATGATGTATAAGAAATAAAAAAAATGTAAAATATTAAATTTTAGCACAAGGTTTTACATAACTAGAAACTGTACTCACCAGTTTGGCAAACATTTTGATATGAGATTGTATTTATTAATGTTTTTAAAAGTCCTGGTGACTCCCGATATACTGCCTTTAGTTTAGCACTCGTACTGTTTTTATTTTAAGTCCTCCCTCAACATTTATAGGTGGCTCATGTCCTTGGACACACAAACAATAACGGAAAACCTATACTTACAAATGATTCTGTTGGGAATCAATGTAAATTATGAGCACAGACAAACGTGCTGGAGACGCGCTCCCCATCACCAAGTAGGCCGCCTTTGTTTATACAAAAGCTAACACACACACACAAACTTAAAAGAATAAATTATGCATCGTCTCATTTTTATTGCTTTTAGAGCATACCTACTAGGCAGGCAATTTGTGTTTTATTTAGTCACATTGAGTGACTTAGCTCGTCCTCACAGAGTTTGTACATAAAGGGACAAATGTGTTGTCGCTTCCAAAGCTTCTATCGTTCAACGTAATGTTATTATTAACAATACAGTTTCCTTACAAGGCGAGTCAGGATGTGAATATTCTATAGAACATAAGGATCATCGACCTCAGCGGGCGCCCTCGCTTGGAGTTGACATATTGTGATCGTAGCAAAATAGATTATGTATTACAAAGATCAAGGCTAATATTTTGTTATATAAGCTTCGCATCGGTAAAGCATGGTATGATTCAGTACATTGCATCGTTATAATAACAACACTCAACATGTTCGCTAAATTTGTAAGTCTTGGCATCCCGTTTGGAATCATTAAAACATTAGGAAACTTTGATATTCCAACTTCTTTGAAAAGAGAACAAAACTTAGATAACTTTTTATTTAAGAAACAATTAAAGTTGGAACGGGCTGAAACTTTCCCCTGTAATAATGCTGTAACTAAGTTCATTCCTAGTAAAAGTCGTGAAAGTCGTCAAGATGTCCCGATATTCTAGATAAAGTTTTTGAAGTGGATTTCATTCACACAGTAAACTTTACATTATATTAAAGTTTTGATTGCTCCTGAAAGTTCAGTGTCCGTTTAAGTTACATAGACACATTTTTTTAACTTAATTATTAACGAGATAAACGGCCAGCCTCAAACTTCAAACATAATTGAGTGAAGCTATGTATATTTTTAGTAGATCAACTGTCAACGTACTTGAATTCTTTATCTTAATCATATTTAGAAGACCACTGACAACCAGCGCTGTGTATTGGGTCACCAATAGCTACTGATATAAACAGTAGTTTGTTATTTGGACGTCAAAACACGTTGTATATGCTTGATCTAATTCTATTGTAATTATCTTGTGCTATTGTTCACAGTTCGCCCTCTTCGCTCTGCTTGCGGTGGCGTTCGCTGCACCGAACCCGAAGCCCCAGCTCCTAGCCTACTCCACCGGAGTGGACTACGCGGGCTACTACCCAGCAGCCGGCGTAGTGCCGTACTCGGCGTACTCCCCGTACGCGTACTCCGCGTACTCTGCCGTTCCCGGTGCCGTCTACCTTCGGTAAACCACAGCCAACCGGATCGTTCCAAACAACCACTGACCACAATTAAATTCTAATATGGATTCTACGATTGTATAACAGTTAAATTCTCAGTATTTTCAAGCGAATAAAGTTCAACCCAACAAATATTAGTTTGACTTTCTAACTCTGTGGATACCAAGCCGTATATGAAGCTCATATTGATCTTTCAGGCACGAGTAAGCTTCAGTAAGTAGTGGCAGTTCATAATTATGCGCATATACCTACTTATTACTACTAACTTATTATTATTGACTGGCTTGTTAGTCTAGTACCTAGTTAGTGGCCCTGACTGCTATGCCGGAGGTCGTGGGTTCGATTCCCACCCTGGACAAATGTTTGTGTGATGAGCATGATCATTTGTTCTGTATCTGGGTGTAATCTATCTATAATATGTATGTATTTAGAAGTATATGAGTATGTTTATCAGCTGTTTAGTACCCATAACACAAGCTCTGCTTAGCTTGGTACAAGATGGCGTTACTAAAAGGTGGAACAAAGTTTGCCGGGGCAGCTAGTTAAAAATAAATTAGTCCAATTAAACATAACTACGAATAAGTCCAGTTTAATTTGTATGAATTTTAAGTCCAAGACTCTCTACGATTTCGTTTACTGATATCAAAGATGTCCAAGACAAACTTAGAAAATACAGATTAAAAAAGTCACGTAAACAGAATAGAATATAGCTATGCTGCTTTCAGACTACTAACTGTACCCATACACTATTGATTGCTGCGAACTAGCTGTTTACAGCTCTTTCTGGTCTACCTACGATTGGTTAATTTTCAAACAAAATAGACGCAAACATCTTCCGACGAGTAATTCGACACTCAATTTACTGACCTATGAACACTTAATTACTTATTTTTTTATCAAATTTCTCATCTATTATTTTTAGATTCAGAACCCAAGGTAATAAAAGTAGTTATATAATGTTACTAGCTTCTGCCCGCGACTTCGTTAGCGTAAAGTTTTGATAACGCATTGCATCGCCTTATACTCTTTTAAACTACGGAAGCTTTATTCCGCTTGCAACATTTCTTATTGCTGCTCCGCTCCTATTGGTCATAGCGTGATGTTATATAGCCTTCCTCGATAAATGGACTACCCAACACAAAAAGATTTCTGAGATTAGCGCGTTCAACCAAACAAACAAACAAACAAACTCTTCTGCTTTATAATATTAGTATAGATTTAACCAGTCATAAACAACGACTCGAGTCACAACTAGGACAACACACTAACTGTCATCTTTCACTGTCTCTGGAATAAAGTCAAAGAGCCGGAAAAATGTTTAAACGTAGAGGAGACGTAGATTGATAATCGCCACCCCCCGACACACGAGGGCAGGTTTTAATAAGTTTGTGCAGACTAGCGGAATGAATTCTTGAATACTTGGTGCTCAGACCATCACACAGATGTTTTTCTGGGTTGTTTGTTACGCAACTCCTTTCCAGCTAAAGCACCGGAAGTGGTTTTTCACCAAAGAGATTTAAAAGACTAGAGAGCGGGCATGTCAAGGAAATGTCATAGAAAAACTTTGATCCCTTGTCTCAGTAACGCCATCTAGAATAAAATATGAATATTGGAGCGGCAGCGGAGCGTACTAAAAAAAACTCAAAGACTTGTGTGACCGACAGGACACACTTTTTCGGACGAAAATTTTGTTTGTGATGTCTATAAGTATTGAATGTCTTTGTTTTTCACGCTCAAAAAGTGCTTATTCTCAGTTTTATTAGAATTAATGTTTTCTTTCATTTTAACGATATAACCTTATTCTTACTATTGGTATGTGTACAATGAAGAAACCTTAAAAAAGTCATATACCTCTCTGTTCCCAATAAGCAAACTAGGGCGGGCCTTTAAAGAAATCCAATTAACATTTTGGTAATGTGAGCTCGTAAACAACTTTTATTTATATTGGCAACTTTCGCCTTGTCGCCTAAGCAACAGGAATTTTAGTGGTCTTTAATCGCTGTTTTATCGCTGCACATACTAATCGTCTAGTTAACATAGATATTTCGAAGCAGCATTGTTTAATTATTACGAATGCAATAAATAAGATAAGTCCTGTATATTTAGACTTCATTCTAGATCAGACATCAGCTTCTCACATTGCTTCAAAGTAAACAAATGATATGTAAAACCTAGAATAAGCTTGTCTTTGTGAGGAAAAATAAACATTTATTATTTTATTATATTCCGCATTTTGCCACTGGTCATTAAATTTTATACTGGCAACACCGTAATTTGGTTCGTTTCAATCATGTTAAATAGACCTGATTCTACAACTACACATATACACTTCTGGACACATCTATTGGCCCACCTTGTATTTTCAGTTTCGTTTGGTCCTAGCTAAAATTTTATATTAGGTCGAGCAAAAAGTTTTTATGCAGTTTTGAACGTGGCACATTCACAATTTCATTCAATAGTCTGTTTTTTGAATTTCGAACACAGAATTGAAAGAAACAAAAGACAATTTGGAGCCTGTTTGTTGATATCAAACAATCGAATACTAAGAAAACTTGGTTTTATTGGTTTACTTGGATTTAATTCTTGAAAAAGTGATTGATATCTTTGGTTTTGCAACAAACATTACTTATTCTTAACATTAAGGTGAGGTTCTATCAATAATCTATAGATACTTCACCTGAAGTCGCCGCCCAAGCTGTGGCACTTATTCAGGCCGGACACAGCCAAAGAAACGTAAGTGCTCAACTTAATTTAAGTCGATCTGCGGTCCGAAATGTTTATCGGAGGTACCTAGAGACTGGCGGCTTTGTTCGTCGCCAAGGAAGGCCACGATCTCGGGTCACAACTGAAAGGCAGGATCGATTCATTGTGACGACCAGCTTGAGAAATCGTCACCTTACCTCCATTGAGATACAAAACCAACTTCGCGACTTCCACGGAGTATCTGTGAGCGCTCGAACTATTCGGAGAAGGTTAAAAGAACGCGATATGGTACCACACAAGCCAGCTAATGGGCCCAAACTAACGCGAGCCCACCGATCAGCGCGCCTTCATTTCGCACGCAGTCATTTAAATTGGACACAGCAACATTGGAGCCGTGTACTCTTTTCTGATGTGTCTAAAATTGTGTTACATGGCAATGATGGAAGGAAGAAGGTCTACCGACGTAAGGGAGGGCGTATCGCACAATGCTGCTTTGAAGAGAGGGTTGCTTATGGCGGTGGCTCATGGACTGTCTGGGGCGGTATATCCGCGAGCGGCAAAACTCAACTTGAGGTTGTTACAGGACCACGGCTGCCAACATTAAATGCTGAAAGGTACATTCGTGAGTGCTTAGAACCTCACGTGATACCATACGCGGACTATGTGGGCCCAAATTTCCTCTTTATGCATTATAATGCAAGAGCCCATGCGGCCGGCATCGTCAGGGAATATCTTCGGGATGTGAACATCACAGTTATGGACTGGCCAGCCAGAAGCCCAGACATGAACCTCATTGAGCACATGTGGGACGAGCTAAAAAGACGTGTTAGTGCTCGTCAGCCAGTTGCCCAGACGATGCGGGAGTTGAAAACTGCCATAGAAGAGGAATGGGAGATGATCCCTAAAAATTTGATAGAGCGGTTGATAAACTCTATGCCTAATCGTATGAGAGCTGTGGTGGATGCCCATGGAGGCAACACGCGTTATTAAATTAAACCTTTATTTGATAAAACATGTTTTTTATTCAAAAATCAATTGCCTTTAACAAGGCGCATATCCGACTTGTTAGGCGTAGCTCCATGTCGTATGGTATTCTGAATTCAAATTTAAAACAATACGATCGAAAAAGATGGTAAAATGAATCAGGTTTAAAACTGCATCAACAGTTTTTGTTCAATCTAGCAATCATATTTCGGTAGGGGCCATCTAAACCTAAACTCTAAGGTGGGCCAATAGATGTGTCCAGAAGTGTATAATAACACTTTAATATAATAATACACTGATAGCATGTTATGCAATGGAGCCGGCTTAATTAACAATATTTATGTAAGTACCTATAAAATAATCAACGGTTTAATACTGTCATTGTACAGTCACGGTTAAAATAAGTTCACCACTTATGTGTCTGTTTTTCCGTACCATTCACGATATTGCGTGCTTTTCCGACTCTATAATTATTATTGTCAAAGGATGACACACAGTTACTTGTGAAAAATGTTAGATAAATCTATGGAATCTTTAAAGTATGCACAGACGATCGAACTTGGTTCGGAACGGACCACGAACATGTTCCGCTTCGAACCAAATTCAATCGTGTGGCGCACGGTCCGCCGGACATTATTATTATTAATATCGGTACGGCTGGTTCGGAGCGCTCGCACATCGAACGCGGTGCGTTCCGAACCGAACCGATCGTGTGGACGGCGCACCGGACCAAATGTTGGTCCAGTCGCTATTGTGCCACCGTACGTGCAACATCAAGATCAAGATCAAACAATTCAATAAATGCTTCGGAACTCATTCGAAGATACCTATATACGAAAATCTTTATCATCGAGATCTTTAATGAGATATATGTTGATATTGCAAAAGAGACCGAAAGTAGAATAAATGCTGTAGAAATGCGTTCCTTGCGAAGTATGTGTGGTCTAACAATGAATGACAGATTGAGGAATGATGTGATAAAGCAACGTTGTGGTTTAAAAGAGGATGTTGTAACAAAAATTTAAAAGAGTATGCTTAGATGGTTTGGTCACGTTTAAAGGATGGATGAAAGGCGACTAACGAACGGTATTTACAAGGCAGATGTATGTGGGAACACCGGGAGGGGACGCCCTAGAAGGACATACAAAGACCTTATTGGTGAGGTTCTTCAGAAAGGTCAGGTGCGTAGTACTCGCAACCGGCGTGTGTGTATGACAATATAAATGAATGTAAACGAAGCAAAAGAAGTATGTAAGAACCGTAGCATATGGCGCTCTGTAGTTTCTGCCTACCCCCATGGGAAAAAGGCGTGAGTTTATGTATGTATGTGTATATATATATAAATTGTTGTCTGTTTCTGAGATAAAATTTTGCCCATTCTTTTCTTCTTTTTCGTTCATTATGTAATGGCGATGTAGCAGTGATAGTTGCCGCAACTAATGCTATTTTGGCCTGTTTTGATAGAATAGGCGGCATGTCGAGGAGACGTGTTCACGCAATGCTAGCACATAACCGACTGGACGGTTCGGAGTCTGGTGCGCTTGTCTGTTGTGTAGACCGCACCGTACGGTTCGTGGTCCGGTCCGAACCAAGTTCGATCGTCTGTGAATACTTTTAAGTACTTTATAACTGAGATATAAAATGGCCAGACTACTAAAAGAGTTTCAGTTTTGATGTCAACTAGATATCGGTGGAAGGTTAGGGTTACATTAATCTTTGCTTTTAAGATATTTAATAAAGTTGAGTACGCACATCTACCCACATCGAAGCTCCAGAAGGTATTGTATGCCCTGACTTGATAAAGGAATTGGTAACTAACGAAAGTATTAATGATACGACTGTACATAGGTATACAAATAAAGTACCAACGTTATGATAATGGATTATAATAGTTATGAATACACAATGATCCTTTGAGTATTAATAAACCTTAACACTTTTGCACTGGCTCGAGTCTGCTATTGCAATCGTGTCTCAATGACCGGTCATTGATCGAATATTTGACAACTTTGACAGTTTTTGTATGGGAAATGTGTCATAAGTTTGACGTTATGCGTCAAAAATCGATCATTGCCCGGTCATTGAGACACGATTGCAATAGCGAGATTTCGACCCCCTGAATCCATGCAAAAGAAGGTCTGAATCAAATTCAGACTATCATTCAATTTTGACTGGCCTGTCGGTTTCGTGCTATGCCGGAGACCAATGTTTGTGTGATGAGCACGATCATAAATTGTTCTGTGTTTGGATATAATTTGACTGGCCTGTTGGTCTAGTAGTTAGTGACCCTGACTGCTATGCCGGAGGTCGTGTGTTCGATTCCCACCCAGAACAAATGTTTGTGTGATGAGCACGATCATTTGTTCTGTGTCTGGGTGTAATTTATCTATAATATAACTATAGTGGTGTATATTATAACTATAGTGTACATATTTAAGTATTGATACCAAACATATATTAGTATTGCTTACTTTATTTTCTTTTTTTTTTCATTTTAAATTGCACCTACCACTGCTTTTCTCTGCATCACCTGAAGGTTGATGGTAGAAAATGCCTATAGCATTAAATCCGCCTTTGTACATTAGTGTGCTTGAAGTTTTAAATAAATGAATAATATGTCTGTATTTAGAAATATATAAGTATGTTTCTCAGCTGTTTAGTACCCAAGCTCTCAAGCTTAAATTGGAACTAAATTGCGTTGTGTGAAAAAGTTGTGGAATATTGTGGAATTTATCTATTATACCTACGTAAGTATCTATAAATATAAGTATGTTTATCAGTTGTCTAGTACTCATAGCACAAGCTCTGCTTAGTTTGTGGGACTAGATGGCAGTGCGTGAAAGTTGTTGAATATTTATTTATTTTAAATGCCTACTAACTTTAACCTAAAACAATGTTATCTCGATTATTATTTCCCTTCCACTCTGAGTGGCCATTGTATTGTGTATTTTACTTACCACAGAATTAACAAGAACATTATTACAAAATATGCTTTTACCAAAACTTAATCCCTAGTTCATTTATTATAACTTTTAGATAGTTTCATGATAGTATCTCTGTTAAGTGTCTATGTTTTTATTTTTTATTTTTTTAACTTGAACTTGAAAGTGAAGTGATGTCCTGGCGTCTGTACAACACGTTTAAAACGCGAAAATAGCTATTCAGTATCATCTTTATAATGTTTTTCATTGACCTTGTTTCCGACTTCATTTTCATAAACAAGTTAAGAAAATAAAAACTTAAACAAACTTATTAACAACTGCAAACCTTCCTTAATGGCCACGCGTCTAACGAATTGGTGATCGCATTATACATACCAGCTGCGCACAACACAAAATGTCATTTGTTGAGAAGTACCTACCTGAAATATAACCTTGAACTTTACATACAATAGTAGTAGACACCTAACTACGCACTTCCCCGATAATATTACTGACAACAGTGACAACGTTAAAGCTTAGTAGCCCATTGTAACAGCTGATATCATAAGTAAGCCATTGTTCTTTTACAAACATGGCCAATGTAGCTCTGGCTAAACTTGGACATACATATACAGTACTTAGGTAATTGATGTCTCCATTCATTGGACTGCAATGTTTTTTTTTATAGTTTTATTGTATACAGTGTAGTACTGTTTTGGTATGACAAGTCACATGCAAGTGGTCTTCTTATGGCGGGAATAAATGCCTTGGAAATGTAACGGGACTATTTTGTGGAAATTCTGTTTTTTAAAATGGAATTTTCGAATGTAACGAACATAATAGAATAATGTTTTTTGTTTTTTTTTTATGACATTAAATACTCATTTTTTCGCCCTAATACCTATGTCATTAATTTGATAATTGTAAAAGGCTCGGGTGTCTTTTTGGTTTATAGTTTTGGTTAGAGTAATTATTTTATTCAACAAGGTTGTAGTAAGATTAATTTAATTACTTTTTGTTTGTAGAAAAAGTCCTAATTCTACACCGCATTTTGTAAAAACGAGCGCTTTGCAACTATAATTATCAAATATACAAGATCCGAATTATTACTTTTTGCCCAACAAATATTAACATATTACCTAGTTACGGACCAGTACAAGATAAAAAAAACAATGTAGGTAGGTATCATAAGTATTATTGGACAACACTGCAAAAAAATCAGCAAAAAATTTATCACATTAGCTCCATTTCGAATCTATGTACCGGACTTTTAGCGAGAGAATTAATTATATCTTACGCAATATGCTTAAAGCTGTACTTTATCAAAAGACTAGCGGACGACACGCGTTTTCACCCGGGATTCAATACAAAAATAAAATGTAGCCTATCTCACCTGGAGATATTGTGCTTCCCTACGGTAAAAGAATTTTCAAATCGTTCTAGTAGTTTTTAAGTTTATTCGTTACATACATTCCTCGTTATAATATTATTATATTTATATATTATATTTTAAGTATAGATTCCATCTGGTAGCTCATTGAATGTCAATAGAAAAAACGCACGGGCATTCTAAGCTATTGGTTATCTTGGTTTCAAAGAGGCCACTTTTGAACGGGTGTGTAATATATGACATAACAACAGATGATATATTATCACTTGAAATAACGTTCACATGATATAATTTTCATATTCTATAAATACAAATAACCTAATTTCATGTGATCTAATATAACATTTCATATAAACTTCTATTGCTCTAATAACATTTAGTATAACGTTAATTTCATATAATTTTCAATTAGTATATTGCTCTTTTTATATAACTTTCTAATGACCTAATTTTCATATTTACTCATTTTCGGCCCAAATTCTGTAGTGAATAAGTAAATATCAGAAAACATCATACTGTAATAACCTCATCTAACCTAAATGATTCACCAACAATAGAAGAGATCTGGCGCTCGGCGGCCGCTGCCGCGGCACAATCGCTCGCCTTCGCGCGTTAATGGTCATGGTTCTAACCTAACCTAACCCACATGATTCACCAACAATAGAAGGGATCTGGCGCTTAGCGGCCACTACCGCGGCACGCCCGCTCGCCTTCGCGCGCTAATGGTCATGGTTCTAACCTAACCTAACCCACATGATTCACCAACAATAGACGTTTCAAAATTATATTAAACGTTACTAAAGAATTTAAACATTATACTACCTAAATATTATAACAACGAGGAGAAGGGGTCCTCAACAAAATTAGGGAAGCAGTGAACGCAAAGGATGACTGGATAAAGGTGGAAAGAGTTAGAAAGGCAAAGAACAGGAAGGTAATAATGAGCTTTGAGACTAAAGAAGATAGGGACAAAGTTAAGGACAGACTGAAGAAGAACGGAACTGACCTCACCGTGGAGGAAGTGAAGAACAGGGACCCACTGCTGATCCTTAGGGACGTCCTTTCAGTCCACACTGATGAGGAGGTGCTTAAGGCTTTCAGAAACCAGAACCCGAGCGTCTTTCACGACCTCGACGGTGATGCAGACAGGATAGAGGTCAAATATAGGAAGAGAGCCAGAAACCCATTAACTGCACATATAGTACTCAGCACCTCACCCAGTATCTGGAGGCGGGCAACAAAAAGGGGACACATTTACATAGATCTCCAGAGAGTAAGGGCCGAAGATCAGAGCCCACTCCTCCAATGTTCACTCTGTCTCGGATACGGTCATGGTCGCCGCTTCTGCACAGAAACTATTGAAAAGTGCAGTCACTGCGGAGGACCGCACATGAAAAGTAACTGTGCGGATTGGCTGGCCGACTCAACACCGACATGCTGCAACTGCCTACATGCCAGAGCAGAGAGGACCAATCACAATGCTTTTAGCACAGACTGTCCAGTAAGAAGAAAATGGGATTCAATAGCAAGAACAGCAATTGCGTATTGCTAAGGTGGTCCCAAGGCACACTCCTGTCCAACTGGTCGTCGATGAGTACCTGCGAGCTAAAGAGGAATATGAAGTCCAGGAAAAGAAAGCTCGAGTCACCAGTTGGAAGGAGTTCTGCCAAAAGCAAGATCGTGAAGGAATGTGGGAAGGGATCTACGGGATCATTGGTAGGACCACCAGAAGACAAGAGGAACAGACTCTATGTTCCAATGGTGCATTCCTAAACCCAAGAGAATCGGCAGCCTTACTGGCAGACACATTCTACCCAGAGGATACAGTAGAACAGGACAACGCTGACCACGTGCGTATTAGAGAAGCAGCCAGACGAGTAAACGACTGGACACATGGTGAACTCCATGATCCACCGTTTACGTCGCTGGAGCTGAAGACCGCCGTGGCGGGTTTTAATCCAAAAAAGGCACCAGGGGGGGATGGATTAACGTCTGATATCTGCAGCCAAGCGATCTACCAGGACCTGGACGCTTTCCTCGCCCTCTATAACAAGTGTCTGGAACTAGCACACTTTCCAGACATTTGGAAGGAGGCCACAGTGGTGGTCCTCCGGAAGCCGGGCAAGGAAAATTACCTGAGCCCCAAGTCTTATAGACCAATAGGTCTCCTGCCGGTCTTGGGGAAGGTCCTGGAGAGGATGGTAGTAGCACGGATCAAATGGCAGCTCGTACCGCGGATTAGTACTCGCCAGTTTGGATTTATGCCCCAGAGGAGCACCGAGGACGCCCTCTATACGCTAATGCAACACGTACGGGACAAGTTGAGGCTGAAGAAGCTAATTGTCCTGGTGTCACTGGATATAGAGGGGGCCTTCGACAGCGCGTGGTTGCCGGCCATAAGAGTCAGGCTGGCTGAGGAAAAGTGCCCGGTCAATATCAGGAGGCTACTCGATAGCTACCTCGCTAGCAGAAAAGTAAGGGTTCGCTATGCCGGAGAGGAATGCACCAGAGACACCAGCAAGGGCTGTGTCCAGGGATCAATCGGCGGACCCATCCTGTGGAACCTCCTACTGGATCCACTGTTGCAGGAGCTAGACCAGCGCGGCAACTACGTCCAGGCATTTGCGGATGACATTGTTCTCGTCGTGGACGGGGAGACTGCCACCGAAGTCTCAAGGACCGCAAATGTCGCCCTCGCCCACGTTCAGGATTGGGGGGTCAGAAATAAGCTTAGGTTTGCACCGCACAAAACCTGTGCGATGGTCATAACTAACAAGCTTAAGTACGACACCCCAGTGCTGAGCATGGCCGGGGTCGACATCGGCATGGTAAAGGAGATGAAGCTGTTGGGCCTCACCATCGACGAGAAGCTTACTTTCAATAAGCACACCGCGAATGTCTGTAAGAAAGCAACCGACATATATAAACAGCTGTCCCGCGCCGCAAAAGTAACTTGGGGATTAAACAGGGAGATAGTCCACACTATATACACAGCAACAATCGAACCGATAATCACGTACGCGGCCGGCGCTTGGGCACCCGCTACCGCTAAGCTGGGTATACGGAAGAAGCTAGGCTCTGTCCAGAGAGGATTCGTCCAGAAGTTTTGCAAATCTTACCGCACTGTCTCTCTCAACTCGGCACTGGTGCTCGCAGGGATACTTCCTTTAGACCTTCGCATACAAGAAGCAGCCGCCATGTATGAGGCAAGGAAAGGGTCATCCCAGTTTGTGCCGGGAGACAGGGAGATAGAGAGTGCGGTGAGGTTTGCAAATGCCCCTCACCCTGCGAAGCAAATGCCTCTGGAGTTCATGTGCCTGGCAGACCAACAGCTAGTGGACAGCCATAACATGCAGACAGTGCGAATCTTCACTGACGGAAGCAAGATTGAGGGGAAGGTCGGCGCCGCATTATCCCTGTGGGATAATGAAGGTGAATTCAAGAACCTCAAACTTAGCCTCGCGAAATACTGCACAGTTTACCAGGCGGAACTCTTGGCCATTTGTAAAGCAACGGATGTAATCCTCACGCGCAAAGAGGGGAGCTATGGTTTGTACAGCGACTCAATGTCAGCATTGCAGACGATGACAAACCATGGCTCTCTGCATCCCCTGGCGGTCCGATACTCGCTAGAGTGTGAACTGGACACGCGAATCACCAGGGATAACATAAGGGAAGTGATGTCGGGGAAAAAGAGAAAGGTATTTCTCGACTTCTGCGAAAATGTGGACACGACTGTAATCGAAAGAAATAAAAAGATTTAAAAACTATGCTTCCCTTATATTGAATATAAACTAAGAAGCATAGGAAACAGAGCATGTTAATAGAAAAAGTAAGCAGTTTGTTAAGAATTGTTACGTAGTAAATAAATAGTATTAGCTATAAAATTATGTATATATAAGAACTAAATGTAGACACAAGTAGAGAATAAGAATATATATAATTGTAAGGAAACGTGTATTAGTGTAAGAAATAGTCTAAGACCTAAATTGTAAGGAAAACTGTATAATAAAACAGAAACCTGCAGATTTATTTCCCCGTTGGTTACAATAATATAAGAAATAAATAAAATAACAGTTAGTTAGAAAAGTAAAGTAAATAAGTGGGAGTCCCACCCACGAGCATGAATGAGATGAATGTAAGAAAGATAAAGTATGCGGAATTAAAGTACGAGAGGCATTATGGCGAGAACTGGTATGAAAAAGTAATGTTGAACTAAGCGCCAATGAATGTGGCGGTATTGGTCCAAAAAAAAAAAAAAAATTATAACAACTGAATATTAGTTCAAATGTGCATTATAGAAAATGTTTAGTATACCATATAAAATTAGGTAAACTAAAATTATATCAATAAATCATTATATCATTTCATCGTTATACTAAACAAAAATTATATTAAATGAAATAAGGTCATGTGATCGTTCGACCTTTTGTTATTATGGCAAATGGTACGCACCCCTTTTGAACATACAGTTCAGTTTATTGTGTTATTTTCATATTTTAACAGTGCGTGCATGTTTTTACCTGTTGCCAATAAATATTATTTCTTTCTCTCTTTTCTTTCTTTTTAGTTCAATAACGTTGACTTTCTTCAGGTTTTACAAGAGTGACTTTCAAGCATTAAAATCTAATAAAGATAGCAAAACATAACATGAATCTCTTACTATGTGTGTTACTATGTGTATCCTCATTCTGTGTGGTTCTTTCCTCAAAAGACCATCTCAGACACTTATCTGCATGGTTCTTACATGATTTGACCAAGATAATGTCTGGACTTTAAAAGAGACTATGGCCTCTGATTTTCTTTCGGTGTTTCTTCTCAGAGTAGTCAAATAGTGAAATACCGATCTCATTTACTAAAAAAGGTAACGTTTAAAAGTGTTTGTAAAAACCTATTTACAAAAATAAATATCATTTATGAAACAATTCCAAACAAATACTCGAGAGTACCTAACTATTTAGGTATACATAATCAATCAAATTGTATCAAGATAAAGGTAACGTTTCCATAACTAAATTGGCAATGAAATAATGAGGATTCGTAACACGTAGATGCGAAGTATGAATAACATCCATGAGAACGATCTGTCTAAGCTTTTTTAGGGTCCCGTAGCAAGATGGCAAAAACCCTTTAAGATGCGACTTTGTCTGTCCGTCTGCCTTACACTTAGTACCTTACAATTACTTTTTATTTCATCCGCATTGTTTTTTACTTGCAACGAAAAACGTCAGTAGGAAATGTTTGCTATGTAAAATCTAAATCTTTTTCAGCCTTTGTACGGCATGGTTGGTACAGCCACTGAGCGATTGGCTGCTGCGCCGCGTGTCACGGGTTCGTAATCCCGCTTGGAACAAATATTTGATTGGCCTACATGTGTTGTTTTCGGGATCTGGTTGTTTGTGTATGTGAGTTTTAATGTTTGTTAAGGCAACTGCAACACAAGAGAAATTACTACACTAGTAATAACGGTAACGAAAAAAAAAATATGTATAGTTAATCTTGAAAATATGTTTAAATGCTTCATTTTTTATATAGTAGTAGAGTTTCCGAATTTTGTCATTGAAAAGTAAAAACGGAATATGTTTTCTTTATCGTAATTTAATTGGCGATTGCCACAAAATAGTTAAACGATGATTCTGAAAGCACCCCTTTTTCTAGGGTAATAAGCACCTACAGAATGAAAGGCACAGCGACGCACATATAGACTCCATGAGTTTCTTTACATCATTCTGGACACCCCAGTATACCCCTATTCCCGACCCGGCGATTGTTTCTGGGATTATGCTCAGCAGTAGCGTTTGCAACCACTTGATCATCCAGTCAGTCATGACATTCATTTATTTACAACAACAACATAACGTCACGCCTGTTTCCCAGAAGGGTAAGACAGATTTATATGTTGCAGTCAAATCCCTTAACAAGTCAAAAGTACTATTGACTAGCAAAATCAGTCAAAATTACTTTTGACCGTTTGCTTTAGTCAATAATACTTTTGACTAAAATAACAGTTAATAGTACTTTTGCCTAATGGAGCTGGTTAAAAGTACTTTTAACTAAGTGCTTCCGTCAAAAGTGGTTTTAACTGGTTTAGTAAGTTAAAACCGTCTGTGGTTGGCGAATCATGTGGGTTAGGTTAGGTTAGAACCATGACCGAAGCGCGCGAAGGAGAGCGAGTGAAGTGAGCGTGCGGCGGCAGCGGCCGCCGAGCGCCAGATCCCGTAGAGCTTTTGACTGATGCTTTAATGCAGTTAAAACTACTTTTGACGACGAGCATCAGTCAAAAGTACTTTTAATCGCAAATTTGCAGTCAAAAGTACTAACAACCAATCATTTTCAGTACTTTAGACCAACCTGTCCAGTCAAAAGTAGTTATGACTGATTTTGCTAGTGAATAGTACTTTTGACTGATTTTGCTAGTCAATAGTACTTTTGACTGGTTAAGAGTTTTGACTGCAACATATACTAGTAGAACCTATACCCACATTTCTCCAGTTATGTTTAAGTTCCATGTAATAGGGGCCGAACCCATTGCCGTCAATTGGGCACAAATCCATACTCCGGGCTGATACTGAGAAGTCCCAGATGGAAAAACTCAATAACATTCATTAATTTACGTCCAAAATGATTTCGAATTTATATTTTACTTATCTTTAAATATGTTTTACGTGTGCGAATTCCATGAGTTATTTTGTAAGAATGATAATGTGTCCGTATGGGTGCATCATTATTCCGAACATGGTCGGTGAGTCGAGGGATTGGGCTATTTTAGTAAACATGCATTGTTCGTCTGTTGGCCCACAGAACGAACGCTACGACGACGTGGACAGACCAACGCGGCGATGCCACTCACATATTGATAGATATTGCTAAATTAACCTGCGTACTTTAACATATTGATTTGTAATACTTGATTATTCTACCTATTGATCTAGATTACTGGGTTGATGGGTAATCCAGACACCATGATCTCTAACACAATATTGTTAGCCCCACGGCATTAAATTTTTTGCCGGTTCTTTCTTAATTTTTACATAATTTTTTATGGATTTTTTTCTTAAAACTGTTAAAAAAGTAAAAATTATTTAACATCATTCCTATTTAAACCATGAAAATTGTTTTAGGAAACTAAATAAGTCACTACACCCTTTTATAACCTTGGTTTGGACAAAAAACACGATTGTATTAAGGAGGTACTGAGGCCAGCACATCACTACACCAATGTGTTAAATTTCGCTGACAGTTTTTCAACTTTATAGAAAATAGCATAAGGTTCATGTTTAGTTGGGAAAATTTTGACAGTTTGGGGTTGCTTGATGTGCTGGCGTCTGTACAAACACTAGGAAAAATTTACTTCCTCCTCTTTTGTACCTTCCACTCTCAAAGATCTTTTTTCTAGTACCATGTACCAATATTTTTTTTTAACTTAACACATGTAGGTATAGACGCCAACACATCAAGTTACCCCAATGTGTCAAATTTCTTTGATCGTTTTTCAACTTTATGTCAAACAGGATAAGGTTCAAATTCAATTGGGAAAATTTGACACATTGGGGTAACTTGATGTGCTGGCGTCTGTACAACATTATTACACTGAAAAAACTCAAAACCGTACATTTTTAAAATAAAACATTCTGAAAAACACAATGACGGCGGATATTTTTAAAGTTAAACACAAGTCGTAAACTGGCAAATGTTCCAAAATACCGTAAGGGATGGGGATGGTATTTTTAAACATTCCTTAAATAAAATGGCTGTATTTCAAGCTTTCGTTTTTGCGGTATTGTCTTATATAAATTGTTGTTTATATAAGGCACACGACACCACACTGATTTAGCTACATTTACTTTTAGCCGACTCTTTATTTACCGTGTGGTTGATTAGTATTCCTGTGAATGTTAGTATCTTATTCAATGATATTATAAGTAAAAAGGTGTAGATAGGTTATAAGCGGTCAGCAAGCAACACGTTATTAAATGTGACTAACTAGCCACACTTGACCTCAGGGTGCTTCTACACGCTGCAAGTAGCTTGCGCATATTAAGGCACTTGCGCATATTGAGGCACTTGCGCAGGTTGTATGCATCGTAAACTTTATGGTTGAAAAACATGTGCGGATCTTAATAACTAAAACGTCAACGCCACTACTAATAATGCTATAACAAAACGAAACGAAACATTGGCTCTAAACTCCTACTCAGAACGATAGTATTCACGAAGGTAGAAGCAGAGGTTTGCTTTGTTTTTTGTTTGCAGAGTAGAGCCTCATTTTGCCAAGACCAAATCCAAGCTTCAGATAGAAAAACCCAATAACACTTTGCCGGATCCCGGAATTTAACATGCTTTTTAACAGTAGCACTAGCAACTGCTTAACCAATGAACAGTTACGAGACAGTACAACTCCTCTTAAACAAATACATTAAAGGGGTTGTACGAAAATCTAATCCATGATATGTATCGTTGAAACCAGTCTCTCAGCCAATGTGCCGATAGCCCTCAATAGCTTCATAATGATCATCTCTTAAATCTATTTACAATTCTATGAATATAGACCAGACTTTTCATGCAATCACTAGCGTCCATAATGTTATTAATGGATTGTATTAACATTATATTTTATCATAATCACAAACACATTCTGCGTGGGAGCACTAACGGATTAAATATGAATAATATAAGTCCATCGTATCTAAATTTAGACAAATAATCGGATTGTCGGGGATAAATATATGATATCTAATATTATGCAACAATGCAATGCAATTAGTCCATACAATAGGCGGTGTTCGCTCCGATGGATTCCTCTATTCTGATCGGCTTACGTGATACATAATGAGCAGTAATCTCATTTACGAAGCTCTGTGTTATCGATATGACGTAAACATAGACATTGCATTTGAATTTAAACTTTTTGGTATGTTATGGCCGGCGGCATCGGGCGTATGACGCGTATGTATCGAGAGAAGGTAAGTGGCTATCTACAGTCAGCTTCTATAATAGAAAATTATGAACGGTAAAGATTATTTCAAGGTATATTAGGAGAGTGAGCTTGAGGCTAAATTATAACAGCCGCATGGGTCGATCGAAGGTTAATCTACGCTTGACGAGGTCGGTCGTGGAGCCGTTGGTCCCGGCTGTCATTTGTAGATCTTTGACTGTCGCTACTTAAAGTCAGAAGTTCGAAAGTCTGTCAACCTGTTTAACCAAAGAATATCATGTTACCCAGTTACTGAGTTGTGGAGGTCTGACAGGCAGTCGCTCCATGTAAAACAGAGTATGTATTATTATATGTATTCAGCTGCATTCGGTTAAACTGGAAAACGACCACTACATAGTCGGGAAAAGGCTAGGCAGATGAAGATGATTAGGAGTGTGTGTCTAGCTTTACAAGGTGCTGTCCGAATGTGTACTGACGGCGCACTGCACTTAGCGCGGCGTTATTGGGTTGCTAGATCAGCAAAACGTGTTCGATCGTAATTATTGTATCGAACAGAGAGTGACTGCTTCTATTTTTATTTAACACTAGCAGACGTCCCGCGGTTTCATCCACGTTGTTCCCGTTCCTGTGGGAATACAGGGATAAAAAGTAGCCTATGTCAGGGGATAGTGTAGCTTCCCAACAGTGAAAGAATTTTCCAAATCGTTCCAGTAGTTTCGGAGCCTATTTAATGCAAACAAACAATCAAACATTTCCTCTTTATGTATTAGTATAGAAGTACAGATATAGATAAGTGGTCAATCGTGTCAATTAGAGACACAATAGAAAGTCAATGACAGCGCGGGGACACCGGGGTCCTATTGGGGTTTAATGAATATTACAATCTTTGCAAAACCTTTCTTATATAAGGGGTTTCAGGATTTCTTAACAATGTCCAACCTCTGATTGCTCTTAATTAACTCATTAGGCTCCGCGTGGACACCGGTGTCCGCAAACAATAGTAATTTAATTGTGTCTGGATTGCGGTAATTGACTAGTTAAATTATGTATACTATTAAGAAATCTCCTGTAGGTACTTACCTCGTATTTTTACAATAAATAAAACTTTTATTTTCCTTGTATGTTTTGTTTGTTTTGCCCTTTTTTGACTTTTCTGGGTTTTTTTTTATAGTTTACCAAGTGTATCTGCTGCTGGCGGCTGTACCTATTTATTATTATATAATATGTTTTTTTTTTTAATTATTTTTTTTTTTTTAAATTTGGAACTTGATTTTTGTCATCAGTGCATTGTATGAAGAATCAAATGCTGGTTAAAAGAAATACAAACACGACATACCTGCTTCAACACAAAAGAGCTGAACTGATTTTTATGACTCATGTCTAAGAACCATCGCAAGAAAGCCTGCTTTCAATTAAAAAAAAACCGCATCTAAATCGGTTCACCCGTATAAGCGCTACGGTGCCACAGACACACACACATAGCGGTCAAACTTATAACACCCCTCTTTTTGCGTCGGGGGTTAAAAATAGATGTTTACGCGTTCAACATAATATTAAGTAACTTTGTTAGGCGTCAGTTTAAGTTAAAATTAGTCTGCCGCAGCCACGTATGATTTTAAAACCAAAGATTTTAATAGTTGCGTTTTAACATTTTAATTGTTTAGGCGATTCGTTGAGGTTTGGAAAATTTTATACGTGCATAATCATTTGTTTCCAATACAAAATTTATAATTATTCGTGTGTGTGTCACCCAATTTTCCAACCTATGAAAAACAACAGCTGTTTCACATAAAGTAAAGTTAAATGAGCCGTTTTTTTTTAGTTCATAGCTGGTCCTAATAAGAAGTTGTTAATATTGTTAGCAAGAAAATTTGGTTTCTAGAAAATAATGGGTATCCTGTGCATACACACAATGTTTGTGTGTAATCATTATTGAGTGTTTCTTGACTAACAACTGGCTATAGTTGGGCTCGACAGGAAACTTCGTTAGTACTCAAAGAATGGTTCTATTTCAACATTCTAACACTGAGAAGCGTAATGATGATGACTTACAAATCATTTTGATCTGAATACCGGCCTAGATATTAAATCTAGGTGTAGGTCAGTTTTGTCCTCTATAAGCTCGAAAACGTATAAGTAGTAAATTCTACAGACGCCTATAATGCTGATTGAGACACAAACAGCAATTAGGTACTCCTAACTCACGGTTTCTGCAATAAAACTGTACGCAGTAGCGATCCGTGACGTCTTTGCAGTCACGGGGCGGCGTAGCGCCGGAGTCAAAACGTGCTTGGCAAGTTTTCTGCCCTTATTTTATGAAAGACTTTAAAAGTTGTCAACACATTTTGAGCACGATTGACGAAACACGTCATACGATACTCGGTATTCTCATTAGGCGTCGGCCGGCCACACGGGTGGCTGGAATTCTTTTGTTGAACACACATGTGGTGTGCGTCGTATCTATAGTTTATAACCTTAAAACTCACTACTGAACAAAAAGTTTCTATAAGCCAGATGAACTGTACAAAGTACGCCATGCAGTAAATTTGTTATATAAAAATACCTACAATATATATGCCAGATTATTACCTTTTTAACGTAACTAGCACAGCTTTTGTGTTTCCCAGTAAAGGAGGGGTTAAGAGGTAATAGCTCACCCAGTCCACATTCTTCCTATCATTTGGTAAGCACCAAATATTTCACAGAGAATTCCCCACGTTACAATATTATGCTTATACGTTCGTGCTAGTCGCATAGGCTATAACATCATTGCTAGCTAGTATACCTAATAAGTGTCATCTAAATAATCCCTAAGTAAATGCACAGCCTGTGAATATCTTAAATAATTAGCGCACAATCAGGCATTTTATGTATGTTAATATTTGTATAGCTTAGTTTTAGTGTAAAAGAACATACGACTCCCAATACACCACGTGAAAAATCAAATTGCGTGTTAGTTTTCCCGTGACACGTTCCCAAAAACAGAAGGATTGAAACGCCATCCCTCACTCTACTCTCCCTAATCAACTGGCGTCGTCACAAGAACTGGAATCACGCCGTGAAATCGACTCGAGACAAATAAGTTCAATTACAATTTAATTAACTCTATCGCGTGCGATCGAATACGTCACGTGCGGACCAGTGACTAAAGAACTTTCGAAGAAAACCACGTGGCGTGCACCACGGGATCTACGTTATGACAAATATGACCTTCTTAACACCTGATTTGTTAGCAAACTGTGACGAGGCGTACGTTCTTCACGATTGTAAAAGGATTGTCGTGTAGATAATAAGATTTTAGAAATTAAGTTAATGCTGCATTAGCCCTCTTCCTGTCTTCTAAGTTTTTGCTGTGCTCGACAGGGTCCATAATGATTCTGTACCTTTATTCTTAAGACCATTAATGTACATTGTAGAACGCAATAAATATTGAGTATGGAGTACATGACATGGGACTCTTGGGATAAATAAAATGCATAATTCAGGGATGTGTTCTCTGTCTTCACTTATGTATTACTAAGTCAATTCAACATTATTATTAGAATGCATATTCTAAACTCGAAAGGGGGTACATTGACTACGAGATGAACCCTATAATCGCAAAAAAAACGCATTATATACACGTCTTACTTAACTTAACTGTAACACATATACTTGTGTGACAAGAAGTATGTAACAGTATTGCTAATCTATGAAAATTAACTCGTGAAAATGTTGGTGAAGTGAAGGCAAATTGAGCTGTCATTACATACTAATGCTAGGTGATGACAGTTCACTTCACCCATAAAGTGATTTTTACTGAATCAACCGCTATGTTTTAGTTTGATGATTTTAGAGTTCGTGTCACAGTTAAACTTTTTGTTAATAGTGAAAACAACAATCTCTTTGTGGGTTTTGTATACTTACTCTTATACTAAAACTAATAAAAACCAATAAATTTGACAGTTTTTTTATCGAGATAATGCATGTTAAATTTATGAAAGCCTTATCTTGCCTTACCTATATACGACTGTAAATACAGCTGAAATTATCCACCAACTGAATTGTAAGCCTACGTTAAATTACCAAGACCCGTGTCTTTAATAAGTGAATGCGTGGGAACATTTCAGGAGAAGCTGTTTCCTTGAAAACTGAGGATTTAGCTTCTCTACCCAACCAATTACAGTAAAATGAGACAACGTAATTATTACGGATCAAGTAAAGTCATTAGTAAGCCCTTTACAATGAAGTTGTTTTCTAAACAAAGTGTTACACATTATTTTCAACGCTCAGACAATGAATTAATATCTTAATTATTTTTACGTTAATTAGGTACCTACAGACGCCAGTACATCAAGCTACCCCACAATGTCAATTGAACATGAGATAGTTAAAAAACTATCAAAATTTGACACATCGGGGTAGCTTGATGTGCTTGCTTCTATACTTAAAACGTAACATATTTTTATTGTGTTCAGATACTGTTTCTGATACAGCCGGCATAGTAATTGTTTTCAATTTACTTTGAAATCAACCCATTAGTGCATACATTTCGCATTTTAATCACTGTTTCAAATTACATACAGTCGAATGCTCTACTCTACTTTAATTTAATTTCTTTGACCGGTGCAATTTAATGTTGACCAAATAAATACAATTGAACTGAAAATTAATAATCTATTAATGAACGGTGAAGTTCATTTACGTCGTTGACTGAAAGTCGTAATTGAGACAAGTCAATGCACTTTCTCATTATTTGCCTATTATCTTTACTTATATCAAACGCCTACAATACTTTGATTTCAATTAATCTAATATAGCTTTATATTGCTGCTATGGTATCACAAGGCGTTAAGTTTTAATTTTAAAAACTTTCAAATTTGACATGTTTTGTTTTAAAACAAAATATTTTCTATTTAAACAGCTACTTTACCTAAATTATAAGAAAACACAACTCTTACAAGTTGAACGAGCGTCGTGTTTAGTTGTTTGCTGTTATTCTACTCTGTTTACACGTTGTGTCACAAGTTTACCCAAAAGGTAAAAACTTTCGTTGTAAAATGACGGACAATAGAATCCCATTTGTGACGTTAGTGTATCCATAGCGACATCCCAGTGAAGCCGACAGGCGGTATGCATGCATCTACGTGTACCGGTGCATGAACAATTGGGCCTAACACTACGCATGCGCGGAAAATTCCATATAAACCTTGCCAGCCTCCCATCCGCCAACAGTTCGCGACTAACCCTCACGAAGCGACCTTACGCGACCAACTCTACTACAACGCTCGAAAAACGGAAAAGTTTTCAATCACAACAACTGTTACAATTTATTGTAACAAAAAAATAGAAAAATATTCAACTGTGTTTGCATCTAAGAAGGAAGTGATAACGATATGAAGAATAAGCTGGGAATCAACTTTATGACGAGTGACAAGTTCGTCGGCGACCTGCCAGTGAACGTGGCTGGACAACAGCGGACGCCGAAAAACAACGCGCGGCGCGAGTCCGTCACTCCGAAGATAGTGGTGTGCCCACCAATAGAGGAGATGACGGAAACCATCTCGACGCCCCGTGGCAGTAGGCTGCTGAAAGCCCTCAGCAGTCGCCTATCTCGAAGAGCTACCGACTCGGACTCCATGGGCAGCTCGAGCAGCAACGAAAGTGTTTCTGGTGAAAATGGACGTGCTGATGACCGATCTTCTTGCTCCGTCAGTGAATCCGGCAGCGACGGTTCAGACCGTCAGCGTCGGCACCGCTCTACTGTATCTCTTCGGCGAGTGTTCCAGAGTCTGACCCTATCATCCCGCTCTCAGTCTTGCTCTCCGACGGAACGTACTCGGCCACCCAAGAAGCAAACCCAACCGAAGCGGATTCTTCGGCCCCCCGTAACCTACACCTACGTACGCGGTCTCTCCGGCCTACCGACACAGAGAGTACCACGACACACAGTGTACTGTGCATCCATGGGCCTCAACCGATAAAGGAAGTGACATTCTGGCCGGACACGGGCGGAGATTAAGACTGGTTAAGATTTATGAATAGAATAAAAGCGCTAGAGAGGCAAGTTCATATCAGTCGATAATTACTGACACCTGGGCGAGTAGCTGATTTAACGATGTCTTCATAGAAGACCATGCGAGGTGGCCCGGGAGAGGCGCCTTGCTCCCGCCGCCGGAACCTCCGCAGCGCTCGCTGCACGCTGAGCTGTGACTCGTTTAGTTTTAATTAAGGGACAATACATAAGACTGTGTACTGAATTGCAACTAGCCGTCGGTCTGTGAAGCATTACTAGAAGTCACTTTTTCTAATATCTACTCACTGGATATTATCCTTATTTGTACTGTACTGCACTCTAGAACACCAATCTAAATGACGTTAGAATAAAATTCGATCGAATCACAATTTATAATGTACTTGTTTAAATCGCCACATAATTGCATGCGTTTTGACATCGTTTAAATAATAATGTAGTCTCAGTAAGTAATGTTTGTACTGTCTTGTTTGTACGGTCTAATGAAGAGTTGTAATGTATAAATTTTTGATTTTAGTTAATCAAGTATAGTGCCTTTCCAACTTTGGAAAATAAGTAGGTTTAGATATACGGTATACTATTACTATAAGAACTGTGTACCTTAATACTATCAATGTATGGTGTGCTGTGTGGAATTTAAGTACCTATTACGTTACAACATAACACGCACCACATTACATAACGTAAATATAAATTTACTTAATCATCACTAATTGACAATGTTTCGAATTTGTACCTATATATTATAGATATACTATTTGTCTACTATTTGATCAGTAAACTATTCAGTTGATATTGCCGTATACTAAGTAGCTAGTTTAAATATTAAATCAATTAGATGTAAGTAATTTTTATTGTCGACTAACATGAGTTTTCGTATTTAAAATAAAACTATGAAAATGATGCCTGATTTTTAATTGTCTTACTCTTTAGCACACATCAATGGCTTTTTAAAGGAGGACATCACATGTTAATCTTACGATAAACATCTGAAATCTGAAATATGGTTTCGACATCTGAAGATTAACATGCTAGTACCTACCTAAGGTACTTACATCAATTAATCAACAGTCTGAACAAAAACACAAAGCCAAGAACATAATACGTCTATCTACACGAAGAGCTAACTCGACAGATCACATTGGTCCAACTATGAATTAGCATTCAATAGAATTGCGCCAATTAACAAAACAACAGCAACACTTAAATAATACTTAACTGCAAAACATTTTTCTGTCTCCAATTCTCTTCTTTAATATTCTAAATCGCTATTACAAGCTGCCTTATCCAACTATACGAATACAAACAATTCATAAAATGGATATCAACAAGTCGCAAATAAAAGAGGCAATAAAAAGCATTTTTATAACATTCAGTTGATAGCTGTCATGACAGCCATTTAATTATCATAATACCACATTAACCATGCCTATTTGACGAAGAAAATGGCTGAGGACTTTTTGTACTAAATATAATATTATGTAGGTACATACGTTCATCCATACAGGGATTTATCTTGTATCGAATGTGTACCTAATCGTACAATTATCATTTGTTCCGTGCGACAATCGAAGCTTAGACATGAAACTCAAAAAGCTGCTAGCTAGCTTTGCTAATAACCACGCAATAAAATTGACGATATACCTTAACTGTCACGGACGAAAAGTAAACCTTTTATGATACAACGGAGACTGCAAATTATTATAGCTACCAAATAAACTAAATGGAAAATAATCTACATATATTATGTAGATTATAGAATAGAATAGAATAGAATACTCTTTATTGTATACCATACAAATTTACAAATTATAACTTTAAGTGGGGTGTTGCAATGGGCGGCCTTATCGCTAAAAGCGATCTCTTACAGACAGACAACCTTTGGATGGACTTGATTTTCCCTTTTCAAGAGACGTAAAAGATACTGATAGCAAAACTCAGAGAAGTGTAAGTACATCTCTACGTTCTCCATTGATGTTGATAAGTGTGATATTATGATGTATGTTATAAATTACTTTAAATCGTAGCTTTAAACATTTTTGAGAAATTATTTCTATGGAAATTTCCAGCGATGTATAAATTCCGTCTTCACCTTTTCAATTAATACTTACACCCCAACCACTTATTTATCTTAAGACGTATAGTAGTCGTTGGGTTAGTGATCGCATGCGATACTGCTGGGCAAACGACATTGAGTTTATCCATGTGTTATATCTCAGTACTAGTCCGGAGTCCTAACGTACACACAGTTGATTGCAATACACTCGCAATCTATTACATAGGAGTTAAAAATTGATGGTGGAATGTTCTATCAGTACAACTGTACCTAACTCTTCTCTTCTTGTCTGGATTAATCAAAATCAAAATCAAATCAAAATCGAAAGTCATTTATTCAAATTAGGCTGAGAATCAGCACTTTTGAACGTCAAAAATTACATAAGACAGTCCCCCAAAACGCCCGCCCTTTGCCACTTCCTAGTGTTTTTGCTGGGAAGAAGAAGTGGCGGAACAAACTCCCCAGCAACACGTCTGTCTGATATGTTAGAAGAACAGTTTAAACAGCATTGGTAATTAATAAACATAATCATTAAAATTAAATAATTTGCTACATGATAGCTAGCACACACCAATACACAAGACAGTAGTAATAAGAATAGTAAGTACCGACGCTGACAACTAAACTCAAGTTATCATTGTATGATGTAGAAAAATCATCATAATTCAATCTCTATACCATTATGAGACCCCTACGTCACTCGTGGTTTTTACCTTCTGAAAGTCAGTCAATGTGATCTAGATCCATTGCACTTGTAACTAAAAACTCGTACAATTAGAGCGAGTTGTTAACAACTGAGGCCGTTCTTATTATATTCGTTTACATTAACCATATTTTTATGTGCATAAGCATTATGTTTATAAATAGATAAAAAAGGACGAGGCCAATTTTGACACCTATTTTTTCCATTAACTATTTTTCTAAAGTTTTAAGAGGCCTTTGTAGATACCTACCACTTTTTATTTGGTTTATTAAATCAATTAGTGATGATTAAATCAAGATCGTTTCATAATAATTCTTTGGTATTAGAAAAATGGTGTGTTGACATGACATAAATTACCATAAATAATGAACCACACTTCCACCTTATAAGTGTTACGAATATATTGAACTAACGGGAAAACCTCCTTTATTAGTTTCTATAGTTTTTATTCGTCACTGCACCTACCCCGTTTTATGGTAGGTACTAATAGGCCGACATATTATCCATCACTGAGTAACTTCGCATGAGAGCCTGTACCTAAAACGTGTAACTAATAGACCGTTACAATACCATAAACACGTTTACTAACTAGCCAATATTCCATGCTTCTCGCCTACACATAATTATGAAAAACATAGGCTTTGTCTACACAACTCTGTCGGTCACCTGCAGCGCCGCACGCGACCGACGCCTACGCACCATTCGGCACGTGAGGCAACGACAAAACTGCAACCAAAAAGTTTTGTAGTTAATTATTATTGGTTTAGTATAATTTCACTACACACACTGTATCATATTCTACAAGCACATACATAGCAAAAGGTGAATTTAACTAGAGAATCAGCTTTGCCATTCAACGTGGCAATACCGCCAGTATTTTGGGCAACGTTACGATGAGCTTTCAGTGCGTACGAGCGTAAACAAAGCAAGTATTCTGTGTGGTTCTTTCCTCAAAATCAGACACTAACCTGCATGGTTCTTACATGATCTGACAAAGATACTCGTAATGTCTGGACTTTAAAAGAGAATGTGACCTCTGAGTTTCTTTCGATTCTTCTTCTCAGAGTAGTCAGATAGTGAAACACCGACCACACCTACTAGATAAAAAATTACATGTTAAAGTGTTTGAATGAACCTATTTACACAAATAAATATCATTTATCATTCAACCGTGCATGCTAAGTTGTTAAACAAACATTATATAAGTCCAAAAGTTATACAGGGTGTAAAAAGACCCTTAACGTAATCGAAAACTACATATTCTACCCATCACTGGGATAGTATTTACTTCCAGAACATACCTGGTAATTCACTGGTTTTGGAGATATTGAAGGTCTTTTTACACCCTGTATATAAATAGATCATTAAAATTGATTTACCAATCAATCCAGAAAGGTAAAACTAGCGCTCACCTGAGTTACATAGGCTCAGTAACCGCATTGCAGTCAAAAGTTGCATTTCGTATTTATAGGCCAGTGGGCTGGTAGTCGAAACAGGTCTATATTAAACTGAAGTTGGACAGGAGGTCAACGACTTGATGCACCTATCGATCGTGCAGCCTCCGCCTTCCCTGCACGTTATCTAACATTCATTATAGTCATAAACTGCAATGCATTCTTGATATGTGATTTATTCGCTTTGTGTGCCAGTTGCCAGTAGATTAACATTTCTGTGACATAGAACTTCTGCTATGTCGTGTGTGCGTTTACAAACATTTAAACTCGCAAACACAGACAGCTTCACCAGGTACAACTACAAAAACAATAAGTTTGATTGATATACATATACTTACAGGGTGACTGGTAACTAAATAGTGACCGATACTTAAACACGTGATTGTATTCATGATTTCAATAATTTTTGCCAAAGAAACTTTTTTTTATACACAATAACTTTTAACAAAATAAAATAACAAAAACGCTGTTTGAAATTCCCGCGCGCGTCCTGTGATCAATCACAGTAGGCACGAATTGGTACGATCTATCAGCTGATAGTCGGGAAGGACAAAATCCACTAGTAGTAGTAGCGTCAACGCTCCCCCACCACCCCCACCGCTCCCGTTGTGCAGTACTGACTAGCCTGTTGGTCTAGTAGTTAGTAACCCTGACTGCTATGCCGGAGGTCGTGGGTTCGATTCCCACCCAGGACTAATGTTTGTGTGATGAGCACGATCATTTGTTCTGTGTCTGGGTATAATTTATCTATTATAATATGTATGTATTTAGAAATATATAAGTATGTTTATCAACTGTTTAGTACCCATAACACAAGCTCTCCAGCTTAACTTGGGACTAAATGGCGTTGTGTGAATGTTGTGGCACATATTTATTTATTTAATTGAATTAATTTAAAGTTAATGAGTATAAAAAAAAACAACCGACTTCTTAAAAAAAAACTAACAGGTGAAAAATAACTCCAGTTTCGGAAGTCTGTGGCTTTGGTGGTTTTGTTTTGTTCATTATTGGCCACCGACTTCCGAAACTGGAGTTATTTTTCACCTGTTAGTTTTTTTTTAAGAAGTCGGTTGTTTTTTTTTGTAAAAAAGGTTTTATTTTGTAATTTTTAGTTTCTTAGTATGTAAAGAAAGTCTTTCAAAACATGAAAGAATCATTGAAATTGGATGACAATTGCTAAAGAAGGTCTATCTCTAAACATTAATCTGTACATCTCTGCCGGCCCCTTTTAAAATAGAATGGCGTAATGTTATGTTGTGGAAATACAAAAGCTCAGCATAAACATCTGACTATAGCAATCGCGAATAATTTGCTGTTATGCGTTGAAGAGTTCCGTTGCCTGTCTTCTTCATCAGTTTTTCTTCACCAAATGATACTTTCTAAATGAAAATGCTTGATTTGTTACTAAAAATGGTGAAATCGGTGCATGTGTGCCTATATTTTTTTAGGAGTTCCCTCAATTCCTCGAAGATCCCTCATCAGGTATGAGTTTTGATACAAATGGGACCAATCTGTTGGTATACCCTATCAAACAAAAAAAGAATTTTGAAAATCGGTCCATAAATGACGGAGTACTGAGGTAACAAACCCTAAAAAAAAATAAAAAAAAATAAAACCGAATTGAGAACCTCCTCCTTTTTTTGAAGTCGGTTAAAAAAAAGTTTCTTTGGGAAAGTTATTCGTATTCATGATCATATCATATAGATATCAACGAAGGGTTAGTAAAATAGGGTATAGTAGGGTTTTGACTACTAGAAACGTCTGTCAAAGGTCTACAAATAACAGCCGGGACCAACAGCTTAACGTGCTTTCCACAAGCCAGCCAATAGCCTCGTTGGTCTAGTGGTCTTCTAAGGATGAGGTCGGGTTCTCGAGATTGAATTTTTCCATCTAGAATTTCTTAGTATCAGTCCGGAGTCCGGATTTGAGTCCGATTGATGTCAACAGACTCGCCCCCTATTACATGGAACTTAAACATAACTGGCGAAATGTGGGTGAACTACAGGTACACCTCTGCCTTACCCTTCTTCGATTACAGGCGTGATGTGCCACACAAAGAGCTGGGCGTCCTCATTGTAGCTTAATCTTCGATCGCTCCAAGCGGCTGACTCTAAATGATTAAATGCCTACTGAATATTCTAGTTTCAGTGTACTTTCATTATATACTTAAAGGACCTAAAGTCCACTATTAAAGGATTAAATTCCAACAATGCTGCGTATAAACATACTGACAGCGTATGACTGATGGATTATTAAGTACTTTGAATACAATCTTTTGTATGAATAGAGTTATGGACTTTGAAATGGGTCTTTAGGTGATAATAGTAAAGTGAGTTCAGCGGGTCATTGTTATCTGGATAGTTCGACGGAGTCAGAAACCTATAATCTATGCACCAAATTACACTATTATCATACCTAAATTAGACTCCACAAAATTGGAGATTTTTTTTTTCTAAAAAAACTTTACTATAATCACTAGGATTTGATTTTTCCCTGAATCGTACACAACAGCGAGACCCGCAATAACGTACCTGTAAGTACATTTTTACATTTCTTTCATGCGGGAGTCGAATCCGCGACAAGCAGTGCAGCGGCCAATCGCTTGGCCACTGCGCCAACCGAGGCGATGAAAATTATTAGCAAAATGTAACAGGTAAATATTAAGAACACAATTTCCACTGTATTTTCCGCTGCAAGCACTACTGCTGAGCACGAGGTACGGTGATTGATTCCCGGTTCGGGCAAATTGTTATTAGGTTTTCCATCTGGAACGCCTTAGCATCAGCCAGGGCCCAGGATTACTTACTGTTTGTAGCTATAAGCTTACCCTTATAAAATAGGGCTTAAATAGAACTCACAATAGGACTATCCTGTAAGTTTACTATAGGACTCTTCTGCTTAAAAGTTGGGGGATTACAGACGTGATTTTGATGTTTTCCTTGATACCCTGTCAACACGACACTCAAAACAAACAGACAGGTCAATGACATTTGTGATAACACAATACAAAATTATCAAACATTCCCATCATAACGGCTAAGGTTACGCTTAATAAAAGATTTAAAGGGAATTGATCCCAAAATATCGGAGCCATGATGACTTCACAGCAATAATGGCGCTCGCTTTGTTTTACATAAGGGTTATCATATCGTAAGTACTTAACATCCACATCATTGTAAATTACTTTATGTGGAAATAAGGAGATTATTGGATAAGTTCATCGGCCGATGAAGGCTCGAGCTGACTGTTTCCACTGTCTGTCGGCAAACAAGCCTACACTGCAATATCTGCCGGCACAAAGACTGTGTTAGTGTGTTGCTTTAAAACTGCTGGCTATTTTGGAGGAGTTTGCGAAAATCGAATATGTGATTATATATTTACTACCTACTATTCACTTATAGCGCCCAACACTTAAAAATATATACAATCTATATGGTATTAGCACAGTATAAATGTTAATACAGTAGGACGACGCCTTTGATCTCTGGAAAAATGCCGACAACGTCTACATGCGTTAGCCCTGAATAATACCTCCCGAACTACGAACATCATTTTGTTCGCAGTTCGGGAGGTATTATTCGCCCCTCACACCCCGCACGATTGCCCTGTCTAGACGGCTTCGTCGGACGACTGTAGGTTTTTAGACTGTGGTATTAGTAACAAAGAGTTATAAATCTACATTATTAAACATACAAATTAACATAATTACTTCATAATAATAACTACGAGACTCAACACATGTTAAATGTTAGATGTAGTTTCCCTTTTTATTAGGTACGGGACTATTGTGTCTTATAAAAGGAGTACATCTAAAATCTGCCTTTATTTATTTGACAAGTCCACTCATTATGCTTTAGCCGAATTCGATACGTAAAGATAAACACACACAAGAGCTTCTTAACAATGGAAACGAGCATCGGAGCAGCACCCTCCTCGCCTACTCTGATCGGAGCACGCGGAACTCGGCGCTGACGCTGAAGTGATAAATTATCATAATGTATGCGTGTCAGGCTGCCACGTCGCCGGGATAAACAGGACCTATATCGACACGCAATTATTATAGCCGTAAGTTCATGGCAGTGCAAACTATATTGAGATTTATCAATCTACCAATTCAGATAGCTCGAACGCATAAACATGTCACCCACGGATTGTATGGACATTAGATTAATGATCCTACCTATGATACATACATTAATTCATGCCTTTCTCCCATGGAGGTAAGCGAAACTACAGAGCGCCCTCTGCCACAATTCTTTTATACTTTGTTTTGCTTCGTTTACGATGTTGTCATACACACACGACCGTTACGAGTACAACGCACCTGACCTTTCGGAAGAACCTCACAAATAAGGTCTGTACATACATATGTCCTTCATGATCACATGGTGTTCTAAAATATTGACTGATTCAAAATCGAAATCTAAATCAAAAGTATTTGAAAAATACATAAAGACCCGAATCCCCCAAAAACGCCTCACCCTTCGATTAATATTCTTAACTACAAAGTAGATGGTGAATGGACTTGTGGTTACTTCTTGTCGGATGCTACTTAAACTATCTCAGAGATACTTTTAGTTTGAGCAAAAGTGAGTCTCGATTTCTTTTTGCCGGAAGAACTAAAAATGCCTGTGTGAAATGTTAATGATAGCTAACGGTTGCCCGGTGGTGAAATAAGACCGTTTTAACTTTCTGAACTCCTTATTTTCACACTCACGTGCGCAACGTGCTTAAAAAGTGTAATATATTGCTATACACATGTTAATCTGGAGAAGACATACCCCAATTAATCAACCTTCATCAATAAAAAAAACTTCATTTCCGACTAACAATAAAAATAATGCCATTGTGTACTCGTACAAACTCTCATTTACTGTCAGATCAACGCAGTCAGTTACAGATCTTTGAGTATCGGTGAAAAACAATCACTAATAATTATTAGTACCTACGTTATTATGTAGGTACGTATGTTAGTAGAGATTAATAAATACATAAGTATAGGAAAAAGTGGTATTTGTGCTGATAAAGGAAAGATTATTATCATAATTATTTTATTGGCAGTCCCTTAATTATAGGCTATCAATGATTGAAAAACAAAACTAAGTATATTTACTCAAGCGTTTACTTGGCCTTCGTCCAAAACTAACTTATGCTAGTCGTACAGAAATAAAACCACGAGTAACCCACAAACGGTAATCTTTTACTCAACCAAAGTTTATTTTGGGACAACCGGAAGACAATAACTGTTAGGATTCGAAGTCCAACCTTGATTAAAACTATTAGTCTTCATTCGTTCACCGCTAAGCAAAGGTACACAGAAATAGTATTCAAGGAAACTTCGAACACACCTTGATATTTGTGAAAGAAATAAATGAAATAGTAGGCAAACCATTCATCACAGTAAAATTGAACCGGAATCTTGAAATTAGTCTCGAATTTTCTATTCGGCCTTCCTAGCCGTATAATTCTATTAAAATTATCCTATCATTTGTATAGACTTATATACCAAAGTACACATTTTCATTGGGCTTTTGAGGGTTTAAAGTTTGTTGATTCCAAAGCTACTTACTAACATTAATTTTTATAACGATCAGTGAGTAAACATGCTTATTATACGATATTAAATCAAATGTAAACGAAGCAAAAGAAGTATGTAAGAATCGTAGTATATGGCGCTCTGTAGTTTCTGCCTACCCCCATGGGAAAAAGGCGTGAGTTTATGTATGTATGTATTAAATCAAACCTTTCATCTCATTATTGCACTGAATTTTCTTGCCACAAATTCGAAAAAGTATTCAGAGTCAAGGGCAAGTAACTAACAAACAAATCAGCGTTGAGCACAACAGTGCTTGGCGTATTGACATTCTAATTTTAGCTTTAAACAGTGGCCTCCCAATAGGTGGCCCCGCTACATCTGTATGTGAAGCCTGCCGAGGCTACCACGAAGGGCGGCCGTTTTACCCACGGGCATATACTCACACATCAAGCCTACCCTCACGCACACACATGCACCGCTTCTCTAGTATATACAGTTAACGTAGAAACTTCCATTGAAAACGCAGTTCTTACCCCTTCCAAAAAGTTTTGCATCCATTCGATACAACTCTTGGGTTCCAGGTGCGGAACAAGTTGCCGGGGTTGTACTGCCTACGTCACTGGGATCCCTGGATTTTGGGTCAGTAGGTCACGTGAAAGGACTGCAGCTGTGCGAATCGGAGGGGGGGTATAATTTTTAAACCCAACATTGTGACGTCATCGTACGAGCCTTGGACCCCTCCCGTGCCGCCCCGCGTAAATGATGAATGAATAGGTCGATTGGTGCTAAGTAACGCTAACTAGGTCACACCACACTGATCTAAGGTTACAGATGCAACGCTTGCTTTACACGATCCTAACTATTCCAGTTAACTAGCTCATTAGCTGGGCCCATCATTCATCATTTACCCAGGTCGTACCTTGGTTCAAGTCTACGCAGGCGCTAGGAAGTTCATAAAGAGAGAAACTCTGCTTACATTCGAAAAAAATATTTGAAAGTTCGGTATCTGTAATTAATATACTTAGGTACTTACCTATTGCAGGATCAAATTTAATAAGCTATCAGAACTCTGCAGATGTAATAAGTATTATTTAATGACACAGTAAAAAAAATCTTAAACTTAAGCATCCTCGCTACAAGCGGACGATGACCCCGCAGTCAGCTATATTTACTCGAAAATGATAGTTTTTGTTATTAAATCCAAGAGACCTTTTGACAATCGTCACACTAACAAAGTCTTGCTAGCTAATTAAATTTGACCCTTTTCATTAAAGAATAGTACACACGACAGCACATCAAACAATCCCAAACTGACAAAATTTCCCAATTGAACATGAACCTAATTATTTTCGTAATAAAGTTAAAACACTATCAAATTTGGACTCATTGGGGTAACTTGATGTAACAAGCATTACATCATCATCTTACTTACATCTGTACATAGACACTTAAAATTCAAATACTTATGTATGTTCAAATATATATCATAAGCAGACGTCCCGTGGTTTTACCCGCGTAGGTCCCGTTCCCGTGGGAATACATGGATAAAAAGTAGTCTAAGTGTTAATCTAGGGTCTCGGCTAACTCCATAGCAAATTTTATTAAAATCCATTCAGTAGTTTTTACGTGAAAGAGTAACAAACATCCTTACAAACTTTCACGTTTATAATATTAGTAGGAAGTAGGAAGGATTAAAGTTAATTTCAAATATCCTAAATATCAGAATAATCAAAATTAAACAAAACAAATTGTTAGTTAGTAACATAGTTAATTATTATTTTTTTAATGCAAAACAATAGGATGTTTGACAGAATATGAAGATCAAAATATAGTTCGTTCGCGTTAAGAATGCAGTAAGAATGCAGTGCAACTGCAAGATAAAGGTGTATTCCACAGTGGTGTTAAATTCAAACAAACTATATTTTAAAAGATTAAGTTTAATGAATTTATAAAAATGAATTTGAAAAGATTTGATTGGTTAGGGGGCGGGGCTAGGCCGACGGATAAGGATGACTTTACTGCATTCTTAACGCGAACGTACTTATAGTCCAACAGTTAGATTAGTGTGCGTTACCCCAGCAAGAAAGTATCTCCTAGAGTTATATGAGTAGAACGTATAGTATGTGCCCTATCTACTGTAAATGTGCCCCCAAATAAAAAATGTGTGCCCCCTGTCGTTTTGGAAAAAAATGGAAAAAACGATTCCTGCTGGGGTAACGTTTTTCTAGCAGGAAAATTCTAAACGAATGATCGGAGAGAGAAGAATTATGCATGACCAGAGAGCTTATATGTGTGCCTATCGATGACCTTCTTTACTTTACTCACTAACCGGTTGACACGTGTTCTGTCTGAGTACACTGAAGTAGAAAAGTAATAAGTAATAAAATAATCCTGAGCGTTAGCGAGGGAATCAAAAGAGCACGAGGTGAAAAATCTTTGCACTCGAGTGCAACACGTAACTTTTCATTCCACCTTAGCGAGGAAATGACTAAATGCAAAAAAAAAAACGTTATCTGAGAAAGTTTTGGCTCCTTTTGCTAGTCGCCACGTGTTGAACATATCGTACTGTTTTAAATACTTCTCGCGTGATTGTTGAGGGCGAAAGCTCATATTTGCGCATTATTAACAGTTAGTTAAGAAGAACAGTTTCAGTCAATTCTGTTGGCGTCAAACAAACTTCCTCGTGGATAGAATCACTCATTTTAGTTTTTTCACTTGTTTTCAAGTTTCTTGTTTTTAATATATGGTTTAACAATGACGTGAAAAAATGCCGCGTAAAGAACCGCGTACAAAGCAAATTGAAAAAGAACACCAAGAAGGTTCCGAGTCTGAGTTTTTAACAAATTAAAAAAAAGTTGTATGATATATTCGGCACCATAGAGGTTGCAGTAAATAGGTGTAATGTTTTTTTAATTCACAAACTTAGTGCACACGATGTTCTAAATTCAATTTACTTTATCCTCTAGAGAATAAAAACGGCTTTTCCACTCAGATATTGAAGATTAAAAATACTCTTTCCGAGATGGTGGGATGAAAATAAAATTACGAAAACCGACGAGGCCGTATGAGCTTGATGCGTTTGCTTTTCCGAAAAAAAAATATTAATAAAGGAATTTGCCGTGTTTTTGTTTTCTTCAAATCATGGATCAAACAACCGGGTTGTTTGCTTCATGCTTCAAATATTTAAACGTTAAGTTTATTTTAATTTATTTTTATAAATAAGTTAATGTTCTAAAAATACGTCTACTTTTAATTGTCATTATTTTTAATAAATGCTTATATCATATTATTATTGTGTTATTTTTTTCGCAAATGGTACGAAAAGTAGAGTATTTTCCTCGGTGATAAAGCTGTCTTAGTCTTGGGTGAAATTAAATCCCTTGCTACACTCAGGACTCGTCTTAAATCCCTCGCTTCGCTCGTGATTTAAGTTTTTAACACCCTCGCTACGCTCGGGAGTAAACCTCGAGTCCTTCGTTACGCTCGAGATTTAAATCGTCACCCGCGACAGAAGACACTGCTTTATCCCCTTGGTTAATAATCTACTATTTTTGGTAGTTTAATTTATTCTTTTTTTGTTGACATTGTATTATTATTATTTCATGACATTTTGATTATTTTTAATTGTAATTGATTTAATTGGACATCTGTAATATAGCTGATATTGTTTTTTTTTTTGTACTGTTCTATTTTAATTTCAAAAATTCTCATTTCCCGACATTTGTTTATTTAAGAGATTCTGTACATTATTACAAGTAATTTAATTTAAAAAAAAATATAAATCACTATTTTGTATGCCTTTCGGCGGAACGTAGGATGGGCTAAACATTATATTTATGAGATCATTTTACCCTGTGTTCACAAAATTAATAAATGAATTTGAATTTGAATTTGAATTTGTCAATTATTTTCTTATATTCTAGATGAGGGACTAAAAACTAAAATTTTGTCAACTAGCCCATTTATGGACGAGAGACATTTTCATTTATTTGCGTGCTAACCTTTATCAGCAATATATGAATGCTCAACTTATCAACTTTTTATACTATGTTTTTTTGCATTATTTATTGCGCATGTAACTGACTATCATACTCGTGTTTATCCAATACACAACTTTTCGTAATGAACGGTGCTTTTTTAGGTGTTTTTGTCGGTACTCAAAACATTAAAAAATATTACACCACTATGCCGAATTTTAAATATATTTAAGTATCTCCGAAATGTTTGAAACATTCAGTAACTATTGGCTATTGAATCGTGGATTGCGTCAGTAAAATGCGCAAATCTCTGCGCCTGCCATGACCTGGATTCTCTTACATTATTCAAGGCTCGGTAATGTCCTTCTCATCGAGTCCGTAGTGAAGTTTCAGTACAATGACTACTTATTATATATTACGGCCCACTCTTTGGCTATTTATGTATGGATTACTGGGTAATGACCAGAATAAAGGTGTAGGTGGCAACTCCTACGGCATAAAGGTTGATTTCGATGCATAATAAACAGGAGCTTTAATCCCGTATTTTTTAAGAACGTTTGCATTCTAATCTGTCTTCATCTGTCAAAAAATCTTCTATTTTTCTTACATTTTTGATAAGTTTTTGACAATGATGTCGATGAGATTGTGACTAAATTTAAAACATTTAAAATTACAGGAAATTTGCCTTCAGATTTTATTTTAACTTTTTAAGGGACACCAAGATACAGGCTGTGCCTAGTTTGTAGCGACTACCGTGTCTTAATGATTCTTTGTGATAACATAAAAAAAAAAAACTTATATTTTAATAATAATTACTGCATTAAAAAGCGGATAGGACTTCAAAGCTATCTTAACAGCACACCTTTACACGCCATAAGAGTTCGAAAAAAGCTAAGGTAATTACCATATTTTACCGATTGTTTATAGTGCGTCTACAAACAAAACCAGACCTAAAATTAACTAACAAGATCGAACCCACATTCCCAAATGTAGAAAACTATTAACCACTGCACCGATACGACTAATTAAAACACACAAGACACCGGAAGCACCAGGGTTACAATAAAAAACACATTACAAAATTAAGTATATTTAGATCTTTTTTCATTTTCTGTAGCATAAAAAACTTTAACATAACATAAAAGAAATGTAAATAAATAAATAAATAAATAATAAATGTTTATTTCAATAACTTAAGAATACGTTTACATTTGGTCTTCAGGGAATTTCCATTTAAGTAAGAAGAATACTTGTGTTAGGAAGTTCCACTCTTCCAGTAGTTACAACTTGTATAAGCTATTGAATAGACATTCCATTACAGTAGGTATTCGAAAATAAAGTGATATAAATCAAAAATATAAAGTAAAACTTAAACAAACAAACAAAATAATGATTAATTAAAGGCGCGCTGTAGTGTGAGGGTGTGTAGTGTATAATGGTGTGTTTGTGTGTGTGAGTGAGTGTGAGCTGTGAGTGCATGTGTGATTAATGATAGTATATGGTATATAAATATCATTGGATAGTGCTAGTGCTAGTGAACAAAAAGTGGTCTCCATTAATAAAAACCGTTTAATTATTAATATGCATCTAAGAACATATAGATTGGACTATATTCTCAATCATGTCATAAGTTTTTGTCTTTAGCCATTCAGTCAGAGCATTTTTGCAGTCTCGATACGAAAGTGGATAAATATTTAATTCCTTGTTTATAAAGTTATATAAGTGAGAAGATTGCCTAGCGTACTGTCTCTTAGCAAAAATTGATTTAACAGGAACATTGGGGATCATGTATTTCCTTCTTCCTTGTCGAGTCATGGAGTCGAAGGTAAGAGATTTATGTTTTTTTTTAAATAATTTGGATCACATAAAGTTTGCGAACCGTCAGAATAAATCCGTCATAAATAACTAGCTGCCCCGGCAAACTTTGTTGTGCCTTAGAGTCAATTTATTGCTCTTATAAATTTTTTTACATGTCGTCTTATTAAACGTATGTATTAGATATACATACGTTTAATAAGACGACAAAAAATAAATCCAAACCAATAATAACTACTACTACTTTTTATGTAGCGAGTCTTAATATAGTTATTTAAACATTTTGTGTTCGATAGAATTAAAATTACAACATGTATATATAACCTAACCTAACTGACCATACCTATCCTATAGCTAACCTAACTACCTAACCTAACTACCTTACTAAAATGCATTGATTTAAAAAATACTAAATTCATAATTTTAATCTGTAGTAGTAACTATTGCGCTGCGTGCCTCTATTTTTTTACATACAATTTATATAGTTTTCCCAGTCTACTTTAATTAAAGTCTTAACAGTAAAATAAGTTCTTTTTGCAAAGAATTATTAAAGTTCGTCTCTGTCGTCATTGTTAATTACGTAAATTGATTTCTGAAATATAAGACTTTTTTATGCTAAATAAAACCTCTAAGTTTAGTAACAAAATAAATTTCAGAACGTAGGTACGTATAAATTGACAACCTTACCTTCTTAGGTTTCGCTTAAGACTTGTCAATGTCAAATTGTCACCTGATAATGAACTGGGAAGTTTGACTCCTGTCATGTTATCCAAGATGGCGCTGGGTTTTAAAAATGTTTGAGACAACGAATATTCTTGATATTTATTTTTCGAGGACTTTTCATGTTTTTTATTAATTATTATGCTATTCCGGACACAGACAAATCCAAAAAGACCAAAATCATTCAAATTGATCCAGCCGTACTTGAGTTATAAGTGGTGTAACTAACACGACTTTATTTTATATATATACTAGCTGCTCCGGCAAACTTCTTTGTGCCTTCGAGTCAATTCATTGCTCTTATCATTTATTTTTATATTAGATATACCTACGTACGTATAATAAGACGACAACAAATAAATCCAAACCAATAATAACTACTACTATACTTTTTATGTAGCGAGTCTCTACTGTGATCTTATTTAAACATTTTGTGTTCGATAGAATTAAAATTACAACATGTATATATAACCAAACCTAACTGACCATACCTATCCTATAGCTAACCCAACTATCTAACCTAACTACCTTATTAAAATGCATTGATTTAAAAAATACTAAATTCATAATTTTAATCTGAACTATTGCCTCTATGTTACATACAATTTATACCTATAGTTTTCCCGGTCTACTTTAATTAAAGTCCTAACAGTAAAATAAGTTCTATTTGCAAAGAATTATTAAAGTTCGTCTCTGTCGTCATTGTTAATTACGTAAATTGATTTTAGAAATATAAGACTTTTTTATGCTACATAAAACCTCTTAATTTAGTAACAAAATAAATTTCAGAACGTACAGCTTGGCAAAAAAGAGTAGAAAATAATGGAGGCGCCACTGTGCTCTTCGTATGGCAACCCGTGGCAACCGCATAGCGTACCAACCTAGTCTTGATACTTAGCTGCTTTTTAGACAAATTAATCTAATAATTTGAACAAAGACGTGTTCTCGACACGCAACTGATTACTTACCTAGAAATAACAAATTGGATAAATACTCCTGAGTTCACAACATTGTTTAGGAATTATAAAAAAAGAAAACATTACATTATCATAATTTCTATATTTTATTCTAGTAAATCTTCCTCTACATATTCTACCCCGAACACGTAGGTCGCAAACTCATCTGAGTCATGTTCGGGTTCAGAGGTGATGCTTCTATCATCTTCTATATTTATTACTAATCGCTCCATTTTCTCGTTCATAGGATTTTTTTTTCCAGTAATCCTTTTCTATTTTTATTACATGTTAGCACGAATTCTTCCAATCCTCCTCGGTAATAGCTTGGGATGCACGTTCAGCTGCTTCCTGTAAATACGAAATATTTTATTTATCCCTAACAGTATTAAAAGTAAAATATTTTTAACACATACTGTTAATAAGCCGGATGTAGAAAACACCCTTTTGTTTATCTCCTTCCAGCACGATTTTGCTTAGAACGATAACAGATTTCCCTGAATTAAATAATAGATTTAGACTATGGCACGACAATTTCTTTTACATTTCTAATGCAAACGCTAGAACCAATAATTCTCTCCCTTGATATCGCAGTATAATTTACGTAGAAATTGAATTTTCATTCAGTTAAAAGTCAAGTCACCAAAGTATCAATTTATCTCAGCGCGCTATACCAGAGTTATGCAGAAAAAATGTAAACATAACCTATGTGCTCGACAATTATTGTTTCAAATTTCTAGTTATTCCTTATGCAAGCAAATTAATATAGCTTTGTATTCATCAATTAGCACTTGATTCAACTAAAATCAACAAAACAAACTCTTACACACCTGTCTTATCAGCGGTTCTTTGGTAAACATTGTGAAATTCAGAAAGAATAGTTTGGGCCTCATGTTCCGCCAGACATCGCCTGTACACCTTATAAATAACCTTCCTGCCAGCACTCCGAATGGTTTTATTCATTATTCTTCACTTTTTACGTTTATTAATCAACGTTTGGTGGTCGAAATTAAAATTTTACGAAATCGTGAACTTTGTTTATTATGAAATGTCATTATTTTGGAAATGTTGCCAACAGTCAAAAATTTAGTTCCGTTTCTACACTTTTTTGCCAAGCTGTAGGTGCGTATTATAAATTGACAACCTTACCTTCTTGGGTTTAGCTTAAGACTTGTCAATGTCAAATTGTCACCTGATAATGAACTGGGAAGTTTGACTCCTGTCATCTCATCCAAGATGGCGCTGCGTTTGAAAAATGTTTGAGACAACCGATATTCTTGATATTTATTTTTTCCGGGACTTCTTATGTTTTTTATTAATTATTATGCTATATGCTATTCCGGACAAAGACAAACCAAAAAATACCATAATCATTCACATTGATCCAGCCGTTCTTGAGTTATAAATGGTGTAACTAAAACGACTTTCTTTTATATATATAGACTAGCTTTTGCCCGCGACTTCGCCCGCGTGGATGTCGAACTTCCGCCTCCTATGTTTTCCCATTAAGGGTTGAATTTCCAAAAATCGTGTTTTAGTGGATACTTATTCTTAACTAAGAAGTCCCCTTCAAGTTTCATGTCTATAATACCAGCGGTTTGGGCTGTGCGTTGATATATAAACGTAATAATTTTAGCATAATACTTCCAGAACGACTACTTTCAAAGTTGATCCTTCCAGTATGTATGCATAAAGATTTCTGGAACTACTGACCCGGGAAAGAGCGCCGTACAACTGACCATGAGTAAAACAACTGAGACTTAGAGACGTAATCAATACGCCTGGGTAGGTTGATCTAACCTACCCAGGCGTATTGATTACAACCGTACCAAGTCAATCCCAATCCCTATAATAGTTATTGAACTATGCGTGCATATACAGACAGACAGACAGACAAAGCATTTACTGATTGCATTTTTGGCATCAGTATCGATCACCAATCATCCTCCAATATTAATTTTGAATATATATTCAATGTACATAATTATCTTCGTAGTGTGTGATAGTCCATTGAACTGTATGGTGAGCGATATTGTATCTTAAGATAAAATATTATAATATCTTAGCCGTGTGCAGCGCCCCTTGGTGAACTCCACTGCGGGTGACGTAACTTACGACAAACTTATTATTTGCGGTTGGTACAGTAGTCGGGTCTAGGGGTCGAACCGCAAAATTAAGTTTGTTTTTTATTGTATATACTTTTCCGGGATAAAAAGTACCCAGTGTTGTGCCCAGGATATTAAAGAATAAGTATACCAAGTTTCATTGTAATCGAATCAGTAGTTTTTGCGTGATACCTGAACATACAGACAGACAGACAGACAGACAGACAGACAGACAGACAGACAGACAGACAGACAGACAGACAGACAGACAAAAATTTTTTTAATCATATTTTTGGGTTCGCTGTCGGTCTAGTAACACCCCCTGCTATTTATTTTTTTGATATTTTCAATGTACAGAAATTTTACTTCCACAGATTTATTATAAGTATAGATAAGTATAGATAAGATGCGATGTCACTTTGACATTTTGCTAACGATTGCCGCCAAACAACTTATAACTTCTTTCAAGTTAATCGAATTAATTGTCCCGGTGCTATGTGGTCCTATCACGTGAACGTGTAAATCTCAGAGTGAGAGAGACATTTATAAACAAAGTAACAGAATGAGCTACCTCTGGATTGTAAGGGATTTAGTTTAGCGTCCCTCAAGCCCTTTAAGTGTGAATGTGCTGTTCGGGAATTACGCATGAAATGCCGTATTTCATAGATTAATTGAAATTTATTATTTTATCGTAGAATGCTTTAAATTTTGTACGAAAATAGTTTACTGATTACGTTATAATAAAAAGTTGAATTTTATAGATCTGTTAGTTACAGACAAGTAAAATATTTATTATTTATAACTCTTGGTTTTAGACGTAAGGTGTAAGATATATTTGTTCAAACATGGTGATCAAGAATAATCTGTTTCTATGACCCTTACCAGCAGCAGCAGTACTCTCCGTTCAACATGTGACTGCGAGCCTGCGACAAGGTTACATAACTTTATAGCTCCTGTATAATACAATCCCTGGCATTAAACTAAGGGCGTTTCGATGATGAAGTAACAGTGTTGAATGTTTCAATATTAATTACAATCTGGCCAATCTAGCGAAACACGCGAATTGTAGCTCGTGATCGCTCGGTCACGCAGCCGAGCCGCCGAGCCGCGTGATTGCACAAAAGGTGAAGTCGGAAGGACCGGGCTTCGCTGTGACGCACGATCTCAACGTAACCAATTTATTTTTGAGGTGACATTTTAAAAGTTAGGTGAAACCTCTGCTACGGAAGTAAATTATTTACAAAAATAGCTGCTTAAACTGGCTAGATTCGTTGTGTAAATGTTTCGAAAGTTCTTACGAAAAAAGAATGGACTTTTTTATACCGTTTTTACCTCCGTGTTGAATTGTGGTTAATTTTTAGAATCAACACCTTACAATAGTATTGTTCTTTGTATTGGGTAACGCTGAACCTAAATATATAAATGTTACTTATTTAAAGTTTCGATGCTCAGTTGCAAGAATCAGTTCACTTACTTATTTTTCGCCTATACATTTAATTTAACTGTGTCAGAGCCACTATCATAAAACTGCATTATATAGTTGCAAGACATGGTGACCGAGATGAATGAAGCATATAAGATAAATGTGAAAAAGACGAAAGTACTGGTGTTTGAAAGAGACGAAAACGTGTCGGCGTGCGATGTGAAAATAAACGATATGAGTGTAGAACAAGTGAATGACTTTGTATATTTAAGAAGTCTGTTTACAAGGAATGGAAGGATTGAAGCTGATGTTAAAAGGAGAGTGAATGCGGAAAATAAAGTAAATGGCGCTATACATGGCATTGTGACCAGCCAGTCGATGTCCGAAAAGCCACGACTGGCTGTTCACAATGGTGTGCTGGTGCCTACACTAACGTATGGAAGTGAATGTTGGGCGTGACAAAAGGGACATGAAACAAAAAAGTATGTGTGGTGTAACAATGAATGACAGATTGAGGAATGATGTGATAAGGCAACGTTGTGGTTTAAAAAAAAAAAGATGTAAGTAGTATGTAGCCCTTAAAGTAATGAATTGTAAGTTTTTATGGTGTACGATAAAGAGTATTCTATTCTATTCTAGTAACAAAAACTGAAGAGAGTATGCTTATATGGTTCAGTCACGTTGAAAGTATGAATGAAAGGCGACTAACGAAAGGGGATTTAAAAGTGGGATCGCCGGGCGGGGACGTCCTAGAAGGACATACATAGACCTTATAGGAGAGGTTCTTCAGAAAGGTCAGGTACGTAGTACTCGCAACCGGCGTGTGTGTATGACAACATGTATGAATATAAACGAAGCAAAAGAAGTATGTGAGAATCGTAGCATATGGCGCTCTGTAGTTTCTGCCTAACCCCATGGGGAAAAGGTGTGAGTTTATGTATGTACATTATATAATTAAGGCATGTCTTGAGTCCTTAGAATTAATACAATTTGACATTAAAAGTTTTAAAAATGTGAAGCTATTTAGTTACTAAACAATAGCATGGAGTCTTCTTAATGAAATACAATAAGTCACGTTGGCGTTGTGTTTCTCTTCATACCAGTGAATACTTAAAAAAGCACGGTGACGGAAAATATTGTCAAAGGTTCTATAGAATTTCGACCCCGCCCGGTCATGATTCAATATAAACTCCAACATTCTTTGTACTAAACTTTATTTTGAAGTTAAACAGAATAAGGTACAGTTTTAAACGTGTCAATTACAAACAATAAATTAAATATCATGACAAAGTTTTTTAATTGTTTTTTAACCGACTTCAAAAAAAGGAGCAAGGCAAGCCAGGGGAGCCTTGCTATCGCAAGGTTCTATGTTCGTGTGTATGTATTTTCTATTATGCTTAGGGCTTTCGTGTGTCGACCGTGTATAGGAGGCACAGTATGGATGCGCCCTAAGGAGGACTGAGGATCTGGTGAAGATAGATCGCAGACAGTCGATCAACAAAGGAGGTTTCCACAACGAAGATATTTGCAGGCCTAAGTGCAGCTATGAACGTCTTTGGCTGAAGCATAAATCCTACTAATATTATTAACGCGAAAATTTGTGAGTACGGATAGATGGATGGATGGATGTTTGTTACTTTTTCACGTAAAAACTACTGAATGGATTTTAATAAAATTAGGTATGGAGTTAGCTGGCACCCAGGATTAACACATAGGCTACTTTTTATTCCTGTATTCCCACGGGAACGGGACCTACGTGGGTGAAACCGCAGGACGTCTGCTGGTTAGACCTATAAAAGGCACTTTAAATCTAATACATAAAATTCTCATGTCACAGCGTTTGTTATCATTGGCTAATTCTTATGAAATTAATAATAATAATAAATAAATATTCCACAACTTTTCACACAACGCCATCTAGTCCCAAGCTAAGCTAAGAGCTTGTGTTATGGGTACTAAACAAAATTGTGTGTGTACATTCAGTAGATTCGAGAGTAGTTCGTAAACTAATAAATTGGCTCTAAGACAGAACTAAATTTGCTGGGATACCTAGTCTAATACATAAAATTCTCGTTTCACAGTGTTTGTAACAAAACTCCTGCGAAACAGCTTGATGCTTGGACCTACGCGGTTTCACCCGCGTAGGTCCCGTTCCCGTGGGAATGCAGGGATAAAAAGTAGCCTATGTATCCATCCATCTCTCTCTCACTCACAAACTTTCGCGTTTATAATATTAGTAGGAAGTAGGACATCACACCCAGATCGTACTCATCACACAAACATTTGTCGTGAAACCTCCGGCATAGCAGTCAGGGCCACTGACTACTAGACCAACTTCCTGTCACAGAAGTCATGCCTTCATAGGTTTCCTTTAGTTATTCTTTTGATAAGGGTTATTTTCCTCTGAATATTTTGAAAGAAACGACACTAATGAGTATTATTCGCCTTCTACCTCGTAACAAACACAATATGATTAGGCTCCCTGCTATGTTCGTGACCTAGACAACGTCAAATCAGTTGGTACAAGTAGAATTCCGAGTATATTAGAATTTGTACGAATATTTTTTTTAGTAAGGTTTGGAAACGGATTTTTCAAGGTGGTGTCTATTTCATTGTGCCAAGCATTACTTATTCGAGCACGCGCTGACCATCATTTTGAATCCTTCAGCCGCCGCTGGTATTTACCGCGCGTATATGGTATTATCGGATTGATTGGTCCCTGAGATTGAAAGTCGATGGAGACTATTTTAAAGTCCCGACTTTAAATTATGTACAGATATTATGTGAGTCCAAAGAGGCGTCGTTGTTCTGGCAGCCGCCAGGGCTGCTGCTAAGCATGAGGACTCGGGGTCGTTCCTGGCTCAGGCGAAAAGTTATTTAGATTTTTATCTGGAATCTCTCTTTAGCTTCGATGGTCCTAGTGTATCATTTTTTTATTACTTTTTTATTCATTTTTTGTTTAATGTCGTAGACCTATTCATGTAATCCAGTTGTGTACATGTAAGCGGGCACGCCCTTTTTATTAGAAGGCTATTTTTATTCAGTTAGTTATAATTTTTTTTGCTTGAGTTTAGTTGTCAACGTCGGTACTTAATATTCTTATTACTACTGTCTTGTGTATTGGTGTGTGCTAGCTATCATGTAGGAAATTATTTATTTTAATTTAAATGAGTATGTTTAATAATTACCAATGCTGTTTAAACTGTTCTTCTAGCATATGAGACAGACGTGTTGCTGGGGAGTTTGTTCCGCCACTTCTTCTTCCCAGCAAAAACACTAGGAAGTGGCGAAGGGCGGGCGTTTTGGGGGACTGTCTTATGTAATTTATGACGTTCAAAAAGTGCTGATTTGAATAAATGACTTTTGATTTTGATTTTTTGATTTTCTCAGTAGCAGGCGGGAGTCTGGAATTGTGCCCGATTGATGGCCATAGGCTCGCCTTTTATTATTACATGGAAATTAAACATAACTGGTGAACTGTGAGTGTTCCTTACACCTCTACCTAGTCCTTTTAGACTTGTGTCCTAGTGGCCACAAGTCTATGAGTATTTTTTAGTACGCTCCGCTGCCGCTGCAATATTCATATATTACTCTAGATGGCGTTAGTGAGACATGGGATCAAAGTTTTTCTAAGACATTTCCTTGACATACCCGCTCTATAGTATTTTAAATTTCTTTGGAGATACCTTATCATTATATCTTGGCATCATGCTGAGATAGGAGCCTTTTTGGCCTCGCACAGGTCTTCTCTTTTAGTATTTAGTTTTATATTCTTTTTGTTATTAATATTTTTTGTAGTTCCTGTGCTTGTCCCAAATAAATATTTTTCTTTCTTTCTTTCTTTCTTTATATAGGGTGACTGGTAATTAGTGACCGATACTTAAGCACGTGATTGTACTCATGAATAGGAATAACTTTCCCAAAGAAACTATTTTTTGTTTACTCATTAACTTTCAATTACGTCAGTACTGCACAACGGGAGCGGTGGAGGTGGTAGATCACAGGCGCGCGCGCGGGAACTTCAAATAGCGTTTTTGTTATTTTATTGTGTTATTAGTAACCCCTTCTCACCTATAGGCATTATTTTCTAAATTCACAAATATCATTCTTTTCAAAATAATCCATTTCGCAACTTTACTGAAAGACATATTTTTTTTACATCGCAATTTTTTTTTACTTTGTACATTTTTTAATATTTGTATTTTTTTGGATCGAAAAATTAAACGTGAGACATGTAGTGACATTTTTTTTTTACGCTACAAAATTGTATATAAAAAAAAAGTTTATTGGGGAAAGTTTATTGAAATTGTGAATACAATCACGTGTTTTAGTATCGGTCACCAATTACCAGTCACCCTATATATACCTATGTTATGCCTAATGATGCAAGGGAAAAGTCTAAAAAGGCCTTCTGTAGAAAGAGCCATTGCAGTTTTGATTTGACCTGTCTCAACAGACGGTAATGTTCAAAGAATCTTTATTTCTCTTAAGAGCATGATACAGTTTACTTAAATAATATTTAACTTTTAACATAATGTAAAATTGCCATCTAATGACGAGGCATGCAGATGTAGAATGTAAAACTATAACAACAACGTACAGACCCCAGCACATCAAGTTACCCCAAGTTATCCCAAGTTGTGTCAAATTTCTTTGATCGTTTTTCAACTTTATGTCAAACAAAATAAGGTTCATATTCAATAGGGAATATGCATGTAATTTAAATATGGTTCGAATATTTTTTTTCCGAATCTTTAATGGCAGAAAATATGAACTAAATCATTATTTTACTTTTTAATAGCGTCATAATTATTTAAAATTAAATATAAAAGTGCGAATTAAGCGCGGGAAATTCAAATTTGTGAAACGCATCACCATTGGTTATAACGAAAATTGACGTCAAATACTACGACAACAACTCAACGTCTACAAAACATACAATGTGTAAGTATGACATTAAGTATTAGAATGGACTTTTTATTCGAAAACATATTATTGCCGTGTGTGTTGTGAACTAATTTAATGTTCAAGTGTAATTTTAGCTTCATAGTGAGGTTATTTAACATTTAAGAAAAATTACTGAAAGTGGTTTTTTAAAAGCACTATCTGATAATGTTTATTGCATTCGGGTACAAGCAATACCGGTAAACTGGTTTAGCTTTTTTCATGGAGAAATGGTTAGAAGAACGAAAACAACCTAAGAAATAGTAACAGGATCATAGTAAATGACGTAATCGAAATGGCGCGCGATAATGGCGGCGTTTCAACAGCTCAAATTTATTCTGTATTTTAAATATTTTTTTAAGCTTCATTGCTGCATTTTTTAATATGTTTATATTTTTTTACTATGTTAAAACGTTGTATATAGTTAATTAAAAATATAAAAAAAATACATGCATATACCCTATTGGGAAAATTTGACACATTAGGGTAACTTGATGTGCTGGCGTCTGTACATAATCAACAACAAACAAAGTAAAAGTGTAGGTAACAAGTTAGTGGAAATAAATGTTTATTTTTTTCCTCTTTCTTGAGTAATCAATATGGGAAAAAATAATACATTAACACTAGAAAAGGGCTTGTGGGTAAATATTAACAGCTGCTCAGGTCACACGAAGGTTAATCTACGCTTGACGAGGTCGGTCAGTGGATGGGTGACCATTTATTACATACCAAGACACCTCCGTGCCTCGAAAAGCACGATAAACAGTTGGTCCCGGCTGTCATTTGTAGATCTTTGACAGTCGTTACTTGTAGTCAGAAGCCCGAAAGTCGGACAACCAGTATAACCAAGTGGTTAAACTGGTTAATTAATCTTCTGGGCACGTTTCCAGATGATAGCGATGGGGAGGAATACTTTGACGCCTGAGTGTTCCAATTTTTACTATTTTATTTGTAGTAAATTTAAGTGTACATATTTAATATATTTTAATTAGTTTTATTGTGTTTTCTGTATTTTAGTTTACTATTATATCAATAAAGCATTCAATTGTACCAAGTGGTATAGTGTTACCCAGGCACTGGGTTGTGGAGGTGAGACAGGCAATCTGGCTATCACTCCAGGTTAAACACTGGTATTCAGCTGCATCTGGTTAAACTGGAAGCTGACCTCAAAATAGATGAGAAAAGGCTAAGCAGATGATGATCGTATAGCTCAACCACATTTTTTACCTTTTTTGCCCTGAATCACCTCTCTCCAGAAATAGGTATTGATTTGATTCAATATTATCATACTGAATGAAATACTTGCTACACAGTTTCGATCTTCACCAAACTTAAAGGAGGTCGATCCATACCAAACTTCTTGATAAATAAAACTAATATCTTTGGTGACCATGAGCTACACCAACATAATTAATATAAGTTATACGAACAAAAACAAAGACGAGATACTTTATTGATTACTTCCAAGATATCCATCATGAATAAACGATCAATGTTTACGGATGTTTACGGGTGTGCTGGTGCCTACACTAACGTATGGAAGTGAATGTTGGGTGTGGCAAAAGAGACATGAAAGTAGAATAAATGCTGTAGAAATGCGTTCCTTGCCAAGTATGTGTGGTGTAACAATTAATGACAGATTGAGGAATGATGATATGAAGCAACGTTGTGGTTTAAAAGAAGATGTAGTAACAAAAATTGAAAAGAGTATGCTTAGATGGTTTGGTCACGTTGAAAGGATGGATGAAAGGCGACTAACGAAAGGTATTTACAAGGCAGATGTAAGTGGGAACGCCGGGAGGGGACGCCCTAGAAGGACATACATAGACCTTATTGGTGAGGTTCTTCAGAAAGGTCAGGTGCGTAGTACTCGCAACCGGCGTGTGTGTATGACAACATGTATGAATGTAAACGAAGCAAAGGAAGTATGTAAGAATCGTAGCATATGGCGCTCTGTAGTTTCTGCCTACCCCCATGGGAAAAAGGCGTGAGTTTATGTATGTATGTATGTTTACGGGAATTCGTAGCAATCTGCTACGGCGTAGTAAGCGTCGGCGTACTACGAGCTACGAAAACACCGTAGCGAAAGATGCGTAGTTCCATACACATTGGCTTAAATTATCATAAAAAACATGAATCGAGTATTTTGACAGGCTTAAAAACATAAGTATTTTTATTTTATGTAAGAACAGGGATTCAATTTAATCCTGCCAGGATTTGCTTACAGGCGTCTTGATATAATATTATAAACTACTTTTTACGCACACATCCAGAAACTACAAATTTTCAATATTTTTCTGAAGATCTCTTTGTTCCAAACTGTTTTAAAATCAAAGTCAAATAATTGGTCACATTTTATCCTACTAATCCTACTAATATTATAAACGCGAAAGTCTGTGAGTATGGATAGTTGGATGGATGGATGGATGGATAGACGTTTGTTACTATTTCAAGTAAAAACTACTGAATGGATTTTAATAAAATTAGGTATGGAGTTAGCTGACACACTGGATTAACACATAGGCTACTTTTTATCCCTGTATTCCCACGGGAACGGGACCTACGTGGGTGAAACCGTGAGACGTCTGCTGGTTACACCCATAAAAGGCACTTTAAATCTAGTACATAAAATTCTCATGTCACAGCGTTTTTAATCATTGGCTAATTCTTATGAAATTTTGTGTGTACATTCAGTAGATTCTAGAGTAGCACGTAAACTAATAAATTGGCTCTAAGACAGAACTAAATTTGCTGGGATACCTAGTCTAATACATAAAATTCTCGTTTCCAAGTGTTTGTAACAAAACTCCTGCGAAACAGCTTGATCGATCCTTATGAAATTTTGTGTAGATATTTACTGACTAGCTCTGAGAATAGGTCGACAAATATTTTCGCTGTCACGGTTCTTTACATAACAACAGAAGAAAGAGGAAAAGTAGAGAAAAAAACCACGAGAAATTCACCGTTTTAGAATTATGTAATGACGCCAGCACATCAACCCACCCCAATGTCTCAAATTTCTTTGATAGGTTTTCATCTTTCTCAATCGGAAAAATTTGACAGTTTGGGGTAGATTGGTGTGCTGGCGTCTGTACATCTTAGTATCAGCATGTACAACGATGTCCGTTCTACCCTGTATGTTTTCGTAACACACTAAAAGTTCAAAGCAACAGCTGCTGTGTGCTCCCCTTTCCTAACTCTGTGCGAAGTGGGCCGAACAACGCAGATAACGTTAGTGGGCGCAACAACATAATAATCTGCTGCTCCTTTAATAGCTGACGTCATTTTAGGGCGGAGTTGAAGACATTTTTAACTGTTTTGTCAAATATAAATACAGCGCAAAAAAATAACATGACAGCACGTCTGTAATCCCCGAAGGAATATGCAGAGGTGTACAAAGTACACCCACATGTCGCCAGTTATATTGTAAGCCTGACTTCGAGCTGTTACTGAGAAGTTCTAGATGGAAAATCTCAATAACGCTTTGCCTGTCCCGGAGTTCGAACCCCAGACCTCATGATTAGCACTAGCGCTTGCAACCACTAGACCAACAAACAAGGCGGTAGTTTTTTTTTTATTGAAGGTTGGAGTAAAGGAGTTATGAAGTTAGAAAGATCATTTAAGAATTTAAGCTATGTAGAACGTATAGCGTGATCCCTTTTCCTCATTGGAACACCGATTTGTTGACATGTAAATAAACTAGAACTAGATTCAGTCGATATTTTCTAGATGAGAAGAAACACCGAAACAAATACCAGAGATTGTTTTAAGTTTAAAAATTATCTTGGTCAATTAAGATCTATTTCAAAATGGTTGGGAATGTCAAAAATTGAAACGTAGACAACCAGTGAACTCTTTCAACGATTTACGAAGAAAAAAATCTATAATTTTTTTGTTCGTGTTAACCGTTTTATGCCGCGATGATGTGGTCGACGATGAAGCAAGCATGCCTAGAAGTAACCTATGAACTTGGCTTAAAGACTCCTAGGTTGTAGCTATCAAGAAACACTAACTTTGGCAGGGAGATAGATTCCTTTGCTGTTCTACTAGCGAATAAAGACACAATAGTGGGTAAAGTGGGGTACCCTTACAAAACAAATGATTATCAAATACATACTGCATGTATGTACTGCATGTCTTCAGTTCACCATGTAAACGAAGCAAAAGAAGTATGTAAGAATCGTAGCATATGGCGCTCTGTAGTTTCTGCCTACCCTCATGGGAAAAAGGCGTGAGTTTATGTATGTACTGCATGTCTTCAGTTCACCATTTGAATGGAAATGACACAAGAATTAATGATGACCAGTTTTAAGACATAATGGTACTGTCATCTCATTGTAAGCACATTGTGTTGAACGATATAATAATTACGTATTATTGTATCCTTACTTCCTTACGTTCATTAATTTAGGTGTTTATCGGTAACAAGCCTCAACGTGTTCATTGTGGCTTCTAATGTAATCTGATGGTATTGTGACAGGATAACAATCGTAGGCTTTTATTTTAGTGAGATAAGCGTAACTATGAGCTAATGAAGATCGATACAAGGTGTATTGAACTTAATTTATACGAATGAAATCGGTTAGTCGTGCGTTGGTAGTCAGTCCGGACCTGCAGGGCTATTCTGCAAAAATCACCACGTAAAAATGTAGGTGAAGTTAGCTACCATAGATATCCGTTAGATACTCTCCTTTTTTTTCCTTTTTGGCAACTGTGCCGATATCGACTATTCTGCCAGCGTCACGTATTGACAGCATATCCACACGAGGTAAGCCGTCGAACTTTTCACTTTGTGGTAGATAACTGTTAGTAGCTGAAAGGACAAACATTTTGTTGTTAGTAACAATAGTTTTTTTTCTGTATATATATAATTTTACTGGCCTGTTGGTCTAGTAGTTAGTGACCCTGACTGATATGCCGGAGGTTGTGGTTCGATTCCCACCTAGGACAAATGTTTGTGTCAATATGAGCACGATCATTTGTTCAATGTCTGGGTGTAATTTATCTATAATATGTGTGTATTTAGAAATATGTAAGTATGTTTATCAACTGTTCAGTACCCATAACACAAGCTCTCAAGCTTAACTTGGGACTAAATGACGTTGTGTGAAAAGTTGTGAAATATTATATTAAATAGTAGGTAAAACTTATTTCCAGACTTATATAGTACACACGTAATTACATTTTAATGTCATTGTCATTAAGAAATTTTGACAGGACTTGCACAAGTTTAGGGGAAAAGTTAGTCAGGAGCGAATGGAAGTTAGTAGGAAGAGAGTTTTGCTACTATACTTATTAGGGATTGAGAGTTCACTTCACGCTTACTTCATCACTTTAATTATGCTGCCTGGTTATAACGGTATAGGCACTCTGTCTATACTATTGACGCACAGCCAAAACTACTAAGTCTAGAAAACTAAAATTTGTAATACAGGTTTATTTCAAATATCCGCTAAGAAAGATTATTTAGAAACTTCAACTTAATGGAGGAATAATCTAAACAACTTGCACTTTATAGAAGGCTTTTAATTATCTGTAACTGACACCTCACGCGTCAGTTACAGATAAACAAAGAATAAATCTGTCTAAAAATATAATTTTAACTAAAAAAAACACTGATCCTTAAATGCATGTGATTTGTGAAAAACCTTGTTGATTCCTCTTGTATTTACTGTTCAGTGCCTGCGCATTAATCCGATACGCCCACAACAGTTTTATTCTTAGCTCAGAATTACATAAAACCTCCTGTCTAGCGGTTTCTTCCATGTCCGAGGAAAAAATCTTATACCTAGTTCCTCGTTTTCATGCACGCGGCCCGACGTCCGCAAAAGGATTCCGCCCGTGACAGTCAAGGGTACTCAAACTATAGTCGTATTATATTTCTTCATAAAATCTTGTAAAGAAAAGAAAACTATACATAAAAACAAGCAAATTATAACTTTAATAAAATGTGTGTTGAAATGGGCGCCCGTGTCGTTAAAAGCGATCTCTTACAGCCAACCTTTGGAAGGATTACAACTACTTGTATACTAAGTTTTTGCTTAACATAGTACTTTGGCAAACAACTGACCAATCACCTGGTTTACCTACCAGGAAATGGTTATCTTTAGCCCCAAAGTGAAATTCGAACCCTCTTTGGCAAAATCGCAAACTCGCAAAACGTGGGTAATGGCTAAAAAGACTTTCGGTATTTTCATTTTTGTAAAAGAAAATCATGAAGACGTGATCAAAAAAGTTTGAGCACCTAGCTCGGGTGCTGTTTCGCCACGTTTTGTAGAAAAAAATATCTAAACCGCCGCCGCCGCGCTCACGTGTACTGTCACATTTCTACTCCGTAGTTTCAACAAACGTTTCGTAGGACCCCACTGAACCTGGTAAGTAGGTACTACATATAATAGTAGCTTTTTTATCTCTTGAACTACTTATTTTATAGTAATATAAGCTGTTTAAAATTTAGTGTCAATAACATTAGAAATAATATTTGAAATCAATTAGTTCTGTTTTCTGACACAACATCACTTTTGTTTCACATATTTTCAAGCTTTCGTTGTTACGTAAGTAAACAGTTACAACATTTTCTGATGCACTTTCATATCCTTAATAATGTATAAATAATACATTAAGCGGATCCTTGTTTAACAATATTCCGCGCATGGAGTATACTTCACATAGATCATAGCTGAAGTGCCGAAAGCTTAACAGACCCAATTTACCACTTCGTGATCATTAGTAATACTAATAATTAAAATGTTTAAGCTAACAACTACGTAAAACAAACCTAGGTAAAACGCAGTACCTACCTATAGTTATCTCTTACTAACGCCCGCAAACGTGACCGAACACGCGAGCAATCCTCAACTAGATGGAAAATTGAAATCTTCTTGCATTGATGTTGAAATATATTTTAAAGAGATAAAACATTATGCCGTTGAGGTAATTTGCAATTCGCAGAGCTTAGTAGTTCATGAGTTACAATATTTAAACCCACTAAAATAATTCCCCAAAATATCCGTCGGAGTGGAAAAGGTATTCTTCAATATAAAGAATATAATAGTTTCTATGAAAACGTTTAACATAATAATAGTGTTTGTTTGTGCGTTCTTGGAAATTTAATGAAACCAAATATGCGCAAGGAGAGTAACCACCTACCACCATTGAAAACTAAAGCTTCCAAGAATGTATGATAAATATCAGCCTATTTATTATCCCACTACACGCTATAGGCATCTTCGTATACAGTTAAGGTTGGAGCATTTACATTAATTGTTTTCAAGGCGGATCATGATTTCAGATTTATACTATTTATGTATGAGTTTAGCTGGTCTCCCTCTATAAAAACGTAGGTGAAGTGAAAGTGAAGTGAGCTGTCATCCCATGTTCATGCTATGATCTGACCCTAGATCACAGAAAAAATCAAGATACTTTATCATATTTTGTGTTTTTTTTTAAGTTTACATGGTAATTGTAAAGTACTAGTCACGCGAAAAATTACAGTGAGTAATAAATGGATTCTATTCATGTTGTAAAATACAGGCCTAGAAATAGTTTAGAATCCAGATCTCCCACAAATTATTTATTATTTTTTGTTTTTAAAAATACTTGTCAACTAAAAATCATTTTTGTAATTTGTTGGAGATAAATAAACACATTTATAATAATTATTGTTTCGTAAAACTCTTTCTCAGCCAAACGTATTCGTACACAAACTAAAAGTTTACAAAAATCCCATGCAACGTTTTGGTAACCAACCCATTACAGCCCGAAAAAATCTACACAATGGATACATAAACTTCTCCCTTTGTGGAGTCGGTAAAAATAAAGAAATATGCATGGTCTGTATAGAACAGTTTTATGTGAATGACATTATTTTACAATCTGCCAGCAACAACTAGCCGAACGGGGTGGCTCTGCGGGGCTATTTTTGCGGCGGCGTGCCTGCAAACGAGAGCAGGTACTGGTGTTACACCATGCTTCACCGTTTCCAACTTCCCAATTGAATAAAGTAGTAAGATTTAAACGGCGTGTTAAGCCACTGTTAAGCTTGGTCGTTTCAGTGAATGTTTTTGAACTTGAACTTAACTATCTTGAGCCATAAAATTTAAAAAATCACTGCAAACTTAATTTGCTTTCAAATTTATAGAAAGAAGGGTCGCGTTTTAAAGTATCCTACAACACTAAACTATCCTGTTCGGCCATGGATCTGACCTTAAAGCTGTAAGCAATATAAAGCAAAGCCTTTAATGTCTTTACCAAGGAGGCGTCTAGGTCTCCACAAACTTTCAAACTCTTTTGCCCTGAATATTATCATTCAGGGTGAAAGAGTTTAGAAGTTTTACTAAATTTGTTTTAACTGAGGGCAAAGCTACTCGCTAAATACATTATTTTGTGATTCGTAAACGAGTGATATAGCGTAAATGAGCCATAAGTTTATTATTTTAGCCCATCGTTATCCCAAATATTTAGGAGTTAGCTTCCTGTCTAACCACAGCCTGACAAAGGCACAACTTACGGAAAAAAATATTTGTCTTAATTTACAAATAGACCGGCTATCATTTTTGTTAATTTCTCCATGTATTATATAGTGGGTAAATATTTGTAGAAATTAACAAATTTGCCATTCATGTTTAGGTTAGTAGTAAATAGTTATCTCCTATTAACCTAAGCAAAGAATGGCCTATATCTTAGGAGACAGTGATTTGATAGAGCTGAACTGTAATTTAATGGTAATGATGGACCTTTGGTTTCGAATTTCAGCAGCATATAATATAGACAAAACGTCAATCCGCCATATTTATTCTTCATTTAAAATATATCTGACTATTGAAGAGCTTACTTAGAAATTAAAATATAAATCAATCAAGTAGTTTATAACTGCGTACTTTTAGAACACGCTATGAATAGACCGTCTAATGGATATTTAACCTTTTATAGATATGTACCATATTACATTTAACAACGTACCCAGCCTAACAAAACAGACAAAACGTCAATCCGCCATATTTATTCTTCATTTAAAATATATCTGACTATTGAAGAGCTTACTTAGAAATTAAAATATAAATCAATCAAGTAGTTTATAACTGCGTACTTTTAGAACACGCTATGAATAGACCGTCTAATGGATATTTAACCTTTTATAGATATGTACCATATTACATTTAACAACGTACCCAGCCTAATTGATTGATGAATGATCGGTCAGATTTAATTAGGGACCGAAATAGACAGGCAGCCACTACCAAAAGGTTTAACACTACTGCGACGCTAACGAATGCCCGTAACGTTTCTAACATTAATAATACCAGCGACCTTTGAACTTACCATTGAGCAAACATAATATCATCATTGTATAATACAATGAACCATATTATACAATACAATGAACCCTAATAATATATGAATCATTCATTAATCCTCTATTCTTGCATTCAATTCTTATTCCTTTGGAATCATGAATACTACCTACTCTACTTACTATTAAGAAATACAAAACAGTTGGACGTGAACTCAATTCGCAAGTGTTCATAGACCTTTCGCTTAAAACCGATGACAAAATAACAATAATGGCATAAGTGTAACAATGAATTTCGTTATTATAACATTTCAATCGTTACGTTTCAACGTATTATGTGTAATAAGGGTGTAATGTCACTCACCTTGTGTACCACCTATTACTGCCATTGTATCTATTGTAGTATGTCGGTATTATGACTTGCTTATAATCAGCATAATAGCTAAGCCAAAAGAATTACTTTCAAATCACTATTACGCCGCGCTGTAAGCTACTACTTACTAAGGTTAAGGTACTACTTATTAAGGTACTTAGGTACCTTATTTTTTAAATTATATATTTATTGTTTCATGTAAATAATAATAATATTTTTCTTTTCAGATAACAAGATCGATAAAGATAAGATAGGTGTCGTTTAGGTAAACACCCGTTTCTAATTACTCTAAAAATGGTTTAAAACCTCGTTAACGTGAAGAACATAATTTACATAACAGTAACACGGTGACGTTTAAACGAATTTAAAACTGTTTCTAAATTAGTCTGTAATAACACGTGAACAGAAAAGTAAACATTGGCGATGACCTTCACCGGCGTCCTTTATCGTGAAGGTAACGCAGCCAGCCCCTTAGTCTTTAACTGTTATGAAACTCGCATCAACGCAGCCCATAAACATTAATAGAATGATATGAAATGAGCGATACATATGACGTGGCCCAGTAACTGGGGCTAGGTCATGTCGTAACCTTAGATGGGAAAAAATTTGATGCTCACAGTTGTTGGAACAGCTCATGATCCAGATACAAAGCTGGATGAAGGCGGATTAGTGAGCTAAGACACTATTCATCATATTTGTTTTCTCGTTAAGAAGTAGGAGGAAAATTCAACTGTTACAGTTGAATTCTGGAAATGTTTTTTCGGTCTAAGCAATCTTAGGTACCAATTAAGTAACACCTACACAAGACCTGAGATATAATAAGCGTGTATTTTAAGACATTCTTACATCAAATTTTCTTACGATTCTACCTTGTAAATATTCTTGAAATAACTTAAGCTATAAAAAGTTCTATTTTTATTTTGCAGACATTCAATACCTACTATAGACGGGGCATCACGAACAAAATTTTCGTCCAAAACTTGTGTCCTAAGTGGACACAAATCTATGAGTTTTTTTAGTAAGCTCCGCTGCCGCTCCAATATTCATATATTATTCTAGATGGCGTTACTGAGACATGGAATCAAAGTTTTTCTATGACATTTCCTTGACGTGCCCGCTCTACAGTATTTTAAATCTCTTTGTTATTTTGCTATCTTTTGCCGACAACCCGCTACGCATGAATTTTGTTTTGAAAAAGTCATGATACCTACACGCAGCAGCGTCAGGTTAAGATGCATTGACCGATATCTGATACATTTTCTTCCCGTACAATAAATGGTCCTAACATAAAAAGAAATCGATCCACCAAGGCAATTTTACCACAGTCAATTTGACACGTCATTAATCAAAACAACTTTGTCCTAAGTCATAGTTTTTGTCTTTGTCATTCCTTTTTTATATATAAAAAAAACAAAATCCTAATAGAATAATAATAAATGTTTATTTATCTCCAACAAATTACAATAATTAGTTGACAAGTATTTTTAAAAACAAAAATCATAAGTAATTTGTGGGAGATCTGGAGTCTAAACTAAGCCTAGGCCTGTATTTTAGAACTCCAGGCCCCAAATTACAACACAAATAGAAATAGTCAACGTGCTTGTGGGTGCATGAGAAGTGTGTGAATGATTCTGGAAAATAGTTTTCACAAAAAACACCCAAATGTTCCTAAGATTTCCCTGTGATTTATAACACGGCTTTACGTTAGACCTGCTTTTTAAGTCAGACCTGCAATATTAAAACTGTAAAAAGTTAGTGAGTTGTTGAGAGATGCACGGTAAGTTTATTCAAATAGCGAATGGATATCGTCTAACGAACTTCACGATTGTTGTTATTTCTGAAAAATTACGTTCGTCGCTACTTAGGTAACACGATTAATAATAACGAATAAATGTGATCAATTTCTAACTTTTACCACGAATTTTGGTAATTATTATTTAAACCTACCAAATAACAACAATTACTCAGAATAAATAATTATTTAATATTTTTTAGACTATTGTTAATTATAGTTTTTTAATCATTTTTAGATTATTATTTTGATTCTTATTATTCGGAGTCTGGATAAGTGCCCGATTGATAGCAATAGGCTCGCCCCTATTACATGGGACTTAAACATAACTGGCGAACTGTGGGTGTACTACCAGGTACACCTCTGCCGAGCCCTTCGGGGAAGATAAAGATAAAGATAAAGATCAATTTAGTTGTTTAACATGAGTAGATTACAATACAAATAAATGCATGCAATTCAAATGCAATGGTCATTAATATGAGGATGTGCTACATGCTATACCATAGTAGGTGTACAAATCTTACAGGTTTTTACATGGTCCATAAACAAGAACCATTAAAACATTAAATTGCATTTGCTATTGGAAATTGTCACAAATTATAGAAGTCAAAATTATTATTTAACAGTTACGAAGTCAGTGATGCTATAGGTTTTTAACTTAGTCCTAAATAAAGATGTATTTAATTGTGTGATGTTCTTTGGAATTTTAGAGATTGATTGAGATAGGATTACAGGCGTTACGTTATGTTTGTTTGTACTCAGATTAAACAGCTAAAACAACACAAACACAAAAACAACAAAACAAAACTACATTGAACATTTTTGTATTGATTGCGATTGTAAGGATTTATGTTTTCTAAAATAAATTATTTGATTTGAACAAAATCGAATACGCGGTTTCAATGAACTGTTGTTACTGAATCGTAATTCATTTGAAACAAATTGTTCAGTTCGTTCGGTGAATATTTTCACAGTATGAACCTTGGGAGTTCCAGCTGCGCTCTCAAAAGGGCACGACCCAAGCTATTCGTGTCAAGGATTGTTCTTTATATAGACCTTTTGGATTTGCTACTTGTATTCTAGGCCTTAGAGAATTAATTGGCTTAGATCAGTTTTGAGCACATTGGTGAAGATTTCCTTGTTATAAGACTAAACTAAAATTAGCAGCAGTCAAACACTCAGACGTTGACAGATAAGGCATAAGTAAATTGACATCTCTAATGTCACTTTAGTTTTTTCCTTGAACTTCGACATGTTTTTGAACGATGAGATAGAACTTTCAACTAAAATAAGAATTAAAACTTCAGTTTCACTTGAATTGACTGTTTGTATAAGTCCATACTTTTCTTATTGAATAAAAGACAAAAATATGAAAATAGCCTAGATTTAGTTTAGTTAGACTATAAGGGAATTGCAATCATGGTTGTAAAACTCATACTTTTAAAAGTTAAAACTGTTGTTAACTTACTTCAGTTTAAAATACAGCTAATCACGAATGTTTGGGGGAAAAATATCTGAATTTTGGCTCAACATTATGATCCCCCCCCCCCCCCTGAATTAATCAATTTAACTTAGGTATGTACACACTGTAATAAATAGTATAATAATTCACGTAAATATTTCTTTTGAAACTCACAACTTACTAACCATATCAAAAAGTAAATAATGCAGGAACTTAATTCAACATACCTCATTTCAGTGCTTATGCACTTATACTTCCTCTCAAACAATCAAACACTCAATTTGTTGATTGTTTATAACTAGGTGGTGACTTTGTCTGCGCAGGATTAGTATTTCGAATACTTTATTTTCTTGCCGAGGTCATATAAGTATTATAAATTATAGCCTATGTGTTATTCTGATGAAAAAGCTATATTATTGTAAAGTTTCATTAAAATCCATTCCGTACTTTTTGTGTGAAAGAGTGAAAACACCAATACAAACTTTCGGACTAGGTACACCAAAATCAAAATCAAAATCAAAAGTCTTTATTCAAACTAGGCTGAGAATCAGCACTTTTTGAACGTCAAAAAAATACATAAAGACAGTCCCCCAAAAACGGCCCACCCTTCGCCACTTCCTAGTGTTTTTGCTGGGAAGAAGAAGTGGCGGAACAAACTCCCCAGCAACACATCTGTCTGATTCGTTTGAAGAACGAGGTATACAAAGAATCTATACAATGAAATGCTCAATAAATAGCACTAATGTTTATACACATTGTAAAACTTTACATTTCAGAATGATTGTCACGTGTTAGCTAGCACACCCCAGTATACCGAGATTAAGAAAAAAAAGTAAATTCATATTAACAGTGAAATCTAAACTCAAGCAAAACAACTACAAAACTGAAAAATAACAGCCTCCGGGTATAAAAGGCGTACCCGCTTACATGTGGAATGCTGACTTATATTCATAAGGCACCTTGTACAACACATTTAAAAATAGAGTATAATTATTAAAGCTTAATGTTCTATAGCTCGTCAGTTCCAAAACATCTCAAAAGTTGTTTTAATCAATGGAAGAAAAAAAAATAACAGCTGGAATCTCACTGCATGTAAATTTTAGCAGATTTCCGGTTAGAGATTTCTTTATTCTCATAAGATTTGAAGTAAGGAACCAACTTCTAAAGTGTGAATAATATTGAATCCACTAAAAGATTTAATAATAATAAAAGATTAGATAAGAAAACATACTAATATTAAAACTTTCCATAGATATTCTAGAACAAAACAGAATTTGAATCAAATCCTACCCTTTTGCTGTGCACTGCTGCTTCTTAATGATCTCATTAAAGCAATAAAGATATTGAACATTGAGTATTGATAAATAAGTAACAAATAAAACACTAACTAAAACGTCATCAGCTCTTTAATACCATTTTAATAAACGCCATGTTGAACGAAAATTTCTTGGCGTAGGTAATTATTTACCTGCAGTGACTTTAGCATGGCCGGTAATATCGACTCGGTATAAATAGAGACTCAGGGTGAAATGACCTCCAGCGATACTTCCAGCACTGCGGCCTCGATGATAATTGTATATCTGAGGAGGGTAGGTGAGGTGGAGTGCAGCCCGAGCCTGTGATCTAGTTTTGAATGGGTTCGCGGAGGCTCACGCGTGACGTCAGGAGGCGTAGCTGTGACGTCAACGCTAAAACTAGGTCACGCGATCAACGACCGAGGCCTCCGCTGCACAACCAACACCACTGTCCTTGGAGGCTCGTCCAAACGTGCCAAGTCTGAAAATCTAATTCTTCGCTGAACGAAATTCCTTCTCTCTCCTCGATTTATTACCAATGCTAATCTAAAACCAATTATATGACTCAATTGCTAATAAATATCATAGTTTGGGATAATCAAAAATGTTTTTCTTTAAAATTATATTATACGTAGATATGTTTTCATCCAAAAAAAAAGTTGAAGGTTTAATTTTACTTTAGAAAAATTGCACATACCGACGACGATTGCGGTAGTAACTGTAGCGATAAAGGGATTGCACAAAATGTGTGATATTACTATTTATTAACAAAGTAGGTACTCATAACTGAGCAATGTTAAATTCTAGTTAGTTCAACGGTTTTAGTTAGATAGTGCTCCTAAAGTTCATCCCGCCATTGAACGAAACTGACACGTGTGTGCAAACTTCTGGAACAAAACATTACAAAAATTTTATGAACTTTAAATTGACATTGCACACAAATACGATTGGATAGCGATTGGTGGTCAAAACTCAAACTGGTTAGCGTAACTAGTTATTTTTCATGACAACTCAATGCTTTCAAAATTTGTACCTACCTAAGTACCAACTTAAATTATTTGACGCTGAAATATTTAACATTTTTTTCGGTTTGTGGAGTTACTCTGTTTTACTTTGCGTTCTCTCACCCTACCGCTTCATTGAGGGTGCAAACTAGGTCAGAGCTTGGTGCTGCAGGCCCGGGCCCCGCCTCCGATCGATGACCCGGCGTCAATGAGCACCAGCCCCGGAACCCGACCACCGCTCACTATAACCAGCGCTAACCGCCTATAAATAGACCCAAGGTACTGCGCCATGTTTCATACTTCAGAATGCATGCTACTATTTATGGAAGCGATGGCCTACTTTGTTTCGGTGCCTTCGCTTCAATGTACGGGGCCTTTTTGACGTCATCACGAAGGTTATCATAGAATGCCAACCACTCGAGGTTGGGACCCCGTTGGATAGTTCTCGCTACAATATAGAAAAGTTATAGATAAATACTCAACTGTTTTCCCAATAGGCTTAACCAGAGATGTATGAATGCTTACAAATCTAGACTCCGAGCTGCTTCAGAGGATATCCTATAAAAAAAAAATAACATTAAGACCTGACTCGGGAGTTGGTGGTTTGAGACCTAATCTAACATGACCGATCGACACATTGGCTGAGTACAATAGTTGGTCGGAAACCACACTAACTTTTTGTTGTTATTACGTTTAACAATAAACAAAGAATTAAAATGAGCCACAATGTTATAGGAGAATTGTAATAATTGTAAGACTGTCTCGTTGGTCTTGTGGTCGCAAGCGCTACTGCTGGGCATGAGGTCCTGGGTTCGATCCCCAGGTCGGGCAAAGTGTTATTGAGGTTTTTCATCTTGAATTTTTGAGAAGCCCGGAGTCTGGATCTGTGCCCGATTGATGGCTCGCCCCCTATTTCATGGGACTAAAACATAACTGGCGAAATGTGAGTGTAGTTACATTTCTGCCTAGCCCTTCGGGGATTACACGCGTGACGTTATGTGATTATTTGTAATGACAAGCTTCTTATACAGGTGCTTATCTATATCTATATCTATACCTATTCTATATCTATATACTTATAATAAATCTGTAGAAGTAAAATTTCTGTACATTGAAAATATCAAAAAAATAAATAGCAGGGGGTGTTACTAGACCGACAGCGAACCCAAAAATATGATTAAAAAAAATTTTGTCTGTCTGTCTGTCTGTCTGTCTGTCTGTCTGTCTGTCTGTATGTTCAGGTATCACGCAAAAACTACCGGTTCGATTACGATGAAACTTGGTATACTTATTCTTTAATATCCTGGGCACAACACTGGGTACTTTTTATCCCGGAAAAGTATATACAATAAAAAACAAACTTAATTTTGCGGTTCGACCCCTAGACCCGACTACTGTACCAACCGCAAATAATAAGTTTGTCGTAGGTTACGTCACCCGCAGTGGAGTTCACCAAGGGGCGCTGCACACGGCTAAGATATTATAATATTTTATCTTAAGATACAATATCGCTCGCCATACAGTTCAATGAACTATCACACACTACGAAATTATGTACCTACATTGAATATATATTCAAAATTAATATTGGAGGATGATTGGTGATCGATACTGATGCCAAAAATGCAATCAGTAAATGTTTTGTCTGTCTGTCTGTCTGTATGTGCACGCATAGTTCAATAACTATTATAGGGATTGGGATTGACTTGGTACGGTTGTAATCAATACGCCTGGGCAGGTTGATCTTAGTCTCAGTTGTTTTACACATGGTCAGTTGTACGGCGCTCTTTCCCGGATCAGTAGTTCCAGAAATCTTTATGCATACATACTGGAAGGATCAACTTTGAAAGTAGTCTATCTGGAAGTATTATGCTAAAATTATTACGTTTATATATCAACGCACAGCCCAAACCGCTGGTATTAGAGACATGAAACTTGAAGGGGACTTCTTAGTTAAGAATAAGTATCCACTAAAACACGATTTTTGGAAATTCAACCCATATTGGGAAAACATAGGGGGCGTAAGTTCGACATCCACGCGGGCGAAGCCGCGGGCAAAAGCTAGTTTTATAATAAATGTCTCTACATTGTTCTACATCTCGTGATTTCACCGACTGCCTTGTTGCGTCTAGTGGTCGCAAGTGCTACTGCTAACTAAGTATGAGGTCCTGCGAGTGAAATATGCGTATACATCTGCCTAAACAATTGGGTTATACAGGCGCACATGCGCAATGTTATGTCATTTAATAACTATGCTCGTAATGGAAAATTAAACAAAAACTTCGCATGTCAATTTTACCCATTAAAAAGCTACCATTATGAGCCAAGTATTTGTAACAAAGCTCTGTAAATATAAATGCAAATGAGCTTCTGTAAACTCATCGATGTAATTAAATTGTCTATGAAACGTGCAATCTAAATAAATGTCAAGTTCATATTGTTTATTGCTTTATCTAGATAACGAAAGGTTAATGTGGTTCTCCTTAAACAAAGAGTTTAATAAAATTTGTGCACTTTAAAAGCCTCCACCGTTAATGGCATACCTATGTGCCTACAGTAAATAATAGGATTATTTGCAAGAAGATAGAATAAAATATATATTATATAGAATCACATCATATTTCTTTTATTTCTGTTTACCATCACCATCGCCATTTGTCCAGCGCAGCCTTTTAACTACTAAGCATGTTGGGGTTAGCTTCCAGTGTATCAGGATGCAAGAATACCAGGATTCTTTACTAAAATATTTAATTATTTTACAAACATAGATAGATTGACACTGAAGTATAGTTTAGAACTTAAAAACCAAAGCTTAACAAAAGATAGGTCTCAATATGAATTATATCGTTATCTCAAATGTAAATAAGTTTTTGGGAAAAGCTGTTATATTATCTGTATTCTGTATACTGATAGGTTAACCTTAGATTTAAACTTACCAGGCGCCTGGACAGAGCCAGCTTATGCCTTTTAACCAAGACTATCACCGGACACCGCTTGCTAAACAAACACCTCTTCACAATTAAGATACAGTCTTCTATGCAGTGCATGCATAGAGGTGGAGGAAATGGTAGCGCATGTATACGATCTTGGAAATCTACTGTTAATTCTTTACTCTGGGCAGTTTGAGGGGTAAAACCTGTTTCATACGTTTGTGGGCAGTTTGGGATGAAGAAAGACAGCTATCATGGCTCACATACAATGGTCCACTTCAAGGACTAAGTGCGGAAACCAAATCCCAATAGCTACCTATACAAACAGATGCTCGCTGTGTGTCTATAAATATTACACTTATGTTCAAGTTCTTTACACCGTGCGCCTTCAATGACCGTTGTTTCCTTGAAGAAGCCTTTTAATATCTCACACGTGGCTGTCGAACCCTTTCACGGTTGATAGTTCAGGCTCCGGTCCAAATACCTTTGTTCACGTATAACATATTACCGTTATGTTTCACCGTGTTTACAGTGAATGCTCCCATGCCGCATTCAGGGAGCTTGCGTCACACGCGCCCAAGATGCGTCAACGTATCGGGTTCAATGCACTGCATTAAATGCTGTAATATGATAGATTGTAGCTTGTTCCTATGGGAGTTTATTTGTCCTTTTTTAATAAGTGTAAATAGAAAGATGCGTCAAAAGAAGAAGAGAATAAAACTTGTTTACTTCGTTCTGCGGTGCCATTCTGTAAAAATCACCCTGTGCAAATGAAGGCGAATTGAGCTGTCATTCCATATTAATGCAAGGCATGGCAGTTCACTTCACTTATGTTTTCACGTGGTGACTTTGACTAAATCGGCCGGCTGATCTACATATTACATACTATGGAATTTCATGAAAATGGTCGTAATTGTCACTTTCGCGGGTTTCAGCAGATGGGACTTTGGATAGATGTCTAGTTTTTGGTTTAATTAAACGTACTTTGCTCAGCAACTTGGTCAGTGGGCCGTCTTAGAGGCTATCTGTTCTATCTAAGAATAGTTGAATTACTTTATAGCTATGATTTCATACGTATATAACCTCTACATATTTTTTTGTTAGGGATTACTCATGTTAGCATAATGTGTGTCTCTTAATTGTAAGTCTACCAAGAACACTTACTATTCTAATAAAAATAAATATCTTGCGTCACTAGTTCTATTCTAAAATCTTTAATAGATAAATTGAGTCATGATCCGCCTCCTACATGACGTATGAAAAGCTACACATGGGTGTCAGAAAGCTAAGATGGAACAGATGCTAAGAATAGATATAGCGATACAATAAAAGGCTTTGAGAACACCACCACGCGCACGAGCCCAATCCTGTAAGCCAGTCATCGTATTTTGAATCATATTTGAATCTGCGTTCAAAGGTTGACTATTAGAAGCACGGAATAGTACATTATGATATAAGTGCGGTAGGTTGATAATTACAGCCGAGGCAATATTGCTAATTACAAGAAAGCAGAGGCTGTAATTATCAAAGCGCACGACGTTTTATGATATATTTGCGAGGAAATAAATAAAACACGGACTGAAATTATCGAATAAAAACAATACAGCGAAAAGAAAAAGCGCGTGGAATAATTTTAACTTGATCACAAATTGGCAATGCGCGCGCACCTGTTTCTTTTCACAAAAACAGCCAGTATTACTAATAAAGTAAAGTAATTATATTTTTTCGTTTTTTGTAATTTATTGTCAAAATTAATTAAATTAACGAATTAAATGTTTAGTTTTCATATTTTATCTCCCAAAGTTAATTTTATTCATAAAATGTTTACCACTTTTCTGACATAAAAACTCTTTGCTAAGATTTAAAAAAGGAACCGTTCGTTTAAGTCGGAGCAACTTGCAAACCGTGCGTTTTACATTACCATTACGCACTAGTGCGTAATGAGATACATTACGATACTGAATTTGGCGGAATAAGATACTCTTTACGAGCAAATGTGTTATAAAAGATTTTTTTCTGTTCTGTGGGTAGAAAAGATCTATGGTTTAGGTGCACATTGTTGTACTTGAAGTCATCATCTGCCTAGCATACCTACTTGAAGTATTTTAGATATTAAAAAAAAACGAAATGAATAAATTCTTAATTCAAAATCATAATTATGTTTGATGTCAGTGTATTGTATTTAGAACTTTAACTTTGGCGAAATAGAGTTGGAAATTTAAAAATCGTTAGATGGATTTATTGGGTCTAAAAATAAACCTTGTTTTGTAATAAAGCCGTCTGTCTAAGCTTAACTAAGCGCCGACGGCACGTGTGATATAAGCATGTATAGGAATTATCAGCATTAAAGAGAGTTTATTGAATAACACATCTGTGCTGTTCACAGATTTGTTTAACAAATATTCTGTTTTATTATGTGAAGACTTTTCACGGGCCGTCACGCGTCAGTCTTTTAGTCATTTTCTAAGTCAATTTCCTTTTAACGGCTATCCGCTATCTTGTTATCAATATAACAACAACATGTTATAATATATTGTTATGTCAACTTGGTCTATTTTGTTTTTGCTGTAAGTCTTACAAAAAAATAATAAAAGAAATCCAATTGTTTTAACATGAAGAAATAGAGTAGAAAATTAACCTACAATAGAGGCAGGAGGGAAGAAAACGAAGATAATTACTTTAGATGTAATGCAGCAGATAACGACATCAACTAAAAGGTGGGCCACCGTGTACACGTGTAGATCTTATGCGATTATACAGAGTCAAGCACATCAAGCTACCTACACGTGTCAAATATCTTTGATAGTTTTTCAACATTATTAGAAACAGAATAAGGTTCATGTTCAATTGGGGAAAGGGAATTGCTCAGTTTGTTAGGGCCATTTGGCTTAAGGTGAACATTTAATATAATATTTAATGACTGTGGTTTTTAATAGTTTATACCTCAAAGAAATTAATTATAGTAATAAAGTTGCAGGAGAGTGTAAAAATAGTTTATATTTAGCATATCTACTAATGTTAGATAACAACCAAAATAAATCTTAATTATACCTAATATACTGATATTCTCTAACTTTTAATGCAGTAGTAACATATCCTGAGGTCATCTAAGTAAATAAAAAAATTAAACTCATCAAACGAATCATAAAATAATAAAATGTTTTCTAAAAACTGGGCATGCGGCATAATATTACTTTCGTGCCTTGCCCAGCTTACTATATTATGGTCATAACGTGAGCACAGAAACTCACCGTTCTTCGCCCTACAAGGCAATTGCAACAATATTGAGTAATTGCCTAGGTTGTCATGCCAGTTCGATAGCACCAGGATCATTGTCATGAGTAGATTCGGTGTCCATGGGTAAAGCCGGGTCTTCAATTTAAAGCGGTATCGGAGTTCATCATAACAAAAACAAAAAACTTCGCGAAAGTAATCGAAACAACATTCACAATACACAGAGGCAAAACATTCGTTTCATAACATAATTTCATTATTTAACTCTTTGATTTCATTGTATGCATTTGTCATTATTGACAGCTGGTGTTGTCAGAAAATTAAAAAAAAACCGATTTAAAAATCGATTCGACAACAACCGAATCAATATTAAAATCGGATATAAAAATGATTTGAAGGCCAAAAACGATGAGTGTTTTGTTTGTTTTCAATATGATTAATCGAAAATAAATATATCGCCGTTTGAAAATCACTTGATTACTGATTTTCAAGAAAATGTAGTCATATTATTATTTATATATTTTGAAATCGATTATTATCTTTCCCGTAAGAATAATCACAACTGTTATTAATGTGGCAACACAGAATCAGTTTCTAACTATAAAATGGCGACGGTTTTGAAGTCAATCAGCTTCAATACTTATTATACGAGATATTTTTACATTTACTTTCCGGCGACGACAACTAAAAAAATATTAATTTTAGATTTAATTATATTTTCTCATAAGAATACTTTTTACAGAACAGCTTGTCCACGTTTCAGCCAAGAATGAGCAATTCCCTTTAACAGTTTGGGGTAGCTTGATGTGCTGGCGTCTGTAACATCACACGCCAAAAGCTAACGTGACCGAACAATAGGCTGCTACCGAGTTCAATTCTCAAACGGACCAATTCTTATATGGCTGGCGTAGAAAGATCACCTTAAAAACTGATATTGTTAACGGAAGATTAAAAAAAGTGACAAACTGTAGAAACATTTCTTCCATCACAATTACTCTTGATATTGTCTATCAAGAGTGAACAGGATAAATGTGTTGATTCTTCTGTCAATTCGAGTGTACATACAATGTCGAGCGTGATTTCTACAATAATCGCGGAAATGTTTCTAAAATCTGTCACATTGTCGATTCTACCGGAGACATAATCCGTTTCTACGAAGATCTTGCTCTCGCGCATGTTGCTATTCTGTGTGTGCGTGAGTTTAATTGTTTATAAATAAACTCACTAACGAAACAGAAGAAATTAAAATAGAAAAAGAAAGAATATAGGGAAGCAACCATATTCTATTTTTACCTTTACACATTGTTTAACAAAGCACATGTCTCTATTTATCTGTTTATCTCTCCATTAAGCTGTCGGCGTCGGGTACACACTCAAAGACACTTGGTGACAAGGAACATGCAAAGAATGCAACCTTTTGCGTCAGAGGTCCTGACAATGAACTTACAAGCAAAAAGGCACGAGTTCACGTCCATTAGCAGGTAATATTATCAAGCAATTTATACTGATAGATCTTAATAGCATTAAGTTCTAGATTAGTTCGGGCACGCGTCACATTCCTGTTATTGCTCTCTTAGCAGATACTTCCCGTACAGGGATTAAATAATGTTTCATCAGATAGAGACCTACACCTGGTATAGGACGTTAATCCACCTATCTCTTACGCACGAGGTTGTGGTTTAAATCCGGTCAAGAATCAATGTGACTTGTTCCATTCATATTGTACTTTCTAAGTTTATCTTAGACATCATTGACATCGGTGATTGATGACAGACATCGTGAGGTAACACCTGCACTTATAGTTTAGGTAATATAACTCTGAAATTCCCAATCGGCTTATAGGAACTTGGTGAACAATGATTGTGCCTTCTCTTATGAGAAGAGGACTTTGCGTGAAGTAGGACAGTGACAGGTAGGTATCTTTTATTATTACTCACATTAAAAAAAAAACCTGATCCCCATCCGACTAAATAAACTACTACACGACTCACTTCAGATAGTCGTGTAGTAGTTTATTTAGAATGATAATTACAAAAAAAATAATTAGAAAAGGTTTGTTAAAATAGGTGTAAACAATTATTTAAGCAAATAATAGTAAGTATCCTTACTTTAGTCAAAAGTTTGTTTTTGTATTATTTTCCCTACCTTCTTCGGGTTGGTAATCATATGGCAAAAAGTTCGTAGTGCTATGCAACAAAAAAATAAGTAGTAGATTAAATAATAAATTACATTTTTGAATAATAAACACATAAATAAGATCTTTGCAAATAATAATAAATGGAACAAAATCACAATACAAGAAACATACTTAATTGAAACAGCTACCTTAACATTATGTCAATGCGAAAATTTTGGCGGCCTATAAAACTTTAAAGCTTCCATCTTTGATTGAAGTTACAATTCAAAGCACAAATAATCGTCACAGAATAAAACCCTGGATTACCCGGTTACCTTCAATCTATGTTCACATTAAAATAACAAGTGCTAAGTACTTTTTTTCAGTTTCACAATGTCATTGACCGGTAAAAGTCAATTACCTATGCTTCCGATAAATAGATCAGTAAAGTTTTTAAGAGCCACGGGCACAGGACCCGGGTCTCTTAAAAAGGTAAGGCATCATTAACGTCACAATATTTCAAGGAAAAATACAGGCAGGCGTGGGCAACAGACGTGGTTTCATACAATTACCTATTCCTTTTTCAAATAAATTTACTGGAACAACAATCAACGGATCAAGTATCGCAATTTATTTTTCGAATACATTTCGTTGATCTATATTTTTTTTGTGAGTTTTCAACGAATATTCATTATTTTTATCGCAAAGTTCATTCGGGTACAACCTTTATGTAGGTGAGAGCGATTGAATTTCCTGGTGATGAGGTAGCTAGTGAATTTGCTTTGTATGTATTATAAGTACGGGCATTTACAGTTGCTACTGAATGCCTGAATCACATTTCTTAATAATAGGTATGTATGTACTATATCAACTTATTATTATTTTAGTATAAAATAATCTGAGGTCAAAAGATGCTTAGGGCATTTGAGGGCACACAGAAATTTGGGCCTCTAATAGAAAGTAATCAATATGTGAACGAATTAATTTATGTTTTAATAATAAAATAATAATATCAACATGTCACTGATCTGAGTGCAGGGCAACAGCGTCTTCTCCTATAGAGAAAACAGCATCCAAATGAATACGTCGTCATTACAGGGACCGTATTAGGCTAGGGCCCTAATACGGCCCCTGTAATGACGACACATGCCTATATTGCCTATCTTACTAATATTATAAACGCGAAAGTTTGTTTGGATGGATGGATGTTTGTTACTCTTTTACGCAAAAACTAATGAACGGATTTGGATAAAATTCAGTACACATATAATTTATAACCTAGATTAACATATAGAATAGTTTTTATCCCGATTATATCTTCCCGTGGGATACTTTTCGAGTTGTAGCGGGCGAAACCGCTGGTAACAGCTAGTTACAAAATAATGTCTAAAATGTTTACTAGTGCTGCTATCTATTGTTTACTTGGTGAAGTTTTATTTTGAATTTTAGTAAACAGTTGAATTCAGTTCGTTCAGTTCGACCACGGTCTCGTTGTGGTGTTTTTAACAAGAATTTCGGAGTATAACGAGTGTTAAAAGACTTTTTAAATCATGTTTTCGCCGTGTAGACGGACGATTAGAATTATCGCGAAGTTACAAAGATTAAAACTGTTAAAAATGTCTGCTAACTATTTAATAAATGTATCCAAGTTAGGCGGACAAGAAAACTATAGTGAGTGATCTGTTCATTCCCCGTGGGTCTTTATGGTATTACTGAAACTAAATTCTATCGGGTGTAAAAAGACCCTTAAAATCAACAAAAAATACATATTCTAACCATCACTGGGACAGTGTTTTTCTTCTAGAACATTCCTGGGAATTCACTGGTTCTGGAGATATTGAAGGTCAAAGTGAAATATTATTTTTCGTCTTTCTTTCAAAATCGTATTGTGTCATTATTAAACTTTCTTCCGAACAAATATTATCAAAATTATCGATTTTTTGAAACAAATTACGCATTTGAAGTTACAAAAATGCAATGAATACCTACTACTACAACGAGAGTCACAAGTGTGCGGTCGGTTCAACGACCAAGCGCGAGCGGCCGCGGCCGGCCGTACGCTCAGTTAATCGAAAGTTGCGCCCTTTTCAGTGCGCGCAATAAAAAACTACTCTTTTTTAAAAAAAATAAAAAAAAAGTATTTTCACCTCAACATTTTTTGGTCAAAGTTACTTAATGATATGTAGTACATACTGAATGGGTAGTTTATATCGGCTATGTGATCGGTTTTTTAACAGAAGGTAATTGTTAAAAGATCATTATTTCTGCCTAAACCAACTCTAGTAAGTTGTTCTAGGGTTATAAGCGTGACGGTGTTTTTTTTTGCATTATTTTATTAAAAGAATGTCTTACAGTTCATTGAACGACCATAGACCATCATAATCTACTGAATGTACATAGAAAGCTTTTAAATGGCTTCCTGAAAATCAGTTGAGATTTGAATAGAAGCTTTTAAGCTGGAAACAGTGACTCAAGTAAAAAATACAACACCGTTGAATATTCTGTGGCTTAAGTAGAGCGGTTGACCTTTTTTTAGATATGAATTTTTGGGCTTAATATAATCAGATACACATATTTATGTACTTCGATAATGTTTATCCACTACGTGGACCAAGGAACCGCTAGGTATCTTTGAACACTTCAATTCTTGTTAAAAGTTTGAGAAATTTAAATTATTCTGGCAAGCCCCGCCCGTTGAGCTGTGGTTGTGATGCCACGTCTAACCAATTTAAGAAAATCTGAAAACAAATAAAAAAAGTCGTTTCTTTAAAACTACAAAATATGTCGGCACACATGAGAGTTTAATCGATGTGAATAAAGTGTCCACTGACCACAGACCGTCCATATGTCTATTGTAATAAGGTCTTTAATTCAGGTCAAACATCACAAAGGTCAGGTCAGGTCGGGCCATAGATTGCTTGTCTAAAACAATCATAAAACACAGAACAGAAAGACCAAATTTGAAATCTCTTCTTCTATTATTTAAGTCACAAAGGATTTTCTTAAACATCTAATTACCTATTTTCTTTAGAACACCAAAAACAATTTGTCTTGTCTCCCGCACGATTTTATCCGGAAAATCCTTTTAATCTATGTGTAGAGACTATCAGGGGTCACTGACATTGTACAGAAGTACAGATAAGTATATAATACAGGATTCCACAACAAATCGAGAAACATTATAATTATGAAGTTTGTCGGACTAATCGGGCGTGGTACGCTGGCAGGAATTGTTCTCATATCAGGGTAAAAACTTTGTAAACACATAACTTATATAGGCGCAGATATGGGCATTTCTTCGTTTTGGTGAATACAATACAATATGGAGGGGGCATTTATGATCTATATGTCGTGGAAAGAGATATTTTTGAATATTAAGTTGTGAAGTTGATTAACTTAGTACGGAGTCATTTAAAATGGCGCGGATGTGTTTTTGGTAATTTCACGTGGACAGAGTCATGCTGGTGTGTGGGAGCTGGGCAGAGCTCAGGTTGATTTGAGGCACCTACGAAGATACACATCCAGTAAGAAACTGTCAGTTACCTATTTGAGTTATGTTTTATGATTACGATTGTTAAGTGAGGTTATTATTACTGCAATATAGATTGTTATTCTACGTTATGAACTCGGTACCACGAAACCTCCATCGGTGTCAGCCATCGCTGACGCCGGCATAGAAGCCTTCTAGACAGAGCAATCGTGCGGGGTGTGAGGGACGAGACGCGGGAAAGCCGCTCCCGCACTGCGAACAAAACGATGTTCTTAGTGCGGGAGGTATTATTCAAGTCTAAAGCGTGTAGAAATTGTCGGCATTTTTCCAGAGGTCAAAGGCGTCGTCCTACTGTATTAATATTTATACTGTGGTGATACCATGAGGTCAGTACCTACATGATTGTCCAGCGTTAGCATTTTAGTAACTGGATACTTCTCGTCATCATCTTCCTAGCTTTTTCCCAACCGTGTTGATGTCCACCAGTGTTCTTCATGGAGCGACTGCCTGAGTGAACTCCATAACCCAGTCACTGGGTAAAACGATACGCCTTGGTTAAAGCTGGTTGTCAGACTTTCGGGCATCTGACTGTCAAAGATCTACAAACGACAGCCGGGACCACCGCCTTAACGTTATTTCGGAGCACTGAGGTATCTTGATATGTTATCAATGATCACCCATCCACGGACCAACCTCATGCAGAGTAGCTTAATCTTCGACTGACCCGGGTGGCTGTTATCATTTAGCCACAAGTCACTTTACTTCTTTTATGATAAGAAAAACAATAATTTAAACAATTAACTAACGCTTTCTAGGTCTCATTATTGTCCGAATAAAGAATTACTTTTAACCCAAACAATATTGTATCAGGGCTAACTTTCTTCAAAACATTATAGGTACTTACTGCTTTTTTGAAAACTGTCTCTACTTACAGAGTGAACTATAAACCTACTCCATTTGACCGTTGATTTTGGTATTGGTCATTGAGAAGCCCGTGTTCAACACTTTCAAAAGATGCCGTATGAAAGATATTATTTGATACAACATTTCACAACACAAAACGCGTCCAAAACATGATGCGAGAGTTAAAATGATAAATTACACGAAAGTTTTCTATTTATATATCGTCCTAACATAAAAGGTTGCAAAGAGCCTATTGCTGTCATATTCACATCGCTAACTTTGTTCACAAGAGCGCATCAATCATTCTTTTGAACGTCTTTATCGGAATGTCACTAGTTGCTTACAAAACCGCCATAAGTTCCCCAGGGTAACATAATATCATGAGATGTAAAACACAGTGTCATTGACTTTATACGTAGTTTGTTTCATCATCTGCCTAGACCTCTGGTTAGGACCTAGACTATCCAGTTTGGTCCTACATCTAGTCCTACACTAAGCAGAGCTTGTGCTAGACAACTGTAGATAATACGACTATATATACAACTCTCGTGCCACAGTATTTGTTACAAAACTTCTCCGTGACGACTTGACCGATACTTATGAAATTTTTGTGTGTATCCAGTAGCTCTAAGGAAGTACCTACAAAGGTAGAGCGAGTTTGCCGGAGCTACTATACATACAGGCCTTAAATATTCTAAATACATACATATATATCTCTTCATAAAATTGGTTGTCAGACTTTCGAGCTTCTGCGAATCCGTAGACATTTTATCATAGATGTTTATATAACAGTCAGTAGCAAAGGCTTAACGTGCTATCCGAGATACAGTATTTTATTAAATAGTTACCCATATAGAAAATGACTTCAGCATGTGTTGCTTAACCTCGAAAATCATCCCATGCCGCTGCTCTTGCGTAGCAACGGGTCCCTTCAATTTGTACGTATGTAATTTGTTTACTCGTACATACATATACTTACCCACACTCGTTTCTTATGGCGGCGGTACGGTAGGCCTCTATTATGATCGGAACATAGACGTTTTGCTTTATCTTTGTAATTTATTTACTTAAAATAAATATTGCTACCAATTTATACCTAATGACCACAAAATTATTCTTTACAGTGCATAACCTCTAAAAAGTAGTTGAAATATAGGAACACTCATTTTTTAAATACTACTTACCTACGTAAATAAAGGACCATAATAATATTAAATCAGAACAAGTTTGGCTGATTAATCAAAACAATCGGATGTCGTCAGCCGCCGAACGGCTCTCTAATGTTATTCGCACATAATTGCTAAATGTAAATGTATTCCTTCAGCACGTCACCATGTTGATAGTTGACGCACTTTATTTTGAGCTTTCATGGAAAAGTACCGACACATTCCCGAAATATCACATTATGCTCCGTGGGGGATAGTAACGTATCAAAGGGGTTGTTGAAACTTAGATAGTAAGGTAAGCAGGGAATGAATTCACTAGGTAGGTCATTCCTTTTCACTACTTTTGTGACCACTTTTCTAGATAAGAAGTAAATAGGTTAGGACGGCTGATAAACAATAGATACCCTAACACCTTTGAAAGAATGTTTCCCAGCAGTGGGCACAGTCATCAGTTTATTTTTTAATGAAAAACATCTGTACTCCGTTCGGGAATCGAACCTGGTTATTTTGAAAAAAAAAACCTACACTATTTCTATTTAGATATCGATTGTGTAGGTCTGTATAAGCAGTAAATGTCTGTATGAAACATGATGTCTAAAATGAATAAAATGCATTGTTTCCACATACTTAAATTTATTTTAGTAGGTGCTCGAAGTGACCACCGCCTTTTTCAATACAATATCAACACGTTTAGGTAACGATCTTACAATTGCATTTTGTATCTTCATGTGGTGAGTTTGCGTTAAAATTGTCTGTATGGCTAATTTTAGGTCTACAACGGTGTCATAGCTTGTTTTGTACACTTCATCCTTAACGTAACCCCACAAGAAATAGTCCAGAGGCGGTATTGAAAAAGGCGGTGGTCACTTCGACATCATGTTTCATACAGACATTTACTGCTTAAGACCTACACAATCGATATCTAAGTAAATAGAAATAGTGTAGTTTTTTTTTTCAAAATTACTGGGTTCGATTCCCGAACGGAGTACAAATGTTTTTTAAAATGTATGAATGCAGTTTTTCTTGTTATTAAAAGTAGGGTGTCTCATTCAAATCGGTTCAACTCACACCATTACACTAACAGGCTGCATATGTATATGCAGCCTGTTAGTGTAATGGTGTGAGTTACTCACTAACCGCTACAATGAACAGTCATAAAGGAACTACCATCTTTGACAAAGAGATTAGTGTACTTACAAGTACAGACGCCAGCACATCAAGTTACCCCAATGTGTCAAACTTTGATCGTTTTTCAACTTTATGTCAAACAAGCAAGAAAAGGTTCATATTTAATTGGGAGAATTTGACACATTGGGGTAACTTGATGTGCTGGCGTCTGTACATTGAGCAATATCAGCATTATCTAGGAAGCAGGCACCGTGGCTCTTGACCTGCCTACAAATTTTCACCTATTAATTTATGACACACAATATCACCGTTATCACATAGAAAAGTCATGCAAAAAGAATACTAATAAATTGAAAACCCCCTCCTATTTTAAAATCGGTTTAAATTATTCTTATATAGAATCGAATATAATTTTATATGCTATGTTCTTTTCAACTTTTTGCAATGATTTAAACTTCGCTCAATGTTTCACATTGGACAGACACATTCTTTTTATCGGTTGTGAGATAAAATCAACATGTGGAACACGAGTATCGCGTTTATTTGTTCTCACTGGGTTCAGTTCAATAAGGGTAGATGTACCGTGTAAGCTAGTAACCGTTAATAAAATGTCTGTGAAAGTCAAGGCCAATCGGCCGATGACTTGTCGCATCGAGGTCCTCTTTGTGGATCATGACAAGGAAATATTTGCTTAAGGTAATATACGCCTTACCAAGAGTACATACATATTATATTATTCAAGTGTTGACTTACCGGTAACGATGTAGTGAAAGTTATTTCTGTCTATAAAGTATCCGCGCTCCGCAGTAATATTATTTGAGTTGAGGTACAAATAAAATAATACTTCGTACACAATTGTTAAGAAACTCGGAGACTAATTGGCAGCGCCCACAGATATAGATAGACCTAGATAACGCAAGAGCAACTACTTCGCGTGCCACTTCTCTAGGCACAGGCTTACATACGAAAATCGGTAATTCATTTTGTGATTAATATTATGCGTAATTAATTTTAAAAACATTCATTTTTAATCTTATACCCTCAGTAATACCTGGTAATACCAAATTTGTAACAAAACATTCCTGTTACATTGTGTACAGTCAAAAATTGCACGCTTGGTTTTCATACAGATCGTGATACTGGCGTTATCTAGGTTTATCCATATCTGTGGCAGAGCTTCTTTTCATTAGGCTGTCGCTCACATGTAGCAGGATAGTAGCAATAGTGTCCCAACAAACTCGAGTTCATTGACTGTTTCGCTAGAACAAAAAAACGCGGCGTCACGTATGAACAAATTGAACCTTCGTGTGAGGAGGATGTAGGAAGCTGATTTTGGGTGCCATTGACCGGGGGCAGTGGACACTGCGCCCCGAGATACCGTCCTGAAATATTGCCTCCTTTCATACTTTCTTCAATATTAACGGTTCTGATTTATGACCGGCGATCGTTTCCTTAAATATTTTGCATGTTCGTGCCCCTTTCTGTATCGTTTATTAATCTTAACCGGCCTGAGATGGTGATTTTAAACATTCGTGTATTTAGTATCGACTAGCTTCTTCGAGTATAGATTCCATATGAAAGCATCCATAGCTATACCTAACAATAAAATGGGTCCACCCTTTATAGCAGAACTTTTTACGTCATAATTTTATTTTGCATAGCAACGGATAGCATAAACCTCTTTTCGCAGAAAATCGTTTGGCATACACTCATTTACCATACACCGAAACCCATAATTTTGTAATTCAGAATCATCTTTAGGCATACATTTCATATCCATAATAATCAATAAGTATAACCATCATATCGTAGAAAGTTCACAACCAGAATCATCTTTTGGCATATATTTTATGTCTTCAGGGTTTAAAGGAACCTAACTAACCTAACGTCGGGGTGCCCCAAGTCCTGATTATGAGAACAAACTCTTTGCAAACCCGTTCTTTTGACAAGAACTTTATCATAAATCCAAACTAGTGCAGGTTTTTGATAAAAAATCTGAACTAGTCTGAACTGTTACAGGTTTATGATGAATTTGAGTTTAGAATGTGTCATCTTCCGGTTTTTCATCAAAGACGTAGGTTGGCGGTGTGCGTTAAAACCACCTGCTCCTCAGCTCGTGAGCCGCCTCGCCTCTCCGCGCCTTCGCGGGTTTAGATTACACTCTAGGGGTAGGGCAGACAAGACTACGTGAAGTCGGTTTTGCAGCGATTCATTTCTGTCACTAACTTTTGTAGCACACCATAGTGATTTTTTAAAACAATATTTTTTTTTTCAATATGACTAATAAAATTATTTCTATCGAAATTCTGTGATCTTCGTAGTATGCTAAGTCAAATTATGCCAAATAATCGGCGCTCTAAATAAACGTTATGCTAAACGAAATTATGCAAAATTGTAACTCTGACAAAGGTAATTATGCCCAATACAATTCTGCCATCTTAAAAGTATCCCATTTTAAATTCGGACATAAAAACATTAGGCCAAAAAACAATTATATTAAATATTTTTTATACCTTAACAATGTTCGTTTAAAAAAGTTTATGCCAAGTGAGTTATGTCAAATAGGTTTCGGAGCAACAAGTTTCTGCCAGATAGAGGGCACCCCAATAAAATATGCATTCAGGTTGCAAGGGACACCTATGGGACGGATATCATTAGTTCTATACAAGATTCTAGAACCCCAAGTTACGTTTTTCGCCGATTTTCCTAATTCCTAGGTTTTTTCAGTCCTTCTAAAAATGTTCACTGTGTAAAAACAACATCAGTGAAAAACACAAAAACTTAGATTTCAAGCTAAGGGGGACCAGGATTATGTACAGAACTCACGATACTAATGTTTTGATCAATTTCATTCCACCTTGTATAGTATAATATATGTATATTCTGAAAAACTTTTTTACAAACAAAACACTGAAAGGTGTAAAATAATTCTAGTTTGGGAAGTCGGTGGTAAAAAAAAATATCAAAGAAAACAGCTAAAGCCACAGAATTCCGAATCTATAGTGTTATTTTCAATGATATTACAAGTAAAAGGTGTAGATAGGTTACAAGCACTCAGCAAGCGACACGTCAAAATGTGGCTAACTAACCACACTACGGACGCGTGCGTGCCGTTTTTGAATATCGAATTTTTTCAAGGTAACCTATCTTAACCTTTTTATTTACTACTACTATTATATTGGTTATTTTACACTTTTTAGTATTTTTGCAAACATATTATGTTGTAGAACTTTCAACAAATTTAAACACGTCTTGAAGATATTCCTCAACGCAACGTGCAACATGGAGGCGTATATTTTCGAGCTTCAGGACGAATTGGTCGTTTCTAATGAACCCAGAAGATTTGTCAAACTTAAGTTGCAGTGGGCTGGGCACATTGCTCCCAGAACCGTTGGCCGTTGGGGCGAAAAGGTTCGATGTGGCGACAAGAACTGGAAGACGCAGTTTGGTTGGGCATTGCCTAGGTGGACAGGATTTGGTGAACACCCCACGAAGTGACAGACAACTAAAGAAATTATATTGAAATATAGAAAATTAATCATTTCAATTTGATTTTAGTTTTATTTCACTGGATGGACCTAGATTATCGTTTACCTAGTCTCTTTTAACTTATGAATTTTCATTTTGCACAGAATGTTCCTGCTGTGTGCGAGTGAAACTTAAGCCGAGTTTTTTTTGGAGAGCAACCCTAAGTTGATCATGAACTAGACAGACAAACTGTACCAAGTTCACATCCCTCTGCTTATTATTTCGGTTCATAATACTGTTATTAGCTAACGATAAGGATTGATGATGTTTGTACTATATTTACCTTCCATTGCTACCATTTTACGTATTTGTTCCAAGAATACGTGAAGCAACATTATTACCGTCTGTTATCCTCTTTATGGCAAATAAAAAAGCCACCTCATTACTGTTCATTATGTAACGTTTCTACAAACGGTACGTTTCGTTTATTAGGTTTATTTTAGCAGATTTGTCCTCTCAATAACATTGACACCCCGCTGGTCGCGTCGGTCCAAACAAGCCTGTGATGTACTCTCACAAACAACCGTCGTGTTGGCTATTTGTGGCCTCCTCATACCGGTCCAAATTAGGGTGTACTGACCTATAATTTATCATGACTGTACCTATGTAACACCAATGGGGAGAATCTGACTGTTGTCACGGAGATGTAGGTACCCAAGTAATTCGCTGAATATTGCGACACAATATGAATAATAATGGGTGGAGTAGATGTTTCAGCCATTATTTTTCATATTGTGTTGCCATATTTATCCATTTAACCTTTTTACACACAGAAGAACGGGTAATTCAGCGAATTACTCGGATACTTCTGTATGTGGCGAAGAGGGTAATGGCTGATCTTTGCGTTATGCTCGTGAACGGGTGCTGCTTGTGGTGACTGGTCGACTTGCTTACCAATGGTTTTTTTTTTATTGTTATAACAGTTAACTGCTTATTGGTTTCACTTCGAGGGTCCTAGATTATCGTTTTAAATTTAGAGTCACAGCCTTATGAATATAAGCCAGCATTGCACATGTAAGCGGATACGCCTTTTATACCTGGAGGCTGTTATTTTTCAGTTTTGTAGTTGGTTTGCTTAAGTTTAGATTTCAATGTTAATATGAATGAACTATTTTTTTCTTAATCTCGGTATGTTGGAGTGTGCTAGCTAACACGTGACAATCATTCTGAAATGTAATGTTTTACAATGTGTATAAACATTAGTGCTATTTATTGAGCATTTCATTGTATAGATTCTTTGTATACCTAGTTCTTCAAACGAATCAGACAGATGTGTTGCTGGGGAGTTTGTTCCGCCACTTCTTCTTCCCAGCAAAAACACTAGGAAGTGGCGAAGGGTGGGCCGTTTTTGGGGGACTGTCTTTATGTATTTTTTTGACGTTCAAAAAGTGCTGATTCTCAGCCTAGTTTGAATAAAGACTTTTGATTTTGATTTTTGAGTCTGTTAAAAGGTTTAGAAACCGATGCAAAACTGCTTGCCACGAGCTTGACACAGAGCAGCTATCACCCTGAAAATGTCAGCTCTAAAGGTGCTCCCTCATCGGGAGCACCGTGCACTGTAACATTAGGTATTAATTTGACTTTAAGCATTACATTATATGATACCTCCCTACTGACAAGCATTTGCGAGTACCTAATGTAATATTATAGATTCGACTTTGAGCAGTTGATTCCATAATGAAGTGGAAGTGGAGCACATTGATGTTACAAGTTGTTTCATTAAGATATGACACATGGTATCATTACAAGGTGCGCATTGTAAATTATAATGCTCTGTTCTTCTCCTCCACTGATGTATACCCGTTTTGTATCATTACAAGGTTTGCATTGTAATGCTCGGTTCTTCTTCACTGCTGCCTGCGTAGCATGAACACATTGAACACCGGGCCTTTGTCTACAGACGAATCGGCAAAAATGCGATTCTCTTCTTCTTCTTCTCTAATCTGTAACGTTACATTACACGAGCATGCATCCGGTGACGGAGCACCTTAAGAAAGAAAATGGCGTTGTAGGATTATTATTAAAAAGGGGAATGCTTAGGATTACACTTTTATTGGATAATAATTGATTTCCTTTTTTTTTTGTAATAGTTGCCAATTTGCATTATAATTAAAAAATAAACTGTAAATTGAATAAAAAATCTCATTTCTAAACAATAAGCATTAAAATAAGTTCTAAACTTACTTTTAAAAAATCCCTATTGCCATAATTTTCATAAACTTAACTAAATCAGAATAGACTTAGATTTGAATTATGAAAAAATGATAATTCGTATGTATACTGTACACAGATAACGTATACAACGGTAAGTACCTAAGTATTGTAAGCCAATAATTACGTAAGTAGGTACATTAGAGTAAGTAGCAACCAAAATGAATTCAGAACAACTCAGCAGATCAATAGGACGTCCGATACGACATTGGCTGTAATGAAAGACGTTCTCGGGGTATTTCTGGAACAAAATAATATTAGAGAAAGTGTCCAATACCATCTTATTCTAATACATAAACTCTGTGTCACAGTGTTTGTAACAAAACTCCTCCGAGCCGGTATTATGATTTTTTTTGTGTATATTTAGTAGCTCTGAGAATAGGACGTAAACTAATAAAAACTAATAAATTGGTGGAAAGAAGTTTGCCGTGGCTGCTAGTAAGATGTAAACACCTGAATATGGATTGTCATTTGTCATACGATACACTAAAGTGATGCCACCAAAGTTGGATGGTTGGATCCATTACATCTGGCGGCATTGCGCTTCAAGATAATGAAAGTTTTCTTAATGGCTTTTATTAAGACCTTCTTTATCAATCTAGATCTAAAGTGATGGGATCATTTAGTTCCAATATAATTTTTTAAAGCCCTATTAGCCCTTCTTCATTAGTCCAGTCAAAAATAAGCCACCACTATACAGTGAGTTATTTGAAAGTATTCACGAAACCGACTTATTTTTGCCAGCTTGCAGTATTCCTGAGTTCTAATTAGGGTTCTTTTAATGTTGCATGTCAGAAGTACCGCGGTTCATGAAAGTGTACTTACTTAGTTGACTTTTATTGGTTTAATGTTTCGTTGCCTCAATTTTATATTTATGGCCTTTAATTGTACAGACGCCAGCACATCAAGTTACCCCAATGTGTCAAATTTCCCCAATTAAATATGAACCTTATTCTGGTTGACATAAAGTTGAAAAACGATCCAAGAAAATTGACTCATTGGGGTAACTCGATGTGCTGGCGTCTGTACTTAAGATGCGCATGTACTGAGTATTTAATAATTGTTATTAGTCTCAGGCCTGTGCCTTGCAGCGGGAGAGTAACACTGCTGGCAGATGCTGGATACGGCTAGCTGAAGACAGGACGCTGTAGCGCTCATTAGGGGAGGCCTATTTCAAGCAATGGAATACTGTGGGCTGATAATAATGGTAGATTAACAGGCTGATGGAATAGTTAATATTAGTCATAGTTTTTAACCGTTGTAATAAGTAAATAAGTAGAAGCCGATAAAAAAAACGGACCAAAAGTTTAAGTACCTACACGAGTAGATAGTGTCTAAGATGGAAGAAGCAACACATCACTGGGGACCAAATGCGCATCTTTGGTTAGCCAAATTGTATGTATACGAATAGCAATCAAGTGGTGTTATAAACCTTAGTCTACAGCAGCCATCAGCTAGATATCATGACGGCTAAATATATGACGGGAACACCCCAATTATTTTGTGGAGCCAACGGGGATGTGTTTATTTGCCGTTCTTCATCATAACACAGTGTAGATGCCAAAAGACGTCTACTGTTGGAAAACGGCCTTTTTTTGAGAGGTGGAAAATCCTCATGGATGTCCCCCGCCCTGGGGAGGGTGGAGGGGTCTGTCAGACTCTTACTGACTAAAAACCACCCCGTATTCCTTCTCACACCTGCGCCGGGGGTCACGGAAACAGAAGATACTTCCGCGACCCCCGACTGGTGCCGGCCCCGCGTGCCTCGCCAAGTCAGCGAGGGGAGTGAGGTGTTAGAGTCCCTTCGCGACATCTGTGCCTCTTGTTCAAGATACAAGACTATACTTGATACAATATCAGAATATATACGTATGATATGAAGATACAATACTTGTATCTTGTATTGCTGGATAACGGTCTCCCCCAAGGATCTCCGCGATGACCGTATTTGTGCCTCTTGTATCTAGCGGTTTCCAGCGACCTTTACCAGGTCATCTGACTACCTAGTCAGAGACCTGCCACCTCTATGACTCTGGTTCATGGTCTCCACTCTATTCTAGTAATAATTAATTTAAAAAATAATTAAAATTCATTAATTTCGGACAACAGCGATCAATATTTTGTTAGTAATACACACAGATTATATTCCAGTGTATGTCGTATGAATGTAATGTATGATTATAATGTATTGCTGTTTTAAATCATGGGATGCTGAGATGGATTGGCAGTGTATTGCACTTATACTTATTGCCTCATTAGTCTAATGGTCAGATGTGCTACTACTAGGCGTGAGGTCCTGGGTTTGATTCCCTGGTCGGGTAAAAAGTCATTGGGTTTTTCATTTGGGATTTCTTGGTAGTTCTTAGCCGGTAATCTGGATTTATGCCCAGTTGGTGGTAATAGACTCGCCTCTTATTACTTCATAGTACACAGGTATGCCCGTGTTTGGGGATTATAGGCGTGATTTTATAATGTTATGTGTGCGACATAAAGAGCCACCAATAAACGAATAGTCGCTCTAAATAGAATATTTAAAAATCAACAGTAAAACAAACCATCGCCAGAAAACTAAAAACATTTAATAGCTTACATTTACTAAGTAATGCCAATTGATGAATTAAATAAATCGTCCGGTAAACTGTCTGCCGTTGTCCTACAATGGTAATTAAAAGTCAATAAAGTACATTACACGGTGCCTCGTGGTTCGAAGAAGTAACATTGGTGGTATGCGCTTCCCAACACGCCTGTAAAGTGAGGTTCGTAGTTATAAATAACGTACTGGTTCTCTTCCGCCTGATTTGCGAAAGAATGGGTATTTTTCCTGCACTCCTTCACGAAGTAATCCATGAAGTAGCGGTTTGCCTTGACCGCGTTTATCGAATGTACGTAGTTCTTAGACTTCTTCCATTCGAAGGAGCTCTTCTCTGGGTGGAACTGGACGCCGTAGAATGGGTACCTGCGGAAACATCAATGTTTTTGAGATTTCAGTTTAAATTTTTTATTGCAATCTATTTTTTTTACTGTGCATCACTTAGTTAGAATACTCTTTATTGTACACCTTATAAACATACAAATTATAACTTTACCACTTTTCATAAGATTGTCATTAAAGAGCGGGACTTTCCTAGCAAAGGTAAGTAGGTATATATTTCACCCAAAAGGAGGTCCCTATGTATGAGATTACTAAAAAAGTGTGTACAAGTTACTGCAATAACCTTTTTTTATGAACGATTTACACCAAACGGGCACCGCCATGGGGCGCTACGCAGCGCATTTCATACTGTGCTAAAGGAAATTCAGCCTTCTATACAATAGTTAAGTTTTATGCTTGCATGGAATTTATTACTCGGAACTCGGCTACTCTTAGAACTCGGTTAGATCGAACTATTGTATGTAAGTCTAAAATACCTTTAGAACTGTAAAATGAACTCTCGCGCGGGCCGTTTGGTGGAAAGCGTACATTAATAGGGTTTCAGCAGATCATTTTATTTTCCACATATCAAACTTCAGACATACATTGCGAGACATTATGCCTTTTTCAATATCAGCCACAACATGTTTTATAATGCCCGCACCCGGAGGATAAGTTAGTTTTACTCTTAAGAGTCGACGGATCCCCAACCAATAAAAAGAGAGAAGTTATGCCAATCCTCAAATAAGGAATATTCCTAAATCTAAAGGATGGAATTTCTTACCCATTATTCTCAAAACTAACCTTTGGAATGGGCAAATAGAATCATTTTCATATCTTATTTAACTGCAAGTTCGACAAAATCAAACAATCAAAAGTCATTCATTCAAACTAGGCTGAGGATCAGTAGTTTTTGAACGTCAGAATTACATAATAATAATATGATAGTCCCCCAAAACGCTCTCCATCACTTTCTAGTGTTTTTGCAGGTAAGAAGAAGCGGCGGAACAAACTCCCCAGCAACACGTGTCGTTCAAAAGTGTCCTTTAATGGTCTAATTAAATTAAATAATTCAACTTTGACTTTGAAGACTACTTTCTTTAGATTTAATATGACTAATAAAGTAAACTTTGTCTGGGATAAAAGCTGTTTTTAACCGACTTCAAAAAAAGGAGGAGGTTCTATGTTCGTGTGTATGTATTTTTTTTTTTTTTTTTATGTATGTTACCTCATTTCTCCGCCATTTGTAGACCGATTCTCGAAATTCTTTTTTTGTTTGAAAGAGTAGACTCCTGAGGTGGTCCCATTTTAATTTGGTGAAGATCCGGTGCTGATCTTCGGAGATATACAACGGAACTCTTCAAAAATAGACGGCAAATCTATCGTGATTGCTGGAATCGCTTGGATGTTTTTTGTTTATACAACATCATGACGTATCATCAAGCCTGTATGCTCAGAGGGGTAGGCAGATGTATTCAATATACCTAGATTTCGACAGTTAGGTATGTTAAGTTTAATTTATTAGGGTTAGGTGGATAGCCCTATTATAATGACATGTATTGTTAACAATTAACAATATAAAATCAATTCATGGCAAATGTTTGTATGGGAACAACTAAAAATGGAAAAATAAAAAACTTTTTTACAAAAAATAAAACCGACTTCAACAAAAAAACACTAAACGGTGTAAAATAACTCTAAATTCGGAAGTCGGTGGCCCATCAAGAATAAGACAAAAGTACCAAAGCCACAGACTTCCTAATTTAGAGTTATTTTACACCGTTTAGTGTTTTTTTGTTGAAGTCGGTTTTATTTTTTGTAAAAAAGTTTTTTATTAAGTTTGCAATACCTGGTGTGTTCGACAGTAGCTATGAACTTGACTCCGTTGTCGTCATTTGAATAAGAAGTCACTCGCCAGTCGTGCGTTAGATTGTAAGATATTAGGTTCTAGAAAAAAGAGAAAAAACATTGTACATATTACAAGAACTGTCAATTTAAATCAAACTTAAGTTTCCTTTTTGACTTTGGCTGACATCCTTTCAATCGTGTCAATTAGAGACACAATAGAAAGACAATGACAGCGCGGACACCGGTGTCCTCTAAATAACAAGGTGAAGTTGAAGGAAAAAAAATGACATAGGTATCTAACTTAGTTCTTATCTGTCACAGTCAGCCTCGGTCCCTTTCTAAAGCTGTAAGTGTATTTTAGTTTAGTTTTTGAACAAGGGAATCGACGCCATAACTCCTTTCCGTCTCATCACACTCGTATTTAGACAAACATTGTTTTGGAATAAATCAATTAGGGAAAATTTTCTACATTTTATGTACATACAGGCCAGCACATCAAGATGCCGTAAACTGCCAAATTTTCCCAATTGACAAGAACCTTATTCTGTTTGTGATAAAGATGGAAAACTATTAAATAAATAAGACACATTGAGGTAGTATGTTGTCCTGGTCTCAGTACAATAGTATATAAAAAAGAGGGAAAATCTTTCCAGATTACCCCCTTATTTTAAAACTTGACGAGCCATTACTTATGGCCGGGTGCTTACCAGTTACGAATTATTATCTAACAAACACTATCTAATCACTGATAATTATGTAGTTTAGGTAACTACTATTTGAACCAAGTTACTAATTGACCACAGTTCCGGTTAGATAACTAGAAGAAAGGACTTAGTTCAAACATAATACCAAGTACATGTTTATTAAAGTCCGTTGGCTAGTGACGTATCTATCAATAACACACATTTTTTTCGGGTTTTACGGTTCTAAGCCAAAATAACAACAGAGAAAAACGTCAAAAGATAGGCCAGAAGTCCAAAACCGAAAGAAATATCTACGCTCCGGAATTCCGAGAGTCCGGAATCAAGTGCAAAACTCATGGCGTGCGGATGTGTGGTGAGTTTTGAAATGTCCAACTACTTAGGTTAGTTCCTACCTGTAATGTTGTGCATGTAAATATGAATAAATAAATAAATGTGCGATGCGATGAAGTCTCTTGAGAGAATATGACATGGACGTTTAAAAGAGGTTTTCTTTGTAGAGCCTAGTCTTTGTCCCTGCCTGTGTCATGTCTCTCAATAATGGCCGCGTATTATACTAGGTATGTTAAATGGACAGCAGACCCCTTAAACTGGTTATCATGTATGCCCAACGTCCAGGAATAGGCTAGTGGACTAAATTTTAGTGTCTAAGTACCTCATCCAGATTACTGTCGTATCGAATATATTCCATACATATTTTTTATTTTTGTACGTAATCAAAAAATAACGGCGATACATCAAGTCAAGATGTCACATGAAGTCACTATCCCATACAGTTTATACTGAATAATGACGTTACAAGCCCCCTCTCCTCAACTTTCTAACTGATGGACTAATTACATTTTGACATTCATATACGTAAATGAATATCAAAATAAACGAATGTAAGTGTACCTCGTCCACAATGCAGAACTGGTGCGCATTCACTGTCACATCTTCGTTTTCCAACAGATTCATAATGTCTTGTGGTGCCTCTTTGAACATCTTGCTAGAATGGACATCTGGAAGTAATTCAATATGAAAATCTGTTAAACACAAAAAGTTTTAATTTAAAAAATAACGTCAGAAAATATCGATAGAACCTTGTCACTAATTCGTTACTGTTGTTCATCATAATATGAAAAATTCTGGAAAAAAAAATACACGCGTGCAATTTTCCTCTAAACTCTGATAGTTTCACCGAGAATTAAAGTGATTAGAACAACCTAAAACCTCTACCTTTCGTAACTTTGCCTCCAGAAATAAAGTTATCTCTACTATTACTATATTTGCTTACGATACACAGTACTTAAACGTTGTTTTAAGGTAAATTTAAACCGAATATTGTGTTTCAATTTTTAGTAGCAGGTGACGTTTTCTGCTAAAATCAACAAATCAACATTACACGCCTTTTCCCTTAGACACCCAAGAGAATGAGGCGTGGTTTGTTATATTTTAGTTAGTCTTAATACTGTTTTATATATAACTCTAATATTGTTCTACATTATTTTGTAACTCTTTTTCTTTACCTAGGACCTCGCTCGCTACTTAGCTAACTTGCATTTCGTATTTTAACATCTATATCCCTCTTAGTTTTGAAAATCAAATAAAGCCTTATGGCACTCACAAATAAATCTAGTTTCTACTGAAAACTAAAGTGTCTAGACAGCCACTTTATTTTTCAGTATGAAAACAATAGACATTGCTTAAAGAATCTATAGGCCCGGCGCCCACTGTCGGCATGGCTGGACGGCGCATTTTTATTATGCAAATGATTTTGAATCCTATTTAACACTGTTAAGACTTACATTTCATTGATACGCCACAGCCTACTTCGGCATCCTGCGGCACGGTGTGGCATGCCGTGGCACCCCGAAATGGCGCTTAGCATGACAAAATAATACCTTAAATCATTTGTGCGTACTAAAATCCCTTGACGTGCCGTGCCGTCAGTGGGCGCCCGGGCCTTAGAATCGGTTCAGTAGATCTAGAGTTAATCCCCTACAACGCTTCAAACTCACAAACTTTACCTCTTTATAATATTTTTCCGCAAAATTTCTAGTATTTATATCCTCGGTCTGCGGCACTGAGAAATTAATCAGGAATATCTTAGCTACCACACTGGTTGATTTCAATGTGCCGTACTTCGCCGAGGCTATGGATGCCTGGAAAATCGCTTGCCCAAATTCAGATCTTCCCGAGAACCCATTTTCCCAGAGTCGGTGGGATGAGCCGCTCAGCAGAGCGGTGCAGAAGTACCTAATTGACTCATATGCCACTGCTGCTGAGCGTGCGCGCCTGCTCGCTATGGGTGAATGGGAGTCGGGACTATGGCTTCTTGCACTACCGTCGTCGAACATAGGTACGGTTTTCGATGACACTACTTTCCGCCTCGCTGCTTCCCTTCGTCTAGGAGCTCCATGTGTTTCTCCTCATCGCTGTCACTGTGGGGAAGTTGTCAACAGCCTCGGGCATCACGGTCTATCTTGCAGTCGTAGTGCGGGTCGCATAGCACGGCATGCACACATTAATGACATCATCCGACGTGCACTTGTTTCCGTCGGCGTTCCAGCTGTTTTAGAACCCAATGGCTTGGCACGCGACGATGGCAAAAGACCGGACGGTATGTCTTTATTCCCTTGGAAGATGGGTAGGCCTTTAGTATGGGATGCTACTTGTGTCGATACTCTTGCGCCATCCCATCTTCCTGGGTCTACATGCTGTGCTGGTGCTGCTGCTGCGGCTACTGAGAACCTCAAGCGGCGTAAATATAGTAACCTTGTTAGTAGTTATACTTTCGAGTCGTTTGGGGTTGAAACTCTTGGGCCGTGGGGTCCGAGTGCTCGTCTTCTGTTCAAAGACATCTCCAAACGTTTGGTTGACGCTTCCCGTGACCCAAGGGCTGGCCTCTACTTTGGCCAGAGGCTAAGCATTGCCATTCAACGTGGCAATGCAGCCAGTCTTTTGGGCACTTTACCAGCTGGCAGCGATGCAGAGGAATTTTTTGATGCTTTGTAAATATTTTTTGTTAGGTTTAGTTCTTGTTTTTTTTTTTAGTGTTTGTATAATATAGTTAAGGTTTTACAGAAATAAATAACCCACCCCCTTTATAATATTAGTATAGATACTCGTACAATGTGTAATCAATTGTAAACCTCACCTTCCGTAAAATCAAGAGGAATATTAGAGTACGAATAGCAACGAATCCTGTTCTCTGGGTACCCTCGGCCTGAAGCTAAGATGATGAGCAGCTCAAAGCCAAGACAGGTGCCGAATATGGGGAAGTAGTCGCCTGCGTCATTCATTTGTTGAGCTATCTCGTATATATGCTGACCGGCGTCGGCGTAACCGTCTGATTGGTTGAAGTAGGTAGCTCCACCGGGGATCAACACTCTGGAATAGGCAAATGGAGAACAATATTAATTTAGCTAGATTTAGATTCAGTGACGATCAATTTTAATTTTGTATTTATTGTATTTTTGTTGTTTTTTGAATTTTTGTGTCACTAATTTGGTAGTGTGTGCGTAAGTATATTTTGTTTCATAGTACTTACTTTTATCCTACACAAGCTCTACGCGAAGACTTGTAATTGTCTGTAAGATAACTGTTTTGTTGCTTATTACCATTGTATTTAGTTGTAAGTCTTCCATACTCCTTAAATAAATAAATAAAAATACAATAACTCAATTTTGTATTGACATTAATTTTATGTTGCAATGATTTGATAACCCTGTCTCCTATCTATCTAATTGCATGACAGTTTGCGGCTCTATTAGTCTACAAAATTGATGTAGGTACATACCCGTTCAATTTTCCCAGAAGGTTCTCGTAGTAGCTGCGGTCTTTTCCGATCCTGTAATATAATTTTGATATTTTAGTAAACTTTACAGAATAATTCTATAATCAAACCCTGATCAATAAACGAAGATTTCTATGTTTGCTTGCAATTATTACGAACTAGGCTACATCTTCTTACACGCGGGACATGGGTAATAGGTATAATGGCGCCGAAGTGCGTTGTGGGCACAGGTTCAGTCACGGACGGCCTACAAAGTCGTGCAGTCGAGTAAATTATGCATCCTTTGTTTTGTACTAACAATTTCAATTTCAGAAATTTTCCCAATTGAATATGAACCTAATTCTGTTTTCCATAAAGTTGAAAAACGATCACACAAATTTGACACATTGGGGTAACTTGACGTGCTGGCGTCTGTACCTGACGGCATTAGTCCGTGCTCTGTATTCCAGAATTCAAAATTATAACGACAAAGTAATAAATTGCTTAAGTAAATAAATAACAAGAAAATATTTAACAAACTCTAACATTTGAGTTATATAAATTATTGATCTAAGTTCAAATTTATTTTTCCTTAAATTACGTATTTGACCTCTTTTACTATGCTTTGGAAGATTTTTTAGAAATCAAGTGGGTCGGGAAAATGCTCTATTATTGCTTATTGTTGGTTGTACTTAATTACTTACAGAATAGGCACAACCCGTGCTCCGGATGCCTCCACATCTTTGACGTAGGAGGCCGCGATGTAACTGGTGTAGTTCTCCGCAGGATACTTGGTGTGCAGGTACATGGACTGTTCCTGCGACAGCACTCCGATGATGGGGCGGTCGTTGACAACTGGGTGTTCATCCGACGTCACGATCACCGCACCTTCGCAGCGCAACAAATACACGACCGTCAACAGCAGTGCTCCCTTCATGATCAGCATCATACACCAACTGTCTACTGCACTCATCCACCTAAAATTTATGCGAATTCACTCTTATGTCTTATCAATTAATAATGACCGTGATTGTTGAGTGGCTGTCATAAAATCAGATTAGCGTTACTTAATCGGACTAATCTTCTTTGAAATCGCCGCTCCAACGACTTATTTTTAAAAACAGTTTACATTTTTCAATTATATACATTAAAATAAATTGTTCTGTATGTAAACAATCACTAACCTCAACAAAATAATATTAACACCATCATTAAGCAAGCAAACTACGATGTTTTGTACCACACAGCGCGCGCGCATTGGTTTTACACAGCGATCTAAATATAATTATCTCCTACAGTGTGTCTAACATTGTTGTTTGCAATGAATGAAAGACAAAGATAACATAATGGGTGACATTTATCCCACACAGAATAACAACAAATTAAGTTCATTTTTTTTTTTTAGAAATCATTGTTAATGTTGAAAGAAAACATCATGACCAAACCTGGACTAATACCACAGTATAAATTATTAATACAGTAGGACGACGCCTTTGATCTCTGAAAAAATGCCAACAACGTCTACACGCGTTAGCTCTGAATAATACCTCCCGAACTACGAACATCGTTCTGTTCGCAGTTCGGGAGCAGCTTTCCCGCGTCTCGCCCCTCACACCCCGCACGATTGCACTGTCTAGACGGCTTCGTCGGACGACTGTAGGTTTTTAGACTGTGCTAATTAATTTAACTCTGAAATCGCAAAACCGGCTTGAGCAAGCGTTGTGGTCAATGCTCGTGCTTTCACTGTATGAGATGAGGCCCTGCAGTGGGACAATAACAAATTTAATTCATTTTAAATTATATTGTTTTAAACGAGTCCTGGGCAACAGAGCTGGTACATATAAATGTACTGATAGAAAGATTATCGCAGCTAGATATTTAACAAATTGCTAGTCTATTGATTCTTATCCTAAGTACTACCTACATGTAGGCTCTTATCCATCAATACGAAATAAATTATGATGCAATTATGTTACCTCATGATTTGCGATTAGGATTAGCACGTTACCTACTTTCGAATTGTTACTTGAATGTGCTCCCTCTCTTGGAATACCTATTCTATACATCCAACTCTTGCCGATTACTTTATTCGAATACTTTCGGCAAGAAAGTCATGCTGGGGTATATTATTGTATAATATATCTTTGGGGTTACAGAAATTTGATCTCTGGCGTTTCGCGTGCACCCCTTAAATTCGAAAACATAGGTTTCGCACAAGCATACATGGAATGCCCGTTAAAACGTTGAATTCGATTCTACATGCCTAGTGAATTTAAAAACAACAATGTAGGTATCAAGGCCTTCCATGACTATTTTACCGTTACATAAAATATTATTAAAGTTAGTGAGTCCTTGTCATTTCAACTGAGTCAAAGCGAAACCGGACGCCTGACGTTCGAATTTAAGACCACCTTTGTCCTTGATATGGACTACGAGTACACTTATGGCTAGTAGAAAAGTAACCAAAAAAAAATACACAAGTCACGAGCGTACAGCTAAAGTGAAGTGATATATAATAGACTAAAGCAGACGTCACGCTGTTTTACCCGCGGAGATCCCGTTCCTGTGGGAATTCGGGGATATAAAATAGCCTATGTTACTCAGGGTGAATACAACATACGTACAGACAAACACACAATATTTATAGCGTAGATAGGCGCAGATGATAGATACTTATTTAATATTTATTATACTTCGCCGAAGCGAAGTATTTCAAAAATTCATTCATTAGACTCATTTGAGTGTCCCCCTCCACGGAAATCTTTAGTAAAAGGCGAAAGATTTATACGTTTTGAAGGGAAACCAGAGATATCATCACAAAATCAGTCCATAACACCCAACCAAACGGCGGAGAATCTTAACACCGAGATACAGAAACGTGACGTCAATGCACAGCGCCATCTATTGTGGCATAACGAACTAAAGCAGCAAAAAAACTAATTTACATGTTACACGCTCAAATACATTGAATATTCAATTTGTATCAAAGGATAAACGATAATAGTGGTAGGTACGAATTTAATGAGTACCTATTCTTAGTGAGATGACTTGTGCTTGGGACTCGCTCTCGCGATGACGGGTCCTGCACGCAAGGCATTCTGTAAAATACCCCCGTGCAAATGTAGGTGAAGTGAAGGCGAACTGTGGTGTCACTCCATACTAATGCTAGGCATTGACAGTTCACTTGAGATTATAGATTTCTTTATTCTCATTCATTCGCTTACATGAGAATATTTAAACTACCTATAGATAAAAGTTGACCAGCGTTATTTAAGCCTCCTCTCTGGTCCACTTAAAAGTGCCGTGTTTGACCGATGCGGTGGTATCTTCACGTGACCAGAAGGCTGGCCTTTATTTAGGTCAGAGAATCAGCATTGCCATTCAACGTGGCAATGCGGCCAGTCTTTTGAGCACGTTTCCCGATGATACCGATGCGGATGAATTTTTTGATGCCTTATAATTATTATTTCTTTTTGATTTTATTAAGTATGTATGTAATAGAATAATTTCTTACTTGTAACTATAGATAAATTGGTTTTTGGGCGTATTACAAAAAGCACGACATTTAAAAGTATTAATACTAGCAGACACAATAACATCACAATAAACTATTTTGAATTTAGAATTTTTTTTTGAAGACATCCCGCGGTTTCACCCGCGTAGGTCCCGTTTCCGTGGGAGAAAAAAAAGTAGCCTATGTCACCCGGGGATAGTGTAGCTTCCCAACGGTGAAAGAATTTTTCAAATCGGTCCAGTAGTTTCGGAGCCTATTCAATGCAAACAAACAATCAAACATTTTCTCTTTATAATATTAGTATAGATAGGGTATGTAGTCTAAAAAAACAGAATACTCAATTAAGAATGCTGATTGCTGAATTAAGTAATGTTGGTTCAAACACAAATCAAGAACAAGTTTCCGTGGGTACAACACAGATAAGCGTAGCTAGAAGTTGCTCAAACTTAGTGCAATAGATGTGATGAAGTTTTAAGGGGGTGATTATTACTGATTAGACCGGTTGCGTATGCCCCTCTATATTATATGAGAATGAGGCCCTATAAGGTGCAGTTAAAATTCAATTATCTATAGCAGGTATTCCTAGAGTGGGTTCCGTGGAAAAGTTCGTCGGACATAATAGACTTTGAAGCAATTGTCAACAAAACAGTGAAACAAAGTTTTTCTAATAAAAGTTACCATTCACATTTAAAAGGGTGGTCAAATTTTTATTCATTTAATGTGGAGCTTGGAGTTCCTTAACGTAAATAGATTTGGTAAGTGGGTTCCTACCTATTCTATTATTTTAAAAGTTTCGTAACCCATGGTCTAAGCCATGGTCCGTTTTTTAATTGCAAGTAAAATGTATCCATGCAGAAGCTCTAATTAAATTAACTGCTATCACACGTTTTACACTTTTAAAGTTCTATTATAGTTTATTATAAATTTTACGACTTAAAACCACCGCACCAGCAGTAAATTAATGATGAAAATAGTACATACATAAAATTAAGTATTTGATTTACGCTAACTTTATATTAATAAACAGGCCACTTAAAGCACTCACCTTTTATTATTTTTCGAAATGTTCTTTTTATGTATAAATAACGAGACATAAACTTTAAGAACACTTTAGTAAAAACGTTTGTAATATTTATAAATACACCATTGAGTAACTCGTACATAATTTGTTTATTTTAGAAACGAAATTCCCGTGTTGTTGACTGTTCTACTGTAAGGCAAAATCGACGTTTTACAGTTAACGCATGCGCTATGTCATCCAGCCTGCTGAGCGCAAGAAGGTTGGATATTTATTTAATTTGTTTCTAAAGATATCTCAAAACATTTAGTTGACGCTTCCCGTGACCCAAGGGCTGGCCTCTACTTTGGCCAAACGCTAAGCATTGCCATTCAACGTGGCTATGCCGCCAGTTTTCTAGGCATTAGCTGGGCACCAGCTGGTAGCAATATGGATGTATTATTTTACGCTTTGGAATTATTTATTTAGGTTTAATTAACTTTTCTAGGTTTAATACCTAGGTATGTGTATGAAATAGTACTTAGGTATATATTATAAGTAGTTTGTAAAACTAAGAAAGAAAAAAATCCTTTTAATTTAAGGTAATTATTAAATATAACTGATAGGAACTTCAACTTTGCTTCAGGTCCAAAATTGTAGTAGTAACATTAGTCGAGTTGGTTTTATAGATTTGTACACAGTTTATAGGTTAGGTAGGTACTGATCTATTCCAAGATCTTATTTATTACTGTCTTCCAAAGAGACTGTTTGTAACATGATAAATGGATAAGTATTATCAATTTAAAATGAACCAGATTATTTGCCTCGTTGGTCTAGTGGTCGCAAGCGCTACTGCTGATCATGAGGTCCCGGGTTCGATCCCCGGGTCGGGCAAAGTGTTATTGAGTTTTTCAATCTGGGATTTCTCAGTAGCAGCCCGGAGTCTGGATTTGTGCCCGATGGATGGCAATAGGCTCGCCCCCTATTACATGGGACTTAAACATAATGGCGAAATGTGGGTGTACTACCAGGTACACCTCTGCCTAGCCCTTCGGGGATTACAGGCGTGACGATATGTATGTATGTATTATTTTTATTACTCTGATTTGTGATGACAATGCTTATTTTCAGCTCATCTGCTATTAAACCTGTAGATACAGTGTAGGTACGTACCACTAAGTTTACGTTAACTATAGGGTGCAGGGCTGGCAAAATGCCACGGGCCCCCGACCCAAGAGGGACCCGGCCCAAGAGGCCGCAAGTTCAGTTTCTTTTAACATTTGTGTCTACCTAAGTTACAAGTGTACAAGTCGACACTGGCTTTAAGCACATGCGGTTTTAATGTGTTCATAACTGGGGTCGCTTACAGCCAGTGCCAGCTCTTTGGAGATATTGGGCAACCGGTACCGTCACCCAGGGGTGCAAATTCCTACCCTAGGCCATTCTTTAATTCGTCAACTACCGGAATTCCAGACACAATTAAATTACCTATTGTTCGCGAAAGCCGGCTTTCGCTCGGGGCCTAAAAAGAGTATGAGGCTAAAAAATTTCGAGTTCGCTTCGCTCCCTAAGATTCTTCAAGATTGCCCTTGCAATATAAGTCTCTAAAAATATTAGATAACATTTTAAACCCCAAAAAAACTATAAATAATTATAGAGGCCTCATTTGAGAAAAGTGCTAGCTTTAGGAGTTCTGGGCAATGGGGATCGACACCCAAAGCGCCAATTAAGTCAGTAGAGGCATCCTTCCCAGAAGTTGATGAGGTAAAATGTTAAAAAAAATTATTTCAATACTGTTGTGGGAAATTTTGGCGGGCAGATGACATCAGTTATTTTGTAATTTATTTATTTATGTGGTGACTAGAAATTGGGCATTAGTGTAATTATGTTCCCTTTCCATCTGTTTTACTTTTACAAATGTTCTAACAATATACCTACCTACTATGAAAAAGTAACAACACAATCATGGCGACCCTGCCACGCGACTCTGCCAAGGGAATTGTTTCAATAGAGTTTAGTTTTACATAATTTTTCAGCAATAATGTGTCGGTCAACTGTGGAAAAGAAAGAGGTTTTTTTCAGCCAAAACGTGGCCGGAGGCTAAGCTAAAAGAAATTGAGGGCCACGTGGAACCCCTCAGGATCGTAACCCAGGCCCGGATTTAGACTTTTAGGCTACTTTTACACGCGGTCCATAGAGGCAGAGTAGGTATGTGGTGGACCGTGGAGGCCCTCAAATTATTTGTGGTCAAAGAGATTTAAAATACTATAGAGCGGACATGCGAGGAAATGTCATAGAAAAACTTTGATCCCATGTCTCAGTAACGCCATCTACAATAATATATGAATATAGGAGCGGCAGCGGAGCGTACTAAAAAAACTCATAGACTTGCGTCCAGCAGGACACAAGTTTCGGATGAAAATTTTGTTCATGATGTCCGGTCTTCATGTATTGAATGTCTTTGTTTGTGGTTAACTGTTGAAAGTTTTAAGTTTTAGTAAAATTCTGCAAAATCAGTCAAACCGTTTCGGAGGAGTTTGGTAACAAACATTTTAACACGCGGATTTTAAATATTAGACTAGCTGCCCCGGCAAACTTAGTTCCGACTTAAAAAAAAAATCTCAGACAGAAAAGTTTGCTTACAAACACTTCTTTGACACGAAACACGAATTTTATATATAAGAGATATACATTACTTATAAGAGACAACAAATGGATCCAATACAACAATAACTACCTACTACTACTTTTTATTTAGCGAGTCTCTAATTAGCTAAATATAATCAGATAATGTTAGATAGATTAAGAATGACAACATATTATGTATATACATTTATCCTAACCTAATTTACCGGACCTATCCTATAGCTAACCTAACAACCTAACCTAACTAACTTACTATAATGCTTTGATTTTGAATGATAAAAAATACATAATTTTGAACTGAACTACTGCGCTGCTTGTCTCTATGTTAACATACAATACTAGAGTAGGTAGTAATATTTGAAGTAGTAATAGGAGGTAATAATTCAACTCGAAATTGATATAATTATCATCCATACCTACATATACTACTTTGACTGGCCTGGTGATCTAGTGGTTAGTACTCCTGACTGCTATGGCGTCGATTCCCACCCAAAACAAAGTTTGTGTGATGAGCACTACTATTTAATTTTGTTCTATCAGACAATTAGAGTTGTAGGCATGCATGCCCACAGTGGGTCCGCGCTTGCACGCCAGTTGGAGCTGTGTCATCAAATTATCGCCGACATGGATGTGATTCATAGTGTCGAGTACCTAGTTCTTTCTTCGCCGCCACGCCCGTACGAAACTGTCGTCCCTAAGCGACCGCTGAGTGGCCTAGACGGACATAGAAAGATGAGCTACTAGCTAGACTCCATCAATTTTTAAGTAACTAATTAAGTACTGTTCTTAAAGTTTTATATAGAAAGATGTGTAATGACGGTCGGGAAGCATTTGCCACAAGAAGGACAGTAGGTACTCCCTAAGGGTCAAACATGAAGCGACCACTAATCCTACGATAGGTGACCGTGTGATAGATAACCGAGTGACCTTCTTCTTCTTCCACCTGGCGTTAATCCCGGCTATGGCCAGGGTCCGCCTTCCGACTGAGATTCTTCCACTTTGCCCGATCTTCAACATCCTTTTCAGTCAGGCCATTGGCTCTCATGTCGGACTTGACGACGTCCAGCCAGCGTTTGCGAGAACGACCACGGGACCTAGCCCCAAGGACAGCCATATACATGCATCTCCGACCAACGTACTCGATAGGGCGGGGCATGATGTGCCCATACCATCGCAGACGACACTCATGCAGATTTTCTCCCACGTCGCGGACACCAAGACTACCCCGGATGAATGAGTTGCGTATGCGATCGGATCGCGTTACGCCGCTCATCCACCTAAGCATCTTCATCTCCGTGACGCCGAGTTCCTGGGTGTGTCTGCTTAATGCTGGCCAACATTCGCCGCCGTACGGGAGGACAGGCCGTATAATGCATTTAAATATGTGCCCCTTGAGCTTCGGAGGCATTTTGCGGTCGCATACAACGCCCGTTACCTCGCGCCACTTCGCCCAAGCTGCGCCTATACGTGCTAGGACATCGTAATCTACGTTGCCAGACTCGTGCAGCACGGATCCAAGGTACCTGAATTTATCGGACTTTGAGATCAGGTCCGAACCTATTCGGATGGTATTTGAATCCGTGCTGCCATAGGACATGTACTCAGTCTAACATTTATTCTCAGAACACCGTTTTCCAGCGTATCCTTCCAAATGTTGACTTTGCGCTCAAGGTGAGATTTGTTCTGATTGACGAGGATCATCATTAACCATGGATCTTGGATGTTTGCCGTAACTACATCGAGCACCACGTTAAACAAGAACGGGCTAAGAGCCGAGCCTTGGTGAACGCCAACAGATATTGGAGAGCCATTGGATTCGCCAACAGCGGTCTGGACAGAGGACACAGAATCGCTGTACATATCTCTAATAATGTCAATATAGACCTCGGGAACGCCCCTGAAGCGAAGTGCCCACCAGATGGGTTGCCGAGGTATACAGTCGAAGGCCTTCTGCAGCTCTAAAAAGGCCATTAGCAGAGCTCTTCTTCTCTCTCTGTAAGCCTCAGCCAGAGTCCGTAAGGCAAATGCGTCCATGGTTTTGTTACCCGCCCGGAAGACATATTGACACTCAGAGTGACCAACGAACAACAAAAACGAAAAATGGAGTGCGAGGGAGCGGTAAACATGTCGAATTATAGATTAAGTATATTATAGTCGAATAAGAATAGCGTAAGCGTAGAGCGGGCGTATCGGCATTATTGAGTAAAATGACGTTTGTCTATAGATGTTTCACGACAAAAAACTTCTAACTGCTGTTTGTGAGAGCACTACTGCCTAGATCGGGGGTTAACGCGAGTCGCGCACTTAACGTATAAAACAGTACTAAATCAGTGAGCGAGCTAAAACAAAAGATTGTTAACTGCCCTTGGTAACGAACACCAAACATAGTAACCTACCTACAACTATACAAAGGGTAATTATGTTGTTCACTTTGAGGTTCATCGTTACATACTATACACAGTTAACCCTTAATCAAATACTGGGAAATTATTTCCCACTTAGTATGAAATAACAAAATAAATTTTATTTTTTTAATGGCTATTTCAAACAGTGTCAACCATTTAGAAATATAACCCCCCTTTCGCCACCCTTTTCCAAAATTGTATCAAAATTTATGAAATCTACAGACAAAACTTACCTAAAAACAAGTCTCAGTTTTTATTTATCTCTTAAAAATCTCTTAAGAAGCTTTCCGTTTGATTAAGGGTTAAGTACGTAGTACCACGTACCTACGTAGTAAGTAGTACCTAATCATATTGCCCTCCACTCAGAACCATAATGTCCCGCTTGGTAAATGCCCGCCATCAGACAGGAAGTCTGTGCTCTAGCGGTGAGAACATTATTTATAAGCCTAAAATGTTTTCAACGCTAACACCAAAAATCTTAGTATAAGTTACTGCTTATTTAAGCATAAGCAGTGACTTACAAAATTATTTGAACTCCAATTTGGGCGCCTTAAATGGTTTGCTGCGCCACTTTACAAAAGTCGATTATAGTCTTTTTTTCTTAAAATATGAAGACTGTAGAGTAGAATTCATAGACGTTCATTTATTTATGTTTTTTGGGAGGAATTAGTTAATAGCAACACTGAAATATACCTCGTCAAAAGAAAAATGCCGCTGCCAAGACGAAACGTAATGATAAAGGTATTTTGATAATAATTATTACTGATACAATCATCATCTTGTGTACATATACTGAGTGAGTGTTCAATTCGGCTATTATGCTTTATCGTATCCATATGATTTGAAACAACCAATAGGTAAAGAAAGACTTTGTTTTAGGTTGGTTTTCTGCGTTGACAGTGGAATTCGCGTATTTTCTTTTACAAGTCAAGTACACATTAGAAAATGTTCGAAATGGTAAGTATAATCTCAATTAAGAACTTTTACTAACCGATTACCTACTCTGTTTGTTTTTATCGCCCGATAGGAACGGCTAACAAATATCGACATTGTCTTTATTTTCAGAACACAGCTGAACCTATGCAGGTGGACGTTCCACCTGAAGATAATGAAAATAATGAAACTGAATGTTATGTGGTTGAAAATCCTTCTTTAGATCTGGAAACGTATGCATCTGCTTACACTGGTTTTGCTAAACTGTACAGACTAATGTTTGTAGCCGATCATTGCCCTTCCCTTCGATTGGAAGCTCTTAAAATGGCTATATCTTACGTCATGACAACATATAATGTAAGTCTTTATCAAACACTCCACAAAAAGCTTGCTGAAGCAGTGGCATCAGCAGGCTTGCCAGATGTCGCAGTGCAAATGGGATCACAAGATATACCAGTCTTGGACACTATATGGATTGAATCAAAAACCAAGAAGGCGGCTATAAAGTTGGAAAAGTTAGATACAGATCTTAAAAATTACAAAACAAATTCTATAAAAGAGAGCATTCGAAGAGGTCATGATGACCTCGGTGATCATTACCTCGATTGTGGTGACCTAACAAGTGCATTGAAGTGTTATTCACGGGCCAGAGATTACTGTACAAGTGGCAAGCACATCATTATGATGTGTCTGAATGTTGTGAAAGTGTCAGTGTATTTGCAAAACTGGGCACATGTCCTTAACTATGTGTCTAAAGCGGAAGGCACCCCAGATTTCAATGAAGTCCCTGGTAAAGATTCCAACCAGTTGATATTAACTCGGTTAAAATGTGCCGCAGGTCTAGCTGAGTTAGCCACAAAGAAGTACAAGTCTGCTGCAAAACACTTCTTAGCGGCCAGCATCGATCACTGTGACTACCCAGAGCTTCTCAGCAGCAATAATGTTGCTGTATATGGTGGATTGTGTGCTCTTGCTACATTTGATCGGTCCGAATTACAAAAGCAAGTCATAGTTAGCAGTTCTTTTAAATTATTTTTAGAATTAGAACCGCAGTTACGTGACATAATTTTTAAATTCTATGAATCTAAGTATGCTTCCTGCTTAAGGCTATTGGATGAAATAAGAGATAATCTACTGTTAGATATGTATTTAGCTCCGCATCTAAACTCACTTTACATGCAAATAAGGAACAGAGCATTGATTCAGTACTTCAGTCCTTACCTGTCGGCTGACATGCGCCTGATGGCTGCTGCATTTAATCGTACTGTAACTGCCCTGGAAGATGAATTGATGCTTTTAATACTAGATGGGCAAATCCAGGCTCGTATTGATTCTCACAACAAAATACTGTACGCTAAAGATGTGGATCAGAGAAGCACTACTTTTGAACGAAGTCTGGCCATGGGAAAGGAATACCAACGAAGAACTTCTATGCTTATTCTACGTGCTGCAATGCTCAAAAATCAAATTCATGTCAAGGTGAGAGTCAAACCACTAGCAAGTAATTATGGTCAAAATAGTTGACAATGGGCATGACACATTTGTTTATTTTCAGAATGTTGGCCGAGACACAGGTCCTCAAAGTGGTGAAGCACCTGGATCTAGCACCAGCCTCACTCCTCGTACTTTTGACACTGTGCCGTTGTGATAAATTTAATCACTAAATAGTCTACTAAATATTTTGTCGTGACAATTTAAGTACCATAATCAACCAATTTAGAACAAACATCTTCCTGAAAGATGAACAATTGTTATAAATTATTTTGTTAAGAACCCCATCTAAGTGGACTTAGTATTTATATTGTCATGTAAAATCACATCTTATTTTTAAAAGAACTCTTTTTGTGTAATGAGTATCTGATTTTGTTTTTTGTTTAATGAGACTGCAGGAGTAGGCCCGCAAAGTTTCAAAGGTTTTGCCATTGCAAACTACTGATAATTATTGTTTTAAGGAAAATGTTTTATCAGCAATCACAGAAACTTGAACAGCTGGTGCAAGCATTATTTCTCAACATTGTTTATACTGAATTATTCTATGTAACCACAAAATATTATGTCTACGTAATTTTTAATTAAAAAGTAAAGGCATAAATTGTTTTACTAATTATATTGTCTTTGTAAGTACCAATCAGAATACTCCAAGGCAGAGAGAAAGGATTCTATGTTCCCTTACAGATGGAGGATTTTAACAAAAGCTATCTCCATCCTTAGGATCAGAACAAGGAACCTAGAAACAAAAGAGATAGGTATTATTAGGAAAGTAGTAACCTTCCTATAAAGGGGCAGCCCTTTATAGGAAGGTATTGCTATTTTTTATACTGTATGTCAACATCAACAATGCCAGTCAATTAAAAAACTAGCATGTAATGAATCTATTCGGACCCGCTCTCGGGGTTTTCGTACCACTAAACGTTCATTTTATTCATTCATTTCATTTTATTACTCGAAATAGGGCTATTGTACAGACGCCAGCACATCAAGTTACCCCAATGTGTCAAATTTTCCCAATTGATTAAGAACCTTATTCTGTTTGACATAAACTTGAAAAACGATCAAAGAAATTTAACTCATTGGGGTAACTTGACGTGCTGGCGTCTGTACCAAGAACGGATTTGAAAGAAAGTCATCCAATGATCTATGCGCACTGCAGTTTTTAAGCAGATAATTCGCTTTACACTTACGACTATATTTCGAGATTCCTTGTTTTTCTGAAAGGAGGGGGGGGGGGGGGACCTTACCCGCACGCACATTATATTATCCATCCCTTCAGTAGGTGGCTTGAAACAAAACATGCCAATACATTCAAACCAAAAAAAACCCTGCCAAGTTGGACTCGCGCACCGAGGGTTCTGTACAAACTTGTAGGGATGGAAAATGTTTTTTTAACATATTTCTTTATAAATCCAAAAGCTTTCCTAATAAATCTAATTAAAAAGAAGAATTACCTACTAAAACCGGACTAGGTACCTACTTTGTGTGCGTGGTCATACATAAAACAAAATACCTGTCGACTTGAGAACCTCCTCCTTTTGTCGTATAAAAATTAGTTTTAGCTTCTGCTTTAAAAACTGAAATGAAATTAAATTATATATTATGATAGTAGGATATGGAAATCACTTTTAAAGACGTCATTTTTTTCTTCAATACTAGCTGAATTCCGAGACAAACTCGGGACTCCTACTTTCATACCACCACATGACAAGACGTCTTCGCGTTTAGATTTGAATCTCCCATTACGAATGATGTAGGTACCTAATTTATCACTGGCCGAGTGCCAATCTGACTCGCGCACCGAGGGTTCTAAACAAATTTGCAGGTATGTAAGGGTATTTTTTTTTTAAATAGTTTGTCGTAAAATTACTTAATAACAGTTATAGCTTGTGCTAATCAAGCCCTTTCTTATGATACCCCACATTACAAAATAGTAGGGCCCCCCAATTACGAGTGTCATTAAAAATGTAAGGTTTTCAGAAATTTCCCTGTACCCACCCTTGAAGTGTCGAAAAATACGTTTTTGCGGCATAAACTGGAATCTTTTTTTACGTTAATTTAGAAGTTAATTTTTTTTACAGCTTCAAGGGACTGTATACCTGAGTGTAATGGTTTTCAACTTGATACCTCCACGCGTCCGTCCCCAAGATAAAGAGTAATGACGGACAGACGGAAGGTCATCAATGTGTCGTTTTGAGGTAGGTACGGAACCGATACTGATACAGGTTAGGTACTTTTTTTATCACCAGGCAAATTTTCACGGGGTGTTCTAACCATTAATATGAATAAATTTCACTAAGGAACCATCTCGGAAATCTCGAAGAAAGAATCAGCTGTTGCATACATTTCGGTCGAATACATAATGAACTTTTGTATGCAACAGTAAATATTTTTTTCGAGATAACCGATTTGGTCCCGTAGTGAAAATTGTTATGAGTACTTATGAGTAGAACATCCTGTGAAAATTTGGCTGGTGATTACAAAATAACCCTGTATTTGATTTTTTTCCTTAAAATGTCCTACACGGTGTTGCTTCTCTTGCAAAATTCCATGATTTAGGTCAACGGGAAGTCTCTTCAAGGCATAGGAATTTAAGAATTGAAATATTATCTTTACATGTGTTTATATTTGTATGATTTTTTGTTGCTGAATACGATAGGCACTTGTTTTTAACAACACAGTACTTAACTGTAGGCCACCGGTACAGTACGATAGATTTATCGCCTACTCAAGCATAACTGCAATGTTAAATATGAAATTGCTGTATTTTATTTTGTCAGGCGCTATAATAATTAATAAAAAACAGTTTAGTCAGTATCTTTGCCGTGATAGTTAGTAATACAGTATTATCGTTGTAATACATTGAGTGAAGCAAACTGGAAGTAATGAATGGCCATCATGAATTTCAATCATTCTTTTTCTCAGGGTCACAACGACTCGGTACCCGCCGGCCGGGCGGCCGAACTGGGCCTCAAGTGTGCTATTTTTATAAATATTGTCATTCCAACACGATCCCATTGTCATTTTGCTTAAAGTTCGTAATCTGCTTATTCATAATGGTCGATCATTGATGGGTCAGTGGTCAGGTAATAGAATTGTGTCAATATTAGGTCTGACATCAGAATAAACGGTCACTCTTAAAATATATTCTTTCTTCTAGCTAGAATACGATGGAAGCAATAGGCAAGCAGACATAAATTCAACGTTAAATAGGTACGCATAGTGTCCGTGTAGCCTGGCGGAGACGTTCTAAGATATCTGTTACATGTTATTAAAATCATACATCAGAGAATTATTAAGATTCGCTCGTCTTTGCGTTTTTGTTTAGCTTCGATAAAATTCTTTTTTCGTATTCGCTTCGCTCGCACTTGCATCCTATGCTAATTCAGCGATTTGGATTCGCTTAAATGTGTAAGTGATAAAGTTGGGTACCTACCTAAGTTTCGATCTTGCTTTGCGCTGCTGAAGGCATGACTATAGATGAATAGCTATCCCAAGCCAACCAGATCAGGTAACAATAATAAGGGATAAAATCAGTGGAACAATAGAAATTAAAGACTCATTGATATTCAAACTCTTTATCACAGATCCGACTTGCTACATTACCAGGTATTACAATTTTAGTTATCCTTTTCACTACACGTAATAGGCTGGAGACATGTGGGACACCCGCCGTTCGCAACACCAAATGCAGGAGGTCGGTTACCAGCGCACGCCACAAGCCACTGAAAAAAATAAGATTGTGAGAAATTCACTTTCATTGTTTGCCTTGGCTTCTGGTGATATGGGTGGTGGGTGGGGTTTTGGTGATGGGGTAAAGTACTGATCTATCTATTGAAATGTTAGGCTGAAAATAAAAATAAGTGAAAAAAATGCAAAAGGTAGGTACCATCGGCGTCACTTGCGGTGATCACTTATTTAACAAAATGCTTTGAATTACGCAATGTGCGTATGAGTAGTCGAGCTCCAAGTTTGCACGCCGCGCCGCAGGGTGCAAGTTATGGCCCACTGTACTGTACCATTATTTATGTACCTAAGGATCTTAATTATATACCTATGCTACTAGTTATTAGGTGGTACAGTGGTTTACGGTTTGAACCATGAGTTGTCTTTTATGTGTTAAGTAACATTAAAATAAATGGAAAACTCCCTATTACCTGATATAGGCAGGATCTATGGTAATAAACCCCACAGGAAGAATTTTGACAAAGAGGTAGTGGTAGTCCAGGTGTGTCAGGCAAATCAGCACATAAACAGATTCCACATACAACTGAGTTTGCAGAGCTGTTATCCTCAGTATCCATTTTATCTTGCTCTAATTGTTTTGATGTGGGTTCTGGGAATTCACTTATATCTGAAAGCAATTTACTAACATGTATTAATTCAATTAAAAAGATTTGATTACCATTACATATTAAAGCATTTATAGCATAGGTATAGGTATATCAAATTTTACCGAATATAGTCATAATATTGTCCACAATATTTTTATCATGATCCCAATTTAGAAGCCCTGCTTGTAACTTGTTGTGCCATAGTTCTGACTGTCCAACCAGGTGAATATTTGTAGCTAATCCTTCAGAAGTAACTTCTACATGCAGCCAAGTCCTGTCATCTGAAACATTAAGAACTGAATTGTATTTGAGGTACTTTTAGAGGGATGTTGTTGTGATGTTTTATGATCATGTAGTGTTTACCTTTAAGTAATTGTTGCACTGTGAAAAGTTTATAATCATGTTTAGTTTTATTAGAAGATAAGTGTAGACAATTGTTGGTAGACCAAATAAATAAATAAATAAAAAAAAAAAAATGCTGCATGAGCGTCATGTAGTTTAATAGCTTCAGTGGGAGCTGTAAATAAAACACGAAAGATTTACTATAGCAAATATATTGATATAGTAAGTCTTTTGTGTATTAATGCTGGAGGAGGCATATGCGCGCCGCCCATATCCAGACCTCCAGTCCGCAGTAGCAGTGTCTTGTACAGACATGTTGCTTATGAACATTGATTTACCTTACATGGTAAGTCTCCTCGGTGATGCTTGACAACCTATAACAACTGTAGTGGTTTCTCCACTTAACATCTAAGCAGACCTAGCAGAGTAGCCCAGGAGACTAAAATATACCCTGAATTGAACACTGTGGAAGCTGAAATAGCACCAAGAACCAAAAATTAAAGCAAACCATATTTTTTAATTAGGAGGATGGATTAGCTTAGCTGTAGAATTCCGAACTAGTCTAGTTCAGACAGGAACACTCTAAGGAGGCTCACTGTTTCTGTGGTGACCAAAAATTTGCTGATGCTAAGAACTAAGAAGATCGCACCTTCTTTGAGCTAAAAACTATAGTCTCTTAGTATAATTTATAATAATCAATCATGCATATTTTACAAATTATTAAATACATTAACACCTTGAGTCTGTCAGGACCCCTTTTAGGTAAAAGCCTCGCATCATCCCATGCCATTGAGCTCTGTCCAGAGCCATCACATATTATACTGAACTTAAAAGTCCAATAAAAGTTATTTTCAAATTAAAATTTGCAGCAATGTGTATAGTACTGAACTTACCCAGGAATATTCTTCTATAATCATCCTTGAATGATTTATTCACTGGTTCCATGATTGTACAGGACTGATCCAGATTTTCCAATTCGTAAAAATACCTAGCTAATTCGTTCACATTTTGCCTGAATGTTTCTATAATATCTTTGATACATCCATATTCCTGGTTGTACATTGAAGAGTGAGGTAATTTCACAGCAGATATAAGTAACTTTTTTGGAGCTTCATATTGTAAGAATATTTCATGTTTCCTCAACTCATCATCCTCTATTACAATTTTTATGTCTCGCAAAGTTTTTCCAAAATATACACCTGCGTTACCATTGTGAAAAACATATTTTTTTATTTCATCTATTATTTCAACATCGATAAGGTCCGATTTTACTGACTGTTTATGTTCTTCAACGGAGTGCAGTAAATCTTTTAAGCTCTCTGAAATTAAAATTAAATCCTTGGGCTCGTCAGTCTTCATTTTATTTACCCACGAAACTTTTTAGTATAGTAATACAGATGGCAGACATTACAGGACACTGGGCAGAAATAGTGATAGTGATTAAACGCGTAAATCGCGTAATATTAAAAAAACAAAATAGCACCAATAAATTAACAAAAAAAGGTGCTAATAAATAAATGGGCCAAATTAGAACTTCAGGATTGGGGTTCCTCTGCCTGCCGCCAAGCAATGAAGCAAGTGCCCGTGCCCGCGTCAATATCGATCGAATGAATGAAAGAAATGTCACGAATTCACGATGACAGCGTCAGGGGAAAGTTAATTGTTAAAAGTTATAGTGCTGCTGCTGCAGTTTGGCGAACTTGTATTATACCATTTATACCGCTTAGGTAGTCTCTAAAACTATACAAAATCGAATGAATCAAACAAAAACAAATCACAAATGAACTAGAGAATATTTGTTTTCTATTAGTAATAATGTAATAGGGATTACTAATAAAACGACGGAGAAAAATAGCTTGTATTACGTATCTACTAATATTTGTGTTAAATATTATTTTCTGTCCGTTTCCCTCCATCACGCGGTGGTGATAATAATAGTGAACAAGACGTGTGAGTGTGTGTGATGCTTATTGCTTGGTCCCTTTTCCCAGGCAGAAACACGAGGTGTGCGGGGAGAGGCGGGCTGACACGATCGTCGTCACTGGTTATTTTGTGATTGTGTTTCGTCGCGCGTTAAAATAATTAATTAAATTAATTTCTATTTCTATGAGTATATAACACCTACCAATACTTACTGCTACTACTTTTTATTCAGCGAGCCTCTAATGGTATTTAAGAAAATAAAACCATAAAAAAAAATAACTTAAGGTACAGTAGAAATTATAGCGCAAAATGTTAGAACGGTAAACATCTTAGATAATATACCTCTAGATCGAGCTACCGCGTGGCCGCACATGCGACAGCAATATAAAAGTTCAGTGTTGCTATTCCCTAAAAAAGTCCCAAAATACGACGTATTCAACGTGGTAATAAGAGTGTAGAAGTATCCATGTGTGAGAAAATATAAATTCACGTAAAATACCTACTTTCAATCTTACCTTGATTCTCACAAATAAAATACACTACTACCAGGTGAAGCTTGTTTTGATTTTTTCGCGTGTTATTTATCAAATATATTGAGGTATGGCTGACATCCAGTGTGACATTGACATTGCTGTATAATAACTATTGTCCTTTAGACAAAACCAACTTATTTTGAAAATATCTAATTTTTTGTTTATACTTAACATTTATTAATAAAATGAATTCTTACTTCCAAATATCTTTAAGTACCTACGCGATTGCCTTCAAGAGTAAAACTTAATGATTGTCGAAAGGGCTCTGTTCGTTCGTACACATGTTCAACTTAAAAATAAGGGTTCGCCCACAAATTTGTGTGTTTAGCCACCATAGATTTATTTGATTATTATGCCTACCTTTTGAACATTAGGCCTGACAGTTAAGGGAAAAGATTTGAAACGTGTAGCAACACTGTAAGTAAGTATTACTAGGTTATGTGATATAAGAAATCAAGTTTATTTTAAGAAATCTTCCATATTTTGGTCTGAAAGCCATGACAATAAAAGCGCACAAATGTATAAATTCAATAATCATACAATAACACAAACAGTATTGAATACTTACGAATGAAAAGAGATTTTGTTATTGGCCTTTTCTGAGCGGCTTTTACAGCCTATTATACTGAATCCTCCCATCGTAGCGCATTCACCATATACTAAACACTTATCTAATGGAGTCTATTTCTCATTAAATGACTTAAACTATTACAAAAATTGCAAAAACCATCCGAAAACTTAAATTAAATCGAGCATAATAATATACGTGACAGTGACAGCTCTTTGTTTGGCTAACTTTCAAAAGTTAGCCATGCAAAAATCCGGCACGCCGTAAGGGACAGAAGATACGATGCTTTGTCTCAATTTTCCTACGAACTTTGTATTATTGCGTCTCACTTCCACACTTGACGCTGTAAATTGGGCTACGTCTAGAGGTATATAGTCTAAGGTAAACATGCTTGTGTTTCGATGTTAAGGGTTGAGGGAAATTTCTCAACCCGTTCATATCCGATCGAGGTCAGGCAACACACACATGATATAAAAGATAACAAAATTATACAATGTGGCAGCCAGCCCTAATATTGACAGAATTACAAGCATCTCTTTTTTTTTCTTCCTTTCTGGCTTCAAGCATCTTGTTTGTGATGATGTGCCATGGTTGCCCGCGAAATTCAAATTTTCTTGTGATTTTGCAATTTGCCGTTCGGGGTCCGGACGTCCGGTTGTACATACGTCGATTAAAATTATTAGGATTCGCGACCGTAACAAATTAGGTTTATTTAATTCGATCGATGATCGAATTTCATAAAATAAACATTCAATGGGAATATTATGAACTTAGTCTATGATTTGAATGAATATGATTCTGTAAACACAAAATTTCAAAAAAACACAAGAAAATTTAAATTTTGCGGGCTACCCTAGTGCTTCCATCTTAGACCAAACTGCTAAACCGATTTTGACGAAATTCTCACGAGACCACCCGGAATCTCAAACAAAAGAAAACCAAATCGGTCGTAGTGAGTTTTGAAGTTCAAAGGTACAATTGAATTAAGAACCTCCTCCTTTTTTGTAAGTCAGTTAGGTAAAAAAAAGCAGCTCAATACATTTATGTGATCTCCACAAAATCTAGTACTTACAGTCATCAAATCTTTAAATTCAACAACATTCCGCTGCGCGAACGCACACATTCTTTTCACGATTTCAGGCATTTAAGGTTGTAAGTTGTTCGTAATAATGAGTAGTTTTCATTATGAATAGATGAAACCCTTTTTGTGTACTTAACAGTTTCATTAAAAATAATGGTGTTTTTTTTTCACGCCAAGATGCTGCAGGTACAACGTATAATACATCATCATCATCTGCCTAGGTAGCTTTTTCCCAACTTCGGCGGCTTCCAGTTTAATCGGATGCAGCTGCCTATCAGTGTTTTGCATAGAGCGACTGCCTGTCCGACCTTCACAGCAACCCAGTTACTGGGTAGCACGATACCCCTTGGTTAGACGTTACTGGTTGTCAGATTTACCGGCTTCTATCTGAAACGACTGTCATAGATCTACAAATGACAGTCGGGACCAACAGCTTTACGCGCTTTCAGATGCATGGTGAAGTTTAGACATGTACTAATGGTCACCCATCCACGGACCAACCTCGTCAAGAGTTGCTTTACCTTCGATTGACCTGTTAGGCTGATATTATTAAGCCGCAAGCTATGTCTTATACAGGTATGTGCATTAAATTGAGAAGATGGGCACATATGTATGTTTTGCTACACAATGCTTTGAACATTTTTTTTTATGTCTTTCCTAATGTGTTTTGAATTTAATTCTGTTTATAATTTTTGTTAGCTTAGTTATACATTTTATTATGCATGCTGTGGTGTCCTGTAAGTGAAGGAGTAGGTACACCTATTGTGTATACATATACTTTGTTAGAGATCCTTAATAAATAATATAGGAAAAAAGAGGTCACACTATTATAGATTATTTAATTACGCAAAATATAACGAACAATACAATATATTATGTACAATTTCATTATTTTACTAATTCCGCAGTTGGCGGTGTTCAAATGTTGATTGAGCGTTTTGCCCTAAAACTAAGAAAATATTTCATTTATTTACTTGTAAGTACTAAGTAAAAGGTCATTATTATGTAAACATTACAGTTATCACACACATTAGGAAATAAATACCTACAGTAAAATGTAAATAACGACACATTAAGTATACAAAAAGTCACTAAAATAACACACATACACAACAAACCTTAAATTAAGTATAAAAAAAATACCTACAAGAAGGTCATCTTTTACGGAAGTTTATTAAGTTGGTTTTAAAAAAAAACACTATTAAAAAAAAAAGAGTACATTTTTTATGTTTCGCTACAACAAGTACCTATTATTTAGTAAAATTATGTACCTACTTTCACATTCAAACAACTATACAGAGTGGAAGGGGGGTATCGACGCACCACCATACCATGAGTTCAGGACATTATTCAGATCAGCTTTGAAATTTTTCATTAGCTTCCATTATGAATTTCTGATGTGCTTTAATACATTAAACTCAGACTCGTGCTATAGTACAAAACGCGGGCGACATCGTGTGTCCACTTTATTATCTTTGTGTGCGCGAGCCGAATTTGTTTACTCGCGAGTTGTGTTCGACGGAACGTTTCTTTTAGCAAACAAGCCAGTTCTGGCTCATTTTAAGTTGCCTCACTTTTTGCACTCGTTCTAGGTTTCTATGCGTTTTTTATTCTAAGATTGTAGTGTTAAAAATGGAAGACAAAAAGTTATTTTTATCTTGCGCAATGATCTTTTAAGTTAAAAAAAAGTTAATAATTCGTCAAAAAGTAACAGAATAAAATGTAGAAATTAAGAATACGTGAAAAATTACATGACCGGGGGTCCAAAATCACGTGCTGAACTCATGGTAACAGATTGTGCGCTGATGTACAGAGGCCAGCACAAGTCAAACAGTCAAGTTACCCCAATGTGTCAAATTACTTTGATAGGTAGTTTTTCAACTTTATTGCTAACACAATAAGGTTCACATTCAATTGGAAATATTTGACAGTTTGAGGTAGCTTGTTGTGCTGGCGTCTGTACCTTCCACCCTGTAAACATTTTGACTAAATTGTATAATTTATATTAAGAGGAAGTTGCCTGCTGCGGCATAACAAGCTTAGTTTCGACCTTTACCATATCATCCCCCCTATAGAGTTCAACTTGTAGAATAGAAAATACTTGAATAACCTGTTTGACCTCTGGTAAGCCTTTGTCAGCAGCCCATGTCAGTTCAATTTTAGAGAGTCTGGAACATTCTTCGTTTTTAATCCATTGGTATTTTCCTGGAAAATCCTGTAAGTCAAGAATCAAGAATTAGTTTTACAGTTTTACAGTTTTACTCTAAAGTGCTCAGTTAAATGAATTTATGTCAGTAACTTACATTGTGGAAAAATATTCGCCTATTCAGACCCATGGCTATTATAATGACGTCAATATATTTTTCTCTTACTTCGACGACAGCTGCATCAGTCACTACCGGAGATTTCATTTCAATGTACTTCAGTGTGTACAATTCTGTAGACAATTCACTTGCTTTTTTAGCCTGGTATTTTTGTTTATTACATTGTGCAGCAATCATACGGACTTTGTCAACATCCCACTTAGGGGTCTCTCGATAATTTAAACTGGCAGCCAACAACCTGGAAATGTAAAAAAAAAATGGTTGATAAATCTTGTTAACATACTGTAAGTGGAAAGTTTCCACCCCTATCTACAATAAATTTTAGATGGTGGAGTAAATGTAGGTACTATATTAAACATGTCTTGTCAACATAAAAATAATGTTTAACCACATTATTTTTATGCTTATTTTGTAACAAACCTTTTCTATGTAAGCATTATCTTCTACATATGTGACAAATAAACCATAACTTTATATTTATTGTCATTTTAAGATTCATTGTGTAAATTTTTATCATTATTCACACTCCTGTCTCAATGTTTTAAAATGGCGCAATAGATGTATTATTGCAACATCTTAAAACATCGAGAGTGTGCAAGGGCAATGCCAGTAAATTATTAATAAATTGCTGTAAGTAATTGTCTTACCTGTGAACCATAATATCTGCATATCTTCGGATAGGGCTAGTAAAATGTGTATAAAGAGGAACATTTAAAGCATAATGCTGGAAGTCGTCATCATGGCACCCATCAGCACAGAAATATTTAGCCCTTGTCATAGGCTTAGCACACAACATATTTAAAACCATGACTTTGCCTTGGTCTGTGCAATCAGGACCAATATGTTGCAACAAGGAGCGATGTAAATCCCCAGCTGAGCTGATATCTAGCTCAATACCCATAGGCTTCAAAGACTTAGCAAGCTGTTTCAACATGTATTCACTGGGCTTAGGATGACATCTCAAAAATGCTAATGAAGGATGATCTTCCCGAATTCGTTCAGCAACTGTCATATTTGCAAGTAACATAAATTCTTCAATAAGCTGGTGGCTTTCTTTACTCTCATATATCCAAAATGAATCAGGTAAACCATTTGTAGTATTCAAATGAAAAGCCACTTTAGGTTGGTCAATCCTTAAAGCTCCATTTTCGAATCTTTCTCTTCGGAACTTGGCAGCAATACTTCCAATAGTTTTAATAGCTTTTGATATGTCTGTAAACTCGAAGTTATTGTATGTTTCCGGAAAGTTTGCCTTTGTATCTTCTTTATCTTCAAGTACAGACTGTGCATGTTCATATGCTAGTTGGGCACAAGAATTAATAACTGTTTTTGAAAATCTATGATTTATAACTTTTGCATCCTTAGTTATTTCCCAGAACACTGAAAATGCTAATTTATCTACACCCGGAAACAGTGAACAAAGCATGCAGAGATCATCAGGTAACATGTGATAAGCTTTTTCAACCAAATAGATTGTTGTAGCCTTATCAGCTACTTTTTCATCTAGGGGAGTATCTTCTGTTAAAAAATGGGCTACATCAGCAATATGAACACCAATTTCGTAATTTCCATTTTCAAGTTCCCTGCAAGATATAGCATCATCAATATCACGGCAGTTGAATGGATCAATGCTAAAAACACACAATTTACGGCAGTCTTCTCTGATAGCTATCTCATCATCAGGTATCTTGTAATCTAAACGTGGATATAAATGTCTTACTTCAGGACCAAATGGTGTAATATCTAAATCTGTTTGGGTCAATATTGCTTTAGTTTCAGTCACCATATCTCCTGACTGTCCTATGCTAGATATTATGTTACCAATAGCAAATCTGGTATCTGTCCAATCTGATATTTTGGCTAAAAATAAGGTATTTTCATAATTCTTAGCATCAAGATAAAAGTTATCAGGCCAGCTTGTGAATGGTACATTTAGCCTAGGCATTCTGAGATCACGAGGAATAAACAATGCTTTCTGTCTATTTTTATCTGCCATTAACTTTAAAGAGCCAATGCAAGTTCTATTGTGAACTACTTCTTTGATATACACAACCTTTCCCTTCTTTTGTTTAGTTTCCTCACTGTCTTCATTATCACTGTCTGTAAATTGTACTACTACAATATCACCTTCTAAAGCACGATTTCTATTTTTTAAACCATCAATGAGAACATCTTGTTCACTTCTGTTGCTACCAGAAACATAAGCATGTTGGAATTGTTTTGGGTTTATCCTTAATGCACCTTCAATAAAAACATTATCTTTTATACCGGCTTCCACTTTCTCTGCTTGTAAATATGGATCAAATTTCATGTCACTTTCTTTTGTTTTTTTCCTGTTCTTTCTCTTATGTTTTGGAGTTGCTAGTGTGTTACTGTTATCTTCTCCTAGTAGAGGCAAAAACTTAAAAGGCTCCCCACTCCTCATATTAAAGGACTTGCTAAGCAATGGATGTTGCAAAAAGTTTTGTATACATTTAGGAGTCATAGAATCAGCTTGAACAATTGGTGAATTAGGTATACTCACAGATGTTGCTCTTTGTGGTCCTTGAAAAATTGGAGTATTTGGCAAACTGGCAGCATGTTGGGTGTTCACCAGAAATTCTCTTCCACCCTGAAATGTCAGCTGAAATTGAGGATGATGTTGAAGGTTTTCAAGGTACCTAGAATTTGTAGTAGCATACAAAGGACTTATTTGCTGAGAAAATAGCTCCTGCAAATATGCGATCTCATTTTGTGTTGATCGTCCGACATGAGCCCCAGATGGTTGCGGAGTGTTCATGGCTTCTGTTGAAGGAATTTGCAATTTCTTTATTCTTTCTTTTTTCTTCGCGTGTTTTTTTTTTGGAAATGCAGTATGGTTTCCTTGATTTACTTCATCATGCTCACTGTTTATATTTATGTTTTGGCACTGCGTAGTTAGATCACTAATTGACGAATCCGTAATAGTTTGGGCTCCGGCCTCACCTTGTGATTGTTTAAGCCGTGACGATGAAGAATGCTTTTGAGTCTTTTTGGCAGGGCAGTGATTTTGATGTTCTTGAATCCTATTACTGAGAGAACTTTTTGAACGAAAAGGTTGCGACGTGGAAAGTTGTGCACCTGATGCCCTATTTCCGTCAAAATTTCTCTCAGTTATACAATCACACAAGTGAGACATTGTTATTTAAATATCGGAAAGCTTAAACTTAATTCGATGACACAAGAAAATTATATGCAAATTATGAATGAACAATAAAATTTTATGATCTTTTTGAAATCTCACTCTATCAAATTTTATATTTTAGGTTGACAAACTAGCTAGGTTAAGGTTACCAGACTTAAATTATTAATTCAATCTTGACAATTGGCGTTATTAATTTGTCAACTAGAATTCGCACGAAATTACGATACCAATACTGAACTATAATAATATTATATATTATAAGGCATTGTTAAAGTATATATTATATACTTTAACAATGCCTTATAATTATTTTACGTTTCTTTTTGTTTTAAATTACAATAAATAAAATAAATATTATAATAAATAAATAAATACTGAACCATACTAAAAAAATGGTTCTTCACTAAAATCTGTCTTCTGTCTGTCCGAGTGACTCCGAGTCTGACAGACAGTTGGATTGTCTTCGACCAAGTGACACTGACAACTGACAAGCGACACCGCGACAGTTGCTTCCCATTCCCAATGAAACTATGGAGAACGTAGCTAGCATAACCTACAAATAACACTAAACGTTGTTTGATGTTTACTGAAATAGCTACCTTTAAGGAAATATAAACATTTCAGTCGGTTATTCCTACTACCGATATAACAGCTACTACGAAAATTCAACGCAACGGATACGGTTACGTCCTACAATGAAACTCATCACTCACAACATGTTAACATCCAAGTGTTTAAAAGGTGTAATGACTGGATATCCGCTAGCTATTAATGCTACAGATATAAAAGTAACTGAAGTAGATTTCAATCCAGAATTTATAACGCGTGTTATTCCCAAATTGGATTGGGAAGTTCTATGGGCTGCTGCAAATAGCATTGGTCATGGTGAGGGATTACCAAAAACTTTAGAACCCAAATTTGAAGAAAACGAAGACTTGCTAAAGAAAGTTCACAAAGTTTTATTAGAGGTGGAGGTGGAAGAAGGAAATTTAACATGTCCAGAATCAGGAAGACAGTTCCCTATATCAAAAGGAATTCCAAATATGTTATTAACGGAAGCAGAAGTACAATAAACTAATCTTATATTTTTCCTTTGTCAGGCGTTACCTTTATTTATAAGCATATTTTTTTAATTTAGCAATATGTAAACACTTATTGGGTGAAGACAAAACTATGTTTTATCCAAATTGTAACAAAAATAAATGATATATTTTTGTTCAAATTTCTGTTTCCTTAAAACCTCTGTGTATATGTCACTTTGTTTTTTCAGGAACAGAACTGTAGATCTCAAGTTTTATGGGTGCCAATACAAACTGATTTATGACTTAACTGTCCAAGTAGCCCTATGGTTAAAAATAGTGTTACATTTTAGAATTCCAGCTCTATTTTTATTTTTACTATTTTTAGTACTCATAGGTAGAGAGAGGTACTAAAGGTGGACCTATAGTACATTTACAGTTATATAGAAGTCACTTCCATGTAATAGGGGCAAGACTATTGTTGGGCACAAATCCAGACTCCAAACTGCTACTGTGACTGCCGAGAACTTGATTTTAGAAGCATTATTGTATTGTAGAAACAGTGGTTGCAACCACCAGACTAAGGAGGTAAAATAATAATGGACCTCTCAAATATATTTATTTATTGATTACACTGATAAAGCAACATTCACCAAAAAACAAAACCAAGCAAAATAAGTGTGTGTGAATCATAGCAGATGGCACTCTGTGGTTTTCTACCTACCCTCATGGCAAAAAGGCGTAAATTGATGTATGTAATGTTATAACATTTATCACACATTTGCTCGTAAAGGGTCTTTTATTTCACCATTTTCAATATTTATCTCATTACGTACTAGTGCGTTATCGTAATGTAAAACGCACGGTTTATCAAGATGCTCCGTCTAAAACGAACGGTATTTTTAAAATCTAAGCAAATAGTTTTTATGTCTAATAACAAAAACCTGCCAAGAGCGTGTCGGGCCACGCTCAGTGTAGGGTTCCGTAGTTTCCCGTCCGTCACACATACTACAAACTTAGTCCAGAAATTATTTTGTACAACTTTTTGTCTTTTTGTACAAAAACTGTTGTTTTCATCCAAGTTCAAAATAATTTTCCTAGAAAGTCCTTATAAAGTTCTACATTTCAGATTTTTGTCATATTTTCTAAACTTATGGTTCAAAAGTTAGAGGGGGGGGGGGGGGGGGACATTGTTTTTTTACTTTTGGAGCGATTATTTCCGAAATTATTGACATTATCAAAAAAATATTTTAGTAAACCCCTATTCATTTTTAAATACCTTTACAACAATGTATCACACGTTAGGGTTGAAATTAAAAAAAAGATCAGACTTTACATATAGGGGGGCTACCCTAATAAAACATTTTATTCTAATTTTTATTTTCAGCTTTCTAGTGCTAACGGTCGGTAATCTCTAGCGAGGACGGACGGACGGACAGACAGACATGGCGAAACTATAAGGGTTCCTAGTTGACTACGGAACCCTAATTAAACATTTAATTCTTATTTAATTTTGACAATAAATTACAACCATTTCTAACAAGAACAAAAAAATATTAATTTACTTTATTAGTACCTAATACTAGCTGTTTTTTGCCCTAAAATAAAAAAGCGCTGATGGGCGCGCATCGCTAATTTGTGAACAAGTAAAAATTATTCCGCGCGCTTTTTCTTTTCGCTGTATATTCTTTTTGTTTTATTTATTTCCTCGCAAATATTTTATACAACGTCGTATGACATACAACAACATTATGTACGTGAGCTTTAATAATTACAGCCTCTGCTTTCTTGTAGCCCCCGCCTACGGCCCGCGCTAGCTTTATCGCCTTCGCTGTAATTTTTACTTTTACATGACGGTAAGAATATAAATAGTTCTTATTTTATGGATTGGATTAATCCAAGAATGGCCAGAAGACAATCCATCCATTGTTATTGATTGTCTATAATTACAGAAGGCCAATAATGGCTTTATTAGTGGAATTTCTCGTCCATGAGACTCGTAAATACGACGATTTGCAGCAAATACTTATACATCATTTCGAGAGTGTATGGAGAAGGCAGGTACTTTGAAGAAGGACTTCGCAAAGGGAAAATATTTTCAATGGGGCCAGGCCAGGCCAGACGATTATCTGTGTGGTGTGGCACTGAGTCGTCCTATACCTAACTACACCTCTATGTGTAGACTGTACATCAACGATGTGGCTATTTTTACGTTGGACGGTAGGTAACACTGCAACTAAATTATATGCTCTGTGACCGCAACGACGCTGGAGGAATTGATTGCCGTTCTATCTTTGACAGTCCAGTCTAGATTTACGCCAGGCGGTATTGCAACGGCGACCTCAGTGCCTACATACTAAGGTTGTGACGCCCTCAGCATTAGTCTTAGGTACTATGGTCATTGTTTTGCCTCCCCCCCCCCTGCGAGCCTGCTAGAACGATATAATATGATTGACATTACTTCTGGACGAATTTAAAGCTTCAGGCTCTCATCGCCGGCTTACCCAGCTAAGGAGAACGGGGCTGTTCGTAGGTACCTATATTCCTCTATTATTGTTATGTTGTTATTGGAAAAACCGAGCGTAACGTAGCAGGTGCCTTTTTATCTAAAATATATGAACTAGGTATCTACGAATAAAAAGTTGTTTAAGGCGTCTCATAACATCGTAACAAGTTATCAAAAAGGTGGGTATTGATTTCTGCGCGCACTGAAGTGCGTTGTGCTAATTTTCCACGAGCGATCACAACCACTAGACACCTTACAATCCGAAGGAAACTTAGTTAATTCATCGTTATCGTTGATTATAGTCTCGATTTAACTCCGGATATTTAAAGCCAATAACAAAGAGATTGCTTTGACAGTCTTGGCGAAGGCGCGCGCAACCAGCCATGCCCATTTTATCATAAAGGATAGTGATGGAACATTCAGCTGAAAGACTGACAAGAGTTTTCTAATATTATAAATGATAATATTAATAAGCATTTAGTAGTAGCACGGAATATAGCGTTTCCGACGGTGGCTAAAATATATTTGGGCCTAGAGTAGACCTTTTTGTATATTACGGGTAGTTGATTTTTAAAGTCGACTAAAGGTGCCGTTAACGGAAAATCATTTGAAAATTGTAGGTACATAACGACTTACCTACTAGCGCCCGGTTTCGCGGGCAGGGGTGTAAACATTATTTTTTACCAACGATTTCCAGACAAAGCTCGCTAAAGATCCTTTCTTAGCGGATAAACCTATACTTATATATAATTTTATCTCTCTAAACTTGATCGTCGAACGAATCGTTCCACTCGTCGCTCGTGATTCTGCGCTATCTCTATCCAATTTTCGAGGATGATAACGTAGACGAAAAAACACCGGTTTGGGAACATCAATCCTGTGTTCTACAGGCCTACAGCAAATTAACTTGGATTATTTTAAGCCATGCTGGATTGCTGGTACCATTCTCATAGCCTCTCCTACAGCAATGCTTGGGATACCTACACGTTATAGAATCGTACGATGCCTATCGACATGCATGCATGAAATGCAATAAGTACCTAAATAAAATAACATAAATAAGTAATGATTTATTTATTTCGGTAGAACAATAAATTATAATCGATAATGGTCACATTACACTAGATCAGTAGTATCTCACATCATGTCCTGTACTATTAAATAAAATGATTAACAACTATAACAGGTGTGTAATTTATAATTCATCTATGTATGGAACAAATGCAAGATTTCCTGCGGCGCCCATGGAAACTTTCTGGCCGGCAGCAGCAGAAAGAGCCTGGTAACAAAGACGTGCACAGTTAATACATTTTTATAATACATAGCTTTAACCTAAGACTTGTTAATGGGATTAAAACTAAGGGATATGTAATAAAATAAAATAATGAAAAACCGCATTTTTATCAATTTTATTTTATTACATATTCCAATAATTACGTGCAGCGGGTGGGTATGCTATAATAATAATAATATTTATAACACATTTGCTCGTAAAGGGTATCTTATTCCACCAAATTCTGTATTGTAATGTATCTCATTACGCACTTGTGCGTTATGGTGATGTAAAACGCACGGTTTGAAAGATGCTCTGACTAAAACGAACGGTTCCTTTTCTAAAATCTTAGCAATGAGATTTTATGTCAGAAAAGTGGTCAACATTTTATGAATAAAATTAGCTTTGGGAGATAAAATATAAAAAACAAATATTTAATTCGTTAATTTAACTAATTTTGACAATAAATTACAACTATTTGTAACAAAAACAAAAAAAAAAAAAGTAATTTGCTTTATTAGTAATACTGGCTGTTTTTGTGCCTTTGACTGAAAATAAAAAAAGTGCAGATGAACGCGCATCGCTAATTTTTAAACAATTTAAAATGATTACGCGCGCTTTTTCTTTTAGCTGTATTGTTTTTATTTGAAAATTTCAGTCAGTTTCATTTATTTCCTCACAAACTTAGACTATATACCTCTAAGCTCACAAATATGTTATAAAACGTCGTATGACATACGTGCGCTTCGATAATTACAGCCTCTGCTTTCTTGTAGCTCTCGCCTGCGGCTCGGCCTAGCAATATTGCTTCGGCACTTATATCATAATGTACTAATAATTCACGGTAAACAAACCCATAGCAAGCAACACAGTAATAATAAATAAAAGTAATATTCAAACCACATTCGGTTTAGATCGTGCTTCATTAAAGCGTCTGAAAACTACTCCAGCCGGCCAATCAATACTGAGGAAGACTGATATGCTTACTTTCACTAAAACACGTTTGAACCTCTTCGTAAGGTTTACTTCTGCAGTTTAGGAGAGCCTAAGTTCTGCGTAATTTCAATGTAGATGCAATCATGCTTACGTATTATTGTATTGTAATAAACAAACAAAGAACAAATAATTTGTTTCAGTTGGAACAAAGCCATATTCTAGTTTAAAGAAAATTCTTTAAATATGAGTTTGAAGAATACTAAAACTGGAATTTTGAAAGAAATAGAGTAATCATAAAAGGAAATCAATTATATCTAATCTAATGAGCTTACCTGTTGAATATCATTGGAAGAAAGGGAATCAATATCCTTTGCGATGTCAGCTGGTGACTTGACACTGCCTGTGTAGAAACCTTGGGCAGCTAGCGACTCGGCGAGGGATGCACCCGCGTCGGCTTCACTCAGGATCTGGACCTTTAGTTGGCCCTTACCAGCCTTGATGGCTTCCGCGCTCAATGAAGGCTTCTTCAGGAAACTGGCACATGCCTTCACCGCCTAAAAAGGATAGATAGGTACATGTAGTCGCCTCTAACAGAGATCGTAAAATAGTTATTTTTTGCAAAACTTCCTACTAGTAGGTACTTTGTTCACTTTTGGTTCCTTAAAAACTAATCGAATGTTATTCACCAAATCTTATGTTAGCTACTGTAAGTAATTAAACACAGAGATGCAAAACGTAAGTAATGCTGCCGAAAACAACTTATAAAAAACCGGCCAAGAGCATGTCGGGCCACGCTCTCTGTAGGGTTCCGTAGAATATGTAAACGAAGTTAAAAAAAATGCTTGCATATACGATTATCCTACAAACTTAGCCCAGAAATTATTTTGTACAACTTTTTGTCTTTTTGTACAAAAACTGTTGTTTCCATCAAGTTCAAAATAATTTTTCTGAGAATGTCAAAGTTCTACTTTACAGATTTTTTTCATATTTTCTAAACTTATGGTTCAAAAGTTAGAGGGGGACACACACACATTGTTTTTTACTTTTGGAGCGATTATTTCCAAAATTATTGACATTAACGGTCACAGAGATTAAGCGAGGACGGACAGACGGACGGACAGACAGACATGGCGAAACTATAAGGGTTCCTAGTTGACTACGGAACCCTAAAAACAGTTATCAGCTTTTATGGAAATTTTCAATACCATCCTTTATTAAGCGAAGTCTTCGCTCACAAGTTCACGGAAAAGTAGCCTTCGAACTATTCGAGGAGTGCACTCCTCAATAACGTAAAATTATATTAAAAGATTTTAGTATCTATGCATTAGTAAAAGATTTTTTAAACCGAATGACCAGTTTCGGAGATTACTCCTTACATACAAAGTTCCAAACAAAACCTCTTTATAATATAGACCTCTTTATAGTATAGGTAATAAGATTTAAAAAAAAGAATTGACAGCAAAATGGTTGGTACTTACGTTGTTGGCTTCGTCCTTGGGCACAGACAACACGACACCGAACAGGCCGCTGTCTGAGTATGACACGTTGAACCCGGCGGCCGCAAACGGGCCGACGTTGCCGATAGCCTTAGCTAAGGGCGAGTTGTCTGTTCCCCACTTGGTGACCGGGCCGCTGCCAAGAGCTAAATAGACAAAAGAGTATTATAAATTATTGCCAAAACTGTATCAGCGCGCATTTACAAATTAATCATTACTATACTCAGTATACTCCATTTACAATAGCCTTAGAAAAAAAAGACTCGTAGAAGCAGGAATGCAGAACATTTTATTTTAAAGATAAGTGAAAACAGTTTTTATTCGAATTGTTTTATTTCAAATAAAAGAAAAAAAGTGAAATGAAGAATGTGTCCATGTATTGTTCCTCCCTGCTTTTTGAGGATTTTATCATTGACACTACCATTTTCAACTAAGGCCAAGCGCGCACTACGAATTTTATTCGTTGCGAATTTTAAAGTGCGGAATAAAATCGCAAACGACTATAATTCCTACGCGCACCACGATTTATTATCGCCTGCGAAATAACATGGTCAATATGAACCTTATTCTGTTTGGCATAAAGTTGAAAAACGATCAAATAAATTTGACACATTGGGCTAACTTGATGTGCTGGCGTCAACAACATGGATTTAAAAAAAGAAAATAACCATTATAAACTACTTAATTTTACGTAAAAGAAGTTTAAATAAGAAGACGTAACGTGACTAAACGTTACTGGGTACATCCTTTGACAGCATTAAGACTAGCTAAAAAATACCGCTTCATAGGGTACAAAATATTCGCACGATTTCGTATCTGCTATTTTAAATCGCAAACGATTTATTTACGCAGTGCGCGGATTGTAGTACATTTCTGTTGTTCACAGATTGACGATTTTTTTTCGCAACGATTTATATTCGTAGTGCGCGCTTAGCCTAAAATGAAATCCACATCATTTCTTAAAATAAATTGTTGAAATGGTTACAACTAAGTGTGACATCTGTATTAAAAATAGATTATAACAATTTCGAAGTCTATCGATTGTAACATGCGTAATAGTACTTTCGTTAATAAGTGTGCATTAAAAAAAACCTTTTAACTTCTATCTAATGCTATTTTAAATGGAGTATACCTTTTAACAAACATCCTAAAATCTTTACACACTTTCATATTTTTAAAATTAGTAGGATTTAACCTGCATAGTTTTGGCAGTGTTATTAAAAACATTTTTATTTTTTGACTGTTTGACTGGACTGTTGGTCTAAGTTAGGGCTAACTGTTATGCTGGAGGTCGTGGGTTCGATTCCCATTCAGGACAAATGTTTGTGTGATGAGCACAATCATTTGTGTACATATATGTAATTTATCTATAAATATGTCTGTAGAAAAGAAATATGCAATAATATATGCAATATACATATATAGGGTGACTGGTAATTAGTGACCGATACATAAACACGTGATTAGGTATACTCATGAATACGAATAACTTTCCCAAAAGACTTTGGTTGCTGACTCACGGATGACTGCTTTATTATATTACGTTCAGTACTGCACAACAGGATCGGTGGGAGTGGCGGGGGAGCGTGTGACGCTATTAGTCGTAGATTTTGCCCTTCCCGAGGTCAGACTATCAGCTGGGACTATCATCGAACACAGACGGGCGCGCGGGAATTCCAAACAGCGTTTTGTTGTTTATTGTGTTAATAAGTTCGACCTGTGAGCCTGTTATTATTTAGCCACAAGCTTAAACAAATAATTATCATTGCCACATTAAATAAATTATTAATTACCTCTGGCAGCAACAGCTAAGGCCAGTGATTGCGGAGAGCCTGCCTGACCACCTTGAACAGCAACCGCAACGTGAGCCAGATCGCCACCCATTTCTTTCCTGTATGTAAAATATAAAAATATAATATTTATGGGAAAAAAGGTACTTACTAGTAAAGAACTATAGAGTATACAACTGATTGTTTGTTTTTCGCAACGCACTATGACATAGTGAGCTCCGAATATTAACAGCATGCATGTCTGCCTCGTCGGTCTAGTGGTCGCTGGTGCTACTGCTGAACATATGGATTCGATCCTCTGGTCGTGCGAAGCGTTATTGAGTTTTCCATCTGGAATTTCTTAGTAGCAGCCCAGAGTCTAGATCCGTGGCCGTGGCCTAAAAACATGACTGGCAAAATGTGGGTGTATTGCAGGTACCCTCTCTGCCTAACCCTTCCGGGATTGAGTAATTTGAATTTATTACTTTTTTAATGCTTCAAGCATTGCACATTAAATTCAGCAAAGTTAAGTTTTTTTTTATTTCCGCATAAGATTTAAATGTCTGCTATAACTAAAAATGGTGCCAAAGGTGCCTCTAGTGCCCTTTTCATTTTAAGGTATCTAACTATTTTAGTGAAACAAAATAATTACTTTACTTATTATCAGTTATTTTAATAATTGATTGATTGACCTTAGTATTGTAGGTTTAGCAAATGCATTCTGTAAATTGTTGGCTGATCAAACAAATAAATAAATTTAAAACATAATTATGATATTACCTTAACTCTCCACCGTAATATTTGGTGGCGTCACTAGATTTGTAATCAGCAGAAGAAAGTTGAAGGTTCTGGGCAATCATGTTGGCTCTCTCCTGTAATAAAAATAACATGTTATGTCAATCAATCGCCACATTAAGGGATGAATGAGAAGATAGCAGAGATGATTGTTTTTAAATAAATTTCGAGCTTAAATGGTAGGAAATAAACTATTATCATTTCTCTTTTATTTATTTTATTTTAAAAAGGCCTACTAGCAATGTGGGTGGAACATTATTAGAAGTCTTGTTAAACCTTTTAGCCTAAGGTGTTTTGGCCTAAAAAACCTACCTAGCCTAAGTGCCTGCATCTAGTGTTGCTTCATGCTGTATTTATTAGTCATACTGCCACTGATTGCTGAACACTAATTAGCCTGCCTATTAAAACTGTTGTGGATTAAAAATGTTTTCGAGGCTTTAATGAACTATTCTTTGCACAAAAACTCTTGGTTATCGTAAAGGCTTTCCTTATAATAATTGCACAACACCAGTTCGCTAGATTTTAGAGTTTCTATATATTGTTTGTGTAACCCACGAGTAGAAACTGCAAGCATTGAGCTTTCTGATCAGCTCATTTACAACTATGTTCCACTATGGCATTATTATAACTAGCACACTTCGTCCGCGTGTATTTTGTACTTTTCACTCCAATCTTTAACATCCAAAGCACCTCAAAGTTTTGATGAAAAATGTAGTAACTATGTTACTTCCTGATGATTGCAAATGCTAAAAATAAGTCTCGTGGTTTCGGAGCTTATGCAGTAAAAATAAACAAAAATAATCTCTTCTCTTCTGTCTTTATAATATTACTATAGAACAATTATACTAACTAACTAACTATAACAATTCAACTATTTTAATAACCCTCAAATTTGCTATGCCCGAAAAAGGCCGCTAAGTTGTAAGTTCCTACATTATAAAATAACACCAAAATGTACACTTAGTTTGCAAATAAATATTTGACTTTGACTTTACCTGAGTATCTCCAACAACGGCAACAGCGCAACCCGATGCAGACAACAAATTGCTTGCGTAGTGTTGCAGCGACTCTGAAGAAATCTTGCCAATCCTCTTGGGTGAGATGAAAAGTGAATTGCCCAAGCCACGGCGGTAAGCGGCCTTATGGAGCAGGTCGACTGCGCGGACCTATGAAGAAAAAAATAATAATTAAGTAAGTGTGTTTGTATGTTTCCATTTTCAAGCCTCTCCCGTCCGCAACAAAAACTAAATTAAAGGCAGAATAGTTCAACTTTATTCATGGTGTGAACCTTCTGTACCTTATTTACCCAAATAAATGATTTATGTTTAAAAAAGGCCTTTTCTCAAACAGAACAAATGAGCATTGATCGCCACATTTACTCAAAGCGGGTTGGCGATTTGTTTTAAATTGATTGGTCCAAGTTTCCTCATGTTTTCCTTAACCAATACACAACATACAACTACATTTAACAAAACAAATGGTTTTTATTTCATCAATTCTAGGAAACCAAATAAATACATATTGGTTGATATTTGGCGAGAATTAGAACGCGCGTTAATAAAGTCGATTCTGTTAAGTTGTGTTATAATTATTGTTCTTTTTCATTTGGTACAAGTTTTCTGTGTAAATAGGTATTGTTTTTATTTTTATCCAATTTTTTCGTGGATTCTTGATTTACAAATTTTTATTAACCAATGTGTTTTCACTTACTTGTAGCTACATTTTATGTGAATGAAGTGGTCTCCCTTAGTAGGGTATATGCATGTATTTTTTTTATATTTTTAATTCACTGTTTACAACGTTTTAACATAGTAAAAAAATATAAACATATTTAAAAACGCAGTAATGAAGCTTAAAAAAATATTTAAAATACAGAATAAATTTGAGCTGTTTAAACGCCGCCATTTTCGCGCGCCTTTTCGATTACGTCATTTACTATAATCCTATTACTATTACTACGGGTGTTTTCGTTCTTCTAACCATTTCACCATGAAAAAAGCTCAAAAACCAGTTTACCGGTATTGCTTGTACCCGAATGCAATAAACATTATCAGATTGTGCTTTTACAAAACCACTTTCAGTAATTTTTCTTAAATGTTAAATAACCTCACTATGAAGCTAAAATTACACTTGAACATTAAATTAGTTGACAACACACACGGCGATAATTATGTTTTCGAATAAAAAGTCCATTCTAATACTTAATGTCATACTTACACATTGTATGTTTTGTAGACGTTGAGTTGTTGTCGTAGTATTTGACGTAATTTTTCGTTATAACCAATGGTGATGCGTTTCACAAATTTGGATTTTCCGCGCTTAATTCGCACTTTTATTTTACATTTTAAATAATTATGACGCTATTAAAAAGTAAAATAATGATTTAGTTCATATTTTCTGCCATTAAAGATTCGGAAAAAAAATATTCGAACCATATTTAAATTACATGCATATTCCCTATTGGAGGTACACAAGTATGAACCAAATTACCTGAGGTGGTAGTGCAGCAATGTCAAACTGGAGACGAGGCAGGTTGTCTGCCAGTTCCCATGGTCTGAACTCTTGGGCACTGACCATGTTGTTCAGAATAGCCACAGCTTCATCCACATTATCTTGGGTAGCCTGAAAGGGATCAAAATGATTTTAAAGCTTATGTCAAACATCCTCAATTAGACAGTAGTTAAATACTTATGGGCTAGTACACAAAACTGCGATGCGACGCCGCATCGCAAAAATGTGCGAGCTCCCTCTAATTTTCTGATTCTTATTTTCTTCGTAATGTTCTGCTTTGCGAATTCGCCTCGCATCGCATTGCAGTTTTGTGTACGAGCCCTATGTTTTTCGATACCGTTTGCAACAGATTTCTTCTATCTATACAGGGTGGAAAAGACATTGTTGCACATCCTGAAACCATAAGTTCTCTATGTATATTACTGTGGACCCCCAAGGTTTAAATTTTTCGTCAGCTTTCCATTACTTCCAAGTTATCTTATGTTCTTTTTACTTTAAACAGCATTAAATTGTGATTTCTGTCTAATGGTGTTTTAAATAAAAGCAAGTGACAAACGCAATTGACTTTTTAAGGAAAAATCTTACAGCCACTCACAGGGACACAAGAATGATGATATTTTTATGGTTCTTTACTAGTTTTAAGCAGAAATAACACTAGAAAAATCTCAAAAATAGAGTTTAGTTATAAATGTGCCTGAGCCTGAGCAAGTTAATGTTTCTTCTGTTTTAAATCATGTGCCATGCAATACATCATATGAAAGACATCTAATTTAATAATTATACTTAGTAAAACAATAGCATCCCTGCAACTTCCATTCTTCCTGTCAAATACATAAAACTTACCTCAAGAGTGTAGTAGATAAACTCGCGATCACCAGACGCAGTAACAGACGCACCTATCTGTGCTAATTTACGTGCCATTATGAAACCATTAGCATGTTTGGTGCTGAGCCCAGCAGCAGATCGGAGTACATGGGCGATACCCAGCTCAGCTTGAGGTTCATAACGTGAACCTGCCCTGAAAAAACATTAATAAATGCAATTTAAAATTTTATAAAATTAGCTTAATTTGCTGGACTTTAACATTAGTGCTTAGATTTAAACATGGTAAAGCAATTAATATGATTGATTACAGTATTAATTCTCATTACATAGTAATTAAGAATTCTCCGCTATGAATACTAAGAATAATATTTCACCAATGTTCTAGAAAACTATTGCTAGGATCATCCTCCGCTATGGTTATCATGATAGCTTGAAGATATCACTTCGTTCCATAGATAATATCAAATTAATTAAACGTACTTACTTGAAGGCTACAGTCACTCGAGTGACTGGGGACCCATTGTCGAAGGCAGCAACAAAAGTTTTATTGGGCAGGATCGTCTTAGAGATCTTGGGGTCGCTGCTTTGAGCAGGCGCAGCCTGAGCATAGCCCCTGGTCTGTAAGCCGAGTAACACATGTTTGAGAATGATTTTAATCACGGAAAATGTCAAAAAGGTTTACATAACAGGGGTTTGACAGTTGAGATTATTTTACTAAAATAGATCAATTAAATTAGCTGGCTGAACAGTAAATTACTAGATATTTACCGTAACATGACGAACAAGGGGAGTTACGAAAGTTTTCGTTTTCGATGCCATTTCAAAGATTTTTTCAGACTGCAGTGCAATCAGTAGCACGTCGGATTAGGGGTAGGGTAGCGAAAACTTCAAAATCAATATGACAGATAAATGACAGAACAGGAAGATTTTAGCTTTTTTTTACTGTCATTTTATCGCGCCGGTTACTTTAGTCGATTATTCAGAATCGAAACACTATCAGTTTTGTAGTCAGGAGTCTTTTCTAGTTTTAATAATACTATTTCTGTTGCTTATGCTGATAAATTAGGCAGCCTCCAGAGCTTAGATAACTTTAGATAATATACCTCTAAATCGAGCCACCGCGTGGCCGCTCATGATACAGCAATATAAAAGTTTAGTGTTGCTTTTCCTTAAAAAAGTCCCAAAATACGACCAAAATTCTACTTTAACTGCGGGTTCCAATTTTAGCACTATTATAAATTATAATTTACGTATTCAACGTGGTAATATGAGTGTAGAAGTATCAATGTGTGGGAAAATACCATTTCACGTAAAATACCTACTTTCAATCTTACCTTGATTCTCACAAATAATATACACTAGGTACTACCAAGTGAAGCTTGATGTGTGTACATAGAAGGAACTCTTTAAAAGAAAACAACATTATTATTTCCCGTTTTATGTATCATTAAAATATACTTAGGTATGGCTGACATCCAGTGTGACATTGAAATTGCTGTTTAATAACTATTGTGATATTGTTGTCGCGAGGGCGCGTGAATTTTCTTTTCATATTATATTCTGGTTATCTCTAGGTTTATGATGTGATTTGTTATATTATAATAATATAGGATTGTACTGCTTCGCTTTGATGTGAAAAGAAATCCCCGCCTCACGATATGTTAGAGACACTCACCGATACGGATTCCCCTCCGACTTGCAAGCGTCTCTCAATCCAGTCTCTTATCTTCGGTCCACAAGGGCACCGAAGTGTTAAAACTATGCCGACCATCAATCCATCCAACTTCTCAGGTGTAACTAGGATATCTGTAAGTTTAATTACCCATGAATCTTTGGGTTAAGTACTACCTATCTGTTTCCATCAATAAAGCTATCTAAAACGGTTATTCAATTGCAATATCTATGATGAAATTTACTTCAAGTTCTCATCAACAGCCTTTGAGGCACCTATGTGCTAATCAGATACTAGGATTCTTTCCACGTCTGCAGAAGCACGCATTCATTTCCGACTTCGGCCCATCGCCTCCGTCTAGAATGCTCCCCCTTTATATTACCTATATATATATGATATAGTGTAATTTTTCATACGTTCGTCAACGTTTGTGCCCGTCGGCACACTAAGGCCATGGGGGACCAAGAAGATTTATAAGAGAGGTTGGCCCACGACCCTTCCTATAAACTCCCAAGAGCTTTTATGTCCGGACAAGTAGCTCGCGTGCGGTCGCTGTAATTATGCCCCCAGCCCAACGCTGAAGGCACGACCAACACATTTAAGTTTAGGTGACTCAAACAATTCTAGTAGGTAAAAGTACAACAACAGATAAATAATACTTAGCTTTCCAGGTGGCGCGTATCACGCACGGGTGACAAGAATCTACTTATGATCTTCTTGCACTGAATTTACTTTACAATAAACTTCATTAATTAGTCAGACTGAATATGCTATAATGACCATTCAAACAGAGGCGTCCTTTTGTAGCGTCAAGTTGTCAGTACTGATTTAGTGTTGCTATTACATTAGTTCTGTGCAATTATATATTTACATTTTAAGTTTGGAACATCGCGATTTCATCTTTCGCGACAATTGTCCTTTAAACAAAACCAACTTATTATGAAAATTTCTGATTTCTAAATTCTAAATCTTTATTGTTACTAAACATTTATTTATAAAATGAATTCTTAGTTCCAAATATCTATAAGAACCTATGCGATTGCCTTCAAGAGTAATACTTAATGATTGTCGAAAGGGCTCTGTTCGTTCGTACACATGTTCACTTACAAACTGGAAAATAAGGGTTCGCCCACAAATTTGTGTCTGTTTAGCCACCATAGATTTATTTGATTATTATGCCTACCTTTTGAACATTAGGCCTGACAGTTAGGGGAAAAGATGTGAAACGTGTAGCAACACAGTAAGTAAGTACTCCTAGGTTATGTGGTATAAGAAATTAAGTTTACTTTAATGCGTCTCACAGGTATACAGGTGTCTCATTCAAATCGGTCAGTATGGAAAAGTCTGAAACTATAAGACATACGAAGATCTGTTCTGAGGAACCATGTCATCGATTTTAATAACAAGAAAAACTGCATTCATATATTTTAAAAAACATCTGTACTCCGTTCGGGAATCAAACCCGGTTATTTTGAAAAAAAAAACCTACACTATTTCTATTTAGATGTCGATTGTGTAGGTCTTAAGCAGTAAATGTCTGTATGAAACATGATGTCTAAAATGTCTAGTATGGGAAAGTCTGGAACTATATTCCAGACTTTCCCATACTGACCAATTTGAATGAGACATCCTGTATAGTCTAAGCTCCAGAGCCATCAAGCTGTCACGATGAAAGTTTTTTTTTTCAAAAGTGTTCGGTTTTTATTTGCATCCAGTTATACTTAGTCGAGGCCCTTTCATCTCATTTGTTTGCCAGAAACGTATCCCTCGAGCTGTCTGATTATTAAAGTACAGGCATACCAGTAATAGACGCTGGCAGAATAGTCGACATCGGCTCCGTGGCCTTAAAGATAGGTGATTTCGTAGCTGGTGGAGTTCCATACAATAGTTTCTACCTATCCCCGTAGGAAAAAGATGTGTGTCTATATTTTTAACCGAAATATTGTAGATACTTATTTTATACACTTTTGCTTCGCCGCAGTCAACTTATAACCAACTGTGAACTCAACACCGCCACCTTCACTGTCTAAACAACGTAGGACAACGAAGGTACTTTAACACATTTCTTGAAATACAATGTGTCATAGTTTTCTTTTCTCTTTTATAAAAGTAGTTAAGTTAAATAATCCCTTTATGCCCAACTGTCATTGTCAAATTTCTGTGATTCTGTCAATGTTTAAAATGTCAAGTGTCAGAGTGTCAAGTCAATAGCAATCAATAATGCCGCCAAATTGATATTCGGTATGTATTCATAACAATTTTCAATATAAACCCATCCAAATCTATTTATCTTCTAAATTGTAAACCCTTAGTTCGAACTATATAAATATAAAGTTCACACCACTCATTTAAACCAGTGAATCCAACCTTACAGCCCTTCTTCGGATAGATTTGAATGCACAACTTCTGATCAGCACACGTTAGCTGTGAATGTTAAAAGTGGTTTTGTTTAATTTGCAGGGAAGGAATGACAAGTTTGGTAGCAACAGAGTCCGTCACAGTAGTCGACGATATCAATTCAGTAATAGAATCTAAAATTAATTGCTGTAAGAGTCGTCAACGAAGACATATCCTAAGGTGCAAGGAAAATACTTACAAACACAGATGTTACAAAGTGCTCAAAAGAAAACTAAAGAAATACAAACTTAGACAAGATGGCCAGGAAGATCAAGATGTTTTAGATGTATCAAAAATCCTCGTTTCGTCACTGACTATTAAGTCTCCAAACAGTCGAAAGCAAACCATTATATGTGAAGGTGACATAAGTGCTTTTGACGACGTAAGACCACGTAACTACCTTTTCAAAATGGTAAGAAGAAAGGAATCTGTTAAAATAAGAGAAACCTTAAAAAATTCCAATACAAATGTTGACATCCAGGATTTCTCAGGATCTGTTGAGATTCCTTTAACTGACACTAGTCAAGAAAAGAAACAAACAAATGCCTTTAAACTGTTAATGGACTCTAGAAATAAGAGTCTAGGAAGCAATTCCCCAGGCAAAGAAAAAACCAATGATAATAATGATATTGAAGAAGTAGTTGAAAGGAAAAACGTGAAGGCTAAGAGGCACTTACTTCTACAAAAAATGGCTGAAGCAAAAGGATCTTTAAAGAATAAAGAAAAAGAAGAATACCAGGATAATATAGTTAAAAAGCAAATGGAGAAACGAGCAGAGAAATTAAAAAGTATGATTTTACAAGATACTAAATCAGTAAAAGAAAATGAGAGCACAAGTGAAACAGTTGTAAAGAAAGATGAAAATCAAAAATCATTATCAAAGGATAAGGCAGAAGTTGTTAATAATAAGAAGAAGAAGCAAACATTGACAATAGTTGACATATTTAACACAATTGAAGATCCTGCCAATATTACTAGCAGAATTAGTCCAGTAAAGAAATTTTTACCCAAGGAAGACCAAGAATTTCTGAATAAGTTATCTCCATCTTTGAAGAAAAAAGAAAGCATGCTTAGTTATTTTAAAAAACTTGATAAAGATATTGATTGTTCTCCTACTAATTCTGAAAATGATAATCTTATAAAGGTTAAGCTACAATTCAGAAACAAAAAAAGAGGCAAAAAGAAGAAGCTTAGTCTAAAAAGGGACATTTTGGAATCCTGTGATGTAATAGAATTTAATGAAGATGATACTAATGGATTAGTGGGTAATATTATGGAGGAAAATAATAAAGTTTTAACAAAGGAAAATATCAAAACCAATAAGGAAAAAAGTAATGTTATGCACACACCTGAAACTGCTTTGGTTGACATTGTCTCTTTAAATGAGGTTAAGGTTGAAGAAACAGTAGGCAAGAGTGAGAGACAGAAGCGGAAACGAAAATCTAAAGTTGATAACAAAGTAACTGATCCTGAGAACAATTGTATTGCAATGATTAATAATGAGAATAGACCAAAGAGGTCAGTGAAAAGACCTGTTAAATATAATGATGATGCATGCTATTCCAGCTCTGATGAAGATTTACATATCTTTACTCCAAAAAAGAAACAGCATATTGTAGCAGTTAATGATTCAAATCCTGTTATTTTACAATCTAATCCATCTCTTGATGAACCTGTTAAACATAAACTTGTAAAGAAAGAACAGAAGGTTCTCAAAGATTCAGTTATATCCAAGAAACCTGCTAAACTGGCTCCCATATTCGCACCTAAACAATCTGATACCGCTGCTTTTGAAGCTAAACAGAAATTTCTACAAAGTGGAGTTCCAGAGAAACTGAAAAAAATAATACAACAGCAAACAAATTGCTTTACACCCGACAATAGCTTCCCTGTTGTTGTTCATGTGCAACAATGCAATGCCATGTTTCAAGAAAATAAATTAGTTGTCAATATACCTTTCAATAATATGACTGAAGAAACTGGTCCATTGACTTATGAAAAGAATGCATTTAATAAATTGCTAAATCTTAATGAAGCAAACAGTGCTTGTGACATAGATACTAAATATAAGAAAAGTAAACAGACTATGCTACAGAATATGAAACAATTACATCCAAAGTTTCCAGTCTATAGGACATATCGGTATTTAAAAGGTAAAGGAAAGGGAGAGTTTAGAGACTGTAATTATGTAGATGTAGATAATAGTATTGAAATTATGAGTGATATGGTGGATGTTATCAATGATAGCCCTGATAGATTAAATTGGACTGACAAATACAAGGCTACAACAACAAATCAAATAATAGGTAATTTTGAAACCATTAAAGAACTAAGGAAATGGTTGGTATCATGGACTGAGAATGAATTGAAATCAAAAACAAAATCTAAGCCTGGGTCAGATTCATCAGATTACTATCAATCTGAATCAGATAGTCGAGAGAGTATGAAAACCATGAACAATCTTCTAATATTGACTGGCCCCACAGGTTGCGGCAAAACTGCAAGTGTTTATGCTGTTGCTTCAGATTTAGCCATGAAAGTAATTGAAGTTAATGCTAGCAGCAGAAGGACAGGGAAAATAATGTTGCAGGACTTGCAGGAAGCTACACAATCACATAAAGTTAATAGAGGTACAGGGAATTCTGACAACAGTCAAAAATCACAAGAAAACCCTGATCTGTCAAAAAAGAATAAAAAGCGTGGAAGACCAAAAAAGGGAACTGAAAATGAAAGAACCAAAAAGTCATCAGGAAAAACTGAAGTTCTAAGTGCTGCATCTCTAAGTCAAGAAAGTACAAGAACAGATTCATCTCTTATCCTCATTGATGATGCTGATATTATTTTTGACCAGGATGATGGATTTTCTTCGGCTATTGTGCAGCTGGTACAGTGTTCTAAACGACCTGTCATATTGATAACATCATCCCTAGTGTGTCCTCATTTGCAAAGATTCCTTTTAAATGGAAAACTATTGAAGATGTGTTCTCTTCTACCAAGGATGCTTGGGACATGGTTAGATATAATGTGCCTAGCAGACAGTGAAATATGCTGGCCAGGGGTGGGAGCAAAATTCTTAAATTATTTTAAAGGAGATATTAGAAAAACCATTAATTATTTACAGTTTTGTATACCTAGTTATGTACACGGCGTCACCTCTGAGGATGAAACAGTTGCACAAAGTATTGACTTTTACAAGAGCAATATTGATGAAGAAAGCTCATGCCCATCTTGGTTGGAAAATGATGATTCAGAAGGAAGATTAATTGCATCAGTTAATAATAATGTTGATTTGGAAACAAATACTGTTTGGACTGATTTTACTTCTAAACATTCAAATTTATTGCAGTTTACCTACCCTCAACAGCTATTTAACATTTGGTGGAGCATGCCAAGTCTTTTGATTGCAGAAATTGGTAATGAACCTTTAGGGAAAATTAACAATAACCCTTGCAAAAAGGTCGAGGCTAGCCTGGAACTGGAAGCAATGGCCAATGCAGCAGATGCTTTCTCACTGTCAGATTATTTTAGCCATATCAACCCGGATACAAACACCTACATTACTTCAGAACCTTGGTGTTATCCTGAAGCGGACAGTGTATCAGAAAAAGAAAACTCAGACTATTATCATAAAGAATATGAAGTCACTAGTGAGATTTGCCAAACAATGGTGACTAGTTCTATTGAGGCAGCACAAGATGTATTAAGGTGTGATAGAAAAACGGATATAAGTTTTCCGGGAATGACTTTACACAGGTAATTTATTATTATTTTCACTATCCTAGTTACTGTCAGGTTTAGTCGAGGCATGGCGAGGCGTTAAACAGCTCAATACTTAGTGGCGTCTTAATCTGGTACTCTGACAATTATGCATTTTATTTGAATTGCACTCTCACTAAAATGTGAACCTACCTATCTTTTTGTGTGATAGTTAATATAATTATCTTTTGTTCATGTTTGTTTGTTACCTAGCACCTACTGATGTATTATCTGACGACCTTTACCCTCCATTCTTTGGTAAACAACAGCTAACGCAAGTTGTGGTACAAGTTCGGTAGTATTATAAATATTCAAAACAGTGTAAAATAATATTGAGTGACATTTCAATGATTAAGTAATTTGCAATTTGCTTATACAAATTGGACGAGATTTTATCTTTTTGTACTATGTACTGAGAACGGCGCGCCGGCGCGTGTTGTTTAGAAGAGGTCGGCGTGGATGCAACGCGTGCCGACGAACACTCGCGCGAACATTCAGTATCTGCTTCTATTACGTTAAAAATTATCATAATCTAAAAAACGTAGCTAACTGGAAACTTGTTATGTGGTTTAGTAACTGGGTGCCAATGATAGTGTTGACCATGGGTTGAGATTTCGTCTGTATTCGATCTGTCTGATTTTGATGTACAATCTTTTGTTCCAGACAAAGAGACAGGGTGGTTTCGCGCCACCACAGCTTGGCTAGCTATTTGAATGTGTCAGCCGTGTTGGACAGAAGAGCTCTCGCACTGGACTACTGGCCCTCCTGCCGAACTATATGCAGGTTTGAGAAGTCCAAGAATGACACCAACATGAAAAGGAACAATCGGTTCTGCCACTATCTCAAATCCCTGAGTGTTCTTTGTAAAAGTGATACTTTTGATAACCTCTGTGACAGCTTGTGTTCTAATGAAGGAACTCAATTACACATTAACAATTGTAATGAATGATAGATAATAATATATTATGTCTTTACTATGTTTCCTGTACTTGTAAAATATACAATACTAGTGAGTTAATTAATGATTTTAATAAATAGTAGTTATTCTATTGAAATTTGGTTTTACAATTAGGTGTAAGTATGATTGTTGTTGAAGGCGATATATGCCGTTAAATATTCGGATTTGTACCTATAGTTGTTGTTATAGTATTAATTATTATAGTGAGTTGTCTGATGTCATTTTTGATAGTTTTTTTTGTGTAAAAATAAATCAAATTAATCAAAATTTTACTAGAAAGCTAAATATTTTGCTAGCCAGTACCGCACAAAGTGCACGAACTCCGGCCATGGCTCAGTAGCACTGAACAATACACATAGTTACGCAATATTTGATAAATAGGTTATTTTTGATCAAGTTGCTAAAATTAAAATGTTTTTTTCTGAGAACTTAAACCAATTTATCTGTTGGCAACCGGTACCTATTCCTGTTTTGTCTGTCTGTGAACAGAATTATTGCTTTATCACGTACGTAGATAACAATATCTGTAAAATAACAAATTTGTCTTAATTTTCATGTTTTTTTTAATGTAATTAATTACTTGGTAACAGGCAATTATACAAACATACGAACTTATGAAGCCTCATTTGAGTTCTTCTGTTTGTACTCGTAGATTAAGCCTTGGCGCCCACTAATCACGATGAGACACTACGTCATGGCAAAGCGTAATAATCGTATAATGGGAAAATCTTTAATTCAAAATATTAATTTCGAATTATTCTTTTAAAATGTTAAAGGTACTAATAAAATTATAATCTTGCTTGGTAGGTACTTATTATAAGACAGCCTCGTTGGTCTACTGGTCACAAGTGCTACTGCTAAGAATGAAGTTCGATTCCCGGGTCGGGCAGTGTTATAGTTACAGGCTCGCCCCCAATTACCCACAACACCTACATGGAACTCAAACACAACTGGCGAATTGTAGGTGTAGGTCCCGAACCTCAAACCTCTTCCTAACTCTTCGGGGAATGTATACTATTATGTATTAGCTAAAGAATCATTTGGGTAATTTTCCAAACCATTGCACCTGAAATCTTGTACAGAAACCCAGCACTCACCCAGCATTTGGCCCTGGCGGGTGCGACTCAACTTACATTTTCCCCCTTTTCGATCTTAATATGTTTTTTTTAATTATTACAACATGTCAGCCCCGTCGTAATATTTTGGATCTAATGATAGTTCCTCCTTTTTTGATATAGATAAAATTCTGTAAGAACTAATAGCCTTTGGGGTTTCTGAAATGAAAGTTAACGCCATATCAAACGCATGTTATTGTTTGACTGAATTATAAAACAGCCAATTAAATCACTTTTCTTGATTTTGATTTGGTCACATTATTAATTGTCGTCCCAGTAATCTGGCGTTAGTGTGCGCCAGCACTTAAAATATTGCTGAAAATAAGTTAGTTGTTGTTGTTGTTTATAAAGCCGTAATCGTGTCGTGAGCTGAGGCAAAAAGCGTAGAAAATATACTATATAATATAATACACTTTATAACAATGTCATTTAGTGCAAATTTCTACGAATATCGACGCAGATCAAACAGGTCGTAGAAAACACTCTTGCGCAAGGTTATTTGTACTTAAAGTACTGAAAATAAGGTTTTCTATTTATTGCCACCAAAATACTAGGTTCCACTTTGGTCTACTCGAAGCCTAAAGCCGAGAGTAGGCAGACTGACTGCTTCTGTCGACTACTGCTTCTGTCGACTACTGCTTCTGTCGATAATGCTTCTGTCGACTACTGCTTCTGTCGACTACTGCTTCAATGGTTCATCATTTTGTCTAAAGCTAACCCTTACTATTGCTAGGCTGAATGTCACGGCATTTCTTTGGTACTCTTTTACCAATATCTTTAATTTTGGAGTATTTTTGAACGAATTTTATCTTTTCTATAGGAGATATGGGAATTGGTGTCATTAGTCTCTCTTGACTCTTTAAGTGAATAAGTTTGCTATTAAAATTGAATAGTGTTAAAAAAAACCATAGCTGTTACCTACAGTTCCATAGGAATGAGAATTATTAACGTAGTTTTTTTCATTACCTATGATAAATAAAAATTATAGATCATGTTGATTTGTATAGTCCGATCTCAATTAAAATTCCCTACTTAATTTTAAAAATACCGTTTAATAATAAAAAATAACCTGGGGACCTTTTGAAAACAGTCTAATACAGTGTAGGTATAGATCAATATTAAACTAGGTACATAATGTAAAGTTATTTATTCTGGGTTTTTAAGACACGATAAAAAACGAAAATTTCACTTTCCTGCCTTCTTGTTCTGTAGTAGGTAGTTCTCGTTTTAGTCTTATCCTAAAACCTAAATTTCCAACTACTTCTGGCTCATTTCTGTTCATAAATCCCATCAGTCAGATAAAGTCAAATAAATATTAAGGGAATTGTCCTAAGTTAACGTAATTCGTCCATTTACTGGTTATGGCTTCTTATGATTACTAATTTCTGTAGTTGTTACTTGTTACCGCTAGATAAATAAACAATTTACCTTTCAGTTGATTTTAATAAAGGTCTGTGTTTACCGCTCTGCAATAAAAAATAAATTATGTACGAAGATCGAAGGCGCTTACCTTTTCACTTGTTATTCTTTTCATACTAGTGACCTAACAGTATTTATTACACTCAGAACAAACTCCGAAGTAAATGACCCCTTATCATGATATTTACTTTTTCTAAATTATAATGAGGGCTCAGCTGAGACTCGACGTGCGAGCATTTCCCCGTTTTGTGAGTCTACAATCCCATTCTGAAATAATGTTGTTTAAAAGTCCATTTAGGGAGAGGTTTTGTTAGAGAAAAACCCCTCTTTGTAAACGTTATGTAGGTAAACAGCCATAAAGAATAATGTTTTCTTACTAAATTATAATTATGAAATACCTGGGTATGCAGGCTCTGGTCTCACTACGATAAAATAAAAATAAAACATGTAAGAAAGAAAAAACGCTCTGAGTAGGTACCTAAATGTTGTAATTTTCAATTATATGGACAACTTGTGTGTAAAACGAAAATAAAAATAATATATGCGTGACGAAAACTAATAGTGTCATTTTTCAATAATTTATATCACTGACATCCTTTCCTTATTACATCATTTCAAAGGCTGAGTGTAGATGTAGTGTAGATATGTAAGAATATCGCCTTGTTACTCATGCACTAATAATATCCGAGGTATTATCCGCTCGCAACAAGATACGACAGTTTCATCATCTCAAAGGGTGTTCAATTAATGAATGAACTACTTTGTTGCGCCCTTTGTTTAGACGGAGCGTGTAACATTTTGTTAATAAATCTAAATAGATATAGCTCGAATTAATCTCGTCTAGTAGATACAGTAGTACCTAATAGATAAGTATATCTGCTTTATTTATCAATGCTGATGGAGGGCATTGTGGGTGGCATCACCGACCTAGAGTAAGGCTTTGAAAAGTTCCGATACGCCCGATGTGTCACCAAGTGGTCAAGTTATTTGCAGGACTTTATAAATAGACGAGTTGTTTACACCATGTTGCCCGATAGATAAGAGACAGAGCTTCGTCCAGATGATTCCGTGACACAAAAGTAGACGTGACAAAATATCGTCGTTACCATATTTTATTTAAATTTTTAGCAGTCATTTTAAACTCTAGGCTTGTTTGTACCTAGTACCTAATTTGACACAGTTAATATAATGTCCTTCATAAGCTTCAATTAGAATTCATAGATTATACGTCGCCCAATTTACTTGTAGGTATGTTAGTAGGTTAAAACTTATTAGTTATTTACATAACGCATCAATACAATACGATCACTGACGAGTATGACGGACTGGTAATAACCGGTAGAGATGTGGAGCAGCTGCCTTTATCTAGAATACTTATGCTATCTACGTCTATTGATGTTAATTTGAAAACTGCCCCGTTGGTCTAGTAGTCGCAGGCGCTACTGCTAGGCATAATGTTCTGGGTTTAATTCCCAAGTCGGGCAAATTGTTATTATATTTTTTTTTATATTTGTAACACTCGTTACATTAGAAATGTGGGTTAACTAAAGATTATCACACCTCTACCTAACCATTCGGGAGTTCGGAAATAGTGGCTTGATGTCTATGTTAAATACTTGTGTAACGAACTAACATAATAAATGTTGGTTTAGTTTCAAAATATTCATACAAACAGCTGTGCAATTAATATGATAGGTAGGTTCGTACATAGGTACAACTATAAAATATAATTTTCTCATAGCAACAAATACATAAGTACCTAAATGTGAAAATGTGTTCTGTCAATGCTCTTAGCATGATTCGACACTCCTGACTTTTCTCATAAAAGATATCATACAGAGGACTTCTACGTCAGTTTGTGATGCCTACTAGGTTCTTGGTTATCTACTCGTTTGTACTCATGTGCAGCAATAACTCGTAAAACATTAAGTAGGTACATCTTCTGATTACTGTGTACCTACATACTACGTACTTATTACAAGATAATTTACAACTAGTGATAGACTACTACTACTACTACTACTAGTACTTACCTACTATTTACGGTATCTTGAAATACTTGGTTGGACGGTACCTACATCATACTTAACTTCAGCTTTTGATACATTTTGCGCTGGTAAATAAAAAGGAAATAGGACGCTATATCCTGTTGTAAAAGCAACGGACGATCTCTTTTGTTTAACTCTAGACAAGATATGTCTGGATTTAACCCTAGATAACAATACTCGGCGCACACACACTATCACATTCATTCTAAACACCAACTTAGGTACTATATTCACTTGAAGCTTCGTTTGGCCTAAGTCCTTTTGAGATTTCTTTTTTTTTACTTTCTTTTTTATGACTTTACTTGACTCAGTAATTTGTGAATTCAGCTTTCTTTATGAGTAAATATAAACTCAGCCTATCGCAGTCCAGCCTGCTGGGCCTTGGCCTCTCCCAGGCTGCGCCACCCTGTCCTCTGTCTTCCGCATCCATTCTGACCCAACCGTCGTCTTCATGTCGCTGGTCCACCTAGCTGAGAGGCATCCCACACTACGCACATATGTACACATCAGTAATTTATTGTAGTTTGTAAAATATTTTATGTTCCAATAATTTTTACATAGCAATAGCAGAGATACGTAACAATTGACTAATCGTTTCAGTGGTTGATTACGTTACTTGTAATTGATATCTAATATAAAATACTGGGATATTTTTCTGACAGTGCCGCAGTTACTAGTCAGTGCGGTCGGCAGCGTTGGCGCCGGAGCCGGGGTTATCGGCGAGGCGCGTGCGCGGCGCCCGGCGTGCATAAATATCATCGCTCTGTGACAACCGGCTTCAGTTCTTATAGTGCGTCACTGTATTCACACATTACTCAAAATGGTTCGCAGTGCTCTTCGAGAAGATAGTTGTGGTTATTGCACCGCCTGCGTGCGTGCCCGTTTGAGTGCCGCGCGTGGTAGGTGCCCTGAGCCTTCAGAGTGCGCCTACAAGCATATTTTGGAGTCGTACAGTCCAAATGGAAAACCGGGAAAGGTGCCTGCAGAGACGCCAAAATCTGCGTGTGACTCGTGCCGGTGGACGTCGCACGCGCAGTTCCCGGAGACGCCGCCATCGTCGAGTGATCTAAGCCTGGAGTGGAGTTCGCGCTCGTCGCAGCAGTCCCGTACGCGCCGCCGCAAAAGATAGGATAGTGTAAAAGTGTTGAACACACCACTTGAGTTTTCACCTAGGGTTATGTAAACCCCCAACAGCGTTGGTAGACGACACTAACGCTTGACGACCTCCCCGTGGCTCTGTAAGCCATTGCCAGTCTAATTGTGATATTAAAATGTGTACTTATTTAATAAATTATTATGTACCTATAATCAAATCAGTGTTTAATTATGAAACCAAACCTTTAGAAAGTTTTTGTAATAATCTATAGTGACGCCTTAAAACGCCTCCAGGTGTCTTGAATTCCATGATAGGTTTTTGTGAAGACTGTATAGAAATTAAAATGTACGAATTAAATCTTTTTTTTGTTTCGATCAAAAAGTTACAATATTGTAGTGATTTTGCATCCTGTAGGTATGCTACTGTAAAGTAGTCAAATTGCCAACAGTATTGTCATGTCACAGACACAGCTAGCCCTACAGGAAGCCGTGAATCATAAATTATAACTGATAGGATTGCTGATGGTCGTAAATCACAAACATCCAGAACGGATGCTAAACATTGAAGTTCAGGTACAAAGGTCAATGTGGATGTTTGGTCTATCATGTAGGTACTTAGTAGCAGTATATAGGAATCAAGGCCAGAATGATAGTGTGGGACTAGCTACATTAAAAGGTTCGTGTAACATATGGCCACGCCCTGATACATAATACTAGAGCCTGTTACTGTCTCAAACCCTAATACCCATTTGCTTTAAACCCTGAACAGGAAAATAGGTACCAAAATCCGTGCATTTCTTACCGAATTCCGTGATTTAATTCAAATACTTATCATGTGCCAAACACATGCATACACTTCGAAATAAAGTGATACCAGCTTACTTTGGGTTTTTTGTTAAATATGAATGAAGCTCAATTTCCTACTTAAAAATAATAAGTCTAAATCTACCAACCAAACAGTTAATTACACATTTATTAAAAAGTTTTAAATTCAGTTATCTAGAAGACCTACGACAAAGATAACTACCTATTCTGTCTGGTTGGCTGTTTCGAATCCATATAAGGAGCGAGTTCGCAACATAAAGCACATGACATCACCATTTTACTATAGGCAGGGTATATTCTGACTTATCTAGGTAACATTATTTATTTATTTTATAGTTACTTAATAGGGTACAACACCAATTACAATAAAAAACATAGAGACAATTGCAATTACAATTACAATTACGATAAAAATTAAATCAAAAATAAAAATCTTAAAACTAACATGGAACAGTAGACTCCCTGGCATAGATACTTACTCCCACAGAACTCCAGGCATACACGCATTATTTTAACATCAATCATAAGTTAGCAATAGTAGGTAGTAATAGCTAGCAAATGCAGTAGGCAACATCGATGCAGCGCCGAAAGTGTACTAAAACGTGTTCGACCCGGAAAGGTCACAGGTTAGGTTATACAGTTAAATCTCGTAATACGCTTTGGACTTACGTCAATTAATTGTAAGTATGCAATTGATTAGGTATTCTTGACTAACATCATAGAACATAACGCTTGTACTTTTTTTGTACTTTTAGTAGGTAAGCACTTACAAGCACTATTATATTACCGCCATGAGATATCAGGGATTATCCTTGTCCTGATATTCCATGGCGGTAATATAAATCACGAATTGAAATCCCTCACCAAATCATTACTAAAGACCAACCACTACTGGAAGAAATATTGTACTTATCTATCTGTTGCGGGCTGATCGACGCTGTGTCCTGCGTTCACGACGCGTAGCCTATGCTGAAGCTACGCGGAGCCTACGGTGCCGCTACGGTCGTTAGCCTACGCGGCTACGGTGATGCTACGCTCAGCCTACGTTGGACCTACGCTCAGCCTACGGAGATGCTCGCTACGCGGACCCTACGCTACTGCTACGCCGAGCCTACGCTACAGCTACGCCGAGCCTACGCTACTGCTACGCCGGTGCTACGGTGATCATAAGCTGCTGCTACGTAGAGACTATGCTACTGGATGTAAGTACGACCTTCGTAGTCTTAGGGCGCCTTCAAATTTGCCGTCTGGTGCTGCGCGGCTGCAGCGCTATCGTCGCGCTGCTTTGTGATCCATATAAATATAAAACGCGCGACTGCTGCGCTACACCCGCGCAGTGGCCGCGCATCGGTTCATCAATCGACTAGTGATGATGCGTACGTGTTTTTATTCAGACATGAACGAAAATCAGCTTGAACAATTTATCGATGAGGTTGAAGCTAATTGTACAACACTATGATGCTCGAACCAAGCGGTTGCACCGCGGCGGCAGCGCTGTGGCCGCGCTGCTACCACACGCACGTCTCTTTGCGGCTAATTTGAAGGCGCATAAGGCCAAGCGTGCGCGCTTGGCCTTATGCGCCTTCAAATTACCCGAATACGAATACGACGATACGACTACGAATTACGACTACGAATTGTATTAGTTGCGAATTTTAATGTGCGGAATAAAATCGCAAATGACAATAATTCCTACGCGCACCACGATTTATTATCGCCTGCGAAATAACAGGGTCAGTATGAACCTTATTCTGTTTGGCATAAAGTTGAAAAACGATCAACGAAATTTGACACATTGGGGTAACTTGATGTGCTGGCGTCAACAACATGGATTTAAAAAAGAAAATAACCATTATATACTACTTAATTTTTCGTAAAAGAAGTTTAAATATGAAGAAGATAAGTACGCCGTTAGTAGTATATTTGTTACTTTTATTCAGAACTGCATTGTGTGTAATCTATATTCTATATAATATATATATAAAAGAAAGTCGTGTTAGTTACTTCGCTTATAACTCAAGAACGGCTGAACCGATTTAGCTGAAAATTGGCAGGGAGGTAGTTTAGAGCCAGGAGAAGGACTACAGGATACTTTTTATCCCATTCGACATCATAAAAATAAATATCAAGAATATCGGTTGTCTCAAACATTTTTCAAACGCAGCGCCATCTTGGATGACATGACAGGAGTCAAACTTCCCAGTTCATTAGCAGGTGACAATTTGAAATTGACAAGTCTTAAGCTAAACCCAAGAAGGTAAGGTTGTCAATTTATAATACGCACCTACGTTCTGAAATTTATTTTGTTACTAAACTTAGAGGTTTTATGTAGCATAAAAAAGTCTTATATTTCAGAAATCAATTTACGTAACTAGCAATGATGACAGAGACGAAATTTAATAATTCTTTGCAAATAGAACTTATTTTACTATTAGGACTTTAATTAAAGTAGACCGGGAAAACTATAGGCATAAATTATTGTATGTAACATAGAGGGAATAGTTCAGATTAAAATTATGAATTTAGTATTTTTTAGTAAGGTAGTTAGGTTAGATAGTTGGGTTAGCTATAGGATAGGTATGGTCAGTTAGGTTAGGGTATATATACATGTTGTAATTTAAAAGTAGTAGTAGTTATTATTGGTTTGGATTTATTTGTTGTCGTCTTATTCAACGTATGTATATCTAATATAAAAAAAAAATAAGAGCAATGAATTGACTCTAAGGCACAACGAAGTTTGCCGGGGCAGCTAGTCCTTAATAATACTGCTGTTTGTTGTTCCAAATAAAATAAAATAAATAAAATAAAATAAAGTAAACGTTACTGGGTACCTACATCCTTTAACAGCATTAAGACTAGCTAATATCGCTTCATAGGGTACAAAATATTCGCACGATTTCGCATCTGCTATTTTAAATCGCAAACGATTTATTTTCGCAGTGCGCGGATTGTAGTACATTTCTGTTGTTCACAGATTGACAATTTTTTTCGCAACGATTTATATTCGTAGTGCGCGCTTGCTTAGCCTTATTGTTATGATTGTAGAAAGGGGTGTAGTTGATTTTAACTTTCGGATCTGGCTATAAATAATAGTTAATATACTACTTCGGCTTATATCATGGTAAAAAGGTAACGTTTTTACAATTTAAATATTACCTAAAAATGCATGAGACGATACGAGCGCGCGGTTAGAGTGTCTGAGTTCGGCCGGACCGAAACTTGTCATAACATGTCTCATTTAACTCCGCCCCTATCCAAAACCATTCTAGACTTTTAAATCATATTTAGTTACGTTTTCGTATGAAATTTTACTTCGGCCCTCAAAAAGTTTCAGTAACGTTTACAGAGCTATATATCATCCCTGGTTGTAAACTTGTAGTAGTACCTAGTCCTAGCAACTGCTTTTTCAACTTGAGTTTTATAATAGAAAAGATTTGCCTGCTCTGTAAGTCATTCATAATTACTCATTTATTATTATGTAAGTGATGCATACATTACTATTAGTCGACCCATAGAAATCTAAATATGAGTCGACCCCACTATAGACACGACTTCATAGATTGTGAGCACATTGAAGAATTGTATTAAGTACTGTTAACAAAGGTATACCCCGATAACACCGCTTCCACGGAGTAATTGATTTATTGGTGTAACATTCAATAAAACAATGTTTTCATGCATCTAAGTAGTGCTTATAGGCACTTAATTGAATGAATGACAAAGGAGATTATATTAAAATGGCATAATTATGTCTCTAGGGACATTGCCCTCGGATCAGAAGAACGCTACTGATAAATGTTTTGAAATCAGTCTGTAATGTAATGTTGTAAAGAATTAATTCATATTATTTTTCCAAATCAAGCCTTATTTGTGTGTTCATTTGTTTATCGGATGTTTTTAGATAGTTGGTAAGTACGAGAATCCGCCAGTAACGAGATCTTTCGTTACAAAGACCTCTTTTTAATTTTAAAATAAGACGACCTTTGCCATGAATTTATCAATTTACTTAATGTTAATTAAACTCTTGACTTTTTCAATTAATGTCAAATCTGCTTTTGTTTATCGAGTTAAAAATAAATGTTAACTTCCTAACTTAGTTTAAGGATCAGTCTAAAAACATGCGGTTCTCTTAAAAGATGGGTTCAAGATTGACGCCTAATGATTTTTGTAAAGAAATTTTCTAGTATGTAGCTCTAAGATTTAGATATTGTTATAGAATTTAAATGAAAGGGTTTGGGCAGAATCTAACTCGGTTCCGTTAGAAATGATTATTTTTTTATTAGGTTTTTATTTTACGAACCTTTATAAAGTTTTTTATTTTCTTATGTATGTAACTCAAATACTCAAAGAGCACTGAACCAATTCCGATTTGCTTTTTACTTAGAAATTATTTTCTGACAGGTTGCACACGTAGTTTTAGTAAACAACCAAAGCCACACCCTTTACAAAATTTTAGTTATTTTACCTACACCTAAAATCTGTTTTTCACTTTTATTATTTTAGTGTACTGAAATAATAATAAGGAAATATGAAGAATCATACAAAGCTCACCTTTCAAAATTCATATGAAAATTATGATTACCTATATGTAAAAATAACCGTAGAAGAGTGCGGTACAGTTACATGCATTCAGGGTTCATGGCACAAGATACTATAGGAACTTCAAAACAAACGCCGCCGCGCCGTGTTCAGTTCTAACCTAACCTAACCTAGCCGTTTCCATTTTGAGTAGCTGTTTTACTTGAATTATAATGATTAATATTATGATTATACGATATAGAATTTTTTATTCACAAGGAAACCTAATCTACCATACATGCTTGCTTTGCAAAAGAGGGAATTTGGCGCTCAGCGGCCGCTGCCGCGGTACGCTCGCTTCGCTCGCTCGCCTTCTCGAAAACGGTGACGTTTTCGGTATTTCGTCCATTCTGTATTTCATCCATTCGGGATTTTATACTTTCGGGCAAAAGTACTTTCAGGATTTTATACTTCGTGTTTTTAAACTTCGGTTTTTTAAACGTCGGTATTTAAAACTTCCGGGCAAATGAACTTTCGGGATTTTAAACTTTCGACCAAACATACATTCGGCGTTTCAATTTATGGGATTTCGTCCATCGGTTTAAAATTCGGGATTATGATACGTACCCCTATCAACACATCTTTCTAAGCTGACAACGCGGGTGTAGGCGTATCTATTATGCAACTTACCGGCAAAGAATGTAGATAGTATTTTCCGTCAATAAAAGCATAATTAATTTTTAAATTACTTTTAATAGGTATGGTCATTAGTAAACATCGGGCATTTTCGATATTTATAGCAAAAAGTTAAAATAAATGTTCAGTAAGTAGGTACGAGTACTTAGTCACTAAGTGAAGATTAAAACGTGCCCTCATTTATTTTTGTAATGAAAGGATAAGGAGAAGAATGCGCGGCGTGCGTGATCTGTGTATGATGCGTGTACGAACAAACTGCGTAAGATAAAAAGAAGAGTCAATAAAACATTTTCTCTTCTGACAAAAATATCTTTAATCGATCTCAATTACTTTTAGAAGAAACGTAAAAAGAGATGCAAAATTCAGTTACCTTCATCTTTTCAAATCGTTAGTGTCATAATTACATAATTAATCATCATAATTAAATTACGAAAACAAAACAGAATAGCCCCAATAAACCTTTGGTCACCCTGTTGGCGGAGCGGTGATTCTTACGATGTATCTAATGCAGGCTTTAAAGTCTAGGTTGAAAAAAAAAAACTAGCAATGTGGGTTGCATATTACTAGTATAGTCTTGTTAACCCCTCCAACTAGGCTAATTAAGTTCTGTTCTTATGTCTGGAGTCACGTCAAAAGTGCAATGGGTCAGGATCGATCGCCAGGCAGACGCCTTTGCCATTAGGATACTGCTGCTTAAATATTTACGGTCTAGGTCATCAGATTAAAACAAAGAAGTATCCAGATATGTATCTATTTAATTGATAATTATTTACATCGGTGCTATGTACATTTAAATATCTACATTGTTGAACAAAATTGTTTCGTAGAAAAGCAAGAGGTAGCCATTTCATTAAGATGATATTTAGCTTTACGTAATACCACAGTTATAAGTCACTTCACTCACTTAACATTTTTTTTTCAGTCTCACTTAATTTTTAACATTTTACAATACAACCGTTTACCATTCCGTAATAAGCAAAATATACGTAAATAGGTGACAGTGTCATTATTTGACATAATATACAAGTTAATAAATAGTTATAAATAAAGTCTGCAAGTTTAAAATGGTAACCATAATTTATTCATTACAATTATTTATTACCTAACTACACTAGGTAACAATGCGAAGTGCCTATTTAAATTTATTAGCAAAAGTTCGCTGACAAGAAATATTTAACATTCCAAATTGCGAATTGCTGTACATTATTTAACTAAACTGTTTATGAGTTTAATTAAATGATATTCAGTTTCACAATTAATTAAAGTATAGGAATGTAAGTCTATTTAATATGAGATGGATTCAGTACCTTTGTAAAAAAAAAACAGCAAATCGGTATATATTTAGTCGAGTCAAACAAACGCTGTGTGGTTAACACAGCGTTTTTGAAAGATCACTTTAATTACTATTAAAAATGACAAAACTTTACAATTGGAGTCGGTAGGTATATTCAATTTACCTATAACTTATAGACGATAAAATGTTTAAGGACTTATCATAGTTTTCATACATAGTTATTTGTCATTTAAATAAGTAAACGTCATGTTACTAACTAAGTATACGTCGAAGGATATGACCGTATATTTAATTAGTAGTACTTATTTTGTTTGTAATTTATATTAGATTCTTACTTATGTCGAAAATATACATTGATTTTTAGGGTTCTGTTCCACAAAAGGTAAAAATGGAACCTTTACATGGGATGAAGACTGCTGTCCCGTCTGTCAAGCAAGACCCTTATTTTAGGAACGAAGTTACAATATACGAAGTTAAATTAAAGTCTGTGGTCCCTTAGACAAAAGTAAAAATTCAAAGCTCACGCAACTGATAGATGAGGTAATTTATATCCCGTATTTTAATAGACATGTACTCAGTTATTCAACCTTTTAATTATTATTGAGTACCTCCCGTCGACCTGGCAGCAACAGATTTGGCAAGAAGTACCTTATTTAGGTCTCAAGCAAAGGAAAGACTTTATGTTTTTATTTTGTTGTAATTTTACAGAACAAAATTAGCTTTTGCGATCACAAACTTACATCTGCAGTTGAAGCATTGACCGTGACGTAAAACAATATTCGGTAGAACATTTTATTTTATTACAAAGTGTCCTTTTAACCAGAATTGGAAAATTCATAGGCATTTTTAGTCTCTATTTTGTTTAAATAAGTCCACTGTCTACTCTGTCTAAAGGTTTTTGTTCCACTGCAAAATTAACTTTATCTTTCAACCCTAATTAAAATAAAATCCATAAGAAATAATAGGCCGTGGCATTGATATAATTAAAACTGCGGGCAGCCGAGAATTACTTTGAGACGGAAACCTTAAAGTGCGAGTCCTACTCGCACTTGTCCGATTTTTATTGATTTTTATTGTGAAAATGACCAGGAAAAACATTTTTCTTGGTTAATTATTAAAGGCTGAAATGGCTCTTGCCTATTGCTCTGTAAGTCAGCAATAAGTTCATATAAAACAAGATATTTAGTTCTACATTTGTCTTAAAGGGCTTATTTACTATTCTGCATTAAGTATATTCCTGCAGGCAATGCAGACAGGTAAAAGTAAAAAGGTGTAGATAGATTATAAGCGCTCAGCAAGTGACACATTAAAATGTGGCTAACCAGCCACACTTCACCTCAGTGTGGCGTCGCGCTCCAACGTCGCGTGCTTGCGTTAGTGTACCATTTTTGAAGATCGAACGTTGTTTGAGTAACCTCTATCTACACCTTTTTACTTATAATATCATTTCCTGCAGGCAAAGAGATTTAAAATACTATAGAGTGGGCATGTCAAGGAAATGTCATAGAAAAGCTTTGATCACATGTCTCAGTAACGCCATCTAGAATAATATTAGGTCTTTACCTATGAAATTGCCGTTCTGCAGTACTGGCCATTTCAAGTCAAAATAATTTTTGTTTGGCTAAGAATTCTAATTCCAAATAAATTTTATTTTAAAAATTTGTTTTTTTTTCCAAAAGTAGTCATTTGTTTATTGATTAGTGTTACATTTTCATCGCATTTCAGAACAATCTTTTTCATCATCATGGATACGTTAAAAATTCGAGTAATTATGGAATATGAGTACCGTCGTGGCAGCAACGCTTCACAAGCGGCACGCAACATCAACGACGTTTACGGAGCTAACACTACAAACCAACGCACCACTTGTTATTGGTTTGCTCGCTTCCGTTCTGGAAATTTCGACCTGGAAAATGAACCTCGCGGTCGTCCGAAGACTTTGGTCGACAATGACGAATTAAAGGCGATTGTGGAAGTTGATGATACACAATCTACGGCTGAATTAGCAGCAGCTTTCGACGTTAGCGTGAAAACAATATTGGTCCATTTGCGTCAAATTGGCAAGGTAAAAAAACTTGACAAATGGGTGCCCCACGAACTCAATGATCGCCAGCGCGAAGTACGCGTCGAGACGTGCCTTGCACTGCTCAACAGACACACAAATGAAGGAATTTTGAACCTGCGATGAAAAATGGATTCTGTTTGATAACCGCAAGCGCTCAGCAAGTTCGTTGGATCCTGGTTCAGAACCTAAACAATGCCCTAAACGAAAACTTACCCCTAGAAAAGTGATGGTCACTGGTTGGTGGTCTAGCGCGCCAGTGTGATTCATCACAGCTTCTTACCAAACGGGGTGAGCATTACTGCAGATGTGTACTGTGAAGAACTGAACACAATTTTGGAGAAGCTGGCACATCTCCAACCAGCATTGGTCAATCGCTCGTCTCCGCTGCTCCTGCACGACAACGCGCGACCTCATACTGCACAGCAGACGGGCTCCAAGTTGCAAGAACTGGGGTTGGAAGCTCTCCGTCATCCGCCCTACTCACCAGACCTTGCGCCTACAGACTACTACTTTTTCCAGAATTTGGATAACTTCTTGGCGGGAAAAAAATTCAATACCCGAGAGGCAGTACAAAATGCCTTTGATGAATTTGTTGCCTCCCGTCCAGCTGATTTCTTTAAGAAGGGCATCAATAAACTGCCACTGCGTTGGCAAAGATGCATTGATTGCATGGGTGATTACTTCGATTAATACAAATAAAAAATACATGAAAAAAATTCTTTTGAATTTTTTCATACAAAACTGCAATTTCATAGGTAAAGACCTATTATATGAATATTAGAGCGGCAGCGGAGCGTACTAAAAAAAACTCATAGACTTGTGCCACTTAGGACACAAGTTTTGGACGAAAATTTTGTTCTTGATGCCCCGTCCATAGTAAGTATTGAATGTCTTTGCCTGCAGGTATGTTTGATGGGTTTGTATTTTGCAAAGACTACAATCTCGCGATCGACACGTTCATGACGTTCGGCGCTCCGATTGGCCCGCTCCAAGCTTTTAGCCAATCAGAGAGCCAAACGCGGTGAACGTTTCGATCGCGTTAGCGTAAAAACAACTCGCACTTAGGGCACTGGTCGATTCTAGTGGACGCCACGCAGGCAGGATTGATTTAAATCGACCGTTTTCAAAACGAATACCCATGTAAACATTTCATGGCCACTCCACATGATAATTAAGTTACTTGTGTGTGCAAGTTTTGATGACCTGTAAGAGTGGCAAGTGATCAAAACTCGACCAAAAATGGTCTAACGGTCTAGAGCTCATAGTTTTCTAAATACAGGAGGGTTTAAGTAGGTACCTCGGGTTACTGTTTTTTAATCCGAGCACTTAGTGCGCAATAAAATAAATTCCATTTTACCTGGTTCTTATTTGAAATAATGTTATGCCGTATGCTGTATGTGTGCCGTAGAGAAAATTAATACGACAATGGGGCATTCCAAAAAATATGAATGATACTAGATCAGCCATTATAAGGTGGAAGCTCCATGGAAGTCCGTGAAATTAAAATTTTCTTGTGTTTTTTGTAATTAGCCGTTCAGATGTCAGGCGGTTTGAAGAACAAAATATGATTTGCGACCGTAGAACATGTGTTTAACTATACTAATATTATATTAAAGAGGAAAGGTTTGATTGTTTGCATTGAATAGGCTCCGAAACTACTGGACCGATTAAAAAAATCTTTTACCGTTAGGAAGCTACACTATCCCCGGGCGACATAGGCTACGTTTTATCCCTGTATTCCCACGGGAAGGAGGAACTACGCGGGTGAAAGCGCGTGACGTCAGCTAGTAGAATTATAATCATTCAAATTATTAAGACAACCTTCTAAGTTCAAATAATCCCATTGAATGATTATTTCATGAAAAAGTCATTGGTGATTCAACGTCAAGGTGATTTTAATTAATATAACTCAGATAAACCATATTTGTAACGATTTCGAAGCATATCTTATTCAATATACAACTTGACACTGAACGGCAAATTGCAAAAAAACACAAGAAAATTTGAATTTTGCGGGCATTCCTGGCACATCCACCTCAGACAATATTGCCAAAGCAAAAATAGTACCTAGTGGTGTAGTAATTAGTAATTTTTCGGGATCCCCCTCTTTTTTGTAGTAACTCGACGGCACGTTACACCTATGTAGGAGCTACGTATACAGATATATACATAGATCTATTATCGGGTTATAGCGTTTAGTGCGACACAGTGACGGCGAAGGTGATATTAGGTGGTGTGGCCGGTGGCAGCGTGGGCAGTGGTGGCGTCGGGTACACACGGCACGGCGCGCCTGCCGGCGGGCCTAGCATGCCGAGCAGCAGGTACGACACCAGGGAGCCCGACAGCAGACCACCGTTGTATGACAACGTCATCATGTTACCTGACAAATGTTTAGAAATATTTAAATCGGATATAAAAAAAACCAAAGCTTAAGTGGAACTGAGTATGACAAGACGGCCACATATCGTACGATACTACCACGATGCATCGTTGTCCGAAAATAAAGAATATTATTATTCAGATGAATATATACTAAAACGACGAAATCAGGGATACTAAAATGATATTCCGACAGACCCAAGAGAGTATGACATTGTCCGGCGGTTTTTTTTTTGCTCAGATAGCACAGGCCTAAGTCTTGCGACCTTAAAATAAGTAAAGCGAGCTCAGCTAGAAAGCTCTTGGTGAAGCCATTTTTTGGTACTATAAGGAGCACCTGTTAGCTTGCCAGCTTTTTTATCTATCATTGGAGTATCTCAAAATCAAAATCAAAAGTCATTTATTCAAATTAGGCTGAGGATCAGCACTTTTTGAACGTCAAAAATTACATAAGGCAGTCCCCCAAAACGCCCGCCCTTCGCTTCATTTGTAATTAGCAATGTGTCCTTATTATTAAACATATCAAAAACATACCGTCGAATAGAGAACCTCCTCCTTTTTTGAAGCCGTTTAAAAACAATGTAGTGCGTAGTTATCTAAGAAGGTACTTTTTAAAAGTTAATAAATTCTTACCGGCGATCTCTCGATGCTCACGACCGACACGAGATGGCGCTAGTATCATTGGTACTGAACCAAACAGTCCATTTGTAAAACCTAGCACAACGGAGAACAATATTGGGTAAACCTGCAAAAGAATTAAAATCTTGTTAGAAAATGAATAAATTATTTTCGTATAAAATTAGTAACAACAACAAACAGTCTGTTACGTACGTCTCCAACGATATGTGGTGAATGTCTGGGAGCGGCGCATAGCAGCATCAGAGGTACAAGAAGTAACCGAAGACCACTCGCCATCAGAAGCTGACTGCGGCTCCATTCATACGGCCAGGCAGCCGCAATCTAATGAAGAAAATATATCTGACTTAGGCATGACCGTTTTTGTTAACCCTCGACGCCTGCAATGCTTCAATAAAAGCGCACTCTTTGTGCACTGCGTAACATTTCAAATGAGTTTTAATATTTTAATCAGATGTCGTATAGTGTTGCTGAAAACATGATGTACTGTAAAAAGGTTCACCTAAAAAAGAGGCCGAAACACTGGCTGGTACGGGGCAAAAAAAAATATTTGATAGCCATTTCGTCGAAAAACAAAAATAAAAAATTCGATGTTTGGAAATTTCTCAAATCTGTAGGCATAGGCAAGGCACCTACCAACCAGTGTAAGGATGTGAACCTCAATGATCTCAATAAACATTTCTCTCTCCTTCCCTTTTCTCTTGATCCGTCTGTCAAAGCTGCGACATTAGAGAGTCTTGCTAGTTTACCGTTACCTCAATGTTCTCACTTTAAGTTTAGCGATGTTACTGAGGAAGACGTTAAGAAATCTATACTTGCAATTACTTCTTCAGCAGTCGGTAATGATAAGTTGTGCTCAAGAATGATAACCCTTATCCTTTCCTCGTTACTTCCTGTTCTAACTCACATCTTCAACCACTCATTTTCCTCTTGCTCATTTCCGTCAGTTTGGAAACAGGCTCACATAATACCTTTACCTAAAACTAATAATCCTACTTTATTAACCCACTTTAGACCTATTTCTATTCTTCCATTTCTCTCTAAAGTTTTTGAGCACTTAGTTCATAGACAATTATCATTTTTCTTAGCGTCAAACTCGATAATATCCCCTTTTCAATCCGGTTTTCGTTCGGGTCACAGTACTGTAACCGCACTTTTAAAAGTAACTGACGACATCCGCTGGGCAATGGAGAATAAGTCGCTCACTGTTCTTGTATTGCTTGACTTTAGTAGCGCTTTCAACTCGGTGGATTTCGACATTCTGCTTGGTATCCTCAAATCTATCAATCTCTCTTCTTCAGCTTTAGCTTGGTTTAGTTCTTATCTTCGGGGACGCTCTCAGTGTGTTCGCCTGGAGGAGTCTTTCTCTGATTGGTGTAGCCTCACTGAGGGTGTTCCTCAGGGTAGCGTTCTCTCTCCTCTTCTTTTTTCAATTTTCATCAACTTTGTTACCAGAGTAATCTCCTCTAGTTTTCATCTCTACGCAGACGACTTGCAGATTTACCGACATTTTACTGTAGCTGACGCGGGTTCCGCAATTGCTGCTATGAATCATGACCTGGCCTGCATCAGCGGTTGGGCTAAGTCGTTTGGTCTGCAAATTAATCCAACTAAATCTCAGGCCATGATTATAGGCAGCAGATTCGTTCGCAGTGCGGCTGATGTTACATCTCTGATGCCTTTATATCTCGATGGTGTTCGCATTGACTATACCGAAACCGCCAAAGATCTGGGCGTAATTATTGACTCCAATCTCTCGTGGCGTGCTCAAGTCAATGAGGTCAGTCGAAAGGTTCATTTCTCCTTTCATTCGCTGAAAAGCCTTCAAAGTCTCCTGCCCTTGAAGACTAAAATCTCTTTGGCACAAACGCTTATTCAGCCGATTATAGATTATGCCGACGCATGCTACCTGGATGCTACTGAGGAGCTATTAAATAAGCTTGAGCGCTTGCAAAACTTGTGCATTCGCTTTGTTTTTGGTCTTCGAAAGTATGACCATGTTTCTCACTTTCGCAAGGAACTCAAGTGGCTCCCAATCCGCCTTCGCAGGAACACTCGGATTTTATGTCTCCTCTTCAACATCTTACACAACCCGTCTTATCCTTCCTACCTGCGCGAGCGTTTTTCTTACGCTCGCCCTAGCGACGCACCGTGTAGATCACACCTTAGATCCCTCCTTAAATCTCATCCTCATAAAACTAGCTACTATTCTTATTCCTTCTCTATCCATGCTGTAAGTTTGTGGAACTCGCTACCGCCTAGCATTCGCGATATAAAAACTGTGTCGCTGTTCAAATGTCGAGTAAAAGAGCATTATCTTTCCTCTCAAATGTGAGTATTTATATATAGTTTATGTATGTTTAAATATTTTAGCTGTATGTATTTATATAAGTATATGTTAATTTTGTATTCCGTTATATGTGTAGGTATATTTAATATTTTAGTTTAAGACTTCGACTAGTCATATTTTTCTCTTCTTGTTCTCACACACTATTGTCTACATTTCTTTTCATTTCTCCTTTCGCAGGTCTGCTGGAAGAAATTTCTATAGAAATAAGCAGTACCTTTGTACTCCTAATTATAAGTATCATGTATATCAATCTATTTTTCTGTGTGTACATAAATTGTAAAATAAATAAATAAAAAAAAGTAAATTTTAATGGCATTTCAATTATTTTCTACCAGAAGGTCAGTAACTTTGAGTTGGAAACGAAGAAGGTCACAGTTGATTATTATCTAAATTATTGAATTATTTTTGTATTGAGAATTGTTGTTTGCAGCACACGTATAAATAGCTACAACAAATTAACAAGGCGCTTACTTTTCCAATGAAGTCGAATAGGTTGAAGGCGGACATTAGTATAATTGGCATCCAGGTTCCAAGGCGGCAAGAAGGCACCTCGGACGCGATACCAGGGTACAGGCTAAGCGTCGTGAAATACACCAATCCAATGGACACCATGTACGGGTAGATCGCGCGAGCCACCGCCCAGCGCGCCAACACTCCGCCTGTAAATAGGTACAAGCGAAATAGCAAATTAAGTTAGATACATTAGTATACGAAGAAAACAGACTAAGTAGTTAGAAGTTTTAAAAAATGACACATAACATAACATCACGCCTGTAATCCCTGAAGGGTTAGGCAGACCAGCCTGCGTAGCATGACCACCGAAGAAACGGCCTTTGTCGTGTGTCGGAAGAAAAGAAATGAAGTGTTCATGCTTTGACAGATTGAGGTTCCTGTCTATATATAATCTGTCACTTTGCCGATTCGTCTGTAGACAAAGGCCGTTTCTTCGGTGTTCAATGTGTTCATGCTACGCAGGCTGTAGTACATCCACATCTCGCCAGTTATGTTATTTGTTACTAAGCAAAAATGAAGTATTTGCGATCAATGTCCATCCATCCTGCTTGCCTTTGTTTAAGTTAATTCAAGTCAAAATCTGTATAATCTGTCTCTGTTCTGTATCTGTATAATAGTGCGTTTCTAGGCCTCTTCTATGCCTGAATAAAGTTATTTTTTATTGAATCTAACAACACTAATAAACTCTTGAAATCTTTTTTCTTTGAACCTGTCTTTTCATTTATGAAAACATTATGTAAGTCTGTATGTAACAAAGAATCCACATCTTGCAAGAATATATAAAAAAAAAAATTACGTTTGAACGCCCTCCAGGAAGTCGGTCTTTCAGGCGATTCGAAAACGACATCTTCTACTTTGTAGGAAGGTCGAGGGGTGCGTAAAGCTGATGAGGGCTCTGACGTCACACTGTCTGCGAAGGGCTCCACAGCACCCTCAGTCGAAGCGGACACGACAGCTGTCGGCGAGTAGACGGGGTTGGCGAAACTGAAGGCATTTGTCTCGATTTCACCTGAAAAGGATAGTTACGTTAAAGGATAACCATGATTTTTGTACATTACCAAACAGTAACGCCTAGTGAAAATTATTGAGTAAATATTTGGAAGATGTCGTCAATGCTATACAAATAGAAAAGTATTTATAATGTTACAAAACCCTTTACCTTGCCCCGTAGTAGAGAGTACGGGACTCTGCAGTTTTAGCACTCCGTAGCTGGCTTCTCCAGCTTCGCTCTCCATCTGGAATTATAATAATATTAAATAGGACCTACATAATTTCAATTTTAGAACTGTATGAATAACAGAATCAGTGTTTGTTTTTATTTTTTAATTTTCTGGTGTAGAGCACCAAATTAGATAACTCTTTTTTGTTGTAATTATTTATGTTTGTCCCTAGATGGTTTAGATTTACAATTGGACCCGATAGGTGGCACTGCAATCGGGTTCGAAACCAACGTTCGGGTAGGATGTTGGTAACTTAATAATTATTGAACCTTACCAAAGTAACATCTTCGTTCGGGTTCAAGTGCAGTTGAATGCGCCTCCTGTGTCGCGACTCGTTGGTCAGACGCAGATAATGCTGCACAAGGGGATGGCGCATCATGACATGATGCAGCATTGAGTGTCCCAGCAGGATCAGTATGGAGAACACGAAGAACATGAAGGTACTTCGTTGAGGTTGACGGAAACCGTATTTGGTGACAATGCGATCTAGTGACACCCAAAAGCCAGCAGCACCTAAAGAAATAAATAAAAAATAAACGAAATAAATACGATATTTTCACAACCCTCACACAACGCCATCTAGTCCCAAGCTAAGCAGAGCTTGTGTTATGGGTACTAAACAACTGATAAACATACTTATATATTTCTAAATACTTTCATACTAAATAAAAAAAATACACCCATTATTTTATTATTAGTTAAAACATAACATAATTACATAACTTCACGCCTTTTATTCTCGAATGGTTAGGCTGAGGTGTACCAGTAGTGTACCCACATTTTGCCAGTTATGTTTAAGTCCCCTGTTATTGGGCGCGAGCCTATTGACAACAATCAAGCACAAAACCAGACTTCGGGTCGATACTGAGAAATTGCAAATGGAAATACTCAATAACGCTTTGCCCGGCCCCGGATCGAACCCGGGACTCCATGTTCAGCAGTAGGGATGCGACCACTAGACCAACAAGGCAGCTAGGCAACTAAACAGTTCATGAAAATATACAGATGGTATTATTATTATCCTCATTTCCTTAAGTTCACGATATCAAATGAGTCGACTAGGTAAGGGTACTTCTAAGGTATACGTAGAAAAGCATCAATATTAAAAACAGAACTTACTTTCACCCGCCATCACAGCCTGGGTATACCTCGGCGGAAGGCAGCCCGTAAAACCGTAGTACGAAGCCTGTTGCACAGTACAGCCGAATGCAACCACTCCAATGGCTACCAGGTTTATTGTGTAGGAAACCCGCGTCGAGAACCCGTCCCAGCCGATGTTGCACACAGCGACGAACAACATCGTCGCTAGAGATACTAGGATACCTGCAAGTTTACGTACAATCGTTATATTGCAATCTTGGGTTAGCATCTGCATTATTTTAAATTGTGCTTTTACAAAAGGAAATGAACGACATTGCTAGTAAGTTAGCATAGCATTGCTAGCATTCGGGAGAGGAAACATGTCAACACCTATCATGTCTGGCCTTCCATCTACAATATGTGTGTATTTCATTGCAATAAGTCGCACCTTAAAAACAAAAGTGGCGTAAAAAGCATTTTGGTAAATTTCTCGGAAAATAACTTTTAATAAACTGCAATTCGTTTTATTTATTTGTTTGACTATCATACTGTAAGTTATGTACTGAAAACATGCCAGCAGATTATGATTTTTTTTTTAGAAAACATAATTTTAGAAGAAGTTCAGTATAAACGTAAAGACAAAGCATAGTGCCAAGTAGTTCCAGTTATCAAGGTGCGAAGTATTTTCGTTTTATTATGACTATGATTGCAGCGCTTGCTATAAGATGTGTCTTTTAGCAAGCGCAACCAACCCATTTAAAACTTACCAAAGGTGATTCTAGTATTGTAGGTGAATAGATCGAGCAGGAGGTTGTTCAGGCAGACAGCGACGCACGCAGACGCAATGTACACAGTGGACATGTCGAACATTATCGTGGTGTTGGGATAGTGCATCTGGAAGTAGTCCACTGCCATGATAAAACTGGAATATAAGAACGAATGTTTTATTACATTATAAGTTTGACTGTATAAGGTAAAATAGGCTTGTTGAAGTTAATGGTGCCCAATATAGCGATGACATAATATAAAGATAGAGCGTTGGAGTTGAAAATTCAAGAGTTTTCCAGTCTACATGTTTCAGATTCGGTGCCGCATAACAAGCGTTAAGTGCTGTGCATCGTAGGGAAAGCAAGACCTGGGTCAGAACTGTTACGGTTTTATTACAAAACGTATCTATACTAATATATAAAGAGGAAATGTTTGATTGTTTGTTTGCATTGAATAGGCTCCGAAACTACTGGACCGATTTGGAAAATTCTTTCACTGTTGGGAATCTTCACTATCCCCGGGTGACATATGTAAATAAACATAAATTGGTTGTTTAATTTTAATATTGTTATTATTCATTTTATTATTATTTACTGACGCTGGTATTGAGCTCTTGCGCATATATTTGAGATCTGGAAGAAGTCACACAATGCTTTAGATTTTTTTTTAGGAATGGCCTCTTGAAAGTCAAGCAAGTGTTAGAATCACTTCCAACAATCTTCTTATTTCTTAATTATTAAATAGGATCCAAAGAGTGAACGGCAAGCTACTTTCGGGTTCGATTATGACTGTAAGAGTTCCGCAGGACTCAAATCTTGGCCAGTTTTTATTTTATTTCTCATTTTAATCAATAACCTACCTTGCCATATACAGAAAAATAAATTGTTAATTTGCAGATGGGTACGTCATTTTTATTCAAGCTAAGATAGCGACAAACAGTTATGTGGGTGTTCATTAGTTTACTATAAAACGAGAAATAGACCAAATGTTACCGATCGGTAGGTTAAAACTACTGTAAGTACCGGTACCTGTGTTGTAAACGAGGCTAAGTTGGAGGTTGTGTTTAACTGTGTTCTTGGGAATATATCACTTTGTACGGGTAGTTAATGTTACTGTGGTACCCACATATAAATAAATTTTAGAAGCGGATCTTACGCGGTCTATAAGGTCCGTTATTTGACTGATGAATAAGGTGGTATATTTGAGATATTTCCAAAGTGTAATGTCATACCCTAGCACGTATACACTTTATTCAGACACAAGTTTAAGGAAATAAACAAACATAATGGCATCGCAAATTGTGTATAAGGATTAGGATACAATGCGGGAAGGGATATCGGTGTATTTCCGGCTACATTTTTTGGCGGCATTTCCTTAGATTTAAGTTAGGTATAGTTTTGTTTAAAACTAGGTATGAGTTTTATCAAATCCAGTGAATTTTCTTATGAAAGCACTAATGTATTTATTCTTTAAGGATGAATATTGAATAAGATAGAAACGATTAAGAAAAATAAATATCAGGCGAAACTTAGAAATCAGGAAAAGCCGTCGACAAAATGTCAACACTGGCGGTCATCATCTACTTAACTCGAGGTTTCAGGTGTACGTCAAATTCTTGTCTAACCTGTACATTACGTGATTTTCTTGGAAGAAAGATCTACCCTATCAGATTTTTCTATGTACAGACGCCAGCACATCAAGTTACCCCAATGTGTAAAATTTTCCCAATTGTATATGAACCTTATTCTGTTTGACATAGAGTTTGAATAACGATCAAAGAAATTTGACACATTGGGGTAACTTGATGTACTGGCGTCTGTACATGGATCAAAAACTATCGAGCCAGTTTCATAAGTGTGCCTTAAGTGTTATTGAAATTCTAAAGTTTTCTATGCAAATGCAAAATATGTCAACAAAAAACAGTCCAGCAGAGCTTTTCCCTATTTCCTTATTGCCAGTGGCCGGATATCTATGCCAGTGGCTAACTGGCGATTGGTTGCACACCAAACTTTGATGACAACTGAGGATTTTGACTGGCCTGTTGGTCTAGTAGTTAGTGACCCTGACTGCTATGCCGGAGGTCGTGGGTTCGATTCCCACCCAGGACAAATGTTTGTGTGATGAGCAGGATCATTTATTCTGTGTCTGGGTGTAATTTATCTATAATATGTATGTATTTAGAAGTATATAAGTGTGTTTATCAGCTGTTTAGTACCCATAACACAAGCTCTTAGCTTAGCTTGGGACTAGATGGCGTTGTGTGAAAAAGTTGTGGAATATTATTTATTTACAAAAAATGGTATTGCACTTTAAGTGGACTTCAAGTTACGGTGACTATCAGAGGGGGTACTGTGCGCTTTCTCATATCTCTGCGAGTGCGTATGACGTCATCTCACACTGATTATAGCCAATACGAAACTGTTTGACAGTTTATCGTTGAACACTTCGCTCAGTAATCATCACTATGAACTATAAAGGGGATACGCCATTGCCTTGCCGTACTGAGTTCGCTGTTTTATAAACAATGAAGAAAAAAGTCATAATCGAAAATTGCCTCCACTGTTAAAAGATACTGACTGGCCTGCTCGTCTAGTGGCTAGTGGCCCCGACTGCTATGCCGGAGGTCGTGGGTTTTGTGGGATAAGTATGATTTATGTTCTGGGTGTAATTTATCTATATATTTTTTATTTTATTGTATTTCTTAAGAAAACTTACAGCTAGGATACAGATAGCTGACAGATAATGAAAGAAGGCCAATTAGTTATAAGCATTAGTTCTAAGTAAAATAAGTATAAGTGATGAGTGTGAATTAAGGCCCATTTACCGCATTGGTTAGCTGTAATGGTAAATGTATGTTGATAAATAAATAAGTTAAAAGTTTTCACTGACAATGTTAAGGTAGCACAAAGAAAAGTAGACAGGCAAGAGAAAGTTATGTGTATAAGTAAGTAACACACTCTGGGAGAGAATTAGAGAAGGCTTCAGTCACATCCAAAGAAGTATTTTGCACAGTATTCTTTTTAATTAAGGAACATTTAAGTATGTTTATAAGTATATCTAGGACTCATACTATAGTCTAGTTGTCGTGTGAAAGTTGTGGAAATATTTATTTATTTATACACGTAGGTATCTGGGTCTGAACACAAACCTTGTTTTGTAATAAGTCAGTTGGCTTATTGGAGACTAGTCCAGTTTTGGATTTTGATGGATTGTGGAGAATACAAAGTCAACGGTAGTTCTTTACCTGTTAAAGGGCAGTAAGAAGGCGGCACCTGCGACAAACAGCGTCAGATAGACGGAGTTGTACCGGTCCGGTGGCGGCGCCCCCGGGTCCGGCATGCTGGACAGCGGCTCGCCCCTCGCAGCACGGATCGCTTCGATGCGGGCGTACCCGCGACCTAGGGTCTCGTTCATTTTGCGAAACTTACGACACTAAGTACTAACACCTACATCGTTTATTTACTTACAAAACTCAAGTGAGTTGTTTACAATTTATATTACAGTAAACACGATCAGTTACGACTGTAATCGAAATAAAGGATTTACATGTTCGTTGATTTCCACGTTATTCAATCAAGTTTTGTTTTAAAATATACACGAATCAATTAATCACACCTACACACATCTTTAGCATCCAGTAGTTGGGACTGTAATGTTATCTAACCTTAGATACACTGCGTATTCATGAGCTCGTTTTTTTATTTTGGTTTTGTTAAAATGATTCGTTTGTTTTGAATGGATTTGTTTTCAAGATAATATAATATTCCCTATGTTATAAACAATATACTCCGCCGGTGCTCTTGACAGCGGCCGCGACGGACGAACATCTGTAACGCATGCGCGATAGTCATTGATTTTCAGTGAGGAGACTTCACAATCGCAACCCTCGCCCCTGTAGGCGCGGACTTGATATTTTCGTTTATCTGTTGCAGATGCGATATTTAACGGTTAGGAAGACTGAAGCGAAGTTAACATTAACAATTACGTTACGTTGACCTAACCAAGCAGTCCTTCTCGTGTACCTACTAACATACCAATGCAAAAACAAGTTTACTTCCTCCAATATTCTACGTAATTAGGTAAAAATAATTTATCAGTCAACTTCTGTAAGTTTAGCTATGTTGCTAATCTATACTGTGACGTATAATTTTATTTATAAAAGTTGATGATCACCAGAGCGATCTATTTAAACAGAGATCGTATGCAATTTTAAGATAAACTAGATATTAAATTCGCCTATAAGTTGATAGTAGTCGAATTGCTTAACCTTTTAAGTATGTGCAGCATTTAGCAGTTGACCAAATTATGTGTTTTTGTTTATGTAATTAGAATCCTATCGTGTCTAATGCTGATGATGTTTCACAATAACACTAACTCTTTGGGTGGTACCTAATTTAAGTGATAAGTCATCAATTAAAACAAGTTAAACGGGTGTTAACGACCTTTAATTAATAAATAGATTGTATTTCGATCATAGAAATTTATTATTATCACGATTTTAATCAATGGCGGTCAATTATTAACTTTTAAATTCTTGGTTTAAAAACAACTCGGAAAGGTTTAGCCGACAGCGACAGACCGTCATTGGGTTCAATAGAGGGAACATCGTCGCCATCTGGTATATTTAATTGGAACTTTTGAAGAATATGAGTTAGGAACATGAATAGTTCAGAGCGGGCCAACCCTTCGCCTATACAACGTCTTCTTCCTAGAAAAACAATTAATAAAATAGGTTATAAAATAGGCAGCTAGGGGTTGCTAAACGGTTAGGATTAGTGCTTCGTCTCGTCACCCTATTACGAAATAAGGTACAATGATACTAAGTACAAAAAAAAAAAACTATCCACAATTTGAAACTCAGTTTGAAAAACCACGAATGCCAAGTTTAGTTTCCGGAGAATGGTTAAAATAAGCGGCTCACGGTGCCCCTCTGTACTCCACGGCGCAACAGTGCCCCGCGGCGCACACTTTGGGAACTCCTGGGCTATATAGTACCTACTTATAGCCCTGTGATAGACAGATATCGTCGCCTTAGAGTGAAAACCTCGGGAATGCAGTTTTGCTCAAATTTATTTTATTGCGTTTCTAGGAAGAAAACCTCGCAACGCACCTCCTGATGTAACTAATTTGTTCATTTGATCATCAGCGCCATCTCTGACAGTAAATGAGAACCTCGTAAATACTCGCATCTGTCAGTTAGACGCGCAGTTTTTCCTTCCTCCTGAAAAGTTACTTCTTTTACACTTACGAGGTTTTCACTCTAAGGCGACGATATACAGAAAGACAGACTAAGGGGGATTCCCCTTTGAGTTTCGAACCCTAAAAACAGGTTGTATTGTAATGTTTTTTTTGTAGTTTAAGTTTTTGTAAGTAGATGATTAATCAGGTTTTCTGTGGAATGTTTTGAGACCTTTAGGGCCCAGGCAAGGTAACTAAAAACACGTTTTCTTTAATTACACCTTCAAACGTCAAACTAAAAATAGATCATTCAAAAGGGTTCTTAAAGTCTTGTGTTTATAAAAAGCTAACCTGTTCCAAACGGCATGAGCCACTCGTCTTGAATCAGATTTCCTTCTTTAGTGATGAACCTCTCTGGTTTGAATGTCTCGGGATCCTTCCAGTGACCGCCGTTGTGTAGATCGAACATAGCCAATAGAACAAGTGTACCCTGGGAATAATAGCACCTTGTAAAAGTCTAATTGCAGTCCAATTAAATTCAATAGTGCTACCTTCGCTTGTATTAAGTCCATAAATTAGATTTATTGACTAAGTCTATAGAATTAAATAAAGAATAAAATGCAAATGAACGATTAAAAGCCAAGGTAACAATTAACACAGTTTTCCTTTGAACTGATTATGAAAATCAACGCTATTGTTAATTTCTGACCTAATTGCCACAAAATTATATAATATAAAGTACCTAGTCGGTGTAAGTAGTTTATAAAGGTCTTAATTAGGCATGAGGATGGTATCGACATTTTTTCTACTCAATAAATTTATTGATTATTCAGAAACTACCTAATTACAATTAATTAAAAATGTACACTATAAAAATAACTAAAAATAAAATAATAGATATAAAAAACAAATGGGGAAATACAAAACCGGAGCACTTAGGCGTCAAAGTTCTCCTCCCCATCGCTGTCATCTGGGAACGTGCCCAGAGACTGACAGCACTGCCATGTTGGATAACAATGCATTCTTTGGTCAATAAATAAGTCAGCCCTCTGCTCACGTGGAGCGTTGACCTGCCCGCGAGAAATCTCCTTAAAAAGGCTGCGTGCACCATGAACGTCAAGATGATATTTTACCTTGGGTATTATATAATTTTTGAGTCGGGCGTCTTCGAGGGCCATGTGTGGGATGCCCATCGCCGCCACGCTTGAAATGCGCAGTGACTCCAACAACACTGCCTCGGTGTACACCATCCTTTTCAAACAAAGCGAGTTACACAAGGCTCTCAAGTTAGAACCACACTATACATGCAGGGAATCGTCTATTCCTTTGTACTCCTCACGTCGATACGGATATACTTATTTAATTATTGATCCTAACAATGGAACATCAGACAGCAATGACACTAAATCGGAGTATGAAACTACTTCTGTGGCAGTCTTTCCATCCTGCGCACTGTTGTTGTTGTTCGGACCAAGTTCATCAAGAGCAAAGTATGCATTGCTTGGTAACAGCAGGTATATATTTAATGACCAATTTATTTATGGCTTTGACGACACATTATGCCTTGTTCGGCTTACGCAGTGCAGAGCTAAATAACCTAGATGACAATAATATCGTCCAAAGCAAATAAAGTAATAGACCTGGCTCTATCGCTAAGTTCAGGCGGTCTGAGAGGACCGATGACGTCATCTATCTCGTCATGCAACCGTCGCTGCACATCATCGTTGCATACTATGTGTAGGAGCATGAACACAGCTGTGTTTGACACCGTTTCCATGCCGGCCTCCAGCAGATCTAAGCACACCACTTGGAGTTCCTCATCTGTAACTAAAGATGTACGACCAAAAATACGTTAGTTTCTCACAATTCAACAAGAATATATAGAGACGATATATAGTTACTCTTTTTATGTATTTATTTACACACTTTGAATTTTTAATCATTGTCATTTATTAAGGTAGGTTTAAGAGTGATCTGTCAAGAATGTCCGTGATGTTATATTATTTAAAGAGGTATGAGGTAATTTTCTGCAATTTTATTATTATTAATGTTTTAAATTATTATTAATTCGTAGTTTTTATGTAATTTAATTGTATTACATTAATTAAAAATTGCAACTGAAAAATTGATTTGATGCAAAATATAAAATAAGTGAACATTGCTACCTTCTGAATGAAACAGGACCCAAATTAGATCCTTGTGGCATTCAAACTTAATAGAACAACTTAGCTTGGTTGAGAGATTAACTATAGAGCGCAGATACCGTAAACTATAAGTTATGTAAGTAATAGATAAACGGTGAGTTTATAAAACCACTTAAAAAAAGATTCACACGATTAAGTTAATTAACAAAAACAAATTAGGGTGCTCATTTCAAGTAGATAATTGATGTCAACTTGACATCTGTGTAGGTAGCCCAACATGGAGATATAACATGATGTTTGTTATTCGACAAGTTTTTGCGTCACTGCAGAATAAAATTCTTATCTATTGGCAGATAAATAATAATTGCCTTTTAATTATAATGTTCACTATTTACTACATATAAATACGTACATAATTGATCTTTGCATTCCATTTGCTCGATGAGAAAGGCATCGATGACGTCTCTTGGTTTATTGACGTCGAGGCTTTGTTGATGCTGTTCAATGGTTTCCTGTTAATAATACATTCGTAAAAAATGCATTGTAATTATTATTATGTACACTAGTTCTAATTGTAGGAAGTGTGTTTGAACTTTGATAGTTTATTATTTATAAGTTATCCAGTAAAGTTATAATAAACTGCTCATATTTAATTGACAGCGAGTATCTTTAAGCAACCATAATTATAGGCAAATGTAAAAATCTACGTAGCATAAGCTACGTTGTTTTTACATTTGCCTATAATTAAGTGTATGGGAAACCTGCATTGAATATTTTACAATGACATTATTGGAGCAAATAAAAAAAAACACAATAACAAAAAATAAACATGTCAACACTATCCAGAGTTTTCTTACGCAAAACTTTTGTCCCTGAACTAAATAACAGCTTATCTTATTTGCTGAGATACGTTGTTATTGTGAACTTGACCTCGTCATCTTGTAATTTTTTCAGTTTATAGTATCACCTCACCCTCAGGAACTCGTGAAGAGCCTTGTGGATTGAGCTCAGTTCGTTATACCCTGATAGGCCAGGCAGCACATGCCTCATGAATGGCATAAAGTTCAAGATGCCTCCACTCATGTCCACTGCTCGAAACAACCTCATTATTAAATCACATAATAATTTGAGCTTTCTGTCTTCTAAGTCGTATCTGGAATTTAAAATAAATAATTATAATTTAGCAAGTACCTAAGTAAGAAGGATAAGTTTGTGATCTAGTTCGAGGATTTCGTTTTTGATGTGATACATTTATACTGATGTGTAGAATTTGTGAAGTTAAGGTCGGTAAGTTAGGCCGTGTAGATTCAGAAGCTTGGCTCTACATGAGATCTGATATCTTTTTCACAGGGCAAACCTTATGTGGTCGTCTTGGCAACATTTTACATGAAATGTTTTGGTGGGATACTATTAAGCGGGCATGACAAGGAAATGTCGTAGAAAAACTTTGATCCCATGTCTCAGTAACGCCATCTAGAATAATATATGAATATTGAACCGGCAACAGAGCGTACTAAAAAACTCATAGACTTGTGTCCAGTAGGACACAATTTTTGGATGAAAATTTTGTTCGTTATTTACCGTCTCTAGTAAGTATTGAATGTCTTTGAGAATAAAGCAAAAGCAACCTTTTCCCAGCGACGACCCTCCACAAGATATTGACGATTGTGATATTAAACATGCTGTTGACAAGTATCGGCTGCCCGGCATCGCCCATCCTCAGTTTGACGAGGGCTATACACTCTTCACTAATATAGTTTTCCATGTACCGCGAGTTGTATCCAAAGCTCTTTAGATATTTTAATACAATGCGCCTTGTCTTGCTCCAAGAGGTTCCGTCGTTGAAGACTATTCCTACAAATGCAGAAGACAAGTTTATGAGTACCTACATTTATAACTCTTTATTTTGAATCAATGTTACAAGTACTTCTCCTATAAGATAATATAATTTTGCGAACTTAGTAACAGCGAAACTGATTAAGTACTACTCGATAGGATAGGGTAATCGATTTAGCAAGCAATCAATACTTTGTTTTTTTAGGCATTATTTCTGTTCTTTTTAGAGATTAAATCTCACTAATTTGAAGAGCAGTTATCCTATATGGCGTTATACTATGTGTACGTCAGGCTAGATGTGCTTGGTATAATTAATTTTGCTTCCGAGGTCTGTGTTTTTACGAGCAAATGTAAACGCTTAGAGAGCATGCTGTAGATAAGTTAAATTTATTAATAGTATGCATATAATAAACATAAAATAACATCACGCGTGTATCCCTCGAAGGGTCAGGCAGAGGTGTACTTGTAACAGTACACCCACAATTCCACATTCTGCCAGTTATGTTTAAGTCCCATGTAATAGGGGGCCAGCCTATTTTGCCATTAATTGGGCACCAATCCAGTAAGTATCCGGGTTGCTACTGAGACATTCCAGATTGAAAAACTGAATGACATTATTTTCATAATAATAAGAAGTATGAGTATAATATTTTAAAAATCATGTGAAATAATGAAAATTTGCTTACCGAGCTTTTTACCGAATGATCTCATCATAAAGAAGAATCCATCAGGTCTTCCGTCAAAAACTTCACGTGTAGACACCTCCTTTATCAAGTCTTTCCCAGAGACAATCACAACATTGATGAGTCCGAGTCTCAACCCAAGCACATCCCCATACCTGAGAGCCCAAGACCGCCATAGCTTATGGTGAGGGATCCGAGACCTCAAGCCAAAAGCAACCGATAACAAGTTCCCCAAAAACGGTAATTGTTTTGGTCCTAAAAATATACAATTAGTTTAATACTGCTGACTTAATCTTACTCGCCAAACAGAGTGTTAACAACAATTAATTGTAAAATAAGATGATATTTTCTAGATGTTTAAGACAGTAAAAGAGTTTATAAGTAAACTAAAACATATTAAAACAACTATGACACGTTTCTCAAATTTGTTAAAAAAAAATAAAGCCAGTAGTCCTAACAGTAATTTTGAGAACTCATTTTGCCTGTGTTAAAAGTTTTTTTTTTTAAGCTAACTCTTAAAAATTACCTGGAGGATAGAAGTTCGGTCTTCTAAAATTTTGTTTTAATAAATAGAAAAGGAAGAACACTGAGAACGCAAAAAGGGCCCACATTGTGACTGTCTACATAACCAACTGAATACATACATAAATACACGCATGCTGAATACATCCCTCCTTATAGTATGCACTATTGATCTTTTAAAAGATTTAATCTTAAGCTGCGTGCTCACTATTTAGTATTAAATTATTATCCTAAAAGATTGAGTAATGTAGGCGCGGATTTTAACTGCGACGATCAACTACTTTTTGCTTGGATTATATAATTGTACCTTTATATTTAAATATATATTTAAAGTAAAACGTATGATCGACTCTAAGCTTTACATTTAGTGCCGGAGAAAAATACAGAATTTGAACTAACGAAACGCACAATTAAAACAAAAAAAAATCACTAACAAAGAGCAAAAAACAAGATAAAGTGTAACACTTAAAGTTATGTCATGTTGTCAAAAGCATGTATTGCAGGAATACCTAATATCGCTAGTGCATGTTACATACATACATATGTCTTCTAAGATCTTTTTTTAAACAAAAATACTTTATGAGTTACACTGCTATGTGCGAATGTTTTCACATGTACACAGAATTCGTCATAAATGATGTATTAAGTAATTCGTCGTTTGTTGGAATTGACGGATGAATATACTAGCGTAAAAACCGCTGTCATTACCTTCCCCTAAATGTTACGGGAAGCTGAAATATTCCATTAAATATATTCTGTATTTAATGGAATATTTCAGCCATTTTCGGAGATTCTGAGAATTGCTGAAATATTATCGATTAGAAAATGCTGATTTCGTAAGTCTAGAAAATTGTCTTGATTTTCCTTTAAGGTTTCGGAGTTGATCACATTTGAAAAGTTTGATGTTCTGTTAGCGAACATGTTACAAGTGCACACGCAGCTTTAGCATTAGAATATATAGCTAAGTTATATTTAAATTTCCTCGTATTATTTATTCAGGAAAGTAAAGGTCGTTCGTGTACGTATGTAAATGTAGCAGGATAATCGTTATTTTATTTCAAAATTTTGTTTAATTTTAGTTGGTAAGATTTGACGGCACCAACTGCATCAGATTCATGATTCAAAAGTGATTTTATAACTTTTTAGAAGCTTTTTGCGGTTCAGGTATTTTTTTAAATTTTTAATCCGAGTGCAGGCGTGTATCGCTGACGTAATTTCATACGGATTCCCAATAATAAAATTAAAGTAAGATTTTTTTTAGGGGTTTAACTTTAAAAAGATAATACGAAACCCATGCGAAAACTTAGTCCATTCAGACTATTTTCAAGAAATGGGTATAAAGGTAAAATTACTAACAAGTTCTAAGGATTATGGTTCCTTAGACGGGTGATAGTTCCAGCTGGGTGATAGATAAGTCAACGCGGTTAAGAGATAATTATGACACAGATCTAATGATATTCACATTATTCAAAACTACGAGTACCTACTTCCGGTTGACTAACCACTATGATAAAAATTATAAAATGATATTTAATTCTGTAAATAGGTTTTCACAAACACTTTTACACGTCATTTTTTTAACTAGTTGATGAGAGCAGTGTTTCACTAACTAACTGCTCTGCAATGCGATTCACTAACAGACTCATCACAGATGTTAACAACGGCGAGTTCACAGATGTTTCATCGTAAACATAGCCTTTAAGAACAACGTTGACAAAAACCGTATTCGCTAAGCTAGTAATGCTCGTCGACGATCTGAGATGAAACACCGAAAGAAACTCAGAGGTCACAGTCACAGTATGAATTAGACAAGAAACAAGGAGTCACAGTTAAAAAGTCATGAAAACGGAAAAAAATATAAGTAGGTACATAGGTACCTACTTAAACGTTAGTGTTAAACGCTAGCAAACTTAAATGCATTTAGAAATGATAAACAGGTACCTACTACTAAGATTGTGAAGTAGACCGATGCGATGTATGCGAGGATATTTTTTCTAGTGCAGACGTGATACGTAACGGGTGGTTAACAAAGTTTTAATGGAGTGTGTCCGTCAGAACTCAGACATGTTACGAGTGGTCAACAGAGTTTTGATGGTGTGTGTCCGTCAGAACTCAGACATGTTACGAGTGGTCAACAGAGTTTTGATGGTGTGTGTCCGTCAGACGTGTTACAACTATACAACAGTGTGTTGCTGGTGTGTGTCCGACAGAAGTGTTACATCTTTACGAGTGGTCAACAGAGTTTTGGTGGTGTGTGACCGTCAGAAGTGTTACAACTTAACGAGTGGTCAACAGAGTTTTGATGGTGTGTGTCCGTCAGAACTCAGACATGTTACGAGTGGTCAACAGAGTTTTGATGTTGTGTGTCCGTCAGAACTCAGACATGTTACGAGTGCTCAACAGAGTTTTGATGGTGTGTGTCCGTCAGAAATCAGACATGTTACGAGTGCTCAACAGAGTTTTGATGGCTTGAGTCCATCAGAAATGTCGTGTCTTACGAACGCTCGCCACTTAAAATCTGTTCTCTATGTCCTAGAATATTAAAAAAAGTAATGCTGAAAACATTATATTCACTGACACATTTTATCGATATCTATGTAGGTACTTGATAAACGAGTTTGTTTTAGCTTCAACACAACAAATAAATGCGTAGAGCAAAAAGAGATTCTCAGTTCAGTGTTTCTGTGTCAAGTTCAAAAACATCGTGAGTTTTACACCGATAACACGACCGGGACAGAGCGGCTGCGGCGTCAGAAATTGAACAGCACACTTCCCAAAAACCTACTTGTTATCTGATTTGTTAGAATTGGTTGATGATTCATCAAAACAAAAAAATAATTCAGATATTGCACCACTCTGGGCCGCGCCCACCGCCACCCCGGTTCGGTGTTGCCCTTTGCAGGCGTGGCAGCGTATAGTCCGAAGATACTATTGATAGGTACTATCTCTAGGTACTCGCAAAAGACATTGGTAGTCCTTTGACTTTACTATGATCAAAACAACATGAATAATAATTGCTTGTTGTTTAAAAAAAAGTTTGGCAGTCCCTCCATCTATGAGTGAACGATGTCACAAAAGTGTGTCTACGCACAAAGGTGTATGTTCCCAAAGTACCTACATTATTGAAGTAACTAAAAGACTTCAATGAATACTTTGTTACGATGACGTAAAAATAGCACAAAATACATAATTGTATTAAAGTTCGTGGGTACACAAGACTGTACTTACCCACGGTGCAAGAACAATTACCCAATATTTTTATCAATAAGTTTCTCGAAAAGGTGAACTAATGAATAACGTTGGAAAATGGATAAAATCAAATGCCTACTTACGAAGGAATAATGCAAGATAACTTACCTTGTATTCAGTAGGTCCGTCTCTATGATATCACCATTTTATCTGTGTAATCAACAGGGGGCTTGTCACAGTGACAACCTAATTGTATATAAGATAAGTTTTATTATTTCTTAAAAGAAGCGTCACATTTTTGTTTCTGATAAACACGGCGATTTAAATCAGATAATAAAAAAACTGGCTAAGTGCGTGTTAAGTAATGTAGGGTTCCCTAGTTTCTGATTTTGTTTTACCTACTAATTTACGACTATAAAATGTAATATCCATGCCAAATTACAGCTTTTTGTAGTTAGAGTAAAGAGTCCAACTACAAAAAAGCTGGCATTGGAAATTGGCATTCAGCTCAAAGAAGCTAAGCTGACTGACAGACGCACGAATGAAAAGCATGGCGAATCCATAAGGGTTTTTTGTTGACAACGGAATCCTAAAAACACGTCAGCGATCTTTGGATAATATCTGTAATTTATAGAATCAATTTGCATTGATCATTGTGATTTTAATATTTTTAATAATGCATCGGAATTGGAATTTGGGAAAAGGTTAATTTATACTAAGTAGTATATAACATCCTACATATTACATACATATATTATACAACTATAATGTAGGTACTAGATACTTGATATTTAATTTCATTCTTAAAACATTCCATGACTTAGATTGATAGATAAAGAAGCAGAAATATTCAAGTATTTGAATTTTAATCCTGTTTTAAATATGTGGCCTGCTACGAGCAATATTTTCAAATACCTATTGTTGTTGTTTTGTTTTTGTTAATAGTAGTATTAGTAGTAGCTCTCCCCGGAAATAAAGACGATAATGAGGTCAGTATATACGTTGATAGTCTATCTACTCAGCTTATCACAGTCCTTATGAACATGGCCTGTCAATTTGACACATTATCCAGATTTCCGCCTTCCGCATCTAACCATCACTTATGTTTCTGAATAAGATACTTATCATCATCATATCCCTACCCTCTTTGTTGTTGATGTCGGTTTGTAGTTTATGGATGCAACTAAATAGCAGTGTTTTATATGGAGCGACTACCTATGTGACGTCCACTACCCAGTGACTAGGTAACTAGGAAACACGGTAGGCCTTGGTTAAACTGCAATGGTTGTCACTTGTCAGACTTTTGACAATTCCATTTATTTACATTTTATTTGAAATATTATGAATAAATATTATAACATTCATAATAACATTTACAAACAGCAGAATTATTAAAAATGACTAACTTATTTTTATCTCACATCAAATTCAAAAATACAACTTACTTACTTAGTCAAAAAAATAAAATAAAAACTACAATGAAATTATTGCATGTCAACTGTAATAATTTCAATTATAATTTAATTTTTAGGACGGTTATAACGACTTATCGTGTTTTTCGAGGCACGAAGGAGTCTTGATATGAATGTTATTGAATGGTCACCCATCCACTGACTGACCTCGGTAAGTATGGCTTAAATCGATTTTTACTGCTGTTACAGTTGAGCCACAAATTCCATTAAAAAAGCAGGTACAGGAAGTACCTTGCCTTGCTAAATATTTCTATGTACACTTATCTAATTTTTTTTTATTATCTTCCATTGGCTGCATGTTGACCTTGAGGTGGCCTAGAGTACGAAATTCCAATTCCTGTTAAGTTAATGTAGATTTCTTTATTGCTATTAGTCACCTATACGAAAGAAGAAATGTTTGTTTCTTATCATTTCAATCTATGTCGTCGGTCTCCGAAACTTCTAGGTACCTATAGATACTTAACAGAATATGTATCTTGAACATTATGAATTATGCACTAAGCTGAGAAAACTTGATGTTGTATGAATATTTGTATCTCTCTACGATGTCCATTAATTCTCAATTAATTTACCGAAAATAAGTAAACTGGCAAGAATTAAACTTTATTTTTAAGTCAGACTAAGTAACAGGATATTTGGCGTGTCCCTTTTACATAGGTATCAACGTTTAGGGCCAGGATTTTAATAAGTTGGTATCCTTGAACTAAGCATATCTAAAAACTACTTAATCGCATTGCACTCCTTAGTAAACGTGGGTGATTAAATTAAGTACAAAATATGTAACCAACGTCGGCAGTCACTTGGTCAATTTAGTGTTAATTTCTCGGTCACCAATGTTATGTCAATGTTTGTAAAATAATATTATAAATTTTTGTTCTAAGTCTAAGAGCTAGATCAAAATATATCCACAAAGTTTATAATTTTTTTTTATTATTATTGATATGCTCGCGTTTGATCACTTTCTAATTTATTGTCTTACACATTTTTTTCTTTTATTGCACAAGTACTCACAATCTGCAGAAATTACTAGACCCCGAAAAATAAATGACCGTAGTATATTGTTTTTCACCGTGTCAATTAGGGGCACAATAGAAAGACAATGACAGCGCGAACGCCGGCGTTCGCTTTGGGTTTAACGAATTAAACTGAACCCGCAATCAAGCACAAACAACAAATCAATTAACGTTTAAGTAGTACCTACATTTCTTAAAGTTGGCTTGGCAATTAACAAACCAAAAACAAAATGATGTAACCCGTTGCATTGATGTGTAAGAAGTCGCGAAAACAAAATCTTAATTAAAATTTGAAATATTAAAAACATAGATTAAACGCTTATTTTTATCGATAAGCGAGGACGTACCCTTCCACTGATCACTGGCTGAAACTAACCCACCCAATGAACTTGTACAACGATAACTGTATCAAAGCGTCCACTGACTCAATGTATAAAACTGACGAAGGCAATCGTCCACCGCATTACATGCTCGGACATCAACCAATAAACATCTACGCCAACATTTTTTTAGTAATTATAATCAATTAATTAAGTGCAGTGATGGCTCCTATTAACGCGAATGACATTAATGACGCCAAGGCTTTCGTGCCGGCGAAGAAAGTTTTGCCTGAAGTCGAAACAGATGGTGCTAATGGAAATGGAAATGGAAATGGAAATGGGAATTCGACTAAAGGGTATGTACCAACGCTACATTATCTGTCGTGTTTACAAAATATAAGTACTCAGTTTTGTGTTATTGCAGTTCAAGTTGTAGGCCCTGTTGTTTTAAAGAATTTATTAGTAGCTTCTCATGTTGTTCAGTTTTAAAAATAGGTAGAAGACTTCACAAAATTCACTAACGTACTTCGAGTTCTAACTTTCTCATTGTTAGTAACTATGTGTTTCTAGAACCTAATATTTAACTTGCGCAACTAGTTGTTAAACAATTTGCCAAGCAATTAGATACCCACCAATCAATTTTGATTAATTAATGACGCGCCTTTCACTAAGTCTTCCCGCAAAACTTGTAACCGTCTTCAATTTATAGTAACTTATTGATAATTTCTAGAGAGATCTATTGTTACGCTAACGATCCAATAGACTTTAACAAGGGTTAAACGATAAATGAAACAATAATAACAATCAATCGTGTGTTCAGAAACTTCTCTATCCTTGAAAATTATTCGATCTATCAATTACCTACATAGTTACATCAACAAGACGGATCATTTTATATGATGGAGTTCCTATCGCTAATAATTTGAATAAGTTGCAAATATGAAATAATTAAATTTAGTTGACCGGTGGTGCGTCACTGACTTCATTTAATTTACTTTCGGGACTTTATTTTACCCAGAGGAAAACGAATCCAACGAATGATTCACAGTAATTACTGTAAAAACAATACAACAAACAGCTGTAAAAAAATGCTCATACAGGTCTAGTGTTCAATCAAAAACAAAAATGGTAATACCTAATTCATTAAAATTTATTTTTAAAACCAGTAGGAAATTAGATTCGAGGAAGAGTTATAATAAACGAGTTTTTTCCTCTACATAATGGCACTGTAATGACTACAATCATCTCAGCGCCCAACACAAACGCCGGCGGGCGCCAGCGCCCGGAGAGATGCAGATTGCAAATTACATACAATTGACAAGCGCGCAAAGGCACCAGAGAGACCGGCGATGACCGCCACAAAAGCACCTCTGTCTTGATAGTTTACAGAGATTTTTTCACTCTCGGAAAAACAAATAGATTACGAGAAAAGGCAACCTGCTGATGTAATCATTACATTTAGATGTTTTAGTAAACGTGATTTAAAAACGGATATCAGAAGTGTTTTTATTGTGGGGGCGTGTCAGGTTATCTAGAAATTATCTTGACTGATAATGGTCCAGATAAAGCTACGAGTAAACAGTGCCTTCAGTTCTGATAAAAAATTAAAAAACTACGCAAAATAAACTACGTTTAAATAAGAAAGAGTTTGAATAAATCATTGCTAAAGGACATTGCCATGAGAGATTATTTGAACTTACCTTAAGTTAAGTAAATAATCGATAATTCAATTAGTAATAATAGTTACGAAGTGTTATCAAATCAACACTTATCCTTTCCAAGTAAATCGCACAGTAAACATTACACTGGTAAAATAAAGTAAATAAAGTGATTCAGTTGGTACAATGATAAAGCAACTCGCAAGTCAACGATGTAATTGTACACAACTATACTCGATAAGTTTCAATTCATTAGTAAATTTTACCATAGGACCAACAATGAAATAGCAAAAATAATGATGTTCATTTGGTAGCTTTTTCATGCAGGTAATTAGGAGGTGGTCCCATAGAAAAAGTTGTTACAGTACACCGAGATGAGCTTACAGTTACTGCCGAACGTGCACTGAGTCGACAGTTGTTTCTTTCCTCATAAAATCATCCCAAACACTATTCGGCATGGTTATTGAAGACCAGAGTTCCGTTTGGTGTTTCTTATAAAAGTAACTTTGTCTGATAGAAAAACACCGACCTTACTAGAAATATGTTATTTTCCTGTTTTGAAAAACCAATTTGAAGGAATACTTATACATTATTTTGTATATTCATATATAAAATCTTCGATTGTAAGAACTACTGCACCGTTAAAAACTATGAACGAATGTCTCTAATTTTCACATTTATGCCAAGTGCATCCATTTATTGGCGTATCAGTAGCCGACGACTGCTGTCGCATCGAGTTCATATAAATTAGGCCGTGTCACAATGCAGCTGAGCAATGTGCAATGAAACTGAATCATATTTAGTAATTGATTTTTATATGGGTGTCCGACCCATATAAAAATCAATTCAAATCATTAAGGATTCTGTTAAAGGTTACCATATAGGTACTAATATCCATTTTTGTTTACTTTCCTTATTTAAAAGGGCCTACACCTCCACTGCCACTTCTAGTTTATGATAGTATATTTTATTGCCCACTTATTATTTTTATTTACAGTCTGTTTTTATTTAGGCTGGCGAACTTGAATACAGGTATACTAACGTTAGTACACAACACCAACAACAACAACAACTCTTACAATCTCTTCTATTGCTTGATGCCTAAATTGTTGAATTATTATATGTCTGGAAGGCAGACCACATATCATATTTTAAAATAGAGAAATTAGCTAATAACAGTTTCTTTTGTATCTAGTTTATAAGTAGTAGGTAGTACCAATCATTTGTGTTTGCCATGGTGACACCCGGGCAATCGCATCACATATCTAAGTAATTTGTGACGCGTCTATAAATTTCACTCCAAAAAACGGGTGTTAGTGTTTGGTATTATGATGATGACGACCATTTTCGTTTTGTTTCAGATACTCCTACGAAACTCTCCTCGAGATAGCCAACTTCTTGCTGTCTCGCATATCAATAAAACCACACATTGGCATTATTTGCGGCTCTGGGATGGGTTCGTATTGGAAAGAGGGTATATATTAATTCACGCTATTATTAACTTGCGAAGTTATGCAAAGAGAACTAAAAGTCACTTAAAAAAAGTCTTTAACACTTAATAGATAATACTAAGACTTAATTTTCTTCAAAGAAATGTAAAGAACTTATATTGAAGCCTATGTTGAAAAGCTTCCATTTAACTTGGTGGTGGCAATACTTGGTCTATCCTTATTGGTTTTTATTGTAGTCTTCACTATGCATAGCTACGTCCTGCAACAGTAATAAGTCAAAATGCCAGTTTTAAATACTTAATTGATTAATTTTTAAATGTACATACTGTAGAAGTAAAAAATATATGTGAGCCATTTTAACTTTTTTTTTCTGTAAAAGCTGTAGCTACTGCTCGGGACCTTAACCGGTTAACCACTTTCAATCAGGTGGGTCGTAAGTCGTCGGCAGTAGGCCAACCTTTTTTTTCATTTGAATATTGAGAACTTACCATAGTACTTAGGTGACTTATAAAGTCTTAACAACGAAACGGGCAGAATGACTCTTTACTTAACTGAACTTGTTTAAAATTTGGTAAAAGGCGACTTAATTTTATTACAATTTATGTACATATCTTCCACAGGATCCCTGGCTGAGACCATCACGGATTCAGAATCTATTTCATATGAGGATATCCCGAACTTCCCTGTGAGCACTGTCGAGGGTCACCATGGACAGCTGGTGTTCGGCAAGATAAATGGAATCCCGGTGGTGGCCATGCAAGGAAGATTCCACTACTATGAGGGATACCCATTGTGGAAGGTAAATGACTTCTTCATCAAATTAGTTTTAGCTTATTTTCATGTATACGCGCTGGAAGTGACTGACATTCAGTTTTTTTTACTTTAAACTGTAAAAAAGTTATACGAAAATCAAAAGTCATTCTGGAATTACGTTTCGAACTCAAGGTCGTAATTTGATATCCGTGGCCGTAATCGATGTTCGCAGGATTTAAAAAAAAATATTTCTTTTTTGCATAATCTTAGGATTTATACTAAGGACTGGATTGTTAAAAGCTAAGAAAAGAATTCGTAATCTTACAAACCAGTACTAGAAATTTCGCAAACAAGTCGTCAATTCAATTGAATAAGTATGTAACCTACTACGTCTCTTACACTGGTCTATCTTGGCCACCCAGATAGCAAATAATATTAGCGAACGTCATATAGATCGCAGTGTTAATAACGTCAATAAAATAGTTTAATGTCTCAGCTAGATGAAGAACAATGATGTAACACTTCCCGAAGTTTTACGATATTTACGCGTTTTACGATATTTATCTATTATTTATTTAGTTATTTATTTTATTTTATTACTTTTAGGAAAACTTACAGCTAATACATAAGCTGCAGCATGCTTAATTATGCGTCGATAAATAAACATTCTTGTAATCTACGGAAAATTCTCGTCGTCAACTTTCCTGTATCTCTGGATGTGGCTGATGCAAAGCGTTCTCGACCCCCAGCAATGGGGTTATCTCTTGTTATGAGCATTACAATGGAGAGTAACGGACACTTTTAGATAAAACCACCAGCGAGCGACGCTCTTGTTATTTTTATGACCGTTTAATAAGACCTGAATATAAGACGTAGAAGCTGATAAATAAAAATAGATCAGAGCAGAAAAACTACAGACCTCTTATATCTACGCAATTTAAAACGTCTACTTAATGGTGAATTCCCTTTGGGGGCGTTTCATGACCTAAAAGGAAACTGACAAAGAAGGACTTTGGTAGGCATAGGTATATATGAAATGCACGTCCGCCCAACTTATCGACCATTGCGAATAGAAGTGGTCATGCTACGTGAATCAAGCGGGATTATCCGAGTACATAGTCCAGCCTGTAACAAACCAAAATATATCCACCTTTTCCTAAATGTAACAATAATACGCCTTCGGCTATATTGACGATAGAAAAAGTGCCACTTTTGCATGCTATAAAGACTAAACCCCCATAAACCCGTAGACAAAATAAAAGCCACACAATTGAATATGCGTGCTTGCAAACACGCTGATTCAAGAAATTAGAATTGGTCACCACAACTTCTCGTTAGTGCGAATTGATTAATGAAACTCTACAAACAGTGGGCAATCAACTAATCAGTTACATTGTTCAACAGAGCAGCTGTTTATGCGTTATCAACATGTTTTGTCTTATTATTATTTTGTAGGAAATATGAATGGGTGATATAATACCTAAGTCATTATAATATTATACCAACTACATTGTCAGATTAATCAGGATTCAGCGGTGCAAATAACGCCAAAAACGTGATAGCACTAATAAACAGACAGTTGATTGGTGCTATCAACGCGTAGACATCTTGATTCTGAATAATTTAGATTTATGCTTGATGACGCACGCTTTAATAATGGTGACTATTTTCCGAAATTTCAGTGTTGCCTACCAGTTCGTGTAATGAAGCTCATCGGTATCAAAGCTTTGATCGCTACCAACGCAGCTGGAGGCTTAAACCCTTTGTATAAAATTGGCGACATCATGATCGTGAGGGACCACATCAACATGATGGGATTCGCCGGCAACAACCCCCTGCACGGGCCCAATGATGAGAGGTTCGGACCTCGCTTCCCTCCCATGAGCAAAGCTTACAACTACGAATATAGAAAAGTTGCCCGAGAGGTAAGTTCTTATGTTATAATGCCCTAGGTATCATGTCGTTATCTAAGTGTTATACACCGTTAATGGTATTGTCGCGGGTGGTTATGCCAGATATAGAATATATACCTACGTAACACCGTCACACATTTCCTCGCACGTGAGTTTTAATCTTTGGCTTTATGACCTATAATGTGCGTCTTTCTAAAAGGCAGATGCAGCCAAAGATTTGAAATAATTTGTAATCAGTTCCTTTGTCATCCTTTAAAAATGTTTTGTGAATGCGCACTCGGGTTTCGTTAACATAATATCTTGAGCCAAGGTTATCAGGGGTCGCGAGTACGATTTACAAATTGACGTACAACGAAATGAGCTGCGTTATTTTTAAGGGAGTTACTCCGCCGAGTAGGCCGCCATAGGATTGATTTCTCGGAAACATATCTGAGAATGCCTGTCTCTTTGGTTTAGTGATCGTTAGCGCTACTTCTCTGACCATGAGGTCAGATTCCCGGGTCGGGCAGAGTGATATTGGGTTATCCTATCAGGGATTTTCCTATATCTGGAGTCTAAACTAGGGTCAGGTAGCTTGCAATAGACTCGTCCCCCATCACCATATTTTTTTACTGATAGGTATGTAGAATTTGTGAAGTTAGGGTCGGTAGGTTAGGCCGTGTAGATTCAGAAGCTTGGCTCTACATGAGATCTGATATCTTTTTCACGGTTCACCCTTGTTTGGTATAACAACGTTTTGTCGAAAATCAATCCGGCTAATTTTAGTTACAATAAAGTCATTTCGTATAATTATTCATTTGACCGAATAATTAGTTAGTAGATTTTTATTTAGCATATTTATTTATTTGAATTAATATCATTTGACCGAATTTTCAAATGCACTAATTTTATTTAAATTAATGTTTCACAAGACTAGTAATGATTTAGTCGACAGATCGTATCGAATATTCAGTTCATTAATTGTTCGGCTAGGTTAGGTTATAGGCATACGCTGGCAGAGTGTGCCGCTTGGGAGGAGCCCCGCCGTGCCCTCGTCTCTGGAGTAGGCAGTGACCTGTCGCTGCCGGCCGTGGTCGAGAGGATGGTCGGCAGCGTCGAGTCCTGGGACGCGGTGGTGTCCTTCTGCGAAACGGTCATCTCGCAGAAGGAGGCTGCGGAAAGGGAGAGGGAGATCACTTCCACCTCACCCGGCCCGCAGCAGACGCACCGGGCGCAGGCGGAGGGCGGACAACGCCCTCTTCCAGCCCCCCTGAATGGGTCCAGGGCGACGGACGCGGGGATGTCCACCGCCCCCACGTACATGGACCCGAGGTGGTGGCGCGTCGTGTTCACGCGCGCCCCTCTTAGACGTCGCGAGGGCAGTCCAACACCTCACTCCCCTCGCTGACTTGGCGAGGCCCGCGGGGCCGGCACCAGTCGGGGGTCGCGGAAGTATCTTCCGTTCCCGTGACCCCCGACGCAGGTGTGAGAAGGAACACGGGGTGGTGCCGCGGCAGCGGCCGCCGAGCGCCAGATTCCCCTATTTTGCAATGCACGAATGCATGGTAGATTAGAACTTAAAGATATTTTATATGGCGCTCGGCGGCCGCTGCCGCGGCACGTTGTTCGAATTCGTAACATTACATCAAAAGTTGTTATACCAAACAAGGGTGAACCCTTTTTCACAGGGCAAACCTTATGTGGTCGTCTTGGCAACATTTTACATGAAATGTTTTGGTGGTATTTCAGTTCTTTTTGTAAGTTGCTAGGCAGTCTTATAGTATTTTTTTTTGGTGTATTTCTTGCATATCAACAGTGCCGGTTTTCATAGCCCATTCTCTGGCTTTGCCTTTTTCTTTGATGGTTTACTGATTACCATAAGCGATAAATGAGGGCGATATTTCGCTCTTAAGCGGTTATTTATCTCATATAAACTTCCACCCCCCCCCCCCCCATTTTAGGGGATGGGGGGCGAAAGTTATGAGTTTATGATTTTTTTTTGTTGGTTGTATACTAAACTTAGATTACATACCAAATTTCAGTTTTCTAGCACTTCAGGAAATACCCAAACATTTTGATGATCATCAGTGTGTCAGTGTTTCAGTGACAAAATCGGTGTATTTTATATAGCAATAAAATCTAAATTATTAGAGCTATTCAATTGAGACTTTGTATATTTAATTAGTTTATTAATGACATCATATCCTGAGTATATGAACTCTCTGGTACATCGGAAACCAAATCTATGAGGGTTCAAAAAAACGACGAAACACTTCGAGAAAAGGTAGGTAGTGCCCTTACGCTTCGCTTGGCTCGTCTTGGCGGGGGCACTCCCGTGCCCCCAGACATTCCCGTTGCCTTTCTGGGATGGGAATTCCAGCATTCTCGGACATGCGTTTTGAGAATCAGTGAGAAAACTAGTTTAACTCGTTGTATACGACACCTTCCTGTTGGCCTTGTGAGGGCGCTCTGATACATTAGTGTTTAAAAGTAGAATACTGGTTTAATCAATACCTATATTTATTGATTTACCAAGAAGACAGTCGACATTTCAGACATCTATATTCGAATACTTAATAAAACTGCGCGTGAGTATGAATTTTATAACACGTTTATGGATAAGATCTTTGTATATATATCATGTGGGATTATATGACTAGAGATTAAACCTAATACAAAAAAGAACTAAATTCGTTTTGACGATAACGACTAAAATGTCATGACTAAGTAGATAACAGGCATGATTTAAATCTAAACATAGGGCTTGTTGATTATTTTGTACTTAAATGAGAGACCTATGTATATCCGTTTATAAGTTGAGTAGGTACTTACCAATCTAATATTAATCATGAGTTCGATTATCATAAAACAAAACTCTATGCGTTGCCGACACTAGACTGGTTTTCCCAAAATTCACAAAATAAAAAAAAAAAGTACGAACAGATTATAAGACTAGCTTACTGAGTAGGCAGAACTTGATAAGACATTACAGATAACGCTTAAATCCCATGTTTTTTCTTGATATTATAACTACAAAGTTGGTATACCTAAGTATATACTTATTTTAAATATGTAAGAATTTACTTAATTAGACACAACACAGCACAGTCAAGCATCGATGATTGTTTTTTTTTCAGAAGAGTTATACCTAGTTGCCTTACCTACTTTTGATTCCCGAAAAAATACCGAAGCGAAACCGCAGATAAAAGATAGTGTAAGTAGATATAATGAATTAATGAATGTTTTTTTTTACAGATAGCGAAAGAGTTGAACATAGACAACATAGTACGAGAGGGCGTGTACACGTGTCTCGGAGGACCTAACTTTGAAACCGTCGCAGAACTTAACATGTTGAAAATGGTGGGAGTCGACGCTGTTGGCATGTCCACTGTTCACGAGGTAGGCTGGTAGACTTAGATAGTTGATACTTTAATACTGCCTAGTAGGTTGAAACTGCTACTGCTGACGTAGGGTTACGGGCTTGCTCAACTACTGGCGAAATGTTAATAAAAATTAGGAGCCATAGTTGAAATGTAAATTTCAACTCTGGCACCTTGTTTTTAAGGAATATAATGGCTAAGTCACCTGTAAGATACCTGCAACCGGCTCCAATCCACTCGTAACTTCAACGAGCAATGCCAGAAAAAAGAAAGAGTTTATGACTACGAATATATATATTTACATGCCTTCTGAGATAGGTACCTTTTATTCTATGCAATCTTCTCCAATAAAAATAATGAATTATATTTTCATAGGTCATCACCGCAAGACACTGCGACTTAAACGTGTTTGCGCTCTCCCTCATCACCAATGAATGTGTGACTAGCTACGAGAATAACGACGAGGCCAACCACGAAGAAGTCCTCGACGTAGGGCGTATGCGCCAGGATATCCTGCGCAAGTTCGTTAGCAACCTGGTCGAGAGGTTCGCACAGATCGAGGCGAGCAACCCCTGAACTCTAGCATTATACGAACTGAACCTCAAACTTACTCTACACTCATAGAAACTCCGGTTTACCTACTTTGTCGACCACATTCCTCAAGGATTGTCACTTGTTTTACATGAATATTACTAATTGTAGAGTAAATTCAAACGTCTTGCCGTTATTGGCAGCCATTTTGTTTTAGAGAGATCTTCTATTCCCTATTTCCGAGTGTCGCATGTCGTCCAGATATTTTTTTTATTATGATAAGTAAAGGTATTTATATGTCGACGTTAATTAACGTTTAGATAGGTCAATTTGTAAATGTTTACGTAATTTATAAGTTGTTACAATTGTATTTAAGGTTTATACAAATGTTGTGTAGGTACCTATCTATCGAGGTACCTACACATTATGTATCTAATTTAATATTGTGATTATACTATTACATTAAGGTAGTTAAGTAATAATAAAGATCTTGAACAAGCTGAAATCTGTTCGATGTTGTGTTCAATTAAAGTTAAGGACAAAAACAAGAAATACCTACAAACATATTTTGATAATAAAGTTTTTTAAAAATGGTTTACCTTGTCTTATTACTAGCGTTTAGCTGAAACCGTATAAAATTATTTGAGACTGGTTGCAGTGGTTGCATGGATTAACAATAGACAATCGCATCACTTTTCTAGCGTTTAAATTTTTATGATGCGTTTATTGTTTCGTTCGAGATCAGGGGTGAGTAGTTGACGATGCCGATGTGGACTAGGTATAAGTATTTAGCATTGCGCTGAAAAACCTAATTACCTATACGGTAAAAACAAGGAGAAAAAATAGGAGTAACTACCTACACATAAAAAAAAAATAAGAGAAAAACCCGACTGCGTAAACAATACTTAAAAAACTAAAAAGAAAAATAAAACAAGTTCAATAAAGAGGTGTAGAAACCATGTTTTTACTATAACATTAAAATATTTAATTTTATTTAAATTTTTAGTTACGATTAGAAGAATTTCGCACATTTTTTGTTAGGGTTTTTTTGTTTATTTAATTAATTTATTACAACTTAGGTACTTACATACTTTACTTGCATTGAAAATATTACGTTAAGTACTTACAGAAGTAGGTACCTATGCTACAAATTTAATAGAAATAAAGTCGGTTCTACGTTAAATACCTACCTACACTATATTACTTGTTTTTTTCTTTTTCCTAGGTATGATTTTTTAAAATGTTTACCTACTAGTTATGCGCGAAAAACAAATCCCTTCTTGGCAGTCGGGTAAAAAAGCATGCGCTATACTTTGTTGTTTTATTTAGCACGCTAAGCATGTATTGTGCTATATTCTAGTCGTAAGGAAAAACAGGCGATAGATAGGCGGCAGATATAACTGGATAACACTACTTACTTAAGAATAGTTAGTAAAGAGGATACGATTTTTGCACAGCCGTTTTGAACCGGGTAAAATCAGTTAGAACAAGGCGCTCTGGTATTAACTTGGTAGGTACATAATTAACTATGTACCTATGACTGAGCGAATCGCTAATTAAAACGTATTTTTTTTATTGTTTCTGACCAGTTCAACTCAATTGAAATTAAACAAGGCAGTCTATGTCACATACAGACTCGTTAATACTATGCGCAGCTGGCAACAATAAGAAATGTAGTCTAATAACATGTATACCTAATGTTTTTTTTTTTTATTCAAATAATGTAGACAACTTCGAGCTAAAGTTATAAATCTGATAAAAATGATTTTTCATTATTGCGTTCATGGAAAAAGTCCTTATTGAGATATTTCTCCATCAGACATGCTAAAGTCGTATTATACCTATAGCTCCATATAAATCAAAATCAAAAGTAATTTATTTGAATTAGATTGAGAAACATAATTAAATTTAATAATAGTAAGACAGTCCCTCAAAACTCTCGCCCTTCACCGCTTCCTAGTGCTTTTGTTTGGAAGAAGTGGCGGAACTAACTCCCTGCCAACACGTTTTCATTTCACGTCATACTTTTCTAACTCCGGCTTCGCGGTAGCTAGCCTCTCAATGTTCTCTGCAGACAAGCGTGGATCCATCGTATTGGGAACTCTGGGCTTGCCCACAATCCTAATTGAGGTCAGACGGAACAAATGATCGTGCTCATCAGACAAATATTTTAATAATAATAATAATAATTTATTAAAACAAGTAACAGGACTCACAGTGTTAGTAACAATACACTTACAAACTAAGTTAGTAACAAACAAAGATTACACATAAACGGAATGTGACTTCAGTGTGTGTTGTTCTTGTGATTTTAGTGGGAATCAAACCCACGACCTATGGCATAGCAGTCAGGGCTACTAGATAACCATTAGCTCAACAGGCCAGTCAAATTAACACTTCATCAGTTTATGTATCGATGTTATACCAATTGAGTTAAATTATAACCTCCTGCTACTACTACTTCAAATGGGTCCATATTGGTTTACCTGTTCCTTACCCGAAATTGTCCTTCCTAATGATTTGTAATCCGAATGAACTCTTCCTAAAATTTTTCATCCTAAATTTGTAATTCATACTCTTTGTTTCATAAATTGTATATGGTTTATGTAAATATATTTAAACTCCTGTTTTTTATCATAACCATCGCTTTTATCCCTAAACATAATATTTTCACTCATACTCTGAAAGAAACATTTACCAAGTGTAATAAAAAATATATGTAGGTAGAAGATGATATTTAGGTATAGGTAGTTTTAATTTGAGATGATGATCACCACGACTCACTGGGGTATCAGCAGCAGCACCCCGACTCACTGGGGCATTACCGCAGACAGTTCCGACGCACCGAGAGCTATGCGGCATCGGGTTCCGACTCACTGGAACACCTCACTGGCCTGGCAAGCAACTCAAGCATCACGACTCAACCTGCTATCGACCTCCGGTCTCGGAGGGGAGTGATGTAGCGACATCTATCTCGCCACATACAAACTAATGACCCATATCCTACATCGCGGTATTAGAGTTATCCGCGCACTTTGAACGTACCTATACAAGTTCCCGACTACAACCGTCGGGCAGTAGTTAGCCCACCAGACACAACACCCGTCTGGTCGGAGGATCCTCCCTTTTCAATGGTGGATGAGGAACTTTACACCCCGTTCCTCATACCTCCAAACTACCACGTACTCTAGTATTGTATGTAACATAGAGACACGCAGCGCAGTAGTTCAGTTTAAAATTATGTATTTTGGATCTTTCAAAATCTATGTATTTCAGTAAGATAGTTAGGTTAGGTAATTAGGTTAGCTATAGGATAGGTATGGTAAGTTAGGGTAGGTTATATGTAGGTATATAAATTATATATGTTGTCATTCAAATTCTATCTAATACAAAAGATGCCCCATGCATAATGCTCAACTCACTGTCTGCTTTGGTTTGGAGAACCTGGACGACGCGCGACGGTCCCAATTGTCTACTTCGGGGTAGGCAATCAGCGTCGCCCGTCGGCGTCGTCTCCAAAACTGTCTGAGGTGAACCGCTCAATGTTTTCGAGCTTGCTTCGCTCGCTTACATTTTCTTCGTGACGTGTTAACTACTATCTGGATCTTTATTTAACTGTTAAGTCGGTTACGTATATCAATGTGACCCAGTAAAAGTTTGAATATACATAACGCATCAAAAATAAGCTTAAATTAAAAGCCGGTCAGAATATTGCATATAATAATATAACATCAGCGATGCCGTAAAATAGGGTGCTACCTTGACAGAACCAAGTACCTACTTGCGGTTAGTTGGGAAAATCGTCTTATGAAAAACTAGATGACCGAAAAAATGGTAAAAAATATACAGCCAGTCAATTCAGTAATAGTCACCCTGTAAAAACACGAGTGAAGTGAACTGACAACGCCTGTGTTAGTATGGAGTGACAGCTTAATTAACTTAATTCGTAAATAAAAATGAGATAGTACCTACCTACTTTTTGGGATTCAGCTTTACGCAAGCGTCTGGGTGGAGGGCCCCAAGTTATTTAATCATAACAGTCTTAATTCACGTTCAAGAACTTTTAACTACTTAATGATATTGATTTCGTTTCTCAAGGATTAAAAAAATCTGCCCTCAATGGAGATTTACATTATTTCCACGAGGCGATTTTTACAGAAAAGCACTGAAGGATGGAAGGGAAATCAGCGCCCATCCGGAGTTCAGTACATGATCGTGGATAAAGCGCCCTTTATTAATTTACTGTAAATACGCTGTAAAGTTCATACAAATTTACAATGTGCGCGTCTGGTTGGTAGGGAGTGGATGAAAATATTAAAATACATTATATTCGGCAACAATAATTTAATTAAATTTCTATTTGTTAACAATAATTTAATTATGCACAAAAATTACGAGTAATCTATAAAAAAAAGACATCTCGCTTTTAAGAGATTACTAGAAAATGCAAAGTAGATACTTAATACAAAATCAGCAGATTAATGACACAAATTTTATTCAATAATTAACAGTTATCAACTAAATAATGATCTATTTAAGAGGGTGTTTTTTCGGACAGAGGTGTGCGAATTCTTTACAAGCGTCGTCAATTTGTGTGTAATTATACTTGAAACCATAATCTAGAACTCTTTTTGGTACGACGTATTGCCCTTTAGTCATTATCATCGCTCTCTCGTGGTGCAGCAACTTATTCAAAATGGTCTCAGGTACTGGCAGAAAAGCAGGCCTATTCAAAGCTTTGGCGAAAGACTGAAAATAATAAATATATTTGTTAGGTATTTTAAAGGTTCATAACATATAGATGGAGCTTTCGCAACCAACCGAACGCCTCCATAACAACGGATTTCAATAGTTTAAATACAGCAGTAAATTAGGATGAAACTGAACAGAAAACCCAAGGACAAACTATTAGAGAAAAATAAAAAATAAGTTTTTGACCATTGTGTTTAGCAGCTCGAGTTTAAGACTTTTCTTATCTTCTTATACTTATGAATTAATTGTTGTTTGTTACTCTTGCTAAAACTCAAAAATGGCTACCCCTATTTTGGCTTATTTCTCTCTTTAAGTATTTTGGTAGTTTCCGGATGGTTCACATTCGGTTTAAGGAATTTATTCTCATAAGAACAATACATAGGTTCACTTATAATGAGATACAAAGTAATTGTTTATATCTAAATAAATACATTTTGCCTCCGATGTGTGTTGGTGAAGTTATACAAAACAAATATATAGGAAGTATGTAATTGCTAACATTAAATATGAGGTAATTATAACTACATTTCATACACGTAATCTCTCAGTTTAAGTTTAAATCTGTTAATATTATCACAATCTTTAACGTCATTAGGTAGGTCGTTAAACAGCTGTGCTCCTTCGAACAATATCGTTTTTTTTCCGTAGTTTGTCCGAGCTTGTCTTCGTTGTAATTTATTTTGATTTCTTAGGTTGTGTGATATTGTTTTTTTATGTAATTTTAGCTTTGATTGTACGCTGTTTGTGGTGATTTTTTTTATTAGAATGCAAGTACCGTATATGTATAGTTGTTTAAGATTTAATAATTTTGTTTTTTGAAATAGTGTTTTGGTTGGAGTGAGGTAGTGATAATGGTATAATGTTTTTATTATTTTGTTCTGGGTTCGTTGTAATGGCATTAGAATAGTTTTTGCGGCGGATCCCCATATTTCAATAAGGTACTCGAGATGTGATTTTACTAATGAGTTGTAAATAATAGTACGTATTTTCCTTGGAATACAATTAGAGATTTTGCGTAATGATGCTAGTAATGATGTTAATTTTGATTTTATATGTTCGATGTGCAGTTTCCATGTGAGTTTGTCGTCTACCCTCAGACCGAGATATTTTTCGTGGTGCGATCTTTTTATTATGTCATTGTTAATAGTAAGAGGTGGAAAGTCTGGTAATGGTTTGTTTTTTGCGGTGAAAATCACATTCACAATTAGACCCGATAGTTAGCGATGCGGTGGGATTCGAAGCCAACATTCAGGCAGAGCAACGTCTGTCGAGTCCTAAAGTTTTTGGATAAATAAATTAATACTTACTTTAGTAAAATCTTCGTTGGTGATAACTTGCGGTGCCACGCCGTTTAGCACACCGGAAACGGATTCATTTTCGATAGCAAAAACGATTAGTCGTGTGAGGTCGTCTATGTGGATCCACGGCAGGTACTGCTTGCCGCTGCCGATGCGGCCGCCGAACCCAAAGTAGAACGGAAGGAACATATTCTTGATCATACCTCCCCAGCGGCCCAGTACAGCGCCGGAACGAATTATTACCTTTGGAAATAAAATTAAGGTGTTGTGTGCAATCCTCTAAATTTTATTAAGAAAATAAAATAATGACAATACCAGCTTGTTACTGTCCCACGGCAGGGCGAAGGCTTTTCCTCATACATATAAGGCACAAGCATTGATCACCATGTTTGCTCAAGGAGGATTGGCAATGTCAGACTTATTACTATAAGTCCAGGTTTCCCCCATCAATGTCCAACATGTCTAAGCAAAACTTAGAAAGTAGGTACATATGAATTGAAAAACTCACATTGGTACTTGCCCGGATTTAAACCACAAGCTGGTGCATGAGGGGTAGGGGTAGGGCCTTAACCTCTGTGCCATCACAACTGATCACTAGGAAAATTTCTTAATATATAAATACTTACAAGCCTAACAGGTGGACTGACTTGAGCAGCTTTTTCCCACTCGACAGTGAGTCTAGAGAAAAAATCAAGGCCCGTGGTGGGACTACTTTCATCATACTTGTTGCAGTCAGAGGGCTCATAAGCACCAACACCAGTGAGGACAACATAAACCTTTGGCTTGTCATTGGTTCGGTTAATCGATTTAGCTAAGGCTTTGGTTGTGTACACTCTGGAATTCTGGACATTTTGTTTGAATCTGAAAATAAAAAAACAATGTCAGTAATTATCATATTGGTAGGCTTTTATTTTTTTTTATACAAAATCCATCAAAATCAAAAGTCAAATTATTCAAATTAGGCTGAGGATCAGCACTTTTTGAACATCAAAATTACATAAAACAGTCCCCCAAAAAGCCCGCCCTTCACCTATTATTGTTTTGCTGGATATAATACATTTCCATTCCCTCATAATGACATTGTTAGAAGCAGCCAAAGGACAGTTGATAGATGTCAATACTCACTTACACTAAACACACATATACATTCACCTCCACACTATCTCCTACACATAACACACACCAGCGCATTCTTTTTGTATTTCATGGAAAACTAATCTATTTCACTCTTTTATTTTCATTGTATAAGTTTACATTATTTTGAACAGCTTATTAGCAATGATATAACATGGGTAAGGGTGCAGAATCCTAACACAAGAAAACTAATTGCTTAAAAGGATTCTCCTCATTGTAATCTAGAGTAAGTTTTTGCAATAAACATTTTTAATTTGTAATACTGCAACTTTGGACCACAACTGATACAAGTAGATTTAAGAGGTCCGGGGACCACAATCCTCAGTAACACAAGAAACAATTGAAGAAGAAAAATTACATAACACCATTAGTAGGTTGTTATTTATACTAATTTTATTTTGTATCATATTGAGTTAGAATACCTTACCCAGGCGTCCAGGATTTAGTAAAATCCATAAATTGTTGGCCTGCGCAATTGACCACAGCTAATGTACTTTTGGGTAAACCATCTTGCTCTAGCCTTGTCCATGAAATGTTATTGGTAGCTGGCATACGGGCTACATTGAGAACATTGTAGCCTTTTGAAGCAAGAAGTTCTCCTAAATTACTTCCAATGAAGCCAGTGCCACCACCTGAAATAGCCCAAATTGTGAGAAAGATTTCTTTATAAACCAAAAATTTTCTAGACATAAGTACATCAAATACATCTACATTTACTGAGATATTAGGCAGAGTTATGACTTAAACATTTTACCACTTATGTTAAGTTTCATGTAATAGGGAGCAAGCCTGTTAGCATCATAATAGCCACTTCTAATACAGATAATGCACAAGCAATGATCAGCAAGCAATTATGCGCAAGCTTGGTGATCAGCATTGATAATGCATGATCAATGCTGATCATCAAGCTTGCTCAAGGTTATCATTTGGGGACAAATCTTGGCTCCAGACTGCTACCCCCGCTCAACTTGGGAGTCGAACCCATCATGCTCATGGATTACCTACTGAGCATGATGACTGAATCAAAATAAACAAACATACGTGTTTTGGGCAAATGATGAAGTTAACATACTTAGCTAAGTAAGTAGCCTATTCATAAATAAGACGAACTTATTCAACTACCGGCGGAACGTTGATAGCTAAGTAGCCCATTCATAAGTAAGACTAATTTATTCCAACTACCGGCGTAACGTTGATATCCAAGAGTTTTCTTATACTCAGATTGACCCGACAGACAAAGTTTATTGTGTACAAATAATTCTGAATATCAAACATACCAATAATGACTTTTCTGCTTGCCATTATTTAGAATATTATGTAACCACTGCAGAATATATTTCTTCAACTGTGTTAGACATTTGTCGATAACGTAAGAGATCTATTTCAATGGAAAATGACAAGTAAATACTAAATGTTAGACAATTATTCCAAAAGCTTAGATTCTCTAGTCGTAACAGAAGTTGTTTGTTATCTTTTATACATTGTCGTATCACCGGTAACACTAGAGTTCAATTTATTCAAAATTGTGCTGGAAAATGAGCTTTTTACAGCTGATCACAGAGTACATTTGCAGCTGATGTTCGTTACTTCGTTCTGACAGTAGTGACAGTACCTTATTACAGTTCAATGTCAACCACAGAATATAAACAACCAACCGTCAACCAAAAGCTTAGATAATATATATAGTCTAAGACCAAAAGTCTTCATCACATGAAGATCTATCTATATCTAAATCTTCATGGTCTTAGATAAGTCTAAGTTCATGGTTCATCACAGCAGCGATTTTTTTGTGGACGTTTGTGACCTGGTAACCGGACCTTTAGGTTAATCACAGCAGTGGCAGACTGGCAGTTGATTAAAATAGAGTTTCCACGCGAAGAGCTGTTTTGCATGAAAAATAAAATAAAAGTATTTTAAATCGCTCTTGATGGAGACTTTCGAAGACCCAAAGCTGGTCTAGCATTAACTTTTAAAATGTCTTTGAAACGGTCATCTCTAGCCATTAGCAAAACGTCGAAATGTGCTCCGCCTTCGTTACCAAATACAAATACCTACCCCAACTATCATTTGCTGTAACAAAAAATAAAAAGATCACAAGACACAAATTGACAATGAACGGCAATCGGCATGGATACAAATAAGGATACAAATTACAAAGTCACATCTCATTATCCCTCCTCATTTCGTCAAACGTCCGGTCGTTTAACGGGTGCGTTCATATCGTTAAATATTTCCATTCGAATTAAGTGCGGAAGGAAAAGAAAATGACATTTTAGACATATTATGACATTGACATGTCGACACTTTGAGACTTTGACAGTCGGTACACTTCCATTTGTTTTTGTTGAATTTGATTTGTAATTTGTTTATTAATAAATTAATTAATAGATGAATAAGTTTAACATCATTATTGTCTGTTGTACAGTCAATCGATGATATTTAAACGGAACTATGATATCACTTTACGTTGAAAATGGCATTGCTTATGTATGGAATTCAGAAGGTATTATAAAATAATTAAAATATTAAATTATAATGACTTAGGATATTAAAATTTGTTTTATTTTTAGATTGGTATGTTCTACGAGCCAACTATCGCATAAGTGGTTCACTAATTGGTTCCATACCATCGTTTCCAAGGCAAAATGATTTTTTAGGTATGTGTTTATGTGCCTATAAAAAGTACAAAATTATGTTGCACTAAATATGTGGTTTTATAAATTAGGTTTAATTTATAGCAAAATATTTGATATTTCCAGGATTACCAATGGCTTTGACATCTGAAGAAGCTGCATTGTTAGTAGAAAAAGATGTTTGCGAGTTATTTGAATTACCAAACCTGACAAGAGAACCTACAGTTGAAGAAAAGCAGATAATTAAAAATCTGGAACAAAAGTAAATTACTGTACTTGGGCTTTAATGTCGCACACTTCTGATGGTTACTGTGGTTTAAGCAAAAGTGTCACACTGTGACACTTTTTTCACAAAACTACACTGAATACTGACACTGCTTTTAAGAGTTGAATTTTACCCAAACTTGAATGTGCTCTATTAACGGCAACATAACTACTTGTACTGTTTTGTTGCTATGAACCTACTTATATATTTCTTTTATCAAAGTATATTTTTTTACTGTTGATACCTATATCATTGTACCTGCTGTTCTAGGGTCTTATCCGAACAAACTGAAGCTATGAAGAAAAGAAAAATTGAACAGTTGTCACAGAAGATTGACATTATAATCGCTGGGAAAAGACAAAAGCTACAGTCTAAAGGGATAACTGGTATGCAGGCTTCTATTAAAAATGTGTGCAGTTGAACTAAGTGTGTATAAAATTACAAGGAAATCTGTTTATTTTACAGATGTTCAGTTAGACAAACAAACACTATTACAAGAAGAAATAAATAAACTGCCGAAACTAGCTCCTGCACATGTCCTTATGCATTTACCAACAGAACATTACATGGCTACAGGTAATAATTGTTTATTTAATTATTTACAGTTCTTAATCTAAACACAACTGAACAAAATTAATGTGTCTCTTTGTAATGTCAAAATAAAAGCTTTTTACTAAAAACTGTTTTTGTCTGTCTATTTGTTGAAGCTTATCTCCAAAACGGCTGGACTGATTTTTACAGGACTCACTATCAGATAGCTTATAACTACAGTAATAATAACAAACTTACCTACTAATAGCTAGTAACATAAATGTACGCTGCTAATGGTATTTAAAAAAAAAGGGATAGGGGATTAGGGCTCCATTAAAAAAAAAGCCCCTTGAAATTCTATGTGAAAGAACTTGGGTTGCAGTTAGTAAATTAATAAACTTTTGTTACAGAAAAGAGAAATGTTGATATTAATGTTTTGAAACCCAGTGTAGTGGAAGGAAAAGGTGCTATAAAATTCAAAATTTTCAAGAATTTGTGGGAAAGAAGATATCATATAACAAATGGATCAAAGTTTGGATGTGACTTCCTTTTATACCTTGGTAAGTATTTTAATGTAATAATATACCTGAGAGCAGCGGTGGCCCGTGATGACGGCCCCGACTTACGAACAATAAGTCGTGGGATCGTACCCAGGCAGGCGCATTACTTCATGTAATTTATTTTCATCACCACTGCTCTCAAAATCGGTGAAGGAGAACATCGTGAGGAAACCGGCATGTCCTAGAACCATAAATTCGAAGACATGAGACATTACCAATTCACACTGGGCCCGCGTGGTAGTTTATGTCCCATACGCAAAATACGCGCTTTGACATGGAGTCACGGATACCAGCCCGGTATCTTTATCATTTTATCTTTTATAATATACCTAATGACAAGATGTAGGTATACATATATTTAATGAGGGTTTTCTGAAATGTTCGTGAGATGGCAGCACTGTGGGTCCAACCACCTGTCAAAATGCATACACGATTTGAATTTTTCGACCTTTTTTGGTTTATTTGTTCCTAAAAACGTTACAAAATGAATATTGTTCAATGGCACACTGTTGTGCAGTACCTATGTGTGCAAATAAAACAGGAGGGCATAAGTGACAGACACCAGTGACTTTCGGGCCTCTGTTTTTGAGCTCAATCTTCAGTTCGGAAACCTTTATCTGGCCGTAATCCATAACAAAATCAATAACACTTCCAAATACATATAATTTCTCTAAAAAAATATAGTTTCGGTTGGAATCTGTCATCTGACAGCTGTTTGGACCTGACGCATACGAATCTGATGGCAGAAAAAATATCAAACACTCCCATTCCTTGATTATAATGGCCCTAGCCAAACCTTGTTTATTATGCCACTTAGTTCCTACTTAAATTGCTAATAGTGTGACTGTGACATATAAAATAACTGTTTTATCTTTTTAAATGCTGGCAGTGAGGTCTATTTAATAATAAAATTGTAGTGATGACTTCCTTAGTTGCATTAAGCAATTTTTGGCAGTAGGTACTACTTTGTGCAAAACTTAGGCGCCGTCCTATAGTCCTATTGCATACTGATACATCATACTGATATCCTACTGAATGTCCTATTAAAGGTCGTGCGATGATGCGATGCGACCTTCAATAGGACATTAAGTAGAATATCCGTATGTTTAAAACTTTAAACGCATGGGCGCTCGTTCATTTTCGTCGGACGGACATGACATAGGTAAGTACCTAACATCGCGCCGAACGCGCGAGCGATGGCAACAGGACGGCGCCTCATCAGCCTCATGTCACATGCAAATGTTGCTTGCTTGATTTGGCATGCTTAACTGTGACATGATAATGTTACGTGTTGCCCCGTTTTAAAGTTTTCACCTCTATGGCAATTTCCATGTACCTATGCCTTTTTTACAAGGACTGAGAAATACCTATATTTGAAATTACAGGAGACCCAGTGAGATTTCATGCAACATACATGGTGCGATGTATTTACGATCAAACCGCCACCATCAGCCCTGCCGAGTTTGTAACATTTGGAAGACTATCTGTAGCAGTGAACAAATTAGGTGTTTTAGCCTTTTGCAATACTTATGGGAAAACGGAATACCAAACGCTCCAGTGGCATGATAATGTTACGTAAATAAACAATAAATGTTTTAACTTAAGTAGCTCTTTTTTTACATTCTTATATTTGTAGAACAATTCTTGCCCAGCTGCGATCCCAGATACCTACATAGATCTGCTATTGATCACTCGGGTATTAGGTAGGTACCTACTTAACTAAATGGGGGATGGTATGGGTTAAAAAAAACACCGAAAGCTTTATTTTGAAGTGAAAACTTCTTTAGCATTGTTGTTGTGGTTGTGATTTGAGAGATTATTGAAACGTTAAAGTGACTGTAAAAAGAGACAGACACATAAATTCATAAGGTTTGACGTGGGAGAAAATGATATAGGTAAGTACCTACGAAGGGAAGAGTTATAGGCTACATTATTTCTTATGAGAAACACTATAATGCTTTGGTATAATGCTTCCTACATCATTTAAAAAGCTTTGTGTTCTGCTTCGTACCCCCTCCACTCGGGTTTACCAAAGCATAGTGGGAGTTTGAAAAAACAAAAGACATTCGTAGGTAAGTAGGTAGGTATCTAAATCTCTGTGTGTGTGACATGTAGTGATGGGCAATAATAATAATCCGGTTAATAGCATTTGGCTAATAATCGATTAAAACTCAGTTAATAGCCATTAATAGCCATTATGGATGATAACCCTGCTGTTAATGTTATTTTAGTGATTGAAAATTTCCCTTCATGGTTTTCAGGTTTAGACTTCATTCTAAACTTCATTTTCATCATCTTTCTTTGTCGTAAATAAATTTTGCATATCTATATACTTTACTTATAATAAATCTGTAGAAGTAAGAATTCTGTACATTGAAAATATCAAAAAACTAAATAGCAGGGGGTGTTACTAGACCGACACCGAACCCAAAAATGTGATTAAAAAAAAATTTGTCGGACTGGCTGTATGTTCACGTATCACGCAAAAACTACCGGTTTGATTACAATGAAACTTAGTATACTTACTTGGTAAAAAGTAACTTTTTTATCCCGGAAAAGTATATACAATAAAAAAACAAACTTAATTTTGCGGTCCGATCCTTAGACCCGACTACTGTACCAACCGCAAATAATAAGTGTGTCGTAGGTTACGTCACCCGCAGTGGTGGTCTTAGCCGTGTTCAGCGCCCCTTGGTGAACTCCAGTTCACCAAGGGGCGCTGCACACGGCTAAGATACATACTATAATATTTTATCTGAAGATACAATATAAAAATAAATAAAATAAAAAGCCTTTTATTGCTTGCATAGGTAAAATTACAAAACAGACTTCATAAGAAGATTAATTGATTGATGATTTTATAGATAACTTACTTTTACCTTATTTTGTAATAACAATAAATATTAACAAGAATTTAAATTGATATTGACATTTTTTTATTTAAATAATATCTTGAGAGATCTATATCATAGTTTTAAAATAACTAAAAATCTTCGTAGTGTCCATTGAATTTTATAGCGACCGATATTGTATCTTAAGATAAAATATTATAGTATCTCAGCCGTGTGCAGCGCCCCTTAGTGAACTCCACTGCGGGTGACGTAATCTACGACAAACTTATTATTTTCGGTTGGTACAGTAATCGGGCCTAGGGATCGAACCGCAAAATTAAGTTTGTTTTTATTGTATATACTTTTCCGGTATAAAAAATACCCAGTGTGGTGCCCAAGATATTAAAGAATAATTATACCAAGTTCTTTGCGTGATGCCTGAACATATAGACAGACACATTTTTGGGTTTGGTGTCGGTAACACCCCCGTCATTTATTTTTTTGATATTTTCAATGTGCAGAATTTTTACTTTTACAGATTTATTATAAGTAAGTATAGATAATTATGTTATATTTTTTTTATATTTATTATAATTATTATTTATTAATTTCGCTGTAGTGCAGTTCATGCATCTCTTTCAGGCACGAATAAATATTAGCGCCAGAAAGAGATAGCTCGAAAACGGGGGTTCGGGGACGCACATGTTACCTACTAACCGCTCGGGTATTTTCCATTGTTTATAATTTACCTACGTCGTCGTATTCACAGAAAAGACCTAATAAGAACTTACTAATTGTACTTTACATTTTTACGTATCGGTTAGTATTTGTAGGTATAGGTACATAAGTACACTTACATATTTAGCTCACTTTGTTAAATTACAAAGCGATTTGTCAATAGTAATTGTGGTTTTATAGTTTTGGGTCTTTAAATTAACAAAACTGAATTTCCCAAAACACTTTTTCACATACAAAGAGTGAAAAAAACTTTATTGCAAAAAATAAAACCGACTTCAAAAAAAACACTAAACGGTGAAAAATAACTCTAAATTCGGAAGTCTGTGGCTTTGGTGGGTTTGTCTTACTCATAATGGGCCACCGACTTCCGAATTTAGAGTTATTTTTCAGCGTTTAGTGTTTCTTTTGAAGTCGGTTTTATTTTTTGCAAAAAAGTTTTTTATTTTTCCATTTTTAGTTGTTACCATAAAAATATTTGCCATGAATTTATTTTATATTGTTAACAATACATGTCATCATAACAGGGTTTTCCACTAATCCCTAATAAATTAAAATTAATGTTTAGTAATGTCAACGTCAACGTCATGTCATTGTTGTCAAACTAAATATGAACTTGACAGTTGGTTGGCTTCCGTTTCTTCTTATACTTCACGAGGAACATAGCGCATACGTCTCTTGCAAAAAACTTTATTATAATCATATAACTAGTTTATTATTCTATGCATATAACTAGTAGTAACAACAGTGTAAATCAGTGTTCTGAATAAACGATAATAGCAGTGCTTAAAAGTGGTTTCAATCAAGATCCCCAACAATTAATATACCTAACTGACGAAATCTAGGTATATTGTACCCTCCTGCGTACCCCTCAGAGCATACAGGCGTGATGATACGTCATGATGTTGTATAAACAATAAACATCCAAGCGATTCCAGCAATCACGACAGATTTGCTGTTTATTTTTGAAGAGTTCCGTTGTATATCTCCGAAGATCAGCACCAGATCTTCACCAAATTAAAATGGGACCACCTCAGGAGTATACTCTTTCAAATAAAAAAAGAATTTTGAGAATCGGTCCACAAATGACGGAGAAATCAGGTAACATACATAAAAAAAAAAAAAAATACATACACACGAACATAGAAGCTCCTCCATTTTTGAAAGTCGGTTAAAAAAAAATAAAAAGAATTACAATACATTTAATCACACTACGTACACGCACCCAAATTTATGTTCACACCCACAGATTTTACACTAAACAAAAGAAAACCTTTTATTTTTTTAACAATACATTAATAGCAGGGTTATTAGCCATTGCGTGGCTATTAATGGATACTTATGGATTATAATCGCTAATAACTCAAAGCATCCGGCTATTTACCCAACTCTAGTGACATGCCATGTTTTTTTTTCTTGGGCCGACTGTAGGTACGTTATGGGGATAACCTACTCAATATATCCTGATTTTGTGCAAGGTATTAGAATAAGAATAATATTTAGAGAAAACCGGGCCATGTCATGAACTCATGATCATTAGGCATCGTGCCTATCCAGCCTATCGATATCGATAATTCATCGTTAAAGGCGGCGTAACCCCACTTGAAACGAATGCCGATAGAGAGATGCGTGATGTGATTCCTCTCACCAATGTCATACATAACCGAAGAGATTTAAAATACGTCTTTGTACATAACATAACTATTACTACCTATAGGTATAGGTATCTACTGTATGATTTTAACATTTTTAACCATGACTTCGGACGAAAAAACACTTTTTTTAATTAAAAAAATATTGAAATGCAAAGACTTGTCTTTTGGCATGAAACCCTAAAAACAACATTAGTAATGTAAAATTAGAAGCTTCTATTTATTTACAAAGACTGCTTCACTCTGCTTCACTGTTCCGCTATGAGCTGGATGACGTTAAATGACGTATCCTTATTTTAAATGCCAATATCACGTTCTTCTATACTTTGTTGTTAGGTATGATGTATATGTATGGCAAACAAATTCGATGCTGAATATTCGACTATTCTTTGCTTTAGTTTTTTTTTTCAGAATGCTGGAACGCCGCTTCGTTCCATATTCTTCTCTTCAGCTGAGTGACAACTTAGGTCAAATACTAACGAGTGGATAAACGGAACGCAGAACCGCCTTATGTCAAACAAAGAAAGCAAGAAAAAATATCTTAACTTTAAACTCTTTGTGAATATAATAATATCTTAAAATTAAAATGTCTGACCCAGAATTAGAGAAGATTAGACAACAGCGGCTTGCTCAGCTACAGTCTCAACATGGGGTAAGTGTGAATCATAATAAGAGGTTATGTTTAGTATCTACCTGCGTCAATTTATGGAATAAATTATTGATTACTTTCATACATTTTCCTCAAATAAAAGGTAATCGAAACAATGTTAATTCAAACTCGACTGATATGTTTCAGGGAACTGGTGACCCAAGTCAAGCTCAACAACAGGAAGAAAGGATGAAACAAATGGAGGAAGCTAAACACACAATTCTTGCACAAGCACTGAGTCAAGACGCTCGAGCTAGATGTAATAAAGAATGATTAATTAACGTACTTATATGATGATAAGGTCACAGATACTCAGAAATTAATATTATCATGAGTGGTCATCAAAATAATCTTTTGTTTTTCTTTGCAGTGAACACAATTAAACTCAGTAGACCAGAAAAGGGTGCCATGGTTGAAAATATGATCTGTAGAATGGCCCAGATGGGTCAGGTTCGTACAAAAATAGCAGAACCAGAACTGATTCAAATCCTGGAGTCTCTCAATCAGCAGATGCCCAAGTCCACCAGCACTGTGAAGTTTGACAGAAGGAGGGCCGCTCTTGACTCAGATGACGATGATTTCTAGCACTTCTTACTTAACTCATGGAATTATGCTGTACTGGAATGCCTTAACAAAATATTAAATGCTTATTTATCTTTACAATCATGTTATTTTTTTTGTCTAAAGATCTATACACGGTGAAAGTTACATTGTTGCACATCCAAACATCACTAGTTCAGCCCATGATCCTAGTATTTTTCATTGGCTTCTCCCAATATCCAAGTTTCCTCTGATGTTTTCTTTTTACTTCAAACAAAGTAAAGTAAAAATTGTGATTTCTCTCTCCAAACCATTGACAACTTAAACATCTCTAAATCTCACTGAGTTATATAGGAACTATTTAGTTGGGCACATGATTTTTTACAGTTTTAGGCAAATATGACATCAGAAGAAAATAAAATAAGAAAAAACTGATGATAAATTTTCAATGTTGGGCGGTTATCATACCTACTTATTTTTTTTTTATTATAAGGACTAGCTTCTGCCCGCGACTTCGTCCGCGGAAAATTTCTTGTTTTAACATAAGATTACACTCGATTGATATTACCTACTGTATTTAATTTTATTAGTAAAATATTTTTTGGAATCAGATCAGTAACTTCAAAGATTACCGAATGTTATGGCATTTTGCCTAGCGAGCCGCTGCGAGCGCTCAGCGCTAGTCTCCCTATCCCTTGTTTCAAAGACATGCTGCCTTAAATGAGATATACGCTGCGCAAGTGCGCACGTTCAGCGCTAGATTCCCGAGCACGGGCCTGCGATGTTATGACATTCTGCCTACCAAGCCGCTGCGAGCGCTCAGCGCTAGTCTCCCTATCCCTTGTTTCAAAGACATGCTGCCTTAAATGAGATAGACGCTGCGCAAGTGCGCACGTTCAGCGCTAGATTCCCGAGCACGGGCCTGCGATGTTATGACATTCTGCCTACCAAGCCGCTGCGAGCGCTCAGCGCTAGTCTCCCTATCCCTTGTCTCAGAGACATGCTGCCTTAACTCAGATAGACGGTGCGCACGTTCAGCGCTGGTTCTCGAGCACGGGCCTGCGACGTCCTCACTTTTTGGCTAGCGAGGCGCTGTGAGCGCTCGGAGCTAGATTCTCTAGCGCGTGCTTGCGAAATATATTCTCTATTTCTCGAGAGGCGCTGCTCATTTTCAGGGGCAGATTCTTCCGTACGGCGCGGCGTACTCGAGCGGTTCTTGTCTGTAATGTCTGCCGGGACAGTTGAGATTTCCTTTTAGGCACGCTCTCAACAAACTACGCACAGACTTGAAAACAATTGTGAACAAAGGGAGAGTGACTCGAACACCGTCCGCCTTTACAAAACAAAACAATCGTAATATCGAATAACTCGTATCAATTATTACGATAGAACGAAGTACGAAACTACGAACATACAAAATAAACTTACAACGAAATTACGATATTTTCGATCATGAGGTACTTATCTATCAACAACAACAACCATACGAACGAAACAACCGAAACCAATAAGCAACTGACATGTAATATTTAGAACTCCATCTACCTCGTGAGTACCTCGCGAGGCAATGTCAAATGAGGTACTCTCTCAAACTTATTTAAAAATAATAAGTTACCCATCACTAACTCTATCTATCTAATAATTCGAGAGGGTCATCAATCCACGAAAAGGCTTAACACCGCGATTCAGAAAAATGACGTAATGCAGAACGCCATCTACGGGCAAATAGGTAAAACGTCTGCACAATGAAAGTTATGCTAGGGGCATTTTGCGTTTTAGTAATTTTATATTATCTCCGAAACTGTATGACCAATTGATATACTGTAAATGGCAAATCTTATCTGTATGATGTTCTTGTGATAGTGAAATAATTTATTGTCATAAGAATTAATATTTTGTTGCTCAAATAATCAACCAAACATAAGTATGCCGAAAAAAAATTTTTTTAATGCAATAATAGAAGTATAAAAGATAAAATATAAAAGATAGAGATATGGTATCGCGGACTTTTTTGTAGAAATAATTAAGACGAACCAGGTAGCCATACATTGTTTTTAATTTTAAGCAACTGTTTAGGCAGCGCACGCAAATAATTCTGTTTTATGAGGTATTTTTTTCCGACTTGCTAGACAAAAGTTGTGATATCTCGGTTAATATACATGTTATAGAAACAATTTATAGCCTATAGCACTCAGGAATAATGTAGCTTTCTGCCAGTTAAAAAAGTTTTAGAATTGGATTATGAGTTCCAGAGATTACCCCCTACATACAAATTTACAAACTTACAAATTTTACCTCTTTATAATATTAGTATAGAAGTATAGATGTGTGTCAATGTCTCTTCCAACCTAGTAATGTACCTAACTGAAAAGTTATTTATCCTATTTAGTAAATTTATTATTCTTTTTTTTGTAATTTGAGCACCAGCTTTACTCTATAATTTATAATAATAATAATTCCTAATATTATAGAGGTAAAATTTGCTTGTAGGCGAGACAACATCATTGAGGAGTGCTATAGGACAAGTTGTTGTAAATTCAGGCAGAAGCTATATAGATGTTGGAAGATTTAATTAACTTTCTTACAATTGGTCTCTATACCTACTTAGCAACAAAATTAAATAATGCCTAATAAATAAATAAATGACTTTCATATAATGAACCCTAATCCATCTTGTGATTATGATTTGGCACTAAGCATGCCAATCCATTGGGAATTAAGAGATAAGATAGGGATAATAATAAAATTGGTTAAAGTACATTTTAATTATCGGCGGTTCAAAAAAAAAAAAATGGTAGGCAGAATTACTATGGATCTAACTATCAACGAAGCTAGTTTCAAACTACGATAATTGTTCCGAAATTAAATCAGAAATGCATCATGAAAGACTGCCGAAGTTCTGAAGTGCATTTCAGTGCAACTTACCTTCCTATTATAGGTAGGTATTTCAAATTATTATTAGTTTTTTCTATCAGGTAGGCCCTACCTAGGTTTAAGTTGTGGCTAAATTATAACAGCCGCATGGGTCGATTGAAGGTTAAGCTACGCTTGACGCGGTCGGTCCGTGGATGGGTGACCGTTTATTACATACCAAGACTCCTCCGTGCCTTGGAAAGCACGTTAAGCCGTTGGTCCCGGCTGTCATTTGTAGATCTTTGACAGTCATTACTTGTAGTCTGAAGCCCGAAAGTCCGACAACCAGTTTAACCAAGGGCAAAGAGATTTAAAAGACTACAGAGCGGGCATGTCAAGGAAATGTCATAGAAAAACATTGATCCCCTATCTCAGTAACGCCATCTAGAATAATATATGAATATTGGAGCGGCAGCGGAGCGTACTAAAAAAAATTCATAGACTTGTGTCCGGCAGGACACACTTTTTCGGACAAAAATTTTGTTTGTGATGTCCAGTCTATAGGTATTGAATGTCTTTGACCAAGAGGTACCATATTGCCTGGGTTGTGGATGTCTGACAGGCAGTCGCTCCATGTAAACCATGTAATACACTGGTATTCAGCTGCATCCGGTTAAACTGGAAGCCGACCCCAACATAGTTGGGAAAAAGCTAGGCAGATGATGATGACCTGCCGTTCCTACTTATCTTCTTTTAGGAAGGTAGGTATAATATTGTTAATAATTAAAACCGACGAAAAGTGTAAGTCGTATTAGCACACCTAGAGAGGTACCGTACTACTCTACGACCTATTCAAATTATTAATTTTTAAAGTGAATATTTAGTTGTAGGTTGGCTACATTTATATATTTTGTTAAATAAAAATTACATAAGTTGTATGAGAGCCCCATTATTATGTTTATTTTATTCTGGTTTTAGTATTTGTTGTTATAGCGGCTACAGGTATACCTACATCATCTGTAAAATTTCAACTGTCTAGCTATCACGGTTCATGAGATACAGCCGATTGACACACAGACTGACAGTGGAGTCTTAGTAATAGTGTCCCGTTTTTGCCCTTTGGGTACGAAATCCTAAAAATCTATCGTTCATATCGAATGAGATAATTAATGCAAATAATTTGACTAGGAATTTAATAGTAGGTATAATGGTAGGTACTGACCTTCACGCAGGCCGCATCTTGGATAGTGTAATAATTCTATACAGTTCAGTACAAATGATCTCGAAACTGTTTAACCTTCCACCTGTAGGTACCTACATTATGGATTGGATTGCAATACCTAAATACTTGATCCTGCACTAAAAAATTAGGAGGAAAAACTGACGAAAAAGTTTCAAGGCTAAAGATCCGAGTCCTGAGTCAAGTACAGAACACATAGTGTTTGAATGTGATGCAGTAGGTAAGCTACCTACGCGAAATAAACTCGATCTCCAGGCCAGTTATGTTTCATCAACTTAGGTATATTTATCTCTCTTAACTTCGTATTTTTATCGGTGTCTTTTCTAGTATTGTTACTTATTTTCAACTTATTGTTTACATAACATGTTCTATCTCTGTATTAGCTTAGGATATCCTCGTAGGAAATGCCTATTTGAAGGTATTAAGTCCGCCTTTGTACGGATTTTTGCTTGTGCACATAGGTAGATGGGTAGGTACTTACTAACAGTTTGTTGGGAATTGAACCTATGGCAGGAGATCATGTTTTATTACCAGTGTTCAGTAGGTAAAGGAACATATGAATAAAAAATTAAAATAAAAATTTAAAAAACCCCCACCGCATAAAAGTTAAACATTTAAAAATTAAAAATAACACTTTAGCCATGAAATTTTACGTAACGTCGGGGTACCCCTTAAGTAAGGAATGTTCCTAGTACTTATTTTAACGGTACCACGACGTTACGTAAAATTTCATGGCTAAAGTGTTATTTTTAACTTTTTAAATGTTTAACTTTTTTGCGGTGAGGGTTTTTTAAATTTTTAATTTAATTTTTATTTTAAAATATTTAAACGCATTAATTTTGTTTTATAGATTATACAGTTATGAGAATTTTTCAGTGCATTGTATGTAGAGTCAAATATCGGTGTGCTGGATAGCCTGGCTGCAGCATCAGCTCATACTGTTGCCATCAGTGCATTGTGTGCAGAATCAAATGCTGGTTGAAATGAATCCAAACATGACATATCTGCTATTATTTTGTCAAGAGTTTACCTCAGTAGGTAAACTGATATCCGACTGGTGTGCTGGATAGCCTGGCTGCAGCATCAACTCACCCTGTTGCCATCAGTGCATTGTGTGCAGAATCAAATGCAGGTTAAAATGAATCCAAATACGACATATCTGCTGTTATTTTGTCAAGAGTCTACCTACTCGTGTGCTGGATAGCCTGGCTGCAGCATCAGCTCATCCTGTTGCCATCAGTGCATTGTGTTGAGAGTCAAATGCTGGTTAAAATGAATCCAAACACGACATTCAAATAAAAAAAACCGCATCTAAATCGGTTCACCCGTTTAGGCGCTACGGTGCCACAGACAGACAGACAGACAGACCGACAGACAGACACACACACATAGCGGTGAAGAGAGAAAGAAAGAAGAAGAAGACTATAAAATGTTGTACCTAGTTTGTTGCAGACTGTACCTAATAATTAAATGTAGGTAATAATATCGGCACAATAAACAGCAGCAGCATTATAATGGCATTTACCAGATTTTAGGATTGGTTAGTATCGTTATCGTAGCTTAAAGAATTCTTTATCTTAATACTACTGAAGTTATAAATGGCGAATCGTATTATTGTTCATATAGTGTAGTTAACAGTTGCATGTCAACATGTTACGTGGAGGGTTGGTAGTGGTCATAGCCACATTTGTCGTTGTGGTGGCCGCCAGGAGCTCTCCCCATGTTGGCTATATTCAGGAATTGCTGAAAAATGTTGATACCCGCTATTCAGATAACCTGACCGAAGATGCAAGCTTAGATGTGGTAAGAGTTGTGTTAAAAACCAAAATATGGTAGTTCCACTCCTGGGTTTACATCTCAATCAATCAAAAGTCTTTATTCAAACTAGGCTGAGAATCAGCACTTTATGAACGTAAAAAAAAATACATAAGACATTCCCCCAAAAACGCCCCACCCTTCGCCACTTCCTAGTGTTTTTGCTGGGAAGAAGTGGCGGAACAAAATCCCCATCTATCTATTCATCCATAGCATAAGTGCGAGGTAGTGTTTTATCCCATTCCGTTTCTTTTTACTCTATCAATAGTATTATGTTATCTAGTTTTAAATAAGTCATAGTTTGGTCACGTTGCGAGGATGAATGAAAGGCGACTGACGAAAGGCAGATGTAAAGTGGTAACGCCACCGACGCTCTGGGAGGGGGTGCCCTAGACTGTAGACAGACCTTACAGGTGAGGTTCTTCAGAAAGGTCAGGTGCGTAGTAGTACTCGTAACCGGAGTAGGTTTTTGTATGACTACATGTATGGACGTAAACGAAGCAAATAAAGTAGGCACATTTGTAAGAATCGTTTCAGATGGCGCTGCCCTCGTTCTATGCTGGAAATAATGTACCTGCCTACTAATGTTTCTATTATTTCAGCCAGATCTCATTAGAAAATATAATTATCCAGTGGAAGTTCACAACGTAACGACCGAGGATGGCTACATATTGCAAATGCACCGCATCCCTTACGGACGTGACGCTAACAATGTACCCAATCAAGTGAAACCTGTCGTGTTCGTGATGCATGGTTTACTTTGTTCTTCAGCTGATTTTGTTTTAATGGGCCCTGGCTCTGGTTTAGGTAAAAATTATTTGAAAAGACCTATGAATTTACTTCAAATGATAATTATTACTTATCCATTTTGATCTGTAAACTCATTTTGTACCTACCTACATAGGTACGTTTACCTATTTCTAATTATAATGTTGTAGTATAATATTAACTACGATATAAATAACATCATAACTGCCTTCCCTTATGTATCCCCAAAAGTTTTTATTGTTGCACCTATAGTACACACGGCTATAACACATCAAGCTATAAATTTCCAGTTTACAGTGACCTCACATTGTACCGAAATCCAACTCGAGATCAGCTTATACAAGAAATATATAGCTTGATGTGTAGCCGTGTGTAGCTATACCCACATTTCGCCAGTTAAATCTTCTCTTTACAGCGTACATCCTCGCCGAGGAAGGATTCGACGTCTGGTTGGGTAATGCCCGCGGTAACTACTACTCTCGAAAACACGTCACCTTGAACCCTGACGCTGTACTGAACACAGCATTCTGGAAGTTCTCCTATGATGAAATTGGAAACATAGACTTACCGACCATGATTGACTATGTGTTGGATGTGTCTGGAGTAGAGAAGCTGCACTATGTGGGTCACTCGCAGGGCACTACGTCTTTCTTTGTCATGGGATCCATGCAAACGGCTTATAACGACAAGATTATTTCAATGCACGCACTGGCTCCTGTAGCTTACATGGCACATAATGAAAATCTGCTTTTGAATGCGGTGGCACCTTTTTCTAATGATATTGAAGTAAGTAAATACTTAATACAAAGATAAGTATACGTACCTAAATTTCACCTTAAGTAATTTGGCTTGAATTTGATTATACCTACTTACTTTTTTTTAAGAGCATATCTGCCTTGGTCGGTGTCGGTGAGTTTTTACCTCACTCTACTATATTCACCTGGGCTGGCGAGGAGTTATGTCGTGATCAAGTTGTATTCCAACCAATATGCAGTAACATTCTGTTTTTGATCGGCGGCTGGGACGAAGCCCAACTTAACACGGCAAGTATAGAATAATTCAAAATTTCTTCAATAGGTACTTAGGTATTGGAAATCCTGTATTACGAATCAGATGTGTATTCATTTTTGCAGACCATGATGCCCGTTATCTTTGGTCACACACCAGCTGGTTCCTCAGTGAGACAGCTGGCACACTACGGCCAAGGAATCGCCGAAAAAGGCTTCCGTCGCTACGACCAGGGAACTTCACTAGCTAATTTAATTAAGTATGGATCCACCACTCCTCCATCTTATGATTTATCAAAAGTAACCGCACCTGTGTTTCTTCACTATTCAAACGGTGACCCTTTGGCGGAAGTCGAAGACGTTGACAGACTATTTAGTGAACTGGGTAGCCAGACATTAGACAGGTATCTGGTCCCATTGAACAGCTTCAGTCATATCGATTACATGTATGGCATTGATGCTAAGGAATTAGTTTACGATAAAGTTATCAGCCTAATTAAAGCCATGGACGCTAGCTAATACATGAATGTCGGTATTACCTTGAACTTCAACTACCACCGAGTAATAAATTTGATTCTGTTATTAATTACTAAGAGCTTAATAAATAGAGGACTTGAGTTGTATTTTATTTCATTCAGCAGCGTATACCTTAGAACCTTCCACAGGACAGACATAAATTAAAATAACAGCTTTATCATTATGAAGATATTTTATTCAGATAAAACACGTAATAGTGCCAAAAACCGGATGTAGGTAAAGGATTATTTATTTTATGTTGCCACCGAAAAGATTTAAGTACCTAATTAGTGTGTGCTATATCTACCATACGGTATTGCCTAATTTGCTGCTAGCCTAGAGCTAAATGTTTTATTTTATTTTTATTTATTAAGATCTCCAACAAAGAATACACCTTACGTGCTATTTTATAGAGTATAGAACGATCATCTATGTTGATGGTTGTTTGTGGCCTTTGGAGGGTTTAAACTTTGCTCACCTAGAGACCAGACCAGAGGCGAGACCAGACTTAAATGGCCTTCAGAGGTTGCATTTTTAACGATTTATTAAACTGAAAAGTTAATTATCTACATCAGTTTGTTTTCGATCACTTTGATCATCTATCTAGTTACTTACTTTAATGACTTACACAAAAGAATGTGAGGTGGTGGTTTGGTAACAAGACTTAATCGAGCTCAACAATTCTAGCACCTTCCACCAAATAGTTAAAATTGACATTTTATTATTCCTAAAGAAGTATAAGAGCTACTTAGTAGACGTTTGCAGAAAAGTTTTAGAGTTACCAAAACCGAAATTGCAAGAGCGAGGCAAGCGAGAGAGCTGAAAAGTTCTAGGGTCTCGCTTCGGACGTTAGTTTTTAATTTCACAATTAATACAGAAGTAAGAGTCTTGACTTTCTAGAGTATTGGGTGGTCCGACTCGGGCAGAGTATGCAGAATAGCCTAAACGAAATATTTTTGATGAGATGAATGAAAAAAGTTAACGACCTACCATGAATAAAATTCTTACAGCAGGTGTGAGCCGCTACCGCCTACCACACGTCACACCAGCTGACGCACTTTTATATAGGTAGACTTAGATAATAAACTTTTGATACTTCATAGAAATGAAAATCTTTTAACTGTTTTATACTGAAAATAGTTATTAAAAAGATACATTTAATAAATATATATATACAAAATGGTAACAGAATAAACGCACTAGTCTAAAAAATCGGCTGTTCAGTACCTACATTTTGTCAAGTTACATAAATGGACCTACTGAATAGTTGTTTTTGTTTGCGAGTTAAAGTTGTTTAAAATAATAATGAGTAAAGTACCTTATTCAATTAGCGCGTTCTTCTTGTTATCCTGTTGTTAGTAACCTAACCAGGTGTAATGCCGCCCATGGGCTTCTGACTTAGCATCACATGCATGCCAGTTTCCTGGCGATGTTTTCCTTCGCCGTTTTTGAAGCAAGTGATAGTTATACAAAACGCACATGCATCCGAAAAGCCAGAAGTGCGTGCCTTGGGATCGAACTCGAGACCTATGATTTGGCAATCCGCCGGTCACACAACGAGCCTATCACTGCTGCTATTAGTGCGCGTATGTGTTAGATTACTGCGTTTTTTCTGTTACATGTTGTACTTATATGTTGTGTGAACGAACTACACTTATTTTCTTGAATAAGTATAAAGATTTATTGAAAGATAAACTAGTCAAAATTAATTTCAGATGTACCGTAAATTGTGTATCTATTCAATTATTCATAGGTAAATTGATTATATTATTTATGTTCACAACACTAAGCAAACCAATCCACTGAGAAACAAGAGATAAGATTGGGATTATAAATTATTTAAGGTCGTGTCTAATACACATGGAAGTGCTCCTATTTCCGCCACTTCCAAAAAGTGATCTATATTGATAAGCGGATAAAGCAAAGTACCTATCGACTTCACCATTGTTTGTAACAAATTCATCTGTAGTGTTACCAACCACCCAGGTCAACATACTTGCAGAAATTATATTCGCTCTACAAATATTGCATTACAAGACTGCAATTTTTTATTTTTCTTGAATGGGCAACCCCAGCAATTGTTTACATTGATAAAAAAAAACAATGTTCTACCGTAATCGTAGTAGTTATAACAATTTCTTACAAGTTAGCATCGCATACCTACTAATAGTGCCGCAAGGCTATCGAGCCTTGCGGCACTATTAGTAGAAATTTAATATCTACTTCAAAAAGTGACTAGGTAAGTAGGTCTCTATTAAAAGGAAACACAAATATTAACATAGTTAAGTTAGTCGGTGGAACTTGCTAAATTAGTTTGAATGCAAGTCAACAAGATCGTTGTAGCTGTTTATAAATAACAGTACACAATGTCGATTAATGCCGAAGGGACAGCAATAATTGCATCCTCCTTAGGAGGTGACGACTGACGACGAGATTGATGATTTACGATGATGCTTAATTTAAATTTGTATCAAAATGTCTGTAAACACAAAAAAAGACATTGGACTAAGTTAAATGGACAATAAAAATAAATTGGTTGTCTGTAAAGTCGGTTTACCGACGATAGCTTAATGTGACAACGTCATAACAAAACATTTGCTTGCTCGTGCAGCGCTTTCGCTTCGATCGTAACGTTACAATGAGCGCGAGCGTAACGTTGCAACCGGCGTTCATCGATTTATTAGACGTTGTCACGTCGCCGTCGGTAAAAAAAATAGACAAGAATACACAAAGATCATTGGACACATTTGTCACAAGAATGATTAAACAAAACTTTCCTTACTCAATCTGAGCACTGAATTCAATGTTTTGGCCAATTTTTTTAGGGATTCAAGTCATGGTGAGACTTCCATAAAGAGGCAATTTGGTCTGCCGGTAGTGAAGCATATACCTTATTAAATATTTTGCACCTATCAAGACCACACGATAATTGATATATATCAATAAACACGACTTATTATTATGCCATTTACCAGATTTTAGAATTGATTGGTTCTGTTATCGAAGCTTATTGAGTTCTTTATCTGAATATTATACAGAAGCTATAAAAGACGGTTCCTTTTGTTGTTCACAACGAATAGTTACTAACTGCTTGTGAACAATGTTAGGTGGAGGATTGCTAGTGGTTATAGCCACATGTGTCGTGCTGGCAGCAGGCAGGAACTATCCCGAAGCCGACATTCAACATTTGCTAAAGAATGTTAATGCACGTTATTCGGACAATGTATTCGAAGATGCGAACTTAGATGTGGTAAGTGAGAGTGTGCAACAAAATTCAAATTGTTCGTTCTTCTGCAATAATCATAATGTTTCATAAAATTATTTCAGCCCGATCTCATCAGAAAATATCGGTACCCAGTTGAAGTTCACAACGTTACGACAGCAGATGGCTACATATTACAAATGCACCGTATTCCTCACGGACGAGATGCTAACAATGTACCAAACCGAAGAAAACCCGTCGTTTTCGTGATGCATGGTCTACTATGCTCTTCAGCTGATTTTGTTATAATGGGCCCTGGCTCTGGTTTAGGTAAGAATAACAGCAAACAATTTTTTGAAGAGAGCTGTCCAAAAATAACTGTTGTTTAAATTTTATTGGAGGTGGTGCTAGAGACGTAGTTTACCATGAAACCGGAGTGTTTATAAACCTTAATTTATTTTTAATATTTTTTATGACGAAGAGCCAGTTTCACAGGTTAACTATTTACAATTGTTTTCCAGCTTACATCCTTGCTGAGGAAGGATACGACGTGTGGATGGGCAACGCGCGCGGGAATTACTACTCTCGCAAGCACGTCAGATTGAACCCTGATGCTTTACTGAGCACAGCATACTGGAGGTTCTCTTGGGATGAAATTGGAAACATAGACTTGCCTACCATGATTGATTATGCGTTGGAGGTGACTGGAGAACAGAGGATGCACTACGTGGGACACTCACAGGGGACCACAGCTTTCTTCGTGTTGGGGTCGATGCGACCGGCTTATAACGCCAAGATTATTTCAATGCACGCATTGGCACCAGTAGCATATATGGCCAACAATCGAAACCTTCTCTTCAATATTTTGGCACCTTTTTCTAATAATATTGAAGTAAGCACGGGAATGCTTAATTCTCATTTTTATCTGAGTTTGATTTGAGGCGCCATTTCTATGTATTTTCTTTGTTTTTAGAGCCTTGCGGGCATAATCGGCGTCGGTGAGTTTATGCCTCAAAGTATTGTGTTCACATGGGCTGGCCAAGCTTTATGCCGTGATGAAGTAATATTTCAACCATTATGCAGTAACATTTTGTTTTTGATTGGTGGATGGAACGAAGACCAACATAACTCGGTAAGTAGAGCAAACACGCTCTGATAATTGGTATATTACCATTATCAACTGCACATTGATAGCCCCAAGATTTCCTCTATTGAATAAAGCTAACTGCACTAGATCATTAGGCTTTATCGGTCATCTGTTTGACTGTTCTACTAATAATGTGCTCGACCCACTGCCTCTTGAAGTTTGGCAGTTCATTTTCGTTGTATAGGCATTTGCTTCATCAGCAAATCGTTTAATATCTTATTATATCTCGTTGGAAACTCTGAACTTATTAGCCCTCTATATTACCTTCCCTCTACATTACCTTATTTTATTTGTATTTTGGATTTCTACAAGTTATAAATCTACCTATGATTGTATTGCAGACTATGATGCCCGCTATCTTCGGTCACACACCTGCCGGTTCGTCAGTAAGACAGCTCGCACACTACGGTCAAGGAATCTCTGGAAAAGCCTTCCGTCGCTACGACCAAGGATCTCGGCTAGCTAACCAGAGGGAGTACGGATCTTTTAGTCCTCCGCGTTATGATTTATCTAAAGTAACCACACCAGTGTTCCTTCATTACTCTGACAGCGACCCGTTGGCACATGTCAATGATGTAGATAGATTGTTCAGAGAACTAGGTAGACCGATAGGTAAGTTCCGGGTACCGATGCGGAGCTTTAGTCATATTGATTTCATGTATGGCATTAATGCAAGGGAATTAGTTTACAACAGAGTCATCAATCTTATTAAATCCATGGATATCAATGGTTTAGACGATGATATATAATCGACCAATGCTACCAAGTACACGGAATTACAGACTATCAAAAACTAATACTGTTTTTTGTTTCAACACGAATGTGACTGTTCGCCATGCTGAAATTAATCGTTTAAAATATCGTATCGAAGGCTGATAGCTAATACTTAGATAACGAACTATCAATACCTACACACACAGACGAAAACAGATTATTTAAATACTTACTGACTATTAAGTAGGTTGCGGATGTCTGGCGTCAGGCACCAACTTTATTCTGTTCTGACACAGCTCCGCGAGAAGTAAAGATTGCAGCCGGCCTTTGCATATTTTTTACACACATCTTTTTAGAACTCTGTGTTCACTAAATGTACAACGCAATAGAATGAGAAATAGTTGGTTGGTAGGTAGGTTGGTCAATTTATTTATTTAAAATAATTGTAAAAATATTGCACCTGTAGCGACATCTATCTCGCCACATACGAACTATCCTACATCGCGGTATCAAAGTTATCCGCGCAATTTGAACGTATACAAGTTCCCGACAACAACCGTCGGGCAGTAGTTAGTCCACCAGACACAACACCCGTCTGGTCGGAGGATCCTCCCTTTTCAATGGTGGATGAGGAACTTTACACCCTGTTCCTCATATCTCCAAACACCTATAGAAATATATTGGTAGTTCGAATGAATTTCAAAACACAATTTTACCGATATAACATATACAAAAAGTAGCAAATTGTATATGGTAAGCCGTTTCGAAAATATACCATGACATGGAATAAAACAATGTGAAGAAAATAGTCACGTCGCTGTACTGCGTCTAAGATGTGAGTAGACTGGGCATAGTTGTAACAGGGTACAGTTCTAAAAACTCAAATATTTCAATAACTGTAACCGTAGGTAAGTGACGGGATCAGAGACAAACATTTGGGTTACTGAAAACTGAACACAATAATCAGTGATGTGTGTGGTAAAAAAAAGTTTATTTGAGAAAAATTTCAACAATATAACTTTTTATTGATGTAATTAAACTTGTAATGGCTTGCATTGCATAGGTAATTTATGTTACTGATAAGTTTTTGTTCATTTATGTTGTTTCACCACTGTGTTCGTTTTATTTCAAAGAAAAGGTACAAAGTCATGTGTGTGTGTGTGTGTGTGTGCTTCTAATGACATAATTGTTATTACTTTATCAGAATCTCTATAATGACGAAAATGAATAACTGTCAGAAAATGTACATCAGGCTTTTCAAAGCAAATCAAAAACGACAACTGCCTTCGAGTTGTTTCGTTGTGCAAATATATACATTTTAGAATATCCGTATAAAATTTAAATGGTATTTCAATGAGTGAAATTGAAACTGAAATTATTACTTTAGTTGTAGTAATAAAATTGATATCATAATTTAAATGGAATTCGTCACTACACCAATCCACAAATTTGCTGAAGCTCACGGTCACAGACTACATCTACACGTGAAAGTTGACCACAGACCTAGTGCGTAGGTTAACTAAACCTTTTAAAATATTGTAGTGTTCAAAAAGTTTGAAAAATAGTAAAAATGTTGTGCTATACATATAACAAATGGACATAGTGTTTTTTTATCCTAAAAAGTGCTACAGACTTGAGCAAATTCATGCTGTTCTTAGTTTTTAAAAAATCATCACGTAACTTATTAAGTTAGAATTTAATTGCTTATTAGTCTTTTAGGCGAGATCGTAATTAATTATTAAGAATGTTGTTCTTACTAGTATAGTATTAAAAAACTATTAAAATGTTCTAAAGCTGAGTCAATAAGGTAAGGTAAAAAATGCCTAAGGCATTAAGTCCACCTTTGTACAGTTTTTACTAAAATAAATAATTTCAATACGTAAATAAATATTAAATATAACGAGCAGTAGAGAACTGTTACATCTCTACCCAGTCTACCTTACGACAGACTAAGGCGGAACTTATAACAAACGGAAGCAAGTAGTATGACATCACAAACTTTTTATTACGGATGATTCAATCCAACTTCAGCTTGTTTATGCACGTAGTTGAACTCATCCTTCCACATAGCGGTGTTGATGTAAAAGTTAGTTGTAGTTAATTATTATAACTAGCCTAGTTTTTCCATTTTCACGCTTGTATTTCTCGAAGGGAAAGGCAGAGGTGTAGTTACCTACACAGTACACCCACATTTTGTCAAGTTAAGTCCCATGTAATGGGGGGCAAGCCTATTGCCATTAATCAGACACAAATCCAGACTCCGGACTGCTACTGAAAAAATTTAGATGGAAAAGTCAATAACTTTTTGTCCAACCCGGAGATCAAACCCGGGTCTCATTGCAACTGCTAGACCAACGAAGGCAGTCACTGATTTTTCCTCTGCAAGGCAAAGATTTCCCTTCTTTCTCTTTCTAGGGCTATTTGGGACCAGTTCTTAGCGAAGGTGTCTAGCTCAAGCTGCCGTCTACGTCTAGGCTTGCCGCGATGACGTTTGCCATGTAATCAGACTCATCGGGCGATACGTTTGGCCCATTGGTCATCTGTATTTTAGATAATATTTTAAAACTAGCCATTTGCTGGCTATTATCTATTAAAATGGAAGGGATGCTAATATCTCAACGTCACTAACACTTATAGATAAAAAAGAACAAAAAGGTTTTTTTTAGCCTTGCTAGCTTATTACGGCTTTAACTCCTTAGGGTTTTGTATTCTTAACACTCTTTATAGAACATCCGGATAGCGGTTGTCACGTAGCAGTATGTTCATAAATGTTTACGAAATGTAAAGTAAATAGGTAGGTACCCACCCAATATTAAGCTTCTCTTCTAAGAAAAGTACAACATTGATAGGAATGTTTACCCACTCAATAAAATGAATTCAAGGAAATAATTACCCGAACGCCTACACCCGGTATCCCGTTGCACGGGTGCGAATTATAAATAGTACTGGGTAAGTTGGGACTGGTGCTGCTGAATTCTGTTATCAAATTGAACGCTAATCAAAACTTTTGAATTATGTTTTAATGTTATTGGCGAATTCGACACTAGGAAACAAGTTTATTATAATTATTATGTGGCGTGAGATATATTTTTTCTATGATGATGATGATACACGTGGCCCAAAATATAAAAAAAAATGTGTATGAGTTAAGAAAAACGTTCAGAAGAACGTTACATTACTTCAAAATTTCTCCCATACATCGATAAAAAAGTTTAACTTCAAAAATTACTAACCTATCTCCTTTGTTTCATATTTTTGTCATTTAAAAAATAGTTGATTATTTAATGCATGATTATTATTAGTTACGTGTAAAGGTTCTCTCCCACTAGCGCGTAATTATCGGATACTTTATTGCGATGTGCGTTCTGATTCTTTGCACACAGCTGCGTTTTTATCAGATATTTCGAAGGTATAAGAATATGAGTCGATAAACCTAAATGATTGAGGTAGGTACTAGTTACTAATTACTAGTACCCTACGTTATTAACCCTATAATAGCATGTCTTAGATCACATGCGTCATAACAGAGTACAAAATATCCCACTTCTATTACGTCTTTATTATCACAGCAATGTATAACTTTTTGGTCGTCCTAATACAAAATGTATTGAAAACAGATATCGCGATAACGCATCCGAGCCTTTGCGTATGTTCATGCACATACGTCATGTCGTTAATCAGTCACGCACGCTCACGTCTCAGAGTTACGTTAAAGTCGTAAGATGTTGTCTACACACAGACCAGTCACATCAGTCGACGTCGCGTCACCAGCAAGTCAAAACTTGTACTCCTACGAACGAAAGACAAGTGTACAAAAAAAAAATAAGCTGTCAAAAAGTAGCTGACGCGTTCAAGCGCGGATCCAGGCCCCATAAAAGGTGGTTGTGGTCACGGCCCACGGCATCTCTAAAATTCGTCAAGCGCGAGTTGGATTAAGTATTCCCTACGATCGATACATTGCATTCATTAAAAGGAAATGTTTTTAGCGCCACAAGATTATGGCACTTATTTGTTCTGTAAATTAATGCATATATGTATCTACAAATATTTTCGAATTCAAAATTTAGCAATACTTTTATATGAGGGTGCGAGGATCATCACTGTACATCACAATATTATGAACTGAAAGCCTGAATAAACACGATTTATATCGACATCTCAATTAAACATAAACGAAAGTTAAAGTGCTTCCACGAGCTAACAGTAGGTAACTAACAAGAATGTAAGCGAGCTCGAATATTTTGCGCACTCCGCCTCAGATGGGTTTTGAGAAGGGCGCAGCTACGGACTAGACGTCTAGGCCGACAGCCGTCGTGCGACTTTAAAGTGAGTGAATAATTTTTCTCTGATTAGGACACCATAGCATATTTTTAAAATCTCATTGAATTCAAGGCGTAGGTATTATACTTATATATTGCAAGAGCACCCGATGAAAATCAGAGTGAGCAAAGCGAGCTCGAAAACTTTTAGCAGTCCTGATTTTTTGTCCTTCCTCAAAGTAGACAATTGCGACCGTTGCGTTGCCCAGGCCCGCTGCACACAGCACAACTATGATTTGTAGAACATCATATTTATGTATCCAAAAGATTGTAAAAAAATGTCGTCCACCTCTTAGTGTGGATTATGTGCCATCGCGAGTTGGATTCAACCACTTGCCTCGCGAGAAAGGCATCCCAAGCAACCCATTTAATAAAAAACTTTTTTGCAAAAAATAAAACCGACTTCAAAAAAAAACACTAAACGGTGTAAAATAACTCTAAATTCGGAAGTCTGTGGCTTTGATGGGTTTGTCTTACTCATGGTGGGCCACCGACTTCCGAATTTAGAGTTATTTTACACCGTTTAGTGTTTTTTTTTGAAGTCGGTTTTATTTTTTGCAAAAAAGTTTTTTATTTTTCCATTTTTAGTTGTTACCATAAAAATATTTGCCATGAATTTATTTTATATTGTTAATTGTTAACAATACATGTCATCATTATAGGATTTTCCACTAATCCCTAATAAATTAAAATTAACATACCTAACTGACGAAATCTAGGTATATTGTACCCTCCTGCGTACCCCTCAGAGCATACAGGCGTGATGATACGTCATTATGTTGTATAAACAATAAACATCCAAGCGATTCCAGCAATCACGACAGATTTGCTGTTTATTTTTGAAGAGTTCCGTTGTATATCTCCGAAGATCAGCACCAGATCTTCACCAAATTAAAATGGGACCACCTCAGGAGTATACTCTTTCAAATAAAAAAAGAATTTTGAGAATCGGTCCACAAGTGGCGGAGAAATCAGGTAACATACATAAAAAAAAAAAAAAAAAAAAAAAAAAAAAATACATACACACGAACATAGAACCTCCTCCTTTTTTGAAAGTCGGTTAAAAAGGAAAGCTGCTGGCGATGTGTGATGGGACTAATTCTCTGGACTGTTTTATAAAATAACTTATTTGAACGGAATATAACTTTTCTTTGTTTAGTTTTCCTAATATAGCCCAAATTCAAATATTTTATTTCCTTAGCAGGATATTGTGTTTTCAGCCCATAATTGGTTCAGCAGCGCCGCAACATAATCCAATAAAAATATTGGTCTATGAAACTCTACTGCAGCATCGGATCGGCATCACCTTACTTTCAGAAGCCGGGCCACGAGCGAGTTTTTACATAAAACCACCCATTTTTAACATTATCTATCAGGTTGAGTCCCAATATTTTAGGCGCTGACTGGACCACTGAAAAGTTAAGCCCTACCCGTTATGAAGGGAAGGCACGTACTTTTTAATCACCACACTTACTCAAGGTGGTTTAGCGATTTCAGACTATAAATAATAAAATAAATAAATATTTCACTAATTTCACACAATGCCATGTAGTCCAAACTAACCATAGCCTGAGCTTGTAATGAGTACTAGACAACTGATAAACATGCTTATATATTTCTAAATACATACATATTATATGTAGATAAATAAAACACATGATACAGAACTTATCATATATATCGTGCTTATCACACAAACATTAGTCTTGGGTGGGAATCGAACCCACGACTTCCGGCATGGCAGTCAAGGCCAGTAATCACTAGACCAACAGGCCTATATGTTCATGTTTCCTCACGATGATTTCTTCACCAATGTTAATAATGTCTAAGATAAACTTAGAAAGTTGCCCAGGGATCAGAGAGCGATGTGCGGAATATATGGATATGCATTTCGTAAACCATCAACTCACCCAATGTCACGCCATGTGGTTCTCCAGTCCCTCTTGAATGAAATACTGACTTTCTCCGGTTACTTACATGTATTTAGTTACGTCCTTTTACCTTTACGTTGATAAGCTTACAATTTGAGAGAACGTAAAGAGCTATTTACTTATAATAGTTTGTACCAATACGACAGAAGAAGAACAAATGAGTGTTGTTAATTAGTTTATAATTACTGCGGATATAAAATCACGGTCTGCACTGCTGTGAATCTGTGATAAGATACCAACTAATTGACGCAGGAACAGCACAATAGATATTGTTTACATATAGTAAAGTTTGCGCACGTAAATGTCGATCTAGTTGATAATTTGTTTATTGTTATAGCTAGTTGGCAGATTTTAGCTTCGATAGTTATTTTGTTATCAAAGCTTAATTCTTTATCTTCTGGTTATAAAAGACGGAACGTAATAATGCTCACAATGAGTTACCAGCTGCATGTGAATAATGTTACGTGTAGGATTGTTAGTGGTCATAGCCACGTGTATCGCCCTGGCAGCAGCCAGGAGCTCTCCCGAAGCTGACAACATTCAGGAATTGCTGAAGAACGTTGACGCACGCTATTCAGATAACGTGTTTGAAGATGCGAATTTAGATGTGGTAAGATATGGTGTTTCATTATTTTGCGCAGATTAAACCTGACTAGTCATTACGATAAAGCCTTCGCCTATCATAACCATCGCAACGACTGAAAATCTACGTCCACCCCTGCTCCAACTCGTGAGTTCGTCGTAATGGAAGTTCAGATCAAAATGCTTGAACAAGAGAAAATCAGGGCGAGACCATGTCCTCTAAAATAGACGAAGACCAAACTGTAGACATCGTAATACTATCCTATCACACAAATTGTTGCTAATAAGGGAATTTGTAAAATGGCTTTATCGTCATATACGCCAATATACCACTATTTGCTTAAATGATAATATTAATCTGTTGGAGATGTTACTACGATCATACAAATTGTCGGTCAAAAGGGAATTGTTTACATATCTTTGTTCGTTTCATACGCTAATTATATCACATGACTAGGCTTATACCAAAGTACCATTCTGTTAGGTAAATGATATTTATTAATTAATTTTATCTCTATTACTTTAGCCCGATCTGATCAGAAAATATCGTTATCCAGTGGAAGTTCACGAGGTAACGACTGAGGATGGCTACATATTGCAAATGCATCGTATCCCCCACGGACGAGACGCTAACAATGTTCCGAATCAAAGAAAACCTGTGGTGTTCTTGATGCACGGTCTACTGTCTTCATCTGCCGATTTAGTCATTATGGGCCCAGGATCTGGTTTAGGTAAGTAATAACACCGATCAACCGCTGCTGGTCTAAATAATTGAAAAAGTGGTTGTTATTAGTCAAACTTAATAACTTTTTGTAGAGGATTACATAATATATATTTTCCAGCTTACATCCTCGCCGAGGAAGGATTTGACGTCTGGATGGGTAACGCGCGCGGTAACTACTACTCCCGCAAGCACGTCAGATTGAACCCTGATGCTATTCTGAGCACGGCATACTGGAGATTCTCTTGGGAAGAAATCGGAAACATAGATTTACCTACCATGATCGATTATGCGTTGGAAGTGTCTGGACAAGAGAGGCTGCACTACGTGGGTCACTCACAAGGCACTACGTCATTCTTCGTGTTGGGATCGATGCGCCCGGAGTATAACGCCAAGATTATTTCAATGCACGCATTGGCACCAGTCGCCTATATGGCTAATAACAGAAGCCTTCTCTTGAGGATTTTGGCATCTTATTCTCATGATATTGAAGTAAGTAAGACTGCACATAAATAAACATTAGTAAAAAACTAACCATAAACAGCCTTCTTAGACTTTCGTTGTTAACTTTTAGAGCATTGCATCTTTGATTGGAATCGGTGAATTCATGCCCAACAGTGTGGTGTACACATGGGCTGGCCAGGCCATGTGCCGTGATGAAGTAGTATTCCAACCAATATGCAGTAACATCATGTTTTTGATTGGAGGATGGAACGAAGACCAACATAACACGGTGAGTTTGTAATAGCAGCTAACACTAACTAATGTAATTGAAAGGCATTCAGAACGTGTGGTATACAAGTATCTGTTTTGATTGCAGACAATGATGCCCGCTATCTTCGGTCACGCACCCGCTGGTGCGTCAGTCAGGCAGTTTGCACACTACGGTCAAGGAATCACTGACAGAGAATTCCGTCGTTACGACCAGGGCTCTCGAACTTCAAATTTTAGAAAGTATGGGTCCTTTAATCCTCCGCGATACGACTTATCTAAAGTAACCACTCCAGTGTTCCTCCATTACTCAGACACCGATCCATTGGCACATGTCAATGATGTAGATAGATTGTTCAGAGAACTAGGTAGACCGATAGGTAAGTTCCGGGTTCCGATGCGCAGCTTCAGTCATATTGATTTTATTTATGGTATCAACGCAAAGGAACTAATTTACAATCGAGTTATTAATCTCATTAAGGCTATGGATGCCAATGCGTTCGAAGGAATAGAAGGAATCGAAGGAATCGAAGCACTCGAAGGAATGGAAAGAATCGAAGATAACGCTTAGTCACTGAACATTTGTCAAAATACTCGTTTTTGTAAATACATTTTCTTTCAAACAGTTTTTGTGTTGTTTTATTTTCATGCTTTTGAGTAAATATGTTATTTAATTCAACCAATACATAAAACCTTTTATTTTTTTCCCCACTTGACAGGTTTTTAAGCAAAAAATATTTGAAGATTTATTAGTGGTGTCAAAAATCGGCCATTTTTTATAATTTTGTTATACCCAATACCACTCTCACAATTAACTCGAACTAAACGACACCTTACAAGCTAGAACCCATCAAGCCGTCTTGGCTCCAGACCAAACTAGTAAATGTACACAAATACACCCTCTTTTTAGTGCAGTTGGGCAAAAAACACTTACACGTCAACGCACTTTAAATAAGGCGCACTCAGTATCATGTCTATAAACCTTCAAGTAGAATGAAGACGGAATCGATACAAAGTGTTAATCGAAGTTTGGTTTGGTAAAGTCACACTTCAACGTTGATCTATCACTTTAGGCCCCTCGCCCACGGCGACTTTTTGTAGCGATGCAGTCGCGCGTTTGGCAAACGCGCGACAGCATCACTTCTAACGCGTGTTAGTCGCATTTGCAACGCGCTACTGCATCGCGATTGTATCGATACAAAAGCGCGACATTCTATAACAACTTTTGAATTTAAGATCATAATTTTTGAGTTGTTTGAATGTTGTTACATGATGTCCACAAAGTAATCTCTGGGTATTAAATGGATGCATCCAATGTTGACGCTGCTTCCGTTGCCTACGGTTCGGCTGCTTACGTAAAAGCAGCACCAAAGGCAACGTGACTAATGTTGCCCCAACGGAGTCCATCTTGCAACTGTACTGATCCAAGGTATTTTTGTATCGTAACTGCATAGCGACCGAATCGCGTTTGCATCGCGACTGAATCTGGACCCGTGGGCGCGGGCACACAGCTAGCGACTGCTTCGCGTCTGTATCGATGCTACGCGCGAGAGCATCGCGACAGCATCGCTACAAAAAGTCGCCCGTGGGCGAGGGCCCTTACGTTACTTTAGTGCATATCTCTCTGCAGACCATGGATCACCTTTTATCTACATCTATCGCATTGGAATTGATTCTGTAATGGGAGCTGTAAGTATGTATGAAATAAATAAATAAATTATAAAAAAAACTTGCACCGCGTGCCCTCGTGAGGACCTAATGTCAGCGTTAGCGAATGGTATTGCCTGAATATAGGGCCAATAAAAATGTTTTAAAAATAAGAAATGAAAATACCCATTTGCTGAGGAAACTTTGGCCAAGTGATATGTACATGAAAAAAAACAAATGACAGGATTGACATCGCTCATATCAATCTAATTTAATACAATTTTAATTTAATTTAAAATCTTGTTTTTTATCTAAAATGTATCCAATATTAATTAAATTTATAAATATTAATTTATATGGAATGTAATGTCATATTTTATAAGCTGTGGACGCCTTTAACTGACATACTTACACAGAATTGGATGTCTATATAATTTGTACATATATAAAATCATGTAAATATGTCGTTAGATTTCCTTTAAAAAAAAAAATTTTTTTTTTTAATGCTGCCTCCCTTTACATACGTGATCCAGTTAAGTATTGCTGACGACTACTCCAAATTCCAAGTTAATAGTGTTGGTTGGTGTTGGTTAAAAAGCCAGTTGAAGTCGCATCATAGGCATTTCTTTATTACCTGTTTGGTACGGAATCCCAAAAATATACTGCAAAAATAAACATAGCCAATTTTCTTGATATTATTCTGATAACCACTTTTATAATACTGACGAGGCTAAATCCATCTAGGAATAAATAATAATAGTCTATTATCTAGTAACGCAGTACAAACTCGTCGACGTATCTATAGCGGGGTTATAAGCTTGCTGTTTGACAACACTTAACTTTACCATGACCTTGAATTGACTTATCCTATCAATACAAGCTGACGTAATTAGGTAGAAATCGAAGAGATTTAAAATACTATAGTGCGGGCATGTCAAGGAAATGTCATAGAAAAACTTTGATCCCATGTCTCAGTAACGCCATCTAGAATAATATGTGAAAATTGGAGCGGCAGCGGAGCGTACTAAAAAAAACTCATAGACTTGTGTCCAAGCAGGACACAAGTTTCAGACGAAAATTTTGATCGTGATGCCCGGTCTATAGGTATTGAATGTCTTTGGTAGAAATGCACCTAGCTACAGTTAATTGCACGTCACTGGCTACGGCGTAGCGCGTAGCGTTTCGTAGCCACGTAACTCATGTTATAGTATTATTATGGTCAGAGCTATAATTATGTTTGAAATGATTATGACTAAATTATACCAAAATCTAATTCAATTATTATGCTATTGTATACGTATACAACGTAAAACAGCGCAGCGATTTGCAATAAAGCAAATTAATTTGCGAACAAAATTGAATCTAGCAATGTTGTTCACAAATTAATTTAACTAGCACCTGAAGTACCTGAAGTAGAACACAGGAGCACACATATTTTCTAGACATCTATCTTAATACTGTTTACGTGCAAAACCAAGTGACTTAATAGTCTTTACATGAAATAAAATGTTTATGTTGCGCTTTAAAAACAGAATAGTCATGCCATGCCTAAATGATACTCTAATATCTGGGAAATTACGTCTTTGAGCGTCACCAAAAAACCTAGATAGAGACGTATTGCGGGTCATATACCTACAAGAAGTTAGCCACTAAGCTATCATCGTGGATCCATACAAACGTGTGTAGACCGTACATATATAAATACTTGGGCAGAGACGTTTTAGAAGTCGCCGCGGCCAAAGAAGAAGCTTGATACGTTTGTACTGCGGTTACCTACACACGACCCTTGCTGCGGTAATTAGATAGGATCTTTATGACGTACGAACAAAACAGTAGCTGTTATGTATATAGTATATATACCAGTCATTAAGTACGTCGGTGAGTCACGGAACTATAGTTCCGTGACTCACCGACGTACACAAGATAATATAAACGTTATTAAGGCGTTATCCAGATTTTAGCATTGATTATTATCTTTATATCGTTATCGAAGCTTAACCTTTATCTCGAATCTTCGGAAGTTATAAAACATGGAATCTGCTATTGTTTACGTTGAGTTGTTACTAGCTACATGTGAACAATGTTACGTGGAGGGTTTTTGGTGGTCATAGCCACCTTTGTTGGTCTCGCGACCGCCAGGAGGTCTCCTCAAGCTGACAGCACTGAGAAATGGTTGAACAGCATGGATACGCGTTACTCAGATAATGTTTTTGAAGATGCGCTCTTGGATGTGGTGAGTTGGAAGTTTATTTTGGTGTGCCAGTCGTCATCATCGGTCTAGCCAAACTATGTTGGAGTACGCTACCAGTTACCTGAATACCAGCGGTGTACAGACGCCAGCACGTCAAGTTACCCCCATGTGTCAAATTACTTTGATAGTTTTTCAACTTTATGTCAAACAGAATAAGGTTCATATTCAATTGGGGAAATTTGACACATTGGGGTAACTTGACGTGCTGGCGTCTGTACATGAAGCGGTTGACGCGTGACCCACTTACTGAGATACCCATAAGTAAGACTGGCAACCACAGTTTTCGCTTTCTGACTATCGTATCGACTGTTCAGAGATTTACAAATGTCAGTCAGGACCTTACAATGACTGGTCATCCAACCACGGACTGCCTCATCAAGTGTTCCTTAACGATGAATATCGACCAGGGGCTCGAGTCTGCTATTGCAATCGTGTCTCAATGACCGTTCATTGATCGAGTATTTGTCAACTTTGGCAGTTTTCCTATGGGAAATGTGTCATAAGTTTGACGTTATACGTCAAAAATCGATCATTGACCGGTCATTGAGACACGATTGCAATAGCAAACTCGACCCCCAGTGCGGCTGTACATGCACTTAGGCGCGAGGCCCTCAATTTAAGTAGGTATACCGTTATAAAAACTTAAATTAACTTATGAGTACCTACATTCTGCGTATCGATTTTTTCAGCCTAATCTGATCAGAAAATATCGTTATCCGGTTGAAGTCCACTCTGTTACGACCGAGGATGGCTACATATTGGAATTACACCGTATCCCCCATGGACGGGATGCTAACAATAAACCCAACCAGAAGAAACCAGTGGTGTTTATCATGCACGGGATGCTTACGTCATCTGCCGATTTCGTTATTATGGGACCAGGATCTGGATTGGGTAAGAACCTCTCTCAATTAATATAGAATAGAATACTCTTTATTGTACACTATAAAAACTTACAAATTATTTAACTTTAAGGGGTACGTAGGGTGTTACAATGGGCGGCCTTATCGCTAAAAGCGGTCTCTTACAGACAACCTTTGTATGGACTTGATAGTGGAGGAGAAAAGATGAGTAGGCAGTAGGCCAATTTGGAATTTTGGAGGCTCAGTGAATCTTGATGAGCTTTAAATACGAAGCAACCCATCTATAGACCTTATTTCCATACACGGGACTATTCAAGTAGAGCCGGTTGGAGTGGTTTAGTGGTCGTCAGCCTCACTGCTGAACTTGAGGTCCCGGGTTCGATCTCTGGGTCGGGCAAAGCGTAATTAAGTTCAAGAAAAACTTCCAGACTAAAGTCTGGAGTCCGGATTTGTGCCCGATTGATGGCAATAGGCTCGCTCCCTATTACATGGCACTTTAACGTAATTGGCGAAATTTTGGTGTACTTCAGGTAAACCTCTGCTTAATCTTTCAGGGATAAAAGGCGTGATATTATGTTATTTTTCCAGCATACCTCCTCGCTGAGGAAGGATTCGACGTATGGATGGGTAACGCGCGCGGTAACTACTACTCTCGCAAGCACGTCAGATTGAACCCTGACGCTTTACTGAGCACAGCATTCTGGAAGTTCTCCTGGGAACAAATAGGAAACATGGACTTACCAGCTGTGATCGATTATGTGTTGAATGTGTCTGGAGAAGAGAGGCTGCACTACGTGGGTCACTCACAGGGCACTACTTCTTTCTTCGTGTTGGGGTCGATGCGACCGGAGTATAACGACAAGATTATCTCGATGCATGCCCTAGCACCGGTAGCATACATGGCCCACAACCAAAGTCCCCTACTACGGTTTTTATCTCCACACGCTAATAGAATTGAAGTAAGTTGATCGAAGTGCTTTATAAACTACTAACTGAGCCACACATACTTACATAATTTTGTTATATCTGACAGGGTTTAGGCAGAGTTTTCGTTGAAAGCTCCCAAACAGTTTATTTTTTCCCTACACATCCAACAATATCATCATAGTTTAGCATAAGGTATAGAAAAACTTGACAAACTAAAAGTTTTCTCGAGAACCACTATCCATTCGTGAAAATAACATGAAAATAGGCGCAGTAGTTTTTGTGTTTATCGCGAACAGATAGACAGACGTGGCAGAGGACTTTGTTTTTTTTTAAATGTAGTGGTAGAAATAAATCAAACTGGCTTTCTCTAACGGTTTTTAATATTTCCAGAGCATTGCTTCCTTAATCGGTATTGGCGAATTCTTGCCCAGCAATGAGTTCACTGCGTCGTTTGGGTCAAAGTACTGTCGCGATGGAGCAGCATTCCAACCAATTTGCAGTACATTCATGTTTTTAATGGGAGGATGGAACGTAGAACAACATAACGCGGTAAGTTCCAATTTATTAAAGAAATTAGCTAAAGTCAAAGAGGTGACATGGCATTATTCGGTACTTACATACATTCATGATTTCAGACTATGTTGCCCGTTATTATGGGACATGCACCGGCTGGTATAGCAGTAAGGCAGCTTGCACACTACGGTCAAGGAATAGACGCTGGACACTTCCGTCGCTACGACCAGGGCTCTCGAATATCTAACTACAGGGAGTACGGATCATTCACTCCTCCGCCTTACGACTTATCTAAAATTACTGCTCGTGTGTATCTTCATTATTCAGACAGTGATCCATTGGCACATGTAAACGACGTTGATAGACTGTACAGAGAACTGAGTAGGCCGATCAAGTACAAGGTGCCTATGACCACCTTTAGCCACATCGATTTCATTTATGGCATCAACGCAAAAGAGTTGGTTTATGACTCGGTGATTAATATAATAAAAGACTTAGACGACACTGTATTCGATAATAACCTTTAATCTACAAATGATTTTACTCATACAGTATGTTTTATTGTACGACCAAATACAAAATTCATGCAAACTAGAATTGTGTTGACATTATTTTTCAGTCATCTTTTAACAAAAATACGTGAACAATATACCGCAGAATTTGCAGTATATTCGATATGTGGCTAGATATTACGTATCTTTGTTGTCCAGAAAAAGAGCAACCGGATTCTGCTACGTGCTGGAATGTAGAGAGGCATGAAGATTTTTACTGCAACTGTATCGAACAATATAGGTTGTTAATTAGAAAATTTTGCTATTTATGAATGTTAGTGTGACCTCTATCAATTGGTCTGCCAGACCTTTGTATTCCTGTTTAGGTTTTCAAGCACATGATCGGAGGTGAAACACGATCGCTTTCTTTAATAAAAATACTCACATTGTAATTTTAATCAATGTGAATAGGATATAATTAAATTATTTATTAGAGTGACGAGGTCAGTGCACAGCAATTATAATTATAATACATACATACACATGTACATGGAGTTTGTAGGAACTAAGCACTAACCTGCATCAAGTGTTTACGCGGTCTTTACCAAATCCTTCACCACTGACTGAAAAGTTAGTATTTATTGAATAAATCATAGATAATAATACACTAACAATAGGACCTCATCAAATCAATGTCATTGATAGATCATGTCGTTGGAAAAATCATAAGTCAAGTTTTACAAGGTTTTTGAGTACAGCTTGGCAAAAAAGAGTAGAAAATAATGGAGGCGCCACTGTGCTGTTCGTATGGCAACCCGTTGCAACCGAATAGCGTACTGACTTAATCTTGATACTTAGCAATTTTTTTTTTAGACAAAGTAACAATATATTCGTAACCTGCATAAGTATATTTTTTTAAATCAGTAAGTAATTAGTAGTAGTTTCATTGAACAAGGACAAGTTCTCGACACGCAACTGATTACTTACCTAAAAATAAATATTTGGGTAAATACTCCTGACTTTACAACATTGTTTAGGAATTATAAAAATAAAACATCATATTGTTTGACCTAATTCTTTATTCCATACTTTAATCTAGTAAATCGTCGTCCTTCAAATAGTCCACCCTGACCACATCCATGTCATGGCTAGAGCTAGCCGCAAACTCATCTGAGTCATGTTCGGGTTCAGAGGTGCTGCTTCTATCATTTTCTAGATTTATGACTAATCGCTCTATTTCCTCGTTCACAGTTAGTTTTTTTCCCAGTAATCCTTTTCTATTTTTATTACATGTTAGCACGAGTTCTTACTATCCTCTTCGGTAATAGCTTCGAATGCACGTTTAGCTGCTTCCTGTAAAGACGAAATATTTCATTTATGTCTAACAGTATTAAAAGTAAAACATTTTGTTTACATGCTGTTAATAAGCCAGATGTAGAAAATACCCTTTTGTTTATTTACTTCCAGCACGAGTTTTCTTAGAAAACGCTAACAGATTTCCCTAAATTAAATAATAGATTTAGATTTAATTTTTAGACCAGGACACGTATATAAAATCATTTATTTTACATTTCTAATGCAAACGATAAAACAAATAATTCTAGACCTTGATATCACACATAAAGTATAAGTTGAGTAGAAATTGAATTTTCATTCACTTAAAAATCAAGTCACCAAAGTATCAATTAATCTCGGCGCGCTATACCAGAGAATGCAGAAAAAATGTAAACATAACCTATGTGCTCGACATTTATTGTTTTAAATTTCTAGTTATTCCTTATGCCAGCAAATTAATATAGCTTTGTATTCATCAATTAACACTTGATTTACCTAAAATCAACAAAACAAACTCTTACATACCTGTATTATAAGCAGAACTTTAGAAAACATTGTTACCTTTAGAAAGAATAGTTTGGGCCTCATGTTCCGCCAGATATCGCCTGTACACCTTATAAATGACCTCCCTGCTAGCACTCCGAATGGTTTTATTCATTATTCTTCACTTTTTACGTTTATTAATCAACGTTTATTGGACGAAATTAAAATTTTACGAAATCGTGAACTTTGTTTATTATGAGATGTCATTATTTTGAAAATGTTGCCAACAGACAAAAATTTAGTTCCGTTTCTACACTTTTTTGCCAAGCTGTAAGTGCTAAATTATTTGTATTGTGTTTGTTTCAAAATGATTTAAAATAATGAATACAAATAAAACAAATAAAAAAATTAAATTTAAAATTTAAAAAACCCCCATCGCAAAAAAGTAAAACATTTAAAAAGTTAAAAATAACACTTTAGCCATGAAATTTTACTTCACGTCGGGGTACCGCTTAAGTAAGGAATGTTCCCAGTACTTGTAGGTATGTAGGTAGGTACTTATTTCAACGGTACCCCGACGTTACGTAAAATTTCATGGCTAAAGTGTTATTTTTAACTTTTTAAATGTTTTACTTTTTTGCGATGGGGGTTTTTTAAATTTTAAATTTAATTTTTATTTTAAATTTTTTAAACGCATTAATTTTGTTTTATAGAGTTTACAGTTATGAGAATTATTCAGTGCATTGTATATAGAGTCAAATGCTGGTTAAAACGAATCCAAATACGACATATCTGCTATTATTTTGTTAAGAGTCTACCTACTGGTGTGCTGGATAGCCTGGCTGCAGCATCAGCTCATCCTGTTGCCATCAGTGCATTGTGTTTAGAATCAAATGCTGGTTGAAATGAATCCAAACACGACCTATCTGCTATTATTCTGTCAAGAGTCTACCTACTGGTGTGCTGAATAGCCTGGCTGCAGAATCAGCTCATCCTGTTGCCATCACGGCATTGTGTGCAGAATCAAATGCTGGTTGAAATGAATCCAAACACGACATATCTGCTATTATTTTATCAAGAGTCTACCTACTGGTGTGCTGGATAGCCTGGCTGCAGCATTAGCTCACCCAGTTGCCATTAGTGCATTGTGTGCAGAATCAAATGTAGGTTAAAATGAATCCAAACACGACATATCTGCTGCTATTTTCCCAAGAGTGTATTAGTCTGCTAGATATCCTGGCTGCATCAGACCAAATACACCATAATGTTGCTTATTAATATTATACACATGGGTGTTTGAAATTTTAAGACACACATATGCTTGTGAGTAAAGTTAATACCCAAAAGACGTCTAAAACAGCAACGGTAGCTAACACAAAAGAGCTGATAACCTTGAAACGGCTGAACCGATTTTGATGAATTATGTCTAAGAACCATCGCAAGAAGCCCTGCTTTCAAATAAATAAAACCGCATCTAAATCGGTTCACCCGTTTGGGCGCTACGGTGCCACAGACAGACAGACAGACAGACAGACAGACAGACAGACACACACACATAGCGGTGAAACTTATAACACCCCTCTTTTTGCGTCGGGGGTTAAAAAAGACTTAGGTGTGTTAATATGTGGTACACCATACAAAAAGAATGTGATACTAGCAGACGTGAACATACCATATAAATTCTCAATAGATAGAAATCGGAATACTTTGTTTTTCTGTATAAACGCTGATGAATTTTCGGATCAAAGCTTTCAGTCGGTGGCGTTAAACCTCAACACAGGGTTGGCCTCTATTATACCTGGAATTCGTAATGGGTTTGCGAGTGCGGTGGATCAGGCGACCGGTGACGTATACGTCGGAGGGAGTGACGGAATATACAAATACAATTACTGTACCGAAGACGTTGAGAAGCCAGCCCTAGTCCGCAAGACAGATATCTTTGATATGTATTTCAATGACCAACTGTACTACGTAGATACAGCCAAACAGAACCTGTACGTGTATAAAGACAGTATAAGTTGTTTGGTGCCAGAGGCAAAGGGACATCTAATTCAGCACTTTGTTATCGACGCTAATAGTGATTTATATTTCATTAATCCAACTGGGTTGTTTTTATTAAAGAAGGGCTTTAGATCACCGGCACTAATTTACAGTAATGACATAAGTATTCGTGGAGCTACTACTGATGCGTTTGGGACACCATTTTTCATAGCACGTAATGGAATATATTCCATTGACAAAGAAAGCAAACAGTTGGTGATGACACTAAAAGTGGATAACGGCTACGGGTTAGCATTCGATAAAAGCAATAACATGATTTATAGTGACGAACGTACTGTCCGCAGGTTAGTTCCTTATTAAATGAAAGCTACAGTTGTATAAACCTACTTAAGAACTTCAAATTGTATTATTGCGGAATAAATTAGCGACTGTTATACCTACTGGAAGCTAGATGTTAACTGAATCGTAACTTAAAAGCCCAACCGCTGGCACGGAGTGGCAACTTGATAAAGTGATTGTGAACATTTTGATTTTTGACTCAGTAGAGCGGAATATTGAGCTTTAGTCAGACACGTTTAGAATTGCAAATAGACTAATAGCCGGCACCTTTATTAACTTGGTTAATTCATACATTTTGATGCCCTTCGACTAATAAGTTGTGATATAATTTTCATTGAAACATTCTCCAACAAATGTATGAAATGATTGAATTGTAATACATTCTGAAGGTTGAAATGATTTCAAAGGGCATTACTTACGCGCATACTGTAAGTGGTAAAATGAAATGTAATTTATATTCTTGGAGAGTCCAGCTGCGAGCCCGGGGCCGGGGGGACTGCGGTACGCTCCCGGCGGAAAATGTAGAATGACACAAATGGAAATAAATGAATCTTGGTTTCGGTAATTTCGATATTAACAGTCCTTTCCATCCTATTTAGGTATACGGGCTTAATGACAAGAGCTCTTAAATTAATTACCTTGTGCATTAGAGAGTGTTAAGAATGCATAATGAAATTAATTCTTAACATAAGTACTTAGGGTTATTTGGTATTCCTGAATCGTGTGCCAAAGTTTTGGCTATTTGTTATAAAAGGCGAAAAGTACTAAACGCCAAGAATAGGCCATTACTTTGACAATACAAAATAATAATAAATTATTAATCCGTGTAGATTATAAATTTAGAAGCAATGGGCATTTCAACACATAAACAACAACGTCCAAAATTATGACGAAAAATAAAATTATTTGTTTTGGTGTTGAAACGACATGATAAGTAATAAACGGTTATGATTGACTTACTAACTGTTACGTCACTTGTGTATAAACATACTGTATATAAACATCTATCTGTCATCGCTCGATTCGATTTACTCTCCAATGTTGACATCACTCGACCAACTCGAACACCACATTGCTGTAACAAACGATTTGGCAGTGTATATCGTAATGGTTATTCTAGTTTTAACGAAATATTCAAAATGCATAAAAATAAAATTATTTCACGGAACTTTAATACCACTTAGTAATGTGAAATGGGTTTTAGAAATTAGGCAAATATTATGAAACATGTCCAAGATCCTGTCCTGTCCTGATTTGAAACCGTTAAAATCATAAGATTGCCGAAGAATAATCTTAAATTGCCAAACATTTTTATAATATGAATCAACAGCTTATCATAATTAATTGATCTGACTGGTTGTAAGTACCGCGATCTCTTCGACGCCACCTTTCTTTTATAACGAGCTTATGATTATGACATTGATAATGTTCATTAAGGGTAAAAAAACATCAAAGGAAAAAAACATGAGTCATGATGATGACATTATCATCCGTAATTAATTAATCGATCAGATTAGATATTATCTACATGCTAAATTACCTGCGATGTAATTAATTTGCGATAGATCACTGTTCAAAACAATATTAAATGCGTATGTTGTGTGAACAGCAGGTCGTTCCAACTCACCACGCGAGTCACTCGTTAACGTCTTAGCCTGATAGATTGATCCGATTCCGTGATTGATGGTTAGTTCACTTTGTTTAAATTAAAATGCTTTCTAAAACGGCGGGTGTTGCTTTTGTTGCCTATTCCAATCGAATTCGAGCAACCGGAAGACACGCTGTTAAAGAATGGAATTAAGAGAGAATTATGATCAAATTATTACGAGTTTGATAAGAAAAGAGGCTTATCGTGATTCAGTGCGTGATGAGAATTGTAATAAATTCGCTTTGACTAAAACCGGTAATATTACACGCAGACCATTTTCAGGAGCTTATTCAGGCTTTAACTATCACATATTTAACGCTACTAGGTCATGTTGAAGTAGTTTATTAGGGTCGTTTCATAAAAAGGGGTCCTCAAAGACTACTCAAAATATAGGTAAAGGTAAGTAATGTGTAATCCCAATATAATGTAAGTATTTTGGAGTGCCATATGTGTCCCAAGACGGGTTCGGTAAGGGTCGGTAGCCCGAGGCGGAGGCAATAGGCTCCGGGCCTGTGATCGGGGAGTATGTTGTCGTTGACTTGTTCCGCGCCGATGACACTGCCAGTGAATGGGCAGTTTCCTTTGAGAAAGATAAACATAATAATACTTTGGGAAATACATGTGGGTTCCGTCGTTGCCATCCATGCATAACTTACTATGAATACTCGTAAGTGCCAGCTGGCTCCGCTCTAGGTCGAGGTTGCCTGATGTATGAACAATTAATGTTAGCATAATATCTCTCTTCGATTCCCTAAAGGGTTAGGTAGAGGTGTAACAATAGTGCATCCACATTCTGCTAGTTATATTTATATGCCATGTTATAATGGGTGAGCCTATTACCTTCAAACGGGCACAAATTAAGACTCGGAGCGGCTACTGAGTAATTCCAGAGAGAAAAATCCATTAACACAATATCCGACCCGGGAATCGAACCTAATACCTCGCCCTTGGCAGTTGCGCGTACAACCACTAAATCAACAAGGCACTGTTTGGGCAATTGTACAGTACAAAAGCATTATGGGTTGGCATCGTGTTTTCTATTGAAACTCTACTAAATCAAAGTCAGTGTTATAATGCCAATGTGCAGTCGATTGTACACATGATTAAATATATTAACGCGGTAGAAACTGTATTTGTCGTTTCTTTGGGATTACTAAGCTAAGATTTTTCGAAATACCATTATGAACTAGAAATAATTTTGTGTAAGGCAACAGTGTTTCTTGAGATTTTTCTCCGATAAAGGTGTCTTCATAATAATTACATAACTATATTAGTAAGACGTCTAAGAAACTACGTCTTCTTATAGCTTACATAAATATTTGACGTAGGTTCTTACGACAGTTCGCAAAAACACTACCATTACTATCGGGTATCTGAAATCTTGATTATGATAAGGTACCTAGATAATAAGTAGTTTACACTATTATTCATAGGCTTGACAACAAATTCTCAAATAGGTATAAAAGTTAATTTTCCTTGTTTATCTGGAATTCTGATTAAGACATTCATATTCTCATTAGAATATGAATTAAGGCCTTAAGGAAGCCATACCTTTAATAATAAAAGTTGTGTTAACAGCTAAGTGAATGTCTTTAATATAACTACTGGAACTATTATCCTTAGAAGCTCTTTACAACAATAAGTTGTATGGGTACATGATATAAAAAATAAAACTGCAGACCATAGAAGTATTGAGTATATCTATTTTACATACATACATACATAAACTCACGCCTTTTTCCCATGGGGGTAGGCAGAAACTACAGAGCGCCATATGCTACGATTCTTACATACTTCTTTTGCTTCGTTTACATTCATACATGTTGTCATACACACACGCCGGTTGCGAGTACTACGCACCTGACCTTTCTGAAGAACCTCACCAATAAGGTCTATGTATCTCCTTCTAGGGCGTCCCCTCCCGGCGTTCCCACTTACATCTGCCTTGTAAATACCTTTCGTTAGTCGCCTTTCATCCATCCTTTCAACGTGACCAAACCATCTAAGCATACTCTTTTCAATTTTTGTTATATCTTATATATATAATCTATTTTAGTTATGCCTATAAAGGCTTTCTTCAGTAGGTAAGTAAATACTATACTACGTTCGTAGTTAACTATACTTCATTAACAATAGCATTATACAAAAGTTAATACGGTTATTTTTAATGCACACTTTGTAACGAAAGTACAATGAAGTATGTCACATTATTACGATCTAAGCCGAATTTATTATAATCTATTTTCAAAGCAGCTGACACACTTAGTTGTTGTAACCATTGCACCAATTTATTTTAAGGAATGATGTGGATTTCATTTTGTTATATTATTCAATCTCAGTTGACAATTACAATGTCAATGATAAAAACCTCAAAGAAGCAGGGATGAACAATACATGAACACGTTCTTCGTTTCACTATTATTTTTCTAAGTTAAAAAAAAAACAAATTAAATAACAAGTGTTTTCATTTATCTTTAAAATAAAATGTTCTGCATTCCTGCTTCTACGAGTCTATTTTTTCAAATTCTAATAAATGAAATGTAGTGTTCATTGTTAAAGAGGATTATATAAAGCAGGATCATAAATCGCCTCAGAAACGTTACGCGACAAAAGCTTCAGAGTTTCATGAAGCTTTTATTCAATGGCGCTGTAGGGCATTCGCTGAGAGAATCCTACACTGGCTCCACATCGAGATTGAATGAACTGCCCCACAGAGCTTAGAGAAAAAGTACGTATTTACGGAGGAAAATTACATTAAAACCACTCTGTAGTCTCCTAATACCCAGCAATTTTCACTACGTTAACTTAAGTCCACGATAAATATAATTAAAGAAAGGTTTTCTTTTCTAACGTTTTCTTTAGCGGTTTCTTTTGCAGGCCAAAAGACAATGCCAAAAATTGTATGAACCTGTGTCCCAGGCTGTACATAAATGAAATCTATGTAATTTAATAGTAAAGATCTTCTACAACAAAAGTATAAAAGGCGCATATTGCTCAGCAGTCGTGGACAAAAGTTATAAAGGTTTAAAGAAACCGTTTTTGTACCTACCGGCTAAAGTATTTTTATGTTTATTGTAAGCATTAAGGTATAAACATGTTTAGATATCTGTTCCAGGCATTAATATACACAGTGTATTCGTTTTAAAGCACTGGGAGGGCATTATTTTTCAAAGTAAATCTATTATGGTTAGTACCATTTGTAGACAGAATATTTTGTGACATAATGACATTTGACGTTTGATCGAAGACTTGAGTGTTGCCAAAATAAAAGTAAAATAATGTTAGATATGAATGCTCAGATTATTTTAAACTTTTAATCTAACAATATTACAGTTCGATTTATGGATAAGAAAACATAAAACACTAATAATAATGTATTACGTTTTAGGTTACGCTAACTTACAAATATTTAACATTTTAGGCCAGGTATGTGTTAAGATAGTTTTTCCCTGTTTTGCTTGTTGTTAATATTATATGGCAATGTTGAGGGTACTTTCAAGTGAAATAAAAAGAAAGATACTTTTTATTGTGAGTTTTTTCCACGTCTGGTATGGAATGTTAGTTATCTTCTAAAATTCGTATCTTATTTTATTACAAGTATTTGTATTACAATGATCTCTGTACACTTTGGGGCACAAATTGGCATTCTCCAATTACTGTTATTAATTACTGTTTAGACACCGTCTTAACTTTTTTGTAGATTAACTTTCATGCGATTTGAGTACTTAGCAGACAAAAACCATACCACGTAAAACACTAAAATAATAACTTACAATAAGTAACTAATAAAATTTTGGTTTGTACCGATAGTGATAAAATATTTCAAATTGTACGAGGCATTTTCATGAGTTATTAAATTCTAGAAAAACTACCCTATCACATTACTAAAAATACTATCATCCACCAACATTTCAACAATGTTGAGGTCAGTGTCTATTATAACCGGACACAGCGGAAACCAGTGTTTAACGTGGAACAACTGCATATAAAACCTCCTAACCTAGTTACTGAGACACAATCCCTTTTTAACCGACTTCAAAAAAAGGAGGAGGTTCTCAATTCGGTTGTATGTTTTTTTTTTTTTTTTTTCTTTAGGGTTTGTTACCTCAGTACTCCGTCATTTATGAACCGATTTTCAAAATTCTTCTTTTATTTGATAGGGTATACAAACAGATTGGTCCCATTTGTATCAAAACTCATATCTGATGAGGGAACCCCGATGAATTGAGGGAACTCCTCAAAAAATATAGGTACACACGCACCGATTCCCACATTTTCAGTAACAAATCAAGCATTTTCATTTGGAAAGTATCATTTGCTGAAGAAAAACTGATGAAGAAGACAGGCAACGGAACTCTTCAACGCATAACAGCAAATTATTCGCAATTGCTATTCTCAGATGTCTATGCTGAGCTTTTGTATTTCCATAACATAACATTACGCCTATCTATTTTAAAAGGGGCCCGGCAGAGATGTACAGATTAATGTTTAGAAAGAACTACTTTTGCAATTGTTGACCGATTTCAATGATTCTTTCAAGTATTGAAAGACTTTCTTTACATACGCAGAAACTAAATAATATTGCAAAATAAAAACTTTTTTACTAAAAAAACAACCGACTTCTTAAAAAACACTAACAGGTGAAAAATAACTCCTGTTGCGGAAGTCGGTGGCCAATAATGAACGAAAACCAGCAAAGCCACAGACTTCCGAAACTGGAGTTATTTTTCACCCGTCAGTGTTTTGTAGGAATAATGTTCCCACTTTTAGGCGTCAGGCTGCCAAAGGTCCGACCCCGTAGAACACCAAAGTGTCACTTAGGTGGTCAACGGTTAACTTTCTATATCACTGCTTCACCTAGGTGTTCCACCATGGGTATTTATCCAAATCAATCTACCAGTAGTTTCCCTGATTGATGAACTAAGAGTATTGTATGACAAAATGTCAGAAAGGTATTTAAGAATTGCAGCTGGGACCAGCTGCTTCCGAGATGTGCATTCCAAGTCGCGGTGTGGTCTCGGTAAGTTAAGAATATTTCCCATCCTCGAATCGACTTCAGCGAACGTAGCTTGTAGGTACTTTAATCGACCCAAGCGGTGTTATGGTTTCGCTAAAAGTCCCACTTCCATAAATAAATGTCGTAAAAACATTATTGATAACAGACAGCTACCTCGCAGATCAATCTATCTATGATGTTGTTGCGGTGTTTTGTAATGAAAAATATGGCCTTGTTTATCTTTCAACGAAAGCTGTAACGGACTGTCACTCCACTTGCAAGCTTAGGTTAATCAATTAAGATCGAAACTCAATTTTACGTCTTTCATTGTCAGTGTTGTTTTTTTGAAACCTTAAAATATTCTGCGTTGCATATACCTACCTACAGAAGATGAACCTGGATTTAAAAGTAAGAAAATATATAAGAAATTTGTCCTTTTTTAATTATTGCGTCTTCTTCTTTTTCACTAGGATTTTAATGCTTACACTAGGCTACCTAATCATGTAATTATTGCGTGTAATACATATTTTTAACGCGAAAAAATATCCAATACCCTGTGTTTGGCGTAAACGCGTCAAGGATTTGTTTGGTCAAGGTCTAAGGCGTTACGTAGCCCTTAAAAGCGTTAGCTTGATTGCGAATTCATTTCGTGAGAAGCAATCTTTTACTCGCAAGTAGATTTCAGTGAAAAGTTAGTCGATGGAGCTTATTATAATTCAGCGGGTGCCGGGAGGCGCGGTCAGCGGCGAGGCGAGTCTCGCGGACGCCGCCTCCTCGGAACTAAATAGCCGGCACGTGGCCGAATGACGTGATCATGTGCATACTGTGAAATATTCCGTTTTCATGACCTAGTATAATGTTTATTCATCATATTTCTCGAGCTGCTGAACGTCTTATGTGTAACATTTAACTCATCCACACTTCTCTTTGATACATTTAGTTGCGGGCTCTTTAAGCTGTTGATAATTTCTCCAGGATCGATCGGGCCTCTTTAACTCCATACTTTTCTAATTCTCACAAATTCACAAATCTTTATTGCATACCATAATGTGTTAAAAGTTGGTGAGAAAAATTATAATGGATACAAATAAATATAAAAAAAAAAAATAACAATATTAATTTATGTATCAATGTAAATATCAATATCTTTCAAGAGTTGCGCTGGTGGGTAAACTTACCTTCTCCAAATGTTAATGAAAGATACATATATTTAATGAAATATTTCAGAAATTCTCAGAATCTGGAAATGTCTGTAATATTCCATTAAATACATTGTCATCCCTTAACATTTCGGGGAAGGTAATGACAGCGGTTGAAACACTCGAATATTTACCCTGGTTCGGGGATGATGTGGTGGAAAACGTCATAAATATCTCATTCATTATTGACCGACGACATGGACCTGCAGCTTTTCGACATGGTGTTGTTTTTTTACTGACTGGAAATTATAAACAAAAACCGACATCTTTTTAACCTTGTTAGAGTCGAGATTAGAAAGTCCTACTAAATAAAGATATTGTAACCAGGAAATTCTGCTCATCACCAAAATAACAAACTTTTACTTATCAACAAGGCTAAGGCTGATACCGAAGCTCGTTGAAATGTTAGTGGACGCGTTACTCTAAGAAACTTTATAAAAAAATACAAGGGTTTCTTAGAAGCATACATAGGGAGCAGGTTGGTACCGATATTAGCATATTAAAGTGATCTGCATATAAATACCCTGTCTTACCAGCTCCTGCGACAAGCTTCGCGAGCGACAAGTTATTGAATAGACTTGGAAAGGGTTGATTAAGAAAAGTCTAACTAAATAGGGTACATTAAATATAAATCTATCAAGTAGTAAGTAGGCAATAATTAACTTTGTATTGCATACAAAAGCAACTAGGCATATAATCGCTGATAGCGATAACACCCACCAACACTGCTTATTGCATCACTCTTATTTTATAATGTAGGTACGACTATGTTTTACATAATTGGCGAAATGTGGGTGTACTACAGGTACAACATTCGGGGCAAGCGCAATATTATGTTATATGACTATGTTCTCTTATTTTACAACATTATTTTTGGTTTTTACAAGACCCGAAAAGGGGGTGACCGTTAGGATGACAAAACCAAACGAGCTATTATGTCCTTGAGACTAGGTGCACTATTATATACCTATTTGCTACTATTAACTGCCTATTGTGAAAATTTTTATACCTTTGCGTAAAGAAAGATTTCAAAGAAATTCTTTGCTCCTTGATTTATTTTGATATATTTCTTTCAAATAGTAGCAAATAGGTATTAAATAGTGCAAATGGTCCCAAGGTCATAACTCGTTTGGTCCAGTCATCCTGACGGTCACGAAAAAGGGTTGTTGTACTTTGTTGTACTCATCTCTATGAAAAACTTTGACTGTGGGACGAACCCTGCAATTGCAAATTAAAAAATAATTTCTATTAAAAATAAATTGTGTATGTTGTTTGGTCTATAATAAAAAGTACTATATTTACTTATTTATTATGTCAGTAAGGCCCTAATTCAATGGTAAGGCCTCATTTTTTTCGATTTCTTAACATGTTCCTTGACTACCGAATATTATTCTACGCAGCGAAACATGCAACTGGCAGGTTTTTCATTTCCACCGACAGCCGAGTTTATTGATTGATCGAAAGCCATTACGCCCTCTACCCACACCTGCTAAGGATGTAGGTACATCGGCAATACCTGTGACTTTACTTTGATGGAGTGTTTTCAAAAGATTTCATACAAACCTTCACTCCCTATTAGCTTCAACATAAACACTAAGCCGACATACCTATTATTTTATCTTAAAGTAGGTAAATGTTTATCTCATCGACGGAGACGGTCGATTTTTACATACAAAAAATACGACGTAATTCATTGCTTGATTCTGCTTGAATGGCTTGAAAGCTTTTTTGAAAAATTTACAACTTATAACTTACTCTTTAGATGTTTTCGCGTCTACGTACAAGGATGATATTAAAACACCGGAAACATGAGCCTTTAGCGTTGCACATAGCCATGAAACGATTGCCGATCGCGTCATGCTCTCCAGACACCCCATCGTCTATTTAGCTGTTTATAAAGTCATATAACATTGTACGCAATGTTAATGTCGAAAGGAAGAAAAATCTAAGTAGGTAATCCGCCTGAAAACTTGTTTTCCTAGTAGGATTTGTTAAGCGAACAAATATATTTTTACGAAGAATATCTAAAAGCATGGTAAATTATATGAGAGCAGTTTTTAAATAACATTAAAGCGTTTTTCTTCTTAAACTGTTTGATAAATTGATAGTTGTTTACTAGTGTGTGGAGTTCAATCGAAACGTTTTGTTGACGCTTCCCGTGACCCAAAGGCTGGTTACTATTTTAACCAGAGTCTAAGCATCGCCGTTGAACGTGCTATGCCGCCAATCTTTTGAGCACTATACCAGTCGACAGCGATGTGAATGAATTATAAGACGTTTTAGAATTGTGTGTTGTTAGGTTTAGTTAGTGCTTTGTTGTCTAACGATTTACTAATATGGCCGAATTACTATCATACTATAAGTTTTATATATGGATTTGGTCGTCAGCCGTTCGCTGTGTTTGTAACTTTAGGCTTTTATCCTTCTTGCTTCATTAAACCATATTGTATGAGACCATTCACATTCTGAACCCATATTAAATTATTCCCAAAAACAAAAAGTTTAAAATGTCTTTAAACCACCATTCTTTCTTCAAGTATTGAGGTTCAAACAATATCTTATCAAGAGATAAAGATGAATATCATAGTATAAGTACTAGATAGTAGGCGCTTGATTGAAAAAACAATCTGTGAATTGAGTATTTATCAGAAAAATATGAAAGTCATACCTATTTCATAACTGCGCATTACAACTTCGTCGGTGTTATTTGTCAAGGTCTAAATAGAAAATAGAATAAAATAATAATATAATAATAATATACTTTTCGTACCACTTGCTCAAAAAAGTGACATTCTATGCCACAAAAAGCGAACATAACAATAGTCATTTTTAATCTGTTAAAAACAGGGAAAGAAAATTGTACTGGATTTCATTCATCCCCTAGGGAGAGAATGTGATTTAAATTTGGAATACGTACCGAAATTTATACTGAACTACATCTGTGTTTACACCATTGGATTGTATAAGCATTATACATCTTTTTGAAAAAGGAATACGAATTTAATATGCAGTTATGATTATTAATTAAATAAAATTACGAAAACCGACGAGGCCGTATGAGCTTGATGCCTTTGCTTTTCCGACAAATAAATATTAATCTAGGAATTTGCTGCGTTTTTGTTGTCTTTAAATATATAAACGTTAAGTTTTTTTTTAAATTTATTTTTATAAATAAGTTAATGTTCTAAAAATGCGTTTACTTTTAATTGTCATTATTTTTAATAAATGCTTATCTCATATTATTATTGTGTTAATTTTTTCGCAAATGGTACGAAAAGTAGAGTATTTTCCTCGGTGATAAAGCTGTCTTAGTCTTGGGTGAACTTAAATCCCTCGCTACACTCAGAACTCGTCTTAAATCCCTCGCTTCGCTCGTGATTTAAGTTTTTAACACCCTCGCTGCGCTCGGGAGTAAACCTCGAGTCCTTCGTTACGCTCGCGATTTTAATCGTCACCCGCGACAGAAGACACTGCTTTATCCCCTTGGTTAATAATCTACTATTTCGTACCACTTGCTCAAAAAAGTGTCATTCTATGCCACAAAAAGCGAACATAACAATAGTCATTTTTAATCTGTTAAAAACAGGGAAAGAAAATTGTACTGGATTTCATTCATCCCCTAGGGAGAGAATGTGATTTAAATTTGGAATACTTACCGAAATTTATACTGAACTACATTACACCATTGAGTTTGTTATAAAGCATTACACATCTTTTTGAAAAAGGAATACGCATTTATTACGCAGTTATGATTATTAATTAAATAAAAATACGAAAACCGACGAGGCCGTAGGTATGAGCTTGATGCCTTTGCTTTTCCGACAAAAAAATATTAATCTAGGAATTTGCCGTGTTTTTGTTTTCTTCAAATCATGGAGCAAACAACCGGGTTGTTTGAAGACACTGCTTTATCCCTTTGGTTAATAATCTACTATTATTTACTTTTATTACCATAGTCTGCAATAGTCTTACTCCAGTAGGTTTTCCTTGGATGCACTTGTGTAGTGCATTCAGGGAAAGTCTGCGGTTGGTGCCTCATTTCATTAAAGACGACAATGGGCCTCTGCGAGTTGGCTTCGGCTCCTTGTACGCCTTCCAAAAGTCCGGAACCCAAGGTTCCGAGAAATAAAAGCAAATAATAATATAATGATATAATATAATGTAAAAAGAATATTAACTATAAGATCTGGTTGATAGGTACTGTAGGTATCTATCAGTATCCATCTTTTTTATTTATTTTTTAAATTACTGATAGGCTCGCGTTTGATCAATATCTCCCCTAATGGTAAGCGATGATGTAGTCGACAATAAAGCACGCTTGCCTAGAAGTAACCTATTCACTCTTGACTTAAAGACCCCTAGGTTGTAGGAAACACCGATTGCCGCAGGGAATTCCAGTTCTTAGCTGTACGCACAATGAAGGTATTCCTAAAAACGTTAAGTACGTATAGGTGGGATGGGATGTACACGATGCACCGGTGGCGCTGAGGCTCACGTCTAGTGGTCTGATCTCGCCATCATCAGCACTGCACAGCTTCCTCTTTGATCCAGTCTACGCTAGTTGAATGCAACTGAAAATTACTACTACTGAGTTTTTATTTTTTATGGTGTACAATAAATATATATACAGCATGTATTCTATTCTTCTAGACTTAACACGAAACAGTACCTATCAGACCTCCATACCCCAGATATTAGACAATGATACCCATTGGCGAGACTCTAGTTCAGACGTTCAGGCTCTTGACAAACCGTAACTACTCTCGAAAGAACGACAGCTGATGTAGACAGAAAGGACCAGCAATATAACGTGCTTTCCGAGACAGGACCAACCTCGGAAAACGCTGCTTAGCCACGAAAACCGACCAGTGATTACTAATTAATGTTGTATGTAATGGATTTATTTATTTTTGGAATTATAATTTAATCTAGTTTTAAGTAAAATCAATCTGTTCGACACAATTACGTTATATATTGGGTCTAAATAAAGATACTACTACTACTACTTAGCCCCAAGCCATCTAACGACAATCATATTTATCTCTGAGATTTTGAAATAAAGCGTAATTTATTCTCTTCCTCTTCCAACAAGCACGTATTTTTGTGATTAATTCAGAGTCCCTAACAACTCCGCACTTACTCGTATAACTGAATCATAAACCTCAAACATGGACTCTAATTACATTTGGAATGCATAATGTAGTGTAGGAAGCGACATATCCTGTCGAGATCTAATTATTTAGTTAGTTGGAGACACGAGTTAACACAATAACCCGCTGCAGTGAGCCCTTGACCGCAAACAACCCTGCTTTATAACGATCACGGAACCACGACCTAACTAATAATCTAATTTATTATCTTGTTACCTCCTCACCTTTGCCCTCCCGTATGACGGCATTCTCTGTTTACTGAAAATTTATTTATGAATTATCTGTAAATTATTACAACCGACTTCATAAAAAAAACTAAATGGTGTAAAATAACTCTAGTTTCGGATGTATGTGGCTTCGATTGTTTTATTTCATTCATTATATAGGCCACCGACTTCCGAAACCAGAGTAACGTTCACCTGTTAGTGTTTTTTTATGAAGTCAGTTGTATTTTTTTTGTAGAAAAGCTATTATGTTTCCCATTTTTAGTTTCTTTGTCTCTGCAGCTGATTTAATATTTTCCATTGTTTTGATATTACAAACAAACTACTGAACCGATTTCAATCAAATTCAAATGGGGCTTCACGGTAAGTATACTCTCTCAAACAAAAAAGTTTTTTTCAAATCAGTTTAGAAACGAGAGATTTATAAGATAACACACATAAAAATAATACAGCCAAATTGTGAAACTCTTCCTTAAGTATTTGTAAGTCAGTTAAAATAGGAAGCGTCGTGTGTCCGAAATTCAGTAGGTACTTATCCAGTCTTCTGCTTAGCGAACCGAAAATTCCATAGAAAAAGTATAAGAGCCTTAGGATATTCTCTTCACAAAGTTGATAGTTAGGTACTAGAGATTCTCTTTTTATATAGATTTACAGTTCCGATCATCTTTTTATGTAGATCTATTAAGCCATTGTTATGAACCCAGTATTTTTTTTATCAGGCTTTCATTATGATACCATGGAAACTATTACGTAGGCAACCGCTGCAAGATTTCTAACCACTCAAAATCTTGGATGGCAAAACCAACCATGGCGTTGAGTACAAAATCGTCGGCAATGGAAAGTTTGAATTATATTTAAACAAATTCAATCAGAAAAGGTTATGACTGTTAACCATGATTGTAAACCTGCAGCCTAGTAGTTAGACTACAAGTGAGTATGTAGTGATTCTGGCAGATAAATCCCGATATTCTCTTACAACGTCATTGGTCCCTTCCGCTATCCTAACTTATATAAGAGCTCGCAGTTGTTTCCGTTTGCTCAAACAATAGTACGGGACCTACCTACAATCCTACAAACTTTCACAACGTACAGGATGTTGTCTCGTAGAAATTGATCAAGAGGCGGTAAACTTTATTATAAATTTTACTCCGGTTTTTTCATTTGATTAAATTATCAACAAATATCTGAAAAATAACAATAAACTAATCAATTAATTGCAGACATAGTTCGCGCAGTGATAGTTATACGTACCTACAGTGAGATTGTGATGGCGAAAAACTACTCTTTAATTTAGTGCTGTTGTAGCTGAATGTGCTTTGCCATCTCACTAAGAAAATATACAAGAGTAACGGCCGGAAAGGTGGGCCTTCTAACGGGATGCTTGAAGATCAACGCCTAGCCTCCTGCCTTGTCTTAACCGCGGAGATTCTGCGGCCGTTGTTATAGCGCGGATCCGACATCAGCTAGAACCTCGAGTTTTTTACATTTGTTATTATGATTTCACTACTTTAAATAATGCAAACACGATGTATGTGTAATCTACAGCAGCCACCACCAGTTCGTTGACCCAGTATAGAATGGTGCAAAGAAGCTATTGATTTATTTTAGAATTATTTTATTAATTTTGCTCCATTAGTGTAATTGCTGTACGGCGTTCTGATGCGAGGGTAAATAAATAAATTATGAAGATGTTTGAAGCGAAACTTTTCTTTAGTTTTTTAAATCTATCCATCACTCATTGTTTTGGAATACATGACGGAGAATAAAAAAACTTTTTTACAAAAAAACAACCGTCTTACCGTCCGTTAGTCTTTAAAATTTTCGTTCAAAACTTGTGTGTCCTGGTCCTAGTGGACACATCAAGCCTATGATATTAGTACGCTCCGCTGCCACTCCATAATATTCATTAATATTATTATAGATGCCGTTACTGAGACATGGGATCAAAGTTTTTCAATCTTTTTGCTCGAAACCATTCAAAGTAAACAATAAGAGCGAAGTTTCACTGCAATATTTTTCTCATTTCATCTGAGATTTTTTGATCATTCAATGGAGACTTGAAGGGATTCTATAATTTATCTCGAGTCTGTGAAAGCAGATAGATCCGCAGGCAGTCGTGCCATTTCGTGATAAGTTTCATAAAGTTTGTTAACGAGGAAACTAGTCTCAACCGCTTTATAAACTAGGGTTATTGATTGAAGTGTCATATAACTATGGGGCCATTAAAACCTAGTAACTATCTAACTGAACTGTAATCCCATTAGCAGGTCGAAGTTGCGTCAGGAGTTAATTATCAACACATTGTGATCATTATTTATGTGTAGGGCCTTGAAAGGACGTAGGTATGGCTTTAGCAGTTAAGGTACGCAGTATGTGGAAGCAAATGTGTTTAAAAGCACAAAAAGTCTTTTAGAGATTTGAGCAAGTAGCGTAGTTCTGCTGTAGGTATCTCGTTTAAGTACGTAACTAAAGTCAAAGTTACCCAGGACTATACGCATTAGCAAAAACAGGAATTTTCCTGTTTTAAGCTAATGCTGAATTTTGTAGTTAACAAAAAAAACAAGCTTTAACATGCTTTTGCATCGATACCAAAAGTGTATGCAATCAAAATCAAAACTCATATAATTATTCATAACTTGAATAATTATATGAGTTTTGATTTTGATTGCATTGACAATCAGAACTTTTGAACGTCAAAAGTAGATAAGACACTCCCCCTTCACGATTTTCTAATGTGTTTTGCTGGGAAGAAGAAACTTGTGGCGGAACAAACTCCCCAGCAACCTGTCTGATGTCAATGTATCGCTCAATCGGTTGAGGATAACTGGTTTAATTCAGTTTCCAGATTTGCCTCAAGCATATTACCACAGTATAAATATTAATACAGTAGGAAGACGCCTTTGATCTCTGGAAGAATGCCGACAACTTCTACACGCGTTAGACTTGAATAATACCTCCCGCACTACGAACATCGGTTTGTTCGCAGTGCGGGAGCAGCTTTCCCGCGTCTCGCTCCTCACAGCCCGCACGATTGCCCTGTCTAGACAGCTTCGTCGGACGACTGTATGTTTTTAGACTGTGATATTACCTTACAACGCAACTAAACAAAACGCTTGAAAGAAAAAAAAAACTATTCCTGGCCCAGGTACCTACACAGTACTGTAAAATAAAAAAAATAGTAACACTAATGAAATAGTTTTAAATATGGTAACGGTTATGGTTGGCTTATAATAACTTTTTGAATTAAGAAATTAGTAGTCGCGTCAACACGGTTTGTAACTTATGTTACTTATGCTGAAGGCTTAACTAACATGTAAACAACTGTATTAAACACCAAACTCACATTACATAAATTTTGATCAACCGCCCCGTAGGTTTCGTAGTCGTAAGTGTTAACGCTGAGCGTATGGGCCTCAGTTCGATTGCCGGAAAAAAAGCGCAAGTGAAGGTACACCTCAGTACAGCCGTGATGTTATTTCCATGTTATGATATTATTTTATACTTATGGTACAGTATTGTTAAATAAAACATTAATATCATTTTATTTTTAGAGTTTATTAAAGCCAGGAACACAAGTGTCAATAGTACATACAACTTCAATCATGTTTTAGAATGAATCAGTTCCAGAATGCAGTGGTTTTATTTAGGTTTAGCGGGTTACTATAAATTACACAATTGAAATGTGGAATGGGTACATCGATATCAACACTAATGTTTTCTTATATTTCTATAAAGGATTTGCATAACAACAATAACACACATTAAATTATACATTTATTGAAGGATAAATTAGACAAGCAGATGACGGTTTTGTAGCTAGACATGTGACATGACTGTATGATATGCATTTTAGATCATAGTAGAATCGCCAAATCTTTCTCGACCACTCTCTGCTTAAAAGGTGGTAGTGAAAAGTAGAATTCTTATAAAAGTTTTTGTATATAATGATTTTATATAAAACAAGTCGATCAACGCTGGCACATGACTTCTTTTATCAGTTTTTTATACTTTATAAAATATATATAGACTTTGAATAAAATATGTTGTTTTCGAACAGCCTATTTTAAATAATTGACTTTTGGAATGGTCTTGTTTAGTCAAAAGATCATAAATTTTGTTTTCATAGTGCCTATTAAATGTACAAATATAGGTTTTACCAACGTATCTAAAACTGCATGACATAGCGGTACTGCATCGATCACTAAGTTTGGCGTCTCGACGCGGTCCAGCAATGCGCAGGTATAAAGTTTAATATATATATCTTAGTTAGACGCTAAAAGCTCAGCGATATGGTTAGGGTAGCACTGGATATGACATTTCGAGGTTTCTATTAGGTTCGGAGTAGGTATCCATCAATCACAATTTCTACTACAGTGTGCTGGTAAGTAGGTACACAGGAGCGCAGAAAGTTTACAACATCATCATTATTATACGTATGGTTTTCTTATATCTTATTGAATAATTTTACGGTCACACATTAATTTAAAATTAAGATTTTGAATTATATCTAATGTGGCTAACCGGACCCTTGTTGTTTGTTAATATTCCATTTCGGTTCTTTCATTCTAGTAAGTTATGTTGCGTGTAACACCACTGCACTGAGAGGCTGCCTACTACTTTATAACTTGGATCTTCTGAAGTTCTCTTACATAACAAATCTGCCACGTCTTTTCTTTAGCCAATCACGAATCATTCTCTTCTTTCAAATACAAATCTGTCTCACTTACTCTTAGCTTTAACGTTCCTTTATACTAATTGTTACATGTATAAAGTAGGTATATATAATATTCATTTGCTAATTTAAAACATCAATACATCATCTATTACATTAATATACTTGTATACACAGTGTACATACGACACGTATAGTTATAAAATATTTCTCATACAATTAAATCTAACGATGAAAAATCAGTCGTCGAAGACAATGCATTCCATATATATTATAATACATTTAAAATTATATATTCATTAAGTAATAGATGCGACGGTTGTTAATAAAAAGCTCGTTTTATGTGCATAAAGTTTTATAAAAAATTTGTATACGATATATTTTTAAAATATTTATTTTTACCAATCCTCGAGCTGTGAATTACGCACCATTGTGGTAACCAATCAATTAAATCAACTCTGATATCATATTAGGATGTATGTAACATATTGTTATTGACATACAAATTTTAAGTTAATATAATAATAAAGCTTTTAAGCTTCAGTTTCTGTATTCTAAAATATTATGTATGAATGAATCAGAGTATTTATACAATCAGCAAAGTTAAGGCAGCAAAACATCGAAACATCAACATCTAAGAATAAATATAAATAATGATTCATCGCTTTTTCTCAGCAAACACTGATTTGATACTGTTAATTATATACTAAACATTGATATTTCCAGAGGATCAAAAACTATTTGAGTGACATGCCATTATGTTACGTTAGTTGAAATACGACTATATATTGATATACAATAATATACTGTTGACAAAGCTACTGTATTTTAACAAGTAACACCATAATTTTTTTTTGGTTGATTATGTGCGCAACAGTAAAGTCCATGTAAAAGAAGAAGGCATGTGGGGAGCAGCAGCACGTATGAAATTTCTAACAACGGGCCTTAAAGTACTTGGTCGGGAACTTCTAATAGAGACTAACGACTAGGGACATATAAGCTCCGAGGGTGCGTACTAATTCTATACACATATAAAATGCATTGAAATTACACATACACAATACTTTACACATACATATTCTCTCATGAGTAGAAGAATTACACAGTCTTTGTATTATTTCATATGTTAATACTGATGACTTTTATACATCTTAATCATAATAAATAGGTGTGTACTCAACAAATTATTTTTTATTTAAAAAATATCGAATTCCTTTTGTGTAAATTTTTTGTATATATTGTCAACATTTTAATGGACGTTGTGCGTAAATAGAATTAACGAAATAAGTATAGTAAAAAAAAGATACTGGAAACTTGTCAGACGACTTACTGCTCAGCGAATCTTAACTTTTGTTTCTTGACGAAGTCTATGGCCAGTTTATCTGTGGTGCGTGACTCCAGAATTTGTATGATCGGATGATCTGTAAGCAAAGTTACCATAAAGTATTTGGAGCTGTAAACACAATCATATCCAGAGTCTTTATTTTTGTCTCTTCAAAGAGTATTAACATTTTAATTTAGCGTGACTGAGAGTTATTGAACTGAATATAATGAGAAGACGATCTTGTTGAATTTTGTACAAAACATCAAAGGCTGACTTCATAAAGGACCATGAAAATACTTGAGAAATCTTTATTGGAGTTAATAATTAGGATGATAAGTAACAGGAAGTTTATTCAGCATCATCAATATAGCGGTATTCATGAGTAGCCTTTTGTTAATAACCATTTAGTTAAATGTTAATAGGGCTTCCTAAGAAATTAATAATGAGTTCCGGTGCTTTATAAATAAAGCGTTTAAGTTGTGTATTACTAACAAATTGGATTGTATGATCTGTAAAATAAATGATTATTATTATTATTATTATAAATTGTCAGGGGCAACAAATAGATTTTATGTCGTGAACCGACTAAGATTATTTTACTAATCTGAGAAGGTAGTGACATGGTGCTTTTGCTGTTTTAATAAGTTATTGATTTCAATAGGAAGCCCTGATTTACAGGTTACCATCAAATGTTAACCATCAAAGTACCTTTTGATTTCAGTAACTTTGCTTGTTTTGACTTTAATTACGGGGTGGACAACGATATAGCTGTCAAACTTATCGGTCTACCACTGTTAAACTCTTTGCTGTCCAATGTTCATTCATTGGGGGTTACAAGGTGAGTTATGTCAGATTCATAATGGTAGTTATATTCTCAACTCACTCTATAATTCGAATAGCGTAAAGTTACGAATGAATTCGTAATAAGTTCTGAAACAGTTAAGTGTTTATATTCCGTCACTTTGTTGTTTCAAGTGAACTTCACTGTTTTGAGCCACTCTTACGAGAAGCAGCTCTATTGAGCTCTGAACAACGCACTTAGTTAAGAGTCGAGAGTTTATTATGACAGAGAGGTAAAAGAGGACATGGTAAAGTTAAAGAAAGGTACTGACTGCGATCGTGCAGCTGCATGAGAGGCAGCTCGATGGGGCGCAGCGGGTCGGGCGGCGCGTGGCAGTTGACGCCAGGCACGCGTGCCAGCGACACGAAGGCCTCGCCCGCGAAGTCATCCGCCGTCAGCACGTCGCGGTCCCACACCGAGAGTGCCAGCGCCGCACCTGGGTAGCGGCATGTGTCCAGCGACACGCCGAACTCGAAGCACTCGTCCCACACCGGGTTCAGCGTTTTCTAACGCACATTTATTATCAGCAACGAGACTTAATTTGTGAGTGGTAGTATGGCCTGATGCTTTCAACAAATTCTCAGCCACCAGACATGGTCGACTCAAGGTTTTTGTAAATGTGCAATAAGATTGCGGTTTACCTATGTCGAACGGTTCAGATTGATCTCCTTAAATATTATATTTGTAGATTAAATACGTTTCAAAATATGTCACGATGTCTTCGATTGACCGGAGTTTAGCTGCAACTTACAGTAGCGCAAGATACAGAATGTCTTTCATTCACAGTTTCACAATGTGTCATCATAGTTTGCCACGTCTACGTAAATGATATCTCTCCATAATTCCATCTGATGGTGGTAAACAGCATTTACTACTATTAATTGAAATTGTGGAGAGAAAACTTACAGCAATATAATGCGTCAACAATTCCTATTTTACGAAAATGAGTGACACAGTGCATAATTTACAGAAAAAAACCAAACTATCTTTTTTATTTAAAACATTAATTTATTTACCTTCTGCACATTGGTGGTTTGTTCGTGAGCTTTCGGGAACAATCGCTTGGGCACCAGCTCGAGCACTACGAAGGGATCGCTTAAGCCGTTCGGGTCCAGCGGAATCACGTCGCGCGCAGACAACACCTCCACGCACAGCGAGTCGTGATTGAAGTAGACTCTAAATAACAACAATATTTAATATTACTCGTATATGCCTGTGAATAGTATGGCCTTAGATATTGAATCTTTGACCGTCAAATGGACTTGACCGCAATTACTACAAAGTCGTGTAACGTTTGTTAATTAAAGGCTAATGGGGTAGGTACAATCGGCCTGGGTTCCGGTGAATCACTCTTATGGGTAAAATCGTTTGAAACCGGGTGGCGCGGCGGCGTCGACACAGTGACCAGAGCTTGATCGCTCATACGCACGTTGCGGAGTTCAAAGCTTTTTGTTAGCTCACCTCAAACGAGACCGATGGTTAAAGAAAAAAAAATAACTTTGCCGCATAGGTACTGATAAAATAGTGAACCACGTAAAAATAAAGGCGAAGTGAGCTGTCATTCCATACATTTTTTTTTGATAGTTATATTCGCGCTTACTTGACCTGAAATTTTACAGAAAAGACTGGCTGGTAAATGTTAGGTAGGTAAGTACAGTTAACAGGAATTAGAGGTATTAAAAACAAACTCCTATTTCAATAAAATTCTCACCGGCTTCATGGAATCAAAGATCGCAAAAGAAATAAAACCAACTAAGTAATCCTTCCTTTTTCCAGTAAGTCGAACACGATACGCCTTAAGAAAGTTGAAACTAAATAAGAATGAGAACTCGGTCTAGTGCAAACTCATATAACGCAAACTCAGAAAGCTTTTTTTTTCAATTAAATCATTTATCGTCGCGTCGGTCAGACAGAAAGATGAAGCTAGTGGACCATTTCAAAGCGGGTGTGTAATGTTTGAAGTAATAACAAAAGTTCTAAACATCAGCAGAGCTATTGTGTATCTCCGTAAAACAATAAATTCATATAGATCACTGGGCAAAGTTTACAACGATTAACCGTCAAACAGCTAGTTTCGTATAGCTATCATCAGTGTGTATCTATGAATGCAGCTAAGAGAATGTGACCATGGCGCACTCGAAAAGATGTGACGAAGCGTACAGCACTCGGTCTGACAGTCACCGTAAATTGAAGTCCTATTGTTTTGTAATATCTCAGTTGTCTTCAAAGTTTGGTGTGCTAGTTAGCCAATAGCCCTGCCCATGACTCAACTTCATTTAATATACTTTATTTAATAAAACAATGGATTTTATTAATTACAATTTCATTTTATCAAATTTTATATGGTTAATGAACATTTTCTACCTATATTTCACATTTTAACGCCGCTCCTTTCAAAGCATTTAGATACTCCATGGCCAAATTCAGATGAATTATGTGGGGAGTTATTTTAATGTTATAGCAGGTATAAATGAATGAAACACAATATGTAATGTGACACACATTGAAACAAATCGCTTAGTTGCTACGTTCCATTACATGTTGCATTACACATCAATTTGGACGGCGCATTCGTTTTAATGCGTGTTATGTTTCAAGTTACGTTTCACTAATCTGCAAACGATAATAAATTTTAACACTGGGGTAGTGTACATTTTAAGACTACCCCATGAAGCATCATTGTACTTAAGGCAACCCGATACTGGCTTGAACTAATTGGTCACCTTATCTGGTAATTTTAACTTTCTCCTTTCTGTAAGTTCTTATGCACATGATCTTAGACATAATAACAAGAAGCTGTCATGACGTTAATATCTTTGAACAGTTCCGTTAGGATTTTACCCAAACGGTGATAATGCTTAAATATGCGATGCCCAAAAGGTGTGCATCCCTGGTGCGAGGTATTCGGGATACCGAACTCGATTCACATATACTGAATCTTTGTTTGAAATTTCTGGGAAAAATCTTTAAATGAGAATTTAAAAGAGCTCTTACTAGCAGTGATGCTGATAATGTAGTGTTCTAAAAACTAATGGAATTGAATGAAATTTTATCTCAAACAAACAATATTTTCTTCGTTTTACATTCTTTACTAAATTCAAAGAATTTATTCTTCGTTCTTAAAACATAGAAATGGAAAAGCTTTTACTCAATGCTTTTCAACGTTTTGAATTGAAACAATCCTGACTGAGAACTGAGAGAAATGAGGCTGTCTGACAAATTAATGATATTTTAAACGCCCTTTTCTTTTCGCTGGCAGAACCCCAAACGTAAATTATGCCTAACAATTATACGGTATAAAGTGTAAACATTATCCGAAGACACAACTTAAACATTACCTAATAAAGATTTTAATAATGTTTGTCATAACAAAAACTCTGAGATAAAGCCTTTATTCAAATAGTAGAAAACAAAACAAGTTATGAAACAAACCAAAGTAATAAAAGAAGGCTCGGAAACTGAGGGTTGCTATGGCTCAGTGAGTCGTCAAACTTGTATTCGGCAAAATGTACTCGATCCAAATTACTAACATGACAAAGAGCGATGGAGCGTAACCTTTTAGACATAAAACGAAGAAACCAAGTTTAAGAGACAAGAGTAAATGGGAGTAAACTGACTAAGTAAGAAAAATATACTGACAGGAATATAAAAGAAACAAATTAGGCGAACAAAGCTGTAAAAAACATTTGGGAAGCTCTCGTATATTTTGTTAAATTATGTTTTATCCGGTTGAAATAATCTAAAACTTAACAAAAATAATGTTTCGAACATGTACTTTTCTGAAATAAAGCGGCTATTTGGTTCGTATATTTTAACTTCATTATTTACTTTAATTTGATTACACCACAATTATACGCAGACCTACCGTAGCGTACCAAAAAGTATAAATCTTGTTTTATTACGTTAAACTCAATTTTGTAATGGCTCAGAGGTTAAGAGTTTAAGATATCGTATCTCGTGCTTGAGAACCTCTCATGCACGAGGTCCATCCCAGTACCAATGGGACCTTTTTTAATTCATATGTGCTTTCTAAGTTTATCTTAGACATCGGTGAAGGAAAACATCGCGAGCAAACCCAGACTTAAACTTAATATAAGTTTGAAATCGTCAATTCGCCTTGAGCAAGCGTGGTGATCAATACTCGTACCTTCGCTGTGTGGGAAGAAGCTCTGCAGTGGGACAGCAAACAGGCTGGTACTATTATTTACGTCAAGCTTGTCCTAATGTTAGGTAGATTAATATCCTGCAAATGTACCTAGGTAGGTACTCAAAGTAAGGCAGTAATTTTATAAAATTTAAAAAATAAATAATTTTAAATTTTGATTTAGAAAACCTAGCACACTTTACATAAGATTAAACGAAACGATAACACGCTATTTCTTATAAACGTTTTAATGCTTAAGTTTTCCTTAGGTGTTGTGATTTACGATACGTCTAGAAGGTTTATATATAAGTATACAAATTATGAGAAAGTATGTCGTTAATTTTTTATGAAGTTGGGTTATCTTTGCCCGTAGCAGTATGAGCATCGAACTAAAAATTGGTATATATTGTCAGAACTAATTCGGTGTTGGTTATACAAACAGGAATTATACAAAATGGTCAAATTCACTTTTGGAGTGAATTTATATCGTTTGGTAGTAATGTATTTATTGCAGTGAAAAATTCTTTACTACTTACGTCATTTTCTCGACAACATGTAGATGTGAAATGGTTCATTTTGACAGAACAAGTGTACGTCCAATTAACTTTTGTATGTTATGTATATGATGGAATAGTTTTCTATGGAGTTTTATGTATAGATAAATTCTACAACACTGTCATGTCAACAATACTAACCGAACTAGTATGGATCCATAAGGCGAGGGCAGCGGTGTTCGGATTTGTTCAGCAAGTCTATCTGCGAGCCACAGTTCCAATAGTTTCTCGGTGGGTGCCTGATGATATTCCATCCTTTGTTCCACACGGAACCACTCCGCATTGTGCACCTCCGACATCGGGAGACCTAAATAGATATCGATTAACCATTGTTTACCAACTAAGCCTCTTACGACCTCCGCCGGAGAGTTCCTAACTCCTCGTTCTAACTTCGAGTACACGAAATATTTATTATATTTAAAAAAGTTTCTTCTTCTTGCTTGATATTCTTGTCAAAGTGATTATTTTTGAACTAATGGCTGCTAAGTATCTTTATTGTGTAACTTTCGCTTTTTGATTAGGTAAACATTTTTCTTGGTTAATTAGGTAGGTTATGAATAACAAAATGGGTTGTATAATCTTTTAAATTAATGTCATTGAGAAATAAATAAAAGTAGACACGAAAGTTTACATTCCAAACCTTTTCCTTCAGCGTGGAAAAATTCGGCCAACAAGTCGAGTGCCTCTCTGAGTCTGTGGTGGTAGACGCGCGGCCGCTCGGCACCGCCCGCGTCAGCTTGCGATGACACCTCTTTGAGCACGCCGCTCCAGCATCCCGCCAACGCGCGGATAAACGCACGTGGCAGCAGCCATGTGTTCAATGACGACAGGTGCTGGTCCAGAAACTCCAGCAGAGGAGTTATTGCCTAGTACCAACTTGGGATTGTAGAAGTCTTTCTTTGTCATTTAATATGTATTAGTGTGGTTAATAATTTGGTAATTTTTCTTACAAACGTGCATACAACTTACAGTAACTTTTAAAAATAAATAACCTGTGTTGTCGGCAGTGTGTCAGGTGACCATGCGAGATGAAATACTGCTTTCCTGAGCGGTGGCCGAGCCCGCGCAGCAAGCGGCGCAGCCGCGCGGCAAGCCCGCGCGTCTAGCGTTCCAAGCGCGCCGCGGACCAGCTGACGCGCGTTGTCCTCGTTCAAGCTACAATATTATCCTTTTGCGATCACGTTTCTTACAATATGTCGTAGCGCTGTCTTAAGACTTATTAATTAACGCGTAACGTTACATGTGCCTGTGATAGGAATTAAGAGCTTCAGCTATATGAGTAATTTTCCAAGACTAGCACGACATTTTTACTTTAATGAGTCCACAAAAGATACACTGATAAAGAGCAATATAAAATCATGACAATATTTTTTAAAAAAAGCGCGCCTGCACTTAGGTGTAGAAACCATCTTTAGCCAAGTGTCCGCTAACTAAATTCTTATCCTATAACGGTAGACACCTGGAATGAATGGAAGTTACTGACGACGATATCCTGAAAACTTCACAGGTGATTTTCAGGAATTTTTGTCAGTCTTAAATCAAATCAAATAAAGGCATTTCCCATGGTTGAAGAGCCCACAAATAGGTTCAAAGGCTTGTGGATTATATACCGGGTAAAATCAGATAATTGCAATATTTCTAAATCAAAAATCAAATCAAATCACTTTTTTATAATCCATTTTCTTTATTTCCCATTATCATTTGAGCTATGATTCGACTATCTAGATAAAAAATTCTGAATTTGTTCGAGTAAGATATTAAAATGAAAGGAAGCATTAAGGAAGCACTGTACCTAATTGTTATCTTTAAGTGTTTGTAACAATTAATTATTTAATAAAAGCCTTTTAATTTCTTAGTCGTTTTATTTAATTACAAGAAATTACAAATTATGACCAAAAATTAAAAGAGTAGGTATGCTCCAAGTCTATGAGTTTTTTTAGTACCCTCCGCTGCCGCTCCAATATTAATAGATGGCGTTACTGAGACATGAAATGAAAGTTTTTCTATGACATTTCCTCGCATGGCCGCTCTATAGTATTTTAAATCTCTTTGACCTGTACAGAGGCCAGTACATCATGCTACCCCAATCTGTCAAATATTTTTTATAGATATCAACTTTATTACGACAGAGTTAGGTTTATCTTCAGTTGCGAAATTAGATACTTGAAAGTTTGATGAGCTGGCGTTAGTACCTAAAATCAGTTCAACAAGCGCCACGTATCGAGCCGGAGTATTAAAAATATAAATCTAAATGTGGGGGCATAGACACGCGTCCATCTTTAACATAAAACAGTCTACATGTCACGTTGTAAATTGTCAGCTGTCATTACTATCAAATTGATTTATAAAGATCGTAAATTCGTAACGTACCTACCAACTTTTGATCGAGTTTCAACTCAAACTGAGGTTGTTCTTAAGTTGTTTTAGTTTTAATTAAGATTTATAGGCAACTGCGTGGTAAGTATTTACGTTACGAGTCGTACCTAAGTAGGTACAGGCTGATGTACATCGTAAAATGTGAAAAGATTTTCCACAGCAGTTTATTCGGGACAAGTTCTGCCATTAACACGAGATGGCTATATCCCAGGGCGATTTGTTCTTAAGGACCACTAAAACTTCGGAATGGCTGTGTGGTGCGTGAAACTCAATGTTTTGCGTACAAACAAATGTTCGGGAGTTTACATAAAGCTATTCAGTTACAATAACAACATTATTAAACAATTAGTAGTTTAGGGTTATAACCCGTTGGCAAAGGTTTCCCCGACTGTTTACTTGTTAAGATGCTTGTTTGTTCTTACGTAACAAAACACGTTTCAACACGTTTAGGGTGAAATAAATAACATCTCTAATACGACAGATATCTACACTGTTATTATTTTCTGGTTGGATGAAGACGGTGTGCAGCTGAGCGTTTTATGTTCTATCAATCGCTGCATGACAATGTCTGTAAGTTAGACTAGCAAGGCGCAGTGTTTGCTGATGTAAGCTTTAAATCGGTGCATATAAGACCTATATTTGTATGTGTGGAATTTATGAAGTTTGTGCTTCTTAGCGTGTCGTGTCGGGTGTAGAACGCGCAATATTCACGGTCCAGAGATTAGCTCGCACTTACATGTGTTCGTCGTCGTACTCGGCTAGAGAGCGGCGAACATATTCCAAGTTGTTAACGATCGTGCATATTTCTTCTGTTGTTTTGGTTTGACCTGCAATAAGAGTTTTTGTAAGTAAAAAAGCAAGTCGTCAAGAATATGATGCCGTTGGCCTTATTTTTGTTTATTTCCAATTTTTGCCTTCGGAGTTAATTGTAATTGGACTTATGGCTTATAAGTATGACTTGAATGCAACCATTCACCACAAATTTGGTATATCTGCTAGTCTAGTAGCTTAGGTTTATATGAATGCAATTTTTTAAATTAAAATTCCTGGTGAAGTAGTTACCTAGTTACCTACTTGCAGTAGAAACTTTTCTAAGATAGCTAAAACTGGAAGTGTTGTAAGAAAAACAAAGCAGTTAATAGTGAATCTGCGAATGTAAATATTGAAGAAAGCTGTTTTTCCCAAAACATTTCTATTACGCATAACGTAAAGATTATCCTACAAACATCCTCATTCTATCAGCTACCCAACGAGGTATGAACACAAAACTATTCAGAGTGACACGGTACGTTAAATGTTTGACATTGCTTTCTGAAAATTGATTGTGCGATATGACTTATTATTTTTTCAACCATATTTTTCCCAAAACGAAAAATAAATACTTAGTTTACTTTTTAAAAGCTGTTAAGATATTGGCTTGGTACGTTATTGCGTTGTCTTAAAAGGACAATGTCAAAGTATAAATCCGTTGGGTTACCTTTTTTTTTTACAAAAAAAAACAAATAAAAGTACAATGTCTGGTAATCCCTGACATGGTGCTTTTGCATCTGGCTACTTACTCATAGTAGAGGGTCGCTAACGTGCAATCAAGCATTGATAAATTTGCTCAATAGCCCGTACTAATATAAATTGAAAGTCAAATTAAAATTAATTTACTCACATTTAAATAGTCTGTCTGCAAAGCCCTGAACCATTTGAAGGTGCTAAGACACTCAAATGGTTCAGATTCATATTTTTGTTAGGTAGGTACTTACCATGGTTCTCGTAGTACCCTTGGTCTGCGAGTGCGCCATGCACGAGGTCTGCATAGTGCAGTGCGGTGGCGCACGCTGCCTCCAGCAGTCGCACACTGCCACCTGCAGTGCACTCCTCCGCACCACCAACCGACCGCCATACCAAGCGCATGTGGTATAGACTACACAACATAGTAAAGAGACAAACTGATAAATTGCTAAATAAATATCATTATTATCTGCCTGACCCTTTCCTAACTGTAAGGGCCGACTTCCAGTCTCACTGGATGCAGCTGAATAATACATGGTATGATACTGGTTGTTTGTTAGCTTTCTGATATGTAGGTGGCTCAAGTCGCCTATTTTTAACCCCCGACGCAAAAAGAGGGGTGTTATAAGTTTCACCGCTATGTGTGTGTGTCTGTCTGTCTGTCTGTCTGTCTGTCTGTCTGTCTGTGGCACCGTAGCGCCCAAGCGGGTGAACCGATTTAGATGCGGTTTTTTTGTTTGAAAGCAGGGTTTCTTGCGATGGTTCTTAGACATAATTCATCAAAATCGGTTCAGCCATTTCAAGGTTATCAGCTCTTTTGTATTAGCTACCGTTGCTATTTTAGACGTCTATGGGTATTAACTTTAATTAAAAACGTATGTGTGTCTTAAAATTTCAAACACTCATGTTTGTAATATTAATAAGCAACATTATGGTGTATTTGGTCTGATGGAGCCAGGATATCTAGCAGACTAATACACTCGTGGGAAAATAACAGCAGATATGTCGTGTTTGGATTCATTTTAACCAGTATTTGATTCTGCACACAATGCACTGGTGGCAACAGGATGAGCTGATGCTGCAGCCAGGCTATGCAGCACACTAGTGGGTAGACTCTTGATAAAATAATAGCAGATACGTCGTGTTTGGCTTCATTAACCCCCGACGCAAAAAGAGGGGTGTTATAAGTTTCACCGCTATGTGTGTGTGTGTCTGTCTGTCTGTCTGTCTGTCTGTCTGTCTCTCTGTCTGTCTGTCTGGTTCAGCCGTTTCAAGGTTATCAGCTCTTTTGTGTTAGCTACCGTTGCTATTTTAGACGTCTATGGGTATTAACTTTACTTAAAAACATATTTGTGTCTTAAAATTTCAAACACCCATGTGTGTAATATTAATGAGCAACATTATGGTGTATTTGGTCTGATGCAGCCAGGCTATCCAGCACACCAGTAGGTAGACTCTTAACAAAATAATAGCAGCAATGTCGTGTTTGGATTCATTTCAACCAGCATTTGATTCTAAACACAATGCACTGATGGCAACAGGATGAACTGATGCTGCAGCCAGGCTATCCAGCACACCAGTAGGTAGACCCTTGACAAAATAATAGCAGATATGTCGTGTTTGGATTCGTTTTAACCAGGATTTGACTCTACATACAATGCACTGAAAAATTCTCATAACTGTAAACTCTATAAAACAAAATTAATGCGTTTAAAAAATTTAAAATAAAAATTAAATTAAAAATTTAAAAAACCCCCATCGCAAAAAAGTAAAACATTTAAAAAGTTAGAAATAACACTTTAGCCATGAAATTTTATGTAACGTCGGGGCGCACACGGCCTAACCAACTCTAGCGTGTATAATAAATAGTTTCGACACTTTATTAGTAACAAATAATATATAAGGCATTAAGTCCGCCTTTGTACAGTTTTTTTTACTTGTGTATAAAGTTTTAATAAATAAATAAATAAATAAATAAATAAATAATAAATTTATTTTCCCAAAAAACTTAGTTCTATGTTACAAAAACAGTTTAGCAGTAGTTATATACAAGTAAATGGATTTAGCTTCTGTAACCGAACTAGGCAATGCCTGTATTTCGGCTAACAGTGCCATTCCCCCGAATATTTTTAAAATATATTGAACGAGCGTAAAAAATCTATTCAAAGTTTTGTCTCTATTCACTCCTACGTTTCTATTCCCCCGGCACATTATTCATTCAAGTCTTATTATGCGTCGTAAAGGACAAATTATGTAACGATTCCATTTATGGACTTAATAACCAAAATTTAACATGAAAGCAAAAAAGGTTACTAAAGTCCAACCCACGGTTACCTCATGCACAAAAAGTTTATATAAACAAGGACACGGGCCGCCCTGTTCATTTTTAGCCAGATAACAGTGACAAAGTTAAATATGTGCTGGACATTAGCATGTATGTACTTTACACGGGTTAATTGAGTTACCTAAATGGCAAATTCAACTTTGTTTGCTTGCTACATGTATATTATACGGTTAATTTTCCTAGAAATTACCTGTTGAGAGTGTAAAGCAATAAGGTTGGCAGCGAGTAGGCCTTTTAAACATGTTCCCGTAGACTGTATGCTCTTATTTTTATTGCTTGTTTGATTAACATCATTTTATTTTGTGTTACCAGCCAATTACGCTGGAAGAGAGCTTCCTAAGTTGTTTCAAGTTAATTACCTATGCAGAACAACGATCCGTAATCAATTTCGGTCTGAGAAGCTTTTAGTTCCACCCGTGTCATGTTATGTATACAGAACGACTCGGTAGACTGATTATTGATATATAATTCTGTGTTAAAAGCCAATAAGGCAGGTAATATGTATTAAATCCCCAACCTTTAAAAATGTGCGTGACTTGAAAATCTTAGTAGGCGGGATTTTTTTACATGATATTCGCATAAAAATTATAGGCGTAAGGTAATCGGTGGATATATGTAGCACATTAATTTAAAATTGATGTTTTATTAGAGTAAACTCACCAAGCTGCAGTATCCACTGACGAGGTGCTATGTTTTACGAGGTGCTCGCCCTCCACGGGTCGGTCTGAAAACAATAATTCTGTTACAAAGTGAAAAATATTAAAGTCAAACAACATTACTTATCTCATAAGCAAATACAATTTTGTAGGTACTCTAACAATCCTACTTGGGGACATCAAAATGAATAAACAGAAATAGGTCATGTCATATTCTCTTTCCCTTATGCTTAGGTGTGATACAATAACATTTTATGCGATGTTATCTTCCAAGATAATGAAAAATACGTGAGTGAATGTTCTTTTACTAAAAAAGCAAACAAGATAATTGATTTGTACAGCATAAAAATACCTATCAAGTATCGTATTCCACAAACTTGATATGACCGTTAGGTAAGGAGCAATTAGAGATTGGTTAGACCTTTTACAATCGCAACTCGATATGGTTTGATAATTGGTCATTTACTTTGATATTGGATTCATATTGGACCAATTTATTATGATGCTTAACCTGGTTGGGTAATTTCATATACAGTGAACAAGTAAATTACATAATATAACTCTGTTCTATTTATATCTTGTTACTAATCAAGCTAGGCTGTCTAAAATAAAGCGATTTTCGTGTTTGCAATTTCAGATTGGAGGTGTAAGAATTTAGACGTTAATTTTTGAAGACAGGGCAGCCTTAAATATCTCATCTATACGTATAATAACAATTTACAAGCAGTCCTTTATTTGTCTCGGTCCAATAAAACGCTTCGTGTTACGGCACAGTTAGAATTCGATGTCTATCTAAATGGCGGCCGCCCTAACGCGGGGTGTGAACCTTCGCCTTTTGCCTTCACAACAATTATTCTGCCTCTTTTGAAAGTCACTTCTATTATACCCTGCTAGGTTATAATTTCTTTTGATAAGCACAGATAGTTTTCAAGTTAGATAACCGCTGGATACCAGTTTAAGTTTATCAAATTTACATAGGTGAACCTTCCTAACTAATTCTTAATTAATATTATGGTTTAATTGTATTTTTAATTTCGACTCGTAACGTAACTCGCAGTTCACACTTTATGTGTGTACGAGCAATTAACTCGATTGTCGTAATTAATGTTCGTTCGCATTTACATAAGTGTTGCCGTAATTATGATAATGTAATAATGTGATATGTTTATAACCCACTTGTAGGATTTAGTGTATGTAATAAAAATCTATGTTTGGTATCGGATACTATTAGCACAATTTAATATTTCGTCGCTAGTGATCATCTGGGAATCGCAGTCTAGCAAAAGTGTCAATGTCAAAGTGCGACAATGACAGTAAAATACAAAGTGACATGTAAATCTGGTTTATGAGGAATGTTTTATAGATAAAATTAATAGGGTTCTAAATCAAGTAGCAGATGGGTCAACATTTTCATAAAGTAACACCTGTAACCAAGCGCTTAAGTTATTTTATATATCGCAGAATAAATGTCTGCTAAATTTATTCAAGACATGACTATGCACAAAACAAGATTACCTACGAGTATCATGTCTACAACGTTAGGTGAGGTTTTGTATTATTTTGGAATTCCCGTCCGTCCCTCGAGATCAACCCTTATACACTTAGACACGTCTGAAAACGAATGTGACACAAGTAATGTTACAACTAACAAATAAGATGTGACGCGAGAGCTTACCAAGTTCGACGGCTGCCCGAACTCTTTGCAGCGCCATAGTTTTGGTGACGGCGAGCCACCGATCGATCAACGGCTCGAACCACCTGCGACCACAATAACATTACCATAGCGAAACCAACTCAGTCGCGTTCCGCTATCATCAACTACGCTTTGCTGTTAATTACCACTAATTACCAAGTTTTGAAACATGAACACTGCGAGGATGTACTCTTTTATGTAATCCGTTCAGCTTTTGATAATTAACAAGACTTATAAAACTGAGTACTCGTGGAATAATATGATCAAGGCTTTAGACGTTTCCTCAATATAAACCCGTAAGAGTTGTCGCAACAAAACTAAAAGATACCTATCTAGTGCATATAAAAGTTCAGTTTGGAATCGACAGTGTAATTACTTGCTGACCGACCCAAGAACCAAAAGCTAAAAATAACTACACAAACATTCAAAAGAATATTGGCGGAGCTTTTGGTTCTTTCATTCTACCCTCGCATTCGAGTATCGAAATAATAAACCTCGCTGTTTTTCGTTGCAGTGAATATTTTATATGTGACGTACGTCGCACAGTGATAGTTAAAATAGCTCGAGCTATTTTTAAACACAATCTATTTTCATACCGCTGTAGACATACCTACTTTACTTTTTATTACTATTTAAAACTGTTGCACAAAATATCCGAAAGCTAGGGAAAATATTATGTCTATTGCAACTAAGATCAATATTTCATACATTAAATCTTATGATGTTTTGATGATATCATTTTCATGTTTATTTTGCCCTATAATCTTTTAATAAGCTATTATATGTTTGTAAGCCCGACATTTTTTCTTCAGAGATTTTCTTGTAACATAACATAACATCACGCCTTGGTAGTACACCCATATTTCGCCAGTTATGTTTAAGTCCCATGTAATAGGGGGCGAGCCTATTGACATCAATCGGGCACGAACCCAGACTCTGGGCTGCTACTGAGAAATTCCAGATAGAAAAACACAACAACACTTTGCCTGACTCGGGGATCGAACCCGGGACCTAATGATAATATCAAATAAGGACTTAATAAGCTTAAAAAATACATTTTTGTGCTTATAATTCTCAGTCCGAATATATCCATATTTTTAAGAGGTCAACAACAAGTTCGTACGCTATATGTACACTATAGGATACGCACTTGATGTTTCGGTGTAATACAATAATCTTGACGTTTCCTTTGATTTTCATTTGTTTAACTGGGCAATAGGGAACGTGAATTTATTATTGTATGTTTAACATCGTACAGAATCGTAGTTAAAGTTTCCCATAAATTGCTTAACAGCAAGCACAAATATAGAAGACCAGAGCGAGTCGGTACCACAGCACGTGCGTCTAGCGCACTATGAACACTGACCATTTTTGCTGACAGGCCAGTAACAACTCTAATAATAAAATTCACGTTTAACTCGTGCCAACAAAAATGGAAAAGAAGTAAAATATCAGAAAAGAGCTCCAAATATCAAACTCTGTTTGTCAAATCCAATTACGTTTGGAAACGAGCGCCTCCGTCATTGTGTACAGATTTAATAAATCATCCAGCAGTCTGTGTCGGTAAACTAGCCGCAAAACGGATTCACGTTAACGGTCCATTCGCGCAGTGTGACAGATCAGAAGATCGTATTACCATGAATCTATTAGGTGTTGCACGATATTCGAGAACTTAACAGGGCTCGACAAGAGAACAGATAGCAGAGAAGGAAATTCGTGTCCCTATCTGGAAAATAGCGCTGTATTCTTTAAACACAGGTTTGGAAGATAGAAGTTATCATGTTTACCTCGCCTCTCATACATTGTAGTTAAAAATCCGGGCAAGTATTCTTACCAATGTGACTTTTTTTATTCTTATGTTTACTGTCTAAGTTTATTATAGACATTGACATCGGTGAAGGAAAGCATCGTGAGAAAACCTGGACTTGAAGTTAATATAAGTCTGAAATCCACCTTGAGCAAACGTGATGATCAATTCAATCAATCGCTTGTTCCTTTCCTGTATGAGAAGAGGCCTTTCCCCTGCAGTGGGTCAGTAACTGGCTAGAAGGATATAAATATAAACGTGATAAGACATGCATTCATGCATACATTCACGTTTGCATAATGATGTATTTCGCTACCTAGTTACGAAGTATATGGAAGCAACTATATGGTAGATAGCGGATCTATTTCCGAAACCATTCGGTTAGGTAGGTACTGACATTTTGATTAACTGTAAATTCAACTCGAACAACTTCCTGAAGCACCTAATCGATTCACCGTAATATAATCTCTGAACAGATTTGTGATCCCACTAATATCATAAATGGGAAAGTTCGTAACTCAATTATGCCGCGACGACTGGACAGATTTAAATAGAATTTGGGAGGGTTAGAATTTAACCTGGAATTGCACATAGGAAAGTTACATTGTCCGGAAAATTTGGCCAGAAATACCTACGGCGTGAATAGGTGGATGTCTCATTTATTATTTCTCCTCGTTTAGCGATGAAGCTTGGATTCTAATAACTCACCTATATTGAAATTCATACTTCCACACTAATATTATAAATGAAAAAAAAGTAACTCTTTGTCTGTCTGTCGGCTTTTCACATTTAAACGGCTGAACGGATCGTAATGAAATTTGGATTGACGATAGATCATATCCTGGATACAGCCACTTTGATGGCATGACAGACAGTGTAAATGTCCTCCCAGCCTATTGTCAGGTGACAATTTGACATTTGACAAGTCTTAAGCTTAAACTAAGAAAGTAACAACAGCTAGTTTATTAATTAATTTGTTACTATCATGACATAGTTAATTTGAAGTAGGTACTTACAGGTATGCATCGAGCAGCTGCGGTGGCGGGTCGTGCGGTGCATGTGGGTGCGTCTGCGGTTGCGGCGCGAGGGAAGCCGCCGCGCATAGCTCACGTACCGCTGATAGAACTTCAAACGGCAGCGTCTTCGCCATCGTCACCAGACACACTGATGGTTATGGCAATAAATTAAAAACACGAAAGAGAATAGCGCGATTGAAATCATTAGAGGACGGTTTAAAGGTAAATGTCACTATATTATATATATATACTGTATATATTACTTTTGACCCCGAATAAGTTTTGTAGCACACAAGGATCGATGGGGATTTTTTATACTTTATTTGTAATGCCCAGCACTCCACCATAATTTGGCTCTCCTGGAATTATTGTTATTTGCCCACTATTTTTATGTCAAAATTGACTGGACAAATTTGTGTACGGATAGTATAATATATCTGTTTACATACTACATATATTTTCGACTACATATTGAAGTCAAATTTATGTATCCTTCCCGCATTCGTGCAAGGCCACAATATTTTGAGTTTATAATTTTTCGTTATTTTTTTATTATAGATACTGTATTTGTAATCATTCAGCGATATTTATCATAATGAAATTATATCAAGCAAGAACGTAGCTTGCATTGTATTTTCTTCAAGTACATAAGGTAATGCTGGGTAATAATTATAATATTTTTAAATCAAATATAATTATATCAAATAATTACTACTACAGCTCTAAAACCGGGGCAATATCTTAGATAAAATTTACATTAATTAGTACTTTTTAGTTTAGTTACCTTTACATAAACGCTAATGACTTTAGGGATTTAGCAAAATAATTAATAAGTAATACATCTTTCGAAGTTTTCAGGCACCAGATGTTCCTGTAATATCTCGCTTGACTCCAGTTTTATAATTTACAACCTAAATATAGACAACTTAAATTAATAAACCGACGACGTTGACCTTTCGAAGTCTGCATGTTTCGGTGACCTTTGGCCATAAGTATTTATAGCATCCACTTTTATTTCAATACCTTGTACATAATTTACATGCAAAATAAATAAATATTTCGCCGTTTTTGGCATAGCAGTTTATATGTGTAGATAGGGACCATCATTGAAATCGGTGAAGGGTTGCGCGATATTTTATTTTTCAATGACTTGCCGGCTATCGACGAGAAAGGAGTTATTTTGTTTTATAAATGTTACCTAGATAGTTAGTTAGACGGTACCTAAGCCAATTTCGACACATATTTTTTCTTTTTTTACGTAATCAAAAAATAACGGCGATTCATCGACTTAAAATGTCGCATGACGTCACTAGCCAGTACAGTTTATACTAGATAATGACGTTAAAGGCCTCCTCAACTTTAATACGCTTAATCTAAGCAGTTTTCCATCAAATTGAAAAAGAAAAAAATATGGGTCGAATATTTTCTTGTAATCTAGATGAGGGACTAAAACTAAATTTTTTGTCTTTTAGCCTATTCTATTGACGAAATTTTTTGATGCACTACATGCAAAAATACTGATCAAAAGCGTACAATATTTTTCTGGGATGTTTTACCGAAAGGTTACTGAGGTCGGTGCTATGTAGGTAGTTTATATTTTTGGTAGACATTTTATCGATAGTACCACCGTGTCATGACATGAATAGTCTGGGACCGCTCATGTAAGAAATAGGAATCCCTAGAGAGGAATATTTGCGAGTTCGCTAAAATTGTGATGTACGTAGCAACATCATTTTATAATATTATTTTGTTCAGAATTTGTACTCACATTTACAGTGTAATATGGTGTATATGTATACCTAACAGCTTACCGGCGTTTCCATGTTCATCGTACATCGGTTCTTCGACGACACCGCACCAGCCCTCGACCACCCAGTGCTCCACACACTGTCTCACATCCTCCGACAGCTAAAAAAATTGTTTTATTTGTGCAATATGTTCTTTGTTAGTAATTAAGTGCACATATACCTACATATTTATTATTTTGAATAAAAGTTCTTTCAAAATATATAACCGCATGCAGCTGAATACTAGATTTTATCTAGACTAACTGCCAATCTGAACGCCACAAACTAAGTAGTGACAGGGTAACACAATACGCCTAAGTAGACTGGTTGTCAGATATTGGACGATAAAGGCTGATGACAGGAATACCTACAACTTTTCATCTTATACGTATAATCTCAGCCGCTTAATTTACAATTTTATTAAGAATGGGTTCATTTTCTAGGTAAAGTGTCACCCTTTGATTGCTGATACCAAACACTGGAAAAAAATAAAAATTAAAACCCAATCTATTCCTATAATTCAAAATAGATTGGTTACTTTGTCTTTTGTTTTGTTTTGACATAATTATAGAACCTCGTTGGGAATTATATTTTCGAGCCCCTTGGGGTTAAAACTCTCGGGTCGTGGGGTCCGAGTGCTCATTGTATAGCTTGTACAAAGATCTTTCAAGACGCTTAATTGACACTTCACGTGACCCAAGAACTGGTCTTTATCTTGGTCAAAGGATAAGGCTGCCAGTCTTTTGGGTACACTTCCAGTGGGCAGCATTCGATTAAAATATTTTTGATACTTAATTTAAATATTACTCGTTAGGTATTGTTGCACATGACGTAATAATTCCTGAAAGAAGTGCAAACTTCGCCTCTTACAATTACCCTTTCATAACCGTTTTGCAACATAAAACGAGGGTAAGCATATGGCTGGTGGGAAAAGAGGCGCGGAATGCACCCGTCTCGTTATTTATGCATAATGAGAAACACCAGTTGCCTAACTACCCTGGACATCACTAAACTAATCGCATTTAATTTCTCATACATATTATAGGTAGGTAGTAAGTTAAACACGATCATAATTATCTGCATCCCGACTAATTTAAGTGTAAACTTTTTTGCTATGAAAGACTGGTGGCATAGTCACCTCATCGGCATTTTGATTATATTCTGATTATTTGTGGTGCACAACGAAACTGGTATATAATTCTAGTTGGGGACAAATAAACTTGTAAGTCTAGTAATAATAATACAGTTCGGGGTGATTATCTCACTCCCTGATTATCCTACATACATTAAAAATAAGGTTAATTTTCTTAATACCCTGATTGAATGTACGGAATCTTTCACGTAACGGCATTAAACATAAAATGTAGGTACTAATCTTTTCTTATTATATCATAAACTTAACTTTTACACACTATTATCAGAAGAACAGTTCAAAGTGATGCAAATAAATATTATGGTCTCGATTAGTTAAATTAATGTAGGTCACATCACGTATTAATAAATTAGTACGTATATTATATCTACCAGTAGTTTAACAGTAACAAATTTTGTCGATTTCAGGAAACAGTCAGTCCGCTTTGAACAATAATTGAATGCGAGTTGCCAGGGCCGTTACAGTCAAAGAGACGTAATCAAATTGTCCACTTACCATTTTGTCTATCTGGTTGAAAACTATGCTGAAGTATGGCACGTTATTGGTCCTGCAACAAAAAGGCGTGTTATAGTACGAACAACGGAAAATATTAACAGCATAAATCGCTTGGGACTCGAACACTTCCCGCCCACAGTTCCTTTCACTTGATCACCGTGAATAATGGGGGCACGGACACAATGGACACCCGGGTTTGAACATCGATACATAAATACTAACATACCGGAGGCTATCCTTTCCTTTATTCCACAATAAAATCTGATAAACCTTGATTAAATCAATTTTGGGAGAGGAAAATTTTGACGAATTCGTCTCAAGAGTCCTCAACGAAGACCGCTTATTTGGAACTTAGGCAAAGGGTTACGGCTGTTAGCTTTTGAGCCGCAATTAGACTCGTAGATAAGAGTGTACGATCCAGAAGATTAAAAGCGTAGGCTAAAGTTAATGTAAAGATAAATCAAGGATAAAATAGAATTTGTCATAGAATTATTTAAACTTTGCGATGCATATCGTTGTAAAATAAAATTTCTGAGAATCGTTCTGTTCTTATTTCATTTATTCGAAAATTTAATACTGAATATTCTGATCTGTTATTCAGAAGGTGTTAAATTTTCAGAGTAGTTACATTATATTGTTTTTAAAAACACTCTTCGTAAATAAATAAAAATATACAATGTGAAAGGGACATTCATTCTTCGTTTACCTTTTCACATTTTTTTTTGTTTTTTTCTAATGTTATTTTTACTAGCATAATAAATTATAATATGTCACAGAATAGATTAGCGACCACGTGCTCGACGTTGGAGTCTGTCGCGTTTCAAGTCAGCTCCAACCATAGACATAGAGAATGGACTGAGCAATACCCGCACAAAATTGAACACTCCCTAGAAACAGAGGGATTTTGCGACTCTTTTCTGTAGGTCTGTGGTTAAAGAAAGAAAGAGACAACTATTAGCCACACCTTAGATAATATACCTCTAGATCGAGCCACCGCGTGGCCGCACATGAGACAGCAATATAAAAGTTCAGTGTTGCTATTCCTTAAAAAAGTCCCAAAATACGACCAAAATTTTATTCTACTTAACTGCGGGTTCCAATTTTAGCACTATTATAAATTATAATTTAGGTACGTATTCAACGTGGTAATATGAGTGTTTCGTGTTTTCAATGTGTGCGAAAATATCATTTCACGTAAATGATAAATGATATTTATTTTTGTAAATAGGTTTTTACAAACACTTTTAAACGTCGCCTTTTTTAGTAAATAAGATCGGTATTTCACCATTTGTCAACTCTGAAAAGAAACACCGAAAGGAACTCAGAGGTCATAGTCTCTTTTAAAGTCCAGACATTATCTTGGTCAAATCATGTAAGATCCATAAAATAATCCGTTAAATACCTACTTTCAATCTTACTTTGATTCTCACAAATAATATACACTAGGTACATACCTACTACCAAGTGAAGCTTGATGTGTGTACATAGAAGGAACTCTTTAAAAGGATACAACATTATTTTTTCGTATCATTAAAATATACTTAGGTATGGCTGACATCCAGTGTGACATTGAAGTTGCTGTATAATAAACTATTGTCCTTTAAACAAAACCAACTTATTATGAAAATTACTGATTTCTAAATTCTAAATCTTTATTGTTATTAAACATTTATTTATAAAATGAATTTTTACTTCGAAATATCTATAAGTACGCGATTGCCTTCAAGAGTAAAACTTAAAGATTGTCGAAAGGGCTCTGTTCGTTCGTAAGGGTTCGCCCACAAATTTGTGTGTGTTTAGCCACCATAGATTTATTTGATTATTATGCCTACCTTTTGAACATTAGGCCTGACAGTTAAGGGAAAAGATTTGAAACGTGTAGCAACACTGTAAGTAAGTATTCCTAGGTTATGTGATATAAGAAATCAAGTTTACTTTATGAAATCTTCCATATTTTGGTCTGAAACTCATGACAATAAAAGCGCACAAATGTATAAATTCAATAATCATACTATAACACTAACAGTATTGAAAACTTACGAATGAAAAGTGATTTCGTTAATATCCTTTTCTGTGCGGCTTTTACAGCCTATTATACTGCATCCTCCCATCGTAGAGCATACAACACCAAACATTAAACACTTAACTAATGGAGTCCATTTCTCATTAAATTACTCAAACTATTACAACAATTGCAAAAACCATCCGAAAACTTAAATTAAATAGAGCATAATAATATACGTGACAGTGACAGCACTTTGTTTGGCTAACATTCAAAAGTTAGCCATGCAAAAATACGGCACGCCGTAAGGGACAGAAGATACGATGCTTTGTCTCAATTTTCCTACGAACTTTGTATTATTGCGTCTCACTTCCACACTTGACACTGTAAATTGGGCTACGTCTAGAGGTATATAGTCTAAGAGCCACACGTTCGCTTTATCTCTCTCACGTCTATGGCTCCTACAACAAACGAAAGCACTACTGACAGATACAACTTTGACAAGTTCAAAATAGTCTATGGCGCTTGTGGAGTTCCTTTACGAACAAATTAAAAAACTACTAACTTAATTTACTTCCTCTAACATATACACTTGGAAGCAAATAAATTGAACTATTTCTTTTTTACCGCAGTTTAGTTACTTACCTATTATTTTTAATATAAGTAAGTAATAAAAAAATGCCTCGATTTGATCCAAGATGCTTAAGGCCTAAATAACCTTTTTGGCCATATAAGGTTGATAGGTTCCATATTACCAAAAATATTGACTATTATCCCTACGTGTAAAAAGAAAGTGGCTCGATTTATTTGCTGCCTATTTATAATTTTAATGGGGGGTTAAGCATCATGGACGTCGATGTACATAGTCCCACGTTGTAGAAAGGCGCTTATTTCTAAACTCACATTTCAAACAATGGATGGTAGTAGGTGAGTCCCTGTTGCAGGTCGATCTGTATGAGCGTGATGAGGTTGACGAGGTCCTCCCCGCGTTCGGAGTGCGTGTCCTGTCCGCACAGCGCCTCGTACCACTCCGATGTGCCTTTGCGAAGGGCGCTCACGATCTCGCTCCTATAGTTATACTACTGCATGTATGTTGGTTCTATATTAAATAAGAGCAGCACGTGTTCCCTCTAGATAGGTACAAGAATCACGTGGTCAACAATAGTACCTATACGTCTGATTATAAACATTTTGTTTATAATTATAAATGAGACTGCTATTTGGCATAAGCCAGTTTAGTCACTAATCACACGAAAAGAAGAAGATAGAAAGTGTACCCCTTGTGCCATAATATGGTTACTATGCTATCAAAGTATCTAAGTATTTAACAGCGCAAAAAATGTAAAATATACAACACATTTTTTGTTGTACTTTTCCGCACTGGTTTCTTTGAAATCTCAATCTCGTAAGCTTAAACAATGCAGTCTTAAAAAGTCTAATCTAGCTCCACCACACAGATTCATTTTCACAGCTATTTAAGGTCCCCATTTGCAAAGGCAATTATTTAGAAAATGCTGCGCCAGACTCTTTCCCCCAACTCATTTGGCGACGGTAAAAAGCTGACTTTAATCTCGCGAAAAATACTGCAAGAACTATGAAGCCGCGCTGTCTCTTCCGAATAATTTACACTTGTCTAATACTCTTGTCTAAACTTTTTCTGCAGCATATAGTACGGTACCCTGCTATTATGTTCCTTTGAAAATTCAATCATATATTTAGTAGAAGGCGAGTATAATTAAACAAGACCTTTTTGGTGAAATCTGAAAATATTAAAAGCACAAATAATTGGAAGACGTATAAAACCTTTAGTTTTAAAGTGAAATCCGTGAGCTTTTTGTTGTATATACAAGAATGCAGAATTCATCTTGCATAATTGCCGAAATAACATTGAAACAAAGCCGTTATATAACTGAAACTTCGAGGATTCCAATCTCCACTTGCCTGATTTCCTTGTTAAAGGGGCAGCATCTCCAGAAAGCCTTCATTTGTGAAAGCTGGCTCAAGCATCGCAGCAGATACTCCAACCTAAAGAAAATTACTCAATTTAAAGTTATCAGATCTATTTCAACTTTCACTTAATCGACTTACCACCATTTTACAGGAATTATTGTAGTATTTAACGAACGTAGAAGTTAGTAAAATTGTTCCTTCAGTAACATTGATCAATTGGCTATTAGACGCATGTTTTGTTTTTTAATTTTAACATTTTAGGTACTTCCTACTGTCAACTGAGTGCCAGTTTAGTATCCGCAATATTTATCGATTAATGATTAGACATTTAATTTATGCTACGCGACTGACTAATAGCTCCTGTATGTACACGATAATAGTGCAAATAGAGAATAAATTATATTTGTCGTTTCTATATTTAGCCATTGTTATTTTAGCGATCGCAATTTCAATCGATTGAGAAATAAACATTTCATTGCTCAGTGCATAACCTAGACGGTTATTTTAAATTCATGGAATACTTTTTGGAAAGTAGTTGCCTGTATATTTTATATAATACACCTGCATTTAATTATCCTATTTTCGGTTTGGTTATTCTACGAGTCTAAAATCTAAATGCTTGCATGCAAAGTTAAATAAATAACCTCAAAAGGAACCCCGTCGTTTATTACCAATAAAAAATTGTTAAATGGCCATTCTTCATTTAAAACATGACTTTCAATACTTCACCGCGTCTGAACGAATATAATAAAGAAAAGAAATATTGTTTGTTCTTGAAGTAGGTAATCTTGAAAGTGCGCCCACTCAACCTAATTGGATAATTTTTTCACTTTGGAAAGCTTATCCACTCTTACCTGGGAATGTTGAGTGAAGTATTATAAAAAAAACAAAAGTGTAGGTGGCTGACTATGAATAAATTGTTCAGTGGTTACCATTCACTCGGTCGACAAGTTAGCTATCGACTAAAAGGCTTTCAAGTGGTCCCCCATTACGCGGAGTAAACGTAACGTAAATTCGAACGGTTTTAAAATTGTAAATATTTATTTCGCACATCGTACTTATGTATTTAGTTTAAAGGCTTATTAGAAGTACGAGTGACAATATGTAAATTGTTATGAAATAGTGAAATTATTTTTTATTACTATAGACGGAACATCACGAACAAAATTTTCATCCAAAACTTGTGTCCTATTGGAAAAAAGTCTATGACGTTTTATTAGTACGCTCCGCTGCCGCTCCAATATTCATATATTATTCTAGACGGTGTCACAGAGACATAGAATCAAAGTTTTTCTATAACATTTCCTTGACATGTCCGCTCTATAGTATTTTGAATCTTTGTTATAAGCTTACGTCGTCGTGCGTTTGACTTAGGACCTCTAAATTTTTCTCCCACTGGCCTGTTCAGTGTTCTGGAATACCTATTCGCTACAAATGAACTGTCAAAGGGGAAATTGCTACAATCTCAGCGCTTTACTGACGGATTCGTAACTTCAGATTGCCCAGCTGAGCGGAGAACAATGCCGTGCATTTTACCGGACCGGCCGTGCTGCCCTCACTCGGCCATAACAGGAATCTATTCAATGCAAAAATCTTGATTTATATCCTTCTACCCACTGAGTTGATAGTTTTTTTAATTTTACTGTTGTCACTAAATTAGTTGTTTAGATAATTACGTTATGTTTTAATGTATGCAATTTTATTTAAAACTGTGCTTTAAGATAGTTAAGCTCATTACCTTTAATAGGTAAACAATAGTTGTATGCAAAACACAGTCAGTGCTAAGACTTTTGTGCTCCTAATTGTTTCTTTGTTCTTATGAACATATATAGTTTTTGTAACGTAGTAAATTGTAACCTCAGTGTTTAATATTCGTAAAGGTAAGTTGACCTAAGAACCAGTTACCCTTATGGTTATACACAATTTAGAATAAGATCTTATTGTTTATATTTTGTATTATGCTGTTAATAAAGACCTTTAAAAATCAATCAAAAAATCAATGCCGTGCATGCGGACTGACGCCTTTGACACCCGCGTGTGTGGAGGGAGTTTCCTCAACAGTATGCAACAGGAAACTTTATTGATGTTTTATAGTAAATTACATTCTCCGGTTTCATGTTTAGTAGTATGGAATTTATGAGCGTTATTCAAAGGATTTTGTATAATAGTGCGTATTTTTTACCATTATGAAGTAAGTACCTACTATACCTCATCATTTCACAGTTACCTTTAAATTTGTCAAGTAGTCATGACGTGTGGCGTGCTGGGCATATTTTGATTTGGTTACTTTTTCTTGTTTAGCACTAAGAGTTTTTTTTTCCCCTATAGCTTTACACCGTTAATATATATGCCAAATGGGTAGATCCTTTCATGGAAAATATTTCACATAATATGACGACTTTTTATGGCAATAGGCTCGCCCCCTATTAAATGGCACTTAAACATAATGGCGAAATGTGGGTGTACTACCAGGTACACCTCTGCCTAGCTCTTCGGGGATTGCAGCCGTGACGATATGTATATATGTATACATATATACATATCGTCACGCCTGCAATCCCCGACCATACATACATGTATGTTTGACGACTTTTCTTAGTTCGTGAGGAGATTAAGAGCGCGAACAGCGACTGTTATTGGTGAGTGTTAATATGGTATTATGATGTTATCCCTATAATGTGGCCCTAAAAAATGTTTTAAACTTTTTACGGTGTACAACAGTGTTCCAGAAAGGAAGGGGGGAGGGGGAGAGAGGGAGGGAAAGGGAGAGAGGGAGGGAAAGGGAGAGAGGGAAGGAAAGGGAGAGAGGGAGGGGAGGGGGAGGGGAGGGGGAGGGGAGGGAGAGGGGAAGGGTTGGGGAGGGGAGAGGGAGGAAGGGGAGGGATGGAGGAAAGGGAGGGGGAGAGAGGGGCAGGGGAAGGGTGGAGGGAGAGAGAGAGGGAGGGAGGGGGAGAGAGAGAAAAGATTGGGACCAAGAGATGTAACGAAGACGCCCGGATGGAACGAGGTTCCTTTCGATTTATTTTGAAGGAATTTTACAATTCCTTCACTAATCAATCGAAGGGAACTTCGTTCCATCCGGGTGTCCCTTGACACCTGTCAAGTTTTTTTTTATGTATGTTACCTGATATCTTTCCCCATTTGTGGACCGATTCTCTAAATTCTTTTTTTATTGAAAGAATATCCTGAAGTGGTCCTATTTTAATTTGATGAAAATCTGGAACTGATCTTCGGAGATATACAATGGAACTCTTCAAAAATAGACGGCAAATCTGTCGTGATTGCTGGGATCGCTTGGATGTTTATTTTATATACAATATCATGACATTTGAATACGTCTGTATGCTCTGAGGGGTACGCAGATGTGTACAATATACCTAGATTTCGACAGTTAGGTATGTTAAGTTTTATTTATTAGGGGTAAGTGGATAACCCTATTACCATGACATGTATTGTTAACTAATAACAATTTAAAAATAAATTTATGGCAAATGTTTGTATGGGAACTACTAAAAATGGAAAAATAATAATCTTTTTTGCAAAAAATAAAACCGACTTCAAACAAAACACATGTCACATTGGTGCTTGCGCTTTAACCACTGGGCCATCACAACGTGTTTACGTTGCTGCGCCTCCACGTAACGTTGAATGTGCAATAGGAAGCGCATCAAATGGCATTTTAGTCTAACGACAGCTACATATATTATGATACTATTAGTGATTAGGCTCTTAATAAACTCACTGCTTACCTTCAGGTGGCAGTCAAGCACTAGTTTAAAATATAAAATAAAACTATTACAACACTATTATTGTTAGTTCGTTTGGAGTACAGAGCCTAATTACCTATATCATTCCGTGTTGTTTAAAATTAGGTACTTATAGAAAATATTTTGCACCCAAAATATATTAGTAATATACGTTTTGGGTATGTTAAGTGGAAACACAGGTAACGGCGCCGTGTATAATATTAATAATCCAAATAAATCATTAGCGACATTCTATCGTAGTTAGGCTAAATTAATGGCGACGGTGCCAACACAACCCATATTGGTCGTGTTTACCCACTCCAATCAATTATACGAACACCCTAAAGATTACAAGGGTAGATTTTATTGTAAACTTGTCAAGAAACATGGTATTTATTTTGTTTGGTTTATATTTCAGAGGTTTACGCTGCACGCAACACTTAACAGCCCATCAAGTCTGAACTATAGAGGGCAATATTGATTTACATTGATTAAGTGTGGACAGGAAAACTAGCCTGCCGGAGGCCGTGCTTCACAAGGGCCTGTTAATCGAAATGAAAACTTTCAAGTTCTTACAAATTCAAGAGCCGAACCCCTACAGGATAGAAATAAGATTGGATGATATTATAAGGCATTAAAAAAAAATAAAAAAAACATTGCTTGAAACTTATCGGATTTGCTAAATCATCTACTACGTCGTATAATTTTTTAACCCTGTTTGACTAATAACAATGAAAAGCAATTAATAAAATCAGCAATAAAACAACGCTAGATGAATTTGTAACTTGAACAAAGTACATAATTCTACACGTATGATTACCATGAAATATAAGCGATCTAATTTTTTTTCGTAGTGATGAATATCTAAGTACGGTCGGAATAAAAGGTTTTATCTAGACAGATGCCACGAGCACAAGTAAATCGAATCTCGTGCGTGTAAGATCTCGCTCTAAGCGACCTAATAGGAATGGGAAGTTAGGTACTACAGATCATTTGCTGCATTGTGTTGGTAATAGATAGGTATTTTCAGAAAACAGCTGTGAAACTTCACTTTATCAGGCTATATTGGAATTTAAATACCTAAAAGAAATTAAAAAAAAAAAATAAAGACGGAGGGAGTGGAGGGAGACTTGCCCAGGAACGGGACAGAACAGGCAAATAAAAAATGAAAACCAATGACTTTATTGTAAACTTAATAATAGAACATTTTTGGCAGGTGAGAAACTAACTTGTTGATGCTATGCTGGTGCAGCACAGGGTAGAGGTCCCTGTGCAAGCGGAGCTGATGCAGTGCTCGGTCCACATACTCGCCGAAGCAGTCAGCGAGCCAGCGCTCCTCGTCGCGAGAAGCTCCCGACCCAGAATCCCCGCTGCCACTGCCTGATATCGCTTCACAGGCGCACCAGGCTCGCTCCAGCTCTATCAGCAACTTGTGCATGTACCTTGACCAAACGAAATTCATTAATAAAATAAAGACATTTGTTTCAAAGAGATCTATGAATGTAATCAGTGGTAAAGACTTACTTAGGATCAAGGGGAGCATCGGCGTTCAGCCTGCATGCTGCAGCAAAACGTGCAATAGATGCTTGAAGCGCGCTCAGGTCGCCTTGTATGGCATGTTGATGCAACAACGTCTGGGCAGCACCACACAGGTCTCCGTCCCACGGCGGCGTAGGCGTGGCGGTGCTTGGCTCGGGCTGCCCGCATGCGGCAGCGACTGCGGCTGCGTTGGCGGCGGAAGCAGCTGCAGCACGTTGCAGGTCTACCTCATGAGCCAGCAGCACGCCGAATAGGCGCTCGTGTTGACGTACCTTACCAATGATGTACAACAACTTAATGTGTTATATTTTTACAGAAATTCTGCCGCAAATAAAATTAAAGAGATTCTATAAAATATTAATTTACTCTTTTACTCAGCTTCTTCGAATAAACACATTAGCTACAAAGAGTAAAATGCGGAAAGCCGAGTCCGATTGACTTTGCTTCTTGGGACGGCTTAAACGACCCTTTTCATTTACAAGAGATTTCTCAGAAGTAAATAAAGCTCAAAACCTAAATAATAAAATGAATATGTGAAAACTTTTGAAGCGTACAAAAGCCAGTCCCACTGACTGAGTCACACTGAAAAAAGCACCTATGAGGAATAAATTGGATTTATCGTGTAATCGCAATTTCGCTTCAGTCGCTCGCTCAGTTGATTACGCGGGGCTAAAAGAGAGATTCAGTCACTGAATACTTTGAATACGTTATCGAGATACTGGAGAATCTTTATCGAGACGGTAAGAGATTCTCAATTTTAAATTTATTCTTATATAAGTTATCGTAAATTCGAGGTGGCTCTAGTTCGAATACCTGTGTACCTATACGAATAAATTATAATTTAATGTTAGGTTAAACACAGTGTTGATACTGTTTAAATTTGTTGTGTCTTCTTAGTTTTATTAAAGAAATCAATGAATAGAATAGAATAGAATACTCTTTATTGTATACCATTAAAACTTACTTATAATTTTAAGGCCTACAAGCGCCGATATAATGGGCGGTCTTATCGCTAAAAGCGATCTCTTACAGACAACCTTTGGATGGACTGGACCTCTGGAATGGTCACATTTGATCGTATTTATTTATTTGCCACTTGAGCAATATGTGCCAAATCATAACAATCGATAAATTATTGCTATGTTTTCCAGAATAAAGTGTCATATTTATTATAGATGAGAGTAATACGAAAATCTACGCTAATAAAAAGTTGACATTGTCGCTGATAAATCTATATCGGTATGGGTTGTTAAGCAAATAAAAGAGGCAGTATGAACCAAAATAACAACATGAGCGATGAAGCGTGGTCGACACGCGGCTCGGCCCTGACGATAGCGCTATATTTGCTGCTACACAAAGCCGTATAATTCACGTATACATAGGTATATCAGCTGATAGTTCGGTGCAAAAACCAATAAAATATTTTATGTACGGTGCAGTGGCTCCATGGATCAGCAATATTGATGTGTAAGCCTATAATCCGCGTCAGTGCGATTATCTTTATTGTTCATTTATTAAAGCTTGTTAAGCCAAGATCTTTCTTTGTTATTAAGAAGCCACCGTTATTAATATCAGAGTTGCTGGAGTATAAAATTAGGCGAAACGAAGCAAGAAGAGAATCGCGTCGTTGTGTTGTACTATTCTACTCGGACGGAAAAGTGCTTTGGTTTTCGATTTCACGTCTGTTTGGCTCTACGCATAGAGTATTATAGTCTAATACAATAGTTCTTTGTTTTGTGTGATCAAATTTCGAGCTATAAATTTTACTTTTTAAATTGTCTTTGCTTAATCCTTTAACAAACTTGCGATAATACGAAATGATGATGATATCACAGAAGGGCAGTTTTACTTTCAAAAGCTGCTGAATATCAGCCTTATTTCATTTTTTTCTTTTTATCAACAGAGCGGTAGTTTAACGTTTGTATATTTGTTTATGCGTAGTGATATATTATAGAGCTAGCGGACAACTCTGTCAATAAATCAATGTGCAAATGAGAAGTACAGACGTCTCGGTCGTAGTGTAGATGAGATGTCCATAATGTTATTAAGGAATCTAGGGAATTCCTATTATTTACCACCCTGCGTAACGTAGGTTACTTTTATTCCTGAATTCCCATGGGAACAGGAACTCCGCGGGTGAAACCGCGTGACGTCTGTTAGTGTTTTACAATTAGGTAGTGCTTAATTTTTTGGTTAATAAGAACATATTATTAAAAACTCTCGTCTACTGCACCAAGTTCTTGCTGCGCCTATCTGTGTTGTACTGAAACTTACGTTGTGTTTAAGAATATCCCAAAACATTAATCATTACTATATTATTATTACTTTGAATAATCATTTATCACCCACACATAAAAAACACACGTAGTAGTATTAGTATCAAAGACGTTGAACTATGTTAGTAAAATTTACAAATAAAACTACAAATAATAACTACGAGGCTTCACACATGTTGGGACAAGCCTCTTCACTCAGTGCCTAATAAAGAGTAAAGAGAATAGTCTAATAAAGACTCAAGTATACTTGAGTTGAGTATTTATAGTTTTAATCAGATAGATAGATATCTTAGGTTAGGTTTTAATGTTTTTATGAGACTAAAGAAATGTCTAATCTCAATACAAAAACAAACACAAAAAAACATCGCCACATTGACAATTATAAGCTACAACCTTGAAATTGAATGATGTGAGTACCTGCTGCCAGTTATCGTCGTCGTGGCGGCCCGCCTCCCGGGCTGACAGCCACAGTCGCAGGCGAATGCGTCCCTGCACTGACGAGCGCTGGGATCGAGCCTCCAGCTTGTACCAAGCCTCCTGGCCTGTCGACGGAATCTCACGGAGTGGAATGTTCACGCAACCTGCACAAGGACAAAAGTATAATGCTTTTTGTTACTAATTAAAAAAAAAACTGCGAAAACGAATGGTTCCGTACCATGTGGAAATAATAATAAATCAACGCATATTTGTTGTTCGTTTGTCCCTATATTGGTTAATTGACTTTGTTTATTTATTTATTTACCCTCGCATTAGAACGCCGTATCTACAGCAATTACACTAATGGAGCAATAATTAATAAAAAACTCATCTGCTTCTTTCTACCTGTGGACCGTTTTAATTTCATCGTGTGTTTTGTTATAGTAGATCACATGGTACAGACGCCAGCACATCAAGTTACCCCAATGTGTCAACCTCCCAATTGAATATGAACCTTAGGTACAATGCTTGACATAAAGTTGAAAAACGATCAAAGAAATTTGACACATTGGGGTAACTTGACGTTCTGCCGTCTGTACTTACCTATTACTAACTTATAAAAAAACATGTGTATATTAGGTAAAAGTCAGAAGATACGTTAAGATCGAACTCGATCAGTAAAAATTTCATCTGTCTACCGATTACGGTTCATAAGATACAGGCCTCTGACAGATAGACGGACGGACAGCGAAGCCTTAGTAATAGGGTTCCGTTAGCAAACTTTGGCAACCCAGAAGACCACTACGTAGAAACGTTTATGTTAAATAATTTGATTATTAAAAGGCAAATATTTTACTGAAAAGTTGATTGATGAACCTATTTAAAAAGTCAAATTACATTACGAAAAATATCAAATATTAAACAGAATCATAACATCCCACGTTTTTAAATCTTGCTTGTTTTATTTACGAAGTTAACGAAGTTATGTTTCCATTTCGAAGTTGCGAATTTGAAACATTTTCTAGTACCAAAATGTTTGTTTTTATTTCTACAGTAGCGTAATATAGGGTTGGTTTTATTATTTTGTTGTGATAATCAACACATTTTTGCAGCGAAGGCTTCATAAGCCGATTACGTTCACAAAATAAATGGAAATTGAATTGATACGCATTATGGGGCTTTGTGTCGCTGCCTGATATCATTATTCTACCTGTCAAGCTTTATTGTAAAAGCCTTAAGGGCAGGTTGTACTAAGGCACAACTTGTCCACCGTATGACCGATGCGAGCGGTTGCGGTTGGGTTATTTTTGTTCACAGAGAAGAATAACAACGAAATTATAAATTGTGTTTTTACCGCACCCTAAAAATGATAAGACCTAACTGAATATAACTTTTGCACAGTTTTTATCCTAGAATCTCTAAGCAGAGTAGGTTTTATATAGTAATTTAGTGTTATATTTAGGTTTTTTTTTGAAGAACCATTCTATTAGTCATGATTTTGTCTTCACACATCGCTGTTTCAATGAGACCCAAAAACATAAAAATTACTGCAGTCTCGCATAATTGTTAAATCTAAAAGGGCTATGAATTTAGTACAATCAATATTGTTTCATTATTTGTATGCCATTACTTACAAGGTTCGTGTCAGGTGAAACTTTAATGGAAAATGCAGACTGTTCGATCGCCGTTTACATTTAGACTGCTGTAGCGTGGTCAGTTTATGTTGAACTTATTCAATTCGACATCAAACAAACGCATTCAGTTCAATAAAAATAGATCGGTACAACTGAATAAATATTTTTGTTTTATTTTTGCTCACTCTCCAATCAATTCATCATGTTCAGTTTTTCGACGTAGGTATTCACATTTCATCTCTAAGCCTTAAAAAGAGATTTGAAAATGCCAACGTTGAACATTGGGATTTTGTAGCTTGGGATTGTTACCATATTGATTGTCATCGCTTTGCAACCTACATAGTGTGTGTAAATGTATTTTAATAAGTACATGTAGCAAAACATTCAGATCCTTTTTTAAGAATATTGTGCGGACGGAGGAATGTGACATTTTGCATAGATAAAGTTTATGAGAAGAAGTGGAGAAATCTGATTCGCTGAATTTCAATCGCTGAGCGACTTTTACAGTTTTATATTTACTAGTTTAAATATAAAACTATAAAAGTGTAATTATGACCTTGCCGTGAGATTTGGCCGCGAAACTTCAAAGTAAAATGGTCCCTGGGTCGTTGTGTCATGTCATTCGCACACAATTAATCGATTATTATCAATACAAGTTATACACTTAACGTCATTGGTGTGACGCTGGTACAAGAGCAATGCAATGCTATCAGATTACCCTCAGACTACCATAAACAGATTTATGTGGAATGAGTGCGTGAGTGGGTATTACGCTGTTCAAACATTGACGTATGTCGGTGGACTTGGAACAAGGTTCCATCTGGCGCCCACACCACGTCGTAGTTCGATTCGCCCTCCCACACCCCGAATGCAAGCTAGCGCTTTTCACCTCTCATTTGAATTCAAACATATAACTTCACTTTCAAAGGTATCTTTATTAGTAGTTATGAAGTGTATTTTGCGTGTTCCCTGTCCATAAAAAAATGTAATTTGTCAACTAACTGCTTTGCTGTCTATGTGACGCATTATGGAGATTGAATAAATAGGTCCTATACTTAGTATGATTAATGGCTGGTCCTCAAACAGCTCTGTGTTAAACGTACTTGCTCATTTAACACTACTGTTGTCTTTAGGTACTACCTACAATCTCACGCTACAAGTTATTCGAATGGATTTGCTTTGGCAAATACATTTCTCAAATTATAATTATATTAATTAAGTTTTGTAACGCGGCAACCCCACGACTAAAGCGTTAAGGCCTGAACCCTATGCCCAACGGCTACAGTTTGCTTAATATTACATTTCGTGTTTTGCGCTAATGCCGTGGGTAAACGATTCACCACTTAAATGGATTGTTTTTAGACAACGTCCTATGAGTTTGGTATATCGTGTTATAATCTTTTTTAGTTTAAATATATTATGTTGTTGTTATTCATGTTTTCAATTCAAAAGCTTCCTTTGTCAAGCAATAAAACTCCTTTTGTGTAGTAAATTGAAAGAAGCCATCAAACTTAGTGCGAGAAGGTTAATTAATAACTGCCTCCTGATATTCTTCAATTAGTTTTGTGAAACCTTGTAACTGTCCATCTAGAGCGATTGATAATGAAAATAAATCAGACCAAAAGGAAATCTAATGTATTAATCGTCTAGCTTCCTTAACACACATGTCCATGAAGTTTTCTATCAATTACACTTAACCTCTTTATATCGGCGTTTTTTAATAATTTGTATGTGTTAGTTCCATTACATTTATGTGGAGTTTCTTAGTTCATAATGTCTGATTCACAAAGTTGACGTTAATTCCATTTAAAGAAATATAAATTGAATGCTAGTATATAATATGTTGATTTCAGTCAGAATGATTATAATTATTAGAGTACTGTTTATGATTTATTTAAATGCTTAAACTTGTAGTGCAAACTGAACTTGGTTGTAATTTACTCGGAGTAGATTTTACCCCCAACCACACTTTGTTATAAATGATTAATCAAAAATTTTGCTTCACTATCTAGAAGAATAATAAATATTAACTTCATTACAATTAAAAAAATTAAAATTGTTGAACCATAAGGTACCTACTCGATACTTGTGGGTAAAATAAGTAAAGCTAGGTGTGATGAGTTCAGATCGCGTGTCAGCCTCCTTGGAGCCCCAGGGAACACTTTACAAGTCGCTCTTTGTAGACAATAAAACAAATAAGACCTTATTTGTTTAGCTCTTGTTTTTCCTGGCTTCTTCGCATCGGTAGATATTGGTTTGAAATGCTTCGAAATAGTGAGCAAGTTGGTAGTACCTATTTTATATTGTAGTGTCTTTGTAAGGCTTGTGGATTGCGGTGGGTAGGTACCAATGCTAGATTGTATGTTGGATCCGAGGTTAGCCACATTATAGTATATAGGAAATAATAAAATACTCAAACCATTTATTTCAATTAGGCCCTTATAAATAAGGCACTTTTGAACGTCGAAAAAAAATAACTTTAAAAATGATTCTAGTTGCCCCTTTCAAAAAGTAGATTTGTATGGAGAAGAATGGGCAAGAAACTCCATACTTACTCTTTTAAAATAGATTTTACAAAACTTTGTATACATTAATAAGATTATATGTGAGGACGATGCACCCAGAATAAAAAGTACTATACTAAGATAGGTTTAAGCAAAAAAATAAAAAAAGGTTCACAAGATATGGTAGTGCACTATTCAGTAAGATTGTATGAGCAAGTGGTCATTTTTAACCGACTTTCAAAAAAGGAGGAGGTTCTATGTTCGTGTGTATGTATTTTTTTTTTTTTTTTTTTTTTTTTATGTATGTTACCTGATTTCTCCCCCATTTGTGGACCGATTCTCGAAATTCTTCTTTTATTCGAAAGAGTATACTCCCGAGGTGGTCCCATTTTAATTTGGTGAAGATCTGGTGCTGATCTTCGGAGATATGCAACGGAACTCTTCAAAAATAGACGGCAAATCTGTCGTGATTGCTGGAATCGCTTGGATGTTTATTGTTTATACAACATCATTACGTATCATCACGACTGGTATGTACTGGTATTATCATGACATGTACTGTTACAATTAACAATATATTTAGCAAATATTTGTATGGGAACCACTAAAAATGGAAAAATAAAAAACTTTTTTGCAAAAAAATTAAACCGACTTCAAAAAAAACACTAAACGGTGTAAAATAACTCTAAATTCGGAAGTCGGTGGCCCATCATGAATAAGACAAAACCACCAAAGCCACAGACTTCCTAATTTAGAGTTATTTTACACCGTTTAGTGTTTTTTTTTGAAGTCGGTTTAATTTTTTTGCAAAAAAGTTTTTTTAACTGTCCGTATCCACTCTATCTTTTTGAAACATTTATCTTTTAATGTCAAGTGTTTCTTAACAATAAAAGTTAAATGTTTCAAAAGTTAGAAGTAGTGTTTTCGCAATGTAATCACAAGCACTGGGAGCAGAAGGTTCTGGGTTCTATTCGTAGGTAGGGCTAATTTAATATTAATCGGGAATTTCAGTAGCAGCCTATACACTGGATTGTTGCTATAAACCAAATTGGGTGGAATTTCGTAGAGTAGGTACGGGTGTGTGTTATTTTATGTAAGTATCTATCTATTTTGATTATTAAAACTTAGATGAAGCTGGAATGAATCCACCCTGGATACAATTAAATAAGTTGTATCCAGGGTGGATTCATTCCAGCTTCAACAAATGTTTATGTTATGTTATTATGCACGTCGTTATTTTACCCTTCATAAACTCATTAAAACTACATACGAACTCATACTGTGTTGAATAGTTTGTTCTTTGAAACTGCAGCAACTACCTACAAACTGCGTGTAGGCTAGCTTCACGTCAATTATGCACAAGCACTATTATGTTTGTTTCACCGATGTGTCCCGGTTAACATAATGTGGTAGATTACACTTCAGCTTATTTATACTTACATGTATGAATGAACGTATGGAAGTGAATGTTGGGCGTGGCAAAAGAGACATGAAAGTAGAATAAATGCTGTAGAAATGCGTTCTTTGCGAAGTATGTGTGGTGTAACAATGAATGACAGATTGAGGAATGATGTGACAAAGCAACGTTGTGGTTTGAAAGAAGATGTAGTAACAAAAATTGAAAAGAGTATGCTTAGATGGTTTGGTCACGTTGAAAGGATGGATGAAAGGCGACTAACGAAAGGTATTTACAAGGCAGATGTTAGTGGGAACGCCGGGAGGGGACGCCCTAGAAGGACATAGGTACATAGACCTTATTGGTGAGGTTCTTCAGAAAGGTCAGGTGCGTAGTACTCGCAACCGGCGTGTGTGTATGACAACATGTATGAATGTAAACGAAGCAAAAGAAGTATGTAAGAATCGTAGCATATGGTGCTCTGTAGTTTCTCCCTACCCCCACGGGAAAAAGGCGTGAGTTTATGTATGTATGTATGTATGTATGAATGATATGAATCTTTTTTTGTTGTTTATTTAAAATCAACTAAAACATATTGTAATTTAATTACAGTAGAAGCCGAAATGGGGGGATAAAATACCTAAGTCAAGAGTGATATCATCTTAAAAACCACATAGTATTTATTTTATATGAAAAATCCTTTGAAATAAAACCTCCAGTTCCACCAAAATTAGCAAAGGGGCTAGTCAGAAACTGCAGAAGTCACATTATAACTTCGTTACATATTCCAAAGTAGCAGTAGTAGTATTATACATCTAAAGACGAGACTACCTATCTATAGTCTGGTCAAGCGACTCGCAGCAGTGGATTGACCACAAATCGATTCGAAATTAAATTTCAGTTTGTTACTAACTTAGTTAACCTACCTGGGACAAGTGAAGGCAAACTAATATTGGTTTTGGTTAGGTTACACATACGTATATTTCTTCACATCACGGGGGTGATAATGTAACATGTTATGTAAACCTTACTTAATTTGAGACACTAGCCCTCTAGTATGACTGGGCAATATTGCATTAAAATAACCGATGGGTTAAATTAAGTTTTGGTTGATGTTAACCTCAACCAAAATTTAAATTGAAAGTATATTGCTTTTCATTATCTTTGAACGCGAGAAAAGTATTATTAAATGGGAATGAAGGTGAATCTATTGTTTGGTCATTTATCATGCAGAATTCAGTATTCTCAAAACTCAATACTCAATACTTTATTACATTCAATCATTCAGATTTACACATTATGTGTAAATCTAATAGTTGGTATATTAAAAACATGGAATAAATTATGGACCCTATCGGGCACAGTGATTTTTTAATAGAACAGACGATGAAGGCGCTTTTTATTAAAAGGAATCATATTTAAAATCGTATCATTAAAATAGTATTATTTGGTACTTATTTATATTTTATTTACGGATTTATATATTTTATATTTATTGGTTGTGTAGTTTACGTCTGATTCTCAGACCTAATGGGTATGCACAAAATATTTAATAAGAATCAGTAAAGCTTCGGAGGACTTTTGTAACACTGTGAGTCGAGAATTTTTTAGATGAAGTGACATAAATCGAAGAGTATGCTTTGATGGTTTGGTCACGTTGAAAGGATGAATGAAAGGCGACTAACGAAAGGTAAAGGCAGATACAAAGCAGATGTAAGTGAAAACACCGAGAGGGGACGCCCTAGAAGGACACACATGGACTTTATTGGTGAGATTCTTCAGAAAGGTCAGGTGCGTAGTATTTGCAACCGGTGTGTGTGTTTGACAACATGTAGAAACAAAATAAGTATGAATCGTAGCCAGATGACGCTCTATAGTTCCAGCCTACCCCCATAGCAAAAAGGCGTGAGTGTATGTATGCATGTTTGTATGTTGTTAGTTTATATTTTGGAGGGTTTTACTGTTAACAAACCTAAAAGAAGCTGAACACTGGATTACAGTTATGATTATAATAAGTAGGTACTCTTAATACTTCTGCTACATAATAAATTCTAAAAGTTAGTTTAGTCGAGTTTTGCTTCCGAAACTACATCTGAAATACAAATAAACACGCAACAAATCCCGAAAAATACTTTCTAATTATTATAATCATCGACTATCAAACGAGAATTAAGTTTTATGAACGCAAAGACGCGCAAACACCTTACATAAATACAAATAAACATAACGTATATAAAACTCCATTAAGTAAGCGTCGTTTGTCACCATTATGTTAAACTGAAAATGAAAAAGCCTTGTGTACTACGTTTAAAATAATTTAGTAAATTAAAGAGACCAGCCGAAAGTTTAATGTTATTATTACATTAAACTTTTGATAATGATAGGAACAAAGTTTATAAAGTTTTCTTAGAACAAAGACTGAGTAACCTGACTCCAGATGTCGTCGGCTAGGTGTAAAACAGAAAGAACATTTCAAAGTTTAGATTAAAAATGTGAAACTCACCCAGAAAGTCGTCCTGGCTGCCCTGTCGTGCGCTCTGGCAGACTTGTTTGAAGAAGCGTCCGAGGCCGCGCACGCCGCGCACCTCGTTGAGTCGTGACACGGCGTCCAGCACCGAGCTCTCGTCGTCGTGATCCCAGATGTCCAGGTGCAGCACATCCGACGATATGTCATCGATATCGCTACAACCGAGACTATCAGTTCAACTAAGCTTGTTATAAAAGTAAAAATTAAAACCGGCCAAGAGCGTGTCGGGCCACGCTCATTGTAGGGTTCCGTAGTTTCCCGTCCGTCACAATAAGTGTTCAAAATGATTGCATATACGATTATACTACAAACTTAGTCCAGAAATTATTTTCCTAGAAAGTCCTTATAAAGTTCTACTTTACAGTTTTTTTTTCATATTTTCTATTTTATCACCAATTCTATGGTACCAAATTTCAGCTTTCTAGTGCTAACGGTCACAGAGATTAAGCGAGGACGGACGGACGGACAGACAGACATGGCGAAACTATAAGGGTTCCTAGTTGACTACGGAACCCTAAAAAATGGCAAAAAAAACATGCGGGATCTTTTATTGCTTTGAAATAATTGTAGCACTTAATATTTTTTTTTAGATCTTAACTTGTCAGCACCTGGATGCAGTTGCATGCCAGTATTGTAGATGGAGCGACTCCCTATGGAACTTTCACAACCCAGATATAGATAACAAAACACTGTCTAATCAAAAGTCATTTATTCAAATTAGGCTGAGGATCAGCATTTTGTGAATGTCAAATTACATAAGACAGTCCCCCAAAAAGCCCGCCCCAATATCCATAAATCGATTTTGCGTGGATAATTATCGCGTGTGTGTCTATTTTGCAATTAAAGAATAGATAAAAGTTGTGTTGTTTTAATATTTATTTATTTATTTATTTATTTATTTGAAGGTACACCAACGACTTATTCACTAGAAACACAACAGAATAAGGATACCACAAATATTTTTTAGTGAATTTGTCACTTACAGGCGTACACAGCCCTTACATGAAAAAGATTTTTATAAAAAAGAGACATAGAACAAAATAATAAAATAATAATAAAATTTAGGTACACAAATTAAATTAAATTGGAATAAATATTTAAAATAATAATACAATAATACAATTAACTGAAATTAAAATGTTAATATTCTATATAACAGTACGGTAAGATGCAAAAATGAGTGCATCAATGCAACATGTGTGTGACAGCATTATCGATAAGTTAAATGGCAAGCATACAAACAAAAAGAAAAATGTGAAGATAAAATATTAATTAAAAAAAAAATATGTACCTAATGGTACCCATAATGTTGACATTTGCAGCCAATCTTTGGCGAAATATGTACGTTCATAATAACTTGACTTGTATTAAATTATAAGTTATTTATTAGGCTTCTCAACAATGAGACAATTAATATTTCTCCTTCTCAGTTAAGTCCATCCAAAGGTTGTCTGTGTCTACAAGATCTCTTTTAGCTATAAGGTAATGTATAGCTGTTATAGTTATTACTAGATTTTTTATGATGTACAAAGAGTTTTCTATTTTATACCATGCTGTGAATGTATGTGCATGATATTTCGGGTTCACGACATACTTACAATTTGAACGTCTCATTCCACTTGGGTGACAGCGTGTGCTGTCGGACACTGGTAGCTCGTATGTATCGAGCCGGCAGCCTACCGAGGCTGTCGCGCTGCTGACGACCATCCCGTCGCTTGAAGCTCAGCCTGAAACCGTGCTTACGGCCCTCGTCCTCAGAAGCGCGCGGAGAGGCCGGCAGGGAAGCTGGCTGTATTCCCAGCATGCAGTACGGGTCACTAAACCCTAGGTGGTATAAGGTGGCACCTTTTAAGGGATTTCATAACAGTTCAATCAAAAGGAATACGAGGTCATACTCGAAATTTATAAAACTTTGAAAGTTTTTAGATCGATTTGTAAAGGTGTTAAACCTTTTAAATAAGCAATGTTTGCATTTATGGCTTTTAAGTTCTTTTAAACGTATGGCAAGGTATCGCTCAATCGTAGCAATTGTAGCAGTGCATTCCAACATAAAAGTTTACGCCGTAGCTCGGCGTAGCGTAGCAAGCGTAATCGTAGTGCGCGGACGGTAGCTGCGTAGCTGCGTAGCTGCGTGCTGCTATCTACATTTTGTAAAATACGCAAGGAGATAGAGTACTTCGAATTTAAAATAATACTAGTACTGGTTTACTGTGATTTTACTATTACATAGTATATCAAATAAGAGATCCCTTTTGATTCTATTTATAATTATTACAGATGTCTTGATGGGCACTAATTATACATACAGACAGAGTTATCGTTCATCATAAAAAATAGAGCCTGATTGTAGGTGCTAAGACTAAACAAAAAACAAAAATAAGCTAAACCAAACATCTAAGTGTGGGTCGGATTTTGCATTTTTTTCACGCTTGCACTAGGTATATTAATTTCATCGACTGTAAGATCAGGCATGTGTTGAGCGGAGCACGGAACACACCTTCCTTCCAATTTTAGTAAGAACAGTCTACAAATATGGCCGTGTCAGACAGACAGAACAAAATTATAAGGAATAGGTACGTTTTTTATGAATTTGTTACCCCACCCAAAAAACAACATTTCAAAGCGAAAATTCTTGGACAAAACTAATTAAAATAGCCTTTTCGCTTCGTTTTCACCGCATCATTCGATATGTATATGGTTTGCGAAACTCTGAGAAGCATAATTGAATACCTTTCAACTTTACTAGCTGTTTGTAAAGCTGTCGAAACAAAGTTTTACTCGAATAGAAATTTGATTTTAACTTCCAGTGGCAGCATTTATTTTACAGAAAACGTGGTTGCTTTATCAAAACATTATTTTAACATTAAAATTGGAGTTGTTTGTGGCCTTTCGTGCATAATGTAATGTCAATTGTTATTGTGAGCGGTGTTCACTCGCCTTGGGGCCCCATGGTGGGGTACCTCGGTCTACGCTTTCGCATAAGGCTCTCCCAAACAGGTGCTATATTATCGGATGTGATATTGCGTCTGTTTACAGTTGGTACATTTTGTATTAGGAAAGCCATGAAGTTATACGCTTGTGTTCTTCCGGTCATGGGATATCCCGATGTAAGTTCATGGAACATTTTATATTAGGGCGTATGCGATTTTTCGCACACCTGCTCTAATAATGTTGGTGTCAGTAGTACCTCAACAATTGGGTTTTACCCACGGGTATATACATAGTATCGGACGATAAAAACTCAACTGTGAGCAAAGAATCAGGACACATTATCGCAACAACTCATCCGATATTATCGACTGATAATAAATCGACAGGACCTTAATTTAATATAACAAGCGTAGCTGTCATCAGCCCACTATGCGCCACAGACATTATTTGTTACACAATTTAATTTTTATTTCCCCGACGTCGATATTGACGCAAACATTTTAGGTTATTTCCGTATTTAGCCGCCATAATAATGTAATTTCCTAGTATCGACAGTAGCTTTTGTGCGGTATCTTAAGAAATAATAGATAGGTACCTACGCGTTTTTCCATTGCTTTACTTCAAAGCTGTATGAGTGGAAATGTTTTTGTTTCCAAGTGAGTTAGGAAAAGCCTTCTTAAGTTGTTGAGCCCGATACAGTAAAGAGTTAGGATTTCTTATACAGACACGTGTGTGTTCGAAGGTGGAAAAACAACGACGTCATAAAACATTAGAAATGTTTTATCAGTATAAATGTTCCAAATGTCGGCTTAGGAAAATCAAGCAAGAGAACATCATGAAATATATTCAAGGCGACACTCATCATTTATGAATATGATTTAAGGGCACATAAAGGGCCGACGTGTGAGCAACAAGCGACGGTTTTATTAAACGTAGGTTGACTTTCCTCACCTTACGAGCTATTAAACGTCGCGAAACTTTTCAGAGTAAGTCCATTCATCAATTAATAAATCATTTTAAGTTAAGTATGTTGGGACAAAGTTTTACATTTTGCCTACGGATATTTTCTCAAGTAAGAATTCTGATTTGACCAGCATTTTAACGGCAATACCCCAAAGGTTAAGGCGTCGGCCTGATGATCGAGAGCTCGTGAGTTTGATCCCCACATATTACACTATTGACGTGAACCGACTCCAAACATATAGCTTAGTTGGAGAGGTTAACAAGACTACTACTAGCTAAAAGCTTTTTAAAAGTATAGGGATCTACAAATGTTTTGGTACATAGACTACTCCTTACAATATAAACTTACCATTAGCATCTTTAGCTTCAAGTCCATCGGCCTCGATGACGGAGCAGCCGAGCACGACGGTGGGCGGTCGCTCGCTGCCGGCGGAGCGCATCGCACGTGCGTGCACTTCGGAAGTCACTCTGAAGGCGCGGCGAGCATGTTCTACTACCTCTTCTTTATAAGCTGCAAACTGCCCGTCGGGGGCTGGCGCCCCTACTGCGTTCTCGATGCAGTACAGCACCTAGTATGACAAAAGTTTTGAACATTGAGTCGTAAAGGTGTAAAGGTTAATTGCCAGTGTCAAAGCACAGGGTAGAATTTTCTAACCTCATCTGTAGGGTTTATTTTATTATGATTGTCAGAAATATTTGACCCTATCGGTTGTTGCAAAGTACAGTGTGTCTTTTTTTCGGAGTTTTGCCGGTTTGATTCTCGAGGGTGGCAAGTAAGGTTTCGGAAATACAATTAAATTATCTCTTGTTCGCAGAAGCTGGTTTCCGCTCGGGGCCTGATAAATTAAATGCAGATTTGTTTTTTTTTTCAAAGTAAAGGCTTGTTTCCTTTGCTATCTCGAGTATTTAGAAAAAGTAGTTCCCTCCAGATGGGGTTCAAAAATTCCAACCTGTATAGTGTAAACAGACATCTTTAAGATTATCTTAAAGTTCGAAGTTAACTACATTAGTATAACCCGTAAAAACCCGTTTGGTTAAACCGAAGTAATTAATTAAATAAATAATAACCTATAACTGACTAAAAAACTGGATGAAAGTAATTCGACGTCATTAGGCTAGTTGGCAAAATTTTAATTTTTAGTCCCTCATCTAGATTACACTAAAATATTCGACACATATTTTTTTATTTTTCACGTACTCAAAAAATAACGGCGATACATCGAGTCAAAATGTCAGATGACGTCACTATCCTATACAGTTTTTACTGAATAATGACGTTACAAGCCCCCCCTCCTCAACTTTAGTGCGCTTAATTAGTTTTCCATCAATATGAAAAAGAAAAAAAATACTTAACTATTAATTTTTATAATTTCTAACTATATTTTGATATTCATATTCTGACAACATTCCTAAAATCGTCAATCATAGTTGTTTTTGTTAACAATGACAGACTTTTAAACCGTATCAGATCATATCCACATCGCCTGGCAATTTACTTCCATATTGTATCGTGTTAGGTTAAAAGAAATATCCGAGAAGAAAGCGGATATTCGGGTAAAACGTGCGCACGTACTACCTACACCATATTAAGTATCACCTTTTGAACTGACTCCGTAACGAAAAAGCTGACGTGACGGAATGTGTGTTCCGCCCGAAGACGACTTTGCATGCTCCAAGATAGTTACGCAAGAGACAAAGTATTCAATTAGGGTAGATATTCTACCTTCTTTTGTTCTTGCATTACTGTTTTATTACTGGGTAAGTGAAAAAGGACCCCGCGTCTATTTTATATGAGGTATTTAGGTGCATACGTCGCGTGTTTTCTACATAAAATATTACATATTGTGAACTAGAATATCTAGACTAAAATATAAAGAGGAAATGTTTGATTGTTTGTTTGTTTGCATTGAATAGGCTCCGAAACTACAGGACCGATTTCGAAAATTCTTTCACTGTTGGGAAGCTACACTATCCCCGGGTGACATAGGCTACTTTTTATCCCTGTGTTCCCACAGGAACGGGAATAACACGAGTAAAACCGCGGGACGTCTGCTAGTCTTCTTATAAGTAACTGCTTCGTTGGTCCAGTAGTCGCAAGCGCTACTGATAACCATGAGGTCCCGGGTCGGGCAAAGCGTTATTGAGATTTTTCATCTAGAAATTCACAGCATCAGCCCCAAATCTGGAATTGTGCCCGATTGATGGCAATAGTCTCGCCCCGAATTACATGGGACTTAAACATAACTGGCGAAATGTGGGTGTACTACTGGTATACCTCTGCCTTACCCTTCAGGGAGAACAGGCGTGACGTTATGTTTTTTTCTTTTAAGTCAAAAAAAACAGTAACAGTTAAAACTTAGGAGACAGAGGGTTAGAGGGCTCATGGAACGGTTCTAATGGCTTTGTCCTAATCCTAATTTTGAGTTGTAGGTAGTCTTTACTTACCTAATCATATCCCAATAAACTCATAAACTAAACGCTTGAAATAGCGATAGCCTACATGCAAATTAACCGAGCAATTATCCCAATCACGCATATTGAACATGACATAAGGATTATAGACTACCACGTTATTAATTACGCTACGTTAGGTTTTTATTAAATTATTTCCACTGTTCGCCACACACGGTAGATGGTTTAACTAGAGATTATAAAATTGTGCAATTATTGTTATGTTTATCGCTGGTATTCTGTACATTATACTGGTATCTAAAAATCTACAGTAGGTAGGTACTAAATTCAGTGCTAAGTAGCACTACACTTGTACACGCCGAAGGGTTACCCAGTGATTTACCTATAGCACATCCTACATTCTGCTAGTCATGTTTAAGTCCCATGGAATCGGACAAAGGGTTGGCAAACTTATCTCAAAGTTGAGTTAGCAGATTAGTTTTTCTTTACTTTGTTTATCATTGGGTTGTATATAATATGTATGTACCTATGTATCTATTATAAATTATTATTTATTTGAATTTCAAGTTTTTGTAACCTTCTTGCGCCTAGACAATGCTCTGTCTCTGCACCACCTATTATTGTGTACCTGTCTATGGTTTAAAATGAGTATTGCATTAAGTCCGCCTTTGTACAGTTTATTTCACTAGTGCTTAAAGTTTTAATAAATAAATAAGTAATAGGGGTCCAAATCCAAACAGAAAAACCTTATAGCACTACTAGCTACTAAATTCAGTGCTCTATTTAAATAAACCCCTAAACCTTTTCGGAGTAATGTAAAGTAAGTAGGTATTTTTTTATTAAAGTGTTCTACATTAAAGCTGGAATTTGGTATAACCCTTGGAGTCAAACTAGATAAATACTTGTAACACAATGTCTAAAAATACATAATCCTAAAGATTAGGTAAATATGAAATTGAAGTTATGTATACATATACAAATTCATTTTAATGTTGTTTTTTTGTAACAAATATACAATAGATGATAATGGCAAAGCGGTGTCTAATATCTGAGACAAAGCGAAGCTCGTAATTTGACCAATACCTACTTACAAAGGCACAGTAATATCTTTGTAGAACGTAGGTACATATACAACGGTTTTAACGACCCCTGGGTTCTCGCACTTTCTCGGGTCACCTTTACTTTCAACTGGAATTTATGAAAAAACTTGGGTACGATTAGAATGAATGACTTCGATGAATACCTATATTCAAGAGTTTAACACTGTGCCCATGAATGTTTTTAGATTTTACCAATTGATTATTACTTTACAAATTATTATGACCTAATACCTACTTGTGACTATTATGTACAAGCTAAAATAAAAAGTAAAAGAAATAAAGGGTATCAAATAATTGCTCCACATCGCTGTAAACAGAAAAAGTGCCCAAAAGACTGGTGGAATTTCCACGTTGAATGGCAATGCTGTGTCTATGAGTAAAAGACCAGCAATATTAAAGTTTTAGCATGATTTAAGACCGCATAATCTTTCACGCTTTTCCTAATTGTCTATATGATTTTCAGAAAAGTTTAAGCAGATGTCAAACTATAGTAAACCCACATTACACTAGTTGCGTTTAAGTTCTATGTAGCGGGGGCGAGCCTATTAATTGGCTCAAGATTAATAGGCTCGCCCCCAAACACACGTTTACAAACATTTAAACTTGCACACAAATATGATTCCGTGCGGTAATCAATTCTGAGACACGCAGCGCATCTAGTAGTAGTCGACAAAAATTAGGAACTATTCAAAGTCAAAGTCAAATCATTTATTTCAATTAGACCCATAAAAGGCACTTTTGGACGTTAGACTTTTCTTACATATTGAGGAACTTACCTCTGTGTAGAGATGTTCGTGTTCCTTGTGCGAGAGCTGTGCCGACACACTGGGCAGGCCAAGGTCGTGCGGCGCAGGCGGCGCCCTCTCCGATCTAGCTTCGACGAGCCTCAAAGCTGCAAGGCGCCTGTTCTCATGACGCCACGAAAGCGCGGTAAAGTTCTCGAAATACGAGCCGTCTGTGTCCTGGACCCTGCACACGCGATCAAAACAAGGTTAGCAAATGAGGTAACAGTCTGGTAGGTATCAATTTAAAACTACATAAAATAGCTACTCAAAGCGCCTTTCATTTCCTAGTGTTTTTGCTGGGAAGAAATGGCGCAACACATCTATATAATGATGGAGGTGGTTAACAATAAGTATAGTACCTATAATTGTTCAAGACTTTATTTATTGCCTCAGACTATATGCTTTGTCTAAAACTAACCCCGTAAATTGAAAACCTATTTTTGAAAAATGGCAAATGGAGGAGGATTCATTCAAATGTGTATACGATTACAATTGTCAACTGTAACGATTTTATATGTATACTGAGACGATTCTTCGAGCCCTTACTATTAGAGTTAGCAAAGTGCCCACGAATACGAGGAGATGCACCATAAAGATCGATTTATTAACATTCACCTTGTAATTAATTGAAATTAATAAAACTTAAAGTTATCCAATTGGTGGTCAAGTTTGAAATCAACGATGATGACTACTACTACAGTTCAGACTTTTTTTACCTTTAAAAGTTAGTAAATCTTGGGTTTTATCGGAAAATCTAAGGATTTACCATAGTTCGGGCTTTTAGAGTAACATATACGCTACTGTGTTGTAATTGTTTGGCCTGAGTTACGAGTCGGTCTAGGCTTGTGGGATAAAAAACGATGTATCGATATTTTTCATTTCTTATATCAATATTTTCTTACGATATAGGTAGCTATATAATATATTAATATAGTGGCAATAGTAAATTTTCTTTTAAATTTTCGCATTCAGTGAAAATATCAAGTAGGTACCTTAGTACCCTCGAGCACAATCAAAAGAACCTACGAAAAATTATTTAAGGGGTTGAAAGCAATGACATTATAAGTAAAATGGGGTAGGAAAGCGACACGTCAAAATATGGCTACATTAACCAGCCACATTTTACCTCAGCTCAGTTAGTGTGCCGTTTTTGAATATCGAATGTTGTTAAGATAACCTATCTACACCTTTCTTACTTATAATACCATTGGTTGAAAGTAACAGAATCAACCAACCAACCCTGACGTACAAAAAAACCGATGTCTTATTTTTTTTTACTAGATTATATTGTTGCATCATGTAGGAAAGTAAACAGCTGATTCACAGCTCTTCTGCCTGCGAGATATTTCTCGAGGGTAAGTCAGAGGCTTATGGGCGGCCTTAAAACTCTGACATCTGAAGGCTTAGCCATATGACAATTTATATTTCTATTATCGTAATCGATAAGGCGACAATAGAAAGAAAATGGCGTAATATGGAATCAGCTGTTTGTCAAGTGTCAAGTGTTAACGAGAAGAATTTGAAAATCAGTTAACAAACAGCTGATTCCATATACGCCATTTTCTTTCTATAATAGAAATAGAATTTGTAATATGGCTAGGCCTGAGGTTAGTCACCAACCACACGATAAGAAGAAGAAGCTGCTTTTTTATTTCAATTGTTCACCCTGTGAAAATTTTGTTAAATTATCGACAAAAAAATCCTGTACATTGTCGATACTTCCAACATCCCTAAGGAAGTCCCTCCGCCACTTTCTAAACACACAACGGGTGGTGAGAGCATTACAATAGTAGGAGGGTTAACTTCACTCCAGCCAAACGTAATAATGATTCTTGTTGCGGTCTGACAGCAAGGCAAGCTAACACTCGGTACTTAGTAGAATTCAGAGGCGTGAAATCATGTTAATTCCAGTGCTCAGTACCTCTAGCACGAATGGTTGATGGAAACGTAAATGAAACTCGACCTATACCCGTCCCCTGCTGGACGAAGACTCTGCCATAACACCCTGTCTTCTACCTTCAACTTGACTTGAAAAGTAAAGTCATATACATATGATTTTAAAATTGAAAAGACTTGTTTAAGTAGTAAGCAGTTTTAAGACTTAATTCTGCTTAATTCATATCTATGGCGTATAACCAATTGTGATTGCCTCATTATTTAAACATAAATGAAGTTAACCAATTGTATTTGAAATCGTTCGAATTCCTTATGCTGCCACAGATGATATAATAACAATTGCAATATTATAGATTTTCGCTCATGTAATGTCATTGTATTCGATGTATAAACTGCATCTTTACTTTTTCTAAAAGCTTCTATTTTTACAAACACGATACATCTTTAAGTCACATTTAAACAAAAGTTACTTAGGCGTAAAAGAAAATTTTAATAAAATCAATATTCTTAATCATTTTGTGAACACCGAAGCCTTTATTTGTTTAGAACGATTGTTTCACAAGTCTAATTATTTTCAATTTAACTTGTTTAAAGAAGTTCTAACTGATTTAAAATACTAATAAGCTTTTAGATGCCTATTAAAAGAAAACTCCAAATTACTTTGAAGTAAACGATCATGTAACCATTTGTGAAAGCGTCAGATAACTGTATTGCATTATTATCGATGAAGAAGCAATGATCACAATAAGTGCCTACTTGTAATCGTTGCTTATTCTAAGTAGTACCCTGGCCCTGTATTTACTGGTACCTCCTTTATAAATATCTATATTTCGTGATTCGTCCGTAATCCCAAAATCGGCCCAGTGGAGCATTTATCACGTATACCATTTGGCATTATTTATTTACTTTCATAGATACGAGTGTGTTGTGGGATGGATAAGACGTTATATTAGGCTGACGTAATATTGATGGTAAACGTTTGAATAAACGTTAAAATGCTTAGGCAAAAGGCAAAGATTTCGACAAATGAATAAATGAGTGCAATACACATGAATTAACGTGCTCAGTATTAAATAAATCATTGCTCTTTTCAGAAATATCTAATTGCAAGAGAGTATTAGCTCTAAAACTTTTTCATAATTAGCATTGTGTGGTCATGTTCTACATGTTCTACTCTCGTTTACGATACTAACATTGACCTTCAAACAAAGGTGTTGTGATTTACGGTTGAAGTGGAAAACAACAAGTTGCTACTGATTGATGTCAGCAATCAATACGGGGCGCGGAACTTTGCTTACACCGTCACTGAACCCTATTAGGGTGCCAGAGTCACACTGAAAACCCGATACTTGTGGGCCTATTCAAATATATAAAATGAATAAAATGAAAGCTAGTGTGCGACCGCTTGGAGGTAAAAAAATACACACATCAAAAGTGTCTCAACTCTCGGGGATCAACACTCGGGGATCAACATATATTTTTGCAATAACTTTTCTCCTGATTGATATTAATAAAAATTTTCTTTAAGGATTCATCAAATAAAGTGTTTTCGTTTGTCACAGTAACGATAAACCAAGTCACCTTTGCATTAATAAAGAAATTTGCCATTTTCCTAATAAAGGGATTTTTGACATTTGAACCACTAACATTAAAGTTCGAAAAAAAGACTGAAATAACAGTTTTCTTTAAAATTTTATTGGGTAACTTAAACAATTAATAATCCGTGTTTCTACCGCGAACACTAACAACACAAGAACATCGGTTTGGCATACTCAAAATGAGTTCATCCAAATCACGCTGTGGAATGGCCGCCCATGTTCGTTGCAACAACAAAAAAAGGTCTTCTTGCGACTGGATACCCTCCATATTCGGCAGAGCTCTTCTCTGTAGCATATCCCATGCATGCTCAATCGGGTTCAAGTCTGGCGACTGAGCAGGCCAGGGCAGGACATTGATGTTAGCTGCGGCGAGAGTCTGTCTTACAACTCTTGCGGTGTGCGGTCGTGCATTATCATGCATTAACTGAAATAAGGGACCGATTTGCACTTGTAGAGGAACGATGACGTCTGATACAATCGTCTCAGCATAAATTTGAGCGTTGAGGTTGCCTCTGATCCAAATCAACTCAGTTCTTCCGCCGATCCAAATACCCGCCCATACCATGATGGTTCCACCACTATAAGGATGGACTTCCTTGCAGGATTTTAATCGCTGTTGGCGTCCAGGGGTTCTCCAGTGTCGTATACGTCTTGTATCCGGTCTCATACCAAAACGAGACTCATCAGAAAAGCACACGAAAAGCCATTGTTCTTCTGCCCAATTTCTGTGTTCAAGAGCCCATTGATATCGAGTCCTACGATTGTGCATTGCTATAGGTGGTACCCGTAGCGGTCTTCGGGAATGAAGGTTCACTTCATGCAAGCGGTTTCTGACTGTTTGGTCGCTAATTAAGTTCCCTGAAGAGTGATGAAGCCTCACGGCTAACATCATGGCGGTTATTGTTGGAGCTCTTCGAGTTAAGATTTGAATGTATCGGTCTTGTCTCCGTGTGGTGCAGCGATACCGTCCTCCATGGCGCTCAGCCACGGTACCAGTGCTTCGGTAACGTGTCCAAAGTCGACTGATAACACTCTGACTTGTATTCAGAGCTAAAGCCACAGTACGTTGCCGGGAACCAGCTTCTATCATTCCCACGGCTCTGAGCATTTCTTCCCTGCTTAAATGACGTCGCCGCTCCATAATAACGTTGGTTTTAATCAGTAGTAGGGAAACAGTAGCACTAATAATGTCTTCAATGCGTTGTATGTTTTTATAGGGAAAATATTGACAGCTGATTTTCATCTTTTACTCGAATTTGATTCACAGTTCCTGATTCAAATTATGAAATGCACCAAAAAGGATCCATATAAATTTATAAAATCATAAATTTATTACAAAGCCACATCTCAATCTCAAGAAATCCGCATAAAAATGCTTGATCCCTAGACACTTTTGATGTGTGTATGTGAACGTCAAAACTGAAGCTCTAATAACTTATCTATGTGCTAAATTTTATTGAAATCTGTGCTGCGGTTATTATGACAAGCAATCAGACTCTCCTAGGCTTTACTAATAATAGACAATATTATGTAATACCTATACATTTAGCTTATTTGATATACTTAATGAGATTGGAGATTTTATGATTAAGATTTTGTATAACAACTCTTAAAAATTTGATTGGGTCTAATCAAGAATGAACATTGATTGTAGTAAGCTCGAAAGATCTAAAAGAAACCATGGATTTACCATCCATGGCTTTTTTTGGTACCTACGTGACTTCTGGAATGACGGTAATTCGAGATGTATGTAAAAAGAAAATCCCAAATAGGGCAGGAGAAAAAAGATGAAGCTATATGTGATTAATAAAAACCTAGGTTTTGTTGAAACAAAAGAAGTACCTACCTACCATATTTTTTTTGTTTCAACAAAAACATAAATCCAAAAAGGCACAATCAATACCTACTAGTAAATCAGAATTGATTCGGGACCCTTTCTTAAGTTGTAACACAGAGGTTTTTATATAATAGTTACGGTTAAGTTGGAGGCTTGCCGGGGTTCAGGGGAGGGTACAATAGACATAAAGGTGACATAAAGCCAGTCCCACGCGTATCGGAAACGCGCGTCATGTGCGTGACGGTCAGTTTGCTGCTACTTCTACACATTACCCACAATACAACATGCTGGTCGGACGTGATTCAACTTTATTGCGCAGTCTGGGTGAAACTATGGATGTAGTTTTCCTCTTTAATGTATTGCTTTTGTAAGCTACGCCTGTGAAGGTCACGCATCGAGACCCTTCCGAGCAGCAGTGTGAAACATGATGCAGCACTGGATAGCCAATACGAATCTAGCTGTTTGCCAATTAATCGTTTTTAACCGACTTCAGGAAGAGGTTCTCAATTCGATCGGTATTTTTTTTATTTATGTATGTACATCGATTACTCCGAGATTAATGATCCGATTTACGTGATTCTTTTTTAGTTCGATGCGGAATAGCTGCCATTTGGTTCCATAAAAATATAACATAGTTTGACCTGGTAGTTTTCATTTTATGAACAATTTTATAAAAAAATAATTTATTTTCGAACATTTCTTTGTATGTATGTTCACCGATTACGCTGAGATTTATGAACCGATTTACGTGATTCTTTTTTAGTTTGATGCGGACTAGTTTCTTTTTGGTCTCATAAAAAAATTACATAGTTTGGCCTAGTAGTTTTCATTTTATGAAAATTTTTGTTCATGAATTTTACTTCTTAATTTCATCGAACAGTTGTTGTTTATTTGTTTGATTGTAATATGTGAATATGTGTTGTAGAAATGAATTATAATGAATCATCTAGGTATATAAACCTAAAAAACTAAAAATTGTTAAATAAAAACTTTTATACAAAAAATACAACCGACTTCAAAAAACACTAACCGGTGTAAAATAACTCTAAATTCGGAAGTCGGTGGCCAATCATGAATGAGACAAAACCACCAAAGCCACAGACTTCCTAATTTAGAGTTATTTTACATCGGTGAGTGTTTTTTGAAGTCGGTTGTATTTTTTGTAAAAAAGTTTTTAAAATCTTTGCCCAGTGATCATCATTAAAAATTGTCAACGAAGTTACGCAATAGCCTTGCTGGCCGGTCTGTCAAACAAAGATCCTCGTCTTAACAGATAGTTCGATAGAAGGCCGAAAAGCAGACCATTCTAAACAAAGGGTGAGTTACCTAGTAACTGGGTTGTGGTCAGATGGGCAGTCATTCTTGAAGTTGAAGACTTGAAGTGAACTCCAACATAGTTAATCCCCTCTACAGGGGAAAAATAAAGTACTGAACTGGTATTGGTTTAAGTTTTCATTTCTAATAGTTTTTTTTTGTCAGGAAATGGCGTTTTTACTTAATTACTTATCTGGAGAGATTTTAGACTGAAGTTTTAATTATTTTGTTATAATAAAATTCGCACTTTTGCTGCACTTTGAGTGAAAAACTTAGAAGGGAACTAAGCTTACGGAAATTAGTTATAAAATATACATGTAAGTGTCGAAGTTCGGTGTTTTCTTAATTGTTAATTAATACATTTTACTTTAGTTGGAATTAATATTTAAATTATCCCACACGCTTTAAAGTACTATTCTTAAATACCTTTTTTAGGGTTCCGTAGTCAACTAGGAACCCTTATAGTTTCGCCATGTCTGTCTGTCCGTCCGTCTGTCCGTCCTCGCTTAATCTCTGTGACCGTTAGCACTAGAAATCTGAAATTTGGTACCAATATCACGGACCAATCAATCACACGGACTAAGTGGTAAAATAAAAATTGGAAAAAAATGTTTTATTAGGGTAGCCCCCCTATATGTAAAGTGGGAAGTGATTTTTTTTTAAATTTCAACCCTATCGTGTGATATATTGTTGGAAAGGTATTTAAAAATGAGTAGGGGTTAACTATAATCATTTTTTGATAATGTCAATAATTTCGGAAATAATCGCTCCAAAAGTAAAACACAATGTGTCCTGTAACTTTTGAACCATAAGTTTAGAAAATATGAAAAAAATCTGAAATGTAGAACTTTATAAGGACTTTCTAGGAAAATCATTTTAAACTTGGATGGAAACAACAGTTTTTGTTCAAAAAAGACAAAAAGTTTTACAAAATAATTTCTGGAATAAGTTTGTAGTATAATCGTATATGCAAGCATTTTGAACACTAATTGTGACGGACGGGAAACTACGGAACCCTACACTGAGCGTGGCCCGACACGCTCTTGGCCGGCTTTTTTTTATCTACCTGCGTTCTACAATAATAAAGAAGTAGGTAAAAATGCGTGAGTTTATGTTTGTTTATGTATACCACAAAGTTTAAGTAACTAAAAATATAACTTCATCTCGTTATTAAATGAAGTAAATAAGAAAATTTGTAATTAGTACCTTGAAAAATGTCAACATCAAAGGCAGAAAATGTAATCAGCATGATATTAAAATATCAATCTTCTTTCAATGCACTAGAAGTGCTTCTTTTTGCAGCTCTAATTTTGTGACACAAGAAAATATTAGAGAATATAATATTCAATAGTATTAATAAGAACTGCCTCGTTGGTCTAGCGGGCGTAAGCGATACTGACGAGTCGACGAGAGAGACGACGACGATGAGCTCCTTAGTTCAATTCTAGGCGGGAAAATATTATTGTATGTTTATTTATATATATATATATATATTTTTTTTTGGGATTTCTCAGGAGCAACCCGGAGCCTGAATGTGTATCCGTTTAATGGGAATTTGCTCGCCCTTTATTACATGGGACTTAAACATAACTGGCGATTGACGAAATATGGCTGTACAGTGTAGGTACCTACTATTGGTACACCTCTGCCTAACCATTTGGGTGAAACAGACTGTGACGTTATGTCATTAATTAAGATGAATGATAATTCGGCAACATTACTAACTACCATGGTGAACTGTGGAGGTTTTAAATGCTTCGTAGAGTTGCGTGACTGCTTTTACAATAAATGGTCCTCCATTCATTGTTGTGGCGAGGGAGAACCTTGCTCAGTACTGGACGTTAACGACCTGATAATGGAATTGATAGACAGGAACTAACTATGTATAATAGTAGATATGCATATCTATATGTAGTACTTTGATAGGAAGTACTCGTTTATATATTATTATAAATATTTAAATTTATTTAAATACCAGCGTTTTACATGGAGCGACTGCCTGTCAGACCTCCACAACCCATTAACTGGGTAACATGATACCCCTTGGTTAAACTGGTTGTCAGGCTTTCGGGCTTTTGACTACAAGTAACGACTAACAAAGATCTACAAATGGCAGCCGGGACCAATGGCTTAACGTGCTTTCCGTGGCACGGAGGTGTCTTGGTATGTAATAAATGGTCACCCATCCACGGACCGACCTCGTCAAGCGTAGCTTAACCTTGGTCGACCCATGCGGCTGTTATAATTTAGCCACAAGCTCCTCCAGTAACCAGTAATATTTACATTTATGAATTTGTAACAATAGTAACAATTAGTTTTTGCACGCAACTTGCAACAATATAGCGTTGTTAGTTAAGTACAGACGCCAGCACATTAAGTTACTCCAATGTGTCAAATTTTCCCAATTGAATATGAACCTTATTCTGTTTGTCATAAAGTTGAAAAATGATCAAAGAAATTTGACACATTGGGGTAACTTGATGTACGGGCGTCTGTACATCCCGTTTCGTGAATTGATCAGGTTTGCATGATGCAAATACAAACATATGAACGGACAAACAAAAAATTAAAGAATAAACGTTTTGACTTCTTTCGAGAAAAAATGTTTTGGTTGTTATAAAGATCCCTATAAGAAAGTTTTCTCAATTATCCCACAGACATCGGCCACTTAAAATTAAATTAAATATCAAATATTAATACGTAGATACTCCTACTATACGTAGATAGACAATAATCTCCTGGAGATTTATCGGTAGATGGGGGGATAGGTTAGGTATTACGTAACACTTTTGGGTTTAGACGTAAACATGTAGTACCTATACAAACAAATAGCAAATCAACAAACAAAAAGATTAATAATAATTCAAATGAATACTTAAATTACTAAACCAAAATACACACACTACGAAAGGACAAAACCCATGACTACATTAAGAAAAAAACCGGCAAAGGGCGAGTCGGACTTGGACGGGTAGAAAAGATACCTTGCTAGGAAATAATTAGAATGGTGAATGGGACATCGACACACTATCTGTTTTCTACATGATTCTGGACCTCCAGAATGGGCTATTTGACAATTTTTTTGTTTTTAGTCCCTCATCTAGATTACAAGAAAATATTGGACACATATTTTTTTTTCACGTAACTAAAAAATGTCGCATGACGTCACTAGCCAATACAGTTTATACTAGGTTATGACGTTACAAGCCCCCTCTCCTCAACTTTAATGCGCTTAATTTAAGCAGTTTTCCATCAATTTGAAAAAGAAAGAAATACGTGTCGAATATTTTCTTATAATCTAGACGACGGACGGAAAATTAAAATTTTGTCAAATAGCCTTGAACATGGCCTTTTCCGTATTCATTCATTTTTCCACACGTGGACACCGTGCAAGCTTTAAGAAGAACTTCACAAAGATAGGTATCTTACATTTTAAACATCCCAAGTATTTGAATTAGAACTTAACATGCAAATATTTTAAAATAAACGATTCTCGAAACCTTCATAGTGATCCATGACTAAACTCTCTCGGGAAATTTACAGCGAAAGAACGCAGCCCAGTCGCTAGAAATTCCTAGTAAAAGTAAATATCTAACAGCTTATATACTCACTTACCTATGCACGGTATTAAAATACCTAGAACTTGAATTTGTTTAATGAAATTTTACACTGCGCTGGTTCCTGGAATATAGTTATTTTAGTATGTTCTACCTGTGCCCGCAACTTCGTCTGCGTGGAATATGACAGTTTATGATTTTACACGAAACACAAAATGATTTAAAATTCTTAAATGTTTTTTTTTATTTATTATTAATTAAAAATTAGACTAAGTAACATAAATTACCTATCTTTGAAATTCCTGCCAAAATCGGTCCAGCCCAGAGCTTACCTTAAAGAAACAGCAGTGTGACTCTGGTCGAATCACTGCGTGAAAATATAGGCGTATCATAGTGAGGGCGAATTAAGCTGTCATTCCATGGTCATTCCATACTAATGCTAGGCATCGACAACTCACTTCACTCATGTGTTCACGGCGTGACTTTTACGGAATCGACCGGCAGAACAAACAGAATCTTGACATTCCAAACAGAATCATCAATTTCGTTTATTTTCATGTAACTTTATTTTTATGACCTTTGACAGTACATTGTTTGATGATGTTCTTCATAGAGATCAGGTGCTTAGTTCTCGCAACCAGATATATGAACGTTAAAGATGCAAAAGAAGTATGTAAAATTCGCAGTGGGTGGCGTTCTGTAGTTCTGCTTACGTATGTATGTACCTCCCCATACGGTTCGTTTGATTCAATGTTAGGACTAATCTATTGGTTAACCGTTGTAAGGCGTGGGCACACAACCCATAACCATAATAAGTATGCGCAACGCAATACCGTCTAGCCAAATCAACCTTCAGCAAAAAGTTCATTAGGACAAACATAATTGTTTAGCAACTGCAAACTGTACGTGAACTATACGACTTTGAGAAAGTCTTCGTGGTCGTTGACCTGTCAACAGTTTATTATTATAAATCATTATTTTAATACGCTACGCGAATACTTTAAATCCCTTTTTAAGAAAGTTGCGCGCATCGCCTAATTAGTGTTAAATTCAGCATAGTTAAAGTGAATGTAGAGAAGAAGAGAACAAAGATAAAACAATCGAATTAAGATCACAATTCAATGACCATGGTGAATTTGGTATACTGGTAGAATTTGTCTAAGGCATTAAGTCTGCTTTTGTACAGTTTTTTTATGTGCACCAAGTTTTACGTACATAAATAAATTTGGAGGCGCCCACTGACGATAATATTTGTTAATTAGTTGGAAAACGCCGCCGTACGGACTCCTGATAATCTTAACTCTTTCTACATAACATAATGTGAAAGTTTGTGAAGATGTCTAGTTGCTTGGATGTTTGTTACTAAATCACGTGTAAACCGTGTTGAGCAGATTTGGATGAAAATTGGCGCATAGATACTATTTGGATCATCATTATCTGTATTAAACATTGTAGCATATTTTTATCCCTGTAGTGTATTTTTATCTCTGTAATAGTTCAACTTTATTGTCATTTAATTTATCAGGCCCCGGGCGGAAACTGGCTTCCGCAAACAAAAGGTAATTTAATTGTGTCTATGGAATTCCAGTAGTTACGAGTTAAACAAAATTTTAGTGCTAAACTTTATCAATAGCTGGTAGGTACACCTACTTAATGTTTGCACGTTTTTTACACAGTCAAGCATAATTTCTTAAACGGATTTGGATAAAATTTCATGCGAGGCGAAACCGCGGGCAGAACCTAGTAAATATACTAAACATCGGGGAATGAGTGCAGAAAGCTAGAACGATCGAATTCTGACCGCTAGGCAACCACTACTATAGGTATATTTAAATAAGTAAAACACGTATTCCATTTGCGTTTCGTTTGACGTGACGTTATCTATGAGCATGTAGAGCACAACCTCTATGGCGGACAACCACCTATTTTCACGAGGTTCCGGTCATCCGTAAGGCCTTCGTTACGCCGGTCACACAAGCATTGTGTATTCACTACATTATCTTGTAACATCTTTCATCTACAGATGAATATGAATATTTGTATAAATAAGTAATACATTATTCTAGTGCACACAAATAAATAGAGATAGAATTTAATAGATGCATAATAAAGTATGTCAGCAGGGTAAGTTATATTATAACGTACATAACATATGTCTGTTTGTTTGGACTCAACTCTAAAACGGCTTGACGAGACTTGCACTGTCAGGTAGCTGATGTTTTATAACACCTGCTATCAGCTGACAGTGATAGTCTAATAAAAGTAAGTTACTCCATGAGGATTAAGTATTTCAATTACTTTTTATACAGAAAATAATTAGGGTTCCACCCAAAACAATAAATGTCGCGCGAGGGAAGTCGGGGGCAACAGCTAGTTTATAAATATTTGTATTGATTCACTTACTTATCCCTCTTTCTCTTTTCTACCGTTTTATTTCTGTCAGCTCCATTCTCCACGCACAAGTGAAGTGAAAACCATTCCCGGAATTTTCCTGTCCTCATTTATGTCTGTTTATCGAGAAAAGCGGCATGTGTTGTTGTTATTCGCATTTCATTGTTAATATTTTCTGATGTCTATTAAAACATATATATATTTCATGTTTCCATTTGCGAACACGATAAAATAATTGTTACCCGAGTGAATATTCATACAATGAATAAAGCAAAATTGTATTTTGTAGAGAGTAAAATAGAATCTGACTGGATTTACAATAACATTTCAGAAAGGTTGCCTGGTTCGGAGTATTTTAAACGAATAATTGGATTTTGAAGGCCCTTTAATTTAAATTAATGTTGTACTAGTAATGTATCTTAGGTTCTTAATATGCTATCTTTAAGCATTTTATCCACTATAAACATGTTATTTAAAAACAAAATATATCTCGCAAAATATTATTGCAACGCATTGTTGTCACCATTAGGACGGCTTATTCTATGGGGAGTAAGCACTTCTAAGGGTGCCTGTATTTATGGTGCACGTTGGTTCTTGAAATCATAACATCGCGACTGTATCCCCTAAGGGTTAGGCAGAGCTGCTCCTGTTGTACAGACGCCAGCACATCTAGTTACCCCAGTGTGTCAAATTTCTTTGATCGTTTTTCAACTTTATGTCAAACAGAATAAGGTTCATATTCAATCGGGAAAATTTGACACATTGGGGAAACTTGATGTGCTGGCGTCTGTACACCCACAGAAAGCCATATATTTAAGTTCCATGTTACAGAAGGCGAGAGTATCTACTGATATCAACCGGGTACAGATCTAGACCTCAGAAATCCCAAATGGAAAAATAAAACATTGTATTTTTACACTTGGAGTAGCTTTTACGACTAATAGACCAGCGGGTCAGTTGGTTATTGTTTAATGTCAATATACTTTGTTAGTTCAATGGATTACCTGAAAGCAAACATATTTCTGATTGTAATATGTATTTTTATTTCGTATTGGATGGAGCAAAGTATATTTATACCTAGTCTAATTTTCTTTCTTACTTCACCTAACACATAAGTATCGCATGAAAACTAATTTATGGTGTCCTGCCTTTTAGCAGCAAATTTGTTTGCCAGATTATCACCTGCCAACCAACGTTTCGCCGATATTTCACTTTGACAACTAACGATTAGCACATTTTTGTATGACAACGTTTCATTTGGTAGAATTATTGTTAAGCTGATTATTAAAATGACACAAAACGTTTGGGACATTTATCATTTGTCAACCATTTCACTAGACCACACAACTATTAGACGAATCACGTTTTGTTAGTGTAACAGTTCCCTTTTCATACATTGAGATAATAATAAAAAAAAAACAAATTTTTATATACCTATTTTTTTTAACAATCTCAACAATAGCAATGAATCTTTAAATTGGCAGCAATGCACAGCAATAATTTTAAATGACAATAACTACCTGTATGTAACACATAATTTGACCCAAATGAAAATGGCATTTTGTAAATAAATTTCTTCAAAATTTATTTACAAAACGAAGACTCTAAATCTAACACACATACTTTTGGTGCAAGATTAATACCGTGTTCTTTGCCGCATTCTATTATTAGTTCAAACGTTGTGTCATATGTGTGTTTGTCTTTATTAGTGCAGCACAAACAAAAGAACCCAACACCAACCACCAACTAGATTTGGTAAACAATAAACTACTAAATGAATATTAAACAAACTAAAACATTCTGCTACTTAGAAGTTGGCATTTTAAAAAGTGTCATTGTGATAAGCAGACCAAACGTACAGTTGGTAACTGTGAAGTTGGGAAATAAGACAAAATTATATGGTAAGTTGGCAAATGATTATTCGGCGAAATAAAATTCTGCAAAACGTTGGTTGGCATGTGAAAATCTGGCAAACAATTTTCGGCGAAAAGGCAGAGAACCCTAATTTATACGTTTCTCTTTATATCAGTATTGCATGCGAAGTTCGATATGAACATATATCACGTCGCAAATCAATATACAAATCCAGTGATTAATAATATTATTGTAAGTAGGTCAGCTGGCGACCTGTTGCACGTCCTTGCACGTGTCCCCGGCGGGCGCGTCGTGCGGCTCGTGCCCGTCCTCCGCATCCGATTACCACCCTCCGTCACCTACGCAAGTACGCACTACCCCTCATCCCGCGCCTTTTACTTTGCAATCATCGCGCCACTGTTGCCAGCTTTTATCTAATTGAAAACCTCTCGTGTCAACTTATGTCGAGACACCGCGCTAATGGGCGGGAGCGAGCCCGGCACGGCTGAAAAACTTTGAAACAGAAACTAAGGCTGACTTTATTAGCGGGTCTCCAGTGTTTGTATTTGCCGCTCTGCACTGATAAACCTTATCAGGGACGTAATGAATTTATTTTTCATTGTATAGCATATGGATTTGCCAAAGTGTTTAATGGATTTCATTAGTGATACGAGATAATTGATTGAAAGCTCCGATAAAGTATAAATAAAGTCATAAAGTCATGCAGTTCTATTTTAGTACAGATATACATCAGACCAACATATAGATAAATAATGTGGATCTGATCTCGTGAACTCTTTCTATAAAGGTAAAAAATGATTACATTTTATTTCGAGTTCAATAAGACACCCGCTGGTTTAATCAAGTTTTCTATTCTCCCTAATGGAGCTCCTGCTGGTAAATCGATTCATTTAACGACATCACATCTCTCACATCTTATTTAACACAATGAATTTCTTTAGATTAATACTTATTGCAAATGTCATACCCCTGAATATGCTGTAAGCCTTTGAATTATGTACAAAAGAAAACCTTTTCGGAGCGCTTCGCTGCACATAATTTGAATGTATTGCGTAAAATAATTTGAAGCTTTACAAAAACGATCCACGGGCGACAAGATTGAGAAAAATTGGGTTGGCAATGGTACATTCTAAAGTATTTGGTTTAGGGGACAACTAATCTCTATTCCTGACATGTTTCGTCTCAGGGCCGTAAGGAGTTACCACTAATTTGCAATTCCCCTTTCCGTGGCAACAAACACGTTAATATCCTTCGAGAGCCTGTGATTTCCCCAATATCATTATTTATCTTGATATAGCCTTTGTTGTGCGGCGGCTTTGCTGTACCAAATATAACTCGTGGATTTGTAGCATTCAAGTTAATTTTCGAAGAATTTTAATTTCTTTAGTAAAGTACGAGCTGTTCTAAAAGTAGTTGAGGAGCTTACCCAGAGTTGACAGAGTTATCAACTTCAGGCCAAGAGAGACGCCTCTTGCAGAAAGCCATGGTGGGTTTCTCTGGTGGCTGCTGATTGCGAGGCACGCGCAAGGAGCCACCACGGCGCGGTGGCGGAGCTGGAGCTAAGCAGTCCAGGGTACGGCGCCGGGCGCTCAGCGCTGATGCTCCCTCCGTTGGGACAACTCGGGGGAATCCTACAAAGAAAATATATACTGAAAATGCTTCATAGCCGGCACCAATCAGATTTGAACCGTTCTTTGCCATATTCGGGTAAAAAGTCATTTGAACTGAGATACGTTTCGTTTTTTGTTTCGAGATTCGTTTTTCTTGGTGTTACTGCAAGTTAAATAGCTGTGCTTTTCTCAACTGTTAATATGACTTCTTACCTAACACTCGAACGTCGAACGATAAGATTTATTGGAACCTCGATTATTTTTAATTAAAAAGTCAACGAAAACGCTTCAGTGCGTACACTTTTTAATTTTACTAAGTTGAACATTTTCTTTTCAAGTAAGTAACAGGCCTGCCGGGAGAAAGTTTTGAGACGACACACTTCCAAATCAGGCACATAACAACTTTGAAGTCTAACAATTCCTTAGCTTCTAAAACTGCCTCTACTTTGAAAGTTTGGAATGAACCAACGTGGATCTTGTTACATTATCTAGTACACGAATGAAACAATCAGATTTATAAACAACATAAGGATAATTAAGAATCCAGCAACCAATCAATTAAAATTGCGAACAATGGGTTGTGCGGAAAAGTATAAATATTCAATGAAAAGGATCGGTTATCATTTGTTGAAGTTCATTTCCATTATAATTACCAGATAGAATTTCACAGGTATTGTATGTATTCATACTAGTTATATTATAATCCATTCTGATGTTTTCTAATTAACTTTTAACATACTCTTTGTTGATACATTTCATTAACTTATTTTCATCAAGGCATCTTTGTTACTCGATATTTATAAACATGTGAAAATGTAACTGCCACTTATAACAGGTTATTCTATAAAGGAGATGAACCGAGCTTCCGGGAGGAAGAACTTCTGGAACTGGGAGAACTTGGGACCAGCCCATAAGTCAACTACTTACAACTTAACCCTACGATGGTAACATAATTTAAATAAACACGCATGGTAACTGGGGTGTCATGTCACCCCATAACAATAAATTGAATAAAAAACTTTTGTTTAATGAAAAATAAAACTTTATATACTCGATTTATTTTATTTGAGATCAATGAGTAACTAAATTAAGTATTTAAGATTTTTAAAAATAACGTTTTTAGAAATTTATATACAATTGCGACAAATTTGCACACGAAATTCAGGGCACACGGGTTTTTGCATTATGAACAAAAAATCTTCACTTTTTTGTCATTCCTTCGAGGACACAACGCACATCGAGCTTGCTTCTTCAATTTGGCGGGGGATTACTTGCTTAAACTTCTTCGGGGACATTTAGAATGGCCCTTATATTTTCCGTTAATTTTTGAGGTAAGTTTGACTCCATACGTCGATTCATGTGCGGCCCAGCTAACTGCAATTCTAGTTTTTTTTTATAAAATTACTTCTAAATTTACTAGCTGGCATGTTTGGGTGCTTAGCTTCTAGATAGAGAATCATAGATTAGATCCCTGCTTGATCTAACAGGCTGCATCTTTTTCGAAATGCACAGAGAGGTTATCTTCATTTTCAGAAGTTTCCTTCTTCTCTAATGGCTTTGTTTCACTCTCAGCATCCTGAGCAATATTATTTAAGTACCGCTCCAGCTCTTCATCATTACAACACGCCATTATAAACTGAAAATTACAAAATAAAAAAATACATCTAAAAAAAAATACCTACATAAATAGTAACAGGGGTGACGCAACACCCCACACATACCTGCAGAACGAAATCGACGTGTTGTAGCTCCCACCGCGCAACGGGTACTGATGGCTCATGGTCACATAAAAGAATACACAAAATGCTAGATCGAGACAGTAACAAATTCTCGATGAATCGGCGCGTGATTTCTCGCGTGGGGTGTTGGGGCACCCCTGTTACCATCGTAAGGTTAAGTCGTAGTGCAGAGTGAAGTTTGCCTAATTTAGAGCATCTCTAACATATACTAGTTTCTAAAATTAAAACTTAGAATCCTTTTAAATAATACTGCGCGCATATATGAGTGCAAGATTTGGAATAGATAAAGTTTATAATAAAAAGAAGCGCGGATACCTTTAAAAATCTACATATTTTGGACCAAATGGTGACCATAGAAAATGGTAATTATCTACACGATAGAATACTCCCAAATTCTGCAGTTTGAACTACTGAGCTTTGCTGATGAATGGCACCACACATGGCGATTATTTTATGCATAAACCAGTTGAAATATTACAAACTCATGTGTAATGTTTAATAGCGAATATCGTGTTAGTCGACTTTATGTTGTTTCTTATGCATTACGAGTTCCTATATGTATAACAATGATCGACAGCAGGTACCTAAGGACATTTTGCCCTGCCTCCTTTTTATCTTTATGGGTGTGACCATTATTAAAATGGTTGGTTCCTTGTGGCTTCCACTTGCCCTTAGATGTTTCAGATTTATAATAACTAACCCTTTGAGTTTGCTAACAATTTACGGAATGTCAAGTGGGAGTCAAAGTAAGGTTCGTCTCAAATAAAATAAATAAATAAATATTCCACAATTTACACACAACGCCATCTAGTCCCAAGCTAAGCAGAGCTTGTTTTATGGGTACTAAACAGCTGATAAACATAGGTACTTATATATTTCTAAATACATACATATTACACCCAGACACAGAACAAATGATCGTGGTCATCACACAAACATTTGTTCTGGATGGGAATCGAATCTACGACCTCCGTCATAGCAGTCATGCAACCACTAACTACTGGACCAACAGGCCGGTCAAAAAATGGCCGGACTTAAAACTTTCAAGGAAGTCACAGGTAGGTCCTTTAAAATACAATTTTCTTACCTCTCATGGTCGCAGTGGATGGTGGTGGCGCGTGCGCTTGCGACTCCTCGGCGGAGGAGTGGCGGGCCGGGGGAGCGCGGCGCGGCGACAGCGCCAGCCCAGCCACGCTGTCCGCCACACCCGCCACATACTGACCCAACGATGTCAAGAAACTCATGGCTACAGAACACCACTCAATTTAATGAAACACTCATTTGAAACAGTACACTGTTCTGGTCAATTAGTAACACTCATTTCAATCAGTTCACTGTTCTGTTCTAAACATTCACACTTCAGTCATCGTCGCGGTGGTCACACTAGTGTACACTACACCTGAAACAAACAGATAAAAACGTGAAAAAAACGAAAAAAGAGGGATTTTCAAAATCATCTTTTTATTTGGTAGTGTATGCTAGCAGATTGGTCCCATTTGTCAAAACTTAGATCTGCCGATGGGATCCTTGAGGAATTGAGGGAACTCCTCAAATAACATAGGTACACACGTACCGATTTTTACATATTTAGTAACAAATCAAGCATTTTAATTTAAAAGTATCATTTGGTGATGAAAAAGTGATGGAGAAGACAGGCAACGAAACTTTTCCACGCAAAACAGCAAATAACTCGCGATTACTACAGTTACGTGTCTGTGCATGGTTTATGTATTTCCATAACATAACATTACGTCTGTCTATTTTAGCCTTCTAGAATAGACAGGCGTAATGTCTACATAGTCGCATCTCTGCCGGACTCCTTAGTCCGGCAGACATGTATAGACTCTTATTTATAAAGAACTCTTTCAACTTTTGAAAAACCATTATTTAGTGCTACTTACAAACGAAGAAACTAAATACTTATTGCAAAACAAAAACCTTTTTTACAAAAAAAAAAACAACCGACTTCTTAAAAAAACACTAACAGGTGTAAAATAATTCTAGTTTCGGAAGTCGGTGGCCAAAGTAGGTTGTTTTTATTTTTGTAAAAAAGTTTTATTAACATTAGTTAGAACAACAAATAAAGACCTATTCTATTCTAACATTACACCCTGTTCATAGATAATTGACAGGTTGCCAAATCTTTGATTAATAGTGAACACTATTGTTGAAACTTGTAGGCATCAGAATATAGACACCAAAAGGATATTGCTGTCTATTATGAAATCTGCACGTTTCCCCTGGTCTGTAGAGGCTTTGTGTGAACTACAATTGTTTGAGGTCACCTCGGCGTCAGGCACTGTACACATGTCAATATTATGGTTGTTTGTTGTATAATTATAAAACACCCCTTCGCAACTAATTATGTCAAGAAGCAATGTACTATTACATTGCTTCTTGACCTTATTAGTTAAATAAAAATAATTCATTCTAATTCAGAAAAGGCATTAACTTATACTCCATTTACAATAGCATGCAGTTAAAAAGGCTATTTTAATGCACACTTTGTAACGATATTTTAAACTTACATTTTAAACTTAGAGTCACAGCCTTATGAATATAGGCCAGCATTGCACATGTAAGCGGGTAGGTACGCCTTTTATATCTGGAGGCTATTATTTTTCAGTTTTGTAATTGTTTTGCTTGAGTTTAGATTTCAATATTAATAATTATGATTATTTATATGTACTTTTTTTAATATCGCTATATTGGAGTGTGCTAGCTAACACGTGACAATCATTCTGAAATGTAATGTTTTACAAAGTGTATAAACCTTAGTGCTATTTATTGAGCATTTCATTGTATAGATTCTTTGTATACCTAGTTCTTCAGACGAATCAGACAGATGTGTTGCTGGGGAGTTTGTTCCGCCACTTCTTCTTCCCAGCGAAAACACTAGGAAGTGGCGAACGGTGGGCCGTTTTTGGGGGACGGTCTTTATGTATTATATTTCCGGACAGATTGAAGTTTTCATTAATTATACCGTTGCACAAAAAGGGCTCCAAATCCAACATTGACAACTACAGACCAATAGCGCTCACTCCCATTATTTCAAAAATATTTGAAAAGATCATTTACCGGCGGCTGCTCAGGTTCCTTGATAAATATAACATTTTAGTCAGTCAACAATATGGATTTAGGCAAAATAAATCAACAACGTTAGCAATTTATACTTTAGTAAAAGAGATCATGACTAACCTCAATAATAAAATTCCTTCCTGTGCTTTATTTTTAGATTTAAGTAAAGCTTTTGATCTCGTTCACCATGACAGATTATTGGAAAAAATGGAGAGGTACGGAATAAGGGGTCCAGCTTTAAAATGGTTTCAGTCGTTCTTGTACGACAGAAAGCAGATTACAAGAATAGCAAAGTTAAACCAACTAGTAAATAGTATGGTAAACTACGATTCTGAGCCAAGAATTAGACATTGTGGTGTCCCTCAAGGAAGTATTCTGGGCCCGTTATTGTTCCTTCTTTACATAAATGACTTACCTACATCTATAAAACATCAATGTGTCCTATTTGCTGATGACACCACAATTATTATTAAATGTAAAGATCAACAAAATTATGATAATGTAATTAATGATACACTGAATGACATTATAAATTGGTTAGATATTAATAAACTTAAAATAAACATGACTAAAACTAATGTACTTCACTTTAAAACATGTAAAAGTAAACCTGTGCATCTGCACGTTTCACATAATGACATAAGCGTAAAACAGGTACATAATACAAGGTTTCTAGGTGTAACACTCGATGAGCACGTAACATGGAAAAGCCATATTGAGATACTATGCAAAAAAATAAACCAATTTGTATTTGCGTTAAGAAAGGTCAAAAATGTTACGTCGAGAGAGACCTCTATAATGGTTTATCACGCTTATGTTTCTTCAGTTATCCGTTATGGTATAGTTGTCTGGGGAAACTCCACAGAGATTGATCGAATCTTCATTGCACAAAAAAAGTGTATCCGCGCAATTTTTAATATGGAGTGGTCCGAGTCGTGTAGGCCCGTATTCAAGGCCCACAATATTTTAACGGTTCCTTGCATATATATTTTTGAAGTTGCTAAGTTTTTAAGATCTAATGTTGCACTGTTCGAACGAAGGGATAACACAAATAGGCGAAAAGCTGCACATTTAGATTATGAGATACCTGTCCCTAAACTGGAACACTTTCGAAAGAGCTGTATCTACATGGCTCCCCTAATTTATAACGGTCTACCAAAATCGATTACCCAGCTACCCTTCAATAAATTTTGTTCGGAACTACGGAAATGGTTGTTGCGGGAATGTTTTTATTCAATTAACGAATTTTTTGTAAAGTGTCCCTGTAAATTCTTTTCGATTGGACTGGCATCAAAATACAGGAATAAATGATTATTTAAGTTATTGCTTGGTGATAGGATGTATCTATAATCTGTAGTATTTTTGTTTTTTTTTTTTTCTTTTGTCAACATTTCAATTGATATCAATCTTATTTTGCATGCTGCTGTGTCAGCGAGACATGAAGAACTGTTTTAAACTTAATTTTACAACCTTGTACCGTGTTTCTGGCAAATAAATAAATTATTATTATTATTATTATTATTATTATTAGCGTGTACAAACAAACAGACAAACAGACACTTTTTTTTTTGGATTCGTGCTCTATTACTGTTTCTAAGCCCCCCTTAATTATTATTTTTTAAATATATTCAATGTACAGACACAGTTTTTTTACTGTCTTATTATATGTATAGATGGAGTATAGATATAATAGATCATGACACTTGCTGGCAACCACTCGCGGACTCCGTCTTAGTAAATGTTTAAGTTAAAGCTTGTGTTTTATTGTGTAGCAATAAGTAGTATTAACAATAAAACTTTTAAGTTTCATCAACATCCGTTCAGTAGTTTTAGGTTGACAGAGTAAACAAACATCCTCACAAACTTTTAACTTTTTTTAGTTGGATTGAATTAAATATAAAGGTAATAAATAGATGTTACTTAAGTTTCAAGTTAAATGAAAGTAAACAATAGAACTCGGATGTCGAGATTCTGTAGATAAAAGCATTATTGTTTGTATTGGAAAACACACGGAAATCAATCCTGTTACTGTGGCTTGAAATAATATGGGTCATTGGTTGTTAAAGAAACGTTATTTTAGTACTAAAACTTGTTCTTTCCCTAATCTTTGTTGTAGGTCTAGGCTTAACCGAAATGATTAATTATGTAAAGCTTTCAGAGTGACCTAAAAAAATATTTATATCTTATTGTAAAGCAGTCAAATACAGGAGTCTCGTATTCCTTTAGTATCTATAGTCTTGATATAATGAACATATACCGAAACCATACTGTTTTCATTAAAGAACTTTTATAGTGTTAATTAAATAAACTATAGTTTGATGGTTCATTAAAAATCAACTGTAAAACGTATATCACAGTAACTTACTTTAGAGTTAATTTTTATGATGTTCTTTAATTAAATTAAATCACAGAGAAATTTAAGTTTAAAAAAGATATGCAAAACTACAATGACACATATGATAACAAAATTCCATGTTCCTGAAGTAATATCTATTGAGATTGATAAAATTCAGGAATCCGATAGCTATTAAAAATTAAAGACGGGGTTTATAAAAGCTGCAATATTTTCATGTAATAAATTTACGCTATATAAACATTTTATGCTCACAGAGATTTTTCTCAAAAGGATGCCTTTTGTTACATTTTATGAACACTATAAGATTTTTTATTGAGAAAATTCATTATTTTGCCTCCGTCCCTCATCCTCGAGTACCTATTAGGTATTTATTTATTATTCTTTAGACTCGATTGATGACCGATGACCGATGACCGTAGAAGTGGACGTATTCTTGAGTAACGCATATGATATTGGCTAATGTACGAAGCCTCAGGATATCTATAACCATCATATTTACAGGATACTAAATAGGAATACATACCTACATATGATATAAGTGCATCTTAAGGCTCAAGAAACGCAAACACAACAACAAACAAGAAAAACAGAAGCAACATATTTTTACACCCAAGAATGACTTGGTGTGCTAAGAAAATTCTCCTCCTACTCTTATTTATACAAGCAAAGAACTCTCCTAAAATAAACTTGACTTTCCCCTCATAACAAGCTTAAGAATTTCATACCACATTATTGTTATTTGAATACTTTCCAACGTTCATTTGTAATCATTTTTTGTTGATTAAGCTCTTGCCAAATTAATTAAGGAATTGAAAAACGTTGTGTAAACAATTAGGAATATAAATGCTAGCACTTGTGTAAGTAAACAAGGAGGTCCGGGTATATTTGCGGAGAGCAACTAGCAGTAAATCCATTAAGCTGGGAGTCTGATGCTCCGTCATAATCCCGCCTGCTCAGTACCTACAATATTGGGGGTTGACCCCGGCTAGCGGGCCAGCGCGCACTACAATACAGCCTACTGGGGTTTGATTAGACAGGGCTTTGTTTAAACGTACCACGCTATTACGACGAACGGTGCGGCTTCCATCCTGCACTGAATAGGATAGCAACTCTATTATTTGCCAATTTATCTCATAATCTATTCATTAACACGGTCACAACACTAACCACAATACAAATGTTCTATGTTTTAACACGTGTAATAATAACCTTATCTAAGTATTATGTATGATGAGTTTGATAGAAAGATCGAAGCTTATTTAGAGGAATTAAATTAAATCAATAATCTTGTAATTTAATATGACATTCTCATCGTTAGCGACTGGGATACTTTCATTAAAAAGTTAGACTCAAGTATTTCAATTATAAATGAATCAAATTAAGCAAAAATTTATTGCGTCTTTAACGGCAAATCCATTACTGCTCGAGATAGATAAGTTTGAAAGTAATCCTCAAGTATTTTTGGGTAAAAATCGAAGGGTATCAATCTCTGGGCGACTTCTTCAGAAACTCCTTTTAGTAGTTGTGACCTATCGCAATTTACTACAATAATTAAAACCAGTAAAGTGAAGATTTGTATTAAGTATCTTTCGGACTAAAAAACAATTAATAAATATTTGTGAGTACTAATTTATTTAAAATTGGAACTAACAGCAAGTAAATTAGAAAAAAAGGGATACAAGATATGAGAATGAAAAAAAAATACCTATAAGTACGTCAAAGTGCTCCTCCGCATCCCTGCCAGCGTGCAAAAACTAATAATATTATACTTCTTACTCGCTTAATTGTTGACATATTTGATATTATTATCAAAGTGCCTGCAGTGTTATTCTGTTTAAATAATCCTGTAAAATGTAAGTAAAATGACAGCCCAATTCACCTTGAATTGAGCTGACTGACTGGCTTGAATGACTTTCAATGCCTACATGGACGCACTTCATTCAAGTTTTCACGGGGCGTATTTTAATGAATTGACCGGCTGTATTTAAAATGTTAATAAACCTAGTACAATGTATGATATTCGCACTACATACTAACATCTAAGAACATGTCCATACCACTAGGCTGGTTAATACTAAAGATCACAGAGCGGTTTTGACATCAAAAGTCAGTCCGTAAGCTAAGTAGGTAAGTCGTAGTAACTACAGCTAAAAGTGTGAATTTTGCAAATGGGTCGCCTCCTGTTTAAGGGTTAATGAACAAATTAAGACCCCCAGATGGCTGCGTAGTCCCCCAGGGACACTTTCAACTCACCCGTTTATAATTTTGTTAAAATTAATTTTGTTTAAAAATCACACCTTTGCTTTTATAATGCGACTTGTCCGTCAAAAGTATTTTAATTATGTCGTGATGACACTGAGTTAAATAATTTAACGTTAAAACTCTGTGTGGCTTTTGTGTACAGAACTTTCTTGGATATCAAACTGGCTTAACTTAGATTCGAATTTATATAGAAATGTTATATCAGCGCCAACGATGGCTGGGTGATAGGATCGTCATGGCTTGGGTTTTGGGTTTATAACGTAGAATCATAATCTAAGAATATAGTTTTTCACATTATAATATATCTATGCTGCATAAGTTTTTTTGTTTGTGATCAAAACAATGTAATATTAATATTATTTATTGATATTATTAATTAATAGATATTTAATTATTATAATATTATATTATTTACATAATAATTATTTTGTCAATACGAAGACAATAATGTTATATTAAACTAATAATAAGTTATAACTAATCTACTATTAATCATATTTTTATTTTATTTTTTAATTTAGTACTTTTATTTGTCTTTGTGATCTTTGTAAGTCATGTAATATTGGTACGGGAAGAAGGTCATGTAATACAGTGCAAACCTGCGCAGGAGCTAGGGAATTAATTAAAAATATATACCTAATAATTTATGCCAATAAAGCTTATTATTGTTATTAAAGATTATTATAGTCTTTGCTCCTCAGATGCAAGGCAGAAACAATTAATGTAGAAGTTCAAAGAGTAAGCTCTGTACGTGGATCCGTCCAATATGCATACGCCATTTCCATAGTGTACTAATACATATATACATGAAAAACGTCGGTACAGAACGGCGGCGAATGATTTTTTTTTAATTTCTGTTCTGGACTGAATACGCGCAAAAAAAATTGCAATTTAGAGTTTATTCAAATTACAATGGAAGGAAAAGCTTTAATTCTGAATATAATTTCCATATTTCCTCAACCTAATTAGCCGTAATGATTTTTAAATCTCTCTAACCTTCTGATCTGGGTATTAGTTTTATTAACATCCCGCGGATAATATCGTCGTATGGGTAAGTAGAGAACTTCTTAGTTAGTAAAGTACACACTTTGTACTTTACTAACTTAGGAGTTGAGGTTTAACCTAATATTCTTAGCTGAAGTTAGATTGTAGTGCAGCAGTGATATCTGCCGGTCGATTCAGTAAAAGTCACTGCGCGAAAACTTGAGAAAAGAAAGAAAGAAAAAAAGAAAGAAAGAAAGAAAGAAAGAAAGAAAATATGTTTATGTATTTGTGTTGTGTTTGTGTTTACGTGTTGTGTTCGTTGTATTTGTTTATGTTTGTGAGTGAAGTGAATTGTCAATGTCAAGCATTAGCATGCAATGATGATGATGATGATAAGCTTAATTTTCTCTTCGCATACATTTTCACGGGTGATTTTTACAGAATAACACTGCTATCCATAAAAGTGAGCTGTCATCCTATCTATGTATGTTTACGCTAGGGACATTTTACAAACTAGACCTACAGCCGATCGATTCAGTAAAAGTCACGCCAACTTTGCACACGGTGATTTGACCAGAATCGCACTGCTGGCCTAGTCTGAAAACTGAGTACATTAAACATCATCCTCATTCAGCAGAATAGGGATGATGTTTAATATACTTAGTTTAATATACTAGAATTTGTACTCCAAAGTAACCTACATTTTTTAACAGATAACTGGCAATACCCAAATAGCAGCGCACGTCAAATAGTTACTTATACTCGCTAATAATGTAGCTGTCTATTATTGCGAGAATGTTTTAAATCAGTTTAAAAAACAAACTCACTTTCGCATTTAAAACATAAAATGTTAGGATAGTAAAGATCACCATTACCCGCCTAGCCTTCTTAAAGAATCCATATAAAGCGTCATCTTGGTATTCACCCCATTTCTGTGTGCAATTTTGTATCTATCATTTAATATAATATTATTTTACTCTCACTATTTGTATTGTTGAACACAATAAACTTATCTACCTGGATTTTGTTTACTGTATTCCTTACCCCGACACACACATCAATCAATGTGCCGTGACACGGGTTTAACACGTCTTACAAACTTGGACACCGAATTGAGCTGGCCGAAACCCTGTGGATTGTTTGATGTTCCTCGGACCCAACAACATTACATAATTTCCGAGTATTCATAAGTAATTATAGGTATTAATTGGGATTTCTCGGAACTGAGATTACCTTAAGTAGAGCAGCTAGCGTGGGTATATAGCTGAATTCATTGGAAGGACGGTTCCGAGTATCGACAGTTGGCCGGAATATGACAACGGGATTTGCGAAATCGAGTATTGGATGAATGGTGTCGGCTCGATCTCTCTTTGTTCTATTTCCTTTGAGGGCATAAAAAATTCAACCTATTTTGTTTCGTGTTCAGGCTACGCAGTAAATTTTTATTTCAAGACATTATTTGTACCTTATAAAGCATGAGACTATTCCATGGCAAATGAATAGATTTGTTTGTATTACATACAAAATATTATTATGTGTATATTTCATAAGGCATATAAAATAGAACAGCACGTAATATGACATTCCACACATTCGTGGCGTGGTTACTCCAATATATTGTAGCGAAGGAGGCATCTTCAAAGGGGTTTACAACATACCGCAGACTTTTAATGTTCTTCGGCTAAAGTTTTCAGTTCTTTTTAGAGATAATGAAGTCATGTAACTCCATTATTGTATCCGAGCCAAACTACTTGTAAGAAATGTGCGAAGACTTTGTAGAAACCTTGACAAGAATAGCTCGAGATTTTCATAAAAGAGTAGATAGGTAGGTAGGTACGTACATGTTTTGTTATGGTGGAAGAAATATGGTTTAAATTCTATTTGGCTATAGATACGTGAAAAGTAGCAATAAGTGTTCAATATTTTGATCTCTATTACTAGTTTCTATTCATCATTTATTTCTACTATTTATACCGACCAAAGTGTGCTGTGTAACTGCATGTAGCTATGCGCTATTTCAACACGTGCCTGCCGTTGGCACCGAGTCCTACCGGATATTTTCATCTCTCGTAATCAAATTTTCTGCTTCCTTATGGGATTTTGACGAATTCAAGCTTCGACGGCTTCTGTTTGTGTACTCGGCGCGTGGGTGCGCCATCTGTGAGTGAGTTAGAACTTTGCAAAAATATTACTACGCCAAGAGTATACCTAATAATTTAAATACATTTTGGACTCCCGTAGATAAAACGAAGTTCACAGCTTGCGCTATGTTTTCTCCGCATAATTAATGTGGACTTTATCAGTGGTTCACTCGCGTGGTTGTTTTCTTGGAAAATGTACGTAACCGAAAGCATTGTAAATACATGCATGAGCTCAGACAATGCAATGAGAAAGAACTACAATCATGGTCGAGGCAACAAAGTTGCCGTAAACCTTGATCACGATTAGGTATTGAATAACATAGAGCTATCAGAATATTGTCTCTTTTATGAGTAGGTAAACAGAGCTAATTGAGCAAGAAACATAATACAATAGAATAGCAAATAGCTTTTCGACAGAGATCATATGACAAAGGTACATAAAACAAGCAAGCTTTTCTGATCGTTTATCGCCATTTAGCGACAGGTGAAATACAAAACATGCAAGCCTTAAGCTAAAAACGCTAATTCAAGCCCATTTTAAAGGAAATGTAGTTTAAATGACATTTATGACAGAATCCGATTGAAAAAGAGGCAGAGAAGATGGACGTCGCAATTTACATGAAAGTTTATTTGCGCAAGTCTGCGTCGGACGCGAAGTGGACGCTTTAATTAAACGAGCCGCAGGAAAACCCAGCTGACTCAAAAGATTATTTTGTAATTTATTTCATTAATATATTTGTATTCGTTTGTATCGTAACTGTTTTCTCAATTCAGTGAAACCGCTTTTTTTTTGTTTTTGCTGTAGGTAATTTGGAGCGTCAGCGTTAGCTTCGTAATGATTAATTCATCAATATTCTGCTTATAATCTAATGGATGTAAGTAATGAGAGCTAGTGATGATGATAGCCAGCAACACAATTATCTTTGGTTAAAACCTTATTGTGAAGCTTATCGGTAAGATATATCTACACTGCACTCCACCGTTGCTATCCCAGAATAGCATTGAAAGGAGATGTTTCATTTTCGGACATCAGATGTACTGTTATCGAAAAAGAGTAAAAAATAACACAAATTGGGGAAAAATATTATCTGGTGAATTTAAGTTGATTTGTTGTGTATCAAAAATAATAGTTTTTCAACAATTATTGCCATGTTTTATTCAACATGGCGTCTCGTTTAATTGCATACTTCATTCGTTCTAAAATCAAGTCGCATCAAATCAATCTTACGTAGAAAATAATTTAAAAAAGTGTATTCTTGTAGTGTTAAACATATATTACCTACTATTATTCTCTTGTACGTGTTTTGAGTAAACATAATTAAGTGTAAAATCGTCACCAACATCGTTACAAAAATCAGTCTCTATTTTTGAAGTGTATTTCTGAAAGAATTCAAAACAACCTAATTCTAGGTTAAGTAAACGTTATCTTTACAAAGTGTCATGGCTGTCATAACTCTTAGGACAATTGTCGAACATGTTTATTTTTATTTTTTACATAATAACCATTTGACATTATGAAAAAAACAACTGACTTCTAACGAAAGAAAGGAACTAAAAATTGCAAAACAAAAACAAACAGGGATAAATAGTATAATAAAATTTATGTCACCCGGGAATACTGTAGCTTCCCAACGGTGAAAGAACTTTTCAAATCGGTCCGGTAGTTTCGGAGCCTATTCAATGCAAACAAACAAACAATCAAACCTTTCCTCTTTACAGTATTAGTATAGATAATATAGATACGTTTCCCATACTAGACCGGGTTCAGAATGTTCATAGGTTTTTTTTTAACAATCCGTTTAACATGTTTTACCTCATTTTGAAACAGGACTTAAGAACACAACAGTATTGTGATAAACTAGCGAATCCAATAGCCATAGTCCTAGGGCCTACCTAAACGTTGGCTTCGAAACCTTTCTCAGGGCCACCTACTGGGTCCAATTATTTATAAATATGAACCATCCAGAGACCAACACAAATACAACAAAAACCGACTTAAAAAATAACACTAAACAGTGTAAAATAACTCTAAATTCGGAAGTCTGTGGCTTTGGTGGGTTTGTCTTACTCATGATGGGCCACCGACTTCCGAATTTAGAGTTATTTTACACCGTTTAGTGTTATTTTTGAAGTCGGTTTTATTTTTTGTAAAAAAGTTTTTTATTTTTCCATTTTTAGTTGTTCCCATACAAACATTTGCCATGAATTCATGTTATATTGTTAATTGTTAACAATACATGTCATTATAATAGGGTTATCCACCTAACCCTAATAAATGAAACTTAACATACCTAACTGTCGAAATCTAGGTATATTGAACACATCTGCCTACCCCTCTGAGCATACAGGCTTGATGATACGTCATGATGTTGTATAAACAATAAACATCCAAGCGATTCCAGCAATTACGGTAGATTTGCCGTCTATTTTTGAAGAGTTCCGTTGTATATCTCCGAAGATCAGCACCAGATCTTCACCAAATTAAAATGGGACCACATCAGGAGTCTACTCTTTCAAACAAAAAAAGAATTTTGAGAATCGGTCCACAAATGGCGGAGAAATCAGGTAACATACATAAAAAAAAAAAAAATACATACACACGAACATAGAACCTCCTCCTTTTTTGAAAGTCGGTTAAAAAAAGAATTAGCCAAATACTTAGGTGCAGCCACTTAAAGGTAAAACGAAAAACATAAATTAGTTATGATTACGCCTTCATTATTTTTGCGCGACAGAAAACAATACTCGCGTTCGTGTTAAAGTGGGATACAACAGAGTATTCATAAAAAAACATAGGTCCAGTAAAACAAAAGTCCTTTGATCAATAACTCAAACAACCCTTGTACGTGGTTTCTCGACGGGAGGCAATCGGAAAAACATATGGAAACTTCGAAACCATTTCAAGTATAGCGACTGGACCGATAAGTCTGTAGGGTTTGTGCAGATCTTGTACCTACATTAGTAAAAACTGACGCTTTTCCATGTTAACGATAATAATGTCAAATCCCCCAAACCAAACTTAATAAAGAATCCAAAGTTTTCGATTCACCTATTAATATAATTATTGTTAAAATTCTTTTTTTATTTGATAGGGTATACTACCAGGTTGGTCCCATTGGTATCAAACAGATCTGATGATGGAATCCTCGAGGAATTGAGAGAACTCATCAAATAGTACTGATTTTTACATTTTTAGTAACAAATCAAGTATTTTCATTTAGCAAGTATCATTTTGATGAAGAAAAAACTGACGAAGAAGACAGGCGATGGAACGATTCAGCGCATAACAGCAAATTACTCTCGATTGCTACAGTCGCATGTCTGTGCATGGTTTATGTATTTCCATAACATAACATTACGCCTGTCTATTTTAAAAGAAGCCCGGCAGAGATGTACATATTAATGTTTAGAAAGAACTTCATTAGCAATTGTTGACGATTTCAATCATTCTTTCAAGATTTGAAAGACTTTCTTTACATACGAAGGAACTAAAAATTGCAAAAAAAAACATTTTACCAAAAAAAACAACCGACTTCTTAAAAAAACACTAACAAGTGAAAAATAACTTTAGCTTCGGAAGTCTGTGGCTTTGGTGGTTTTCTTTCATTCATATTGCCACAAATGGGGGAGAAATCGCGTAACACACAAAAAAAAAACATACCGTCGAATTGAGAACCTCCTTTTTTTAAAGTCGGTTAAAAAGGAATTTTAACAATAATTATATTAATAGGTGAATCGAAAACTTTGGATTCTTTTTTAAGTTTGGTTTGGGGGATTTGGCATTATTATCGTTTACATGGAAAACGAATGCAGAAATATAAAACGATCGAATTAGTGCCACTAAGCGCCAGTTTTTACTAATTTAGGTTCAAGATCTGCACAAACCCTACAGACTTGTCCGTCCAGTCGCTACACTTGAAACGGTTTCGAAGTTTCCATATGTTTTTCTGATTGCCTCCCGTCGAGAAACCACGTACAGACGCCTGCACGTCAAGTTACCCCAATGTGTCAAAATTCTTTGATCGCATTTCAACTGTATGTTAAACAAAATAAGGTTCATATTATTATTCCCACCCAGGACAAATGTTTGTGTGATGAGCACGATCATTTGTTCTGTGTCTGGGTGTAATTTATCTATAATATGTATGTATTTAGAAGTATTTAAGTATGTTTATCAGCTGTTTAGTACCCATAACACAAGCTCTTAGCTTAGCTTGGGACTAGATGGCGTTGTGTGAAAAGTTGTGGAATATTTATTTATTTATTTATTTATTTATTCAATTGGGAAAATTTGACACATTGGGGTAACTTGATGTGCTGGCGTCTGTACAAGGGTTGTTTGAGTTATTGATCAAAGGACTATTGTTTTACTGGACCTATGTTTTTTATGAATACTCTGTTATGTCCCAATTTAACACGAACGCGAGTATTGTTTTCTGTCGCGCAAATAATGAAGGCATAATCATAATTAATTTTTGTTTGTTTTTTAATACACTGTAATGTTTTACATCAGTTGATTTATAGTGAAGTTCTATATCATTTTACTGAATATATACTATTCCAATAAAAGTAAATTGCCAAAAATGTTTGTCGCTTTACCTATAAGTGACTGCACCTAAGTATTTCGCTAATTCTTATTTGTTGTATTTGTGTTGGTCCCTGGATAGTTCATATTTATAAATAATTGGACCCAGTAGGTGGCCCTAAGAAAGGTTTCGAAGCCAACGTTTAGGTAGGCCATAGGGCCATGGCTATCGGGTCCGCTAGTTTATTACAATACTGTTGTGTCCTTAAATCCTATTTCAAAATATCACAATATGGTATAACAAATGTTTGAAGGATTGTAAAAAAACCTATCAACATTCTCAACCCGATCTAGTATGGGAAACTTATCTATACTATATGTTTATTAATATTATAAAGAGGAAAGGTTTGATTGTTTGTTTGCATTGAATAGGCTCCGAAACTACCGGACCGATTTGAAAAGTTCTTTCACCGTTGGGAAGCTACAGTATTCCCGGGTGACATTGACTACTATTTATCCCTGTATTCACACGGGAACGGGAACTATGCGGGTGTAACCGTGTGACATCTACTAGTGACTGATTTAATGTGGTATTAAATTGAAAAAGAAATAAACGGTTTATCATTCCAGTACAATGAAGGACTAGGTGCCAGGTCATAAATACTTAGAGCGAGAAATATAAAACAGAGTCAAAGCCCACTTCTCTTAAGTCAAGTAAATTACAATCAAGCAATTACGCGATTGTAAGAGATTTCAGTATAAAACAATGTCCTCGACGATCGCTTTGCTAGTCGCTATCTCCAAGGCGCCTAGATCCCGCTCAGTGTTATGTTTTCCAAGTACCTACTCCTCTGTTTTGTTTCAAGGAATAATTAATTCTATTGTTCGATTCGAACCACGTTTTTGACAATGACACAATTTTGTTACCTGTGCGAATTGGATTCCCACATGAAATTATATAACAAATAGAGAATAATAAATTTAGGATGTGAAACAGGAAAACATCCCGAGAGCTTTGAATAGCAGGGATTTGTTTTATAGATAATTTGTGAGCTATTCGGGTAATCAGCAAGTGTTGAGGGTTAGGAGAGCTCCCCAAACATAGCCCGGATTCCATAGTAGATACAATCAAAATCATGGTCGTCTGTCTAATTCAAAGTTTACGTTCATGCTCTGTCTTCTACTTGATGATATGGAAGTTAAGTATTATTCTAACTTTTTGACTGAACTGTCGGCATGGTGGATAGTGGCCCTGACTGACAAGTGGTTCCTGAGTGACAAGTGCGATCATCTGTCCTGTGTCTGGCTGTAATTTATCTCAAGATAAAGATAAAAGGTATCCACAAATCCACGTCAAAGCGCGTATTTTGCGTATGGGCCATAATCGACCACGCGGGCCCAGTGCGAATTGGTAGATGTCAAATCTCTTCGAATTTTTGGTTCTAGGACATGCCGGTTATCTCACGATGTTTTCCTTCACCCTTTTTGAGAGGAGTGGTGATGTAATAAATTACACAAAGTAATGCGCCTGCCTGGGTTCAACAAACCCACGACTTACTGCTCTCTAATTTATCTAATGTGCATTTAGAAAATATATAAGTATGTTTATCAGTTGCCTGGTACCTACTCATAACACAAGCTCTGCTTAGTTGGGGACAATGTGACTTTGTGTGAAAGTTGTGTATTGCAATATATTTTCTGATTCATTTTATTGCGGGATCTAAGACAGGGGAATGGTATAATATCTGAGAATTCTCGGGCTTCATTGACTTCACGATTTTCTGGTGGTTTATTCTGGTTTTCAAGAGTTGCAGTGGTTTAGGAAAAGTTTGGTGGGATTGTCCCAAAATAAATACTGTTTCTAGTATTCTGTGATCTTACAAGTGATCATTTACAAGTCCTTCGACAATTTAAATTGGATAGTTAGTTACGAAGCAACGATACGCAAAATACGCGCTTTGACGTGGAGTTGCGTATACCAGCCCGGTATCTTTATCTTTTTTTACATAGCAACGAAAACGAAATGTTATCTCCAAAAATAAATGTTGCCTACGTTAAAATTCCCATTACTAAAAATCCGAAAAACAATTAATTGAAACAGAAGTCAGTTCGGACTCGTTTAGCTTTCAGAAATGTTTTACCAAATTGGATATTTTCATCGCCTAAACTTAAATCAAATAATAACCTTTATTTGATGAAACTTTAATTTTAAACCTATTTTTTTACAAAGCTCCCAATACTTGGTTTCATGATAAAACAGAAGATTCTGATCTCATCTGCCTAGCCTTTTTTATGTTGTATTTGGCTTCCAGTCTAACCATATACAGCAGTAATACAATAATAATAATAATAATACAGTAATACCAGTATTTTACATGGAGCGACTATATATCTGACCCCCACAACCCAGTTACCGGGTACTATATCCTATCCTACTAATATTATAAACGCGAAAGTTTGTGAGGATGTTTGTTACTCTTTCACGTAAAAACTGCTGAATGGATTTTAATAAAATGTGGTATGGAGTTAGCCGAGACCCTGAACTAATACATAGGCTACTTTTTATCCCTGTATTCCCACGGGAACGGGACCTACGCGTGAAACCGCGGGACGTCTGCTAGTTTATAATATTGAAACGTTGCTTTTTAGTTAAAAAAATCTTGTATTGTGCCCCCCTAATTTAATAATTTAAGGTAAACATTAATTATGATTTTTTTATAAAAACTGTCGCAGAGGTTGATTGTACGTGAAGCTACGCTTGCCGAGGTCATTCCGTGGGTCATTTTATACCGAGATCCCTCCTTGCCTCGAAAATAACTAAACCTAGTTTGCACCGGGCAGTGACGAGCACGAAGATCTTTGGAAGTCATCACGGATAGACAGAAGTACAGACGCCAGCACGTCAAGTTACCCCAATGTGTCAAATTTCTTTGATCGTTTTTCAACTTTATGGCAAACGGAATAAGGTTCATATTCAATTGGGAAAATTTGACACATTGGGGTAACTTGATGTGCTGGCGTCTGTACCTACGGAAGTCAAGCAACTAGGATATCGTATTACCCAGTAAATGAGTGACAGAGGCCAAAAATTCAGCTTAAAAAATAATGCATCTGATTAGACTGGAAGCCGATACCAATAAACTTATATACATATATAAAGACGTAGTAATATGTAGCTGTTGGTTGATGGTGGAATGCAAACTCGAAACGCATCGTTATGTATTACGGAAAATGCGATGTAGGGAAACATGACTGTGTTAACCAAACATCTTATATTTGTGAAGTGCTTGAAATCGCAATATAAATATTATTTTTTAAATATTCTCATTGCAATTTCTGTTTAAAAAATGCACACTATAAGTGGTTTGATTGTATTTTGGGCTAATAATAACATTTAAGGAAAGCCATATCGTGAAAAAGACGTCACATCTTGGCCGCCACAATAACGGACCTTTAAGGAGTAAATAAATAAAATAAAAATGTTATTTTTTTCAACAACGACCAGCCTACTTTGTCGTCGTAATTTTAGAAGCTTTTAATAGTTTTTTTTTTATTTCTATAAGGTCCTGTAATTTTATATTTAAGTGGAAAAGATACCTTCATCATTCCCGAAGAGAATGGTGTCGAGTAACAACAGCAGGTACATTCATTCTATAACGCTTGTGCGATTATAATGCAATAAATAGGCTTATAGTACCAATTAAAATCAAGTGTAATATTGCTACTAAAACTAAGATCAATCTTTGGGCAATTATGTATTAAAATACTATTTTCAACGCATTGTTTTACTACAATGAGTTATAATATTGCAACAACTTTAAAACAAGCTTAGGTACAGCCAGAAAATTTCAATTGCGACTGCGACGACGCAGTAAAACCAAACGCGTTTTTCATCATCTTGCTAGCTATTCCCACATGTACACATATGTTGTGCGAGTTCCAGTCTGCTGAGATGCAGCTGAATTGCAATATTTTACATAACAAACGCTATCACGCTACAAGTAATTTACCCCTAAACAACCTAAACCTCTTCGTGTAAATTAAGGCTTGACTTTTGGCACAAGGTGATAATGTGCGGGGACTGCTAACTACAAATTAACGTGTCCAATCACATCCCTGAGCGGAACGAATGCAAAGCTGCAATTAAGTGGCTCGCAGCCGCGGCCTTCACATTTTGGCATTTGAACCTCACCTACATATATCCATATAAGTAACGGAGATCGGTTCAAAAGAAAATCGGAGAAACAGAGCACGTCCAGCGTTCCAGTGTTTGTCGTGAAAGAAACACAATATAAACAAGTATTTTATACAATTTCATCGGAAAACTTGTGAAGTACAAACAAGAAAATGTTTTCACCACGAGAATGTTTTATTTGTAAATGAACAGAATGTAGGTCTTGTTTCATTGTGTACGTATGATGTTTATAAAGCGTGTTGTTATCTGTTATGCGCTTTGCATTGCAAATGTATGTGTGTAGCGTCGTTGTATCGTCAAATAAACATATTCAGTGGGAATTGTATTTTTATACCAATAAAAAATGAAATGATTACAAAAAATATATATGTAATAGCTATATAATTGAAGCATGAAATGTGTAAACAAAAAGTTATATAACTGATATCACATGTACTTATTTACTAATATATTTAAAAGACATTATATAAACAATAACACATTAAATCTAATAAACAAAACTTAACTTAACAATATGGTTTTCTAAACAACACTACTTGCGAAATATAAGTTGACACTTAATGTTAGATAAAAACTTACCTAGCCTCAAGCGAAATACATGATGAGGGCGCGGAGAATCCTTCGCTATCCGTTGGCACTCTGTAAACTTCTCTGTTCTTTTTCCGATATTCGAACTTAATTTGCGACGAACGTTTTAAAAGGTTCTATTTCGAGACAGATGTTATTTGTTTTTTGTGATGTTCAAAAATGGAAAAACTGAATTTGGTACGTGATGAGGCGTAAGTGAGTCGAGTACACGGTCGGTGGTGCAGGGCGGCTGCTTCGCGAGGGTGACGTGCGTCGCGAAGGGCGGCTGGGCGGCGACTGGCGTCCTCTCCGCTCCTGCGAGCCTCGCCCGGGTGCCTTCCTGTTGATCGTGTACGCGACAGGTGATCTCAACCTCTTTTAATCACTAACTTCTGTTTATAACTCTATCACATTATTGATTTATAGATATTTACTTTCATGTTTTATTGATATGGCACACAGTTTTTCTCTATCAGTGTTAACTTAGAACTGAAACGCAAGGCAGGCAACGAAAAAGATTTTCCGAGAGAACAGTTTATATTTTAAGTCTTGATGTAAAGTATTTTCATTGATATGATGTTAATACATGTAAAACAGTAACATCATGGTAAACTATACTTAAAAGGCGAGTTTTAGCAACGGAAATAGTTTCTGAAAGAAATACAATAAATAAATAGGTACCAGTCCCATTATATTGTAACATATAAGGATAATGAAAAGTGCTCACTTACTGTAGGTTTAGTAGAAATGTTAACAACGTGTATTAAGCGCTTTCTAGTTAAAATAATGGGGAACCGAATCTTTATCGATAAATCCGAAAGAGCAATTAACTCAGCAGTTGTATGAGAACCTCTGCAGACCACAGAATTATCTATCGGCCAGGATTTACATGGCATTGTCTATAAATTTACATCTTACACCAATAAATAAATTTGGATTCTCGTTTTGTGACTTCAAAATACAAGCTTTGTTTAAAATGCAGAGGAAAGTATATACGGTAGTAGCATTAAATACACTGTCCGTTCCCGGTCCGTGGGTTTCTTTGGGCTAATCTCCAAAACGGTTGGACCCAGTTTGACGCTCTGTCTCGTGTCATAGTGTTTGTAAAGAAACTCCTGCAAAACGGCTTAACCAATTCTTGTAAAATTTTGTGTAATATATTTATTATTCATACCCCTAAGTCCATCCCAAAACACTTCTAGAAAATTATTTTAAAATGATTCTAATGCAGAGTGAGGTTAGCAAGGGTAGCTAGTTTATTTGTAAAATACCTAAGATAAGGAACCCGTGCAAAAAATTAAAACCCATAAAATTACACGCGGAAAGAGTCGCGGGCACCGCTAGTTAATATTAAAATCAAATCGTAGTTTCGTAGCAACCGTAGCGATCGTAGCAGTCGTAGCAGTCGTAGCACACTTTCTTTCATAGATTTACAAAAATAACGGAAAGATTTCTGCACAGTCTGTAGAAAATTTACAGTATGAGCACGTTCAGGGTGCACTGCTGGTCATGATGAAGTATTTCAGGAAAAATAAAAATAGTTACAACGAATAATATTTGTAACGACTTACAAGTTACGTACGTCTAGTACTATAAAATGAAACCAATTTTATCACTAATTTAATGAAAAGCTTTTTCTGCTGTCGTAATCGAAGTATTTCCAAAATATTATCAGAGTAGCTTGTACAAGTTTTTTTTTTGTGGTACCTATTTATTTATTTATTTATTACTTCAAGCACACAAATGTACATAGGCGGACTTAATGCCTTAGGCACTATCAGGCCGCAATGTAAGAACCCACCACTTTGTGATCCTATAAGAATCATCGTGGGCGAGTGTTACTTTGTCAAAAGTAAAGCTAAAATCGCACCTTGCCCGTGGTACAGTTGTAATAATCCGGTGACAGTCAGTTATACAATAAAATAATAGGATGAAGGACTGGACCAACTTACCTGCTGCGGTCTTCCCGTCCGATTATAATTTAGGTGTCTTCAAGGCGAGAGTGAACAAGCTCTAAATCTAGTGCGCTTCACAATTCTCGATTGCATCACAGCTTACCGTAAGGTGGGATGGTAGTCAAGTCTAGTTTTTAATATCTAAAAAAGTAATTAATGAACTAGTTCATTCTAGTTCGGTAGACATCGAAGCACTTCTGGACAGCAAGAATTTAGAACTCCGTCCTGGATCCCCTTAGCCTTGAAATTTTATGTCGGCTTTTTCTCACCAGGATCCTTTGTGGATGCACAGTTTAACCTGTTTCTTTCTGGACACAGGTGTGCTGGTTGGAGAAAATAAAGGCCGGCCGCCATCACGCACAATGGTTCCATATTCGAAACTAAGTGTTGAAACCAAGTACCGATAGATAAGACCCATTAACAACCTATATTGCCATTTATTTTATTAACCCAATGCTATCCTGGCAATGATTGGCAATAGGCTGGTCTGCCCTTATACCCGACATTGCTGTGGCAAGCATGTTGCTGTGACATGACATTTTTAATTGTTAATTTTTCAATTTGTCAATTTACAATTTTTAATTATTGTATTTATTTATTTGCATGACTAATTAATGTATATATATGAATGAATGAAATTGTAATTTAATCATGTGTAACGGGTGTCTTAATTACCTGTATAAATGAATTTATTATTATTGGAATTATCCGACATATTTTCGTAACCATTTCCCCCGACTCATGTTTACACGACAAAAACCTGTTTGTCTAATTTAATTTATGGTTCTACTTAAAGTACTTCCCAAAAATAGCTCATTTCACGTCAAATGATGAACAGACGCCAGCACATCACCTACCACAATGTGTCATATTTATTTGATAGGTTTTCAACTTTATTCTAAACACAATAAGGTTCATGTTCAATTAGGAAAATTTGTCAGTTTGGGGTAGGTTGATGTCCTGGCGTCTGTACAATCAGGCGGTTAAAAGGTTAATTATACAAACACATTTGTTTTTCAACCCACATACACAAACATCTAGACACGGAACAACTACCTGCAGGCTTACTTTGAACTATTATTACGATTCAATTGACGACCTAAAATGAACTGCTTTGCAATTTCATACTAAGACGTCATTAAAACGATCCGGTTTAGGTTGACGCCAAATCAAGTCGGCACTTGAATCGCAAGCTGTTTTAGTTCGTTCATTTTTCGTACTATGAGGTGACATTTGAACCTAAATTGGTACGCATAGTGTCAAAAATAGCGATCCAAAAAAAGTTTCTAGTTTCGTGGCGTAAACTGAATCGTTTTGTTATAAACTTTGAAAAAATGTGGAAATATACGTACCAAATTCAAGGTATTTCAGTTAAATATGTGTTTCTTACGTAACAATGTAAAATGTACGCCATTATTCGTATTACTAATTACTTTATTCAAGTTAAACGTTAAAAACTAAAAACTCTTTTGAGTACAACCTACCTAATTAGAACTCCTTGGGTTCAATCAAAAAAGTTTGTATATATTTCAAAACGCGTGTGTTGCGTTCTAAACTCGTCATAATCATTTTACTTTTACGACGACACTAAGCAAACCTTTAATTTTTATTTTAAAGAATTATTTAAATTACTATTACATTAATGAGTAGTAAAATTGGGCTAATGGTATATAATTTGACTCATAAGCGCAATTTTAAAATATATTTGTTGAAATTTTATACACAAATAAAACCGCTAAAATCATAACTACTAGATTTCGGAACGCAACGCATAGGTTGGAGTAAAAGAGACAAACTTATGCAACAATCAATTGTCTAGCGTCATCTCTTTCTCACACCGCGGACCACCGACAAATTTCGTTCTTTCATTCCTCCATGAGCGAATCAAACGCCACTCAGTTATAGGCACTTCATGGTATGAATATTAGCGAATCAGTTTAGGAACCTAAACTGGTTTGCATCGGAATTGAATGGCTAACTAAAAGTTGATGGTAGGCCTACTGTTGGGCATACGAACATTTGTTCCGTGCGAGAATCAAACCCGCCACACGCAGCGCTGAAGCCAATCGCTCAGCTACTGCACCATACGTGCCGTCAGCTATTCTTCCTTTATTCATCTGCCCAGTCTATTCCCAATTATGTCGAGGTCGGCTCGCAGTCTAACCGGATGCAGATGAATACTAGTTTTCTGACATCGAGCGTGGTTAGACTTGTAGCCAGACTTTCGAAGTTCTGACTGCTTACAACGACTGTCAAAGATCTACGAATGACAGCTGGGAACAATAGTTTTAACGTGATTTTCGAGGCACGGAACGGGATATATAGGGTGACTGGTAATTAGTGACCGATACTTAAACACGTGATTGTGTTCATGATTGCAATAAACTTTCCTAAAGAAACTTTTTTTTATACACAATAACTTATAACAGAATAAAATAACAAAAACGCTCTTTGAAATTCCCGCGCGCGTGCCTGTGATCGATCACATTAGGCACGAATTGGCACGATCTATCAGCTGATAGTCTGACCTCGGGAAGGGCAAAATTACTAGTGGTAGTAGCTTCACACGCCACCCTCACCGCTGCCGTTGTGCAGTACTGACGTAATTGAATTATTTGAAAGTTAATGAGTATAAAAAAAAGTTTCTTTGGGAAAGTTATTCTTTTTCGTGAGTACAATCACGTGTTTAAGTATCGGCCACTAATTACCAGTCACCCTATATAATAAGGGACACCCACGAACCGATCTCGACAATCATGCTTAACTTTCAGTCGCCTAGTGTAGCTGTTATTATTTAGCCACAAGCAATAATACAATTAATATTTTCTTGCTTTGTCTTTGTTAACAACTGTCATATTGTGTTCATAGTTAAATAACCTAGTACATTTGCTGGTCCCGCATGCCTCCGCGTAACTTCGCCCCGTTGAACCACTCATACAGTCGTTAGCTTGTAGAGTTAGCCCGATTTTAGCACGAATGTATTTAGTAAGTGCCAACTTGACTGTGGTAACTTAATTACTTTGCGTAAAACTTTCTTGCGGTAATTTATTCTTAAGCGAGTGGTCGTTCGAACGGTGATTAGCAAAGTTTTGACTGCCACGTCGTCCTCCGATAAAATGAGGAAAATTACTTTCATATTTTGTTACTTAATATATGTATATAAAAATATTCGTATAATATTAGATGTATGGAGGATGATTGTTTGAAATTTTGTCCTCAGCTTTCAAATTAAACCGTCTCGTTACTATCGAACTGATTGGCATTTAAGATATCTAAGAAGAACTAAGTATAGTAAGTATTATCTATACTTACTAGCATGCCGACTGTATATTTTTGCTTTTCAATTTCATGGAACACTACTTAGATTAAGCACATTAAAATAAAGGAGGGTGTGACATCATAAACTGTACCTGTATGAAACCGTAACGTTATGCGACATTGACATTTTGTCTCAAGGTATCGCCGTTTTTATTAAATTACGCGAAAAAGGAAGAATATGTTTCCAATATTTTCTAGTAAACTAGATGAGGGAGCTAAAAATAATATTTAGTAATCTAACTAATAAAGGAGCTAGCTTGTTATTCGACCTATTCTAAACCTGAGTGTTGCTCCTTAAAGTTTGTTCAAATCACCCAAAATAAGTCACACGAGTAGTAAAATAACTCCTACAGAACCCAACAAGGGGGTGTGGAAGTTTGTTTGAAGGGAAACATTCTTATTTCTCGCGGACAGTGTCGCGGGCTTAAACTAGTTCGTGATATTATTATTAGGTGCGAACTTGTGTGCGATATAGTGGATCAATAGACTACTATTTACGCCACTATTATTGCTCTACTTACTCCTAGTTACGCGGATCATTACTTTGAAAATTAAATACTCCAAAAATCTCATAGGGTTTAACCTGGCTAGCTATCCTACATACATACATACTTACATAAACTCCCGCCTTTTTCCCATGGGGGTAGGCAGAAACCACAGAGCGCCATATGCTACGATTCTTACATACTTCTTTTGCTTCCTTTACATTCAAACATGTTGTCGTACACACACGCCCGGTTGCGAGTAATATAATACGCACTACGCTAGCTATACAATCGTTCTGTATACATGTAACACGTAACAGTTCTCTACCGGGTAATTAGTCAAGTTGGACCAGCACAAGGGTTCCTGCCAGTGTTGTGACTAATATAGTCAATGTCAATATAGTCTAACCTTGTAAATGAAGTTATGGAGATGTCAACATCACAAATATTATTGTAAAATATTTTTTACTGACACGATCTAATTGTTCAATCGTTTTCCTTCTACACGATTTCTAAGAAAAGTTAACCAGCCAGTTACCGTCCCACTGCAGGGCAAAGGCCTCTTCTCAAACAAAGAAGGCGAGGCGGGTTAACGAGTTTACTCAAGGTTGGCTTACATTAATTATGAGTCCAAGTTTCCTCACAATGTTTTCCTCCACCTATGTCAGAATGTAAAACATTCTTATATCGTTTTATACATGTATGTACGACCCTATTGTAATAATACCGCCCAGTGTCCGCTGAGTAACTTAAGTAACCGTCTTTTGTTTGCCTCTCTGCCCAGTTTGGCTGCGCCTTATCAAGCTCCAGCAGCGACTCATTCCAAGATCCAATTAATCAACTAATTTTAACGTTGCTTCATCCGTTTCGATCGCTCGCAGATACCGACAGTTAATATCTGAATGTGCTTTCTTTGAAGTTCCATTACTTTAAAGAAACAACGTAAGTACTTTTACATAATCATCTACAGAGCATTTAATATAATTTTAGTAGAAGCTTTTAATTGAATTAACCCGTCATATTAATGATAACTTTCTAATTCCGTGTCAACAAGGGTCTGCGTCGGATGTAGGTAAATATTTAAGTGAACGACCTATTAGATAGCTTTCTGATTGTCTTCCACAGTCATTACACACCAACTGTAGCTGTTACGAGCGCGTAAATTAACACACGCCATAAAATTCGCATTAAGTTATACGAATTCGTAGTATTCACGTAAAACACTGTACGTCAGAAGCAACAACAGAGAAAATTATTACAAGCGATAAACGTTCGTAGAAAAAATATAAACCGGACTTCATTACAAGGGTTTATTACAATTTGGCGATAAAAATATATATTGAATGTTATCACTCATCAAACATGACATGTGATAAAATGTGTAGATAGTACGAACATGTTCAGAGCATTGTGCCCGAGATATGAAACGTAATAAAAGTAAAACACACCGAACTCCACACGATTGCAACCTTTGTCTCTCGAGACTGGATCGGAATCAACTGGACTTATTTGCAGGAGACTCAAAAATTGTAGATTTTGACCTTTTTCTTACTATGGATGCAAGCAAATATGAGTATTTTTACTTGGCGTGACTGCGCAATTGACCTCCACAACCAAGAATAGAATAGAATAGAATAGAATCCTCTTTATTGTACACTATAAAAACAAGGTAACACAATACCTACCAACTCCTTTCGTACACTGAAAAGACGGACTATCAGGCAAAGATCTATAAATACAATACAAACCCAAGCGTTTAACATACTATCCAAAGCACGGAAGGGTATTGTCGGTGTGTCTAGATATGTAATAAATACTTTAAGGAATATTAATTTAATATTATTAAAACAAACGTTCTAATTTGAATGATTGCATACCGATATGAACACTGACCAACTTAATTCCGCCTTTTTCTTTTAAATAGCACACGACCAATTCTCAGACCTACTGAATATACACCAGAAACTTTATAAAAATTAGTCAAACCGTTTCGGAGGAGTTTAGTAACAAACACTGTGATACGAGAATTTTATTAGATAATACATTTAAGGAACTCAATTTTTAGACGAATATGTGGCCTTTTCTTCAAGTTTACTCACGTGAAATTATCACGAACAGATCAGAATAATAATAAAAAGGTACTATCTATACTAATAAAGAGCTCTATCATAACATAAACATCGAGATTAGAAGGTTAAGTACGATAATCATATGGTTGAGCCAGACGTGCGTGTCGAGGCAAGGCGTATATTCACAGGTCGCAAATCCAATCTAAGCGGAGTGCACATCAATGGATCTGGTTATCGATTGGCGACCGGAAATGAGCGTGGCGAGTGACGGCCACTCCACTACTCCGTTGCATAAGAAGACGCAGAAAACCTAACGTTAAGAAAGACTGAACAGGTATTTCTTATTCGTAAAAGTGAACACGTGAGTTCATTAGTTTTAATTAATGGTTTAAGGATACAAGCTATGTACCTACTAAATACCATACTTGTAATGTTATGATGGCTCAAAGGATAAGGGACCTACCTCTAATGCACGAGGCGGTATGGTTCAAATCCAGGATGTACAGTCAGCGACAAAACTCCATGAACACATTGAAATTTACAAAACACAGAGATAGAAAAATCGCTGTACACCGTTTTCCAATAATTCTATCATCAGTAATCAGTAATTACATAAGTCGCTGAACAAAAAATAATTTACTTTCAATGTTCAGTGTGTTCATCTATTTTTTTCCCATTGGTACAAATAAGACTTTTTCGATTCTTATGTAGTTTTTAAGTTTTGCTTAGATATCATTAACGTCGATGAAGAAAAAACATCGTGAGGAAACCTGGACTTATAATTAATATAAGTTTGAAATCGCCAATCCGCTTTGAGCAAGCTTTGTGACCAATGCTCGTTTCTTCTATGTATGAGTTTGCCTTTGCCCTGCAGTGGGACAGTATCAGGCTGGTATTATACCACCAAACCCCCGCCATGCTACCTGCTATATACCTACCTATAAATAGATTCTTATAAACCAAGCAACAAAAGTCCCATAATTATAATACATTAATTCTAATACTTTATTTGCCTGGTTACTTAGAAATGTTGCGTATTTTGTCATGAGAATCTGATATGATATCACTTAGTTGTTGCGTTCAAATGTTTAGTAACATTGTTTCTGATAAAAGTGGTAACGGAAGTAAATGTTTGAGTCACATTTACTTGCTTCTAATTCTTGACGTCTGTGATGTGTCCCCAGTCACACAAACATGCGTCACGCTTGTTTTCAATTTCCTTCAACTTGATTCGTGAAATTCGTCATAAGTGCCCTTTACTTTCCCGGTGAATTAGTTACGCAGACGGGACGCACACGGACGGTGCGTGCGTACAATGTGTCATTTGATGATGAAGACGTCAGATCGTGAAGCGATGGACGAAAGATGTGCTTTTCGGTAAAAAAGATTTCCCCCCACTAGGGTTTTTTTTTGTGTCGTGGGTGCCTTTACAAAATCAAAAGTCATTTATTCAAATTAGGCTGAGGACCAGCACTTTTTGAACGTCCAAAATTACATAAGACAGTCCCCCAAAACGCCCGCCCTTCGCCACTTCCTAGTGTTTTTGCTGGGAAGAAGAAATGGCGGAACAAACTCCCCAGCAACACGTCTGTCTGATATGTTAGAAGAACAGCTTACAAATCTTTTAATCTCACATACAAAAACAGACAGTCCCGGAACAACGAGGTACCTACCTGTAAGTGATACAAATATTTGTTCCGTGCAGAAATCGCGTCCGAACAATTTGAGGTACTTGTTTTTGTGTGTTAAATTTACGTGGATTATACTCATACCTACTTCCAATATGTCAAACTCAAACCTCGAAAACTGAATTGAAAAGCAAGATATTTTATCTACTACTATTCACATAACTAATTAAAGTGTGAAAGTATTTTATTGAGAAACTGTGCTGTGCAATAAATTATATTCTGTTTTCTTAACAAAATGTTGTCTGAAAAGTCAGATATCGTTTTTGGCCGTACGGGTATAGTTGAAATTTTAATGCCCTCAGTACTCACTGCTAATTAAGGCGTAAAGGTCTTTTTTATTGATTGGAAACTGTGCTGTACAATAATTTGAATTTATGTCTGTATTGTTTTGTTTTGTTATAATATGAGCAATTTTATTGCTTTATTTATACTACACCTTCTGCCTTAACTGTAATGTGGGATCTCTTAGTGCCGAGGCCCCACTTCCTGCCAACTTAAAATGTTTACCCTATAACTGGATACTACTAATTTATATGTTGTGCGAGACATTACTTTGCAATTAAGTACCTGTTCACGTCCTTACTTAGAAATATATAAATATATCAGCTGTTTTAGTACCCATAACACAAGCTCTCAAGCTTAACTTGGGACTAAATGGCGTTGTGTGAAAAAAGTTGTGGAATATTTATTTTTATTTATTTATTTACTTCTTCATACATTACAATCAGCTCAACGCTTTTCGTGTCTCCAATTACGTATGACTGTCTATGCGCATCAACAGACATAAGTCCATTTGAACTGAAATAATTCAAACTGATTATTTTCGTTATGATTTTTACTGTCTGAAATCCGCTTAAATTATTTTGGTAAATATTTCAATTGCGTAATAAGTACCTACCGACTATCTGTAACAAACAATTCAAGTAGATACTTCAATTGTTTGTTTGTATAATGTCTAAAAATAACAGTTTTTTACTAAATGAGGCGGTGGCGGTAAAGTAACAACAAATAAAACATTTTTTTTTGTTTGTCTGCCTGTTTGCTACGACTAGCCTCCAATACATCTGGGCCGATATTTACGCGATTTCTTTAATTTTGGAAAATGAAATAGGGAACCGTGCTTTAAAAGTAAAACGCATAAAATTCCACGAGGACGAAGTCGCGGCCACAGCTAATAGATAGATAACAAATATTTTGTGATGTTTTCCTGCAGCTGAAATAATAAACAATACGGTATCAATTTGTAGTAAGTACTAGGTACCTAATACAATCAGGCTTTGATCCCTAACAGATTAGCCGGGATGATCCGGACTACAATATCGGCATCGAAGCACTAATTGGAATAACAACCGACATAAATAGCTGAACAATAAATGGGTAGTACCTAAGTAATAACTATTATTTATTTATTTATTATTTATTATTACACACACAAGTTAACACTACAGAACAGATTGATTGATTGATTGATTTGATTAGTTTTCAGTTACATTATTATTATTTCACTTTGCAGTTAAAAGTTGCTATTCAAATACATACAACAGGAGCACTCGACTATTGCATTGAACCGGTATCATGTAAAAGATATGTTGACTAACAATCCGGAGACGGATCATCATCATCAATTTAATTGTATCAAAAAAACGGAGACCGCCTCTTTGTTACAACAGAGTGGCAGTCCCCGTTTTTTTTATAATTTCTTGTCTAATATGTTTACTGTTAAAATACGAGTAATTTCATCAGATTTATGTCAAGTTTCGTCTTTGATTGTTTCTGAGAAGAGAGATTTTGCACCTTGTTTTATTATATTGGGCTTCTGATTGGGTTTCTGTCAAAACTTACTAACACCAAAATACTGACTTAAAGTATGGATCTTTATTATCTTCAAAAAACAATATTTTTGTTATTTGTTACTACTGCTGTCTCTTCAGTTCTATCAGTTCAAAGGCCATCTCAAGGTCGGCCTAAAGTTTTTTGCAGTTGGTCGCCATTTACATTTTTTTTTGGGATAAAAACAGGAGTGAACAATTAAATGTTATTTAAACATACCATCTTACTGATTAAACATAGTACTTATTATACCACTAGCAACATTACCCACTTTTTAACCGACTTCAAAAAAAGGAGGAGGTTCTCAATTCGGTTGTATGTTTTTTTTAGGGTTTGTTACCTCATTACTCCGTCATTTATGGAGGGATTACCAAAATTCTCTTTTTATTTGATAGGGTATAGCAGCAGATTGGTCCCATTTGTATCAGCACGTATGACGGATCGTACGTTGAGGGATCTTCGAGAAATTGAGGAAACTCCTCAAAAAATATAGGTACACACGCACCGATTTTTACATTTTTAGTAACAAATCAAGCATTTTCATTTAGAAGGTATCATTTGGTGAATAAAAACTGATGAAGAAGACAGGCAACGGAACTATTCAACGCATAACAGCAAATTATTCGCGATTGCTACAGTCCGATGTCTATGCAGAGTTTTTATATTTCCATAATATAACATTACGAGTGTCTAATTTAAAAGGGGCCCGGCAGAGATGTACAGATTAATGTTTAGAAAGAACTTTTTAGAAATTGTTAATCGATTTAAATTATTATTTCAAGTTTTGAAAGACTTTCTTTACATACGAAGAAACTAAAAAAACACTAACAGGTGAAAAATAACTCCAGTTATCCAGAAGTCGGTGGCCAATAATGAACGAAAACCACCAAAGCCACAGAAGTCGGTTGTTTTTTTTGGAAAAAGTTTTTTACTAATTTGTTCATTCTAAATGCTACGTGAAAAGCATACGCTAAAGAAAAAACAGAATACATAGACAACAGAATACGTGAGCGAATGGAGTAAAAGATTAAATGATTGATAGAATTTAAACGGATGCTATCTAATATACGAAATATATGGGATAGAATGAAAAAATACACCACTCCATAATCAATAAACCCAAATTGGAATCGACCCCAGATTTCTTAATGCTGTTAGATTAAAAATATCAGTGTTTTCGAATTTAGTGTTTTTTTAAACGTACGAAAGATATACAGTTCCACTAATGTATTGTAGACGAAGTAAATAATGTATTACAGCAATTGTATCGAGAGTGCAGTAAGTATTAGCAGGAGTGTGTGCACTGCGAGCCGAGGCCCAGGTGAGCACTGTGCAGTACTGTAGGACTCGCACTGAGCTTGACCCATATTTTAAACCTATTGATCGCACCGCTTTCGCACCGGTTTTGCAAGGACCCTTCACGCGAAGCAATTGCCAGCCATGTTTATCTGGCGCAGTTAAAGGTCCTCTTAAGGAAAAGTGCCGAGTTCCAGTCAAAGTTCTTTTGCTTATTTTATGTTATTTGGAAAACTTACAGCTTGGTAGGCACAATCATTAATTCGTTTTCAACATGATGATGGCTAATTACATTAAATTAAGTACTAGATAGCTTATTAAAAAGTTATTTATTTTCCACAAACATTACACATACTTTGAATGTTTCCATGAAGTGTAACTGAGTAACTGCTGTCAAATTAAACATACATTCTCGTTTAGTTTCTACAAGTATATAACAGTGCACCCATTCTAGAACTACATTAGTAAGGACTTAAGGACCTCAACATCAAGGACATTTATGTGTAGACCGCATAAAGTACTAAAAGTAAAGATTGGTCGCATAAGTTAAAAAGGAAGTAGTAAATAGGAGAGACAGCATCATTCGAAGCAACTCTAAACTGTAGAAGAAAAATAGGTTTGGTCTTATTTTGTATTCTTTTATAAAGTTAGTTTTAATTTACATCTGTAGTTAGTTGTTGTAAGGTAAAGAAAAATTTGAAACAAATGATGTTCAAAAATCGTTCCTTTTTAGTTAACTTGATGACTTTACCCAGCTAGTTAATGAAGAATTACAGCTCAAAGTATTTGCATTATTACAAATTTATATATTCTATGTGTCGGTACCTAATAAATAAAGGTAGTCATAAAAATTTCGCCATTGCATAGTCCACAACCTGGTTGAGATAAATATGAAATAGCATTTAATAACGTGATATCAAACTCGCAGGATATTAAATTCCGAACACGAGAAAATAACTTATTCCTCTGCTTGCTTTCAAATAAATATCATATATAGAATACACCGACTGTTATACTTGAAATGCTTCAGTATAAAAATATATGTTCTGAAACTGAATAAAGTCTATTCAATAATGAATAAAAACGACTCGTGTTGGGTATTTCGCGCCCACCGCTATGACGTCCGCTAACCGCAAATTCTTATTGGAATTTGTTGTATCATTTACCTATGAATAATAAAATACCTATGTAAGTTGTTGTTTCCCGTTTCACATTACAGTATCACTTTAACCACCAGTCAGTCTACTGCCTTCAGGACACACACAACACATTTGACTTGTTTAATGTTGAAATAGTAAATTACGTCCATGTGGTCAAAATGTCGACGGAAATTGTGCCATCGATGGATATCGACAGTGTTACAGATTTACTGTCAGCGGTAGCGCCAACTACCGTCAACACGCCGTTTAATGGAAGTGAACTCTTACCACCAAGTGTTGCAGAAGAACAGTTTGCCACCAATGGAAGTGCTCTTAACAGTGTGGACGGAGAACATGCCCTGTACTGCAAATACTTAATTTTTGAGACTTTTGTTGTGATCGAACTGGTTATGACTACTCTAGAGTTAATAATAACAATTTTTGCAGCTATCAAGATGCCAAGATGGAGAAGAAATTATAGAAACCAAATGTTAATGCAATTAACTTTCGCAAGGTTTCTAAAAAGGATTATATTTACATTAAAGCTTTATGAATGTCAAGGCAATATAACTCTTAGCGAGGTGGTAACTAATACATTAAATTGCAGTCAGATTTATATAGATTTTGTCATAGTTATACTAGTATTCTTTTTTATAAAACACATGTACAACAGTTTAATAATAGTGTTAGTTAAGATAAGCCACATGAGCTTTTACAGAGTACTGTTTTGTTCATGGTTGATACCTATCCCCATAAGTGTGGCGTGGACGGCTGTCATCCTGACGAACCTGATGGTCAAGTGGAAGGTCGACTTGTTAATCTGTAGTGTATTCAGATGGCCGCTAATATTCATAGGCACAGGACTTTATATTACTATTGTGTACAGAGTGTTGTCAGATAAAATAAGACAGTTCGCCAGGAGTCTGGCTGTGGTTACATTTTTACTTTGTTTGTCCATAAACGTCAATTTATTTTCAAAAGATGTTATTGAATTGTGGTGTTTGAAAACCTTCATGACTTTACTCGTAAGTTACATATCAGGTTTTCTCATGAACATATTGATACTTGTTTTGTATGTTATTTTATTGATATTAAGTTATAACAATAAGACACAGTCATCGAGAACATTGCCCGACTATAGTTTAGCTGATGTCAACATGAAATGTTAAAACATTCCCCTTCCCAGTTTTGTGATTGGATTGTGTGTGAGTGGTTTTAATAAGGTAATAACTAAAGTTACTATGTAACTGCCTTGATGGCGCGTATAATACTCATACTGATAATAAACATAATTTATTTAACACTTGATGTTGTTTGAATTGATTTATTTGCCTCAGACTGCAGACGAAGGCGTCCCTTGGACAATTCGTCCCTTGTTTACCACTAACTCTAGGAAACACCTAAATAAACTTCTAAACAGGATTGAAGTGAGGAGAGATGCCTAAGACCTCAGTGCAATGCTAAGTATTAGATTTATCAATACTCGGCTTAGCACCGAGAGTTTAAAATCAAACAGTTACTATATTTTGGCACAGTTGTTGCTTATTGTTGCTAAAAACTGACACGTGATTCCTCATACATAGCTTATTAACCCACTTGTCAATAGCAATATAAGTAAGTACTCCATAATAAAATAAATATACATTAAGTTAATATGTACATACGACAGAACTCAATAAATACTAATAATACCTGCAGTTGCAACGACACACAATACTTGTACCTATTGTTACATTCCGCAGGATAATGTTGCCAGTCGCAAAATGGAAATTGGACCGAGCACCTTCCTTCTCGTAATTCTCTTACATAACGATATTGAGCGAGGAACTTACACTTTAACAAACGGCTTCTGTAACAGCTTCCCCTGAGCAGCGGGCAATCGTCTTTGTAAGGAAATAGGAAACAAGTCTGGCGAGAACTGCGCGATACTACCCCTTTCAGTTTACTTCGGTACGTACTAGAACATTTGTATGTTGGTCATACCGTCATTCGTTGCAAATTACGGTACAGTCAACGTATACAGACGCCAGCACATCAAATTACCCCAAACTGTCAAATATTCCCAATTGCCCTGGCATCTGCACAAATGTTTAATGCGAACAACCTCGAAACGTACAATTTTAACATTTAAAATACTAGTTTCGAATATACATACTCAATGTCGTAATAAGCTAATTTTAAGACTTTGTTCATATCTATAGGTAATACTAATTTATTTAAATAAATAAATAAAAAAAACGAAGAAAAAAAAACCTTAATATTTCGGACAACTTTAGGATCCATATAATTGTTAGTAACAGGTATACACTTAAAAACTATTGTTAGCAACTTAAACTACAGACGAATTAATAAGAAGATTTAAACCTAAATGCTGCTAGGTAATAACATGGTATTTTGAATTTCCCTATCGTTAAAATTGGCGTTAACTACGCTTATATGTCAAGGATTCGTGTTTGTGCTTGATCAAATTGAATTGATGTAGGTGAGTACTCTCGATCAATGTACCGTAGTAAATTTAATGTTTCAACCAACTTACTTCGTTTACACATGTTCATTTAATTAAATTCTAGCTTGCAATTATGGCAGGGTAAACCCTTTTTCCCGGGATTCAGTTTATATTTCGAGATCTCTTTGAGCCCGCCAAATGTTCTGGACCGTTCAAACCACTTAATCATTAGTGGTTACTGGCCACAACCACACGACGATTCAATTAAAATCAAATTGGCAGTTTTTGTGTACTTAGTAGTACCTACTTAATCATTTACACTGGTTATTGAAATCCACATAGGGGTAAGGAGCAAAATCAAATGTACAAAACGGTTAATTTACTTTTCCCATTGATAGTGATATAATAATACGTGTTTTGGCTTTAAAAGTAACAAGTACGATTTGAAAAAATCTCTCTCTTACTGGTGAAAGAAGGATATATATAATTGATAGACACCACATATAGGTACATAATATACAATAAAACACCAAGAAAATAACTGAGGCCTTTTTAACACAAATATGTCAAAAAGGCCTCAGCTCAGCATAATGTACAGACGAGAGCCTTAGGAAAATTAGCCAAATTCAAATTTTTGTGATAAAGTTGAGAACTATAAAAGAAATTCGATGAATTGTGGTAGCTTGTTGTGTTAGCCCATGTTGGTACAACACTTACGAACCTACTACCATCTCACGCTGATTTTCAGCTGCAACTATTTGTAAAAGTACTCTCTTCAAATTGAGAGTCAATCGCAGTAACCTGTTGCCTCAAACTTGGTGACTGAGCACTAATCAGTCCTATGTAAGCACTACCCAGCGGTATTTGTGTGGTATTGCGCTTGGGTGTGCCTGTAGGTACTTACGAGTCTTCCAAAATGCACGCTATTATTCTGTGACGAACATTTTGATGAATAGAATCTTGCTTACTCTTTTTATAGTAATCGTTGTCTTACACTAGGAATTTCTCCTGCATCGTGGATGAGTCTAAAGATATTTGTAGGAATCGAACCTTCCACACGCAGCGCAGTAGCCAATCACTCAGAAACTGCGCCAACCGTGCCACCAAACGTCACTTGACGTTTCTCTGACGTGTGAATCACGTTAATCAGGCGAACGTGCAATTAGGTTATCGTGAATGAAAATTTATCTAAATCCCAGGTTGTGCGGCACTTACTGCATCATGCACTAAGTCTCAACGAGTGTTTGGATGAAAATTCTGACGTCACTAGCAAGCTACAAGGTTTCCAGGATCTGATTTTTATACACAGAAGGTAAAAATATCGATCGAGTCGATACATAAATCGAGACTTCTCCACGCAGTGAGCACAAACTACTTCAAGCTCCGTTTACAAGCATCTCGAAGTCGATTGTCTGACAACTGATACATCTTACGATTTGTATACCAATACTGTAATTCAGTCTCTTCGAATTTCATTGGAAACCGATCGATACTCTTGAGAAGGGGCGTGTCTTCATTCGAGAACTACCTTTGTGACATGAATTTGTACTTCAGTAAGACTAATGTTGATAGGATATTTGCCCAATATTTTGAGCCCATCATTGTATTCAGGGTCTGTCTTGACAAGCGGTTAAATAAAACTTGCAACGGAATAAAACTAGTACAAATTTAATTTAGGATCACAATAATAGAATACAAGTTGATTTTAATTTTACAATATCACCACTAGTTAATTAAGGAGCAAGGAATGCAAACAAGGTTTAAGAGTTCCTTCAGAAATAAATGCATTTCTATTTTTACCTCCAACAAATGCACGTACTCTTTTACAAATCAGAGCTTAGTATTTTCTCGAAAACCAATTTACAACAAACAGAACAGTGTGTTCGAGGTTGTGAATTAATCTTGCCGATGGATATTGCATCGCCGCCCTCATTCCACTATTTTCACAACTATTACAATATGTACATATGTACCCATACATACGTACCTAACGTTAAAACTATTATTATTATACCTTACATATTGCATTCTCAAGTAAAAACAGTCGGTAAAAGAAAATCAAAGGTACATCGAAACAGGCAACACACGAACTATAAAATTTATAATTATTTAACAAACATTAAAAATTTCCCATAAATACAACCTCTATTCAGCGATAGGTAAGTAAAAACCATCATCGGAAGCTCATGGATTAACAACTTTATTTACAGAAATGTTAGAGACAAGCCGTTATTATGTTAACTTACAGGTTTCATTAATAACTGTTAAAGAATAGGGATTGGAGATTGAAAAATGGACGGAGAGAAGCGCTTGTGCGGTGCAACAGCGCGGTGCGTACGATACGCCTCTACGGGCCGCAGCTGCACGCGCAGCGCTTCACGCGCTTCTCGCTGTTCACCAAAGCGTCCACGCTACGGACCGAACGGGGCTGCAGATCTGAAAAAACATGAGATTTTTACATAAGCTCTTCATCGAATAAAGTATTACGATATTCCTCCATGTACAAATATTATAAATAGACAGGGACCGTAAGTAATGAACAATTTACGGTCCCATACCCCACAACCCGTTCTCTTAATGCTCTTGTAAACAAATTAGGGCAAGATCAAGAGCAAGACATGATGAGACTAATCCAGGTCAATAAACACTATTGACCTGCATTAATAACCAATTATGAGGAATCACTGAGTGCAAGAACGACCCAATCAATTGAAATTACGTGCATCGACGTCAACTTAACTGGGTTACTGTATACTACACATTTCCTACGATGCCTATGTCGTCACGTAGCTATAATTTTGTTGACTAATTTATCGTTGTTCATGGAAAACACAAGAAACATTAATAGTTGCATCCTGTATATAATTACAAATAATTAATTACTAGTAGGTAAATGTACATAGGTACACGACAGTGTAACTTCTTAATGACATTCTTTTGATCTTAAATTACTGTTTCATAATTACTCAAACAATGCTTGTTAACGAAGTTCACGACCGCAAGCTCTCGACAAGTAGATTAGTTACTAGATACATATCTATATATAATTCACTGTATGTACAGCCAATACCTTCTTTGGGCATGAACGCGTGATTTTTTAATTTTAGGTACTTACTCGTTTTGCGCATTATTTATTTAGTTTCAAGATTTTATTCATAACCTATGAATATCTGTTTGTACTTGACTTGCCACATAAATTTAAGATGCAATTCTATTACATTCTTTCTTATTTACGTCACATAGAACGCGTTACAGGACTTCAGGATGAAACTTCTTTAAGATTAAACAAAAAACAAAACAAAGATAAAACTAGACTTTTTTTTCATCACTCAACGCTAGAGATAAATAAATCAGTAAATGCCGTCTGTCGCAGAATGTATCAACCTAGCCTAGCTAAGTCATGATTCAAATTTAAATTCACATACACAAGCCACAAAAATGTAAATATTATATCTTTGCACGTGCTGTTCGAAACTATTGTCCGTTTCACGAGTTCGTTCATTCATTTTCGGCTAAAAATACCTACCATTTAATTATCAATATTTTGATAAATTGTCGTCGAATTTATGAATTTAATTACAAAAAATACTTGCGATATTACTTATTGCCGTATAGCTTTCCCCAAATCTCGGAGAGTTCTTTAGCAGTTGCATTTAATTATGCACGAATGGCTAGTTGTTGTTCATGTTCAGCATTTAATAGTACCTCACCTGAACTTTACACAAGTTGGTGGAGTTACAAAGCGACTGGCTACCGTACGTTACTTGCTACGTAGACACGCGACACTGATTTATTGGAACTGTTGTGACTCATGTGTTTTTGTGGTAGGTAGACATCGTGTCTATTCATTCATTTTGTTTAAGGAAACAATGGATGAATGAGCACTATGATTCTGCTAGCTGAATAAGTGATAACATTGGTCATGAAAATAGATAATATGTTATCAGATGTATTGAATTGGTATGTTTTAGAATGGTTTTGTTTAGTAATATAATAAAGTTGAAAACCTAATTTGCCTTTTTTTGTACGTTGCGCTCGCTAGGACTTATCTCTAGAAATAACAGTCGGATTTGAAAACAATATTTTTCGGCTATTTCATATCACGGTACGAACGTTAGGAACGCATGGAACTGGTTTTTTTTCAGAAACAAACTTTACCCCACACTAGGAATTTTTCGGCATAAATATAACAAGTACGATATGAAAAAACAATATTAAAAACATTTATCGGTAGGATTAACATGCTCTGTTTCTAGTGAAGGAAAGATAGAAATAAACAAAATTAAAAAAAATACACCCTATGAATTTAGCTTGTAACGTGCGTGGGTTTATAGTTATTATTATACACACACATTAATGCATGCACATTCGTATTGTGCTCTGAAGTTACGTCAAAAAGTATTGTAAAACTCTCGTTGTTAGGAGTTCTATCAATATTGAACGAAGTTGAATTTTTAACAAGCTCGCCAATATGTTGAGTTAGCAACTTAACAGACAGACATATAGACTTGTTTACAAGAGCAGACTTGACAGCTGAGACGTGGTTAATTAATGACAGTTCAAGTTTAAGCTCTCCTTTGCACAAGTTATTTTTCTTCGTTAACAAGTTGAAATTAGTAAACAATGTAATTGAACTTTCGAAACTGCTTGGTCGTAGTCTTCGTCGAAATTTTCTATTTGTGTTTCAAATACTGCTTCAATAATATAATGCAGCTCAGTTTAAGTGCTGCTATCGTAATAATGTAAATTCAATTTGTATTTAACTCGTTGTTTTAGAGGTATCAAGCTGTAGGTACCTACTGCCAAGAATGAGGTCCTGGGTTTAATTCCCGGGTTGGGTATTAAGCAATATTTTTTTACAGTTGGAATTTGATGGGGAATTAAATAGGTATCCTATACTTAGTTCACCTCTAACCTTACCCTTCATGGAATACAGGCGTAATATTATGTCATTTCCACGAACGTGCAGAATTCTCTGAAAGCAGATTTAATAACGTTTCGCCGTAGCAAGATGAAAGGGTGTTCCACGTAATAATAGCGCAACGGTGAACTATGGCGAAATACACAATTCCAAGTATCTGTCCATAGTCAGTTGGGCAGTTCCTCGTACAACATTATGTTTGTAAAAGCTTCCAACTAAGTTAGTTAACAGAGTCCAGGAAAGCCTTCAGTCAAGGATACCGAATATTACCTTATATTCGAATGCAAGCTTGGTACAAATTAAAGTTAGATTTCAATTAACGACCCAGGTTGCTGGTCGACTAATCAATTAGTTTCATACTATCAAATCTACTGTACCTACCTACTCAAGTTGCAATCTAGTTAAGTATATCTTCTATATGATATTAGTACCCAGCTATTTACTACCCATTACACAAGCTCTGCTTAGCTTGGGACTAGATGGCGTTGTGTGAAAGTTGTGGAATATTTATTTATTTTATTTTTATTATAAAATGTCGCGTTAGGATTTTTTCCGGAAACTTTTTTTTTATAAAATTTATCTGACTGTATCCAATCTAGTTAAACTTAAAAGATGAATCTCAATTATTGACCTTAATATTTTTAGTGTAGGTAGTGTACCATAACTTTTTAACAGATGGCAGTGGCAGTTAACGTCAAAGTCTAACGACGCGTCGTACGGCCAGGCTACTCAGTTTAGTTTTACAATGATTTAAAACTTGGTACTAACAATGCGGCCTCTCGTCCGAGGGCATGGGCATGTCCTGTGGCAGCAGCAGCGTGCGGGGAGCACGCAGCGCGTGCGCGAGGTCGGGCCGCGCGTCGTGCTGTTGCTCCTCGGCTTGCGCGCGCGCCTCAGCCTCGGCCTCAGCCTCCGCCGCCGCCGCCAGCGTCTTCACAATAGTCTTAACCTGTAAAGTGATAACGTTCATTAAGGGAATAATTTTAGGCATCGTGCATGAGTCAACTTTTTTAAAACACATTGAAAGCTATGAGTGTGCGGCACGTGGCGTGTTAAAGAAAAAGATGTCTTCCTGTAAATAGAAACGAATTTCCTGATTCATTTCAAATATAATCTGATTAAAATGAACAATGCACGGAAAGTATTTCATTTTCCCTTTTACCTTCATTAAAAGCCTTAACCCATTTATTTGGGATTGGGCACAGCACGTCTTTTTTCATACATCTCTAAAAGCCGACATCTTAACTTAACTACGCTTTCCTCCCTTTTTTAACTGCCCTTTCTTTTTAATGGTAAGTAAGGGTTGAGTTTTGTATTTATTTGGGGAGAATTGTGCATATTTTCTACATTCACATTTAAATTATTCTCGCTAGGAGTGAATTACTCATTGTTCCCAAATACTTAGAGACTTTTCCTTTATATTTTTTTCTAAAATCCGCCAAAAATATGTAGTTAGAAAGAAAGCGACCTTCGAACCTAGTATGTCCCAGATGGCACAAATTTTTACTTTCACCTAACCCTCGCGCCTAAACTCCCAAGTTTTTATTAACTAAAATACTTCTGTATTGTTAGTCTTGTGCCTAAACATACGCTCACTTGGGTATTGAACATTTTACTGAATTTTTCAAACGATATAAGCCTTAATTGCACAACACATAAAATAATGTGAGTAGTTACCAGCTGAGAATTCTACATTTGTGACCGAAATCTGTCTCATTTACTAGTTACCAAAGGCCAAACATATACATAATATTATGTATTAGACGCCAGACAAAACAAAGAGCTTCTATTTATAAATATCGAGCTAGTGTTTCAGATAAAATATTAAATGACCAAGTACATTAGGACGTACCTATACAGTACACAGGTATGTGTTCGTCCCATGAGAGAAGTCGAGAAGGATCTTCTTAATGTAAATCCGGGGAATATTTTAGTAAGAGTGAACCTCAGACTTAATAAACATGTGTTACATTTCAGCGTCTCATACTTAATGTAAGCAGGTAGGTTGATACCTACAGCTGACAAGACAATCAGCGAGTGGCAAAGATCACTTAAAATTTTACGAAGGGAAGGGTTGAGTTGAGTTGAGGAACAGAAGTAACTTACGTAACTTTTGTTCACGTATTGGTAGCTACATATACAGGGTGTAAAAAGACCGATCACATGGCCGATAACCACACATTCTGTACATATACTTAATTAAGTAACTTTAACCAAAAAAATATACTGGGAAAATACTTTTTTTTAATCATCTTTAAAAACGAGATGCTTTTTATTGCGCGCATTGAATAGCGCGACAACGCAACGCAACTTTCGATCAGCTGTGCGTATGGCCACGCGCGCTTGGTCGTTGACCCGACCGGTCCGCTTGTTTAGTATCCATTGCATTATTGTAACTTCAAATGCGTAATTTGTTTTGAAAAATCGATAATTTTGATAATGTTTGTTCGGAAGAAAGTTTGGAATACAATTTTGAAAAAATATTGCACATTGACCTTCAATATCTCCAAAACCAGTGAATTCCCAGGTATGTTCTAGAAGAAAAAAACTATCCCAGTGATGGGTAGAATATGTGGTTTTCGTTTACGTTAAGTGTCTTTTTACACCCTGTATACCTATGTTACGTACGTTCGTATATATCAAAACCACAAAATCAACAGGTTTTGAGGTCAACCAAAGTGTTATTTGGTTTTTTTTTCTAGAATTTCTAGAGGTTCTGGATTTGCGCCTTGTGGATGTGTAGGCTTGTCTCCTATGAGATGGAACTTACGCAAACAGAGCTGGTAAAATGCGTGTGTAGGAAATGAGTACTATCCCTTTTGGGAAAACAGTCATGAATATTTTTACAAAAGAAAAAAAATATGAGGATATTTAGGTATACAGGGTGTCTCATTCAAATCGGTCAGTATGGGAAAGTCTGAAACTATAAGACATACTAAGATCTGTTTTGAGGAACCATGTCATCGATTTTAATAACAAGAAAAACTGCATTCATACATTTAAAAAAAAACATCTGTACTCCGTTCGGGAATCGAACCCGGTTATTTTGAAAAAAAAAAACATACACTATTTCTATTTAGATATCGATTGTGGAGGTCTTAAGCAGTAAATGTCTGTATGAAACATGATGTCTAAAATGCATTGTTTCCACATACTTTAATTTATTTTAGTAGGTGCTCGAAGTGACCACGTTTACAATATTACTACAATAGTACAGATGTTTTTTAAAATGTATGAATGCAGTTTTTCTTGTTATTAAAATCGATGACATGGTTCCTCAGAACAGATCTTCGTATGTCTTATAGTTTCAGACTTTCCAATACTGACCGATTTGAATGAGACATCCTGTATAGATAAGAATGAGGTCCCGGGTTCGATCCCCGAGTCGGGCTAAGCATTATCGAGTTTTTCCATCTGGAATTTCTCAGTATCAGCCCGGAGTCTGGTTTTGTGCCCGATTGATGGCGATAGGCTCGCCGCCTGTTACATGGGACTTAAACATAACTGGCGAAATAAAGGCATACTACTACCTACATCTCTGCCTAACCCTTCGGGATAACAGGCGTGATTTTATATTATAGATATAGATCAAAGAAAACCCTGAATATTCCCGTAATAGACCGGTAAATAACTGTTAATTTCCTGCACCTCGCGGCCTTTGTGGCTATTGATTGTCAGTTTGTAAAGGTATTGACAGCTAAGCTTGTCTGTGTACTGTTCATACATAGGTATTTGCAGAACATTGTCAAATCACTTCGCAATACATAAGTACACATCAAGCTATAATTTTCCAGTTTACACTGACCTCGCATTGTACGGAAATCCTATATCATGCGAGATCAGCTTATACTGGAAATGTGTTATACTGCTTTATGTGTAGCCATGAGTACATAGGTACCTACTTGTTTAAGTGTCGCAGAAAAAAAGTAGTGTGAGTAACAGTTAATTATTTTTACCGTTCATAAATATACCTACACTTATGTAGCTTTTAGCTTACTTGTATTATTATGCGCACTCTAGAATACGTCAGTACGTCTTTGAAATCTTACCTAGCAATATAATAATTTTAGATAAAAAAAAAAATATCTACGGCGCACAGATAAAATCCCACAAAACATGTTCTAAAATCGCGTCCTTGACGGCGCGACGGGACACTGAGGCCAAGTGTGGCTAGTTAGCCACATTTTAACGTGTCGCTTGCAGAGCGCTTACAACCTATCTACACCTTTTCACTTATAATATCATTGTATTTACCCAATTCGAAAGGAAACTTCTAAACAAGCACCATGCATAAGTATGAGTATGACCCATATATCCACCTGATATAAACACAAAGAGCACTCAGAAATAGGTTCACAAAGAAAAGAAAGGACTCAACCTCAAAATAAATAAAATAGAAAAAAGATTGACAAAAGAGTAGTTTCCGTTTGAAGTCTGTTTCTGCCACACACAGTACAATAGCGGTCAGTAGGTTCTGTTCTGCGAGGTTGAACCCAGTCAGTATGTTATCGATCTGTTGTACCGTCTAATTGTCGTTTAAACAAAGGATAGTGACACCTCGCTGGTCACACACCGCTCACAATAACGACACAATTATTACAATATAGGTACAAATGTATACCTATTCTCATTAATATCCAGGTATCTAGTTCATGACTGAATGAAATATTTGATGCATAAAACAATTCAAACTACTAAACTTTACTAGATTAATAACAGTAAACATTGATAGTTTGTGGCAATAGCGCTTTGACCTACCTCAATTTACTTTCAGATTCTAACAAAAATACATACATACCTACTCGTAAACTTATGCTTTTTTTTCCTTGACGGTAAGCAGAAACTACTGAACGCCACCTACTACGATCCTTACATACAGAAGTAACTTACGTAAATAGTATCTAGACTAAACTTTTTAACGAATGAAACCGAAACATGATATGTCGTTTAGATTCATCTATGAAACATATACATACCAATATTACCTACGACTATACAACACACACCTAATGACTAAAGGTGTTGCCACAAGTGATAATAATAGAAAAGCAATACTTCAATGGTTTTCCTGTCAATTTACTTGAAATTCACAGAGGCCTACTATTCATTTTAATGTTAAAGATGGACAATCTTTAACATTAAAATGAATAATAGGCCTCTGCGTTACTTTGTGGCATACCCTTAGGAACAACAAAGGTGTACAGAATGCGTGTCATTCAATACATTTAATTCAAGGATAATAATTAATAATCAGACAGCTTACCATTTTCCTCCTAATTAAATGTCAAACAACGCACATTTATTAAGTTAAATATTAATTGTTCTAATTATATTAGTGGTCATTTATGTTTGCTGAAAACAAAAGTATCCTTCCATGTGTAGTCAAACAATTTTGTAACCGTATTTCAATAAAAAAAACTAATGGAATAGCAAAGATTTTTCGAATGGTAGGTACGTGTCAAAAAGTTATCTTTTTTTACCTAATATCGAAAGTGATATAAATGTAAAAATGAATTTGATACAACTTTTCGTTTAATTTACATCACTTATCAAAGCACCTATTAGTAGACATACATCACAGATTTCACAAAATGATAATATATGAAAAAATGTAGGTTGTGACATTCGATTGTAAGTGGAGTATCGAAAAAACAATCTGTCTTCAAGTACCTACTTACAACTTTCTTATTACAGCCCTCTTCTGTAAATACCTACTCGTAATAGTGGTAGCAATTACCATTATTACATGTAAGTCAAATAGGTTCTAAGTAAACTAGTGCGCTTTACCATGAGCGATAGCATCACTTACCGGCAGGTGGGATTGCAGTCAAGCACTAGTTTATGACATTAAAAAACCTATCAGTCAATAGCCCCTTACCTCCTGCATGTCATTGTCTATCTGTTGTTCGCGGCGCTGGTTGGCAGCGGCGTCCTCAGCTGTGCGGTGGATCATGTGCAGGTCCTCAGGGCTCAGGTTCCACGGCAGGTTCATCTGTACACTACCGTCCAGGGGCATCTTCTGTACCTGCACACAACAAAGGATAAAAATTTCCATGAATTCCATTGCCTACTGAAAAGGACAACTATTCTAATGGTTAATAATGTTGCATAATAAGCTTTACTAAATAAGGTTTATCGACATACCAAAGGTATGAATAAACGTACATTAAAATTCCTTTTTAAATCATAGCATTTGATAATTATTCGCATTGGCTCTTACGGCAGGAACCGTCGCGGTCGACCCCACGTGTACCTGAGTACATTTTGGAGATCAACTTTATGCGAACTCTATAAATAATACACAATTTCGACCTGCTAACGGAAATCATCATTCTGTTTATGTAAGTTATTTGGCATTGATAGCTTAACGAGTAGACATTAAGCATACGTTTATACATTCACACATTTATGGTAGGTATTGTGGTGATGGTCAATTAACCGTTCGACCATCACGAAACTATACTGCCGTTTGGTTGATGAGTTCATTGACAAGTTACAATGTCATAACAATGCATGTGAGATGATAAATGAATCTATCCAGTAGGGCAAAGGACCATACAACTCGATTCATACCTGCTTCCCTTTGGTGCAAGCAACCAACCACTATATTAAACAGTAAACAGGCACTATTTACAGGTATTCAATACATAATTAAATGCATTATATCACTTGAGTGTTGTTGTTTAACTTTAGAACTTAGCAATTTCAACTTTAGCTACCTTTATTAATACACTAGCAGACTTCCCGCGGTTTCACCCGCGTAGGTCACGTTCCCGTGGAAATATAGGGATAAATAGCCTATGTGTTAATCCAAGGTGTCAGCTAACTCAATACCATTTTTTATTGAAATCCATCCAGTAGTTTTTGCGTGAAAGAATAACAAACATCCATCCATCCATCCATACTCACCAACTTTCACGTTTGTAGTATAAGTAAAATAGGACAAATTCACCCCGTATTCTAGGCACTTTTATTTTAATATGCACTGTTAAAAATTTAATCAATTCTTTGGCCAGAGAATTAGCTTTGTTATCCAAAGTGGCAATGTTATCAAACCTGTCTTCTGGGCACGTTTCCAGATGACAGCGATGGGGAGTAAGTACTTTGACGCCTAACCTACTGGCCACAGCCAAGCGCGGATTGAGAAGCGACGTGAGGCTCGACAAGCGGTGAGCGGCGAAAACAAATGGTAGCAAACCTTGTTCCTCCGATTTGTCTTTATTTTCATTATTGTCATTACTTTTGAAGTTAGTTTTAGTAAACAAAAATTAATAAGGATCTACCTCAGGCTGGTCCAGTTCTTGCGTGGGGGCAGACTGAGGAACGAATTGGTGCAGCACGGTGGGTTGCTGGAAAGAAGGAAAATCATGTGTGAATCATATACAATATCATAAAAGTATACGCAATCCTTGACAACGACGCAGGTATGAGGTATGATGAGGTACCCTTGTTTTACAATCGTAAGGCTCGCATGAACCGCCGCGATGCTAACAAGCTGAGTTCTTTAACCTCTACTGAGCAAACGCTTCAGTGATTTCAATGTAAGGCTTTTGTATGTTCACTAATATTCTTTATTCATTCGTTTATTTATATGTATGTTAATCCTTTGTTGAAGATATTAATAAAGAATTCTTCATTTAACGCAGGAGCTTAGGGCTTAATACTTAACCGAGCAATTTCAATCTTGAATCTGTTATGTTCATAGAGTTTCAAAGAAATAAAATCATCAGCAGCTAAATATTTAAATAAATATTTACTTTTAATGTGATGAGACTTACATGCATTTTTAATAAACATATCCATGTTAAATACCCTGTTAAGCTTATTTTAATCGTTTTCTATTATTGTTGTGAAGTTATGATGTTTCGAGTACGCCCTGACATTCCTGACATATTTATTATTACATAATCGTGATAGGTACTTATATGTATTTAAGTAATTCAATATTGTTGGCAAGAGCCATTATCGAAGCACGTCCATACATACATAATGATACACTTAAGCTTCCGTGTATCATCGTCTCAATACTCGTTATAAATTGCTTGCTAACGGAGTATTTTTTGTATCGTGTTCTTAAAAGTTTTTCGACACCGCACCGGGCTACTTGTATTTTTAAATTAGTGTGGCGAATTCCTTTATGTATTACAAAGATCGATTAATTTAATTAAATCGACAAAAACACTGTAACAAACCATTGGACACGCTAAATATATATAAGAAACTTGTATTTTATCATTTAAAGTTATCGAGACCACGTAGGTAACCTCTGCACCATTAAACTTTTCTTTGAAGTAGCTACGAGTTGTACGTGCTGAGACAGTTAGAGACCTTAATAATGCTAACACGCTGCTAAATTGAACTCAGCAATTATTTTATTCATTTGGGAATATAAGAAAGTGAAGTACGATTTCGATTATAATAAGCAGTACATTTATTAGAACTGTAACTTCTGTAGAACAGTCAATATTTAGTATTTAAACCGCAGCATAATATGAAGTTTTTAATGGTTAATTTACAACCCCATCTCTGTTTGTTTAACAATACCTGTATATAATTCTGCATAAAGCGTTTCACAGTACAGTTCGCCGAGCTCAAACATTGCCTGACACTGTTTATTTAGAGGCAATTTATACAGTTCTCTGCATTGAATACACATTCAGTTAATTGTTTTTTGAACACCTCAGCTATGAAGTACAGAGCCCAGCATATCAAGCTACCCCAATGTGTCAAATTTCTTTGATAGTTTTTCAGCTTTAAAACAAACAGAATAAGGTTCATGTTCGATTGAGAAAATTTGACTGTTAGGAGTAGCTTGATGTACTGGCGTCTGTGCAAAGAAGCAACCATAGTTAACCTGATCAGTATACGAAGTGCTCCAGTACCTATCTATCAAAGATTACGCTATTATGATGACAGAATGAGAAAAGAATGAGATCCACTCATAAGCAATGTTTGTCCCACGTGAATCTTACTTCGTTCTGGTCATGGCCTTGTGGTGGTGGTGGCGGGGGTGCGAAGGGTCCCATGCTCTCTGGCGGCGGGGGCATGTTGTGCGGTGCGGGGATGGCGATCACGCGCTGGACATGGATACGCATCTCACGAGGTCCACCCATCTGCTCCTCCGAGGAGTCCCATGGCATCTAAACAAGAAGAGAAACAATCGTGTAAAATACTGTTCTTATATATATTTAGCTGTACTTGAAACTTATTAAACGATAAAGCTATGACGGTGGTCGCCATTGCATATTTTATGAGACCTCTAAAATGTAACCTCGTCAAATATCTTTTCATATTAATAGAGCCACCTAATAAAACGACACCAAGTCATCTCTGATAAGTGCATTAGCATTGTAATATGAAATTACTAGAACAGAGGTATAATGGAGGCATGATCATGTCGGTTATGAATAATGCATGCCGTTCGTTGCGCAAACGCAGCGGGAGCGTCACATCTCTGAGAGATAAACACGGGCGATCAGGAAGCAATGACCGCTGACACCCGAGGACGCGCCTGCGCCTGCTCGGCCTGCGCAAAACAAAGGCGACGAACTCTTCGCGTGACGCCTCTCAGACACTGATGTGTCAAAACTAATAAATACCATCGAGCAAAACTCGCTGGGTACTCAAGACATTGTCAAGATAGAATATAAAACCTTGACCTATGTAGGTTAAACAAAGGCATCTGATATTAAATACATATGGCAAAAAATCAACATGAACTCTGATCCGGTACCGATCGATCCAAACTTAGATGGTACAAGCTAAATGTAAGACCCACTAAATAAGTATCTCGTAGATAAACCTAACCGTTCTGTGGACAAAGAAGCTCGACGAACATTGAATTAGGATTACGAATATTAATATTCTAATGATGATGCCGCTTGATGCGGAACGAGACAAAAACACGGAAGCAGCGACGAGCACAGTATTGTCCATTCATCCTTGTGCGTTGGCTCTTCACTCTTTGTGCAGAGTGTGGAGACGAGCCGAGCGATGTGAGTCCTTGCCAGATGTAATTGTTTACAGAGAACCGGCACCGAACACTTCGTTATCAAGCAGACAACATTACTGAATTCATTCATAACGGATTTATTTTAAACAGGTTTTCTATCGCCGACATATTAGTTTTTTCTGCTGCTTTTGTAGACTTATCAAAAAATAATCTTTAGTATAAAGATCCAACCTCTAACTTCAGAATCAATGGATAAAAAAACAACCAAGCTCTGCTATCGATCCTATTTATAATTTTAAGTAATTATGGGTAATAAACTGCTAATAGAATGTATGAAAGAAAAATATAAACTACGACGGACACTGAACAAATTGGGATAAAGGCAAATCTTACAATCGGAATAGAGGCCATCAGTTACGAAATTATGAATTAAAGCATATATGAATCGGCAGTGATACCTATAAGAAATAGATAAAAGAGGCGATTTTTAAGAAAGATCATGAATCTAAATAATCATACCTATTTAATAATCATGAATACAGTGTAAATGTCATCTATTTAAATGCATCAAACAATTAGGCAATTTTTGAATAAACATTTTTTGAACGAATTGATATCGCAATATGTTGATAACGATTCGAGGTGGCTTCGTCCGCAGCTCCTCGCCTTGGGTGCTTCCACTCCTTTTGAGCCACATTCACATCTACTATCCGCATGCTAACTATACTTCCGTTTATAATAAAACGATTTCCGTCCAAACTAACCGAAACCAGTTCACTCATTACCATTTAATATAAATAGAACTTAATATTTTCACGCGTTGCAAATTAAAATTAAGGGGAATATCTACCCGTATAATTTTTTTTCGTTTGTTTCATGATATAGGCCAGACCATAGCGTAAAATTAGTAATTTATTTATTTATTTAAAAGTCAAGTATTATAAGAACAAACGTTTTGATCGTTTTGCGTGTTCTTATTCCGCATGAAATTATTATCTGTCGTGTGTTAACCGGGCACATTTTTACAAGCCTTTTTTTTATTTAAAAAAATCAGGGAATTAAAAGTGTTATTTTAGAATAGAATACTCTTTATTGTACACCATAAAAACTTACAAATGAAAAAAGTGCATATTCAAGTGTTAATTTAGGTAAAAATATTATTATTTCTACGCACTCTTAAGTTGCTGATATACTTGTTCGGTAAATGTTTCATTTATTATTTCTTAATAGTTACTTGAGTTAAGATTTATTTGGTTTCGATACTAATCGGATGTGTATGTTAACTTTGATTTTTTATTTTCCGTATCATTATTTATTCCGTCTTTAAGAAGTTAGATATTTTGTTTAAGAAGCAAAGTCGCTGTTTTAACAGCTGTTTAAAAGAAAATAAAAAGCGAAATGCGATGAATATCGAAAGTATATTAAAATGTCAATAAGCTTCTATATATATTTCCAATTTGTCATTCTATTAGCATAATAATTTTAGACAGACATTTGAATAAAGTAGCGATGAAGACACAAAGCGGCTTGACCACTTTCATCCAAATGACATAATAGACAGCTGCAGATATTCAACTTTTCCCACAAACCGTGGAAAATGTATTCAGTTTACCGTAAGTAAGTATGTTTACATTATCGTCAGTTTTATCTTTATTCATTTAGTTAAATGAGTGTTATGTAATCACCGGACCAAAACATATCTCGGAAGGTCGACAGCTTGCTCTGTATTTCCTGTATACCTACATATTGTATCCACTACTAGGCTTCTACTATACTCATACGTTTTGGAGACGACCTCGAGTGTTCGGTTCCGGATGCTTTCTATCTCAAAATACTGCTGCAATTAATCGTTTATTAGCTTCTACTACCACATAAGGATGAAGAAACCAGAAATTTAAAGGAAGGGCATACGTAAAAAAAATCAAAATGGATTACATGCAAAATAAAGAGCAGAGCAACATATATTGGGATATTTTTGAACATCGCAAGTGTTACCTACATTTGTTACAAGCTTTTTCTTATTTATAAGTTCCTAGCAGACGTCACGCGTTTTCACCCGCGTAGTTCCCGGTCCCGTGGGAATATAGGGATAAAAAGTGGCCTATGTCACCCGGGGATAGTGTAGCTTTACAATGGTGAAAGAATTTTTCAAATAGGTCCAGTAGTTGCGGAGCTTATTCAATGCAAACAAACAAACAATCAAACCTATCCTCTTTATAATATTAGTATAGATTTAACGCTCTTACAACCTACAGACAATACGGTGTATGAACTGTATGGAACGTAGGTCTACACATACCTTTTCTTCTTAAGTATTCAACAACAATGTAATGAATGCTTAATTGCAGTTGAGTAAAGAACGCTAGATCAGAGCAGTTAGCCGACCAGTTTGCAGCAATGTGCGTCACTTGTGTGCGACACATTGTTGTTATGCACTTAATTTTTACCACGTAGTCTGTGTGCCTACAATAGGATATTAAATCTTAAACAAACTACTTCCTTATGTCAACATATTGGCACATAACAAAGGATATTCAATCGTGTCCATACGCAAGGTATGGAAAACTGCGAGAGACATTATTATGTTTAACAAGCACTGATTTTTATTAATAACTAAATGACAATAATTATAAAAGCTTTACACTTTGTCCAGTCATACCTTAAGTTCAAAATCTTTGTTTCAATTTTCTAACTGCAATAATCGTAACCGACATAAAAACTTAACATGTATCGGCCAAATTTAGTTTTAGCATGGGCCATTTCTTACATAGGTAGGTACCCAAGAAAAGTACATACAAGTTTTTCAATATAACATAAATCTTTTCCAAAGTCCAAGATGATTATCTCATCTTTTAAAAAAAACTTATCTAAAACTGACTAATAAAACAATAGGGGTAAAAAGTCCGTTTGTTTTTCTGTTTGTGCACACCAATCTCTGAAACTACCACTCTGTATTTGAACAATTATTGAGGAAGGTATAATTTAAGGATAGGCTATTAAACACCACGTTACGACCGTTAAGGGCGGGGGACACCATTTGGGCCAGCTAGTTAATACTTATAAAAAGGTATGATTCGTATTTTTGTATGTAACGACTTAAAAACTACTGGACCGATTTGAAGAATTCTTGCACCGATGGGAAGCTACACTATCCCCGGGTGGCGTAGGTTACTCTTTATCCCTGTATTCCTACGGAAACGGGCGAAAACGCGTGACGTCACTTATAAATACAATTACCGTAAGATAATACGCGTAAGACAAAGTTGCGTTAAATGTTTACCCACAGTGGTCGGTACATTATCCTTGAAGAAATCGTGCTCTTTGTCTATAAATGTGCAATTTGAGGTGGTTACGCTCTGAACACAAATTAAACTTTTAGATATGTAAACATTACATACGTAATATCTCAGTCTAAGAATAAACAATCTTCAAGCGATGTATTACATAAACATTTAACACTGTATATGTGAGATTTGTCTTCTTTTACTGAACGACTTTACTTTGGCGAACGCAGTGGTTATAATGTGGTATAGTGCTCACCACACCAACGAACCACGTACAGCAACTGAAACGATCGTCTAAGTATGAACTATTAAGTGTAACCTTTTTGTTTAGTTTTGTATCGATTCTAGTTTATAACATACTAGCAGACGTCACGCAGTATTTTCTGTAGTTTCTGCTCCCGTGGGATTACAGTCATGTCTATGTAATCCGGGAATAGTGTAGCTTTCCACCACAGCAATTATTTTTGAAATTGGATCATGAGTTCCGCAGATTACACCCTAAATACAAACTTACAAACAAACAAACAAATTTTACCTCTTTATAATATTAAGTATAGATAGGTATTTACTTCAATAGAAAGTATACATGTATTTTACGACAAAAAAGTAAGTACATTTGATTTTATGTGTAAATTAAATTATTGCATAAAAGCAAACTGTTTGTATATGATAGATTTTAAATATGTACCTACCTGTAAAAAGGGGTGAATGGAAACAAAACTGTGAGGGGATTTTCACGCTAGTTTAATATTATTTGATACTAACAAGATGTCGACTCTTAATTATTAGGTAGTAGAGTCCGTAACAAACAATTTTACTTATGTGAATAATTATTATCCCTTTCGTTTTGTTTCTATTCACACTTATGTTTCTATTCACCCCATTTTACGGTATTTATAGTTGTTAAAGTCGTGTTGTTTGGAACCATAATTCTGTTACATCGCCTTTCAGCAGTGAGTTTCTGCAAAAATCACTCTGTAAAAATGTAGGTGAAGTAAAAGCGAATTGGGCTGTCATTTCATACTAATTTGACAGTTCACTTCACTCAACTTTCACGGGGTGTATTACTGAATCGACCGGCAGCTATGAAATTACCTCGTAAGTGACGTTGATAAGTATCTAGACGAACGACGATGACGACGACGACGACGATGTTAAAAATAAAGTTAGTAAGTAGTAAGATAGTTAAAGCCGCGGCAATGAGTTTATAATTGTGCGAATAATCATTTACGCGACTCTCGGTAATCTCAATAAATAAATGAATTAACAAATCTGTAAGATGATAAAATGCAACAACACGATTACTCGCAGGTGTCAATTGTCTAGCTAGTGTTACCAGCCAGTAATTATGTCACCCGCCAGTGGTTTTATGTGCTTTAGTGTAAGATACACCAACTTTAACTTTAACGTCTATTTCGTCCAAATACGGCACCGAAAAATAAGATCAAGAATAAATTGTGATACTATTCTCTTAAATGCTTACGAAATTTTTAAACCACCCTCCGATAATTTGTATGATAGTGTGTCCATTCATGGGACATTTTCAGTAACATAATTAACTGCTTTAACCTACTGTTTGCAGAATTACTGGTAATAATTAAATCACCATTACCATAAAATACCAAAAATTACTTGCATCTTTACTAAGGGGTACGCTACTTATTCTTTCTTCCTTTTTCCATCCTATACTTCCTATTCTAATAAATTGAATACGTAAAGAACTAATCAAGAACCAATACCAAACGAATAAAAAATATAATCACGATAGATATCGTACTGAATGATAACAATCTACATAGTCCACCTTAACTATGTAACGGTTGCCTTGTGCTGGTGAGAACAACATCACTTAATGTTGGTTAATGTAAGTGGAACAAGGTTCATGAGCGTTCGTATTCACCGGTGCATCAAATTATACGAATAATTGCACCGCAGCGGGCAGCGCGGCTCGGAGCCGGCGTCGCTGCCTCGGCGCGCGGGGCCCATGGCGAACCGCAGCCGCCTGCGTCTACGCGACACACTACCAAGTTCAAGAGCGTCTCGAGCATAACGATCACAAAAAAATAAATAAGAACCTATACAAATTGGGCACGAATGTATCGATCGGTGGTATATATAAAAATGTGTAGTTCGAGCGCGGCTCATACACTCGACACACACCGCATCATGCACGCGTACCTCGCGCTAGTGGTCGCGCTCGCGGTGCCCGCGCTCGCTGCGTCCTCGCCCGCCCGTCTCGGCTACGAGAGAGAAATAGACTCCACCAGGATAAACCTGCTGCATAAACGCCTGGAACCCTACGTACTCGACGGGGACTACGTCGCCTCGCAGAAGAACCGAGTGAAACTAATCACCAGGCCGAGGCCTCTTGACATCGTAGCCGATGATAATGTGTTATTAGAATCGAATGTGTTAAGTATAGTGAGACCGGCAAAAAGAAACTTGGACGGTCAAGTGAGTGAATCGCTGGTTCGACAGCGACGAGGATACAACCTGGAGAATGTGAGGGTTCCGTCGAGGTACCCATACCTTCCAGTGCCAAACTATTACCGTTTCCGGCGTGGGGGCTAGTGGCCGGTCGCCGCCGGTGCACGCCTCCAGTAAATGTCAAGGCTGCGCTGATAGCACGCTAGTGACTAGGACGAGACGCGCCGCACCGCGCCGCGCCGCACGCGCATCCCCCGATGTGTGCGAACCAAGCTCAGACTGTACTTAAGTTTTATGTTATTTATATGAAGTGGCTGTGATCGAACGCTCAAGTTATGCCGTTACCTGAACGGTTTAGTGGCAACGATTGACAGAAAATACCTAGATATAATATTAGTTGCACGATGACAGTGTAATTAGAAGTTATGTAATACTACTATTAGACAATACACGATAATATTTTAAAATATATTTTTAATTTTAACCGTTCTGGAATATATGTATATATGCGAGTTTAAGTTGACACAAGTTCAGTTGATTCAGTTATAAATCCCTCTCGAAATTAGTAATACTTAATAATATTTTTTTACGCAACTCCTGTTTAAAGCAAATCATAGATACTTATTTTTTTATATATTTTTAATGTTTTATTCAAAGTATCTGAGTATTTTGAAATCAACAAATTTAATTTGAAATTTCAAATGACAAACATTCGCTCATTAGAATTCTTAATATTTAGTGAGTATCGTTCACGTCAGTGAATTAATCTTGGAAGGCCATATATTCGGTAAACTTTTTGTATCCATTTGAAATCTTGAATATGCCTACTTCTCTTTTTATTGGTATTTGAAACGTGCCATGCAGACATCTACAATATAATCATTAGGCACCAAAGTACCAATAATACAATCAAGACATCGCGTGTAAACACGAACAGACTCGCACAGAGTACCAACGATGCATTACAGTAATTAGACCCTATCATTTAGTAATGGGAACAATGAAATATAATGTATGCGAGGTTAAAATGCAGTTGCTACAATCGGTGTCAGCTAGGCCCGTTCTTAGACATTAAAGTTGAACACTGACTAGTTTCTGAAGCCATGCTTGAACTGTTACGGTAATTAGTTATTCAAACAATTGTTGCTCAAGCCGAGCCGATTGGAAATAATTACTTAGCTGCATGCTGTTAACTTCACATATCATCATAGCAGCGGCGAAAATTCAAACCAAAACACTTTCCAATCGAAACTTGGTTTACTTTCTTGAAAAGCGAACTAACTACCAGAAGTCGGTTACATAAAGAAATTAATTTGTAATTATTATAGAACGCAGTTGTAAGATAATAGACTTCGATTTCAGTAACTTTGGTGGTGGGTAACGACTTTAAGCTTAAACTTATTTAAGTTTTTGGTGTTACATTGTTTCCTTAAATCATTGATTTCCCTTTGTCTAGCCAAAATGTAAAAATAACAAAATGGCTTTTTTGGTAATATCTTAGAAAAACATTTCAGTTAAACATTGTAATATTATTTTTTATCAGACAGGTATGTTGCTAGTTGCTGGGGAGCCAGAACAGAAAATCTAAGAAGTGGTATAGGGTGGGGCGTTTTGGGGGACGATCAAAAATTTTAGAATCTTAGCCTTATATTATTCATTAAGCTTTAATGAGATTTTTTTCTACTAGGGTTATACTTATTAAGAATGTAAGTATTTTGAAAATTTGAAATATATGTTCAATAAGATGTCATAGGTACGATTTAAAATTAATATTACTTATGACTTTAGCAGATGAGGGTTGTTGGTAAGAAAATGAACTAACATCACTATGTTCTGACAAAAAAGCGGAATATCAAAATCGCAATAGCCAAAAAATAACGCAATCTTTAATGTTGATAATATCAATATTGTAACATAAAACAGTAATTCAAATAAATACCTATAAATAATAATCTGTGGTAGCTCGTCTCTAAACTTGTCTAATCACTAGCATTTCAATTGAAGTGATCCGGCGTAGACGAATTTCCCAGCTGGTATAATTTGAAGGCATCAATTTTAATACAGTCTATTAACATTGAATAAACTTAATGTCGGGTAGTTATTTTCTATCATAAAAATATACGGTCTTACATAAAGTTCCTCATTAAGTAACTGAGACTTCCAAGGTAATGTTTATCTTTTTAAAGTAAAATTCAAATCAGAGCTGGCTGGGCACTTCCGAATGTAAGTGCAGGGAACCTTGACGGTAACCTCATATGTAACCGAGCTCGGAAAATACGTAGTATTCATGAAACTTTACTCGGCAGTATTCACTGGAATTTCACGAGTCGAATCAGTAGAACGAACCGACACAAAGAGATTAGGAAGCACCAATCAGAATGTTGAGAATGTCGTTACTGGGTGTTGTGGCAACTAGTTGTTAGGGTGTCAGAGTTATGCCGACCTGCCGGCGTGCAGTCTACGGGCTGCGGCACTCACTATACTCCCGCAGCCCCCCTCGCCCTCAATCGGGACAGCTACCCTCCGCCCTCAACTCCTACACAATTACTGTCAGATGCTTTCACTCAAACGCTCCAATAAAAACATCTTAATATTTTACGATGACAGATTTTAACGTAAGAAGGAATCAGAATGTTTACATAAGTTACGCTGTTTTTTAACCGACTTTCAAAAAAGGAGGAGGTTCTATGTTCGTGTGTATGTATTTTTTTTTTTTTTTTTTTTTTTTTTTTTTTTATGTATGTTACCTGATTTCTCCGCCATTTGTGGACCGATTCTCAAAATTCTTTTTTTGTTTGAAAGAGTAGACTCCTGAGGTGGTCCCATTTAATTTGGTGAAGATCTGGTGCTGATCTTCGGAGATATACAACGGAACTCTTCAAAAATAGACGGCAAATCTATCGTGATTGCTGGAATCGCTTGGATGTTTATTGTTTATACAACATCATGACGTATCATCAAGCCTGTATGCTCAGAGGGGTAGGCAGATGTGTTCAATATACCTAGATTTCGACAGTTAGGTATGTTAAGTTTCATTTATTAGGGTTAGGTGGATAACCCTATTATAATGACATGTATTGTTAACAATTAACAATATAAAATGAATTCATGGCAAATGTTTGTATGGGAACAACTAAAAATGGAAAAATAAAAAACTTTTTTACAAAAAATGAAACCGACTTCAAAAATAACACTAAACGGTGTAAAATAACTCTAAATTCGGAAGTCGGTGGCCCATCATGAGTAAGATAAACCCACCAAAGCCACAGACTTCCAAATTTAGAGTTATTTTACACCGTTTAGTGTTATTTTTGAAGTCGGTTTCATTTTTTGTAAAAAAGTTTTTTATTATTGCGTGTGGTGAATGTACTGATATTATAATGTTACAGATTTACGCTTTAAATATCTAACCTTCAAGTATCGGGTTGGCTTATCTGAAACGAATATTTACAAAACTAGAGATGCTAGTTCTTTTCCAAGTTTCACTAATAGGTACACCCAGTAAGTGTGCGCGTTGATACATTGGATAAACAACAGCTCCCATGTGAGCATTACACGTTCTCACAAGAAAGCGTATAATACGTTACATGTTAGCTGATGAATATAAAAATGTGGGCGCGTCTGGGAAAAGTTAAATTTTACTTTTAAAATACAGGGGAAAAGAAAGTTATGATAAAGAAGAGAGTACAAAAAAATGTACGCCGTTTCTACAGTTCACTATGACATGTAGAAACGGCGCACATTTTTTGTAGATTTGAGAGAAACTAACATAAAAGAATGTTCACCTTGAAATATTATTAGATAATTACCGAAAACAACTAAAACGTACAGCAGGCCGACTATCGGACAATTTTAAACTTTTATAGTGCAGATATTATCATGGAATTCTTTTTGACTAGCTAAGGAACTGCAGCCTGCAGCCGCATATCAGAAGTTCCAAGTCTCGAAACAAGTAAGTAGGTACTTAAGCAGATCAAGCTATTATTTTTACAAAACAGAATATTTAAATAAGTTTTGGTCAACTTAATAATCAAGCCAATAATGTCTAAGATTTTGCGTAGAAGAATTTAATTCCAACAAATTAACAAGGCTGTATTATTTCTTTAGGCACAAGTGCTACTGTACTAGGCTAGTGTACTTATAGACGTATAGTACGCCCACATTTCGCCAATTATATGTATTTAATTCCAATGGAACGAGTTCATGCTATCCACCGGATAAAAACCCATAGTAATATTCAGAGCTGCAACTGGGAAATTTTCATAGATATCCCAAAAACACTGCCGATCCAGGAATCAAACCCGCGTGCTCAGCAATTGGGGATGCAACCGCTAGACTCGGCAGTATGCCAGTGACATGAAAGATGAAGCAAATTATTTCCAATACCTACTTACCTAACAAATAATAAACTAAGTACCTAAAAAGAATCTCGAAAACATAACCCATACAATATCCCTTTGCAAACAGTACTATGCCTACATAAGTAAAAGTATTCCTTTCTTTAGAAAGATTTCTCTCAACATTCATGCCTTTCAAAGATATAAAGGTGAACACTTATTTCTCTTCGACAATGATGAGCTGTCAGACATGTAAAAACGTCATGTACAGTTAACTTTCTGTGTGAGAAGAACGATTTGGCCGACTGACACCTAATTATTGTCTTAGGTACTCTCACGATCTAGTACCGCTATTCCCCAGCTAAACAAGCAACTAAGCGGTACATGAACTCCTTTTACATACACCTATTATTTGAACAAAGACTATTCAGGACAAGACCGGGCCGTTGTGCCTACACAACCAACTGTTTAAATAAAATTATCAAATATATTACTTCCTCGTCTGTCAAGTTAAATTGGTTTGTAAATAGCTCATTATTTTCATTGCGAATTGACCCCATTTTTGATCAGCCATCATCCATCTAAGCTCATTAAGAATGAGAGTAGCCAACAGCCCTGCGCTATCTCGACGAATTTGTTTTCTTCGCTTTAGAGATAAAATTCAAGACGCTTTCGTAAAAGTTTGTACTGAAACATTTTGTATTTTTTTGTGGATAAGGAAAAGCTTCAGTGATGATTGATCGGTTTTCAGGTTATTAATATTTTACAAAATTAAAGATATTTTATACAAATCAAAGTACGAAACTCATATAATCTAAATAAATTATTTATTAGACGTATGTGAAAGATTTGGTAGTATACAAATAACAGTGTAATTTTCTACAGAATTACTTCTTTCTTTACATAGGTACTTCTTCTTTTACTTTAAAGATCTTTTCAGATTTTTGAAAATGCCTAAAGAGATTATGAGTGGTTGAGCGGTCGCATGTATTCTACATATTGTATGCAATATAAACTCTTTAAGAATATATCGCACACGAAACAGTTTAGATATGGCACAGTTAAGACTATAATATATGGAGAAAAAGTGCAAAAACCTGTAACCGTATTATTATTAATGTAATTACGTAAACCGTATTCTAAAGGTTCAGGTTTAACATAGTCAGTCTATTTTGTTGATTATTGTGCCAAAAATATTCTGTTAGTTTTAAAGGCATCTGTGACACGCTCACAGATGCCTTTAAAACTAACAAAATATTTTTAAAAATGTTTCCGTGTGTTCCTATATCTTGTCGAAATATCGGCGTGGCGAGCGCCCGCGCTTACGTGATCTTGTTATAGTGCTGCTCTAGTACCGATCTGTTATTTATGTCTTTAACATTTACATATACACAACAATGTATCTGAATATTTGCAAGGTAAGCTAAAAGAATTTAAGAAGATTAAGTTTTGCTGTGATAATACCAATATACTACCAACTAGCACTTCGCTCGCGACTTTATCCGCTTACATTTCGGACTTTAACATCACATCTTAGTTTCGAAAATAATTTATATAGCCTCACAAATAATGTGGCTTTTATTGGTAAACTAGTTTTCAAAATCGATTCAGCAGATCCAGAAATTACCCCCTACAAGGTCGCAAACCTCTTTATTAAATTAGTATGGACGATCTCCGTAGTCACTTATTGAACAACTTTATTATTGTGCTAAAAGAAATCTTTAGTAAAATTTTGCACTTGATAAATTGTTTCAATTCTAGCATAATTTGCTTGCCTTGCGGTAAAATATGTAGACACTAAATCGTAACTTTAGGTAGGTACCCTTGTTTATAATAATAACTTCGTACATTTACGAATAAACAGTTACCCCTGACGTCCTCACGACGTTATATTAACATTATAGACCACTGCCGAACACTAACTGATCATTAAAAACTCAGAAAAATACAAATCACCAACGACAAAACAGGAACGTTTGTGTTTTAATTGTGAAATCGAACTCTACAAATAAAGAACAAAAACTACAACATAAGAATACATGAATATATAATAAACATAGAAACGTATTGCATCTATAAATGTATATCGAGCTGACCTGTCCAAGGTCTAACCTATTAATTTGAAATACTTAATGTAGATATAAAATAATAATATTATTCAACGCATAAATCAAACTGGACGTAATCATCTATGACTGATATCAACGTGGGAGGATGTAGATAAAGTAATTGCCACAGAAATTACTATAAGCAGGAAGTGTGAAGTATATTCTTAACTAGTCAAAGAGAACTTGACCTGACATGTATACGAACTATTACCACTGTAACAAAGCAATAAGCCCCGACCACTATGTGAAACTCATTTGTTTTGGTAGCGTGACAAATTGTCCGATTTACACTTGATACGTTTCAACTTCGCGAAGAATGTATTTTTTCTTTTATTTCATTAGCTGTCTTGTCCGGGCATCAGTTCGAGACAGCCCCTTCGGTGTATTATTGTAAATGTCATGTCAGTAAATGTGTCGTCGTCAAGAGACAACTTGACTGTAACTTTATTCTTCAAAGACATCTCTGAGGAACTTTATAGACCTTGAGGAATAAAAATATTCCTGCTATGGAAATGACACATAAAGAGCAATTATGTATCGGTATATATCTGGTTTCTGAATCAAATGGCTGTGGACCTACCGTATATTCTGTATTATTATCGTTATCGATACGTAATTCAAAGCTGTAAAGCTGCTATCTGTAATATAGATTCTGTTACAGACTCCAACAAGCCTGACAATGACCTTTCATTTGTATAATTTGAATATTTTGATCTGTTAATACTTAAGACTCTATTACTTAAATGGAACCAATCAGTAGCATGGCATCCAAATCATTTTATGTAACACCTATTCGCGTGGTAAGCATAATAAAATAGCGTCGTGTAAGCAGGTTTATGTGGTTTATCATAAAACTCTATTTATATTTGTAATAGTGGTGATTCATCTTTGTTATCTAATTAATCTACCTGACGACGGAACACATTTACCACAGACAAGTTGATTAATTAATAATCAAGCAAAAACTACGCGAGGTACACAACAAAATCTTGGAGGATTATAAGGAGTCCTTCACCTTCAATCAATGATTAAAATTTAATTATAACATCTGTCCCGCGAACGTAATAAAGCGGGCGCGAGGCGGCGAGGTTGAGCGTCTCCACACCCGTTTGTTTGTTGTGATCGTGCACCGTTTACATTTGTTTACGTTTGCGCGCCTTCCCTCCGTGGCCAAACTCAAAATGCCTCGGTCCCACCTCACACCTGGGCACCACCACACTCCCCCGGGCGAGGCGTCGGCGTCGAAGCGCCTGTCACCGCGAGATGTCCGCCAGGGATGAGGCACAACCCGCACAACACACATTTGAACTCGCGTGACTTGAATCATTCCATTCATATCCTCACCCTTGTCTCTTGCAAAGAAAGATAAAGTGTCACATCACTCAAACTTTATATCAAGTTCAGTATCGTATGACCTAAAAAGTTTCAGTAGTAGTTGTTGGAAGCTTTAGTTCACTTAATTTATGTAAATGAAGAACAAAGAATTGTTGAAATACGAATTAAAGTTATCAATTTTAATATCTTTTAAATACATATTATGTTACTGCAAGTTATTAGACGAATTCTCAACTTAGTTTTCCTTTTGATGTTTACTTAGGGCCTATTACAAATTTTATTTAAAGGAACGGTTTAATATTTTTTATTTAATTGAACTGTTTGCATATTTAAGCGTATACGTATCTGAATAGTAGTAGCGTATGCGTATTCGTAACTGAATGAATAATTTATTCATTCTCTACCAGTCACATTCTCTAATAGTCTACCAAAGCAGCGAAAAAATGCGTGGCTAGTATATTGCTATTTATTTATATTACTTGGAAAGCAATAATGTATAAAAAGACAACATAGGTAACTCATAACATAGTATAACAACGTAAATTATTAGTCGACCTAGAGTTATGAAAACATATATACAAGGTGTACCGTAAGTTCAGTACAGCCACATGATTTTATACTACCCGGCGGCGACCAGTTTCTTCAGCTTTTACCATTTTTTTAAGATTGCTATTTTATTTTTTTCGCAGCTTTTACAACAAACTGAACAAATCTTGAGAAAATCATTATTTAACAATCAACATACTAATCCAAAGAGATTTTTTTTAGTACAACGAAAATAATTCACGTCTTTCATTATAGATTTCTTTGGTTTAAGTATATAGAATTCATTTTCAAGCACATACTACCTACTTATAACGTAAAAAAAAAATTAGAAAGCTTTAGAAATCTAGAAAAGCTGATGAATCTTTTTATCACTCTGGAGAGTTGAAATCTTTTGTTAGTAATCCAGGATCATATAGTACTGAACACATGTCATCACGTCAAATTACGTGTCGATATCCCTTGCATTCAATATAAAGTAACAAAAATTATATATTCGGATAAATCTGTTGTGACTTTTGATAATAAAACTAGTTTTAAATTCAAATTATAGTGGTTCTGAAAGTTGCCAGAAAAATAATATGTAGGTATGTATAAATATTCCATCTACTTTCCGTTAAAATGTTTTGTTTTGTAGAGCATTTGTTTAAGCTTAGCGAAATACATTTAAAGATTTTTAAGAACAACAATGCGTGTTTCCGAGACATTTATTTCTCAGTTTTCTTGAGCTTCTAACAAAACATTGCTGAAAAAGTAAACAGGAAAAACGATTACAAGAAAACAGCAATGGAAATAAATAAAATCGTTTGAGTGCCAACGTGCCCATTTTTCTTCTACCCGGAGGTGGTTTGTGCCGGGGTTACTTTTCTTGTTATAAATGTTATTGTGAATAATTTTGATAACGAATGTTTCGTTTCTTGAATTCCTTACATTACGTTTCATATTAAAAATAACTCGCGAATACAAAGTACGTAGCTTGTTTTTCGCTTTCTCACTGGTATCATTGTAATGTAACTAATGTTCCCTAGATAATAAGCCAATTTCCGCAGTTTCGTAAATGGTCACACGCAACATGAGGCAATGTGGCCGTGTTTTATGGTTTAGCTTGTTTTTTCGCTGCTGTGCTCGATAATGATACATGAAAGGGTAAAACAAGTAAAGTGAGCCCAACGACCGGATCGTTGGTGATTGCATAAGCACATGTGCACGCTGCAACCAGTGTCGGGGACTCGGGGCCGATGACCGATCGACCCTGATTTTTTGCAAAATTTTCGGTTCAAGCTCCGCAAACCTGGGAGCTTTTAAATTACTCATACATCGTCGATATATAGGTATTTTACTCCCAAAGTTTATAAATAAGCTTAATGGTGTGAATTGATTGATTGTTACACGAAATACTATTTTCTTTCAGTACCTACCTAGAAGGTAAAATCGAGTGGGATAAAACACAGTTAAACCATGAAATGCGTTGGTGTTGAATGTGACCACGTGCCAAAATAATATGTTAGGTTTAAAGAATACAATGGAAAGGCTAAGAAAGCTTAGTCGCATTGTCGTACCTCCCACGCGTGTTGTCGCAAAACATATCAAGGATACAAGAAATAAACACTTTTTTACAACAGATAAATAGCACTGCATCTTACTAATGTTATTATTATCGGTAAGCAACCAGACTATACACACTACCACTAATTTATACATAAAAAAATAGCGTGAAGCTGTGAAACCTAAGAACCTTCATGGATATTTAGTTATGATATAATATTTTTAGAATAATAGAAGGGAAAAAAATAATAGATTATAATAAACAAATATTTTAAGATATAAATCCTATTTCAAACATAAAAATACACGTTCAGTTACCCGGTACCGGGGAACTATAGGAACCTAGTGTTCCTAAAGAGGACCACTAGCTTCCTATGCTATTCCTCCACGGTAACTGCGCCATTGCTACATCGTTAAATGTCACTACCTGTTTTAATTAGATTTATTTTTTATCAAACTGGCTATTAAACTTTGTCTACGGTTCAACATAAATTAATTAATTGAGCAATTTACATGAAGTTAATAAAAGAAAGTTATTTATAACATTAAAACATAATAAACTTTCTACGAACCAAGCGTTAGTTAATTTTCCAGTCTGTTTACAACGAACATTGTCATAATGATCATGGATTGGGTAGTTAGGTACTGCAGATAAGGGTATGAGTTAATAGGAATATTTATAAAGGTGAAGGTAGACAAGATAGGTATACTTACTGGGTGTACTTTTATCTTAGGAGCGACACCGGTCAAGCAAGTTTTTGTGTTCACTGCAGCGACAAGTAGCCACCCTCTTAATAATACTTGTTCTTTTGGTCACACACCTTGTAGAATGTGACCACGTTGTAATGTGTTACTTGCATGACTCGGAACTAAGTGTGCGTTATCTGAGTCTGCTGAGTCTCTGTATATTACCCTTAAGTGCCAAATTATCTTCAGTAGGTAAATAGACTACCTTAAGTTTTTTTTACAGAGTTGCAATAGAAGTCGATATAAATCGTGAAATATAATTCATATTAAAGACTACATGAATACTTAGCTACCTACATTGTAGAAGGCTAGTTTTAATATTATTTCCATAGAATCTTGTCCGTGTCCGAAAGCACCGCACGAAAAAAACCTCAATCGTTTACTTATAGGGAAAAACTTCCGAAAATAAATATATTTAGCACTTTCGCCTCATTCACTCCTTAGGGTACACTAAAAGCATCTTTGTTGTGTGAAATTCGAACACAATTATCGATAAGTTGAAGAAATCCGAAGGTAAACTGTGTGATACGTTGGGTTTAGATATTGACATATCAAAATATTAGAAAATACAAACTTGTTAGTATTGGAACAATGTAGATACATAGAGGACGGTATGTAGCCGAAGCCACAATGTCCTGTACGTTTATGTGGAACGTTATCAGATAAGCTGATTAGTATTGTAGATGCGGTACTTTGTTGCTACTGTCTGCCACCCAGGGTCCGGCTTGGACGACGCACGCGACAATACCCTTTTTTACTGAAATAGTCCGCTTTATACTACACGGTTTTACACTTTGTTACAATACATTTTTCTTTTACAAATGTGAAATCTCAGCAAAGTCAGCGATATTATGTTCGTGGAAAACAGGAAAATTTCATCTCTAACTCCAGAGTATGACTGACATGAATTACGTAAATTGTTGATAAAATATTACTGATAGGAGACAGTTAATTTATATTTGCAGAATTCGGATAAAAATAGACTATCTTAAGAAGGTTTTAAAGGGAAAATGTTCTCAAACGAAAGGTAGTCATAGAAACGTACCCGTGATGGGTACTATTACATAAAGCGTTTCTCTTTCACTTTACGGGGAAAGAAGACGCGTGGTCGGATCTTAAAGAAACTTTCTCTTTGCATAGATTTTCTATAGCTACGTTTGAGAAACCGGAAAGGTGTTTCACGAAAAACGTATTTTTAAAAGCAAACGAAGTTAAAGTACTCTACCGACAAATTACGAAGGGAAATATTGAGCGGATATAATATAATATTATCATTGATTCTAACATTGATTGCTACCTACTCAGAGCACATGTAGACGTAGATATGTTAGAAGTAAGTAGGTACAGTAAGTGCCAACTATTTTAATAAGTGATCGTAATTCATATGTCCTCGACCACAATTCACAGATTTTTGTTACGATTACTGTTCAGTGCACACGCCTAGGTATACATTAACGAGTCTCATTTTGATATAATTTCGAAATTAAAACAGCATATTGCCTCATATCTTGCCTCGTTAAACTATTATGGAATAAAAGTCAACTGCTGCCTGGAAACAACCTATCTAATTACCTACAACTATTTAAATAAATGATTGCCTTCTTGCACCTTTTAATTAGCTATTTATAACATTGCTGGTCGTCTTCAATAATGCTACGTGACACCAAATTCAATGCCTTAATAAAATTACACTGTCGATCTTTCAATGCCGCAACAATGTTAGATGAAATTAGAATCAATTTAGATCTTAATACACTAAAAAGTCGCAGGTTCGCTAATAGTCCTAATATATTAATGTACACTTTTATTGAGACATTTACTTAAGGTATCACCTAGAAAATAAGCATCCTATAGAGGTACGCGTGCTCGTTATTAGAAAACGTTACTAGTTATACTTTTGATGACATATCATAGTACATAACTATCATATCTAATATAATGTCACCCATAGCGTGGCTTATATGTGGAGCAGCAAATGTGCTCCCGAACTAGGTCCTAAAGTAGCCTTTTTTTCAAAATTTTAACGTTTTAAACTGGCCCGATAACAGTAGTCAGGTTAGCTCGGGAAAACCTAAGGGCAAAATACTAATAGTCTAGAAATAAACCTTTGACGTAAGTACTCAATTTCCTCATCATTTATATTATAATTAGACGGGATATTTTAAGCCCCTACCTACGTCCATAAAAATAAATAAGTCTTGCAGAACAATTGACACTAACATTATATAAGTTTTTATTTACCTAAACGTTTTCAAATTACGAAAAGTTAAAGAAAAGCTTGTTTCAAAAAATATCTGGAAACGGTGTACAAAAACCTTCCATTGTTAATAAAACGGTCTAAATTCCTTCCAATTTCATCAAACACAGCGCTTAAATCCGCCAACATAATTGGCAACGAATAAAGCTGATTTAAAATGGATCTCAGTGAGCAAAGCCTTGAGTGAGCCTGAGTTGAGACGCACCTGATTAACTAACAAACAGACGGAAAACTGGGTACCTACTAAAGAATTCATAGAATCAGTATCTACCGTGTCCCTACTAAACTTCGATACTTATCTCACGGGGCGAGAACAGGCTGTATCAGCTGCTTGTAAACTAGCAAAAAGTCTGGGCACAAAGGTACCTACTTACTTACCCACTTTTCTAGTCCATCTACATGTACCTTCAAAAGTTACTAGAAGTAGAAGAAGAAAACCTATGTTACTACGATCACGATTTGTTACTGATTGATTCGACACGGTTCTAATCACAATAAAAGAGAGAGGTTAATTTATAATTTATAATAAACAATAACTGAGTTTGTATAGATAATGTTACAAACTGACACGCGTGTTCCTAAGTACATACTTACATACACGTGTAACATCCAAGTTATTACGGATGAAAATGCCAAAAGAGATTCATCATTCCAGAATAATTTCTTTCTCGGAAAATATGCCTGACCAAAATAGCTACGCGCCGCTTTCACACAATGTTTGTTGTAAATGGAGAGTGTGGGATGTAGTTCCAACATCTACTGCGGGATTGATTTCTAATAAATAATAAACACATTTTTGGATAATGTATGTAGTTTTCAAGTTTATATGAAAACGCAAAATTTAGTAGATGTTGGAACTACATCAATCAAAATCATGACACATTAGTGAAAAACATATGCGACGTCACAAGAAATTTTCCATTACAGATATGTTATGTTGCATTACGACTGTTTTTCCAGAGAAAGCCACATAGAGGGTTTCCTTATACATAATAACAAACGTAAGGCACCACGATTGGACATGGACATCCCACCCATCCGCACAAAACGCTATAGGAACACGTTTATTGTGCGTACAACCTGCCGGAGTCTGTGCTTCGAGAAATGCTTAAATAACCTCGGGGTCAAGAGTGAATAGCAACAGATCTAGCGTTTTCCATCGTCAACTCCTTCACCACATAGTGGTAAGACCATCAGGTGAGATAGTTGCCAAAAGCCAACCTACCTATAAATAAAAATAATTAGCTTGAACTACAACCATAGTTGTACTATCCCATTATGTACAAACTGGATCAGATATTAAAATATGTAATACAAAATACATACTGCAGTGAATGTAAAAATATTTTAACATTTCTTCTCCCGTCTACTTCAATGAATTCCTTAGCTTTGTACTTATATGTCTTGAATCAGAGTCATGAGATTTGTGGCATTTTTACTGCAAAAACATTTGCAATGAAATCTCCCAGTATTTGGACTCGCATTGCAGTTGGAATAAAAATAAGCTGCGTAATAATAGTAACAATATTTTCGATAGTCTTTTCTTTACGATGAAGCTAGCAGAAGTCGATTTCATATCAAACTTAATAAACAAGGGCCTGCATACGTAGTCGGTAGGTAGTCCTCCAGATTGTAAAATTGCGAGATTAAATTGAATTAACCAGCTTGCCGCAACTACACTTATCGAATAAGCATCGATGTACCGATATATCGATATGTTCCATTAGAAATATCGAGGTTTCTTGACTATTTAATATTTATCATTAGGATAATTCTTAGAAAAGAATAGTTTATGTACTTACTCTTTATTGTACAGAGGCCAGCACATCTAGTACCTAAATATCTGAAATTCCTTTGTCAGTTTTTCAGCTTTAGTACAAACTAAAAAAAAATAGTTTGGGGTAGTTTGATGTGCAGGCGTCTGGACACCACAAAAACTTATATATTTAAATATAATATTTTGGTGAGGGCATGGGATGGCGAATGACAAGTATATATTCATACTTACTGGATTGTGTGTCTATTATCATTTTTATTTTTAAATATCAAAGTCAAACCATTTATTTCAATTAGGCCCCTATAAGGCACCTTTGAACGTCGAACAAAAATTAACTTAAAGAAATGATTTTAGTTGCCCCTTCCAAAAAGCAGATTTGTATGGAGAAGAATGGGCAAGAAACTCCATACTTACTCTTTTAAAATCGATTTTACAATACTTTGTATACATTAATAAGATTATATGTGAGGACGATGCATCTAGAATAAAAGTACTATACTAAGATAGGTTTAAGCAAAAAGCAAATATTATCGAAAGCAGATATTATGTTTAAAAAATATATCAATAGTACCCTCGACATTCCTTGCCGCAGCAAGTCTCGCTAGCGTCTTCATGTTGTAAATAATCGCTAAATCGATTCTATCTTTCCTACTAAGTAAAATAAACCATTGACGTTTTGTAAATTTTGAATGGAAACATACTTTTATAAATAAGGAACAATAATGTTCCCATTGTTTATTGCACATTTTCCTGTTGGTGTAAATATACTGTTAACAAAACCATAAACTAAAATAAATACATGATAGCCATATTTTAAACACTTAATGCTTATTTTTGAATAGCAATAAGGACTTTCCGACAAAAATCAAGCAAAAAAGTTAATAAAGCCTCGCACCCTACAATGCAGGCTACAAATTTTATGTTGTTCAAGAATAATCTCAATAGTTCCAAATATAATTACATGATACAAACGAACAGTTTTATTCAGTGTACTACCATGCATATCTAGTAATTAAAGAGAAACTTATCTTATTTATAACAGTCAGTGGAGAGATATGGCCGCCTTTAGTGCTCTACGCGACCAATCACTTGAAGTTATACGCTGTTGCAAACTTTAACTATATACACAAGATGTGCGTGCAGTACATAACTCACTTTTGTATCAATACCTGCACACAAGTTTAGTATAGGGGCAAAGACAGGTCGCACGTTCGATCACTGCGTAGATCTAATATTTGCATTGGCTATAGATTGTGGTTTGTTTTGTTTATCATGAGATTATCCACTGATAATAATAACGTACTACCAAACTTGATTTGAGCACTTTATCGTCTTCTCCAACGAAATAAAAACTTTCTCATTTACTTAGTTCCTGTAAAATGCTGCCAAGTAAATGATAGACCTGACCCTGTACCTACTTTAAATGTTGGCGTAAAACTATCCTCCACCAATTTGCGCCAAGTACTGTCATCTGGAAACAGTTCTTAAATTTACGAATATTACTCAGAAAATACTTATGGTCAGGGTGCAAATTCATTACCAAACTGATTTTACTTTTATTCCGCGTATTCTTCTGCAGCATTTGCAGTTAACAGTGGTTTCCTTTAAATGGTAAAAAACACTTAATGAAATTCTGTAACAATATATGTATGTTCATTTCTAAGGCCCGGCAGGTACACCTCTGCCTAGCACGCGGGATGTTATGCTATGTTTATGATAAATAAACACCTCAACAGTTGAATAAAGACTGGGCAAATGATGAATGAGTGACACCATTAAATTACTTTAATTAGTCATTTCGTGCCAACCTACGTAATTTATAATTAATATCATTCAGTTATATTTGGCGCCAATTAAACTTATCATTACTCAGAGGTGTCAATCATGTTATTTCCCTGACGTAATGAAATTATTATAGCCGTCATAACACATGACAGACGTAATAAATGGTCCCTCGCCGTCGCAGCACTCATTGTGCGGAAACACATCACTTTTATTGTTTAGCACTTGAAGTGCTTTGTGACCCGAATACATTACTTTAATAGTGATACCGAACATCTTCATAATTATTTGTACTTTTTCAGCTTTTTAGTTATACAAACTAGGTACCTGGTTGTTTTCTTTGGAAAAGTTTAATGAATTTTCAAGAATATTATATATATAGGATTCAATATTATTTACAGAAGATATTTTTGTAATCATAACAAAAACTTCAAATAAATAAATAACTAAAACTAACAATAAATAACTACAAAGCGTCAAAAAATTCTTCTGCATCGCTGCCAGCTGGTAAAGAGCCCAAAAGACTGGCGGCATTGCCACGTTGAATGGCAATGCTTAGCCTCTGGCCAAAGTAGAGGCCAGCCCTTGGGTCACGGGAAGCGTCAACTAAACGTTTGCAGATGTCTTTGTAAAGAAGACGAGCACTCGGACCCCACGGCCCAAGAGTTTCAACCCCAAACGGCTCGAAAGTATAACTACCAACAAGGTTGCTATATTTCCGCCGCTTGAGGTTCTCGGCAGCTGCAGCAGCAGCGCCAGCACAGCATGTTGACCCAGGAAGATGGGATGGCGCAAGAGTATCGACACAAGTAGCGTCCCATACTAAAGGCCTACCCATCTTCCAAGGGAATAAAGACATACCGTCCGGTCTTTTGCCATCGTCGCGTGCCAAGCCATTGGGTTCTAAAACAGCTGGAACGCCGACGGAAACAAGAATATTATTGAGTGTTCTTAGGATTTGGCACTGAAGAACAATAAAGACAATAAATATAAATTAAAAACATCTTACAACAGTACACTAACAGCAAACAAAACATACAGTCAACCGCAAGGATGAGGTAATTATAGCAAAAACGTAAGAATGTGTTGGGTAGCAACTGAACCGCTGAAATACGCACGAGCATATAACCAATAACAATAGAAATCATTTGTCGGACGTCGCTCAAAGAAATTCACGTACAGACTCTTAAGGAACACAATAGGCTTCATTTCGACGGTGTATTACAGTGACATTACACGACGTTTGAAGCGAACCATTAATTTGATGAATACTCTCTCATGTACTGGATTTTTTTTAGTTTAAGGTTGATATGAAAGGATATCATCTGTATGACGGATTCATAATCCTTTTTTCTATTCAAATTTACCAAAATCTATTTCGTGGTTTGTAGTCGGACCTGATGACTTTATATTAAAAGAGGGATCAGGTAATGTAGGTCTCGAATTTATATTTCCTGGAGATCAACAAACTTTCACGATAAAATCTACAAATACATAAACCCTTGAAGACAGAAACTACAGTTTCTGTTATTCTTTATCTTTTTTGCCATTCATGAATTAATCATTGATAACAACATGAATAAAATTTCTTACAATGAACCCTTTTAATGCTAAATGCATGCATTATACCAAACTAAACCTAACGCCGAATTCCATTTGACTAAAGTATTTTTTTGAACTTCAATTCGCCTTAACCTAACGACCGTTTTGGAATACTTCAACTTTCAAATTTTTTGGGAGTCACAAAGTCAAGTTCAAAGCCGGTTTTTACGTTTGTTCTCTGTCTAAAACTTTTTTGTCTCCAGATTATCGGCACAAAAAAGTATTCATGCCGCCATCTCGCCATCTGAAACTGTTTCAACCCTTGGTCGATAAGCGACACGATCGTAGGATAATCCCCAGCAATCACGGTCTCACTTGACCCAAATACCAATTCATATTACGTGCTCCTCTACCACAGCAAACGTACGATTACATGCAAGGGTCACAATTTATCCCTTTCTCTCTTTGACAAAACCCTGCGACTTAATTAGGTAGTTCCTAAGTTCCTTGTAAGTATAATCGTTTCATGTCACCATTAAATATATTATGTGCAAAATCGTTCCTCGTCTATTATTAAATTTGTTATGTAATGATTTATTCTTTATTACTCCGGAAGACGAGGCTGGCTATTATGGTCAATTACAAGCTTGTGATGTTCATATTATGATGCCTTACTCGTCCAAGGTGACCGCAGCTTCCGGGGTTATTTTAAGTCTGTTACAATATTTTCCCTGCGATATTATACTCGGTAGATTTCCACGGTGAATATTAAGTATGTAGTTAGTGAGACAAGTAATAAATTGTCAACAACAGACCTCTCTGCGGTTCATTACAAAGTTAGGTACTTACGGGTAGGGGGAAAGGTGCCTGGCGGTGAGCAAAAGGCACGAAGCCTGGAGGCATGCGGGGTCCCTGGGGCCCGGGGCCGGCTGCGGGTGGCGCGGGCGCACGTTCAGGCTGGGGGCGCAGCGGCAGACGCACGGGGCCGGTCAGCGGGAACGCGAATACTTGCGACTGGGGTTCCGGGAAGTTCATCGGTCTAAAACAAAACAAACAAAATCTTTTATTAACATTTTCGACCAACGTTTAGAGACTCTTGACTACCAAAACTTCTGCTAAACACCTTCCTGCAACAATTTGCTTAAAGGAGCTTAGTTTCTTTGACAAATTGCTAAAAATGACACTAATTCCAAAAACTAAGCTGTGTGACCAATTAGAACAACGCCAGGCTTTGAATTAGGTAGCTGGAAAATAATTTACCAGTACTTAAACGGCTGGGCAGTAAAAGCGCATAGTAAACTCAGGCTCGCTTTATGCTCCACTTAAGTAGAAAAAGCTTTAAAAATGTTACGCACAATAAAAATCCAGTTGGAACGACGACGATGGGGTAGGCAGGCGCAACAGGACCGGCCCGTCACGACTGAGATCGAAATAATTGTTACGATCATAATAAATCGTTTTAAAACTAGTAAATTCGTATAAAAGCTACATATCTGGAATAACATTATCTGTCTGCCTTCTCCCAACCATTTTTGGGTCGGCTTCCAGTTTTACCGGATGCATGTGTGTGTTTTACATGGAGCGACAGCCTGTTTGACCTTCACAACCCAGTGAGTGGGTAAAACGATACTCCTTGGTTAAACTGGCTGTCAGATTTCGGTCTTCTGATTAATTATCTGTAACAAGCAGACGTCACGCGGTTTCACCCGCGTAGTTCCCGGTTCCGTGGGAATATGGGGATAAAAAGTAGCCTATGTCACCCGGGGATAGTGTAGCTTCACAACGGTGAAAGAATTTTTCAAATCGGACCAGTAGTTTCGGAGCCAATTCAATGCAAACAAACAAGCAATGAAACCTTTCCTCTTTATAATATTAGTATAGATGATTGTCATAGGTCTACGAATTACGGCCAGCATCAACGGCTTTACGTGGTTTTCGGCACTGAGGAGTTTTGATATGTAATGAATGGTCATCCACGAATCAATCTCGTCAAGCATAGCTTCCCTTTGATATCCATGAGGCATACCCATTATATTTAACAACAACCTCCTCTTGTCATTATAATTATATAGGGTGACTGGTAATTAGTGACCGATACTTAAACACGTGATTGTACCCATGAATACGATTAACTTTCTCATAGATACTTTTTTATACTCATTAACTTTCAATTACGTCAGTACTGCACAACGGGAGCCGTGGGGGGTGGCGGGCGGGGGAGCGTGTAACGCTACTAGTAGAGTTTGCCCTTCCCGAGGTCAGACTATTAGCTAATAGATCGTGCCGATTCGTGCCTACTGTGATCGATCAGAAGCGCGCGCGCGGGGATTGCCAACAGCGTTTTTGTTATTTTATTGTGGTATAAGTTATTGTGTATAAATAAAAAAGTTTCTTCGGGAAAGTTTATTGAAATCATGAATACAATCACGAGTTTAAGAATCGGTCACTAATTACCAGTCACCCTATATAGATGTTTAGTAACCAACTTCTTTTCTTGTCTATAATTACTTTTAGAGTGAAACAATAAAACCTATACCTACGTTATCAGCAAAGGCTAACAAATTACCTTAAATTCAATTATCGAAAAATCGCATTCGAACGTTATCTCCCACTAACGTCCTGCTTACTATCACTTAGCTAATTGGTTGCCGTAGGCGTATCTAGTGAAGATCTAAGACATCGCTTACGTTTAGTAATAAGCCCTTTTGTCTTCAAGTTATAAGATATTCGATCCTACTTTGAACTTCCCTGAAATTATAATTCAAAACATGTCTTAGGCTCAAATTATTATCACTTTCAAACAGGTATCGGCACGTATATTTCTATATGAAGTTATGTAAGTCTTTGATTCTCATGTGGGTGTTCATAGCTTGATAAAGTTTTACCGCGGTCTTTACGTGCATGAGATTATGTTAGATATAGCAAGGAATGGCTGAACAAAACCTTTTGGAATGCGCTAAATCCAACACTATTTTTCTTTTCCCGCTGTAGTCCGAAGGGTATAAGAAACGGCGTTTTAGGCAATTTACTAAGTACATTATGTCTGTACCATTTTCTTAAATAGGTTTGCTGTTTTTATTATGGATACAAAGTTCCAAAAAATACAATTTTGCAATGTGTATTTTTTGGAACTCCAAACGGTTTCTTAATTTGCAGCTTTATCGCCATGTCGGTGACAAATGTTTCTTATGTTGGTTCTGTAGAACTTACATGAATATTTATAAGTTTATTATGGCAAGTTATGAAATAAACTCTAATTTAAAAAAAGGACAAAGAAACTACTTAATTGGTTCAGTGGTCGCAACTAGACACTGCATGAGGTGCTAAGCATGGTATGATTCCCGGAAAATTCTCAGTGATGGCAATACGCTCGCCCCAATTACATGGGACTTAAAACCTAACTAGCGAAATTTGCGTATGTTGAAGGTACCTATAGTAGTACCTACACCTCACCCGTGCTTACCCTTGGGAGAAAACAGGAGTGATCATGACGCGTTATGTTGAAATATGCAAACGCCTCTAGCAGTAGACAATTACGATAACCTTATGAGTATTTGCGTAAGTCATTGATTCCCAAGTGTATCTTTTACATCCAGATAGTTTTACAACTTGGCGCATAGGGACTCTTTAGGTTGCGAGGTACCTACCGGCCTTTCACTCTATCATCAATATTGATGACATAAGTCTAAGAGCTAATATAAGTCTCTTAAGTATATAATCAGCTTGTAACGTTCCCACTGCTAGGACGTAGTGACATAAACCTCCCTACTGGGAGCCAGAATGAACTTCTTATTGGATTATGATCCACTAAGATGAGCCATTGCGACAGTTATATAGTATCTTTACTCTTAAGATTGAATAATGATTAGTAACACGAAATTACGCAATAGAAGTAAAAAAAAGACAAAACAAGCAGGCAATACGTCATGATTTTTTGACTCATTTATTATGCCACACATATCATTGTTCTGAATTAATATGGCGCCTGGTATAAACCTACGCTTGACCTTCGCCTTCCATACAAGTCTTTGTCGAATAAATCTAGAGCTTATAGCTAGAAGGCCATACAAAAAATATAACACGGTGCCTACAATAAAGCACGAAGAATGGAACGCAAAGCCTTCCGAGGTTCTAAGAAACACGAATAATCGGTCCACTCCGCCGCATTTCAATGCGAACCACGCAAAACGCTCAACAAAAGAATTTAATCCGTATTTTTATTTATATATTTGTTTGTTCGTAACCGAGACACGTTAAACCTCAAACAATGATGTTACTTTTCCAGTAGTTCCTTAGTTTATTGAAGTAACCTTTTAGATGCTCGTACCTTCAGTGGCTATATGTGATTTGAAACTTAGCCCTGCCTAGGCAGTCGATTGAGTTAATCAAGAATAAAAAAACTCGGATACAAATTATTTCGATAGTGATAAGAATTATCCCGCTTACACACAATTCTTCCCGTTTTTCACTAACAATTATAGCGACATAAAAATACGTTTGCCCCATGAAAAGACACTTCATTACATTTAGTTGTCGGCTAGTGATAGTAAAACGGGCATATGACTAACGCCGCGACAATACACAACAACAGAAATGATATTCTACCTTTAAAAAGGTCAACTACAAATGACAAACCTGTCTTTAACGTAATCGAAAACAAAAACAACGCAATGTAAAGAAGGCGAACGGTTGCATAAGTGAGTGCGACGACTGGACGTAACCTTTGTACAAAAGAGAAAGTTATATAAACATTACGCTTATATTCCCCGAAGGGAAAGGCAAAGATCTCCCTGTAGTACACACATTTTGCCAGTTATATTTAAGTCCTATGTTATATGGGGCGACCCTTTTGTTACGAACTGGGCACAAATCCAGAATACTGGCTTTTTCTGAAAAAATTGTGACGGAACCAATTTCACATGTATATGAAAAGTTCGTCATCTATGTATGTATTATATTGAGGCCCAGATTGCTGAGTAAATTCAATGCCGTGTTCGCCTAAAAAGGCAACACCCTCCACTCCCGTGGGAGTAAAAAAAAAACCGCAGACGATATTTCCAAAGATTGGTTAAGTTTGGGTCATTTTTCCTTATTGAACAATGTGCGGTGATCACAAATATGTCTACATTCAACACCGAACAAAGTGCATCCCCTTTAATTGAGAAAAATGTTTCCTAATAAGGGATGATGTTAGTTTACCTAGGCTCGTCGCCTCCGTGGCAGATAATGGCGATACGCTCTGCTTGTGCGCTGCGTGGGGCGAACGCTCCGAGGATGTTGAAGGGGAATCGTTTCTCCATCGGGTCGTCGCGGCGCCTCTCCACCACACAGTTCATGCGTCCTCTGAAAACAAACACAATGATATTAGAACTAGTTATTTGCCCAAGCTTAAATTTTGATAAATCGAGATTTCTCCTCAAACAATTTGAACCCACAACGTGTTTTTTTTATAACTCGCAACCCGATTTCTAGACCAAACAACAATAATCGAAACGGCTGATTGGCAGCTACTTTTTATGAAGGTTCTGTTCGGACTGTAAGAACCTTTTTCTGTACTCTCATTTTATTTCATGTAGAGCACTAATTAACCAATGTATTTCGGACTGGTACTACAGTATTTTCATTTTGCGACGAAATGTGATGAAAATCTACAATTAGCTTCACTTCAAGCTTTAACAGTGTTATTACGTGCCGCTATTCATTTCCTAACAAACTATTTTGTTTTATTTAGCGTTCGAAGTAACTTTTTATAACATGACCTAATTTTTTTTTTTTCCTGTGTTCTCTAAGATAATAGAAAAAATTATATATGAACAAATTTACAATTTTTTGACAAAATTTAACTTACTTTGTAACGAACAAAAAGGTTTCCGTAAAGATAAAAATATTAATATGGCTATATTTGATTTATTAAAAACTATAATGGTAAACGTAGATAATAAGACACCAGTTTGCGCCATTTTCACGGATATGACAAAGGCCTTTGACTACGTAGATCATGAGACACTTATAAACAAACTTCAAGCTTACGGGATTCGAGGAAATGCCTTAAATTTAATTAAATCCTATCTTACTGGTCGTATGCAATATACTGAAATTTCTAACATTTGCTTAAATTCAAAGCGCGAAGTAAAATTCCGATCTTCTCCAAGAAACATCAAATATGGCGTCCCACAAGGAAGCGTTCTCGGTCCGCCTTTATTTTTAATTTATATAAACGACCTTCCACTCCAAATAGACCATCCAATCATATTGTTTGCTGACGACAGTACAGCACTAGTAAAATGCACAAGTAAAGAAAGCTATGAAAATGATATTAATAACACTCTTAAATCTATAGTTAATTGGCTTAATTACAACAATTTAAAAATAAATATACAAAAAACGAATATCATGCATTTTTATCAACGAATTACTCCCGAAGACTTAAACGCCAATTATGACGGTCATAAGATTGAAAGTGTTAAGGTAGCTAAATTTTTGGGAATTTTAATTGACAATCAATTAACATGGAAACCTCAAGCTGAATATATTTGTAAAAAGTTAAGTACTTACGCCTACATGTTATACAACCTATCCAAAAAAGTTAATATCAATACAGTCCTCGTTGCTTACCATGGTTTCGTTATTTCAACGTTAAGATTTGGCATTATTTTCTGGGGTAACAGTAGCGAAAGAGAAAACATTTTCAAAGCCCAAAAACGATGCGTTAGATCAATTTTCAACTTACAGGTTACAGACAGCTGTGTTCCTATTTTTAAATTACATAAATTACTAACGTTTCCCTGTCTTTATATTCTCGAAATAGCCATTTTTGTAAAAACCAACCTGCATCTGTTTCCATCGTTAAACGAGACACGAAAGAGGACGAATTCTATGAGATCTCAGTATCAAAATTTATTGCACACAGGTAGCTATAACACCACACTGTTAAAGAAAAGCGTAATGTGTATGGCGCCAAAGGTATACAATAAGTTACCCAACATTGTTAAAGAACAGCCATTTAGAATATTCAAAAAACGACTTACCGACTTATTGCTACAAAAATGTTACTATTCTATATCAGATTTTTTGAATGATGATTTTTGATGCTTGTATACATATTTTATCTGCACTGATAGGCTATGTGTGTAATGTTTTAAGTATGTACTTGTGTCTATATAAAAATATTTGTATGCCGAAAGGCAGAATGTACAAGGACTCTTGAACTTTGTGAACACCTTATTGTTATACCTACATTCAATACAAATAAAAACTTCTTATTCTTATTCTTATTCTTATTCTTTATTACATCATCAATTGCTAAGACTGACTAAAGCACTGTAGTCGTGTGTCAGATTAAAAAAGATGAAAGAACAAAACAAATCTATACCTAAGTGAACGTGGTAGATACGACATGTATTAAGCATGATTACCCGTCTTAATAAAAGAAACGCTTGGATCGTTGCAATATTCAACGAAGTGCATCATCGATCGTTAGATCACATCACACATATTCCTACAGCTTAGCAATGAGCTCGTATTATATATATAGTATATAATGTGATTACACAAGTTTCTCCAGCTCCTTCCGCCTAACGCCAGCATCGACGTAACACAACTACTCAAAACAGTACTTATATAAAACGAGGACACAGGAAAAATGAGATTGGTACTTGTTCTGGGAAAAACTCCAGCTATTTATAAAACACTAGTTGCTAACACAAAACATAATTATTAGTAACATCACTATATATCTTCTTTTTGTGTCTAATACCGTTTTATGAGTGCTCTCTAATGCTGTTACATTTGGGGTGTGTCCGTTATTACGGTGGTTTAGTCGATAGATATTCTTATTGAAATGAGTTCCACTTGTCTCATTCGCATTCAAAGGTAACCAACTGTTGTTTGGTACCATTTCTTGTTTTGTAAGAGAAACAAATGCGGATAGTTAGAGACCAAACTTAAAAATGACAGTTATTAATTATTTTATTCGTTTACGTTTCTAGAAGAACCTTAAGAAAACCAAAACAAAGTCAACCAACCTTTAACGAATACTATACAAATATTTGAAAACGTTAATGGCGTTCGAATTATAGCACAATTGACCCGTGACTTGATTGATTGTTCTTTTAGAATTAAGAAGCTATTGCACAATTATTACAAGGCAACAAACAAACGTAGCTATCTTTGAAGGGAAACTTGACCTTGTACCTTACGTAATCGATCGTCAGAGCATTAATAGGACCAAACGACAAACGCAACAAACAGCGTATTGTTTAATCCCCGCTTCGCAGTGTAGTCCTTTGTAAGTGCCTGTTTTAGTTGCGTACCCGACGATGTAATTACACAGGTGAACCCACTTCATTGGGTAGAATATGTCAACACACATATACAGGATGATAGGGACATCGACGCACATCTGCAGGTTGATTCAGTCAAAAACTCCCAGTGAAAACTTGAGTAAAGTTAGCAGTCAATATCTAGCATTAGTATGGAATGACAGCTCATTCCGCCTTCACTTCACCTACATTTTCAAGCGGTGACAGAGAATCAGAGAATTCATCTTTTCCTAATGTCCAACTTTTTCCTGTTTTTTTTTTTATTTATATGTACTCCTTAAAATGATTCCCATCTTACTCAATGATATTTCAAATGAAAATAGGGAGAGTTACATAGAAATCATGTTTTTATTGTGGCATTTCACAGTTTAGAACAAAACTAGCATCAGAAAACAAAACGTAAATACTAAGAAAAAATCCACCAACAATTTTAACACTGGGTCTAGCTAGAATCATGGCTAGCACATCAACCTATCCCTATGTATGACGCCACCTCAGTCCGCCTCTGTACATTACTGTGATTGAAGTACATATTAAATATATAAATAAATGTATGACAATATGATAGTTTTTCAACTTTATTGCAAGAGTATTATGGTTCAAGTACAATTAGGAAAATTTAACAGTTTGGATTTCTGACGTCTATATAGACGGATGGACGTTCATGTTCATTCCATATAAATTGTGTGTTGTTAAAGGTAACCCGTAAGCCTCAAACGTTGATAGGTATTGGTTTTCTTATTTATTTATTGGATTGACCACCTTATACTTTATACAGTAGGTAGGTACATAAACCACACATACAGGCTATACCGAGGCCATAGTTACAGGACATGTAAACATACAAGTATTATTGATGGTACTAATTTTCTTAGTTTATACAAGATAGGCGCTATAAGTATCATGAGAAACTCGACAAATCATTAACACCTACAGTCGTGTACTTTCTAATGTAACATTAGTTTACAGTGACAGTCTGTGAAAGGTAATTAGGAATTTAGTTCCAGAGGTTGAATAGAATATACGTGTTATTTATAATGCATGTTAGTTTGCAGGTATGAATATAAGACCATATCAAATAATTAACTAGCACTTAAATTATTTTTCAATCATATTATTTGTTTTGTTTTATTTTTCAAACAAAATACTTCGATCAAGTCACGATTATTAATGTAAAACACCCTTACGTAAAATATGACCACGTTGCATTTTCTTAACCAAAAAAATGAATGATTGGTTAGAATTAAAATAGGTTACTGGTATTTATCAATAAAACTTATACATATAGCTACAGTTAAATTACTTATGATTGATGATATCTTCGAAACTATGCATTTTTGAACCACATATTTAAGGCCTTTTTGTATTATTTTTACTTATTGCTCATTTATTGTGAACTACAATAAAACTAATTAAAATAAATTAAATATGTACACATAAACTAACTACAAATTAAATACTAAAGAGAAAAAATACAAAAACCCCTTCCAGAAAAAAAAAACAAAATCGGAACACTCATGCGTCAAAGTATAGAATATAGAATTATTTATGTGTTTTGTCAACTCACTTCTGATTGTTAGCCAGGAAGGCACCGGCCAGCTCGTCAAGGTCGAACTGTATGGGCAGCTTGAGCATTGGCCGCACGGCGTCGAGCTCGTCTTCCTCCTCGGCCGAACTGTCAGACTCCGAGCTGTCATCGCTCGCTGAGTTCGGCGAGTCATTCCTTTCATCGTCAATTTTCTGGAAACGTGAAAAAATAATTACGTGAAATTTAACTTTTACAAATTTTAACCCTCCTTTAATAAACAGTCAATTAATAATATGTAGTGTAATCACACTAATATCATAAAGGAAAAATGTGTAAGTGTGTAGAGTGTATGTTTGTTACTTATTCAAGGCTGGAGCGATTTTAATAAAATTTGGTATGGAGTTAGCTGACACCCTGGATTAACACATAGGCTACTTTTTGTCCTTGTATTCCCAGGGGATGGGAACTACGCGGGTGAAACCGCGTGATGTCTGCTAGTATTCAATAAACAGTCAATGCGGTGAGTCTGCTTATACCTAACTCTATAACATAATAATGAGAAACTCAGGAAATTAATGCTTGCAAAATACATTCATTTCCTAGTAGATGGTTGGCCTAGGTGTATCTACGTACGGTAAAGACGCTCAGGATCTAACTTGACCTCTCACATATTTGACCCGACCAGCCCTAGAAATGTAGCTTTCGCTTTCATTACGACTGCACTGCAAAGGAAGCGAAAGCTATAGACATTAATTAAACTGATTAAAAGATATTTCCTGCTGTGCAAATAAAAAGTACCTAAATGTAATAATTTAAATTAATAATTTCATAAATTATTGCGATAAATTACATTTAACACTTAATGGAAAAGCGACGTGTGAAACAAGAACATTATATATCTCGTTCTGTGCTGTTTACTCGGTACAATGGTTCGGACATCCTGCGCGAGACAATGCGCCCGCGCGCCATTGTTCCACCGCCCTCCGTTTGTAAATATTACTAACATTCGAATAGATAGCTCATCGTTGAATCAGCCTATGTCTATGCAAATCTTATAATTGTATCAAAAGAATATCAGGCCAAGCGTATTGTTTTTAGCTGCGGCCTTACCCTGTATGCATCGTATACACGAATGCCGACTGCATACAAAGTTATAGCATACAAACAGTGAAACCATGAACTCTAATTTAAAATACATATACCTATATGTCGGTGTTAAAGGGGTCAATAAATAGTGACAGCTGAACGTTACTTTAAGAAAAGACATAACAGGTTTAATGGTTTAACAGCAAAAGCCACTAGGGCACATGGAAAAAACCATATTTATAAATGATGCATTAGTATTAATGATACTGTGACCTAAGTGCGGAAAAGAATAAATTAAGAAATACGAAAGCAGTGTTTGCAATTAAACAAAAAATAAAGAGTTAAGGTACAATCACTCATATTTATTAGTCATCTGCATTCGAAACCTTCACATATCTGCAATGTGCATGTCATTTTACGTTCCTTGACAATATCTGGGCAATAAAGTGCAAAGTGGCAAAGTGGTCGCTTTCACGTGGTCGTGGTGCAACAGTCGAGCTCCCCCACTCTCCCCTCCCCGCCCTGCCACTAGGCCCGCGAGTGAAAGCTGACTGACGTCACCACTAGCACCCACAGACTTATGCACATTTCTTCAAAACCTGCATCTTCAGTCCGAACAGTACCTAACGTTCTCCAACTTTAACGTCACTTCTTCAACTTACCGTAACAAAGCTCTAATAGCATCAATTACTTATGTAAATAATGCAATTATTGCCATTCACAATTTCTAAATTTCTTTTACTTCATTCTAACTTAGACTAGGTAGATGACCTGTGTCTAACACGAATTAAATTTCTTAGGCCTTTCACGCGATAACTGCGAGAGAAATAAATTGATCGCAGGCCATAACCGATCAGTTGTTTGTCGACAACACTTTTACCATTACAAGAAAGGTAATATAAAACTGACTGACGTATGTTCTAGAAAACTTACAACGAAAGCGGTAATTGTTCAGAAAGAGAATTGACAACAATTGATTGAATAGAATAGAGAGTTAAACTACAAGTTATAACAAGACTATTGATGAGAAGACGTGCTGACTCACTCTGACTCTCGCGTCATCACATGTTTCGTATTTGCATTGTGCTTGCAACTGTGTGTACCTACCTAGATATTAAATACACTACTCTACACAGGTTTTGTGTCGGTCAATTTATTCGAAGCTGGTTTTCGTCGAGATCTTTCTAGCCAACTTTATCCTTATAAAATGTAAGCACATATCTTGCAAAACACAATATACACACCAACTTAGTATTCAAGCAGCGACAGTGTGGGAAAACATATTTACCTGCAATTTGTCTTCGTCGATCTTGGACTCGGCATGGTTGAGTGCGTCTTCTTTGAGCTGGTTAGCGGGGATAGGCGCGTGCAGGTTGGGCTGCGCCGGCGCCGATAGCTCATGCGCCACAGACGGTGGCGGCACGCCGTGCAGTGCGTGTGCGTTGTTTATGGGGAGAGGCTCGTCCTAAAATAGACAAAAAATAAATATGTTACCCAAATGTCAATTTCTTGCGAAAAAAACACATTACTCTAAGGAAACTAATAAATATATAATGATAATATTAATGCAATGACACTTTGTTCTTTTGTGACCACATCTAAAACCTTGGGCAGATCTCAGTCACTTCCAGATGCACAGGAAGACTAGATACGCACTATATATCAGACTATACCTATACATATTTCGTATCATGGTACATGTACTCTACATCATTAAGTAGGCACTTCTTAATAGTTTTGACTACTTATACATAAAGTTTTAAAAGAGCATTTTAGCGCAATTAGCGTAAACGGATTGTATAGAATGTTGTCAAGTAAAATCACATGTACCTAAGTATATAAAATAGTTTGTATTGCATACTCTAAAAGGTCTGAATTAGTTAATCGAATCCACTATGAAGGTCACGCTTTACTCTTGTTGTGATGCTGGCACTTACTAAAGACGACGCTATAAGTTCTGGAAACGTCTACCAAGCTACGACTGTGCCAATGTTATTTCACGTCACCACTTTTTGTACCAACCGTTTAAAGTTATTTAGGAAACCTTTGCAAAATCGTAATTTCTACAACAAATTAAAGTTGAAGCATTGCCAACCTCGCCGCTCACTTTTCGCGCAAAAACCATCAAAGTGCTCATCGCAAAATGGCGGATGCCTTTAGCATGCAGCCAACCTCTTACGTAACCTGAGTACGTAGGCTATGTTCACGTACCTAAGTATTTACCCACACGGTATCGCGTCTCATCATTGTTCATGTCAATTGCTGTATTCTCATTGGATAATGACTACAGTCGGCTGGTCACAGTCATGCAATGTGATTAAAAAACGTTCGTATAACAAAGTGCAAGGCTGCAGGGCCCGCGGACAGGTCGGCAATTGTTAAACAATACGAATGGATTGCAGGGGCCTTTAACTGTTTCGATACGCTTTTCAAAACAATCACAAATTGATTACAAAGTATTATCTATTGATGGCTACTCACTGTTTATTTACTTTAAAAGGTCATTTAGGTAAGCTTACCAAAAGAGTGACCGTACTTTATCTTCATAAAATAATAATATATACCTATAGGCAGGCAAGTGATCTACTAGCCGTAACCAAGAGCATTCTTGGCTTATTGCCAAAATCTGACTAGGTTTCAAATAAAATGTGCAGTGTGCACTTATGTAATTTATTAATCCGAATTGCCCAATCACGATTTGACTAAAGCTAAAGAGAAATCTCAGCCAGTCGTTTATGAACTTGAAAAATCAAAACTCCTTTTGCAGTTTGATTGTAAGCAAGTTCAGATGGATTGCGTCTCTGTTGAGAAAACTAGTTAATTCGAAAATTATGCATGCCACGAGAGCTACTCCTACGCAAGCTTTTTGAAAATTCAAGTACTTAGTCATCTTCATAGATACTTGCGTCGTACTGTTTTAGTACAGTACTTCTGACAAGTGATGAATTGTAAACATGTCGTGGAAAACTTGTCAGATTTCACGGAGATATGTTGGTCTCGGTGCGCGATGTGCTGTGCGCTGTCAAGTAGGGCGCAGCGGAGCGCGAAGTGTTTGCGACCGCAACTGATAGAAAACGACGATTACGTCGACAACTATTGTCGCATTGTACACTACGCCCACAACACTTTTACTGGATTTACAAAACGTTTTAAGCATTTAATGGTTATTGTTGCTTGCCGCACCAAACGTTGCGTGATAAAGGAAATTGCGCCTCTCGCGAACACAGAAAGTAAGCAATCGTCTATGAACAAAGAATCTTATACTCAGTCAGAGAAAACACTTAAATCTTAAGTCGCAATTATTAATATTGCGTATTGTAATAAGTTGTGCATGCGTTAATGGTATAAAATTGCCCCAGACCTATTGGAATTCTGTACGCAATGTAATATAAATACATAAGTAGCAGCTAGCAACGCTTGCACCATGAATACAAATTGTGCTCGTATATATGTGAATGGCACAACAAAAATAACATGAATCAATTGAATCAAAATCAAAACACCCTTCAGAGTAGGATGTTCCTACCTATATTACATTCGTTTTGATTCACACATAAATTTTTTGAGTCAGTATTCCTAATGCCATCTTTTCTATGGTGTTCCTCTTCCTTTCCAGCCATCAACACTCAAATTCATCACTCTTTTTGTCACATGTGCTCCATCCCTCCTCATCACATGTTTCTTCACTTGATATAATATGTATTAACCATTTGATTGCACACAAGGGTCAGTTTCAGACATACAAAACCATAAATGTTCAACATAGAAACACATACTGCACCGTCTTATGAATGATAATGATTCCCTTCTATTGTAGTATTTGTAGTGAAGCATGAATCAACTGTAATAACAGCTACACCAAGTAAGCTCTAGAGATAACCTAGCTTTAGAGATCATCTAAAGTCACCAACTCGACTATCTTGCCAGTTATGCTTTATGTACGTTTGCGCTTTACCATCGACGATTGTGCAGGTAACCCACCAATTATTACTTCGAAGTTAGTAGAAACTATAACAAGTAACCCAACACAGATTCCCCTAGCTAGACATATGGTAACCTACACCTCGTAGCTATAGGTAGGTACTAAGGATTACCAGTTAATTTCTTAAGAAAGTTTCTCGCCTCAGTTGTGTGTTTTTGTTTAGCTGTATTTCGGGTATACACAACTGTTAACTTAGTTATTTTATATAGTTGGAAACAATCTGGGAAAACAATGTCGGCATAATCCTTACTGTGTTGTAATGAATCTGTATAACACGAACACTGGCTGCTGGTATGTTAAACAAATTATTTGCTTTGAAAAGATAAGTTCTTGATTATACATGTATGAGAATCGCCGTGCAAGTTTAATTAGCAAGGCAATTAGATGTATTATAATAAATTATTATGATTAATTAGAAGAATAAATCATACAAACGACCGTATTATTAAAAAGCCCTATTTTAAACTACGTAAAAAATACTTCGTAGTGTCAGTGTTCCTGGCAGTCTGTGTTTAAAATGTTTACTGAGGTAGGTAATCCGGGCCTATCAAAAAGTTTTTAGAGCAGCCTCGAATAGCAAAATTAATATTTTCGTGTCAGATACAATACGCTAGTTGTTTCTTATCTATGACCTAAGATAAATTGTTTATTTATTTAATACTAAAACCACACAAATGTACAGACGCGAAGTTCATGTCATAGGCATTTTTTACCAGTTAATCTTTGGGAGACGCAGAGACAAACAGTGGTACTGTTCCGTTTCTCCCGCTGCCGCTGGCTACACTGATGGTTCCATCAAAGAGGATTTAATCATAAAACAAAACATTCCTTCCGTTTTTTAAATAAAAAACAAAACGTAGTCATTTGAAATCTTTATAGAAACTGAACGAAAGAATCTACCCGAGCCTGTCGTAATTTAGGTATCTACACCTAAGAAAGAAGCTAGCATTACATGTAATAACATATAATAGTACTGATTGAGCCTCAAGAGTACTTGTTAGAATCAGCCAGGCAGAAAGAATGTTAATTAAAGTACGATGGCGAGTCAATAATTAGACGATGACAGCGCAGTGGGCGGGACGCACGGGTGGACGGATGCGAGGAAGATCATTGTGATGCGCGTGCGCGGAAAATCGGCGGCTTCCGTTCAACACGCACACACACGTAAACCCGCACATGAATTAGACATAACTACGGCTATTTTTGTCGCTGATAAGCTAATGGGCGAACAAAGTCTAGATGAATCTACCTATGCTCTATCTCTATCGACTACTATTTCCCTTTTTTTACTCCTAATTTATGTCTCTATATGAATGTCAATGTCAAGTCATATCGGATGGGATAAAAATCAAATCTTATATTATACGATTGTTGTAGACAGCAGAAGCTCAGGGCTATGCGCCCCTTCTGTGTCCTAAGAAACGTCTATCAAACGGCTTACTTACATGGAGGATTCTGTACTCCTGAGACCCGGAGCATTTATTCTGACAAGTATGCAGAGACAAAGTTTACGAAATGATAGTCGCGTAGCAGTTAGCCAACTAATTATTATGTAAATTAACAGATTTTTTTGCTGAAACAATTAGGATCATAAACGAAAATTGAACACTCAAGTCTTTGTCCCACCAATAGTGTTCGTTGTGAAGTTCTTATTGTAATAAGCAAGCCAAGTACGTGTTAATTTTCAATACAATCGGTCACGGCGACTGACTCAAGGACTTCACGCCTTTTGAATGTTTGCATTCCTACTCGCCGGTATTGCCAAAAACATGGTGAGTCAAAGTTTATGAAACGTAAAATTATATTGACAACGCAAATATGAGAGTTGGACACATAATGATAAACAATCATCTTATAATGATCATTTTGCTCATACTATTGAGGCTTACAATTTACGTAAAACCAAACATTTCAAAACATTTATGGCCTCAAATTACGCTTTAACTACGACAAAGTATAAATTAACCCTAAATAGATTCTGGAGACTTCAAAATAAATAATGATAACTACTGATAATCTTCTGTAAATCTATTTACTTCTAGTGAATCAGATGTCATCGCCACATTACGGTACTGCGAGTTGTGGTGATGATATCTTTTAATATCAATCTCGAAACAAGGCTATACATAGATATTGCGAAACAACCTTAAGATGATAAAAATAAATAAAATTTATTTCTCATAACATTTGACATGTTATGAGAAATAAATTTTCTCAGTCACTAGTTTCTTAGCAGTATTAGTTTCTTAGTGCGTTGCTTGTATTGAGATTGTCGCGGTCGTTTCTTCTACTATCTTTAGAACTCAGAGGGGAAACACCGAAAGAAACTCAAACGTCCAAACCCAAAACATTTTTCTTGGCCAGATCATATTAAGATGATGCTAAATACAAAACTGGGTATAGGTCTACATTTTGTGGGTTATTAAACCACAAACATTTATTTATCTATACACTGTGTCTGTACATTGAATATATTTAAAAAATAATAATTGAGGGGGGTTTAGAAACAGTAATAGAGCACGAATCCAAAAAAAAAAGTCTGTCTGTTTGTCTGTTTGTCTGTTTGTCTGTTTGTCTGTTTGTTTGCACGCGCTAATCTTCGGAACTACTGGACGGATTTGAATGATTTTTTTTTTGTTGTATAGATATTAAGTCTGGGCAACACATAGGCTATAATTTATCCTGGAAACTGGAACACCTGATGCAGAACCGCAACAGACCAGCTAAACTATAGGCGATACAAAAATGGTCCCATAGCAAAAATTGTTCCACGTGATGAGCATTTTCTGCTGAGAGAATAAATTTGAAGATCCGGAACACCTGATGCAGAACCGCCACAGACCAGCTAAACTATAGGCGATACAAAAATGGTCCCATAGCAAAAATTGTTCCACGTGATGAGCATTTTCTGCTGAGAGAATAAATTTGAAGATCCGGAACACCTGATGCAGAACCGCAACAGACCAGCTAAACTATAGGCGATACAAAAATGGTCCCATAGCAAAAATTGTTCCACGTGATGAGCATTTTCTGCTGAGAGAATAAATTTGAAGATCCGGAACACCTGATGCAGAACCGCAACTAGGGAATGCAATCTCGTCTCGCCGAGATCTCGATCTCGCGAGATCCCGGCCATATTTTACGAGATTGGATCTCGTCAAATTTCGTACGAGATCTCGCGAGATAACGAGATCGACAAATGCAGCGTGACGATGTGTATTTCATAGCGCGGCTGCGCGCGAACTGAATCCTGGCCGGCCGTGCGGCCGCGCCTGGCGCATCTGTCAGACGACTTCTGATTTTGCATGCAAAATCAGAAGTCGTCTGTCATATGATACTCTCGACATGATGTGATGTGATTTGAGAAGCCATTTTCAGACAAACTAACTTGCCTTTCCGTACCTTGATAACTTCATCTGACTTCTACTTTAAACTTCTTTTATTTGATTAATACGATCTCACAACATTTATTTAAGAACTTGTGAAGTTAAGTTTTTGTTTTGTTGTATTTATTTACCATAAGTAATGTTCTTATTACTCTTAATTATTGAAACTAAAGTAATAATTTACAAAAGACTAAATATAGATAATTATTGTTATGTTACCAATATTGTAAGAATTTGAACTGATTAGCTACAGTAGGTATAATAATTATAGACATAAACAAATGTTATTAGAGTTAGAGACAAAATAATAAGTACTCTGTTGATTTTTAAAATAAAACTTACATTATTTTCATAACTAGGCAAAGCAGTTTCTATTTAATTACATATCATGTCAATTACTAGTTCTTAAAACAAGCATTTGCATGTTTTAATTGCGATTCTCCCAATCTCGCGAGATCCCGTAATTTGCGAGATCTCGCGAGACTGGGTTTTGAGTCTCGCGAGATCTCGCTAGGCGGAAATCTCGTACGAGATTGCATTCCCTAACCGCAACAGACCATCTAAACTATAGGAGATACAAAAATGGTACCATAGCAAAAATTGTTCCACGTCATGAGCATTTTCTGCTGAGAAAATAAATTTGAAGATCCGGAACACCTGATGTGGAACTTCAAGAGCCCAGCTACACTATAACATATATTGGAATGACGTCTTAGCAAGAGTTGTTATGCCTTATGAGCACTCGCTGTTGACGTATAAAAATCGAAGATCTGAAACACATGTTGTGGAACTCCAAGAGCCCAGCTACACCATAACTCAAATAGGAATGACGTCTTAGCAAAAGTTGTTCGGTCTGATAGGCATTTCCTGTTGACTTATAAAAATCGAAGATCAGAAACATTTGATATAGAAATTAAAACTATCACTAATTTCATTGCATAATTATAAAATAACATAAGTAGGAGGTACTACGCGGTGAAGGCGGGAACAGTTCAGGACTGATTTTCGATGACGATGGTATATCGTTGAAAATTAGACTCTACTGGCTAAAACTCCCATTTTTTTTATCGTATGCCTTCGGGCTTATGTTATTTGAGTGTTTAATTTCCTTTTCCATTTATCTTCGTTACACGGTAGCTTACCCGGTAACGCAGGGGAGCAGCCATTTAGATTTTAATTGATCAGGTATCTTCACAATAAATCTATAACCATGCCTAGGAAGAGGTCAAATTTTTCCCAATGTTCCAAAGGTGCTAAATGATTAAAGACCATAAGATCCCAACAATCTACCGAAGAGCGTTAGGAGAGACTTGATGCTGTTCGAGAACATGAGGCTGCAACTCGCTCCGTGGAAACTTCTTGGGATCGCGAAGCACGCCTGCATTCTCAGCGTATTTACGCATCTATCAGGTATCCAGGTCTCTAGACACCAGTGAAGAACATATGACTGACCGCTGATCATGAACATCATGCACTGTCTTGCGAGTTGGAGACGTTCACGGAAAAAGCATGACGCTTGAGTTTTCAGCGTAAATACGCATCTACTCTAGAGATAAGTGGGGGAAGGAGATGCGCGACTGACCGCTGAGCGTGAACGTCACGCAACATATAGGCTATAATTTATTTTGGAAAATGGAACACCTAAAGTAAAAGAGATATAAAAATGGTGCCATTGCTAAAACTATTTCACGTGAAGAGTGTTTTCTGTTGTGAAACTAAATTTGAAGATCTGGAGCACCTGTAGTGGAACTCTAAAGCCCAGCGACAATATAGCATATACATAATAAAAATGGCGTCTTAGCAAAAGTTGTTAAGTCTGATGGCGTTTCCTGTTGACCAACAAAAATAAAAAATCTGGAACGTCTTGGATCGTCTCGCGCATTCCATTGTTTTGCCGTCCCCGGGCTTTTACAATTCGACGTCAGACGTTTCAGATCTTCGATTTTGACGACCCCGTTGTCGCTGGCATAAGCAACAGGAGCCGCGTACGAAGTCGCGGGCAGAAGCTAGTACAAAATAAATCTTTCGAATCGTCGGTGCTTTCCAATTACAAGTGTCGTCCCCTCGTGCTGGTAACTCCGGGTGTTAGAGCGCAGACTGGACTAAAGGATCATTGTAAGGTCCACAACAACAGCCGTGGCTACAATAGGACACCCGGATTATCCATTCACATCCAGATCACGATAACTACGCTGTACTATGAATAAGGCCTGTGTTTGGCACTAGCCTTTATCATGGTTGTGATGACTCACAGTACGATACACCATGTCTCTGGTGGTTCTCAAAGTCATCGAATAACTTAAACAAGGAAACTCAGTGAAAACTAGCGCAGCTGTGAATGAGTGTTTTTTTTTAATTTGATTAATTCTTAGGTAAATAGTGAGGATGGTAATGAATTAAAAGGGATTTTTTTCATGTACCATGTGCTTTTTTCACTAGATGAGCCTTTTTTTAATAGCATGATTAATTAAAAATAACCGTGCAAAGGCGTACACAGGCGGCCTTAGGCACTTTCTACCAATCTACCTTAGGGAGATGGGGACTGAGACTGAGTTGCAGCTTATTAGTTAATTAATGAGAAAAATGTATTAGAATACAAAATTAAATGCATTTATGTACAAAATGTATAAACACAATTAAAACTTCATCAGTCCAGAGAGATCAAAATACTGAGAACTGACCTAATCTAACAAATCTACTATATCGATTGAACACAGTCAAAATCGCATAAAATGTTATCTACACGAACAACGACTTTCAAAGTTGAATCAACAAAGTTGGTTATGATCGACGTTGAAATCGTAACCAATTAGAAGATTTTATATAATAAGATCAACGACCTGGGTCGATAAATAAAATGTTGAAACTTCTAGCGGTTTTAAAAACCAGCTAAGATCACATATACACCAGTCTGGTTCTGATTTAAACTTCATCAAAATTTGTTTTTATTACGTTGGCGTAAATTCCACAGAACAGGATGATGATAGCACTCTAAGGTTAAACTAACTGCATTATTATATATATGCTAACAAGCTTTATCAATATGAAAATGATAGCTCAAGTAAATAAATCGATTCTAATTTTAGATTCACGACGGAAGAAGCTATTGTCCAAGTGACGCCTTCACTGTGATGTCATTTACCAACCATCTTAACTACAAAGTATACGTATGTGTATAGTGTATGTATGTGCTTATATTTAATATACACAAATATGTCGGAGCTTTAGCTTCCAGGGCCGATACCTGACATGTAGATGTAACACCTGCCGCATAACAATGAGATTCAGAACAAAATAAATAACAAATATAGAGAAAACTGACCGTGATATGTGGCGAGTCGTAGTGAAACAACATTACCTATGAATGTTGTACAACCTTACAGGCCAGAAAAAAAACAATGAAAGGAGAAAGTCCTGCCATTGAAAGTATTGAAAACATGTTGAAACAAGCAACAATTGATCTGTGCCTAAATAACACAGAAAACAGTTACTACGTTACGGTAGAAAATATTTGAGCGGCTAATGTTACCAAACAATGCAAGGCAATGGTAATTAACAAAAACTGAAACATGCTAACAGAAATCATAGATTTTTTTATTACCCGTAATACTTTTCAACTGGAAATTAAAGAAGTGTTAAATACTTACTTACTGATCTTGGTTTACGTGCAAAATATTATTTTGTAGACGTATACGCTAATACTGTTGATTTTCTTTAAAAAAATTCAAAGTTGAAACTTTTACGTAAATATATATGAGGTATCCAATTCAACAAGACGGCCTAATAGCTACCTACGTTAAAGCAAATGGTCAGACTTTGTCTCATTCACAGTCATGTACAAGATATTGGCAACACGTCATGCTCATATGAACAAAGCAGAACGTGAAATCCTGCTCATTTCATTTTTGAATGTCTGTTTGTACTTATATGCACCAATGGCGACATTCACTTTACTCACACAGGTACAGTTACGAATTTCGAAACCAATATACTTATTTCGGAATGACTAAAGGTGTTCCTGAACCGTATGTACATATTCACTTTCAGTGAAATTGCAATAGCACTAAAGTTTCATATTGCATTCATCTTATGTGAATGCAATATGAAACTTTAATGCGATACGTCGTCTGATCGTCAGGTAACGAATGCGTGCCATACGCGAACGCACATCAGTTCACATGACATTACCATGTGTCACGAAGTGATGCGCGCCAGGGGTTCATCGACCTCGTGGCCAGCCGCTTTCGCTACAGATCCATAATCATCAACTCCGGCCAAATATTTGTGCATCAACCACATATAGGTACATTCTCTTTAGATTAAGCGTCGCTGACCTTTTGCTTGATCCCACTGCAGTCCTTTGATCGTTTGAATTCTGCCCTGCAGGTATACAGTACTTTGTACGTACCGGACTGTTATGAACTTATGACTACCTCAAAGGTTTGAAGTTAAATAGATAAAACCCATTGATCTTTTTAATCGCTATCTAAAGTTGTCCATTATCATAAAAAGTAATTTTAACTCTTCGTGTTTTCAAAACCCTCGTAATGAGAGTATAAACAATCAGAAACTGAGAAAATGATACTCTATGTAATGTATACCTACTTTGTTTACTTAACAATGTTCTCGGAAAGGCACGAGAAACTAAGAGACCTAGCCTCGGGGTGAACAACAAAATGTTTTAAGCTTACCTGTTGCGACGGACTCTATAAATATGGCAGATAGGTAGCTAGTAGAGACACATCCACTTTCGCAATCGTACGTTACAGAAATCGTTAGATTATAGCCAAGCCACAAGTCAACTCCATGTTCTGTGTGGAAATTCAAGGTGATCCGGTCGCACTCACAACGCAACTCGGTACCTCTTCAATGCTTCACGGGCTCGAAGGAAACTTATAAACATATGTATACTTACGTTACATACAGGTATACATAAATTTAAGTAAATATTGCGCTACAGTATTTCCTCATCGCGTGTCGGCGTGTGGACCTATGTGGCCTGGTAACCGGCGCGAAGCTTCGTTCAGTTACATGTTACATCATAGCCTAGGTGTCACTTCGTTGACACGAGCCGCCCTTCCCTGTAGACCACTACAATTAATGATTCTAGCGGCTGGGCCTATAGGTATATCTGACTAGGCCAATAGTTTATGGAAGTGTTCACCACTAACATGATATACGTACCCGCTTATGCACCTCATTTGTGTCTGAACCGGGATTGGTAACCCAAGCCCGGTTCAGACACAAATGGTAGATAAATTATATTTATCTCTGCGAAGGTTTTTAACAACACTTGTACACTAAATCTAAATTAAGCTCATCAAATAAAAACTTTTTAAACGATTGAGGTCGGACTTAAAAGACGATGTACAGTACGTTTACAAGATAGGTCGTGAATGGCAATAAACGATTTACAAGGATAACCGATTGTGACATTAATCATCATCTGAAATTACCTAGTTATCAAATTTGTAAATCTGGTCGATTGTTAATTGCTTACAGCATAAAGAAATACATTACTTATTACTGTTACTTTAAAGCACTTAAACTTTCGAGAAAAAATCATTAATTTTGCTTCATCGGGATAGTAATAAGCCTGAATACTCGTTATCAACCTAATTGTTATAAATCAAATTGTTGTTAATTGTGACCACGCACACCAATTACTTCACTTAGGTACCGGTCTGTACACGGAACCGACACATCTCTACAAAGATTACATAAACATTAAATGTACCTAAGTACAAGTCACGGATTATGGACATCTCATATATTCACATTATTTTATCCTCCGCCAGTTTTTAGAGTGTTTTCCACACACGAAAATGATAAAAAATGTCAAGCACGGCAAACTGGCAAGCGCAGTTAAAACTTAATGATGTTGAATCCAAGGTTTCTTAAAGTTGACTACATAACAACATAAGGTATTCATTAAATCTGAGCCTGACAAAAAGTGTAATTAGTGTTAAATACCTATTCGACATATAGGTACCTACTTACATTAAATGTTGAAATAAATTACAGTTGTGGAAATGAGCTGTGGCGACTAAATCAATTTTCACTAGAACCTCACAGTTTAACTACTGTCATACTACTGCACATAATGTAATTTACAACTTTCTTGCTTTCATTCAATCATTTGAGTTCAATGAATTGATTGCAAGCCTTTTACTTGGTATCATTTTAAAAGGTAAAATGTTATGTAACAAGGTGAATATTCGAGCGTTTAAATCGCCGTCATTACCTTCCTTTGTTAAGGAATATTTCAGCCATTTCCAGATTCTGTACTTTAGCAGATTCTGAGAATAGCTAAAATCATTAAAAACAACAACATCATCATCATCATCATCAACAACTTTCATTAACATTTAGGGGAAGGTACTAACGGCGGTTGAAACGCTCGAATATTCACCAAACCTCTAAACATAGTTTTATTTCATTAACATCAGTTTGATACAACTAAATTAACTCTTTTTATCTGATGACACGTTAGTTCGACGTTAGGTAACAACAAAACACATGTAAGAGGCAATTTGTGTAAGAAAGTCATGCAAGTAGGCATTACTCGTCTCGAGAAACGTGACTTCTCTTGATTTCGTGAACTGCAGACTCAATCGATATCTTCGTTGGCTGCCATTTCAATGCTAATGATAACAAAACACGTTATGGACAACACTTCTGGTTATTTGTTTAAATTAGTACGAATTGATTAATAAATCTTAAATATTTAAAAATGACAAGAACGTACCGACAAGAAAAATGTAAATTTAATATATGATTAAAAACTCTTTAGGTAATAGAAGAATCTGTAAAATATAATTTTTCAGAAGACCTAGTTGTTAATAACGTTTATAACTTAGCGTATCGATAAGCTTTGCCTGATTGCCTACTTTGTAAGTGTTTAGTTTTCCATCTACGTCTCAACATTATGAGTACATTCCAGATAAAACGATACAAAATATGTAATACATGTACACACATGTATGCTCATTACAACCTGTATTGGGTACTCTGGGTTAAGCAACATTTAAAGTCAAAGTCAAATATATTTTGGCTATTATACAAGACTAATAGAAAAGGCACTTTAGAACGACATATCTACAAATAATTATAATATAAAACAAAGTAAGTAGGTAGCCCCTTCTAAGAGTTGTTTTGTATGCAGAAGAATGCGCAAGAAACGGTAACGGTATTTTAAAATATTTAGTACAGACGCCAGCATATCAAGCTAACCCAAACTGTAATTTTTTCCCAATTGAACATGCACCTTATTATGTTTGCAATACTTAAAGTTTTATAACTATCAAAGAAATTTGACCCATTGGGGTAGCTTGATGAGCGCCCCTCTGTACATGAAGAATCCCATGCACATTTACAAAACAATGTGAAACAATGTGTGTTCTTATTTAATCTAGATAATATTAAGAATGAGTACTTAAAAACTTTTTTACAAAAAAAACAACAAAGGTTTTGTTTTGCAATTTTTAGTAATTAAACATAACAAAAACTTAAAATAAATAAATAACTAAAACTAACAATAAATAACTACAAAGCGTCAAAAAATTCTTCTGCATCGCTGCCAGCTGGTAAAGTGCCCAAAAGTCTGGCGGCATTGCCACGTTGAATGGCAATGCTTAGCCTCTGGCCAAAGTAGAGGCCAACCCTTGGGTCACGGAAAGCGTCAACTAAACGTTTGCAGATGTCTTTGTAAAGAAGACGAGTACTCGGACCCCACGGTCCAAGAGTTTCAACCCCAAACGGCTCGAAAGTATGTAAAATTTTTAGTTGCTTTGTATGTAAGTAGCACTAAATAATAGTCTTTCTTATAATTCTTTAATAAACATGAATCTATACATCTCTGGCGGTCTCCTTCTAAAATAGACAGGCGTAATGTAATGTTATGGAAATACATAAACCATGCACAAACATGTGACTGCAGCCATCGCAAGTACTTTGCTGTTATGCGTTAAAGAGTTCCGTTGCCTGTCTTTTTCGTCAGTTTTTTTTCACCAAATGATACTTTCTAAATGAAAATGCTTGATGTGTTACTAAAATGCAAAAAATCGGTAGGTACGTGTGCACCTAAATTATTTGAGGAGTTCCCTCAATTCCTAGAGGATCCCATCATGAGATCGGGGTTTTGATACAAATGGGACCAAGGTGGGAGTATACCCTACCAAATGCAAAAAAAATATGAAAATCGGTCCATAAATGGCGGAGTAATCGCGTAACAAACATAAAAAAACATACAGTCGAATTGAAAACCTCCTCCTTTATAAGAAGTCGTTTAAAAATATTCATTCACACAGCGAACATTACTATGTTCTGTAAATGTGCTTGTCTAACTAGAAAGTACAGCAAACTTTGTTGACTTGTCCTGAATATTGTTCAGATACACTGCTTTTACAGAGAATACATTGAAAGTTGTCAGCAGTGTAACGCTATACATTTAAAATGTATGAACCCCATTTACGTGTCGATAATACCTGCAAGTATAAAGGTTGTGAGGGAAAGAGCAACCGATGTGTGCGTAGATATCCGAGGGCTGGCAGCCTGCCACAGTATAATGCAGTTCTGCAAATTAACCTCACTATATTTATGCTAAACGTGGGCCGCCAAGTGCTTCGGTTATGATTGTAGCTTCTTGTTATACTAGATAGGCAGAAACCAGGACTTGCAATCGTGGTTGGCTATCCCAACGCCTTCGACTATAGAATTGGGTATTAGTGGGCTCAAAATTATGACTCAATTTTGGTCCTAATTACCTTACGTCTTTAATCTTTAAATTTCTAATTTAAGTAATCAAGACAACAATCCTTCCTTGTGGAGACTATGAATTGCTAACTGTGGACCTTCATAACGTCATCTAAGTAGTCCAAACGCGATAACTTTATGATTTTAGGGCCAACTTCATACTGCGGCTCGATCAGACTGTAATTATTTTCTCTAAAAATCACAGTTTGAATATGCGTAAATGGTTATTAAGACCAATAGAATAAGCCCATAAGTCAAACGGACGAATCAAAGTAAAATAAATTACCATCGTATAACAGGGATCCCGATACAAAATTGTATTAAAAAGACTTACCGCCAGCAAGGCGTCGTTCCCGTATGCTCGTCCTTCAAGCGCCAGCTCTTTGTCGAGCATGGCATCGAGCTGTTCGAGCTGGTGGCAGGAGGCTCGTGCTGCCACCCAGCTGGAGGCGAGGATGAACGCACCCAGGATGAAGGAGGCGGCCACTACCGTTATAGCCGCGATCCTCGCTATTTGTACTGATGATGACACCCTCTGCCGGTACGCCTGAGACCAACAAACACATTTATTTATTGACATTGTTTAACATGTTTTTACACAAATAACCTTGGGAAGCTGATGTACCTACTCACACCAATTCGAAACGTTTGTTTTGTAATACGATAACGGAAACTCAAAAAATAAAACTGTGACGACAACCTTCGAACTACATGTATATTACCCCTATCTATTTAAATAAGTAGGTACTTCTACAAGTAAATAGCAGGTACATATTCGACACGCTTTTTCTAGGAGTGATTTATTTTATTTTTATTTGTAGTTTTGGTCTAGTAGAAACAAAATATGTAAATCTAAATCAAATCAAATCAAATCATTTATTTTTTGCCAACATGGGTAGGGGTACAGATGTAATACAAGTTTTGCTAGTGTTCTCCATGCTCTGCCGTCAGATGGGCGTGCAAAATTTACACATAAATTACAATCTACTATCAAAATACATTAGAACCAATTTTATCATTCAAGGTCAAGAAGTATCTAGTAGTCAATAATTAAATAAATGTCATATTAAATTGTGAAATAAATGAAAGTCCTAGATTAATAATAATTGTGAGTTACAAATGTCATTTCTATTATTCAATAACTGATCAATATTATTGGCCATAAGGATTCCCTTTTAGATACTCCTTCACACTGTAATACACTTTATCTGTTAGAAATTCCTTTAGCTTCCGCTTAAATATATGCAAGATGTCAATGTCTGTAATATGACATGGCAATTTATTATAAATCTTAGATGTCATGCAATATACACTGGAATCCATTAAGTATGTTCTGCAGGGTACAGTCTGAACTTTATTTTTATATCTAGCGCTTCGGAATTTTTCATACATATGCATATTACTTTTGACAAAGACTGACATTTCATAAATATATAGGCTAGGTAAGGTAAGAATCTTGAGTTTTTTGAAATATGTTTCACAGCTATCAGTGGTTTTAAGTTTACACATTGCCCGTATGCACTTTTTTTGGGATTTAAAAACAGACTCCCATTCCGTCGAGTTCCCCCAGAAAATTACACCATATCTCAGTGTGGATACCACATATGCATCTACAAATACTATCTATTTAATTCGATCTATAGTGTAGCGACTGCTAACGACAGTACATTGCATATATCTATTTCGAAATAAATCGTCCTATTAAGCTGCTGTGCGGAGATAATCATCATTCTATTTAACATTCGTGATAACTAATTGTGCAAGGTAGATAGATAGTTCTAGAGCTGCCATAATTACTTAATGAAATGATATTTATTTCTGTAAGTAGATCTTCTCAGATACTTTTACATGTATTATTTTTTAAACTAAATGGCACTAAATGGCATTTCCAAAGTGACTGATCCCTGAGAAGAAATGCCGAAAGAAACTCAGGGGTCATGGTCTCTTTTAAAGTCCAGACATAAGATTGTATTCATTCATTATGCGAGTCTCACGATGCAGGGCAAAGTCTGGAAAAGCCTTTTGAAGAAAGAATCAATTCAGCTTTGAGTAGACCTGTCCCGACAGACGGCATGCATGCCTAATTGAAAGAGGTCATCCAACAACACTGGTACAGGTACCTACAGTATAAATCATCGCAGTAGAACTTAAGAAGTAGGCAGGTAGATTAATATACACACAACAGATTTTGTTTTACCACAAAAAATATGGTACCTACAATAAATAAACGGCGTCTACGGGACTTACTTGAAGCTTTCCACGAATTAAAATTTCTAAATTGGGCTGATTGTGACCTTTCATTCTACTGAGAATTCCAAGTACAAATTAATTTAAAAAAAAAGTATTCCTTCTTTCAAAATCAATTGTAAGTAGGTACATTTGTTTTCCCAACGTTTATTTTTCCTAAACATCGCTGTTTTAGTAAACATGTGTGTAGAACAGTAATTTCACAGGTAAGGATCTAATAAGTACATACTTATTATGTTGACAGAATTATGGATACTTCTTACTTCATCTTTAACTATTCTTTTTTCCGTACAATCTTCATCTGCTTAGATCTTTTTAGCTTCCAGTCAGTATTTTTCCTTATTTATAGACTAGCTTCTGCCCGCGACTTCGTACGCGGATCCTGTTGCTTATGCCAGCGACAACGGGGTCGTCAAAATCGAAGATCTGAAACATCTGATGTCGAATTCTATAAGCCCGGGGACGGGAAATCAATGGGATGCGCGAAACGATTCAAGATGTTCCAGATTTTTTATTTTTGTTGATCAACAGGAAATGCCATCAGACTTTTGCTAAGACGCCATTTCTATTATGTATATGTTATATTGTCTCTGGGCTTTGGAGTTCCCCTACAGGTGCTCCAGATCTTCAAATTTAGTCTCACAGCAGAAAACACTCTTCACGTGGAATAGTTTTTGCAATGGCACCATTTTTATATCTCTTTTACTTTAAGTCATCATAATAATATGTTGCGTGACGTTCACGATCAGCGGTCAGTCGCGCATCTCCTTCCCCCACTTATCTCTAGAGTCGATGCGTATATACGCTGAAAACTCAAGCGTCATGCTTCTTCCGTGAACTTCTCCAACTCGCGAGACAGTGCATGATGTTCACGATCAGCGGTCAGTCGCGCACATATTCTTCACTGGTCTCTAGAGACCTGGATGTAGATGCGTAAATACGCTGAGAATGCAGGCGTGCTTCGCGATCCCAAGAAGTTTCCACGGAGCGAGTTGCAGCCTCATGTTCTCGAACAGCATCAAGTCTCTCCTAACGCTCTTCGGTAGATTGTTGGGATCTTATGGTCTTTAATCATTTAGCACCTTTGGAACATTGGGTAAAATTTGACCTCTATCTAGGCATGGTTATAGTTTCATTGTGAAGAGATACCTGATCAATTAAAATCTAAGTGGTTGCTCCCCTGCGTTACCGGGGAGACTACCGTGTCACGAAGATAAATCAAAAAGGAAATTAAACACTCAAATAACATAAGCCCGAAGGCATACGATAAAAAAATGTGAGTTTTAGCCAGTAGAGTCTAATTTTCAACGATATACCATCGTCATCGAAAATCAGTCCTGAACTGTTCCCGCCTTCACCGCGTAGTACCTCCTACTTATGTTATTTTATAATTATGCAATGAAATTAGTGATAGTTTTAATTTCTATATCAAATGTTTCTAATCTTCGATTTTTATAAGTCAACAGGAAATGCCTATCAGACCGAACAACTTTTGCTAAGACGTCATTCCTATTTGAGTTATGGTGTAGCTGGGCTCTTGGAGTTCCACAACAGGTGTTCCAGATCTTCGATTTTTATACGTCAACAGCGAGTGCTCATAAGGCTGAACAACTCTTGCTAAGACGTCATTCCAATATATGTTATAGTGTAGCTGGGCTCTTGAAGTTCCACATCAGGTGTCCCGGATCTTCAAATTTATTCTCTCAGCAGAAAATGCTCATAACGTGGAACAATTTTTGCTATGGTACCATTTTTGTATCTCCTATAGTTTAGATGGTCTGTTGCGGTTCTGCATCAGGTGTTCCGGATCTTCAAATTTATTCTCTCAGCAAAAAATGCTCATCACGTGGAACAATTTTTGCTATGGGACCATTTTTGTATCTCCTATAGTTTAGCTGGTCTGTTGCGGTTCTGCATCAGGTGTTCCGGATCTTCAAATTTATTCTCTCAGCAGAAAATGCTCATCACGTGGAACAATTTTTGCTATGGGGCCATTTTTGTATCGCCTATAGTTTAGCTGGTCTGTTGCGGTTCTGCATCAGGTGTTCCGGATCTTCAAATTTATTCTCTCAGCAGAAAATGCTCATCACGTGGAACAATTTTTGCTATGGGACCATTTTTGCATCGCCTATAGTTTAGCTGGTCTGTTGCGGTTCTGCATCAGGTGTTCCAGTTTCCAAGATAAATTATAGCCTATGTGTTGACCAGACTTAATATCTATACAACAAAAAAAAAATCATTCAAATCCGTCCAGTAGTTCCCAAGATTAGCGTGTGCAAACAAACAGACAAACAGACAAACAGACAAACAGACAAACAGACAAACAGACAGACTTTTTTTTTTGGATTCGTGCTCTATTACTGTTTCTAAACCCCCCTCAATTATTATTTTTTAAATATATTCAATGTACAGACACAGTTTTTTTACAGTCTTATTATATGTATAGATTACATCAGTTAAAAATAGTTCTAACTTTAACAAAGCATAACTGGCATTAACTCGTGTCCTCAATTATTCTTATGTAATCTTTTCTCAAGTTGTCCTTCCATTTCAAAAACGGTCGTCATTTACTATTTTTGAGGCAACTGTTTAGTACATTGTTCACGAGAACTGTATTTATTAACTGTAAAAATATTAAACGTGAATTTTCCACTTTAAAAGCACTTGTGAAAAACTCTCCGCGCAAATTGTGCCCAGAGTGTCAAGAGGTATTACGTTATTATGTCATCTTGGTTTAAATAAAGAGTTCAACGCGTGTAGGTTGTAAATGTATATACCTACTATAAAAATATAACAATCTTGCCTGTGTTAGATTAGTTCCTGTTAACTTCATGCAAATGATTTCATAGAGTTTGTGTTACACTTTAGCTGTTGATAGAGGCTTTTGTGGACCAAATTCTGGCTTAGTAGGCGACTCGGCCGCTGAGTCTCGTCCGATCCGGTCGAGACAGGAATTTCATTATTATTAATATTTTTGAGTGGTGTTTCGAACGAATCCTTTTTTAGAGGCAAAGTACCGTCAGACACATAATTAGATAATACATATTTTACTTTGTCGCTTTGGATAAATTATTAATTACAAATAAAATAATCATTAAAACACATTGCACATTTTGCGCAAAAAAGTAGCATCAGTGATACGCAGAGTAAGGGGAAGCAGCAATAGCGTTCTGAAGGTATTTTCAGAAAGATTGGAAGGGCCTACGATGAACAGGTTTATCAAGCTGCATGTCAGACATGGGTCTTGATGATTCTTTCACTGAAATTAATTTATTAACTAGTTGAAACTTATTGTTTGTGTGTGCCACTTTTCATTTTCATTTTTATTTTTTATTATATTTTTTTGTTGACATAATCTTCTCAGTACATTGTATTAAATGAGGTGTATTTGCATTATGTGGTGAACTAGAGACTCCTATTTATTGGTTAATTTTTACGTAAATAACCGGTAGCAAGTTCGTCATGCTCCCTCAGATGTTACTGCTTGCGGTAGCGTCGAGGGTCGGGTTACCACCTTCCCTCTAATATGGCGAGGGGGGTAATGGCTGATCTTTGCGTTATGCTCGTGAACGGGTGCTGCTTGTGGTAACTGGTCGTCTTGCTGGCTTTGGATTTGCTATTGTTTTAACTATTACCTGTTTTTTTTTGTTTTATTTAACTTCCACAGTTCTAGTTTATCATTTTGTTACATTGTCTTGCAGATCTATGGATTTAATCCAACTCTGCACATGCAAGCTGGCACACCTGGAGGATTCTTATTAGTCAGTTGCTTTTGCTTGAGTTAAGTCAGTTTTTTGTCGGTAGCTATATATTACTGGTATTCTGTATGTTGAGTGTGCTAGCTAACATGTAGTGAATAACTTATTTTAATTATTTTGTAATTATAACTAATTCTACTGTTGGAAGAATAAACAAAACATAAATTCAAATATTTGAATGTTGTTCCTCCAGACGTCGATAGAGGCCCTGTTGTTTTTTGATATGTCATATTGTAACATAGAATGCTTTTGCAATATACGTTTATTAATTTATTCTATTTTCGGTGTATTTATTTAATTTCCTCATCTACTGTGTTCATTCAATAATAATAACAGGACAAACTAAATAAAATCATTTGAAACTATAGACAGGTTGCGATTAGTTAATAGTTTTAGTAATTAAAATTAACATTGATGAGATTTTTGTATCAAAAACAAAGTAGACGAGACAACACACGCGTTTATTTTACATTTTCAAAGCGCGAAATTTAAAAAGTTTCGTTAAATCGACCGTAAAATATCTCCGATGCTGATCGGCAAGCTTCGAGTATTGCCGATATATCGGCATCGGTATCAGTATAGGATGCATCCCTACGGACAAGTTGGTTATTGAAAAAATATTAAATTAAAAATTGTTTTATGACATGGGTGAAAATAAATAAATGGTGGTAATGGTGGAATACTGTTAAAATCCAAGACGACATGTACTTAATTTTAACATTGATTTTAAAGTAACGACTACCTAATTATAATGATTCATATTGGACTTATTGTCAATCATAAAATCATAAATAAATAATTGTACTTAGCTATATAAGAATGACATTTCAATATGTGTACACCATATGTTATGGTAGAGTTTATAGAACTTAAAAAAATATTAATACCATACTATGTAAAACTACATTCTTAATATAATTAAATAAATTCTAATTCTAAATTCTGATCTGTCACGAGTCGGTTTGTTTTTGACTTTGGGCATTTTGCACGCATATTGAGGGTTCAATTTGTTGCATTTTGGCCCCCTTATCAGCCCCTCACGTCTTATTACCAATAACCCTGTATAAGACTGATTATAGTAATTTACATTTAATATTCTTGTTGTACACGTTCCAATTGATATAAAAGACTGATTATTGTTGTTAACATTTCTAATTATTATTGTACGCTTTTTAATTGATATGTAAGACTGATTATTGTGATGTATCAAGTTTACTGTTGCTTGTTGTAATTGTATATTAAACTTTATCTCTTTCTAACAATTCCCTGACTTTTACTTAAATAATAAAACTCTACCTAAGGTTTTTCATTCTGACTGTACAAAATATGCTTGAAAAATAGTTTCGTCCGAAACACCACTCAAAAATATTTATAATAATAAAATTCCTGTCTCGGCCGGATCGGACGAGACTCACCGTCCGAGTCGCCTACTAAGCCCAAATTCTAAACGTCTAACTTTAAATTATCCAGGTATGTACAGAGACCAACACAACAAGCTACCCCAATATGAGAAATTTCTTTGATAGTTTTTCAACTTTATTGCAAGTAGAATAAGATTTATGTTTCGTAAAGAAAATTTTACAGTTAAGGGTAGCTTGATATGCTGAAGTCTGAACATCGTATCAAACCGCACATTAATGTTCATTATTTTCCGAATTGTGACATGTTGATAATGTCGTCACAACACGGAAAATGTATCTTAGTTTTTTTTAAAGCTAATTTAATTAGCTTTAAAAAAACTCAGATTCACTTTTATATTTTATTTATATTTTTACAGGGTGACTTACTGAATCGATCGGCTAGTATTCGAACGAACAATTATAATATCTATATTATGTAGGTATTCCAAAAAGTGAATGCCAATTATATTCCTTAAAATAATAAGTATCTGTACAGATAGTTTTAGAAACCCATGAGCTGAATGACTTGCGAGTTTCTCATGCGGCAGTCACGCATATTATGATTAAGATCTAGATTCTTGTTATTGTGCAGACGCCAGCATATCAAGCAACCCCAACATGTAAAATTTTCCCAACTGAACATGTACCTTATTCTGTTTGTCATAAAGTTTAAAAACTATCAAAGAAATCCGACACATTCGGGTAGCTTTATGTGCTGGCCTCTAGCCTCTGTACCATAACAAACCAAAAATTCCAAATCAAGTTGTCATGTGACAATGACCTCACCGATCGCCAAAAAGGAGATATAATAAGTTCATACAAGAAATGGGAAATCCCAGAACGTAATTGTTCAAAAATTAACACGTACAGAATAGAACATATGACGTCGTATACTTGATGCAAGTGTGCAAAGTTTGTCATCGCATTCAAGGACTTTCCAAACGACATTTTTAACTTAGGTACGTGGAAACAATGAATACGATTTATAAAAAATATATTATTTAACAAATATTCGAGAAAAATGGCGCCATGGCTCATACTCGTATTAAAGGAGAAAAAATGGCGCCGTGGCTCAAACTCGTATTAAACGAGAGGCTAGAAGCCACAATTCAGCCTAGTATTCAAAATATAAAAAAACCGGCCAAGAGCGTGTCGGGCCACGCTCAGTGTAGGGTTCCGTAGTTTCCCGTCCGTCACAATAAGTGTTCAAAATGCTTGCATATTCGATTATACTACAAACTTAGTCCAGAAATTACTTTGTACAACTTTTTGTCTTTTTTGTACAAAAACTGTTTCCATCCAAGTTCAAAATAATTTTCCTAGAAAGTCCTTATAAAGTTCTACTTTTCAGATTTTTTTCATATTTACTAAACTTATGGTGGACACATTGTTTTTAACTTTTGGAGCGATTATTTCCGAAATTATTGACATTATAAAAAAATGATTTTTGTAAACTCTTATTCATTTTTAAATACCTTTCCAACAATATATCACACGTTAGGGTTGAAATTAAAAAAAAAATCACTTCGCACTTTACATATAGGGGGGCTACCGTAATAAAACATTTTTTTCCAGTTTTTATTTTACCACTTTGTCGGCGTGATTGATACACATATTGGTACCAAATTTCAGCTTTCTTGTGCTAACGGTCACAGAGATTAAGCGAGGACGGACGGACGGACGGATAGACAGACATAACGAAACTATAAGGGTTCCTAGTTGACTACGGAACCCTAAAAACTGAATATTTGTACCTGTACAGAGCATTAAATAATATTTATTGACTGAGAAAATAAATAGATAATTTAAGGACACATATTGTTTGTTTTAAGTAGGTATTAATCACTTAAATTTTTTACTAACGCATTTAAGGTAAATGAGTTATATTATGCCTGTATTTTTTTACGCCCGCACCAGATCAGCGGCATCATTCACACAGCATACAGCATTGTGAACCTAAATGCGCTAGCGTAAGAGTCATTTTTCGAGGAAATGTGTTGAAAAAACATGTGATTAACTCACATGTTTTTTCACAACAGGTTTTTTATGTAGGTACTGTAACTACTGTAAGTACGTAAATGATTTGATGTCTTCAAAATAGAGTCAACTATTTGAATATAACTTACCACAAAGCGTAAATTAAATATTTTATTGGAAAGTATAGTCAGTAGCACTTTCATATATTTAAACAAAGAACATTTTTGTGCAACAAATACAATAGTACTTCCATAGATATTTCCCACACAATACCTACATGCACATGAGAATTCATTATAGCAAAGCGCAACTGCTTTAGCCTGAGACTGCTTTGTCCTTAGCAAGGTGCAGTTAGTGAAGTTGTGATGTACCAACCAACTCAAGTAGGTATATAGGTACACAAATATTACATAACGTGGTTGCCGGCCGCAGCGCCGCGCCGGCGCACGGCTCTGGGGGACAAAGCGCGGGCCGGACGGTTGGGAGGGGACTGTGGTGAAAGTGCTTCTACTGTTGCATTTGAGAAATTCATCATCTTTAGCGAGCTACAGAATTATGTCGATTCCAATCTTACGATTTGTTTAGCACATCTTCATTAAACCGTATCGAAGTGCTTTATTTGCTACAGCTGGCTGGTCTATGACTTTCCAGACTTTCGTAGGTACCTAATTACAAATGCTTCGGTAGTTCTGCACAAGCCACACTTTATGATTGATTAAGTAAACAATATTGTAAGTTTTCCACGTAATACATAATAGGTTATTATGTATTAAGTAAGTACAAGTAACGTTGTAATACAGCTTCGACAACTTCGTACACGCAACTGTCACACACTTCCGTGTGGGTACCCTATGTAACTCTTCAATTTATTGTTTGTAAATTTTAATGGTGTGCAGAAAAGAGTGCTCTATTCTTATCAGCCAGTGTTGTGGAGGTCAGAAAGGCAGAGGCAGTCGCTTCACGCAACACACAGGTCCAATAACAGTTGTATCTGGTTAGACTAGATGTCGACTCCAAGGAAAACGTTAGGCAGATCATGATCTTGCAAGGTCGTAAAATTTTACCAGTTACAAAACAAAGTTAATTTATTCCATCCAACATCAAACGGGCTACTTAATATTGTTTTTGGAATGTCATAGTTGTCCAAGGCAACAAACACACACTGAATCATCAACACAACTACCGTTACTGCTCAGATATCGAGCCAGTGGTAACGGCTCTGATATACGTGTTTGATTAACGTGACTTCTAGTCAAGCACTTCACTTCATGTAGTCGTTGTAGTTTATTTCATCACCAGTCTCCCAAAACTATGAAGGAAACTTTGTTAAGAAACCCACCAACCCGCATTGGGGCCGCATGGTTGACTATTAGAAACATAAACACCAATTTATATGTAAAATAGAAAGAGATTGAAGGTAAGCGTGCAACATATTTAGGTAATTAATAAGGAATACATGCTTATTAATAAATCATCGAATAATCATCGATGTTTTCATTTAACTGCAAACCTTGCACACGTTGCTGAACCTCTGACACATAAGGACATAGGCAACCCAGCTATATAGCGCACTGTATTTACCTTTAAGATCTGTATTTTCTGTTGCCTATGTTTTACAAATAATAAATGATTGATTGATTGTGACCAAGAGGGACAAATCCGATTTTTTTTTCTTTTTACGTAATATTTAGACCTATTGACAGTTGCTCCTTTCGTGACAAATCATTCACCCGCCAAATGGGTTGATATATTATAATTAGACCAATTTTATTTATCTCTGATTAGGAATCTACGTAGGTACCTATTTATATTTATATTTTTGGAGACGCATATACGCCCCTTGAGTACGCCTATCCATTAGGATATACATAGGTAGTTCCTGCCTACCTAGCTATACTCATCTCAGTCGTCATAACCAAGATTATCAAGAAGGTTTACTGCGCAATAACGATGTGAATCTCCCCATTAAAACGCTAACGTTGCAGTCATTCTCAGCCACAAGTTCCGTGTCAACAATTATGTTTTTATAAGCCTGTGCATGTATATTTCGTGCAAATATCTAGTTTGCGAGCTGCTGTCCGGCTCGGATGTGACGCAAGCGCCATTGTGTCCACTTGCTCGACTGACCAATAACGATTTCACTCAGATTGTAACTGTTTATATTCTTTTCTGTACGGATTTTATACTTGATTGCCTTGCATAAATCTTAATTCTATCATTCACTTTATTTATCAAAAGTAAAACTTATCATTTCAGTGATTATGAAACGATTTTCACGAGGTTCCTTTCTATTAAATGTTTTTGTTGAGAATTGTTTTCTTATAACTTTAAAAGCATACACGTAAACCGTATACTTAGGAAAATCACTCGGTTGTCCGTCGTCCACGATGATTTTTTTACAGAAACGGAAAAGGATAATTGAACATCAAACACCTACTTAGATTTGATGACGGGAAAAATAGAGGTACAAAAACAGACATCATGCTGCGCCGACAATTGACAAAATGGGATTAGGGCATGAGGATGATGACCTACTAAGGTCTGAAGTCGTTTACGATCGAATACGATCAATCATGTCATTTAAAAGTTATCTTACATTCAACAAGACTAAGTAGTAGTAGTTGTAGGGTACTACTTACTACCTGTTTACCTAACAGGCAAAAAGCACGATCTCGCAGTTCAAGTAGCTTCTCATTATTTGACATTTGAATTTGATTACAATGACAAACTTATGGGAAACTTGTTGTTACATTATAAACAGCTACAAAGTAAAGTTTAGTTTTCAAGTTTTTAGGTCCAGCACAGCAGGCACAGCTTTAAGACGGGACACGAATCATACTGTATCCAGTATGATACTACCTACTACAATAATATTTATAAGATTGTATTTAGAGCCAACGCTCAACAAACTATCTAACTAAAGACAAAGTTGATTCAAAATGTTGATTCTTGACCAACACTGGCGGCTACTCCTCACTGTATCTTGATCTTTAACTCCTCTCTCTTTTGTGAGTCACATTTCGTGCTTCACACACGCACACTAATATTTAGTTGAATATTTTTAAACAAAGCTTTTTTGTATCATCGAAACATCAAGAGACATCCTTGGTTGGTCTACGTTTAAAGTAGGTACAACAATTCAAGGCTTTAAATGCCTGTCGCCTCCAACTCTTAAAAATGAAGGTTACTAAATAAAATTTTCTTATTAAATGATACGACCTGGCAAATGGAGTCTACAAGATTACACTATATCATGGCACTCAGCGATACTGTAACTTTCTATCAATGAAAGATTTCTTATTGGATCGTTACCTTCTTCCCGACTTACTAACAATTTTATCTACACTATCTACACGAATGTTATAAAGAGGAAAAATTTGTATTTTGTGTGTGTGTGTGTGTGTGTGTGTGTTTGTAATGAATAAACTCAAAAACTACTGTGCTGATTTTTCTAAAATTCATTTAACATTGGAAAGATTCACCCTGAGTCACATAGGCTATACTTTTTATCCCTGAATTCCCATGGAAACGGGAACTACGCATGACGTCTGCTAGTCTCTCTCATTATAACATTAGTTTAGACTAGCTTTTGCCCGCAACTTCATTCGTTTGGATCTTAATTCCGCATGCACTTTGATAAATCGACAACGACCAGTTTGATTTAACTTTACCAACTGCTTCTGTTGAAAACTGCATCCTATTTTGTGCAATAGTTTTCTATTCGTGAAGCAAGATACGAATCCACGCAAATGGACAGAGAGACTGACAATATTTCTAAAAATAATAATTGTTTTGGTTTCTAATACTATTAAAAAAAGACCCCACATATTAAGTTTTCTTAAATATTTCTCTCAGAATACCTTTTCTCAGAATCTTTTCTACCACGTAAGGTTTTCGCTTTATGATGTGTGTTTAGGTATTACTAGAGGAAATACCCAATATAATCGTCATGTGCGAGTGACAGCTCTCTATATTACATGATAATAACTTGTGACCAACATGGAAATTGCCACGCCATTTATATATCAATCAAACTACTCAGCCTATTGCAGTCCACCGCTGGACACAGGCGTTTCCTGAACCGTATTTGATAAGTACACGAATGTAAAAGAATATAAATAGTAAGAGTAGTAAGACACACAATATCACGCCCGTAATCCCCGAAGGGCTAGGCGTACCTGTAGTTCACATTTCGCCCGTTATTTTTTAGTCCTATTTCACAGGGGGCGAGCCTATTGCCATCAATCGAACACGAATCCAGACTCTGGGCGGCTATTGATAAATACTAAAAAGACAAAAAATTAATGATTAAAAGATCTGAGAGTCTATACTGCAACACTCATCAATACTCCGCAATTGAACATGAAACTTATTCAATTTGTTATAAAGTTGAAAAACTATCAAAGAATCATGACACATTGGTAGCTTGATGAGCTGGCGTCGCTTATGTACGACACTGGTTCGTATGTTCTAATGTACGATTCAGCTGCATCTGGTTAGACTTCAACAGGAAAAGAATAAGCATATGATGTTGAATGTTGCAGACTCTCAGATCTTTGAAACGTTCATTTATTGTTTTTTTGGTCTGTACATAGAGCGTGTTAGTCTAACCTCTATAAACTACTCGTAATAACACGATACTTAAATTTTAGACTGGATTAAGACTTTCGTGGTTCTAAATATTTGTGACGACTATAAAAGATCTACCCATACGTGCTTTCCGAGTCACGCAAGGGTCTTGATAATGTAATAAATGGTCACCTATCAAAGGACCAGCCTCCGCAAGCATGACTTAGCCTTCGACCCGCGCGTATGTTTATACTTATCCACAAGGCCCTATAAGTACTGCAATATTATCAAACGATAAATGTAGGTGTACATAGTATGCAATTACGATACTTCTCCGAAACGACTAAAAGTCAAAGTCAAATCGTTTATTTCAATTAGACCATTAAAATAATTGAATCTAGTGGCCCCTTCCAAAAGGGAGTTTCGTATGGAAGGGAATGGACAAAAATACTCCATAGGTTAAAAGAATCTTGCCTATTTTTAAATATTATTTGAAGATTTGACTGTCTTGTTAGCCTAGTGGTCAAAAGCACTACTTGGATTCGATTCCCGGGTCGGATAAAGTATCAACTATCTAAATTTTCTCAGTTGCAGCCCCAAGTCCACATTTGTGCTCGTTTAATGGCAATAGTATCGCCCCCTATTACATAGACTTAAACTTATCTAGACTGGCCTGTTGGTCTAGTAGTTAGTGACCCTGACTGCTATGCCGGAGGTCGCGGGTTCGATTCCCACCCAGGGCAAATGTTTGTGTGATGAGCACGATCATTTGTTCTGTGTCTGGGTGCAATTTATCTATAATAAGTATGTATTTAGAAATATATAAGTATGTTTATCAGCTGTTTAGTACCCATAACACATTAAGCTCTTAGCTTAGCTTGGGACTAGATGGCGTTGTGTGAAAAAGTCGTGGAATATTTATTCATTTATCTACTGGTAAACTAAAGATATGCCTCTGCCTTAGCCTTCGGAGGTAACAGGCGCGATGTTATGCCACATATAATAAATGAATCATGTTAGTGACTTGAAAGTAGGTACACATATTTATAAAAATATTGTGTAGCCCAGTCTACCTGGCACCAATTGGCACCACTGAAATACTTGTGCATCAAGCTCTGCTGGTTTCAATTTCAACCACCCCTAACATACAATATATTCAACCTCTGTAAGACTTCAAGGTTTCAATTTGCTATGCAGTTGCAAAAATATCCGTTCTTATTGGAGTTATACTTCTTTTGGCGCGTTATGGAAAAACGATGAAAGTACACATACTGTCACTAAAAACCGACACCCTGAAGTTACCTATTGTCAACATTTTAGTTTTTTTCTATATTATTAGTGTCGTTTTTCTACAAACGTAAGACAACGCGAAAGATGCAATTTTTACAAAGATTTTTATCGTTTATAAGTGTTCTTTGGCGTACAAGAACCCTTTTTTATTTTTGTTCATTAATCGGTAGTTAGTTTATTGGAGTTTGCATGAATTTATAAGCCATACGTTCTATCTGAAGCTTATTTTGAGCTCGTAGCAGACTTGAAAACACATAATTATCTTACAAGTTGTACCTGTGGCCAATCCTACTAAGATAATCTAGGACCTCGGTCACTTAGTCCTACACAAACAGATGGACAGATAAACGAAGTCGTTTCATTTTCCTCTTTACCATTTTGGCACAAAATCTTAATAAAGTAAGACTGCACTAGATTTTAACCCTTGGACAAATATCCAGTAGGGTGGGTTATTCTACTTATTATGAAGAATAGATATGCTATCTCAGATTAGGCTAAGATCGTACTTAAAGCTGTTCTTACTAACAATAGGCGTCACCTAAAACGAATTCCAAATATTATGAAGTCACGCTAAGTCGAGCGTCAAAAATCAAACAATGCACTTTTTAGACAATAGACACTATATTTAGGACATCAAACTTTATTCTAGCCGAGGACAGTACGAGCAAATATAAACATTAACTAACGTTAATGATTTAATGAATATGGTTCATAATCGTATGAAAAGCCTACTGTACTTGGCTTGAGTTAAGTCTAAGTACGTTTTCTAGATACCCACCTACTGCAGCTTCCTATTAAAGGGTGGTGCAATTTCTGACATCACAGTTTACCTTGTTAGGCATGTATTTAAATATGTACCTATTTACTAGACTATGATGAAGTTGCGTGATAACTATGATAAGTGGCGCAGGCTATGTTAATGGATGGCCGGAGACAATAGAACAATGATTTTTCCCACGTAAACTTAGACATATCACAACTCTTGGATAAAAAAATATCTGTTCAAATAGGTTCGTATAAATAGGTAGGTACATATTATTATATTCGTTACTGGAATTGATTGCTGAAAGTCCTACGTAAAACTACGACTCTCAATTTATGACTCAATTAATTTTACAACACCTTTGGCATGTGATTAAACAAATAACATGCCAAGCAAGAATCGGGTCAGCCATTCATGAGGGTTTACACCCACGACAGAATACAACATAATTACGCTTTAATCGATAAAGCGACAGTACTTTTTATCCTACTAGATAAAAGATTATGTCAGGGGCCGTCCTATTGGAACACATAAATATATACGGTCGTCTTTGGGACGGTCTCTACTTACTCTTTCGGGAAATACACACGTGATGTGTTTCATTCTAATAAAAAGTTGGAATAAATAAATAGATATATTCCATAAATAATTGTAATTATGTTATTTATTTATTTCATCCGAATAAAAAGTTGGAAGCACTATAATTATTCATTAAACTATAATACTACTGCTACAGATTACTTTATTGAAATCTTCTAAACTAGTGGCTCTAAAGCATCCATCTCATAAGTCCTAATTAAACAATGCTGATCATACTTAGATACTAACTATGATCAGCATTGTCTTCAACTAATTTCCTATTGTAAAAGGGAGGAGAAATGGAAACCAACTCGAAAGAGGTCTAATTATTACGAAATAGGTACAAAATAAAAGCATTGCCAGCTTAGTGGTGGACTGCCTAGCCATAGGTCTCGAGTTCGATCCCAAGCACGCAGCTCTGAGATTTCCGAGGTTAGACACTAACCATGAAAAGAAGAAGTAGTAAGAAGTTAGGGCTCATTTATGTACTCGTAGAGCCAGCATCGTGTTTACAAACAACTAAGAAGCCGCTACGCGCCAGCGGCCTCGCTGCTAACAGGCAAGTCCGAGAGAAAGGCGCTTTCCCGCAGTTAAATCCCGCACTTACTAGACCACTCAATAATTATTTATTTTATCACTAGATAAACATAGATGATTATCTACTAACACAATACTTTCAGTTACACTCCAAAGAAACTGCCTTAGCGCTATGTATATTTACAAGAACATATACCCTTTTTAGGCATACTAAACCGACGACACATAACCTAAATTAAGTCGTATTTAAACAACAGCTTTTCTAAAACCAAACTTGCTACTATAGTTAATGTGTAAAATAACAAAGCTTTGAGTTCCAGTCACGATGGTGACGGGCCGCAGACCTACATGTTACGTGTTTAACATTTATTCAAAGAGAATAACGGAAATTATCATACCGGTGGGGGCTCCGACGTGCTGTACACTTCAGATGGTGGGTACTCCGGTTTCATGGTGATAGTTGCCATGGAGTCTGGTTGATGCTCCTTCTCCATCACGCAATTTAATTTTCACAAAAAAAAAGTTAGAGCCCAGGTATTGTCGCGCGCGTAATGTTGGACGTTCGATGTAGAAGTGCGCGCGAGTGAACGGCGCTTCACGGCGTAGGCGCAGGCGTCGTCGCTTCAACGTGGTGGGGACACTGCCATAACGCATTCTCTTATTATGACAATAGACCTTAGAGGTGATTGCTAAGAAAACAGTAAAGAAACTGTAAAAGTCAAACCAGACGACATAAGTTAAGTAAAACTTTATTTAATTTTTTCTTTCTTAAGACTTAAATTGGATGTATTCTAGCGACAACAAGCATGTAGTAGGGGTTAAATTAATGACAACGTATAGTATAGGTGGATCTCTCGCAAGTTTTTTTCATTAGTTGGCATTTAGATACAACATAGGCATGTCTTACAATTGTTTCCTCAATCCTATTTACTTACTAGTAGGATAGAATGCTCTTTGATACTCAACTCTACAGTCCGCTGCTGGAAATAGGCTATGGCTTCCCCAATTGCAGGGCTCATCCACACGCGGATTCACAGTTTTGGGCTCTGTGGGCACAACCCAAATTGAGGTCAAACAGAACAAAAATGATCGTGCTCATCACACAAACATTCTTCTAGGGTGGGAATCAAACCCACGACCTCTGGCATAGCAGCCAGGGCCACTAACCACTAGATCAACAGGCCTGTCAAAGTAGTACTTTATTATGGATGGGATATAACAATCGAGTTAAATTATTACCTGTAAGTTCTACTACATCAAAAACTACCACGTAGGTACTCTAGTATTGTATGTAACATAGAGACACGCAGCGCTTTAGTTCTGTTTAAAATGTTGTATTTTGTATCTTTCAAAATCAATGCATTTCAGTAAGTAGTTTAGGTTAGGTAGTTAGGTTAGCTATAGGATAGGTAAAGGAAAGGATAAAGGAAGTGCAGGCGCGCGGCGAGCGACCCATGTAGCGACACATGGAGTTGCGTCGGTCGTAGCTGCTCGAGGTCCTGGTGGTGGAATGCCGGGACATGCTTTCGCGCCCTACCATCGAGGCGGTCCGGCCGGTGCTTGAGCGCTGGCTCGGGAGGAGGCACGGCTCCCTGTCGTTTCGGGTGACACAGATACTTTCCGGGCACGGTTGCTTCGGAAAGTACCTGTGTCGCATAAACAGGGAGGCGGACGCCCAGTGTCACCACTGCGTCGACTGTCGGGAGGACACGGTACGGCGCGGCATACGCTGGCAGAATGAGCCGCTTGGGAGGAGCCGCGCCGTGCCCTCGTCTCTGGAGTAGGCAGTGACTTGTCGCTGCCGGTCGTGATCGAGAGGATGGTCGGCAGCGTCGAGTCCTGGGACGCGTTGGTGTCCTTCTGCGAAACAGTCATCTCGCAGAATTTTAAGGAGGCTGCGGAAAAGGAGAAGGAGATTACCTCCACTCACCCTGCCCGCAGCAGACGCACCTCTTCCAGCCCCCCTGAATTGGTCTTGGGCGACGGACGCGGGGATGTCCGCCGCCCCCACGTACATGGACCCGAGGTGGCGGCGCGTCGTGTTCACGCGAGCCCCTTTTAGACGTCGCGAGGGGAGTCTAACACCTCACTCCCCTCGCTGACTTGGTGAGGCCCGCGGGGCCGGCACCAGCCGGGAGTCGCGGAAGTATCTTCTGTTCCCGTGACCCCCGGCGCAGGTGTGAGAAGGAACACGGGGTGGTTTTTGTCAGTAAGAGTCTGACAGACCCCTCCGCCTCCCCGGGCGGGGCACATCCATGAGGATTTTCCACCCCTCAAACAAAAAATTGGTTTGGTTTTACTTTACATTCTACCCAAAAATAGGCTAATTCAGGCAACATGATAAATGTATTGACGATTTATAAGTTGGGCGCTCGGGGTTAAAAGGTTATAGGTAACCGGGAGCCGTTAAAAGGTTAAAGAGCACATGAGACTCGCTAAATAAAAAGTAGTACCCACCAGTTATTATTGTTTTGGATCTGTTTTTGTCACCTTATTAAAAATATGTATAGCTCTCATATATAAAATTCTCGTGTTTGTTACCAAACTCCTCCAAAACGGCTTAGCCGATTCGTTTGAAATTTCGTGTATATTCAGTAGGTCTGAGAATAGGTCGTAAACTATTATTTTTTTAAAGGCGGAACGAAGCAAGCGTGAGGATGCCCACACACAACCCATTGGGTTGATAGGTCATTGTTTAGGTATATTCAATAGTTGTAAAAAGCGTTGTCCACGTCTTAGATTTTCTGTTTAGACGTCTGATTGATAATATAATAGCACTTGCGTAGGTACTATTGTATTTAGGTATGTGTGTTGTCCCATAATGCTTAATTTACTGCTTTGGTTTGGAGAACCGACCTAAGCGACGGTCCCAATGGTCTACTTTGGGGATCAGGACTGTCATCCAGGGTGCTTTCAACAAACTTGTCTGCGGTGGAACGTTAAAAAAATTCGAGAGAGATTTTACCGGTTACTGGGCGATTAGCTTTATAACATTTAAAACAAGGTTCAAAAACAATTTAGAAAAAACGCGAATAAGCCTACTAGCCTATCAATTGTTACTAAGTAGGTAATCGTACTTTTTGTTAAATCATATACTTAGTTACAAACACCTTAGAACTCTGTAGGTAGGTATAAGTACTTTTTGAATCACAAAATCTATTTTTCAGTGTTAGTGTCGCCATCCGCAGTAACAAACCTAACTAATTGTTTGCAGATGCGGTAACTAGATGGCGCATGTAAAATAAGACCTATGATATAGATATAAGAGATATGACACTGTCCCACTCCTGCTTACCGTACTACGGCAGACAGTGCAAAGTCAGTTACCACTGATGAACCAGATCTATAGGGGGCAGTTTTCATTCATTTGGCTGATGTTGCTAGTTTTGGTAGGAAGTGTCAAGGACTATTTATGTTCGAGGTACCTACTTTGCCGCGCGGCAAGGTTCGTGTCCCACAAGGCATTAAAGTTCCTAAAGTACAGTACAGTACTTTTTTACATATCCGGAAACAATATTTAGCTGGCAGAGTAAGGCCTCTGAACCTGAATCGAGGACTCATTTTTACAGACCCATGATATTTTTACGAACGCCATATCCAACAACTACCCACAATAAAGAGTAGAAGAGAAAAAAGTCCATCACTAATTGAATTTTCTTTTCAAGATTTTTTACCACGTATAACAGCCGCGTAGCCAGCACAGCGCGCGCAGCGTTGCCTTATAACAGTTCTTTAATTTCTGCCAGCCAAACCGCGGACGGACATGGGAAACTGTAAGGTTTCCTTGTGAAATGCATAACCCCTAAAGATTAATTTACAGCGTTCATGGAAAAAAACGGACACAAGAACATAAGTTAAAACACTTATTTGACTAGCTAAAGAAGTTCTTAGCTCCTATTATTTTTTAAAATCTTACTCAGTATGATTAGTTTCTTCCCAAATTCGCGATTGATAGGGCTTGGGTGACATTTCCTGGCGCCCATTGTATTTTGAAACAAATCGTAATGGGTTTTTTAATAAACAAAAATACTTTTGCACATAATACAAATTTTATATTTAATAAGTCAGTTTCAGTAATTACCATAATACAATTATATTACAACTGCTTAGTCTGGCTCTACATGTGAACATTATGATTTATGATTAAGCCAACTAAACCAAAGCTGTGTACTAATTCTAACTTGATATAATATAAAATAATTGATAATGCAATTCAATTGAAATAATAATATTATGCTATATTACAATTTTACTTTAGACTAGCCATTTAATTTATAATAGGATATTCGTAAAAGATTTATTTTTATAATAAAATATTTCACAATAAATTAATATGACACCATGTATCAATTTTATTAAGTATAAAATACTTTTACATTTTTTTATAAACAAGAAAATCAAAGTTCATTCCAGAAATTGAAACTTAACAAATGCATTACGAAGAAAAACTTTGCTTGACATTGAGAAAATCTGATTAAGAATTAAAGCTAATTAACAACACTTAAGTACATATTTATTCAAGAATCTATACTTACTAAATCACATTTAATGTGCATGTTTACATGACACAACCGAATAATACAATAGCCTGGAAACCATAGCGGATCCAGGAAGGGAGAACTAAGGGCATCAAGCTATTTCTCAAAAGGGCTTTCTTACTGACAAATCTCAAAATCAACTTGAATTTGTTTTTTTTTTAATTAGAAAAAATGAACTTAATTTTTTTTGTACGACACTAAACTACGAACATCACCATTTTTATCTTTTGGTCGTATACTTATTTCATTTTCAGATTCCTACATTATGAGTTTCATCGAGGGCGGTATCTAAAATGTTTGAGCTCGCTTCGTTAGTTCTTGCAAGCTTTTGTGCGTAAGTCGTCTTAATTGCATCTGTATCGAACTGTATAATTGTTTCAAGAAAATTTAATTTAAAACATATGCGAAGTAAGTACTAACATTTTTGAGCTTGCTTTACTCGCTATTGCATTATAAAAACACTTCGATTATGGAAAGTCCATACAGTAACTATTATTTCTGTACAAATGAGCAAAAGAAGACGCAACACGAGATGCAAAAATATTGGAGCTTGCTTTGATCGCACTTGCATACTATATGTATGTCGCTATTTTAAATAACCGTTAATTCATTTTTACAGTAGAGTAAAGATTTTTGTTAATTCACGGGACGGAAATTCTTAATATACATGTCTCGAAAGGGGCCAGCGTGTAAAACTCGCACTACGTTTTGTAGATGAAGTGAAAAATAAAATATACGTTTTTCTAGTTTTAACATTCACGAAAACTACATTCAGCCGATTCAAAAACCCTTAGAACTAAACATCTTGGATCCGCCACTGTTAGCAACATAAATAAGCACTGATGCTCAGCTTTACACCGCCTTGACATGAAAATGGCGATGTAAAATCAAATCAGTACTGACGTACGTGAAGTGCTTTTTATTAGAGTAGAACTAGGATTTTTCTGCAATTATAAATAAAAAGACGTAAATCTTTGGCGCCCACTATTCCGTCATTAATAATACTCTAGTTCTTTCTCAATACTCAAATATATCACGTTTTTGACTAACATGTAATACTCAATAGGAATCAAAAATACAATTATGAACACTACACAAACTATACAAGTATTAACTAATCAAATTTGAATATTAACTAACAATTAATGATTATACATATTAAAATATTTAATAGAATGTTGCTAATAAAGTAATGAAAATAAAATTGTACCATTGTCACTTATACCTTGTTAACCAACCTATATATGTAGATTATCGTACATAGTGTAGGCCTACGAAATCAAACGATTTTTGTCGTTAATGTAGCTAGGAAAACCGAGTCGATCTAAGATTCGTAGGGTGTATTTTCGAGCGTTTAACCGCCGTCATTAACTTTCCCTAAATGTTAATGAAAGATGATGATGATGATGTTGCTGTTGTTAATGATTTAATGCAATAGTACCAGAATCATGAAATGGCTGAAATATTCCATTAGATACATTATTTTCCTATAATATCCAGGAAGGAAATATCGGCGGTTGAAAGGCTCGAAAGTTCACCCACGCCCTAACGCGAATACTTGACGTAAACATCAATTCGTACGATTTTTAAATTGAATATACAACTAACCTATAGCAATTAGGTGTAAAGTTACGAGGCAAGCACTATTAGTACTATCCATATTATATGAATCAATGAATTAATATTATATTCGAAACAAATACTTTCAATTTTACGAATTGACATTACGATTACGTCAACTAACTATTCCTGCTAGACTAACTATTCCTGAGTAGTCTAAAATTCGCCCTTCCGATATTATATCGCATGTAATATTTATCATTATATCAAAATGACTAATGCCGTGCTGAAATTCGAATTCTTGTGAGCAGTAGCTAGACTAAAAACTACTATTCTGGCACACTGTAATGGTAAAAAATTACCTAAAAGTTCTTATTAATATAAATTTGACTACATTTGCAAAATTACGTACCTACGTAAGAATGAATTATCAACATTTTAATAAACCAAACTAAAGTGGACAATTAGACAAAGTTATTTATTATGAAATCGCCTTTGAACTACAAATATCGCAAGGGCGAGAATTAAGACCTACTCAATTTTATCGATCGTTACTGTCGTCTGTTTAATAATAAGAAGAATTTATATTTATAAATTCTTCTAACTCAACAAAATATGAAAGCACCAAGCCTGTTTAAAACAAAAACGATCCACAGTGGCGATCGACAAAATACGATGTTGTGTTGGGTTGCTTACACATTTACCTACTTGATTACGTGTCAATCGACAAAAATTTTGCAAATCTGTATGCACCTGCAAGCTATTTGACTAAGGTTTATATTGCAGTAAAGTTTACCGACAATATGAATAGCAGTAAAGTTTACCGACAATATGAATTGCTACTTAACATAACGGCAGGCATAAAGGAACCTGCTAAAGACATCAGCGGGGAAATTGTGTAACACACGATCGAAACCAACGCCTTTCATTTTGACAATGTGACAGCATGCATTGCGATATTTACGTTGTCTTGAAAACGACTCGTTCAAAGATATGGAGCAATGTATTAGGTATTAAATTCTTTCGAAGTGTCGAAGTGTGATAGAAAGTGTGTTACGCATGTCCCAAATTAGCTATTAACATAAAAAAAATTATACTATATCAGTGTATTAATGTAGATATGAAATGTTTGTCAAGTTGAACTAAAGGTTGTGAAGCCCATCTCTAAATGGGATCAGCAACATTTATACACCTCTCTGTAGGCTGGTATGGGAATTTGATTGTGAGCTTTGCTGCAGACTCTCCTCTTCATCAGTTTCCCGATCATTCGATATTTTTATTGCCTGATACCACTGGTTGGTAAGATCCGTCATTTGGCTTTTACAATCTTTTAGCTCCTGGAATAAAACGTAAGCATGTAATAAAATCTATAAGTTCTGTTCAAACTGAGGCAAAAGGGTTCGGACCTTTTGCTATGGAAGCTGGCACATATCGCCTTCATTTTATATATTTTTCGAAGTATAATCGCCTATGAGTGTACCTACCTGTAGTACACCCACATTTTGCCAGTTTTTATTTAATCCCATTTAATTGCCTATACCCATCAATTGGGAAGAAATCCATACTTCGTGTTGCCACTGAGAAATTCCAGATGGATTAAGCCAATTACACTTTATCAAACCTGGTGATCGAAGCCCAGAGCCTTATGCTCAGCAATAACGGTTGCGATAAATAGACTGGCGAGGCAGATAACTTAACAAACAAGAATATCAAGAATATGGTACTCTATAAACGTTAACAATGCAGGAATAACATGTGTATACGCATTTCATTGCATTCAAATAATACATTTTTAATGTTAATTTCCATAGAGTTCACATGACGATGTTCATCTCCAAATGGATTGGAAACATGACGTAGATCACTCAACTATTGGCCAAAAAGGAGCTAAATTAAACAAGATATAAACATCAGTTTGTACCTGGTGTGTAAATCTCCTGGTGAAGAATGGCGTCAGATACTTCATATCTAATCTCACGAAACCTCTTAGCCGCGTTGCGTGTGAATAATTAACCTAAAACATTAAAGATATAATATTAAAGTTCATGTTTAGAAAAGTACCAGATTTCTTGGAAATCTATTCTTTTCTATACACATATTATTCGCATAAGTTTGACAATTATTGGCCTAGATCATAAAAGTCAAATGCAAAAAAAAAGCGGACAAAGAGCAAGTCGTCTTTCATTGGTATCTTGTTAACATGTTGGGCCATTTTTAATGTTAAGTAGGTATTTTTTTAATTCTGTTTAGTACCTAGGTACCTACATTGCAGTTGGTGGCATTCAAAGTAAAATTTCTCTGCCACTCATCAAGTTATTATGTTTTTATTTTTTATTGATTCAGACAGTCAAGTATTGACCCAAAGGCATGCGCGCTCGTGTGTGAGTAACGCGGCGCGCACACGGAGCTTGCATGACGATCTAATATGGGGGACGCCTAATTCACTTGCCCTAATGATATAAACCCTTTGTATGTATTGTTACAAATAGTTCAAAATGAAAAGTAGCCTGTCACTGCATAGCATCGGTGATAAGTTCATAATTATTAACACAATTAACAAAAATGCGTAAAAAATATTTGGACCATTTGTGCACTAATGAATAGTCGACCTCGTAATTGCTATTACACCAACCATTGTATAGGTATAACACAGTAATTACTTTACATTCCGTGGATAGGCAAACTGGCTATACCTAACACTATAAGAAAAAAGCTTTTAAAAATGCCGTTGGTCAGGTCATTCACATTTTTTAGGGTTCCGTATCTCCAAAGGAAAAAATGGAACACTTCTAAGATAAGTCTGTCAGTCTGCCTTTCTTTATTTCGGGGATGCGTGAAGGTATCAGGTTGAAATTTAAACCGTATGCTCAAGTCTACGGAACCATGAAGTTGTGAAAAAATCATACGGCCGTTTATCAGCAAAGAAACGCATATTTCGACACTCTCAAGGGAATCAAAATGCATAGGGTACTTCACTATGAAACATGGCAAGTAGCGTCGTTATGAATCACAAGTACAAAGAAAAAGTCTTAAAACTATACAAAATAGCGGTCTATGTTTTTATAGAGGGTTGAAATTTGTCAGACAAACTACTTGTAACGACTATCAAGACCTACAAATAGCAGCCGGGACCAACGGCTTGACGTGCTTTTCGAGGCACGGAGAGGTCTTGATATGTATTTTATGGTCAGCTATCCACGGACCGACCATGCAAGAGTAATTTAACATTTAATCAACCAGTGCGGCTGTTATTTTATAACCACGAGCCCTCCGACTCATCGACAATTTTTATTATTTTCCCTCACCTCTAACTCCTCCTCTGTTATCTCAGATAAATGTTCCGAGTCTATGGCTTGGCCCCACTCCCTTGTTTTAGATAAACTGACTTCCTTCTGCTTACGTAATGATCTCGAACGCTTCGTTTTTTTGTTGGCCTGTTAAAAAGTAAATAGGTACATTATTTTTTAATTGGAAAATGGAATTATTTTGAGTGTTATCGCGATATAGAATGGCCTTTTAATTTCACAGATAAATATCCGCATTAGTTAAGAAATACGCTTTACCTATAGTTAGCATTACTTTGGAAAACATTTTGTTATGAAAATAACAAGTACCTAGGTATGTTTATTGATAACTCTTTATAAAAATAGTGTAGATAATTTCATAGCCGCGTTGAGAAAGCTGGCCTGGAATCAATTGGTATAGAATAACTTAATTAATTTAAATATTATGTAGGTAAGTACCTAGGTAAGCACTTACCCGCAAAAACTTTAACAATGGCATTGTAGATCCACCGAAGAATAAAGTCGTGAATAGGACGATTATTAGCGTTGTAGTTATAATCACATGTCGAGTTTCGTCGGAGAATCCGAGATGAAGTGATAAAGCGTAGGAGATTGCTCCTCTTAGTCCTGTAAAATGCAACAGGAACATAAATTATCTTTGATAGTTGTATGAAATTCTCGTGTCACGGTGTTTGTTACAAAACTCCTCCGAAACGGCTTAACCGATACTTATGAACCTTTGTGTGTATATTCCAGTACCTACCTAGGTCTGAGAATAGGACGTACATTAAAGGAAACCAAATCAAACTAATAAATTGATTCTAAAACGGAACAAAGTTTGCCGGGGCAGCTAGTTATGTAAAAAAACCATAACACTCCTTTTTTGGGCAGTCGTGTAATTAAGGTCGAATTCGGATTGTGATCGTTCAGAAGGTCTGTTCAGCATCTGCCATTCGTAGATTTTGGCAGTCGTTTCGGGTAAAAGACTGACAATCAGTCTTACATAAAGGTATGGCACTCAGCTGTAACCGGTTACACTGTAAACTAACCCTAATATAGGTAGTTTGGAAAAGGCAAGGCGGACGATCATGTCCAAAATACAGAATAATTAGGTATAAGAAAAATGCCGCATTAGTATTTGTTCCGGAAACTGCGCTAACGTATCCGATACTGCTAGAAGGCAGCTTTATATATTTCTATAACCAATTTGTATCTAACAACGGCTGATTTGATTTAAGTATGTAGAACTTGTACCCATATACAGGTACCTCAATACGTCGTCAATTATGTAGACCCGGCGAGAATCGGTCAAGGTAATACCTTCTCTTATTCATACATTTTGGTATCTACATGTGCACTAAAGTAAAACTTGTTAATATTTCGGTATTTAAGCAATATGTTTGAGTACCTAATAATCGTTGATACAATTGTAATTTTTGCAGGTGATCGTTTCTTTTAATCGTGGTGCATGCTGAATAAACTATAAGTAGGTACAGTCGGCAATTCGACATCATTCTTAAGTAGCTTACCTGAGCGCTTTACGACGTTTGAAAATCATGCCTACTAAATTATACCTTTAAACCGCCTGATTTTATATCAATTGCCGTGTCCCCACTGTCCCCAGGCTACGCCCAACTTGCCTATTTTGGGTAGAATGTGAAATAGAACCAAGAAATCAAGTTGGTTGGTTGGGTTATTTTGATCGTATAAATACGATCAGGCGGAATGGACCCGAAAATAGTTGTCTTACTTAGACGGTTAACGGGTTACACATTACTGGTTGAAAGTATTGAAACAATCTAACTGTGACATAGAGAATTAGGCCTTGTCGTTATGACGTGCTAGTGACATTCAACCTTGGGGTGATAAGGATATTACCTACGAGATCGGCTATGTTCGTATTTAGTTCCATACATCTCAATTATTCGTCATATAAAGCATTCATAGGTAGGCAAAGTTAAAGCATGAAGTACTTACCACTAAACCACATGATGAACATCATTTTCTTAGTTATCTTATGTTCACGGAATTTATTGCAGAGTAAAGCAAGTGGGAAGATATTAGCAGCTCTACCAACTAAACACATGACTATACTCCAAACTACCAGAGCAGGTTCCACTCGATGTCTAAAGCTGTAATACACAAATATTTTAAAGAATTAAACACATATTTTCAACTTATTTTACTTGCACCTTAGTGATCAATGATTAAATACCTGAATATAGCTAATCCCAAGTAAGCAAACACACATGTTTCAGCAATGAAGGCCAGTGTTCTCATAGTTTGCTGCATGGTGACCTGCGTCACCGTTGATAAGTTAAAATGTGTGTAATGAGACATTACTACACCACAAAATAATATTGCCATTATTCCTAAAACAAAATATGGTTAATTAAAAACACATAACAACTAATTTACAAACTGATTAAACACAACTATTATTATGATAATAATATGAATAAATAACATAATTACCTGACAGATGAATACCTTCAGCCAGAACATATGGAGCGTAAGTGAACACTAACATCATACCAAATTCGAGAGATGGATTTTTTCGAAGATCAACATGTTTTAATAAAAGTGCACTAACAAGTGCAAACAAGACTCCTATGCCCGCTGATGCAAAAAACATTAACCAAAACCTATTGATTGCAGAAAGAATTGCTTCCCCAGTGGACATGAGAGGATCATTTGAGTCCAAAACAGCAGTTGTCAAAACAATTGCGATAGCATCATTTAGTATGCTCTCTCCAAACACTAACATGTTAAGAACGGGATCTACATCAAGAGCATGGAAGATTGCCACTGTAGCTACAGGGTCCACTGCTGATATCAGCGAGCCAAAAGCAAAAGATTCAACAAAACTCAGTTTGTACACTACTTGGGCCAACCCAAGCAAATATATACCAGCACCAATCACAAATGCTGATATAGCAGTTCCAACTATTGCAAATAATAAGATTGATCCAATGTTTTGGAAAAAATTACCCTTGTGAAGATTGTAACCTGATTCAAAAATAATGGGAGGCAACAGAACTAGGAAGAAGGCGGTCGGTGAAAATGCTTCTTCCTTTCTCCAGTTTGCAATGTTTTTGATGGACATCAAGTTGATGATCATACCAATTAACGCACCAAGAAACACTATTACCACACTCTCAGGAAGATATGAGAATCCAGTTTGAAGCATTAGGTGAATCAGCAAAATGCCTAGTGCCAGCACACATAATACAAAAAATATGGCCATGGAACTGTTGTGTTCATCTTCTGCTGAGCTCTTTTCGGGTAATGGTGCTGCATCAGAGGGACTTACAACTGAGGCATTTGGAATAGCTGATGAAGATATATTTACGAGCGTTACTGATAATATTGAAGATTCCTTGTCACTCTTTTCTGTAGAAATATTAACACTTTCAGTAGAGGAGCTTGGTGTTGAATTCACAGCTTGACTATACACAGGCGATTCACTAGAACTAGGATCACTTGGATTTGGTATACTAGCTCGCTTCGACCTTGACCGACCAATTTCGTAGACACTGTTGTAATTGGTGAATACTTTTCCTTGCAATGTAGTTTGTGGTTTAGTAAATATCGACTTTGGATTTCTCTGTTCACTCGATGTAGACGTTGACTTAAGGTGTTCTCCGTAACAGAAACTAATCAAACATATAATGCCGATCCAAAACACGTCTTTTCGAATACAAGGCATTGTAAAATATTAATTTACACGCAACAAAACTTAGTAAACTCTTCTCGATAAGTAATAACTTCGAACTGTATTTAGACACGTTGAGTTGAGTGTCTCTGACGGGCACTCTCTGTTCTTGTTTGTATTTGTTGTTTTGATTAGGAGGCAATAGAAAAATTCTAATAATTTAAGCCTCTGACAACTTTATAGGCTGAAAAACAGACAGCTGATGAGCTGAGTAGATGACTGAACACTTGGCTGACTGAATGAAGGCTGGCTGACAGCTGACACTGACAGACATGACTAAAATGACGAGTTTGACCACTTTGACCACAGAATATACTTTCATTTCCTTACGGACCTTGGACCCCCACTCAAGACCCACTAGACCTTAGACTATACAGGTTGTCTCATTCAAATGGGTCAGTATGGGAAAGTCTGAAACTATAAGACATACGAAGATCTGTTCTGAGGAACCATGTCATCGATTTTAATAAAAAGAGAAACTGCATTCATACATTTTAAAAAACATCTGTACTCCGTTCGGGAATCGAACCCGGTTATTTTGAAAAAAAAACCTACACTACTTCTATTTAGATATCGATTGTGTAGGTCTTAAGCAGTAAATGTCTGTATGAAACGTGATGTCTAAAATGAATAAAATGTATTGTTTCCACATACTTTAATTTACTTTAGTAGGTGCTCGAAGTGACCACCGCCTTTTTGGTTAATGTCCTTGCAATAATCGAAGAATGACGAATAATGATGCACTTAGGTGTGTGTGGGTGTCAAGAAGATATCTACACACCAAAAAACTAATGAAGATTCAAATTAACGGGACGACTAGTGAAGTTTGTTTTACTTTTCGTCATTTGCGAATGATATCCAAAAATTCTATTGTGAACTTGTTAATTGTTCTTCGTTTAAATTATGTTAAACAATTAGCATTACGCAGCAAAACGAAATCTGCAGGAACCCAACAAAACTGAACAGTATAAAGTAATTCCATGCATGCAGCATGTGTAACATTTTAAAGGAGTCTACTGTCTATGGTTTATGACATTGTAATGTTATGAACATGACGGCCATGACGTAAACAAAATAAAATGTCCAATTTATTATCAGCAAAATAAGCATCAAAGCATACGATTTTGTTTTTTTACATGATTCTTACATATCGAATAGTGTTATGATAGTGATTTTCGTTCCTATGTTATCAAACAACGTTGTGAAATTACTAATTAGCACAGGAGCCCTACTTGTAAGTATCCATAAACAAAGCATCCTTCGAAGAACGCAAAATGCGCCACTGCTCAATATTATTGCTCATTGATTTGCAATGTAATAGTTATGTTGAATTATGTACGAAGAAAGGAAATATAATTTAGAAGTATCCTTAACCTCCTGCAACATTTATTTATTTTGTTTACATAATATAGTGCAGGTTATATTGATGATGCATTCTAGAACAATGAGAAAACGGTCCTTTAGTTAGAAACTGTAAACAGATTGTTTACTTTAATGATATTATTTGTATAGAAGTTAGAGCTTAAAATAAAAGAAAGTAGCAAATACAAACAATAAATTGCTAAAAATAATATCATCATATTTCGTGCATGCTGCTTGTTAAGTTAATCTAAAATAACACCCTTTAAAAGTACATATATTATACGACTTGTAAAATAAGACTGCCAAGCTTAGATATAGCACCAGACATTCAGGGTTGTTGATGAATGCTGTAATATGTATGGTATACTACAGTATACCATAAAAAAAAACTTATAAACACCATAAACAGTTATATTTTTTGTTGCAGTACTTGATACCATGAATAAAGAAGATATATTGTTAGGATTGGAAATAGAACGACTAGAAATAGAACCACTAAAAATCAACAAGAATAAAAGTAATGTTAATCCATTCACAAGCCTACAACAGAGAAGAAATTTTCCCAATATTACCAGCGTCCTTCCTAAGGATACACGATGCTGCTGTTCCTCTCAAAAAAGAAATAAGTCAGGAATCCACAAAAAGAAAAACAGCAAGATACTCAAAGAACCAGTACTGAATGTATTTAAGAAATGTGGTAATGTTTATAAATTGGAAACAGATAACTGCCAAGAATCAACAAGAAAAAATATGTCTGATATTGAGAGATGTGACCCATTAAGTTTATGCACACTTGTTGATAACTGTAACCAGCTATCAATATCATCTAATGCTAATGTACAAAATGTTGTCACTGATGAAAACAGTGTAAGTAGATGGTGGAAGCATGATGTGACAAGTTCCCAGGAGCACAGAGAACCCAAACCACAGAGTAGTAGAGCTGGTAGCTGTTCTCAACAAGCTCTGAATCCACCCTGTGATGTCACCATTGATGAGCTAGCAAGTTATTTTGAAACTTTGGTGCACATACCTAAAAAAATGTCATCTATGGCTGAAATGATGTACATATGACACAATTGAAATAAAAATACATGAAATACCTACCAAAAAAATACCTTATCCCAAGAGCCTTACAAAAAATGATTTTCCAAGTTGCAGGCAGCAAAAACATATGGAATGTAGACTATGGACAATTTTACCCCTGTTTTTAGCCTTGCAACCATTTTTTAACCTCACCTAACCCTAGACTCCAGTTGCATTTTGCAATCCAGACATTCAGGTCTTACTATGTTAAAATGAAAATTGTCACCTTTGTTTGTAAGCTTTTATTTTTGATTTTAGTTAGGTAGGTATTTCTTTTGCTGTCATTCTTCCCTTATTACAAATGTAAGTAATAAAACAAAAAATAATTTAAGATTCAATGAATGTAAAAATATAGTAAATGATTTCTAAAAGTTAATTTTATTTCATTAATAAGGTGCATCCACACTAAAGTATTTTTTGTAGAGCAACATTTACCAACTTTCTGTAAACTTTTGTGACAATTGCCAACATTATTAAAATTTAGTACACAACAAACAACTTAACAACAACAACAATTACATTAACATTATTTTTTTTATTAGGAATCCTCACTTTTAAGTTAGATCTTGACTTGAAGTGAATCCAGAGTCCAGCAAATACAGTTTGCAAATTTTGTTAAACCTTGAAATAAAACCGTAAAAAGACACTATCCCGCATTGCTAATTATTATTGTTTGAATAAGAAGTAAGTAACAAAATTTGTGTTTTTACTTAAGGTGAAAGTGCCAGGGTAGCTGGTGAAATTCACTTTTTTTTTGTTTATTGCAATTTGCCGTTCCATGTCAAGCTTACTTACCTTGGATGTTGGAAAAAAATATGATTCGCGACCGTAACACGTATGTATTTACAGAATTATAATCATTATCTTTCTGTGAATTTCGTCAACAATAACATGAAACTTAAGAAATGTAATTTATTTAAAACTCTCACAATAAGTAGGTAGGTAACTAAGAGATAATATCATGCATTCAATGGGTTTATTATGAACTTAGAGGGTTGTCTACTCTGTCTGGTACCTCGGTCGTTTCTAACTTACAGCACTGTAGTCTTCTGTATTACTAGAGATGGCACCTCTCTAAACTTACATGCACTTTGGTCTTTGGTTGACAGTTGTCACTTGACTTGACTTGACAGACAAGTGGACAGTCGAGTTTGTATTGTTGTTGCATATTACTTGACTACTTGAAAACAATAGTGAATAGATAGATTGAATACAATATTAGCTGTGGTGAAATTGTCGTTCCGTTTGTAAATTGTTTCCATTTCATTTTTACTAAATGATGAACTTTGTCTACTATTCTATCTAAGCAACTTTCTTAAAAATAATATTCGAACAACGACAAAATAATGGTAAATGTTAGCGCGGGTTGTTGGTATAGCATATTCTTGGATGCTTATACTTATTCCACTAATTATTTGATTTTTACTATATCAGTGATCTTTACTTCTATAGTATTAATATGGGTTTATGAAAAACCTCAATTTTACAAGGTATTGTGATCTTTTGAATACCTACCTATTTAATTTTAATTTTATTGTTATCTAACATTTCAGTCTGTTACTAAAAATAGGCATTATTAGCAGGTATATATTGTTAAAAAATTTGATTGCATTAACACATTACTTTACGGTAACTAAAATAACCATAGCAGCTACGACGGTCTTCATTCTCAAAACGTCACCCATGGATTAGCACCTTTTAGTTCCACTTTTGAGAGTAACTTTCTACTTAATGAAATAGGTACCAGTTCTGGCAATTTATTGCAGTAAAACATTAAATACTTCACTACAATACCCAGGCCAACAGTGACTAGTAAAAGGGATTCCAAATAATATTGATGGAGTTGGGTTTCATTATTAACAACTTTTTTTGCAACACTGTATCATTCTACTAAATTATTTATCGTTTTTACACAAGTAAAAGTGTCTCTAACTCTGCATAACTCATAACATGCTGTGTTGTCCTGGACATCTAATAATTAAATAAAGGAAATTAGCTGTTTGAATTTAACTGCAGTATTCTTAATTGAGTCATCATTATCATTTATATGGTCTCTTTTGAAGTATGTATATTAGAGTATGCATACAGTTCGACAGGATGCATCTGAATACCAGTGTTTTAATTGGAGCAACTGCCTGTCGGACTTCCAGAACCCAGTTACTGGGAAATACAATACTAGTTAATTATACTGCTTTTCAGACTTAGGTATCTGACTACCCTTATACAATTTTTTTTCTAGCTTATTTTTAAAAGGAGCAAGCATTCAAATATTATTAGCCCAATAGAAAGTAATGAAGAACTTGAAACAAATTATAGTACATCATTATTGGATGACATGTCTAATAACCAAGAAATAAAAAAAAACCTAGAAGTTGTTGACCCAGAACATGAATTGAATCTGTTTAAATCTTGAACAATGATAATCAGCATACTTTGTTGAAAGAAGCGGAACCTGCAAGAAACAATATGGAAGCTACCAAATTTAACTCCTTCACAAGTAAGTTTTAGGTACTGCATTTTAACATGTTGATAAAGCATTTACTTTTGTTAAAGGAGTTAAAACAACATAAGCGGGAAAAAATAGCACCAATCACTAAGTTTTGACATTTTTTTCTTTTAACAACAGTGCAGAGTTCTGTTTAGAATTGTTTGCTTCCATATTTCTTGAAAGCAGACCCAGTGTTGAGTGGTGGTTACATTTGTAATAAGTCTCATAATTTTACAAGAAGGTACTTATGCCAATTTTTCGCAAAAATCACAGCAGGCATGTTATGGTTATAGAATAGAATACTCTTTATTGTACACCATAAAAACTTACAAATTATAACTTTAAGTACTATATAGGGTGTTACAATGGGCGGCCTTATCGGTAAAAGCGAAAGTGAAGCGTGTTAATGTGAGTTTCATAACTGCAGCTTTGGAACACTGTCTAAGGAGCATATTCACAGGCCATACTTTGACTTTACTTTGCTTAACCCCTTGACATCGCTGCGTTTAAAATGCCCTTGGCGCCAAGCTTCGAACTAATCCCTTATATTCGTCTTGTAGGCACGACGCGTAGCATGCTGGGCACATTTTGGTTTGTTAGTGCCTATATGACTGGCAGTCAAATACCTACTTAATGAAACAGAAGTGCATACCAATATCAACATTATCTAAAAGCGATAGGTTCATGTTCGTATACAATAATAACTTGCCTGCAAAGCAAAGTACTGTCTAAGAATTTTGCCCTACATGTATGTGAATCTCATTCCCACTCCTCTTCTTCCACCTGGCGTTAATCCCGGCTATTGCCAGGGTCCGCCTTCCGACTGAGTTTCTTCCACTTTGCCCGATCTTCAACTTCCTTTTAAGTCAGCCCTTTGGCTCTCATGTCGGACTTACGACGTCCAGCCAGCGTTTGCGAGGACCACGGGACCTAGCCCCAAGGACAGCCACATACATGCATCTCCGACCAACGTACTCAATAGGGCGGCGCATGATGTGGCCATACCATCGCAGACGACACTCATGCAATTTTTCTCCCACGTCGCGGACACCAAAACTACCCCGGATGAATGAGTTGCGAATGCGATCGGATCGCGTTACGCATCTCCGTGACGCGGAGTTCCTGGGTGTGTCTGTTTTATGCTGGCCAACATTCACCGCCGTACAGGAGGACAGGCCGTATGATCCATTTATATATCTGCCCCTTGAGCTTCGGAGGCATTTTGCAGTCGCATACAACGTTACCTCGCGCCACTTCGCCCAAGCTGCGCCTATACGTGCTTGGACATCGTAATCCTCGTTGCCAGACTCGTGCAGCACGGATCCAAGGTACCTGAACTTATCGGACTTTGAGATCAGGTCCGAACCTATTCCGATGGTATTTGAATCCGTGCTGCCATAGGGCATGTACTCCGTTTTCGCCACATTTAGTCTCAGACCACCGTTTTCCAGCGTATCCTTCCAAATGTTGACCTTGCGCCCAAGATGAGATTTGTTCTGATTAACGAGGGCGATGTCATCAGCATACATCATTAGCCATGGAGGCTGATCTTGGATGTTTGCCTTTACTACATCGAGCACCACGTTAAACAAGAACGGGCTAAGAGCCGAGCCTTGGTGAACGCCAACAGATATTGGAAAGCCTTTGGATTCGCCAACAGCGGTCTGGAGTTCTGGACAGAGGACACGGAATCGCGGTACATGTCTCTGAAATGTCAATGAATCTCATTCCCACTATCAGGTAAAAAATATCCCTCCTGATCAGAAGGTCTAAGTAGCAAATTGTCCAACATCGCGAAACGACCAATAAGCAGTAGGTACTCACAACGGCTGAATGTAAATGCGACATGATGTCGCATTTTACGTCTACGACGAACATTCTTTTTTAGTATTCGATATCTTTTTAAATATCGAACATAATTATGTATCGCAAAAAGAGACAGCGCGGCCGCTGTAATTATTTCGACGTCTGCCATTGCCGAAACTTGAAAGCGAAGTGAGTGGTAGGGCAGTATGTAAACACACACTCCTCTCGATCCGGCTGCAGCAGTATTTAGGGAATTATTGCCGGCAGCGCGAGGGGCAGCGGCAGGGGCTGAATGTAAATGAGGTATAATATTACCTATGCAGGGACTGCAGGATGGATATGGCAGATAGACATTAAACTACACAATGTATACTATTACTAGTATTTTCTTTCCCTGTATAATCAAATATTGCAAGACACTATGTTTAGTATCAAGCGGTAAAATTATTTAATTGCTTACCTACAGAACTAAAAGATTTATTATACAGGGTGTCTCATTCAAATCGGTCAGTACGGGAAAGTCTGAAACTTAAGACATACGAAGATCTGTTCTGAGGAACCATGTCATCGATTTTAATAACAAGAAAAACTGCATTCATACATTTTAAAAAAACATCTCTACTGCGTTCGCGAATCGAACCCGGTTATTTTGAAAAAAAAACCTACACTATTTCTATTTAGATATCGATTGTGTAGGTCATAAGCAGTAAATGTCTGTATGAAACATGATGTCTAAAATGATTAAAATGCATTGTTTCCACATACTTTAATTTATTTTAGTAGGTGCTCGAAGTGACCACCGCCTTTTTCAATACCGCCTCTGGACTATTTATTGTGGGGTTACGTTAAGGACGAAGTATACAAAACAAGCTATGACACCGTGGTAGACCTAAAAGTAGCCATAGAGACAATTTTAACGCATATACACCACATGAAGATACAAAATGCATTTGTAAGATCGTTACCTAAACGTGTAGAACATTGTATTGAAAAAGGCGGTGGTCACTTCGGGCACCTACTAAAATAAATTAAAGTATGTGGAAACAATGCATTTTATTCATTTTAGACATCATGTTTCATACAGACATTTACTGCTTAAGACCTACACAATCGATATCTAAATAGAAATAGTGTAGGTTTTTTTTTTCAAAATAACCGGGTTCGATTCCCGAACGGAGTACAGATCTTTTTTAAAATGTATGAATGCAGTTTTTCTTGTTATTAAAATCGATGACATGGTTCCTCAGAACAGATCTTCGTATGTCTTATAGTTTCAGACTTTCTCATACTGACCGATTTGAATGAGACACCCTGTATAAAACCACTCAATTTAAAAATAAACTCAAAAACTTTTTATTGGAATAATGTTTCTATTTGGTTGAGTAAATTATGACTCAACGTTAATGACGTTAATTTAATTTGTTGTTGTGATGTTTTAAGTTAATTTATCTTTTGTTTTTGTTATTCACCAATTTGAATTTACTCAGAATTAATATTTATTTTTGTTAAAAAAATTTAAGTGACTAGATGTAGGTATTATTCCCATTTGCGTTGATATTGTTTTAAAATCTTCTGAACCAGTGACCGAAAAGTTATGATATTTGGTGACAAATTTGCGACGAATTTTTGTGTTATCAAAATTAAAATCCCTGATGGTGGCCCTGCCAGAGTGAGTGACACAACGTCTTCATACACATACGTCTTCGCATACATTTTACTCAGATTTATCGTCGTTTTAGCTTAAATGAAAAAGCTGTAAGGGAAGATACAGATTATTCAACGGAGTAAAAACCATGAATGGGAGGAGACTTAACTATTTAAATTCGTTTTTGGTGTAAAGCTTGAAAATACTAGGTAGGTCATTGAATTAGAAAAGCTATGGAAACGTAATTCTCATACAAATAACGCTTCAATTTTGGTTCCATTTACGCAAACAACTGACACACTATAATAGACGAAGCTAGTGCGCGATTGGGTGCATCAAGGTCACTGGGCGGAGTCAAAATGACAGCGAGCCGAGCGTGGATGGTGTTATGCAGTAGATACTTAGTTAAATTAAATTATTTGTGTATATTTAACAATGACTTTTTTAATGAATTCCGACAGAATATAAATGTAAATTATCTATATACAATACATACAAACAAATTATATTGATACTTCTATACTATTGTTTCTTTTTAATCAATACTCAATATATTTATTGCATTCCACAATGTGAACTTAGGTGGTAGGTACGTAAGGATATAATAATAATATGCATCATTGTGGGCCCTGTCGGGCATAACAATATAAAAATTAGGAAAATTACGAGGAGGGCTATTATAAATATTTAAAAAAATTATATTAATCTCTACTAATATTTTAGTTGACATTATTAAAGTGCTTGTGGAGTGTATTTTCAGCTTAGAGCTTGGTATGTTTATTCTATTTTTGTGTCGTAGTGTGTAGTGAGTCTGTATGTGTTCGCGTGTAGTAAACAGTTTTTGATTGTTTCTGACAAATTTGCACAATTCCAATATATATGTCGCGGCAAGCGATATTCTTGAATAATAAGTTGTGAAGTTGATTAACTTAGTACAGAGTCTATGGTGACCAGCGTGACGTTACTTGTCATTTGAAAATGGCGCGAATGTGTTTTGGTAATGTCACGTGGACAGAGTCGTGCTCGTGCGTGGGAGCTGGGCGGAGCTCAGATTGATTTGAGGCACCGACGAAGACACACATCCAGTACGAAACTGTCAGTTACCTAGATTTGAGTTGTTTTGTGATTAAGATTGTTAAGTGAGGTTATTACTGCAATAAAGATTGCTATTCTACGTTATGAACTCTGTACCACGAAACCCCCATCGGTGTCAGCTCATCGCTCAGCCATCGCTGGCGGCGACATAATAATATATATACAAGGAAGTGTTAAAATTTTATGTTCTTGAAAATGGGGTATGCAGGTCTTCTATGTAGTGTGAAGTGTTGGTGCATCTGTGCTATTTCCCCATAATATTACGCCATAGTTTAACCATGCGTATGCATAGGCATAATACGTAACCAGAGCAGTGGGGAGATTTGTTGTTTTTTTATTTCACTAATTAATATTACTATTTATTTAGCAAATCAACACGTCTTTTACATTTAAAAAAATATAGTCTATGTACCTAAATATTACTAGGCACATGTATATGTTATCACCTGGATAAGACCGTAGGACACCTTCTATCCCAAAATTCCTTAATCAGGTATTGGGTACGAGTAATTAGGTATAAATGCAAGATATATCAAAATTGGTTTAGAAGTTTTCAAGATATCACTTTAAAGCGGTCGATGAAGATAAATAAAATTCGGATAAAGTAAAAATATATTTATTGACAAATTAAGAATTTTAACAATAATAATTATTATTATTATGTGCCTGTTGTGTCCCATTACAGGGCAAAGGCTTCCCTTCCGTCCTTCCACTCATCGTGGTTTGTTGCAATGTTAGTTCAAACGAGTGTTAACAATAAGTGAAAGTGAAAATCATTTATTTCAATTTAATTTACAATAAACAAGGTAGGTATTTTTGAAATTTCTAACAGTAATTAGTAAGAAAGGTGAAGCTCAACGGACAACAGCCCATTCTAAATAGTCGCTTCTTATGGTTACTCTTTTTCAATAATAAATACCTAGGTATATTTTGGTACAAACTTCATTATAAAAATGACTTATAGTGACTTGAGAACCGTGTCACTACAATAAAAAAATACCTTCCTCGAAATTAATTAACTTGTTTATGTTTGTGAGCCTTAATATTCACGGAAATATTATTTGTTGAAACTCCGTCTTGTCCTACTTCTGGTTAAAATTGATACGTTAAAATTTTATTTAAACATTTAATGAGAACGTGGTAAGTATACTGGAATTACACGCCTTACCATATACTTGAACTTTAATACAATGTTAAATCTACTACTACTTTACTTCGTAAACTATTTTCTGATCTAAACAGAAGTTAATGACCATAATTTATTACCATTATTCTGTCTGCGGACGCAACCGTTCCTTCTTCTATGAACCATCTAAAAAGACCGAAAATAAGGTTAATGACGACACAAAAAATAGTAATAATTAAAATTAAACCTTTGATATGAAAATTATTTACCGTGCAAATAGGTACTGCAGATTTATTCAACAAGCGATTACCCTTACTCGACAGATACATGTCTTGAGCATCAAAATGTATGGAGCACACCTTACTGAATCTATTTGGTGCCCAATCTTCCTGTCTTCTTTCTAAACGAACAGCTTTTATCCACAACAGTCGCTTTAGTTCATTTTTAGGAAAGCTGAAAATATTACAACGACAATTAATCGGTAATTAGGTACTGTTTATATAATGTTCGTGTATTCAAAATAACCCACAAGCTTATGTTTGTCAAAAAATAAAATTGACTTATTTACAAAAACAAAAATCCAAAAAGAATAATTAATTGGGCTGGTTACGAGCACTTATTGCATAACACCGGCCACAATGAATTACTCGTTAGTGTTTTAATCACATTTGTATTTATTAGTATACATAATATTAAAATACTATACCCTAACCGCTTAATAACTCGCCAATAAGGGAAAATCCAGACACAATTTAGAATTGCCTATTTTTAGGCTGACTAAATAAACCTATTTTTTGGTTATAGTGTCAATGTCATTCAAATATTTGTTAGAACTGGTAAAACAGTAAATAAAAGGATTTCTTTTTACTCACCAATGAAACTTATTCCAGTATCACTTTTCCGCCTTTCTTTGCATTTTTTGCACCACTTTACTACACAAGAAGTCATTTTTTTATAATTCCACCAATGTTTATATCCAAATAATGAAACGTCAAACGCTTTGATCAATGCGACCTTCCGTCACTGAGTGCGCAGTAGACTAGTTCTCAAAAAAGACGTACTTTTAAAGCCCCGCCTACTTAGACGTACTATTCGTGGTGCCACTTTTTGAGTGCAATGCTGTTTCCATAGCTTTTCTAATTCAATGTAGGTAGGTACCTAGTATTTGCGCTTTAAAGAAAGCCCGTCGACCTACTTACATACAAACAAATACGGCGATATTTTTTTTCTCTACTTGTCTTACAAACATTTAAGTTTTACTATCTAAAGACCTCTCTCTCTTCTTTGCAGGAAAACGATACAGGATACGATTGCAATAGCGGCGGATTCCAACTACCTATGTATATTGGTACAAAACATACCAACAATGAAGTATTCCCGTTTGAGCACCTATTTTAGGGCACCTGTACAAGTGTATATTTAGTAGGCACCAATCATATAATATTTATTATTATTATTATAATGGATCTTATTAAAGTAGTCCAATATCCTTAACGTTTATGAGTGCTCGCTCCAGTCACAAAAATCAAAATCTAAAGCAAATTGTAAAATAATAAAAATGTATAAAAAGTTATCTACTTTTTCTGCAAATAATGCAATAATCAAAAGCCATAGGTACAGACGCCAGCACATCAAGTTACCCCAATGTGTCAAATTTTCCCAATTGAATATGAACCTTATTCTGATTGACATAAAGTTAAAAAACGACCAAAGAAATCTGACACATTGGGGTAACTTATGGTGCTGGCGTCTGTACATAAAATGTTGGAATTAATAATAATATTCTACAACTTTCTCACAAAGCCATCTAGACCCAAACTAAGCAGGGCTGGTGTGTTATATGGGTACTAAACAACTGATAAACATACTTATGTATTCCTAAATACCTACATATATATTATAGATCATCCAGACGCTGAAATGATCATGCTCATCACACAAACATTTGTCTTGGGTGGGAATCGAACCCACCACCTCCGGCATAGAAGTACATTGGTTTAGTAGTTAGTAGGCTTAATGACTACTAGGTCAGTAATTTTTAGGCATTCATATTATGCTTGTTATAGAAGTGTGCCAAATAAAAAGAACGCGCTATCGTTTCGAAAATAAAACTGGAAAACTAATAATGTTAGGAGTAAGTTTTTCAAATAGAATAGAATTACCTACCGAAGACAGAAATTAAGTACCCAAAGGTCAGATTCGTTGAACTCTATTAATTCTAGAAGACATTTTTCTGCTGGATCAAAGCACTCGTCTGCCATTAAATAATAATAATAATAATAATCAATTTTATTTCAGGCGACGCAGGCCCAGAGATAAATACCTTAACCTAAAATACATATAATTATACATTATTACTTAAAAACTAACACTTCACTAACACGTACTAGCGCTGCTCTGTGGAACTTGTCCGCGGAAGCGACGGAACACCACGTTCTGAGGCCAGAAGTTTTCATCCATGACGACGGGCAGATAACAATTCGGAACGCGTACCACAAACGCCATGAAGTTGACGTTGCGGCGCGACTCCAGTAACTGCACCCTCGGCATGTATCCAATCTTCTGGCGCACATACTCCACGATGCCCTCCGCCTTAGTGGTGTAGTGTAGGCGGGAGATATACACCGCAGTGTTCGGCGCTGCGGCGCGCAAGTCGAGCTCCGTTGTGCTTTGCCGCAGCGATTTTTATTCGCTCGCGATCGGCGCTTACTCCTATTCACCGTCACGAAACCCTCGTCATCAGCACCATTCGGTGCCTTTTCCGCCACTGGTCTAGAAACACCAGGTGCACTCGCGGTGACGCTAGCGAAATCCTTTTGTAGGGGCTTCGCCAGGGCTGCAGACACTCGCAGCGGGACGGGGCGAGGGGTTCGGGCGGCACTGCGTGGAGTAGCCGCGACCCCGGGCACGGGGCCGCGGGGCACGCGGGCAGGGGGCTTTGCTAGCTCAGCAAACGACAAGCGCGCTGGCGACAAAACTGCTGACGCGGGCTCTGACGACACAAAGGCTGCGCTGCACATGTTTACGTTAGACGCATTGACTGATGACCTAGTTTACGCCACACTGTTGCGCAACTCGCCAACTTCCTTGCGCAAATCGGCGACAGTGTTTTGGGATGCATCTAACTTCTCTAAAACATCCGCAAGGCGGGCCTTCAGCATGACGATGTCCTTCAGGAGGCTCGTTACATCGACGTGGTCGAAGGTGACGGGTGGAAGCTTATGCAGCTCCTTCGCCACAAACGTCGGCACGTCGTCGTCCGGGTCAGTCTCCTTGAACAGCGTGATGATGTCTTGCAGGCTTCTCCTGGTCGCATCTCGCCGGCGGGACACCATCTGGTCGCGCTTGTTCAGCACACTAAACAACAATAGCTTGGCAGCTGCTATGTCATCCTCGCTGAAGTTCGTTGCACAAATCTGGACAGCGGATACCTAATGCCTATGGTGCGCGCCTGCTGCCTGTATGCGTGCCGTGTGTCCTACCACCGTCGAACATAGGCACCGTGAGTGAGCGCCTTGTAGTACATATCGCTGCCACTGTTATAGCTAAGTTGTCAACAGCCTCCAACACCACGGCGATACGGGAACATCATCATCATCATTTCAGCCATAGGAAATCCACTGCTGGACATAGGCCTCCCCTATGGATCTCCAATAAGACCGGTTGGAAGCGGCTCGCATCCAGCGCGTTCCCGCGGCCTTAACGAGGTCGTCTGTCCACCTTGTGGGCTATGTGCCCTGCCCACTGCCACTTCAACCTGCTAATCCGCTGGGCTATGTCGGTAACCGTGGTTGTTTTACGGATCTCCTCATTTCTGATTCGATCTCGCAGAGAGACTCCGAGCATAGCCCTCTCCATAGCTCGTTGGGCTACTTTGAGCTTATTCATAAGACCCATAGTGAGGGACCACGTTTCAGTGACATAAGTCATCACTGGCAACACACACTGGTCGAAAACCTTCGACTTGAGACACTGAGGTATGTCGGACGAGAAGACATTACGCAATTTTCCGAACGCTGCCCAGCCGAGTTGGATTCGGCGACTGACCTCTTTCTTTAAGTCGGTGATACGGAAATATAATAACATAATAATGATAAAAGTCTCTGTTTCTATTAAAGATGGGTAGACAATAAATGTTGGCCGCAAAGTGTGCCGATGCTTATGTGACGTCCCACGTTTCTAGTTAGGCGTGCTGTGCTGGCGCTGTGATGAGTGAAACGAAATCAAACCCGTGACTCGAGGACTAGCTTAATTTTGAAGAAATAGGGATTTTATCTGGCAAGCTTTCACTATCAATGTCACTGACTGATTTTTATGACTCTCCATCATTTTAAACCGACTTCTAAAAAGGAGGAGATTATGTTTTGGGAGGCTTTGTTTAGAAAATATTCCTCAAGCCTATGGGCAAAAAACTGTTTTGTTTCAGTAAATAAACTGTAATAGAGATTTCTAAAGTGAAAAGTCAACTGTATATTTTAATACACCAATTCATGTATGTATTTACTTCCCAAAAAAATAAGAATTGCAGCATATCAATTTGAGGTAGGAAAGTAACTCCCACTTAAATGTAAGTAAGTAGTTATAAAAAGAGATTGCCATATAAAACACATTACTTAATACAATCATTTTTATTCGTGACAGCCGAAAAAGCAAATTAGTGTCTTATAAAAGTAAGACAATATGAAATAACACTATAAAATAAAAAAAATATGTAATATCAACATCGAGAAAACATACAGGTGCAAAAATGCTATGGCTACTAAAGACATCCCTTTAATGAATTACCTACGTAGTTATAATAATATAAAAAAATATTTTTATCATCACAAATAACAAGTAGATCCATCTGTAGGTTTCGCCTACATGCAGGCTTCCTAGGCAAGTGCATATATTTTATTTTACGTAGGTATAGAGTGTTTGACAATGGGTACTTCAGTGGTATCATTAAAATTACATGGGAAACCTATTATTAATTAAAACGGTCAGATGGAACTAAGAGTCCGGAAGACTTATTTCGTTATCATTTTATGTTTACAATATTTCTTACCGAATTTATTATGGGATCTACCTAGATGTTTCTCGTTGTGTTTAGTACTATTTGGAGTATGTATTTTAATGAAACAATAAACTTTATGATTTTTGTTATTTTATAAGAAATTCTAGTGAAACCCTTACTGGTTCTGTATTTTAAATAATAAATTATCATTGACTTGAAACTTGAAATTATCAAACGTCTAAACAGACGTGAAAACTCACAGCAGTTGCGAGAACCGCACTCGCGGCATAATTAAATTTTACACGCTGGGCGTGATTTGCCGCATAGCCGTATCGGAAAATATGAAATCACAACCGGGTGTGCGCGAGCCGCATGGCGTTCCGGCGACGATAACACAGCGTATGTGAGTCCCGCAGTCAAGGAGAAGGGCCACCCTAAAAGTTTAGGGATGGGTCTGATCCGTGTGCCTCTACCACTGACATTTACAACAAGTGTGTGATCCGAGAACCACTGTCAAATAAAATTTATATCCGATTGTTATAAGCTAATAATTGTAACTAGTGTTTGCCATGTCCTCGAAACTAGACTGCTTTTTTCTGCTTTTTTTTAACTGTAGGTATGCCAAATACTCTCCGGCGTCGGAAGAGCTCGCTCACTATTAACATATTCAACAATTTATAATAATTTATATGAACTCGCCCTAATTGTTGCTACGCATGTGGTTCAAAATCGCTTGCAACTTCACTGGTGTCGTTTTTTTGTTTTTTTTTTTTTTTGTACAGACGCCAGCCAGCACATCAATCTACCTCAAACTATCAAATTACTCTAATTGAACATGAACCTTATTGTATTTGCGATAAAGTTGAAAAACTACTTATGAAGATTGACACATTGAAGTAGCTTGATGTGCTGGCCTTTGTACAATCCTGAGTGCACGGTACATGGTGAAGTACCTACGTCCCTTTTTTCAGTCTGCTCTGCGGTAGGAATCTGACTGGGTGAATTTTCGTCATGTATCCTACATAATGTTACGTTATTAAACCTATTGTAACGAGCTTGTACGTTGCGTAGTTTGTTGGATGATTATTTTAGCGATCATATCAACGCACAACGTAGTGTTCATAAAAGTAATCGGCGCCGGGCGGGCGTTAAAAACAAATAAATATTGCTTCGCATACGCCAAGCGTGTAGCTTTTCTATTTAGTATTCGATTATAATTGTAAAGTAGATCAGATACTTATCTTTATCCCGTCTATAAAATGAAACATATTTCTTAATATAGTAGTACACCTAGTCAATACAGTACATAAATAGGATTCGCCAAACACCCTATTTTCTGACAAATCAATATAAATGGTAACTTAACATTCGATAAGAATTATGGCTCGCTTACACATGGGTCGACCGTCCGCGTCGCTTACAAACTTGGCAACCGACCTAGTGAATAAACACTGTCGGACGACTCCAGACGCCTTCGGCAGGCGACCGTCGACTGAACCTGTGTCGATGTGGCTTTTATTACATTAGACTTTGCATAAACAACGCTATGACTGCCACCTTCGGGTGGGCGCCTCCGGCGTGCCGTAGTCGCTTGCCTTAATCGGCCTGCCGGCAGTCGACCTAGTGCAAGCGAATCATTAGGGTGCATTCCCACAGACAGTGTGCAGCGTAGCAGAGACGCGTCGTGCAGGATTCAATCAGTCAGTTTGGTTCTAATTTATATCGCGTCTCTTGTTCGTTCTTCGTCTGTTATTGGTCAATCCCGCACGTCACCGATTCACCGCAAAAGTACCCTTAGTTAGCTCGGCAATTTCCATTTTATGGTAATTATATTATTAGGTGACGGTGAATGACGCACACATCAAGCCATAACAAGACGGGACTTTGTATCTTCGTTTCGTGATCTTTGAAATTATCTTCACCTTGAAAGTATTTTCTAAAAGTAAGTTGTGTTTCTAAATATTCACAATTATTATTTACTTATGATGTATTTTAAACACAATATTAATTGGCTAAATATTGGTGTTTTTGCACGTCTGACTACCCCTCCGCAGAGAGCGCCACATCCTATATAATGTATCTTGGAGATCACAAACACAACACGATAAAAAGAAATCTTGTCTGGAATTATTTCTAGTTAGTTCTACCGTGAGGTAAAGACCTAAATATTACTTTAATTAGATATTTATGGGTAATATATCTACAAATCAGAGTTCTATGTATTGTCAGGGACGTGCAACTACTAAAATATCCCGATTGCTATTGCTTATTGTGTCGCTTATTTACAAACACGCTTTCAGGCTCCCAACCCGTTACTAATGAATGCGGAATGAAGTTATGCTAAACTTAGGTAATCCATGAAAATGTATGGTAATGCTGAAGTTTATATTGGTTGTAACTTCACTTGGGGGACCAGTTTTAAATTCGATGCATGTTCTGATGTAAAGTAGTAGGTATGACGATTGACAAGCAATGAATGCTATCTATTTTAAATTAACGTTATGTGTGGATAGTACCACTTATGTGGCTTTCATAGTTAACGGATTTTTTCAACACTTATTATAATAATAACTATAATTATGTGTCTAGCTAGGTAAATGTATATACTCGTGTTATGGCGGGTGATAATATTATTTTATTACACATTACGACTATAAAATAATTATCGAAGTACGACGATAACTTTAGAAGCTAAAGCAAAATTCTCACTCTGTATGTTATTAAAGTCATGATTATTTACGATTACATTACATTTCTGTTACAATATTTTTTTTTTACAATCACAATATAAATTTCAATTACCAAAAACTAACACAATTCATAGGATTTATTGTGCACATTTTGAAACCACTGTATACATAATTATTATAATGTAGATACGATATTTTGTAATAAATTTAACATGATTGACTACAGTACAGCACCCCAAATATTGTCCAGCAAACCAACGCTGCTATAGGGTGTTTACTAAAGTAATATACATTTCATACACAATTCCACAGCTCACATTGCGCACCATTAGAAAAATAAATTATAGATGCTCCTAAACTAATACCTTCAAATTTATCTTGGCATATTTTCGCTGCACATCTGAAAAAAAGAAATCAATATTTACAAATGTGCTTGTTATTTTGATTTTGTTTTTTACTTTCCCATAAAAATATTTATATTTAGCCGACAGCCTCATGCTGGGCAAAGACATACTGCCAATGATAATGAATCAATTAAATATTCACAGCTGAATAAAATGTCATTGAATAGTCAAAAGGAAATCGCACATCCTAGATTGAGCAAACAATTGTCTGGTTAACTTGCTCTTATATTCTCTCTCTCTCTCTTGAGGGCGAAGGGCGGGCGTTTTTGGGGTCTATATTATGTTTTCTGTCAATATATATCTCCTGAGGACTATATGTCCAAGGAAATAAACAAAAGAATAACCTGCGGATGGAAAAAATACTGGTTCCTAAAAGAAATAATGAAGAGTAAAGATTTAAGCATGCACATTAAAAGGAAGACTTTCAACACTTGCATGCATGACATACGGCTGCGAATCATGGGCGTTAACAGACAAGCAAAGAGAAACTACTACTACTAGAGGAACTAGCTAGTACACAAAGGGCAATGGAAAGGAGCAAGCTGGGCACTAGACTAAGCGACAAAATCAGAAACTCAGAACTAAGAAGACATAGAGCATTTAAAGTGGGGATGGACGGGACATATGTTACGCTGCAAAATAAACAAATGGAGCAAACAAGTAACCTTATGGTACCCAAGAGAGGACACCAGAAGTAAGGGACGTCCGAAAACAAGATGGAGAGACGATATCCGCCTAACCTTGGGGCCTTACTGGACCTGAGTTGCAGAAGACAGAGCTGAGTGGAAAGAGCTGGAGCAGGTCTATGCCGAGGCACGCCGAATTGCGAGACATACTATTGTAAATAAGGGCAGGAAAATATGTATGGCTAAACTTGTAGCAATTCGGAATAAATGGGCTTTATTATTTATTATGTTTTAGACGTTCAAAAAGTGTAAGCTTAATTTAAATAAATAACTTTTGATTTTGTCTACAATTTTACTTCTAGTTTTGTGTAAATAGACAAAACAAAACCCATCCAACTAGAGGTGTTTTCGAATTCGTTTCCCCTTTTATTCAGATACCATAATCGTGCCGTCGCCCATAGTGAACTTCCAAAATTTTGAACTGAGACCACACCAACTGGGTTCATGCTTCTAATTTTACATAGGTACGCGGTGCACGTCATAGGATCTTTGTAAATGTGCTCTTGTTTTAGTGATTTCAAAAAAAAGTTGCGAGGCGTAAGTTTGGAAACATTGAGCCTGGCTTTTACATTCCTAACTATGGCCTAAACCTGTGTATGATGGAGTTTGAACTCTAAATAATATTACAAATGGTTGTTTTAGTAACTAAGTCACTTACGGCAGTTGAGCAGGAAATTGACGAATAATTTGTCTGAGGATTTGGAGTGCCAGGAAACATGTTCATTGGCACGTGTGGTGGTGGCGGCGGAGGAGGGTGCGTGGCGAGCGGGGACACGGGAGGCGCGGCCGCGCCTGCGCACCCTCCGCCGCCCGCATTGTTGGGGCTGCCCGTCGTCGAAAGTCGTGAAAACGCCGCAAGCGCATCGGGGAAATTAGGAGGAGTAGCTGGAGTATTGCACGGTGTCATCAGTTGCTGAAAGAATATAATGAACCATTTGTTTACATTGTACAGCCAAAAAGCTTTTTTGCCAAAAAAAAATTATAGAACTCAATATGCCTATTAAACGCATTGTTAATATTGTAACTAAATTGAAGAAAGACATTGTTTAATTAGTAATCCCTAAACAAAAAGTCTACTCAAACTTTTGGCCATATACTAGATAGACACAGTGATTGTTAAGGTCGAGCACAAAACGTTGCATTACGTTCTTTTCTTTCGATCTCTTACTTGATTTTAATTATTTATTGTTATACGTGGCAATAAAAGTGAGCATGTGTGAGAATTTAAAGTATCCGCCTAAGTTTTAAGGATCTAAAAGACAGCGTTTAAAAGGCATAAAACAGAATTAAGAAATTTAGTTTTTATGTTTGCCTTCGACACGCTAGGAACAACTGAAAAAAAAAGAATGATTTCCATTGCAAGCATATTTCTTAATTAAAAATCATTTACCACTATCGTTCGTAATATTTTAACACATAGGTTTAATGATTACCTATTACACATTAATGTATCAGATACATTGCTTAGTTTACAACATTATCATTAATAACTGATAATACCTGGCGGTAGTGCGGTGCAGCAATCCCATTAGCGCCAGCAGGAATAGCCACTTCTTGAAAAAATATTGATAATGCTGTCTGAAATTAATAAATAAAAGATTATGGGGAATACTTATCGAGTTTTTACTCCGCGGGGGTGTCAGCGCCCTTTTTTAATGTTGCTACTAGGAATTTTACGTTTATAAACATTTAAACTTACATTCACAAACAGCCAGACCCCGACAGTTTTCTTACGCACGGGAATCGAACCCGCGCCACGCAGCGCGACAGCCAATCAGTCAGCCACTGCGCAACCGTGCCGTATTTATCATTAGTGTATTATCTAAATTGATATACCTAGTAGCAAATTCACAAAGGCCCTTCTGATTGCAGGTTGACTTGGAGCAGACTGCTGCTTGGACTTACCAAGGACCACAAGATCAAGCCACTTAATCAATATGTTCTGTACACAGGACTAGGGATGGATCATCACTGTACTTCACAAGGTCATCAGTTGGAAGCCATCAACATGATTTATTAGGCTCTATGGGCCAGCGCAAATCTGGCGAGGCGCAGCGCAGCGCGGTTTTCACTGGTAAACAATCTATCAACCTTGTAGTGGTTGAAATAAATAGACTTCCATTAATCCAAGAGCATCAATGTCGATAGAAGTACGCGCTTTATTTTTTATTTAGCATAGAAAAACAAGCATTAATGCGCTTCGCCTTGTCTGCGCTGGCCCTATATCACAGTTTAAGTTAACAGAAATGTAGCTGAAAGTGTTTCCGTTATGCAACCCCAACTAAAAGTATTTTTTTAGAAATATACCTATGGTTGAATGGTTTGGAGCTTCAGCAGGGCACTTTTAAGGAGCCTGCCCTGAGTGTTGACGAGAGTTAAACCATGAATGCCCATGAATATGACCAAAAATGTTATCACACTGGCTGGCAGGTAATATATTTCTTAACATTGATGTTCAAAAACTCCATTGAAAGCCTGTGTTAGTTGGATGATTGACCTTGTTTGTTAGTCTGGTTTAAGGGAGCGTTCAAGTATTACGTAACGCAATTTGGGGGGGCGGGGGGGTCTCGTAAAACGTTACGATGCGTTACACGGGCGGGAGGGGGTCCTTCTTACAACACGTTACGTAACATTATTTCTTTTTTTATATAAAAAAATAGGGAAATAAAACTCCCAAATTAAACAAAATACGCAGGTGTTGCGAATTAAAAATCTCTTGTTTTATTATAAGGCAATTAAAACTATACGAAGGATAAAAACTATAACAACTTTTTGCGACTTCAGGGTAAAAATGATGACTTGAGTGTTACGTAACCTTTAGAGAGGGGGGTGGGGGGTACAGAAAAACGTTACGGAGCGTTACAGTGGGGGGAGGGGGGGTCAAAAATCTTCAAAAATTGCGTTATGTAATACTTGAACGCTCCCTAAGGCATAATTATGCTGTCTCACTCAGCTGCGTGAGTAAGCTCTTGTGGCTTATATTCAGAGATATAAAAGAAATCTGTTACACAGTTTTAGAGGTTAAGCTATGCTTGCTAATGTTGTAATGCTCTAACATTAGCAAGCATAGCTTACTCTCTTGTGAAGTATGGTGTACTGCCGTTAACTACTGATGTCATTTATAAACCTATGACAGGTACTATGAGTAGTAAAAGCCCTAAAATCTGGCATGTACTTTAACAGAGGTGTACCGATTGTGTTACCCAGTAACTGATTGTGGAGGTCACACAGGCAGGTGCTCCATGTAATACACTGGTATTCAGTTGCGTCCAATTAACCTGGAAACCCACCCCAACAAAGTTGGAAAAGGGCTAGGCAGATGATGATGACAGTTATTACGGGTAGTGAGTAGATTGAAAGTCTAAAAAAGTTTATTGACAAATGTAAAATAAGTACTGCAGATGTGAATAAAATAATAAGGATGATAATTTATTAATTTATTAAACCCCAAGCAGATGCTAGAGTCAGCGCTGTCATTGTCTTTCTATTGTGTCTCTAATTGACACAATTGAAAGGATTATTCCACAAGGCCATTTCAAGTTGTCCCATTAGTAGGATTGTGAGAAAGTTTAGAGTGTACTCTGCCCCAGTTTGTTTTGTTGGAACATTATATCACAGGATCTCTTCATTCACTTATTCCAATTAGGGGTACCATTGGTGTCAAAACTGACGTTGATTTATCAGGCTGAATTCATTATTAATTAGTAGCAGTCTGATTATAAAAAATAACCAAAAATATGATCAACTAAACAAGCATAGGTACTTAACCTTACCAATGAAACAAAAAAAAAATCTTATCTAACAATATGCGTCCATACTAATAACCACTACTAGATAACAACAGAATTTGCATTTGAGGCTTGTTATATACTTATTTACATTATACAATAGTAAAGATGAAACATGTCATGTACAAAATTATGTGTATGTTTTGATATTGACATCAAGGTTAAACTACTAGCTCCATTCGCTTATTGCGTGTTATTTCGTCAATATCAATAACTATAATGTTTACAGATTATCGAGAAGCATTTATCTCGAAACAAATACCTTCTATATTCAAAATCAATTACAAGAAGTAAATTAAGATTACCAATAATCGCCAACCTTATATGAATTTAATGAAATTGCCAATGAATTACTTATTATTTGATAACAATGCTTGACATCTGTAAAAGGCTATTGTAAATCAAAATATGTAGCAGCCATTTCATGATTACATACTGTTTGTTTACATATATTATAAATTTACCTCGAATTGCCAGTGTGCAGCTTGCAATAACTGTCTTGCTTGTTCTTGAGCACATCCAGCTGCTAGCACGAATTGGTTTATCATGACTTGTTCACGTAAAGTTGAATCCATTGTAACAAAATTCAACAAAATATAAAAAGAACTTCACTGAATATCCAAGAAATAACAAGCAATGAAAATAAAAGTCAAGAATGCGTATCTAATCAATTAATGAGCGCTAGTGGACCCGGTTTAACCAACGAGTGCAAAAGAGAGATCCGATAAGTTTGCGTCACAGTCAACAATACGAATATTTTGGCCACAAACACCATGTTTTTTTTTTTTTTTATGCGCGGGTTACCATTTTAAATAATGATTAGTAAGTTAATAATGGAAAAAAATAGCACCTCTGAGACGGTCGAATACTTTGACATGATGAATTTGGTATGAGTCAATCAAATCCATTATTATGATAGTTTGTTCGAAAGGTTCGATAAGTTTTTAGTGTGGAAGTTTCATTTATTTTGGGGCGCCATCCGCATTAGTTAAGTCAAACATGTGGTCTGAACTAGGCATTATCCTTGCTTCGGTAAATTTGACTACTGGTAATATTAGACTAGACGCCAGAATATGAATGAATTGAAAGTTCTATTATAATGTCAGTCGTCGCACTAAGTCAAAACTCAAAATCAATATCAATCAGAATCAGTCAGATTGGGATTTGTCTGCTGCTATTGCAGAATAGAAAGTATTGATTACCACTTAATTTGTTTATATAATGGAACCGAATCCTGTAGTTATTGCTGCCACAGCCAAACAAACGGCTTCGGTAAGCCAAAATAATATTTTCAGTCTATTTTTTAAAGATTTGTTAATTATTGTTGTCTAAATCGTTATCGGTGTTTATTTCAGCTTATATTTCTACATGGTCTTGGTGACACTGGGTTAGTATAACTGATAATGCTTGTTTCTATGTAATTAAATTGTTGAGGTACTAAAGATTTAAAATAATGTTATCATAATAATTTCAGCCATGGTTGGGCAAATACCATCGCCGCTATTCGTGGTCCTCACGTTAAGGTAATATGTCCGACGGCCGCGACGATGCCAGTGACATTAAATGCTGGCTTTCGTATGCCGTCGTGGTTTGACCTAAGAACACTTGATGCCACGGCGCCTGAAGACGAAGAGGGAATATTGAGAGCAACTGATCATGTACATCGCCTCATTGCTAGTGAAATTAAAGTAAGTACAAAAAATTACATAAAATAATTGTTATAATAATTAAATAATAATTTACTTGTTATTAACAAAGTGTTCCAATTAAATTTGGATAAGTCCTTGCATGCCTATCAATATTGTTTTGTGAGTATTCAAGAAACACTCATTTTTTTTAACTTACTCCTGTGTTTGAAAAATGTATCTACATTACTCTTCACATTGACCATCTGCCATATTTACCTAAATTAAAGATTATGGTCAGCTTATTGAAATAAAAATGTCACACTTATGGCAAGTAGACAGGGTAAAATTTTGAACTGGGGTAGGTAAATATACCAAACAGTTATATGAAGATTAAATTATAGGAACCCATCAATATTCTCTGGCTTTTTATATCATCAATGTAGGTGTATTATGTGACTATGGTCCAAAAAATGTAATGACAAAGTAATTTGAGTACAAATACTCTTCTGGCTCCATAAAGTAAATAAAAACTGCAAACCAAAAAAGTTTTGTACTATTCTTATACTACTTCTTATTTAAGTACCTAATGGTAAAGAAGCATGGATAGGATGTAAACAAGCTGTAACTTTCGTCTCGATGATTCCTGTTAAACAGTACTTGTCATTTATTTAAGGTTTTATATTACAGGCTGGCATACTCCCCAATAGGATATTGCTGGGTGGGTTTTCTCAAGGAGGAGCATTAGCACTTCATGCGGGTTTGACATACCCAGAACCACTAGCTGGAATCATGTCATTGTCATGTTGGTTACCTAGACATGCACACTTTCCGGATGGAGTAAAGGCATCCACGGATATGCAGGTAAGTACCACAATGTGAATCCTTCCAAATATTACCATCTTTTGAGCAAATGGTCCTAAAATCCAAATATAGTAATGATATAGTTTGTTCTAGCATATAGGGTGAAACACCCAATTGTTGGCACTTTAAGAGTGAACTTCATGTCAGTCTGAAATTAAATTACCATAAAATCTTATTTGCAAAAACTGGTAGACAAAACATGTGAGAGAATTAAAGAAAACACAATCATTGTTTATATAATATTTTTTTAGTGATTGAATAGTATTAACCTTTTATCGGAAATATGTGTCGGATATATGCGACACATATTTCCGTGTCCCTACCGCTCGTGTCGTATTTCTGCGAAAGAGAACATCCATGATTAATTCGTTTTATTTTCAAAGTACTGAGTGTGGTACAACTAAAACGATTATCGAATAGAGATATTATTTATGTAACATAAACTAAAAATCGAAACAACAATTTTATTGTTTCTCCTTATTCACTGTAGGTAGGTATTATTTTATTGATTTGTAGCAATTTTGGCCCGGCGCTTGGGGCACGGCAACTAATATTTAGCCAAGTGCTTAAAAGGTTAACATAGGTATATTATTTATAAAGATAAACAATAATTTAATTTAAAACCATTACAAATAGATCATAAACTCGCTTGTTGATAATATTCGTAGAAATCGTAACATTGGCACTGATGCCAATAAAAGGATTTTGATAAATTTATTGATCCATATGTTGGCACATGAAAAAAATAAAATATCTTCGAATAAAATCGTAGTTGCATTCATTTACTTGGAGGAGTAATGTGTCATAAGCAAGAACTCTGAAACCCCAATTTAAATATTGAGTGGAAAAGCAATATAAATACGAAGTTTAATTATATTTCAAATTTTTTTTTTTTTCTGTACCTAAAGTTAATACTCAAGTAGGTAGTTGCTATACATTTAAATATCTAAATAGCTTCCTTCATAATTTACAATATGACCTTACCGAAAGTCGTTTGACTAGATGCAATGTGGATTCTCTTATCTTTAAACTAGATAGAAATAGACTAGATTTTGACGAAATACCTACCTAAACAACGCGCAAATTGGTTTACGACAAACGTTCTATATGTACCTAGGTAGGTACTCCATTTATTATATAAAATAGGCTCGTAGAAGCAGGAATGCAGTACCTACTTTTTTTAAAGATAAGTGAAAACAGATTTTATTCAAATTGATTTATTTAAAACTTATGGTAGTAAAAAAATAGAATTATATTGCCCAACCTAATTTTATAACTCTAAAGACACAATGTCATCCTAACGTGGATGTGCCAGGGAAGACCGCGAAATTCAAAATTCAATTCCATTGAATGACTGTCCTGAAATAATCATTCAATGGGGTAATATGATCTCAGAAAGTCTTAATTATTGTTTAAATGATTATTAAAATTCTATAAAAAACATACGTGTTACGGTCGCGCTCGCTAATCATTTTTAATGAACATGCAACATGACACTGAACGGCAAATTGCAAAAAAACACATCCGACATTATATTATGTTTACCTACTAGCTGCCCTGGCAAACTTCGTTCCGTCTTAGAATCAATATACAATACAGGGTGCCCTCCTCAGACTGATGGGGTGAATTCAGTATAGTATACTAAGATGACCGGTACAAGAAATTATTTCAGGAACGTTATGGGAATCCAATAAACTTGATTTGTTTTATTTCCTCATACGCAATGTATTTTAACCGTGGCAAAACGCACGCAGCGAGCCTTCGGACGCCCGCCCCGTCAAGTCGTTCGTTAGACTATTTCAACATCCATTGTTGGTTTTTTTTTATTTTAGCCGTATTATTTACATAATAATTGGAGTGCTACTTTCAGAGAATGTTATTATACATTGAAATGAAACTGAAAAACATGAAAAAACTATAAAAAAACTGAGAAAAATTTCGGTGGATTATGATTCAAAATCAGGAGTTAAATGCACTTATATACCAGTTTGAGGAGGACTGTCCCTTACACCCTCCCCATAGTCTCCGAAGCGGCTTGACCGATGTTTATGAAATTTTATAAGCATATTCAGTAAGTCTGAGAATCGGCTACTATCTATTTTTCATACCCCTAAGTGCAGAACGAAGTTTGCTTGGGCAGCTAGTCATAGATGATATTGGGTCTATTATACATGACATTTTGGGCCATGAACGGGTCATGTTTGGGTCATGTTTGGGTCTGATAAAAGAATGTAAATTTTGTATAGCGGGCCTTGCAGTTTATTTCAATAACTTTAACTTGGTTTTCGAGAATCCTCTCTGCTGCGCTCCTCTCCGTCTGCGCTTACCCTTATTATTTATTTATTTATTTATTTATTAAAACTTTATGCACAAGTAAAAAAAACTGTACAAGGGCGGACTTAATGCCTTAGGCATTAAGTCCGCCGGTCCGTCGGTTATTATCAGCACCTTTAGAACTTGATAAGCTTAATGTAACTGCTGACTACTGTTTTGTATATTCAATACTCATTGTATTCTCTCTATTTCATGTTATCAATATTTATTGTTGTTTATTAACACAGGAAGACCAGGTTAATCACCTCCACATACTGAATTTCTAATGTAATTTTAACCGTATGATATTTAAATCGTTTTGCAAATTCTTCGTAAACGAATGCAACTACGTCCAGGGTTCGTTCACATATTTTACATGCTTTTGCTTTATCACGTGAGAATTCAGAAAAATATATTTATTAGATAGTATAATTTTATACTATTGTTTTAATTACTGGTAAAAAAATGTTGGGCCACAACTCCACAAGGGATTAACGAAAGGCAGTTGATAAATGAATCTCTTTTTCTAATATATTTTAATTAATCTATCCATATTACTGCCACAATGCTTTACATTATAGGTACTTACATGATGTATTTCATTGCATAAAATTAAACCGACTTCAAAAAAAACACTAAACGGTGTAAAATAACTCTAAATTAGGAAGTCTGTGGCTTTGGTGGTTTTGTCTTATTCATGATGGGCCACCGACTTCCGAATTTAGAGTTATTTTACACCGTTTAGTGTTTTTTTTGAAGTCGGTTTAATTTTTTTGCAAAAAAGTTTTTTATTTTTCCATTTTTAGTGGTTCCCATACAAATATTTGCTATATATATTGTTAATTGTAACAGTACATGTCATGATAATAGGGTTATCCAGTTATCCCTAATAAATGAAAATTAACATTCCTAACTGTCGAAATCTAGGTATATTGTACACATCTGCGTACCCCTCAGAGCATACCAGGCGTGATGATACGTCATGATGTTGTATAAACAATAAACATCCAAGCGATTCCAGCAATCACGACAGATTTGCCGTCTATTTTTGAAGAGTTCCGTTGCATATCTCCGAAGATCAGCACCAGATCTTCACCAAATTAAAATGGGACCACCTCGGGAGTATACTCTTTCGAATAAAAAAAGAATTTCGAGAATCGGTCCACAAATGGAGGAGAAATCAGGTAACATACATAAAAAAAAAAAAAAAAAAAAATACATACACACGAACATAGAACCTCCTCCTTTTTTGAAAGTCGGTTAAAAATCAAATAAAATGGTATCATAATTTTCCTTATTTTTTTGGCGAGAGAGACACATTCTTTACCTATTTTGTTTTTAAAATCCTATATTCGCAGGTTAAAATTTTGGATGTCGTCTATCTAGTTTCCGTATCGTCTTAGGTGAAATACTTATATATCAGTTAATTTGAGTCCACAGCACTTCAAAATTGACCGCGAAATTCCGTTGTTTCTAGAATACACGCGCGCCTACTAATTAAATCGGCGCGGGCGAATAATAGCCTTTTGCGATGTCTTCTCACCGCTTTGGTTTCGTTCACTCATCTCTCTTCGTCCAGGTGGCCTTTCTACCTATAATCATCAGGATAGTTACCAATCTGTTCACATTAAAATTGAAGTCACGTAAACACATTCGTAAGTAGTTAGCATGAAGACTTATCTGAGTTAATTTGTCAGTTTAGTTATTCTCCATCAGCATATTTTCACTCTTGGCTTTGTATTCTTCGTATTCCTATATACTAAAATTCTGTTGCAATGATTTTACCAAATTTATGAATTTTCAAAAATAGAAGCAACTCGTAAAAATATATGAACGAAAAGGAGTCCCTAAATACGTGGTCGACGTTAAATACATACTTACCAAAATTGTAATCGTTTTATCTGTCCAAAACTCTTAATCTAATTTTCTTTTTACTTTCCCGTAAAATTAAAACGTGAAAGTACCGTTCTTGTAAAAGGTGTGTTTTTGTTTCAGATATTTCAAGCCCATGGTGACTGTGATCCCGTAGTTCCATTTAAATGGGGACAAATGACAGCCTCATTTCTTAAAACATTCATGAAAAATGTCGAGTTTTCAACATACCAAGGATTGACACATAGTTCTTCAGAGGCGGAACTTAAAGATATGAAAGCATTTATAGAAAAAACATTGGGTGCTTAAAAAAATCAGACAAATCCTTGTAATAGTACAGAAATTATTTTTCTTATATAGTTACATTATTGTTAGTAAATTATATTCTGGCTGTTGTCATGCTATCTTCCTGTTCCAATTGCTGTTATGCATACCTTAGTATAAGATATTAAAAGTAATAGGTACCTAAGTCTAATATTCTTTTAAGATTACTGGAGAATCCCCAAATAAAGTTTCCGAAAGCATTCTTGAGTTGTTATTATTAAACACGGTTTTATGTACCTACTTTAATTAACATTTTACATTTATGCATTTGTGTGTTTTGGCTATTTGTTCAGGTTATTCCTAATTTTACCTTAAATGTGAAAAAAATCCTGCATATGTAGAAGAGATCGGAAAAGGGAGAGCATATTTACCCAAACTTCGAGGAAGTAAGTAACATAGAGTAATTAAAACTAAATTACTAAGCGAAGCAAGCTTGGAAGAATCTTAGCAAGCGAAGCAAGCTTGAACATTTTTGGCACTCTACCTCAACATATTGTGATCTGACATGATACATACATACATACATAAACTCACGCCTTTTTCCCATGGGGGTAGGCAGAAACTACAAAGCGACATATGCTACGATTCTTACATACTTCTTTTGTTTCGTTTACATTCATACATGTTGTCATACACACATGCCGGTTGCGAGTACTACGCACCTGACCTGACATGATCTGTCTATTATATTTCTATGGATCTATCATAACTAAAGTTAACACAAGTAAAGGTGGAACTGCCACAATGATTAATTAACAGCGAATGGAAAAGAAGCTGAACGAGCGAAGCGGGCTCGGATTCAGTGACTTGGCACCATAGGTACCAGTCCCGGTTGCCCAGTTCTCTTAAAACCAACATTGGCTGTAAGCACATGTGGCGTTAATATTATTAACTTCTTTTTTTTTTTCACAACTTAGGTCGCCACATCTATTTTTTCGAACTGCCCCTTTACACATATTAATAGTGGCAACTCAGCACAAGCACACATGTGACATGTGTGACTGTCACATGAATGTCAGCAGACGTTAACTGTCACTGTCAGGTCAGTGAGGAATAAGGAAGTACCGAACGAAGTACGTACGATAGTCAACAAAATTATGTCAACTACTTATTTCATACAGTAAAAGAAGTGTATGCTTCTTGGTTTCAGTTCTGGCGTTTAGGTGAAATATAATATAAAATGAGTACTACAGCTACTTCTAGAAAGCGTCAGGCTCATGACGAATTGGAAAAAAGTAAGTTTTGCTAGTGTCGGTTTACGAAGGTATTCTTAATATTATAAATTTTGTGTCATTTTTAAACAATATGTATGATGAATACAATATGAATGTTATAATTACGATATTCTGTGTTCATTTAATACGCCATTTTCCAAAATCTTATAAACCTTCATAGTTTGTTGTATTGCTTTTGTACATATAACCTAACCGTAGTTAGAACACATTTTTACTGTGATACAAAACATTGCACATCTATTCCAATGTTTGAATCTGAGAACTGCTTCCAATATACACAATTTAAATACTTCTCACTAAATTTATACAAACTTTCATTTTCATTTTCATTTCAGATTCTGAATCTACTACAGAAAATGGACAAAACATGAAATCATCAGCTAAAGCATTGAAAAAACGAAAGAAACCATTACCAAGCTTCCGGTTAAAAGCGAATGGAGAAAATGCGTCCTTGTCCACCGCAACCAGTGAACGGGTTCCATTAACACTTACAGATATACAATATCTGTTACTACACTCTTTACTAGGAAACCTTAACTTAACTCAATCTCCTCGTTGGTATGTATTAGATAGATGTGGAGGAATTAAAAAAACTGCTTGTTTGATATTGGAAGGCATATCCATTAAGCACTGGGAACAGTATACTGATGAATTTAATCGAACTAAAAATTATTTTTCTAATTATGTTGAAATTTTGACCCCTTCAGTTTATGGGGGTTCACTAGTAGAAGAACTTGCCCTAGTGCCATTATCAGAGGCAGAGAAAGATACCATCATTCTAAAATATGGGAGTATGAACTTAGCACTTGAAGCAAGGAAAGATTTGATGATTATGATGAAGGCTGTGTTCCCTATTGGAGATGAAATCACAAATGAAGTCAATCTTTCTACTGATGATAAATTTCCTAGAACTCAACTGGTGTTGTCCGCTTGGCAGCTAATTGAAGAAAACTATCCAGTACCTTTGAAGGGGAAATTAAGTGCTGCATATGCTGACTATGTACTGACAAGAGATGAATATGCACCTGTTACTGCTTCATCACCAATGTATGGTATAGACTGTGAAATGTGCTTAACTAATGCTGGTTCAGAACTAACTAGAATTTCTGTAGTTGATGAAAAGCACGAGGTTGTATATGAGTCATTAGTGAAGCCTTATAATGAAATAACAGATTATTTAACCAGGTTTTCAGGTATTACTAAATCATTATTAAATGATGTTAGTAAACGTCTTCCAGATGTCCAGAATGATTTAAGAGCAATACTACCTCCTGATGCCATTTTAGTAGGCCAGTCATTGAACACAGATATGCATGCTTTGAAAATGATGCACCCTTACATAATAGACACCAGTCTGTTGTATAATTTTACTGGTGAAAGAACTTGCAAACCAAAACTAAAAACATTGGCAAAAGAGTTTTTGAATGAAGACATTCAAATGGGTAAGGCGGGTCACTGCTCCACTGAGGATTCCATAGCAGCACTAAAGCTAGTACAGTTGAAGCTTAGCAAAAGCATAGTATTTGGAGATGCTGTACACACAAATAGAGAAAAGTTTAAACAAAATGTAATCAAAATGGTAAAAACACCTGAGTATGCCTTATCAATATTCAATCACATTCTGGATCAGAAGAAATCATCTGTAATTATAGGCTGCGATGATATAACTGGTGACTATCACACATATTTAGCTCAAGCAAAGGAGAGTATGTCTGCGCAGTTAAAAAAGGGTAATCCTAAGAAGATAAAGTTATTAACTGTAGACAATGTAGAAGAAGCAATCACATCATTCACAGACTCTGTCACTTCTTATAACTTGACTATGGCCCATTTGAAACTTGACATTGGCAATGAGAAAGAAGTTGAGTCAATTAATAAAGTACACATGTTAATAAAATCGGCATGGGATAGTCTTGAACCATCTACTTTATTTGTTATTTTATTTGGTGGGACCACAGAACACAATGGATTGGCAATGATGCAAGTAAAGGACACAAATTGCAAGTTGTAAGTTTAGTGTTATACAGTTAAGAAGTATATCTTACACAGGAGAAAACTGGCTATATTTTAATAGTGAAAATACCCTTGTAATTTTTGTTTATGGAGGTGACAATTTTCATTCTGATGAGATTTAGATGAATCATTATGATTATTGGTTCATAATGTTTTATAATGCATGTTCATCGTAAGCTGTCGCGAACAACAATGTCCCGCTGTCCCGCATAACGTAGCCTAGAGTAAGCCGCTGCTTCAAGCTTTACTCTGCTACAATTTATGCTATGCTTTTAAATAACTTATTAAAATGAAAAATTATACCTATTCATTCGTTTATAAACACGAGTAAATATTGAATTTGTTGAATTGAATAGGTACATGTTCATTTTGAATGAGTCGAAGTATAGGTATGAAAATAAATACTTAAACTTAAAATGGTTTTTTATTGTAGCAAGTTAAATGCCCTCCAATTAGTCTTTGTTACAGTAGGTATAACAGCTCTTTCTAACATACCTACATAGTTTTCGCCGTGTGCCTAGTCAAGCCAAGCCAACAAACCCTTTTTCAAATATTTTGTACTATACCTACTGATGATTTAAAAAAGTCTTGGTTATCTTGGTTATAGCGAGGAAGCTTGTTAACAATTTGTGTTTGTTTGAATACGAAATTAGTTCCTCAAATGTTCTCTACATTGCTTTAGAGCGCTCGCTGCAGCGCTGTTACAATCTTAGTGCCAAATTGTTGCGATTCGAAATTCGTGTGTGTGTGTACCTACGTGCGCAACAGGCGCAACTCGCATCGCGCCAATCCGGGATGGTGTTCTGCGATATTGGCTCGTGACATCAACGTGGCCAAAGGTGATAGAAGCAAGCTTGTATAGGTACCTAGTTAGCTAAGGGCTAGGGAGTTCCCTAGCCCTTAACGCTACGTCGTCGCGTCCCGTCGTCAGGGTTGGTCTTTCTACATTGCGTAATGAATTTATGGTCTATTATATATATATATATCTCAATTTACTACCTACTCTACATGGGTTAACCTTTTAACCACCTGACTTTATATCGATTGTCGTGCCCCCAGCGCCCGACTAATAAATCGTCAATACATTTATCATGTTGCCTGAATTAGCCTATTTTTGGGAAGAATGTAAAGTAGGTACGACTCAAGCGGAATGGGCCCGAAAATAGATGTCGGATAAATCCGACTTAGGCGGATAAATGGTTAAATAATATAGGTCACCAACTCTACAATCGGACTGAAATAAGTTTTAGGGGACAATGCCGTCCGCACATTCCAATCAAGGCACGTGGGTATCTACGGTTCAGGTAATAAAAATACGATTAAAAATAAGTGATTTATTTGGAAAGTGTATAAATTTGCCCCGTTAAAGGGTCCACTGTAAGAGACGGTGGTAGTTCTGCAGCTATGTCCGCTAAAGCCTCCCATCGAGTCGCGCGACTGCTCTCGGATTGACTCGGACTAATTGCTTCCTCAGGTTGGTGATCTCTAATAATAAGTACAAAAAATTTAGAAGTACTATTGGGCGCTATTTAGTTCGATCGTTAAATAAGATTGAATAGTTAGCCAAGACCAAGTAGCTACCTACCTAACAATTAAATTGACAAGTTATTTTTTAGGAGATCTTAGTTTTGTTTTTAAGGCTCATTCGCTCTAGGTAGAGCATACAGGTTGTGTCCTAACCGAAAGGTATCTTCGTACTAACGCGAAATGCATCTTCGTACTAACGCGAAATGCAACAAAGTCGCTAAATATACCTACTACGTCTTAAGTCATAAGCGATCGCGTTTTTATTTTTCTTCTGTCCCCCCTGAGTCAAAAGCTGGGTACCTACGCCGGTAATGTTTTTGATTAATTGATATCCACACAGATATCTGGTGACGATTTGTCAACGTGAACCAGCACAAACTGACGTTAAACAATCTGATTCGGGATAATTTACCCGAGTCTGCACTGTCTGCTCATGTTTCTTTGGAAAGAATTAATAGTAATGATCAAGATGTAGTGGAAGATGCCCAAGAGCAAGAGCGAGATTTTCAGTTGAGACCTAGGAGAAACATTATCCCTCCAAAACATTTAGCAGATTGATTGTATGGAATCCTATAATAAAAGTAATGTGCAGTGAGTTGTTTTACTTAATAATAATTAACATGATACAGTAAACGCTGTCGCCAACTCGCCAACCGCCTGCGTAGGTACCACAGTATGATTGATAGAAACTGGGCACAAATCTCTATCCATGCACGTTTTATGGCATAATTGTAACTTTGGGATACATGTTATATAGTAGGCACTTAGAAGTCCCACATGGACATAACCCGGTAGGTACACCACAGGGTAGCTGACCGAGTGTACCTACCTATTGAAATCCTTGTGTCCAACCTTCTATAGTACCTATAATATCTTAATGATATAGCTCTCTATAATATAACGGTAGAAGTGTCAACCTACTCAAAGCATAAACGGATTACTTATATCAATTTTACTAACTTTTGTTCATCCAGTTCTACATCAGAATGTTCTTCATTGTCTTGTAAAACATTACTTTCTGTTAAGTTACTGTTATCTTTAATTTCTTGATTTTTCTGCGATTGTTCTGTACTTTTAGTAGTTTGGTTAGAATCGTGTTGTGTTTCGTTAATATGTTCTGAAGAATGCAACTCTACCACTTTGTCAACTAATTGTTCTAATTTAGGTAGATTTTCCTCTTCGTTTAGTGTACCGCTGGACTCTGTTTTATTGACCTTCGCACTATGTCCATCTTCTTGATTTTCTGTAAAGCAAAGTGTTGCTTAAGCATCATTTATTTTACCATTGCGTGCGCGAGTTCTGTGTCAGTCTTGCCGCGCTGACAGCATATCACAGTCATTCACAGTTCACCCAAGGTACCTACTTTAAACAAGTGCCGACGAGGTCGCTAACAGTGGTCAGTGTTGATATTTATGCAACAAACTAAGAAATTCCGTTGCCATGTTGATATTAAGTACTTTATACATGCACACACACCTTATCACACGAATACTGCACACGGCACTTTTATTTTCAGCAGCTTTTTACTTGTGACAGTATGATAAGTAGGCCAGTACTCAAGTAGGTACCTTTCTATTAATAATGTGGGTACCTAAGTTTACGTAAGTACCTACCTAGATATTTTTTTGTAGAACTAGGTATGTAGGTAAGTATGTAGATAAATCTTTCTGTTAAAGAGAGCTTTACATAGGTACCTACCTATCTACAAAACTTAAATAGCACTAATCTCCACCTTCTCAACACTAAGTTTTCCTGTGTCTTATACACTATTGTATTAGGTACCTACCTGTCTATATCACGATAAAAACAACACCTACCTACCTACGTAAGTATTTACCTATGTATTTTTTTTTTTTCAAATACAATAGGTATAAGAGTACCTAAGACTCAAAAATAATTTAGGTGCTTAGTGAACGCAGTTAGGTACCTACATAATAACATTAAATAATACACAACCCCGAAAGGTAGGTATTAATAAGTGATAAATCTTTGTCTAACCAACTCTAACACCATGATGCGAAGTCAATACCTTTTTCTGTTTTTAAACTAGAAGTAGATCTATTTCTAACTACATGTATATTATGTTCTGCTAAAGTATCACACGATGGAAGCACGGTTACATCGTTTGTGTCCTCTTCCGCTCTATAAATGATTTCTTCTGTATCTTTTGACTGATCGTCACTCATTTCCTCTTCAGACTGGATGCTTTTCTCTGAAATATAACAATAGCAACGTCAAATTCTATGGTGAATTTGTGACACCTAAATCTAAACTGTATAGGTACATACAGGTGCATTTTTAATCATGGGGGCAAATATTCACAGGGTGATCTACGGTTAAAAATACATAATATAACCTTCTGTAAGTACTTATGTAATAAATAAAACAATCAATTAGGTAAGTGAAATTAAAGTGTGTGTTTGTAATATATGTATAGGTATATACCTATATAGCCAGGGCATGATGTGAGATATTTTTTTTTTGACATTTTATTTTTATATAAGGTAAGAACTTTCTGTGGCAGATAGCTGCTGTTAAATGGAGTAGGTAACTAACCTAGGTAGGTACCTACTTAAATTTGTTTAAAAAAATGGGTTTGCGCAAAATAACAAAATAGGTAGGTACCTATATTAGATTCGCGAGCAACTGCTAGTACCTACAAAATAAATAGTCTTTCACAAACAAGTAAATAAAATATGAGAAACCACTTCGGCTGAGTAGGTACCTATAGGTACCTACCTACATAGTACCTACAGTAATCAATTACTGTAACTTGACATTTAGTTTACCTTCGCAATCTAGGTATTTACTTATTATTAATTATCGGTTAAATTACACACTTTGTATTTTAAACTAATTTAGACCTGCTCTAAAATCATTTCAATTTCGTATCAAAGTCTCGGGACTGTAGCTGTACCTAACCAGGTACAGTCTAGAGACCTACCTACCTAAATGCAAAATTCAAAAGCGAAATAAGAATTTCAAATTCGAGAATAATCACTTCCCCGTAGTGGTTAGGTACCTACTTATAATTATTATAATTATTACTTATCATTTTATTGTGTTTGACTACTTTATCTTATACAATTCTAAACTATGTTTAAAATGATGATGTATGCATCTCAGACCAATAAAATTATTGGTCTGAGGTATGCATGATGTGTTCTCATAACTGAAGGAGCACAAATCTTCAAAGAACTTTGTTTAATAATGCATGTAATGTGTATCCTTTGTTGGAGTTCCTTTCTGAATAAAATAAAATAAAAATAATAATTTATTTCCTAGCACGATAAAATATCTAAGTCCTATTTAGTAGTTTAGGAAAAGAACCCATAATTATGTAAGAACTTAACAATATTTGCATTGGTTATGTGTCTCGCAAAATACATATTTCTAATATTTATTATTCTTGTATTAGTCACAGCGTTTGTTACAAAACTCCTCCAAACGGCTTTACCGATCCCTATGAAATTTTGTGGGTACCTATATTCAGAATGTCTGAGAATAGGACGTAAACAAAACAAAGGCGGGACAAAGTTTGCCGAAGCAGCTAGAATCATTATAATATTCCATATTTCCATCATAGGTAGGTATAGTAAGTCGCACATCAGTAGTAAAAAAAACGATATATCTTTCCTCTTCCTATTGGAACCCCTATTTGGAATCCCAAACTATATACTAGGCTAGCTCAAGGTCAGTGTCACCACCGACGCTCCATCGCAGCATCGACTGTACTTACTAAACAACAAGTTAGTGTTATAAACGAACATAGAATTTACGACAACTAAAATATAACTTGGTACCCGTAGGTACCCATTACTTGTAACTATAGAAAGGGTTCCCCAAATGTCACATTACCATACCTGCTGTACTTGAGTTGACCATGTTTGGAGCACTGCTGGTACAACCCATTATTGAGAGAATGCAAAGTAGTCAGTGGCCATTGGCACAAAGACGAATTGGTGGAAGATGTCTCAGAGCAAATATTGGGCGCGATGTTGTTTGCTACCCCGGCGGACGCTTGACCAGCCGTCCGGAGCAACTCGGCTCAACTGGCCGTACCACGACTCCCCGAGATCGTATCGTACCTACCTATTATGGAAGGAGGCAGCCCGCTAACCTGACCTCGCACCCCCATCGCGTTTTTCCTATTAAACGAACATAGTACATTTCTGACTCGCAAATGGTTTGGTGAAAGACCTTTTATCCGTTTAATTTATTTATGGAGTATTAATTTTCCAATCATAATCAGGAGGTCAGATATATTCAGGTACCCATTATGTACCTACTTAAGCTAACTACATGCAGCCATCTATGTCTGAACTTAGTTTCTGTTAAGGTTTCCAAAGCTCGTTGAGGATCCTTGTAGGCACTGTTCAACAAAATTGAAGTACCAACCAACATAATTAAAATGCAGTTCTTGACAATTACTACAAATAAATTGTAAATTGATAAATTAAACTTTTGCTTCTTTGATACCTAATTACTTAGTCTTCACACGAATGTCTACTAACTTACTCCATGATGTCTTTATAGCCTTCGTGGAGTATCATTGACGGGATACATACAGGGATACCTACATCTATATTTATCCTTATATCCCGATATTGCAGGACGTCAGTGCGATTCATCAATAACAGCAAGTGGGCTTCTTTTGCTTCGACTCCACTGTTACGAAGTCATCTCTGCCTGCCTTTATACACGGCTGGGGACACGATACTGCGATTGGTAGCCCCAGCTGTTTTTGCACTCTTGGATGAGATTGAGCAGCAGCGGATAAGTAAGGTGACTCGTGACGTCGTTTGCTGACTCGACACTGGACAACAATGCGTAGCGTGCTCCACGAATGACCTTTGAAGCGAACTTAAATGACAAAGGGTCCGCTACATTGTTTAGTAAGTCAGCACGTAGGTAAGACTTTTGCGACTCAATCTGCTTGAACGGCTACTGGCCGATATACCTTATACTCGTACGTTCAGCTGTCTAAAATCACTCTCTGTGTGTATAGTCCAGTAGGACTCTGGTGATATCAACATTGTCAAAAGTGACGGTCGACCGAAGCGCTCTGGGCGACGCGACGGTCCTGGTGGCCCAGAACTGGTAACCTGCACTGGCTGTAGCACAGTTTACGGTTTTGATATTATGGACCAATTTTTTCCCGACCAGACTTCGATAATTATGTAAAACTAGCTGTACCCTGCCAGGCTTCGCTGTGGCACATTGTGATTGAATGGTTGCGAAATGAAAAAAAAATAGATAAAACAATCCTTGATGCAGATTATATATCATGCTAAAATTTCAACTCGATCGGTGCAGAACTTTTTGAGTTTTTGAAGCGAACTTCCACAAACCAACATAACATGTTTATATATGTATATAGAGATAATATATGTATTTTAATATTTTAAAGATGTATATTGGAGTTATAGTTTCTATAAGAAGAATTTGAGCAAGCCAAGCGAGATCGAAATTTTTAAGATAGTTTTGAAGAATGGCGCCTTTGTGGACTTGCAGCACTTAGCGACGGTCCCGGTTTCCCGGTATCTCTAAAGCTGGCACTGGTTGTTAGTACCTACCAAATGTCATTCTATATTTTTGGGGCGTAAATTGCAACGGGAACCGAAAGGAATCTGAGCTAGCGAAGCAAGCCGAAAATTTTGAGCATTTCGCCCGAGATAAAATAGGAGAAAAGCACTTCTACACTAGATCGTACGGCAGTCCAGCTGCCCTCCCCGGCTATGCCCATGCATAGAGACATACATATTATACCTACATATACATATGTAGGTATCTGAATGTGTCATGCATGAACGAACTTGAAACGTTTTTAAGATAAATGGGGGTTTTAGGATTAAACAGATGACTGTAGAGCAAAGGCAGGATAGAGGATTCCGGATTTCCGGCGAAGAAGTAGGTACCTATTGGAACCGCTTGGATTTTTATGTAACATCCACGAAAATACTGGCATAAAGTCATTCATTATTGGTATTTACTTTGGAGTTGGAAAACCAAAAAACTTGGATGGTTACTTAGAAGCTTTTATTAATGACATGAAAACAATTTCGCTCCATACTTTCTAATTCAATTTCTGCCTGTTGGTACGATAACAAATTTTGCTTTATTAGATCATAATTCATTTTCTTCCAATCATGATTCGGCTTCGAATGTTCGTCCTTGATCAGCTTCAAAATGTTTTTATTCTTTAAAGGCTGGTACAATGCTCAATCGATCACCATCCGGTTCTGAAGTACTAACGATCTTAAAAGGCATTATTCTGTAATAAAGAAATGAAACAATTACTTAGTTATAAGAAATAAATACATAACTTGTACAATGGTATCATCTGGGTAGGTAGGTAGTATTGTTTGCATAAGCTTTTAACAGTTCGTAGGTACCTGCTTGTTTATGTCAATCGTAAACGTTATTGCGAATTGAGACATAAAAACAGAACTAGTTATAGGTACAGACGCCAGCACATCAAGTTACCCCAATGTGTCTAATTTTCCCAATTGAATATGAACCTTATGTTGTTTAACATAAAGTTGATAAACGATCAAAGAAATTTGACACATTGGAGTAACGACAAGCAACTGGTGAACGTGCGTACTGAGAGCCAACTGAGCACTATAAAACAGGCGCATCTAGCGCACGAATGACAAAATTCAGAATATTATCACATTAACAATTTTGAACTAGAAGTTATCCATACTACGAATCCCTAAAGAGTCTGTTTAGCAACTGTTTAATGGTTCACATTATGGCTAACGGTAGAGCTTGTGGACCATTAAAAGTTAAGAAAACAGCTTATAGCTACATACAGTTCACATGTGTAACTTTATTCAGTTTTTTGCTGATAAACAGTACACTAGTGAACTATTACACAGCCTTTTGCAGCAAATAAGAGTTTTAATTATTCACGTCGCTGTTTAACATTATATTGTATAACCTATAAATATACTGATAAATTTTTCAACTTTTATTATATTTTGTGTATGAATTAGGAATGTATTGTATTAGTTTTTACTTCCGGATACCATAATAATAACTTTTTATCTTATGATTCTCTTCAAAGCACCAAAACTTGTTTATTCAAGTTTTCATCACGGCTTATTTATATGATAAAACTAATTAAAAACAGAATATTTTCGTGGCGCACTAAAATTTTGTTAGACAATACATATATATAATGTCAGTGAAATTACATTCCCAATCATTTTTCTTTTATTAATATGTAAAACAATATACTTACCAGAGAATATGATTATAATATCCACGTATAATTCACTCCACGAAACAAGTGTTCAATTAAATTAGCAGCTTGTAGAGTTATGTTTCCTTCTATTCTTCACTTTTACACTGGTCGCAAGCAGCCTTTCCCGGATTAAGACATCTTTTAAGAGCGTAGATGTGACATATTTACTGAATAAAGAGTAATTAGTGATCTCTTAGTCAGTCGATACTCAGCGCACAGTACTGTCGTTACCCTTTATAACACTGTTAAATTGCTGCTACACAGCTCCTAAGCAGCACCGTGAACTTAACGCTGAATAATTTGTGCCCATTTAAGAGTTATAAGAGCTGTATACGGCCCTATACAGCTCTTGTGTAGCTTTTTTATTCAGCTTTAAGCGTGGTGGGAATCGGTTATTCGGCTGATAAGCAGCTTAGTGTGCTACTTGGGTAGGGGTTGCTGAGGAGATGCTCTACTACCTCTACATAGGTACAGCAAGCCATATTTAATTGCATCTTAACCTGATAAGGAGGTAGGGAGGGACACACTTATTTTTTAAAGCTAAATTCGGTACCTATACATTGCGTAGGTACATTTATAAGCAGCAAACTCAGACCAATAAAAAAGTATTTTATTGGTCTGAGGCAGCAAAATTAGCAGATTATGGGGTGTCTGGGGACCATGACGTTAGGTGATTTTTTTTCATATTCTAAAGGTACCTAACATACCTACATAGATGGGCATAATTTATAACATTAAGTAGGTACCTACCTATTCCAAATATCAAGTCATTATAAGTTCCTGAAATAAATTACTTTAACCGACAAACAAGGTCGCTCCATAAGGATTCCTTGCAAACCATTTTGGTATGAAACCCTAAAACGATTTGTAGGTACCTACATTTGCGCACAATTATTTTATTTTAATTATAATTGGCCCGCTATAAATATGTAAGTGGGGTTAACAAATAAAGCTTAGTGCCTAGTTAACGGCAAAAGCTCTTTGTTCTTAAACACACGCAATACCTGGCTTACGGCCGCTACCCCGTACCCGACATACACGTATAAATTATGCCGTCTCCGCCTTACTCGCGCCTCATAACCTCCCATTCATCGGGCCAGCATATTTTAACCAGACTACGAAATCATCGTCGACCGGTCGCACTGATCGCAATTGCAGAAACTCTCTGTATAAAAGAAATATACATATATACCTACCTCTTCCTTATTAAAACCAACCAAAGTATAAAGTCATGGACTGTGTGTGCCCTAGCACAGGAGCCCTAGCTCCTGCCATGACCACATGGGCGACTTTTTCTTGACCTTGATTATGACTACTTATTTTGAAGAATTTCATTCGTGTTAAGGCTTCGATCAATAATAGCACTATTATTGATCGAAGTGTTAAGGTGTATTATTCTTGTCTCGTTTAAGTCTCGACCCGAAGTCACGAGAGACGTCCCGGGACCCAAACCCTATAGATAGCGGTTGTTTTCCGATAATAACACGACTGCTTTACCTATAGGTACCTAGATTGAGAATAGATTGTACAATGTTAAGACGTAAGTTAGGTACCTTGCCACTCTTGTCAGACGAAAGCAAAATAATATGAATATGAATATGAATATGAAAGCCAATAGGTCAGAACCATAAGCGGCCCAATCTCAGAACATCAACAGATTGTGGCAAATAAAGAATGAAACAAAACCACCAAGCCACAGACTTCCGAAACTAGGATTATTTTATTCGCTTTAGAAATTCCATCTTAGTTAGGAGCGCGTGTATTTATTTTACCTGTAGCTAGATATCCAGGCACTTAGGATTACTGTCAAAGAAGTCTAGACGAACATTTTAGTAGGTACCTTATTTAATGTCAGCTGTACTGCTAACAACAAAACAACTGCAATCTCTCATCTATGAAAATCGGTTTATTTAGTTATAAGTTATTTTCTTTGACCTTCGCGTCAAAAGGACTTAGACTAATCGAGTCGTGCATGGCAAGCTTTATGTACGTTGCCCTACGAGCGCCGCGCTGTAAACTACCGTTTTCATGACCACCCACTCTAGGTCACAGATTTAAAAATAGTGTCTTATTTATTTGAATAAATAAGTCTGCATGTAGTTAAACTCAGCTATGTGGTATTTATAAAATACTTCTGAATAGCCCCGAAAAAAGAACAAGATGAAAATAACTGTCGAAAAAGAAGTACATAAAGCAAAAACCTTTTGCTTTAAAAAAAACTATTCACTTTGTTGGACGTTTTAAGAGCAGGTATTTACCTAAAACTAATTAAGAAGGAAGGAAGGCATACTTGCGGTAATTCTTTCAGGCATCTTATTACCTATTTGACCGACTTTGGTAGTATGGTACGATAACAAATCTAAATTTAACTTAAGAATAATTAGCGCTCTGAACTCAGAGTGTCTCCTGTAGGTATGCCTATATTCCCCTACAGCAAGACCCGGAACTAATAAGTCTACCTGTAGGCCATCTAAATATTTGTTCCGTATGGAAAAGAACCCGCGACACGCAGCGCTGATACTTGTAATCGCTCTAACACCGCCAGTCGTGCCGTCGAATAACTACGGAGCAAGTTCTCATACTTGGTAGATACTTGTATTTCTGATTAGATTAAGTAGAATATGTAGGTAGGTACCTACTAATACTTAAAATACAATTCATGTACTTGCTAGTATTTATCATTATACCTCTGTATCTCTCGAGTGTCAATAATTTGACTGGCCTGTTGTTCTAGTGGTAAGTGGCTCTGACTACTAGTTCACTACTATGAGCTGCTATGGCTGCTGCTGAGTTTGTGGGCTCGATTCCCAAAGCAAATGGTTGTGTGATGAGCACGATAATTTGTTGTGTCGGGGTGTTAGGTTATACGTGTAGGTATACTAATATTATAAAGAGGAAAGGTTTGATGGTTTGTTTGTTTGCATTGAATAGGATCCGTAACTACTGAACAGATTTCAAAAATTCTTACACTGTTGGGAAGCTACACTATCCCCGGGTGACGTAGGCTACTTTTTATCCCTGTATTCCCACGGGAACGGAAAATACGCGGGTGAAACCGCGTGACATTTGCTAGTTTAGAAATATAAAGGTATGTTTATCCTGTTGTTTAGTACCCATAACACAAGCTCTGCTTAGCTTGGGACTAGATGGCGTTGTGTAAAAGTAGTTATATTAAGAAAAAACACATTTGTATTTGAAAATAATGAAGAGGTATCCAGAAGTCAGGGAAATTAATTGATTACCTGTCAGTAATCCCCAGCAAAGAAAAAACGGAGTATTCCCGTCTGAGCACCTATTTTTTGAGCACCTACGCATTTAGCACCAAAGGTATTCCCATTTCCCATAGGTTAATGCATAGGTGCTCAATAAATAGGTGCTCAAACGGGAATACTCCGAAAAAACATGCGACGGTGTGTGTAAGGTGCTTAAATCCTATAAGTACTTAATTCACTAATAAAAAAAAACAAATTACCGTAAAATTATAATTTTAATAAGTTTCCTTAACACGAACAATTTTCACAACAACAGCTTTAGGCGAGTTTAATAAAAGAATACTTAGATATTTAGTAGGTAAATCACAATCATACTATTTGGTGTATTTAATAAGTTACATAGACGTGTCAGATATACTAATTCTTTGCACAAGGACAGGGGCCCGCCTCGGCCACGACTAGATCTCCGCTGAGTGCAATGGCTTCTATCTCCACTGCCGCGTCCATAGGAAGCTTTCCTACCTGGAATGTAGCGCGGGCCGGACAATCTTTAGGGAAAACTGAAACATAAAAAACGCTCTTAGAGACCAAAGACATTCAATACTTAGGTACTAGACGGGACATCACGAACAAAATTATCGATAATAATAATAATAATTTCTTTATTTGTATAGAATGCAGGTGTTACAGTAATGGTGTAAGGTTTCAGGTTAATTCCCAGTACATTCTGCCAGTTGGCATACAAAAATTGGTTGACTTATATATAATTTAGAAACTAGATACATGTATTAGAAACTATACAAAAAACTAAATTTATTAAAAATGAGATCATATCGATACTTCTGTTCGAGTGGACACAAGTGTATGAGTTTAATTTAGTACGCTCCGCTGCCGCTCCAATATTGCTATATTAGTCTAGATGGCGTTACTGAGACATGGGATCACAGTTTTTCCATGACAATTCTTCGTATGTCCGCTCTATACATAAAGTATCTTAAATGCCTAGCCTTTTCCCAACTATATTAGGGTCACCTTCCAGTTTAACTGGATGCAGCTGAATACCAGTGTTTTACATGGAGCGACTGCCTGTCTGACCTCCACAACTCAGTAACTGGGTACCTAACACGATACCCCTTGGTTAAACTGCTTGTCAGATTTTCGCGCTATTTTTTTTGACTATCTGTAAGACTGCTATTTATACCACAGTCTAAAAACATACAGTCGTCCTCCGACAAAGCTGTCTAGACAGGGCAATCGTGCGGGGTGTGAGGGGCGAGACGCGGGAAAGCCGCTCCCGCACTGCGAACAAAACGATGTTCGTAGTGCAGGAGGTATTATTCAAGTCTTACGCGTATAGAAGATGACGGCATTTTTCCAGAGATCAAAGGCGTCGTCCTTCTGTATTGTTATATTTATACTGTGCTTACCTATACGATACGATAGATTTAGAAAAGACAGTCAGCACCAACGGCTTTCCATTCTTTCAAAGGCACGAAAGAGTCTTAATATGTACCTAATACTTAAATGGTCACCCGTCCACAGACCAACCTCGTCAAGCGTTGCTGAACCTAAGAACCTTAGGTCGAACAGTGCGTGAATTAATGCCTAATTATTTAGTCACTCTCTTGTCTCTTAGAAACAAACTACAAACATTTATGCAACTCTATTCAGGTTTTGTTCATTTAAAACACCTGCAGTGTTGTATTAAATGCGTACGGGTTCGCTCAGCTGAATTTACGCGTACGCATCGAATACTTAAGCTGAATAAATGTGGTTACACCTACACCGGAATCGAACCCGCGACACGCAATGCTGCTGTCAGTCACTCAACTATTGCACCAAACGTGCCGTCAAAACTAGGGTGTGAAAGTATTTTAAATTAGACCTTGCAATGTCTAGAATAAACAGATTCATACTCAAGGCCACAATAATTCAGAACATTAGAAATCAGCGAAATAATAGTACCTATGTTATCTAGAAATAAACACGAACATAAAAAAGTTTCGTGTTTTCTTTTGTAGATAACAAAGGTAGGTATACCTACCAGTTGAACTTTGAACTATGGTGAGGTCACTTGGTAACTTGTAAATTTATTTAGTTAGCACCTGAAGATAGGTCCTACCGATAATGCACCTCCCAACCAGATTTATGTGATCATTATTTAGTTACAACTTGAAGAAAGCTAAGAAGTACCCTTCTACGTACCTACCGTTCACCTACCAATCATATTTAATTATGAACTGGTTGTCTGAGATCAATTAGGTACTTCCATGGATACAATTTTCAGCCAAGTGCGTTGAACTCGTCAACTATAATAGGAACCGCTATTTTAGACACAATTTTAGACACAGTCCGCGGAAGCCGGACTCCGCTCGGGGCCTGATAAATGAAAGATTTTGAAAAAAGTGAATAAAACTTAGACTTGTTCCTTCTAAACTTAGACATTTTTCACCCATATTGATCTAAGTAAGTACCTAAGTCCACTCGGGCCTAATACGTATTCTTATACTAAGTCTATTTTTTTCTCTATTAAAAAACTCTTTTTTCTTCCGCGCCCCCAAAAACCGGCAGAGCACAGACCTCATAAAAATACTTACCTTCGAACATCCTGCATCCCTATAATTGATTGCCCACGTGTAACTAGGTTAAATTTGTGCTAAAGGGGGTCGGAAATACCTGCAAACTGAATGGTCATATTGACGAGTTCCGTACGACACAGCTCTAGGCAAACTCGGAATAATAGGTAGGTATGTAGTAACTAATGTAACCTAAAAGCTAAGCTCAGACAGTGGCAAATGAAATTTTCCAAAAAATATTTAAACGCTTATTTATACTGTCAAGGGGCGGAAACAACTTACAAACGTTTAGACGCACTTAACCTCGAGAGGTTTCGTGTCTGATTGTGAAAATTAAACACACTAATTTGATTCAAACACAATTCAACATACCTACCTACGCGGAAATACATAAATACCGTTGCACAGGTTGCATTTAATTTACTTGTTTAGTCGTAAGTCGTAATAGTCGGAACTCGGAAGGGAATATTTGCGATTGGGGTGATAACCAACTTGATATTATTTGACACCGCGTTATTGTATGTACCTACACAATTGCTGGAAAAAGTATAGGTAGGGTAGACCGGGGACAATTAAAACAGGTCATGATTGCAACAACTTCAATTTCTCGTAAACTATGGTACCTACGCGTGTGATGCGTCGTTCGTTGCATCTTCGGCCATGTTCGGTTTTTTGTTGAGCACGGCTCGAGCGAGCGAGTGACACAGTCGTGCACAGGACGCTTTGAAGAATTTCGCGTCAAAACGAAAGTATTTCATATCTTTAACTTTTGTTGTTCACCCATTTAAATCTTGATTTTTGGCAGTTTTCCTTATTTTGAAGTATTGTTTATCTATTTAAGATTGTTTTTCTTACTGTTAATTAATGTTTAAGTTACTAGATATCAAAATATTGAGTATTGAAATAGAGAATGTGACATGGGTACGTTTGAAACGACCTATCTGTGGACGTTTGAAACGTTTCAAACGTCCCCGTATATTCCGCGTTTTTATCCGACTGCACAGAAAAAGGTTGTGTTTTATAAAGTGTCATTAACTAGATAATAAAAATTAAAAATCACCAACTTTTAAAAATTACGGAACGTATTATACGATGAAAAAAATAATTACCATATAAACCACAAAAGTGGTTTGGTTATTTTTTGTTTGCTTATCAGATAAAATCACATTTGATAGGCAACCCAATTATTCTGACGACCCTAAAATTGAGCCCACGACATTAAGTTTGATCTATTTTTGTAAAATTTTTTTTCTAGAGATGTTCAGAAAACGAAAACACGTTACAGACAGAAGTTCCTAGAACATAATTAAATAGGTATTTGCGTATCAGCTAGCATATTAGTTTTTTAAACATAAGTACCTATGTTTGACTAGTTTTAGGGTATTAATTCCCAAAAAACTATTTTAAGTGTTAAATGCTTAATATTAGCTACTTAAGTTGATTGATCTCCTCTGAAATTTAATTTCACAAGAAGACAAACCTATACGGGTCAATATACGATTGTTATGATTGAAACATTGTTATGCTTGAAACATTGTCATGATTGGAACATTGTTAAGATTGAAACAAGCTGTTTTGTATGAGACTGGATTACCTTTTTTTCTCCGCCATGTAAGTGCTATTATAGCATAATAGGATATTAAGTCTTTAAACAATGTGATATAGTATACAATAGTACGAATAAGAGCACTCAAATGATTTAAATATGAGATATTTTGAATTGTTTTTATTGAAGATGTTTTTGCATTTATAATTTTTGAAATATGAATGTTACGATGACGGTCTTGTTACGATCTCAATAAATAATTTAGTGCTATATTATCTTATTAATTTTGATTAAAAAGCTCCAGTAGTTCCTAAAATATTTTCAGTGTTTCAATTACCCCTACATACTGTTTCAATCGTCCTTGGGGTGGGGTCAATAGAACCACTGCGCCCGGTCTTCTTTAATAGCTGATTGTTGGTTAACTATTTGAAATAGAGATATAGATCATGTTTAATTTAGGAACTAGATAACGACCCCTTCAACGATACAAATATGAGGGATGTAGGTACCATAGAAAATTTACTACACACGGTTTAAGTAAAATTGTTTCAATTGTCCCCGGTCTCCCTATTCTATTACACCTAAAAGCACTTACACTCTGCATAAACCTTGTTTACTGCCTGGAAGTCTTCCATCCGAGCTAGCAGGATGGTGGTCTTCACGACGGACTCGAGAGAAGCGCCGCCGGCCTCCAGCACGTGCCTCAGGTTGTCGAGAGCCTGCCGTGTTTGTCCTTCAGCGCCTCCGTTTACTAACTGAGCCTGCGGGTCCATGCCCAGTACTCCAGACACATAAAGAGTTTTATCCGCTAATATAGCCTGGCTGAAACCGCATTACTTAATTATGTTACTAATATTATAAACGTGAAAGTTTGTACACAGATAGTTTATAATCTAGATTAACACATAGGATAGTTTTTATCCCGATTATCTTCCTGTGGGATATTTTACGAGTTGTAGCGAGCGAAGCCGCTGGCAACAGCTAGTTATGATACATATAAAATAACGTTACCCCATCAGTTGCCCATCTTTCTACAAATAATCAAAAATAAGCACCTACTTAACTGGCTGTGACGTAAAAATACTCTTGCGAACCTATAGGTAGGTACTTATAGTAATTGCACATCCACTAGGCTTAACTTACGTAGGTACCTACTTAAAACATATATATTTAGCCTTCATTGCTATGTGGTTTAAGCTAGTCGTAGTAACTGTCTATGTCTAATTACAGAATACGAAGTCTCAGGAATACTGTGGTGTGGAGGGTGATGTATAATATTATGAGTCCAACCAACCATCCATTTACAACAATAATTATTAAATATGGCACCGCGCCACCCTGCGCCAACGTATGTACATCAAAATCATATCATTAAATAGTTCAGAAACTTAGTTAGGTTATTAGTATACCTACTTACATTAAATTTACTACAAAAAAACAAACCTGTAAGGTCCGACGGGCTTATAGATATTTGGCGATGTTACAATCGTCTTAGTAACTTTGTGAGCGTTCATTTTGGTTGAATCGTCTGGTCTTTGCGTATTTATCTTGGATGAAGCGTCCGTCTTGAGCGCAGTCTCAATATTTTCTGTCTCCGTACTCATCGTGAATAAATTAACTACGCACCTAACCGCGCCGGGTCATCGGTTCATTCCTCATATAAATTCAACACAGACACAGACAGATAAATAAGTAGTTACTTAGTGAGTAGGTATGTTTACCGATAGCTTGATAAATACAATAACTTACACAATAATCATTTTTGAGTAGGTACACCAATAATTGCGGGTTATGTCAGATAACTAGATGTCAATGTCGAACAAAGACATTCATTTTAAATCTCTTTGTATAGGTACTACATAGGTACCTACAGAATGACTCCATCTTAAACGTCGAAATACCTGCAATAGCCAGTATCTTTGTAGTAGGGGAGCCCATGATGCTAAATGGGGATTTACTCGACCGTCATAGCGACCTATTGGGTTGCAAAGTTTAGATGATAAGAAGAAAAATAAATTATCTAATGTAGGTATACCATTTCATCGGTGGGGGAAGCGGCTCTAGATTTTCAAATATGTAAAAAAATACTGTTGCCTCAGACCAATAAAGAAGTAAGTATACTTTTTTATTGGTCTGAGACTGTTGCATGGACATTCTCGAGAGCGTCAGATATTGATATAAGCGTCAATGTCCTACGTATTTTTAATAATGTGTGTATGTTAATCTGATCGTTTGCATGATGGGTGGTGGGTGTTGTACGTAAGGGTTAAAAACAAAAAAAAAAAAAAGTAAATCGAGCGCGTCAGATTTTCTAAGGGGTGTTAAGTAAACCTAAAAAGCTCCCATAATAGTATGGGAGCTTTTAAGGTTTACTTAACACCCCTATAACGACTGCGAGTTTGCGTCACATCGAAATCGTCAGATTATAGAATCTGACGATTTCGATGTGACGCAAACTCGCAGTCATTATTATAATGTGCAAAAAAACATCGCCTATCGCATTATCTAAGAGGGATTCTAATCTGACAAATAAAAAAATACTCAAGTATCTAATGTTTTGAAATCATCATAATCTGCCATCATCTGCCTAGCCTTTTCCCAACTATGTTGGGGTCGGCTTCCAGTTTAACCGGATGCAGCTGAATACCAGTGTTTTACATGGAGCGACTGCCTGTCTGACCTCCACAACCCAGTAACTGGGTAACATGATACCCCTTGGTTAAACTGGTTGTCAGACTTTCGGGCTTCTGACTACAAGTAACGACTGTCAAAGATCTACAAATGACAGCCGGGACCAACGGCTTAACGTGCTTTCCGAGGCACGGAGGAGTCTTGGTATGTAATAAATGGTCACCCATCCACGGACCGACCTCGTCAAGCGTAGCTTAACCTTCGATCGACCCATGCGGCTGTTATAATTTAGCCACAAGCTCCTCTAATGTTTTGAAATCATTGAACTTAATTAATTGAAAAGCTCAGGAAATAGCATGCAAATAAAAAAAGTGTTTATGTGTTTCCAGTAGAACACTTGTATTTATAAGAAAATAATTCTCCAAACGCTCCAAAAACTTTTTTTTATATACTTAAATAATTGATTATTAGGTAATCATCATCTTCATCAGTAGAATCATCTTCCTCTTCTGGTTTTCAATAATATTATGCCACGAATGAGTTTGTGTGATAAGCTGTGATGGCGTCATGGCAACAGAAACCAGAGTGGGGACAGAGTGAGAAAGTAATAGATAGAGAAAGAGTGAGAGATGAATAGAAGCCCACGCTTCTATTCATCTCTCACTCTTTCTCTATCTGGGGAATATAGGCATAGGCATCACGTAGCTCGCATTATACTTTATCGACGAATTTTTGTTACTTCGGCATATGTAAATTTTTCGTTATCCTTGAATTATTTTCTTCAAAATAAAAAAAATAGCCACGCTCGAGAATGTCGAGATGAAGTTTTTTTTTACATTTTTAATAGCCCTCTCCTTTCTTTACGTAACTCTAAAATTGTTAGATTACACTTAAATATACACTTTTAACTCACCCTACCTTAATCTGACGCGCTCGAGAATTTCCGATGATCAATTTTTTTACTAATCTGATCTTTATCCTTGATGGGCGGCCTTATACCTACATATAATAATAATAATAATAATAATAATCAATTTTATTTCAGGCGACGCAGGCCCAGAGATAAATACCTTAACCATATAATTATACATCTATACATATAATAAGACTGTAAAAAAACTGTGTCTGTACATTGAATATATTTAAAAAATAATAATTGAGGGGGGTTTAGAAACAGTAATAGAACACGAATCCAAAAAAAAAAGTCTGTCTGTTTGTCTGTTTGTCTGTTTGTCTGTTTGTCTGTTTATCTGTTTGTCTGTTTGTCTGTTTGTTTGCACACGCTAATCTTCGGAACTACTGGACGGATTTGAATGATTTTTTTTTGTTGTATAGATATTAAGTCTGGTCAACACATAGGCTATAATTTATCTTGGAAACTGGAACACCTGATGAAGAACCGCAACAGACCAGCTAAACTATAGGCGATACAAAAATGGTCCCGTAGCAAAAATTGTTCCACGTGATGAGCATTTTCTGCTGAGAGAATTAATTTGAAGATCCGGAACACCTGATGCAGAACCGCAACAGACCAGCTAAACTATAGGCGATACAAAAATGGTCCCATAGCAAAAATTGTTCCACGTGATGAGCATTTTCTGCTGAGAGAATAAATTTGAAGATCCGGAACACCTGATGCAGAACCGCAACAGACCAGCTAAACTATAGGAGATACAAAAATGGTCCCATAGCAAAAATTGTTCCACGTGATGAGCATTTTCTGCTGAGAGAATAAATTTGAAGATCCGGAACACCTGATGCAGAACCGCAACAGACCATCTAAACTATAGGAGATACAAAAATGGTACCATAGCAAAAATTGTTCCACGTTATGAGCATTTTCTGCTGAGAGAATAAATTTGAAGATCCGGAACACCTGATGTGGAACTTCAAGAGCCCAGCTACACTATAACATATATTGGAATGACGTCTTAGCAAGAGTTGTTCAGCCTTATGAGCACTCGCTGTTGACGTATAAAAATCGAAGATCTGGAACACCTGTTGTGGAACTCCAAGAGCCCAGTTACACCATAACTCAAATAGGAATGACGTCTTAGCAAAAGTTGTTCGGTCTGATAGGCATTTCCTGTTGACTTATAAAAATCGTAGATCAGAAACATTTGATATAGAAATTAAAACTATCACTAATTTCATTGCATAATTATAAAATAACATAAGTAGGAGGTACTACGCGGTGAAGGCGGGAACAGTTTAGGACTGATTTTCGATGACGATGGTATATCGTTGAAAATTAGACTCTACTGGCTAAAACTCCCATTTTTTTTATCGTACGCCTTCGGGCTTATGTTATTTGAGTGTTTAATTTCCTTTTCCATTTATCTTCGTTACACGGTAGCTTACCCGGTAACGCAGGGGAGCAGCCACTTAGATTTTAATTGATCAGGTATCATCACAATAAAACTATAACCATGCCTAGAAAGAGGTCAAATCTTTCCCAATGTTCCAAAGGTGCTAAATGATTAAAGACCATAAGATCCCAACAATCTACCGAAGAGCGTTAGGAGAGATTTGATGCTGTTCGAGAACATGAGGCTGCAACTCGCTCCGTGGAAACTTCTTGGGATCGCGAAGCACGCCTGCATTCTCAGCGTATTTACGCATCTACATCCAGGTCTCTAGAGACCAGTGAAGAATATGTGCGCGACTGACCGCTGATCGTGAACATCATGCACTGTCTCGCGAGTTGGAGACGTTCACGGAAAAAGCATAACGCTTGAGTTTTCAGCGTATATACGCATCGACTCTAGAGATAAGTGGGGGAAGGAGATGCGCGACTGACCGCTGATCGTGAACGTCACGCAACATATAGGGTATAATTTATTTTGGAAAATGGAACACCTAAAGTAAAAGAGATATAAAAATGGTGCCATTGCAAAAACTATTCCACGTGAAGAGTGTTTTCTGCTGTGAGACTAAATTTGAAGATCTGGAGCACCTGAAGGGGAACTCCAAAGCCCAGAGACAATATAACATATACATAATAGAAATGGCGTCTTAGCAAAAGTTGTTAAGTCTGATGGCATTTCCTGTTGACCAACAAAAATAAAAAATCTGGAACATCTTGAATCGTCTCGCGCATCCCATTGATTTCCCGTCCCCGGGCTTATAGAATTCGACATCAGATGTTTCAGATCTTCGATTTTGACGACCCCGATGTCGCTGGCATAAGCAACAGGATCCGCGTACGAAGTCGCGGGCAGAAGCTTGTTATTACTTAAAAACTAACACTTCACTAACACGCACTAGCGCTGCTCTGTGGAACTTGTCCGCGGAAGCGACGGAACACCACGTCCTGAGGCCAGAAGTTTTCATCCATGACGACGGGCAGATAACAATTCGGAACGCGTACCACAAACGCCTTGAAGTTGACGTTGCGGCGCGACTCCAGTAACTGCACCCTCGGCATGTATCCAATCTTCTGGCGCACATACTCCACGATGCCCTCCGCCTTAGTGGTGTAGTGTAGGCGGGAGATATACACCGGAGTGTTCGGCGCTGCGGCGCGCAAGTCGAGCTCCGTTGTAGCTTTGCCGCAGCGGTTTTTATTCGCTCGCGATCGGCGGATATATGGGGCTCATATTTGGTGGGTGCACTTAACCAGGTACAAGGTATCTCCTTGTATATTTATATGCCTTGTATATTTATATTATATGTATGGTACAGAGGCCAGCACATAAAGTTACTTACCCCAATATGCCAAATTTCATCAATATTTTTTTCAACTTTATTGCAAATTAAACTAGGTTTCATATTCAGTTGGGAAAAATTGACAGTTTTGGGTAAGTTTTACGTACAGACGCCAGCACATCGCTGGCGTCTGTACGTGACAGAGTTTTGAAAAAAGTTTATGCAAAAATACATCACACAGATGTACCTATCATGGTATCAATTTAATTTATGTGAACAGGTTCTCAGTTCAGCGGATAGGTACCAGAATATCGTACCAGTACCTAGTCTGTTAAAAATCGGTATCTGATTAGTAGTTCTGTAAGTACCTAGACATAATAAGAGACCATAATAGACAAACAGGAGAGTCACCCAGAGCGCCAGCCGGCCCTGCTTACAGTATTTTGGCAGATGAATTAGGAAAAAAGCAACTTTTAATAGGGCTTAAAATTACGATCAAAATAATAAAAATATTTGACTGGCCCCTGCCCTGGGTGTTAATAGCTTGGTAAGTAGGTAGGTACCCCTATGCCTATTCGAACTGCTGAAACTTATAGTAGGTATTCCGCTCATTGGTTGCTAATACGTTCTTTTGCATGTTGTCAAATAATATTAAGTTGTTAAATAAATAAAAATTAACTTAAAAAAAAACAAGTAGAAGAAATTTACATTCTGCATAAACCTGGTTTACAGCCTGGAAGTCATCCATCCGAGCTAGCAGGATGGTAGTCTTCACTACGGACTCGAGTGAAGCGCCGCCGGCCTCCAGCACGTGCCTGAGGTTGTCAAGTGCTTGTCGTGCTTGTGCTTCGGCGCCGCCACATACCAACTGTGCTTGAAGATCCAATCCCAGTACCCCAGACACATAAAGTGTTTTATCCGCTAATATCGCTTGGCTGAAACCGGCAGAATTGACTATTAAAGTAGGTACTCGGATTGTCAACAAAAATCAATTTACTGATATTAAATACAACAATATTTTAGTACCTAATACCTACCTACATATATTTTTTTATTACCTATATATCATGTCGTAGAACAAAAGGTCATACTTATGATGTTAGCTATCTAGTCCTGCGAGGTTGACGGTGTTTTACAAGTAACCCTGTAGGTATATTGCAACAGTACCCGAAGAAAATCTGAGCGAGCGAATCGAGCGCTAAATCGGGCGCCCTGGGCAACGGCCCTGATTGGATTGCCTACACCCATTATCAAAGAGATTTAAAAACTATGTCTTTGAGCATTATGATGGGGCAACACCCATTAATACAAAAATACACAAGTGTTATAGGTATTCGTATGTTATTATGATGCCTAAACGGAAAATCTATGATGTGGACTCAACAATTTTTTTATAACTATTAAATAAAAACTGCCTATCGACCACAATAGGGTGGTTGTGGACTTGCCCACAGTGCCCACAACAGTATATCCACACTTGCTCTATCCGCCTTAAAAAAAAATACTTTCATATATTCCTGACCTACCTACACACAAACATACGAATTGGTCAGCCCGCGTTTCGAAGGAGTTTGTTAACAAAAACTGAGACACGAGATTCGAGAAACAAATTTATGTAAGTAGGTATTAGAGATGTACTTACATAGGTACTTTTTAATAAGATGACAAATAGATCCAAAACAATTAGGCGTTGTCCGCCCTCCGCCTGCGCCCGGTGCGTCTGCTGCGGGCCGGGTGAGTGGAAGTAATCTCCCTCTCCCTTTCCGCAAACTCCTTCTGCGAGATGACCGTTTCGCAGAAGGACACCACCGCGTCCCAGGACTCGACGCTGCTGACCATCCTCGCGACCACGGCCGGCAGCGACAAGTCACTGCCTACTTCAGAGACGAGGGCAAGGCGCGGCTCCTCCCAAACGGCACACTCTGCCAGCGTATGCCGTGCCGTGTCCTCCCGACAGTCGACGAAGTGGTGACACCGAGCGTCGAATCCGGATCCCTGTTTATGCGACACAGGCACTTCCCTAAGCAACCATGCCCGGTAAGCACCTGTATCACCCGAAACGACAGGGAGCCGTGCCTCCTCCCGAGCCAGCGCTCGATGACGATAACCTAACTACCTACCTAACCTTTTTAAACACCTTCCTGAATGAATTTGATTTCGAAAGATATAAAATACATAATTTCAAACTGAACTATGCGCTGCGTGTCTCTATGTAACATTCAATACCTGCTAGAGTAGGTAGTAGTAATGGAAGTAGTAGGTGTGTAGTAGTAGTAGGAGGTAAGAATTTAACTCATTTGGTATTTCATCCATAATACAGTACTATTTTGACTGGCCTGTTGTTCTTGTGGTTAGTGGCCCTGACTGCTATGCCGTAGGTAGGTTGTGGGTTCGATTCCCACTTAATGCAAATGTTTGTGTAATGATCACAATCATTTGTTCTGTCTGATCTCAATTAGGGTTGAAGGCATGCCCACAACGGTGGAACCGCGCTTGTACTGGTTCACTAACAGCATTTTTTTATCAGTGCTAAGTTATTAGGTACCTACCTACCTACTATGAATACAAAACAAGTTTGATGCTGCAAAAGAGTATACCTACTACTTTTCTAACAGTTCGAAAATCCTTAATGGGTATGGTATATCAATGTAGGTACCGTAGGTTAGTACTTAATTAATACTGCCTACGTAGTCGCTCTATGTAATGTACCTATTAATATTTAGAAAATCAGACTACATCTAATATAGTCAAGGAAAGGCTAGGAAAGATGCTGATGACAATATTGCCTGCTCCTGCAACCCTCGTTGTAGGTGTGATGAGACGGAATAAGTACTAGGGGTTTTTACTTTTTAGTCAGTAAGTCTGACAGTCCCCAAAACAAAGGATATAAGGTTATTTTAGTAGATAAACAAAATAACAAACCTATAAGGACCAACGGGTTTGTAGATATTTGGCGATGTGATGATTGTCTTGGTAACTTTGTGAACTTTCATTTTGGTTGCATCGTCTGGCTTCAATATATTCATCATCGACAAAACGCGAAGCGTATGCCTAGGTAAATATTTTCTAACTCTGGAGGCATTCAAATTAAATTATGTAGCTAATGTAGAAGCAAGCATTTTTGTTTCCAATAAATTATTAGTATCTATAAAAACTATTAATTTAACAAACAAGCGTTAACGCGGCACAAATAAGCGTGCGTGCTTCTATCCATGTGTAAAAACTCTTCCTATCACAACCGAAAAGTTCCACAACTTTAAACTCGGAAATCCAATGTCATTCGATCATGATTGCTGACAACGGCATGGCATGATTTTTATGTCATGCGGTTAATGACAAAGGTTCTCTAGGATTGGCGTGGGCAATGGGCATATTGGGCATTTTGGGAATAAGGTAGCTGTGCCGCATCTGTGCGCACGCGGGTGTCCGACGTCAGCTAAGTGCCGATATTCGTTGAGATAACTTACTTACTTACGTCGAGGAAAGACGCACACAACGAAGAAGGGCCAAGCTTTGGTCGTGGTTCAGTCGACGGACAGGTTTGGGAGTGTGTAGAAAACCATCGGGCATTTCTGCGACAGAGAACGCAAAGAAAGACACGGCGATACTTCCTTGCGGCACTCATGGATCCGGTGACCATAGGCTTGGCTAAAGCCCGAGGCGGTAGGGCGAAAAGACCAGCGCGCGCCTTTTCAGAAATAACGTGAAGAGGAGAGATCTATAGCTCAAATGTCATTAAAATTATTGCACCTATAAAGTCGGCTGATTATATAAGTACCAGGATTGTTGTAGCTATTCGCCATTCAACCTGTAGGTAGGTTCTCAATCTTAATACCTTGGTACTGTTTAACAGGATAGATAGGATAGTGGGTCTTGGTTTTAATAAAAGCGCCAGATAATACTTAATTGGCAGTTGGCAATCGTCCAGTGAAAGATTACGGCTACGTGGCCTCGTAGCCGTAATCTTTTACTGGACGGTTTTACTTGACTCTCATCGAAGAGATTTAAAATACTTAAAGACATTCAATAGGTACATATAGACCGGACATCAAAAACAAAATTTTCGTCCGAAAAAGTGTGTCCTGCCGGACACAAGTCTATGAGTTTCTTTTATATCTCTTTGAAAATACTATAGAGATAGATGATGATGATGATAGATGTCAAAGAAATGTCATAGAAAAACTTTGATCCCATGTCTCAGTACCGCCATCTAGAATAATATATGAATATTGGAGCGGCAGCGGAGCGTACTAAAAAAAACTCATAGACTTGTGTCCAAGCAGGACACAAGTTTCGGACGAAAATTTTGATCGTGATGTCCGGTCTATAGGTATTGAATGTCTTTGACTCTCATCATGTCCAGCTCAACCAGTTCTGTGACTGTTTGATTGTAATTCAAAAAGGATACCACTAAAGATAGACACACTGAATTTAGAAAAAAAGAAGTAGAGTATAGGCACTAAGAAAGGTTTTCTGAAACTACTGCTGAGGACAAGTTAGTACGCGAAATCGCAGGCTGATATTACTAAGATCAGTTAGTTAATCTTAAATAAAATTACACAATCATGCTATGCGAGTGCACGCTATTAATTTTCTGTTGAAAATTTAAGCTCTCTAGCTTATGCCATCTGGGTTATGCTCACAATATGATTACACAATGAATGTACAATAGAATCTATTGTATAATAATAGAATAATACAATATTTGTTATTGACAGACACCTAGATCTTTATAATAGATAGGTGTCTGTCAATGTCAAATAATTATTATTCTTAGGTTCAAAACAGGAACCTAAACCTCTTCAATCGCTTCAATACCATTCTCAGAATCTGGAAATTTATCGCACATTTTACATCTCTATTTTGGTACTATAGTGATAGGTAGTTAAATAAGTTTTAAATCTATATCTATACTAATATTATAAAGGGGTAAAATTTGTAAGTTTGTATGTTTGTAAGTTTGTATGTAGGGGGTAATCTTCGGAACTAATGATCCAATTTTAAAAATTATTGTAGGTACTGGTGGAAAGCTACACTATTCCCGGTGGACATAGACTACTTTTTATCCCCGTATTCCCACGGGAACGGAAACTACGCGGGTGAAACTGCGTGACGTCTGCTAGTCTTTCTATAAAATAATATAGGCATATTTACAAAATCTTGTACACATACCTACCTATTTGACGGGCCTGTTGGTCTAGTAGTTAGTGACCCTGACTGCTATGCCGGAGGTCGTGGGTTCGATTCCCACCCAAGACAAATGTTTGTGTGATGAGCACGATCATTTGTTCTGTGTCTGGGTGTAATTTATCTATATTATGTATGTATTTAGAAATATATAAGTATGTTTATCAGCTGTTTAGTACCCATTGCATAACACAAGCTCTCAAGCTTAGCTTGGGACTAAATGGCGTTGTGTGAAAAGTTGTGAAATATTTATTATTTATTATTATTATACATAAACACACGCTCTTTCTCTTGACGTAAGCTTTAACTATGGGACGGCACGGCACCTGTAAGATCCTTTATTTATACCTTAGATAATAAGATTTATACATACCTACTCCGTTTGCTTCGAACCGCAGCATCATTCTTAGAACTCGCATCCCCCGTGGATGCGAGTTCTAAGAATGAATTTTCTAAAGCACATCACCAATTAGGTCAGTGTAGGTATCCTTTTAAATTAAAACATAAACGACCTGCTGTCGCCCATTTTCCCGCTAGATGGCGTTGACATCAACATTTTTAGTTTTTCTTGTTTTTAACCCCCGACGCAAAAAGAGGGGTGTTATAAGTTTGACCGCTATGTGTGTGTGTCTGTCTGTCTGTCTGTCTGTGGCACCGTAGCGCTTAAACGGGTGAACCGATTTAAATGCGGTTTTTTTATTTGATAGCAAGGTGTCTTGCGATGGTTCTTAGATATGATTCATCAAATCGGTTCAGCCGTTTCAAGGTTATCAGCTCTTTTATGTTAGCTGCCGTTGCTATTTAAGACGTCTAAGGGTATTAACTTTACTTACAAACTTATATTTGTGGCTTAAAATTTCAAACACCCAACTGTGTTATACTAATAAGCAAAATTATGGTATATTTGGTCTGATGCAGCCAGGATATCTAGCAGACTAATACACTCTTGGGAAAATAAAAGCAGATATGTCGTGTTTGGATTCATTTTAAGCATCATTTGATTCTGCACACAATGCACTGATGGCAACAGGGTAAGCTGATGCTGCAGCCAGGCTATCCAGCACACCAGTAGGTAGACCCTTGACAAAATAATAGCAGATATGTCGTGTTTGGATTAATTTTAACCAACATTTGAATATGCACACAATGCCCTGATGGCAACGGGATGAGCTGATGCTGCAGCCAGGCTATCCAGCACTCAGTAGGTAGACTCTTAACAAAATAATAGCAGATATGCCGTGTTTGGATTCGTTTTAACCAGCATTTGACTCTACATACAATACACTGAAAAAATCTCATAACTGAAAATTCTGTAAAACAAAATTAATGCGTTTAAAATTTTTAAAATAAAAATTAAATTAAAAATTTAAAAAACCCTCACCGCAAAAAAAAAAACATTTAAAAAGTTAAAAATAATACTTTCCTTTCCTATCGTTGAGCCATGAAATTTTACGTAACGTCGGGGTACCGCTAAAATAAGTACCTACATACCTACGAGTACTAGAAACATTCCTTGCTTAAGTGGTACCCTGACGTGAAGTAAAATTTCATGGCTCAACGATAGGAAAGGAAAGTATTATTTTTAACTTTTTAAATGTTTTTTTTTTGCGGTAGGGGTTTTTTAAATTTTTAATTTCATATTTTATGTGTAATTTAACTAGCTGACGCCCGCGGCTTCGCCCGCATGGATGTCGGCTATCGCACCCAGATCCCAAACGATTTACCTCCAACAAAAATAATTATATTTTTGCCACTAGGTACTCTAATATTAACAGAGACAGCAGCGCAGTAGTTCAGTTTGAAATTTGTATCTTTTAAGTAAGTAAATATTTTGTACCTTTTAAAAAACTATGCATTGCAGCAAGGTATAAGCTAGGTTAGGTACTTAGGTTAGAGAGGAACCGCGCCGGGCCGTGTTTTCTGGAGTATGCAGTGACTCGTCGCTGCCGGCCGTGGTCGAGAAGATGGTCAGGAGCTTCAAGTCCTGGGACGCGGTGGTGTCCTTCTGTGAAACGGCCGTCTTGCAGAAGGAGGCTGCGGAAAAGGATAGGGAGATTAACTACACTCACCCGGCCTGCAGCAGAGGCACCGGGCGCAGGCGGAGGGCGGACAACGCCTTGTTCCAGTCCCCCTGAATGGGTTCAGGGGCGACGGACTCGGGGACGTCAGCCACCCCCCACGTACCTACATGGACCCGAGGTGGCGGCGCGTCGTGTTCACACGCGCCCCTCTTAGACGTCGCGAGGGGAGTCTAACACCTCACTCCCCTCGCTGACTTGGCGAGGCCCGCGAGGCCGGCACCAGTCGGGGGTCGCGGAAGTATCTTCTGTTCCCGTGACCCCCGGCGCTGTTGTGAGAAGGAACACGGGGTGGTTTTTAGTCAGTAAGAGTCTGACAGACCCCGCCGCCCTCCTCGGGGCGAGGGACATCCATGAGGAATTTTGCCTTAAATTTCTGCAACACCTCGCAACAGGTTCGCATAAGGAACAAGGAAGTCCTGCAGAGAGCACTGTGTGGTTTAGACGTGAATAAAGCTAGTGGGCCAGACGGTATCCCAGCAGTTGTTCTTAAGGCATGTGCGCCTGAGTTGTCTCCTGTGTTGACACGCCTGTATCGCCGCCTCTCATTTCGGACTGGTTTAATGCCCAAGTCCTGGAAGATTGCCAACGTGCAGCCCGTGCCCAAAAAGGGCAGTCGTGCCGATCCTGCCAACTATCGGCCGATTTCAATAACCTCCATACTCTGCAAGATTATGGAGCGTGTATTGAACTCGCACCTCTTAGTACCTATACCTGAGAGGTAACAATCTCCTCAGTGATCGACAGTATGGGTTTCGCCGCAATCGGTCTACTGGGGACCTACTTACTAGTGTACGCCACTCACTTGTGGGGCGTGACTCTCGAGAAGAATAGGGAATCGATTGCCGTTTTCTTAGACGTCTCGAAGGCCTTCGACATGCAGGGTCTGGCACGCTGGCCTAATAAGTAAGCTTCCAGCATGCGGCATTTCTCGTGGAGTGACTCGTTGGGTTAAAAATTCGACTTCCTGAGTGAACGGTCAGTCTGAGTTGTTGTCGACGGATGCTCATCGGAGCCCATGACGACTAACGCCGGAGTTCCTCAGGGCTATAGGTACTCTCTGCAACTCTCTTCCTGCTACATATCAACGATCTGCTAATGCCCGGTATCTATGGGTATGCAGACGACAGCACAGTAGTAGAGAGATATGTTCCGAGTACCCGGGCCAGTAAGGACGTAATCCAGTCCGAAAGAGAGGCTTTGGTAGAGAGCCGTACGAATGCCTCACTTCAGGTAGTCTCCAAATGGGGCGAAGCCAATCTTGTGGGATTCAACGCCGCCAAAACACATTCGTGTCTGTTCACCGTTCACCAAAAGGAGCCCGTTCACCATGGCTCCTGCTTTTCAGAATGTATCCTTGGAGTTCACCGACCGCCTTCAGCTCTTGGCAGTTGAAATCTCCTCAAACCTAAACTTTGGGCGGTTCATTGAGTCCAAATTTAAGCAAAGGTTGCTGCTTGGAAACTCGGCGTTCTCGCAAAGGTCCGGCGGTACTTCACACCTGGTTAGCTTCTTATGTTATACTAGCAGACGTCACGCAGTTTCACCCGCGTAGTTTCCGTTCCCGTGGGAATACGGGGATAAAATGTAGCCTGTGTCCACCGGGAATAGTGTAGCTTTCCACCAGTACAATAATTTTTAAAATTGGATCACTAGTTCCGAAGATTACCCCCTACATACAAACTTACAAACATACAAACTTACAAATTTTACCTCTTTATAATATTAGTATAGATAGTATAGACAAAGCACAGGTCCGTTCGTGTGTGGAGTACTGCGGCCACATATGTGTTGGTGCTGCCAGATGCCATCTAGCAGCTTTTGACTCAGTGGAGAGGCGTGCGAAGAGGCTTATTGGTGACCCAGATTTGGTTAGAACCAATCTGCAAAGCCTTGAGCACAGGCGTAGGGTAGCTAGCCTTTCGGTATTCAATAGGATACATTTTGGAGAGCGTGCACGGGAATTACATGACTTGATTCCGCTGACACCTTTCTACCATCGGACAACCCGGCGTACCTACGGCGAGTGTCCTCCCTTACATCGTTGGCACTTCCACGATTCGGACAAAGCGTTTCGCTTCGTTGTTTATACCGCGTACATCGAAGGACTGGAACAACTTGCTTGCTGCGGTCTTCCCGTCCGACTATAATTTAGGTGCCTTCAAGGCTAGACTGAATAGGCTCTTAATAAACTAGTGCGCTTCACCATCACTGATTGCATCACTGCTTACCTGCTTACATCGGGTAGGATAGCAGTCAAGCACTGGTTTATAATATTAAAAAAAAAGGATTTTCCACCCCCCAAAAAAAAAGGTAGGTACCTACTTAGGTTAGCTACTGGACAGATATGGTAAATTCGGTTAGGTTATATGTATATAAATACTAGCTGTACCCTGCCACGCTTCGCTGTGGCCCATTGTGATTGAATGGTTAAAAAAAAGAGAAAATGACGTGTGGCACCCGGAGACTGCCGCGGTGAAGCTATTGCATAGCATTTTTTATCACCTCCTCTCCCCCTCCCCTCCCACTCTCCCCTCCCTCCCTCTCCCCCACACCTCCCACGGTCTTCCCCTCACCCCTCCTTTCCCCTCCCCTCACACCTCCCTCACTTTCCCTTCCCTCCCCTTCCCCTCACACCACCCTCACTTTCCCTTCCCTCCACCTCCCCTCACACCACCCTCACTTTCCCCTCCCTCCCCCTCCCGGCTCCTGCCTCTTCCCCTTACCCTCTCCCTCTCCCACTCCCAATCCCTCGCCAGAACACCCCTTATCACTAAGAGTTCAGAAAAATAGATAGAAGCCGATTCTCAGGCTTACTGAATAGGCATAAAAAATTTCATGAGAATTGGTCAAGCCGTTTCGGAGGAGAATTGTGACACGAGAATTTTATATATAAGAAGATAATAGGTATACTAAATTTGCACCCCTCTCTTTCCATCAAAAAGGGATATCGCCAATAATCATTATTAGGAACTTATAACCCAAATATAACATTTTATTGAAATAACTTTGAAACTCCGAGAAATTTCATTCTAACTTTGCACCGACTGCTTGGGGTTAAATTAATTATTGGACAAAGTGTAGCTTTTTTTCCTGTTTTGACTAACTACAATTCGGGAAAGAGTTGTGTTCGTAGATAAATCCAGTTAAGCTTGAGAATTATGAGGAGAATGGAACTATGAACATTGACCGAAACCAGGACACAGCTTGCATCAGTTTTTTTGGGTCAAAACATAGGAGCCAAGTGCATTGTGCCCCTGAACTAGAACTCAATGATAATATTGTTATGTTGCATCACATCATCAGTCACTTAACATGTTATATATTTTAGGTAACTAACTAACCAAATATCTTTATATGTTTATAAAACATTGATTCAGTACCATTAAATATTTACATGTAACACAAACAGGTTTACAAAGAAAACATAAAAAACTACCTTTTAATGAATTTATCTGCTATATTATCTATATTACAATTGATACATTTATATGAAATCACCATGGTCTTACAGGGCTCTGACTAGCATGTGTTAAAATCCATGTATTTAATGGTTTAGGTTTCATTGCCATCTGTTTATGACGGGGTGATTTAGGACAAATGACATACAACCTTTCATCTCTAACAACAAAATAGCATGATTTACATCGTCGCCGCACACGACCCTTTACTTTAAAACCACATATAGAATTAATCATCGGAAGAGAAGGCTGTAACAATCGCTCTCTTGCAAATTGTTGAAACGGATTCAGCGTCGACGACTGTACAGGGTTGGCTAGAAAACTTCTAACAGATGATAATGTTTTCACAACGGACATTATTCTTTGCATTTTCCTGCAAAACAACAATAACATCGTTAGAATCGTAAAACAAACATTTTAATGTCATTTAAATTAATAATTAAAGATACCTGAGAGGATGGCTAAAACCGTATTATTTAGTCCACAACAAGTTTTTTAGGTTAGATTTGGATTATTTTCTTTCAAAGGAATTTGGCATATTTTGGTTATGTGAATTATGACAATGACACTGACGTTAATCGGAATCGGACTGTCACTACTCTACATGACATCTACCTTGACATTTACGCTACTCGCTAGTCTTTGGTTACACTCTTAGAATATTATCTAAGGTTACACTTAAGAACTTAGATAAGGTATATAGTCTAATAATAATGTTGTGCCTTTAGTCAAAAATATATGGTGAAAATATTCAGCTTGTAATGTTAAGTAAATATAAACAAAAAACCAAAATATATAAACTATGGCTGGTTATCCGACCAAATTTGAATGACTACTAAAAAGCGACGTATTTACAGCTTGGCAAAAAAGAGTAGAAAATAATGGAGGCGCCACTGTGCTGTTCGTATGGCAACCCGTTGCAACTGAATAGCGTAGTCACCTAATCTTGATACTTAGCAACTTTTTTTTTAGACATACAGTAACAATATATGTAACCTGTATAAGTATTATTTTTTTAAATCGGTAAGCAATTAGTAGTAGTTTGATTGAACAAGGTCCTGTTCTCGACACGCAACTGATTGCTTACCTAATAATAAATATTTGACTCTGACTCCTGACTTTACAACATTGTTTAGGAATTATAAAAATAAAACATCATATTGTTTGACCTAATTATTTATTCCATATTTTAATCTAGTAAATCGACCTCCAAATATTCCACCCTGACCACATCCATGTCATGGCTAGAGCTGGCCGCAAACTCATCTGAGTCATGATCGGGATCAGAGGTGGTGCTTATATCATTTTCTAGATTTATGACTAATCGCTCTATTTCCTCGTTCATTGTTAGTTTTTTTCCCAGTACTTAATCCTTTTCTATTTTTATTACATGGTAGCACGAGTTCTTCCAATCCTCTTCGGTAATAGCTTGGAATGCACGTTTAGATGCTTCCTATAAAGACAAAATATTTCATTTGTAACTAACAATATTAAAAGTAAAAAAAAAATTCACATACTGTTAATAAGCCGGATGTAGAAAATACCCTTTTGTTTATCTACTTCCAGCACGATTTTTCTTAGAAAACGCTAACAGATTTCCCAAAATTAAATAATAGATTTAGATTTATTTTTTAGACTATGACACGATAATTTATTTTACATTTCTAATGCAAACGACAAAAAAAACAATTTTATACCTGGATATCACACTTATAGTAAAAGTTAAATAGAAATTGAATTTTCATTGACTTAAAAATCAATTCACCAAAGTATCAATTAATCTCGGCGCGCTATACCAGAGTAATGCAGAAAAAATGTAAACATAACCTATGTGCTCGACATATATTGTTTCAAATTTCTAGTTATTCCTTATGCAAGCAAATTAATATAGCTTTGTATTCATCAATTAACACTTGATTTACCTAAAATCAACAAAACAAACTCTTACATACCTGTATTATAAGCGAAACTTTAGAAAACATTGTGCAGTTCAGAAATAATAGTTTGGGCCTCATGTTCTGCCAGATATCGCCTGAACACCTTATAAATAACCTCCCTGCCAGCACTCCGAATGGTTTTATTCATTTTTATTCACTTTTTACCTTTATTAATCAACGTTTGGTGATCGAAATTAAAACTTTACGAAATCGTGAACTTTGTTTATTATGAGATGTCATTATTTTGAAAATGTTGCCAACAGACAAAAATTTAGTTCCGTTTCTACACTTTTTTGCCAAGCTGTACAACCCTACAAAGCGAGTCTTTGATGCTCTCGAGCAATAAAAATGTATGAAATTTCATTATTGCAGTTTATTTTTTAATCGTACCAAAAGAAGCCAATCTCAATGGATTTGCTCTAGCCGATATCAATACTTTTTTTACGTACGTATTATTCGTTTCTATCCTACTTGTTTCAAATTTAAAAAATGAATGCTGCTAACTCTGATTTAAAAACTTTTTTGCAAAAAAATTAAACCGACTTCAAAAAAAATCACTAAACGGTGTAAAATAACTCTAAATTAGGAAGTCTGTGGCTTTGGTGGTTTTGTCTTATTCATGATGGGCCACCGACTTCCGAATTTAGAGTTATTTTACACCGTTTAGTGATTTTTTTTGAAGTCGGTTTAATTTTTTTGCAAAAAAGTTTTTTATTTTTTCATTTTTAGTGGTTCCCATACAAATATTTGCTATATATTTATTTTATATTGTTAATTGTAACAGTACATGTCATGATAATAGGGTTAACCACTTATCCCTAATAAATGAAAATTAACATACCTAACTGTCGAAATCTAGGTATATTGTACACATCTGCGTACCCCTCAGAGCATACCAGGCGTGATGATACGTCATGATGTTGTATAAACAATAAACATCCAAGCGATTCCAGCAATCACGACAGATTTGCCGTCTATTTTTGAAGAGTTCCGTTGCATATCTCCGAAGATCAGCACCAGATCTTCACCAAATTAAAATGGGACCACCTCGGGAGTATACTCTTTCGAATAAAAAAAGAATTTCGAGAATCGGTCCACAAATGGGGGAGAAATCAGGTAACATACATAAAAAAAAAAAAAAAAAAAAAAAAAAAAAAAAAAAATACATACACACGAACATAGAACCTCCTCCTTTTTTGAAAGTCGGTTAAAAATGAAAGAAATTTAATAAAGTGATTTGGCGGGAACTTTGTTAATTTTGTTTGACAATATTTTTGGAAACAATAAAGTGTGATAGGTACAGACGCCAGCACGTCAAGTTACCCCAATGTGTCAAATTTCTTTGATCGTTTTTCAACTTTATGTCAAACAGAATAAGGTTCATATTCAATTGGAAAAATTTGACACATTGGGGTAACTTGACGTGCTGGCGACTGTACCTACTATCTGATTTTGAGCCGCCGACAGTGCTATAGAAACCTCTATTTTAACTGTTTGATATGAGTTTCTTTTATCTAGGTACTATTCCTTTAAGTAATAGTTGAAAGAAAGCAGATTAAGCACCTCGCCTTAAGTACCTAATTTATATTGCCCTCGTGCCTGTTAGATTTAGAGCCCTCGCTAACACTCGGGCTCTAAATCAGGCACTCGGTGCAATAATAAATTACTTTGTGCTCGATGCAATACCTAATCTACTATTCTTGACTGTTGTTAGTACCTAAAGTTTATAATAAATGAATGAAAATCGGTCCATCAATGACGGACTTTATACAACCGACTTGAGAACCTCCTCCTTTTTTTTAAGTCGATAAATTCTCTTGTAAAAATTGTCGTGTGTTTTATTTTAAACCGACCTCAAAAAAAAGGAGGAGGTCCTCAACTCGGTTTTATGTTGTTTTTCGGGTTTTTTAGCTCATTACTCAGTCATTTATGAACCGATTTTCAACATTCTTTTTTTATTTAATAGGGTATACCTACCACAAGATTGGTTGGTTCTATTTGTATCAGAACTCAGATCTGATGATGGGATCCATAAGGAATTAAGGGGAACAAATCAAATAATATAGGTACCTACACACGTACCGATTTTTACATTTTAGTTAGGTACAAATTAAGCATTTTCATTTATTATATTAAAACTTTAAAAATATGCACAAGTAAAAAAAAACTGTACAAAGGCGGCCTTAGTGCCTTAAAGTAGGCATTTTCTACCAGTCTACCTTAATAAGGTGGTGCAGAGACAGAACAAGGTAGGTGCCACACTGCCACATGATAAAAATATAGGACAAAAAAGTAACACATAAAAATAAATGAACAGATACATACATATGAATAGTATGTTTTGTTTTATAGGAATTTCCTATGAAACAAAACTGCGGGTGCTTATTCTTAGAGCCAGAGCCAGTATTAGGGATGAAGGGCAATCGGGACCGTCACTCTGAGCTGCAAGTCGTAGAGGCGTCATTCTATATATTATTATATCTAACTATATCTGAGGTGAGAGGGCTAAAAATTTTTGAGCTCGCTTCGCTCGATCATTTTAATTAATTTGCAGCGTTTGTTATTAATTTGCAGTATCGCGAAAAGTGGAAGCAAAAGTGGAGAGAGGTCTTGACCCAGGAGTGGGATAGGACAGGCCAACTTATTGTGGAGGCCTGATTAGAGAAAAGTGCTAACTTTATAATAAAATCTGAGCCACTCGGACCGTCACTCAGAGCGCCAAGCCGTAAAAAAATTAAAAATTAAAATTTTTAAAAAACTCCCACCGCAAAAAAGTAAAACATTTAAAAAGTTAAAAATAACACTTTAGCCATGAAATTTTAGTTCACGTCAAGGTACCGCTTAAAGTAAGGAATGTCCCTAGTACTTGTAGGTATGTAGGTACTTATTTTAACGGTACCACAACGTTACGTAAAATTTCATGGCTTAAGTGTTATTTTTAAATGTTTTACTTTTTTGCGGTGGGGGTTTTACAAAATTTTAATTTAATTTTTATTTTAAAATTTTTAAACGCATTCATTTTGTTTTATAGAGTTTACAGTTATGAGAATTTTTCAGTGCATTGTATGTAGAGTCAAATGCTGGTTAAAATGAATCCAAACACGACTATTATTTTGTCAAGAGTCTACCTACTGGTTTGCTGGATAGCCTGGCTGCAGCATCAGCTCATCCAGTTGCCATCAGTGCATTGTGTGCAGAATCAAATGCAGGTTAAAATGAATCCAAACACGATGTATCTGCTATTATTTTGTCAAGAGTCTACCTACTGGTGTGCTGGATAGCCTTGCTGCAGCATCGGCTCATCCTGTTGCCATCAGGGCATTGTGTGCAGAATCAAATGCTGGTTGAAATGAATCCAAACACGACATATCTGCTATTATTTTGTAAAGAGTCTACCTACTGGTGTGCTGGATAGCCTGGCTGCAGCATCAGCTCATCCAGTTGCCATCAGTGCATTGTGTGCAGAATCAAATGCAGGTTAAAATGAATCCAAACACGACATATCTGCTGTTATTTTCCCAAGAGTGTATTAGTCTGCTAGATATCCTGGCTGCATCAGACCAATTACACCATAATGAATATTACACACATGGGTATTTGAAATTTTAAGACACACATATGTTTGTAAGTAAAGTTAATACCCAATAGACGTCTAAAATAGCAACGGTAGCAAACACAAAAGAGCTGATAACCTTGAAACGGCTGAACCGATTTTGATGAATTATGTCTAAGAACCATCGCAAGAAACCCTGCTTTCAAATAAAAAAAACCGCATCTAAATCGGTTCACCCGTTTGGGCGCTACGGTGCCACAGACAGACAGACAGACAGACAGACAGACACACACACATAGCGGTGAAACTTATAACACCCATCTTTTTGCGTCGGGGGTTAAAAACATCCTTCTTCAAACTTACCCGAGTTAAAGTGCCAAAAAATTTCGAGATCGCTTCGCTCGCTCACACTCTTTTGTTCTTTCTCCTGAATAAAATAAGATTTTAACAAATGTGAAGTCCTAATCAGTGACAAATTGGTTGATTATATCAAAGCCACATATGCTTACAGCTTTAGGAGAATTGGGCAACTGGGATCGGCTCCCAGGGTGCCAACTCGGTAATGACACCCTTTTCAAAATCTTGAGCTGAAAATCTCGAGATCGCTTCGCTCGCTCAGATTCTTTTCCGTACCTTTTACTATATCATTGTGGCCCTTCCGGGGGTTGAGTCTGCTATTGCAATCGTGTCTTAATGACCGGTCGACCGGTGTCATTATCGATCCATTTTTTTCTGATTGGGGATCAGAAAAAAATGGATCGATAATGACAAACCTGTATGTGTTTTTGCCAGTCCTGGAGATTTGGGGGCAAAAGGGACGGTTGCTCAGAGCCAAGTTAGTAGAGGCCAGTGCTGCCAATCGCGGGGAAAATCCCCGATTTGCGGGGAATAGAGGGTTGGTGCGGGGAAAGCCCGGGGAATGTTATAAATCGGGGAATTTCGGGGAATCCAGATCGATTTGGCTAAAACTATTTTATGTTGGGTAATATCTACGACTAAAAAATCACGTAAGGACTTGGCAGATACAGCTCGACACTACTAACAACATTTTGAATGGCAACACAACTCAAATTCCTGCTCAACAGTCAACTGTCATTTGATTACGATTTTGTATTTCTGAACGTATCCATTTCTACATTGTTGATTTTTTAAATTGGTGCATACGGTTTTTATTTTTCAATAAAATTATGGAAAAGTGGTTAAAACGTGCAGCTCTATATCTGAAGTGCGGAATCTTCTAAAATTCGAACCAATCGAAATATGATTACTGATAATATCCTACTATTCCAACTAAAATGAAGGCCACTATCTGTGAGCCAATTTTTGTTATTTATGTTTTTGTATTTTATAAAACTTTTTGTAGTAAGTACCTATCAAACAAATTTTGAATAAAACTGTGTTTTTATTCCGAAAATATCAATTCGGAGAATTTGTGGGGAATAAATCAAAAACAAGCGGGGAATTTCGGGGAATTGGCAACACTCATGCGGGGAATCGAGATTTTTTTATTGGCAGCACTGTAGAGGCATCCTTCCTCAATCTTGTCTGAGGTCAAGTGGTTAAGGATGTCGAGCTCGCTTCGCTCGCTCAAATTGTTGCTCGTTCTCCTTAGGTTAACTTAGGTGTGACATAAATCATGTTTATAGGTTCTAATTAACATTGCGAAGTACAGAGGTGAACCTCGCAGCCCCCCATAATATTGCCCACTTCGGGAAAACAAAAAACAAGATCAAAATTGGAAATATCTAAGCTGTGTATGTATTGATGTAAAAGACTAGGTACACATATTGTGATGATTGTTTTTTAAAATGAAAATTTTATCAATAACAATAAATATAGTTTAATGTTTTAACGTATACAATACAAAACCATAGACCATGTAAAAAATACATAATATATTTTCAAACCAGGATATCAGGTATCTTCTCGACTGAGATCGCGGGAAACGTTTGGCTGTTGAAGACTAACAGATCTGAAAATACATAATTAATTAGAGTAACTCAGTTGCTTGCCAGCAAGTCGACCAGTCACCACAAGCAGCTCTCGTTCACGAGCCTAACGCAAAGATTACGCATTAACCCCCTCGCCATATTTGAGGGAAGGGGGTAACCCAATCCTTGACGCTACCGCAAGCGTCATGCTCCCTTAGACATTACGTCTAAAACAACGAACGAACGAACTTGCTACGGGTTACTCACAATGTATATAAATAAAAAAGAAAACCCGAAATTCATGTACCTACACGCATATCTAAAGTTCATCCAATAAACAGATTTATAAATTTAAATACTTGCGCCATCTGGTGACAAATTCCCTGAAAGAGGCGAACATCCTGGCCCGCAGGTTCTCTCAATGTACAGTTGCAGTTAAAGTTGCCCTTTTTAAGGCGTTTTGCAATGCTCTGCGTATCCAATATAACAATGCGTTCAAGGTGTTGTTGCGACTGGCACGTATCTGCTGTGCGACAGCGATGTGAGTGCACGTGGAAGCAATCTGCTTCGTTACTTCGCAGATTACGTGCCAGTCCCGACATTATTCTGCACTCTATAGCCGCCGGGGCTGGTAATCCACTTGTGTGGGTGTTAGCCAATTGTAAGATCTGTTTTAGTTATTAGGTACTAATATAGGCTAAGTAAGACTGTTACTAACACAATGGACCTCATTTGTCGACTGTTCCAAATTAGATCATTCTTTTTTTTTATTGTATTTGTGTTGGGCCCTTGTGCCTTATGGTTTACTTTCACAATTGGACCGGGTAGGTGGCACTGCGATCGGGTTCGAAGCAAGCGCGGATCCACCGTTGTGGGCACTGTGGTAATGATTTCGTGATCACAACCCTAATTGAGGTCAGACAGAACAAATGATCATGCTCATCAGACAAAAATTTGTCTTGGTGGGAATCACACCCACAACCTCCTTTATAGCAGTCAGGGGCACTAACCACTAGACCAACAGGTCTGTCAAATTACAAATTATAACCTCCTACTACTACTTCAAATACTATTTAATACCTACTCTAGTATTGTATATAACACAGATATGCAGCGCAGTAGTTAAGTTTAAAATTATGTAATTATCTTCCAAACTCAATGCATTTCAGTAAGGCAGTTAGGTTAGCTATACATATAGGTATGTGAAAGTGCTGATTCTCAACCTTACTGAATAAATGAATCTGACATCAGTCAAAGTTACACCTAAAAATTGCGTTTTTACTTCATACATTTTCTGTAGATTGATTTTAACATTATTTAATTGATTGAATTGTAAAGGATTTGTTTAGATGTCATTATAGATAAGTTATTTCTGTTTAACCACTGTGCCTTTCAATAGTGTTATCTTAGTAACTACTTTACTAACCACTCATTATCAGATACTTTTGATTGGTTTTACTAATTTTACTATGCGGAAAAACCAGAAAAAAATTATTTATGCTACTTCAGTTATGGTAACTAACTGCTCTTACTGTCCCATTTCAATGGACATAGTACACTATTACTTACCTAATTGAATCAATTACGTTATTAATATCTTCTTGATGAGTAAGATCCGGCTCAATGTATTCATTTCTTTCATCATCACTAATTTCTATGACCTCATCTTCAGTTGGTACATAAACAACATCAGGAGATTCTTCATCATCACTTTTAACTGGTCTTGCAGAAGTATCATCAGTCTTTATTCCAGCTATTCCTAAATAAATTAATGATCAAAGGTTAAACATACAGAGAAAATTGACAAAAAGAATTTCTTTAGTAGTTTTTTAACGTTATTAAATTTTTTAATAAGGTTCATGTTCCATTGAGAAAATTTTAGTTTGGGGTAGCTTTGTCTGCTGTTTGTGCTGGTGTATGTCATACCTTGCCAGAGTGATTAATTTATATAACTTTGGATCCCTTAGAAGTAAGAAGTGTGAGATTATTCTTATTTTTCTTCTTCACAGTTAACTGTGAAGGATATGTGCATGTTTACCTTTGGACGGGAACATTGGCGTATCTCGTCGCACCCGACGACGCCTAGTTTGGTCACTTCGTCTGACCTGTGTCATGCTTTGAAAATCTATGTTATATAGCGTTCCAGCAAGCAGCAGTGTACAATCAGGATCTCCATTATTGAAAGCACTTTCTAATTCAAAATTACTACGGTCATCATATTTCCACCAACCTAAAAAAAACGATGTTCTTTTAGTGTTGAAACAAGAAAAATACAAAACAATTGCAGTGGTGCAAATTAAGTTAGGTAAATACATATATCCTGAATAAGCAAGCATACAATTTTCAAAAGATGTATGTAAAACAGCAGTTAAAGTTGAAGGAACATCTATTGAAGAATACTAAATTCATTATTTCAGTTTATAATAATTTGGAAGTACAAGGAACAGGTTGTGAAGTTCCTCATCCACCATTTAAATCCCTTTTCAATGGTGGATGAGGATCCTCCGACCAGACAGGTGTTGTGTCTGGTGGGCTTACTACTGCCCGACGGTTGTAGTAGGGAACTTGTATACGTTCAAGTTGCGCAGATAACTCTAATAGCGCGATGTAGGATAGTTCGTATGTGGCGAGATAAATGTCGCTACATCACTCCCCTCCGAGACCGGAGGTGTGAGAGGTGTTCCAGTTAGTCGGAACCCGATGCCGCACAGTTCTCGGTGAGTCGGAAATGTCTGCAATGATGGCCCAGTAAGTCGGGGTGCTGCTGCTGATACTCCAGTGAGTCCGGGTGATGCTGCATATGTTCCAGTGAGTCAGAGTGGTGCAGTGCTTTGGAGAGGCTGGCTGCTGCGACGACCAGGAGAGAAGTGCGTCTCTGCTAGCTGACCGGCCGAAATGCAGTGTGCTGTGCCAAGGTTCCTTGAGGTGGCTGTGGGTGATGACCAGGTATGCTTGTCTGTTGCATGCTGGTGGTCAGGATACCCGTAGAAGCACCATTTTGGAAGTATGAGGAACAGGGTGTAAAGTTCCTCATCCACCATTGAAAAGGGAGGATCCTCCAACCAGACGTATGTTGTGTCTGGTGGGCTAACTACTGCCCGACGGTTGTAGTCGAGAACTTGTATACCTTCAAGTTGAGCGGATAACTCTAATAGCGCGATGTAGGATAGTTCGTATGTGGTGAGATAGATGTCCCTACAATAATATACTTTTTAACAATAACTTTACATCAGTGTACAAAAGTTTTTCAAAGCTGTACCTTGACATTAAAAGTAATGACACAGTAACATACATACCATTCCTACCCTCATAGAACCACTGGTATACTTCTTGGGTGGGATTGTTTACTTGTTCAACAGACAATGTCCCCAGTAATATTGGATTATCGAGGTAAGTAGGTGGTATATCAGCTCGGCACATTGCACACTTTTTACTTTGGAATGCAATACCCTGAAATATAAAACAACTAATTGTATTGGTGTCATAGTTTTTTTTTGCATATTTTACTAATTGAAATACACAGTCTATGTAGAGAAGGGGCTCAGACTGGAGACTATGTAACACACTGTGACACCTGTGTAATCTTCAAGGTTATGTTATGGCTGCTGAAATATCTTTAAGGAACCTATCCACCTATCTATAACTTGTAAATCTTTGACACTAGTAATAGTAAGTCAGAAAACCAAGTCTTATTATATTACCCGGTAACAATAATTATAGAATACTGGTATTCAACTGCATCTAGTCCGACAGGAAGTTGACCTAAGCATAGTTAAAAAAGGGCATAACAGATGAACAAATATACATATATTTGCTGAAGTATAATAACTAAAATCAATATTTCGTGAATAATTTGCAGCAACACATTACAATATCATTGCTTATGTTATTTTGAGGGTTTAAAATTTGAATGACTATTGTGAGAATTCATTAAGTCTAATTTACTTGCAGAACATTCTACAAAAAGAATATGAAGAACATATGAGTAGATAGATATTCCAATGATTGAGTATTATAAATGGTTATAATATTTACCTTCACACAGAGGAAACAAAAGACGTGTCCACATGGTAATTGTGTTGGATGGTCACATTTTTGTAAACACACAGCACAATCCAATTCTGTAAAATAAAAAGCAAGCAAGCAATAATAAGCAAGGTCATGGAAAAATAATAAAAACACAATTCTAAGGGCATATTAGAATATGTGTGACTCTATAAACACAACAATATATCCATGGTAGAACACACAACGGGGTTCCTCCTCCAAACACTCATTTCCTTACCAATCTGAAGATCAATACCCACATACACTTGTGCTGTGTACAACACCCCTCACCAGTTGTAGCCACTGTACTGTACATTAACAAAATTTTCTCTTGGCTATCAGGTTTTCGTAAGGTAGCTGCCAGATTTCCCAAGTCACTTGCAAGCCACTGTTATTGTATATTGAAAAGCTTATGGTCCACTTAATACCAAAAGTGGTAGCTGTGGCCAATAAATATGTGCAAAACCAGTGACACTGCAGGTGCACTACTTGTAGTCGTCACCTACACGAAATAATCTTTGTGACATAAAAAATGAAATTTTTACTAGAACAACGCAAAACACTGCACATACAATTTCCATGTCAAAAATAGATTTGAAGCTGTGTCTTGGGAACTAATTGTGAGATTTTTATTATAAGAAACTAGCAAGTGTGTCAATTAGTTTTGATGACTCGAGTTTCAGAAAATACTTAAGTATTTAAATATGTGTGTTGCAACATAGCTTTTTGAAATCACTTACTCACCAGCTTTCGGGGGTTTACTTTCGTCGTTTTCATTCATACTTATATTTCTTCACTTCAATTGAAACAAAATCTGGGATATTTATGTGGGATAATTACGAAACACCACAAAACCAATCTCTTGTTTCTGTATTGTAAATTCCTTTTACTTTTTTACAGATACACCATAGCACTAAATACACGTCTGTAAAATTAACTTTCAATTGCTGGAACTTTCACACAAATTCTATATTATCAATTCAATAGAATTGTATCTGTTTGTGATTCGAATTTTCTCCATAGAACCTCTTCAGACTTCAATCTTCAATGCAAGAAACAGATACAAATACAAGTGTCACTGTCACTACTGACTGTCAGCTCCCCTGTTTTTGTCTCAAGTGTCACTCTCCTCTGTTTTTAACCCCCGACGCAAAAAGAGGGGTGTTTTAAGTTTCACCGCTACAAGCTTGGCAAAAATGAGTAGAAAATAATGGAGGCGCCACTGTGCTGTTCGTATGGCAGCCCGTTGCAACCGAATAGCGTACTGACCTAATCTTGATACTTAGCAACTTACTTTTTTTAGACATAAAGTAACAATATATTCGTAACCTGTATAAGTATTATTTTTTAAAATCAGTAAGTAATTAGTAGTAGTTTCATTGAACAAGGACGTGTTCTCGACACGCAACTGATTACATACCTAAAAATAAATATTTGGGTAAATACTCCTGAATTGTTTAGGAATTATAAAATAAAACATCATATTGATTAACTAATTTAGTCATGATTAAATCAATCACAACTAAATTAGTTGTGACTAAATTAGTCATGACTAATCAATTGATTGAAAAAATTAGTTGATTGACCCAACACTGGTTCATAGTTAGTTTTTTTCCCAGTAATTATTTTCTATTTTTATTACATGTTAGCACGAGTTCTTCCTGTCCTCTTCGGTAATAGCTTGGAATGCACGTTTAGCTGCTTCCTGTAAAGACGAAATATTTCATTTATGTTTAACAGTTTTAAAAGTAAAACATTTTTTTACATACTTTTAATAAGCCGGATGTAAAAAATACCCTTTTGTTTATCTACTTCCAGCACGATTTTTCTTAGATAACGCTAACATATTTCCCTTAATTAAATAATAGATTTAGATTTATTTTTTACACTATGACACGATAATTTATTTTTCATTTCTAATGCAAACGATAAAACAAACATTTCTATACCTTGATATCACACTTAAAGTATAAGTTAAATCGAAATTAAATTTTCATTCACTTAAAAATCAAGTCACCAAAGTATCAATTAATCTCAGCGCGCTATACCAGCCAGAGTAATGCAGAAAAAATGTAAACATAACCTATGTGCTCGACATTTATTGTTTCAAATTTCTAGTTATTCCTTATGCAAGCCAAGTAATATTGCTTTGTATTCATCAATTAACACTTGATTTACCTAAAATCAACAAAACAAACTCTTACATACCTGTATTATAAGCGGAACTTTAGAAAACATTGATACGTTCAGAAAGAATAGTTTGGGCCTCATGTTCCGCCAGACATCGCCTGTAAACCTTATAAATAACCTCCCTGCCAGCACTCCGAATCGTTTTATTCATTTTTATTCACTTTTTACGTTTATTAATCGTCGTTTGGTGGTCGAAATTAAAATTTTACGAAATCGTGAACTTTGTTTATTATGAGATGTCATTATTTTGGAAATGTTGCCAACAGACAAAAATTTAGTTCCGTTTCTACACTTTTTTGCCAAGCTGTACCTACTCTTTTTTGAATACCTAGTAGTACTACAATAAATTTTCAATTTTTTAATTAAGTATTTCAAATTAATTATAAAACGTTATCTGAGCACCATTACCCCTTAGTGACTTAAAATTATTTACCGTTGTAGTACTCAGACCAATAATTTTTATTGGTCTGAGTTGTAGTAATGGCAAGAAAACGCCTTAAGACCACCGATAAAGTGGCATGGACCTTTATTCTGATAAAATATGGACAGAAGGAAGTTTGGTCTAAAAGCCGCAAAACAATATAACATACTATTTACTACTTTGATAGATCGACAAAAAATGGAAACAAGAGCAACCTAAGACTAGGTCGCCAGCCTGTTTATTACGCACCCATTAGCATGAAACTGAAATTGCTGAACAAGTTACGTTGCAGGGTTTGCTATACCTACTATGGACTTAGTGTCGCAGATTTGCGTAAATTGTCTTACATCTATTTGATAATGATGCTAACTACAATTGTAATTATTGTAAACTTTCCTGTTACCGTATAAGGTTATTTTTTACTAATATTCCTTCATTAATTAAAACGTATTTTAGTTGTTATACCTATTCCAAAAATCATGTTTGAGTAGGGAATGCAATCTCGATCTCGAAAACACGAGATCTCGGCCATTTTTTCGATATTCAATCTCGAAAATAAGCAATCTCGTTTTCTTAAACTCGTTCGAGATCTCGACAATATCGATCTAGATAGAAGCTATTTTCAAAATCACAATTAATGTGTGTTTGTCAGTGTTGGGTCAATCAACTAATTTTTTCAATCAATTGATTAGTCATGACTAATTTAGTCACAAAACAACTAATGTAGTCTTGATTGATTTAGTCAAGACTAAATTAGTTAATCATAATCATAACTATAAAAATTAGTCATTCAATCATTATTTTTGATTGTGTACCTACATAATTACTTTTTTAAATAATTAAAAGACGCGCGCCATAATGCCGTATTTTTTTGCTTTGTCAAGTATAATTTTGTTGACTTTTTGTAAATAAACAGTTTTCATTTTCATTGTTTTGTATTATTCATAACTTCATAAGATATTACAGCGATATCCTAACTAGTATTACGAGTATTTTAATTAATGTAGTAGCATTCCTCGAGTTTTGTATCGATTTAAGGATGTTTGAGTTTAAAAACCAAAATCTCGAAATCTCGACTAGTTTTGCACGAGATCTCGAAACTGCCAATCTCGACACCAGGTTCAACAGGCGAGATCTCAATTTGCTAATCTCGGATCGAGATTGCATTCCCTATGTTTGAGCGACATTGCCCCGTACCCTGAGCAGCATTACCCGAAGTCAGGGGCAATGTCGCTCAAACGTGTTTTATTTAAATGTTCTCCTACTCCTACTAGTAGCTCAAAGATAAGTGTATGCTATTGTTGTTAAATTATTGATAATTCGATAATTAATGAAGTGGCCAGGTGAAAGTCCTTGTAAAAAAATACTCAATACTCAAGGTCTTAAACCAACCAGTAATAGCAGTACTGGCCTTATCCAAGTCCAAGGTTTAAAGAATCGTTTGTTTGGGAGGGAATTATTCTGGGTAGGGGCAAACTAAAGTTTAGTTTAAACATTTATTTCTCAAAAATAGTCTCGGTTTAGTTACTAAACCAAGACTATTTCTGAGAAATAAATGTTTTAGACCGTAAATAAGCACACAACATTTTAATTTGCGGAATAGGCCCTCCTTGCCTAACCAGCAAAATAATTGATAAGAAAATTTTTAAGTTCACTTCAAGATAAGTACCTACTGTGTTATATTCAGCAGGATATCACAGAAAGTTGACGGTAACAACGGAATTGTGAATCCATTTAATTCCCACAACATCATCGGTGGGGGGAAATTTGGTGATGTCACGGGGAAATCAAGATTTAGTGCCACATGGCACAGAGTAAGCTAGCACGGAATGAATAGTTGGATGTAGGTATCATATTTAAAATTTTAGACTTAGAAACTGGGGTTTTCATGTAAATAAAACCAACAATAAAACTATTGTAGAATTGAACATTTAATCCCCGGCTTATAAAATATTACACAAAGTAATCTGGAATGAAGTTGAATTACGCAAGTAATCAGGAATTAAAGAATTATTAATTAATTTACTTTCACTTATCTAATTGAATTAAGTAAAAAATACCGTGGATTTACTTGTCCCTTACTTTGATAAGATCGTTTAGATCTAATGCTACACATATTTCCTTGGATTCTGTGCGTGGATTTCGGTCCAGTATTTCAGTGATAGGGTAATAATTATCTCTGTTGTCAACATTCCACCCAGAGTACTGTAAATAAAGGTAATAAATTAATAAACCAGAAAATATTTTAAGGTCAATAGTTGAATGATGAAATAATGCTTTATTCACTGAAAAGTTAGGCATGGGTAGATGTATAATTCCCATGTATAGAAGGCAAACCTATTGCCATTAACTGAGTATCAATCCAGACCCTTGACTTCTACTAAGAACTTCCTGATGAAAACACCCAAATACAACTTTGCTTGACCCAGATGTCAAACTCACAGCCCCTTAACGCTCAGTGGTGGTTACGCTCTTGCTAGTGTAACCACTTGAACAACAAGGCAGAAATTAAAAATATTTTATTAAATAATAGGATGTAGAGCAAAAACTTCAGGTCCACTTTAATAAAATCCACACACACATTCTGTTGCTGAAAATAATGTGTATATTTGTTTGATACTCACCACACATGTGCATTTGTGCAATATTTTACCCTGGGATTCCATTGGAATAAATTTTTGCAGTAGGGCTTTCCCATCTATTTTCCACAAATTAAGTTCATCCAACTTAGAAGTGACAGTGTCTCCATTCCATTTGACATCAGATTTCAACAATACAAAGTTTCCCGACTGTAAACATATTATATTAAAATTGATAAAGTTACCCAAGATTTGCATACAAAGAATACTGAATATAATAAGAATAACACTTACGTGAAAATGCTTGGGTACATCTTTGGACTGACTTGAATCAGACTTATTTCCATCAGACCCATTTTTCTCATCGTCGGAGCCTTCCTCCTCATCTAGTTCCCCCTCTTCATCCTCAGCTTCTTCGTCTTCCTCTCCTTCACCTTCACTTTCTTCAGATGACGAGTTTTTGCGTTTCTTTTTGGTGTTATTCATAGACGGCTTAGATGTCCGTTTACGTGTTCCTCGACCAGGTTGTTCATTCTGTTGAGAAAATAAATTATTGTTCGTTTAAACAGAAATTTTCCTATTAATTGAGTTAAACTTCATTACACAAATTTTATCCATAAAAAAATATTGAACTGGTTACATTGAGATCTTACTGTTTCAGTAAAAACTAACATAACCTAACATGGCAATAGCTATTTCCATTGGAAACACAACCATTAGGAAAATCTATGATGACCATCTGATAACTTCAAAACTTTATTGGACTATGATATTCAGTCCTAATAACATATTATAGTTAAATTGCAAGGAGTTTCGAGTACACTCACAGAATCGGCATCCGGCGTCCAATCTTCACCAGAGTCTTGAAATTCTTCGGGTTCCGCTGCTGGCTCAGATCCGTCGGAATCATCGTCAGTCTTCTTTACGGATTTTCGTTTGCGCATATTGTTGAAAATATATCACAACTCGACAATAAACTGAAATGCACAACCCACGCCAAGGCCCCAAAAACGCAAGAAATAACACAGTGAAGCAAACGAAAACGAAATGCGCTGATTGAGGCGCTAGTATCGGCCAAGCTGAAGCTTAAACCACAGACTACGTAGTACTCTACAGATGTCTAATTATTTAATAATAATGGCAAACACGTTAACCGAAAGAAAAGTAGAAAAAAAATCAATAGAGATGGGTTGAGAACTGGCAAGGAGAAAAATGTACGGTAGCTATTTAATAAATTAAAATGTTATTCTTTACTGATGAATCACAGTTCTATTATTGAAAACAATTACCAAGTGCCAATCAAAACAGAACAAAGCACTACCGTTAGCAGGCCAAACTTAAAAAAATTGAGAACCTACACATTGTATTTACCTATTTAAAAACAACCGAGGCCGTGCATCCGCATCGGTGTGGTTAATACTATTTTTTATTATTGTTAGCAACCTCAGTATTTCATGCAATACAATTTATTGTACCTGTGTAGTTATTGTGAAGCTTTATTTAGTTAAAGCTTATAATTATTAAGTTGCCGTAGATGCAGAATTAAACGTTTTAATAAAACTTTGTTTTATTGTGTAGAAGGAATATATTTCAGGTAAAGGTGACAAGACAAATATAACAAACAATTGCTAAGCAACAAACCATCGACACAATACGAAGGTTGTTTACAGCTTGGCAAAAGAGTGTAGAAACGGAACTAAATTTTTGTCTGTTGGCAACATTTTCAAAATAATGACATCTCTTAATAAACAAAGTTCACGATTTCGTAAAATTTTAATTTCGTCCACCAAACGTTGATTAATAAACGTAAAAAGTGAATAAAAATGAATATAACGATTCGGAGTGCTGGCAGGGAGGTTATTTATAAGGTGTACAGGCGATGTCTGGCGGAACATGAGGCCCAAACTATTCTTTCTAAACTTATCAATGTTTTCTAAAGTTCTGCTTATAATACAGGTATGTAAGCGTTTGTTTTGTTGATTATAGGTAAATCAAGTGTTAGTTGATGAATACAAAGCTATATTAATTTGCTGGCATAAGGAATAACTACAAATTTAAAACAATAAATGTCGAGCACATAGGTTATGTTTACATTTTTTCTGCATTACTCTGGTATAGTGCGCCGAGATTAATTGATACTTTGGTGACTTGATTTTTAAGTGAATGAAAATTCAATTTCTACTTAACTTATACTTTATGTGTGATATCAAGGTATAGAATTATTTGTTTTATCGTTTGCATTAGAAATGTAAAATAAATTATTATATATACGTGTCATAGTCTAAAAAATAAATCTAAATCTATTATTTAATTTAGGGAAATCTGTTAGCGTTTTCTAGGAAAAATCGTGCGGAAGTAAATAAACAAAAGGGTATTTTAGAAAATACCCTTTTGTTTATTTACTTCCGCACGATTCGGCTTATTAACAGTATGTAAACAAAATGTTTTACTTTTAATACTGTTAGACATAAATGAAATATTTCGTCTTTACAGGAAGCAGCTAAACGTGCATTCGAAGCTATTACCGAAGAGGATAATAAGAACTCGTGCTAACATGTAATAAGAACAGAAAAGGATTACTGGGAAAAAAACTAACTATGAACGAGGAAATAGAGCGATTAGTCATAAATCTAGAAAATGATAGAAGCAGCACCTCTGAACCCGAACATGACTCAGATGAGTTTGCGGCCAGCTCTAGCCATGACATGGATGTGGTCAGGGTGGACTATTTGGAGGACGATTTACTAGAATAAAATATGGAATAAAGAATTAGGTCAAACAATATGATGTTTTATTTTTGTAATTCCTAAACAATGTTGTAAAGTCAGGAGTATTTACCCAAATATTTATTTTTAGGTAAGTAATCAGTTGCGTGTCGAGAACAAGTCCTTGTTCAATGAAACTACTACTAATTACTTACTGATTTAAAAAATTATACTTATACAGGTTACGAATATATTGTTACTTTATGTCTAAAAAAAAATTGCTAAGTGTCAAGATTAGGTCAGTACGCTATTCGGTTGCAACGGGTTGCCATACGAACAGCACAGTGGCGCCTCCATTATTTTCTACTCTTTTTTGCCAAGCTGTATCTCGTATAATGCCTAATTCGCAAAATGGCACACAGTCGCAAAAAGGCCAATTCGCGAATGGACTAGTTCTCAAAAGGACTAAGTAGTATAATGCCTAATTCGTAAAAGGACTCATTCGTAAAAGGACTAATTCGTAAAGTGGCTAATTCTCCAAATGGCCAACATTCCATGAGTTAAATCACATGAAAAATCAGTGACTGACCCGTGGTACAACTGCGATGTCCAATTGGTTGTACTACGGAGAAATAAATTTACCCATGGTTCAACTCTTTTTTCTGATATTTATGGTTATGACCCGAGGTACAACGGTAGAATTATGTCCAACTGGTTGGACCACGGGGATAGGATGATCGTGTAAAACAAATGAACGTCTAAAACCGTACTTGGGGCATCCCGACGTTAGGTTAGTTAGGTTCCTTTAAACCCTACAGACAGAAATAGGAGCCCCGCGTAGCGGGGCTCCGTCGTCTACCCTTTTTTTTTTAAATTTACTTCTCCCACTCCCGACCCGTGGTACAACTGCGATGTCCAACTGGTTGTACAATGGAGAAGTAAATTTAGCCATGGTTCAACTGGTTGTTCTATGGCGAAATATCGTTACCAATGGTTCAACTCGAGTGAGTTGTTCTTTCCTTGGTCCAACTAGTTGTACTTCTGGAAATTGAATGTACAAAAAAAGAGTCTGACGCGGTGACAGTTGAAACTAAAAATGGATGATTGTGGCAACATTGTTTAATTTGTCAACTGCTAGTACATCATGTGTCAAAAGTGCGTAAATCCTCGTCGTTTTTCATAGATTTAACAAAATTATTAAGTTTCGTTGCAAAATTAACGATTAAAAATTAATAAAACCATTCGTAGTCGTATCAGAGCAGTGATTAACCACGTCCTTTTGTGGTGTTTGGCCAAATCTGAAGCTGGAAAAGTTTTGTCCGATATCGGGAATGTTTATCGAAGAACTGCCGCTAGGACAGGTATTTATCTACCCTAATTAAATCATTGTACATTAAATAAGTTTTTCTAAATGTATTCAATGCGTAGTTTTGTTGATATACAGATTTAAGTAACTATTTGTCTTGTTTACAGAAATGGAAAGGAGACAGTTCTTTTTGTTTGGGGAATAGGCCCACCACAAATTGTGGCGTTTAGCAATGAAATGCACGTTAGTTTATTCCTTATAATCTGTAGATTACAGTGGTAATATTAGCAAAACTGTATGTAACCGGAATACTGTGAAATACGATAGTCAAAACTTGACTCTCATAATAACCTAAAATCGAGAAGAGCGATTGTTGAATGAGTGGATAGGTATCCTTGGTATTTTTAACCGACTTCAAAAAAGGAGGAGGTTCTATGTTCTGGTGTCTGTATTTTTTTTTTTATGTATGTTACCTGATTTCTCCACCATTTGTGGACCGATTCTCAAAATTCTTTTTTTATTTGAAAGAGTAGACTCCTGAAGTGGTCCCATTTTAATTTGGTGAAGATCTGGTGCTGATCTTCGGAGATATACAATGGAACTCTTCAAAAAAAGACGGCAAATCTGTCGTGATTGCTGGAATCGCTTGGATGTTTATCGTTTATACAACATCATGACGTATCATTACGCCTGTATGCTCTGAGGGGTACGCAGATGTGTACAATATACCTTGATTTCGTCAGTTAGGTATGTTAATTTTAATTTATTAGGGATTAGTGGAAAACCCTACTATCATGACATGTTTTGTTAACAATTAACAATATAAAATAAATTCATGGCAAATATTTATATGGTAACAACTAAAAATGGAAAAATATATAATAAGAATTTTGAGAATCGGTCCACAAATGGGGGAGAAACAGGTAACTAACATAAAAAAAAAAAAAATACATACACACGGACATAGAACCTCCTCCTTTTTTGAAAGTCGGTTTAAAACAAAGACACGTCTGTACTGATTTTGATGTGATTTACACGATTTGATAGGCAGTGATATTTACGAAAATAGATTAGATGTAGGTATTCATTTCGAAACACACTTTTTCCGGCCATAGACTGTAGATAAAGACATTCAATATCGAAAGTAGGTAGTATGTATACCTTAGTACCTTTAGTATTTTAAATCTCTTGGACTGGAGATCTATAATAATAAGGTGGTGTGTTATACGCTGGTTGTGTCAGGAGATAAAAAAAAACACATTATAGTATGTCACAAGAAGTATTTTTTACTGTTCGTCATAATTTTCAAAATCTTCTCTTAAAAGCTTTGTTGAGCCACCTGCATCTTTTTAGATGAAATACTTTCATATAAAAAAGATGCAGGTGGCTCAACTTTAACTTGATGCCGCGCCCAAAATAAAAACCACACTATACACATCACACGTGCACAGCAGCCAACAGTGCCTCTGCCCACTAAACAATTACAACAGTATCCAGCATTGATCCAGCAAGAGCAGCCCCAATTCCGTTGAAATGGTGCTGCACAATTGCTTGCAATGGCTTTGTAGTACAGATGCCATTTTCATAAAATCTTTAGAATAAAAATACGAAAAGAACAGAAGAAACATGCAATTATTTAGTAATCGGAAACAATAATATCGGAAATAATAATGTTGTTTGTCAGTGTCAAACTGATTGAAATTGGACCACAGAGCATCTGTAACGGGCTATTAATTACGTTTCGTTCCACTGTGTTTTTAAAGTACGTTACTTGATATTCCGTTAATAAAAGAATTAAAAACAAGTTCACTGTATCAATTAATAATTATCTCTTTAAACGCATATAACACCGATGTCATTACCGCTGCGCACCGGGGTAACATATTTGTTTTCACATTAAAATAATAGGTTTATTTTAATGTGAAAACAAATATGTAAACGCTCCTCAACAAGCATTTTTTGCCGTAACACTTTTTTACTATTATTTCAGTATTCCGGTTACATTTATATATAATTTTTGGTCTGTTAATAGTAATAAGATGATCACTTTCATCATGTGTAATATGATTAATAAACGTTACCGTTTAATAGTGGGCCCAAAAAAAACTGTCTCCTTTAAGGTTATGTTTTGTAGTTTGATGAGCCTCGTATACACATATTTGATACTTGAATATAAAGAATAGGGAATTAACAATAAAGTACCGTATCCTTTTTTTGTTTTAGGTAAATCTGTTAACACAGTAAGAAAAATATTTAAGGAAGGAAAAAATAAGATATTTTTCAACACCGGGAAAACATTTCAAAGGTCGCCCGAAGAAAGTTACATTGTGACGTGAATCCAATTGAATTAATATGGAGAAATGCAAAACATTAAATTGCTTCAGTCAATGTTGGATTCATTGATGTAAAGGTATATAGCCTAGTTTATATGTGCATATTTAAAGTTGCAATGTTAGAACCATTGTTTATGATTATTTCTTGTTTTTAAAGGCTGCTGAACAAGCATTTGCAAACATTACTAAGATTGGAAAAATTCATGCAAGGATATTGTAATGAAAATAGAAAAATAATATCATGGCAGTAATAAATCTCAAAGAGGACTGTAGCAGTGATTTATCAGAATTAGAAAAGACTAGTTTTTGAGAAGTTGCAGGAAGCTCTAGCCAACACGTGAGCTTTTGCGGGATCGAATATTTGATGGTAGTGTGTTCGATTCGTCTGATTAATTTTTTGGTATTAAAATAAAACTTTTAAAAAAGTGTTCTTTCATTATCCCTGTAAACAAACTATTGTCGTTAAATCCTAACGATCTTACGGTTAGACTGCTCTCGAGGGCATGATTATATCTGTCTTTGAATACCTGATGCACCACTTTCCTGCAAGGCTTCAGTGCCCACTATAACATACATAGGTACATTAACTCACGCCTCTTTCCCACGCTGGTAGGTAGAAACTACACAGCGCCATATCCTACTATTCTTACATACTTCTTTTGCTTCGTGTACATTTTTACATGTTATACATATTTACCCACCATTAATAGTGTTAATACTGGACATTGAAGCCTTCCATGGTGTTTGTGTAGCATCCGACAGACAGAACCACCTACTTAGCTTTGGGATTAAATAGGTACTAAAAAATAACCAATATCAAACCTGTTATGTCGTAGTATTCAGGGTGGCCACATGCGCGATACTAGCGACCTCATTTATTCCACACTCTTTTTTGCCAAGCTGTATCTATGGAACAACTACTGGTAATAAACAGGAAATGGTTACCTTTCAATGCTGAAGTGCCATAACAACGAATAAATTTAAAAAGCGTAGACGATGGAGCCCCGCGTAGCGGGGCTCCTATTTCTGTTTGCAGGGTTTAAAGGAACCTAACTAACCTAACGTCGGGATGCCCCAAGTCCTGTGTTTTAGACATTCATTTGTTTTACACGATCATCCTATGCCCGTGGTCCGACCCGTTGGACAAAATTCCACAGTTGTACTATGGGTCTTAATCATAAATATCAGAAAAAGAGTTGAACCATGGATAAATTTACTTCTCCGTAGTACAACCAGTTGGACATCGCAGTTGTACCATGGGTCGGTCACTTAAAAGTTGGTCATTTGGAGAATTAGCCACTTTACGAATTAGTCCTTTTGAGAACTAGTCCATCCGCGAATTGGCCCTTTAGAGAATCGGGTGCCATTTTGCGAATTAGGTATTATACGACTAAACGGTTTATCTTCACATCCACGATACTTTTTAGAGCTTGGACAAATCTTGAAGTCCAATTCTACAGCTTAGCATGTTCAGTCTTGGTCCAAACAATGGCTTCGTAAACATGTCCGCCAATTGCAATTCTGTAGCGACTTGTTTGACAGCGAAGTCTCTATTCTGAATACATTCTCCAATGAAGAAATGTTTTATCTTTAAATGTTTTGTTCTCCTATGGAACTCATATGGTGGGTTCTCAGACAACCTTATAGCAGACTCATTGTCAACGTAAATTGTCGGTGTTTCATTCAGGTCTGTTAAGTCCGTTAATTCCTCTAGGAGTTCTTTTAACCACAAGGCTTCTCTTGCAGTTTCTGTCATGGCTACAAGTTCAGCTTCCGTTGAGGAGATTGCTACTCTTGGTTGTTTTTGACTCTTCCACATGATGGGACCGGAGAATAGGAAAATCATCCCTGACGTCGAATGGCCAGTCGTTGTACCGCCACCAAAATCAGCGTCACTGAAACATATCAGCCTCTTCTCCCGGCTTTTCGCGAAGACAAGTCCTTTGTCTATAGTACCCTTAAGGTATCTCAAGATTCGCTTGACTCTCATCACATCACCATTTAGCTTCAGAAATGAGTCAAACTTCAAATTTCGGTATTCCGTACCGTTATCGGTCTGTAGGTATTTAATTTTGTTTCCTGTGAAGTTCTCTGCTTCTAGCTTGTAGTCCTTGAATTTTTGTAATACTTCGTTTTTATTTTTCATAAAGTATACTCTACAGTATCTACTGTTGTCATCAATGAAACTTACAAAATATCTGTTGCCATTCAGTGAAGGTTGCTTAAGTGGTCCACAGACGTCACTGTGTACGATCTCAAGACGCTGACTCGTACGTGAATTATTTTTTAATTTATCAACTGTATCCATAAATTTATTTAAATGCTCGCGTATATCTGAACCTTCTTCTAGTTTCGCTAAGATAAGTTGCTTTAGTAGAGTAGCCTTTCTGGCTGGACTCTTACTAGCATAGATAGATTCAAGAGTTGTCCACACAACTCTCTCTGGCAAATTTACAGTTTTTTACCTGTTTTAGTTCTGAAGGCGCTATCAACAACATCAGCTCTGATTTCGCCATTTCGTCATCGTCAAGAATATTTTTTGACGCATCTACCGTTGGATATTCTTTTGCACATAGTTTATTTTTTTATTAAAGTATGCTTTTGCATGTATACACCACGTATCGTAGTTTTCCTTACTTAGAGGTTGGATTTTTACAAATGACATTTCAATTTTTTTCCTTTTTTCGTTTTTATTCCATAACTTACTTACATTTTACGCTCTGCTACCATGTGAAGCTTTATTTAGTTATAGCTTATAATTATTAAGTTGCCGTAGATGCAGAATTAAACGTTTTAATAACGTAACCTTGTCACCTTTAGTATATTATACTTTATGTAAAGGTGACAAGACAAATATAACAAACAATTGCTAAGCAACAAACCATCGACACAATACGAAGGTTGTATATTTTCACAGGTATACACAAAAAAATATTTTAGAACGTCATTTGAAAATGTAAATAGAGGCCGAGAGAAAATACTTTTTAGTGGGAAAGTGGCATTGTAATCGTGAAATTACTTTTAGTATATAACTAGCGGACCTGACAGACGCTGTTCTGCTCGACCGTTGGTTGGTTTCGAACTCGATTGCAGCGCTACCTACCGCCCCAATTTCATTAGTAAACTTAGACCATCCAGGGCAAAGCTCAAATTACGACAAAAACCGGTCAAGTAAGAGTCAGACTCGTGCACAAAAGGTTCCGTAACGTCCGTAGCAAAATACTACCAAAAAACCACGTTAATTGCATGGGAGTCTCACTTAAATATTTATTTATTTAAAGCACTTTGGCCGTGACTTCTTCCGCATAAATTTCGTACTTTTGCCTTCGAACTTACTTTAAATATCTCTTCCATCTTCTCTTTGACTGGTCTGTTGCTGGTTGGTCTAGTAGTTAGTGGCCCTGACTGCTATGCGGAGGTCGTGGGTTCGACTCCCACCCAGGACAAAATGATTGTGTGATGAGCACGATCATTTGTTCAGTGTCTGGGTGTAACTTATCTATACTATGTATGTATTTAAAAGTACATAAGTATGTTTACTAGTGGTTTAGTACCCATAACACAAGCTCTGCTTAGCTATTGGGACTAGATGGCGTTGTGTTAATAGTCGTAGAATATTATTATTATTTGTACGTTAAATACAGCGCATGCAACGGAAGCTCTTGAAATACAAAAATAGTTTCCCCGTTTCTGCAACATTTTATATTGATGCTCCGCTCCTATCGTTTTAAACAAAATTGAACTTATGTCGCATGTATAAGATACAGTTTGGTACTTAACTATGCGGACATTTACCATAGTTACTGGACTAGTGAAAGTGCTGCCACCTATCACATTTAACCCCATTATTTCACTTAGCTAAATTACCTACGGTTCGGCTTTTTGCGAACGAGCACAGCATTTAGTGTTTTAAGTCTGTATTAGGCTTTAGAAATTTTGGTTGCCAACATATAAAAGAGAAAAATGCTTTGTATTCTTTGTAGTGCTTGTCATATCAGCTGATTGCGTCATTGCTTCCTATTCGTGTAACGCAAAAACAAAAAACAAGTCGCAGTAGATATCAGATCCGACGATATTGGTAAAAGTTTTTGAAAATTGTGGAGTGCACAAGATCTCAACATGAAATTCCAATATAAAGAAGAACATTCTTTTGAAAAGAGAAAGACTGAAGGTGAAAAAATTCGCAGGAAGTATCCTGACCGTGTTCCGGTAATTGTTGAGAAAGCCCCGAAGGCTAGACTTGGAGACCTCGACAAAAAGAAATATCTGGTACCATCCGATCTAACAGTCGGACAATTCTACTTCCTGATCAGAAAACGTATTCATCTACGACCTGAGGATGCGTTGTTCTTCTTTGTCAACAATGTAATTCCTCCGACTTCAGCCACAATGGGATCACTTTACCAAGAGCATCATGATGAAGACTTCTTTCTTTATATAGCCTTCTCTGATGAAAATGTCTATGGAAATTAATTTTCTAATATGATATTTTCATTATTTTAATTATTGTACTGTGTTGATTTATCTGACCATATGGTGAAACTTAATTTTAAGGTTTAGCTTAATGATGATGTATTATGTTAAAATGGTGATTATTATAATTATTGGCACTTTCACACTATCTCATAATAATATTACATACCACTTTATGGAGAAAATATTGCAATGTTTCTAATTTTTTGTTTGGTTTAGGCATGTAATTATTCCTGTATCAAAAATAAACAAAACTAAATAAATTTTGTTTTCTTTATATATTACCTATAATGCATTTAAAATTAAGTATTATACACTAACTACACAACACTACTTAATATTGTTAAATTCTATTTGAAGGTACCGGAACAAATTTCTCACTACAATTACTGTGAGAGTGATCCTAATTACAGTGATCAAAGCAAGCGTTTTTAATCATTAATATTTTTCTGAGGCAGCCTTTATTATTAAAATAATCATATTAATACTTAGACATAACTTTTTTGTAATAAAATAATTAGTAGGTAGATACCTACTTCATTATAAATCGCTTTTCATAATTTCTTCAACAACATGTTTCCTTCCTATCGGTAAGTTTTAGATGATGACTGAAACTTTACCCGTTTCTGATCTAGCAAGTAAAATGATAAGTAAATAGGTAACATAGGCGGTTTATTAGTACCTACCTAGGTATTTATTTGGTTCAAGGATATATTGCAATAATTACCCTATTTTAAGAAAAAACAAAAGGTAGCAGTAGGTTATGTACCTATGTTAAACAAGTAGGTAGGTACAATATCACCAGAAACATGGATGGTTTGGTTTTGCTGCGTCATTATATTATCTACAAAGACCATGACGCTATAATCTTTAGCTAGACAACCTAGTTACCTAAGTAGATGTATTTTATATAGAGGTAGGTATGTTAGTTGGTTTAGGTGGTACCTATTGGTGTTGTAACATTGTAGGTAGGTAGTAGGTACATGTACATTCAAAGTATCTACCTGTTACTTACGTGGTCGGCAGGTAAGTAGGTAGGTACTGTAATAATTGTTGAAACGTAGGTAGGTACCTACAAAAAAAAGAATTGACGAAGGTTGGTATGTGCGTGACTAATAAATAGCATAGATAGGTACCTACGATACGCCGCTCAAAAATGATTGGTAACGGCATTTCATTAAACCTTCGAATTCTGGAGAAATGCAAAATTCCTGCTTATCATACCTAAGTAAGAGCATTGCGCACAACAACGATGAGTACCTAGATACAGTCGAGACCACAAAGTACCTAATTAATTAGGTATAACAAAGAAGATAGTATGAGCCTCGAAGCACACCGTGACATCAATTGAGCAACGACGTCATCGAAGTGGGCGTGGTGACGTGTTTCTTTCGCACTTAATCAGTCAATTTATATCTACGAGGTGATAAGAAACTGTCGCAATCGAACCCCTATCAAAACATTTAAGATTTTAGTGAGTGGCTGCTAGTATCTTTCCGTGTAGGTACCTACTTGCGCATTTTCATAATATTGGTCTCGATCCAGCTTAAGCTTGTTGTAAATTGGCTGCTTGTTGTAAATTGGCTGCTTGTCTATGCTTTGCTTTTACTTTACAGTAGGTACCTATTACAAAGTGAAAATATTTGATTGTTTGTTTACACTGAAAAGGATCCGAAACTACTGGACTGATTTGAAAAATACTTTCACCGTTGGGAAGCTACACTATCCTCGGGTGACATACTTTTTTTCCATGTATTTCCAGGTGAACGGTAACTACGCGGGCGAAATCGCGTCTGCTAGTGCTATTACTAACCCAAAGAGTAGGCGGGCCAGGTGCAACTTACTTGACTTATTAATCTTCAGGATTAAGTTGTATTCCTTGGGAAGAGCATCTAGCAGGTCCATCTGAGGATGTCGACTGCTTAACAACTACGCCGTGGTGCGTCATTAAATTAAGTCCCTCAGCTAGCGCGGACTTAAAAACCGGTCAATTGCGAGTCAGATTAAAAACTAAAGGCATCCGTAAATCGTACATCGCGCAGAGCACCTACGTTACCCCAGCAAAAAAGTATCTCCTAGAGTTATATGAGTAGAACGAATAGTAGGTGCCCTATCTGCTGTAAATGTGCCCCCAAATAAAAAATGTGTGCCCCCCGTCGTTTTGGAAAAAAACGGAAAAAACTATTCTTACTGGTACCCCAGCAAGAATCGTTTTTTTCAAATTTGGTCGGATAACCAGCCGTTGTTTACATATTTTGGTTTTTTGTTTATATTTATCTACTTAATGCGAAACATTCCAAGCTGAATATTTTCACCACATATTTGACTAAAGGCACAAGATTTTGGTTTACACCTACACATCTGGGATTGATCCGGTTCCTAGTATTTTGCCGTCAAAGTTATGACACCATCCTTTTGATTTTTAGCAAGATTATTCAAAAACGCATGCATGAACAGTTTTGAAACTTTGTAGGTATGGTTATTATTAGCATCAAGAAGGACCGAATACAGTTTTCAGCGAACTTATACCTTGTCTCATTTAAGCGCTGCGATGTTTTTTCGGGTTTTCATAAAACCGCGATAACTTGAAAACTATAAATATTTTCTGAAATCTAATTGGGGCACTAAGGGGCACACATTAAGAGCTAGCTCGTGTATGTTTATTCTACAGGGGCACATACAATGGTTTTAGAGATATACGATTCATCAAAACGTTACTCCAGCAGGAAATGCAATATCTCGAAAATCTGAAGGGGCACAGATTTTATTTTTGGGGGCACATTTTGGCACACATATAAGCTCTCTGGCCATGCATAATTCTTCTTTCTCCGATCATTCGTTTAGAATTCCTGCTAGATAAACGTTACCCCAGCAAGAATCGTATTTTCCAAAACGACAGGGGGCAAACATTTGCCCCCTGTCGTTTACAGCAGATAGGGCACCTACTATACTTTCTACTCATATAACTCTAGGAGATACTTTCTTGCTGGGGTAACGTACACCATCGCCCAAGAACTGAAAAAACTTAGTTTCTTCTTATTTGTAATTAAATTACAAGAAACGTCTATGTTCTCCACTGTCAGTCTATCTGTCTCTGGATGTCAGCGGTCTGAATTTCATGAACCGTTACAGGTTTTTCCAATTTTTTACAGACTGAAAACGCAATTCTATAAGTATCCGTAACAGGAAATTTGTTTTTTTTTTTGTTATTTTTGCTTTTAACAATTGCTAAGAAATCTTTTACAGAAAGGCCAGCACATTAAGCTACAACAATGGGTAAAATTTCTTTGATAGAGTTTTCAATTTTATTACTAACTAGCAGACATCACGCGGTTTCACCCCCGTAGGTCCCGTTCTCGTGGGAATACAGGGATAAAAAGTATTCTATGTCACCCAGAGATAGTGTAGCTTCCCAACAGTGAAAAAATTTTTCAAATCGGTCCAGGAGTTTCGGAGCTTATTCAATGCAAACAAACAATCAAATCTTTCTTCTCTAAAATATTATTATAGTATAGATACAATCAGGTTCATGTTCAATTGTATAAAATTGATAGTTTAGGGTATCTTGATGTGCTGGCGTCTGTACAATGGTAGAGAACTATTCATGTGCGATTGGCCGGTTTTTTAAAAAAAGTTAAGTTAGTCTTCACAAGCGACTCGTATATATAGGTAAAAGGAAACACCTCAGTTTCTTTCGTCTCCAGTACCTAATTTAAAAATAATACTAATATTATATTTTCTTGAACTTATATTTTATTACACCTTAATAAATTTTACAAATTGAAATAATTGTTTTTCTACTCAAATCCAGATTTCAACTTAGTTAATGGCTGGTTTAACTTTCAGACTAACCCCTGGCCAAGAAGAGGTTTGAAAGGAAGTTGCATCGGTTAAATTATAATTGGATTTCAGTATCATAATATAATATTAAATCAGGTTGTAAAAGTCATAGCCATTACATTTAATCATCGGAAACATGCTAGTTTTTTTTTTACAAAATAATATCCATATTGAGATATTGTCTTACAAACATATAAAAATACATAACATAAGTAATAAAATATAACAATGACATAGCAAAATTTAGGTTTTGTTCAATACAACTTATTTGAAATGTAAATGGTACTTATGTAAGATACCAATTGTCCAAACATCTGCTATAATTTTAACTTATCAAAACATCCACTTGGCGTACATTGAAAACTCATACATCTTATTTATTAAATTATCTTTTAAGTATATGTTGGAGAATATCTTAACTACTCATTTATAATTTTCTATTTCTTATAATACCTACTATCAAGTCATATTACATAAATATATCTGTGTTGGACAATTTAAACAATGTTGGAATATTTAAGTCTTTTAAGATATAAGATACTTGAATAATAACAAAAGGTTAAAAGGGGTTTGAAACATTTCGCAGTCGACTAAAGTAGTATAGGTACACATCAAGCTATACATTTCCAGTATAAGCTGATCTCGCATTGTATAGGGTTCCGTACAATGCGAGATCAGAGTAAACTTCAAATGTATTGCTTGATGTGTAGCCGTCTGTACATGGGAAGGGGACACTTAAAGAAACAAAAAAGTGCGAATTCTTAAAAAAAAAAAACAAATTTGCTGCACATAGAATGCCAGATTTCATAGAAGTGTTCGAACCCCTTTAAAAGCTGAAGGCTGAGCTGGCAGCGTGACTCTAAAATCAGCCTTACCAAAGTCTAGACTTACAACATATGACGACTATTCAAATCTTATTACGCCATTTACTTCGAAAATATGTAGATATTTCACCACGGTTTAGTTTCTGCTTAGAATTCAAGTGATAAACTTGAATTCTCGTTGTGTTTTGATTTGAGATTTAAATTATTTTTTACTCTTGAACATTTCGCAATATGGGTTAGAAAGTTGAAATAGGAGCCCATTACAGGGCAATAACCTATACCTACATCTAAATGCTAACAAGTTGCCATATATGTTTTTAGTCAAATATATCAGTTTAGATACTGGATATTTTTTGTTTGTAATCTTTTGCCCCTATAGCGAATTTAATTACTTACTTTGAATCATAAACTTAAGCCACAACAAAAAAAGTTCTCGACATACTTTAAGGTAGAATAATTTCAGACAAAGATGTATTTTAATATTAGTTGAGACCTCTTATCTTCTCTTCTTAATTTTTAAATCTTAATTTTTATATATTTTTATAGAGTACTTATATTTAATTGAACTTCAAGGAAGTAAGTAATATAAAGTGGATAAAACCTAGAATCTGGGATTTATTCTTGTTCTTTTGTGTGGTTAGCGACTAGAGTTTTACGCCGCCTATGGGCCTCTGAGTTGGTTTCTAGAATGGGTTTTTTGACAAAATCAAATTGATGGAAAACTGCTTAGATTAAGCGCATTAAAGTTGAAGACGGGGGGCTTGTAACGTCAATATCTAGTGTAATCTGTACTGGCTAGTGACGTCATGCGGCATTTTGACTCGATGTATCGCCGTTATTTTTTGATTACGTGAAAAAAGAAAAAATATGAGTCGAATATTTTCCTGTAATCTAGATGAGGGACTAAAAACTAAAATTTTGTCAAATAGCCCATTAAAATGTCACGAATATTATTCAGAGATTCCAGTAGAATTGATACCCACTCTACATTACTTACTTTCTCGAAGTTTCGATAAATATACTCTACCTATTCATATCATAGGTACTAAACATCGTGTCATCATAGTATTGGAAAATAGAATTGAAAACGACCATAGTATTATAGTACCTACCTGAATTTCTGGAATGAATTTGCTGGTCCGTAATTTTTAAGGCCTGTAATCATGCACATGACGTCACTCTTCGTACGTTAGCGTAACAAAGACACGCTTCAAACAAGTCGCACGCTGTTATAAAACCTTTTGTTAATGGAAATGACATTGGTGATGGTGACTGTTAAAATGGACCTCATTAAACCTTGTAGATTGAACACAGATTTATGACACAACAAGTAACTCAGAATACAAGTTCATTTAACTTATGATTTTGCATCACAGTATTTGCAGGGTAATGAAAATACCAGTATAAAAAATAAATACAGGTCCACTTCGGTGCGAGGATTTCAGTCTCTAAGGCGATTAACACACTGCCCCGCATGATGCACCGTAGCGCGTGGATGCGTGTTCTTCCGTTGCTTGTAAGTATCTCCGTTTGTATGGAAAACACGCACAGTCCAACACACAGAAAATGCATCCACGCGCGTTCAATTCAGTTCAGAGACACGCAACAAGCAGCGTGATGCGGGGCAGTGTGATAATCGCCTAAAGCAGAACCTAAGAGATTTTATGTTAAAATGGTAAATGCTGTGTCATTTTCATGTATCATTATGCTGCCTGAATTGCGGTACTTTTAACGTAACGTGCTTTTAACCCAAAAAGTACCAGCATCTAATTATTCGGATCATGTAGTGTAGTGTCATGTTATCCGGATGTGTGTCGATGACCCCTCCACCCTATATACAATATCACTGTATGTAAGATATATTGGTACTAAATTATATACTACCTAGTACCACTCAACAAAACTGATTTCTGAAAACTTCAGTGAAACCAGTACCTGTCAGTACTGATCACGTACCAAAATCAGTTGAACCGGTTCCTGAATTTTTTTTTTTACTATTGTTGTTAAAATATTGTTACCTTGCCACGTAGTAAGTTGCTTTAGGCATAAAACCGTGCAAGCGTGAGGACTGTACTACGCGTCTAGACTTATTCATTCTGATATAATACGCGGACAGGTTCTTTCGACCCGCATTATTTTCATGATAATCTTGCCATTTTAGTTTGGATGGACCAGGGAATGTGCCTGCAGTGTGTATAACTAAACATAACTATTATCACACACGTATATGCTCCGGGAGAAAACTCTCCTTAACATTTTCTACAGTCTACATAGAAACAAAAACGCGGATCGAAAAGACTGCTTGCTTTTGGATTTTGTTAGGCTCGTGGATTATTCCCACCACCGCCTTGTACAGAGGCCAGCACATCAAGCTACCCCAATATGTCTAATTTCTTTGCCAATTTTTCAACTTCATTGCAAATATAATAAGGTTCATGTTCAGTTGGAAAAAAATTATGGTTTCGGGGTAACTTGATATGCTGCCATCTGTACTGTTGAAACAGCCTTATTAGCACTTCGTTACTTGTCCTAAACCCCCGATGATGTTTGAGATTAGTGTACACGTGACTTTATTACAGCAATGTAATAAAGTCAGAAGTAATTCTAATTTTACATAACTGTAGTCGGTTACAGTTTTACGTTTATTTTAAATTGGAAATTAGGTAAATGAAAGTTGATAACCGTGTTGAAATAGCATTATCAATTTTTTTATTGGGAAAATTACTAATGTCTACTACTATTAGAAGATAATTTTGATGTAATAGGATTTTCGTCTTATAACTACACTTAAAAACTTAGAACCTCATATAATTGTGGGATCTTCTGGAAGGTCGCCCACGGGATCGCATACCACGGCCGCGTGCTCCACTCTCGCTGTCTGTGAAATATAAATATTCACGTAAGTATTGTATTTATACAGCTGCACGATGATAAATACAAATGGAATATTTCATAGTCATCATTTTTCAGCACAGTCATTTTGTATACTAATTATTTTTATTGATCATTCAAGTATTGCTAGGTATTAGTCCTATGGAAGGATTTATCCACCATAAAACAAAGGTGTCGTTTCATTCAAAATAGTCGTTTTAGAAGCATTGTAGCTTAATCAGTCCAAACCATTAAGATTAGCCGGGATTACTGAATTTATTTATTTAATACATTAAGCACACTAAAGTACAGAGGCGGAGTTAATGCCATAGGCATTTTCTACCAGTCAACCTTTAGGTGATGCAGAGAAAATAAGTGGTAGGTGCAACTTTCAATGAAAACAATCGAATTCTCGATTTAGTAGTCACACTTCTACACCAGCAAACGGACAAACACACGAAGTCGTACCATAAGGGTTATTCTTTACCTTGTTGGTACTGTGCCCTAAGTGCGAGTTTTTACGCTAACGCGATCGAAACGTTCACCGCGTTTGGCTCTCTGATTGGTTAAAAGCTTGGAGCGGGCCAATCGGAGCGCCGAACGTCATGAACATGTCGATCGCGTTAACGTAAAACGAACTCGCTCTAGGCACTCTGAACCCAAGTATGGCTAAACTGCTGCAAGGTTGTCGTAATCAGCTAGATGAGTCTTCACCGAACTGTGCGCTAAGTGCGAGTTGTTTTTACGCTATCCCGATCAAAACGTTCACCGCGTTTGGCTGATTGGTTAAAAACTTGGAGCGAGCCCAGCGGAGCGCCGAACGTCATAAACGTGTCGATCGCGTTAACGTAAAACAAACTCGCACTAGGCACTCTGTTTGCGAATGGTGAATGAACAGAAAGAGAGCTATAACTAGCACCGGAAATTACTTGATTTTAATTTTTACTAGGGAAAGTAAATGTGGCTTACATTCCTGACCGTACAATACGCAGGGCCACCCTAGCGTTTAAAATCGCCGTTGCCTTTCCCTAGTTTCCAACTAATGTTATTTTGACTTTAAACTGTAGGTATAAAATCGTGACTTCTGTCCAAACCAACATCAAAAAATTAGGAAAAAACCGTCGACGATTTGTCCACGATGATGTTCAGAATCATGGCATAAGTATGTACGATGATGTCACTTCCACCCTGTATAAAGTACTACTTACAGGACGCCATGCTAGAAACTCTGGTAATGTTTTAAGATTTGTGTTGTGTTGTTTTTTTTTTAAGCAATTCGGCACGACCATCTAATTGACCTTAATCTTGATTTTTGTGTCGTGTTGTTTTTGTGTAATATTATTATGAATAATTAATAATTGCCTTATCTTATCTATCTTGACTACATCAAAAAAGGGCAATTAGTCAAAATAAAAAAGCATCTCTTTACAGGGTAAAAAGAGAACAATAATGTCGTATATTGCTCTAGTCCTTAGCCCAGCCAGCTTGTTGTTTACACAAATCTAAGGGTGCGCGGCCACGGACCACACAAGCCAGGCGCGTCACCGTTACCCAAATTATAATAAACCGTAGAGGTATATATATATAATCAATAAATTCATTAAACCTACCTTAAAGAACGTAAATGTTACCTCCAATTTATACAAAAACGTTTCTTGAATGCATCACTGTGGCCCGGTCACGGAGTTTCACACATTTAATGAGACCTTACGAAATTACAATAAGAATTCTTAACAAGTGACTACATACCTGCGGCGCGCATCCATCGCTGATTCTGCGAGTGTGGTGAGTGAGGAGAGTGCGCATGTTGCTGCGCGTGAGCACGACGGGCCACCCCCGTCGGCGCACTGGCTTCGGCTTCCCGCCCTTCCTCTGCGACCTGCTTTTTGACGATTAAAACAAAAATTATTATAGTATTGCTAAACAATGAGAGAACTGACGCCTACTACCAAGGCTGCCAAGAAAGGTGACTAATTTGAAAATGATCCTCAACATCAAAATACTTGAATTCCATTTCTCAAAATTTCGTATTTTTTTTTTTTTGTTTTGACTGGCCTGTTGGTAGGTATAGTAGTTAATGGCTCAGACTGCTTTGCCGAAGATCGTGGGTTCGATTCCCAAACAAGATAAATGTTTGTGTGATGAACACAATATTTTTTTCTGTGACTGGGTGTAATTTATCTATAATACGTATTTAGAAATATATATATATACCTACTCGTATATATGTTTATCAGTTGTTTAGTTTAGTTCAGTGACCGTGTTTAATTTCTATTGAACGGACGTGCTAATCGCTTGCTCTAACGCATGAGCAAAGTGCATGCGCATCAAAACGCTGACGCGCCGCGAGGTGTTTGTCGCGATGACCTACTAAATCGCGGTAAAATGAATAATCAGTGTAAACAACTGTTAAGGTGAAGTGCTATTCGCCACAAATTAAATAAATCTACCACAATGACTGACACAACTCCAATAAAAATAAAAACCGACAAGGAACGCATGTTATACGATGCCTATAACAACGAAAAATGTGAGCGTGAAAGACTGCAAGATGCTTATAGAAATGAAAAATATGAGCGTGAAAGACTGCAGGAGCTGGTTTTGGAAATGCAAGATCAAATTAAAAGTCTCCAAGAGCAAGTCTCTCAAAAATCAAGTGTCAAGGACCAGCAGGTTGCCACTGAAAGTGTCCCAATAAAAAGTTCTTCTGCCGACTACTGTACAGATGAAGAAGAACTAGCTAAAGAAACTGAGTGGATTAGAATAAAAAGCAGGAAGAAAAGGAAACTAAACACGTCTCCTTCGCCACTCAAAAAACCGGAAAATTCATCAAATGATGAAACTAATCCAGCTACAAAAACAAGAAAAATTCCTCCACCACCTCCCATAATAGTAGATGGAGTAAAAAATTACCAACAATTCTATGACCTGTTGGTAAGTAATCAACCAGCCGAATCATTTTCGCTAAAAATGTTGAATAGTGATTGTATTAAAATAAACACTACCGGCGAAGACTCGTATAGATGCATTTCTAAGGTACTAACTGAAAATAGCTTGTTATGGCATTCTTACGAAAACAAACAGATGAGACCTATCAGGGTTATGGCAAAAAAATTGCATTCTACCTGCCAGCCTGAAAGAATTATTGAAGACCTGCAAAATAAAGGTTTTAAGATCGAAGATGCCATTAATAAACTAAGGTGGAAAGATAAGCAACCCCTTAATATGTTTATGCTTACGTTCAGCAACGAGGAGGAAATAAAAAAAATACATAGCATCAAGTATATCCTAGGATGTAGTGTTGAAATACATCCTTTGAAAACATCGAAATTAATCCCCCAGTGCAAAAGATGCCAGTCATATGGACATACTCAGAGTTATTGTTCAAAAGAACCTAGATGTGTTAAATGCACTGGTAAACATGTAACAAAGGATTGCATGAAGCCAGAAAATGAAAAACCAAAATGTGTTCACTGTGGTGAGCCTCACCCTGCAAATTACAGAGGATGCATTGTAGCTAAGGAAATCCAAAACCTTAGAAACAAAACCAGTAAAAAAGACACAATTACTGTTACAAAAGCTCAAGGTGTGGAAAAGTCTAATCACACAAAGAATGTAATTAAGCCATCATTTGCTCAAGTAGTTTCTCATAATTTGGACAAAACGAAGGTTGAAACATCAACCGCAAAAGACAACGTCTCAGAAAAACTTGATCAAATAATTAAGTTCATGTGCTCTCTTGACGAAAGATTAAAAAAACTTGAAAAAAGCACTAACATGGCTGCAAAAACGGCCCAAAAATGATTAGTTCCTTGAAAATAATGGAATGGAACTGCAACGGATTACTGCAACATCACAAAGAACTGCAAGTAATCTTAGATACAAAAAAAATTGATATCAGTCTAATATCAGAATCACACTTTACAAAACATTCCTTTGTAAACTTTAAAGGATATGAGGTTTATACTGCATTACATCCCGACAACTGCGCGAGAGGTGGTAGTGCAGTGATTATCAAACATAACATTCGCCACTACCAATTTATGAAACTGGAAAATGAGGCATTCCAAGCAGTTGCAGTATGCGTAAGTACAAAACGCTATCCAATAACGATAGCTGCTTTATACTGCCCTCCACGATATCAATCAAAGAAAGAAGACTATTCTTACCTCTTGAAACAGCTAGGCACAAGGTTTATACTCGGAGGAGACTTTAACGCCAAAAACACTTATTGGGGCTCTAGGTTAAGTACTACCAAAGGTCGAGAACTTCTATACGCAGTAAATGAGACCAATTGTGAGGTGATATCTACAGGCACGCCTACTTATTGGCCAACTGATCCTGGCAAAATACCAGACTTAATAGATTTCTTTATATACAAAAATATATCGGGAAATTATTTAGAAATAGAAGAATGTTATGACATGAACTCTGACCATTCTCCGATAATATTAACATTAAGTGATAATATCTTAAAAACTATAAGCCCACCTAGATTAACTAATAAGAACACAGACTGGGAGAGTTTTAAAATAGATTTAGAAAGTAAGATTAACTTAAAAGTACCACTGAAAACTCCACAGCAGCTGGATTCAGAAGTGTCAAAGTTTATTACTGACATTCAGCAGGCTGCTTAGACAAATTCACCAAAAATGGCAAAAAAACATAAGGGACCTTCTTATCCTTCGGATATTATTGATCTTGTCCGCAAAAAGAGAAAACAAAGAAAAAGATGGCATTATACAAGATCCCCTCAAGATAAAAGACTACTTAACAACTTAACCATGCTGTTGAGAAGAAAAATTGCAAGTTACGAGGACATCACCTTGAGCAACCATTTACAATCACTAACGGCTGATAGTAGTAATAATTATTCGCTGTGGAAAGCAACTAAGAATATTAAGAAACCAACTATGCAAAGTCCCCCAATCAAAGATGACAACGGAAAATGGGCAATAAATAATGAGCAAAAAGCTAAAAGATTTGCAGAACATCTAGCTAATACTTTTCAGCCATTAGAAGCACAAGATGGTGACTTATTTCTAAGCTCTGATTTTTTTCAAGAAGAAGGTGAAGAAATACGGCTTGTAACTCCGAAAGAAGTTTTTAAGGAAATAAAAAACAATATTAGTGCAAAAAAATCGCCCGGATATGATTTAATAAATGGACAAGTTTTAAAAAATCTTCCACGAAAAGCAGTTGTCAAACTAACAACTATTATCAACGCTTCGTTTAGACTGAAGCATGTTCCAGACTTGTGGAAAGTGGCAGAAGTGATAATGATACCAAAACCAGGTAAACCTCCTCACGAAGCAGCCTCCTATAGACCCATATCATTGCTGTCAATTATGTCAAAACTTTTTGAGAAACTCTTTATAAAGCGCTTAATTCCTGTAATAGAAAAAAATAACTTAATACCAGATCACCAATTTGGATTTCGACAAAAACATTCCACAGTTGAACAAGTTCATCGCATAACAACAGCTATAGAAAAAACTCTCGAAGAAAAGAAAGTTTGCGCTGCAGTATTTCTAGATGTAGCACAAGCGTTTGACAAAGTCTGGCACGATGGTCTAATTTATAAGCTTAAAAAAATGCTAAAAAAGCAGTTTTCGGATCTGCTCATCTCTTATCTATCAAATAGAACCTTTAGAATAAAGCAACAAGATGCGTACTCAGAAATTAAAGAAATTAATGCTGGAGTACCACAAGGAAGTGTCTTGGGTCCCGTACTTTATTTACTTTATACTTGTGACATCCCAGAACAAACAAATAATACCATGGCAACCTTTGCCGATGATACTGCAATTCTAGCTATAGGAGAAACCCATCAAGATGCATCAGAGAAGTTACAAACCTCCGTCAACCACATTCACAGGTGGACAAAAAAATGGCGAATCAAATTAAATGAATCAAAATCAGTCCATGTGGATTTCACAAATAAAAATTCAAATAATTACCATCCCATTCAAATAAATAATAGGCTAGTCCCCTATGCGAATACTGCAAAATATCTTGGAATGACTCTAGATGCTAAGCTACGCTGGAAAGCACATATTAAAAAGAAAAAAGACACCATGGAAATTCGATACAAAGAAATCTACTGGCTATTAGGCAGGACATCAACTCTGTCGATACAAAATAAACTTCTTTTATACAACCAAATATTAAAACCCATTTGGACTTATGGTATTCAACTTTGGGGTTGTGCCAAACAAAGTAACATCCAAGTTATTCAAAGGTTCCAGAATAAAGTACTCAGAAACATAGTGGCTGCACCTTGGTATGTCAGGAACTGCGACATCCATAGAGATCTACAGATGGATACTGTAGATATAGTTATTCAAAAATATGCTGCAGCACATGAACGGAGACTTCATCACCATGTGAACGTTGAGGCGATCCAGCTCCTTGACAACACGGGTCTGGTGAGAAGACTCAAAAGGACTAAACCGTTCGAGTTAGTGTAATGATAAGTGATAGTGAAATGTAGTGTTGTGTCAGTGTTACGTGCAACAATGCTACAAACATTAGGCACATGAACGAAGTGCTTCCCCTTAACAGACTCTAAGATTACGTCAGTGGACAATTTCTTAGTTATAATTTTGTAATAATTTAGGTTAAAGTAAAATTACTTATTAGTCTGTAGACTAGATCGTAATTTCAGTAAAGTATTAGATTTTTCTATTACTTTACAAATATGGAAAAAAAAAAAAAAAAAAAGTTGTTTAGTACCCATAACACAAGCTCTGCTTAGCTTGTGGCGTTGTGTGAAAGTTGTGGAATTGTTATTCCACAATTTTATTGTTTAAAAAACCATACAATCAATATCCAATAATTATATATTATTGGTTGTGGTAGTGTGGACAGCAAGTCATCGGTAACAACACTAGTAGAAAGCAGGCTTCTTATTCTTTTACTTTCAACGTCAAAATGTTACCACCAAGATGGCCCCTGTAATATATATCCAGTTTTAATCTTCAATACAAATACAATATTTGTACTGTTTATTTTATTAAGCAATATTCTATGAAATTAGTAATGAATGCCATCCGAGTTTGTGGTTCCGTAACTTGACTATCCGAATTAAAGTTCGGATAGTTGGTGTTCGACCTTCTGGAGCTACATCCGAATCCGAAGATGTTGCAAATCCGGGCAAACGGAGCTATTAACGAGTGCGCCACACAATAAAAACTGGCTTTCTTGAAAAGATATTTCTGGAATACAGGTCGCCACTGTGGGTATACGCTGAACACACCATGGCAAAAGAAAGAAACGTAGAAGGTAAAAGAACAAAACTCGGCCTTGCAGGAAAAACCTATGAATAATAAGTGAGCAGATGTTACTCTCACACAACTCCCGCTTACACGTACTACTCAAACCCAGCTATACTAACTAAACACTAAATAGTCAAACGCAATTGGTCGCTTTAAAGACATGGGACGGTGATCAAGAGACAACGATACACTAACTGGTAGATATTTCCGTGGATGCATTTCTAAGCTTAGGTTACAATTCTTGACATAATTTTAATATTTGTAGTGGGAGCTTAAGGGTCTCCCCACATTTATCGACGAGGAATCGGCTTAAGCCGAGTGCGTAATCACCACACTAGTCGACTCATCGCTCAGCTAATAGACAAACGGCTCGTTTCGTCGTCGGCCGGCGTCGCGACGCGTCGGCTGAGCCGAGCCGATGCGAATGGTATTATTTATATTAGTAACACCCCTATTACGTAGACATAAAGGCTTTTTTGACCGGTGTTAACCGATTCCGCGTCGATAAATGTGGGAAGACCGTAAAGTGATTGCCACTTAAATAACCGCCAAATTGTATCTAGATGCTAGATTTGTATTCGTATGTCAAATCATTCAGAGAAAACAAGAAAAACATTGAAATGATTCCAAAAGTGTAGCATGGAACATTAACTTCAAACAAAATAACACCTGCTTAAATTTAAAATGTAATTATGTATGTACGCATATTAATGACACAAACTGGTTAGCTATCAGCATGTGTTGCTTGTTATTTTCCTAAATATTTATCGACGCCCACTCCTTTATGAGACTAAAAATTTTATACTGGCACTATGTTAATGCCTTTTCAAAACTTAATGTATTTCTTTAAGTTTTTGTTTATTGTTGAAGTCATCATCTTCCTGCCCTAATCCCAATTGATTTGGGGTATAATTGCAGTATGTCTTCTTCTGTCATGCATCCATATTTGCCGCTTCAATAGTCACCTTCTTCCTAGACAAACATCGCTTCTTCAGTCTTTCTCTTTTTGTAACCCTCCACATTCATATTCAAAGCTGTCATCAAAACACGATCTTTATTGCTTCGCATGACACACCCATACCATATGACAACCAATTCTCACTGAATTTTTCTCAGTCACTGGCGCCACTTTTAGAACTTTTCTTACATACTAATTTCTTATTCTATCCATTCACATGAGTGTATTTTAGCTCAGCTGCACGAAACTGAATTTCATTCTTTCCTTTCCTTTCTTTCTTTCTTTTTTTTGTTTGGCCATCATTTATAATCCAAATAAGAGAGCACATCTAACTAATATTTTTATTAATCTTCCCTATTTTAAGGGTAAAATGGGAGTCGCAAGTTCTCGTTACCTGATGCCATGTCATCCACCCAGTGTTAACTCTGTGCATAGCCGTCCGATTTGTTTTTCAGTCACGTGGTACGAGTGAACCTGATAAAAAGTGTCTGATCTCATACTGGAAATTGGAGCAGAACGGGAGATTCACGCTATCAAACGGCTTCAAGACTAGAGAGACTGCCAAAATCGCATAACATATATTGTGTTTTGGCTTTGCTGCCTTTCAAGCATTTCTCCAGCACCTGTTGCCATTTATTCAATCTACTCTGGACTTCAGCAGGCTTATTCAGAACCATTCGACTCGATTCCGTACCGAATCGAACGTCTCAGAAATCGAAGATGTCATCTAAACGCAATTCACAAATCCGAAACCGAATATTTTTGACAGTTCAAATTCGATAGAAGACTCGAAACTTACAGCTGTTTGCTATCGGGAGTCATACCGAACAAAATTTAAACGAAGAAATTTATCACATTTCCAGGTTATTTCAGAGAAATAAAAACACTGTAAATTTTTTAAACACGTGCAGTGTTTTAAACAATTTACAGTTTTTTTATTTTAAGTAAATTAAGTTTTATTATTGTATTGACCGTATTTCATTGATGCATTCGCATTTACATAAATTCTAAGTGTAATCATGTATTTGCACGTGTTATTGTTTGACAATGAGCAAATAGCAGGAATTGTGTAATTGATATCAAATACTTAGTCATTTTTCCTTTTTTATGCAAAGTTTTTACAATAAAAAAACACAGTCTTATTTAAAATAAAAACTTTTTCCGCCTAGTTTGACAGACGGCTGTTTACAAAGCAGGTTTATTCGAAATATTTAATTTATTATTTATTAAAACTTTATGCACTAGTAGTGCGAGAGCCGGCTGCAGAAATACCTACCTCATAAGATACCCCAATAAGCTGTATTTAGATCGTTAACCGACACTGAAACACGTAAAAAAAATCAGGTCTGCCAGAGCCAATCCTGCCGGGTCATAGAAATAATTGATATTTTTTGACGTAATTTTTTAGTAAAAATTACCTCATAAGATACCCGAATGAAAGTGCTGGCAGCAGTTAACCATTGATTAGTTATGTAAAAAAAAGTTGGTCTGCCATTGCGCAGCCTGCCGAAAGTACTTGGCAGACCTCTTTAAAATGCCCTTCTGACACACTAAACCTACCTCATCGAGTACCCGGATGGGACCAACGCTAAATAATAACCAATATGCCCCTGATAATGGATCAAAAGGTCTGCCAGGTCTAAGCTTGCCGAAACTTAGTGTTTAAAGCGTTTGAAGTTGATATGGAGCATAATTTCACCTGTAGTCAAAATAACATTATTTTGTTTCTAAATTTATACAAAGGACAATGCCCACGGCGCTATGGACAAATGTACTCAATTTAACATTGTTGTGTCTTTATCAAATTATCTTTAAAATACTCGATGGCATGTCTATATACTACCTCAAAAGATTTAACACAAACGACAATGGCATTTCCGGATATTTACAAAAATGAAATTACTATTTTGAGGTTATGTTAGACCAAAAATTAGTTGAAAAAAGTTATTTAAAAGGGTCTGAATGGGTTTACGGGTTAGCTTGGTGTCTTTGAAGCATATTTGTGTAAATCTGTGTCTACCTCACCAAGTCTTACTGATTTAGATTTTACGCATTTTTAAATCTTATTCCCTCGTTTCATGAAATTGCAAAGCGTGGAAGAAATCATTACTAAGATAGTCAATTGCTGTGTTATATAGATATGAAACTGAGCGATTGATCAGAGATCCTAGGTAGTCAAATCAAAGATGTGGTAGGTATCATGAAATTGTCTTCGTAAGTAGAGAGGGAAGGAAAAACACACAACACTAAATACAATAAATAAAAGAATGATTATTTCTTAAACCTGTAATTTATTCTTCTAAAAATACGTTATCCAAAAATAAAGCTGGAACACTAACATTGTTTTAACGTGCCCAGCTCAAATACCACACTATGCACATTACAGGCACACAGCAACTCAAATCATACTACGTTAAAGAGACAATGTGCATTCTTACCGGCGTTGGTGAGATCCAGACTCGTAAAATGTTCATGATGTTATTCGAAATCTCCGACAACATGCGTCTGCGGCTAAGTAGCGTTAATCTCAAAGAGCAGTTGAGACATTGCATCACAGTCGCACTCGCCATGATCACAACTAAAAAAAGTCCTGCCTTTCGTAATAAACAACACACACGGTGCAGCTGCGGCGTTAGAATTATGTTTATTTTCAAAGGTTTGGCAGCAGTAACGGAGGAACTAAAAGGCTCGACTCGACGCACAACGTACCAAAACCAGTAGAAATGACAGTATTGTATTGCAAAAATATGACAGACGCAATAAATGTCAAATATGCTTGTACCCATACTGATGACAGATAGATTTCCGTTAACCAGCCAGTGATGTTTCACGAATACCACTTGGTGCCGATGCCGTCATTTACAACCACTGATATTAAAAATACTATACTTAGAACTCTGTTATTACCTACTTTACAATAATAGATTGAACAATCAACACAAAATCGATATCGTTTTATTTTATGTAGGTAGGTATGCACATTACCCGCAAAAGAAAAAAACGTAACGTAAAATTATTTTTTTGAAGGCGGTTAAAAATAAACATCCCGAGTATTGACAGCTGATAATAAAAAATGGCGTTCTATAACGTCGGAAACATAAAAGTACTAATTATTGTTCAAAAAACTATCCCATTTTAAATGATCATTAAGTCTTTTTAAAAAAGATATTTTTGTTTTAGATATTTCATGTCGTTTAAAGACTTGAGACACAAGTGATTTATCAAGAGTACTGTTCCTGGGCAATCTCTTTTATGAATATTAAATATTTTTTATCAAAACATTGAATAAAACAACAAGTGTAGAGATAATAGATGTATATTCAAAATTTAGCACAATCACTACGAGTTCAATAACATGCTTACAATTTATATACAACTATCAAAACTTAGTTTAAGTTGGCATTACAGTTACCTGAATTCTGTATTTATATGTGGGTTTAGGGAACTAAGTAGACTTTTGAGTGTAGAACCTGTTATTGCGTAAATCATCGAAGGAACAGCTAACGCCTAACCAAACTGACCACCCCCAGGATCTCTCAAAATCCAAGTTTAAACAATAATGGTTAGGTTGACTAGCCATTTACTGTCAATACCTGAGTAGGTACGATAACTATCTTAATTCAAAAATTACAAGCCATTAAATAACTAGCTACAATGATAGTGAAATGACAGCAAGAACTATTATTAAAAATATAAAGATGCAAAAAAAATGAAAATCAGTCAGATTGAACTGTACTAATGTAAATCAGTAAAAGTTTGTACAAAAATAAAATTTTAACTTAACGTAGAATCTCAAATTAATAAAAATCCCTTCATCACTTGAACTGTCATATGACTTATCAATATCGTCGTCCTCTGAATCATTAATTATAATAGACTCTACACTGAGTGGTGTTGGCTCACCTTCATACCATAGAGGTTCTAGGCGATTGTTATTCAAATCCCATCCGTATTTTTTGGTATTTAATTTTATCCATTTATTTGAACATGCGTTTTGCCACAAAGCGTTTACGAAAACCGTTCGCAATATTTTTTGTTTTATAATCTTTTTACATGGCGGCATTCTACATGAACTATAATTCCTATTTTTTTCAACAAGGGACCTTTTAATTTTTTGCTTGCGTATGTTTTATTAAAGATAACGTATCTGGCAGCATTAGTATTTGTAAAGTTTTTATTTCCATACATTTCGCAACTAAAATTATGAATCAAATCAACTACTTCTGTATCATTCTCGTATACAATATTCTCGTCTTATTTATTGAAAGCTTCCTGGTAGATGGGATTCTGTTTTAACACCTGGAAAGGTTTAGATTTACCTTTATTGTGAAAAACAGCTGAAGTATCTGTCAAAAATTAAATGAATTTCATCAGCTTCTATGGTGCAAATTTATTGTAATATCATTTCGGAAAGTTTTTTAAATGTGCTGGGAATTGAGGATGGTCTCAAAACGGTTGCGATCATGAAGAATCAGATACTCGAATACTTTTTCATGCATATAGAAAAAGACGCAACTAAAGTATCCATTTTAGCATCTGACACAGATATTTTAGTCGGTGTTTTAGCACACGCCTACCCACTGAAACCAAATATTTGGTTACTTTCGGGCGGATTATCAAGAGCCAAAGAACCAAATGCTATTAAATTGTACCCATTTATCAAAAACACAAGGTGAAACGTTGTGTCGTTCTTTACCAGCATTTCATGCATACACTGGTTGTGATTACACCGCTGTTTTTCACAATAAAGGTAAATCGAAACCTTTCCAGGTGTTAAAACAGAATCCCATCTACCAGGAAGTTTTCAAGGTTAGGCGTTAGCTGTTCCTTCGATGATTTACGCAATAACAGGTTCTACACTCAAAAGTCTACTTAGTTCCCTAAACCCACATATAAATACAGAATACAGCAAGAACTATTATTAAAAATATAAAGATGCAAAAAAAATGAAAATCAGTCAGATTGAACTGTACTAATGTAAATCAGTAAAAGTTTGTACAAAAATAAAATTATAACTTAACGTAGAATCTCAAATTAATAAAAATCCCTTCATCACTTGAACTGTCATATGACTTATCAATATCGTCGTCCTCTGAATCATTAATTATAATAGACTCTACACTGAGTGGTGTTGGCTCACCTTCATACCATAGAGGTTCTAGGCGATTGTTATTCAAATCCCACCCGTATTTTTTGGTATTTAATTTTATCCATTTATTTGAACATGCGTTTTGCCACATAGCGTTTACGAATACCGTTCGCAATATTTTTTGTTTTATAACCTTTTTACATGGCGGCATTCTACATGAACTATAATTCCTATTTTTTTCAACAAAGGACCTTTTAATTTTTTGCTTGCGTTGTTTTATTAAAGACTAGCTTCTGTCCGCGACTTCGTACGCGAATCCTGTTGCTTATGCCAGCAACAACGGGGTCGTCAAAATCGAAGATCTGAAACGTCTTGTGTCGAATTCTAAAAGCCCGGGGACGGGAAATCAATGGGATGCGCGAGACGATTCAAGACGTTCCAGATTTTTTATTTTTGTTGGTCAACAGGAAATGCCATCAGACTTAACAAATTTTGCTAAGACGCCATTTCTATTATGTATAATTATGTTATATTGTCTCTGGGCTTTGGAGTTCCCCTACAGGTGCTCCAGATCTTCAAATTTAGTCTCACAGCAGAAAACACTCTTCACGTGGAATAGTTTTTGCAATGGCACCATTTTTATATCTCTTTTAGTTTAGGTGTTCCATTTTCCAAAATAAATTATAGCCTATATTGTGCGTGTTGCGTGACGTTCACGATCAGCGGTCAGTCGCGCATTTCCTTCCCCCACTTATCTCTAGAGTCAATGCGTATATACGCTGAAAACTCAAGCGTCATGCTTTTTCCGTGAACGTCTCCAACTCGCGAGAAACTGCATGATGTTCACGATCAGCGGTCAGTCGCGCACATATTCTTCACTGGTGTCTAGAGACCTGAATTTAGATGCGTAAATACGCTGAGAATGCAGGCGTGCTTCGCGATCCCAAGAAGTTTCCACGGAGCGAGTTGCAGCCTCATGTTCTCGAACAGCATCAAGTCTTTCCTAACGTTCTTCGGTAGATTGTTGGGATATTATGGTCTTTAATCATTTAGCACCTTTGGAACATTGGGAAAGATTTGACCTCTTTCTGGGCATGGTTATAGTTTTATTGTGATGATACCTGATCAATTAAAATCTAAGTGGCTGCTCCCCTGCGTTACCAGGTAGGCTACCATGTAACGAAGATAAATGGAAAAGGAAATTAAACACTCAAATAACATAAGCCCGAAAGGCATATTTATACGTTAAAAAAAAATGGGAGTTTTAGCCAGTAGAGTCTAATTTTCAACGATATACGATCGTCATCGGAAATCTGTCCCGCCTTCACCGCGTGGAGGTACTTATGTTATTTTATAATTATGCAATGAAATTAGTGATAGCTTTAATTTCTGTATCAAATGTTTCTGATCTTCGATTTTTATAAGTCAACAGGAAATGCCTATCAGACCGAACAACTTTTGCTAAGACGTCATTCCTATGTGAGTTATGGTGTAGCTGGGCTCTTGGAGTTCCACAACAGGTGCTCTGGATCTTCAAATTTATTCTGTCAGCAGAAAATGCTCATCACGTGGAACAATTTTTGCTATGGTACCATTTTTGTATCTCCTATAGTTTACCTGGTCTGTTGTGGTGCATTTAAATCCGTCCAGTAGTTCCGAAGATGAGCGTGTACAAACAAACAGACATACAGACAGACTTTTTTTTTATTCGTGCTCTATTACTGTTTCTAAACCCTCCTCAATTATTATTATTTAAATATAGTCAATGTACAGACACAGTTTTTTTACTGTCTTATTATATTTATTATATTATATAGATATAGATAACGTATCAGGCAGCGTTAGTATTTGTAAAGTTTTTATTTCCATACATTTCTACTTCTGTATCATTCTCGTTTACAAAATTCTCGTCTTATTAATTGAAAACTTCCTGGTAGATGGGATTCTGTTTTAACACCTGGAAAGGTTTCGATTTACCTTTATTGTGAAAAACAGCGGTGTAATCACAACCAGTGTATGCATGAAATGCTGGTAAAGAACGACACAACGTTTCACCTAGTGTTTTTGATAAATGGGTACAATTTAATAGCATTTGGATCTTTGGCTCTTGATAATCCGCCCGAAAGTAACCAAATATTTGGTTTCAGTGGGTAGGCGTGTGCTAAAACACCGACTAAAATATCTGTGTCAGATGCTAAAATGGATACTTTAGTTGCGTCTTTTTCTATATGCATGAAAAAGTATTCGAGTATCTGATTCTTCATGATCGCAACCGTTTTGAGACCATCCTCAATTCCCAGCACATTTAAAAAACTTTCCGAAATGATATTACAATAAATTTGCACCATAGAAGCTGATGAAATTCAATTTAATTTTTGACAGATACTTCAGCTGTTTTTCACAATAAAGGTAAATCTAAACCTTTCCAGGTGTTAAAACAGAATCCCATCTACCAGGAAGCTTTCAATAAATAAGACGAGAATATTGTATACGAGAATGATACAGAAGTAGTTGATTTGATTCATAATTTTAGTTGCGAAATGTATGGAAATAAAAACTTTACAAATACTAATGCTGCCAGATACGTTATCTTTAATAAAACATACGCAAGCAAAAATTAAAAGGTCCCTTGTTGAAAAAGATAGGAATTATAGTTCATGTAGAATGCCGCCATGTAAAAAGGTTATAAAACAAAAAATATTGCGAACGGTTTTCGTAAACGCTTTGTGGCAAAACGCATGTTCAAATAAATGGATAAAATTAAATACCAAAAAAAATCTTTTTTGCAAAAAATAAAACCGACTTAAAAAAAACACTAGCCGGTGTAAAATAACTCTAAATTAGGAAGTCTGTGGCTTTGGTGGTTTTGTCTTATTCATGATGGGCCACCGACTTCCTAATTTAGAGTTATTTTACACCGGCTAGTGTTTTTTTTAAGTCGGTTTTATTTTTTGCAAAAAAGATTTTTATTTTTTCATTTTTAGTTGTTCCCATACAAATATTTGCCATGAATTTATGTTTATATTGTTATTTGTTAACAATACATGTCATGGTAATAGGGTTATCCACTTATCCCTAATAAATGAAACTTAACATACCTAACTGTCGAAATCTAGGTATATTGTACACATCTGCATACCCCTCAGAGCATACAGGCGTGATGATACGTCATGATGTTGTTTAAACAATAAATATCCAAGCGATTCCAGCAATCACGACAGATTTGCCGTCTATTTTTGAAGAGTTCCATTGAATATCTCCGAAGATCAGCACCAGATCTTCACCAAATTAAAATGGGACCACCTCGGGAGTATACTCTTTCAAATAAAAAAAGAATTTTGAGAATCGGTCCACAAATGGGGGAGAAATCGCGTAACAAACACACAAAAAAAAAAAAAAAAAAAAAAAAAAACATACCGTCGAATTGAGAACCTCCTCCTTTTTTTGAAGTCGGTTAAAAATACGGATGGGATTTGAATAACAATCGCCTAGAACCTCTATGGTATGAAGGTGAGCCAACACCACTCAGTGTAGAGTCTATTATAATTAATGATTCAGAGGACGACGATATTGATAAGTCATATGACAGTTCAAGTGATGAAGGGATTTTTATTAATTTGAGATTCTACGTTAAGTTAAAATTTTATTTTTGTACAAACTTTTACTGATTTACATTAGTACAGTTCAATCTGACTGATTTTCATTTTTTTTGCATCTTTATATTTTTAATAATAGTTCTTGCTGTCATTTCACCATCATTGTAGCTAGTTATTTAATGGCTTGTAATTTTTGAATTAAGATAGTTATCGTACCTACTCAGGTATTGACAGTAAATGGCTAGTCAACCTAACCATTGTTGTTTAAACTTGGATTTTGAGAGATCCTGGGGGTGGTCAGTTTGGTTAGGCGTTAGCTGTTCCTTCGATGATTTACGCAATAACAGGTTCTACACTCAAAAGTCTACTTAGTTCCCTAAACCCACATATAAATACAGAATTCAGGTAACTGTAATGCCAACTTAAACTAAGTTTTGATAGTTGTATATAAATTGTAGGCATGTTATTGAACTCGTAGTGATTGTGCTAAATTTTGAATATACATCTATTATCTCTACACTTGTTGTTTTATTCAATGTTTTGATAAAAAATATTTAATATTCATAAATTTGTATAAATTTAGAAACAAAATAATGTTATTTTGACTACAGGTGAAATTATGCTCCATATCAACTTCAAACGCTTTAAACACTAAGTTTCGGCAAGCTTAGACCTGGCAGACCTTTTGATCCATTATCAGGGGCATATTGGTTATTATTTAGCGTTGGTCCCATCCGGGTACTCGATGAGGTAGGTTTAGTGTGTCAGAAGGGCATTTTAAAGAGGTCTGCCAAGTACTTTCGGCAGGCTGCGCAATGGCAGACCAACTTTTTTTTACATAACTAATCAATGGTTAACTGCTGCCAGCACTTTCATTCGGGTATCTTATGAGGTAATTTTTACTAAAAAATTACGTCAAAAAATATCAATTATTTCTATGACCCGGCAGGATTGGCTCTGGCAGACCTGATTTTTTTTACGTGTTTCAGTGTCGGTTAACGATCTAAATACAGCTTATTGGGGTATCTTATGAGGTAGGTATTTCTGCAGCCGGCTCTCGCACTATAGTAAAATAAACTGTACAAAGGCGGACTTAATGCCTTAGGCAATTTCTACCAGTCTACCTTAAGGTGATGCAGAGACAGAACATGGTAGGCGCAAGAAGATAACAAAAACTTGTTAAATAAATTATTATTTAGAATAAATACATATACAGGGTGTCTCATTCAAATGGGTCAGTATGGTAAAGTCTGAAACTATAAGACATACGAAGATCTGTTCTGAGGAACCATGTCATCGATTTTAATAACAAGAAAAACTGCATTCATACAATTTAAAAAACATCTGTACTCAGTTCGGGAATCGAACCCGGTTATTTTGAAAAAAAAAACCTACACTATTTCTATTTAGATTTCGATTGTGTAGGTCTTAAGTAGTAAATGTCTGTATAAAACATGATGTCTGTCTAGGTGCTCGAAGTGACCACCGCCTTTTTCAATACCGCCTCTGGACTATTTCTTGTGGGGTTACGTTAAGGATGAAGTGTACAAAACAAGCTATGACACCGTTACCTAGAGGTTGACACCGTTACTTAGACCTAAAAGTAGCCAAAGAGACAATTTGAACGCAAATTCACCACATGAAGATACAAAATGCAATTGTAAGATCGTTAACTAAACGTGTTGAATATTGTATTGAAAAAGGCGGTGGTCACTTCGAGCACCTACTAAAATAAATTAAAGTATGTGAAAGCAATGCATTTTATTCATTTTAGACATCATGTTTCATACAGACATTTAGTTTCAGACTTTCCCATACTGACCGATTTGAATGAGACACCCTGTATACATACATATTATATAAAATCCAGAGAATGATATCTAAGTCAAGAAAAAAAAAAAAAACTCAACTTAGGGATATGTTTGCCAACACCTAGTGAATGTGCTCGCGTGCCGTTACTTTAAATGTGAACAAACTGGTTGCCATCCTGATGTTCAGAGGAAGCTCATTCCATAGAAAACCGCCTGGACGAAAAAAGATGAGTGAATGAAACCAGAACGGTGAGAAGGACATCGTAGAAGACGATTATTTGTGGAACGAAGATTTTTATCGTGGGCAGAACACAAATATTGAAAATGAAAAGTCAGATATGACGGACACGTGGGTTTGTGAAGTATAGAAAATAGGGTTGTCAAGGCCCTCAAGGATCTGCGCTGACGAATAGGTAGCCATTTTAAAATTGATCGATGCGTGGAAACGTGATCATACTTGCGTTGATTGAAGACGAATCGATTGCAGTTATTAAGAAGTCTGACAAGTTTATTGAGGAGATCTGCATTCAGGTCATAGTAACACACATCTGCATAGTCAATTATGGGAAAGATAAGGGCCTGTACAAGCATTGCCTTTATGTGTGGTGGGAGAAGATTTTTCAATCGATAAAGAGACCGCAACGTTCCGGTGACCTTTTGACTGATGGTCGCAACCTGCTTCCGCCAGTCAAGGCAATTGTCGACGTGCAGACCAAAATCCTTGACGTCGGAGCTAAACGGGATAATAGTGTTGTCAAAAATGAGCGGCGGTACAGTAGACCCTAAAGTGATAACTTTTCTCATGCTATGGGGGCTCCCTAAAATGATAGCCTGACACTTAGAAGGGTTAATCGCTACCCCGAAACGATCAGACCAGTTTTTTATCTTGTCTAGATTCCAATTTAGCTCCTCGATCGCAACGGATAGGTTGTCCACACTAGCCTGACAATATAGCTGCAGGTCATCGGCATAAAGATGATACGCACACTGAAGTTCAGTGGTTAAAAGATTAATAAAAATAGAAAACAAAAGAGGAGATAAAATACCGCCTTGAGGGACGCCAGTTACAAGATCACACCAGCTGGAAGAAGAGTCTCCAGCGTGAACTAACTGCTGAAGCCCCCGAAGATAAGAAGCAAACCACCCCAACGCTTCGTGTGATATTTCGTTCCGTTTAATTATAGAATATACAGCTAGTAGCTGTATATTCTATAATTAAACGGAACGAAATATTAAAACAAAACAATTTTATTTACTACTTTAATTTTTCTACCACGCTGATCTATTTACTACCATTTTGTAGCGTTCCCCATAAACACAATGATCAATCGGATAAAAAAAACGAATCCGTTCGGATCTGTGAAAAGCGTTTTGACAGTTCTTTGGCTCGGAAATGAGATTGTCGAATACGGTTCCTTACCGACACGGAAACGAATCGAACAGTTTAGAATAAGGCAGCAGGTCCAATTTTACCAACAAGAACTATGTTGTCGTCAAATAGCATGCACCAGGCTTCCGCCACGTCCGACGTCAGAGCGCCCATTACCAATCAAAACTTAAATTAAAAACCCCCAACACATATATTAGATCATATAAAAAAAGTATGTATTTTCGCCATACTATACTATAACTTGGATTTGAAATGTTTCAGAGTGTCTTGTGTGGGTGGATTCTACTTTCTTTTAGTTGATACCCATATTGAGGAGCTGTGAAAAAATATATAATCCACCATTTTGTGGCCGCGGCCATCTTGAACCGTTTTTCATCAAACATTGCTAAGAACACTCCCGACTAACTCACCTTTCAAAACAAAATCAAAATCGCACACATAGAGACACTTATAACACCCCGTCGTTTTTGCATCGGGGGTCACAACAGAGGTAGAGCTTAAAGCCGACCCTTGGTGTAATCTTACAGCCACATTAAACAGTGTTGCCAGCAGAAGATCGGACATAGGTACAGTGCGCTATAGGTTTGGATTCCCTTATGAGCGTCGAAATGTTCATCATAAACGGATAATAACCCCGCAGGGCAGCTTGTGGCGAGCTGTTGGGCAATAGCGACCCCACGGACCTGATCTCCCGGGAGAAGTCTTGTTCCTCATCTCTGGCTTGCCTTAATTGGCCGGCCAGAGTGAGCTCTGATGAGGAACGGAGCTCCCACCTCTTTCTTGCCTTAGTTGGCCGGTTAGAGTGGAGATTCGCAGGAGCAAACGCTCGGAGGAAGGAAGCATTCCAGTAAGGTGCTGGTAGGGATCTTGACCGTACTTCCGGGATTGTCCTGATAGCCGTGGAATGCCTCTCCACTCCTCAAGCACCTCAGGTTATGTTGCCCTCTTGTCGCTACGTCACTATGTGCTAGCGGCCGTTTCAAAAGGCCCATTACTGAGTGTGCAAGTCACCTCCTGCCATTTTATTCGTGTATTTATAAAGCATTGATGAGGCAGAGGCCATAGTCCTTCCATAGTACTAGGTAACCAGTTCACCTTATCCACCCCTAACCCATAGTCCAATACATTTGTTGCTTTAGTCTGCAATAGTCCTGCACTAGTTGTAGGTTTTCCTTGGGTGCATTTGCATAGTGCATACAGGGGAAATCTGCGATTGGTGCCTCGCTTCATTAAAAACGACAAAGGGCCGCTGCGAGTTGGCTTAGGCCCCTCGTACGCCTTCCAAAGGTCCGGAACCCAAGGGTTCCGAGAAATGTGAGCATATCAAAATAATAATAATACTTTATTTCAGACCAAGATAGTCCATAGAGTGTGAGTAATACAGGCACTTAAGAACTAAGTTAGTAATACACAAGAACACTAAAATCTAAAATTAATGATCACGAATTCACGATCATATCATTATTTGTAATATAACTTTCCCTAGAATGCATATATCGTCTGATAATTACGTGTGTTGTAATGTGTAAATGAAATAGCTTTTTATGAACACTTACTTGATGTGGGGAAGAAGGTTCACTGCCCTGTGAACTCACAGCGGTCGCTTCTTCTTCAACTCGGGACTCTTCCCAGTCTCTAGTCTCGCCTCCTTCTGCACCTATATTAAAAAGGGACATTTCAGTATTCACGTGGGTACTCATTTTAATGGTAAACAGTGACAACACTTTGAACATGGACATACTTAACATGGCAACACCTTAGAAGCTGCAAGGAACGCTTCTGAAACGGTTTCTACCTCTCTACCTCAAGTTCATATAGAACCGTAGAGGTTTGAATATCAGGGTACAGATGTTCTTATTAAACCTTTCCTTTCTACCTCTACCCTTTGCTAGCTCTAACATTCCCTTAGTAAGATTACAATGTAAACTTGACGTTATATATATTTTCAGGCTCGCTGCGTCGCGACGTTGCAAATTAATGTAACTAAATAGCTAACCATCAGTGTGCGTCCACAGTGAATCCGCGGTGGCTGGGGCCTGTGGCGAGCGCGACAAGCGGTGCGGTGCGGTGGCCGCATTGACGCGCGAGCTGTTGTTGCGTTTGGATGTGATTCAGGGGTAACAGACCATAGACGAGGCATTGATGTTAGTACAAAACAGTCCGATCCTGAGATGGGAGGTGTTAAGCACTCGAGATGGTGTGCAATAAATAAAAACAGAGAAATAAGTGGTAAGAAAATAACTTAAAATTTTTAACTCATACGAAGAATTGAAATTGTACCCTACAAAATTCTTTCATTTTACTCCATAATTTTCTTGTTATTGTGCGATTATTGTGATGTGGACGCATACTGTGCCACTTAAAAACAATTCAGTATTTACCGCCATTTTAGTGCAAACGCCCTAACGCCGAGCGACAAGACCAAACTGATTTGATATCCCCGCCGCCCGCGCATTGGGTCGCTCGATGACTAGGCCCGTAGTGTGGCCAAAACGCGCAGACAGAAGCGTTTGAAAAGTACGCGCGCTTTCTCGCTCAGTCCCGTCGCGCTGGGCTTCCGCCTTATCCTACAATATCGACGCAAAGGGGCGTTTCATATGTTTGATACTTCGCGCCCGTCGTCGCAACCGCGCTAGGCTCGCAGTGTGGACGCACAACTACAATCTCTTGACAAATCCGTCAGTCAGGAAAAAAGGGGTTCTCAGCAAAGGAGATGCCAGAAACACCAGCGCCTCGCGCAGTTAGTACGGACGAGATAGACGTGGCTACAAGATACTCACGCTCGTCGGAGCTGGCGATGGGCGCGGGCGGCGCGGGCAGCGCGGCGGCCAGGTCGGCGTGCGTGTCCAGGTGCGCCGCCTCCGCGAACGTGAAGCGCGCGCCGCCACCCACCGGCGACACCAGCGCCTCGCGCAGTTAGTACGGACGAGATAGACGTGGCTACAAGATACTCACGCTCGTCGGAGCTGGCGATGGGCGCGGGCGGCGCGGGCAGCGCGGCGGCCAGGTCGGCGTGCGTGTCCAGGTGCGCCGCCTCCGCGAACGTGAAGCGCGCGCCGCCACCCACCGGCGACACCAGCGCCTCGCGCAGTTAGTACGGACGAGATAGACGTGGCTACAAGATACTCACGCTCGTCGGAGCTGGCGATGGGCGCGGGCGGCGCGGGCAGCGCGGCGGCCAGGTCGGCGTGCGTGTCCAGGTGCGCCGCCTCCGCGAACGTGAAGCGCGCGCCGCCACCCACCGGCGACACCAGCGCCTCGCGCAGTTAGTACGGACGAGATAGACGTGGCTACAAGATACTCACGCTCGTCGGAGCTGGCGATGGGCGCGGGCGGCGCGGGCAGCGCGGCGGCCAGGTCGGCGTGCGTGTCCAGGTGCGCCGCCTCCGCGAACGTGAAGCGCGCGCCGCCCGCCGCGCCCGCGCCGCCGCCCACCGGCGACACCACCGCCTCGCCGAACCTGCACATACGATTCAATACTATCACATATCACTGTAGATTATATACGGTTACTTTTGCGCCGTTCTAGAGCCGAAACACGGTACACACCAGTCAAGGAACAGTTACGATTGGCATTATTATATTTTTTAGACATCTAGTTAACAAGTCAGGAATTCATTAATAAGTTTAAGAGTGCTACCACTATTTCATTCAAAACCGAACACAAGATCGGCACGCGACGGAACAGCTGATAGCGCGTTAGTGGTAGTGCAACGGACTTCAAACAGGAAATTGTTTCATCTGTTGAATAGAGTTCATTATTAAAAGGACACCTACTCATTTCTATGGATTTTAGATTAATTGCCTTAATCTTTAATGATTAAAAGTGCTTAAAAAACGTGGCGATCTTGAACTTTGTGAACTAGGTATCTACAGATAGAATACTTACGTACGGATCATACGTCTCTTCGATGAATAAATGAGTGCCGTCCGCTATGTGTTGTCTCGATACTTTTTAAACACAAATATGCATTGACTGCAAAGAAGTGTTACTTTGTTCTCATTAACTCGCAAAAGTTTTTCGATGAGCCAGTTTTTTGCTTCATCTCCAGAACTATGTAAAAGTAACCATGTGTAATATGTATTGAAAATAAGACGGCTTTCTTTTGTAAATCTTCTTAAAAAAAAGATACCCGACTGGTATCCGCAACTCCACGTCAAGTAAATCTTCTTAATAGTCTTATGCTGATATCGTACGCGTACCAACAAAATCAATATAATATAATGATACTTTTTATAGACTACTTTGTTCTTACCCGTCATTGCGCCTAGGTACATAAAGTGTAGGTGTAGATGGGACTATGCTGTCATCACCGTCATCACCGTTGTTGACACCCAAAGATAGCGTTCCACTTTCTAAAAGCAAAATAAAAAACATAAAATATTTTTTTAACCGACTTCAGCTGGCTTATTCACAAGCATTCGACTAGATTCCGCACCGAATCGAACGGCCAAGATGTCGAAGATGTCATCCAAACGCAATTCACAAATCCGAAACCGATTTTTTTTGACAAGCCAAATTCGATAAGAAGACTCAAATCTTTCCGACAGCTGTTTGCTATCGGGAGCCATACCGAGCAAAATTTAAACGATTTAATTTTCATAAATCCAGGTTATTTCAGAAAAATATAAACACTGTAAACCTTTAAAACACTGCACTTTTAAGTAAATGAAGTTTTATTATTGTATTGACCGTATTTCATTGATAATTTCGCACTTACTTATATTCAAAGTGTAATTATGCAGAACTACCTACATAATTACACTTTGAATTACTTTATTCGTATAGTTGTACATGTAATTGTTTGACAATGAGCAAATAGCAAGATTTGTGTATTGATATCAAATACTTACAGTCATTTAGCCTTTTTTAAGCAAAGTTATAATAAAAAAAATAATCCATGGTTTTATTTCAAATAAAAACTTTTTCCGCATTGCCAGACTGGCAATGTTTAAAAAGTAAAAAAAGTTTAAAATTAAAAAAGTCTGTCAAACTGGCAATGCCAATTTGACAGACGGCTGTTTACAAAGCAAGTTTATTTGAAATAAAGTTTGTTTGATTAATAATAAAATCATTTTGTACCGTTTGCTGTCTATTATATTCTATAATTAAATGGATCGAAAAATTCAAATAAACCAATTTTATTTACTACTTTAAATTTTCTACCACGCTGATCTTTTTACTACCATTTTGTAGCGTTCACCATAAATACAATGATCAATCGTATAGAAAAAAAAACGTATCCGTTCGGATCTGTGAATAGCGTTTTGGCAGTTCTTCGGCTCGGAAATGAGATTGTCGAAAACGGTTCCTTACCGACACGGAAACCAATCGAACGGTTTAGAATAAGGCAGCAGGAGGAGGTTCGATTCGATCAGTATTTTTTTTTATGTATGTACACCGATTACTCCGAGATTAATGAACCGATTTACGTGATTCTTTTTAGTTCGATGCGGAATAGTTACCATTTGGTCCCATAAAAATTTAACATAGTTTGGCCCGGATGTTTTCGATGTAGCTTGATATAGTTTTTGATGTAGCTGCGATGGTCCTAGTGTATCATTTTTTTTTTATTGTATCGGTTTTTATTTATTTTTGACGTAATGTCGTAGACCTAGTCATGTATTCCAGTTTTGTACATGTAAGCGGGCACGCCCTTTTTACTTGAAGGCTTATATTTATTCAGTTAGTTATATTTTATTTTTTGCATGAGTTTAGTTGTCAACGTCGGTACTTACTATTCTTATTACTACTGTCTTGTATATTGGTGTGTGCTAGCTAGCATGTAGCAAATTATTTAATTTAAATGATTAAGTTTATTAATTGCCAATGCTGTTTTAACTGTTCTTCTAACATATCAGACAGACGTGTTGCTGGGGAGTTTGTTCCGCCACTTCTTCTTCCCAGCAAAAACACTAGGAAGTGGCGAAGGGCGGGCGTTTTGGGGGACTGTCTTATGTAATTTTTGACGTACAAAAAGTGCTGATCCTCAGCCTAATTTGAATAAATGTCTTTTGATTTGATTATGATTTGATTTCATTTCATTTTATGAACATTTTTATGATCATTTAATTTATTTTTGAACTTTTTTTGTATGTATCTGCACCGATTACGCTGGGATTTACGAACCGATTTACGTGATTCTTATTAAGTTGCATGCGGGATAGTTGGTTTTTGGTCTCATAAAACATTTACATAGTTTGGCCTAGTATTTTTCATTTTATGAACATTTTTGTTTATGAATTTTTCTTTTTATCATCGAAATCTGTTTATTTGTTTGATTTTTATATTAAATAAAAGAAATGGAAAATAATGAATCATCTACATAAAAATAAAATACTAAAAATGGTAAAATATTTTTTTTTTTACAAAAAATACAATCAACTTCAAAAGGAACACTAACCGGTGTAAAACAATCTCTATATTAGGAAGTCTGTGGCTTTGGTAGTTTGGTCTCTTTTATGATTGGCCACCGACTTCCAAATTTAGAGTTAAAATAACTCTAAATTTGGAAGTCGGTGGCCATTACCGCGGCAGTCTCCGAGTGCCACACGTCATTTTCTCTTTTTTTTTCAACCATTCAATCACAATGTGCCACAGCGAAGCGTGGCAGGGTACAGCTAGTCTAATATATAATTATAAGCTTAGGCACTCTGACTCAGAAGCCTGTACCGTGAAACATCCAACAGGATTATTAACGCCAGACGCTATTAAAAAGTAATTATTGTCTCTGTCTAAACTAAACTAACATGATCTCTAACGTGTGGATGACACGTACAAATTACCGACAAAGGTATTACGAGCGATGACGGTAAAGCCAACCCACGGGTTAGCTTAATACGCTCACTATAGATATAAAAGTGAGCACAGGGCTTGCAAATGAATTGAATGGGCACGAACGTTCAGTGCCGCTGCTGATGGCCTCGATCTGCTGGTGCGGCGCGGCCGGCTCGCTGTCGGCCTCGGCCCGCGCCGCCGCGCCCGCTGCGCCTTCCTCCGCCTCCTCGCCCGCCTCGGGGGACTGCGCCGGAGACTCCTGGACAACGGAAACGTTTATTACTCATCATAACTATACTCAGAATCATTGTCATGTTTCGGAACCACAAACTCATAGCTAATTAAAAAAAAAAAGAAAAAAACATTTTAATGTGTGATATTATTTAGCTTATCTATCTATAAGTATTCTATACAAATAAAAATTAATCGCTGAAATGTATGTAAGCGCATAACTTCCGAACGATCACACCAAATTGGTTATTATCATTTTTTGTTGTATTTGTGTTGGGCCCTGGATAGTTTAGATTTACAATTGGACCCGGTATTTGGCGCCCCCATCGGGTTCCAAAACAACGTTAGGGTTACATAGTTATGTAAGTTCAATTCTAAGTTAGTAACTCAAAATTTATCTCAGTCAGTCAACTCGGGCAGGCTAGAATTAGTTTTAGGTAATGCTCAATAATGATATGTACTGAGGGTAGCACATCACATCTTTGATAGTTTTTTAACTTTATTTCATACAGAATAAGGCTCATGTTCAATTGGGAAAATTTTAGTTAGGGGTAGCTAGATGTGCTGGCGTCTGTGCAAATAATATATCCACCTAACATAAGAGACAATCGTAATTCTCAAAGATCACTATTTTGTGTATGTACTTTATATTTTATGGCCGGTGCTTATGCAATATTTTTTATATTTTTAATTCACTGTTTACAATAATTTAACATAGTTAAAAAATATAAACATGTATAAAAATGCAGTACTGAAGCTTAAAAAATATTAAAAATACAGAATAAATTTGAGCTGTTTAAACGCCGCCATTTTCGCCCGCCATTTCGATGAGGTCATTTACATTACTATTACTTTGGGTGTTTTCGTTCTTCTAACTTTTTCACCATGAAAAAAGCTCAAAAACTAGTTTACAGGTATTGCTTGTACCCGAATGCAAAAACATTATCAGATAGTGCTTTTACAAAACCACTTTCAGTCATTTTCTTAAATGTTTTATAAATAAAAAATTATGTTTTCTAATAAAAAGGCCATTCCAATACTGTTTTGTAGGCGTAACTTGTCTTGTTGTCGTAGTATTTGACCTCACGTTTCGTTACATCCAATGGTGATGCGTTTCACAAATTTGAATTTCCCGCGCTTAATTCGCGCTTTTATTTTTAATTTTAAATCATTATGACGCTATTAAAAAGTAAATTAATGATTTCGTTCATATTTTCTGCCATTAAAGATTGGGAAAAAAAATATTCGAACCAAATTTAAATTACATGCATATAGGGAATATGCATGACATGCATGTAATTTAAATTTGGTTCGAATATATTGTAAACTTACAACTAACTTTTCGTAGCAATACTTATAACTTAAAAAAGTAAGTAAAACATAACATAACATCACGCCTGTAATCCCAAAAGGGTTAGTCAGAGGTGTACTTGTAGTACACCCACATTTCGCCAGTTATGTTTAAGTCCCATGTAATAGGAGGCGAGCCTATTGCTACAAATCCAGACTCTGGGCTGCTACTGGGAAATTCTAGATGGAATAACTCAATAACACTTTGACCGACCCGGGGATCGAACCCGGGACCTCATGCTCAGCAGTAGCTCTTGCAACCCACTGGACCAGTGAGGCAGTCAAAGTAAGTAAAATTTATAAAATAATTGACCAAGATCAGTTAAGTCCAGAATCGAGAAGAGGAAGTCGTCAAAGTATTTGAGGACTTGTTTTTGAGTATTTCATTTAATGGTATTTTTGGTGTTTTTCAGTATTTCAGTAGTTTTTGAGACTTGTATCTTTTTTGGAAGTGTGTGTTTCGGCATTTCGGCAATGTTCATCCACCAATGAGTAATTAACGATTTAAATCTCAGAAAAGGATGTGATTTAGAAGAGGATTTTTTTGAGCTTGTGGCTAAATTATAACAGCCGCATGGGTCGATCGAAGGTTGAGCTACGCTTGACGAGGTCGGTCCGTGGATGGGTGACCATTTATTACATACCAAGACTCCTCCGTGCCTCGGAAAGCACGTTAAGCCGTTGGTCCCGGCTGTCATTTGTAGATCTTTGACAGTCGTTACTTGTAGTCAGAAGCCCGAAAGTCTGACAACCAGTTTAACCAAGGGGTATCATGTTACCCAGTTACTGGGTTGTGGAGGTCAGACAGGCAGTCGCTCCATGTAAAACACTGGTATTCAGCTGCATCCGGTTAAACTGGAAGCCGACCCCAACATAGTTGGGAAAAGGCTAGGCAGATGATGAAAAGGATTTGATTTAGCTAGTTTGGTCAAATCCACAGTATTAAAATTATGTTTGTTTATGGTTTCTACACGTTCATTAATTTCAAGAATTAACTTTGAACTGCTTGTCTTATTTGACTAGATCACTAATGCTTAAAGCTTTACTCTTTGTATTTATAAGTATTTTGTGTTTATTTCTTAATATTTGTTCACCAAAGTCTTTATTGCTACATTACATTGTTATGTACCTGTCGGGCGGCGTTCTCTGCGTCGTCTCCTTCCACCTCCTCCTCTTCCTCACCGGCCTCAACTTCTTGTTCTTCCTCTATATCTTCCTCTTCTTCCTCTCCCTCCTAAAAATGTTGAACAGTGTCAATTAAATATCTTTTTTCCCGTGACGCGAGAAAACTATTAAATTCTTGGCTGAAAACCATACCCTGTACATAGTGCCTGTGCATCGCTCGTCGTCCTCTTCAGAGTCTACGACGATGACGCCTTCGTCGTCTTGATCGCAGCGTGACGAAGTCGGTACTTGATATTCTACTTCCACTGACCTTTCAAATCCCTGAATCGTACAAAAGTAGGTACATTTATTTCAGCATTTCCTCTTTGTGACAAATATAAACTGAAATCTTATCAACTAAACTTGTAGCTTAATACCACAAGAGGACATCAAGCACGTATTGACAAGATTTTAGATTGCGTCCTGTTTAAATTTAATTATCACAAAGTTGTAATTGGATAAAAGCAGGCGGGCTACAAAACGCCGCCACCGAGGTACTTCCTGTAGTTTCAATACATTTAGTATCTTGCCGGTTATCGCCGGTGGTCCCCACTCCTATCTTCAGGTGGCAACGTTTGTGGCTGTCGCGTGTGGCCCGTGCACGGCCACCCTTGCAGATGGCCCTATTAGATCAAACTATTAACTATAAGACATACAACGTACTTGTACCCTTGTTCTCTTGGCAGCGAGCGGTCGTTGTTGTAAGCGACGCTTGGGAGGGCGCGCGTCGGGCGGGGCGTGCGACGTGCTGACGCCGGGCGGGGCGTGCGACGTGCTGACGCCGGGTGGAGCGTGCGACGTGCTAACTCCGGGCGGAGCGTGCGACGTGCTGACTCCGGGCGGAGCGTGCGACGTGCTCACGCCAGGTGCCACGTGTGACGTGCTGACTCCGGCCGGAGCGTGCGACGTGCTCACACCGGCCACGGGCTGCGACGTGCTCACACCGGGAGGAGCGTGAGACGTGCTCACACTAGCAGATGCTTGCGATACTGGGCCGGAAGTTGACGGTGCTACTGTGGCTCCTATTCAATAAGTTGGTTTTTTATTATTAAACGATTTATTACCATAAATGCAATTGGTCGAGCTCCTTTGCTTACCGCAAAGGAGCTCGACTGACAAACATTATCTTTGAGCAAGTTGCAAAAGAACTATCTACTATCAGACTATTTTATAAACAAATTAGTAAATTTTAAAAAGAAATAATACAGAACTATCCCACATAGTCCTAAAATTCATATTTCTGGCACTTATATGATAGGAGATAAAGACATTTATTGGAACGTTATGGAGGGCCGAGGGGAAAATTATGGACGTAGATTGTAATTAATATACCTGTTATTGGCGGTGCAGATGCGGCAGGTGTTGGCACGCTGGATGCCGCTGCCGAGCTCGCCGTGGACACACCTGATACGCTGCCTGACGCAGCCCCACTGGGCTGTTCGATACGAGGCATCACCATCGCCACAGCCTAAAATGTAACATTATTGACGTGAACTTATTTTGCAGAATGGAAAAAAATCGGTTATCAGCAAGTTAGAACACCGTTTTTTGACATTATTAAAGCATGCTATGTTGTTCAGCGTTTGAGCAAACGAACCTGTTGAGGTGCTTGCGAATGCGTTGAGGGTTGTGCTGTACTGTCACTAGAACCAGAACTGCCCATGCCTGCCTCACTGGTATCCATGTCCTAAAACGTATTACAGTAAAAAAACAGACGAAAGACTAACTTTAATGTATATAATATATAATATTGTACAAAACACATGTTTTTATTGCACTTCCCATGGTTACAGTGTCAATGAAAAATACTACAAAATATTATCAGATTTTGTATAGAATCTGATCTTGCATGAACTTTCAATTATGTACTATTCTATTATCGACGTGCATGTTTATGCAAATAAAAAAACTTATCTGTGGTTTAGCATAAAAATTGTTTATCTGCCATTTTTGGACTAATAAAATATTCATAATAAATTTGATTGTGCTAATGAAACAAAATCGTTTCGCTTCGGTGATACCGAATACGACGATTTAAATTTTAGATGTGCAGAGGGTTCATGCGAAATTTAATGACCATTTGGCCGGTCGACGCTCACATAAGATCTCATATTTACGTCATAAAAATGTCATAAAACACGATAATTTCTTCCAAGGCTCAATGAAACTTTAAATATCAAACAAATTATAAACTCTTCACTTTATTTTAATATTTTATTTTCTTTATTTAGAAATCCAACGACGATACTTAAAATATATATTTCAGTTTATTTGTTGAATAGTTTTAAATGGCTAACAATAGGTTTTCGTGAAGTTAATGTTTTAGAAACATAATATTTGAAGTATGACTGACCTGTGTGGACTCTGGTGGCGCAGTAGATGCAGCTAGAGCAGCTCGAGGGAGAGGTCTAGACGACGACGCCGGCATGTACTCTGTGGTGTGCGCGTCGTGAGGCGCCGTGGGTCCGACTTGAGCCATCGGACGAATTGAAGCCAAAGGTGTCTCGCCCCCGCGTCGACTTGCAGTCACGCTTTGCTGAGCTACACCTATCGTGATGTGAACAACTTTACATAGTTTTTCTTTGTGATGGACTTTGGGCAAAGTTGTATTTGAAATCGTCTATGAACAAATGGAGATGCTGTCGGCGATTTTTCGAATTACTTTAATTTAAGTTAAATCCTTTAACATGCAAGGCGAGAATGAGAAGAGATGTACAATCAAGGTCGTCACAATTTATAATATTTTTATAAATTGGGAACTTTAAGAAGTCAAAATCCATTTTGGTCCTTAGCTCACACAGCATTTTAAAAAAGAAATATCATAACTTTACTCACCAGCCATAGGTTTTATATTGGCAGTAGGTGGGTCTGTGGTAGTTTTTTCAGCGGTGGCTTGTTGTTTTGATGCTGAAGCTTGACTTGCGAGTTGCCGCTGAAGCATAGTTACTTTTTGATGCAGTGCTTCTACCTCTCGCGCTTTTTCAGCTTGTGCTTCACTTCGTTCTTTCTCTAATCGTGAGAGACGACCCTCATATTGGGATTTTATAAGAGCCAATCTCACATCCTGTTCATCGCGTGTACTTTGCTCAATTGCGCCTATTTTATTACGAGACTCATCTAAGTCTCTGCTTAAAGTATTTTTAAGTTCAGTCAGTTGAACAATTTTACTTTTAGCTTGCTTCAAAACTTGTTTAGATTTTTCTTCTTTTTCCATATTTGCCGTCCTAAGGGTTTCTAGTTCTTGTTTTAATTTTTCCGTATTAACCTTTTCAGTTTCGAGTTTTGCTTGAAGCTCAGCAATTTGTTCCTCGAATTTCTTATTAGTTTCTGTAAATGCAGCATTAGCAGCAGCAACATCACCTTCATTCTTTTTCTTTTCTTCCTCCACCGTTTTTACCAACTCCTCATATTGGGCTTTGTACTTTTTAGCAATCTTTCTTATTTGTACTTCTTTGTTTCTGATATCAGTTAATGATGCATCCTTATTGGACAGTTCATCTGTTAATTTTGTGTTTGAGGCAACAATAACAGAATATTCAGCTTTAAGTTTTGTTACTTCTTCCGTAACACGGGCCATATCATCCCTTAAAATCTGCAATTCTTCATTAAGTTTTTTGTTTTCTTCTGCTAAAGTATTCTGCTGTCTTGATAGTGATATATACTGTTCATCTCTTCTCGCCTTTTCTATCTTAATACCACTGAGTTCCTCGTTTAGCTTCTTGACATTTTCTTTTTCATTTGTCAACATTTTAGCTAGGGTTTCTCTTTCATTTTGAAGTCGTTTCCAATCTTCAGGACTTGTTTTGTTAGCTCGTTCAATTAATGCATTTACTCTGGTTCTCCACCTCGCACAATCTGCCTGTAAAGCCTTATTTTCTGACTGTAAAGTTTCATTTTTCGATGATAGATCAGAAATGTTTTCTTGCAATGGTGCTAGCTGGGATTCCATTGCTTTCGCAGTTGCTGCAAGTTCTTCGACCCGAGCGGATAATGCGTCACGCTCTTCTCTTAGGATTCTGTTACTATCTGCCAAGGCATTTAAAGTTTCAACTTTTCTCAAAATATCTGATTGCCTATTTACTGTTACTATATTTACTTCTGTCTTTTCTCTCTCTGCTGCTAAAGTCATTTTAGTGTTATCAAGCTGTTTCTCAGCTATTTCTAACTGTGACTTAAGTCTCATAGTTTCAGCATGTAGTATGTCAAATTTGGCCATAGCGATATCTTTTTCTTTTCTCAAGAACTTTACTATTTGGAACAATTGTTCTGATGATTTTCCATCTTCTTCACTAACTGATATATTAATATTAGAGTCATTTCCGGATTCATTAAAACTCTCTGATCGTGATTGTGATGCATGTGTTACTGACAGTTGTGTACCTAATGCTTGTACTTGATCATGTAATAAAGCATTTTGATCATTTAAGTCTTTCAAGCGCTCAGTTAACTGCTCATTTTCACTGATTAGTATTTTTTCTCGGTCTAGCCAAGATTTCTTTTCGGTTTCCAAATCTTCTATGGCGCGTTGTTTTAAGGCGGTCAATTCATTTATTTCATTTTGTGCTTTAAGTAATTCTTCTTTTACATGAGACAAAACTTGTATATCACTGGAATGTAAAATCATTTCGTGTGTGTATTTGTCTTCAGCAATCTGTACTGCTTCTGACAACTTAGTAATTTCAGAGCGTGCAACTGTAAGTTCCGTACGATAGCCATCTGCTTGGAGTAAAGCATTGTTCAATTCTTCTTTGAGAATAGTTAATTCATTTTTCAATGCACTGTTATTGGAAGAATGTTCTCCATTAGCATGCAGTGATAACTCGCCCTCTAACTCTGAACATTTCTCCTCCAAACTCTGTAGTTTACTGGCATATTCAGTTAGTTTTGCTTCAGTCTCTATTTTATAAGCTTCATATTCACTGTTAAGTGCTTTCAATTCTTTTTCTGCACTCTCTGATATATCACAGTATTGTTTAATATGTTCTTTTGCCACATTTAGTTGCTCCAAGAGAGATTGAACTTCTCCCTGTTTGTCAGACAGTTTATTTTCCAGATCCTTTATTTTCTTAACAGTATCATATGACCCGTCCGTATTTGGAGAAAGGGCCACTTTTAGCTTCTTAGTGAGTTCTTCGTTTGCCTTGCTTTTCTCTAATAAGTCTTGTCTCATTTCCGTCATTTCTTTTCTCAAGGTATCTGCTGCATTCTTTTCTTCCTGCATTCTTTCTTTTGCTGTATCCTTTTGCCTTTTCAGATGATCTGCTAACTCTCTAAAACGGTCTTGTTCTTCTTGAAGTCTTCTTCTTAATGCTGCACATTCTCTTGTAGCTTCATCTAATCTAGTTTCAATTTTGGCCCGATTTTCAGCTTCTACACGCTCTAAACTAGCTTTAATTAGTTCTAAATTTTTAAGCAATAAGGATTGGCCTTGTCTTTCTCTGTTTAACATTTCCTTTTCTGTTTGAATACGTAATTCAGCATCTTTTAGCAATTTGAGTTCTAGTTTTAAATTTTCAAGTTGAATTTCAGCTGCGGAAAGTTTACTTTGAGCATTCAAAGCTTCATCTCTTAAATGTTGCAAAGACACTTCATGCTTAGCAATAGTTGTATTATATGCCTTATTCTTTTCTTCTAAGGAAGTAATTTGTTTCTTGTAAGTTGTAATATTGGTTTGTAAAATTTTAAGTCTTTCATTATTATATTCTGAAGTCGAAGAACATTTACTGTTTGCTGCCGTAAGTTTTCCTATCTCTTGTCTCATATTATCAATTTGTTCAAACAACATTCTCTCATTTGTAACTTTTTCCTCTTTATAAGTTTTATATTCTTCCTTCAGCATTTCCAATTGCTTCTCTGTTTCTTTGTATTTTATTTCAAATGAAGATACCTCTGGAATGGGATTCTTGGTAACATTTTCAGGTGTAGTGTCCATTGAGTATATTCCACTTTTTTCCAACTCTGAGATCTCCGATGCTGATAATTCGTGGCGTTTACCCTTCATATGATCATGGTATAGCTTTTTAAACATGTCTCTTTGTCTGATAAGGCCATTTACCATTTTAGTTTGACGTTCTTGAGCTTCAGTTAACTCAACAACTCTGTTTTTCAATGATTCTATTTTATTCTGCATTTCACCACTCTCAAATTGTTCTTTATTTCGTTCAAATTCTTCTTGTTTATCTGTCATTTCACGAATCATTCGCAAAAGTTTTTGATTATTTGATTGTAGTTCTTGAATATCACTAAATGTAACTAAAGTTTTAGAAATCATTCGTGACGAGCTTAACTCTGATGAATTAGTTGTGTTTGAAGCAGTTTGTGAGGGATCATGATCACCATTTGGTAATAGACCCCCACGACTATGTTCTATTTCTTTTAACAAGAAGCAAACTTGTCTTCCTAAATCAGCCAATTCACCTTTAAGTTTCGAATTTTCACGACTATAGTGATTGGCAATTTTAGATGATTCACTGTAATCGTCTCGAAGTCTATTACATTCAATCACAAGAGAATCTATTTGCTGAGACAAAGCTGTATTGCTTTCTATAGCTTCCTCAAATTCAAGTTTTTGTTTCTGCAGAAGAGGAGCTTTTTCTTCCAACTCCTGAACAATTGTGTTAATGGTGATGTTCAGTCGTCTATTATCTTCCTTTTCTTGACTAAGTTCGTCAGTAACTTTTACCAGCTGAGAGTATATCTGAGTGAGGGACATACCCGATTTTAGAAGCTTACTAGCTGTTGCTGCGGAAGGAGCTAAATCAGTTAGAGCCATATCAAGATTTTGAGCATTGGCAGCTTTTAATAAGTCATTAGCATGTTCTAATTCATTCTTTAAAGAACTTATAATTTCATTTTTCTTTTCCATCAATTCTTCATGATCCAAATCGGCTTGTTTATATTTTGTCTCTAATTCACCATACTTTTCAGTTGCTTCATTCAACAATTTTTGTAATTCTGCAATACCTTCAGTCAACTCTAACGTTTTAGCTTCAGCATCATCATGCATTATTTTGAATAAGTCGGCCAGCTTAGTTTTAGCCTCCAATTCTTTTTTGTAGTTTTCTGTCATTTTATTTTCTATTTCTCTCTGTTCCATCAAGCGTTGAGTAAGACTTTCAGCTCTATTAGTAAGACTTTTTTTAACATCATTTAATTGAGTTATAGTATCATTAGCAGCATTCAATTCCTCATTTTTTTCAGCCAACTGGGTTTCCAAGTTTACAGAACGACTGGTGTTGTTTAATCTTACCGTTTGTAGTTCGGAAGTTAACCGATTTACTTCCTCTGTCAAGCCAGCAATCTGTGAATTAAGTAAAGTTCTTTCTTGCTCAATGCGTTTTTCGCGATATTGCAGGGAAAGCTCTTTGCTTTGTATTTCATCATTTAATGCCAAGGCTTCACATTTGGTATCTATTGCTGCACGTAACTGTTGGGATAGTGCAGATTCACTTGAAGTTAATCTTTCGATTTCTGTATCCCGTCTTTGTAATATTCTTGTCAAGTCATTTCTTTCATCCACAGCAGCATCCCTTGAACTTTTGAGAGAAATAATTTCATTTTCCAGGCGGGTTATTTTATCTCGAGCCTTTTCTAATTCCGTATTCAAAGATTCAACTTGCTGTGTTAGTTCAGTAATGGTTTCGTCAGCTGTTGACAACTTCTTCACTGCATCATCAAATTTTGCCGTGACTTCAAGAATTTGAGCTTCTAACGTTGTTACTTTATCCCCTGAAACAATAAGAATATAAGTAAAAAATAAAAAAAAACATCATTGATTCTAAAACATTGTATCATTTAATTATGAATATATTTTAAAGGGCGTGTGGCGCAATATTATGTTTCACGTATACAGGCTGTAATACAGACATCGTCGCACATCCGGACGTTATAATATATAAAATACGTTATAATACAAAAATCAATCCAAAACATTGTTTGGTTATGTCACGGGCCCTTATGTCTAACCAAGCGACCTAGATCCGAGTTACCACTGAACTGATTTTTTAAACTTCGCAGACATGACTAAAATTCTTTGTTGTACTTGCTAGTCGGGTCCTGGGCATGGAGAACAGTCATCTATAGCGACGATTCTGATGCCGGTTGTGGGCACACGAACGAATAATGTTTTTACCAATATATGTACTGGGCATAGAAAGTGTTAATCGGAGACTTAGAACTAAGGCGGCTAGCTGTTTGGACGCCCTTTTTACCGTTACAACATTGCTGCGGGATTCAGCGAGATCGGCACTAGACTGGTCACACCCGTCAGAAACTGAGGCGTATTTAAGTGGTGGCAAGTGGACGCTAAAAAACGCTTGAGGTAAGCTAATCGCACACCAAAACGGCCTGCTGTTGGCCCGAAATTGACTGCAAGCCACCGACAAGTGCGCCTTCATTTTGCTCGAAAGTATCTCATTTGGAACTTCGCAAAATGTCAGTCGGTCTTGTTAACAAACGAGTGCATGTGTCTGCATAGCAATGACAGGAGAAGCTGGGTCTACTACAGGCATCAGGACGACGATTTGAGCAGTATCACATTGTTTCCTGCGCAGAAATTGCCAGCGAGACTTCTTCTAACTTAACGACAATGCTCGTCACATCGCATATTACTCGACTGGCCTGCACTCAGTCCAGATATGAATTCCATCAAACACATTACGATACAAGTTCAAGAGAAGGGTTTGGACCAGAAATCTAGCTTCTTTGACCATTGCACAATTGAGGATGACGTGGCTGATGCTGTTGATTTTAATACCGACATCGCATTGTACGGAAATCCTATATCACGCGAGATTAGCTTATACTGGAAATGCATAGCTAGATGTGTAGCCATGTACACCACCAACCGAGCATCCAACTCAGACGCTGCTAAGCTTGTACGACTATGAGGTCATTTACATAATTATTGAAGAGCCTTGGTGATGTCAATCCCCACTGCCTTACCCCATAATAGGTTGCAAAAACTCAGTTAGTATAGTTAGTAATGTAATGCGTGACGGAAAATATTATTATTTTAGGTCACACAAAGTCTTATCAGGCAGGCAAACAACAAAAACCTCCAATTAAGCTAGAAAATATAGCAGAAGATATTTTAAAGAATGTGGCTTAAAAGTTTTAAGCCAGCCAATAGGCAACAAGCTCATATCATAGTGTGCCTAGTTTCTATTTGAACTTGATATGTCTTCTAATAGTGTAAATTGAGATTGGAAGATGTCAAAAATTCAAAAGAGTTTATTTTGCAACTGATTATTATGTAAATCAAATCATTTCAAATCAATGTAGATTTAGGTACCTATCACCACTGCTTACATACAACACAAAACGCTTGATGAATGATTGTCTTTACAATAACATCATTCTAGTTATTTCTAGTAATGTAATTTAGACAAAATCTCATGAATTAATCAACAAGTATTTGCTTACACATGCAAATGCACATTCATGCAATAAATATAATTCTTTGTTTCCATGGAAAATCACAATTGAACCTGCCACTGATGATTTATAATGTTGGGATAGTACATAGTGTAATAGATTACAATTTAAACAAATCAATCTAAAGTAAATTCTTCATAATCATATATGCTAAATCATGTCAATTATATTAAATTATTATGAAAATAATATTCTTTATATTCGTTATTCTTTACAAAAAAACTGTGCAGAGTCACCCCATGAAATGTTATAAAACCTTAAAAATGTTTGCGCAATAAGCTCAAAAAAATATTTAAGTCTGATTGAGAGTAGCAGTGGCAGGCGGCAACCTAAAGAAGTGTGATGAATATTCACTAACTGTTACAACAACAAATTTAATGTCCCACAAAATGTCAGACATTATATTGTTCATAATGAAGGTATGTACACTTGTATCCTAACCAAATTAATCTGTACTACTACTACCCCTAACTACAGTCGCCTGTTTAATAAAGGAAATGTAAAAATAATAGTAGGTAGATTGGCCTGATTTTAGTGTATTGTAAAACTTAAGCATCACTAGGTATGGAACTTGTTTCAACATAAAATTAAAACAAAAAGCGTTTGTTAAGCTTCAGCGTCATAAACAGTAACAGCAATAGATACAACAACTAGGTATCAAAAAATATAATGTCTATCATGGAAAAATAAGGTTACCCTATGATTAAAACTATAAACAATGAACTTTCAGTTTACGAACCATGTTAATATATAAGAAATACGAAACATAGAAAAACGTATGTAGTTTTAAACAATAATGTTACTATGGGTATGATTTCAAGCATTTCGTTTAGCAGAAAATGAAGCATTGAATGAAAGCGTCAAGAAACACCGGTTTACTTACCCGTCTGTGACTTATTAGTTTCATGTAGCGCTTTAGATGTTAAGTATTCTTCAAATTTAGAATCAATATATGAGTTGATCTTCCCCGCAACGTGAGAGGACAAACTAGCGAATTCTTCGTCTGATAGAACATTATTTAAATGGGTTTTTACACCGGCTTCAGATTCAGCGGCCTCCATCTTCGACCGATATTCACAAATTCACAGTCTTCGCCTGTCGCCACAGACATAGATTAAAATAGGTGTTGCCATCTTTTTTTCTCCAAGCCCAATAACGGCGGTTCTTCCAATCGTCTCGAAATCTATTAGATTGTTCTCCAAGTAAGTGTTCCTTCCTATAACATTTTTCACACTTACTGTTTAAAGTCTTAAGTATACATAATATATTCCAGAATTTAAGTTTGTTCATTGTAGAATTTTATACATTGCGTAATCGTAATTTGAATGAGTTGAATTTCGTAAGGGGGGCGAAATTGTATAGAAAACAAACTAAGTATTGAATGTCTTTGGTTAAAATGATACCTACTATTTTAAAGAGTCAAAAATTGATGAAACACCTCCTGGACTATATCTTCCCGATTTAAGGATTGAGGAAGAGGGTCCAGAAACTTCTTTCTCACCAAAAAAGGTAAGATGGATAAAGGTGTTGTGCCACTTGAGCATTTAAACACCCGGTTATAACGGCTGTGTTGTTGTCTGGTAATTTTATTTCACCACTAAGTTTATGCTGAGCGTCAATTAGATTTGTAACCGATTTACAAAACAGGAGGAGGTTCTTAATTTGGTCTTACATTATCTCCGCTACATTATGTATATGTTGCAGTCAAAACTCTTAACCAGTCAAAACTTAACATACCTAACTGTCGAAATCTAGGTATATTGTACACTTCTGCGTACCCCTCAGAGCATATAGGCGTGATGATACGTCATGATATTGTATAAACAATAAACATCCAAGCGATTCCAGCAATCACGACAGATTCGCCGTCTATTTTTGAAGAGTTCCGTTGTATATCTTCGAAGATCAGCACAAGATCTTCACCACATTATAATGGTACCACCTCAGGAGTATAGTATTTCAAATAAAAAAATAATTTTGAGAATCGGTCCACAAATTTTGTGTATTTTTACATAATTTTCTTGATTATACAATTTATTAATCAAAATATTGCAAAGAAATAATATATGTGAGTATTCATCTTGTTATTTGTTAAGAAATTATATAATATTTACGTGTTACTAAAAATCAGTAAGTGGGTATTTATCCAAAATTGTAGATGTTATCATGATATACAATAAAAATACATTTGTTTATATTATGACCTGTGCATACTCAGCGTGAAATAAGCGTTATTTTAAAGAGGTCCTGCTGGAGAGTATGCTCTGTAGCATGACCACTTTGTATTGATATTTTCCAAGAAACTAACAATGTACAATTTTTGATATTATACAATACATTGATCTCAATAATCTAATGGGCAGGCGCCGGCGTCGGTTACGAACCAGTATCCATCAACCAGAAATAAAATATTACAAACGACATACAGTTTAAGCTACAAAAATATAGACATTATCTACGTTTTATCCTGTAATTTGTACATAATGTAGTCAAAGTGGTTCTGCTGCGGAGCATGACATGAATCATGTGGGTTAGGTTAGGTTAGCACTATGACCATTAGCGCGTCAGTCAAAAGTACTTTTAACCGCAATTTTGCAGTCAAAAGTACTAATGACCAATAATTTTAATCAAAACCACTTTTAACCAACCTGTTCGTCAAAAGTAGTCTTGACTGATTTTGCTAGTCAATAGTACTTTGGACTGGTTAAGAGTTTTGACTGCAACATATATATATTTATCTCAGCAACTTTTAGCTTTATACACTGGCAACATTTAGAGATGTCAGATGGTCGATGTAAATTGTATCGATATTTTTTAACCGACTTCAGGAGGAGGTTCTCAAATCGATCGGTATTTTTATTATAACCGACTATAAAAAGGTGGAGGTATTATGTTCGTTTTTATTTTTTATGGATGTTACCTGATTTCTCCCCCATTTGTGGACCGATTCTTAAAATATTTTTTTTATTTGAAAGATTACACTCCTGAGGTGGTCCCATTTTAATTTGGTGAAGATCTGGTGCTGGTCTTCAGAGATATACAATTGAACTCTTCAAAAATAGACGACAAATCTGTCGTGCTTGCTGGAATCGCTTGGATGTTTATTATTTATACAGTCATGACGTATCAACTGTATGCTCCTCAGAGCATACAGTAGGTACGCAGATGTGTACAATATACCTAGATTTCGAAAGATAGGTTAAGTTTCATTTATTAGGGAAAAGTGGATAACCCTATTACCATGACATGTATTGTTAACAATTAACAATATAAAAACAAATTTAAAATAAATTAACAACTAAAAACTGAAAAATAAAAACTTTTTTGCAAAAAATAAAACCGACTTAAAAAAACACTAACCGGGGTAAAATAAGAAATAACTCTAAATTCGGAAGTCGGTGGCCCATCATGAATTTATAAGACAAAACCGCCAAAGCCACAGACTTCCTAATTTAGAGTTATTTTACACCGGTTAGTGTTTTTTTAAGTCGTTTTTTTTTTATGTATTTAATAATCCAAACGTATTCCCAACAACAACATTGGACCATCTTTGGTGTTGATTTAACCCCCGACGCAAAAAGAGGGGTGTTATAAATTTGACCGCTATGTGTGTGTCTGTCTGTCTGTATGTCTGTGGCACCGTAACGCCTAAACGGGTGAATCGATTTAGATGCGTTTTTTTTTATTTGAAAGTAGGGTTTCTTGCGATGTTTCTTAGACATGATTCATCAAAATCGGTTCAGTAATTTCAAGGTTATCAGCTCTTTTGTGTTAGCTACCGATGCGATTTTAGACGTCTATGGGTATTAACTTTACTTACAAACATATTTTTGGCTTAAAATTTCAAAGACTCATGTGTGTCATATCAATAAGCAAGATTATGGTATATTTGGTCTGATGCAGCCAGAATATCTAGCACACTATACACTCTTGGGAAAATAATAGCAGATATGTCGTGTTTGGATTCATTTTAACCAGCATTTGATTCTGCACACAATGCACTGAAGGCAACAGGATGAGCTGATGCTGCAGCCAGGCTATCCAGCACACCAGTAGGTAGACTCTTGACAAAATAATAGCAGATATGTAGATAGATAGATAGATAGATAGATAACTCGTTTATTTGGTGCACACACATATGACACATACATAGTAATAAGTACAGTAATTGCAACAAGTTTCCAATACACAGAAAGAAAAAATAAAAATTAAAAATTAAAAAGACATTGTTGTAATGACGGTATTGGCTATAAAATATTTAATGCAAAAAACATACAAAGTGCGGTGGGTGTCTCAAGTCTGCACCAAATGGGAGTCCAGCTCAGCATGTGCCAGGCAAGTATACCTGACGCTGATATTCTGCTGAATCCCTGCAGTGACGTACGGACGCCAAGACGACGCTAGATACAGGAATTAAAAATACCATATATGTATATAAAATTAATATATATAAAAAAATACGCGCTGACAAAAACAAAATAATGCCGTGAAAAAAGTGGAGTGTGTGGAGTGAAATATATAAGTGTACCCGCAATTATCCAATGTGTTCGGTGCTGATAGTGTAGGTATTTTTTACGTGTTTATCGGTTACATTTTTGTTGTTATTTTTATAGTGGCGTGAATGTGAATAATATAATAGACTAAAGTGTGATAATAGAATGTGTGTTTGCAATAGATAAATATAGGTAAATAAGCATGTGTATTACAATAGATTACCGCATTTAGGAGAACTAATAATTAAGAATGTATGAAAGTATGAATCATTCAATTTATTTAGCCCTTGGTTCACAGGTGTGTTTTCACCTGATCATCACGAGTTGCACCAAAAATAAAAAAACAGAGAAAGCAGAATGACGAGGGAAGAAACAAGACAGCCAGTCAGATTATAGAAGTGTTAGACATAGTCATACCCAGTTTTTCCTGCGAGGCGATAAGAAACTGCCGCAGTCGAATTCTAAAGGTACTAAGATATTTTAGATTCCTTATCGGCGGGGGAATATTGTTCCAGCATTTGGAGGCAGCATATCTAAAACTTCCCCTGAACGCAGCTGTCCTGTGTGATGGAGTGCAGAGTTGCTGCGCGCACTGTCTACTTGCACATTCTCTTTTACCAGCGATCCAGCTCAGTTTATCGTACAGGTAGGAGGGCTGCTTGTACTTTATGACTCCAAATAGGAGGCATGCCAAGTGTAGCTTTCGACGCGACTTCATCCTGAGGACCGAGTGCTTGTTTAAGAATGGAGTTACGTGAGTCCTTGGTGGGATTTTGAAACAGAATCGAGCGCAGGCGTTTTGCACCCTCTGGATCAGTCGATCAGTTCTTGCCAGCAATCGAGGGCCAATAACTACATCTGCATAGTTAAGATTCGACAACACCAGTGACTCAACCAGCTGGATCCGCAGCTCTTCCGATAGATATGGCCTTATTTTGTAAAGGACTTTTAGCCGGTAAAAGCAAGTGCGCACCGATTCTGCCACGTGTGCTTCAAATCTCAACCCCGCATCCATGTTGAGACCAAGATTTCGTGCCTCACTAACTCGACTAACCGACTCACCCAGCAGGGAAACGTTGAGTGTTGTCGGCACTGCACTGACTTGTAACTTGGTCCCAAACAACATGTATTTGGTTTTTGTAGGGTTAAGCACCAACCCATTGCTTTCAGCCCAACATGCTACCCTGTCCAGATCATCATTTAGATCCCTTAACGCAATGTTATAGTCAGCTGGCTTAAAGGATATATAAACTTGAACGTCATCAGCGTAAATATGATACCTACAACACTTCAGGGAGTGTATGATGTCAGCACAAAATAAAATAAATATTATGGGTCCCAATATTGAACCTTGCGGGACTCCTCTGCTGACAGAGGTGAGTGACGAAGCAAGAGTTGAGCCATCGCTTAATCGTATTTCTACACGCTGCTGCCGATTGGTGAGATAACTTTTGAACCAGTGAATTGTATTTTGTTCAAATCCATAATATTTAAGCTTTGATAGAAACAAATCTACATTTATGCAGTCAAACGCTCGTGAAAAATCCAGTAGGACAAGAAGTGTGCACGTGCCCTTATCCTGTGCTGACAGAATATTATCTGTCACATCCAACAGGGCAGTAGAAGTACCACGCTGTTTGCGGAAGCCTGACTGTAGCTCAGGCAAAATGCGTTTGTTTTCTAGATATTTTGACAGCTGCTCACATACCGCTTTCTCAGCAATTTTAGAAAGGCATGGCAAAATACTAATGGGCCTAAGGTCTTTTAAGTCAGCCGGATTAGATTTTTTTGGTAATGGCCTGACGATAGCAATTTTCCAGATGTCAGGGAATGTTGCTGAGAAAATTGAACCGTTGACAATGTCAGTGATGGCTTTTAGTGTATGTGGTAGAGTAAGCAAAAGCATATCCAGAGTCACCTTGTCACAACCTTCCGCATTGGATTTTAACTGGCGGAAGTATCGTAAGATTTGATCAGAAGTTACCGGTTGTAAAGCAAATGCGTAGCTGTCATCACCATAACGATGAGACTCAAAGAATGTGCGTTGCAATATATTACAGTCAGGGTTTCCAGGTTCATTTAAAAAATGATTATTGATTTTGTTTGGATCTCTGAATTGAGTAGGAAGGTCATCAATTTGTTTATTTGGCAATACAGTGGTTTTTAAATTTTTCCATAAAGTTTTTGGATCTTTGATTTGATTATTAATGTTAAATTTGAAATATGCCGCTTTTTCACTAAATATGGAACATAACACCAGAGATTTTAGCTGCTTATAGTAAGCCTTTTTGGACTCGGATTTCGTATTACGAAACTTAGTCAGAGCTTCATCCCGCAAACGCATCATAAATTTTATTGTATCTGTTATCCAGGGATATGTCGTGTTTGGATTCATTTCAATCAGCATTTGATTCTGCACACAATGCATTGATGGCAACAGGATGAGCTGATGCTGCAGCCAGGCTATTCAGCACACCAGTAGGTAGACTCTTCACAAAATAATAGCAGACATGTCATGTTTGGATTAATTTTAACCAGCATTTGTTTCTGCACACAATGCACTGATGGCTACAGGATGAGCTGATGCTGTAGCTCAGCTATCCAGCACACCGGTAGGTAGACTCTTGACAAAATAATAGCAGATATGTCGTCTTTGGATTCGTTTTTACCAGCATTTGACTCAACATACAATGCACTAAAAAAATCTCATAACTGTAAACTCTATAAGTAAAACAAAATGAATGCGTTTAAAAATTTTAAAATAAAAGTTGAATTATAAATTTTAAAAACCCACACCGCAAAAAAGTAAAACAATTAAAAAGTTAAAAATAACACTTTCCTATCGTTGAGCCATGAAATTTTACGTAACGTCGGGGTACGAGTACTCGGAGCATTCCTTACTTACCCCGACGTGAAGTTTTAATGTTTTAAAAGAAGTTTTAAAAGTTTAGTAATCCAAACGTATTCCCAACAACAACATTAGACCATCTTTGGTGTTGTTTTTTTATGTCCTGAGCTTCGACCTTAAGAGCAGTAGCGATATTTTTTCAATAGTTTTTAATATTATTTTAACATTTTTTTTTTCAAGATTAAATAATTTTGTTTACGATAACGTTATTTACGTTTTGCTGAAAATTTATCGATGCATAAAATAACTATTTATCGATATTTTTGCGACAAACCTACACTGGTCATAAAAATAATAGATTATGAAGAGACTTTTTGCAGATTTTAACGTCATGTAGTATTTTCTTGAAAGCATTATTGTTTTCTGATCGTAATAATTATCTAGAGAAGTTTTGATCTGAGTCTATGACCGTTTAATATTATTTCCAGGTTGTGTGTGTTAGAAAAAAATGGAAGAAGAACAATGTTTACATGAGTGTGAAAACTACATTCAGAGTCATAATATTTCGCTATTGCTAAAAGATTGTATAGTGCAGTTGTGTGTAAACAAGCCAGAAAATCCTGTGGCTTTTTTGAGACAGTATTTTCAAAAATTAGAACGGGTGAGTAAAGTTCATTACGTTAGTAAAAAGTAAATAAAGGTGTTGAGATATTCTACCACTATGAGGACTCGAGAACCTACTAAAACTTGCATAAATTCGTTACACACATCTAAACCTTCGATATATAATAATAAACTGTACTTATTAAATCAATTACTATGTTGTCTATTGTTGAATTTCAACATGACAAAATAATATTAACATTACAGAACTGTATACCAGTAGTACCTACTTAATTATATGATAGGAAAGATAATCCTGTTACTTAGTACCAATATTGTTATGTAAATTATTTATTGAAAAAATTAGTCACTTATTGCATATTGTTTGGTTCTAGACGACACTCTGATCAAAATATTTACACCATTTTTTTGTTTCTATGTAAATCAACCTATCTTACTGCTGGCCTTTATTCTATTCAAATTCCACTTCTCTGCGCTGTGTGGTTATCTAGTGCTCCTCAGTGGTAATAATCATGCTCAGCTTCATGGCCAGCTAGGCAAGCTTTTGATTATGAGTATAAGGTTTCATTTGCATTGAACAATGGAAGATGAATATTCTCAGAGAGTGTTCAAAAAGGTAAGGTATGGTTAATGCCTTAAAACTTTGTTCTAAGAAGGAGATGGTGTCTAAAAGAGAATAGGATGATTATTTGTGTAATGATTCTGTAAACAACAAAAGATTAAAATATTGATGCAGTTGAGAAAAGGAGAATGATGTGGGAAGTACAGATGAAGGTGCCATGCAAGTGATACCTACATTATTATACCTACTCTGAACTCTTTCACTCATATTCAACCCTGAACTCTATGTTGGTGATTTTTTATCCTTCGCACAATCTTATGTACACATTCTCAATTTATTGAACAATAACCTAGCCTTTTTTGCTTATAGGCATTTCTCTGTAAGCTTGTACAGGTCCCATACAAATTCTATCCTGGCATTTTTTATAACATTTCCCAAAAAACTGTGTCCTATTTCGAAGAAAATTAACTATTGTTTTAGATAGATTAAAAAAAAAAAAAATTAAAAAAAATAAAAATAAAAATCGTTTATAGGATAGGATTAGGAGGCCCACTTAATTTTTACGTAATAAGTTGGGGAAAAAGTTTCTTCGCATTTTTTAAGAAAATTCAAAACATTTTTTAATATAGTTTATTTACATTTAACTAAAGTATGTAGGTACCATTTTGTTCAATAACTTTTTGCCATCTTGTAGGTAGGGAGGGACATGATCCCATTGCTATAGAAATGTTTGGGACTTCTCATCAAAATACAGCGACAATTGGTTTTGGCAGTCTTCTTGTGATTTTAACTGCTTAAAGAATTCTGAAGAGACCGAAACAGGTGGAAATCTGAAGGAGCAAGGTCAGGACTATATGGCGAATGCATTAACACCTCCCAGCCAAACTCTCTTAATTTTTGCTGAGTGGCTAAAGATGTGTGAGGTCTAGCATTATCATGATGAAAAACCACACCCCTTCTGTTGATTAATTCCGGCCGCTTTCTTTCAACTTCTTGCTTTAACATCATCAGTTGTTCGCAGTAGAGTTCAGAATCGATAGTCCTGCCTGGTGGTAACAGCCCATAAACAATAATGCCCTTCCAATCCCACCACACACACAGCATCACCTTGTTGCGAGTTAACCCGAGTTTCGCCACAGTCTGTGAAGCCTGTCCGGCCTTAGACCACCACCACCTTTTTCGCAGTTCTTGTCGTAGGTACGTGATCCACTTTTCATCACCAGTTATCAGCTTCTTCAAAAATGGTTCGGTTTCATTTCGTCGTAATAAAGAATCACAAATGAGTAGGTACACGGTTCATTGGGTTTCTTTCAGTGAGCTCGTGAGGTACCCAAATATCGAGCTTTTTGTGTACCCAGTTTTTTTCAAATGCGCCAAAACTGTTTTGTGGGCAATTCCCAGTTCTTTAGTTACGTCGTAACTACTGATAATCTTGCTCCACTTCTTCAAAGATGGCATCCATTTTATCCGTAATAGGGCGACCAGACTACGACGTGCATCTTTAATATCAAACTTTCCGGATTGAAAACGCTTAAACCAAATTTGTGCTACTCTCACAGACCTGCACTATATAGGTCCATAAACATCGGATTTTTTTTTCGCGGCTTGCGTTGCATTTTTACCTTTTTTGTAGTAAAATTTTAAAATGTATCGTATTTCTTATTAGAAAAGATTTGATTTCTTCATTAGATTCACTCATATTGACATTACGAAAAACAAATGAAAATCACACATTTTCATAATTTGAATTTGGAATTAAATTCTTTAAAATTTAAACTTTCAATGATACCAAAACCAGCCAGATACAAATACAAATAGTACAGCCAAAGATATTTTATTACATAATTTTAACCTACAGCTTGGCAAAAAAGAGTGTGGAATAAATGAGGTCGCTAGTATCGCGCATGTGGCCACCCTGAATACTACGACTTAACAGGTTTGATACTTGTTATTTTTAGTACCTATTTAATTCCAAAGCTAAGTGGGGGTTCTGTCTATTGGATGCTACGCAAACACCATGGAAGGCTTCAATTGGGCAAATGTGTGTAACACATATAATGTATACGAAGCAAAAGAAGTATGTAAGAATCGTAGCATATGGCGCTCTGTAGTTTCTGCCTACCAGCGTGGGAAAGAGGCGTGAGATGTACCTATGTACGTTATGGTGGACACTGAAGCCTTGCACGAAAGTGGTGCATTAGGTATCCACAGACAGATATAATCACGCCCTCGAGAGCAGTCTAACCGTAAGATTGTTAGGAATTAACGACAATAGATTGTTTACAGGGATAATGAAAGAACACGTTTTTTTTAAGTTTTATTTTAATACCAAAAATTTAATCAGACGAATCGAACACACTACCATCAAATATTCGATCCCGGAAAAACTCACAAGTTAGCTAGAGCTTCCTGCAACTTCTGAAATACTAGTATTTTCTAATTCTGATAAATCACTGCTACTGTCATCTGTGAGATTTATTACTGTCATGATATTATTTTTCTATTTGCATTACAATATCCTTGCATGATTGTTTCCAATCTTAGTAATGTTTGCAAATGCTTGTTCAGCAGCCACCTTTAAAAACAAGAAATAATCATAAACAATGGTTCTAACATAGCAACTTTAAATATGCACATTTAAACTAGGCTACATACCTTTACATCAATGAATCCAACATTGAGTGAAGCAATTTAATATTTTGCTGTTCCCCATATTAATTCGATTGGATTCACGTCACAATGATAAGGTGGTAACTTTCTTCGGGCGACCTTTGAAATGTTTTCCCGATGTTGAAAAAATATCTTATTTTACCTTCCTTAAACATTTTTCTTACTGTGTTGACAGATTTACCTAAAACAAAAAAGATGCGGTACTTTATTATTAATTCCCTATTCTTTATCTTCAAGTATCAAATATGGGTATACGAGGCTCTATAAACTACAAAACATAACCTTAAATTTCAATTTCTGTATACAAGACAAATAGTTACTTAAATTTATTTATTTATTTATTTATTAAAACTTTATGCACAAGTAAAAAAAACTGTACAAAGGCGGACTTAATGCCTTAGGCATTTTCTACCAGTCTACTTAAGGTGGTGCAGAGATGGAACAAGGTAGGTGTAACTGAGTAAAAATTAAGGACAAATAAGTGACACTAAAAAAAAAATACACAGATACATACTTACATACTCAAACAAAATAAATACACTGATACATACATACTTAAACAAAATAAATACACAGATACATACATACTTAAACAAAATAAATACACAGTCAGGAGAGATAAAACGTTTATAAAGAACAACTATTCTGAGTACCAATTACCAATCAACCCGGCGACGAACCTGCCAACATCTTATGCATATGTTCTCGAACTTTCATTTTAAATGAAAACCGACTGGTTGCCATCCTGATGTTCAGAGGGAGCGCATTCCAAAGGAAAACCGCCTGGACGAAGAACGAAGAGTGAATAAAACCAGCGCGGTGAGAAGGACATCGTAGAAGACGATTATTCGTGGACCGAAGATTCAAAGCGTGCGCAGAGCATAAATATTGAAACTGTCTAGTCAGATAAGAGGGAGAAGTGGGATTGTTAAGTAACGAGAAAAGGGTTGTCAAAGCCCTCAAGGCTCTGCGCTGACGGATAGGTAGCCATTTTAAAAGTGCCCTATGCACGGAAACGTGGTCATACTTACGTAGGTTGAAAACGAATCGAATACAGTTATTTAGAAGCCGGTCAAGTTTATTGAGAAGATCTGCATTCAGGTCATAGTAGCACACATCACCATAGTCAATTATGGGGAAGATAAGGGCTTGTACAAGCAGTGCCTTAATGTGAGGCGGGAGAAGATTTTTTAGACGGTATAGTGACCGCAACGTTCCAGTGACCTTTTGACTGACAGTCGCAACCTGCTTATGCCAGTCCAGGCAATTGTCAATATGAAGACCAAGATCCTTGACGTCAGAGCTGAACGGAATGCTTAGATTATCAAAGATGACCGGTGGCACAGACTTACCTTTCAGCCTCCTTATGCTATGGCAGCTCCCCAAAATGATAGCTTGGCACTTGGAAGGGTTAACCGCCACCCCGAATCGATTAGACCAGTCCTTGATGATATCTAAATCCCGGTTCAGCTCATCTATCGCCAAGGAAATGTTGTCAATACTTGCCTGACAGTAGAGCTGTAGATCATCAGCGTAAAGATGATACGAACACTGAAGCTCAGTGGTTATAAGATTTATAAAAATGGAGAATAAAAGTGGAGATAAAATGCCGCCTTGAGGGACGCCAGTTTCGAGGTCACACCAAGCGGAGGAAGAGTTCCCAACATGAACTGACTGCTGGCGCCCCTGAAGATAAGATGCAAACCATTCAACCGCCTCGGAAGAGACCATGAGATAGGAAAGGATGGATAAAAGGACTTCGTGACTGACGGTATTAAAAGCATTGGAGAAGTCGATTAAAACCAAAACAGAAACCTTAGTATCTTCCATACCACGCCTAATATCGACAGTCACTTTAAGCAGAGCTGAAACGGTGCTGTGCCCTGGCCTGAAACCGGATTGAAAAGGACTGAGGAGAGCATTGTGGTGTATAAACTGCGAAAATTGTTTGTGAACGCAGGCCTCAAGGACTTTAGATAAAAAGGGAAGAATAGAAATTGGGCGAAAGTGACAAGGAAGACTGGGATTAGGAACCTTAGGCAGAGGACGCACATGTGCTTTTCGCCATAAGGCAGGAAAAACACCGGAGTATAGGGAGAAATTTATTATGTGGGAAATAGCAGGAAGGAGTTGATCAAGAGCAGTCACAATCATATGGCGGCTGATGTTGTCGCAACCGACGGCTTTGTATTTAATGGAGAGGATAATCTTTTTGATCTCAACCGGTTCGACTGGGGTGAAGACAAAGAGGGCAATATTGGGACGCGTCAGACCTGCGAGGTAGTCGAGAGTTTGACATTTCGTTTGAATATCTAGAAAGGAAACAGTAGCGAAATGGCGGTTTAGATCATCCAAACCAATTGTGCTAGGAAGGTCTGAATGCCGCGACCTACCGATACCTAAAGTTCCATGGAATTTCCAGATATCAGCAGGAGAAGAGGAAGTGATATTATCAAGAATATGGCGGCGTTTAGCGTTGCGTATCATCTGATTACACCGATTCCTAGCAGCCTTAAAAAGAGTCCAATTATCATCCGACCGCTCCTTATTAAATTTCCGAAATGCGCGATCTCGGCGTCGCATTGCCATCCGAACTCCCCTATTCATCCATGGCGCAGGTGGCCGTTTTAACTTAATCTTTTTGAAAGGAGCATGGGTGTCATAAAGCTTGACCACAACATTATTAAAGCAGCACACCTTATCGTCAACAGAACTGTCGCTGCTTCTTCCAGGGTAGTCCAGTCAATATTTGAGTCAGTTAAATCTGTATATCAACAAAACTACGCATTGAATACATTTAGAAAAACTTATTTAATGTACAATGATTTAATTAGGGTAGATAAATACCTGTCCTAGCGGCAGTTCTTCGATAAACATTCCCGATATCAGACAAAACTTGTCCAGCTTCAAATTTGGCCAAACTCCACAAAAAGACGTGGTAAATCACTGCTCTGATACAACTAGGAATGGTTTTATTAATTTTTAATCGTTAATTTTGCAACGAAACTTAATAATTTTGTTAAATCTATGAAAAACGACGAGTATTTACGCACTTTTGACACATGATGTACTAGCAGTTAACAAATTAAACAATGTTGCCACACTCATCCATTTTTAGTTTCAACTGTCACCGCGTCAGACTCTTTTTTGCCAAGCTGTAATTTTTTCCGAGTTATTAGCGATTTTCTGAGAAAATCGTGACAGGGGACTGTTTGAGGCATCAGGGGACTGTTTTGAACGTGACAAAGCACTGTTGTGCTTAAAAAAAGTCATTTTACATTAATGTAGGTACCTATAATTTCTTATATAAAATTAACAAATACTGTTCAGATTTTTTTTTCAGAAAACATATTAATTAGCGGTCGAAAACATCTGCTTGAGTAGAAAACGTCTCTTTGAGTAGAAAATGTCTGCTTGAGTAGAAAACTGATAAAATATTCTCTTTTCTTTTAAAATTAAGTCAGTTACAAGTTATTAATTTTTAAACATATTAACTATTAACACCTTTAAGCCTATGTGGATCCCTTTTGGGTAAAAGCGTTCATCATCCCTTGCCTTTGCTCTCTTCTTTGAGCCATCTTCATCCAGTTGGGCTCAGCCACCTCCATCACATCATCTGCCCATCGTTTACGCGGTCTCCCTTTGCTTCTTTTGCCTTCAGGTCCTGACCATTTTGTTGTCTCTATTGTTCACCTTTTATCGGTATACCTTGAAATGTAGCCTGCCCATTTCCATTTCAGTTGTAGAGCATGTTGCACAGCATCTGTAAGTTTAGTTTTATTCCTAATCTCTTTATTTCGGATCTTCTGTATTCTCCTGAGTTTTAATAAGCTCGTCTCCATGGAATGCAGACATGAAGCAATTTTGTCTTTTATTTTGTTTGTATATGTCCATGTTTGACTTCCATATATCAAACTTGGTAGAATACAGGTCTCCATTATTATCCTTTTAAACTTTACGTGGTAGTCTCCTTTAAGGACTTCTTTTTGCATCCTAAATTTCTTCCAGGTACAGTTGATTCTTCTATCCACTTCAATTTCGTTATTTTTTGCATCAAACGATATTTGTTTTCCAATGTAAATATATTCTTTTACGTAATCGACCTGTTTGCCTGACACAAATACATTATTTTCTGTGTGATTTGTCATGATTTTGCTTTTTGCTTGCGTTCATGTGTAAACTCACTTTCTTGATTTTTAACCGACTTCTAAAAAGGAGGAGGTTCTATGTTCGTGTGTATGTATTTTTTTTTATGTATGTTACCTGATTTCTCCCCCATTTGTGGACCGATTCTCAAAATTCTTTTTTTACTTGAAAGAGTATGCTCCCGAGGTGGTCCCATTTTAATTTGGTGAATATCTGGTGCTGATCTTCGGAAATATACAACGGAACTCTTCAAACATAGACGGCAAATCTGTCGTGATTGCTGGAATCGCTTGGATGCTTATTGTTTATACAACATCATGACGTATCATCACGCCTGTATGCTCTGAGGGGTATGCAGATGGGTACAATATACCTAGATTTCGTCAGTTGGGTATGTTAATTTTAATTTATTAGGGATTAGTGTAAATGTCATGACATGTATGGTTAACAATTAACAATATAAAATAAATTCATGGCAAAAATTTGTATGGCAACAAGTAAAAATGGAAAAGTAAAAAACTTTTTTGCAAAAAATAAAACGGACTTCAAAAAAAAACACTAAACGGTGTAAAATAACTCTAAATTCGGAAGTCGGTGGCCCATTATGAGTAAGACAAAACCACCAAAGCCACAGACTTCCTAATTTAGAGTTATTTTACACCGTTTAGTGTTTTTTTAAGTCGGTTTTATTTTTTCCAAAAAAGTTTTGTTGTCCAGAGTCTGTATCACTTGTTCGAGCCCAGTTGCTGATTCTGCAAAGAGGACGATGTCGTCAGCGAATCTGAGGTGGCTTAGTTTTCGATCTTGTATCCTGAGTCCCTTATTTCTCCAGTTAATTTCTTGAAATATTCCTTCCAGCACTGCTATGAATAATTTTGGTTTCATGGGGTCTCCTTGTCTGACTCCTTTTCCTATTATTATCTCTTTGCCTTTATTTTCTAATGGCTTATGTTTAACTTACCACCAGATATAGTAACAAATGGCAGACAAAAATAGTAAATGATCACCAAAATGAAACTCGCATTTTAATGTAAAATTATAACCAAAGTCTTAACACTTTGCTATCCTATTTAAGTAAAATGACTCCAAGTAAATCATGAGTAACCCAAAAATAGTAAATGATCACCAAAATTAAACCAGCATATTAATGTAAAATTATAACCAAAGTTTTTACATCTTGCTATCCTATTTAAGCAAATTTAACAACGCAGAAATTTAAAAAGCGTAGACGACGGAGCCCCGCTACGCGGGGCTCCTATTTCTGTCTGCAGGGTTTAAAGGAACCTAACTAACCTAACGTCGGGATGCCCCAAGTCCTGATTATGGGAGCAAACTCTTTGGGGTTTAAGAGGGAAGTCTGCGAGCGTGGGAACTTATTTTTGAACGCATACATTGACATTTTCCACTTACACAGTAGCAACGCGCTACACACCTTACACACACATTAACACTTGCCCAGAAACAAACGACAAACAGTACGGCACGACGGGAAAATTATTTTTTCAATGCGTTTTCGACATAAAAGAGCTAGTAATTATGTGTCAGTAAACAAGCAATGTAATAACAATTGACTTATTGCACCGCGATGCTCGCTTGCTTATGATATTGTTTGGTAGCCACGAAAGGGTGGGGTCACAGTGTTCAACAGAGATTTACAATTTAATTGATAAAATAAATTATTATTTCTTTTAGTTGTGTTGTTTAATGTAATTAATAACTTCGTAATTTAGAATTTTATTTTATTATAATAATACTATAATTGATTTTTTAAACTGTTATAAGTACCTACATGCATACTAAATATAGTTCATTGATATTTTGTGGTAAATATATGAATGGCGTAAGGGAACAAAAAGACTAACTAAAAAACAACAAATAATTGTATTTCTATACCTTATATTTAAATATTATTAATGCAAAAGTAACTTTGCATGTCTTTCTGTCTGTCTCGCTTTTACGCCAAAACTACTGCATCGGTAAAACTGAAATTTGGGACACAGATATTCAAAAACCTGAGAAAGGACACAGGACTTTTTGATTCGCGAAAAGTCTTGTAAGGGATAGAAAAGGGGGATGAAAGGATGTATGAAAGTATTATCATTTTCAAAGCTAAAATCATGCAATTTATATTTTGGGCAGTTGATTACATATAAATAAGTATGGCATTAAAAATTTGTAAAAATGTTACCCTTAGGGGTGTAAAATAAATATAAGGAATAATAGGAATATACAGCTTGGCAAAAAAGAGTAGGAAATAATGGAGGCGCCACTGTGCTCTTCGTATGGCAACCCGTGGCAACCGCATAGCGTACCAACCTAGTCTTGATACTTAGCTGCATTTTAGACAAATTAATCTAATTATGTATTATTTTTAAATCAGTAATTAATTGAACAAAGACGTGTTCTCGGCACGCAACTGATTACTTACATAAAAATAACAAATTGGGTAAATACTCCTGAGTTCACAACATTGTTTAGGAATAATAATAAAGAAAACATTACATTATCATAATTTCTATATTTAATTCTAGTAAATCTTCCTCTACATATTCTACCCCGAACACGTGTCGTAGGCCGCAAACTCATCTGAGTCATGTTCGGGTTCAGAGGTGATGCTGCTATCATCTTCTAGATTTATTACTAATCGTTCCATTTCCTCGTTCACAGTATTTTTTTTTCCAGTAATCCTTTTCTATTTTTATTACATGTTAGCACGAGTTCTTCCAATCCTCCTCGGTAATAGCTTGGGATGCACGTTCAGCTGCTTCCTGTGAAGACGAAATATTTCATTTATCCCTAACAATATTAAAAGTAAAACATTTTTAACACATACTGTTAATAAGCCGGATGTAGAAAATACCCTTTTGTTTATATCCTTCCAGCACGATTTTGCTTAGAACGATAACAGATTTCCCTGAGTTAAATAATAGATTTAGACTATGGCACGACAATTTCTTTTACATTTCTTATGCAAACGCTAGAACCAATAATTCTCTCCCTTGATATCGCACTTAAAGTATAATTTACGTAGAAATTGAATTTTCATTCAGTTAAAAGTCAAGTCACCAAAGTATCAATTTATCTCAGCGCGCTATACCAGAGTTATGCAGAAAAAATGTAAACATAACCTATGTGCTCGACATTTATTGTTTCAAATTTCTAGTTATTCCTTATGCAAGCAAATTAATATAGCTTTGTATTCATCAATTAACACTTGATTCAACTAAAATCAACAAAACAAACTCTTACCTGTCTTATCAGCGGTTCTTTGGTAAACATTGTGAAATTCATAAAGAATAGTTTGGGCCTCATGTTCCGCCAGACATCGCCTGTACACCTTATAAATAACCTCCCTGCCAGCACTCCGAATGGTTTTATTAATTATTCTTCACTTTTTACGTTTATAAATCAACGTTTAAACAATAAATTATATATTGGGGTAATTAAACTAATTAGCATAAATATTATTACTTACCAGAAGACTGTGCGTGGTAGCGGTCCAAACGCATGTTTACCTCCAAGGTGGCGCTCGGAAACTAAACTGAAAACCGTATCGCCGCCACATTCGACAAAGTTGTCAACTTTACAACCATTGCAAATCTTTTCATTAAGAAAATCGTTTGTAAACATTAGAGTTTGTTTTAATATGGCCTTAAATTTTTGGCAGGGGACTGTATTAAAATTCTGGGGACAAAGTTTACAGGACTTTTACTAAATAAATTAAAAACGTAATCAGACCTTGTGTTGCGAAAATAATGTAAAATAATTATTTTTCTAAATGATATTAACTGCCAAATGCTAGTAGTTGCAATAACTTCTTCGTAAATCTCAGTTTTAGGTAAAAAATCAGTGATGGGGACAGCCAGGGGACTGTGGTTTTAGAGCTTCTGTCTAAATAAAAAAATAAAATAGTTATGGTTCTAAAATCAATGGGCCCGATTTTTTATTTAATAATTAAATTGCTTTTTGAAAAAATGGGTCGGGACAGCCGATTACGAGGTTACAGAGAATCGCCTTAAATAATGAATAAATTGAATGGCATTTAAGTATCATCAGGTCATTTCCTGCTCTAATATCTTGCTCATCCATCTGTACTGATCATTATCCACATTGTGTAGTACCACTTTGTCACATTGTGTAGATAATTAAACAATGCAAATGTTTTTTTAAAGACCTTTTTTGATTTTGAAATGGTAGATGTGTGTCTACTACACACATCAAAAGTGTCTAGGGATCAACATAATTTTTTGCAATAACTTTTCTCCTGATTGTTATTAATTAAAATTTTCTTTAAGGATTCATCAAATAAAGTGTTTTCGTTTGTCACAGTAACGATAAACCAAGTCACCTTTGCATTAATAAAGAAATTTGCCATTTTCCTATTATAGGGATTTTTGACATTTGAACCACTAACATTAAAGTTCGAAAAATGACTGAAATAACAGTTTTCTTTAAAATTTTATTGGGTAACTTAAACAATTAATAATCCGTGTTTCTACCGCGAACACTAACAACACAAGAACATCGGTTTGGCATACTCAAAATGAGTTCATCCAAATCACGCTGTGGAATGGCCGCCCATGTTCGTTGCAACAACAAAAGGTCTTCTTGCGACTGTATACCCTCCATATTCGGCAGAGCTCTTCTCTGTAGCATATCCCATGCATGCTCAATCGGGTTCAAGTCTGGCGACTGAGCAGGCCAGGGCAGGACATTGATGTTAGCTGCGGCGAGAGTCTGTCTTACAACTCTTGCGGTGTGCGGTCGTGCATTATCATGCATTAACTGAAATAAGGGACCGATTTGCACTTGTAGAGGAACGATGACGTCTGATACAATCGTCTCAGCATAAATTTGAGCGTTGAGGTTGCCTCTGATCCAAATCAACTCAGTTCTTCCGCCGATCCAAATACCCGCCCATACCATGATGGTTCCACCACTATAAGGATGGACTTCCTGGCAGGATTTTAATCGCTGTTGGCGTCCAGGGGTTCTCCAGTGTCGTATACGTCTTGTATCCGGTCTCATACCAAAACGAGACTCATCAGAAAAGCACACGAAACGCCATTGTTCTTCTGCCCAATTTCTGTGTTCAAGAGCCCATTGATATCGAATCCTACGATTGTGCATTGCTATAGGTGGTACCCATAGCGGTCTTCGGGAATGAAGGTTCACTTCATGCAAGCGGTTTCTGACTGTTTGGTCGCTAATTAAGTTCCCTGAAGAGTGATGAAGCCTCACGGCTAACATCATGGCGGTTATTGTTGGAGCTCTTCGAGTTAAGATTTGAATGTATCGGTCTTGTCTCCGTGTGGTGCAGCGATACCGTCCTCCATGGCGCTCAGCCACGGTACCAGTGCTTCGGTAACGTGTCCAAAGTCGACTGATAACACTCTGACTTGTATTCAGAGCTAAAGCCACAGTACGTTGCCGGGAACCAGCTTCTATCATTCCCACGGCTCTGAGCATTTCTTCCCTGCTTAAATGACGTCGCCGCTCCATAATAACGTTGGTTTTAATCAGTAGTAGGGAAACAGTAGCACTAATAATGTCTTCAATGCGTTGTATGTTTTTATAGGGAAAATATTGACAGCTGATTTTCATCTTTTACTCGAATTTGATTCACAGTTCCTGATTCAAATTATGAAATGCACCAAAAAGGATCCATATAAATTTATAAAATCATAAATTTATTACAAAGCCACATCTCAATCTCAAGAAATCCGCATAAAAATGCTTGATCCCTAGACACTTTTGATGTGTGTATTTCAAAATCATAGGTGTTCTTCAGTAAAAAAATATTAAGTATTTAAAAACTCCTTAAATCAGTTCTGTAACCTAGTAGGATATTTAAATTATTAACATCATATTATTATATAATGTTAAGGACAATATAAATACTTCTTTCAATAATATGTATATTTTCCTCAAGTGTTACATTAGTCATATATATGTTAAATGATAAGTTGGTGAAATAGTCTAATACAGTAATATTTTAAAATAAGTTGCCATATTACCTAGGCTTTTGGAAGTGCAATAAGTGTTACGGTTTAATTATAATAACGTGGAATAAAATTTGTATTTTTAATAATCATAAATACTGTAGTTTACGAAAGATATTATGACAAAACCCAACCTGATTGTAAAGGCAAGTAGACATATTTCTTACTAAGCATGTCCCTATTCTATAACATTGGTTGTTAGTTAGTATCCTAGACGCTTATAAATAAGAAGGCCTACTCTCGCATTCAATCATTTAAATTCAACTTGAAATCTTAGCTCGGCTGGATTAGAACGAGCATGGTTTTTTCTTTCCCAAAATGTAATTTTCAGAATTTGATGACATTATCAAAGTAGGTCTTGTATATGTATGTCCATTGGCTAAAGATACAAAAATAACTAATAAATAAGACTACACTTAACCCTTTAACCGCCTAAGTCGGATTTATCCGACAATTATTTTCGGGCCCATTCCGCCTGAGTCGTATTTATACGACAATAAAAGTGTTTGTCCAATTTAATTTCTTTATTCTACTTGTAGAGTAGAACAAAGAAATTAATTTGAACAAACATTTACATTACAACTAGCTTCTGCCCGCGACTTCGTACGCGGATCCTGTTGCTTATGCCAGCGACAACGGGGTCGCCAAAATTGAAGATCTGAAACGTCTGATGTCGAATTCTAAAAGCCCGGGGACAGGAAAACAATGAGATGCGCGAGACGATTCAAGACGTTCCAGATTTTTTATTTTTGTTGGTCAACAGGAAATGCCATCAGACTTAACAACTTTTGCTAAGACGCCATTTCTATAAATATATGTTACAAGCTTTTGCCCGCGACTTTGTTCGCGTGGAATAGTGACTTCCGGCAGATTTTTGGTTTTACCCACATACTTAGTTCCCGATCTCGCGGGATCTCTTCAAAAATGAAATGTGGAAGATATTCTAGAGAACTCTTCAAAAATCAACATAATGAACTCTGCGTTTGAATTGAAGATATGTATACTCACTTAGGGCATTAAAGCCGTTATTGCCGATCGAAAAAGGCGAAAATGTTATTTTTCCCTTTATTATTTTTCTGAACTTAAACTAACTGAAAACTACAAAATTCTTTTGAATTAAAAAAAAATACGAATTACGAACTTGATAACAATTTAAAGGAAATTATATTACAACCTATTCTCTTAATAACCAAGCTTAAAACTAAATAATTTAAAAGGAACGATCTAATTAATTTAAAAATTAAAACGATTTAGACATACAATTTTAGAATCTACTAATAATCGAGATCAAACTAAACTTACATTATACAACAACCAGACAACCAACAAATAAACCTTATAATCGACAAATACAACGGAACCAATATTTTGAAAACAACCACCAGTCACCAGACAACCCAACAAATAAACCTTAACCTAGAGGTGAGGCATAAATATTACATTAGGTATGTGGATTAGGTATTTTTCGATACGAATCCCTAACTAATCCAAAGGATCGAGGATTAGGTATGACACAAAATATTCGTACTCAGATAATATTCATAGTAAGTGAGCAAAAGTATTCAAGTTGAGTTTAAGTACCGTTTGCACCATAAAAAAAACGAAATATAAACCAAAGTACCTAATCCATCGTTCCACAATATATCAGAAAAGTTTTAAATTAAAAATTTTAAAAACCCCCATCGCAAAAAAGTAAAACATTTAAAAAGTTAAAAATAACACTTTAGCCATGAAATTTTACTTCACGTCGGGGTACCGCTTCAGTAAGAAATGTTCCTAGTACTTTAGGTATGTACTAGGTACCTACTTAACGGTACCCCGACGTTACGTAAAATTTCATGGCTAAAGTGTTATTTTTAACTTTTTAAATGTTTTACTTTTTTGCGATGGGGGTTTTTAAAATTTTTAATTTAAATTTTATTTTATATTTTTTAAACGCATTAATTTTGTTTTATAGAGTTTACAGTTATGAGAATTTTACAGTGCATTGTATGTAGAGTCAAATGCTGGTTAAAACGAATCCAAACACGACATATCTGCTATTATTTTGTCAAGGGCCTACCTATTGGTGTGCTGGATAGCATGGCTGCAGCATCAGCTTATCCAGTTGCCATCAGTGCATTGTGTGCAGAATCAAATGCAGGTTAAAATGAATCCAAACACGACATATCTGCTGTTATTTTTCCAAGAGTGTATTAGTCTGCTAGATATCCTGGCTGCATCAGACCAAATACACCACAATGTTGCTTATTAATATTACACACATGGGTGTTTGAAATTTAAAGACACACATATGTTTGTAAGTAAAGTTAATACCCATAGACGTCTAAAATAGCAACGGTAGCTTACACAAAAGAGCTGATAACCTTGAAACGGCTGAACCGATTTTGATGAATTATGTCTAAGAACCATCGCAAGAAACCCTGCTCTCAAATAAAAAAAAACCGCATACCCGAATACCTAATCCGACCCATGTCTACCTTAACCTTTTAATCTACTAGTACAACGGAGCCAGTTTTATATTTACGAAACGATCAATCCACAATTCCACGACAGTACCGAAGCGCTCGGCCGATACCCAACCAAATGCGTGTAACGAAACCATAGCGCGATCTATTTCGATCCCAACGCCATCTATCGAGCATAGTGACAACTCGGATTATTTATCTATACTCCGTTCGGGCATTTTCTTTGTACTAAAAGTTTTATTATATTGATATTATTTTTTTCATACCTTTTTACTATCTATTTACTTTTTTCCGATGAATTAAAACAATAACATGAACCGAACTCGTGTAACGATCGATACCATTGCGCGATCACCAACTCGACATATAGTACTAATAGAATTATCTATACTCCGTTAGAGCATTTTCTTTGTACTAAAAGTTGTATTATATTATATTTTCATACCTTTTTACTATTTATATACATTTTTCCGATGTTTCAGTACTGAATTGATGCCGACTCTTGACGCTGTATGTCCGGAATAAATTTTATTTTTTAATTTTTTGTAATAAAAACTATCCTATGTCCTTTCTCAAGTTCCAAACTACACTCGGCGTCAAAAAAATCGCACCTCCGCAAAATTAGCTTTCAAGCATTATTAACCCTTGAGACACGCAATTACCCCCACCAATATTGGTATCTTTTAAAAGCCCTAAAAAAAAGCTTTAAAAAAATATCCATTTCATTTAATTAAAAAACAAGGTTGATACCACAGGTCACTAAAAAAATATTATGAAATTTTGCTCCTTTAAAGTACCCACTACTTGCGCTACCTGTTGTGGGTATAAAAGGGTCGATACAGGTTCAATGGAGGTCATTCGCTATCCAACCGTCAAAGAAGACACACGAGAAGATCTTTCACAAGAAAAACGTCCTTGAAGATGGATACTACTGCTGAAGAAGCCGCCCAAGTGATTGCACTACTGCAAATAGGGATGCGACAGTGTGATGTCGCTCGGCAACTGAACTTGAGCCGTTTTTCGGTTCGACGAGTGTACCAGCGGTTCTTGCAGACCGGTGGCTTGGTCCGGAGGCATGGGTCTGGTAGACGTCGCTGCACTTCTGAGAGAGACGACCGATTCATCGTGTTGAAGTCTCGGAGAAATCGGTTCTCTAATGCTGTTGAGTTGCAACAACAGCTCCAGGCAGCTCGCAGAACAACCGTGAGCGTCTCTACAGTTAGACGAAGACTGAAGGAGAGAGAGATAGTGGCTAGAAGAGCTGCTACGGGTCCAAAATTGACCGCAGCACATCGGCGAGCTCGCTTGCAGTTTGCTCGCGACCACGTTAATTGGACCCTGGACCAATGGAGAGCTGTTCTCTTCTCAGACGAAACGAGATTGTGCCTTTTCTGCAACGATAGACGCAGAAGAGTGTACAGAAAACAGGGGGAACGTTTCGCCCAAGCCTGCATCCAAGAGACGGTAGAATACGGGGGTGGTTCCTGTATGTTCTGGGGCGGCATGTCGACCGACGGCAAAACCGAACTTATTTGCGTCTCCCGGACTGGAGGTGCACGCGAGCAAGGGTCGATGACTGCTCACCGGTACATCACAGAGATCCTGGAAGAGCATGTGGTCCCCTATGCTGGTTTTGTTGGCGAGGGGTTCACATTAATGCACGATAACGCACGCGCTCACACTGCCGGAATTGTGCGCGACTACCTTCAAGAGGTTGGGATCCCTGTCATGCAGTGGCCAGCGAGAAGTCCAGATCTGAACCCGATAGAGCACCTATGGGACCATTTGAAACGTAAGGTTAGGTCCCGTGATCCTGCTCCCACGACTCTCCAGGAGCTCGAAGAGGCCGTTATTGAGGAATGGGCCAGTATCCCTCAAGAAGAGCTCATAAAATTGGTGAGATCCATGAGAGAGCGCATGGAAGCCGTCATCAGGGCAAGGGGGGGTAACACTAGATTTTAGGTTAGTTTTAAGCAACTTTTTGTAACTTTTTTTTGAATAATTAATATGTTTTAAGTAGGGCTTAATTAAGGATTTTTATTATTTTGTAAACATTTTTACTTTTCTCGGTTCCAATAAAAAATAATAATAATGAAGAATTGTTTTTGTATACTCCTTTTACTTACCTTTCAAATGATACCAAACATTACCCATATCCCATATTCCAAATTAGATTTAAAGTTGTTTGAAGTAGATTTTTCAAAAGGTGCGATTTTTTTGACGCTGAGTGTATGTCTGTTCCAAATTTCACACAAATCGGTTCAGTAGTTTAGGCGTGAAGCAAAAACAGACAGGCAGACAGAGTGACAGAGTTTGAGACTTTCGCATTTATAATATTAGTTTGGATTTGGATTTACAACATTTAGCCTATTCTTCACAAAAATAGACTAATCCAGGCAACATGATAAATGTATTGACGATTAATAAGTCGGGCGCTTGGGGCACGAACATCGATATAAAGTCAGGCGGTTAAAAGGTTAATTCACGTCTATATATACATCTCTATAGTCTTTAGCCACATTCGCAGCTTTTGTGGCTTTCTATATCAATTTTGTTTTAGGATGAAGTGAAGGCTGCGCAAGCTGCAGCAGCTGCATCAGAGGGTGAAGCAGATGGAGAACTTTCACCACTGCCTGTGCCAGGGGGTCAGCCTCCGCGCAGACGCGGTGGTATTAGTGCTGAACCAGTTACAGAAGAAGATGCTACTAGTTACGTCAAGAAGGCAAGTCTCACCTAAAAATAGCAACCAACGATAAATTTCAAGGGATTTCGAAATTCTTGAACTCGTGATTTCTACCGGTTGTGGGCCAGGTGCTTTTCACCATGTACAATGTATTAAATAATTATATATTTAGATATAAACTAAATAAGAAGACTGTAGTATTGAGGACTGCTTTAATTTTAGGTGGTGCCAAAAGATTACAAGACAATGGGTGCTCTATCGCGTGCTATAGCTTCCAATGTTCTTTTTACCCATTTGGATGAATCCGAACGAGCGGATATGTTCGATGCTATGTTCCCAGTCCAGTATTTACCTGGTGAGACGGTCATCACACAAGGAGACGAAGGAGATAACTTTTACATTATTGATTCTGGAGACGTCGAAGTGAGTAAGCTGTAGTTGCCTTAAAAAAACATATAAAAATACCTTCAAAGTAAAACCACTTTTTAATTACAATTAATGTGGTGGAAAGTTATTCCAAACTTGATCTTCGAAAAATAAGCATGTATTTGGTAAATCTGGAGATTGTACTGGTAGTAACTTTACTCAGGGTTTATTAATGAGGAAGAGTATAATTGTGTATTTTTAGGTCCTGGTGAATGGGGAACCTGTTACAACTATTGGGGAAGGAGGCAGTTTTGGCGAACTGGCTCTAATATACGGCACTCCGAGAGCAGCCACTGTGCGCGCTCGAACTTCCCTGAAGCTATGGGGCTTAGATCGTGACTCTTACCGTCGTATTTTAATGGGTTCCACTATAAGAAAGAGACGCATGTACGATGAATTCTTGTCGCGTGTCTCAATATTAGGTAACTTGTTTTTTTTTCTAATAACAACTGGCTGAAACACCGAAAACTTTTTTACAAAAAAAAAAAACAACCGACTTCTTAAAAAAAAACAAACAGGTGAAAAATAACTCGAGTTTCGGAAGTCTGTGGCTTTGGTGGTTTTGTTTTGTTCATTATTGGCCACCGACTTCCGAAACTGGAGTTATTTTGCACCTGTTAGTGTTTTTTTAAGAAGTCGGTTGTTTTTTTTTTTGTAAAAGAGTTATTATTTTGCATTTTTTAGTTTTTTCGTATGTAAAGAAAGCCTTCCAAAACTTCAAAGACTCATTGGAATTGGTTAACAATTGCTAAAGAAGTGGTTTCAAAGCATTGGGCGAATAAAAAACTTTTTTACAAAAAAAAACAACCGACTTCTTAAAAAAACACTAACAGGTGCAAAATAACTCCAGTTTCGGAAGTCTGTGGCTTTGGTGGTTTTGTTTGGTTCATTATTGGCCACCGATTGTGCATTTTTTAGTTTTTTCGTATGTAAAGAAAGTCTTCCAAAACTTCAAAGACTCGTTGGAATTGGTTAACAATTGCTAAAGAAGTGGTTTCTAAGCATAAATCTGTACATCTCTTCCGGGCCCCTTTTAAAATAGAAGGGAGTAATGTTATGTTATGGAAATACAAAAACTCTGCATAGAGATCTGACTGTAACAATCGCGAATAATTTGCTGTTATGCGTTGAAGAGTCCCGTCGCCTGTCAGTTCCTTGTTCATCAGTTTTTCTTCACAAAATGAAACTTTCTTAATGAAAATGCTTGATTTGTTACTAAAAATACACACGGTATGTGTGTACCTGTATTTTTTGAGGAGTTCCCTCAATTCCTCGAGGATCCCTCATCAGATATGAGTTTTGATACAAATGGGACCAATCTGTTAGTATACCCTTTCAAATAAAAAAAGAATTTTGTATATCGGTTCATAAATGACGGAGTAGGTACTAAGAACCCTAAAAAAAAATACAACCAAATTGAGAACCTCCTCCTTTTTTTTAAGTCGGTTAAAAAAGCCACATTATATTATCGGCATTAGAAAAACCTGTCTAAAATAATTGAAAATTACCAAAATACAGGCTTGGTCTCAATACCTCTTTCTTATGTATTTTCAGAAAGTTTAGAGAAATGGGAACGTCTGACAGTTGCAGACGCCTTAGAACCTGTATCGTTCACAGATGGCGAGATTATTGTCAGACAAGGTGAACCTGGCAACGACTTTTACATAATAGTGGAAGGTAATTTTCTTGTTTACAGTTATAGATTCGACATTCATTCAGGCTATGTTGCGGGGGATTCAGGGACTGAATGGTTGTATGAAACTTCCACACCCTTTAAACCATAAGCAACTCTGCTTGGTGAGAGAAATTAGTATATGTTTCAACCAATGCCGAAATGCAAGAAAGGAACAATAATAATAGAATTTAAGAAATCACTATATCATCAACAGCAGCGCCATTCTGTAAAAATAAATCCGTCAAAATGCAAGTGAGAGGTATATATTCTAAAAAAAAACATTTCTCTGCAGGAACTGCAGTAGTGCTGCAACAAAGAAGTGGCCAGGGCGAAGGTTCTGCAGTAGAAGTTGGTCGGTTGGGGCCTTCAGATTACTTCGGAGAAATAGCATTGTTGCTAGACAGACCACGGGCAGCAACCGTACGCGCCGATGGGTCTCTTAAATGTGTCAAGCTAGATCGTGCCAGGTGAATATGACACAGAAAATATACTTTAGCTTAGCGCTTTACACAGGATGTGGTAGGTGTGCGGTGCGGGAAAGGTGTTTACGTTACATCAAATCGATGATTGAGGAGTGTCATCAGTTCGGCGTCAGCATCGCTGTGTAGACGCACAATATTATTTGGACAGGCCTCTTCAAGCAAAACGCACACGAGATTTGCTACCGAAGATGAGACCTCAAAGCGATCGCCTTAGCGACCTGACGCAAAATAATAAATTTACGAGATGGGAAATCAGATATTGAAAGTTAGTTTAAGTGATTCAAATTATACAACAGCGATTTGGATAGCGATACCTACTGATTCAGTTTAATTTGATATGAATTTAAAAGGACCATGGGCAAATTTGTATAGAACCTGGTCCAACTAAACAATCAACAATGATTAAACGTATGCCACGTAAAAGCTATTATTTAATTCATTCTATTTATCTATTTTAGGAACGCCAGGTTATTTAAAAATACGTACACTGCTGCATAGGCTTTTGATGAAGACTAGCTTACTAGCTAACATCATAAACAACAACTTTTGTTCTACGACTTTAAAATTCCTTTGATTTTATTTTCATACAAAAATAAATATTAAATCAATTATTGCCCGCTTGAATATTACTAACTCGACACGCATCGCATCGAAAGGAAAAATACCAAAATGGCCCTAAATTGTAACTAATACATTGTACATATACCTACAGTACAGTGTACAAACTCTATACTTACATATAGCTGATATAGCGGCACTTTAAGGATTGTGTTTTCTAATGTACTTAGTTACAGCTTTAGGTCTTTACTTTTGAAATGAGTTGGACGTTTTCAAAGATCTCCTATCCTATCTACTTACATAAACATTGTATTACCAGTATTATTCTATTAAATTAAAAGAAGGTTAATAAAGTATTTTTTACAAAGAAAATCATAATCAATGAAATTATTAGGAAACAGTATTGTTTTCACAGTACCTATAGATAACGAATTAAATTGAGATGAACAAAAATAATATTCAGGAGTCCTCGACATGATAAAACGCGTATCATGATCGATAGTATGGAACTATGGACGCATTTTGATACTGCTTTGCGATACGATAATGTGATTTGATACATAATCGCGTCCCATCATCTTTTTCCTATCAATAAGGATGGTATGAAAGGCTACATACATTGTCTAGACAAGTTTTGGACCCTTTGAAGCCTTTCTCCTTTTGTTTCGCGAAAATCTGCGCGATGGGTTCCTCCCGCTGCCATTTAATTTGGCACCTCATAGTTGGTGATACGATTATGTATAATGGAAGAAGGCGTACATGCTGAGGATTCGAATATCTACCCGCTAATCGCTATTACGATTTGGATACATAACACCAAGATGATAAAAGTATTCACAAGGACTCAACGACGCAGCAGCGTTGCTGTCTCCTATTAAGAAAGATAAAAACCAGTTTCTGATACTAATCGTTTTAAATATTATTATCAATCGACACAGTAGGTCGACTCACAAGCCTATATACTGTGTCGATTGATAATATTTTTTTTCTATTTCACTTGCGCTCCAAGACATATTTCAAGGTAGGCTAGTACAAGTCTGTACAAGGGCTCGCTTAAAAACGTGCATGTGTTAGCTCGTAGCAGCAACGAACCGTAATACAATGCTATCTAAATTGCATAAGATATTTGGGAATCGAGTTCCAGTACAATATACTTTTATACGTTATGAGTGTGCTTTTTTTGCAATAATAGTACATTATGATAAAAGTGCGGCAAGTTGATAATTATTACAGCCGAGGCGATATTGTTAGCTACATAAAGCTAAGGCTGTAATTATCAAAGCGCACGTATGTCATACGACGTTTTATAACTTATTTGCGAAGAAATAAATAAAACTCGGACTGCAATTTTCAAATTAAAACAATACAGCGAAAAGATAGAATTTTTACTTGTTCACAAATTAGCGATGCGCGCGCATCAGCACTTGGCACAAAAACAGCCAGTATTACTAATAATTTAAAGTCAATTACTTACGTAATATAGGTACATATTTTTGTTTTTGTTACTTATTGTAGTTTATGGTTGTAATTTATTGTCAAAATTAATTAAATTAACGAATGAAATGCTTATTTTTATGTTTTACCTCCCAAAGTTAATTTTATTCATAAAATGTTGACCACTTTTCTGGCATAAAAACCCTTTTAGAAAGTAAGCTAAGATTTTTAGAAAGTTCCGTTCGTTTAAGACGGAGCATCTTGGTAATGTAAAACGCACGGTTTAGGGTCCATTCACACAAACCGGCTCGGAGAGGAGAGCAGATTCTTATCACGTTGAAAACAGAGTTTTTAGTATTTGTATTAAGGTTTATTTTTGCATGTGCACTGCTTTATTTATTAAGAATGCTTGAAGGCGCTTGGTGTGAAATAATAAGAGGAACTGACCGGCTCCGATCGCGTACTTTTTCTCGATCGTGCAGCCGTTTGGCTCCGATTGCATGCTCTTTAACGCTCGCGCAGCCCATCGGTTCTGATTGCGTGCTCTTTCTCGCTCGTGCAGCCGATCGGCTCCGATTGCGTGCTCTTTCTCGCTCGCGCAGCCAATCGGTTCCGATTGCGTCCGCGCTTCTCTACGCCGACCGCCATTTTGATAGCACAATCCTTTCAACGACCAAGCGACAGCCGGCTCCGAGCGCATATGACCGGCTTCAAGTGCATCCGACGGGCTGCGACTGCTGCGAGCGTATCCGACCGGCTGCGAGCGATTCCGACCGGCTGAGAGCGCATCCGACCGGCTCTGAGCGCATCCGCTTTCAGGTCGCTTCCAGCCGGTCTATGTGAAATAGTTGGCGGCTCCGCTCCGACTCCAAGCGCATACGATCCGGTCTGTGTGAAAAGAAAAATGCGCGCCGATGCTCTCCGAGCCGGTTTGTGTGAACGGACCCTTACCGTGCATTAACGCACAAGTCCGTAATGAGATACATTACGATATTGTAATTGGTGGAATAAGAGACCCTTTAGGAGCAAATGATATACTTAAATCAAATTTTGATGTATTTTTGTGTGATGTTAGTGAACAAGTGCATATGGCAATCGCAATTACATTATTTTTGTTTAATTTTCAGGTTCGAAAGAGTGCTGGGCTTGTGTGCTGACATCTTGAAACGAAATATTGCTCAGTATAACAGTTTTGTGTCGCTGTCTGTATGAAAATAATAGATTAAGAAGCAGAATAGATATTAGTAACGCGAGAAGTGATTATGTCAGTACTTAAGTACTTTTTAATATTTAAAAGAACAAAAACTTGGTTACCACCTTTGTAAATTCGATTAATTTTATAATAATATATACCTTGCCAATGGGAATGTTGAGATGTTGTTTTTATTCAATTTAGTGCTAGTTTTCTAAACATTTAGTCTTTCAGGTCATTTTTCAAGCTAGTCTGCGCGTTAAGGACTTCAAAGGCTATCAACCCTTTCAAGTCGTTAATAGTTTCGATGCTCAGCATATACAGTTTAGACAGGCCAGTTGGTCTAGTAGTTAGTGACCCTGACTGCTATGCCGGAGGTCGTGGGTTCGATTCCCACGCAGGACAAATGTTTGTGTAATGAGCACGATCATTTGTTCTGTGTCTGGGTGTAAATTATCTATACTTATGTATATATTTAGAAATATTTAAGTATGTTTATCAGCTGTTTAGTAAGCTCTCGAGCTTAACTTGGGACTAAATGGCATTGTGTGAAAAGTTGTGGAATATTTATTTATTATTATACCTACCTACTCAGCGAAACATAATTCGTTCATGTGCCTCCAACTCGCATCCGAGTCGTTGCTATGCTTTAATGATTGTTGAAATTATCCTACGTGAAAGGTATTTTCTGTAAAAACAATAGAAGGCAACAAGGAATTTGTTGGAATAGTTAAAAAAAAAAATTGTAATGGACACCCTTGACCTTGGTGGGCGTGTTCTAGGGTAAACACTGGTCCGTGTGGGTGCTTGGGCTTGGCGTTCCCGACTAACGAACTAGGTATAGCGCCGACGACGTGGCGGCGCGTCGTGTTCACGCGCGCCCCTCTTAGACGTCGCGAGGGGAGTCTAACACCTCACTCCCCTCGCTGACTTGGCGAGGCCCGCGGGGCCTGCACCAGTCGGGGGTCGCGGTAGTATCTTCTGTTCCCGTGACCCCCGGCGCAGGTGTGAGAAGGAACACGGGGTGGTTTTTAGTCAGTAAGAGTCTGACATACCCCCCCGCCTCCCCGGGCGGGGGACATCAATGAGGATTTTCCACCCCTCTAAAAAAAAAAGGTTAACCCCCCTGCCTCACCCCACACTCCAACCTGTACGCTTCAGACAGAACGTCTCCCCAATGAACTTAAGGTTTAACTGCCTAGAGTAGGTACCAGTACTGGAACAAACCCGTCAACTGCGGTGGTACACCCGCTCCCTTGAGCTTATTCCAAAGGACATCATATGACACAAGGTCAAACGCCCTTCAGAGATCAAGGAAGCAGGCATGCACCGGAGTAGGTACTTCTATCCTTAGAGTATTGGACGGCCTGCTTGAGACAGAGTATCCCACTTTCAGTGGAAAGTTAAGGCCGAAACCCAAACTGTGCGTCATGTACCTACCTACAGTTATCCATTTATCAAGTTCCTTGTCCAGCGAACCGTCCAACACCTTAGTAATTACAGTGGCCAAGGATATCGGCCTGTAATTTGCCTTATCAGATACATCCCTAGTTTTATTTTTCACGATTGGCACCACTATTGTTTTCAGCATTTCGGGTGGAAGGTATGAGTGGCTAACGCAAAGCGTGAAAAATAGCACCAGTACTCTAGGCAAATGTACAAACCCCGCACACCTAAGGTGCTCAATGCTGAGACCGGTGTGACCCGGAGACTTTCCCTTAGCCATTTTTCTTATTACTTCAACTACATTCTTGGCAGAGAAACGGATCGGCTCATAATCTCGACTAATCTCATCATTGATCACCCCCTGGGCCGGGCCAAGTGGAGATGATACCATAAATCGATCTTAAATATGCGGGCTATAACATACACTCACAGGGCGGCCGCGACCCGGTCCAATCTTCAGCTGTAATGTCTTATTCAAAACCTTTTATTATATAACTTTAAGCCTCTTTAGCCGACTGCGCGAGGCCAAAGAGGGAAATGTGTTAACCAGCCTTTGTATTTATGAGTATGTAATAAGTAGGAATGTTTCTTCGTTTGTGGCGCTCGAGACAGCCCGTGGGTAGTTTATGGTGTAATAGGTATACATAGTTTGGTTCGTCTTATCGAGTGGAGTGCAACATGATTTTATAAGATTTATTAATGGGTTACAAGCACACACTTGGGCCGCTTATATTTTTTCCTCAAACTCTTTTTTTTTTTTTTTACCACGACGGTGGCAAACAAGCTTACGGCCCGCCTGATGGTAAGCGGTTACCGTAGCCTATGGACACTTGCAACACCAGAGGCGCCACACGCGCGTTGCCGACCCTTTAAAAACCTATTTACTCCCCTTTTGAAGAACTCCATACTGTAGCCCTCCGAGAAAACCTCGGCAGGGAGCTCATTCCACAATCCAAGTGTACGCGGGAGGAAATTCTTCTGAAACCGCACTGTACGGGACCATTTCGGCTCCAGTGTGTGAGCATGAACTCCCTGTCGACGGCGAGCGGTGCGATGATAGAAAGTGGCCGTGGGCATCATATCAAACAATTCCTCGGAGCACAACCCATTATACAACCGGTAGAACACACATAGGGAGGCAAAGTCTCTCCTAAGACTTAGGGGCTCAATACCGCTTGTGAGTACGGGATCGTCGACGAGTCTCACAGTTCGCTTTTGAACCGAGTCAAGGGGCCCAAGCTGGTATCCAGGTGCTCCCGCCCAGAGATGACAGCAGTACTCCATATGGGGCCGAATCTGCGACTTGTATAGCAGTAGTCTTTGCCCCGCCCCGGTGTGAAGTACCGCTTCGCTCTATTAAGCACACCGAGTTTTTTGGATGCCAGCTTGGCCTTGTCTTCCAAGTGACTTCGGAACTGAACGTCGCTGGAAATGTCGACACCAAGGATCCCTATACTCTTACTGATGGTAAGGGTTGTGCCCTGGAATTGTGAGGCCACAGTAAATGGAGCTTGGTTGCTTCAAACCTATCGAGTTGGATATCAAAATTATAGGATTTGACAATGGGAATGATAAATGCAAAATATGTACAGGCTGTTTTTTTTTAACTTCACCAGCACTGTCAATTAAGTTAGATAGAAAAAGCTTTGTCTATTTTCAAAAGAAAAGAGACAAAAGTGGTTTTACGAAAATTCGCTTTCGCCAAGCTCTGGTATCATCTGCCTGACATTTTCCTAACAAGGTTGGCCGGGTCGGCTTCTAGTTTAAATGGATGCAGCTGTTTGAATGGACCAATGGTTTACATGGAGCGACTGCCTGTCGGACCTCCAGTTACTGGGTAACATGATACCCCTTGGCTTACCCCTTGGTTAAACTGGTTGTCAGATTTAAGTACGGGCTTTTGACTATCTGTACAAATGACAGCCGGGACCATCGGCTTTACGTTTAGTGCTTTCCGAGCCACGAAGGAGTAGGTAATGAATGACCATTCACCATTGACCACCCATGCACGGATCAGCCTCGTCAAGCGTAACTTAACCCTCGATCCGTGAGGCCGTTATTATTTAGCCACACCTCGCCAAGCTCTGGAACTGAACATACAAAATTACGCCAAAGAAGTAGGTATAACTTCTAACGCGTAAGTTCACGCATACTTTTTATCGGTAGACATTCGTAATCCTTGGTTGGCTGTGCTGTCTGTGACATGGACATAATAAAAAATGGGAACTGGAAATACTTACAGAAAAAAGATGCATGATACTACAACTCCTTTTGGCACACAAAATGGCAGCCATTACTGGGGTTGTATTGTATTGTATCAACCAAGGAACATAGGTGTTATTTTAACGAAAAGCGATAGGTATGAGTCTAACAAGATATCATGTCAGCGGGGATTTCAATTCGGCGACACTCCACGGGCCACACTTCACAGTACAACATATAGGGATGGAGAAGTGCTGTTTCCCAAAAATTACATTTAGTTTCAAATTAAATAAACAAACAATTGACAGTAAACCTACCTTGTAATTTAAAATGGCGAGTAAACTATTTAACTACCTACAATTTTCACTACGTCACGACAAAATGTTACCTTATAAGCAACTACATAAATGTTGTTGTCTCTTTTATCAAATACGATTTGATTTGATTGAGACAAAACGATATTTCAAATATTCTGTATCACATTTCATTCATATTTGTTTATGCAATAGAATAACGTGGCACCTCCACTCTCCATGAAATCTATCTCAACCTATCTCAACGGAATCGGTATGTAATGTCAGTGTCAAGCAGTCATGTGTCAAAAAGAAGGAAATTATGAAGATGCTAAATATGCTAATGTCAAATTGTTAATCAATTTCTAAATAAATCACCAGGCAGAAAATCCTCGTCGTAAATAAAAAGTATTCCAAATAATACATAATTATTAAGTTACGTAGTCTCAGTAGTCTGTGATCCTCACGAAACCATTGTTAACCCACCGATATCGGATTGAGCTAACAAACTAAATAAATAATAGGTACTCTTTTTGGAAAACCTGCGTTATTAACTGATTGTATTATGGATATTATTGATACAATAAAGAAAGATAAAGCTTATTTGAAATGTAAGCTCATAGTTAAAAGTTGGGAAAAAGACTTCAAGTTAAAGTATAGTCGAACGCCTACGAAGTTCGATATCAAGGAAGCGCCGGCGAAAATTAAATATGCCTATAAGAAATACTTTCAACTTAAGAGCAACGCTCTTGAGAACTCACTGTCGATATGTGATATTGATGATGAGCCTATCATGTCGCCAGAACCAGCACATCAGCTGGAACACACCACCAGTGAGTCAACAAAATGGCAACCAGAGATACCTGCATTACCAAGCGGCCAAGAGTTAGAGAAGTTACTATCAAAATCAGATCTCCAACAAAATACTAAAACGTTAACTCCTTTTACTGAAAATCTATCCAAGAAACTATTCCAGAATAGAAAGTTTTCACTTAGAAACCCAAGGAAGCTTACATTACCCAGATCTCAGTCTATAAGTGAAAACAAGTCCTTTAGTACTGAACTTTTAACACACAGCAGTCAAGAACCTGTACACAATACTACTGATACTGAATTAAATACAAATGCCGACATGCAAAGTTTATTTACAAATTCTGAAGGACCTAATGTGAGTGAAAATATTGCCATGACTAGTTATATATCCAGGAAATCAGACTTTACAGTTAGACCAATGTTAAGACAGGTAAATGGTGCATGGCTTGATAGAGCTACTGGTGTTGTACCAGGAGGCACTAAACATTCAAATAAGCCTGAAAATTTTGGATTAGGAAACATTAAAGTTTTTGATATCAAAGAGAAGCATTGTGACTATGTAGAAAACAGTGAGTCAGAAGATGAAGATATTGTCAATGTTAAGTTGAAACCAGCTTTGAAAAAGCGGATAATAGAAAACATTAGTGTAAAAGATATTAATCACCTGAACTGTAAAAGTCAAAATGATGTTCAACCAGACGTTCCTGGTCAACCAAATATTACACAAATTGGAGTAACAGAGAGAAAGAAGACGACTAAGAATCAACATAAAAATAACATAAGTAATGATAGCAATGTAGAACAACAACCTCTAGATATTCAAGAATATGTTCCTTATGGCTTAGAAAAAGATATACAGCCTCGTCACTTGCAAATAGTCAATGTTCTCAAAATAGTTAACTCTGTTGAAATGGGTGACAATCTTGATGACTCCAAGAAGAGCAATAGTTTAGACAATAAAATCAAGTCGGGAACATTAAATGAGAATTTTGTTAAAATTAATATTGAAAAAAAAGTGTTTGTACGAGGAAAGAAAAATATTAACTACAGCAAGTATAAAAAACAACTGTGGAAAACTAAGAAGAGTCTTCATGGTGGTATGGAATTTCCTGAGTCTGGTAAGATTGCATGTTTTAAGTGTGGAGAAACTGGGCACATGGCTAGGTACTGTAGATCACATAAAGGAGAAACACTCTTACCATTAGATAGTTACAATGAAAATGATATTCCTACTTTAGAAGATATGCAAAAGTATGCATCTGAACCAGGAAGCAGCAATCAATCTATAACTGACCAATTACATGAATCTATGTTTGAATCTACTTTTGAACCTAGTCAAATTCCTGATTATTTTATGAAAATGCTAGATAAACCTACAGATGATGATGGCAATGGCATCAAACCACTTTACAATAATTATGAGGAAAATATTTCAATTGATTTAAAGAATGCTCTTGATAAATTTGGCCATCAATCATTTCGCCCTGGACAGGAGAATGCCATTAAGCGAATATTATGTGGAAAATCTACTTTACTCATATTGTCTACAGGAGGTGGAAAATCGCTTTGTTATCAACTTCCTGCTTATCTCTACAGTCAACATTATAAATGTATTACATTAGTAATTTCTCCATTAGTTTCTCTTATGGAGGATCAAGTGTTAAATGTCCCAGAATTCATAAAGGCAGGTTGTTACCATACAAATCAATCTCAGACTCAAAGAGGTAAAATCTTGCAGTGTTTGAAGGATGGGTTGTTAAATATCCTTCTCATGTCTCCCGAAGCCTTGTTAGCAGGTGACTCATCAAATGGATTATCTGGATTATTCAAATATCTGCCTCCAATCGCTTTTGCGTGTATAGATGAGGCACACTGTGTATCACAATGGAGTCACAACTTTAGACCAAGTTATCTTATGATTTGCCGGGTTCTAAGAGAAAAATTAAAAGTCAATTGTATTCTGGGATTAACTGCAACTGCAAGCCAGACAACTATTAGAAGTATTATCAGTCATATCAATATCACTGATGGGATAAATGGAGTTATTAGGAATCCAGCCCTGCCTGATAACCTATGGCTATCCGTTTCTATTGAAAAAGAAAAAGATAAAGCTTTGGTGTCATACTTGTTATCGGAACAAATAATACAATTTAATGCTATAATAGTATATTGCATAAGGAGAGATGAATGTGAAAGGGTTGCAGCTGTGTTAAGAGCCTGTCTCCAAGAAACTGGCAAAGTCAACATGGAAAGTAAAAAGAATAAAAGAAAAAGAATGTCTTACATTGCAGAAGCTTACCATGCTGGCATGTCTGCTGCACAGAGGAAAAAAATACAAACACATTTCATGAATGGCACACTAAGAATAATAGTTGCAACAGTTGCATTTGGTATGGGCATAAACAAATCAGATATTAGATGTATTATTCATTATAACATGCCCAGCAGTTTTGAATCTTATGTGCAAGAAGTTGGAAGAGCCGGCAGGGATGGCCAACTTGCACGCTGTCACATAATTTTAAGTAATGGTAGTTGTGACAAAAATGAACTTTTAAAGCACATACATGCCAACTCAATTGATAGACCTACAATTAGAAAGTTACTTTCAAAGTTGTTTATTCCTTGTGAATGTACTAAAAGTGTCAAAACTCCATCACAAAACTGTTGTAAGGGTCATGAGGTGGGAATCCCTTCTGATGCAACAGTAGAAGAACTAGATTTGCCTTCTGAAAACATTGCTACTCTGTTATGTTATGTTGAACTTCATCCTAAACAGTACATTAAATTTCTTAATAATGCTTACATAAACTGTAAAATTTCTTCATATGGAGGTCCTAAAAAAATACATGAGGCAGCAAAGTTGTGTCGACCTCTGGCTATGGCACTTTTAATAGAGAATAAAAGAGACCCTGGAATTATGACTAGCAGTGTTCTAGAATTTAATGTTATAGATGTAGCAGCAGCTATAGGCTGGGAAAGTGGTGTAACGAAGTACCAATTAAAAAATTTAGAGTGGAATACTGAATCAGGGACTTCGCAAAGATCTCATTTAAAAGTAGAGTTTAATACTCTTGGTTTTAGAATCAGAGCTAGAGGAGATCTCAATCCATCAGAACTTGACAGTATTTTGGATGATTTACATGGTTCTGTCGTTTCTCAAGAAAAGGCGCGGTTGTATCAGTTAGAAGAATGTAATATAGCTTTCCACAAGATAGGAAATTATTCGTTGGAAAATATACAGCTATCTAACGACACTATCTTAAAAATTTCTAATGATTTAAAAAGTACTATAAGAAACTACTTCGAAAGAGATAATTTGCCAGCTCATATGACTTTAGAAGAAAGACCTTTGGATGTGGAGAGAGTCATATCAGATGTTCGATCTATCATATGTATCTACAAAGATTGTAATTTTACTGGGAGAAGTATAGCTAGAATATTTCAAGGAATCTCATCACCAAATTATCCTGCCATTGTGTGGGGTAGATGTAAATTTTGGAGGTCTCATTTACACGAAGATTTTAATGGATTAGTTAAAATAGCGACTCAACAAATAATTCAAATGAAAATGTAACGTACTTACATAACAGTAGGTTACATTTTCATTGCGTTTTCAATAATACTTAGTTACGGTACCTGCCGACTTTGCCGCGAATATTTGGGTACCTATGCGAAATTAGCTGCATATTCGTGCATAATAAACCAAGACTGTCTTATTCTAAAAGTAGTATTGGTCATTACTCTCAAATTCAGACTAACCTAATCAGCCCCAGCTTCAATCTGGATGATCCGTGTAGATACTGGCAGGCAAGTATAGTAGGCACAGTCAGGAACACACGCCCATTAACACTAGTTTTAAAGTCATACGTTGATAGCTAAACTTAGTGTACCTACACGTCAAGCTATACATTTCCGGTTTAAGCTGATCTCGCATTTTACGCAAATCTTATACAATACCAGATCAGCTTATACTAGAAATTTATAGCCCGACGATGCGACAGATGTAGGTAGCCCCATCAGGATACCCACATCTGTCAAATTTCGTTGATGGTTTTTCAACTTTTTGACAAACAAAATAAGGTAAGTACAGACGCCAGCACATCAAGTTACCCCAATGTGACAAATTTCTTTGATCGTTTTTCAACTGGGAAATCATATCAATTGGGAAAATTTGGCACATTGAGGTAACTTGACGTGCTGGCGTCTGTACTTAGCTTGATGTGCTGGGGCCTGTACCTACTTACCTCATAAGCATTAAACATTCGTGAATCTGGATGTTTAATTATAAGTATTTAGGCTCCTGAATTAAGGGGGATGTGACAGGGTACCTATCTAGCCCGCGAGATTTGATGGCTTATCTGAGTTATAATAATTAAAGTCATGAATACAACCCTGTAAGTTAATTTTTGACGTGACAACGTCTTATAAATTGGTTTGCCGGGTGACACTTCAAGAAACTGCGTTACGCTCCGCTCACGTTATGCGCTCACAATGAGAGCGAGTGAGAGGCACGCGTCCCTTCCACTCGGGCATGGTTAGCCCGCCTAAGAGCGAGAGAGACAGACATAAATTATTTTACCACTCAAAGTCGTTGTCACGTAAAACTTTCGCCCGTATACCGACTTTACAGGCAACCAATTTTTTTTTTATCCCATTAAATTACTTATTTATGAAATAGCCAATCAATGGGATTATATGAACTTAGAGGGTTGTCTTAATAATTATAATCCTGTAAACACGTACGTCTTATTTCGCGGCCTACCCTGGCACATCCACCTAAGGGCCGTCGCAGACCTGGCGAAGCGCAGTAACGCGCGTTCTTCCATGCTTAATAAATTTCACCGTTGCGTCTCTCAAAACAAAGTCGGAAATAACCGCACCCCGCGCACTAGACGGCCACGACCACGACCAGTGGCCGCAACGATCAGATGTACCTACTAAAGAAACCATATAAACGTCGCGCACAATGCGCAACGCCGTCTTAGTGCGCGAGGGGCCTAAAACTTCAATCGGCATGGACGCTTTCGGAGTAAGGAACGTTTATATTTATTTTCAACTCTTTTTCAAGCACAACAGAGTTGATAATTGTTTATCCGCAAAAACCGCGCTGCGCTGCGCCAAATGGGTGACATTTCAAATCGATTGCACGGTAATTATAAATGCCTACAGCCGCGCGGTGCGTAAACATGCGATAGGGCTGCCCGCCTCCAGCATTTTAATTACATTGCCTACTTACTTTGTGTTTTTTCCATTTAGTTGTGATTGTAAATGTAGGTACTTTTTATATAAACAAATAAAATACTTTGTGAATTGTATAGGATTTGATTAAAAACCATATTTATGTTTGACACACATTTTTACGAGTCTTATCTTTCAGAGTTTTCAGGTACTTAATCTAAAAAAAGTTGTCTCCTGGATGCGTTATTGACATAAAGTTGTACTTTGTTGTTTGTTGTACTGTCTGCATGCCGAGATCGAGGCGCGTAGGTATACTCGCGCTTCGTCAGTTTGTATGAACTTGGAATACTGTGTGATAATATTATTACTGTGCCGATAGACTAAGTCAGCCACGTGATTATTGTGAAATGTTGACTCAGATGATTTTTGAATTTTCTTTTTTACGATTAAGTATAATTTGTATTACACAATAGGGTATGTGACTGCCTTTTTATAAATTAGACATCTCAAACTCACAGTCGAAAAAAAATCTTCGTCTAGGTCTTAGACAGAAAATAAATAAGCCTACTTACGTAAGTACCTTCAAAATGCGGAAGCACTTACTTTTGTACTTGACGTCACAAAAAGTAATTAAATAGCCATAGTACATTTTAATAAAAAAAAAATCGTTATTTCACTAATCGTCTTTTCAAATAACATATTAGGTAATCGGCAGTCAAATATCCCTATCCCTTGATTTTTGTTTGATAGGTCACATTATTTTATTAAGTATTTATTATTATAAGCCATTTCTAGTTTTAAGTAAATGTAAGTACCTAGTTAAAAAATAAAGTTCAATTAGATAAAAAAAAATATTGTTATTCTTATTCTAGTATACCTAAATGAAAATTCTTTCGAGACCATGTCGTTTACTTTTGTAGCAAATACACAAAAACTAGAACCCTTTGAAGCACCGAAGCCGACGTGGAAGCCAAACACATGGGTAAAACTTGTGCGAAAATCATTTGATCTGTCGTAACCAGAGAAGTACCTACACTTCGTCATGGAAAATCTGGATGGATTGTAAAAAAAAAACGAGCAGCTTACGTTACTTATTTTACTTCACGATCGGTATGACGGACTACCTCGTTGGTCTAGTAGGCGCAAGTACTACTCTTGAGCATGAGTTCCCGGGTTAGGCAAAGCTAGGGTTTGGGAATTCCCGACAAGACGAGGGACGTGAGACAGCCTACAATCTAAGCCCCGGGTCTTGGAGACTTAAAAGTGATATTAGTTAAAAAAAACTACTTAACCTTTTGGGGTTTAATGAATTAATTGGGATTACGTAGGTACCCACAGGGTACTCAACAGGAGCCTATTAGCGTGCTGCCGCTGTTTGTGTGTCTGTCACAGGACTATATTTTTAACAATAACAGATAGATATTTTCTTTTATTTTCATATAATAGTTCTAATTTGTTTAATATAATAACTTGTAGGTATTTGGTTTTAAATTTTATTAGGAGGTCGACTGTACTATGACGAAATTGGAGTAGGTATCTGTGTAGGTACCAACGGTGAATCTGGAGTACCTACGTACGTCGTGTTCGAAATGCGACGAATACAGAAAATACTGTTTAAATAGTTTGTGCCCTAGTTAATTTTTGCTCCAGAACTTTTGGTTAAATCTATACATATAATAAAACAGTAACGACAGAAAAACTGTACATTGAGAATTTTCAAGAAAAAATAAGTGGGTTTTGTTAGAAAAACGTAACTGGTGACAAAAAGTGACTTTTTAGAATTTTTGTCTGTTTGTCTGTTTATCTGTTTGTCTGTTTGTCTGTATGTATGTCCGGGGTGAACTCAAAAAGTACTGCATGGATTTACTTCAAATTTTGCATGAATATTACTAAGAGGTCGGGTCAACACATAGGCTATATATTATCACGCTATCGCCTACGGGGGAGGAGCAGTGAATCTTTATTCTTCTTACTCATTCTGTGGAAGCGTGTAATCAAAGGACGCATATTTAAATGTTGGTTTTGAGTAAGCTATGCTATTATCTAGCTTTACACTCTAAAAACTTTGCCATTTAAGTAACTTTGGCAGAGAAACATAGTTTAATGAGTGTTAGTAGTATAAAGACAATTTGGAATCAGCGCCATCTATGAGAATGTATAAAAATCAAATCAAGAAACACATGAACACTTTTTGAAAATTAATTTAAATTTTGATCGTGTTGGTGAGGTTAGTAGTTAGTTATTCTTTAAATTCATAGATGGCATTGTGCATTTTTTTCATCTACATATAATAAAATAAAACAGTAATGAAAGAAAAACTGTACATTGAGAATTTTCAAGAAAAAATAAGTGGGTTTTGTTAGAAAAACGTAACTGGTGACAAAAAGTGACTTTTTGGAATTTTTGTCTGTTTGTCTGTTTGCTATCACCTACGGGGGAGGAGCAGAGAATCTTTATTCTTCTAACTCATTCTGTGGAAGCGTGTAATCAAAGTACGCATATTTAAATGTTGGTTTTGAGTAAGCTATGCTATTATCTAGCTTTACACTATAAAAACTACGCTATTTAAGTAACTTTGGCAGAGAAACAAAGTTTAATGAATGTTAGTAGCATAAAGACAATTTGAAATCAGGGCCATCTATGAGAATGTATAAAAATCAAATCAAGTAACACATAAACACTCTTTGAAAATTAATTTAAATTTTGATCGTGTTGATGAGGTTAGTAGTTAGTTATTCTTAAAATTCATAGATGGCATTGTGCATTTTTTTCATAAAAGTTGTATCGTATAATTCGTTTTGACAAATTGAAGTTCCAACAAAACCCTCAAAATCTTGAGCAGAGTTCGGATCGTATTCGGTTTTCAAAAGGAAGGCAGTTGACGCCGTGAACAGAACCCTGCAGGGCATCTGCAGGAACGAACATTTGATGGGTAGTGTCACAGTTCTGCTCAGTGGCGATTTCAGGCAAACGCTTCCCGAGTTGACGCGGGGATCGAGGGCTGACGAGATGAATGCTTCGGTGAAACGATCTTCGTTGTGGTCACAAGTTCGTACGCTGCGCTTGACCATTAATATAAGAGCTCGGCTCAGCGGCATTGCACGCGCTCAAGAATTCTCCGATGTCTTCTAAGTCTTGGCAAAGGCACTTTACCAGAAGAGAGAAGTGGACAGGCGGTGCTTTCAGAGTCTCTCGGTAGAGTGGTATCCAGCTTCGAAGAACTCATTCGCTGTGTGTACGTGGACATCAGTCGTATAGCGCACCAGCAGAATTCGTGTGAGAGGGCCATTTTGGCGCCCAAAAATGATCATGCTGCAGCAATTAACGAATGCATTCTCTCGGACATTGAGGGGAATGAAGTGGTCTATTCGTCGATAAGCACTGTCGTCGACCAAGATGACGCCACACATTATCCCGTGGAATTTTTGAACTTCCTGTCAGCAAGTTCACTTCCAGCGCATACCATCAAGCTGAATGAAGGTCGGCGTCCCGATTATGCTTTTTAGGAACAAATCTCCTCCAAAGTTGTGTAACGGGTGGTGCCTTAAAGTCATCTCTCTCTACAGACACCATTGAGGTGGAAATTATTACGGGCTGTGGCGTCGGCAAGGCAGTATTTATACAACGCATTCCCCTTATACTTCATAGCTTCCCGATCCAGTTCGAGCGCGTACAGTTCCCCGTGAGTGTTTGCTTAGTGATGACAATCAATAAATCGCAGGATACTCAGAGCAGCGGGTGTAGATCTCAGGACGAGTTGCTTCTCACACGGGCACCTGTACGTCGCTTGCTCCCGCGCCACCAGTCCTGACTATCTTTACATTTTGGCTCCTGGCAGTATAATTATCAACGTAGTTTATAGGGAAGTGTTATAAGGTCCTTTGAACGTATTTTTAACCGACTTAAAAAAAAGAGGAGGTTCTCAATTCGACGGTGTTTTTTTTTGTGTGTTTAATTTCGTGAAGAAAAACTGATGAAGAAGACAGGCGATGGAACTCTTCAATGCATAACAACAAATTACTCGCAATAGCTACAGTCACATGTCTGTGCATGGTTTATGTATTTCCCATAACATTACGCCTGTCTATTTTAAAAGGTTTAGGAAGAACTTCTTTTGCAATTGTTAACCGATTTCAATGATTCTTTCAAGTTTTGAAAGACTTTCTTTACATACAAAGAAACTAAAAATTGCAAGATAAAAAAAAAATTACAAAAAATCTCTCTTCATGTAACTTATATTTTAATGCTATTTTAAAAGTTGCAAACTTATAATGCTATAGCGACACTGGAATCTTAGGTAGGTATATTTGGTGCTGTAGAACCTTCACGCAGACGACGTCTCGGGCAGCAGCTAGTAATATAATAAATAAATAATTATTCTACAACTACTTAGCAACGCCACTGCTTTTAAGTCTATCTGTATAGTTAATTCTAGCCTTGATCTTGTTGTAGACAACAACTGAGTCTCGAACCAATCAGGAGACTTCAAGCAAGGAACTCCATTCGTTCAATTATATACATCTACACTAATATTATATAAAGAGGAAAAAATTGTGTGTGTGTGTATGTTTGTAATGAATAAACTCAAGAACTACTGTGCCAATTTCAAAATTCTTTGACCATTGGAAAGCTACATTCACCTTGAATAACATCGGCTACTTTTTATCCCTGAATTCCCACGGGAACTACGCGGGTGAAACCGCGTGACGTCTGCTAGTACTTAATAAAGAAACTTCAGTCTATGATTATTACATAAGTATTTATTTTGTAAGCAATAAGTTTGTGTAATTATAGTTAGAATTAGTGCAAAGCTTCAGCTCAGGTTACTTAATTATATTAATTATATAATAATAATTCAAACACAGTGGTGGTAGGTACCTAATTACTAAACTGACTTACTAAATTTAGTATTACTGTATTATTGCTTTACCGCCGCATAAGCTCCAATCAATCGAAATTATTAATATTTTTAGGATGTATTGCAAAATACAATGCAAATAAATGTGGCTCAAAACCTCAATGTGAAAGTGTGAATATTCTATGGGATTTTTAAGAGTTCTTTATCTAGTTTAAGAAAATAATATCACATAAGGTTAGTATAGAGAAATACTTTTATGTAGGTATAAATTTTTCGCAAATTCGGTTCCAGGCCATTTTCCACATCTATTACTGCTCGGTGTTTAATATGTAAAAGCTAAGAGTAACATTTTTTTGAAGTTACTAATACACTTCAATCTTCCTCATTTTCTAAATTGATGTGACTGCCAAATTTTCCATATAACTGAGCTTTCAATTCACTCATTTGAGATTTGATCTCCTCACATTGGCTTGCAAGGTCATTTATTTCAGAAACTTTTCTTGATTTGGCCTCATCTAACGATTTCTGGAAATAAAATAACAATGATATATTTATTTGACATAAAAACAAAAGTACACAGATAACAGAGTAAACTAAATTAAGTGTACAAAATAACAAATTAAACCTTGTTATAGGGGTCATAATTGCAACATTAAAACATTGCTTTTAACCCCTATAACAATGAAAATAAGGTGGAGAGTTGCCCATAAGAATTTTGAAAAAATAGATATTTCAAGCAATACAACTGTAATTAAAACCTACCTAACTGCTAGTACATAAAAATGATTTAAAAACAAATTTAGTTTTGAAATGGGAGGATGATCTAAAAAATTACCTTAGAACCCTTTTGTTTAGGAGTAGCAGCAGACAGAAGACAGTGGAAAGTAGAGATGCGAAATGTAGCTCAGTGAAAAGAAAAGAGACATACGGCTCTTTTGATCAAAAGAACTATATCACTCTTTTAGCTCTTTAGCTCACTAAATAACTCTTTTAACTCTTCGGCTCAATTGATTCACTTGCGAAGTTGCGAGCTACAGATCAAATTGAGCCGCGTCACTTTACGCAAGTCAAACGAGACAAATAGCTCAATGGCTCTTTCAAATCTTTGAAGTTCTTTAACTCATTTCACTGAGTTGCGACTGTTGCGAGCCATAAATAAAATTAGATTCATTGGGTTGTTTTGTTCTTATTACAAATAAATAAAATTATGAAAGCCAATATGCAATAAAGCATTTTTCTAAAACAATGACGATAAGAGTTATTTTACAATGACGTATTGAGCCGAAGAGTCAGTCAGTCAGCGACATGCGAAATCGTTCTCCTGTTCGTCGGGGAAGTTCCGGAATTGTCGGATGTCGCTAATGTCGGCGTTTCGTCGGTAACACTCGTCGTAACTCACAAAGCCACAGAGTGATGAGTAGTAATAGAGTATAGAGACAAGTCAAAGAGCCATTGAGCTAAATGAACTACTGAGCTATTCCGTTAATGACTGAGCTACTGAGAGCTAGATTAAAATTAAAGAGCTAGTTCAATTTTATCTCTCATTCGCGAGCTACCCATCTCTAGTGGAAAGAGTTGGAGGAGGCCTTTGCCATAAAGCACACCAAAATACACAATGTTTTGTAATAGGTAGGTACCTACTAGTGAATGTTCTTATAAAGTTATATTCACAATTTTCACGTTTCGGAAAACAAAGGCTTAATTTACATTTTCATCTAAGTTATTATTATAAAATGAACATTAATAATTATAATCAAGTCTTGAGATGATTTTTGAGAAAAGTTGTATTTTCATTCTATTACTCTAATTAGCTTTTGTAACAGTGTAGTGTAATTTATGTACCTAAACGTTTTATTAGTATATAAGCGATTTGGTGTTAACTGTAAGCTTATATTTAATGAATACTTAAATGATTATTAAAGACAATAGCACAGGCTGTCATACTAACCAAAGTGTCTTCAAGCCCTTGACAAATGAAAATTTCCCCAATGAGGTAGGGGATTTTTTCACCATCATCGGCAAGACTAAGCTCTTCTACAGCTTCTTCTAAATTCTTCATATCATTTTGTTTCAGTTTGAGTTCTTCTTTGAAATCGTCTACTTTGGCGTTTAGTCGAGCAAATTTGTTTATTTTCTGCTGATCTTCAAACGAAATGTGAACATCAGAGTCCTAGAAACATACAAACTACATAAAATATCGTCTTATGGCAGTAAAATCATGAATCAATTATTGTGCAGTTCAACGAAGTGAGGTTATGCTGTTATGATAACCTCGCTAGATTGAAAACTATTACTTACTGGTTGAAAAGTGCCTTTTCCGGAAGTAGCCATTGCTTGTAATATTGCAATGATTAAATATTGAAGAAAGTTTTACGTACGGACGTAAAACTCTACCTTTTGAAATTATAAAACACTTTCGTCTACACTAAGTACTAACAAATTCATTCGTGACTGTCACAATGTCACTACTGTCAGTGATTGACACTTTGACAGTGGTTGATTTTTTTTTTTTAGTTCCTGACGGAACAGGCTAAGGTCTGAGACCATGCTACCTAGTCATCTGTTAACATTTTTCTTGAATGATAGATCCAGTTCAATAGGGAATATGCATGTAATTTTAATTTGGTTCGAATATTTTTTTCCCCTATCTTTAATGGCAGAAAATATGAACTAAATCATTAATTTACTTTTTAATAGCGTCATAATTATTTAAAATAATAAATTAAATTGCGAATTAAGCGCGGAAAATTCAAATTTGTGAAACGCATCACCATTGGTTATAACGAAACGTGACGTCAAATACTACGACGACTAGACAAATTACGCCTACAAAACAGTATTGGATTGGACTTTTTATAGGAAATTATAATTTTATTATTGCCGTGTGTGTTGTGAATTAATTTAATGTTTAACTGTAATTTTAGCTTCATAGTGAAGTTATAAAACATTTAAGAAAATGACTGAAAGTGGTTTTGTATAAGCACAATCTGATAATGTTTTTGCATTCGGGTAGGCAAAGAATACCTGTAAACTGGTTTTTGAGATTTTTTCATGGTGAAATGGTTAGAAGAACGAAAACACCCAAAGTAATAGTAGGATAATAGTAAATGACGTCATCGCAATGGCGCGCGAACATTGTATTTTAAATACTTTTTAAGCTTTATTACTGCATTTTTAAACATGTTTATATTTTTTTACTATGTTAAAACGTTGTAAACAGTAAATTAAAAATATAAAAAAAAAACATGCATGTATATTGTGTATTGATATCAAATACTTAGTCATTTTACCTTTTTTGTGCAAAGTTATAATAAAAAAGAAATCCAGTTTTATTTAAAACTAGCTTGTGCCCGCGGCTTCGCCCGCGTGGATCTCGAACTTCCGTCCCCTATGTTTTCCCTTTAAGGGTTGAATTTTCAAAAATCGTTTCTATGGAAGACTTACTCTTCACTAAGAACACCTCTTCAAGTTTCATGTCTCTAATACCAGCGGTTGGGGCTGTGCGTTGATATATAAACGTAATAATTTTAGCATAATACTTCCGGATTAGGGCATGCTATCCGGATATCCGGATATCCGCCAAATAAAATATCCGGATATCAATTGCATATATTGATAATACGAATAAAATGGATAATTTTTGGTTTATTACTTTTACGTATTTGAACATATAATAATTATATTTTGCACAATTATTGGAGTATTTTTGGTAATTGGCAACATTTAACTGCATACCACTGCTTTGTTCGCCATTGCGCGCGGCTCTTCTAAGTGAAACTTGTACTGACGTGTTCGTTTATGTTGTGTCGTTGTGTGTGGACTTGTGGTCTTACAGTTTGCTGATGTATATGGGCTGGATTTTGAAAGAGACGTGGTAGTCCTACAACATTGCACAACAAACAAATACCTTGCCAATTATTAAAATGAGGTTACAGTTTGGTTATCTTAAAATATTAATTTTAAAAACATAGAGGTTACTGAAACAGATCCGCTGCCTTATTCTAAACCGTTCGATTGGTTTCCGTGTCGGTAAGGAACCGTTTTCGACAATCTCATTTCCGAGCCGAAGAACTGCCAAAACGCTATTTACAGATCCGAACGGATACGTTTTTTTTTTCTATACGATTGATCATTGTATTTATGGGGAACGCTACAAAATGGTAGTAAAAAGATCAGCGTGGTAGAAAATTTAAAGTAGTAAATAAAATTGGTTTATTTGAATGTTTCGATCCGTTTAATTATAGAATATACAGCTAGTAATTTAATAGACAGCAAACAGTACAAAATAATTTTATTATTAATCAAACAAACTTTATTTCGAATAAACTTGCTTTTTAAACAGCCGTGGCAATGCCAGTTTGACAGACTTTGCAGAAAAAGTTTAAAAAGTAAAAAAGTTTTTATTTGAAATAAAACTATTGATTTCTTTTTATTAGGTATAACTTTGCTTAAAAAAGGCTAAATGACTGTAAGTATTTGATATCAATACACCAATCTTGCTATTTGCTCATTGTCAAACAATAACACGTACAACTATACGAATAACTACATAATTACACTTCGAATTTATGTAAATGCGAAAGTATCAATGAAATACGGTCAATACAATAATAAAACTTCATTTACTTAAAAGTGCAGTGTTTTAAAGGTTTACAGTGTTTATATTTCTCTGAAATAACCTGGATTTATGAAAAATAAATCGTTTAAATTTTGTTTGGTATGGCTCCCGATAGCAAATAGCTGTCGGAAAGATTTGAGTCTTCTTATCGAATTTGAACTGTCAAAAAAAATCGGTTTCGGATTTTGTGAATTGCGTTTGGATGACATCTTCGACATCTTAGACGTTCGATTCGGTACGGAATCTAGTCGAATGGTTCTGAATAAGCCAGCCGATCTCATTATGACGATAGTCATTAATTATTTTAATTTTTTTTACTAATGAGTACACAAAGTTTATAAAAAATTTGCCTTCAAAAATTGTTACATTATGTTCAATTTTATGATTTGTTTCTTTGCCTAGTTAGGTTGATTTTTTTATTTTGCCAAGATTTGTTAAGACTGATTGTGATTACTGATGATATTGTGGTTAAATAGTTTTAAATATTACTTTGAAACACAGAGGTTATTTATATAGATTTGATCTCATTATGATGACAGTCATTTATTATTTCATAGTTTTACTTATAAATAAGATTTTTTACTAATGAAAGAACTTTAACAAAAAACGTTTCTTTAAAAATTAATACAAGATGTTATATTGTGTAAAATTTTATGACTTGTTTCGTTGCCTAATTAGGTTGCTTATTTTATTTTGTCATGCATGGTTCGTTATACTGATAATATAAATGATGATTGATGATATTCTGGTCAAATTTTATTTTTTTCTTTCCTATCCAAATTATCCGTATTATCCGGATTTATCCGGATAACGTTATTCAAGTATCCAAATTATCCGAATACTAAAATGAGCGGATAATTGCATGCCCTATTCCGGATAGACTACTTTCAAAGTTGATCCTTCCGATATGTATGCATAAAGATTTCTGGAACTACTGACCCGGGAAAGAGCGCTGTACAACTGACCATGTGTAAAACAACTGATACTAAGATCAACCTGCCCAGGCGTATTGATTACCTACAACCGTACCAAGTATGGTTAAAATCCCTATAATAGTTTTTGAACTATGCGTGCACATACAGACAGAAAGACAAAACATTCACTAATTGCATTTTTGGCATCAGTATCGATCACCAATCATCCTCCAATATTAATTTTAAATAGATACTCAATGTGCATAATTATCTTCGTAGTGTGTGATAGTCCATTGAATTGTATGGCGAGCGATATTGTATCTTAAGATTAAATATTATAATATCTTAGCCGTGTGCAGCGCCCTTCGGTGAACTCCACTGCGGGTGACGTAACCTACGACAAACTTATTATTTGCGGTTGGTACAGTAGTCGGGTCTAGGGATCGAACCGCAAAATTAAGTTTTTTTTTTATTGTATATACTTTTCCGGGATAAAAAGTACCCAGTGTGGTGCCCAGGATATCAAAGAATAAGTATACCAAGTTTCATCGTAATCGAACCGGTAGTTTTTGCGTGATACCTGAACATACAGACAGACAGACCGACAAAATTTTTTTTAATCAAATTTTTGGGTTCGGTGTCAGTCTAGTAACACCCCCTGCTATTTATTTTTTGATATTTTCAATGTACAGAAATTTTACTTCTACAGATTTATTATAAGTATTTAGAAGATATAGATATAGATATAGATAAAAACTTTTTCCGCCTTGCCAGTTTGACAGAAGGCTGTTTACAAAGCAGGTTTATTCGAAATAAAGTTTGTTTGGTTAATTATAAAATCATTTTGCACCGTTTGCTGTCTATTAGGTTACTAGCTGTATATTCTATAATTAAACGGAACTAAATATACAAATAAACCGCGAAAAAGTTTAAAAAGTAAAAAAGTCTGTCAAACTGGCATTGCCAGTTTGACAGCAGGTTACAAAGCAGGTTTATTCGAAATAAAGTTTGTTTGGTTAATAATAAAATCATTTTGTACCGTTTGCTGTCTATTAAATTACTAGCTGTATATTCTATAATTAAACAGATCGAAACATTCAAATAAACCAATTTTATTTACCACTTTAAATTTTCTACCACGCTGATCTTTTTACTACCATTTTGTAGCGTTCCCCATAAATACAATGATCAATCGTATAGAAAAAAAACTGTATCCGTTCGGATCTGTGAATAGCGTTTTGGCAGTTCTTCGGCTCGGAAATGAGATTGTCGAAAACGGTTCCTTACCGACACGGAAACCAATCGAACGGTTTAGAATAAGGCAGCTGCTGGCTTATTCACAACCATTCGACTAGATTCCGCACCGAATCGAACGTCTAAGATGTCGAAGATGTCATCCAAACGCAATTCACAAATCCGAAACCGCTTTTTTTTGACAAGCCAAATTCGATAAGAAGACTCAAATCTTTCCGACAGCTGTTTGCTATCGGGAGCCATACCGAACAAAATTTAAACGATTTATTTTTCATAAATCCAGGTTATTTCAGAGAAATATAAACACTGTAAACCTTTAAAACACTGCACTTTTAAGTAAATGAAGTTTTATTATTGTATTGACCGTATTTCATTGATACTTTCGCTTTTACATACATTCAAAGTGTAATTATGTAGAACTACATAATTACACTTTGAATTACTTTATTCGTATAGTTGTACCTACGTGTTATTGTTTGACAATAAGCAAATAGCAAGATTTGTGTATTGATATCAAATACTTACAGTCATTTAGAATTTTTAAAGCAAAGTTATAATAAAAGAAATTTTAATCCATAGTTTTATTTCAAATAAAAACTTTTTCCGCATTGCCAGACTGGCAATGCGGAAAAAGTTTAAAAAGTAAAAAAGTCTGTCAAACTGACAATGCCAGTTTGACAAACGGCTGTTTACAAAGCAAGTTTATTCGAAATAAAGTTTATTTGATTAATAATAAAATCATTTTGTACCGTTTGCTGTCTATTAAATTACTAGCTGTATATTCTATAATTAAACGGATCGAAACATTCAAATAAACCAATTTTATTTACTACTTTAAATTTTCTACCACGCTGATCATTTACTACCATTTTGTAGCGTTCCCCATAAATACAATGATCAATCGTATAGAAAAAAAAACGTATCCGTTCGGATCTGTGAATAGCGTTTTGGCAGTTCTTCGGCTCGGAAATGAGATACGAGAAATGAAATGAGAACGGTTTAGAATAAGGCAGCTGCTGCCTTATTCTAAACTGTTCGATTGGTTTCCGTGTCGGTAAGGAACATTTTTCGACAATCTCATTTCCGAGCCGAAGAACTGCCAAAACGTTATTCACAGATCCGAACGGACACGTTTTTTTTTCTATACGATTGATCATTGTATTTATGGGGAACGCTACAAAATGGTAGTAAATGATCAGCGTGGTAGAAAATTTAAAGTAGTAAATAAAATTGGTTTGTTTGAATGTTTCGATCCGTTTAATTATAGAATATACAGCTAGTAATTTAATAGACAGCAAACGGTACAAAATGATTTTATTAATAATCAAACCAACTTTATTTCGAATAAACTTGCTTTGTAAACAGCCGTCTGTCAAACTGGCATTGCGAGTTTGACAGACTTTTTTACTTTTTAATTTTTTTTTTACTTTTTAAACATTGCCAGTCTGGCAATGCGGAAAAAGTTTTTATTTGAAATAAAACTATGGATTTCTTTTTATTATAACTTTGCTTTAAAAAGGCTTAATGACTCTAAGTATTTAATATCAATACACAAATCTTGCTATTTGCTCATTGTCAAACAATAACACGTACAACTATATGAATAAAGTTATTCAAAGTGTAATTATGTAGTTCTACACACTTTGAATTTATGTAAATGCGAAAGTATCAATGAAAACGGTCAATACAATAATAAAACTTCATTTACTTAAAAGTGCAGTTTTTTAAAGGTTTACAGTGTTTATATTTCTCTGAAATAACCTGGATTTATGAAAAATAAATCGTTTAAATTTGGTTCGGTATGGCTCCCGATAGCAAACAGCTGTCGGAAAGATTTAAGTCTTCTTATCGAATTTGAACTGTCAAAAAAAATCGTTTTCGGATTTGTGAATTGCGTTTGGATGACATCTTCGACATCTTAGACGTTCGATTCGGTACGGAATCTAGTCGAATGGTTGTGAATAAGCCAGCTGGTCCGGTGTTAAAGAAACACGTAGGGCCTGTCAGGGTGTGGGGGTTGTTTTCTCTGAGAGAATGATGAAATGTGTAAAAGGTTATGATTGCGTTAGTCCCAGAATTCTTCGGGTGAGAACCAAGGTAGGCTTAAACCGTATCTTTTTTCTGTGCGTTTATGCACCCGATAAGGGAAGCTCCCCCTTAGAGAGAGAAGAATTTTGGGACAGTTTAAGAGATGTTATGAAAGGATGTACCGCAAACGAGAAGATTCTTATGCTTGGAGACTTTAATGGTTGGGTTGGTGTGAAGAGAGATGGGTATGAACAAGTATTAGGTGCATTTGGAGATGATAGAGTGAATGAAAATGGGGTAAGTTTATTAGAAATATCAATATGTATAGAAAAAAGGTTGTGTGTTATGAATACTATGTTTAACCATCGAAAGATTCACAGGTAATAGGTATACGTGGAAAAGGCAAGGTAGTAAAAGTATGATAGATTTTGTGATTATAGATGAGAGGTTAAAGAGTAAAGTTACGGATACAAGAGCTTACCGGGGAGCTACTGTAGGTACTGATCATCATCTGGTAATGTGTCGGGTCAAGTCGGGTGCATGGTTTGTTCAAGCATTGGCGCCATCGAGTTCAAGTACCTGAGACTGCTCTAGAAAGGATAAAAGTAGAAAGACTGGAAGAAGTCAAAGTAAAAGAGGAATATAAGAGGGAAGTAAAAGAAGAGACGGATAAATTATTTGATGAGATGAATGATTATAGTTTAGAAGAAGTATGGGATATTATGAAAGATAGTATGGTGCAAGCGGCTACAAAAGTATGTGGCCTAGCACGAAGGAAATGTGGTAGTAAAACGAATGATTCTTGGGTAGATGGTGAAGTTAAAGAGATTGTGAGAAAGAAGAAAGAGGCCTGGCTTAACCCTAGAAAGATAACCTACGCCTCAGAAGAGGCGCCCGCGTTGGTTTGACATCGCTGTATCTTTCTTATGAGCGCGCATATCTACCTGTCCTTCTAAGTTAGCTCAGCGGACGGTGCACAGCGTCACAGGACGGACATTTTTTACGCAGTAAGTACCATAGTTTTGCAGTTATTATAAAAAATATGTAAAAAAGATATTATTTTTTTATACTACCTATGTTCCTGTAAACAGAAGACTGTTAATTTTGTTGATTTGTCCTAGAGGATTTTTTTATGTTTAATGATTAAAATATATAAAATATTTAACTGACAAAAGTTTTTTATTATTACTTCATTAGCTACATATTAAAACAAATAAGTGAAAAATAGAATAAAATTGGTATTTTATAAAAAAAAAACACAATAATATATCGTACGCCTCCGAAGCGCATGGTTATCTTTTGTGGCCGTCAAAATATGGTTATCTTTCTAGGGTTAACGTGCTAGCCTGTAAGGCCCGAAATAGAGTGAATCTGGCATCAACTGTAAATAGAATAGATGATTTAGAAAGAGTGAATAAAACTTACACCGAAATGAAAGCGAGAGTGAAAGAAGTGGTAAAAAAGAAGAAGGATGAAAAAGATGAAGAGTATAACAGGAAGTTCTCGGATAACTTCAGGGCCAATGTTAAGATGTTTTGGGAACAGGTAAGATTGGCTCGTGGAGTGACAAAACTTCGAGTATGAATATTATAAGAGCAGAGGATGGTTGTTTGATAAGCGAAGAATGTGATGTCTTGGAACGCTGGAAAGGATATTTTGAAAGTTTATTTAGTTTTCAGGATAGTGTGCAAGGAGTGGGTCACTGGGCAGAGGAGAGTGGTGAAAACCCAAACCCGGATGTAGATGAAGAGAACGAAATAGGAATGGATGAGATCGTAAGATCGTTAAGGGAAATGAAAGTTGGAAAAGCTGCAGGGTATGATAGATTGTCCGCTGAAATGCTGAAGGGCGGTGACGGGGTAGTAGCAAGCCTGTTGTGCCGGATCTTTAATATGTGTTGGAGATATGGCCGAGTCCCAGATGACTGGTGCAAGGCTGTAATCGTGCCACTGTATAAAGGAAAAGGCTCATAGCAGGAGTGAAAAACTACCGCGGCATTAGCCTTTTAAGCGTAGTTGGTAAACTGTACGCAAAGGTTTTGATTAAAAGAGTGATCAGACTGACAGACGAGAAATTATGGGACGTGCAGGCAGGGTTTAGAGAGGGAATGGGATGTATGGATCAGATCTTCTCCTTGAGGTGCATAGCCGAAAAATATCTGGCTAAGCAGAAGAAAGTGTATTGTGCTTTCGTTGACTTGGAGAAGGCCTACGATAGTGCGTGGAGGGATGAGCTGTGGTCGACACTATCCATGTATGGTGTGGACTGGTGCTTGGTACGGGCACTGAAATCTTTATATAGGGATTCCAGTGCCTGTGTCAGGATAAACGGGGCATACACAGACTGGTTTAACATCTCTAGGGGAGTTAGACTGGGCTGTATAGCGTCGCCTTGGCTGTTCAACTTAGACATGGATAGTTGTCTGACAAATTTAAAAGAGAGTGAGTGTGGATTGAGGATTAATGAGTTGCCTGTCAAATGCCTCCTCTACGCAGACGATCAAGTTCTTCTTGCATCGTCAGCGGAACAGTTGCAAGACATGGTGACCGAAATGAATGAAGCATATAAGATGAAAGGGATGAATATTAAGTCTTTACCTATGAAATTGCCGTTCTGCAGTAGGTACTGGCCATTTCAAATCAAAATAATTTTTGTTTGGCTAAGTTGTTTTTTCCAAAAGTAGTCATTTGTTTATTGATTAGTGTTACATTTTCATCGCATTTCAGTCTTTTTCGTCATCATGGATACGTTAAAAATTCGAGTAATTATGGAATATGAGTACCGTCGTGGCAACAACGCGGCACAAGCGGCACGCAACATCAACGACGTTTACGGAGCTAACACTACAAACCAACGCACCACCTGTTATTGGTTTGCTCGCTTCCGTTCTGGAAATTTCGACCTGAAAAATGAACCTCGCGGTCGTCCGAAGACTTAGGTCGACAACGACGAATTAAAGGCGATTGTGGAAGCTGATGATACACAATCTACGGCTGAATTAGCAGCAGCTTTCGACGTTAGCGTCAAAACAATATTGGTCCATTTGCGTCAAATTGGCAAGGTTTCTTACCTTGCCAATTCGACTTTGAGCTTGACAAATGGGTGCCCCACGAACTCAATGATTGCGAGCGCGAATTACGCGTCGAGACGCGCCTTGCACTGCTCAACAGACACACAAATGAAGGAATTTTGAACCGCATTGTTACCTGCGATGAAAAATGGATTCTGTTTGATAACCACTAGCGCTCAGCAAGTTGGTTGGATCCTGGTTCAGCACCTAAACAATGCCCTAAACGAAAACTTACTCCTAGAAAAGTGATGGTCACTGTTTGGTGCTCTAGCGCCGGTGTGATTCATCACAGCTTCTTACCAAACGGGGTGAGCATTACTGCAGATGTGTACTGTGAAGAACTGAATACAATGATGGAGAAGCTAGCACATCTCCAACCAGCATTGGTCAATCGCTCGTCTCCGCTGCTCCTGCACGACAACGCGCGACCTCATACTGCACAGCAGACGGTCTCCAAGTTGCAAGAACTGGGGTTGGAAGCTCTCCGTCATCCGCCCGATTCACCAGACCTTGCGCCTACAGACTACTACTTTTCCAGAATTTGGATAACTTCTTGGCGGGAAAAAAATTCAATACCCGAGAGGCAGTACTAAATGCTTTTGAAGAATTTTTTGCCTCCCGTCCAGCTGTTTTCTTTAAGAAGGGCATCAATAAACTGTCACTGCGTTGGCAAAGATGCATGATTGCATGGGTAATTAGGGGACGATGGGGGAATTACGGACGCGGGGTAAATTCGGACAAGCATATATCTACTCAATCCCTGCCCCCCGGGCCCGGCCGTCACAATCACGCGTTAGCTTCAGTCATCTTTAGTGTCCACCAAAAAATCCCGCGGTCAGGTGCGTACACGTTATAAGGTAAGTACAATTTTACAAATTTGGCAATTTTTATCTAATTTTGGTGTTTACTATTTTGAGTGTTAAGCACACAAGGTAAGTGTCCGTAAAAGGTAATATTTTCTTTAGATTGCGTTGCTAATGACGAGTAAATAGCACTATTTTTTGCCTCAAAAAATTTCCTAAGCCCAAAAAAAATATATCGTTGCATTTCTTCAAAGTCATTTGGGTTAATTGCGGACAGAGTACCTGGGGTAAATACGGACGTCCGTAATTACACCGGCTGAACTTATTTGTTCTAATCAGCAATATTTTATTATTTCAGATGCCTTGAAAATATACTAGCACATAAGAACAGGCTTACTCCATTAAATCTTTACAAAGAGAAGATCTGTACAAGCAATCAAAAAGAAAAAGATTACTGTTTGTCATGCAGTAGAGAAGTATGGCAATCCCAAAGCAACCCTTTTCGATCAAGTAAAAATGACAGTGCTAGTACCATCCAGCCAGTGTTGTCTGAGATACTACCAATGAACATATTATTAATTCCGCAGAACCCCAAGGAACATCCCAATCAGTCAAAAAAACATTCCGTCATTTTAGCCAGCACAGCGGAAAAAGTAAACCTAGGAAAAAAAGAAGAAAAGAAATTAGAAAAAAAGATAAAAAGCCTGGAAAAAGAAGAGAACAAAACTACAAATAAGAAACCAAAAAACACTAAAGAAAAACGACCAAAAGGTGAAAAAAACATGTTTTTTTTTTAAACTGTTAAAGAAAAAGATGATTATTTCTGCATTTAATGTCAGGAAAAGTATTTTGACCCACCCATCGAAGACTTGATTATGTGTTCGAAATGCAAGAATTGCGCGTACGAGAATTGCAGTGCTGGGTTTCCGTCAAGGAGCTTCATTTGGTAATTCTGCATGTGAAAATAGATCTCGTCCATAAATACCCCATGTTGTCCGCAATTAACCCAGCACTGGTCCGTAATTACCCCAAGAGCTATGGGTAATTACGGACACATATGTTTTTGTTTTTGGTTAAAATTTAGGAGATATTGATGGATCTCATATAATAATTAATTTTCATTTGAAAGGGATATAATCATACTTTAATAATTAATAAAGACATTCTGATTATTGTTAATAATTTGAGTTTTATTTGAATTTCCGCTAAAGCGTCCGCAATTCCCCCATCGTCCCCTACTTCGATTAATACAAATAAAAAATACATGATTAAATATCGTTTAAATTTTTTTAATACAAAACGGCAATTTCATAGGTAAAAGACCTTTTATAAATGTGAATAAGGCGAAAGTAATGGTGTTTGAAAGAGACGAAAACGTGTCGTTGTGCAATGTGAAAATAAACGTGTGTAATAATATCTGGGAAGTCTGTTTACAAGGGATGGAAAGATTGATGCGGATGTGGAAAGGAGAGTGAATGCAGGAAATAAAGTGAATGGCGCCATACATGGCGTTGTGACCAGCCAGTCGATGTCCGAAAAGGCACGTCTGGCTGTTCACAATGGTGTGCTGGTGCCTGCACTAACGTATGGAAGTGAATGTTGGGCGTGGCAAAAGAGACATGAAAGTAGAATAAATGCTGTAGAAATGCGTTCCTTGCGAAGTATGTGTGGTGTAACAATGAATGACAGATTGAGGAATGATGTGATCATGCATCGTTGTGGTTTGAAAGAAGATGTAGTAACAAACATTGAAAAGACTATGCTTAGATGGTTTGGTCACGTTGAAAGAATGGATGAAAGGCGACTAACGAAAAGTATTTACAAGGCAGATGTAAGTGGGAACGCCGGGAGGGGACGCCCTAGAAGGACATACATATACCTTATTGGTGAGGTTCTTCAGAAAGGTCAGATGCGTAGTACCTACTCGCAACCGGCGTGTGTGTATGACAACATGTATGAATGTAAACGACCGGACCGGTCCGTGTGTGTACAATACTTATTGCAAATAAATGATTATGATTATGAACGAAGCAAAAGAAGTATGTAAGAATCGTAGCATATGGCGCTCTGTAGTTTCTGCCTACCCCCATGGGAAAAAGGCGTGAGTTTATGTATGTATGTATGCTCCGTCGCGTGCCCCCGCGATGGGTTCCGTGGCACGGAGGCAGGCCCCGGTATGTGGGTGCGGGTTCGCCTCCCCGAGACGGAGCACTTTCGTATGTAACCGCGCGGGCGCCCGCTTATCTCATTTTCAGCCCTCACGGATTTAAATGAACAAATGGACGGATTTAAAAACGGGTGGTAGGTATCTGTGTGGATTGGTGTGGATCTAAATAAGTTTCGAGTTAAAATTTCATTTAATTACAGATTGTGATTTTATAAAGGATCACTTGAATATGACCTTGATTTAGTACTTACACGTCACTTTTTTAACAAATATGAATAACATAATATGTCATGATTTGGTTCATGGTTTTGATGGTCAAATTAATTAAATTCTGATGACACTTTTACCTAGTTTTAACATTTCTATGAATGAACACTTGTAGGCGGCGCTCACAACCTTGTGTCGGTACTTAAGTCGAGACAGCGTCGCAGCGGAATTTTCTGTACGATTATATTCGTGTACAAGGCGCGTGCGCCAACCGTTCTTCGACGCAGACTAGATTCTCTAGTGTGAGCGACGCCTTTACTTTGAGCTAGTTTCCACCACAAATTAATTAGGTTGCACCACAAAGACTAGCGAAATCTTCAAGAGATATACAAAAAGAAGTTTTGAATTGGTTTTGCGTTTGCATTAAACGATTTGTGGTGCAAGCGAGCTTTGGGAAAAAAACAACTGAACAGCACAGTCAAACCAGAACAGTTTAATATAAAGATGTTAGCCTGCCTGTCCCTTGGAACGTTAATGTTTGGCACTCCATTCCATTAGACAGGCAGCCTAAACGCCAATACCCAGTAGTGATCGCATAGAATCGTTGTGAATACTTGTTTAAATATTTATTTTTTAAAGATGACATTGTAAAAAAGTAGTAATTGTATTTTTGAATCTCACACACTATGCATCAGCAAGAAACATCATGTAACATCTTTCCAGCCTAAGTTATGTACCTACGCCGTGAACCGCGCGGTTGTCGTTGGGGCATTATTTTTATCATTTTCATATATTTTGTTTTAAAATACCCACTTGGTATCTGCCGCGTCTGAAAGGATACTAAGTGTACCTTGGTGCATTTAAGCCCTAGCTAGGAACCTACAAAAAATATTTCAACAATAAAACAACTAAAAAAATTACGATGGTTATTTGTCAAACTCTTTCCATTCGACCGTTAATCTTATTTAGCTTTCCTATAGTACCTTTAGGATCTGGTGATAACGAACTCCACTGCGTTGAAAAACAAATTTCAAATTTATGATGCCCACATATTAATTTATCTCTGATTTCATTATTTAAAACGATACATGATCCTAATACATTATAAAACTCTAAACTCAGTCCATCTATCCATTCTTTTAAATCTTGGTGTGTTCTCTGGATATTTGACTGAGATACTTTTTGTAATAAAATACTCTCTTCATAACTGGGAAGAAAGTTCTTTGGTTTAATATTTGAAAAGTTTTTATATGAATTCTGAGATCCACTATGAATTATACTAGACTCTTGATGTGACAAATCCTTACCAGAGAAATATTCTAGCGGTGATATAAGAAACTTAGTTGCTACTATTATTCTATTTTGTTCAAACAAGCCTACCTTCCAAATTCCAGGTAAGAGCGGTGCCTTTAAGTTAGGTTTTATAAAATTTGTAAGATTGTTTTCATGTACATGTATGATATTAACATCACCAATGGCTCCAGTAGGATCTAACCAAATTAAAGTCAAATTTTCACTCTTGTTATCTATTTGAGCTGAAAATTCATAAAGCAAAACAGGTTCAGACAAAGGACCTAAAACATTTGCCAAGTTTCTAAATGTCATTTCTTTCTGATCATATTCAGAACTTACTTTAAACAATTTAATATTGTCTACATAAGGATTTTCAAAATTTAATTCTATGTGTTTTTTAGGTTTATACCAAGTCTCTATTAATATTTCTATGTGATCATGTACAATTGCCTTATGTAATATTAAATTTCCCTTATAAATATCTGCATGATTATAAGAATTTATTTCTATAATTTCATCAGGTTGTATCCTGCAACCTTCTTCTAAAAGGATTCTTGCGTTATGCCGAACAATACTTCCAGCGTGAGTTATTATCAAGTCATCTGAACTGGCTGTCAAATCTTCCATATTATATATGCTTTGCCAATATGCCTCTAAGTTCGGCATCAAATAATGATCCTTAAATCCGATGTATTTCTCAACTCTGTTTATTATTTCTTGATTTATTATAGGTTCAAACTTGCGAGCAAAAAATAATTGTCGGTCTTGGGTATTTTGAATTCTAGGCCAGTCTTCTGTTCTGAAATCGTTAGGAGAGCATCCGCACCAATCAACCACATGTTTATATTGACATTTGCAACCCAATTTCCTTTTCCAGTTAGTAACGTGCAAATTATTGTCGACATACGAATCACAAAAATTTGAATTCCGTAATGCTGTATGGAAGAACGACTCTGCCGGTAACAGAGTATGTTGAAATATTACATCCAATCCAGTTAGAAGCTGATCTTGTTTACCAACTACATATGAAACGAATTCTGGCGACAAGGCAATCCAGTCGCTTCCACCGTCTATTACTATACCTCTTGGTAACTTTCTTTCCCCAACTCGCCACATATGCGTATCACATTCAATAAATGTTTTGTCAAGGCCCTGTTTTTTTATGAACCTCTGCACTTCTCGTCCATGTGATTTCACAAAGTTAAGACCTTTATTTGCGGACAAGAAATTTTCTAGTTCTTCTAAGGACTTTATGGGAAAATCACTTTCACTCAAATTTATAACAAAATCCCATTTCCATCCCAATGACATAAAATCCTTCATAGCTGCAAGTAACATTTTGAGCAAAGATGCACCACCCCATATGGTGGAATATCTCCTTGGGGCTAATTTAATATTTGGGTACTGTTCTAAGGTAGATAGTTTCCTGTGCAAATAATCTTGACGCTGAAACAAACAAATAATACATACAGAGTCACGACCTCTCGATCGCCAGGCCGATGCCATAAACATTGGGATATTGCCGCCGTTTCTACCGCCATTAACACACAGTCGGCACAGTCAATACTACTGTCTACAATTATCAAATAATGTAAGATTTCTGGGGAACAAGCAAAGCCTAGAGCAGGAAGCGTTTGACCACCTTACCAGTGATCCAGTAGTGCCAGCTGGTGTGTGTACCAGTTGTAATGCAATTTTTTTTCTATCTACACTACTAATGATATTATAAAAGAGGGAAGTGTAATGGTAATAATATAATGTATGTCTTTACTAATATTATAAGGAGGAAAGATTTCATTGTTTGTCTGTTTGCATTGAATAGGCTCCGAAAGTATTGGACAGATTTGAAAAACCCTTTCAACGTTGGGAAGCTACACTATCTCCGGGTGACATGGGCTGTTTATCCTTGTATTCCCACGGGATCGGGAACTACGCGGTTGAAACCGCGTGCTGATAATGAATAAACTTAAAGACTACTGCACGCGTAGAATCATCACTGTAGAAACGGATTTTGTCTACGGAAGAATCGATTAAGTGGACAGATTGTAGAAACATTTCTTTTGTTTGGAGCACGACGATGTCAAGAATGAAGACAAGAAATGTGTAGATTCATCAGTCGGAAATAGCCGAGCACTATTTCTTCCATAATCGGCAGAAATGTTTCTACTATGTGTCATTTTGTCGATTCTTCCGTAGACAAAATGCGTTTCTTCGTGTACCGTTGATATACCCGTTTCTTCGGTGACCATGCTACGAGTGCTGGACCAATTTCAAAAAAATATTTCGCCATTGGGAAGCTACACTATCCCCTGGTGACATAAGCTATTTATAAATTTCAACAAAATTAGGGATCCCACTAAAACTTGAATAATGTAACCTATGGTGTAAAAAACTTGTAATAAAATGTCTTTTATCGCATGCGCTGCGGAACATATTGATGATAGAACAAAACAAAGTACCTACTCATCGCTCATCAAAATAACCATCATAATATATTATGTATACCTGTATACCTACATTATTACAAATAAATTATTTCTACTAAGCACAATATTAAAAAAGATAATATTATTATCAATTTCTAAAAAAAAGTCCGCGACAGCTGTCGACAATGATGACGGATAGGTACTTAACTCACGACAACTTAAAAAATTACTCATAAAAATTTAGATTGAAAAGAATGAACTTTTGTGAGGCTTTTTTATTATTAACCCATAAGGTATTAATCTATATCCTAACAAAATAATGTGTTTGTTAGAACAAGGTTAGAACGTAAATTTAATATAGTATCAACGAATATTTTGTACCCTGTTTAGAGTTAAAACAATTATCTTAGAAGCTTTCGCAAAAATATACGAGGTGTTTATGATTTTAACATGAAATAATTTTTACTTGTTATCTTAAAAACACCAACAGCGCGTAATCTAAACCGTAGATTTTTAATTCATTTTTCATTAAAAATAATCGTTCCGAAATGATTAGAATTATTGGTAAGTACCTACCTAAGTACTTACATAATACTCTTTTCCATTTAATTAAATTGATTGCGTATTTTTAACAGAAAAAGTTGGTTCTATAGGCGATAAGATAATGAATGATTCATAAACGTTAATTTAAATGACACATTTGGCAGTAATTTTATAAAACAAAAACCGGCCAAGAGCGTGTCGAGCCACGCTCAGTGTAGGGTTCCGTAGTTTCCCGTCCGTCACAATAAGTATTCCCATTTCCCACTTATGAGTGTAAAGGTTGGTATCCATTATGTTCGCGCTCCAGCAGCGCTCCGCGCTCCTGCAACTTGAATTACGAATATGTTTAAGTGCAACTTTGTTTACCATGGTAGGTCATGAAAGCACGGAAAATCTTAACATCGATTTTTAAAAAAATGACGTCAGTACGCAACGCCATCTATCGAACCATTTATGAACTGGTTTTTAAATTAACATTTTGATGTCGTTAAAAAATGAATTTTAGTTTTGTTCTAAATTACCTTTGCATGTTCCTGATAGAAGGTTTATGTAGTTATAAGATACCGCCAATGCCAAGGAGAGACCAACCAAACAATTCGATAATACCCGACCTTAGTACCTACAGCGCCATCTCTCGGGGAATTGGGTTACTAATTAATACATCTAGAAGTTTTCGGTGGTAATTTTGGATAGCGAGAACCGATTTTAATAATTCTTTTTTTGTTTGAAAAAAGATACGTTCAGGATAATAAAATATGTAAACTTAGTTAAAAGAAATGATTGCATATACGATTATACTACAAACTTAGTCCAGAAATTATTTTGTACAACTTTTTGTCTTTTTTGTACAAAAACTGTTTCCATCCAAGTTCAAAATAATTTTTCTAGAAAGTCCTTATAAAGATCTACTTTTCAGATTTTTTTCATATTTTCTAAACTTATGGTTCAAAAGTTAGAGGGGGGGAGACACATTATTTTTTACTTTTGGAGCGATTATTTCCGAAATTATTGACATTATCAAAAAATTATTTTAGAAAACCCCTATTCATTTTTAAATACCTTTCCAACAATATATCACACGTAAGGGTTGAAATTAAAAAAAAATCACTTCCCACTTTACATATAGGGGGGCTACCCTAATAAAACTTTTTTTTTCCAATTTTTCTTTTACCACTTTGTCGGCGTGATTGATACACATATTGGTACCAAATTTCAGCTTTCTAGTGCTAACGGTCACAGAGATTAAGCGAGGACGGACGGACGGACAGACAGACATGGCGAAATTATAAGGGTTCCTAGTTGACTACGGAACCCTAAAAATTGGGTTCCAAAGCCAAATGAATGTAACGAAACTTATAATTTCGGCTAAACCTTGTCCGTCAGACTGACGTTACACGTACACAGCAATTTTACTCGAAGACTATTATAGACTATTAGATTGACTGGTTGACACTATATCGATGCAAAAAAGTATTAGCTGATAAACATGCTATATTGAGATTACAATTACAACGTCAATGGTTAAAAATGGAGTAGCACACATAACGTGTAACTATGAAATGTGGTGGACATAAGTGTCTGACTTTTCAAATCTAATTTACTTTTGTAGTTTACGTCAATAGTTGGCAGAATATGGGATACATTTTGGTTACAAGCAAACTAACTGTTTCTTACAGAAATATATGCTATATGTGGGTATAAACTTATACATTTTAGGCGGTCGTAAAATTTAACGTGCAGTGCAGTGGTATTTATACCGACTACAGAACTATCATTTAACTGATTATAAATTTTGAATTGGTTTATCGTTAATTTCTTTTGATAATGAAACTGAATATACAGGGTGTCTCATTCAAATGGGTCAGTATGGGAAAGTCTGAAACTATAAGACATACGAAGATCTGTTCTGAGGAACCATGTCATCGATTTTAATAAAAAGAGAAACTGCATTCATAAATTTTAAAAAACATCTGTACTCCGTTCGGGAATCGAACCCGGTTATTTTGAAAACAAAAACCTACACTATTTCTATTGAGATATCGATTGTGAAGGTCTTAAGCAGTAAATGTCTGTATGAAACATGATGTCTAAAATGAATAAAATGCATTGTTTCCACATACTTTAATTTACTTTAGTAGGTGCTCGAAGTGACCACCGCCTTTTTCAATACCGCCTCTGGACTATTTCTTGTGGGGTTACGTTAAGGATGAAGTGTACAAAACAAGCTATGACACCGTTGTAGACCTAAAAGTAGCCATAGAGACAATTTTATCGCAAATTCACCACATGAAGACACAAAATGCAATTGTAAGATCGTTACCTAAACGTGTTGAATATTGTATTGAAAAAGGCGATGGTCACTTTGAGCACCTACTAAAGTAAATTAAAGTATGTGGAAACAATGCATTTTATTCATTTTAGACATCATGTTTCATACAGACATTTACTACTTAAGACCTACACAATCGATATCTAAATAGAAATAGTGTAGGTTTTTTTTTTTCAAAATTGAAATTGGGTTCGATTCCCGAACGGAGTACAGATGTTTTTTAAAATGTATGAATGCAGTTTCTCTTTTTATTAAAATCGATGACATGGTTCCTCAGAACAGATCTTTGTATGTCTTATAGTTTCAGACTTTCCCATACTGACCCATTTGAATGAGACAACCTGTATAGGTACACGTTATGTACATTTCCATCGTTATTCAATACGTTTATCATACTAAAATTATAAAGGACGTTTTTAAGTCTTGACAATTGCGCGCTCATTACATAAATATCTGTTTAATATAATATCATTGGTAAAAAAACAATTACTTTGTCCGACTTACCTTGTCTACATGTATGTAAAAGTAATGATTGCTTCTGTACAAAGCGTTAATCAGTCGATGTACTTGTCTCAGTGCACGCCCGTTTAGCGTCAGTAGGAACACGATTTGAATGGGCTCTTTTTTAATGCTCGTTGTTTTAGGTACTCTAGGCGTAAATTCTGTAAATAATAAAATAGGTATAAACTCGTCACTTAATTGAGCTACAACACAAAATTTAATTAAGTACCTACACAGTGTACACACAGCTACACATCAAGATATACATTTACAGTATAAGCTAAATTCGCATTGTATAGAATTACTGTACAATGCGAGGTCAGTAGAAATTGGAAATGTATAGTTTGATGTGTGTACAAAACTCGGAAAGGGGTTTTTGTATTCATCTTTCTGGCATGAACAACTTTTACTATGAGACAAACCGCGTGACATCGCGAAAAATCTGTTGTTGAACACATTTATGTTTAATGTTTTATTTATTATCTAGGTAACACCACTAGTATTGTTAGGTAGGGTAGTACCATATCTTGAACGTTGCAAAAAAATGCTGTTGAGTTTCCTATCAATAAATAAATAAACTTGACAAAAACAAAATGTTTGGAAAAGCAGATTTTCTTTAGCTTTTTCGGTTATTTAGTTGATGATTACACCAGCTGCTGGTAAAGATAAACAGAGATTGAGATGCTGTAGTGACGCGGTTTCATGGTCGTCTTAGACGGCGCACGAAGCTTTCGGTCACCACACCAGGTATCAAAATGGTAAATTCTTAAAAGGGAAGCAAGACGTTGAGTGCTTAAGTTTTTCCAACCTTAGCGACACATAATCTCTATCGTTCTATAATAGTATCCAGAATTACAATGTCAGATAATTTTTGATACTCGCAAATAAAAAAAAAACTAAATAGGTAATTACTGCGTATACACCCTAATTGAGGCTTGTTGTTTCTTTAGTAACAAACAAAATCCGTTTATTTTTTCTTTTTTTTTAGGAAAACTGTAATGTTGGCCAGTATATCAGTATTAAAATTGCAAGATTAATGTTTTTATGATTTATGAATAACAAAATATGAACAGAGGTCCCATTTAAGTCTGGTATTGTAGTTTAAATATTGCACTTCATATTATAAGAACTAATTGATTTAAAATAACTTACTAGATAAACCAGTTTCATACATATTCATTGTGAAGTAACCTCCACAATGCTGAGTTACATTTCCAGGGCAAATCATGTCACAAAGATGATCAGCAACAGCAGCTGCAGGCTGTGGTGGATTCTCTCCACAAAAACACTCTGACCTAAAAATTAATTATAAAATAATTTTCTATTCAATTGTCAAAAATTAGTTAAATTCTTATAATGTGGGAAAATGCAATACAAAAGAGGATAGGTTGCCCTGTGAAAAAAAAATGCATGCAATAGGAAATAGTTCATTGCTATTATTTCTCTTATCTTACCAGGGTTGGAACAAAAACATTTTTTTTTATATTTTATAAAACAAACAGTTGAAAATGTTTAAAACAAGTGTTTTTTTTTGTTTTTTTTTGTAGTTTTTACCTAGGATCAATTTCAAATCAATTAGGTACAGCGAATAATAAAATAATCCATTTCTAAATTCTTTCCTAATTCACATTACTAAAAACTTCTAAAAATTAACAAAATGATAAATATTTACGTTTTGTTGCAAATCTCAATATATCTAATGTAATTATTAAAAATTATTATTATTATTATTAATCAATACAAAACACTTTACATACACCGTGTACCTATGTAGTGTAGGTAAGTAGAGAACTAGAGAGAGAGCTGGGAATACCCACTCATCCAGTAAATTACTTTCTTTCAACGGCCAACATAGGGACTTTCCCTGCGGGACTTTACTAGCGGGGAGTTAAGTACCTAAGCAGTGTATAAATACCACAGCCTGTCTGTCTAATATTTCATTTCATTTAATTATTACTTTTGTTAAGATGTCAACTCCGGGCCGTAAAAAGCATGCAATTAAAGGTAGTTTTAGCAATTTAAGGTAGTTTTAAACCATGTTTTTCTTCATGTTTTTAACATCATTTAAAACTTGTTTTAAACTGTGTTTTAAAATACTTAATAGAAAACAAAGTTTTATTTCAAACTGTTTTAAACACGTTTTTTAAAACAACTTGTTTTAATCATGCCAACCCTGTATCTTACAAATATAAACATTCCTAAATAACCAATTAACTTAAGTGTTGTGGAGTGAAGTGGTTTAAAACGCTACTCCTAAACATGAGATCCTGGGTTGATCCCCAGGTTGGGCAGTGTTATTGAGTTTTTCCATCTGGAATTTCTCAGTGGCAGCCCTGAGTCTGGATTTGTGCCCAATTGAAGGCAAGAGGCTCGCCCCCTTTTACATGTGGCTTTAACATAACTGGCCAAATGTGGGTGTACAAAAGGCATCAACCCTTCGGGGATTACAGGCGTGATATATATATATTACGCAGGTATCGGACTACAGCATCACTTGCAGGTGTGAAATAAATGTAAATGAGCAAGGTCAAGGTTAAATTCCTTGTAGTGGTGCTATTCAAATTTAGCTGACTAGGTACTCATAATTTTACTGTACATCTTTTATAAGTATATTAATAATAAGTAATAAGTAGGTAAGTAATAAGTATATTTAATTTACTTTATAATAAAATTATAAAGTAATGTAAAACTTACGCATACTGAACTCCAGCATACAGAAATCCAGCTTGAATGCATATATCCAAACATGCAGTTGGTGAATTAGTATTTGCAAAATTGCCATAAAAACCTGTGAGCAGTCTTAATTTCTTCTCATCTGCATAGCATCCCAGGTATTTGCCATAAGTTGTCTGTCCATGAAAGCAACCATTAGGTAATTCTTCTGGGTAAAACATTCCACTCTGTATAAGGCATGTTTTATTGACAATTTGTTGTTTGCAATTCTGTGATTTAGCACGGTGAATAGCAGATATAGCTTCTCTACTATTTATGTCACATGGAGGTTTGAAATCCAGTTCTTCTAGCCTAAGATTTGTCAAGAGCTTGTTGTGATTCTTATTACTTGAAGACAAATCTTCATCATCACTGAATCCAATGTTATTCTTCCTGGCCGAATTTTCACCCACTACTTGTCGAGCAGTGGGGACATAACCATTCTTTTTTAATAAATTATCATTTATAGACGGAAATAAACTTATTGCAATAAAAATATGTATAAAAAAAGAAAGTAAAACTGTTAGCACTATACACTTTGTATATTTATAATAATATTTTCTAAGAGAAAACGCCATGTCAACGATGTTTCATTTTGTATTTCGGATCAAATTGATCAAAATTCAAATAAAATCTTTATTGAATACTAAAAGTATGTGTAACATTTATTGAAATACATTTAACAAATCCCTACATTTTCTATTTTTTTACGTTACGAATTATCTTTGTTTGACGAAAAAGAACCCAACAAAATCGTTTTCCTATTCCTTTGATTGAGCTGAAAGATTGTTGTTTACTTTTTATTCTCGGTCCAAGATTTTTTTTTTTTTAATATTTTTATTTATGACCATAGATACAAGTCTTTCAGTCGCATACAAAAATAGTAATATTAGCTCGATTAGTGTTGCCAGTGTTGCCACACTTGTCACCTATCGGAAGCGCAAAATCTGAAGGTACAGCTTGGCAAAAAAGAGTGTGGAATAAATGAGGTCGCTAGTATCGCGCATGTGGCCACTCTGAATAGTACGACTTAACAGGTTTGATACTTGTTATTTTTCTCAAAGCTAAGTGGGTGGTTCTGTCTGTCGGATGCTACGCAAACACCATGGAAGGCTTCAATGTCCAGTATTAACACTATTAGTAGTGGGCAAATATGTATAACAACATGTAAAAATGTATACGACGCATAAGAAGTATGTAAGAATGCATATGCATATGCTACGATTCTTATATACTTCTTTTGCTTCGTATGCGATCTCTAGTTTCTGCCTACCAGCGTGGGAAGAGGCGTGAGTTAATATACCTATGTATGTTATAGTGGGCACTGAAGCCTTGCACGAAAGTGATGCATTAGGTATACCTACACAGACAGATAATAATCATGCCCTCGAGAGCAGTCTAACCGTAAGATTGTTAGGAATTAACGACAATAGTTTGTTTACAGGGATAAGATAATGAAAGAACACGTTTTTTTTAGTTTTATTTTAATACCAAAAATTTAATCAGACGAATCGAACACACTACCATCAAATATTCGGATCCCGGAAAAGCTCAAATGTTGGCTAGAGCTTCCTGCAACTTCTGAAACACTAGTATTTTCTGATTCTGATAAATCACTGCTACTGTCATCTGTGAGATTTATTACTGTCATGATATTATTTTTCTATTTTCATTACAATATCCTTGCATGATTTTTTCCAATCTTAGTAATGTTTGCAAATGCTTGTTCAGCAGCCACCTTTAAAAACAAAAAATAAGCATATACAATGGTTCTAACATAGCAAATTTAAATATGTATAAACTAGGCTACATACCTTTATATCAATGGATCCAACATTGATTGAAGCAATTTAATGTTTTGCAATGCCCCATATTAATTCAATTAGATTCACGTCACAATGATAAGGTGGTAACTTTCTTCAAGCGACCTTTGAAGTTTTCCCGATGTTTAAAAATATCTTATTTTTTACCTTCCTTAAACATTTTTCTTACTGTGTTGACAGATTTACCTAAAACAAAATGATACGGTATTTTATTATTAATTCCCTATTCTTTATCTTCAAGTATCAAATATGGGTATACGAGGCTCTTTAAACTACAAAACATAACCTTCAATTTCAATTTCTGTAAACAAGACAAATAGTTACTTAAATCTGTATATGAACAAAACTACGCATTGAATACATTTAGAAAAACTTATTTAACGTACAATGATTTAATTAGGGTAGATAAATACCTGTCCTAGCGGCAGTTCTTCGATAAACATTCCCGATATCGGACAAAACTTGTCCTACTTCAGATTTGGCCAAACACCACAAAAAGACGAGGTAAATCACTGCTCTGATACAACTACGAATGGTTTTATTAACTTTTAATCGTTAATTTTGCAACGAATCTTAATAATTTTGTTAAATCTATGAAAAACGACGAGGATTTACGCACTTTTGACACATGATGTACTAGCACTAGACATATAAATCAATGTTGCCACAATCATCCACTTTTAGTTTCAACTGTCACCGCGTCAGACTCTTTTTTGCCAAGCTGTAAAATAAAAAAACTGTATGAGAACATAAAGCAAAAATCTGCGTAAAATCTGAGTGTATTTGTTCTTATGACATCCTTTTACACATGATTTAAAGGATTTTTCTTCCGTCATTATTGTTGCATAGGTAGGTATTAGTTAGATTGTATCCTTTAAATTAGCAAGACAATATACATAAACAACAATAAATCTAAAGCACAGAACGTATCTACTCGATTGCAAATAAAAAGAAAGATATTCACACATCGACCAAATAAGATACAAGATAAAAAATCAAAAGTCATTTATTCAAATTAGGCTGAGGATCAGCACTTCGAACGTCAAAAATGATATAAGACAGTCCCCGAAAACGCCCACCCTTCGCCACTTCCTAGTGTTTTTGCAGGGAAGAAGAAGTGGCGGAACAAACTCACCAGCAACACGTCTGTCTGATATGTTAGAAGAACAGTTTAAACAGCATAGGTAACTAATAAAAATAATCAATTAAATGATTAAATAATTTGATACAATATGTTAGCTAGCACACACCGATATACAAGATAGTAGTAACAAGAATAGTAGGCACCGACGCCACAACGCGTCCGACGTAGACATATTATTATAACTCAAGCAAAAATTCATAACCAACTGAATAAATAGAAGCCTCCAAGTAAAAAGTGCCCGCTTACAACGCTTGTACATTTACAGACGCCAGCACATCAACCTACCCCATTGTGTCAATTTTTTTTGATAGGATTTAACTTTATTCTTAACATAATAAGGTTCATGTTCAATTGGGAAAATTTGACAGTATAGGGTAGCCTGATGTGCTGGCGTCTTTACCTACAGAACTGGATTACATACATAGGTCTATGACATTAAATAAATAAAAATGATAAACTAGGACCATCGAAGCTAAATAAAAAAAAACAGTTACACAAAACAAAGGCACACAAAGGTCAGCAAGACGACCAGTGACCAAGTTTCAGGGATTTCCCTCTGTCAGTCACAGTCATACAAATCATGTAAATCACTGCTCTGATACAACCACAAATGGTTTTATTAATTTTTAATCGTTAATTTTGCAACGAAACTTAATAATTTTGTTAAATCCATGAAAAACGACTAGGATTTACGCACTTTTTACACATGATGTACTAGCACTTGACAAATAACACAATGTTGCCACAATCATCCATTTTTAGTTTCAACTGTCACCGCGTCAGACTCTTTTTTGCCAAGCTGTACCTGTCAAATCCGACTATCTGTCAGTTTGTCACGTCTTGTGTGTGTGTGTGTCACAAATAAATAATTATCTTATCATACCTACTAACTTTATTTAAACTTTGTACCTTTGTGTAAAGATAAGTATGTTATTTCGAGATTACCTTAAAAATATTTTGAACAATCACATCTGTAAGCCGCCGGTAGGTACTGCGTAGACAAAACTCTTTATTATGTTTCATGGAATCAAAATAATGTCACTGGCAAATAATATGGCCAAGGTGAGCCCGTATATTGTAAGTGCTCGAAAAGTACATAGTGATAGGTTTAAAGGAAAAGTGGCAATAGTTACAGCCTCGACTGACGGGTGAGTAATAAATAATATTTTATGTAGTTTGATCTCTTAACTTTCAAATTAATCAAGTGACAGTTCGGTAACAGTTCACAGGTGGGAAATACCTACCTATTGGCTATTATGAATAATATACCTAAGCATTACAATATGCATTGTTGGATTTATAGCAATTTGAAGTTTGATCCAAAGGTCAAAGGCCACTGACTTATAGCTCTCCATGACTATTGGTTGTACCTACCTACTATATAACTTTTTATAAAACTTGTAAACCTAAAGTAAAAGACTTCAATATGATGACCCCAATCTGTTTATGTCGCGTGTAATAGGCATCTCTTGTGACCGCAGGTCAAGATTGAGGTCAAGAGTAGATCCATTACATGTAAGTACCAAGGTACGTAATAAGTATAAAAAAATAAATATTAAAACTTCTAAGCTAGCACACGTCTAGACGCGTTAGCCCTGAATAATGCCTCCAGAACTACGAACATCGTTTTGTTCGCAGTTCGGGAGCGGCTTACCCGCGTCTCGCCCCTCACACCCCGCACGATTGCGCTGTCTAGACGGCTTCGTCGGACGACTGTAGGTTTTTAGACTGTGATCCTAGTAAAGTACCTATATACCTAGTAACAAAAAAGTAAAAGTTGCTGTTTGTAGTAGGTAGTCCGTCGTACCAAGGTCGTACCTACCGATAATGGTAGAGCATTGCAATGCGGTACCTACTGCTTTTTCTGAGAACGATTTATCACAACAACAAGCCATAAGAAAATTTAGCCTCAAATCTTAGATATTTAGTAAAAATATAAAAAACAAGAGGCCCTGCAGTAGGAATATTTCTCTTGTGTCATTTAAACTTGTGCACAAACTACCAGACCCCGAAACAACTACTCGTAGGCCAACAAAATATTTGTCACGTGCGGGAATCGAACCCTATGACACGCGGCGCAGCAGCCTGTGTCGTTCAGCCACTGTACCAACAGTGCCGTCAAATCTAAGAATGTTAGTGATGCATGCATGAAGGAACTTAAAGTCTCGAACGAAATTTTGTTCCGTTATCATATTTGCTGCTAATGATAGTATATCTATCGAAATTCTAATAGGTACGTAACAAACAGTTCTTGTATATTTATCACAAAATATTGCGCCTGTCTGTCTGTTCGCAATAAACTCAAAAACTTCTGAACCGATTTTCATTCCGTTTTCACCAATGGAAAGAGTGATTCTCGAGGAAGGTTTTAGTTCTTACCCATGTAATTTTTGTATACTTACATTGGGTAAAAAATAATTATATTTGTTAGAGGTGTCAGAAAATAATAAGCCCTGTGGTATCGGGGCGCTATACTTCAAGTTTCACTACTTTCTCTAGTGTTAACATAATACACGCAGCGCGAGGACCCCGGGGTCCTCTCGGGGATTGAGTGACTGACATTCACGCAGGCAAAGCTGCGAGCATCGGCTACTATATATAATTTGAATCTCGGAAACGGCTCCAATTATTTTCATGGAATTTAGTATGCCGGGGGTTTCGGGGGCAATAAAGCGATCTAGCTAGGATTTGTAAAAAAAAATACTGAGTAGGTAAAGCTGAGTGACCTAGATGGTCCTACGCAGATTACCTACTACGTGTAGCGAAATCTTTCGCAGTAGAAGTAAAAGATGTAATTTAAGTTTCCAATAATAAATAACTCCTTTTTTGTCATAGCATTGGCTTTGCTATAGCTCAGCGACTGGGAAGTGAAGGAGCTTCTGTTGTCATAAGCAGTAGAAAGGAGAAAAATGTGGAAGCAGCAGTTAAAAGTTTGCGTAGTGAAGGCATTACAGTTGAGGGCGTAGTATGTCACGTAGGAAACGCAGATCAACGGAAAAACTTAATTGATGTCGTAAGTATAGGTCCTGCAAATATTTATAGACTACATATTGTGTAGGTACCTCCTAGCTTACCTACCCCCCAGTCTCGGTTCATTCATTCAGGTTGGATGGCAAACATGCCAAGCCAACTCGTAAGCTATGAAAATTGAGCACTACCAATGTGATTTAACAATAATTATTACAGAAGCAAAAAATATACACAATACATTGCCAGGATAGCATTGGTTAAATATTTTGAAACCAAGCCGTCCGTCATTCATTTAGAGCCTTGATCTTTAAACACTGTAGATAGGTAGGTAAGTACCTGACATATATTTGGAACCATTCTAAAATCAGTCTGTGCCAGTATTCTTCCAGCCTGTATCCCAAGAAGTTCCTTTGGCTTAACTACACTACCTACGCAACAAGTCGACGAAACTGTTACACTTACAAACCCATTTTTAACCTAATAAACACTACAAAGATAGATACCTACACATGAGTTACGAATGACTAACGACGAACTAATTAATTGTTATTTCAGACGAAAAGCAAATTCGGTGGATTTGACATCCTTGTTTCCAATGCTGCAGTTAATCCTGGTGTGTCGCCGATTTTAGAGGTAGGTTCGAGAAAAACGCTGCTCAATTTTAAAGAAAACAAAAGCAGCAATAATCCTACCATACCTACATCGGTTAAAGCGTCGCCGCGTCGTGCCGCGACAGGACGTTCGTGAATACAACGCCTCACTGAGGTGTCAATACCTACCTATTTACTTTAATTTAGTGGAAAAAATTAAGATTTTCTAAATCGGTCCATAAATTAATGACGTTGATGTTTTGCTATTTGATTAGGATACTACTGGCAACTCAAATGAGTAGATATTCTTGATATTAAGTGTTACCAATTCCATTTCTAGACCGATGATGTGGTATGGGATAAGATATTCGAAATCAACGTGAAATGTGCCTGGCAGTTGGCAAAGGATGCATATCCCGAACTTATTAAGAGAGGAGGAGGAAATATCGTATTTATTTCGTCAATCGCAGGATATCAACCAATGGAGGTAAATGTCTGTTTATAACAATATAATATATTATCTTTGTAAAATTACCTAATTGGCAACTTAAATGCCATTTTCTTTTAGCCCCTAGGTCCTTACAGTGTCAGTAAAACAACTCTTTTGGGGCTGACCAGAGCAATAGCAAGTGAAGTTGTCCATGATAAAATCAGAGTTAATTGTGTTGCACCTGGTATAGTTGCAACGAAGTTTGCTTCTGCCGTAAGTAATATACCAATTTTATATTTTGAATATGCCTGATGCTGCACGGAGTAAAACGACATAACGATTTTTTTTTAAATTTTAGATCACTAGTTCTGAGGCAGGTCAAGAAAAAAGTTTGTCTATAGTGCCAATGAAAAGATTTGGAAAACCTGAAGAGATTGCAAGCACTGTCGCCTTTTTAGCTTCCGATGATGCCAGTTATATAACTGGAGAAACAATAGTGACAGCTGGAGGAGCCTATGCTCATCTTTGAAGATGGTATGAAGGGATTTCGGGGTATAAAGATTGAATTCCGGGTATTTTTTAAAATGAAAATAAAGAAATTGAGATATATTTTCATAAAGAAATTGTTTGATTACAATCACAATTGCTTGCACAACTTGACCTTTTACGTTTACATATTCAGCAGAGTTGGATAAACCAAATTGCATAAATAAACATTAATTAATCGTCATCAGAGTCCAATAATTCGGTTTTGCTAACTCCCAGAGACCGCAATAAGTTACTTGACGGCCCGGTTGATGCCTTTTCTTCTTTCATACTCTGTATAATGTTTTTAAGCACAGTTTTATTGTCCTTTAAAGTTTCAATCGATCCATTTTCTAATTCAGCTTGAAGTTCTTTATCACATTCATCATCATCGTTTTCATCATTTTCGTCGTAATACATGTTATCATAGTCGCTTTCACTGTCTTCACTTTCAGTGTCTTCTTTACGCCCTGTACTTAACATTGTTAACATCTTTTCAATACATGAAACAAACTGATCGGATTCGAAGTCAATATTGTCGGGTTCGGATATTTCTCCACGGTTCTGTTCAATCCCTTCAAAATCAGATGTTTGCTTCAAAAATGACGACAATTCCTCAGTTATTCTTTGTGATGTTACGAAATCATCATTTTTAAGTTTAGATTTCTTGCCGTAACGTGTTTGCAATAACTCATTTAGCTGTTCTGGATAAATATTAAGCCAGTCTTCATTGTCTTCTCTATAACTCAGTTGTTCGACCGATGTCATGCTTTTTAGTGATTTTTTTACTCTAGCAAATTCATTTGATGCTAGAAGTTCCGATATTTTGATGGATATGTTAGAACTTACAGGACATTCTACAATAGAATAATATTGCTGTGCTTTTTCAAGTAAATCATTGTAGTCTTTGGACCCCTCAATATTGTTCTTAAAATATCCATTTTGCTTCAAGCTATTGAGAAAACGATAATATTCTTTTGATGTATATAGGTCAGTTTCTGAGACCTTGTTCATAATAATCTGATACCCACACATTAATTTCAAACCAAGAACGTCTTTTTTATCCTTAATCTTTTTAGTATGATTCTTAGCGAGTTTAGAATGCATCAGAGTAGCATATAAAAATTTCGTGAATTTCACTTCAGTTGTAACTAAGTCGTCAAAATCTATGTTTTTACAACATTTTGCATCTATGATGTCCTGGTTACAATACGCATCGACGATTGGTGCAACAAGAGAAGATTTCAGTGTCAATAATGTTGCAAGGTCGGAAGGCAACTTCACTATAGCTTTGTGAATATGTTCATTTATTTTGTCAGTATAGTTTCCTATGCGATTTAAAATAGCTTGTTGTATTTCATTTGATGTTTTTGTCAATTGTGGTGTTTCATAAACAATTTTCAAAGCTTTTTGTAAGTCCAAATTGGTATCCAATGTAGCTACTTCCGGTGGTATTATATGAATGTGATGGCCAAAAATAAAAACCTGAAACAAGATAGCACGAAATTTAACACACGCTTATTTACTTACAGTAAAAGATAATAATCAGGCAAAGAGCATTTCGTGCCTATCTTTTACCACTTTACAAACAATAGTTTTACAGTTGCAAGAAATTATAATTTGAAAGTAAAGCTTTCTATATGACCTGTGGTTAACAACTTACTACTATCTACCTACGAAATGACGCGCTTCAATTCTAGGTATTGCGTCTTATTGCGCACAAAACACGTAAAGTAGGTATCCAATTTGGTAGGTATGTTAAATATTTTGTATTCGTATAGAGCGATCTTATTTAACAGGAGTTGCTGCTTGCAAGCGACACAGCGTCCACTCACGACGGTGGCCGAGTGCAAACTAACTAATATTTTTTGTTTCAAACTTGTGCAATAACTCACGACAGTGATCAGTTTAATAACCCTTAGCTTCTTCAGCTTAGGTTCACGCAATTTAGCAAAATTTGTTGAAAAACTAAAGTCGATTTGATTTTTTTCTGGGATTAATTGGAATATTTTGGTAGTTCTTTCTGCCACCTTTTTGAGTTGATCATGTCTCCTTACATAAAATATTTTTCAATAAACACATTACTGTAAGAAGAAAACTGTTCCTAAACTCAAAACGAAATCGGCAATTTTGTGTGAAGAGGTACCGGAAATGATTTTTTACAATATTATATACCTAGATTTTACAATAAATAATTGCGACCTTTTGAAGATGAAGGAGTAATCTGTCTGTGGTAATTATGAAGTATTTTCTTTCCTATTATTTAGATTCAGTTTAGTTTAGTTCTGCCGCAAAATGTACCGAAAAACTGTTTTGGTCAGATTTGTAAACGCGTCCTTAACAGGTCATAGAGAAAGAAATCATGAGCCCGAATTAAAATAAAGAAAGTTAGCCAAACCTAACTTTAATTTTCTTTATTTTAATTCGGGCTCATGATTTCTTTCGCGTTTACAAATCTGACCAATTATGCTTAGATTTTGGGTCTGCTTCCAGTTTAACCAGTGTTTTACATGAAGTGACTGCCTGTCGGACCTTCACAACCCAGTTACTGTGTAACACTATTTATTTGTTAATAGTACTAGCTTAAATTAAATATGGGTGTGGTGTGAGGGCCACTTTGTTACTGTTATGTCCATAGTTTATCAGGTTCAGGTGGGCCCTCAATCTTCTATGAGAAAATTGAGAGCCCAACTTTACAGTCCACAACTCAGTTATTTGACTTTCACAAAATCTGATTCCAACTTTCACAATTCTTTTTGAATGTTCACTAAATCCTAAACACATTTTCAAAGAGTTTTATCAAAGTGGCCCTCACACCACACCCATATTAAATTAAAAGAACATGGGAAGCTATTATAGGTATTTAAGATTGGGCTTCAATTATTAATTAAATAGTGTCTCCCTGAAGCTGACTATAATGTCAATAATTTAAGCATTTCTAACATGTCCCGACGCCGTGGATGGCTTGTATGGGCTAATTATAATTGGTTTATGAATTTTTAATGATAGGGCCCAACAAAAACCACAAAAAATGCTTTGTGCTAAATAATTGTCTATTATTAGTAAGTAACATGCATAATATGATGTATTATCTTTCCCAACTTACTCGGTTCTCAGTGTTTTCTGGATTAGCCCAGGATTGTAAGAAGTTTGCAGCTTCTATCAGAAGAAAATCACCATCATTGTCTTTCATTTGGATGATTAGGTCTGTATATTGCTTGGATAGTTCTAAAATAACATAGACAATGAACCATTCATCTTCTAGGTTATCCCCAAAACATGTAGTACTGCATAGATGATTTGGAAGTCCTGTAAATTAAAAAAAAAACAATTAATGTCTCATTTATTCACAACACTTACTAGGCATTGTAGTACCTTACAATGCCTAATAAGTGTTGTGCATAAACAAGACATTAAGCATGGAGAAAAATAAAATCACAGAAGATCTGAAAATGAAAAAAAAATCAAATAATGTACCACCAGGACCATATGGGGACAGTAAGAATACTACTAAATACACTAATACTATGTCCTAATCCTATCATTCATCATGATCTAACTGAGCGCCAAAAATCTATACAGCTGTTGAGACATGATTAGCAAACATCCAAATCCATAACGCAGTTTCAACTATTGCAGGAGTCAGATAATCCCACATTTGTGTACAATGTTTCTTCATGTCAATAAATATATAAATACCTATATTATTTTTGCATAAAAGAATATATAGCTACAATGTTAACCAGAGTAAGATGACTGACTATACCATGCATGCTGTTTCAGGGCCATGAACTATTACAATTTTAGCAGGATAGGGGAACCCATAATTGTATAAAACCAGGATTGCTAATCTGTGAAAAATACTAAATAAAAATATGATAACTGGCTTACCTGTAATACTTTGGTTAATGATAGGAGTATACACTTTAAACTCATTTCGGTGCCAAATGTAATCTTTAGTTATTTTCCTTATAGAATTATTTAGTTGCAGACATAAGTCTTCCCATAATGTTAAATCTGTCCCAAGTTTGGGAGAAAAAAACAAACACTGTATGGTATCCTCATTGGCCAGTTCTAAAGATAGTTCGCATTTGCCTGACATGTTTCTGTAGTATTTTATGGTGAGGCTCAACAATTGGGAAGATTTATAAATTGTATGATGCCGCCTCACGACAAGCAAGCGCACGCACAGAACCAAGCCAAGTCCGATAAAGGATCTTAATTAATACATTTACTCAAATAAATAAATTATGGGACAAAAAGTTGGATGTATTGGCGCACAATAATAATAAGGCAAGAGGCTTGTTTATTGCCTAGATAGGTATAGCAAGGATTGAGGGCTAGACGGTCAGTCAAGCTAGCTGCTAGAGCCGAGGAACTCGGAGGAACCAGGACAGGCTGTATCCGCGCTATCTGCTGTATCTACTATCTATTTCAGTGTTTGTTATGTCTGGTTTGACACTGTCAGTGTCACAAAGTCAAAGAGTAAGTACTTATTATAATGCCGTGATTACACTGCTGCCTGTACTCCTGCACGCGTAGCATGATCACCGTCGGTCCTGCTGCCTTATTCTAAACCGTTCGATTGGTTTCCGTGTCGGTAAGGAACCGTTTTCGACAATCTCATTTCCGAGCCGAAGAACTGCCAAAACGCTATTCACAGATCCGAACGGATACGTTTTTTTTTCTATACGATTGATCTTTGTATTTATGGGGAACGCTACAAAATGGTAGTAAAAAGATCAGCGTGGTAGAAAATTTAAAGTAGTAAATAAAATTGGTTCATTTGAATGTTTCGATCCGTCTAATTATAGAATATACAGCTAGTAATTTAATAGACAGCAAACGGTACAAAATGATTTTATTATTAATCAAACAAACTTTATTTCAAATAAACTTGCTTTGTAAACAGCCGCCTGTCAAATTGGCATTGCCAGTTTGACAGACTTTTTTACTTTTTAAACTTTTTTTACTTTTTAAACATTGCCAGTTTGGCAATGCGGAAAAAGTTTTTATTTGAAATAAAACTATGGATTATTTTTTTTATTATAACTTTGCTTAAAAAAGGCTAAATGACTGTAAGTATTTGATATCAATACACAAATCTTGCTATTTGCTCATTCTCAAACAATTACATGTACAACTATACGAATAAAGTAATTCAAAGTGTAATTATGTAGTTCTACATAATTACACTTTGAATATAAGTAAATGCGAAAGTATCAATGAAATACGGTCAATACAATAATAAAACTTCATTTACTTAAAAGTGCAGTGTTTTAAAGGTTTACAGTGTTTATATTTTTCTGAAATAACCTGGATTTATGAAAATTAAATCGTTTAAATTTTGCTCGGTATGGCTCCCGATAGCAAACAGCTGTCGGAAAGATTTGAGTCTTCTTATCGAATTTGGCTTGTCAAAAAAAATCGGTTTCGGATTTGTGAATTGCGTTTGGATGACATCTTCGACATCTTAGACGTTCGATTCGGTGCGGAATCTAGTCGAATGGTTGTGAATAAGCCAGCTGTACTCCTGTCGTACTGACGTGTGACTCGTGAGTCGTGTTCGGTCGGAACCTGTCCTATGGCATTAAGTCCGCCTCTGTACATTAGTGTGCTTGAAGTATTAATTAAATAAATAAATAACCTGGTTCTAACCATGAAAATTATCTATATCTTCATGGTTCTAACTTCGATTACATTTCCTAATTTCGTTTTTTCGTTGTTAGATTTTCTATAAATAGTATCGCTAGATATTATGGATCGTTTGATTGATTTCACCTACGAACAGTAACCGTCAACTATTATGGCAAAGCTCATAAGAAAGTAATAATCGGCAAAGCTCCTTCCTCTAGTATATAGTAGTGGTCTATGCTCTACTCTTTGAAACAACCTGTTTTTATTCTGTGTTGCACTGTCTGTCTGTCACTCTAGGTTTGACGGACTGAAGGAACTTTCAAGTTTTTGTTAAATTGTCATTGAATTTTTGTATTGAGAAGTCATCATATTTCATGGGTACGTAGTAGTCATTTTATAATAAAATACTGCGTTATTACCTACTCGGATCATATATCTACTGTAATAGTTCATTGATAAGTTTAATAAAACCTTATGTCAGCATTATCCTTTATTTGTGATGAATATGGATCTAATTCAGAAGATAGTGAAACAGATACTATTGATACTAAAGGCAATGAACTTGTTAGGTAATAATAAACTACTAATCTCTCTACATTCTTTTAAGTGCATTCATTACTTGTAATCATAATCTCATACAATTATATGTAGGTATAGACATGAGTAAAATTAGAAATTTCCTTTGTGGACAATAATAACTTTAACTAATGATATTGTGATTATAATTTCAATGTCCCTTGTCTTAGGATACTAAAATATTGATACGTACTATATTAATTCTATGAACAAGCATGGGTAATTAATTACTAACTAAACTGAAATTTGTCCTTTCAGACCTAAGCTTCCAGCACCTAACTTGAGCAAAGTATCAGTTGTGCCCTCCGACACACATATAGATGATCCACAGCTTCACGGGGGTAGATCACGATCTTTCCCTCACATTAGAGGAAACTGGGCCACTTATGTTTATGTGAATTGTATGTAACTATACTGTATTATATTAAAAAAAAAGATACAAATTATTTAAATGATAGGAGTAATTGTAATAAATTTATGTTTTAGATTGTCAAGTAGAAGCTGTCTGTGATTTGATTGACAAACTGGAAGAAGCAGTTGTAACAAAAGTTGTATCATGTCATCGCTGTGATGATTTTCATATCAGCTTGTCTAAAACTTTTGTTTTAAAGTATCATTTGATATCAACATTCAGTTCATCTCTTCACAAATGCCTCACTAATTGTGAAAGGTATGTATTAACACTATAAAGCATGGTCCGAATTAAATATTATGTGAATAGATTGTTGCAATAAACTAATAAATGTTTACACAACAAGAGTACCTACCAAACATTAGTTGTAAATTTGACTTCCTTGAATTTTATGGAGGGTGACAATAATCATGCCACATTTTTATTCGCAACATAGTTGCCAAGTCTGCCTTTGCATTAAATAATTATATCAGTCTACCATAAAAGGGGCCTGATGGCTATTTTTAACCGACTTCTTAAAAGGGAAGGTTTTTTACAAGAAATTGAATGCTTGACAAAACCTAAGCTGATTAATTAGCTACACAATACTCCATTTGTAAGACTGATTGTCCAGCTTTCGGGTTTCTGACTGTCTGTAACGATAGCAAACTACATCTGCATCAGCTAACACATGTCGGTTTAGTTGCCAAAACTACACGCCCATGTCCTTTTACTTTAGACTCCTCCGGGCGCGGCCATTACACAAATAAACTTTTATGAACCAAACTATGTAGACAATTATATTATGAAGACAACCTTGTTTTGTTCGTGTAGATTTAGTAGTTTTTCTTTCAAACTTCAACAGGCCCTCCACCTTTTTCAAAACTACAAGTAGTTTTGAAAATAAAAAATAGAGCGTATGTTACGCCACGTTACGCAGTGATAATAATGTAGCTTTCTAATGGTGAAATAATAATAATATTCCACAACATTTTAACACAACGCCATTTAGTCCCAAGCTAAGCTTGAGAGCTTGTGTTATGGGTACTAAACAGCTGATAAACATACTTATATATTTCTAAATACATACATACTATAAATAAATTACACCCAGACACAGAACAAATGCTTGTGCACAACACACAAACATTTGTCCTGGGTGGGAATCGGACCCACGACCTCCGGCGTAGCAGTCAGGGTTACTAACTACTAGACCAACAGGCCAGTCACAAAAGAATTGTAAACAAAAAATCAAATCTTATCAATGAATAATATTTTTTATTTTAGTATATGTTTGATTACCTAGCAATGTTTTCAAAGTAATTTCACTATGTCGTAGGTCGCAATTCGCATTCTCTTATCATGATAATTTCTCATTTAATTATTGTTTGCTACACTTAATAATTCGCAAGGAACGCACACCTATCCAGTGTTCTTATAAATTTGTTTATTCACTAATTACATTCATTTATTTACAGTTTTGACCTCGGGTTTGCTGCAGTGAAAGTATATTGTAACGAAGATCGCTCAAGGACATTTATTTCTCTTGATGTGGATCCATTTACACATAAACACTTACTAAATGTGTCTAAAAAAGTGGATAATGTACTGACTGAATATCAGTTGCCTACATTCTATGAGGTGCGTTAAATCTTTGTATAACTTTTTTTAAACCTTAATTACACTGAGTAAAACTTTTCTTGTTATCAAGATTAAAATGCAACAGTGTAAACTGTTGCATTTTAATCTATAATATAATGGCTAAGATAAGAATAAAATATTAATTAATGTACTCTGTGATAATGACGATTGGTCTGTCTGTCCAACCAAAGTGACCAAATGCTATTGACTGACTGGCAACTAAAGTTGGTCACGAAACATTAATGTTTTTTCTACCCAAGTTCGTAAGTGTGCAGTAAGCCTTAGTGTGCAAGTCCGACTTGCTCATTGCCGGTTTTTTTATTAAGTAAATCGTAATCTAATTAACTAAGTCAAAAACTATGTTATGTATGGTATAGCAAAATTGGCAAAGCAGCGCTTGTTATTATACCTATCAAACTATAAGTACCTACTCTCATCGTCGATTTAGCTTGCTGCACTTTAAGATTTGTTTACAACAAATCTCAGCAGTCAACATTTGAAAGGTAGGTAATTAATAATTATTGTTTTCATATATTTTTCAGAGTCCCTCGTTCCATATGAGTGTCCTGTGGGTAAATGGAAATCAAGAATCTGAGCTTAATAGTATTTTAGATACTCTAAATGAGCTCTTGTCCCAGGAGATACAAAAATCTCTGAACACAGTATTAATAGAGACAATTAATTGTAAAAGTGGTAATAAATACTTTCAGTACTCGTTGGGTTGAAATGGCTGTTCAAAATAAATCAAACGCGATACTAAATATCAATTGTCGAGAAAATAGCAGAAGTAAGGTTTATATAAACCCGAATTTCAATAGGCCACAGGTAAATAATTTTCCCAGCAGTGCCACGATGCATGTGAATCCCAAATTCTCTCAGGTAGTATCAAATGGTCAAAGCAACACTCAAAATAAGAACAAAATTTACATTAACCCCAATTTTATAAAGCCCCGAAGTGTAGGCGATAACCAATGCATAACACATTCAACCTCCATCAATAGTCATGTTATTTCTGACATAAAAAGTGCTGACAACGACTCATTTACCACTTACCAGCATCACTCAGCGTACAAGGAAGTAACGGCTCTTCCAGCACCAGTTACGCAATCTCGTTACTGTTTAGTTAGGAAGAATGTAACTAATAAACCACTAAATGAAACAACGCTAGACAAAGCTAGAAACACATTCAAAATAAGCAAGTATAAAACAATGTCATGGAAAGACGTCAAAAGAAATCTAGACGATGTTCAAAAAATTACAAATAGTAATTTGGCACAATTTGAAAATAATTTTCAGACACCACTTAATGAAAAAGTTTCTAATTCGATGGTGTTCAATAGAAAAAATAATGAGTTCAAACTCGTTAATTATAATAATGTAACTACCGTGAAACAAGAAAAAATAAAAACAAAATTGTATTCAGAAACTCATAAAAAACTGTATAAGTCCAATATAGCGAACCAATCAAGAGTAAAAAAAATTAAAGGAAGTTTGAAGAAAAATAATATACCTTGTCGATTATTCCGTAAATTCGGAAAATGTCTAAGAAATGCACGTGGAAAATGTGAGTTTCTGCATGATAAAAAACACGTGTCCATTTGTCGAAAATTTATCAAAGGCCTTTGTCACGACAAAGTCTGTCTTCTGTCTCATGACTTAACTACAAAGAAAATGCCGACATGTTATTTCTTTTTACAAGGTACTTGCACTAAATCAGATTGTCCATATCTGCACGTCAAATTGAGTGAAAAGACAAAGATTTGTCCAGATTTTATAAAGGGATATTGTGAAAAAGGTAGCAAATGTTTACAACGCCATATTAACTTTTCTACGGAAACGAAAAAGCCTATTTCCCAAGTAACAAATTCGTTCAGAAAGAAAAACAATGAATCTAAAATATGTTCAGGCGATGTGAAAAAAAAAGATCATCAAGCTGCAGAAATGTTTCAGAAAATTGAAAAAACAAATAGTGCTAAATTATTTTCAAACAAAGCAGAAAATTGCACGGAAAACAGATATTACGATGGACACCGAGACGGTGATACCACCAATGAAGCATATGAAACAATAAAGCCTATGAGATGTAAATTAGGAACATTACCCTCATTTATACAGTTATAATTTGGGCGATCATTTATGTTTAAACATCACTAAACTTATTTTATGCTTTAATTTCATTCTCAAAATACAGGTTACCGTTGGAAAATTAAGTTAAGTAATATAATAATACTTAAAAAGCCTTTGTTCTGAGTTATGTAGGTATCTAACCATCTCAGTAATTTTTGAGAAACGTAAACATTTAAACTCACGAACTAGACCCGGAACAATTACCTTTAGGCCATCAAAATATTTGTTCTGTGCGTGAATCGAACCCGAAACATACGGCGCACAACTGCCTAACCGTGCCGTCATCGTCATTATTTTTGCAAAATTAATTGTGATCATTATAATATAACGTAACGCCGCTGCAACTTGCAACATGCATGCCGTGATCCCCTTTCAATACGACATTAGATGTTAAGGGAAACGCGTTTGAGGTACCCCGCCGACTCCAATTTTTTTTGCAGTATGCAGCTGTAAGTCAAATAAGTTATTTGCGACCGTAACAAATACTTGTCTAATTTATAGGATACTATACACACACCCTTTTAGGAAATAAAGGTGTATTTTTTATACTTCCTCTCGAACCATGAGCTTGCTGCGATCAACAAAATAATGATTTTAGTGTACTAGTTTTAATTAATAATTTCGCCTTAAGTTAATGCGTTTCAGGAGAATATTAACCCTGTGATGATTATCAAAAGCGCAGTGTAACTGCTTATAGGTACCTACTATTTCAAGTTGTTGGTTAAAATAGCCGCTAAAAAACGCAGCTGTACTTATAACAGAATATCCGCAAATCGGTTAAATCGCCTTTAGGGGTAGAAATGTCAATAACTGACGTCTCATCATACTTAATTTACTAAATTACACCTAGAAATAAGTTCCGCTTTCTAACCGCCTGTGGGCTCTGGCTCACCGCTCGGATGTTTGTACAGTCGCTGCATCTGCCCAATTTACGCGGCGCGGTGTTTGCTTGAGTTGTTACCCCTATTCACGCTGACATGAAAGAGTTAGTAACTGCTAATTACATTGTGATATACCTACGCCATTTATTGCGCAGTCGCGTTTTTCAGCGACCATGCCAAAATGCAGATGCAGTAGGTACCTATAATTATTTTATTGTAGTATTTTTGTATGACATTTTTTCATCAATCCAAATTGTATTGGGATTCGTTATTTATCAAAATATAACTTTATTATTAAAAATAATAGTGTTTTCATTTCCTAGTATATCATCTGTATTCCCCATTGACTTATGCAGAGGTGTAGTACTTATAGTACCTACCTCCATACCTATCTACCCACATCTCGCCAGTATGTACCTATACAGGGTGTCTCATTCAAATGGGTCAGTATGGGAAAGTCTGAAACTATAAGAGATACGAAGATCTGTTCTGAGGAACCATGTCATCGATTTTAATAAAAAGAGAAACTGCATTCATACATTTTAAAAAACATCTGTACTCCGTTCGGGAATCGAACCCGGTAATTTTGAAAAAAAAAAACCTACACTATTTCAATTTAGATATTGATTGTGTAGGTCTTATGCAGTAAATGTCTGTATGAAACGTGATGTCTAAAATGAATAAAATGCATTGTTTCCACATACTTTAATTTACTTTAGTAGGTGCTCGAAGTGACCACCGCCTTTTTCAATACCGCCTCTGGACTATTTCTTGTGGGGTTACGTTAAGGATGAAGTTGTACAAAACAAGCTATGACACCGTTGTAGACCTAAAAGTAGCCATAGAGACAATTTTACGCAAATTCACCACATGAAGATACAAAATGCAATTGTAAGATCGTTACCTAAACGTGTTGAATATTGTATTGAAAAAGGCGGTGGTCACTTCGAGCACCTACTAAAGTAAATTAAAGTATGTGGAAACAATGCATTTTATTCATTTTAGACATCATGTTTCATACAGACATTTACTGCTTAAGACCTACACAATCGATATCTAAATAGAAATAGTGTAGCTTTTTTTTTTCAAAATAACCGGGTTCGATTCCCGAACGGAGTACAGATGTTTTTAAAAATGTATGAATTCAGTTTCTCTTTTTGTTAAAATCGATGACATGGTTCCTCAGAACAGATCTTCGTATGTCTTATAGTTTCAGACTTTCCCATACTGACCCATTTGAATGAGACACCCTGTATAACGAAAGACAAACGATGATAAGTATGGCGAAAGGCGGGCATTTTGGGGGATTGTCTTATGTCATTTTGAAGTGACTGACTTGATTTTATGTGTAACTCTATTGGCTTTAAACGGACACAAACCCAAAGCTCTGCATGAAAAATTCTCTAGAAGGAAAAACCCAATAACACTCAACAGCCGGGACTTTGAAATCAAACCCAGGACCTCATGCTAGGCGATAGTGCCTGCGACCACTAGACCAGCGAGGTAGTTTTTATTACTGATCTGTTTCATTTTTATTTTTTTGTACTTTAACATCCCCTCGGCGAGGGAGAAGAAAATTAATTTTATTATAACTATGACACTCACAAATAATGTGGCTTTTTTATCGGTAACTTAACTTTCAAAACAAGCATGTCGCTAATCTCGCGAGAACACTTGACTTGATTTGATTATAATTGATTAGCTTTCCTACCTCGGCCCTCACGAGGGTCCTGTTATAATGGACTGTTCTATATTTGCTTCTAGATTCAGTTCACCATTACTGTAGGTACCAGTCTTTTATCAGGTTTATGTCTTATGACTTATATCAGAAGACCTGTCAGTGATGATAGATCAACCCGAATATGATGTGATATCATTACTATTTTCGAGAAAGAATATAAAAAAACTGTTTCCTGGTATAGTATTAAAACCATATATTATATTTCTGTCTAATGATGCTGGCTAAGTTTAAAACAATTCACATATGAGCTTTACCCAGCCCATAAGAGTATTCCGTCGCACAACTTACATAACAAAATACTATATTAAATGTAAAGACGGCACACATCAAAGTACCCCAATGTGTATAATTTTCTTAATTGAATATGAACCGTATTCTGTTTATCATAAAGTTGAAAAACGATCAAAGAAATTTGACACATTGGGGTAACTTGATGTGCTGGCGTCTGTACCTTTATACAATGGGTACATCAACATGATACTTGCCAGCGACACGGCACGAAAATATCATGTAGGTATGAAATGAGTGTAAAGAGCGACGCACTTGTCAACTAACGCACTAGTTTTAATTCTTAAACCATTTTGGCAATCTACTACTTTTAGATGTAGAAGCAGTAGGTAACTGTGAACTATGAGGTGCATCTTCTAATTTTCTTCTAGAGGGTGCCCTAGAAAACAAAATAGAAAGAATAAATATTTTTCGAGTAAGAAACATGGAATTTCTACAGGAATTATGAACAATCAGTAGGTACCTAATTATGTTCAGCATAAAGTTTAAGTTGGACAACGAAGGAATGTTGCAGGAATCTTTGGGGCTGACCAATGTCCAGTAGAGGACGACTCATGGGTAACATGGTGGTAAGTAAAAGTTGGCTTTGTGTTACTTTATACATCAATGGTGTTACCTATTTTTCAAAACCCTTCGATACTAGAATGGCATGACAGTTTGCTACAGGGGTTCTGGCAGGTAACTTAGTAATCTGACTCACTGAAATGGCGGTAAAGTTTAAGATATAACAAGGGAACTAAGATAATAGTGAAGTATGACACTAACGCTTATCTAACTAATCTTACCTGTATTTGGAAGCCAAGATACTAGCGGCGTCAGAAGCAGTTTTCTTTTGATATATCTCATCTTTCAGAGACGGTTGTTTAGTCATGTCCTCATCTATCCACTTAAAATGCATGTGGACGCAAGGCACAAATTTTGCATCCAGTAACGTCATTTTGGGCTCGAGAGTTTCTTTTAGAGGAGTGACGACTGCAAAATAATCGGTATATTAATGCATGATGATTACATAGTTAAAAATCCGCAGTCAGGTGAGCCAGGACATCTGTTTATTAAGGGCGCAAATGCTAGGAGAGTCGACGAAATTTTAAATTAAAAATGTTTTTGCAATTAGGTATGCTATTAAGTTGTGTGAAAATAAAAGTGGACCAGCTCTTCAAAAAATATCATTATAATTATGATGAAGCATTAGGTTAAAAATCTTAAATGAACCCCACAAAGTTAATAAGCTCGCCCGGTACACCAATAGCTACCTAACCCTTCGGGGATTACAGGCGTGGTGTTATGTGTGTCTAACTGTAAGTTAGAATTGATAACAAGTCAGGTTTTCATGATTATATTAGATTCGCCAATTTAAACTTAGAATTTAGGAAAAGGAAAAGTTATAAATTATTAGTAGGTATTCAAATTTAGAAAATCGTCGCGGAACTGGCAGGACGGGCGCTTTGAGGGACTATCTGAAGTAAGTTTCTTTTTACTTTTAAAAAGTGTTGAGCTTCAGTCGAATTTGAATAAATGGCTTTGGATTTTGATTTTATCTTAATTTTATGTCTCCGTTGGCGTACGAAATCTTGTTGTTCTCGCGTTACACATGGACTTACACTTGAGTCTGTGTTAAAGAAAATGCCGTTTGTTATCATCGGGGATTAATAAGTAATAATACAATACTTTCTTACATATATGGAACTTTTGGTTTGGATCCCGCAAATGCTCTTTTATAAAATTTGTCACATCTTCGATCGTGTTCGTAGGAGTAAAAATTCCTTGAAGTATTATTTGTTCGGGGAATTGTACACGTACCACCACATTCTTGTACAAATTAAGCTTTTGTAGAGATGCCTGCAAACATAAAATATTTTCTTTATTTGGATTTTCGGTTTATCTTTCTACTTAAACTAAATACATAGTGGGCTGCTGGTGATATTATATTATCTTTTGCCGTGCTCTTTAGTATGTTTGCCGATCGAGCCGCAATAATGGAAAAGCAGCACTCAGAACAGTTTTTGACAATAACTTCTTTTCGACTTAATGATGAAAATAGTTTTGTAACCTTTTTATTTGTACCTAGAATCAATAGTTTCAGCGCACCATAGCAGGAAAGAGCACGGCGAAATCTATGAAATCACCAATATCCTAAACTCCCACAAGGTTTCAGATAACTCCTTTTGGGCACCAAATGACTGTGGTATATTTTAACACAAATCGTTCAAGACAGCGATTCTTTATTGTTAATAAGGTTTCCTGGCTGTCACTTACCTTAATAATTGGTGGTATGGAAACCATATTCCCTGATAAGCAACAAACCTTGAACCTGCTTACCGTTTCGGGTAAGTATTAATTACCTCCGAAATTAGTTGATTATTTAAAAATTTCATAGAAATAGAAGCATCTATGGGTGATGTATAGCTGACCTCGCACTGTACGGATATCCAATACAATGCGAGATCAGCTTATACTGGAAATGTATAGTTGGATGTGTATTTGTGTAACCGTGTGTACGTGTGTACAGTATAGGTCTCAAAAATCCACTAATTACTTTATTATTGCAAATAATTGTATTTTACCTGTTCTTCCACTTCCTTTTGTTTTCTTGATGTTAAAAGTGGTGTATTTTCTAGGCTAATACGATGTTGCTGTAAGTCATGGTACAATCTTCGCACTTCATCTATATTTAATTCATAAAAGTCATCTGGCAGATCTTCAATATCCTCTTCTACAAAATCCGGTTGCATAAATGCTATAGCTTTTTGAGCTCCCAACTAAATACAAATTTATATAAGAATTATGAAATGATACCTATTTATTTACTTTTAAAGTCTTATTTCTTAAGATCTTTCCAGATAATTTTACATGCCATAATGTTTTATTAAATCTGAATGTTTCTTTAATGTTTGTTTCAATAATTATAGATGCACTTTATAGGCATAGCTGGCAGCAAAAAAAACACACACAGACACGTACACATACGTACATAAAGCAGGTATATTATAGTAAGTATAAAATACTCACAAAAGTGACTTCTTCTTCAATTTTTAGTCTTCTTTCTAAATTTTGTCTTGATGCAGAAGAGAAAGACAAATCGCTCTTTTCTACATCAGTGTCCATCAATTCTTCTTTAATAGGTGTCTCATGTTTTTCAGATGAACTTTCGTGTTCCATTGGTTTTATCTCTGTATTGGTTTTCTGTTGGAGAGTATTTTCCTTATATTTACTTATAATATCAGGCTTGTGAAATTGATCTTGGTTGTGCTCATTGGTTTGTGACGGTCCTGAAACAGGGTCGACTTCTGTATGCTCTTTTTTTATTTCTTTTTTTTCATCAGCAACTTTTTCGTTCTTGACTGGTCGTCGATAGAAAGCAGACACGTTAGCTTGTCTATAAATAAAATTAATATAAGAAGGGAAATAAATTACATCAAAATTTTCAAGGATTTTCATGTCATAGTAGATTACCGGGCTTCAGCTTGTTTATCCTGCAACGTCAAAATGGCTCTACCCTTTATTAAACCTAACTGCCTTAAAGTTTTTTCACGGAGTGCAGTTTCGCCAACTACTTCTTGACGCATGTACAGAATAGTTGGACGCTCCAATGAATGTAATTCTCCTGGTGCCAGTGATATTACTAAGTCATATAGTGACGTGTTTGGTGCAAAATCAGCCGTCCTCCTTTCACCTGCAATAGAGGAATTTAAAATAGCAATTTAGTTCAATGGCTAAGGCGTCAACTTGGCGATCGAGGGGTTTGTAAGTTCGATCCCCGAAATATATATAATATATATAACTAGTAATGTGCAATCCACATTGATGTAAAGCTTTAAAAAAATATATAATCAAGGTTTTTGTTACTGCATGTTTCAAACATTTGTGTTTTTGATTTCAATGATTATGATTAATTTGATTGGGTATACCTTAAAAGTTGGTCACATTTCAATTGAAATCGAAAAACTACCTTTAATTTTTAGAAAATAGGGGATGATTCATTTTTCGCAGGTCAGTGATGAGTCTGTTGAAACTTCGAACATAAATTATGTAGTTTTCATAATTATAAATTCGGAAGTTGGTGGCATAAAAATATTAAACAAAACAACCAAAGCCACAGGCTTCAGAATCTATACTTATTTTTACTTTTCAGTGTTTTATAATAATAAACAATGATGCACCAACTGCCAAATAAGCTAAATAAAAACACTTTTCCGATATTATTGGTAATAGATTTACATTTTCAAGTATTGTTCATCAAAAAAAACTTTCCAAGCTTTAAGTCCCAAAGAAGTGTAGAAGGAAATAGCAAAAGAACAAGATGTTTTATTGGTCTTCTTTTTTTGGACCATTGTTTAGTCAATCGTGATAATAAAATTGTTGTTTGATTGAAACAAAAGAAAGGATTGTTAGTATCACAACTTTACCATCTGCCAATTGCAATCCAATAGTGACATTTGATTCTTCCCTTTTCTTTTCAGCTTCTACCATTTCTAGCATTGCTTTGTTAGGAAGATTGGAAAACCTGACAGTAGTTGTTAAATCCAAAATATGGTTATGATGCTTCAAATCATAGTCTGAAGGTTGGAATCCTTGTTTCTGGCAGACATCTTCCAGCACCTATAATCACACACTATTCTTTTAGAAATGGAAATATTATTTCTTAAAATCCAGCTAGTCAATTTTATTTTAATATTTTTGTTTTATGTATAGTTGCTGCTTTTCCTAAGTTAACCAGCTAACGAGAAAGTGCATTGAACGCAAATTCTGTACCATTTGCTATGATTTTAATGCTTGTGAAACCCAAACCACATATGACATGATATGCAGATTGTTTGTATTCAATCTGATGTAGCACATGTACACAAAGGTGAGGCAGAAAGATAATAATTTATTTTTAAAGTCGCCGTAAACTGTTAGAAATTGATCAACACAGTAATTATATACATTCAGATGTGTTCTACCCGGTTATAAACGAGTGGAGCGAACAGGTAGAGAGCAATTTGATGGAATTTTTCTACCTAAATAAAATTATCATTCTGATAAAATTTTCTTCCAGATATGTTTTAATAATCTAGAGATCTTAAATGGTCACGAAGTATCAAAAAGTGTGCGTCCATGGACTCTCGAGCATAGTGGTAAACATAGCAGATAGGTTTACAAACCACGTTAAAGAGCTATGTTAAACTATATATAGTTTCTTATATCTAGTTACTATAGTTTAAAGACTGAATATAGTTTCATCATTACATTTAAGTAGGTACTCTATTATTAAGCAGCAAGCATATTAAATATGATTGTAGTCGAAATCAAATGTTTGTTTCTGCATTCCGATGACAATAAAAAAATCTAAACTTTGAAAACAGATCACTGAGCATACCTGTAAAATACTTGTATCTGGCGTACAGTGTATTTTTTGCCTCCTTCCGTTAGGAGTAAGAACAATGATGTCTTTAGACATGATTAAGAAAAAAATATAACGTTAATGCACTGTTTTCGACTTGCGAGCACAAGTTTTTTTATGCGAAATATAAGAGTCATTGAATTACCGGCGGCGGCTGTATGTATTGGTAAAGGTTAAGTCATATGTGTCAAATGGCAATGGCAGGCGTCAGCTGATGTCACTTGTCACTGTCACTTGACGTCGAAAATTGACTAAAGAGCCAGCACTTTCTTGGAAAATTGTGTGCCTATTCCACACATCGGGCCAGAAGTCAATGTGGTAAACAGTATTTTGTAAAATCCAGAAAAAAGTTGCAAGCCAAAAGAAGCTCAGGGTTCATAATGCTATGCTATGTATTTGAACAATGTCGTTTGTTGGTGTAGGATTTTACCGTAGGTACAGTTTTTGTGTAATCATTTTCAGTTGGTACCCAAAAGATGGTTAATTAATTGCAATCCACCTTTTATTTGAATAAATTATTACAAACAATTAAAAAGAATAAAACACTTTGTATTGTCCAAAAAATATATTTTATTGTAGTAGACAACACGGGGGCGCGCGCCCGGCGCCCAGCCTGCACCGCGCGCGAGTCCCACAACAACGCTTCGCTATCTACATCCAGCTCTCTGTTTTAATAATTGTAATAGTTTATTTAATAATTACAACGTTTTTTTATGTGTCCGTATTTTAACATTAGGTATAACTAATTTCGTTTTGTATAACTTGGTGTAAGAACAGCCTTCAGGAATTGAAATAGGGTGGCGCTATACACGCCTCACAGCACTGTTTCCATTTCTACTCGCGTCCGTTCTCTGTAAAGATTAAACATCAATATTAACCAACTTGAAGCAGATTGCTACTTGGCCTACCAAAGCCCAACTGTCACAAGATAAATTTAAGGCACGGATTATCTGTGCACAGATGCGTCTACAAATTAAGTAGATTAGAATTGTAATATTCACGAATGTAACTGTAGTTTTTACATGGGGGTGCGAAATTCATCACTGTTAGTAGGTACCTACCTACTTCACAAGATTGTTTACTAAAAGCCATCAATATGATTAATATTGGGCTATACCTACATCACATCTAAAGTTAATCTGGAAGTACATCCATGATGCAAGGACAGTAGAAAATAATCTGAGTGAGTCGATTTGTATAGCTCTCCAACTTTGATAAATCTTTGAAAAAGTCGCCACTATGGACTCAGTTTTCCAGCCCTAAAGGCACTGGCTGTATTTATATGCATATGCAGCTTTAATAATATTATAGATGTTTTTCCAGTGGAATTCCACATTTGTTTAAAATACTCGCGCGAGGACGCATAATATAACCTACCTGATATAGGACTGAGCATACCTATGTAATTGCTTTAATGGAGAGTTCAGGGTTGAAGCAATCTCCCCTGCCCCACACCTCGGGAAGTAAATATATGACGTACTTTCCTAATATATCAGTTAAATAATTGACTTTATAATCCAGGTACCTACCTTGAGCGTAAATCACCGCAAGAGAGCGGTCTATCGAGATCAGGCAGAAGATCGGCGGGCGGGCGCAACGTGCGCACGTGCGTAGCGTCGTGCCGGCCGCCCGCCAACAGCGCGCCCGCGGACGCTAGGCGGCGCGGCGGCGCGTCCAGCCCGTGCGCCGCTAGCGCCGCCGCCAATTGCCGCGAGCGCGCCACAGCGATGTCGCGTTCGTGTCGCGCTCGCCATATCTAAACAAACGGCCAGACCCATCTTAAGTAAAATCAATTGCACTAACGAGACCAACAAGAAATCCTGATAGGAAGTGAGTGAGGCGCTTTGTTAATCAAGTGTACCTTAGTCAGTCAGTGCCGACTGATATGGCTAATATACGCTCTAAACTCTAGACATACTTAACTCTTACTTAAAAACAATTTGTAGGTAAAGTTACTGACTACTTAAATGTGTCTTATCCGAAAACATAGTTAATGACATATATTTATCATGGAATTTCTGCGTACCTACAAATTATAAAGGTGTTTGGTTGATTTCGTAAAGGCTATTTTAAATTAACGTTTTATACATACCTGTGCAGCACAAACTGCGGAGCGGCAATGGCTTCTTTCTCCGAATCCACGCGCCGCCGCCTCAACGACGGCGCCGTGGAACGTAAGTGATTGCCCTGTCAGCAATATTGAAACTATAAGTACCTATATGTTTAGTCATACCATAATGAAATAACACATCATTCTTCTTACTGCTCGAGTTCAATAGACTTTAACAAACTGCAGTGTTAGAGTAGGTACCTACATTACATCAGTAACCGTATAGGTAGGTATATTTATAATCATCCGACTGGTTGGCCTACGATTATAAAGTGTAGTTTCCTGAATCGATTTCCCAAACAGTTTTCCTTAGTCAGGCACCCGAATGAAGTAAATAATACAAAGTGGCAGTTCAATATTATCTGTTAGCAAAGAATTACCACATTTATTTGGTTTGGATTTAGGAAATTGAGTAAAAAACCGTGGATGTGCCCGCCATGTCTCGACTATTAGACAACGAATTACCTCACAATTATTGAATGGAATTTCATTTCTATGACATTATATTGTTTTTTCTCTTCATTGTATTTAATCATTAGTGACATTTTATTTAATAACCATTGACATTGTATTTAATCATTCACAACATTTTAACTAATAAGCCTTGACATTATATTTAATCATTCTTGACATTATAATTAATAACCCCTTAAATTGTATTTAATAATTCTTACATTATAATTGATAACACCTGACATTGTATTTGATAGTAGTTAACGTTTTCCTGATTCCCGAAATTGTATGGTTTATTATTCATTTTAATTCTTTGAAATATTTGTACGCTGGAAACAGCAGAATATTATGGACATTGTATTTTGTGTAACACCTATGTAACAACAATATTCTAACAAATAAATTTATTATTTATATATATTTATTTATTTATTAATTCCTGTCGACGAAGCAACGAACGAAATTGCCTGCCATCTGTCGTGCAGTATAGATAGAAGCACAGGTCTTATCACACTTTTTAATACGTGGTTGGAATCTTGGTAATAATTACAATCAGTTTATTTTATACCCATAGATAAAGACACCAGCGCGCAACAAGAACCCGCACTGGATGCGGCGAGATGTGAGCGTAGGTATCTGAAGTAGACATGCTCCAGCAACAACAGAAGTGCCGCGAGCAAGATACCCGCCATCAGCAACAAGAAAGCTGACAAAAATTGTTCCAACGCCAGGGGGTCGGATGACTTGTGTTCTTGCTTATTAGGCTTACAAGTCCCTGTCATCCAATATCTGCAAGAAAAGCATTTGAAAAGTAGATGAATGGACATTAGTCAATGTTAAAGTTATTATGAATCAGATATATATTTTTTTTACAAATAGGTTCGCGAATATTATTATACATAGGTATAGAGAAATGGTTTGATTTTCTGTTTGTTTGTATATTTGTAAACATTTTACTCGAAAACTACTCAAAAAATGTCAGCATTAAAAACATTGGATACTTATAGTTTATTTACTAAATTACGAGAGGATGGAGGGGCTGCCAATTCGAAGGAAAAGTACAAATCCACATAGACGACGGCGACGGCTGAAGTGCTAGTTAAGAATGTAGACTTAGAGAGTATTATTGTGCCTGGCTGAATATACATTATTATAATGATGCCGGAAAATATTTTTTTCTTCTATACTGATAAAGTAAATTTTAACTTCGGGTCAAGCTGGAGAAATAGTGGATGATGAAACTGCTATTTACCTACGACTTCCACGCGGGCCATGTTTCTGGCAGAATAGTGTTACATATTTTGATATTTCAATTTAATTTTATAATGTCATCGAATTGTATCTTGTCATTGTGTTTCCGTATATGTATACAACCTGCATACATATACGGAAACACAATGACAAGATCAATGACTTATCGTGTTTCTCTGTTTGTTCGTGTTGTTATTCTAGACTAGGTACCCTGTCTAGAAAAACAAAGCGGACAAACAGAGAAATACGATAAGGCAGTGACTTTGATACTTTTTAGTTAGGTGCATAGTCAAATTGTATCCAACTGTTGACTTACCTCCGTAATCTCTCTAGATCACCATTGGCTCTTAGGTCGAGTAATCTTTTATTGAACATACTGACATATTTAGAATTACGTGTAAACGCTAATCCATAACCGGACATTGCGTACCATGCACCTACAGTTAGAAGTCTGCAGTCTTCATCCTGAAAATATTAAATGTTAGAGAAAATTAAAAAAGAACTGTATCTAAACAGAGCCCTTCATTATGAAAATAAAATGATTCTGGTTGTTCAACACGATCATTTTGTCTACTACTATCAGTCATTCAAAACTTATTGTAGACGGGACATCACGAACAAAATTTACATCCGATACATGTGTCCTAACGGACACAACTCTATGAGTTTAATTTAATACCTCTAATTTATCCTATGGCGTTACAGAGACATGGGATCACAGTTTTTCTATGACATATTATCATACTACTATATTATTATCTACTTAATAATTAACTGTTATCATTAACTATAGCCATTTGGATGGGCAGTTTAGGTTTGAAATGTTATGGAAAATAAGTTCAACTTACTTGAGATACTAAATAATCTAGTACTGTGCCATCATAGATGAAGGCGTCAAGTTCTCCTGTGAGTACGCACGTGACGCCCGCACTGACAGTACTGCGGTTGTATCTGAAAGGAAAAATAAGAATAAATTATGCAGGTAGAACAATAATTAAAAATTACAAATGGAGCGTATTTAATTCTGTGGAAGAATAATCGACTAAGTTAAGGTATTCATGGTCCTTATTTTTAATGATGACTGGCAACTTTCGAATCAAACAGTCGGCTGAACTTTTACAGTTACTAAACTAGAACTCTGGGATAGACATTATAATAGGGAAATCATTGCGTTGGTGTAAGTTCGAAGGCGTGAATGAAATAGAAAGAATCAAAACTTACCGAGCCATATAGGCATGCGGCTCCGTAAAGTATTTGGCAAGGGTCGCATCTGTGTGGGACCATGGTACTGTTCCAAACTTTAGCGGAGGGCGCTGAGTCATAGGCCTCGCTATCCGTGGGTCGTCTAACCCACTTAGCTCGTGATACTCTTCGCGCGTGATCATGAAGGCAGCTAGGTTGGCAGTGTAGATGGCAAGAAACACCACCGCAAACATTGCCCACATGTTGGTCATAAATCGAGCAGTAAAGCCTCGAGGTGAGTCTACGTGCACCGATGCCTGCAAGTTCAAACGAACAACTTAAGTGTTTAATTTGCGTGTACCTATGTATATTTTTTTAATGTTGCACCCCACTAGAAATTTCTCCTGTATCGTGGCCTTCTTTTACAAACATTGTAACTCACATACAAATACTACGTTTACACATTAACGTATTTTAGAATTTAAACAAATCTCTGCCTCCTTTTACTTAAATTCTGAAATACAGAAGCAAGGCTTGTCAGTGTTACTGATATGATATGTATCATAATCTTTCGTTAATTCTATCTATACAATATACGTTTAACGTTACTCGTAATAGCGACATCAAACTATATGTACCACCCTACATATAGTTTGATGACCGAAACCGGCTAATAAAGCTGATATCATGTTGATTAATTGTTTAAATGCTGTAGAATGTTCATATAATATCATTGTGGTGGCAGAAACCCTCGACAACAGTCTCTAAAGACTCTGTTTACGATACTGCTCCAAAAGGTAGTAGGTACTCGTATTGTCAGGAGGTTTTTGTCTCTGAAACTCCCACCACCGCACGGTGGTTCCGCTAGAGGTCAAAACTAAAAAAACGCTTGTAGTATTTTCAAATCTTGAACACTGTCCTGTCGTTGGCCGATACATATATACTTTAATTAAGGTTAAATAGATCCCCGATCTTATAATCAGTTTCATTCTTTAGTAAAACCCGAAAGTGAACACAACTCCCGTTGCACGTGCACCTTTATCAGTGACTCATTTCGTGACCGGTAGTTAGTGGCTGTTTTCTCAGAATTCTGTACATTCTGTGAAATTTATCACGATTGAGTTTCAAGAATCAGGTTTGTTGTTTTGCTATGTACTCGTTTTCGTATTTTTTTAAATACAATATTGAAATAACGATGGGTCTACGTGACGACCAAATTTTGTTTAAAATTCTCTAGTATGATTCTTTACTCTTTTCTTTAAATACTTAGGTCATTATGTGTACATGCTGGCTCACAGATTTGCTCGTTGTAGCAACGAAGTCAAAATAACTCAGTTTAAAGCTTATTGTCAGGGGTTCTACACGAGCAGTTTGTGGGTCACCTATACGCGGAGGGCTCTAGATGCTCTGCGTGTGCAATGTAACAATGGCTTCAAGGTGCCGTTGATGCCCAGGTTCTGCAGCGCGTCAAGCATGTTTGCTGTAGCACGAACTGATGACTTTTATGCCATTATGAGGAAAAATACCGCATCCTCATAGATATCCGGAGATATCCCTTCACTCAATATTTGTTAAAGCTCACACTAAAACGAAACGAATAGATACGCCACACATGATTCTTATCTTAATGCACACATGATCAAAAGGGGCGGGCACTAGTATAGGAGCCCAAACCACAAAAAATAAAATTACCGGTATTTTTCAATTTAAGGTGATGATTGTGAACACTGATGAGTCCGGCAGTGATAAAAACGATTTATTTTTGCATTATCCCACAATAGGAAATTGTCCTGTATGATCGGTGCGTTCACAAACTTCAAAGAAATCAAACCCGAGACACGCGGACACGCCGCGCAGCAATCAATCGCTCATCCACGGCGCAAACCGTGGAAGCTCTATATAAATGACTTCTGAGGATTAGGAATATGCAAACTGTAATTATATTGATTAGCATTATACATAGATGTTAACCCCACGATACGATTTACCGTCATGACTATATGGTAGGTACTACCTACGCTGAATATGTCTAATATATTATTGTTTTCTACATAATGGGCCACTTTTGTCATCATGTCAATATTTTCATGTTTTCAGGCGCTGTGATGCTGCATATCGGTTATTTTTTGAGACCACTGGTTTAATTTTTAATTTTCCCTAGGTGTGTGTGTTCACGTCGCGCGGTTGCAGAAATAGCAATGTTTTTTTTTTAATTAGTGGTTTTGGAATGAGAAGAACCTAATTTATCTATTTACTTAATACGGTTTAGCCGTATAAAGATGTGGCAACGAAATTTGGCCACGGGCTCTCGTACTTATAGGAACGCCCACTCAATGCATAGGGCTTGGTATATTGTTAGATCTATAAAAATATCGATGAAAACCGAATGTAAAAAAGAGGTTGTCTATGAGCGTAGTTTGTATCGTTTATTATGATTTCTGATTATGGTATATTGTAATTAATATTAAAAAATAAGTGACGATAGTAGGTACACACAGCTGCACATCAAGCTATGTAAAGATAAAGATAAAGATACCGGGCTGGTATCCGCAACTCCACGTCAAAGCGCGTATTTTGCGTATGGGCCATAATCCACCACGCACGTGGGCCCAGTGCGAATTGGTAGATGTCACATGTCTTCGAATTTTTCGTTCTAGGACATGCCGGTCGATGTTTTCCTTCACCGTTTTTGAGAGCAGTGGTGATGAAATAAATTGCACAAAGTAATGCGCCTGCCTCGGTTCGAACCCACGACTTACTGTTCGTAAGTCGTGGGTTCCACCGAGGCAGGCCACCACTGGGCCACCTCAGTGGTGGCGGTCACGACTTACGGCTGCTCTCATCAAGCTATGTATTTCCAGTATAAGCTCATCTCGCATGATATAGGATTTCCGTACAATGCGAGGTCAGTGTAAACTGTAATTGTATAGCTTGTTGTGTAGCAGTGTGTGTGTACGTGGTCTACTTTAATAAATCATTTTCTTTTATTTCTAGTTTCAAATTACCTCATATCATCGTCATTTTTGTTTCATTTTTGAGTGATCCCATACTCTTTATTTCCCATTCGAAATCGCTTTCGTAATTTGGTTTATCATCAAAATAACTCGAAAAACTAAATCATCTACATAAACAAAAACTAAAAATTTAAAAACAAAAAGTTCCCACTACCTAAACTACCATTCACATACAATAACATTAAAAAAATAAAATAGTTGTAGTGTCGGAAGCCAGTGGCAATATATAGAGTGAAGTCGGTTGCATTTTTGTAAAAAGTTTTTAATCAAATGATATGACTTGTAAAATATAAAAATTAATAATGAATAGAATAGAATAGAATACTCTTTATTGTACACCATTAATAATCATTTTATTAACAAAATAATATTAAATTGCAAATATTATTACCTAATTATGAAATTATTTTGTAAGAATTTCTATAAATTATCGATGTTTAGAGAAAAGCGCTACACACCACTAATGTTTTGTTGTGACATGCGTCAGTCACGCAAAAATATTTCACAATGAGATATTTGTAAAATCTATTAATATTATAATTAGTGCAGTGATTTTTATTAACCGGTGGTAGGACACGCCACTTTTCTTAAGGTTTGTTGTAGTTACCCTATTTTTGCAAAATAGAACTGAAAAATTCGGCATTTCGTAAAAATACGAAATGACACGACTCATTCCGATGCCAATTTAGTACTAGACAATGTTCTCGGCAGTCACGTGTTACTTTGGCCAAACTGACCAGACTTAAGGCACACTTACCACGCCTACATGCCATATCCCTCGATATCCGTGCGCATCCTTAATAGGCAAAATGAGGGGAAGCCGCAACAGTATTTTAAAAACCCTAGCTGAACAGCATGATGCATCGTTAGTGAGACATTTTGTCCGGTTGCTCGTGTGGCAGGGGTGAAAAATAATAATAATTGTACACTTACTTATTTAAGTAATGCAAACACTTGTTGATAAGTTTGATTGTATACTAACCAGTGGACCAATGTTGTCAAATTAAATAAAATATATTATTATTATTATTATTTACTTAGACTTTTAACTATGTGTGTTACTCTCGCTGAGCGCTAACTTTTCCTTGATCAAGAAACCACATGTGTCCAAAAATAAAGGCCATAAGTTTTAGTCTGCGGGAATTTGCGGAAAGGATAGTTATAAGCATGCTACGCCTGCGTAGACGCATGCTACGAAAATATTGCAAAAGTATTTTTTTTTTATATTATTTTTTTCAGATGTTAAGTGCATTCGAACCTTTTCAACGGGTTTTATATTTGAACTGTGCCCATCTACGAGTGGTTCCGATATATAGTAGAACTACGCCAGCAAGTGATGCAGCAACATATGGGCATGTTGCCGGATGCACATTACACCGATGTTAGTAGTTCTGAAGTATATCTGAGAACGACTTGTGTTTTAATAGAAAGTATGTTAGTTATCTTAGTTAGACAGTAAGTGTCAATCTACCGAGAACATCAAATTTCATAGAAAACACTTCGCTTGATGTTCTCGGCCAATCATTATCATCTCAGCTGCTGTTGGGTGACCAAAAAAAGATTTTGCAACTAGCAGTCACAACGAAGAAGACTTGCAACGCTATCTTATTCGGATGAGTCAGCTGTCAGTTATCTAATGGAAACATAAGACCCCGATACAAATAAAATAAACCCTGACGATGTGACATCTATCACAACAGAAGCTAAACTTACAAAGCACCAATACTCGTTGCTCCGCAACTTCATAAATTCTCAGAATAATCCAATTTGACCTTCGTACAACAAAGTATTAGTAGCAAAAAAACAAATGCTATCTTAAAGTTGTCAGAGTTACCGAATCGACAGCGGAGGTGGAGTTAATAAAAAATGGATACTTAATTATGCCCTGTTTGCCTTTGTGACACGTGTTGCTATGGAAGAGCGGAGCCTCCTAATACAGGCATTACTTGCCTAAAAGGAGGTTCCAATCATAATTTTGTTAGAACTTATTCTTGCTTTACCAATAAACAATTTTATTTTATTATTTTATTTATTTTTATTTTAATAAAAAATCCTGGATCATTCTGCGGCTCGAAAATAGAATCTCAAAAGAAGCGTTGTCTGCCATTCTTCAAGAATCAATAAAATAGGTGATGTATTTTCAATAAGGAAGTGGGGTTTTGATGGCAGCACTGGCTACATTGAATACAAACAAAAGTTTGCTAACTCAGAGGTTACTGAAGATGGAAGCGTATTCGTGACTTCGAATTAGATTGGTTTTATGTTTATTAGATAGCACTGAGTATAGTATAGAATATGATATTTTAATTTTACTTTGATTATTTTTACTTTTTTAATTACCTATTTTGGGTTTAATCATACATTTTTCCTGAAATAAATCTAAAATTGTTTTTTTTTATTAAAATGTCCCGTAACTATATTTACTTTAGTTGCATTTTAAATTTAAAGAAACAAACATTTTAATACATAAATAATTATGACCGCCTTACGAAGGCGCTCGGACCACCGTGCACCGCTAGCTTGGACTTTAACTGTTTACAAAAATAAAGTAGCAAATTAATAATTTTAGTCCCCATCAAAGAAGTAACATAATTATAACACTGTTCTATAAGCCGGCATGCTTCTGAAAATTTATAGATAAAACAACAATTTTCGCGAGACCTAAGAATCGAACCCAGAACTATATGCAGCAGCAGCGCTTGCAACCATTAGAACAACGAAGCACATTATTTATCAAAACATAATTAAGTAACTCACCTGAAAAAGTACTGCCCAAACAATCCAATACGTTCGACATAAAGAAAATCGATTCTGTGGAACACGTTTTGAATTGTTACCAGTTGAACAGTCAAATCCACTGGGAGACAACCATTCGAAGAAGAATATTGAGAAAGTAGCTGCTTGTATTGCTACAGCCCCCACAAGCATCCAAGAGGCTGTATCGAAAGGTTCCAAGAAAGCAGTTGGAGATATGATGCCTGTTCGTTTGGCCACTACTATTGCAACTCCCGTTTCCATAAAAGGTACACTGAAATCGACTACAGCCTCTCTGTCTGAATTGATGATGAGCGATGTTAGTACCTGAAATCAAATAACAATTAATAAAACTAATTTTCTGGAACAGACAGAAAAAGAGTTTGGGAACAGGTTAAGGTCAATAGTTGACTAAAGGAATGTGAAGATGAAGGTGAAGACTTGAAATTAAAGATTTAAATAGCCTGTGGACTCGCATAAAACGGAAAAATAAATACATTTTGATACAGTCCATACACTTTTATTTTATGATATGCATCGGTTACAATTAATTTGCACGATATACAAAAAAATATGGTTTTTGCTATGTCCCGCCAAAAGGAATTTTAATGAAATATTGTCAAAACAAAGTGCAATAGATGATTTTAATTCCAGAATTCTATGCCATTGTTAACATAAGTGAATAAATTAAGACAGCGCGATACAAGTAAAAATGCACCTTTCAATATTAAATCAGTAGAGATTAACGACAAGTGCTTACCATGTCCGTTTTTTTGTTGACAAGATCTGCGATGAGACCATTCCACTTGCCATGATGTAGCGTTCCCCAACGGCCGTCCTCGACCCGTACGAGCTCGTACGTGAAGCCGAGCTGCTCCGCCAGCTGCTGCAGCAGGTCGATGCAAAAACCACTGCAGCATTGGTACAGCGAACTGTTCCCATGCGCCGCACCCGCCTCCAAACTAAATGTACGTTTTCAATTTTAAAATTAAATCAACCAACCTTTACCAACGCAACGTCACAAATCGTCCCATTAGAAGAATAACGTTTTATCTGCGAAATGCCAACTTTTCAGTAGAGCGATTAGAAGTTTCGCGCGCACATATTGGCTTATAACTCTTTAATGAAAGTCACTAGCCATTTTATATTTTAACAGTATATAAAGAATACAGTACGGATTATGTATTTATCATTATTTATCCTAAAAACTATGCCTGTGCTTAAATAGTGCGTCGTATGTGCATATGTAACGTTATACTGCCTACGAAAGTAGCTCAAGTACTGTCTTAAGAACACATGGAACGTTATTCGACAAAAGTTATCGCGTTACATCTGCATATGAAACAATATTTTACGGAATCTTAAGGTTATTTCAATGTCTTATTTGAAATTCTTCTATCTATAAATTGAATATAACTTGATTTTATACCCTATAATTTTAGTAACGACGTGTAATTTTACTTTTGTGCAATGTGCTCATCTATATCTATATCTATACTTATAATAAATCTGTAGAGAAGTCAATTCTGTACATTGAAAATATATACAAAATTAATATTGGAGGATGATTGGTAATCGATACTGATGCCAAAAATGCAATCACTAAATTTTTTGTCTGTCTGTCTGTCTGTCTGTCTGTCTGTCTGTCTGTATGTGCACGCATAGGTCAAAAACTACTAAAGGGATTTTAACCAAACTTGGTACGATTGTAATCCATACTCCTGGGCAGGTTATAGGCTATATAACATAACACTAAGACACATAGGAGCCGAGCAGTGACGATAAATTCGAAGCAAGTCGGATGAAAATATGCGCTTTCGAGCTCCTATCCTCGCATACATTGATCATACACAAAAAGTATGTATTACAAAGATGTTGATCTTCAAAATATCAACAAAAAAGTTCTCAGTAACACATATCTATATCTTATAAATTATCCACAATAACACGTTTACCTAATCGTTAGGCATTTCTTCAAAGTATATTAAATAAGTAATAACGTACACTTTTATACTATTTAATAAAATAAAAAATATAGACATTGGTTTATAAACACACAAGATATAGATGAACTTAAATCTTAAACTTCCAAATCTCGCCGCGCCAGTATAGTAGCCTACGTATGCTATACGGTTGATATTTGTTTAACGCGCAAAGCGGCTCACCGCGGCACCTGGCGGGCGTTCACGCGCCAAAACGTCACTTATTTGACTGTGGATGCCAAGGGACATGCCAAGCATTGTTCTTTCTTATTGAATAAGCAAGACTTTTATTAATTTATTCGTTCTTTTCATTAGATTAGATTTAAATTATAGTAGTTTTTAGATATTATTTTGAAGTAGTTTTTAGTACCTAAATATAATTATTATTTTTGATTGTTTAACTCTTTTTATTCCGAAGGTACTTAATTACGATCATTATTCCTTATTTGTTTTTTTAGATTTTAAATATAGTAGGTACGTAGTTTTGAGATATTCGTTTTAAATAGGTATAGCTACCTAATATAATTAGTTTGTTTTTTTTATTCCATAGGTAATTCATACTTTCTTTTTTTATATTTAAGATAAATGTACATGGTAAGTTTTTTTTAGTTATTTAAAAGTTAAGTTAGTTAAGATATTAGTTGATTTAAGTTATTCGACGATTAGCGTCTTTTTGACTTAGGAAATAAACTATTGCTTCTGTTTTTTTTTTATTTGAACACAAGTAGGTACGATGCTACCTAGAAAACGGTCTTCTTTATTTCGAAATTCGATAAAGTGAATAACGCAACTGCACGAGCACATGAAAGCACTTCTGAAGCTATGAGAGAGAGATGCGATTAACTTCTGATAGGGAAAGAAGAGCTACATCACGAGCATCTGAAACCTTTTCTCAACAAGAGCTGCGTCTTACAGTTGACCGTAAAATGCATGTTTTATCCCGACTTCCCGAGAGTCGGAAACGTTCACCGAGCGACATTTAAGGCTTACAGCTGATCGCGAATGGCATATTCTATCTCGAGAATCTGAAAGATCTAGGTACCTACTTAACGAGAATTACAACCTACATGTGACCGCGAAAGGCATGTGTTATCTCGAGAGTCCGAAACATATACTGAGCGCGAGTTAAGACTTACAGCTGACCGCGAAAGGCACGTTTTGTCTCGAGAGTCCGAAACATATACTGAGCGTGAGTTAAGACTTACAGCTGACCGCGAAAGGCACGTTTTGTCTCGAGAGTCCAAAACATTATACTGAGCGTGAGGTAAGACTTACAGCTGACCGCAAAAGGCACGTTTTGTCTCGAGAGTCCGAAACATATACTGAGCGTGAGATAGGGAAGGTTCATATCTGACGGAACATGCGCCGAGCGTTTGCGACAATGTACGCTCGACGCGCTAACGTATCATCTGTTGAGTGTGAACGGTCAAGTGTTTTTCTATACATTTGTCTGTTCTGGCGTTACGCGACCGATAATACGTGACGCATGTTCCGTCAGATATGAACCTTCCCTTAAGACTTACAACTGACCGTGAAAGGCACGTTTTGTCTCGAGAGTCCGAAACATATACTCAATATCACGACCGTCTGGCAGTTGAAAGGATACACCTAAGTTTGTCAAATGAAAGACGACGAATTGATAATATTCGATCGCAGGAAACGGACGAGCAGCCAGGCTTTCTGCGTATAGATTTAGACATATTTTTAATAACTTAGATGCACATGCAGAGGATTTAGATGAACCTACAAATTTACTACCGTGGGCCAACAAATATAAAAGTGGGTTTACCTACGCTGTCACTACTGATCACAGATCATATTCGAAAATCGGTGATATGAACGTAGTATGTTCTTTTTGCAATGCCTTCGCTGATCTTAGAGACATGAAACTGGAGCGGGTGTTCTTTGTGAAGAGTAAGTATCCACTAAGAAACGATTTTTGGAAATTCAACCCCTAAAGAGAAAAATAGGAGACAGACGTTCGACATACACGCAGGCGAAGCCGCGGGCAAAAGCTAGTACATAATAAAAGAAATTGATTCGATTTCTGTTGTGTTCAGAGCAGATATCGAACTAGAACCTACTTCGATAACTGACCGATAACTAATTTATGGACATCTTTTTTTATAGTTGTCATATACACAATCAAAAAGACAACAGCTGCTCACTTAAATTCAACAATCGAAATCAAAAGTTATTTTGTCTTATTAGGCTGAGGATCAGCACTTTTTGAACGTCAAAATTACATAATACAGTCCCTAAAAAGCACGCCCCTACCCTTAGATACAATTACATTCTCCTTCTTCTTATTAGTCAGATTCGATGGGCGCTAACGAGTTCACGTGGTTACCTCCTCCTCCTTGCGTCGTACTCCTCAATGCTGAGGGTCGTGACCTCCCTGCTTTATTAACTTTTTCTTCACGATGTTCCTCCATCTGCTTCTGTCTCTGGCGGTGTCTCTTCGTATACCGAAGAGTCAAGAGTGGTGCGGATCTGGTCGGACCAACGTATTGGGCTGCGTCCACGAGGCCTTTTCCCATTCACTTTGCCGGTCACGATGAGCCTTTCGAGATTACCACCGTCTTTCCTTGTTATGTGACCGAAGTATTGAAGAACCTTACGTAGGCACTCGGACGACAACCGCGAGGAGATTGGTTGGACGTTGGTGTGATATGCTGTCCAAGGGATTCGCAGCATCCTTCTCCAGCACCACATCTCAAAAGCGTCAATACGTTTGCGGTCTGCAGTTTTCAGCGCCCCAAGTCTCAGCACCATATGAGAAGATCGAGAAGACCAGGGTCCGTACCAGTTTGGTTTTGGTCTTTATGGAGATGTTGCGACTCCTCCAGATTTTGTCAAGCTGGGACATGGCGCTCTTAGCCATGCCAATTCTCCTGCGAACTTCCTTCTCGCACGAACCATCGGTTTTTATATTTGTCACGTGGTTACACAAACGCTGTTAATCATGTCCACGCTGACCTTCCTGTGATTTATATGGCGATCTCGGTAATCATCTCTAACAATGGTGCTATTGGCCTATTTATCTCAAGCCGGTAAAACTGCTCTATCGCTTAAACTTATAGTTCACGAACATTTTCTTGCGAACAGATTGTATGGCAGCCTAAGCTTCAGTGGGCAAGGTACATTGCGCGTAAAACAGACTGTTGTGGCCGCAAAGTTCTTGAGTGTCGGCCACATACTGTAAGACGCAGTGCTTGAATGTCTCTTGCAAGGTCGACCGATGACTTGGTGGAGGTCGTGAAAATCCGATGGATGCGTGACGCACAAGACCGGTCGTTGTGGCGACACTTGGGGAAGGCCTTTGTCCAGTAACGGACGTCTTTCGGCTGAAAAGATGATATATGGACGAAGCTTGCCCGGTACTTTTTATCTAATGTTAGGAAGAGAATATTTAGAATTTCTTTTTATGTTGTTGCCCAATAATTGCGAACTTTCGTTTTTTTTTATTTGTGTATCTGTATGAGAAACAGACTTGTCTGTACTGTAGATTAGAAGGAGCGGGAGATTCAATCACAGTACTCTTTCAATCTCAGACTGAGTTGACAAGATTGAACAACGGGAACATTTTGTTCGTCTTCTAAAGAATATTCGTTGAAGGCTTCCGAATTCATGTGATACCTTCTGCCGATGTTATTTAAATATCTTTGGCTGACATGTCTGAATTTGAGCTGGCGCTTTTGCAGTGGACTGTTTAGTAATGTTTATTATCAGCGCGTGTCAGTTCATATAGACAAAATTCACCACCAGTCACCACACTTAGTGTCATTCGCAGGCGGTAATGGCATAGGTGTAGGGCGTGTGGGTACCCTACTTGATAAAGATGATATTAAAATTATGCAGATGGCAGGTGATTCTTTGAAACTCGACGCAGATTCAAGTTGAAATGTAGTGAACGGATGGAGGTTAGAAAGAGTCGGCGGTTCCGCTGGTGCGGCATAGTAAGTAGCATGAGCAGGAACATTGTTTGATGAATCTTATCATCCCAAAGGGGCAGAATTAAAACTGTTAAATCATGTTATATTTTTTTAAACAAATCTTTGTAGAAATAATATAAATTCATGTTTAATTTAACTCTGAGACCACGGTAGACTAAGTTAGGTCTTAATGTTTATCACCTATAGTTAGTAGTATTTTTTAAACCTGAAAGGATTTCCTAATTCTTTATAAACTGATAATTAATTATTGAGAATGGCAGTGCATATAAAATAATATTTAACCATGTTATAGGACTTTTAAGATTTCGAATAATGTCTTACGATAATACAATCAGTAGAAAATTGTGGCATTTGCGCTTGCGATACTAACTTTAATATTTTGTTTAATAGAATAATGTTTCATGTGTACATGCGGACATAAAATATACAAAATTATTCGTGGTAAAATGTTCTACATGCATAAGAAACCACAAAGTTAGGGAAATAAATTGAATAGTCAAACGAACTTACCTGTAAGTGAAGTTCGACGGTAATTATACGAAGTCTTTGTTTCATTCGAAAATGAGATAGGTTTACTTGTAGTACGGCTTATTTATATCACATCTTCATTACATAGTTTACAGCCAAAAACTGAACGTATCCCCTCGTGTCACGCGCACCTGTCAGTTATCTGTCAAATATCTTCATTAAGTTCACAGCAAATGATTGGTTTTACAACGTGGGGTCCATGCATAAAATTGTATTTAGATAGCATGTATTGTTTGGGTCGGGTGGGACTCTTCTCATTTTCGAATGAAACAAAGACTTCGTATAATTACCGTCGAACTTCACTTACAGGTAAGTTCGTTTGACTATTCAATTATACTCGTCTTTGTTTCATTCTCAATGAGATAGGTTTACTTGTAGATGTTTAAAGACAAGTTGTAAAATCAATCAATAATTATTAAATAATTAAAAATAACAATGAGTTATTTTAAATTTTCCAAAAGAATCAAAAAAATAAATAAAAAACACAACATCGAATTACAATTCAAATAGAATCATACTCGTCAAAACTAAAATGGAAAATGTCTATTATTAATATGTCCATTTTGGAAATTTAGGAAGGAATGGTTGACCCTTCAGTTCACGTGTAGGTATAATTTATAATAAAGTTGATATTAAAAAACCCCCTTACCGGCTGAAATTCTTACATAATGAATGTAATGAAAGTTGAAAAAACGCGCTAATATTAAGTTCACTCTTTCTTCCATAGCCCTGGTAATCCAACGGCTGACACTGGAGCTTATACAGTTCAGCGTTTTTGTTACAATGTTTAGTAGGTACCTACTTACCTATTGTTTTGTAAAAATAGGAAACAAAAAATAGAAACCTTGTAATTGTCCATCTCCTAATTTATTGTTAATCCTTCATCATATCAATTGTAATAGCTGTAATTTTCTTAATTATGATTACCTATGTCTAATTGGATCACTCTATTTTTATAATGGAGATTGTTATCATCCTTTGACCTGTAGTTTTCGCAAATAGACTCAATAGACCTTCTTGGTAACAAAGTATAAATCACGTTGTTGCATGTAATTATTTAAAACATAATTAAGTAAACATGAAAAAACATCCCAAGTAGGTATATCTAAGTTTAAGAGGTCTTATTATGAAGCCTTTAAATAATCTTTTCATGTTATCATCTTATGCGGTCCTATGATCAAGGGTAGAGCAGATCAAATATAAACAAAACTTTCATAGGAAAAAACTTCTTCCAGGAGTCTCATTATGATATTGATCAGCATAAGTTATGGTAGGCTTGGTACTGCTACAATTCACAGTTTTAAGTCAAACGCACTGGAATTCAATCAATATTTAACGTAATTAATTTTCAACTGCTTGTTCACACTCCAAACATGTACAAATGTTTACATGACAATATTCTTCAACGGTTGTTTGTAAGAGATCACTTACCTATTTTATGAGTAATAAATACCCTATATAACTCTTTAAGTTATTAAGGTGGATAATCAAGAGTATTCTATACTTTTAAAAATAAAATTTTTTTTTAAATAAAATCATTTCATTTTGTATTTTACTAACTTTACGATCCAATATGGACTACTTTTCAGTCTATTAAACCTATTCTTGACACTTATTTCAATTTCCTGTGAAGGACATGTCACAATCTAGAATGATAGTGCCAAGGAGATAATTAAGGGGTTAAAATGCCTCTGTAAATGTATCAACAATCTCTGAAATATTGAGAACCATGGTTTGACTGAACAATGGATGAAGTACAAACAGTACCTTCTGCTTTTGTAATGTTTACTTTTCTTCTAGATTCAGAATCAGCTATTAATTAAAATTTAATCATGTAGAAAATCAAAATCAAAAAACCCTTTGGTTTGTAATCACACCACTGCCAATTATTTTTAGTAATGGTATATAGATAGGTAGGATATTGAACTCCTCCCAATCAATTGTATGTTAATGTAGTCATATAATCCATTCTCTATCAGATTTCACTATCTGTTGGGTGTCCTGCAAGGCATTACAGACTAAGTAGGCAGCAATTGAATCTAAAATATAATTTGAAGCTTAGCTTCATTTTCAGTCCATTGCTTAGATGCCTCCGAAAACCATAACCTCTTGGAAATTACCTTGTGGAAAAAGTATTTGTAAATAAATAAATATTCCCCAACTTCCACACAACGCCACTTAGTTCCAAACAAAGCAGAGTTTGCGTTATGGGTACTAAACAGCTGATAAAAATACTTATATACTTATATATATGCTGATAAATAAATACATATTAGGGATAAATTATACCCAGACACAGAACAAATGATTGAAAAACATTATCCTGGGTGGGAATCAAACCCACAACCTCTAGCATAGCAGTCAGGGTCACTAACCACTAGACCAACAGGCCAGTCAAAAAATAAAATAAAGTTTCTAACTTGAAAATATTCTTTACTCTGACTATGTTTATGAACTACCATTCAAGGTCTTGTTTAAACATGCAGTATTCAAGGTAGTATCTATTCCATAATAATTTATTCTCATTATTAACTTATTAAATAAAAGACAAGATATTCAATAGGTGTCATGCAAGTGGATGTAAAATTTTCATTCATCTGAACATGGAATCTGACTATAGTTGACTTCACATGTTTAACTTATAACAGTTGTTTAGTTTGTTAGTTAGGAATCTTGTTTTTCCTTGTTTATCTACAGTTAACTGAATTATTTCTTAACAGAAATTCGGAATAAACAAACTGATATATTATAGCCTCTCATTTTGTAAGCATCTTTCACCTTTCTTGTAAAAGTTTATCATTATATATAGGTAACCCAAAAAACATAAAACAATTAATTGTTGCCATTTCCTTTGAAGAGTCTATAATGTCATATATGTGTAAATATTGACCAGGCAATAAGCCTGTTTAAAAAAACTACCTCTATCAGAAAGTCATTTTTCTGTTAAATATCACTTATAGTGCGGTAGACTTTTCATTTGAAATGTTCTGTTTTAACAAAAAACTTCAACTTCTAATTTAGAAATTAATGGAAAGCTTCCAATGGGCTTTTTACCAATAAAAGACTGGTAAACTAAGCTTTAGTATTCTGACCAATTTCTATTGCTCAGAAAATATTTATAAATTACAGATATTATCTGAAAAGATTTCTCTTTGGAAAGTTTTTCTTTCAATGAAAAGTAACTTTGGTGTGGTTTAGTATGAAATAAAGTTGTAAAGTAGTTACAATCTTATCAAAAAATAATAACCACAAATAGAAGTGATGATTAGTTATCAATCACATAAATTAATTTTTAAAATGCCCACCTGTGGGTGTATTTTGCAGCGCTGATGAATCCTCCGGTCTTCTCATGTTTTCTCAACCACTGGTGTCTCAGATGATGCCTCCCCCCCCCCATTTTTGGAGTGAGGTTGGTTTTTAAAGCTGCTTGTTTGGGAAGTATTGGGTCTTCACCAAATAAGTATGTTTCTGACTCCGAATAAGGCAGAAAACTCTTGATGTCTTTATGACTGTTACTAGCAGGGAAAAAAATGCCCCTCTATATGTATACATATATATCATACCTTAAAGTATCACTCAACTTTGTTACATTTTTTGCTCCGGAGTATCTAGACACATTTGAAGGTCTGAGTCAAAAACAAGGCAGGGCGATGACACCCTGATGTTGTCTTCATCTTCATTATGCTTATTAAATAACATATTTTGTTAAGCTTCTTAGTAAGTATTAGATACCTGGGTAATCTATTTTTGGTAAATCTTATCCTGATTTCTCCAGTTGAGAACCCACGGCTAGCATTTTGCGAATCTGAACATCTTATGTCTTTTCCGGAGGTACCTGGTACCTGTTCTTCAATCATTCCATTTACCAACTAGAATCTGCATAATACAACTTTTGTTTGAAGATTTTTTATGAACTCCGGAGAAACATTTTTTGTTTTTTCTAATAATTTCAGATGAATTGTTTTAATGAATTTATTACAGTGTCTGTAGAAAACAGTTCATGCTGTAAAGGCAACAAACATTGTACCATATAACCATGTAAGTTCCCGCAGAACTTCCCTTGAAGGTTATAAGAAAATAGTCAACCACGTGTGTCCCTAAAGAACACCCCTCAGATTGCTTAAATCACAACATAGCCATTGTAAACCACGTGCGCTCCCGCAGAACGCCCCACAGGTTCTAGGCAAGTTGCTCACCATATATAGCCATTTTTCATCACAAATGCGTCTTCAAACGCTCCACAGGCTAGGCTATTCACTGCCAATACTGCCATTGTTGACCACGTACGTTCCCGCAGAACGTCCCACAGGTCAGGCATGCACAAGTTGTGTTGCTCACTTTAGCCATTTTTCATCACAAATGCGTTTTCAAACGCTCCACAGGTTGGGCTATTCACTGCCAATACTGCCATTGTTGACCACGTACGTTCCCGCAGAACGTCCCACAGGTCAGGCATGCACTTGTTGTTCACTATAGTAATTTTTCATCACAAATGCGTTTTCAAACGCTCCACAGGTTGGGCTATTCACTGCCAATACTGCCATTGTTGACCACGTACGTTCCCGGAGAACGTCCCACAGGTCAGGCATGCACTTGTAGGTTGCAAGCACAGTAGCACGTGCATAACGCAAAAAACACAAAGCGCACCCTATGTTTTCATATTCACTAGCTATAATACGCACACAGGGTCTTGATTTGCTATAGTTATAATCAGGCAAGTATTTGAATCAGTTTTCTGATGAAATAGTTACAGAAAACAGTTTAAAAGCGGCCATTTTTTATAGGTATTTTCTTACCTTCTTCGTGACTTGAATCAAGTTTTAGCTTAAAATACATCTCTCAGTCGTTTTGATATTCTAATTTTATCTAGTGAATTCCTTTTTCCCATTATTATGCTATTTGGAACAGTATTTTCACAATACAACACAAAATATTAAAAAATATAGGAAAAAGATGACGCCATTATGTGACATAAAAAACCAATGAAGATATTTGACAGATAACTGACAGGTGCGCGTGACACGAGGGGATACGTTCAGTTTTTGGCTGTAAACTATGTAATGAAGATGTGATATAAATAAGCCGTACTACAAGTAAACCTATCTCATTGAGAATGAAACAAAGACGAGTATAATTAGACAATCTTTATTGTATAGTTTGTGTTATAGAGCTTATAAATAAACTATTTATTTCGTGTTACTCTAAAATTTAAAATGTTTTTGCAACTTCATAAAACAATGTTTTATATGATTATAAATACTGTCTTTGTGGGAAATAACTACAACTTCGGTTAACACAAAATAAAAAGTTTTCTTCCACTTTGGATCGCAAATATCGATATTAATCGCCACCAACGCAACTCGCTTCCACTACGTTGAATAACGTGATTTGTGATGATGCGACACAGCGCACGGAGCCGAATGCGCCGAAACCGGACACAGAATATCGCGCTATGTGATCAAGCAGCGTTATTCTAGGTTCTCACAGCAGAAGAAACTTTATTCGAGCGTTATAACTTTTGAAATACTGGTTAAAAAAAATAAAAAAATATACCAGTCGATAGCTTACGTTATTGTAATGACGAATTTAATATAATATCGTTTTTGATACATGTGATGATATAACATTATTCTACTAATGGGACGAAATGTGGATAAACATGGTGGAAAGTTACAACGGGCTCTGAAGCGGAAGTAGCTATGGAAGATACCTAATTTTACTCAAAGGATAGATAAGATTACTTGCACACTCTATTACTCATGTGTACCACACGGTGCAAAAGTTTGACTTTTTATTTATATCCGCATGAGATTTTATTTAATTAAAACGATTAAAATTAATTGGGGCATAAATATAGCATTTTTTGTTTTGTCATGTGCAATTATAATAAATACTTAAATTATTTCCTTCTTTACCGCGAAGGAGAGTGTTAAAAATAATATTTTTATTATTGAGTCGTTTAAAAACACCCCGTATAACACCATTCGAGCGGCTCCAACGAAATAAGAAACCACGAGTGTAGATACGGTGGAAGTAGCCACATCGACGTAGTCTTCAGCTACGAGTGCTACGAATGCTACTAACTGTAGTATGCCGCTACATACAACATATCGAGCAGCTACGAGTGCTACGAGTTAGCAAATGGCTACGATGTAGTGTGCTGGCTACGAGTGCTACGTGTAGCGAACCGTTACTGTTGTAGCAGTTCGCGGCATTCGTAGAGGGAGCAGCTACGACAGCTGCATGCAAACCAACCACCACAACGACGTAGTAAGAGTACATACTACAAAGAACAGTTACGAGCTTTTGCGAGGAAGCCACCTACTACGACGTAGTAAGGTTACGAGTGCTACGAGGGAATTGACCGCTACAACATCTACCCCCTAAATAATAACTCGGATTCAAGTTACTCCAAACTTAATTCTTAATAAGAAATATGTGGTATATCCAGAGATCATACTAGTAGTAACTTTACTCCGCGTTCATTAATAACACCTTACAGGTACGTTAGGCTACGAGTGCAGCGTAGACGCTATTTGCTACGACGTAGTAATGCTACGTATGCTACGGGGGAACGAACCGCTACAACACCTTCCCCCTAATTAATAAACACGGAATAAAGTTACTTCAAAATTAATCCTTGAAAAATATATGGTAGATCTAGAGATCATACTAGTACTAACTTTACTCCACGTTTATTAATAACACTAACACCTTACTGGTAGGTATGCTACGAGTGCAGCGTAGACGCTATTTGCTACGAGGTAGTAAGGCTACGTATGCTACGAGGAAGCGCCCACTACGACGTAGAGGGGTTATAAGTACAAAGAGCATTTTCGTGCTGCATGGAGATGGCCCACTACGTCGTAGTAGGACTACGAGTTTTACGAAGAAATTTTAACAATACGAAGGGAGCAGCTACGAGTACAGCAAATTAGCGAGTCGCCACGGCGTAATAAGGTTATGATTACGAGTGATATATCACTCGTAATCATAACCAGCACGTAAAAAAAGGTTATAATTTTTTTTAAAGTTTTATATTTCATAAACTTTTTAAACGGTCGATAAACATTGAAAAACTATGAATATGGATAAATATTTTTACTATTTAGTACGGTGGACGAATCCGCAGGGGTTATAAACACTCACCCGGCGACTTCTACTTCAGGCGCCACGCGGCATATGACGCCACGGTCTAGCGAGCAGCGCCCGCTCACGGGGTCGGGCGGCGCGAGGTTGATGTACGGCGGCTCCTCCAGGAACGTTATACGCATGTGGAACTTCTCTGGCACACCCTGCGGTGGAGTGTGCAGGCCACCCGGCCAAACTATGTCTTTGATGATCAGCCTTTCTCTTGGATAGGAATTCCATGTACCGATTTCCTCCCACACCAACTGTGAATTTAGACCAAAGCAAACTGTCTTATCTGATTCTAAATAAATATGTTTAGTAAGTTGGGATTTAAAAAGGATTTAAATGTTAAATATTTTACCTGTTCCCCAAGAGCCGGTCGCAGGTTCATTATTTTTAATTCAGCCGCTTTCAGTTCTCCGTCCGGTGTGAATTCTATACTCGGGCGTCCTGCTTCGCCTTCGACGCTAACGTTGCGTAGGTGCCGATAGAAGCGCTCCCCGGTGGACCAGCGCGCCTCCCCGGCCCCCGCGCCGCTACATGACAGTCGCGTGCCCAGAGGATACCTTATGTTTTCAGGTTCCGACACATATGACTCGACACCGTACGCAAATACTTTCACCGCTGTGGCTATCTCGGCAATCAGTGATGAACTTGATGTATCAAAATGTACACCTAGAAGCAATAATAAATAGTTATTAATTAATGCAACAAGAGAGCAAAGTCATTTTTATTAAAAAGTTAAAAAGTTAGTTTGTCTCACTCAGTGAGCAAAATTGCATTTTGCACACTGATTTCAGGCCGCAAAACCTTCATGTTTGAGCTACTGAAGTGAAAAAGAAGTTTAGATTATAATTAACACGATGTTAAATAAGTCTGTTATTTTTTTCCTCTCCTAAAAACCGAGAAAAGGAAGATAAATGGACCCTAAAGTACCGAATGGTTCCCTAAGGAAAGCAGAAGAATAAAAGGAAGGTCACCAAAACGATGCGAAGACTCAGAATGGCAGGCTCAGAATGGTTACAGACAGCAAAAGATTCTTTTTTAACTAAGTATAAAAAGTGGAAGCGATATCGTGGCACCTAATTCTAATCACCTAATTTTCCATGAATTATACACATGTTTCTGGATCCCCCGGCAATTAAATTATTTATCGGTTGTTTCCAATTTTTTACGGTTTTTTTCTGATGTTATTTATACTAAAGGTGAATGATACTGGACAGTCTATTCGATACGCAATCATCATACATAGAATCAAGACATAATTTGCGATCTAATTTGCACAACATTAGGTACATGTACTTGCGTCGTAGGCTCAAATAAGTCTAATTCAACTACCATTATCTACAATACGAGTAATCAAATAAGGACGTATCGAAGTTTAATAAAATAAACCTACCGAGCATTCCAACAGGAAACTTGTTCGGTTGTTGCATGGAGCCAAGCACACTTTGTGTGACTATCCATACAAAGTTCTCATTGGTGAGGTGCAGGTCGCCGGCTGCCGACAGGATCTCGGCGGCTTCCTCACGCGTCGCGTAAAGCAGCATGACGCGCGCCTCGCTGGTCACCAGCTCGTTTAGATCCGACGACCGCTTCACCACAATTGCGTTCAGAATCGTGAACTTAAATCGATCCTGTGGATATTTAGATGGATGAATAAAATGACAAGCAAAACTGAAACAAACGCGGTTAATAAGAATATACAGGATGTAAAAAGGCCCTTAACGTAAACGAAAACTTCATATTCTACCCATCGATTTTATTTTATACTGTCTTTACCAACGTGTTTGTACTAGCGGTGTTAACCTGTAATTAACTGTTGCACATGTAATTTTCCTGTTGTAACTTGTTAACTGTTATTGTTATGTGTAAACAGTTGTTGGTTAACCTTATTTAAATAAATAAATAAATCACTAGGATAGTTTTTTTCTTCTAGAACATACCTGGGAATTCACTGGTTTTGGAGATATTGAAGGTCAAAGTGAAATATTTTTTTCGTTTTTTTTTTCAAAATTGTGTTTCAAGTATCATTAGTTAACTTTCTTCCAAACAAACATTATCAACATTATCGATTTTTCAAAACAAATTACGCATTTGAAGTGTTACAAAAATGCAATGGATACTAAACAAGCGGGCCGGTCGGGTTAACGTCCAAGCGCAAGTGGCCATACGCTCAGCTGATCGAAAGTTGCGTTGCGTTGTCGCGCTATGCAATGCGCGCAATAAAAAGCATATCTTTTTAAAGATAAAAAAAAGTATTTTCCCAGCATTATTTTTTGGTTAAAGTTACTTAATTATATGTACAGAATGTGTGGTTATCGGCTATGTGATCGGTTTTTTTACACCATGTATAGTAAGTATGCAGGTACATTTTTATCTCGTTTGTAATATTTACAATATTATCTAGAGCGTTTGAATTGAGGAGCCTTGAAAAGAATTGAGCTTAAACTTTTGAAATTCTAGGGTTACTAAATTGGTTAAATTACTGCTAAATAGGTATTATCATTATACCATGTTTAAACATCAGACACGACTCCTTAATCCATGGCGACTCCTTCCGTGGCCGAACTATAGAAAAACACGTGGAGAGTCGTACTCTTTGTGCTTCATCGATATTCTACGATATTGCGGTATTTTTTCGCCATACTCATTCACTTTCATACAGTCATTTCTCATATTTATGTTGACTTGTTTCTTTGAATACATACTTGCAGAGCTGTAACTCTTTCACGCACAGCCTGTATAAAATCGTCATGGCCTGCTATCGCTGAAGTGACGACACTAAATTGATGCCATTTATATCGTTCAAGTATCGACAGCATGGCCGAAGTCTGATGTTCTATTGAAGGAGCGAGCTGCAGCCGCAACGACGCATGCGACGCTCGTTTTTCAAGACCACTGTTGTCTGCGTTCCACGCAATAACCTATAGACACAAGAAACCGCTCATCTGAATTTATCCCACATAACATAAACATTAACATCATTTATAAGCATGATTTAATATCAAAGTATGCATAGATAAAATGTTTTACCGGTATGCCAAGATAGCCGGCGAGTTGTAGAAAATACTGTGCAGAGGCAGTAGAGCGCCCATACTGTTCATGATTCATAAGATAGAGGATAGCAGACACATTGACTGCTAGAAATTCTTTACATAGCGAATCCAGGATAGCTGAAAGCGTTCAGAAATTAGTTAACTAGAAATGACAGCGTTTGTAATGACGTGTTTTAAGAAAGATATGAAGTTATAAGGCTTTATGATTACTAAATACTATCACTTACACATAGGACTAGGCGTCAAGCCTTGCGTAGAAAGCGTAATATTTAGGCGCACGTGTGAGAAGAGTTTTAGTTTACGCGGCAATTTCGACAGCGCTGCCTTCTCGGCCTTAGTGTAATCACGAGTGCCAAAGGCTTTATGTGGCACGACAAGCGCTGCTGTGATAGACGAAGGAGCGCGAGGCGGGGGCGGTGCGGGCGAGGTGCGCGGGCGCCGCAGCCCGTCGCCACCGACGCGCACCCCACCACCGCGCCCGGAGTCGCGTGTGCCCCCGCCGCCTGCGCCTCCTCCGCCCACCTTGATGCCGCTACCCCGCTCCGCTGCCGTTGCCGCCGCCGCCGCCAGCGCTCCCAGCGCCGCTAGCGCCATAAGCGCTGTGCGCGTCTGCATCTCCACTCTTGATGCTAAGATTAAAAGAATTATGCATGAAACACAGCCCGATAAGTCTTGCAGTTACTGTAGCTTATCGTAATACTCTCAAGTTTCATCAAAACCCGTTTGATAGTTTTGCGTCAAAAAGTAACAAACATTTATATTATAAGTACATCCTCACGTAGTTTGAAATATAAGTAATATTAGTAATTTAATGTCTAAAATGTTTGCTTTTGATCGGTACCCGGATAGATTATCTTACTTATCAAGATAAAATTGTGACAACTCTATAAGTTTAGGTGTACGTGGAAAATGTTTAGTAGGTAGGGACACGAAAAGAATAATAACACTGAATGTCCAGTGAGTTTCTTTCACTAGACATATAATAAACGTGCCAGAAGCCCTTCCTTCCATACTTCCATTATTTTGGCAGAAATAACTAAGAACGAACACCAAAATTGTATACATCAAAGGACAGATAAGTCATTGCTAGACTTTGTTTTTTGGGATTGGGGGAAACACCCGTAATTTATATTTGAGTACCGCTTAAACTTACGTGAGTGTGCGTGGCAGTTCGGAAAATAAATAAAGTACCTCGGTCTACGTTATTTTCTTTATGTGGTGACAGCGCGAGCACCCTTGTTTATTTACCTATATGCCCTTGCCTATTCTATTATATTCTATTCTTTAATATAAGTACGTAAGAATGTTACGTTTTTTCTTGAGCCACAATTATGATGAAGATAGGTATATTGACTGGCCTTTTGGTCTCGTAGTTAGTGACCCTGACTGCTATGCCGGAGGTCGTGGGTTCGATTCCCACCCAGGACAAATGTTTGTGTAATGAGCATGCATGATTATTTGTTCTGTGTCTGGGTGCAATTTATCTATAATATGTATATGTATTTAAAAATATATAATTATGTTTATCAGCTGTTTAGTACCCATAACACAAGCTCTCAAGCTTAACTTGGGACAAAATGGCGTTGTGTAAAAAGTTGTGGAATATTTATTTATTTTTATATCTTCGGGGTTTATAGTAATAAAACTTTAACACATAAACACTTCATTTTATTAAGAAAACACCCCACGTGTAGAGTGTAATCCACATACCGTTAAAGATAGAGTAACTTTAGAAACTGTCAGAATTCATTCGAAAGCTTATGCCAATATTTTCTAAACATTTCCGATTTGTCAAACTTCAATGTAAATCTTCAATCTTGTAATCTTCTGTATTCTTCTGACTTTATCTAGGAACTAGGCGCGAGTATTTAAATTTACCATTTGAATTTAAATTGACTACCATTTTAATTTCTATTTTAAATACCATATAAAACAAACCATTTTAAAACAATTTCTTCATACAAATTCTTCTCCTTATGATTCCTTTTGGACAAGGTACGAAACAAAAATTAAAGTTAGGTTTTTCTTCTTGACCGACTGGTGTTGGTCTAGTATTTAGTGGCTCTGACTGCTATGCCGAAGGTCGTGGGTTCGATTCCTACCCAGGACAAACGTTATTGTGTGTTGAGCAGGATCAATTGTTCTGTGTCTAGGTGAAATTTATCTATAAGAAGATGTACGTATTTAGAATTATATAAGTATACTAGCAGACGTCACGCGGTTTCACCGGCGTAGTTAATACGGGGATAAAAAGTAGCATATGTCATCCGGGAATAGTGTAGCTTTCCATCATTGCAATATTTTTTTAAATTGGATCATTAGTTCCGAAGATTACCCCCTACATACAAACTTACAAACATACAAACTTACAAACAAACAAATTTTACCTCTTTATAATATTAGTATAGATTTATCAGTTGTTTAGATTAGAACCCATAACACAAGCTCTGCTTAGCTTGGGACTAGATGGCGTTGTGTGGAATTTATTTATATTTCTTACATTCCACACAAGAAATATGTATTTTCGGCGATTTTGAGACCCAGCAACACGTCTGTCCGATAAGTTAGAATAACCTGGCGGTTACGTCCGCCTAAAAGTAGCTTTCTAATGTAACATTAAAGTTTAACTATCATCCCAAGGGAACCAATTACCGGGATAAAAAGTATCTTATGTGTCAAATATTCTATCTGTTTGTCAATTTTCATCCAAATCTGTTTAAGGTTAAACGCGTGATATATACTTATATAACAAACATCTATACATCTTTACAAACTTTCACATTTATAGTATTTTAGTAGGATAATTAGTTAATTAAAATTGAAGAAGAAAAGAAATGAATAAAGGTAGGTACACCCTGTGTAAAATTTCAGCTGTTTATTAAATATCTATTATGGTTCATAATGTAAACCCCACTAAAAGTAACTTAATTTCAGGTACCTAATTGGTTTTGTATACACACCCGCAATCGCCTAAGTTTCTATTATTATTTGTTTGTCTGAGCTGAAGACTTGTTGTACAGTCTACAGAAGATATTGATGTAGTTTTTTACAAATTAAATACGGGGTGAAAATGGCAGCAACGCTCATCTGGACACCATGAGTTTTCTACATGATTCTGAACACCCCAGCGTTGAAGTTTTTTTTGATCTTCTTGAAATAATAAAATTTTAATTACTTAGTTTAAAATCTTATGCCTATATAGGTTCATTGACCTATTTTTAAGGAAAAAAACTCATTGGGTAAGATCGGCATGGTGATTGTTTCACGGTTCTTTATAGGTTTAAGGAAAAATAACTTCAGAAAAAAAATCGAATTACGTAACCGACGAAAATTTTCATTTCGAGGTTTTCAATGGAGTCCAGAATTATGCTGCTCATGGTGTTACTGTTAATGTCCCATCTACCTACCCTAAATAAGCAATCTTTGTTACATATAAATATTAGATGTTTAAAGAGTAAAATGAACGATTATTGTATTGTCTCACTTAATAACGAGACGGATGGTCAGCGCGGACCTAGCCAAATGCAGCGCTGAGCGCCAAACAAATATAAACCACAGATTGAAATAAAGTTGAAAATAAGTAAACTTTTGTTCGCCAGAGAGAGCCATCAAGTCATCAATTTTAGGTAGGTATTCATTTATGACTTTATTTTATTGCAAGTAACGCAATATTGATATTTATTTCAGCGAAACCGCACTGCGCTGCTCTGGTCACAACAAGAGGTAGTTGGTCCATGTCGGACACACAGTCTTTGCCCAAGGAGAGAGGTGACCCTCTCTCATCTAATCAACGGCTATAATGTTTCGGAGCCTCCCTAATCCCTCAAAATTCACGGCCATCAGGGCTTACAAATTTCACGGCTATTAGGGGATTATCAAGCATTGATTTATAAAATTGAAGTTGGAAATAGAAAAAAAGTGGTTTATTAGAAGAAACAATGCAATTTTTAATGATGTTATTTTTTAGTAGTGTCTGATTTATTATCCGTCGTAGCAAAATTTGCTTGTAATAACGACATGATCTATCGATTGCCAAATTGTCATGGTTAAAAAAAGTTGCATTATGTAAACTTTTTACAAAATGGAACTACTTTTAAAGGGACTGAATACATTGCTATCTTTCGAATACGAGGAAAAGTATTCAACATTCTCAATCAGGGCCAAGATTACCAAGTTCCTGCTTACGAGTGGATAAAACCAAGAGATGCACAGGTAGAAGAAATACCCCACCAGATCTTACTCATTTTATATGCATTGGGTTCTATTACATGACTTGCAGGTGCCAGTGCAGTTGCAGTTTACAGTAATATCAGCAAACTTATTGTTTAAGAGTTTTTTATTACTCGGTGGCAAATATTAAGAAACTAAGTTTTTCTATAGGTATATCAAGTTGATAAGACGGGAGTAGTTGACACGTGGAAAACTGCAATTTAACCAAATAAAGTGATCAATATGTTCACCCACTGATGAGAGAGCTATTAATATTTGTTTTATTTAATGTTTTTTTTTCTAATAAATGAGTAGCAATTTTTTACCATACTGTTGCTCTTTTCAATAAGGATTTTAGGAATATTTGTTGCTGCCTCTACGAATGTGGTGTATTCTTATTTAATTAAATATAATCATTAATAGTTAAAATATTTAAAAAAAATATAATTGGAGAATATTTACTTACCAAAGCATTTACATACATTCTTATGCTATCAATCTTAGTTCAATTTTACGAGTATGAAGGTGATAGTAAAAGGTAAGAAGGTATACATATAGGTACTCTCCCTAAGAAATTCAATGAAGGGAGAAGGCACAGCAAATCTAAGGTTGATGATGTATTATTTGATAATCGTATCTTGAACGGTAAATAAATAAATAATAAACAAAAATATTATTTACATATAATATTTTACGTAACGAAATATATTTTACGTAGATACCGCAGGCACCATTAGGATTATCTTTAAACGTTGCTCAACAAAATATGTAACCTAGCAAGTACCTACCAAATCTGCGTAGGACCAAATTTTAAGCACTCGGCAAATAAGCAAATAAATATTAGAGTTTGTGTTTAGGTGTCCACACGTTTATAAAGCACTAAGATGCCTGTGTATGCCAGAAGATAATGTAACATGATGGATGTAGCAACCACAAGCCCTCCTTGTATACAGCTCAATACTCTATAGTTCGGGTTTTTGTAGATGATGCTGCTTATTTTTACAATCACTAAGGTTACACAATTATTGACAAGTTTGTTAGATATTTGATTTGATTTCATTCTTGCTCAGACAGTTTTTCAAACAATATATTTTATGTTATAATAAAATGAGTAAGTAAGTACCTATAAGCGCGTTAATCGGCGGTGGTGACAGTGGCAGCGGCGGCCGCGCGGCAGTCTGCGCGCTACTATCCACATAAACTTAAAAGGCGGCGCGGGCCAACATGGGGTCGTTCGAGGACGGACAGTGGCGCGGCACCGCGCCGCCTGCAACACGAGCTGTGTGCCACGCGTGTTTACGTAAGCGCCACGCCCCGAGCCACGCTCCGGCTGTTTGGGGCGCGGCGCGAAGCGCGAAGCACCTCCAGACGCCGAGCGCTGACTGACGCGCCTTCACCCCGCGCGCCATCCGGACTCGCGCCTGCGCTAGCTACTTACAATATCCACGAGCCTCCCATGTCCTGTTACATAATAGGACTAAACATTCACGGATCCCTGATATCGAGAGTCGAGAGCTCACATGAACAACTCGACATGATCTCTAATTACACCAACCTTTATTATTTTCAGCGTTCATTTTTTGATCCGGTTGTTTTTACAAATAGATAACACAAGATTAACCCTTCGACTTATCCTAAGCTGCATTTAAATCTGATATTAAATAACATTGACTTTAAATCTATTAAAAATGATTATTACTTTAGGTCGCACCTTTTTTCAGGTGAGCAGCCCGTAAGTTCTTAGGTAGGTACCTACCTATAATATTGACCTTATTCAAAAGTAGCCCTAAAATACATACTTAAAGCCTTTAAGCCAATAGTTAACCATATTCCTGTGAGTTGAATGAGAAGAGATCTTTAACATCTTGCTCTATATTGGTTTCGATCGCTACCTCAACTATTCAAGATCAGAGGCTTTGTAATAAACATCTAAAATCTTCATCTTCACTGCTTAACCACATTCATTATAAACTAGCAGCCCGCTTCAGTTTCGTTAGGGCAATTAAGGACGATGGACAGGGAATTTAAGTTATTTTTTCAAGTCTTATTATATGTACCAAGTGATTGAGCGGGGAACAGGGGAGGGGCAAGGGGTGGCACAAGGTTTGAAAAAACTGTGTCCCTCACCCCGTAATCTTACCAGAAGACTGTTTATGTTTTGTTTATATTGTTTTAGATTTAGACCATTAGCGTATGTACCTACACACTTACAGAAACATCAAGAAATAATAATAAGTATCGAATTTCTTTTATGTTTTTTCGGCAATGCCGCCAGTCTTTAGTCTTTGCATTTTTGCCGTTGAAAACGAAGCGGATGAATTTTTTAATGCCATTTGTTTTGTCTTCTTTTGTCAATTAATTAAAATAATTTAGGATTCTACTTTCATTTAATTTACTTTAGCTTTGTGTTGCTTATTATAATTGTCATCTGTTACAGCTGTTGGTTCTCCTATAAATAAATAAATTATCATGTTTGTTACAATGACATTTAATACCTATTTGATCCTCATGATCCCATGATCCCCAGTTGATTGATACCATAAACATACGCCGCGCCGGTTCAATTCCATAGTGACGCTAGTGAACTTTCGAAAAACTTTGAATGCAGTTTGGCTGTCGCCAGTATATCTGTAGAGTACCTACTTTCCCTCCAAGTAAGGTTACAAAATACCACTCTGAATTAATATTTGGTGCACTCAATGTAGGTACGAGCCGAGCACGAGCCTGACGTTACTACGACATTACGTAAACTTGTCGAATGAGTTGTGTATTTCTAGCGGTTTTAGTTTACCTAGTTTAGGTAGGTAGTAATTTCTTGTTTGATTCTAGAAGCGAATGCATTATGAATATCTTATATTCACATGGAATGTTGGAGGGAGGTGCCCCCATGCTACGTGAGCGAACGTGAATCGTAACTAGGGCTTGCAATCCGGATATCCGGATATCCGTATTATCCGGATATCCGCCGATTTTAAAATCCGGATTTTACTTGCATGACAATCCGGTTTTTTCGGATATTACGGATAGTTCTATTTCACTTTGAAATATTAAATAAAAAGCTGTCATCTGTAATGAGCATTACTGTTATTACGTTATTTATTATTTCAATATAGTTAATCACTCTCGCTTTTGTTTTTTTACTTCCCAAATCATACATAAATACATAAACGCACGCCTTTTTTCATGAGGGTAGGTTGAAATGAGAAAGTACAGAGTGCTATGTGCTACTATTCTGACATAATTCTTTTGCTTCGTTTACATTCATACATGCTGTCATACACATCATAATATTGAGTCAATTTAGTGGCAGAGATTATAATTAATTCCAACATTCTATATACATAGCCAAAATACAGGCTTTGCTTAGCTCTGCTTGGCTACAGATGGACACTCCACACCAATTAGACCGACCTAACTTAGCTTGTACAAATATTATGCCTGAGTTTTCTTTTAACAAACATTATTATTAAAATTAATGACCACTGGCCAACTTTATCAATCAATCAATTCATTTATTAAATCAAACAAATGACACACATCCATACTGCACGCATTTTCAAGATTGTGTTGTATTTTACGGCACGCACGGTAAAAGAAGACTGGACCAGAGTTTCAAAATCAATCGCTATAGTGGCATTTACAAAACCTCTCACATTTTTATTAAGAACAAAAAAACTTCCAACGAATCTGTGAGACTAGCGATTATTAAAATTATATCCACGTTTAACACACAACAACCAAATCAAACAGTCATAACTTATACGGACAATACACGATATAAAGAAGGTTGCTCTTCTTCAACTGAAAACGTATCAATCAAAACATGTTCAAGTTTCTTCATGACACACATGATATATCTGAGGTCATCAAAAAACTTGAATCTTTAGGTCCATGCATACCACTAATTTCTACGGAAAATTGTTCTCAGTGGAGGCTATACGGTTATGGAATGCTTTGCCTGTGTCAGGGAGACAAGATCAAACATTAGCATCATTTAAAAATATATTATTATCTTTCTTCTTTCTTCCTTTCAACACCAGGGGCGCGTTGCCGACCCTTTAAAAACCTATCTACTCCCCTTTTGAAGAACCCCATACTGTAGCCCTCTGAGAAAACCTCGGCAGGGAGCTCATTCCACAGTCCAAGTGTACGCAACAGCTGTAATAGATGGTTAACAACTAAATAAGCAACGCATAGCCAATTACAGGTAGAAACAAAGTATGTTACACAAATCTTAGGATTACTAACAAGCACGGTAATAACAGAAAAAAAAATAGAAAAAAATACAAAAAGCACTCACATTATAATGTTTTATACAGGTCGATTGGATTGCGATGTTATGATTTGTAATAAATGTAAGATCTCATGTTTAATTAGAATTGTTAGTATGAGAAAAGTACATTCGATTGTATAGTGCGATATCGGTGTTTTAAAGCAAAATTTTAAAAAGTTAACAATTTTGTAATTGTTTCTTGAAATATTGGTATAGTTTAATATTTCTTGTCATTTTGCCTGAGAGACTAATTAGAACGTGTTACAAAAGCTTATTTATTTAATTTATAATAAAAACAAAAAAATATCCGTATAATCTGAAATATCCGGATAATCCGGATAGCAATTTTTTAAAATCCGTATTATCCGGATAGTAAAAACGAACGGATATTGCAAGCCCTAATCGTAACCCTCCGCCCGTGCCGCCCGTTTATGTTTACCATGCTCAGCAAATATGTAAAACAGTAGCTGATGAAGCATCATAATCGTTTTCTTGATACAATTAGTGTATGCCACTGCAGTTTGAGGACACAACAATAATATAAATGTAGCGGGTACTTTTATAACGCAAAAGCCCTTAACAGTAGGTGACGTCATACTTCTACGAGAAGGAGAAAAAGTGATACAATATGTGACCTCTTTAATTAGAAGAAGCACATTTTATTCAAAAATAAAGCTGGGATAAGGGAGCTGGCAAAATAAATGTAAATTCCAGACTCTTAGCGAGGACGATACGGATTTTCATCTAAAATTAAAACAAATGTTTAGGGTATCATTTAAGCTATCACCAATTTAATTAGTTTTGTGTTTCTTAAATAATAGGGTTTGTCCTCAAAATAGTAGATCTGTCACCAAAATGTAGTCACCAAACAATGCAAAATCAGTTCCACAATAAATCACCTAAAATCCTGAGATATAAGGTCTAGTACCAAATAGATGCCCCTTTTTTGCAATGCACGCATGCATGGTAGATTAGAACTTAAAGATATTTTATCTGGCGCTCGGCGGCCGCTGCCGCGGCACGCTCGCTTCGCTCGCTCGCCTTCGCGCGTTGCGTGGTCACAGTTCTAACCTAACCTAACCTAGCCGTTTCCATTTTGAGTAACTGTTTTACTTGAATTATATTGTTTGCATTGTTTAGTGACTACATTTTGGTGACAGATCTACTATTTTGAGGACAAACCCTATTATTTAAGAAACACAAAACTATACCATTCTGAGCACAGAGCTATTATTTAAGTAACAAAACTGTTATTATAAGAACGAAGTTTATATTCATGTAATGCAATATAATTTTATTGGTTATCGATCTCTTATTTTACACATATATTAACATTAATTAACAATTTTTGTTTATCTGAGAACGAAAATATTTCGTGGCGATAGATCTATTTATTAGGTGATACAACTTGATGACAAAAATAAATTTTGGTGATAGAAAATATAGTTCCCAAATGTTTATACCTACTTGAAACAATAATTACGAGTGAAAATGACAAAATACATCTTCATGAAACTATATGTTAGCTTTTTATTAACAGAAAAACATAGATTTTTAGAAACAATGAAATGAGCAAAAATGTTTGGAGTTCCTAGTTATCGACACCATAGATCCAGGATTCAACACTCGGTATTCGACATTCACCGATAAACGATGGGCGTACCCAGCTCTTGATCCAAGGGGGAGCAGCTCAGATTTATTCTATTTTGGTCGCCGCAAGACATAATGATAGTTGCTTCCATGGGCTTTTTTTGTTTTCATGAATGTAGATAGGTAGGTACTATTTTATGTGGGGGTGCGAAGTTCCCCTCTGTACTTCGCAATGTTAATTGGAAGCCATTCACATCATATAAGTCACACGTAAGTTAACCCAAGAAAAGTAGAACGAACAATAATTTGAGCAAGCGAAGCGAGTTACAAATTTTTACCCCTCCAACTCAGACAAGATAGGGGAAGGATGCCTCTACGAACTTGGCTCACTGGGCGGCCGTCCCGTTTGCCCCCAAAACTCTTAAATCCAGTACTTGCGAAAAACACATGCGGGTTTCTTATTATCGACCAACTACAGACGTCACGCGGTTTCACCCGCGTAGTTCCCGGTGTAGCTTCACAACAACGGTGAAAGAATTTTTCAAATCGGTTCAGTAGTTTCGGAGCCTATTCAATGCAAACAAATAAACAATCAAACCTTTCCTCTTTATAATATTAGTATAGATTTTACCACGGATATCGATTTTACCCTGAGCGCTCCACATTTATTTAATTTTTTTTAGCACTTTAGCTAAGCAGGCCTACCATCAACTTTTAGTTAGCTATTCAATTCCGATGCAAACTAGTTTAGGTTCCTAAACTGATTCGCTAATATTCATACCATGAAGTGCTTATAACTGAGTGGCGTTTGATTCGCTCATGGAGGAATGAAAGAACGAAATTTGTCGGTGGTCCGCGGTGTGAGAAAGAGATGACGCTAGACAATTGTTGCATAAGTTTGTCTCTTTTACTCCAACCTATGCGTTGCGTTCCGAAACCTAGTAGTTATGATTTTAGCGGTTTTATTTGTGTATAAAATTTCAACAAATATATTTTAAAATTGCGCTTATGAGTCAAATTATATACCATTAAGCCCAATTTTACTACTCATTAATGTAATAGTAATTTAGATAATTCTTTAAAATAAAAATTAAAGGTTTGCTTGAGTGTCGTCGTAAACGTAAAATGATTATGACGAGTTTAGAACGCAACACAGGCGTTTTGAAATCTAAACAAACTTTTTTGATAGAACCCAAGGAGTTCTAATTACGTAGGTAGTATTCAAAAGAGTTTTTAGTTTTTAACGTTTAACTTGGATAAAGTATTAAATACGAATAATGGCGTACATTTTACATTGTTACGTAAGAAACACATATTTAACTGAAATACCTTGAATTTGGTACGTATATTTCCACATTTTTTCAAAGTTTATAACAAAACGATTCAGTTTACACCACGAAACTAGAAACTTTTTTTGGATCGCTATTTTTGACACTATGCGAATCAATTTAGGTTCAAATGTCACCTCATGGTACGAAAAATGAACGAACTAAAACAGCTTGCGATTCAAGTGCCGACTTGATTTGGCGTCAACCTAAACCGGATCGTTTTAATGACGTCTTAGTATGAAATTGCAAAGCAGTTCATTTTAGGTCGTCAATTGAATCGTAATAATAGTTCATAGTAAGCCTACAGATAGGTTTAGAGAAAGGTGCAATTAGGTACCGACTTGGCAACTTGGGTGACGCTCCTGTTTGCCCAGTTCTCCTAAAGCCGACACTGGCTGTAGGCATGGTTTGGCTTTAATATTACACATTGTTTAATATCACATTTAGTTGAAATCTTTTTTATTTGGGAAAAATAGATTGAGCGAGCGAAGCAAACTCGAAATTTTTGGCACTTTACCTCTAGGAAAGAATGTTTTTATGGTTTTGGCGCTCTGGAGCGCGCGGACCTTGTTGGGCAGAATTCCAAAAGTTAGAATTTTTCTCTTATTATGCCTCCACAATCATTTAGTGTACCTAATGAATTGTTTTTGGACACATACAAATAAATAAATTGTACATTGCAAATAAATAAATTTATAATTTCTATGGCAATAGGTACCTACTGAAGAACCTGAGTGAGCGAAGTGAGCTCAAAAATGTCTTGCACTCTACCTCAGATATAGTTTTAAAGAGCAAGCCTAACACGTCTGTTGCAGCTCTTGGCAACGGTCCCAGTTGCCCGATATCCCTATCCTATACTGTCACTGGATCTATGCATAAGCACCCGCAGTTATGTTGCATATAAAAATCCCATGTGGTTACAACCAGTTATGGCTTATTGTTGTATGGAGTCCTTATCATAGACAAATTGATTGACAAATGATTACACAAATCAAATATACGTTTAAAATGTTTTTTATATAATGTTGAAGACGTTAATTGCAGTGGCTACCGAAAGAAATATGAGCGAGCGAAACGAGCCCGAAAATGTTTAGCATAAATTTTGACTCTTGTACCTACCTATTGTGTTTTTGAATTCTGCCAGTTGTTGTATTTACCTACATAAAATGTTACTACTATACCTACTGACTGCTCGTTTATGGGCTCCTTTATTCAGTGCATGGATGCGCTAAGTCGGTATTTCTTTATTGTATGGAAAACGAGCACAGGAAACTCTTTTTAAATGACTCGTGCTAATGTAATAAACAAAACAAAACGGTTAAAGTTGAAATACCTACAGATATTGTCATATTCTGTACCTAACTTTAATTTCGCAAAACCGTTTTAGCTTCCATAATCCTTTTCTACTCCTTAATATGTTGGTATAGCGCTACGATTAGGTACCTACCTACCTACGTGATGGAGCGTGTAATAAGTTGTGGTGACAAATTATTGGTTTAACATTCTACACTTAATCTCTCTACAAGATTTAACTATCCTAAATCTAACAACTAGGTTCCCGTGCGGGCAATGTTCTTGAAAAGGGATGCAAAGTTTCTGCTATTCTGTTCTTGACTGCACCTTTTATATCGTGTAAAGTTTTGTATGTAAAAGCCTAGGGAACCCATGATTCACGATAGGCTCAGTTTTTAGCTCAGGGGAAAAACGGCTTTGCCATCTAACCACATTTGTTAAAAATATACAAATTCCTTCAAAACTTGTTGAATTTGGTACCTACACCTCGATATTTCCTCATTATGTTTTCCTTCACCGTTTTTAAAGCAAGTGACAATTATAGGCACAATACGCACAATTACCTAAGCATATGAATCCGAAATGTCAGAGGTGGCGTGCCTTGAGTTCGAATTTAGAGACCTATTTATAAACCTATGGGATAAAGTGAAAAATGGTAAGAGCGTAGTCAACAAGAATTAGATACAGCCTAGATCTAAGGCTCCAGCATATTTGTAACACCCGACGCCATCCCACGCGGATTTATGGTCAAATCTAAAAAAGGTGCTTATAGTAGGTAACCAATGAGAACACCATATTAATAATAATAATAATAATTTATTTGCAATAAATAGTGTAGGTACATTTGAATAATATTTGGTAACAAACAAACAGATGGAGACGTTATACAATAATATGTTTGAAGACTATAGCACCCTTGCTAAGTTGACAAGACAACTTGTATTAAAGGTGCTAGGCCCAACCCTTTCATGGGTGACTTATAAAGAAGTTTGCCTAATTTACGAGAACTAATTTCATTTTTGCAGCAGGTAAATGGACAGACAAATAAATGTGAGTGGGTGTGTGTGAGTGGGTGTCTGTAAGTGGGTGTGTGTGTGTGTGTGAGTGGGTGCGTGTGAGTGAGTGGGTGTGTGTATGAGTGAGTGCGTGTGTGGGGGTGAGTGTAAGTGGGTATATGTGTGACTGTGTGTGTGTGGGTTTGCATGAGTTTATGTGTGATAGTAACCTAGTTGATTAAGTCGACAATAAAAACTCAGTGTTGTTATAGTTGAGAGACTGGAGCCAAGTAGATAATTTATTTTTAAGAGATAGATTTGGAAGTGAGTGGAAGTCTAATATTTTATTAATTTTATTATCCAGATGAGGGCCTTGAAAACAGGGAAACCTTCTTGTAAAAGAGTAGCGAACTGTAGGGTTGAGAATATTGACGTCGCGTGGCATGGCGTGTTATAAGTCTGTTGCTAGCCTTACAGTGGTAACAAAAGTCGCACAGGCACACCAACATGCTACACAGAAGCATTGGAACAACCTGTCACGTCTTCCAATATTTAATTAAAATGAGAATGAGTAGACCCGATGAGCCCTGTTCCACCCGGTCTTCCCTGGGTTAGTCCTACCTGCATGGAAGGATGCCTAATGTTTACTTACCTGATTCTATGGTACGTCTCTCTTCATTGTTTACCACTAGTGACGACATAGGAACAAGACTTACTTCCAGAGAAAAGTACATCTGCCCTGACCATGACGGTATCATTTGCCCGATAGGTACTTTTAAAGCCAATAGTGGCAGTATATTGAACATCATGGGAAGCCCAGGGGAGGCACCAAGCCCCCTCCCCTCCCCATGCCGCCCATTGAGTATGCCAATGCATTAGGCTGGATTCTAGAAGAATATTTGTCTGGCTGGTTCCAAACGTTAAAGCGAATGGTGTAAATTATACAGTAGTATCGGTTGGCGCAGATTTGTTTTAGAGACGCGCTGCTGAAAAGACATAGGTACCTACGCTGACTACATATAATTTGGAAGCAGTGCTGGCAGTGCTGTAATATCTTGCATGCTTTTTTATACTGCTTATGTACAGACGCCAGCACATCAAGTTACCCCAATGTGTCAAATTTTCCCAATTGAATATGAACCTTATTCTGTTTGCCATAAAGTTGAAAAACGATCACAGAAATTTGACACATTGGGGTAACTTAATGTGCTGGCGTCTGTACAATGTTTGATCAAATAAATAAATCTTTATCTTTGCTCCTCAATACCTACACTGTGTTAGGGTAGGTACATAACTACTACGTGATGGCGGTCACCAGCGCCCCATGTCGTGCGGTGTTCCACAGGGCTCGGTCCTCGGGCCACTCCTGTGGAACATCGGGTACGACTGGGTGTTGAGGGGCGAGCTCCAGCCGGGCGTCGACCTGACGTGTTACGCGGATGACACGCTGGTCACGGCCCGGGGGAGTTCGCACAGGGAGGCGGCGTTGTTGGCGACGGCTGCGGTCTCACAGGTGGTGGGCCGCATACGGCGCCTCGGCCTGGAGGTGGCCCTCAGCAAGACGGAGGCTATGGTTTTCCACGGCCCCCGTCGGGCGCCACCCGCCGGATCACACCTAGTGGTCGGTGGGGTTCGAATCGCTGTCGAGTCCACCATGAAGTACCTGGGATTGGTGCTCGACAGCCGATGGGATTTCGGACCCCACTTCCGGCGGCTGGCGCCCAAGCTGATGGGCGCGGCCGGGGCGCTGTCAACGCTGCTTCCCAATCTGGGGGGCCCGAGCGCCGCCTGTAGGCGGCTCTACGTGGGGATCGTGCGATCGATGGCCCTTTACGGGGCCCCGATCTGGGCGGCTGACCTGACGGCCGGCAGCATCGCTGTCCTGCGGAGACCGCAGCGAGCGATGGCCGTCAGAGTCATCAGGGGCTATCGCACGATCTCCTACGAGGCGGCCGGAGTACTGGCCGGATCCCCGCCCTGGGACCTGGAGGCGAAAGTACTCGCGTCACTGTACCGGTGGCGCGAGGAAATGCAGGCGCGCGGCGAGCGACCGATGCAGCGACACATGGAGTTGCGTCGGTCGCAGCTGCGCGAGGTCCTGGTGGCGGCATGGCGGGACAGGCTTTCGAGCCCTACCGCCGGCCTCGTCACTATCGAGGCGGTCCGGCCGGTGCTCGAGCGCTGGCTCGGGAGGAGGCACGGCTCCCTGTCGTTTCGGGTGACGCAGGTGCTTTCCGGGCACGGTTGCTTCGGAAAGTACCTGTGTCGCATAAACAGGGAGCCGGACGCCCGGTGTCACCACTGCGTCGACTGTCGGGAGGACACGGCGCGGCATACGCTGGCAGAGTGTGCCGCTTGGGAGGAGCCGCGCCGTGCTCTTGTCTCTGGAGTAGGCAGTGACCTGTCGCTGCCGGCCGTGGTCGAGAGGATGGTCGGCAGCGTCGAGTCCTGGGACGCGGTGGTGTCCTTCTGCGAAACGGTCATCTCGCAGAAGGAGGCTGCGGAAAGGGAGAGGGAGATCACCTCCACTCACCCTGCCCGCAGCAGACGCACCGGGCGCAGGCGGAGGGCGGACAACGCCCTCTTCCAGCCCCCCTGAATGGGTCCAGGGCGACGGACGCGGGGATGTCCGCCGCCCCCACGTACATGGACCCGAGGTGGCGGCGCGTCGTGTTCACGCGCGCCCCTCTTAGACGTCGCGAGGGGAGTCTAACACCTCACTCCCCTCGCAGACTTGGCGAAGCCCGCGGGGCCGGCACCAGTCGGGGGTCGCGGAAGTATCTTCCGTTCCCGTGACCCCCGGCGCAGGTGTGAGAAGGAACACGGGGTGGTTTTTAGTCAGTAGGAGTCTGACAGACCCCTCCGCCTCCCCGGGCGGGGGACATCCATGAGGATTTTCCACCCCTAAAAAAAAAAAAAAAAAAAAAAAAGGTACATAACTACTGTGGTTTTATAGAACAAAAACTTGTTGTGGTGCTCAAAATATAGGTATTTACTTTTACTTAATATAATAAATGTACCTACCTGCAGCAAACGCGGTTCCACGTTGTAAAAGCATACCCACAACCCTAAATTGAGGTCAGACAGAACGATCATCTGATCGTGCTCATAAAAGTATAAACATTTGTCTTCGGTGGGAATCGAACCCACGACCTCCGGCATAGCAGTCAGGGCCACTACAGACAAGTCTAAGTACCTAGTAAGTACTTTATGTTTGGATGATATATCAACCGAGTTAACCTTTTGAACGCCAGAGCGTAAACGCATCGGCGCCCCTTCCACGCCAGGCTACAAATTCAATGCAAATACCTACAAAAAAAATAGGGATTCCAACATATTATCGATAACCAGTTAGTCATTGCTTTTCATCCCATATTTTTTAAATAAAATATTACTTGTTACATCATTCTTTTATTTAATTTGACCCTATTTCGTATCATAATATAATTAAACAGAAGTTACAAAGTTCTAAACAACGTAAGAGCAGACATTAGAACTACAAACGAATAAAATAAATAATAATAAGGTACATCACTAATCTCGTTCGTGACGTCATCCGCTGTCGGTAAGTCCCGACTCTGGCGTGGCTGGCATGACCTTTGACAACTTCCTCGCATGCGAGTAGGGATGTGACATTGTGGGACATAATAAATAATAATCATAGTATTTACCAACAATTTAATCAATTCACTTTTAATTAATCTGACTCTTCGTAACTCGGCAAACTTATGTCATCTAAGTCCTTCTGCTGTCGCACTTTTCTTATCAGGTTCAGTAAATTGACGTACGTTACTGAACGCTTCTCTTCTGGCACCCGATCTAATTCAAAAGCGACGAGTCTTCCGAACTCCGCATTTCGTGGGTCGCTAGGTCCTGGTAAAATAAAACTCACCTCTAAATCATCCTCGTATATAGATGTTGCATCAGAGAATTCTTCATCTTCTTCTACACTTCCTAACACACAGTAGTACAGTAGTCATTTGACTGCTAGCCATTTTTTTATCAATTTCATACACTCGCACAATAATAATGCCGTTACTAATATTACCACCGATGCACCGGTCATAATAATGAAGGAAATCACTAGCAGTCTCTCGTAGCGCTAATGACGTCACCGCTTGACGTGTCTTCCCGACTGTGGCGTACAGGTTACTGTCACAGTTACTGTTTATACACTGCTGCGTAGGGATGCGCGAGAGTGGACAGAAAACTATCGACCGATTGATATCATATATGATATTTTTCCAAAATTTAATAAATATTATGCATTAGGAATATTCTGACACAAATAGTTGTCATTAAAAATAATTGTCGAAGTAATAGTAAGCTACTTTTAATAAAATATTTCATAGATTTAAAATATAATTTACCTTACTTACCCATCACTAGCTGTCGTGTCTTGCCGACTGTGGCGTGAGGAAGAACACTTTTTTACGGATTTCGATAAGCAATTTTTGATGATTGTTTTTTCTAGTGAAATGTAACTAATGGATATATCTTTGTGCCAGTTTACAATATATCATTAATTTAGTTTTAAATAATAATAAAAAAAAACACAGAACACTTAATTTTGTATATTTATTTTATACTTAAAAAATGGCGTTTTCTTGTCGGCTGTAGACGACGGTGGCGTGTTGGGCACGTTTTCATTTGTCGTCTATACCCGACCGTGGCGTTCAAAAGGTTAAATTATAACCTCCTAGCTACTACTACTAGGTACTACTTACGTCAAAAACAATCACCTAATCTAGTATTGTATGTTACTTAAAGAACACGCAGCTAGTTCAATACAAAATTATGTAAGTAATTTGTATCTTTCAAAATCAATGCATTTCGGTAAGGTTAGGCTATCTATAGGATAGGTATGGTAAGTTAGGTTAGGGTTATATTAGGTCTTTACCTATGAAATTGCCGTTCTGCAGTTATAGGTACTGGCCATTTCAAATCAAAATAATTTTTGTTTGGCTAAGAATTCTAATTTCAAATTAATTTTATTAATTTGAATTTTAAAAACATGTTTTTTTATCAAAAAGTAGTCATTTGTTTATTGATTACATACATACATACATAAACTCACGCCTTTTTCCCATGGGGGTAGGCAGAAACTACAGAGCGCCATATGCTACGATTCTTACATACTTCTTTTACTTCGTTTACATTCATACATGTTGTCATACACACGCCGGTTGGGAGTACTACGCACCTGACCTTTCTGAAGAACCTCACCAATAAGGTCTATGTATGTCCTTCTAGGGCGTCCCCTCCCGGCGTTCCCACTTACATTATTGATTAGTGTTACATTTTCATCGCATTTCAATCTTTTTGGTCATCATGGATACATTAAAAATTCGAGTAATTATGGAATATGAGTAGGTACCGTCGTGGCAGCAACGCGGCACAAGCGGCACGCAACATCAACGACGTTTACGGAGCTAACACTACAAACCAACGCACCACCTGTTATTGGTTTGCTCGCTTCCGTTCTGGAAATTTTGACCTGAAAAATGAACCTCGCGGTCGTCCGAAGACTTTGGTCGACAATGACGAATTAAAGGCGATTGTGGAATCTGATGATACACAATCTACGGCTGAATTAGCAGCAGCTTTCGACGTTAGCGTCAAAACAATATTGGTCCATTTGCGTCAAATTGGCAAGGTAAAAAAGCTTGACAAATGGGTGCCCCACGAACTCAATGATCGCCAGCGCGAAGTAGGTACGCGTCGAGACGTGCCTTGCACTGCTCAACAGACATACAAATGAAGGAATTTTTAACCGCATTGTTACCTGCGATGAAAAATGGATTCTGTTTGATAACCGCAAGTGCTCAGCAAGTTGGTTGGATCCTGGTTCAGCACCTAAACCATGCCCTAAACGAAAACTTACCCCTAGAAAAGTGATGGTCACAGTTTAGTGGTCTAGCGCCGGTGTGATTCATCACAGCTTCTTACCGAACGGGGTGAGCATTACTGCAGATGTGTACTGTGAAGAACTGAACACAATGATGGAGAAACTGGCACATCTCCAACCAGCATTGGTCAATCGCTCGTCTCCGCTGCTCCTGCACGACAACGCGCGACCTCATACTGCACAGCAGACGGTCTCCAAGTTGCAAGAACTGGGGTTGGAAGCTCTCCGTCATCCGCCCTACTCACCAGACCTTGCGCCTACAGACTACTACTTTTTCCAGAATTTGGATAACTTCTTGGCGGGAAAAAAATTCAATACCCGAGAGGCAGTACAAAATGCCTCTTTGAAGAATTTGTTGCCTCCCGTCCAGCTGATTTTTTTAAGCAGAGCATCAATAAACTGCCACTGCGTTGGCAAAGATGCATTGATTGCACGGGTAATTACTTCTATTAATACAAATATAAAATACATGAAACAATTCGTTTACATTTCATACAAAACGTCAATTTCATAGGTAAAGACCCGATATCTATGGTAAAGACCTATTATATGTATAATAATATGTTGTCATTCTAATTTTATCTTACACAAAAGGTTGTTTAGCGAGTTTCTAATGTGCCCTTTAGCACATTAGAAACAAACTTTTTTTTCTTAGTCCATTAGGCACCATGCCCATAGGATAAACCACAGCACAGGCTCGACAACTACGAAGATAAAGATTTAAATAAATAATAATCTGAAAAATAATCTCAATAATAATATTAAAATAATAATGTAAATCAGCATGGCGATATAAGTGTTGGGTACTTTTACTGACTAAAACCCATCCGTGCTCCTCTTAATGCCTTTTGCGTTCCAGGGCCGCGGTGACTCTTTCGAACAAATTCCGCGACCCTGGCGGTTGAACCTAGTAGTGGATTTACGGAATTAGAGAAAAAAAATACCTAATCACAATATCGCACTTTTTTAGAGTCCCGAACGTAGTCTTATACGAACCCATATTGTTTCACCACTTCCGTCTGTCCACAGCTTAGCTCCGACTCTTGGTAGTTAACGGCTGACAATTGGCATGGATTTACACACATGCCAGTCCATCAAGCAATACCCAACTGACAATTTTAAATTTTCAATTTTTTAATTTTTTTTTTTTTTCTAAATTTTTTCCAATTGAACATGAACTTTTAAATTTTTTGTTTGTTTGTTAGTAAGTATTTTACTCATAATCAACCAATTTTTAAAACTCTTTCATAACACCAAGAAACATCTAAGGCTATATTTTATTTTCTAAGTTACGAGGGCCACCCATCGTAGGTAACTTGAGGAGATCCAAGACAAAAGTACGATTTTCACGCTAACGGACGCTACTTCGAGAGTAAAGTATTGGTTTGTAATTTATTAAGTTATAAAAAACTTTTTTGCGAAAAATTAAACCGACTTCAAAAAAAAACACTAAACGGTGTAAAATAACTCAAAACTAGGAAGTCTGTAGCCTTTGTGGTTTTGTCTTATTCATGATTGGCCACCGACTTCTGAATTTAGAGTTATTTTACACCGTTTAGTGTTTTTTTTGAAGTCGGTTTAATTTTTTGCAAAAAAGTTTTTTATTTTTCCATTTTTAGTGGTTCCCATACAAATATTTGCCATGTTCTTTTTTATATTGTTAATTGTTAACAATACATGTCATGCTAATAGGGTTATCCACTTATCCATCCATCTTATCCATCTCTAACCTAACTGTCGAAATCTAGGTATATTGTACACATCTGCGTACCCCTCAGAGCATACTGTCGTGATGATACGTCAAGATGTTGTATAAACAATAAACATCCAAGCGATTCCAGCAATCACGACAGATTTGCCGTCTATTTTTGAAGAGTTCCGTTGTATATCTCCGAAGATCAGCACCAGATCTTCACCAAATTAAAATGGGACCACCTCAGGAGTATATGTTTTCAAATAAAAAAAGAATTTTGAGAATCGGTCCACAAATGGCGGAGTAATCAGGTAACATACATAAAAAAAAAAAAAAAAATACATACACACAAATAGAACCTCCTCCTTTTTGAGATCGGTTAAAAATTAATATATTAGTGGATATTCTGTTTCTGGTCTACCCCAAGATGTGATCTTGTGAGGTGCCGCAGGCGTTGGATAGGTCTTTTATAAAATAGCATATTGCGGTAGAGACAATTTTTAACCGACTTCAAAAAAAGGAGGAGGTTCTCAATTCGACGGTATGTTTTTTTTTTTTTTTGTGTTTGTTACGCGATTTCTCCCTCATTTGTGGACCGATTCTCAAAATTCTTTTTTTATTTGAAAGAGTATACTCCCGAGGTGGTCCCATTTTAATTTGGTGAAGATCCGGTGCTGATCTTCGGAGATATACAATGGAACTCTTCAAAAATAGACGGCAAATCAGTCGTGATTGCTGGAATCGCTTGGATGTTTATTGTTGATACAACATCATGACGTATCATCACGCCTGTATGCTCTGAGGGGTACGCAGATGTGTACAACATACCTAGATTTCGAGAATTAGGTATGATAAGTTTCATTTATTAGGGATAAGTGGATAACCCTATTACTGTGACATATGTATTGTTAACAAATAACAATATAAAAATAAATTCATGGCAAATATTTGTATGGGAACAACTAAAAATGGAAAAATAAAAATCTTTTTTGCAATAAATAAAACTGACTTAAAAAAACACTAACCAGTGTAAAATAACTCTAAATTCGGAAGTCGGTGGCCCATCATGAATAAGACAAAACCACCAAAGCCACAGACTTCCTAATTTAGAGTTATTTTACACTGGTTAGTGTTTTTTTAAGTCGGTTTTATTTTTTTCAAGCTCTAAAGTGAAAGCTTTGGTTATTGTCCCGTCAATATAACATCCGTTTTTCCTTGCAAAAGTTAAAGAAAAACTATCACACAGCTAGCTAGGCTAGATAACGAGAAAGTCGATCGATTTGAAGATATTAAAAACCGTTGTCAGTTGAGTAAGGTAGTATGTAAATATAAGTTTGACACATAACATAATATCAAGCCTGTAATCCCCGAAGGCCTAGGCAGAGGTATACCTGGCAGTACAGCCACATTTCGCCAGTGATGTTTAAGCCCCATGTAATAGGGGGCGAGCCTATTTCCATCACTTGGCTCTAATCCAGACGCCAGGCTGCTACTGAGAAATTCCAGATGGAAAAACTCAATAACACTTTGCTCCATCCGGGATCGAACCCAGGACCTCATGCTCAGCAGTAGCTCTTGCGACTACTAGACCAACGTGACTAGACCAAGTGATTTGTAATAAGTACACACATCAAAAGTGTCTAGGGATCAACATATATTTTTGCAATAACTTTTCTCCTGATTGATATTAATTAAAATTTTCTCTAAGGATTCATCAAATAAAGTGTTTTCGTTTGTCACAGTAACGATAAACCAAGTCACCTTTGCATTAATAAAGAAATTTGCCATTTTCCTAATAAAGGAATTTTTGACATTTGAACCACTAACATTAAAGTTCGAAAAAAAAGACTGAAATAACAGTTTTCTTTAAAATTTTATTGGGTAACTTAAACAATTAATAATCCGTGTTTCTACCGCGAACACTAACAACACAAGAACATCGGTTTGGCATACTCAAAATGAGTTCATCCAAATCACGCTGTGGAATGGCCGCCCATGTTCGTTGCAACAACAAAAAAAGGTCTTCTTGCGACTGGATACCCTCCATATTCGGCAGAGCTCTTCTCTGTAGCATATCCCATGCATGCTCAATCGGGTTCAAGTCTGGCGATTGAGCAGGCCAGGGCAGGACATTGATGTTAGCTGCGGCGAGAGTCTGTCTTACAAGTCTTGCGGTGTGCGGTCGTGCATTATCATGCATTAACTGAAATAAGGGACCGATTTGCACTTGTAGAGGAACGATGACGTCTGATATAATCGTCTCAGCATAAATTTGAGCGTTGAGGTTGCCTCTGATCCAAATCAACTCAGTTCTTCCGCCGATCCAAATACCCGCCCATACCATGATGGTTCCACCACTATAAGGATGGACTTCCTGGCAGGATTTTAATCGCTGTTGGCGTCCAGGGGTTCTCCAGTGTCGTATACGTCTTGTATCCGGTCTCATACCAAAACGAGACTCATCAGAAAAGCACACGAAACGCCAATGTTCTTCTGCCCAATTTCTGTGTTCAAGAGCCCATTGATATCGAATCCTACGATTGTGCATTGCTATAGGTGGTACCCGTAGCGGTCTTCGGGAATGAAGGTTCACTTCATGCGAGCGGTTTCTGACTGTTTGGTCGCTAATTAAGTTCGCTGAAGAGTGATGAAGCCTCACGAGTTGTAAGACAGACTCTCGCCGCAGCTAACATCATTGTCCTGCCCTGGCCTGCTCAGTCGCCAGACTTGAACCCGATTGAGCATGCATGGGATATGCTACAGAGAAGAGCTCTGCCGAATATGGAGGGTATCCAGTCGCAAGAAGACCTTTTTTTGTTGTTGCAACGAACATGGGCGGCCATTCCACAGCGTGATTTGGATGAACTCATTTTGAGTATGCCAAACCGATGTTCTTGTGTTGTTAGTGTTCGAGGTAGAAACACGGATTAATAATTGTTTAAGTTACCCAATAAAATTTTAAAGAAAACTGTTATTTCAGTCTTTTTTTCGAACTTTAATGTTAGTGGTTCAAATGTCAAAAATCCCTTTATTAGGAAAATGGCAAATTTCTTTATTAATGCAAAGGTGACTTGGTTTATCGTTACTGTGACAAACGAAAACACTTTATTTGATGAATCCTTAAAGAAAATTTTAATTAATATCAATCAGGAGAAAAGTTATTGCAAAAATATATGTTGATCCCTAGACACTTTTGATGTGTGTAGTTTATCATTATGTATTTATTTTGACTTATTTCCATTTGATTTTACATTTACTACTTACTTGAATATATTATTTTTTTTTGCTGTTATTTTCCTGATTTATTAATTGATTGACATAGTTTTTGGATTTGGTGTGATATTGTTTTTGTGTTGTTGTTTATTTAAATCTAATTTATTGAGTTCGATTTTGCTTTTTTTAGTTGATTTTATTTAGGTTATGTTTTTACGATTTTAAAATATAACTTTTTGTCAAAGTGTATATTTAATTACCTGAATTAATGAATTTATTTATTATTTTTAATAAATAATATTATGACAGGTAAAATATGGAACTCCGGCTACATTCCGGGAACACTTGTTTTAAATACCTCTATTTAGAATCCACATCAACATTCTTTAGCAAGCCATCCATCCAGTGCATTAATTAAGGGCGACTTTCTTTTGCATAGGTATAAAAATATAGTTTTTGATACCTACATCGAAATAATAAATACCTACTGTCAAGAAATAGCGATAATTTTTCGACAAGCCTAGGTCGATTGCATTGAGAGTAGGTATCCCCGTCGAGTGAGCTGAACTTTAGTATAACAGAGTACCTACATTCTTTTACCTTTTTGAAGTAAGTTAAGTACTTACCAAATTCAACTATTTTAAACATGGGTAACTAAAAATCACTTCAATAGTATATATAATAGGTTTAGAAATAGCAAAAAAATATCCATATTTAAGTTGGTTTGATTTTAAATTCATAAAAATAGGTATTACGGTAAATGATGCTGGAAAAACTCAAAACATATGAATAATACATCCATTATTATATTAAAATGCAAATTTGGAATCTATTTCTTTGGTTGATATGTATTTGCCAAAGAAGGCACAGCATTATTGTATATAACAGATAAAATAGGTGGAAATTTCATATCACAGTTATTGACACAACCATTATAAGTTGTACAAAATTAGTTATAATTATTAAGATGCTAATCTGTAACATTACCCAAGAATTTAATGTAGTTCATAACTACACAGTAATATTTAGTTATCATTGATTGGCTAATGTTACACTTTCACTAAGTAATCAATCATTACCACATCAAAGCAAGTGAAAAAAAATCAAGTCTTTAAAACAACACTCTCATCACTATTTTTGTCATATACCCTGTAACTAAATAGAGATTTCTTACATAAGAATGATGTTTGGTCACTGATAGTACCTAGTACTCTCCATTAGTCCCATTTCATTAACCTACAATTTTTTATAACTGTCCAATTTATACCAATAAAGTTCAAGATCATTCTTATAATTGTTCACCACAACACTCAAGATTATTTACTCATCAATAAAGTTCAAAGTTCAAACACAATTATTTTATTAGCAATTATCAGATATTATATCAATACATTAGGGGTCGATACAGTTTCATCGTCGATCACGGTATGATCTGTGTGATTCACGTTCACGACTACGACCACGAGAACGATCTGAGGTACGCCACAGAAACTCATCCACTGAACGTTCATAAGACCGTTTATCATAAACCAACACTGAACGAGGATAGTCAGCTATATCGTAATATCGTGGAGGGGGTGGTGGTGGAGGTGGTGGTATCCCATCATAAGTTGAGAGTGCACCACTAAAACCTGGTGGTGGCACATAAGGCAACGGTGGCAACTGGTGATGCATTGATCGCATATATTCAGCTACATATGCTTCAGCTGCAGAGCTGCTACTATTATAACCTTCACGGTTCCGACCAAACCAAATTGGTAAACGCTCTCTCATGTATGGCGATGGAGAGCGGCGCTTATAGGAGCTTGATGAAATTCGATTCCTGGGAGACATAAACATCTTTCTTCTACTCCTAGATGATGTGTTCAAGCGGTTTCTGAAGTTTGATCCTCTAGATGACAAAGGAGCACGGTATGTCCTGTAGTTGCCACCGCTTTTCAAGTAGCCCTTTTTTGATGCTTCCTTGGATTTTCTAAGAATTGGAGTCATTTCTATACCTTCATCTTCTGGAAAGAGCCTACATAATTCTTCAGCAACTTTAGGCTCAATTTCTTGGCCATCCCTTCCGATTTTCACTGGTTTTCCTTCATTCCAAGGATTATATAAGTGAAGAGTGCTACTAAAAGGCAATTCTTTGCGACAAATCCAATCCACTTTGAATACACCATCTAAAACCTTGGCGGACAGACCGGGCGGTAGCACCCATGATATAGGGGCAACATCTCGTCGTGACTCACTGCCTAAACGTGCAAAACCTGCAAACTTGCCACTTTCCTTAACTGAAAATATTAAGAGTACATTTCTGGATTCCCTGTAAGCTTGATTTAAATTAGCTTCATTTTGTGGTAGGGTCGACCACACACCTTTCGCTTTAGACAATGTTATATTTTCTGCATTGTTAGATTTTATCAAAAAGAAACGAGTGTCTCTGAATAGATAATTTAACTTAGTCATGTAATCGTATGTCTTTACTTTGCTGCTGTTGCTTGTAAGGCATCGTCGTTTATTTTGTACAGGTGAATGGCTTGATGACTTCGTTCGTTTACGATTTGCGCGTCTCTCTTTGGATTTAGTGCTAACTGAACTAATACTTGGTGTACTCGATTCGCTTGAAGACGAACTAGTCACTTCACTTCGTGTATCAAAATCTTTTCCTTCTTCTAATTGTTTTAATTCCTCGCCAATTTCTGCTTCTACTTCACCAACGCCAAGATTGACGGCGTCAGTATTGTTGGAGACCTCCATTTTCAGTTCAATGTTTGATAAAAGAACTTATTTTGAGAACAGAATCAATTACTACGCCAACACTTAATCATTAGCGTTGTATTTATATCTAAAAGAACATTACTATGTATTAAATACCAACATTATTCGAAAATAATAAAAATAACACGAAACAATCAAATTGTTCATTCACATGAAGTTCAAGAATTCTCGTATTTCCTAATCAAGCAGTATTGCCAGATCTCATTAGTAAAATCAGTAGGGTGAGTTCGGTGAGATAATACGCGAAGACACTGATTGTATTATAAACAAAAAAAAAACATAAAGTCGAGTTGAGAATCTCGTCCTTTTTTTGCAGCCGATCAAAAATTGATAGCCCCGAGACTACTTTAAAAAAACCTGAGATAGACCTAAAACATTTTCAAAGCAGTATAAATTCTGATTTTTTGGAGCCGGGACTAGTTTTATACAAATCTAGTTTCTGGTTTTCTCATTCTTTTTTCTCTTTTTAAACACAAGTTTTTCGGCAAAAATAATATCCAAAATGTATGCTTATTGTTTTGTGTTTTTCAAACTAACAGACGCGAACGCTGTCGGCAATGATGATCTGTAACTAAATTTGTAAGAGCGGAAGAATCGGGTTTCCAAAACTTTTTTACAAAAAAAACAAACGACTTCTTAAAAAAACACTAACAGGTGAAAAATAACTCCAGTTTCGGAAGTCTGTGGCTTTGGTGGTTTTGTTTCGTTCATTATTGGCCACCGACTTCCGAAACTGGAGTTATTTTTCACCTGTTAGTGTTTTTTTATGAAGTCGGTTGTTTTTTTTTATAAAAAAGTTTTTATTTTGCAATTTTTAGTTTCTTCGTATGGAAAGAAAGTCTTTTAAAACTTAAAAGAATCATTGAAATTGGTTAACAATTGCTAAAGAAGTTCTTTCTAAACATTAATCTGTACATCTCTGCCGGGCCCCTTTTAAAATAGAAGGGCGTAATGTTATATTATGGAAATACAAGAACTCTCCATAGACATCTGACTATAGCAATCGCGAATAATTTGCTGTTATGCGTTGAAGAGTTCCGTCGCAAGTCTTCTTCATCAGGTCTTCTTCACAAAATGATACTTTCTGAATAAAAATGCTTGATTTGTTACTAAAAATGTAAAAATCAGTACGTGTGTACCTATATTTTTTGAGGAGTTCCCTCAATTCCTTAAGGATCCCTCATCATATAATGAGTTTTGATACAAATGGGACCAATCTGCTAGCACACCCTATCAAATAAAAAACGAATTTTGAAAATCGGTCCATAAATGGCGGAGTAATCGCGTAACAAACACAAAAAAAAAAAAAAAACTTACCGTCGAATTGAGAACCTCCTCCTTTTTTTGAAGTCGGTTAAAAAATACAAACCAGCCAACAGCCTACTATTGTACTTAGCACGCGATCACTGGCGTAAGGCGTTTGAGTCTTCTTGTTAATGGTTGCTAACGGTCTGAATAGCATACTTATTATAAAATACATTATAGGTACTCTGTACAGCAACTTCAAGTCAACATGTAGTTTTTTGAACTAACGAACAAACACATTTTGATTAATGCATTTTTAAAAATTTTCTTCGTTTTCTTTTTTTATTTAATAGGCCACTTGACTCCATAAAAATACTACGGACATTTAATAAACGTATTTAGCTCACACACGCCACAAACGCTACCCGTCATTTTCGTAATGTGACTTTTACCTAAAGTACTAAGCGTTAAATGCCATAATTCTTAAGAAGGTCGCTTTCGATCTTTGGATATTTTCGGGATGTTTTTCAATCCACAACTTTCCCGTCTTCTTGACCTTACAATACTTTACTTTCTCGTACGATACCAGTAATTAGTACCTATAGGTAGGTACTCTCCGTGCAATATGTTACAATAAAATAGTCATAGTTTTTTAACACAAAATCCTATTCTTACGCGTATTGTTTACGAGATGCAAACATAACTTCATCATCATCAGCCTACAGTAGTCCACTGCTTGACATAGGCCTCGCCTAATGAGCGCCACAGCGCCCTGTTTTCAACTTGCCGCATCCAACATCTGCCAGCAGTCTTTCGCTGGTCGCTTTGGCTTATTGTCATCCTACCTAGCCGGAGGGCGTCAAACATGACTTACCTTTTGAAATTCGGAGTATTTGAAAAAAAATTACAACTAGCATTTATAAAACCTCAAGTACAAATATATATAAGTACTTACTCTCGAAATCAACCAATCCTAAACATTATTTCAATAATATCATATTACAGAGTAAACTTATTAAAATAGGCCTTTAATCTTTATTCACTGCCAGGCTTTTTTTTTAAACTAGAAGGAGTCTAATTATGGGATGTTAAAGTTCAAAAAGAAAAGTACAAAATCAATGCGTTATTATTTATCTAGTGAGAAAATTTAAAATTCGCGGGCTACATTGACGGAAGCAAACTTTTCAATGATGTGAACCTTAGACTATATACCTCTAGGTATATTATCTAAGATGTGAATGTGAACAGTCAAGAGTTTTCGCCGGATCCGGATACCCTAAATAGACTGGCTACTGTCAGTCAGCTGATTTAGTTTTGTTATGTTGGTAACTTTACTCTGATAGGCGAAAAAACCGCGTAGAAGTTTGAAGAATTGTGATTGTGTTGTTAAATGTAATATATTAGTATTTGTAGTCTGAATTAGATTAGCGTTCATTTTTGCAACAATTACCTGTTAAAATGCATTGTATTCAAAAATATTTGGAGAAGCTACCAATACCGACATTTAAATCCAATGCCAATGCCAATGCCGGTAAAAAGTCATCAAATATTTACCTCTACTGTAATTATTATAGCTTTTATTCACAAAAGGTAAGAACTCTATAATTATTTTTGCCTCTTACTTTTTTCATTGTGCGAAATTTTATGCAGTCATGTAATAAGTTCTCAATAATAAATTGCTTCACCAAATCTCCAAAAATGTTGCAAAATGCAAACTTCTGACGACCCACTGACCTATCTTTAGTGTTTCTTTTCAACTTAATATAAAAACAGATTGTTAGTTATTTATTAGAGCTCTAGTAGTTATGAATAGGACTAACACTACTCATAATTTATTTTTTATATTTTTATTATAGTTTTATTTTATTTTACAGGTTCTTATGGCTCTTTACGAAAAGAATATTGATTTCGAGCCTTTGATAGTGGACATAACTAAAGGAGAGCAGTACTCATCATGGTTTCTGGATATTAACCCTCGTGGAGAAATCCCAGTATTAAAAGTTAAAAATGAAGTGATACCGGACTCAACAAGAATTTTGGATTATTTGGAATTTTATTTGGATCCAGGTTTGTGTTCAAAAAGAAATAAATTGTTATATTAAGAGAAGCAACCTCTAAGATGACCCACTGACCCAAAATCCTTACAGTTTATTTTTTGATTTCAGAATTAACACCATTATTAAATTTTACTACGGATGGTAAAGTGATAGATAATATCAATAGATTCCGTGATATGCTTGAAGCACTACCAGCGGGCTTAATTACTGTGGGTTCTTTTTTTCACCCACATTTGGGTGGTACTCCTAAGTTACCATTTATTCTGCCAGTTCGAGAAATACTCAAAAGTAAGTAGGTGTGTAATCTGTGTTTTATTTAAGTCATTGTCCTTCGTTAATTTTTTAGCTTTTATATTTTTTTTTTCCATTAGATACAACTTATACTTGGAAAATATGTTGTTCTTTTCTTAATTTATTTTCATAGAAAAGTCCTAGCTAAACCGACTGACTGAGCTCAACTGTCTCATTGGTAGAGTTGTTGCAAGTGCTACTTCTGAGCATGATCTTGGGTGTGATCCCTAAGACGGAAAAGCTTAATTAAGGAGTTCTTCCATCTGAAATAATTATCTCAGTATAATTTTGGTTTTTTATGTGTTCCTAGTTTAACTTATTCATAACATGACTGTCACTTAACAAGTTTATTGTTGTAGATGGTGACTTAAGTAATTCTTCAAATTTAAGAAAACTGGCAGAAGAAAACCCTAAGGCAAAAAGTATATTACTTTACAAAGCTGAGATACAAGACCGCAAGCATGAAATAATAACCAGCGAAGAAGAGTACACAAAAGTTCTAAAAATTATTGACCAAGTTTTGACGCAAGTTGAAGAACAGTTGAAAAAGCAACCTGAAGGTAACTTTTATTAATTGTCAATATTCTTTTTGCTCACATAGTTTTCGTGTTTATCCACATAGGCAGTTTTGTAGACAATAGCTAGTCAGATACTGCTATTGTTGATTTCAACCCACATGAATAAGAAATACACACACACTAACAACTACCTACTATTACTACTACTACTACTTACTTATAACTTGCCTGCTGCGGTCTTCCCGTCCGATTATAATTTAGGTGTCTTCAAGGCTAGAGTGAATAGGCTCTTAATAAACTAGTGCGCTTCACCATCACTGATTGCATCACTGCTTACCATCAGGTGGGATTGCAGTCAAGCACTGGTTTATAATAGGTATTAAAAAAAAAATACATTGTGCTTCAGGAGTTTTCACGAAATTTTTCAATTATTTATTTTTCGTAAAAATACCTCTACAAACTAATATTCATGGCGTGTTTGACATTATAATCAATAGTTTAGGGTCGCAGACCAAATTATTAAAAAAAATAGGGTACATAACTGATACTTTGCGTTACCTACCATTATTGCAATTTGTTTTTGGTTCTATTCCATGTGACGAGAATTTGAGAGATAATGAGTTGTAGTTTTTGCGTTTATGTTTTACAAACCAACATACAAAAAATCGAATATTTTGTGTTTGTGATATTAGTTTATGTGGTAATTATGGCGTAGGTAATTAAAGGAGGGGTTTTTTTACTTTGCGTGGCCTTACTAATTAAATTTACCTATTAATTTCATAGCACATACTTACTTTGTTATTGTTTCTATTTATGGACACTTATTTCCTTTCTCATTCTTCGCGCGTACCTATTTATTTAGCTACCTATAGGGATGTAGGTATAGGTAATAACGCGATTTTATTGTGTAGTGATAATAGTGAATGAGTTGAATGAAGCATCCATTTATAATGCGACATTGGATGATGGAGGATTATGCAAATATTACAGGAAAATTGAAACGATGTCCTTTTTCTAAAACATTCTAAATTTGTATCAAAGAAAAAAGTTAAATTATGCAGTCAAAGATAATTTGTTTTTGAACTTGGTTTTTATTCTACCAAAGTACTGGTGACCGAGTTTGTCTCTTTCTTGGCCAAATTGTATAGGGCAAGAAGTTAGTGTGCGTGTGTTGATGTTTAAGTAGGTAGGTATGTTGAAAAATGAAAGGATATTTTGCACCCTCATTGGCAGGTGCTATTCCTCAGATTAAATTACCATCGAACAAAAATATAGGGTAGGTACTAGCAGACGTCAGGCGGGGATAGTACGCATCCCAACAGTGCAAGAATTTTTCAAATCGGTCCAGGTGTTTCAAAGCTTATTCAATGCAAACTAACAATCAAATCTGTCCTTTTTATAAACTTTTCCTGAATACAGTTCTGGACTAACGGACGTCTACCTACGTATCCAATTAAAAACGGATGTATTCTGTGGGCGAAAACTGAATTGCACTGAATAAATAATAATAATAAATAAATATTCCACAACTTTTCACACAACGCCATTTAGTCCCAAGCTAAGCTTGAGAGCTTGTGTTATAGGTAGGTACTAAACAGCTGATAAACATTGTATATTTCTAAATACATACATATTATAGATGAATTACAACCAGACACAGAACAAATTATCGTGCACAACACACACACAAACATTTGTCCTGGGTGGGAATCGAACCAACGACCTCCGGCATAGCAGACAGGGTCCCTAACTACTAGACCAACAGGCCAGTCAAAACATTCAAACGTTGAATACATTGTGGTTAATCTCTTAATTGTGCAAATAATACAGTAACTACATTTGTCCAGAAGCTAAGGCACCTTAAGGAACCCTCTTCACACGAGTCACCTTCCACTTGTCCAGTTTATTTATTTACAAATAAGTACCTTACTCTGTTTTAGGTAATTGGCTGTGCTGTGAAAATTTCAGTATTGCTGATATTAATCTAGCTATTCTTCTTCAACGTCTTTGGGAACTTGGATATGAAGGTCGATATTGGGAGGCAGGAAAACGTCCGTTATTAGAGAATTATTACAATCGTGTGAAACAACGAGAATCCTTCAAAAAAACAATACCCAGTTTACCTGTTCATCTTAAAATGATTGTAATGTCACAACCACCAGCATATTTAGGTGCTGCCGGCGCTGCATCTATCGGCGTTGTTGTTGCTATTGTATATATCTTTAAAAAAATTATACGCTAAATGAAATAGCCAACCCACATAGCATGTACCAAATGGAAACAAACATTTTCACAATATTTAAAAGTAGAAAGTTTATTCGTTTATTTTTATGTACCTACACTATCTAGGTGGGTACCTAGGTACTGATTCGTTGTCTTCCTGTCTGTAGCCTAATATGTGCAATACCGTAACATTCCAATTAGAATATTAAACGACTTATAACCACAATAAAATAAATATTAAAAATGATATGCGATGTTAAATATTTTTGTTTTTTTTTTCTTTTACATAAATAGGTAATGGGTAAAAGGAACCCATCTCTTGGTTGGTGATAAAAAAGTGCAATTTTAGAGTTGTATGTATTTTTTGATGCCACATAATAAGTATATATAAATAAAAATTATCAAAAAAAAAAAAATTGGGGTGAACACCCCTTATCACTTACAGGTTAGAAAAATAGATAGTAGCCGATTCTCAGGCTTACTGAATACTGAGGGATCACAGGTACTCATGCAGCGATTTAGACATTTTTAGTAACAAGCAATCACAGCATTTTCATTTAGAAAGTACCTATAACATTAATTTGGTGAAGAAAAACAAATGAAGAAGACAGGCAACGGAACTTCAACGCATAACAGCAAATTATTCGCGATTGCTAAAGTCAGATGTCTGCAGAGTTTTAGTATTTCCAACATAACAATTCAATTTTAAAAGGGGCCCGGCAGAGATGTATAGATTAGTGTTTAGAAAGAACTTCTTTAGCAATTATTAACTAATTTCAACGATTCTTTCAAGTTTTGAAAGACATTCTTTACATACGAAGAAACTAAAAATTACAAAATAAAAACTTAAAATAAAAAAAAAGTCTGTGGCTTTGGTCGTTTTGTTTCGTCCATTATTGGCCACCGAATTCCGAAACTGGAGTCATTTTTCACCTTAGTTAAGTGTTTTTGAAGTCGGTTGTTTTTTTTGAGAAAACATTTTAAGTAAGTATTTAATTGTCTATTTGTTTGAAAGTGGAATTTATGCTGGATTGTCAGTGTCGTAATGATCTGACCCCATAAACTGCTATTACTTAAGTAAAAAAAATCTAATTTATTAGGTACTTAACTAATAAATAATAAGTCATAGAGGAAAAAAAAGCCCACGAGGGCCAGACCTTCATCATTTTATAAAAGCTGAAAGTTTTTCTGTGCATATCTTTTATAAAATACCGAAGGTTTGGCCCTCGTGGGCTCTTAGTCTATCAGGTAATGTGGTTGTGGTTGTGAACTTGTGACTGCCTCGTTGGTCTAGTGGTTCCCGTTCGGTCCCGGGTCGGGTAAATTGTTATTGAGTTTTAATTTCCATCTGGGATTTCTCAGTAGCAGGCTGGAGTCTGGATTTGTGCCCGATTGACGGTAAAGTAATAGGTTCGCCCTCTATTACGTGGGACTTAAACATAACTGGCGAAATGAGGCTGTATATACTACCAGGTACACCGCTGCCTAGCCCTTCGGGGATTACAGGCGTGACGTTATGTAATGTGGTTACAATAAAACATTCTTATTTACCTTTGTTAATAGATATTTATTAGACTGATAACATAAATATTGTAACAAAATACCCAAGAATAAGGTTTATTTCCTTTAATACACCAATTTCTAATAAACCGATGAGTTAATAAATAAAATAAATAGAAATTGCGAGTGTACTACATGAAATCAACAAATAACCATGTGACGATACCTGTACTCTGTAGGTAGCTACTGAAATATGACCCCCTGAATATGAAATATGTCGCATAACCGTTAATCACAGATTAATTTGTCGAACTACATGTTAAAACGTAAAAAAGAAGGGACATATTATGCGTTTCAAATGAGAATAGGAATGACCTTGCGCCATGTTGTGACGGCATTGCTGTCAATTCGAATAAATTGGGTAAGATCAGCAAAACAAGGTTTTTTCAAAATATATTTTTTTTACGGATCACGAACGAATAATTTTCTAAATTGTACATACCTACTCTCAAAGTATTTGTTCACATTGGAGATTATCTCTCGAGCCTTCCTATGCACAACAGCGCCTCGTTCACATAGTTTCGAGCCGTCAGTGAGAAGAAACAAAAACAAATATCAACAACAACAACAAACAACCGTGTAACATACAGAATTAATAAATAAAAAGTAAGCACTTCACAAGACTTATTAATTTAAAACGTTTTTTTCATTTTGAATAACTTCGACTAAGTAAAACAAAAAAAGAAAATAATTGATACGCGATTAAGGTTTTGTTGCAGGCCGTACTTTTTAAGCGACATTTGACAGATAGAGGTCATTGACGTTCCTATTCTTATTTGAAACGCATAGTATGTAACAATCGAGCAGTTGGCGTTCAGCAGTATCTGCTTACCTCCATGGGAAAAAGGCGTAAGTTTATTTAAGAATGTATCTGTTGAGTCTAATGTAGTACACCCGGAAATTACAATTACCAATTAATTATTGGTAATTTTAGCTACGAAACTTCTGATTATGTAGGGACTAATAACACTTAAAAATATAAAAAAAACTTACAAACGTTACTTTTACGTAGGATATCACACTCGGAAACATAGAAAATGCAAAAAAGGATTTTAACTAGGTATATATGCATAATAAACTAGATTGTGCTGTTAGATAAAATACCTATTTGAATATCAGTTAAACTGGCAAAATGTGTTCATGTGTGAACCATTATATTGTACATATATATTACTAGCACTTCTCTCGCGGCTTCGGCCGCGCACATTTCGTACTTTAACATCCCCTCCACCCCCTAAATAGAATATAGCTTCACTTGCTATTGATAAAAGAATTTTAAAAATCGGTTTAGTAGATCCAAAGATTACCCCCTACAACCTCACAAACTCATTATAATATTAGTATAGTTTATATATACAAGTGGACATTTTCCAGTAGTCCAAAAGGTTGTTTTAGTAGCCTCCAAGGGTTTTCTGAAGCTCCCCCACATACATACATGATTATATTCAACAATTATTTATGTTTGAGTTTTTTTTTATGTATCACTTTTAACAATATTCGGAAGATAATAAAAATACAATTTAGAAGCACTTTTATGTAAAGTAACAACATTATTTTTAATGTTCTTTTATGTTAATGTTGTTTGGTTTGTTGTTGTTCTTTTTGGAAAAGCATTTTTATTGCTTGTTCATTGGTTGGTGATCTGTAGGTATGTGTATCATAAGCAAATTTGTGTCATGTTTCTCGAAAAATATCTTTGTTGGTACCCAAAAAATTGAGTTAGTATGAGTCATACATACTAAAAATATTATGATATTCCTCATTTTCTAGATATTTTAGTTTGGGTAAGACAACAGCCCGTATACATTTGTACAAAAAGTCTTTTTTTATTCAACATTTGGAGACTAAACTGGTCTTATTATTTAGAACTTATCATTTATATATTTCTTAAACACTTACAGTTGGTTCTAGCCACACAAAAACCTCTCAGGCAAAATCTATGTATTAAATATGGACCAATTTGAGCAGTTGTCTGCTTAGCGTAACTATAAGTATGGCTGCACATACATGGGGCTCTGCTGGGAAGCCCCTATTAAATAAATACAATATTTTGAAACACTGTAAAAGGACCACCCTGTACCTCTAAATTAAATACAAATTTATATTGTTTACTTATATTATACCTATGTAAGATTTATAAAAAATACCAATTATGAACCATACCTACTGTAGACTTAGATTTAAATCCTTTTAATCCCAAAATAGATTTGTCCCCAAACTACATTATGCTAATACCAATACCTGAAAATATATAATGCTACTAAATTATCTTGTTTCTTCTTTAGCATTTTCTGAATCTTGGTTGGCATTAAGTGGCATACCCATAAAATGTTTGCCATTTGTAGAACTTCTCTTTCGATACCCAGGTGTTGCAGGTACTGTTTTGATCTTACTATTATATCTAAATATACCTTCTCCTGGTAAATTAGGTAAAATATTTGGTATGGTATACCATACTCTATAAGTAACAAACCAAGTCAGTATTGCTATAATTCCACTGATAAATTTTTCCACCATGATATGGTAATATAATATTGTTGAAACAAGCATTACATCCCATAACAACTGCAACAAAGCAATAGCTATAAAAAATCCTCTTACATATGGTGTGAAATTCTCATATGACACTTTTAAAATAGTTAATTCATCTGTTGTAATATTTTTCAAAGGATTAACGCTGGCAGACTTGTCATCAATGCTGCGAGCATACTTTTCATCCCTTATAAAGTCTTTTATTTTTTCCCAGCCATTTATTGCTCTTGCCTCTTCTATCATTACCAAACTTGAATAAATTAGAATAAAACAATGGCCAGAAATATCAAAACCATTCCAAAAGTGCCCATTCTGTAGGCATGATATTTTGTTGTCATGTATTTTATTATTACAGCGCCCATAACTAGTTTCTATTTTGTTAAATACAGTTGTCCACATATACCAAGACACAGTGGCAACAATTAGTCTTGATAAATGAGCCATTGCTATTGTTCTTTTTTTTCCACAGCATGTTGTGTATGATGTTAATAAAACATAAGGCACAGTCATGAACAGGGTCCAAAACCATCCAATTTTCACAAAGTATTGATTAAATATGTTGTCACTCCTCGAAAAGTATGTTTTAGGAAACGTCAATACGTCTGCAACAATAGACAGCAGAAAGAGAGCTCCTAAATACACAGCTATTTTTAAATTGGTGTCGAAGAACAAAATCTTTTTACAAATGTGCACGATCATTAAGACAAAAATTTCTAGCATTGATGATTCTTCACGTGTTGGCTTGGTGCCTTTACTTTCAAGCTGTTCATTTGGCACTTTAAAGTTCATTCGGGCGCTTTTAAAACTTCCTCTGCTTGTCATGATTTGAAGATTTTCATTTGCACTGTATACACTTACGAATTGCACTAACTAACTAACATAAATAGATCCGTAATGCCATGAGGTGTTTCAGCACATAACATTTACCATCTTTGGATCAAAGGTTAGTCAACCACGGATAGATATATTTTTAGAATCTAAGCTTCATAATAACTCGGAAATAAAATGAGTACCTATTCAGTATGGTAGGGATCATTGAATGAACTTATTTCAGTTATTTCTGTGTAAAAGTCAAGTCATAAAAAAAGTAATGTCATGTCAATGTCATCTATAATTCTGTCAAAAAGCAATGACCAAAGCCAAAGACAACACGACAATAATAAAAAAGCAGGGAACAGACACAGCGACTTTACAACAGTCACCGTTTTTTATGGGAAATACAATTTTTCAATACAACTTTAACCTTTCACTCGTGTCAATTAGAGACACAATAGAAAGACAATGACAGCGCGGACACCGCTGCCGGCGTCCACTTGGGGTTTAAATGTTTTAACGAATTTACAGCTTGGCAAAAAAGTGTAGAAACGGAACTAAATTTTTGACTGTTGGCAACAATTCCAAAATAATGACATCTCTTAGACAAAGTTCACGATTTCGTAAAATTTTAATTTCGACCACCAAACGTTGATTAATAACCGTAAAAAGTGAAGAATAATGAATAAAACCATTCGGAGTGCTGGCAGGGAGGTTATTTATAAGGTGTACAGGCGATGTCTGGCGAAACATGAGGCCCAAACTATTCTTTCTGAACTTCACAATGTTTACCAAAGAAACGCAGATAAGACAGGTATGTAAGAGTTTGTTTTGTTGATTTTAGTTGAATCAAGTGTTAATTGATGAATACAAAGCTATATTAATTCGCTTGCATAAAGCATAACTAGAAATTTGAAACAATAAATGTCGTGCACATAGGTTATGTTTACATTTTTCTGCATTATAGCGCGCAGAGATAAATTGATACTTTGGTGACTTGACTTTTAACTGAATGAAAATTCAATTTCTTCGTAAATTATACTTTAAGTGGGATATCAAGGGAGAGAATTATTTGTTCTAGCGTTTGCATAAGAAATGTAAAAGAAATTGTCGTGCCATAGTCTAAATCTATTATTTAATTCAGGGAAATCTGTTATCGTTCTAAGCAAAATCGTGCTGGAAGGAGATAAACAAAGGGGTATTTTCTATATCTGGCTTATTAGCAGTATGTGATAAAAATGTTTTACTTTTAATATTGTTAGGGATAAATTAAATATTTTGTCTTTACAGGAAGCAGCTAAACGTGCACCTCAAGCTATTACCGAGGAGGATTGGAAGAACTCGTGCTAACATGTAATAAAAATAGAAAAGGATTACTGGAAAAAAAATTCTGTGAACGAGGAAATGGAACGATTAGTAATAAATCTAGAAGATGATAGTTTTAAACAAGCATGGATCACTGTCACTCTGTGTGAAGCCAAGTTTGAGGATGTATTCCGTAATTGTGGAGTTCCAGCAGCGCGGAGCTTGCTTAAGTCCGTATAGACTCCGTTTGAGCTTGCATACTTTTTCCATCATTGTTTGAATATCCTTCTGGAGGCTTCATATATATCTCTTCTTTCAATGTGCCATACAGAAAAGCGGTTGACACATCAAATTGAGTTAATGAAAGATTTTCTTGAGCAGCTACACTAAGAAGCGCTCGTATCGTGCTCGTCTTTGCAACAGGGCTAAACGTTTCATAATAATCTAGACCCTTCTTCTGTGAAAAGCCTCGTATCACAAGTCGGGCTTTGTATTTATCCACCGAACCATCCGGGTTAGTTTTAATCTTAAAAAGCCACTTGCTGGATATAGCTTTTCTTCCCTTGGGTAAATTCACCATTTCCCAGGTTTCATTTTCTTTCAGAGAGTTGATTTCGTTGTCCATTGCTTTTCGCCATTGATCAGCGTCCTCAGATGTTGTCGCTTCTTTAAAATTTCCTGGTTCTGTATAAGTTTTATCGGTCGAATTAATGTTGAAACAAACATTGCAGATGTAGTCTTTATATCTAGCTGGTGGCTTGAGATTTGACCGCTCTCGTAGCGTCATCCTGCCTTCAGCATTAATCTCGGATGCAGACAACGGCGGATCATTTTGACCTTCTGCCTCTGTTTCACTTGCATCAATAATTTGACGGTCTGCTTCGATCGGATTATCAACTTCTTCGTCAGATACTGGTTCATCAAAGGATTGTTCCACCTCTGGAAGTGATTCAGCATCTAGCATTTCAGCTTCAGACGCAGGATCTATTTCTGTACTTAACGGCTTAGCAACATTTTGACCTTGCTGGTAAGGCAATGCAATATCCATACTATCATCGTGACTAGTCAATGGCTGCTGCTTTTCACTTATGTTGGCCGGGTTTTGACATTGGTAACGAGGTATGACGAAGTCAAATAGGGTCTCGGGGCTTTCATTAACTGTCTTGCTCTGTGTGGTAACTGGTTCTTCAATCTCTTCAAAATGTTCTAGTAAAGGGTTTTCATCAAAGGTGACGTCTCTAGAACGAATCAGTTTGAATGAGTTGCTGTCCCATATACGGTAGCCATCATCAGAGTCATAACCAATCAGTATTCCCTTTTGAGCCTTTTTATCTAACTTCTTTCGCCGTTGCTTCGGAACATGAGGATAACAATGTGATCCGATAATTCTCAAATGACTAAGTCTGGGCTTCTTGTGGTGCCATAGCTCATACGGTGATTTCTCATTATCACAGGTAGGGCCTGTTCTATTAAGGATATACACCGATGCTGATACCATTTCAGCCCACAGTGCAGGAGGAATATTGGCATGTGCATACATCAGACTTCGCGCCATTTCCACAACTGTCCTGTTGTCTCTCTCTGTAGGGTTCTGCTGTGGAGTGTAGGGCATTGTCAATCTTTGCTTAATGCCTTCCTTCTCGAGAGTAGCTTTTACTTTGGCGTTTACAAACTCTCCGCCATTGTCACTAAGCAGTTCCTTAATGACAATTCCAGAAGCCTTTACTTCAGCGAGCATAAGTAACAGCTTCGCATGTACTTCACTTTTCTCTCTCATAAAATATACATATCTGTACCTCGTATAATCGTCTTTGAAGAGGACAAAATATCGTAGCTTTGTGATAGAGTATGGAAAGGGTCCACAAACATCAGCATAAACCAATTCTCCTGGGCTTGTAGCTTTCTCTCTTGTCCCGAACTTAACTCTGTGGGATTTGCCGTAAATGCATCCTTCACAGAGTTCTTTGGTTGTCTGTACATTTATGTTAAACTCCTTTTTGATTAACTTCTTCACATGGCTCTTATTTTGATGTCCAAATCGTTCGTGATATAACTGTAACAGATTTGACGTTGTGGATATCTGGTTCACTCGCACATTTGGTGGCAGACATCTAATATTCAGTTTGAACAGTCCTCCAAACTTACTGCGTGTGCCAGTCAGTTTCAACTGTCCATCCATTTTGAGAGTACAATTTGTTGTAGTAGACTCAAAGACACTCTTGTCCGATATGTCATGGGTAGCAAGCACTGAAAATAGATTCCTGCTGATGCTGGGCACGTACCAGACATCCTTAAGCAGTATCGGCACTAGGTTGCCATCTATGTCAGCCTCTGCGAGAATATTTCCAATACCTAATGCTTCTATACATTGGCCATTTGCACCTGTTACTGTATGCTGGCTTTTAAAGTATTTAAAGGTCTGGAACAGGTCGCTTCTATTGGTCACATGACTGGTTGCACCATTATCGACGAACCAATTTTCTGAATCCTTCATTACTTTAAAATCTGCCAAATGTGTGGTCATCACTGTCAGATTCATGTTTACAGCCTTGGATTCCTTGGGCGGTCTTCCGTCTTTGATCCACTGCTTACAACTTCTGACTGTGCCCCTTTTTTTTACAGTAGTTGCATGTAAGCTCCTTGGAATTCTTCTTTTTACCCGTGCTCGTACTTGTATAACAAGCTTCTGCGTTAGTTTCGTCTTCTGTGACGCGTGTCTCATTCTGACGTATAACTCTCTCGTGTGCACACAACTGACTTGTTAGGTTCTCTACAGAGCGCTCCTTCTTTGAAATTAACATCCAGCTAGACTTAAATCCCAAATATTCCGGAGGTAGAGTGTCGAGTATTTTGCACATTAACAGAATTTCCGGTAATTTCGCCTCGCTCTGTAGTTCAGTACTCATTTCGCTCCAGATATTCTTTAAAATCGACACATGAGTTATTATGTCGTGATTCGAGTCCTTTTTATAACTGAAGAATTTCAGGCAAAGGTCGTATGTTTTGTCTACACACGTACCTCCGTATATGCGCTCTAGCTCGTCCCACATGTCTTTAGCGTTATCAAATCGCACAACTTTTTGCAGAATTTCATCGGACATGTTAGTCGTAAACAGTATTAAAATCACGCTATTCAAATTTTCAAAACTTTGAATGTCTTTTTCATAACATAGCTTTTCATCACTATTTGCCGTAAGCGCCAAAGATGGTCTTTTGTTTTTCCCGTCAAGAATTTCTGAACCCCCCGGCATTGCCTTCAGCACAATTTGAATTTTGAACCTCCATGTTTTATAATTTTTGGAATCCAAATTTCCAATTCGAACCTGGCTAGCGTTTAATACTACATTTTCCATTTTACTTTATTTTTCAGATAACCACGCTCTGCTACCACTTTAAGATAAAAGAAATAAATAAACGGAAAATGTGTTTTACTGTTCACGACATTTATTGTAAGTCTGAAGTCAACAACGGTTGCTAGGTAACAATATATAAACCAAAGAGAATGATACACTAAGTGTGTAGCCTTCTTAACAGATAGCAGCATCACCTCTGAACCCGAACATGACTCAGATGAGTTTGCGGCCTACGACACGTGTTCGGGGTAGAATATGTAGAGGAAGATTTACTAGAATAAAATATAGAAATTATGATAATGTAATGTTTTCTTTTTTATAATTCCCTAACAATGTTGTGAACACAGGAGTATTTACCCAATTTGTTATTTTTAGGTAAGTAATCAGTTGCGTGTCGAGAACACGTCTTTGTTCAATTAATTACTGATTTAAAAAATAATACATAATTAGATTAATTTGTCTAAAATGCAGCTAAGTATCAAGACTAGGTTGGTACGCTATGCGGTTGCCATACGAAGAGCACAGTGGCGCCTCCATTATTTTTTACCCTTTTTTGCCAAGCTGTACTTACAGCCAGTGTCGGTTTAAGGAGTAGATACAATTGTACTGGGCAATCAGGATGGTCGCCCATGGTGCCATAAATACTAATAATAGTAAAATAATTCATTTATTCAGGTAATTAAAAGAAAAAAAATCATAAAGCATTTCTAAAAAATCAAACTGAAAGTAAACTGTTTTGAGCTAAACAGTTTTGAGCTCGCTGCGCTCGCTCAATTTTTGTGCAGAGCGCATTCCTGAGGCATTCATGCTTCATTATTTTAGCTGAAAAATCAGCTATTAAAACACAAAAGAAGAAAATATCTCTACGCCCATAAGTACCTGTAGATGTTTTATTTGAACTCCCCGTTATCATAATAATTATCTTGTTGTCATCTTGCAACTTTTCTGCTGACCCTAGAAGAAGACCTATGGTATCAATTTTTGTAAAATCTGACAACTATCCAAGTATTAATTTATCAATTTACTAAACAAATAACTTGGTTTCTTTGTAATATTATTAAATTAGATGTTTAGATTTTATCCGATATGATTCTTTTGTCGTCGGATGAACGTTTCGACGTTGCATAATGAAATGTCTGAAGTTGGCAACTCTGCCGAGCATAGAGTAGAGTTATTGTTAGCAAAGCCAAATTCCATAGCGCAACCAAAGCGTACCCTACCTTTCTTCTGCGTGTAAGTATCACGGATTTTCCCTCCTTTCTTGGAGCATCTATCGAGTATCTATAATATCGTATACGGTTGTTACGAATTTCATCGTAAAAATGCGTAAGATATCTAAGAGTCGCAGAGAGGATGAAGATGTGATATCATCTACGAATGGATCTGTTATTAATGATGCCGACGCTGAACGCCAAGCTGACCTAGATGAGAAAGAGCCCGAATCAGAATCGACTGAAAATGTCGAATTAGATGAGAATGTTTCGACAAGTACTACCAAAGACTCTCAAAAAAAAGGTAAAGCAAAAAACAAGTCTAAAAAGACAAAATCTGAGAAAAATGTCGCCGAAGAGGAATATGAGGTTTGTATTATTCATGTTTGTAAACAGTAACATTATCAATGCTAGTATTGAGTCAATATTCAAATAGATATGCTTTCACTTTACATTTTAATTCTTGAGGGCGGAAGGTGCTCTCTGACGATGACGATCTGGTGTCGATCTGCTCCTGAGTTGATAAGTGTGCTGTGACCCTTAGCATGTGTTGCTGTCTTTTCATTACATAGTCAATCTAAGCTCGTTAGTTGGCCTATTTTATTAAGGCTATTAAAACAAAACTGTCTTTTATTTTTTTCTGATCTAAAAAACCAGCTTCTGTTGCAGTCTAAGCGAATACCGTCCCACGGATTTCGTCCTAAATTAGCTCTTAGTAGCAACATACGTTTTGATAATATAATTTCATCTATAATATGTATGTTTTTAGAAATATATAGTATGTAATTAGCTGTTTAGTACCCATAACACAAGCTATGCTTAGCTTGGGACTAGACGGCGTGTGAAAGTTGTGGAATATTTATTATTATTATTATGAAATTAACTTTCATCTAGATTTATTTTAAACTAGAAGACATCGTTTCACCCGCGTAGTTCCCATTCCCGTGGGAATACAGGGATAAAAGTAGACAATGCCACCCGGGCATAGTGTAGCTTTCCAACAGTGAAATAAATTTTCAAATTGGTCCAGTAGTTACGAAGCCTATTATTGAATAGGCTTCGTAACTACTGGACCAATTTGGCAAATGTTAGGAACATTCCCTCTTTATAATATTAGCATGGATAATAGATAAAAAAGGTTTATGGATCCAGTTTAATAAAATACCTACCTATAAAAAAGCTAACTTCACTTTAACATTTCAGGTTGAAAAAGTGGTTGACTCCAAGAAGATTAAGGGAAAGCTTCATTATTTAATACGTTGGAAGGGTTATTCTGCTGATAATGACACCTGGGAACCTGAGAACACCTTATCATGCCCTGAATTAATTAACAAGTTTAATGATGAGGTAATAGTCTGTTTTCAACAAATATGAGGTTGCTCATGTTCAGTTTTATTTTTATTATAAATTTGTTGCTTTTAATTTTCTTATTTTAGAAAGAAAATTCAAAAACTAAGGAAAGTAAAACTGAGAAGAAGAATAATAAAAGGAAAGCAAAAAAAGAAACTAAAGTACCTGCTAAAAGGGCCAAACATGACTGGGATGGCAGTAATGCTGATGAAAATGCTGAATATGAAGTAAGAAAACAATGAATATTACTGTTTCTTTAAACTTTATATCTGTCTATAATTCTTGTTGGCCTTCCTACATAATAAAAGCAAGATGTTTAGAAAATACTTACTACTGGTGTATATATTCAGATTGCTGTGCTATATCTAAATCTATAATAATATTAATACAATACTAATACTACAATCACACACACACACACTAATATCAATAAGAGGAAAGAATTGTATTTTAATGGTACAGCGCAGACGGCACACTTTTTGTGCGATCGAGTCTGCGGCGCACAAAAAGTCTGCATGGCGCGCAAAAAGTCGGTCGCGGATTTTTCACAGACTCAACGCACACGAGTCGTGTGCGTTGACACGACGCACATCTTCGATCATTCTGTCGGCAGAGCTGTAGGGACGTAGACGCTATGGAAATCGTGCACAGATCGCGAAGTATTATTTTGTACATGAAGTACAGAAAAAGAAGAAAAAATAGAGAATATTGGGTACATCCTATACTTTCGGAAAGATTACTGAAGGAATAGTTCCATACTAAAGATTTAATTCTGAAACAACATCCGGATCCACAGGATTTTTTTTTCAAATTTTATAAAATGTCTGGTACTACATTTGATGAGTTGCTATTTATTTTAAGACCTGCTTTGACTCATTCAGAAACAACAATGAACAATCGACCTCTGGCGCCATGATAATAGAGCGCGTGCGTTACGTCCACCCCTAGCAAATGCAGATTGCCGACTAAAGTGTGCGCCGTCTGCGTTAGCGCGCGTTGAAGTAAACGTTCAATTTTTTTCACACACTTTTTGTGCCTAGCTGCACGGCGCGGCGCGGTGCGGTCTGCACACGGATCACACACGGATTTTTTGTGCGCCGGACTTTTTGCGCGTCGTCTGCGTTACTGCATAAATAATTGCATAGGTTCTATTTTCACAGACTAAAAAGTGCGTCACGGATAGTCTGTCGTCTGCGCTGCACCTATAAGTAACAAATAAAGTTAAAAACTACTTGACCTTAAAATTTTGCATATTTCTTATTTATTAAGACATGAAAGTATTTGTTGGTTAAATTCTGACTTGGATGGGTGTGTATTGGGTTGCAAAAGACTCAGTGCCATTCCAAAAAATATATAAACTCACCATCTTTTCTTCGCTCCTCGTTTTTTGTGAACAATTATAACTCCTACCATGTGCATAACACTCAACAGATTTTTTAACAGAAAGATAAGAGTATACTATTTATTGAGCAACAAGCATTAGTTGAATTGATATCATACTTTTGGGTATATATTAATTGCTTCTACTATATTCACATTCTTAGTCCAAAAAATTATTCCTCATTTTAGGTTGACCGCATATTAGAAGTTCGTCATAAGAAGAACGGGAAGAGGGATTTCTTTATTCATTGGAAAGGATGGTCAAGTAAATTCGATTCCTGGGAACCAGAAGACAATTTAAACTGCTCTGAGTTGATTAAGAAATTTATGGATAAGGTAAGTTCGTATCAAAAGAGGAACATGGGAGTCTATGGAAAACAAGACCACATCTAAAACAATATTGTTTTATAAACAGGTTGGCAAGGCCCGCTCTGTAGATTCTCGGAACTTGAGAGTGGCTCCAGAAACTACAAATCGCTTCACATTGCAGGACCCTTCATCTGGACGTCGTTTGAGCAAAAGGCGTGGTCAGCGTCAGAGGTGAGGTCAAGTTTATAATTCTTGTCCTTCTACAAATCCGGCCCAGCGAGTACCGGTCATCGTGAGACAAAATTGGAAATTCTTGCAATCCATCATACATATGACGAAATTTTTATAATTCGGGCGCCCACATAAAATAAATTGGATTTCCTATTAGCGCATGCGATTTTAAAAACCGGAAATAAGTTTCAGACAGCAACATTTGCGTATGTATAAGTACATTAAAATGTACATAGGTTATTATTATTATGGGAAATCAAAATAATCCCTTTTTTGATATCCTGTAATAATAATCACCTAACAAGTTTAGGTTAATATACTCTACCCATACCGATGCCTGATGATGTGTTAAAAAACTGTGCTTGTAGTATCAGAACAATCAGCTTTACGACCAAACGCCACGAACCCTTGGTGGGTGTGCTCGACCTGCTCTTTTCCATTTTTTTTGCCAAAACAGAATCCTTACGAATGTGTGATGTTGACCTTTTAGGGTTGACAATCATCAACACTGTTTCTGCCATATTGCCACCAAATGTAGGTACATGAGTCTAGTTATCAGCTCTCGGTATAGATGACCCTTCCTGCTGCTTTAGCATGTTTTCCACACTTAGCAATATCACGCTTGTTGTAATCTTACTTCTATCAATTTTATTTTCACTCTTTCTTTTCTTGAAAGTCTTTTAATCACACATTCAAGCCAGGCTCATCGTAGCCTAAGAGGAGAAAAATACAACTACTTTTATCTTTTTAAATTTCCTACAAATTCATAAATTCTATTAACATCTTCATCATAATTATGGTTTCGAAAGAACTGTGAGAAAAGCAGCTAATTCTAAAATCTTAGTATTTAATTCAGATATTACCGGACCGGATATATTCCACTATCAATTGGTGGACATCTCCAATAAGCCCCCGTTTTTTTTTAATTAAAAAGCGAAACTTATTCTATCAATTTATTCAATGGAATTTAATCTATAATCTTGCTAAACAATATTATTTTCTTATCTTTACAGAGTGCGTTACGACAATGCTGAATAATGAAGTTAGAATCTTCTCTTTTCCGGGATGGTATGTTTATGTACCAGTTCAATCATTTATTTAGGGTTTTTGCAGTGTTAATTTTCATAAAAATAGTAGAATATTATTATATTAAAAAATGTATTGTTTTTTCCACATTGTTATAGCATACATGTATGTATGTGAGTGTGTACAGTTGTACAGGGTCTAGAACCCGTTAAATTTGTATCTGTAGACAAATGAATGTCCCAAGCTTCAAGTTCTTTTACGATATCTACATATTATTACGAGGCTGAATTTGGACATCATTATTTAGTTATATGCTTGCCCCTGATTATAAACGAAGAGTAAAGTTAGTACACACTGCTACACATCTAGCTATACATTTCTAGTTTAAGCTGATCTCGCATTGTATAGGACTTTGGTACAAAGTGAGATCAGCGTAAACTGGAAATGTATTTCTTGATTTGTAGCCATGTCTACCAGTATGATCTCCGGTTTTACCATACATTACGTGATGAAAACTTTGGTACAACTTTACTCCGCGTTTTTTAATAAGGTGGTTGATGTATGTATGCACAGGCAAACATAATAAATATTATATCTAAGTAATTAATTTTACTGTGACGTAGCTAGCAGTAATTACTAATAAGAATAACGTATAAGGTACAATTCTATTAAATACGCGTTTATAGTAATGAAACGCATGCTTTTGCATAAAAATTATTGGTTCATATATCTATGCCGTGAACCGACCTACGGATGACGGTTAGTGGAACTACAGACCGGAAAGGGCAGCGACGCACAACAACCTGGTTTTGATGAGTTCAGCACTTATGTGATTTGGAACTTATGTACCTACGTTTTTTCTTGTTTTTTTTACTTAGATCTGTAACAAAATGATTGATTGATTTCTACGTATACCAATGAGATTTTAAATCTAAAAGAATACGAAACATAGGTACATCTGAATAAAACGTAGAAATTGGCAAAACCACATCAGAATCCTTGTTTGTTATTTTGATCTCTCAATGAACGGTCACCATTACAAAGCACACGTATGATAATAATTTTCTTTGCTTCTACAACAAATACTACAAAATTCATTGCATCAGATTCTTCTTTTCGAAATTAAAGAATTGACATTTCAATGTGTTATGTAATTAGGGTACACCGTGAGCTAGCTACCTGCTACGTAAGGTCAAAATATATCTGTAATTACCAATCAATACGAAAAAGAAAAAAAAGCAGCATGCACTAAGTTTTTATTTTATCAGACATTATGTGCTGTAATACGAGTAGGGACCTTGTCATATTGTAACATGATAACTGCGCTTTAATGTAAAATTAAAACACGCAGAGTAATGTTTCATAATATAAACTTTTTCCATCTTTCCAGCAACTATTCCGGTCTGTAACGAATCGGTACTGCATAAAAACAAAACTTAACCGATATTACTTTATTTTTAAACGGAGCAAAATGTAGCTTTCCCCACAGCCTCTTCCAGACGAAAACACCGTAAAGAGTAGGTACAGGGTTATTTGTAAAACACCAACAATCAGGGCTAAATAGTTAACATCATATGCCACCACATTTTGTATGTAAGGATCGTAGCAGACGGCGCTGAGTAGTTTCTGCCCTCCCCCATAGGAAAATAGCTTGAGTTTATGTATGTATCGTTCCGTTTCAATGTGAGCCTTATTTTTAGGTAAGGTTTTAGTCTCGAGACTAATTATAGCTCTTTTTACCCGACTTCTAATTAAAAAGAAGGGTTATGATTTTGTTCTTCCGTATGTTTTCAATTGTTTCATTAGCAACTCTTATTAGACATAATGTCGGATGTCGTAATTTATACGCTGCACACGCATAATCTGATACCACGAGTTCAGTAGGTACATCATTACTCAAGCCCCCTACTGCGTCGAAATATTTCGTCTGCTTTATCCAATTGGTTTGGGTTCTTTAAATAGCCTAAAACTACGTTTGGGCGTAAGTCATTGGCTAACGCTAAGCTTGCAAATGGTCATAGTGATGATAAGCGGCGTGGGTCACTAAGCGAGGTTATGGGGACCGTCGCACAGTGTGTAACTTTAGCATTTATTTTGTATCTCTTTACTTCTGAAAGTCTTTAAATATGACATTATCACAATTGTTATAAAAAGGATGCATCCTTGCATGTTGCATGCACCAACGTTGTAAGGAGTAGGTAGCTTGTTTTATGTAAGACTCAGATTATTTTACAAACAGTTTAGAAATACTCTTAGCAATTCTTCTGAATGTTCAACATTTCACTTCCACATTTATCACCTTGTTTATCGAATCGTGAAAGCTAGGTACCAACATACTTCAATGGTGCATTAATTGCATTATACAGACAATCCTTAATTGGTTTTCTGTGAACCCTGTGCTAGCGTAATTTAGGGACAAATATAGAAGTAATTAAAATTTCAGTGTTCAATCGATCAATTGATATTTTAACCGCCTGGTTTTATATCAGTTGCCGTGCCCTCAGCGCACAGCTTATAATCAGTTATCATCTTGCCAGATATAAGCTAATTTCAGGCAGAATAGAAACTAATAGAAATGTGTTAAATCATATATTTTATTTTTAGATACATGACAGTCTATGGTCAAATTAATGGCCTGTTGTTCTATGGCGACTTGGTCTTTATACGTATATACCCGTTTTCATTAAAACTAGGTGAATTCCACTTTTGATTTTCAACCCTCGTCTCAGCGCCGACAGTAACGTTGTAATCCAACAGTGCATTTAAATTATGTTAGGAGCGTTATTAAATAATTTTGCCAAGTGTTATTGAAAACGGGCATTAATCTAACACAATATAATTAACAGAACGTGAAAAAAATAGTATTGTACCTTTCATTTATCTAGTTCATAAGGAATTGAGTAGAGTTTAATGTAGGTATACCAACTTCCTTGTTCGAAACTAAAATCCTGATAGTTTTTCCAAAGAATTAATTATACCTATGAAACATCTGGCTGGACCTCAATGTCAATCTATAGTTGTCTATGGTCCGGTTCTCATGACAAAAATTATATCCCCTGTATTAGCCACCATTTTTTTTTATTAGTGCTTTTACTCACACTCGCACGGATCAACATTTTGAGTGCTGGTCAATATTAATTCAATATATTTAAGATCGGGCAATAAAAGTATAGATACTTATACAAAAATAAAAAATGCTCGTGTGTTACTTTAAAACCTCGGAAATTGTATTCTCTTTTGTGACTTGTTTATTTCTAGGCTAAGGTAGCCAATTTGTCTGTTTCAATTATCTGAAAATCACTAGTAACAAGTATTAGCATTATATACGCATTCTTGGTAATTTGTGCAAATAATGTGGTTAATATTTTAACAGTGTAATAGGTACTAAAATATTCGTTCCTTTAAAACGACAATGACGTAAGTGCGATTATATAATTTAAGAGAAGAACGCTTTTAACTTTTTACTTCACAGAAATATTTATTTGGAATGTTAATGATTACTTTTTGTATTTTTTCCAAAAACAATCATAAATAAGGATAAGTATACTTAGGCTTATTTGTGAAATCATTTTGATTATTCTAAGTCTGATATTTTACTTGCTATTTATTTTAATTTCGAGGGTGTGCCTACAGTTGCGTCGTTTTTCCAAATAAAATGTTTATTACTATCAAGAATTCTCAAGTACAATGACGTAAAGGCTGACCATTAGCCCTAATATAAAAAATAATTTTGAATTTGGTGCTAAATACTTACTTCAACTCGGATTAACTCGGAATTTCAGATACGGATAGCATTAAGTCATTTTAAGTAGGTACTCTCTCTTTTACTAATTAAAACTAATGCAGTGCTTTATTTTTTAAATAAAAACATCTTTTATTGTTTTTAATTGTTAATGTTTTATAAAAAAAACAATAAAACATGTGAATCTTGGCAGCAAAACCAGTCTGTGATAAAATAACTGGTAGTTTCAGAAATAATAAAAATGAATAGCAACTTATCAATGGGTCTTTTTCGATTCAAATTTCTTCTCCAACGACGCAACTTCCCTAAAGCGGCAAAAAATGCAATTTCCTAAAAGACAATATCGCACACAAAACTTAAATAGTATCCGCTTCCCAAATATTTTTAGAATTTTTGCACTTATACCATTGTCGTTTTAAAGGTGCGAAGTTATACGTTTTAAAATATTAAGTGGTTCGCATTAATTTTATGTTTATATTCTATTTTTGTTACTTTGTGGAATTAATATGGTTAACATTATTTGTTCTGATAGAGGTTCCAACAAACGTAAAAAAAATAAGTGGTTTAATATTTGCATTTATGTCATGTTTTTAATGTTAGTTTGTGGAAATATTATGGTCAACTATTTTGTTCTGACATAGGTACGATATGTAAAAAAAAAAGTGGTTTAATGTGTGCATTCATTTTTTTAAAAATAAAACTAAGTAAGTAAGTACTAACTAAACTACGTACTCAGAAACGTCACTTTAAAACTATCAATTATTAACGATTGTCTTGACATGTTTCATATAAATTGTACTCAACAAAAAAAAATACAACCAAAAATTACCAGTCTTTTAAGAACAGTGTTGTGTTATCAAATGTCAAGTTAATGATTGGTTCATTTTAAGTAACGATCCTGCAGCAATAAGGTAGATAAATTTATTTAAAGATTAAAAATATGCAGAAATTCATTAACCTTTTTTTAATTTACTGTTTAATAAGCGTCACATTTATTTTGTACCTAGCACTTACTTTTGTAATCGTGCACGGCTCTGGATCTAAGTATACTAGGCTCGGATAACGGTATATTTTTCGGAACGGTTTCGCGTAAAATGAAGGGCTAAAATTGCGTTAAGCGAACACCCGCGCCACACAAAAGTGCTCCGTTCCAGGGACACGCGCGGGCATCGGTCGCGTGCAGGCGGGCCCCGCGCCGTCGGTTAGGCGTGTGCCTAACGCAATTTCAGGCCTAATAGTCTAGTCATCAGTTGAAAAACATGTTATTAAAAAAAATGTGGGGGGTTTAAAAACTGTAATAGAACACGAATCCAAAAAAAAAAGCAAAAGTTGTTTAATCTGATGGGCATTTCCTGTTGACTTACAAAAATGAAACATCTGGAACGTCTCGAATCGTCTCGCGTATCACGTTGTTTTCCCGTCCCCGGGCTCTTAGAATTCGACATCAGACGTTTCGGATTTTAGATTTTGACGACCCCGTTGTCGCTGGCAAAAGCAACAGAAGCTAGTTAGAAATAAAGCTCCCAAAAATATGTGCGGTAGTTCATGCCATTTTGAAAGAAGTCTAGAAAAAATGTTTTTAAAGGGTTAATTATTTTTTTTATTTGCTAATAAAGCACATAAAAAACTGCGATTCTTATTTAAAAATAAGATAAAAAGGTATGTTTTTCGTTAATAATTTCTTAAATAACGATATTTAAGGAATTTCCTAAGGCCGTGCGCTGCGTTAGGCGTGCGCACGGCGCGGGCGCCCGCGTGGCGTGCTGTTTCACGTAATCTCATGAGATTATGTCAAATATTATTATTAACTGATCTTTGAGATTACATAAAACAGCACGCTACGCGGGTGCCCGCGCCGTGCGCACGCCTAACGCAGCGCACGGCCTAAAAGATCCTGAAGGAGAAGGAAATTTCTAATAAAAAAGTTCCTACTCCCGGAACTCTTTCTTAACGTTGAAAATAGGTCTCCGCGAGGTCGTTACTGCATAGGCGCGCGGTCTATAGCTGGGTACTCACTTAGCAGTGTAGCACGTAACGTATCAGATACGGTATCAAGTGAGTACGTAGGCACGAGCCCGCTGCGAGCCGCTCGCGCGTGGCGGTTTCACTGCGAACACAAAGGCGGCTCGGAGTGTGCTCGTGGACGGCGTCACGACCGCTTGTGTAGTGAGTACGTACGCGCGAGCTTCAAACGAATTCAATTATTCATTATGGAGTGAACTGAAGAAAAAGTGTTAAATCTAATTGAGGTTTACCAGAATACTCCAGTAGGTACTGTGAGACCCTAAAAATAAGAATAAAAAATCTGTACTCGACATACGAGTGAAATTCTTGAAATGTTCACTAATCTCTTGAGACTTCTTATCCATTACTAAATTGTTAGAACGATTTCTATCTTTAAAATGTTCACTTTGCCAAAATCGACGTGGGCTTTTATTATTATCTAAAATATATTATACATGAATATGAACGCAGCACTAGCCAATTGAGACATGTTGTCGGCGTGACGTCGTTGCGAGCACTGCGGATCTGGCAGCTCGTAGCTAGATACGCGGAGGACCGAGGACGAGCCGTACCCACTTGCAGGTTGATACCGTATCTGATACGTTACGTGCTACACTGCTAAGTGAGTATGCAGCTTATAAATCCGGTATGTCACCTAAAATATTTTTTTCTGTATTAAATAACAATTTGAATAAATTATGGTGTAATCTAGAACTTATTATAAGTCCCTGTAATAATTACTGCATAAATAAAATAAAAAAAAATATTTCAGGGCGATATAAAATCACAGCTCATGAAGTCTTTGTCAGATCTTTAATAATTTGTTTACAGTCAACTTATTAAAAACAACAGTTTTTGTTTTGTCATCCTCAGTTAGATTCTTTTATTTTGATTATTTTAATTTTTAAGTTCCATAGCTATAATTTTATTTTTGTTATTAAAAAACAATTAAATATTGTAACGATTGTTAGATTACTTAATAATGATGAGATATTGTGCTTGTGGTGTTTACCTTTAAGTGAGTGTTACACTATTACTTTAAGTTAAAATAGTTTTTAAGAATAATAAAAGTGTAAACAGTCGTTGGTAAACCAAATAAATAAATAAAATAAAATATTTTAAACAAATATAGCCAGTAATTTAACAGTTTATTACGACTCCTAACATTTATAGTAAAACGGTATTATCATTTTTATAGATGGGGATGTTTTAAGCTAACAATAAAATTAATTACTTACAATGTCATCAAATTAATAAATAGAACTTGCCCCTTACGCGTTACTCAGTTGTGTTAAAATATTCAAAACAAATCTTACCGACAAAACTTTATAGTAGACTGGCCATTTGGCCATATTCCAACACTGAGCGCACCTGTTGTACGTTTTGGTACTATTGTTATGCACCCTCAAGATCGGGCCTCGGAGGAGCTACCAGGAATAAGTCAAAGTCTTGCGGCGGCGGAGAGCGGCGTCTCGGTGCACGCGGCACCAGCGTCACCTCCGCCGTACACGCGCGCCGCCCGCACAAGCCGCAGCACGTCTCCGCCTCGCATTCCGCGTGCACGGCGCGCGCGCAGTGGCCCGTGCGCGTCGCGCTGTCCGCCAGGCGCCGTGCGCAGCGCACGCAGCGCCCGCGCACCGCCAGCCCGCGCCGCGCCGCCACCAGCGCACGGGCCAGCCCCGAGTGCGCCTCGCGCGCCGCCGCCCGCGCCGCGCACTGCCACGCCGCGCGCCGCCCCGCTGCCGCCGCCAGCAGCGCCAGCGCCGCGCGCGCCGACGCGTCCTGCAGCGTGGCGGCCGCGGGCAGGTAGGCCGCCGCCTCCAGTAGCAGCGCGGGCGGCGGCGCGCGCGTGCTGTGCAGCAGGCGAGCCCACATGTCGGCCGCGGCGCCGGGCGGCAGGCCGGACGCGGCGCGCGCGCACAGCGCTCCGCCAGCGGCCACCCACTGGGAAGAGACCTGCTCGTCTTCGCTTGCGGAAGCCAGTCGTAGGATCGCATCGAGTGCGACGCTCGGATCGCCGACTGCTTCTAGACAAAATGGTTCGGCTTCACGGGGGCCTTCCGCGCGGACAATAGCTAACGCCTCTTCCGGGCGTACAAGACCGATGTTATCGGCCAAAAACGATTGCACGTCGTTAGGACATTGACGACAAAGGTTTCGCAAGTGCGCGGTTGCTGAGTTGCCTCGCAGGTGTCCCACTTCGAGAAGACTGTGGCCGAAATCGATGACCTGCTGGTCAGATATCGACTGCAAAATCGACGTGCAGTCGACGTCTGAGAAATAATCACCAATAAGACAGGCCGCAGTTCGCGGTCGGAGGTTGATGAGCGCCGGAAGGTATGATTCAAGTAATTTCTTCACGTCGTCATTTGCTTCCACCAGAGGACGAAGGTACTCGAAGAGTTCATCTATGTCGGCATTAGACGGTGTCGTTATATTAAAAAACTCTGCAAGAGCGCGTTCATGTCGACCTAACGTGGCATCGATGCGCCATAAAACTCGCGGGCGTTGGTCGGCTGCGGTGTACTGCTCTTCCAGAAGATCACATTGCAAACGTCCTCTAGTAATAAGCGCTAGCCACGCACGATCAGCACGTTCGCAATTAGTGATTGCGGCCAGTTCACGAAGGCTATTAATGACTTCTTGGTCGGCTGGGAGAGCACCACAATTCAATTGCCCTGTCAAAAATTCCAGAATCTCCACTCGGTCGTCAACTTCCTGAAAAAAAAAATCGGCCATTAAATACAAGTCTTTTACACACGTAGACTTTATTTCTGGGCAAAATGTGATATTGGGTGGATTTTGAGGAAACGTTACCAAATTCAATTAAGTGTCATGTCCTATAACCACTTCAACTGCTCCTAATAATACTCACAACTACAGCTTGGCAAAAAAGAGTAGAAACGGAACTAAATTTTTGTCTGTTGGCAACATTTCCAAAATAATGACATCTCATAATAAACAAAGTTCACGATTTCGTAAAATTTTAATTTCGACCACCAAACATTGATTAATAAACGTAAAAAGTGAAGAATAATTGGAAAAACCATTCGGAGTGCTGGCAGGGATGTTATTTACAAGGTGTACAGGCGATGTCTGGCGGAACATGAGGCCCAAAACTATTCTTTCTGAACTTAACAATGTTTAGTAAAGAACCGCTGATAAGACAGGTACCTATGTAAGAGTTTGTTTTGTTGATTTTAGCTAAATCAAGTGTTAATTGATGAATACAAAGCTATATTAATTTGCTTGTAAAAGGAATAACTAGAAATTTGAAACAATAAATGTCGAGCACATAGGTTATGTTTACATTTTTTCTGCATTACTCTGGTATAGCGCGCGAGATTAATTATTGATACTTTGGTGACTTGATTTTTAAGTGAAAGTAAATTAAATTTTTACTTAACTTATACTTTAAGTGTGATATCAAGGTAAAGAATTATTTTTTGTAGCGTTTGCATTAGAAATGTAAAAGAAATTATCGTGCCATAGTCTAAATCTATTATTTAATTATGGGAAATCTGATAATATTAGTTAGAGGAAGAATCGTGCTGGAAGGAGATAAACAAAAGGGTATTTTCTATATCCGGCCTATTAGCAGTATGTGATAAAAATGTGTTACTTTTAATATTGTTAGAAAAAAATATATATTTCGTCTTTACAGGAAGCAGCTGAACGTGCACTCCAAGCTATTTTCGAGGAGGATTGGAATAACTCGTACCAATCTATATATATAAAAGATAGTCGTGTTAGTTACACCATTTATAACTCAAGAACGGCTGGATCAATGTGAATGATTTTGGTCTTTTTGGATTTGTCTCTGTCCGGAATAGCACATAGCATAATAATTAATAAAAACATGAAAAGTCCTCGAAAAAATAAATATCAAGAATATCGGTTGTCTCAAACATTTTTCAAACGCAGCGCCATCTTGGATGACATGACAGGAGTCAAACTTCCCAGTTCAATATCAGGTGACAATTTGAAATTGACAAGTCTAAAGCGCCATTTACATGATGCCAGTTTCTTGCCTGTTGCATACAATAAAATTGAAGCAATAAATTACCTGCATGGTCTAAACAGTACGTAACATTTTGATCTTTTGCGCAAGTTTTGCTTGCCAAAATTTTCTTGGTGTAAACAGCACATACAAAAATTTCTTAGGCGATTCTTGCATTCAATTAGTTTTCTCTTCATTTGCTAACATGAGTGCAGTAAGTGAAGGTGTGTTAATCGTGGGGCTAGTTCATAATATCGACAATCACTACATCGATGGTCGCTGTATCGAAAACGTTCTATCGACGGGCTAATGTATCGACAGTACCCCAAATCGATGGTACGCTACATCGACAGTTCCCTAAATCGTTGGTACGCTACATCGTTAGACAGATTGGATCCAGATTGGTCCTATTTGTATCAAAACTCATATCTGATTAGGGATCCTCGAAGAATTGAGGGAATTTGGCTAAGGTCGGGTAGTCGATGCAGCGTACTATCGATTTGGTTTACTGTCGATGTAGCATACCGGCGTTTTAGTGTACTAACGATTTAGGGTACTGTCGATGTAGCGTACCATCGATTTGGGGTACTGTCGATACATTAGCCCGTCGATGGAACGTTTTCGATACAGCGAGCATCGATGTAGTGATTGTCGATATTATGAACTAGACCCGTTAATCGTTGCTGCTCTTCTGAGACAAGAAATATTGAGAAACCGTCGTAAAAAGAGGTGTTGGATCAAAAAATGGGTAGCAAGAAGAGGAGTTCTTGGAGGAGGAGTTGGAGCGTCTAACAATCTTTGTGTAGAATTACAAATAGAAAATGAAGATGACTTTAAGAACATGTTTCGTGTCAACAGAACCCAGAACCTCATATTTTTTAATAAACAGACTCTTTACAAAACCTTCCAACACTTGAATGAAAAATTTGACAACGCAAATACGTGCAATACTTGAAGCAACCCGCCAAAGAATGGTACACGCACATACAACTCTCTATTTAGACAAGTCAAAACTTGAAAGCAATAATCTCCTAAACATTATTGTATTGGTCTAAACAGAAGACATTTGCAACTATTTTTTGTCAAGACTTGCATTCAATAATTGCGTTCAATATTTTTACTTGTATCCACGTGTAAACAGTTGCGTACAATTCTTGGAGGGCAATTAACGCACTTCATTTATTGCATTCAATAATTGCACTTGAATGTACAAGAAAATTGTATCGTCTAAATCACGCTTTAAGCTAAACCCAAGAAGGTAAGGTTGTCAATTTATAATACGCACCTACGTTCTGAAATTTATTTTGTTACTAAACTTAGAGGTTTTATGTAGCATAAAAAAGTCTTATATTTCAGAAATCAATTTACTTAATTAGCAATGATGACAGAGACGAACTTTAATAATTCTTTGCAAATAGAACTTATTTTACTGTTAGGACTTTAATTAAAGTAGACCGGGAAAACTATAGGCATAAATTGTATGTAACATAGAGGCAATAGTTCAGATTAAAATTATGAATTTAGTATTTTTTAAATCAATGCATTTTAGTAAGGTAGTTAGGTTAGATAGTTGGGTTAGCTATAGGATAGGTATGGTCAGTTAGGTTAGGTTATAAATACATGTTGTAAATACTAAGACAGTCCTCCAAAAACGCCACTGCCCCACTTCCTAGTGTTTTTGCTGAGAAGAAGTGGCAGTGGCAGTACACAGTCCCAGCAACACATTTTGTCTGATTCGTTTGAAAAACCTGAATTTATACAAAGAAATGCTCAGTCAATAGAGTAAAGGTTTATCTCACACCAACAAAAAAGAAAGACGGCGGCGGGCGGCGCTATGGGAACTTTAAAAGTAAAATACACGCTCACAATATATAAAATAAAACCATACTCGTCGTTCTTAGTAGGTAGGTACGTCGAGAGTCGTCTAGTTAACATTGTCAAAAATATAATTATGACTTCCTGTTTAGTAAAAACTTGTAAAAAGTAAAGCAAATCACATAAAAGTTTCACGGAATCACTTTTATCTGTAAGTACTTGAAATAATAATAATGTTCGCACGCGTTTTTCCATATATTTTGAATAGCAGCAGCATTGCATCGGCGCCACGGAGCAAACAACCAGTGAAGATAGTATAGGCACGTTTTTGTTGTAAATCACAAGTAACTAAACAACTGCGCACTGTGGTCCGGATTTTGAGTTCCATAGAACTTAGTTTGCTTTTTTTGAAAGTCGGGTTTTTTTAGCTGGAAATGGATTCCTTGACCATTATTATAATTCATTATGAAATATTGGATCATTGGAGTCAGTGAATCTATTTTTAAAACACAAAAGTTAAAAAAAATGTATAGAGCTAGGTTAAAAATATCAAATATCTCCAAAACCGCGCGCACGGCCAATATATGCTTACACATGGTGATACCTCTATTTATTTAAACATTTTTGGCGTACTTCAAATATTGGGCACAGGTGCTGTTTTTTTTAAAAAATCGGAGAGTATTTTAATTTTTTACATTGTACTTTCAGAATGAATTTTATGAATAGGGGGGTAGTGCGGGTTTTATCAATTGAAAAACTTAATAAAATATGTTCTTCAAGATGGCCGCTATCAAAAAAAACAATTGTCACGCTTGGAATATAGGCAAAATAATTGTTTAAGTTAAAATGACTTCGAATTGATAATAGGTTTAGATCTGACATGAATGAACATAGATATACCAGGATGCATTACATGATGATGTGTAGGTACTGGTTGGACCATCTACTAGTGGCGTTTGATTGTAATTTAGAGTTGGTCATACCAAAAATTACTTTAGTAAATAAAATTGATAATCAAGTACTATGGGGAGAACGGAATAAAAAACAGATTGAATTGTATAAACAAATATGTAATAGTAACTTAAGACTGATAGACTTCCCAAAAGAGTTAACATCTTGTGCTGATAGAAACTGTAACGAAAGCAGCCAAAGGAAAGTCATTGATCAACTATATAGTGACATTGTTAAATCTATGACAGAGGCAGCGACTCTGAGTAGGAGTAGCAGAGAGGTTCGGAAGGGTGGCTTTATCCCTCGTACTCATTTTGGGAGATGGCTTCTAAACGGAAAACCGAACTCAGGACCTGTTTGGAAGGCTATGACTGATAGCAGAAAAATCTATACATATAATAAGACTGTAAAAAAACTGTGTCTGTACATTGAATATATTTAAAAAATAATAATTGAGGGGGGTTTAGAAACAGTAATAGAGCAGGAATCCAAAAAAAAAAGTCTGTATGGTTGTCTGTTTGTCTGTTTGTTTGCACACGCTAATCTTCGGAACTACTGGACGGATTTGAATGATTTTTTTTTTGTTGTATAGATATTAAGTCTGGTCAACACATAGGCTATAATTTATCTTGGAAACTGGAACACCTGATGCAGAACCGCAACAGACCAGCTAAACTATAGGCGATACAACAATGGTCCCATAGCAAAAATTGTTCCACGTGATGAGCATTTTCTGCTGAGAGAATAAATTTGAAGATCCGGAACACCTGGTGCAGAACCGCAACAGACCAGCTAAACTATAGGCGATACAAAAATGGCCCCATAGCAAAAATTGTTCCACGTGATGAGCATTTTCTGCTGAGAGAATAAATTTGAAGATCCGGAACACCTGATGCAGAACCGCAACAGACCAGCTAAACTATAGGAGATACAAAAATGGTCCCATAGCAAAAATTGTTCCACGTGATGAGCATTTTCTGCTGTGAGAATAAATTTGAAGATCTGGAACACCTGATGCAGAACCGCAACAGACCATCTAAACTATAGGAGATACAAAAATGGTACCATAGCAAAAATTGATCCACGTTATGAGCATTTTCTGCTGAGAGAATAAATTTGAAGATCCGGAACACCTGATGTGGAACTTCAAGAGCCCAGCTACACTATAACATATATTGGAATGACGTCTTAGCAAAAGTTGTTCGGTCTGATAGGCATTTCCCGTTGACTTATAAAAATCGAAGATCAGAAACATTTGATATAGAAATTAAAACTATCACTAATTTCATTGCATAATTATAAAATAACATAAGTAGGAGGTACTACGCGGTGAAGGCGGGAACAGTTCAGGACTGACTTTCGATGACGATGGTATATCGTTGAAAATTAGACTCTACTGGCTAAAACTCCCATTTTTTTATCGTATGCCTTCGGGCTTATGTTATTTGAGTGTTTAATTTCCTTTTCCATTTATCTTCGTTACACGGTAGCTTACCCGGGACCGCAGGGAAGCAGCCACTTAGATTTTAATTGATCGGGTATCACTACAATAAAACTATAACCATGCCTAGAAAGAGGTCAAATTTTTCCCAATGTTCCAAAGGTGCTAAATGATTAAAGACCATAAGATCCCAACAATCTACCGAAGAGCGTTAGGAGAGACTTGATGCTTGAACATGAGGCTGCAACTCGCTCCGTGGAAACTTCTTGGGATCGCGAAGCACGCCTGCATTCTCAGCGTATTTACGCATCTACATCCAGGTCTCTAGAGACCAGTGAAGAATATGTGCGCGACTGACCGCTGATCGTGAACATCATGCACTGTCTTGCGAGTTGGAGACGTTCACGGAAAAAGCAGACGCTTGAGTTTTCAGCGTATATACGCATCGACTCTAGAGATAAGTGGGGTAAGGAGATGCGCGACTGACCGCTGATCGTGAACGTCACGCAACATATTATAGGCTATAATTTATTTTGGAAAGTGGAACACCTAAAGTAAAAGAGATATAAAAATGGTGCCATTGCAAAAACTATTCCACGTGAAGAGTGTTTTCTGCTGTGAGACTAAATTTGAAGATCTGGAGCACCTGTAGGGGAACTCCAAAGCCCAGAGACAATATAACATATACATAATAGAAATGGTGTCTTAGCAAAAGTTGTTAAGTCTGATGGCATTTCCTGTTGACCAACAAAAATAAAAAATCTGGAACATCTTGAATCGTCTCGCGCATCCCATTGATTTCCCGTCCCCGGGCTTATAGAATTCGACATCAGATGTTTCAGATCTTCGATTTTGACGACCCCGTTGTCGCTGGCATAAGCAACAGGATCCGCGTACGAAGTCGCGGGCAGAAGCTATCTTTAATAAAAACCTTAAATCTCTGCAGAACAACCGAACCGAAACAGGTAAAAATGGATGTGCTGGCAACCCATCATGATAATAAATCTTTTAAACAGTTTTGGAAGCAGACCAATAAACTCAATCCATGGCCGAGTCTCCCAGTGAGTGTAGAGGGCAAAGTAGAACCGGTGGACATTGTCAACATTTTCAAAAACCATTTTCAGACACGCTCTAAGATTTTAGCACAAAAAGGGATGCTCCATACTGCCGGTCCCTCATTAGATGATCCTGTTGGAGTAACGTCAAGACAGGTGTCACGGGTGTTACGGAAAATGGTGAAAGGTAAGTCCCCTGGACACGACGGACTTAGTGTGGAGCATCTAAAGCATGCTGGCCCCCATCTGTGTAGAGTGTTGGCAATGTTCTACACTTTTTGTATCAGACATGCCTATTTGCCAGATGATATATGTTGAAAGCAGTTGTGGTTCCAATCGTAAAGAACAAGACAGGAGATATTGGTGACAAACAAAACTATAGACCTATTACCGTAGCCACTACAATGGCTTGATGGTGTGCTGGACAGTAATCTTGCTTAATATGTGACACTCGAGGATGCCCAATTTGGCTTCAGAGGTGGTCTCTCAACTGAGAATTCGATTTTAGTTCTTAATCACACCGTCAAGTATTATATTGACCGTAAAACGCCTGTCTATGCCGCCTTTTTAGACCTCTCTAAGGCATTTGACCTGGTCAATTATGACATGTTGTGGGCCAAACTGAGAAAAAATAGAGTGCCGGAGGGTATAACAGGGACTTTTGAGTACTGGTACAGACACCAGACTAATTTTGTAAGATGGGCAGATTCCATGTCAGATCCCTATCAACTGGAATGTGGTATTAGGCAGGGGGGACTGAGCTCTCCCACACTGTTTAACATATATGTGCGGGAGCTGGTGCGTGAGCTCAACAACACCAGTGTGGGCTGCTCCATAGATGGTCATATAGTTAATAACATTAGTTACGCCGATGACATGGTGTTGTTGAGCCCATCGGTAAGTGCCTGGCGTAGGCTTCTAGGGGTGTGTCAGGCATATGCTGAAGCACATGGATTGACATACAATGTCAAAAAAAGCGAGTTGTTAGTGTTTCGGGCGGGGCAAATGAATCCTTCATTTGTACCGCCTGTGAAACTGAGTGGGGTGGCGCTAAAGCGAGTGTCTCAGTTTGTGTACCTAGGACATATTGTTAATGAAAGCCTTACAGAGACCTTGATGTAGAACGGGAACGCAGGGGGCTCACGATTCGCTGTAACATGCTGGCTCGCAGGTTTGCCAGATGTTCAAAGACAGTCAAAACAACCTTGTTTAGGGCCTACTGCCAATCTTTTTATACCTGCAGCCTGTAGGCCAATTGCACGCAGCGGGTCGTGAGAGCTCTGAGAGTTCAGTACAACAATGCCTTCAGGATGTTGATGGGACTGCCTCGCTATTGCAGTGCGTCAGCAATGTTTGCAGAAGCACATGTAGATGGTTATCATGCAATAATTAGGAAAAGAGCAGCATCGCTGATGCGAAGAGTGAGGGACAGTCCCATCAGCTACCTGAGCGTGGTTGCAGAGCACCTGGAGAGTCCTATATGGAGGCATTGGATCCACCTACATACAGGATAATTTTATTATCTATAGTTTTATTTTGTTTAGTTTAGTATTTTAGTATTCTTGTGTATTACTAACTTAGTTTTTAAGTGCCTTTATTACTAACACTCTATGGACTATCTTGGTCTGAAATAAAGTATTATTATTATTATTACTTTGTGTAATTTATTTCATCACCACTGCTCTCAAAAACGGTGAAGGAAAACATCGTGAGGATGATGGAGGAGGAGACATCATGTCTTAGAACCAAAAATTCGAAGACATGTGACACCTACCACTTCGCACTGGGCCTGGGATCATGGCGCATACGCATGCACAATACGCGCTTTGACGTGGAGTTGCTTTAGCGTGCAGCCCGGTAGATTTATCTTTATCTTTAGGATATATAAAAAAAATGTTTATATGTGTAGCTTTCATCCAAATTTCTTTCTTCTTCATGTCATCGTTGGGAAATATGCAAATTTTAATGCATTTTATTACACGTTTTAGATTATAATGTTCGCATACTAAATGTTGTCTATAAGGTAGGTAGGAATTGTATAGAGACTATCGTCACTCAATTGTTTTGCCTTCCCGGAACCGTTTAACACATGAACTTTATGGTTTAGTATTAAAGTTCAAAATGACTTTTAAGTATTATTGCGAATCGTTTGTATGGGAGTATAGAAAAGTAATTTTTTAGAACTTTTTCAGGCAATTTGTTAAATTTTTCTCTGCTTAGGAACCATCTTTTTACTTCAGGAATATTCTAAAAAAAGAATTAGGGACATTGGTTCAACTGTTCTCGAGATTTGAGCTTAGCAACACATTCAGTGATTCATTTTGAGAGGAGAGGAGTTGATAAAAAATGCTATGCAATAGCTTTACCGTGGCAGTCTCCGAGTGCCACACGTCATTTTATTTTGCAATTTTTAGTTTCTTCGTATGTAAAGAAAGTCTTTCAAAACTTGAAAGAATCATTGAAATTTGTTAACCATTGCAAAAGAAGTTCTTTCTAAACATTAATCTGTACATCTCTGCCGGGCCCCTTTTAAAATAGATAGGCGTAATGTAATGTTATGGAAATACATAAACCATGCACAGACATGTGACTGTAGCAATCGCGAGTAATTTGCTGTTAAGCGTTGAAGAGTTCCGTCGCCTGTCTTCTTCATCAGTTTTTCTTCACCAAATGATACTTGCTAAATGAAAATGCTTGATTTGTTACCATACATGTAAAAATCGGTACATGTGTACATGTGTGTAACTTTTGTGTGATGCTATTGTAAATGAAGTATAGGTTAGAGTAAATTAGTAAATGTGGTTATAATATTCCCCCTAACGTAAGAGTATTATTGAAATACTCTAAATGTTTAGTAACCACTTCTCAATTTAAAAAAAAAGGTAAATACAGGGTGGCAGGGACATCGACGCACATCCGCTTACCATGGATTCAGTACATGATTCTGGACCCCCCTGCGTTGAAATTTTTCGTCGGCTTTTCCTTAAATTTTACGTTTTTTTCTGCAATTTTTTTTACTGTAAACTGTATAAATACATTATTTTTACCTATTCCAATGAGATTTTTAATTAAGAAATAGTAAATTCACTTGTTTCACTTAAACCAGCAATGAAAGTAAAACTCGAAAGGGCTACCCGATCAGCTGTTTTTCTAAAGTTCATATGCGAGGTCAACACTAGCATAGTAGGTAGATATCCTATTGTCGGCATTTCGGGGAAAAGCCGCCACAAAGGACGCCGCCGCCGGCGGCGCGCGGTCTAGTCTGTACGATATATCCCAAAGAATCTAACAGACGCGTCACTTGAGGCATTTTAATCATCTACATAAATGAATGACTCGCATTTACTACTTTTATTTTAGATTCATTATGGAGGATAATAATTTCTTTTGAGCTTTGTCGTGTTACGTAAAGAAGATTAAAAAAAAACGTCAAAGTCACGTAATTGTTCGACAATTTTTTGTTATCAACATTAATTTTAGTTTTGAATGCAATTCAACAATGTAATTTATTGTTTCATAAAAAAAACACATCCATTATCGCAATTAATTTCATGAGGAGGTAACTAGGTAGGTACAACTTAATGTGTTTGTACACTCTATCATGTTGTTGATCTGTTGAAAGTGCGGCAAATTGAAAGAGAATTAGTAAACCTACATTTCTTTTGCATTTCTCCGATTTTTGTCAGTTCCTAGATTTCGTTGATCGCAAGCGGGCGTGTTGTTTGTCGCGAATTTGTGATCATAACGTAAAGTAGATTTTAAAATCAAAAGTAATTTTCTCTTTGCGTGTGTGTGTGTGTGTGTGTTTGAGAGCGTCAATTGGAAGATTCGGTCCGCAACCATGGCCAGCTCGCTCACAGGACTTGACCCCATTAGATTTTTTTATGTGGGGTTACGTCAAGTATAAGGTGTCTGTGACCGAGTGCAATACCGCAGCAGAAATGAAAGATCGCGTTGTGAAATGTGAATGTGTTTGCGACGCTGTGTGAAGAGTGTGTCCAGGATCCCACTATTTTACCCCGTGTCCACGCAGAAACTCTGCGCCGCGCTCAGATCTGCGAGCGACCACTTCGAGCCCTATCTCATTAGGAATGAGCGAGATAAAGGTAGGTAAGTTAATTAATTGAACATTAGGTACTGTATCGCTAAGTTCTTATCAAGAATCTTTTTTGTTATCAATCCTCATCGGTAGGTACCTATCGCTATTTTGTGAGAATGAGCTTAGGTATTGTTAGTTTTATTTCTTTTTAAGTAACTACCATCAGTTATCGAGACTAATTAAACAAGATTTCATGTGTTAAGTAGCTATCAATGTTGTCATGCGGCGATATTTCGTAGTACGTTCACGTTCGTCCGGCAGCAGAGGCGCGCCGCGGCACTGGCGCGCGGTGTAGCGGGGGGCCGCGCTGTCGACGTACCTATGTGTGTGTAGGTTAGGTAGGACACGCGCGCGCGCCTTCCGCAGAGCGTTTTGATCGCGTTGTTTGCAATACATTGCGCACTCAAAAATGACAATTTTTTTAACCAGCCATTTCCGAGATGAATGACCTTCGTAATTTCATTTATGGCATCAGGTGCAACCTTTTCACGACGTTTGCGCGTCGATGTCCCTGCCACCCTGTATATGTATACAGCTTGGCAAAAAAGTGTAGAAACGGAACTAAATTTTTGTCTGTTGGCAACATTTCCAAAATAATGACATCTCATAATAAACAATGTTCACGATTTTGTAAAATTTTAATTTCGACCACCAAACGTTGATTAATAAACGTAAAAAGTGAATAAAAATGAATAAAACGATTCGGAGTGCTGGCAGGGAGGTTATTTATAAGGTTTACAGGCGATGTCTGGCGGAACATGAGGCCCAAACTATTCTTTCTGAACTTCACAATGTTTACCAAAGAACCGCTGATAAGACAGGTATGTAAGAGTTTGTTTTGTTGATTTTAGTTGAATCAAGTGTTAATTGATGATTACAAAGCTATATTAATAGGCTTGTATAAGGAATAACTAGAAATTTGAAACAATAAATGTCTAGCACATAGGTTATGTTTACATTTTTTTCTGCATTACTCGGGTATAGCGCGCTGAGATAAATTGATACTTTGGTGACTTGACTTTTAACTGAATGAAAATTCAATTTCTACGTAAATTATATTTTAAGTGCGATATCAAGGAAGAGAATTATTTGTTCTAGCGTTTGCATTAGAAATGTAAAAGAAATGGTCGTGCCGTAGTCTAAATCTATTATTTAATTCAGGGAATTCTGTTATCGTTCTAAGCAAAATCGTGCTGGGAGGAGATAAACAAAAGGGTATTTTCTACATCCGGTATTAACAGTATGTGATAAAAATGTTTTACTTTTAATAATACCGATAAATGAAATATTTCGTCTTTACAGGAAGCTGCTGAACGTGCATTCCAAGCTATTACTAATTAAGGAGGATTGGAAGAACTCGTGCTAACGTGTAATAAAAATAGAAAAGGATTACTGGAAACAAAATAACTATGAACGAGGAAATAGACCGATTAGTAATAAATCTAGAAGATGATAGCAGCATCACCTCTGAACCCGAACATGACTCAGATGAGTTTACGGCGTACGTGTTCGGGGTAGAATATTGAGAGGAAGATTTACTAGAATAAAATATAAAAAATATGTTATGTAATGTGATGTTTTCTTTTTTTATGATTCCTAAACAATGTTGTGAACTCAGGAGTATTTACCCAATTTGTTATTTTTAGGTAAGTAATCAGTTGCGTGTCGAGAACACTTCCTTGTTCAATTAATTACTGATTTAAAAAAATAATACGTAATTAGATTAATTTGTCTAAAAAAACAGCTAAGTATCAAGACAAGGTTGGTACGCTATGCGGTTGCCACGGGTTGCCATACGAAGAGCACAGTGGCGCCTCCATTATTTTCTACTCTTTTTTGCCAAGCTGTAATTATATTTATTACTTAACAGGGAATATGCATGTAATTTAAATATGGTTCGAATATTTTTTTTCCGAATATTTAATTGCAGAAAATATGAACTAAATCATTATTTAACTTTTTAATAGCGTCATAATTATTTAAAATTAAAAATAAAAGTGCGAATTAAGCGCGGGAAATTCAAAATTGTGAAACTCATCATCATTGGTTATGTAACGAAACGTGACATCAAATACTACGACAAAAACTCAACGCCTACAAAACATACAATGTGTAGGTAAGTATGACATTAAGTATTGGAATGGACTTTTTATTTGAAAACATAATTATTGCCGTGTGTGTTGTGAACTAATTTAATGTTCAAGTGTAATTTTAGCTTCATAGTGAGATTATAAAACATTTAAGAAAAATGACTGAAAGTGGTTTTGTAAAAGCACAATCTGATAATATTTATTGCATTCGGGTACAAGCAATACCGGTAAACTGGTTTTTCTCATGGTGAAATGGTTAGAAGAACGAAAACACCCTAAGAAATAGTACTAGGATCATAGTAAACGACGTAATTGAAATGGCGCGCGAAAATGGCGGCGTTTAAACAGCTCAAATTTATTCTGTATTTTAAATATTTTCTTAAGCTTCATTACTGAATTTTTAAACATGTTTATATTTTTTTACTATGTTAAAACGTTGTAAACATTGAATTAAAAATATAAAAAAAATACATGCATATACCCTATTAACGAAACCTAATATGACCCTACGTATATAATGAATCTTACACATCCCTTTTTGGTTGGCAACATATTTTTGTAGTTTGACATACAGTTGTCAAATCATTATCTTTAAATAACAAACATACTGAAGCGCAGCATCCACTAGTCAGAATAAAAACACTTACTGGTAAATCTCGTGCAAAGGTCAATAATGCTCGGGCGACCCTAAGCCTGTTTTGTTTGCCGAGGGGGCCGACGAACGGAGGGTCACGAGTGCTCTGCTCCAGAAGCCGCACGGCCGCGGCTGCGTCATGCTCGACCATCACTTTTAAAGGTGACCGTCCCCCGTTCTCATTCTGAAATATGTACCTATGTTGTATTTTAAATCTACTAATGTATTAAACTTAATAAGAGTAGGTATGTATTTGATTTAAATTCCAACTTGATACTTTCACGCATTCCTGGGAAAAAGGGCAAATTACACAGTAACCCGAAAAGTTCGTCCGTTCGTTAAAAAAAATATTACACTTTGAACCTCGGCTACCTCCTCGCCTTGGCCGCCAGTGCGTCAGCTGGCCGCCAGCACCAGTGTGCCGCCTGCGCACACGCACGTCTCGTGCGGGCAGCGGCCCGACACGTGCGTCGCTAGCAATAGTAGGAACATAATTACCTCTACGGTGGCGAGCAGCGCATGTAGCGCATCGTGCCTGGCGGAGGGTCTGGCGTGCGCCGGCAGCGCGCGGCCGGCGGGGCCGCGGCCCGCCAGCGCGTCGGCTGCCGCCAGCACCAGTGCGCCGCCTGCGCACACGCACGTCTCGTGCGGGCAGCGGCCCGACACGTGCGTCGCTAGCAATAGTAGGAACATAATTACCTCTACGGTGGCGAGCAGCGCATGTAGCGCATCGTGCCTGGCGGAGGGTCTGGCGTGCGCCGGCAGCGCGCGGCCGGCGGGGCCGCGGCCCGCCAGCGCGTCGGCTGCCGCCAGCACCAGTGCGCCGCCTGCGCACACGCACGTCTCGTGCGGGCAGCGGCCCGACACGTGCGTCGCTAGCAATAGTAGGAACATAATTACCTCTACGGTGGCGAGCAGCGCATGTAGCGCATCGTGCCTGGCGGAGGGTCTGGCGTGCGCCGGCAGCGCGCGGCCGGCGGGGCCGCGGCCCGCCAGCGCGTCGGCTGCCGCCAGCACCAGTGCGCCGCCTGCGCACACGCACGTCTCGTGCGGGCAGCGGCCCGACACGTGCGTCGCTAGCAATAGTAGGAACATAATTACCTCTACGGTGGCGAGCAGCGCATGTAGCGCATCGTGCCTGGCGGAGGGTCTGGCGTGCGCCGGCAGCGCGCGGCCGGCGGGGCCGCGGCCCGCCAGCGCGTCGGCTGCCGCCAGCACCAGTGCGCCGCCTGCGCACACGCACGTCTCGTGCGGGCAGCGGCCCGACACGTGCGTCGCTAGCAATAGTAGGAACATAATTACCTCTACGGTGGCGAGCAGCGCATGTAGCGCATCGTGCCTGGCGGAGGGTCTGGCGTGCGCCGGCAGCGCGCGGCCGGCGGGGCCGCGGCCCGCCAGCGCGTCGGCTGCCGCCAGCACCAGTGCGCCGCCTGCGCACACGCACGTCTCGTGCGGGCAGCGGCCCGACACGTGCGTCGCTAGCAATAGTAGGAACATAATTACCTCTACGGTGGCGAGCAGCGCATGTAGCGCATCGTGCCTGGCGGAGGGTCTGGCGTGCGCCGGCAGCGCGCGGCCGGCGGGGCCGCGGCCCGCCAGCGCGTCGGCTGCCGCCAGCACCAGTGCGCCGCCTGCGCACACGCACGTCTCGTGCGGGCAGCGGCCCGACACGTGCGCAGCTAGCGAACGCATTGCTCCACCGCCGCCTCCTGGCACACGCGACACATGTTATGGTTTGACAACATTCGACGGCCCCATTGTTTATCTTCGGCAGAAGCGATTCTGTTATTTGGCGAAAAAATAACAAACCCGGTACCCGTCGTCCATGATAAACTGACGACGACTGCTTGGCAACGTCGCGTTTCCGGACCTGCACATTTGCGCGTTGCACTTTTTAGAGCAAATAGGTACTTTTTTTATTATTACATCTCTATTAGAACAGTAAGTCGTGGGTTAGAGCCCAGGCAGACGCATCACTTTGTGTTATTTATTTCTTCACCACTGCTCTCAAAAACGGTGAAGGAAAACATCGTGAGGATGATGGAGGAGGAGACATCATGTCCTAGAACCAAAAATTCGAAGAACTGTGACATCTACCAATTCGCACTGGGCCCGCGTGGTAGATTATAGCCCATACGCAAAATACGCGCTTTGACGTGGAGTTGCGGATACCAGCCCGGTATCTTTAATCTTTTTTTTTACGGTTGCGAATCATATTTTAATCAACAACACAAGAAAAAATTAATTTCACGGACTACAGTGGCACATGATCATCCACCTTAGTATAAGGCCTGAAACTGCGTTAAGCGGATACCCGCGCGGTTCCATACAAAAGTGCTCCGTCGCGGGGACTTCCGCGGGCGTCCGTATCGGGGAGGCGCGCCCCGCACGCATGCTACGAGGCCCGCTTCCGTGCGAGAGAACCTGTCGCGGGGACCTGCGCGGGCTTCCGTCACGGGGAGGCGCACCCTGCACCCACGCCCGCCTCCGTGCGACGTCGCGAGGACTTCCGCGGGCGTCCGTATCGGGGAGCGCGCCCCGCACGCATGCTACGAGGCCCGCTTCCGTGCGAGAGAACCTGTCGCGGGGACCTGCGCGGGCTTCCGTCACGGGGAGGCGCACCCTGCACCCACGCCCGCCTCCGTGCGACGTCGCGAGGACTTCCGCGGGCGTCCGTATCGGGGAGGCGCGCCCCGCACGCATGCTACGAGGCCCGCTTCCGTGCGAGAGAACCTGTCGCGGGGACCTGCGCGGGCTTCCGTCACGGGGAGGCGCACCCTGCACCCACGCCCGCCTCCGTGCGACGTCGCGAGGACTTCCGCGGGCGTCCGTATCGGGGAGGCGCGCCCCGCACGCATGCTACGAGGCCCGCTTCCGTGCGAGAGAACCTGTCGCGGGGACCTGCGCGGGCTTCCGTCACGGGGAGGCGCACCCTGCACCCACGCCCGCCTCCGTGCGACGTCGCGGGGGCACGCGCGGTGCCAGCCAGCGGTAACACGCACGGGCTTGACAGGCTTGTTTAGTCAATAATGCGGGTGCCCGCGACAGGGACAGTCGCGTTCCCACGGAGCCCAGCCGAGTGTCCACGCGAGTTGATCGGTCACAATTTTTTCGCCAAACGTAGGAAACGTTTGGCGAAAAAATAGTGACCGATCAACAACCTAAGATAAACGATGACCTGAACGTAGTCAAATTACAAATCCACGAAACTAATTTAATAAGATAATTTGCAATGCGTTAATAGGAGCGCGGCTGGATGTTTTTGTTTGCGATAGTGCTATAATAGCTTTTATCGTACGCTTTCCTAAACCAACGCAAATCTGTTTTTAAGATATTTGAGGATGATAAGTATAGGTGTTACCGAGTGCTGCGGCGATGGCGCCGACCGCTCGCCACAGGCCCTTCTCTCTCGTGAGGACGCTTGCCCGGTGAGGATCAATGCACGTTAACGGCAACGACGCTATAACTCGCTCTACCAACGCCGGCTCAAAATCCGCTAGTTTCTCAATCAGTGCCTGAAGAAATATGACTTATTAACAACTTATTGTCGTAACTTTAATATTCGATCTCAAGTTTATACTGAAAATAAAAATACAAAATCACCTGCGTGGAGTCAGGCGACGGTGCCAACTCATCTGTTGATAACTCTCCGCGGGCTGCCGCGTCTCCTAATGCTTCTATGAAGGCTTTTTCATCAGAACACTGTTCCCATAAGCGAGTCCATAACTCCTCCCTGTTTATAAAATTGCTTAGAATTAAACTACCCACTGAATCGTACAATTTTGTTTATAGGAAACAATGTAATTAATTAATATGAATTAGTAAACGGAACTAACCTGAGATTATACTTTAAGCATAACTTGATAGTTTGGTCAGCAAGTTGCTTGTTATTCAAAATGTGTGGTCTGTCAGAAATATTATCTATAAATTGACAAGCTAAGGACTTTGCCTCAGTTCCCTGGGTAGAACAAAGTAAGCGTAACGCATTAAGATGTCGTCCCGAACACAAGAATGCCTGTGCCCTCGCAAGTAGGTGCCGTGGTCTTACTCTGACGATACCGCGCCGGCCTAATAACGATAGCGTGCCGGCCGAGACGCATGCGCCTCCTAGAGCACTCACGCCAGCCGTACACATCGCTCGTGAGACGCGTCCATCAGTCCAATGCCCCTGGAACAATACATTGTCGTGTTCAATTCTTTTATGGTATACTTGTATAAAACTTGAATGACTTGGCCACAGCACAAAGCTAGCCTTGTTGCTACCACGCGATCCATGGGCTTAAAAGAAAAAAAAAGAAAAAATCTTTTCATTTGTGACACACTGATGACCAAACCAGGTTCATGCAGCTGCGTAATCGTTGTTATAATCCCGTTGAACATAATATGATGGACCAAAATTAGCAAGTTTACAATTGTGTAATAACACGAAGATACTAACTAGAATTGAATCCCATCCGAACCGATCGATCGATCCGAGCAGGAAAAAATCATTTTAATAAGATTGCTAATATTGCTATTCAATGATTAAGAGCTTATTACACTATCTGATTTGTAGCATCCTAACTAGGAAATTGGAAGGTGTAATCGCAGTTAGGACAGATTGGATCCGATTTATAGTACCGACGTGACGGCTTGGTTGCTTCCTAACTAGGATGCTAGTTAGGATGCTACAAATCGGATAATGTAATCAGCTCTATTGTTCCACTGCGACAGATACTACAGGGGTTATTTCAAATGGCAGTTAAAATCTGAAGTTACAGAAGAACGAAAGAATTGCAAACAATTAATGATGACTGGAACGAAATTGTTTTGGTCAGTGTATTATATATTTTTGTCTCGTTTGAATGATACATAACTGGGTACGTACCTTGAAAAAGGCAGAGGCGTAGACCGGTTCCATATACGAAAGATCTAATGGTTTATCGTAGTCATCTCCCCATAATCTTAGATTTTCATCTGCGTCGAAAATAGCAAGATTACCACCAAGCCAGCCAAGCCATAAGGGAGTTGTCGCCAGCTCTACTCTCTGGATAGGTTTCAGAGATATAGAAGAACCAGTGATTGTCAGTGTCAGCCATTGCAATGTTTTGGATCGAGCACATACAAGTATTCGTTCGTCTGTTTCGCTCCACTCTAGCACGGGTAAAGTGTCGGGAGGGCCAGTGAGCCGTAGACCCGCAGCCCGACCACCAGCTACTATTATAACACGTGAAAGCGTCGCTAGTGCCAAAATGCGAGCGTCTCGAGCCGCCATCGCTACTACTTCTCCCCGAGCACCAGAAAATAAGCATGAAGAACGTGCAGATCGCACTCCTAGTGGTCGGGAAAATTTGATTAGCCAAACTGATCCACCTGTGTCGAGAGCCAGTCCAGATGTGCCAGCCCACGTGACACGTAAGGTGCCCCATAACTCTCCACCTAGAGTAACACGTCTCAATATAGTTCCACATACACTTTCATACTGACATATCAGTCCTCTCGCGTATCCAGCGAGGAGTCGAGTGCAGTCTTGATTGTATGCCAAACATGATACTGCTCCTCGGTCAGTATTTAAATCGCAGACCCATCTCAATGTTTGTTCATGAAATGACAGTATGTGCCCATGTGCAGTTCCTACTGTTAGTTTTGTCTCAGTTCCCACACTCAGTGCCGTTGCAGTACCAGCTGATGACCGTTCCTATAGCACACAAAAAACAAAAGTGTAATCGATTCAATCAGAAAGACATAAACAATAGGTATCAAAACATAGACAAAATGTATAACAAAGGCTTCAAAACATAAAGCCTAGTGCAGACTTGCACAGTAGCAATACGTACTTGTGCTTGTAAAAGCTGCTGCGATACACCTTGTGAAAATTCCACTTGTAATGCAGAACAAGCAATAGGGTCTTCAATGTTTTTGGTTCCTTTGCATTTGACATCTTCCTCTTCAGTAGATAATACTTCAGCTAATGTTGGTGCCTCACTCGCTGGTAATGCATATTCAATCTCATCTAACTGAAAAAAGTACAAACAAAATCAATGAATTATGTTGTACAACTTAAAAACTTAATAAGTACTTCACACCATAAAATTTATCAAACTAATATAAAAATTTAAAAAATTATATGTAAGTAGGTGAGTGTGTATATTTGTTACTTCTTCACGCTGCAATGGCTGAAACAATTTGGATGAAATTTATTGTGTAGGTAGCCTATACCCTGGATTAACACATGGGCTACATTTTATTCTGAAAAACGCAGTACATAATACCGATCATTTTTTTTTCAGTTAGTATCTGATAAAATGTCTTTTATTCCTAAAAAAACATTATGAGATCACACAAATTTTCTAATGTTTAAGCATAAGTAGTCTTGAATTGTGTAGAAATATTTACCTACTAAGCAAACATTTTTTTAAATAAAGTTTTTTTAATTTTTTATAATGTCTGTCTGTCTTGTATCTTGTATTCAGAGATGGGTAGCTCGCGAATGAGAGATAAAATTGAACTAGCTCTTTAATTTACAATCTAGCTCTCAGTCGCTCAGTCGTTCACGGAATAGCTCACTAGTTCATTTAGCTCAATGGCTCATTGACTTGACTCTATACTACTCATCACTCTGTGGCTTTGCAAGTTACGAACCTACGACAAGTGATACCGACGAAACACCGACATTAGCGACATCCGACAATGCCTGAACAAGGCCCGAACTTACCCGACGAACAGGTGAACGATTTCGAATGTCGCTCACTGACTGACTCTTCGGCTCAATACGTCATTGTAAAATAACTCTTATTGTCATTGTTTTAAAAGAAAAATACTATACTTATTGCATATAAGCTTTCATATATTATATATTTGTAATAAGAAAAAAACAACCCAATGAGTCTAATTTATTTATGGCTTGTAACAGTTGCAACTAAGTTAAATGAACTAAAGAACTTCAAAGATTTGAAAGAGCCATTGAGCTATTTGTCTCGTTTGACTTGTTAAAGTGGTGCGGCTCAGTTTGATCTGTAGCTCGCAAGTAAATCAATTGAGCCCAAGAGTTCAGTGAGCTAAATAGCTAAAATAGTGATACAGCTCTTTTAATCAAAAGAGCCGTATATTTCTTTTCTTTTCAGTGAGCTACATTTCGCATCTTTACTTGTAATTCGTTAATTCATGTATTTGACCTATCATTAACAATAATACAAATAAAAACCTTGATAGGTAATGATATTTCTGTGTCATACTAAGAAATAGTATAAATTATTAATAATAATAATAATAACTTTATTTGCTCTGAAAGTAGGTACATAAAGACATAGATGTTTCAAAATGGTATTGACCCTTGTACAATCTACCTAAAAGGCATGCAAACATTTAATAACAGCCGAAATTAATTGTATAAATGACAAATCAGAAACAGTTACATCATGCCAAAGACTAGTTAAAAAATATAAGATTAAAATATCAGTGTCACACTTAAAATACGAAAAAAGAAGAAAAAAAAACTAAATAAAATACAAATGTCACAATAAAAATACCAGTGTCAACGTTAAACTATATCGAAATTAAATACAAATGTCAAAATTAATACAAACCTCAAAATAAAAATAAAATGCAAAAATACAAAATATGACTAACTCGGCTACATAAATTACAAAGCTTGAATTGAAATAGTTAACGATGTCAAAGTGATTCATCGTTAAGAAATTCTTGAACAGAATAGTAACATTTATCAATTAATAATACACTTGCGTGCAATAAAATCGACCCACCCCATACGCTTTCGTTCAGAACACGATAAATAAAAATCTAAAATTAATTAATGAATATTTTTCACACTGTTTGTTAAATGTTAGTCTAAGATTACAATACACCAGTTTTTAGTGTAACCGATTTTGATTTATTCATTTTACAGACAGAAAAACAAAGACGGTTAGAATTTCTCAATTTTTTTATGAATAATTTTGACAGTAAAAATAAAAAAGCATTAAATTTCTAAAGAATACTTTGTTCAGTAGCTTGTATTCCCCCCACGTGCTCTTATTGCAGCTTCCATCCTGTTTTTCATTGACCTTATTAATGTTTTTATGAACTCTTGGGGTATACCTTCCCACTCCTCTTGAATAGCCACCTTTAGTTCCTGGAGGGTTTCTGGGGACTGATTTCTGGCCCTGACCCTTCTCTTCAGCTCATCCCATAGATGTTCAATGGGATTAAGGTCAGGGCTCCTTGCTGGCCACTCCATAACAGGAATTTCCACCTCACGTAGGTACTGGAATACTATCGTGGCTGTATGTGGTCGGGCGTTGTCCTGCATTAGCGTGAAACCCTCACCTACAAATCCGGCGTATGGCATAACATGTTGTTCTAGCACCTCCTGGATGTATCGCTGTGCATTCAGATTGCCTATACGAGGTCCGGATACGAACTGAAGGTTCGTTTTTCCTTCCAAAGAAATTCCTCCCCAAACAGTCCACGAACCTCCTCCAAAAGCCACTCGTTCTTCAATACATGCCTGTGCAAATCGTTCTCCCTCTCTTCGGTAAACTTTCCTGCGCCCATCATTTCCATGAAGACTAATTTTACACTCGTCCGAGAACAGCACGACCTTCCATTGTTCGAGTGTCCAATCGACGTGAGCACGAGCAAATCGAAGCCGCGCTTGGCGATGCGCGGGGGTTAATTTTGGACCATTAGCGGGTTTGTGAGGATGCAATCCGCTTTCTGCAAGTCTTCGTCGTACAGTCCATTCACTTATAGCTACACCGCGTACATTACGAAGTTGCTGTTGCACCTGAACACCAGTCAAATGTCGATTTCTTAAACTTGTAGACACCATATAACGATCATCTCGTTCTGAAGTAGCCCGATTTCTGCCCGAACCTGATCGTCTATTGAAGCTCCCAGTCTCTAAGAACCTTCGATACACTCGTCTTACTGCTGATCGACTTAGGTGTAGACGTCTGGCCACGACGCGCTGACTCAATCCAGCCTGGATCAGTGCTACAACTTGAGCGCACTCAGACGGAGTAGTATCCATTTTCACAGAGAGTAAAAACAATTAAACTCAAGGTAAATGGTCACTAAATCAGTAAAATAACCAATTATTGAATAAACAATAAATTGATTAACTTCTAACACAATGCAATGTCACTGAGATTGCGTTATTAAAAATGAGAAATGAGGGTGTCCGAATAAACGAGTCAATATCATCAACAACATCCCGTTTATTGAAATATAGGGTATGTACAAATAAAGTTTATGAAACATACCTTCAAATTACATTATTAGTTTTTGTTTGTTTGATCTTATTTTTTATATATTGTGTTCCGAATCGAAACTTACTGGGTGGGTCGTTTTTTTTGCACGTAAGTGTATTTAAAAGCAGTTTTTTTTATTTTTTTTTTTATTTTTTTTTTTTTTTTTTTAATGTTTAATTTTATTATACTTTAAAAGCCACTGTTTTCTGAAGTGGTTGGTCAGTGGTTGTGGACAAAGTTCTACTATATAAAAATAAATGTCTCATTGCTACTACAACCTAAAAAGCATAATTATTTTTTCTAAAAAAAAAACAAATCATAACAACTCTTTTACTATATATCATTTATATTCGCAGCAGCTGTCACACTTAGTTGTAACCGTTGCAACCATTTATTTTAAGAAAAGATGCAGATTTCATTAAGTTACATTATTTAGTTTTAATTGAAAATTAGTGTCAATGGTAAAAACCTAAAAGAAGCAGGGATAAACAATACATAGAGACATTTGTTTCACTTTATTCTTCTAAATTTGAAATTTGTAAAAAGAATTGTTTCCTGCTTCTCCTCCCTCTTTCCCTCCTGCCTGCCTCTTTCTTTTTCTCTTTCTCCTGCTCTTCCTGCCTCTTTTTTCTAATGCTATTATAAATAGAGTATAGTACATAGCAACATAATGCTATAGGTACTACTGTTGTTTTGGTATAGCAAATCCAAAGCTGTTCTAAATTGTGATTTACAGGACCATGTTTCGTCTTCACTACTCTTTACCCAAGATTATAGATAAAAATAACACACAAGTAGGTAGGTCCTTCTTAGAACCTTATTTATCTATATATTTATATATATACGGCGTTCTTGGGTTTCGAATTGCAAAGAAGCCCTAGCGTTAATCCCTGCAAACTTATATGCAACAGACGCTACTACTGAGGTAAGCTTAGGTCCGACGTCAACCTCACAAATTCGGGTATTAGGTCTTACGTGGAACATAAGTGAGGACAATCTTCATTTCGCCAAGAATCTTCCAAAGGCCCCTACTAAGTTTACAAAACGTTCAGCCTTGTCCCTACTGATGTCCGTCTATGATCCCTTAGGTTTTTTAATTCCCGTTGTTATGAAAGGCCGCGCACTATTCCAGAAAACCTGGAAGTTGGGCATCGACTGGGATCATACACTGCCGGTTGATCTGATTGAAGACTGGAAAAGTTGGTTGTTCGAAATTCAAAAATTAAGCAACAGTTCCGTTCCCCGATGCTACTTTCGCGACACCAGGCGCATTAAAAATGCCCAACTTCATGTTTTTGCCGATGCTAGTGAACGCGCGTACGCCTGTGTGGTCTACTGGCGCTTCACTGACGACGCTGACAACGTAAGTTTATCCCTGGTAGGAGGAAAGGGTAGGCTGGCGCCCCTGAAACCCGTTTCAATCCCAAGATTGGAGCTCCAGGCTGCCCTGATCGCTTCGCGTTTCGGTGCGTACGTCATTGAAGCTCACAGACGAACACCAGATCAAGTTTATTACTGGACGGATTCTCTAACCGTTCTAAAGTGGCTTCGTAGCGACGTTTGCACGTATAAAGCCTTTGTTTCGTTCCGGTTGGGAGAGATAGCTGAAACCACAAACATCCACAGTTGGAGATACGTCCCCACGGCTTTAAATGTCGCAGACGACGCTACGCGGGACATTCACAATTTCACGACTTCATCACGTTGGTTCACAGGACCCACATTTCTTTTGTCTCCACCCTCTGACTGGCCATGTGAACCAAAGTGTGCCATCCCTCCGGTAACCGAAGAACTTAAACGAGCTTCGGAATCGGTGGGACTGATAGTTACCTCACCGGGACAGCTACCTTCACCGGTAGTAGCGGATCACCAACGTTTTAGCAGTTGGACCCGGTTTCTTCGTGCCACAGCACGAACCCATCAGTGTATTGATAAGTTTCGATCAATTTTGCGCCCAAATTCAAAATTCTCTCAAAAAGCACTTCGAGATGCTCGTAACCTTTTTGCCCTTTCCGTTGAATACCTCAACGTTGCGGAGGTTCACCTATTTCGTAAAGTTCAAATAGATTCCTTTCCCGAAGATTTGATGCGCGTTCAAACAGCACGTCCCGTTTCAAGTGATAGTAGGCTTCGGAACCTGTCGCTTTTGCTCGGTGAAGACGGGCTCCTTCGTCTTTCTGGCCGCACTGCCGTCGCAGAGTATGTAGAGTCACGCCCGATTGTCCTGGACGGCCGACATCCTATCGTCAAGCTACTGATACACTCCTATCACGCCAAATACGCCCATGGACATAACGAGCTAGTGGTTAATGAGCTGCGCCAGAGGTTCTACGTTCTAAGCCTCAGACCAGCCGTCAGAGCAACTTCGCAGAGATGCCAGTTTTGCCGCAACCGGAAGGCTAAGCCAGAATCACCACCAGAGGGAGACTTGCCAAAAGCCAGATTAGCACATCATGAGCGCCCTTTCACATACGTTGGACTGGATTATTTTGGCCCTCTGAACGTTGCTATTGGCAGACGCACCGCCAAGAGATGGATTGCCCTTTTTACATGTTTGACGGTGCGAGCTGTACATTTAGAGATTGTGGAGACATTATCGTCAGACTCCGCCCTGATGGCAATCAGGCGGTTCATTGCGAGAAGGGGATGCCCGACAAGGATATACTCCGACAACGGAACGTCATTCGTTGGCGCAGCAAAAATGCTGCCAGAGCTGTTCAACTTCTGCGCCGATAGAAGAATCGAATGGCGATTCATTCCCCCATCCGCACCCTTTATGGGGGGCTGTTGGGAGCGGCTAGTCCGCTCGGTGAAAAATGCTATCGCCGTCACATTGAAGCAGCGGACTCCCAAGGAAGATGTATTAAACACCTTGCTCTTAGAGGCTGAGTGCATTATCAACTCAAGACCACTGACGCACGTCTCGGTGGATGCGGACGCAGAGTATGCCCTGACTCCATTCACTTTTTTGATCGGAAGCCCGAGCAGCGAGCCTGACATTAATGTCTTCGACGACGCCGATTTGTTTCGACGTGCTGACTGGAGGAAAGCGCAAAGGGTGGCAGACCATTTTTGGCAGCGCTTCGTACTCGAGTACCTGCCCACGCTCACACCTAGGAGGCGGTTGCAGGAGGTTCGTCCGTTAAGGGTGGGCGATCTAGTCTTCATCGCAGATGGCACGCTACCCAGGAACCAATGGCCTCGAGGGCGAATCGCGGCAGTGCACCCGGGAAAGGACGGGATTGTCAGAGTTGTGGACGTCACCACGAAGGGGGGCGTGCTGCGACGACCCACTCGAAAGGTGGTATTGCTGGTCGCCGGCCAGTAAATTGGTGCTTCACACCGTCGGGGGCCATGTTGGCGACCAGCTACCAAACTCTTTGATCATTTTTAGTATTTTTCTTCTTTTTTGTTTAGAAGTCTTGTTGTTTTGTTTTATATGAAAAAATCAGTCTGTACAAATATGAGCTGCTGTAATAAACCCAAAAAGCTGTACTTGTGGTTTTTATTCTAAAAAAGTGATCCTGTTCTCAACAAGGTCCAGTCATGATCCTGTTACTATAAATAATGAAATATGGTACTTTAAAATATTTATTTCCAAATCTACAAGTTTCTAATGCTGTCCTATTTGTGTAGCAAAGAACGTCTTTAAAGATTTGCATTTAAAAATTACTAGGATATTACTTACATAGTTTAAAACCAATGCGAATATTTTGTGAAACAGTATACGAACTAGAGGTGGGCGTAGCAGGCGATAATTTTAAAGTACCTATACCTATACTGTAAGTGGTGAAAAGCAAATTAATTAAGTAAGTAATCATACATATTTAAAACTTAAGGTATTGATAGTAGACTTTTCCGTATCGATGTTTGTAACGAATATTATAATATAAATAAATAAGTAAGTAAACAAATTATCACCTCTTCAATATCCAAATCCAAGTACTGAAGACTTTCAACTGATTCCAAGTCAGAGTCTAGCAAAGACTGAACAGACGGTGTTTTTAATAAATCCATCATCTATTAGGTCAGGTAATGATCTGTGGAATAAAGCGTGTATTAATTAATATTAGAGTCTGCAACTAAAACAAAACATGAAATGCTTACTTCTGAAAATTTACTTTTAGGAGTATTTCCTTGTTTTACGAGATCCTCAAGATCAGTAACTTGTAACCAATAAATATTGGAATTTATTTAATTTTCCAGTACATATTACTTGAAACATAAACATTTGTAATTAATAGTTTACTCAAAATAAAATTATGACGGAACATCAATCAAAATTCAAGATCAAGATTAAATTGATAATAATGACATATATGTGATTTGACATGCCACTGACAACTACTGACAAGTGACAACTAACACCGACCGTCAGCTGAAAGCATTACGATATTTTTATTGTCTATGGCTGATAGTGAAGAGCTTAATTAACCCCCGACGCAAAAAGAGGGGTGTTATAAGTTTCACCGCTATGTGTGTGTGTCTGTCTGTCTGTCTGTCTGTCTGTCTGTCTGTGGCACCGTAGCGCCCAAACGGGTGAACCGATTTAAATGCGGTTTTTTTTAATTGAAAGCAGGGTTTCTCTCGATTGTTCTTAGACATAATTCATCAAAATCGGTTCAGCCGTTTCAAGGTTATCAGCTCTTTTGTGTTAGCTACCGTTGCAATTTTAGACGTCTATGGGTATTAACTTTACCTAAAAACATACGTGTGTCTTAAAATTTCAAACATCCATGTGTGTAAAATTAATAAGCAACATTATGGTGTATTTGGTCTGATGCGGCCAAGATATCTAGCAGACTAAACCACTCTTGGAAAAATAACAGCAGATATGTCGTGTTTGTATTCATTTTAACCAGCATTTTATTCTGCACACAATGCACTGATGGCAACAAGGTGAGCTGATGCTGCAGCCAGGCTATCCAGCACACCAGTAGGTAGACTCTTGACAAAATAATAGCAGATACAGCTTGGCAAAAAAGTGTAGAAACGGAACTACATTTTTGTCTGTTGGCAACATTTCCAAAATAATGACATCTCTTAATAAACAAAGTTCATAATTTCGTAAAATTTTAATTTCGACCACCAAACGTTGATTAATAAAGGTAAAAAGTGAAGAATAATGAATAAAACCATTCGGAGTGCTGGCAGAGAGGTTATTTATAAGGTGTACAGGCGATGCCGGGTGGAACTTGAGGCCAAAACTATTCTTTATGAACTTCACAATGTTTACCAAAGAACCGCTGATAAGACGGGTATGTAAGAGTTTGTTTTGTAAATTTTAGTTGAATCAAGTGTTAATTGATGAATACAAAGCTATATTAATTTGCTTGCATAAGGAATAACTAGAAATTTGAAACAATAAATGTCGAGCACATAGGTTATGTTTACATTTTTCCTGCATTACTCTGTTATAGCGCGCTGAGACAAGTTGATACTTTGGTGACTTGACTTTTAATTTTAGAAAATTAAATTTCTACGTAAATTATACTTTAGGTGCGATATCAAGGGAGAGAATTATTTGTTCTAGCGTTTGCATTAGAAATGTAAAAGACGTTGTCGTGCCATAGTCTAAATCTATTATAGAATTCAGGGAAATCTGATATCGTTCTAAGCAAAATCGTGCTGGAAGGAGATAAATAAAAGGGTATTTTCTACAACCGGCTTATTAACAGTATGTGATAAAAATGTTTTACTTTTAATATTGTTAGGGATAAATGAAATATTTCGTCTTTACAGGAAGCAGCTGAACGTACATTCCAATCTATTACTGAGGAGGATTGGAAGAACTCGTGCTAACATGTAATAAAAATAGAAAAGGATTACTGGAAAAAAAATAATTATGAACGAGGACATAGAGTGATTAGTAATAAATCTAGAAGATGATTGCAGCATCACCACTAAACCCGAACATGACAGATGAGTTTGCGGCCTACGTGTTCGGGGTAGAATATTTAGGGGAAGATTTACTAGAATAAAATATAGAAATTATGTTATACAATGTTTTCTTTTATTATAATTCCTAAACAACGTTGTGAACTCAGAAGTAGGTAGTTACCCAAATTGTTATTTTTAGGTAAGTAATCAGATGCGTGTCAAGAACACGTCCCTGTTAAATTACTTACTGATTTAAAAAAATAATACTTATTTAGTTTAATTTGTCTAAAAAACAGCTAAGTATCAAGACTAGGTTGGTACGCTATGCAGTAAAAACATACGTGTGTCTTAAAATTTCAAACATCCATGTGTGTAAAATTAATAAGCAACATTATGGTGTATTTGGTCTGATGCGGCCAAGATATCTAGCAGACTAAACCACTCTTGGAAAAATAACAGCAGATATGTCGTGTTTGGATTCATTTCAACCAGCATTTGTTTCTAAACACAATGCACTGATGGCAACAGGATGAGCTGATGTTGCAGCCAGGCTATCCAGCACCAGTAGGTAGACTCTTGACAAAATAATAGCAGATTTGTCGTGTTTGGATTCGTTTTAACCAGCATTTGACTCTACATACAATGCACTGAACAATTTTCTAAACTGTATACTCTTTAAAACAAAATAAATGCGTTTAAAAATATTAAAATAAAAATTAAATTACAAATTAAAAAAACACCGACCGCAAAAAAGTAAAACATTTAAAAAGTTAAAAATAACACTTTAGCCATGAAATTTTACATAACGTCGGGGTACCGTTGAAATAAGTACAAGCTTGGCAAAAAAGAGTGTGGAATAAATGAGGTCGCTAGTATCGCGCATGTGACCACCCTGAATAGTACGACTTAATAGGTTTGATACTTGTTACTTTTTCCCAAAGCTAAGTGGGTGGTTCTGTCTGTCGGATGCTACGCAAACACCATGGAAGGCTTCAATGTCCAGTATTAACACTATTAATAGTGGGCAAATGTACACATTTTTACATGTTGTTATACATAACAACATGTAAAAATGTATACGAAGCAAAAGAAGTATGTAAGAATGCATATGCATATGCTACGATTCTTACATACTTCTTTTGCTTCGTATGCGCTCTTTAGTTTCTGCCTACCAGCGTGGGAAAGAGGCGTGAGTTAATGTACCTATGTATGTTATAGTGGGCACTGAAGCCTTGCACGAAAGTGATGCATTAGGTATACACAGACAGATATAATCATGCCCTCAAGAGCAGTCTAACCGTAAGATTGTTAGGAATTAACGACAATAGTTTGTTTACAGGGATAATGAAAGAACACGTTTTTTTTCGTTTTATTTCAATACCAAAAAATTAATCAGACGAATTGAACACACGACCATCAAATACTCGATCCCGGAAAAGCTCACATGTTGGCTAGAGCTTCCTGCAACTTCTGAAACACTAGTATTTTCTAATTCTGATAAATCACTGCTACTGTCATCTGTGAGATTTATTACTGTCATGATATTATTTTTCTATTTTCATTACAATATCCTTGCATGACTTTTTCCAATCTTAGTAATGTTTGCAAATGCTTGTTCAGCAGCTACCTTTAAAAACAAAAAATAATCATAAACAATGATTCTAACATGGCAAATTTAAATAGGTACCTATGTATAAACTAGGCTACATACCTTTTAAATATCAATGGATCCAACATTGATTGAAGCAATTTAATGTTTTGCAATGCCCCTTAATGATTCAATTAGATTCACGTCACAATGATAAGGTGGTAACTTTCTTCAAGCGACCTTTGAAGTTTTCCCGGTGTTTAAAAATATCTTATTTTTTACCTTCCTTAAACATTTTTCTTACTGCGTTGACAGATTTACCTAAAACAAAAAGATGCGGTACTTTATTATTAATTCCCTATTATTTATCTTCAAGTATCAAATATGGGTATACGAGGCTCTTCAAACTACAAAACATAACCTTAAATTTCAATTTCTGTAAACAAGACAAATAGCTACTTAAATCTGTATATCAACAAAACTACGCATTGAAAACATTTAGAAAAACTTATTTAATGTACAATGATTTAATTAGGGTAGATAAATACCTGTCCTAGTGGCAGTTCTTCGATAAACATTCCCGATATCGGACAAAACTTGTCCCGCTTCAGATTTGGCCAAACACCACAAAAAGACGAGGTAAATCACTGCTCTGATACAACTACGAATGGTTTTATTAACTTTTAATCGTTAATTTTGCAACGAAACTTAATAATTTTGTTAAATCTATGAAAAACGACGAGGATTTACGCACTTTTGACACATGATGTACTAGCACTAGACAAATAAATCAATGTTGCCACAATCATCCACTTTTAGTTTCAACTGTCACCGCGTCAGACTCTTTTTTGCCAAGCTGTACCTACATATCTACAAGACTAGGAACATTCCTTACTTAAGCGGTACCCCGACATGAAGTAAAATTTCATGGCTAAAGTGTTATTTTTAACTTTCTAAATGTTTTACTTTTTTGCGGTCGGGGTTTTTTTTTTGTTTTTTAATTTTTAGTATACAAAACTTTATAATAGTTAACAAAACTTCAAAAGTTGTATTTTATTCTGATTTATTCCCCGCCAGCAGCAACAGGGTATTTATTTATATTCTGTGATTTTGTCTATTGGTGATTTTGTTTGTGGTTGCTGTGCTCTAGCTCGAATTATAGCTTAGACTATATTATTATCTAAGAACTAAAGTGTGCTTATTAATTTGGATCCGGATATTCCGGGGATGAGAAAAGTGTATTTCGATGTACAAATACCGAATTTAACTGAGTCATACTTCCGTTTCTCGTAAATACCAGTCTCGGCAGTCTCTAACAGAAAGTAATTGTGTGTGTGTTGTAAAGGGTAGCAACTAGCAAACTTGACGGACTATCGTGTCGCCGTCGCCATTTTGTAAAAGGTCAACCAGCACAAATTATTTTATCATTTTATTTAATACTTCAAATTCCATTACTTTCTCTTGTTGTGAATTATAACTACGCTAAGTAAATATTTTAAATCATTATGACGGAAAACAGCTCCAAAGAACCTCCGATACAAACTGTAAGTGGTCTACCACCTAATCATAATCCATGGCTCTACAATATGTACCACCAATACAATGGATATCACGGTGGTATGTATACACCATATTATAACCAGTATTTCAACCAAATGGTCAACAACGGAGGATTTCCCAATAATCCTAATCAATTTCATCAAAACAAGGAACAGAAGCTGGATCTTAGTCATCCACAATTCTCTAAGCCGCCGCCAACCACTCCTTTGCTTGGAATGTCCCCCCTTGACACAAATCGTCCCTTTTTTAACCAACCAATCAGGTTTAATCTCAATAACATAAGGAAACCTGCACCTATAGTTCTTAACGAAAATCCACTACTTTCAAACAATAATGGTCCTAAAAAGAAACGCAAGAAGATGAACAACAGGTTTAATGAAGATAGACCGGAGGGCTTAAGTGATGTTCAACCTCCGCTTCCAGACCATCCTCCTCCACTGCCTCCGCTCCCTCCCCCAGATATCCCTAAGCCTCCCCCTCCACCACTTGATGTGCCATTGCCACCTCCATTGGCAACTGAAGATATACCTCAACCACCAGAATCAGAAAAGCTCAATGTGATCAAAACTGAAAATGTAGAAGATGAAGAAAGTATTCAAAATAATAATTCTTCAAACTTTTTCAAATCAACATCTACTGGCTCATGGCCTGAAAGCTTGGAAAGATATATCAAACGATGCTACGAAAAATGTAAATCGGGTTTTGATCGTGATCAAATTGATATATGTCTAAAAGGAAGAATTACAGCTGCTGCCAATAAAGATGAAATATGGACTAGGAATTGGGATGAAGAACCTATTCCAAGTGTTCATAGTGAAAGAAATAATTTGGCAGTTAAACCTGTTCGTGGTACTTTAAATTTGTATCAAAAATTAGAAAACGCTGTTGAGCTTCCCAAAAATAGGGGCCCATTAGGTACTAGGAGCTTTACCAATCATAAGAACTCTCCACAGCGTAGAAGGCGCCCAAGCTCTAGAAGCAAATCTAGGTCAAGGAGTCCACCTAGAAAAAGGCTGAGGTAAGTTATCTTAATACACTTCCCAATTTTAGTTTGCAAATTGCAGATACTGTTTTAGGTTGTATGTTGTTTGTGAATTTTTATTTGAATATATTTATGAAATATATTTCAAATATTAAACATGAGCAACATCATGTGTGGCCTAATATAAAGAAACATAAATAAATTGAACAATAGATGTCCCATTTTAAAAATTCAAAGTCTTCTAGTTAAAAAAAAATTCAAAGTAGTAAATTTGAATGAACTACAGTTTGGTCTATTAATCCTAATACATCTAATAACAAATACAAAATTATATAATAATTCAAAGTTAATACTAATTGAGTTAAGTGTGAATTACACTTTAAAAATAACTACCAAGTACACTAACATGTGGTATTAATACCACATGTCAGAAGAAAACACATAAAAAATATCCCTCAATTTACACAATAACATTTTTTCCTTAACAACCAAAAACTATATAAACAAACTTAACTTTGTAGTCTTAAAAAATATAATAATATCTATGAAAATGGACTACCTAAGTATGGAACCATTGTTAGGTGAATCTGACATGCTCTTTTCAGGCTAAATTGCTTGTCCAATTAAAAACTCATTTAAATTTTTATAGAAAATATTGGGCCTTTGTGATATTTTTGTTTTAATTTCAGTGCTTCTTCTGTTTCTGGTGATGAGGTTGAAGACAAAAAAAATACCAAGGGCAAAGGACGTCAGAAAGTAAAAGATAGACTATCTTTAGATCAAAAGAAAATAGATAAAGTATATCAAAAAAATGGAAACAAAAAGAAACCTTCATTTGATCAATTTGTAGTTGAAGATTTTCAGGGTAATGCTGAGAAACTCCTCAAACGAGCTGAGAGATTTGGTAATATTGTAACTAATGTACCTTCCATAGCAAGCTCTTTGCAGGGTGGAATCAAGAAACAGGAACCAACAGCAAGAAGGTCCATTATTCAAGATTGTGAAGGCGATTATGAAATCAATAATATGCACATAGTAGGTACTTCCTCAGACATAGAAAAGTCATTCCTGAGACTAACTAAAGCACCAGAGCCATGTGAAGTCCGGCCTGTGCCAGTTTTAAGAAATTCTCTCAAAAATGTCAAAGAGCGATGGATAGACAGGCAAGATTACAGATATGCATGTGATCAATTGAAATCAATCAGGCAAGATTTAACAGTAAGTATCTGTGCCATTATAGATTACTATTTCCCTAAGCTTTCCTGGGTACCTATTACCTTGTCTACATTGATACTGATTTTTATAATAGATTCATAATTATGTCATATAACATTACCAGTTTCAAATACTACTATTTTTTAAGTCTGTTCTTTAGCTACATGATCCTGATGATCATGAACAAAAATAGCCTCCGTTTCCAGAATATAAAACTATATTGCAATAAAACCTTGATTGCATTAACTTCAGTCTTATGCTATTTGGTTATTGATGTTATTGTAAAATCAACTCAGAAGTCATACAATTAAAGTTTATTTTATTGACAAACATAGGCCTAGCATACCTTGCTTGGTTGACCAAGGAGGCTAGATGCGTTTTTATAAAAAATATGTAAAATCATTTTGTTTTGTTTGCCACACATACTATACCACATGTTTTATTTAGCCACATGTTTTATGAAACTAATATTACATCTATTTTGTGCAAATTTCTGCAATATGTTTCAATATTTATAATTACGCTAAAATAATGTTGTTTTGTTTCTCCAGGTACAAGGGATTCGCGATAATTTCACTGTTGAAGTTTATGAAACGCATGCACGTATTGCTCTAGAAAAAGGCGATCATGAAGAGTTCAATCAATGCCAGACACAACTTAAAATGCTGTATAGTGAATTGCCTGACAGTAAATCAAATGCTCCGGAATTTACAGCATACAGGATACTGTATTACATATTCACAAAAAATACTTTAGGTACTTATGTTTATTTGTTTTAGTAATAAGTTCTAAAAAAGAACTTAATAGGTAGTAAGGTTTGTTTGGTTGATAATAATTAAATAATTATCCTCTTTTAAAAATATGGATAAAGCTACTGTGTTTCCACAAAACATAAAATTACATGTGATACAGTGTGACTCAAACAATAAAAACCTATCCTGTTGAGTAACAGTGTGACTGGTTAGGATTTTTTTACCCATCCAGTCACACTGTGACATGTTACAGTTTGACTTGTAAGGAACAATTGCAACTAATTTGTAGTTTATGCACCACGGGGATAACAGTGTCTTATGTCACAGGTGCCATATTCAATTGCGAGCATAACAAACAATAGGATCAAAGCTACTCTTTCAAAATTTGTGAAAAAAAAAACTAAGGGGTGATGTGGTAGGTGAAGATAATATGTATTTATTCCGGTTTATTTTTCAGATTTAACAACAATTTTTCAGTTTCTTTCAAAAGAAGATAGAGAAAATGAGTGTATTAAACATGCACTCCAAACAAGATGTGCTTGGGCCACAGGAAATCTGCATAAATTTTTCTTGCTATATAAAACAGCACCTTTAATGGCCGGATATCTCATGGACTGGTTTGTTGATCGAGAACGCAAGCAGTACCTGAAATACATCATAAAGTCGTACGTCCTTTATTTTATAATCATACTTCATTTTAATTTTGATTTGGTGCTGAGTTTTATCTTAAAGTTACAAACATTTAAAGCATTGCATTAGAAATCTAAGACTTTGCAGGCTTACGGCGTGTCTAATAAATTACTTGCACTACCTCGAGTCCTGTGTTCGTATTTGATAAGAACTATATCTAGAGTGTGGTTCATTACATATTTGGGTATTTCAGCTATCTATTAGGTTTGGTTTCCGCACATTGTCCCGAATTAGACTGGGTAGTATTTTGCTATAACACCCTCCTAAAATAGGAAGAGCCATAGGTTCACAGACACCAAAGCCGTGTGTTAATTAAACATGACGTAAAAACGAAAAACTAAGAAAAACAATCTTAGATTTGAATTCTACTTTTAAAGCTTCGGTGCATGGAGCGATATTTACCCACAATCACCGAGCCAGGTGTGAAGGAACGTTAATTTTATTTTATGTTGAAACTTGTGGTCTCATAAGGTAAGGTAAGGTACGTTACGAGACCACAAGTATCAACATGATAGCCACATAGACTGTACAGCGAGCAAACAAACTTTCAGGTGGACGCAAGATGAATCATTTGACCGGTAGATTGCCAATCATTGGCAATCCACTGATCGATCGCGATAAATATTATGATCGCGTAGTCCTATTATGTTATTTTTACAACCTCTCGGTCACCTCACTAAATCTAGCGGTCATAAATCCGTAGCTATTGAGAAACCCGGTTCTTTATATTTAATCTGATCTTGCCTTTACCATTCTCTGCAACTCGTAGTTATGGGAAGGGGCGCAATTATTCAAGAAACCGTTGTTAGTTTGTTACGTATATTAGGTCTATGAGACACAACATTTAAACTAATTAGGTACTGATTAAAACCACAAAAACAATTGTCATATATTAAACCGGAATTAAGCCACTACAAAAGAAAAAAAATAAAAACTGGCTATTATCCGATGCGTTGAAATAAGATAAACTAAAATAGAAACAGGTTGTTTTCAGTTTCGGTAAAGGATTTTTGACTCGCAGTTGCGTTGCGAGCTTGAATAAATATCGCTTGCTCCATATAGTTCTTATTTTTTTTTCTCTGTATGAAGTTTGCGTAATAATAATGAACCATGTGACTTTTTAGTTGTGGAATATTTATTATTTAAAGTGCCAACTGCTATAATAGGAACTCGAACCATCGAATAGTTTCCACTTACAATAAGGGAAAGCACGATGGGCATTTGCGTTTCCAACATAGAAACATACCGTTTCCACTAACACTAGGCAACACTTAAATGTAACAAAAAAATGTTGCGGTTGCAATAATTTTCACATTTAAGTCTCGCTTAGAATTGGTGAAAACGGGAGCATCGGCCGTCTACGAAACCGAGGTTTTGTAACTGGTTTCCGAAAAAGGCCTTTTTATACTTCTACGTAACTGGTTTCCGTGAAACGTAACTGGCAGATGGAATAATGGAAAGTGCACATACCACGTGATGTGTTGTAGCTTTGAGACATTATTTTAATTGTATTATCATATAATCTTTGTATCATGACATTTATACTGTGGAGCCGTGGAAGAGATTATCAAATATATTTGGGTTTTTCAATAAAACATTGAAATGTACTGAACTAATTGCACTAATATCTGTATGTTTTATTAATATTTAGTACCTACCTACAAAAGAAAACAATTCATAGTAGGTAGATATAGGATTTTTCTATAAAATAATATAATACTAGAACCTTAAAACTACAAGGCATGTGAAATCACACACATCTGTATCAGAAAATTTGGAATAGGGTTTATGTAGTCTACACTTCTATGGTACGAAAGTCAGTTGCCCATCGTTCTTTAAAAAACATTTGGCGTCGTACTATCGTGTAATGGATGGTGTAGCATAAATGCAATTACCTCTGCTTTTTTCATAACTACAAAGTAACGAAAACTGCAAATCCAAAAGTAAAAGTATGCAGTACTATGTTAGTGTCATGGAAGCTACCGCAATCGTGTGTATCTACACAATAACAGCGGGAAAAGCTACAGTATTGCGAATACAATAACAGGAACTGTTGAATGTGCTGCTCGTACTGTGTAACCAGGCCTAAATATTAAGCTATCATACTATCTTCCAATTGCATAATATTAAAAATGTACAATGTTTTTTTGTAGTCTTTACACCATCCATTACACAAAGTATAACCAGGGAATCTAAAGGTTTGGCATTCATATCATTTACAATACCTATGATATTACTTCGCCAGCATTGCTGGTCGTGTTTTATTAACTTTTACTTTATATGCGCAGCTACAGACAAAGTGTTCCTGTGGACTACATCATTCGAGAGTTGGCGTTCGATTCAAGCTCTAAGGCAATTGAATTCTTAAATCAATACCCACTTTCTTATACTGACAGCGATCAATCTACATTAGATTGCAAGGCCAGTGTTCCAGCTCTTCCAGGCATATAATATTCCGTATTTGATATGCGTCGTAGTTTATTAGAGTGTTGTTGCGTGGTGATGTAACAAGCTGCACTCCGTTGCTGCGTGCCAGTCAGCCAGTGGTTATCATCGCTCAACATTATTAACATCTTAATTTTAAGCGCTTTGCTAGGATGAGAAGACTCTATGAAAAACCGCATATCAGTTGCACAGCTAAAATGGAATGAACATGGAAGACATTGCAAGGGAGAAGAACTACGGGAAATAAATGCAACACTTCTATTCGAGGAATAAAGTGGGATTGTATAAACATTAAATTTTTTAGTGTGAAGTGATAAAAAGACTTGCAAAAGACTATTTGTACATAACTACTGAAAGGACCTAAGTGTTAACGTTATTTTATATGGTTTTTTGTAAATATCGTAATTTTAATAATGTTGTCCTAAGTATTTCAAGTTTCATCTCTTTTAATAATTATGAAAATATTTTAAAAGCACGCTTACCGATAATACCGGGTTTTAACCAATCTATTTGAGAGATAGCTAATAAATAATTTTAGTCGTATTTGTTTTTTTTTACTGATCTCCCCCTACAATCGCCTATAGGTGGTTCTTTATAAAGAATCAAACCAGTTCTCTTTTCATTTTGGTCGTAATTTAATTAATTCTAAAGCATATTGATTGTTGCTTTTCCTATGTCATGCTTCCTGGCGAAACTACCTTGCCCTTAACGACTGCTCGGGCTAAACTTTCCTTTCACTATTATAGCCCTTTCCTGTGATGGACTACCAGAAAACTGCTCGTGCCAACCCTTTAGTAGATCCTCTAACGTGAAATATCTTGGTATTGAAATTGATAATCTTCTATCCTGGAAGAAACAAATAAATGGATTGACTGGTAGGGTGAGAAAACTCATGACAATTTGCGAAATAGTGCGGATTTCAATATATTACGAATGGTTTATTTCTCGTTGTGCCAGTCAATACTATCTTTTGGCATAACCATATGGGGAGGAGCGCCAAAAACGGTAGTTTTTAACCCCCGACGCAAAGAGGGGTGTTATAAGTTTCACCGCTATGTGTGTGTCTGTCTGTCTGTGGCACCGTAGTGCCCAAACGGGTGAACCGATTTAGATGCGGTTTTTTTTATTTGAAAGCAGGGTTTCTTGCGATGGTTCTTAGACATAATTCATCAAAATCGGTTCAGCCGTTTCAAGGTTATCAGCTCTTGTGTTAGCTACCGTTGCTATTTTAGACGTCTATGGGCATTACTTTACTTAAAAACATACGTGTGTCTTAAAATTTCAAACTCCCATGTTTGTAATATTAATAAGCAACGTTATGGTGCACTTGGTCTGATGCAGCCAGGATATCTAGCAGACTTATACACTCTTGGGAAAATAACAGCAGATAGTGTGCGTTCGCGCAGCGGAATGTTGTTGAATTTAAAGATTTTAATTATGCAGATATTTAGTGTATGGCGTCGTATAATTGTGTATGGTATAAAAAAATTTGTGCACGCAGCCATTGTGGAGAAATTCACCAAAAACTGATTCCGCTGGGCGAACATTGTCCTGGCGGAACTTTTTTTAATCCATAAACTTTAGAAGAAAAGATATGTGTCCAAAAATTTGTGTGTATTTGCGTGTAATTGTGTATGTATGAATAAAATTAGTGCATGCATAAACTTCGGAGAAATTCAAGTTTCCGCTACGCGAACGTTTGGCCATTAGCTAGTTTTCATATAAAGCGCTTAGATATAGAGCTGTAGATTTTTACATACGTTGTTTTGAATTTGTTTAAGTACTTACCTATATTTGTTTAAAAAACAGATTTAGAAAAAATCGTAGGGCTTAAAGGTAAAGGATGTACCTACGTCAAAACGTTCCTGGTCCTGCCACTTTGAAGTCAATGTGGCAGGACTTCCTGGAAGAGCTACTCAGAGGCAGGTAATTTACGCCCGAAGACTTAGTACACATACTACATACAGGTTGGGATTTTTTAATGCCACCTGCCTGCGTAGCATGAACACCGAAGAAACGGTCTTTGTCGTGTCTCGGAAGAAAAGAAATTAAGTGTTCATGCTGCGCAGGCAGGTGTATTGAAAGAAATTTGACAGATTGAGGTTCCTGTCTATATAATCTGTCACTTTGCCGATTCGTCTGTAGACAAAGGCCGTTTCTTCGGTGTTCAATGTGTTCATGCTACGCAGGCTGGAGGGAAAGTACTCTTATTACTGTAGGTACAATATATAGACAATTTTATTCAAAGAAAACATTCCTTTCTTTTTGAAAAGAAACAAAACTGCATTCAATTATTTTAGAAAATTCGCTTGCCACACCCGGACTTTGAACCGGCTAAATTCTGTAAAAATAACATCCTGTACTTTTATTGCATCGATCGTTAGGGTCAATTCTGTACCTTCAGTGAAAAGTGATACATGTCGACCTAGATCGGTTTTTATATTCTCTGATTAAACTTATTAAAAAAAAATTAACTTAATTTCTATCTTATCCCCGTTGTTATACGATTAAAAATGAAAAAGTTTTTTTTGTGTACATTGATATAACTAAGCAATTTTTATTGAAATTATTGTGTAAAATAATACTTTTTGATTCATACCAAAGTGCTCCGAACCGATCTTTATATTTCTGAAATGTATTTTAATACGACTCGAGTTACCACATCTTACACGAACCGAAAGCTTTTACTTCAATTAATCCAAAGTGATACAAATGAAATCCTATATCCTATATCTAGTGAAAAGTGTTACATTAATCCTTGTTCTTCTTAAAATTTTAAACTCAGACAACATATCCAACATCAAGAAGTTCGATATTGTCAAATTCACCGATATGATTTACAATTTTTACTATAATTTTACACAGCTAAGTAATTTCTTTAGCAAATGACATAAAATGCAGGTACAAGTTGCTGTTATCACAGCTTACCTAAGCTATAATTTTTAATTATCTCTGCACACCGGATTAGCCTCGCTTGTTTTGTTCCGACACTTATGGAGATGATGTGACAGTCCCGGTATTTAATTGAGCTTTTGAATTGTCTCTATCGGTTTGACGGTTGTTTTTGGATTGTTCATGAATTTAGTTGGAGATATTGAACAGTAGGCTAGTTTTAGACATATTTGCAACAATGTGATAGTACGATATTATTTAGAAAAGTTATCATCTAAAGATTTATACAAATAAATAAAATATTCCACAACTTTCACACAGCGCCATCTAGTCCTAAACTAAGCAGCAGGTGTAGCCATATAACAAATTCTATTTCTATTCTATTTGTCAAAGGATGAGGCGACAATAGAAAGAAAATGGCGTATATGGAATCAGCTGTTTGTCAACTGTCAAGTGTATTTCATTTTCAGCCATAATAACTTAGACTATATACCTCTAGACGTAGCCCAATTTACAGTGTCAAGTGAGGAAGTGAGACGCAATAATACAAAGTTCGTAGGAAAATTGAGACAAAGCATCGTATCTTCTGTCCCTTACGGCGTGCCGGATTTTTGCATGGCTAACTTTTGAATGTTAGCCAAACAAAGTGCTGTCACTGTCACGTATATTATTATGCTCGATTTAATTTAAGTTTTCGGATGGTTTTTGCAATGTTTGTAATAGTTTAAGTCATTTAATGAGAAATAGACTACATTAGATAAGTGTTTAGTGTATGGTGAATACGCTACGATGGGAGGATGCAGTATAATAGGCTGTAAAAGCCGCTCAGAAAAGGCCAATAACAAAATCTCTTTTCATTCGTAAGTATTCAATACTGTTTGTGTTATTGTATGATTATTGAATTTATACATTTGTGCGCTTTTATTGTCATGGCTTTCAGACCAAAATATGGAAGATTTCTTAAAGTAAACTTGATTTCTTAAATCACATAACCTAGGAATACTTACTTACAGTGTTGCTACACGTTTCAAATCTTTTCCCTTAACTGTCAGGCCTGATGTTCAAAAGGTAGGCATAATAATCAAATAAATCTATGGTGGCTAAACACACAAATTTGTGGGCGAACCCTTATTTTTAAGTTTAAGTGAACATGTGTACGAACGAACAGAGCCCTTTCGACAATCATTAAGTTTTACTCTTGAAGGCAATCGCGTAGGTACTTAAAGATATTTGGAAGTAAGAATTCATTTTATAAATAAATGTTAAGTATAAACAAAAAATTAGATATTTTCAAAATAAGTTGGTTTTGTCTAAAGGACAATAGTTATTATACAGCAATGTCAATGTCACACTGGATGTCAGCCATACCTCAATATATTTTAATGATAAATAACACGCAAAAAAATAATGTAGTGTTCTTCTAAAGAGTTACTTCTATGTACACACATCAAGCTTCACCTGGTAGTAGTGTATTTTATTTGTGAGAATCAAGGTAAGATTGAAAGTAGGTATTTTACGTGAAATTATATTTTCTCACACATGGATACTTCTACACTCTTATTACCACGTTGAATACGTAAATTATAATTTACAATAGTGCTAAAATTGGGTAGTTCCACTTTGCCCCACCAAGCCCGCCACCCTGGTGTGGCAAAGTGGACTGCCTAAAATTTTGCAGTGGAATATGCCCCACTATTCTGATTTGATGGGGCGGATAACACTAGCATAAACACTTTGTGGATTCTGCCCCACTAGGGTTGGCACCTCAGGATTTGTGTATGAAGGTTAACATGTATTTTTACATTTGTTTGTAAAAAAAATAAATGTAACCACTGACGTTAGGATTTGACAAGTCTGAGACAAGCAAACGTAAATCTAAATACATCAAAATGGTTATTTAAACAGTGTATTAAGGTTCTACTTTTGTAAAAAACTGTCACATATTAAATCTTCCTGGATTTAATTAAATACATTATATAGTTTTGCTGTATTTATTCAATTTAGTCTGACATAGCTGTGACATTTGCTATTTGTATTCCATTTACGTTCCGATCCATCCGTTGCAAACATTAAATGATTTAAAAATATATTTAGATGTTTGCCCAGAAATTGATACATTATCACTGTTGATAACTATTAAATAACAAAAAACGAAGAATAATGTACGAGAACACTATTAAATATAGTATTTACGATTTCTTTTAATAATTATTATTTAAATTATCCCTTTAGTAATAGTGTTCTCGTACATTATTCTTCGTTTTTTGTTATTTAATAGTTATCAACAGTGATAATGTATCAATTTCTGGGCAAACATCTAAATATATTTTTAAATCATTTAATGTTTGCAACGGATGGATCGGAACGTAAATGGAATACAAATAGCAAATGTCACAGCTATGTCAGACTAAATTGAATAAATACAGCAAAACTATATAATGTATTTAATTAAATCCAGGAAGATTTAATATGTGACAGTTTTTTACAAAAGTAGAACCTTAATACACTGTTTAAATAACCATTTTGATGTATTTAGATTTACGTTTGCTTGTCTCAGACTTGTCAAATCCTAACGTCAGTGGTTACATTTATTTTTTTTACAAACAAATGTAAAAATACATGTTAACCTTCATACACAAATCCTGAGGTGCCAACCCTAGTGGGGCAGAATCCACAAAGTGTTTATGCTAGTGTTATCCGCCCCATCAAATCAGAATAGTGGGGCATATTCCACTGCAAAATTTTAGGCAGTCCACTTTGCCACACCAGGGTGGCGGGCTTGGTGGGGCAAAGTGGAACTACCCCTAAAATTGGAACCCGCAGTTAAGTAGAATTTTGGTCGTATTTTGGGACTTTATTAAGGAATAGCAACACTGAACTTTTATATTGCTGTCGCATGTGCGGCCACGCGGTAGCTCGATCTAGAGGTATATTATCTAAGTATATCACATAACCTAGGAATACTTACTTACAGTGTTGCTACACGTTTCAAATCTTTTCCCTTAACTGTCAGGCCTAATGTTCAAAAGGTAGGCATAATAATCAAATAAATCTATGGTGGCTAAACACACAAATTTGTGGGCGAACCCTTATTTTTAAGTTTAAGTGAACATGTGTACGAACGAACAGAGCCCTTTCGACAATCATTAAGTTTTACTCTTGAAGGCAATCGCGTAGGTACTTAAAGATATTTGGAAGTAAGAATTAATTTTATAAATAAATGTTAAGTATAAACAAAAAATTCGATATTTTCAAAATAAGTTGGTTTTGTCTAAAGGACAATAGTTATTATACAGCAATGTCAATGTCACACTGGATGTCAGCCATACCTTTTAATGATAAATAACACGCGAAAAAATAATGTAGTGTTCTTCTAAAGAGTTACTTCTATGTACACACATCAAGCTTCACCTGGTAGTAGTGTATTTTATTTGTGAGAATCAAGGTAAGATTGAAAGTAGGCATTTTACGTGAAATTATATTTTCTCACACATGGATACTTCTACACTCTTATTACCACGTTGAATACGTAAATTATAATTTACAATAGTGCTAAAATTGGAACCCGCAGTTAAGTAGAATTTTGGTCGTATTTTGGGACTTTTTTAAGGAATAGCAACACTGAACTTTTATATTGCTGTCGCATGTGCGGCCACGCGGTAGCTCGATCTAGAGGTATATTATTTAAGCATATTACAAATTCTACTCGTTAACACTTGACAGTTGACAAACAGCTGATTCCATATACGCCATTAAATAACTTGACCGTTAATTCGAAGCTTAATAGATTGAGATAGCACTTCAGTTTCCGCCTATTTCCCCTCTCTTTCTACCCTATATTCCCTTCTCTTTCGCACATCCATCCCCTCTCTCGTTCACCACCAGGTGGGCTCGTGGCTGATGCGCCCGAGTCTCTTGCTCATTGGCGTTTTAGTTCCCGCCGCGTTCGGTTCGACCGCGAACCATCTTAATATTTCCCCAAAATTATAGTTACTGTTTCTAATAACGAGTAAGTGCCAGACCGAGTGCAGTTGTTTACGTAAGTTTTTGAACATAAAATATTTAAACTACTTAACAGCTTTGCTGTTCGATTTGTTTCTACCCACATATTTGACAATATTTTCTTTATGTGGATAAATTTAAATTTTTATGATGTAGATTTTATTCTATAAGACTTTAACCTACCCTACAGATTTTTGTGTAATTAATGAAGTCGCATAAGAGTGTTATTTCGTATTACTAGGATGGAAGGCAGGGCAATACCTTCTGAAACCAATCCGGGTGATGTGCCAGTTACTCCGGGCCCATCACGCCGCCGATCGAGCAGTTCTTCCTCTAGTAGCTCAAGTAGCACATCATCAAGCTCTAGTTCTTCAAGAAAATCAGTAGGCCGTAAACGAAAACGTTCACGCCGCTACCGTCATAAGAAATCAAAACGTTCGAGGCGTTCTAAGAACCTTAGGGTTAAACAACTGTCTAAGGAGGTAGAGGAGCTTCGTAACTTACTGGGGCGTAATAATAATAATGGTACACACTCTTATCCAATAGATTTTTGTAATGAGTCCTGTATTGATTTAAATGACAGTCGCGAATTATTTTGTGATAACGATATTAATGAGGGTAGCAGTGAAGCCACAAAAGAGTTTTCGTTTGATATTCAGACCAAGCTTAAGGAACCGTCAGTTCCTAAAGCACCTAGTGATTTTTTAAATACCCTAAATAGTGTTCAGCATTTTGATAATAGTGACTGGTGTGACGTTCGTTACGCCGATACGCAAAAATTATATAGCCATTCACCAGGATTCGTAGATTTGGAGATTAATGATGAAATTAAAGCTTATGAGTCTGCGCGTCATTTAGCTCAAGCAGATAAGGCGTACGCTGCCCAAACTTTCTGTTTATTAAAACTTAGGGAGGTTATTCAAGATTCAATAAAAAACTTCTTAACCTGGGCAAGAGACGAACGAGAATTGTGCTTCGATACTTTACAAGAGAAAGTTGTTGAAATTTTTCTTAAAGGCGATGTACATAAGGTGTCATCCGACCTCCTACAATTACTTTGTGGCCATAGAGCTGAAATTATTCAGATGCGACGCGACGCTATCTTAAAATTTATTCGCGACCCTCTTGTTAAATCATCCTTACGAAAAATACCCCCCTCTTGCCAGAACCTTTTTAATGCAGAAGCTTTTACAACTACACTTGAAAAAATCGGTGGTGTTAGGAAAGCATTCTTGCCAGTAAACACGGCTAATGACGGCTCTACCAATCAAGCTGGATCTAGTAAAGCTGTATTTAACAACCGCCCTCCGCAGGGGGCGGTGCGTTACAACAAGCATACGCAAGGTACTGTACCCGGATGCTGCCATGCTCACGCTGCACATCCAGTTTATAACGCTCCTCCGCAGGGGAGCTATCATTCACAATGTCCTCAGGGATATAAAGATAACAATTCAAATCGACGAGGAGCCTCCAACACAAGAGGTTCCTTTCGACCCCGATCCGGCCGCTATGATCGATCAGGCAATAGCCAATTCAAAAACACTCGAAATCAGAACGTGTCCAGTAGCGCTTCTAAAAATGATCAGTTTAAAAAACGAAGGACCTGACTCGACTCAGTCGAGCACAGAGTTCAGAGCAGGCCAGCTGACCCGCTTTGCCCATCGTTGGGAATACTTGAGAGCTCCACGGTTCATTATAAAAATGATAAATGGCTATCGAATACCATTTCTTCGAAGACCTCCACTAATTGTACCAAATGTTACAAACAGTGCCTTCAATACTCCGACATCAAAACAAATGTCGATTCTTGTAAACCAAATGAAAGCACAGGGCGTTCTCGAAAATGCAGAGTCATCCCCGAGCTTCTTATCGACGATGTTTTTGGTACCAAAAGGCGATGGCTCCGTCCGTCCAATTTTCAACTTGAAAGCGCTAAACGAGTTTGTTCTTACAGATCGATTCAAGCTGATAAACATTTTTCGAATACCAGATTTTCTTCAGCCACGCGATTGGCTTTGCAAGATAGACCTATCCCAGGCCTATTTTCATTTGGCCATCTGTCAGTCCCAACGACGGTTTCTCAGATTAATTTACGACGGAGAATTACTCCAAATGTCATGTCTTCCATTTGGGCTGAGCACGGCTCCAAAGGTTTTTGCGTCCTTAACCAATTGGATCGCTCAAACATTACGAGAAGAAGGCATACGCTTGATTGTGTACTTAGACGATTTTTTAATAGCCCATCAGGATATTGTCCTTCTCAAATCACAGGTTCAAGTAGTGTTGCAACGTCTACAGTTCTTAGGTTGGCAGATCAACTTTCAAAAGTCCGTGCTAACGCCTCAAAAGAACCTGGTTTACTTAGGTATTCATTGGGACCCCTGGCTCAATCAAAAACGTCTTCCGCCAGACAAATATCAGGGCCTTCTAGCCAAATTGTCACGCATGCGGGGGGACACCAAAGTAGTATTAAAAGACTTGCAACGCCTTGTAGGCCTTCTGAACTTTGCCAGTTTTGTAGTTCCAAACGGCAGGCTGAATCACCGGAGTTTGCTGGATTTCCTAAACTCAGTTCCAAAGTCCTCAAAAAACCTACATCCCTTAACAGCAGACGCACAGAAAAATTTAGTATGGTGGATGCAAAACTACCAAGCCTCGTCACCAATTCACATTGCACCACCAAATCATTTCCTTACAACAGATGCCTCGGATATAGCATGGGGCGCACAGTTGGACAGTCAGTCAATGTCAGGACCTTGGAGCAGGCAGGAGGCTGGGTTGCACTGCAACCAAAAAGAAATGCTGGCAATTCTAAAAGTCTTACAAGGTCACTGTCAGCTCCTGCGATGCTCCACAGTACTTGTACAGTGCGACAACAAGACTGTAGTAGCTTACTTGCGCAACGAGGGGGGGACAGTATCCAAACCTCTGATGAGTATTACAAAGAGGGTGTTCGAGGTACTGAACCAGCACAGTATCGTTCTAAAAGTTTTTCATTTACCAGGAAAATTCAACATTCTGGCCGATCCTCTTTCTCGGGGTCGGGCTGCTGTAGAATGGCACTTAATACCTCGATGCACAGAGGTAATATTTCGGAAATTCGGTATCCCAGTAATAGACCTTTTTGCCTCAGAAACTGCTCATGTCGTTGCCAACTATGTTTCGGTGGACTTAAACGACAAACAAGCTATTTATCACGATGCGTTTTCAATGAACTGGAACTACCAGCTCGCATGGGTGTTCCCACCACCTTGTCTAGTTCCAAGAGTACTAGCACATCTCAATCAGGCGACCGGAATTTACCTATTGGTGGTTCCTCAGTGGGATCGAGTTTTCTGGAGGGGAGACCTGAAGACTCGAGCAATAGGTCCTCCTTTCACCATATGGAACCTCGACCATTGTTTAGTGAACACGGTAACCGGCCTTCCACCTCCCAGAGTCCAAGATATAAGTCTACAGGTATGGAAATGTGGGGGTGGGATCAAAACTTAAGAAACTGGAATTTAGATCAAATTAAATTATTAGAATCTTCCTGGAGGCCATCAACTCGCAAAACCTACAAAGCCGCTTGGTCACGATGGTTAAAATGGGCAGAAAAACATAAAATTAACCCAGTTAATCCCGAAGGATCTGTTATGGCACAGTTTTTAGCGGATTTATATTTAATTGAAAAATTGTCATACAATACAATACTCCTGCACAAATCTGTAGTTTCTACCTTGTGTAATGCGGATTCAGGAAGCCTATTAAGTTCCCATACTTTAGTAAAGCATGTTCTTAAATCAATTGCTCTCAAACAGCCGGTAACAAGCAAACCTCCTATCTGGAATATTGATGACCTATTGTCTCATTTAGCTAATAGTTCCATAGACCCCAACAATATTTTCGCAACATCTAGGCATACAGCCGCATTACTACTCCTTTGTTCAGGTAGACGGGTTCACGATTTAACTCTCCTCTGTACCGACTCTGATCACTTAATTATGTCGGATGACAGTGTAATTGTTTGGCCAGTTTTTGGTTCCAAAACCGATTCTACTACACATAGACAATCCGGTTGGAAATTGCTAAAAAATCCTGATAACAGGAACCTAGATCCTGTTTATTGGATTCGTCAGACTATTGATTTACTCGAAAATAGGCGCATTTCAGCTAAATGTCACAATTTATTTGTGAATATAAGGGGTCAAGCTAAACCTGCTTCTCGAGCTGTTATTGCAGGATGGATTAGATCTCTCCTATTAGAAGCCAAAATAATAGCCACTCCTGGCAGTTTTCGGTCTGCAGTAGCATCAAAGAATTGGTCAGAAAATCTCCCAATTGATGCCATCTTGGCTAAAGGTAATTGGAAAGTTGAAAATACTTTCATGAAATTCTATAAACGTCAAATTAAGCCGGCTGCCACGGTTTCCGGTAATACCATAACAAATTTGTTTGATCCTTTAAATTAAATGATTAAGAAATTGTATCTCACAATAATCCACGATTATGTAACCTTATAATTTCATAACTAAATTGTTTCAATAATTTTAATGGTTATTATGATCTATAAGTTCTCTAAGTTTTATTTCCCTTATTGAATGGTAAATTGTTTAATTGTCAAAAGATTTATTTTGTTTGTTTTTGTTTTATTTTGGAGATTTATAAGTTTTTCTTATTTTTAATTTACCTCATGAATGGTAAACTGGCGATGGTTATTGTGTTTATTTTGTTTATGTAATAAAAGTAGGTTTATACGCACATCTATGTTTTTGTTCTATTTGAAGAAATAGTAAACCACTTTATAACACCCTTTTGTATCAGTTCACAGACTTCTAATTTATTTTCTTTCACATTGGCGTTCTCCACCACCAGGCGACAACAAACACGTCTCAATCTATTAAGCTTCGAATTAACGGTCAAGTTATTTAATAGCAGCGTTTTTCCTGAAATAAAACGCTTATTAAATATACTTACCTAAATTCGAAGCTTAACTTAATTCCTGCCTGTTGATTTTCAACACAATGAGCAAGAGACTCGGGCGCATCAGCCACGAGCCCACCTGGTGGTGAACGAGAGAGGGGATGGATGTGCGAAAGAGAAGGGAATATAGGGTAGAAAGAGAGGGGAAATAGGCGGAAACTGAAGTGCTATCTCAATCTATTAAGCTTCGAATTTAGGTAAGTATATTTAATAAGCGTTTTATTTCAGGAAAAACGCTGCTATTTTCTTTCTATTGTCGCCTCATCCTTTACGATAATAGAAATTGAATTTGTAATATGGCTAGAATCTGCAGAGCTTGTGTTATGAGTACTAGACAACCGATAATACTACATATACATTTCTAAATTCATACATATTATAGATACATGAAACACAGAATTAATGGTCGTGCTCATCACATAAACATGTGTCTTGGGTGAGGATCAAACCCATAGAAATCTAAATAATAGATCAAACCTATATATATCCAGCATAGCAGTCAGGACCACTAACCCCTAGACCAACAGGCCAGTCGTAAATTTTATTGTGTTTACATACATACATACATAAACTCACGCCTTTCCCCATGGGGGTAGGCAGAAACTACAGAGCGCCATATGCTACGATTCTTACATACTTCTCTTGCTTCGTTTACATTCATACATGTTGTCATACACACACGCCGGTTGCGAGTACTACGCACCTGACCTTTCTGAAGAACCTCACCAATAAGGTCTATGTATGTCCTTCTTGGGCGTCCCCTCCCGGCGTTCCCACTTACATCTGCCTTGTAAATACCTTTCGTTAGTCGTCTTCATCCATCTTTTCAACGTGACCAAACCATCTAAGCATACTCTTTTCAATTTTTGTTACAACATCTTCTTTTTATTTATTTTCTTCTCTAGCAACTGAGTTAGTTTCGATTATTTTGCCAGCGTCATGTGTGTTGACGGTCGTGTTATTAATGTGGTGAGCCGTCGAACATTGAACTTTGTGGTAGATAAATTTTAGTGGCTAAAAAAGGCAATTGTTTTTGCAATATTAAACGTGGTTATTTGTTCTGCATAATATAAATAACTAGTATATACATACATACACTCACGCCTTTTTCCCATGGTTTCCCATGGCATGGTAGGCAGAAACTACGCGCCATCTGCTACGATTCTTATACATTTCTTTTGCTTCATTTACATTTTTTTAATTTAGTTATTATTTTATTATGAAATTAACATAGTTTTACCCTTTCTGTGACAAAAACGTTTGAAAATACTTATTACTTGTTTCAATAAACACTTCGATGGAAACAAAATGTATCACAATCAATTCTAGCTTGTAGCATTAATCACTTACTAGTTTGAAAAATACATTGGTGTTAAGGGGTACAATTGAATATTTACGTAGGAATTTTAAATAAAACAATGAAAAAAGGTTGCTGATAATCAAAATGATCATATTAGTTTTACGACTTTTTCTCACAACAACTATTTGCAGGCAAAACATGCCAAAACACAAGCCTTATAACATTTTACACAAAACGGTAACTAAATGTGTAAAATAATTCATTTCATTATAGATTTAAATACACAAAAATAAGCAAAGAAAACTGTAGTGTACGGTGATATAACTGGCTATTTTTACTAATTACTTAAATTCCGTGCAAAATAATATATTCAAACCAAGCTCTTTATAATCTTTATAATATTATCTACACGTACCACATATCGTTTTTTATTTTAGAACGTTAGAAAAATAACGAGATTTTTTTAAATCTTTAACCTTAAATTACTCAAAACTATGATTTTTCACTTATATCACTTTTCACTGAAGGTACAGAATTATAAGGATGACAACCATATTTCTCATAATTCCGCACCAAAAGTTGAAAGAAAATCTTATTTGACTGTTAGTTTCATAAACACGAACAGGTTTATAAGTCCAGATTTCATGGTTTCCTTTTATTTAATTTATCAAGTTTGCTAGAGAGTTTTCATCCTTATAATATTGACCCTAACGAGTAACGATCGATGCAATAAAAGTACAGTATGTTATTTTTACAGATTTTTTGTGACAAAGGATAGAATGATGTTAAGAATAAGTCTTGAAAATATTGCCAGTATTAACTGTCCCTGTCGGACTGACTACACAGGCAGGCGTTTTAAATAAAAGAGAACTATAAAGGGATCGTTTTATATTACAGAAAAAACAATTTATGGAATGTATTTCTTACAACAAATTAAACATTAGGTACACCATACCATTATATTTAAAATCTAAACTAAAAATGAGGCAGGCATACTTTTCCCGCAAACAATTCGGATATCACAGTAATCCAGAGAGAGAGAACAAATAAGATGTATGATATACCAACTTGGTGGCTGTTTGGTAGCTGGTATGGTTGACCTCCTATTTCGTCTACATGGAATCCCATTGGAAATATGACGGCTGCTAGGCAAAAAACTACCACTAAAAAAGAAAAACATGATTTAATTTGTTACTACCTACTAGGTATTTCAATTATCAATAATGACCTATTAATTATTATTGATCTTAATGAAAACATGTGCATCTCGATAGTGTCCATTTTTTAAATCCTTGAAAAACGAAATAAGACTTAGATGTAGGGAAATGGCTAAAAGAAGTAAAAACAGTAGGTATTCTGCGCAAGTGTCTGGATTGAGGATCCAAGTTATTCGTAACAGTTTCAATTCACGTTTAAGAAATTCCTTCGAAGTCTATTTTGTTATTCAAGGATAAAAATTAGTAGGTAATGTAAATGACAAATTTTCATACTTGCTGCAAATCCAACCCATCGTGCATAAGGTATCACATTTCTGTCAAAATGACTGGATGCTAAGAGTATCACCGTAGTTGTTATGCATATGCATCCAATAAATATGCAAATTAAAGCAAGCAACCATTCAGGTTGTAAATCAGGGGTGTAACAGACTTGCGGCCGGTTGTACAGCGTAATGCAGGACCACATCAATCCAAGCCTTGTGTCACCTAAATATAAAAGAAAGAAGATTATGAGCTTAATATAAGAAAGAATCAGTACAATAATAGTATTCAAGTATGTACAGATACCAGCACATCAACCTACCATAAACTGTCAAGTTTTCCCAATTGAACATGACATGAACCTTATTCTGTTTGATATAAAGTAGAAAAACTATCAAAGAAATTTGATAATTTGGGGTAGATTGATGTGCTGGCCTCTGTACTACTAAAATGCCAGTTGGGTACACAGAGTAACCAAAGGGCATAAAGCCAGCTAGCCGGCGAAATTCAAATTATCTCGCGGTTTTCTTGTTCAAGGAGTTGTGTACTTCGGTAATTAAAAGTTGCTGTCGCGAATGACTTATCATTGTCTTAGAATTGCAAAGTCGTATTCAGATTTGAATATCGCGGACTAGCCGGCTGACTTTACCATATCCCTGAAAAGTATGCATGCATGTCTGATTTGTATTACTTAGACTAAAAAATTACGCCTGCGAAACCATTATCGTACAAAATATGTTGTTGCTAAATGTAGTTATTTTATCTTTGAAAGATGCATGGTTCTTGAGGGATAAGTCACTGGAGTGAAGGCTGGTGTACATCCTACTAATCTATACCTACTTATAATAAATCTGTAGAAGTAAAAATTTTGTACCTACAATGAAAATATAAAAAAAATAAACGGCAGAGGGTGTTTTAGACCGACACCGAACCCAAAAATGTGATTAATTTTTTTTTCGTCTGTCTGTCTGTCTGTATGTTCAGGCATCACGCAAAAACTACTGGTTCGATTACAATGAAATTTGGTATACTTATTTTTTAATATCCTGGGCACCACATTGGGTACTTTTTATCCCGGAAAAGTATATCCAATAAAAAACAAATTTAATTTTGCGGTTCGAGCCCTAGACCCGACTACTGTACCAAGCGCAAATAATAAGTTTGTCGAAGGTTACGTCACCCATAGTGGAGTTCACTATGGGGCGCTGCACACGGCAAATCACACGCTGCACTCGCCATACAATTCAATGCACACTACGAAGCTAATAAAATACATAATACTTATTATAAAACTGTAGAGAAGTCAATTCTGTACATTGAATATATCTTCAAAATTCATATTGGAGGTTGATTGGTGATCGATACTGATGCCAAACATGCAATCAGTACATTTTTTGTCTGTCTGTATATGTATGCATTGTTCAAAGACTACCAAAGGGAATTTAACCAAACTTGGTATGAATGTCATCAATACGCCTGGGCAGGTTGATCTTAGTCTCAGTTGTTTTTCACATGGTCTAGTTGAGGTCTAGTCAAGTTGTACTTCGCTCTTTCCCGGGTCAGTAGTTCCAGAAATCTGTATGAAGTACACACCGGTAGGGTCAACTTTGAATATAGTCTATCCGGAAGCTTTATGCTAAAATTATTACGTTGATATATCAATGCACAGCCCAAACCGCTGGTATTAGAGACATAAAATCTGAAGGGGTGCTCTTTGTGAAGAGTAAGTATCACTAAAAAACGATTTTTGTAAATATGTCACAAATTACCGTAAGATTTAAATATGCCCCATACAGTTACATTACACATGCTGCATTTACTGTGGCAATGACACACAACACCATAAGGCACTGTATGAAATTTTATAGTGACCCAAAATGTTTCATCAGTGACGGAATATAGTTCATCTATATGTTGTTGGCTAAGTATTTACATAAACATAATATTATGTATGTCCACAATAAAGACATACAGAGCCTTCGCAATCCATTTAAAATTTGGTACAGTAGCATGAGTTTGAATTTACTTAGTAGAGTTTAGAGTCAATGTCAGTCAGTTTAAGTCATAATTTAAATTTACACAGCACAAGCAGATAATGAGTCAAAAGAATGAATTTCTGGGTCACATTTTTTTTATTCATAATCCTTCAGCATTCAAAATCGGATAAAAATTAAGTGGAGTTTTTACTTTTATTAATTCAATAAATTCTTTTATTTTTTTTTTGACGTTTTATGCCTATTCTAAGCACCTCTAGTCTCAGTAAAATATTATTCAAGGTATTTGCCTGTTATCTGTGTAGTGCAAGCAATAATAACAAACAATTTAGCTACAACCAAGGTCGTACTGTGTAAGCATGCATTATTATAGTGCACTAAGTGGTACTTACCTCCAACTTCAGTAATTATCCAGTCAGGCATTGCAAGACTGACTATAGCAAAAACATCAGCTGCCATAAATAATGTTCCTGATATTACGGTTAGTTTATCCATGACGGAGATTAAGTGGATTTATTCTTATGAACCCCTTTCTATTCTTTACTGTTTTTCATATTGATTGAGTTGCGAATGGAAAAATACCCCAAGGTAGAATGTGTCTTTCTAAAGGGATAGCTAGCGACTCATATGGTTATTATGTTATTCTAACAGTATACAAGAGCTCACAAATTTTCCTACACAGAACAAATTAATAATTACTTTATCACTTCTTCATCATCTCTAACGTAAATACCACAAACTGTCCACAATATAAATAAAATAAAAACAGTAATAATTTTTGTTGACTACTTTGAGCTTTGACAGGTGAACTGTTTAGTGTTGCCAACTTATTATATTCTAAGCCCCGGTTTAGAATTTATAGATTGTTGTCTTTTTTTTTTTCTCTAATAGGACTTTGGACAATTTATTACTCATGTAGTTTTGAATTTCTTTTATCATAATTGTGTGTCTTTGATGAAATTTCCACACTTAAAATGTGTCTAAAGATTAAGCTTGAGAGTGGCTCTTTTATTGAACTGGACCCAGAAGACTAAGATTATTCAAAGGTATATAAGGAGCAGACAGAGCTATCTTAACATCAGACACGTATCCTTGCCTCAAATTGATTGATTTTTTTTGGGGAGCATCTTGCTGTCTTCCATAAAGAGGACGTGGACTGCTTAACCGGGCAATCCTGTGAACTCAAGATGACTAATAAATGGAGACCTCCGGCCAGGGAATAAAAACTAAGCGACTACGCTAAGGGCACCCCCTGTGGGGTACGGGCCTCGGCTTAGGGCGTGGCCGCGTCGCTGAGAGAGGACAGCAAGGACCGGCTAGATCTGAGTGATTATTACTTAGGGGCAACGTGTCTACAGGCTCAGATTGCGGACTGGCATGGGCAAGGGAAGTGGGGAGGGTGATTTACCGGGGCGTTGCGACGGGGTTCGACGGCTAGGCACGAAATCGGCTGTGGATTTTTTTTGAACCGTGTTCATTTATTAAATATCTTGGCCATATTCGTGACTGCTGATAGTAGGGATAATTAGATGTAGAGAGGGAACGAAGAGCATTGGCAGTTCGATGCAATATAATGCTTGTCCGTAGATTTGCTCGTTGCAAATGTGGAGTGAAACTAACGCTTTTCAAAGCATACTGCCAACCATTTTACTCGTGCAGTCTATGGACCAGCCATCAATGCTCTTCGGGTCCAATATAATAATGCGTTCAGGATGATGTTGGGGCTGCATTGCTTCGGGCATTGTTTGCTGATTTAGGCACTGATAGCTTCGCAGCGGTCAGGGGTAAAAGTGCCACTTTGTTGCTGCAGAGGGTTCTGGGCAGCGCTAACAGCCTCCTGAATGACATTGCGGGCAAATTTGATTTTAAATGGGTTGTCTTGTTTACATAATGTTTACTAACATTGTTTTTAAGTTACAATGTTTTTACAATTACGGAAATAAATTTATAATTATTATTGACTGGCGAAACTACGCGAAAAATAATTGTGCTAAAGAGGTTTAGTATGGAATGGATATTGCGAAAACTTCAGAATGGTTATTCCTAAAAGGGATGAATTGTCGCCCTTTTTTTGTTTCTAAACAATTGCATGATCTACTTTGTTTGTCTTTTCTAGTTTTGACCGAATTCTTACGATTGCACTAACATTTTCACCCGTGAAATATTATATAGGTAATTGTACGTACCTAATGTTGTATTCTTTGACCCTGTTTTTTTTTGCTGGATTCTAAGATCGTCAGAGATATTTTATTTTTAACTGACTACAGGAGGAGGTTCTCAATTCAATTGGTATTTTTTTGTAATGTATGTAGGTACACCGTTTACTCCGAGATTAATAATCCGATTTACGCGATTCTTTTTGAGTTTCGGAATAGTTGCTTTTTGGTCTTATAAAAATTAACATAGTTTGACCTGGTAGTTTTCATTTTATGAACATTTTTGGTATGGAGTTAGCCGAGACCCTGGATTAACACATAGGCTACTTCTTATCTCTGTATTCCCACGGGAACGGGACCTACGCGGGTGAAACCGCGGGACGTCTGCTAGTTTCTATAATATAATAGTACATTATGATATAAGTGCGGAAAGTTGATAATTACAGCCGAGGCAATATTGCTAGCCCGAGCCGCAGGCGAGGGCTACAAGAAAGCTGAGGCTGTAATTATCAAAGCGTATGTACATAGGATGTCATACGACGTTTTATAACATTTGCGAGGAAATAATTAAACTCGGACTGAAATTTTCAAATAAAAAACAGCAAAAAAAAAGCGCGTGGAATAAGTCAAAGGCACAAAAACAGCCTTCTTAATAAACAGTATTCCTAATAAAGTAAATTACTTAATATTTTTTTGTTTTTGTTACAAATGGTGGTAATTTATTGTCAAAATTAATTAAATTAACGAATTAAATGTTTCTTTTTTATATTTTATCTCCCAAAGTTATTTTTTATTCATAAAATGTTTACCACTTTTCTGTCATAAAAACTCTTTGCTAAGATTTTAAAAAAGGAACCGTTCTTTTTAACCCCCGGCGCAAAAAGAGGGGTGTTATTAGTCGGAGCATCTTGCAAACCGTGCGTTTTACATTACCATGACGCACTAGGGCGTAATGATATGCATAACGATACTGAATTTGGTGGATTAAGAGAACCTTTACGAGCAAATGTGATACAATATATTATTATCATAATTTCGGCATAATGACGTCCATCGTCGGTTAAAGGAACACTAGAACACTTTTAAGATAAAAAAAAAACAATGTTTGACTTCATCATCTGTATTGCATGTAAACAATTTGTGTTACACATATAGTAATAATATTACAAATAAGTTAATAATAGTAATAAGTATAATATTTTAGTCCATTAAACATGCCATTGTCGTTGTGTAGAAAAAGTATCCATTTTTTTATGTAATGGTACAGCTGGGAAAAAAAGCTAGCGCTCGTCGTAGATATTGTGAAAAATGCGATTTTACAGCCCTGAAGTTTAGCAAATGCATTCCTGCCATGGGGCAAACCTCCTTAAACAGTAGGTAAACAAAGCATTGACTTTGCCGCCCAATAGATCATAGTTTTATAACATTACCACAATACAAAATTGGTTTGGTACTTTGTTAGTATTTTGCATCTAGCAGTGAGTTTCTCATTTTGAGCTTAAATATAAATATAAGGATGTGTTTAGGCAGGTGCTGCAGTTGGGGCGTTAGATACAGTGTTGCTGGTTGCAGTAGAAACGGTATCATCCGGCTCTTGGATCTGCAACCACGGCATACGACGTTGCAGTTCTTGCCTGTAAAAAAGTGAAAATGGTTTGATTTATTTTGATGATGGACGGTTTTGTTAGGGCTACAACGAAGGGTTATGGAGACGTACGCACAGGTAGCCTACTTACTTGCAGTAAGTAGGTACACCTACGTTTTGCCGGTTATTTTTTTAAGTTTTATGTGGGAAATAGGCGGAGCGCCTATTGCCATCCACCGTAGGTATAGTCATTTAGATGGAAAAGACCCAATAACATTTCCTGTCCCGGGATTCGAATATGTCACCACATACTTAGCAGACGTAAGCCTGCAACCAGTAGACAAACGAGATAACACTGACAGTCGAACCCTATGGATTGGGTAAAAACTAGGCAGATGATGATTTAGTTTATGTACAGATGCCTCAACGCCAGCACAAAAAGTTTACACAAATTTTCTCAATTGAATATGAACCTTATTTTGTTTGAAATAAAGTTGAAAAATGATCAAAGAAATTTGACACATTGGGGTAACTTGACGTGCTGGCGTCTGTACTTAGATACCTACAGATTGCGTAGACAACGGCTTTTTACAGCCTCCATGTTTCTATAGATATTTTTTTAGGCAACTATACATATTATGTACCTGTACTTCGGATGACTGATGGCATAAACCCAAGGATCGATACAGGCCACAGCTTTGCATGCCACGGCTGGTATCATTGTGACCTGTAAAGAAAATGCTTAAAATTTGAAACATGAAAGGATACTACGCAGAAGGCGTTTCAATTTATCTATACTAATATTATAAAGAGGTAAATTTTGTTTGTAACTTTGTATGTAGGGGGTAATCCTCGGAACTAATGACCCAATTTTAAAAATTATTGCACTGGTGGAAAGCTACACTATTCCCGGATGACATAGGTTACTTCTTATCCCTGTAATCCCACGGGAACAGGAACTACGCGGGTAAAACCGCGTGACGTCTGCTAGTAGGTATAAGATAAAGGTTTACGGAAATTTATGTTCTTCGTGTGTGTAACAATGAGCTAAGAAGTCAATTTTTATTCTAATCAAAGTTTAACATCACACTCGGACATCTAGAGTCCGTGTCCCTCATTCCGGGATGGAATCCCCAATTGACCAGGGCTACTCTGGATTACCCATCACATAGACTATAGTGAAACTATTTGTTCAAGTTACTTAATCGGAACTTTCAACATCTTTGATTGCATTTAGGAAAGCTGCTAAGTAAGTAAATACCTACATATCATAATAATTATGGTTTTTATAGCGTAGGCTTGGTTTACCACTTTCCACAAAAGACTGAGTAGGTACTGCCTGGCAATTTTTTCCTATTTAGAAATATTTACCCCGGGCGTGAGAAGTTGTTGGTCTCCGAAAGCTCCTATAAGCGCCATGATACCGTAAGGAGTCCACGACGCTACAAACAAGAAGCACACAGTGAGAGCTGCCTTCGCTATCCGGATTTCGGCAGATTCTGCGCTCGCGTTCTGGTTCGCTCGAAGTGATTCCACATTCATCTTTTTGGCTTGTTCCCTGAAAATTACATTAATTTTAAAACACACAATAAACCCTTTACCACCCTTTATCACCTAAAGGTTGACTGGTAGAAAATGCCTATGGCATTAAGTCCGCCTCTGTACATTAGTGCGCTTGAAGTATTAAATAAATAAATAAATATAAATATACCCTTTACCTAGTATAAAATAACAGTAACATCACCTGTAATCCTCGAAGGGTTAGGCACAGGTGTACTGTAGCCAGTTACCAGTTATATTTAATTCCCATGTTATAGGGGGCGAGCCTATTGTCATCAATCTGGCACAAATCTAGACTCCACCGGCTACTACTGAGAAATTCTAGATGGAAAAACTCAATAACACTTTGCCTGGCCAGGGGATTGAACCCTAGACCTCGTGCTCAGCAGTAGGCTACTGCCAGTAGCGTAGTGCTTGCAACCACTAGACCAACCAACGAGGCAGTAAAAAAAGGTGTAGTACCTAGTGTAAAGTGTAAAATTATACTATTTAAAAAAGTACCTCAAAGCAGCTTCATGAGCAAACACCTGTTTTACAATTCCACTGTAAAAATAAATGATCATCGCCATTGGAAAAACGTAGCTACATGCGAAAATGCACGCGACGAATAACTTAGTGTCGAAAGTATTGGTCAAGTAATCGAAAGAACAAGACGTCAAGTAACCCTCTGAAAGAACAAAACAAAAAAAAAATTACAGTAGGAACATTTTGTATTAAAGCAAATCATAAAATAATAGGTATAAGAAGAACCAACCAGGAACATATCTGCCCCAAATCTTGAAGAGTGGAAGTAGAGCCCATGGTGTACTGTATATCCAGATACATGCTATCATCAGCAGAACTTTCCCACGAGACAATCGCCCGTCCAAAGGGCGAGTGATTGTGGAATGCCTGAAATGTAAAATAAAAAATAATTCGTAACGCACCTTTATTAGTCTAAGATCCCGTTAAGAACGACCTTCACCGAGCTGGTTAATGAATGAAACCTATTTTATATTTAATTTAATATGTCAATAAAAATATTTTATATGCCTACAAAAATTCAGTCCAGGATATTAATAATTAAAAAATGAATATATAAATTCACCGGTTTGGTTAATGGACAAATTCCATATAATTTTCGGTTGGTATGGAATTTGTCTGAAGTCTTAATTTTCATTTAATTGTCATTCATTAACCAGACCGGTGTAAGTTACTACTATCCATTTACCAGTTTATACCTGCCTACCCGAGAGTTTTGACGGGAAAAAAATAGACAACCTAACGTTTGCTTAAATTCTATGGACTTCATACTTTCGATTGGTAAGGAATTTGTCTATGAAATAATAAAAAAAAAAATATGCTGGACTGAATTTCTTTAAATTACCCAAATGTAATATATTTATTGACATATTAAATTACATATAAAATTTGTTTCATCCATTAACCAGCTCGGTGAAGGTCGTTCTTAACGGGATCCTATACTACATGGGTTTATTTTTCACCACCATATAAATATAAGAAGTCTTGATATGTAGGTATATCAAGACCCTTCCTTGCCCCGGAAAGCCGTTGGTCCCGGCTGTCATTTGTAGACCTATGACAGTCGTTACAGATAGTCAGAAGCCCGTAAGTCTGACAATCAGTTTAACCAGTTTACCTATCGTGTTTCCCAGTAACTGGGTTGTGGAGGTCCGTAGAACACTGGTATTCAGCTGCATCCCGTTAAACTGATAGCCGATCCCACCAAAGTCGGAAAAAGGCTTGACAGATGAGATGATGATTAAAAATAAATGAATATGTATGCATATACCTGTGTAAAGCCAGCTAAGTTATGAAAGTATTTATGTTTTACCTGTCATAGGCGATGCAAGCATTGGTCATGCCTGCACCGATGCCACTATACGCGCCCACCAACGCGAATAGTTGGCAGCCAACGGTTCCAGTAGCGAAGCCTCGCATTGCACTATTGTATATAAATAATGGAGCTTTCGCCATCATTATGAAGTCTAAAATAGCTAGTTGCAGAATTAAAAGGTTACTGGAGGTTCGTAAGCTTTTTGTTCTGAAAATACAAAACATGATTAATGAAAAAAATTATACCTTATACAAAATAATTATAAAAATAAAAACAAGTATCGGGTAAAACGGTTGCACAAAAAACATAGGTGAGAGGATGAAACAGAGGATTTGTACGTTATTATTTTAAATTGATAAGTTGTATTAATTTGGTTAAAATCGTAGTGTTTCCATGCAGCTAAAAATATTTAACCAACATGTAAACCTCAAAGATTCGTTTCAATTCACCCCTGTGTCTTTCACCCCGTTACACGGTAGAAGAAATGTGTTCAAACAATAATAATGAGACTAACGTGGAAAATATGAAAATAACTAGTCCATTTCCAACTAAAGCAGCCGCAGTAAAGAATATGTATAGAAGAGCAAGCGCCGTATGCGCGCTAGCCGGAGGCGCTGGGAACGACAGCCAGTGCTCCGGCACCATAGCCAAGTCTTCTCCCACCAGGCCCTCGCCCAGCATCACCACGCCACTCGGCCCTCCCGATCTGGACAATCATTAACCTAAAATAAAGAAGCTCCAGAGTAAACACACACATTAAATTGTTACTTAAAACATGACTTACTTGAATGGTGCAAAGTGTGCATCGTAGTAGGAATTTTCTGTTTGGTTATACATGTTGATTGAATGTTGGGAAGGAGTGAGCAGTCCTCGGTAGTGTGCCTGACTGCCCACTGCACTGACTGACTGCTGTCTGTTACAGCTCGCCCTTTGCTTTTATATGACACGTACCTAACCAGATTAAATGGATTATCGGCTGTGACACCTTTGATAGGATTAATAGAGATTTGGCTTACACAGGGGCAGAGATTTCTGTTCATGTAGTACGTAATGTGTTTAAAGCTCCTTTAATACGGATGTATGTTCTGTGTGTAGGGCATGAAGGAAGCCACACATCATCACCTACTGATGTTATTTTATAAAATACATGAATTTAAGTTTGAGTTAGTAAATGCATTTTTTTGGGAATTCTTGAGAGTTTATGGCTCTGTACCAGTATAGTAATCAATAAAGAAATCAAAAAATCAACAAACAACAAAAACTCAACCTCATTATCGAAAGAACAAGATTGTCATATTGATAACAAAATAGTAGATTTAACTCAATATACAGGTAACAAAAGGTGCACTTTTGAATTTATTAGAGTTCTAATAGCCTTTAAACTTGTCTATAATAAGCTTGTATTTTGAGTTGAATCTACCACTTCGTCATCAATATGGCGGTGTAATGAGTTTGAGCCCGTTGTACCGAATGCACAACTGACCTGCACCATCATGGTGCAGAGGAGACTAATTAGTTTCGTTTCCACCATTACACGGTACGGTTACGGTACAACGGGAGTTTCGAACTAACGTAACTAAGTACCATTATTAAAGTTTTTCAAAATAGCGTGCGTCGTATAAGTATAACGTCATTCGAATCTTAATTTCACTCCCCTTTTAACCACAATTAAATATTTTTATTTACCGGGTAATGCAAATAAAATGTAACCGTGGTTAAATAAGGGGAGTGATATTAATAGTTGAAAGACGATATTAAAACTCGAAAAATAAAAAAATGGTATTGGAAAAAAATGCCTTTTTGTACATTAAATGTTAGTCGAAGCAAGTCAAAACAAATATAACTACTTACTGCTAAAATGTTCGGTAGTTAAAAAATACGACTTAATCTCTCCTTCTGGTTTGATGTCCAAATTGCAATAGCTGCAGGGATTTTATTTGATTCGTTTATACAAATTGCAATAGCTGCAGGCCTTTTAATTGATTCGTTTATGTAATATACTAATGTATAACGTGTTTGATTACATCGTATATATGTGTAAGATATTTATGTCAGGCGATTACGTCTTGTCGAAACTACGAATTGTCCATATAAACACAATCGCACATTTAACACATAGGATAGTTTTTGTCCCGTTGCCGCTGGCAACAGCTAGTAATAAATAAATAAAACGAAATAAATAATCAACAATTTTAATAGACATCACAACAACCATTTGGATTGAGTACACATTGCTAGTTTTACAAAATAAGTACTAATTTACCTATGTATATACAAGAATACTGTACAATTACAGACCGTATAAAACGCTTTTAAAGTTTTATAATACAAAAGTACAATTAATATTTTCGCGGATCAGTCAGAACACGATTGAACAGTCCATTCTTTCGAGAAATACCCACCAGATTTTCCCAAGAGTTGGTTCAAGATGAAAACGTCTACATAGCATACAGAGTACAAAGTCAATTTTCACTCGTATTAAATACTCAAATCTGAGAACCGTTAAGTGTTGATACGTAATTTTACTGTCGTGGTTCATGACAAAAAGCTGATGATAATATTAACTGTCTTTCAAATCATGTATATAGACATTGTTTTAAATTCCTACTTTACAGTGTAGCCAGTATGCTGGAAATGCTGCAGTTATAGAATGCAGTGTATTTATTTTGCTTTGCATATTTTTGGCGTGGTTGGACCTTCCATGTAAAATGACACAACTACTTACAACAAAACTTTAAAGTACAGACGCCAGCACATCAAGCATCGTGCTGGCATCTGAACTATAATGTGTAATCCTTTGGGAAAAATAGGCGTGATATTATGTTATGTAATTTAAATTAAAAGGTTATTATCTAAGAAAATTAATTTATTGAAATGCTTTACCAAAGAGACGTTGCGCCAATTCCTTTGTTAGATAACATACTCAACCAAAATTGTTATAAATTCGACTCAAAAAAGGATGGTGAGTGAAGAATGGAAGCTTTAGTAAAATAAACAGCTCTTATGTAAGTCCAATATTTCCTTATTCTGTAAGAGAAATACACTATTAGTCTCTGCACCAATACGTAATATTAGTCTCTACAATGGTAGACTTGTATAAAATGCCTATGGTATTACGTCCGCTTCTGTATAGTGATGTATTCAATACATAAATACAGATTTTCAAATTGGTATAATTTAATACAAGGGAATCGGCGATACCACTAATACCTATGTTTTATTTTTAGATAAACTGTAGGTTCCCACTGAATTTGAATACTACTTATGTATTTACTCGTAACTCGCAATTAATTACATACATAATCATCGCCTTTTCCCATTCTACCCGGATGCATTAGAATACCATTATTTTACATGGAGTGTATGCCTATCTGACTTAGACAATTCAGTTACTGGGTAGCATGTTTTTCCGTGGTAAGACTGGTTGCTAGACTTTCGGACTTCTGACTAGGTACCCGTAACGACTTTACGATTACCTTCATATTGTCAGATAGGTATTAAAATAATTTTCCGTAAGCTCCATTTTTTTCCTATTCAGTTTGTTTGTTTCCTGTAGTTTTTATGATGACGGTGTCCAAGGCGAAGGAGTACTCTGTTAAATGTATATTTAAAATGATCAAGTGGGTAGACTTGCCTATACATATACGGTCAAAAAATTATCTAAATCTTGTAGAGATGCAAATCGCGCTATACCTTTTTCTTCGGATCCAAGTTCTTGTCATCGCATTTTATACCTACATTAACATCACATCAATAACACGTCTATATTCCTATCGACCGCAATCTTTCTCATTAACTTAATTAAAAAAGCAATCGTAAACTTCAGGTTAGGCCTTCAGCGAGTTTTCATAATGATAAGTAACTTATTATCTTTACATTAGTTTTTTTTTTAGAATTAATACAATTATAAAAGATAATCGATTTCCTCAAACATTGATTACGTAAAATACCTGTAGGAATCATATAGGTTTAAACTTTGGACGTAACAATAAAATTCAATGTAATAGAGTTCTTTATTCCAACTTTCCCACCCGTTTCCGTTTTTATCCTACCTAAATTTTTCTCCACGTTAATATTTTAACTTATTTGAATAACCTTTAACATAATATGCATCACACCGCATTATTGTTATCACCGTAATGTTGATAAACTGTGAACAAAACACTTCATTTACAATAAACGCATCAAAAAACGATATTTTAAAATCTATTGATGAGCATAAGCTGACGGCGTTTGTAATAATTCGGTGATCGATACATATTTTTACAAATTGAGCCATACAAATTATTACAAATTCGTACCCAAAACATAATAAATAAATATTCCACAACTTTTCACACATAGCTAAGCTAAGAGCTTGTGTTATGGGTACTAAACCGCTGATAAACATACTTATATATTTCTAAATACATACATGTTATAGACAAATTACACCCAGACACAGGACAAATGATCGTGCTCATCACACAAACATTTGTCCTGGGTGGGAATCGAACCCACGATCTCCGGCATGGCAGTCAGGGTCACTAACTACTAGACCAACAGGCCACACAATAAAAGAATAATAAAAGAATAATAATTATGCTGTTAGTAAAAATGTAGGTACGTAGTTACAAACTTCGTACCAATCGAAATAAGTATTTATTTTTTTAAATAGAAAAGATAATCAATTTATACGATAAGTTCATAAGTTTATGTGTGAAATACATGCACGTATTTATTGAATTCTTAAATAGTACCTTATTGGCTATACACACAAAATAAAATATGTAGTACAAATAACACATGTCATACGTGCTAGCCAGTATTATCCAATATAGTTTTCGAAATTTACTACGCCGTTTATTATTCGGTGCGTACAGACGCCAGAACATTAACCTACCCCAAACTGTCAATTGAATATAAACCTTATTCTATTTGAAATAAAGTTGAAAAATTATCGATAAAATTTGACTTATTAGGGTAACTTGATGTGTAGGTTCGGTACATAGAAAGCAAATTCACTGATCATATTATGATAGGTAAACAAAATATTTTATTCATCATTATCAGTTCATCATTTGCACCATCGAACTACGTTTCATCGAAAATCAATTCATAGTCTTAGTTCTAAGAATAACGCTTCATCGAATGTTTTAATACATTTAAGAATTTACTAACATATTTTCATTGTTTCCACAAATAACCTTTAAGGTTATCTGGAATAAGTGTTTATTACAATAGCTTCTTTGTTCTTATTTTAATAAATATATCCAGGGTTCATAAACATGCCTGGACTTTAAAAGAGACAGTGACTTCTGAGTTTCTTTCGGTGTTTATTCCCAGAGTAGTCAGATAGTGCAAAATACCAACCTCACCGTCTAATTAAAAAAATCACATAAAAGTATTTGTATGGACCTATAACTTTGGTATTTAGCTGAATAGTTACCTAAGGAATCTGGTTTTGGTGCCTATTGTTTATCTGGTCAGCCTATCTAGTTGTGGTTGTAATGCACTTTCTATGCATGACGACATATAAACAAAATTCGTTTGTCCGAACTTGAACTTCGTCGAAACGGTTGTTGAGTGGATTGTCGAAGAAAAGACTTTTCGAGGAAATGTAATGTAAAGTGTTTCACAGACTTAATATTCATTGCTAAAAATCTACATTTACGAAAAACAAAAATCGATTACCCGATTTTCTGTAAAATTATTACGCTTGTTAGTTTAATAATAACAACTAGGTTCTACTATCTCGCTATTGTTATACTTTTATATTCACGGTTATAATATTGGTTACTTGAATTTATAAAGGCTTGTTAACTAAGTTAGTGTGTTTGGGCAACAATGTATCGATCATGTTATGATGAATACTGATGTTACCTAGTATAATATTTATTGGTAAATAAATTACTTACTTAGTTATTAAAGTACCAGTAAAATTTTATACACTGTTTTGATCCACTCTGCTTCATTGCGATAGCTCATTTTCAAAATCCTAAATGTAAAAAGGTCCGAATGAGGGCAACTTAATTTTAAATTCAAAACTTGACCATTTAACACCCAAATATAAAAGGTAGGACGTAGTCGCCACATACTAGTTATATTTTGAGTATGTACAATATTGTTTTATTTACCAGTTACAATCATGATTTTATTAAATGTTTACAATATTACTAAGTGGAATTTTATTCATGCGATGCAATGACAATAATATACGTACCACATTCGTGTATAACGTTTTTATGGCATTATTATTGTAAAATTATGTGTTTTTTTATACGAAATTCGCTTTAATCAGTCTTTTAATTTAACAACGGATTATAAATTAAAATGGATTTAATTATTTAATTCATTATTGTATTAAGATCTTATTTAATAATTTACGACAAGTGCAAAACTTACAGTTGTAGCTATTTTTTGTAATATTTTTATGGATCAAAATACATATAGACGAGACCATCGTGTGCACCTGTGTTCACACGTATTGAATCAGATAGTTTTAAGTTAGGGTCCATGCACACGATATCTTTTCTACGCACAGATAATGCAATTTATTGTAACCGAGAACAGATAAGCGACATAGTCACAGCTAGTGTATGTACCTTGCAAGTTGCAGTGAGCTTTTGTGGAACTCATCGCTAAATAATTCGCGTCATCGATTGATCTTGTTAAGAGCCTATGCACAGAGAATCGTGTGCTCTAAAAAAGATCACACATCCATAACACCTTAACGCATTAGAAAACTAGGATTGGGTACGCAACGCTACGCGGTGCTACGAGGTGCTACGAGTTGTTACGAGGTGCTACGAATGGTTAATGACTATTAAAGGTATGTGCATGTAGCTAACGTTTAAGAAAAATGTTTAAAAGGCTATTACAACTGTGTTTTAAAAAGTTATTTTTTTGTTGAACATGACGTTTCCCACACTCATATTGGTAACCAGTTTAAACTCTAACAAATTAATACGTCTATACATCGTTTTAAAACATTCTAAATATCTCTTTTACTACGGCACCATAATATTTAGATTGAAAGACATATAATTCGCCAATTAATAGGCCTAAGTACATCTTTCTGGCTTATACGTTCGTGTAAATGTTCTTATCATAGGTAGGTACACCAATTATACTTACTTTACAATAGTGGGTCTAAAAAATAGATAATAACTGACGTCAATTTTATGAAGACGTATCAAAGACTCGTTGAGTAATGTACAGACGCCAGCACATCAACCTACCCGAAACTGTCAATTTTGAACCTATCAATTTTGAACCTTATACTTTAGCAATAAAACTGAAAATTTATTAAAGAAATTTGACAGATTGGAGTAGGTTGATATGCTGGCGTCTGTACATATGTTTGTACAATAAATTGTTATTTTTAAAGTAACTGAAAAAGTTGTATAATTCATACAAAATTGTATCAACATGGGTCGTCTGGTCTTATAGCATGTTGGAGAGCCTCGTCGGTACGAGACTGAGCTAGTTCTCATTGGTCAGAGGGAGAGGGATCTTCTGGGGATTGTGGCGAAGGCTCGATGGTGATGCAAGTCTCCGGTGGAGTGGTAGGGGAGTCCGGGACGGGTGACGTCACGACGAGATGCGGCGAGGGGGGCGGCGATGGCGACAAGGAGTTCGCGGGCGGAGCACTGCTCGCGCGCTCCTCTGGCTCCACACACAAATGCATCGTTTCTAAATTCTTTTTACTTACGTCTTCCTCTTCTGATCTAAAATGATATCATACAAACAGCCATTAAAGTCTGGCCACACGGATCGGGCCAGTGCTGTGCGCCTCGATTGTATTAACCTTTCAATCGTGTCAATTAGAGACACAATAGAAAGACAACGATATACCGATGAACATCGGTGTCCTCTTGGGGTTTAATGAAATGATCAGGAAGCCCCGCAACTTTACGCGCCAGTTTCCTTATTTGTATGATTTGTTTATTTCTGTACCTGCTGTATTTCGATTTTTCATCATCATCAGCATCATGTTGGGCATACAAACCATTTTTTGTATTTAATGTGTCTACTCTTGACGTCAATGTTGTCTTAAGGACAGAGATAAGGTCAACGCTGGAACGATAAGCTAACTAAAAGAAGCCCATTATTTATTGCTTTACTTCAAAACAATCACTTGAGCGATATTCACTTGAGTTCGGCATTGAAGGGGGAGTAGGACATTTTTACTTAAGACTCGAAAATAAAAAATGCAATCAGATTTAAAATAAGTAATTACCTGAACACGGATTCTTCTATATTATTTATGTTGTTAATACTGGTCACGGGTGTTGCTGAAAACAAGAAAAGACAGATATAAAACACACCAAAGAAGGATAATAAATCTCTTACTAGCAGTGACACCGTTTAAAAGGTAAGGTACTTGATCTCACAAAATCCGATCAGCACAATGCTATAACGTTCATATCATCTGCACATCTACGGCAACCCGACCACTATCATAGGACAGCAGGCTACAGTGATCCAAAATGATTGTTAGAAGCTTCATTGCACAGACTGGCCTGTTGGTCTAGTAGTTAGTGACCCTGACTGCTATTCCGGAGGTCGTGGGTTCGATTCCCACCCAGGACAAATGTTTGTGTGATGAGCACGATCATTTGTTCTGTGTCTGGGTGTAATTTATCTATAATATGTATGTATTAAGAAATATATAAGTATGTTTATCAGCTGTTAAGCTCTCAAGCTTAACTTGGGACTAAATGGCGTTGTGTGAAAAGTTGTGGAATATTTATTATTTATTATTGCAAGAACAAATCCCAAATCGTCGCACCGACTACTTATTGTATTCATGTGAGGTTCGTTTTCATAAGGACACCCGGTTATGCACTTAACTAAGTCTTCAATTTGAATAAAATAATCTACTAAATATTTGGCTAATAAGTTGAATGTCGCTTGCCCCTTTTGCACGAAGTTGTAAGATCCAGGTTAAGTATTAAGTAATGCGATACTTTCAATTCAATTCTACTTTCTCAGATTATCTTGGACATCACTCACATCGTTAAACGAAAACATTGTGAGCAAAGGTGGTCATGCTTTTTGTCTAAGAAAAAAGCTATGCCCTGCAGTAGAACAACAAAAAGCTGGTAAGCTGGCCAAATTATTATACCTAGTTGGAGAATTTTATTGAAGAGAAGATTGACACAACGTAAATTTTTAGTCTTTGTCGAACCTCTGAACGTTTATAACTTTTATATGTCATTGATTGTGGCAAGCGCTACTACGGAGTATTAGTTCTTGGGTTCGATCAGAATTTCGGGCCGGATCAGGCAGAGTTTCATTGAATTTTCTATCTGGTTTTCTTAGTATCAGGCCGAAGTCTGGATTTGTGCCCGATTGATGGAAATAGCCTCGCCCTCTATATGTAATAGGATTTATAGGGATTTAAACATAACTGGCAAAATGTGGGTGTACTTACTACTGGTATACCTCTAGTTAACCGTTTGGGGATAACAGGCGTGTTATGATTGAGTTCGTGACAAAGAGTGGCAGTTAAAACCATTCTAATTAAAACGGACAATTTGAGTTGGTAAATTTGCCATAAAATCAAGTTTCCTGACGGTGAAAAGATGATTTTTTAATACTAACGGTGTACAGTGTCATCTCTGAGGCGCTGCTGCCTCGCGAGCGGGCGGCGACGTGTGTTGTCGCGCACGCGCAGGGTGATGCCAGCGCAGGCGCCGCTACCGTGCAGGTCCAGCGCTAGAGACGACTGCGATCCGCACTCCGACTCAGCCACGCTGGCACTAACAAGTTAACAACTGACTAAGTAAATCGGCATTTAGATAATAAAGGGTTTCACCTTAAATACACCACGTGATTGGGTGCGAGGCTGTCATCATTAGCGTTGAATCCAAGTAGCTCCGTTTGTATGTAATCTCGCTTAGAAAATTACAAACAACACCCACACTCGCATTCGTTCATGATATAGATCTACCGCGCCGCCGCGCCGATGTGACGCTGAATATGTGTCAATACGAGTCGTACATCAGTGGTCGCAATTCACGTGTCTTGTGCCTGCGCGCGAGGGCGTAAATGGGGAGTTCATCTCTACACCATTGTTTTTAAACGATGCCATTCGCGCACGGACTCGTATTGATTATAATGCGAGTGTGTTGTTGTTCAAAATACAAAACTTAAGTTTTAAAGAATACTATAAAACTGCAAGTAAACGACAGGGCAGAACATTTTCAAAGCTAGGTTTTAAAGGGTAAGTATTACTAAGCAAAAATTATAAAAATAAATGAAGATATGAAAGATAGCCTTGGTGATGTACATGTATTGTGAACATTACCTAACGGCTGACTGCGGGGGCTCGTCTACGGAGAGTGCGTAGCGGCGCAGCGGCCGGCGCAGTGCACTGACTGGCATGGCGGCGCGGGCGCTCGCACTATGCAGGTCGGGCGCCGAGCCAAACCGAGCGCGAATCTTCCCTCTCTCTCCAGCAACTCTGTGTCACATACACTGACTGCCCTCATCATCGCCCTCGTCTTTTGTCAAGGATGTTGGAGTAGTAGTGGCGATTGTTTATCGCTATCTTACGGTCACGAGGCGCATGCTACCTGACTTTCGGTATTAGTAGCAGAAACGCAAATCTAATCCTAATCCTACCGCTCGTGTGTACTCGGCATTTCCACATGCTTCTGCGGATCTGTCTGTTTAGAACGTGATGTATGTTGGGCTGTATAAACATGGATGTAGGTTCTCGCTCCACCGAACGGTAAGCAATGACATGAATAGTTTAGTGAGCGTAGCTGAGGCGTTGAAGCGACAAATAGCTTGGCTGCGGGGCTGGGTGTCTACTGTCTGTCTTATTTTTATTCTTACAAACGACGAGTGCTTACTATTACCATTGTTTATTACGTTTTGAAAGAATTAAAAGAAATATATATTTCATTTTGTAATCATGTGGTATCTTTAAATTATTATATTGAATTCACATTTAACTTTGCATAGGTTAGAGTAAGCGCATGTCGCATTAGGTTGAGCGCGTACAGTTAAAACTTGCACTATTACTTGATAAAAATAAATTGGGCGGATATTGCAAACTATAGTTGGTGTTGGCGCATGTAAGTATGGCAATAGTAGTTATTCACCCTGTTTAATTTAATTTCACACAAAAATAACTAATGATCATTGTTGAAAACGATGTGAGCGATACTAATCTCCTTAAAATTAAAACATTGTCGTCGACATTTCTTTTCTATGTAAAACTCCTAGTTTATTGAGTGGATTCCTTATGCCATTTTCAGTAACATTAAACGACCAGTACAGTGAGTTATAAATATACAAGGACAATGTGTGTTTATTATTTTTTTTCAGTAAGCTAATTGAGAATCGTTTGAAGAAGCAATTAAAAAAATACAAAGCCCTGACTAGAGGAGTATAAATATAATCAAACGTTAGATGCCTAGTGTTATTGAAAACGTAACTAGGATATTTTTAGAAGGGCAGCCACCGCTATTGACATCTTACTTGCGACCAACTTGTATGTGTGATATGTGTTAAGCATCGTACTTGTGATGGCTGGGTCGGTGGTGCCTGTACGGCAGCGGCGCGAGCGGCAGCGCATGCGGCAGCGGCAGCACGTGGGGCAGGCGGTACACGCCGAGTGTGTCGAGCCGCGCGGGCGCACACGCCGCCGGCCCTCGCCTCGGCAACGGCCGTGGCATGGCCTGCGGACACGTGTTACCATTAAAAAAAGAGAGTAGCAGAATGTTGTATTGCACTCTATTCTAAATTAATTAACTTTTGAGATGATGAGATATACGTAAGAGTTCACAATCGCCCGTTTCGATTTTAACACAGCTAAGACGCTAAAATTGAAACCACTAAATATTTAAAAGTGCGGACATTTCAAAATGCAGACGCGTTATTTTAATTTTTTATTTGAAGTTTATATTTTCCATAAAGTTAAAAAGTGAGTACCTGCGGCCGCGCCGGTGTCACCTTTGCTGCGCTATCGCGTGCCTCAAATGTCATCACGCATGCTGCCACCACGATGAAACCTATAAACGTTAACAGATAAAATATTAAGTTTGAGTAAAATATTTTTTTTTTTGTTACAAATTAGTTAAAGTTAAAACTCATGTTAGAAATGTTGTCACATGTTATGAAAAGATCACGATAATACTTTTAAAGTTTCCCTGTTAACAAGTCTTACGCAAACGCGGGGTAAGAAAAGTTTTATAGTAAAAATAAAATTTTACATGTCCATTTTATGACTAGTAATTACGATATGCAAATCATTCCTTACACACGGTAGTATTAAATTTAATCCCCCTCAAGCGAGTGTACTTTGTTTTTAAAACTGGAGTTTAGAATAAGAAGTGAAATGCCTAAACAAAACATATTCGAAGCATAAGATTCTATACTCAACGCTTGGCAACGAAAAGCTCGTAGCCCGCAGCTGCTATTTGTCGGAGCTACGGAGCGTAGCTGCTACGACGGGGCGTAGCTGCTACGGGGCATTGTCGCTACGAAGCGGCGTAGCTGTTACGTGTCGTAGCTGCTACGGGGCGAAGTCGGTACGGAGCTATGGTAAGTGCTGTAATTTTCCACGGAGTATCTAAGCTGCGTAGGACTCTAACTGACATTTAGTATACATAAACTAGGGTTTTTTTGCCATGTAAGAGTACGCAGAAACCACTAAATGCCAGTTCAGACATTCAGTAGTTTCTGCGTGGCATAGCCTGTCCTAGGATACTTCTTTGCATCGTTTACGTTTACTAAATATTTCAAAATTATAAAGTTAGAAAGAAGAAAAAAAAAAGAAAAAAGCATTTGTTTGGCACGACACAGGCACACGATAATAAATAAAAGTAGGTAACAGAAGAAAATAATTAAACTAAAAAAATAAAGAATAGAAATAAACGTAACAAAGAATTATGTGCCTTGCGGCTGCGCCAAATAGGTCCAGTTCAGCAAAAATGCCAGACAACTAGTGCCTGACGCTGGTTTTCAACTGGACCTGAGATTGTGAGGTGTCACGGACGTAAAGCAGAGTGATAAGTACCTAAGCATGTGTTAGTGGGTGTCTGTGTGTATGTGTGTGTAAAAATAGTTAAATAATGTAGTTGTAGTGAACGGTGCAAACTCAATAAATATATTAAACAAGGAAAGAAAAAAACTATGTAAATAGATCAAATTTATTACAGATGTACCTATGCGAACTTATAGTGAAGCCTGCTCGAAGGGTCTTTGTTTTGAATGCTTTGTTAAGTCACAGTTTGTTAACGTTACAGATTGACGTACTATAGGTAGGTTCGGTTGATTGATTGGTTGATTGATTGTTCGACAGGTTACCTCCAAAGCCCATGACGATAGGTCCGGCGTAGGACAGGTTGTTGAGGTGGAATCCGCGCGCCTCGTCTTTCACAGAGACGGTGGAATTGCCGCGCACTTCTTGCGCCACCGACAGCGTGTCGGCGTAGTAGCCTGTAACAGTGTACAAGAAAACTTTTATTATTTAATTATTTGTTATTTTTTTAGAGCTAAGACAGTAGGGGATATTTGCAACGAAAAGGGTTTTTTAAAGAAAAATGATTCATAAAATTATATAGATCAACAATATTTAGTTGTGTAACTTTAAACTACCTATATAATATGTTTTAAAACATTCTAAATTGATGAAAATATGACGGCCTTTACGTCAAAATGTCAGGTTGACAGGGCCGTCGATTTCAACTTAGCGGAGCGTCATTGTCGATGGTGGCGCGGGCGACCATTGTCAACACACTTTTTAACGAGACAGCGCCCGCGCACCACGCTTGTGACGAGTCGCTCAGAATCTTCGCCATCACGCTATTTTAAGATTTAATTATGTTGATTTCGTGTAGTAGTGGACATCGTGATTCCTGTGATTACTGAATAAAAATACGTTTAGTGTGATCTGAAGTTACTTATTTTAATTTCCGCGCCCACCCACCTACATAATTAAGAAGACGAGTTCTGGTGAAGGGCCTACAAGCCGTCCTGTCTCTTCATGTATATATATACAGGGTGTCCCATTCAAATCGGTCAGTATGGGAAAGTCTGAAACTATAAGACATACGAAGATCTGTTCTGAGGAACCATATCATCGATTTTAATAACAAGAAGAACTGCATTCAAACATTTTAAAAAACATCTGTACTCCGTGCGGGAATCGAACCCAGTTATTTGGAAAAAACAACCTACACTATTTCTATTTAGATATCGATTGTGTAGCTCTTAAGCAGTAAATGTCTGTATGAAACATGATGTCTAAAATGAATAAAATGCATTGTTTCCACATACTTTAATTTATTTTAGTAGGTGCTCGGGTTTAGGTACATTTTGTATCTTCATGTGGTGAATTTGCGTTAAAATTGTCTCTTTGGATACTTTTAGGTCTACCACGATGTCATAGCTTGTTTTGTACACTTTATCCTTAACGTAACCCCACAAGAAATAGTCCAGAGGCGGTATTGCAAAAGGCGGTGGTCACTTCGAGCACCTTACTAAAATAAATTAAAGTATGTGGAAACAATGCATTTTATTCATTTTAGACATCATGTTTCCTACAGACATTTACTGCTTAAGACCTACACAATCGATATCTAAATAGAATTAGTGTAGGTTTTTTTTTCCAAATAACCGGGTTCGATTCCCGAACGGAGTACAGATGTTTATTAAAATGTATGAATGCAGTTTTTCTTGTTATTAAAATCGATAACATGGTTCCTCAGAACAGATCTTCGTATGTCTTATAGTTTCAGACTTTCCCATACTGACCGATTTGAATGAGACATCCTGTATAATTATTATTAAATACTACGTAAATGGAAGTGAAAACCATATAATTAATTTAACAACTCAGTCAAAGAGTTTACGGATTCCGACTGTAAAACAGCAATTAGAAAATGGATCGCAGCAACAACAATACCCGGGACGATTGAATAGAGCTCCATCAATAAGTAGGGACAACGCGAGAGACCGGAGCTCCAGCCGGAAGCGTCAGCCGTCACGTGCGCGGCAGGAAGCGCTGCCTACCCGCAACACATACATTGCATCACGAATATACACATGTATGTTTGCAACCCTACCGCTTTGTTGTTGACGGGTTACGTCGCCCGGAGCGGTAAAAAGACACGTATTGAAAACTTGACGAGGAAACATGTGTGGTACATAGTTATTTTTATTTATATCTACTAGCTGCGGCGGCTTCCTTCGCATAAAAAGCAACTTTTTCAAGATAAAATTTTATCCAAATCCGTTCAAAATAACTTTAAAGTTCATTTATTGTCCTAAGGGAATAAAGAATCTTTTGTTTTAATCCAACTAATGGTCTATCTATGTTATGTCTATGTTAGTTGTCTTATTTTCTGAAGTCGGAGTGTCCGAAAATTAACATTTTAGTTTTTTATTTTATAACGTGTGTTTCGTTGACTAACATTAGCTCTTTAGTATTTTTTTGTTACTAACATAAATTATGGATAAATGACTATGATTATTATCTTGTGCCAATTTTAATCCAGACCTGTTCAATGGTTGACGCGTGATTTAGTACTTAACAAACATCTTAAAATCTTCACAAACATTTACATTTAGTATATTAGTAGGATATTATTCTATTCGTATGGACTTTGGCTGTTAATCTTGTAATTATTAATTAATTAAATCGCTATTGCAAAGAAATCAGCCCGTAACGTAAAGTAATGGCGAAGTGAGCTGCTACCCCATCCTAAGGCTTGGAAGTGGCAGTTCATTTCACGCTCACTGTACCCTTCCTTTCGCAGGGTGATCTTACAGAACAGATCGGCTGGTTACATCAAGTGAGGTGTGTTGATTCTCCATTTCTTTAACCTATTTGACAATAGAATTAATGAACCTTTGCAGGATTTCTTAGTCTAATCTTTTTTTAACAGCTTTTTAGGCGACCAGTTAGTTAAATAAATAAATAAATATTCCACAACTTTTTCACACAATGCCATCTAGTGCCAAGCTAAGCTAAGAGCTTGTGTTATGGTTACTAAACAGCTGATAAACATACTTATATATTACTAAATTCATACATATTATAGACAAATTACACCCAGACACAGAACAAATGATCATGCTCATCATACAAACATTTGTCCTGGGTGGAAATGGAACCCACGACCTCCGATTATGACTTATTCACCTACTGCTATGTGTTAATCCCGAGATAGCTTGTTTCGAAGTCCGTGGAAACAGTCTTAGACAAAACACCTGCCAATTTACACTATTACCTCAACAATGAATTATTTCTACTTGACATGAAACTTAATCAACTCAACATCACGCCTGCATTTTCCAAAAAAAAACGCAGAAGTGTAATTATATTACAGTACTTACTCTCCCATTTCATCAGTATAATGTTTAAGCAATCGTGTTGTATAGCTATGATACGAGTAGGTTGTTTGATTAATCAAAACACTATTTATTTTATTTTATTTCACATTTCGGAGGTTGCTGGCTTTTTCAGAATCTTTTTTACTGTATATTTTAATTGATAAAATAAAACTTTAGTACTTAAGTACTTTATTTTAAATAAATATTTGGATTATATAAATTAAGGAGCATATCGAAAAGTAGTTTTAAATATAGTTTTTAAATACGTAAACTGACGCGTATCTATAATCTGAAACGGACCCAAATGGACAGAAGCACCCTTCGTTCGTATTGTTTACTGAGGTGCTCACGTAACGGAAGTGTACTGTCATCCTCTTTCATTTTTCCGCCAAAAATCTAAGTACGTCGTATTGAGTTCCGGGTAGTGGTGGGTGATATAAAGCCCTGATGCGCTATAGAAGCAAAAGCTTCTATGTATGAGATGTATGTTGAAAAGCCTGCCTCGATCGCTTCTTCGCTACGATGCAAATATGACGCGCCTCACTGCTGCTCCGGGTGCGGGTCAGCTCTGCTATTTACTGCGGTGTTTTGCGAGTAGGGTCACCATTTCGAAATTGTAAAATTCCTGACAAAATGCCAATAGTTCTAATTCTAACTTAACTTTTTATATAAGACCCTTAAAATAAATTTCGATAATGCGTAAGCAAGTTGGCCTAGTCATTCACAGACTAGAATTGTGGTTTTATCGCATAAATACAACAACAATACTTCGCAATACGTCAACAAATGGAATAAGATCGAGGTTTACTTCGATTACTTTATCAATAAAGCAGCACATTCGTTTTATACATGTGGAAGTGCCTGCCTTTATTTTTATTACCAACTATGTTGGTTTAACGTTTATCATTTATACTTTTCGCCAAGTGGTCAGCTCTGTATAAATATCACACAAGTATACAATTAGAATAATAGTAATAATAATGACAAATGTAAGACAAATGTTTGTGTGATGAGCACGATCATTTGTTCTGTGTCTGGGTGTAATTTATCTATAATATGTATGTATTTAGAAATATATAAGTATGTTTATCAGCTGTTTAGTACCCATAACACAAAGCTTAACTTGGGACTAAATGGTGTTGTGTGAAAAGTTGTGGAATATTTATTATTATTATTATTTATTAATAATATTACTATTTTTTATGTTTTTTAATGTTTTTTTTTTATTTTTGTATTTAAATATTTCAAAATATAATTTATATGTATGATAATGAAATAAAGGAAATAATAGTAATAAATTTATTACATAACTAAAATCTAAAATACAATAAAACTAATTAAAATAAACAAATATGTACACTTAAACTAACTACAAATTAAATAGTAAGAAAAAAAATCCAAAAACCCCCTTCCAGAAAAAACTTATTAGAATAACCTGTAGCAGTTTTAGATTATGTGTGTTACATGCTATTTTCTGATAAACCTACTATAAATGAAAATAAATTAAATTCAAGTATTGGGAAAAAAGTACGAGGCCACGAACACCAAGTTCTGTTTATTGATATAGTTTGCATAATAAGTTCGGTTGGAGTTCTACTAGGTATTGATTTCAATCAATTCTTTAACTTTTCCGTTCCGACAGCCAAGCCAGTTGTTTGTTTTAGAGTGCTTTAATTAAAAAAAATTACGGTGTGCAAATATATTCTAAAAATCAAAATCAAAAGTCTTAATTCAAATTAGGCTGAGAATCAGCATTTTCTTTAACGTCAATAGAAAATACTTAAGTTCATTCCCTAAAACGCCTATCCTTCACCACTTCCTAGTGTTTTTGCTGGGAACAAGAAGTGTCGGAACAAACTCCCCAGCAACACATCTGTCTGATTGATTCGTTCGAAGAACTTGGATCTATAGTTATAAGTTCGAAGTAATGTCTGTTAAGTTTTCCTAATTCATTTAATTAAATGAGAGAAAATGTTGTTACCTATTACAGCCATTGCAGCTCCCAGCAGCATCAACAACAAACCAGCTGACAGTGCTCGACATGCGTGCCATAAACACGTGGAACTCATCTTGCCCTTCACCACCTGAATACGAATAAGTAAATACATTAACATCTTATATTATATCGTAATAATCTGACCGTGGAAGTCGACAATTATTTTTCTCAATAGGCGTTATCGAACAGACGCCTGCACGTCAAGTTACACCTATGTATCAAACTTCTTTGATCATTTTTCAACTTTATGTTAAACAGAGTAATGTTCATGTTCAATTGGGAAAATTTGACACATTGGGCTAACTTGACGTGCTGGCGTCTGTACATACCTAACAAAATCATGTACAGAAGCAACCCCAATGTGTCAAAGTTCTTCGATAGTTTCTCAACTTTATAACAAACGAAATAGGGTTCATGTTCAATTGCGAAAATTTGACAGTGTGTGGAAGCTTGGTGTGGTGGCGTCTGTACCTGAGAAAGCGAACTTTTAAGCTTAAGGGAGTGATGATATAATTCTAGGATTGCTTTTTAGTTAAAAGTACAAGACATACCAAAATAAACTTTTGTTTTGTAGCATTTCGAGTACATTAAGTATTAATATATTATTTAATTGTAAGTATTCTTAGTCATGCGCTACAATGTATAATATTTGGTTACACTTTGCTTATAAAGTATTGGCATACTGAAACTGAAAACAATATGTGGAACGCGCGGATTTCACGCGCTTGTCACGTACTCGACACAAATTCAACGTCGACGTTGTCTCACGATTCACCAAAATAAATACGTAGGTACCTATGTATACATATTAGAATATTAACCAAATGTAGATTGGAGCTCTTGTAATGTTGTGATCAGTGGACATAGTCATAAACGAGCAAATCAACTCGCTTTATGATCAAAACATACTGTATGACTGACTATATAATGTTTATCTCCATGAACATATCTGCATATTTTTTCGTATTTTACTATATAACCGTAGAGGAACACTGTCAACTGATTATTATATCGATGTTTATTTATATTTTTAGTTATCTGTAAAAATAAATGTTATTCTTATTCTAAACGATATTTAAGTAGATGGTAATCATTTTAATGTATTCAAAGATCAGAGTTCATCGTGCAACAAGTCCTCGGCCAACTGTTGAGTTCCATCTTCCAGAGATCATATTCACGAGGTGATTACAGTACATTGACTTAACTAGCCTCGCTGACCCTTAGGTTAGGAGGGTCTGAGGTTATGTTAACGTATCACGGTATGTGGTCTATCGTTGCACGCCGGGATAAGTAAGCTGGTTGAGACTGGAGGTACCTGGACGTTCCAGGTGGCGCCCGAGGCCGGGTGGGCGCGGCGCAGGGGCCCGGTGACGCTCCGCGCGCGCCTCATGCCGACTGCCGCGCGCCCGGCGGCGCTCCGAGCCGCGGCCGCTGCGCACGCATATGCAGCCTCTCATCTCAGCTCCAGTCCACCTGCGTCCTAATTCCGTTAATAAAAATTACGATGCTTGAGAATTGTACAGATGACGCTCAACTCGAACAGTGCTCGCAGAGACGAATGATTCATGATTACGGAGATGACGAGTGTAGGTAGGTAGTGATAAAGAAGCGTTTGGCATTCACAGTTATACTTAACTGAACAGTAGCAAAATGGCTCTTAATTAATTTAAGTAAATTGAATTTATTTTATGTAATATTTTGTGGAATAATAAATCAAACATCAAATGTGTAGTTAAAAATGAGGTACTCAAAAAAGCAGCAAAAAGCCAATGAAGCTGAGGCGTCAAAGTACTACCTAAAGTCTTCCAAAAGTTTCTTCTTCGCTGTCATCAGAAAATGTGCCTTAAAGACTGTCAGCAGGTATGTACCTCTTGGGTTGATTCAGATTTATTCTAGTTCTCAGAGTATACGTTTAGGAATCGCCGACTTCATCAACTTAAAATTAAATTGTCATTGCACTAAGCATTACCACCTCATTAAACCCCAAGCGGACGCCGGCGTCCACGCTGTCACTGTCTTGTTTTTCTATTGTGGTCTCTAATTGACACGATTGAAAGGTTAAATGGCAATGCCAATTCTCCTTTCAAATTGATATTATAGATCGAGTTAAATCAGTGTGCTTTCCTGAGCAACCGCGAAAAAACTAGGTTTCTCCTTTACACTATTATTAGTCAGTAAAGTTATTCGAAATGTTTAAAGCACAAACGTAAACCTAGTTAAACTGACTTGTATAGGCTCTATAGTCGTTCGCGCTTGCTGAAGTTTGACAACCAGCCAGTAATTATAACTTTGTATAGCTATTAGTTTTGTCTGATAGCATGCCTCATTTCATAGTTTAATAATTGTTAACCTAATTTGATGTTTTCGGAATTCTTTTAAGTTTCAGTCACAATCCACGAGGTAGTGGGTAGGTTGTTGAAAGTATTCAGTTCAAAAACAAAAGAAAAAGTGTGTAAGTATAATCAATGCTTGTTGATAGAGTATTTTGTTGTATAACTGGGTAGATTGATGCATTCATAGATATCCGTGGATGTATCCTTTCTTACAAACAAAGATACCATGACGTATTGAAGAGCGCCCGGCTATTTGGAGACCTGGGCAATTTATTGACGTTTAAAAAGTGTTTCGTCTAAGCCTAATTTAAACAAATAAATTTGTATTTTTTAAAAGTAGTCGATTATATTATAATTTAAAACCTAAATTATAATATAATCGACTATTTTCCCTATCATTCCATTCTGCAAAGTTGCAAAATAAATACTCTATACCTAATACATCTGTCAGTTTCTTAGTAAATCAGTTACCTACATACACTCAACAGGCGTCATACCATAAAACTAATTTCTGATAATAAATTGTAACATGATTTGTGGGAAGTTTGAGTTGCGTAGTCTAATGCTTGCGATCTAAACCGCTACACGAGATTCCCATTTAACTTTAAAACCGCATCCATACGTAAACTGGCAGATAAAGCTCTGGTTAAAATGAGGCGAATCCCGCGCGGGATGCGGGATAAAGTTCACACGCACTGATTGTGTCAACTAACTTTTATAAAGGTGTTAAAACTGGCGCCAATAGCCGCGAGTCTACCAAATCATTCGATCACGGGATCTGCTTGTGTGTGACCACAGCTTAACACTAGTTACATGTGTAAGTAATGTAAGGTTACAATAAAATCTCTCAATCAATATATGTATAATCTTATGCTCTCTTTTCATTCTTCTCAGATAGATGAAAGCTATATCTTAGCTTAAGGTAAGGTGAAGAGCAGTCATCCTCATCATCATTGGCAGCCCTTTCTCACCTTCTGCTTAATAGGCGTCCTTCTTTTCTTTGAAAGAAGCTCCAACTCTTTGCTAGAGTAAAGGTAATGTTGATTACATGGGCGTATCGAAGGGTGAGGGGAGGGGGCAGCTACCACCCCTTGAACCTGGCCCTTCCTGCCTCCTCTCATACATTTAGCTGATAAATTACGTACCTAATGCCTGAGTAGGTAGGGGAGGACGGGGCTGCAAGTTCCCGGGGTAAGTTGTTCCGATGGCAATAACTTTCTAAAGAAAAGAGATAGCAATACGTGTGAAGTGTGCCATTTGAGCATCAGGTGACGCGTTGCGCCGGCGGCTATCTTAGTTACTCCAGCGCCGGCGGCTGAGTGGCGGTGTGCACGGAGCTCGTAAAACACCATGTTAGTAAATTTTTTCGTGTTTGAACTTTTTGGTCTATTTTTGTCAATTATGGCTCGATTTACATGTAATTTCCCTATTTTGTAGTGACATTAGTAAGATGTCTTGTAATTCAAATGTTTTTATGAATTTATTCTATTGAATTGGTGGTTTGGCAGTATTTGTAAAAAATGAAATTTGGGGTTGGATGTTCCCTCCCGGAGGGGCTGCTTGTTCCGCGGAACAACTTACCCTAACGAACCTTCAGTGTTACCTATATTTTTTTTTTATTATTTTTTTTAGGATGCGTACCTACAAGAACCTACTGGAAGTCAGATAGAGGGCAAACCTCTGAAACATATCTGCGTCAAGCTGCAAATGCTGACATTAATGTGGGGAAAAAAGTAAAATAGTTGCCAGAGAACTGGAAATTTGACACATTATGACGTTACGTCGATTTATTAATAAATTGAAAGCGGGTAAAGATCATTTCTAGGATATAAATGCAGGACAGTATTTACTGTGGAACAGGAGAAACCGCTAGTGGACTACATTTTAATTATAATTATTACCAATAAGAATAGAAGACTGATGATTGATCTTCATAAGTCGATTATACCTATTTGTAAGTTGATAGATCTCAATTGTTAGTTAATATGATAAAAAAAATATCTGCAGATTACCAATTAAGTTATTTTTTTTTAATTAGTTTTGTATCTTATAAGATTTCTGACTTGATGAGTGTCAAATATGACTTAAAATTTAAAAGAAACGGTTATTTGGAGGTTTCAGCTTTTTTTTTGTTATTTTTCAAGTTCAGTTATGCATCTGAGAGAAATTATGATATGAAACATATTTTAAACCTATTTAATGATTGTTTAATTTGCAAAAACCCATTTTATTCTCACATTATATTTTCATAATCTAAGGGGAACAATTTGCCTCACGGGTGGAACAACTCACCCCAAAGCGGGGCTGAAAGTTCCTCTCCGAAATTTGTCAAAAAAAAATCTGTAAAAAAATAACTACTGAGATATTGGCCCAAATTACTATAATATTACAAAAACCGATAGACAACTCTTTGATATTGCCACATACCAAAAATTCATCCTATCATTTTCATAATGAAATTCGATGATATTGGAAAATCGGCACTTGCAGCCCCTACCTCCCCTACAACAGGAAATGCTTGATTTGCCACTCCCTTAGGCTAAAAGCCGGGTACACCCGGTTGATTACTTTTCTTACTATCTAATACTTCCAACTAAAAAACCCCTTCAATGTCTACGCGACCCCGACGAATTCGGCCATGCGTCGTCGATATGCTCATTTTCATCTGTTGTAAATACTTATTGCCATATTTTTAAGTTCTCAAATGCTTCTGAAAACTATTCCGCTAATTTAGTCAATCAGGTTTCAAGATTGCGACTTGATTTTCGTTTTAATCTGCAATTCAATTTCCGTGTAATGTACCTACGTCGCGGAGCTAATTGATGGTTGACGATTGTGCATCTCAAAGACGTGTCCGGCGGCGGTGAGAGTCGCAGAGAGCTCGGGCGGCGCGCGGTCGGGGCCGGGGGGCGCGCGCGGGCTGTCACGTGGAGCTCGGGGCGCCGGCGCGGCCGGGCTCCCGGGTCTCGCGCCCGGCCGAGCTCGCGGCGCGGCATTCCCCAGCCGGCAGGCAGCCGCCACGCTATGCGCGCCGCCACGCGACAGTCCGCGCGAGCCGCGGTTCGCCGCTCATCGGGGGTAGAGCCCCAAGCTAGCTGCGAGGGCCGCGACGCCGGCGCCTCCGCGCGCTAGTCCGGTGTATGGTGGAGCGCGCCAGGCGGGGGGCGGGGAGGCAGGTGGCGTCGCGCAGGTGCGGCCCGCGCCCGGCCCGGGGCCGCATTCGCAGCGCGCGGAGGCGCGGGCACGCCGCGGCGCGCGCCCGCCCGCCTCAACGCGCTCATGGAGCCGCCGTGGGAGATCGAGCTGGAGTTGCGACGGCACATCGAGACCTGTCAATGCACCTGCGACCACATGGGCTACGGGAACTATATGGACTACCAGGTGGCGCCGGCGGCGCACGCCTGCCTGTGCCGCGCGATCACCTCGCCGCACGCCCACGTACGTGTTGTTTGCCCGCGCCCGTTCGCCCGTTGGCCCGCTCGCCCGTTCGCCTGCTTGCACCCTCGGCTCTCTCCCGCATGATCTTGCCGCGGTCCGCTAGGGGCCATGTTCACGCTGATTTGTTTGTAGTGTTCGTATTATGTCATTTCAACTGCATAACGTTGTGCTTGGTTTGTACCTGTGATTTATGTAACATTGATGTTAATGGAAGTCAAGTTTTCATAATATAATTTACTCATTCATCACATTGTATTTTTATTGAGATTACTGCGATGCTTTAATGGTTGTTTAAGTAGATTGTCAACATTAAAAGAAAGAGTAAGTATAAGTAATAACTGATAAAATTAAACTATTTAGCAACAAAATGAAAATTAAAGAGAGAAGTTCTATAAATCATGCTCAAGTAGAAAGCGTAGGTTAACCAGTAGGCTTTCTGCTTGAGCATAGTTTATGGAACTTTAATTGTTGTTTACAGAACTTTCATCATTGTTTTTCTCTATACTTACTTACTCCACTTAAATAGCATCATTATTTTGTGTCAGTCCCCTATTTGTGTTATCCATACGCGTGATGTTAGTAATTGGTTGTTAGTTTCACTTTCTGACTAGGTTCACACTTCTAGAATAGTATATGTGCATGTTTGTTTGTAGAGTCACAAATATAATGTTTTTATCAGAGTTTGGATCGTACATGATACTTGTTTAGCTAGATCCGGCCCGTAATACCATAGCTAAAAATGGGTCTTATTGTATACACGTTTACGTATAATTAGCGTTCGTAACAGCAATCACATCCAATCTTGATCAACAACACCGATAGTCTTATTGAAAAAATATAAGTTAAGGTAGACTGGTAGAAAATGCCTAAGGCATTAAATCCGCCTTTGTACAGTGTTTTTTACTAGTGCATAAAGTTTTAATAAATAAATAAATAAGTTCCCTTAGTCGAGTGTCTGTTTTGCTGAAGTAACGCTAACAAATTGTCTAAACATTCCTGGCATCTCTTCTCTTAAAATATTATCTTTCCCCGAGGCATTGCTCTCATTGGATGGTTTCTTAATTTCCCCTGGAGCTGATGTTTTCTTCCGGAGTACAGTAAGTCGCATTCTAACCGGATCTTCAACTTCCTGTTGGTAGAAATTACATTATAGTATCTAAAGTTTCTTCCGAGTCTGTCTTCTATAAGAAACGTTTATTTAGTGTAAAATATGTACAGCTATGTATGGTAGCAGGAGTACCGGCTGAAAGAAACACCTATATAGGTAATCGATTGAATCGAATCGAGGTAATTTTTGATTATTTTATCCATGGAATTATATTTCAAAGCACCAAACAAACGAAATTTGTATTATAAAAACTCAAAATGCCTAAAAATACGTTTCATTCAAAGCTTTGCATTCTATGGGTACGCGAGTCTTCAAAGGTTATTTTATTTGATCACTTTGATCTTTACTCACAATTATTTAACTTTATTGCTTTAAGCGGTGCACTTGACATTTATATTAAAGCCCTACTTACCCCGCTACGAACAAAGAGCGTGTAAGTAATCGGCATAAACGGATAAAGGCTTGCTCTCTGACCGAATTCAAATAGTATTGAATGTTTTAAATCAGATCTTTAACTTTATACGGGACCACATCGGAAGAGTGTTTATTTGGCTTAAACAAAGAGCGTGTAAGTAACCGGTTTAGCCGAATAATGACTGACTTTTTTTTTCTAATTTGCTTAAATGACTAAATTGAACGCCGCGTGGGTGGCAAATACATAAATTAGCGGCATCAGGGTGGGCCGTCGCTGTGCACGGAGTTTGTTTATTTATTTTTATGGCTTATAACCGCATCACACATTGTCATTCAGACCGAGTTATTGTTCATTCTGGTTTGGTGGTTTGATTGTTTGTTTATTCAGGATTGGTAAATTTTAATCGTTTTTAACCGACTTAAAAAAAGGAGGAGGTTCCAATTTTTTTAATATTGGTTGTTTTAACGCCGTCATTTATGGACCGACCCGTTAGATTGGTCCCATTTGTAACAACACTAAGATCTGATGATGGGATCCTCGAGGATTGAGGGAACTTTTCAAATAATATAGGTTCACACGTAGTGATTTTTATTTTTTTAGTAACAAATCAAGCATTTTCATTTACAAAGTATTATTTGGTGAACAAAAACTGAAGAAGAAGACAGGCAACGAAACTCTTCAACGCACAACAGCAAATTACTCGCGATTGCAACACATCAGTGTTTTTAATGAAGTCGGCTGTTTTTTTTTTAAACATAAGAATCTTATGCGAAACAGTTAATGTAGGTTTTTGAAGCAGTCTCGAAAGTTTTCAGCATGAACATTGTGTTTTATATGCGATGTTCACGCTTAACGCACGAAAGGTCTATGTTCATTTATAGTATGTCTAATTATACCCTGACATAAGGTGGGATCTACACAATGTATACCGCATATACCTTAGTATAAATAGGTCCCTGTAAAGGTAACACAAACACGTCGCAGCAATGCGTAACGTCGGAGGTACGGCGTGACAGCAGCGCCAACATTCTTCACCGCAATCTGTCTTCGGTTATGCGTTGTTTTCAGTCGGCGTTTCCTCAAAGCGATTAACCTAACTTGGTTTCATTATGTTCATTAATTATCAAATCTGTCGTCTTATACGCCATACGAATTATAATCCGTTCTCTGTATTTATTTTTGGTACATAAATATTACACTGTTAGTTTCTAAATGTGTTTTCTATACACCACTAATTTTTAATTAGTACAAATACTTAAAGGGCTTATTCTAGACGGCCTTCTCATTATATTTCTAAAGTATCAATTAATAATATTCATAAACAGCTAAGTTATTAGCGTTTGTTTATATTCCAAAAAGTCACTCAATTTATGGAAATATTGTACAGGCTCTTCATGACATAGTAGTATTCATTAATCGTCATCTCTCGCTCACGTTCGCATGCATGATCTCGCTCAAGCATGCCCTGCCTCCAACAGCTGTTTTCGTTATTTAAGTTTAACTAAATAGTAGCATATTTAAAAATTGAACTTCCTTTTTTTACTTTTGATTACGCAAACGCAAAGACCAAATTTTTTTTGTACTAATTAAAAAATAGGGGTGTATATTTCGTTCATACTTTCTACGGTTGGTTCTTGCACGTGTAGCATGATCATTGTAGAAACGATGTTGTCTACAGAAAAAGTGACAGGGAATAGAAACATTTCAGCCGATCATGGAAGAAATCATGCTTGATATATTGTAGACTAGAGTCGACTGAAGAATCTACAAATACAAAATACAAATACAAAATCTTTATTGCAACTACAAGTATTTACATTTAATGTGCAAGCCCTGTTTCCCAAACTAGCGTGAGCTGTATGTTGGGAATCAGTTCCTTCCAGATAAATATGTCGAGCCAAAGTGTTACAATACAATATACCAACATATAATAAAATTTGTCTATTTTAATTAAGTCTACACACTTATCCTTTTCTCTCTTATTCTCTTTATTCCTATTTGACATTTGTATAATGATGTAATGTATTTTAATGTTTTTTTTTTATACAATACGACTGCTATTCATTTGTTTCTTTAACTTGTTTGACATCTTGTATTTGACTTTTGTTTTATAATTTAGGTGATATATTTTAAAAAATTGTTTATCAGCAAAATATTTAATTTGGATATTACTTGTAAGAATCCCTTATTAATAAAATACTATGGCTATGACTAATTCTTTGCATTATTATGCTCAAAACGAAAGAAACGTCTCTACAATCTTTACTTTGTCAATTCTTCTGTAGACAAAATCGTTTCTACATTGATCATGCTAAGCGTGTTGTACGAAATCTATACATAAAAATGTTATTTTGGTTTGTGTACGCTTCAAAAACTCAAAAAGTACTGCACCAATCGAGCTGAAATTTTAGCATGATGTATAATCCGCATCAAGGATTGATGGTATCTATTTTTTTTTCTTTTTTTAACCATTCAATTACAATGTGCCACAGCGAAGCGTGGCAGAGTACAGCTAGTTACAGCATAAATATTCTATGTAATTAAAATGCATTAACGTTTTGTCGAAACTAACTAAACCTATACCCACAACAAAACTTATTACAATTTAATTAGATTTGTATGATACGATACCATCAAGTTAAAGTGATAATATTGATACATATACTATTACTAAACCTTCAATAGTATCGCGCGTTATTGCTGCAAAAACATCAGAAGAAAACATAGTAAGTCAAATGCGATATTATTTGATACTGAAAATTTCTAATTACCGTACTAATGAAATGTTACGAGTTAAGTTCCACGTTGTGTAACTTAGATAAATACCAAATGAGCAGTATAAAACAACAGCCTATTTGTACATTTTATTATAGCACATTAGGTCGTGGGGTCGTAAACTTGTACACGTGTGAGTTCGTTTCGCCCCACCAGGACACTTCTCCACTTTACATCTCAATTCAGTCGGCATTCAATTTTATTGCACTAAAAAGATTTACCGCCACAATTCTTTCCAAGTTCCCCTATTTTACTTGTACGAAATACACGCAAGACGGATCATAAGCATAAAATTGAATAGATTTGAGGCCGTAATATGGAGTTTGTAAAACAAGTAACTTGTGATTTGATGTTTATCTTCCTGTAACATAAAATCATGTAAATATTTGTGACTAGCAAGTAGCACTTTAGCGATGAACTTTACTTATCTCCATCGAACTTACTTCTATACTGTACAAACTTAATGTAGTATAGTACAGATACAGTTTGGTATTTTCCAAACTCCGCGGCTTTATTTTTATCGGTTACTCGGTCTCATTTCCGGTGAGCGGGGATCTGATTAAATTGATCACGGATATTTGGAAACACAGTATTGCAATGTGAACAGATTAACTGGGTTTTACAGTCAAGTATAGGTACATAGAAGCAAGGTTTATTTTATGATTACTGACAAATGCTTACACTGACTGATATGGTCCCCTCATTTTGTGTGGTTTTTTCCTCAAAACACCATCTCAGACACTAATCTGCATGGATCTTACATGATTTTACCAAGATAATGTCTGGACTTTAAAAGAGGCTATGACCTCTGAGTTTCTTTCAGTGTTTCTTCTCAGAGTAGTCAAATAGTGAAATTCCGATCTCATTTACTAAAAAAGGTGACGTGTAAAAGCGTTTGTAAAAACTTATTTACAAAAATAAATATCATTTATCATTTATGGATCTAAATAAGTCACAGACAATAATTAATTCTTAACATTATTTGTTGCTTGCTAAACAAAATACTTTAAACGAGTTATGGAAGAAAACATTACTGAAATACACATAATTATTGTGTTGGGGGTATATTGTTAAATAATAAACTTTACACTTCCGCCACCGACAACTAGCAGTTTTTTTAGTAATCAGCTATTTAAAAAAAAACTTTTTTAGTTTTTGTAGTTGAATGTGGACAAATATATTTTTTTATACCACGGTATAGAAAACTCATAAGTAGTTCCTTAGCTTTACTAGTAAATTGCCTGTAAAGTCTTTCCTCATCTGTTAACGATTCCTAATTTACTAATAGCCCTCAACAATTTTGGTGCAGTGACGCACATAATAAAACAATATCTTGATAACTTTAATATGCTCGCTAATAGGTGACGAGGGTGTTCCCTCAAACTTGTGTCGCTAAAGCCTCCTTCACACCTGAAGAGCACAAGTGGCTATGCACGGATCCCGACTCATGGTTAAACGGCAGATGCTTTGCTGAGAGACTGCGGCTGATCTGAACCGTTCATTGGTAGGTACTCGTATAATATGGGAAGTCATTAATTGTTATTAAGTATCATTGTACCTACAGGCAGAAAAAATGGAATGAACTCGAGTAAGCTTCCATACCTTCACTTTCCACGACTTTTGTCTGTTTAGAATATTTGGCTTAAAAATATACCTATCACTACAACCCCATGAATTGAACTAAATCAAAGCTTTTGTTATTTTAAAACAAATCAAATATAGTAGCATCGCTTGCGGGACTGTTGAATTATAATAGCAAACAGATAGATTAACATGGTTATTGCAGCTATATTTAAGACGGCAAATAAATGTTTTTTTTTTTTTGTATACCACGACGGTGGCAAACAAGCTTACGCCCCCCCTGATGGTAAGCGGTTACCGTAGTCTATGGACACTTGCGACACCAGGGGCAGACCAGACCCTTTAAAAAGCTATTTACTCCCCTTTTGAAGAACCCCATACTGACACTCATTGCTCTCACTGTTTTGACACTCATAGCTAAAATTTTATCAACACTTCGATTGTCTAAAAAAAATACTATCTATATACCGCTTAACACGGTACGCCTATACTTAATTACACCTAAGTAAAAATATGTTTCTAAGTAGAGATAATCTACCGAAGCGTAGTTGTGAAAGATGATCTGGTAGATGTTTAGTTTGTTACCCATTCCCAATAAATTATGTTAGTGGGGAGAAACGTTCGTGTAGAGGTACAGGTAAGAGGTAGGTCTAAAAGGAAGGAAAACATCAGATATCTCTTCCTTAATCATGGCGGGTAAACGGCGCACCGCGCTCACCGTTTTTAACAAATATTTTCCTGGAACCTTTTTATGAGTTCCTTTTGGTGTACTTAGGTATTAGGAAACTTGACGTTGAAAATATCGCCTTGTTCACGCATCACTGTTTATGTATAGCCGACATCAAAGTGGTTTCGTGGTTTACTTAGAAGTTTTATCTTTCCCCTTGTCAACTCGCTATTTGCACTGTTCCAAACAGACGGTCCATATTGAGATATCGATCTGAGCTATCTTTGTAGAACATTAGAGCAGCGGTGTGCTCATGAGGGTCCGCGTTGACCATCTAATTTTAAGGGATGACCTAGTTGAAAAATTCGGTCATCCAAAAGAGAATTTACTTAAAACAATGACGCCAGCAGTGGATATTTATACAAGAATGTGATGTTATACTTATACCTTACCGCCACGTATAGCACGCGCTTGGGATGTATTAACGTCGCTTTATATGTCTACGGAAGGCAAAAATGTGCGTCGGACAATAAACAGCTACTTTGTTCTGAAGTATGTTACTTTTAGGGAAATGTTATCGCATGCTAATACCAACTTTCTTTGAAATACCCTTTATTTCGTAATTAATTGTCTAAACACGGTATATAATTCCACAGCAGAAGGAAGTCTGAAGAAAAATAGTGTTCTAATGTCATCGTGTTTTAAAACCGTAGTTAAAACGACTCCTGTAGCCAACCACGGAAAGAGCTACAGATATTATAAGTCAATCAAAGGATGCACTTTTCTAACTGAAAATTTCACTAAGTCAATATAAACGTTTTCGCTTTAGTATAATACGAGTATAGTAACCTCCCGCTAAGTTTTGCAACACATACGAGTGTGCTACAAAGACGTAGCAAGTACTACTATAAAATTAAAAATCCATGGTTAATCTATTTTCTTCGAATTGCGATAATGTCGATGGATTAATTTGATTAGATTTGATAATATTAATCAATAAAATAAAGCAAAGTATTAACCCAGTGCTATATTTTCGTAGAGCGCCTACAAAAGTGCTACGTTTTCGTAGAACGTCTACGAACGCTACGGAAGTACTACGTTTTCGTAGAACATCTACGAACGCTACGGAAGTGCTACGTTTATGTACTGTACCTATTTTTAATTATTTATTATACACAACTCAAATATTTACCATGTTTAAACAATAATTCCGTGAAGGGTATAATGAATAGAATAATTGAAATTAATTGACTTACCTATATGTTTTTAAAACATACAGTTTATTATGAAATGCGTCTAGATCGGGTTTCATAACAAATATTTAATTTGCGTCCTACGAATACAGTACAATGTTTGCGGTGGTCGTTGATAAAATGAGACTGTAAATTGGTGTTAACCAGAACATTGATGTCAATGACGTTACGAGCTGACCACCATTAAACATTATGTGGTTTTAATAATTTAATACATGCTTGCTTGTCATTACGCTTGAGTTGAAAAAAAAATCTACATATTTTGAATTTAAATAATACGTTTTTGTTATTCATTGTTTCACTATATGTTGTAACAAACGAGCACAAATGCAGACTCCGTACAGCTGTTGGGAATTAGAGATGGGTATAAAACCTCTTTGCTCGTCCCGGCTATCCAACTCAAGACCTCATGCTTAGCACTCGGTGTTTGAGATCACTAGACCCACGAGCCGTTTATATATATGTTTATCATTGAACTATCCATAGAATAATTAATACAGTTGTGTCTAGAAGCAACCTGTTGGCTCAAAGTTCTCCTTGAGGCATTCCTAGAGGCATTTTAAGGAAAACTTTTCTAAAACTTTACCTTTATGAAAGAAAGAAAATACATTTATTTTGGGGCATGCACAGGAATTTTAACAGCAACAACTAAACCTTACATATTAAATAACCAAAAGGCCTGTGCGAAGCCAAAAAGGCCCCTATCTTACTTAAAGAAAAACAATAAATACCGCAGTGCTTAATTATATATTTTTGTTTATATTATATATTTTATTTATATATAGCGGGCCCCATCAGAATAATTGTGCTTATTATTCTGATGGGGCCCGCTACAATGCCTTGAATACACTTACCCAGTAGGAGCCATATAATATAAATAAAAATTTGTAATTAAACACACTGAATTAAAAAAAATAAAGTTAAATTTTAAAAACGTGCATACATAAACACACACATTGTTTTTTCTTCGAGAGATCACCAGCATCATCCAATCTCTGCGTACTCTCTCTCTCTAAGTACACCAGCCTGATATACGTAGGTATAATTTAAAAGACAGTTCTTAACTAATTTTATAAATGTGAAAGTAAGTTTGTTTGTTACTTTTTCACTCCTAAATCCAACCAACCATTCAACCAACCAATTAAACCAATCATTCTAAGATTTCTGCATGTCGCCAGGTGTAGGTACAGAAATGGACATAGGACCTTTTATCACGAAAAAAAGTACTGTCCCGGATCAAAATAACAATTACCAAAACAATAACAGATAGCGCCACGTGTCTTTCGAATCATGATTAAATTATGTATATATATTAAATAATAAGCAGAGTATTGATTGTCAAAGCTTAGCTAAATTAATGCGAACAAAGCAGCTTGCAAAAACTAGTACATTATAAAGCATATTTCAACAGTAGCAATCGTGTCTGTCAGGTTTAAAACCCACAACTTGGTGTTTAAGAACAGCCTGGCCAGCCTTTTGACTGGCCTGTTGGTCTAGTGGTTTGTGACCCTGACTGCTATGCCGGAGGTCGTGGGTTCGATTCCCACCCAGGACAAATGTTTGTGCGATGAGCACGATCATTTGTTCTGTCTGGGTGTAATTTATCTATAGTATGAATGTATTTAGAAATATGTAAGTATGTTTATCAGCTGTTTAGTACCCAAAACACAAGCTCTGAAGCTTAACTTGGGACTAAATGGCGTTGTGTGAAAAAGTTGTGGAATATTTATTTCATTTTATTTTTAGCCTGTACTTGAACATAACGTCATTATAATTGTTGATGCATACAACGATCTGTTTCTTTTAAGAAAAAAAAAACAAAAATACTTGTAGAACGTGAAGTTCATTCCTCTTATAAGTAATGCAGATATCGCACGACACTCAATACTTCTCGACTCCGCCACAATTCTTTCGGAAATGTGATTTGTATCTGTGTAGATTTGTTGAAGCGATCTTGATTGTTTCTTCTTTAGCATCCGTTCGTTCTAACACATTGCGGTGTTGTCTATGTTTATTTACAAAACACAAACGCCCAATAACATGTCGGGGAAATCTAATTGATACTATCGTTTCTGAACTCACAATGCTTAGAATAACCAACGCTGTTAACAAAACTAAATGTTTACATATTTATTTTTGATTATTTTTATTTTTCGAAAAAATATCTTGTGTCTTTAACATATCTCTATTTTGTATTTCCTTAATAAACAAGCTGACAATTTCTAATTATTACATTTTTGATCTCACTTTTGTCGACAACCTTTTGATCTGTGTATTTGTTGACTTTTCATCTAAAATAATTTCGTTTATCCAATTGTATATCCAGATCTTGATACAGTATAAAGTTGAAGATCAATCCGCTTACATTAGTATTATATGTATATCGGAAGCCACAAAGCACTTAGTTTGAAACGATTCAACAATTAATGGAGTTAATTGAAATTGACTATGCAGATACTGTGAGCGAGACTTCTAATCAAACACCCGCTAGAAGGATGGCAAGCCTTGTTAGTCGTGAATATTTACTTATTATAGTGATTAATTAATAAAATTATTTTAAATTTTCATCAGTAAGAGAAACTAAGGTAATCTCTATGGAAATGTAAAATTTGTTTGGTACCTACTAATAACACGACCACGACTCAAATCTTTCCAGAAATCATCAACATCCTCTTCATTCTCCTTTCGGCCTTTAGTATAATTTATTGAAGTCGGCACATCATGACTTCTTCTTCCATCCGTTCCATCCATTCTTCTTAGATGGCTAAGAAGAATGGATGGAACGGATCACGAATCACGATATGACTAGGAAGGAGGTGACTATTGATAGTCACCTCCTTCCTAGTCATATCGTGATTACTGAATAACTTTAATAAAACGGTAACAACTTAGTTTTCCGTTCGTGTTAAGGAATAACGCAGTTTTACTTCAATCACATTACTACGGACTGCGTCTTCGTCTGCATAAAACAACACGTCTGTTTAAATGAACTTTGCCTTGTTTCTGACGGTCATTGGTACACGGGCACTAATGAAACGCCAGAAGTTATTTGCAAGACTCGTTTTCCTAATTCCAATACTTAAACAGTTACCATATGACCCAATTCTTATTTACCAAATGAAATAAAATGGTAGGTAGATAAGTAGATCTCGATGAAGTCCGACCTACTTATTATTTAAACATAATTATAGTAAAACAAGGCCGATGATAGGAAACAATAGAAAATAGAATGTAACGTATCAATGGAACTCGGCTCGTCATGTGTGTGATTCACACCCGGTCCATATAGCATCCAGGTCCGTGCTCCATAAAGGCGTTACGGACGGACGGCTAGTTGTAGGTAAAGAACGTTACAATGGGGGCGCAAATTTCACGCAACATTATGTCGTTGTGGGGGCTAGCGGGGGCCACAGCAGCTGCGGCGTCGGCCATGGCCTGTGAGCCGTGGCCGCGGCCGGGCCTTGCTCCGGGACCCGCGATCCCGCTGTCTGGCATGCAGCGAATCGATGCAGCTCCGCCCCCGCACCTGCCTCACCCCGCCGACTATGTTTTCGCGATTTTCCTCGCATATTCCCCGTAAACATTTCTCTTATAAATTACATAATAATTATTTACAAGGCATAATTTATTGCGTAATGTTTAGTTTCTTTGAATTTTCTAAAGCAAACCAACTTAGATGACCTTCGTCCTTCGTCGAGAATAAGTTCATGACGCCGGTCAATGACTTTGAATCTCGACATTTAGTACCTACTCATTGTTGTCTGGGTCCTGTATTTTTACCAAGATCTTATAATATTCAGAACACTGGTTGTACTAAGGTAATTCTAATTATTTAAGACAACGCTAGTCACTGACATTTTTAGGAATATCTGACTAAAGTCAAAGGGTAGTTACTTCAATTAGGGCATTTCCGAATTCATTAACTGCAAGTAAACGTCTAATCCTTTGGGGAAGTGAAACTGAAAGTTAAGTCTCACTTTGAGTCTCGGCGGTAGTTGGAAGCGCTACGACCGGAGACCTATATTAAGTACCTATTCCACTTGAAATTGGCTCGCATACCTTTGTGTTTACAAATAAAACTAATTAATTATAAACTGCGATAGTATCCGTGCCCACTAAGTAATATCCGATACTGAGGACAATCGTTAATTTCCTAAATAATCACTGTGGATAGATAGATAATGGCACTTGGGCAGTTACACCGATTTATGGGATTTAGCAATGTTTCATATCCCACTATGCATGTACAACAATCTATTATAACTAAGCAATTAACTAAGTCTGTATTTTTGTAGTTCTAAGTGTATACCACAGACATCTTGAATCTTTAACTAAACAAATATATTATAATGAAAAAGTAAATTTTATTTATTCGTGAATTTGTATTTATCTAGGGGGTTATACTAAACAGTTCGTCCGATTTCAAAAAAACATTATTTAATGGATAGCTACAATATCAAAGAATGCTATCGAATATGTTTTAAGATACTGTAGAGCTCCGTGCGAACGAAGCCGTGGTCAAAAGCGAGTATTTATATAGAGCAATGTACTTTGATGAGCCATAGCACTTGGCATAGTGCAATAGAGTCATAGAGTAATGTGGATGCTAAAATTAATGTCTAAAATTGGCACAGCTCACGCACGATGATAGATCACCATCGCTACGATTTACACTTTTACATCAGTGAGATAATTCATAATTTCAATTCCAACGATTTTTCAAGGCTAAAACCATTTTATTATTAGTACAGTAGATAGTTATTAGTTGTGCTGAGTGGCGCGTAGAGTTCTATGAAAGTCGTGATAATAAAAAATAATCAATTAGCAAATCTACTCTTGCTTTTAAGAGTAGATTTACTGAAATACCAGCAAACAGTATCTAACCCTAATTACGAGGACAAGATAGAATGCAAAATATGAGCATCGTAATTAGAAAGGAGGTTTTCAGTTAAGACTGAAATCCAGGCGACTGGGGGCCTTCGCGCCAGTTCTCACTGTAAATGGGTCAGAAGCTATTCAGGCTCACCCTGCGCCCCTTCCCCACAGTCTCGTCCCCTAACTGTGTGTGCCCCTTGCATAATTGAACACGCGGCAAATTATTGTCACGCCTGAATCGACTGATATGAACGCTTACAATATTCTCCTTTGAAATCACGCTGAAAAATTCGTGGGAAAATTGCGACTCTGATTTCCTTTCATTGTTTATCGTATAGGTACGGTCTCCGTTCTTTTTCAACAATTGCTATACCTAAATGAATAATACAAATAACATTCACGTAAATGCGAATAACGTCTCTTTAAACAGTAAGCAATAAATTAATTTCGGCGTTCATGAATATACAGCATGTATATGTTAACGCTTAGTTAAGTCGCGTGCCGTAGCAACGTAAATGTGTCAGTCATTTAAATCCATTGTACTTTAACCGCCTCGCGTCTGCAAGATTATATTTAATCAGGAAACATGATGTGGGATAAAGCAGACGGGTGGCGTCGTAATAAGTCACCTATGTAAGGTATTTTCTTGCATACCCAGCTGGATTTACCTACTTGTTGAATTTGCCTGGGTTTGTTTGCTGTATAATTAGAAAACAAAGTCGTATTATTAGAGCTACATATCCTACTAATATTATAAACGCAAGAAAGTTTGTGAGTATGGATAGATGGATGGATGGATGTTTGTTACTCGTTCACGCAAAAACTACTGAATGGATTTTAATAAAATTTGGTATGGAGTTAGCTGACACCCTGGATTAACACATAGGCTTTTTATCCTTGTATTCCCACGGGAACGGGACCTACGTGGGTGAAACTGCGGGACTTCTACTAGTATAGAATAAAGATTCGCAAAATCATTTTATTATAATATTGTTAGTTGCGTGCATGTAGGAAGATGATAAAGAATGTACCTATGCATTGCATGCCATGGCATGCTAAGACAGACCCCAGAGGTCTAAATTGTGTGCCTTGTTTATTTTAAGAACATTTATATAGTTTTTAATAAATAAAATAATAATAAATAATAATAATAAATTCATTTGTACTGTTTATTTGACAGTTGATATACTTAGGTATAACGACCTAAGGTTGACCTTATGCCATACACAGCATCATGTTTTTGCTGGATAAAAAGCGGATTACCGAACTAGAATTAGGTCCTATATACAAGGTACTGATAGTGAGAGGCGACCTTTGCAGCGCTGCTTTAAAAGTCTTAATCATATTTGTATGGAAAAGAAGTTAAGTATAGTTGACATAGAATTACCTAATGGACACTGACAAAGTCCTGCAATTAGGTCAAAGCGGGTCAAAGTTAATAGACATGCATATGTAGGTAGGAACATAATGACCAATGTTGGCGCAGTTTCGACGATGCTACATCGGTACCTAGATTAAAAGATTGTTCACATTAGTTCAGTAAAACAAACAAAGAAAATAGATGACACACTTCACAAAAATGTTTTATTATTCTCTTATTTGAAATCCGTTTCCAAATTAGTTGCAAAATTTGTTTTTCTATTTTCAGGCTGCAGTGCCAGAAGGTATGACGTTTCCGGGCCCGCTGCCGGATGTGGCCGAGCGGTGCGGGCGCTGGGCGCCTGACTCGCTGTCGGCCTCGGCGTCGGGCAGCTCGGACGAGAAGACGATCCCGCGCCGGCCGCGCTGGCGCATCGCTCTTGCGGCACTGGTCGTGCTGGCCGCGCTCGGTGCCGCTCTGGCGCTGCCGCTCGCGCTTGGCGGCGGGGGACGTGCTACTCCAGAACAACGACTCACTACTATTCGTCGCATGCTTCGAGACTCGCCACTGGTTGACGGTCACAATGATTTAGCGTGGAACGTACGAAAGTTTTTACATAATAAAATTGGTGACTTTAATTTGAGTGCCGGGCTCGACGGAATTGAACCTTGGGCGCGGTCGCGCTGGTCGCATACGGATATCCCGCGCTTGAGACTCGGCCAGGTCGGTGCTCAATTTTGGTCAGCGTACGTGCCATGTGGTGCGAGAGATCGTGACGCAGTTCAGTTGGCTCTCGAACAGATGGACGTTATCAAGCGTATTGTAGAATTTAATGCGGCGCACTTGGCGCTAGTGACCGATGCAGGTGAACTTCTGGATGCGCATCGTGACGGGCGTATCGCTTCTCTTATTGGCGTGGAGGGCGGGCACGCTCTTGGAGATTCGCTTGCAGTACTGCGGGCGTTTTACCAACTTGGTGCTCGATATCTAACAGTAACACATACGTGTGACACAAGATGGGCACGAGCTGCAGGCACCGCAGGAGGGCTCAGTGAATTCGGAAGAGCTGTAGTCCGTGAAATGAATCGGCTCGGTATGATTGTAGATCTGTCGCATGCGGGAGAAGAGACAGCACGCGACGCTTTAGAAATGTCAAAGGCGCCTGTAGTATTTTCGCATTCAGGAGCTGCAGCCCTATGCAACTCGAGTCGAAACGTTCCTGACGACTTACTTCGCATGATTGCTGCGAATGGTGGAGTCGTCATGATTAATTTCTATGCAAAACTAGTGACGTGTGGGGAGCGTGCCACTCTAGAAGATGTGGTGGCGCATATAAACCACGTACGGAGGGTAGCCGGCGTGGAGCACGTCGGGCTGGGTGCGGGTTATGACGGCATCGACGCGCCGCCCGAGGGGCTGGAGGACGTGTCGCGCTACCCGCACCTGCTGGCCGAGCTGCTGCGCGACCCCGACTGGAGCGAGGAGGACGTGCGCAAGCTGGCCGGCATGAACGTGGTGCGCGTGCTACAGCACGTGGAGCGAGTGCGCGACCAATGGCGGCGGGCCGCCGTGCTCCCGGGCGAGGAGACGGCGGGTGCGCGCCGCGGCGACTGCGTGTACGGGCCTGCGTGACGTAGGCTACGAGCCGCGCGCTCCCGCGGCCCCCCTCGTACTGCTCAATATTGACACTTGTTGAACGTAGTTATACATGTATATTAGTGTCCAAATGTGATTTAGCGATAAAAGTAATCTCTACCTGAACCTCGATGCACAAATTGTTTAGCTAAGGAGCCGCGCGCGCTGGGCGCTTCGTCTCGGCGTCGCGCGCCGGCCGCGGTTAGTCCGCTGAACTCTTCTCCATCCATGCACTCGACTTCGTTGACGAAAGCCCAATGCGATCCGCGATTTATAATGATGTCAGCAATTGATGATATAAAAGAATAATGTGTTTATAGAAAAATAAAATATTCTTTATTTATAATACATGCCATTTTTATTATTAAACGTTCCCACATACCTACAAAAACGCCTGTAGAATTCTGTTGTCTGAAGATATAGGGCAGATGTGTACCTATCCATCATACCATATTAGGTACGCTACTTTTGCTTAAATTCTATTTATGTAATAGGCATTCGCATGCCGTGTCTGTCGCACATAATAATATATATTATGCTTGTGTAAATTGATTGTACTAGTTGAAGTGTAACAATTGTAGATAGGCGAATAAATAAATAAATAAATAAGGGGAAAAACCGGTCTCTGGGCTGCTACTGAGAAAACCTAGATGGTAAACCCACATCAAACTTTGGCTAACCAGGAATCAAACCCAAGGCCTCAAGTTTAGCAAATGCACTTGCACAGTGACATGCATTTTAATTCAGTTCCTGTAGGACACCTAGTCCTTAGGTACCCATTCTACATAGCCAGATAACATAATTATTTCCCCTGTATTTCCCGAAGGCGTAAGTACCTACCTATTAAATTTGCTATTGAAATAATTGAGAATACGTACATGTATATTATTTCTAAGAACAATCCAGAGTCTAAAATTGTGCTTAATATAATACAGTAAGACACATAACAAAATCCAGTGCTGAACAGTCTCAACCTCAAAAGGGTCCATATGAACTAATTATAAGTTTTATCACCTAAAAATACCTACCTACCTCCAAGTCAGTCATCAATATTCAGCGTTTAGTCTGAAAAGTCGCTTAATAGCAGTTAATACCTTGGTTTGTGGTTTTATAAGAATACTGATTGTGCTATAGATACATTATTAAAAAAGATTCGCATTATTCATAATGGTGTTCGAAACTTTGTAGCACATCCAACCCTTTCTTTTTCCCAGTTTCCGTTCTCAATAAACGTAGTAGGTCGTTATGTATTAATTAATAAAATTATGGTAGGTAGTGAAAACATTTTAAGTAGGTAGGGATTATTTGAGAAGTCTATTCACATGACATGAAAAGATAGCTGCTGATGTAGAAAGGAGAGTTAATGCGGGATTAGGTACCTAAGTGAATGGCGTTGCGTTGCAGCTGATGCGAGAAGAACATAGGTATTCTTCAGAAAGATTAGATGTGTAGTAGGTAGGTACTTACCACCGACGTGCGCTGATGACTAAACCTATGAACGTTGACTGCTCTCAACTGCTCTGTTGATTTCTTTTAGAAATTAAAACATTTTCGTATTTTGAAGCCCTGTACTGTAGCACATAGGAGCACATAAGTATTATTTATCGTTAAAATTGCTACTTACAACAGCTAAAGTGGTGGAGTGAAAGTTTGTACCCTCATTGAATTATGGAGGGTAGAGGTAAGGAGAAGTGTTATTAAGGAAAAGAAGTTGTAAAATTAGTCAGTTGTTTTGTAAGAAATGATAAAATAATAAATATTATTGGTCTCGCGTAGGGTAAAAAAACAAAAATTAACAATAAAACGAAATTATAGCATACCTACAAAAAATGCTTCTGTACAAAGACCTCAATCAGCATTGAACAATTGAATCTACAGTTCAAAAACCCTCCAGCGCTAGTGTAAAGGGCATGTTAAGAATGTTACTTAGACAGATAGAAATATGCCATACAGTTAGATAATTTTATATTTCGTCGGCGTGTTTTGTTTATGTTTTTGTTTTGGCGCCACCTGAATGAATTGTTTCTGGTTTTTTTTTTTGCAATGTTCTCCCAAGATTATTTTTGCCAATATGTCACTGTCAGTGTCATGTTAACATCGGACACCTGTGGTGGAACGGAACGTCAGTGTCGTCCGTCAGTCGGATTAATGTCATATTTGCTCTGCAGGCTGTAAATACGTTTATTTTAATAAAATTAAGTGAATAATTAAATCAGACGTAAGATAACAGGAAAAGTGATTTGTAATTCGAATTAATGTAACCGGTGCCTATATTTAGTTGAAGGACTCAAAATACGTTTGCTTAATATTCAAGGTAAGTCTTAAATATATTTGATGTAGTATTTACGTTTCTGGAAAAATGTAGGTTAAAAAGGAGTATTTGTGACCATCTAACGCATCTTGCACGTTGATTCATGAACTTCCTCGTATTGCATGCAGCGTTACCTTGGCTGGAGATGGATCCTACGCAAGGTTGGTTTCACCAGCTACATTACCGTAGTGTATTTCTTGTTAAAGATTTCATAGACAAACACATAAGTCCATTTCCTAATATTTAATCCAATTGTAACGCAAATCATTTGCTTTCTGCTATTCATATGTTCTTTGGTGTGTAAGTAATAATGCTAATTTTGGCTTAATGAGTATTGTATACCTACTGTGTTCTTCAAGGTAGGTGCTCTATTATTTTACTTTAAATTTTCGAAACTTAGTGGTTTAGAAGGACATTATACTAAAACATAAATTGTATATAAAATAATAGAAAGGATAAAGAAAAAATAAGATGAAACCATACCTAAATAATTATAAAATATTTGATGAAACCACAATAACATGAACACAACACACACACACACTAGACATGAATGTATATAATTGTGTAGTGATTTTTTTTTAAATAAACATTTAAATAATTTGTAGATACATTTACTTACTTTTTTAATCAGTGTGCAAATATCACCAATATGCTGAAGTTTTTGAATATCTCCATAGAGTATTATAATTGAAAATTCTAGAATTTTGTGTTATAATACAATATTGTTTTTATAGATACATTTAATGAGTCAGTGTCAACAATAATAGAAAGGAAAGTTAGAGGTTGGTTAAGTGGAGTGATTGACGACATGCGGCGTAGTAGTCCAGTGCAACAATGGCTGGATTCCTTGCCAGCTGATGCAGCCGTTGAAACTGAAAACACTAGCGAAAAAGTGAAGATCACAGAGCCCAAGTCAGATGATAGCAAAGCAGATGAATCTGTGACTGAAAATACTGTCATAGAGCCAACCAAAGAAAAGGTTGAAGATGACCAAAACTTAGAAGTTCCTTTAAAAGAAGCATGGAAGAGGAAATCACTTGATAGTGCACTACTGACTAGCACGCCCCAGAGGACAAATGTTAAGAGACTGCAACGGGACCACTCAATACAATCAGAGGGATATTCTCCAAAGTTTAAAAACCCACTGTTAAGAGATCATTCTCTTCAGGTAATGGTCACCAGTGTATTATCAATAACAAAAATCACTTATTTCAGGTCAAAGAGACGACCCATAAAACAAAAATTGATAGTCATAGAAATACTGACAGATAAATTATTAAAATTGTTCAGAAGCCAGCACATCAACCTACTCCAATGTGTCAAATTTCGTTGATAGATTTTCAACTTTATTTTTCTAACAAAATAAGGTTCATGTTCAATTGGAAAAAATCGACAGTTTAGGGTAGATTAATGTGCTGGCGTCTGTACATTAGAAACATTGATTATAAAACAACTGAACCTGTCTTGTTAATGGTTATATTATAACAGCTGTATTTGTTGTACTTTTTTTAAGTAACCTTTTTTTCAGTCCGATAACAGCGGGTCAAGTGGCAGCTCAGTGTTAAATGTGTTGGGAGCTCGAAAAGTTGATGCTGAGTCAGTTTTGATTGCTCTGGGCTTTGGGCCAAGTGAAAAGCAGCAAAAATTACAAAGGATACCTGACAGATTTTTAGCTCCATCTAAAGTTAGTATAGATCAGTCTATTTTCACTATACTTACATTTATTATATTGACTCTCAAATTTTTTGAGTTGAGGCATAATGTAAAACACACACTCATAAAATTTCAGATTCAGGCTTAGCAATTCTTATTTGTTGAACAGAATGATGATAGATAAATGTTCTTAACTGTGGAGATGCCAGCACACAATCTGTCAAAAAACTCCCAATTTTTTTCTGTCTCTTAATTGAACCTTATTCTATTTGTAGTAAAGTTGAAAAATTATCACATTGGAGTAGCTTGATGCTGCCTGTGCTTGTGCTGGCCACTGTATATTTAACTAACAAATGATAACTTTAAACTTGAGTGTCACAACAAAGTGATGAACTTTAGACAGACTTGAAATAAAAGGTGAAAAGATACGCAGGGTGATACATAAACATCATAGAGTTAAATATTCCTTGATGAGATCTTTATATGTATAAAAATGTGTTAATTCTTTGGGTCTCCTATACCTATATCTTCAGTTTCAATGTAACTTTGAAAAATAATCAAAACTATGAACATCTAACTATTTACTTTACTTTGGGACTAGACTGATTTCTCTGAAGCCTCTTTGTATAATATATTGTATTATTCACATAAATAATTTATGGTCTGCATTTATTTGTTTCTTACTTATTTTTTTATGTTTTTTCAGCTCAAAGGCATAAGTACAGAAGCTTTTATTAAAAATGAACAGCATTCAATGCGTATGCATGACTGCGGTATATTTGGATACAGAGGTCTTACAGGTATGTGGTATGGTATCTAATTCGAAAACGCAATGGGTGAATTGGTTGGTAACAAGCTGCATTAAAGTCTGTTCATGGAGAATTTTTAACTAACTCAATTCTTGTTATTATCATACCTTTTTTTTTAATTATATAAAATGATAAAAATTTCTGTAAATAGGTTCATACGAACACTTGTACACGTAATTTTTTAGCTAAGCAAGGTCGGCGTTTCACTATCTGACTACTCTGAGAAAAAATACCAAAAGAAACTCAAAAGTCAGTCTCTTTAAAAGTCAAGACATCATCTTGGTCAGATCATATAAAAACCATGCAGATTAGTGTGTGAAAGGGTTTACATACCGACTATATAACAAACGTAATTTGATAACACCCTATTACATTGGACTTTAACATAACTGGCGAAAGATGGGTGTACTACTTGTAGGTACACCTCTGCCTAACCCTTCCGGGATAACAGGCGTGTGTTATGTTATGTTAAATTAATTTAGTTCACATCATTCTCAAATATACAACTCTCAGACATGTTCCCGTATTCATTTTATAATACTAAATTAAGTAACCAACCAGAATTGCCACATTGAATGTCTATGATAATTCTTTGGCTAAACAATTCTGAATACAAATACTTTAGTGACGTAATGTCGCGCATTTAAAAACATCCATATGGACCTAATATACTAATTCCGTCGACCTACTCTGAAATCTGTTATTAGAAGTAAAAAAATGCATATAAAAATTCTCCATCGAATAACGCACACTAACAACACATTATAAAAGTTTATAATCAGCTTAACTTATTGTATTTTTAGGTTTCAGTAATTCAAGGGGATACGCTTTAGGTACCTATTTAACATTATTAACTTTGAAACAGAGAGGTTATTTGTAATTTAACTACATATCTACCTATATAATTAGCAGTGCGGTTCTAATTAAGTGAGCTATTTAAAGTGTAGGTACGTATTTTCCACGGGTAATCGCATATCGCAAGTAATCAAATACCTACCTAAACACAATTGTCAAAATGATAAGAGAACCGACGCTATGCCGGACGGAATAGTCGAGTGTACCTACAGAATGTAATAAAAGCTTTTAGTAATTTGATAAGTACAATAGTCCAATAAATCGAAATCAATCAATCTTATTAAATAAAATAAAATAAAAATAATAATAATTTCTTAGCCTTTTTCCAACTATGTTGGGGTCGGCTTCCAGTTAAACTGGATGGATTTAAACAATCAGAATTTGACGATTTTCCTTTTTCACAACACAGTTAGGTACTACCTGGGGGGTACCTACTTATCCATTATTTGCGTGAGGTGAATTTGACGATTTTTCAATTAAATTTCTATCAAATAAAATAAAATCGACTGTTCAGAAATCTAGCAAGACAGTAAGCACGTGCCCCATTTGAGAAATCCCAATACACTATAAAATTGGATATTTACTTCCGAAAATAGCTCACCTAATACCGATTATTACCTAATATTTACCTTATTATTTATTCATTATCCTGCTTTATTTGGTGTAGGAGGATTACTAACAATATTAACAATTTTAATAAAATTACTAACAGAACACTGCACGCCTGTATGCCGCTTTATGAAACCAGTTTCTTCGAGTTGTCATAGGTCATATCAAGTTCCTGAGATTGCAGTTCAGTAAGTACCTAACATATTGTGCTGTCTGTGTCATAGTACTGGATAGCTTAGAACAAATAATATTTATGATATATGCCAAGGCCATCATCCTTTTATTTTTTTTACAGAAAATAATAATTGTCCATGACTAGTTTTTTTTAAATTATACATAAGTAATACTTTTACCGTTAGGTCTTTATCTGAACCCAAGTAGTTCATCGTTTATGAAAGACAACCAATTTGAATTTTAGATAATACAAACAGAGGACCACCAGTGGTCATGTTTATTTTCTGAAGTAAAAAGAGGCAAAAAAAAATTGAAACCCCGGATTTTAGAATTATTGATGACTTAAATATTCGTAAACCGTGTGTTAAATCATCCGTGTCATTGGGAATAAATTGTGGGAATTTATCTTAAAAAATCTCATTGCATACTAACCCGCCTATGGCCTAATCTCTGGGAAGAAATAACCATTGCACTATGACTAGAATTAAAATGTTATAAACATTAATGCTGATGTACCTAAGGACGCACAGTGCAAATAAATTTGCCTTATATAGCAATACCGTACCACTTATTTGTTTTTATGTTTACAATATCATAAGATCGCAGATGTCTAGTTCAGTTTGTACAATTTCAGGGAATCCTCATGTTCCACCGTCGACAATTGTAGCTAAAATCATTGGATGCATTCTTGAAGATGAAGTTATACGTGAAGAGGCGTTCATAAAGGCCAGACATTCTATAGCGGACATGCGAACTCAACCTAACCTTAATGCAATCCTGGCCGCGCGTATGCGCAACAACTAACAAATATGACCTCACCTATGTATATAAACAGAACTTACGAGTATCCGAATTACAGGCTCATAATTTTATTCGCAGACTGTAAACAATAATGATTTGTGACATGTTTCATTGTTGACTAAACAATGCAATGTAATTTCCAAGTTAGCTCAAAATTTTACGCTCAAATGTTATTGGTGAAGGGATTTATTTAGAATATTATAATATTAAAAGACTATTATACCATGGAATGGATCAATTAAATAGTAATGTGGATTATTAATCACAAAACTAAATCACAATCTGTAATCTCCAAAATAAGACAAAGAATTTTAATCAGAGATTCGCAAATGGTCTTAGATCTAGAATTGAAAATAATAATTTTTGACGCGTTTTGAAAACCTTGCTTAAAATAAGGCAGTTTGGTTTGTTTGGGAGTTTGGACTGGAAGTGCATTATTCTAAAATCTATTAGTAGTCAATAAAATTCTCGATAGACATCAAATTCTCTTTATATACTTACTATTGTAAATTTTAGAGATTTTTCATTCGTACATCTTATATTTCAAATTTTCGTATTAGTAGGTATATCGGAGCTTATTGTAAACTATTTTGAAATCTACAAATTTTTTAATTATTTACTTTTTAGAAATACTTATGTAAAATAGAATCAATATTCTAAACATGTGTACGTACTACGCGTGATTGTGGACTATGTACTTATCGTTTGAAATAATTTATAGAAAGATCACTAATATAATATTGCTTGTTTATTTCTTAGATAATTATGGGTCATATCAAACTTGCCTGACATTAAGAATAGAAAGCAGAAAGTTTATCTAAAATTGTTATTAAGATAGTAATGTAAATAAGTGTTATATTTTCATATTAGGTATATTGATATTTATTGATAATCAGCTCTCCGTATTCTAATTAAGACGGAAATGAGTTATAATAATGAGTTTAAGCATTGATTTAATTGATTGTTTATACATTTTATCTGCTGAAGAGTTTGAAAGTACGCCTCATCGTAAAGGAACTGTGCCAAAGTATTTCTTTTTATTCGTAAAGCAAACCGTCAATTGTTTCGAAAAATTAGATAAGAAGGTTAGCAGTGCCTCATGACTATCTTACTTTAAGCAGAACTTTAACGAAAACTCCATTTGATATGATATCGGTAGCTGGGGAATTGGACGGAGCTTAAGTCCCGAGATACAATAAGGAGACTTGATACCGCAATCTATCTTTTGAACCTTTGCAACTGCATTGTACTAGTTTCCGGTTTTTCTAGTTCTACTTTAAAATGTGACCAGTTCACAAGTCTGTAAATATTTTAAAAGTACGTACATATCAAAGAAACAACTGTTTGAAGTGGAGTTTCCTTTTCCGGGAAAATATTGTCGCTACAGTTATTGCAAAGCCATCAAAGCAGTAGGTTAACAAAAAGTGTAAAATGACGATATGTTAGAACAAAATATTTTAAACTTATAATTGATCTGTTACTCTTTATTTAAAGTTAATTATTATTAATAATACTACATGCTTACTAGTTTAGAATCATGACTAACATAGAGGGGATTAAAATATGTTTTATTTGCTCGTGCCTTATCAAAATCGGTACCTACTTGCATAAATTAAAGAGAAGTCGAATCATTCCTAAGTCTTAAAGTGCATTTTATGCCGACGGTAAATGTCATTAATTGCCCAATCTAATGTTTTAATAATGATGATAATTACCATTGCTCTGTGACTGTACAGAACCACAGTGTTTAATGTCTCTGAAAGCGATTGAAAGGTTATTTTATTCCTACTTACTGCTTTGACCAATCAATCACTTTAGAGGAATTAAAAACAACATTCCTATTTGGGAAGTGAAAATGCGGCTCAAATACTTTGTAGGCGCGTTTGGACGTGGTACAGTTTGTTAATTTTGTTATCTTTATGTGGTAGCGTCCATGAGGTAGCGTCCGCTCACTTCCTGAAACCAAGGTCCGTAGTCATGCACTGACCTTAAACTATTGTGATGTTGTTAATGTGACCTGATCCTAATGTCATATTATTATTTTTGCTCATTAAATTAGGTACTTAAATGTTTAACTTGTATTATTTGGAGATCTGAGTATGTGTGTGATCAAATGTATGTAAAGCGAAAAATCCAGTAAACTCCTATTTTCTGGATACAATTGTTTTATTTTGAATTCCTAAAATACTTTATACTGTACCAATCCAGTTATAAATAAGCTATTGATATCTATCATATAGTACTTAGGTATATCTGTAAACTAAAAATATAACTGTTATCAGCGGATGCAGCGTGGTCATGTATTATTATTGCTTAAATTAGAACAGGAAACTTTATCATTAGGTAGGTATTTAATATTATGTAGGTAGCTAAAACACTTTTTATAAATTAATAATACGTTAATCTGTTATACCATCCCCTAAAAAGTCTTCTTCTAATGCAGTATTTTCTAAATTCGTCGAACGCTAACATGAAACAACAAAATGGTAAAGCCAGGAACCACCTGTAATCAAACACTGTTTAAGTAACAATACTAAAAGAAAAAAAATCGGAAAATAAAATAAGAATCCAAATAATTGTTAGTAAGTACCATCTCAGTCGAAGAGGATAAGTTCGGAGAAACGAATTTAAACCAGATATGTAGCAAATAGCGCACGCAAGTAATATCTCAAATACAAGTCCCATATTCAATACTTTATTCTTCATTCCTGGAAATCACTGACAATCTATATTTTGATTGCGTTATCTCGGAATTATTGAGTTAACATTGGCAGGAGCCCAAGATTTAATTATAGCAGTTCCATTACTCTTACCGACATGAAACAAAGAGTTATATCTGGTCTTGCAAATGACGCCATTCATCATTTGTGTGAGTACTACGGCGACGAAGTACGCGGCTTGGGAAGCTCGCTCTACCTGTTTACGTTCCGCGTAAGTCCACTCCTGACCGAAGGAATCCGATAAATCGCTCACTGCTTCGTTGTCCCACCTTTGTCTTACACCTGGATCACAAATAGGGTTTATCCTCTACCTATTTGTACCTATATTTTAATTCAATAAGTCTTTATTAATCATCTCAGTCTTACCAAACAGATCGCCAGGATAGAAGCCATGCTCAGCCATTACAATGAAGTAGGCGTACATACCAGCAGCGAATTCAATAGGACCCAAGTGTCCGTACACTAATCTCAACATACGCGCCGAGACGAGGGGCTCTCGTTTGCGAACAGGTCGCGTCATGACGTCAGATTCGGCACGTTCATATGCCAACGCCACAGCCGGCCACATGTCTGTGCCCAAGTCTATGCACAATATGGTCATTACACCTTCAACATAACGTAATTTTAAAGACTGGATTTTTAGCGATTTAAGTAGGTACCTATGCAGATAGATATCCAACGCAAATACAATAGACTTACCCAGCGGTAGAGGAATTGAAAACAAGATAAACATTAATACAGGGGCGACTTCTGGTACATTTGAAATGAGTATGTAGCACACTGATTTTTTAAGGTTGTCGAAGATCCTTCTTCCTTCTTCGATTCCTGTCACAATGGTAGCGAAATTATCGTCCATCAAAATGATGTCTGCTGTTTGTTTGGATACCTGTAAAGAAGTTGAATGACGAGGACCATACAGGTAACTTCTTGGCAACTCTTTACTCTCAGCATTGTATTAAGCAGTTGACAAGAAGTCAAAGTCAAATCATTTATTTCAATTAGACCCATAACAGGCACTTTTGAACGTTATAGGTACTTACAAATTAAATAAATTAAGAGAATGATTCTAGTTGAAGATACCTGTGATCCAGTTATTCCCATGGAGATGCCGATGTCTGCTCGTTTAAGCGCGGGTGCATCGTTGACGCCGTCCCCAGTCACCGCCACCACATCGCCTTCTCGTTGACATGCCTCGACTATTTGAAGCTTTTGTGTCGGAGAAGTTCTTGCAAACACTAAAGCACAGATGATTTGAAGATTTGGGTTATTTTGTCTAAGTAAGTAAATTATTTCAATATATCATAATAGCGGACAGACGTTGCTCTGCTCGAAAGTTGGCTTCGAACCCAATCGCAGCTCCACCTACTTCCAATTTGTGAATCTCAACCATTTCTGGGCCCATGCGCGTACCTACGTACATTTCGGCGATTCATTTTTATTTATTTATGTAGATACACCTAGATATATTTAGATTTTTCATACATTTATATAGATCATATCAGATTTATATAGGTTAATCTCTGATTTTATTTTCAACTAACCAATTTCGTAATGTTTCCCGAGCGTCCAATGTAACAATTCTGGAGTCATGTTTCTTAGTTCGCTGCCAGTGACAACATGACATTGTTCGCTAGAAGCAATGCCAACCTTTAGCGCAACGGCGCGTGCGGTGGCCGGATGGTCACCAGTGACCATTATCACTCGCACCCCAGCCTGGCGTACTCTGCCTATTGCCGTAAGCACCTGATATGGACAGACAGTCTGTAGGTATTCTTTCTTAGATTAGAAGTTCAGATCTTTACACATGTGGGCTTTGTGCTACAGACTATCTGTTGGTTGTTATTAAGCGTTGTCAGGGTCGCTACTGGCCTAAACCGGCAGGGTCGCTATTGGTCAGTGTCTATACTGGCTAAAACCGGCATAGTCTCGTTGAGGCCAAACCGGCAGACTCTATAATGAGCTAAACCGGCAGAGCCGCTACTGGCCCAAACTGGCAGGAATAGAACTACTACTACCCTACTGAGCCAATCTGACAGGATCACTAAAGGCCCAAACTTTAGTGTCGCTGATGGCCAAACCTTCAGGGTCGCTATTAGCCCAAATCGGCATGAGTTGACTGGTACCTAGTAAATTCCAAAAAAGTCTTAAGCTCCATGCCAGATCGATAATAAGGAAATATAAATTCAATCATTAATATCTATAATTTTATTGTAATTCATATTAAGTTTGGATTGTTAAAATGCCAATGAGGCAGTATTTACGGCACTGGATGAAGTAGTTAAACGCATGAATTACGACTAACCTCCTCTCGAGGTGGGTCCATGAGACCCATTACTCCAAGCAGACGTAAGTTCGTCACAGGAAAATTAACGTTATCCGTATCAAATGAAAAGTCCAATGGATATTGTTTAGAATTCAGGATAAGATCAGCAAACGCCATAATTCTTTCACCTAAAATTAAAATCGTAGAATATTGATAAATCGTTTAGCTCACACAATCGTTTAGTAAACACACATACCTACGTTTTCTAATAGAGATACCTACTTATTGCATCTAACGAGGACGCTGTTGGTATAGGTACCTAGCTATAACTACGTGCCTTCTAGATAATTATGACCATTCTGTAAATACGCACTACTTAATGTGAGATCAACCATAACACCACATTAAATTGAATCTGTTGCAAATAAATAGCGACGAGAAAGATTCATACCGGGAATAAATGTTTGTAACTGTAGGTAGCTGGCACATTTATTTATATCTATCTACGAACAACAACAAATAGTAGACTAGTAATACCTGCGCTATATCAGATATACATATATACTGACCATTGTTGGCTAAATTTTCAGTGATTGTGTCAGCTGTTTCCTTCATATCGTTTGTCAAATTAATATCGTTGGTGTTAGTAGCCACGGTGAGACATCGACCGAATATGACCTCCGGAGCACCTTTCATCACCACTCTAAATTGTGCCAACGAAGTATCCAGGTGCACACTGACCTACATTTAAATATATATCATTAAATGCGTAATCCAAAATTAGGTGGTTAAATCTAGATTAGGTAGGTATCGTGAAACGTCATGCTTGAGAGATATTTCTTGACGGCATATAACGCCAAGACAGAGGCCTATGGCACGGTAACGTAAGGGTGGCATAAAATCACAGACACCAAGTATCCAAGTAGTGACTTAGATACTTGGTGTCTGCATGCGTTCTACCCACAGGAAACAGAAGAAAATCGTTAACCTGTTATGTTATATCAGTGGTTCCCAACCTTTATTTGACGTTAGTTCGGCATTTACGTATTTAGGTACCTTGCATTGGCCCGAAAGTGTTGGGGTCTACTCTTAACCTATTTGGAAGCTGAATACCATTATTTTACTTAGTGCGACTGCCTATTCCATCTTCTGTTTGGTACTCTTTCTTCAATTACTGGATAATACTATCGTGTCAACCAAGTCTGGCAACTAGTGTTACCTATAAGTACCTAACACTGGTTGTCAGACTTTCAGGCTTCTGACTACCCGTAACACCTGTCAAAGATTTACAAATGATAGCCTACAAACACAGAGGTTGTAATGACGGCCACCCATACAGGGACCGGCCTCGGCATCACACAGCTACTGAATCAGCGAAGGGCTCCAGAACACAGGTAGGAAACCAGCAGTGGCGAAGCGTCCATAGGTACAAATCGATTCCTATCGGCTTGCCTTTGGAGGTTCGGTAGAGCAACTCTACCGCTATTGAATAATGGCAGCTTTTTCTAGCACTGCCAAATATGAGTATACTATAGGTATAGGTATTTACACCATAGGCATACAGGTGGTAGGTACGTAGCTAGATTGATGACCTCATGAGAGACAGTAGAATACTGATATGATCACTATTTTTTTATTTTGTCGGCTTCCCTCTTAAAGAAAATGGACCCCTCGCTACCGGAAACCAGTGTGCCTTACCACTACTTACCTACTCTAGTGTTAACATAATACACGCAGCGCGAGGACCCCGGGGTCCTCTCGGGGATATACCGGGTTCGAAGTATGAAAATAAGTAGAGCGTCTTAATAACAAGGAAAACCGCGATAGATTCTGGGTTCCTTTGGACGTTTTACTGGGTTAGTGGGTTTTCCTAATGTGTAAAAATTCCTCGATGAACCGCATTGTGTTGCCGTAAAAGGGCTGAGTAAGTAAAACCAGTTAGTACCTATTTGGAATTATTTAAACTTTGCTCGCGACTTCGTCCAGTTGCCGTATAAGTACTTTAACATTCCGTCCATCCCCTATTAGTTTTGAGCCTTTGAACTCACAAATAATGTGGCTTTCTATTGGTTAAAGAATTTTAAAAATCGGTTTAGTAGATCTCGAGATTACCTACGCCCTACAAACTCACAAACTTTACCTCTTTCAAAATCAAAATCAATCAAAATCAAAAGTCATTTATTCAAATTAGGCTGAGGATCAGCACTTTTTGAACGTCGAAATTACAGAAGACAGTCCCCCAAAAAGCCCACCCTTCGCCACTTCCTAGTGTTTTTGCTGGGAAGAAGAAGTGGCGGAACAAACTCCCCAGCAACACATCTGTCTGATAAGTTAGAAGAACTTGAATTTACACAGTACAATTTGTTATAATTACAAAATAATTAAAATTAGTTATTCACTACATGTTAGCTAGCACACTCAACATACAGAATACCAGTAATATATATAGCTACCGGCAATCAAACTAACTTAACTCAAGCAAAAACAACTGACTAATAAGAATCCTCCAGGTAAAAAGGGTGTGCCAGCTTGCATGTGCAGAGTTGGATTAAATCCATAGATCTGCAGAACACAATGTAACAAAATGATAAACTAGAACTGTGGAAGTTAAATAAAACAAAAAAAAAAAAAAAACAGGTAATAGTTAAAACAATAGCAAAACCAAAGCCAGCAAGACGACCAGTTACCACAAGCAGCTTTATAATATTGGTACCTACTTAATGGATGTACGGGATTCTCAAAAGACTTCACATAAACATGTAAATGAAACATCTTACTTGATACTTATTAACGGAGTTAAATGGTATTTCTGCTACTTTAGGAAAACTTCTTCTGATCCCGATAGGATCGTTGTATTTGAATAGGAAATTCAAAATGGCTGCCTCTGACGCATCCCCACGAATTCCACCACCAATCTTAAAGTCTGCGTTACTGCACAATGCACCACATATTTTCAAATAGTCGTAGGCTGGAAAGCGAACATATTTCGTTTGAACAATGAGATTCGATTGATCTCCGAGTGTCTCCGACGACTAAAAAGAGTAGGAGGAAACAAGCTTCTTATTATTACCTTGTTCATTATCAGGTACCTAATAGTCTGTTTTAACTTACCGTGATTGTTTTGTACTGCACCTGCAAGCAAAGCGAATGTTTACATTGAATCAGTAGCTTAATTAAGGTAGATAAGTAAGTGCCTACAAAACTGTACATGTTAATTAACGGGTTAGATACGAATGTGTACACTGATTAAATGGTATTATACATTATGTTAAAATAAGTAGGTAATAAGATAGCTATAATTTAGCTTGTGATTATAGGGATCATTATTCATGAAACAATTCTTGATGAAACCACGAATATCTAAAGTTATAAAATTAATCAATACGTAAAAATTTGGTTACCATTAAATTCAGAGTCGTGCACATATAAAACCCTGTTCCATGTCCATATGTGCTGCACGATCATTTTATTCTCTGTGAGTGTGCCAGTCTTGTCAGAGCAAATAATCGAACAAGCGCCCAAAGCCTCTATGGCCTCCAAGTTCTTTACCAAACAGTTCTTCTTCACCATACGCTGAGCAGTTATCGTTAGGGATGCTGTTACTGTTGGCTGCAAACCTAAAACCAAGAAAAGGTGCAGAAGTCCAGAGGTCGTTCTTGCGACTTGTGTCTGCTTATAATCTTAAGCATGTACCTACCTTCAGGTATATTGGCGACAACCATTCCGATCACAAATATGATAGTCTGCATAAAAGGATAACCAAGGGCTAAGGATGCCGCGGCTATGAACAAGCCGAGTCCTAGAGCCCACATGGACATGTACCGCATGAAGCGGCGTAGCTCTCGAGACAGTGGGGAGGGGGCCGGGGTCAGTCTCGCTGCTAAGCCAGCCACGCGACCCAGCGCTGTCAGGTCACCGCAGCTTAATACGACACCTGCATCATCGTTAGACTACAATCGAAAGTGCTATTATATTATTCTGCTACATTGCCCGACTGAAGATAATAAATACCGATTCCAATAATGTCTTCGAGATGAGGAGGCCAGGAGGATACCTGTTACACAGGTTTACTACGTTTATACGAGGCTTACGGTAGGCCTTTAAAACTTGTGACAGATAAAATTCCATAATTTTATTTATTTTCTGTAGGTAGTATTATACTTGTTCTTAATCTCGTCAGTGGTGCAGGTATTAAGACATTTCCTTTCTTTTTAAAAACGTAGAAATTTTTACAAACATTTATTATAAACAGCCAAACCAGGAACTGAAAATCACTTGTTGGCCATACAAATATTAGTTTCGTGCTGGAATCGAACTCGCTACGTAGAGCAGCAGTCAATCGCTCAGCCACTGCGCCATGCCGGTGACTAGTGAACTTCATGAAGTTCTAAACTACAATTATGTGTACCTAATTAATTACGTCATTCTTCCTGGCGAAACCACCTTTTCTTTAACAAGTAAAAGTTACGTAATGATTTACCGTAAGTCCGTAAAACTTTCCTGCACTCTTTTATCAAACAGCATGCGTAGCATGAACACATTGAACACCGAAGAAACGGCCTTTGTCTACAGACGAATCGGCAAAGTGACAGATTATATAGACGGGAACCTCAATCTGTCAAATTTCTTTAAATACACCCGCCTGCGTAGCATGAACACTTAATTTATTTTCTTCCGAGACACGACAAAGACCGTTTCTTCGGTGATCATGCTACGCGTGCAGGTTATACCTACCCATTTTGAAAGCGTGATATGAAATTATGGTCCCAATTCTTCTAAGACAATATCTTGATAGATTAAAAGTTTACCTAACGCCCAACCTTCCACACATTGGGTCGAAAAGAAAGCAACATTTCCTGATTCATGGATGTTATGATGTCCGTCGGTATTGCTTCGAGAGACTGCTACAGACTCGCCGGTCAACGAAGAGTTATCAACCTGCGAGTAGATAACCTTTACAATGCTATAAGAACTAGACCAGAACACGTGCATTCTCTCACGGAATGTGCACGTGTCAGTAACGGAGATATTGTTCTGATGAGGCGTAGTTACTTTGAATCCCTTGCTGTCGATAATGCGTATGTCTGCCGGCACTATATCTCCTGCCTGTATGTGCACGATATCACCCTTGACGATGTCACATACTGGTGTCTCAGTGTTAAGTACACCATCACGAACACAGCTCGCGTATGTCGGTATCATGCTATTGAACGTCTTCATTATCTGAAACGGAATGCAGAACAGTGGTATCAAATGATTATAATACATTACTGGCTATGAAACTAGCGCTCAATTTTCCAGACTATCGTGGGCGGCAACAATTGGTATTCTCCATTTACAAACTACGTTCCATCTTCTAGTAGGCGGTTTAGATTACCTACCTAAGTAATCTATGATGTTTCTATAAATAGGAGTTGTACTTTAGCTTCAATTGAAGCAAGATATTTAAATATTTACCTGATAATATCTAGGTACTTATTAGGAACATCCTAACAGTATGTAGGCGAGAATAAAAAAGAAACCCGGCCAAGTGGGTCTCGCACAGTGCAGGATTCCGCAGTTGCCCAGTACCTACTAGCGTTAATTTCTCCTACAAGAACACTTTATAAATTGGTCGACTACATATTATTATTAACTTGTAAAGCGTGATAGTTATTCTTTTCACTTCATTTTAGACACTACATGCAGCCATGATTTTTTCCACATAACTATGCAAAAACAACCATATAACTGGCACACTGGCGGATCAAAAACAAATGGTTTTCACACGCCGTTGAATGACCCATTCAACGAGACGCCCCAGACTAAGGGGCAGAGGAGGAAAAAAAAAAGTCAATTTACGTGTAGGTAGAGGATGCACAGACAGATAAACGGATGGGATGGTGAAACTGTAACTACGGACTATGGAACCCTAAATAGATAGTTAGGTACCTATTCCCAAAAACAATTTTATTCCTTTTAACAGTGGGTAACTAAGTAGGATTTCAGACCAGTGAATACGGGAATTGCGCCAGCACCCATTCCTCTCGGTAATTAACAGTAAACAAAATGCATTGTTTAACTATGTAAAATGCTACTTCCATCTCTCTAACTACAGGTTAATCTAATGTGATAGAGAACCTACATGCTTGAGTACTATCTTTATTCAAAGCAAGTAGACTGACAAGTAGGTAGTATATAAAAAACTTTTTTGCAAAAAATAAAACCGACTTCAAAAAAACACTAAACGGTGTAAAATAACTCTAAATTCGGAAGTCTGTGGCTTTGGTGGGTTTGTCTTACTCATGATGGGCCACCGACTTCCGAATTTAGAGTTATTTTACACCGTTTAGTGTTTTTTTGAAGTCGGTTTTATTTTTTGCAAAAAAGTTTTTTATTTTTCCATTTTTAGTTGTTACCATAAAAACATTCGCCATGAATTTATTTTATATTGTTAATTGTTAACAATACATGTCATCATAATAGGGTTTTCCACTAATCCCTAATAAATTAAAATTAACATACCTAACTGACGAAATCTAGGTATATTGTACCCACCTGCGTACCCCTCAGAGCATACAGGCGTGATGATACGTCATTATGTTGTATAAACAATAAACATCCAAGCGATTCCAGCAATCACGACAGATTTGCCGTTCATTTTTGAGGAGTTCCGTTGTATATCTCCGAAGATCAGCACCAGATCTTCACCAAATTAAAATGGGACCACCTCAGGAGTATACTCTTTCAAATAAAAAAAGAATTTTGAGAATCGGTCCACAAATGGGGGAGAAATCAGGTAACATACATAAAAAAAAAAAAAAAAAAAATACATACACACGAACATAGAACCTCCTCCTTTTTTGAAAGTCGGTTAAAAAGTAGTAGTAGTGTAGTGGCAAGTAGTTGACTGGCCAGTTGGTCTAGTAGATAGTGACCCTGACTGCTATGCCGGAGGTCGTGGGTTCGATTCCCACCCAGGACAAATGCTTGTGTGATGAGTACGATCATTTGTTCTGTGTTTGGGTGTAATTTATCTATATGTATATATTTAGAAATATATAGGTAAGTAGATATGTTTATCAGCTATTTAGAACCCATAACACAAGCTCTCAAGCTTAACTTGGGACTAAATGTCGTTGTGTAAAAAGTTGTGCAATATTTATTTATTTTTAAGTAGGTAAAGGTTTTATTATAATAATAATATCGAACCTTGGAACTTTTATAGTTGTGATAGAAACTGAAGAGCCCACATATGACGTCGACGGCAATTAACACGCAGCCGAGATAAAGGTTATCAACAGCAGGGTCCGCTTTTGTTGACGATTCTATGACGTACGCCAACAAACATAACAGTGCGCCCAGCCAGATAAGTATAGAAAACCCTGGGCAGAAAAATCACAAGTTAGAGTAACTAGGTACAATACCGACGGCATGGTTGGCGTAGCGGCTAAGCGGTTGACTGCTACACCGCGTGTCTCGGCTTGGATTCCTGTACGGAACGAATATTTGAATGGCCTACAGGTAGGTACCTAGCTGTTGCGGGTCTGGTTGTTTGTGTAAGTAGGTGTGTAGGTACATTTAAACCAAATTTTTATAAACGCACCCACGGCACAGGAAGACTGTCTAATGTGGGGCAACGTGTAAAAAACGAGTACTGGGTAAGCACAATCCAACGTTTGTACATGCATTGTTGCATGCTAACAACTTGCTCACGACTTTGTTTCATCTCAGGAAGGGATCCGACCTTCTTCTTCGTACATCTAAAGATACAATTATTGTCGATGACTTGCGGATGAAAGTAGGTACCTAAGCAAGCCGGTCCTGTTTTTGCTTCAAAAAGACCACACAATGTTTTTCAAACAAATTAGAACACATACATACATAAACTCACGCCTTTTTCCCATGGGGTTAGACAGAAACTACAGAGCGTCATATGCTACAATTCTTACATACTTCTTTTGCTTCGTTTACATTCATACATGTTGTCATACACACACACACAAATTAGAAGTTTTGTATAAATATTTAAACAAACAAAACACGCGCAATATAATGTTCAATATTAACATGTTTATTTCTAATGCAGCTCGCAGGAGCATACCTGTACAGAGCGACTTGAATAATACTATGGGCAATCTATTCTCCGTAGCAGGCGTGAGTGTATTTGAACCATAGTATTCTAACAAATCTTGAGCCTTCGCCGTTGTCAATCCATTTACGGGGTCTGTTTGAAGCTGGTCGTATAATTCATCTACAAAATGCAATCAGGCTGTAATACTTAGTAGGTACCTACCTAGAAGATGAATAAGTTATGACTACCTAAGTAGTTATGACTGGCCTGTTAGTCTAGTAGTTAGTGAACCTGACTGCTATGCCGGGGGTCGTGAGTTCGATTCCCACCCAGGACAAATGTTTGTGTGATGAGCACGATCATTTGTTCTGTGTCTGGGTGTAATTTATCTATAATAGGTATGTATGTATTTAGAAGTATATAAGTATGTTTATCAGTTGTTTAGTACCCATAACACAAGCTCTTAGCTTAGCTTGGGACAAGATGGCGTTGTGTGAAAAGTTGTGGAATATTATATTTATTTAAGTACCTACCAGTAGGTGGCTACTTAAATGGCAACTTGAGTAAGGTTACAGTCTGTAGCCTGATACAGAACCAGGTTGTTCTACGAAGTGACAGGTAGGCAGGTACCAGCCTAGAAAATATTATTTGACGCCAAAGCATGACTAATAAATATAATAAGGCCTATTACAAATTCGATCAAGGACTTGTCAGCTCTCTGTTAGTCGGTATTTAGGCGATTTAGTTACTTACTCAACGGTATAATATGCAATTCTGTCTGTATCTCTTTCTTCAATAGATTTAGTCGAGTACTACTCAGATCCCTGGATCCCAAACCTTTAGGTCTGATTGGACGAAAGAATTCGGATAACGAAGCGGTACTCGAACTTACCGAAGACATAATTATAATTAATTATAAGTAAGTATATATAGTTATCATTGAACGCCCATACCCATAAAGTTTTTTTTAGATATAATCTAGTTGGCTCAACTGATTGACAAAGGTGAGCGGTAAGCAGGTTAGTAAAGGCTATATGTGCACTTCTAGTTTGGTACCTATAAAACTAAATTACTAATCAAGTTAACTATAAATGATATAATAATCATAAACACCCTTCGAATGACGACAAGCACTACCGCATTAAAATTAACAAAAGTAATTTCACTTTTATTAAATAAAAGTCACATAGTCAATAAAACAAAATGTTTATTAAATAATAATTAAAATACTCATACACTTATCCAAAAAGTTCATACAAATATTATTTTAAACTTACAATGAGGTAAAAGAATAAATCTTTGTAATATTTTGATTGTATAACAATGTAAATATGTATTTCTAAATAAAATAATATAGTAATGTACACTTATATCATAATGCGTGTACCTATTTGTGTATTATAGACGATACACAAATACACACATTCAAGCCTGTACCCAAAGGGGTTAGGCAAAAATGGCCCACCACCTGCTATTATGTAAAACAAATCGACTATTAAAAATAAACTTAGATTAATATAGAAGAATTAATTTACATGAACATTAGGGATGCTTTTACATTATAATTTAATTAAATATGATAAACCCCTATTTTTCGGGCTAACTTGACCAGGCTATTGAAGTTATACTAATGACACTGAGAATAATTTCAGATTTTTTAAATAATCACTAGATTCTATTTTATAAGTAATAAATTGTAATATTTTTAGTGATTAAAATAAAATTATAAAGACTGAATAATTTCAGATTAATAATAATTAATAAGGACTCTTTGTCATTAAAATTGTTGTAAATGGCGCGCGTTCTTGAAATGCAACATAATTTCAGTAATGGTAAATAATTCCGAAGTCTACTTTGTTTGACTAGAAGTTTGAATAACATTGTACTTAACAGTTTTGAATACAATGACAAGTTAAATTATTCAGCTCAGTAACAAAATTTCTTACTTTATAACAGTCAATGTTAAATGCATGTCAAAGAGTAAAAGAGGGTGCAGTAGGTAAATATAATATAACAAATTGGCCTACAAGTAAAATAAAAAATCACGCGACCCATCCCAATACCACCCGCGAATAATAAGAAACGCTTTAAGGCATTGATTTGAAACATTTCTGTTGTGTTGACCTGAAATTTCTAATAACAATAAATTCACACCTGTGCAAAATCCTTCAGGTAAAACAGGTGTACTGTTTTACCTGACGGATTTTGCACAGGTGTATGGTAATCATGCCAGTAAAAGAATCATGTAACAGAAGGCCAGATTGCCATCATCAAGAAATTAATTAGTCCAGACTCCTACCAGAAAATTCCCAATGATAAAAACCAACTAACACTCGCCTGACCTAGAAACCGAAGTAAGGACCCTCAGCAGTTATTCTTGGACTAAAGCAATAAGGCAGAAATCCACGAAAAATATAACTTAACTGTAGTTTATATTTTACTTTGGGCTATATTCCTCAACCAAATAATATTGAGTTCACCCATTTCCGTATCATTAGCTTTCAGCAGTTCTCCCCTCACAGCATCCCTGAATAGTTTCTTAGTGACAGTTATACAGTAATTCGGAAGCTTTGACACCTCTGCTATTTTATTCCACACCTTACTTTGAACCTCTTCAGGTTTGTAAACGTAATTCACAAACCCATACTGCAATGCTTCTGCAGCCGGCATCCTGTAGTTACAGAGTAACATTTCAAGGGCCTGAAATTCAAAACAATATTATTAACCCTTTGGCCGCTTCACTTATGTACAGATGGCAAACCAAAATGTGCCCAGCGCGCAACGCGTCACAACTACACGACGAAATTATAAGATTAATTCGTAGCTTAACGCCGAAGGCACGTACTTGATTTTTTGGCGCGGCGGTGAAGAAGTTAAGTAGGTAGAGAGGTGAATCAGTCAATAGAAGATTAGTTTTTGTTTGCCAAGGCCATACCTTGAAAGTATGACCGTTAAGCCCTTAACAAGACCACTTCGTAAATTGTTTTGGCTGTAATTTCTTTCAAGTATTCAGAACCCCGAAAGTGTGGTAACCAGTTTAAGCAAAGACTACCTAATCACAGGGTTGTGGATGTCAGATAGGATCTATGTAAAATAGTAGTGTTGTAACCAGTTTGACTAAACTGGTTGCAGCTGAATACTACTATTTCGGGTCAGCTTCCGACTGGAAGCTGACCCGAAGAAATAGTAGTATTCAGCTAACATACTTGGGCAAGGGCTTGGCAGAAGATGATCATAAAGCTATCACTTTATGAACACAGGCCCTGCAGATACTTCATAAAGTAATAAGAAGGCTTGAATTTTACTTCTGTGATTTCTAATTACCTTTTTTTCTCCAAGAATTCTTGGAAATGTAAATGATGAACATCCTTCAGCTACAATTCCCAATTTTGAGAATGGAGTGTAGAAGTATGACTGTAACAAACACAAAAAAAATAAAAATGGTTAAAACTAGTGCTAGCCAGAGACCAAAGACATTCAATACCTATAGACTGGACATCACAAACGAAATTTTCGTCCAAAACTTGTGTCCTAGGTGGACACAAGTCTATGAGTTTTTATTAGTACACTCTGCTGCCACTCCAATATTCATATATTATTCTAGATGGCATTACTAAGACATGAAATCACAGTTTTTCTATGACATAGTATCTTAATCTCTTTGGTGCAAACTAACAAAAAAGTAATTGTAAAAAAAGGTTGTTAATAAAAACTTACATTCTCTGAAGCAAAGACTAGGTCACATAATGGTAAAGTGGTGGCTGCAATGCCTATAGCTGGTCCATTAACAACCGCAACCAGTAATTTCGGAAACATGATAAAGGCATTGATGAAATCCTTCAGAACATTCAAGTGGTTGCCTGTGCCATCCGCTGGAGTGGATAAATCATTACCACTGCTGTAAAAATCTCCCGTACCAGTAAGTACCATCACAGAAATATTATCATCAGTAGCTGCATCATTCAGTATCCTTATCACTCGCTTGTACATCGTACCATCAATGGCATTCTTCTTGTTAGGCTTATTGTACTGTACAATTTTAATACCTCCTTGGTGAGTTTCAATAATAGTGTCTTGGGTATTCATCTTGATATTTACTAGGGCCAAAGTTCTCCGTGTCCAAAGTCCGCTGTGTTAAAAGTCCAAACAATTTATATGAAGTTCTGTGTGTGTATACGTCCTATTTAAGCAGATTGAAGTGATTAAGTAAAATATAAATATTTTTATCGTTCACTTCAGCGTCACGACGTTCAAGTTTGTCGGTCCAAAGTTTACCGCGTCCAAAGTCCTCTGTGTTCAAAGTCCAAACAATTGATATCAAGTTCTGTGTGTATGTCCTTAAGCAGATTGAGTTGATTAAATAAAATATAACTTTTTACCGTTCACTTCAGCGTCAAGACGAAATTCAATTTATGTGTTGTATGTGTGTGCGCAGTTAATTTAACTTTTCTGGATTACATTTAGACTTAATTACAAAATGGTGCATTATATAAATAAACAAAACCTGATTTTAGTGGCTGGCCGGCTCATGTACCGTTTGTTTTGTTTGCTCATTTGCAGCTTTGCTTTTGACAATTGACAATGACATTGATAGGACATTATCGATCACTGAATGAATGATGTTGAATTGTTGACAGTTTGAATAAAATATATCACATGTCACCATGTCACAGACGAACGAAACCGTTTTACGAACGTACGCGTTCATAACTCAATACTCAATTCTTCCCTTCATTCTTTAGGTAATACAAGATGGTTTAGTAAAGTAAAATAATCACATATCTTCAAGGAACTTATATCCAACCCAATCCTACATACCAACATAGAAATAAGTTGACAGAATGATAATTCTTTTTATTACCTGTATTCAGTGTCACACTTTACATTTCAGTACGACAGTGACACTGACAGTATCAGATCAGATCACAATGTTTGAAAAGACAAACGTCAAATGGTGAAGTGAAAATGATAAGGGCTGGCTGACACATTTGACCTAGCATAGCCCTCTATAAATTTCTGCGAACGCGGAATGCATAAATTGCTTGGTCAAATCCTTAAAATTAACAGCTTGCATTGTACTAAACTATATGGTAACGTTATAGTGTCGCATAAATTTAGAAATTTCAGTACAAGCCGCACAATGTTTAAGTCAGCGGTATTTAATCTTCAAGAAGCATCGAAAGATCAAGTTCAAGAGTTCTTAGACTCCTTTGATACAGTTCTAACTGATTGTGATGGTAAGATAAATCTTTGGTACCTATTTGAGACCAACTATTTCATGAGATTTTTGTCCAGTTTTACTGTTAATGTTCCTCATAACTTCATTTATGTAAAACAGCACTTTTCGTAAGAAACATGTAATTGCTTTAAAAATTAATTAATGTATGAGACAAAGCATGTCACCAATCAACTCTATTTTACTGTTAGTCTTGATAATTACTTCTTGATCTCCTTATCAATAATTATTGCTCTAGGTGTACTATGGATCGATAACAATGCTATCGCCGGTGCAGCAGATGCTATGAACCATTTCAGAAAGTTAGGAAAAAAAATATTTTATGTGACAAACAATTCTACAAAAATTCGCAGTGAATTTGCAAGCAAAGCTACACAATTGGGCTTTATTGCCAGTCAGGTAACATAAATTTATTAAATTCTTTACATGATTTAGATAAATTATTATTAAAGTATTCAAGAGGTCAGACTTAGCTATGAGAAAATAAAGGCTTTTTTTAATTTATGAAACAAAATATACTAGAAACATTTTCCACAATACAAAAAGTAAAATAATGATCTATCTCCTTTTCTCTAGCTATACCAGGAGTGTGAAACTGGCTACATAACTACCCCGCACACTTGTGTGTTGTCGAAGTGAATACATAAACTTAAAAAATATCGTATTCTGCATTATTATTTGTAAAAAATATATTACTGTAAATGCTACCATTGTCAGCAAGCCATGAATAAATTTCTATGTTCTAAAATTCAATGTTTACATTGCAGGAAGAAATCCTCTCAACTGCCTATTTGGTAGCTCATTACCTGAAAGGTATTGGGTTCACTAAAAAGGTATATTTACTCGGATCCAATGGTATTGGAGAAGAATTAAAGGCTGTTGGTATTAGGCATATTGGTGTTGGGGTGAGTAAATTAAATTATTTCTAAATCTATTCTTAGTTGCCATTAAAAATAATTTTCAGTGCATTTATGTAAAGTTCAAACCATGGCCCTTACTGTATCCAAGCTCTCAAAATGTAAGAAAAAGATTCAAATTCTATTTTATTCATTTATTCTACAAATAGGAAAAAACCAAATAAATTCAGATCAAATTGAAGTGTCAAAATAACAGTTTTTTACTAAAGGTTATGTGGTATTTACTTGTCTTTCACTGTCTGTATACTTGTACCTATGTAATAAGTTGTAACTTCAGATAATTTTATATTAGAAAAATAATTAGTGCAAAACATATTAAAATTACAAAGCAATTCTGGGCAAAAAATATATTTAGCATGGACGAAACTACTCCAGCATAAAAATGGAGTTATCTAATTAAGTTTTTATTTTTGTATTACAGCCAGACCAAGTGAAAGCAGACTTCAAATCAATGCAGCCATCGGAATTAGACCCAGAAGTTGGTGCCGTTGTTGTGGGCTTTGATGAACATGTCAGTTATCCAAAGTTCATGAAGGCTGCCTCCTACCTTGCGTCTGAAGAATGTTTGTTTATAGCAACAAATACTGATGAAAGATTTCCTAAAGCTGGATCTATTGTAGTGCCCGGTACTGGGACTTTGGTCAGAGCTGTTGAAACCTGTTCAGAGAGAAAAGCTTTGGTTCTTGGGAAGCCTCACAGCTATGTGAGGAAGTATCTGGAGTCTTGTGGACTGAATCCTGCCAGAACTCTGATGATTGGAGATAGGTATGTTGTTTTTATTATATAATGGCACAGGCACGGATCCAGGCCTCAAAAAAGGTTGTGGTCACAGCCATTCAAAAATTCATCAAGTGCAAGTTGGACTACATATTCCCCTACAATTGATACATTCCATTTGTACAAAGGGAATGTTTTAGCGCCACAAGATTAAGGCACTAAATTGTTATGAACATAAATACATTCACAAATTATGCATGAATTCAAAATGTAGCTAATTTTATTATATGGGGGTGTGTGGTTCATCACTACAGTGAGTTTACCGCGCCTTAAAAATCCTTCCTATAAATACAGATGTTTTTTAATTCTACAAAATTAAATCTATAACACTACACACATGTATCATAACTTGGCGTAGGAAATATCGTTTAACTATGATGAAGCTGAAGAGTTAATAGCAATTTCCTCAAGTAGTTAATTAAAGTAGCGTTATCGCGAGACTTTGCATGCACTCGTACGGTAGGTACGAAAAAAAGGAATGATGTGATAAAACAATTTTGTGGTGTATTAGATGTATTGACAAATATTTAAAAGATGGTCACGTTGAGATACGCTTTAGGCTGTGGGTGATGTAGTTGGTCCTAAAAGGGGTTAGTCCTAGTTAGTCCTAAAAAAACCATCTTAACATTAGTTGGAACCGTTTTACACGACTAGGGTTGTAGTCAAAATAAAATTCGTGTTTTCTACTGTATCATTTACACGGCATATATGTCGGTAGCTACGCTCTTAGATATAGGCAGCCAATAAACGCATTTTTCTTTCTAGTAGGAAGAAGATATCATAATTACCTATGAAGTCTGTAAAATTTCGCAAGCTAATCAAATACCCCGTATTTACAAGCAAAGGCACACATCTTACGCAGCCGTGCGACACGGCACACAGATGCGACGGATGCGACGGACGCCCGATTTAATAATCGTCGATGTCGTACAGGTTGTCGATCTCATAGGCATATAATGGTAAATGGTAAAGTTTGTAGCGATGTCTATCTCGCGACAAAGTGTATAAACCTTAGTGCTATTTATTGAGCATTTCATTGTATAGATACCTAGTTCTTCAAACGAATCAGACAGATGTGTTGCTGGGGAGTTTGTTCCGCCACTTCTTCTTCCCAGCAAAAACACTAAGAAGTGGCGAAGGGTGGGCCGTTTTTGGGGGACTGTCTTTATGTATTTTTTTTTGACGTTCAAAAAGTGCTGATTCTCAGCCTAGTTTGAATAAAGACTTTTGATTTTCATTTTTGACATACTAACAACGACTGACCTGATCCTGCATCGCGCGATAGAACTTCTACAAGATCCCGACAGTAAATGTCGGGCAGTAGTATCCCACCAGACAGAACACCCGTCTGGTCTGATCGGGTTGCTCCCTTTTCTATGGGGGATTAGGAACTTTACCCCCAGTTCCTCATACCTCTACTAAATGTTTAACACCTATTTTGAGCAGTATTTGGAGTTAGTGAATATGGTTTCAGAACCTATCCTTATGAATAAACTTCCTCACTTATGAATTTGTTGGTTTTAGATGTAACACTGATATCGAGCTGGGTGTGCGCTGCGGCTTCCAGACGTTGCTGGTCATGTCCGGCGTCACTAACACTAAGGAGCTGGACAAACTGCGCACCGACAAGACTCCGCCGCTGCCCGACGTCGTCTTACCCAAGCTAGGCGATCTCCTCACTCTTATACCATAGTGCAACTGAGAGGCAAAACCGTAGACAATTACAGTAGAAAGTTCAAAGCATAGGTCAATTCTAAAACAAGGGTAGTTATTCATAAAGCAGTATACACACACATGTATTATTAAGTTACACAATACTATTAAAAATAGAAAATGCATTAGATAAGTAAAATGTTTAACCAGCACTATCTGAATAGAGAATTGTTTTATATTTTATGTATTATCTTTATCTAGCTTAACTCATGTCGTTACCAGCGCGCTTACTGTGTTTTATTAATCTGTGATTTTTTTTACATAGTTATAGGTAAATTATAATAAGCAGAGCAATATTATGGTATGTAGTGTATGAGAACGTCATTGTCATCTTTACACCTAACATTCATTCTCTGTAAATGTAGCATCATTTTACCAGCACTTTTGACCTTAGACTAAATTAACAATCATAATCATCATCTGCCTAGCTTTTCCCAACTATGTTGTGCAGTCTAAGGCCTCATTTACGGAGACGCGGGGCGTCGCGCGTTGCGTTGAGCGGCGCGGCCCGCAGTAAATTCAAATATATGGCGTTGTATGAGTGCGTTTACGGAGAAGCGATTTTAGACGCGTTTGTTTGAATTAGGGCGTTTTTTGCGGCCGAGCCCGCGGATGGCACCGACGCGTCCCACGCGGCGTTTATCGCGGCGGCGCACGCAGCGGCAATTCTCGATGAAGCTATGTCCGAGGCGGAAGCTTCGCTACACGCTAGAGCATTCGCCGCGGGCGCCGCGGCGGGCACCGCCACGCTTCCCGTCTCGCTTCTCTATGAACATGGACGTATATTGCTATAAGTTTGTGTTTACGCGTGCGATGATGCGTGCCGCTTCACCCGCCGCCCCACCGTAAACAGAAAAAACGTCCGAGGCGCCGCGAGACGCCACGCCACACGCGACGCGAGTCGCCACGCGTCTCCGTAAATGAGGCCTAACTGTACTACATAGGGCGCCTATCTGACCTCCGCCACAACCCAGTGACTGGGTAACATAATACCCCCGGGTTAAACTAGCAATATTCCCCTTATTAAATGTATTTATTTTAGTATCAGTTCTTATTACACCATGATTCCGTGGCATATGCAATCGAAATCGTTTTAGACGCTGAAACTGTAAAATATACTCGATATCTAAAAAAGAATACAGTGTAAATCTTTTAAAGAAAATATACGTTTGACAAAACATTAGGTGCCAGTAGCGATTAATTCATTAATTAAACCCCGAGAGGACACCGTTGTCCGCGCTGTCATTGTCTTTCTATTGTGTCTCTAATTGACACGATTGAAAGGTTAAAATGCGAAGGTGTAGGTGTAGGTATATAGGTACCTATAATCACCACCAAATTCGATAGGGCTCTGTTGGAATCACTGATAGGTACTTCGTCTTGCCGCTTGTCCGGTATGTTCTCTAACTCCTCCAAAGTTATGCTCTCTCACTCTGGTTGTGTATTTTGACATGTTATACTCGTATCAGGTCTGAGTCTGACGCCCCTCGAATCAAATCCTCTCAATAACTCCTTTATATAATTTATGAGCAGCAGTCACGGAACTCTTCAGCCACTTGCAGGCTTGCAGGTCACATTGCATGTAACTTTATGTAAAGCAACTATTTGAGTTGTTTTTGGTCCTTTTTTATCTACATTAATGCACTAACAACTTTAATTTACCACTGCAAATATTGGTTTACAATACTGCTTTTATCGTTATCTATAAGATATTTCCAAGTGTGTAGGTATTAATAATTGTTATTAACGCATCAGCCAAGTTATGCATCCTTATTTATTTTACCCTATTCACCTTCACAATGTTTTATTTATTTTTCTCTCCTTATGTTTTCCCTTTCCTAGAGATTGTGAAAACTTAGAAAATCGAATATGAAGGGATCCTTCAACGCCTATTTGTAGAACAATAATGTAAACGGATTATAATAATATTTAAGTATTTATCGTATCGAACTTAATTTATTATTAAAATGAGGTTTTATGTTATTAAAAACTTTGTTGACTCGTCACTGTATGTGTTCATGCGTATACAAATAAATTAATATTTTATTACAGTTGTGGAATATATAATGTACAATGTTGCTTTTAATAAAAATATTTACATCGTTTTCTTTAAGTTTTATTGAGCCTACTAGACATTATGCACCCAAGGACTTAGCACAGCAACTTAGTGTAGCAACAGAGCGTGTAGTGCGTGTGCTTAGTGTAACTTGTTAGGACATTTCTTTAATGCATATAACACCAATTTTGCACACGCCTTTTTTGTACTGCTTAAATACTCATGTTTTGATAAATAAACTATGTATCTTTAACAATCGTCGTTACATAAGAACTCGCTTCCAGACGTAGATGCAAATTGATGGTTGCAAAGGAAGCTGCGGAAAGTAGCGAATAACATTCCACCCCACTATTATTTTTTTAACCGACTTCAAAAAAAGGAGGAGGTTCTATGTTCGTGTGTATGTATTTTTTCTTGTTGCCTCGCCTTTGTGTCAGCATCAGACTGTGAATACGAACAATCTGCACATAACGTCTTACGGGACCCCTCCCTCCCTTTGGCTGAATGACCACAATATAGGCAATGTTGGATTACATCAGGGGTTGTTGTGTCTGTATGGCCCTATAATTGTAGAAACTAATACAAAGTTCCGTGAGTTTATGAGTTTTTGACATTTTGTTATAAGTACTTAATATTGGAAATAAATTTAGCAGCACATGGTGAGCTGGAGCCATTAAAACTTGTGTTAATTTTGACAACTGGCTTACCCTAAAATTGTAAATGTCCTTTTGTGCCTATTGGCTAAACTCTTCTTATGGAGGGATGTGGAATAAGTATAATAAGTATTTTTCTAACTCCTCCGCTGTTATTTTCTGATTTATTTCGTCGAGGGGATCTAAGACAGTTGACCCGCTTCTCCGAGACTCGTCAGGTTTCATTGACTCGATACTTTTCTGGTGGTCACCACTGTGGATTTCTGGCTTTCGGGAGTTGTTGTGGATTGGGAATATTATATGGTGAGATTTATAGACACCCATTCATAACTAAGTATAGGTACCTAGTAGTTCCTACCTATCTAGTTCTAGGTACATCGAATATCCCAAATTCATTTGTCGGCTAGCGTTCTAAATTAGAATGCCAGCTACAAATGAATTTGGGCCAAGATAACGCCATTGATGCGGCAACTGCTATTTGGCAATATAAGATTGTGTGCGCTTCATGGGGCATATATTAGGGCAAGCCGGCGAAGCGGCTTCCGTACGGCAGACGCGGTACGTACGTTTTGCAGCGCATGCGTAGTACAGTATCGCAATTCGCCGCGCATCTCTGGGGCTTGTCAACATTCGGTCGGTCGGTCGGTCGACTCTGTTTCTGTTTCGCGCCAGTATCGGTGCAACCGCGATAGATACGCGCCGCCACGAATAGCGCACTCTCTGCACTCGCTAGCTCATGTGATCTCATTTATTTCACTCATATCCTGAAACACTGATGTGAGTCTATATTTATTTTTATTTTATTTAGATTTAACACTTACTATTTTTTTAGAATAGATTGTAGTACGAGGGCCTAAATCCCTGCTTTTACGGAAAGGGAACAGCCAGTAAGTGAAGATTTCCTCTCGGAAAATCTAGAAATTCAAATGAATCCCTGCTGATTTTACGATATATTTATGAACCTTATTTTATAGTAGGTACCGTTTACTGAAAAGTGCGTAATATTATGCTCGTATTGTTCTGAGATGGTTCCGAGCGTTAACGGGTGTCCATCTCAGTCTCGCCCCAATTGTTTTAGGAAAACAAAAGAAAGCGTTAGGGGTGACATGTTTCGGAAATATTGTGGGGTGTTAATCTATTCCCTTCCGCATTTAATACCCCAATCCATCCAATGTCTGTTCTATATCAATCCGTTCCAGCTTTTCTACAGAATTTTCTCCATAAGCTCCTATTTTTAGCTTCACAATCGCGGAAATGTATTGGGCTGTATTCGTCAATCAGACCTAAAAATGTTTCCACAGCTCTTCACTTCCGCAACACATTCATAAATATTTGGATGTATTAATACACCAGCGATAAACGTAATGAGTGATTAAACGCTGAAAAGTTTCCTGACGATAAATGCTTTATCTGGAGTAGTATCGGCGCACTCAAAATTCATCGTGCAATTATGTGATAACAAGTTATAATAGTCACGGTAGGTAGGTAGTTGGTACAACCTTCGTCAACACTAAACAGCGCAAACATTTTGATAATCACTCAATAAGCTGCGAGGTCCCGTAACTAACATTGTCACAAGTGCGTGTCAACCACATTATCGTATCAATCCCTAGCTGGATTAACTAGGTATACTTACCTACCTGCGTACTTTTGGATGCTAAATTGATTGCATTAATTTGCGATCAATCTACCTAATTTCAATAATAAATAAACCTATTTATCGGCGTGGTATTGTATAGATAAATAATTTATGCATTGATATTGGTAGGTAAGTTATAATTTACCTCCTGGTTTCGATGACATCAACAAACAATTACGTAGGTACCTGTACCTGCATAAGTAGGTACACGTATTATTATTTAGGTTCTAAACTGTATTAGGTAGGTAGGTACCTACTGAGTAAAGGATTTCTAAATGCAAATAGCTCGAGCTCAGGTCTACATAGGTACTTGGTTGCTATGGGTACTTACCTGGCTTTACAGCACGGCCAAGCCGTTATTGAAAGCCAGTTTGAAGTTTATGTTAGGAGATGATATCATCTAGCCAATTCGATGTTGCTGTAGAAAATGCGCATACTTACATACTTACCTATCCATTAAACTTTTTTGTCCGCGTTATTTTTCCACGAAATAATAATGTTGACTGTTACTTAAATAAACATAAGTTGTTAACTACTATATATTATGATATTGAGTGTAAGTTTATCAAATGACCTACGGTAATCACCACATAGCATTGTACCTGGATGTAGGTACCTACATAAATATTAATACCTAAGTCCGTCAGGAAAATAGAAACTAGGATCACAAATATGCCTGACAATATTATCGCCTACCTGCCTACTTAACAACAGCTTCTGCTTTTCAAGATTAGTGGATTTTTGAGGAAATGGGTCACACGCACTATTTCTATATCATAACATTACGCCTGTATTCCCCAAGGTTTCGGCAAAGCTACATTACACCCATAGTTCGAGTCCCATGGAATAGGGAGCGAGCCGAGCTTTCAACTAGGCATAAATCTGTAACTCTGAGAAATAGACATTGAAAAACCCGCTAACTAACAACATTTTTATATTTTTATTTACTAATTTTGAGAACTAAACAGCCTCTTGGTTCACCTATTTACCCGACTGCGCCAGAAGGAGGGTTATTGCCTTCATTTGTTAGCTTGTTTCAGGGTAACCAAAACCAAACAAAGAATGCTAACGTTAGTACTTAGGTAGACGATTACATACGTCTACTACTTACATAATATATTTGAACATGTTACGTTTATGGAAACAATAGCTAGTGAGTAGCATTAAGTGTCTATTGTTTTAAATAGCTTCGTGATTATACAGTTCATATTTTGTGATCAGGGAATCTCACGAGACTTACCCATAGCTTGGCTAAGTAGGTAGAGTACAGACGCCAGCACATCAAGTTACCCCAATGTGTCAAATTTCTTTGATCGTTTTTCAACTTTATGCCAAACATTGGCAAAATTTGACAAATTGGGGTTACTTGATGTGCTGGCGTCTGTACATACACCTAGGTCCCAATCACCATTCGTTTGGTGACTATAAATTTTTCGCTTCTTTAGGTGCAGTCAGCAACAAATCGGTAAAAATACCAGTTTTAAATTAATTAGTGGACACAACACAATACATTACACATTGGTGTTATTTTCAAGCAACCGACAACATTGAAATAATGCGGTAACTAGAAAAATGGTATTAGAATTCAGAAAAAAAAATACATAGGTGGAAGTTATTTCAGGTACAGACGCCAGCACATCAAGTTACCTACCCCAATGTGTCAAATTTTCCCAATTGCATATGAACCTTATTCTGTTTGACATATGTATAATGTTGAAAAACGATCAAAGAAAGTTACCCCAATATGTCAAATTTTCCCAATTGAATATGAACCTTCTTCTGTTTGACATAAAGTTGAAAAACGATCAAAGTAATTTGACACATTGGGGTAACTTGATGTTCTGGCGTCTGTACCTAATTTATTACGGGTATTGAAAAATCATGAGTCTAGTGCAATTTGGTGTCTTACTGACATTAAAAAATATCAGTGGTAACACATAATTTCGCTGCTGACCGTACAATATTGCCTCTTTAAAAAAGCAACCTACCTGATACCTCCGCTCAAAATAAGAGGCTATAGGTACTGTATGTCCAGATATTGTTATTTTTCAAAGAATTTGTCATAAAATTAAAAACTACCTACCTACTTATGTATTTAGTTGACATTTTCAATAATCATTTGTTGTTCTTTTAAATACTTAAGCACTTGAAATTACAGCCGTAACACAAGACATACCCAGTAGTGACCATGAAAAAAAAATTAAATTAAAAATTTAAAAAACCCCCATCGCATAAAAGCAAAACATTTAAAAAGTTAAAAATAACACTTTAGCCATGAAATTTTACTTCACGTCGGGGTACCGCTTAAGTAAGGAATGTTCCTAGTACTTGTAGGTATGTAGGTACTTATTTTAACGGTACCCCGACGTTACGTAAAATTTCATGGCTAAAGTGTTATTTTTAACTTTTTAAATGTTTTGCTTTTTTGCGATGGGGGTTTTTTAAATTTTTAATTTAATTTTTATTTTAATTTTTTTAAACGCATTAATTTTGTTTTATAGAGTTTACAGTTATGAGAATTATTCAGTGCATTGTATGTAGAGTCAAATGCTGGTTAAAACGAATCCAAATACGACATATCTGCTATTATTTTGTTAAGAGTCTACCTACTGGTGCGCTGGATAGCCTGGCTGCAGCATCAGCTCATCCTGTTGCCATCAGTGCATTGTGTTTATAATCAAATGCTGGTTGAAATGAATCCAAACACGACCCATCTGCTATTATTCTGTCAAAAGTCTACCTACTGGTGTGCTGAATAGCCTGGCTGCTGCATCAGCTCATCCTGTTGCCATCAAGGCATTGTGTGCAGAATCAAATGCTGGTTGAAATGAATCCAAACACGACATAACTGCTATTATTTTATCAAGAGTCTACCTACTGGTGTGCTGGATAGCCTGGCTGCAGCATCAGCTCATCCAGTTGCCATCAGTGCATTGTGTGCAGAATCAAATGCAGGTTAAAATGAATCCAAACACGACATATCTGCTGTTATTTTCCCAAGGGTGTATTAGTCTGCTAGATATTCTGGCTGCATCAGACCAAATACACCATAATGTTGCTTGTTAATATTACACACATGGGTGTTCGAAATTTTAAGACACACATATGTTTGTAAGTAAAGTTAATACCCATAGACGTCTAAAATAGCAACGGTAGCTAACACAAAATAGCTGATAACCTTGAAACGGCTGAACCGATTTTGATAAAATATGTCTAAGAACCATTGCAAGAAACCCTGCTTTCAAATAAAAAAAACCGCATCTAAATCGGTTCACCCGTTTGGGCGCTACGGTGCCACAGACAGACAGACAGACAGACAGACAGACAGACAGACACACACACATAGCGGTGAAACTTATAACACCCCTCTTTTTGCGTCGGGGGTTAATAAAATTGTTTAGATGTATGTATGTATGTACTTACCTATGTAGTTATATTTATATCTATCTATAAAGACGTCTCTTAAAAATTGTGCATGCGTTTCCATCAGATTTTTTGTTTCAATTTTCTTTGCCAGCACCGTAATTGAACCACAAAGCGTTATTTTTAATGATGTTTGTTTAACTATCTATTGTCTCTGCTTTGCGGATAGTGAAAGTGCAATTTGAAGTTTGTACCTACAATAGACAGTAGGTACCTGATTGCACCGCCCTAGGAAACATTGTTTAAAAACAAATTTATTGAAAAGAAAACTCTAAATGATGGAAAATAAGCCTCATTTAGGGAAGCTATTAACACGTATTTTTGTGTGTGTGTATGTTTGTAATGAATAAACTCAATAACTACTGGACTGTTTTGAATTTTTTTCAAGTTTCAATCTTTGGTAAGCTACATTATCCCCGGGAGACATAGGATACTTCTTCTCCCTGTATTCCCACGGGAACGGGAAAACGCGGGTGAAACCGCGTAACGTCTGATAGTATGTAATATATATAGGTACTTTATCGATGAGACAAGCTCGCAAGCATTGTAGGCAGCAGGGAAAGTTTATGCAGAACATTTAGCTATCAACTCCAATATAGAAACTTGCAAGGCCGTTCACATTCTGTCTAGTTTTTCACACGCTAACTTACTTTCCCGATTTCCCTCCATTTGTAGATAATGTGAGTTTGCTATAAAGTTGTCGAAACTATGCGTTCTACAAGTTGTGTAGGTAAATATTTTAGTTGATATCAGGTACCTATACATAAATAGATAAGAGATAGAAGTTATAAGCTTTATAAATGAATAGTATTTTTGACAATGTACCTATGCACTAGTAGGCAGGCATTTTCATTGCACACGAAGTGGGATTGCAACCCAAGCCGAAAGTGTGGGCGCAATGAATCCGAGATTGCAATGCTTATTATGCCCACGCGTATTAAACGAAGTTTTTCTAGGAGCCTAGGTTTTCGAGAACCTATAAAGGTTCTCGAAAACCTCCTATTAGGTATGTTATATATTTTTTTTATGACTAGGTTTTGAAATATGATGTATAAACTTATCATATTTCAAAACCTAGTCATAAAAAAAATATATAACCTACAACCGAATTGAGAACCTCCTTCTTTTTGAAGTCGGTTAAAAAATCGCTCATTGCTCTCGAGACTAGTGTCAATGTCAACGCACTGCTAGATAAGGCGCACTTTCTCGCACTAGTGTGGGTACGCAACGTAGCGCTTTGCGTCTAGATCAAAGACATTCAATACTATATAGACCAGACATCACGCACAAAATTCTCATCCAAAGCTTGTGACCTGCTGGACACAAGTCTATGAGTTTTTTTACTACGCTCCGCTGTCGCTCCAATATTCATATATTATTCTAGATGGCGTTACTGAAACATGGGTTCAAAGTTTTTCTATGACATTTCCTCGCATGTCCGCTCTATAGGATACTAGATACCTACTACTTTATAATATACTCTTCTACTATTTTAAATCCTCTTTGGTCTAGATACACTTAATTTCTAGATAGGTAGGTACTTAGATATTTCACATTATACCTATAAAATGCTTATTTGTTCGTGCCATTCATTGTTCGTTCTGTATTACTTCGGACCGCCAGACAGGGCTTCCTTGCTGTTAACAGGGGGGCGATATCTGATTTGCCGCACTTTGTGTGGAATTTAGAAAGGTCACGACAAGTCACGCCTTATTTTACCCTTCTTTTCCACTTTTAGAACGCTTTATTGTAGCTTTCATTCGGCTTTTCTCTAGTATAGATCGTGTTTAACCAAAAGCCACACCAACCTCCTATTTTACTGACTATCTACCTCAGAAAGCACCTACCTACACAATAATCTTCGTTTGTATGTTGAATACCTACTTACATCCATTCATCACATATGTACCAGGTACCTACCTACTTAAATAGGTAGGTATATAGGTTTGTACCTATGCCTATTTCTTTGGCACTCTCTTTAGCCTTAACGGCTTGATGGATAAGGACAAATTCTATAAATGTAGGTAAGTACCTACCTATCTAGATAGTGTATTGTTAGGTAACAAGATGTAGAAAAAATGTTGTCACGGCGGCCGCCATTTACCTAGTGTTGGTTTCTTTCTAGTATTAAGTACCTACCTACTTACCTAAGTTTCACACTTATAAACACGATCCCGATCCTATTTTTTTTTATATTTCGATTCCGTTCGTAGATCTGAAATTAGTTTAATCAAAAGAAAACTAACCGATGCTAACTGTCAAAATAAAGCATTAAGTCTGAGAATAATCTAAAACAATTAAAAGTATCTTTTTAGGTGTTTATTACATCGGAAAACCTTGAAACCTAGCCGACTTACTTTAGAATACCTACCTATTTATCTAGTCTTTTTCATGGAAACGTTCAAAGTAAGTTAAGTACAGAAGCCAGCACATCAAGTTACCCCAATGTGTCAAATTTTCCCAATTGAATATGAATCTTATTCAGTTTGACATAAAGTTGAAAAACGATCAAAGAAAGTTGACACATTGGGGTAACTTGATGAGCTGGCGTCTGTACCTACTACATAATTAGATTATTCAAACAAACGAACATTGTAGGTTGTTACAGGTTGCATACAGGCAAAGCCTGGCTGGCCTTGTCTTTTCGGTGCTTTCCACCTTTTGCACTATAGCCCTAGGTGTCTAGAAATAACTACAAAATTATTGCGTCGAAAAGAGCCTTGGCCCTTGTAGCTTTGTTAAAATTTTAGTTATAGACCCTGACACACAATAAACAACAAAAAAGTTCAAGGTATCAAATATCCGATAGGGAGTGGTTGATTTGTGACAGTTTTCAAATTCCGTGAACTGGCTAAGGGCAAACCTTGCCCTAAAGGTTAGTAAGTAGGTACGTTCTTATATCGGGACAATTTGCATTTCACTGAATATCGCTAGTAACTAGACCACGTAACTAAACCTGGCTGGATTTACTAAAGCCAACCTAGATGCACAGAATGTCGTTGCAGCTAGGTACCAAGGACGCATCGTTTGCAGCTTGCTTACAACTTGGCCACTAGACCGTCTGCCATCTTAAACATGACATCATTCATAAGCAAATATAGCTACATCATGATATACCTATGTGAGTCTTAACTCATTAGTGACACAAATCACGTTTGAAGATGAATATAGCGCAATGAGTTGCCTTGCTATTGTGCCGTTTTCGACCAAAGCATAGGTAATTTAAAGGAGTGTTTCCTTTACTGTTCCACTTGTATAACCTATGCCCAAGCAGCTATATGTAGGAACCTAGGGCTTATCTCTAAGGTGAATAGCAAAGTTTCTAAAACCAGTTTCCACAATTTTCCAACGTGTATTCTGATTTGTTTTAGTCACGCGAAGGAAGCCCACAGAAACCGTAGATCTCTAAGGGGAAAGTTAAATAATGCGATGCGAGCTAATATTAGGGTCGTCGTAGATATGCTTATATTATATTTTTTATAAGAATGACTCATTGCTGGAGGGCATTTATTACGAATGGTGATGGGGGTGACGTCAGCCTCGGTCACTAGGACACGTTAGTTGTACGGGAACATTGTGTATCTACTTACGTACTTATGTAACTAGTTACTTTCCTATGGTTGTGTTTTTGTTCTGAATGCATCTAAATGCCCAAAAATATGTAGAAGTCAAATTTCTTGTAATATTGATGTCCTTTTTTTTGCCTTGATAAGATTAGATAGGTATATAGGTACTTCAATAACTTCATGTGTTGTAAACCTTTATCAGTAGGTATTTGATTACGGTATATGACGGATTTCCTAGATAGTGTATCTATGCAGTTGCAGTTCTACAGGCAGGTCTCTGTTTCGTGTATGAATAGGGCGATGCAACTATGGGCTCAGTGTAAAGTGTGTAAACAGAGCGCGCGCATGCAGCCGAGAGCTATGGCCGGAACTGTATTAATATGGGTTAAAGCAAGAAGTAGGTCGGAGAGGTGCCACCAAGCTGTCGACCTCCATTGTATAAACGACTGACACTAATGCAACTTCGTACCTATAAAGCAGATGTACGTATTCTGTTGGTACTTAACACGGAATTAATTAGGAACTGCCATAAGAACAGACAAAACGACTTTTGTTATTTAAATAGCTTGCTTTGCTATTTGGCCTTTAGTTTTACATATCGCCATGCCTAACATTAAAATTATTATTTCTACAAATAGACACGTCTTGTCCTTGTGCTATGTGTTGAAATACGCACTGCGACTTTTTAACTTTCAATATAATCAACAACAAAGGCGTCACAACACTCACAACTAATACCAATCAAGGCGCTCCTTTGTGTTTATGCAAATTTCGAACCCCTAAAGTAACGGCAATTATTTATTTGTGTACGCAGTTATTGTAAACCAACGGGGTACTACCTATATATAACCAAGGTAGATCGACCTATTGATTTCCGTGGGTCACAGAGATCTATTTCAATATTGAGTGATTCATAGAGTCCTCGAGCAAATCAAGTCGGGTTTTATGATCAACCTTGATCTCTAGCAATGGTAGGTCAGATCATTTAGTCTATATATAATATGCGAGCACCCACAGTGACAAATCAGCGGAGGTGTAATAGCATATTGTTCCTCTTGAGCCCCCACAAGCTTGTCATGTTGTGATTAATGAATTTGCGTGTTTATCCACATTGTCTTCAGGATTAGTACAGCCACCGAGGTCAGACTGCCAAATCAGGCATTAAGTCATTTCCTTATTTGAATAAAACGGCTGTGTAATATAGTTTTATTTGTGTTACCGACAAACCTGAAGAGACGTAGGAGGCACTAGTTTATTTAAGCACTTACATACATACCTAATGCAAGTTTTGGAATCTCAGCTGATGTTTACAGCAAGTTGCCGGCAAATCGTTTCGTCCGCAAGGTCAGTGATGTAATTGCCGCTTTTAGCACCCGAACGTGAGCCACTACGAGTCGCGTTATCCTACGACATGCTGTAGATACCAAACTATAGACCACTGTATGTTTCGATGTTTATATATGACATCATCCCTGACCGTCATCACCTGCAACAGTGTTAATTAAACATCATAATCATTAGAACATTTAATGAAGGTTTTTTTCCGTTTCATTTTGGATTCATCCAACTAGCAGATTTTGCCGGTGTATTTTAAGCTAGGTAATATTTATCCTTTCATTCGGAATAACTGTTAATAATATTTAAAGTGGCCTTGACTACTATGCCGGAGGTCGTGGGTTCGATTCCCACCCAGGAAAAATGTTTGTGTGATGAGCACGATCATTTGTTCTGTGTCTGGGTGTAATTTATCTATAACATGTAGTTACTTATATATTTAGAAATATATAAGTGTGTTCAACAGCAGCTTAGTACCTAGGTACCCATAACACATGCTCTGCTGCTTAGCTTGGGACTAGATAGCATTGTGTGAAAAGTTGTGGAATATTCATTTATTTATTTACTAGCTTCTGCCCGCGACTTCGTACGCGGATCCTGTTGCTTATGTCAGCGACAACGGGGTCGTCAAAATCGAAAATCTGAAACGTCTGATGTCGAATTCTAAAAGCCTGGGGACTGGAAAACAATGGGATGCGCGAGACGATTCAAGACGTTCCAGATTTTTTATTTTTGTTGGTCAACAGGAAATGCCATCAGACTTAACAACTTTTGCTAAGACGCCATTTCTATTATGTATATGTTATATTGTCTCTGGGCTTTGGAGTTCCCCTACAGGTGCTCCAGATCTTCAAATTTAGTCTTACAGGAGAAAACACTCTTCACGTGGAATAGTTTTTGCAATGGCACCATTTTTATATCTCTTTCACTTTAGGTGTTCCATTTTCCAAAATAAATTATAGCCTATAATATGTTGCGTGACGTTCAGTCGCGCATCTCCTTCCCCCACTTATCTCTAAAGTCGATGCGTATATACGCTGAAAACTCAAGCGTCATGCTTTTCCGTGAACGTCTCCAACTCGCGAGACAGTGCATGATGTTCACGATCAGCGGTCAGTCGCGCACATATTCTTCACTGGTCTCTAGAGACCTGGATGTAGATGCGTAAATACGCTGAGAATGCAGGCGTGCTTCGCGATCCCAAGAAGTTTCCACGGAGCGAGTTGCAGCCTCATGTTCTCGAACAGCATCAAGTCTCTCCTAACGCTCTTCGGTAGATTGTTGGGATCTTATGGTCTTTAATCATTTAGCACCTTTGGAACATTGGGAAAGATTTGACCTCTTTCTAGGCATGGTTATAGTTTTATTGTGATGATACCTGATCAATTAAAATCTAAGTGGCTGCTCCCCTGCGTTACCGGGTAAGCTACCGTGTAACGAAGATAAATGGAAAAGGAAATTAAACACTCAAATAACATAAGCCCGAAGGCATACGAGAAAAAAAATGGGAGTTTTAGCCAGTAGAGTCTAATTTTCAACGATATACCATCGTCATCGAAAATCAGTCCTGAACTGTTCCCGCCTTCACCGCGTAGTACCTCCTACTTATGTTATTTTATAATTATGCAATAAAATTAGAGATGGTTTTAATTTCTATATCAAATGTTTCTGATCTTCGATTTTTATAAGTCAACAGGAAATGCCTATCAGACCGAACAACTTTTGCTAAGACGTCATTCCTATTTGAGTTATGGTGTAGCTGGGCTCTTGGAGTTCCACAACAGGTGTTCCAGATCATCGATTTTTATACGTCAACAGCGAGTGCTCATAAGGCTGAACAACTCTTGCTAAGACGTCATTCCAATATATGTTATAGTGTAGCTGGGCTCTTGAAGTTCCACATCAGGTGTTCCGGATCTTCAAATTTATTCTCTCAGCAGAAAATGCTCATAACGTGGAACAATTTTTGCTATGGTACCATTTTTGTATCTCCTATAGTTTAGATGGTCTGTTGCGGTTCTGCATCAGGTGTTCCGGATCTTCAAATTTATTCTCTCAGCAGAAAATGCTCATTACGTGGAACAATTTTTGCTATGCGACCATTTTTGTATCTCCTATGGTTTAGCTGGTCTGTTGCGGTTCTGCATCAGGTGTTCCGGATCTTCAAATTTATTCTCTCAGCAGAAAATGCTCATCACGTGGAACAATTTTTGCTATGGGACCATTTTTGTATCGCCTATAGTTTAGCTGGTCTGTTGCGGTTCTGCATCAGGTGTTCCGGATCTTCAAATTTATTCTCTCAGCAGAAAATGCTCATCACGTGGAACAATTTTTGCTATGGGACTATTTTTGTATCGCCTATAGTTTAGCTGGTCTGTTGCGGTTCTGCATCAGGTGTTCCGGATCTTCAAATTTATTCTCTCAGCAGAAAATGCTCATCATGTGGAACAATTTTTGCTATGGGACCATTTTTGTATCGCCTATAGTTTAGCTGGTCTGTTGCGGTTCTGCATCAGGTGTTCCAGTTTCCAAGATAAATTATAGCCTATGTGTTGCCCAAACTTAATATCTATACAACAAAAAAAAAATCATTCAAATCCGTCCAGTAGTTCCGAAGATTAGCGTGTGCAAACAAACAGACAAACAGACAAACAGACAAACAGACAAACAGACAGACTTTTTTTTTTGGATTCGTGCTCTATTACTGTTTCTAAACCCCCCTCAATTATTAGTTTTTAAATATATTCAATGTACAGACACAGTTTTTTTACAGTCTTATTATACAGGGTGTCCAAGAACCTGGCGTCCAACTGGATTCCCACGATGCCCCAAGTTCTAACAGTACTCAGAAAAATATTTAAAAAAATCCACCCCATGTACTTACAGAATTATACTGATTTCAAAAAAAAGGGGGAAATGAGCACCCTGTGACACACTTTTGAATGCTGTGACTGCTAATGCTGATAATTTCGATATTTCTTGGAGGTTTTGTAATCTAGGGTATTGCTGTGTCTAAATAGAATGTAAAAATAAAGTACTTATTGTACCATTTTAAAATAAAATATTATTTTAACTAAAGGTGATATGGAAAACTATTGAATTTCGCAACTTTGACCGACTGTAGTGTAAAAAAAATGTACCAAAATAGTATGGCAAGTGACGTCAAATTTTGACGCGTTTATTCTTCTTTTTAAAAAGGTATAATACTTACACATTAATTTGAAAAAAAAAATTTTGATAATATTTTTACTCAACAACCCAATTTTTACGATGTCTTACAGAATTCTTAGAAAGAAAAATTTACGACGAATTGAATCTAACCTCTAAAGAATTACTATTGTATGCTCATAAAAATAACAACAGGCCTCTCAAAAAACAGGTTAGACCGTAAGGGACGGTATGTGCATGCATGCATCTCACCATAGTGATTCGTTATTACAACAGGAGGGAGCAAGACAGAAACTATCTTTACCAATCAAGTAGCTGGTGAAGGACGACCCGTAAATGACTTCATACGCGATGAAGTTTTAGAGGCGGTGTCGGCAAATCCAAGCATCTCTGTGCGAGGAATAGAAGCTGATACGGGGATACCGAAGAGCACAGCACACAGTATTCTCCAAAAAGAAGAATATCATCCGTACCACGTACAGCGAGTGCAAAGTCTTTTACCTCGAGACTATCCGAGCCGAGTCGCGTTTTGTGAAACAATCCTGCAAAAACATCGAGAAGACGAAAACTTTATCGACAAAATTTTGTGGTCAGATGAATCAACATTTAAGAAGGATGGCTACATGAACCTACACAACTTGCACGAGTGGCATGTGGAAAATCCGCACTTGATGCGAGAAGATAGATCCCAGTACCGGTTCAAAGTGAACATGTGGACCGGTATTCTCTGTGGGAATATTATTGGTCCATTTGAGATGCCCGAGAATTTGACTGGCGAATCATATTTAAATTTTCTTCAAAATGATTTGCCAAACTTACTAGAAGAGACCCCACCAGATATGTGGTTCCAACACGACGGCTGTCCAGCACATTTTAGCGTATCCGTTAGAGAGTTTTTGGACGAGCAATACCCGAACAGGTGGATTGGGCGATCAGGAACAATCCCGTGGCCAGCCCGCTCACCTGACTTAAATCCTTTAGATTTTTTTTTCTGGGGAACTATGAAGGAGCTCGTTTATGCGAAGCCCATTAATGACATCGCTGACCTTCGTGAGAAGATAACACAAGCAGTGCAGGTGATACGTCAAAAAAGTTACTCGCGAAACATAAAGCGGTCCTTTTTATGGAGAGTGAGAGCTTGTATTGCCGCGGGTGGTCAACATTTTGAACATTTATTGTAATAAAATATCTTTAAACTAATATTCTTTGCTTTTATTCTACTGGGAACCCATCTACCTGTGTGTATTTCCTTCTTGCTCACTCTTGGAACCGAAGTAAATAATAGTAGTAACATAACAGTTTCTAAGATAAGAAAGGGTCCGACAGTTACCGTTAGTAGGTAGGCACTTCGTAAAAATTGGGTTGTTGAGTAAAAATATTATCAAAATTTTTTTTTTCAAATTAATGTGTAAGTATTATACCTTTTTAAAAAGAGGAATAAACGCGTCAAAATTTGACGTCACTTGCCATACTATTTTGGTACATTTTTTTTACACTACAGTCGGTCAAAGTTGCGAAATTCAATAGTTTTCCATATCACCTTTAGTTAAAATAATATTTTATTTTAAAATGGTACAATAAGTACATTATTTTTACATTCTATTTAGACACAGCAATACCCTAGATTACAAAACCTCCAAGAAATATCGAAATTATCAGCATTAGCAGTCACAGCATTCAAAAGTATGTCACAGGGTGCTCATTTCCCCTTTTTTTTTTAAATCAGTATAATTCTGTAAGTACATGGGGTGGATTTTTTAAAATATTTTTCTGAGTACTGTTAGAACTTGGGGCATCGTGGGAATCCAGTTGGACGCCAGGTTCTTGGACACCCTGTATGTATAGATTTAAAGTTGGCCAGCAGTGTTTTTGCTTCCAATTTAATCATCCAAGGATTTAGACCTATTCAACGTATCCAAATTAGGTGTATCATCTACGATTAGTATAAGGGCGGGATCATGTAGCCACTTTCCTGCTACATCGTTAGCTTATGTCCGTTAGTTCACCATCCCATTGATATCTCGAAGGATCTTCAACACTATAAGTCTGTTGTGTAAGTCGTTCAGGACTATTAAACCAGCCTTCTTATTATAAATCGCGTTGAGGCCATTCGTTTGGGAGCTAAGTTGTTGTTAATTATGACAAAGCCGGCGTAATTATAAAATTTCCAAAATTAATTAATTTTCTTTGTTCATTATTTCAGTAAATAAAACAAGATGTCGGAAGGAGCACAGGCAGACGCGGCGGTGGAGCAGGTGACGCAGGAAGTGAAGGACGTCAAGCTAGAGAACGGAACCGCTTCGGGTGCAACCAACGGAACCGCTAGCAAAGTTGAAGCGGTCCCACTAAAGGTAATTGATGGACACTATAAAAGTTTGCAAAGGTTTTTTTAAATAAACTGGGTTACCTACATACCTATACATATATAGGTACCCATACCTACCTACTGTAGGTTTAATTACTTACCTACTAATACCATAAACCTAGATGCTTCTGGTAGGTATTTTATAATTTTAACTAGCTGTTCCGGCAAACCTCGTTTCAACTTAGAATAAATTTATTTAGTTTTTATTAGTTTACGTCCTATTTTCAGACCTACTGAATATAGATACTTACCTACGCACAAAGTTTCATAAGAATCGGCCAAGCCATTTCAGAAGGGTTTTGTTATAAACACTGTGGCAGTACCTACTAGAATTGTCGGTTTTATAAGAACGGTTTGGAACTACATGTCAGTGTTAGGGTCCTAGAGTATTGATACATTATACCATCGTTAGTATCCCAAACCCATACGAATGCAACATTAACCTATTTGCTTAGCTACGCACCTACCTGCCTACGTAGAACAAGCCCTACATACATATTGCCATATAACAGCAGCCTTTCAACTAATCGATTTCTTTGTTAATCAGGACGCGTTCAAGGCATTCTCCAAATTCGGTGATCTAAAATCAGATGGCAAAACGATAACTCTGTCACAAAGCGACAAATGGATGAAACAAGCGAAGGTGATCGACGGAAAAAAGATAACTACTACAGACACCGCGATCCATTTCAAGAAACTGAAGACTCTGAAACTTGGCATCGATGATTACCAGAAATTCCTCGAAGATCTCGCTAAAAGTAAAAAGGTAGAGCTGGAGGATATAAAGAAGAAGCTAACAAGCTGTGGACAACCAGGATTGACGTCGCACGTAAGTTTTTGTCGATGTTGTTATTAAACCAACCTATTGTCATTGTCTTTAGATGACTGACTGTAGGTTAATGTTGGTTGAACTGGTTGAGATTTTCATTATGTAAATAAATACTTTACTGACCTCGTCTTTTACAAAAGACAAAAATTTAAATAATAGGTACACCACAGTGCACACAGGACTGTGGTGTATTATTTTAAAAAAAATCTTAAAATCTTCTGAATCGAACTCATTTTCTTTTACAAAAAGAGCACACATGCCCGCACTAGCCCGGAGTCTGGATTTGTGCCCGATTAATGGTAACAAGCGTAGGTAATAGCTCATGGTCCTTAAACATAACTGGCGAAATGTGGGTGTAGGCTCTACAGGTACACCTCTGCCGAACCTTTTGGAGATATCAGGCGTGATATGATGTAATGCTATTACCAATTTGTAATCAACACATGTTAAAGGTTTCAATAAATGACCACATTTGTAATTGGTAGGTATAAGATTTTTTAATTCAATCAAGACAGATAATAAGTTTAATACCTACACATCTTTATTACTGTAGGTACTACAGACAACAGAGAGAGTTACAAAGGTAACCATAAAGTATAGCATAAATTAATAGCAACTGTATATGATTGAGTAATTGCCTTTTGGCCCAAGACAACAATACAAAAGTTTCAAAAGGAGTTTTTTTTATGACGCTCAATAATTGTTTATTGCATTCTAATACATATTTCTGTTCGGTGGTAAGTACTGATAGTAGAAGTACTGACAGTAGGGATTGCAATTATTAACAAATAGGTCTCACCGGTATACTAATTTTCTAAAGAGGAAATGTTACTATCTTCGTATACATGTACCGAATAAACTTAACAAACTACTGGACCAATTTGAATTTTTTTACAGTTGGGAAGCTACACCTTCCGGGTGGCTTATGCTATTTTATTAACCCCCGACGCAAAAAGAGGGGTGTTATAAGTTTCACCGCTATGTGTGTGTGTCTGTCTGTCTGTCTGTGGCACCGTAGCGCCCAAACGGGTGAACCGATTTAGATGCGGTTTTTTTTATTTGAAAGCAGGGTTTCTTGCGATGGTTCTTAGATATAATTCATCAAAATCGGTTCATCCGTTTCAAGGCTATCAGCTCTTTTGTGTTAGCTTCCGTTGCTATTTTAGACGTCTATGGGTATTAACTTTACTTACAAACATATGTGCGTCTTAAAATTTCAAACACCCATGTGTGTAATATTGACAAGCAACATTAAGGTGTATTTGGTCTGATGTAGCCAGGATATCTAGCAGACTAATACACTCTTGGGAAAATAACAGCAGATATGTCGTGTTTGGATTCATTTTAACCAGCATTTGATTCTGCACACAATGCACTGATGGCAACTGGATGAGCTGATGCTGCAGCCAGGCTATCCAGCACACCAGTAGGTAGACTCTTGACAAAATAATAGCAGATATGTCGTGTTTTGATTCATTCCAACGAGCATTTGATATTGCACACAATGCCTTGATGGCAACAGGATGAGCTGATGCTGCACCCAGGCTATCCAGAACACCAGTAGGTAGACTCTTGACATAATAATAGCAGATATGTCGTGTTTGGATTCATTTTAACCAGCATTTGGTTCTAAATACAATGCACTGATGGCAACAGGGTGAGCTGATGCTGCAGCCAGGCTATCCAGCACACCAGTAGGTAGACTCTTGACAAAATAATAACAGATATGTCGTATTTGGATTCGTTTTAACCAGCATTTGACTCTACAATCAATGCACTGAAAAATTCTCATAAATGTAAACAAAATTAATTCGTTTAAAAATTTTAAAATAAAAATTAAATTAAAAATTTAAAAAACCCCCACCGCAAAAAAAAAGTATAACATTTAAAAAGTTAAAAATAACACTTTAGCCATGAAATTTTACGTAACGTCGGGGTACCGTTAAAATAAGTACCTACATACCTACAAGTACTAGGAACATTCCTTACTAGGTACCCCGACGTGAAGTAAAATTTCATGGCTAAAGTGTTATTTTTAACTTTTTAAATGTTTTACTTTTTTTTGCGGTGGGGGTTTTTTAAATTTTTAATTTAATTTTTGAAATAACAGCCGCTGTTTCATTATCTGTGATGTTAATCCTGATGCCTATCATCTGTTTCTTCCATCCATGTGCATCACACAGCACTGAAAAATTATATGTCTTAGACACCTATCATGATGTTTCAGGTGACTAAATCACCAGCGGCTGCAGCAGCAGTAGACCGTCTGACTGACACCAGCAAGTACACGGGATCACACCGACAACGGTTCGACGAGACCGGCAAGGGCAAAGGCATTGCGGGCAGGAAGGACCTCGTCGACGCCTCGGGCTACGTGTCCGGCTATCAGCACAAGGACTCATACAACAAGTCCCATTAAACACCAACATATTCACACGGCTTACAGTAACGTTTTAATATACCCGGGAGCCCGAATCCTCAAGCCTTTTTTTTGAGCCAGTACCTACAGTTAGACAATGTATAGTGTTGAGCCCAATGATATTATAAAAAGGTGTAGATAGGTTACCTAAACAACATTCGATCTTCAAAAATGCACGCATTCGTCCGTTGACGGCGCGACGCGACACTGAAATCAAGTGAGGCTAGTTAGCCACATTTTAACGTGTCGCATAAAGATAAAGATCAATTTACTTGTTGCTTGCTGAGCGCTTATAACCTAGGTATCTTATTGAATGTCTTTGATCTACACCTTTTTACTTATAATATCATTGGTTGAGCCGCGTTCACACCAGGATAGTTTCTAGACTGTTACAAGGCAGGAATTTAGACTTATATGTGAACCTTTTTGTGTAGCTAATAAGTTACAAATTAAGGTGGATTTGCCAGAGCAGCCCGCAAATACAAATTTTCGTTTGTATGATGATTGAATATAATTCGGGACCGTAACAAATATGGTATATCTGAGCTATAATAATTAAAATCACCAATACAACCCTCCAAGTTAATTTAATCCCATATGTGTTACAAAATTGAAAATCATATTTTGTTCAACATAAAGCTTGTCGCTGAACGGCAAATAGCAAAAAACATATGAATTTCGCGGGATACCCTGGTGATTCCACCTGAAACAAGATATTCTCGCCCACGACTCGCGCCTGAATATTCTACCTAACGACGCGACGGTCTAGAAAAACTAGAAACTCTCATCGTGTAAGCTTTATTGTTGATGCCATCTAAGAAGATTTACACAACGCTTATCTTCAGAAAAACCATTTAAAAGCTTCTCTTATGGAAAAATAAAACTTTTTGCAATAAGTACAAAAAATATTGTGCATTTTTAAGTACAGTCATGGTACTAGATTTTATGCATTTAAGAATCTAATGCTTTGTATGTTGTGCGAAAGACATTCCTTCCTTTAGAGTACCAATACGTTAATATTAGAGTAAGTTGGAAATTTTTCCCAATATTTGTCACTGACTATTTTTGTGTAATCTGTTTGTCTAGTCGTGTGTAGAGTTAGATTCTTAAACTATTTAAAAATTTCAATGTATTTTTTAAATTGAAATGGTCATAAAATGATGTATTTTTTGTATTGTATCTCTCGTATTTCTTAAAGTTAGTACATAAGTACTAAACATGTATTGCAATAAATAGTACAACACATCTACTACATTAAATTGAATGTACAAAGTATGTACGCAACGTATCTAACCAACATTCAAGGTGTATTTTAATGTTTCCTTTTATTACAACTTTTGAAAAGAAAATTAATGTGTCATAATTGTAACGTAAGTGTATTTATTTATGAGGTTCTTAGATTTTGATTGGTCCTCAATAAATTGGTAAATACGCCTAGTTTTATTATACCTACGGTAATGTATCTACCTTAAATTTATTTTGTTATCATTATTAATAAAATGCATACTTTATTCTATTGTAGTTTCTTTCAACTGTAGTGGTGGGACAAAATTAAAGGGTAGATCAAATGAGATGTCGATTGGTACAATTTATTTGACTTATAACTACAAATACATGTGTAAAGCACTAACATTTCATGAAATAATTAATAATCAATTATACATGTTATTATTATATGGTGGTACTGTCAATTTTATTTACTGAAAGCAATCTAAGCAAATCGAAGACGTTATTCACATATTGTTCGATTATTAAACTATACAGTGTAATTATAATAAAGCAAACATTGACTGCTAGCCCTTACTACCTTCCGATATAATAATATGTTTAAATAAAAATTAACAAAACAAATAATATAATGCAAGATATTAAATAATAGGTACAGATACTTGTGCACGTCACAATACAGCCTGTCAACGATAACTCGACTTTCCTGTTCATAGTGTTTAATATTTACATAGTAGAGTATTTAACTGTTATTTTTTGAAAAACCATATCATTTGGTCTAGTGCGTTATAAAATAAATAGATATTGTGCCTTCATTTTTAGTATGTCTTATTAAAAACCAACATATTCATTTTAATCGCTAAAGTACCGCGTCAAATAGTTACAGTGATCCACTGTAACTATTTTACATGGGGTCACGTTACGTCACAAGATATTAACAAACTGATACATGATACTGGAAACAAATACATTGAATAGTTGTTCGAAAGTCGAATCATTTGACCAATCATTTTGCAGACGTTTTGCAGTCTCGTGAGCAAAGGTGAATAAAAGCTTATGTCGTGATTTTCAATACAAAATCGGGTAGGTAAATAAAATATATTTCAGGATAACACCAGTGCAGTTCATCTTTTGAACACAGTCAAATACCCTATTAAACACGACACATCTGAAATATAGTATTTAGGGTAAATATTATCAAAACCACGATGGAGTTAACCACTCAAGAACCAAGTAGATAGAGAGTTTTTACTTTCTGCCCATTCTCGAACTTGATAATACTTATTCGAGCCTCTTTTGATGCAGTAAAAATATTTGGTAAGTAAATCTCCTTGATCACTTGCTATGGGTTTACCATTAGTGGTTGGAAGGCACATCTAGAAACCATGAGTTCGGCATCTACATGATCCTGGACGACGATTTGCCGATGATTAATTTCTGTGGGGGCACATGTTGAAATGAATCGTCGGCTTTTCCTAATTTTCAAGCTTTTCCCCATGTTCTGCTTGCTTTACTGTACATTAAATCTTCATTACTTTTTAATCCAATGAGATTTTACGTGGCTTATTAACTTTTTGTTTTACGGTTTTAAGCAAAAATAACATTAGGAAAAGACATAAAAATTAAGACATAACCCAACGGGTCATAAATCATGTTCAGAATTCAAGATTTCTCCCTGTGTGCGACGATGTGCCATCCTGCTTCCACGCATACGCCTGTGTTACCATAACAAAATTAAACATTGCTATGAACATTATATTAGGGAGCATAATCGCGTTTCTATTTTTCATTCCTTATGCTGTACTAAGAACTTTTTACTTCTGTAAGGATATTCGACTGTCTCGAAAGGAATCAACAAAGTGGCGGCACTATAAAAGTCATTGTTTCCTATTTACCCGAAAAGGTTATTACTTTATTAGCTCTATTTAGAAAACATGTCATGTTCCAGGAATGCTGTAGCAAATGTAAGGGCCTTTGCACAGCACGTTTTTTTATCAACGCGTATTAGCAGATAGTTCACGTATGAATCGCTTCAACAGACCGACCGGCTTGCGTTTGCTGAGCGTACCTACTGATTGCAGTCTACGCGCGTCATCAGCGCGTTTAAAAAACGTAGTGTGCAAAGGCCTTTACTTATCCAAGCTGAAGGCTTTCACTCATCTAAAACTTTATAAAATTCAGCACCAAATTATGGTTTATAATTACGTACTCGTAACGATTAGACATAAGACAGAGTTGATGAGTGATTTTGTTATATATTGGATAGAAATGATTTCTTTAGTAGCTTTATACAGCATGCCCAATGCTTACGTCATGTACTTGTCGGCCTTCGTCTGGGTGATCCGGATCTACGCGCAATAGTAACGGAATGACGCGATGAAAACCAACAATGAATGAGTGACGACGGACATTCTATAGCTATTCAGAACTAATTTATAGAGGTATCAATAAAGTTAGTCTACAACTCTAACAGTTATATTTTCATTTATTTGATACGACATACTTTCTATACGATTCGGTACAATTAGCCTTGGGAAGTCTTTTCAATCTTTAGACATGGCTCATTTAAATATGGAAATATCTACTTAAAACGAGTTTCTTTGATACATGATTACATGCAATAGGTATGTTTATCTCAATTTAGGTTATGAATTCATTAAAAAAACATACTATGAGTAAAAAATGGAATTTCTTATTGTAGACGTTTTGTGACAAATTAGATATAGCTGTAGATGACGTCAATACTGACATTTCATTTTTCGAGTCCAATTGTGTCCAAGGTTTTTAGAATACAAATATTTACAATTTGCTACATATTTATAGACAGAATTGAAAGCTGAATATAGTGACAACTTCAATAATAATAAAAAAATCTGCAAATAAATAACCTAGAAGGCAAAATAATATCACCCTGTACAAATAATACCCTTTTCTAAATTTTGAATATTTAACATCAAAAGCTAAATACATTTTAATAATCTCGTAGCTTCTTTTAATGTGAATTATTTTAATGATTGCCATTGAAGAGTAATGCTAGAGACAATGAGTAAGAAACAAAAATAGTTTAAGTTTATAGCTCACATGTATGACTGCAACATATGGGTCAATGAATTTTTATAAGGATTTGAGATTCCTTATGGATATAAGGCTTATCCATTGCAGTATAAATACATACTCTCAAACTATTCAAGATAATAATTACAAGAGCTGAACTAGAATCCCAGATACAACACTGTTCGTCAAGTATGCATCCAACAAGACTAAATTATTTATAATATACAATGGCATCGTCCACTGCTTAAAGAATAATAGGGCATAACTTACCTACACTTTATTCGATTTAATAACATAATTTTCTTCCCAAGATTATTTAGGTACATTTAACGCAATATCAACGCCAACTAATCATCAATAAGAACAAACTCGGCTCTATATTGAGATGGTTTAAATATACTTGGCAAACCAGGCTCTCATAACAATGCTATATGGAATTGAGAATTTTCTATATAATATATTTTCTAGTCATACAAATTTTATCACAAAGTCGAGTGACTTGACGACTATTACATTGGGCCCTCAATGGTGCTTACTTTCATAGCAAAGTAGTAGACAGCTCGACTGCCGAGGATGAAGGCGAGCAGGAATCCTCCGACGTAGGCGACGTAGACGCCGCCGCCGTGGCTCTTGGCGGCGGAGAGCGTGCCCAGCGTCACGCCCAGCGCGATCGCCAGGAACACCAGCGACAGCACCGCGAAGATGGCGCCGCGCACGCGAGCCATGCGCGCGCCCACCGACGAGACCTTGCGGCAGTGCGGACATCGTACCGGGGCGTTCTTCAGCAGTTGATACTGGAACACAACCATTTCATAAATAAAAACAAATGCTTAATTCATATTTATCTTAGGTCAATGACCTTAACGAACTCTGTATCTGTTACTAATGAAATATGTATGTCATAGTAGTGCAGATAGTAATTATGTTCTGTTCCGCCATTATCAAACTAGGAATATAAATATGACACATTCCTGATCACACCAATGGAAGACAAGAAACTTTGTTACAAACAAAAACATAAGTATATTGTAGCTTTTTGTAAACATGATAAGGATGTTGGTTTTATATTTCTAAACCAATTTTAAGATGCCATAAAAATGCTAAGGACATTTTGTGGTCAATAAGTAGGTTAATTGATTCACTTAATACTGTGCTAATGAGCCACATGTAGGCCCTTTAGTTTATCATTTATGTATATTAAAGATAAACTATAGTATAATGTATATATTCTTGCGTATATTTATGTAACTGTAAGTTACTGACACTTCACCCGCGACTTTCTTCGCACCTTCCCCAAGTTTAACATCTTCCTCTTTTTTAGGTAATTCCTACACTAATTCAAATTAGATACAAACTTTAACACTCCCAGTAAGCATGCACTCATAGTAGGCATGCATTTTGTTTAGAGGAAAAATGTTTTACTCAAAAACTACTGAATGGCTGAAATCACCTGAAAAAACTAATTGCATTGCAATTCAAAATATTTGTTAACATCATTAAACAAATTGTTAAATATTTACCAACCTAAAGATGAAAAAACTAATTGCATTGCAATTCAAAATATTTGTTAACATCATTAAACAAATTGTTAAATATTTACCAACCTAAAGACGGAGAACAGTTGTGAAAATGAGTCTATTTGCTATAAGATTGTAAATTACAAACAATGTACAAGCACAAACAACATTTATATTTATATCAATAAACAGATAATAAACGATAATAATGGCTAGTCATTGTCATTAGTCAAATGTTTTTAAACTACTGAACTTGCATACTGATAATTTGTTAGATACAATGTAGTACAAACTGTAGATGCTTGAGTTTCAGCACATTGCAGTAGTTTCTTTTGTTGCAGTTATGAGGTATTTTATAAAATAAAGTATACAAGACTTACATTGCAAATATTTATGCCAGTACAACACTGACAAGGTTATTTTTTTATTTATTTAAAGTGTGTAGGTGCCTACAGTTATTCAATATAGTAACATGCAATCACTTCTAACAATGGTAACAACTGTGTGGATATCTACAGTCCAGTTGTTTATGAGGTCTGATAGAGGTTACCATAATTATAGTAAATGACTAAGTATTATAACTACAGCCACACTTGTGTGAATATCATAAAACAAGAATGTGTCACTAACAGAAGCTGTACTTCCAATAAAATGAGAGGATTCGGATTTTGTTTACAACTGAATGAGTTTAAATTTTTTATGTGGAACTGTTATTGTTTTCTAACAACTTCAGCTATCTGCCACAGAAAGTCCTGAGCAAATCGGTCACAGCATTTTGTACATTAGCCAGAACAAACGGAGTATTCCCGTTTGAGCACCTATTTTTTGAGCACCTTTGCATTTCGCACCAAAGGTATTCCCATTTCCCAAAGGTTAATGCATAGGTGCTCAATAAATAGGTGCTCAAACGGGAATACTCCGAACAAACGCACATACACAAAATTATAAATTGGTATTTTGGTGTACATCTGTATTTACTTTCATCTGCATGTAGTAGGTACATAGCTGTTAATTTTAGCATTACAATCAAAAATTTAAATTTCTTTTCATTTGTATTGATGTATAAATATTACATCAATACAAGTTAAATAAAGATAATATAGGTACAATAACAAATTAAAAATAATAATAAATTAGTTTAGAATATTATATTCTACAAAATTCAATTATAAATGAAAAAAGATTGTAGAGTGAAAAAGTATAGGGTGACTAACTGGAAGTCAATTCTCTGTGCAATGTTTATTCATTAGGAATTTTGATTGTTTTAAATAATAAGTAACAGATTTTCTAAAACAAACTATGTAATATTAAGTGAATACAATGTTAATGTAGAATAAGTTATAATTATTATTAAACACTAGCCTATGTAGTATTGAAATTGTATTGGCTGTAATTTGTAGATCTTTGACAGTTGTTACTTGTAGTCAGAAGCCCGAAAGTCTGACAACCAGTTTAACCAAGGGGTATCATGTTACCCAGTTACTGGGTTGTGGAGGTCTGACAGGCAATCGCTCCATATAAAACACTGGTATTCAGCTGCGTCCAGTTAAACTGGAAGCCGACCCCAACATAGTTGGGAAAAGGCTAGGCAGATGACTAGGCTATGTACTATTTTATACTAGAGATTACATACCAGAAATGTGTCCTGACAGTGAGCGCAGATGACCCTGCACATGCCAGGCAAGGTTGGCACAGGAGGGGTGACAGGCGATGGTGCCAAGTTGATGATCCTCTTGCAGTCTGCACGAGGGCATGCAATGCGCTGTGACGATGACTTGCAAATTAACAAGCAGTTGCAAGGACAGCGCACATATTTCTTGCCAGGTGGAGCATTCCTTATGGGCTGAAAAACATTAAAATTTCAAGTAAAATATCCATTAACTAGTTAAACTATAATCTGCAGTGTTATGAGTCAGTGAACCTTTTATTAACAAGAACAAACAAAACATTGATAAACAAAGAAAGGAACTACAATGTAATCAATGAGATAGTCATGATAAGTGCGGAGGTGTGTTCACCTAAAATTAATAGTGACTTCAAGAATTTCATAGGTAACAAGTTTGGCTTCAACTACTTACAGTGGCTTCATTGCATTCTGAACATTTGACGACATGCTGTTCTCTCTTTCCTGATATGTCGATCATGGCCTGGCACACGCGACATGTTACCATTGGCGATCCCGCTTGTTGGTATGGTGGAGGCAGCTCGTCAGGTCCGATAGGAGATATTGTGCTGACATTTACCTCCTCTGTCGCACAAAAACATTACATTCGTGTGTTAGATAAATAGTCAGTTATACGTAACCATCATGTAATAACAGGTAAATCAGTTGCACAATACAGGCATTCCGTTGAACTACGTAGCGGCTGCTTCAAACCATCTTACTCCATTGTTTAGCAACAAAAATCACAAGATGTAGTTGAATCATCAGCTGTCAAAACAATAAAACCAATTAAATACTTACCATCTCTTAGTAACGGATTAGTTTCACTTTGACCGTCCCCCATTATACAAAATTAATACTTTTGATATTGTATTATGCAAATATCCAATAATTAAATCACGATTTTTGATGAAAACATGTACTCGTACTGCAATCCTCAAAACTTGATTTTACTTTTTTTTTTTAATGGAGAGTGAGACTTTGACACTCTGGTATTAAGCTACAGTCAGCCACTCTATGTTGATTTGCTGTTGAACACAACTATTTCGTTCGACACAAAAAAGTGCATGACACAGAATAGAACAAGAGTAAATTAATTTGACTACAATTAAAATTATGTAGATAAACAGGTTATCAGGTTTGCCCCATCAGCCTCTAATCTAATCCCTGTCTGTTCATCTATCTACAACTAATATTGTTACTTAACAATCTTGTCTGTGATTTTTTTACAAAACCCTAATACTAAATAGAGAAATTGAATGAATATCAATTTAGTGTTAGTCATGCTTTTTGACTCAGGAGTTTTGAAAAGTATTTTTTTTACTAGTGTACAAATACAATAGTTATTTTAGCATCAATATTCAGAATAAGTTGCAGGGAAAATTGGGTTCCGTTTTCTTTAAATTGCGCGCATTGAAGTGTGAGATTTGGCATAGTTATGGTTCAGACCAACATTGGTCTAAATAAGGTTTAGATGAAGAGCAAGGAAACTAGAGGTCGAATTTCGACCACTTTGTGGGTGATGGTGTTCGGTGATATATTGTACATAATGTAAAAATTCGAAATCTTCTTTAACAGATAATTCAGAGTTTAGACAGAGACAAATGGAAAAAGGTAAGGCGGTCTTTGCCCTGCAGTGGAAAAATCCAGGCTAGTAATAATAATTATTCGTTATCTGAGGGCTTGAGGTGCTCTAGGCTACAAACCTTTTTCGGCTACAAGAAGATGCTAATAATAATAATTGTGAGACACAAAAATTTTGATAAGAGTACCATATAACGGATCTATCTTGTAAGCAAATAGTGTTAACCTGTTTTAATTTCTTGACTAATAAATATTATTATTATTGATAATAAAAATAATAACGACCTCAAGATCGACCTCTTATTGGCGACTGTATAAGTCTGATACTTTTTACTATTATTCTTATGTAATGCTGTATACAGAAGCTGTTGGTTTACCTTAATCAATAAATAAATAAATAAAGATGTTTGAGGTCAGGATCCTGGGTCAAAAATTCAGATTGTCATTGATCAGGGTATTTTTCTAGTTTTGACACATGACACTTCAAAAGCTGTCAATTTTAATTATGTCACTGTCAAATCTGTCAATATTGGTCTGATGTAGCTTGGAGGTTATGTGTTGTGTGTGTTGTGTACTCTGCATGTGATTTATAAGTTAATACTTTTTAAAAAGTAGTACTTGCAATGGCTAGCAAAGTGCATAGAGTTCGTTACTATAATGCGAAACCGCAACCGATCAACTGTGTTTCATTTAATAAAACAAGCAAACAAATAGCTCTCGCGCGGTAAGTTTCCAACCAAAATAATACAATGTTTATGTTATGTCTTTACTTTAATAGAAATACATTTCGGTTGTTATTACAGAGGGGATGCTTCTATTGAGATATGGGATTTAAACTATGCACCGTACCTCGTGAAGTTTATTCCTGGTGTGAAAAATGGTTCTGTGGAAGCACTTGGTTGGGTGAAGGAGAGACTGCTGTCAACGGGTCTCGGGGGCGCCTTGATTGAATGGGACCTTGATAAACTGTGCTTGAAAACTACAGTGTTGCTAACAGGATATGCAGCTTGGTGCTTAGATGTGAATCCAGATAACAGTCTTGTAGCAGTGGGAACCGAGCAAGGGTATATGAACCTGTACAGTGTAGAAAATGATGAGATCACTTACAACAAGTTATTTGATAAACAGGAAGGCCGAATACTGTGTTGTAAATTTAACAACACGGGGAGTGTGCTTGTTACAGGTACAGATTTGTGGAACCTCTTTTTTGTTTTTGTTTCTTTCATACATCTTCAAAAGTTTTCTGTGTTATATCAAACTTTAATACACACATTTCAAAATAAATTGTCTGACTGATGGTTAAAATTGTGTCAAAATTATTTGTGTAGTTTAGATAGAAGAACCATTATTCACTCACAAAAATGTTTTTTTTTTGTAACAGGAGGGAAATAAACATAAGTTGCTATCTTTATTACTGTAACAAAAAAATATGTTTCTCTAAATCATAATATTTCTCACATTCTTCGTTTTATACTAAGTAAAGATAATATAAAGTCTAATTATATTAATGAGTAAAATAAAATTTCAGGTTCAATTAACACAATACGGGTGTGGAATGTTGAGACGGGACATGCAATAACTCGCATGTCTGTGAGTCGCAGAGGCAGAGAGGTTATAGTATGGTGCCTGGAAATACTTTCAGACAGCACTATTGTGTCTGGAGACAGTCTGGGCAGACTTATATTTTGGGATAGCACTCTTGGGGATCAAGTAAGAATTTATGCTATTGGAACTTTTTATTTTTACAATACCTCTGGCTATCCAAGTAAATAACAATATAGCATTGCTATATATACCCCAAAGGGACAAATATGCCCACATACAGCCAGTTATGTTTAAGTCCCATGTAATAGGGAGTTGGCCTATATTGTCAGGCCACAACCAGGCGCAAATCCAGACTGGGCTTCTCAGTAGCTACTCCTAGAATTCTAGATCCTAGAATCCTAGAATAATCCTAGAATCTAACCCAGGATCTTGTGCTCAGCAGTAGCTTAAATATATTAATATGTCTATCAAAAATGCTTTGGATTTCTGGAGTCCCTATATCTAGCCATTATCAAATAATTGTGTTTGCATTAAACACATAGATTATACCTTTACTTGTAGGTGACCCCTGTCAACACGGACATCTTTATTTCATTAATTTCATTAAAAATCAACATGGATACACACAGTTACATGACTGCTGTATTGTTTTCAGCTTGAATCATACTCTACTCACAAAGCAGATATATTGTCAATAGCTGTGTCTGATGATGAGAAAAGTCTGTTCTGCAGTGGAGTGGACCCTGTTATCATAAACTTCATCAAAGTTAATAAAAACACAGGGAAGCAGACTGAAGCTCAGTGGGTGAAGAATGTACAGAGAAATATTCATGAACATGACGTCAGGTAGGTTTAACTGAAAAAAGAGAAAGGAAGAAGGGTTTACTCCCTTCTTCCTTTCTCAAGGGTTTACTCCCTTCTTCCTTTCTCTTTTTTCAGTTTACTAGATCTCTATAAAACCAATATTTTTTTGTGACTGAGAAACTGAATTGAATAAACTATTTTATCTGTTTGTTACCCAATATCACAAGTGTGATATAGGTATTTGTATTGTTACACCTTTGAATAAAATTAATACATTACTTTGCTATTGTTTTTATAGAATACTAGCAGACGTGCCGCGGTTTCACCCGCGTAGGTCCCGTTCTCGTGGGTATACAGGGATAAAAAGTTATTTGCTAATCTAGCCTAGCCTATTTGTTAATCCAGGGTGTCAGCTAACTCCATACCAAATTTTATTGAAATCCATTCAGTAGTTTTTATGTGAAAGAGCATCCATCCATTCATCCATCCTTACAAACTTTCGCGTTTATAATAATTATTAGTAGGATAATACCGTTCGGAAAATAGGTACGCGCATGACATAGAGCGTACCTACAAAGAATAGAATACCTACTCTTAATTATACACCACACACTTATCTACACTAATATTTTAAAAAGAAAATATTTGTATTTTTGCATGTAACAAATAAACTTAAAACAACTGAACCAATTCGAAAAATTCTTTCAATTTTCGGAAGCTACACTATTTCCGGGTGACAAAGGCTACTTTTTACCCCTTTGTGTTCCCACGGGAACAGGAACTACGCTGGTGACACCGCGTGATTTCCGCTAGTAAATAATAACTTTAAGATATAGTTAAGGTGTTACAATGTTTTTAAACATTTTCAGAGGACTTGTAATTCATGATGAGAAGTTAATCTCAATTGGTGTTGATGGCTATCTTACATTCTCAAGTTATCCTCCAAAGTGGGTGATGAGGCTGCCACCCATGATACCAGCTCCAAGATCTTCTGTTTGTAGTCGAAAGAAATTAATACTTCTAAGGTAATTCGAACGCAGTGTTTTTACATAGCAGAAATCTCTTGTGACAGAGTGCCTTTAATCAGATGGTTTGTTTTGTCATTCTTCAGATACAGTAGTCATCTAGAAGTTTGGAAACTAGGCTCATACGCAACAAACAACAGTGGTAATGTGTTGGTCAGCAACTTTAATACTAAACTAGATAGCAGTCAAATAGAAAACAATGAATTAGAACAAGATTCAACAATTGATATAATCAACAGAGCTAAGGCAGAAAACACACAGCAACAAAGCTTGAAACTGACAGAGAAGCCGGTAAAGTTGGTGTCTATACAAACTAAAGAGAAGAAACAAATACAATGCTGTGCAATGTCACCTAATGGAGAACTAGTTGTTTATTCCACAGCCAGTGATGTCAGGATGCTAAAATTGGATGCAGTAAGTACAGATGTATTTTAACAAGTCAAGGGCCGCCCGTCTCACCGGTGAGTCGCGGCCATTGTTTTTTAATAGCCTTGAGTCTTTAAATTATTGTCAACATTTATTGACGAAGCAGTGAGAGCATAGTGGTGTTACCGGCGGAATGCCACGTCATAAGTCTCGAGTTCGAACTCAAGGCACGCTCCTCACATTTTTCGGAGTCACGTCTGAGTTCTATAATTATCACTTGCTTTAAAAACAGTGTAGGATAACACTGTGAGGAAACTGGCAAGCCAGAGAGATATTTCTTGGAGGCATATGAAGCCAAGTCAGAGGCAGTGGCATAAAATCTGACACCAGACTAGTCACTAAACACACGATAAGAAGAACAGATGACGAAGAAAAAAATCTAATTGTGTACTTTAGATGAATATGATAAGCTATATACCAAACATTGTTTTGTACAGACGCCAGCACATCAAGCTACTCCAATGTGTCTTCTAAAGGTTTTCAACTTTATTCTTAACACAATAAGGTTCATGTTCAATGGGCTATTTGACAAAATTTTAGTTTTTAGTTCATCATCTTAGATTACAAGAAAATATTTGACACATATTTTTTTCTTTTTCAAATTGATGGAAAACTGCTTAGATTAAGTGCACTAAAGTTGAGGAGAGGGGGCTTGTAACGTCATTAACTAGTATAAGTACTGGCTAGTGACGTCTTGTGACATTTCGACTCAATGTATCGCCGTTATTTTTTTATTACGTGCAAAAATAAAAAAAATATGCGTCGAATATTTTCTTGTAATGTAGATGAGTGACTAAAAATTTAAATTTTGTCAAAAAGCCCATTGGGACAATTTGACAGGTTGGGGTAGGTTGATGTGCTGGCGTCTGTACCATTATAATAGATATTTGTTGTAAAGAATAGAATAAAGCTGAATAGTTGGTTTGTTTATAAACGGTAATCTCTGGAACTACCAGTTGCTATTCTGTAATTATTTTTGCATTTGATCGCTTAAATTTTGAGGACAGTTCACACTGTGACCCTTAGGGTAAACTGTGGGGTACTAAATAATCTGGTAAATAAAATTACAGGATGAAGAACAGTCCAACATTTCTCTATCCAAAGTGCTGATCAACGGTTTGCCAGAGGGTGGTTGCGAGCGCGTGTCGTTCACAGAGGACTCCTGCACGATGCTGGCGCACACTGCCGGTACTCTGCATGTGCTACAAGTTGATCCAGAAGCCGGGGCCACGCCTGTGCAGACTATATCTTTAGAAAAATGTATGTAATCAAGTTTTTTTTATCACTAAATAGAGTTTTAAGATGTAAGCAAAAAACTTGCGTTAAACTTAAACAATGGACCTTAAGCCCAGAGTGCCGAACCTCACTCAAGAAAATACTTAAAACTAGTTTCAACCAATCAATTTTCTAAAACGTGGACAAACATGCCCTTGGACATAGTGCCAAGCTACAAATTAATCCTTTAAATCTGTTGGGCACATTTTGGTTTGTCATCTATGTCTTTATATGACTGTTGCGGTTATTGGGTTAAACGCGTTTTGAGTAATGAGTCTTGAGTGACCGTGATAGAGGGATTTAAAAAAAAACAACCTCAAAAGACATCAAAATAGGCGGGATATTAACGCTTTTTGAATGTCGGAAATCCACAAGGCAGTCCTCCAAAACGCCACCACGTCCTATTGTTTTTGCTGGGAAGAAGAAGTGGTGGAATAAACTCCCCAGCAACACATCTGTCTGATGAACTTGAATCTCTATAATGAAATGCTCAGTAAATAGCATAGCCTAGTCTGCACACACACTTGCAAATTACCTATTATAGTGTGTTTTGTAAGCCATTGCTTAGTTGAAGTTCATCCCCTCTTCCTATGTCTTCAACCTAGCCTAAGTCAAAGTCAAATCATTGATTACAATTAGACCGAAAGGCACTTTTGAATGTCATACTTAAAGGTTTAAAAAATAAGAAAATAATTCTAGTTGCCCCTTCCAAAAGGTAGTTTTGTATGGAGAAGAATGGGAAAGAAACCCGATACTTACTCTTTCCTATTAAGAATCCGTACACGAAATTTTACCGATTTTGCTGATTTACGTGATCTTACAGTCGTGATTTTACAGTTAAAATACTGTATTTCTATAATTTTTAATGCACAGTATGAAAGATCATTTCAATTATGATCTTTTACGTGAGCTACTTTTTTATTTTTATTATTTAATTTTGATTAATCGACCTCAAACCGGCTAACGTGAAGTGAAATTTAGCTGTAAGTGGTTTAGAATATGACATATTAACGAATTGTTTTGACGGTGAAACGGTATGGAAAAAATACAATGTATTGTTGTGAAAGTCATCTATAAGATGTATGGATCACTTTTTACCACTTTCATATAAAAATGTTGAGTAAAAAAATGTTGAACTTAGTGCAATTTTAGAGAAAATGGGTAACGAATTGCTTATGATTTCGGTTACTTAGAACTCTCGTTCATAAAATTAAAAAAACATAAATAAACTTCAGAAAAAAAGCAATCCATTTCCCGAAAAAAAAATGCAAAAAAATAAATAAATTTGGCAATTAAAAATCTTTTAAAACAACCTAAATCTCGCGTTATAATACTCGACGCAAGTATGGACTCAGCAGTCCGCGCCGAGCGCTTCCAGTGAGTGGACGTATCGCTCTGCGCTCCGAAAATCGCACCGAATACGAAACACGACGCGCCGGTGCCGCTGGCTACAGACGAATATAGCGCGACGTGAGTTTTCGATACTTTGGTAAGTTATTATTTTTTAATATTTTGTGTTGATTTAAACATGCGTTTGAAATACAATAAGTGATAGTGTAGATAAGTGTTTTGTTATTATAATTTTGAGTACCTTATTTCGTTTCATGTATTTTAATATAAGTAGGTACGTACTATTTGTCAATAATAATACTATAAATGCCACCGTATTTCTGTTTGTGTGTTACGTTTCCACGCAAGGGGGCGTTTATAAAATACGTGAGATGTTAAAGGGGGGGTCGAGTCAAATCTCATCTAATCTTACGTTGGAGAGAGGGGGAGTATCGCCGATACTCCCCCTCTCCAACGTAAGATTAAAATATCACGCCATTTTTTTTCTGATATAACAAAAAAAAAATACGTTTTTGGTCCATTTAATCCAGAATGTACAGTCAGCATCAAAAGTTGATGACCACATTTAGATTTTCACGCTTGCTATTAATTGAAGGTGGAAATTTTTGGGTTTTTCGTCATTGGTGTCGTTTTCATGGATTTCGGGGTCGCTGATTATGAAAATGAGGTCTAAATGAAAATCGAAGATGGCGCCGAGTAACATTTGTGGTTTATTCATCATGGGTGTCGTTATCGTGGTTCTTGGGGTCGCTGATTACGAAAATGAGCTCAATATCAAAATCCAAGATGGCGCCGAGGGCAATTTTTGGTTTTTCCGTCATGGGTGTCGTTTTCATGGTTTCAGGGGTCGCCGATTACGAAAATTAGGTTAAAATGCAACTCATAGATGGCGCCGACGAAAATTTTTGGTATTTACGTCATGGGTGTCGTTTTCGTAGTTTTCGGTATCGCTGATTACGAAAATGAGCTTATAATGAGAATTCAAGATGGCGCCGAGGCAAATTTTTAGTTTTTCCGTCACGGGTATCGTTTTCATGGTTTTCGGGGTCGCTGATTACAAAAATGAGGTCAAAATGAAAATTCAAGATTTAATCTTAAGCCTAAAAATCGTAATACAATTATGATCATTCACTATTTCGTTCGAAAGAAAAATAATTTCATTCATACTTTGACGTTATAAATCTACTGACTGTCAAACCACCATATTTGTTTTATACCAAATTATATGGACATGTTGGTTCCAATAATCTCTTTTGAGACCGCGCATGGTTCTCCGTGAACTGAATTAGAGTAGATATTCTTTTTTTAATCACAGCAGTTACGATTTAAGTATTCTATTGTTAAATTTTTATTACACTTATAATAAAATTAACCTCTCAGCAATATTGATTACTAGTCTTAACTAGTCGTAACTAAAAGCACGAAGCAATTTGTTTTTCTTTTTACAATAACAATCCAATGCTTTTACGTAAGAAACACACATTTTGAAAAATCTCACGTGCGATTGGGGGATGGGGGTGGGGGTTGAATAAAATCATATGACATCTCACCAGGGGGGAGGGAGGGACAGAAAATTTAAATAAACACCTCACGTAATTAATAGACGCCCCCCAACAAGTGTTATCATTTATTATTAGGATATTTTTATAAACTATTATGCTTACTAATCCTATCTGAAAATGTATTGTGCAATTGGCATGTGCGGTTTGTCGGACTGAAAGAGATCTCTCTATACAGGGTGTTTTTGAAATCGTGGGCATCATTTTCACAGGTTGTTTTACCCATGAATATGATCAACTTTCATTATGGGACCAACTCGGAAATTGAGAAAAAAAAATATCAGCTGTTTCATACATTTTAGTCGATTAGGTATTAAGCTGTTGTATGCAAAAGCTAATTTTTTTTCGCAATTTCCGCATTGGTCCCATAATGAAAGTTGATCATATTCATGGGTAAAACAACCTGTGAAAATGTTGCCCACGATTTCAAAAACACCCTGTAGAATTAAGCTCGCCGTTGCAAACATGTTTTTGTAACATTTTTATGATTGTCTAAAATTAAGAATTTCATATTTAATTTACAGATTCAAGTATGGGCGGAAAAAGCAATAATTTTAGATATTTGTTTGTTTGCTGTGTGGACGGGCCCAGACTTTCCATTGAAAACTGCAATTATCAAGAGGGACGACAATTTCTGGGAAACCAAAATAAAAAATCGGCTTGTTGATTTTTACTACAAGTGCATGCTTCCAGAAATTATCGACCGTTGAAAATGCCGTTCTATGGATCTCAAAACTCGTACATTTTAATAAATAAATGCTTAATTTTATACTACCAGACTTTTTATTTTAATTAACAAAACTACGAGACTAAAAGACATGTAAAAAATATCAAAGGATCAAAAACGTTTAATCGCCGTACTGGCCAGCAACGACTCTGGCTTCACGCACACATGCGACCGAGCGCTCCCGCATGTGTGCGTGAGCGAGTCAAATACCTAATTCAGTCCGTTTGGATTTCGTATACGGCGTCTTAAGGCCATTTCAAATCCAGTACTTCAAATTACTTTGCCAACATAAGTCTAATATTTATATTTTGTCACATTGCAGATCTGAAAGCCAAGTCAATATTACACCTCTTCATTTCCAAGCGAAGTCCGAAAGGAGTAACATATTTAGTAATAGCGGACACTCTTGGCTCCATTGCCGTCTGGAAACAGAACAGCAAGAAGTTTGAGTTCTACGTCAGTTTACCGAAGTACCAATGCGTACCGTCAGCACTCACTGTTGACAGTCAAAGAGAAAACCTTATTGTGACGTATGTTGATCAGAAGGTAAGTGGGGCAGCCTCAGGCCAAGCGCGCACTACGAATAAAAATCGTCAATCTGTAAACAACAGGAATGTACTACAGTCCGCGCACTGCGAAAATAAATCGTTTGCGATTTAAAATAGCAGATGCGAAATCGTGCGAATATTTTGTAGGTACCTACTCTATGAAGTGGTATTAGCTAGTCTTAATGCTGTCAAAGGATGTACTCAGTAACGTTTAGTTATCTTCTTCTTCTAATTTAAAAATTAAACTTCTTTTACGTAAAATTAAGTAGTATACTTAAAATGGTTATTTTCTTTTTTTTCAAATTTCTTTGCTCGTTATTCAACTTTATGTCAAACAAAATAAGGTTCATATTGGCCCTGTTATTTCGCAGGCGATAATAAATCGTGGTGCGCGTAGGAATTATTGTCGTTTGCGATTTTATTCCGCACTTTCAAAATTCGCAACGAATAAAATTCGTAGTGCGCGCTTGGCCTCAGTGTAATTTTAGAAGTAAACAAACGTGCAATATTCTCATTTATAGCATGACTTGGCTTCCAGTCCGTTTACAGCTGAATACCAGAGTTTTTTGTGAAGCGACTGCCTAGACTGGTTGTCAGACTTTTGAGCTCTGACTTCTCATAACTACTGACGTAACATCTACAAATGACAGCCGTGATCAACGGCTTAACCTGGAACGGACCCTTCCGTGTCTCGTTTAGCCGTTGATCACGGTTCTTAAGTTATTTATGGTCACCCATCCACGGATCTCGTCAAGCGTAGCTTAACCTTCTATCAATCTGTATGGCTGTTATAATTTAGCCACAAGTCCCTCAAGCATAAGAAACACAAGATGAAGAAATCAATACAAAAATATACAAGTTATGTATTCGACTATAGTACGTTCGCGTTAAGAATGCAGTGAGTCATCATTTTCCGTCGGCCTAGCCCCGCCCCCTAACCAATCTAATCTTTTCAAATTACAAAGTCAAGTTCACAATGACAGTTGAAGGCATTGCTTCGACGTCCTGTCATTTGTGTTAACTGATTATTATAAATTAAAAAAAATGAATTCATCTCCAATTCGTTAAAATAAAAGTGGTTCGTTAATTCATAGTGGAGAAAGAAAAGTAATTAACAATGTTTTTAAGTATTTTAAACAGTGTGATTTAAATGTGACTTTGGGCAGCTACAAAAAACGGCAGCTGCATGCAGTGTGTCCGAGACAACAGTTTTTTATGACAACGGATTTGAACCACAACCTCATGCATGAGAGGTAGGCGCCTTAACCTCTGGGCCATCACGACATTAAACTTAATCTTTTAAAATATAATTTGTTTGAATTTAACACCACTGTGAATACACCTTTATCTTTCAGTTACACTGATGACTCACTGCATTCTTAACGCGAACGAACTATAAGGTATCATAAAATTCTGCGGCTTTTTGATTGCTTACGATTTTTCAAAAACCATAACTTTTTATGACAAAGTAGGACATAAAAACGTCCATCGACCCGAAACGTCCGCCGGTCTATTTATTTATTTAGATTCGGACAACATGTTCCAATTTGTTGGTAAAATACCTTATTACTAAGAGACAACCAGAGAGAGACCAGACCAGAGAGAATCTATTAGGAGACTTCTATTACGACTTTTCATACGACATATCGAACGACGGAGTTTTTGGGGCTAACTTTGCGGCTGGTCGTGCGAAGATTTGTTAGCGGTATCAATAGTAATAATTTTATCTCAATATGATCGCAGATTGTAGAATACGAGCTAAAAGAGAAACGGTTTACAAAATGGCCGGGTTCAGCGCTACCGCCCGAGTGGCTGTCGCGTCGGTCGGCCGTGTCGTCCGTCAGCGTGCATCCGACGCGCGACGCCGTGTTGTTCCAAGACGAAACCTCACTCTGGATCATGGAGAAAACTGCTAGACAGGTAATTTTGGTTGTTAATAGTAATATGTAGGTTTTTTAATTGCTGTTTATTCAGGATAAAAACTAACAGAACTAATATAAAAAAAAAACAAAAACGCCCAATGCATAGAGATGACATAAGAAAACGCCATATTGTGGTGGCGGCCATTTTGGATTTGAAGTTTATCATAGTTTGAAGTACCCATTCCACTAGTCGAACTCTTTCATGCAAAATGGGATTGAGGGAATCTGTGTGTCCGGCATTGTGAAAAATATGCAATCGACCGATTTTCATCAAGCATAGTTAAGAGCACGCCAGAGTAATTCACTTGTGCTTTCTAATTATAACTTGGACATCTCTGATAACTTATGGCGAAGGTAAACGTCGTAAGAAAACCTGCATTCATTAACTTCAGTCTGGAATCGCAAAGCCGCCTTGAAACGTGGTGATTATTGCTTGTACCTCCTCTGTGCGAGAGAGGCCTTTGCCCTAGAGTGGGACAAGTGGGACAAGCTGGTATAAAAAATACAATAATTAGGAATCTAAACCGATACAAAGGCAATCGATATTAACTACAGTCGAATGATTTTATAAACAATTGTTATTTATTTATTTATTATTTATTTATATATACTTTATTGTACACCACAAAAATACATAACAAAAGAAAACATATACACTACAAAACATACAATGGGCGGCCTTATCGCTTTCCCTTATCGTTATTTCTGCGTTTATATAATAGCAGTTATTTGTTTATTTTCAGGACGAAGCTGAACCAGTCGCTAAAAGAAAGGCGAAACCCGGCAGTCAGAATGTCGCTCTAAAAATCGTACCCATTAAGGTAAGCATTATTTTCATAGCACTGTTAATATGGCTTGTTTTGGTCAGCAAAATAAAGCGACAAATTTGACGGCATTCCTGTTCTACGATAGTGGCTGAGATATTAAGAGCTACTACTTTTACTACTTAACTTAACGCTCCGTTTATTAATAAGGAGCTTAATAATAACCTTTGAGTTAAGTTAAAACCAGTATAATCTTTAGTTTATGTACGCACAGTTATATTTTGAGGATGAAGATTAACACAAAATAACTTTGTGGTTAAGTTATTCTATTTGAAAAATAAATGATTACACATAACTAAATAATACATAAGACCTTCACTGTTAGTTAATGTACTACATATAACCTGTTTAATCAAGTGATATCGTGATACCCAGTAACTAAACGCTTCTATTCAGTTGTCTGTCTGTCTACTTCTACTCAACTGTATCTGGTCTCCGTAGAAAGCTTGAAGGAGACACTATCCTGCCATTTAAAAATGCAAGTCATATCAGTTATAGTATCTACTACTGCCAAATAATATTGTTACAAAAAATACGAGCCCTATACTAACGTCAGGTCAAAGGTACCATACAAGGAAATTAAAGAAGACACGAGTATTAATCACTACGCTTGCTCAATAGTAGCCGACTTAAGACTTATATTTTTAAGAAGTCCAGGTTTCCTTTCGATTTTATTTACCGTCAGTGATGTTTAAGATAAAGAAAGTACGTACATATAAATCGGACACAAACGATATCATTGAAAGAACAAAAATAATGAATCTGATAAGATTACCAATTAATATTTTTTACTGTCGGCTTTCCTCATACGGAAATTGACGCGCCGTAAAGCAGATAGTGATTTTTCAAATAATCCAATCTAATAAATAAAATTCTCGTTTCACAGTGTTTGTTACAAAACTCCTCCGAAACGGCTTGACCGAGTCTTATGAAATTTTGTGTGTATATTCTGAGATTAGGTCCTACACTATTTTGAAAGTTATACTTACTTCTTTTGGCGCGTTAAGAAAAAAAGATTAGCGTAAATTTATAGGTACGATGCGCGCGCACACCGTTACGAAAAACCTCCCTGGAGTTAGCTATAGTCAACAATTTAGTTTTATTTCTATTATTAGTGTCGTTTTTTCTACAACGCAACAGATAAAATTTTTAGACAGATTTTTATCTTGTTACTCCAAAGAAGTATAACGGGTGTACAGAGGCCAGCACATCAAGCTACCCCGATGTGTCAAATTTATTTGATAGTTTTTCAACTTTATGACAGACAAAGTAAGGTTCATATCAATTGCGAAAATTTAATACTTTGGGGTAGGTGTAGGTATGTGTAGGTATGTGCTGGTGTCTCTACATAAGTACAAAACACTTTTCAGGGTTCCGTAGTCAACTAGGAACCCTTATAGTTTCGCCATGTCTAGCTGTCTGTCCGTCCGTCCTCGCTTAATCTCTGTGACCGTTAGCACTAGAAAGCTGAAATTTGGTACCAATATGTGTATCAATCACGCCAACAAAGTGGTAAAATAAAAATTGGAAAAAAATGTTTTATTACTGTAGCCCCCTATATGTAAAGTGGGAAGTGTTTTTTTTTTAATTTCAACCCTAACGTGTGATATATTGTTGGAAAGGTATTTAAAAATGAATAGGGGTTTACTGAAATCATTTTTTGATAATGACAATAATTTCGGAAATAATCGCTCCAAAGTAAAAAACAATGTCCCCCCCCCCTCTAACTTTTGAACCATAAGTTTAGAAAATATGAAAAATATCTGAAAAGTAGAACTTTATAAGGACTTTTTAGGAAAATCATTTTGAACTTGGATGGAAACAGTTTTTGTACAAAAAAGACAAAAAGTTGTACAACATAATTTCTGGACTAAGTTTATAGTATAATCGTATATGCAAGCATTTTTTTAACTTCGTTTACATATTCTACGGAACCCTACACACAGCGTGGCCCGACACGCTCTTGGCCGGTTTTTAGTTTTAATGAGGAACGTAAAGAGGCAGTAAGTAAAAATAATGACATTTTATTTTCTAGTATCTGGCTGATTTCCACTGGCTCGACAAGGATGAGGCTGTGACGCTCGAAGTACTACCCGAAAACATAGTATCACAGTTGCCACCCATCGCCGCCACTAAGAGACATGGACACATATGATGTAAATAAATGACATTTATAACATTTTACTTTGTGTTTATTTTTCAATCGTTCATCAACAGGTATAGCGCAGGTGCGTAGGGTACAGGACGAAGAAACACAAGAAGAAAGAAAAATGCGTTTATTGGCATTACAGCAAAATACACATTAAACCTATAAAATACAATTATGATAATACCAAAAGGGATGATACAAGATTCCAATATATATTCCAAACAGACAGTTATTTTACAAAACTAAAACATTAATATTGCCTCGCAAGACCGTCTCGCTCGCTGGCGTTCGGCTCACTCTCTGTGTCTGCTCTCGGGTTTACGATCGAGTAACTGTGACAGTGTTCCCACATCCAAATTTGAATCACCTTTGTTAGGAGAGAGGTCTTTCTAAACAGGTTATAATTAAATATCCAGCTACAGTAATATTACTAACAAAATATGGACTTAGAAATAATTGTTTATTATTATTATTTTTTTCCTTTATATTTCTCTGAACCCTTGGGTTCCGGACCTTTGGAAGGAGTACGAGGGGCCGAAGCCAACTCGCAGAGGCCCTTTGTCGTTTTTAATGAAGTGAGGCACCAATCGCAGATTTTCCCTGTATGCATACAGGGAAAAACTGCGATTAGTGCCTCACTTCATTATGCAAATGCATCCAAGGAAAACCTACGGCTAGTGTAAGACTATTGCAGAGTATGGTAATAAAAGTACTGGACTATAGGCTAGGGTGGCTAAGATAGACCTTTGAATAGAATAGAATTGAATAAATAATAGATATAATTTCGATAAAGAGAAGAATAGAAGAAAGAAAGAAGAAGTAAGAATAGATATAGTTTAGATAGAATTTCGTTCCTCTTTTGTGATAAAAAATTTAAGTAGGTACTTAGATACATAAAATAGAAATACGGGCACTCACACCCCTTAAACATTCTTGAGGGAAGCCGCTTTAACTTCGTTAGTAATAATTAAATTAAAATAAAAAATAATTAAAATCGAACATTAATAAATAAATGAATTACTTTAACTTATTTATCTTATTTATCGTTCTGCAATAAATTATTATTATTATTATTATTAATTAAAAATTCCAAGAAGTACTTATGGCACTATCTTTTTTTTGCATTCTACCGACATAAACACTTTTCGTCAGTTCCTAGTTTTCGTTAATTGTGATCGGATGTGCTGCTGTCGGAGATTTGTGACTAATTGATTGTGTGTGTGTGTGTGTGTGTGTGTGTGTGCGTGTATGTCGGAGTGATTTTTAAAATTACTACCGTCCCTAATGCCCGTGAATATGGGAATATGCTGATGTGCTATGGCGAAGCAAAGGAAACGTCGTCGTGCACTTTAAATTCTCATGGAGATAGAGCTTAAGGTTAGTAACTTCACTAATTAATACTTGCAAGCATCTTTTTATTTGGAAATTGTAGGACATCGGAATCGCTATTTTTCGTAATAAGTAGGTACTTATCTATCATTATTAAAACTGAAATAAAAGTGGCGGTAGGTACCTAGTGTAGGTACCTACCCATATAGGAACGCGCTTATATTTTTCACGGAGCGGTGAGACCGCATTGTTTACAATACATTGCCATTTCAGTAATCGATAATTACAGTGATAGCTAAATGACTTTCGTAATAGTATTTAGGCCATCAACTATTGATGGTCTAAATACTTAACCACTACTTAACCATTTTACGAAGTTTGCGTTACGACGTCCTTGCACTGCCTCACACCCTATAGGTACTCGTATATTAGGAATAGGAGAAATTTTATCGTCTAAATGTTGCTTTATATAAAACTAGTGAAGTGCGTGTGCGAAGTGAATTGGGGTTCCCTATGGGAATATTTATGCATGCTATTTATTTTTTCCTTTATATAGAATTAAAAACAAAACACTCGTGAGTTTAACCGAAAATATGCCTCCTGCAATAGTGACTTAAACAAAAAAGTCACTTAGTTAAATCATATTTTATATAAAAACATTATTTATATTCAAACGAAACCGCTTATGTGCATTTACTCTCCATATTCGGTTACATTAAATAGGTTACCGGATGAGTAAAATACATCTCCTCACAAATATTGACGGTATAGTGCCAGTAGTATCCGAGGCAAACGACTGTGTGCCTTTCTGACGGCCAGATGGACAGGTCAAAATTTTAAGGGTACCAACCGACTGAACCATTCAGCACAGGAACCCTAAAAAGACGGCGCGTTGTATGAATATCAAAAGTATATTTTAGTCCATCAGTTACCTACATTATAGAAAAATAATGTACAAGTATTTTCAAATTGATGGAAAACTACTGAACGTAACGACGTCATAATTGAGTACCTATAAACTGTACGAGAAATTGACGTCATGTGACAGTTTGACTCGGTGTATCGCCGTTATTTTTTGATTACCTACGTGAAAAAAGAAAGAATATGTGTCGAATATTTTCTAATAATCTAGATAAGGGACAAAAAACTAAAATTTAGTCAACTAGCGTATTAAAGAAGAACATTATAAGTTATCCAACTTTCTTGTCCCATGAGTTGCATAAGATTCATGTTGAATATATATGTATATGTGTTTTCATATGTATAATTTGTGGACAGTGAAAGTGTTGAGTGTTTTTGTTCAGAATTTTATAATTATTCAGTCTCGTTCATGATTCTCTCTAAGTTGTCCCATCCGAGGGGCGACACAGTCAGCTGTTGCGGACGCGCCCACATCTCGTCTGTCATCTCGCATCGTGACAGTGGCAGCTTGTACGATATCGGGTCACCATCGACGCTCCTAAAAAATTCAAACAAAAGTCACACGAAATATTTTTCTTTCATTGTTCCACACTAGGAGTTTCTATGTATCGTGGGTGAGTTTATAAACATTGAAACTCACATTACGCAAACAGCCACTCAGAACAAATGCTTCCCTACTTGTGGGCCATACCTACAAAGATTCAGAGGTTCAATTTCCGCATAGAACAAATGCGAAAATTGAACCTACGACACGCAGCGTAGCAGCCGATCGCTCTCAACCACTGCGCCAACTGTGTCGTCAAAGTTAAAAGGACTATGTACAAAAAGTCTTGCTAACTCTGCAGGCACATTCTTATTTCATTTGTAGTGTGAATATTCAGGTTCATCATTAAAATTCCTGACAGAGGTGTCTGTGGTGAGGTGTCACTTTATCAGTATTATTGTCTGTTGGTAGTTGGAAGCCATCCTATACTAATAATGGTGTAGTTTTTTTTTCAATGTATTTAATACGGGTTTTTTATCCACATGGATACGCCAACCCCATCGTACCCTCATGGTGGAGATAGTAAGAACGTCTCTGAATCCTTCCAGATCATCGGAAAACAATCTGTGTAGGTACTTATGTGATCCGTAACTAAAATAGTCATAGTGATACACCATAAATAGCACGTGTAACTTACTAGTTATATTCTGACTGTTATATGCCTTAAAGCCGTTAAAATACATATGCTAGTGAAGGTATACGCACCCTAAGAATACAACTGTCTGCTTGTAAGGGTCATAAATTTGTCCGGGCCTTAATGGTGGGCGGAGTGGATAATCTCGGTCGGTTTTCACCAGACGTCCGAAGCGCTCTAGAGGGCACTGCGCGCGTCGCCCGATCATCGCTGGAAAAAGTTTTTAAACTGCTGTTCAGTCGACCTCGCAATTGATTTACCACCCTTAGATCGGATGACACTTGCGCGTCATAAAACCACCAGCTGGGCTATCTGTTCATTGCCAGTGGCTAATACTAGCGTGCAGTTGCACACCAAACTTTGATAACTACTCAGAATTTACAAAAAAAATGTATTATAAATAACTTGTAGGCATAAAGAATCTGTCTTGTTCTCATACACAATAGAGTTGCGAACCGGTTATGGTTCCTGGCTTTTTTTATCGGACACTGGGTTTCCTATTGCCTATTTCTTCATTGCCAGTGTCTTCCTGACGTCCGAGTTGCACACCGAACTTTTCCGAATAGATGACAACTGAGAAGTTACGGTGACTATGAGACGGGGTACTGTACGGTTCGTCACATCTCTACGAGTGCGCGTAAAGTCATCCTTGATACACACTAATGATAGCCAATATGAAACTAGCTTTTTGACAGTTAATCGTTGAACACTTTGCCCGGATCATCACTATGAACTGTCAACGCTGATACGCAATAGCCCAGGGGCTCGAGTCTGCTATTGCAATCGTGTCTCAATGACCGGTCATTGATCGAATATTTGACAACTTTGACAGTTTTTGTATGGGAAATGTGTCATAAGTTTGACGTTATACGTCAAACATCGATCATTGAGCGGTCATTGAGACACGATTGCAATGGCAGACTCGACCCCTGGGCTTGTCTAAGTGACAGTAAATCTTTTCAACTAAATGTAGGTACATACTTTCAATTTACTAGAAATTGTTGCCAAAAGTGGTTAAGCAATTACGAGGTCGACTAACCTTGGTTTAATAAAAATATTGTCTATTGAAAAGTTAGTTAAGGACTTATATTTTATTTTTCTCAAACAATTTAAAAGTAGACTTTTAACATTTTTATATCGTGGTATTTTAACTTTTTGCGTTTAGCGACTAAGCTGGATTCAGTCACCTTAGTATAAACCCAAGGACTTCTTTACCAGCACCGAAGGACTTTTTAAAGTTCTAAGTAATTAACTTTCTTTAACTAGATGTCTGTGATTTCTTAATGTATAAACGATACCGTTTAATTTTAGCGAGTAGAAGTCAACTGTTCATTACTCTATTACCTAAGGGCTGTCCAAACTAGATGGGACCCAGGGCCAATAAAAATGACTAAATGCATTGGGGGGCCGCAAAACATTTATAATAATAAAATACAGGTATAAAAGGTACATGTCATTATTTTATTATCTACTTTTTGATTAACTTGTGTTTTACAATTCTGTTAACATCAACCTCAATATTAGTAGTAGCTAGACGCAGTGCATGTTTAAGTGAAGTATCTGTCAGTGAAGACCTGTATTTCGATTTTATAAACTTCATTGTTGAATATGCACTTTCAGAAAGATAGGTACTGCCCATCATCGAGCCCATTTCTAGCCTAAATTCGTCAGTTTCGGGAAACGTTCAATAAAGGAGCTTAAAAAATTCAATTCCTGTTTCTGTTCTGCCATTGTAAAAGGGGTCTGATTGCAGATCACACAGTTCGAGTTGATAATCAATCTACACACTCTCAACTGTAATTGTTATTGGATGAGTGAAGAGTGCTAGGTATATCACTCTCAAATTTTTCAAATCTGCGAAACGTTGCTCAAACTTGACGATTATTTCGTCCATGTAATTGAGGTGGTCCAAAAAATTACATTCTTCAAAATTTTGCATCTCTAAATAATGTTCTTTACAACTTGAAAAAAAAGAAAAATCATTTTGTTGTAGAGACGTTTTGAAAAATTTCAGTTTGCTTCTAAATCCATTCACATGTCCGTACAAGTTGGCTATATTGTGGTTTGTGCCTTGCAACTTTAAATTCAAATCGTTCAAGTGTTGCGTCACATCAGTTAAAAATGCAAGATCAGCCAGAAACTGAGGACTTTGCATTTGATTTTGAAGTGTCAGATGGTATTTCATTTTTTAGAAATAAAGGTATTTCTTTTCTTAAAGCGAAAAAGCGTTGCAAGCACTGTCCAACACTTAGTCATCAGATTTCTGAATGTAATAATAAATCTCTATAGGTTGCATCGATTTCACTTAAAAAGTCCCTAAATTTTCTATGTGTCAATGCCCTGTTTCCACCTCTAATCAAATTGGTTATCCTGACAGCAACTTTCATAGCATTCATTTGAGGCAAAGATTTTCCACATAAGGCTTCTTGATGTATGATGCAGTGGAACAACGGGCAATCAATGCCATTTTGTTTTAGAAGTCCCGCGAATCTTGCGTTCGGGAAATTCCCCGAGTTCTCAAATGAATACTGTGAATATTGATGTGTGCGGCGTAATCGAATACATACCCAAAACACTTGAATTTCTTCGCGAGAAAAATAATTTGCTAATTAATGTATTTAAACAAAGAAGATAAAAAGATTCTGCGGGCCGCAACAATTCAAGCCGCGAGCCGCATGCGGCCCGCGTGCCATGGTTTGGACAGCTCTAACCTAAATGATGTATTTCGTCTTAAGGGAGATGCACCAGTGTAGCCTTTTTTACATTTGACTTTTCTTGTGTTTTTTTACAATTTACCGTTCAGGATCAGGCTGCGTGTTAAATGAAATATGATTTGCGACCGATGACCGATGATTTTATAATTATTTAAATCATTAAGACAACCCTCTAAGTTCATACATATAATCCCATTCAATTGATTACTTTTTTCATGAAAAAGTCATTTATTGGGATTCAATTTACTTAGAGGGTTGTATCGGTGATTTTAATTATTAGAACTCGGTTAAACCATATGCATGACGGTCGCGGATCATATTTTATCAACATACAACCTGACAGTAAATGGCAAATTGCGAAAAACACAAGAAAACCTTAAGTTTATTTGAGCGCGGATTAACCTTGTCGTTTTAGTGACAATTATTAAAGTAACTCCCTACTGCCTAGGTAGGTACCCCCATACATTTGAACGCTCTCAATTACTATAGTAGGCAATAATATTATAACTAAAAAGGTGTAGATAGGTTATAAGCGGTCAGCAAGCGACACGTTAAAATGAGGCAGTTAGCCACACTTACCTCAGGATCGCGACGCGCCGCGCCCTCAAGGGACGCGTGCGTGCGTTGGTGTGCCGTTTTTGAAGATCGAATGTTGTTTAGGTATCCTATCTACACCTTTTTACTTATAATTCATTGATAGTAGGTATTAAAGACTATCAATTAGTCCTACCCTAAGAAACTGTACTTTCGTGCACAGCAAACCTTTTTTCTCCGACTTCGTTGTCTCTATATAGTAGGTACGCTCTCGTCTCTCTTTATTAAAATTCAAATAATTTATTTTAATTAAACCATTAGAAGGCACTTTTGAACGTCAAACTTACAAGTTAATAAAATGTGAAAATTATTCTATGAAGCAATTAACTCCATAGATATTTAACATAATATCACTCCTGTAATCTTCGAAGGGTTATGCAGAAGAGGTAGGTACAGGAACCTACACCAATATTTCGCCAGTTAATTAGTTTAAATCCTATGTAATAGGGAAGAGCGTATTGCCATCGATCAAACACAAATCCAGATTTCGGGCTGCTACCGAGAAATTCTAGATAGAAAAACTTCCCAGGAATCGAACCCGGCACCTCAAGCTCAGCAGTAGCGTTTGCGACTACTAGACCAATTTAGTAGTTAGTCGTCAAGATATTCATTTACTTACCTGCCGAAGTAGGTGGTAACGGCAATGGAGATGGGTCCACCGTTACTGGATACTGCTTGGGTTCGAGCTGACTACTGTGTGATTGTAATGCTGCACGATATTCTTCTACGGTCATGCCTAGAACGAAAAAAATCTTTGTTAAATGAATCTAAGGAATAAGTACGTAAGCCATGCTTGCTTCTCTGAAAAAAAGCCACAGATATCTTGATAGTTACTAATATACTTACGTCAGTAAGACCGATTAAGCAAATTGAAAAGTATATTCACATAAATAGTTCGTATGGTCTGTGCTCTGCGTTCCTACCTGAACCATCTTCGAAAAAAATATTAGTAAGGGGAAGATGGGTCAGGCAAAGCAGCTCACTGACTGTACATTTTACTTGTCAGGTTTCAAATAGAAATCTCCTTACTAAGTCTGGATGAGATCCGGATATTTCAGACGGGTAGAGTAACCCGATCTGGTCCTTTTATTTTGAAAGGATACTACTTCTGCATTTCTATTTTGTGAATATCTTCTTGTGAAAATGAGGGCAAAGCGAGCTGTCATCCCTTTCTTTACTGTAAGGGATTAACAGTTCCCGCTTGTTCACCTAACTTTTCGGGGAGAGATTATAACAGCCGGTCGATTCAGTAGAAGCCACCGCGTTATAACTTGAGTGAAGTGAACTGTCATTGCCTAGCATTAGTATGAAGTGACAGCCCAATGGGCTATTTGACCAAATTTTAGTTTTTAGTCTGTAAGTGTACCTATTGCGTACGTGTTTATTAGGTATTATGTAAATAAAACAACTGTTTACGGCGAGCGCTAGTACATAACTGAAAAACATTAATGAAATATAAGTATTTCATCTAATAAAATATAAGCTGGTTTTAATCTGTCTACTGTTATTATGGAGGTTTTCTTCGGCATTTGAATTTTGAAATATATGTCTTGTTTCTCCAACACTTTATATGGGCCTTCGTAAGACGGGGTCAGAGGTTGCTTTACAGCATCTGTCTTGACATTTATGTATTCGCAGTCTTTCATATCTGGATGAATAAATAGTTTATGACTTGTAGCGTGGTGATTTCGATTAAATGGGCTTAGCTTTTGCATTGTCCTTTGGAGAGTCTGTGCGTAGGTTTCTAGTGATGTATTTTGCTTTTTCGGCTCAATAAACATTCCAGGCAGACGTTTGTTTGTTCCGTACAACATTTGTGCTGGACTTAAATTTTCTTTTAACCGAAGTGCTGCTCGTAGTCCTAATAGAACTATGGGTAATTCGTTTGACCAGTTTCGATTTGCGATTAGCGCGGTTTTCATTGATCTATGCCAGCGTTCAACTGAGCCATTCGATTGCGGATGATAACTTGTAGTTCTGGTTTTCTTAATTCCAAGTGACTTGGTTAGAGCAATAAATAAGTTTGACTCGAACTGTCGTCCTTGGTCCCTGGTTATGGTATTTCAACAACCGAATCGTGCGATCCAAGTATTTACGAGAACTTCCTTTACGATCTTTGCTATTATTTCTGCTACTGGTACTGCTTCCGGCCATCTCGTTTCTCTGTCGATCATTGATACAATGTATCTGTTCCCATTTGATTCTGGTAATGGGCCGACAATGTCTATGTGCACGTGATCTAAACGTGCTGTAGGTGGAAATGTTCCGATTGGAGCAAAGTTATGCCTGTGTGTCTTGCTTTTCTGGCATGCCTCACATGTTCTCGCCCAAACTCCAACATCAGTATTAATGCGTGGCCAGAAATAGTGTTCAGTGATCATTTTCTTCGATGCTCTTATACCGGGATGTGTTATATTGTGCATAGTTTCGAATACTTGTTTTCGAAGTGACTTCGGCACATACGGTCGTAATTTTGATTTTGAATTTTCGCAGAGTAGGTAATTGTCTCTCTCCTGTTAGTTGTTTGTTGATTGTTCAACAGCTGAGTGAGTTCAGTGTCATGGTGTTGCGTATCTGCCAACCCATTAAAATCCACAGATGTCGTGCAGTCTATCTGTTCGAGTCGCGACAATGCATCGGCAATGGGGTTCATGTTACCGGATAGGTGACGTATGTCTGTCGTGAATTGTGCGATGAACTCGAGATGACGTAGTCGCTTTGAAGCTATCGTTTTACTTGTGCAGTTTTGTCTAGTAGTGAACGCGTGACATAATGGCTTATGGTCGGTATATACTATCAACTGTCGTCCCTCGACATAAGGTTGAAAATGCGTTACTGCCATGTAAACTGCTAATAATTTTCGATCATATGTGCTGTATTTTGATTGCGTTTCACTCAGTCCCTTTGAAAAGAAGGAGAGCGGCTTCCAGTTCCCATTTTCATGCTTTTGTAAAACGGCGCCAACGCACGTTTGAGATGCATCTGTCTTATGTGATAGCGGGGAATGCGCTGTAGGTGAGGTCAAAGTAACAGCGTCGCTTTACTTTGATCGAATGCATCTATCGCTTCGTTCAACCGAGCTTGATATTCAGCTGCTTGTGGTATGTTGTTTCGGTAAAAATTGATCATACACAAAATCTTCGTAACTCTTGCACGGTCTTCGGTATGGGATATTTGGTTATTGCTTCAACCTTGTCTGGTAGTGGTTTGATCAGATGCGTTTTGCCCAGTACGCATTTGGCTTCATTTACTGCAATGCCATGTTCGTCTAATCGTTTTAACACTTCCATTAAACGTCTAAGCGTTTAAGCGTAGTTTACCAACTACGCTTAAACGTCTAACGTTTAAGCGTAGTTGGTAAACTGTATGCAAAGGTTTTGATTAAAAGAGTGATCAGACTGACAGACGAGAAATTATGGGACGTGCAGGCAGGGTTTAGAGAGGGAATGGGATGTATGGATCAGATCTTCTCCTTGAGGTGCATAGCCGAAAAATATCTGGCTAAGCACAAGAAAGTTTACTGTGCTTTCGTTGACTTGGAGAAGGCCTATGATAGTGTGTGGAGGGATGAGCTGTGGTCGACACTATCCATGTATGGTGTGGATTGGTGCTTGGTACGGGCACTAAAATCTTTATATAGGGATTCCAGTGCCTGTGTCAGGATAAACGGGGCATACACAGACTGGTTTAACATCTCTAGGGGAGTTAGGCAGGGCTGTGTAGCGTCACCTTGGCTGTTCAACTTATACATGGATAGTTGTCTGACAGATTTAAAAGAGAGTGAGTGTGGATTGAGGATGAATGAGTTGCCTGTCAAATGCCTCCTCTACGCAGACGATCAAGTTCTTCTTGCATCGTCAGCGGAACAGTTGCAAGACATGGTGACCAAGATGAATGAAGCATATAAGATGAAAGGGATGAACATTAATGTGAATAAGACGAAAGTAATGGTGTTTGAAAGAGACGAAAACGTGTCGTTGTGCAATGTGAAAATAAACGATATGAGTGTAGAACAAGTGAATGACTTTGTATATCTGGGAATTTAAACGTCGGGGTCACCAGATGTAAGTGTACCTATTGCGTACGTGTTTGTTAGGTATTATGAGTCATGTAAATAAAACAACTGTTTACGGCGAGCGCTAGTACATAACTGAAAAACATTAATGATTTATTTCGTTATTACAATATTGTTGACCTACATACAATTTAAATAGATGACGATGCACCACAAGTCCCAAGTATTTTTTTCTTTTCCAAATTGATGGAAAACTGCTTAGATTTAGCTCATTAAAGTTGAGGAGAGGGGCTTGTAACGTCATTATTTAGTATAAACTGTACTGGCTAGTGACGTCATGCGACATTTTGGGTCGATGTTTCGCCGTTAATTTTTGATTACGTGAAAAAAGAAAAAATATGTGTCGAATATTTTCTTGTAATCTAGATGAGGGACTAAAAACTAAAATTTTGGTCAAATAGCCCATTTGCCTTCACTTCACCGACATTTTCGTTAAATAGTCCGTTGATAAAATCCTGCTTAACAGAGAGGAGCAGGAAGTTAGTTTGCTACTCACCGCATTTTTGTGCTTCTTCTTCTTGAATTTCTCTAATTTTGCTGTAAAAATACCATCTTTGCGGCCAGAGCTTCGCGGCAGATTTAGATTTACGCATTACCGAATTTCTGAAATTATGAAAGAAAGAGAGAGTGTTATTATGATCCCATCTGGTATTTCTCAGTAGCAGCCCAGAGTCTGGATTCGTGCCCGAATGATGGCAATGGGATCGTCTCCTATCACAAGGGACTTGAAAAACGTAACTGGCGAAATATGGGTGTACTATCAGGTACACCTAAAGAAAGAAAGAAAGAAAATATCTTTATTTGGGACGCGCACAGGAATTCGACAGTAGGTACAATACTAAAACTAACATATTAAATAAAAATAAAAAAAGGACCTGTGCGAGACCAAAAAGGCCTCTGCCTTATCTTTCGAGAATTACAGGTGTGATGTTATGTTATGTAAGAAAGAACCTGAAGTCTTAATTGCAACTAAATGACGGCATGCTTGTTGATTTTAGGGGTTTCATACTTCAAAAAGAAAAAACCAGAGCTAATCTCCTCGAAGCCTCCGAAAGCCTCCATAACGAGGTAATCCTATATTACCTCGTTATGGAGGGGTCTAAATTTTAAAGTGAAACGGTCCTGTCATGGGGTAATAAATGAAAGAGTATAATTAGTACAGGCAAAAACTGTTTATTTTTTCTTTGTAAGACAAACACTTGTATATTTACAAAATAAAAGAAGTTCTATTTATCTACATGCCTGCAAAGTACGAAACCACCGTGCGCAAGTCTGACTTGCACTTGGCTTGGCTCACATTTCTGGTGTACCTAAACAAAAAAGTAGACTTACTAGACTAACAAAATGAGTTACAATCATTTTATAGTAAGTACTTTAAAAATAAAAAATGAAAAATGGTACTTTTAGTCTGTAATACGAGTGGTTGTCACAGAACAAACATAAGAGTTTGTCTGATGCGGGTAGATACTTATCAATTACAATCCGCACGCATCACATGATCACCGTAGAAACAGCAATGCCCACGAAAGAATCGACAAAATGACAGTTGGAACATTTCTGCAGATTATAAAAGAAATAATGCTCGATATTGTAGACTATTGTCGACTGAAGGATCTACATATATTTCTCCTCTTAATTCTTGACATTCTCGTGCTCAAAACAAGAGACATGTTACTATACTTTGCCCTGCATCGTGAGACTCGCTTAATAAATGAATATAATCTTATGTCTGGACTTTAAAAGAGACCATGACCCCTGAGTTTCTTTAGGCATTTCTTCTCAGGGATCAGTCACTTTGGAAATGCCATTTAGTGCCATTAAGTTTAAAAAAAAATGACAAGTAAAAGTATCTGAGAAGATTTACTTACAGAAATAAATATCATTTCATCATTTCATTTCATTTCATTTTATTTCATTACAATCTGTCACTTAGTCGATACTTTTGTAGACAAAATCCGTTTCTACGTTAGTCATGCTACGCGTACAGCCCTGCGAAAGGAAAGAGGTCTATTGATCTAAGGATCTGTTGGTAAAAGTTTCTAGGTAAAAATATAATTATTTGGTTCATCCGTTTAGCTATGGGGCGGGTCGAATCTAGAGTTCGGCTTGCAGTCAGTCTGACAGCATACGAATCAAGCGAATTACTAGTATTTGCCTTGCTATACTGTAATCCAGTTTAAATGGTACAAAAAGCTTTTGAGCCAAGTATAGCGATGTCAAATCTTGCACCTAAAGCAGGCTATAGCATCATAGGTAGGTATCTACTTCCACATTACCAATCTACGGTAGGTACATACGGATGTGCATACTAATGGACCAGTTTGGGACCAGCAAAGACAGTACCTCCTCTAAAAACCAGGGTGCCTCAACATAGATACAACGACAATTTCTTCAACGTTAACAAAGTTCGTTAAATACAACATGTTAATGTGAAAGTCAAATATTTTTTTCAAATCAACTCCATGAACTAAATGATATAACCTTTTTTTTTTTTTAAACTTCTGTTTAATGCTATTCATTAAACAGAAGTTTTTAAAAAAAGGTTATTTTTGTGCACACTTTGTAACGAAAGTACAAAAATCATGTTACAATTACGATGGACGCCGAATATATTAAAATCTATTTCCACTGCAGCTGTCACACTTAGTTGTAACTATTTCAACAATTTATTATAAGAAATTGTGTGGGTTTCATTTAGTTATATTATTTCATTTAAGTTGAAAATCACAGTGTCGATGATAAAAACCTAAAAGAGGCAAGGATGAACAATACCTAAATGGAACGTTCTTTGTTTAACTTTTACAGTTGAATAGTAAAATTTAAATCGAGTGTATTTGGTATGGGAGTTATAATCTACAACAAACTCCCAAAGTGTATTAAGAATATTTCAGCATTTTCAGCTCAAGGAATTTCTTAAATGTAAGACAGATTACTCAATTAATTAATTTTTAAATGACCGAATTATTGATTAAAATTGTTTTTCACTTATTTAATGTAAATTTTATGATCGTAATATTAATGTCCAAATGAATGCAGTATATAGGTTGACTAAAACTTATCATGTTAACAATATAAAAAATGGGTATGTTACAGTGTTAAAATAACACTAATTTTAAGATCTTCAGTTTACCTGTGACAAACAATAAATAAATGAATGAATTATGAATTACTTTTATTCTTCTCAATTTAAAATAAAACAATTGGAATAAAAATCTAATAGGTTCAAAGTATTTCTAAATAAGCATTTTAGGAGATGAGTTAATAATCAAGTGGCTATCCAATTCATTATTTATTTATCTTCTCTTATTTTTGTTTATTTAATTTGAATATTTAAATTGAAAAAATGACTTTGTTTAGGCTCCTTGGGTTAGATTTCATGCCCTCACTAACATTATTCAGAGGAAAAAACTAGGGTTTAAATAACTTAGCGCCTCCAAAATATAACAATTCGTCATTTACCTTCTAAAAGTGTTAAAGAAGTTTATCAAGTCGTGGCCCTGATTGGAAGTCTCATTAGGTATCCACATCAGTCTTTTGCAAGTCTACCTTTTTCGAACAAGAACAAAAATACACTTACAATATTCCTTGAGCCTTGACGGGGTCAGTAGAAGGCTCTCGGCGACCACCTATATTAGCCGGTGCAGGTGCTGACGCAGCCTCCATTTTAATTAAGTATACGAGTATTAGTAAAAAAAGCCTAACGTTGTCAGAACTAAACTGTATTGTTGCAAGTATTAGAAACTACTAGATAAAACTTCCAACCCTCCGTTTCCTGCAGAATGTTGCTCGGGTGATGAATGGAATCGATCAAGCAATAAAAAGGAATTATTAATACCCATTTAACAATCAACAACTAAAGTCACGGTGAAGGAAGTTTATTCAATTATTTGATGTCATGCAATCGGAAACATTATCTAAGTATCTATTAGGTTGGTTTAAAAGTTTTGACGCTTGCAGGTAGATAGCCTAGCTAGTGCCTAACTGGTATGCTTGTTTTCACTTCTACTAGACGGCACCTAAATGTAATACTTATGTGTGTTACGCGTTAGCACAGCAATATCAGTGCGTCTGTATTTAGGTGCCACATTTAGATGTTAGTGAAAACCAGCACATATAGCTTTATGCCATTTATATAATAGCATTAGAAAAAAGAGTCTCGTAGAAGCAGGAATGCAGAACATTTTATTTTTAAGTCAAGTGAAAACAATTTTTGTTCCAATTGTTTTGGTTTTAATTTAGGAGAATAAAAGTGAAACGAAGAACGTGTCCATGTATTGTTCATCCCTGCTTCTTTGAATTTTTTATCATTGATAGGTACTATAATTTTCAACTAAAGTGAAATAATACATATAACTAAATGAAATCCACAACATTTCTAAAAATAAATTGTTGCTATGGTTACAACAACTGAGTGTTCGCTGCTGTGTAAATTGATTATAAATTCGGCGTTTATCGTAATTGTATCATGCTTAATTATAGTTTCACAAGAACCTTTTTAACTTCTGTCTAATGCAGTAATGATATTGTAAATGGAGTATAGATACTTTATACTTAATTGCCAACAAACCGTAATACTAATCTACCTGCTAGTACCTACCTACCTCCTATACTAACTATTGGCGTTCGTGCTTTCAGAAACTAACTAAGAACGAAAAAAACAATAAGAAGTATACTTTGTTAATCAAACTATTGTGAAATGTCCCTAATGAAAATTAATTGGTGAACTCAAAAGCTGATTCTTCTTGTACCGTTTTTAGGTTAATTATGCAGTCTTTTCACTTGCGTTTTAAATAGCATACTCATACGGGAAAACTCCCCACAGGTTGATGGGTACGTCAATTTATAATGTATACTAGTCTCATACTTATTAGAGACGTTCGAATCTAAATTCATTTATTACAATTTGTTTGAAGAACAGCTCTTTTTGAGTATCAAAACTAGGTACTTCAGAAAAGAAAAGAAAGAAAAGAAAATACTTTATTTGGACGCACAGAACATAAAACAAAAGTTTCCTACGACCCAAGGGCTGGTCTCTACTTTGGCCAGAGGCTAAGCATTGCCATTCAACGTGGCAATGCCGCCAGTCTTTTGAGCACTTTACCAGCTGGCAGCGATGCAGAAGATTTTTTTGACGCTTTGTAGTTATTTCTTTATTTATTTTAAGTTTTTGTATAGTAAGATTATCATAAATAAAAAGAAACAAAATAAAAACAATACAGGTAATAAAAATACAAGAAAAGATTAAAAAACTAAAGACAAAAATAAAAAAAAAAAAACTTAAAACAGTCTCCAAAGAAGCCCGGGGCGAAGGGGCAGAACAAAGTCCCCAGCAAAGTCTCATGCTTTCTTGGGTCTAATAGGCCTGTGAATACACTAGTGATGTTACCGGATAATATTGTAAGTAGGTACCTAGTGATTGTTGCTGAAAATTCAAGCGAGATTAAAAACTATACTACACTAATATTACAACTACCGTACGCTTGGTCGTGGAGTTGCGTACACCTGCTTGATAAACCTAACCTATATTACAACTATACCTACTACTATTTTACTTTTGTAATAAAAAGGACAATTCATTACAATACACTGAAGCGTAAGTATAAAACATTAATCCCAATCCTAACTATCCTTTCCCAACTTTATAAGGGCTGGTACCTAAGTATACGGCAAAACGGTATTCTATGAATGTAAATAGCAAGCAAAGTATACGTAGTAACCTTTAATGTTACAATTATATAGTCAAATCCTCAGTCTACATTCCTTACTACGCAATAAAACTGTAAGTAGTGGTATGGTCTCCTTCGCTTTATTTTGCAAAAGTGACGTCAATTACAAATTCAAAGTTTTGTTAGCTACGTGTTGTGTCAAGCGAGACGAGGTTCGGCGGGACGTCTAGACCAGACAGCCTATAAACTTTCTCAAGCACATTACTTTTATTTACCTACGGCATTTACGCGAATGGAAAAGCAGCCTATATTTGAAAAGGTCAAAAGATGTGACCTACGGCGGCGCCCTGAAACTAACGCTTAGTAACCTTATTATTATGCTGGTTCGACTTTAATTTAAACGTCCTATCTTTTCTACATTCAATTTATTAAAATTGGTGACCCAATGTGTGGGTTCTGTTTACGGTGTAAATTATTTAGGTCCGTAAGGATTGAGGAGCCACATCAGATTTCTTAAATCTGATCTCACCATTATTTAGCAGCAATGTTGCTTATTTTGCAGCACGAATTCTAGATTTAGCAGCAAAATATTAATTTAAATATAAAATTTATGTTTTATGTTTGAATATTATCTATTCGTTGATTGAGTGTTGTGTAGCGTTTTTGTTTTGGGGTTTTGAGCTGGCAGGTGTATAAGGACCAACTAAGCCGTTTTTTGACAACCTCAGGGAAACAATACATAGGTACCTATTTGGTGAAAATAAACCCAATATATCACCGTATATTAATGTTGTTCTGTTATGTGAATGCACAGAACAATAGATACATGTATTAATAAATAAAATAAATAAAATAAATAAATTATTCAGAATAACAGAAATGAAAATTGACGATAATGGCGTGTAGGTATCTGCGTGACGCATTATACGTTACTACTTTTTTAACCTTATCATTAGTTATGGATTCGCAACTGTGTTTAAAACACAATTTAGTTCATTGTGTTTGTGGGCTGGAAAGGTCCATGTAACAGTGTACAAGTGTGCGTAAACTAGAATATTGTGATAGCCTAGACAGACAGACTAAGGGCGACGGAAGGGCAGACAGTTTGCACTGCGAACGACTTGCTTCATTCGCAATGTTTTGCTTCAAAAAAGTAAACAATGAATACGGCACAACGCGGTGCTGTTTATAATTTACGTTTTATGTTTTGTCTACTCTTCATGCACCTAGGTATCAAGAATACGAAAGGTTTAATAAATCGATTAAAAATTATTTTTTAAATACCGATTGAATGCTCATTATCGCTTTCAGTTCGCACTAAAGATATCCATAACCCCAAACTTGTCCTAGTCCAATGGAGGTTACCTTATGAAAAACCAACCAACTTGACTGAAATGTACAAGGTAACCTATAGCCGACATTTAGATAAAACAAACAAAGCCGTGCAGCAACAGTACGAACATAGAATAAGGTCCTTTACTTAAAGTTTGCATTGTAACTACACAGGCGAACTTAGGCTGAAGACCTATACATTGCTTACAGAGTAGGTCACCATAGTTATGTCAGTTATGTAGTAAATGCCGTAGACTTGTTGCGTATAGTAAGTAGGTACTTCATAAAGTCTAGACACTTCACACAATGATAACGTTATCGTCCGCCCGCAAAGACTTAGGTAACGTTATTATCAGTCACAAATATTTAATGTCTTCTCCTCAAAATATTGAAATAGTTCATGTAATATCTACATCGAATAACGCAGCAGGAGTCTTTTATCTTTCAGTCGTAATTAGGTAATATGTCAGTTAGGTTTTTGTACCAAAATGTTTACAAAATACTCGACCCATATGGCGAGATTTCGTCTGTTCGCCTGTCTATCGCAGGCCACAGCTGCTTGAGTATCTAACTAAATTGATGGGAAGTTAGAAAACGTTCTCAATAATATTTTTCAACTAAATATTATGTAATAAAATTGTTAAAATAATTATGAAGGGCGTAACCCTAAAGGGCGTTATTATTTTTTTAGGTATGAACTAAACTTTTATTTTTAAAATACTGCCGTTCTGTGGTTTCTGTCAACTCACACACACAGATTTGTGTACTCGTATGTGTTGGTATGTCTTTAACTTAAGATAAATGAAGTTAAAAACCTGATGTTGAAGGAGTTGTATGAAGGTTTTACAAGATTAATCAAACTAAATATACTTTTCGTACCACTTGCTCAAAAAAGTGACATTCTATGCCACAAAAAGCGAACATAACAATAGTCATTTTTAATCTGTTAAAAACAGGGAAAGAAAATTGTACTGGATTTCATTCATCCCCTAGGGAGAGAATGTGATTTAAATTTGGAATACTTACTTACCGAAACTTATACTGAACTACATCTGTGTTTACACCATTGAGTTTGTATTTATAGCATTATACATCTTTTTGAAAAAGGAATACGCGTTTATTATGCAGTTATGATTATTAATTAAATAAAATTACGAAAACCGACGAGGCCGTATGAGCTTGATGCCTCTGCTTTTCCGACAAAAAATATTAATCTAGGAATTTGCCAAGTTTTTGTTTTCTTCAAATCTGGAGCAAACAACCGGGTTGTTTACTTCATGCTTCCAATATTTAAACGTTAAGTTTATTTTAATTTATTTTTATAAATAAGTTAATGTTCTAAAAATACGTCTACTTTTAATTGTCATTATTTTTAATAAATGCTTATCTCATATTATTATTGTGTTATTTTTTTCGCAAATGGTACGAAAAGTAGAGTATTTTCCTCGGTGATAAAGCTGTCTTAGTCTTGGGTGAAATTCAATCCCTCGCTACACTCAGGACTCGTCTTAAATCCCTCGCTTCACTCGTGATTTAAGTTTTTAACACCCTCGCTACGCTCGGGAGAAAACCTCGAGTCCTTCGTTACGCTCGCGATTTAAATCGTCACCCGCGACAGAAGACACTGCTTTATCCCCTTGGTTAATAATCTACTATAGTTGACTGGCCTCGTTGAGTTTGACTGTCCTGTTGGTCTAGTGGTTAGTGGTCCTGACTGCTATGCCGAAGGTCGTGGGTTCGACTCCCACCCAGGACAAATGTTTGTGTGATGAGCACGGTCATTTGTCCTGTGTCTGGGTGTAATTTTTCTATAATATGTTGTGTTTAGAAATATATAGTATGTTTATCAGTTGTCTAGTACCCACTCATAGCACAAGCTCTGCTTAGTTTGAGACCAAATGGCGTTATTTATTTATTTATTTATTTAATAGTTCAAGCACACTAATGTACAGAGGCGGACTTAATGCCATAGGCATTTTCTACCAGTCAACCTTTAGGTGATGCAGAGAAAAACAGTGGTAGGTGCAATTAAAAATGAAAAAATAAAAGGAATCAAAGAATACTAATACATATTATGAGTATAAATACATAAATATGTACACTATAAATATAATATATGCGAAAGCGTAGCGCGTGGCGCGTGGCGTTGTGTGAAAGTAGTTGAATATTTATTTAGTTTTCTGAAAATCAGTATACCCCCTTCACAAGCAAACTTCTTTATGTGATCGCAAGCTATTTTACTTCCCATACTTCAGAAATGTTTTTTCTATCGTGGAACGGAACCCAAGAAGTGCGAGTTCTATTCGCTGTTTGCCGAGTCTTGTTATCAGAGGCAATCTCGGAAGATTTAGTTAGAAATCTCTGGTAGTATTTTTGTTTGCTTTGGCATTGCACAGCCATCGTATGACGAATCTGTTTACGCCAGCAAAGTGGATTATATTAGGTACATTCCAATTCACTGCACTTAACCGATAAGTGCCTATTTGCTCTTTGTTCCTAAATGAACTGTAAAATTAATAAATAACACCGATATTTACTATTTTAAATACTAAACTACCTATATACACTAGAAATCAAATCAAATCAAAGTCAAAAACCAGTATTTTGGGTACACCTCCAGTGGACAGCGATGCGGAGGAGTTTTTCGACGCCATATTTTAGCTGTAGTAAATAATAGGTTTTTGTAAATTTGATTTCAACTATAAAATCACTTGAAGAGAGAGAGAGAGAGAGAGAAAGACAGTTTTCACAATCGTTTGTCATTTATTTTTTAATTGGGTATACTTAGATAACAAAAGAGTCCAATCGATTAGGTTTTCACTAAAAACAATACAATTAACAGGTAAAGGTAAATACCTAGTAGGTATCGATATATCTACAGCTTAATTAATAACGAGAATCGGTCTATTCTATCGAATATTATATTAAGCGATGTATTGAATTGGTTTGAAAACAGATTTTGCGGCGTGACCCTGAGCGACCTTCTGCCAAAGTTAACACTATGTATACATAGGTGCTGTGTTAATATCTACAGAATGAAGCTCGTGTTAAACGAAGTCTAGACGCTATTAGTAACACATATTAGACCTATACAAGTATACACACACACTTTAGATACATGATAGATGTCTGCACATATTTTTCAGTGAACGTTTCGCTGTGCATGTATAGGTATTTTTACAAAATAAATCTCGGCAGACAGACCAGATATATAATATATAATTTACTTGAACTTTATGATATTACTTTGCGACTTAAGATAATGTAAAATATTATTCTGATTACTAACACACAACTGGCGAAATGTGGGTGGACTACTAGGTAGGTACGCCTCTGCCTAGCCCTTCGGGGATTAGGCGTGATGTTGTGTTATGTTATTCTGATTAGTTAAATTTTTATTGTAAGTGTTTACCAAAAGAATTATAGGTGCAACATAATATGCCTTAAACTTAATGGTTTTCAGAAAGGTTCTAGATATATTATCATAGTCCTTTTTGAATGATGGTTCGCCTGAAAAATATGAAATGAAATGATGAAATGATATTTATTTCAGTAAGTAGATATATTCCCAGATACATTTACTTACATGTATTTTTTTTTAAACTAAATGGCATTTCTAAAGTGACCGATCCCTGAGAAGAAATGCCGAAAGAAACTCAGGGGTCATGGTCTCACACATACACACACACACACACTCACACACACACACACACACATTGAACACATTGCTCTAGTATTCCAGAGCAATGTGTTCAATATGCTTGAATGAGGTGGCTGCTAAAAGTTAGCTAAGCTGTATTTTATGTAGGTTAATTTATTACACTTATGTCTAAAACAAGTCCATGGGACTGACCCTGTGATAAGTAATGAATAGTGTTTCCCAAATATGTTGGGGTCGGCTTCCAGTTTAACCGGACGATTATCTGACCTCCACAACTCAATATCTGGATAACACGATAACCCTTGGTTAAACTGGTTGTCTGACTTTCGAACCCCTGACTTGTAACGACTGTCAGCTCGTGACAGTCGTTAACGAGGCACAGATGAGTCTTAATGTGTAAAAAATGGTCACCCATCCACGGAACAACCTTGTCAAACGTAGCTTAACCTTTGATTTACCCGTGAGGCTGTTATTAATTAGCCACAAGGTCTTCAAACCCTTAGTACACAAATCAACAATACGGTAAGCGGAAACAACCGTCTGCGCCGCTGCCGGGTCAGACTCCGGGCGTGTCAGACGATGTCTGTTCATTGTACTACTTATCTTCACCAACCCGATTAATTGTTATTTTAGTATCGTTCTGCATATTATTAATTTTATTTATAAGTAAATTGTATAAATTACTACGAAAAAAGTTTCCATTCAATAAAAAAATACGTTTTCTCCTAAAGAAATTGGACTTAAGATTATGAAAGCGGCTTATGAAAACCACTTTATATTTCCAATAGCTCTTACGCTTGTTTCTGTGGTAAAAATCTAGGTTTGTGTGTGTGACCTAATTCCGCTTACAGCCGCACTGAAGGGTCGTGAAAGGAAAGGGCCCGAGCTACCTATCTAACCTTTGCGCACGTCCGCCCCCGCGTCTAGACACAACGCAACATAAACATACCTACACTGTATAGTAACTGCACGCAATTCACTGATACCTCTGAATACTAATATGTAGCTATCATTCAGAAGCCTACATATTCATCTCCTTTCATTGTGTTCAACAACTGGAATCGAGACGAAGTTTTTAGACTTTTTTTTAATGAAAATTTTTCAATAGACCAGTCTATTACGAAGTACAAAGTTATTAGAGTGGCAAGGTTAAATGATCGTAATTTCGAATGTATTTTCCGAATGATACACTTACTATGAGTCATACATGTCAGTCAGAAAACGTTAACAAGTTTTTGTGGCGAGGCGTCTAGGTTGAACAGTTCTTGTCATTAGATGCTTTTGATACTGCTATCTTGTTATTATGGGCCCACCTTCACTTCTAGAACTTGATTTTTCACAGCTAAAGGTTCTCGTTTTCGGAAATGTCCTACTGCTTACCCATTTATCTGTGAGATAATAATCGTACTCGAGTCTTAGATGGAGATGGAGGTTACGCTAATTTAACGACAATAGGTAGGTAGGGTATAGCTTCCTCTCCATACAGACATTACCAGACGCCTATAAAAAGTAACTGATCGTTTTGTATTTTTTTACATTTTCATGAATTCCTTGTTTTTCGACTACTGATTGAATTCAAGACATCGTCTTAACTCGTACCTATAAATGTATGGAAAATCAATTGCATCTTATTTTTAACTTTATCTTTAATGGCCAGCTAAATATTGTTTCGATGTTAGTATACAACTTTATAAAGGTTAGCACCGCATGCCCGATTAAGCACTAACTACCTACTTACATTATAAAATTAAATAAGCTTAAACTTAAATTTAAAAAAAGAGAAAGAAACACAAATAACATAAAACAGAAAAACTTCAGCAAAGTTTATCGTCATGCTATAATCCAAGCTAAATATTAGAGTCAGGTTCCAGTATAGGTACGCTAACTGAAGTCTGTGACAAAGGGGTGCGTTTGCGGTGCACGGCGGCGGCGTGGGAGGCGCGAGGCGGGCTGGCGGGCGTAGGCTGTCTAGACGCTGCTGGCCGCGCCGCCCGCGCCCTCAGTACACTGTACACGCCACTAATTAATATTACCGTCCGTCTGTTGCAGGAGTGTGTACTGTGCTCGCTAATTGCCCTTAAGCCTTCGATTAACTTGAACGATGCTTCGCTTCTAAGTTATCAGACAGGGAACTGGTTAATGAGCAAATCAATGTTGGGTACTTACCTACTGTGAATGTTTATAACTAGCCTAACCTAGGTACCTTTTGCGCTCTCCAACAATAATCTTGTCACCAAGTAGGTATTAAGTTATTACTAATTTTCATTAACTAGTCACAAGATTAACTATATCCTACTAATATTATAAACGCGAAAGTTTGTGAGTATGGATGGATGGATGAATGTTTCTTACTCATTTACGTTAAAACTACCGAATAGATTTTAATAAAATGGTATGAAGTTAGCTGACACCCTGGATTACCACATAGGCTAGACACATAGGCGGGACGTCTGCTAGTCATTCATATATCACATAAGTTAAGGTGTTAAGTACATATAAATTGTAAAAACAAAATGTAAATAAACTACTTCTATTTTACATAGTAAATTGTTTTAGGATTTATTTACAAGCCAAACCCAATTAATAGTTTTATTTTTTCTATGAATGCGACAGGTCTGAATTAAACATTTTATTTAATGAAGATAAAAAGACTTTGATAAGTACCTACGAATGGCAAGTATGTACCATTGTTCTCAGTCGTCTAGGATCTAGGCGGCCAGACGGTCCAGAATGCATTTAGTCATAAAAGGCAATGGAGAGGCCTTCGCTTCACCTCCAGACGCTCGGCACGCTTCGTCTGTTGTCCTCCACTCCTCCACTCCGCTGCTCTGTCTAGACTAGACAAACAGCTATCGCCACCGACTTGACGTCATCTAATCTAAGCTAAAAATACAAAGAGCTACATTGACGGATATCGTTGTGGACAGGTAGTGTTAAACAGTTCGATATTAATGCAGATTGAAAAGTTGCACTGTAAAACAAAATATTATCATAAGCTGTCTTTGTATAATTATCTTACCTAAGTATAGCCTGGTTACTGGATTGTGAAACTAACAAAGTGTAGACGTAAACATAGTTTAATTAACCGTAAGTAAACTTGATCGCGTTGATTAGTTAAAGCGACGATCGTAACAGTACAGAGGTGCACGCATAGATGTATGATGGTGTACGCTTCGCACATTTCGCTAGTTTTACATGGTTTATTTTTAATTATGAGGCAAATCTCACAGGCCGTGTTCTACCCAGAATCGAAAATCGCGAAAAAATCTGCTATTCCATACATTTTGGTCGAGTAGGTCTAGGTTAAAGGCAACGATTTTAGACCAATGTTATTATAGTACCTACCTATCCAAGAATTTATGGAAGAAAAAAAAAATAGAGTGGATATATTTGCTTAAATGTGTTAATTAGTATTTAATAATACTTTATTTTTAAAGCTAGATAGATATACCTAACTTAAGTATAATAGTAAAACATTCTAACCTAGTTTTAAGTTATCTTGCTGCGCCCTTGCTGTTTTAAGCCTATTGTGTACCTACGTCATGCAGTAAATAAAAATATATAAGTAAAAGTTTTCTATGCAACACCTGATTTTCTTCGCGGCTTCCGAGTTGGTCTCATAGTGATAGTTGTTCATATAAATGGGGAGAAAAGTCATGATTAATTCATAAACATATTTTGCTCGATCAAGGAATCGAACCCCGAATCTAAGCTCACTTATGACGTTTGCGACCACTCGACCTACAAGGCAGTTGAGAAGCGACAATATGATTCAATACTTGTATTTGCTATTTAGACATTTTTATTACGTTACTAGCTTCTGCCCGCGACTTCGTACGCGGATCCTGTTGCTTATGTCAGCGACAACGGGGTCGTCAAAATTGAAGATCTGAAACGTCTGATATCGAATTCTAAAAGCCCGGGGACGGGAAAACAATGAGATGCGCGAGACGATTCAAGACGTTCCAGATTTTTTATTTTTGTTGGTCAACAGGAAATGCCATCAGACTTAACAACTTTTGCTAAGACGCCATTTTTATAAATATATGTTATATTGTCGCTGGGCTTTGGAGTTCCAGTACAGGTGCTCCAGATCTTCAAATTTAGTCTCACAGCAGAAAACACTCTTCACGTGGAATAGTTTTTGCAATGGCACCATTTTTATATCTCATTTACTTTAGGTGTTTCATTTTCCAAAATAAATTATACCCTATATGTTGCGTGACGTTCACGATCAGCGGTCAGTCGCGCATCTCCTTCCCCCACTTATCTCTAGAGTCGATGCGTATATACGCTTAAAACTCAAGCGTCATGCTTTTTCCGTGAACGTCTCCAACTCGCGAGACACGATCGTTCACGTTCAGGATCAGCGGTCAGTCGCGCACATATTCTTCACTGGTGTCTAGTGACCTGGATACCTGGTAGATGCGTAAATACGCTGAGAATGCAGGCGTGCTTCGCGATCCCAAGAAGTTTCCGCGGAGCGAGTTGCAGCCTCATGTACTCGAACAGCATCAAGTCTCTCCTAACGCTCTTCGGTAGATTGTTGGGATCTTATGATCTTTTATCATTTAGCACCTTTGGAACATTGGGAAAGATTTGACCTCTTTCTAGGCATGGTTATAGTTTTATTGTGATGATACCTGATCAATTAAAATCTAAGTGGCTGCTCCCCTGCGTTACCGGGTAGGCTACCGTGTAACGAAGATAAATGGAAAAGGAAATTAAACACTCAAATAACATAAGCCCGAAAGCATATTTATACGATAAAAAAAATGGAAGTTTTGGCCAGTAGAGTCTAATTTTCAATGATATACCATCGTCATCGAAAATCAGTCCTGAACGTCATTCCTATATATGTTATAGTGTAGCTGGGCTCTTGAAGTTCCACATCAGGTGTTCCGGATCTTCAAATTTATTCTCTCAGCAGAAAATGCTTATCACGTGGAATAATTTTTGCTATGGTACCATTTTTGTATGTCCAATAGTTTAGCTGGTCTGTTGCGGTTCTGTACCAGGTGTTCCGGATCTTCAAATTTATTCTCTTAGCAGAAAATGCTCATCACGTGGAACAATTTTTGCTATGGTACCATTTTTGTATCTCCTATAGTTTAGCTGGTCTGTTGCGGCTCTGCATCAGCCCAGACTTAATATCTATACAACAAAAAAAAAATCATTCAAATCCGTCCAGTAGTTCCGAAGATTAGCGTGTACAAACAAACAGACAAACAGACAGACTTTTTTTTTTGGATTCGTGCTCTATTACTGTTTCTAAACCCCCCTCAATTATTTTTTTTTAAATATATTCAATGTACAGACACAGTTTTTTTACAGTCTTATTATATGTATAGATGAGACTACTTATGTACCTATGATGGAGAGTACTTATTAAATTAGTGTTTTACACTGGATTACGTCAGTTATGTCAGCAGGAAAATAAAAGAATCGTAAAGTAAACATGCCAGAACAGAACAATCCTAATATGACTTTGTGAAAGTAAAATAAGCACAAATCGTATTTTATGTATCTACTTAGTATATATTATTGTAAATGATAAATAATATTTAATTTTTAAAATTGGTTTTTGCAAACACTTTTATAAGTTAAACAAGCAAATATATTTTTGTGAAACTAGTGAGGTTGGTAACTGACTCCTGAGGGTTAACCTAAAGAAACTCAGAGGTCACACTCTCTTTTAAAGTCCCGATATTTTTTAGGTCAGTTCATGTGAAGACCAATTCACATGAACTCATTACTTTTATTGCAAGAATACATTTCTTAGGTGGTAAAACTTAAAATTAGATCATAACAGGGACCCTGTCGGGCACAGCAAAATAAGTGAGTTTAGGAGAGAGGAAGCTTATTGTAGATAATATTATATTCAACTAGCTTTTGCCCGCGGCTTCGCCTGCGCGGATGTCGAACGTCTGTCTCCTATTATTTCTCTTTAGGGGTTGAATTTCCAAAAATCGTTCCTTAGTGGATACTTACTCTTCACAAAAAACACCCGCTCCAGTTTCATGTCTCTAAGACCGGAGGCATTGCAAAAAGAACATACTACGTTCATATCACCGATTTTCGATTAGGATCTGTATTCAATAGTGACAGCGTAGGTGAACCCACTTTTATATTTGTTGGCCCACGGTAGTAAATTTGTAGGTTCATCTAAATACTCTGCATGTGCATCTAAGTTATTAAAAATATGTCTAAATCAATACGCGGAAAGCCTGGCTTCGCGCTGCTCGTCCGTTTCCGATCGAATATCTATTCATATAATAAGACTGTAAAAAAACTGTGTCTGTACATTGAATATATTTAAAAAATAATAATCATATAATAAGACTGTAAAAAAACTGTGTCTGTACATTGAATATATTTAAAAAATAATAATTGAGGGGGGTTTAGAAACAGTAATAGAGCACGAATCCAAAAAAAAAAGTCTGTCTGTTTGTCTGTTTGTCTGTTTGTCTGTTTGTCTGTTTGTTTGCACACGCTAATCTTCGGAACTACTGGACGGATTTGAATGATTTTTTTTTTGTTGTATAGATATTAAGTCTGGTCAACACATAGGCTATAATTTATCGTGGAAACTGGAACACCTGATGCAGAACCGCAACAGACCAGCTAAACTATAGGCGATACAAAAATGGTCCCATAGCGAAAATTGTTCCGCGTGATGAGCATTTTCTGCTGAGAGAATAAATTTGAAGATCCGGAACACCTGATGCAGAACCGCAACAGACCAGCTAAACTATAGACGATACAAAAATGGCCCCATAGCAAAAATTGTTCCACGTGATGAGCATTTTCTGCTGAGAGAATAAATTTGAAGATCCGGAACACCTGATGCAGAACCGCAACAGACCAGCTAAACTATAGGAGATACAAAAATGGTCCCATAGCAAAAATTGTTCCACGTGATGAGCATTTTCTGCTGAGAGAATAAATTTGAAGATCCGGGACACCTGATGCAGAACCGCAACAGACCATCTAAACTATAGGAGATACAAAAATGGTACCATAGCAAAAATTGTTCCACGTTATGAGCATTTTCTGCTGAGAGAATAAATTTTAAGGTCCGGAACACCTGATGTGGAACTTCAAGAGCCCAGCTACACTATAACATATATTGGAATGACGTCTTAGCAAGAGTTGTTCAGCCTTATGAGCACTCGCTGTTGACGTATAAAAATCGAAGATCTGGAACACCTGTTGTGGAACTCCAAGAGCCCAGCTACACCATAACTCACATAGGAATGACGTCTTAGCAAAAGTTGTTTAGTCTGATAGGCATTTCCTGTTGACTTATAAAAATCGAAGATCAGAAACATTTGATATAGAAATTAAAACTATCACTAATTTAATTGCATAATTATAAAATAACATAAGTAGGAGGTACTAAGCGGTAATGGTATATCGTTGAAAATTAGACTCTACTGGCTAAAACTCCCATTTTTTTATCGTATGCCTTCGGGCTTATGTTATTTGAGTGTTTAATTTCCTTTTCCATTTACCTTCGTTACACGGTAGCTTACCCGGTAACGCAGGGGAGCAGCCACTTAGATTTTAATTGATCAGGTATCATCACAATAAAACTATAACCATGCCTAGAAAGAGGTCAAATTTTTCCCAATGTTCCAAAGGTGCTAAATGATTAAAGACCATAAGATCCCAACAATCTACCGAAGAGCGTTAGGAGAGACTTGATGCTGTTCGAGAACATGAGGCTGCAACTCGCTCCGTGGAAACTTCTTGGGATCGCGAAGCACGCCTGCATTCTCAGCGTATTTACGCATCTACATCCAGGTCTCTAGAGACCAGTGAAGAATATGTGCGCGACTGACCGCTGATCGTGAACATCATGCATTGTCTCGCGAGTTGGAGACGTTCACGGAAAAAGCATGACGCTTGAGTTTTCAGCGTATATACGCATCGACTCTAGAGATAAGTGGGGGAAGGAGATGCGCGACTGACCGCTGATCGTGAACGTCACGCAACATATTATGATGACCTAAAGTAAAAGAGATATAAAAATGGTGCCATTGCAAAAACTATTTCACATGAAGAGTGTTTTCTGCTGTGAGACTAAATTTGAAGATCTGGAGCACCTGTAGGGGAACTCCAAAGCCCAGAGACAATATAACATATACATAATAGAAATGGCGTCTTAGCAAAAGTTGTTAAGTCTAATGGCATTTCCTGTTGACCAACAAAAATAAAAAATCTGGAACATCTTGAATCGTCTCGCGCATCCCATTGATTTCCCGTCCCCGGGATTATAGAATTCGACATCAGATGTTTCAGATCTTTGATTTTGACGACCCCGTTGTCGCTGGCATAAGCAACAGGATCCGCGTACGAAGTCGCGGGCAGAAGCTAGTTATCAATAAAAATCGTCGTCTTTCATTTGACAAACTTAAGTGTATCCTTTCAACTGCCAGACGGTTGTGATATTGAGTAGGTATATGTTTCGGACTCTCGAGACAAAACGTGCCTTTCGCGGTCAGCTGTAAGTCTTAACTCACGCTCAGTATAATTATGTTTCGGACACTCGAGACAAAACGTACCTTTTGCGGTCAGCTGTAAGTCTTAACTCACGCTCAGTATAATTATGTTTCGGACACTCGAGACAAAACGTACCTTTTGCGGTCAGCTGTAAGTCTTAACTCACGCTCAGTATAATGTTTTGGACTCTCGAGACAAAACGTGCCTTTCGCGGTCAGCTGTAAGTCTTAACTCACGCTCAGTATATGTTTCGGACTCTCGATACAAAACGTGCCTTTCGCGGTCTTAACTCACGCTCTGAGTACGTTTCGGACTCTCGAGATAACACATGGCTTTCGCGGTCACATGTAAGTCGTAATACTCGTTAAGTACCTAGATCTTTCAGATTCTTGAGATAGAATAATTATGCCGTTCGCGATCAGCTGTAAGCCTTAAGGCCGTGCGCTGCGTTAGGCGTGCGCACGGCGCGGGCTCCCGCGTGGCGTGCTGTTTCATGTAATCTCATAGATCAGCTAATAATAATATTTGACATAATCTCATAAGGAATAATCTTCTTCTTATCGTGTGGTTAGTAACTAACCTGGTGTCAGAGTTTTAATGCCGCCCATGGGCCTCTGACTTGGCATCACACGCCCTTGAGAAAAATCTCTCAGGCATGCCGGTTTCCTCACGATGTTTTCCTTCACCGTTTTTGAAGCAAGTGATAATTATACAATGCGCACATAAATCCGAAAAGTCAGAGGTGCGTGCCTTGGGTTCGAACTCGAGACCTAGGATTTGGCAATCCGCCCGTCACACCGCTAGGCTATCACTGCATTAAAAAATAGGAATAATTATCGTAATTAAGTACCTACGGAATAATTATTATTTAACAAATAAAAATAATAATTATATTTAGATACCTACTAAAAACTACTATAATTTAAATCTAATCTAATGAAAAGGACGAATAAATTAATAAAATTCTTGCTTATTCAATAAGAACGAACAATGCTTGGCATATCCCTTCGCATCCACAGTCAAAGTGACGTTTTGGCGCGTGAACGCCCGCCAGGTGCCGCGGTGAGCCGCTTCGCGCGTTAAACAAATATCAACCGTATAGCATACATAGGTCATACTGGCGCGGCGAGATTTGGAAGTTTAAGGTTTAAGTTCATAAGTAAACTAATGTCTATATTTTTTATTTTATTAAATAGTATAAATATAAAAGTATACGTTATTACTACTACTGACTATAATTTAGTACTTTGAAGAAATGCGACGATTAGGTAAACGTGTAATTGTGGATAATTTATAAAACATAGATATATGTTACTAAGAACTTTTTTGTTGATATTTTGAAGATCAACATCTTTGTAATACATACTTTTTGTGTATGATCAACGTATGCGAGGATAGGAGCTCGAAAGCGCATATTTTCATCCGACTTGCTTCGAATTTATCGTCACTGCTCGGCTCCTATGTGTCTTAGTGTTATGTTATATAGCCTATAACCTGCCCAGGAGTATGGACTACAATCGTACCAAGTTTGGTTAAAATCCCTTTAGTAGTTTTTGACCTATGCGTGCACATACAGACAGACAGACAGACAGACAGACAGACAGACAAAAAAATTACTGATTGCATTTTTGGCATCAGTATCGATTACCAATCATCCTCCAATATTAATTTTGAATATATTTTCAATGTACAGAATTGACTTCTCTACAGATTTATTATAAGTATAGATATAGATGTACAGAATTGACTTCTCTACAGATTTATTATAAGTATAGATATAGATATAGATTAAAGAAATAAAATAAAAAATTACACCATGCAGATTAGTGCGTTAGATGATCTTTCGATGAAGTACCTGATAAACGAATACGGACACACTTGCACAGGGTTGGCTTTACCTCAGGCAACCAAAGCCCATATTAGTACCACACCGCTAAGTCTGACCACACTTATTTTAATAGTAGTTTGATAAGTAATATATATTTGTTTTTTTTTTATTATTTAATAAAATATTATCTACAATGAGCTCCCCTCTCTCCTAAACTCACTTATTTTGCTGTGCCCGACAGGGCCTACGCATCTAATAAACTGAGCCTATCTTGTTTGAACATAAAAATTATACTTTAATAATGTTTTTTGCTATTTCAGTTTTATTTTAAATTACTAAAAGATCACTTCAATTATCTCGCAATTTGCTTTCACTAAGATACTGTTTTAGTTGGGCTGAATAGAACGTGAAGGAAATACATAAAATAAATCCCCACTGTCCTTACATGCACAATCTATCTATTTATATAAAAACTTTTTTGCAAAAAATAAAACCGACTTCAAAAAAACACTAAACGGTGTAAAATAACTCTAAATTCGGAAGTCTGTGGCTTTGGTGGGTTTGTCTTACTCATGATGGGCCACCGACTTCCGAATTTAGAGTTATTTTACACCGTTTAGTGTTTTTTTGAAGTCGGTTTTATTTTTTGCAAAAAAGTTTTTTATTTTTCCATTTTTAGTTGTTACCATAAAAACATGTGCCATGAATTTATTTTATATTGTTAATTGTTAACAATACATGTCATCATAATAGGGTTTTCCACTAATCCCTAATAAATTAAAATTAACATACCTAACTGACGAAATCTAAGTATATTGTACCCACCTGCGTACCCCTCAGAGCATACAGGCGTGATGATACGTCATTATGTTGTATAAACAATAAACATCCAAGCGATTCCAGCAATCACGACAGATTTGCCGTTCATTTTTGAAGAGTTCCGTTGTATATCTCCGAAGATCAGCACCAGATCTTCACCAAATTAAAATGGGACCACCTCAGGAGTATACTCTTTCAAATAAAAAAAGAATTTTGAGAATCGGTCCACAAATGGGGGAGAAATCAGGTAACATACATAAAAAAAAAAAAAAAAAAAAAATACATACACACGAACATAGAACCTCCTCCTTTATTGAAAGTCGGTTAAAAATGAACCCCTATTTCTCCTGGTCACGCTATACCTTGAGAACCCCTTTACAGATCTTTTTATTAAATGTTTGCTAATACTTACATTAAAAAAAAATACAAATCTTGCGCAGAAATGTACAAAGTTAAGAAAACTTAACGACAACTTAACATTTTTCAAATGCAGCGCCATCTTTGATGACATGACAGACGGTGACAAATGTCAACTACTTCAACTTCAACTCTTCTCTAATGGCGTTTGTGGAAGAGACACCACAATTTTGCCAAAATTAAACAAAACAAATGTCTTCCTAGTCCATAATTTTCTGGTGACAGTTTGACCTTTGACAAGTCAAAAGCTAAAACTGAGAAGGTAATACAACATATTTTTTTTTGTGTTTTCTAATGTGGAAAAAAGTTTGCCGGAGCAGCCGGAGTCTATACTTCTATGCTAATATAATAATAGAAAGGAAATATTTGATTGGTTGTTTGTGTTTTGCATTGACTAAGCTCCAAAACTACTGTACCGATTTGAAAAATTCTTTAACCGTTGAGAAGCTACAGTATCCACGGGTGGCATAATGTTTCTTTATCCCTGTTTTCCTATGGGATCGGGGGTAAAACCGCGTGACGTCTGTCAGTTATTAATAAAATAGGTGTGTGACATTGGTGCGTGTGTTAAAGACCGAGTAGTAGGTGGCGATAGGACGCCCGCCGCGGCGCCGCTGCGTTCTCTCAATAAGTGCACTTGCATTACGACTCGCTTCACCTCTAGACGGTCTCCTTTCGGCACGCGCCCGGCGAGCGCACTTCGTCTGGTCTAGACGAATTGCATTATGTAAATTTATATAGGTACCTACCTAGACGCCTATTTTCAAGACTTGAAGATTATGCTTTTACTATTCAATTGCTTTGATGTACATATTTGATCATGTGAATTGCTTTATTATGTACCTTCTATATAAATCATGTTCTATGCGGTTGATTCAAGCGATTTCTTTTGATTTTTGTATATTAGACGCTGTATTGGTAATTTGGTAATAGGTATATATGAGTACAAAGATTAAATAGTTAGTCTATAGGTACAAGATAATTTATTTGATACTATTAGTTCTCTACATAATTCTGGAACCCCCAGTAATGAAAATTGTCGTCAGTTCTTCCCATGTTTTAGGTTTTTTTTGTGGTGTTATTTTTGTTCAAAACTGTTAATCACCATGAAAATATCTATCTAAACCTCATGCAGCAACACTTGCGACCACTAGACCATCGAGGCAGTCAAAACTAAATAAGTATTTAGGAAAACTATTTTGAAACAATAAGTTTCTTGCCCATTCTTCTCCATAATTATGAAATTATATTTTCGAAGAGGGAAGCTGTGGTGTTAGCTGGTAATTTAAGTAATTGTTACACTTATAAAGATATGTCGTATACTTTTAAATGATATGTATTGTGTAAACAATCGTAGTGTTAATCGTATCGTGTTTAACCGATCTACTTATAATCAATATGTAGAAGTGAAAATTCTGTACATTGAAAATTTCAAAAAAAATAAATTGCAGGGGGTGTTACTAGATCGACACCGAACCCAAAAATGTAATTAATTTTTTTTTTGTCTGTCTGTCTGTCTGTCTGTATGTTCAGGCATCACGCAAAAACTACCGGTTCGATTACGATGAAACTTGGTATACTTATTCTTAATATCTTGGGCACCGCACTGGGTACTTTTATCACTGAAGTATATAAAATTAAAACTTAATTTTGCGGTTCGATTTCTAGCCAACCGCAAATAATAAGTTTGTCGTAGGTTACGTCGCTCGCAGTGGAGTTCACTAAGGGGCGCTGCACACGGCTAAATACATATCGCTCGCCATACAATTCAATGAACTATCACACACTACGAAGATAATAAATAATATCTACTTTTTTTAAAACTGTAGAGAAGTCAATTCTGTACATTAAATATATTTTCAAAATTAATATTGAAGGATGACTGATGCCAAAAATGCAATGAGTAATGTTTTTGTCTGTCTGTATGTGCACGCATAGTTTAAAAACTACTAAAGGGATTTTAACTAAACTTGGTACAAAGGGTCAACTTTGAATATAGTCTATCCGGAAGCTTTATGCTTAAATTATTACGTTGATTGATATATCAACGTAATAATTTACGCACTACAATACGCACAGCCCAAACCGCTGGTATAGGAGACATGAAACTTGAAGGGGTGTTCTTTGTGAAGAGTAAGTATCCAGTAAAAAACAATTTTTGGAAATTCAACCCTTAAACGGAAAAATAGGGGACGGAAGTTCAACATCCACGCGGGCGAAGACGCGGACAAAATCTAGTTAAATAAACTAAAATCATTTCTAAATTTTATTTTATGTAGGTAAGTTTGACGTTCAAAAGTGCCATTTAATGTTCTCATAAAAAAATAGATGATTTTGATTTTACTTCGACTCTTAAGATGTCAGCAATATTTGGACACAGATCTTAAGTATTTGTCTGTGACAACAAATTTTATTCAAATTAGGTACTATACGCATGCCTTCGGTGGTAGCACTTTGACAGTAACATGGCTTAGCGAAGTATGGAGTTTCTACAGAATGAGAGGCCAGCTTACACTGGGTGTGTGTCAACTGACGTGTGGCCTACCGTACCTACCTACATTCCTACAATCCACATTTGGCAATAACAACGATTGACCCGGTAATCTGGCTGTTGTGCCAGACGACCGTAATTGATAACTCGCTTACTACTTAATGTTTTGTAGTGTCTAGCGTCAGGCGAGGTGCGTGTCAGTTTAAAGTAATCTATTGTTTCGTTACACGTGTTTTCTGTTAGTGAAATTGTTTACCGCATTTTTTTCTATTAGAAATATTTTATTTTACGACTACTTTTTATATTTCAGAAGCATACCTACTAATACCATAGCTAGCTACCTTAATAGTCTATTGATAGATGCAATGTAAGGTTAACTGGAACTAATTCCGCACAGAACATCACGACACGACATACCCCACGAAGGTTATAATAGAACAGGTTAAGCTACTATTGTACAGACGCCAGCACATCAAGTTACCCCAATATGTAAAATTTTCCCAATTGAATATGAACCTTATTCTGTTTAACATAAAGTTGAAAAACGATCAAAGAAATTTGACACATTGGGGTAACTTGATGTGCTGGCGTCTGTACATTATTCCTGGGGGTCGAGTCTGCTATTGCAGTTTTAGTAAGGGAAATGTGCCATAAGCTAAGCATAAACTTATGACACATTTCCCATACAAAAACTGTCAAAGTTGTCAAATATTCGATCCATGACCGGTCATTGAGACACGATTGCAATAGCAGACTCGAGCCCCTGTACATGAATGATCGCAAAACTCAACACAGTGCAGGGAACAACATTTTTTTACGAGATCCGGATTCTATTGTAAACGTTGCGCGTCGTTTATAGTGATGAATACTTTCACCCCCTAAAAGAGTTAAACCTTGTGCCTATATGCACTGTTACAATTAATCAAAACAGAAAAAAGTAGAGCTATGATCAAAGTCTTTCGTTAATCATAGCTCAATCTGTCAATCTCGCCTTAAGTGTGAAGACAAACTTAGGCTATACTTGTATCATAACGTCCTACTATAGAATGGAATAGAATACTCTACTCCTGTACGGTACTTTTTTAATTATCTAGCTTGGCCACACACGTTAGCTCATCGCTTGTATTGGCGTGTCCTCGAGCTGATCTAGCGTAGTACCAAGTTCCAGAGAAATGAGTGGCTTAATAGTTTTGTTGCCTACTGTACCTCAAGTGGCAAGAGTAGTTATTTGGCGGCAAACTCCACTACATAAAACTTGGCTGTAGATAGTCCTTATAAGTCAGGAGTCAGGTTGAGTGACGAGGCGAGGGAGCGCGACCCCACGCGTCGTGGCCGGCGGCCTGGCGGCGGCGGCGGCGCGTCCTATTTCCTACCGCGTGGTAGATTGTCGCAATCGTGCACAGACGTCGCCGCGCCAACCGTTAGTTACGACCGCTCCACTTTAAACCTCATCCATTTTAATTTAACAAAAGTGCCGGCCGATAGCGCGGAGGAAGGACTCATATCCGTCGACCGGCGTCGGTTCACAACTGACTCATGACTCTCTTAAATCATGGAACAGTTCCTCTTTACCAAAATCCGCCATGATTACGGCGGTTTTCGGTTTGCTTTAATTCAGTTCAATAAACATTACCGTAGCTATACGATCCTAGATCCTCATTTGTTTTTGAAAACGTGTCTCAAAAAACTTTTGAATATGTTACAATCACTTTCATGAAAGAAGTGTTTATGTTTAGAGTGTCTTTATAAAAATAAATCCATTTGGATTAAGAAGTATAGTTTCCGTATATCATTTGAAATACTCATTAGAAATGACACACAATTATTGCGCTTAGTTATTCTAATGTGTTTTTAAAATAGTATATAATGAGCCAAATTGCAAAGTGTTACAATACTGAAAAATTTTATGAAAATATTTTTAAAAAGCGTGGTCGTCGTAATTCAAGTCTGTAACTGAAACAATAGAGACATTAGCGATAAATGAATGTGTTATTGAATGCGTGCTTACATAACGAGCTTGGTCGCGCCGCGCACGGGGGGCGGTCGCGGCTCCGTCGCCGGGCGGTAGTGCGCTATTACGCCGCGTCCCCTTACACAAGGTAGCCTGTGACGTCACTTAATAGCCTTTCGTCTGCGACGTCGGACAGTCTGCCAGAGTAAAGTTGTGCACGCTCTGTGGGTACGGCATTCCTTTCTGAATCTTCAAACGTAATCGATAATGATACCTTCTCACACTAATAGGAGATCGTACAGGTAAGAGTGAGAGAATAGTATTTACAGTCGACTTTGCTGAACGTTTCGATATCCACGATTGATAGTATGCCAACGACGTCGCCGCCGCGCCGCTATGTCGTTTTCACCCGCCCTTCACGTTTTCTTACTAATTCATCATGGTTTGTTGGCAATTTCATTGCAATATTTACTTCGTGACCAATTCATTTATTCTCTCGTGTCGGCACGAGCTAAACGCACTGTATAATGATGGTCTAGAAGACACTTGTGTAGCAGTGTTCGACCAAACATCTAAACTGATCATGCTGCACCATTTATAATCATCAGGAAACTAACTTTTCATCTCTTTGTACCTTTCAGAAATTGTCACATTATAATAAGTACCTACCTAGGCATAGTAACACTATAATATCAATCAAAATTCAAGCATAGTAGGCAAAAGATTTAAGTCTAAAATAAGATTATGAAACCGTCATTATTATGGTCGAACTTTACTGTACCCATGGGGGACCAACAATTTAACAAATACAAAACTTATGATACTATTTTACATATTAAATATACAGGGTGTTTTGGGGATGAGTGTAGGCATTTTGCAGATGGATAGGGTCGGTCCATACGATTATTTTATAGTATGGGAACTATGGTCCGATATCCTTTAGTTTTTAAGTTATGGGCAAAAATTATTTGATTGTTTTTGCTACCGGAATAGTTGTAAGACTTTTAATTTATCGTGTGTTATGTGTTTAAATCGACAAATAATAAAAAAACTGTATTTAATATGAAATTGTGTTTATTTTTAGCTTCATAACCCAAAAAGTGTAAAGTATTCATAAAAAACAATTTTTGCCCATAACATAAAAACTAAAGGATATCGGACCATAGTTCCCATACTATAAAATAATCGTATGGACCGACCCTATCCATCTGCAAAATGCCTACACTCATCCCCAAAACACCCTGTATAATGGTAATTCTAATGCAAATTATAGCCAAATGTAGCCCTACACACGTACACTTCTATCAATACAAAGCAAATGATAAAGTCAAATAAATGCATTCTAATCTATTGTCATTCCTTACAAGTGACGATGACAAAACTGTTCACTACTAATTTAGAACATAGCGTCACAGAAATTAAGGCGCTAACACTTATATGATACTACGATATGCCTTAGGAATAGCTATGAACTATACCTGTAAATAAAACGGTATGGTGTCGGCATGGAGATATACATGATGTCATCAGTCAGAAAACATACAGAGTGAGGTTGAGTTGAGGTTGTATGCCAATGATCTGAAGAATATACGACCAAATGAAATGAACCAATCAGGCTCTATAGGATAATCATCAGAATTGAAAAAGGTCCTGAATTTCTTTGTTCGCATTTCTAGATATTGTTGAATGATTGTGATAAGAAAATAAATCATAATTTAAGTTATAAACATTTTAAAAGAACCCAAAATAAAATTATACATCAGATTGCGATACAACAGACGGAGTAATTGATGACGATGATTCAGCAAAAAACCAGCTTTAGATTAAAGTTTAGCCCACGCAAAGGGTTGAGTGCAGGGTGCAGGTGCGTCACTGGGTTGTGTATAAGTATCATTAGGCGTGCGTGCGGCTGGAGGGGAGCGGTAGGGGGTGGCCTTAACCTTGAACGCCGCCGTCTGACCCAGGCGGCGTCATCGCGACCCCCTCACCACCCTCGCGACCCCTTCCTTTCTCGTCTCGACACTCGATAAATGAAGCTGAAAGTCGTGTTAAATACACGCAATAACGTCTAGTCACATTGTATTGATTTGAAAAGTTATATTGTTTTATATTCTTGTATCATTTTCAGTTCAATAGGCGGGTATTTCTATCGAGCCAGACACCTGCCTAAATATTTTTGCGTACAAAATAATCTGGCATAATATTATGGGTATTGTATCTAGGTCGGTCCTTTTGTACGTGACTGGCTCCCGTAACATTAAGATGAAAGTTTGATAATTTAGTTCTCTCCGAGGCTTTCGATTCATTTCGCAGTGTGTCATACAAGACTTCCTTCTGCTACCGATAGTTTAATTTACGGACTTTCTGCTTTAAAATAATTCGAGTCGAGTTTTCCCCTCTCAGAGTCAAATTAAAATTCATTTATTAATTTTGTGAACACAGGGTAAATTGAAAAAAAAATGCGCCAAAGATTTTTATGTTACAGTAGCCAATTTACCGATATTCATAAAACATTTAAAATTAGGCTATCTTAAACATAAGAGTGTCTTTACAATGACTGTATTTATGTCTACCCTCGTATGATAGGCGTAACCGCTCTTGCGTCTCCACCACTCAAATTTAACAACAAAACACATTGCAACGAGGTACCACAAAGTTACTATAATAATAACGTTTTTGCAATGGTTTTTACATAATAATCCCAAACGATTAAAAATAATACAATATCGACGAAATCGATATATAAACAGTATTTACAAAAAGATATGTGTGCAAAAGTGAACCTTAATTTTTTTCTAAATCTTTCCCTTTCTAATAAAGTAACTTTTTAGTGTCCTAAATTAATCCGTAAAGATCAAAGAGCCCAGACTAATGACAAGATTGACGTTTATATAGCCACAGCAAAATCTGGCACACGCAAAGCATGCTACGTATATTGGAAGTTTATAATCCATTGTCATACTTAAAAAAATATTTGATAAACTGTATTTATTAATCTTAATCTATTTAATCACAATCTTAGATAATTCTCTCCTAATATATCTTTTTTATGAAAAACAGGGACTGTGTTACATAGTTCCATTATTCTATGAAAAAATAATTCAATAAGAACCGTTCAGAGTATTACACTATTAAATTAATGTTAACGGCAAAAAATTGTATTAGGTACGTACCTACTTATAATGTAGTGTTTACTGTCTGCGTCTCGATTTCTTAAGGCAGTCCAGACGAGGAAATATTTACGTGCTTCCATGTTTATTTAGTCTACACCCGCCGTTCTCAGCCGTTCATTGAAACAGAGTCGAAGCGCTCAATGAAATGTTTCAATCTCAATGTAACATTTTTGTTGCTTCATTTGTGTACTGTACGATTGTTTATTAGTTGGTTGGAGTTAAAAAAAAATCAGACTTAATATTTATTATATTTAGTACAAATGTAAAGTCCTATATATCCATATACGCCTATAGAATTTTGATTATTGATTTGGAAAAGGTAAACGCTACAACAGTTAATGTAAGTTTTTAACCCGGGACCCAGGTCATCAATGCAACTGCAAATTTCGGAATTATTGCTTTACCTACTTGTCGATACAGTATGACCTTACTTTGCCTGAGAATTATTCTGGTGTGAAAAAGCGAGATGTCGTCAAATCATCACATATAATCTGATTAATGTATACAAAGTATTGTAAAAACAATTTTGAAAGAGTAAGTATGGAGTTTCTTGCCCATCCTTCTCCATACAAATCTACCTTTTGGAACGGGCAACTAGAATATTTTTTTAAAGTTAATTTTTGTTCGACGTTTAAAAGTGCCTTTTAATGGCCTAATTGAAATAAATGGTTTTATAGTTTGACATCATTAGGATGTAATATTATTGACCGAATCCCTTGGTTGCGTTGATTTGGAATCTTCAAATTTTTACTAAGTAGTTGATATTTATTTCATCTTGAAACTTCTAACATTCCCGAGAAAAGGGTTTTTAAAAGACAGACAACACTAGCTGTTCCTGAGAAAGGGGTAATTAAAAGACGGAAAACAAAGTGATCTTATTATAGATCCGTATTATCCGTTTGGCGAACATCCTTTAAAAGGAGGTCACATTTAATTATTTATTAACACACTTAATAGATTGCAAACAAGTTCTGAACTATCTTTGACTCGTAGTTTTCAGTGTTTCAGTGGCGTTTAATGTGAATTGATGGTCGACCTGACCGCTTGTCCTCTAGACAGCAGACGGCATGGCGACCATACGAGGTCAGCTGCACCTGACGCCGAGCGGCGCGCGGCGGCGGCGGCCGTACTATTCAATAGTGACGTGCTGTGACCGCGGCAATGCATTCGCATTTGACTTACAGACCTTTATTCAACGGTCATTCAGTTCAGACTACGACTTGACCGTTTTCAAAGGCATTTCAGATTTAACTTAGCTTGTTATATAAATTTAAACTTTAGTATGTATGTTACGAATCGAACTTATTGGCATCACCTTTTTGGAACATTTATTTTGTATTCTAAATTCTAATAATAATATGACTGACAGTAGCTAGACTTGTGACTCTTTTGGTTTACACGATTGTGAATGTTTTGTAAAATAAACTGTGGTTACCTAAACCAGCGCGTTTTAGTTATAGTAGCTACGATCAGTAACAATGTACATACATTAGAAGGTATGTGTTTTCCACTATATTATTTTATTTTAACATGCCGTTTTGTTTATTCGCATTTTCGACAGACTTACTGCGTCGTGTTCCTTTGTCCAATTATTATGCGTAGATAAGGTTAGTGCTAGAATCGTAAAATTAATATTTTATCGGCAAGTAAGTATGTAATATGAATTTTTAGAATTCTCTGTTGCTTAACGACTAAGTACTGATCCCTAATATAAAACCATGACGAATCAACGTTCTGGCCAAAGTGTTACACGTGGTGCGCAACTAAACGTAGTAAACATGTTTACACTTAAACACTTTCTTATCTTTTGTATTTTACAAAATGCAGTCTCTTCGTTCTGTTTTTACGGAGATTCCTGTCTGGACTCTGTCGAGTATGATTCTCAGAGTTCAGAATACATGAACAGCGACGAATCAACGGATTATGAGGGTATTGTCAAAGAAGTAACTTCGTAAGAATTATACTTTCAACATAAAATGGGTTGTTAATGAGTGTTTTTATTTTAGGACCAGAACTGTGTACCGAATATTCGGAAAATAAATATATTGAAAACTGTCCTAAAGATCAAAGTTTGATGAGTCGAAGCGATATAGAATATTTTATTAAAGACAAGGCAGAAGTGCTAAAAATTAAAGAAAAATTAGTAAACAGTTACTACCCGAAAGCAGTAGAAATATTTGTTAAGTACATGGGTGAATTAAAAGAATTCCAAAACATTTTTCAAGACAGACCGGAACACATGCTACACATACTGCACGATATGGCTAGTTTGCGCCAGGAACTAGAACCTCACGTAGAAGAAATCGCAGCGCAGTTGGAACAATTTGAAGCCCTCGAAGACAACTTTAACAATGTTGCAAAAGGCACCGACATCATCCTAAATCAATTACAAAAGTATAAAAACATATGCAAAATGAACTGTGAAGATATCACCATCGAAAACAGTACGTAAAGTTTTGTCTTAACTATGATCTTGCAAAACTTAAACCGTTAATTAATTGTAAATAATTTCAGGATTTGGACATAAAATTATTAAAAATCCCTTAATTGTTCCAAAATCAGCTGAAATGTACTGCGTTACACTTAAAGATCTTAATGATAAAATACATGAAAAACTAAGCGAGGTAGAGGCGCAGTATGATGAAGGTTTAAATCAGCAACTCGAAAACAGAGATGAAATGTATGCGCAAAAAATTACAGAATTAAAAATGAATTTAAAACAAGCAGCAGTTAAACAGTTTGGTAAGACGATGTATGATGTTTTAAGTCTACAAGATGATTTTCATCATTTTGTCCACGATTTAGAACGCAGTAACATTTCCTCCGAGATATATAGTATTGAGGAAAATGCTGCGGAAATTGATTTCAAACTCATTGGGCTGAAACGAGACTTAGAAAAATATAGACAATATTGCATGAAGTGTAACATCAATCAAAGGGTAAAACGCAGTAAGTACATTTGAAAATACATGGTATAATGTGCATGTGTGTTTATGATAAGATATTAATCTAGTAGAATTACCTGCCTAAACATTTTACTCCACTATCTAAACAACAGATCAAATTATTTTGAGATTTAGGTTTGTCACCTTCAAATAGCAATAAATTCTCACTATTGACAGTTAACAACGTAAAGGAAACACACACACCTATTCTTAATCTTTGTAATATTACAGATATATTTGACTTAATAACGGGGAGTATATTAGACGACGTAGAAGAGGGCTCTGATAACCCAATAGAAAGACAAATAGATGCTGCATCTGATACCGTAGACGAGCTCATAAAAGCCGAAATAGATCAAATTAGAGAAAGTATTCAAAATAATTTCACTACTATGTTTGAGGAGCTGGACGAAAACTTTGACGATCCTGATGTTATTGACGTCTATATAACACAACTACATCCGATACAAAGTATGATTGAGATCGATATTAAAACGGAACAGGAAGCTTTGCACAGACTGCGAAGTCGTATCCCAGAAGAGTCAAAGGATAAAGTACTCGCTCAATCAAAGAATTCCAAACAAATGATACAGAATCTAAAGTCTACTAAACAATTTATTGATCAGTTTATTTCTATAAATTCTATGCATTAAATTTATAACACGATCTGTTCTAATAAAATAAGTGCTTTTTCATTTTCGTATCATTACTTCAGCAAATATTTAGTGCCAGCTACTTATTAAGAAAAAAAACATCAAAAGATTCCAAAAAGTTTGAGTATGTATAAAGACTTATGTTCGAGAACAAAGACTTTTTTGTTCATTTCATAATACGATCCTTTGGCAGTGCATTGATAATGAAGGGTTACCGACCGGCCAGATAGTCGATTACCGATTCAGCTCTTCAACAAATCTGAATAGGTATTGTGCACGGACGCATACAAAAGTGTTGTAGGTACTTATAGTGAATTAAATTTGTGAAGCGAGGGTTCAAAGAGGCGTTGACATCAATTTGCAGAACGTGTTATGATTGCCACACGAATAAGTGCGCCCGACCGCACGCGCTAACTGTCAATGAATGACAAGAATGAATACCTTAGGTTCTTTATTTGCGTGCACAAACTACTTTTTACCAACCTACGTGTCCATCCAAGGACTGTCCCTACCTAATTTAAAGATCTCTACATTTAATAAAATTTTACTTAGTCGTTCCACTTAATTAATATCAGGATCATAACAAGAAATAAAGGCAAATTACGCATACATTTTTCGAATTAAATGCCAATTCTTTTTCTAATGCTGGCTCTTAAAAATAGTTATTGCTGTGACTTAACCAACTTAGGATAACCTTTTAAACACCTCTTTCCATTTTACTATTAACAGTGTTAATATTCTGTAAAAATCGCCACGTGGAAATGAAGGTGCAGTGAAGGTGAATTGTGCTGTCATTTTATACTAATGTCATACTAATGCTAGACATTGACAATTTACTTCACTCAAGGTTTCACAGGGTGCCTTTTACTCCTTTTACTGAATCGATCGGCAGTTCTTTTATAGAACTTTACAATATATACACCGTGTGCCTAAAATACCTAGGCGTAGGTATGTGGGTACACATCTACGCTTCACTTTATGCTTGCATATCAGCCATATGTAGGTACATCTGGCAGCATTAATTATATCTGTCAGACTGTCTGGCAATATCCCTTTATAATAGGGTACAATGCAAACGGCTTGCTGTCTTAATACACCTGCAATCGATTGCAGTAGGTAGGTAGGTACAAGTCAAAAGCATTAATAGCTCACACTTAGGTAGGTACACAAGATTCAAAAGCAATTTTCTCCTAATGTATTGACTGCCTCGGTGATCTATTGGTCACAGGCACAATACATAAAATATGGTGGTGGCATACAAACACTGCTATTGCACAAGAATCAACACTTATAAAATCATATAAATTATTACAATCATCATTTATACTTGCCTATTTACATTATGGAATTAATAGCTTATAGTCACCACATCGCCATTATTACGGCACGACCATTTTAGTTTGAACTTTAACGAAGTGTAATAGATTAGAATTTTTGCACAAAAGCAAAATGAAGCATCTAAAAATATCAGTGCAGCTTTATGTAAAAAGAATGACATGAAATAAGAAAAACAACGGTTTTCCCGTCCCGGCTGGACATGTAAGTCAAAAACGTTATTAAAATGCAGCATCACGACGAGCGAGCGTACCGGAGCTGGGGGCGGAGGGGGGCATGACGCGGGGAGAGGAGCGGAGGGGTTGAGGGCCGATGCATGGCCACAGACGAGGAAAACTAGTAGGACAACTTCGCGATTTCTTCATCAACCAACCTTATCTTTGAACGTGAGGTAATGAAGGTAAATGACCTTTAGATGAACGCAAAACAAAAGGAAAGCAAAGTAAGTTATTCCTCATTATTGCTGCCTACATTGGAGTTGAACACTTCTTTATTGAGGAAAAAAAAACGCTTTCTTAAAGCGTGACTAAACTGGAATTTTACACACAACATGTGGAGTAACCTATGTCGAGTAAGAATCCCGAATTACCCAATCATTTACCACACTTACTACGAATAGATAACGACTTGTGAAGGCTTTACTTGGACTCTAGATATTACACAAGCATCTGTAATGGAAGTTTAAATATATTCCTCATAATACATATTTAAACATTTTTTTCAGTCGAATTAGCTCCATGTCGTTTTGAATGAATACATGAATAAATTATCGAAACGGAATTGGTATAAAAAAATTAACGTCAGTTTATGTACCTACGTTATTAAATAAGTTTACACAAATATGATTCGACGAAAAAACCAACCAATCAATGTTAGTTGTTTTAGGTCTGGATTGTATAGAAGTTCCAGATCAAAGACATTCTATATCAAGATGCACCTGTGTCATGTAGTGTCTATCTTCAATTATCTGTAAAATTATTTCAGGGCACGTGACGTCGTTTTCCAATAAGATGCGGTCTAGTAATAACATGACAGCAGATTACATTACAAAAATATTCTGACCCTTACCAAAGTCCACCATTCTTACAATTATATTAATAAAAGAATAAAAAAAAATAATTGGAGTTATCCCACTGTTGATCACTGTGTGTTGTGAGTACACAGGGTGCATGCACCGTGCGTCCGCAAGGGCATAGAGGGCGCTGCAAGCGATGCGCCCTCGCCCGCGCGACCCGCCGACCTGCGCGTCCCCTGCTCGCTGCTGCAAGTCTGCAACCCGATGCTCAGATAACCACACTCTCTCTACAGGCATACATTTTCATAGGTAGATAAAATTAAAAGCTCGAGTTACAGTAATTATCTCACTGAGATCAGTTAAGCTGTGCATTCAATATATTTCATTTATCATGCTTGTGCCACATTTTTAGGGTTTCGTGCCTCAAAAGGAAATAACGAAACCTTTAAAGGATAAAAATCACTTTGTTATTTGCCGGCCCTGCCCCTATTTGTCAGAAATGGGTAAATGTATCAAGTTAGACTTATGGTGTAATACTAAAATCTGCGGTCCCATGAACAGTTAAACGTCAACTTTGTAACATAATCTAAAAAAACATGATTTAATATTCAACTCATAAAATAATAAGTTTTTTCTATTGCAAACATATTTGCAGTTAAGGTGTCGACCGTGATGTCGAACGTTGTATCATTGTATGGCTCAAGCTCAATTCGAAATTTTTGTTTTCAATATAATATGACACAATGTGCGCGATGCTTATGTAAAGTCGCGGGTACAGTGGGCGCTGTTGCGCTGGTCTGGCTCAAACTTTTCCGTTTTTTTTTTAAGGGAATACAAGCGCGGTGTTTAAAAGATTAAACTATGTTTTTTTTTTATCAGGCTGGGATGTCTGTGCATGGTTAGGACACGGAAAACAATTAACATTAATGGGTGTTATTGCCTGAAATGCGAATTGGCGATCACAGTATAGATGAATACGTAATAGCATTTTTACTTGTTTAGTTATAAAAAGAAACGGGAAGGAAGTGCATCTAAAGCAAGGAGATTTAACTTACTTATAGAGCGGACATGTGAGGAAACGTCATCGAAAAACTTTGATCCCATGTCTAAGTAACGCCATCTAGATTAATATATGAATATTGGAGCGGCAGCGCAGCGTACTAAAAAAAACTCATAGACTTGTGTCCAGTAGGATATAAGTTTCGGACGAAAATTTTGTTCGTGATGTCCGGTCTATAGGTATTGAATGTCTTTGATCTTAAGACAACCTTTTAACTAACTAAAGTGAGGAGAACCTCAAGTGGCGGAAATATGTCTCGTTAGGAATTTTATTTTCGAGCCGTTTGGGGTTGAAACTCTTGGGTTGTGGGGTCCGAATGCACATAGCTTATACAAAGGTCTTTCAAGAGGCTTAGTTGACACTTTATGTAACCCAGATGACCTTTCCCTGGTCAAAGGATAAGCATTGCTATACAACTGTAGAGGATTGCAGGCCGCAAGGGTTGATTAAATGAGAACAACTTGATGCCGTGAAATAGTACCAAAAACTGTTTATTAACTTTACCACACATACACTAATAAACATAGGTTTTTTAGGAAGCTGTGCTTCTCAACCACAACGTTGCAATGCCGCCAGTCTTTTGGGCACACTACTTACCAGTGGACAGCGATGCGGATGAGTTTTTTGACGCCATTTTTATGTGGTTTCATTTAATGTAAATAAATACATCCTTAAGCAAATATAAAATACTTTTAAACGATAATAAGATAAAATTAAAATGTGCACACAGCACCCATCTGTTCATTCATCATTCACCTAAACAGAATGTTCGGGCAGACTGATACTTAATTATATAGACACCTTTATATGATCATCACACCTAAAGGTATTTTAGAGCAGTATTAATGTAACAATCGAACTGTCAGATCAGTCTGATAAAGTATCGACTGACGAAGAGCCTGAGACTTAAAATATTTGAGATGCTATTATACCTAGGTTGCACGTCATTATGATTCTAATCCTACGACCAAGTGTGTGTTGCACAACGCATAGTGCAAGGGTCTGTACCTCGGTTAAATATTACACACAGTATTTATTTTACCGACTGCAAAAAGTTTGTGTCACAGTATTTTTCAAAAAAAAAACAAAGTTCCCTTTGCAATTAATAATATAATATTCCATTACTTTACCAGAACGCCATTATAGTTTCAAGCTAAGCAAAGCTTGTGTTGAGTTGTAACCGAAGATACGAAAAGTCTATTGATTTCAAACTAAGAATGGACATAGTAAACTTATTTAAAATATCCTATTTTTATGAATTAAAGTATTTACCTTCAAATATTATTTTCCTAATTTATTTTATTATACAGACAGTCAAATGACGATCGAAATTATAAATAGCAAATGTTTACGATATACCTATGGAACCCTAAAAATGATTGAAAACGATGCGCTTTGTATGCTTAAGCTATAGATCATTTTCAAAGGTCTGGCGAGATTATTAAATTTTCAAATAACCGTAAGACGATATTCATGATCTATTATAGTCTGGAACATGAATGCGACTTTCTCAGAGACCGGCTGAGTCGTAGTTAGTGCGGGTTGCGAGACAAGTTAGGACCATAATAATGAAAAGTACTACGTGTAGGTGTCACCGCAAGGACGGCGGTCGTCACCTCGGTGTCGTGGTGCGCTGTCATCACGTGACCACGACCGCTGCCGTTCAATAACATTGACCACTTTTTGCAGCCAGACTGCAGCCGACATTCAATTTTTAATTATGTTTATCGACCCATCCCGCATCTCCATTCAGTCTAGGTGCGCCGTTGAATTAATTTGTTTGTAGACATGGGTAGATAGAACAAAGTCCCCCACAGCATCTGTCTGTCTGTCCGAAACATTAAATTGGTTTGCTTGCTATTTTTAGAGGGCAGTTCACAGTACTTAAATTGGTGGATACTTGTTTTATTTGGTTTATTAACTCCATTAAAGGATTTACTAATGCACACAACTTAATTTGTGTCAAATCGATGGCTATAGGCTCACCCCTTATTACATAGGACTTATGTTATGTCATAAAACTTATTATGCATAAACTCATGTATTTCTACTAGTAGTAGGCAAAAACTACAGAACGCCCACAATTGTAATCCTTACATACCCTTTTTGCTTTATTGGAATTATCTCATTTACGTGTCAAACAAATAAGTAAAAATTGGTCTCATCTAGATTAAGCGGTATTTTCTCTCCAGAACCCACATCAACTCGCACCTTGATCAGTCGCAGAGATATGCACACGCAAGCGCCCACTGTTATGAGTTACGACGCCTACGCGACAACAACGTTACGCTTACGTGGCTACGCCTTCCGACTACGAAACAACGTCTACGCGACTACGGTGTTGCGCTTACGCGGCTACGCCTTCCGACTACGCGGCTACGAAACGACGTCTACGCGACTACGCGGCCACTAAATCATGACTACGCGGCTACGACAGCGCGCCTACACGGTACGACTTTTTAATTCTTACGCGGCATTCACGCAGCGTTTACTCAGCTATCAAAATACAAAGATGAATAAGTTTAAAAAGTATATGTGAAATGTAATGCATGAACAAATTGTTTTACAACTATTTGCGATTAATTATTATCCATTGTCTAATTATAACATGTCAATGAAATTCGACAATACTAAAAAACCTTTCCAATTAATAACGCCTTAATTGTTATCTGCTGACTCCTCTTGTAAACTGTTGCCTTTTCAATACAAATAAATAAAACTTAGGTGTCTGTTTTAAATGTCAAAATACCATCTTTTTTTACTAAATGCATATGAAAGTATACTGTATTTACCTATTTAAACAACCGGTTTTATTTCGACTGTGTATCTGTTTGTTTCGACTAAAATCTCCGATACCAAGAATCAACCAGACCTCCTGAGTTTCAATGGTGGTAATTTGCTCGCCTCATATTACATAGGGCTTACAATTTAACTAGCAAAATGTGGGTTTACTATACGAACATACTTCTGCCTAACCCATGGATTATGTATGTTGATATGCTGTTAAGAATTGCTCAAAAAACTTGGAACTATTGCAGTGAATCAGATTCAGGTACAAAGACACGTGAATGTGACTTTGACTCACGCAAACAAACCTAACATTTTTCATTCAAGACATACATATTATTTAGGTATACCTACTCTTAAAATGAATGTTTGTCATTCCTTTTGCGTGTTGTGTTACAATTAAAGTCTTGCCGTTATGGTTCGATTGGCTCGAGGTATGAACTTGGGTTTATGAAGGATGCTTGAAGGATATTGCGATGCATCTGTCAAAATCAAAGTCAGTGCTAATTGACCATCGATTATAGGTCTACACATGCGGTAATGGGGAGACTATTGATTGCCCGGTACATCTAGGTATATGGGTCTACCTAGGTTTTGGCCGAGGGGGGGACACAAATACTTTATAATATCAGGTATTGTGTATTGTTTATTTTTAATTTGCATACTGATTTGGCGAACATTGATAGTCGACTTTACGAAACCGTTTTTTTACTTTTTTTATAACAAAGGCACAAACGAGTTCTTTACATTATGCTTCTACAATTCATGTGTACATTACATTACATTCACAGTCATTGATAGAAATATGATAAATACTTGGTCTAAATGTTTGCCTGTTTCATCAATACTCAAATATTTGAATAATTCTGCGAGCACTTTCTCGTATTCAGAACGAATTCGACTTAAATAAATAAATAAAATAGATATTCCACAACTTTTCACACAACGCCATCTAGCCCCAAGCTAAGCAGAGCTTGTGTTATGGGTACTAAACAGCTGATAAACATACTTATATATTTCGAAATACATACATATTCTAGATAAATAACACCCAGACACAGAACAAATGATCGTGCTCATCACACAAACATTTGTCCTGGGTGGGAATCGAACCCACGACCTCCGGGCATAGCAGTCAGGGTTACTAACTACTAGACCAACAGGGCAGTCAGTATAGATCATTAAAGTCACCTTGCGATAATCCATGGAGTATCGTAAGCGTGAGAGATCTATTTTCCTGGTTCTACTGATAGTTCTGGAGATATATGGGTCAACCTAGGTTTTGGCCCAAGGGAGCACAAACACTTTATAACATTAGATTTTTTAGTTTGCATTCTGATTTGGCGTTACATGGGTGGGGTGGGAGCGAGACAAAAACACGCCATGTCATTAAGTGCTTTGTTTCTTTTAAACTAAAATATATACTGTATATACACTTTGTTTATTTTAAAAATATTTATGCTGTCTTAGTTTATCTCTGTATTTATTTATCGTTGCTAGTGTCACTCTCTAACACAATATATATTTATTTTTTACTTTTATGTATAACCGACCTCTTCTCATTACACACTGAACTGATTTACTTACTCGTTTTATATTTATTTATTTCCTTCCGTTACTGGGTACCCCTCAAGGTTCATTGGAAGACCAGCGTCAGACAGCATCACCTGTCTGGCATGAATGCTGAAATGGACCTTTTTGGCGCAGCCGTGAGGCACACAGCACATGATATGTACCTACTATTGTATATTTTCTATTGTTTTATAAATTATTGTGTGTATGTGTGTTTTGATGACTGATGTCAAATAAATATTTTTCTTTCTTTCTTTCTTTCTTTAACATTGATAGTCGGCTTTACCAAGTGCCAAATGACTAAGCCACATAAGAGTTCTCATGAATGTATCTACGATTCTTGTATATTCTTGTATTTCATTACATTCACAGTCATGGATAGAAATGATAAATAGTCTAAGTATTTGTCTGTTTCATCAATACTCAAATAATTGGAACATTTTTTTCAGAACAAAGTGAACTCCTTCATTACTAAAGTAAAAAGTTAAAAGATTATAAAAAAAGAAAAAAAAAAAAAAAAAAAGTTAAAAAGTTATTATTATTATTATTTATTACTTCTTATTTCATGAAGAAGTTGACTCTGCCGTAAAAATCGCAGATTGTTTTTAAAACGTATTGAATCATCATTTGCTCGACCTTATTCACAATTATATGAGGGTCGACTTCCAGTCCAACAGGATGCAGCTGTCTACAGGTCTACAGGTATTTTACATGTAGCCTGTCTAAAATCTACCTGCCCAGTTACTGGGTAAGACTTTGGCAAGACTGGATGTCAGACTTTTGAACTCTGATTACCTATAACAATTGTCAAAAAATGCCAACAAGAACCAACTGAAAGTGAGAGAGAGGAGAGTTCACAATATGTGATAGGCGATGAACACGATCATCACACCACCATCTATCAACAAGTGTACCCTTGTTATATTTAGCCACCAACCCCTCCTCTTTTATCCTTCTATCTCTCTCTCTCTCTCTCTCTCTCTCTCTCTCTCTCTCTCTCTCTCTCTCTCTCTCTCTCTCTCTCTCTCTCTCTCTCTCTCTCTCTCTCTCTCTCTCTCTCTCTCCATATCTCTCTCTTAGTTCTCTCTGTTGTGCATCGTTCTCACATATAAACTGAAGAATGTGTATACAAAGTATTATAAATCTATTTTAAAAGAGGTATGGAGTTTCTTGCCCATTCTTCTCCATACAAATACCTTTTGGAAGGTGCACCTAAATCATTTTCTTATTTTTTTAACTTAAGTATGACGTTCAAAAATGCCTTTTAACGGTCTAATTGAAATGAATAAATTGTCTTTGACTTTGACCCTCGATGCGATGTCTTATTTATTTATTTATTTATTAAAACTTTATGCACAAGTAAAAAAAACTGTACAAAGGCGGACTTAATGCCTTAGGCATTTTCTACCAGTCTACCTTAAGGTGGTGCGAGGAGATGGAACGAGGTAGGTGCAACAGGGTAAAAATTAAGGACAAAAGTGACACATAAAAATAAATACACAGATACATACATACTGCAACAAAATAAATACACAGATACATAGGTAAATACCATAGGTAGGTAGTCTTAATGATATTTTTACTAAGTACGTACGTAAAATGCAATAACAAGGAGTATAGTGAAGGTAAAGGTGTTGTGCAGGTGTGCGGGGAGTGCCGAACGCCGGCGGTACATGGTTGGTGTTTTAGTGCACATCCGGCGCCGCGCATGGATTTTCACGCGGCGCTACCCGAACAGGACTTCCATCTTAACGCTCCGGCAACACATTTCCGGCGTTACATACTAATTGCTCATTTACTACAAGCCTCTTTGTTTTCTTTTTGATACGTATATTGCTGAGGTACAGAAAATATTCGGTGAGACTTTTGTGTCCAGTGAAAATGCATTGAACGTTTTGCTAAAAAGCTAGTACCTAGTTAAAACACTCCATTTATAATAGCATTAGGAAAAAGAGGCTCGTAGAAGCAGAAATGCAGAACATTTTATTTTAAAGATAAGTGAAAACAATAGTTCTTTGTGCATAAAGAGAGCAAAGTTTTTTTCGCTGTGAGTGCTGCTTTTGAATCCTGAGCAAGTGAAGGATTCAAAATTTGATTTTTCGTTTGAATTTAGTAGGTTTAATCCCGAGTGTGGTGAGGGATTAAAAGGCACGAGATGCAAAAAAGTTTGCTCTCGTGTAACACACATAACTTAACACTTCAGCAGCGAGAACACTTTTTGAAACTAGAAATAAATGTTTACTGGTTTAATATCAGTTTTATTTACAGTAAATACTTATTTTCGTTTAAATCCAACAACGAGTTAATAATTCAATAAATTACATTAAAAGACATACCTTATTATTTCTTTAGTTAGCACGAAATACCGAACGTACCTATTTGTCTCAAAAAAAAAAATCACTTCCCACTTTACATACAGGGGGGCTAACGTAAAGTGGGAAGTGATTTTTTTTTAATTTCAACCCTAACGTGTGATATATTGTTGGAAAGGTATTTAAAAATGAATAGGGGTTTACTAAAATCATTTTTTGATAATGTCAATAATTTCGGAAATAATCGCTCCAAAAGTAAAAAACAATGTGTGTCCCCCCCCCTCTAACTTTTGAACCATAAGTTTAGAAAATATGAAAAAAATCTGAAAAGTAGAACTTTATAAGGAATTTCTAGGAAAATTATTTTGAACTTGGATGGAAACAGTTTTTGTACAAAAAAGACAAAAAATTGTACAAAATAATTTCTGGACTAAGATTGTAGTATAGGTAATTGTATATGCAAGATTTTTTTTTAACTTCGTTTACATATTCTACGGAACCCTACCCTGAGCGTGGCGCGACACGCTCTTGGCCGGTTTTTTTAAATAAATTGTTGCAATGGTTACAACTAAGTGTGACAGCTGATGTGAAAATAGATTATATAATAAATTCGGCGTTTATCGTAATTGTTAAATGCTTAATTGTACTTTCGTTATAAAGTGTGCATTTAAAATAACCTTTTTTAACTTCTGTCTAATGCTTTTGTAAATGGAGCATAGAATAGGTAATTTGATCTGTGCAGGACTCACAAGCGCCTCACGCAACATAGTAGCCTAATGCTTAGCCACTGTGCCAACCGTGCCGTCAAATATAGATTGTTTGTACAAAAAATAAGGGAATGATGTCTGCCGCTACCTTCTGAATAGTTTAAGGTACCTACTTTACAAAGAAATTATGTCAGTACTCAATTACTGGTATTAGATATAGGTAAGTGCTATGTCACCGCCGCGGCGCTGTTGTGTAGCAAAATTAAAAGACACGTTTTTGACCACATTTTGCTGGGTAGGTACTCGTTTTATAACAATGTAATCTTTATGGTTATGCCAGTAACGCTCATATTGCTATATCATTATTATCATCTCGAAAAAGTAAATTAGAGCAAGTGTTTGAAGGAAATTAAACATTTATGCTTTATAGACCATCATCTGCATCCATACCGTAGCATAACTCAGCATGCATAGCAAAGTACGCATTAAAATGAATGGCAAGCATAGCATGCATGGCATATATAGCATGAATAGTATGCTTTGATAGCTGGTCACGCAATTTATTTTAGGTGAAATTATCCACTCTGTAAGTGAATATTCATCCCGATTTCAAATTAAAATATTGCAAAAAACAGCGAACTAACGCATCTTTAAAAATGCTTTCCAATCTTGGTGTGCTGACCGCATTTCGTATTTCCAGTGCAGTGGATCATATTAGATCGGCTCTGATCAGAATCAGATCTGTAATTAAATGGAATTCTATTTCATGACAAACTGCTTTTGATTATTCAGGATGGAAGGAAATCTTTAAGCGTGCACATACTGATATAATGAGTTCTGTACATGATTGATGACCTCTGCGTATAAATTCATCGGTGTTTTCTAAGTAAAATAAATCTCTTACATACATTTAATGCAAATGTTCCAGTAAAGCGAATTATGCTGTCCCATAATTTGTAAAATTCCTTAATTCATTTGGTAATAAATTTAGTATTTTCGTAATGTGTGCAGCAAACACTCTTAATTTATTTACCGTCAAATATTTTAAATGTTGGCCATAACGACAGAGCCTTTTTATTACTGCACATTTTCGAGCGCTAAGTGCATTGCAACTTCGAAAGCTTTGTCAAATATGCACAAAAATGTTTTAAATGCGTCTTTGAGAGATTTCTGAGTCCCTGGTCGCGGGGCCGTTGACCTCGAGTTTCACAATTTGTCCACAACATTCACTGACATGAAAGGAACTTATTATTATAAGCTTGTCATATTACCTTATACAGAATGAATACCTACGTGAGCCTAGAAGTTTCATTTTCACTCGTAAACCTGCGTTTCGTTTCGGCACCTACGTACATTATTCTAGTATCATAATTAAATCCAGCACTAGCGGAGTGCTGCATTAGCCGGGTCTTTTAGAAGTGCGGCAGTCTATAAATCAGTCGGACAGGAACGTTACAGGTACTAGCGGGAAGCTGGTTTTATTTGGTCTATCTTCTGGTTTAGCAAATTGTTCCTTAGTAGAAATCGTTAAAGCCAAGATATATTACTGGAGTGCTGTAAATCGTACCTTTTACAAAGAAGACGTTTATTTGTGAACCATTTAATGTGCTTTTGTATTTTGTTAAGCCTGCTAGAAATGAATGTAGCTAATAACCATTCATTATTTATTTATTTATATTTATCATTTTCTTTTCAATTAAAACTAATTGTTTACCTATGGTAAATAAACTCTCAAATTCAAAGTCAAATCATTTATTTCAATTAGGCCATTTTAAAAGGCACTTTTGAACGTTAAACTTACAAGTTAAATAAAATAAAATAATTCTAGTTGCTCCTTCCAAAAGGTAGTTTCGTATGGAGAAGAATGGGCAAGAAACTCCATATTTACTCTTTTAAAATAGTTTTTTACAATATTTTGTATACAATAAAAAATACATTACATGTGAATACTATGTACAGACACCAGCACGTCAAGTTACCCCAATGTGTCAAATTTCTTTGATCGTTTTTCAACTTTATGTCAAACAGAATAAGGTTCAACTTCAATTGGGAAAATTTGACATATTGGGGTAACTTGATGTGCTGGCGTCTGTACCTAGACTAAAGAAGTAATTAAAATAGTAATAAAATATATACTAAAATAGATTAAGCATTTTAGTAGATAAGTACATAATTATGTGGATAGGTACAGACGCCAGCACATCAAGTTACCCCAATGTGTCATTTTTTTATCGTTTTTCAACTTTTTGTTGAATAGAATAAGGTTCATATTCAATTGGGAAAATTTGAAGAACTGGGGTAACTTGTGCGAATTAACATTATCTACGGGGTTTTCAAATGCAGAGTCAGAAATATAGTTCGTGACGAAAAAAAAAATATATATTAAATGGTACTCTCACATTAACAAATATTGAATTCTGTAAACTGCAACGAACATGAAGTTGTTGACTTTATTTCATTGTGATGGTTTTTTTATACATTTAACCATTTAACTAATACTTTACGATTTGTTTTCGATCAAAAGTCAAAGTCAAATATTTATTTGCAGACTTAGCAAGCAAGCCAAGCTAACTAGCTAGCTATTTATAAGCTATAATAAAATTTTTTCATAATGCCGAAACAATTATGGAAAACCATATTTACTACAGTTCAAGAACTTTGTTCTACATCCAATCTTTTTCCGATTAAGTACAATGCAGACATTTAAAATGGTCATCGCTTGCCGATTTCCCTTCACATGTCCATCGGATAACGTAATCCAAAGACTTCGTAAGTGCTGGTGAAATCGGTGGCAATGGCCAGCGGGGGCGCCGGGCGACGCCCCGGGGGCCCGGGTACATTGTACACCGTGGTGCATCGAATGCAGCGTGCACCGCCCCGCACCCCGCATGCCGCACCCCTTACCCCACACTTAAGTACATCAATTCAGTCTTCTCGAATAATCCGTGCATTGACGTCGCACTCGTAATCGCAAACTTTGTACGTCGACGTGCAATGTGCACTCAGTCGCAATATGCAGGCGGAGCTCTAACCGACTCTGACCATCTCATTTAAACATTTTACAACCTCTGAAACGAAACGACGAGACAGAAGTAGAGAATTACGACAAATAAAAGACCAGACAAGTTTGACAAGTGTGAGTCTACTTTCTGACGTAGGATGATTTACTTGTCAATCTAAACGAAGTAAGTAGGTTCTTATTAACATTTTAGTTAATGAAAAGAAAACTTGCTTTTAAACAAAGGTAGGTACCAAACCTACGTTAATTTCAACACGAATATAACGAAGTAATTTTGGCGTGTCCATGGTTACACGGTGCATCGTTGGTGCCAGAAATTGACTAGAATAAATACTAAAAAGAGTAAGTAGTAACTTGGTGAAATAAATATTTACAACCATCTCTATTTACCTTCATGAATTTCTCAAAGTAACGAGAAGGAGCCAAAGATACAAAGAAACAACTCGCTTGGCAAGTGGTATCAAAGACGCTGTTAAAAATCTTGAATTTATATGAGGTCAAATCTACAAGGTTGAACCTTCGAAGATTATAAAACTTCAAGCAAATCCTTAGGCTTTACAAAGCAACGCGTGCCAAACAAACGTTAATCGTAACGCATGTTTAGTTTAGTTTGACTATTGTAGAACATCAATTGAATTGAATGCGAATGGGGCCAAGTTCAAAGTGGTTCTGCAAAACGAATTGGCATCAACCTGCAACGAAACTGTTACGTTTTACTGCGATTGAGGCAATAAAAGAGTGACCCGTCAGAGTTATCTATGTATGTAAGGGTTTAAGGGGTGACCCTTGCGCCATGGCAACTACCATAAATATATAGATGTAGGCGTATTGTTAGCCTGGAGGCGCACAGGAAAAAATGCTTGTAAAAACTAAAGTAAAGGCTTGAGCATCGACACCGAGTTGCTAGGCTGTCGGTTTTCTATCGTTTACATTTCGAGAAGTGTGCATCGGAATTGCATAATTTATTTCACCAAGACCTTTTTGTCATCGGAATATTGGACCACCCATACGTACTAAAAGTTTTGGGAATTCCCTGCCGGAGTCGGTATTTCCTGATAGCTACAGCCTAGGAGTATTTAAGTCGAGTCGATTTGTGGTGTAAGAGTGAATAGGTTACTTATAGGCAAGCGCGCTTCATCGTCGACCATATCGTAGCTGACCATCAGGCGAAATAGTATTCAAACGCGAGCTTATCAATAACAATGATAAAAAAAACCTTCGTAAATTCAAAACACCCATTTTATTTTTTATCTCAATGATGCAAAAGCACAGAGCATACAGAGCATAAGTCTGGGACCAGGACAAAGTCACTTTTCCATTAACAATAACGAAGTTTGATAAATCAGAAATGTATGGATGTTATATGCCATTAACATCCATACATTTCTGATTTATCAAACTTATAGTTATCGTTATTGAAAATGTGTCTTTGTCTATGCCTTTTTGTGCTTTTAACATTGATTAATTATTAATTTAGAAAAAAATATATCTAAAAAGAAGCGATGTTATTGTTTCAGGTGTACAAAAAATTCGCAATAAAATAATTCTCTTTCTAATTTCAATAGCATTTATTGATTCGAGCTTTTTGCCAGACCAGGCAAATTTGAATAATTTGAGGTAAAGGTACAACGTGTATACATTATAGAAATCTTGGCATTGCTGCTACTATATCATCGGGCTACTACTCAGTGCCGGCTACCGACACTCTATGGTTATGGGCCATTAAACCCGCAAGTAGTAGCCGCGTGCGTATCGTAGTCCGCAGACTGAAGAACTACATCATAGGTTTAGAAAACAACCGACTTCTTAAAAAAAAACTAACAGGTGAAAAATAACTCCAGTTTCGGAAGTCTGTGGCTTTGGTGGTTTTGTTTTGATCATTATTGGCCACCGACTTCCGAAACTGGAGTTATTTTTCACCTGTTAGTTTTTTTTTAAGAAGTCGGTTGTTTTTTTGTAAAAAAGTTTTTATTTTGTAATTTTTAGTTTCTTTGTATGTAAAGAAAGTCTTTCAAAACTTGTAAGAATCATTGAAATTGGATAACAATTGCTAAAGAAGTTCTATCTAAACATTAATCTGTACATCTCTGCCGGCCCCTTTTAAAATAGAATGGCGTAATGTTATGTTGTGGAAATACAAAAGCTCAGCATATACATCTGACTATAGCAATCGCGAATAATTTGCTGTTATGCGCTGAAGAGTTCCGTTGCCTGTCTTCTTCATCAGTTTTTCTTCACCAAATGATACTTTCTAAATGAGAATGCTTGATTTGTTACTAAAAATGTTGAAATCGGTGCATGTGTGGCTATATTTTTTGAGGAGTTCCCTTAATTCCTCGAAGATCCCTCATCAGGTATGAGTTTTGATACAAATGGGACCAATCTGTTAGTATACCCTATCAAACAAAAAAAGAATTTTGAAAATCGGTCCATAAATGACGGAGTACTGAGGTAACAAACCCTAAAAAAAAAAAAAAAATATAATAATAATAATAATAATAATAATAATATTTTATTTCCAAAAAGTTGTACAGTACCACTTACAAACTAATGTTTTGGTAAAATAATACAAAAATATAACTATGTAAGTAGAATATTGAACTCTGGTGCCCAAGGTAAGATTCAACTTGTGTTATGGGCACCAGTGCTCTCACAGGACGAATACGAAAACAAAGTTACATTACATTGCAAACAGATGGAACGTGGTTCTAGTGGATCAACACAAAAAAAAAATAGCAAAGGTTGGAAATAATAAAAAGAGAAGAAGCCTCAACAAAATGTTAATGTGTGTGTATGGCTGAGTGTGTCTGAGTGTGTTTGTGAATTTGTGTAGGAGTTTATGTATGAGTGTTGTAATTGTGTTAGAATACGCGAATTATTACTAATTATTGTATAGATTTAACTTTTATTAATATTTCTGTCTCTTCATAGTTAAGTGCTTGGAGCCAGTTGTAAACTTTCGTTTTGCATAATTTCACAGTGAGAGGGAAGATACTGCAATGTTTATTAATTGTATTGTATAAATGACTTCCAACAATTTTATAATGCCTTTGGGCAGTAGCAGTATAGGAGAAATGAGTGGGGCATACTTTATGAGGTCTTCGAGTTTTAGAAGCATTCGTATCAAATTCCGAACTTTTATGCTTACGAAGGATTATTTGAAGGACGAAGAGCTGTCTCACGGTCAAGACCTTGCAATCCTTGTATAACATTAAAGTTGGATATCTAAACTGTTTGAAGGTCATGACCTTAAGGACAGCTCGTTGTGCCCGTTCCAATTGTAAGAAATTTGTCTTTGGTGCCCCACCCCAAACAGTAATGCCGTATGTAAGTATGGACTGGCATAAGGCATAATAAACGGTCTTTATGGTACCAATATCTGCAGACTGTCTCAATTTTCTAAAAATATAGATAAGTTTGCGAATTCTGGTGGTCAGATTATCTAGGTGAGGCTTCCAATTCAGGGAATTATCAATCCTGATCCCAAGATACTTAGCCGTAACAGTTCGTGTTAACCGAGGACAGATACAGGGTAGATCATTTGGGTTCATACAACAATTGTTCAAGTGTGCTTTCAGGACTAGGGAATCAAGGATACAGAGAGAAGATGGTTTTAGTGAAAAGGGCATGTACATAGTTTTGCTCAAGTTAACTGTTAGAAGATTGGCAGAAAACCATTGCATCACTAATTTAAGTGCATTTTCGGCGCACAGGTGCGTTTCTGACCAATCTTTGCCATGTATGAGTAATGCCGTATCATCTGCGTATGTGTAGATTGAACAGTTTTCTAGAGAGAGCTTACAGAGGCTATTTATGTACACTAAAAACAATGTTGGACCCAAAATCGATCCCTGTGGCACACCGAAATTTAGTGATCTGCTGTCACTCGTCAAATGATTTATTTTTACGCACTGGGACCGATTACTGAGGTAATCTTGAAATATTTTAAGTGTGTGACCACGAACTCCAATTGCTTCTAGTTTGGATAAGAGGTGGGGTACAGACACAGCGTCAAATGCTTTAGAAATATCAAGGAAAATGCCTAGACATTTCATGCCACTATCTAATTTTGTCACTGCATCATCTATTAAAGAAGCGACAGCATCTTCTGCCGATTTACCTCTTCTGAAGCCAAACTGGTTTGATGCCAATATATTATGTGACTCCAGGAAGAGTACTAAACGTTTATTAATTATTTTCTCCAAAATTTTAGAAATGGCTGGCAAAATCGATATGGGCCTATAATTGTTAACGCTGTGTCTATCCCCACTTTTAAAAATTGGATGAACAACTGCTTTTTTAAACACTCTCGGAAAGCAACCGGTAGACATTGCAGTGTTGCAGACGTGTGTTATGACGGGCACTAATGTTGTCAGACAAGATTTTAAAACTTTAGATGATATTCCGTCCCACCCAACTGCAGCATCTGCACGCAAACCCAGGATAATTCCTTTCACCTCAGCTTCGTCTGTAGGTAGAATGACAAAGGAATTAGAAGGTCCAGACTCAAAAGGGAACTGTGAGGATGATGTAGTAATAAACGGTGCAGCCAGTCTTTGGCCCACACTTGCAAAAAAATCGTTAACGTCATTTATAGTAGTAACACCATCAGGAGTCGCATTTAGCAATTCCATAGGTGAGGAAGCATTGCGATGTGTAGAAGTTATATTTTTTATGACGTTCCAAGTGGCTCTCGAATTTTTCTGTGCTTTTAAGAATTCTGCCCTCTCATACTCTTTTTTTAGGTTCTTTAGTAATTTATTTAAAAAATTCCTGTATCTGGTGTAAGTTATTGAGAGCACATAGTTATCAGAGTCGTTTTTCAGTTTTCGAGCTAAGCTGTCCCTATTGCGAATACACCTGAGCAAACCGTTTGTAATCCAAGGTTTGATAATCCTGCGTTTAGATGTCACATGAACAGTTTTGGAGTGTTGTTTAATAACAGAGGCGATTATGGAAATAAGAAGTTCGCTGGCAGAATTAGCATCTTGACTATTCATTACACCAGTAAAGTCGACATTACATAAATTTGTAATGACAGAAGCAGTATCCACAATAGTGCGATAAATGTTGTGTTTTGCGGGTAATGTGCCCCAATCCATGTTTATCATAGTAGGTTTATGGTCGGTAATGTAGGTGTCAATTACTAAAGTAGTAGTTCTTAGATCGGATTTTACCATTACGTGATCTAAACAAGAAGATTCGCGAGTTGGAAGTAAATGAGAGGGCAATAAGCCATGGGAGGCAGTTAAGTTTAGATACTCATGGGCTTGTTGGCAAAGGCAATTGGAGGCTATATCGATGTTGATATCTCCCATGATAATTATGTTTTTCTGGGATGACATTTCTGTCAGAACTTTATCCAAACCTTCAATAAAAGTATCCTGATTGCGTATTGACGGGGAACGATAAATTGCCATTATTGAGAGGTTATAACGTTTTAAATAACAGACTAGATAACTAGCATCCGGCATTTGAGGTTCTGATATGTTGTGTAACAGTTCCGTTTTCACATACATGATGACACCATCGTTTTGATTTTTTGGCTTGCTTGTAAAGTAAGAAACATAACCATCTATCGCGGGTATAGCCGAAGAAGCAAGTAACCAGCATTCGGATAAGATGATGATATCACAAGATAATTTTAAACTAAGTAGAAACACTGCAAAACTGTCGAAGTTGCGGTTTACACTGCGAATATTCATATGTATTATATTGATAGATTTAGGTGTATCTTTAATAAATGTTGAGCAATGCTCGGGCTTACAAATGTTTGCATTAGGCTTGCCATATGCATCTATATCTTCTAATGTAGTCACGTCAAGCATTTTTATTAGAAAAAATAATCCATTTTAGCGTGATTCGAAAGTACAATACTGGGATTGCTGAGGAGGGAAAGCATATTATGATACAAAGAATTGTAGGGTCATGCATTCCGGTATTTAAACATGGAATTGAAAGTGATAAAATCGATACAATAAGGAGACAGAGATCTGTAAGTTGTGTGAATGAATTATAGACGAATAAGTAGGTGTAGTGAAGAGGCTTGCATAAAATATTTCTATGACTATATGTAGACAAAGCATTTTTTAATATTATAATTTGTTTCTGAAAGCTAAATTTAAACAAAGTAAAATGAGAACATATATTACAGTTACACATAAAATATTGAAAGTCACATATGCTAAGACAATGTAAAATAGCATATATGAAAGACATCTGTTTTAGGGGCTTATTTTTGTAATAAATCAAGCAAGGTTTTCTCAGAAACAATACGAACAGGTTTGTCGCCTTCCTTTTTCCGAAGAAATATCTTGCCGTTAGACGCCCAGCAGTAATCAAATTCATTATTGCTAGCAAATTTCCGAGCTTCAAAGAAAAGTTGCCTTATGGTAGGCGGAAGGCGATCAGATACATAAATTGGAACGCATTCACCTGTTGCGCCAATTAAAGAACTATTCAATTTACTTGCGTTAGGCTTACCCTTATTGAAGTTGCGCGTAGCGTGCAAAATTTCGTTCTTTTGGATTACAGATTGCAGTTCGACGACTATTTGTTTTGACGGCCCTTGTTTAGTTAGCGTTCTGTATACATCCCGGATGTCCGCAGGTACTATGTTCACGTGAAGAACTTTGCCTGTATCAGTGACTAACTTAATTAAGTCCTGACTGCTTTCTTTTTCTTTTAAAGGTACATTTCTTAATTCGAATGATGCTGAGCGCATATACAACCGAATTGAGAACCTCCTCCTTTTTTTGAAGTCGGTTAATTAGAAAAAGGCACGCCGTGGTGGCGGGTTTTCCGGAAATGCCTGGCTTTATTTACACTACTCCAGGCTCGAGTCTGCTATTGCAATCGTGTCTCAATGACCAGTCATTGATCGAATATTTGACAACTTTGACAGTTTTTGTATGGGAAATGTTTTTTTTTTTGTTTTTTTTTTTATTACTGATAGGCCCGCGTTTGACCACTATCTCACCTGATGGTAAGCGATGATGTGGTCGACGATGAAGCACGCTTGCCTAGAAGCAACCTGTTCACTCTTGACTTGAAGACCTCTAGGTTGTAGCTATCAGGAAACACCGACACCGGCAGGGAATTCCAATTTCATTTCCATGTGTCATAAGTTTGACGTTATACGTCAAAAATCGATCATTGACCGGTCATTGAGACACGATTGCAATAGCAGACTCGACCCCCAGGCTAAGTGAAGTGAAGTCTACAGCTTTAGTGCGTATTAATGGAATATTCTCAAATTAACCTAAGATTTGAGCAGAATTCCGTAATACCTGCCATATCATTAATCATTATACATAACACAAATCACTTAACTTTAATCCATTCCTATACGTTTAAATGATTTTCTAGCATGAAAAACCTAATTACAAGATCTGCTCTGCTTTCGAAACAATTTCCGGATAAGTCATTTAAGCAGACTCACATTTTACTACGTGTGAATCGGGCCTGCGAAGGCCGGGGTTGACAGCAGGCTTCCTGAAAGCCTTCAGGCCGTCGGGCATCCGACGTGGAGCGTCCGACGTCGAGTATCCGACGCGTCGCCGTCGGGCCTGCATGCCGCATGCCGTGGCGCAATCATCACGTCAGTCACATGCCCACGGAGTTGTTTCGAATGTTCCCATGCAATATAAATTTTCCCAACCGATTTTTTTTTTAAGAAGTTACGTTTATCTGATTTGTTACTTTTACATGAACAGATCACTTACGCCCGGAGGGTTAGGTGTGCCTATATGCGTGAATTTTGCCTCGCCTGTGTTACCATTATTTATGTAAAAGGCGACTTGCAACTAGTTTTGCTTTGTTTCAAAGGTAATGTGATCGTTTTCGTTTATTCCACGTAACCTCGAGTTTCTAACATTATATTGTGATTTGTTAGAATAGTACCTATTCTAGTCTTTGGCCTCATAATAGGTGTTTTGTTTAGAGATGCTACCCAATATAATCCCAATTAATATTATTATAGTTTATCTGAAATAGCGATGTTCGTTTGATATTCAGTACCAAAACTGACACATGATTAAGTTATTAGAAACTCAAACATTAGTAAGCGTGGACTGCAAAATTACATGTGATACGAAAGTAAAATAACTGCGATTATAAAATAATGCCGCAAATTTATTTATTGTAGACCAGGTACGATAAGATTGCATAAATATTCATAACTTTTTATGAAACCTTTAGATTAAAATACAATCGTACACAACTGGGTCATGTCCATTATTCCATTTATACAAGAATAATCTCCGTCATTATATAAATGATCTCACGAATTGCGTCGCCCATTGTCAACGTCGTAATTATGTCTTCTGCTGCAACAAGATTTCAATAGTATAATCCTATGTGGAACAAATTGGTGGACCGCTACTTGAATCAGTTCCGCTGAGCAAACTCGCGCGTAAGTGGGCACGTAAGTCGAGTCGAGCCGTCAAGCGGTATGCGTCGTGTCTCGTGGTGACGCATCAATAAATCCGTGTCGAGGCAAGGTCGGGGCGAGGGCGCGCGCCTAGTTTGCGCCGCGGCCGTCGCCTGCAGCGCCAAACAACGGGCAGACAGCGGGCGCGTGAGTCAGCCACGCTCGCCATGCCCGCAGCCCGCAGCCCGCACCGCCATCGCCGCACCGCCACCGCCGCTCCGCTGACCACCGACGTGTTTACGTGGCCTGTCACCTGTGACACCTCATAATCACCTGACTGCAACTACACATCGCGACAATCTACATGTTATATAGGTACATAATTAAAACGCCGTGTGCATGAAGCGAGAAATTAATGTCAGTTAAACTAAAAATACGTACATCGGTCGCAAACAAACGGAATAGTAGTAGAGGTACTGTGTTGATGCCGTAGCATGGCTATTTTCAGATATTGTATCTTATTTTCCTTTTTGGTCTAGTGGTAGCAAGCGCTACTGCTGAGCATGAGGTCCTGAGTTCGATCCCCGGGTCAAGCAAAGCGTTGAGTTTTCCCATCTGGAATTTCTCAGTATCAGCCCGGAGTCTGGATTTGTGCCCGATTGATGGTAATAGGCTCGCCCTGTATTACATAGGACTTGAACATAACTGGCGAAATAAGGGTGTAGGTTACACCTCTGCCGAACCCTTCGGGAATTACAGGCGCGATGCTATGTTGTTTATCTCATTTTAATATTTTATTTTCGTGAGCCATCTTGCTGGATTTGGAAAATTATGTAAAACCAGGACATATGTATTGATTTCAAAATCTTACTCGCCTTACAGTCGTGTGGACGACATGTAATGTAAAAGTTTCCTTCGCTCATAAAAGCTCTGACATAATAATGGTTACCTGATCAACTGATTAAATCTGTGCTATAAGACATTACTTTGATCAAAGCTAAACTTTGTTTTAAGTGTAGCATGATGTTCATTCAACCATGAACTTGAGATGAGACTTCATATCTTTTTAGCACAACCTCTTGCTTAAATTCACCAAAAAAGCAGATAAAGATGCCTATGTTTGCCGGAAGTCTAGTAAACATCGGTAAAGTGGTCTATTATTAGATTTTAAATTAGTCTTGCAAGTCTGGGTAGACGAGATACGCTATAGTTAGATATCTACAAAAGTAACAACCTATAGGTTTACACTTCACTGACTGACTACCTCAGCTTAAATGGTGTTGTATTAGGAGTTTTGTCAATTTGATTATTATAATTTATTTAGTACAATGTCTGCAAGCTGATGGATGTCTCACTAAATACTTTCTGCACTCAACGATCTTATTGGTACGTCAGAATAGAAGCTCACATCAGCTCATCTGCCGTGCCTTTTCCGACTTTGGGGTCGGCTTCCAGTTTAACCAGATACAGCTGAATACCAGTGTTTTACATTAAACTACTGCCTATATAACCTCCACTCCCAGTGGCTGGATAACAAAATATATTTTTTTATTGAACTCGTCATCAGAAATTTCAGGTTCTGACTAACCGTCATGACTGTTGACTGTGCGTTAACTTAACGTGCCTTCCGAGGCATGGAGAGGACTTGGTAGGTGTGTAATAATAACTGGTCTCCCATCCACTTACCGACCTTGGTAAGCATACCTTAACGTTCGAACGACCCATACATTATACAGCTGTTATTATTTAGCAACACAACCCTGAAACAGAATGTAAACTTAACAACATTATATTAATAGCCATATTGTAACCAAATAGTGAAACTGACTACCTATGCGTACATGCATTATATACCTATTGCATTACATTATCATACATGCATAATGATGTAAACCTAAAATAACATTATCGTTGAAATACTACCTAGTTACTAGTAAAAAAAAATAAGCTAAGAGCGAGTTGGACTTGCACACCGAGCACTCTGCGAACCTTTTTTTTTAAAACAGAAGCCTTTTTCCATTTTCAAAGTTCAATTTGAATTGATCGTACCTATATACACTGCGCAATTTTTTGCGTTTCATTTGATAATCTGTTCAACTCAACCTTTTCATTTATTCCATTTTATAGCTGTAGATGGACAAGCATTATTTGTTGGTAAATTTATTATAAAAATAAAGTCTCTAAGTAAGTAGTTCTTGAAAGCTACTGACTGACCAATGGAGTCATGTCATAAAGGATTCTTTTTACCATTTGGGTACGGACCCCTAAAAATTGGATACCGGTTTGTAGTTTAGCTACATTGTAGCCACTGTAAACGGTTTATGAAGCATCATAAAACATTAATATTTATTAGTCTAGTTTTAATTAACAAAGAAAGTGAAATTTATAACACTACTTTACTAAAGTGGTGTTATTCAGGTATTACTAAATTGAAATGTTATAAATATTAGAGCCTCTACATATTTGTAAATATATTTTGTTGGTGATTGGTTTTTGTTTATTTAATTTAGAAGTCAGCGATAATTTAGCGTTCAATATATTCTTGTTTACCTAACGTATACTGAGTGGAAGGTACATACAGACGCCAGCACACCAAGCTACCCCAATCTGTCAAATTTCTCCAACTGAACCTGAACCTTATTCTGTTAGCAACAAAGTTGAAAAACTATTGTAGCGACATCTATCTCGCCACATACGAACTAACCTACATCGCGCAATTAAAGTTATCCGCGCAGTTTGAACGTATACAAGTTCCCGACAACAACCGTCGGGCAGTAGTTAGCCCACCAGACACAACACCCGTCTGGTCGGAGGATCCTCCCTTTTCAATGGTGGATGAGGAACTTTACACCCTGTTCCTCATACCTCCAAACTGGTGACCCCGAGCATGAACATCAGCGCAGCCTTCGTGCAACGTCATCCATCGTGACGTCACCATCACTTCCTCAAGCTTTCGAGCAGCGAGTCACCCAGCCAGCCAGCATCTACGGCTTCTACGGGTATCTTGACCACCAGCATGCAGCAGACGCGCATACCTGGTCATCACCCACAGCCACCTCAAGCAACCTTGGCACAGCACACTGCACTTCGGCCGGTCAGCAAGCAGAGACCCACTTCTCTCCTGGTCGACGCAGCAGCCAGCCACTCCACAGCACTGCAGCACTCCGACTCACTGGAGCATATGCAGCATCACCCCGACTCACTGGGGCATCAGCAGCAACACCCCGACTCACTGGGGCGTCACCGCAGACAGTTCCGACCCACTGTGAACTATGCGGCATCGGGTTCCGACTCACTGGAACACCTCATTGGCCTGGCAAGCACTCCAAGACTCAACCTGCTATCGACCTCCGGTCTCGGAGGGGAGTGATGTAGCGACATCTATCTCGCCACATACGAACTAACCTACATCGCGCAATTAAAGTTATCCGCGCAGTTTGAACGTATACAAGTTCCCGACAACAACCGTCGGGCAGTAGTTAGCCCACCAGACACAACACCCGTCTGGTCGGAGGATCCTCCCTTTTCAATGGTGGATGAGGAACTTTACACCCTGTTCCTCATACCTCCAAACTATCAAAGAAATTTGACACATTGGGGTGGCTTGATGAGAGTCCTCTGTATTAATTCACTTTTATGTATTTCCTTTACATTTGGAAATATTAAATGAAAACAGTATTTCCGAGTTATTTTTCTATTAAGTAATTCTTGAATATCTTTTTCTAGTCTTTTTTTTCCTCAAAAACTTAAATCAAACACTTAAGTATTAATACAATCGAAGTTAAGAGTTTTGTTTCTAAAACTCTATATCTCGTCTTTCCCTGGAAGTCCTAATCACATGATGTCACACTAAGTTGACCGCCTCCCTGCACTTAACGTGTGACGTAATGAATGGATAGCCCGCCCGATATCCGTGGATGGCCCACGGTGATCATGCTAAGCGTGACGTTGCAACCTAATACAAGCGGTTCACATAGAGCGTATTTCCTTCAAATGTACATGTATAATGAAAGTCTTTTCTATTGGGAACAAAAATAACTTAGACTTTCAAGTAGGTTTACTTGGCCTGGATGTTTATCAGTAAGAGTCGTGACACTCGTGACAGTAATGCCGCTGTCACTGATATGATAGGACTCGCCAAGATTGAATAGGAAACGAGGTAACCTAACTATGGCAAGATTCTTAGATAGCATTGTAAGGCTGTCTGGGGCGTGACGACACATACATAATGTGCTGCATATTTACTTTTGATATTTTGATGCAAGGTTTTATTTGAGGTGTTTGTTCAATGTAGAATGTCGTATTATCTGTTGGACGTTGCTTCCTGGTGACTATAGTAACCGAGAGAAAAATATTTTATAAGCTGCTATTCGATTTCGAACTCTAAAGATTCCAATGCGTTTATTATAAGGTAATAAAGCAACCTATACATTTATTACTGTAAATGGGTTCATACAAACACTTTTACATGTAATTTTTTTGAATAAGAAGATGAGGTCGGTATTTCGCTATCTGACTACTCTGAAAAGAAACTCATAGGTCACAGTCTCTTTTAAAGTTCAGACATTATCTTGGTCAGATTATGTAAGAACCATGCAGATGTGTGTCTGATAATGTATCTTTTGAGGAAATAACCACACAGATATGAGTGGACCAGTCAGATCAGTCAGTGCAAGCATTTGTCAGTTATCGTGAGCTCAACTCGGAACTTGAGGATCTCTACGTCCTGATGAACAATACCAAAGAAAGAACATGAGGGTTGGTCGCATAAAATACTCAAACTTCCAGACAAAATGTTAAAAAACACCGTTAAAAATATAAAACAAAAAATCCACATAGTCCTTACATTCACAATTATTAAAGAATGAAAAATGAAAATAATTTACAAAATAAATATTAATGTCATTGTTTGTGTACAATTATAAAAAATGTAATCGCCAGACATTCAGCCTTCTGACTACCCGTAATAACTGTCAAAGTTGAGGGATCTATATCTATATCTATATATACTTATAATAAGACTGTAAAAAAACTGTGTCTGTACATTGAATATATTTAAAAAATAATAATTGAGGGGGGTTTAGAAACAGTAATAGAGCACGAATCCAAAAAAAAAAGTCTGTCTGTTTGTCTGTTTGTCTGTTTGTCTGTTTGTCTGTTTGTCTGTTTATCTGTTTGTCTGTTTGTTTGCACACGCTAATCTTCGGAACTACTGGACGGATTTGAATGTTTTTTGTTTTGTTGTATAGATATTAAGTCTGGGCAACACATAGGCTATAATTTATCTTGGAAACTGGAACACCTGATGCAGAACCGCAACAGACCAGCTAAACTATAGGCGATACAAAAATGGTCCCATAGCAAAAATTGTTCCACGTGATGAGCATTTTCTGCTGAGAGAATAAATTTAAAGATCCGGAACCCCTGATGCAGAACCGCAACAGACCAGCTAAACTATAGGAGATACAAAAATGGTCCCATAGCAAAAATTGTTCCACGTGATGAGCAATATTTCTGCCAAGAGAATAATTTGAAGATCCGGAAGACCTGATGTGGAACTTCAAGAGCCCAGCTACAGTATAACATTTATAGGAATGACGTCTTAGCTAGAGTTGTTCAGCCTTATGAGCACTCGCTGTTGACGTATAAAAATCGAAGATCTGGAACACCTGTTGTGGAACTCCAAGACCTCAGCTACACCATAACTCACCTAGGAATGACGTCTTAGCAAAAGTTGTTCGGTCTGATAGGCATTTCCTGTTGACTTATAAAAATCGAAGATCAGAAACATTTGGTATAGAAATTAAAGCTATCACTAATTTCATTGCATAAGTACCTCCACGTGGTGAAGGCGGGAACAGTTCAGGACTGATTTTTGATGACGATGGTATATCATTGAAAATTAGACTCTACTGGCTTAAAGTCCTTTTTATCTTCGTTACATGGTTGCCTACCCGGTAACGCAGGGGAGCAGCCACTTAGATTTTAATTGATCAGGTATCATCACAATAAAACTATAACCATGCCTAGAAAGAGGACAAATCTTTCCCAATGTTCCAAAGGTGCTAAATGATTAAAGATCATAAGATCCCAACAATCTACCGAAGAGCGTTAGGAGAGACTTGATGCTGTTCGAGAACATGAGGCTGCAACTCGCTCCGCGGAAACTTCTTGGGATCGCGAAGCACGCCTGCATTCTCAGCGTATTTACGCACCTACCAAGTATCCAGGTCTCTAGATACCAGTGAAGAATATGTGCGCGACTGACCGCTGATCGTGAACATCATGCACTATCTCGCGAGTTGGAGACGTTCACGGAAAAAGCATGACGCTTGAGTTTTCAGCGTATATACGCATCTACTCTAGAGATAAGTAGGGGAAGGAGATGCGCGACTGACCGCTGATCGTTAACGTCAAGCAACATATAGGCTATAATTTATTTTGGAAAATGGAACACCTAAAGTAAAAGAGATATAAAAATGGTGCCATTTCAAAAACTATTCCACGTGAAGAGTGTTTTCTGCTGTGAGACTAAATTTGAAGATCTGCAGCACCTGTAGTGGAACTCCAAAGCCCAGCGACAATATAACATATACATAATAGAAATGGCGTCTTAGCAAAAGTTGTTAAGTCTGATGGCATTTCCTGTTGACCAACAAAAATAAAAAATCTGGAACGTCTTGAATAGTCTCGTGCATCCTATTGTTTTCCGGGCTTTTAGAATTCGACATCAGACGTTTCAGATTTTCGATTTTGACGACCCCGTTGTCGCTGACATAAGCAACAGGATCCGCGTACGAAGTCGCGGGCAGAAGCTAGTATGTAATATAATTGGTCACCAATCCACGGACCGACCTCGGCGAGCGTATCTTAGCCTCCAATCAACCCGTGTAGTTATAATTCAGCCCACGCCCCTTGCAACATTAGCAGACGATTACTAGAATAAAAAAATATAAGATAAATTCATAATAATGTCTGGCTAGACGTGTCGAGATTTTCCATACACACGCCACGTAATAATTTATTTACGACTCTTTTTGTTTGCTTAAGCCGACATTTACTGTTCTGCAAAAACTTAAAGAATGATGGTCGAAATCATATAAAAAAGCTGTAAGAGCCTGTCTTTTATGGTAAATTAAAGTCAGGCTCTTGGCGTTCAAAAACAAGCTGTAGTGATAGTGAGATCGAAATGTTTTGACGTATTGAACATTTTACCGTAAAAAAATAATTATGTAGGTATTCAGATAAATGAGAACAATTATAATCATTCAGTATAAAAGAGAATATTTAAGCGAAATAAAGTGTAGGTTCTGAATACTTTAACACAAATCTTGAAAAAACAAGCGCTAGTCTAAATAATTTCAAACAAAACTAAGCCAAACAAAAACAATTAAATATCTCTCTTGTCTGGCTTCTTAAAAAGATATTTCTTATATAACGCGAGACAATTGAAATAACGGAATGTTTTTATATACTACTAGCTTCTGCCCGCGACTTCGTCCGCGGAAAATTTCTTATTTTAACATAAGATTACACTCGATTGATATTACTGTATTTAATTTTATTAGTAAAATATTTTTTGGAATCAGATAAGTAACTTCAAAGATTACCGAATGTTATGGCATTTTGCTTAGCGAGCCGCTGCGAGCGCTCAGCGCTAGTCTCCCTATCCCTTGTTTCAGAGACATGCTGCCTTAAATCAGATAGACGCTGCGCTCGTTCAGCGCTAGATTCCTGAGCACGGGCCTGCGATGTTATGGCATTTTGCCTAGCGAGCCGCTGCGAGCGCTCAGCGCTAGTCTCCCTATCCCTTGTTTCAGAGACATGCTGCCTTAAATGAGATAGACGCTGCGCAAGTGCGCACGTTCAGCGCTAGATTCCCGAGCACGGGCCTGCGATGTTATGACATTTTGCCTACCAAGCCGCTGCGAGCGCTCAGCGCTAGTCTCCCTATCCCTTGTCTCAGAGACATGCTAGTGCGCACGTTCAGCGCTAGTTTCTCGAGCACGGGCCCGCGACGTCCTCACATTTTGGCCAGCGAAGCGCTATGAGCGCTCGGAGCTAGATTCTCTAGCGCGTGCTTGCGAAATATTTTCTCTATTTCTCGAGAGGCGCTGCTCATTTTAAGGGGCAGTTGAGATTTCCTTTTAGGCATGCTCTCAATAAACTACGCACAGACTTGAAAACAATTATGAACAAAGGGAGAGCGACTCTAACACCGTCTGCCTTTACCAAACAAAACAATCGTAATTTCGAATAACTCGTATCGATTATTACGATAGAACGAAGTACGAAACTACGAAGACGAACATACAAAACAACGAAATTACGAATAATTACGATATTTTCGATTATGAAGTATCTATCAACTACAACAACCATACGAACGAAGCAACCGAAACCAATAAGCAACAGACATGTAATGTTTAGATTTCCAGAACTAACAACACCGTGTGCATAAAAATTCGAGAGGGTCATCAATCCACGGAAAGTCTTAACACCGCGATTCAAAAAAATGACGTAACTGCAGAACGCCATCTATGGGCAAATAGGTAAAACGTCTGCACAATCAAAGTTATGCTAGGGCCTGGGCATTTTGCGTTTTAGTAATTTTATATTATCTCCGAAACTGTATGACCAATTGATATACTGTAAATGGCAAATCTTATCTGTATGATGTTCTTGTGATACTGAAATAATTTATTGTCATAAGAATTAATATTTTGTTGCTCAAATAATCAACCAAACGTAAGTATGCCCAAAAAAAATTTTTTTAATGCAATAAAAGATGTATAAAAGCTAAAATATAAAAGATAGAGATATGGTATCGCGGACTTTTTTGTAGAAATAATTAAGACGAACCAGGTAGCCATACATTGTTTTTAATTTTAAGCAACTGTTTAGGCAGCGCACGCAAATAATTCTGTTTTATGAGGTATTTTAATCCGACCTGCTAGACAAAAGTTGTGATAGCTCGGTTAATTTACATGTTATAGAAACAATTTATAGCCTATAGCACTCAGGAATAATGTAGCTTTCTGCCAGTTAAAAAAAATTTAGAATTGGATTATGAGTTCCAGAGATTACCCCCTACATACAAATTTACAAACTTACAAACTTACAAATTTTACCTCTTTATAATATTAGTATAGATATAGATTTACAGACGCTCTAGCACATCAAACTACCCCTGTACAAACTGTAAAATTAGTAGACAGTACTATATTGTAAAGTTGAAAAACTATAAAAGAAATTTGACACATTGGGGCAGCTTGATGTACAGACGACAGCACATCAAGTTACCCCAATGCGCCAAATTTACCCAATTGAATATGAACCTTATTCTGTTTGACATAAAGTTGAAAAACGTTCAAAGAAATTTGACACATTGGGGTAACTTGATGTGCTGGCGTCTATACATGACGTATTGGAACACCTATCAGGACCTCACCTATTTGGACATAGTTCTTTAATATTTAAAGAGCTTAAACAATGGAACTTCGTTGTACACACGGCTACACATTAAGCTTTACATTTCTACTTTACGCTGACCTCGCGTTGTACGAAAAAAAATTACAATACGAGATAAGCTAACTGGAAATGTATAGCTTGATATGTAGCCATGTGTACCTCTTACAAATAGTGTGTGTATCGTCGCCGTGTCGTGTTTAGCAAATAAAACGTGTCGAACGAAGATTACCGCTGCAAAAAATAGTCTGGTTGCTCGTAGTCTAAAAATAAAAACCTACATTTTTATAAATGCAATGATATGCTCATAAAAGAAACACACATCCATAAGTTACAACTACACTGGTAACATACAAGTATAATGTTTAAGAGTAACATTGTTAACCTTGTTCAATATTCTCGGATTGGGTTTTAAATCAGATGGTGAGAATTGTTGTGTTGACTAGGAATCACTAGATAGGGCTTCGGGTTCATAGTTAATTGAGCAAATTATCATTAAGCACACTAAGGCTTAAGGGGAACGTCTAGTCGCCACCAGGGCTAGATCAGGACTCTGTGGCGGCGCTACCCATAGATATCCGTGGCGCTACCATTCAGTCGTGTAGTACATTTATTAGTACCTACATCACAACTATCATGCAGTACGTGTATATGTGGAATCACCACCAATTTTGCAAATTCACTCTCTTATTAGCATTTAGGGTGAAAGGGGCATCAAACCACATTCGGAAACCATGAGTTTTCTACATGTTTTCCATTATTTACCTGATGTTCTTTCTACTTTAAACTGTATAAAGTCTTAGTTTCTGTCGAAACCAATGCGATTTTAAACAAAAGAGGTGACTTATTTACGTTTCAAGGAAATATGTTATTGGGTTAGTAGGAACGCTGATTGTACTATGGGTTTATGGGACAGTTGAAAGCAAAAAAAAAACTTTTTTGCAGAAAATAAAACCGACTTCAAAAAAAACACTAAACGGTGTAAAATAACTCTAAATTCGGAAGTCTGTGGCTTTGGTGGGTTTGTCTTACTCATAATGGGCCACCGACTTCCGAATTTAGAGTTATTTTACACCGTTTAGTGTTTTTTTTGAAGTCGGTTTTATTTTTTGCAAAAAAGTTTTTTATTTTTCCATTTTTAGTTGTTACCATAAAAATATTTGCCATGAATTTATTTTATATTGTTAATTGTTAACAAATTAACAATACATGTCATCATAATAGGGTTTTCCACTAATCCCTAATAAATTAAAATTAACATACCTACCTAACTGACGAAATCTAGGTATATTGTACCCTCCTGCGTACCCCACAGAGCATACAGGCGTGATGGTACGTCATTATGTTGTATAAACAATAAACATCCAAGCGATTCCAGCAATCACGACAGATTTGCTGTTTATTTTTGAAGATTTCCGTTGTATATCTCCGAAGATCAGCACCAGATCTTCACCAAATTAAAATGGGACCACCTCAGGAGTATACTCTTTCAAATAAAAAAAGAATTTTGAGATTCGGTCCACAAATGGCGGAGAAATCAGGTAACATACATAAAAAAAAAAAAAAAAAAATACATACACACGAACATAGAACCTCCTCCTTTTTTGAAAGTCGGTTAATAAAAACGAAAGAAACAATTGTAAAGTCTAGGAAAAACTGAATAAACATTTTAATGCTGGGGGTTCTAAAATTTTGTACGTAATTCATGATATCAGTACTTATGTAGAGTTGCGAAACAGTTATGGTTCCTGGCTTATTTTATCGGACCCTGGCTTTCCTATTGTCTATTTCTTCATAGCCAGTGTCCTCCTGGCGTCCGAGTTGCACACCGAACTTTTCCGAATAGATAACAACTGAGAATTAACAAAAAAAAATGGTATTGCACTTTAAACGGACTTCAAATTGCGATGACTATCAGACGGGGTACTGCGGGGTACGTCATCCTAGATACACACTGATGATAGCCAATACAAAACTAGCTGTTTGACAGTTAATGTTTGAACACTATACCCAGTGATCATCACTATTAACGGAGCTACGCAATAGCTCTAGAGGCAGGTCGGTGGTCTAACATGATTTCAATTTGCGGCTTACAATGTTATGGTCATTCAAACTGCAATGATGTAACGTGGTAAACTACACGCGACTCTCTCTAGGATAGTATCTACTTACCGTCTTGTAATTAGATACTGTTAATTACTCGTAATTCATATAACAGGTAATTTGTATCAAGTTTAACACGATTTAGCTTACTTCCGCTGCGTTCAACGACTGAACTCAAAACGCAAGCTAGCTTACTTCCTCATAAAATACACTGGCGTAAAAAATAAATATTCATAAGTTCTTGTTAACGTCTCTTTCATAATTTATCGCAGTAGATGTACGTTGTAAAGGGTTCGCGCATCAGATAAGTTAAACACATTTTGAACGAATTAGGAAGGTCTTCTTTAAATTAATTTGAAGCTTTTTCACAAGACGACCTATAATATTTAAATTATTCTAAGCTTTACCATGCGTGTGATTGTAAAATTATCGTTTTTGTGTCTGTTATGCTACAATAACTAATCTTTCTATTGTCGGAACATAGTTATTAATTTAGTGATAAACATACTTATATGTTTTGATATTATTTCATAAATACCTACATATTAGAAAAAATCCTTCTAACAGCTTGTAAGAATAGGAACTCGACTTTAACAATCACAAAAAGAAATGTGTTATTACTTTTTCTATTCCTGATAAGTAAGAAAACTGCTCAAAACGGGGCGAGCGTAGCTAGCCTTTTAATTAATTTGAATAAATAGGAGATTTTTTGTGCAGAAAAGCATATTTAAACAACTGGACTTTTGAGACGAGACATTTGAATAATATGACTTAGTCCCATAAAGAAATGGGTAAGTGTAGTGAGTCCGGCTCACACCCGAAGGGTTTCTTAATATGGCTAGTAAAAATGCCTAAAAAATGAGTTTTTTGGTACATACATAATTATGTATACATAAACTCACGCCTTTATCCCGTGAGGGTAGGCTGAAAATACAGAGCGCTACTTGCTACAACACAGACATACTTCTTTTGCTTTGTTTACATTCATACAATACATGTTGTCAAACACATGCCGTTTTTGTAACAATAATGTAAAATTAGACAAATCACACGCTCTATGTAATAATAAGAAATTAATAAATATTGCACAACTTTTCACACAACGTCATTTAGTCCCAAGTTAAGCTTGAGAGCTTGTGTTATGGGTACTAAACAGCTGACAGCAACAGCAACAGCAGCAGCAGCTAACAGCTGGCTACTTATATATTTTTAAATTCATACATATTATAGATAAATTACACCCAGACACAGAACAAATGAACGTGCTGATCACACAAACATTTGTCCTGGGTGGGAATCGAACCCACGACCTCCGGCATAGCAGTCAGGGTCACTAACTACTAGACCAACAGGCCCGTATGTAGATCTTAACTGTTCCTATTATGGTTCTTGAGATATACCGCTGATAGACGGATAGTGGAGGTTTAGTAAAAAGCTCCCATGCCGAAAGGTCAACCTTTCGGTATCCAATCCTAAAAATAGCAACTTAACGAATTGTATGTTGTTCTTACAAATAATAGCAAACGGTGTCGTCACACTCGTCACATAATATTCGTCGGCCGACGATTATCTGCGGGCCGTTCGTTATCAGTACCGTCGCGCCGATAGCACTTGATACTTTTGATACGCTACGTTTGCACTGCTTCACTCTGTCTGTGCTAATGTTTGTTTAGCTATGCTACGCTCTGTCTACCCACTAATGAGGTCAACATCACCTTTTGTAATTGCAATGGAAAAATTCAACCGGGGAATACTTATCTGTAATGTTTACATTATAGTCTGATTATCATATATTTCGTTTTCAATGTGTGTGGTCTTTATTTAGCCGTAATTTTTGTGTTTGTGTATTAAGATGTTATGAAATAAAATTATATTAAAGAGTTGGTATTTATAGGTTGAAATCGCCAATCCGCCTGGAGCAAGCGTGGTGATCAACGTTTGTGCCTTCTCTAAGTAACAAGCTGGTCTTAGAATAATACGCATAGAAGCTGCGTCTAGTAAAAAACACGACATAATTCATTTCTATAAAAACCATAAAACCAGGTGGATAATAAAGTTATTTAATCTGTGCGACCAGCTGACTGCTCAGAGACTATGTCATATATATATGCAGGTCAAAATGCAAATCAGCTGGAAACACTTATGTTACACAAATCCTGCCTGGTTTACCCGTACAGTTGACATGCCCTGCACTAGGAAAATATTTCCGCGTACTTACCAAAGTTTTCGTCTCGCGACCGAATGTTGGTTGCAACATTCGGTCGCGAGTAATCGAAACCATAAGCAACGAACGTCGGCAATAAGGAAAATGTCGCAAATGTTCGCGGTGAGTAGGTATCTATCTACTGTCCTTAAACTATCTAAAAAAAATTTAATGGCGAAAAAACGAAAATTAATGACCATATCTACATAGTGAGGTAGATAACTAGCTTAGTACCTACACAAATAATTTCAATTGACCATCGGGACAATTAGATCAAAAATATGTTTTTGCTTACCGAATATATTTTTTATAAACGTAAAAAATTCTTACAATCAACTCAAATAATCCACAAATAAAATAAGGTAAAGATGGAGATACCGTTTTTTTTCAGTAACCTAGTGAAAACTAATGAGGTTACCTAGAGATCAAACGCCAAGAGCGAAGTTATAGATACAAGTCCCTTTTACTAAATTAAAGATAAATTCGCTTTGCTAAATATAAAGTAGATGAAAACTGGTCTCTCAATGGCAATAGATGTGAATTGCGGTGCCACTTATTTAGGTTTTGTTTTATTCACTGTCCAGACCGTTGTCAAATCAATCAAAGTACTTAGGAAGCCATGAAATATAATAAGGGGTTTCTCAACCCTCTAGCTTCTTAAATATTAATAGGTACCTTCCTATTAGATTCCTATTGTCTATCGGTAATTACCAAAGACTCGTATACTTATTATAAACGGAACATCACGAACAAAATTTTTATTATTTATTTATTTAATACTTCAAGCACACTAATGTACAGAGGCGGACTTAATGCCATAGGCATTTTTTTTTTATCCGAAATATATGTCACACAGCCAAAGAGATTTAAAATACTATAGAGCGGGCATGTCAAGGAAATGTCATAGAAAAACTTTGAACCCTTGTCTCAGTAACGCCATCTAGAATAATATATGAATATTGGAGCGGCAGCGGGGCATACTACAAAAAACTCATAGACTTGTATCCAGCAGGACACACTTTTTCGGACGAAAATTTTGTTCGTGATGTCCGGTCTATAGGTATTGAATGTCTTTGCACACAGCTATCTTTTCTAATTCAATGCACACAGCTTACTCATTGAACACAATTCAATGAGTAAGCTGTGCTACCGCTCCAATATTGTTAGATTATTCTAGATGGCGTGACTGAGACATGGGATCACAGTTGTTCTATGACATTTGCCCGCATGCTATCTCTATAGCATTAATTAAATCTCTTAGGTAATTACACACTTAATCCCTAAATTGACACTCCTGCATGCGTAGCATGAACACATTGAACACCGAAGAAACGGCCTTTGTCTACAGACGAATCGGCAAAGTGACAGATTATATAGACAGGAACCTCAATCTTTCAAATTTCTTTCAATAAACCTGCCTGCGTAGCATGAACACTTAATTTATTTTCTTCCGAGACACGACAAAGACCGTTTCTTCGGTGGTCATGCTACGCGTGCTGTGTAAGCTCAGAAATATATCTTCCTTGGTAAAATTTTATGGGCTGGGTATAGTTATCGCCAATTCTCTAAGAAGGAAAAAACAAAAAGGTACATATGACTGGTAAGCTAAACAATTCGTTTCACTCACCTAAGCTGTTAGAACTTAAGAAAGCAAGCCGAAAGTCGGAGGAAAACACGAAAGTGCAATGTGTGATATATATTAACTTGAATCGTAAAACCGCTGCGTTTTAATAAACCCGCCCGATACAACTCTCATATTAAACATATTTAATGACGCAACATTGTAAAATGTCAGCTCAGCAGACAGATTTAATCAGAACGAGTCGTTTTAGATTCGGACAATAAATGAATTATTATTAAGTATACTAAATAAAGAATGAATCAAATTTAAATATTCGCAATGTTACATCACTCTAATAACTATACGTAGGTACATATTATTTATTTATTGAAACAGTGGCGATTTATATGTGTGCATTAGGATTTGAAAATACGCCCTACAAATACCCTTGGTAAAGCCTTCGCTCAAGTCTAATTATGAAATTCGTAACTTAAATAGTACGTCTAGCATTTACGCACAACTTTTCTAGGTGACCTCATTACATGTTTTTTTACTTTAATTTTAAATATGCGTGCGAAAGCATATGCTTGCGATTCCAATAGTCACTGCAGGCATGAATCACCGACATTTTATCACGTAGTGAAACGTAGCAATGATAACAAACTTCCGTGTTCAGAAGAACCTTACGAAGACTGTGGTTTTTCCAATGCGTAGCCACAGTTTACCATCTACATTAGATAATTGATAAGTGTTATTCATTGCAATATCAAAGACACTAATCACGTAAGTAACGGAGGTGTTTACTTTGTTTTAACATTTAACCTAAATACAAGAATCACGAACGGCTTTCAGGATTAAAAGTGGTCTGAGTAATCAACAGAAAACCATTAAAGGCCTGTTACAAAAAACCAGGCAAGTGCGAGTAGGACTCTCGTTTTCAGTATTCCGTCCTATGGCTGCAGCTGCCCGAATTCTTAAATCACAATTTAATATTTAATGACAAACTTAACTTTGTAGTAAAAAAAATCTTTTTTGCAAAAAATAAAACCGACTTAAAAAAAACACTAACCAGTGTAAAATAACTCTAAATTAGGAATTCTGTGGCTTTGGTGGTTTTGTCTTATTCATGATGGGCCACCGACTTCCGAATTTAGAGTTATTTTACACTGGTTAGTGTTTTTTTTAAGTCGGTTTTATTTTTTGCAAAAAAGATTTTTATTTTTCCATTTTTAGTTGTTCCCATACAAATATTTGCCATGAATTTATTTTTATATTGTTATTTGTTAACAATACATATGTCATAGTAATAGGGTTATCCACTTATCCCTAATAAATGAAACTTAACATACTTAACTGTCGAAATCTAGGTATGTTGTACACATCTGCGTACCCCTCAGAGCATACAGGCGTGATGATACGTCATGATGTTGTATAAACAATAAATATCCAAGCGATTCCAGCAATCACGACAGATTTGCCGTCTATTTTTGAAGAGTTCCATTGTATATCTCCGAAGATCAGCACCAGATCTTCACCAAATTAAAATGGGACCACCTCGGGTGTATACTCTTTCAAATAAAAAAAGAATTTTGAGAATCGGTCCACAAATGAGGGAGAAATCGCGTAACAAACACACAAAAAAAAAAAAAAAAAAAACATACCGTCGAATTGAGAACCTCCTCCTTTTTTTGAAGTCGGTTAAAAAAAAAACATACCGTCGAATTGAGAACCTCCTCCTTTTTTTGAAGTCGGTTAAAAAGAGGAAGTTCTCAATACGGATGTATTTTTTTAACCGACTTTCAAAAAAGGAGGAGGTTCTATGTTCGTGTGTACGTATTTTTTTTTTTTTTTTTATGTATGTTACCTGATTTCTCCCGCATTTGTGGACCGATTCTCGAAATTCTTTTTTTATTCGAAAGAGTATACTCCCGAGGTGGTCCCATTTTAATTTGGTGAAGATCTGGAGCTGATCTTCGGAGATATGCAACGGAACTCTTCAAAAATAGACGGCAAATCTGTCGTGATTGCTGGAATCGCTTGGATGTTTATTGTTTATACAACATCATGACGTATCATCACGCCTGGTATGCTCTGAGGGGTACGCAGATGTGTACAATATACCTAGATTTCGACAGTTAGGTATGTTAATTTTCATTTATTAGGGATAAGTGGATAACCCTATTATCATGACATGTACTGTTACAATTAACAATATATATAGCAAATATTTGTATGGGAACCACTAAAAATGGAAAAATAAAAAACTTTTTTGCAAAAAAATTAAACCGACTTCAAAAAAAAACACTAAACGGTGTAAAATAACTCTAAATTCGGAAGTCGGTGGCCCATCATGAATAAGACAAAACCACCAAAGCCACAGACTTCCTAATTTAGAGTTATTTTACACCGTTTAGTGTTTTTTTTTGAAGTCGGTTTAATTTTTTTGCAAAAAAGTTTTTTTTATGGTTTAATACCTCAGTACTCCGTCGTCTAAGGACCGATTTTCAAAATTCTTTTTTTATTTGATAGAGTATACTAGCAGTTTGGTCCCATTTGTATCAAAACTCAGATCTGATGAGAGATCCTCGAGGAATTGAGAGAACTCCTCAAAATATAGGTAACACACGTAGCGATTTTTACACTTTTAGTAACAAATCAAGCATTTTCATTTAGAAATTATCATTTTGTGAATAAAAACTGACGAAGACATGCGACGGAACTCTTCAACGCATAACATCAAATTATTCGCGATTGCTATAGTCAGATGTCTATGCAGAGTTTTTGTAATTCCATAACATAACATTACGATAGTTTTTTCCCTTTGAAGTACGGAACCCTACAAACGCAAGAAATCTTCTTCTATATTACGTCCTAGATTTCAATTTAAAGAAAGTAATAAATCATTTATTTGTATTTTAGGCATATTGGCAATAGCTGACCGGGTCAAGTGGTTTTATGAAAAGCGATGTGCGATGTTCGTTGTCATAAACCATTAAAAAATCAATCAAATTTAAATTAAAAATTAAGCTCAAAATATGAACTATAAAATGAAGGTAACAAAAGTTAAAAAGAAACTCTTTCAAATTATAAATATGATACCCCGTTTGACCCAGATACCCTACTTTAGAATGTCTACCCAGCATTTATAGCAATGAAGATATTGGATTTTTTAAAATTTTGATATTAAAGTCGACAAACATATTTATGTTGTTTCTACCTAAAATAAGGATTTGCGATAAACAGACAGACAAAGTCGCGCGCGCCGTGAGGGTTCCTGTTTATCCATTTTTATACGGAACCTTAAAACGATATTTCGGATCGTTGATACTTTCCGAGCGCGATTTTGTGAACTGCCTCGATAACAGTAATGTCTTTTGTATAGTACGAGTATGTACGTAGTAGCTAGTTGATTGTGTGAACTGTACCGTACATAGGTAAGTAGAGGCCGCCTGCCGTCGGCGAGGCGCGGGCGGTGGCGGCGCTGGGGAGAGGAATTTTGGCGGCCTTCCTGAAGAGCCTTCAGGTGACGCGACGGGCCGTCTAGACGTCTGGCGCCTACCATGTGTCGCAAGCCTTACGTGACTTCATTTTCACGTCACCTTTAATGTCGAACGAATCGAATGCAAACAATCGATTTTCTACCTGTTGTATTCGAAATATTTTTGGAGTTTTCTAAAATCTGATTATGTGTGAGAACTCGATTACGCAGTTTGTTTAACCAATTCTAATTGACTTTAACAATTACACGTTAGTACCCGTACGTGGATTCACATGGTCTTGTCATATCATTAGTCATTGTCTGTGTATATAGGAATCGTCTAATTTGGGGAAATTATGGACATGTATGATATGATAAATTTGATAAGTAAGAAACGGCTTATTGTATGCTAAATATTAGCCTTGAAAAATACTTAATCATAATTATCAAATATCCGTAGATACTAAAATTATTTAATTGCGAAGAGCAATAAATACGCAACACATAGTGTTTTGGGGTGTTGCCGTGAATACATAGTGAAATCTGAATATTCTTTAACTACTTTAGTAAATGTTAAATTTTATATCGTTACAGCCCCTTCGATTGGGATTTATTATTAAAAGTACCCATTATATCAAGAAACTCAAGTGATTTTGAAAAAATGCTTTTCAAATCATAACGTCCAGCTAACTGTAAGTAGACAGAAGGCACAATTATTTTAATAGTATCTATTCACGAAAGAAAATTACTCGGATCGTATTATATTTTATACAAAAAGTGTATGTCACGCACGAGTCTTACTTAATAATGACAAATGCAGACATCAATCAAAGTGATTATTTATCAAATTTAGTTCGTCATAAAGCTGTTAACTGAATGTGATGCCTAGAGCTATTTCTATTGATACTATTATGTTGGTAGACACATTTTTCTCAGGCAGCGGAGCGTGGCGTCTGGTCTGGCTAGATTCCATACACTGGGGGCGAAAGCGGACGCGCTGGATACTCGACAGGAAGTAGATTATTTAGACAAAGGTGGGACTAGACTACAGTTTTATTGCAGTCTGCTACTAATTCTGAGCACACGCCGAAGCGACTTTCCATAAAATGTGCAGTTAGTTTTACATATAGTTTAAATTTGAGTCAATAAGGAAATAAGAAACATAGTTTTGATATAATAGGTATGTACAAATAGGTGAGAGAAGACAACGGCGTGTATGGAAAACTATTTCCACAGACGTGGTTGTCAAATTCGGTAAAAAATGAAAGTAGGTAGTATTTTTCTTTGAATCAATAATAATTAATATCTATATACTTATTTAAAATCCAACCAAGGCAAATGTATTCTAATTTTGGAACCAATTGCTGTTTTTGAGTGAAAAACTTTCGCAGGCGTACCGTGTCGACGTCGTATTGATTGTTCTTTTTGGTGAGTGAATGTGAATGAATGAGCGCGTGTGTATCGCGGCCAGGGCCGGCTCCCGTTTCCTTGACTATTCACTCTGTTGACTGGTCACAGTGTGACCATGACACTAAACAATGAAACAACGGTTACTAACTCGAGGGAATCTGCAGTCGTTCGCGCGTACACTATTCTATTTTTAAAATATTGTTACGTACAACGTTATTCCTCTAAATTTCACTTGTTTTTCATTATTCTTTTTTATTTTTTTTAACAAAGATGAAGTAATTTCAAGTTGTGCTAGTTACACATAAATACCTAGATGGCTTTGAAATTTAATCGTAAACGTTACATTAACAGATTATATAATTTATTTTGTATTGCCGTAGCCCTATACTTAAGTAGTACAAGGAATAGGGTGAAAAATTACTCATCCTCCGTTGAAAAGGGAGGATCCTCCAGCTATGCGGGTGTTGTCTGCATGGTGAGCTACTACCCGATGGCGATGGTTGTTGTTGGCCTGTTATATATTATATGTTAAGCAGACATCACGCGGTTTCACCCACGTAGTTCCTGTTCCTGTGGGATTACAGGGATAAAAAGTAGCCTATGTCATCCGGGAATAGTGTAGCTTTCCACAAGTGCGATATTTTTTTATAATTGTATTATTAGTTCTGAAGATTACCCGCTACATACAAACTTACAAACAAATTTTACCTCTTTATAATATATGTTATGTTATTATATCGTGTGTGCTTGCACGATGTATCATCATGATCATATGACGTCAGTCGGCAAAAATGCAGTGTACCTAAGCCAAGGTCACTGAGGCTGAGGGTGATGACCAGACATGCGCGTCCGCTGTATGCTAGTGGTCAGAATAGACACTGAAGTCATCCTGGCTGGCTGTGTTAAATTTGCTCGAGTACTTAAGAAAGGGCAGATCACATCTGGAAAAGCTGCACGAAGGCAACTTTGACATCACTCGAGATCGTTAGCTTAGCGTTATGAGGAGCAGGATGGAAAATGTGACTACCTCCTGTGAAAAAGAATTATCTGATGAAGGCAGTTACCGGGCTGTTGTATTTACTTTTTGTTGCTCGGATAACTCTGCTTGCGCAATGTAGCATTTATGTGACGTCAGATGTGCCGTAATTCCCGTGCTGCGTGATAGATGTCGCTCTATACTCCTATAAAATTTCAAAACCACCAGATACCTATATATTTTTTTTGTTTTAATAAAAGACTCAGCCATAACAGTAGTAACATTCGGTAAAGTAGGTTATCAAAATTGAGATTAATTTTATATACATATCTCGTCTTAACTTGGTAGCATAAGCGAATAATTGTCAAGACTTCAGACCAAGTTTTATTACATGTGTCACCTAAAATATTGTTACGACTTCACGCTTCAACTTTATGTAAGAACATGGAAGCGTATAATCACCGTACGTTTAACAGTTCAAAACTTTTGAAGTACAATTTTGACATTAATTTTGCTCTTGGAATATGAAATTTTATTAACATACTATCTCAGCACTTACCTACTCGTGGTAAACTTTAACATGAATAATCTTAGATTAGCCATCAATTTACAAAAATGCAAATCAATATAATTATAGTACAGACGCCAGTACATCAAGCTACCCCAACTTGACGTGCTGGCGTCTGTACCAGTAGGGCTATTGCCTATCTTTTCACGGAGAGACTAACTGGCGTCCAGCAAAAGAAAGAAAGAAAAAAAAACGTAGAAACCGGTGCACTACTAGGTATCTAAGGTACAACACCAATACCGAACTCTGGTTAAACCTGTGAAATATATCAATTGAACAGTGTTTCTTCTGGAGCGAATCCATTTAAAAACATGTAAAAGACAAGCTCCAAAAAGAGTGAAAATGTGAAAGTATCTGCTGAACTACCTACCCACACCGAACTTTGATGATGACAACTGAGAATTTACAAAAAAATTATACATAATGCAATTTAAGTGGACTTCAAGTTACGGCGACTATCAGACCGGGTACGGTGCGCTTCATCACATCTCTGCGAGTGAGCATGAGGTTACCCTAGATATTTTTTTTTTTATATTATAAACCAGTGCTTAACTGCAATCCCACCTGATGGTAAGCAGTGATGCAATCAGTGATGGTGAGATATACCTACACTAAACTAGCTGTTTGACAGATAATCGTTAAACACTTTGGCCAATGATCATCATCATGACTATGAACTGTGAACTGAGATACGCAATAGCTATGCTGATAATATTTGACTGTCCTGTTGGTCTTGTAGTTAGTGACTCTGACTGCTTTGCCGGAGATCGTGGGTTCGATTCCCACCTAGTACAAATGTTTGTGTGATGAGCGCGATCATTTGTTCTGTGTCTGGGTGTAATTTATCTATACATATATATTTATCTTTATATTATTAGTATCTATACTAATAATATAAAGAGGAAAAGTTTGATTGTTTGTTTATTTGCATTCAATAGGCTCCGAACCTACTGGACCGATTTAAAAAATTCTTTCACCGTTGGAAAGCTAAATTTACCTTGAATAACATAGGCTATATTTTTATCCCCGTATTCCCATGGGAACGGAAACTCGGCGGGTGAAACCGCGTGACGTTTGCTAGTCTATAATATGTATGTATTTAGAAGTATATCAGCTGTTCACCCATAATACAAGCTCTTAGCTTAGCTTGGGACTAATGGCGCTGTGTGAAAAGTTGTGGAACATTTATTTTATTTATTTATTTTTATTTTTTATGCACAATCTTTCTCAATGTAGCCGGGTTGTTTATTTTGATTCTTGTTTACTAAAGTGCGGTTTGAAGATGCACTGTAATGCCTAGGCTAAGTTGGCCTTGTGTCGTTAACTATGTGTCGAAGTGTGCGCGTCTAGACAGGTGTGCCCGTTTCTCCGGACACCGTCGTATCGCAAGGTAATGTGAATGTTAAATTGACCGCAACGCATTATTAATGTGAAGAGCGCCTCGTTTGGCTTTAATTGTGCAATCATTTATTCTAACTGCCTACAAATGTGTTATGGTAAGTACATGAAAGTAAGTTAGCGTAACGACGGTAATGTACCTACATGATACGTACATAATCGAGTGGCTGTTTTTTTTTCATTTCTGATGTAATGATGTCTTGAATTTGTCTAGTATCGTTTTCAAGATTACAGTGGCGGTTATGTTATTATAATATGGTTATCGTTATAGATAAACCATGCTGTAAGTCATAAACTTAATTACTCGTTTCGATTCGATTCGATACCATTCTAATAATATGATTTAATTATTTAATTAAATGACCGCGGTGATGAACCAAAAAGCGCAGTCGTGGCAAAGCGGCCATGGGCAAATTTTGTACTAGACATAGGTATAAAAGGCACTTCCAGTCTAAACGAATCTAAATGAAAATAGCCCTACAAATGTCTACTACCAGTTTCTACATGAAGCGACAGTCTTCATCTCATTCAGTAGATATTTTGTAGATAGAGACGTTGTGAAGATCAGACGTCCCCCACATATTCTCTGGGTTGATAGGTAAAACAAGACTTTTGTAAGATTAAGGCCCAAAAGTCTGATCACAGGTCAGACTTTTGGGCCTCAGACCGTAAGTCAGTTTGACAGACGCGACCAACCAAGGGCGTAACGTGCATTCTGACGAACGTAGGGTTTCGATAAGTAGGTAATGGATCACCCATCCATTACTCCAGACCTCGGTTAGTGATAGAGGCTGTTATTACTTAACTCCGAGGCCCTATGCCTAATTTACAATCAATTTTTTCAATCCAAGGAATCCTATTGTATTTGCATTTGTAGCAAAGCTATGCAACCTCACTAAATGGCTTAAACTATCGAGTTATAAAGAGTAACCCTAGTTCGAATGTTTTATTTTTTATGAGACAAACACTAAAGTACTACTTACTATGTCTTAACTTCACCACACACACCTAATGATGGATAAAGTCTTAAATTGATCTAAGTCTTAAATATAAGAAATAAGCACGTCATTATGAGTTTTTATTTTTAAATTGTCCATTGTGTTTACGTCACACATTCGTGCTAGGCACTGTTGTGGAATTGACGTAGCTTATAGCCATAACATTGGTACTTGGAATGACAGCAAATAACTCTGACCAAACTGAACGGAAGTAAACATTCTTCACGCCCAAGTGTTTACAGGAGGTCGTTTCCACAATACGAAATAGCTTCGTAAAACTCGGTGAGAATGCATCCTTCTTCCAATGTCTACCAAAATAGGTAAAACAATGCACTGTAAGCCTTGGAACCTTTAGGAATACTTCATAAATAGTTTGTTATAGGTTAAAAACGAATTCATGCATTTAAATGTACAATTATAAGGAGATATAGACAGCCGTTGGCTGACAGGCGATTCTGAAGTAATTCAGTCTATACTAATAAATGAAATGAAAGTGTTTGTAAGTCCTGTTAAAATAATAGCTTTTTACTAAATGATTATGAAAGTAATAAACGGTACATAATATAGGTACGGTAGTTAATACCATAAAACAAATTTATCTTTTCTTTCGGTCTGTCTGTTTGTTTGGGGTAATTGCCAAAATGGCTAGGCCAGTTTTAACGGCAGTTTCATTGTCGGATAACTGATGCTAAAGGGAGTTTCATTCAACAGACGTGCTTTAGAACCAGGATTCCTTGCCGCAATATTAACGAAGCAATGCGTCTTTGACTTGAATTAGATTTTAATTTAACTCACCAGTAGAAATGTTTATATTTACGGAACAATACTCAAACAACCAAGTGGAAAATTCTAACCTATTCAGTTTGTTATTAAGTGACTAATAGACGCAGACATGCTAATTTTATAATTACTTATTACTTTAAGTACATTAATTGTAGATTTTAGTACCAATAGGTTAAAATTACAAGTTCGTAAGCGCCAGTGTTTATTTAATACGAGTTATTTTGTTTACATATAAGCAAAGTTTATACGCTGATGATTTTACTATTCAACATTGTCTGCACATTGTTACGTGTTTATAATTGGATAGGTATGACGGTATCAACTATTTTACACGTGTAAGGTACTGTTCCTATTTAAACATTAAGTATGACAGCACAATATTTATAAAATAAATGGACATTACTCTTAATATTTTTCTTAACTACTGTCTCTTTTTTTTTTTCTTTGAGGAAACCGGCATGTCTTAGAACCAAAAATTCGAAGACATGTGACATCTACCAATTCGCACTGGGCCCGCGTGGTAGATTATAGCCCATACGCAAAATATGCGCTTTGACGTGGAGTTGCGGATTCTAGCCCGGAATCTTTAATCTTTTTTTTTACTGTCTCTTTCATGTGTACACTAAAGACTTTCGTTTTTCGACAGTGAGATAATTTGTTTCAATTAGACCATTAGAAAAGGAAATTTTAAACGTCAAAAGTGTTTATAAGTGGATATATCGTGACTCTAATATTTTGTGTACACTAACGATGTCTTGTTATTATCACAATAGGATCAAATAAAACAAATAATTGCTCTCTTCTCAAAAGGTAACAATACCATGACCATATACATTCCGCTATTCATCTTTTGTGAGCGACTGGTGCCTGAAAAAGATATCGTCTTATGTATACCTATTCTACAGGGACCTATAATATAGATCCCTCATTAGAGTATTTTTTGTAAGTTACAGACTGCCGATCTAAGGTTAGCGACTTATCAATAGGTACAAATCAAAGACATTTTATACAGGGTGTAACGGAAAGGGTATATACATACGAACAGGGTGAATAGAGTATTTAATAACGAGTCTTTCCTCAAATTTTCAGCTCCCAACTAATAACTTTGAAACTTCACGATATTATTTAATATCGACAGTTTATTAAATGCAAAATCATAACAAACGTGTCACCGCACTATGAGGGTCATAATCCTGTCCGGCAAGGTTCAAGTATATCTATCTCGGGTTCTGCGCGCCTAGTACAGACCTATCGGGCTCTGCCTAACCGACGAAGGCGCGACGGCGCGGGCGGGCTCAACTTTACAATTATGTATGTATATGTATAAAAACGTTGCCATGTCGTTTCTTATCACCAAGAGAATCCGTGCCCTTCGGATGTATATACCCTTTCCGTTACACCCTGTATAAGCGGGATCTCACGAACAAAATTGTATCCGATATTTATGTCCTAGTGGACACAAATCAATTAGTCTAGTATAGTACACTCCGCTGCCGCTTCGCTTCTGCTACATTAAGTTAAATTGCGTAACTGTTAATGTTGGCGACTAGATAAAGATACTGGTGTGTGCTAGCTATCATGTAGCAAATTATTTAATTTAAATGATTAAGTTTATTAATTACCAATGCTGTTTAAACTGTTCTTCTAACATACCAGACAGACGTGTTGCTGGGGAGTTTGTTCCCCCACTTCTTCTTCCCAGCAAAAACACTAGGAAGTGGCGATGGGCGGGCGTTTTGGGGGACTGTCTTATGTAATTTTTGACGTTCAAAAAGTGCTGATCCTTAGCCTAATTTAGATAAATTACTTTTGATTTTGATTTTTGACTGGCTGGGTTGCCACCTTTTATAAGAACTATTTTATATTTTGAATGGTTGTTCCATTTTTTTGTGACTTTTGTCTGGTTGTCAAGTGTCAGTGATCCATTGCTTTGTACATAGTTTGTTCTGGTATTAAATAGGAATTATAACATACTAACAGTGTTTCTACCATCTCCAACCCATCCTAAATAACTACAGTCCACATTGCTCATCAACAGTTAAGTACAGACGCCAGCACGTCAAGTTACTCCAATGTGTCAAATTTCTTTGATCGTTTTTCAACTTTATGGTAAACAGAATAAGGTTCATATTCAATTGGGAAAATTTGACACATTGGGGTAACTTGATGTGCTGGCGTCTGTACATGGGATCACAGTTTTTCTATGACATTTCGCAAGTCCTCTCAATAGTCTCTTAAATCTCTTTGGTACCAATTTACATTACCTACGTAGATAAATTACTTAGGTAACTACTGTGAATCGAAACATAGAGCATGTTATTTCCAGGGGCAACGTCTCCTCCAGGGTTACCAGACACCTCAATTACGTTTCTATTTTTTTTCCTCGGTCGTCTGCCAAACCGGTTTCTAGCGAAGGGAGCCACCCTCCTTAATTAACATTGTCCCAATTTATGAGCGCGTGCCCCATTTTTACTTCCAAGCTACTGTTAAAAGATCAAAAGACCCTCCGTCTTTTGATCTTTTTTTAGATTGAAAACCCCAATGTTGTCTTTTACTTAGATTGCATTATTTGATCCCTTTATTTGATTTCGTACCGAGGCCTTTATTTAATAACGAACTTCGTGACTTCGGTAGGTAAAAATAAATAAACCAATGTTTGATTATATACCTAATAATATTGCCATTATTTATGATGAGTAAACAAATTCTAAATTTAAATTCAAACTTTTTGCAGAGTCACTAAGGTCTGCATAAATTATGAAGATCGTAATCTCAACCAGCCTTTGCAGAGTTGATATAACTTTGATATAACGTCAAGACCACTAAAGTTCTTTATAGTTTGCAACAAACATGAGCAAACATGCAAATAATGTAGCCATATTGGTAACTAGGAATAAATAAAGAGTCGAGATCGTAATTTCGCACTATCATGCTGAATATAACAATGTACCTCCTGCTAACGGCAGACATGAAGCAGACAGTCTAGCTCTACAATAACTGTTTGCAATGTGAAAGTTGAAAGAAATCTGTAAAAATCGCTTTAATACCTCACAATATAACTCTGAACCGCAGCTAATACTACTTAATTGGTATAGAACATTTAACATTATAGAGTTGCAAGAGTTGGATGCATCATTTTGTGTTTTATTTTTTTAAGTTATAAATGCAAAATGTCAAATAGGTAGATGATTTTTAAATCTTTTTAAATCTTTTCGTTTACTAAATTTTAGTTAACATAGTTTTATAAATGCCGTGGAACTCTGTTATTGGTTTAAGTGATAGTTGTCACCATTTCACTATGAATGTGCAGCGTGTGTAGACTTCACTTTTATATGTTAGTGTGCATTGATATTGAGGTGGACCCTCTTTACTCATGTAACGTAATAAATAAACTGTTGAGTTTCCTAAAATAAATAAATAAAATAAAATAAAATATTGATTAAGCTGTTCAAAGTTTGCGAACACGAGGTGATTTAAGCAATGAAATACAGATACGATCACTGTGGCGACATCTTCTTATCGTAGCAGCAGAGCGGTCTCCACGATTGCTAAAAAACAAAGAGTTCGAATTAGAACCTTGAACTTTGAACCTATTAGGTTATTACCAATATTAATCAAATTTCGTAAAGAGACAATAGAGGACTATTCCAGTTAACAACACAGAGGAGACTGTTGAGATCTGGAACACGTCTCATGTCGTGTACCGCATTTGTAAAGTAATTTACGAGTGGCGGCTAAGTTGTAAGAGCAAAATTACTCCATTGTCACACATAAGTAATATATATGTGCGCCCTACATTCCCGCACATGCATGCTTTGTTAAATAATTCTGTATATAAAACTGATGAACCAAAGCGCTTGAATTTGGTTCAGCTTTAGATGAACGTTTCATTAAAATGTCCATATTAGATTGTGCTTAAGCATTCATCAGTGCAGCGCTGTCAAGGGTTACAACACTATGAGTTATTATCAGACCACGTACGCATAAGCCAACGCTGTCTCGCAACCTCGCCCCTACAAATACCCTGATTACGGGCTCAATTTTGCGTTCAAGTCTGACGAAATGCAGTCGTAAATAAACGACACGATCCTGAATTTCCGTAAGGAAAAAGTAGCATTTAACCTCAACACACTCGTAGTCGACTAACCTTATTCGATCCAAAAATAGCTAATTGACACGCATTGTTCCATTCTTCTGCGTATGCGGTATGTGTGTCTATGTACTTGATGTCTGGTAACTAGGTGTGTCAGAGATAACGTATAAATAAGATAAGCAGCAGACATTCTCTGAGCGCTATCGTCGTTTTGTACAAACAGTTGTAAACGAACCCAAAACAATATGAATGTTTGCCTAGACTGAAAGCGATATTACACTGCCAGCCGAACTAAAGCGGCCAGTCTTTAGATGTTTACTAAACGTTCAAAGTGAACGGCTCATTGGATTTACATTACGTTACCTGCTCAATGTATATTGAAATTCATTGAGCATTCCGTGAAAGGAATTGCGTACTAATACGATGCATCCGTGTAACGTGTTTAATGCTCAATAAAGTGTATCATGCGTGGACTTGCACACATCTAATTAACGCATATTTGCTCGCTTTAGGAATGAAACGTACTATCAAGGGAAACATTGCCACATGACTAACTCCTATATTTGAATCTGAGTGATAATCGAGTTACTCGTCCATGACCATAAAACTAAGGATTCATAAGCAATTGAAAGTTGGGCTATTCTGTAATATACTTCAATATAATCAAAATCGGTCGGTATTGTTGAAGCGGTCACCTGAATTACAGATGGTCATCTCAACGACCTCCACGTTTATCGAGTCGTGTAACAACTTTACTCATTACTGATTCGTCTATTGACTCGACAATGACTTCCAGTACACCCGCACGGGTTCATTCATTATTGCACCAACAAATTGTTATTTGTTTTACTAACAGACGTAACACAGAACTCGAAATAAAGTTTTAAGATTATGTACCTACGTATGCTTTAATGGTACGTTTGGCTTGTTACATTCGTTTGTTAGAGAACTTTCATAAAAGAGTTCGTGTAGATATGTCTGCTTATGAATGAATGTTTCTTTGTACTATAGTGGGCATTATCAAACCACAGCTGTTTACTACGGCGCCGGCGGTACCATATGCCTATGTGTGACGGTGAGCCCGGGTAGATCGATGGAACATCTGTTTGCTACATACATAGTGCGTCGCCCACCACGCGCATTCTGATGGTAATGTGGTGCATGTGCAGCCCGGGATGTGCAGCGTCGGCAGTGGGCCGGAGCAGGGTGACCGGTGACCGCTCCGGCGTGCCGGGTGCCATATTCGGTCAGTGCACATTGTTGTTTACCGGCGCGGTATCGCGAGGCCGCGTGACGTAGCGTCTAGACGGGCGCCTGCCCCGCGCCCTCCGCCCCGCGCCGCGCCCCCCCGCGCCTCACGTCTGCTACCCGACAGCTATGCACTGACTGTTTCGATCAGCTTATCTTTTCAAACGGTATTGCTGCACTGTGCCGATGCACTCGACGATAAAGATCGACGGTGGCCATAGACGACACATGACACCCCTCTACCACGACACGCTCAGTGTGGTGACGTGTCGGCGGTCGAGCCGCGGAGGGACCATGAGACATCACATATAAATAGATACACATGCAATGAAAGGTCAAGAGTGAAACGTGTAGGTATAAGTAGATTTACTCTTACTGTTTACCATCACTCGTCCAACCATCTGGTATTAACGACAACAATAGACAGTCATCTTCACTGACATTCACAGTAATGGGACTCATTCGACATTGACAATACGCACATTATTCAGTTAGTACAACACTCTTAAAATACTGATTACTAACTACAACTTAAGTAGTAGATACATATCTACTAAGGAAGGAATCATTCATAATTAAAAGTATAGGTAATTATATCTTCGTTGCAACATTCTAACGATGATAGAGCAGCCAAAACCACGCTACATCTAGGTAGGCAACTACAATCGGTTTCGGTTTCATTTGGCATCTAAAGTAAGAGAAAGAGACATTAGTATGAATTGAAACTATGTAAATGGTGGCTAGTCTTCATAATCATTACACAAAGAGCAATGATATTATAAGTAAAAAGGTGAATGCTTGTAACCTATCTAAGGTTATAAGCATTTGTATAATAACGCCACCATGTCGGTCCAAGTACAGGAACAGAGTTCCAGGGCGATCCTTTTGAAAAGAGGCGTAAGACAGGGAGACGTGATATCTCCGAAACTGTTTACGGCCACTTTGGAGAACGCCTTCAAGCTCCTGGTATGGAAAGGATTCGGCATCAATATAAATGGCGAATACATCACTCACCTCCGGTTTGCCGACGATATTGTAGTCATGGCAGAATCGATGGAAGACCTCAACACGATGCTTGAAGACAAAGGTAATGTGTAATGCCCATGTTGTACCCACCCCAATATCTATTGAGAGCTCGGTTCTTGAAGTTGTTGACTCGTACGTCTACCTAGAACAAGTAGTCCAGTTAGGTATGTCTGACTTCAAGAAAGAGGTCAGTCGCCGAATCCAACTCGGCTGGGCAGCGTTCGGAAAATTGCGTAATATCTTCTCGTCCTCGTCTTCGTGTCTCAAGTCGAAGGTTTACGACCAGTGTCTGTTGCCAGTGATGACTATGGCACTGAAACGTGGTCCCTCACTATGGGCCTTATGAGTCTCTTCTAACTCCTAATGACTCGGTGTGCACTTTACAACGTGTACAGAAATGATCGGATCTGACACGTATAACGCCCCCTTTTTTATCCAAAATGATTTAAGATAATTATGTGTGCCCACGGACTAAACGAAAATTTTATACAATATTCAATAACAACTTTATATATAAAACCTACAGGTGCATTGCCAATACCTATAAGTAAAGTCTTGTTTAACCATAAAAAAGTTGCAAAGAAACCAGACGGATTTTTTTATTAAAAACAGTAGCGGTCAGAAGCGGACGCTGTATCATGTGTTTGTTGGACACAGTATAAATAACATATAACATAGCAATTAACAAGTCATATGATTAGGATCAGACTCAAACGGGCAAAAAATAACCACTTGTTCAGTGGTAACTGATTTACGGTGAGATAGGTTTAAAGATGGAGAGGAAACAGGTGATTAAGTACTGCAAATAGAAATCAATGAAGCCGATACATTTCATAGATTCTGATGTAAATGCAGTCGTATGTAGCCTCGTTAAAATATTATATGTTCGTGATAAACAACATTTCACGTTCATGAATCAGTCAAAACAGGCGAGTTTTATTACATTACACCATTGTAGTATTGTCGGAAGTGCGGCAGACGAACGTAGCGTGTTCGATGTCAAGGCGAAATGTTGTTGGGTTTTCCATTTACATAATTATCTGCTGCAGTTAGTATAGAAGTTGAGAAATGTAATGTGGAATCGGCTCACTTGGGACTATTTTTTCCTTAGACATAATAAAGATGAGTTCATGGTGAGTTAATACAGTATTGACACCATGATAAGAAACATAACTGGGTGATTCTACGGTATTTGAGTATTTTGTGTCCCCAAAGAAAAAATCATCTGTTTAATTTAATATTAATAATTCAACTACTTGGCATTATTTTGCCTAAGTAATGACAAGGGCCAGAAGATATTTCTATTTTTTTTTCATTTTATAGGCTCCAGGGGAAAATGTGTTATCAGGGGAGAGACACTATTGGCAGAGTAGTGACAAATTATAGCAGGAAAGTGACAGGCTACTAAGTATTATCTAAGGAATTTTAATAATACTGTATAAAATGAATAAATAATAGCTTTATCGTTATATTTTTAATGAATAGAATTTAATCAGCCTTAACAGTTGAAACATATTCACAATATTAAGTTCTTAAAAAATTAAGTTTCGATCACCATCAAATAATTTACATATGAAAAAAATAATAAAACAATAATAATATCTAATTATAATATAATATATATATTAATGCATATCACTCTCGTCTGTGAATTAAACAAAATTAGTAATTTTTCCTATTAAATAATCACAACACTTACTGTTCAACAGTTTTTAATAATTAAATACTCGAAAAAGTGTAATTTCACATTTAAGGCTTACCTAAATAGTAAAATGATACACCTATGAGAGGTTATCTTAGCAAGTAAACTTAAAAATCATTATTATAAATGTAAACTTCCATTTTAAGAAAGAACTGAATCAATAATTTCGGTTAAACTAAGTATTTTCTACTTATATACTAAACAATAAATAATTAACTTTTTGAGCACATCAACCAGCTCTAAAAAAATGTAGAATACTGTATTACTCATCATAAGTAAACTGGCAAAAAAGAGTAGCACCTTCAATAGATTTCTTTAAATAAAGTAAAATAAAAATCTCTCCTTCTTCGTCATCAAATTCAGACTTGCATACGGCAGCATAACTATATTTTTTATCACTTATCTGGTATTCCACAAGTATAAAATCACAGGTATCACTAACATATGAATGATAGAACTTTAAAAAAAAATCTCTGGTAAAGTTGTCCATTGTAGCAAGGTTTGTCTACATGCCCATCTGATACCATGTCCGGTTTCAAGATAATTCCAAGTAAAATCAGAAAAAAATCAGCCCATTCCCTTTCAGTCGTGTTTAATCCACTTAATTTATCCCATTTCTCCTTTTTGAAAATTTTGCTTTTCTTTCGCTTGTAATTCTGTATTTTTAATCAGATTGTTTTTAATTTTTTGGTAGCGTATTTTTTCTGCTTGGATCTGGTTTTTTAGCCTCTCATCCCTTGTTTGCTTCTTTATCATGTTTGACATGATATCTGCGTAACTAGAACAAATGAAATAAACCGTTTTGAATAGTAAATATTTACAAAAAAAAAAATTGTCACTGCCCCTGCATGGTATGATTTTCCCCTGGCATAGAAACTGGCAGAGAAGTGACGCCAGAGAAGTGACAAAATTGGACATAATCTCCCAAAAGTAATACCGCATGTTTTTCTGACCACATTTTACACAATAAATGTCATCTACACACACTAAACATTGCACTGTGCAAATTCACAATTATTTAACGATGAAATATAAAAAGATATACTTACCAAGGGAAATACTGGAACTACTGGCACAAGCACGTTCTCAGACAATGAATTGAAAACTGACGCCACATTGTTTTAGTTGTGCTCAACACTGTTAGCTTGCATTTAACTTCACACTGTCCCACGCGCGTTGTTTATGGTCAAAAATATACTTTAGCACTTTTAGGTGAAAATCACAGTCTTTCAATTTCGCCAGGTGAAGTGACGCTTTTAGCAAGTGACGTGAAAATAAGATTTTTTTAAATTATATAATAAACTCTTTTGCAATGTATTGTTATAACATATGTTTCAAAGTTATATTAGCTATAACGCAATATTAAAATAAAACACAATGCCATAAATATTAAAAGTATTAGGCCATAAAAATGAAAAAAATGCAGTAATGGGGTAGGCCAGGGGAGTATACATTTGTTACTATTTTATAATGTTAATGTGTAAAATTAAACCACTATCGTGAATTGACTAAGTGGTCCAAATGAAAGAAGTTATACTTTATTGCATAAGCACACATTAACGGCAATGTAATTAGTTTAACATAAAAAAAATCTAATGGCCGTTGGAATTCAAATAGCGTAGAATCACCCTATATTTTTCTCATATCAAACAAATTACTTTATGTGACACGTGTGTAGTCACCCTAACGTCTCTAAATCGAGGTCTTTGATCTGTTATATTTTATGACGCCAAGATGTTATGTGAAGTCTAGACACGTTACAAAGTCTAGGACATAGACAAGCGACGTAATTGAATAAATACTAAGCGACTTTGTGCTTTGAGTCTGAACATCGACAATAGACACTCCGGGTAAAATTCCCGTAATGTCAACAAAAGCGTTAGAAGAAACATGTTAAATTGTTGATCTAAGAAGAATTCCTGATCTATGGTTTTGCTTATATTTGCTTGTTATGATGGGAATAAAACAAAAGAAGTATACAGGAGACAGTAGGTCCATATTAAAAATCACTTTTAAAAAGTGGCTTGAAAAATATTAATTTAATACTCCTTCGGAAGAACTTGGTAAACCGCAAACAACTCGTTAGTACTGAAAATCGCAACATCGATAATCTCATCGATGTCGTCTTACTAATATTTGAGACGGAAAGTTAAAGAAAAGGCAGCCTGCTTGATGGGAACCTAGTAATAAATTCCAAAAGGCCATAAGTGTTAGCAAGGTTACTTTCAATAATTATAACTTGAGAGTTTCCATTTTTCTACCAGTTTGTAACAGCGCCCCACTCCACTGGGGCCTTCTTGCAAAAGCTTTATTCAGAACTAGGTCGACATTTTTAAATTAAATGACTCAATTATGTTGTCCAAAAGTTTGCAGTATTTCTGCTTTTTAAAAAGATATTTAGAGCTAAAGTTTGCTTATCTGAGAACGTACTTTCTGCTAACTTTCTAGACTTTTACTAAACAATACACGATCGCAGAGAAAAGGACGTGAAATACTTTAAAACGTAAAGCTGGGTTTGAGAAAGTTTTTTTTTGAAACCTTAGAAAACATGTCATGATGGCCTAGACCCTAGAGGTTAAGATGCCTACCTCTAATGGACTAGGTTGTGCTTCAAATATGGGCAAGTACCAACGTGTTTTATTTTAATTCATAATATGTACTTTCTAAGTTCATCTTGGACATCATTGATTTCGGTGAAGGAAAGTATCGTAAGGAAAGCTGGACTTTTAGTTAAGATAAGTTGGAAATCGCTAATCCGCCTTGAACACGCGTGGTGCAGATCAATGCCTTCTCTGTATGAGAAGAGGCCTTTGCCCTGCAGTGCACACAAGTATTTATTCGAAAACACCAAACATGATTTTTTTTTTTACATTTGCTGAAACTGTAGCGAAGGCTCGCCTTCATCCGACATGTGCTGTCAAAAACATTCCACCCGTTGTTTGCCACCAGACATGACCAATATTTTTTCGCATATCATTTATACAAGACTACAATTTCGAGCTCTCCATTCATTTTAATTTTCGTTAAATGAATTAAAACACTATTGTGAAACTAAGCACAATACTTGTAATAGAATTGGGTCCTGGGTTGGCAAAATCTAATAGGTTTTTCCATCAGGAATTTACCAGCCTGTAGTATTACTCAATTATAATACTTTAATATAAACTGGGACATACCCAGCATATTGATACGCTATCTGACTCACCATGACCAACGATTTTAATATACATGTCCCAATAAATTTAGGTTTATTACATAAGCAAGTATCCATTGCGGAGAGTCCTCTTATAACCCTACATTTAGGTCATTGACCCGGGCCACGTATGTATAAGTAAATCAAGTAGGTAGGTTGTCATCTGTTCCTTATGTAACGTGCTGATTGAAACCTGTACCTAGGGTATTAAAATCTTCTATTATCGCAAGTTGTACAGCTTTGCTTTGAAGAAATTGGTTCCACCGTACCTATGTTTTGTTTTTCGTGAAAGTTTATGGTATACCGATGGAACATACATCCACATTTTGTCAGTTTTGTTTAAGTCCTATGTGTATGGAGGGGAGTCTTTAACCGGGCACAAATAAAGACTCCGGGCTGGTTCTGAGAAAACCCAGTAACAATTGTCTGACCCGATAATCGAACCCAAATACCTTATGCTTAAGAACCGAGCTTGCAACCTAAATTTATTATCAGCTTGTAATCTTATTTTTTTAAATGAGGCTTTTGTCCACAATGGCATATCAGCCTCAGCTGTCAAATGTTGGGTTTTGACAGATTCTGCATTCAGAAAGTAAATAAAGCAAATCTATCGACAAACTAACTTTTATTTTCTTGAAATCTGTTACCAAACTATTCGTCAGTAGATTGTAATATAAAGTAGAAGGAAATGAAACGAGAAAAATGTAATTGTTATCACATGTGCTTACTATCACAAGTATTACGCAGATCTATGTAAGATAGTGCAGATAACTATTTTGCTATACTTAATTCACATACGCATGTTCTACAATAGTAGATCTTAGTTTTCTTTAGTGGTAGGTATAAAATAGACACGTGACAGTCACCTTGGTGTTTCAGCTCTTTATTTCGGTGTACGTTTTGTAAAAAAAAACCAAAGTAAAAGCTCGATGGTGAATCAGAATCAGAACTCATTTATTCTTCTACTTTTAACATGAAATTTTGCTTAGAATGAATCTCATTTTATAAAAACGTGTTTCATTTTGTCCGCGTAATGGGAGCTTTTGGAAATCATCCATCCTAGTTATCATATTGCTTGTTTTTAAATGTTAAATAAGCTTGTTGGTACTGATTGATTACTGCTTCGTTGTTTCAGTGGTCGCAATCTACTGCTGAACAAGAGGTCCCGGGTTCTATCCCCACGTTCGGGCAAAAGTTATTGAATTTTTCCATCTGGAATTTCTCTGTAGCTGCCCAGAGTCAGAATTAGTGCCAGATTGACGATAATAGGCTCACTTCCTCTCCCCCTATTGCATGGAACGGAAACATAACCAGTAAAATGTGAGTGACATACAGCTACACATCTACCTAACGCTTAAACGAATAAAGGCGTGATGTTATGTTTTTAAAAAGCTCGTTTTAAAGTACTTACTAAAATGGTGTGTCACAGCTGCATTTTTCGGGAAATGCTGAAAAAAAACATTTAAAAATCACTTGGGTTTCAATGAAATAATTGGCATTCAAATTATTTCCCTTCAACAATATTTTACTTAAATAATACGGTTCATGAGGTGGTGGTGAGGTGACCATCGATATGTTATGTTAGCAATGCGTAATTTAAAATAAATTTGTGGAAATAAATATAAAACTTAAGGTACCTGACCTTCTGTTCCTTTGACATTACCTAATGCAGCACCTATATACGTGCAGTGGCCAGCACATCAAGCTGCCCCAATGTGCCAAAATTCTTTGATAGTTTTTCAACTTTAAAACAAGTAGAATAAGGTTCATGTTCAATTGGAAAAAAGAGCTGAAAAAAGAGCTTTAGGGTGGCTTGGTGAGCTGGCATCTGTACAATTGAGTGGAAAATTTAGTTATTGGTAAAGTCTTCCTATTAGTAGACACAATTAGTAAATGTTTTCACTTTAGTCAATATCGCACGTTGTCGGGATGAACAGTACTATTTTATTCTCACGTAAGTAGTAGTGCCTACAATGCTCAAAATATTTTAGCTCTCATTGTACAAACGAAATGACCTAGACAGAGTTATCACGTCTGTCTGGCGCATAATTGTCTGCCATGTAATTAAACTCTGGCTATGAAACTGTACCTAGCTAATTCTGATCTGCCGGAGCTGCCGCTTGGCGTCGCCACTCGCTGCGGGAATTCCGATCCATTCATTTATTGTTGAGATTAGTTATGTAAAATGCATTGCTAGACCCACAGGTATTTCATTTAATTAATATAATGATAGGTAAGCAAGGTGCAACCCATAATTTGGAAGCGAATTGTCTACAACAAAGAACGCAAAAAATGCGCTTAATTGGATGGTAAGCGTTAATTGTTATGAATTTCCAACACTTTGGTTTTACGAACTAAATAATGTCATAATTTTGAGTTCGGATAAGTTAAAATAATGATAGGTACTTAGCAATACCAGCGGTATAAGGCAACTAAAAAGTGCAATTAAGAACTTTCAATCAACGTCCTACATCTAACTATATAGCTTATGATAATCAATGAAATGGATTAGAGTTACATTATTAAACTTATTAATTATTGTATATAATATATCAATCCGTATACTGGTCAGTAATACTTGTAATTACACATCAATTTCATATGATGTCGCATGGGCCCGACCCATCAATTGATTAAATCATTTAGTTCAATCAATAGCACTAATGTTATTAGTTGTCAATAGAATATTATGTCAGCGTCTAAATTAATGTTGTATATCAAATCGATATTGATGTACCATGTATTTACTTCAGTATATTCTACCATACATATATGTGATTTATTTACCCTATCATATCTTGCTTGTAACTAGGTAGTTTAAGTTTTTTTCTTCTCATCATCAGTACCTTTTTTATCAATAAACAATTGATTTTATTATTTATTTTTAATTTGCTTTTAGCTCTCGGAACTCTTGGGTTCCGGTCCTTTGAAAGGCGTACGAGGGGCCTAAGCCAACTTGCAGAGGCTTATTGTCGTCTTTAACGAAATGAGACACCAACCGCAGATATTCCCTGTATGCACTATACACACACAGACTATGGTAACAAAAATATTGGACTATAAGCAAAGGTGTCTAAAATGGACTGGACACCTAAAACTATGAAGCACTATGGCCCCTGCCTTACCAATGTTATATACACTGATTAAATGGCAGGGGGTGACTTGCACACTCAATAATGGCCTCTAAAGCGGCCGCTAGCACGTAGTGACGTAATGACAAGAGGGCAACATGTCCTGCCTGAGGTGCTAAAGGAGTGTCGCGGCATTCCGCGGCTATCAGGACAACCTGAAAGTACGGTCAAGATCCCTACCAGCACCTTACTGGAATGCTCACGTTTGCTCTTGCGAATCTCCACTCTAACCGGCCAACTTAGGCAAGAAAGAGGTGGGAACTCCGTTCCTCATCAGAGTTCACTCTGGCCGGCCAATTAAGACAAACCAGAGTCGAGTAACAAAACTTCTACCGGGAGATCAGGTCCGCTACTGCCCAACAGCTTGCCACAAGCTGCCCTGCGGGGTTATTATTATTATATTACCCAGTTAAGCGTATTATAGTTTGATGAACTAAAAATCCGTGTAAGTTTCACTGCTTATTAAGATTTCCATCTGAAATTTCTCAGTAGCTGCCCGAAGACTGGATCTGTGCTTATTTGATGGCAATAGTCTAAGGAACTATTGCCATCAATCGCAAGTAAGACTAACAAATGCTGCTGTACTACAACACAGTACTGAGTACATATTTAATGTTATGTCCTGTTCTAACTTCAATATTGATAAGAAATCTTACTTGCAATGTAAGTAGGCTGTGGTATTTTCTATCGGTAAAAATTACAAATTTTCGTACACGCGGCTACACATCAAGCTATGCATTTTCCGTAACAGCTGATCTCGCATGATATAAGATTTCCGTACAATGCGAGGTCAGTGTAAACTGGAAATGTATAGCTTGATGAATAGCCGTGTGTACACACTTTCATCCCTTGTCCTTAAAAATCCTTCCACGTGCTCATCTTTGTACTATGCGGACGTATTAGCATTAGTATTTTTTAACTTTATTGTTCCCTAAACACTTTTGTTTAACATTGACAGATACATTGAAAATATATTTTCACTGAAACCGACAGCGGGCATAGTCATGTGTAAATGTTACCAATACATACGAATAACAGCAAAATTTTCATTTCATTTTAGACAATAATGATGTATAGAGGGTACATTGTGCGGTCACGATATTCCTGTGGATACGTTGCACTCGGTTGCCGGATTATCGATTTTGTCTCGAACGAGTGCAGGTACAACCCTAGAGCAGTAGATGGATGTTTATCGACATGGAATAAATGTAGTGGACAATTCGTAAGCGATTGTTTTAAAACATAGGACCATATATAAGCTCAGGTGGGATGATGAGTTGGAGTTAACGTTCAAGAAACACATGGATGTCTAGATAGGAGCTTTATTCTAGTGGTATTAGAGGCGTCAAAGAGCAGTAGTCCTGTGTTAAATCGTTATGGTACAGAAGAAGGCCGCTGAGTTGGATCGGGAAGCAGGCAAACCCACTTACGAAGTGCCTGCCAGCCCGTCCTAATCTACGGCTACAACCGGTCGAGACCACTCCGTAATAACTTGAGTGAAGTGAACAGTCAATGCATTACTATGGAGTCAGCTCATTTCCCTTCAGTTCACCTACATATTCATCATGAAATCACTGTCAAGACTGTCAGGAAAGCTTGTATGATTACGGATGCCCAAAGAATGAACTATCAGTATGAACCCTCTCGAAATGATCGCCGCCCGCTAGTAGGTAAGTGACAAAGGGTGGGCCTTTTTGAGGGACTGTTCCATGCAGTTTTGACGTTCGAAAAGTGCAGTTGCTCAGCCTAAATTAAATAGGTAAATTGATTGTGGTTTTGCACAAAGCAAGATGGTCAGTCGACCCTCGATTAATCGTTTCCGCGTAACTCAGACCGATTCGCGTTTTATATCTGTCTGACATTTTTAAACAAAAATATCACGTAGGTAAGTTCTATTGTATCTTTCACATTGTTTTTATTTATTTCATAAGATCGGGACCCAAAAGATAACTTGAAGATAAAAAATATTTCAGCCAACTTGATGTGATAACGTTATCTTACGCTACGTTCTAAAAGACAGCCTTATCTGAAATCAATACATCAGTCAATAAAACATCAAAAAGATAATAGAGGCACTAAGTATGAAAATATTGAAAAGTTGTCTTGACTTACCCTAATAGATCCTCATAAGTTTTGAAGCACCTTCAAGATTATGCCAATTACGATGGATTCCGACTGATTTTCGTCATAATTATGTAACCCTAGCACGGATTGATATAGCATACTTAATGCCAATTCGAAAATTGTAAAACTTAAGATACCTACAACTACCCTGCAGTATTTAGGTTTAAATGAATTACAAATTGGATTTAATTAAATAGATATTAATAAAGTTTTAAAACTAACTTAAAAATAATATTTAAAAAATGCGTATTTTCTCGACTTAAGCGTTCGTGCTGTTTATTTTTTAAACAGTTTTTATCTTATTGTCTGTATAAAGCACCTCTTTGCTTAGATTTATAAGAAACAGACGTACCTCAAAATAGGTAGGTGTTTGACTTACCTATTACTTGCAAAAGAAAAAACTTTTTTACAAAAAAACAACCGACTTCTTAAAAAAAAAACTAATAGGTGAAAAATAACTCCAATTTCGGAAGTCTGTGGCTTTGGTGGTTTTGTTTTGTTAATAATTGGCCACCGACTTCCGAAACTGGAGTTATTTTTCACCTATTAGTTTTTTTTTTAAGAAGTCGGTTGTTTTTTTGTAAAAAAGTTTTTATTTTGTAATTTTTAGTTTCTTTGTATGTAAAGAAAGTCTTTCGAAACTTGAAAGAATCATTGAAATTGGATAACAATTGCTAAAGAAGTTCTATCTCTAAACATTAATCTGTACATCTCTGCCGGCCCCTTTTAAAATAGAATGGCATAATGTTATGTTGTGGAAATACAAAAGCTCAGCATAGACATCTCACTACAGCAATCGCGAATAATTGGCTGTTATGCGTTGAAGAGTTCCGTTGCTTGTCTTCTTCATCAGTTTTTCTTCACCAAATGATATTTTCTAAATGATAATGCTTGATTTGTTACTAAAAATGTTTAAATCGGTGCATGTGTGCCTATATTTTTTGAGGAGTTCCCTCAATTCCTCGAAGATCCCTCATCAGGTATGAGTTTTGATACAAATGGGACCAATCTGTTAGTATACCCTATCAAACAAAAAAAGAATTTTGATAATCGGTCCATAAATGACGGAGTACTGAGGTAACAAACCCTAAAGAAAGAAAAAAAAAAAAAAAAAAAAAACATACAACCGAATTGAGAACCTCCTCCTTTTTTTGAAGTCGGTTAAAAAACAAATTACTCTCAATCACATAACCCCAGTTAAATAGAATACCACTATTTTCATGTGATTTTTATTAAATAAGGTTCAATGTGATTACTTCAGGCATAATAAGACAGTACCTACCGTATTCTTTTGTATGAGCTCTATTGAGAGCACGTGGTCATGGGCGGTACACCCGAAGGTGCTCTTGCTCTGTCAATTATGTATAAGGAATCATAATTTGTATGTGTGCTATTTTTAAACCATGCCTTAAATAAAGCTTAGTAGTGTTGAGCATTAGGTATGATTTAAACTTCGAACCGCCTTTTTTTAAATGGAATTTCTCTTTGGGAATTTCTCATTGTTTGTAACCGATTTACTGAGACAAAAGGCAAGGCTGATAGTTCAGTAACATGTTTATAGAATCATATCATGGCGTAGACACAATAATATAGACAGCAATAGATAATTATGGTATTGATTCCATTATCATCTAAAGAAAAACGATATAAAGCGCTACAAATTAAAAAAAAATACATACGTGACTAATCAATGCATTGTATTGCAGATTTACAAAACTGAAAACTTGATGGACTGTATCTGTCTACCACCACCACAGCGATTGTAAATGTGTGCGCTTTACGAATTTCATGTAGGTGTATGTACATGTAGTGCGTGTGCATGTGTGTGTACATGTATGTGTTTTATCATATCAGCAACATCGGTATCGTCTACTCTTCACACCTACTACGTACGTGTATTGTTATCAGCTCTTGTAGATACCTGTCTAGTCCATTTCAATATGTCGCTTACGCGTAACATTTATTGTATTGGTATAGTGAACTCTTTAGCACGATAAAATTTAGACAAAAGTGCAAATAATCATTACCAGGATAAGTTTGTGGGTATTAACCGAAATCGTCTAATCTAAATGAGGAAAATAATGCGCTTTCCATTGTCCAAAGGCAGTTGTCGTAGTATTCGCTGATTCATCTTTTGTACGTAAACGTACGTTTGTAAAGTATTTGTTGGTAATTTACAGAATTTATTGGAATATTCCAGTAATGGAACATTTATGTTAGTAGGTACTCCAAATATCTTATCACTGGCACTACATAATGGGACTTAAGTGCTAAAATGTGGTTATACTACACAGACTACGCTATCAGCGACTGACCCCGTTCATGGTTAGTTCTGCCTTCAAATACGTCTGGTCTGACCTAAATACGGGTATTCTGAACGGTTTCATAGTTTACCTCCATTTGCTTCAGGTGGAAGTAGTTCAGATGCCCTGATTACTCACCTAAATTTGATGACAACAGAGAATTTACAAAAAAATGTTAGGTATTGCACTTTAAAGTGCGCTTCAAGTTAAGGTGACTATCAGACAAGGTACTGATGTGTGCTTCGTCACATCTCTGCGAGTGCGCATGACGTCATCCTAGAAACACACTGATGATAGACCATACGTAACTAGCTGTTTGACAGTTAACTGTTGAGCACTTTGCCCAGTAAACATCACTATGAACTGTCAACGGAGATCTGCAATAGCACTGCTGATTGACTCTTCACTTTAAGTCGGCACAGAGCAAGTTGGACTCGCAGAAGGAGGCTGCGGAAAGGGAGAGGGAGATTACCTCCACTCACCCTGCCCGCAGCAGGCGCACCGGGCGCAGGCGGAGGACGCACATCGCCCCCTTCCAGCCCCCCTGAATGGGTCCAGGGGCGACGGACGCGGGGATGTCTGCCACCCCCCACGTAGGTACATGGACCCGAGGTGGCAGCGCGTCGTGTTCACGCGCGTCCCTCTTAGTCATCGCGAGGAGAGTCTAACACCTCACTCCCCTCGCTGACTTGGTGAAGCCCTCGAGGCCGGCACCAGTCGGGGGTCGCGGAAGTATCTTCCGTTCCCGTGACCGACCCCTCCGCCCTCCCGGAGCGGGGGAAATCCAGGAGGATTTTCCACCCCTAGAAAAAAAAAGAGCAAGTTGGACCCACCGACGCACGGTTCTAATTCCTACATATTCATAACCTTGGCAGCGATAATATTTATCTATTTTTAAACTTAAGGACAAATATTTTTTTAATGACTGCAAAACGCAGTGTTATTGTGTTAACCCATTTATAACGACCGATCGTTATAAAGATCAAAAAAGTACTGGTTAATACCCGCTATTTTAAAAATAATAATGAGCGGATAACTTTTGTTTATTGCATATCAATCGTCGCAGTAATCGTTTGACAATGTTTCGGTGCAAAGAAAATTACCTTATGATCATAATTTTGGAGTGTTTTTGAATTTTAGTTCGAGTGAGCGTAATTAACTTTCACTATGTCTTCAAAACGGTAAGTGTTTACTAATTAGCTTGTGATTGAAATTTATTTAATGCTCGTTTTTTATAAATTTATAACCTGTCTAACAAAGCTGTGAATTAAAATTGAGCTTTTCTTATCTTTTATAGAAAACAAATGACATTACATTTGATGATCGTTTTAACGATCAGTAGTAATTTGGGGATGTATTTTTCACTTTCAAACCCAATAACAATAAACCATTGTCTTTCAATGAAACCGTTGATGAATCGGAGCAACAAGACGATGATGCTCCATTTCCAAGAAATATAACTATTTTACCACCAGATAACGCGAATGCTGATGTCACAGATGAAGATTCTGGTGATGAAGAGTTTGTAACTCTGAACAATCTTCCAGGTTTCATATAGATGTCATATACCTAAATCTTAACTAAAAATAATTATAACAAATGACATGAGAACATAACGTTCTCATGTCATTTGTTATAATTCTTTTCCTATCTAGGTTCTCAGCTAAGATTTCCTGCTGAGATAGAATACATGTGTTCCGAAAGTGACGAGGACAGTGTACGTAAAAAGGAGTCGAACTGCCAAAGTACCCCTAATTGTAAGGTCGAGAACCTGAGCCATTTACATCCAATTCAGCTCTAGTTATTAGCAGCACGTCTGCCGTTCCTTTTGTTGGTACATCAGTACCCAAAAATCAAAATCTTACTTGGAGAAATAAGCCATAATCCTCACGACCGACCACAATGGCATGAAAACTATGGGCCAAGACACTTTCAAACGCTTATGTATTACTTTGAATGTATGTTTGATGGCTCTATTATCGAGTTATTGGCGAAATACATATATACAAATATTTAGGCGATTCAAAAGAACAAAGTGGGCGACATGACAACTGATAAAATAAAGTGTTTTCTTGCTATAACTTCTGTGCAGTGGATATACTATCATAGTTCCCCAAGAAGATACAAGTACTGGGTGAAATCATCTGATACATCTTGAACACTGAACGCTATATTGAGGGAGAGATGTACATTTATCATAACCTCCAATGCTGTGACGATACTCCGATAGTACTGAAAGTGACCAATTTACAAAGTTGAGACCGCTTTTCAATATCCTGAACGTATTATTCCTGGATATGACTCCTCTAGAAAAAAAATGCAGACAAGGCTATGGTACCTTATTATGTAGGACACAGCTATAAACAACGTATACGTGGAAAACCGATTAGATGGGGATATGAGTTCTGGGTGATCCATACCAAGGCCACGCAGCAATTATTCCACCGGCTTATATGCAGGTAGGAATGGAAGCTGGTGTGAAACCCATACTCATACTACATAACTTGATTGTTATTTAACATTTTTCAATGACATAATAAAGCCTTTTTTCATCATAACTGTGTTTCTTTAATTTAAAATAGGATATAATCGATTAAATGGTACTTATATGAACGTTAACCTACCTGCTTGTTACTACTGATCGTTAAAACGATCCGCATTTTCCGAGATTTCCTGAAAATGTGGATTTTTTTTGGTAAATTTCCATGTTTACTAAATGCATCAAGGTAACAATACTAAAAAATTACAGTGATTCGAGATAAAAAAAAGTTTCAGTAACAACTGGGTTAAGGGTTTGTGCAGAAGTCATAGGTAGGTACAGACGCCAGCACATCAAGTTACCCCAATGTGTCAAATTTCTTTGATCGTTTTTCAACTTTATGTCAAACATAATAAGGTTCATATTCAATTGGGAAAATTTGACACATTGGAGTAACTTGATGTGCTGGCGTCTGTACTATGATTAAAAACGAAGTTAATTGCGATGGAATATCAATTTTCGTATGTTATTGATGTCCGATTTTATTGGGTTTTGTCGAGCGGTGGACTGCCTTAGGCTATCATCATGATCTCATGGCCATGATCATGTGGTTAATATTTTGTTTAGATATGTAGGTTTTAGATAGAAACTTACGTCGATTCTGTAAGTCACCTTGTGAAAACTTGAGTGAAGTAAACTGTCAATGCCTAGCATTCGTATCAAATGAACCCCCTACTATTCACCTACATTTTAACTGGGTGAATTTAACTGAATAGCACTGCTTATATCAAAAATCGTGTATTCAAAATATGTTTTCGCCATAAATCCTTCTAAGGCGTTATTGTGTGCGGTTATAAAACTCAGCAAGCGTACAGTTATTTTCATCTAGGTACAAAAATATAGACAGACACCCAGACGATGACTAAAGAAACTTGATAAATTATTTACCAATGATATCAAGCACTAAACGTAACTAAATTGTAATTTACAGCCATTAATTTTATCGACTCGAAAGAAAACTCGATTAAGACGCAAAAAATGGTTTAGCTCACAAGTGTTGATCAATAAAAGAATAAACAGAATATAGCATGTATATATTATCAATCACAAACGTCTAGATAGGCACTTAAAGATAAATGATAACACTTCCCGGTATCGGTAATATACGGAGAGCGAATCAATCATTTAGTAGAACGTTCGTTAGTTAATCAAGGGATCACATAGGAAATGAATGGTAGATGTATGAGTCTCACGTTATAATCTCGGTGTCGATTAACACGCTATTTTTTGGTAGTAGTGATAGGGTAATTATCAATTTGGTATCTATAGTTATCAGCTGTAACGCACGAGTTGAAGGACGTAGAAGCTTACATGCTACAATAAATTATAGTTTCATAAAACAGCTGGTACTATCAATTACGCAATTAATTAAATTGTGTTTCAATATACTTAAATATATGATGTATGGTGGTGTCTTCTTTCATTTTATTTGTCTCTGTAAAATTATAATAAATTTGGATCATTGTGCTGTAATGATGATGATGTGATAAAGCAACGTTGTGGTTTAAAAAATAAAACCGACTTAAAAAAACACTAACCAGTGTAAAATAACTCTAAATTAGGAAGTCTGTGGCTTTGGTGGTTTTGTCTTATTCACGATGGGCCACCGACTTCCGAATTTAGAGTTATTTTACACTGGTTAGTGTTTTTTTAAGTCGGTTTTATTTTTTGCAAAAAAGATTTTTATTTTACCATTTTTAGTTGTTCCCATACAAACATTTGCCATGGATTTATTTTTATATTGTTATTTGTTAACAATACATGTCATGGTAATAGGGTTATCCACTTATCCCTAATAAATGAAACTTAACATACATTACTGTCGAAATCTAGGTATATTGTACACATCTGCGTACCCCTCAAAGCATACTGGCGTGATGATACGTCATGATGTTGTATAAACAATAAATATCCAAGCGATTCCAGCAATCACGACAGATTTGCCGTCTATTTTTGAAGAGTTCCATTGTATATCTCCGAAGATCAGCACCAGATCTTCACCAAATTAAAATGGGACCACCTCGGGAGTATACTCTTTCAAATAAAAAAAGAATTTTGAAAATCGGTCCACAAATGGGGAAGAAATCGCGTAACAAACACACAAAAAAAAAAAAAAAAAAAAAAACATACCGTCGAATTGAGAACCTCCTCCTTTTTTGAAGTCGGTTAAAAAGAAGATGTAGTAACAAAAATTGAAAAGAGTATGCTTAGATGGTTTGGTCACGTCGCGTTGAAAGGATGGATGAAAGGCGACTAACGAAAGGTATTTACAAGGCAGATGTAAGTGGGAACGCCGGGAGGGGACACCCTAGAAGGACATACATAGACCTTATTGGTGAGGTTTTTCAGAAAGGTTAGGTGCGTAGTACTGGCAACCGGCGTGTGTATATGACAACATGTATGAATGTAAACGAAGCAAAATAAAGTATGTAAGAATCGTAGCATATGGTGCTCTGTAGTTTCTGCCTACCCCCATGGGAAAAAGGCGTGAGTTTATGCATGGATGTATGTATGCATGTGCTGGATTTCGGTTTTTTTTTAACAAACTCCTGTCGTACGGATGGAATTCGAACTCCTTTATCCAGAAATAGGATGGAAATTGGATGAGCGGATAGGTAAGTCCAATAGTCATATCCAAGACTCTTTAACAAGACTTTAATTACGAACTAGGGGCCATCCCAGCCTGGCCAAAGAAGGGAAATGATGATTTTTTTTTAAGGACCCACCTATTAATTTATCTTGATTCTAGCAAACCTGGAAAGCCATGTCTCACAATAATCTTCTTTTTATATTATGGGTCTACTCTTGACTTCAATCTTGTCCTGCGGTCAGAGATGAGGTCGACGATGGAACGAGCTTACCCAAAAAAAGCCTATTAACTCGCGACTTAAACAGATTGGGGTCATATGAACTCGGGAACACTGATGCAGGCAGGGAATTCCACTCCTTGGCTGTGCGCATAATGAAGGAACAGGCAAAGCGCTTCGTGCGAATGTGTGGAACATTTACAAGGAATGGGTGATAACCTGCAGTACGTCTGGATTCCCGATGGAAGAAAGGAGATGCCATAAATACTTTTTTCTCTTCCAACAGGACAACTGCATTTGACGTCTTTTACACAACCGGCATGTCGAAACAAAACAAAAGAAAAGTCAACACTTACATTTTTTAAATTTAAAATACAACTCCGTACTAGCAATATTGAGGTTTAAATTAACGAATAAAGTCTCAAAAGCAGTTAATTTATTAATAAATTCGAAATCAATATTTACAACTTTAGAATCGTACGTTGTGTGATTTGACATTCATAGTAGAGGGACAGGTACAGGTAATAAACCCGCACACACCCAGAAACAAAGCCAATGTTGTCACTTTTAATGAAACTTTTTGAATAACCATCTGCCAAAAACCGAGAGCTCATTGTATGAGTCAATGAGCTCTACCCACTTGTTTTACAACCAAACTTAAGGAAATCTCATGCGTAGTTACTTTGTGAAACCATCACCATGAATTCAAGCTCTAAGCTCTGCTTAGCTTAGGCCTTGATATCGTTGTTTGAAAGTTTTGGAATATTATTACTCGTGATACTATGTCTTCAACGCATATACAATGTAACCGGACGGGTCGACTAGGAGTCCAAAAAGATTTATTTCTGCACGATGCGAAGTAAGTTGGGAAAGAACACAACATCGCTCAATTTCATTATTCCCCTGGAAGCCCAAGGAACTTTAGCCACTCAAACATGAACTTCCGTGGTCTGATAGAAAGCACTCAACGGACTTCGATTTTAAGTAGTCGACCGCTGTACAGGAACACCCCACGATAACAAAATGTGGAGCTACATGCCTCCGACTCCGACCAGAATTTTCAAGTCAGTGTATTTAGTCAAAAGTAGCAGGGTAAGTAAAGTCAACGTTAAAATGTTAGAAGACTCATGGATTTCTAACAATAAAAGTGTTGATAAGTTCCTACAGAATATGAATATACCTAAGTAGCAATCAGGATATAGATTGTAGGTACCCGTAACTCAATCAAAACCCATATTAATTTATTTTGATGACATAAGCGTACGTGAAGGCAAAGCTTAACTTCTTTCCTAGGGTCAGCAAGAAATACTGACGAGGCACTGGCATTTCCTACTTACCGTACCTAGAAAATCGTTTATCTGGCTTATGCGGTTAGAAATTATTATTGTCACATATTTAGAGACAGAACGATATTTTGTGTTCTTAATTCAAGCTTTAACGAGTGTTTATGTAAATGGAACAAGGGTTATTAATTTACTAGTATGTATAACCTGCTTGTTTTTTTTATTAGTAGCATTACTATTGTTAATAAATAAAAGTGTGGCACGAGCGTCGAGCGTGACTAACCGCTCGGTTAAAGCCGCTGCAGTCGCGCGCACGCGTGCTGATTACATACAGCCGAATTGCTGCGCCCGCGACCCGCCCAACGCGACGAACGACGACGTCGGGAGAGATCGTGCATTCGTGCCAGACGGCTACCGAAATTTGGGTTAGGCGCTTTTTTGCGCGACGCGGGCGCCGCCGTGGAAGTGCTCGCTCCGAGGTCGATGAGCCCCGAGCTGCCCCGCGCCCCTCCCACCCCCACCGACCAGTTCCACCACAAGGTGCAGCGGCCGCTGCGACCAACCGACCAACCCTACATACCTACCACCTGCCAGACACTAAGCAAGTATAACATAATGAACCAGCCTGAACACAACGTACGTCCGCTTTCGAGATCTACTGGAAAACTGGACGCAATGCAACGCAGCTCCTTTTGAAATGCAGGTTTTAATAATACGTTAATAAATAATTGTCTAACTAACTCAAGTGCTTTTATATACAATTAAATACGTAGATTAATCATTTTCATATAATAAAATTGCTATTAAATAACAAAATTGGTCTGTTAAAGCACAATGAAAGCGTGGTACATTAAACGAACTAATGTAAGTAGGCAAAACCTGTACAAAAAGGGGCTTACTGTAAAACAATACAAAAATTAAATTGTAAAGCTTCCCTTAGTTAATTTCTTTGTGATTGAGACCGAGACTTATGTTGTTGTTTTTTTGCAAACAATCTCTCAAGATTTTGCGAAACACAAAGTTAGATTTATTAAGGATTCTCTTGGATTGTATCACCGAAAGTTCTCGATTGAAATGAAAACCTTTTTTTTTCTGGAAATGCCCTCGCCGAGTTTTTTTTGTTATAAAGTCTTTACGTAAGTATTGTTGGTCTGGCTTTTCCTTATGAATTTGAATTTTTTGTTCTTTAATGTCGAAATGTCAATTTTCATGTCATTGTTTGTGTTATAATTTTGTAAGAAGACCGTATTGTAAACTCCATTCCCTGTTGTTGCTTTATATTGTTAAAATTCAAGAAAATCCATTTATGTGAAACTTTCTATAATATATATCATTGTTTGACTGTATTTAGGCTAGCGCCTCTGGGGCAGTCACACCCAGTAGTTAGACTATAAGCCCACAACCATTAGGCTGACATATTATATATTACATACTAGCCGCACCGGCAAACCCTGTTACGCAGTTTTTTTTTTAATTAGACCATTAAAAAAAACCATTAAAATTAGATTTATAAATTTTCAGACCTACTGAATGTATATACAAAATTTCATAGGAATTGGTCAAGCCGTTTCGGAGGAGTTTGGTTACAAAAACTTTGTCACGAAAATTTTATATGTATAAGTATTAGAAGAAGCTAAAAGATATTTAAATCAAAGCTTTCCAATATAAGCTAACGTCATTATCTAGTTCGTGTTCACATTTAAAATGTCAGATTAAACGAAGGTTTAACTGGGAATAATTAGTAGGATGATGATGATTATTCCCCGTTCACTTGTATATGATTCATGTATCAACGGGAAACAACAAAATGAACTTTATACTCGTAACCATAACTATAACAAAAACAAAGCATTTATGAAAAATGTAGACGTTTCGGACACAATGGAGCGCGATGCGCAATCAAACATGTAAAGTTGTGTAGTGTCTGAGCACAAACTGTCGAACAATTTACAGCTGTATAATTGACGTCTGTGTTTTCCGCATCTCTTCGAGACTGTAGGTAATATTTTTTACAGACGCCGATGAAGATCAGTCTGGGGATAGACAAATATGAATTGTATGTCTAGACGAGCCATCCGCCTCGGCTAAGCCGCGCATATGCTCTTGTTATTTGTCTACCGCAAAAAAAGCCAAATGTGCATTGAATATTATAATGATTGACACACCATGTATTTTGCACCAAATGCCATTGGCTTTTTACAATAGTCTCTGCACGACGCTATGAATAAAAATGAATGTAATCATGTCTGGAGATTCATATCAGACACAAGCCATAACGATTTCAAATAAGATTTTAATAGGCGATCCACTGCATCCATGTCTGTGAACATATGTACGTCATAATATAAACAAGAAATGTTTGCAGTAGGTACATATTTATGTATTCGAATGTTTCGGCGATAATGGAATTTAAAATGAAGACACTTCGGACACATCTCGAATTCCGTGCCCAGTTACAGTCGTCTTATTGTGGAACTTTTTTTAATGTTTGTGAATTTGTCGATTTGTAGAATCGGCTTTAGTTACGGCTATTACTATGGGTTTGAGACGGGATGGTTTGTTATTTCGATGATAACTAATTTTCTTCTAGAAAGTTCACGCAATTACGACGCCAGTTACTTACTGTTGTACTGTAAACATTACTTACTAAGTTGACACTTTATTAATGCCATCATTTATTTTCTTATTTGTTGCTGAAATTTGTAATGGTTGTAAGGAGACCAACACGCCGTATCGTTGTGGTCACAACACTAAAAGAGAGGTATTCGCAAACAGTGCAGTATGCACAGAGGTAAAGCGACGTGGCCAGGACTCAAGTCGGAGAGAGCGTCGACTCGTAGACGAGAATCTAAATTATCAAGCGACTTACCCCGACTTGTTAACTAGACATGACTGTATTTTATACGAGAACTATGTTCATCATGCAAGCAAAGTGCTTTGTTGGTGAATTCAAATCAAAATACTAGTTTATTACGCTCCTAACCAGCCAGTCTGACGTCCATTTAAATTTTAGATACGAAATAGTCTTGCGGTCGGATTTAGTTGGTGTACTAAGTAAACTTTAATGGGAAGGTAACATTGTACACTGTCCTTAGTTATTTTGTGAAAGGTTTGTTTAAACGTATTTTTTCTTTTAGTTTAGGTGTTTCACCTGTCTGAAAATGTTGATGAATTTATTTAACAGTTGCTATAAAAAAGTTTCTGAAAAACAAAAGCCTGCCTGAAGTTACAACGTTCCGTTTCAGAATGTGTTTTTCATTACTTCTTTATTATATTGGAAATTTTTCATAAACTTTACAGCTTGTAGCACACTAGGTTGATAAACTAAAATCTAACAATTTATTCAACTAATAAGCTAAGTATCAACAATTTAGTACAATACGTTTTTATTAGCGTATGGGTAACAGACAAAATTTCTTCGAACTGTATTTCATCATCCATGCACCGGGCGAAAATTACAATAGTACACAAAACACTCGTCTAGACACCGGCCACTCGGAATGTATTAAGCGGACTCTATAATAACAAACCGATACATAATACATAGGTAGGTACATTATTCTCAGACGCCGAAATCAATCCTTAATTCTATACGAGCTAGATGCATAAGTTAAGTGGATGTTTGTGGTGGGCTGGTGGCGCGTGATGACGACACAATGTAAACGGAGTGCGTCTAGACGGGCCGCAGACGAATTTTTAATACAGGCACGAGCGGGCTCGGCGCTTCTACCTACTGCCGCCAGTACCTACACAGCCGTGGACACGTGATCTGTGCCCGCACTAATATACTAGGTATCCTTATTTTGTACATAAACGATACAACTAACAAATAATTTATAATTTAGGACTTTTGACTATCCTAATGTACCTATATCTAATGTGTTATTCAGTTAATTGCTTCATTTGAGCACAATTTGCAGAAACAGAAATTGTAGTCAAAATTCAAGTCTACATCACTGAGTTAGATCTGACTAGATTAATGTTGCATGTGTGTGGTGTTTAATATAATATGTAACGTACAATACCCTCTACTGGCTTAAAACTACATTGACAAACACAATTCAATTGTAAAGCAAATTGTTTCAAAATATCGTCGTCATAAGCCCAAAGTTGTTTCAAGGTATCTTCTTATAGTTAATTCCATAGTTTTAAGAATTTATACCAAAACGTTAAAAAATGAGTAACAAAAACATTGACCGTGCCTTCTCGAATATCCCAGTTGATAAAAGCTCAAGAATAAGGACAAAAATAAATGTAGGTACGCATATTAGTAATAGTGGGGCAAGTGCGCGTCAGGCCAAGGTCGTAATTACGACACGTCTGGAGGACAATCATTAGTTCGCCACTTAACAATAATCCAAAACATTGGGCTACGCCGCGAAATATATCTTAGACCGCGTAGATGGCGTCCATTTGGATGATAAATAAAATATTTCGTGGAAATTCGTAATAAATCAATAATTTCATTTATTTTTCTGTTAAATTCTCGGTATCTTGAGATCCATCTGACTGGAGGATTTCATACATTATTTGAAATCTAAGTGCCTAAACCTATGTTTAAAGTGCAGAATATTATTTGCAGTTTCAGTTTGCAAAGTTTGATGCCCCAAGGCACCAACAGACAAGACCAACGCAACGTCAGTCTGTTATTAACGACGTCATTTGTTTCACCCAATGCATGTGTGGGGTATTCAAAGCAAGCTGACAAAGAGGAAAACAAAATACTGTAACAAGAAAACGTAGAACAATACAAAACGAAAAGCTTATGTAGGCCGGAAAATTTCTAATAGCCAACCCACCTCGCACTTGACCGGGTTTTGGGTCACCTGAAACTCAACAAGTATAAATACATAATATATGAAGTGTCGTTCGTATGTGTCAGCATTCACGCTCAGGTAGACGAGGTAAACAGGTTCATGCGCTCGACCCGGACTTATAGTGCGAATGCGAATATAAAGTTCATTAAATCTTTAATTTATTAGGGATATAAAGTGGCCAATGTAGTCTGACTGCAACATTGTTGTGTGTGCGAATTCTTAAATGAACAGATTCAAGCGTAACATTACTAATCAAACATGGATCCGCTTTGGCCTGATACTTACACAAACAACTACAAAACACTTTAGTAATAAAAACACTTTAAATTTAATTTTAGTCTGTTCAGTGTTAGTATTTTTTCCAGTGCTGTTGCGATCCGTCTAGACGGGATTTTGCTGTATCCGCGGACACCATTACGCAATCACTCCAATTGTATTTGGTTACAACTAGGTTGTTTTATGAGTTATTGCAGTGCAATGACGCACGCGAACGATCATCAGCGTTTTTGTGGCGAGGGGAAAGCCCACCTATTTAGCAGCTCGTATCTAGACTGTGAGTATATGTCTAGACGTCTGTTCCAGGAGGTCGTGAGCTAACCGACCGCTTTCACATATTTATTCAGACACCGAAACGGGGCTCCCGACACAATCGACGATTACGTGACGTAATTTAGAATTAATAGTCGTCTGCGACTATTTTCACTGAATCACCCGCACCGCAGGTATTTCACGTTTAGTCTAGGTCCACGCTGATGTGTCTTTTATTTTAAACTTCTCAGAAATTGATGTCAGACGGCTCGGCTAATTCTTTTGGGAGCTATAAATTTGACTAGCTTTACGCTTTTCCTCTAAAGAATTAAATTGGCGGCCGAAATTCAGCAAAACATATTTCCTTCTGTTACAAAATTCTGCTAACATTTTGCAATATTTTCCTTATACTGGCAAAGAGCTGTTTGCTTTGATAATAGTGATTGACGTGAACAAACTCAACAGTCTGATGACTAACGATGGACAACTATTAATTATCGTATTATTTGCAAAAGTGATGTATGTACAAACTAATAAGGCCAGTTTAAAACACACTCCTATGATTAATATATTTCGTGTAAATGAAGTCGGTAAAATTATAAGCAGCATGTATGAAATCACCACTGACTCTGCTTTGCTACCTCTTGATAACATCTTAAGTCGTCTTCTGAGTTGGATGGGGTCTATAACCTTTCAATCGTGTCAATTAGACACACAATAGAAAGACCGGTGTTCTCTTTAAGTTTAATGAAAAAAAAAAAAAAAACTTTATTTGTAAAATTAACTTAACAACCTAACACAATTCTTGTTCAGAATACCTTTCCCTTATACAATGTAAAGGGAAATGAGTTAACAAACTAGCCAAGCCTTTTATTTTCTTCTTAGAGTAAAAAAATAATGTGGTTAAATAGTTGCTACGTGTCTCTTTAAGTTTCTCCAAAGTCTAGTTTCATTAATACTTCATCATTGTTCATGTAGCCAGATTTGTTTTTAGCAGCTATTTCCAATATTAATTTTAATCAGTCTGTTCGTATATCCCTGGGGTACCGACTATAATCGTAATATGTACGTACCGTCTGCAGTACTGTGCACGGCAGGCCACGGCAGGTGGTCACACATCACACATCTATTTATAGCTATCTCTCTACATAGTTATAGGTAGATGGAGTACACCGCAACATTGTATCGACTCCTCTTATTTATTATGTTGTTCGAGCGGGTGCCGGGCGGTGGCCGGCGCAGCTTGCAACTCGCAAAGCCGGCTCGAGTCGAGACTAATCTCATTCTACGCTCACTTCAACCTTTTTGCCCGTCTGCACCCTGCCGAGCTTGCAAATAAAGGATAAAACACACAAAAGTAGCAGTGAACCTACTTAAAATTGAGTATTCAGTAGATATCACAAGTACATAGATACTGCACTTTTAGGCTTCTTTGATTTCGGTGGTCCACCACCAAACCCTGGCTATCGAGTGGATTTAATTACGAATCCGTAATTGAATCCGACATTGAAAACAATAGCAGTTTTATGTCTTTTAGGGCCCCGCAGCTCAAAAGGGAAAAATGTGAACCTTTCAAAACTTACGTAGACCATCGTAGCATTCGTAGCCTGTCTGTCCATCTATCAAGACCGTTTTTGACCTCAGGTAGTGGTAGATTAAGTATCAAGTTTAAATTAATATCGAACACAACGGTTACTTGAAGGCTAACATATAAAGGTATTTTGTCAATTTCAGTCAATTTGACTGAAGAATAACAAAAATTTACTAATAAGAGTTGAGTTTTCAATAGTCAGATAACTTTTATCTGAAGAACAAATATGGTTTGTTTGACATTATTATCCATCCTCAGCTAACAGTTGTGGAGTTGTGCTGTCATTGAAAAATCAGTCCTACGTCGAAAAAATTAAAAAAGTCATCTGCGAAATGTTGTGGAGAGCGTAGCGTTATTCGTAAGAGTTACTTGAAAATAATGCGGGTAAAACTACGGGGCACATCTAGTCATTTAATAATCATGTCGCGTGTCGTCTTCATTTTAATTCGTGAATACACAACTGCACTGTGTTACCCATCGCCCCCTCCGTTCCGCGTAGTCCCGGGTGATAAAGAACCATATCTCAGAGACACGCATGTGTGAACTTAAGAGCTTTCAGGAATGCTTAAATCACGTGTTTACGATCCATTGCTAATAACAACAACACTTATACATGTTTGTGCTCGGATTCTTACACAGATTACCAGCTACCTCATTACCGCTGTGATCGTAAATTGTATATAAAATTAACACTCTTAAAAAAAAGAGTTCTTGTATTTTATGTTCAGATCTCGGTAATTATAGTCGGTAACTAGAATAAGATATAAATCTGGAATGATAAAGAGCTACTTACTCGTCCGTTACGGCTTTTTGGGCATGTTCTTGTGAAAGCTATAATGCATAATTTTGAAAATCGCTGTGCACCGCGTGAATTTTGTTGACAGTTTTCATTGGGACTGAAGCTTTAAAATCAACAGTTTTTCAAACGCTCTTCAACAAATTATGAGAGCTTTTCCATTTGTTATTTAAAAAAATGTTTTGGTTGAGTAAAAAATCGTATAGCTTTCAACGATTTTATAACAATGCTTAATGGATATTTTATACTGGCACATTGTAAATTATTACTGACGTGATTACTACCAAACCATATAATATAATATTAAAGCGTAACCAAATAAAACTGTTAGCAAGTAGTGTTAACCACAGCACAGCGGGGCGGGGTGAGGTGCGGGCAGCGCGGCAGGGGAGGGGGGGTGTCTAGACAGGCCGCAGACGCATGGAGGCTGCGCCGCGCGACTGCCACTCTCGCACACAGACGCCCGGTGCATCGGCCGATTTCACTCACACACACACAAACGCAAGTTGCAGTCTGACGCTGACCTCTGGCTCTCAGACGGACATTGCATTACCTACGTGTCTCTAATGCATCCTTTTGGAAAAATGCATTTAATGACTCGAGGGTTTTGAAGGTCGGTTTGCAAATAAAGAAGTTCTGTACTGCTGTTTTTGGACTGCAAATTCCTGTACCCTTTTATACGGGTGTAGTCGATAACAGGCCGATAGTCTCGATATCCTCCATTACAATAAATTCACGGTATTATTACTTTTTATATAAAGTTCAAGTTCATACTTTTATTTACCGACAACCACTGACAAGTCTACAAAACATGAACAAAACCAATAGGAACGAAGACGTGTTAAATTAAATATAAACGTTTTGAAATACGAAATCGACACACACTCACAAATAAAGGTCGGTAATCTTATAAAATAAGCACAAAAACCTTTATGTACAGATGTGTATAAGTATAGAGTACATTGTGTCAAGTTGCGAAGTCGGATGGTCGACACCGAGCAGGAAGTCGGTTGGTTTTTTTCTCGGCGGTCGCGGTCGCCGCGGGAAGGCGTCGGGTTGCTAAACTTGCAATGCAATGCGACCCGCAAGGTGTACTTCACTGTACATATACCTACATGTATGTAGCAATGGTACATCCTCGAAAGTCGAAACGTATTTTGTTACCTGATGAACACATTTTATATATTCTGTCCTTTAAAAAAAAACTAACAGGTGAAAAATAACTCCAGTTTCGGAAGTCTGTGGCTTTGGTGGTTTTGTTTTGTTCATTATTGGCCACCGACTTCCGAAACTGGAGTTATTTTTCACCTGTTAGTTTTTTTTTTAAGAAGTCGGTTGTTTTTTTTTTGTAATAAAGTTTTTATTTTGTAATTTTTAGTTTCTTTGTATGTAAAGAAAGTCTTTCAAAACTTGAAAGAATCATTGAAATTGGATGACAATTGCTAAAGAAGTTCTATCTCTAAACATTAATCAGTACATCTCTACCGGCCCTTTTGAAAATAGAATGGCGTAATGTTATGTTGTGGAAATACAAAAGCTCAGCATAGACATCTGACAGCTCAGCATAGACTATAGAAATCGCGAATAATTTGCTGTTATGCGTTGAAGAGTTCCGTTGCCTGTCTTTTTCATCAGTTTTTCTTCACCAAATGATAATTTCTAAATGAAAATGCTTGATTTGTTACTAAAAATGTTGAAATCGGTGCATGTGTGCCTATATTTTTTGAGAAGTTCCCTCAATTCCTTGAAGATCCCTCATCAGATATGAGTTTTGATACAAATGGGACCAATCTGTTAGTATACCCTATCAAACAAAAAAAGAATCTTGAAAATCGGTCCATAAATGACGGAGTACTGAGGTAACAAACCCTAAAAAAAATAAAAAAAACAACCGAAATGAGAACCTTCTCCTTTTTTGAAGTCGGTTAAAAAGTCCAACTACAACAACAATGATTTTTGTTTATTAGCTTACAATTTTTTTAAAGGCAGGATTTGTCTCGGAATAGAACGTACCCTTATTAAACCCAAGGAGCTGTGTTACGCCGTTGACCTTGACCGCACAATAAACGTCGCGCTCACGCCAACCAAAACATTTTCACACGTAAAACACATTACAATTAAGAAACATCTAAAAAATCTGAAGACCAATAATTCCTATAATTAAAAACGTTCAAAATCTAGTCGCTGTCTTTCTATATGACAATCAAATCAATGTCAAACATTCAATCGTTCCTAAATATACGGGAATTAACCCCTCTGATCCAATTTATATCTCCAAAACTATATCTTTACTTCTTCTATTTTATATCAAATTATATCTACTTTAATAGACTATAGAAATATATCAATTTTAAAATGATGACTACAATTAATTAATTGAAATTTGGCAAATCTAATGAAGAAGAATTCGGAGCTGCATGTCGAAATAAATACCACGAAATTAATTCAATTGGATGTTCCAATCACTTTGTTATTAACATTTCAGTCTAGACATAGCGGGGGCATCACAACACCCGGTCATTGTATCTCTTCTAAATTGCGTAGTGAAGATGATTTCCTTGATAACAAATATTAATGAGGTAACGTTGTTTTGGTAAGTGTTAAAGGTACCTAATCTAAATAAATACCCACTGATACGAATATAAAATGTCTGTCCCTGATATAATGCTACACTAACCCTAAGTAAGCCAATTTTTAAATAATGGTCGGCCAAGATAACAATTTGCTAGATGAGTGGTATTTTATAATTATTACCCAGACTAGACGAATGAGACGACCCCAATAAAACTTTAACACAGCTCAGACAGTCGGTGACAATCTACATCATATCTAAAGAGTGCCATGTAAACTTTCGAGATAATATAAGATATACCTAATAATATTATAAAATTATGCATAAAAGCATAATAATAAAATTCGTCTGGAAGGACGACCGAGAGAAACTGACGGTATTTACAAGATATAAATCTTGATCAGAGCTCTTTTTATTACTAGTGATAATGTCGGAACGTTTTATTGAGGATTTACAGTCTACTGTCGTATAGACCTAAACAGATATTCATTATTAAGGGATAAAAACTATACAATTCACATTTAACTAAAATAAATAAACGCCTAAGACGATTTTTCCCGTTGCTTTATTTTTATCTCTACAAAACTGTGGTTACAATACGGAGCTATCAAAGCGTAAAGTTTTGAGCAATAAATAGTATTGATGGTATCACTATCATTAGTATTAAGTCTCAAATGCGAATATTGCAACCCCAATACGCAGACGGAATCCAGACTATAGCTAAGAATGTTATTAGCATACAATTAATTGCGTATATGTGTGTACAAAGTCAGCGTGGAGTTGAGAACAAAGCGGAACACCGGGTGCAAGGAGAGCGATAAGCGCGGCCTCGGCTGGGCCGGCGGTGCAGCGGTGGCGCCCGAGCCGGGGGGGCGCGGCGCGGGGGCGCGGGGTGCGCGGGCCGCGGGGGCGCGAGGTCGACGCTCCACACGTAAACAGATAACTTCGATTGATTACACGACACTGCCCACTCTTTAATACAACTCGCTCAATATAGCTCAAACAAAAGGTTACACTTCCTTTTAGGTCTGCGCGACCTCTCCAACACCTAAGTAATACTTTCATGACCGGACAGAGAATGTATGGTGGGAAAATTGGGTAAGAACTATAAAGCTAAATTATGCTACTGGTTAGTGCTCCTAAGATAACTCTCTCTCTGTAACTTATTCTGTTTCTACACTTGAGAACCTGTAATTCTTTGTGTTGCTTATTTAATTGTTAACCATCTATTAAAGCTGTTAGTTCTCCTATCTATACATAAATAAATAAACTAATGAGTGGTTTTAACTGCATTAAACATTCAGTAAAAAAATAAGACTAAATATTCAGACAGAACAAGTTTTCGTTTGTGGTGTATGTGGCAGTCTGCAGTCGCGTTGGTCAATTCGTTAAAAATTATGAATTCCCTCGCGACTGAGAGAGCCAAATCGCATTGATCTTGCTAAATCCCTCGTGATCTCTATGACTGGCCTTAGCAAATTCGTTCTGCCGCGATAAGTTTGCTATATTATAGTAAATTATTAACTACCCGTCATAAAATGCATTCCGTACATTCATATCATAAGATGACTTGTACAGACGCCAGCACATCAAGTTACCCCAATGTGTCATATTTTCCTAATTGAATATGAACCTTATTCTGTTTAACATAAAGTTGAAAACGATCAAAGAAATTTGACACATTGTGCTGGCGTCTGTACATCGTGTGCAAACAAAGAACAAAATGATACGCCAGAAAAACAGCATCCTTTTAACCGTTGTTCAGTCCCTTGAACTTATTTTTTTTTATTTTAAGATATTGCCATCAGAACGCTACACACATCAAAAGTGTCTAGGGATCAACATATATTTTTGCAATAACTTTTCTCCTGATATTAATTAAAATTTTCTTTAAGGATTCATCAAATAAAGTGTTTTCGTTTGTCACAGTAACGATAAACCAAGTCACCTATGCATTAATAAAGAAATTTGCCATTTTCCTAATAAAGGGATTTTTGACATTTGAACCACTAACATTAAAGTTCGAAAAAAAGACTGAAATAACAGTTTTCTTTAAAATTTTATTGGGTAACTTAAACAATTAATAATCCGTGTTTCTACCGCGAACACTAACAACACAAGAACATCGGTTTGGCATACTCAAAATGAGTTCATCCAAATCACGCTGTGGAATGGCCGCCCATGTTCGTTGCAACAACAAAAAAAGGTCTTGTTGCGACTGGATACCCTCCATATTCGGCAGAGCTCTTCTCTGTAGCATATCCCATGCATGCTCAATCGGGTTCAAGTCTGGCGACTGAGCAGGCCAGGGCAGGACATTGATGTTAGCTGCGGCGAGAGTCTGTCTTACAACTCTTGCGGTGTGCGGTCGTGCATTATCATGCATTAACTGAAATAAGGGACCGATTTGCACTTGTAGAGGAACGATGACGTCTGATACAATCGTCTCAGCATAAATTTGAGCGTTGAGGTTGCCTCTGATCCAAATCAACTCAGTTCTTCCGCCGATCCAAATACCCGCCCATACCATGATGGTTCCACCACTATAAGGGTGGACTTCCTGGCAGGATTTTAATCGCTGTTGGCGTCCAGGGGTTTTCCAGTGTCGTATACGTCTTGTATCCGGTCTCATACCAAAACGAGACTCATCAGAAAAGCACACGAAACGCCATTGTTCTTCTGCCCAATTTCTGTGTTCAAGAGCCCATTGATATCGAATCCTACGATTGTGCATTGCTATAGGTGGTACCCGTAGCGGTCTTCGGGAATGAAGGTTCACTTCATGCAAGCGGTTTCTGACTGTTTGGTCGCTAATTAAGTTCCCTGAAGAGTGATGAAGCCTCACGGCTAACATCATGGCGGTTATTGTTGGAGCTCTTCGAGTTAAGATTTGAATGTATCGGTCTTGTCTCCGTGTGGTGCAGCGATACCGTCCTCCATGGCGCTCAGCCACGGTACCAGTGCTTCGGTAACGTGTCCAAAGTCGACTGATAACACTCTGACTTGTATTCAGAGCTAAAGCCACAGTACGTTGCCGGGAACCAGCTTCTATCATTCCCACGGCTCTGAGCATTTCTTCCCTGCTTAAATGACGTCGCCGCTCCATAATAACGTTGGTTTTAATCAGTAGTAGGGAAACAGTAGTACTAATAATGTCTTCAATGCGTTGTATGTTTTTATAGGGAAAATATTGACAGCTGATTTTCATCTTTTACTCGAATTTGATTCACAGTTCCTGATTCAAATTATGAAATGCACCAAAAAGGATCCATATAAATGTATAAAATCATAAATTTATTACAAAGCCACATCTCAATCTCAAGAAATCCGCATAAAAATGCTTGATCCCTAGACACTTTTGATGTGTGTATTTTCGCCATCTTCACCTGCAGTATTCAAAATCTAAATCAAAAGTCTTTTCCCAAACTAGGCTTATATATAAGACAGTCCCCAAAACACCCACCACTTCCTAGTGTATTGAAGTTTTAATGTTCAAAATTCGTGTAATTTTGCGTCAGCATATGAATAACCCTTGGATTTTTAACGTGACTCATCTAAACTACACGTATTTTATGAAATGCTAAGCAAAAATGACTCACACTTCACAAAATGATGCTTTGGTGCCGCATGCCGGAGACAAAGGCAGTGGTTGGTAAGTTCAGCAACACCGCCCGCCTGTAAACTACCATGAAACGTAGGTAGTTACGTACACTAAACACACACACTACACTCTGTTGCAAATCCAGCAAGACAGCCTTATTTTCGAAAAGCATTTTCGGCATGGCGCCGCGTATATACAATCACTTGCCAAAGTCCATACTAGAAACTTCATTAATTGATGCTTTCAAAATGAAATTAAAAAGATTCTTATTATGTAAGTGTTACTATAGTGTTCAGGATTATTTAATGGAGGATGTAAGGACATATTGATGTAGTACTAGTGCACTAATTTAATTATTATTATTACTTTGACATTTATTTACAGATATATCTTGACATTCTCGTTTAAAACATGACATTTCATATTTTAAGTACTTACATTTCTTACTTTAACATTTATTCACAATTTTAACTTAACATTATTAAATAACAAATGACACTTTAATCTTTCATTATTCTGTATAAGTGACATTGTGTAGTATGTTGTATGCAGTTTTTGTTATTAGCTTTGGATTTGTACGAATAAAACTATATAACTTGTATTATTTATGAAATTTTGCGAGAAAATGTTTCTATTAAAGCCCTGTAATTTGCATGCCTTGAGGTGTAATATGGTTGGTCTGTGCAATTTTTTTTTTATCAACAACTTTATGTAATTACCCATATTAGCAAATAAATGACTATGATTATGATTATGATTATGATTACTAAGTACCTACAGTTGGAAGTAAACAGTACAAAGGTGCTAGATTATACATGTGCTTTCGTACAAGGGGCTTACAAAAAAAGAGAAAATTCCCGAACCGAAAAACTGACGACACGCCGATAAATGCATAACTTTAGGTATTAACAAAACTTAGGATATGAGATTTTTGCTTATAACAATATATTGTTATAAGCAAAAATCTCATATCCTAAGTTTTGTACCTATTATAATACTAAGGCTTCGTTCGAACAAAGAGCGAACAGCGGACTTAACTGTTACTAATGGCGCCGCACATGGCAGAGACGCAATAAGTTTGATTTAGACTGTCATTTGCACACACACACAGGACATAACGAAGATTACGCTTCTTGTGTTACCAAAGCCCTGATAGGTAGGTAATTCATATAATAAAAGAATTCAACTACATCCGAGAGAAAGAGAGAGACATCTGTGAGACTAGAAGTAGACTTCAACACAGTTGGGAAAAAAACTAAGCAGTTAATGATGAACGGTAGACTCGCTTTAGCAACGTCTTGACGCAAATGCTGCTTAGTGCGAGAAACGCTCTTCGACTGAATCTTACAGAGCAAAATAAACAAAAGAGAAAAATATACTAACATGCAACTTGTATTGTACCTTTTTTTAATTCAAACTTACGTGATGCAAGGTCAAAATTTAAAAAAAAACTCTCGTGATGATGCTGAACCAACAAAGACAATCTATCACATGCCGGCCGGTCCGACACGACCGACCGAAATCAGTCACGGTGGACCAATTTCGGTAAGGTATGGTTCTGGCTTCCGAACAAAGACTGGGCGGAGATCACTCAGTCAGTGACGCTGAAGAAATCCGACAGCGTTTGACTGAAGAGCAAACCGGGCATGTTGCGGGGTTCCGTCAGAAACGAACACCCTACTTCTATATCTTAAAATACAGGGTGTTTTTAAACTATAAGCAAAGATCTTACTGGCTGTTCTACCCATGAATTATCTATTTAAGTAATTATTATCAATCAAATAAATCATTGGCTAAAATTTTCAAAGACAATGATTCATTTGATTAATTTTTATATTTTTCTGTATCCATGAATATCAACAACTTTCAATATATGGCCAAATTGGAAATCGTGCATATAAGTAAGTGAAGTACGGTATACTCATAATAATAACATAACGCTTAGAAATATTCTCCCCTCTAGAGTTGTACGTAACCTTTGTTAATAAATGTTTGATTAAGTAAAACGTATGGTTAACAAGTCAGTTCAACATAATTTACAGTTTATAAGACAGTCGTTGTTTTTTTGAGAAATACATAAAAATCCAAAACCAATCATCTATCTATTCATATATAAATGGAGTAGCTAACTGACTGACTGATTGACTGAGTGAAAGTTTTGAAAGATACAAAATACATAGTTTTAAACTGCGCTGCATGTCTCTATGTCACATACAATATTAGAGTAGGTAGTAGGGTATAACATTTATACATTTAACAACCATTACTACTTTGGCTGGCGTGTTGAATGAGTGGTTAGTAGCCCTGACTCCTATGCCGGAGGTTGAGGGTTCGATTCCCATCCAAGATAAATTTTTGTATGATGAGCACGATCATTTGTTCTGTCTGACCACAATTAGGGTTGTGGGCATGCGTACTGTGCCCACAACGGTGGATCCGCGCTTGGGTCGCGGCCGTCTGTCTGTCTGTTCGCGATAAACTCATAGATTACTATGCCGATGCTGTTTTGACTAATGGATAGATTAGTTCTCAAGAAAGCTTTTAGTCAATAATTTGTAAAGTTTTTGTATAAATTGGCAAAAATACAAAGATATTTGTTGGAGGTAAAAAAAAAGCCATGGGAGCTGGGCGCAATAAGCGACATCCATGCGGGCGAAGTCGCGGGCATCAGCTAGTAACATTATAAAGTCAAAAATAAAAATCAAAACTAGACATCGTTATTATTGATCACAACAACAATGCTTCAAGTGCAGTGCTATAAAGTAACCGAGAATCACTGCAACAGTAGTTTAAGACCGGTCACGTCTAGTACATCGGTCCAACACCACACATTGTAGGCTGTAGCAGGCGTACGTGCTTATTATGTCTGTTCGTAGTCTCGTCTGTACTCAACAGCTACTTTACAATCTGCCGGCGTGGGTTTGCGGTTTTCGTAGCACTTCCAATCGTTTCGTAAAACTTAACTTAGTCAATGCTTTTTCGACAGTGTAAAGAATTTGTGAAGCTTAAGCGTTCATATTCTGACAAGAGATATTAACTAAGAAAATACATATCTTTAAAATGTATTTAACACATAGAAATAATAACCTTCTCATGTGAATCGTTCGTTGTTACAAATTTTAATCAATAAAGGTAGCAAAATTGTCAATAGAACAAAAGACATCAACGCGTCGAAATGAAAATAATACGAAACAAACTAATTTCGCTTTTCTGTAATGCAACGATATCTTAAGTTATCATGAATATTATTTTTGGAAATCAAATATACTAGATAAGATTATGTAGATTATGTATCTTAATTATTAAACTGCATAATTTCGTGTGAAATGAAATAATTTAAACACTTATAATAAATACGTCAAATAGATCAGTTATTAATATTAAAATACTCATTAACATTTACTAAAACAAAGAAGCAATTAAAGTAAGTTGAAGATAAAGCAAGTGTTCAAGAAAGCATACATCGTAAATAAAAAGACAATTTGTAAATTGCGAAATGTAATTGCAGACGTGGTCGGCGCCTGGGCGGCGAGAGGCGGGCGGCGATCCGGCGTGCTAATGAAAATTTAAAGTAACCGGTGCAAGCGAACCAGGAGGTCTGAGCATATAAGCACAGCGGATGTCTGTGGGAATGTCATTTTAGAATATTTGGCTGTTTTGGAATGCTAATCTGAATTTGTCTAAATATACTCAATACTTTTATTGCATTCCACATGAAAAAAAAAAACAGAAAAAAAACTAACAGAGGCCTACAAATCACGCTACTCCAATGTGTCAATTTCTTTGATAGTCTTTCAGCTTTATTTCAAACCGAAAAAGGTTCATTTTTGGACGGTTTGGGGTAGCTTAGTGTCATTGATTGTCGCTGAAATGAGATTGGCATTTTAATAACGGGAACTGACCTTCTGATATTAATGAAAAGATGGCCGGAATTCCGCTGCATTCATTGATTTTCCGGTTCATGGTAGTTTTCTAAGAAGTCAAGATGACGCCCTTATTATTTTACATCATACCAACTCGGTTAATTAATAAATACTTAACAATTTAAAAAAAATATATTGAAATGCAAAAAAACTTCATCTAGTAAACACATGCTTTAAGATAGCTTTCGTGGTAACAGTTCTTACAATTTCATTTTGTTTGTTCGCGTGGCTGCTGCCCCTGCACATTTTTCCGTAAGGATTTTTGCAGTACTAGCCTGGGGTATAGATTTGTGACTGGTTAATCGCTCGCCCCCATACTACAAAGGCTTTTAATACACAGGGTGTAAACATATACAGGGTGGAACGGACATCAACGCACATATCTAAACGCCATGAGTTTTCTACGTCATCCTAGAGCCCTCAGCATTGACATTGTTATTTATATGTTATTGTTCCTTAAAACTCTATAAAATCGTGATCTCTGTCCAAAACATTGAGATTTTAAATGAAAGAAAGTGAAATGTTTACTTTTTAGGGAAAAATCACATAGACGATTAAATTATAGTTCTTTACAGTTTAAAGGAAAAATAACCTATAAAAACAACAAAGTTAGGACGAAAAATCGCAAAGCTGTGGTGTTCGGAATCGTTTACAGAACTCATTGTCACTTTCGCCCTGTATATGTGCTAAACACTCCAGCACAGTCCTTGAGGAAACACAAGCGTAACGCTGAAGTATCTTCTGTGTAACTCGCCTTCCTCCTTTGCCTTGTTTGCAAGGCTTTGACGGTGCGCGGGGGTGAAGGGAGCGGGGGGCGCGAAGTGGCCACATGCTCCGGTGCATTGCGACCTCAGTGCAGTGACCGCGAGCCGCCGCGCCGCCGCCTAGCGCAGCCTGCGATGTCACATGAGCACATTGCACCTACAACTACCTCCACACATTTCTTCTAAAGCTTTCCTACCTTACCATACACAGAAAACAAAAACCTTATATATCAGTAGTCAACAAAAGGCTAGTCACCAATATAACATCATCTTCCGATGTAATTGAAGATATACCCATGATCCGCATAGACTTTTCTTAGGAATTAACTTCAAGTGCTACTAGAAACCCAAATATTAGGAGATGTAACTGACAGCAACTTAGACTTGAAATTAAGCTGTACTGCCGACAAGTTAAGCACCTTAATACGTACTAGAGATGCATATCAACTTTCTACATGTTTAAGTGTACCTTACCACTGTTAGTGCCATAGATAATATATATAAAAGAGGGTACACAGATTCAGCTTATATCAATCTAAGTGGTCATATCAGATCATAGAGCCACAAAGAGGACAGAGAGGTCAGAGGTCACTTCAAAAGTTCAAAGTAATCCAGGAACACTTACACGAGCTGTACGAATGAAAGTTGCTGGTTTTTGTTGCTGTAATTGTTTATTGAATTTATTGATGTTGTATATAAATATTAACAATAGGTATACTTAAACTATAGCCTGTGTATAATGATTGGATCCCAACATTAATTCTACGAGTATAACATATAAATCTAAATTTCAGGATTACATGAATAAAGACTAAAACCCCTACCTGATGTAATTATTATAAGAATATCCTTTGCCTGTGAGCGCGTTACTGCGTGGTTCCCGGAGACCCCAAGATGTGCAGACTCGGTGCACTTTTTTATTTAATCCTTTTTGCTTATTTAATGCGCTAAGTTCCTACTAAAACTACCTTGTTAGTCCTTAGCATGCCAGCCGAAGTTTTGGTTATCAAACCCAAGTTAAGCAAAGTTTTATAGTTAAAAAGTCTAGGTCTAGGTCTGTCTCAGTAGTAGTTTTCAGACAAAGTTTATACCTACGGAAAATCAACAAAACGGGCAGCATTACAACCACTGCCCATGAATCCGGATTATGTACACATACCAGTATGTACAAGGTGCTTACGTAAGTTATGTTCTCTCTTAGTTACGCAACTTAAAGATCATTAATATTTCCTTAACAGCAACCTGAAAAGCATCATGCATCTACTTGCATTATATTCTGATGTAGAGCTATAGGTGACGTCACAAAAGCATTTCTTCATGACTTACTCATCTTTAAATTGCCTATTATTTTCTTCAGTATTTAATTTAAGTGTTAGTTACAAACGAGTCATGGGTTCGAACCCAGGCAGGCGCATTACTTTGTGTAATTTATTTCATCACCACTGCTTACAAAAACGGTGAGGAAACCGCCATTTCCTAAAACCAAACATTCGAAGACATGGTGACTTGTGCCAAATTAACACTGAGCCCGCGTGGTAGAGTATGGCCCATATACGCAAAATACGCGCTTTAGCGTGGATACCAGCCCGTTATCTTTATCTTTTTAACCGACTTCAAAAAAAGGAGGAGGTTCTCAATTCGGTTGTATTTTTTTTAGGGTTTGTAACAAACCCTAAAAAAAATTCGTACTTACTTAGTACTCCGTCATTTATGGACCGATTTTTAAAATGAATTTACCCTATCAAATTTATTTGATAGGGTAAATGAAGGTGAAGAAAAACTGATGAAGAAGACAGGCAACGGAACTCTTCAATACATATCAGCAAATTTTTCACGATTGCTATAGTCAGATGTCTATGCTGAGCTTTTGTATTTCCATAACATAAAATTACGCCCTTCCATTTTAAAAGGGGCCCGGCAGAAATGTACAGATTAATGTTTAGATAGAACTTCTTTAGCAATTGTTAATCAATTTCAATGATTCTTTCAAGTTATGAAGTAACTAAAAATAGCAAAATAAAACCTTTTTTAATAAAAAAAAACAGACTTCTTAAAAAACACTAACAGGTGAAAAATAATTCCAGTTTCGGAAGTCAGTGGCCTATAATGAACGAAACAAAACCAGCAAAGCCACAGGCTTCCGAAATTGGATTTATTTTTCACCTGTTAGTGATTTTTTAGTTACAAACGTGACGTTGAGCAGTGTCTGCTGTACTTTGTTTTTTTTTAATAACTTTCGTAGTGAAATCTTAAAGCTAAGTTTTCTTTCTAAGCTAAGCTTGACTACGTTGTTCCGTGGAAGGGTGACGATTCATAACATACCAACTTACGCACGCACGCGCCTCGAAAAGCACGCTAAGCTTGATCCCGGCTGATATCATTTGTAGATATTATTTATTTATGAATTATAATGATAATTGTTACTCATCCGTCACATGTCACAAACGTTCATTTGAAAATCAGCGTCAGGGGGCTTACCATGATCTTCTAAAATACTTGCCAAGTGCAAGGCAGTTCAACTGAGCAGTTTAATCTGGCAGGTTTCGTTTTTGTACCATGAATGTTTCCGGCTGACCTGCATTTTGACCTGCTTCATAGTCTCTGATCAGTAGGCTGACCGCACAGATTAAATAAGATTAATTCAATCGTTCTTTCTGAAACACGTTGACGGTTTTACGGTTTTTATAGATGTTTAATATGATTTAACAAGTAAAGGTTAAAACAAAAGAGATTGATGAAAGAAACATTTTTCCGTGTCTAAAATGGAATTTCACATTATTCTTGAGAGAAAACGAGTTCCATCTTCATCAAAAACTTAAATGTTAATGTTAAAAGTCTTTACATTTATTTCCGAACGTACCTATTAATGACAAATGTAACATGTCATGTTCTGTCTATTGACAAAAGTAGAATATTTATGAGGCAATTTTGAAATTCAGGTGGGTTAGTTTTAAAAATGTTTTATGATAACCTGAGTGTTGTTAACTAAGACCGTGTTTGTGAGTGACTGGTAACCGTGGTAGGCAAGTGCAACTAGGAAGAGTTTTTTTACTATATTGCATGAAGAGTGTCCTACGAACAATTGGATACTTTGTGGCTTATTTTTAATACTAACAGAGATATCGCTATGGGTACAAAAAGAAATGTTAAATACGATTGCCGGAGATGTTAACATTAGATTGGAACATTTGGGAAGCTGTAAGTTTTACAATTAGATCAATGATAAGCTTAAATTCTAATCACGTAAATAAGTACTAATCTTCAACTCAATCGAAAAGTTTGGTAATAAAATAGGGCGTCGCATGAATGTTTGTAGCTCATATTACATTACAGAGCTCAAGTGTAAGCTATTTAGTGACCCCATATAACGTTTAACAAAAGTATTGACCTGCGACATTTCAAATGTATCTATCGAGTTCCTCTAAATGATAATTTTAATTTTAGCATATTGTTTAATACTTTTGCTATCACTATGTTTCTTAAAAGCGCAATAAAATATGTTCATCTCATTTATAAAATAAACGGTAAACGCAGTGCTTAGAGAAGATTTTCTATATTTTATTATACTTTAAAACAACGTAAGAATTATATTTTATGCACATTTTAACAATACGTAACGTTTTTTTATTCCAATTTTATAGAACAGGTCAATAAAAGTTAGTTTCACAGACCTGCAAATTATGACAGTAGGGCAGGTTAATTTTTGATTGTCTATATGTCAAAAAGCCTTAATGGTAGGAAATGTTGCAGGCCAGCCTGCTGGAGTGCTGTCACGTGGTCACTCACCGGCTTAGGTCACGTGATCGCTGGCTCGCCTGCTTCTATACTCACTCATGGTACAAAATAACAGGGCAGGTTATTTTTCGTGTAAAACTGACCTGCTATAAGAGTTCATGGTAAGCCCCCAGGCAGGATCTCAGCATCTGTCTGGCATTACCGCTGAAATGAACCTTTTGGCGCAGCAGTGAGACATGCCATTTTTTGCCTCTTTTTTGTGTTATTGTGTTTCTACTGTGCGTGTATCCAGTTGCCAATAAATATGTTTTCTTTCTTTCTTTCTTTCTTATATTCAACAGTCTTTATGGTCAGATAGTACCATGTGAAACACTGCAACCTTGAATCCTTACAAAAATGTTTACCTTGTCAAATCGCGACGTATGGTACAGACGCCAGCACAAGTTACCCCAAAGTGTCAAATTTCTTTGATCGTTTTTCACCTTTATGTCAAACAGAATAAGTTTCATATTCAATTGGGAAAATTTGACACATTGGGGTAACTTGATGTGCTGGCGTCTGTATTTACTCAAAGCACACAATACGCAACAATTCATGTTCTGCAGGGCTATTGTAGTGATGATCACTGGGCAGAGTTCAACGATTCACTGTCAAACAGCTAGTTTGGTATTGCTATCATCAGTGTGTATCTAAGAAGACGTTACACTCGCAGAGATGTGACGAAGCACATAGTGCCCCGTCTGAAAGTTACCGTAACTTGAAGTCTATTTAAAGTGCCATTTTTTTGCAAATTCTCAGTTGTCTTCAAAGAGATTTAAAATACTATAGAGCGGGCATGTCAAGGAAATGTCATAGAAAAACTTTGATCCCATGTCTCAGTAACGCCATCTAGAATAATATATGAATATTGGAGCGGCAGCGGAGCGTACTACAAAAAACTCATAGACTTGTATCCAGCAGGACACACTTTTTCGGACGAAAATTTTGTTCGTGATGTCCGGTCTATGGTATTGAATGTCTTTGGTTGTCATCAAAGTTTGGTGTGTAACTGGACGCCGTTAGTCACTGGCAGTTAAAAGATACTGCTCTGACTGCTGGACTTCAAAGAATAAGATTAACTTTATCTGGCATGAAAAACTAAGTACTACACTTTTATTTATTTTTTCTAAACTATGTTATAATATGAACTTAGAGGTTTAAAGGTTTATAATAAAAACGATTGACAGAAACTCATTAGTAACATTTTTAACTTAAAATAAGATGAAACATTAACATTAAAATATTAAGTAAATAAATAATCCAATTTTAAAAGTGTGATAATTACAATATTATAGATTATACATCAGAATAACGCACACAATATCTTTAAAAATTATAGCTTATATCTATATATACATAAAAGAAAGTCGTGTTAGTTACACCATTTATAACTCAAGAACGGCTGGAACAATTTAACTGATTTTGGTATTTTTGGATTTGTCTCTGTCCGGAATAGGATAATAATTAATAAAACACATGAAGTCTTTTAAAATAAAATATCAAGAATATTCGTTTTCTCAAATATTTTTCAAACGCAACGCCATCTTGGATGACGCATGACAGGAGTCAAACTTCTCAGTTCATTATCAGTTATCAGGTGAAAATTTGACATTTGTCAAGTCTTACAGCTTGGCAAAAAAGTGTAGAAACGGAACTAAATTTTTGTCTGTTGGCAACATTTTCAAAATAATGACATCTCATAATAAACAAAGTTCACGATTTCGTAAAATTTTAATTTCGTACACCAAACGTTGATTAATAAACGTAAAAAGTGAATAAAAATGAATATAACGATTCGGAGTGCTGGCAGGGAGGTTATTTATAAGGTGTACAGGCGATGTCTGGCGGAACATGAGGCCCAAACTATTCTTTCTAAACTTAACAATGTTTTCTAAAGTTCTGCTTATAATACAGGTATGTAAGAGTTTGTTTTGTTGATTATAGGTAAATCAAGTATTAGTTGATGAATACAAAGCTATATTAAATTGCTGGCATAAGGAATAACTAGAAATTTAAAACAATAAATGTCGAGCACATAGGTTATGTTTACATTTTTTCTGCATTACTCTGGTATAGTGCGCCGAGATTAATTGATACTTTGGTGACTTGATTTTTAAGTGAATGAAAATTCAATTTCTACTTAATATACTTTATGTGTGATATCAAGGTATAGAATTATTTGTTTTATCGTTTGCATTAGAAATGTAAAATAAATTATTATATATACGTGTCATAGTCTAAAAAATAAATCTAAATCTATTATTTAATTTAGGGAAATCTGTTAGCGTTTTCTAAGAAAAATCGTGCGGAAGTAAATAAACAAAAGGGTATTTTCTACATCCAGCTTATTAACAGTATGTAAACAAAATGTTTTACTTTTAATACTGTTAGACATAAATGAAATATTTCGTCTTTACAGGCAGCAGCTAAACGTGCATTCGAAGCTATTACCGAAGAGGATAGTTAGAACTCGTGCTAACATGTAATAAACACAGAAAAGGATTACTGGGAAAAAAACTAACTATGAACGAGGAAATAGAGCGATTAGTCATAAATCTAGAAAATGATAGAAGCAGCACCTCTGAACCCGAACATGACTCAGATGAGTTTGCGGCCAGCTCTAGCCATGACATGGATGTGGTCAGGGTGGACTATTTGGAGGACGATTTACTAGATTAAAATATGGAATATAGAATTAAGTAGGTTTTATTTTTATAATTCCTAAACAATGTTGTAAAGTCAGGAGTATTTACCCAAATATTTATTTTTAGGTAAGTAATCAGTTGCGTGTCGAGAACACGTCCTTGTTCAATGAAACTACTACTAATTACTTACTGATTTAAAAAATTATACATATACAGGTTACGAATATATTGTTACTTTATGTCTAAAAAAAAAATTGCTAAGTGTCAAGATTAGGTCAGTACGCTATTCGGTTGCAACGGGTTGCCATACGAACAGCACAGTGGCGCCTCCATTATTTTCTACTCTTTTTTGCCAAGCTGTAATTAAGCTAAAACTAAGAAGGTAAGGTTGTCAATTTATACGTTCCTACGTTCTGAAATTTATTTTGTTACTAAACTTAGAAAGAGGTTTTATGTAGCATAAAAAAGTCATATATTTGAAAAATCAATTTACGTAATTAATTATGACGACAGAGACGAACTTTAATAATTCTTTGCAAATAGAAATTTATTACTGTTTGGACTTTAAGTAGTAAGTAGATTGAAAACTTAATAAATTATAATGTAACATAGAGGCACGCAGCGCAATAGCTCAGATTAAAATTATGAATTAAGTATTCTTTAAATTAATGCATTTCTGTAATGAAGTTAGGTTAGGTTAGCTATAGGATAGGAATGGTAAGATAGGTTAGGTTATAATTATACATGTTGTAATTTTACTTCTATCGAACACAAAAATGTTTAAATAAGATAACAGTCGAAACTCGCTACATAAAAAGTAGTAGAATTTATTATTGGTTTGGATCTACTAGTTGTCATCTTATTAAACGTATATCTAATAAATATAAAAAAAAATTACAAGAGCAATAAATTGACTCTAGGGCACAACGAAGTTTGCCGGGGCAGCTAGTGATCTATAAAGATATTGTGTCAAAAATAGAACGTTTAGTACCTAAGTCAGAAAAAACTGCCATCTGCAATTTATTCCGTTATTATACCTATACAACGTGTTTTTTTTGATATCCCATAACTCTAGGGTATGATTGAGACCATATCAAAGAATCAACTGGCATATGAATTATGTCTCAATCATCCTTTTTTTTTTTACTATCATACAAAATAATTCGACAAAGTCACGATGATTAATGTAAAACACCCTTACGTGAAAGAAAAGTGACGTTAGAAAGAAGATTCGTCGTACTGGTGACAATTTTTGAACTAATTAGGTAATTTAAAATAATATTAATAATACTTAATAATAATATTCCACGACTATTCACACAACGCCACCTAGTCCCAAGCTAAGCAGAGCTTGTGTTACGGGTACTAAACAACTGATAATTTAATTACGATTGATGATATCACCGAAACTATGCATTTTTGGACCATCTATTCTAGGAGTTTTAGTATTATTTTTACCTACAGAATATAACCCTAGAGTTATGGGATATCAAAAAAAAACACCTTGTATAATGTATTATTATTGAAATGCCTATCTTAAAAAGTGTCTAATCTTTTATGTGAAAGCCATTATCACTAAAATAGTAAACCATATTATAAATACAATAAAAGTTGCAATTTTAATGAATTTTGTTAAAAGATAGATGGAACGTGGGGAATAAAATAAGCTACTCGAAGTACTAATCCTGCGCAGACGACGTTGCAGGCACCAGCTAGTGGGTAAATAATTACTGTCTAAGTAGAAGTATTGAACAAATACTGTTAGTTTAATTGCAACATTAGCAAAATGGGTTTTGAAATAATAATTGCACATTATACAACATATTTTTACATTCTGTTTATGTTCACGAAAATACAAATTCTACCTGAACCTAACAGATAAAAAAAACAGATATAAACGCAGTTCATGCATGAAGGTTAAGCTGAATATTTCAAAAATATATGAGTATGCCTTTATATGAAAGTTGGTAAGTGATTGATTTTGTTCATCACTTATCACACAAGCATTTGTCATGGGTGGGAATCAAACCCACGACCTCCGGCATAGCAGTCAGGGCCACTAACGACTAGATGAACAGTCAAAGTAGTACTTTATCTATGGATAAGTTTTACCTCCTATAGTTAAATTATTACCTCCTACTGCTACTACTTCTAATATTACTACCTAGTCTAGTATTGTACACTAACGTATGGAAGTGAATGTTGGGCGTGGCAAAAGAGACATGAAAGTAGAATAAATGCTGTAGAAATGCGTTCCTTGCGAAGTATGTGTGGTGTAACAATGAATGACAGATTGAGGAATGATGTGATAAAGCAACGTTGTGGTTTTAAAGAAGATGCAGTAACAAAAATTGAAAAGAGTATGCTTAGATGGTTTGGTCACGTTGAAAGGATGGATGAAAGGCGACTAACGAAAGGTATTTACAAGGCAGATGTAAGTGGGAACGCCGGGAGGGGACGCCCTAGAAGGACATACATAGACCTTATTGGTGAGGTTCTTCAGAAAGGTCAGGTGCGTAGTACTCGCAACCGGCGTGTTTGTATGACAACATGTATGAATGTAAACGAAGCAAAAAAAGTATGTAAGAATCGTAGCTTATGGCGCTCTGTAGTTTCTGCCTGCCCCCATGGGAAAAAGGCGTGAGTTTATGTATGTATGTATGTCTAGTATTGTATGTAGCATAGAGATCCGCAGTGCAGTAGTTCAGCTTAAAATTATGTATTTTGTATCTTTCAAAATCAATGCATTTCAGTCAGGTAGTTAGGTTAGGTACTTAGGTTAGCTATAAGATAGGTATGGTAAGTTAGGTTAGGTTATACATATATGTTGTCATTCTAGTTCTATCTAACACAAAAGGATTAAATAGCACATTAGAAACTCGCTAATTAAGAAGTATTTAAGTAGTTATTATTATTTTGGGTATATTTGTTGTAATTTTAAGTATTAAAAGTATGTATATCTTATTAAAATCTCATCATCTTGTTATCTTATATAAAATACTCTTGTCACAGTGGTCGTTACCAAACTCCTCCAAAACGGCTTCGAAGAAATCATTTGAAAACAATCAGGTTTTTTCGAATGTTTCTGTTAATGTTTTGCAAAGTTGATTATTCATTTATACTCATTTTTTTTTTCATTCTACCCTCCATTTTATTAGTACGTAGGTACAATTATAGAAAAAGTTAAAGCAAGCTTGAACGTATTTGAAAAAAGAAAACATTAAGCTTCCCGTTTTGCACATTATTCTGTTTTTTCGAAAATAAACATGAAATAATAATACTAAAATTAATTCTCAAAACTTTAGAATGCAACATTGAATGAAAAAAATCAACGAAATTGGTAAGAAACGGGATTTTTTCCTGAGTTTTTCAACGCTAGTCCTGATGGTAAGCAGTGGTGCAATCGTCGATGGTGAAGCGCACTAGTTTCTTAAGAACCTATTCACTATAAATTGCTGTTTTTATTTTGTTGTGTTTGCAACTGTCAAATACCTACCTACTGGTAACCTCGGAGATTTTGACAGTGTTTTTGTATAAAAACCACATTCTTCATAGGTATATACTTTACTCCAGGTTACACTATAGTGACTATTATGGCTATTTCGGGTTCATTCGGCTTTTAGAAATCAGCAGATTACAGTATGTTTCCGTCTTTCTTGCATACCTTCCAAAACACAGAACTTCTTGTTTACAGATCGGTGGGATTCCCCCCTACTGCAAATGTAGGTCCGGCTTCATACCGTGATATAATTATTTTATGTTGTTTTATTAACATTAGTTGTTTAAGTACCATTGTTACTAACAAAATATGGACATAGTCTGAAATTGATGTTTAATATTGTAAAAAAAAAAAAACATTTTTAACCCCCTGACGCAAAAAGAGGGGTGTTATAATGTCTGTCTGTCTGTCTGTGGCACCGTAGCGCCCAAACGGGTGAACCGATTTAGATGCCGTTTTTTTATTTGAAAGCAGGGTTTCTTGCAATGGTTCTTAGACATAATTAATTAAAATCGGTTCAGCCGTTTCAAGGTTACCAGCTCTTTTGTATTAGTTACCGTTGCTATTTTAGACGTCTATGGGTATTAACTTTACTTAAAAACATGTGTGTCTTAAAATTTCAAACACCCATGTGTTAATATGAATTATAAGCAACATTATGGTGTATTTGGTCTGATGCAGCCAGGATATTTAGCAGACTAATACACTCTTGGGAAAATAACAGCAGATATGTCGTGTTTGGATTCATTTTAACCAGCATTTGATTCTGCACACAATGCCCTGATGGCAACAGGATGAGCTGATGCTGCAGCCAGGCTATCCAGCACACCAGTAGGTAGACTCTTGACAAAATAATAACAGATATGTCGTGTTTGGATTAATTTCAACCAGCATTAGATTCTAAACACAATGCACTGATGGCAACAGGATGAGCTGATGCTGCAGCCAGGCTATCCAGCACACCAGTAGGTAGACTCTTGACAAAATAATAGCAGATATGTCGTGTTTGGATTCGTTTTAACCAGCATTTGACTCTACAAACAATGCACTGAAAAATTCTTATACCTGTATACTCTATAAAACAAAATTAATGCGTTTAAAAAATTTGAAATAAAAATTAAATTAAAAATTTAAAAAACCCCCACCGCAAAAAAGTAAAACATTTAAAAAGTAAAAAATAACACTTTAGCCATGAAATTTTACGTAACGTCGGGGTACCTACCGTTAAAATAAGTACCTACATACCTACAAGTACTAGGAACATTCCTTACTCAAGCGGTACCCCGACGTGAAGTAAAATTTCTGATAGACTGGTAGAAAATGCCTAAGACATTAAGTCCGCCTTTGTACAGTGTCTTTTACTAGTGCATAAAGTTTTAATCTATACATATAATAAGACTGTAAAAAAACTGTGTCTGTACATTGAATATATTTAAAAAATAATAATTGAGGGGGGTTTAGAAACAGTAATAGAGCACGAATCCAAAAAAAAAAGTCTGTCTGTTTGTCTGTTTGTCTGTTTGTCTGTTTGTTTGCACACGCTAATCTTCGGAACTACTAGACGGATTTGAATGATTTTTTTTTGTTGTATAGATATTAAGTCTGTCAACACATAGGCTATAATATATCTTAGAAACTGGAACACCTGATGCAGAACCGCAACAGACCATCTAAACTATAGGAGATACAAAAATGGTACCATAGCAAAAATTGTTCCACGTTATGAGCATTTTCTGCTGAGAGAATAAATTTGATGATCCGGAACACCTGATGTGGAACTTCAAGAGCCCAGCTACACTATAACATATATTGGAATGACGTCTTAGCAAGAGTTGTTCAGCCTTATGAGCACTCGCTGTTGACGTATAAAAATCGAAGATCTGGAACACCTGTTGTGGAACTCCAAGAGCCCAGCTACACCATAACTCAAATAGGAATGACGTCTTAGCAAAAGTTGTTCGGTCTGATAGGCATTTCCTGTTGGCTTATAAAAATCGAAGATCAGAAACATTTGATATAGAAATTAAAACTATCACTAATTTCATTGCATAATTATAAAATAACATAAGTAGGAGGTACTACGCGGTAAAGGCGGGAACAGTTCAGGACTGATTTTCGATGACGATGGTATATCGTTGAAAATTAGACTCTACTGGCTAAAACTCCCATTTTTTTTATCGTATGCCTTCGGGCTTATGTTATTTGAGTGTTTAATTTCCTTTTCCATTTATCTTCGTTACACGGTAGCTTACCCGGTAACGCAGGGGAGCAGCCACTTAGATTTTAATTGATCAGGTATCATCACAATAATACTATAACCATGCCTAAAAAGAGGTCAAATCTTTCGCAATGTTCCAAAGGTGCTAAATGATTAAAGATCATAAGATCCCAACAATCTACCGAAGAGCGTTAGGAGAGACTTGATGTTGTTCGAGAACATGAGGCTGCAACTCGCTCCGTGGAAACTTCTTGGGATCGCGAAGCACGCCTGCATTCTCAGCGTATTTACGCATCTACATCCAGGTCTCTAGAGACCAGTGAAGAATATGTGCGCGACTGACCGCTGATCGTGAACAACATGCACTGTCTCGCGAGTTGGAGACGTTCACGGAAAAAGCATGACGCTTGAGTTTTCAGCGTATATACGCATCGACTCTAGAGATAAGTGGGGGAAGGAGATGCGCGACTGACCGCTGATCGTGAACGTCACGCAACATATTATAGGCTATAATTTATTTTGGAAAATGGAACACCTAAAGTAAAAGAGATATAAAAATGGTGCCATTGCAAAAACTATTCCAAGTCAAGAGTGTTTTCTGCTGCGAGACTAAATTTGAAGATCTGGAGCACCAGTAGGGGAACTCCAAAGCCCAGAGACAATATAACATATACATAATAGAAATGGCGTCTTAGCAAAAGTTGTTAAGTCTGATGGCATTTCCTGTGGACCAACAAAAATAAAAAATCTGGAACATCTTGAATCGTCTCGCGCATCCCATTGATTTCCCGTCCCCGGGCTTATAGAATTCGACATCAGATGTTTCAGATCTTCGATTTTGACAACCCCGTTGTCGCTGGCATAAGCAACAGGATCCGCGTACGAAGTCGCGGGCAGAAGCTAGTAAATAATAAATAAATAAAATTTCATGGCTAAAGTGTTATTTTTTACTTTTTAAATGTTTTATTTTTTTGCGGTGGGGGTTTTTTAAATTTTTAATTTAATTTTTTTTAAACTAAATGGCATTTCCAAAGTGATTCAGTCTGAGAAGAGTCCCTGAGAAGAAATGGAGCAAAGAAACTCAAGGGTGTCTTTTAAAGTAAGATAAGATTGTATCAATTTATTTTGCGAGTTTAACGATGCAGGGCAAAGTCATTATTTTTAACCGAATTCAGGAGGAGGTTCTCAATTCGATCGGTATTTTGTTTTTTAATTCAATGGCACCGGCATTAACAGATTGACAGATATCTGAGAATAATGAACGCTGAAAGAAACACAGAGGAGTCTTTGGTTTTTGCTAACCTAAGGTGCAGTTTTGCTTAGCTTCTCTCAACATAATAATTATTATTAACCGTACTTAATGAAAGCCAATAAAACAACACAGCAGAAAATATGAGTTATTATTATTCAAATTACTAATTCAACCCTCCTAGTTAATTGAATCCCATTAAATGACTTTTTCTGGAAATAATCATTCAATGGAATTATATTATACTAGCAGACGTCACGCGGTTTCACCCGCGTAGTTCCCGTTCCCGTGGGAATACAGGGATAAAAAGTAGCCTATGTCACTCGGGGACATTGTAGCTTTCCAACGGTGAAAGAATTTTTTGAATCGGTCCAGGAGGTTCGGAGCCTATTCGATGCAAACAAAGAAACAATCAAGCTTTTCCTCTTTATAATATTAGTATAGATGAACTTAGAGGGTTGTCGTAATAATTTGAATGATTATAATTCTTGAAACACATACGTGTTACGGTCGCAAACCATATTTTGTTAAACATACAGCCTCACAGCTACATATCCCGAAAAGTATTAACTACATGTTATTAAAATTATGGACATTAAAATAAACATTATTTAGTGTTCTATGAAACAAAAACAAAGAAAGAAAAGCATTTATAAATATGGCTGTTTTTCGATTTCCAGTCATTGCACCTATTGATTTAAAAACGTCTCAAATCACTTAGCACAAACATCTTTAAAAAATATTCCCATATTTGGTTCATCGATCGATATAAGAAATACTTTTAATCTTCTATTTAACAGAATAGGCTAAAAGTTTTAGGACAAGATAAAAAAATATACAGTCATATTTATTATACATAGAAACTATTAATCGGTTTGTTTCTCGTTGTTTCGTTGTGTTGTTATTATTTTCTTGAAAGATTTGCAAATAACATTTCAAACACGCTCCTGTGGCACAGAATATTTATACAGGTGGAGCTTCCCGACGTATGAGAGTTCAACGTAATGTCAAACACCTATCTATATCAGAAATAATTTTACGTCTAAATATAAACCGTGCATAAGAATTCACAACACAGAGAGCGCGAGACAGTGAGATAGTGCGAGTCTCTGTTTCCTTGCCAATAGCTGCGACATTGTATCTATTGACACGGGCCAGCAGCACGTTCGCCGCCGACTATTTTGAGTAGACGGGTGGCGCACGTGTCGAGCGGCGGCGGCAAGCAGCGGAGCGGCGTGCGGGTCCGCGCCCTCAACACCTTCTCGCAAAAAAACCCTCTCAATGAAAAAGCCAAATCCTCGCAGAATGTTATTGAGCAGCGCACCGGTGGCGCAGATGCAGGTGGCCGCGGCGTGGTACATATCGCATCACCGCCCGCCCGCAATTTCGCGTAAAATTGGCAGCGTGCGGCGGGCGGGCGGCGGCAGCGGCGCGGAGCGTCGCTCCCGAAATAGTGTTCGGGCGCGGTCGTACGCTCTCGGGAACGGCGCCCCAGTCGCCGTGTGGCCGCGCGCGCGCACCCGCGTCGCCTCGCCAGCCGTCCCGACGCCGCACGAATACCCGGGTGAGGGAGCGAGCTCGCCGGTGCACGAGTCAACGGTGCGCGTATTTCGGTCGCGAGAGGGCCCCGGGCCGCGTCGGGCGCGCTGCCCGCGCGCTGGCCGCCGTGCTCTGGTGGTGGTGCGTGGCGCTGCTGCGGCTGGTCGCGCTCTGCGCGCCTCCCCCCGACCCGTCGCCGCCGCCCCCCGCCCGCGCCGCGGAAGATGCGCCGTCGGCGGCCGCTTGCGCGAGCGCGCCGTCCAACACCACCGAGCCGTCGCCGCCGCCCGAGCCACCCGCGCCGCCCGCGCACACCGGTCAGTACACCTGCGCCCGCGTTCCGCGCCCGCTCCCACACACCGCGCCGCCACCCTCACTGTACCGCTCCACCGATGTTTTGCTCCGGTCACTTTCCATCGTATTTTCAATTTTGACTTTCCATGAAGCACGTGGCTTGACGCATAATTAAACGCACAACAACAAACTTGTTTCAGTTCAACATCAGTTTTACTATACAAACAAATTTCAAGGGGTATTGAATTCCTTTTTTTAAAGGTAGGTACATAAAAAGGATATAATTCGTTGCAGATTTTGTTTAAAGCAAAGTGTGTCCACTATTAGTAGTATGACAGAATACATAATTGGAATCTACTGCACACAAAATACTATGCAGACATGACGCTGAAGTTACTTAGTAGGTGTGTAAAACTGATAACTGTGAAAACATTATTATCAGTTTGTAGAAAACAAACAATGCGATGGATGTGGCTAACATAAATATTTACCAAACGATATTTTTAATTAGGTAAGTGCTGCTGGCAACGATTAAATTTAAGAACGATGAAATCGTTAATATGAAAAATTAACGATTTTCTCGTAATTTGGTGTTTTTGTACAAGTTAAAATGAAACATAATGAAAAGTTTTTTCACCATTTTTGTTTTTCACTATGTAAACACTTCCTGACTCTATCTTAACTTTAACTTATCTTCATTTATCACAACATTATTTTATTCTATTTAATTTACTATACTACTTCTACAGCAATGACCAAATTAACAATCTGTTTCACTAAAATCAATTCTAGAGTAATGGCACTGAAAAAGAACTGAAGGTAATGCCCGTTTTCATTGAGACGGTGAATGTAGAAAGAAATGCGTGAGAGGGCGCGGTGGCGGGCGGCGGCGGCGGCGGCGGGACGCGCGGATGTGGGTCATCAGGGCGAAGGTTCCGTCTGCCAGCCCTCGCCCTCAGTCACCCTGCGCGCCGCGCGCCGGCCCAAGCCGGCTGCCTCCCCGTCTCTAACGCCTCGCTAAATTCACCACACGCACTGCGTCATGACCCCTCTCAACACAACGAACACTTTATTCTTTCTGTAGGTACTGAACACGAGATATCAACAAAGACAAAACAATTAAAACAAGTTTCTCGGAATCATAACCATAATATGAAGATATATCGAACAGACAGGTCACAGAGGCAATTAAGAGGCGATAAGTGTACATACAAGTTAACACATATGCAAATAATGTCGATAGGCATATTGAAGCGTGATTCAATTTGCTAATTAGGCCGCTCACTAATAAGACCATGTCTTAGGTCTTGTAACAGTGATAATTTTATCAATTTAATTGACTACTATTTAACATAATGAGGTGCAATAAACAGCGGTAAAAGTATAAGTTATGAAGAGTCACTTTAATGAATCATGAGAATAACATGATGATAATATTTTGATACTACTTTAAACTACTTTCTTCTCTTCTCACAACCTAGGTGAGACTCCAACTGTATTGCTTAAATAAACGCTCAACTAATAATACTTTAGTAATGTTCAATGCCCAGTACCCTGACTGAAGTTGGAAATATAAATTAACTAATTGAACAATCAAGGCGAAACGTACGCAAATTACTTAATTAGAATTACCAATATCCATTGTACACAGCTATTACGTACGTCGTTATGTGTACGTCAATGCCTCCAACAATGTCAACAAAACTATATCGATATTCTGAAACTGCCGATATAATCACTTCTATCCGAGATCAAATATTATCCAATTATCATTTCCACTTCATAGCAAGTGAGTACATACGTAACTAGATACTAATAATGTCAGACATTTTCCCCTTTAGCAACGAACTCTATACTTGATTAAATAAGTTATACTTTGTAGTATAGTTAATCAACTGTTTCAGAATCTTTTCATTTCTTATCCAGTTCATATTAACAGCAAATAGTATCTAAGATTATGCACAAAGGCTAACATAAATTGCTTGTAAATGTAAAAGGCTAAAAAACAAATTCGAAATCAAAAACTACGGAATTCAAAATCGAATAAAATTTCAATCTCATCTCAGCGACAATCAATGTCCGAAATGTAGATAAATTAGACGTATTTATGACTGATTAATACTAAAATTAAAATAGGACAGTTCTTAAAATACGGGAATTCCGCCCTGATTAGACATTATTGAGTTCAAAATTAAAACGTCGCAGAGCAAAGAATAGTGTTGTAATGATTGTCGCTTATCAAACAGGATATTGTAATCTTCTTGTTCGTGTCAAACGTTGCGTTGCAATGATACTTTTGACTTATTTAACAGTATCAGTAACGTCATAACTCTTAAACCGATTAAGATTATCATTTTGAATAGCAAATTACAATTCACGAACGAGATTTGCGTCATGTGTGTTCCGAGGCTTATTTGACTAGTATTTCGACTGATATCTGCTTCTAAATAACAAATGTCAGGTATGCGTACCGGTTTTTAACCGACTTCAAAAAAAGGAGGAAATTCTCAATTCGGTTGTTTTTTTTTTAGGGTTTGTGTCCTCAGTACTCTGTCATTTATGAACCGATTTTCAAGCTTCTTTTTTTATTTGTTAGGGCATACTTAATAACAGATTGGTCCCATTTGTATCAAAACTCATATCTGATGAGGGATCCTTGAGGAGTTGAGGGAACTCTTAAAAAAATATACGTATACACGCACCGATTTTAACATTTTTAGTAACAAATTAAGCATTTTAATTTAGAAAGTATCATTTGGTGAAGAAAAACTGATGAAAAAGACAAGCAACGGAACTCTTCAACGCATAACAGCAAATTATTCGCGATTGCTATAGTCAGATGTCTATGCTAAGCTTTTATATTTCCATAACATAACATTACGCCCTTCTATTTTAAAAGGGGCCCGGCAGAGTTGTACCGATTAATGTTTAGAAAGAACTGTACCGAATTATGTTTAGATAGAATTTCTTTAGCAATTGGTAACCGATTTCAATAATTATTTCAAGTTTTTAAAGGCTTTCTTTACATACGAAGAAACTAAAAATTGCAAAATTAAAACTTAAAAAAACACAAACAGTTGAAAAATAACTCCAGTTTAGAAAGTCGATGGCCAATAATGAACGAAACAAAACCACCAAAGCCACAGACTTCCGAAACTGGAGTTATTTTTCACCTGTTAGTGTTTTTTTAAGAAGTCGGTTGTTTTTTTGCAAAAAAATTGTAAGAGACTTATTTAACTGATTCCCTAATTCTCTAACCATAAAAGAAGAAGGTGATTATTTGTGTACTGGGTTAAGAAGAGGTTTGGTGAATTTCAATAATTTTATTTCGACTAAGTTTGGACACACCGTTATAGGCCCAGCAAAGTCAAAATACGATAGAGATATCTCATGGTAAAAGTATTGAAATTTATGAATAACATACGCTCTAAATTACCATATTATGTAGCAGTTAAAAGTAACTTCCTATAGAGCCAAAACTAAAAACACATTACGATTCAATTTTTAAATCTCTATGTCTATTTTCTTTCCAACTTAATTTTATGGGAAGACGGTCTCTTCGTTCCATTAATCTAATATGTAGTTTTAAAACTTTGAGTAATGAATGAAATACGCAAGTTAAATAGCTACAAACGAATTACTTCAATAAATATTCTCTACGAATAGACTCTGATAGCGGTGTATCTAGGTGATATAACAGTATTTATGTAATATTCAAATAATCTACCTAGGTCAGTTTTCTTATTATCAGAATTTTTGTTTACCAGTACACAAATACACAAAGAAAAGTATTACTAATAATACTGGTACACCAAGATTGATTCTGATGTATGTATGTAAGACTGACCTGTTGGTCTAGTGATTAGTGGCCCTGACTCCTATGCTGGAGGTCGTGGTTTCGATTCCCACCCAAGACAAATGTTTGTGTGATGAACACGATCATTTGTTCTGTGTCTGGGTAATGTAATTTATCTATTACATGTATGTATTAAGAAATATATAAGTATGTTAGTCAGTTGTTTAGTACTCATAGCACAAGCTTTGCTTAGTTTGGGACTAAAAGGCGTTGTGTGAAAGTTGTGGAATATTATTCTTATTATAGTATGTATAGGTACCTATTAAAGGATTTATTTATTTAGGCAAACCAACTAAATACACACAAAGACATTCACATTACAAATCATATTAATTATAATATTATTGCATGCATCTAAATTATAGGTGAGCACAGCATTCTTTTTTATTCAGATCTCACTTTACAATTATTAATATATAAATGGATAACACGTAATTAAAATTACAATTCACGATGTGATTTAAATAACAGTATAATGTGTTACTAAGTCAATAGGTCGAGAAAACGACTGTATTAACGACTACATTTAATTTAACATTTTAGTACCCGGAACATTGTAAAGAGGACAATGTGTAAAAAAATCGGTAAGGATCATAACAGTTCTGCAGTCACAACACCTACACAAAAACTAAAAAAATACTTTAGGTACCTACCCATACCATTGCAAACATGGTTTTATAGATATAATTGTCTACAGATATTTGTTTACAACATGATATTACTCTGTAAATCATCTGTTTCACCAATTATCTTTTTTCTTGGTGGGAACCAAGGAAAACAGATAATTGATGGAACTTCACTTCAACGCATGTGAACTATAAAGTCTCAAACGATCCCAAAATTAGCTGGTATCTACTTGCAGCCTCTTTGAAGTATGTTCTTCGAATGTATTCACTCACGTTATGCGCATGCGCTTGATTGATGTGTCTACTACTACAGTTGGTACCTACTTCCCACTAACAAAACGATTCGTGTGACGTATGTATTCGATACCCAGTTTTGATGTCCAGTTAATAGACTATTTCCTGCCTTTAGTGTAATAGAGAATAAAGTGTAGTGTGAATTAGCACTTTTTATATTATTGAATTTTGACAGTAATAAATCAAATTCGTTTGGCCATTGGTGTCATTGGTTTGTCAAAAAAGTGTAGTGTAAATTGGCATTTTAAAACTCGACATCTAACTTTTAGTCCGAGCCAGGTCACCAAACCTGTTTTTTAGGATACCCACCGACCCGGGTATTCCAGGTGCCAACGGAAACCGATTAGGTAACCGATCGTTTTCGCTGTATCCTTAATCTTGTAGGATGGTATGGAATCTTTTGTGTGTGAGTCCGACTCGCACTTGGCCAGTTTTTATTTTTTATCTATATTCCGACCGAAGTTAAACTCTTTCAACAAAAGTGACAACTTATACCACCACCGGACTACTTCCATACCTACATGTGTTTGGATCACATTTAGGTTTATAATAAAGAAAGAAACTTAACTACGAAAAACGTTGTTTGTCATTACACAAACTTTATGATTCACCGTAACTTTTATTACAAAAAGAGTTTTAATAAAATGACCCGCGGCTGAAGCCGTAGCCGTAGCACGTAGCACGTAGCACGTAACCCGCTACGGTGCTACGGCGATCCATTGCAACATGCAACTGTATACCACACAAATATTTGCTTGATCTGTTGTTTGAAACTATTTTTAGTCTAGTAGAAGTAGCTAAAGATACTAGAGCAGCTGGCTTCCGACCTTAAACTCTACTTCCAGGTTGGGAATCTGTAGAACATTACAATGGCTGAAATATGCTTATATGTGTTTTTTTTGTACGTAATCGTAATGAATACGCAGTCATTAATGCTGTCAGGCAATGTTTTGTATCGAATTACAGTGTACCTATATTTTAGCTAGTGCCGAGCCATGTAGATAAAACATTTATTTAGTGCACACAAAAGACACAGACAAACACACAATACAAAACCAAAAGCGATAAAACAATAAACGATGAATGATACAGTGTGCGGTGTGCGTCTCAGGCTGCACCAAATGGGAGTCCAGCTCAGCATGTGCCAGGCAAATGTACCTGGCCCTGATATTCTGCTGGATCCGTGCAGTGGTGGAAAGGGAGAGGGAGATCACTTCCACTCACCCGGCCCGCAGCATACGCACCGGGCGCAGGTGGAGGGCGGACAACGCCCTCTTCCAGCTCCCCTGAATGGGTTCAGGGGCGACGGACGCGGGGATGTCCGCCGCCCCCCACGTACTTGGACCCGAGGTGGCGGCGCGTCGTGTTCACGCGCGCCCCTCTTAGACGTCGCGAGAGGAGTCTAACACCTCACTCCCCTCGCTGACTTGACGGGGCCGGCACTAGTCGGGGGTCGCGGAAGTATCTTCTGTTTTAGTCAGTAAGAGTCTGACAGACCCCTCCGCCCTCCCCGGGGCGGGGGACATCCATGAAGATTTTCCACCGCTTACAAAAAAAAAAAGCCCGATGCACCAGCGCAGCGTCCGTACAGGTTGGGGAAAAAGTCTTTTTGCATTATATTATGTATGAACTTGTAATAAAATCTCTTTGGCTATACTATTTATGTCTGGCTGGTTTTGGTATCATTGAAAGTTTAAATTTTAAAGAGTTAATTCCAAATTCAAATTAGGAAAATGTGTGATTTTCATTTGTTTTTAGTACTGTCAAGATGAGTGAATCTAAGAAATTCCACACATTTTAAAATTTTACTACAAAAAAGGTAAATATAAAACGCAAGCCGCGAAAACAAAATTGCGATGTTTATGGACCTAGTGCAGTGTCTGTGAGAGTAGCACAAATTTGGTTTAAGCGTTTTCAATACGGTAATTTTGATGTCAAAGATGCACGTTGCTCTGGTCGCCCTATTACGGATAAAATGGATGCCATTTTAGAGAGTTTGGCTGGGAGGTGTTAATGCATCCGCCGTATGGTCCTGACCTTGCACCTTCAGATTTCTACCTGTTTCGGTCTTTTCAGAATTCTTTAGACAGTATCAGGTTAACATCACGAGAGCACTGCCAAAACCACTTGTCGCGGTATTTTAATCAGAATTCCCAAAATGTCTATAGCAATGGGATCATGTCCCTACCTACAAGATGGCAAAAAGTTATCGAACAAAATGGTACCTACATATATTAAATAATGTTTAAAAATTAAAAAAAAAATGCGGAGTTACTTTTTCCCCAACCTATTGTATTATGTTTCAACCTAAGACCATTAACTTGTAGTAATATTTTATTAATATTGGCATAACTTTTGATCTGTTAGTCACTGATTCCATTGAGCCTCTCTTATTAATACATACAGCGCGAAACCAGTTTCACAAAATATAACTTTCATCGTTTTTTGTGGTCTACCTATTTTTTTTTTGCTGGATTGGGATTTTTTAATGAACTTTATATTGACTCTAGTCTATTGTCAATGACAAAAAAAAATAAAAATATGCGGTCACGTGGCAATTCACGATCGGGTTTTTAGGAACAATATCTCCTCATGTAAACAGTTATGTTTAAAGATAACGCCCGTTTCATTTGTTCGGGGAAATTAGTAGATATACCTTCCACAGATTGGTATTAACTAATTTGACAGCATCTGTCTGGCATTACCGCTGAAGTGAACCTTTTGGCACAGCCGAGATAGAGATGCCATTTATTTTTTTCCATTTTTTTTTGTTCTTTTCATGTTTTACAGTCCGTCCATGTGTTTACCTGTTGCCAATAAATATTATTTCTTTCTTTCTAATTTTGAAATGACAACAAATACAAATCATTTATTTGCCAATAATGCAGGTATACCTATACCTACATATATGTGATGGTAGTTTTTTTTGAGCGTCCCAATACATTTTGCCTTACGGCATGCAATAGTATATTTCATGACAAGTGCGGAAAGGTTGTCATTGCAAAGAGTTCCGACAAATATCTACCGAGCCGAGGCGCAGCCGAAGGCGAGGGTTGACAGTCGGAACAAGTTGCAATGACGGTTTCGCACGTGTACTGAACGACTATTTTTAATACAGTTGCGAAAAAATTAAGCAATTTAATAAAATAATAAAAACACAATAAACTCAACTAACCAATAATGTATTTCTTATAAAAGTTATAATTCACATATAGGTACAGACGCCAGCACGTCAAGTTACCCCAATGTGTCAAATTTCTTTGATCAGTTTTCAACTTTATGTCAAACAGAATAAGGTTTATATTCAACTAGCTGCCCCGGCAAACTTCGTTGTGCCTTAGAGTCAATTTATTGCTCTTATAATTTTTTTTGTATTAGATATACATACGTTTAATAAGACGACAACAAATAGATCCAAACCAATAATAACTACTACTACTTTTTATGTAGCGAGTCTCTACTGTGATTTTATTTAAACATTTGTGTTCCATAGAATTAAAATTACAACATGTATATATAACCTAACCTAACTGACCATACCTATCCTATAGCTAACCTAACTACCTAACCTACCTTACTAAAATGCATTGATTTAAAAAATACTAAACTCATAATTTTAATCTGAACTATTGCCTCTACTTTAATTAAAGTCCCAACAGTAAAATAAGTTCTATTTGCAAATAATTATTAAAGTTCGTCTCTGTCATCATTGTTAATTACGTAAATTGATTTTTGAAATACTTATAAGACTTTTTTATGCTACATAAAACCTCTTAGTTTAGTAACATAAATTTGTAAAATAAATTTCAGAACGTAGGTGCGTATTATAAATTGACAACCTTACCTTCTTGGGTTTAGCTTATGACTTGTCAATTTCAAATTGTCACCTGATAATGAACTGGGAAGTTTGACACCTGTCATGTCATCCAAGATGGCGCTGCGTTTGAAAAATGTTTGAGACAACCGATATTCTTGATATTTTTTTCGCTCCGTCGCTGAATACCATATTCTCTAAAGAGCACATTCGTAAAACACCACATTCGCAAAACACGATATTCGTGAAACATCATATTCTCATAACATCTTATTCTCAAAATATCATTATCTTATAAGATCACATTCGCAAAACACAACATTCTTGTGATACCACATTCAAAATACAGTCACATTCCATTCAAACTACATTATCTGATGTTTTAATTTTTTGATTAAAAATGGGAGTAACAACACAAAAATGAAATTATATCTCTTAAACAAAGCAATTAAATAATTTCTATGCTCATCATCCTGCCTAGCCTTTACCTAACTATGTTGGGGTCGGCTTCCAGTTTAACCGCATACAGCTGAATACCAGTGTTTTACATGCAGCGACTGCTTGTCGGACCTACACAACCCAGTAACTGGAAACATTATACTCCTTGGTTAGACTGGTTGTCAGACTTTCGAGCTTCTGACTACAAGTAACGACTGTCAAAGATCTGCATATGACAGCCGGGACCAACGGCATAACGTGCTTTCCGAGGCACGGAGGTGTCTTGGTATGTAATAAATGGTCACCCATCCACGGACCAACCTCGTCAAGCGTAGCTTAACCTTCGATCGACCCATACGGCAGTTATAATTTAGCCACAAGCACCTCCAATTCCAATAGGCCAATTGGCTCTGCCAAATTCTATGCTGATAAATTGTAATTATAATTCTTATTATGTATTTATTTCTTAGTCTTTATTGTTGAGACAATAAGGTAATAATTGGACATAAGTGTTTCAAACACATTTCTAAGCATATTTTTTTATACAATCATTGATTATACCTACTCATTTTTTTCAATTTGTTTTCTGTTTTGTATGTCACCCAGTTACTGGGTTGTGTAGGTCCGACAAGCAGTCGCTGCATGTAAAACACTGGTATTCAGCTGTATGCGGTTAAACTGGAAGCCGACCCCAACATAGTTAGGTAAAGGCTAGGCAGGTTGATGAGCATAGAAATATTTTTTTTGCTTTGTTTAAGAGATATTTTCATTTTTGTGTTGTTACTCCCATTTTTAATCAAAAAAATTAAAACATCAGATATTGTAGTTTGAATGGAATGTGACTGTATTTTGAATGTGGTATCACAAGAATGTTGTGTTTTGCGAATGTGATCATACGAGATTATAATATTTTGAAAATATGATGTTATGAGAATATGATGTTTTACGAATATCGTGTTTTGCGAATGTGGTGTTTTACGAATGTGCTCTTTTGAGAATATGGTGTTCAGCGACGGAGCGATTTTTTTTTTCGAGGACTTTTCATGTTTTTTATTAATTATTATGCTATATGCTATTCCGGACAAAGACAAATCCAAAAAGACCAAAATCATTCACATTGATCCAGCCGTTCTTGAGTTATAAATGGTGTAACTAACACGACTTTCTTTTATATATATAGATTAGGGAAATTTGACACATTGGGGTAACTTGACGTGCTGTCGTCTGTACATTGAAATTTGATACAGTTTTTTATACTAACTGGGGAAGTTTTAAGTTGCATATTTACTGTTTGAGACAAACTATTGTTAATTTCGTATGATTGTTCATGTATATTTGTCATACAATGGCGTTTGCTAGTTGATCGAGCTGAATCTGATGAATTATCATTTTGTGACACAAACAACTAAAACTCGCAAAGAATATTTTTTTTCTGAATAATTGCGCCAACCGTAGAATATAAGCAGAGATTTTTTTAGGCAAAGGGAACTTTGCCCACACAGCCAAGTCTTCAGTAGATTTTTTTTATTGATTTGAAATGAAAATGAAATTTAAGGTGTGAAATGAAATGAAATCTAACCTAACTCATTCAATCAAATCATTAAATCTAGGATATTGAAACAAATTAGTAGCTTCTTTTTAGAAATATACGTATTTGCATGAATCATAAAAACTTCTACGAATTTTTTTAGTAAAAACTTCATGGTTGGTTTTTCTTTTTAATAGACATTATTTTGACAATTGGGAAAGTGAACGCACGAGTTCGGGAAAGGTAAAAAAAAAGCACGAGTATGTAATAGCCCACATCCCGAACGCTATACGTCCGTGCAATACGCCACTGAGTTTTGAGCAACTGTATTAAAAAAATATTTAACATTACACATTTAATTTAATATTAACAAACATTCAAAGTAAAGTAAAATTATAAAAAAATAAAAAAGGATAAAATAATAACTAATACACTAACTACTACTATTAGTAATACTAACGAATACATAACCCTTGTTACACACAAACACAAGCACAAGAACACAAGCAAGCATTATGCATATAAAAGAAACTTACTTTCTTCTTCTTCATATTTCGCGTGGTTTGTCATAAACCTGGCGGCTTTGGGCTATCATTGCCAGTAACTAACTGGCTTCCAGTGGCACATCGAACTTGGATGTAAACTGCGAATTTACAAAAAAATGGTATTGTATTGTATTGTATAACGGGCCGGTGTCCGCAACTCCACGTCAAAGCGCGTAAAAAAAATGGTATTGCAAGTTTCAAGTTACGCCGGCTATCGGACGGAGTACGGTGCGCGTTACGTCATCCTAGTTATAGGTACACTGATGATAGCCAATACGAAACTACCTGTTTGACAGTTAATTGTTGAACACTTTGCCCAGTGATCATTCACTATGAACTGTCAACGGAGATATGCAATAGCTTTGCAGGTGTCAGAGTTTCAATGCCGCCCATGAGCCTTTGTCTTGGCATCACATGCCGTCGAGAAATATCTGTTAGGCATGCTGGTTTCCTCACGACGTTTTTGAAGCAGTTGATTCCATTTCCTATAATAAAAAAAAATTAAATTAAAATCACCATTCATGTGCGTAATCCTATCTCCATAGGATCACAAGACTAACAGTTTTTAGAGTGTAACATGTTTTCTTGTGTAGACGGAACATCACGATTAAAATTTTCATCAATTTATCCTAGGGGACACTAATCGACGAGTCTAGTTTAGTAAGCTCCACTGCCGCTCCAATATTGGTATAAATTGCGAGATGGCGTTACTGAGACATGGGATCACAGTTTTTCTATGACATTTCTTCGCGTGTCCTCTCTATAGTATTTTAAACCTCTTGGGTTACTATGAAGGTTTTAGTTTTCTTAAACCTCTTGGGTTACTATGAAGGTTTTAGTTTTCTTAAACCTCTTGGGTTACTATGAAGGTTTTAGTTTTCTTTAACCTCTTGGGTTACTATGAAGGTTTTAGTTTTCTTTAACCTCTTGGGTTACTATGAAGGTTTTAGTTTTCTTAAACCTCTTGGGTTACTATGAAGGTTTTAGTTTTCTTAAACCTCTTGGGTTACTATGAAGGTTTTAGTTTTCTTAAACCACTTGGGTTACTATGAAGGTTTAAGTTTTCTTAAACCTCTTGGGTTACTATGAAGGTTTTAGTTTTCTTTAACCTTTTGGGTTACTAAGAAGGTTCTAGTTTTCTTAAACCTCTTGGGTTACTATGAAGGTTTTAGTTTTCTTAACCCCAAGACAAACATTTAATATATTTCCAAGTGTTCCTACATGTTTTATTTTGGTGGTTCATGTGTGCTCGCGAATTACTGTACAAGGTATCTTGAGGGACGGACAACCATCAATAGTTTATATAATAAAACTGTATGCAGAAGTAAACAAAACTGTACAAAGACGGACTTAATGCCTTAGGCAATATCTACCAGTCTACCTAGTAGTTAATTTCGGGAAGTAATTTTGGTGTCATTTTCATTAGCTAAGTGTATGGGTGTACACCTGTTTACCTACATGTTCTAAGAATTTTGTCAACGCGTAGGCGGTGCGGAGGTGTTTATGGACTTAACCTTCTTCCACATTATATTATTAGGTAACCAACCACGTTACTATCATTGTCTACTTATATGATGTTTTGATGTTTTTGCGCTAAAAGTGGCAAAAGCCTATTAACCTGGTTTTCACGAGTCTCGCTAAAAAGATAGTATGACATTAGAACGTGCTATATATGAGAATACAGCATGGTACTAGACTGACTGGCGGCTGCGCTGTTTTACGGGTTTCGATCCCCGCTTTAAACAAATATTTGTAGTTACAGGGAGTTGGTTCCGGCTGTTTATGTATGTGAGGTTAAATATTTGTAAAATCTCTGTTTTTTTTTGTAAAGCAAACAAATATAAAACACTTACAATTAAAATATGAAGACAAATGACAAACGTAATTCTTTAATTCAAATTAAAATAAAATTTAATATTACACAATATATTGTTCTATTTTTCTAAATTCTAATCATATAAAAAACAACCGACTTCATAAAAAAACACTAACTGGTGAAAAATAACTCCAGTTTCGGAAGTCTCTGGCTTCAGTGGTTTTGTTTCGTTCATTATTGACCTCCGACTTTCGAAACTGAAGTTATTTTTCACCTGTTAGTGTTTTTTTAAGAAGTCGGTTGTTTTTCTTAAACGGCTACAAAAAAAGGAGGAGGTTCTCAATTTTTTTTTTAATATAACAGAATTGAGAACCTCCTCCTTTTTTTGAAGTCGGTCAAAAAGTAATCAAAATTTCCCCTTCACCGTTTAAAAGTTTGTCATGCAAAAATATATCCATACTTTTAACTGACGACAAGCGTCAGTCAAAAGTACTTTTAACCGCAAATTTGCAGTCAAAAGTAGATACTAATAACCAATAATTTTTAGTCAAAACCACTTTTGACCAACCTGTTCAGTCAAAAGTAGTTTTGACTGATTTTGCTAGTCAATGGTACTTTTGACTGGTTAAGAGTTTTTACTGCAACATAAACACTACTTAATCTAGTCAAACGGGCTTTATAGCATAGGCCATTGTCGCGTTCCTAACATGACTAATGTTCTCTGTGCAGAGTCAAATATCTTATATTAGTAGGTAGGTATCATAACAAAATAGCTCCTAAAGTGAACTATGATCTTATATTGTAACAGTCTAGATACGTAATACCTAGTAGCTATCGAATGTCGCGTACCTACACGACGTAACACGAATAAAGTTTAGGATAATTAGGTACACCAACAAGATACTCGATTGAATAAAAAAAAGGATCTTATAATATAGCTATTCGGTTCTTATGTAATTTATACCACCACTGCGTCCGCTGATTTTAAATTCAAGCACAGGTGAATTAGGTTTTGTTATTCGCTTATAACATTATAATATTTTGTTATGAATTTAATTGTAACGTGGCCCGCCTATTTTGTAACTTTCATTGGCCGTATTAGTGTATATAAAGACATATTATCATCCCAAAGAAAAATTTCATTAGGAATCAGCGAATTTTAAGCGTATTACGTCAAAGTCGGAATTCTGAAGTATCTGAAATCATATTAAATATATTGGATGATGGTTTAGGGAAGAACCTCTTCTGAGAATCAAGGATTTGGTTTGTTGCGTGCGCGGTAGTATGATCTGGTCGGGAAGAAGCACGTAGGATGGGTTGGGCGCGAGGGTGTGGGGCGGGGAGAGATTTGTTATGGCGGCGGCAGGAAGCGCCCGGTGGCACGACTGGCACGTGTAAGAGCGGCCTTGAGACGGTAGGTCGTCGAACGCGACGCGCCGCCGCCGGCAGACGCAGCCGCCTGTCGCCCTCTGGCCAACCGCGACACCATAGCCTTTGTCGCATTGCCATCGCACTAGCGTCTCTCCACACCTTGCTCAATATTTACACCAACAACACACGCGCTATCGCCTCCGCTACTCTCGAAACTAATCGATAAGGAACCCTCTAATCGATTATAAATATTCGTCTTCTATGTCGCGACGCACGATTTCAAATATTCGCCTACTATGTCGCGACGCGCGATTTTAGATTCACGGAAAGGTCAGCCATGTTGCACTATTACATCGTTCATATGTGAATTATGCATTTCGAATATCGTTTGAATCCGATTAACCAAGACAGGTTTTAAAGTAGCTTAGATAAATCTAAACTTATGTTAGACACGAGTAAAAAATCTGGTAACCCCGCTTTTGAGTTGGGTCATCGCAACAATACACGAGATATTCTACGAGTAGATGACGTCATTGTATTTACGATATGAATGGTGTGCTAGCTCTTTTTAGTATAGGATCGTTTCCACGCTTGCAGTTGTTATTCTATTTAAATATGTAAATAAGCAAGTATTTCCTAATAGTAACAAGTAACAGATGATAACGATTGGTGCTGGCGCACCAAGTTGGTGCGGACTAGTGCAGGAGCAGACCGACTTCTTGTTATCACTGTGATAAAGGAGTGTGGGACAGGGGAGGGTGAGCTCGCGGGGGGGCAGGGTGTGAGGGAGGAAGTGGGTCGCGGGGCCGACGCCCTAGCCCGGCCTCTGCCGACGACCTACGACCGCCGCTACCCCTGAGCTTAACGTTTCGCACTCAGACTTAAGACATGTTCATATTATAATAAATTCAGCTCCAAAATGTGTTGAATCCGGTTACTAGTTACACAACGCGTACTCCGGTAATCCTTGATTCGAATGATGTAACATTGAACGCAAGGATATAGACCTGTTACTTGTTCCAAGCAAAAGGGTCACAAGTCTTGATTGTGACCCCGATTTGTAACCCGATGAAAAAGGATATTAGATTCACGATCAGTCAAGAAATAGGTTTTGTCGAAGCTGCGTGTCCTATTACGAACAGTGTGTGAATAAATAATCAATGATATATATTTCTTACACTTGATTTATATTTTAAAACTAGTGAGGTCGGTAGTGAATATTTGTACATAGCCTTAAAATATCTAACGAAGTTTTCAGTCTTGTGCAGACGCCAGCACGTCAAGTTACCCCAATGTGTCAAATTTCATTGATCGTTTTTCAACTTTATGGCAAACAGAATAAGGTTCATATTCAATCGGGAAAATTTGACACATTGGGGTAACTTGATGTGCTGGCGTCTGTACAACTCCTCCTATTTGAGATGAAATTGATGAAGTAAATCAATCGATATAAAATAAGATATGGATGTATGTTCCTTAACTCAAAATTGTACTTCCTATTAAATTCGAATGATAATGATGGATGAAAAATTAGATGGGTCACCTGGTTCAGATCATCTGAACCATGTCTTCTTTTTTTTCATTTAATATTTCTTAGTAACTCAAAACTCATACATAGATCCCACAGTAACACTAGTAACCAATAGTTAACATTTTCAATCTCTTTGACCAGTTATCTAAAACTTGTATAGAATGTAAAAAAAAACTGAACTAAATCAACGTTATAAGTAAACATTTTCAACACGAATGCCTATGTTTGTTGATTTATAGCTCTATCAAAATATACTACATCGACGATCGAATATCAAGTGTTGTAGTGGTAGCGTTGTGGACAGTCGGGCGTGCGCGAGTGGCTTGCACTGCCACGGCGCACACGCCCGAAATAACCCGCGAAACACGACGAAAACAATCGAGACCGCGCTTGCGGCCTCATGCGCGCGCAAAAATGACGGGGAAATATGCACGACAGTGTCCAGCTCACCGGCCCTGATGCACGGAGAAAGTGCCACCGAGTGCCGCGCCCGCACGCACTGCCACCACTCACGCACACGCATACTCGTAGCACGAGTACGACCGCACTGTCAGCTGCGGAACTCGTCGTCCGCGCGATGCGACCACTTTATCATATTATCGAATCTAAAATAGAAACTTCATGACTCACTCGTCAAATATAGAATTTCTTCTAAATTCAATAATAGTCCGTAGGCTTTTTTCGTAGAACTGGCCAGCCAACAACAAAGTTAAATACAAGTTTGTCAATTAGTAGTGTTGTGCTATGCTATGCGACTTTCCAGTTTCCAGTTATACTAGTAAGTTTCGCGGGCATCGTCCCAGAACAGCGCAGCGCGTACCGGCCGGCCGTGTCGCATTCTTGCTGCATCCCTACGCGGCCGCTACGCGCCATCCGCGCTACGCCGCCGCGCCGCCGCCGCGCCGCGTCGCCGCCCATTTCCCGCACCTCACGGCACAAAATCAATATTGCATACTCAACAAATTGATTTTGTAAAAGTATGTTCACACACGTGCGTATGGATGTAGTTACAGCCAACAATACGAGTTGAAATGATCTCCACCTGAGTTCTGTACTGAACAATATATTTTTGTTACGAGAATCTATTATTTTATATTAATATGCTTATCCTTGACATCTGCTTTGGAAATGTTGCACTCAGATAATAGGCAGGCATGTACCTGTCTATTATGTGAGCAACATACAAACTATACATAACACTACTTAACACGTTTGTTATGAGGAACTTAACCCGATTTCTCCGACCATGACCTATCTGTTATCTTCTCAAGTATAAGATTATGTTTTGGTAAAGACACATACACATGAAATTAAAATGTAGCTTTATTTATTTATCAATTATAGATGACTTACAGATGATTATGATTACTTACTTATACATTGTTACTAACTATGAACATCGAGTGAGTTATGAATACTGACTGAGGCTCTGAACTTTTGGATTATAACTACTTACTTTATTAATTCATTAAAATGATCAAATATGACAAACGTTTGAAACCATTTAAGTTCTGAACAAAATGTAGGTACAAGAAATGAGACTAAAAAAATTACTAGAATATGTTTAAAATCTCATTGTTTTATAAATATTTGAATGACGAATAAACATTCTTCCACTAAATTAATTAAATAAACAGCGGGACCAATAATAATATGTATAATGTAGAACGAATCATACTGCATAAAACTGATTTAAATATTGCTAGTATCCTACCATCTAGTGAAACTGGTGTAACTACGTTTTTCATAACTTTACCAGTTTCGACTAAGTATACGATGATAAGTCAGTCAGTGAACAATCTAACTAACGCTAACATCTTTACGTCACTTATGTACTGATTTTGAAACAATAAACAATTTTATTATTTATTTATTTATTTTATCTTTACGAGTAGATAGATCACAAAAGCGGGTTCGTAGTAAGAAGTCACTCCTCACTACAAATGTTGTCGTACTCTAAGGATTTAGTTGGAGGGCCGCGGATCGATAGAAATAACTGGCTATTTACCGCCAGCAGTCGCGGCTCCCGACTCATACCCGACTATACACTTGTACTCATATATTACTTGCCTGTAAGTATAGGTACTGTCTACCAGATGGTCATTTTTGTTTGCGAATCAAAATTTTACTGAGCACCTCCTCCGCGTCCTTGTTAAGCGTCATTGCTATATGAAAACAACACATAACTGCATTATTTATGACATTATGTTGTCATTTTCATGTACTGCAACTTTGTCAGCTGCCCATAGACACAACAAATGAGAACTCATAAATTCGCACTTCTTTCGTTAAAGGCAGACAGACAACACAAACGTATCAACAACGTAACAATACGTTACGACACACGCCATTCATCCTAAATGCATTTACGTCCCTGAATAACATCGGCGTGGAGTTGCATTCACATAGACAATAGCAATTGTTTGCGAGACCGTATTTCGCGCGAAGTGACGGCGATGACGCGAAGCGCTGCTTATGTTATTTATTTATAGCTAGCGGCCGGCGACTAGTGACCGGCGACCGGCACACCAGTCGACGCCGACGTTGACAAACAACTCGCATTAGCAGCATCTCACCGCGGCCGTCGCTCGCTTCGCAGAGGAACACGACCATTACTCCGAACATCCTCTGTTGTACTCGTAATGACCTTCAACATAGTGTCATTCGCAGTGTCCCGAATGACAATGACACGCGCGTGTGTCATCTATGTAGGCAGTGTAACAACAACATTATGTCTTGTCCTACATTATGTACTCTGTAGCTACATACATTGCATGGCGTATTTTTCAGCGTGTTAATGCGAGGTTTTTTGGGTATGCGGTTATTGTTTTGTAATCAAGTTGCTATTTTAAAACAATAAAAGTAGATTCCTTAAGCTGACCTAACCCAACCGATCATTATTTAGCTAAAGCCAACCCCTTACTTGAAGTAAAGTTATCATAAAGCTAACAGTTCAATACTTGCGTAACTTGATTCAGTATTAACATCCTTAGGCATTTTCAATAACGCAGCTAGAACGAAGCCTGAAAACGATAATTTACGGGAATAGTAGTTAGCTAAGTTACTTAACATCGACTCATCGACCAGTAACGTAATCCGAATATGCATGAAAAATTTAATATACATACGAATTGGTATAAACTTTAAATAGTATCAGTATTTTAGCATCAAAAACTCCTCTTAAGGACCCGCGGCTCCTACACCACACAGGAGCCGCTTCATACTACTCACTGTTCTTCCATAATATGTGCAATATACAGGGTTATTTTTTAATCGCCAGCCAAATCTTCACAGGATGTTCTACTCATAAATATGAACAACTTTCACTACGGGACCAAGTCGGTTATCTCGAAAAAAATATTTACGGTTGCATACTAAAGTTCAATAGGTATTCGACCGAAATGTATGCAACAGCTGATTCTTTCTTCGAGATTTCCGAGATGGTTCCTTAGTGAAATGTATTCATATTCATGGTTAGAACACCCCGTGAAAATAAGGCTGGTGATAAAAAAAATACCCTGTATAATAATAATAATAGGCTCTATCACAGTTTATCCTGACCCGATCAAATGGTTTACTTCATTCGAAACGAGTTTTCTTTCTGCAACACATTCTCACTCTTTATTATTGTCGAAACGTAACAAAAGGACTGACAGGTACTTACATATATGAGAATAAATGATACAGATTAAATTTTTCTTTGCATGTTTTTAATCTTTAAATTAGTCATACGTCACCGGAAACAGTAGGTATAACATTAATGAACAGATAACATACCTTGTGTCACAGATCTAGAACATTCAACAAAATATACAGAAATAATAAAAACAATAGAGATAAGTGTTTAAATCTAGAAATCAACTGTATATCTACAAAGCTATTCCTTTGTTTATTCGACTCTTTTTAGATTACGGAGATAACCAAAGAGGATGGGCTAACGAGCCATTTTGTCATACAACATACCTATTACATCACAACTTCACAATACTTATAATATACGAGTACCTAGTCTACTTCTATGTATCCTGTCCTAAATTCTCATCAAAATCAAGAAAATTAATTACATAAAGTTTATTTACTCATGAACAAGTACAAGTAGATAGGCCTGAGAAATAGTGAGATAAACAAGTCGAAATCCGCGAGACACGTCATTGAACCGTTTCGGGGACACAGACCGATATAACAAGTACAGACAAATAAAATTTCCTTCATGCTGCTACGATGCTCTAGAATTCAGCCGATACTCCAAAACCACAGGTTACTATGATCTTTTTCATTTTCGTTTTTTTTTTTTTGTGGCACATTTTAGCCTACACTATATTCTGAACCTTATTGGAGCAAAGGTTTTTATTTAAAATAACTAGGATTTTATAGCTTTCAGGACCGTTTAGTTCTTTTGGCCGGTTGAATGTTAAAAGCAGTGTTGTTGGCACCCAGAATGCGTAATCAACCTGTTATATTAATTAGAGGTGACACAAGGTTCGGCGCGGGCCCGTCCGCGTCTGCCTACGCTCACCTTCCTAATTACGCCGCGTCTAGACGACCCACCAGCCTCCTCCCACACCCCAGGCCACCCTCTTATCAAATACGGCTTAGAATTTTGCACATATTTGTACTTGTTCGGCGCGCTCTTTACGATCTTTTTCTGGGGCGCTACGAGAATAAAGATATTTTGTACAGCAATACGTATATACTTTGCAGTTTATAGGTACTTTTGATTGAAACTATTCTCAGTGCGCAAAAGAGTTTACTTATCGTTGTGAAACTTCGACATAATTATTATAAAATATTCGAGCTTATGTAGGTCAGCATTGTTCTATATTTAAAGATTTGAGTTTGTTCATTATTTAAGATAAAACAATATAAATATAACTAAGCCGAATGCGTGATAGTGAGAATAACAACGTGGCCGAACGTCAGCTGCTTATTATCTAGGTACAGTCAATGGAGCGAAACGCGTTCCCATAGTTTTGTGAGCAACTCAGAGAGAAATAGTAACGTACAGTAGGCCACACGTCAGCGGTAACTCTTTACGAAAGTGGCCTAACGTAACGTAGTACGGAATTTAAAAATAATGCGAGGTCAGCTAAACCAGGTTTGTTATCATTGTCATGTGGTTGACCCTACCTATATCAGCCTTCTAGTTTCGAAAGAAAACCAAGAATTGATTCAGCGATTTCTTAAAGTAATGGTTAACCGAACCAAACCTTTAGTAAAGAGGAAGAGTCGACACAAGCGACGTAAAGAGAAATTGAGGTATATCTTCAGACATCAAACCACCAATTGTTTGGCACAATGCACGTATAATATGTGATAAGTGACGATACATTTAGTAGGAAACAACAAAATACTAATGTAAAGTATGTTAAAGGTAGATGTACTCGTACTCTTCTCTTGATAAATGAAAGAGACAGATAAGAATATGTCTATAACGAAAAATAACGAAAAATAAAAGATTGCTCCCGTAAGCGAAAGTCTGTTGACTCTGGTTTCTGGCTAATCCCGAAAGCCATGAGGGATTTAAAATTCTAATACGTTTTTATGAATACCTACTTAAGATTTCTTCGATATTTAACCATTAGTTCTACACGTGCGTATCCGCAAGCGTGCTGATTCATGCATATTTCAACGGTTTGAATCAGCGCTATCGTACATACTGATAAGTAATTTAAAACGCTTCGTAAATTACGACCGATACTAGGTACTTTATCTCGATTAAATGGTCATTATTTTATATTGTTGGATGGTCTCAAATATACAAGGGTCGCACTTTGTGTGCATTTGACGTGATTACTGCGCTCAGCACCTTATTATCAACTACTATACACATTGGTATAACCCAATGAAACGTAGAATTATTTTAGAGAAGATGTATTGAGAAATTTTACGAATATGTATTACTAAAATTGATGAACTAAATACTGAATTATGTTAATCAAACTTGTTTAGGTACTTGTTTTAATTGAGGGTAGTATTTTTTCATATAATAATCTATGACTATCAAATATATAAAAAGATGATGATAATGACTCCCAATCATTATGGCGTTTGTTTCATCGCGATAGATCATCGAAATCAAAAAGCACCCTTTGTGTATACTAGTGTCACTGTCTCAATAAAAAAATTAGAAAATTATATCCAAAATTTAAAAAATATATAGGTAGTTTATTTTTAAAATGTTTAACGTAAATAATATTATGCATAAATTCCCTCATTTCGATACACATTGATATGAACCAGTCTCTTAATTATTAGGATCAAATTATGAATATGTATTTACTTTTTTATTAGTCTACTTCAATTAAAGGTATCGATCATGTTCGATTTGCATTTGAATCGTGACTGCAATTAACTTAGTCACATAATATTATTAGTAATGACTTAATATGACGCAAGACGTAGGTAAACATGAACACAACAGAAAAAGATAAAAATGTAAGATTATTCTAGCAGTAGGTATCATCATTATTGTCATTTGCTGACTCTTGTTCAATCAATGTATGTTAAGGTAGGTACTTATTTATTTACTGGCCTATCTACAATAGTTACGCTGATACACTTCATAGTACAAGCAATTTACACAAGCATATCAAGCAATATGATGCGAATGCGATAGACACAGCATACGCAGCATGTAGCAGGCCTAGCCAAGTTGACTATCTACAATCGATACGCTTTAGAAAACTAAAAAAATGTATATCGTTAATTCACATGGTTTGACCACATGACTTAACGATATTACGACAAGCAAGTAGAAAAACCCTAGCCATGTAGGTATTCTTACAGTCTATCCAGAAGTGACTGAATTGCATGCTTATTTACAACTGCTAGCTGCTGTTTGTATATGCAACTGCCAGTCTAAATTCCACAACCCATTCACTGGGTAATGTGATATACGCCTTGAAACCTTATACTTATAGATCCAGATGCACAATAGGGTGTTTGACAGAATATGAACATCAAAATATAATTTGTCCATCAGTTAGATTATAAAAATAATATACAAGTAAGTATTTTTTTTCTTTTTCCATTTGATGGAAAACTGCTTAGATTAAGCGCATTAAAGTTGAGGAGAGGGGGCTTGTAACGTTATTATCTAGTATAAACTGTACTGCCCCCCTAGCTAAGTTACAAACGATTCGTATCTATTCTCTTTCTACAATCGAGAACGCTTCAAATCCCTTTGTTTTGACCACGTGACTTAGCGAAGGGTGATAAGTCACGTGGTCAAAACAAAGGGATTTGAGGCGTTCTCGATTGTAGAAAGAGAATAGATACGAATCGTTTGTAACTTGGCTAGGGGGGCTGGTTAGCGACGTCATGCGACATTTTGACTCGATGTATCGCCGTTATTTTTTAATTACGTGAAAAAAGAAAAAAATATGTGTTGAATATTTTCTTGTTATCTAGATGAGGGACTGAAAAATAAAATTTTGTCAAGTAGCCCATTGTTCAGATAGAGCCTCTGCAAGTTTGTCATGTATGATCTGCTTAGCCTTTTCCCAACTATTTCGGCGTCAGCTTCCAGTCTTACCGGCTGCAGCTGAGTACCAGTATTTTATATGGAGCGACTGCCTATTTGGCCTCCACAACCCAGTTACTGGGTAACGCAATATCCCTCATACTTTCGGGGCTCTGAATACCAAAGACCGTAACGACTATCAAAGATCTTAAAGTGTTTTATGAGTTACGGCGGAGTATTAAAATGTATATTAATGATTACCCATCCACGGACTGAACTCAGGAAACGTACCTTAACGTTAGGTCTTCCCGTGCGGCTTTTATTATATAGCCACAAACTCGTCTATGTAAAATGATCTCTCTTGGCTTTAACCCACTGTCCTTCCACAAGTTAGAACTAGGGTAATCCATTTTATTCCTAGATTCAAGACAGAAGTAACTAAAATCGCATTCACGTAGCTTTATATCGTCAAGCCTCTTGCGGCAAGAACACAGACTGGCTATAAGACAGGTATAATGTTGAACGTCGGTATCCACAGTAGGTAGAGAGCACGAGTCGTCTGCGACGCGCAGATAGTTGATTTCCAACGTGATAATTGGCACTCTCCGTACTCCCAGCCGTCAGGGCACTAAACGCGTCAAACTTTTAAAAATGTGTTTTCGTTTCTCCGCCATGTTTTCAGTGACCGTCTGGTACTGATAAGAAATGTATTTATGTACCTACATAATGATTTATGATATTCGAATGCTATACTTGCATTGAATATAAACTAGTTTCACGGATTGTATCGCGATTACGCAGGTGGCTACAACCGGGTCGATGTTTTTGACACCTTATTTTCATATCGTTTCGATTTCTATCAAACAAAGATTAGACTGCTATTACCTCGGTCAATTTGTGCTAATAAATAAATATTTTTATTTAGTCTACTGAAACTATGACGTTTATTTATTGGCCATACCTCTGTTTATGTATCCCAAGACGTAGGAAAAGAGCGAGTTCTAGTCGAACGAATTCATGCAGTACGACCAGTCGCCGACCACGCTTATGATTGATTCTGCGATACCGACGGTTTGTATACAAATTACAATTACACAATTGGCACCACAATACAATCTAGTCAATCGTCAGCGTGGGCCCTTCGCGTTTATGTGTTTCAATTCAACCTCGTTAAGAAGTTATATTAGAAACGTGGGCCTACTGGCTAGTGGAGCGGTGCACATACGCCACTAGCTTAGACGTGCCGTGGGTGGACAAGGCTCAGGCAGGTAAGCCAGCACTCAACGAGTGAGTTCACGCCACGTGGCCAGGTACCGCCAGCTGGAGAAGCTATTTCGGTGATCGGCGGCAGGCCCCGGCAGACCGACACCAGACGTCGCCGCCGCCCCCGCGCTCCTCCCATTCCTATAAATAACCGCACTGTGCATTCTTGGGCGAACGATGTCGAATTTTTGTCGAGTACTCGCGACCACATGCCGTTTGTTTTGGCCTCCACCGTCGACAGTAACCCGCGGCCGCGCTAACTCCTGCTGTACGAGGTCGGAAACTGATCGCTAGACGAGTTGTGAGTGACGCATCCCTCGTGTCATTGATACTATTACATTATATTCGGCATCTGCATTATGTCTTGTTCACACACACGACCAAATATTAACCAGAACCGTTAATACAATAGACACTCGGCTTACTGTTACACCTTCGCATACCTAATACCTACTAATTGATAAAGGGCAAATCACTCATATTTGTTTAAACAAGTAATAACTTTTTGGAGTATTCGTAAAGCATTAATGATATAAATTGACATCATTGTACGTGCTACACCGTCGTTCTGCAAATTCCATAATATAATATAGCTCATACAAAGTACGCTGGTACATACCATACAATTAAGTTATGAAAACGTGCGCTCGGTTTTACTCCGGTCAGCCGTCAAGAGAGATATTCTGATTAAGCTTTGCTAAATTTAGTCCAACCACGCAAACAAACTCTCCAGCAAAAATAGAATGGCACTTAATGCGAAACTGCATTAACCTAAGAATTTATAACTAATGTTTTGACATTGATTACGAAAATAAAGCATCGTTATTCACATAAAATGGATAATACATGTTTGTTTGACTACGTTTCCGAGCCTTGAAGCATAGCTACGTACGTGCAGTTTACACTCACGATATTTTGATCTACATTGCTACGACACGTCTACGCACATGCTACGTAACGAGCTACGAAAAAATTAAGGTTCGAAACAAATTTACCACTCGCCTACTTGCGCAGTTGTGCTGCCTACTCAATACTTATTTTAATACAAATAACATTAGTTTTAGTTTTTCTATTTTATGCGTGGTTTCTTTTTTGTTTCTTAGAGAATTAAAAGGTGAGATGTAATGTAGTCTGATGACGCAGCTTTTTATAAACCTTATACACTTATTGCAAAATAATTGGTAATTTTAAAAATCAATTTACAAAAAAATATGTTTATTAAATAGTTTTTTAAGGAAAAGGGAGGCCTCATATAATTCCATTCAAGTTACGTTGAACTTTGTTTCCTCGCCACGACTGAACAACAGTCAACGTCACTATGTGGCAGATTGTTAAAAAATCATAACTTTTCAAACATCTAAAGGTCCAAGAGGTCAATATAATTCTAGAGTTAAATAAAAAGCTTTTCCGATCAAAAAATTTTAGTCTAGGAATTTGCCGCGTTTTTACTTTTAATTGTCATTATTTTTAATAAATGATTATCTCATATTATTGTTGTGTTAATTTTTTCGCAAATAGTACTAAAAGTAGAGTATTTTCCTCGATTATAAAGCTGTCTTAGTCTTGGGTGAACTTAAATCCCTCGCTACTCTCAGGACTCGTCTTAAATCCCTCGCTTCGCTCGTGATTTAAGTTTTTAACACCCTCGCTACGCTCGGGAGTAAACCTCGAGTCCTTCGTTACGCTCGCGATTTGAATCGTCACCCGCGACAGAAGACACTGCTTTATCCCCTTGGTTAATAATCTACTATAATTGTACAGACGCCAGCACATCAAGTTACCTCAATGTGTCAAAGAACAATGGCAGAATCTTATTCCAAATCAATTTTAGTGTCTAGAAGTGACATATATACGAATGATATTTAATTAATTCTCTATTATACGTTTTTTCAAACTATCACAGTAACTAGTTAAAGCCGTAAAAAAAATAAGTTTAAATGAAAAGTTAATTGCCTATTTTCGTGAACTTATTCGTTTAGTGTTGCCATTTCATTTTTCAAAAGTGGTAATTCTACTAATTACCACTTTTGAAAAATGAAATGGCAGCTTGTGAGTCGTAATCATTATTACTAAATGAAATATTTTTTTCTTCTTAAATAGGGTTACCTACAGCAGCATAGTGGTTATAAATGAATGGCATGAAAAAATAATTCTGAATTTTCACGAAGAATTGGGCAAAAATACTTGTGTCTAAAATCGTCCATGGTTGAAAAGGACAACAGAACTTAAAATATAATACCATCATAGGGCTGCAAAGTGTTTTGGTTTGAATCGATTTTCGTACTTAACCGGTGTTGCGTCATTAAGTTTATTTTATCGATTTAAAATAAACAATTATTAAATCTGTTTACCGACTATAGCAAACCCATAAAACGAGTTTTTGTTTATACATTATTATAAAAACGATATAGATTATCAGAGTCGTCTTAAATGTATTTGATTCTCCAGAAAAAGGAACGAAACTAATCGATTATTAAAAAAAACCGTAAGATTGTATACATATGAATCGATCTTTCTAAATAACGAATTAAACGAATCGTAATACCATTCCTAGTTCATCTCATCACGCACGGATAACCTATAAAAATTAAGGGTTCATGTTTGAATATCTATTATTCTCGGCTTTCTCTAACCAAAATTCTTATATAAATGGTGTCAGGAGCTGATGCTTAGTAAAACAGCATTTTTTTCAATTCAAGACATCGAAATTTAATTCGAAATAAAACAATGTATGGAGAGCTGCCATTGTTCTTTCTTTGATCGTTTTTCAACTTTATAAACAGAATATGGTTTATATTCAATTGGGAAAATTTGACACATTGGGGTAACTTGATGTGCTGGCGTCTGTACATGAGTCTCCAATGAACCTTTCGGTACTTGGTCCAATTCGTTACAAATTATGTCACCAAAATCAAAGTCAATAATTCAAATTAGGCTGAGGATCAGCACGTCAAAATTACACTAGAGAGTTCCCCAAAAAGCACGCCCTTCACCACTTCCTAGTGTTTTTGCTAGGAAGAAGAAGTGACGGAACAAAGTCACCAGCAAATGTTTGCAGTAGCTGATGTTTACAATGATGCATAATGGATGCATATTTATCTTTTTCGCACTCTAGTTCTCGATCATTGCTGAAAAAAACAAAATATACACCACTAATTTTTAATTAGTACAAATACTGAAGGGGCTTATTCTAGACGGTCTTCTCATTATATTTGTAAAGAATCAATTAATAATATTCATAAACAGCAAAGTTATTAGCGTTTGTTTATATCCCAAAAAGTTACCCAATTTATGGAAATATTGTACACAGGCTATTCATGACATAGTAGTATTCATTAATCGTCATCTCTCGCTCACGTTCGTGTGATCTCGCTCAAGCATGCTCCGTCTCCAACAGCTGTTTTCGTTATTTAAGTTTAACGCGGATGAGTTTTTTGACGCCATATTTTAGATTTAGTTTTTAGATTTTATTTTAATTTCTGTATAAAGTTAAGTATTCAATTTACAAAAATCAATTTAGTTTAACTAAATAGTGGCCATATTTAAAAATTGAACTTCGTTTTTTTTTACTTTTAATTACGCATATATGATCAGTAACAGGTACTTACAGATACAGCCCATTTTTTTTTGTACTAATTAAAAAATAGGGATGTACGAGTATAAGTACCTAGTAATAATTGCAGTAAATCTATTTTTGCGCTTTGATCATTAACCCCCAATATGTGATAATGATGACGGAAGCTGTGCGTGCCAGCAGCCTCTGTTACAGTCAAGATTCCGGCAAGACTCGGCCATTAATACAACTTACTTATATCAACGGTGTGCCATTAATCTAATCAGAATCTGATAAGAGGTTTGTAGAGACGACTAAATAAGATAACTTTTGATTCGTAAGATGAGTTATCATCAAAAATTCTAAATGGAAGAAGAATGGAATAGGTTACTTATTATTGTAGGTACATGTACACCATAAAGACTTATAAACCTTGAAACTAGCATTTCTTGTAAACATACAATCTGAATCTCTGAAACAGCTCCAACGATTTTCATGTCATTTTGTATGCAGAGGGTTTCAAAGGCGATAAATAGATCTTACTCGGTCATCCAGGTACTACATAATAACTTTACGATCTACAAAGATTGATATATCTTATAGAGTAGATCTTATAGCTGAACACTATTTCTTACAGGCAGCCTTCAAATGGACTTGATAGGGTAGGGGAAAGTTATGTACGTAGGTTGTGGTGTACTATGGGTGGTAGTGGTGGTATTTATATTGATTTGACTCTAATTTGGACTGTAGATAAGACATCTTCAGTTTTACCGAAAGACGTCCAGCCACTACTTACCAGACGTTGGCCTTCCCCACGCATCGATCTTCGAGCGTCTCTCGTCTATTGGATTTACAGATCATCGGTCAAAATTATGGTAGGCCTTCCAACGCTACGCAATTCAGTACTCGGTCGCAACTCTTAACCTGTCGGGCCCAACGGCCAGCCGTCCTTCGAAACAATATGCTTAGCTCATTGTTACTTAAGTTTAGCAACTAGATAACATACCTATACTGATGCAATAATGATGTATGACAATCAGTCTATCTGCAGTATGTTATTCCACATTATTTCGGTCAGCATGACACGTCTTGTTCTTATTTTAATTTACGAAAGTACTAGCTAAGATTAACAACATAACATAACATAACGTCACGCCTGTAATCCCCGAAGGGCTGGGCAGAGGTGTATCTGGTAGTACACCCACATTTCGCCAGTTATGTTTAAGTCCCATGTAATAGGGGGCGAGCCTATTGCCATCAATCGGGCACAAATCCAGACTCCGGGCTGCTACTGAGAAATACCAGATGGAAAAACTCAATAACACTTTGCCCGACCCGGGGATCGAACCCGGGACCTCATGCTCAGCAGTAGCGGCTGCTACCACTAGACCATAGAGGCAGTCCCAGTCGGTAGCTAAGATTAATATATGGATAATAAGATAATAACAAACCAATGGATTTTTATATATACTTATAATATTAAAATTAGTGCTTTTTTTTCGATTCCGGTTATTGACTAACTTATATTTATTATGCAATAAATCACTGAACATATCTAGATCTATACAGTCTTACTAGTACCCGACTTCGGAGAAGCAAAACGAGGATTTTAATTTTGACCGCGATGTATGTGTATGTAGGTATGTTCGTCTGTTCCCTTATAACTGTTTTAAGTATATTTAATACTCGAACAACAACGCAACAACAACAATACTCACATAATATTAGTAATGTATTATGAACAACATTTACTATGGGACGAACCGAAAAGAAAATCAGCTGTTTCATACACTTTGTATAGAGTTACGCTTACAAATTTGTACAGACGCCAGCACATCAAGTTACTCCAATGTGTGTGTAAAAAAAAAAAATGAATGCTATTTTTTTTTAATCAGTAATAAATTAAGTATTTAACTGTCTTATTATAATAAAATAGACATCTACAACAATGTCCGATATCTTTATTTATAAACACACTTTCCCGATTACGCAAGAAACTTATATCTAATAATTTCTAACTACGAGTCATAACTTATATATAATACATAATATATGCCACATCCTGGAAGAATGTGGCAGAGATACGAGTAAGTTTAAATATGATTGAATATATTCAGAAGTTTTAGTTATTGCACTTGTTATTATGACCTTTAGTTCCATTAATATAGAAAAGAGAGGCTCGTAGAAGCAGGAATGCAGAACATTTTATTTAAAAGATAAGTGAAAACAAAGTTAAACGAAGAACGCATCCATATAATTGTTCATCCCGTAGGCCTACCATCAACTTTTAGTTAGCCATTCAATTCCGATGCAAACCAGTTTAGGTTCCTAAACTGATTCGCTATTATTCATACCATGAAGTGCCTATAACTGAGTAGCGTTTGATTCGCTCATGGAGGAATGAAAGAACGAAAATTGTCGGTGGTCCGCGTTGTGAGAAAGAGATGACGCTAGACAATTGTTGCATAAGTTTGTCTCTTTTACTCCAACCTATGCGTTGCGTTCCGAAACCTAGTAGTTATGATTTTAGCGGTTTTATTTGTGTATAAAATTTCAACAAATATATTTTAAAATTGCGCTTATGAGTCAAATTATAGACCATTAAGCCCAATTTTACTACTCATTAATGTAATAGTAATTTAAATAATTCTTTAAAATAAAAATTAAATGTTTGCTTAGTGTCGTCGTAAAAGTAAAATGATTATGACGAGTTTAGAACGCAACACACGCGTTTTGAAATATATACAAACTTTTTTGATTGAACCCAAGGAGTTCTAATTAGGTAGGTAGTACTCAAAAGAGTTTTTAGTTTTTAACGTTTAACTTGGATAAAGTAATTAGTAATACGAATAATAGCGTACATTTTACATTGTTACGTAAGAAACACATATTTAACTGAAATACCTTGAATTTGGTACGTATATTTCCACATTTTTTCAAAGTTTATAACAAAACGATTAAGTTTACGCCACGAAACTAGAAACTTTTTTTGGATCGCTATTTTTGACACTATGCGAACCAATTTAGGTTCAAATGTCACCTCATGGTACGAAAAATGAACGAACTAAAACAGCTTGCGATTCAAGTGCCGACTTGATTTGGCGTCAACCTAAACCGGATCGTTTTAATGACGTCTTAGTATGAAATTGCAAAGCAGTTCATTTTAGGTCGTCAATTGAATCGTAATAATAGTTCATAGTAAGCCTGCTCTGTTTCTTTGAGGTTTTTATCATTGATTGACACTACAATTTTCAACTAAAATGAAATAATATAACTAAATGAAATCCACATCATTTCTTAAAATAAATTGTTGAAATGCTAATAACAAAGTGTGACATCTGCAGTAAAAATAGATGAAAATAATTTCGGTGTCCATCGTAATTATAACATTATTTATTTATTTATTACTTTTTTTTATTTTATTACACACATACATACAGCTATCATTACAGAATTGAATCCAATGCGATAGATGTAGACAAACATTTATATAAATTTACAATAACAGGCTTAATTGTACATACTTTCGTTACAAAGTGTTATAAATAACCTTTTTTTAATCTAATGTAAATGGTGACAATAAATTATATAAAAGTTATTATAAAATACAGGGGTTGTGCTTGTATTTTTAATTATTATTTTCTTGTTCTCAGTTTGTTGTTTCTCAGCCTGTTTATGGTAACTTTAATAGTATTGTGAAACTTAAAGAGAGTTTTTGGATATGTCTTACTGGGTTTTAATGTTATTTTGCAGCATATCCTCTAATTTGAACCCGCAACGACTCAATGGCCATCTTTCAGTTCATATATCAAAGCAAGATCGTCGATGATGTATCATGACTTTGTTGGTTCGCTTTATTTTAACAAAGGTTTTGATGCTATAACTACAATTTTAATGTTCCAAACCTCAAAAACATTGGACCAACCACATCGTTCTCCGACTGAAAAGACCTTAGCAGTCCCTTTATTAAGTTGAAATTAATTTGAAGTGCTAAACTGTCCTTGGAGAGCTGAATAACTCAAGTTTGTAGGTTAATGCAAGTAATTACAAGATTCGGGGGTCGCGGAAGTATCTTCTGTTCCCGTGACCCCCGGTGCATGTGCGAGACGTAACACGGGGTGGTTCTTAGTCAGTAAGAATCTGACAGACCCCTCCGCCATCCCCGGGGCGGGGGAACTACATGAGGATTTCCAACCCTCAAAAAAAAAAAACTAGATACGGTCAAATAACACATACTTTAATGATTATGTCACTGTTAAAAATCCACAGTAGGTGGGTACTTACTGTCCGTTAAGGCAAGCTAGGTCTAAAAGTACAAGTGAAGGAATAAATCTTCTTATCTAAAAAATTCTCGTGTCACAATGTTCGTTCCCATACTCCTCCGAAACGGCTTGACCGATTCTCATGAAATTTTTTATGCATATTCAGTAAGCCTGAGAATCGGCTACTATTTATTTTTCTAACCTGTAACTGATAAGGGGTGTTCACCCCAAATTTTTTTTTTTTTTTTTTTGATATTTTTTTTTTTTTTTTTTTTTATTATGTGGCATCAAACAATACATACAACTCTAAATTTGCACTTTTTTATCACCAACCCTTGCTTTTTAATAGACATAGCAGAACTTTTAATGACTTTTTGAAATATCACGTGGAGAGGGAAGAGGGAGGGGCAGGGGAGGGAGGGGAGGGGGAGGGGCGGGGGCAGTGGGAGGGATGGGGAGGGGAGTGGAGGAGGGATGGGTAGGTGAGTGGGGGAGGGATGGGGAGTGGGAGAGGAGGGAGGTCAGGACAAAGGGAGGGGGTGGAGAAGGAGGGAATGAGAGGGGGAGGAGAGGGGAGGGGTAGGGGAAGGGTGAGGTGAGAGGGGAAGGGAAAGGGGGAGGGGAAGAGGCAGGAGCCGGGTGGGGGAGGGAAGGGAAAGTGAGGGAGGGGTGCGGGAGAGGGGGAGGGGAGGGGGAGAGGAGGGGGAGAGGAGTTGATAAAAAATGCTATGCAATAGCTTTACCGCGGCAGTCTCCGAGTGCCACACGTCATTTTGTCTTTTTTTTTAACCATTCAATCACAATGTGCCACAGCGAAGCGTGGCAGGGTACAGCTAGTTAATAAATAAATTCGAAAATGTTGCTGTAGCATCACAGTCATAATCATTAAAACGATAGTTTTGCGATTAAAAACATTGATTTGCAGTAGGATCATTGACCGCAACGTAGATTATGTTAGGTTAAACATTTTCTTTCAAAGGCAAGGTTAGTTCAACAACACGGAATCAAAAATTCGTAGGCCATATTTAAGAACAGTATTAAATCTTTATTTTATTCGAATTGGACCACTCTCCACTCTACGACAATCTTTTGTTTTAATTGCAAAGTTGAGCTTGTCCTTCACTCAGGCAGGATTGGAAATTCATAGGCCGTGTCACTTGAGCGCAGCGGTCGTCAGCCAGCAAAAGCTTCATCTTAGTCGTCTTTTTTGGAGCTACGGAATGGTTTTTAGATTAGCATTTTTCTGATAGGTATTTATTTTAATAAAGTGTTTTATATTTTTGTTAAAATAAATGTATGCAAGGCTAAAATCGTCAATCCGGGTTGATGAAGGAAGGAATGATGTAATAAAGCAACGTTGTGGTTTAAAAGATATTTATATTTAATACCTACCCTTACAGTTACAATTACATATTATAACAAAACTTTATGATGTATGTAGTACTGTTATTTTAACTAAGAGCTGTATTCTCGAGAACACTGCCGACAAACTGTCCTGCAGTTTGGCAGAAGATTTGTATTGTACCCACTCATGTAGCTATGTTGAAATAGGTAAAAATAAAAAAAGATGATGCAGTTACGAAAATCAAAAATAATATGCTTTGATGGTTTGGTCACGTTGAGAGGATGAATGAAAGGCGACTAACGAAAGGTGGTAACTAACAAGGCAGATGTAAATGGGAACGCTGGGAGTGGACGCCCCAGAGTGTCCTTCTGGGGCGTCCACTCCCGGCGTTCCTATCGACCAACAAAGAAAGATGTACACAGACCTTATTGGTGAGGTTTTTCAGAAACGTCAGGTGCGTGTACTCGCAGCCAGCATCTCCATATGACAACATGTATGAATGTTAACGAAACAGAAGTATGTAAGAATCGTAGCATATGGCGCTCTGTAGTTTCTGCCTACTTCCATGGGAAAAAGGCGTGAGTTTATGTATGTATGTTTGAACCTAGTAGTGTCGCTGAGTTCAGCCGTTGCGGTTATCCGCATCGTTTTTGCCCTACCTTCACCTGCTGCTGAATGGTAGGATTTCTCATAATTTTCGTAAACGGCTATTTAATAATAGTAGTATGGAATAATACTCTTCGGTTTAAGAGCTACATATATACATATAGTCAGGCAATTATTAAAGTCTTCCTTAGTGCTGCGGAAAGCACGTTAAGCCGTTGGAACTGAAAGTCAGACTGGGCAGCCAGAAGCCCAAAACTGACAACCAGTTTAGCCAAGGGATATTGTGTAACCCAGTAACTGGGTCGTAGTGGTCAGACAAGCAGTCAGTCCATATAAAACACTGGTATTCAACTGAATCCAGTTAAACTGGAACCCGATCCCAACATAGTTTGGAGAAGGCTTGGCAGCTGATGATGAGGGTGTTGATAAATTACCTTACTTTAGGCAATAAATAAAGGCACAACCATTTATTCGCATAGAATTATTGTTATAACACTCAAGTATGAGAGAGGATACTGATTTCTGTAACACAGGTCTTCGAACCTAGCACATAAATCAGAGACTTTTTATTTTTGTAACGTTTTATGTGAAAAAACACTATATTTTATTTATTATTATTTAACTACCGACTTAACTTATGTTTCATGTAGTACGAACCGCTACTAAGCCTAAATCATATAATTTATTTGTTTATAGATCATATCTATTTTAGTAGGTACACAGCATACAACTAATCAAAGCGAATGTTTAGGTAGGTACCTATCTACTTTTTAATCGCATTTGCAATATCAGCGCATTTACCTAAGCGAAACAATTTCCCAATCAATTTACCTTATAAAAATGGTAGATATTTAAATAAGTAGGTGATAGTAATTTATTCGCACTATTCAAACTACAGATTCGTGTCTTAGCCACGTGTAAATATTGCACGGCTTTTTTTTCTATTTGGGTTTACATTTAAAAGTACACATTTTTCCGATCGAGAGGTCGTGTGTTCGACCCCTACCCATTGCACTGTTGACGTGAACTCACTCTAGAAACAAGCATATTTAGTAAGCTAAATATGCTTGTTTCTAGAGTGAGTTCACGTTCACGTAAACTAAGGTTTGAGAGGTTAACAATACTATTAGTAATGTGTAATCCACATTGCTAGTACTTACCGAAAAATGGTAAAAATCATTTTAACCTAATACGAATACAATGACAGTTGAATGCCAAACATCACCACTCGGCTAAAGGGCTTATTACCTACACTATCCAATTTCTTCTAATAAATACTTTTTTTCTTATTTTAATAAAATTGCAGTGTTTGATTTTTTATCATTTTATTTGGTGTTTCATAACGTAAAAGAAATTCGGTGAGTGTACCATTACCTCAGAAGTTTGCTTCAGAACAATGCAGTTTTTCATTGCTCTCAAATGGGGTTAGAGCTTAATGGATTTAAAAGTGCAATACAATGGCTCACGCGATTTTAAACCTTAATCTCCAAATTAGGATTTATATGACAACTATTTTCATGCCCATTTCGTTTATGTCGTCCAAAAAAATATGTTTGTCATTGATTTCTTGATTTACTTAAATTCTACCCAAGTTGATAGATTTACTGACGATTTATAAGCTGAGCGATGGGGGTAAGGCCACTGGTGTAAAATCAGGTGGTTAACGAAGTTTTTAACACCCTTTCAAGGAACCAATTATTAAAAAGTTTTTTACAAAAAAAACAACCAGCTTCCTAAAAAAATAACTAGCAAGTGTAAAATAACCCTAGTTTCGGAAGTCTGAAGCTTTGGTGGTTTTGTTAACCCCCGACGCAAAAAGAGGGGTGTTATAAGTTTCACCGCTATGTGTGTGTGTCTGTCTGTCTGTCTGTCTGTGGCACCGTAGCGCCCAAACGGGTGAACCGATTTAGATGCGGTTTTTTTTATTTGAAAGCAGGGCTTCTTGCGATGGTTCTTAGACATAATTTATTAGAATCGGTTCAGCCGTTTCAAGGTTATAAGCTCTTTTGTGTTAGCTACCGGTGCTATTGTAGACGTCTATGGGTATTAACTTTACTTAAAAAATATATGTGTGTCTTAAATTTTCAAATAACCATGTGTGTAATGTTAATAAGCAACATTATGGTGTATTTGGTCTGATGCAGCCAGGATATCTAGCAGACTAATACACTCTTGGGAAAATAACAGCAGATATGTCGTGTTTGGATTAATTTTAACCAGCATTTGATTCTGCACACAAAGCACTCATGGCAACAGGATGAGCTGATGCTGCAGCCAGGCTATCCAGCATACCAGTAGGTAGACTCTTTACAAAATAATAGCAGATATGTCGTGTTTGGATTCATTTTAACCAGCATTTGATTCTGCACACAATGCCCTGATGGCAACAGGATGAGCTGATGCTGCAGCTAGGCTATCCAGCACACCAGTAGGTAGACTCTTGACAAAATAATAGCAGATATGTCGTGTTTGGATTCATTTCAACCAGCATTTGATTCTAAACACAATGCACTGATGGCAACAGGATGAGCTGATGCTGCAGCCAGGCTATCCAGCACACCAGTAGGTAGACTCTAGACAAACTAATAGCAGATATGCCGTGTTCGGATTCGTTTTAACCAGCATTTGACTCTACATACAATGCACTAAAGAATCTCATAGCTGTATACTCTATAAAACAAAATAAATGCGTTTAAAAATTTTAAAATAAAAATTAAATTAAAAATTTAAAAACCCCCACCGCAAAAAAGTAAAACATTTAAAAAGTAAAAAATAACACTTTGGCCATGAAATTTTACTTCACGTCGGGGTACCGTTAAATTAAGTACATACCTACATACCTACAAGTACTAGGTACCCCGACGTGAAGTAAAATTTCATGGCCAAAGTGTTATTTTTTACTTTTTAAATGTTTTACTTTTTTGCGGTGGGGGTTTTTAAATTTTTAATTTAATTTTTTAATTCATTAATGTCCACCGACTTCCGAAACTAAGGTTATTTTACACCAGTTTTTGTTTTGTCGATGTCGGTTGTTTTTTTGTAAAAAAGTTTTTATTTTCCAATTTTTAGTTTCTTCTAACCTTTTCCTTTTTTTTGAAGTCGGTTAAAACAAACACTAAAACTTACTTTCTGGCCGATTCTTACGGTTATGTTTTTCTTTACTTACCCATAAATATTTTATTTCTTTTTTCATTATTTATTTATTTAAGTACCTTTATTTATTTATTTATTCATTATTTATGCATGTCCTAGAACCGAAAAAAATCGAAGACATCTACCAATTCGCACTGGGCCCGCGTGGTAGATTATAGCCCATACGCAAAATACGCGCATTGACGTTGCGGATACCAGCACGGTATCTTAAATCCTTTTTTAACCTTTATTTATGCGTTTTAAACGTTTGTCTCGAAAGTCTTTCAAAAACCTTCAACTCAATAACAGTTGGGCGCATAAAAGTTGTTTAATACAAAGTTTGTCGCAAATTTTATGATCTACATTTTTATAATAGGGTTTAACAATATCGTTATAGAAACCAAGAAAATTTCAAAAAACAATATTGGTAACATTTGTCAAGTTGTCGATTTTTGTGATGCGAAAATCGATCAAATTACCTACTTTGCATAATTTGTAACGTGTATTTTTCAGAGTGGTGGTGGGCGGGCGCATGCGTTGGCGCCGCTGTGCTGGTGTGTGCGGCTGCGGGCGCGCTGGCCCGCCCGCACCTGCGCCGCCGACACGCTGCCGCCGCAGCCGCCGCCGCCAACCCCGTGAGTCGTTGTCATCACTATGTTACACATGGGTATGCCCACGCCGCGGTCGCCATATTTACTAATATACCTACCTACGCACATATAATGACAAATACCTGTCCTACCTACCTACTTTCTTCTTCTGGTTCATTTAGAGTCGGTAACTATTTAACTATAGGTAGGTGTCGTGATGGCCCAGAGGTTAAGGCGCCTACCTCTCATGCACGAGGTTGTGGTTCAAATCCGGGCAAGTACCAATGTCACTTTTTCATTTTATATGTAGGTAGGTACTTTCTGAGTTTATCTTAGACATCATTGACATCGGTGAAGGAAAACATCGTGAGGAAACCTGGACTTATAGTTACTTAATATAATGTGGTGATCAATGGCATCAATGCTCAAGCCTTCTCTGTATGAGAAGAGGCCTTTGCCCTGCAGTGGGACAGTAACAGGCTGGTATTATTATTTAGGTACCTACCTACTTAATAATGTTATAGCCCAGTAGGTGGCCAACCCACGTTGATTTTGGTATCAGAAGCTTTTTTAGGTCCTTGCCGATAGGTCTTACCTAGGTCCTACTATAAGTAGGCTAGGCTAAACGGCCTCTAACTGGATGCTATGTGTCATTTGTACATTCACATGATCAAATGCCATAATAAGACGTGGTCTGATTAGAAGCACCATTGTCACACTTGGTGTTGGATGGTTCAGTAATTAATTAGGTACCCGCTTTGTGTTTGCACTTATGTAGGTAGTAGGTAGGTACTTAATCGATTAAGTTATATTACTCAATCGATTTAGAGGTTCCCATAGAGGCCAATGCAGATCACTTCGGATTCCAATTTTCGTGTTCGAAAAATTTGATGAAGAGATGGTAGACACTATATTATGTTATTTCTTTATTTACCTACTAAAAACACACAAGTTAATGCCTGAGGCATTGGTACCTACCTACCTACCTACTTACATAGTCTCCAAACAAATAGCTGCGACACATACAGACGGACAGGTTGAAATTACAAAATTTGACAAGGTAGGTATCCAAATGATGCCATTTGGCTTTGGGAGATCGGGACCCTCAATTTTTTAATTTATCTGCAGGAGGTAGGTAGGAAGGTATTATTTCAGAAATGTTTTTTATCTTTATTACTTATATTGTACAATTGTACATCTCCATTCAATATTAAACATGCCTAAACTAAGTGCGTAAACTACATTTTAATTACAATAAAAAAAATCGTGCACCCATGATTATTGGTTACGTACATTCTATGACTACAACTCGATCATTGAGCAATGCCAACCGTCTCGTCTCGCGAGCCGACAAACGCGTCATCGCTCACTATTACAGTTATAGGTGCGCATATATAACAACTACGACGGTAGCAGCAATCGAGCTTCCCTTACATGTGTGCCAGCTCATATGCACACACACGGTACGCTCACTATAATCTACAAACACACTCATCGTATCATCGCACCTACCGAAGTACCGATTGAGCACACAAAGTGAACTAGACAGAATATTTGAATGTGTGAGAGAGCAATGTTACACACTACGAATACTTTAGTGTGCGGCGACATCGGGGCAGCCGGTGCACCGCCCGCCCGCCCGTACTCCCCGCCAGGCGACGGCGAACACCGCGCCGCGTCCGTCCGCGTCATTGAACAACAAGACTCGCTCGATGGCAGGCGTCTTTCTGCCAATATGAAAAAAGGAGTTAAGAAACTCCATCACAAAACACGCGATAGTGGAATTTATACGTTGTTCTTAAATAATAAATAATTTTATTTTTATAGTGTTAATGCCTTGAATAACATATTTTTATTTATTAGTGAATTATAGTTAATTATTGTAAACGCGCTAATCTCTCTATAGTGCCCTGTGATTGTTTTGTTTAAAATATTTACAGCTTCAACAAAACAAATGCAAATGTCAGTGACTGTGTAGTGTAATTATCAAACAGAACATTTATGTTCGTGATCGATTCACTTATTTGTGACTCGATTAGTGTGCCATCGAATTTGGATTTAAGCACATCACTAACTGTCATCCATAGGTGGAAAACCTACAAAAATTGTGGACGACACTGTTTCAAATAGTAAGTAGTGTTGATACAGTCGTAATTTATTTTAACTGCAAGAAAACTGAATAATCTCGTACAACGTTAATAATTGTATATAAACATACGATGCCATTATTTCTGACTTAAATAATAGCAGTGCGAAGTTTTCAAGCGTTAGCTAGTAAATATTGTGTGGAATATGGACAGAATACAAGAATGTTTGTACTGGAGTCGAGTGAGGCCCGAGGCGACTCGGATGGCCGCGAGACGGCGGGAGCGTGCCAAGTGATAAGAGGCGCGCCGATAGCGACGTCACACCCAGACGTTGTTTGTGTGAATTTAAATAAATTTTCATGACAGACAGTTCCGTAATCACCTCTTGCTGTATCACAGTCGTGACATGCCAACTCGATAATATGTGCACAACTTGAAAATATGCTCATCAAAAACAGTGGGTATACTCAGAAGGTTGTTAAAATTATGATAATCTTAATGTCTTTCATTCATACACCAGATAAAAGTAGATAGTAAAGCATTCAGAAAAATAGAATGTGTCAATATTGAGTGTAAAGTAAAAAATCACTGATTAAAATCTTATCACAACAAAAAGGTTAGGTATTGTGTTTATGGAATTGAAATAATAGACATGATACTGACTAACACTAATACTATTCTTAATGTTAAATACTAAATCATTTATCATTACACTGAAGATAACCTATTGAATTTACATTTTCTTTGGAGCTTGCCTGTCTGTTAGAATTATTGAATAAAATCTACTTTCTGTATGCAGTATTTTTGCTAAGTTTTATTATGTAGTCTACAACATAAAACTGTATTAAAAACACTCTCCCATACATATGTTTACTTATATTGGTTACCTTGATAAGAAAAGTGGAAACAAAATGATAAAAATGTAGATAATCTATAAAAATTGTCGGTGATACTGATGACATTTCAATAGGCTAGTGTTATCATATGGCAGAATCTAAAGAGAAACTTAGTAGCACTCAGTAATGGCATGATTCAAGTTAAATTTACTATAACATTCATGATTAATCTGTACATTATTTAAATGTTTGAAATTATCATGTTTTTAGGTTATTTCATTAGCAGGAATATTATTTCAAAGCATGTCCTTATGTGCATTTTCTGATCTATTTAATATCACGTCTACAGAATGAAAATGTTAAGCAGTTGTATAGAAAAGTGTTTACCAGACAAAATAAAACAACACACAAAATACCTATTTGAAATGTTAAATGATCACAAGCTATACTAAGCAAAGGTCACAGTGTTATAATTCTGCCACATTGGAAACCTGATTATTAGTAATGTTGTCTACTAATACAGTGCATATACAATAATAATAATAATAATGAGTAAATCTTTAAAAACCATGTCTTACCAAAAAATGCTAAAATTGAAAAATGTTCTATTAAAATGTATATCTCCATAACTCAGTTACAAATATTATGTTGGATCGATGCCTGTAGCTATAGTTAGCTACAGGCATGCTACTATTGGATTCAGGAAATGTCCACAGGTCATAAAATAAAGGCATTATATTTTTAATTTATTAGATAACCAATGGCTTGCTCACAATATTCATAATCACTGAATATTTGTTAAGGACATTGCCCTTTACAAGTAATATTTTGATTTAGATAAGTATAATCATTTAAATGATGTCTTTTATGTTTGTTGTTATCAAAATATTAGTTTGTGTTTGTGAAACACAATGTGAGACCGAAACACCTTTCTCGGTTGATAACTGATTATTCATCCAAACAAAAGAATGTTGCAGTACATTGACCTTTCATTCTATACCTAAAAACTTGTTTACTCTTTTATTGATATGAAAAATATAAATAGCACTGTCTAAAACACATTGTATACCTACTGAGGACTCTAATTGAATTACTCTTATCTTGTGTAAATTATGAAAAGCATAAGAAACAAAATCATCTGCATTAACATTCACAAAATAGTCCAAAAACTAAATACTAAATAAAACCTAGATTATAGTTAAACCACCTCTTAACAAAATAAGGCATAAAAAATCAATATCTGTTCCCTAAATGTAGGCACCTAGGAGAGAAAATGCACTGTATATCCAGCTACTTGCTACAGATAGGTTCACTAATAGAGCACTAAATTACACTTTTATATACATAAAAATTCTTAAAGGCCCATTTACAGGGATTTTTGATTTGATTGTGGAAAGTGATGAGTACCTGAGAATGAGATTGTTACGTAAAACAATAGAGAAATCAATTCATTTATAAGCCGGCCTTTGTCTGAAAAGTGCTTAAAATTTTATATTTTTCTGGAACTATTTAGGAAAGTAGAGTACGTAGTAAGTAAAGTAATTTGATTAATTACTAAATTAAAATAGATGTGAAAGGGTTTAAGTAATAGTAATATCCAAAGTTCAGTATGTGTTTCATCAATGAGGTGGCAAAGTGGTGTGCAGTCAGGTATCAATTGTACTGTGATCTTCATGTTCCTATGAGGCTGGCTTCTTCACCCACTGAAAACCTTTAATAAATAGATAAAACAGGTGGTTCATAATAGTAAAGTTTTGCGAAACAAAAGTACCCATGAAAGGATAACTTTCACACCAAAATTACTTTTATGAAAATGTGATAAGACTATGAGTTTATGATTTAAAACAATATGAGGCTGGCTGTCACTAACACTAAAACTTTGAATAGATAAATGATATGATTCACTAACATTACAACACCAAAAATGTTAGAATATCTTGCAAAAAGTTTTCCTCAATAACATTGGTATTTTACCTTCTGATTTGCCACTGTAATCTATTATTTGTTTTAATAAGCGCTATCCATCTTTTAAAAGCCACATCATATAACAGTAATCTATAATATTTACACTAAAGCCTCCTCACTCATGTAATTGTCTGATAATCTTATATTTAGCTTTGAACTCATGTACCTAGTAAAGTCCAATTGTTTAAAAGAAATCAATCCATTATGTGCTAAAGAAAGAAAGCAGTACTTGCAGCAAAAAGCATAAACAAATATCTTTTTGCCTAAAAAAACATATAATGAACAAAAGCTCTTGTTAATAATAATTTATTTTGTGTCATTATCAGAATTTTCTATGATTCTAGATTTTTATGAATTACATACTTTAATGTAATGCACTTAAAGTTCAATTTAAAATAATTAAATAAATATCAGCACATAGTAGTTGCAAATTGGCTGATAAGTTCTTCCGTTTAATATGCCTTTATAACTTGAGGTAAAATCGACTCCAATTAATATTGTACAATATCCTGTTTAGATAATATAAATCGTCTATAATGAGCGTAGGTATTATTTGTACTCTATATTCTAAATCTATATCTAAATGTTAATTGGAATAAATAAACAGTCTTGTTTTCTGCATAAGGATAAAATGTAATACCATACAAACTTACATCTCATATTTTCTCTACTATTAAAAGGTCAATAGAAAGTTTGACTGGATTAAAGGTTTAGGTGCTACAAAACATTTACAACTATGATACAATATAATAGATTACAATCAGCTTTGTTAACTAAATAAAGTAGCACTACTAAATAGGCAAATGTAGTAAGTAGCCATAAAATCAACGAATTAGTAATAATAAACAAAGGAAAAATAATGGACAAAATCCCTGCCCTGGTCATGGCTGAGGTTCTCAAAATGTGATGCTTGGGCAGAAATGCACTATTTCCTGATCATGTCTTTAAAACTTAATTATTTAATAAAGCGCAGTTTAATCTGCCGTTAGTAAATGCTGGCGACATGATCGTTAAGGCGTAATATCTATACGAAAGTAGTTCTTATAGTGATAAAATATTAACCCCGAGGATAACCACATAAGTGAGAGTAGTGTGTTGTGATTTGCAGATGCTCTCGGTACAAGTGCCGGGGTGCGCGGGCATGGAGCGGCTGGGCGCGCCGGGGGGACCGCGCCTACGGCACGATCACAGACATCACCATTCCACATTGTGAGTATACCCTCTATTTTCGCGTTTACACGAACTATATGAAACTCATACCATAGTTTGACTATGCAGCTATGGTATGTTAGGTAGTCAGTAGGGTGTCACTGTAGAAGCCCACGGTACGCCGGACGTACATTTAAGTATCGTCATTCGTGAAAGCTACCCCGTAGTAGGAGCATAGTAAGATAGACTAGTCCTGTGCGAATCTCACGACTACTTATGTTCCTACTATAGGACACCATTAACTGTCATTTGTTGTTTTGCTTTACCTCTTCGTCGTCACTATATCAACACCATTACAAACCGTCTATATGCGTATGTACAATCCAATATAAGTTCTCAGCTTAGATAAAAGATACAATAACAATACATTTCTGGTGTGCATTTCACAACATCACAATGAAGACTTATTTTTAGTTGTGTCAGCAAAATATCAACTAGTAAGTTATCTAAATATTTGCATAGTAACAGCTGAAAGTACCTATGCTGCATTGAAAAAGATTCCAAGTATTAGTAGTTCCTTGTGACAATACTGCTGAAAAAAAATGCTAAACTTAATACTACCTACTTCTTTCGAGGATTAAAAACTAAAAAAAAAATAACCATCGCAAACTGCAAATATTTCCGAGAAGTCCATTAAAAAATATTAATTAATTCATCAACGCATACTGGGCAAAGCCAAGGCCTGCCTCCACTCACTCCACTCCACACAAATGTTTCCTTTCCACTATTTATAAATGCTGTTCCACTGTTTTAAAACACCTATTGATTATTTTGTCTAATTATATAGTCACTGCAATAACAGAATCTCTTTAATGTTACAGGGAATGGGAGAAGCAGCAAAGGTTGCAGGCGATGGTGGGGCGGCTTCAAGAGATGGTGGAGCAAGAGACGCGCGCGAGGTCCGCCGCCGCGGCCGAGCGCCTCGGCCTGCCGCCCAGCATACAGCTGCCCGACGGCGAGTACGGACAGGACGTGCATCTACAGTTACGAGTCCCTTATCAGGTAACCACTATAGCGTCTCTGTTTCCACAGTGGTTTCGCTCGCTCAAGTCCTTGAATCTATAGAAGTGGAGCTCCACCGAGAAGTGCTACCACCACACCCGTTTGAAGGGTTTTGGTATTACAATGGGCACAAGAGACGTTTCATTACTGTCTCTGGTATAGTAGGTAGGCTGCAGTAGACTGTTACTATCTGGTGATCGATAGTTTAAACCAGCCATAAGAAGTATTTCCACCTCAACTCTTAAATGTTTAATAAAGCCTACCGTGTCGATCGCACGCCTGATGTGGAAGTTTCCCTTGCAGCAAGCCGAGCTGACGAGAAGCAGCTTCCAGCCTCCACCGAACAAGTGCGTGAGCGACGTGCCGGAGTGGGCGGGCGGCGCGGAGGCGGGCGCGGCGCGGCGCGGCAACAAGAAGGACGGGCTGCTGCAGAAGGCCACGCGCTGGTGGGTGCGCATGGGCGCGCGGCCGGCGGCCAGCTTCCCGGCGGCCGGCCCGCCGCCCTGCGTCATGGTGCCGCGCCGCGCCGCGCCCGAGCCTCCGCCCGACGCGTGACGTCGCCGCGCCTGCCCCGTAGAGACCATATCACGCTTACATTCCATTATCGGGACGGTCGGACTCGGCGCAGTGCACGCGCGTCCCGGAGTATTATAGACTTGGTATTTATTTATTCGGGAGCGTGTCGCCGGGTGCCGCCGGGTGCCGCCGCTAGCGCGTCCGGGCCGCTCCGCCGGGCGAGCCCGTGTTCCTCGCGCCGTCTAAGAGTTTCGCGAAAACTAAGACTGAGATAAAGTAAAAAGATATAACGTTATAAAGTCTACGTTGAAGTATGTTGTCTTAGGTGAAATTGATTCAGATAGAAACGATTAAAGGTATATTATAATATTTAATGAATCTTTCGACGGCCGGCCTCGATGATATCGTGTATCAGCCGGGGCTCCGTCGACAATGAGCTGATGTCTTGCAGTGTACAGTTTCATGTTTAAGTGACCTATTTTAAACTTTAATTTCTATCCAGCAGCTATACATCTGTGTTTAAACAACTTTTATATTTATTTATAATTGTATGTAAAGGATGCATATCAGTACAGTAAACGCAAGGAATATTAATTTACGTTGCATAGTTACTATTTTATTGTAAATATTGTCTCTAATTTAATATTATTAGATTAATTATGGCCGAACGCCAGAACCCGGGGGTCTTTTCAATTGAGTGTTTGCTACATTCCATATTTATGTTGAAATATTCTCGATAATACTTACTGTACTAGTTGCTTCCACCTGTCTGCCTGTAGTCCTTGTATGTCTGTATCCAGTAGCACGACTGTAGTGCCGTGTCGATACCTAGTCATGCTGACAATAATTGACAATCGATTAGTGACTGATATTTAAAATGCAGATGAATAGAAATCTCATTAGAAAATAGACATAAAAAGAAAAATATTAAATGAATTAGTTATAAATTAGCTGTTTATTATTTATATTATTCGGTCGGCAGATGTCCTGCATACGGTTGAGACCACAAAGTCACTACCTAATGTTTGTACGACATGTTAGTACTACTTGGTCGCTTCCTGTATGCAGAATATGTTTTGCCGGCCGTTATTAAAGTGTCACGACAGTCATTTACTTGTTTACTATCCATGATATCACAACAGATGAAGTTAAATGGTGTTTTGTCATAACCACTGTTTTACACACTTGCAAAGAGAAACACCGTTTGTCTTAGTCCATTGCTTAGTAATGGGCGTTCGCCTTATCATCCATACTCAAATCGATAGTTTGCAGTGAACACTTGTATTTTTCCTGTACATATAATAATGTCAAAAAGTGTTTTGATTTTTAATACAATTACGGGTCTTAAGCCTAACACTTGCCGTTAGTTAGCTGCAATGCTGGACGCTAAAGTATTTTACAATAAAATAGCGCAATAGATGTAACTTTTTAACGGTTATAAATATAGCAATTTTCACAAGCTTTTTAATATGATGAGATATTATATTAATTTAGATGTTAAATTCTAGTCTCTACTACATGTAGTTTGATTCTATCCCAAAAATGTTTTATAACTTATTTATGAAAGCTTGAGGATGTTCACGTATTTATAACGTTGTCTGGAATTGTATGCAGCACAATACAAACAAAGGAAGTTAATTGAAATGTGCCCTATTTTCCAAATACCTATAACATAAGTACGTTGTTGTTACTTAAGAGATAGTGTAGTGCATTATTATCGCGAGTGCGTGTGATCGTGTGCGTTGGCTCGTTGTATGTATGAAGCGAAACAATCCTTTGTCTGTATCGTTAGTAAAATGGCACCAAAGTTTGCGCATTTTATTGAATCTATTACATTGACAGCATTGGAGTGCTACACGCGGCCATTTTTACGGACTGAAACATAATGTAATGTTCAAAATATTAAAAGAAATAAGTAATTATAATTACTTAAAAACTGATTTGTTTTGTATATTTATTGTTTGTCTTCGATGTTTAAATATGGCGATTGATAAATAGTTCATTGAAAGACAATTTAGTATTTATTTTAAACTACTTGTATATACTTAAATATAAATATATAAGAAACTATTGTTGTGGCCTACACCTTAAAATAGAGGGGTCTGTTCATCACACACACAGATGATGACATTGAAGCATAGAATGTGCATGAAACGAATCTCTCTATTGAGTTTCCTCAGAGCTATGAGAGAAATTGAATTGAACATCATCCCTATGATCGAGTTGTACAGTATTCTGCATAACAGGACAAAAATATAGAAATCCACTTTCTTATTTCTATATTTTTGTTTTTTATTTTACGGTCACAAGTATTCTAATACTTAAAGCAGCTTATCATTTTATTATGTCCCGCCATGTCTTTTTATTGCCTTAAAATTATAATTTAGTGTCGAAAATGCTATTTTAGCAATTGTTGTACAAAATGCTGATGGAAATATAAAAGTTGTTTAAATAGTCTCACAGAATAGATATTTAATCTAGATATCAAACAATATTCCATTTGTCATATTAATAAGTAAAAGCAGAAGCAAATGTTTAATGATAAAAGAAAACTGCATTAAATTATGACCTACCAATAATGAAGAACGATTTTCATTTCCAAATTCCGCAAATTAATAGAGTAAAGGGTTAATGCCAGAAAAATACTTTGAGCAGTGAGCAATGTTGATGGTAGAGCTGAATCCAACTGACTGGGGAGATCACAATATACAATTAGTGGGGTGTTGACATTTATACAAGTTAGATAACTTCAAATAACATGTTTGTTGCTGTTTGACTACGCCCACGTTCACTAGATCACATGGCGCGACTTTAAATAATAAATTCTTTGGTTCCAAATAATTCATAGTGGCAAGCTTATCCCTTTTTAACCGACTTCAAAAAAAGGAGGAGGTTCTCAATTCGGTTGTATTTTTTTTTTTTTTTTTTTTTTTTTAGGGTTTGTTACCTCAGTACTCCGTCATTTATGGACCGATTTTCAAAATTCTTTTTTTGTTTGATAGGGTATAGTAGCAGATTGGTCCCATTTGTATCAAAACTCATATCTGATGAGGGATCTTCGAGGAATTGAGGGAACTCCTCAAAAAATATAGGCACACACGCACCGATTTTAACATTTTTAGTAACAAATTAAGCATTTTTATTTAGAAAGTATCATTTGGTGAAGAAAAACTGATGTAAAAGACAGGCAACGGAATTCTTCAACGCATAACAGCAAATTATTTGCGATTGCCATAGTCAGATGTCTATGCTGAGCCTTTGTATTCTCACAACATAACATTACGCCATTCTATTTTAAAAGGGGCCGGCAGAGATGTATAGATTAATGTTTAGATAGAACTTCTTTAGCAATTGTTATCCAATTTCAATGATTCTTTCAAGTTTTGAAAGACTTTCTTTACACACAAAGAAACTAAAAATTGCAAAATAAAAACTTTTTTACAAAAAAAAAATAACCGACTTCTTAAAAAAAACTAATAGGTGAAAAATAACTCCAGTTTCGGAAGTCGGTGGCCAATAATGAACAAAACAAAACCACCAAAGCCACAGACTTCCGAAACTGGAGTTATTTTTCACCTATTAGTTTTTTTTAAGAAGTCGGTTATTTTTTTTTTGTAAAAAAGTTTTTTCCTATGTGCCAGTGCCGGTTTGTAGGTGTGTGTGTAACTGTGTAGTCCTAATCATATAAAAATCAGACAATAAAGGCCAATTTCCTATGATTAAGACTCTACGTCCATTAAAATGTTGCTTTTTTTTTCAATTTTAAAAGACGTTTTGCACCGTGAACCGAAAATAATGCCTACAATGCGTTTCAAATAAGAATAGGATCGACTTAGCGCCATGTTGTGACGTCATAGCTGTCAGTCAATTCGAATCAAATGAGTAGGATCAGCAAAACAAGATATTTTTTTAAATAAATAAATAATAAATAAATATTCTACAACTTTCCACACAACGCCATTTAGTCCCAAGTTAAGCTTGAGAGCTTGTGTAATGGGTACTAAACAGCTGATAAACATACTTATATATTTCGAAATACATACATATCATAGATAAATTACACCCAGACACAGAACAAATGATCATGCTCATCACGCAAACATTTGTCCTGGGTGGGAATCGAACCCACGACCTCCGGCATAGCAGTCAGGGTCACTAACTACTAGACCAACAGGCCAGTCAATCAAATAGATATTTCAGTCAAATAGATATAATTTACTTACGAGTCATGAACGAATAATTTTGATTCTCGGTCTCAAAGTATTTGTCTACATTGGAGATACTCTTGAGCCCTCCAATGCAAAACAGCACCTCATAAACTCATATAAGAACAGCCAGCTAGACACAAAAAAATAAGTTATGGTGAATGACCGGCTTGTTGGTCTAGTAGTTAGTGACCCTGACTGCTATGCCGGAGGTCGTGGGTTCGATTCCCACCCAGGACAAAATTTGTTTGTGTGATGAGCACGATCATCTGTTCTGTGTCTGGGTGTAATTTATTTATAATATGTATGTATTTAGAAATATATAAGTATGTTTATCAGCGGTTTAGTACCCATAACACAAGCTCTTAGCTTAGCTTGGGACTAAATGGTGTTGTGTGAAAAAAAAATCGGGAATTCTGGACTGCCAACGAAATTGTATTTTTTTTTTTGTTATAATTATGATGAACGACGACGATGATGACGACGTGTTTTCATTTTCAATAACTGAGACTCGATAAAAAAAAGCGTAACATTATTGTTACGGCATATAAGGTTTCGTTGCAGACAGTACTATTCACACACACACATCACACACACATCTGACAGATGAGGGTCATTGACGTTCCTATTCTTACTTGAATCGCATCGTAAGCTCGAAAATTTTCAGCACTCAGATAACATTGGAAAAAAGCGCCTCTACCCTGATAATCGTGTGGAATTCCATGCCTGCCTACTTTGTGCCAAGTCATGGGCACTAGGTTTTGGGCCTTACTAAGAAACCAAAGAACAACGGGTGTCTGTTCGTTCCCCCGTAGTTTCTGCGACGCCACGACAGAAAATACACACGGGGTGAATGGTTGCAGTAGTTGCGTTTGTGGGGGTGGTTTTTAGTCAGTAAGAGTCTGACCTAGACCCCTCCGGCCTCCCCGGGGCGTAGGACATCCATGAGGATTTTCGAACCGAAAAAATAGGCTCTGGCCCGCTCTGGGCAATGGAATTCAGCTGACGGGCGCACTTATAGTATCATCAGTAGTGTTTCTTTTATCTAGTATCATTCCTTTATCCACAAATAATTTTTATGTACGTACGTATGTTTGTCATCTAACTAGTCCTAAACGGCTGGACCGATTTGAATGAAATTTTGTATGTTTATTTCAGTGGGTCCCTAACTAGATGGTTTGAAAATACAATTGAATCCAGTGAGAGCTGTTTGAGCAGGACAACATCTGCCAGGACAGCTAGTATAATATTCAAGTCGAATATTTACATGTTGCTGATTTGAATGGCTAGTATATTATATAATAAATGCTGTAGAGCCACTTTAGCTTTGTACCTCTTTTCCTTGATGGTGTGTAACGAAATATCTACTTATATCTATTTTGTATACCGACAATCTGCTTAGCCATTACCCAACTATGTTAGGGTTGGCTTCCAGTTTAACCGGATGCAGCTGAACACCAGACCTCAACAACCCGGTAACTGGGTAACATGATACCCCATGGTTAAACTGGTTGTCAGACTTTCGGGGTTCTGACTACAAGTAACGACTGTCAACGATCTACAAATGACAGCCGGGACCACGGCTTAACGTGCTTTCTGAGGCACGAAGGAGACTTGGGTATGTAATAAATGGTCACCCATCCACGGACCGACCTCGTCACGCGTAGCTTAATCGACCATGCTATGTGTTATAATTTAGCCACAAGCTCCTCATAATTTGTATACCTACTGTACATTCCAATAATAGAGTTAGTAATAATAGCAGCGCAGCATGTAGTGACCCGATATCCCAAGAGATGTCGTCGGAAGAAGATCTGAGGATCAAGACTTCTCCACGGCTAAGCATTGCCACGTTGAATGGCTTAGCATCTGACCAAAGTAGGGGAAAGCCTGGGTCACGGAAAGCGTCAACTAAACGTTTGGAGATGTCTTTGAAAAGTACACGAGCACTAGGACCCCACGGCCCAAGAGTTTTAACCCCAAACAGCTCGAAAGTACCTACATATATTGACCACCAAGGTTGCTATAGCATGACGACCCAGGAAGATGGGATGGCGCAAGAGTATCGACACAAATAGCGTCCCATACAAAAGGTCTATCCATCTTCCTAGGGAATAAAGGCATACCGTCCGGTTTCTTGCCATTGTCGCGTGCCAAGCAATTGGGTTCTAAAACAGCTGGAACGCCGACGCGGCGGTTACAAGAGTACCTACTTACGTCGGATGATGTCATTAATGTTTGCTATGCGACCCGCATTACGGCTGCATGACAGACCATGATGCTCGAGGCCGTTGACAACTTCCCCGCACAGTGACAGCGATGAGGAGAAACACATGGAGCCCCTAGACGAAAGTAAGCAGCTGTAGTGTCAACGAATATAGTGCCTATGTTCGACTACGGTAGTGCAAGAAGCCACAGTACCGACTCTCATGAGTATCTAGTATCTGGAGGACATTTCCAGACATTTCGTGTATTATAATCATAGATCTCCATGCTGGCCCTACGAAACGAAATGCCCTATCACAGTAGGTATGCATGTACTTACCTACTCTAATGACCAGAGGTTCTCAAACGGTAAAGGAACACTCACCAAATGTCTTTTACCCTAATTTGTAAAGTTTGGTATTATGTCCGACAATTCCTAATAATAATAATTATTATTATTTATTTAGTTGCCAGAAACACGGTAGGTACTTACAAGGTTGTAAAACAAAGTTTAAAACAGTTCTAGGTATTGTACCTACACGTCTCGCTGATGGGAGTGATCGCTGACACAGCAGCATGTTAATTGAATAAAACATTCGCGCAACAACCATTTCCGTAGTTAATAACGAAAATTGAAGGCTAGTTGAGTAATTGATTTTGTTAAAGCGTTATAAATTAAGGGAGCCAACAGCTCTTTCGAATGTCTCACAAGCTGCACATTTGGATTATTCTAAATGTGTAGCTTTTTGCTTATCCCTTCGTTCGAACAGTGCAACATTAGATCTTAAAAACTTAGCAACTTCAAAAATATATATGCAAGGAACCGTTAAAATATTGTGGGCCCTATATAAATACGGGCCTACACGACTCGGACCACTCTTTATTAAAAATTGCGCGGATGGATACACTTTTTTTATGCAAATGAAGATGGGATCAATCTCTGTAGTAGTTTCCCCAGACAACTATACCATAGCACGGATAACTGAACAAACATAAGTATGATAAACCATTATAGATGTCTCTCTCGACGTAACGTATTCGGTCTTTCTTAACGCAAATTGGTTGATTTTATTGCATAGTATCTCAATATGACTTTTCCATGTTACATGCTTAATAATTACCAAAACTTAATGATTTCGCGGAACCCAGGTGAATTTCCCACGGAACCCTTAGGTTCCGCGGAACCTACCTTTAGAAAACCCTGCTATCACTAATAGCAGTTTTAACCTTTTGACAAGGTACGATTTCAAAGATTTACCGACTATTGCTTAGGACTATTGGCATCACGGAATAGAAAGTACTTGATTTTGATCCTTTTAAATAGTTGGCAACAATGAGAAACGTCAGGAGGGAGGTATATTATCTAAGTCAGGAGGTCAGACAATGACAGTCTTCAAATCTTCTTTGGCGTTTTCTCAATGACAGAAAATATGACAGCCGTCAAATAAAAAATAACAAGAACCGCATTTACCGCATCAAGCAATCATCAGCAAACCAAACAGTACTTGGAGTTTGTCAACAACAAGAAGAGTTTTCTCATTTGTAGTTCTATTAGATATATTATAACTGCGAAAAGACGTATTTAGAACATGCAAATATACATTGACTGGTAAGTATTCAAGCAATTATAACCTCAAAAAACTAGTTTTGTAAACAAAACAAACAAAAAAAACTTATGATTTACACTATTTAAATCTAATTTACATTCATAATTTTACGTATAAAATAGTTTTTAATATTGCCTCCACCCTGTTTAAATAAATAATTATAAAATAGTAAATTATTAGTAATTTAGTTTAGTAGTCTATGGTCCTGGGCTGCCAGGTAAAAAATACAGCAATTGACAACATTTCAGAATTTTAACCTCCATGTTTTATTATGTTATCTAAAAGTAAATTCAAAACTAGAGGACCCATATTTTTTGCTTTTTCGAAATTATGTACTTTTCATTCATAATTTTAACTTTGAAATTCGGTGCATTCTAAAAAGACGTAAGCGCCAAATGACGTCATTCATACGGTGGAATGGTGATAATTCCTTTGCTTTACTGTGATACGTCAAAAAAAAACAGTTTCTTAGATGTCACTGTCATTAAGCAGTTGTCAATGTCACACATTGACATTAGATATGTCTTGTTTGACATTAGATATGTCATTTTTGACATTAGATATGTCTTTTTTGACATTAGATACGTAATTTTTGACAGAAATGTCTTGTTTGACATTATAGTTTTCATCTTAAAAATTAGCTTGCTTTCGCAAAGGTAAACACCTCATTCCACCGTATAAGGGACGTCATCGCATGGTTTTTGGTTTTTATTTTTTTTCTCAGAAATTAAGCTATAAAATTTTTTAAAAAATATATATTTGAACTCAGCATACAAAAATGAAGAAACGGTATTTTTGTTTTAGGGTCATGTCAATTTTGAAATGTTGTCAATTGCACACTTGAGCGATGACAACTTTTGTACTTGCATCTAATTTTAAAAAACTGTTAATACTTTCCGGAAATGGTTTTGCTTATCTTTTTTTATTCCGTTTTTATATTTATTTCACTAATCGCCCTTTCGTATCAGCATCAAAGTTAAGAAAAATTCAAAATTCTCAATAAGACGTCCCCGTAACCTACCATTTTATTTTTATCGTATCAGCTACCGAATAGTAAAAATTGCATGTTTAAAACTCAAACATGAAAAAAAATATCGACGTATTATCGAGATTTTTTTGAAGGATTTATGGAAAAACAGATTTGTACCAAACAAGCAGGTTTATTTTCAATTATGGCATTTTTTTTTCACAATATTTATTTCATGAGGATGCCTAATTGCTTAATAACATGGAGTTTGTTTTATTGCGATAAATCATAAAATTTTGTTTAAACTAGAGTCATTGACGCCAACAAAATATTAAAAAATCCAAAAAAATGCAGTATTATTATGATTCCTTTCGATAGAATTAAGCATTGATTCATTTCGATACGTGTACTTTATAAAGACTAATAATTTATTAAAATAATAATAATAACTCACGCTGTTTAATAATTTAATGACGTAATTGATAATGATGGTTTTTGGAAGTCACCTTCACTAATTTTTAGCCCTCAAAGCTATCTCAGTCCCAGTATACTTATATGCATTTATCCTAATTACAACCATTCGTTACACTAGCCAATCGAGATTGATGGTTTGTGTGGAGGTACGCTATAAAATGGTAACTTCAAGTGGAATAACCTAAACGCAGATTAAATCATAAAAATAACACAGTAGGCTCACCGGTCTCGCAACACATGGAGTTCAGTGAACCAACTGAGCAAAGCTACAGAGCTACTGACCTGATAACTTAAAGTGATGAATATTAAGTTATTATTATTTAATATTTCGTAGTCCTAAAGTAATGTATAATGAATACATTATTAAACAAACATTAACCTTGTGATATTTGTGGTAGATTTCGTTTGCTGTGCAAAAAATTGATGCCTAATGTAATGAAACATTCATAGCTTATTCAGTCGCCGGAGACTCGCTCAATCTACCTATTTTCTTAAACATATACTTAATGCTTGCGTCTACATCTATACATATAATAAGACAGTAAAAAAACTGTGTCTGTACATTGAATATATTTAAAAAATAATAATTGAGGGGGGTTTAGAAACAGTAATAGAGCACGAATTCAAAAAAAAATCTGTCTGTTTGTCTGTTTGTTTGTACACGCTAATCTTCGGAACTACTGGACGGATTTGAATGATTTTTTTTTGTTGTATAGATTTAAGTCTGAGCAACACATAGGCTATAATTTATCTTGGAACACCTGATGCAGAACCACAACAGACCAGCTAAACTATATGAGATACAAAAATGGTACCATAGCAAAAATTGTTTCACGTGATGAGCATTTTTTGCTGAGAGAATAAATTTGAAGATCCGGAACACCTGATGCAGAACCGCAACAGACCAGCTAAACTATAGGAGATACAAAAATGGTACCATAGCAAAAATTGTTCCACGCGATGAGCATTTTCTGCTGAGAGAATAAATTTGAAGATCTGGAACACCTGATGTGGAACTTCAAGAGCCCAGCTACACTATAACATATATTGGAATGACGTCTTAGCAAGAGTTGTTCAGCCTTATGAGCAATCGCTGTTGACGTATAAAAATCGAAGATCAGAAACATTTGATATAGAAATTAAAGCTATCACTAATTTCATTGCATAATTATAAAATAGCATAAGTACTTCCACGCGGTGAAGGCGGGAACAGTTCAGGACTGATTTTCGATGACGATGGTATATCGTTGAAAATTAGACTCTACTGGATAAAACTCCCATTTTTTTATCGTATAAATATGCCTTCGGGCTTATGTTATTTGAGTATTTAATTTCCTTTTCCATTTATCTTCGTTACACGGTAGCCTACCCGGTATGGCAGGGGAACAGCCACTTAGATTTTAATGGATCAGGTATCATCACAATAAAACTATAACCATGCCTAGAAAGAGGTCAAATCTTTTCCAATGTTCCAAAGGTGCTAAATGATTAAAGACCATAAGATCCCAACAATCTACCGAAGAACGTTAGGAGAGACTTGATGTTGTTCGAGAACATGAGGCTGGAACTCGCTCCGTGGAAACTTCTTGGGATCGCGCAGCACGCCTGCATTCTCAGCGTATTTACGCATCTACATCCAGGTCTCTAGACACCAGTGAAGAATATGTGCGCGACTGACCGCTGATCGTGAACATCATGCACTGTCTCGCGAGTTGGAGACGTTCACGGAAAAAGCATGACGCTTGAGTTTTCAGCGTATATACGCATCGACTCTAGAAATAAGTGGGGGAAGGAGATGCGCGACTGACCGCTGATCGTGAACGTCACGCAACATATAGGCTATAAGTAATTTATTTAGGAAAATGGAACACCTAAAGTAAAAGAGATATAAAAATGGTGCCATTGCAAAAACTATTCCACGTGAAGAGTGTTTTCTGCTGTGAGACTAAATTTGAAGATCTGGAGCACCAGTAGGGGAACTCCAAAGCCCAGAGACAATATAATAGAAATGGCGTCTTAGCAAAAGTTGTTAAGTCTGATGGCATTTCCTGTTGACCAACAAAAACAAAAAATCTGGAACGTCTTGAATCGTCTCGCGCATCCCATTGATTTCCCGTCCCCGGGCTTTTAGAATTCGACATCAGACGTTTCAGATCTTCGATTTTGACGACCCCGTTGTCGCTGGCATAAGCAACAGGATCCGCGTACGAAGTCGCGGGCAGAAGCTAGTAAATAATAAATTCACAAAATCAACGGATAATACTCACAGTCAATGATTTTAAATATTTATTTGTTCAATTGTCATTTGGCAACACTTAAAAATGATATAATATTCTAGGACTAAAGGACTCAGTATCCATGGTCCTATTCCGTCATTAAAATATATAAAAAAAAGATTGACTTGATTGACTTGATCAGACTTGCTCGACTCTTTGACTTACCAAATCTTGTATTGTGTAAACACATTCATTCATAGAACAGTTTCCTGAGAAAATATTGAAATAAAATATTAAATCGTTTGCATTCATTGTTATACCAGATTTAATTGTATGATTCGACGTTGTTGCGGTTCAACTTACATCACTAAGTACAGAAATAAAAAACTGGTAAGTAAGTCTAGAGCAAACTAAATTGTGAATTGTGATATTTTAATAGTATTTCTGGTAAGTTGTTAAAGTTTCCTTCATTAAATGTAAATAATTAAAGTGATAATGAGTAGCCTTCTCTTAATTTATTGTTGTTTTAGGTGTGGGTGAGAAGCTCTACTTCTACCTAAATTAAAAAACATCCTTAATTTTATAGTATAGTACATCTAAGGCAAAAATATGGGACCTCCAAAAAAGTTAAAAAAGTATGATTCGAGAACAGGAAGTGATAGATCAGGTGAGTCATGATTTAAAGCTCTTAATCCATTTTATAGTGTGATAGAATAGAAGTACAACAAATAGTTTCATAATGTAAAAGTTGATGATGATTGTTAAATTATAATTATTTCTGTAAATTTGTTTGGAAATCAAACAAGCAAATTATTGTTATACCACTTACTTCAATGGTAAGTGTCTTACTATCTGACTACTCTAAGAAGAAACACTGAACCCAACTCAGAAGTCATTGCCTCACTATCTTGGTCAGATTATTTAATATCAATTTTATTGTAAAAAAGAGGACTTAAAACTTGCACAGTCATATTGTAAACATAAATAAAAATGGATTGCTTTACAAAGTAAATATGCATGTCATTGTATGCAGTACGTAAAATGATTTTCACATATTTTTTATTTTAAAACATAATACCTATTAATACATACATACTTAAACTCACACCTTTTTCTCATGGGAGTAGGCAGAAACTACAGTAATTAATTATTAATTTGTTAAACCCTGAGAGGACAACGGTGTCTGCGCTGTCATTGTCTTTCTATTGTCTCTAATTGACACAATTGAAAGGTAAAGCCAATTCTTAAGCCTGTCCTGAAAATAATCATTTACTGTATAAAAAGCCCAGTGACATATCTTTGTCTTTATAAATTACTAGCAACTAGCCCAGATGGTGATCAATGATCAGGCAGCAATTATAATATAAATTTGAAATTAGGTTGTCTGTAAAACATCTTAAACACTATTACATTGCACTATACATTTGAATGCCAAAAAGTATTGACTTGTTTTTCTATATCCATAACTTGAAGTTATATTCAAATTGTTATTAACAGGCAAAAAAAAGAAAGTTGAAGAAGAAATGACAATAGATCTAGTGGATGATGACAACTCGGAGAATGTTGGTGTGCCTGGAGCTGCTATGCAGGATGCAGAGAAAAATGATCAAGTGCCGGAAGATGAGTTTGGTGCCAAGGATTATAGGTTAAAACTGCATCTTTATTTATTTATGTTCTTTGACTTCTCAAATTTTAGTGCTAATGAGAATTGCTTGTATTATGTGGTAAAATTTTAGATAGTGCTCAATATGATAGCAGGGCTTACTTAAAAATAATTAATACTTAAAAATAAGATTATGCACCATGAGCTACTGCTCATGGTGCATAATCTTATTTTTACTTCATTTTTTTTTTACAAAATCTAGTGAGCATGGCAAATTGGACACAATACAAAAGTTGTTTAAAATAATCTTTATTTCACATTTTAGAAGTCAAATGGCACTGAAGGCTGACAATTCCAGTCGTCCATTATGGGTGGCACCCAATGGTCACATATTCTTGGAAGCGTTCTCACCTGTCTACAAACATGCACACGATTTTCTAATTGCCATTGCAGAACCCGTGTGTCGGTATGTATTATTTTCAAATTCACATGTTTATTCTAGATATTTTGATGGACTAAAAAATAGATGATTTGGCACGTTGAAAGTCGACTAACGAAAATAAGTTAAGGCAGATGCAACTTGGAAACGCCGGGAAGGCACGCCCTAGAAATACATACATCAGGTGCATAGTACTCACAACCAGTGTGTGTTTATGACAACATGTCAACATGTGAATGAATGTAAACCAAGAATGTAAAAGGAAGTGTGTAAGAATCGAAGTGTATGGTGCTCTGTAGTTTCTGCCTACCCCCATGGGAAAAAAGGCGTGAGTTTATGTATGAACTAGCTAATACCCGCGACTTCGTCTGCGCAGGATTAGTATTTCAAGTAGCTAATTTGCTTTTGTTTTTTTTTCCAATGTCATTTAGTATTTGTTTTGTTTTGTGTTTAGGCCACAACACATACATGAATACAAACTGACAGCTTACAGTCTATATGCAGCAGTGTCGGTGGGGTTACAGACTACAGACATTATTGAGTATCTTCAGAGGCTCAGCAAGTGTGCTGTACCGGCCGGCATCATAGAGTTCATACAACTGTGTACATTATCATACGGCAAAGTGAAGCTTGTGTTAAAACATAACAGGTGAGTAAACACATATATGTAACTTAAAATAATCACTTGATTAAGTGTAATTATAACAGCGCACAGGCCGATTAATGTTAAGCTTTGCTTACCAAGGAGTCAATGGACTTCTCCATTTATCGGAAACTGGGCCGGTTACTGTAGATATTTATAGTTCTTTCACAGATGGAAAAATCTGTCATTCAATCTTAAAGCGGTGGTCTGTTGCCCACCGTATAAACAGACTGCCCATGGTAATTGTAAATATGCTTGCAACATGTGACATCTGATACTTGCGCTCCTCGCAATTTGCTGGGAAACAATAATTATATGTATATAATATGGTAAATTGTGTTTCAAGTTACTGCCAGCGCGGCGATTTTTGTAAAAGAGCAAATGTGACCACCTTAGCAATCACTTTTTGTTTGTGATCCTTCACTAGGCAGCCTAGAAGAGTATTCTTGTTGAAAGAGAAAATATTGTAGTCTTAATAATCATAGAATATTCTTGTATTCAATTAATTTCCCAAAGTTACCAGGATAATAATATATTGGTTGCAGATATCTGGTGGAGAGTAAGCATGTAGAGGTGCTACAGAAGCTGCTCAAGGACCCAATAATCCAGCAGTGCAGGCTGCGACGCGACGGCGACGATGATTTTCTGTCCTCTGCCTTGCCTGATAAATCTGCTACAGCTCTTAAACCAGGTTGGTCCAATCACGGCACATTACAAGCATAGGCAACCAACATAGTTGGAAAAAGTCTAGGCAGATAAATTTAGAATGATGTAATCAAACTGGTTTTTGACAGGTAATAAGCGCTTATTTCCGAGGTATCAGGAGTTTTATCTGTGTCTCATCTCGACATATCTATAGATCTGTATTAAATGTAAAATTTAAAAAATTCTGTTATTGTCAATTCATTTAAAATACATGCTTCAATTTTATCATTTTTTTATTTTTTTTATTTTATTTTTTAGTTTTCTCCTCCTAAAAAAACCACCCCAGTGTTCCGTTTCACGCCTGCGCCGAAGGGAACAGAAGCTATTTTGGTAACCCATGAATCCTGTGTTAGCCCTAACCCAAGTCATGGTCTATCTGTGTGCCAAATGAGCCTGAAAAATTAACTTAAATAATATTCTAAGATTCTGTACAATAAAACTATATTTTGTCAGGCGAGACTGCGGATAAGCCGCCGGCAGCGAACGGCGCAGTTCCGGACGACATCAGCCAGTTCTACCAGCAGCTGGACAAAGAGGATGATGATGACGAGGCAACCGACATCACCGCCAACACCGCCGTCGCATTCGAAGTCGATCCAGATAAAATTGAGGTACACACTGGCATGTTTGCACAACAGGCTATTAGTTTCGGAGTTTTTATTCATACGGGATGAATAGAAAATGTTTATCACAAAACATCATCATTTGGTTTAGGATGAACTACGCCTGCATTTTAGGTAGTAAAACGATTTCATTAATCTGATCCAACATTAAGTTAATCAAAATCATGCCTGATTTTATTTCTATAGATAATGTTTATTGGCACCATCATTTTTTGTCTAAATTTCGAAAACATACGAAACGGGATGGCCGGCGCACTTTTGCCCTAGGAACAAAGCCGGAATAATAAAAAATGGTAAAAGTTGATCATTTTCATGAGAACCATATTGTGTATAAGTAGCCCGATAAACCTGTATTTATACCCTGATACTGTTGCATTAAAACAATGTATTTTCTTGCAAATAAACAATTTAAAATCAAATAGTTTACAAGGGAAGGTCGTTCAAATCAAGCATGCAAATTATTTATGTTATAAATAACGACATCTTAAACTATACTAATTTGACAGGTAATACAAAAGCGTTGCATCGAACTGGAACACCCGTTATTGGCGGAGTATGATTTCCGTAACGACACCATCAATCCTGACATTAACATAGATCTGAAGCCCACTGCCGTGCTGCGCCCTTACCAGGAGAAAAGCCTTCGCAAGATGTTCGGAAACGGTCGAGCGCGGTACGTTAACGCAACTCCCAAGCAATATTAAAATAAATTGTCCTAATTTTGTATTCATGCTGACCATAAAACTTTGTGGGGTTCCACGCACTTGACCAGTTTTTAAAGATATGCTGCTTTTATTTGACATCTTCAATGGCGCGTGTGATATTAATTTCCTATACTATGCTACAGTTCGGGAGTGATAGTGCTGCCGTGCGGCGCGGGCAAGTCGCTGGTGGGCGTGACGGCCGTGTGCACGGTGCGCAAGCGTGCGCTGGTGCTGTGCAACTCCGGCGTGTCCGTGGAGCAGTGGAAGCAGCAGTTCAAGTGCTGGTCCACTGCCGACGACAGCATGATATGCAGGTACAAACACACGTGCGCTGGTGCTGGCATTAACCAAATGTAGACCTATGTTGTCAAAGTCGTCGCTCGTAAATCAAAATCAAAACTCATTTATTCAAATTTGGCTGAGAAACAGCACATATTGAAAGTCAAAAATTACACAAGACAGTAATTACACAAAACGCTCGCCCTGCGCAACTTCTTAGTGTTTTGCTGGGAGGTGGAGGAGGAAGTGGTGCAACAAACTGCCCAGCAAATCTGTAGTGTAGTGTAGTGTAGCTGATCTGACTAAATTGTTTCTTACAGATTCACATCAGAAGCCAAAGACAAGCCGATGGGTGCGGGCATCCTGGTCACAACTTACTCCATGATCACCCACGGCCAGCGTCGCTCGTGGGAGGCCGAGCAGACCATGAAGTGGCTGCAGGCGCAGGAGTGGGGGCTCGTCGTGCTGGACGAGGTGCACACCATCCCCGCCAAGATGTTCCGCAGGGTGCTCACTATCGTGCACTCGCACGCCAAGCTGGGTAAGAACTGCAACTAAGAACATCGTAAGACGATATGAAGAGCATAAGCAGAAATTCAAAGCAATTTGTATATACCGCTACATAAATACATACCCTATATAAATACGTACCCTATATAAATACATGCCCTATACAAGTTGTAAAAAGACCGATCACATAGCCTCTAACTACACGTTCTTCTATACTCTATACTAATATATAAAGAGGAAATGTGTGATTGTTTGTTTGCATTGAATAGGCTCTGAAACTACTTTTTTTTTCCCCCTGTATTCCCACGGGACCGGGAACTACGCGGGTGAAACCGCGGGACGTCTGCTAGTTACATATAAATAAGTAACTTAACCAAAAAATATTGCTGTGAAAAACTATTATTTTCCATTTTTTTAAAAAGAGATGTTTTTTAGAGCTGAGCGTACAGCTCGTGCTTGTCGGTGAACCGACGCACGCTTGTATTCATTGCATTTTTGTAACTTCAAATGCATATTGTTTTGAAAAACGATAATTATGATAAAAAAAAAAAATATAAATGTTCCACAACTGTCACACAACGTCATCTAGTCCCAACCTTAACAGAGCTTGCGCTATGGGCACTAGACAACCGATAAACATACTTAATATTTCTAAATACATACATATTTATTATAAATAAATTACGCCCCGACACGGAACGAATGATCGTGCTCATTACACAAACATTTGTCCTGGGTGGGAATCGAACCCAGGACCTCCGGCATTGCAGTCAGGGTCACTAACTACTAGACCAACAGGCCAGTCATTTTGATAATGTTTATTCACAAGAAAGTTAACTCGATACTTGGAATACGATTTTGAAAAGAAGATGAAAATAATTATTTCACTTTGACCTTCAATATCTCCAGAAATTCCCAGGTATGTTCTAGAAGAAAAAAACTATCCCAGTGACAGGTAGAATATGTAGTTTTCGTATACGTTAAGGGCCTATTACATCCTGTATAAAAACTGCTTACGCATACAGTCTTTCTGAACACACCAAATGAATGTAGAACTCTGCTATTGATTCCTCGATTGTCCGACACTTGGCGTGAGTGGGATTTAGAAATCATACATAAACTGCTAAGGCACCAGTTCACACAGGCATACATTGCTTCTTTGTCGTAGGTTTGACCGCGACACTACTCCGTGAAGACGACAAGATTGCAGATCTGAACTTCTTGATTGGGCCGAAGCTATACGAAGCCAACTGGCTGGAGTTGCAAGCGAATGGTTATATCGCGCGCGTGCAGTGTGCTGAGGTATGGTGTCCCATGACGCCTGAATTCTACAGGGAATATCTTATACAGAAGTAAGGAAGGAACGCTTACTTACTTATACTTTGTGAAATCATAACTTGCCAAAGAACATCCAAAAATATTCAACTCATTCAGCCTTTTGCATTTAGCCAATGGCATCGAGAATGTTCTAAGCTTACTAGCCCTCTAGCAGCACAGATTAACTTTGCAAATTGTATTTGCAGAATTAACAAAAAAATGCTGCTATACGTAATGAATCCATCAAAATTCCGCGCCTGTCAGTTCCTGGTGAAATACCACGAGCGTCGCGGCGACAAGACCATAGTATTCTCCGACAACGTATTCGCGCTCCGGCACTATGCCGTCAAAATGAACAAGCCTTATATTTATGGACCCACCTCACAGAGCGAGAGGATCCAGATATTGCAGAACTTCAAATTCAACCCTAAAGTGAACACAATATTCGTCAGTAAAGTGGCCGACACTAGTTTCGACTTACCTGAAGCTAATGTTCTGATTCAAATTTCGTCTCACGGCGGTTCACGTAGGCAGGAAGCTCAACGATTAGGTAAAAATTTCAACATTGTAACTGAGAAATGTTTTGTATTCCTTTTAAAGATGCAACAAATTGCTAATCTCATTTTTTATAATCTCAGGGCGTATTTTGAGAGCTAAGAAGGGTGCTTTAGCGGAGGAGTACAACGCTTTCTTCTACACGCTGGTGTCGCAAGACACGCTAGAAATGGCGTACAGTCGCAAAAGACAACGGTTTCTCGTTAACCAGGGATACAGTTACAAGGTAATCTTATTCACATAGTTAATTTATTAAACCCCGAGAGGACACCGGTGTCCGCGCTGTCATTGTCTTTTTATTGACACGATTGGAAGGTTAAAGGACAATCCCCAACAAATGTATCACTTGTTTACCGTCAGCCGCGCACTGTCAGGCTTATTTGTCATGCATTTATATTAACGTTTTAGCATTCTGCACTCATGCATATAAACTTGAACAATGCCGAATCTCACACTCGTCGCACGCAATATTCTTATATATATAATATATAATATAATATATAATATAATATATAATATAATATATAATATAATATAATATATAATATAATAATAATATAATAATAATATTATAAAGAGGTAAAATTTGTAAGTTTGTATGTTTGTAAGTTTGTATGTAGGGGGTAATCTTCGAAACTAATGATCCAATTTTAAAAATTATTGCACTGGCTGAAAGCTTCACTATTCCCGAATTACATAGGCTACTTTTTATCCCTGTATTCCCACGGGAACGGGAACTACGCGGGTGAAACTGCGTGACGTCTGCTAGTATTCTTATAAAGGATGTTTCGCTTCACGTAAATATTTTTTTTAACACATTTGCTCGAAAAATGCATTTACGGAGCCTGTATACATTATTCGAAAGTTAAAAATTACGCAATATACAACGGAACGAGCGGTAAAATATGTACTCTCACTTAAGTACCTATTTTACAGCACGGTCCATACCCCGTTGTATAGCACGTTCGTGTTCTTTACGGTTTTTTTTTTAATTTTCATAAAAAGTAATACAAGCATTCCACCAAGGAGTTTCACATTACTAGAATAAATAAGGTGACTGAGCGAACCTCCTTGGAAGCGCTTTTGTTCAATACGTTTGTCTCACTTTAATACTAAAGAGTAAATGAGATGAAAGTTGTAGTTCTAATTTTCACCACGTGCATGTGGCGCCATTTGCAAATGCGCGGCATTTTTGCAAATAGTCTTGAAAAAGTTTGTTTCATCACATAATTGTACTGTGTTCTCGCAAATGTGTTGAAAAACGTTGTATGATACACGTGCAGAAATTGGTATTTACAAACTCGTGACTATGGTAAGATTCGTCTGTATTCTCTACTCGTTTGTAAAAACCAACTTTATGCACTAGTATCATAAATAACTATTTACTAACTGCGTGTTCCAGGTTATCACAGAGCTAAAAGGAATGGATTCGGAGCCGGACATGTTTTACGGCACACGTGAGGAGCAGGGCATGCTACTTCAACAGGTTCGTTTTTCGACTTGATTTCCAAAATTGTAATTCCCAATATACTCTTGAAGTCGATAACGTAACATTAAACAGCTCGTTCCTACCAGTTGTACTTACAAAACAATCATACAGGTTATTCAAGAATACCCGTCGCTTTTACTTATGCTATGCCTTGCTGGGTCTTCAGGTGCTGGCGGCGTCTGAGACGGAGTGCGAGGAGGAGCGCGAGGGCGGCGTGGGTGGCGCGGGCGTGGCGCGGCGGCCCGGCGCGCTGGCGTCGCTGGCCGGCGCCGACGACGCGCTGTACTACGAGCACCGGCGCAACGCCAACGCGCAGAAACACCCGCTCTTTAAGAAGTTCCGATACTAACGTCAACACTGTACGTCGCTCGTATGATTCAGTATCGGTCGAGAATTACATTATCCACCACAGTGCCTCAATGTGTTCATTATTCGTCTGAATTAAGAGGATATTTAAGCAAAGGAAACTCTTTCTTTCAACATTGCAGATGTTTATGAGCAGCGGTGATTTTCCTCAGAAGATTTTTGCCCTGATATAATGACAAAATTCCACATACAACACTCATGAAGGGCCAGATGACGGGACCCTTCCAGGTTTTGGAAATATTATGTGATTAAGATAATATAATAACAGTTTGTTTTGCGCACTGGCTGTCCATTTCACTTTCGACATTGGCAACATCGGATCTGTTTGCCATGATAAAAAATAGAATAGAAGTTAATTTAATACAATATTTCTACTATTTCATACTTTAATAGTAAAATTTTTCACCCATTTAATTTTAAAATATTCGACAAAGAAACTGGTCCTGCTATTATGGTATCAAAATTATACATTTTTTTTAGGCTATTTTCTGATGTTAATATAAACACACTCACGTCACTTTATTAATAAAATTTCAGTCATAATTATTGAACCTTGTTGCACTATATATCGTATTAAAATGTTGTTAGATCATTAGTTTACGTCATTCATCAAATAAATAGTGGTCCCGTCGTTTTGATCTGACTACTTTCTTTGTAGAATATTTAAAATTTAAACGGTGATTTTACTATGAAAGTATAAAATGGTAGAAATATTGTATTATATCTTAATAACATGATATTCGGAAAACCTGGCGGGGTCCCGTCATCTTGACGTTCATCAACACTCTTGGACTACGACAATAAATTTCACTGACTTACTTTATTTGTTTTATTTAGTTCCCCGTCCGCTTTAATTTTTGTGACCAGATTTTCATGAGGAATTTTCAACAATTTCAGTAAAAGTGAAAGTGATGGCGGAGTACCGGAGTGGGCAATAGTTGAGCTTCAGGGCCTTATTCAGACGAAAAAGGAAGGGATAACAAACGCTACGGTGGTTGGTGACCTGCATTACAGTAATAGAAACAAACACCCGATCTTAGTACTCGGCCACCACATCCTCAATGGCAAAGAACAAAAACTAGAGCAACCGATGGCGGTGATCGAAAAAATTGTCGTTGAAGATAAAACAAGCTATAAAGTTAAGGCTATCGTCAAAAAGAAACTGTTATTCAAATCTAGACCTAAGCCTATTATTTCCAATGTTGCAGAGAAAGTGTGATACAAAGTATAATAAAGTGAACCTAAAATAATTATCTACTTTTATTTATTCGTACCTACTACCACAAGTAAACCAGTACAGCTTGGCAAAAAAGAGTAGAAAATAATGGAGGCGCCACTGTGCTGTTCGTATGGCAACCCGTTGCAACCGAATAGCGTACTGACCTAATCTTGGTACTTAGCAACTTTTTTTTAGACATAACTTAACATAATTTAGTAACAATGTATTCGTAACCTGTATGTATTATTTTTTAAATCTGTAAGTAATTAGTAGTGGTTTCATTGAACAAGGACGTGTTCTCGACACGCAACTGATTACTTACCTAAAAATAAATATTTGGGTAAATACTCCTGAGTTTACATGGTTTAGGAATTATAAAAATAAAACATCATTTTGTTTAACCTAATTCTTTATTCCATATTTTAATCTAGTAAATCGTCCTCCAAATATTCCACCCTGACCACATCCATGTCATGGCTAGAGCTGGCCGCAAACTCATCTGAGTCATGTTCGGGTTCAGAGGTGCTGCTTCTATCATTTTCTAGATTTATGACTAATCGCTCTATTTCCTCGTTCATAGTTAGTTTTTTTTCTCCCAGTAATCCTTTTCTATTTTTATTACATGTTAGCACGAGTTCTTCCAATCCTCTTCGGTAATAGCTTGGAATGCACGTTTAGCTGCTTCCTGTTAAGACGAAATATTTCATTTATGTCTAACAATATTAAAAGTAAAACATTTTTGTCACATACTGTTAATGTTGTTAATCTACTTCCAGCACGATTTTTCTTAGAACGCTAACAGATTTCCCCAAATTAAATAATAGATTTAAATTTATTTTTTAGGCAATGACACGACAATTTCTTTTACATTTCTAATGCAAACACTAGAACAAATAATTATCTCCCTTGATATCGCACTTAAAGTATAATTTACGTAGAAATTTAATTTTCATTCAGTTAAAAGTCAAGTCACCAAAGTATCAATTTATCTCAGCGCGCTATACCAGAGTAATGCAGAAAAAAAGTAAACATAACCTATGTGCTCGTCATTTATTGTTTTAAATTTTTAGTTATTCCTTACGCAAGCGAATTAATATAGCTTTGTATTCATCAATTAACACTTGATTCAACTAAAATCAACAAAACAAACTCTTACATACCTGTTTTATCAGCGGTTCTTTGGTAAACATTGTGAAGTTCAGATAGAATTGTTTGGGCCTCATGTTCCGCCCGACATCGCCTGTACACCTTATAAATAACCTCCCTGCCAGCACTCCGAATGGTTTTATTCATTATTCTTCACTTTTCACGTTTATTAATCAACGTTTGGTGGTCGAAATTAAAATTTTACGAAATCGTGAACTTTGTTTATTACGAGATGTCATTGTTTTGGAAATGTTGCCAACAGACAAAAATTTAGTTCCGTTTCTACTCTTTTTTGCCAAGCTGTAGTATAGTGACGTGTGCGTTACCCCAGCAAAATGCATTTTTAAACTTGTTGCACTTGGTTCTTCTTTTTTTGCTGCAAGCAAAACAATTTTAGTTGGTAATACTGAAATAAATGTAAGTTACTAAGTAGTCGTCCAGGACATCAAGTCGGAAAGGGCGCCCTTCTTCACACCTGTGAACGTTGATTCCCAGTCGCCCCCGCGGGGATTGCAACCCGAGGCAAATGGGAATAAAAAATCCCAGTCGCCAGTCGCCACCGCACAGGCGGTGCCTGTATATAGTTTATATATAGGCATCGCCTGCCTACTACCAAGCTAGACTTCAAGTAAAAAATAAACGTGACTACCTCATAGTCAAGTAAAAAATTATATCCTCGTGAACAATATATATTGGCGTCGTAACTGATAAGCGAATCAATAGTTTATTAGATGCCAATAGCATACAACCCTACTGTACTCTCTGCGGGGATCCATCAAGACTACCTCAGACACCAATCAGCATGATTTACACATGACCGGGGCCGTAGCTAGGGGGGCATCGTGGGGCAATGCCCTACTTTAAAAATGCCAAAAACTAAAATTGTTCGATTTCGAGATAAAAAATTGTATTTTTCGACATTTTCGATAAATTTTCGAGCTCGCTTCGCTAGCTCAGATGCATTTCGGTTACCATTGCAATTTAGGTCTCCAAAAATACTAATTTAAATTTTAAATACACGTCGAGTCGTAATCATGCAAATAAATGGTGGAATTGTCTGAAATGTTCTATGATTATGGGACTCCCATTTACCTATAAAAATAGATAAATATTCCACGACTTTTACACAACGCTCTCTAGTCTCAAGCTAAGCAGAGCTTGTGTTATGAGTACTAAACAATTGATAAACATACTTATATATTTCTAAATACATAGTTAATAGATAAATTACACCCAGAAGAAACAAATGATCGTGCTCATCACACAAACATTTATCCTGGGTGGGTGGGAATCGAGCCGACCTCCGGCATAGCAGTCGGGATCAGTAACTACTGGACCAACAGGCCAGTCCGCCACTGGCTCTAAGCACATGCTGATAAGATATTAATTAAAACAGCGATTAAGGAATATCGGGCAACCGGGACCTGGGTGTCGCGGTCAAGGGAAGCAAGTCCGTAAAGGCACCATTCTTCAAAATTATTATTTTTTTACTTTCGCCCTACCTCAAATTGTCGCTGCCCTTCCTTAAATTCGACTCTAGCTACGGCCCGGCACATGACTCGACAAAGACGAATGATGTCCGGACTTCAAAAGAAACATAGCCTCATGTAGTGTAAAAGTAACTGCTTGCTAAGTCAAAAACAAGGTTAAGGTCAACCAAACGTCACCCACAAAATGGAGTACATTTCTCCCCGGGGGGCGATCACTCAAGGGGGATCCCAAAATTTCATTATTTTTTGCCTAGGACGTCCCGTTTCAGAGATATACACTGAAAAGCGGATTTCCGCCTGAACTTCAAAAGAAACAGCCTTGGGTAGTGTTAAAGTAACCATTTGGTCAAAATCAACACCCCCCGTTCACTCAAGGGGGATCCCAAAATTTCATTATTTTTTGCCTAGGACGTCCCGTTTCAGAGATATGCACTGAAAAGCGGATTATCGTCTAGACTTCAAAAGAAACATAGCCTCGTGTAGTGTAGGAATAACTGTTAAATTAAAATCAAGGTCAAAGTCAACCAAAGGTCACCCACCAAATGGAGTACATTTCTCCCCGGGGGGTGTTTACTCAAGGGGGATCCAAAAATTTCATTATTTTTTGCCTCGGACGTCCTGTTTCAGAGATATACACTGAAAAGCGGATTTCCGCCTGAACTTCAAAAGAAACAGCCTTGGGTAGTGTTAAAGTAACCATTTGGTCAAAATGAAGGAAAAGGTCATCGACAAAATACAGTACTTTTCTCCCCGGGGGATGTTCACTCAAGGGGGAAGCCACTATTTAATTATTTTTTGCCTAGGACGTCCCGTTTCAGAGATATGTACTGAAAAGCGGATTATCGTCTAGACTTCAAAGAAACATAGCCTCGTATAGTGTAAGAATAACTGTTAAGTTAAAATCAAGGTCAAGGTCAACCAAAGGTCACCCACAAAATGGAGACCATTTCTCCCCAGGGGGTGTTCACTCAAGGGGAATACCAAAATTTCATTATTTTTTGCCTAGGACGTCCCGTTTCAGAGATAGGCACTGAAAAGCGGATTATCGTCTAGACTTCAAAAGAAACATAGCCTGGTGTAGCCTAAGAGTAACCGTTAAGTTAAAATCAAGGCCAAGGTCAACCAAAGGTCACCCACAAAATGGAGTACATTTTTCCCCGGGGGGTGTTCACTCAAGGGGGATCCCAAAATTTCATTATTTTTTGCCTAGGACGTCCCGTTTCAGAGATATGTACTGAAAAGCGGATTATCGTCTAGACTTCAAAGAAACATAGCCTCGTATAGTGTAAGAATAACTGTTAAGTTAAAATCAAGGTCAAGGTCAACCAAAGGTCACCCACAAAATGGAGTACATTTCACCCCGGGGGGTGTTCACTCAAGGGGGATACCAAAATTTCATTATTTTTTGCCTAGGACGTCCCGTTTCAGAGATAGGCACTGAAAAGCGGATTATCGTCTAGACTTCAAAAGAAACATAGCCTGGTGTAGCCTAAGAGTAACCGTTAAGTTAAAATCAAGGCCAAGGTCAACCAAAGGTCACCCACAAAATGGAGGTCATTTCTTCCCGTGGGGTGTTCACTCAAGGGGGATCCCAAAATTTCTTTATTTTTTGCCTAGGACGTCCCGTTTCAGAGATATGCACTGAAAAGCGGATTATCGTCTAGACTTCAAAAGAAACATAGCCTCGTGTAGTGTAAGAGTAACTGTTAAGTTAAAATCAAGGTCAAGGTCAACCAAAGGTACCCACAAAATGAAGTACATTTATCCCCGGGGGTTGTTCACTTAAGGGGGATACCAAAATTTCATTATTTTTTGCCTAGGACGTCCCGTTTCAGAGATATGCACTGAAAAGCGGATTTCCGACTTCAACAGAAACATAGCCTCGTGTAATGTAAGAGTAACTGTTTAGTTAAAATCAAGGCCAAGGTCAACCAAAGGTCACCTACAAAATGGAGATCATTTCTCCCCGGGGGGTGTTCTCGCAAGGGGGATCCCAAAATTTCATTATTTTTTGCCTAGAACGTCCCGTTTTAGAGATATGCACTGAAAAGCGGATTACCGTCTAGACTTCAAAAGAAACATAGCCTCGTGTAGTGTAGGAATAACTGTTAAGTTAAAATCAAGGTCAAGGTCAACCAAAGGTCACCCACTAAATGGAGATCATTTCTCCCCGGGGGGTGTTCACTCCAGGGGGATCCCAAAATTTCATCATTATTTGCCTCGGACGTCCCGTTTCAGAGATATGCACTGAAAAGCGGATTATCGTCTAGACTTCTAAAGAAACATAGCCTTGTATAGTGTTAGAGTAACTGTTAAGTTAAAATCAAGGTCAAGGTCAACCAAAGATCACCTACAAAATGGAGATCATTTCTTCCCTGGGGGTGTTCACTCCAGGGGGATCCCAAAATTTCATCATTATTTGCCTCGGACGTCCCGTTTCAGAGATATGCACTGAAAAGCGGATTATCGTCTAGACTTCTAAAGAAACATAGCCTTGTGTAGTGTTAGAGTAACTGTTAAGTTAAAATCAAGGTCAAGGTCAACCAAAGGTCACCCACAAAATGGAGATCTTTTCTCCCCGGGGGGTGTTCACTCAAGGGGGATCCCAAAATTTCATTATTTTTTGTTTAGGACGTCCCGTTTCAGAGATATGCACTGAAAAGCGGATTTCCGTCCGGACTTCAGAAACATTGCCTCGTGTAGATTAAGAGTAACTGGTTAGTTAAAGTTAAGGTCAAGGTCAACCAAAGGTCACCAACAAAATGGAGATCATTTCTTCCCTGGGGGTGTTCACTCCAGGGGGATCCCAAAATTTCATCATTATTTGCCTCGGACGTCCCGTTTCAGAGATATGCACTGAAAAGCGGATTTCTGACTTCAAAAAAAAACCTGGCCTCGTGTAGTGCAAGAGTAACTGTTAAGTTAAAATCAAGGTCATGGTCAACCAAAGGTCACCCACAAAATGGAGATCATTTCTCCCCGGGGGGTGTTCACTCAAGGGGGATCCCAAAATTTCATCATTATTTGCCTCGGACGTCCCGTTTCAGAGATATGCACTGAAAAGCGGATTATCGTCTAGACTTCAAAAGAAACATAGCCTCGTGTAGTGTAAGAGTAACCGTTAAGTTAAAATCAAGGCCAAGGTCAACCAAAGGTCACCCACAAAATGGAGGTCATTTCTCCCCGGGGGGTGTTCACTCAAGGGGGATCCCAAAATTTCATTATTCTTTGTCTAGGACGTCCCGTTTCAGAGATATGCACTGAAAAGCGGATTTCCGTCTGGACTTCAAGAGAAACATTGCCTCGTGTAGATTAAGAGTAACTGGTAAGTTAAAATCAAGGTCAAGGTCAACCAAAGGTCACCCACTAAATGGAGATCATTTCTCCCCGGGGGGTGTTCACTCAAGGGGGATCCCAAAATTTCATTATTTTTTGTCCAGGACGTCTCGTTTCAGAGATATGCACTGAAAAGCGGATTTCCGTCTGGACTTCAGAAACATTGCCTCGTGTAGATTAAGAGTAACTGGTTAGTTAAAGTTAAGGTCAAGGTCAACCAAAGGTCACCAACAAAATGGAGATCATTTCTTCCCTGGGGGTGTTCTTTTCAGGGGGATCCCAAAATTTCATCATTATTTGCCTCGGACGTCCCGTTTCAGAGATAGGCACTGAAAAGCGGATATCCGACTTCAAAAAAAAACCTGGCCTCGTGTAGTGTAAGAGTAACTGTTAAGTTAAAGTCAAGGTCAACCAAAGGTCACCCACAAAATGGAGATCATTTCTCCCCGGGGGTTGTTCACTCAAGGGGGATCCCAAAATTTCATTATTTTTTGTCTAGGACGTCCCGTTTCAGAGATATGCACTGAAAAGCGGATTTCCGTCTGGACTTCAGAAACATAGCTTTGTGTAGATTATGAGTAACTGGTAAGTTAAAATTAAGGTCAAGGTCAACCAAAGGTCACCAACAAAATGGAGATCATTTCTTCCCGGGGGGTGTTCACTCAAGGGGGATCCCAAAATTTCATCATTATTTGACTCGGACGTCCCGTTTCAGAGATATGCACTGAAAAGCGGATTTCCGTCTGGACTTCAAGAGAAACATTGCCTCGTGTAGATTAAGAGTAACTGGTAAGTTAAAATCAAGGTCAAGGTCAACCAAAGGTCACCCACAAAATGGAGACCATTTCTTCCCGGAGGGTGTTCACTCCAGGGGGATCCCAAAATTTCTTCATTAATTGCCTCGGACGTCCCGTTTCAGAGATATGCACTGAAAAGCGGATTTCCGTCTGGACTTCAAGAAAAACATTGCCTCGTGTAGATTAAGAGTAACTGTTAAGTTAAAATCAAGGTCAAGGTCAACCAAAGATCACCCACAAAATGGAGTACATTTCTCCCCGGGGGGTGTTCACTCAAGGGGGATCCCAAAATTTCATTATTTTTTGCCTAGGACGACCCGTTTCAGAGATAGGCACTGAAAAGCGGATTATCGTCTAGACTTCAAAAGAAACATAGCCTGGTGTAGCCTAAGAGTAACCGTTAAGTTAAAATCAAGGTCAAGGTCAACCAAAGGTCACCCACTAAATGGAGATCATTTCTCCCCGGGGGGTGTTCACTCCAGGGGGATCCCAAAATTTCATCATTATTTGCCTCGGACGTCCCGTTTCAGAGATATGCACTGAAAAGCGGATTATCGTCTAGACTTCTAAAGAAACATAGCCTTGTATAGTGTTAGAGTAACTGTTAAGTTAAAATCAAGGTCAAGGTCAACCAAAGGTCACCTACAAAATGGAGATCATTTCTTCCCTGGGGGTGTTCACTCCAGGGGGATCCCAAAATTTCATCATTATTTGCCTCGGACGTCCCGTTTCAGAGATATGCACTGAAAAGCGGATTATCGTCTAGACTTCTAAAGAAACATAGCCTTGTGTAGTGTTAGAGTAACTGTTAAGTTAAAATCAAGGTCAAGGTCAACCAAAGGTCACCCACAAAATGGAGATCTTTTCTCCCCGGGGGGTGTTCACTCAAGGGGGATCCCAAAATTTCATTATTTTTTGTTTAGGACGTCCCGTTTCAGAGATATGCACTGAAAAGCGGATTTCCGTCCGGACTTCAGAAACATTGCCTCGTGTAGATTAAGAGTAACTGGTTAGTTAAAGTTAAGGTCAAGGTCAACCAAAGGTCACCAACAAAATGGAGATCATTTCTTCCCTGGGGGTGTTCACTCCAGGGGGATCCCAAAATTTCATCATTATTTGCCTCGGACGTCCCGTTTCAGAGATATGCACTGAAAAGCGGATTTCTGACTTCAAAAAAAAACCTGGCCTCGTGTAGTGCAAGAGTAACTGTTAAGTTAAAATCAAGGTCATGGTCAACCAAAGGTCACCCACAAAATGGAGATCATTTCTCCCCGGGGGGTGTTCACTCAAGGGGGATCCCAAAATTTCATCATTATTTGCCTCGGACGTCCCGTTTCAGAGATATGCACTGAAAAGCGGATTATCGTCTAGACTTCAAAAGAAACATAGCCTCGTGTAGTGTAAGAGTAACCGTTAAGTTAAAATCAAGGCCAAGGTCAACCAAAGGTCACCCACAAAATGGAGGTCATTTCTCCCCGGGGGGTGTTCACTCAAGGGGGATCCCAAAATTTCATTATTCTTTGTCTAGGACGTCCCGTTTCAGAGATATGCACTGAAAAGCGGATTTCCGTCTGGACTTCAAGAGAAACATTGCCTCGTGTAGATTAAGAGTAACTGGTAAGTTAAAATCAAGGTCAAGGTCAACCAAAGGTCACCCACTAAATGGAGATCATTTCTCCCCGGGGGGTGTTCACTCAAGGGGGATCCCAAAATTTCATTATTTTTTGTCCAGGACGTCTCGTTTCAGAGATATGCACTGAAAAGCGGATTTCCGTCTGGACTTCAGAAACATTGCCTCGTGTAGATTAAGAGTAACTGGTTAGTTAAAGTTAAGGTCAAGGTCAACCAAAGGTCACCAACAAAATGGAGATCATTTCTTCCCTGGGGGTGTTCTTTTCAGGGGGATCCCAAAATTTCATCATTATTTGCCTCGGACGTCCCGTTTCAGAGATAGGCACTGAAAAGCGGATATCCGACTTCAAAAAAAAACCTGGCCTCGTGTAGTGTAAGAGTAACTGTTAAGTTAAAGTCAAGGTCAACCAAAGGTCACCCACAAAATGGAGATCATTTCTCCCCGGGGGTTGTTCACTCAAGGGGGATCCCAAAATTTCATTATTTTTTGTCTAGGACGTCCCGTTTCAGAGATATGCACTGAAAAGCGGATTTCCGTCTGGACTTCAGAAACATAGCTTTGTGTAGATTATGAGTAACTGGTAAGTTAAAATTAAGGTCAAGGTCAACCAAAGGTCACCAACAAAATGGAGATCATTTCTTCCCGGGGGGTGTTCACTCAAGGGGGATCCCAAAATTTCATTATTTTTTGTCTAGGACGTCCCGTTTCAGAGATATGCACTGAAAAGCGGATTTCCGTCTGGACTTCAAGAGAAACATTGCCTCGTGTAGATTAAGAGTAACTGGTAAGTTAAAATCAAGGTCAAGGTCAACCAAAGGTCACCCACAAAATGGAGTACATTTCTCCCCGGGGGGTGTTCACTCAAGGGGGATCCCAAAATTTCATTATTTTTTGCCTAGGACGACCCGTTTCAGAGATAGGCACTGAAAAGCGGATTATCGTCTAGACTTCAAAAGAAACATAGCCTGGTGTAGCCTAAGAGTAACCGTTAAGTTAAAATCAAGGCCAAGGTCAACCAAAGGTCACCCACAAAATGGAGGTCATTTCTCCCCGGGGGGTGTTCACTCAAGGGGGATCCCAAAATTTCATTATTTTTTGTCTAGGACGTCCCGTTTCAGAGATATGCACTGAAAAGCGGATTTCCGTCTGGACTTCAAGAGAAACATTGCCTCGTGTAGATTAAGAGTAACTGGTAAGTTAAAATCAAGGTCAAGGTCAACCAAAGGTCACCCACAAAATGGAGACTATTTCTTCCCGGGGGGTGTTCACTCCAGGGGGATCCCAAAATTTCATCATTAATTGCCTCGGACGTCCCGTTTCAGAGATATGCACTGAAAAGCGGATTTCCGTCTGGACTTCAAGAAAAACATTGCCTCGTGTAGATTAAGAGTAACTGTTAAGTTAAAATCAAGGTCAAGGTCAACCAAAGGTCACCCACAAAATGGAGTACATTTCTCCCCGGGGGGTGTTTACTCAAGGGGGATACCAAAATTTCATTATTTTTTATCTAGGACGTCCCGTTTCAGAGATAGGCACTGAAAAGCGGATTTCCGACTTCAAAAAAAAACCTGGCCTCGTGTAGTGTAAGAGTAACTGTTAAGTTAAAGTCAAGGTCAACCAAAGGTCACCCACAAAATGGAGATCATTTCTCCCCGGGGGGTGTTCACTCCAGGGGGATCCCAAAATTTCATCATTATTTGCCTCGGACGTCCCGTTTCAGAGATATGCACTGAAAAGCGGATTTCTGACTTCAAAAAAAAACCTGGCCTCGTGTAGTGCAAGAGTAACTGTTAAGTTAAAATCAAGGTCATGGTCAACCAAAGGTCACCCACAAAATGGAGATCATTTCTCCCCGGGGGGTGTTCACTCAAGGGGGATCCCAAAATTTCATCATTATTTGCCTCGGACGTCCCGTTTCAGAGATATGCACTGAAAAGCGGATTATCGTCTAGACTTCAAAAGAAACATAGCCTCGTGTAGTGTAAGAGTAACCGTTAAGTTAAAATCAAGGCCAAGGTCAACCAAAGGTCACCCACAAAATGGAGGTCATTTCTCCCCGGGGGGTGTTCACTCAAGGGGGATCCCAAAATTTCATTATTCTTTGTCTAGGACGTCCCGTTTCAGAGATATGCACTGAAAAGCGGATTTCCGTCTGGACTTCAAGAGAAACATTGCCTCGTGTAGATTAAGAGTAACTGGTAAGTTAAAATCAAGGTCAAGGTCAACCAAAGGTCACCCACTAAATGGAGATCATTTCTCCCCGGGGGGTGTTCACTCAAGGGGGATCCCAAAATTTCATTATTTTTTGTCCAGGACGTCTCGTTTCAGAGATATGCACTGAAAAGCGGATTTCCGTCTGGACTTCAGAAACATTGCCTCGTGTAGATTAAGAGTAACTGGTTAGTTAAAGTTAAGGTCAAGGTCAACCAAAGGTCACCAACAAAATGGAGATCATTTCTTCCCTGGGGGTGTTCTTTTCAGGGGGATCCCAAAATTTCATCATTATTTGCCTCGGACGTCCCGTTTCAGAGATAGGCACTGAAAAGCGGATATCCGACTTCAAAAAAAAACCTGGCCTCGTGTAGTGTAAGAGTAACTGTTAAGTTAAAGTCAAGGTCAACCAAAGGTCACCCACAAAATGGAGATCATTTCTCCCCGGGGGTTGTTCACTCAAGGGGGATCCCAAAATTTCATTATTTTTTGTCTAGGACGTCCCGTTTCAGAGATATGCACTGAAAAGCGGATTTCCGTCTGGACTTCAGAAACATAGCTTTGTGTAGATTATGAGTAACTGGTAAGTTAAAATTAAGGTCAAGGTCAACCAAAGGTCACCAACAAAATGGAGATCATTTCTTCCCGGGGGGTGTTCACTCAAGGGGGATCCCAAAATTTCATTATTTTTTGTCTAGGACGTCCCGTTTCAGAGATATGCACTGAAAAGCGGATTTCCGTCTGGACTTCAAGAGAAACATTGCCTCGTGTAGATTAAGAGTAACTGGTAAGTTAAAATCAAGGTCAAGGTCAACCAAAGGTCACCCACAAAATGGAGACCATTTCTTCCCGGAGGGTGTTCACTCCAGGGGGATCCCAAAATTTCTTCATTAATTGCCTCGGACGTCCCGTTTCAGAGATATGCACTGAAAAGCGGATTTCCGTCTGGACTTCAAGAAAAACATTGCCTCGTGTAGATTAAGAGTAACTGTTAAGTTAAAATCAAGGTCAAGGTCAACCAAAGATCACCCACAAAATGGAGTACATTTCTCCCCGGGGGGTGTTCACTCAAGGGGGATCCCAAAATTTCATTATTTTTTGCCTAGGACGACCCGTTTCAGAGATAGGCACTGAAAAGCGGATTATCGTCTAGACTTCAAAAGAAACATAGCCTGGTGTAGCCTAAGAGTAACCGTTAAGTTAAAATCAAGGCCAAGGTCAACCAAAGGTCACCCACAAAATGGAGGTCATTTCTCCCCGGGGGGTGTTCACTCAAGGGGGATCCCAAAATTTCATTATTTTTTGTCTAGGACGTCCCGTTTCAGAGATATGCACTGAAAAGCGGATTTCCGTCTGGACTTCAAGAGAAACATTGCCTCGTGTAGATTAAGAGTAACTGGTAAGTTAAAATCAAGGTCAAGGTCAACCAAAGGTCACCCACAAAATGGAGACTATTTCTTCCCGGGGGGTGTTCACTCCAGGGGGATCCCAAAATTTCATCATTAATTGCCTCGGACGTCCCGTTTCAGAGATATGCACTGAAAAGCGGATTTCCGTCTGGACTTCAAGAAAAACATTGCCTCGTGTAGATTAAGAGTAACTGTTAAGTTAAAATCAAGGTCAAGGTCAACCAAAGGTCACCCACAAAATGGAGTACATTTCTCCCCGGGGGGTGTTTACTCAAGGGGGATACCAAAATTTCATTATTTTTTATCTAGGACGTCCCGTTTCAGAGATAGGCACTGAAAAGCGGATTTCCGACTTCAAAAAAAAACCTGGCCTCGTGTAGTGTAAGAGTAACTGTTAAGTTAAAGTCAAGGTCAACCAAAGGTCACCCACAAAATGGAGATCATTTCTCCCCGGGGGGTGTTCACTCAAGGGGGATACCAAAATTTCATTATTTTTTGCCTAGGACGTCCCGTTTCAGAGATAGGCACTGAAAAGCGGATTATCGTCTAGACTTCAAAAGAAACATAGCCTGGTGTAGCCTAAGAGTAACCGTTAAGTTAAAATCAAGGCCAAGGTCAACCAAAGGTCACCCACAAAATGGAGGTCATTTCTCTCCGGGGGGTGTTCACTCAAGGGGGATCCCAAAATTTCATTATTTTTTGTCTAGGACGTCCCGTTTCAGAGATATGCACTGAAAAGCGGATTTCCGTCTGGACTTCAAGAGAAACATTGCCTCGTGTAGATTAAGAGTAACTGGTAAGTTAAAATCAAGGTCAAGGTCAACCAAAGGTCACCCACTAAATGGAGATCATTTCTTCCCGGGGGGTGTTCACTCAAGGGGGATCCCAAAATTTCATTATTTTTTGCCTAGGACGTCCCGTTTCAGAGATATGCACTGAAAAGCGGATTTCCGTCTGGACTTCAGAAACATTGCCTTGTGTAGATTATGAGTAACTGGTAAGTTAAAATTAAGGTCAAGGTCAACCAAAGGTCACCAACAAAATGGAGATCATTTCTTCCCGTGGGGTGTTCACTCAAGGGGGATCCCAAAATTTCTTTATTTTTTGCCTAGGACGTCCCGTTTCAGAGATATGCACTGAAAAGCGGATTATCGTCTAGACTTCAAAAGAAACATAGCCTCGTGTAGTGTAAGAGTAACTGTTAAGTTAAAATCAAGGTCAAGGTCAACCAAAGGTACCCACAAAATGAAGTACATTTATCCCCGGGGGTTGTTCACTTAAGGGGGATACCAAAATTTCATTATTTTTTGCCTAGGACGTCCCGTTTCAGAGATATGCACTGAAAAGCGGATTTCCGACTTCAACAGAAACATAGCCTCGTGTAATGTAAGAGTAACTGTTTAGTTAAAATCAAGGCCAAGGTCAACCAAAGGTCACCTACAAAATGGAGATCATTTCTCCCCGGGGGGTGTTCTCGCAAGGGGGATCCCAAAATTTCATTATTTTTTGCCTAGAACGTCCCGTTTTAGAGATATGCACTGAAAAGCGGATTACCGTCTAGACTTCAAAAGAAACATAGCCTCGTGTAGTGTAGGAATAACTGTTAAGTTAAAATCAAGGTCAAGGTCAACCAAAGGTCACCCACTAAATGGAGATCATTTCTCCCCGGGGGGTGTTCACTCCAGGGGGATCCCAAAATTTCATCATTATTTGCCTCGGACGTCCCGTTTCAGAGATATGCACTGAAAAGCGGATTATCGTCTAGACTTCTAAAGAAACATAGCCTTGTATAGTGTTAGAGTAACTGTTAAGTTAAAATCAAGGTCAAGGTCAACCAAAGGTCACCTACAAAATGGAGATCATTTCTTCCCTGGGGGTGTTCACTCCAGGGGGATCCCAAAATTTCATTATTTTTTTTGCCTAGGACGTCCCGTTTCAGAGATATGCACTGAAAAGCGGATTATCGTCTAGACTTCAAAAGAAACATAGCCTCGTGTAGTGTTAGAGTAACTGTTAAGTTAAAATCAAGGTCAAGGTCAACCAAAGGTCACCCACAAAATGGAGATCTTTTCTCCCCGGGGGGTGTTCACTCAAGGGGGATCCCAAAATTTCATTATTTTTTGTTTAGGACGTCCCGTTTCAGAGATATGCACTGAAAAGCGGATTTCCGTCCGGACTTCAGAAACATTGCCTCGTGTAGATTAAGAGTAACTGGTTAGTTAAAGTTAAGGTCAAGGTCAACCAAAGGTCACCAACAAAATGGAGATCATTTCTTCCCTGGGGGTGTTCACTCCAGGGGGATCCCAAAATTTCATCATTATTTGCCTCGGACGTCCCGTTTCAGAGATATGCACTGAAAAGCGGATTTCTGACTTCAAAAAAAAACCTGGCCTCGTGTAGTGCAAGAGTAACTGTTAAGTTAAAATCAAGGTCATGGTCAACCAAAGGTCACCCACAAAATGGAGATCATTTCTCCCCGGGGGGTGTTCACTCAAGGGGGATCCCAAAATTTCATCATTATTTGCCTCGGACGTCCCGTTTCAGAGATATGCACTGAAAAGCGGATTATCGTCTAGACTTCAAAAGAAACATAGCCTCGTGTAGTGTAAGAGTAACTGTTAAGTTAAAATCAAGGTCAAGGTCAACCAAAGGTACCCACAAAATGAAGTACATTTATCCCCGGGGGTGGTTCACTTAAGGGGGATACCAAAATTTCATTATTTTTTGCCTAGGACATCCCGTTTCAGAGATATGCACTGAAAAGCGGATTTCCGACTTCAACAGAAACATAGCCTTGTGTAGATTATGAGTAACTGGTAAGTTAAAATTAAGGTCAAGGTCAACCAAAGGTCACCAACAAAATGGAGATCATTTCTTCCCGGGGGGTGTTCACTCAAGGGGGATCCCAAAATTTCATTATTTTTTGTCTAGGACGTCCCGTTTCAGAGATATGCACTGAAAAGCGGATTTCCGTCTGGACTTCAAGAGAAACATTGCCTCGTGTAGATTAAGAGTAACTGGTAAGTTAAAATCAAGGTCAAGGTCAACCAAAGGTCACCCACAAAATGGAGACCATTTCTTCCCGGAGGGTGTTCACTCCAGGGGGATCCCAAAATTTCTTCATTAATTGCCTCGGACGTCCCGTTTCAGAGATATGCACTGAAAAGCGGATTTCCGTCTGGACTTCAAGAAAAACATTGCCTCGTGTAGATTAAGAGTAACTGTTAAGTTTAAATCAAGGTCAAGGTCAACCAAAGATCACCCACAAAATGGAGTACATTTCTCCCCGGGGGGTGTTCACTCAAAGGGGATCCCAAAATTTCATGATTTTTTGCCTCGGACGTCCTGTTTCAGAGATATGCACTGAAAAGCGGATTATCGTCTAGACTTCAAAAGAAACATAGCCTCGTGTAGTGTAAGAGTAACTGTTAAGTTAAAATCAAGGTCAAGGTCAACAGATCTCAGATCATCAAACGATAACAAATATTTATTAGGTACCAAAAATGGAATCTCGGAGTAGAGCTACTCTCTTCCAATTTTTATCTGAGGAGTGCTAATAAAATTTCGAGCACGCTCGCTCTCTCGCCTTTCGGTTGCCGCTGCAAGTTACGTCTCCAATAATCTAGAACAACAATTAAATAATATGTGGACTCATTTGTCAATCATTTTTTTATGAAAAAAAAAGAACCTACCTATACATATAGGTAGGTACCAATTAGCCGGACCTGGTTGTAGGCTCATGGGGTTTTCATATGAAACAAAACTGCAGGCTTTGCTTAGAGCCAGTGTCAGTATTAGGGATATCGGGCTATCGGCCAACCGAGCTCGCTTAGATACTTCTGCAATCGGCAATGTCACTTAGAGGCAAAGCGCCAAAAATATATTTCGAGCTCGCTTCGCTCGCTCACTCTTTTTTATTTCAAAGAAATGTGTACCTAGTAAAAACGAGCTCGTTTCACTCGCTCAAATTATTGTTGCTTTTCTTTTACTTGGGTTAACTTAGTTAGGTATAGGCCGTGGTCGAGAGGATGGTCGGCAGCGTCGAGTCCTGGGACGCGGTGCTGTCCTTCTGCGAAACGGTCATCTCGCAGAAGGAGGCTGCGGAAAGGGAGAGGGAGATTACCTCCACTCACCCGGCCCGCAGTAGATGCACCGGGCGCAGGCGGATAACGCCGTCTTCCACCCCCCCTGAATGGGTCCAGGGGCGACGGACACGGGGTCGTCCGCCGCCCCCTTGCACGTACGTACATGGACCCGAGGTGGCGGCGCGTCGTATTCACGCGCGCCCCTCTTAGACGTCGCGAGGGGAGTCTAACACCTCACTCCCCTCACTGACTTGGCCAGGCCTGCGGGGCCGTCACCAGTCTGGGGTCGTGGAAGTAACTTCTGTTCCCGTGACCCCCGGCGCAGGTGTGAGAAGGAACACGGGGTGGTTTTTAGTCAGTAAGAGTCTCTCAGACATCCATGAGGATTTTCCACCGATAAAAAAAAAAGGTGTAGGTACACAGACGTTGAAGTAGAGTTAAACCTCGCACCTTCACATAAAATTACCTACATTCTGGAAAACGAAAAACATTCTGGAAAACGATAAAAATGGAAAATATTTTACCCTCTGGACCAAAAGCTGGGTACGCCTATGGGTATATAAATTAGCTTTCTTCCCGTAGTTGATACCCTCAGCGTTCAATTAAAACAGCGATTAAGTTCGTTATGAATAAGTATCAGTAGGTAAACCTTTTGATTTACTTTTTCGCTTAAAAACTCTGAATTCTAAAGAGTTTAGACAAAGTTGCAAAGAATTTGATGAATATTATTATGAAGATGTTAATAATTCTTTGTCTATTCTAACAAAATAGTGTTCTGTCAGTCATAGGGGCCCCATTATCCCAATATGCCCAAGGCCCCTAATAGGTTAAAGACGCCCCTGTGTTTGGCCATTCATGTCTACGAGTGATTTCTACAACTTTAATATTTTTCCTTGACTGCATCACCGTATCTTTAAAATCTTGTAAATCACTTCTTATTTCAACAGGTATCGAGTTAATATCGCCGTACTTCTTCAGTTCTTCTTCATTAAATACATCGAGCATTCTACACATCAGCTTATCGCCTTCCGCGCCCACCCGCCCTCGCCTTACGTATTTCAAAAACCTAGTAAGGTGCATCGACCATTTAAAAACCTAGCAAGTCCAGAGAGTTACTAGCTAATATGCCTATAGCGAAACTGAAGTGGGGCAATGAGTTCCCAGTCACCGGCGCCGCCGGTGGCGACTGGGATTTTTTATTCCAATTTGCCTCCGGTGGGAATCCCTTCGGGGGCGACAGTTTTTAAATCTCTTTGGGGGGCGACTGAAAATCAACGCTTGTGAAAAGTGGTGTGTTTCTCGAGATGAATGTCAAGATGACGGGACGGCCCGGTTTTTAGCGAAATCATGACATGTATTTACCTAATACAATATTTTCCTACTATTTCATACTTTCGCATATTCTACAAAGAAACTGGCTTGTCATTTGAATCATATATCAAAATGACGGGACCACCCACCATTCAGTTGATGAAAAACACTATAGTTAAGTATGATCTTAAAAAAAGAAACACAAATTTTTATACGATATTGTTCGGTGACCGTCAGGATGGCTGGAATAATCGAGATAAGTCCTTGAGACCATGTGCGCTATTTAATACCTATTTGCTACTATTTACTATCTATAGTGAAATATTTGCTACCTTTGCGTAAAGAAATCCCGTCATCCACGTCACGAAATTTGAAGTTGGAAACAGTTAGCGTCTGCGCAGTGAAACATGACGAGTCGATAGTAGGCGACCCGTTTAGTGCTTTACTGGCTAGTAGCGTCCAACGGAGAAAAACCAAGTAAAAGAAATAAAAGACGTTTTAAGTATTTCGTAACTATAATTACGCTATTCACATGCTCTGATGTGACATAATCCTGTGACTTAAAATTATTTAACCCATAATTTAAATGACCTTAACTATATGGATGAATCAATTTTCACAAATAACGGTGTTTTTGAAAACATAGATAATTTTTAAATTAGGATCTAAACACTGCAGGGGGAATGCACACTCCACTTTCGCTGGTTAGCGAAATATGGTGTACTATAGTTACACCTCTGCTGAACTATCGCGGATAACAGGCGTGATGGTATATTTACTATACGCTTTATCCTAATTTTAGAAATATATAAAATAAGATATATTTTGGAAATCTAAATTATACATTACACAGATTCGATACTAAGTGTAAATTTTCAAGATCCCACTTACAAGAATACCATCAATTACAATAGTTAATATTGATGGAATGATGTTAGTTCTCATAATTGTCACCAACGGCGCTCTATTAATTTTAATTGTTTACGTGATAAAAACTTGCTATTCTATAAAATATACTGACACATTCGAAAAAAAGATCTTGAAAATTACATTGTATTTCATACATATTTAATTTATATAGAAATACGAACTCTACGAAAAATCAATTTTACCAAAAGTTAACGTTAATATCGTGACACAATGACATTGATGACATCACACATACAAAATTTTAATATTTGCAAAAGATGGTGACGGAATCTAAATATTCCAAGCGATTTGCTAACGACACTAAAGAGCTGTTAATGAATATTGCAAAGTTAAATGATGCACATTAGTGAACCAGCAAGTCTAATCGAACACAAACTACACTAAACTACGATAAAATAACACATGGTGGAATACTTTCCTAAACTGTTTCATTAAACATTAAGGTGTCACATCAATTAAAAAGCATTAAATCCATTATGTACACATTTTTACTTCATTTGAATCAACATCTTACCGAATCGAAATATAACATTAAACATTTTCGTCGAACCCTTTTCACCACGTAGAATTTAGACATCTTTCGTTTCAAAACCAAATTATTCTTTATCAACTAACTTCAACGTCGCGACATTCGCCTACCATACAATCAATCTATGTGGTGAGAGCGCCACATTAGTAGTGCATCTTATGCACCTAACCTGGGGTTCGAGTCTGCTATTGCAATAGTGTCTCAATGACCGGTCATTGATCGAATATTTGACAACTTTGACAGTTTTGTATGGGAAATGTGTCATAATGACGTTATACGTCAAAAATCGATCATTGACCGGTCATTGAGACACGATTGCAATAGCAGACTCGACCCCCTGCTCACGTTGCTTTTGATCATCAGTACATCGCTCCTTTCCTCAAAAATTATACATCTAATTAAGGTGTGTCAATGTGGCCATAACATTCGATTCATGCAATGTTTCAAGCATCAATAATATATCTTTATTCATATGGTCGGTACTCTAAGTAACATTTTATATATTTATATAGTAACTAAGTATATTTTAAGTTTTTAATCAAAATATATAATAGATTTCGATATTATAAAAGGCACTTTATTTAACCAAAAAGAAATAAATTACCACTAGGTACACTTATATAAATATAGGATAGGATTTCAAAAATATTATTTCGAATTGAAAGAAGAATGCATTATTAAAATATGTAGTTTAGTTTCCATACAATATGTTACGACGAATACTAAGTGTGAACTGTAATAATTATAACCGAGGACAGACGCATTCTTATTACGAAATAACATTTACTTCTTTACTTATTAACATTTTTTGTTTTCCTTTAAGACAGTTTAAAGTAGGTATGTAATGTGTAACAAAAAAATTATATTGTTGCAGTACCCACTAAGTTACACAATCTCCACTAAAATGTTTATAAATAAAGCCGTGAATGCGAACTTTGGCTGAAAAAAGAAAATTATGCTAAACCTTAAGTTATAAACTCATAAAACTCTAAAACAAGGACATAAACAATTTCATCCATAACATAACATAATTTTTTATGACTAAAATATTATTAACACCAAGGATTAAAATCTGCCGTAAAAACTGTTCTCAAGAAACTTGAATGCATTCACACTTTTGTTTTATCTACCCTCTCATTAATGCAGTCTTTACACAATACCTAATCCCTATACATTTGTCGGGCGCATACTTATTTTAATTTTCACAGTAATTTTGATGATGGTCTGCAATTTATTATTTAAGTACAGAAACCAGCACATCAGGTTATCTCAATGTGTAAAATTTCTTTGATAGTTTTTCAACTATATGTATAGCAAACAGGGTTTGTGTTCAATTGGGAAAGTTTGACAGTTTGGGTTAGCTTGATGTGCTGGCGTATGTACAGCCTTTGCATAATTTTAAATCATAAGTAAAATGTAATGATAGATTTGCAAATACTATAATAAATGTTATTTGTTACATCACAAAACTTTACCACGAGATCAATTCGACCTGCTGTGGTATTTAAAAAAAATAAATACCTGAGTTTTAAAACGTGAATAAAAGATTACTGTGAAATTAATATCGTTTACTGCTGCTTACTACAGAAATGTTAAAATTTAGGCGCTGTACATTGCACGTACGATCTCCTGTCCTTCTACTGAGGTCCAATACTCGACCAACAGATCTCGTTCCTTCTCCAAATGCATGAGGAATGTTGACTCCGACCCACTTTTCTTCATATTCAACAGTTGCTTTTTGAGCCAGAGATTCTGTAATAAAAAAATAGAATATGTATATATATATATATACCCATGGCCTAATTAGTGCATATCTAACGCACAAACACATACATAAACTCATGCCCATTTTGCATGGGAGTAGGCACAAACAACAGAACTCTTATAAAACCAATGTGCTTGTATAACCACGGTCATAATAGCCATTCATCCTCTTAACCACCACTGACCACACCATTTAGATGTAAAGCATATTCTTTTCAACTTTTGTCACAATTATATTTTAAGCAAGCATACTCTTTTCAACTCTTGTGTCAATAGGGAATATGCATGTAGTTTAAATTTAAATCTTTAATGGCAGAAAATATGAACTAAATCATTATTTTACTTTTGAATATCGTCATAATTATTTAAAATTAAAAATAAAAGTGCGAATTAAGCGAGGGAAGTTCAAATTTGTAAAACGCATCACCATTGGTTAAAACGAATCGTGACGTCAAATACTACAACAACAAGTTAGGCCTACATTACATACAATGTGGAAGTATGGCATTAAGTATTGGAATGGACTTTTTATTGGAAAACATAATTATTGCCGTGTGTGTTGTGAATTAATTTAATGATCTGTATGACTATGATCTGATGTAACTTTAGCTTCATAGTGACACATTTAAGACAGTGATTGAAAATGGTGTTATAAAAGCACAATCTGATATTTTTTTTGTTTTTGGGTACAAGTAATACCTGTAAACTGGTTTTTGAGTTTTTTTTTTCATGGTGAAATGGTTAGAAGTGCAAAAGCACCCAAAGTAATAGGATAATAGTAAATGACGTCATCGAAATTGCGCGCGAAAATGACGGCGTTTAGACAGCTCAAATCTATTTTGTATTTTAAATATTTTTTTAAGCTTCATTACTGCATTTTTAAACATGTTTATATTTATTTAAAACCACCACCACCACTTCTTTTTTTTTTTTTGTTTTTTTTTGTTTTTATTTTTTTTTTTTTTTATTTGTTTATGTTTATATTTTTTTTTGTTTTTTTTTTTTTAAAACGTTGTTAGCAGTAAGTTAAAAATATAAAATAAATGTACAAAATATACCCTATTATATTTTAAGCATACTCTTATCGACTTTTGTCGCAATTATATTTTAAGCATACCTACTTCTTTCAACTTTTTTCACAATTATATTTTAAGCATACCTACTTCTTTCAACTTTTTTCACAATTATATTTTAAGCATACTCTTTTTTTAGTTTTGTTACAAATATATTATTTTTTAAACAAAAGTTTGTGTTATTCCATCATTCCTCAACGTATCACAAAAAGTAGTGATAGCCCAGTGGTGTGACCGGCGGATGCCCAATCATTGGTCTCGAATTCGTACCCAAGACACGCACCCCTGACTTTTAGGATTCATGTGCGTATTGTTTAATTATCACTTGCTCCAAAAACGGAGAAGAAATTCGTCAGGTAAATGCGTGAGAGATATTTCTCGAGGGCATGTGATGCCAAGTCAGAGGCCCATGGGCGGCATTAATAATAATAATAATAATGATTTATTTCTCACCACAATATAGGTACATTAGAGAGTTATAGTTAATATACATAGCAGCGAATAATTATATTGTGGGAGACTGGTGCCTAAACTAGACGAGAAGTCTGTATTTCAGGACACCAGGTCTCCACCCCTTAGGTTTGCTTACATTTAGATTAAAACAACACATCTGACACCAGGTTTATTCATTTATTATTTATTTAATACTTCAAGCACACTAATGTACAGAGGCGGACTTAATGCCATAGGCATTTTCTACCAGTCAACCTTTAGGTGATACAGAGAAAAACAGTGGTAGGTGCAATTAAAAATGAAAATAAAAGAAATCAAAGAATAATAATACATATTATGAGTATAAATACATAAACATGTACACTATAAATATAATAGTCGTGTTAGTTACACCATTTATAACTCAAGAACGGCTGGATCAATGTGAATGATTTTGGTCTTTTTGGATTTGTCTTTGTCCGGAATAGCACATAGCATAATAATTAATAAAAAACATGAAAAGTCCTCGAAAAAATAAATATCTAGATTATCGGTTGTCTCAAACATTTTTCAAACGCAGCGCAATCTTGGATGACATGACAGGAGTCAAACTTCCCAGTTCATTATCAGGCTTAGATAATACAAGTACCTCTAGATCGAGCCACCGCGTGGCCGCTCATGAGACAGCAATATAAAAGTTCAGTGTTGCTATTCCTTAAAGAAGTCCCATAATACGACCAAAATTCTACTTAACTGCGGGTTCCAATTTTAGCACTATTATAAATTATAATTTACTTATTCAACATAGTAATATGAGTGTAGAAGTATCAATGTGTGGGAAAATATCATTTCACGTAAATGATAAATGATATTTATTTTTGTAAATAGGTTTTTACAAACACTTTTACACGTCGCCTTTTTAGTAAATGAGATCTGTATTTCACTATTTGTCTACTCTGAGAAGAAACACCGAAAGGAACTCAGAGGTCATAGTCTCTTTTAAAGTCCAGACATTATCTTGGTCAAATCATGTAAAATCCATAAAATAATCCGTTAAATACCTACTTTCAATCTTACTTTGATTCTCACAAATAATATACACTAGGTACATTCCTACTACCAAGTGAAGCTTGATGTGTGTACATAGAAGGAACTCTTTAAAATGAAACAACATTATTTTTTCGTGTTTTATGTATCATTAAAATATACTTAGGTATGGCTGACATCCAGTGTGACATTGAAGTTGCTGTATAATAAACCATTGTCCTTTAAACAAAACCAACTTATTATGAAAATTTCTGATTTCTAAATTCTAAATCTTTATTGTTATTTAACATTTATTTTTAAAATGAATTTTTACTTCCAAATATCTATAAGTACGCGATTGCCTTCAAGAGTAAAACTTAATGATTGTCGAAAGGGCTCTGTTCGTTCGTACACATGTTCACTTAAACTGGAAAATAAGGGTTCACCCACAGATTTGTGTGTGTTTAGCCACCATAGATTTATTTGATTATTATGCCTACCTTTTGAACATTAGGCCTGACAGTTAGGGGAAAAGATTTGAAACGTGTAGCAACACTGTAGATAAGTATTCCTAGGTTATGTGGTTTATGAAATTAAGTTAACTTTAAGAAATCTTCCATATTTTGGTCTGAAACCTATGACAATAAAAGCGCACAAATGTATAAATTCAATAATCATACAATAACACTAACAGTATTGACAACTTTCGAATGAAAAGTGATTTCGTTAATATCCTTTTCTGTGCGGCTTTTACAGCCTATTATACCTACTGCATCCTCCCATCGTAGAGCATACACCATACATTAAACACTTAACTAATGGAGTCCATTTCTTATTAAATTACTCAAACTATTACAACAATTGGCTAACAATCAAAAGTTAGCCATGCAAAAATACGGCACGCCGTAAGGGACAGAAGATACGATGCTTTGTCTCAATTTTCCTACGAACTTTGTATTATTGCGTCTCACTTGCACACTTGACACTGTAAATTGGGCTACGTCTAGAGGTTTATAGTCTAAGTTATCAGGTGACAATTTGAAATTGACAAGTCTTATGCTAAACCCAAGAAGGTAAGGTTGTCAATTTATAATACGCACCTACGTTCTGAAATTTATATTGTTACTAAACGTTAGGTTTTATGTAGCATAAAAAAGTCTTATATTTCAGAAATCAAATAAATTGTATGTAACATAGAGGCAATAGTTCAGATTAAAATTATGAATTTAGTATTTTTTAAATCAATGCATTTTAGTAAGGTAGTTAGGTTAGATAGTTGGGTTAGCTATAGGATAGGTATGGTCAGTTAGGTTAGGTTATATATAATAATAATAATACCAGCCTGTTACTGTCCCACTGCAGGGCAAAGGCCTCTTCTCACACAGAGAAGGCTCGAGCATTAATCACCACGCTTGCTCAAGGCGGATTGGCGATTTCAAACTTATATTAACTACAAGTCCAGGTTTCCTCACGATGTTTTCCTTCACCGATGTCAATGATGTCTAAGATAAACTTGGAACTTAGGTTATATATACATGTTGTAATTTAAAAGTAGTAGTAGTTATTATTGGTTTGGATTTATTTGTTGTCGTCTTATTCAACGTATGTATAACTAATATAAAAAAAATATTAAGAGCAATAAATTGACTCTAAGGCACAACGAAGTTTGCCGGGGCAGCTAGTATATAATAAATTAAATTAGGAAGAGATGGAAAGAAGAGAAAACATTAGCGCTGGTTAGTCACTAACCACATGATAAGAAGAACGTATCATACATAGCACATCACAGTACATTGGTTGTGGTCGTGTGCCTCCTGCCCGAACAATACAATACATTCTAACAGTGAAATTAAATGAAATGATATTTATTTCTGTAAGTAGATCTTCCCAGATACTTTTACATGTCATTTTATTTTAAAACTAAATGGCACTATAAGGCATTCCCAAAGTGACTGATCCCTGAGAAGAAATGCCGAAAGAAACTCAGGGGTCATGGTCTCTTTTAAAGTCCAGACATAAGATTGTATTCATTTATTATGCGAGTCTCGCGATGCAGGGCAAAGTCTGGAAAGGCCTTTTGAAGAAAGAATCAATTCAGCTTTGAGTTGACCTGTCCTGACAGACAGCGTGCATGTTCAGTCATCGTGTAGCTCAAACCTATTTCAGTAGCAAGCGATTGTAAGCTCTAGGGTAAAGTCCTTGGAAAATCACTATGGATGTATTAAATACATTGAAATATATTAGTCGTGTTTAAAAGACACGAAATGATGAATTGTTTATACGTAAAAAAATCATATGACAATATTTTCTTGTTTCATACTTTTTAGAGCGTGATTTTTCAGTGCAAGCATGAGAAAAGAATTATTCTCATTGTGAATATGCGTAATTGTAAAGGGACCTTTCTGCGTTTAATAACTGTAGTCTACACAATTCTAAATTCAGTTAGTTGAAACAAATCCACTCGAGTTAACATCTCGTTACAAGGGTTATCTTATCGATATGGGTTGCGACCTATTAAGGAGCTTAGTTAAGCGAGTTAGGTATGCATTACAGTAGTAATTACTTACTATGTGGTTCAAAGTACTACTGCTATTAGTGTTGTGTACTTGTGTCGAGCCAAACGATGACAACGATGAGCCTGTTCTGTACTATTATGGTCTCGTAAGTACTCTAACAAGCTAAATAATCTTTTGAAAAGGAGTCAATATTGGTAGTCACCTTTATAGTGATATTATTGTGACACGAAGTTACACACAATATCATACCGAGAACTTGATACCCCTTTCTCTGCATTAAATACCCATACATATTATAATAAAATTGAAGAAATACGAGTACCTACCACTACTCATTTCATTCATTCTATTACGAGTGTAGTACAATATAGTTTTAGTCAACAGTTCCTTTAGTATTTTTTGTGTACCTATGAGTTTCAGTATACGCGTCATTGTTGAGAGCAAAAAAAAATTAATTAATGATGTTTTACTTTATTATTTTAGGAAGAAAGTGAGCGCAGCCTGCCGTCTTGTAATTCGCGACAGGCTTGTTCTGCACTAATACTGCGTTACTGGCGTGCGCCTGCGCTTGTTCGGCTGTGCCGATGCGCGCGCCGCATGCGTTGTGATACGCGCGCACATAACGATAGTCTGATTGAACTGAACAACCGAGCTCATTTACAGGTAAATACTCTCGGAATACATTAATAAAATTTAATAATAATAATTTAATAAATAACTATTCCACAACTTTTCACACAACGCCATTTAGTCCCAAGCCAAGCTTGAGAGCTTGTGTTATGTGTACTAAACAGCTGATAAATATACTTATATATTTTTAAATACATACATATTATAGATAAATTACACCCAGACACAGAATTATCGTGCACAATACACAAATATTTGTCCTGGGTGGGAATCGAACCCACGACCTACGGCATAGCAGTCAGGGTCAGTAACTACTAGACCAATAGGCCAGGCCAAAATTGTACTCATAGTCCACACAGTGATAATGCTTTATTCACTGGACAAATGTTTGTGTGATGAGCACGATCATTTGTTCTGTGTCTGGGTGTAATTTATCTATAATATGTATGTATTTAGAAATATATAAGTATGTTTATCAGCTGTTTAGTACCCATAACACAAGCTCTGCTTAGCTTGGGACTAGGTGGCGTTGTGTGAAAGTTGTGAAATATTTATATTTATTATATTATATTATATTTACTTAATTCTAAATATGCCCAAAGATGTGAGACTGAACGGTCTGTGCGATTAAAACGTGTTTTTGATATTAAACTTTGCTTTCAGTTTTGCCAACCAGTCAGTGACTGGCCAGAATGTACTATGAACGACACCGCCCTCAACGTGGTCACGACCTACCAACGTATGAATCCCGATGAACTTGAACAAATGCATCACGTAAATTTACAGCTTGTCCCACCAAATATAACGTTTAGCTGTCGCTGTCGGAACCCCAACTACTGGAAGCTTACCTCTAGTGAGGATACCAATCGCAGGTATCGCTGTTCGTCACTTCCAGTATGCAAAAGTGGGGAGTTTTGTGGAAACGTCAACTACGATCTAAATGCTCTGTACCAGTCTTGTATGTGCCCTAGACATCACATATGTGTGCATAACGGAGGTGTAACACACACCCACATCTCAGAACTGCTGTATGAGGGGAGAGGATGGAAAGCTTACTGCCAACGCATAGAAGACGATTACAGTTATGAAGATTATTAACTTACTTGCGCGGGTTGAGCCGCAATATCCTTGGCGATAGTAAGAACTTGTTCGTAGAAGTTTTCAGGCCATAGCGTGCGGCTCACCAGACCGCCTTGTAAAGCTTCAGATGCGGTCAACCGACGCCCAAAAACGATCAAGTCGTTTAACTGCAACAAGAAGTTAAAGTTATATTAAAGTGGAACTGAAAAGCTACTTAATATTTTTTTTCTTCTGTTCATAAATTAACTTAAGATTTTTTCTCTGAAAATATTTGAACTCTACGATAAACATTACTGTAAAATAAAAATGCTGGGGAGTTGGTTTCGCCACTTCTTTTTCCAAGAAATTTGAATTAATTACTTTCGATTTTGATTTGAAAAACTTACTAAAGGTTGAGACAGAAGTCGGTATGTAGTGAAAGCTGATACTCCAGGCTCTATTGACGCCACCGACGCACGTGACTTCGGGCTGATGGCGAAACTGGCTCGTTCGGAGGCCAGTGCCACGTCGCTTAGGCCAATTAACGCCAGGCCAATGCCGGAACATCGACCACTCATCCCTGAGCATAATAGCTTGCTATGTTGTTCCACTGCTTGTAAAAGGGACCTGTACATGTTTGGGAGAATTATTTATGAAACTTTAGCTTAACAAGAGGGGTAAACAATAATTAATAATAATAATACGATAATATATGCCTACGCAAATTATATGATATACCAGACTGAGCAGTGAACCACCCAAGTTTCTTCACAAGATGAAGTATTTTATCATAACTTGCTTTATTAATCAACAAGATTTCCAATAGGAATAGACTTTGACAACTGTGCATGAACTACACAACTGCATTTCGTTATTCATAGCTTTCTTATCTATGGGGCCAACTCCTTTCCTACATAGCTATAGAGAACAACATTTGAACTAGATAATTTAGCTTGGAGTCTTGTTGGAATCATAATATTATGGAACATTTTTAGAATCTATTGATGCTTTTTACTTCACTTTTCTTGCCACTTTCGCAGGCAAGGTTGTTTCTACAAAGATTAATTAACCTTTTAAGCGCTTGGCTAAATATAAGTTGCCATGCCCCTAGCACCAGGCCAAAATTGCTACAAATCAATAAAATAATACCTACAGTAAATAAAGAGAAACAATATTGTTGTATTGATTTTTAGTTTTTGTTACATAAATAATACCTCAATTCGATAATGGTTTCAGTGCGCTGCGGTATTTATTGTTTTTCTTTCAATACCGTGGCATCGTGCTGAGATAGGGGCCTTTTTGGCCTCGCACAGGTCTTTTTGTTATTCCTTTATTATGTTAAATTTAGTTTAAGTTTTACACTGTTAAATTTCTGTGCGTGTCCCAAATAAACATATTTTCTTTCTTTCTTTCTTTCTTTCTTTCTTTCACACAGTCAGTAATTTGTAAATAAAACGAAAAAAGTCATACATGTTCTCTGTCGCAGAAATACGACCATTCCAACGACAATTAAAACCATTATCCAATTGAGATATTATGTAGGTATGTAACAAAAACTAAAAATCGATATAACAATTGTTTCTCCTTATTCACTGTAGGTATTATTTTATTGATTTGTAGCAATTTTACTCCGGCCGGCGATAGGGGCACGGCAACTAATATTTAGCCAAGCACTTAAAAGGTTAATCATAGCGGACACTTCTGTCCTCTCGGGGTTTAATGAATTAAATAAATATACATTTTTACAACTTACCTTACAGATTCTGCCATTTCATATGCAAAATTTGTTGATTTTTCCATATTTTCATCCATCAAAGGTCTTAAGTCTAGGTCTGAATATGTAGTCCCACATTCAGATGCTAACAGAGTCACTGATATATCTTTCCTTAGGTCAATCAATTGTAGTGCCTTTTCTAACTCTTTTATTATCTGTAAATGAAAAATAAAGTATTCTTATCTATCTCATAATATGTACATATTAAATTGACTCAAAAAGAAGGTGTTATATTCCTTGAATGGCATGAAGGTGGCACTGAAACACTTACCTCAATACTACAGTTAAACCCTGGTTTCTGAACACATATTTCAGCTAGTCTTTGATCAAAGTTTATGGACAAGTATTTAAAATTCTCATTGTTTACACCTCCTTCATCAATTTTCATAATTTTCTTTAACTTTGATGGTTTTTCGGCTTTGGAATTGTCACGCTTCCTCTTATTTAGGGCAAGATTTAACTTAGAATTTAGTTTCTCTTTAATAGACATGCAATCATGTTTATTTATAATGTCTGTTGTGACAACATCTGTGTTGTCTGACATGAACATGTTAGCTAATGGGCGATTACTGACAATGGTACAAGGCAGGCTGTGCCCATCAGTTTGAGCAATGTGTGAAGATTTACTTGAGCTAGCCTGATTACTTGCCTCTACGTCGCTCAACCGTCGTGGACTCATGCACGAGCTCGAGTAAGAACTAGATGAGTGCCGTCTATAGATAATAGAATCATCGGCACTGTGTGCCTCGAAGTCTTCAGACACTGATGGTGATTTGACTGAACTATTCAGAGAAGATCTGTGCTTGCCACCAATAATTTTTTTTGCTTCTCCTTCCTCATACTTTGATTCTTTTTTCCTTTCACGAAATTTCATTTCTTTTGAGTCAGGTGTAGAGCTCTGCAATTTTTTTATAAATTCTGCTTTGGTTTTCATGTTCTTTTTACCCTTTGGTGCCTCAGGGGTTAGTTGATATATCATATTCACAGCTCCTTCATCCATCAGTAATCTATCAACCTCAGTCAAACGTTTATTTGTCTTGCAGAATTTTGGTGAAGGCTTTTTCCAATGCATATCTTTTGGTGAAGTTGATTTGCCAGCTACTGGTACAAATGGCGCAGTCTTAATTTTTTTGGATGGAGTTGTATCTTTCTCCATACTAGGTTCTTTGCTTTTACTGACTGTTTTAGTTTTAGTAAAGGTGTCAGGATTATCTGGATCAAATATAACTTTTTTCTTTATAACTCTACCAAGTCTCCTTTGTGGTTGGCCTTCATCACTACTCTTATTCATAGCTGGAGTTTTTCCATCACTTGATGAATCAATAGAAACTCGAGTGGATGCTTCCTCTTCTTCTTTAGGCACACTTTCTTGGGACTTTACAACTTCTTTAGTGCTTTTCACTAAAGGTTCACTCTCATGCAACTTGATGGACTTATCAGCTTCAGTAGGGTCATCATCGTCCCATTCTTTAACCAGATCATTAACTATATTTTCCTCAGGTTTACTTTTAGCCGATTCCTTTTTATCTAGTGAATGATCTTGTTTCACAACTCGTTCTGCTTTATCACTTTTGGCTATTTTATCACTTCTTGCTACTTTATAACTTTTTATGCTTTTATCACTTTTTACTACTTTATCGCTTTTTTTGTTTCTAGAAAATCTGTCAAAGTTGCGTTTTTTTGGGGTTCTTTTCAATCTTGAAAGTTGTTGCAAAGCCATTTGTGTTTCTAGAAGCTTTTTAGAATGTATTTCTTTATTGAAGTTTGGTGGAAGTTTGGTTTTGGGTTGCAAATTATCCTTCCCTTCCAATATGTTCAGAAGTTCCTCTTTGTTGAAAACTTCTTGTCTTACAGTACAGTTATTATTCTCCACACTATCACTAACATCAGAGGAGCGTAAGGCTTCACTTAATTCAATACTTTGACCAAGTCCACTAAGTAATAAATTGGTGTCCTGATCATCAATAATTGTCTCTTCTGCAACAGTCTCAATCACCTCATTATCATTAGATTCAACAACAATTTCAGTCTGAAAAGTGACTCGGTCTGAGGTTGGTTCTTCAATAATGTCTTCTTCAATGATAGTTTCTTCAATCTGGGTTTCAGTACTGCTGTTTTTATCTTTGTCCTCAGCTTCACCTATTGCCGACTCTGTGATAATAGGAGATGGATCATCAGTAGGATCCTTGTTAGGTTCGGCTGCGTTAACAGTTAGATCTGTTTTGTTATCAATTTCTGGAACAGCAGAAACCGCCGCTTCTTCAATATTGTCTTGCGACTCTTTCTTCATCGCTACCGATGTTTCAATTTCACATTTGCTGTCTTCGCTGGGTGCTGTGTTACTTTCCACTGCAGCAACTTCTGCAGATTCGGAATCGGCGACACCGTTTGATTTGTGACATACATCCGTAGCTACCGAAGCCACGGCGTTTTCGTCTCTTTCATCAAATACAACTGTTATTTTCATGCCATCCACGGAAGCATTATGAAGTGGAGGCTCCTCTACAGCTTCCATTTTGCTAATATCGTAACTAAAATAACAAAAAGGTTTTATTTATTGCTTTTAAATGGATAACCTAATTTATGTTGACGAACGCAAACGGCAGGGCGAAGGAGCATTAACATTAATACGTTGAAAATTATTATTTTTAAATTGCACTTCAAGATGTTTAACCTATCACCAACAATTACCTAGTTTCAAATTGAGATAAATTCAATAAAGACAAAGTTTGATTGATATGAGTTGCGTCTGTACGTCCATTAGCATTACATTACGCGCACTAGGGATTGCCCATCGACAAATAAGTTAACAAATAAGTAACAAATTAGTAATAAAATACTCGACTAAAATAATTTTTAACTTTTATAAAAACACCTGTGATACCGTAAAAATGAGAATTTCCTTAAAATTATTATCAAAAAAACTACAGTTTTGAGTTCATTGTAATTTTTATATCGATTGAAATATAAGACCGAGGATAAATAATTAGTTTTAAGTTTTATATGTTCCGCAAAATTGAACAAGTGAAATCGACGCACACACAACATCAATACTTTGTGAGAAATCTACTAAAGTTCGATAGTTTTTTGAGCTCGCTTCCATCGCTCTCTATTCAATCTTACCATTATCCGGAATTGATTAATTTCGTTAAAAAATAGAATTCAATGGCCAAGTTCAAAGTCCCTAAGTCTACGCCCTATGTCCTTTTTCTTGGGTTACAGAAATGGTGCCGTAAAGTTTAACTCAGAAACGACACCGAAATTCTATTCATCCATTGCCAATCTTGGTCAAAAAATATAACTTACAAACAAATATAACTTTTTTTTTTTTTTGTAGATCTCTCTTTAAGATGAACGATGTAGGATTTCAATTCAATTAGAAGTTATAGAGTAAATCGATATAAATGGTTTAGCCTAAATCCCTTAGGTATATCTACGATAATTTGAGAGGTATGAAATTACTAATTAGTGGTATAAAATAGTATAAATGAATAGGATTTTATTACCATCAAAAGTTTGTACAACACCATTTATTGATTTATTCAGTGATTATCTTGCATTGAATTAGAAAAGCTTTATCTTGCAACCTCGCGTTGGCACATTTTACTCAATGCGGCTAAATCGTAAGCTAGTGAAACGGCCAGAACCGCCAGATTAAAAAAAAAACCAGTGACCTCTAGTGTCACTGTCAAATTTTGAGTCTGACATCTTTCATTCGTTTATTCTGAGCAATTTTATTGTTATGTTTTGTATGATGTGAAATAAAATTGTGCGACTAGGACTGTAAAACACCTTTGTACAGCTTTTTTCACTTGTGCATAAAGTTTTACTAAATAAATAAATAAAACATTAATTAATTTATAATCTCCGCAATTTGTCGTGGTTCTTCCACAACAGCTGTTGTGGATGCAGATTTGACGTATAATTTGTGAACGTGAATCTAGTAGTTCCTTGTTTGTTTTTGCTACATGTTATTTATATTTATAGGATGAATATCCTCCCAAAGAAAAGGTACACATTTATGATTTAAATAGATTTTTCTTGGGCTAAAATGCAGTAATCTGGGTATTGGATAAACTGGTTGTCATCACTTTAGGCCCTATCGTAATAAATAATTAGGATGCTTTAATGTGATGGCGTCAGCATTAAATACTAATAAAAATGAAAGGATATGGTATGGAATATCCCTTCAGAACATTATACCCAACTGTATAGCAGTTGGGTATAGTTCTGAAGGATGCTTGCTGCCATCAAAAACAATTGCTATCTCATAGGCTTATTGGTACTGACAGCTAATACAATAACCTATTTTTACAACATATTCTAAATACAATCAATTAACTTTAATCCAAAGATTAGGGTGTGGGTAAATGGTAATTGACTGTAATTAGTTTGAGTTCAAGAACATCCTAATATTCTTAACCCTAGATAGATAACCATATTGCACAGTACACTAAAGATAACCATACGTCGATTCGACGTGCGAATGTTTGAGTGACCAAATTTTGGATTATGTATACATATACTAGGTTTATGAATGTGATATTATGTCTTTATATATGTAATTTTATTGTGATTAAAGGAAAAAACATCAGATTTTACATACATTTTTGTTAAAAAAAAAATGAAAAACTAAACAAGTTACTTCTTGCTTTACAAAACTTAAACATTTAGGTAACTTTTCGTCAGGCTTATAATTTACTATGTAAACTCTTCAAAATCCACTTTTTGTAATCATTATAACATAATAAATCCGAGTAAATATCAGTATTTATTCATTTTGGCCTCAAAAGCACTTAGGATAGGCGCTGGACTTGTGCTCTCCAGAAATGGGATTTTTACAGCTGTCGCAAATTGTCTTTGTCATCCTTCTAATTTTTGATGGACAAAAGGCACAATATTTTCTTTTCTTTGCTTTAGGTACACCTTCACGTTGTGTGGGGAGGTTCGGCTTGTCTTTTTGGCAATATACCACAATCTTTTATCTTTTATATTCGTCGGCAAATTAAGCATTTGCTGCCTTGTCTCCATCCATGAGGTCATCAAGCTATTGCTGAGTTTTTTTCATAAAATCTCTACTCTATTTTTTTCTTGGATTAGGACATTATCACAATAAATCATATATGCATTTATAAAAGCTTAATTTAGGATCCCATAAAACACATACACATTATATACACGTCATTTGATTGAAACTGTTGACTCCCGCTTTTGTTTCATTATAATAATGAATCATATTTTGCTTTGCCAGTTGTTGGATAAATTGTGCCCTCTTTGTAACACGATGATAAAACAAACACCATTTTCTAATAAATTATCTTCAGTTTTACTATACGCCCCCTGAATCTCTTCATCGCTCATTTTGTGCAACAACTGACTGATTTCTGCATCGTCTGCATGATTTTGTGACGTCATTATGTTATTTTTATCATGACCTCTAACAACTAAAAAAAACTAATAAAAAACATAATGCATTTGTGCAAAAAAATTGAAGTAACACTTTTTCTCAAAAGTCTAAAAAATTACATTAAAGATAACCATAGGTCACTTCGACGTATGGTAGGTAAATATTGACGAAAGTAATGCACATACCAAAGTGATAAGGGTGTATCCTGCAAGCTCCGACGGTCGGCTGAGTTGGCAGGAAAGGGCACTTTAGTAACGCGCGAAACAAACGAGTTCTACAGATTTTTCAAAATCGTATACGTCGTTTCGACGTAGGTTATCTATCTAGGGTTAAACAATTTTTTTAAATCACACCCCCAGTGCGATAAAGGCGTAAGTAAGAATATTAGGATCACAGACTAGAGATATAACTCATAGATCAATGAAAAACATGTTCATAATCTTACATAATATTCAGAAAATAATAGTGAGATTACACATATATTCATTATCATTATTATCAAGGCCCGGTCCTTATTTCCAATTAAATTAGGCTCAGCAGAGCATGTCTTCTCTTCAATACATCTCTGAACCATTATAATATTTGATATTTTTTATAGATGGCATGTAAGAACAAAAGAGAACATAGCCAGAGTAAGAAAAGATGAAGCTGAAGCTGCAGAAAAAGAGAGACAGGAAAATCTGAGAGTTGAACAAGCTGACCGTGAGGCACGTCTTAGTGTGTTAAAACATAAAAGCAAGCAAAAGTTACAAGAGTATGGTTTTAAAGAGCCAGAACCAGAGCCTGCACAACAAGCAACTGCTGAACATATAAACTTATTTGCAAATTTTGAGGATGCTGTAAAAACCACTAATAAGGAGCATGACAAGGATGTAAAAGAAAAGAAGGAAGAATATGAGAAAAAGATTGGCTATTTGACATATCTTGGACAAGACACAAATGAAGCTCTTGGTAAAAAGAATTGGTATGAAGTACTGCCAGATACAGCTAGGGCCTCCACATCAAGTAATATTAAAGATACTTATGACAAGTTAGTTTTAAAAGATCAGGATGGCAAACCTAAAATAAAAGAGCCTGATGAGAAAAATGGAGAAGTAAGTTGGAAAAAGAAGCAGATGCTTGATCCTATGAATGCATTTAAACATCTTCATGATAATACATACAAAAACAAAATAAAAACTATACCTATTGCCAAAACAAAAATAGTGAGCCATATTACAATTGATAAAAAACATAAACATAAGAAAAAGAAACACAAAAAAGACAAAACTGATGATAAAGAGAAAAAAATGCAAAAACTAAGAGAAATTCGACTAAAACGTGAGCAACAAGAAAAATATAGAACTGAATTGTTTTTGAAGGGTCTTCATAAACCTTTAACTACAGAAATTGAAAAAGATACTGGTATAAAACCAAAATACAATTCACAGTTCAATCCAGAACTTGCAAGACAAAATTATAAATAAATATGCCTTTTGGAGTGGCACTATTGTAGCAGCATCATGTTGAAGCTAGAAATGGAATTGAAGATAGAATGGATGGACAGGAGTTGAGTACCTATTTAAGAATAAATACAACTACTTGTATGAAAATTATATATTATATACCTTTTTAAATAACAATATAATATAATAAATGTTAACCAAGTTGTTTCATTACATACAGGCTCTTAGTTTTATTGTGTTACTTTTGCAGAGTATGTGAAAGTAATATTAGAGGCAGCTTATCTTCGAGTTTGTCAAAAGGATAATTGAATGTCTCTGAAAATAATTGTAATATCCTCACAAGAGCAGCACCATCATTAAGAGATTCAGCATGTTTAATCCTGAAATAAAGATAAATTCGGTAAGATAATTTAAAATTAATAGTAAGTTGCATAAATCAAGGAGAGGAAGCTATAGATTGTATCACACAGATCAGATCCAGAGGTGTCTTGTATAATCTCCACCTTAAAAGACGACCTTTAGACCAATCGCTCAGAATGGAGAGTATTCTATTCTAAAATAAGAATTGCCTAAGTGCCCAAAAGCAAGTAAAGGGGTACGGTAAAATAAGGTGTAGCACAAAGCCTGAATCTTATGAATCCTAAATTTTATTATTAATATTACTTACCTCACATATGTGCATAAGGAATCGACAAAGATATCAACATTTTCACTTTTACTTTGTCGTAACAGAGAGTAGATGCCTACTAACAGAGGGTAGCCATCTATGTTGTCTCCTGTTCTTTTCGTTATTACATCACCTAAAAGTAAAAAAGCCAGCTATAAAGTCATGTACCTTCTTCAGTAATGTCTCATCATTATAATAATACGCTAAGCGAAAACTTGGGATCAAGTTAATACGGAGAAGAAAATTGCAAAGCTGAAATGGTCGCGTTTAGACCACTTGGGAACCAATTGGGTAGGTACATAATACATGATTTTACTGAAAAGAATACCTATAAATTAATTCATAGATTTTTTTTTCAGAAATATGTACGAAATATTTTCTCGTTCTCTGGTCTCATTGCATTATTTTCCCTTCACTAAAACTTTAACTACAACTAACTATTATAGGAATTCATAGTTAAACCACGTAGGTAAATCGTAAGCGTATGAATTGATCGTGTAAACAACCAGTAATACGACTTAATGACATCACCGCAGCTCGAGACTAGTTAAATATTTTTACTTCATTAAACTAACATAATTTGCAAATTGCGGAATAACTATAATGAGCGATTGGCGGATTTACTTATTACTATCTAGATGTTTTGGCAGAATCAACATGTCTATCAGCATAAAATAACTAGGTATTACAAAATGATTAAGGGCAATGGCGCAATTATCAAACCGAAATACTAAATAAACATGAGTAGGTACTCACCAGTTGTATAACATAATTGCATTCTAGGTAATTGCGAAATTAATAGTGCAACGAGAATGCGTCCCATATCAGCGCTTAACAACTCCTGCGCATGTTTCACGTAGATTTTGTCGTATGGTTCATAAATTCCACATCTCACCAAATACTCTTCCAGATTCTGCATGAGTAAAGACGATACTTTTGGTTGTGTTTCAGAATGTGTCGACAACTTGAATTCGTTAATTAAGGATCTGTGAAAGATTATTCCATCAATTGACCTTTATTATTCTTATAACTGTTGTTTTATTTAACTTAAATCATTGATTGCATTATTTAAAAAAAAAAAACATTTAAAAGACATAATAACACTTTGCTCGACCTAGGGATCGGTCCCGGGACCTCATATGCTCATCAATAGCGCTTGCGACCACTAGAGCTACTGCCTGCCTCGTTGCTCTAGTGGTCGCAAGCGCTATTGATGAGCATATGAGGTCCCGGGACCGATCCCTAGGTCGAGCAAAGTGTTATTGAGTTTTTCTATCTGGAATTTCTCAGTAGCAGCGTGGTCTGGATGTGTGACTAAAACATAACTCGAGAAATGTGGGTGTACTACCAGATACACCTCTGCCTAGCCCTTCGGGGATTACAGGCGTGACGTTATATTATGTTATACGTAGCTACTGTTAAATCTGCTTTACTTACTCATTCATGGTCCTTAGTGATGCCTCTAATTGCGCCGAGTCAAATTTGCAAGTAGTATTCAGTTGATAAGCGATATGCCTTCTTATAATCTGCAAGGTTCCAATTAGAACCAGTACATCTGAGAGATGTTGGAATGTTTTATATCCTTTAGTAACTATCTGTTCCATGTCTTTCATATCAGCACTCACATACCCTAAGAGCATCTTGTCTTGTTTAAATATATCTTGAACATTTTGCATTTGGTTTTTGACCATGAAACCGTATAAAGTATCTAAGCCATGAAGGCCCACAACTCCTATGGCATCATTTAGTTTTCCGAAAGTTTTATTATTTATTATTTCATTTTGAGATTTAACGTCGTACCAGGCTGCGCATATGTTAACGTATGTACAGATTCTGAAACAGAAAGTTTGAGTATATTTTCATTTGTTTTTAGAATGGTATTGGCATTTTACTAATCATAAAAGAAATAGGTACCTAGCGTCGACCAACTGTGGTATCTGTCTAGCTAGACTGCCCATAAAGCCAGCCGAGGGACTATACAATGTCACTCCTTTCCGGAAACTGATCTCCTTGGCAACACTCTCATTAATGATTGCTGTTATCTACAAAACACAAATCATTTATTAGAAATAAGGTGTGCGAAACTTTAGGTACCTTCCTACTATTAAATAGACACTAGTTTGTCTTGACGTAACATAACGTTACGAGTTGTTCACTGTTCAAAATACCTGTTTTTGCCAAATTCGTAAACCATGGATATTTATATAATCCTGAATATATTCAAGAGATCGTCTGTAGCCATCCATGCTTTCAGCAAGTTTCTGTAGTCGCGACATCAAGTTACTTGCAGTTGGCTGATATTTTTTCCCTTGAGGTTCTAAGAATTCTTCAAACTTTTTGCTAATGTGTCGGTCTAACTCTTTTAATAACCCCTCTTCCAATAATTCCGCTGGGTCTACTCTTATTACACCCACCAATGTAGACCTCATGTCCAAAATTCCTGGAAACAATAGTTTTTTATATAACTAAAAGAGAGCTAGAGCATTGTGTCGCCATCCAAATAGACCCACATACATACGAACCTGTTGTGAACGTGGACGCAGAATGAGTGAGTTTGGCAACTTCCATTCTATCTTCCAGTTGTGCATAGTCCCTCAACCTTTCCTTTTCTAATCTAGTTGGCACTTCTTTTATTGCCCAAGTTTGTAAGTCAATAATTTTCTCCACAATATTAAAAACCATTTCTGGAATGATTTGCAGAACTTTTTGAATATATTTAATCAGTTCATTACTGAAATATTGTGACACTGACACTAAGTCATCGCTGTGAGCTTGGTTTATTCTGAGTAGTGGTATCTCCATTGCACTAGCTAGCTTTAGAAAAAGTGCTCTTAGTCTGCTGGTTACAGCTGGATTCTCCTTAATGCTATCCTGCATATGCTTTGTATACAAATCAATTGTACACCATGCGTAGCTTACGTCGGCGATTGTTTCCAAAGTAACTAAAGAATCTTCTTTCAAGGAGGCTGCCCTCAAAAGATTTTTGAGTGCATCTTTACTGTCAGATAAATACTGGACGATTGTTGAAGTGCTTTTTATACCATGGAACTCCTCCACTTCATCTAAAGCTTGCAGTAGTTGAGTTACTTTTTTAATAGATTTCGATGAACTAGGGTCACCTAGTGATGATATTTGCTTTGAAATATTATCAAACCAAAGTTTCAGTTGTTCATTTTCTTGTATTTTAGCAACTGGTTTCGCTCCAGAAAAAAGCTCAGATAAACTGTCCACTGCTTCAATAGCAAGAGATTTGTTCATATTCCATGAGGAATCTCTATTATCAAGCAATTTGTTCAATATTTCTCTGACTTTCAATTCCAGCTCTGCAGTACTTATTAACAGTTCCAAAATTTTCAGTGGTTCATAATTGGATTCCTTCAATACCAGATCTTTAAGTTGTTTACTCTTTTTGTTGTGGTCATAAAATGTCACATCAGTGTTGTGTAGGAGAAGCCACCTTAAAACTAGATTGGAGTTTAATAAGAGGTTAAGGATTTTGCTTATGTTATCCAATACAAAATCATCAGTGAGTATTCCTTCTTTTAGTAGCTGGTGAGTTTTAGTTGTAAGCATGGGTACTGATCCACCTCTTTTAGCAAAAATCTCTTTGATCATTTTGCCATTACATGTATTGATAAGAGCAGATTTAGCTGCCTTGAAATTTTCCCAATAATCAATAATGTTCATAGTAACACCCATGTAAACTGGTATGACCCAGTTACTAGGAAAAAACTTATCAACAATTTCTCTCATTTTGGATGTATCTATGTGGAGATAATGTGGAGTAAAGAACAAACAGATAACAAGCATACTGGCCTGAGTGCCCAAAGCTGCTGCTTGGTGTTCGGGAATTGTGTAGACTGCGAGTTGATTGTAAATGTCTTCTGATCGTAGTTTTCCTACAACTTTTTCAACAAATTCAGGGCGAATAAAGACGCGGCTGTAACATTCATAAACAAGGTTAAGAATAATGGCGAACATTGCATTGTGGTGAAATGAATTAATAAATGCAAAAAACATGTTTACCTAAAGTATTCCACAGGATAATCAGCTGGTCTTCTTCCATTATGCTGATCATAGCCAGTATCTCTAAGAAGTTTGCACACATCATCAATGTTTGATTGTGATTGGCTTGTACTATATCGATAAAATGCTACTAGCAGTCTTTCCCTCATTGGACCGGGAATGTAAAGGTCGCACAATAGAAGCATGGCTCCATATAAGTATAAACTCTCACACTGAAAATAAAATGAGGAATATTATTCTTTGTATATAGTTAAAAAGCATGTACAGACGCCAGCATATCAACCTACCCCAAACTGTAAAATTTTCCCAATTGAACATGAACCTTATAGTGTTTAGAATAAAGTTGAAAACCTATCAAAGAAATTTGACACATTGGGGTAGGTCAAAGAGATTTAAAATACTATAGAGCGGGCATGTCAAGGAAATGTCATAGAAAAACTTTGATCCCATGTCTCAGTAACGCCATCTAGAATAATATATAAATATTGGAGCGGCAGCGGAGATACTACAAAAAACTCATAGACTTGTATCCAGCAGGACACACTTTTTCGGACGAAAATTTTGTTCGTGATGTCCGGTCTATAGGTATTGAATGTCTTTGGGGTAGGTTGATGTGCTGGCATTTGTACAATATATATTTTGGTATCCAAAATCTCTGGACTCATATTTATGTTTATTTTTTAAAATGTTATGCCTTCTTTGCCTTCATTTAATGCCTTACTTCTTTGCCTTAGATTAATGTCTTGGTATAAAAAAAACACCATAAGGAGGCTGGATACACACAGCTACACATCAAGCTATACAGTTCCAGTATAAGCTAATCTCTCATTGTATTTCCATACAATGCAAGGTCAGCATAAACTGGAATGTATTGCTTGATGTGTAGTTGTGTGTACAGAACCAACACTTTATCATACTCCAAGGCGCAGGATAGTAGCCCAACAAGTTTTAAACTCAATGCTGGTGGTTTTTAGCAAGAAATATCTTATCTGGGAATCAAACCTGTACCATAAAAATTATAAAAACTTACCAAAAGCTGTTTGCCTTCTACATCTTTTAGTACTGTTTCAATATTTTGTTGTATAAATGTATTATCATTTAACTGCTCTACAAAAGAGTTCAAATCAACAATATATTGATAAATATTCTCAAAAAGCAAATAAAATCTGTTAATTATTTCCAAGTATTTCTCCTTTAACTCATCATCCATGTCTTGCAATTTCTGAAAACAAGTTATTCAACTTTAGTGCTATTTGTAAAATAGAAGAGAAATTGCCTCTAAGAATTATGCATTTGACTATGATTCTAATGTATGCAACAATAATAATTACCTTTGACGTTAAATATTTCAAAATTGTTTTTGGCTTTTAATTAATGTCATTTTTTAAGTATTGCTTGTTACCTAAGTAAATAGTTTTATGACATTTATTCTTAATTAACATTAATTATTCAATTATATTTTGTATGCCATTTATGTAAAACATGAAATTAACTCAACTGAACTTTATGTAACATCTTGCATTTATGTGTATAGGTACCTCATGTTAGTCATGTTTTAGCAGAATAAAATATAATCTTTCATCTTGTAAGAAAAAATGCTGAAACAGTTTTATATTTGTTTAATAATGAGATCCCACTCTTTAGTGAGCTAGATATATGTAAATAGGACAAAAACACACTTACAGGATTGGCAATAATTTTCTTTTCTTGAGCATCTGATACTTGAAAATAACTGAAATCCATGATGACATCTTGGTACTTTTGAAGAGCTTCTTTGCTGTCTAACCTATATTTTGCATTTAATTTTAATTCATCATAACATTCCGAGTGTAATTCCCATAGGGTAAGGCGCGGGGTTATACGCCCAGATTTAATAATTTTAATAAGTAATTGAGACTTGTAAAAATATTTATTTTTGTTTATTACGAATATAAAGCAAATAATGCAAGAATTAGGTAATAATTAAGTAATAGACTTACAGATAAGCGGTAGGTTTATGATCCTTAAGCCTTAATATCTCAGCAACTATGGCGTTTCCATGAGAGACGAGTTTTAATAAGTTTTGAGCGCAGAGATTATCTTCCGACATAAACACCTTCATTGTTCTTAATCAAATCCCAACCTTGTTGAAAATATTGTGGACAGACAAGACAAAAAAGTGAGTCAATACAATACAACAACTATTAAGGTCAACAAAACAAGTCATTGATCACATTTGTATATCAATGCCAATGGATAACATGTATTGATTGATGTTTTTCTTTCCGAAAAACATTATTTTTTTGACTGACGTCCTGACGTTGACGTCAAAGTCAGTCACAGTCACAGAGTACATTAGACTGGAAGTCACAGACGTCACAGTTCTACCACAGAGACAGACAGACGCTCTGTGCCACAGACTACAATATGGAAAAAAAGGGATGTTGAGTGGTACCTACTGCTTTCCGAAATTCCATTTGCTTTTTACGGACTATTCAGCTCCATTCAGGTTTTGTCCATAGAAAATAGAAATCAACAGATTTGTATGAGAAGCGTACGCGTCTAGTCATACAAAGCTGGTGTTTTCAATGGACAAAAGTTGAATCAAGCCAAATAAGTGTAAGTATTGTGTAATTTCATTATTTGGGCTGGTCTTGTGGGACCACAGATAATATACCACTGTGGGGTAGAATTCCGTCCGTAACGTAACAAATTTTAGTCGATTTATTATTTTTAGAAGTTACATGACTTTGATAAAATATGAGAAGCCCCTTCCAGGTCAAAAGGCATCTTTCCCTCAGAGAACTTCCAATGATTTCAGATGCAGGTCTTGAAAGTGTTCTTTAACTTTTGTAATTATTATGATCATACAATACAACTACCAGCGCTTTATCGAATACTATTTTGACAGATCGAACTCGAAGTGTAAGGGGAATGACACGATGATGGTGCCACCACCAATGGCACCAATTACAGCTTGGCAAAAAAGAGTGTGGAATAAATGAGGTCGCTAGTATCGCGCATGTGGCCACCCTGAATAGTACGACTTAACAGGTTTGATACTAGTTATTTTTTCCCAAAGCTAAGTGGGTGGTTCTGTCTGTCGGATGCTACGCAAACACCATGGAAGGCTTCAATGTCCAGTACTAACACTATTAATAGTGGGCAAATGTATACGAAGCTTATGAAGTATGTAAGAATGCATATGCATATGCTACGATTCTTACATACTTCTTTTGCTGCGTATGCGCTCTCTAGTTTCTGCCTACCAGCGTGGGAAAGAGGCGTGAGTTAATATACCTATGTATGTTATAGTGGGCACTGAAGCCTTGCACGAAAGTGATGCATTAGGTATACACAGACAGATAATAATCATGCCCTCGAGAGCAGTCTAACCGATAGTTTGTTTACAGGGATAAGATAATGAAAGAACACGTTTTTTTTAGTTTTATTTTAATACCAAAAATTTAATCAGACGAATCGAACACACTACCATCAAATATTCGGATCCCGGAAAAGCTCAAATGTTGGCTAGAGCTTCCTGCAACTTCTGAAACACTAGTATTTTCTAATTCTGATAAATCACTGCTACTGTCATCTGTGAGATTTATTACTGTCATGATATTATTTTTCTATTTTCATTACAATATCCTTGCACGATTTTTTCCAATCTTAGTAATGTTTGCAAATGCTTGTTCAGCAACCACCTTTAAAAACAAAAAATAATCATAAACAATGGTTCTAACATAGCAAATTTAAATATGTATAAACTAGGCTACATACCTTTGTATCAATGGATCCAACATTGATTGAAGCAATTTAATGTTTTGCAATGCCCCATATTAATTCAATTAGATTCACGTCACAATGATAAGGTGATAACTTTCTTCAAAGCGACCTTTGAAGTTTTCCCGGTGTTTAAAAATATCTTATTTTTTACCTTCCTTATACATTTTTCTTACTGTGTTGACAGATTTACCTTAAACAAAAAGATACGGTACCTACTTTATTATTAATTCCCTATTCTTTATCTTCAAGTATCAAATATGGGTATACGAGGCTCTTCAAACTACAAAACATAACCTTAAATTTCCACTTTTGTAAACAAGACAAATAGCTACATAAATCTGTATATCAACAAAACTACGCATTGAATACATTTAGAAAAACTTATTTAATGTACAATGATTTAATAAGGGTAGATAAATACCTGTCCTAGCGGCAGTTCTTCGATAAACATTCCCGATATCGGACAAAACTTGTCCTGCTTCAGATTTGGCCAAACACCACAAAAAGACGAGGTAAATCACTCCTCTGATACAACTACGAATGGTTTTATTAACTTTTAATCGTTAATTTTGCAACGAAACTTAATAATTTTGTTAAATCTATGAAAAACTACGAGGATTTACGCACTTTTGACACATGATGTACTAGTACTAGACAAATAAATCAATGTTGCCACAATCATCCACTTTTAGTTTCAACTGTCACCGCGTCAGACTCTTTTTTGCCAAGCTGTACCAATCAGACATCAGTTCAGTGCGTACCGCTGCTTGTAGTGGTCATGTCAAAATAAAATATTTATTAATAAATAAATATTCAAGGAAACTTAACGGGGGCAGGGTCAAAGTGCGATAAGTCTCAATTGATGTTTATATTAATTTTAGTGGTTTGCAGTTTTTAACAAGTAAAAATGGCCCCCTCATTATTTAGTTACGAAACCTTAGTGCACGCTATTGCCGGAGCTACGGTACGTACTTATTGTCTGATTATGACTAATTTCTAAAACGCATGAGTTGGAAATAATACAAAATTAAGTCAGGTAACCTTTATATTAGAACATGCGGAATCATTACATCTCTTTTATTGATCGTTTCAGGGCAGCGTTGTCGGTATGGCTGTATTTTACCCATTGGACACATTAAGATCGAGAATACAAGGTAATTCAAACAATTATTATAAACTGATATTGAAAGAACCGGCGATGAGCGAGTAGAACTATCTATTTAAACAAAGGTTCTGTACCTTTGTAAGAAAATATATTTCCATTTTATCAAAGTCTGATTTTGAATTTGCTAACTGCGAAAGGGTTTTCGTTGCTCTGTTCCTGCACACCCTTTTTCAAAATAATTATGTAGACGTCCAGTCTAACCGGATACAGCTGAAGATGTTACTTGATAATGAATATTTACGGGATTTCGACTACTCGTAACGACCATGCATTAAAGGTCCAGGTGGCAACCGGGACGACAGCATAACGTGGTTTCCGAGGCTCAGAGGGGTCTCATTAAGAAATGGATGAATTACCAATTCATAGACTGACCTCGGCAAGAGTACCTCCGACCTACCCCTGTGGCGGTTATTATTTACAGTAAAAATATATGATTTATAATGCGCAACTAAAGCCCTTTCATATACCTAATGAGCCTAGTTATACCAATTTAAAATTTTGACCCCACCATTTAGGCTAGGCTTAGAATATTTTACTAAAATAAAAATTGATTACGTTTATTCCAAATTAGAAGTCGATATCGATGTCCTTTAATAAGTAGCTTTGAGCCTTTGATAGATAGAAAGACGAAGCGGTTACTTTCTTAACATTTTGGTACTGAACCATTACAAATTAAATAACTATTTTGTGTTGCATAAAATTTAGTGAGATACAAACTATTACCCATACTACCTCATTTGGAAAGGTGTTATAGGTTTGACGGCTTTGTCGTGCTGTAGCACTAGCATCTGTATATCCGTGGGATAGTTAAATCAGTATAATGGTTAGATTGTCTGGGCATCATCCATGCGGCCCATGCCATAGAATCCAGGAAAGTCATGGACACCCACATTCGCATACTCTCCGACAGTGCGTCAGTACTTCAATCCCTTGAGAAAAACTACATCACCTCGGGACTAATACTAGAATGCCACAACGCACTAGAGCGTATCACAACACTACACCACAACACGGTAACACTACAGTGGATAAAAGGACACAGTGGATCACTAGGTAACGATGCAGTGGACGAATTGGCCAGGAGGGGATCTGATACCGTGGCCATCGGGCCCGTAGTGCCCATTCCCTTCAACCAACTACGCGGATGGCTGCAAGAATTTACCCACACACAAGCAGAAAGATGGTGGTCCTCGTCCCCGGGCTGCAGACAGTTAAAGGAGGCTATGCCTACCCTGGACAGGAAACTCACCAAGCGCCTTCTGCGCTTGGACAGAGTTAGCTTGCGCCTGGTGACCGGGACCATCACAGGACACTGCCTACTGAACAAACACCTCCACACTATAGGCGTAACGGACAGTCCTCTGTGCAGAGCATGTATGGAGGAGGAGGAAACGGTGGCGCACGTGCTCCTTGAGTGCACGGGTGTCGCCGAGATACGGAAGAGGACTCTCGGTTCACCGGAACTCTTCGCAGACGCACTGAAATACTTGGGAGGCTTAATCTGCTTCTGGAAGGAGGTGGGCAGGTTGGAGTAATCCCTCAACAAAACGGCCGCCATGGCTCACACACAATGGTCCTAACATGGATTAAGTGCGGAAACCAAATCCCGATAGATAGATAGATGGTTAGATTTTTCATGAATATAGTTACGCCATTTTGAATCCCTTTTCCGACCGTACAGAATATGAGAATACATTAGCAATAGCAACACAATAAATAAAATAAATGTTATTCCACAACTTTAAGGGTAATTTATTTTCGTTACACTCGTCCGTAGGACTTAGAATTTGGTACGCTATATTTGTACTCTCTGTAATAATTTGGTAACCTTCTCTCCAACAACTTGCATAGTTTTTTTTACCGATCACTGCGTCTATTTATATCTTTAATTCCAGCCGCTATACTTTGATAATTATTTAAGAACCCTCAGTTTCCAATTTTGCACCCAACTCTATACAAATTTTCTCATTCCTGAATAAATGAGCAAAATTGAAAATAAAACCAAACTTTTTTGCACCGTTTCACGACGGCAGTCTGCTATTTTTTCTTGTACCTATGTTTTGTTATACGCACTTCGAGTCAGTGGGAAATGTATCATCTGGTTTTTAACTTGTGCATACTATGCAGCTTTTCCTTTAAATAAAGTTGCCGTTTACCTGATCTTAGTCGGAAATCCCGTAATCCGTCTCGCGTTGAAAACTGGATTTAAATTTTTTGACAATTATGTTTAAGCAACAGATAAAGTCGATAGATGATCCCATATTGCTAAGACTGGCTCGGGGAGCCTCGGGGCTGATGCAAGCAAGTGTGCTTGCATCAGCCCCGAGGCTCCCCGAGCTCTGAACTAAATCACTAAAATCAAAGAAAGGACTTGATCATCAGTGGATGATCAAGTCCTTTCTTTTTATTCTGAACAGAGTTAAAAGAAGGAGGTTTTCAGTTTGACCCATAAGCTGTTTTGTTTTTAAGACTACGAGGTATATCTACTATTGGTGCTCGAATTTCGAGTTTCTTCTACGACTTTTTATGAACTAACAATAACTTACATAATTCTATTTTGTTTACAGTTGAAGATTCCAATAAACTACAAGGATCATCATTTGAGCTGCTCATGAAGTTGGCGAGTGAAGAAGGCCTGGAGTCTTTATATCGTGGCTTGGCACCTGTTTTACAGTCTCTCTCCGTGTCGAATTTTGTTTATTTTTATACATTCCATGGTTTAAGAAAAATGTCGACAAAAGATACGTCTGCGTTAAAAGACTTGATGTTTGGTTTGATTGCTGGCAGTATAAATGTTCTTCTCACTTCGCCGTTATGGGTCGTCAATACTAGAATGAAGCTAGAAAAGACTTCCTACAATAGTTTGACAGCAGGACTTATAGATCTTTTTAAAAAGGAAGGGGCCAAGGGACTTTGGTCTGGAACAGTGCCCTCTTTATTGCTGGTCTCAAATCCAGCAATCCAGTTCATGGTTTATGAATCTTTAAAAAGGCATCTTGTATCCAAAGGTCTGTTTGACACCTTTACGGCATTTCTTGTAGGTGCTGTCGCAAAAGCAGTGGCCACAACGTTAACTTATCCACTTCAATTGGTACAATCGAGGCTTCGCGCTGGCGCTAGTTTAAAACCTCTATTTAGAGATGTGAAATCAAAGCCTTTACTAGCATTCCGTGGATTAGAAGCTAAATTAATGCAAACTATTATGACAGCTGCTCTTATGTTTATTATTTACGAAAAGCTTGTCAGATTGGTACTAGCTATAATGCGAGTGAGAATGGCTAGACGTTGAACGTTAACTGAGATCATAACACTGTGAGAATTTGATTACAAATAGGTACATCAACAAATTTAAAACTGGTTTCGTTAGATTATTGCAAAGTTACGAAAAAACAAGGTCGCGTCTTTAGGCATCATTGGGGTTTAATAAAAATACAGCAATCAAGGTTAATAAACCTAAATAGGCGAATGATTTGTTATTAAAAACAATACTAATGTAACTGTCATAGTAGGTATGGTTAATTCGATAGTCAAGATGTGGCAATTTATAAAACTTTGCTTACGCAAATAGCACCAAGCTATATTTGGATTTCCCATTTTTGGAGCTACTTAAATAAAATGATTAGCAAGTATAGCTTATGTAGTTACACATGATTATCATGTAGGTATTTAAGCATAATAAATACCTGCGTAGATCAAACGACCTTGACTGTCATAACGCAAGTGTGTTAAGTCGAGGTTATTAGGAATACCATTTGTATGTATAAATTCTAGTTCAAAATGAACTGTCAATATCTATCATTGTTCCCTTGAATGAACAATACTATGAAGGTCACAAAAATCTTGAAGGGGACTAAGATGGCAAATATTTTGTGCTCTCTAACTCTATATGTATATATTAGGTAGTGGGGAACATACTGATTACATCAACTTCTTTTTACCCCCTGACATGTGTGATATAATATTAAATATACTTGTTTTAAGGGCTTTTGTAAGCTCCTATTATTGCACTGACGATGACGCTCCCTTATTGCACTATTTTGACTATACAGCGCGTTGCTTGGACATTAATGTGGATACAGTTACGAGCACAAGTAGGTACCTTGCATTAAGCATGAAAAGCGGTTTTCGCAAAATGAAAAAGTTTAAGATAATCAGAATAATTGATTTCGATAATACTATTAAGGTCTAATCACGTCGAAGGTATTTATAGTCCTTTTAATGAGAATAAAATTGATATCTTGTTTATAAATTTGACCACGTTGTTGTCCGAAGTCCTGTATTTATGTAAGCTGTTTGAGAGGTTTTTTTATGAGGTGTGAATGAAGACACGGCTTATGAGGCAATATATTAGTTCAATAAACCATACATCACTTGCGTCATTGTGTGACGTAATGATGATTTTTGGTCAGTACTTTTATGTATATTTTTAATGGTGTAAGATAAACTAAGATGGTTTTAAAGGAGGTGACGGATTAAAACGTTTTGTATTTATTGTTTTGTTAATAAAAACGAGTTGTTTTTTAAAAAGCGTTTTATTATTTCATCAGTAATCATTACATTAGTTTACGGCATGTTCCAATCGAGCCAGCTTCATGTCTTCGGAAATCCTTATCACTACTTTAGTGTACTCCTTGACTAGGCTATCTAATTCGTTATAAACCTGAAACAACGATAATATTGTAGCAGTGAGGCAACATAAATAATTATTTTAAATTTAAACAGTTCTTTTATATTAGAAATCATGGATTACTGCACAACCAAAGTAATGAATGTATTAACAGTTCTTAATAAATGGTAGTCTTAAATAACTACTTTACACATTACCTTTACCAGACTGACGACTCGTTTCGTTTTTATTACAATGCTTTCTTGATAATATGTAATGTGGCATTGTTTGTTAGTTGACAACACATCAATCGCAGTTGGTGGGGTCATGCATAAATGGTGCTAGTGGATGAATGAAGAAAATCGTCCATAATGAGCAAAATAGTCGAAGAGAGTCGAAAAAAGTGCATATTTGAATGATTAGGCACTGCCTAATCTTTAATATTTATGATAATCCGCAGAGGTGATAGTAAAATATATTGTAATAAATGTCATTATTTCCGGTCAATGTTCAACATTATTTGTGAATGTATGAATTTTGCACATTAACGCTATAGTGATACTGTAAATAGACTGGCCTTGGCTCTTATCTTATCGATAACAATTGAATGGGACCCAGCATTTCTCTCACCAATTAGTAAAGTTATAGAATTGATTTTACTCATTGCAAGAATAGGTTGTTGGCGCTGGGGATAGATAACAGTAGTAGTGACTAGGTACCTGCTGCACATAAGGGTCACTGGTGTGGTGCGCCAGCTCGGCGAGCAGCAAGTCAGCCAGCGCGAGCGGCGCGGCGCGCGGCGCAGCGGGCGAGTGCGGCAGCAGCACGTGCAGCGCGCGGCGCAGCGCGGTGCAGCACAGCGTGCCCGCGTCGGCCGCGCTACAGTAGTAGGTATTATACAACTAGGTACCTGCTGCACATAAGGGTCACTGGTGTGGTGCGCCAGCTCGGCGAGCAGCAAGTCAGCCAGCGCGAGCGGCGCGGCGCGCGGCGCAGCGGGCGAGTGCGGCAGCAGCACGTGCAGCGCGCGGCGCAGCGCGGTGCAGCACAGCGTGCCCGCGTCGGCCGCGCTACAGTAGTAGGTATTATACAACTAGGTACCTGCTGCACATAAGGGTCACTGGTGTGGTGCGCCAGCTCGGCGAGCAGCAAGTCAGCCAGCGCGAGCGGCGCGGCGCGCGGCGCAGCGGGCGAGTGCGGCAGCAGCACGTGCAGCGCGCGGCGCAGCGCGGTGCAGCACAGCGTGCCCGCGTCGGCCGCGCTACAGTAGTAGGTATTATACAATTAGGTACCTGCTGCACATAAGGGTCACTGGTGTGGTGCGCCAGCTCGGCGAGCAGCAAGTCAGCCAGCGCGAGCGGCGCGGCGCGCGGCGCAGCGGGCGAGTGCGGCAGCAGCACGTGCAGCGCGCGGCGCAGCGCGGTGCAGCACAGCGTGCCCGCGTCGGCCGCGCTACAGTAGTAGGTATTATACAACTAGGTACCTGCTGCACATAAGGGTCACTGGTGTGGTGCGCCAGCTCGGCGAGCAGCAAGTCAGCCAGCGCGAGCGGCGCGGCGCGCGGCGCAGCGGGCGAGTGCGGCAGCAGCACGTGCAGCGCGCGGCGCAGCGCGGTGCAGCACAGCGTGCCCGCGTCGGCCGCGCGCCCGCCTCGTAGGAGCGCGCGAACCAACCCTGCACCGTCCGCCTCCTGCAAGTGAGTGATGTACTATACTCTAGCTAGAGCTTCATTCGGGTATAGTAACTATCATCTGTCGCGGACTGTCTAGCAGTCATAAGCGCAAAGCTGCCTAACATAGATTGAATTCTCAACAATTTCTCAGAACCAGGCAGAAGTCTAGGTTTGTGCCCAATTGACTCGACATGAACTTCGGTCAGGGCGATCAAACTTAGAGAAAACATAACTGACAATATGTACCTACGCTTTCAGGGAATATAGCAGTAATAGAACTTAAATCAAGTAAAAAGCTAATACATACCATGTATCTTTGAAGAAACCAATGCGGTAGAAACTGGCCAGTACTTATAGCCCTCTTTAGGACTGCGAGTAGTGTTTCCGGGTCGGCGTCTTTCAATTTTGGGTACAATGCATCAAAATCTATATTATCCCCTCCTACAATAAGAAATGACAGTATATTATAATAATAATAAATATGCTAATATAATAATATGTACTTATTTATTTAGGTCGCCTTTTGACGCTATTTTAATAACCCAGTAAACTTACTAAGTAATGCTTGTTGTATGGGGTCCAACGAGTCAGGATCTTCTTCCCGAAGTTCTGCAGCCAGTTCGTCAGGTCCGATAACCTGTGGATAGTAAAATAAAATATTTAGCTTCTGCATCTTCTTCTTCTATCTATCTTCAATAGTATAAAAATGAATCGCTGAATATGTGGCTAAGCGCAAACCTCGAGAACAACTGAACCAACTTCACTAACTCTTTTTTTTTAATATTCTTAGAAGTACGAAGATAGTTTTTACGCAGAGAAAAAAATAAAAAATATACCTGAAATAGTTTAAAAACAATACTTCCATACAAACAATTCGTAATAATACTTAAAAGTCAATTTTAACTTTAATACCATACCATAAAGTTCAAGTGTTAGTGAAGCAGTTCCGCGGGAAGGCAAAACAATTGTGTGACGTAAGTCTTATATAAAAATCAAGAACGGCTGGGCTAAAAAGGTGAGTAAAAATGAAAAAAATGCTTAGACTATAGTAAAAACAACAATTTTGCTTTCCCTTAGACTATTCCTACCTGTCAAACATTTGATGTTCGTCCCGTTGTCGGTGCGGTATACTCCTCTCAAATTTATTTTATTTTAACAAGTACAGTGACAGACTACAGATTAAAAACAATTCATCAAAGCCATTACAACATACATTATGTGAATCTGAGGTCCAATTATTACAGTCCACAGCGTTAATTAAAGAACGTATTTAAATAAGAATTTCGAATCGACAACATATACATATGTAAAATATTGCGATTATTGCGTATTTAGATTTAAAAAATTTTAAAACCCCCATCGCAAAAAAGTAAAACATTTAAAAAGTTAAAAAATAACACTTTAGCCATGAAATTTTACTTCGCGTCGGGGTACCGCTTGAGTAAGGAATGTTCCTAGTACTTGTAGGTATGTAGGTACTTATTTTAACGGTACCCCGACGTTACGTAAAATTTCATGGCTAAAGTGTTATTTTTAACTTTAAATGTTTTACTTTTTTTGCGATGGGGGTTTTTCAATTTTTTTTTTTTTTTTTATTTTAAAATTTTTTAACGCATTAATTTTGTTTTATAGAGTTTACAGTTATGAGATTTTTTCAGTGCATTGTGTATAGAGTCAAATGCTGGTTAAAACGAATCCAAACACGACATTTCTGCTATTATTTTGTCAAGAGTCTACCTACTGGTGTGCTGGATAGCCTGGCTGCAGCATCAGCTCATCCTGTTGCCGTCAGTGCATTGTGTTTAGAATCAAATGCTGGTTGAAATGAATCCAAACACGACATATCTGCTATTATTTTGTCAAAAGTCTACCTACTGGTGTGCTGGATAGCCTGGCTGCAGCATCAGCTCATCCTGTTGCCATCAAAGCATTGTGTGCAGCATCTAATGCTGGTTGAAATGAATCTAAACACGCCATATCTGCTATTATTTTGTCAAGAGTCTACCTACTGGTGTGCCGGATAGCCTGGCTGCAGCATCAGCTCATCCAGTTGCCATCAGTGCACTGTGTGCAGAATCAAATGCAGGTTAAAATGAATCCAAACATGACATATCTGCTGTTATTTTTCCAAGAGTGTATTAGTCTGCTAGATATCCTGGCTGCATCAGACCAAATACACCACAATGTTGCTTATTATTATTACACACATGGGTGTTAGAAATTTTAAGACACACATATGTTTGTAAGTAAAGTTAATACCCATAGACGTCTAAAATAGCAACGGTAGCTAACACAAAAGAGCTGATAACCTTGAAACGGCTGAACCGATTTTGATGAATTATGTCTAAGAACCATCGCAAGAAACCCTGCTTTCAAATAAAAAAAAACGCATCTAAATCGGTTCACCTGTTTGGGCGCTACGGTGCCACAGACAGACAGACAGACAGACACACACACATAGCGGTGAAACTTATAACACCCCTCTTTTTGCGTCGGGGGTTAAAAAATACGAAAAGTTAAATATCACCATGACAACGGATCAACATAATTATGTTTGGTGGTCCATTTAAGCGCACGTTCTGAAAGGAGGAGGGGAGATCTAGCCCAAGAACCAGTAACAACATGCGATATACCATTAGAAAGGTTTTTCTACGTATTGAAATACGTTGTTTAAGTCCCATGTAATAGGGGGCGAGCCTATTGCCATCAATCGGGCACAAATCCAGACTCCGGGCTGCTACTGAGAAATCCCAGATGGAAAAACACTTTGCCCGACCCGGGGATCGAACCCGGGACCTCATGCTCAGCAGTAGCGCTTGCGACCACTAGACCAACGAGGCTGGCGAAATGTGGGTGTACTACCAGGTACACCTCTGCCTAGCCCTTCGGGGATTACAGGCGTGACGTTATGTTATGTGTGAAATACGTTGTTTGTATACATTGTTCTGGCGGGAAGTTCCTATCGCTGTGTGGAATTGTTATTGCACAATAAAAGAGTTATTGCACAATAAAGCCAGAAATACTTTTTTTTTGCAATTTATAAATGTGTTCATTTTATAACAGTTAGTTATGAAATGCAATCGCGTTCATCTGTGACTTTTTGTTCTAAAAGCTGGAACCGCGGAAGGCGCCCTTTGTCGGCAAGATCGAGCGTTAGGTTCATTTTATTATTATTATATTATTATTATTTTTATATTATGCATTTCATTAAATCATTTATACAATATGACTGACAACAATGTTAATAGAAGAATCGCGTTTGTGGCGATCGATGCAAATCAACAGTTAGATTACTTTCCTCGTTTAGCTGAAACTGATTTAAAGCTTTTCACCTTAGGATCATATATAAGCTTAAACTATCCAAATCATATTGTGCAGAGCATTTGAATAATGGCTTATATACAAATGATTTAATTGGGGATTTTCAACGGTACAATATGCCTCAAAATGCCTGGTTGTTAAGAGGTCGTATACAGTCTCATCATATAAGGGCAAAAATATATCTACATTATCTTTTGACTATATAAAAACAGCTTTATCCCCTAAGAGTGTTCTCTATTTTTCTCACCTTTTGCGAGACAATAAAAAAGGAAGGCTACTAAAAACAGCGTTTTATTATACTAAATTAAATTAAAAGTGAAAATTGATGTTTGACATATTAGTCCAGTTGTGGAAAGGAAAACTTATTTTTTTTTTTGCCTTCAAATATTAGTTGACCTATTATTACGAAATTAGACTTTAAAACCATTGCAATAAGAACTAAGAAAAGTAAAAATATTACAACCCAGCGAGGTAAAATGAGATTCAGACTAACATTACACCGCGGCTTTAATGACTTGCTTTACGTAAAAACAGCGGTTTATTATACAAAACTAAATTAAAAGTGAAAATTGGTGTTTGAGACATTAGTCCAGCTGTGGAAAGGAAAACATATATTTTTTTCTTCTAATTTGATACATTTTTATAAAATCTTTGCGCACGTCACAATCGTTGCACATGCACTAGATGTCGGGTCGGCGTCAAAAATCTGTCTCGGTAAATATAAGCTCACTAGAGACGTAAGTTGTTATTTTGTTTAGTTTGCTTGAAACACGGCCAATGTCAACCCGTCCCACAATGCCGCAGTGTGTATTCAACAGTTGCAAAAATAATCCCCGAACACGTAATTATTCGGCCGGAGTATTTTACTTTCAGTAAGGACATGAAGAATAAGTTATATCTCAAGCTATAATTTAACAAATAATATCATTTTTTTTAACAAAATTACCGATTTTAAACCACCGCTACAAATGTTTGACCATTGCTCGCCAACATTTGCACAAACTTTTGTTTAACTGAACAGCAGATGCATGGAGTAGATTTGTACTGTAATCATTTTAATAATTTGTTACTACTACTTAAAAATTTGTTGGTTAAAATCGGTTAATGCTACTTTAGTTTGTTGGACTCTTATTAGGTACCTACTTAGCTTTTCTTTTTGATTTTTGCTTTCCTAGCAATCCATTTACGTGTGCAGAATGGATCTCGATTGTCGCCAGAGAAAGAAGAGGTTTTGTTTCGTTCATTATTGGCCACCTACTTTCGATACTGGAGTTATTTTTCACCTGTTGGTGTTTTTAAGAAGGTTTATTTTTTTGTAAAAAAGTTTTTATTTCGCCATTTTTAATTTCTTCGTGTGTCAAGAAAGTCTTTCAAAACTTCAAAGAATCATTGAAATCGCTAAAGAAGTTCTATCTAAACAGTAATCTGTATATCTCTGCCGGGCCCCTTTTAAAATAGACAGGCGTAATGTTATGTTATGGAAATATAAGAACTCTGCATAAACATCTCAATGTAGTAATCGCGAACAATTTGCTGTTATGTCTTGAAGAGTTCCGTCTTTTTCATCAGTTTTTTTTCACAAAATGTTACTTTCTAAATGAATATGCTTGATTTGTTACTAAAAATATAAAAATCGGTACGTGTGTACATATATTTTTTGAAGAGTTCCCTCAATTCCTCAAGGGCCCTTCATTAGATATGAGTTTTTATACAAATGGGACCAGTATACCCTATCAAATAAAAAAAGAATTTTGAAAATCGTCTATAGGTAAATGATAGAGTACTGAGGTCAGAAAACAAAAAAAAAATACAACCGAATTGATAACCTTCTCCTTTTTTAGAAGTCGGTTAAAATAATTTGATTTCATTCAACGATTTTTAACCAGCTGCGCCCCGTGGTTTAACCCGTGTAAACCAGGAGTAGTTAAAAGCCTTAGCCTATGTGTTAATCCGGGATATAAGCTACTTACATACTAAATTTCATCCAAATCCGTTCATCCGTCTGAGCTTGAAGAAGTAACAAACATAAAAACACACACACACACACACTCACACTTAGAAAATTTTGCCTTTATAATATTAGTGTGAAAACTTCTAAATCGCATACAAAAGTAGGCGCATTCATTTTTTTGCGGGTTGATTATAATGAGCCAACCCGCAGACAATTAATAGCAATGTCTTAATAAAATAACTATTGTACTAATTTAGGCCTCCTATTTTTTTAAAATGGGTCTAATATAATTATTTGCTACCATATAAAACAAACCTTCGCTCGCATAAGAAATATATTAATAAATATGATTATACTGCAACTCTACGTCTCAATTCTTACTGTGTTCTGAGCATTGAAATGTCATACTAAGAACTGCGTCTAGTTCCAAAATACAGTAAAGACGAAATTGTGAACAAAACGTTTTTAACCTTATTTTCTAAGCCTTAAGTTTCATTAAGAATACATAATTTTGTACATATTGCTTTTATTTTTAAGTCACATTTCAAATTTATTCCTTTTACTTTTCTCCGACGACAGAAGGACTTAGGCATAAATATTTTGCAATTGTAATTAAACTTTATGCTTGAGTGTCAAGGTTTATAATGAACTGAACTTGATAACATTATAAAACATTTTTCTATATTCGTAGTAAGAAATGCAATTGTTTATGCGTGTGTAAACGTGGATACTTTAGCGAGGTATTTTTGTTTCTGATCTTGTATCTAGTGCTATTATTGATCGAAGCATCTACCTGACCTTTTACCATGGCGGGCTGAAAGCCGGCGGCAAACCCGGCGGCATGTGTGGATACGCCATTACTCGCGGCTTTTCTTTAATTTCAAATGTGTTCCATTCAGCTTGTCGTGGCCAGCTCGGTTTTAGAATAAATTATAAGCTTCGATTATCAAGTATGTTCGACGCGGAGCCGGCTCCGGCCTTCAAATATTAGTTGATCTATAATTACGAAATTAGACTTTAAGGCCATTGCAATAAGAACTATTAAAAGTAAAAATATTACAACCCAGCGGGGTATAATGAGATTCAGACCAACATTTCACCCCGGCTAAAGCCAAGGGCTTTAATGACTTGCTTTACGTAAGGTTTGCATGATATGTAATTTGGCATTGTCGAGCAGGTGGTGTGAAAAAATCTTTATGTCGACTTGACAAATCATGAAATTTGGCAAGAACCATTGACAATGTCGTACAAGGCAAAAAAAACGGTAAAGTCGTATGAAATGACTGTATCAGCATAAGCCAAGTCAGAGGCCCATGGGCGGCATTAAAACTCTGACACCAGGTTAGTAACTAACCACACGATAATAAGAAGAAGGAGCATAAGCAAAAACTGATTTTCAATTAATTTCACAATTAACACTTCGGTTTATGGTGCAGTCGGTGGGGTCGGTGCGGAGCAGAGCGCACCGCGCCGCGCGTTCTTACATTGATAATGTCCCTAAATAAATAAATAAATGTAACTGTAGGTGTAGCATGCTATACCTGCAGATGTTTCCCGGCAGCAGCGGGTCTAGCTAGAAAGGCGTGGTCGGGCTGCGCGAGCCGCAGGCACGTGAGCGCCGCGCCCAGGCAGCGCCGCCGCACGCGCGCCGCGCCGCCCGCTCGCTCTGCTCCGCACCGCGCCGCGCGCTCGTACATTGATAATGTAACTGTAGGTGTAGCATGCTATACCTGCAGATGTTTCCCGGCAGCAGCGGGTCTAGCTAGAAAGGCGTGGTCGGGCTGCGCGAGCCGCAGGCACGTGAGCGCCGCGCCCAGGCAGCGCCGCCGCACGCGCGCCGCGCCGCCCGCTCGCTCTGCTCCGCACCGCGCCGCGCGCTCGTACATTGATAATGTAACTGTAGGTGTAGCATGCTATACCTGCAGATGTTTCCCGGCAGCAGCGGGTCTAGCTAGAAAGGCGTGGTCGGGCTGCGCGAGCCGCAGGCACGTGAGCGCCGCGCCCAGGCAGCGCCGCCGCACGCGCGCCGCGCCGCCCGCTCGCTCTGCTCCGCACCGCGCCGCGCGCTCGTACATTGATAATGTAACTGTAGGTGTAGCATGCTATACCTGCAGATGTTTCCCGGCAGCAGCGGGTCTAGCTAGAAAGGCGTGGTCGGGCTGCGCGAGCCGCAGGCACGTGAGCGCCGCGCCCAGGCAGCGCCGCCGCACGCGCGCCGCGCCGCCCGCTCGCTCTGCTCCGCACCGCGCCGCGCGCTCGTACATTGATAATGTAACTGTAGGTGTAGCATGCTATACCTGCAGATGTTTCCCGGCAGCAGCGGGTCTAGCTAGAAAGGCGTGGTCGGGCTGCGCGAGCCGCAGGCACGTGAGCGCCGCGCCCAGGCAGCGCCGCCGCACGCGCGCCGCGCCGCCCGCTCGCTCTGCTCCGCACCGCGCCGCGCGCTCGTACATTGATAATGTAACTGTAGGTGTAGCATGCTATACCTGCAGATGTTTCCCGGCAGCAGCGGGTCTAGCTAGAAAGGCGTGGTCGGGCTGCGCGAGCCGCAGGCACGTGAGCGCCGCGCCCAGGCAGCGCCGCCGCACGCGCGCCGCGCCGCCCGCTCGCTCTGCTCCGCACCGCGCCGCGCGCTCGTACATTGATAATGTAACTGTAGGTGTAGCATGCTATACCTGCAGATGTTTCCCGGCAGCAGCGGGTCTAGCTAGAAAGGCGTGGTCGGGCTGCGCGAGCCGCAGGCACGTGAGCGCCGCGCCCAGGCAGCGCCGCCGCACGCGCGCCGCGCCGCCCGCTCGCTCTGCTCCGCACCGCGCCGCGCGCTCGTACATTGATAATGTAACTGTAGGTGTAGCATGCTATACCTGCAGATGTTTCCCGGCAGCAGCGGGTCTAGCTAGAAAGGCGTGGTCGGGCTGCGCGAGCCGCAGGCACGTGAGCGCCGCGCCCAGGCAGCGCCGCCGCACGCGCGCCGCGCCGCCCGCTCGCTCTGCTCCGCACCGCGCCGCGCGCTCGTACATTGATAATGTAACTGTAGGTGTAGCATGCTATACCTGCAGATGTTTCCCGGCAGCAGCGGGTCTAGCTAGAAAGGCGTGGTCGGGCTGCGCGAGCCGCAGGCACGTGAGCGCCGCGCCCAGGCAGCGCCGCCGCACGCGCGCCGCGCCGCCCGCTCGCTCTGCTCCGCACCGCGCCGCGCGCTCGTACATTGATAATGTAACTGTAGGTGTAGCATGCTATACCTGCAGATGTTTCCCGGCAGCAGCGGGTCTAGCTAGAAAGGCGTGGTCGGGCTGCGCGAGCCGCAGGCACGTGAGCGCCGCGCCCAGGCAGCGCCGCCGCACGCGCGCCGCGCCGCCCGCTCGCTCTGCTCCGCACCGCGCCGCGCGCTCGTACATTGATAATGTAACTGTAGGTGTAGCATGCTATACCTGCAGATGTTTCCCGGCAGCAGCGGGTCTAGCTAGAAAGGCGTGGTCGGGCTGCGCGAGCCGCAGGCACGTGAGCGCCGCGCCCAGGCAGCGCCGCCGCACGCGCGCCGCGCCGCCCGCTCGCTCTGCTCCGCACCGCGCCGCGCGCTCGTACATTGATAATGTAACTGTAGGTGTAGCATGCTATACCTGCAGATGTTTCCCGGCAGCAGCGGGTCTAGCTAGAAAGGCGTGGTCGGGCTGCGCGAGCCGCAGGCACGTGAGCGCCGCGCCCAGGCAGCGCCGCCGCACGCGCGCCGCGCCGCCCGCTCGCTCTGCTCCGCACCGCGCCGCGCGCTCGTACATTGATAATGTAACTGTAGGTGTAGCATGCTATACCTGCAGATGTTTCCCGGCAGCAGCGGGTCTAGCTAGAAAGGCGTGGTCGGGCTGCGCGAGCCGCAGGCACGTGAGCGCCGCGCCCAGGCAGCGCCGCCGCACGCGCGCCGCGCCGCCCGCTCGCTCTGCTCCGCACCGCGCCGCGCGCTCGTACATTGATAATGTAACTGTAGGTGTAGCATGCTATACCTGCAGATGTTTCCCGGCAGCAGCGGGTCTAGCTAGAAAGGCGTGGTCGGGCTGCGCGAGCCGCAGGCACGTGAGCGCCGCGCCCAGGCAGCGCCGCCGCACGCGCGCCGCGCCGCCCGCTCGCTCTGCTCCGCACCGCGCCGCGCGCTCGTACATTACCGCAGCCGCTGCAAGTAAACCAGACAACCAGACAATAAATAAAAAAAACGAATTTCAATTTTTCAGTACAAATCGGCAATTTCATACTTTAACCCCTAATATTTCGGGATCCCTTCTTTTCGCATAATATTCTTTTTCGTCGTATACTTTGGCATATCGATTTTGTTATAATTGGTTTTGCCATAATAGGGAATATCCATGTAATTTAATTTTTTTCCGAATCTTTAATGGCAGAATACATGAACTAAATCATTATTTTACTTTTTAATAGCGTCATAATTATTTAAAATTACAAATTAAAGTGCGGATTAAGCGACGGAAATTCAAAATTGTAAAACTCATCACTATTGGTTAAAACGATACGTGACGTCAAATACTACAACAAGTTACGCCTACATTACATACATTAAGTATTGGAATAGACTTTTATTGGAAAACATAATTATTGCGGTGTGATAATGTTTTTTGCATTCGGGTACAAGCAATACCCGTTTTTAAACTTTTTTTATGGTGAAAGGGTGAGAAGAACGAAAACACCTAAAGTAATAGTAATAGGATAATAATAAATGACGTCAACGAAATGGCGCGCGAAAATGGCGGCGTTTAAACGGCTCAAATTTTCTGAACTAGATTCTGCCCGCGACTCCGTACGCGGATCCTGTTGCTTATGAAAGCGACAACGGGGTCGTCAAAATCGAATATCTGAAACGTCTAATGTCGAATTCTAAAAGCCCGGGGACGGGAAAACAATGGGATGTGCGGGGCGATTTAAGACGTTCCAGATTTCTCATTTTTGTAAGTCAACAGGAAATGCCATCAGACTTGTCAACTTTTGCTAAGACATCATTGCTATGTATGTTATAGTGTCGCTGGGCTTTGGAGTTCCACAACAGGTGTTCCAGATCTTCAAATTTAGTCTCACAGCAGAAAACGCTCTTCACGTGGAATATTTTTTGCAATGACACCATTTTTATATCTCTTATACTTTAGGTGTTTCATTTTCCAAAGTAAATTATAATTATAGCCTATATGTCGCGTGACCACTTTCACGATCAGCGATCCAGTCGCGCATCATGTTCTCGACTTATCTCTAGAGACCTAGAAGTCGATGGGTATATACGCTGAAAACTCAAGCGTAATTCTCTTTTTAATACAGTTGCTCAAAAAGTGGCGTATTGCAGGGACATATAGCGTTCGGGATGTGGGTATTACATACTTGTGCTTTTTTTTACCTTTCCCGAACTCGTGCGTTCACTTTCCCAACTGTCAAAATAATGTCTATTAAAAAGATAAACCAATCATGAAGTTTTTACTAAAAAAGTTTAAATTTAAAAGTTTTTATGATTCATGCAAATACATATATTTCTAAAAAGAAGCTACTAATTTGTTTCAATATCATTTAATGATTTGATTGAACGAGTCAGGTTAGATTTCTCATTTCATTAAATTTCATTTTCATTTCATAACAATTAAAAAAATCTACTGAAGACTGTGGCTGTATGGGCATAGTTCCCTTTGCCTACCAAAATGGGTAAAGAAAAGAAAAATCTCTGCTTATATTCTACGGTTGGCGCCATTACTCAGAAAAATTCTTTGCGAGTTTTAGTTGTTTGTGTCACAAAATGATAATTCATCGGATTCAACTCCATCAACTAGCAAACGCCATTGTATGACAAATATACATGAACAATCATACGAAATTAACAATAGTTTGTCTCAAACAGTAAATATGCAACCTAAAACTTCCCCAGTTAGTATAAAAAACTGTACCAATTTCAATGTACCTATTTATGTGAATTATAACTTTTACAAGAAATACATTATTGGTTAGTTGAGTTTATTGTGTTTTTAGTATTTTATTAAATGTTTTCGCAACTGTATTAAAAATAGTCGTTCAGTACACGTGCAAAACCGTCATTGCAACTTGTTCCGACTGTCAACCCTCGCCTTCGGCTGCGCCTCGGCTCGGGTAGACATTTGTCGGAACTCTTTGCAATGACAACCTTTCCGCACTTGTAATGAAATATACTATTCTGTGAACGTCTCCAACTCGCGAGACAGTGCATGATGTTCAAGATCAGCTGTCAGTCGCCCATCATATTTTTCACTGATCTCTAGAGACCTGGATGTAGATGCGTAAATACGCTGAGAATGCAGGCGTGCTTCGCGATCCGAAGAAGTTTCCACGGAGTGAGCTGCAGCCTGATGTTCTCGAACAGCATCAAGTCTCTCCTAACGCTCTACGGTAGATTGTTGGGATCTTATGATCTTCAATCATTTAGCACCTTTGGAATATTGGGAAAGATTTGACCTCTTTCTAGGCATGGTTATAGTTTTATTGTGAAGATACCTGATCAATTAAAATCTAAGTGGCTGCTCCCCTGCGTTACCGGGTAGGCTACCGTGTCACGAAGACAAATGGAAAAGAAAATTAAACACTCAAATAACATTTAAAGCCCGAAGGCATATTTATTCGAAATTAGTGACAGATTTGATTTCCATATCAGATGTTTCTGATCTTCGATTTTTATAAGTAAAATAAAAATAAATAAATATTTCACAACTTTTCACACAACACCATTTAGTCCCAAGCTTGAGAGCTTGTGTTATGGGTACTAAACAGCTGATAGACATACTTATATATTTCTAAATACATACATATTATAGATAAATTACACCCAGACACAGAACAAATGATCATGCTCATCACACAAACATTTATCCTGGGTGGGAATGGAACCCACGACCTCCGGCATCCAACAGGAAAAGCCAACAGGAAAAGTATAAGTAAACTACTTTTGCTAAGACGTCAGTCGTATATCTGTTATGGTGTAGCAGGTCTCTTGGAGTTCCACAACAGGTGATCCAGGTGATATGATGGGGGATGAACTGCTTGCGTCCGTAGGAGTACTTGACTTTTGACCACCCTACACGTGTCCCCTGGGTAGTGCTAAACGAGCAGTAAATACGGTGGTAGGCCATAGCATTGGCTGCCGGCTTAAAGGTTACCACCCACCAGACAAAGTCATGCCGCCAAGCGATCCGTCGTGTTCCGGCATGTTGTCTGGTGAAGCCGTATGGTGGAGGATGGGTCTGAGCAGTTGTGTTGCGATGTGCGCCGGGTATGATGCACCAGTTGCTGTTGTGTCGGAGGTTTGATCGTGGAGGGTAGCGGGATCCGAAGCACGGTTCTCCGCTGGCCGACCGTAGATAGTTGGGGGCCCAAGTAGTGTGCCAGCCACACACGAAAGGCTGCCCCGCCATCTGCGAAAAATCCCAGGGTGGCTCCATCGTGCCGGTTGGCGACCGGGTGAGAGGACCCGATGGCGATCTCTGGGGGGTTCGGGCGTCCCCGCAGTCTCCAGATCAACCCTTCATTGGCGCAGCAGCTCTGGTTGTGTTGTTGGGTTTAACATCGCATCACCTCGCTCAACTGCCATCTTCCACCAACCCTATTCACTCCAAATAATTTATTTATGAAAGGTAAAAAGAAGAGTAAGTGTGTACAGCGGATGCACGTCCTCTCGTTTCATGTGCACCTCTCAAACATACGAGGACTGCACTCCAATCTCGATTCAGTCCACCACCACCTCGAGACTGACAAGCCACACCTACTTTTCTTGACGGAGACGCAGATCAGATGTCCGTCTGATGCGGCGTATCTCAACTACCCGGGATACTCATTGGAGCACCATTTCCTGCAGCGTGCCGGGGTCTGTGTATACGTCCGCAATGACATCTGCTGCCAGCGTCTCCGTCACCTTGAAGACCCCAGTTTCTCAACCTTATGGTTGCTGGTGGACACCGGTGTGGACAAAATTGTCTACACCTGTGTTTACCGGTCGCACAGCGGCGACCAGGAGACGTCTCGACTGTTTGGCCACCTCAGTGAGGCCGCCGATGAGGCTCTGCATCGGCACCCTGATGCGCAGTTTGTCGCTCTGGGGGATTTTAATGCCAGCCACCAAGACTGGCTTTTCCCATACCAGAGGACCGACCACGCTGGGAGAGACATATGGGCCGGTGCTGCCAAATGCCACCTGGCAGCTTTGGACTCGGTGGAAAGGCGTGCGAAGAGACTAATTGGTGATCCAGATCTGGTTGAGTCCAATCTACAGAGTCTTGAGCACAGGCGTAGGATAGCCAGCCTTTCGGTGTTTTACAGGATGCATTTTGGAGAGTGTGCGCAGGAATTACATGATTCGATTCCACCATCTCACTTCTACCATCGGACAAGCCGACGTACGGCGAGTATCCACCCTTATGTTGTTGAAACCTCTACGACCCGGACCAAGCGGTTCGCCTCGTCGTTTATACCACGTACATCAAGGGACTGGAACAATTTGCCTGCTGCGGTCTTCCCGTCCGATTATAATTTGGGTGTCTTCAAGGCAAGAGTGAATAGGCTCCTAATAAACTAGTGCGCCTCACCATCAACGATTGCATCACTGCTTACCATCAGGTGGGATTGCAGTCAAGTACTAGTTTATAATATTTAAAAAAAAAAAAAAAAAAAAAAAAAAATCCAGATCTTCAAATTTATTCTATCCGCAGAAAATGCTCATCACGTGAAACAAATTTGGCAATAGTAAGTACCATTTTTGTATCTCCTATAGTTTAGCTGGTCTGTTGCGGTTCTGCATCAGGTGTTAAAGTTTCCAAGATAAATTATAATTTTTTAGCCTATGTGTTGCCCAGACTTAAGCTTCATTACTGCATTTTTAAACATGTTTATATTTGTTGTAAACAGTGAATAAAAAATATAAAATAAATACATGCATATACCCTATTATACTTTGGCATATTGTTTATGTTGGCATAATTATCTTAAAGGCTAATTTAATTCGCAAAACTTTCCTAGGCCTAATGACTATTAGCATAATAATATTAAGACATACAATTAATAGAAGTAACAATGTTTTTCCACAAAATGTGCAAATCTATTGTGCCATGCTTCTGCATGAAACTATTTTGCTATAGTTTCTGTAACATTTAAATAATGTTGTTGGTTAAAAATTCAATATGTTGTGCTACAACAATTAATGACAGAACCGAATCGCTGCAAAACCGACACCACGTAGTCTTGTCTACCCTACCCCTAGAGTGTCATTAAAAATCGCGTAGGCTCGAGGGGCCGCCGGAGGCCCGCAGAACCGGAGCCGTAACGGAAACCATGCCTGCTGCATGTTGCATGCTCGCTTGAATTCTGCATGCTTGCTTGCATGCTGCATGCTTTCTTACATGCTGTATGCTTGCTTGCATGCTGCATACTTTTGTATGCCTGGTGTATGCTTGTTTGCATGCTTCTTACAGCGAAAAAACCTACAAAATTATTCAAAACAAACGCTAAAGTTATACTTTAGAATGTTATGGTTAATAAATTTATGCTTTAGAATGTTATGCTTAATCATTATTATGATTAGAGAAATTATGCTTAAAAAATTATGCGTAAGCTGTTATGTGTAAATAATATTATGCGAAAATATAATTAGGACAAACGAAAGTATGCCAAGTTATATTAGGTCTGAAAATTGTATGCAAATGGATAGGAATAGGAATGTGCTGAGAAGTCACGTATAGTGTTCATCATCGTGTCACGTATGTTGTACATCAGCATGTCACGTACTGTCCAGGGTTAAGTTAAGGTAAATACACTGTTCTCCGTAGGCTTAGTGTTGGCACGTAGTCACGTACTATCTATGTATATTTAAACCACCTATTAAAGGAGAGAGGGCAGTTGAGGACTGTAGTTGAGTACAGTTGGGTCTCAGTTCACAATTGACTCTCAAAGTAATACACGTCATGTTGTTTACTTAACCCCTCCTCATCCCCACATCGCATGGCGACCCTGCCAGTCGGCTGGACGGCGTTATAGTTCTCCGTTCGAGGGATTCGCAGCAGCAGAAGTCGACTAGGCTTCGGTGAGCTTCGCGTCACATCGGGTCACGGGCCATGGGGAGCACAACGTCAAAGGAAGAAGTGGTCATCGCTCAGACGGCGGCGGGTGGTTCGAATGCCGCAGCGGTTACAAAGGAGCTGGTGACGGCCATCCAAACGGTGCTGTTGTTTATTGCTGTATGTTTGGCACTTGTCATCGTTGGTGTGGCAGTCCGGATATATAAAAGGTGTCACCACAGTTGGGTCGAGGACCAGCTAAACCAGCGGGAGGTTCGCAAGGCTGTGCAGATGGCTTGACCAGATAGGGGCCAAGTAACGTTCCCTCGTCAAGAAGTAAGTGATTAAGTGATTTTATACGTGAACTTAAGTGTGTGTGATGTCCGAGCGGTAAATTTAGAGACAATAGTATACATATGGTATGTTAAGTTTAAATGGAAGTGGAACTAACGTCACTGTTCGTGCAACTAAAATTGTTAAGGGAAAATATTGTGAAATTAGGTCCTAGTAGGCGGAAAGGCGACAATTTCAATAAGAAAATTAGTGACGCGAAAGCCTTGTACGATAAATTTAAGAGTATAATTTCAAGTTCGGGCAAATTTTCAGAAGAGTTAACACAGCTGATAGCTAAAATAGAAAATTTGTACGTAGATACTATAAAATTTGAGGGCATCGGCAAAAACAAGTTAGAGATGGCGGCGGAAAGATTTTCTGTGAAGACGGCGGTTAGCTTGCTACCGAAAATGAATGGCGATGAGCAGGTGACCCAAGATTTGATTGATGCCATAGGTTTATATAGTTCAATGTTGGAGGAGACAGATAATACTCCTTTAGTAAAATTCGTTCTAACCACACGGCTCACCCAGGGGGCTAGGATTCGGTTGTCTTCCAATTACGCAACAGTGGACAGTCTGCTAGCTGACATGAGAAAACATTTGTTAACAGTAGAGTCGGACGTGGCTGTACAAGCCAAACTTGCTCGCGCTAGGCAAAACAATAAATCGGTCGCGGAATTTGGTGCCGAGATAGAAAAGTTGATGGTCAATTTGACTATTTCTCAAGCCGGGGAAAGTTCGGAAGCTTATAAAATTTTGCAGCCGTTGAACGAAAGATATGCGATTAGGAAGTTTGCCGACGGACTTCGTAATCAGCGTCTTACTACGGTTCTTGCGGCGCGGAATTTAACTTGTTTAAAAGATGCTATTAGGGTAGCGGACGACGAGGATTGTGCTTCGTCGTCGCAAGTGTTGACGTACCAGCGCTGGCCCGCAAGACGTGGTTTTTCATCGGGCGTAAGAAATTGCGGAAATAACCATAGGCGGCAGATTGTAGAGAGTAGGCACGCGCAGCATGGAAAAGCTATTGAGCGTACGCGCAAAAATGTCAAGGCATGGCATAGCAGTGGAATGCGCGGTCGCAGCGATAATGCTCGTCGTAGACGCCAGGCTCAGCAAGGTCGACGGCATGTAGCGTGTTTTGAGCACGCGCGGGGCGGTGCTGACTCAGGCGCAGTGTCAATGTCACGGAACGATGAAGGCGGGCAGCTGAGTGAGACTCGGTTTTTTCGTGCCTAAGCATATTTTAGCTTGTGATAGCATTAACTGGGTTAATTTGATAGTGGATAGTGTAGATACGGAATGGTTAGTGGATACGGGTGCGTCCATATCAGCCGTAAAAAACACTTTTTTAACGAATAACGCTTTGTGTTATAAAGTGGTTAAGGAAGAGTTGGTGAACAATCTTCTGCTCTATTAACGGGAAAATAAGTAACTACTTCACAACGCGGAGGAATAGTCAACAGGTAATCATACGACTTGAGCGGCATCGAAACCTTCTGCCCCTTATTACCCTTAAGAGACAACCTATTCAATGAAAAATCTATAATACCACAATATCTCTGCAAAAAATCCTGGCCCAATATGCCTACCGACTTAAATCACATGGCAACTCATCAAATATATAAAACCTGTGCACGAACGAACATCGACCGTATTCCAAATTTAAATATACATAACCTATAGCTCGCAAACTACCTCCTACATCATTGATCACCAACTCTTCCTTAACCACTTTATAACACAAAGCGTTATTCGTTAAAAAAGTGTTTTTTACGGCTGATATGGACGCACCCGTATCCACTAACCATTCCGTATCTACACTATCCACTATCAAATTAACCCAGTTAATGCTATCACAAGCTAAAATATGCTTAGGCACGAAAAAACCGAGTCTCACTCAGCTGCCCGCCTTCATCGTTCCGTGACATTGACACTGCGCCTGAGTCAGCACCGCCCCGCGCGTGCTCAAAACACGCTACATGCCGTCGACCTTGCTGAGCCTGGCGTCCACGTCGAGCATTATCGCTGCGCCCGCGCATTCCACTGCTATGCCATGCCTTGACATTTTTGCGCGTACGCTCAATAGCTGTTCCATGCTGCGCGTGCCTACTCTCTACAATCTGCCGCCTATGGTTATTTCCGCAATTTCTTACGCCCGATGAAAAACCACGTCTTGCGGGCCAGCGCTGGTACGTCAACACTTGCGACGACGAAGCACAATCCTCGTCGTCCGCTACCCTAATAGCATCTTTTAAACAAGTTAAATTCCGCGCCGCAATAACCGTAGTAAGACGCTGATTACGAAGTCCGTCGGCAAACTTCCTAATCGCATATCTTTCGTTCAACGGCTGCAAAATTTTATAAGCTTCCGAACTTTCCCCGGCTTGAGAAATAGTCAAATTGACCATCAACTTTTCTATCTCGGCACCAAATTCCGCGACCGATTTATTGTTTTGCCTAGCGCGAGCAAGTTTGGCTTGTACAGCCACGTCCGACTCTACTGTTAACAAATGTTTTCTCATGTCAGCTAGCAGACTGTCCACTGTTGCGTAATTGGAAGACAACCGAATCCTAGCCCCCTGGGTGAGCCGTGTGGTTAGAACGAATTTTACTAAAGGAGTATTATCTGTCTCCTCCAACATTGAACTATATAAACCTATGGCATCAATCAAATCTTGGGTCACCTGCTCATCGCCATTCATTTTCGGTAGCAAGCTAACCGCCGTCTTCACAGAAAATCTTTCCGCCGCCATCTCTAACTTGTTTTTGCCGATGCCCTCAAATTTTATAGTATCTACGTACAAATTTTCTATTTTAGCTATCAGCTGTGTTAACTCTTCTGAAAATTTGCCCGAACTTGAAATTATACTCTTAAATTTATCGTACAAGGCTTTCGCGTCACTAATTTTCTTATTGAAATTGTCGCCTTTCCGCCTACTAGGACCTAATTTCACAATATTTTCCCTTAACAATTTTAGTTGCACGAACAGTGACGTTAGTTCCACTTCCATTTAAACTTAACATACCATATGTATACTATTGTCTCTAAATTTACCGCTCGGACATCACACACACTTAAGTTCACGTATAAAATCACTTAATCACTTACTTCTTGACGAGGGAACGTTACTTGGCCCCTATCTGGTCAAGCCATCTGCACAGCCTTGCGAACCTCCCGCTGGTTTAGCTGGTCCTCGACCCAACTGTGGTGACACCTTTTATATATCCGGACTGCCACACCAACGATGACAAGTGCCAAACATACAGCAATAAACAACAGCACCGTTTGGATGGCCGTCACCAGCTCCTTTGTAACCGCTGCGGCATTCGAACCACCCGCCGCCGTCTGAGCGATGACCACTTCTTCCTTTGACGTTGTGCTCCCCATGGCCCGTGACCCGATGTGACGCGAAGCTCACCGAAGCCTAGTCGACTTCTGCTGCTGCGAATCCCTCGAACGGAGAACTATAACGCCGTCCAGCCGACTGGCAGGGTCGCCATGCGATGTGGGGATGAGGAGGGGTTAAGTAAACAACATGACGTGTATTACTTTGAGAGTCAATTGTGAACTGAGACCCAACTGTACTCAACTACAGTCCTCAACTGCCCTCTCTCCTTTAATAGGTGGTTTAAATATACATAGATAGTACGTGACTACGTGCTAACACTAAGCCTACGGAGAACAGTGTATTTACCTTAACTTAACCCTGGACAGTACGTGACATGCTGATGTACAACATACGTGACACGATGATGAACACTGAGGACTGTACTTGAGTACAGTTGGGTCTCAGTTCACAATTGACTCTCAAAGTAATACACGTCATGTTGTTTACTAAACCCCTCCTAATCCCCACATCGCAGGAAATATATATTTCTTCGCCTTACTTTTATCTGTAATTTGGTCTTGAACTAGTTTTATTGGCGACAAACCGACGTCCATAAAAAAGAAATCATAGTTAACAAATAAATAGTCGGGTGTTGGTTGTTTACAAGGCCCTGAATACAATACACGAAATACGTATGGTTCGGCTTTCTAGGACGTCTCCGTCATTTGTACCTTTCAACTTATGTTATTGGCATTATCTAATACATTAGTTTATTAACAATCGTGAACTTGAGTCATAATTTATTTCGGGTCTAAATACATTTATTAATATTTTATTTGCAAACAATAACTTATTATAACATGAAAAAATAACTTACCCTTTCTATAATGGTGTCTTGACACATGCAGTGCATATAAAAAGTCGTAATACGGGTTGTGCGCGTGCGCATCATGTAGCTTGGCCCGAGCAGCGGCTGCGCGCTCCGCGTCTGCCGCCAGCGCTGAGCACGCTACTAGTGCACCCAACTCGCGACGAGATGCTGTAATACGGTCACTTTAATAAAATAACAATTAGCGATATAAACGTCGATAACGCACTCAGGCTTGTTTCTATGAACTTACAAACCCCTTAACTTATTAACAAACGTAAAGTAGACGGACAGCCATTATTACCTTAAAAAATATACCTATCATAGTATCACCCAGGATTCACCACATAGCACATGAGATAGACATGCTCTAAAGGTCCGCTCGTCATTTATTCAAGGTTTAAGTTTTGGAACGACATTATTCAGCGTTTACTAGTGGGGTTAGCCATAAAGAGTTGCACTACGTGTTTCATCATCATCAACATCTGCCTAGCCTTTTCCCAACTATATTAGGATCGGCTTCCATTTTAACCTGATGCAGCTGAATACCAGTATTTTACATGGAGCGACTGCCTGTCGGACCTCCACAACCCAGTTACTACGTAACACGATACTCCTAGGTTAAACTGGTTGTCAGATTTAGGCCTGTCTATCTGTAACGATTGTCATTGATCTACAAATGACAGCCGGGACCAACAGTTTTACATGCTTTCCAAGGCACGGAGGACTCTTGATATGTAATAAATGATCACCCATCCACGGACTAACCGCGTCAAGCGTAGCTTAACCTTCGATCGACCCATGAGGCTGTTATTATTTAGCCACAAGCTCGTCCCTCAAGTTGCAGCACGTGTAAAGGTGGCGGTTCGCGCCGGGACAGAGACAAGTGACCGAGACAGGAGACCGCGACCGTCACTTGATGTTAGGCAATGTATAATAGACATGTGCAAAACAGTGCACTACGAAGTGATGTGATATGTCATTACAATTCGTGCCGAGTGATATTACATTACACCATCACAGTATCACACTAAACATCACACGTGATATTATGATGTAGCGCCATGCGATAGCACACCATCGCGCGTTCTAATGTAGTGCAATGTTCTAGTGTAATAGGGATAGGACGTGTTATTGAAATAGTAACATTGCAGCGAGCGATACGATGTTGTCCGCGTGTCATTATGATGATTCATAATTTCATGAAAGAAATGAAAGATAAAGATATTTTTATTTGCAAATATGGGTACATGATTGGTGGTACAGAAAAATTAAAGTGATTCAGCCATATTTTACCACTAGGCTTGCAAATACGTGAAACATTATAATTATTATAATGAGAAAAAAAAATGAGCAATTGTGTGATTTACTCATTAATCACTAAGATTTAAATAGACAAATTATATAAAGTTGATTTTCCTTCATACTTATACCCTAAATCAACAAGTAACGGGTTTCCAGGCTTAGGACTGGCAATATTCTTAGGCGTAGGATTAAAAGTATCTATGAAAGTAATGAAAGAAGTCAAGGAAGGACCCATGAACTGCATGACTGCGCTGCGAGTCATCGGAGTCATTGACATGTCACGAGCTACTGCGCTGCTACCGCGCGTGTGATGTTTAGTGTGATGGTGTGATGCTTATTTCAGTGGTGTAATGTGTGATGTTACAGTATGCGCTCAGGTGATATTACATGTGATGCATCACTCGCATTACTTACACATGTCTAATGTATAAGCGCCAGTTCGAGAGCGAGACAGCGACAGGAGACAGAGACGCGAGACACCGAGACTGTTGCTGCCCCGGACCAGTAGTGTCTCGTGTCGCGCTCAAAAATCACATGTGTTTAGGGTTTAAAAATGATTACTTTTGGTTTGGTCACGTTGAAAGGATGGATGAAAGGCGACTAACGAAAGGTATTTACAAGGCAGATGTAAGTGGGAACGCCGGGAGGGGACGCCCTAGAAGGACATACATAGACCTTATTGGTGAGGTTCTTCAGAAAGGTCAGGTGCGTAGTACTCGCAACCGGCGTGTGTGTATGACAACATGTATGAATGTAAACGAAGCAAAAGAAGTATGTAAGAATCGTAGCATATGGCGCTCTGTAGTTTCTGCCTACCCCCATGGGAAAAAGGCGTGAGTTTATGTATGTATGTATGTATGTACTTTTTCAAGCGTTATTTTTTTCAATAAAGTAATCAAACTGTGTTTTATTCAGCCGTAAATACTTTCTGAATATATTGGCATCAAACATTAGGTGCTTGTTCACTTATAGCGAAAAATGATCCTTCTTGGCCTCTACTTAAATATAATTCCTTAATAGGTAATCTCCTTCTAGTTTTGTATTTGTAATAATAATATAAGAGCAAATCATCGCCTTCTTCTTCTTCCAATAGAACTTCTACTTCTTGGTTTTCCATCATGACACAAACACAACTGACTACGTCGACAGACTCTCCGATACTGTGCCCTAAGTGTGAGTTGTTTTTACGCTAACGCGATCGAAACGTTCACCGCGTTTGGATCTCTGATTGGTCAAAAGCTTAGAGCGGGCCAATCGGGGCGCCGAACGTCATGAACGTGTCGATCGCGTTAACGTAAAACAAACTCGCACTAGGCACTCTGATTAACGTCTCGGTCACATCGAGACTGAACACTCGTCGCGGTCTCCGGTCTCGGTCGCTAGTCTCTGTGGCGGCGCGAACCGCCACCTTTAGTATAAGAAATAAGTGGTGCTGACCGAGCGTGGTGAGCAGCGTGGCGGCGGCGGCGTGGCGCGCGTGCGGCGCGGGCGACGCGGCCGCCGCGCCCAGCGCGCGCGCCGTGCGCCCGCCCGCCAGGTGCCACTTGAACACCACCCACTGGAACATCGCCTGCAAACACAATGCTGCTGAATTCCTGCTACTACCTCTTTTATTATCTACTACTACCTTCTGACCGCGACTTCGTTCGCTTCAAAAGAACCTAATATCCTATCATTTGCCGTTTTCATTTTTTTCTTTTCACTGATCGAAAGTTATACTTACAATAAGAAACCTCGATGATAACCTACATACAAAGTTACAAAAAACGAATAGAACGTTTATATGTTGCGACAATAGTTAAAGCAGTATTTAATACCATATTGCACGAAGTCTCGTTTGAGAGAACAAAATTTGATAGTGATATGCTTGCGATTTTTACATCATTTTACATATTACTCGTATATTATTATGTAATGTTGAAGTTAGTATACGTAATAACACTTAAAACTCACCAAGTTCGGATCGTCTTTATCGGCAATGCTGATTGCAGTTTCAGCAAGACGCACAACACAAGCACCGGCATCATGTATTTCGAACAATTTGATCACCTGAAAATTACCACAATTTCAATGAAAATAAAAATCCTGTAATTTGATGGACAAAAGCCTTTACTTGCTTATTAAAATAGTGTATACAAACCTTCATATAATATAAAACGAGGGCTTGATGTTGCGTTAGACGCGCGTCTGGTGCGGCCACTAGTTGTCGCAAGAACGGTTCAGTGCTAACGCCTTTGGCGGCCTTACAGAATGCTGTGTATGCGCTCTCAGCATCGTCTAGGTCGAGTAGAGCGAGACCGAGGATGAACTGACCTAGAATTACATACGTTTTAAATGATTTCTGGAACGATCGTGAATAACCGGGTCTACACTGGACGATCCATTATGGATCGATGATCCAGAATCGTGGATCAGGGATCATTGATCGTGAAGCTTATTAGCCGGATACACACCAGACGATCCAAAATGGATGGCTAATTCCTACGATCCGAGATCCGGGAGCATGAGGCATGGATCTTGGATTGTGTCGTCTGACCAACTCAACTATTTTTTGGATCGCACTCCTGCCGCGCGCTGTCTATCTTCCAGTGAGGACCCGGCTTTAAGTCGTCGAGAAATATCTATCAAACATACTTACGATGTTGTCCTAATTATACACACGCACATAAAACCGAAAGTCGAGGTCTTGGGGGTTCAAACTCAAAGCCTATGATTTGGACTGTTTGAACCCACAAGACCTCTGACTTTCGGTTTTATGTGCGTCTTTATAATTATGACTCGCTTTAAAAACGGCGAAGGACAACATCGTAAGTATGCCTGACCGATATTTCTCGACGACATGTGAAGCCAAGTTAGAAGCGGGATGAAAACTTCGACACCAGAAACCTACCTGCGTAGCATGAACACATTATTTCTTTCTTCCGAGTCACGACAAATTTTTATCTGTCCAACTTGACATTTTCTTCTACCCGAGCATGAGGCGACTTGTTGACAAAGCGTTTGTACGTAAAGAAAGAAATTTACATGCTGTCTGTCAAGTTGCTCTTGTCTAGGTCTCATTTGATGTAGACTGTTTGACACTTGTTGACAGGAAATGTTTCGAAAAGAACTGTCTAAAGTGGAGAAAATAGGTACGCACTTCATGCTCGGCATTGTTCGGCATATAACTTCTCATCTTTTTTGACATTGTCATGCTCAAGACGAGAGACATGTCTATATAATCTGTCACTTTGTCGATTCGTCTGTAGACAAAGCCCGTTTCTTCGGTGTTCAATGTGTTCATGCTACGCAGGCAGGTCAGTCACTAACGACACGAAAAGAAAGAGAGTTAAAATGTCCTCTCTTAAACATAGCCTTGTGCTTCCCACATCGTCAATTTCTGCGACCCTTCACAGTTTTCTTTTTTATTTCTTCCAGAGATCCTTAAGATTGGTAACACTTCCTAATATACCTAAATGTTGGGGTGTGCTACCAATCTTAGCTAGCAAGGAAAAGACACATATTAACAGTACACTTATGTACTAACGTGAGCAGGCGTTCCACTCGCACCAGGGCTCCAGCATGTTGACGTAGTTCTGCACCAAACGGGGCTGGTCGATACTCGCCAGCCACCAACTGAATTCAAAGCCTCCGCTAACTGCCCAGCTGTGTTTGTGTTCAGGCAAATGTGATTGTTTGTTTTTGAATAAAGCTCATTAACGCGTAGACGCCTGGTAGAAATCGTCACCTCCATGTGACTATCTCTATTTCTCTGTCTCTATCTATTTTAGTATGTTAGGTAAAGAGACTAATTAAGCAACGCATGCAATTTTAGGTTAAACAACACTTCCCAGGCTTGGACATGGGTGGGTTACCGATCTAGGTCGAGCTACACTTTCCGATATTAGGAAATAGTGGCTTGTCGTTGCCAATTATGCAACACTTTTTAAGGAAGCAGATGGGTTACTGTTTGTGTGGTTAAGATTGTGAAGGTCTGAAAATAGATAGGTGACTGATCTATTAGGTTTTAAAATAGAGTACCACTTTGGTATTTTATTGTGTCGTAAATATAGTTTAAATCTTATTTAATCATCTTAATACTGTAAATAGAGCCCTACAGAGACAGAAACTGAATGTAGCAATAGGGAGGCCTTTGTTCTGCAGTGGGATATACCTATAGGTAACTAAATAGCCTCAAAAATTCGGAAAAAGAAACTAAAATTATTTAACCGCAACAACAAAATGCCTTTTGTAAAGAAAATATGTGAATCACTGCATAATATCAGGGATATTCTATGCTGAATACTTGTTGCTGCAACATGGTTGTATAACTTTTTGCTCGCATAAATAGCTTTAGCTAGTAAACATGCTGATTGGTAAACTTTCATAGTTCGTGGTGCAGTTACGTGAACAGAAATATAGTAGTTAAAGGATACAGTTGATGAGCTAGATGGTAGGCCAGCAGCGGCAGCGCCTGGTGCCACGTGGTGGGCGCGCGCGCGGCGCGCAGGTGCAGGCGCGCGCGCCGCCCGCCCGCCGCGCGCACGTACGCGCACACCGCGCCGCCGCCCCGCGCCGCGCCCCCACCCCCCGCGCCCGCGCCCGCGCCCTCCGCGCCCGCTACCTCCGCGCCCAGAGCGCTCACCTTCAGGCGGAACGCTTCGGAAGTAGTCGCCCTGTGCCAATACGTCAGACGAGTCTTAGTCGCTTGTAGTTATCAGATCCAGCAATCAACTAGCAGACGTCACGCGATTTCACCCGCGGTTGTCCCGTTACCGTGGAAATACAGGGATAAAAAGTCTATGTGTTAATCCAGGGTGTCAGCTAACTCCTTACCAAATTCTATTAAAATCACTCCAGCCATTTAGACGTGAAGAAGTAACAAAGATACACACTCACAAACTTACGCCTTTATTATATTCGTGTGATATACAATATCGAAATTAACATGTCTTCTGCTAGTATATTTAATTTGCATACATAAACTGATATATTTGACTATTATGACACCCATGTACAGACGCCAGCACATCAAATTACCCCAATGTGTCAAATTTCTTTGATCTTTTTTCAACTTTATGACAAACAGAATAAGGTTCATATTCAATCGGAAAAAATTGAAAAATTGGGGTAACTTGATGTGCTGGCGTCTGTACAAACTATGTTTACAAATAAAAATTTAAGTAAAATATTATAATATAGAATAACTCATGACTACCAAATGGATTGCGGAACACTATTATTTTAAATCAAATAAATATATAAAAGTCAAATTGGTGTACGTATTTTTACTCATATAATGATGAGTAAAAATGCACCAATTTGACTTTTACTGAAAAACAAAATGCCTTTCCACCACCCGACATCAACCTTAATGACTTTATCAAAATATAATAAAATTAATCTGGGGGCACGGGAGTGCCCCCGCCAAGACGAACCAAGCGAAGCGCAAGGGCTCTCTCCATATGAATGCATAATGATTCATTTGGATAAGTGGTATTCAAGTAAAGGGAAAGCATTAAAGTGACTTACTGCGGTTGCAAAGTAGCAGCTCTAAGCCAGAGCAGAGCGCGGTAGGCCTGCCAGTGCACGGCGCAGTGGCCCGCGCCCGGCACGCCGCCCGCGCCGCGCCACGCGCCCAGCGCGCACACCGCACCGCGCACCACGCGCGCCCTGGACACACCAATGTCACATCACATACCAATCGGGGTCGGATACAAGTGTCTGCTGACCCTGATATTCATTATCATCAAATAAGAGCAGAAGTTAAGTCTCAAGACATCATTTATTTGAAAAAGTATTATTTTATTCTTTGTGTTAGTCTTTTTATACCATTCCAGATTTTACTGTCCACAAAGTACACACAATAATATTAAACAATCATCATGAATCTTAAGTAACTTACTAGCCAGTGAAGTTGTAAATACTAAACTCGCATAGCATACGTAACAAACGCCTTTGAATTATAACGGTAAATAATGATTAATTTCCGTACCTCATCTCGGCCATCTGACGTATCGCCTCAGTGACTATGGCAACACCGAGATCACTTGCCAACAGACCGTCATACTCGCCCGTGTCCTCTTCATCGTCTGCGAAAACATACTTTTATATAATTGTTTCTTCTACCGTGTTCCAGGAGAATACATTATTTGTTTCCACATTAGAAAAAACAAATATTCTCTCATAACATAACCCTTCTTCGCTTCGTTGAAGTCGGGTAAAAACAATAACTCACTTTTGGTGGTATTGATTTCCGGAACGTCTAACCTCAGAGCGTCATTCAATTCAAGCACAGCACTCTGTAGGTCTGTGATTGGCTCCAGCACAGACGTGAGGTCTTCTATCTGCTGCGGAGTTAGAGTCTGAAATCATAAGTTGTTTGTCATGAAAATCTTTCTGCTCGTTACATAGAGCTTGAGAAGTCCAGTTTTCTCCTTTTATAATATTGAATGTATGAGATATTCGTATATTTTTTGCTTTAGTTTAGCAGTACATTTAGTGCGAACAGGTGCTGATAGTTCTGCCGTACAGTAACAATTGCGGGCGCGGGGTTGTCCGGCGACTGCGTAGGGTTGGGCGCAAGCAGCAGGTGCAGCAGCCGCGGCGGCAGACGGTGTTGTGGCGCGGCGCAAGCGAACAGGCGCCGCTCTAGTTCTGCCGTACACTAACACTTACAGGCGCGGGGTTGTCCTGCGACTGCGTAGGGTTGGGCGCGAGCAGCAGGTGCAGCAGCCGCGGCAGCAGACGGTGTTGTGGCGCGGCGCAAGCGAACAGGCGCCGCTCTAGTTCTGCCGTACACTAACACTTACAGGCGCGGGGTTGTCCTGCGACTGCGTAGGGTTGGGCGCGAGCAGCAGGTGCAGCAGCCGCGGCAGCAGACGGTGTTGTGGCGCGGCGCAAGCGAACAGGCGCCGCTCTAGTTCTGCCGTACACTAACACTTACAGGCGCGGGGTTGTCCTGCGACTGCGTAGGGTTGGGCGCGAGCAGCAGGTGCAGCAGCCGCGGCAGCAGACGGTGTTGTGGCGCGGCGCAAGCGAACAGGCGCCGCTCTAGTTCTGCCGTACACTAACACTTACAGGCGCGGGGTTGTCCTGCGACTGCGTAGGGTTGGGCGCGAGCAGCAGGTGCAGCAGCCGCGGCAGCAGACGGTGTTGTGGCGCGGCGCAAGCGAACAGGCGCCGCTCTAGTTCTGCCGTACACTAACACTTACAGGCGCGGGGTTGTCCTGCGACTGCGTAGGGTTGGGCGCGAGCAGCAGGTGCAGCAGCCGCGGCAGCAGACGGTGTTGTGGCGCGGCGCAAGCGAACAGGCGCCGCTCTAGTCCTGCCGTACACTAACACTTACAGGCGCGGGGTTGTCCTGCGACTGCGTAGGGTTGGGCGCGAGCAGCAGGTGCAGCAGCCGCGGCAGCAGACGGTGTTGTGGCGCGGCGCAAGCGAACAGGCGCCGCTCTAGTTCTGCCGTACACTAACACTTACAGGCGCGGGGTTGTCCTGCGACTGCGTAGGGTTGGGCGCGAGCAGCAGGTGCAGCAGCCGCGGCAGCAGACGGTGTTGTGGCGCGGCGCAAGCGAACAGGCGCCGCTCTAGTTCTGCAGCCGCACCGCCTGCAGCTCTTTCCCAGCGCGCCCCTGCTACAACTACACGAACCGCATCCGCTGACAGTTCGCCTGTTTCACCACCTTAACCAAATACACCTTCTGTTAATCTCAATTTGTCACTCTTACACTGGCCGTCCACTGTGTTAAGCCGCAAGAGAATCCTTAATAAATAATCACATATTCAAAATTGGGAATGCATTGCAAGTATTTTTTTTTCGTTACACAAGTATAGCGTTCGACATACCACCCCCATCGAGCATGGGTACGTCTGGAGACAGCATCATTCTCTCAAGCGGTTCCAATTCACAGATAAGTGATATTCCGGCCCGACGGACCACAGCGCACCACCAACCGCATTCCACATCAGATTCCTATAAACAATAAAATTATATTACTGAGTGTACCTGGAAAGATTTGAACTGAAATATAAAGACAAGTAGCATTTGTTATATTGCATCAGAACAGCAATCTTCTGAAATATTCTGGAGTGTATGAAACAGTCAGTTTTTTTACTTGAGTCAGCAAGCAATACTTACTTGTTTTGACACCATGAGTCCAAGTGGCTTCTGCAAACTTTCCATATACTGCATGCACCAGCTGTACAAATCTGACCAGCATCTGAAAAATGACCAAATAAAAACAGGTCAAGTCTCGTATTAGTAAGGGCCCGTTCCCAATGACCCGTCAAACAGAGCCTAGGGTTTTATTTCTCTAAATTCATGCATAACTTGGATTGCATCATTGGCGTAAAGAGATTTGATTTCACTCTAGATTTCCCTTGACATGTTTAAACAAAAATTAAATAAATAAATATGTACTTATGCATAAGATGCGCGTGATCTGGCGAGGCCGTGCGCGCAGTGAGGTGTCGCAGACGAGCTTGCACCGCGTTCGTGGCCGCGTCGCCCAGGTCTCCTTCCCCGCCCGTGTCGTTACTGCCCCAAGTGCGATTGTAGATCTGACCAATGGAGTATTTTGAAATTATTTTGTAACATTTGTGATAGAATAGAGGAAGGATGCATTCTTATCTCACTTAACCCCAATATTCACTTTGAGAAGTAGTTTTGAAAAAGTTATATTGTAGATATATTTTTTTTAGATTCGTGTTTGTGCCTACTTCCAGGTTAATCGGATTATTTAGAGTATTCATTCAAGATGCTTTGTCCCCGCAGATTGCGAAATCATTGCATATAGCGAAAAAAAAAATTGTTTAGTAGTTTGTCCATATAATCAAATAATCGACATGAAGACATTAAAAATAGTTAAAGATTTGAGGTACATCACCTTTTGATTTTCAGATACTCACCACAAGTGCTTTTCTAATGACAGCGGGTGGGAAAAGTCCAGGCGCCAACAATCGGTCGCGGTACTGTTGATGCGAGCCTAACACTGGCAGAGCACCCGCCTCCTCGCGACCTGCCACCGCACGCCACCACGCCTCCGGTCCCACAAACACACCTACAGAATATCAAATTTTTGAATAAAACATGAAGGTTAAAATTGCGACTTCTTCACTGCTTGGCAATACAAACCACGATTTGCCATCTACTCACTCGTAATAATAGTGTCGCCATCTGGTTGACTCCATAGGGCCCAAATGACATTGCTTCCATCTCCATAACCAATTGCATAATCAAGGAGGTCCAGCTAAAATAAATTGTGATAATAAGTCACGGATCGAAATAATACTTAAGTAATTATTTTAATTAACTGGCTACATTCTGACCACTGTAATGTAATAGACACTTGTCTATTACCATGGCTAACATATGCATCATATGCATGCCAAAAATGAGTATTTGATAGCAAAACCAAATGTAAAGTGAGGTCAGGTCAGAGAGCAATCAAATGGAGCGCAGTATGCTGAAATTGAAAAGGATATATATCTATAAAGATAGACACGAGACAATAAGAGAAAAAACCAAAATTACAGATGCCTTAAAGCATGCCCTGAAGCTAAAATAGCAATGGGTAGGACATGTTTTTCGCCTGAAGGACAATGGATAGACACTTACAGCTACTAAATGGCTAGGTCTGAAGGGAAAAGTAAATCCATACCTATAAAAATAAAATAACTTACTATTAATACTAACATTTATTTAAATACAATACAACTAACCACACTAACATACAGTTCTCCCAAAGTGATAATGCACATAGAAATATTCGTCACTGTTCGGCAACGGTCGTATTCCCCGAGCGTACGATGACGATATGTATATAGAGTGGTTAAGTGCATTTTCTTCATGCATAATTTAGTAGAATTTTATTAAGTGTTTTGTGCTAAAAGAGATAAATATTAATTTTTCAGTAACGAAGTTTGATTCGATAATTCCATGTAAGTAAATAGCGAGGAAAACCACACAATTGCGAATATGCTACATGCTTTGTTGGATTGATTTACTTCGAAAATTTTTAGCACGATCAACTTTTTTCTCAAATTATTTACAGTTGGGAGTTCTTTGAGCGTCAACTGAAAATTGTATATCATATTACGAATAACACAGTAGTCGAAATCATCAAGTCCCAGCCGAAATCTACTTTTAGGTTTTCCTTTTTTCGGTGAGGAAAATTCCATTGATTGATTCTGTTTTTTTTTCGTTTAAGATATTACTCAAAGTTCGTCGTGAAATTCCTGTAGCTTTTGTAACACGGTCCTGAACTTTTTTAAAATAACCATCATGGTCTCTTTTGAAAACATTGGCTTCATTTAAGAAATAAAGGTACACATTAAATACCATCTGCCGTGCTTGTGACTTAAGCGGCTTTCCACGTTTAAATTTATACATTCTTGAAGAATTCGTCTGAAAGAAAATGGTATCGGCAGAGTTAGGCATTTTTTTACTTATTTGTTTTTATTTTTTAATATTAAAAAGCCGTGAAAACCTACTTTACAAAATAAACTATTTAAATTTAAATAAGATAATTAAAGTTGAAACCTTTGAAAACAAAACCAATAAGGGTGTGTAATAGCAGCTCTATATAATTCCACACCGAGAGAACACGTGCAGTCACCATCAATATATGAAGACGACTGACGGAAGTAACGGACCTTTGACTGACCGGCGACCGCCGCCGACCGCCCGAATTGTTTTTGATTGTGTAGACATGTTTTGACTCCTATTTCTTTCGAACAAGGTGCAAAATGCAAATGCATTGTTTAGGGCTCTTACGATTCAATGATTCGGGTGTTTCCGGGAATACGACAATTAGCGAATATCTGCATGTGCATTATTAATTTGGGAATACTGTACAAAGTTTAGTTATATTAGCATTGTAAAAGGTATGGAATTCAATAAAGGCTTTATTATTTACTAGCAGATGCGACGCGGTTTCACCTGCGTAGTTCCTGTTCCCGTGGGATTACAGGGATAAAAAGTCGTATCCTATGTCATCCGGGAATAGTATAGTTTTCCACCAGTGCAATAATTTTTAAAATTAAATAAATAAATAAATATTCCACAACTTTTCACACAACGCCATTAAGCCCCAAGTTAAGCTTGATAGCTTGTGTTATGGGTACTAAACAGCCGATAAACATACTTATATATTTCTAAATACATACATATTATAGATAAAATAATTACACCCAGACACAGAACAAATGATTGTGCTCATCACAAAAACATTTGTCATGGGTGGGAATCGAACCCACGACCTCCGGCATAGCAGTCAGGGTCACTAACTACTAGACCAACAAGCCAGTCAAAAATTGGATCATTAGTTCCGAAGAGTACCGTAGGGGTTAATCTTCGGAACTAATGACCCAATTTTACACAAACTTACAAACAAATTTTACCTCTTTATAATATTAGTATAGATATAGATTATTATTATTCTGACCACGAACAGCAGAGTGCTTCAGCATACTGTGTTCGGGATGCGTTTATAAACTAAGTAATTTTGCGGTTTTAACCGAAAAAGACCCGTGCATTCTGAAATAAGTTCCCACGCTTACAGACTTCCCTCTTAAGAAAAAAGGGTGTGAAATAATGGATGTACAATTGGACAGAATTAAATTATATGGGACACGTTTTTGCCAATGCTACAGGACACTAAATCAACTGTTACCTGAGGTCCAAATATACGGCTAATATGAGAAAATCTCACGCCACCAGATCCTCCATCGTGCATTTTCATGACGACAAACTCGCATTCATTAGGAAAAGATAAATATGCGACCAGTACAACACTTCCATCTGATCCAATTGTTCTTTGCAACATGTGTCCATGAGCTGAAATAAATAAAAGGGCTTTTTTTAAAAATAATTGTTCTTAATTTGACATATTTTTGAAATATTTTTAAATATTTAAAATGTAAGTTATTATTGTATTATTATACATATTCAAAAAGATTTCATAGTAGCACCAGGCTCAAAAATGCTAAAGAATTAACAGGCTTTCTCAGTAGAAACAACCAAATAATTCAATTGATGCAAGTCTGCAAATAAAAATAGATACAAAATAACTTACGCGGTGGTTTTGGCCTGACTAAAGTCTGCGAAAGTGGAGCGGATACTGCTATAGGCGCACCACCCTCGTCCAACGGCCACGCTCTTAGACAAGTGTCGCCACATATTGCCACTGCTAAACCACTGGTCAGTACAACTCCATAAGTTTCTACACCATCTGTGCTACTCTTGCCCCTAAAACAGAAACATTATTAATAATCCGAATATTGGATGTGAAATGGTCGCTGAGAAAATAAGATTTTTCGGCTATCTATATTTTGACAAAAAAACAAATAAAAATATTCAAATTACCTCAAAGCACCTGTGATGCCAGACAAGAACCTTGGTACAGTGGACTCTCTCTTTAAAACAGTGGTGACAGCTGATCCTGTAACGGGCAGTTTGACAAGCAACAGACCTCCTTCACCACCATGGCCAAATGCAAGTGCAAATACTGCTTCACCATTGTCGCGTAATAGAGACGCGCAAGTGTGTGCTACACCTGTAGCTGTAAGAAATTAAAAATTTGTATTATTAATAAGAATAATAAAAATGTATTAATCATTATTAGTCTATAAAATAAATTATAAGAATAATAAAAAAAAAACAATGGTAAACAGGAACTTTGACCACAGTACTAGTTCCCTACCACAGTGTGTACCAGCAACGACACTCAAGTTTCTGTGGTGACTTCCATGCAGCCGACTGATGAAAGATGCGGTCTTTTTGTGGTTATTTATTATAGTTGTTGACACTGGCAGTCAATTCAAGTACTATGAGTTTTGGCAGGAATTATTGTTAAGTTATTGCTAATAAATACTTACTTGCATTAGAATATTGATTAAGAATGTAGTAATTGTTTGGATTGTTTATAGAACTTGTATCATGAAATATTGATGGTGATGAACTGCTCAATGATCCAAATGTTGACTGGAAACGTAAAATTAAAAAAAAACATTAAATAAATAATAATAATGCCATTTTTAAGGATTTAGGTATAAATAAACAGTTACAGCAATCATAAAACACACAGAGCATGTATCTCATGAATTTTCGAATAACAATATTTTCTATACAGAATGTAGCCCCCAGTAACACTTTTTAAGTATGTCTGGCAAAGTTTAATATAGGCAAAGGTACATGAAAGTCAAAGAGCTCATTAAATAAATTTATTAGCTTCCCCTTCATAGAGACCTACATTGTATGGAGAAGAAAATGGATCTCACCAAAAAATTTCATGTAAAATGTTGCCAAGAATGTTTCGGTTTCGGGATTTCAGTTCTTTTTGCTTACAAAAAGAACTGAAATACCTGAAAAAAAAATACCAAAAGACAGCCTAGCAACTTATTGCTAGGCTGTCTTTTGGTATTTTTTTTTTGGGTTTACTTCTTGCACATCAGTAGTGCCGGTTTTCATAGCCTATTCCATTTTGTCCCATTTTGCCCATTTTGTCTTTGCCTTTTTTCTTTGATGGTATACTGATTCACATAAGTGATAAATCAGGGCAATATTTCACTCTTAAGCGGTTATATTATCTCATACAAACTTCCACCCCTCCCCCCCCCCCCATTTTAGGGGATGGAGGGCGAAAGTCATGAGTTTATGAATTATTTGTTGGTTGTATACTAAACTTACACTACCGTGCCCCCAGATAAGAAACTGTAATGTATATTTACAGTTTTAAAAATCATTTCACAATAAAGAACTTTGCATGTAATAATTTATTTTTCAAGAAATCATTAAAAATAACAAGAGTAGTTTTGCTGTTGTTACATAAAAAATATTGTGATAAACTTTGAAATGGTTGCAGTATGTTGTCTTTTATTTTAGTATTTCAATTATTATCCTAACTTATTATTTTAAAAAGATAAAAGATGCAGATTTTTCTCAAGAATGAATATATCATAAATTAATTGACAAGGCTGGTGCCTTGACAAATTTATGATATTATATTAAACTTTTTATGGGAACATTATGAAGTGACATTAATAATTGTTTAATACAATATACATATAATAATAAGTACACAGTTATTACCTTTTTATCTAATGTCCCAGGGTGCGGGAATACCAATCTGTGTACGGATGAGACAGTGGCAGCCAATATGATCACGTCACGGGATGTGCTTCTCTCATACACAGTAATACTGCTCAGTGGTGGTGTGCCTGGAGCTACTTTACATCTCAAGTTAGCTGACGACAGATTTATGTCTAGGGATGCTTCTGATAACTCAATTGCATCTGATGTTGTTTGCCTATAAAAAGTTAGATGTCAACCATAATAAATTAAGTAGATGTAATCCAACTTCAAAAGTAGTTATTATGTACAGCAATTCAGCTTTCACCAATAAAGAAACGTAGTACTTTTGGCAATGATTCTATTGCATGTTGAACTTACCCAAAACAAACCACTAAACAAACATGTCAAAATGTACACACATTTGGTGTCTGAATTTGCTAACTCACTGTATAACTCACCAGTAGATGAAACGATTCCGAGTGTACACTTTCTTGGAATCTTTGTACCAATATCCACCTGCTTTCTGAGGCAATTTGATGTCTTGTAATGTGCTGTGGGTACCTCCTACAAAAAGTTAAAACTATAAAACACGGTCAATTTAACGGACATTACGGTAAAGTTAAATATAAAATAAACCAGATACCTGTATTCAAGACAATTTCTTTCCACTTTTCGGGTAAACTATAGTTTGGTGTAATTTCTTTGAAAGTAACGGGCATAGCCTCCAAGAACTCCATGTTCTTAGTTGAAACTTATATTTTGATCGGAAATATGAGTAAATTTATAACAATTGGTATTTCAGTAATTGATATTTTTTACTTTTTCTACTGTTTGGCGGTCAATTCTTATTTATAGGTTATCAAAATTTTCAAAACATCAAATCAACTGACATACAACTAGTTGTTAAACTATTTTCCTCTATGAACTAGTGAAGGAAAATACAGTACAAAAATTTTTGTCTGTTGGCAACATTTCCAAAATAATGACATCTCGTAATAAACAAAGTTTGCGATTTCGTAAAATTTTAATTTCGACCACCAAACGTTGATTAATAAAGGTAAAAAGTGAAGAATAATGAATAAAACCATTCGGAGTGCTGTCTGGCGGAACATGGGGCCAATTTTATGACCTGGTAACTCCACCTTTAGGTCCTTAGACTGACGTAGCCCAATTTACAGTGTCAAGTGTGGAAGTGAGACGCAATAATACAAAGTTCGTAGGAAAATTGAGACAAAGCATCGTATCTTCTGTCCCTTACGGCGTGCCGGATTTTTGCATGGCTAACTTTTGAAAGTTAGCCAAACAAAGAGCTGTCACTGTCACGTATATTATTATGCTCGATTTAATTTAAGTTTTCGGATGGTTTTTGCAATTTTTGTAATAGTTTAAGTCATTTAATGAGAAATAGACTCCATTAGATAAGTGTTTAGTGTATGGTGAATGCGCTACAATGGGAGGATTCAGTATAATAGGCTGTAAAAGCCGCTCAGAAAAGGCCAATAACAAAATCTCTTTTCATTCGTAAGTATTCAATACTGTTTGTGTTATTGTATGATTATTGAATTTATACATTTGTGCGCTTTTATTGTCATGGCTTTCAGACCAAAATATGGAAGATTTCTTAAAATAAACTTGATTTCTTATATCACATAACCTAGTAATACTTACTTACAGTGTTGCTACACGTTTCAAATCTTTTCCCTTAACTGTCAGGCCTAATGTTCAAAAGGTAGGCATAATAATCAAATAAATCTATGGTGGCTAAACACACAAATTTGTGGGCGAACCCTTATTTTTAAGTTTAAGTGAACATGTGTACGAACGAACAGAGCCCTTTCGACAATCATTAAGTTTTACTCTTGAAGGCAATCGCGTAGGTACTTAAAGATATTTGGAAGTAAGAATTCATTTTATAAATAAATGTTAAGTATAAACAAAAAATTAGATATTTTCAAAATAAGTTGGTTTTGTCTAAAGGACAATAGTTATTATACAGCAATGTCAATGTCACACTGGATGTCAGCCATACCTCAATATATTTGATAAATAACACGCGAAAAAATCAAAACAAGCTTCACCTGGTAGTAGTGTATTTTATTTGTAAGAATCAAGGTAAGATTGAAAGTAGGTATTTTACGTGAAATTATATTTTCTCACACATGGATACTTCTACACTCTTATTACCACGTTGAATACGTCGTATTTTGGGACTTTTTTAGGGAATAGCAACACTGAACTTTTATATTGCTGTCGCATGTGCGGCCACGCGGTAGCTCGATCTAGAGGTATATTATCTAAGTTTAGGTCAAATCATATTTTTTTATTATGAATTTCTGTGAAGTCTGAAAGAGGCTTAGATAATAAGAGGTATACAGTCTACGGTGTGAAACTACAGTAAAATCAAAATTGAATTTTATAATAATCTACTCTTTGAATTGGATTTTTCTCTATATTTGTACATATGTGCACCGATTATGATGGGATTTATGTACCGATTTACGTGATTCTTGTTTAGTTTGATGCGGGATAGTTGCTTTTTGGTCTCATACAACATTAACATAGTTTGGCCAGATTGTTTTCATTTTATGAACATTTTTGTTCATGAATATTTCGGTTTGATTTCATCGAAATCTAAACAGATTTCGATGAAATCAAAACGAAAAATTCAAAATTCATTCCATTTCAAATCAAACAACTAAGTAAACGCTTAGTTGTTTGATTGTAATATAAAAAGAAATGGAAAATTATGAATCCTCACAAGAAACTAAAAATTCTAAAATAAAAACTTTTTTTACAAGTAAACCGACTTAAAAAAAACACTAACCGGTATAAAATAGCTCTAAATTTGGAAGTCGGTGGCCAATCATGAATGAGACAAAACCACCAAAGCCACATACTTCCTAATTTAGAGTTCTTTTACACCGGTTAGTGTTTTTTTAAGTCGGTTGTATTTTATGTAAAAATGTTTTTTACGGCACAGTTTCAAGAGACTTTTGACCTGATTACATTGTATATGGTTCTAGTTTCAACTCCATACTCATACATTCCTAAGAAAAGGGTCTTAACAGACAGACGTATTGTACAACGACGTCGTTGTATGGACGGACGACCGGACCTACAACAAAGTTAGTAATCGAATAACAATTCCGTTAGAGGCACGATATCCTCAAAAACACATACAAATAATATAAAACAAAAACATAAAGTAAAAAAGTGTAAAAAAAAGTTGTGTCTGAAAAACACATGCTAAGTACAGCTTGGCAAAAACGAGTAGAAAATAATGGAGGCGCCACTGTGCTCTTCGTATGGCAACCCGTGGCAACCCCATAGCGTACCAACCTAGTCTTGATACTTAGCTGTTTTTTAGACAAATTAATCTAATTATGTATTATTTTTTTAAATTAGTAAGTACAAACTTTGAATCGTGTCAATTAAAGACACGATTAATCCTAAAAATAACAAATTGGGTAAATACTCCTGAGTTCACAACATTGTTTAGGAATTATAAAAAAAGAAAACATTACATTGTATAACATAATTTCAATATTTTATTCTAGTAAATCTTCCTCTAAATATTCTACCCCGAATACGTAGGCCGCAAACTCATCTGAGTCATGTTCGGGTTCAGAGGTGATGCTGCTATCATCTTCTAGATTTATTACTAATCGCTCTATTTCCTTGTTCATAGTTATTTTTTTCCAGTAATCCTTTTCTATTGTTATTACATGTTAGCACGAGTTCTTCCAATCCTCCTCGGTAATAGTTTGGAATGCACGTTCAGCTGCTTCCTGTAAAGACAAAATATTTCATTTATCCCTAACAATATTAAAAGTAAAACATTTTTATCACATACTGTTAATAAGCCGGATGTAGAAAATACCCTTTTGTTTATCTCCTTCCAGCACGATTTTGCTTAGAACGATAACAGGCTTCCCTGAATTAAATAATAGATTTAGACTATGGTACGACAATTTCTTTTACATTTCTAATTCAAACGCTAGAACCAATAATTCTCTCCCTTGATATCGCACTTAAAGTATAATTTACGTAGAAAGTGAATTTTCATTCAGTTAAAAGTCAAGTCACCAAAGCATCAATTATCTCAGCGCACTATACCAGAGTAATGCTGAAAAAATGTAAACATAACCTATGTGCTCGACATTTATTGTTTCAAATTTCTAGTTATTCCTTAAGCAATCAAATTAATATAGCTTTGTATTCATCAATTAACACTTGATTCAACTAAAATCAACAAAACAAACTCTTACATACCTGTATTATAAGCGGAACTCTAGAAAACATTGATAAGTTCAGGAAGAATAGTTTGGGCCTCATGTTCCGCCAGATATCGCCTGTACACCTTATAAATAACTTCCCTGCCAGCACTACGAATAGTTTTATTCGTTTTTATTCACTTTTTACGTTTATTAATCAACGTTTGGTGGTCGAAATTAAAATTTTACGAAATCGTGAACTTTGTATATATGAGATGTCATTATTTTGAAAATGTTGCCAACAGACAAAAATTTAGTTCCGTTTCTACACTTTTTTGCCAAGCTGTACAGTAAAATCAAAATTGAATTTTATAATAATCTAAAAATATGTGCACCGATTATGCTGAGATTTATGTACCGTTTTACGTGATTCTTGTTTAGTTTGATGCGGGATAGTTGCTTTTTGGTCTCATTCAACATTAACATAGTTTGACCAGATTGTTTTCATTTTATGAACATTTTTGTTCATGAATTTTTCGGTTTGATTTCATCGAAATCTAAACAGATTTCGATGAAATCAAAACGAAAAATATAAAATTCATTCCATTTCCAATCAAACAACTAAGTAAACACTTAGTTGTTTGATTGTAATATAAAAAGAAATGGAAAATTATGAATCCTCACAAGAAACTAAAAATTGTAAAATAAAAACTTTTGTACAAGTAAACCGACTTAAAAAAAACACTAACCGGTATAAAATAGGTCTAAATTTGGAAGTCGGTGGCCAATCATGAATCATGAACCAAGACAAAACCACCAAAGCCACAGACTTCCTAATTTAGAGTTCTTTTACACCGGTTAGTGTTTTTTTTAAGTCGGTTGTATTTTATGTAAAAATGTTTTTTTACGGCACAGTTTCAAGAGACTTTTGACCTGATTACATTGTATATGGTTCTAGTTTCAACTCCATACTCATACATTCCTAAGAAAAGGGTCTTAACAGACAGACGTATTGTACAACGACGTCGTTGTATGGACGGACGACCGGACCTACAACAAAGTTAGTAATCGAATAACAATTCTGTTAGAGGCACGATATCCTCAAAAACACATACAAATAATATAAAACAAAAACATAAAGTAATAAAGTGTAAAAAAAAGTTGTGTCTGAAAAACGTAAATAGGGTCATTTTGATCGCCCATAGTCCCCTTATGCCGTTAGTGCGGTGAAACCAAAATAACCGTAAGATTATCTGTCTTTAGTTTTTTTAATCGTTACTATTTCGTGGCATTTGAAATCGATTTGGTAAACTGACGTCATGCAATAATCCACAGAGCATATACAATAATCCAGTGACGTACAGAATGGTCAATGGCAGTGCTGCCACCTTAGCGCTTTCGGAGTTAGATCTAGCGCTTTTTTGGAACACTTAGCGCTGAAATTTCAATTTTAACTCCTAGCGGAAAATCTAGCGCTTTTTTGGCAGACCTGGCACAGACACAATAAACACAAATTTACATAAACGATTGGGATTATCTTACAAAAAGGCTACATGTCGGGACGGCCACCGTCGGGAAAATCGTTGTTACAACTACGAATTTCCCGAAAATGTTCTAACACACGTCACGTCAAACCAAAAATATAAATGGAAATTACAAAACCCTCAAAAACCGCAACCTGGACCTACAAAAATTCAGTCTACAGAACCTGCTCAGACAGCGAAAGCGATTAGGCTCTTTATTTATTTAGATTTAAAAATTTTTGGTAGGTATTACTTGTGTGTGTGTGTTTTTTTATGCAATCTAGCGGAATCTAGCGCTTTTTTCAAGCACTTTTAGCGCTTACTGGCTTCAGAGAGGTGGCAGCACTGGTCAATGGTCTGCACTAGTAGTATAGTACTAGTGAATGAGTGAGTTTGTGAGCGTTTTTGTACATATTATTTTTATTGTGCGATTTCTTGATTATTTCCAAAGATCCTGATACATTTTTAAAATTGAATGAATTAAACCAAAGTTTTAATAAAACTCCAGAGTGCAGACATCAAACGATGGTTTTTCTTTGTTCAGAAAAGAACCTAAAGGTAAAACTCAAACCGCATCGATTTTTTTATTTATTTTTATATTTTTGGAAATAATTGCCAAAAACTGTTAAGTATTTATAACTAATGTTAGATATTTTGAATATTTCGAAACTACAATAGTAAGCGCCATACGGAGTTGAGAATTGGCTAGCAAAAACCTTACGGTGTATTGGTGCTTGAATGCGTAACTTATCCATACATTGAAACAAACTGCAAAATTTACTTGAGTGTGTGATAGAGGTACTATTTAGTTGAACATAGTTTTTTTTTAATCAATCCCACTTTGATGAATGAATAATGCACATTTTCTCATAGAAATCGCCTTCTTACAGTAATCTTATGATTGTATGCCTCTGATTTCTTGTGGACGAATACTAAAAATAGATCTATTAAAAAAAACTCGAAAAATGTTGGTCATTGGCAAATATAAAACAAATCAAATAGGATGTAATGTACCATATAATACTAAATTGGTCTCATTTTAAATTCTCAGTAGATATTCTTCATTTTAAATACCTATCTACTCATTTTTATTTTCCTCAAAAAAAATACATAAAATACTTTTTGTTAGTTTATTTTTATTTTATCAATACTTGGGACCATAGGCAGTCTTTATATAAGTGAGTACTAATACTAACAAGTGTAGTATCATCTTCAAACAACATGAATTTAGAGAAAATATTATAAATATCAATTGTTAAAGAGTATGAATGAAGTTCTTGCCCATTCTTCTCAGTATGAACCAACTAATAGAAGCGGCAGTTAAATTTTAATGTTTTAAAAAATACTTTTTAATGATCGGATTGAAATAATTTATTTGACTTTGCCTTTATCAAACATAAAATCTCTTAGATACAAGCTTAGCTTCAAGCAATCTTGAGCTGACATGATGACCCGTTGCAAAAACATAAAGATTAAGGCCTCTTGTATGTTGTGAATTGGTTTTCTATCCATTAGCATTATTATAATTTTAATACAATATAACATGGCATACTTTTGTTAATCCTAATTATATTCATCCATAATTTTAAATTATAATAATGTTTAAGCATTACATTAAAATTTGTTTAAAATATATTGGCAACATATTGATCCTTTACATTACACAAATAATATTGGTTGTAGTTTTTTCTCACTTCTTATGTAGTTCAAAAAACAAAAATTTGTAATGTGAAATAAAATTTAGCCAAGACAAAATAGCCTACCTACGTTTTGTATTATGACAAAATAGTTATGCCAAGTAGGAATTACGATAAAATATTATGCAAAAAGACGGAATCCCTTGTGAATCATCATCAGTCTCTCAGCTTAGTTTGCTTTTCAGCTGAATGTTATTTACTTTTTATCGACAGTTAGGTAGGTATAATACCTTATCATAACTTCAGAATTACTGCTCCAATCTATAATAATAACAATAATATCCCCGCAGGGCAGCTTGTGGCGAGCTGTTGGGCAGTAGCAACCCCACGGACCTGATCTCCCGGGAGATTTCTTGTTTCTCACCTCTGGCTTGCCTTAATTGGCCGGCCAGAGTGAACTCTGACGAGGAATGGAGCTCCCACCTCTTTCTTGCCTTAGTTGGCCGGCTAGATTGGAGATTCGCAAGAGCAAACATGCTCGGAGGAAGGAAGCATTCCAGTAAGGTGCTGGTAGGGATCTTGACCGTACTTCCGGGATTGTCCTGATAGCCTTGGAATGCCTCTCCACTCCTCAAGCACTTCAGGTTATGTTGCTTTCTTGTTGCTACGTCACTATGTGCTTGCGGCCGTTTCAGAGGGCCCATTACTGAGTGTGCAAGTCACTCCCTGTCATTTTATTTGTGTATTTATGAAGCATTGATGAGGCAGGGGCCATAGTCCTTCCATAGTACTAGGTAACCAGTTCACCTTATCCACCCCTAACCTATAGCCCAATACATTTGTTGCTTTAGTCTGCAATAGTCCTGCACTAGTCGTAGGTTTTGGTTGGGTGCATTTGCATAATGCATACAGGGAAGATCTGCCATTGGTGCCTCACTGCATTAAAAACGACGGCCTCTGCGAGTCGGCTTAGGCCCCTCGTACGCATTCCAAAGGTCCGGAACCCAAGGGTTCCGAGAAATATAACCACATAAAAATAATAATAATATTAATAATTTTACTTTTATTTCAGACAAAATCCATAGTGTTAGTAACAATTCACTTAATAATTAATGTTGTTTACATAATTACAAATAAAACAATGAAATTAAAGTTGAAATTGATTAGAGTAGAATTAAATTGAAATTGATTTGAATATAATTAAACTAAATTGAAATAAATAGCAACGAATTACATTGGACCACTACTACTGTCACTATTACTATCTATCTTTTTACTATTGACTATCATGAAAGTTAGACCAATTTTAGGCTAGAAAAGAAGTTTTTTCTAAAGTATCTGCAGAGTCATAAGGAAAAAATATCCAAGGTTAAGAGGGTTTGCCGATTTGTGTATGGAAATTATTGTTTGATTTATTGAAATTCCATTAACAATGAGACTATTCACTGCTGGCAATCTTATTTCTTGTACCCAATCATTTTATCAACAATTTTAAATGTATGTACAGTAGCGCGGTGGCGGGTTGTGAGCACGGCGCGGGAGGCGCAGGGTCGGGCGGCGGCCGGCCGGCTGCGGACACTATCCGCCGCGTCAAGGTGAAGATGTCATCAGTATCGGCGCAGGGCGTCGTGGAACGAGCCTCAGCTGAACTGTCGCGCCGCATCACTGGGCTAGGCCTGCGCGGGCGGAAGCGCTCGCCCGGCGTCGTGGAGCGCGTCGCCAACGCGCTGTGCGGACCGGCCACCGCCGCAGCCGCCGCGCCGAGGGTCCCGCGTCGCCGCAGACCCTCACCCAGGCCTCTAACTTGGAATCAAGTTGTAGTAGAAGAGAGATTTCTAGAAAAGTTTTTTCTGTACTTCAATGCAAGTGATAGAAGATCACTTGCTCAAGTTAGTACCAGATGGCGGGACATACTGTACTCGTCGCCGCGCTGGTGGAACGGGCTCGTGGCGGTGCTCGACTGCCGGGAGGTCCGCTCTACTACTGTTTGCTGTATGCAAAGGTTCTACAATTCTCTAGTCAGGAGGGGTATTCGTGGGGTAGTTTTAATTTCAGCTTCTGATGATGATATTACTGAATTTATTAAGCAATTCCCTATGTCTGGTCATCATATTCACGCAATTGGTTTAAAAGGATGTACTATAACTGACAGAGGCTTGGAAGCTGTATTAGATCACCTTCAGGTAATCACAATTTATTTTTATTAAAAACGCTTATAACAGTTTGGACTTTTGCATTATTAAAATCAGATCATAATATTAATAAATTAAATTAAAATATCCTTTGCATGCCAATTTTGTAATACTATGATGATTTTAACGTTTCAAATAAAGTGTGACTTGAAGTCTTATTAATTTAGATAAATAATTTTTTTAGGTTCTCTTTGAGCTAGAACTAACTGGATGCAATGAAATAACCGAGGCTGGTTTGTGGGCATGCTTAACTCCACGAATTGTCTCCCTCACGCTTACTGATTGCATTAATATTGCTGATGAAGCTGTAAGTATCATTTTTCAATGAAGCACAACACAGACATAATGATATTGATTCAATTGAACAATAACATTAAATCTAAGACCCCAATTTATTGTAAGTCGACTAACATTCATCATCTCATTTAACATAATTTCCATACGATTTTTCATATTAAAAAGACATAATAAAATAAGACATGCACGCAATGCGTAACGAACACAGACAACGCGTGCCTTGGGCTAGTCATCAGTCCAAGCACAGTAGAGGCACGTGTCGCGTATTAGGTCTCTCGATAAGCGTACACTGTTCGCATCTTATCGCTCTTAATTAAGGCGCTTGTATACGGTGCATGTAACATGCGGCCATACTCGGGTACCTGTAATGTTTTTAATGGACTTTGTTAGGTATTAGGTACCGGGTACTTCGTTGGCCAGGGCCTCTCATCTAGGGCCGGCCAACCAATCGTACTTGTTTGTACCAAAAGCAGAAAATGGTAATATATAACATTTATGGAATATATTTAATGATGGGAAATTCGCAGGTTGGCGCGGTAGCGCAGCTGCTGCCGTCTCTGTATGAGTTTTCCTTGCAAGCTTATCACGTGACGGACGCTGCACTGGGCTATTTTTCGCCCAAGCAGAGCGCCTCACTCAGTGTGCTGCGTCTGCACAGTTGTTGGGAGCTGACCAATCACGGCGTCGTTAACATTGGTAAGAACTTTTCGGTACCGTAATAACTCGTTTATCAGGTCAAAAGCCACGATTAGCAGTATCACGAAATCCAGTAGGATAACAGTAGATGCCTAAAACTTCTTCAAAAGTCAATAGTCATGGGCGTCCAAATTTCTAAGTTTGCGGCTAGTTTTTTCATATACTTATGATTGTAAATTCTAGTTACCTATACTAGAATATTGCATTCTTAATAGAAAGTAAAGAAGTCAGGTAAAAGAGGACAATACCCAATTATTTCGAGCTGATCCCGGCTGACTCGCGTGTTTATTAAGGTCAAGGGTCATCAGCCGTGTTAGCTCGCCTAAAAGGCCCTTAGGAGGGCTTACCTGGTTTGATATTAGCACGTTCACGAGAAGTGTAAATATAAGAATTTTGTGGGATGGTGCCTACTACAATCTTTTTTTTTATTTATTCACACACTCAGTTACAATTGTAGAGTGTGAACTTAAAGGTTTTAAATTTATTTTAGTGCAAAAAATGTGGTACAGTCAAGAACACAAGCTTTTGGTGGGATCCTATATTTATTCTTTCTTTCAATTAATGTTACTATCGTACGATAGTAACTGTCCAACAGTGCAAATTGATTGGAAAGCTTGAAGTTGTAGCACTTAGGTACTGAACTTTATAGGTACTCAAAATTACGTTAGGAAACTTAATCTCGAACTCACGATACACGTGTTTTTACCTGACTATACAGCCGCATTCCTACTTTCTACAGTACACTCGCTTCCGAACCTGACAGTGCTGTCTTTAAGCGGGTGCAGCAAGGTGACGGACGAGGGCGTCGAGCTGTTGGCTGAAAATCTTCCGCGCCTGCGCAGTCTCGACCTCAGCTGGTGCCCGCGCGTCACTGATAATGCGCTCGAGTACATCGCCTGCGATCTCAACCATCTCGAGGAACTTACACTGGATAGGTAAATAGAAAAGAACTTTTAATATTCTTGATTGAAAACTTCTCGAACTCAAGCTATTGAATTGTAATAGGTAAAGAGCGTAGGTATATACCTACCTGTGAAATGATAATAGAAACCAATAGTTGATTTTCAAATACCTAATCAATGATACCCGGATTATTCTCAATTGAACACAATAGGTGTTCAATTTGGCCATGTTTGCATTTATTACCATTAGTTGGTATTATATAGATTGGTTCTAAATTCATAGGTGCTCAGTCGGGAATATTCCGGATACCCTACTTAACATAGTTCGAAAATAATTAATATTATGGCGAATTATGATTTTCAGTAATTTCATGTCTAATCGTAATTTATTTTACGTGTGTCTAACACGCAAGGTTAATAGAAATCCATAAACGTAATATTTATCAAAATCGGCTCAAGGGCCACGAAAGTATAGATACACAAATAGGCTGATAAACACATTACCCGCCTTGCGTCGAGCAGTCGGGTAAAAACATGTAATGATGCAACTGTGAGTATTCTTGTCCGCAGATGTGTTCACATAACGGACATCGGCGTGGGCTACATAAGTACGATGCAGTCGCTGGTCGCTCTGTTTCTGCGCTGGTGCTCTCAAGTGCGCGACTTCGGTGTACAGCACCTTTGTGGAATGCGCTCGCTACAGCTCTTGTCCCTTGCCGGTAAGCCTACTCTATTGAATACATTTGCTGGCACCTTAAATCCCAACAAAAACTGTAGAAAATTGTTTCAGGAACATAATTTTGTGTTGCTGGCAACATGTTTCATGAACAGCCAATATCTCTGAACATAAACATGTTAAGAGGCACTTTTGGATGCATCTCGCATGGCTTTTTCATCGCCGCTGCCACGAACGTTTGTGTATTTGTTTCGGAGTAAAAAGCAACCTTATGTTATAATTTCTTAGGGTGTCCGTTATTAACTTCGGGCGGTCTGTCAAGTCTCATACAACTGCGACAGCTTCGTGAACTCGAGCTGACGAACTGTCCCGGCGCATCGCCCGAGCTCTTCGACTATCTGCACGAACACTTACCGAGATGCCTCATCATAGAGTAAGCTATTGTAGTCTTATTTTATGTAAACCGCATTTATCCCAAGTGTATTTTTCATCACTAGTATTTTTTGGTAAACAAATATATTACTGACATTTCGATTCTGTGAAAATTAAGGTTGAGTCGACGCAGTTTTTGATGTAATTTATACCCTATGTATTTTTAAAATTCAAGATGTTAATTCCCACTTGTGTTTTTTGATGAAAGTGTTCGTGATTTTTGTAATGTGTTTGTATACCAACTAAGACATGTGACAGAAAAGACGCCTGTGGTTCACAGATGCAGTATTTTTTCCTTTTGTGCTATTTTTAGGTTATAAATTAACTACACAATAAGTAGTTTGCACCAAACACTGTTGTTACAGTGTTCTTTTTTAATTGTAGTGCTGTTCCAGTTTTTTAATGGTTGCGTAACCTGTGAAAAGTCGACCTAGTATTTGAAACAACACCATCACGTCCACTTCCCTAAGGTTGAATGTCACTTGCACGTCTTAAAACGTCGCAGTCTATTTATGATTTAAAACTAATGTGAGTTAGATAGTTTAACCTTAGTGAAGTTTCGATATACTGGCAATCACAAGAGAAACAGTTTTTTTAGTAGTGAGTACATACATCGTTAAAAATATTCTACTAACATCAGTCGCTCAAAAATGAGTAAGTACCTATGACTTTATTAGTAAAGAAGAAAAATGGAAGAAAAATACTTACTCCGCGCAGTACTGAGTTTGTACTGCAGGTACATCGTGGAATTCTCGATTGTCAGTTAATACGACTGCAAATAAAATTTTCGTAAAAACAAGTCTTCACGCTTCTAGTCGTAGTTTCAGAAAAATAAAGAACCCGTAATTATAAGCGAGATCCCCACCAATTATACGCATTTTTAAAATTAACTATTTCGAATATGCTTGATAGTTTCTATCGCTCCTATATTAGAGTATTATCAGAAAGTATCGCGTCTTCTTTAATTTGTCTTTAATATTTTGATCTCTATTCCTTTATGATTTTTATGTTACTTAAGACCTACCTTATTCCTAAACAATTATTGCTCAAATTGTGTGATGTCATGTCGAGATGGATTATTAAAACAAATATATAATTAAGAGTTTGGGTCACTATTATCATCTTGTGGTTGGTAGTCCCCTGCTGTTTTTATGAACTTAAAGGGTAACAATACCTTACTTACATTTTAAATCGGCCGAAACTCCATTGGGGTTCTACATTTCATGTTGGTTGTCTGTATCCAACTCTTACTACTGAACACTTATTTACTAACTGTGACTTCATAATTTGCTATAAAAGTGAAGCATATTTTAATTGTAAATGAAGTTGTGCAAACAAGATATAAGAACTACAAATGATTTTAATTTCATAAATTACATGATTTATAAACACATGTATGGTCTATATTTCCCAATAAAAAAGTAACAGAACAAAGCCGTACATTAATTAATTACATTTATATACTTTTAGTTTTCGAAAACTGACAAGGGTGAAATAAATACCTACTTTAAATATAATGTGAAATATATTATTATATTTTAAATATTGTAAGAAAAAGCGTTTATTAGAAAATTTGTGTATTTCACGTATAGTGTAATTCATTTGTAATCAAATCATACGATTTGGTGTTGTCCATTAGTTAAATGTAATTTATAGATTACTAATTTAATAAGAATAACAATTCTCGAAATGAAGATATTATTTCAATATACCTTTGATATAAATAAATTATGTAAAAAAGAAGTCTATTATGTACATTTCAGTCATATTAGTACTGGCAGTGCTGTAATTTATTTAAAACAGTGTAGTACTCTTGTATCCTGTTTTGATTCCTGTAAATACTGCAAGATATAACTTATAAGACTTCTTTTTCTATTCAGCGCATTTAAGTTTATAAGCGCTGATTGAACACACAACGTGATAGTTGTGGTTCGCGAAATGTTTGGAGAGCGCTCATTGATTTTAATGCCATCGTGCAGTGCGTGACAGTAGCGTCAAATCGGTTTCTTATCAGTATAGTCTTATAAGCTAATAAATCATCTGAGGAAATGTTCAGTTCTTCTGCTCTCTTAATCTTGAATAACAAAATTGTGTTCCATCTAAGTATTCTCATTTGATTTGACTCACAAGTTTCTGTCTATCTCTGTCTCTAGTCAGTTCTTTATTTTAACTATTTATTTTGTAATTTTTGCAAACTCTAACATACGATCTAGATTAGTAGAGTAATGTGATTTTCAGTAAAAATGTAAATTTAATTATTGTTTCTAGATGAATAGTGTATAGTACAGAAGACGCAGTATATAATCACATACAAATATTAAAACTACCTGTTGTTGTAATTATGTATTCATATTTAGACTGTTACTTGCAAATAGCATACAATAAAATATTTACTGTAATTCTAATCTTATTCAAATTAAGATTGCTCATAATAACGACTTTAGAAATGTAACTTGTTTACATAATTATTAATGTAAACATTTATATACATACTCTAACTTGTGATTATTATTGCTTTTTTTCGTGTTGTTTTCAATGAACGCAATGACTTAATATTTTTGCATAAGTAATGCTCATCATAAATCTAAATTTATACTTAATTGATTTATTTTTAATTTCTTTGAATTTATGACTTTTTATTTTTATAATTATGTGATCTGTGTTATAAATGTGTTACGGGCATAGACCGCTACCTCAGTTAAATCCGGGAGTTGCCCGTGGTCTACCTACGTTAGTTCACCTGGGTGTACCACTGGTAATTTATTTTCCCGTGGTCCACCCACTTTTTAGAATATATTGCCCGTGGTCCACCTATCATATTCAAACCAAAATGACTATTAATAAATTTTAGGTGTTTCTTTCTTTCTGAAAAACAAACAAACAAATGAATAAACGGAAAACAATATAATGTTAAAAAAAACTAGCAAACTGCGAGTCGGACTCGCACAAGAAGGTTACTTAGGTACCTACGTGAAAAATTTGTAATTAAAGACGAACAAAAACGCGAAAAAATCACATTTCATTGTATAATAATGCACACGCATGCTGGAAATGCAGGTGGACCACGGAAAAATAAATACCCGTGGTACCATCAGGTGAAATTAGGTGGACCACGGGCAAATCCCGGTAACTACAGTGTCTCAGTATGTAATTTTGACCAGTTAAAGCAATTTTTGAACATTTATTTGCCTGCAGCATATCGCAAGCTGGGTGAATATAAAGCTATACAACTCTACGTATGCGCTCAGCTAGCACTTGCACTTCATGTTGTTGCACAAATGACGACTAAACATCAGGTCAATAATATTGTATCGATCTTTGTTTATTAACCACGAACTTGGCGATAAGTTAGGAAGCACAGTCAACTGCCGTGTGCCATGTCGTTACTCAGCGGTCTCTGCTCACAACACATGTGTACATTAAGCTGTACCGAATAAATATCGCTATTATAATACCGTCCGAAATAATATTAACGTATTTTACTTGTAAGTACTACAAGTAAGTACTGACTTTCTTTCTCTGTACTTAACTTAATAACTCAGTACAGTCAGCATTAAACAATTTTAATATTCTTACTGGCTGACTCTCCTGTAAGTATATACTACCTTGCAACCGTTTAAAATGGTAAATAAATTTATATATTTCTGTAAGCTAGAATATTTTATATTTTAAATAAAAGAGAGTTGAATATTTTTGCATGTATTTAATGCTGATGGTACTATACATCTGGTACAAGAGTAAAATATATGAGTGTTTATGTAGTAGATAAAATCTGAACGATCACTGAACGTTGACTTACAATAATTGCTTCAAAATTTTGCCACACCAAACAGCTCTCGCGCAAAACTTATCGAAGATTATTTAGATATGTTTGAGTAGGTTAATTAAATTCGTAAATTAGATCATAAAATACTAGACGGTCCCTAGATTTAGGTTTATAATTGCTAAAAGATTTAATAGGTGGTCCTTCATTAATATTTTTTTATATTACTAGGCAGCTAAAATTTGTCTCTCTGAGAAATGAGACATCATAAGCAGGTACTATAACATATTTAACTATAAAGACATGTTAGAGCTTTTATCGTAGATTATCATTTTGATTTTCGTACAGACTTAGACCAAAATAAAGGCAATATTTTAAAGCAATTAATAAACAAGACCACGTCCAGTAAGAATGGAATGATTCATACTTAGTAATTATTAGGAACACCTACTATAATATTTTAAAGTTGCCTTCTTTCTTAAGAATATGGTATCTATAGAGATGTTGCTGAATTTGTCAATTTATGCAAAACTGCAACCGCAGGGAAATATTATAATGAAGCAATAAGCCTCAGTGTGGCTAGTAGCAATGTAGTTGTACAGCATGTTTGGAAAATGATTGAAACTGCTAAACTGCAACTGGAAATAACTTTATGAGCATGTCTTTAATACATCTTCCTCACATTGTATTTGTATTTCATTTTAAATTAAACAATGTGGAATCAATGTGTGTGTGGTGTTCTTAGCAAATAAAGTTCTGATTCTGAATCCATTTCATGACTCAGTTTTCCAAACATGTATGTTGAAGATAAAGTGTACAATATTGAGTAGGTAACTAGTTAGGATAAGCTGCATGTATTTGTATATAGATACAGCCGTATCAAACACTAACTGTTTAATGTCCAAACACCTCCTTTAGTACCTTACTTCGATTTGTTTCTATGTGTGTGAACCATTCAATGTGTAAATCTGATTTTTTGTACATAATAATTATAAATAATGATTATTAAGTCTATTATATATAATAATGAAGTTTAATGTTGTTAAAAGATCTGACTTCTGCATTATAAAAGGTTGTAATTAAAATGATATGTATGTTACGTACAAGCAATAGATTAAAGCCTATGTAATATAATGTTTGGAAAGCGACTTGACTTGTCTAATCTTAGCTAGTTTCAACTAGTTTAACAAGGCGCAATAATATTCACATTGTGTGACTTAAGAAAACGAATTATTACTAGTTAACATGTTTTTGGAATTTTGTCAGAGTAAAATATAGACTATGTAAAATTCTGAATATTATAAAGTGCACGCGCAATGCTTATGTTAAACGCCAGATAGGTCTCCGCAGTTTGTCTTATTTGTACTGTTATACAATCTCGTAACTGTTTCATTCTATCAAACAATAGATTTAGATTGCTCGTGCCCTATGTTCTTGTGTACCTATTAGTTTGTGTTGTGATAATGCACCCGCTAGCTATTTAATTGGCATCACTGTGTAATGTTTGTATTTTAGTATAATCCATTTTCGTAATAACGATACACGATTTGTACAATACTCAGTGAGATGTTATAGTGCAATATAGATGTACTGTTTTATAAACTGTTTTAATTTCCTGCTTTAATCCACCTACTACCTACATTGTAGTTGAAAGCGATTGGAATTTGTAGTCACCGAATGTCAGTAAAAGTAAGTAGGTATAATTTGCGCTGATAATAATAATAAAACTTTCTTCTCTATTTTAATATCAATTTGCTTTGCTCACTAACTACAAATAAAATAGTCAAAATCGGAACGCTCAGGCGTCAAAGTACTCCTCCCCATCACTGTCATCTGGAAACGTGCCAATAAGACTGGCAGCATTGCCACGTTGGATGGCAATGCTAATTCTTTGCCAAAGAATAAGCCAGCCTGGTCACGCGAAGTGTCGACCAGTCGGACAGTGCACTCGGACCCCTTGACCCAAGCGTTCAGACCCCAAACGGCGCAAAACTGTAACTTCCAATGAGGTTGCAGTATTTGCGCCGCTTGAGGGCCTCAGCAGCTGCAGCAGCAGCACCAACACGTCTCGCCGTACTTGGAATATGAGATGGCGCAAGGGTATCAACACAGGTTGTGTCCCACACCAAAGGCCTACCCATCTGCCAAGGCAACAACGTCATTCCATCTGGTCTCTTTCCATCGTCGGACCAGATGGAATGACGTTTTGGCGGTTTTGGAACCTAACGACTTGGTACGAGTACCAAGTCGTTAGGTTCCAAAACCGCTGGTACACCGGTGGTGACAAGAGCACAACGAATAATATCGTTAATGCTGGCGTGCCGTGCTATACGACCTGCACTCCTGCAACAAGACAGGCCATGGTGCCCGGAGCTGTCGACAGCGTCACCACAGTGACACCGATGAGGAGCAACACAAGGAGCACCCAAGCGTAGACACGTAGCGAGCCGAAATGAAGTGTCATCCATCATAGTGCCTATGGTGGCTGACGGAAGTGCCTGAAGCCACAAATCCGACTCCCATTCTCCCACGCTCAGCAGCACTAGATGACGTAATTAAAAGGAAATTTCGAATAGCACTGCAAAGCGGCCCGTCCCACCGACCCTGGGAAGACAAGTTGTCGGGTAAATCCGTATTGGGACAAGATATTTTCACGGTCCTCAAAATCATCCAGTGAGGCAGGTAAAATATTTCTGGTTAATTTAGCGGTACTATGGACCGAGGAGAGGAACCCGGTACACTTTAACTTGAAATTTTGCGGACGCCGAGACTACCCAAGCGAATGGGAAGTGTGGCTTGCTGCCACGCTCGGTCGTCCAAGGCCACATTTAAGATCGAAGTAAGAGTGGTTCTAATAATTTGGTCTACTTTTTCTAAAAGTTTTGGGTACTTCCAAAGATGAGAAGAGCGAAGGCTATATGTAAATTTTTGGTCCAAAGCAACAGTATCGAATAAGTGTGAAAGCCGAATTAATGTTTATTTTGAAAAGTCTTTCCGAAACTTCATTAACATTTTGTATTTTTTCTTCAATAAACGTTAAAAAGGATTCGTCAAAAATTGGGGACCCCAGGAGGTGAAGGGAATTCCTTTCTGTAATTTATATTGGGTGCTATTGAATTGAATTTTGCAATGGTGGTCTGTCTGACAGTGGTTTGCGGATATACCTACAGTTCGCATTTTGAAACATTAACTCATTAGGCTCCGCGTGGACACCGGTGTCCGCAAACAATAGAAATTTAATTGTGTCTGGATTGCGGTAATTGACTAGTTAAGCTCAAGTCCAATAGAATGAAATGTTTCTTTTAATTAAAAAGGTTAGGTCTTCCAAAACTGTGTCTACTTCACCTCCTAAGGTACCGTCATCCAAATACCAAACGTTGAATTTTGAATTTAGTTGTCGAATAATTGTATCTAATGCCAGTTAGTTTAAGTGTACATATTTAATTTATTTTAATTAGTTTTATTGTATTTAATCTGTTTCAAATAAATTTGATCTCTGGTTTATAGGCAGCAGTATGTTTCTACCTACACACACACACACACACTACCTACCCGCCATACTTTACCAGGCTTGAGGACTGAGTACATTAAACTATTAAAAATAAATAAATCATTATGTAGATTAGGTATCTAAGCATCCAAAATATTTAGTCCTCAAGCCTGGTAAAGTATGGCGGGTCTTCTAAAGTTTATGAAATCAGCGTATTATAAATAATTATTGTATATTTTTATTGACCAAAATATATTGCTGACAAAAATGTTTTTTTGTCATCTTTAAAAAAGAGAGGTTTTTTATTGCGGGCAATGAAAAGCGCGCAACTTACGATCAGCTGAGCGTACTGCAGCCTACCGCGGCCGCTCGCGCTTGGTCGTTGAACCGACCGCACGCTTGTGTTTAGAAGATATCTATTGCATTTTTGTAACTTCAATGCGTAATTTGTTTCGAAAAATCGATAATTTTGATATGATACGATTTAAAAAAAAAACAAAAAAATATTTTACTTTTTCCTTCAATATCTCTAGAACCAGTGAATTCCCAGGTATGTTCTAAAAGAAAAAAAACTATGTCAGTGATGGTTAGAATAATGTAGTTTTCGTTTACGTTAGGGGTCTTTTTACACCCTGTAAGTATAAGGCAGGCTTCCGATACATTGTCATCACACCGAGCAAGCATCCTCACTATTTCCGTGTATTCGATACTGGAATACTGACATGCCATGGTGAGAAAATAACACACTCTTGGTAAAATCGGCACAACACATCGATGATCGATCGACAAGTACCGCGCGCGCATCAAAGGCGACCGACGACTGGCGGCTAGATACGGGTCATGTTCAAAGCGCTTGCGATGCGCTCCGCTTCGCCGCGTCCCCAACCCCGCGCGTCGCACACTGGTCAATTACTAAAAGTTAGCGTCCCATAATTATTTTTGGTCAATGTGTCGGTAGTTCGAAAAACCAATATATTAAAACTTGAAGGTAAGTTGTTTACATTATACTAAAATATCACCGTTATGTAGACAGTAGTTTAATAGATATGCCACTTCAAAGTTATTTCGAAAGTTTATTATAACAAGACTGATTTATCGTTGTTTTGTTCTCTTGAATGAATGAATGAATGAATGATTTATTTATTTGCAAGAATATAGGTACATATGATGTTTTGTTCAACGGGTTTCACTTCACTATATTCGGCATTTCGGCCGTACAAATATTAAAATTCTACTAACTAATAGCATGCATAGGGTCTTTATAGGTTGGCTACTAAGTTATCATTGTAAATTGAAAAAAATGGTGCATATTAAGAAAGGTACACACCTTTCTTAATGTGCACCATTTTTTTCATTAGGGGGTAATCTTGGAACTCATGATTCAATTTTAAAAATTATTGCACTGGTGGAAAGCTACACTATTTCCGGATGACATAGGCTACTTTTTATCCCTGTAATCCCACGGGAACAGGAACTACGCGGGAGAAACCGCATGACGTCTGCTTGTACTGATATTTTCTAACTTTTTTAAGTTTGAACTGTGTTACGTTTAAAAGTACAAATTAGTACATTATCATTTTGATTCAATTTTATAGTAGGGCTTTAAAAAAATATAGATTTTTTTACCGGTTTCAATAGTAAAAAGGGTTTTTTTAGGTAATGGTGCCTCAATTAAAAATATTGATTGATTTAATATTTTGTCATTACATCGACCAGTGAAGTCACTTTCAATGGACAATAAATATAACCTACTTAATAAAACTTTTACTGTAGGTAACTAGGTATGTAACAACTTCAAGATTTTGTAAAAAATTGTCCTATCTACTAAAACTAAACGTAGAATTGAAGAGATGAAATAAAAAAGTAAAGAAGAATCTGTCTCGCTGCTTCGATGAAGTTACACTCAGAAGGAAACCGCAGTGACTCTTAACTTGTCCTAGACATAACGACCTCACTTGATAAAGGCCAGATTGCAAAAGAAGCTGGTATATCGCAGGATAACTGAATATCGTCTTCATGTCAAGAAGCTTTATCGTTATTAATTTCTAAAACATTGAATTGTTCGTACAAAATTAACAGTGACAAAATTGCAGAATATGCGAAAGACACTGCTATGCTTTTTATTGAATTGTACAGGTTGTATCCTATGACACCAACAGTCCATAAGGTTCTCGTACACGGCAAGGCACAACTTTTTGTTGCCAATTGGTATGCTCGGAGAAGACGGACAGGAAAGTCGCCATGAAGATGAAACGATATTACAGAGAGCATAACACCAGAAAGATGACCAAGAATCAAACTAATAAAGATCTAATGAAAGTTTTGCTCATATCTTCAGATTATGACCTGTACAAAAACATATAATGCCAATTGAGGTACCTACTTAACTTTTTAGAAGAATCAGAAGTCGTGTTAGATGAGGAGTGATTTAACAAAGTACATACAGACGCCAGCACAAGTCTGTACATAAAATGTTACTTACCAACTTAAATTTAGAGAAAACAATTTTTCGATAATATTTCATGATAAAAAATAATATACCTTTATTTCACGATTTCAGTATTTAATAATTTCATCCCCCTCATTTTTTGAAATTGATCACTGTGCGTCGTATGGATTAATTTGCCTTTTCTTTGCGATGAGCGTAGAGTTAGTACCTAACATTCGAGCGGGCAATTAAAATAATTTTTAGTTTTGTATAAAAATAAAATCAAAGAAATTATTAAATGTCGTAGAACAAAAGTTGTTGCTTATGATGTTAGTTATCTAGTGCTGCGAGGTTGTTGGTGTTTTACAAATAACCCTGTATATTTGACCACTGTCTGATATGCTATAGATTAAGAGGATATAATTACAGCTCTCGTTGTTGAAAATTTCAACACTGTGTCTGGTGGGTTTTAGTAATTAAAGAAATATTATTTTGTACGATTTATTGCGATAACACAGTCTTACAAAACAAATCAGTGATGACAACAAATGCGACACTAATGGTAACTTTAAATTGTTATAGCCCCAAAATCACAATTTTGACTAAGCTTGCATGTCAACAAATAAATAAACTGGGATGATTTGAACACGCACTATTTTACACACTCACAAATTCAACAAGCATTTAACCATTCCCAAATAAAATACTTAAAATGTTTAACATGTACTTTTTTAAGTATTTTTCTACAAGTAAAATAATGCGTCTTGAAATAAGTGTATCCCCAAATAAATTACATAAGTTTAATGCAATTTTTCATATAATAACAATTGCACAAGGTTTAAATGAAGTATCTAATTGTAAGTGTCTGTAAGAACACATACCAAAATGTTACTTGGTCCTACAGAACTGAAACTAAACAAAAATGCATTCAGCACCAGTTGTAAAACATTAAACATGTTTAACAAAAATTAAATAATATTTATACACATTTACAAAATTAAAGGCCTGTAGGTCGCACTAGGTGGAACTAGATGCAAAGTATGATACTCTATTTTAGCATACCATATTTTAAGTAGATATCTAGTTGAGTTATTGACACCCTTGCCCTAGCGTATATAACTTACATAGCAAGCGATAGTGCTATAGTAGCCCATTTGGAATCGATAAACAGCAATTAATATAATTAAGGCCGAATTCGTACATTTAAACTACTACTGTGTAAAGATATGTACGCAGGTATTAAAGAATAACTCATTCGGCAACAATATTGTGTAAACAACACTACGAACTATAAATTCTAGCAAAAAAAAAATGCATACGTTTTTAAATCAATACAGCTCTTGAAAGTCTAAATAAAAAAATACTAATTTTCATGTACAGACGCCAGCACATCAAGTTACCCCAATATGTCAAATTTCTTTGATCGTTTTTAAGCTTTATGTCAAATAGAATAAGGTTCATATTCAATTGGGAAAATTTGACACATTGGGGTAACTTGACGTGCTGGCGTCTGTACATAATAACTGTATATATAATATATGTATGTTCGACCGATTACAATTACCTTTAAAAATCTACAGTTTAGCTATCAATTTAGCAATTATTTTGCAGTTAATTGTTACCAAATGTTAACTATTGTGTATTGAGCAAAAAATAACTAGATAGTCTGTCCATCTTTCAGTTAACAATATAACCAATTTAGTGGTGAACTATTAAACACAATTGAACTACTTTATACACTTTCCGTTCAGTAGACTACAGTTAAACCTGAAAAAGTATGAGGTTCAGTAATCTTCGTGTATCAAAGCTCCTAAGTTTTCAACTGCGCTTTATTAGTCCACTTACTATTGCGTTTGTATGATTTTTTCACTCAGTCAGACTCTTCACTCAGTCAGACTCTTCACTCAGCTTGCAACTCTCAAAATTTTTACAGAGTTTTTTTTTATCAATAACTTCCATAGTAATCAAAAGTAGGCAAGCAATTCCATGAATAACTATTTTTATTTCATATGTTATCTTATCGGAAGTTCGTATTTTTAAAACATACACGAAGATTGCCGAAGCGCATACTTTTCCTGGGTGATCTTGTATAATTTATAATGTAATAGCAAATAAATAATGGTAGATGAAACATTACTGTAGATTTCGTTGTAGTTTTCAGTCTTGTGTTATTTGGTCCTGCAAATAATTTACTATTGGTGATAACAAAATAGTAATAAATTCGGGCAGGTTGTGTTTAATCTATAAAATAAGCTTGTAATCGTAAAGTTACGGGGGATGTACCGGGTGTGGTCAGTGGTAGGACTGTAGGTATGTGGTGGTGGAGGCGAGGTCCCGACGCAGCCACGCAGCGTTGAGGCGCACGGTCTCCAGCGCCTGCTGCACCGAGCGCTCGGTGCCGGGCGACTGATGCGCGCGGAAGAACTGCTCGATCTCTTGGGCACTAGTTTCCGAAGCGAAGTTTTCCGTTGTTGATTTCACCAGACGAGCGAGTAAGAAGCCACCCTGAAATGAACAAGATAGCTTATAAGTTGTGGATGTGACTGTTTGAATCATCTATACAGGTGAACATGTCATTATATACTTGAAAGTTAACAGGTTAGCTTATTAATACTTTACCTGGTACCGATCCATGAATTGTTGCCAGTGATCCTTAAAGAACTGCCAAGCGAGATCGCGACCATTTTTACTGACAGCTACCGAAACTATTACGAAGACTGTGTCTTGGGACCTCACTTCATCCTGTAAAAGTAATAAAAAAGATGGTTTAGGATTGTTATTATCGTGCTCGGAATGGTCTAATATTCTACCGGTAGCAGTCGTATCCGCGCACTAAGCTGCAGCCCAAGCGGTCTAGAGTGACCGCTGGGTCTGCAGCTTTGATTTTTTGGCGCCCCTACCAGACGCCTAAAGAGGCGTCAGGTAGCAAGGGGCGCCAAAAATCAAATACTTAAAACAATTCTTAGCACTACAGAAATTGGAAAATCAGTCAAATCCGAGATATATTATGAGCTTTTTGTTTTTTTTTTTAAGTTAGTGTTTCAAACTTTAGTGAGTCAAATTCAACAAGTGCATTAAAATGATTGGAAAAAGCATCAATTGTTTATTATTTGTTTAACATAAAGCCAAAGTACAATTTACATGAAGTGAAAGCGCCGAATAAAGGCTTGGGAATGAGCTGCTCCAATTGCGTTTAAACCATGACAACATTTTTTATCCTGTTTTAAACCTTCTTCATTTTGTAGTTAGTTAGAAGTTCTTTTATTTATTTATTTTACACTAGCTTTTGCCCGCGTGGATTTCGAACTTCCGTCCCCTATGTTTTCCCTTTAAGGGTTGAATTTCCAAAAATCGTTAACATTTACTGATTGCATTTAAGGCATCAGTTTTGATCACCAATCATCCTCCAATATTAATTTTGAATATACAATATTCAATGTACAGAATTGACTTCTGTACAGTTTTATTAAAAGTATTATTTATTATGTTAGTAGTGTGTGATAGTCCATTGAATTTTATGGCGAACAATATTAATAATATCTTAAGATAAAATATTATAGTATCTTAGCCGTGTGCAGCGCCCCTTGGTGAACTCCACTGCGGTCGACGTAACCTACGACAAACTTATTATTTGCGGTTGGTGCAGTTGTTGGGGTTAGGGATCGAACCGCAAAATTAAGTTTGTTTTTTATTGTATTTTTTTTTCGGAATAAAAAGTACCCAGTGTTGTGCCCAGGATATTAAAGAATAAGTATACCAAGTTTCAGCGTAATCGAACCGGTAGTTTTTGCGAGATACCTGAACATACAGACAGACAGACAGACAGACAAAAAATTTTTTAATCATATTTTTGGGTTCGGTGTCGGTCTAGTAACACCCCCCGCTATTTATTTTTTTGATATTTTCAATGTACAGAAATTTTACTTCTACAGATTTATTATAAGTATATAGATATAGATTTTGTCTGGCATTTTGAGTTGTTTATGGGACCAACCCAAATGTTCTTTCTTTCGATTACTGACGAATGCTTGCACTGACTAATCTGGTCCCCTCATTCTGTGTTGTTCTTTCCTCAAAAGACCATCTCAGACACTAATCTGCATGGATCTTATATGATTTGACCAAGATTATGTATCAAATGTTTTTTATTTTTTTATTTACACTGTTGACATAGAATGTATATTGACATGTATTTTTACTTTAAAAGTATATTATATATTTTATTTTAGATTTTTTTAAATTGTGAATGTAAGGACTATGTGGATACCTTTTTTTTTAGATCTCCGTTTCTAAATCTTTTTATGTTCTTTTATTTATTTAGTTTATGTTTTGTCTGGCAGTTTGAGTTCTTTATGGGACCAACCCAAATGTTCTTTTTCTTTGGTATTGTTCGTTGGCACGTGGAGCTCCTCAAGTTCCGAGTTGAGCTCACAATTACTGACAAATGCTTGCACTGACTGATCTGGTCCCCTCATTCTGTGTGGTTCTTTCCTCAAAAGACCATCTCAGACACTAATCTTCATGGATCTTACATGATTTGACCAAGATAACGTCTGGACTTTAAAAGAGACTATGACCTCTGAGTTTCTTTTGGTGTTTCTTCTCAAAGTAGTCAAATAGTGAAATACCGATCTCATTTACTAAAAAAGGCGACGTGTAAAAGTGTTTGTAAAATCCTATTTACAAAAATAAATATCATTTATCATTATCATAAAGGGCGCTGAACAACAATCTCGCGCTGCATTAATCAAAGGATACAGCAGACACTGTCAATGTGTTATGGTTTGTGGGCGACAGCGTCTGTACATTATGTATGTTGCCAAACCTTACCGAGATAGCGAATTCCAGCACTTTGTTGAGCAGGGCGGGGTCGTTGACGGCGCCGAGCGCGCGGCTGATGCGATCCTTCTCCTCGTGCAGGTCGGCGGCGCGGTACAGGCCCAGGAAGCGCTGGAACGTGGCCTCGTCCGCGTCCGCCAGCACCGCGCGGTAGCACGCCGAGCGCAGGTCCGCCGGCAGGGTGCACGCGCCCGATAAGTGCTTCTCGAAACTGCATCAAAATGTTATGTCAATGGTGCTACTTGGTTTACCGTACAGATTTCAAAAATAAAAAGACATCTTCATATATTTAATTACCGACTCTTAGCTTCTTTGATAGTATCTGGGTCTTCAAAACTAATCATTTTGTTAAGCACCAAACTCCTGAGCAATGTATCAAGATGGCTTTCTTTTTCCTCAGCGTCCCAACCCAAACGTCGAGAGATGTTCGAAAACAGTTTGCGCCCATAGTTTTTCAAGGGTTTGTCAAGAGGTGTATGCGAAAATAAGGCACTCAGTTTCGATAAGCAATTAGATATTGAAGACCACACTGTGAAGTTTGCTTCATTGGTAAAGGCTTCAATAAGTTTCAAAGACTGAAAAATAAAAAATGCATTTATAATACAATGTTTATTATAAAAACCCAAGACTCATGATATGCAGAAAATTGTTAGGCACCTCTGCGGTTTGCGTGTGACCGGCCTGAACTAACGCGAAGCAATCGTCGAGAAGTCCGAGCCGATCAAGAGGCGGCAGCGAGCCGTCGCGGATGGCAGTCACTAACTGCGCCAGCATCGACGCAGGGTAGCGCGTGCGGTAGTATCCCACCTGCAGAGAAATTAAATACTCATTACACGCCTCTACTGTTCAAGTTATAGTAGTACTGTTCATAAGTTAATTTAATTTAGACAGCTAAAGGCGAAATGTAGCGCAATTCTGTACAAACCGTAAAAATCATCCCTCTTTGCGGTCAGCAGTATGGTAAAAGGATACTGTGTCTCCGTCAAGTCGTCATGTCTCTTGGTTGGATAACACACTGGGATTGTGACATCAAAATTATCGCGACACTACATATCTACATATTGGTACACTACATGTTATATGTTGTACACTAAATATTTATATATTGGTACAAATACATTTTTCTGGAGTACTGCTGGAGCAGGAAGACACGGTATCCTTTTACCATTATCATATCAAGGAGCACAGAGCTGAGCTCCTCACCGATAAGGCCTGGTGGAGGTCAGCTCTGTGCCTCCCGGACAGAGCTAAGGTTTCCAAGCCCTTGTGGTGGAATGGGAGGACAGAGCTTACTTCACAAAAAAAACTTACAAAGCATTTCAAAACTTACCGTGCCTGGGTTGAGTTTGACCCATGAACTCTCTGAGACATCTTTTAACACGACATCCTGTGTTCTCTTTTCCAACACAGTGGATAAAGCTACCTGTAATACAAACACAACTCAAATAAGTATTTTATGAATATTTTCGCATAAGAATGCTAGAGTAAACATACAAACATTAGTGAAGAATTTTAATTTAAATAAATGGCAGGTTATCAAGTTAAATAATCACCTTAATTTTTTTTTGTTAATCTGTCTTTTCCCTTCTTCCCACACAAAACACAAACTACAAATATTGTTTTATTTTGTTGCCAGTCTTATGCCTGATTTATTTCAATTACCAATAAAAGACACTTTTAAACATTAAATTATCTATTCTGGTTGAACTCAAGGAACTACTTGTTGTTATACATTCTTATCACTGTATGTTTGAAGAAAATTTAATTAATATGGATTTACTTACCTTTGAAGGTTGTTCCTGTGTTGAGATTGTGATAGGCACCATCCAAAGTGTATCTCCACCTTGACTACCATCTGCACAGAATTTCTGCTGTGTCAGTTTGAGGAGTCTGTCTGGCCCTTGCTGTTCTGAGCTGACCTAAAATATAATAGTTTTTGATGACATATTTAAATGAAATCTATCTCCATCTAAATACAACTCAGCAGTGCTTATCTGTAGAGATCACCGCATGAGGATGTAGGTGAATTGAATCTGAATTAAGCTGTTATTCCATACAAATGCTAGGTATTGTCAGTTCACTTCACTCAAATTTTCATTGGGTGAACTTTTACTGAATGGACTGGCAGGAGAAGTAATAGATATCATAAGAAATATATTTTTTGTATTAAAAGTAAAAATCCAACCAAATACACATTTGATTGCATAATCCCATGACTTCAACTTCATTGATATTCATTCAATATAGGACCATATGACCCTTGGAGTGTCAAATAATTGCAATGCCAACCTCGACAACAGGGAATCCCATCTGCTTGGTCCATGTGGACATCACAGCTCCAACGGGTTTGTTAGAAGCTTCTTCCAGTGCAGCCCATAAGTCTTCTGTGAATGTGTTTTTGTACTGGAAATACAAATAGCAGGATTGAGTATCTCAAGTTGTAATAAATTCTGTGTGCATTTATTTAAAGTTGTTTTACAGTTATTATGTCTTTATATACATCATATTAAAATAATTCAAAAAGATAACACATTTTCACTTTGAATTACATTATTATTGAAGTGAGTACATAATGTTATCAGTACAACATTAAATGGAACATAATGCTTTTATCGCAATTATTACCAACTACAAGATACCAAGCCAATTTCCATGTTATTATTTTCTTGAAATCTAGGCATCAATCTGTGGCTAAATTTGATGTGGATTCATCATATAGCATGTTAAGCCATTGGTGTTCTCTGTCATTAGTAATCAGTCAAAATCTTCAAGTCTAACAACCGGTTTAACCAGTGGGTATTGTGTTACCCAGTCCCGAGGATGTGAAGGTCAGATAGGCAGTTGCTGCATGTGACTGGTACTCAGCTTAAACTGAAAGTGGACTCCAACCTAGTTGAGAATATAATAGACAAATAACTGCTATGATTATGTTAAGTGATAGCAGTGCTATCACTTAACTGTTGTTGCTTTGTATAATCATCAAGAATCTAATACCTAATGTAAACACAGTTAATCCTGCATCATGTCATTTACGAACACAGTAGTATGAAAAGGAGAAAAACACATTTACCTGATGTCTAGTAAGATATATGTTCATGCCTTTACGGAAATCATCATCACCAATGTATTTATGCAGCATACGGATTACTGATGCACCTTTATTGTAAGATATATCATCAAATATTTCATCAATTTCTGATGGGTGCCCTACAGGAACTTCTATGGGATGTGAATTCTTCAAACAATCCAATTCTAATGCTCTGAAATTATAAAAGTCATGTAGGGTAATCATACATAGGTACATAATGAATGGGCATTGAAGTGATACAGGTAATAAAACAAATTCTATTGTCCTTTTGTGTTTACAAGGTGAATGACTTTACAGTTTATAAACCTGGCAAACATCCAAAAAATACTTCACCACTCACTCACCCACAAACAAAAATATGATAAACAAAACCTTTTCATGAAATTGTTGGTTAAAGTACCTGTCATAAAGTTGTAGTTGTGTTGCATTTCTACTTGGAAATGCAAATATTAAATCACAGGATGATGTCTTCTAATGGTTGTACAAATAATACATAGGATTTATTTACAACAACATACCTAACAGTATTATGTATCATACATACCTAATATAATTTTCAGTGACAAACTGAGTCCAAATATCATACTCTGGGAACAGATGATTGACACAGAGAAACTCAACAAACGAGGCATAGCCTTCATTAAGCCATAGATGTGTCCACCACTCCATAGTGACCAGGTTCCCAAACCACTGGTGGGCTAGTTCATGGCCTACCACCAAAGCTATCCACTGCCTCCTGACAGCCGATGTGTGTTCCTCATCCACCAGCAGACAAGTCTCTCTATATGTGACTAAACCCCAATTCTCCATAGCACCAGCCGAGAAATCAGCAATAGCAATCAAGTCAATCTTTGGCAGAGGATAGGCTATGTCAAAATACTCTTTATAATAGGGCAGAACTCGGGCTGCCACCTCTAGAGCAAATATGCCTTGTTTGCTTTTTCCCACAGGTGTGTAAACTCTTACTAGAACACCATCGCGAGACTTCTTTTCCACATAGTCATATTCACCCACAACAAAAGCTACAAGGTAAGTAGACATTATAGGAGTAGTATCATAGTGAATCCTTTTCTTTTCACCATTAAGTTTCTCCTCTTTGACAGGCATATTAGATAAAGCTACACGATCAGCAGGTACTTCAAGGGTTATATCAAATGTAGCTTTAATGGCAGGCTCATCCCAGCATGGGAAGCAGCGTCGAGCATCTGTTGCTTCGAACTGCGTGACTGCAGCGAAACGCTCCTCGCCAGCAGGCGTCAGGTACTTGCTGCGGTACAGACCCTTCATCTTGTCGTTGATCTCTCCTTTGAACTCGCAATGCAACGTCGCGGAGCCTTCCGCGAGTGGATTATCAAACACAATGGTTGCAGTTTCGTCTGCTGCGTTAAGCCGAACTTCGGAAGGCTTGATGAAGTCCGTACCTCCATCCTCGTACTGTAACTTGACGTTTATCAGTTCCAAATCCAAACAATTTAGCACTATTTCACTCGTTGAGCTCAATATCTAAAAGGCAATATGTACGATCAGATTAATGAGACACATGGAAACGCTTCTTTTTTTGCATCGTCAGTGATGAAATTTTCACTTACCGATACTTTCACTGCTGTTTTACCAGTGAATGTGAATTCCTGCAGATTCGGCACCAATTCTAAATCATAATGTTTGGGCACTACGAATTTAGGAAGACGCTGAAACTGTTTATTTTCGGGCATTGTCACTTTTTCTTTCACGATCGTGAATGTAGGACGCGCTGTAGAGAAATACCGTAATGACCGAGTGACAGAGTGAACTCGCGCTCCAACGGCGCTGCTGATACGTATCCCCCTCGCGCTTCTCAACCCCCTCTCCGAATAACGGTATTCGCTACGTAAGAACTTACAATGGCGGCCAAAATAATGTGCACAATTTTCAGTTGGTATTACTAATGAATTACGTATGACGCGTAGTATTTGCAACGTCATGGAAATCGTTTAACTTTAGCTTTGAATAAGTGAAAGTAATGGAAAAGTGTTTTTTGTCCATGCAACAAATAAAATTGAATTAATATTTGAGGTTATACAAACGTCAATTTTAGAATAGTGTTACCATATTTAGAAAATGACAGTGTCTAAAAGTGCCGTTCAAAATGTTTTAGGAAAAACAAACAGTAGCACAGTACGATATACAATTTTATTGTAAGTCATAAAATCTTAAATAACTAAGCTACCCACTACTTACAATAAATAAATTAGTTTTTTTTTGGCAGCTCGCAGTTTAGCCTTGGAAGTTTTTTAGGCTTTCCTGCAGTGGCGATGGCGAAGCGTGCCTCTGCGGAGCCCCGTATAAAAATTTGTTTGGTGGCCCTAATGAAATGTACTTAAAGATTTCTCACAAGAGACAAAAAATGTTTGCATTTAATTAAAAGAAATATTTAACAATACCTATATCACGATTGGATCCACATTTTTAATTCACAAGTGCCACAAAATGAAAAACGAAGGGAAAAATCTGAGCGACCGAAGAGAGCTCGAATTTTTCTTGCACACCAATTCAGATAGGTTTTTTGACTTAGCGCCCTGGCCGCCGCCGGTCCCGGTTATCCAGTACTCCTAAAGCCGACTCTGTCTGTAAGCAAGTAAGCAGCACGTCATGTGGCTTTGATATTATTATCAACCAACTTTTAACTGATTATGACTTCACATTTTTTAAAATCTTATTTGATAAGGCGACCTACAATTTTTGTACACTATAGGGCCAAAACAGATTGAGCGAGCGAAGCGAGCTTGAAAAAATTTTGGCACTAGGTACCTATGCCCTAAACAAGTTTGGGGAAGGATGCCCTTACGGATTAAGCGTAATGAGAGACAGTCCCTATTCCTTCAAAAGCCAGCATTTTATTTTTTTTATTCCCTGGCAGTGCTGCATGTACAACAGTTGTACTTGACTAGGCTATGTAGAAAATAAAGTAATTCTACGCCCCCTCGGCCTAAAATGACATTATTCAATACAATTTCATTGTGCAATAAGATTTAAAGGCGCTTATAATCTACAAGACGAATTAAATTGCACAACGATAAGAACAACGCATTAATTTCATGTCCACTCGGAGAATAGTAATACGGCGCAATGTTTGCACATGTGTGTTTTTTCTTCGTTAAGATGCAATGTAAAAATAGGATGTACCTAATAAAAAATTTACTCGCAGAAACTTTTGTTCAATCCCTGTGCAATCTTCAATATTGTCCCTATGCGGTCAATAATATTGAACAATTCGTAATTTTGCGCAATATAATTGACCGTCTAAGGGCCACTTTAATGAAAAACTTGTCATCGGCCCTAGACTCTTAGGCTCAGACCAAAGAGTACTATGCTATAATGTCATTGGCTCAGACTCTAGGCAAGGATGTCAATTTAATTTCTTTTCTCTCGAGTCAGGCGGACCCTAGAACTACAATAACATTGTATGTACATACATACAATACATTTTTGTACAGTAAGATTTGCCTTTTGAATCCAAATAATCAAGTCAACTAATTGCACAATCATAAGAAAAGAACTACGCATCCAATCGGAGAAGAGTACAGCTTGGCAAAAAAGTGTAGAAACGGAACTAAATTTTTGTCTGTTGGCAACATTTTCAAAATAATGACATCTCATAATAAACAAAGTTCACGATTTCGTAAAATTTTAATTTCGACCACCAAACGTTGATTAATAAACGTAAAAAGTGAATAAAGATGAATAAAACCATTCGGAGTGCTGGCAGGGAGGTTATTTATAAGGTGTACAGGCGATGTCTGGCGGAACATGAGGCCCAAACTATTCTTTCTCAACATAACAATGTTTACGAAAGATCCGCTTATAATACAGGTATGTAAGAGTTTGTTTTGTTGAATTTAGGTAAATCAAGTGTTAATTGATGAATACAAAGCTATATTAATTTGCTTGCATAAGGAATAACTAGAAATTTGAAACAATAAATGTCGAGCACATAGGTTATGTTTACATTTTTTCTGCATTACTCTGGTATAGCGCGCCGAGATTAATTGATACTTTGGTGACTAGATTTTTAAGTGAATGAAAATTCAATTTCTACTTAAGTTATACTTTATGTGTGATATCAAGGTATAGAATTGTTTGTTTTATCGTTTGCATTAGAAATGTAAAATTAACTACCGTGTCATAGTCTAAAAAATAAATCTAAATCTATTATTTAATTTAGGGAAATCTGTTAGCGTTCTAAGAAAAATCGTGCTGGAAGTAGATAAACACATTTTTTTGTCACATACTGAATATAATTTTTTTTTGTCACATACTGAATATAAGCCGGATGTAGAAAATACCCTTTGTATTTTCTACATCCGGCTTATATTCAGTATGTGACAAAAAAATGTTTTACTTTTAATATTGTTAGACATAAATGAAATATTTCGTTTTTACAGGAAGCAGCTAAACGTGCATTCCAAGCTATTACCGAAGAGGATAGGAAGAACACGTGTTAACATGTAATAAAAATAGAAAAGGATTACTGGGAATAAAACTAACTATGAACGAGGAAATAGAGTGATCAGTCATAAATCTAGAAAATCATAGAAGCAGCACCTCTAAACCCGAACATGACTCAGATGAGCTGGCGGCCAGCTCTAGCCATGACATGGATGTGGTCAGGGTGGAATATTTGGAGGACGATTTACTAGATTAAAATATGGAATAAAGAATTAGGTTAGACAACATGATGTTTTATTTTTATAATTCCTAAACAGTGTTGTAAACTCAGTAGTATTTACCCAAATATTTATTTTTAGGTAAGTAATCAGTTGCGTATCGAGAACACGTCCTTGTTCAATTAAACTACTACTAATTACTTACTGATTTAAAAAAATAATACTTATACAGGTTACGAATAATTATATTGTAATTTTGTCTAAAAAAAAGTTGTTAAGTACCAAGATTAGGTCAGTACGCTATTCGGTTGCAACGGGTTGCCATACGAACAGCACAGTGGCGCCTCCATTATTTTCTACTCTTTTTTGCCAAGCTGTAATGTCGCGCGCGTTTTCTTTTCTCGATATCAAGTTTAAAGAGAAATGTCTTTCCCTAAAGAGGCCCCGAGACGAAACACTGACAAAAAATATTGCGCTAAACTGACCCAACACGCCCTGCAATGGAAAAATGTAGAACAATAAAAATTGTGGTCGCTTAAAATTTCGTTCAATCATTGCACAATCTTGCAATAACACATCGGAATTCGTAAAATTGTGCAATGAAATAGACCGTCTAAGGGGTTCCTAAGAATATGAGTGTTAGAGTTCTCTTCATGTGTGTTATAGTTCTCTTCAACTCTTTCATGCTAGAGATTAGCAACTTTTATCCTACTCAGTCGTCTACAAACATCGATTATTATCTTAGATAATATAATTATTATATATTAGACTGATTTGCATTGTATGTATGACTCAACATTTCAATGTGCTGCTTGCTCAACTCTATTTTAAAGTTCGTCTTGCTAATCTAATTAATATTTTACAGACAGCAGACTAATATTTACAGAAATGTTAACATTGGCTTCAAACTAGGCAGGCAAGCCTGTAGCCAAGTCTTGGGAATAAATTACACAAAAAATACTTAAAATAAAATAGAAAATAAAAATATTCTGGCAAAACTAGAGAGTTAAAATATACTTATATAAACATGGTCTTCGATGGCGTTCCCTTCTAGTAATAAGTTGTAAACTTCAACATTGTAAATTGATTCGAAAAACGACTTTTATTATTTCACGATGACCAAGGATGACTGAGTCAAAAACTATTTATGCCATTTTGCCATAGAGTGTAGAGTAATGACATTTGTCAAAGTCAACAAAAAACTGCTAACCTTCCTTTTTTTCTCTTTGAGTGAAAAAAATCAAGGAATAAATGGGAATTTGGTTCATCATTTAATACAATTATTAGTTATTGGATGATCAGCCGAAAAAAGCGTGTAAACGATTTGCATGATAAATGCCTGCTTACTAAATCTTAAAACTATACACTTTTTTCGCTAGGTAGTGCGCGCCGGTGAAATTGTGATCATGGCGAATCCGTCATCAGGCGTTGGTAAGTTTTTGTTTTATTTGTTAAAAAGATTTATTTTGTGGCAAGCTGTATTTAATTTCTTTGTACATTTCGAATATTTTGTTTTAACATAATTGTAATCATATTCTATTTTTGGGCAGTGGTTCCTCGAAACTTTCGTCTTCTAGAAGAACTTGAACAAGGCCAAAAAGGAGTGGGCGATGGTACCATATCTTGGGGCCTTGAGAGTGATGATGATATGACACTCACTCATTGGACTGGCATGATAATTGGCCCCCCTAGGGTAAAAATCTGTTAATTGTAACATTTGTAACTTAAGACTGATTTTTTGTATTGCACTCAATCTAACTGCAAATTCTTTTACAGACGCCTTATGAAAATAGGATGTATTCACTTAAAATTGAGTGTGGTACCAGATACCCTGATGACCCTCCGACTGCTCGCTTTATTTCTAGAATCAACATGAACTGTGTGAACAGTCAGACTGGGCTTGTAAGTACTAATAATGATGTTTTATTATAAATTCATTATCTGAATAAATTTAATTATTATTAATATACATGTCACATATTATGTTGTTCTTTGGTGCAGGTGGATAACAGACAAGTTCCAATCCTTGCTAGATGGCAACGTGATTACACTATCAAGACAGTTCTTCAGGAACTGAGACGTCTCATGACACTGAAGGAAAACATGAAGCTGTCACAGCCACCAGAGGGAAGCACTTTCTAGTTTCTCTTCTGAAAACTTTTCTCAATAGACCCAATCTACCTATTTCTCACCTTGAAACCACACTTTAATATTATGTGTTTCACTTGATTTTCTAAATAAGCAATGATGATATGCATCAAAATTAATGTTGACTTCAATTTAAGTAATACTATGCTAGTGGGTATCTTAGATTTGTATAATTGCATTTATTGTGCTCTGAGTCAGTCTTTCGTGCAAGAACTTTGTTTTAATAACTGTAGATTGGGTGAATAAGTAAGAATTCATTTTACATAGCTCTTCAATTACCCATATAGAGGGTAACACCCATTTATTTATCATATTACCTAAATTATTGTGGCCTTTAAAAAAGTTAAACTTGCTTTTGGTATTATTAAGGCTAGTTTTACTGATGTCTTGGTTTAGGTAAGTGGTGTTATGCCCAAGCTATAATACAACTAATAATTCTATTCTGACATCTTGGAAACATTATCTGCGTTTTGTTGTTTATATTTCTGGGCATAATTTATATTTTTAAACCTATATCCCATGTCTAAAATGTAAAGGTTCAACTTTATATTTCTATGTAATTAGTCATAACTGATTTCTTGTGACAGAAAATTGCTTAATTTTTTAATACTTTAACTTGATCAAGTGTAAAATATTGTAGGAAATTTTTATTTCTTAGAATCATAAGATAAAGTACTACTGGTTCATTTCCAAGCTTCGCATCAGGTTAAATGTTTCTCTAAAACACTTAACTAATGCATGTAATGCAGTCTCTTATTGGCTACAACCTATCAAGTAGCTTGTCAATTTGGGAACTACATAATTATTACATTGTTCCCGTGCATCTGTTATGCATGAATTTAATGTTACAAACCAAATGCTAAGTCAAATTGTTTCATAGCATTAAATATTTTTACCAATGTATAACTAGCAAAAATAAATAAATCAAATAACACTGTCATAAATTGTCTTTTCTAAAACTGTATCCTCTACTACTTGTACTGGCCTGTTGGTCTAGTAGTTAGTGACTCTGACTGCTATGCGGGAGGTTATGGGTTCGATTCCCACCCAGGACAAATGTTTGTGTTATGAGCATGATCATTTGTTCCATTTCTGGGTGTAATTTATCTTTAATATGTATGTATTTAGAAATATATAAGTATGTTTATCAGATGTTAAGTACTCATAACACAAGTTCTTAACTTAGTTTGGAACTAGATGGCGTTGTGTGAAAAGTTGTGGAATATTTAGTTATTTTACTCCACTTGGCAAAAATTAGTACTTAATCTTAATGGCAAAGGTATTGAATTCAGACAAGTACTCCCATTCAGCAAGTTTGCCGTTTCGCTACCGTCGTGAAGGTGATGCGAATATTTAGTTTCTGAAGTAAGTAACGAAACCGCCAAGCTATACATTTTTACTGATGTGTAGAATTTGTGAAGTTAGGGTCGGTAGGTTAGGCCGTGTAGATTCAGAAGCTTGGCTCTACATGAGATCTGATATCTTTTTCACAGGGCAAACCTTATGTGGTCGTCTTGGCAATATTTTACATGAAATGTTTTGGTGGGATTTCAGTTCTTTTTGAAAGTTGCTAGGCAGTCTTTTATTATTTTTTTTGGGGTGTATTTCTCGTGCACATCAGTAGTGTCGGTTTTCATAGCCCATTCTCTGTCTTTGCCTTTTTTCTTTATGTTTAAGTTTATAAGTTTATTTATTTCCAAAAATTTTTTTTTTTTCCTTGATGGTTTACTGATTACCATAGATAAATCAGGGCGATATTTCGCTCTTAAGCGGTTATATTATCTCATACAAACTTCCACCCCTCCTTCCACTCCATTTTAGGGGATGGGGGGCGAAAGTTATGAGTTTATGATTTTTTTTGTTGGTTGTATACTAAACTTCAGCTTTCTAGCACTTCAGGAAGTACCCAAACATTTTGATGATCATCAGTGTGTCAGTGTATCAGTGACGAAATCGGTGTATTTTAGATATCAATAAAATCTAAAGTATTAGAGCTATTCGATTGAGACTTTGTATGAAGTCTATTAATGACATCATATCGTGAGAATATGAACTCTGTGGTATATCGGAAACCAACTCTATGAGGGTTCAAAAGGTAGGTTGTGCCCTTGCGCTTCGCTTGGCTCGTCTTGGCGGGAGCACTCCCGTGCCCCCAGATAATATACATAAACTAGCTGCCTCGGCAAACTACGTTCCGCCTTAGAATTGTTTTTTTAGTTTACATCCTATTCTAAACCCCACTGAATAAAGGTATATACCTACCTACTTACACACAAAATTTCATGAGAATCGGTTAAGCTGTTTCGGAGTAGTTTTGTAATAGACGCTTACACGGGAATTTTATATTTAGATTACACACTTACGTCTCAGGCGCCACTTTCAGGCTTCCTTTTGTATGCCTCTACTTACTTACTACACACATTCCCTCAGCATGCAACTCCCATTTATTCACCCCTTTTGGGCAGCCCTACATTCCCGATCTATACAATACAGTTAGATAAGGTCACTTTTGCAAGTTGATTACGTTACCTGCCGCCATTTTGTCCACGCGGTGTTTTTAATTTTATGCTTTATGTACGACTAGCTTCTGCCCGCGACTTCGTACGCGGATCCTGTTGCTTATGCCAGCGACAACGGGGTCGTCAAAATCGAATATCTGAAACATCTGATGTCGAATTCTATAAGCCCGGGGACGGGAAATCAATGGGATGCGCGAGACGATTCAAGATGTTCCAGATTTTTTTATTTTTGTTGGTCAACAGGAAATGCCATCAGACTTAACAACTTTTGCTAAGACGCCATTTCTATTATGTATATGTTATATTGTCTCTGGGCTTTGGAGTTCCCCTACAGGTGCTCCAGATCTTCAAATTTAGTCTCACAGCAGAAAACACTCTTCACGTGGAATAGTTTTTGCAATGGCACCATTTTTATATCTCTTTTACTTTAGGTGTTCCATTTTCCAAAATAAATTATAGCCTATAATATGTTGCGTGACGTTCACGATCAGCGGTCAGTCGCGCATCTCCTTCCCCCACTTATCTCTAGAGTCGATGCGTATATACGCTGAAAACTCAAACGTCATGCTTTTTCCGTGAACGTCTCCAACTCGCGAGACAGTGCATGATGTTCACGATCAGCGGTCAGTCGCGCACATATTCTTCACTGGTCTCTAGAGACCTGGATGTAGATGCGTAAATACGCTGAGAATGCAGGCGCGCTTCGCGATCCCAAGAAGTTTCCACGGAGCGAGTTGCAGCCTCATGTTCTCAAACAGCATCAAGTCTCTCCTAACGCTCTTCGGTAGATTGTTGGGATCTTATGGTCTTTAATCATTTAGCACCTTTGGAACATTGGGAAAAATTTGACCTCTTTCTAGGCATGGTTATAGTTTTATTGTGATGATACCTGATCAATTAAAATCTAAGTGGCTGCTCCCCTGCGTTACCGGGTAAGCTACCCGAACGAAGATAAATGGAAAAGGAAATTAAACACTCAAATAACATAAGCCCGAAGGCATACGATAAAAAAATGGGAGTTTTAGCCAGTAGAGTCTAATTTTCAACGATATACCATCGTCATCGAAAATCAGTCCTGAACTGTTCCCGCCTTCACCGCGTAGTACCTCCTACTTATGTTATTTTATAATTATGCAATGAAATTAGAGATAGTTTTAATTTCTATATCAAATGTTCCAAATCTTCGATTTTTATACGTCAACAGCGAGTGCTCATAAGGCTGAACAACTCTTGCTAAGACGTCATTCCAATATATGTTATAGTGTAGCTGGGCTCTTGAAGTTCCACATCAGGTGTTCCGGATCTTCAAATTTATTGTCTCAGCAGAAAATGCTCATTACGTGGAACAATTTTTGCTATGGTACCATTTTTGTATCTCCTATAGTTTAGATGGTCTGTTGCGGTTCTGCATCAGGTGTTCCGGATCTTCAAATTTATTTTCTCAGCAGAAAATGCTCATCACGTAGAACAATTTTTGCTATGGGACCATTTTTGTATCTCCTATAGTTTAGCTGGTCTGTTGCGGTTCTGCATCAGGTGTTCCGGATCTTCAAATTTATTCTCTCAGCAGAAAATGCTCATCACGTGGAACAATTTTTGCTATGGTACCATTTTTGTATCTCCTATAGTTTAGCTGGTCTGTTGCGGTTCTGCATCAGGTGTTCCGGATCTTCAAATTTATTCTCTCAGCAGAAAATGCTCATCACGTGGAACAATTTTAGCTATGGGACCATTTTTGTATCGCCTATAGTTTAGCTGGTCTGTTGCGGTTCTGCATCAGGTGTTCCAGTTTCCAAGATAAATTATAGCCTATGTGTTGACCAGACTTAATATCTATACAACAAAAAAAAAATCATTCAAATCCGTCCAGTAGTTCCGAAGATTAGCGTGTGCAAACAAACAGACAAACAGACAAACAGACAAACAGACAAACAGACAGACTTTTTTTTTTGGATTCGTGCTCTATTACTGTTTCTAAACCCCCCTCAATTATTATTTTCTAAATATATTCAATGTACAGACACAGTTTTTTTACAGTCTTATTATATGTATAGATCATTTTTCAATGATCATTTTCCATTTCCCTATATGTACCTACACTACCAAGCTACCAAGTTACCAACTAGGTACCTTTTAAGCTGTATACGCACTATGCGGCTGCCCGCACGTTATACGGTTGCTTATGCGGCTGCCCGTGATATAGCAACGTATAGCAACCGTCCGGGTGGCCGGAGCGGTCTGCGGGTAGCCGCATCGCAGTGCGCATAGAAATGAATATTACGTACATAACTGTGCTTGCGGCCAGCCGTCCGGCCGCCTGCATGCGGGTAGCCGCATAGTGCGTATGAGCTCTTAGCGGGAGTTGCCCGTGGTCCACCTACGTTTGTCCACCTGGTGGACCACGGGCAATTTTTTTCGCCCGTGGTCCACCTCAGTTTTATTGGGTGTACCACGGGAATTTTTTTTTTCCCGTGGTCCACCTATGTCCACCTGGGTGTACCACGGGTAATTTTTCTTTCCCGTGGTCCACCTGCAATACCACCAGCGCCTGCACCTATTCTGTGATACGTCGCGGTACCACTTAAGTAAAGAATGTTCCTAGTACTCGTAGGTACCGGGTAAAACGGGGTGGATAGAAACTCAAGGGTGAAAAGAAACAAAACTTTGAGGAGGATATTCACGTAAGTTTAAAGTTGTTTGTTACGTACGAGGACTGTAATGCTTTTAAATAATTAAAATAAGTAGTTTCAACACCTTGTAAGTATTAAACAATATTAAACTAACGTAAAAATCCTCCTCAAAGTTTTGTTTCTATTCACCCTTGAGTTTCTATCCACCCCGTTTTACGGTATGTAGGCAGGTACTTATTTTCGCGGTACCCCGACGTTACGTAAAATTTCATGACTCAACGATAGGACAGTATTATTTTTAACTTTTTAAATGTTTTACTTTTTTTGCGGTGGGGGTTTTAAAATTTAAAATTTTGTTTATATTTTAAAAAATTTAAACGCATTATTTTTGTTTTATAGAGTTTACAGTTATGAGAATTTTTCAGTGCATTGTATGTAGAGTCAAATGCTGGTTAAAATGAATCCAAACACGACATATCTGCTATTATTTTCCCAAGAGTGTATTAGTCTGCAAGTTATCCTGGCTGCATCAGACCAAATATACCATAATCTTGCTTATTAATATAACACACATGGGTGTTTGAAATTTTAAGCGACGCATATGTTTGTATGTAAAGTTAAAACCCATAGACGTCTAAAATAGCAAAGTTAGCAACACAAAAGAGCTAACCTTGAAACGGCTAAACTGATTTTGATGAATCATGTCTAAGAACCATCACAAGAAACCCTGCTTTCAAACAAAAAAACCGCATCTAAATACGGTTCACTCGTTTAGGCTCTACGGTGTCTCAGACAGACAGACACACACACATAGCGGTCAAACTTATAACACCCCTCTTTTTGCGTCGGGGGTTGAATAAGGTGATGAAGCATTGAGGAGTACGACGCAAGGAAGGAAATCAAATCAAATCATTTCTTTTATTGTGATAAAATATATAGAACGCAGACTTATACAAAATGTGTCTTTCATTATTTATGTAGAACACACTAGAACATTCGAGAAGAACTGAGGAAAACAACTTACAACCAAACAAATAACTTTCTTATATGGCCAGTATTACCAATGGCCAAATAATAAAATAGTATCAAAAGCTTTATTCATATAATTATTAATATAATAAAACTATAAAAAAATGGGATTCTCTCTAAGAAACATGACTTTTCCACGTTTTTGGTTTAACTTCTATAATTTGCACGTACGTAACCCTTCCTGTGCGAGTCCGACTCGCACTACCTAGTTTTTGTTAAGATTTTTTTTTTTTTATTAGTTTGTTCGAATTCATTGTTTTTTTTTTCAAAAAGGATCCTAATCTTCATAACAATAGTCATCTTGTTATTTAATATAAAGGGACGTTAGGACAGTCCGCAATATCATCGCACAAAATATGATGAGAATCTTATTATATAATTATTAGGCACACCAAATCACTAGACATAACAAAAAACGTAGCGCATGCTCGGGTTGCGAACGGATTGCTTGCTTGACTCCAACTGATCCGACATCATGTTCTTTCTCCCCCACGCTAGCCGTTGATGTTGAAATAATCAAACGCGCCGTCAAATATGATAGGTGGACCACGGGCAATAGATTCTCACAAGTAAATACTCAGGTGAACCACGGGAAATATTTTTTTCCCGTGGTACACCCAATAAAACTGAGGTGGACCACGGGCAAAAAAAATTGCCTGTGGTCCACCAGGTGGACAAACGTAGGTGGACCACGGGCAACTCCCGGCTCTTAGGGACGTTAGGCATAGAGTAACGTTAGGCTTTAACTCGCTGGAGGTGAGAAGAGGTTTTTTATCAACTCACTATAGCCTGCAAGACCTTAAGGGGACGTATCGACTGTCCGGAACTCCATGGTCTTTTCTGTCGACTATTTGTGCCCGACAAATACATAGGTCACCGTCAGAGCCGTCGGCTCAACCTGTTCGCGCAACTGCCAGCCAAAACCGTAGCCAGAGCCGAATACCCAATTTGTCGTATTCTAAAGGTGCTGAATGCCCTTCTTGCTGCAAACCCTGATTGTGATGTGTTTGCGGATGAATTGATTAAAATAATGCGTGTATGCCTGGTGTTCTGTGACTTGTGAGAGTAAGTATGCCAGGGAGTGTCTGTTCCATGTATTTTTATTTATGAATTATAACTTAATTTTCTTTTATAACTTTTTATCGTAATTGTAGGTAATTGGTGTCGATCAATTACACTAAGTAACATAGAGACAATTACCGTATTAAGTAACTATAAATAAATAAAAAAACCTAACTTACTTTTTTCGTCCATTTGCACGAGGGAACCGTGCAGCGAAAGTCGGAGCAAAACGGAAGAAGCACGTTGTCAAGCGCAGTGTCTTCAAGGCTGCGGAGACCAATATCGCAGAACATATAAATTCTGTCTTGATTCTGCTGATTTTATGATACAGGGTGTCTCATTCAAATCGGTCAGTATGGGAAAGTCTGAAACTCTAAGACATACGAAGATCTGTTATGAGGAACCATGTCATCGATTTTAATAACAAGAAAAACTGCATTCATACATTTCAAAAAACATCTGTACTCCGTTCAGGAATCGAACCCGGTTATTTAAAAAAAAAAACCTACACTATTTCTATTTAAATATCGATTGTGTAGGTATTAAGCAGTAAATGTCTATATGAAACATGATGTCTAAAATGAATAAAATGCATTGTTTCCACATACTTTAATTTATTTTAGTAGGTGCTCGAAGTGACCACGTTTACAATATTACTACAATAGTACAGATGTTTTTTAAAATGTATTAATGCAGTTTTTCTTGTTATTAAAATCGATGACATGGTTCCTCAGAACAGATCTTCATACCCTGGCCCACCGCCGCAAAGTTGCATGTCTGTCGGTCTTTTACAGACTGTATTTCGGTGAGTGTGCTCTTGAGCTCCACGAGCTCATTCCACCATCTCCTTTCTTCCATCGGGAATCCAGACGTACTGCAGGTTATCACCCTTGTAGATGTTCCACACATTCGCACGAAGCGTTTTGCCTGTTCCTTCATTATGCGCACAGCCAAGGACTTGAATTCCCTGCCTGCATCAGTGTTCCCGAGTTCATATGACCCCAATCTGTTTAAGTCGCGAGTTAATAGGCTTCTTATGGGTAAGCTCGTTCCATCGTCGACCTCATCTCTGACCGCAGGACAAGATTGAGGTCAAGAGTAGACCCATTATACAGGGTGGCCAAAAAGTCGTGGATCAAACGCAACTAGGGGTTAGATGGGGTCGTCAGCTGCAAAAAATTGATCTACGGTAGGTCCTTAAGATCAACCCCTGCAGATTTATAATTTATCTTGTGTTTTTATGAGAAAATTGTCTTTTTTTTACTAATTCTTATCAAAATTCGAAAAAATCTACATCCTGTATCTTTTTATCATTTTCACTAGATTGGTACTGATGAGTCCTTGCGTTAGACATGCTGTTTATGGTTGTTTATTGGGTGTGTTGACGATAATATTAAGTTTTACGAAATTTGTTTTTCTCAAATCATAACTTTTTATTTACTTCGGACCCCACTGTGAAAAAAAAATACTCTACCGAAAAGTGACCCTGTATTACAAGTTTTGGCGCATTTAATAGGGATTCTGAAAAGGTATTACACATGACCATGAGTGGCTTTAATATCTTTCTAGGACGAAAAAACAAAACAACGATTGTGAAATAATTGTTTTAATAAAACAAAACATTTTACAATAAATGCTCAAAATTCCTGCCTCTGACCATAATACATAATCTGCACCGTCTAATGAAATTCCTACGTAACCTACGGAATGCACCTCTGTTGTTGATAACTTGTACCCTAGCAAATTCGAGCTTTTGTCGTAGTTCTTGTTCGCTATTGTTCTCTCCTTGATAGACTATTTCTTTAAAGTAGCCCCAAAGAAAAAAATCTAATGGATTTAAATCGGGTGACCGGGGTGGCCACGCAATAGGTCCGCCTCGACCAATCCACCGATTGGGGAAGCGCTCGTTCAAATGATCTCTCACTGCTCGAGCGTAGTGAGGCGGGGCGCCGTCAACAAAATAATTTAAACCAAATTCTTAACGAAGCTGAGGTTCCAGAAGCAAGAATAGCAGAAATGTGGCTGCAACACGACGGCGCCCCGCCTCACTACGCTCGAGCAGTGAGAGATCATTTGAACGAGCGCTTCCCCAATCGGTGGATTGGTCGAGGCGGACCTATTGCGTGGCCACCCCGGTCACCCGATTTAAATCCATTAGATTTTTTTCTTTGGGGCTACTTTAAAGAAATAGTCTATCAAGGAGAGAACAATAGCGAACAAGAACTACGACAAAAGCTCGAATTTGCTAGGGTACAAGTTATCAACAACAGAGGTGCATTCCGTAGGTTACGTAGGAATTTCATTAGACGGTGCAGATTATGTATTATGGTCAGAGGCAGGAATTTTGAGCATTTATTGTAAAATGTTTTGTTTTATTAAAACAATTATTTCACAATCGTTGTTTTGTTTTTTCGTCCTAGAAAGATATTAAAGCCACTCATGGTCATGTGTAATACCTTTTCAGAATCCCTATTAAATGCGCCAAAACTTGTAATACAGGGTCACTTTTCGGTAGAGTATTTTTTTTTCACAGTGGGGTCCGAAGTAAATAAAAAGTTATGATTTGAGAAAAACAAATTTCGTAAAACTTAATATTATCGTCAACACACCCAATAAACAACCATAAACAGCATGTCTAACGCAAGGACTCATCAGTACCAATCTAGTGAAAATGATAAAAAGATACAGGATGTAGATTTTTTCGAATTTTGATAAGAATTAGTAAAAAAAAGACAATTTTCTCATAAAAACACAAGATAAATTATAAATCTGCAGGGGTTGATCTTAAGGACCTACCGTAGATCAATTTTTTGCAGCTGACGACCCCATCTAACCCCTAGTTGCGTTTGATCCACGACTTTTTGGCCACCCTGTATATAATAAAAAAAAAAGGTTGTGTTATGGGTAGGTACTAACCAGCGGATAAACGTACATTTCTAAATGTAAATATTATAGATAAATTACACCAATGACACAGAACAAATGATCGTGCTCATCACAACGTTTGTCCTGGGTGCGAACCCATGACCTCCGGCATAGCAGTCAGGGTCACTAACCTACTAAAATTACTGGACCAACAGCCCAGTCATTTTAAAGCCTACACCCTCCTAGTTTTCGTTCTCTGATCTGCTCTGGATTTCAGGTCTATCTGGTATTTCTTTCAGGTATTTCAGTATCAAGGCAAAAAAAATGTTGTCGGCAAACCAGAATGTTTTTTCATATATTTCCGACAACAGAGCGTCCATTGCTAACAGGAAGAAAAACCTTAACGACCTGACTCTTCGTGCAATCCTACAGCGGTACAGCCACACTCAACGTCTCGGTGTTGCCAGCAGACGACCAGACAACATTGCCTAGGTATACAATTATAGACGATTCAACTCCACAAACATATTTATTTACTTTAGTTATTGTGAATATAACATGAACGACGAATTTATCCGAATAACTTGCGATAGTACCTACACGAACACTAGGTTTAACCTATTTAACGTGAAACCGAAACGGTTGGGAGTTTTAGGCCAAAACCGAACTAAACAAAAAAAAACTAAGTACTTATCTAAAATGCAAAACACGCACGCGGCTAGTGTATCGCCCAGGCGAAAACCTCACATTTAGAGTCCGATCGTATTATTGAATTTGTATTCTTAAGAAAACAATAATGCCAAGACCTGTATAGCAATAGGGTATATGCATGTATTTTTTTATATTTAAAATTCACTGTTAACAACATTTTAACATAGTAAAAAAATATAAACATGTTTAAAAATGCAGTAATGAAGCTTGAAAAAATATTTAAAATACAGAATAAATTTGGGTTGTACGCCGCCATTTTACGCGACATTTGGATGACGTCATTTACTATGATCCTATTACTATTACTTTGGGTGTTTTCGTTCTTCTAACCATTTCACAATGAAAAAAGCTCAAAAGCCAGTTTACAGGTATTGCTTGTATTCGAATGCAAAAACATTATCAGATTGTGCTTTTATAACACCGTTTTGAATCACTGTCTTAAATGTGTCACTATGAAGCTAAAGTTACACTTGATCATTAAATTAGATCACAACACCACTCGGCAATAATTATTTTTTCCACTAAAAAGTCCATTCCAATACTGAATGTCATACTAACACATAGTATGTTTTGTAGGTGTAACTTCTCTTGTTGTCGTAGTATTTGACGTCACGTTTCGTTATAACCAATGGTGATGCGTTTCACAAATTTGAATTTCCCGCGCTTAATTCGCACTTTTATTTATAATTTTAAATAAATACGAGGCTATTAAAAAGTAAAATAATGATTTAGTTCATATTTTCTGCCATTAAATATTCGAAAAAAAAAATATTCGAACCAAATTTAAATTAAGTACATGCATATTCCCTATCGTAGGTATAACACACTGAACATAAATAAATATCATTTTTAGGTTTTACTTTTATACTTTTAATAATATCTCCAAATATTAATCTCGACCATTATTTAATTAACAAGCACCGACACAAAATATACTAGGGAAACAGTGGTACACACACGTGTCTGAATTTTACCATAATTATACAATTTATATTTAAGTTGGCACCGAACAGCACAAGAATAGGAAATGCATTAAACACACAATTTCTTTAAATCTTTGGTCTGGGTATAATTATTGCAAACTTAGAGCACAACTTGAGTGCTAAATGAATGATCCAACTTTTTAAGTGTAGGTACCTAATACACTTTTGTTATTATTACAACGTCAACCTAGTAAAATATTGTATGCGACATTGCTTTATTATAACTAAAAGTTACTTAATTATGTAATATTTGAGATAGACTATTTATTTACAACAATTTAAATATGTACATAGATTTTTAAATACACAACATAACTTACTTAAAAAAAATGTAACCATTCTAAAGATGCAGACAATCTACAAATCAATAAACAATTTTTATTTCACATTTTTTATCTAACATTAAAATTTATGAAATGCGTCAAACTTCGTCACAAATGAGTTAACTATATGCCTGCGTTATTGGGTACCCAACACACCTTCAAAAAGGGCTAACCAATAAGGTGCAAATATGTACACAAAGTATATAAGCTTTTTCAAACACTGGACACGCATGAATCTATGTGTTTACTTTGTGAATAATTACAATAATAAATGTTTTGCACAGATTTAGCGGTAGCTGTCCTGCCTACCTTTCAGAGTTATACTCTACCATTTATGTTTATAACAATTATACACTCAGTACAAACTTATGTATATTTTTACAGATATTTAAAACAATTTTTAATCATTTGCAATGATAGTATTGAAAATGCAGTCATAAAAAAAGTTGAAAATATGCTACAAATATGTACCTAATTACCAGTCTGATACATGGGAATGACGCCCGACTTATCATGAATCTGTAAAAGTTGGTTTAATACGTACAAAACAATCAATTGCTAGAAATGTTCGAGGTTCCATATTATGTAGCACTTAATCTTTATAACGATGGGAGCGAGTAGCGACAAGCTTAGTAAAACTGAGTCTGAGGCTACAGCACCGGTTTGCGACGTCGCTTACTGCGGTAGGCTATATGGCGATACCCAAGACACGATTTTCAAAATGATAGAAATCAAAAACAACAAAAAAAATGTATTATTGGGTGACTCCTTATTAAGCAACAAAATGGAAATTTAAAAGCATTTTGCGCGAAATAAGTATTTATTTATGTAAGAGCATTTACTCCAAGTCATAAATAATTTACATCGGGTCATCTTTGAAATAACTTTCATAGTTACACAGTGATTATGAAACAGCTCAATAAAATGAATAAATATGATAAATGTAAATACTAGAGGAAGAAAAAGATAACTTTGCAGATGTCTACTACACAGGGTGGAATCATCACGAATCCAGACTCCATAAGTTGGAGTCATCACTCATCCTGAATGGTATTGGCGTTGAAACTTTTCGTCGGCTTTCCTTTCTTTCTAAGTTTTAACTGAAGTTATTTTTATTTTAAACTATATAAAATCGTGATTCCTGTACTAACCAATGAGATTTTAAATACAAGTGACTGAAAGGATTTACTTATTCAAAATCTCATGCGGTTAAGTAGGAACGATGCTTTTTTTTTCTCAAGGCTTTTTGCAATTTTAAGCATAACTATCATCAGAATACAACGTACAAATCACAACAAAACAAACGAAATAACTTAATGCTAGGGAATGAATTAAGAAAATCAATACTACCCACTAGCATTGATTTTTTTCAGAAATTATGGTATCGTATGTGCGACTATTTCCGTTCCACCCTATACACCTTTAATAATCTTTATCTAATAATTCTGTTGTTTTTTAATAGAATTTTGAAAATTAAGTATTGGGTTGACCATTTTAATAGCACGCCCAGCTGGAATCGCCACGCTTCCCACGGTTTTAAGTTTGATCTAGTCGCGCCGACGAAGTTGCTACTTCAGCTCAACAACAAAACTATAGCCTTAAAAAGTTAATTACAACAATATCAGAGGTATGTTAAAGACTAAAGGACTAACCACATTTCTTCAGCTCGAGATAGCTTTTGTCCACATTATACAATAAAATGTATATTTGTACGAGATGCGTACGCGTCCGTTCAGCCGAGCGGGCGCATACGCTGAATCGGGCTGAATAAATGTGGTTAGTCCCTAAATACTATTATTTAAATTATACTATATTGTTTTTTTTTCTATAAACGGACGGGCTACCTCGACGCGAAATAGCAGAAATCTATTTTAAAAGTAACACTTGTATGATTTAGCTATGGCTTGCAAGTCGTAAATAAAGGTTAAGAATTGTATTATAAGTAAATGTATTACTAAAATACGAAATATACACAAGAGAAAGTAAGTAAGTACAATAAATTACTGGAAAATCTTAGGAAAATAACATTAAAATATGTAAAAGTAGATTTTAAAACGATCACTGCTCTATTTTACATAAGAAACTTAGTTTTTGTAAAGGTAAACAAAAACTAACCTTTTTAAGGGTCATTGTACTCATCATTATGCACAACTCTTATAATGGGACCAACCCCGAAATAGCGAAATAATGTAAGTATCTGCTTTATTACATAAATTATGTTCTACACCTAATGTTCATTATCGACAAAATGTATACGAAAGATGTTTATTTACGCGACTGCAGGTTTGGTCTCATTGTAAAAAGAACACTATTTAAAAACTGCGAATTTAGAAATTGGACATACTAATTCTTATAATTAAGACGAAGATATTAATATTATTTGCAATACAAAAACTTTCCTGAAAATCAAGATACATCAGCGACACTGCTCCAGAATACACAAGCCAAGCGAATACATTGCAGTCACGACTAAACTACCCATATAAGTTTGTACACTCAGTGAATCTTAAGATTTATCGACAATTAATATGATAAAGCCCATACATATGCAGTTCTATTTTAAACATCAAAATTGATGTTTTAAAATAATCTTTTTTATAAATTTTTAACACGGGGTTTCTGTAACGAAATTTACGACGCTTAAACGTCAAGTAACGAGATTAATTGATTCAACCTTTGGAAGCGGTTTACTCGCACTTGACAATTCGTGACATTAACTTTCGTTCTAGAGACGGGTATCGTGTTTGTAAAGAAAACTTTCTCGCTCATCGGTGAAAATGCCGAATTATAGTGAGAGTTTAGTTATAATAATTATGTATATCTAGATTGTTTTTTAATCTTGAACACTACTCAAAAACATTAAAATAAATATAATAATATTCATTATGGGATTCAAGTTGAGGAGTTCAGTTTATATTTTCAAATTTGAGTCATTTCTAAGTTAAAAAGAATATTGTAGTGTTTTCGATTGGTTACATGTTCTAACAGAAATGTTTAAAACCCTGTTTAACCTAACGAACGACCAATATGACGAGATAATGAATGTGCATCAGTCAATATATAATAATGTAAAACTAGAAGTAAAACAATTTGTTACTCTCCGTCATCGGGTTACCTTCACCACTCGTGAATTTGGATTTTACTTAAACTGAATCATTAGAAACCCTGTTTACCTGTTAGGATTTTCTATAAAAATACAATGAGTAGAAATATTTCAAATACCAGACAGCATAAAATCGACAGCGGTCCCACGCGTTCAGATGATATTGTAATTCGCTTCAGTTTTTACTTATTAACTCGATGATAACTCGGACGATAATTCTGTTTTCTGGACGCGATTCATATTTCGACGCCCGGACACAAGTATCCACCGACGGTAATTTCTACTATAAAGCCGAAAATCAAACATCGTCGATTATACGGAGGCGCCGCCATCGCAGGGACCGTCAGCGTAATAAATAATCTCCAAAACTACTCAAGCGCATCTCTCGGCGAGGCGCAAGACGACGGTCGGCGGGATCGAGAGGCGCGGCCTGCCGGGCCAGTGTCGTGCGGCCAGCATAGCCCATGTGGCCGCGCGGCCAGCATAGCCCGTGTAGCCGCACGGCTAACACAGCCCGTGCAGCCGCCGCGCCGACGGCGGGGGCCGCGCCGCCGCCAGCAGGCGCAGCAGCGGCCGCCCGCACAGCGCCACCAGCCCGCCGCCCGCCCAGCGCGCCGCGCCGCTCGCCTCCTCCACCTCCGCGATGCGGTTCAGCGAGCGCGACTCGCGCAGCCGGCTCTCCTTGCGCGCCGCGCGCCGGCGCCGGCCGCCCGCCGCGCCCGCCGCCCCGCCCGCACGCCCGTCTCCCGCCGCGCCGCCCGCGCCTCGCTCGGCGGGTGCGGGCGCCGGCGCCGAGGCTCGCGCCGCCCCGCGACTGCCGCCCAGCGCGCCGGCGCCTCCACCGCGCTCCTGGCTGTCGCTGGAATCGTCGTGCGAGTCTCGGCGCGCGCGCTCGGGCGGTCCGTCGGCGTGCTCCGCGGCACGCTTCTTCTTCTCCGAGTCGTCGTCAGAGAGATCCGAGGATGAACATGAGCCGGCGCGGGCCCGTCGCCGCCGACACTCGAGCCGCTGGCGCCGCGCGGGCGGGGGCGCCGGAGGCGGAGCGCCGCGCGCCGTCGGTTCCGCGCTCCCTTCGTCATCCAAGTTCACCTGCGACAAGGCATAATTCGGTCGGTCGCATCTTCCGGTCGTCCGGCGACGAGGCCGGGGCTCGCGACAGGGTTCTGACCTTGGTGAGGTTGTCGGCGAGGTGCGCGGGGCGCTGCGCGGGCGGGGGCGCGTGCGGGGCGGGGGGCGGCGCGCGCGGGGCGGGGGGCGGCGCGCGCGCGGCGAGGTGCAGGCGGCCCTCGGAGCGCGAGCCGCGCCGCGCGTCCACGGCGCGTCCCCCGCCGGCGACGGCACCCTCCTCGTCATCCTCCTCTTCGCGCACGATACTGCACTTCCGTGAACGCTGTGAACACACCGATTAGAGCTTCCATCCAATGCAGGCGCAGGTTTTTTTGCAGGCTCTGGGCCTGTCGGCCTTTTAAAATAGTTAAATTATGCGGAAACTGGGTATAATTACAACTACCAATTATAAAAATTATTAAAAGTGTTCTTCACCACAAAAACACACTCTTAAAATTTTAAAATATTTATTAGAAACAAAATATAACGCTGCGCAAAATTTGCGATGCAGGTTGTATATATTTTTTTAACCTGCAACGCAGTCGAGCCAATGTGGCGGCGCGAGGCAGCCTGCAGCGTCAATCAACATTCGAGTCATAGAGTATACTGTAAAAATGAATTCGACAGACAGCGCTCATAAAAGGATGCGCCCATAATAATTTTCATAAATCCCACCCTTCTAATCCCTAAAACTGAGGAGATTCAAAAATTATTCGGGATTTTGGTATGCCGAGTAACGAAGAGAAAGTTAAAACTGTATTCTATATTATAATAATACCTTTATTTATTTCTATACCTTTTCAATGCTTATAAGCTAATCTAAAAAAAAACTGTATTATGTAAATGGTATTCAATAAATGTTCGCTCCTTTCGTCCAGTTGCACTGCATTGCGACTGCGATAGATACAATTTCATATTAATGACTGTCAGTTGCATTTAAGGAGGCTCAGATTTTAAAAGCTAACGGTCGAAGGGCACACCGCCACCGCTCGGGGTTTAATACTGAATTTAAAACACTATCTAAATACTTCGTCAAGTATGTCATTTTCGTGGCTTTCAAAGGTACTGATCATGCAAATGAAGTGAAAATCAAAGAGTACCTTTAAAATTACATCAAAATTGTACTCTATTTTTTTTTCAATTTTTATTTTACCACTTTGTTGGCGTGATTGATACACATATTGGTACCAAATTTCAGCTTTCGAGTGCTAACGGTCACAGAGATTAAGCGAGGACGGACGGACGGACGGACAGACAGACATGGCGAAACTATGTATAAGGGTTCCTAGTTTACTACAGAACCCTAAAAGGAATGGAGGTGTCGTGTTACTCACCGGCGGCACGTCCTGCGGCGTGCGCGGCGCGGCGGGGGGCGCGGGCGGCGCCAGCAGCGAGCGCGGCGCGGGCGGCGGCGCGCCGCGCGACACGCCCAGCGCCTCCGGCCGCCGCGCGCGGACCGTGGCCTCTTGTCTGTGGAGTCGATCGACAATCGAATAGCTTATAGTTGCATATATATAGAAACACATTTCAAGAGTAAAAAAAAAATACCTCTTGGATCTGAGTTTCCTTTCGGCCAATAGATAATAAGTGGCAGTTAAGTGATTATATTCATTTTTCTCTAGAGCCTCCAAAATCTCTTCTTTAGAAGCGATGGGGCCATTAACCATTTTTTGAACTATAGCTGTGCGATCTTCCTCTGAAAGCTGTTCCTTCGCCACTAAAGGTGTGTCAAAGTCTTCCACAGTCACTCCTTCACCGGCTGTAACCCACGGGTCAGTAGCTATTTCTGAGAGTGTGGCGCGTTTTTCAGGTTCTCTTACTAACATTCTTCCAATCAGCCTGTAATTAAAAATAAATATATACTGTAATAACTTGAATTAGATTGACTATGAACGTGATATCTGTCTTATATCACCAGTGCAAACAGGCTTTATACAGGATGTTTTTAAGCAGTGTAGTAAAAGGAAAGTAACCTTAACCTAATGTTTTCTTGTGGTTCAAATACTTTCCTGCCATTGAAACCCATCCTTTTTGGCATAGTATTGTATTACATGAATTTATTGATGTCCTTGGAAAACTAACCAATCATCCATTACTGGAAGATAAACTTAAATGACTTCCTAACAATGTTTTTACCTATTTAGAAAATATAATGCAAGTCTTGAAAATTAGGAAAATAAATTAAGAAACCCGGTCAAGAGTGAGTCCAAAATCCGGCCGCAATACTGAGAATCCTACTTGGGGTAGACCATTCTTATCACTTAGGGATATGACAAATTGTTCATGTCCTATTCTCTGACCTATTGAATATAAAGATAAAGATACCGGGCTGGTATCCGCAACTCCACGTCAAAGGGCGTATTTTGCGTATGGGCCATAAACTACCACACGGGCCCAGTGCGAATTGGTAGATGTCTCATGTCTTCGATTTTTTTATTCTAGGACATGCCGGTTTCCTCACGATGTTTGCCGATGCATGCCGTTTTTGAGAGCAGTGGTGATGAAATAAATTACACAAACTTTCTAAAAAACACGACTTTCTGTTCGTAAGTCGGAGCCGCCACCACTGGACCACCGCTGCTGTCCTAATTCTACTGAATATACACAGTTTTTCATAAGAAACGGTCAAACCTTTTCGGAGGAGTTTAGGATAAAAGTCATCTGACTATTGTAAAATCTTTTATTAAGAAAGTCGTTTAATTGGTACCAATAACAGATCGTTTTATTTTGTTTGCGGTACGGGACTGCAATTGATGATAAAATAAAATTAATGATAGCATTCATGATCTTTTTAGGGTTCCGTACCTACCTCAAAAGGAATAAACGGACCCCTTATAAGATTACTTTGTTGTCCGTCTGTCTGTCTGTCTGTCAAGACCCTTTATTTCAAGAATGCGTGGAGGTATCAAGTTGAAATTTAAACTGTTTAAGTACTCAGGTCCTCAGTCCCATGAAGTCGTGAAAAAAAATCATACGAAAAAAAAGATACGGCTGTTTATTCAGCAAAAAAACGTATGTTTCGACACTCTCAAGGAAATAAAAAAAACGGGTTCATATTGGCTCACCTAATGTTATTTACCCGAAATTGTTCTTCCTAATGATTACAAATCATTAGGAAGAAGAATTTCGGGTAAAATTTTCATTTGTTTTTCGTACTGTCAAGATGAGTGAACCTAGTGAAGAAATTCCACACATTTTAAAATTTTACTGCAAAAAAAGGTAAAAATGCAACGCAAGCCGCGAAAGCGATATTTATGGACCTAGTGCAGTGTCTGTGAGAGTAGCACAAATTTGGTTTAACACTAGAAAGACGGAAAAAATCAACTACCTACAAAGACGGCGAGCGGTCAAATGACTCCTCCTGTTTATTAAATCTTATTTTTTATAGTTAGGTGCTAAAATGGTTACTATAGTATTAAAACATGATCTAATATATGATTAATTATGTAATTTACACTCAATTTTTATATTTTAACGTTTTATTTACATTACGAGAGCCGCAAAGTGGCTTTTTGCAAGTGTCGCATACTTTATTAGTTTTTTTTTACACTTCTGTATATAGGCATTCTCACCTGTTTCTATTTTCCGGATTTTGAGCAGGAGATTGAGGAGTAGAAGGAGTCAACTCTTCAGGCAAGGGTTCAGCTTCTGAGAGGCAAGCTTCGATTTCTACCTTGCCGCTAGGTTCGCTTGCTAAACTTAGTATAAAATTCCTTCGTTTTATGCTGGTACCTGACATTTTCTTATGCATGAAAGAATGTATCCCTGCTAGGTCCAAAACATTAAAAAAAACCTTCACCTCCGTGATGCTGCTTTTACACAATGTTTTTTTTTTGCCATCTGGTCAGCCACATCCACGCCGTATTTGCTAGCGCTGTAAAAAGTCGAAATCGAAGACTACTTTGTAGATTCTATTTGAAGTATCCACGAGGTACCGTCAATAGAAGTGATAAGACCTTGAAGCTCAGAATCTTTCGAGCTATGACTCCTTCCTCTGCCTCGACCACGACGACCACGGCTACGATCACAGCCGCGAGAACTCAACGTGTCCACGTTTCGTAAATTTGCTAGAGGTATCTGGTCTACCAGGTCACTTTCTTCCGTAGAGGAACTTGAACTGACTAGTGGTATCAGCTAATCATCGTCGCTATCACGTTCTAAACTTTCAGAGTCACAAACCGACCCATCTTCACGAAAATTTTGCAACAAAGGTACTATTTCTTCATTTTGAAGACTACGAGACATTTTTCAGGAATCACTTACAATAATTTCGACAAAATTCATAGGCAGTCGTAAATAAACTGACTCATTTGATTAGCAAACTATAAACAATGAATAAGTGTAAAATATTTATATTCTACCCTCTCAAATTACACTTAAAAACACTTATCGGTGTTTAGCCGTCAAATGACTGCCGCCGTCTTTGTCGGTAGATTAAGATTTTAAAGAATAAACAAAACAGTTGTGATTTATTTTCATACATAGTTGCATTTAACTAGTAAAATAAATAAAAGTCACAAAGTATCAGCACAATAGTTCAAATAATTTTCGAGTTATTCAACATTTAAATTCAAATTGCAGTCAAATGACTGCTCCCGTCTTTCTAGTGTTAAGCGTGTTCAATCCGGAAATTTTGATGTCAAAGATGCACGTCGCTCTTGTCGCCGTATGTCGGATAAAATGGATGCCATTTTTAAAAAAGTGGAGCAAGATCGGCATATCAGTAGTTACGACGTAGGTGAAGAACTGGGAATTAACCACGCAACAGTTTTGGCGCATTTGGAAAAAATTGGGTACCCAAAAAAGCTCAATATTTGGGTACCTCACGAGCTCACTGAAAGAAACCTAATGAACCGTGTACTCATTTGTGATTCTTTATTACGACGAAATGAAACCGAACCATTTTTGAAGAAGCTGATAACTGGTGATGAAAAGTGGATCACGTACGACAAGAAAGTGCGAAAAAGGTCGTGGTCAAAGGCCGGTGAGGCTTCACAGACTGTGGCGAAACCCGGGTTAATTCGCAACAAGGTGATGCTGTATGTGTGGTGAGATTGGAAGGGCATTATTCATTATGAGCTGTTACCACCAGGCAGGACTGTCGATTCTGAACTCTACTGCGAACAACTGATGAGATTAAAGCAAGAAGTTGAGAGAAAGCGGCCGGAATTAATCAACAGAAGGGATGTGGTTTTTCATCATGATAACGCTAGACCTCACACATCTTTAGCCACTCACCAAAAATTAAGAGTTAGGCTGGGAGGTGTTAATGCATCCGCCGTATAGTCCTGACCTTGCACCTTCAGATTTCTACCTGTTTCGGTCTCTTCAGAATTCTTTAGGCAATGTCAGGTTAACATCACGAGAGGTCTGCCAAAACCACTTGTCGCGGTATTTTGATCAATAGTCCTAAAATTTCTATAGCAATGGGATCATGTCCCTACCTACAAGATGGCAAAAAGTTATCGAACAAAATGTTACCTACATACTTTAGTTAAATCTAAATAAACTATATTTAAAAATATTTAGAATTTTCTTAAAAAATGCGAAGAAACTTTTTCCCCAACCTATTAAGTTTTTTATTTCTAAGACCAAATGTTTGGTAGATATTCTATAAAGACTACCCTCTAAAAATGTAGATGAAGTGAAGGCACACTAATGCTAGGCATTGATAGTTGACTTCACTCAAATTTTTCACAGGGTACTTTTACTCAATCAACCAGCTGAACAAAATCCTATCAATTAATAAAATTAAATAGTAAGTGTTTATTTTAATCTGTTTCTATTACCGGTTTAAGTATGCTTGTATGGAAATCTGTGAGAATGCAGATTAATTTCTTTTCAATCGTAAAATATTTTTTCCTTTATGTAAAATAATCCTTTTTTATTTTAAGAATTAAAAGTGATTTACCTTCAGGGCAATTGAGTTTTTCTCCAACCTGTTGTGTAGGTTTAATTTTCAAATTCATATTATTAATAAATAATAAAAAAAAAAAAAACATTTATTTCGGGTAACTGGGCCCATAGAAGTCAAATTTCAAATCATATAGCAATTACACTAATAATACATATAACATAATAGAATAAAATAAATTATTAATTTTAGAAATAGTGGCTTTGTATTGGTAAAAGAATTTTTGAAATTGGCCCAGTAGATCCAGAGATAACCCCCTAAAACCTGTCAAACTTCACCTTATAATGTTCTTTATTTGGCAAGCAAGTCGCAGACAGGCAGATGGACATGGTGAATCTACAAGGGTTTCTTGTTAACTAAAGAAGCCCAAATATGGTTCAAGCAATTAATGTTACTGTTTGTAAATCCTACCTTTTACAGGAATTTGATATATGTTGAGGAATAGTGTATTTACAATCCATAATCATTGTCAATGTTTCACTATCATTAGCTTCTTGAAAAGGAGCTTGGCCACAAACAAGCATGTATAGTATCACTCCCAAAGACCACACATCAACTGCAGGAGCATCATAGGAGTCACCAAGTAGAATTTCCGGAGCTGAATATGCTAGTGAGCCACATGAAGTTTCTAGTTTTTGACCAGGACAAAACTTATTACTAAATCCAAAGTCAGTCAATTTCACTACACCTAGTTTTTCAAAAAATACTACATTTTCAGGTTTTAAATCGCGATGCACAACATGTAATCTGAAAAATGAAAAAAAAAAGTATTAGTAAATTGCACACAATACATTATAACCAAATCTAAATATTATAAAGACATTAAAATTTATATTACCTATGACAATATGAAATTGCACGAACAATTTGACGGAAATAATCACGAGCAAGAGATTCGGATAACCCAGATTCATGTCTCATTATGTAATCATATAAGTCACCACCATCGCCTAATTCTAGTATTAAATATAGTTTAGTTTGTGTGTCTATTACTTCGTACAGACGCACCACATTAGGGTGCTGTACCAACTTCATACAGCGAACCTGAAAAATAAAGGATAATGTTATAGTTTTAGTAGTTCACTAAAAGTACAAGGTTTATGAATCTTATGGTGACAAAATAAATCATGTAAATACCTACTAGATCAATCTGCTTTGTAAAGTGAAAAAGTGCTTGTCTACCGTCTTAAATATACAAAATTAAAGGTGCTTTAGCAAGTAGTGCTGTTATTGTTTAATTACTTTCATTAAATACATTCTATTATAACACTCAACTAAATAAGCATGAAGTTGGTGATTATTTATTTATTTAATACTCCAAGCATACAAATGTACAGACGGCAGCACATCAAGTTACCCCAATGTGTCAAATTTTGGCAATTGAATATGAACCTTATTCTGTTTGACAAAAGTTGAAAAACGATCAAAGAAATTTGACACATTGGGGTAACTTTATGTGCTGGTGTCTGTACATAGGCGAAAATAGAGGAGTCATCAATCATAAATCATTAAAAATCAACATTAAAATTTATTATTGTCTGGTTGTTAAAGTTGGATTTTAAAAGATACCTATGTCTATGGCATTAAGGCCACATTTGTACAGTTTTGTTTTACTATACATATAAATAAAATAAAATAATTTTATAATTATCTAGGAAACTTACCTCTTGGAATAAATGTGATTTAGAGACATCATCAAGTTTACTTTTGTCAATAACTTTAACTGCTACTTTTTCACCAGTGAAGACATGACGAGCTAGTTTGACAACAGCAAAATGGCCTGAGCCTAAGGTGTCCAGTAAATCATACAGCCCTGCTATCTTAGCATCATATGCACCTCCTCCTCCACCTACAGCACCTGCTCCAACTCCAGCACAGTTGTTATTCATATTTATGTCCTAAAACATTGTTGTTATTTGTTTTTGCAGATGGAGCAAAGATAGAAATAAGGTTTAAACCATTGTAACACAAATAAGACATGGTGGGGTAATATATTTTTCTTAATCAAGTCATTGTTTAAGCATTTTTTTTCATTGGTATCCAAACATCCCAGGTGATGAAATTGAATAAAAAACGGTCTGAGGAATTCAAACAGTTGTAAAGATCAATTAAGAATACCTAATAGCTAAGATAATGATAACTTTATTAGTATTTTGACCAGTTTTAGAATAGTAAATACAAGTAAGACCACACACTAGGTGGTCTATACTTCATTTGTGTATTATTTTCATGACCTACTTATGAATTAGAATGATCTTATCTAGGTCTGTGTTACAGGTAAACCGAAGGAAATTCATAAGAAATAAATAATTCAAGCAGACTACGCGACTACAACGCAATACTAAAATTGAAAACGGTGCTTACCTATGTAGATTTTGTTTCGCGAGGAAACCTAACACTTGACAAAAATGCAATCAACTGGTTTCGTATAACATATTAAGAACAGAGTCAACAACCAGCAAGCATTCTTCAAATATAATACACAGAATCAAATATTTCACAAAACTGCATATTTTCCATATAAAATTGTTATCCAAATAAAATAAATTGATCCACAAGAATCACAAATTCGCCATTTCACAAAAATCCGTTCGGAAACTTGGGTTATGGCCGATTAAAAGACAACACTGACAGATTGTGTGTCAGACAGACAACAAAATCTTTTCGGTTCGGCAGGTTGGGGAATTCGGGGTTACTGTAATGCTAGGTCAACACATGCTACTTTAGTCGCCTACTCGCGAGTACAAATACGGGGTGCGTTTGTGAGTACATTGTACAATATAAACCCCATTTTAAAATCCCTGGCAATTTTTTGCCCGCAAAAGAATCTCGTTGCTCAACACACTGACAGTCCGACACCCCGCGTGTTAAAATTAAATAATCCATTAGGATAAAGATCAGCTGATCAATAATTTCACGTGACCTTTGTATGAACTTTACAAAGTTTTCATGTGTAAGTCTTTCAACAACAAGAGTACGATGAAGACTAAATATAAAATACTGGGGCCAGTTCCATTTTCGTCCAACTAAACCAAATTTAGGCTATTTTCATCTTTCTCTCTTCTCAACATTATGAAAAATATGGACAAGAGCAGAGCTGGCACTTGAAAGTTCATAAACTACTAACTATGTAAGAGCCAAGTGTGTGGAGCCGGTTTTAGACACGCTACCACCTGCCAAACCAAGTTTGAAGTTTGACACTTGAGTGACAGGCTGACAGAAGAATGACAGTCTGCTGATGAAAGATGAAATGAAACTCGAGAATTTTTAAAAATCTTAAGTTTTTAGGTTTTGGTGTTTCTGAATTTATAAACTTGAGTCGCTGATTTGAGTACAACAAGCAAGTACAGCTCGTATTTTTTTTAAAGAAGTGGTTAACTGTATTAAAATCATGGTTCTTGCTCACAATTATAACGAAGGGTTAAGAACGCAAGATGTTCAAATATCGGAAGATGTTACCTTCGACACGATGTTGCTTTCGCCCAGTACTTTAGAAGGATTGACGAATTGCGGTTTTTACAAACCCTCTCCAATTCAGTTACACGGCATACCTTTAGGAAAATGTGGATTTGGTAAGTCATTTTTTTATACCTAACAATCAGCGAGTTTAGTTATACTAAAGCTCATTTGATCAGTAATCAGATCCGTATTTATATAAAAGTTAAAAGAGGACTAATCTAATTAAAACTTGACTAAAATTGTACAATGTTTATGTCTTAACAACAAAACAATGCAACTATACTTAGTGCCGTAAGATAATTTTAAATCAAATATTACCTATATGTTTTTGTTTTAGATCTCCTACTAGAAGCTAAGTCTGGTACTGGTAAAACGGCTGTTTTTACAATTATTGGACTGGAGAAGTTGAATTTGGAGAAAGGCTTGCAGACAGTTATTTTGGCACCAACAAGAGAAATAGCAGCTCAAATATGTGATGTAATTACTCAAATTGGTTCCAATTTAAAAAGTAAGTACTGTTACAGGTTATGGTAAAGTGTATGTAGTGTAACTGTAGTGTAGTAATTATTTTTTAATAATTATTATTTGTCAGCTGATAATAATTTGGTGAGATTCATAACAGTCATCTTTGACATCTCATCAAACTTCATTGATTTTGTAGCTTTTCTAGTCAGTGCCTGATTAGGTACACTGATTATTGAGGCAAATATGTACTCGGACAAATAAATAAATATTCAACAACTTTCACACAATGCCATCTAATCACAAACTAAGCAGAGCTTGTGGAATGAGTACTAAACAAACAAACAAAACAACAAAAACATGTGAGAAACATACTGATACATTTCTAAATATGTCCATTATTATACACAAATTACACCCAGACACAGAACAAATGATTGTGTATATCACACAACCATTTGTCGTGGATTGGAATCAAACCCACAACCTCCGGCAACAATCAGGGCCATTAACCACTAGACCAACAAGACAGGATGACATGCAATTTATGTAGCATGGACTAAGCTGATGATATAATCAACCCTGTTAACTGTGGATGTAGACAATAATTACAGAACATCACTTCACATTTCATGAAAACTTTCATGATTTTTCATCTATTAAAAATGCTATATCACAAAAAAATTGTTCCAGATTTAAATGTTGAAGTTGTAATAGGTGGTCTGCCTGTACACGAAGATATAATGAAATTCAAAAATAAGGTGCAAATTGTTGTTGGCAGTCCTGGGCGGTTAAGGCATTTAATTCAAGCAAATCACATTGATGTCAAAGCTGTGCGATTATTAGTTCTGGATGAAGCAGATAAGTTAATGGATAAAACTTTTCAAGCAGATATCAACTATATTTTTTCAGTATTACCTAAAGAAAAACAAGTGATAATGAGTAGTGCTACATATCCTGAACTGTTGAAGTCTGTTATGAGTAAATATGTCCAAAATGCTCAACATATTTGCCCTGATAGTACAACTGTTCTCTTAGGAATCAAACAACTAGTTAGTACAGTAAAGAGCAATTCTAATATTGTGAGGCAAACACAAAACAGATTTGATGAGCTACTCAAAATATTAACTAAACAGAATTTTAAGCAATGTTTGATTTTCTGTAATTATCAAGTTAGAGTTAGGGACTTGTACAAAATGCTTCTACGTGAAAAATGGCCCGCAGAAAAATTACATAGCCAACAGGAACAAACTGATCGATTGGATGCATTGAAAATGTTGCAAGATTATAAATGCAGAATACTAATATCTACAGACTTGGCAGCACGAGGTATAGATGCCTCTAATGTTGATTTAGTCATAAATTTTGAGCCTCCATATGAATGGCAAACATATTTACACCGAATTGGAAGAGCTGGGAGGTTTGGTTCTTATGGTATTGCTGTTACTATTCTCAGTGAAGGACAAGAAGAGACAAAATTTAAAAACACTATTAAATCAATTAATGGATTAGTCCTCAAAAGTTTTTGGGATGAAGAAAATCTAGATCTTCATGAATGTGATTCCTCTCAAGACTCATTAATAGACCAACCCATTGAAAATGATTATGCCTACCATGAGCTAATTGATAAAATAACAAATGGAAATGATATCTGTGATAATGAAACTGAAAGTTTTGAAACATTATGCAACTCATTTGACAAGACTAAAGAAACTGAAATAGAATCTTTCAATGATTTATTGAATGGTTTTAACTCACATAAAGAAAATCGATATGATTCTTCTCATGAAATAAATGCAGAATCCAATATTGAATGTGTACCAACCTTGAGTATACTAAACAATACTACTCTAAAACAGAATATAAATACTGAAATAGAAAGCACCTTAAAAAATCTAAGAGACCAAATCAAACTTTTAGATAACAATCAGAATCTCAAGATAAGTCAAAAGGGACATGGTGAAAATGATAAAACATACAAAACAAATTTTGAATTACTTAATAAAACTAACATTATTCAGGTACCAAAACAGAAACAAGTGAAGAATATAGACAATGGATTCTGGGAGGAAAAAAACGATGAATACTCAAATAAAGCATTGTTAGATGCAGGGCTTCCAACATCTTTTCAGTCATCAAAATTTAGTAATAAAAATAAATCAAAGAGGACACCTTCCACACGTTTTAGTGATAATGAAAATAAACACTTTCCACAGGAAATAAACAATATTAAAAACAGTGAAACAAGACAAAAGAATAAGCCTCCAATCAGGGAAAGAAATGCATACATTATGCAAGAAAATGAAAAGTGTTCAAGTGAAACAGGTTCCACTAGTAGTGAAACAGAATCGTCTAGTAGCAAAAATGATTTAGGAGAATCAATAAATAAAGCTAATATTAAGAAATTAATTAATAACAAAACGAAGATAAGTAATGGTCACAATAATCAAGGCAGAAGACATCCACGAATAAATGATTGTGAAGTACAAAATAATTTAGATAGCAATACTAAATATGCCATTTGGTACAATCAATTGAAAACCCACATACAACAAATACAAATGTCTTTGTATATTGAGGAACTATCTAAGATGTAGTTTTAAATATCTTCCTGTAAGTTCCTTACGCCGGAAATAACATGCATTTTTAATAAGAGTAAATAAAAGTTTTATAGAAAAATCACATTATTTTATTTAAATCCACAATACCACCATAAAATTTTATTGAGGTATAATTTGTTGACTTCAACTTATGTATATTCTACACATGGGCGTTAAGGGCTAATTACACTATCCGATTTGTAGAAAACCTAACTAGGAATTCGGAAGATGTAATCGCAGTTAGGACAGTGTGGATCCGATTTATGGTACCATTCGCTTGGTTGCTTCTAAATTTATTCTTCTTCAAATCCTACACAAATCGGATAGTATAATAAGCCCTTTAACGTTAAGTTCAGACGATCGCGCGGCAGGCATTATGTAGCATCGCGCGGTGCAAGCGTTTACATGACATCGCAGGTCAGCGGCAGTCTGGCATCAAAATTCATTGAAAATTAAACCAACTCTTCCCAAGATCTTTTTATACCCATTGAGTCAACTTTGCAAATGGCATCTCTTTTTTCAATTTTCCCGATATTAGATATATTACAACTATGCGCCTATCCATTTTAAACCACGCGGATCAAGTGAACAGGTATACAGGTTGGTAGAACTTGAAACGCGAGGAAATGAAGAATTGTTTAATTTGATCTTGTTATGATATAAACTTAACCTTACACGTCCATGTTTTAGTAGCACATAGTACAGAACTTCAGTGTGTGTTGGTGAACTTGATTGATGAGCAGCCATTTCATACATGACTGACAAAAATGAAAAGTGTTTATTTACAAACAATTAAACTGCTTATGAAAGTCTATATTCAATTTGCTTCTCAATCAAGTTCAGTTTTTTTTTAGAATGTGAGTTCAAATGCATCCATAAATGTTTGGGAACTTAAGAGTACCCTCGAGTATCCTTGAGTAGCCTCGCATCCTTATTAACATATTTTCTGCTCATAATTGTTTAAGTATCCTCGTTTCTTTGGTATCGTAATTCGGACTTACATTCATAATAGACTAGATTACCAAACAAAAGTTTATTTCTATTAGGACAAGTTTAAATAACTCTTCAAACGTAATGTAATGAAAAATATTAAATAAGTATAAAAAGATGATAGGTATATAAAATTTAATGTCAACCGAAACTGTAAAGTGTACATGATTCACATAAAAAATAATTTCATGACGGGTTATAAGCAAAACAATATCGTTAGCAAAATTCGATTTAGATTTCTCAATATTTACCTACATCACACATTTGGCGACTGTATACAATAAATAGATGTCAGCAAAATTAGCCCAAACGTACCTACCAAGGTACACTTAGTGGCGCAAATTACCTACTTACATGGCACTGAATAAAATTGCATTTTTAAAACAGTGCAGTGCTTACGAAGCACTGTATTTGGTATCAAGAGATATTAGTCAGTCAACATAATATTGCCAGGTTAGTTAGCTGATAGCCTGACAAGTCGTTGAAGTACTAACGTGCAGTCAGCATCAATATGATCAGGGCGAATAGACTGTTTAAAAGTATCTAAACAACTATAAAAATGGAATTAATTTTCAATGAGACAAGGAATATTTCAGAATCGAGACATTACGCGACAACTGTCAGTCCCATCGTCCCGATATTTTTGATGGTGACTGTACCGGCCCAGACTTAATCGTATTCAGTAGTTACAAAGTAAACGTAATAAGCAAAATGAGGTTGCTACAATAAATAGTAATGCACCAGATAGACAACTGGTGCATAGCTCTCTGACGCCTTAATGCGTGTGCTGTGTTTTGTCAGACTTCTAGGAACTTCCGTCCGTTCCATGGCCGTTTTAGACAGTCAAATTATGAGGGATAACCTCATAATTTGATTGGCTTACTGCTTGAATCCACATTACATCGGTTTTGAATTTAGTAAAACTATTGACCTTCGTAAGGTCCTGGCCCCCACTCGCTAGTAGCAGGGTCGCATACTAATTATTGAATAAAATCTTGTACTTTACATAATCGTATGTGTCTAACCAAATCTTAATGGACACTGGCCATCACAACAAGCTGCCCCAATGTGTCAAATTTCTTTAATAGTTTTTAAACTTTATTATAAATAAAAATAAGTTTCATGTCCAATTGGGAAAGTTTTACAGTTAGGGGTAGCTTTATGCGCTGGCGTCTGTACCTCTATATCCTTTATACCGGTAACTGTTTTTACGACGTACTTAACTAAAACAAAGAACATTAAAACCATGTTACGCACGTCATAGTTCATAGCGATATTTTAAGAAAAGCATATTTCAAATACTTAAGCAAAGAAAAGCAGCTTTCGTTTTATCTTTCCCATACAAATACTATAAATGGCAATGACGATCTTGATGAATTTTGTGTCTAGTCCTTCTTTTCGTGTGTTTCTGAAAACAAAATAACTCCATTAAAAATAAGATATCTATTACCTACTCGGCGCTAACCGATACCTACTCGTGGGGGGCCAATCGCGAAGTAGATAATATACCTAATGGAGATTGAATGACCGTGAGTACCGTGACCCCATGGGCTACTATCAGATTTATTTTCATTTTAATCGTAATTGCTTTCGGTGCTGCAGAGAACGACGCCCCGCATTCATTTCCGCATTAATTGGTACGATACTGTGGGTCTCAGTGTGGCATCCATCCGGGAGCGCGGTACCGTCACGCGCGCCGCGACCCCGCACTGAGTTTCGGTTGCAGTATGCAAATTAAGACTCTACAGTAAAAAGTTAAAAACCGGAGCACCACTCACCAGAGCGTGTATGGTGCAGTGTGAAAACCGCTACATAATAAGCGCACGATCCGATCGAAGGTTAAGCTACGCTTGCTGAGGTCGATCCGAGAACGGGTATCCGTTCATTACAGACCCCTCCGTGACAAGTTAAAGCACTTGGAAACCGGTTATTTCTTCTCAAAATCCGTGAAGCTAACAAAAAGCTAAATAAATTACCTGCAGTCTCGTCTTCTTCTGCGTCGAGTATATCGGCACAGCACACTGAGTAGCAGATAAGAGATAAAAAGCCGAGAGGAAGGCCGAAGACTAGCGCCGTTAATACTGGATTCCCACGCCACATATTCGTCAATGTGGTCTTCGCCTCGTAAAAACCTCTGTAAAAACGTACTGGCAAACTCTTGCCCCCATACGTCTGTAAGAGAAACATACACATATTTAGATTTAAAGACAGCAAAAAAGTTACAGTTTGATTTGTTTTATACAGGGTGTTTCCCCATCTTTAATAAAGAGATGTTTTTATTGCGCGCAATGAAAAGCGCGGAACCTATGATCAGCTAAGCGTAAGGCCGGCCGCGGCCGCCCACGCTGGGTCGTTGCACCGACCGCCCGCTTGTGTTTAGTATCTATTGCATGTATGTATCTTCAAATGGGTAATTTGTTTTGAAAAACCGATAATTTTCATAATGTTGTTCGGAAGAAAGTTTACTAATGATACTTGGAACACGATTTTGATAAAAATATTTCACTTTGACCTTCAATATCTCCAGAACCAGTGAATTCCCAGGTATGTTATAGAAGAAAAAAACTATTACAGTGATGGGTAGAATATGTAGTTTTCGTTTAAGTTAAGGGTCTTTTTACACCCTGTATAATACAGAAATAGCAGTGTCTTATGAAAGTTAATTGATCAATCAGACACACACTACTTGACAACAAGAGTCTTCCCCAGGGTAGACAGGAATGAGACAACATCAGTTTGCGGAAGTAAAGTACGAGTATAAATACGTTAAGATAAAATTTAGTGATGCTAACTCAAGAAAAATGAAAAAACAAGTAAAAGTGTGTTTGCTATGATAATTTGAAATATGAAAAACACATGATTGTACCATTTTAAATGACAAAAAAACTGGGACAACTCGCATTTCTGTCAGGCGGTTGCAATCCATGTGGGGACGACTGGGACTATACGAGGTTTTGGTAAGTACAGACGCCAGCAAATCAACCTACCCCTGTCAAATTCTCCCAATTGAACATAAACCTTATCCTATTTGTAATAAAGTTGAAAAACCATCAAAGAAAAGTGACATATTGGGGAAGGTTGATGAGCTGACCTCTGTACACGTATTTTTTAACATAGCCTTAATTATATTAAAATTTAACAATACACAAGTTATAAGAAAAACAAGTTATAAGGAGTTGTAATCTGAATTTAAGTAATTTATAAGCCATTTGTTAATTTAGTGAACAATTTATTTTTAATCTAATTCTGTATTACTAAAATAAATTGTTGGAATTACCGGAGCCACTTGATTATTTATCTGGTCAAGGAAGATTGAAACTGCTTCAGGTGTCATGAGCACAGGATCGTCATCAGGCATGTGGTGGTGGCCTGTAGTAGAGTTGAGGACCAGTAGGTGTGGTGTTGTCAGTTCAGACATAGCAATAGAGTTTGCCAATTCAGGTGTTCCCATCCAACCAAATTGGAATCTTTCATGTAAGTCCCGTTTTCTCTTCCTGTATAAACAAAAATTGATTACGATGAAATGGAATGTGGATAAAATTTGCTTTAAATGTGTGTATTCCATAATGGAAAATCTTTGTGAAGACATCATACATCTCTCATCTTAAATGTGGCAAATGGTTACGGCGTCAGTCTGGCGATTGAGAGGTTGAGTTCGATTTCTATCTATTGCACTAATGACGTAAACCCACTCCAGACACAAGCTTATTTAGCTTAGTTGGAGGCTTTAAAAAGAGTACTCGTTATGTGCAACCCACATTGCTAGTGAGCTTTAAAGAGAAAAAAAAAACAAATCTCTATTACAACAAAAACATTGCAATTTCTAAGATGATTAAATAACAAAAATTCTTACTTGACAATGCTTTCAATCATATCTTTGAAGTCTCTCTCTGTTTGAGTGATTTCATTCAACTTATTTTCCGAGACAATAGCAATAACAATGTATTTTTTTATATACATTAGTTCATTAAGATTTGAATGAGTGACCTTTGGGAATGACCCAAATCTCTCAGAGTTAATCCACTTGTCCAGTGTTACATTTAAGGTTTCTCTGTCTTCAATTAATGATGGATTTGCTGTAAATCAAGGTAAGCTTAAAGTAATATTGAAAAAAAAAATGCAAAAAAATGTAGTGTACACATGTAAGAAGTGAAACTTATTTATGACATCATTTTTCGAAAAATTATCTACTATTTAGAACTTTACAGAAATTGGTTTAATAAAGCTAAATTAGATAAAGTTTAAGAAAAAGGCTTTTATTATCAAAGACATAGATACAAATAAATATGGTGCGTAACAGAAAAATATTACAATGCTATAAAATTTCTCCCATACGTCAATAAAAAAATTCACTTCAAAATATAATATTATAAATGTATACCTTCAAAAAAGTAAGCTTCATCTTCTTTGTAAACAAAAACAGCAGTTTCATTAGGTATTTTAACATCATTTTTTAAAAGGTCATGTGACATAGCATAAAACCAGGTATGTGGCTGATACTTCTCAGCATGTAGTGTAAACATTTCCTGTAACAATAAGGAAAATTTCAATTAATTAATATGCAGGCTAAACTACTATAGTATTTATTAATCAACTTTAATGGGCTACTTGGCAAAATTTAAGTATTTAGTCCCCCAGGCACCGTCTAGATTACAAGAAAATGTACAACACATTTTTTTTCTTTTTTCACATAATAAAAAATAATGGTGATATAATCAATCATAAAGTTGCATGACGTCACATACTAGCCAGTACAGTTTGTACTAGATAATGACATTACAAGCCCCCTCTCCTCAACTTTAATGTGCTTAATCTAAGCAGTTTTCCATCAATTTGAAAAAGAAAAAAATACTTGTGTAATTTTTTATAATATTTAATAACTGATAAACAGAGAAATTCTATTTTGATGTTGTATTCTGTCAAACACCCTATTCATTTTAGCAGCTTAAAATTAAAGTAAAATCAGATAAAATCTGTGCTATATTGCTTGGGAAATTATTGGTCAACCATTTTTTTATTATTATTGTTGTTTTGGTTTACTTATAACTTTGTGCAGAAATCAAAGTAGGTATTAAGAAACAATTGGTTTGTTTTTTTAACACTAAAATAAGAAAATTACATTTTAATACTTATACAATCTATTGTTAATAATTAAAAATTACCCATAAAGGTCCTTGTTGTTTGCCAACATATCCAAAGAAGACTGGATGTGTTTCTTTCAGGTACCCAAGACTGTCAGCTTGTGACAGTCTTTGGACAGCAGGCTGGGACATGCGCAGAGCATAATTAACCATCTCATCTTTGACTCTTTCTCCAATATACTCATGGTGATAGGGACCTTTAATACTATAAGAAAGACATTTAAAATAAGTATGTTTTATACAACAACACTTCTTCTTTCCAATCCATTAAAATGATTACTTACAACATTATTGTAGGGTATGCTCTGACTTTAAAATGCGTCGCCACAGCCATGAACCTAGTGCAATCAACTTTCGCCACCTTTATTGGGCTGTTGAAGAGCGATTGAGCGACATGTGCCCAAATAGGTTCTATCCTGCGACAGTGGGCGCACCATGGCGCGTAGAACTTCACGAACCACATACCCTCATTACTTATATCCACGAACTTATCACTTAATTCTAAAACTCTGGAAGACGACACCACGCAGAGTACTGAAATAAACCATAACATAAACTTAGTGGAACTATGGTAAATGCTGATAGAAATATATTCACTACTTCATGTCACTCGAAGTGAAAAAAACATAATAAATACATAACTAACTAAATGAATATTAATCAGAAATTAACACAGTTATTCGATAAAATATTATTAACCTAACGTAAACATTCTGACCTGCTAAAATCATAAAACACTGTCCGGCCAAAAAATTCATTATTACTGTAAGTCATTTAATTTTATAAATACTTTAGTTTCATACTACAAACGCCGAATTTTTATTTCAAAATCCAAATCGATAAATACAAATTTTGACAAATTAAATGACCGAAAGCGTCGCGCGCGGGTCACAGAGTCAACATCACATCACAGACACACAGCACAGACAGTCGACAGAGAACAGAGTAGAGAATTAACCGACTTAAAAAAAGGAGGAGGTTCTATGTTCGTGTGTATGTTTTTTTTATGTATTTTAGATGATTATCAAAATTCTTTTTTTATTTGAAAGAGTATTTTAATTTGGTGAAGATCTGGTGCTGATCTTCGGAGATATACAATGGATCTCTTCAAAAATAGACGGCAAATCTATCGTGATTGCTGGAATCGCTTGGATGTTTATTGTTTATACAACATCATGACGTATCATCACGCCTGTATGCTCTGAGGGGGTACGCAAAGTTCCATCTAATACCATACCATGGCATTGTATTGTTACCAAATAACAATATAAAATAAATTCATGGCAAATAAAAACAACAACAACAACAACAACAACTAAAAATGGAAAAATAAAAACTTTTTTGCAGAAACTAAAAGAAAAACACAAAACAGTGAAAAACCTGTGACCTTTGCTTGATTGATTTAGTGTTTTTATCACCGACTTCGAAGCTTGACCTTTAATTGATTGATTTGGTGTTTTTGTCACGGCTTCTGAAGCTATTTATTTTTCACATTTTTGTGTTTTTTTCTTTTAGTTTTTTTTTGTTTGTGTTTTTTTGAAGTCGCTTTTAGTTTTTGCAAAAAAAGTGGTTTATTTTTCCATTTTTAGTTGTTTAATTGTAACTTTGCAGGCAGGCTAGTGACATTTCTTTCTGTGTGTGGAGTTGTGGACTACGTTTTAAGATTTCGGGCTACAAGAGCGCAACCAGAATTTTCATCTCTATCAACTAAAGTTGGCTCAAGTTCAACTACCCTAAATGTTCATCAATTTTTACCTATAACTCCCAGAGGTTATTTATTTTCACATCAATTAGCTCGCCAAACCATTGTTCTAAAACAGTTAGCACAGTGACTCGGCACCCCAGTAAAAGCACGACAGACGACAGATGATGTCATTAATAATACTGACGTGCTTTCGGACCCGCGCTTTTAATCGTGGCTGCGTCCAAACGCAGTCATGAAGCAAGCCGGAAGGTGGTGTGCTCCAGCATAGTGCTAACGTTGGGCGGCGGAAGAGCCAGCAGACAGACACGCTCAGCAATATTGGCGGACGAATTAATATAATTATTCCGTAACAACTTGCAGAACGGCTCATTCTACTGTCTCTAGGAAGACGAGTTCATAGGCTTATCTGTATCTGGGCAAGCCTCTTTCCAGGCTTTCCACCTTAAGGCCTATGCAGATGTTCTAATAGTCATGACACATAGATAACCGCAAATGGTTTTAAGATGGCTATAAATCCGTGGACGACCCTCTACTATCTACTGCATTGTAGCTAGTTGATAAGTGGGGACGATCCATTGTTAGTGTCGGTGCTCGTGTTGCCATCAATCTACAAAGGACTGTGCTATTATGTAACTGTCCTTCTAAAATCAGTAACTTCCCCCGTGGTATTTTTAACCGACTTCAAAAAAAGGAGGAGGTTCTATGTTCGTGTGTATGTATTTTTTTTTTTTTTTATGTATGTTACCTGATTTCTCCGCCATTTGTGGACCGATTCTCGAAATTCTTTTTTTGTTTGAAAGAGTAGACTCCTGAGGTGGTCCCATTTTAATTTGGTGAAGATCTGGTGCTGATCTTCGGAGATATACAACGGAACTCTTCAAAACTAGACGGCAAATCTATCGTGATTGCTGGAATCGCTTGGATGTTTATTGTTTATACAACATCATGACGTATCATCAAGCCTGTATGCTCAGAGGGGTAGGCAGATGTGTTCAATATAAGTACCTAGATTTCGACAGTTAGGTATGTTAAGTTTCATTTATTAGGGTTAGGTGGATAACCCTATTACAATGACATGTATTGTTAACAATTAACAATATAAAATGAATTCATGGCAAATGTTTGTATGGGAACAACTAAAATGGAAAAATAAAAAACTTTTTTACAAAAAATAAAACCGACTTCAAAAATAACACTAAACGGTGTAAAATAACTCTAAATTCGGAAGTTTTTTTAACGTTAGATTTGAAAATGGTGTGTGTAGGTACTAAGTACGCGGCGGTGGCGCGTTTAGGACTTATAAAATGATAAGAATTTTGGCTTTCAAAATGATAAGACACTGTCAGATTTTAAATAAGCAACTCAGTGGATAGGTTTAGCTTAACTTGCGTTAGAGCTATAGGCCCACAAGTTGTATAGCTAGGAATACCCATTCGTTCCAACAGTCGTTAATATTACTTTCCTATCCTCTATAATACTTTCCTTTAAGATTTCCTTCATCATGCGTTAGTAGTTTTTTTTTTACATTGTTAGCCGGCTTTGGAAAATGCGAGGGTTGCCGTTGTATATAAATAAACATTTATTTTTATTTTTTTCGTTGTTTTGCAGTATTTTTTTAAATGCTCCGATATAAAAGGTAATTTGAACCAGTAAGTCAGTAGTAAATGCACCGAATCCAATTATTATGGTTTTCTTAACTACCATTACTTTATTTTCTTTTGCATTTATTATAGGTTATGGTAACATTGATAGGTTGTCGTGCGTGGACCAGCCGAGGTTGAATCGTTTCGTTTTCCTTTTACAGCCAATATTTTAAAATACACATGTTTACGAAGTTATTGTAAGACGTTCTGTTAAGTATTTGTTTGTGTTACATATGAACTAGTAAATTGTATTATGAAGTGCTTTGTGCTTTGATATCGTGATAGTGCAATTTTGGAGGTAAAATGCCCGCTTCCATTTGCGACCCCGTAACTAGCGCATTGCGTTTATCTCTTACACCAGACGAATCTCAAAGTTCCTCGTTATTGGATAGCAGACTTTACTCATCCGCTAAAAGCGTGCTTCTGTCCAAGATTGAGTTTGAGGAGTCTGGTGATTATCAAAGCAATGTTCTCGACGGACTGAAATCTAAGTACGTGGTGATCCGACCTAAAAAACCAGTGCTTGATAGTAAACTGCTGAAAAAAGAGTGTAATTCTGCCGGCCAAGCGTCAGGTAAATAGTTGCATGATAATAATACTGAAAATAATGCACATTTGTTTGTTATCTACATGCGCGATAAGATCAATTTAGAGGTTATATATCTTATGGTCACTTGTCATTAAACGTCATGGAATCATTGAACAAATTCTGTATTACTTTCAAAAGAATGAAATAAATCATTCCAATGATAGAAAGCACCTCATACGTAAATGGTATGTAAAAGAAGCTTAATGCTTTAAATGGTAATTTTCAGATAACTTTTATAATATCAGGTTTTAGCACAAATACTCAACAAACAATGACTAATAAAAAGTAGTTTTTTTTATTTAATCTCTACTCAAGAGCAAGACCATGTATTGTAAATGCATAGTTTTGTGTAAACAATTGTAGTGTAATTCCTGTTATATTTTATCCTTGTTCACAATTAGTAAATACTGGTTCTTGTTTTCCACAAATTTTATAAAAGACATGTCACTTACAAAATTGTGTATAACCATTTGGGTTTAGACTTTAGTTTAATACAATACTTTGCTGTGCAGTCAGATGTCTGGCTAGTTTTTGACTAGAATAACAAATAGTTTTCTTTTAATAATAATTTTACTAAATTCTAGAACCTAAAGCTTTAACTAATCAGGCTCCGCGTGGACACCGGTGTCCGTAAACAATAGTAATTTAATTGTGTCTGGATTGCGGTAATTGACTAGTTAATTTTAAATAGATCTATATAGTTGTAGGCACAGATGAGCAACCTCATTGCCAGATTTTTTACAAAATCTCTGGTCACTAAAGGTATTACTAAATATTGAAAAATAGAAACAATATTTACTAATAATCTAATTCTAAGAGGTCTTAAGTATGTAAATAATACTTACCTTTATCATTTATCTTTTGTGTGATTCAATAATCAACTGTTTATCATAAAGATATTCTGATTATCAAACTGGAAAATATTCAATTTTATCAATAAATTTTTGAATAGTAAATCATTTGTTATTGCATTTTCAGAAAGCAACAAAAATCAGGAAGATGGCTTGCCCAAACCTAAAAGGGTTTTATTTCCTGTTGAAAAAGTGCATTTGGGATGGCAAAATGCATGGGCGGCGGGTGCTGGCATGCAAAATGTGGGTAACACATGCTATTTGAATTCTACTCTGCAGGCTCTGTTCCATGTGCCTGCCTTTGCTAACTGGTTGTCCCAGGAAGTGACCCATGCTGAGAAATGTAATCAACAAGGTGAGCTTATGAACCGACTTACTTTTTCTTTAAAAATACATTAAATATATATTTGATTGAGTTGTACAACTAGTTGATTTAAATTATTGATTCACCTGAAAACTGTTATGTGTGTGTCGTGTCATACTGTAAATAAGAGCAGTAAGAAGTTTTATGATATTTGTGTGTTAGTTTAGGCATTAAATTATAAAGAGCAACTATAATGTATTAAAAGTATGAAATAATGTTTCAGAAGCGTGTGTTATATGTGGAATGCGTGCCACATTGATGGCCACACAGAAAAGTGGTGGAACACCCATCAAACCCTGGCAGGTGTACTCCAAGCTACGTCTTATATGCAGACACCTTACACCAAACAGACAAGAGGATGCACACGAATTTTTAAGGTAACAAATGAATAAGTAATATGGACTTGTTGCTCTTAATAATTTTCATCCATAGATTAGTTGCAATTTGTTTAAATCTTTTTCAGATACTTGGTGGAGGCAATGGAGAAATGCTATTTGAACCGATTTGTCAACCATGATAAGTTTGACCAGTACAGTAAAGAGACAACACCATTGAATCAGATTCTAGGTGGATACTTACGCTCTACAGTCCGTTGTCTTGCATGCCATCATCTATCCACCACCTATCAACATTTTCAGGTAATGTATCTATTTACAATACTAACTTAAAATATTATTTCATACAGTTATTTTTTGTTCCTTCTCTATATGAGAAGAAGCCCAACAGTGTTAATAATATTTTATATCATATCATAAAATTGTATACTAATATTTTGCTATTTTTCCAGGACTTACTTTTAGATATAAGAAAACACTCAACATTAGATGAAGCATTAGATTCTTTTTTTTCTCGTGAAAGATTAGAAGATTTAGGTTACAAATGTGAGGCATGCAATAAAAAGGTATGTAAAGTCATATGGTTATAATGTTGATATTCCAAACTAAGATAAATGATCTGAGCACATTAAATGTGGCTGTTTGTGTATGTGAGTTTAAAAGGCTCTAAATGCACTCAAAATACAGGAGACTTTCCTAGGAACAATTTTTTTTAATAAATCTCTAAGTAACTTTACACATTATTCCATTTTCTAACCTAAAGTTTGCTTTATAGGTATCGGCCACCAAGCAATTTTTCGTCGAGCGCGCTCCTATGGTTCTCTGCATAGCATTGAAACGGTTCTCATTAGCTGGAGGCAAGCTCTCCAAACATGTGCAATTTAGAAAAAAGATCACTCTTAACAAATACATGTACAACAAAACTCACCAACAGTTGGTAAGCTAGTAAATATTTTAACTCATTTTCTACTCTATAGTTTTTCATTGTGATTTGTCTGTGGGAAATTTTTTAACTCAACTTTTTTTTTTCAGTCTTATAAACTAGTAAGTTTAGTCACTCATCTTGGACCATCGCAGAACTGTGGCCATTACACTGCTATTGGACAAGCACCCAATAGCAACTATTACCAATTTGACGATAGTAGTGTCCGACCTTTACCCCTGTCTGCTGTGCTGGGCACAAATGCCTATATTATGTTCTATGAAAAAGACAATACTGAAGAGGCGTCTACCTCCGCGGCGTCTTCCTCGAGTGTTGTCTACGGCCCTCAGTTGCCAGATAATATACTAAATAGAGATAAAAGTCCTTTAAAACTATCTTTCTATAGAAGTGATGAGAGGAAGCCAGTTCTACTTAAAAGCACTTCAGTAGAAGTTCCTAAACCTGATATCAAACCTATAATACTTAATAGCACACTTGGAAAGTCAACAGAGTCTAACAATTCCAATTCTGAGCCATGGGTGGTAAAACAAAATGGTGAAGTAGAGAAAATTATCCCACCACCAAAGATTCTGAATGGCATAGAAAAACATGGCAATAAAGTAGAAGAAGATAAGAAGATAAGCTTTATAATCAAACGGCAAATTGGTGATGAGAGCCAAGTAAAACCCAAGATATCTAAAAGTGAATCTGATCTCAGATCATTCATTAATGCGAAAGGTGTGGAAAAATCTGCATCAACTAGCAAGTTAGTCAAGACGCCTAAATCTCCCTTAGAAAAATTGGAGGAGCAAATGAACAGGAGTGATTCATCGGGTCTGTCGCCGAGGAACGGCTGCACGGGATCGAGGTTGGTCCCGTATGATTCTGAATCAAGTGGAGATGAGCGAAACGATAGATTGAACGAGGACGGTGCGAGGAGGGACGACGGGCGGCGGCCCAAGCCTAGTCGCTGCGAGTCACCTCGCGCGCTCGTCGTCACCACCAAGAGCATGCACCACGCCTGGACCGTCTCCAGCGAGAACAGCGGCCCGCTGCTCAGCCCCAGCCTCAACGGCGTCACCAACAATAAGTACGTTTGGGGGACCTACGCAATTAACGATCCAATATGTTTCAATATTCCTTTCGCAGTCGACAAGATTAACAAATTTTTGAATTTGAAAAACTATCGCCGCATATTGTTTATGAATTACGTTTTCAGGGTAAAAGAAAAAGAAGAGCGACGGACAGAAAACGATGAAAGTCCTAACACGAGCGTAAGCAGCATGTCCCCGCTGAGCGACCGGAGCGGCGCAGCAGGAGGCGTGTCGGGCGGCGCGGCGGGCGGTCCGGCGGCGGCGCCCGCCAGCGCCAGCTGTGCGCCCAGCGCCGTGCTGGCGCCACTGGACACCATGCGGCACCTGCAGGCCGTCTCGCATCGCGGCTACGGGGCGCCCGTCTCGTCTTGGAATGGGAACCACAGCGCTCTCGGGCGACAGGTGAGCTATTCTTCCTTATCTAGCGCTGAGACGGACTCCTCTGCATCGAGGTGAGCTACTTATGCCCGTTTTCACTAACACTAGGCGACTCTTTGTGTTGTTGGATTTTCCACTCTCCGCTGAATGTATAGTGCAGTTTCAGAGGTCTGCAACAGTGCAACGGTCGCCAGCCGCATGCGTCTTTCGCAGACCTAATCTGCTCGTGCGCGGCTGTGACACAAGCGTGGTAATAATACCAACTGCACTCTAATAGCGCGCTTTTATTTAGAGGTCACCTACAATTAAGTGAAAACTGGCATTAATTACAGACTTATTAGTGACAATTAACAGTCTCATTGAAAGTTACCTTAGTTTCACGAGTATTCTATTTTATTCTATTCTATCATCAAGAAACGGCCCCATTGCACATTTGACGAATTGGTTTATTTTATGAAGAACTTATGCTCCTCTTTACATACCTGCAGTGTCCGACCATGGCATGAGCGTTCCTAACCAAACTTTACAAATTTGTTTTGAATATAGGTATTTGAAGAACGACGAGATGAGCGCAAGCGAGCTCTGGACGCTGCGGATGAAATGGATCGAGGACGAAGTAAGAAAGTCAAGAAATTCCATCACTATAACAATCGATTCAACAACAGTAGAAATGGTTACAATCCCTTCCAGGTGAATAAAGTGAAATATTTATTAGATTGATACTATAATCATATTACAGAAATCATGAATCATATTTTTTTATTTATGGAACATAGGTACAGAAGTTGGTCATGTGTTAGGCAAAAGTGCAGTGCTATGATTAGCCTATTATAACTTACAAAAATAATTAATTACAACAACTCAAATAAAAATTACTCTTATTTGTGAAAAATGTGTAAATGTTACGCACATATTCGAAGAAGAGGCATTTTTGATTGAATGGTATAACTTATACTTACTTACTTTTACTTGTTGTAATGCTTTAATTTTTGTGTGTCAAAGTAGACAATAGACGTCATTGTATTAATTGATTTTTCTCACCACTCTTACTTTTTACTGTTTAATATAAACCAGTTCATACTATTTATAGACCAGTTGTTTTATAATTTGCAGGAAAAACAAAACAAACCACATTGGGGTGGAAACTTCAATAAATACCGCAACGAGCGACGCCCCTCTCACCACTTCAATAAACATCACAACAACAAGTACAAAAGATTTAACAGGTACCTATTTATAATAAAATCAGATTTTGTTTTTGTTTAGTCAGTTTAGCTGAAAATGTTTTTAGTCACCTTTTCTAGCACTCTTAATAAAAGTTGTACATTGTTTCAGGTACAGTAATAATGGTCACCACTACCCCAGGCACCATTGACCCGCGGCCGTGTTGGTTCCAATTACTTGTGTAAATAGTTAGCATATGGACTTAAATTCATAGTATAATAAGCCTTCATGAATACGAAAAATAGTTACAGTTACGACATTCTGGGAGTAATTGGTTTGCTACCGCCATGCAGTCCAAACTGAGCAATTTATGGATGTTAGTATTATTATTATTTGTAGTAGACGGATATTTAAAAATTAAGTATAAAGATGATTACTGCCAGTTTCAGCCTTTACCCGTAACCGCAAATAGTGACCTCATAAGATGTTAATATCTAATAGTTATAGCTAAATTATAAACATTGTGATCTAAGCAATACCAACATTAGCTTGCATGTTTTTCTACTGCAGTCTTAAGTGTTATTTCTGCAAGTAGCTAGTGAAATATTATGTTCTATTGTATTAAGGATAATTGATTGGTAATGGCGCAAACAAAAGTAATAGGAATAAAGACTTAAACTTATTTATAACAAGAAGCCTTTAAAGTATAGAATTTTCCATGCGATCATTTCCTTATCACACTGATCCATAAGTATAGCTTGAGCTGCTTATCCTGCGGGAGTGGTGAGAGCTACCAAGCGGCTATTGTTGTACTAGGAGATAAGCAATGGGTGCGGATTCTATTCCGATTTAGTGCATTTTTATTTATTAACTTTTATTTCACTACATTCATGCCCAACATGGTTCTGAGTAGTACTTATTATACCTACTAAACCCATTAGCCATTGATAGTGTGATTTTATATCTATATAATTAAATGTGTGTAAGTTTATTTACATTTCAATGTGTAAATTGATTTTATAATTTCAATGGAATCTATTTATGGCAGCTGTTATAAATTAAGTTTATTTTACACTGCTCAAATCGTTATTCAGTTTTCTTTTGTTGACACCCATAATATAATATGTAATAGAAATATGACTGAGAGTAAGTAATTATGTTGTAGTTTAGTTACTGTTACCTTTTTAATATGTAGTTATATCTTCCTATGGTAAATAAACAGGTACTCATTATTTTCATATTAACTTTATTAATATCTTTTTTATTAAGTACCTCTATACTTTATTCGTTATAAATATTGTAGAAAAACAGTTTGTCTATACAAAAGTATTGACACTTATTGTTCTGTACTAAAACGTACATGTATCTTGTTCTGAACTCAAATTGTTAATGGAGGGCATAGCTTTGTTCAGAGGGTAATTGTAATTATTTAGTTTTATTTATACAAAATATAATGCTTAATTGTTCCATTAAATCAACAACAATTGTTTGACATTAACCTATTTTGTTACCAATTCTGTTAATATTACCTTGAAGAAACTGTAACCATGGTTTTAGTATGTACATGGCACCAACACTACATTTTCCTGAGGTATTTAACTTTTATATGAATTCAGAGACATGATCTCCTAAAATGATTCTGTTTCTAAAATAGTTTCATAAGCAATAAACTATAATATATTTTTCACACATTGTTAAAAGTTGCAAAACAACAATTCTGAATAAGACTTTTTTGGCTGGTTAATATATTTTTCTTATGTACAGACGCCAGCACGTCAAGTTACCCTCAAGTTAAGATCAAATTTCTTTGATCGTTTTCCAACTTTATGTCAAACAGAATAAGGTTCATATTCAATTGGGAAAATTTGACACATTGGGGTAACTTGATGTGCTGGCGTCTGTATATGAATATGTAAAATAGTGACGATTCTATGAAACAATAAGTCTTTGTGCCCAGAATAGAACTAAAGTGAAAATCTATTGAAGGTATTGTTTCTTAGAATAACGCCGTGGTTGTGAAGATTCTGGTTCGTTTATTATGAGTTAAAATATTATAGAAAATTAAAATGTGGAAGTGAGCTTGGAATTCAGGTTACAAGAGGTAGAAAAAAAATGGAGACCTTTAATACTTCCGTTAAAATTTATTAGTGAAATATTACTATGGCGCAATTTTTAAGTGAACAAACAAAACGTTATCACATAAACACTTCGTTTTATTTTTTTCCCCCGTTTTATATTAAAAATAGGCGTAACTTGACGCGGCGCATGAGTGGCAGTGACAACAAGAAATGGTATCATGCTTCATTTTGATTCTGGCATACTCATTGTGGGAATATGTGGGTACTTTTTTATTTTAACATATAACATTAGATACAGCACGCGATTAATGTTAACCCCGAGACTTACCGAGTAAAGTGGCGAGACAGTAAAATCCTTCTCGGCCGAGACAGTGATGCAACCGAGTAGCTGTTCACACGTATTTTTGAAATTGTGGCGAGACAGTCAGTCAGTTCAGTTTACCGGACAGTACAGACAAGAGCAAAATTAAAAATTACGTGTACCTAACCGGGTGGCAAGTAGTTGACAAAAAAAAAAGCAGGTGTTCACATTAGCCGAGTGAGCGTGCGAGACAGCGCGAAGAAGCGGGAGGGTGGGTACTCTGCCTAGTAAATAGAATGGGGTCCGAGTGGCTGTCTCGGCCTGTCTGAGTGCTCGGCCGAGCATTCGGCTATGTGTTTACAAATACCGAGCGCTCGGCTGGAGGACACTGTCTCGCCACAGTACTCGGTAGGTGTAATCAGGCTATTAGGGCTGAAATTGCGTGACTCGCGGGGCCCGCCTGCGTGTCCACGCGATAGACGACCACCGCGGGGCGCCCGCGGTGGTCGCTTAACGCAATTTCAGGCCTAAGGACCTTGTGACCAATCTTCTTACATGGGTGTGTCCCTGTCATTTATACATCTGCGTGTCGTGTGTGGGCCAGTTTGTTGAAACTTGAAAATGTGCTTAGGATTTAATGAACATTCCTTAAGAATTGTGAAAGTTGGAATCAGATTTTGTAAAAGTCAAAAAACCGAGTTATGGACTGTAAAGTTGGGCCCTTAGTTCTCACCTAAAGGATCGAGAGCCCACCTGAACCTGGTAAACCAACACCTCTTCAGAAAAAGTTTTTAAGCCAAACAAATTTTGTGAAAACGAGATATCTCAAAACACTATCCTACTTTGTATATCTTAGTACATAAGGGGCCCTCAATTCTCAGACACGTAACATTTTATTACGCAAATAAAGTGAAATCTTCAACTTACAGCTACTTCTTGGAATCCAATATGATACTAAATAAATTGTGAAAATTTGTGAAAGCAAGAACAGGTCACCACTTCTTGTTGTTTGAAAGTTATGACCTTCATAAAATTCGGGCTCTCAGTAACCTTTTTTTTTGTTTTCGGTTTATTACGCTTATCGTATAAAAGTTAAGACAAATACAAATTGACTCTTTTTTGAAAAAAAAAATCGAACCAGAAAGAAATTAAAAGTCTATCATTAAGAATTAGGAAAAAGGGTGACCACATTTCATTTTATATTGCAGTAAAGATTAGTAAATTTAACAAACCTATGTCACTACTGTCATAGGTTTTAATAAACTTTCTTCATTTTTCGCTTATCATCGTCATAGTATTTGTTCACAATTTTTTTTTTATCCTAAGCACATTTCCAAAGAGTTTTGACAGTGTGCCATAATGAGTTATACATTGGCTTAGGTAGTAGTCCTATCGTGGTTGTAAAAAAAATTTCATTAATTGAAACGCAGGATAATATAACAATATATAATATTTTTATTGAGTATGTAAATGTTGTACATGTACACGCCAGCAAATCAACCTAGGTACCCCAAATTGGCAAATCTTCCAAAATGACAACATTTCAAAATTTTAACCTGCATGTTTTACTATTTTATGTAAAAGTAAATCCAAAACTAGAAGACCCATATGTTTTGGTTTTTCGAAATTATGTACTTTTCATTCATAATTTTAACTTTGAAATTAGGTGCATTCTAAGGACGCCAAATGACGGCATTCATACGGTGGAATGGCGATACATCCTTTGCAGCTTTGCTTTACGTCAAAAAAAAGAACTGTTACTTAGATGTCACTGTCACTTAGCAGTTGTCAATGTCACACATTGACATTAGATATGTCGTTTTGACATTAGATATGTCTTGTTTGACATTATGATTTTCATCTTAAAAATTAGCTTGCTTACGCAAAGGTAACCACCTCATTCCACGGTATAAGTGACGTCATCGCTTGTTTTTTGGTTTTTTTTTTCTCAGAGATTAAGCAATATTTTTTTTTTAAATATATTTGAACTCAGCATACAAAAATGAAGAAACGGTATTTTTGTTTTAGGGTCATGTCAATTTTGGAATGTTGACAATTGAACATGAACCTTATTGTGTTTAGAATAAAGTTGAAAACCTATCAAAGAAATGTGACACATGGGGTAGGTTGATGTGCTGGCGTCTGTACATCTAGCCTTATGTATAATGTATAGACATAAAAACTACAATTCATTCATTTAACACGTAATGGTCTTTACCTTTTAGCGTGAAAACTACCTGAATATCAAATGATCAAGCACGGCATTCAATATTAACTATAGAACAGGATTTTTATAATGTGGATATTTGATGATGTCAATGATTTCGACATGAAGTCTTGCATGTGTGCAAAATAAAAATATTTTAATATTGGATAAAGGTAAAGTCCTTAATTTACACCGCCGGAAGCTCGGAATGCACAGAAAGGGGACCGGGCTCAATTAAAAAACAATATTAACGTTCATTTCAATAATGTAAAAAACCAAAAAGAGCGCTCTGGTAATTGACTATGGAGAAGTATATGAAGAGGAAAAGGGGAGAGGGGCTTGAGGCCCTTGTGGCGAGAAACGGTAATTTGTATGGTGGAACCATGGTGTTCACACAGATGGCGCTAGTATGTAGCCTCTGTCTTAAGTGGTTTTATAGCTTTCCTTTTTAATACTCTACTGTAGTCGATCTTTTTACGTAGTGTGGTATTATCACTATTATAATAATAATATACAGGGTGAAAAAGACCGATCACATAGCCGATAACATTCTGTACATATAATTAAGTAACTTTAACCAAAAAATATTGCTGCGAAAATACTATTTTTATCCATCATTAAAAAAGAGATGCTTTTTATTGCGAGCAATGAAAGCGCGACAACGCAACGCCACTTTCGATCAGCTGAGCGTACGGGCGGCCGCGGACACTCGCGCTTGGTCGTTGACCCGACCGGCCCGCTTGTGTTTAGTATCTATTGCATTTTTTGTAACTTCATATGCGTAATTTGTTTTGAAAAATCAATAATTTTGAAAATGTTTGTTCGGAAGAAAGTTTACTGATGATACTTGGAATACGATTTTGAAAAATACGAAAAAAAATATTGCACTTTGACCTTCAATATCTCCAAAACCAGTGATTTCCCAGGTATGTTCTAGAAGGAAAAAAACTATTCCAGTGATTGGTAGAATATGTAGTTTTCGTTTACGTTAAGGGTCTTTTTACACCCTGTATAGCCCGATACCCTTATGACACACATTTGAACGCAAGGACAACATAACTCAAGAAAGTGTTATTTTAAGCACTAATTAGCAAAATGTTCGATAGTTTATTAAAAGTACTGTAAACAAAAAAATATGGAAATTAACACCTAATTAATAAACAAACAATTTATAACTACGACTACGATCAATACAAACTTTCGGAGCGCATTTTACAATGCCGGAAAATTAAAGTATCAAAACAGTATCTAAGAGAATATAACGTTTAAACTTTCATTACAATTTTTACTCATGTTTGTTACGAGGCATTGCGCTCTTAGCAAAGCAAGCGTCTCGCACAAGTCGAAGCGTAACTTTGTAGGTAACTATACTTATATATATAATAGATGCATACATAGTCAAAACACTCAAGTCCTACTGACTTAATCACAGATCAATATAGTAATTCCACATCAAATAACAAACAAAACTGGACCATACGGATCCTAGCAAAACATTAAAACATACAAGTCATAAACTGGGCCTTCTAGCTATCAGTCTTCGGGACAAAATCCCACGAAAAAAGGGCTCAAGTGTATAATTCAATTTGCATAAGACTAGGTTTACTCAAGTAAACTTAAATTACCATATTGTGTGGATGTCAATTTGCATGACAAGTGCATTTGAAGACAATTGAATTTGGATTCTGCTAAGTTGACCTTTACGTAATCTTTACGCTGCACCGCCCGCCGAAACGGTGACCGTCCGTCTATCTGTCTGTCTGTCAGCGGGCTATATATCAAGCACCGTAATAGGTAGACAGTCAAAATTGCCAATAAATAAAAAAAATGCCAATTGGAAATAAACAGGCTGGTATTCTACTTACCTACCTACTTGAATTTATGTGCGTAAGCTATATAAACCATTGTGGTTTCAACTGACTGACGTTTCATGCAAATTGGACATTTTTCATTCAGTTTGTTCGTGTGTGGGCTATAATATTAAGCATACTTATATAATGGGATCAAGCTTCGAGTCTCATGCAAATAAATTTGATGCTGTATAGCTATTAAAAAACACTTAATAGTTTTCATTTTGACAGTTTTACCTTATGGAATCAGGCACTTATACCGTCAGTTCGTCAACTTCTTCCTTAAAAGTAGATACCGACATTACGGCGAAAAAACTGTGAAAACGTCCTAAAACTAAACACAATAAACTTATTACAAACTTTGTACTTAATGTCATTCAATTGGCATTGGAACTGTGAACTAGTATAGTTACCAGACTGCAAAGGTTTGTTTTTATATTACGTACCAGTTATCGTTCAGGCAATTATGTTTTTGACAATTTCATCTAAAAGTTATAAAAGTGGATAGTGGAAATAACAGTTTTCTATATGGCATTGATAACTAACAAATCAGCGGGATAATCACTTGGATTTGAAATTACTGTATGTGACATGATGACACAGATCACAACACACAGATCTGTGCACAGATTTCAACGCTTTACTTTTTTCTTGTGACAACAATAGGTCATCGCACGACTCAAAGTAAAGCCAGAACGCGGCACGGATTTTCACTCATTCTATTTAATAAGTTTCTATGATTTAAATTATCTTAAATTGTTAATTCTGCACTCAGTTCATGAATCGATCATTGGTAGACAATGCAAAGATAAGTTGCTGGAATAATAACCAAGGACTAGACGGAAAAACTGTTTACGAAGCGCGGTACAAAATTGTAAATATATGTAAACCTTACAGATACATATATTTTAACATTCTCAATCATTTTATGACCGGATTAACGATGCTGGTGATCCTTATGTTTCTTAAATACTATATAATCCATAATGTTATCACTGGTCACCTGTGCAGCTGTTATGGGTTGGCACATTTTATGTGGAAGTACTTTAAACATGTTTCTTCTTTGAGCGTCTTCAAAAAGCGTTTTCCATTGAGGATTTTTCTGTAAAAGTAAAATTAGGACGCGCATTAATTTTTATAAATTGTATGTAAGAATCTGGAAAATAATAATAATAATATTTCATAACTTTCACACAACGCCATTTAGTCCCAACAGATGCTATACTTTGAACATACACATGGAACATTAATATTGGGAGGGCAGCTCACAGTACAAATGTGCTAAACTTCTTTCGATAGTAAATTTTGCCATGCAAAATTAATATAAATTCGTAAGTTAAAAAAAAATGCAAAATATATAATTACAAGCAACGCATTATGGTTGAGGCACACGAGCAGCGCGTGGCGGGCGCGCGTCAGCATGACGTTCATGCGGCCGGCGTCCGTCAGGAAGCCCACGCCCTGGCTGCGCGCCAGCGACACCAGCACCACGTCGCGCTCCTGGCCCTGGAAGCTGTCCACTGTGTTCACCTCCACCTGGCCCTCGCTCCTGCGCAGTAGTATGGAAACACTTCATTTTATACAATGCTTGCAACAAGTTGTGCTAAATGATAAAATAATATTTGGCACTAAAATCATAATGCTCAATATGGTTACACATATTTTTATTCCCAATTATCGACGTATTCTCCCTCACTATTTGAACTGATCCGTTAAAACGCTTTTGTTTAAACACTACCTACTATAAGTATCAACAACCAATGATTATGCGTTCCTAGTGATAATTTCAACCGATCATATCACATTCCCTTTTTTTAGGAGGTGACCGGATGGCACTTTCGTCCCCTATTTAAATTTGGTGATAAAAAAGAAACTAGTTGAAAACTAACAGTTGTAATGTCCTCAGGTGTCTTTTGATGAGGTCCTTGTGCGCGTTGTACGGCGTTATGACAGCTAGCTTGAGTCCGACGGGTCGCAGCGACGCGTGCAGCTGTAGCACGAGGCGCGACACGCCCCACGCTTCCATCTCGTTGGCGCCCGACACTCCTGCGCACAAAACAAAACTATTTGTGTTTTTATTTTTATTTCTATTATTTTTGTTATTTTTTTCTTTTAACTATTTTTTTTATAAGTGTTACCACAACACAGTGGCAAACTAAACCTGACAGAGGTAATGAGCGGAAATAACAATAAACACCCCGCCATCTCTGCTTGCTCGTAGATTTTCGCTGCCTGCCAGGTTAGGGTTTTTTCGTTATTCAGAAATCGGAGATATTTTGTTGACCAACCTATAATAATTTTATATTTGGCATATTTATGTTGTAGTCAAAAATTCAAATCCAATGTCTCACTTACTGAACACAATTATGTTGTCCTTATTGGAATTTGATTAAATGGTCTTTTTTGACTTCCTGACATACACTCTGACCTGGGGACCCGAGTAACAAGTTCTATTGTGAAATAGAAGATAAGCAGCCAATTTAAACCCCAAATTCATGAAAGAAAAAGTTGAACGATATTGTTGTATCAACCGGATATTGTATAATGTATTGGTTTCTTTTTACCATAGTAAATAGCTAGAAACAGATTTTATACACAAACCGGTGTTAACTCCGTAAACATTTAAGACAAGCAGTACATAATTCTCATTTATACTAATATTATAGAGAGGTAAAATTTGTTTGTTTGTTTGTAAGTTTGTTTGTATGGGGTAATCATCGGAACTTATGACACAATTTTAAAAATTATTGCACTGGTGGAAAGCTACACTATTCCTGGATGACATAGGCTACTTTTTATCCCTGTAATCCCACAGAAACTACGCGGGTAAAACCGCGTGACGTCTGCTAAGTACTACTTATAAACCTACCTTGTCCTTTATCTCCACTGGATATACTGATAATATTGTATGGTGGGAGATCTATTTCCGGCCTTTTGGGAGGGACGCTCAATATTTTTCCGTCATAGAAGGCTCTGCTAGGATAGTCGGCGATGTCCGGGTGCATACGATACTGCTGGTTGAGCAGTACTACGGGACTGCCGCCTGGCCAATGCTCTGAACATGAGCTTAGACGGGAAAACAAGCTCTCGTTAAGACCATGCTTTTTCGCCCTCTGAAAGAAAAAAAAAAGAATAATGTATTTTGTACTTGAAGAAACGAAATGAATTCCGACATTGGATACAGCAAATAAATTCTTTATGAGGCTTATAAAACAGATTATGTATTAAAATTAAAAAAGTCTATTAATAAGGGCGGGTAAGTAATATGCAATAAACAGAATGTGGCTGAAATTGCCACATCAAGTTTTATAAAAATTACGTTATATAGAACGTATTTCTCATTAATATTCTGATTAGAGTCTTTTTTGTCAAGCGTGATGTACAGACGCCAGCACATCAAGTTACCCCAATGTGTCAAATTTTCCCAATTGAATATGAACCTTATTCTGTTTACCATAAAGTTGAAAAACGATCAAAGAAATTTGACACATTGGGGTAACTTGACGTGCTGGCGTCTGTACTATGTTGGGCCACGTAGGTAGTGGAATTTGGTGGATACTTTGTGTACAAACCTGGGAGCATATAAACCCGGGCAACTGCTGCGGGTCGCCGATGAGCGTAAGTCGCGTCACGTCAAGAGTGAGCGGTATTAGTGTTTCAGGTTCGATCACCTGCCCCGCCTCGTCTATGATACATAGAGCTATGCGACGTTTAAGCCTGAAAAAATAGGTAATGCATTTAAGGACCAACATGGATAGATGCTACATTCGATAGTAGTAGACGATGTTTTTAGTTGTATTTCAGGATCTCTTTATGAGGCAAGAAATGATTCATGTGTTGTTGTGTTGTTAAAAATTCAAATTTTAATGACTTTTGTAAAGGCTGGATCGTTTAGCAGATTAACACATCAGGTGTTAGGCCTGTATAGCCATTTTAAATGACTGATAATAATTAAAGACGGATGAGTTTTAATTATTTACAGACAATTTGATTTGATAGTTAATTTGAATAACAATCCCATTTTTTGATTGTACATTACAATTGAAGAGGAAAGATTAAATAAAAAAGCTAACCGTAAATAAAATACGCGACTTTACTTTTACATGTGAATTTTAGGTAGGCGAAAGTTTAGCTTTGCGCATTCTTTCTCCATACATAAACATAAACTATGACAAGTCTCACATTACTCACACACGCAATGTGCTTGAACAAAAAGGATAGAAAGTTTTCTCTACAAATATTAATCAATATAATTAGAATGGCAGCACCAACCCTTTCATTTTGTAGTTCTGTGCGCTGGCGAGCGTGGTGACGACGATGTCAGCGCCCTCTATGATGCGCCGCTCCACCTGCGCCAGCTGCTCGGGCCGCACGCCCTCCGCGCCGCCGCGCCCACACCCCGACCGCAGCTGCGGGCACGACACTACTCAATATTGGAACTAATTAAAACCCGATTGCCATATTTATTGTATAATTATACTAGCTGTACCCTGCCACACTTCGCTGTGGCACATTGTGATATTATTATGGTTAAAAAAAAAAAGAAAAAATGACGTGTGGCACTCGGAGACTGCCGCGGTAAAGCTATTGCATTTTTTATCAACTCCTCTCCTCCTCCCTCCCTCCCCTCGCCCGGTACCTTCCTGTCCCCCACACCTCCCCCTGCCTCTTCCCCTCCCCCACCTTCTCCACCCCTCCCCTCCCCCTACCTCCCCTCTCACAATCTCCCACTCCCCCTCCCTCTCCTCGTGATATTTCAAAAAGTCATTACTTAATAGTTCTGCTATTTATCGTGCATCTAAGTGTTTGCAAACATACAAAATTCATCAAATCAAAATTATTTTATTTTTACAGTACATAGAGTGGTTGTTCTATACAATGTCGTTAAAATCTCTGTAGACTACAAGCAAGCGATCTAGCAATCTGCTGACTTGCATATTATCTTACCACTCTATAAACTAAGCGCCGACGCGAGATAAGAAGTAAAAAAAATAAAATTAACATGACTTACTAATACGATTCTTCTCTCGAATTCGGCGACCCTGCTCTGGCAGTACGCGACTCGTGCAGGATCTTTTGCGTCCCTCTCCTGGGTCTTCCACATATTAATCCTTGCTTCGACATGGAGCATCTTAAAAATGGGATACATTGTAGTAAATAAAAAATAAAACTAAAGAAAAAAAAATATTAGGTATAGCTTGTGGTATAGATTCAACCTTATTCCTCGTCCCACTGCTCTTATCCTAATGTCCTTCGCCCTAGCCATGTCTGCATCGGCAAATCTTTGTGTAACATTTGTGTATTTTTGTGTAGCAACACGATTATTTATGGCTGGAAACGACACCTTACGACAGAGACGAACTTCAATACTTCTATGCAAATACACACATCAAAAGTGTCTAGGGATCAACATATATTTTTGCAATAACTTTTCTCCTGATTGATATTAATTAAAATTTTCTTTAAGGATTCATCAAATAAAGTGTTTTCGTTTGTCACAGTAACGATAAACCAAGTCACCTTTGCATTAATAAAGAAATTTGCCATTTTCCTAATAAAGGGATTTTTGACATTTGAACCACTAACATTAAAGTTCGATAAAAAGACTGAAATAACAGTTTTCTTTAAAATTTTATTGGGTAACTTAAACAACTAAAAATCCGTGTTTCTACCGCGAACACAAGAACATCGGTTTGGCATACTCAAAATGAGTTCATCCAAATCACGCTGTGGAATGGCCGCCCATGTTCGTTGCAACAACAAAAAAAGGTCTTCTTGCGACTGGATACCCTCCATATTCGGCAGAGCTCTTCTCTGTAGCATATCCCATGCATGCTCAATCGGGTTCAAGTCTGGCGACTGAGCAGGCCAGGGCAGGACATTGATGTTAGCTGCGGCGAGAGTCTGTCTTACAAATCTTGCGGTGTGCGGTCGTGCATTATAATGCATTAACTGAAATAAGGGACCGATTTGCACTTGTAGAGGAACGATGACGTCTGATACAATCGTCTCAGCATAAATTTGAGCGTTGAGGTTGCCTCTGATCGAAATCAACTCAGTTCTTCCGCCGATCCAAATACCCGCCCATACCATGATGGTTCCACCACTATAAGGATGGACTTCCTGGCAGGATTTTAATCGCTGTTGGCGTCCAGGGGTTCTCCAGTGTCGTATACGTCTTGTATCCGGTCTCATACCAAAACGAGACTCATCAGAAAAGCACACGAAACGCCATTGTTCTTCTGCCCAATTTCTGTGTTCAAGAGCCCATTGATATCGAATCCTACGATTGTGCATTGCTATAGGTGGTACCCGTAGCGGTCTTCGGGAATGAAGGTTCACTTCATGCAAGCGGTTTCTGACTGTTTGGTCGCTAATTAAGTTCCCTGAAGAGTGATGAAGCCTCACGGCTAACATCATGGCGGTTATTGTTGGAGCTCTTCGAGTTAAGATTTGAATGTATCGGTCTTGTCTCCGTGTGGTGCAGCGATACCGTCCTCCATGGCGCTCAGCCACGGTACCAGTGCTTCGGTAACGTGTCCAAAGTCGACTGATAACACTCTGACTTGTATTCAGAGCTAAAGCCCCAGTACGTTGCCGGGAACCAGCTTCTATCATTCCCACGGCTCTGAGCATTTCTTCCCTTCTTAAATGACGTCGCCGCTCCATAATAACGTTGGTTTTAATCAGTAGTAGGGAAACAGTAGCACTAATAATGTCTTCAATGCGTTGTATGTTTTTATAGGGAAAATATTGACAGCTGATTTTCATCTTTTACTCGAATTTGATTCACAGTTCCTGATTCAAATTATGCACCAAAAAGGATCCATATAAATTTATAAAATCATAAATTTATTACAAAGCCACATCTCAATCTCAAGAAATCCGCATAAAAATGCTTGATCCCTAGACACTTTTGATGTGTGTAGGTATATACTGTCTGGACTTTAAAAGAGACTGGGAAAACTAAGTAAATCGTATGTGACCTAGAGACACGCAGCGCAGTAGATCAGTTAAAAATTATGTATTTTGTTTCTTTCAAAATCAATGCATTTCAGTAAGAAAGTTAAGTGTAGTTAGGTTAGCTATAGAGGTATGGATAGTTCGGTTAGATTGTAGAAGTTTGCCGGGGCAGCTAGTATGAAATAAAAGAAAAACACACTTGTGTTTGTTGGGATTTAAAAACCATAACAGCACAGTGGTTATGGACTAGGTTATCATGACACTGAAGTCTGAGAGTCCCATAGTACCTCTTCGTTGAAACCGGCGGGCGCGGCGGGCTGGTCGCAGTGCAGGCGCGCCAGGTCGCGCTGCGCGAGCTGCTGCGAGCTGATGTTGGCGGCGTCGGGGTGCATGGCCTCCTCGCGCCCCACGCGCACCATGCGGAACCTCTCCGCTGCCAACATTCAATAGATAAATAAATATTCCACAACTTAAACAACGCCATCTAGTCCCAAGCTAAGCAGAGCTTGTGTTTTGGTTTTACTATACAAATGATGAACATACTTATATATTTCTAAATACATACATATTATAGATAAATTACTTAGACACAGAACAAATAATCATGCTCATCACACAAACATTTGTCCTGGGTGGGATTCGAAACGACCACCTCCAGCATAGCAGTCAGGGCCACCTACTCAAATAGGTTGGTCAATAGTAGCAACATGTGGACTTTATACAGGGTGTAACGGAAAGGGTATATACATACAAACAGGGTGAATAGAGTATTTAATAACGAGTCTTTCCTCAAAATTTCAGCTCTCAACTAATAACTTTGAAACTTCACGATATTATTTAATATCGACAGTTTATTAAATGCAAAATCATAACAAACGTGTCACCGCACTATGAGGGTCATAATCCTGTCCGGCAAGGTTCAAGTATATCTATCTCGGGTTCTGCGCGCCTAGTACAGACCTATCGGTCTCTGCCTAACCGCCGAAGGCGGGACGGCGCGGGCGGGCTCAACTTTACAATTATGTATGTATATGTATAAAAACGTTGCCATGTCGTTTCTTATCACCAAGAGAATCCGTGCCCTTCGTATGTATATACCCTTTCCGTTACACCCTGTATACGTCCTGGTGATGAAGCCCCACCGTATCAGATTCCATCGATATATTAATCTATACAGGGTGAAAGAAGCATCGACATATATCCTGATAGCATGAATTCTAACATCTTTCTTTCTGGACCTCTACAGTACCAAGTTTTTGGCAGATTTTTCCTTCTTGTCATGTTTTTTGTATAGTTTTTTAAGCTAATTGTGTAAATCACTATAAAAAGCGTCATCTTTTCCGGCTAACGCTAAGACATTTTGAAATATAAAGTAAATAATTAATTCACTTCTGTAATTGTTAAAATAATCAAACATCAGAAGAAAACATAAACCACCTGTCAATGTCATAAAAGTTAAATAATAAATAAATATTCCACAACTTTTCACACAACGCCATTTAGTCCCAAGTTAAGCTTGAAAGCTTGTGTTATGGGTACTAAATAGCTGATAAACATACTTTTATATATTTAAACACATACATATTACAGATAAATTACACCCAGACACAGAACACACAACAAATGATCGTGCTCATCACACAAACATTTGTCCTGGTAGGGAATCGAACCCGGGACCTCCGGCATAGCAGCCAGGGTCACTATCTACTAGACCAACAGGCCAGTCGTAGTTCCTTACTCCACTAATTTTAGTGTTTATTTTACAATACGTGAATTACTTGTACTTACGTTTGGGTAAGCTCTGCCTAAGTTTCAATAATCTGACGACTAGTCCATCGACCGCGGCGTTGCTTGTGGCACAGATAAGTATTTTGCCCCTGTTCTGTTGCTTTTTCACTAGCCCATTGTAGAAGTATGTCATGACGATGGCGCATATTACACTTGACTTTCCTGTGGAACAATTAATAGTGTACTAAATAAGTCTACTGAAAGTATTGGCTGCCACTCCTACGACAAGTGGCGAAATAGACAGGTTTTGGGCCGGATACCAAAAAATTACAAATATCCGGGCATAACACATTTTAGAAGAACCCCTTCAGAAAAAAGACGCCCGGTCGTTTATATGATTTGGGAATCAACCTTCATGGATGGTTTTGGGAAGTCGTTTAATTTTTGTATAAACCTCACATAATTATGCGAGAATAAGGTGAAATAGAAACATAGATTCAAGACCAAAAAAAATTGGTAACACTTACCAGTGCCAGGAGGTCCCTGAACCATCTGTATGGAAGGTTTGTCGCTAAGTGCGGCGGATACTGAAGAATTAACCGCCGTTAGCTGACTCGCATTCAGAGTCATTGTCCACTGCAACACATATGGCGGACCAATTGTAAACATCATACAGGACTGTTTCTCTACTAGGTACCTATTATGTATTCCATAAGTTATTATGTCACTTATTGGTTTATAATAAGGCTATTTTTTGCTGTACATTATTCTGATAACTAATTTTGCTTTATGCATATCTATACTAATATTATAAAGTGGAAAGATTTGATTGTTTGTTTGCATTGAATAGGCTCCGAAACTACTGGACTGATTTGAAAAATACTTGCACCATTGGGAAGCTACACTATCCCCGGGTGACTTAGGGTACTTTTTATCCATGGATTCCCACGGGAACGGGAACTACGCAGGTGAAACCGTATAACGTCTGCTAGTTAAATATATAATTATGGTAAATCCATTCTGGAAAATGTTACATCCATTTTCCCTGCCTTAAAATAATTTGGACATACGAACCTGAGATTGAATGTTAATTGACTGATTGTGTTGACTCTTTATAAAGTGATGCGGTTCTGGTCTAAGTATAGCATCACTTAGCGGAGATCCCGCCAAATATTCCATAGCTTCAAACAGCTGTAATTCTTTATTGATGTAAGCTAAGTTCCTGCCTATCATTAATTCTCCGATTTTTAACGACTTCAGTTTGTCCGCAAATGTCGCATGTAAAGATACACTGTAGAATGCGTGTCTGTTGCCTGTAAAATAATAACATAATTATTATACAAATAGCAAAGACACATTTTTAGACTGGGCGGACTTATCGCAAACAGCCAGACAAAACAGACTCGTGTGAACAAGGGTCGCGGCAGTAAAATGAGGCTAACGCTAATGAGGTTACGAAATAACATTATTTAGATGAATCATCAAAGTCATCATCATCAACAAAGAGATAATAATAATAAGTTTTTATAGTATAACATTTAAGGATCGAGCGAACGTCCGTGACAACGTCAGGTCAACGTTATGCCATTGTTTCGCAAAACAATCAAATTAAATATTGTTATTTTATTCTAAAAGTATCCATCTATAAGTCGTATTTGTTTTTCGTAAGCCATTCAAAGGAAGTGAGTTTTAGAGATTAGCCATGGTCTGATATCCGAACAATTCATACAAAGAGACTCACTTGAAGGTGATGGCAGACATCTCACATTGTGTACAAAGAAGAATCTTTGACTTCTTGATTGTTCTGGTCCAAAAGCAACAAGAAGCACTTCTCCTACTCTTGGAACAGTTTTTGATGCAGAAGCAGGAACAGAAACTGAAAAATAAAATAATTGATGTGAAAATAATTCATATTATTATAATAATAATATTAATTATTACATATTATATTATTCTCTGCGTTCACATGTTCATGTGAACTTGAATGTGACTTTAGGCATGTCTTTTTATCTTGGATCATCATTTTTAATCAACCCATTAACCGCCTAAGTCGGATTTATCCGGCAACGATTATCGGGCCCATTCCACCAGAGTCGTATTAATCCGACACAAAATTTGTTTGTCCAATTTACATTTTGGTTCTTCTTTACACTCTGGCTAAGGATTTCCGAAGGAAAATTATTGCTAAAATTATTTCCGTGTCATATCCTAATTCGATTACGCTCTTTGGTTTTAAAAAAAAATCAAATTGATATAGACAGTAAAAGATTTTGCACTTAGAAAATTAAGGATCAACCGGACATAAAAGGAAGCATCCGGAAGAATAGGAGTGTTTGTTCAAGAAAAAAACAGATAATAAGAGGATGCGCAAGTCGCCCGCTGTCGCCGTTGGCTCGATGTTACGAATTCAGTTGATAAATTCAGTTAGTGCTAAGACTTCTTGGGTCAACGATACTCAGATTCGTTTACGCGGAAACGTTTATAAGACCAAATTAGTAGGCTATCAAGAGCCGTGTCGGGTGAGTATGCGTCATTGCACTACCTTTATCTCAGAGTCAGACACGTGAGAGGAAACAGGTACATATTAGTATAGGCATCTACCTGTATGAGCACGTATAGGTGACACATCTATCCATACTTCTATACTAATATTATAAAGCAGAAGAGTTTGTTTGGTTGAACGCGCCATTTATCGAGGAAGGCTATATAACATCACGCTATGACTAATAGGAGCGGAGCAGCAATAAGAAATGTTGCAAGCGGAAAAAAAAACTTCCGTTGCGTGCGCTGCGAAAACGGTTTAAATTACGCAAAAATCAAGTATAACGAAATTATTCCTCTTTAAAAGTTCTAAAAAAAAGACCGCGACAGCATTGTCTTCCCGGTTAACTCACTAAACCATTTTTATGGAAATCAAATTTACTTTAAAATAATGCAATATAGGCGAGGAAGATTTAATTAACATGGTATTAATCCTTATCCAAATAAATACGTTAATCATCACAAGTATTTAATTTTGAATAAAATTGCCATTGTTAGGTATTTGATTTCAATTAATATCTTGAGAGATTTCATGGTTTTGAAATAACTCTGCAACAAAACATAATACTCGATGCGCGGGCGGTGCGTGAGGGGGAGGACGCCTGACGCCCGCCGGTAGCTCTGCGAGGTACCATGCCAATGTACTCGGATGCAAAAGTACTTGGTTTGTTGCTCTGCGAGGTACCACAAAGTCGCGGGCAGAAGCTAGCTATACCCAGTCTACATAATATACATATTCGTATAAGACCCCAGTACTTTTACATTATTATTTCTGTTCCCGTGACACTTTTAGTTCCACTCATTGCTTATAGCATAAATTTTATTAACTTATAACAAATTTGCTCGTAAAGGTTCTTAAAGAGATCTTACTATTAACACTCAGGCTAAATAGCTCAAGGCATCGTTCCTGTGGAGGTATGGGCGGCAATGATTCCACTCTCATTTCTATTCCATTATTTTGATTGCGTATCTTCATATACGCTATTGTCAAACATTCCCAAATTTCCATTAGGAGCAAATCACCAACCAACCTAAAAGAAACAAATATTTTGTTAGTTTTTGTTGGGCTAAATACATAGATCAAGTTTATTGACTTTATGTCTGGGTTTCCATATATTCTGCGCCCTGAGCTATAGCAATGGAACTGGTGTATACTTATATCTTAATCAATGTACTAAAAATTGTGGGGAAATAGCACCGACGCGCCTACACTATTCATTCTTCAAAAGAAATTAATTCGAATCATAGAAAACATAGAGCAAACCGATAGCTGTAAGCCCTTTTTTATAAAACATAAAGTACTCACCTTACCATCAATCTATATATTAGAAACATGTAAATTTGTTAGAAAATACTCCATTTTTTTTACAAGCCGAGGTGACAAACATGGAGACCGATCTGTCAGATATAAAAACATGTTATTGCTACCCTCTTCGCGCATGAAACTGCATTCAAATAGTCCTCACGTTATGTCTATAAAAATATTTAATAAACTACCAGATGCAATAAAAGATGAAACTAATGACACTACCTTTACGAACAAACTCAAAGAACTATTAACCAAAAAAGCATACTACACAATAAATGAATACTTAGAAGACAAACAAATATGACATACAGGCACCGTACACTATCCAAACGATTGACATTGAACGTAGATGGTTAAATTAATATAATAATGTAATTTAATATAAATAAATAAAGGATTATGATATAAACGATCTCAAAAATAAATGTTATAATTTAGTTAATTATTATTAAGGACATGTTTATAATTGTTGATTTATCTCGTATTAATTGTATTTCAAATTTCGAATTTGTTGAACATTAATCTGTAAAACACTAATTTTAATTTTATACTTTTTGCTGTGCCCTACAGGGTCCGTAATTGTACTCTAGCTTTAAGCCCATTGTAAGATCTCAACACATTATGGAATGCAAATAAAGATATGAATATGAATATGAATATGAATATGAATTCTGATCACAACGCATTGTTGATAAAATGCGCAATGCGCTTTGATTTTTCGATTATTTAATGTGCTTATGTTCATGACTAAATCATCATTACATTTGCAACTTCTACTTTAGGCTATAAATAGGCTGTTTGGCTGCTTTGTCTGCGTCAGTGACAAACAATAGCTAATTAAATTAGTGCTACAAGCGAATTATTCATATTTCAAAACCTAACCTAACCTACCCCAATGTTAGGTGAAATTGAAACAGAACCAAAGCTACAAGTCAAATGTTGCGGCAATTGTTACCCTGGTTGTACCCACTATTTACAGATTAAATAATTTTGTTACTTACTGTGCATACTGATTATGATTCACAAACGAGTGGAAAACAGACATAGGTATGTTATTGTGACCCAATATGGGAGGGGGCTCATTGAAATTCAACTGCTCATCCAACCATTGGGGATTCCATCGAAGAATTTTCATTAGTGTAATTTTTTCTAATGAAAATACAGGTGCTTGACGTACATCAACCAGTGTTGTTTTCACCAAACTAGTCTTCTTCATTTTATTGCCAGGTTCAATTTCAAATTCTAATACCTGGGGTGCTTTTTCTGAAAAACGTACTTTTTTTTTGGGTTTACCTGTTAGCATTGGACCCACTTTAGAAACTGGCTTGCCAGAATAAGTATCTTCACCATCTAGTAATGGTTTTAAACTCTTGAGTGGCATCCTTGTTTCATTCCCCATGGGCTTTGTTGAAGTCTTGTCCAATTTGTATTCTGTTCTGCCAAGATCTTTAGTTCTGTTTGACTTAGAGCTGTCTTTACTTCTATCCTTGTTTGATTTTTCTGGTTCTTTTCTTTTGTTTTCCAAGTCTTCAGAAACATCTTTATTTCTCATTTCTTTCGATTTTGGTGAGGTATCTCCACTTTTATCCCTACTTTTACGTGAGTGTTCTATTCTCTTTACTGGACTGACTACTGCTTGTGCAATATCAGTTAAAAATGCTCCACGGTTTGAGCTGGTAACCTTCACATTTGTTGATACAGGTTTGCTACCTCCTAAATCATCTCTACTTTGTTTCTCTTCCTTTTCTTTGCAGGCTATTTCTTTAAGCTTTCTTTTACGTTCTTCCTTTAGAGAGCTAGAGATGGGTTGTTTAGATGATGGTTTATTTTTAGTATGTTTATGAGAAGAGCTTCTTGTTTTACCTGAAAAAAAAAAATACAAAAATAACCACTATAAATAGTTATTGACGTCTTTCATTGAAACTCTTAATCAAAATTAAAAAAAAAAATAACAATAGGTTAAAGCATAACAATTATTGTAGTTCATCTGGCTTTTCAAGTACCAAAAACGAATTATTAAGCTTGATATAAAAAACTTACTTTCTATAGCTGCACGAATTGATATTTTATTCTTTGGTAAGACAGCAATAGCATTTATCATTTGTGCTTTCTTCAGTAAACCAGGTTCTATTAACAGTGGCTTCTCTACTGGGTCGGGTTCTATTAATGTTGGGTTCTTCAATGAATCAGGTTCTATAAAGTTTGCCTTCTTTTGTGAATCCTGTATGGGTGACCTTATAAGATTATCAGCTTCTTTTAATATATCTTCAATATTATACCCATCAACTTCATCTGTTCTTGTTTCTTTTTCAGCTGTGGGCTGGTTAAGTGAAATTATATCCTCAAAGAATTCTTCAGAATCAATATCCTCTACTGAAGGTAGATTATGTTTTTCCTTTGGTGAATTAACTGAACTCTTATCGGGTCCTTCATGAATAGTATCACCAGAATGCCCAATAGGTAATTGTATAAGATCATCAGCAAAATCTTCTTCATCTTCTACATCACTCATACAAACAAAATCATCCAGCTGACTGTATGAGTCTTCTTGAAATGTTTCTGTTTTAGGAGTTTTTGGAATTTTCAAAAAAGGTTTCCCAGGTGAACTTTGGGATAGTCGCATTAGCCATTGCTCTGATTCACTATCACTTTCACTATCAATCGGTATTGGTTCATCATATCCCAGATATTCTTGTTTTACATTAAAGGCTTCAAACTCTAACAAATCATTTTCAATCTTTATTTCAGTTTCTTTAAGCATTTGTTTTGGTTGGTCTTCACATTTTGGTTCTAGTTTTAGTTTTTTTGCTCCATTTTCAAGTGGTTTTACATGGGGTTCACTATCACTGTCTGATATTATATTTACAATCTCATTTTCATTAAAGTTACTTTTGGGTTCTTCTTTTATAACTTTTTTGTTACAGTTATTGTCAATTTTTCGCTTTGTTGGCTTTGTATTGCTGATCACAGGAGATTTGTTAGTTTCTTTCATATTTAAAGAGATCTCTTTTTTTACATTGCTATCCAATTCAGCAATTTTTGATTCAATTTCATCAAGTTCATTTTCACCTTGAAATCTTATTTGACTTATTATAGACAGTCGACAATTTTCTTTGAGAAATTTGAAAACATATTTTTCACAGTCTTTTATGTTAACAAGTGGTGCTCCCATTGTCCAACCTAACCCAATGATATCTGAATCTTGTATCACATATGGGGTGTTTGGTGGTATCTTGTTTGAGCCCACATACACTCCATTAGAACTCTAGAAAATTAAGATTTATATTTAATGTTTATAAAAAGCTCTTTTGGGTCATTGACTGATAATTTAATAATAATCTGAGCTGAAAATATTTCTTTTGTTCCTAATTATGCATATAATCTGATTTCAACTTATTTATAACTGGTGGTCTCATTGCCAAAATCATTATGCACATCAGAATTTATTGAAAAAAAAACAGTTTTAGTAAGTTTATAAAAAAAAACTAAGAAAATACTAATACTTATTATATTGTTCATAATAAGCAGACACTAAATCAAAGCCTCTCTACATTACTAAAATTCTTACACAAATTTGGTAATGTAGAGAGGTACTGATTGAGTAAAACTAACGAAACACAGGTGTTTCATTATATATCATGCATATTGTTGATATTAAAATAATATCAAAGAAGAGCAAGACTCACACACTAGTGTTCTTTACCATGTTGTCGTACAAGAAACATGTTTGACTGGCCTGTTGGTCTAGTAGTTAGTGACCCTGACTGCTATGCCGGAGGTCGTGGGTTCGATTCCCACCCAGGACAAATGTTTGTGTGATGAGCACGATCATTTGTTCTGTGTCTGGGTGTAATTTATCTATAATATGTATGTATGTAGAAATATACAAGTACGTTTATCAGCTGTTTAGTACCCATAACACAAGCTCTTGGCTTAGCTTGGGACTAGATGGTGTTGTGTGAAAAAGTTGTGGAATATTTATTTATTTTATTTATGTTTTAACCTTTCAATTGAGTCAATTAGAGACACAATAGAAAGACAATGACAGGCCGACACCGGTGTCCCTCCGGGGTATAGCAAATCAAATACGGAACATTATTTTATTTTGTGTAATGCAGTATGAATATTAGCCAGCTAATGGGCAGAATGAGAAAGGCACCAAGCTGGTATAATCAAGGTCCCGTTTGCACGTTTTGGGTACAGATCCCTAAAAAATATTGTTCTTTATTTAATAGTTAAAGTGAGAGGCCCGGCAGAGTTAAGACCTCTATTTAAAGCTCTTCAATCTACTCTTATCATAAATGTCAAAATGTAGACCTATACCTATTGATTTAAAGTCTGAACACCAAGCATAATATAAATTTAATAGCTGGTAAAAAATAGTAAAGATGGTAGTGTTTATTATTAACACTAATAACATGAGGTAAGTACCTGTAAGTCTGTGATGAGTGCTCTATTTGATTGAACGTGTATTACACAGTGATTCCTGGATATAACTACGCTTGAAAGCGATATGATGTTGTTAACACCCCTTCCCACGGTTACTTTTTCACCCTCCGATAGCGTGTATTCTTCAGTTCCAAAATTTAGCCGAGTTAACTTCCATTTAGCCATTTTGACACGTTCAATATAGTAAGTATCGATATTAATATAACTGAAACTATTTACGAGGACCCCACATTACATTATTTTTTAAATTCTAAAGATTACAAAGGACAAAGTAGTAACGAGTTTACGAATCGCGAGCGAATCAGCGAACTTTAAGAATGACATAACTTTGACAGTTAAAAGTGGTTTTAAGTTCAAGCTTGACAGTTCAGGAATTCCAGATTTAAATAAAAGAGTTGCCAGTCTTGCTACTGTAATCGAAAATTATAAATAATGAAAAATAGTCTTTACTTTTTATTTCCCTCCACATTATTGTCTTTCATTATTTACTTTTTACTTAAATGATACGTTTATCGTGTTTATTTTAAATATATTTAGTATTTTGTAAATCTTCTTCTTATAAAATTCTCGTGTCACAATGTTCGTTCCCATACTCCTCCGAAACGGCTTGACCGATTCTCATGAAATATTTTATGCATATTCAGTAAGCCTGAGAATCGGCTACTATCTATTTTTCTAACCTGTAAGTGATAAGGGGTGTTCACCCCAATTTTTTTTTTGATAATTTTTATTTATTTTATTTTTTTATTATGTGGCATCAAAAAATACATACAACTCTAAATTTGCACTTTTTTATCACCAACATAACAGAACTTTTAATGACTTTGAAATATCACGAGGAGAGGGAAGAGGGAGGGGTGTGGGAGGGGGAGGGGAGTCGGAGTGGGTATCGTGAGAGGGGGAGGGGGAGATTGAGAGAGGGGAGGGGAGATATTGTGTGAGGGGGGGAGATTGTGAGAGGGAGGGGGAGGGGGAAGGGCAGCGGGAGGGATGGGGAGGGGAGTGGGGTAGGTATGGGTAGGGGAGTGGGGGAGGGATGAGGAGTGGGTAAGGAGGGAGGTCAGGACAAAAGGAGGGGGTAGTGAAAGAGGGAATAAGAGGGAATAAGAGGGGGAGGAGAGGGGAGGGGTAGGGGAAGGGTAAGGTGAGAGGGGAAGGGAAAGGGGAGGGAAGAGGCAGAAGCCGGGTGGGGGAGGAAGGGGAAAGTGAGAGAGGGGTGAGGGAGGGGGATGGAGGGACGTGGGAGGTCTAGGGGAGAGGGAGGGAGAGGGGGGAGGGGAGGGGGAGAGGAGTTGATAAAAAATGCTATGCAGTAGCTTTACCGCGGCAGTCTCAGAGTGCCACCCGTCATTTTCTCTTTTTTTTTTAACCATTCAATCACAATGTGCCACAGCGAAGCGTGGCAGGGTACTGCTAGTAATATTATAAAAAAACGAAATTCAAGAAATCGATTTCCTGGATTTGTGATCGATAACTAATAAACTTAATCGCCCTAGAATAGCAGCCCGGCTGTCAAGATCGCGCGCGAATCTGACATGACCTGAATAAAGGGTTTATTACCACTATTCAATTTGTAGCATCCTAACTAGGAAGAGTAAGGAAGTAGACTAAGGAAGCAAGCGTTCACACCTCCTACACTAAATTGGATTCTAAATCGTAGAGACGAGTCACATAGGTATGGGCGTTTTTTGTTTTTGGCGCAAACCGTGTAACAGACATTTGCCGTCTTATTATAAAACTTCCGTAAGTACCAGGTTTAAACCAGGACTAAAAGGTCTAGGTTTGTTACGGTACTAACGTTAATTCTTTCATTCGTATTATAAATCGTTGACCAACAAAGGACTACTTAGTACCAAAGATAGTCCCTGGTCTAAATATTATCCACAGATTATAAGCAACAAAATATTAAAACTATTCAATCATTCGTTCAGCGTTCTACGCGCCGTTCCTTTTTACAAAATATTGTTACGTAATTGAAAGAAAAATATTTAATAAATTGCTATTTGTAGTGGTGAAATATAAAGTTTTGCTATTTAAAGGTATTTAAATAGCAAAACTTTATATTTTTTTGAATGCATGTTCACAATTAAATTGTTCTGGTTTGGAACAACTATAACTAACACGTATAACGAAGTGAACTTGGCAGCGCGCGTCATACGAGTAATGTTATGATACTAAAATATAATGTAATAATAATGTTAGATCGTGTGTACGCCGTGTATTAAGAAAATGGAACAGCCAAAGAAAAAAAGATGATGCACACGTTGAGTCAAAACTTCAAAGTCTTGAGCATCGACGCCGAGTTGCTAGCCTGTCGGATTTCTACCGGTTAAATTTCGGAGAGTGTGCATCGGAATTGCACGATTTAATTCCACCAAGTCCTTTTCATCATCGGACCACCAGACGTACGGCACTGCGCCACCGGTACATGGTAGATATCCTAACCATACGTACTAAACGCTTTGGAAAAATATTCATTGTGCGAACAGCTAAAGAGTGGAATTCCCTGCCGGAGTCGGTGTTTCCTGATAGCTACAACCTAGGGGTCTTCAAGTCAAGAGTGAACAGGTTGCTTCTAGGCAAGCGTGCTTCATCGTCGATCACATCACCGTTTATCAAGTGGTCAAACGTGTGCAAATCAATAATAATAAAAAATATATATATATAGTAATCATAAGTATTTTAAGACTAATTTTGGCCTGTTATTAAAAATAATAGTTACTATCTATGTTTGATTTATTAATACTTATCTGTATAATAATAATATAATTCAGATTTTATTTTAGCATTCGTATAAGTACACGTATTAACATGTCATGCTTCCTGGCTAAACCACCTTTTCCTTTTCCAAGTAAAAGTAACGTAAAAAAATCTATGGAATGTCTATAAAATTCTAGTCCTATTAAAAAAAAGTCTATAGCTCTAGTTTCGACGTAAACTTTTATTTAGAGTGGTTGCGCTGTGGAGTATCCTTCCCGGCGAAACCAACATAATATTTCTATTACTATACATAGTATATGCTAATAAATAGTATCTAATAATTCTCTTACAATTCTATATTGAACTAACACCACTAAATTCTCAATCTAATTGAAATATACGAAGAAAACGGTGCCTCATACATTGATGACGCACAGGTTACCCTTATTTGTATTACAAGGTACAAACTTACTTCATGGCGAGCCCAGTTGCATAGTGCGCAAGCTATTTGGATTTCTGGACTTAATGGATATCCTCGAGGATCGTAGGATAAATTCTTACGTAGTAAATCGACTATCCTTACGCCAAAACGTTTCGTAAATCTATATTAATATCAAAAATCTGCGTCGGGTAAATGAAATGGATTTCGTCGCTGACGAACTCTGTTGGGTCCCCGGGAACTCTCAAGTGTATCCAACAACTCAAAATCTTCCAAATCAATCATCAATATCCATTTTTAGTTAAAATTGTACATAATACTGTAGTAATATAATATAAACTCTAATAATAATAATAATTTTGTTAATTAAAACCTATATTACGGGTATATTCTTTTACTACAAATACTTTCCGAAAGCTAACTTGAAAATTAAGAATTTGACGTCTAACAATTTAGTACCATAGTAAAACTAGGGGTCACGATGGTCTAACTTTGGTACCATAGATAGTTCTAGGACTAGCGATAAACTTCGTTTTGTAATAACGATTATTCAAGTTCATGGTTTAAACCTAGTACTAAACCCGGTACTTTTTTAAGACCACGTTTTATAATAAGAGGGTTGGATTTCATATCGATATCAAAACCAGTTTTCGGATATCCATACCAGTAGTACGGTTTGCTCACGTAACCTTGATATTCAGCTGAGCAAACTCAAGGGGAGCACAAGGTAAAGACAAATGCAAACCCCTGCACGCGTTGCATGATCACCGTAGAAGCGGCTATATCGACGGCAGAATCGACTAAGTGACAGATGGTAGAAACATTTCTGCCGATTATAGAAGAAATAATGCTCGATATTGTAGACTATTGTCAAATGGGGAATCGATGCATTTCTTCTCTTCATTCTTGACACTGTCGTTCTTAAAACAAAATAAATATTTCTACAACCTGTAACTTTGTCGATTTTTCGGTAGACAATATGCGGTTCTACGGTGGTCATGCTACGTGTGCTGTTATTACCTTTAGTAAGTACATCAATATGATTCGGTACTTAAGATATTTATAATTTAAAAAGGTTTATACCGTGGTATTTACACTAGCTTAACTATACAACAAATTTACTTAAATATGTACTTAGTTTAGAAGCTTTTACAAATCCTTTTTATTATTCTTATACACTAAATAAATACAAACTACAAAAGTAAAAAAAACGCAAAGAATTCTTTTGAATTAACAGCACGTATTGCCAAGGTCAAGTGCAATTGAAAACCATTACAATTTCACAGCCAAAAATATAAATCAAAATAAGATCGCACTCTCGAAACAATTCTATTCCAGCAATTTAAATTCAACCTTATATTTATCGTCTTTAGTTCTATTTTACAGAGTAGGTACGTTTCTCACAATCAAGTAAACACCAGAAAATTGTCAACTTATGGACTTGTTGTTGTAAGTAAATAATTAGAAACTAGACCTCATTGCTAGTTCCATAACTTAAATTACGCACGCACTGCATTAACCAAATTGAAGAAGTAGAGCGATTGGAACCTTCGATTCGATCCTAAATCGGAGCCCACTGCGATTACACCTTTCGATTTCCTAGTTAGGATGCTACAAATTGGATAGTGTAATAAGCGCTTAAGGGTTTATTTATTATTGTAACCTGTGAACAGGGCTGTGGGTCACATTATTACCATACTTTATAAATATTATGTTACTCTGTTTGTAATATTATATAATGTAGGTAAAAGTTTGTTGTCCCTACAAAATAAAATTAAATAATAGGTAATACCTACTCGTGTTGTTTCTAGCTAGTTTTAAATTATTTAATTTTAATCTGTGGAGAACGTAGTGGGTAGCATAGTTATTTAAAATGTTAGACTTATGATTCAATGACTTATTTGTACTGTGTTACTGTTTGTTTTTCCTAAAATAAAATAAATAAATAAGATAAAATGACATAGACATATTATCTTGTATCAAAGTGTACCTATAATAATAGTAATAATAAAGAAATGGAGCTCCCACCTCTTTCTTGCCTTAGTTGGCCGGCTAGAGTCGAGATTCGCAAGAGCAAACGTGCTCGGAGGAAGGAAGCATTCCAGTAAGGTGCTAGTAGGGATCTTGACCGTACTTCCGGGATTGTCCTGATAGCCGTGGAACGCTCCACTCCTTTAGCACCTCAGGAGATGTTGCTTTCTTGTCGCTACGTTACTATGTGCTAGCGGCCGTTTTAGAGGGCCCATTATTGAGTGTGCAAGTCACCCCCTGCCATTTAATCCGTGTGTATATATAACATTGGTGAGGCAGGGGCCATAGTACCTACCTACTTCATAGTTCCCGGTATACAGTCTATATTGGCCCTAGAGTCCAGTACTTTTATTACCATAGTCTGCAAAAGTCTTACTCCAGCCGTAGGATTTCCTTGGATGCACTGGTGCCTCATTTCATTACGACGACAATGGGCCTCTCCGAGTTGGCTTCGGCCCCTCGTACGCCTTCCAAAGGTCCGGAACCCAAGGGTTCCGAGAAATAAAAGCAAATGAAAAAACTTTTTTACAAAAAATAAAACCGACTTCAAAAATAACACTAAACGGTGTAAAATAACTCTAAATTAGGAAGTCTGTGGCTTTGGTACTTTTGTCTTATTCTTGATGGGCTACCGACTTCCGAATTTAGAGTTATTTTACACCGTTTAGTGTTATTTTTGAAGTCGGTTTTATTTTTTGTAAAAACGTTTTTTATTTTTCCATTTTTAGTTGTTCCCATACAAACATTTGCCATGAATTCATTTTATATTGTTAATTGTTAACAATACATGTCATTATAATAGGGTTATCCACCTAACCCTAATAAATGAAACTTAACATACCTAACTGTCGAAATCTAGGTATATTGAACACGTCTGCCTACCCCTCTGAGCATACAGGCGTGATGATACGTCATGATGTAGTATAAACAATAAACATCCAAGCGAATCCAGCAATCACGATAGATTTGCCGTCTATTTTTGAAGAGTTCCGTTGTATATCTCCGAAGATCAGCACCAGATCTTCACCAAATTAAAATGGGACCACCTCAGGAGTCTACTCTTTCAAACAAAAAAAGAATTTCGAGAATCGGTCCTCAAATGGCGGAGAAATCAGGTAACATACATAAAAAAAAAAAAAAAAAAAATACATACACACGAACATAGAACCTCCTCCTTTTTTGAAAGTCGGTTAAAAATAATAATAATAATATGTCTTGTATTATTATCGGTGTTGTTGTCGGTGTATGTTTGTTTCCTTCTCGAATTCCTCTGCGTTTGCGTTAAAGACTAAATGATACTGGTCAAAAAGAATAAAACTATTTAACTGTATATTTGTTGTTTAATTTAACCTCCGGTACAAATACCTAACCTCCAATTTAAAATGTCTGAATAACTTCTATTTTACAAGTTCACTGTAAAAGTGGAAATTACAGAAATGCTTTGGACATTAAACAACACAAAAAAACGTAAGAATATTCACTCTCTTTGACAAATTAATATTGAGTTATCAAAATATTTTTTATATTTGGCCGCAGCAGCTTCCGTAGGTGTAGATGTAGACCTACGGAACCTGCTGCGGCTACGACGACGTAGTCGTTGCAGGTAGATACCCTAGCAGCTACGCGGCCGCGTAGCACGCCGTCCGTAGCGAATATAATATCTAACATGATGGAATCTGAGTATAATAGGTATGGACTTATAAATTATTTAGTATAGAGATTATTGTACCTACATAATTTATTACTTAATATGATATACCTAAACAATAATGATCATTGTAGCGGACTGAGGACTAGATTGCTTTGAAAACAATTAAGATATTCTAAGCACTAGCAATCGTAGTGCATTAACCAAATACGTGACAATCAAGTTTACAATTCTTCTGTAGTAACCACCTGCCAGCAGCACTATTCTGCAAAATACATCAGTAAAATTGTGAAAAGTGAGTGTGTGAGTGCTTAAGTATATAAAATGGTTGCCTGCCTCGTTGGTCTAGTGGTCGTAAGCGCTACTGCTGAGCATGAGGTCCCGGGTTCGATCCCAGGGTCGGGCGAAGCGTTATTGTGATTTTCAACCTGGAGTTCTCAGTATTAGAGCGAGACTCCACCAAAGCGGAGACGAGCAGAGATGTATTTTACAACCAATCAGCTTGCGTTATTTTGACCGCTCACCGCTTAGCTTCAGCGCTATAAAATATCCTATTGGTTAATTACGAGTCATCTCCTCTCGTCTCCGCTTTGGTCGAGTCTCGCCCTTAGTCTGGAGTCTGGATTTGTGATTGATGGCAATAAGCTCGACCTCTATTACTTGGGACTTAAACATAACTGGCGAAATGTGGGTGTGCCTACTACTGACTGGACACCTCTAACACCTCTGCCTAATTCTTCGGGGATAACAGGCGTGATGTAATCTATACTAATCTATACTAATATATAAAGAGGAATTGTTTGATTGTTTGTTTGATTGAATAGGCTTCGAAACTACTGGACCGATTTGAAAAATTATTTCACCGTTGTGAAGCTACACTTTCCCCGGGTGACATATAGGCTACTTTTTTTTTTCTGTATTCCCACGGGACCGGGAACTACGCGGGTGAAACCGCGGGACGTCTGCTAGTGTAATATAAAATGGTATTCTTTTACAAATGCAGAAAAGAAAGCGATAACAGACAGTTCACTTCACGATTTGGTACTTCTCCTAACATTGAATTTAAAGCTTTTTACAGAATAGACGAGGGATGGATACAGAGTCAATAATTTAATACCGTTAAAACTTAAAAGTTTAAAAATAAAGCACTAGGTATATTCAAAAATACCTAGGTCTACCTATAAATCGCAATAGATGCAAAAGTAAAAGAACAAGTACAGACGCCAGCACATCAAGTTACCCCAATGTGTCAAATTTCTTTGAACGTTTTTCAACTTTATGTCAAACAGAATAATTAGGTTCATATTCAATTGGGAAAATTTGACACATTGGGGTAACTTGATGTGCTGGCGTCGGTACATTACTAATGAAATTAACGTTTTAAAATGTTATCTTTGAAACGTTTGCAAAGCTACCAATACCTACACCAGTGAAGTAAAAGTAATAGATTATTTTCTTTTGTAATATTTAAAAGCCAGTCCGTTTTTTAACCGACTTCAGATAAGAAGATGTTCTCAATTCGACTAGGTATATTTTTATGTATGTTTACCGATTCCTCTGTCAATTATTGACCGATTTAAAAACAATCTATTTTGGTTTGAAAGGATATATATACCTACTTACAACTCTTATAAGGCTGTCCCATTTAATTTTCCTTTTCAAAGGTATATATTGGACCCTGCTACAAAGATATAAGTACTAGGGTAGGTACTCCTCAAAATCATATAGACTATGTGTACCTAGTGATTGAGGTTCTGTTAGGGTTATGACGACTTAAACGAGAAGGCACTTAGGTACATGATAAATAAGGACGTGCTGAACTGAATCGAGACCGGAACTATGACATTTTCAAAATGGTTCCTAAAACTTAGGCGAAACTAATAGGCATCAGAATATATCGAAAGAATGGTCTATTTGACAAAGTTTTAGGTTTTAGTCCCTCTCATCTAGATTACAAGAAAATATTCGACGCATATATTTTTTTTTCACTTAGGTAATCAAAAATAACGGCGATACATCGAGTCAAAATGTCGCATGACGTCACTAGCCAGTACAGTTAATACTAGAATAGGTAATGACGTTACAAGCCCCCTATCCTCAACTTTAATGAGCTCAATCTTAGCAGTTTTCCATTAATTTGAAAAAGAAAAAAATATGTGTCGAATATTTTCTTGTAATCTAGATGAGGGACTTAAAATTAAAACTTTGTCAAATAGCCTATTAGGAACAATCCGATGAAAAATTTAAATGCTGTGGATTCGGAACCATGTGTATCCTTACGGTAGTAGTATTTGAGACACCTTTCCTTGCAACCTGTATAGATCAAAGTTTACCAAATTTGCTATGCGTCAATAGAAGTTTTGATATAGTTTTAAACGATTGTTAAAGAGAATATTTAACATATTCTTTTATTAACAAAAAAATTATAAAAAGCTGTCCCATCGAGTAAAAAAAATAAAGATACCGGGCTGGTATCCGCAACTCCACGTCAAAGCGCGTATTTTCCGTATGGGCTATAATCTACCACGCGGGCCCAGTGCGAATTGGTAGATGTCTCATGTCTTCGAATTTTTGGTTCTAGGAAAAGCCGGTTTCCTCACGATGTTTTCCTTCATCGAGTAACAGTGTGACCGGTTTTTTCGACGAGTCTCACTGTTACTGGTTACAGTGTGACTAGTTGGGAACAATCGGTTTATGAGGTAAATCCGATAACAAGTTAACGCATACGGTCAAACTTTTTCAATTTAACAAAAAAAAATCTGTTTGAAATAAAGTAGAAAAACTATCAAAGAAATTTGACACATTGGAGTAACTTGATATGCTGGCCACTGTACACAATTTTATCTGCTTCCTATAATTTGAAGATGTTATGGAACCTCATGTTATAGGTATTGGAACAAATATGTAGGGAGGTATGCGTGAGTTACGTACAGACGCCAGCACGTCAAGTTACCCCAATGTGTCAATTTTTTCCAATTGAATATGAACCTTATTCTATTTCACACAAAGTTGAAAAACGATCAAAGAAATTTGACACATTGGGGTAACTTGATGTGCTGGCGTCTGTACCTAAAAAATTAAAAGTAAACTTTTAACAAACAATACAACCGACTTCATAAAAACACACTTAAAAGTGTAAAATAATTATAGTTTCGGAACAAAAAAAAAGACAACCACCACCCACAGCCACAAACTTTTGAAAGTATACCTACCTAGTTATTTTATAGCTTTTAGTGTTTTTATAAAGTTGGTTGTGAGTATATTTTCATTACATATTTTGTTTTCGTTGTTTGAGAATCATGAGTTGAAATTTTAATTGTCTTTTGTACCTTAACGTAGGTACCTATAAGATAGCGTTGCCGCATTGTTGATAAATAATAAAAGGGTACAGGTTAGTTTATCCTCTTGCAGCCGAAGCTTTTGTTATACAGTCTGAAACTTAGTAAAAACAAAGCATCGCCGCCCTAGAAAATAGAAGCGACATAAATGCATACAAGACTGTTATGTGACAAAGCACACGTTACGTAAATGAGGCCTCACTCATTATGTTTATAAGCAAGCAATCGAAAACGGTTACAGGTGGAATAAAGAAAATATGTTTGTTGTTGCGCTGCGCAGAGAAAGCTCTAGGCGGGCGGGGCGGGCGGCAAGCGGGCGCAGTGGGCGCAAATAGCGGCAGCGCGCGTCGCCGACTCGGCCGAACACTCTGCTCGACGCTCGGCCAGTCCGCGCCCGACGCCCGTCGCCCGAGCGCCCGCACGCTCAGCGCCACGATCCCGAACCCGCGACCTGCCGCACAGACATCATCACTCGCGCGCGAACACTTTAACCCTTGTGAACAGTCCTGTCATTTCAAACCACTCGTGTGGGAAACCCGGCGTTACATATCCCCACTACTAGTGAATTAAACCCTTGTTGTGCAACTGTGTCAGCCTCACGTAATCCTGGCCTCATCAGCGCTGGTGATTCAACTCTTGGCAAGCACGTGGCTCCAGGATCGATAGCGGGCACCACACTCCTTATTGTCTCTTACACCTCAAGGTCATAACGGCAGGTAAACATTTCACTTTCATTCATCATTAATATTTCCAGTGATCGTAATGAATGGGAACTGTTATTCGGTAATGGATATGTAATGTTTCAAAACTGTTTAAACGCCACTGAATGTTTGTTATTGAACAATTTCGTAGATAAGAATGTGAGCACGAATTACGGATGGTACTGAAACAAAAATAATCGCATCCACACATCCCATTGGCAGATTCTGGCGACGCATACTTATTATGAGAAATATAAAGGTGAAATTGCATCGATTGTAGTAGTACATTGCATGACATCTATTCCATCCGGTGACCCATTTTCGCAACTTTGACATTCGGCAACAACGGTTGGCAATAGGTAGATGGGACAATTTTATTTTCGAAAGATATTTTCAGAAAATAAGACGTGTCTTACAGTATGTAATGCCAGACTGAAAAGAATGAAAATATCAGACGATATTTTATAAATCATTCAGAAGTTACCTATAGGCTGTAACTGTTATGATTTGGCAAGTCACTAATCTGAGATTATATACTATAATAGGTACTTAGTAGGTATTATTTTAGGTTTCAGTCATCTTCCTGAAGCTTTTCTGTTTGTGAACTTTTAAAACAGTTTTCCAACGTTTGCCAAATTGAAAGCTTTTGTGATGCTTGGCATTTTATAATAGTCGAGAGCTGGCATTTTGTTTAATTTAATCTCACATCGTAACAAAGCAAAGTCGAGTGTTTGAATAAATAACTCTTTGTCTGTTATGAGAAAATATAAGTTATTATATTATGAGTAATTACAATACGACGTGGCTGCCTTAGCAGCAAGTAGGTCCCATGACCAGCTCTGGCTTCAAGGTACACGAAAGTTACATAAGTCTGCCAAGGTTTAGGTTCATTCGATGTCAGCCAGTGCATTTTAAATGGATTACGCTTACCGAAAACACTACAAGTATGAAAATATACATTTTCGCTTTCTACCATGTTGGAACTCTGATCAGAAACAATAATGTCCGGAAAACTGTATTATAATTATCTTGCTACCTATTTGTATTGTTTTGGAAAACTGAGTTTTGAGGTGGGTTTTTAAATAGGACTTTAGCCTTATTTCCGCACTGTCCTTTTGAATCAGCAAAAGTAAATAAAACTGACGAGTAATAATTGTTTGGGCTAAGTTTTTGTAACTTTAGATGTTGATTACATTGATAAGTCTCTATATTTCAAATTCAAATACCGTAGACCATATATTTATTAAGGAGAGACGCTTAATTTCTTTACTTCTAGTACCATGGCAGCTATATATCTTTTATTGCATGAGAAGTAGGTACCTATTAAAACCATATTATAGTATGCACCAAGTTGTAGTTTAACACATGTACCTATTTGTATTATATCATACGAGTATAATGTCTGGTTTTAAATAACATTTAGAAATAAATGTTAAACTAACATGTGAGATAAGTGAGCTAGTATTAGCTCCTTTTTTAATGAATTACGTAGAGACTTGTATAGATTTGTTGTTGGCAAAGTAATTTTTTCATGTCTCTCGTTATTTGGTAGTCGGAACTATTATTTATCGTCTGACGAGTAGCAGCCACGATTAGTAAGTAAGTGTTCGCTCGATCAACAATTCCTTTGAATAAATACCTTCGGTTCAGCTAAGCTTCCATTGTTTGCACGGCGCCGGTTGCGTGCACGGGCTATTATATGATTAATAACGTTGTATAGGTACTGTAACATGGATTATTAAGTTATAATAAACTTATAGTTTGAAGACGGTAACTGATTAATGACGAAAGTAATTTTCATCAAAATTTTCTGTATTGGGCAACAGAGGCATCTTCGTTTATATTTTTTCATCATATCTACTGATTTAGATTTGACGCTATGAATATTATTCTTGTTATCATTGGCAGTAGTATATAATTTAAAACTAGCCAAGTGCGAGTCGGAGTCACGCACGAAGAGTAAATTTTAATTTATTTTACTTTTTTGTTAAAGCGGTACTTACATAAGTAATACCTACCCACTCGGACAATTTCAACTGTACACCACTCTCACAGACGGATGTGTACTTACGAAAAACAGCGGAGGTATTAGTGTTCTTCTAAAACTTTTTTGGTATGGATCCCTAAAAATGAAATCTTGTAATTGTTGATCGTAGTAGCTACAATTAGTATGCTAATAGTAATGAAATAATAACTGTTTTATAATAGAGAAAAAGCACCCATGTGGATTACTTGTTGCCAAGAGCGATCTATATAATGTGTACGTGACGCTACGTTTTATGATATTAACATCCAATAATTATGATACTGTCCAATATGTCACCAGATGTGAGAACCACATTGACGATAAAACTATTTAAGTATTCGACTATCACTAACTATGTATGTATTAAACACTATGTAAAACATTTCGTACGTAAATTTAGTACTTAAGTTAACTATAAGTATTGTACTTTGTGCTGGTAGGGGAATCATTATGCCTCTCCTGAAGATATCAGTATAGGTTAACACAGGTGATAGACGCCATACCTACTTTATATTCTCAAATAACAAAATATTGAACTTTTGTTAAACCATTACATTTCGCGATATAGCAGGGGATAGTTGTTTAAGGTATTCATATAAATTACATACAATTTGGAATAGATGGCCCTCCGAGACACAGGACATCTTTTGTGCGATTTTTTTACATTCACATACAATCGCAACTCAACAACTTCAACTTAAACTGAACTTCAACTTTGTCATAGATAGAGAGTTTCTAAATCTTAACAAACAGTTTTTTACTTACCTAGTGCTTAAGCAAGTATTAACCTTTGATCGTTACACTATTAAATTCGGTTTGTCTGTTAGTCTGTTTGAGTTAACCGATTTTGGTGGGACTTTGGACATCGGTAGATAGATGTTATTTCAAGGAGTAACTTTTACTACTTTTAATTCAGTAAAATTATTAAAGTTCGTCGCGAAACAATAAATTGTTAAATTACGCGCCAACAAAGTCGCGGGCAAAAACTAGTAGATAAATGAATAAAATAGCATGCAATTCATCCGGAAAACTAGAGAAGTAACAAACGGAGCATTTTCTTGACGAAGACGTATGAAGCCAAGTCAAAGACCTATGGGTAGCATGAAAACTATGACGCCAGGTTTTTTATTATTAATAGTCACGTGTTTGACCACTATCTCACCTGATGGTAAGCGGACACACCGACTCCAGCAAGGTTTTCCACTCCTTACCTGTACGCACAATGAATGTGTTCCCAAAATGTTTAGTAGGTACGTGTATGGGTGGGATGTCCACCATTTACCGGAGGCGTAGCGCTGTGCGTCTAGTTGTCCGATGATGGAAAGGGCTTGTTGGAAGGTCAGGTTAGTCAATAACCACACGTGTTAAGACTATCTGTCATGTATATATCCTGGTTTACTTGAAAGAAAACTAACTATTCGCTACAATGCGGGTGGTTTTTACCTGGGTAACAAATTGCTTGGCTTTGTGAACTGTGTCTTGCAATGTTAACCAAACTTTCCGTTTGTTTATTTAAGTTGGTATATTAGCAGAAATAGGGTTTAATCTACCGGATAGGTACAAGTACGTGGCGCAGCGGCGCATGCTGCGGCTGCTGGAGGTGCCGCGTGCGCGCACCACTGACTCGCGCGCTAGGTTCTCTCAACAAGGTGGCGGATGCCATTGACCTATTTACCTGTACCGGTGAGTTCACTAGGGCCACGTACTGTGTAGCATGTACATCTATAGTTAAATAAAATCATTTTAAGCTTACTTTGTCGCATTAGATTTAATCTGTAAGTGCGAAGAAAACATGTTTTTTGAATAAATAAATAAAAGTTTAGGGTCTTGTACCTTAAAATCCATTTGGTATTTTGTAAAGTGTGCTCTACTTATAATAGCATTACCGGTTTTGGCTGGGTAGATACTGGATGTATGCTATATAGGAAGTGTAATAATTAAAGCGCAAATTTAATGAACTTTTGTTACAATAAAAGAGGTGCCGTACCGTCACGTGGTACTAACTATACGAAATATATGTTTGATGGACATGAATACATGATCGATAATCTGAAATTATGCTACTGAAAAAATTGCATAAAACTTCTATAGGCTGACAAATTAATATGATTGAGTACATTTATTTATTTATTTATTTATTTCCACGCTTACATCTATCATTACAGGGAATTACCTAATAAAATAAAGCGAGCGAGCGAGTAATTATGAGTTAACTCCTACTTTTACAGGAAACTTCAGTAGCATATTATATGTTTGTTAAACTGGCAAAAATTATGCAGTTATCAAGGCTTCGGTATGTATAAATGCTAAACGCCAAAATCATTTACGATATCGCAGCGGTAGCTATCTGAAATTATGATGTTCTTGTACATTTAGTAGTAATGGAAGCAACTTTGGCTTGTGATAAAGCAACGATCCTATATGCCAGAAGCACGTTCAGAAAGTAAGAGGAAATCGTTAGCTCAGTTTTTCGACACTCTTTACAAGGGATCGCATTTACATCCTATTATGGATAAAAAATGTAAGTATTTATGTAAGTTAGCACTATGAAAAACGCAAAAAAATATGTTTGTTTTAATTTAAATAACTAAAACCAGCTGCCCAATTTTTATGTCTAAAGGAAAGTGCATATCTGGCAAAAAAGTATACACCTTTCAGACGCGGAAGACCTAAAATCTTTTATACGAATAAGAACTCTTTTAATGAAACCAACGAAACAGGCATCATACCTAAGTACATAATAGTCAACGCATTTTCCTACATGAAAAAGCTTCGGAACCCGTGATACACGCCGTGCAACTTATGAATGCCAACGTGAACCAATATTGATCCAACGTCTTACGACGCTGCCGGCGTGCTATCTATTATTGATTAGTTTCATTAGTAAACACTTAGCTGAGTAGGTATACTATACAGCTACAACACTACCTGCCTGGAATAACTAGAGTTTTGCACCAATATTGCTGAAATATGCGGTATAAAGTCCATTCCCTAATACGTCAGCTTACTTTACAGGTACAATATCGCATTATAACTTTGATGTCTGGCCTTGTCCCTTGTGACTTTGGGGCCGGCGCAAAAGGTCCTCTATTCCATTCTTTAGCCATCACGTTATCATTCAACCTTTTTCCTCTTACTTTTCGTATTTTCTTTGGCCTCCTACCTTACTACAATTACTTGAATCGTTCCTATATTAACTTAAACGTCACTACAAGAAAAAAAGGTAACTTCTCTTCCAACTTGCTCCACTGCCAGCTTTTAATTACAATGGCGGTACTTAGGAATTTTCCTGTGGAATTTTCGTTAATAATTACTGAAAAATGTGAGAAAACAGATACTGTATTGTGGTCTTTTCATTGTCCGCTAGTAACTATTCGAGTGTATTTTAAGCATAAAATTTCAGTGCCACCGATTTATGTAAAGCGAATTTCACCTTTAAGTAGGTACGTTAGGTCCATCCGAACATGTTTTTTGTTTATTTTCGGCCGAAACCGTTAACAAAGTTCAACCACATTTACATTTTCGGCTAAAATAAAAACCAAATGGTTTGTTTTTTTTGACGATCGGTTTTTGTTTCATAAAAGTAAATAAGTATCATATGAACTTACCTACTGTTTATTCATAAATAGTCAAAAACTTGTGTAACATATATTTGTGCATTATTCTCACTTAATTGAATTGCAAGACTTATTTATGGAATTCACTGACACCTTTTCTCCTTTGGCTAATAGCCAAAGGATAAAAGGCAAAACCTCCTTACAAAAATTTTATAGTAAATTACGTCCGACAATGAACCTGTCTGGAAAGGTATATTTTTGGCGAAAAGAAAATCAAAAACGATAAAATATGTAAGTGTAGTTTAGGCTAAAAATAGATCTTTCAAGTGAACATAGGGATAATCAAACACTGTAAAAACATTCGTTCCAATTTAAAGAAAACCTGTTAGATAAAGTTTTGCGTAGGGGGTTAGATTGCACTGAAATAATAGTGAGAATTATTTGCTGTAGGAATCAAAGTGGGAGAATTAACTATTTTAAGTTTTCGAATTGGATTATTTTGCTATTGGTTTGAGTTGGTTTTTTTTAATTCCCTTTTGATTATTATTTATATTTTCGATGATTGCAATGATTACAAAATACCTGCAATATTTTTATTACACCCCTAAAATGCATAGCCCAATAGTTCTGGCACGATGTTTTGAATGTAAATTGAATACGGCCTTAAAGTATCGGTTTGATCATATCTTACTAAGAATCCAGGAATCACGACATACATCCTGCCGCGATATAGTACGGATGCAGCATCATACATAGGCATGGTACACACGTACAAACTATGAATATGTGTTTGTGTTCAGCACACTTGAATATCCATTATCTGTTGCTAATTACGTCAATACACCTCTTGTAGGCGGAAAGAATTATGATCGTATAAAATACACTTTTGTTTAACCCAGTTATATTAATTACTAGCAGGCGTCCTGCAGTTTTACCCGCGTAGTTCCCGTTTCCATGGGAATACAGGGATAAAAGTATCCTATGTCACCCGGAGTTAGCGTAGCTTCCCAACGGTGTTAGAATTTTCCAAATCAGTAGAACAGTTTTGGAGCCTATTCAATGCAAACAAACAAACAATAAAATCTTTTCTTTTTATAATAATAGGTATAGTATAGATGGATTAATACGATTAATACCTAAGAAATGTCATCATCGAAAACAATATCAATGAAAATACGGTTTTTTTGCTGCGTATTTATACATGCATGTAAATAAGGAAAATGTCAATATGTCAAGTATAGAAATGTGATTAATCTTGTTCCACGTCGTTACATTTTCTCGAAAACATGTTAGACGGGATATGATCAGTAACTGTCAAAAACGAAATAATATAAAGATAACGGTTGACGATGCTGATGATACGACGGAGTTTAAAAAATGCGCTAATTCATAATAATTACTTTACTTAGAGCCAATTTTTCAATGGTCAAATGGCTGACAGCTGAGGAATAAAAATGGCGGCTTGACAGCTTTTCTATGGATAATATGTCAAACCGCCATATTTATTCTTTAGAAAAAAGTTGTCTGACGATTGAAAAATCAGCCCATAATAATTCCTTTATTCATTTTGTAAATTATGTGTTTTTAATAATGATTAAATTCGATCCGAATCAGAAAATTATTTCACTGACAGGAACTATTGGCGAGGGCTAGACTCACTATCCCGAAAAAATACAGTTTTTGTCAGAAATGCAATAAAGATAATTTTATTTGTTATAACATGTGGTACATGATACATGGATATAATACATGGCATATGGATCAAATTAGTATATATAATAATATTATTCCAACATGTCCGATGGGCGCAAAGCCGCGGGTAAAAGCTAGTTATAATCATTTTCTGCATAAACGACTACATAATAACACGCCCACATCTAATACGCAGTAGGTAATCTCAAAGTTTCTGTTAATTATGTAGAATAATACTTAACTTCTCAAGCTATTCCTACCGATGTTATTTGGGCGGAAATATATGGGTGCTCTAAAGTTATGTGAAAACTCAATATATACCATCTTTATGTATATCATGTGTAATTTCAGTTAGGCGACTTGCTAAAGTTCCCTGGGAGGCTTCGGCTGGCAAATATCCAACAAGTCAGCCATGACATAATATCTTGTTTGCCAAAAGGCTTTATTTTCGGTGCCTTTATGAAATAGGTTCTTGTTTATTTGTGCTAGTAGGTCTTCCTATGTGGAAAAAGAAAGCTGTACATAGATATTATCTTTATTTTCTAGACTTGTCGTCTAGTCTAGGGAGCGGAGACTAACATTTCGTCGATTGAGTTTTTCTACTTTTTTTGCGCCTTTGTAGAATTATCACACACTTTGACTCACAATTCTTTTCTGTGTTATATAATTCGCTGCTCTTTAGACCAAAAAACATCCGGCATTATTATTGTTTAATCAATGAGGTCAACAAATTAAACGGTGGTAAGTATAGGTACTATTTACCTAGATCTGCTTTACATTCTTATTGTCCATATGAAGTTTTATTAATAAATCCCTGTGCCTGGCCAAAAAGGCTCTTATTTCGGCAATAATGATGCGATATCTAAAAAAATATTACCGTAGCGCTGTACAAGCATATTAAACATTTTAGAGCTGACACGTCCCGTTAATAAATTTACAGTGTAATGTGTCTAGCAAACCTCACGAAAACAGTCGCACTACATGTAATATTTTAAAAGCCACACATAATCAGCACAAAGGATCTATTTGTAACCAATATATTGGGAGAAACCTATATCTCTGTAACATCCCATTAAAAATACTTGTGCGGGAGTTATACAGACAGGCCAGTGAACAATCGTACGCATAAGCTGAAGTGTCTACGAGGTTGCGGGGTGTATTATGTCCTATGATTCACGTTACATTCATCATCCGTTGAAATAGTCTATGAAAATATGGCGAAATATTCTGACCAATAGCAGTCAAGTAATAAATACATCAGTTCACACTTCATTGTAGTATAATAACCACCCACGGCGATGTTTATGGTTGTATGTCACGTGCTACATCTACTACAACATTTTACGACTACATAATGCTATAGCTAATTCTCCCACTTATAGAAATGTTTAGTCAACTAATTAACTTCGTATTTTAATTGAATGGATTAAAGTTATTTGTGAATTACTAATATCACTAACGCTATTTCATAAAATTTACAAGTTTAAAAAACACCTTTTAACTTCTGACGAGGAAAATGTATAGCGAAGATTTTACCGGAAAATATGTTTAAACAACATATATTATTTTCCTGTAAAATCTTCGCTATCTACAGAGCGCGTTAAAATTGTATCTAAGTTTCAGATAATACTCTTAATTGGCCTTCTTTCATTATCTGTCAACTATCTGTATCCTGGCTGTAAGTTTTCTTAAGAAATAAAATAAAAAAAAATTGGTTGCCTGTAAAGTCGGTATACGGGCGAAAGTTTTACGTGACAACGACTTTGAGTGGTAAAATAATTTTAATGTGAATATTCATTCGTATAGTAGGAAGAAGGATGAAACTGTGCTCGAGTGGAAGGGACGCGTGCCTTTCACTTTTTATGTCTGTCTCTCTCGCTCTTAGGCAGGCTAACCATGCCCGAGTGGAAGGGACGCGTGCCTCTCACTCGCTCTCATTGTGAGCGCATAACGTGAGCGGAGCGTAACGCAGTTTCTTGAAGTGTCACCCGGCAAACCAATTTATAAGACGTTGTCACGTCAATAAAATAATTTTAAACTGTATCAGATTAAAAAAACATCAATAAAACTAAAAGGACACTGCATGTTGTCCTTAGTAATATAAGGTTTTACTTGTACGTAGTTAATGCAAAATATATAAATAGGTCACATTATATGTAGCGTCGAAGTTCTTACTTAATTATCGAAGCATTTTGAGATCATATTCAGATTATCGGACTGAACAATTAAACATCCCGATGGCTGGTAGAATGTGGTTGGTATTTAAAACTCAAAATCCGATAAAGAGCTTTTGTTTACAGAGCACAGAATTGCCGCAAAACGGCTAAGTTTAGGAACTGTAGAATTAATCAAATCCGTGGCGCCAAAAGTGCGTTGTACGAATAACTTCTGAGGCGGACCCACCGTCACTTGCCATAAGTCATTTGCGACACAGTGCGAATAAACGGTGACATACTTACTTTGAATAAATACCGCGTATAGCAACGGGTGCCGCGCCTAGGCGCCTCTGTGTTCTATGCTTTTGTTATATTCCTGACAGTCATATGTCAAACAAGCTTTCAAACAAATAACATTTAGTTAATCTTCTATGAAACGGCGAGAAACACGTCCGGAAGGTTTTGTTTACTTTAACTAATTGTCTTTTGATTTATAGATCAATAAACATTTCTAACAAAGTTAGTAAGGTGATAGAAGGGTTCAAAACGAGTAAATTTGTTTCCTTAGATCTGATCTCTCTCTTCGTATTTTATCAGATTTCAAGTATCTAGGAAACCGAGCTGTTAGTAGATAAATAAAACTAAGTTTTCCTTTAATATAATTAACATACAGTTGGACTTTGTTACCTGTGGCGTTGTGAGAGGACTTACATGTATTAATTTTTCTTACAAAGGTTGTCCTAAACTAAATGCAGCGAGATCCATGGGTCTAAATGGAGAGACTTCTGCATTTAGACCTTTGCTGCAGTGTTCCAAAGTATAACAGACGCCAGCACATCAAGTTACCCCAATGTGTCAAATTTTCCCAATTGAATATGAACCTTATTCCGTTTGCCATAAAGTTGAAAAACGATCATAGAAATTTGATACATTGGGGTAACTTGATGTGCCATGATAACCTACCTTGTGTAAAGAAAAAGCTTAAATTAAAAAGTAAAAAAGAGGCTCGTTGAAGCAGGAATGCAGAACATTGCACTTTAACCTAAGTGAAAACTTTTTTTTCATTTTTTTTTCATTTTAAATTTAGAAGGATAAAAGTGAAACAAAGAACGTGTCCATGTATTGTTCATCCCTGCTTCTTTGAGGTTTTTATCATTGACACTTTAATTTTCTTATTTTACTTATTAAATGAAATCCACAACATTTCTTAAAATATTTTTTTGAAATGGTTACTACTAAGTGTGACATCTGCAGTAAAAATAGATTATAATAATTTCGGCGTCGTCGTAATGGTAACACGCTTAATTGTGCTTTCGTTACAAAGTGTGTATTAAAAATAACCTTTTATAACTTCTGTCCGTCTGCCGTCCATACTGATACCACGCGTTCTGTACGAAATTCTTCATACCAAGCATTTCAATTTTTCGTAGGTTTTATCCAAATTTTTACCGTTTTTAGGGTAGCCCCCCTATATGTAAAGTGGGAAGTGTTTTATTTTTAATTTCAACCCTAACGTGTGATATATTGTTGGAAAGGTATTTAAAAATGAATAGGGGTTTACTGAAATATTTTTTTGATAATGTCAATAATTTCGGAAATAATCGCTACAAAAGTAAAAAACAATGTCCCCCCCCCCTCTAACTTTTGAACCATAAGTTTAGAAAATATGAAAAAAATCTGAAATGTAGAACTTTATAATGACTTTCTAGGAAAATTATTTTGAACTTGGATGGAAACAACAGTTTTTGTACAAAAAAGACAAAAAGTTGTACATAATAATTTCTGGACTAAGTTTGTATTATAATCGTAGCAAGCATTTTGAACACTTATTGTGACGGACGGGAAACTACGGAACCCTACACTGAGCGTGGCCCGACACGCTTTTGGCCGGTTTTTTTTCTGATGTTATTTTTACTTAAAGCAAGTTTGAAAATGCCCTGACCGACGACGCACGTACCTACGTACCTACCATTCTCGTTCTATACTCTATAATCGGATTTGCTTACGGGGGATGGAATTACATTGTACTGCATTCAGGTCTAAAATTTAGGTTGGGAGATACTATATTCTAACCCGATATCTATCTATATCTACATAAATACAAATGAATGAATGGGCTAAAGTGGTATCTGGTGAATCCTTTTTTTGTTTGTACTTTTGTTTGTTTTTGAATAGTCCGCTAGTAGGTAACAAAGTACAGTCGCCAGCACATCAAGTTACCCCCATGTGTCAAATTTCTTTGATCGTTTCTCAACTTTATGTCCAACAGAATAAGGTTCATATTCAACTGGAAAAATTTGACACATTGGAGTAACTTGATGTGCTGGCGTCTGTACATACATTAGAGAAAGAAAAAAAGTGGGAAAGAAAAGAAAAGCGTGTCGTCTTAGAGAACTGTGTAAGAATTCTGTAATTTCTGCCTACCCCAATGGGAAAGGCGTTTATGTATGTCCATATGTAAAAAAATAAAGATATGTCGATCAGTTGATCGACATACCATACCATATGACTACTTACCTATTTCATAAGCTTGTGGTATTATGTCCACGAAGTCTATTATGTCTATTTATCTCAATATCGAAGGAATACGAGACAGTTCCTATTATTATGTTATTTTTGGTAATTTGAAAATTGAAAATATTTCTACGGACATCAATGTCTGAAAATAAATGATTATTATTATTATTATTATTAGTAGGTAAATCCTCAGTGTATGCATATCTTTACTGTGGGAGATAAAACTGAAGGGCATTATGCATGTCAAAAGTTCAAAACTGATACTTGTCCAAATTGCCCTAAATGTCAAGGTAGTATGTATCTAGTTCGAAGCCAGTACATAACGTGGCTTGTGCCACATTTGGCTATTTTCCAGCAGACTATATTATGTAGCGGTGACGTGACCGATCCGGCGCCGGTCCGGGATTTAATGACAAACCTACGGAACTCACTGTTAGGTAATTTAATCGGTGGGTTGAGATACTGGTATGTACTTTCAATATAAGCTATGTAAGAACTTAGTTATCTTGGCTTGCGAAATGTTTTATTTATTATTATTAAAATGCGACTAACGAAAGATACATATTTATAAGGCAGATGTAAGACGAAACCCCGGGCGGTGACACCCTTGAAGGACATACCATAGACCTTATTAGAGGTACTTAAGAAAATTCTAACTCTGGTGCGTAGGACTCGCAACCGGCATGTGTATCAACATGTATGAATGTAAACGAAACAAAAGAAGTTTGTAAGAATCGTAGCAGAAAAAGGCGTGAGTTTATGTATGTATTGTATTGAAAACTTGTGCTAACCCCACTGAGAGCATTAACCTCCCTACTCTATATAAAGCTACCAATAAAGAATCACTTCTTTCTTACAGATGAATTCCATCTTACCCCTTTACCTCCGTCTAGGCTTACCAAAGAATCGGTTTCGGAGTTGTAGCCACGCGTTCATGTTACTGTTGATGTCATAAACCAAAAAATATATAATAATTTTATACATTTATTAATTCATTAATTCTTTCATTTAGAAGACTCTAAATGAGCTGTCATTTAGAGTTTTCTAAATAAAAGAATTAATGAATTAATAAAAACTTTTAAAAGGCAAAACGGCAAACTTCGTTCTATCTTTGTTTAAAAAAATATAGTTTACGTTCTATATTCTTAGAGCTACTGAATATATACGAGTACACACAAAATTTGATAAGGATCGGTCAAGCCGTCTCGGAGGAGATTTGTAACAAACACTGTGACGCAACAATTTTTTATTTTAGATTAGGATAATGGTTTAGTGTAAAATTCGGTTAACCATAAAACTACAATGTTATCGGCGTCAGGTGCGGACCCTTAAGTCTGAGTTTACATTTTCAACTTTACTCCGCGCGTTCATGCTTGGACCACTGAACTATAACTTTATGTTATTTTATCATTTGAGTTCACAAATGACCGGACGCTGAAACTTTCCAAAACTAATTTTTAGATTACTTTCGCGCAAGTTACTATCTAGTTTGAAGCTTAAGCTGAGCATGGTTTTCATTGAAGAATGTCTTGTGGTTTTAAAGAATTACAGAACCCATTGGGTCATGATTTTGGCCTATCGGTCATATTACATGTGGCAGGTGTGTTTTGCCCAATTCCATTTCAGCGTGGCATCTATACAAGTGACTTCAGTTATGAAGGATCGGTTGATCAAATACGTAATTCTGTCAGATAATTCCATCACGAGAATAATTCGTTTCATAGGTAGACCTCTGTTTGTTTTTTATACTATTGGAGTAGGTATCTTAAACAAGTATTAGGTATAACACCATGCAGTTTTCTTAACAATGTTTCATCTGTATGTAATAGTGTTAAGAAAACTGTATGTGTGATAATGTCTCTTCCATCCTGTGATGGAAGAGGCTTTATCAAACATTCGAACACAAGAGTTTTCTTTAGCTTCCAGAGTCTGAATTTATCGTCGGCCTTCCCTAATTCCCAAATTTTACCTAATGTTCTTTTTACTCTAAACGGCATAACATTATGATTTCTCTCCAAAATAATGTGAATTTTAACTAAATAAATTTTATACTTTTGATAGAAAGTCTGAAAGGATGAAATGATGATTTTTAATGGTTCTTAACAGTTTTAGGCAAAAATAACATCAGAAAAAACGTAAAAATTGAATTTTTGACTCTTGAGGTTGTAATGTTGTCTTTACATTGTGATTTTACTTACATTTTTGTACATTGTTTAACCTGAAATTTTAAAGCATTCACCCTCCCTAGGTAGCTACATGCATTACTTGGAGGCAAAGCATACCTTTTTGTCTTATATTATCATATTTATTATTTAAGTTTTTCTATAAATTATGTTTGTTTACATTCGTAATATTATGTCAGCTAGTGACAGGTCTTCGTTTGGATCTGAAAGGCTTAGCAAGTCATATTAGCTGCGAGTCTAATAGTTATGGCCCCTCTGTCCTCCGGCCCTCTAAACTGACGTCCTCTGCCTCCTCTGCAGAAGTCTGAAGCCTAACGTCCCTCGGCCATTACTAGAGCCGAGAGGACCACCTCTGACGGCCTCCTCCTCCGCTGCTGAAGACTCAAGCCTGACGTCCCTCGGCCATTCCTAGAGCCGAGAGGACCTCCTCTGACGGACTCCTTCTCCTGACGGCCTCCTCCTGAGCTGCTGAAGACTGAAGCCTGACGTCCCTCGACTACCCTACAGCAGAGAGTGACACCTTTGACGGCCTCCACCTCCTCTACTGAAGACCGAAGCCTGATGCCCCTCAGCCACATCTACTGCTGAGAGAGGGCCACCTTTTCTTCATTTCATATTAATTTCATCTTTCATTCATCAGTTTTCCTCTCTTCTTTACCCTAGCTCCACTAGGTAGGCTTGATATTAATAAATTCTTATTTATTCCCTCTAATCTTTTCCTACAACAGTGCTCTCCTCCTAGGTAGGTAGGTACTGTTACGTTACAGTTTGGCGCCCAATATTTAACTAACCCACCCCTCTTTTTATTTCAGACGTTCTTCACTTTTCTCAAAATTCTAAAACACACTTCCATCAAGTGAGTATTATTTGGTAAACATTTGGTAAATATATCTTTTCTTCACCCATCTTAACTTTTGCTCAATTTTTTTCACCTCCCACACACATTCTTCGTTATCGAAAGATAATCGGCACCCTATCGGCCTCTTGGATGTGTTAACCCACTTGTGGGCACTACCAAGGTTGGAGATAGGTCACTCTACGAACGGCTATTGGAGAATATCCCGTAGTCGTTTTACTATACATCACTACACTACATCCCCACACACTTGCACTCCACAAGTTTACCCCAGTGGTATTCACACCGAATGACCGCTTGATGTGCTAATCCATTCGTGGACACTCCCAAGTTGGTTGTTGGGACACTTCACAACAGACACAGGACAATATCCTGTGGATGTTATCATTGCATTTATTTATTTATTATATTCTCACTGTAATAATTGAGTAAAATTTAATTTTGGTTTTACTTGATATTTACTTGTCACGCGTTGCCAAGTAACGGTTATGTCCCATGGAGATCTAATCTTCTTGTATTAGAAAAAAGTTTCATATCTAACTTTGTGGTGGCGAAAACCGGTACTAAATTTTTAAACTCTTAAATCTCTTAATTAAAACTTACCAATCATGGATAAACTAATAAAATACTCTTTACTAAACAAACCGGAATTAGAATATGAGGTGACTATTAGAGCTGAAAAACAGTTTAATTTGTTATAAATATTTTTACTAATAACTTGTAAAAACCATTTAGATTTATTTCATACTTCACAAGGTTAAACCCTCCCAAAAACTCTTGGCTTAAGTTATTTCCCTCTTTTTATTTCTTTATTTTTTTTTTATAGAGCGGTACACAACTCTCTAAATAAGCCATTGTGTCGAGCGGTCTGACAACTCGAAAAATAAGCCCTTTGTCTTCCTTTTTCTTTTAACTTGTAAATATCTTTATCCTTGAACTTCTCTTTCCTTGACTTCGAGCTTGAACTACTCGTTACTTGTCTTAAACACTTTAAAGCTTAAATAAAGCTTTCTCTTAAGCACTTATGCTTTTAATCCTTGGCTGCTTTTCTTAAGCAGAAAAACCTGTAAATAATTTATTTTATTTTTTTCGGGTCTTAGAACAGGTGCGGATTACGACACCTAAATTAAATAAATAAGCCTTCGTAAAACTTAAAAAATAATTCCTTGTGGAGTATGCGTCATCGATTGTGAACCATATCCCCTAAAGTATGCTGGTGATGTATGATTGAGGAAGTATGAATAGAAGGTTGATGTAAGGTGTATGAAAGAGCAAGGTCTTATTTAAAACCTCTAAATTTTGCATGTTAGTAATTTTCTGGGTTATGGGGAATCTTAGTATTAATTTCTTTAACTTACTTCTACCACTGTAAATACTCATTTAACTTACTTTTTTTTTTTTTAAATGATTTATTGCTCTTTTACTCTAAAAAAAAATTTTTTCATTGTATTCAAAAATTTTCCGGGGTTTTCGGGGTATTGTAATGTTGTCTTTACATTGTGATTTTACTTACATTTTTGTACATTGTTTAACCTGAAATTTTAAAGCATTCACCCTCCCTAGGTAGCTACATGCATTACTTGGAGGCAAAGCATACCTTTTTGTCTTATATTATCATATTTATTATTTAAGTTTTTCTATAAATTATGTTTGTTTACATTCGTAATATTATGTCAGCTAGTGACAGGTCTTCGTTTGGATCTGAAAGGCTTAGCAAGTCATATTAGCTGCGAGTCTAATAGTTATGGCCCCTCTGTCCTCCGGCCCTCTAAACTGACGTCCTCTGCCTCCTCTGCAGAAGTCTGAAGCCTAACGTCCCTCGGCCATTACTAGAGCCGAGAGGACCACCTCTGACGGCCTCCTCCTCCGCTGCTGAAGACTCAAGCCTGACGTCCCTCGGCCATTCCTAGAGCCGAGAGGACCTCCTCTGACGGACTCCTTCTCCTGACGGCCTCCTCCTGAGCTGCTGAAGACTGAAGCCTGACGTCCCTCGACTACCCTACAGCAGAGAGTGACACCTTTGACGGCCTCCACCTCCTCTACTGAAGACCGAAGCCTGATGCCCCTCAGCCACATCTACTGCTGAGAGAGGGCCACCTTTTCTTCATTTCATATTAATTTCATCTTTCATTCATCAGTTTTCCTCTCTTCTTTACCCTAGCTCCACTAGGTAGGCTTGATATTAATAAATTCTTATTTATTCCCTCTAATCTTTTCCTACAACAGTGCTCTCCTCCTAGGTAGGTAGGTACTGTTACGTTACAAGGTCCAGAATCATGTACAGAATTAATGGTATCAAGTAATTGCGACAATATCTTTTCACCATGTACGTACTCTTATTATGTACCTATGTTTGTACAATGTACATATATTTTATTATTATGGACGTAGCAATTTTCGCTTTAGACAATGAATGCAATGCAAAAAAATTGAAGCCGGAGGAAGGGTGGCGTGGGTGGAATGGAGAAAATGTGAGGTGGGTTCTGAGCATGCAGCATTTGAGGTAAATAGCTTTTAGCTACTACATAAATGGGTCCGCTGACGAACTTTACCATTTAAAATTCTTGGCCGGATCCATATAAGACTTCTACACTACACTACAGTCGATACATTGTTATCGGGTAAACGATGTGTAATGTGTGAATGGATTGGCGTATCTATGTTTCTAGTTATTAGATATCAATTGAAATCAAGTCAGTCTAGGTGTATCAGTATTCTTGCCATGTTTTCTGTCCGGTCGGATGTATACAGATTTGTATTGACCCTGTCATATTTGTCAATGCGGTCACCATGCGTTCAGAACATAATCCTGGACTTTCCAGCTCTTAATTTACGTCGGTTTCTCTTAATTATTTTAAGTTTACTTTTAAATCATGATTACTATTCAACCCAATAAAAATTTAAATTAAAGAATAAGATAAGTAAGGTATTAAAGGAATAATCACACTGGGTTAGATAAGAATGATGGTTTTTCAATACAGCTTTGTAAAAATCGTCGAATACGTTTAAGGCTTGGACCAGACTCATCAGTAAAAGTACTAAACTTATGGTGTATGTGCGTCGATGGCCCTTCGACACTTTACCGTACCCACCCAGACAGCTGTTGTACGACAACTATCGATCCGACCTAATGTGAAACAGCACAAGTCGACAGCTGGTCGACGATGAATCTGTCTTTCCTAACTTATGTAAGGTTTACATCGAAAAAATATCGGCGACGGTCTGCAGTGTCGTCGACGACGGAGGCTGTCTCAAATTGAAACTTACTTATGTTGAGTGTTTCAGCGCATCGCGTCTACATTATCTATGTAGATTGTGTCTGTGGTATCGTATCGTTCATGCTGAAAACCACTTTGCAATATTATTTTGTTTATTTACTTTGTTATATTGTAATAGGTTTACTTACAGAGAAGTATGAATGGGTAAGGTAGGTACCAAAATATAATAACAGGAATTAGGAATATAGTAGCAGTTATTTCCAGAATTTGGTGGCTGACGTGGAGCGGTAAATACTTGAGTAGGTATAAATCTTCTTCTTATCGTGTGGTTAGTGACTAACCTGGTGTCAGAGTTTTAATGCCGCCCATGGGCCTCTGACTTGGCATCACATGCCGTCGAGACATATATCTCTCAGGCATGCCGGTTTCCTCACGATGTTTTCCTTCACCGATTTTGATGCAAGTGATAATTATACAATACGCACATGAATCCGAAAAGTCAGAGGTGCGTGCCTTGGGTTCGAACTCGAGACCTATGAATTGACAATCCACCGGCCACACCACTAGGCTATCACTGCTAAAAAAAAGGTATAAATCTAAATGTAATAGACAAGACCAATTTTATTTAAATTTTATGAGTAGGTATATTAGACAGTAAATCTTATTATCTTTAGATTATCATTACATAATCCCGGAAATGATTTTTTTTGCAAAAACTTCAAATGAATTCTATTTTACAAATCGAGGGTTAGAAATCTTTGTTTCTATACGCTCTTTGTATCTACAATATTAGTATTTTGTTACTGCAAGCAACGTGCAAATAAATATAAACGAAATAATCGCTGTCTAACCATTGTTTCATTTTCAGTAAATCTATTTGCACATTGTTTTTTTGTAATAGGTACCTATCGTAAACATACTTAATGTTTTGACTGATATGTTATGAATAGTTCTCTGTGATCTATCCGCGTTCCCGTTGCGATAAATATACGAATACACTGATTTAATATGGAAAATTACGCTGTTACGTTAGCCAGGCGTGTGTTAGATACATAAAGAACTTTGACACCCCATCTCCTAATAAAGTTATATAATTTCACGCCAATAAACAAACCTTCACTAATTAGACGCTTAAATTAGTGTTTTGTGTATTTATGGCGGAGGGCTGAGTTTCACTCAATGAAAATCACTCTACCTAATTGACCTCCTAAAAGGGATTTCCCAAACTTGGGACAAAACTCTCTTTGTCCTTTCAATGGGTGTTTATAGCGCTGAGGGTGATGAAGTTTCCTTTTTAAACCAACAGGGTAAAAATAATGAGTAAATACATTTAGTTAATAAGTTCGGCTGCCCCGAGGGACACTCGGACAGGTAAAGTGCTGAACTAACACCGGAAAAAATTATATCTTGGACTTAGAGTGAATATTGATCGCGTGCCGGTCGCGAGTGGCAAGAACAAAGAGCGGACGGCTATAATGTGCGGCCCACGCTCGCTTGCGGCCGTCACCCAGTGGCCAACGACTGCCTGCCTAGCCCAAACACGTCGCTTATCCTAGCGTTTAGGTATATGAAACATGTTAGCACCACATCATTTAATTGGGAGATTGATATTAGGTACTCAGTTCTTAGTTAGTGAATCGGTCGTATCTCTAAAACTATTTACAAGTTGAAGTTTTAGTTTAAAAAGATTTATTATTAGGTACAGTTACAATAAATGATTACGAAGTAAGGAACTTTTTCCAAATGGAATGTTCTGAGACAATGCTAGGTAAGTCATAAAATTGATTGCCAATAATTTACGGCTAGATCCTAAGAGGTAAAACAGACGGCCCGGTGCACCAGTCGAACTGTTTCGAACTCATTAAACCGTCATTATAATGTACGCGACGTGGTTGTTGCCGATTGACGCGGCTTTGTAACTAATGTTTATGTAGGTTATACATTAGTTACAAAGCCGCGTCAATAATAAAGATTAGAGGTTTGATAATGAGTTTTATCACATTCGTATTAATGTTAGCGATCTGAACTACTTACTGAAAATGAAAAAAAATGAAATGAAATGAAATAAATGAAATACTGATGAACCTGCAAACCTGAGCGTTTTTATTATAAGATAAACTGTATTGTTAATAGCAAAATAAAGACTTACCCGCAGTACTTGTAGTAGAACTCAATCAATCAATCAAGTCAGTATATCGCATTCCACTGTTGGCCGTAGGTTTTCAAGAAATCCCCAAGCCCAAACCAAACTATCAATGGACAGTGGACACCGACAGGAGAACAGATGGGCTTTGGGTCCGTTTGTCATCTGTTCATGACGGTTAGGATGCACTCATTGAATACCATACACTTCAAACATTGCAGTGTAGGCCAAGAGAAGATTTTAGGTCAGGTTTCCCAAATACTATCTTACTCAGCTGTCCTTTTCTGTAAAAAATATTCCGAGTTTATTAAATTAATTTATATTAGAACTTTGGGAGACTTAGAGCGAAATACAAGGGTCATTAAGTGCTCTCTTACTTTCTCCCGCAGCTTCCTGTCACTATATGTAGGCTCTGCATTGTTGCTGTTTAATATTTATTATCATTTTTGAAGTACACCTTATATAGATTATCAAATGATAATAATATGACACGTTAATAGATAACGCATTAGCTATATTTATTGCAAGTTAGTACATGTTTTCGTAATTACTTATTATTATGTAGGCGCGTTAGATTCTAAGTTCTAGGTACAATACTAACATTAAGTTTAGAAACACTTTCACGACTTATAACATCGTAGGTAAAGTTAATAGGCAGGTACCTATGGTTAAATGAAAAAGATAGAATTCATTCTGGACGTCCGCAAATTGGAAACTAAGCCTGAATCATCATCATCATCTGCAGTGCTATTCTGTAAATAGTAAATCACTTCGAAAGTAATTTCGCAAATCATCTCGAAAGTCATACTTACTTCGCTTCTCATGTCACCTGTACAAGTTTCGGTATTCACATGTCAACGTCAAAATACTTACCCGTTTTAGTTCATCTCACTTTGGTCATCACTTGGTGGCGCCAGTGTCGAAAGAACATTTAAGAATACGATATTTTAATTTCACATGATTTCACTGCAAATTCAGAAGTGATTGCGCAAATAAACTTTTCAGAATAGCACTTCTGCATCTTAAAAAACGAATGAATATTATCTAATAGGATCTACAAAGGTCCTGCAGCCTGCGTAGCATGAACACCGAAGAAACGGTCTTTGTCGTGTCTCGGAAGAAAAGAAATTAAGTGTTCATGCTACGCGGGCAGGTATATTGAAAGAAATTTGACAGATTGAGGTTCCTATCTATATAATCTGTCACTTTGCCGATTCGTCTGTAGACAAAGGCCGTTTTTTCGGTGTTCAATGTGTTCATGCTACGCAGGCAGCTGTCATTAGCATCATTACAAGCCCATCAGGCTGCCACTCACACCGCTACAGTCATATAAAGCTGTCGATAGCTCTGTCGCATGCACAAGCACACCACTGTTTATCATAAACCACGTTTGTATTGTAAGGGACCGTCATTTTAACCGTTACCATTAATTCTGTTTCGGTTAACCGTAACGAATAATACTGCTACGATTAATCGTTTTAGGAGACTAATATTCAGGTACGTGGAACAGTAATTTACACGAACGTTACGTTTTACTGCAAGTATTAAAGTTGAGTCGATTCTCAACGACTCTGGAAGGACTATAAACGGCGCGCAACTTATTGAGTGCTTTTGCAGATCTATAATATTTTCAATGTCTGAAAACTATTACCTACTCAATCAAGTTATTAAAACTTATTTTGAGAGATGATTGTCCCATTTATTTATTTATTGCATTAATGTCGTTTACAAGGTCTTTTTACAAAATACCGTGACGTACCTACATGAACCAAGCTAGGGAACCGTAACATTATATGTAAGCAGGTATCTTAATTATAATTGCATGCATTATAATGCAAAGTTATTTAGAAATTTATTATAACACATATTAACACATTTTTATTTCTGTCCCTTGAAATAAAAGCACATTTGGGGGAGGAGCTAGGATTTGTGAATACACTTTTCGCATATTATAATAGAGGATTGAGGACGTAGACGTGCGTATCATTTTTCATAACACTTTTTTTCAAACATGATTTAAAGACGTCAAAGTAGCCACTAGTATTTTTTTTTAGCACCTGCTTTCCAATTCACTTTGGACATTGGCAGAATAGTCGACATCGGCTTTGTTGAAACAGAATAATCGCTCCAAAAGACAACAAAAAACAAAAAATAAAGAAATTGACATTAAAGTATACAATATTTATTATACAGTGTTGTTGGTGACTATTAATGAGTTCATCAAACAAGCTCTAATACCGTTAATTGCCGATGAGTGCTGAGAGAGGGCATTCTCGTTAGTATTTCACACGGAGACGGGTGCCAAATAGCTGTATATACGTTATCATCAGGGATTTTTAAAAGTATTCGATTGAGGTACATTATGTTAATTTCGTGTAAACTGTACCTATTTAAATGAGATTTATTTTTATCTCTCATTATATAAACAACCTGATCGCTCTCTTCATTTGTGAGCAAAATTATCATTGACACACTTTCGTAGATGCAGAAATTTAGCATTTTAATACGTTTATCAATATGTTTGATGAAAACACGAAACAAAATCTCCGTAAATAAAGCTAGCGTCATGAGAGTTTTCGATTACCGACTCCAAATTGATACGAGTGGGTGAGATCATTGTTTGCATGGGATGTGGTTTAAATAAATACGTTTTTGAGGAACACAGAATACTCTAATCGTTAATGACTTAGGTTTGGTCCTTAAGACTCCGTACCAACGCTTTTTCAATGACGACGATGCGTTTTATAACCGCTTCCTTTTTCCTGTACTTTCAAAAGTGAAGTGAAGGTTTCAAAATGGATCAGCTATGATGTTTGCATCACATAGGAATAATCTTCTTCTTATCGTGTGGTTAGTAACTAACCTGGTGTCAGAGTTTTAATGCCGCCCATGGGCCTCTGACTTGGCATCACATGCCGTCGAGAAATATCTCTCAGGCATGCCGGTTTCCTCACGATGTTTTCCTTCACCGTTTTTGAAGCAAGTGATAATTATACAATGCGCACATGAATCCGAAAAGTCAGAGGTGCGTGCCTTGGGTCCGAACTCGAGACCTATGATTTGGCAATCCACCGGTCACACCACTAGGCTATCACTGCTGTATAGGAATAATAATAATCATAGATTGACAGACAAAACAAACACTCAACTTCTGAGGTGATCCGGAGAAAAACAGTATGTGCTTTAGAACTACGGAATATGTATTATATCACACGATTAACGATACAACTACTTCAGTAGGAATTATAGACTTATGCGAATTTCAGTTCTATGATAACCTTGTTCAAACACAGAATATAACTAGTTACGTGTTGCAAACACAAACTGGAGCGCATTTAACGTTCCCGTTATAGTTTATTTCGATATGCATATCAGAAAATCATTTCCACCCATGCATTAGAAAATACCACATCTTCCTCGCTTCGCGGGGATTGTGTGTCATCTCTTTGGAAATTCATCTTTAGATTTACTTGAGCATTAGATTTCTACTATATTCGGTGCAGTACGAGTGCCTACTCATGCTATGTGTTTGCAAATTCAACGACCACGACCAAGCATTTGCGCGGCGCTCAGCTGGTGGGTACACATTATAGATACACAGTTTTAGATATTGAGTTGATAACGCAGGATTGCTTGTTAGTGAACAGTCAAGCGATTTGTTATCACACCATTAACAACTGATAACAGAGTAATCTTAGTACACAACTAATTAATCGAAGGGATTATTCCGCGCAAGTGTTATTTGTCCATGTCCAATGATGATTGATTAATGGTTATGAACAGTAAATGTTATCATGATTTTTTTTATTGCTTAACTTTTGTGATGCCGGAAACGTGGATCCACGCGAGACACAATTGCTTTTTAATTATTGTTATTATTTCATCAGCATCTTTAACAATTGTAGTAATATAAGTAGTATATACATAAATGATATAAGATTCGTCTCTTAAAAACGGAGTGAAGTTTCGGTGGATAAAATACCATCGAGGTAGTTTGATCCCCTCAGACGTCGCGTCGGCAATCTAATAAATATCCCCAAGAGTGGATTTTATAATAAGACGTATATCTTTGCTGATGATAAGTTGGAGGTACACACATAGTGCAAGTGACACAACATGGGAGTTACAAGGGGAGAGAACTTCCACCTAATTAGTTTTATTAAAGGAAGGCCTCGCTCTACAAGCCAAGGTAGTATTTCTTCGTACCTATAGCTGGTAAGGTAAGATATTTGTTATTCGCTGGCGCCAGCCCCCGAGTCCGTGACCTATTTCAGAAAGCCTTCGGTGATGTTTCACTTCAGATACGAGTCGAGCCAAGCAATTTATTACCCCTTTTCCGCAACCGCTCGAGTTTGCCATCGCCAAACGATGATCTTTCACGTTTACTCATACAAAGTACCAATCTGTGGATCGCGTTCTCAACGCCTATCACGCTTCTTTAAATAACCTTTGTAGATGGAAAATAATGTAGGAAATACCGATCTCAAAGTTGCAAAGGGAATTTAAATATAGTTCCCATTTATTAATCAATTTATACTGAAATGTCGGGACACGTCAGCACGGTGTTGACATTTTGCGCTCTCCGCGGAAGGGGTGGCAATGGCACGGCCGGTTGCCGACATCTCGTCAATTTCAAGCGCTGCTCTACAATTTTATGCGCAGTTATAACTATAAAATAAATAAAATTGAATACACACAGTAAGCTTGAAAAGTTTTACGAGTGTAAACATCATAGGTATTTAAATAATATGAAACGTCAGAGGATCTTCCTAAAGAAGATTTATGAATTTTGTTATATTCACTGAAACTTTGGGTAGTTAAATGTATGTTGTATTTTTGAAGTGGGTACATTATTTTTGCATCGTTTTGCTATGAGCGATAGTGGAGTCGGCTGCGCCTGTTCACCCAGTTGGCAGGCCAGGCTGGCAGGTCACCAGCTCGTCGGCCCGGGGTGGCTTCACTTTGCTGACGGAGTATTTCTGTGGGAACACGTCACCGCTAAACTCTCTGCGGTTACGCTGCGGCATGCGTTGCATTACGGCCTCACATTTGGCCGCTGCGCTGATGCGTTCATTGCGTCATATGCGGCTGTCAGAACACTAATTAGACTCATGACTCGCATAGTAAGTAGGTGACGTAGTTGTATTATCTAGTTCAAAATTATTCGACTGTCTATCGCAGGTCTGTCTATCATGATTGTTGAGCAACTGACCAGTGATGTTCTACGATATTATATTCTCAATGTGGAAAGAAACGATTAAAGGCACATAAAGCAAAGTTTATATTCTTTAAATCAGCCTGCAGTTACGTGCCTAAAAGGCCCAGTAACCATATTAAACTGTACTGCTAATAGAGCAGTTGATTACTAATCTAAAATGTATCGTGGGACTGATCAAAGCTGAAAAATGTATGTAGATTCAAAAGCATTAATATCAAATTAGCCGATGTTGAGTTGCTAGGTTCATAACAAGTACATGAGTCACTGAACCCGAATTTATACGATACAAAAGCTGTGTTGAGCCAAGTGAGGCGGCACGAATATACAAGTATGAGTGATTATATTGAATAGTATATCAGTAACGTATCGTCACGCATTTCTTCAAACCGTCGACGACCAACCATCGTAAAAGAATAACCGTTTGCAATATTAATCATTAGGTAATGATAAATAGCTGTATGCCTAGGCAATGGTGATATAATAAAATATGTTCTATAATTAATATATAATCGTTGCGACATAAATATATAGGAGTACGAACGTAGATATACTGATTTTTCTTTAAGTATTCGTGAAAGTATAAAGAAAAGGGATTAACTGCTTACCTACTCTATTATCAATCAGCTTAGCGAGTCTTTTTGAGAAGATTAGTGTAAGTAAGCCACTTATATAATTTACCAAACATTTACCCATAGGTGGTTATAAGTCTACGTGAGGTGTCTATAATTCGATCGATTCCCGTCCAAAAACTTTAATGGGGCCATGAATTTCCTTTTCAAACAGTACGTAAAGACGAAATTCGTAAAACAGAGCGTCGTGACACTGAAAAGCGGCCACCACTTAATTTAACTTTCAAATACCCCTTTGAGCTGTGGCTTTATGAAAGGGAATTCCTTTTTCCGGGCGCGGTCCGTCACAAATGGAAAGCCACGATATCTCGAGCGGAAAACGTCCTACGGCTTGTCTCCCACGCGCGACGCCACACAAAGAAAACTATGCCAGCTTTTAAGAGCCGCATATAATTGGTGAAGCATTTAAATATATTACGGATATCTTTGTCTCTTTCTATTCTGATACTATCTCTTACAATCGAATTGAGGTGTCTATCTGTGATTAGTAAAGTATATTTTTTACTTAATAAATAAAATAAAATAAAATAAAAATAAAAATTCTACATGAAAGTAGAATAAATGCTGTAGAAATGCGTTCCTTGCGAAGTATGTGTGGTGTAACAATGAATGACAGATTGAGGAATGATGTGATAAAGCAACGTTGTGGTTTAAAAGAAGATGTAGTAACAAAAATTGAAAAGAGTATCTATGCTTAGATGGTTTGGTCACGTTGAAAGGATGGATGAAAGGCGACTAACGAAAGGTATTTACAAGGCAGATGTAAGTGGGAACGCCGGGAGGGGACGCCCTAGAAGGACATACATAGACCTTATTGGTGAGGTTCTTCGGAAAGGTCAGGTGCGTAGTACTCGCAACCGGCGTGTGTGTATGACAACATGTATGAATGTAAACGAAGCAAAAGTAAGTATGTAAGAATCGTAGCATATGGCGCTCTGTAGTTTCTGCCTACCCCCATGGGAAAAAGGCGTAAGTTTATGTATGTATGTATGTAAAAATGTTTTATTTCAGTTTAATAAGTCCATAAAAGTTGTTAGTAACAAGAATTTACTTATAACTAATGTTAGTAAAAGAACCCAGATTATATCATAAAAATAACACAGTAGGCTCACCGGTCTCGCAACACATGGAGTTCAGTGAACCTACTGAGCAGAACTGTGTCGGATCTCTCACCGATCATCCTCAAGACGCTGTTCGGGCTCCCCCGTACTCGTCGCACCACCGACGCAACTTTTTTGCGCTTATTTGCATAAAAGTCATCTACGTTGGCGTCCGCAAACATGCCGGATTCACTGTAATTTCGAGGGAGCCTAAACAGTGCCCTGAACACGTTATTATACTGGACGCGTAGGGCATTGTAGGTTATTTGTGTAAAGTTTGACCACAAGCCGCTCGTGTAGAATGTCTGGCAAAATGCTTTGAACATTGTTACTTTAACAGGAGCCGTACATCGAGCAAACCTGTGTGCCAACATAATATTACCACGCACCGACAATGCCCTGCGCTCCCTCTCTATGTCTGCTTCATCGCTTAGATTCTCAGTTACAATGTGTCCCAGATACTTAAACTGTGTAACACGGCCTAGAGGCACATTGTAAATGCCTAATGTAAATGTTTAAAAAAATATTTTTAATGTCTGTTTGTTTGTGGAAATCTCCAATACTGGACTGATTTTGAACAGGAACTTCACTAGTATATAGCCGGTCATAATTAAGGTTCCGCGAAATTCAATTAACTGTAATATTCCGCGCGGACGAAGTCGCGAGCAACAGCCAGCAAATATTTGAGAAAACTTAATGTGCCGAGTAATTACAATATGGACCGAATAGTTTTACAGAACGACTGAGCTTAGCTTCAACCTACTATTTCCTCTCTTGTGGGAGGCAAAGTCCAAAAAATAACGGCGCTAAATCGAGTTATAATGTCGCATGACGTCACTAGCCAGTACCTATAGTTTATGCTAGCTAATGACGTTACAAGCCCCCACTCCTCAACTTTAATGCGCTTAATCTAAGCAGTTTTCCATCAATTTGAAAAACAAAAAAACTAAGTGTCGAATATTTTCTTGTTATCTAGATGAGGGACTAAAAACTAATATGTCTCAAATAGCCCATTATAGTCCCAAGCGAAGTAGAGCTTGTGTTATGTGTACATAACAACTGATGTAAATACTTATATATTTTCTTCTAGTTTTTAGGGTTCCGTAGTCAACTAGGAACCCTTATAGTTTCGCCATGTCTATCTGTCCGTCCGTCCGTCCTCGCTTAATCTCTGTGACCGTTAGCACTAGAAAGCTGTTTGGTACCAATATGTGTACCAATCACGCCAACAAAGTGGTAAAATAAAAATTGGAAAAAAATGTTTTATTAGGGTAGCCACCCTATATGTAAAGTGGGAAGTGATTTTTTTTTTAATAACAACCCTAACGTGTGATATGTTGTTGGAAAGGTATTTAAAAATGAATAGGGGTTTACTAAAATCATTTTTTTGATAATGTCAATAATTTCGGAAATAATCGCTACAAAAGTAAAAAACAATGTGTCCTGCGTTCTGGTTCAAAAGTAAGAGGCCTCTAACTTTTGAACCATAAGTTTAGAAAATATGAAAAAAATCTGAAATGTAGAACTTTATAAGGACTTTCTAGGAAAATTATTTTGAACTTGGATGGAAACAACAGTTTTTGTACAAAAAAGACAAAAAGTTGTACAAAATAATTTCTGGACTAAGTTTGTAGTATAATCATATATGCAAGCATTTTGAACACTTATTGTGACGGACGGGAAACTACGGAACCCTACACTGAGCGTGGCCCGACAGGCTCTTGGCCGGTTTTTGTTATCTTCTTGCGCCTACCATGTTCTGTCTCTGCACCACCTTAAGATAGACTGGTAGAAAATACCTAACGCATTAAGTCCGCATTTGTACAGTGTCTTTTAAGCATAAAGTTTTGATAAATAAATAATTATATTTCTAAATACATACATATTATAAATAAATTTTACCCAGACACATACCAAATAATCGTGCTCATCACACAAACATTTGTCCTGGGAATCGAACCCACGACCTCCGGCATAGCTGTCAGGGCCACTAACCACTAGACTAGACCAACAGGCCAGTCAAAAATAATAGGATGATTAACAATGCAATTTAAATTAACCCAATTTTAATACATAAATGAAATCTTTATAATGTTTGTAAACATTTGCCAACCAAGTCCTGTTTTATTTAACTCTGCAGATGTTTAGCCGACTATTGTCTTAACGGAGCTTGGGAAGTCGTGTGACAAAGTTCTTGAATTTATATTCAACATCTACACGTTGCATTACTCCTGAGGGTACGATTTTCCTCAAGAAAGTTGACCGAACTTTGTGCAAGTGGTACCTAAAACATTCAGAAAAGACGTAATTTTTTCAAGTGGGGTTACTCTAATTTAGTTAAAGTTGCGGCAACTATATGAAGTTGTATGAGACGTAAAGCTTTGTGAAAGTGTATTTTGAAGTGTGTGACAGGAACAGCTTGAGCTGGCGGATTGCCAGGCGGAGTTAGCTTACTTCCGACGATACTTCCCTAATATTTCTTTCAAAACGCAGTCTCTAGTGCGCCAGTGACTTGTGAATATAAATTCAACCTTTATTGAGCTCCGGCTCAAATGAAAAAAAAAACCAATTACGTATTTCCGTTTTATTAAATACTAGCTGTACCCTACCACGCTTCGCTGTGGCACATTGTGATTGATTGTTTAAAAAAAAAAGAAAACAAAAATTAAAAACAATCCTTGATGCGGATCATGGTAAAATTTCAGCTCGATCGGTGCAGAACTTTTTGAGTTTTTGAAGCGTACACAAACCAACACAACATTTTTATATATTTAGATGTATATTTATTTAACGACTATCTTTTTTTTTTTTTTTTTTAGGGTTTTTACCTCAGTACTCCGTCATTTATGGACCGATTTTCAAAATTCTTTTTTCATTTGATAGGGTATACTAACAGATTGGTCCCATTTGTATCAAAACTCATATCTGATGAGGGATCTTCGAGGAATTGAGGGGACTCCTCAAAAAATATAGGCACACACTCACCGATTTTAACATTTTTAGTAACAAATCAAGCATTTTCATTTAGAAAGTATCATTTGGTGAAGAAAAACTGATGTAGAAGACAGGCAACGGAACTCTTCAACGCATAACAGCAAATTATTCGCGATTGCTATAGTCAGATATCTATGCTGAGCGTTTGTATTTCCACAACATAACATTACGCCATTCTATTTTAAAAGGGGCCGGCAGAGATGTACAGATTAATGTTTAGATAGAACTTCTTTGGCAATTGTTATCCAATTTCAATGATTCTTTCAAGTTTTGAAAGACTATCTTTACACACAAAGAAACTAAAAATTACAAAATAAAAACTTTTTTACAAAAAAAAACAACTGGCTTTGGTGGTTTTGTTATGTTCATTATTGGCCACCGACTTCCGAAACTGGAGTTATTTTTCACCTGTTAGTTTTTTTTTAAGAAGCCGGTTGTTTTGTTCACACTAGTTTGTGAGTATTGTTTTGTTCGTCGCCGTACTTTTTAATTGCTTGCTACTTCAATTTCCTACTGTTATTAAAACTTGTGGCATAATTACGTCGTTGTATTAAATGAAAACAGTTGTTTGAAACTATGGTATAGGTACTGTTGCAACTACGGATATCTATGTTTGCAACTTATTTCTATCACATGGCAAAGTAAACTAGATAGCCTGTTGTACTACCACTGAACAATTAAACAAATTGTTACCCGGGTGGGGTGACAAATATGTAGCTACTTTTATACGTGATTAACGGTAACTTTAACGCAAACTGTACTTGTTTATTTGTACATCTTCCAGTATCAGCAACTAAGTGATGCGTTCGTGTTTGATTTGAAACATTCAAAAATATTTATCCATTTGGTTATTTTATTCTAAACTTTTCATTTTACACCGCGGGAATATAAATAGTGATTCATTCGCGATAAAATTATATTTAGATTGCAGAAACTGATGTTATATGTATCAATGTGTATTTTATGCATATATTTATTTAAGGAGTATCCGGGGTATTGAATTGAAAACATTGAACGTAATGTTGAGAAATCGTTTGAGCCTAAAATAATTTTATTGTTTAGGGAAAGGATACGTCGAAAGATATTTATAAGAAGGAACGTTCAAATATCGCGTGTTACATAATGCAGGTCTATCGTGGGCCTAGTTTTGGATCGGTACCGCTTTAAAGGTCTTTGCTCGGGTTAGGCGGGAGAAGTGTAATTGGGTACGTGTAAGTGTACTTTCTCATAGACTCATAGTTTCGGCTATCGGCCAGGATTTGGGCCGCCTGATAAATGGCGATGGACCCGCTGTCTATCACACTGTATTTTATAACGTTAATGACAAACGGTAGTTCAACTAAGCCTGCTTCCTAAAATGTATCGAAGTAAACTAGTATTTAAATGTATGCCTGTGTAAGATAGAAAAGAAGAAGTTTTCCAACCAAACATCAAATGCACTAATAAAGCATCGGGTACAGTTACTCGGTAAATAAAATTACTCTATTGTATGTCTTTAAAAGCCTGGCATCAAACATCGTGAAAATTAGGAAACAGTAAAGTATTTGTAAGCAAACACAGCTGACGCTTTAGAGCCCTAACTCATTTACGTACTTAGTATCCGGCAAGTAATGAATGTATTGCCAGTAAATGTTTCTAATTTGAGTACATAAACGTGGTGTCGTGGTTTCAACGATAAATGTTAATTAATGTGACATAGAAGCGATTGAATGGATGTTACACGGTTCAAGCTCCCTTGACACACAATAGACACATTCTTACCTCTACCTACGTCATATATTCACTTTGTTTAATTAGAAAATAAACCGATTATGTTTTAGAAATAAACTATGGACCCTCATGGATTTGTGGGATTATACCCTATTTAAGAGTGAGAAAACCTTACGTTTTTAAAAATTAATATAATTCCAGGAGTGAAGAACCTTTTTAGGTCGATCGAAAAGAATAAAAACGTGTTAACCACACAGTGAAACAACACATATTTTTAACAGAAATGAAAATAAAAAAATGTTTCGTTGTTTATTGTGAAATGCCAAGAATTTAGTCCACTTAACATTTTCGGCATGCAAAGCACACTTCGTACTGTAAAAATACTTAGTTCACATATGTACGTGTGGAGTACCAACACTTGGAAACGAAGAAAGAAATGCAATTTTGAAGCCATGTTGAATGTTTGAAAAGTCTAAATGAGTGAGCTGATTCGAAGCATTGTTGGTTTTGCTTAAAACGTACCTACATTGTGTTGTATTGACAGACATCAATGCAGATTGCCTTGATCCTATAGTTAGAAACAAAAGAAAGAAAAATATTATTTGCTACAGACGTACGTCGTGTTTGCTGTAAGAAGAGAAAAAATCAAGATGATTGACTTTCAGACTAATTGAATCTGAGTTATAATTGATTACGTACAGGTAGTTCTGCTGTATCGATAGGAAGCTTTTGCTAGCTCGTCAATAAAACTCGATATTTTTATTGGTTTTACACCAACCACATAACTATTTTACCGACTCATGTTTTCAAAAGATTAATAATACGATAGAAAACTGAACTGAGATGTTTGAACGTAAACTAAGTAGAATAAGCATGTGAAGAACGAAGCAGTAGGCGGTCTGTTATAGTTTCTATAGTATAAGTACCCCCCGAAAAAAAAAGGCGTGGGTATTCTGAGATTTCGATAGTATACGTTTAGACTTCTTTTAAAATGTTTTATTAAGAAAGATTTATATAATAAATGTCTAAATTTATACGCCTATTTAACGCCAAACACGTTAGGATGTTTCCTTTAATGATAACACCATGCTTTGCACACCCCGTTTTTGTACTGTTTAAATCCTCATGCTTTGACAAGCAACATGAGGGCACCGTATCTCTATGAAATCCGTTCACCAAGCACGGTGTTTCCAGTTACCTGAAGTTTGCCTTACCTACAATATTCATTCCTTTTGAGACTAGTCCGCTAAACTAACAAGACCGGGTACAAACTTCACAGCACTAATCGAAATTACATGAGCAACGCAATTAAGGCGCCGCCCTATTCACAGTTCCGGACTATGTTTACATTAACTATTTCCTTTAGAAGCCGGCGCGGCCGTTGGAAAATGGCCGAATGAAAAGAAAAGCAAAAAATTGGTTCCGTTTTCCGCTTTTCCGTCCGGGGTTTGTGTACACGTCAATCTTCTCTTTCATTTTTGTGCCAAATCTCATAAATAATTCCAACTTTTAGATGCTGTAGAAGAATATATGTGTAAAACTTTTTAATAAATTCATTTCTTATAGATTGTGCCTGTCTAATGTGTGGAACCCAAATTAATAGCAAAGGTTTGTTCTCATTTGCCTAACGACCTATTCGAAGCCCATCAAACACCATGACACTTAATTAACGATTGATTGGCTGTAGCGTGGCCTTATTTAGGTTAAATTCCGTACCATGAGCACCATGGTAAATTTTCACCATCCAGTCAGGTTGAACACATCGAATTAATGTAGAGATTCCCATAAATCATTCCAATGAATGATCGAAAAGGATATTGCTCTAATCATAAAGCTTTGTTGAATAATAAGTTATTCCAGTGTAAATAAGTGTAATTAAATAAATATATTCTATTAACTATATGCCTATATTTTATTATCATTCCTTTAATCGCTTCGACCGGACTGACGTGCACTGACATATATAGGGTGACTGGTAATGAGTGACCGATACTTAAACACGTGATTGTATTCATGATTTCAATAAGCTTTTATTAACACAATAATTTATAACACAATAAAATAACAAAAACGCTGTTAGAAATTCTAATTAGGCAAAATCTACTAGTAGTAGCCTCACACGCTTCTCCGCCATCCCCACCGCTCCCGTTGTGCAGTACTGTCGTATTGAAAGTTAATGAGTATTAAAAAAAGTTTCTTTGGGAAAGTTTCTTATTCGTATTCATGAGTACAATCAAGTGTTTAAGTATCGGTCACTAATTACAAGTCACCCTATATATCTAACTATTCGAGAATGACGTTCTTAACTGCAAATGGCATTGATTGTATTCGATTCTGGAATAATATTCCTGTTTTCAGAGGAACTATTACTTATTTCGAAACTAACGTATTTATTTTAATATTCGGGTATTTAAAATTGTTATTACGGAACTGCCATTCAGTTGAAAACATTTGATTTACTTAGTCGTCGTCAGTACAAAATGAAAAACACAGAAAAGACAATTTAATTTTTTGCTTTATGGGCTACTTACACTAGGATAGCGAGTGAAGATTGTTCGAGCCGACTCAAGCCGATATTTGACACGATCCTGTCAAGCGTCATGAAGCATCACCCTTACGCCAGCGTGACCCGCCTGTAAAAAAGGATGTGACGTCGACACAGATCCGGAACCCTTATATTATTGGACGCGCATCTGTCCCCGCTATTTACATAACTTCGAATCTCGTCTCATCTTAAATTTAGAAGACATTCACACTGACCATCGTAAACCCTGATATAAATATTTACGACTGTCAAGGTCGGCTCTATTAGCGTCGGATTAACAGTGAGACGGTTAATTTTGTAGTGGAACGGAACAGGGAACCAGTCGGTTCATATTCTAAGAAAATGTGCTCCGCGTCGCACTCGCGGTGGGATGCCGATGTTGTGTTTACAATGTACGAGTGATCGAGTTTCTTTGATGTTAAAGAGGCGAGTATAGCGCACCTTATAATACAGGATGCATTATAATTAAACTGTACTGCAGATGCTTCTATCATGCATATAAGATCGTTGATCTTATAATAGAAACTCATGATAAACTTAAGCCAAATCTAACCTGACCTTCGCATCGCTTTAACTAGTTGGTATTAGTTTCAAGATTTATTTTGTTGATGTTCGCCGTGACAAGGTTGGGTCCGATGACCTTTCGTTTTCTGACGTCAATTTACCTAAAGTTTATTTCTATAAGCAGTAGTTTAGTTTTTATTATATGGACACGTTATAAATCATTGAAATGTACTCGAATATCCGTATATTAAAATATCAACATCATTCGCACATAAACTATTCTGGAGCAACGTCAGTGACATTGAATGAATCGAAACCGAAGCCAAACTTTAGTTGAGAAAAGTGTGAAAAACAGTTAAATGAAAATGTACAAACATTTTGTTTTTTTTTTTAAATGTTGACTTTATAGCTGTCAATTAGGGTGTAGTTGTTGGCACACATACAATATAAACCATTATTCAGCAGATAAAAATTCTCAATTATTATTTGGACATTCAATTTTCCGATGCCTTATTCCTTTTTGATTTTTGTTTACAGACAGCAAAAGCTTCTTCGACGAGGTCGTTAAAATTTGAACAAAACTTTGTGAAACCGTTTTATATAGAGTTGAGAGCTTCGGTACATTAGATGCAGATCATTCATCGTGAACGTAAGCAAACACACTAGAGTGTGCGCGTGATACGTTTTGTTTGATACCTACTGACGTACACTGTCGTCGGCCTCTACTTCCATACGTAATGCGAATAGTGGGGTCTGATTTACATCGAATCCATTGCAGTTTTTATATAAACTTTAAATCCAAAGTTTTATAGAAACACTGCAATGGACTACAAAGTAAAAGTACAACAGTAACAGTTTGTGCATCGCATTAGATGCTCATTCGTCCAGGTCGGTCATTCATCAATTATGTGCTCGAACTACTCGATGTTTCGAACACCCGTCAATAAAAGATACGAGTCGTGCCGTATCGTTAAACTGCATATAATTTATGGCTTACTTTAATCTGGCACAACGTGCTAGTCAAAAGTTCATACTTATATAATTTACTAGGTTTACTCTGGTAAACACAAGTCTGACAAACGAACCGCCATAAAGATGTTTAGCGAGAGTTGAAACGCTAGGAGGAGAACATAAATCACGTGTACTACGTACTAGTACTACGTGTGGCGACTGGCCTTATCTTTTGTAAACGCAGCATCTTAGTTGTGAAAGTTGAAATTGTCCGTCTACGAAAGCCTACGAAAGCCTACGAAGGCCTACGAAGGCCTACGACGCTACGGCTACGAGCAACCGCTACGATATTTTACATATTTTCTTAGCACTCGTTCCTGGAGTCCAGTTAATGACTGCTTTTAAGCAGGTCAATCTTTTAGAAACCTGGAGTTAGGGGTACTTTTTTAATCCTATGAGTATAAGTAGTCATTCGTCTTTTGTGCTCTGTATAAAACAAAAATATTAGAATATCAACCTCTACAATTGCAATGTGATGATTACCGTTTGTATGTCTGTTTATTGTACTGGCTGCGGCCACATTATTCGAAGTAAGGTAGCGTAGAGCCAGGTGTTCAAAGGGTTAATGACCTTCGCCCCACGTCCCTCGTTGCCTTCCACCAACCGTCTATAACATATTTTGATGGTGGTAATTGTCTCGTTCACTTACATTAACTCGATTTATACGACGCTTGTGTATAATTTAAACAGTAAACTGTTACGTAACTCGATCTCTGAAGTTAAGATGTTCATTAACTGGATTTTAATCGGGAATTGTGTAGATATTTAGTGATTCGGAAAATCGGAGGTGATGAAATTTAAAGTAGGCGTTTGAGTTTGAGCATTGGCTATTTATCGATCTAATGCATAAACATCAATTTAAAATTTCATCACTTAGTGAATGCAATTGGCAATTACGTTTCGTGTCTAATAAATTGAATCGGGAATAATAATGGTGGCCTTAGTTTGTTGCTCTTTGCTACTTACAATTAATATTAAACTATCGTTTGTCGTAAGACAATGAACACGCACTATATCGGCTGTTTGCCAATATGCCGTAAATTGGTAGGATGCCTCGTAAACTTGGCCATTATTGACAGCCATTAAATTGGAGTCTTTATGAGACGTGCGGTGACGGCAGCCCATGGCCCGTGTTTCAGCAGGGATTACAAATTAAGTCTTTTTCAATGTTGCCATCTAGATATGGTTTAGAAAGAAGCATTTAATGTACTCATGCACTTTGTTTTAAGCAACCCGAACCATCTCTCAGAGGAGGAACACGTGTTGGTTATTTCAAATGACTACTTACGTCTACGTCTTTCACAGATATTTTCTTGCTTCTTCAATCAATGATGTAAAAAAAAGAAAAAGATAAAGAGAATAGTAAAAAATACTAACTCGGATCATTCAATTAAGTAACAATAGTAGGTAATAATATTCCACAACTTTTAAGCATCGCCATCTAGTCCCAAACTAAACAGAGCTATTGTTTTGTGTACTAGACAACTGACAAACTTACTTATATATTTCTAAATACACACAAATTCATTATTGCAATAAAAATATTATAAAAGATAGTTTGCAGTTGTCAGGCTACATGGAGAGCAGTTCCTGGCAATCACTATAATTAAGGTCCCATCTACCAAAGTATACGTCTTTAAAAGATAATATACAGTCTAAAAACCTACAGTCGTCCGACAAAGCCGTCTAGATAGGGCAATCGAGCGGGATGTGAAGGCCGAGACGCGGGAAAGCCGCTCCCGAACTGCGAACAAAACGATGTTCGTAGTTCGGGAGGTATAGTTCAGGGCTAACGCGTGTAGACGTTGTCGGCCTTTTTTCCAGAGAGCAAAGGTGTCGTCCTACTGTATTAATATTTACACTGTGATAGTATAATCACATTGGTACTTGCCCGGATTTGAACCACAACCTCGTGCATGAGAGGTAGGCGTCGGTGGCGGCTTTCTAAGTTTATCTTAGACATAATTGACATCGGTGAAAGAAAACAGCGTGAGGAAACCTGGACTTATAGTTAATATAAGTTTGAAATTGCCGATCCGCCTTGAGCAAGCGTGGTGATCAATGCTCGTGCCTTCTCTGAATGAGAAGAGGCCTTTGCCCTGCAGTGGGACAGTAACAGGCTGGTATTATTATTATAATTATTAATGGCTTTCACTTGGTTATAGGAGTAATAGATACTCACGTTTCTATAATTGTTTTGAGAGATTTCAATTTATAATAATTATCGATAGAACGTAACGCATATGAAAAAATATATGAAGAGTGTCAATATGGAATCTCACGCATATTTATACACGGTATCTACGAAGTGCTATTTTTTACTTCTTTAACTGTTCTCGTACGTTTGTGTTAAGTGTTTTCTGAAGGTTCAAGATATAAATCTATAACAAACCAGCCAGCACACTTACCTACCTAACATTTTGTTTACTTTCCACTTTCCTGCCGACTAATGAAAAAAATGTTATTTTCCCTATCTTGATTTGGAAATGTTATAAGTGGATGAAAAATGAATGATGATTACTGTACATTTTTTGGAATTCACATTAGCTACTCAATTTGAGCTAAATTACACGTGAAGTATGTAAGTACTTTACAGCATTTTTGCTTAGTGGAATTCCCAATTATATTTAGTGCTAGGTCAGTGTTGTGTGGTCGAAACCGCTAAACTGCCTCGAGACACACACCGTCGATATATGTATACAAGCAACAAACAAATGCACTCAGTGAGAGGTAGTACGTCACAATGTTTGTTGCTGTTTTCAAACGGTTCGCGTACGAAAACATGTAGCCAAATAGTACTGGTGTATTAGGCTGGGTTTCGTCTAAATCGATTTTCTTATTAAACACGTGGTTGTACCAAAACTACATCAATTAACTATATTCTTTATTTCTTTATCACCTAAAGTGCGAATCCATCAGCGTATCTACCAAATACGTTTAATTTTAGTATGTTTGACTACAAATAAATTCAATTACAGTCTACAATTGTTACGACCGGACGGCGTAAAATCTATTTTATAGTGTTATAAATACAGTTGTAATTTATCGGTAAATCATATTCGACAACCACGAAATGTTTATAACTAAATTATTAACATTGTGATCATAATGTTGTGTGCTTAAAAATAAAACTATATGTTTCTGGATAGTGAAGATAGTAAAGAATTTAAAAGCCAACCTGATTATGAGATTGAGTTAGCACTGTAGCTCGTATTAACGCATTCCTCGGAGATAAAAGTCTGAACGAGTTACAGTTTGTATTCATTTCTTTGAAATATAGCACATAGTGGTCTCTCGCTCGGCATTACTTTTACGTTATGCTTTTCCGCCTTCATAATGTATGAAAAACATAAATAATGATAGGTTGCTAGGCAATCGCTTAAGGGTCATGTCCGTACATATTCGTCTATGTTGTACATGCTTCAGTATCCATTGATCTATTAATAATAGCCATATTTAACTAGCGCGGTAAAGAGTGAAAGAATCTGTGTAGTAGTTTAGGTATACAAATGTATACCTAACCTATCGGTAATGTAAATGTCAACAGATAAGTGATTTTTTCTTTCTTTTCTTTGAAATAAAAACGTTGTCCAACACTTGGAGTTTCTCCTGTATCGTGGGTGCGTTAACAAACATTTAAACTCACATGCACAAACAACCAGACCTGAAAGAACTGCGCCAACCATGCCATCCCAGCATTTCCCACCAGCACCGCCTGCTCATTTGTGTCGAAATCTCCACGTAACATTTAATATTAAAATTTTGAGAAATACACGGAATGGAATATTTTATCAATAAAAGCGTAAGAACTTCTTATATAAAATTCTTATGTCACGCTGTTTGTCAGTATACAGTAACAAAACTCCTCCGAAACGGCTTCACCAATTTTTATGAAATTTTGTGTGTATATTCAGTAGGTCTAAGAATAGGACGTAAACTAATAAAAATTAAATCAAACCAAATAAATGGATTCCAAGGCGGAAAGAAGTGTGCCGGGCAGCTAGTATTTATCTATATCTATACTTATAGAATACTCTTTATTGTACACCATAAAAACTTACAAATAATAACTTTAAGGGGTACATAAGGTGTTACAATGGGCGGCCTTATCGCTAAAAGCGATCTCTTACAGACAACCTTTGGATGGACTTGATGGAGGAGGAGAAAAGATGAGTAGGCAGTTTGTGGTGTACTATTTACATAGATAATTAACATACAAATATAAAATAAGTAGATATAAATAAGAAAACAAATAAAAAAGAAAATAAATAAATACAATACATAAATACTAATAATTTACAGAGTAACAGACTGTTATGACGTGTTAGGAGAAAGGTAATAATTTTTAAGCATTCCTTTAAATGATGGTAATGTTTGAGCTTGTCTCACTGACACAGGCAAAGCATTCCATAGCCGAACAGCTTCCACTGTGAACGATTTTCCGTAGAAATTAGTGGTATGCATGGGCATATCTAGACTCAAGTTTTCTGATGACCTTAGATATCTATTATGTGTGTCATGAAGGAACTTGAAACGTTCTTTAAGATAATTGGGGGTTTTGGGATTAAACAGAATACTGTAGAGCAGGGACAGGATATGAGTATTCCGGCGAAGACGTATTGGAAGCCACTTGAGTTTTTTACGAAATTCGGATATGTGATCATATTTACGCAAGCCAAATATAAATCTTATGCAAAAGTTTTGAAGTCGCTCAAGTTTATCAAGTTGTGCCTCAGTGAGATCGAGATAACTGACATCAGCATAATCAAGGAGGGGAAGTAAGAGGGACTGTGCAAGCGCAATTTTAGTGGCAGTAGGCAAGAAATTACGCAGCCGTCTGAGAGACTTTCCAGAAGAAAAAAATTTGCGGCTTACCTCTGTTAACTGAGGTCCCCAAGCAAGATGCTTGTCAATCCAAACCCCAAGATTTTTAACCTTCTCGCTAACAGGAATAATGGTTCCATTAAATAAAACTTGAGGGAGCTGCGTCCAGTTTACCTTAGGGGTTAACCGAGAGCTACCAACTACAATGACCTGAGTCTTCGTAGGGTTAACCTGCAATCCATGCGCTTCACTCCATTCGCAAATTGATACCAAGTCCTGGTTAACAATATTAACGGCATTAGCCAAGTCCGCATAAGCAGCTTGACTATAAATTTGCAAATCGTCAGCATAAAGGTGGTAGGAAGAAAGAAGATTATTAGAAATGGAATTAATAAATGTTGCGAAAAGTAAAGGAGATAAAACGCCACCCTGAGGTACACCGGCAGTGGTATAGCACCAAGAAGAGCGAGACTCTTCTATGCATATACGTTGACGGCGGCCATACAGGTAACTACGAAACCAGCCAATCGCCGTTGGAGATATGTTAAGGGAGCGAAGTATGCCAAGCAGGATATCGAAATCGACGGTATTAAAAGCGTTACTAAAATCCAATAAGCAAAGAACCGTCAGATTTCCTCTCTCCATGCCTAACCGTATGTCATCGGTCACGTTTAGTAAGGCTGTAGTGGTACTGTGTCCAGGGCGGAAACCAGATTGGAAAGGATTTAGGAGGCTATTTTTGCAAAGAAAAGCACTAAGCTGGTCATGTACAAGGCGTTCTAAGACTTTGGAAAGAAAAGGCAAGATGGAAATTGGACGGTACTCTGAAAAGGAGGCAGGATTGGATTTTTTGGGTAAAGGAGTAATTTTGGCTTCTTTCCACATTGAAGGAAAGACACCATAAGAAATGGAGTAGTTAAGGATATAGGATAGGATTGGGAGGATTTGGTCAAGGACAGGGAGTATCATCTTCCGACTGACACAATCACTACCAACTGCGTTAGACGTAATTGAGACTACGCTCTTCCTAACATCACAATCAGAGAATTGACTAAAATTAAATGGAGGGTGATCTGGAGTCGGAAGGTCAGAAAGATGTTTTAATGTGGTTGCTTTCGAAGATCCGTTACAACAGGATGAAGAGGAGAAGTGTTGATTCAGCAGATCAATATCTAAGTCATTAGGAATTGAATCATGCCGAGACTTTCCAACTCCCATAGATTTAAGAAATTTCCAGACTTTAGCTGGATCCCCATTTTGAACTGAATCATGAATATGGTGGCGTTGTGCATCCCTACACACCCTACTGCTGCGATTTCGAGCCTCCACAAAGTTTTCCCAGTTAGACGGTGATGGCCTACATTTATATTTTGTTTTACTTACCGCCTTCTTGTGCATGACAGTTCTTATATCATCTGTTAACCATGGTGCAGGGAGATGTTTAAGTTTCACTGCACGGATCGGTGCGTGAACATCGTAAAGCTGTACAAGGTTATCCGCGAACAGGTTCACTTTGTCGTCGATCGACTCGGTATTGACCAGAGGAGCCCAGTCAATGCTGTTGACATCCCTATGGAGGTCATCAACATTCATACCACTAAAATTGCGTAGCAGGAGGACTTTAGGTTTTGCTTTAGGAGGCCGAATTTTGTACGAGAGAAATATTAAGTCATGATAGGAAAACATATCAGCTGAGCATTGGCCATGCTTGCTGACAAGCTGAGGAGAGGAAACAATAGGAAGGTCCAAAAGAGAAGGAATACAGTTTGGAAAGTGATGTGTGGCACCTAATGGAAGAATGGATAAATTCGACGAGTGAACTGTAGAACGAAGAGAGGATGAGCGGGAATCGTTTTTCAATAGGCAAGTATTGAAGTCCCCCATGATGATCGTATGACTGTAAGAAGGTGTTAGGTTTTCCAGGATCTGTTCAAAGGAGGAAAAGAAATTGTTACGCAGAGAAGGGCTATAATAGACACCTAGAAGGACTTTCGCATGATGCAGGTTTACTTCCAAGAAGAGATGCTCACCCACGTTCTGCGGAGGAGGCTGTGCAGACATACTTACAATTGAAAAAGGGATATGTCGGCGCAGGTATATGGCAACACCGCCTCCTCCGCCATGCGCGCGATCATTCCTTACAAGAAAATAACCTGGCAAGGTATATGAAGCTGAAGGGATACATGGTTTAAGCCATGACTCTGAGACAAGGATAGCGTGGATGTTCTTACAGTCAAAGTTTGCAAGCATGTCAGAGTAATGTGCCGGAATACTTTGAGCATTTATATGGACTACATTAAAATTCTTAGGTACATCAGAAAACTGAGATTTGAGTGTGTCAGTTAGGGACGGAATACTAACAAAGCTGTCATTGCTACAAGCAGACTTAAAACTGTTACTGTCTTCGCCGCTGTCTGACATTGATAATATTATTAGGTAGGTATATAAATAAATATGCGTAGTTATACTAAGTCTATTAAATGTGAAACGATATATATATATAAATATATATTTACAAAGAATAAAATAAAATTAAAAATAAAGTTTTAAATAAGTCCACCCTCCAGCTGAGTGTTAACAATTACAAAAAAAAAAAAAAAACACATTACAATAAAACACTAACTTATTACATTATAACAAATTTAACACCGTCCGGTAAACAGCAAGATAATTCGTACTTGAATACCACAAAATAAAGAAAAAGGAAAACAAAAGAAAAAACAAAGGAATAAAACAATGTGCACATTTACAATAGTCATAAATCAAATAAAAATAATAATATATAATGTTACTGGCAACTGTTCACCGGTCCCACTACTGTCAACGTTTCTGAACGGTTGTAAAAGCTTTGACAATTTTGACATGCGTCATGTTATGTCAAGAATTGATACGTTAATGTCATCGTCACGTCAATTAATTAATATTGTCAATACAAAATGAATTGCAAACAAAATAAATTGAGTGTAATAACGTACGGTAACCGAGTAAAATATGCTTAATAAGGGTAGAAGAATAGTGATAGTAGTGAGGGTATGTTTAGTTTTAAATAAAGTTACTATCCGGACGGTGAAACAAACAAAAGAAAAACAATGCACGGAATTACTTCTTTGCGGCGGCACGCCGGGCCTTCTTCGGTGCCGGCGTTGGGGACGGTGACGACAACGGAGCTGATGCGATGGGAGACATGACTGTTTCACTGACCTGCACAACTTTATTAATGTCATCGATGGAATTAACACGGTGCCTGGAGCCGTCAGAGCCAAGAACATAAACATGTCCCAGTTTAGTCCAACAGTTGGTAACTCCAAGTCTCTCACGCGCGGACATAAAAAGCTGATGCCGCGGTCTAGTCAGGAACTCTGATATTGTGATGCCGGTGCCCTTCAGCTTTGTCTTGGCAAACCAAACACTATCCCTGACACCAACCTCCCGCAGCTTGCAGAGAATGGGCCTAGGCTTGCTTGTGCCGGTCTGTCTACCCATTCGGTGGCATCTCCTGACATTGGCAGCAGAGAAGTCAGTTAACTTCAGGTGACAGCGCAGAACTTCTGCCACCACTTTCACTGTGTCCTCCTTGTCCTGCTCAGTGACACCATGAAGCAGCACCATCTTCCGACGTCCACGCATCTCCAGATTATCCAGCCCTTGTGCCAACACATCCATCTGCCTCTGAAGACAGCCCAAAGCGTCCAAAATGAACTTCCTGAATGAAGTGAAGTCCGCCATCAAACTTTCTGTGTTGCCTGAGGTGCCCGGAGGATTCTTTAGTAACTCAGCCTCAAAGTTGGACATCCTATTTTGGAACAGTGTCATCATTTCGGACAGTGAAACCTTCAGTGCATCCATAGCAATAATATGTCTTAGTGTTTTGGTTATAAGAGAGTGGGATTTGGAGATAACACTACACTGGTGGGTACTCTATATTAGCATGTATATTTATGCATTAAATTGGATATTTGTCACAGTTTTGTATTTTTAATTAAATTAAAAAAGTAAGATCAAAAATTTTACACCTTTCGTACTACCCACTTTTTTTTTTTTCTTTTTTTTTTTATAATAAATCTGTAGAAGTAAAATTTCTGTACATTGAAAATATCAAAAAAATAAATAGCAGGGGGTGTTACTAGACCGATAGCGAACCCAAAAATATGATTAAAAAATTTTTTATCTGTCTGTCTGTCTGTCTGTCTGTCTGTCTGTATGTTCAGGTATCACGCAAAAACTACCGGTTCGATTACGATGAAACTTGGTATACTTATTCTTTAATATCCTGGGCACAACAATGGGTACTTTTTATCCCGGAAAAGTATATACAATAAAAAACAAACTTAATTTTGCGGTTCGACCCCTAGACCCGACTACTGTACCAACCGCAAATAATAAGTTTGTCGTAGGTTACGTCACCCGCAGTGGAGTTCACCAAGGGGCGCTGCACACGGCTAAGATATTATAGTATTTTATCTTAAGATACAATATCGCTTGCCATACAGTAATGGACTATCACACACTACGAAGATAATTATGTACATTGAATATATTATATTCAAAATTAATATTGGAGGATGATTGGTGATCGATACTGATGCCAAAAATGCAATCAGTAAATGTTTTGTCTGTCTGTCTGTCTGTATGTGCACGCATAGTTCAATAACTATTATAGGGATTGGGATTGACTTGGTACGGTTGTAATCAATACGCCTGGGTAGGTTGATCTTAGTCTCAGTTGTTTTACACATGGTCAGTTGTACGGCGCTCTTTCCCGGGTCAGTAGTTCCAGAAATCTTTATGCATACATACTGGAAGGATCAACTTTGAAAGTAGTCTATCTGGAAGTATTATGCTAAAATTATTACGTTTATATATCAACGCACAGCCCAAACCGCTGGTATTAGAGACATGAAACTTGAAGGGGACTTCTTAGTTAAGAATAAGTATCCACTAAAACACGATTTTTGGAAATTCAACCCTTAATAGGAAAACATAGGAGGCGGAAGTTCGACATCCACGCGGGCGAAGCCGCGGGCAAAAGCTAGTCTATAATATTATATTATACCTTACCTTATTGCACCTACCACTGTCTACCTCAGCATGATGGTGGTAAAAAATGCCTATCTATGGCTTTATAGTTTTAGGTATCCGCATCTGTACATTCCTATACTAGAAGAATTAAATAAATAATAATAATAAATACCTACTATATTTTCCGTTACAGTGTAATGGCTAGGCTAATTCATCAAAAGATAGTCGTATAACTTTATTTTGCATCAGAATTTGTATGAAGCGTCTGAATTATGACCTCAGCAACAAAATTAGTGCAAGAAACCAGTAAATTAGGCTTGCATTGATGTATCGACACGTATTTGAATGCGTTTATACCATAGCTCTTCAATATTTAGATTAAAAGCGTTCATTTGCACTCGGATTCGCACTCATTAATAAACATTTAGGTAATCAGCACAAAAATGTTATACAGCTGTAAGTTCGCAGAAAATGTGAGAGCAATGTTACACATGGAGAGAGCAAATTTTCAATGAAATGCAATCTAAACATCAACATAGTTAAAAGATGTTAATCTCTAAATCAGACTCAGAATCAGAGTCAGAATAAACACCTTACAGGACTACTGTCAAACAGTGAGTGTGCTGAGTAGCCTACCGAGGTACACACTGTGACATTAAAATGTAGACGTGTATTGTTTACGTGGAAAGTTTGCAAGTTCCCTACAGATGTACTCGCCAGCTTGTCGATCGATGTGTGGATGTGCCAGATGAGTCGCGGTCGCATGCTACAGCTGCTCGGCAAAAATATCTCCACTCGGCATATATTCGTAATAGCTCACTACGCATGTATAACACTGTACGCGTTCCTAATGCCGATAGTCGGACAAATAGATAGGTCAATGTCTCGAGCCGGATCGAGCGCATACCGCACACCCTTGCCGTTATCTATGACAATGCTTAATTGTTTAATCTTTTGGTTTCAATCACGGAAAGTTTTTAAAATGATCTATGATGCAGAAGAACTTCTATTCGGAAGATTAATATCGGATGATATAAGACATAAAAACATTGGCGCCGCGTCCAACGTGACTCGCAGCTTTTTATAAGTGGGCATTACCTACTTGTCTGGAAGTTGTCAGTGGGATTGGAGTTCGAATAGGAATCGAGATATCGGCATGCTCTGCGAATGACGGTATGGTTAATATTAAACTGCCGTGTATGATATGCGGTAGCCCTGTATCAAGGCGAGGACGAAAATACTCGAGTTGACCTACGTCGCCGGCGCCACACGTATCCATGTTATTTGGAGACCAACATGTCGGAACTGACGGTGTCGATGGACTTTAACATAGCTTGGCTAATTGGCCGTACGCGTAAGACATATTATATGATCAGCGATTACATTCCTGACTATTATAACAGGTAGTAGGCTCTATGCAGTTACCTACTTTGTGGAATGCAGATTAAAACGTCAATTTTAATTACAGATAACATGTTATCTATAATCTACATGTAAACCGTTTACTTTACATTAATGCTACTATAGCCCAATAAAAGATTCTTAACCTCATTTAAATGTGGTTCCAAATCAGCCTGTTTCAAACGTGAATCAACAGTTTGTTTGTGTCATTGTGTGCTATTTAATAAGTAGACAGGCTGCCTCATTAGCGTGTGATCAAAGACAGTCAACCTGTTGAGGCTAACGACGGTCGGGCCGCCCGCCATGTCCATGTATAATCGACCATTTGTCTGTTTCTTTTGTCACCATTCTGTTGGATTGTAAAAAGCTCCCCGTCTCCGGGTTCTAGCACGCAATGTGGCTTCATGCAATCGTAAATTCCACCCCTGGGACGATCACGATCTCCGCCTGGATCGTTATAAGGGTTGACATTTTGTACACAGCGCTTATTTTTGCAAAATTGATGTACACAGCCCCAGTATTTTATGAGCATTCACAAAAATACGCCACAAACATTATAAAAGCAGATACACGGACATTTGAGTGGCGGAACAAAGCATCATAAAATAAGCTAAGTATTGTTTTCGACAAACTCGCAGAACGCTCGTTCGGTCAGGCTTAGTCACTCGGTTGAAGATCCTCTAACGATGTTATGATTGTTTTCGTTGTCATCTTGCGTAGTAAACGTTCTGGAGCGTGGTGGTCTGAGTAGCGGGAGACAAACGGGAAGAACATCGTGTGTCGTGCCAAAAACACTGGTCGTGCTAAATGTGGCCGGCCACGTCACGCGAGAGTCCCGCGCGAACTGTCACGCGTCGCCACCGCGCCCGCGCCCGCGCACTTCTTTCTGTTAATTTCGTAATTACTTGCGTGTTTATCCTTGTCGTATGTGTGACATGTGTTTATTTAGTGCCGAAATCAAACTGCCTTGAAGAACTTTTAATGGATTGTCTGTTGCTTCCTGAAACAAAAAAAAAAAATCGTTCCAAGAACGTGATTTTTAATATTTCAAATGGCACTGAATTTTAAGCGTTGGATATCAAATTAATGGTGTAGGTATTCGATTCATTTCAACGGCATAATTAGTAAAATTTTACTATTTGTAATCCATTTTTGTCGACGCGCAGTGAACCTTATCATGGAATCTATTGGAATGTTTCCACGTCACATACATTTTTAAAATGCCTTCGACGTGCGTGCGTATGTCGATAACACGGCTACATGTGTCAGCCACTGCTACTTTACATGCGTGACACCCCAAAATGGACTGAAAATTGTTCTTCGACTTTCTTTATTGCCCACACATAAAAACCGTCGATTATTCCACAACGAGAAGTGTTGGAATAGAATGTTTTTAATACTTATTGATACTACAGAGAGACTGAGTGGCAGTATAAATGATAATCTTATATTTACCTTTTAAAACCAAAATTAATTTTTAAATACATGAATGCGTTAAAATGATCATTTACCTGCAACGAATAGTGTTGTATATAATCTGGTCCAGTTGTTCTGTTCTTCAAGAGTAATTATCAAAAAATTATATTAAAAATTTTGATAAACCCCCACCGCAAAAAAGTAAAACATTTAAAAAGTAAAAAATAACACTTTAGCTATGAAATTTTACTTCACGTCGGGGTACCGCTTAAGTAAGGAATGTTACTAGTACTTGTAGGTATGTATGTACTTATTTTAACGGTACCCCGACGTTACGTAAAATTTCATGGCTAAAGTGTTATTTCTATCAACTAAAAGTTTCATAAATCTGATTTGTAATAATTTTATTTTATCTAAATATGTTTTGAATGTGTAAGTAAAAGCTCGAGTTAGCTGCTGTAAACCGTAGAGGAATTCCTCCGCCCTCTTCGACTTCCTCGTGTCTTCCATCTGTAGATCTACTCCAGGTCTCCATTATAAATGGTGTTATTGTGTCATCGAAACAATATAACATTTGTTCCTAGTTTCAACAGAGTCGGTTCACTGGTAAAAAAACAGAGGGCAAAAAAACAATCATTCCCTATTTTAGTTAATATTTATATAAAAAATATTTAATAAAAAAGAATCAGCGATATCAGAGCATACAGTAGAAAGTTTTGCGTGGACTAACATTAAAAAAAAATGTGTCGAATTGATAACCTCCTCAGTTTTTTCGTCCGTTGAAAACTGAAACAACACAGCATACCCGTTTTCTTTAGCATCCATTTTAACTTGTATCAGAGCTTAAATAAGCAAACCTCAATAATGCATTATCCCATCCATTTATCTTCCATGCAGTTTGGTTTCAGTTTGCTAAACAAACTAAGAAACTTGATTTATAATATGCAAAAGAAGCCGTCTCTACCCGTACCCTACCTTAAACTTGTAAGTAACACCCAATTTCTATTGCCAACCCAATAACATAAATCTTTGCGATTCGCACATGTTCCAAAAATATTTATAACTGTGATAAGTTGTTGCATGTCTGTCACAGCTTGTCTGTGTGTCTGTCTGTCCCACGACAGACACTTGGGAGACAAAGTCGCATCATAAGGATCCTATTGTTACCATTTTGGTACAGAACCTAGGTAGGCTCTTGGTAGGGTCTTGGTAGGCTTCTTATGGGTAAGCTCCTTCCATCGTCGACCTCATCTTTGGCCGCAGGACAAGATTGAGGTCAAGAGTAGACCCATCTATATATATAAAAGAAAGTCGTGTTAGTTACTTCGCTTATAACTCAAGAACGGCTGAACCGATTTAGCTGAAAATTGGCAGGGAGGTAGTTTAGAGCCAGGAGAAGGACATAGGATACTTTTTATCCCGTTCGACATCATAAAAATAAATATCAAGAATATCGGTTGTCTCAAACATTTTTCAAACGCAGCGCCATCTTGGATGACATGACAGGAGTCAAACTTCCCAGTTCATTATCAGGTGACAATTTGAAATTGACAAGTCTTATGCTAAACCCAAGAAGGTAAGGTTGTCAATTTATAATACGCACCTACGTTCTGAAATTTATTTTGTTATTAAAGTTAGAGGTTTTATGTAGCATAAAAAGTCTTATATTTCAGAAATCAATTTACGTAATTAGCAATGATGACAGAGACGAACTTTAGTAATTCTTTGCAAATAGAACTTATTTTACTGTTAGGACTTTAATTAAAGTAGACCGGGAAAACTATAGGCATAAATTGTATGTAACATAGAGGCTATAGTTCAGATTAAAATTATAAATTTAGTATTTTTTAAATCAATGCATTTTAGTAAGGTAGTTAGGTTAGATAGTTGGGTTAGCTATAGGATAGGTATGGTCAGTTAGGTTAGGTTATATATATATGTTGTAATTTAAAAGTAGTAGTAGTTATTATTGGTTTGGATTTATTTGTTGTCGTCTTATTGAACGTATGTATATCTAATATAAAAAAAAAATAAGAGCAATAAATTGACTCTAAGGCACAACGAAGTTTGCCGGGGCAGCTAGTTATATATATAATGCTATTAATGTTTTGTCATACCATCAATGTAATATTAGATGATATTGTATATTATAGCTTTATATTTATCAGTAGGTATATCGTTGTTATTTTTTGTATGTTCTTTACAAAACAATAAATGTGTAGAAGTTCCTTCATGAAAAAAATTAAATGAGATAATTGTGTAATTGACAATTTTACCTATTGCTGTCATTTAGAAGTCTTTGCTTCCAAGTTCATGGATAAGACATGATACAATTAGAATTCTGACATCATTTTCATTGATTTGTAGTCATTATGTTTGCCTTTTTCTGGAAGTGGTATATCGTCATCAAAGAAAAAACTTTTTTACAAAAAAAACAACCGACTTCTTAAAAAAAAACTAACAGGTGAAAAATAACTCCAGTTTCGGAAGTCTGTGGCTTTGGTGGTTTTGTTTTGTTCATTATTGGCCACCGACTTCCGAAACTGGAGTTATTTTTCACCTGTTAGTTTTTTTTTAAGAAGTCGGTTGTTTTTTTTGTAAAAGTTTTTATTTTGTACTTTTTAGTTTCTTTGTATGTAAAGAAAGTCTTTCAAAACTTGAAAGAATCATTGAAATTGGATAACAATTGCTAAAGAAGTTGTATCTCTAAACATTAATCTGTACATCTCTGCCGGCCCCTTTTAAAATAGAATGGCGTAATGTTATGTTGTGGAAATACAAAAGCTCAGCATAGACATCTGACTATAGCAATCGCGAATAATTTGCTGTTATGCGTTGAAGAGTTCCGTTGCCTGTCTTCTTCATCAGTTTTTCATCACCAAATGATGCTTTCTAAATGAAAATAATAATAAAATAATAATATTCCACAACTTTTCACACAACGCCATTTAGTCCCAAGCTAAAAAAAAATGCTTGAATTGTTACCAAAAATGTTGAAATCGGTGCACGTGTGCCTATATTTTTTGAGGAGTTCCCTCAATTCCTCGAAGATCCCTCATCAGGTATGAGTTTTGATACAAATGGGACCAATCTGTTAGTATACCCTATCAAACAAAAAAAGAATTTTGAAAATCGGTCCGTAAATGACGGAGTACTGAGGTAACAAACCCTAAAGAAAAAAAAAAAAATACAACCGAATTGAGAACCGCCTCCTTTTTTGAAGTCGGTTAAAAAAAGAAAAAACTGCTAAGGTGAATCTGTCAAGATCTTTTACCCATGTAGCTCCCCCTTTAGTTGAGTACTTGTCATACAATCATTATTTTTGCATGGAAAGCTGCAGGACTTTTAATTTTACTAAGTAGTATTTTAGACGAATATTGTTTGCCACAACATCTATCTAGATATGACACAATAGGTGTGAGATAGAACAAACCTAAAGGATACGAAAACCTCGGTTTTGAAAACAACAACAAATTATACTCACACATTACACGATTTGATCATATTTTTGTATTTCAATGAATTTTATTGGCAGTACTATTATATTATCTATGTAAACGACTATAATAAGCGAGAACAGTTCCAGTGGGAAGTGTAATAAGTCCGCATAGTTATTTATTGATTACAGATTCTCTGTATATCAATGGCGCTGTAAAGAGCCAGATAAACAAAGATAAACAATGTGGTAATTGGCGTCATCAGTTCTTCAGTCGCTCGGTGTAACGCAAATCAAATTAATGGACTAGATAATTTATTCTATTGCTCTCGGAACTTCCGAGTGAAGACACAGAATAAAATAAGCGTAAACTCATTTAGTTGTCGGTGTCCACCTCAACAACTACTTCGTGGTGTACAGCGTCAAATAAAGGTGTGTACGTGTTTGTGTAGGTACGTGATAGTGTGCGTGCCACGTAAGTTTAGATTGAACTGATAATGCTGAATAATTCTGAAAGCTTTCCTTTGTATTCGCATGCTGCGCTTATCTAAATAACCATTATCTTATCATTAGTATAATGTTAAATACAAAGCTCATATAATATTTATTGCGCCGTTATAGATACGATATCCTTTAGGTTAACCCGTAAAATTAGTGCATTGGTAAGTGAACGCGTCAATTTTATATTCAGACGACATGGGCATAACGACATAATAATAGCACCCGTGCAGGATAGAGGCAAAATGACTAGCAATTTAAAACATGATACATAGGCCCGTAATTGGCGTTCGATCGGGATTCATTATATTCACATTACCCGTTGGAGAATTTAATAGCCCGCTACATTTTACGCGATGGTTCTACTTATGTGTATGCGATTGGTTAATCATTGGTGGAGTAACATTTATTGGGTGATCTTTCGATGTTATGGTGGGTGGTAAAAGGTTATTAGCCGTTGTGGCCAGGTATTATGCGGTTGTCGTTCAAAGGCTGGTATTAAAATGGTTTATTCATGCACACGTGCTCTGGATTCAATTACTGGAAGCTCAGCGTGGAGGGGTTGTGGGGGCTACATTAACCGGAACGGGCCGGTGGGCGGCAGCGCGGGCGCGTCGATAAAGGTCAGAGGTAACGGGAGCGCGTAGCACCCTGCTACGAATCGGTTGCGCTCTACGCCTCGTAGCAGCTGTGTAACGACCATGCTACACAGCAATCATTGCGCTTATGGAAGCTTGAATATTACACAACGTAAGTCGGTACGCCTGTAACCGACGTGGTTATACAACACATAAATCGTTCATAACAAACGTTTTGTTAATTGCTTGTTTTTGTGGTGTGCGATTTAAAGCCCTATGAGAACATAAGGTATATAATAAAGGGAGCTTATTTAACAAAGAAGATTTTACACCCTGCAGTGTAAGTAAATAACCAGTCTTGCCCTTCGAAAACTTGGCAGAGGGTCTCATGCAATTCTCCATAACGTCGTACAATCTTATCGTGCACAATTGTCGCGTTTTCCCATAAAGATAGCGATTTAGTAAAGCGCGTTGTGTGTGTATGTATATGTAGTGCTGTTGACGCGAACAAATAAAAGTAGTAAGGCGATGATAAAAGTTTGCGAAGCTTTGGCTTATTTACTAGTGGCGGCGGCTGTCCCGTTCACGACTTGAGATCAATACGGAGCCAGTCTCCACCCTCGTCCCAAGCAAGCCTATTAAGCAGTTACATAGTTCCGTCCCGCTCTTACCAACATAAAATACAGAAAATAACAGAATTACTCAACTCATAATATATTCCGAACAGTTTATTTGTACGTCAGGTATGTATACTTGCGGTAGGTATAATCGTAAGTAGGTCTGCGCGACGGTAGGCCTCGCAGACGGAGTGGCGTCGAGATAATGGCTGGCTCCGGATATAAACGTCACGTGACCTATATTCTAGGTGTAGGTATATAGGCCAATAAGAACTTTCGCCGCAACCGACCCATTACCCGTACAAGATACTACTTTGTTCTTACTGGGTGAACGCTTTTGTGGTCGGTCGCGCTAAAAGGATACTTGTTATCTTGCTTATTGTATTTATGGTGGCAAACATATACATCACACATTATACTAGTTGAGCCTCGCCAGCTTGGATGAGGTTGTCAATCTGTCCCCTTGAGCGCCGTTAAAGCTATTAAGGGTTACATTGGGGTGAGTTGCAACATGAACTTTGGTAGTGCGATCACGATTACACAACCCTAAATGTAACGAATAAAGTAATATCACAAGTTCTGTAAAGGAAAACTTGGGCCGAACCTGTGTCAGGCTTTTGTCCAATGGTGGAGTATGACACGCACGAGTTCATTGATCGGAGGCAGCGTTTTCTCCACAATGGAGTTTCATCGTCTATTGAGTATCATACATCGACGTTACGAATAAAGTTACGTCAGACGTCCCGTAAGGAAAAACTTGAGCCGAACCTGTGATAGGCTTTTATCCAGCGATGGAGTGTTTTAGTTTAAGTAGTGGCAGCCTAATTAAGTATCCGGTGGCCCATCAAGTCACAGGCCATGAGTTCGGCCCTCTGACTTTTTGGATTCATATGCGTGCAATTGTTTTGTAAACGGTAACATAAAATTATATTTATATTGTAAATAGGTTTTCACAAACACTTTTACACGTCATTTTTTAACTTTTAGATGAGATCGGAGTTTCACTATCTGACTACTCTGAGAAGAAACACCGAAAGAAACTCAGAGGTCATAGTCTCTTTTAATGTCTAGACATTATCTTGGTCAAATCATGAAAGATTCGTGCAGATTAGTTTCTGAGATGGTCATTTGAGGAAATAACCATACAGATATGAGGGGACCAGATCAGTCAGTGCAAGCATTTGTCAGTCATCGTGAGCTCAATTCGGAACTTGAGGAGCTCCACGAGCTGATGAACAATAACAAAGAAATAACATTTGGGTTGGTGCCATAAAGTGTAAAAGTAAACATCGTCAGGTGACAAATGTCTGAGAGATATTTATTTCTCGACCGCATGTGAAGTCAAGTCAGAGAGGCCTGTGGACCCCTAAAACTTTGATAGTCAGTCACTAATCACAAAAAGAAGAAGAATATAGCAATATGTATGAAATTAAAAGATATTTATTTCTTTAAGTAGATTTTCCCAGATACTTTAACATGCCAATGTTTTTTAAACTTAATGTCACCAGTATTTTCAAAATGACTGCAATCTCTGAGAAGAATGGCCGAAAGAAACTCAGGATTCATGCTCTCTTTTAAAGTCTAGACATAAGATTGTATGAATAGGTATATTATGCAAGTCTAACAGGGCAAAGTCTGAAATCCAAAAATCTTCTGGAGAAAGAATAATTTCAGCTTTGAGTTGACCTGCCTCGACAGACGACATGCATGCTTCAGTCATTGTGTAGCTCAAACCTATGGTAACTTGGGTTCAACCTGTGAAAGAATTTTGTCAAGCGGTGAACTGTGATAAGCACGAGTTGATAGTTTGTGTTTTTTATTTTATTTGTATTATCATGGTGTGTTCACTTTATTGAGCGTGTTTCAATCTTCCTTCCACAATGGAGTTTCAACGTCTGTTGAGTGTCACATATCGACAACGTCCCAGTTTTCCGGGTTGACTGAGATAAAAAGGGTCCGTATTCTAAATACCTTTTCGGCTGTAAGTATTCGTAGTTACATAACAGAGTAACACGTCCAACGTATCACATAAAATCATGTTTACGATTCCCGCATTGGGTCCCGCAGTAATATTTCAATAATATTGTTGTGGAATTTCATACTTATGTACGAATAAAAGTGGTAATTTTGAGTAGGTACGTACTGTGGTTACGATAATTTGATTTCATAGTTGGTAGGTATGGAAGCAGAAATGTTTTATTATTTAGCGATCTGTCTTTTGAAACGGAAATAACTGGACTTTCTCGTTTAGATCAAGGCAACCAGAGACAGGCAGTTGGTTACAAGTGCAATTGCCAAGCATGAGGTTCAGAATACCCGGGTCGAGAAAATCCGATTGGGGTTTTCCACCTGGTATTTTTCAGTAAAAACACGGAATATAGTTTTGTACTCCGTTAGTGGCAAAAGACCCTAATAAAGATAATGATAAGATAAAGTTTATTAATAATCAAGTACAACATCAACACATGTCGAGTGTTTGAACAGTGATCCCCAAACTAGACTAGTCTGCATCTTGGGGATCAGAGTTGTACATAAATAAATAAATACATGTCACTATGACATAGCTGGCGAAATGTAGGTATACTACAGGTACATTTCTGCCTGATCCTTTAGGGAATACAGGCGTGATGTTTTTTATTACAATGAAAATATCATTTCGTAAATCTATGCATACTAATAAAATAAAGCTGAAGAGTTTCTTTATTCGTTAGGCCATCGTTTGTGGAACTACCAGTCGTATATGAAAAATATCTTCATATTTTTCATATACGACTGACTTTCATATGCTCAAAAATTGGGTTATCCATAGTTATAAGTTATTTAACATCACGCTATAACCTTCAGAACCGGTAGATACCGCAAGGCCCAACTTTTACGCTACATTCCATGCACAATAGAATAAATTCTAAACTACTAAAGGTGTGTATAATATTCCATTGCTAGATTAAACTTACCTTACTTACCTTTAGAGACTAGTTGACTTGACATTGCCAGTCAGTACACAGCTTAACAAAGTTCGAAATCGGAAAAGTTTTTTCCTAAAACCGTCCCAAACTTTTAGCAACCCTAAAATTTACTTGGCAAATTGAATGCATACCCCATTTGTCGGTTGTCAGCCGGTTCAGTATGTCCGACACGTGAAGACGTTTGAGAAAGTTAGCTCTTTTTATTTTCTTATTTAAACTTTTAATTTGCTCGAGTTTTTCTGCTTTGTGTGTCAACGTCTTGGGCAGATACATGCTGAAATAGTTTGCAGTGTGGAATAAAATATGGGGTTACTTACATGATCACATAGAGTAACGTATGTGTGCATTATATATTGTTAAAATTACATCGTAACGACACTTTGACATTTTTACGAAGATAATATAACTATTACCTAGTGTTTATTCTGTGTTGCGTGCTGGCTTACAGTGCATTCGTGCACTTTGTTATGTAGATTCATTGACGCCCTGCAAACCTTTATTTAGAAAATAAACCTATTAACTGCATCCTGCATTTCAATTTTTGAATTTTCTTTTATTTGTTAAAACTTATTAATACCTGTACAAATCATTTTAGGATTATTGTAATTTTTATACCTGTTATTCTAATTGCCTACCATTACCAAACATAAAAACTGATCTCTTTAAAAGCAACTGTTAACCAATGTCAATTAAATTATTTAAAAAAATACCAAGCGCAATTAGAGACCTTCCTAAAACATTGTTACGAAAAAAATTGTACACCTGGCTAGTCAATAAATGCTTCTACACAAGTAACGATTACATTAGCCTTACAAATAAAAGAATGATATAATATAACTGTTATCATATAACATTTATATACCATCTATTTACCCATATTATGTGACTAAATTATTATGATTTGATTTTTAAAATGCAACAGCCAACCAACACTGTAATGCTCTTATAGGATTAATGTACTCGTACTACAATACAACGGACAATTATACATTGTAAAATAAAATAGCATATAATTAAATAAGTAGGTATATATTTTACCTTTAGTCGGGAAATTTTGTTTAATGAGTTTTACTGGCGCAATTTGTATTAGTATAATGTCAACGTCATCCATTATGTAATATGCACCTGGAATGTTATTAACTCGTCTATTTTACCAGCGTTTTCATTAGTTTGGTTTTTATTTGATTGCATTAGGCTATTTATGTCACCTTTTTATACTATAGTTGTATGGATACATGTCGGACCTAATGAAATTTCCAAATAGGTTACTAAATACACTATTAAATAAAAAAAATCGCGCAGTTTGACCTTGCAGTCGTTGTGATTATTTCAACATAAACGGTTCACTAAATGAGTTAAAAAGCTACAATATGGCGCGGGCAGTACCCAAGTAACGTTATTACGCGAACCTTAAACTAGGTTACCTATTTTCCTCTTACAGTGCCTACGCAAAGAGCGGAAACGGAAGCATTTCTTCAAATAGCAAAAATTTTATAAATGTTTCGTAGTTCGCGTACTGTGTTTCAGTTTTATTACCAGGTTTATAGTTCCAGACTTTTTTACAATTACAAACTTTGAAAGAAAACTTCTATGGTCTTAAAAAGATATATTATGATGCACATTTTAACAGAAAACCATTTACGTAAGCTATTATCAACCTATACAATATAGTACATACCCTGGCGCTACGATATTGATAACAGTAATTTATATCAATGTTTTGTAAACAAGAATGCAAACAAAGGGTAGAAAAATAGCGGTTGAGTCGAGGACGTTACCATGATGTCTATTATTAGATTAGGGTCGGTCGGAAGGCTTGATAAGCTCGGGTCGCGGGGTGCGCCACGCAACCCAGTAATCGATTGCTGACCATCCACCGGCTCTCAATACTTTCTGAGTCTCCAGCAAATATATACCAACCCCGACTTTTATTTATTTTACTTCGGTAGTTTTATGACGGCTCCGATTGATTAGGAAATCAGGATCTGAACTTGTTTGTCCTACGTCTGCCCCCTGTTATGTGATGCGTAATGATTTCTGTTTTTGTTATTCTTCCAACAGATTCAAACGAGGTTCTCGTTTGAGATGTTTTTGCTTTTATATTGACTTTATTTCTGCCATATTATGTAAACCGTTAGTATTGTTCGTTTCATAGAATGAGTGTGTTACGCGGTGACAGGTGTTATGAAAACTTGTTGAGCATTTCGTGTCGTCGCACGATCCCACATGTTTAGTTGAATGAAATGAAATATTATTTCTGTGTTCTATTAAGAGCATCTCTGCTTTACGTAGGTGTAATTTAATTGAAATACTAACGCAAACATTCATAATTGCTCTAAATCTGCCAAGAGAATGTCGGTACATGGATAACAAAATGAAAGCAACTATTTTTACATTTACCTCTTTAATCGATTTGGTTAAATTTTCAATTTCGTTAAAGTACGAGTTACTGATTGCAAAGTATTTCTTTTAGTATGCATTGAAGTATTCTGTTCGACCACAAGTTGCGATGTTTCAAGAAATAACCGCCGTAAAGTTACAGGCGATCGATGCGACTGGACTGCCACGTATTAATATTTAATAGTCGTGCCGTAGTCGAAGAGTAGTTGGTACCCTATCGCGAGTTGACAGTTTATAACGTTGCTTCATTTTTCATAGTGGTCGTGTTTCATAAAAAAAAACGCAAACAAACGGTTCAGCTGTTTCGTTTTCGTAATCAAATCATTGACACGAACTTTACGTGGTTAAGTAAAGAGCATTAAACTTTAGTTTTTACTATTTTAGTTTAGAGTTTCATTTGAAATTATTTTTAAAAACACATGGCATGAGCGAAGCCAAACCTCTATCAAACGATATCATATTATAAATTAGCGTCGGTTGGCTGAACTTGTAATACCATTTTCGGGGTGAATAACCTTTTGTTATTTGTAAGACCTTTCTACGAGCTTTTAGAATGGTTGTTTTGGTAGGGTTTGGTTTGGGAATCTCGGCGATATTAGTTTTGTTAAAAAGGATTTTTATATCTGAGAGATACACACGTGAAACATAATATAACAGTTTTCTTTTTGGTCGAGGGTTAAAAACAGTTTTGTAGTAACCGATCAAAATAAGATGGTGTTTGTGGTCGAAATCTGCCGAAATGATGCCTCTTTTATTTACCTTAAAAACTTTACCCGTTGGGCCCACGGAAGCAATCCATCAATGTTCGTGAGTGAGTGGCTTTCATAACGATACGACGCCGACGCCACAAGGCTTTCCACAAAAGTTAGTTGAATTCAGAGACTACATTTTACAGAATAAAATACCTTTATTTCACACAAATAAATTGGATTTAGAGCAAAAGGATGATGAAGATGTTATTATTTTAAATCAAATCAAAAATCTAAAATATTTATTTGCCAGAATATAGGATACTAGCAGACGTCACGCGGTTTCATCCGCGTAGTTCCTGTTCCCGTGGGATAACAGGGATAAAAAGTAGCCTTTTTCATCCGGGAATAGTGTAGCTTTCCACCAGTGCAATAATTTTTAAAATTGTACCATTAGTTCCGAAGATTACCCCCTACATACAAATTTACAAACAAACAAACAAATTTTACCTCTTTATAATATTAGTATAGAAAAAGTTTTACAGTAGTTTTGTTCCGGCATATCTTGCCATAACATAGCGTCCAAATGTATCACAATGTGATTTGTCTTCTAGATAGTCCTTAACAGTATAATATATTTTAAGCAGTTATAATTTGATAGTATTTTTTTTAGAGCCAGATTTGATCTTAATACCAGCCTGTTACTGTCCCACTGCAGAGTTATGGTTTCTTCTATTACAGAGGAAGTAAGAGTTTTGACCACCACGCTTGCTCAAGGTGGATTGGTGATTTCAGACTTATACTTACTAAAATCCTATCTAGGTTTATTACGATGTTTTCCTTATTTCTTTGCTGATAGAAAAGGAGAAAAGATTAGCTAGTACCTAAGTATAGGTACGTCATTTCACGTCTCAAAAGCAATTGTTAATCCAACATAGTAATCATCTGCCCACTAAAATAGTACTTTTGTCAAATTGGAGACCTTTTGAATTTTAATAAACTATTTATAAGACTTAACAAATAAAATGTACCTATTTTAAGCCTATCAGCGCGCGTCCATCCTGGCAGTGCATAAACAAAATTTATTATTTTATGATAAAATAATTTCTTTGAAGCACTTATTGATACAAATCGTTCAAATATATATTGTGCGCGTGAAAGGACGGTTGGGACACGATTTACAACAAATAATTAGGGGAAGGTCAAAGGAGTGAGTTTCAAAGGGATGTTGTTCACCGCTCGACGGTTCGACACAAGTGGCTGTAGCTGATACACAATGTAGTTTGTGTCAGCTTAGCGGCCCTTACAGATTTATGTATTATCCCGGATTTATGAACAGTAAAAACCGAATTTTTCTTTGATACTGCCTAAGCTTTTAACGTTCGTTATACCAAATATTGGCCAATTTTGGAATTCCAGTAAAGTTCAGTAGTATTCTGGCAGGATCTACTTTAATATTAATGATGTTCACATTTACATGGCGTAGCTACGTGAAACGTTTTTAGCATTGTATTAATAGTTAACAATATTTATGCTGTTTTTTATTATACACATCTTCGAAATTACACTAATAAAAAGCCTATGGTATCAAATTAGTCCTTGTAAATACGGGTGCCTAAAGTATTAAACAATGAAATAAATAATAAAAAAAAGTATATTTTGTATGCTACGCCGGGGCCTACGATGTTGCTACGTCGTGGCCTACGTAGTTGCTACAACGAGTTCTACGGCGTAGAGGGTCCGGTGTGGATTTAACCGTTACCATCAGGCAGCATCTAAACTGATGAGTTACTTTTGATGCAGTTGCGGTAATCTTGGATTTTACTTTGTTGTTGGTTAGGGTTATTTAAATAGAAACCAAAATATGTTTAGGGGTATTGAGTAAGTGGGTTCTGCAGTAATTTTCTACGACTAAACTAAACGTTATAAAGCTAAACTAAATACTTTAATCTAGTAAATGTTTTAGCTTATCTGGCAAATCTTATTGTTTTCAGATTTTTGGAGCATATGCACTCTGTTCGGGCCCGATGAGGCGACGGCGCCTGGCGCCATGAGCTAGCGGGAATGGGGGGCGAGGGGGCGGGCCGCGGCGCCGCGCGCTGGCACGTGGGCGACTCGCCCCCGCGCGCGCCCATGGGCTTCGCGGCGCCCGCGCAGGATGCGCCGCTCGACCGAGGGCTGGCGCCGGCGCCGGCGCCCGCGCCCGCGCCCGCCGGCAACGCCGTGCTCCAGCGAACGCACTCCAGGTACTTTTATGTTTTTAAATGTTACTAAAAAGCTACTTTCAACAAGCAGAGAATATGGGTACTAAGATAAATGATGAAGTCAAATGTTGGTAGGGATATATTGTATGGTTAAATCTGAAACAAGTAAACAACGCATAGAGCAACATTTAATTTCAATATGATCTCATTTAAATTGTACAGGGGTAGGTAAATATTCTACCTACCTAGCCATGAGTCGGTTAATCTGTAAGTCAAAAACCTATTAGACAATTATACTTACCCTGCCTTCCACAGAACATATCCCAATTTGAAGTGATCATTTCGGGCAATGATATTATAAGTAAAAAGGAGTAGATAGGTTATAAGTGCTCAGAAAGCGACACGTTAAAATGTGGCTAACTAGCCACATTTTACCTCAGTGTGGCGTCGCGTCGTCGTGGGACGCGTGCGCGCGGTGTGTGCCGTGTTTGAAGATCGAAAGTTGTTCAGGTAACCTATCTGGACCTTTTTACTTATAATATCATTGATTTGGGCGGCTGTGTAGCGTGTTTCCCTCATGGAAAGCAGTGAGGGAGTTAACAGAACCGTTCTCGAAAATGTGTCAAGGTTAAATTGAATGAGACCAGATTCCTGGAATACGTTCGAACATTTCGGGAAACTGAACGAAGCGCGTAACGTTATATAGCCGGCCATGCAGAATACCGATCCGTTGCAGTTCCCCGCCTCCCATTGATTATCCGGGCGCGTTCGGGGAATTCCAACTGAATGCCAACTCTATAATAGTTAGAGTGGTCCTTTATTCAATCGTTCAACATTTCTTTTGAATGTTTTCTTTTGCATTGTAGTCATATGTGTGCCTTTTTCTATGAGAGTGGCAGAAAAGAAACTACACCACGCTATACGAGTATATAGGTACTGAATTTTTTTTTATTGCAAAACCCATAACCGCAACATTGATAACTCGAACCATCAACTATTACTTGCAGGTCGATGTCATCGCTACCACCGGAGCCGTTTATGATGCTCCGCGCGAAGGCGCTGAGCAAGCGAGTGATAATCAACGTGGGTGGTGTACGCCATGAGGTGCTCTGGCGCACGCTGGAGCGCCTGCCGCACACCCGGCTCGGCCGCCTGAGAGACTGCAACACGCACGAAGCCATCACGGAACTATGCGACGACTACTCGTTACAAGACAACGAGTATTTTTTCGATAGGTACGCTTTTTTGTTCTTCATAATGCTGTCCAATCATTAAGGTCTCTATTACTCTATTTTAATTATAATTCTTTAATGAAGGAAAAGAACCGACATTACTACTATAGTTCTTCAAACTACTTTTACATGCTTTCTTTACAATGTCGAGTTTGTTAATTATCTCGATAAAGTAATATATGCGGCGTGAGGAGCGCCCAGAAATTGAATACAACAAAGCTGTTTAAATTTTCCAGGCACCCGAAGAGCTTCAGTTCAATACTCAATTTTTATCGGACTGGAAAGTTACATTTAGTTGATGAAATGTGTGTGTTGGCGTTTAGCGACGATCTCGAGTATTGGGGCGTGGACGAACTGTACCTGGAGTCGTGTTGTCAGCACAAGTACCACCAGCGCAAGGAGCACGTGCACGAGGAGATGAGGAAGGAAGCCGAAAGCTTACGACAGCGGGAAGAAGAGGAGTTCGGACAGGGCACATGTGCCCAGTATCAGAAGTGGCTATGGGACCTCCTCGAGAAACCGACCACCAGTATCGCAGCCAGGGTAACGTATTGCGACGTTTTCAACCAAAACAATAACAACTTACCGATATTATTAACCCTGCCACTCTAGCAAAGCTGCCGAGGATAGTTTAGTGTAAGGGTATCTGAGGGTCAGACATTATTTTTTCTAAATCTAGTATGTTTTTTAGATAGATGCTTTTGTGAATTGTAAGTTTTGAGTAAGACTCTTGAAATGTCCATGTGCGCAAGATTTGTACTGTTACTGGTAGATATTTGCAGAAGTAGTTTTTTTTTGTACAACTTTAAACATAACGTAAGAACACCTTTTATATAATACTATTCTCACTTAAGTTTAGGTACACTAAGCACTGTAAGCACACTAACTAAGCACTGTGTTGTGTATACTCATGAACATAAAACGTTCTGTATGTAATATTCACTTTCATTCCACCACTGTAAGACTTCCTGTTTACACATACAAATATGAAATAGGTACTTAACGTATATACTGGTATACAAACACCTACTTCCTAAGTGTACATAAAAGGCTTGTTTCGTAATACGTACACGTTTCACTTTGCTACACAATATTTAAAGGATTTGACACTTTTAATACTAAGCTTTCATGAAGACATGCATTTAGGAAACAAGCTTGGTATATGAGTTTATATTTTTATGTGTTGTGGTGTGGTGCATGAATAACATCTATCGCTGGCTCCTCCTTCAGTGTGGCAAGTCAGTTGGTTCGCTGTTTAATGGAATGTGGTGTTGTGTTCCATGTGAATGTTGTATTGTGTCCGTGATCGTAACCTTTGATCGCTTTTGTCGAATCTATTTGGTGTTGTGTATTTTGTTTTGTTTGAGCACCTTTCAGCTTACTTCGTAGCGTTACTATTCTACTTTATATTTAAATTTTCGACGGTGTGCCACCCTTATGCGTATGTAAGTACAAAATGAATATGGTATAAATACTTCTTTACTTTTAATTTTTATAACATATTATATTGCCAGTTTATAAGTTTTAACCTCTTTGTTCTTTCTCCTTATTTCACACGAAAGTACAGCAAATACAGCTTTAGTGCATTGCACACTTATATATTTATGTAATATTATCTTATGTAATATTTTCCACTCTATGTATTGAATAATTTATTATTATTGTATAACTTTAATTGTGCCTTGTTACATTAAGTTAAAAACAAGTTATGTAACAGTTATGTTGAGATATAAAACACAGTATTCTACAACACAAGATTCGGATTTAACTACAGAATGAATGATTGTTTTGTGCTAACATTTGTGAGATCTTCGCAGACATTTATTGTGTTGTGGTGTACAGAGGACCTTTCTGTACTGGCGGTCATAATTAACACTCTAACGAATTGAAAAGGAGTTCTTCTTAACTCTAAGTTTTTGTCAATTAGTGTAAAGCTAAGGTTTTATAAAATGATTTATTTTTATTTATTTTGGAGTCAATATTGTTAACTTCTTTTCAAAGCCGCAAAAAGTACCATTTTATTCTTACCAAGTTAAATGTTTCAATTCACGGCAATCTTCAGGATTGTAAATAATATTTTATTACAGTAAATTTTATAAATGTTCACAGCCACGTCGAAAGTTCCCGAAAGGGAACTTTATAAAAACAAAGCTTAATTGTTGTCGCAAAGTTGCAAAGATGGGATGGGCTTACGCGATGTGACCAGCCGCCGCCGGGGCGGCGCACAGTGGCCGGCGTGCGGGGTGGCACGGGACAGCGCCGGCGCCCGCCGGACGCGGCCCCCCGGGGGTCCAGCGGGCGCCGCGCTGCGCCCGCGCCGCCTCCCACCACGGCGTGGCGCCGCCCGCCGGCGTCCCCCCCTCCCCCGCCTGACCGCTCCTGGCTCCCGCTCGCCTCCCGCTCTACTCCACGTCCTCCACCAGCGCTTCCGCTTCGTGATACTGATCCGACTAACCGAGCGATGCGGGCGATGGACGGACGAGCGTCTGCTTCGTTCCGCCTCCTGCACTAGGCGCATATACATAGTTCGGACTCGGACGCGCGTCCGTTCACCCACACTTTTAATATAAATTACCTACTTATCTACACCGAAACCACACAACACTACTAACATAGTCACACGAATAGATGTTATTTCTACACCAAAATTTAAGATTACTATTAAGACATTTGTTACATACGATATTGGCTTTTACCGTTTGTCTGTAAATACATACATACCTAATGACATATCTTACGAATATTTAAGTAGCATACTACTGATGTACAAACATGTAGGCAGAGTAGTTCTGTATAAACACTGGCATTATAACTGACCGATCTGACACATGTGGCATCTCACTAGGTCCCGAGGCTTAGTTGCACAGTGTGGCAGCGCGGTGGCGGCGGGCGCCGGTCCGCGAGGCCCGCCGCTCGCCGCTCACTGGTGCATGCTTGCAGGTGATCGCGGTCATCTCGATCCTCTTCATCGTGCTGTCCACGATAGGGCTCACTCTCAACACGATACCCCAGATGCAAGTGTACGACGACAAGGGTGCGCCCATGGATAACCCACAACTGGCCATGGTCGAGGCGGTGTGCATCACGTGGTTCACGCTCGAGTACGTGCTGCGGTTCAGTGCTTCGCCGGATAAATGGAAGTTCTTCAAGGGTGGACTGAACGTGATAGACTTACTGGCTATATTGCCTTACTTTGTATCTCTCTTCCTGCTCGAAACAAATAAGAACGCCACTGATCAGTTTCAAGACGTGCGGCGTGTTGTGCAAATTTTCCGTATTATGCGAATATTGCGCATCCTCAAACTTGCCCGACACTCGACCGGGCTACAGTCACTCGGGTTCACGCTCAGAAACTCCTATAAGGAGCTCGGATTGCTCATGTTGTTCCTTGCGATGGGAGTACTCATATTCTCCTCATTGGCCTACTTCGCTGAGAAAGAAGAGCCGGGAACTAAATTCATTTCCATTCCGGAAACGTTTTGGTGGGCCGGCATCACCATGACCACAGTCGGATACGGTGACATTTACCCCACGACCCCGTTGGGCAAGGTCATCGGCTCAGTTTGCTGTATTTGCGGCGTGTTGGTAATTGCGTTACCCATCCCAATTATCGTCAACAATTTCGCCGAGTTTTACAAGAATCAGATGCGGCGCGAAAAGGCGCTCAAGCGACGAGAGGCGCTGGAACGCGCTAAGCGCGAGGGCTCCATCGTTTCCTTCCACCATATTAACTTGCGCGACGCCTTCGCCAAGAGCATGGACCTCATTGACGTCATCGTGGACACAGGTTAGTATCGCGTAGGCCACTCGCTTTGCCGCTTGTTCATGTCATATGTCTGTCGCTCGGAATGCACGTTAACTCTATCTTTCACTGTGCACGCATGCCTTTCGTGCTCAAACAGTGTCTGTGTTTATTGGATGCAATGAATGTTGAATGTGTGCACGTCGCATCGATATAGCTCTCCGGACTCGCAGACATCATGAAATCAAACCAAACAGTTCACGATACATCGCAGCTACAGCTATGTTCACTCGTTGGTTGCGGCGAGGTGCACTCAGAGTGTTTTATTCCTTGTCTTCAGGTGACAAGTGCGTCCTCATTGAGGCGAGAGACGACGCCAGATGAGCATCTTGCCACTGTCACAGTGGTCACGCTCGACCCCTTTATATTATGTCAGTTACTTGGGGTCGAGTGGCGTCGCGTGTAGCTAGCGATGTGCGACGAAGACTATAATCAAAGGTCGATTACATTGTCAGCGTAAGCCTAACGCTTCCTAGTACTAACATTCCTCTTCTGTGGACTGTCTGATGTGTGTATCCGGAGGACGCTGGATTCTGTGTACTTTACTGTTCGTGTGGAATGTGTGTTGTGTAGTTCACGCCGTTGTTTTTGTCATGTTCTAAATAATCCTTCTTAGTATTAACAAATAAATAAATATACACGGGGACAATAGTGGACCATATGGAATACGTCGCTACTCACAGTGGTATGTGTCTTCAGGACACAACTTGTCGCAGGCGGACGCTACTAGCCTGGAAGGCGAGGCCCCGGCCACCACCGGCTGCTACAAACAGTACGAACACTCCATCACGAATAAGCTGCCTCAGAGTACTGACCCCGGCCAGGTAATAACATTTGCTCACAGTCGTATGGGTACGTCCAACCATCATCTTGGCTATTGTAGGGTGAGTTCCAACAAGCCTTATGTACTCACTTTTTTTATCTACCAATTAATTTTACCGGTCATTAAATGACACAATCTGTTTTTGCTTCAGCAGATATCAGCAGTGCGCTAGTGGAGGGGAACTGGGAAACAGTCAATATTGTTAATATTTTCGCTTTAAGCTTTGGACGGACCCTTTTGAAGCTGTAGTCACATTGCAACAATAAGCTTTCCGCTAACACTGTAGGTAACAGTTTCAGAGCAGCCCTCAGAAAGAGCGTCGTTACTCGAACGAGGGGCTCGGCTCACCGGAGAAACGCTTGCTCATAAATCCTGAACCTACACCAGTAAGCTATGTTTACATCTTTGCTAACACTCGTTGCAGACTATTAATCATAGTAGAACTCTCATAGTTGCCTGTGTGTCAAAGCCAAATTTAAAACGCATCACAGATTTAAGCTTACATGAACCGTTGGCGAAAACCGGTCGCTTTTCTGAATAGTTTCTTTAAAGCGACACAGCACTGCGTTGACGGTTCGAACTGACTCACTACTTATTCTCTAACCTAAGGCCAGGAACGAGAATAACTAGTTACTAATGATTTCTCTTTTTCTAGGAAAAGAAGATGGCTGACAAACAGCTTGACTTGGATCAGCTGCCTTCTGAGTTTGAATGTTGTTTTTGCACGTTCAAGGTACTAAGATACTAACGCATTCATGATTTCGTAGACGCCTCATTATTAATTACCTAATTACGCGATTCTTTTATTATTATTTGATGTATGTACCTGACTAATAACAATATTTCCATTTAGCATTAACCTGTAAGTATTAACTTACTTATTATTTTAGATTATTGTAATGATTATTAACTACCCATCCGCTGGTTTTATTATTTCTTTCTTTCGGTTTAAATGTTTGCAGCTAATCATTTTATTAACGTAGGATACTTGAAGGTAATATTTATCAATGTTTTTTGGACAACACTTTACCATTTTGTTAATATTCTTAGTCTAAGTTTTTTAAAACTCAAATAAAATCAAGCCCTAGAACACCCGCTATAAGAATCTGCTATACCTACTGAAATGAAGCGTAAAGATTCAGATATCTAAGATGTATGAATTACGTTTTAAAAGCAGAGGTGACTGACGAAATTTTGGGGCACTATTACTTAGGTACCAACTGGTGTACCAAAATTTTGCTACTTTTGACTCCCAAGTAAAAAGAGGGCGAGGCTATTGTCATGAACCGAGCACAATTCCAGACTCCGGTCTTCAGTTTTCTTCAAATCGAAGTTAATAGTGTGTGTAACACTTTGGTGTAGGGTTATAAGGAGTTCATTGACGCGGAGCAGCTGATGCCGATGTCGACGTCGGATCTGCGGCAGCCGGTGTGCGTGGAGCTGGCTTGTCTGCAGCGGCATCCCGCGCCCAAGGCACTGCCCGAGGCCACACCCAATAGCCTCGATAGCCCAGGTACATTCAATTACGCAATCTAAACATGACCTGCCTGTGTTGTAAATAACAGAACAGTGAAAATACACTTATTTCATAACGCGTGTATAACAATCGTTTTCGTAGCACTCAATAACTTTTAGTTACCTCTGTTGTTTACAAGACTTGTGCATAGGTACCTACTTTATTTTTTTAATTAAAATATAATAGTTTGTTTTTAATGTATTTTATATGTGCAATCAACCCGTAGACGTAGAATCAGATCAATTATTTGTCACTGTCTACTCCTTATTCGTTCACTGTTGTAATGACGATGTCCTTTCGGCACACACATGTATCCACTATACTCTAACCATGCGTATTGTATGATATGTGTATAAGAGCAGCATACCTACACCGTATGTGGTCATGTGCGGCTCCATGTACGTATTATGTCTTACGTTACAGATACATTTGCATCATGCCTTACGCACCCTTTTCCTTCAGAGGGCGACATCGCATGCGAGAACGACTCATCAAACTTGTATGTGAACCCTCTGGACCGCAGCGGCGGTAGCGGCGCGGGTGGGGGTGGGGGCGGGGTGAACGCCGACTTTAATGGAGTACGCAGGAGTGCATCTGGGGATGGAAGCGTGTTGTGTGCCAAAGGTTCACAGGGCGAAGGGTCGCCGAGAGGATCGCGGGCCAGCCTGGCGGGCGCGAGTGTGGCGCCGATGGCGTGCGCGGCTCCAGTAGCAGGCACGCGGCCGCTGGACGCGTCGCGGACCAGCTTGCCGCAGCCGCTAGACGAGCCCCCCACCGACGACGCCAAGCCCAAACACAGGAAGGCTCGCTTCCAACAGGTGAGCGATGGTGACCCGCGGCGCCGCTCACCGACTACACACAGCTTGTGACAAATGGTTCGGTCGTGTGTCCGAATGTCCTCGTCTTCCCAGCCCTGTCCTTCGTGTTAGCATGATGTAGACACAGTTTGACTAATACTTCAATGTGTTCTAAATGCATGAGTTTTTAGACTGCCTTCATGTTTTAACGATGCTTATTACAATTGGTCATGTGGGTAACGCGAACATGATCGTTTGTCCCACAGGACTGGTCGGAGGAAGAGAGGAAGCCGCCGAGAGGGATAGCTACGAGGATCATTAATCATCACATCCTTTTTGGTTCGTCTCATTTCAAATACGTACCTACCACTTTTAAGTAAACTTATATTTTAAAATGCTTTGCAGCCTAGTTGAAATGGCAGTACGACAAAGACGAGTTTCATTAGATTGCAATCAATGACTTTCGCTATGCGTGGGATCTAGTGATATACCTATGATATAGGTACATAAACTTGCTTTCGATTGTTCTTAAGGCTTTTCCTAAAAAATGCTGATCGCAAGCAGTTCGTAGGTACGACTCTACAACTAAGGAAACATTCCATGACAAAGATGAACTAGGCAAACTTAGTGTTACCTACGCAGATGACTTGACCGACATTATCACTGAGCCATCTTGTTAGATAGGTACACTGTCAATTAAAAGGACTTTTGGACATAATTATGCCAAAAATCACCACAATGTTTTAGGTAAGTGAGGTAGGTACCTACTTAAACCCATCATTTGTGCTGTATCATCAACTTAATAACGGAACGTTTGAAGTGTGGTTTTATTACTACCTTTGCAGTAACATTAGTAACACAAATAGGTTTTGAGCTCGAAGACGCCTCGGCGGCCGCTGCTAGAGATGGCACGTTGTCAACATTTTCCATAAAACTTAAAATGTTAGTAGGTACCTAGTTGTCACTGATTACCCTTAGACAGTGACGGCCCGTGATATTTTAACGAGTATTTTTTTTCGATAATTATTTCGTGTTTTTGACCAATCCTAGCTAGATCGATTTATTGCCCCCGAAACTCCCTGTTAAAAAGATAAAAGTATAAGATAATGCACAATGCGTACCTACCTACCAACTTAATTCTAAACACAATTTTCATTGAGGGAAGTAGGTATGTGTCAGTAAGACAGTAAGAGTAGGTCTAAGTAGGGTTACAAAAACATTATTATTATTTATCTTCTATAAATCATCAATATTTTGTGCAAATATGTATAGGTAAGAATGGAAACAAACGTGGCGGCGGCTGGCCGCTAGAGGGCGACTCTCGCTCGCGCTCCATACTCAAGAACAAGGAAGCCCGAGGCACCGATAGCGAGCTGCTACTCCAGGAGACCACCTCGCTCGGTGCTAACGTAAGTATACTATAACATCTCACGTTATTCGGGTAAAAAAGGACATTTAGCGTTCCCTTCATTGGTCTCATAACAGACCGAAAACGCCATATTATTCCTTACAAGAATACCTACTTATTGTAAAACGTGAAGAGAGTTGGCAGTAATAACGTGTCATTTATCTTACGTGTTGCCGTCCTCTGCGTAGGTATCTACATGTCGCATCGTGTGCCAGCACTGCCAGCTGACATATCGATGATGATCCTGATGATAATGTTTCAGGGCGATTCCGGCAGCGAATCATCGCCAATTAGATTGAAAGACTTCAAAGGCCAGAACCACAAGGGCGGCGCCAGTGAGAGAGACAACCTAGTGACGTAGTGTGTAGAGGGCGCTTCTTGCTTGACGCGACACGGCACTCGCCCCGCCCCACACACGACGCGAACTTAATACTTAGAATGCAATAACATTAAAATTATATACAAATAATTTTAACATATCATTGGGCGATTGTGACTGCTTGTTGAATAGATTTTCATTTGTAGAGTTATAAATATTGTAAAAAAATATTACTTATTGTAATAATCGTTCATTCCAATCGAAAAGTTGAAGAAACCTATTTGTTAAGTTTTTTTACGTGCAATTATTAATTGCTAATTCTAATATAAGCGATATAGTTTGTACAGCATAGTTGATGAAAAATGAAGCAATTATTAAAATTAAACATTTTCTGAAATTGTTATAGATTGTTTCACTGAAAACCTTCTCTTTAAGTGTTTTCCAAGCTTTTATTGGGTATGCAAACAAAAATACAATATAGTCAACAATGATATTTATTTGGAAGCTAAAATCTTTTCCTATTTTAGAGTATTAAACATAGAATTATAACGTAAAATTTCCATTTAACATTAGGAACGTGCTATAATATAGAAAAAGGACAATTTAACACACAATGTCGACCTTATTATTACAATTTTGCAAAACTTTAGAAAATAATTCGAAATAATTGTGTAAATGACGATAATATCACAAATTACAAAACGTAATCAGCTATCATGACTGCTTTTGAAATTTATATTTAAAATAATTTAAAAAATGGTCCAAATAATACTAAATTTTTACATTAACGATAAACATTAATTGTATTAATACTTAAATAAAAAAGAATAAAACATCCGAGTGTATGAGTGATAACGAAACTAAGATATTAAAATACTTTGGTTCTTGTGAGTACATTAATAAAACTACGTACACTGGTTTGACTGAATGCAGAAATAAATTGTTCTGAAGTGCCCAAAATATACACAATTGACTGACAGCTAATTTAGTAAAACCACTATCGGCTAGACAGTGTAAATGTAATTAAAAGCATTGAGAGGAAAGGCCTCTCTAAGGCTTACACGTCAATTATTGTAGACAATGCCAAGTGTCGGAGAGATTGTAGAGCTTTACACGTTTAAATTCTATATAAACTGAACACTCTTGTAAATATCATACTTTAATACTTCACAAAACAGTAAAGAAATAAAGAATACGACAGCCTTCTTTTGATAATATTAATTGTAAATTCGTCTTATTCGTAATCTGTACAATGTCTATTTATAATAATTCGATAAAAACTATTTACATAAATTACTAGTCCTTTTAGTTTACATTAACCTAATGAAGTTTCTATGGTGTTGTGTAGTATTAGAGTAGTATATTATACACCCGAGAAGCGTAATCATGGACGTACTCTCTGGTCTCTCCGGGTCACAAACAGATATCAGCATAACCATTAGGTATTCAGACCACAGCTTTATTTTACAATAAAATAAATAGAAAGGCACATATTAATTATTATTTAAGTATTTGCACTTGGGGTAAATAAAACTATTAACTATAAAACGATTGGTAATCTAGACAATTTTAATCTTGCTGGTACTGTATCGTCGGACTCGGCGTAAATGTCAAAGGTCTGATCATATCATATCAAAAGTAATTAACCATGACTGCACTGAGTAGGCACTACCTACGCTATGGCAATATAACAGCGCTGCTGTATACGACAAATTTACAGACGCCAGCACATCAATCCACACTAATGTGTCAAATTTCTTTGATAGGTTTTCAACTTTATTCTAAACAAAATAAGGTTCATGTTCAATGGACTATTTGTCAAAATTTTATTTTTAGTCCCTCATCTAGATTACAAGAAAATATTCGACACATATTTTTTCTTTTTTCACGTACCTAATCAAAAAATAACGGCGATACATCGAGTTAAAATGTCGCATGACGTCACTAGCCAGTACAGTTTATACTAGGTAATGACGTTACACGCCCCCTCTCCTCATCTTAAATGCGCTTAATCTAAGCAGTTTTTCATCAATTTGAAAAAGAGAAAAATACGTGTCGGATATTTTCTTGTAATCTAAATGACGGACTAAAAACTAAAAATTAAAATATACTCAAATAGCCCATTGGGAAAATTTACAGTTTGGAGTAGCTTCATGTGCTGGCGTCTGTACATTACAGTCCTGCCTTGCCCATGATTGCTACGGTGATCTGATTCCACGAAACACGTTTGCACTGATAAATGTTTCGCCCTTATTGGCTATCTCTCCGTTAATGTTCGCATTGCTCCCGTACAGCCGATAGGTATTGCTCATAAATAATAATGTTATTGTTACAATATTATTGTTTATCCGTACATTACGTCTTACATTGAACACACAGGCACCTTACTTTAGTAATGTTGGCAGTATATCATGGCACGTGACACTTGTTGTATTTCTGTAGCATTCGATGCCGTCTTTAGTATACTCAACAAACGCAACTATTTTAAACCAAATTATATTCTCGTGTAAAAATGTGTCAATTCTTTGTTTGTATAATATGAAAATACAATGAATTATTAAATTTAAAGCTTTGAGTAATAAAATATCACAAATAACTTTGTCAGTTTAATATATGAAGCCAAATTGACGCTCTCTTGGGAATACATGTTTTTTCGAGTTTATTCATTCTTGGTGTTTCTGTTTTTACTCTAGATACGTATAATATAAAAATATGAACAGCGATCGTGTCATTCATTGTTGTGCAAAAATACTTTTATCAAATTTGGCTTCACGTCAATGTATAAAAAACAATAAACAGTGCTCTCTATAAATAATTCATAACTTAGTGATATTTCATACATTCTCTCTTCCAATCACTGCTTACACACTGCACTTCTACGTTTTGTGAAAACTCCTGAAAACGTATCTAAATTGTAAACCAAATCAATTAAGTTTTCCAATTCTCATAATGAGACAAATCTCACGGAATGCGTCGAGTTAGAAACACAATGCAAAATATTTTAACTTAAAAACTAAAATAGTAAACATAATAACAATTCCTTTTACAAAGTGCCAGTTGTTTTCCTGTTACAAACAAGGAAAAGCCTCAGGTGAGTTATATTTGTTCGACGGACGTCTTCAACTATCATTTAACGTGCTTTGAAGAATGACAAAGAAAACCTTGATAAAAAAATCGAAAATATTACGAAACATTAGCTTGTTAGAAGTAGTTATTGTATTGCTGAAGATTAATCCTTCGGATGTATCACGTCACATACAACCACGTAACAGACACATGCCAGACGCAGCCAGTCGTACACGCCAATACAATTTTCTGGACTAGGTATTTACATAGGAATCAATCCAAACACTGACGAAACCAGCGAACTGAAGCACGAGCTCCGCCGAGCCATCACACACGAGTATGTACAGTGGGCCGCGCCCCCCGCGCCCCCCGCGCCCCGCACTACCGGTGCCACGCGATGCTGAGCGCGGTGCGCAGCTTGCCCCACAGCCACGGGTACAGGCCGCCGCCGCGCCACGCCGCGCGCGCCACGCACTTCACGTAGTCCACCAGCCCCCACGGCGCGTGCCCGCCGTTCACGTAGTACACGTACGTGAACCCGTCTTTACAGCGCCCCTTGATCGAGTAGTAGTAAGGTAGAAACGAGTGCAGACGGAATCTACGAACAAAATATTTTACTAGTATTTTATATTAAACTTTGCAATACACGCGGTGATCGCTAACGTGATTACTCGACCCAGAAAAATCTGACCGATTAGGTATTGACAAGAAATTCCTGGTAATGAACTCTCGCTGTCAATATTTGGTTGTTTGATAGCAGGTTGGTAAGTGTATGGGACCTGGATGCGATTCTTGGGTCCAGCAAAACGGTTTTCCGTCTGGAATTTTTGATCAACCCGGAATCTGTTTAAGTCTAGATAATACCTACGCACACCTCTGTCTAAACCTTCGGGAAACACAGGCGTGATGAAGTATGTGTTAGAGTAATTATAGGTACCTCTATTTCCCCTGTGTGTTTCGGGGCTTTAAGGCAAAAATGTACAAATAATCTCAATCTTACAAGTAATATTCATAGTAAAGTTACACCACACCACATTCGCAAACAACATAACTATACGGGTCAAGGCAAAAATAACCTACAGATATATCAGATAAGATAATATATATACGAACGTAGGTACATATAGATAAAACGGAAACGTTTAAAAAGACTTGATGTACTTACATGATGAGGATATATTATACTTGAGATAACGAAGGTACTCGCGACGACGAAATAACCATTCACTACGTACAAATTGTTTATTTATCTTTGCGAAATCTTGTATAGGTACCTCTTTGCCAAAGAATTCATGTACAATGCAATAGGGTATATGCATGTATTTTTTTTATATTTTTAATTCACTGTTTACAACGTTTTATCATAGTAAAAAAATATAAACATATTCAAAAATGCAGTAATGAAGCTTAAAAAAATATTTAAAATACAGAATAAATTTGAGCTGTTTAAACGCCGCCATTTTCGCGCGCCATTTCAATTACGTCATTTACTGTGATCCCATTACTATTACTTAGGGTGTTTTCGTTCTTCTAACCATTTCACCATGAAAAAAGCTCAAAAACCAGTTTACCGGTATTGCTTGTACCCAAATGAAATGAACATTATCAGATTGTGATTTTACAAAACCACTTTCAGTAATTTTTCTGAAATGTTAAATAACCTCACTATGAAGCTAAAATTACACTTGAACATTAAATTAGTTCACAACACACACGGCAATAATTATGTTTTCCAATAAAAAGTCCATTCCAATACTGTTTTGTAGGCGTAACTTGTCTCGTTGTCTTAGTATTTGACGTCACTTTTCGTTATAACCAATGGTGATGCGTTTCACAAATTTGAATTTCCCGCGCTTAATTCGCACTTTTATTTTACATTTTTAATAATTATGACGCTATTAAAAAGTAAAATAATGATTTAGTTCATATTTTCTGCCATTAAAGATTCGGAAAAAAAATATTCGAACCATATTTAAATTACATGCATATTCCCTCATATACAAGGTTAATTCAATTGAGAAAGTTGACAATTGGCTGCGGTATTTGTTTCAAAATTATCCACCAGGGAGCCGAGACATCACATTTTCATTAACGATAACAAAGTTTGATAAATCCAAAATTTATGGCATTTTGAAAGCTTATGCCAATTCAATACATTTCGGATCTATATAATGCGAAAGCGTTGCGCTTCCACTATGCGCAGGGTATACGCGCCAGCCCCAACAGTATCCTGAAAACATTAGCTGACAGGTGGGACAGCCCCATACTGGGGCATTGGATACGCCTACATGCCACTGTGGCGTAGTAATTAATAGTTTGTGTTGTGTTTCTGGTAGATGTAAGTACTACACTAACGTATGGAAGTGAATGTTGGGTGTGGCAAAAGAGACATGAAAGTAGAATAAGTGCTGTAGAAATGCGTTCCTTGCGAAGTATGTGTGGTGTAACAATTAATGACAGATTGAGGAATGATGATATAAAGCAACGTTGTGGTTTAAAAGAAGATGTAAAAATTGAAGAGTGAAAATTGAAAAGAGTATGCTTAGATGGTTTGGTCACGTTGAAAGGATGGATGAAAGGTATTTACAAGGCAGATGTAAGTGGGAACGCCGGGAGGGGACGCCCTAGAAGGACATACATAGACCTTATTGGTGAGGTTCTTCAGAAAGGTCAGGTGCGTAGTACTCGCAACCGGCGTGTGTGTATGACAACATGTATGAATGTAAACGAAGCAAAAGAAGTATGTAAGAATCGTAGCATATGGCGCTCTGTAGTTTCTGCCTACCCCCATGGGAAAAAGGCGTGAGTTTATGTATCTATGTATGTATGTATGGAAGTACTAACACTAGTTTGTAAGTCGTGTGTATACTAACCAAATGGGCTATTGTGTTCGAAATAAAAGATTTATTATATGATAATTATAGTACATCGTTATCGTTAATGAAAATGTGAATTTGTCTAAGCCCCCAGGAGCTAATTACTCAGGTATTCTAGGTGCATAATATTAAAAACTGAAACTATGAAGTATAACAACTTTTAGTAAGTAGGTGGGGAATTTTCGAGCGTTTAACCGCCGTCATTACCTTCCCCTAAATCTTAATGAAAGAAACAAATATTTCAGCGATTCTCAGGAAATGGCTAAATTTTCCATCAAATTATATTCCCTTAATTGTAAAAATTGTAAATTGTATTTTAATGAATTATACATTTTGGTAACATGAATAAAATATACTCTAACATACATAGGTAAGTCGAATAGACCATTATTATGCAATAGTGTGTTTACTAATTAAGGAAATCAAATGAATAACAATTTCCGAAAACGAATTAACTGAAGGTTATATCCTTCCTTAGTCGTTGTATGTGTTACCTATAGATCGGATGAGAAACTAAATGGTCGGTTGTGTACCATCCTTCAATAATGCCACAGTAGTGTAAGTACCTACACTGGCCTGCAAAACTAAGTACTACATTTTTCTTTTTTTTTCTATACTCTAGAGGTAAGACATTTAAAATAATAAAAAAGTTTTATCAGCTTTCTTTGAAACTAGACAACTATTAGTACATTAGTAAACATTTTAACTTAAAAAAAAAACAATAAAAATAGCCAATCAATTAGGCAGTTTTAGCTTAGTGTCAAAAAACTCAATTAACATTTATTTAATTTTTTAAAACGGGTATTGCTTCCTCGGGCTCTGAATACAGCTTAGAGCGGGTTTCGCTAACTGAACACGAGGTTTCTGTGCCGATATACGGGAATTGTGTAAGTACTTAAAAAGCGATTCCAATTGTTAAAAGTATGATACTTAGTTTTGCAGGCCAGTTTAGTTACAGCAGTAATTTATATGTAAAAAATTACAAGAAACCTTTAAAAACCTTCCATGATCTTAAGAAATGCCAAGGCAAACGAGAAAGCAAGCCAATCGCGAGAAATTGTTAATTCATGACTCATAGCAAAAAGGTCCCACTGAATAAACCCTATATAATTAAATATCAACCTTTTATCTACTTTGGAAAATTAGAACGTTGAATATTTCGGCAAACTCCATGACTACTCGAAATAGTCCATTACATAACTTATTTTAGTTACAATCTGATAATGTTAGATAAGATACGTTTCCGTCGACTAGGTTTCTCGATAATTATTCGTATTTGTATTAAAAAATACATTAAGGCAGCTATCTTATTTTCTTACAATATAAATGAGAAACATTCCGAAAGCTATCGCATTATCTTGTATAAAATTAAGCTTGAATAAAATTAAGGTCTACATTTTGATCAACAATTTTGTTTTAATTGCTACTACGGTTAGCAAACTACGCCGATTGTTGGAATACCTCCGTAATACGTCAGTTTAAGAGATTTCTAACATTTATGTAGATATCGATTGCTCTACTTTGTGCCGTGTATGAATTAATCGGTGTGAATTAACACCTGTATTATGAAGGACCTTTGCAAGGCCAATGCTATCGCTGTCTATGTGTCTGGATGAACATATACAGAGTTGGTACATTTTGAGTCAGAGTAGTAAAGCAGGTGAAGATAAATTTAATCAGAATGTGTAACCTTTTTTTTCTTTTTTTTCTAATACCAGTGTTTCACATGCAGTAACTTCCTGTCCGACCTTTACAGCCCAGTGATTGGGTAACACGGTGCCTCTTGTTTAGACTGGTTGTCATTGTCAGACTTTCAGGATTCCGATTAGGTACTCAATGAGTGTTGTACCTACGTCGACAAGAAATCTAGATACCTAACCTACTTCATTTCAGATTCTCAGTTAAGATCGAAATAAGAGATTGTTCGATTCAGATTGATGATACATGAGCCTGGATTCAATATAGGTACTTACAGATCTTATGTAACAGATATAAAAGTCAATTGACGCGTTATCATGACATTCATGAACTGTAAGGACATTTAGAGTGAAGTATCCAGTACTCATCAACAGAATAATTTTATTAAAAGAAAAAAACGTCGAAAAAGTAATGCAAAGAAATCTATAAGGTACTTATTGTTAATTGGCTTTATCAAAGGACTAAAAGTGGAGATTTTTAAGCGCGCACCCAGGCTACTTCGACTTGTTTACTAACGCAACTGACTAATCTTATCAGACAATACTAATGGCCTATTGTAAGATAGGCCAAGGCACTAAAGAAGAACATAGGATAACTTTAACTATTCATAGCTAATGCATGAAACAAACGTGGTATTCAAACCACAAATAAAACAGCTAGCTACTGTACTTACCTTCTATGTTCATAAAAAAGTATAGCTTCTGTGTTGGTGGTGAGTACATGCAAAAATATGGCCTTGACGCGGTGCTCATGAGGCGGCTGTGGCACCCCGCCCGCCAGGTGCTTGATCAGCACGTCTAGCAGCATTGTCGCCACGCCCGAGCGCCGGAACGAGCGCGCCACTCCTGGAGCGTGACATACAACACAATTACACGGTGATCATTGATAAAATTCCAACAATGATATAGAATTAAATGGACAAATGAGTCTACATAACACTGTGTGACTATGCAGAGTCTACCTTGTATGTTTATAGCATATTATCCCACTTACTGTTAATGTGATTAAAAGCTTAACAAAAATATACATACATACATATAATACTAATAGTGTTAGATTTTTTTAGAACTTCTAACTACCTGTACTTATCCTTTAATGTTAATATAATTAGTGCTATTTAACTGTAATTAAATGAGTTAGGAACTATGAGTAATTATTGTTTACTGATCTAGAGTGTTATACAATACAAAACTAGAAGATACAAAAAATATATACCTAAAGACAGTATGTAAGCAACAAGTGTGTCCTTTGAGGCAAACCATCTTGAAAGTATTCCTCGGTCCTCTGCACTCAATTTCAAGTAAGGCTTAATTTCGGCTACTATAAGGCCTATAATCTCACTTTTGTGCACTGCGGCTAGGGCAAAAAACCTCTCTGAAGAAGTAATGTCCTCATACCATGATTGAGGGTATTCTATCGGAAACCAATCTCTGCAGAGAGATCGCACCTGAAAATGGTAACAATACATTGCTTGCATCATTGGTAAAAATATTTTTCCTGCTGTTTACTGTTAAATAGTAAAACTAAAGATTTTCTAGACTCAAGAGTCTAAAAGGCATAAAATTTTAAATCTTATGGGCACAAAACACATATTTGCGAATGTACAAATTATGAGTGTGTGTTGAAAAATAAGAGAATTTTTAAAAACTGCTGAATTATGAATACCATCATGTCATTAGAAAACTGTGACCTCAAAAGCCAAAACACAGTTAGTAACTGAAATAATGTAATGATAAAATCTCATGATTAATGTGTAGTATACATAGAAGAGTATTTGACCTTCACACTAGAATTAAAATTCACCGAGGCTGAAAAACTAAAGTTAAGTACTGACAATTACTGTTTTTTCAGTATGGACCACAGTTAATTGTGTATAAAAAATAGTTACATAATTAAGTTTAAAGTCACTTCAATCATTTAGCAAGTCACAAATAAATGATTCATGTTAGTTACTCATCTATTTGGATTCCATCATTCAATAAGCTTCTTACTCATATGGAATAACCAACAAGAAAAACCATATTGCAATAAAATCATATTATTCTACCTCTATTTATTGAGCTACAAATTAAACAACACAATTAATAAATTGTTTTATTCTAAAAACACTCTAAAAATTAAACTAAGTATATATTTAATTTTCTTCATGCTCAAAAAAAATATTCAAACAAATGACTTCTACAAAACGGAGTCAATAAGCAGGATACACTCAAAAGTACTATGACCTAAATTGGTTTATCTCCGTGACTTCACAGGGTCAAACATTATTTTGGTCATGACAGAAGTTGTGTTAATGAATACTAACCTCTTCTAGGTCATCAGGGCACAAGAAACGCAACTGAATATCTTTTAGACAGCATTTTGCATCCTTCGACGACTTCTCAATTATTACTTGGAAGCCTTCAGAAAGGTACCTAGAAGAAAAACATCACAGACTTCATTATACTTTGAATCATGAAGGGCTTCTCAAGTCAGGAAATCTTTTGATTGCAATTATTTATGTAAACGATATAGTTGGAATTAACTAAGAGACCACTTAATAAATTTCCATTGCTTTAAAAATCCGTTATCTACATTAAAAACACGCCTAGAGCAACAGTACACAATGATTTTATTTGAATCTCAAAACAAATATAGAGTACCTTGCCCGCTCAATTGAACAATTTATCCAATTATAGAGTTCAAGGAAGACAATACAGGCACACAAACAACTGCGAGACACTATGAATTGAATCCCGATAAATAAATAGGAAGGGTCACTCGAACTTACCAGCTGAACCCAGCCATTCGGTAAATCGGCCATTAATACTAACACTCAAAAATCTTCATGAGTAAATATGTTATCACTTCCAAAAACTTTCATACTATTGCAATACGTGAGAACTTTAATCACAAAGCCGATAACATTTTCCTTTTGACTACTGCTAAATAAATTCGATTTGTCAAAAGTCAAATCGTCAATTGACAACTTTGACAACCCAATATTATGACAGGTTGTAATGGAATGCTGAAATATTTTGTAGTTTACGTATTAAAATTTGTAAACTTAATAACCTAATTGCTGAGGACAAATTAAATTAGCAACATACTTATTTTTGTACCATAAGTGTGGATAAATAAAATTCAGTGGATCAAATTGAACTAAAACATGTTAAACAAGTTGTTTTCTACAGACGCGAACCTGAAACGCCGGAGATATTCCAGAGGTGCCAACATAATTACAAAATGCTTTTTCATAATGGCAACTCTTTGACTCATTTAGTTTAGCAGGTTGCATTTTCGCATTTTCGCTACAATTTTACGAATATGCAACCAACTTCATTTCACTTTTTTATGAAGTTTTTATTAGAGCACAATTAGATAGCACAATTAGATAGCAGGCATGTATTCTACACAAGGAGTACCAATGTTTACAGTAAGTACCTAGAGTAAAAGGCCACAATAGTAGCGCGCACCGGCGCGGCGGCGGCGGCGGTACTGTTTTTTTTTAATTCTTTCAGATTATAATAAAAATAACGCCTACTTATTTTTTTCTTAGGTACTACTTTTTTAATAAACGTATGGGCATGTGATGCGAAGGAATGAGGATCACATTGTAAAAAAAAACACTAGTATCAATGTGGAGGCCGTGGAGGATGACAATAGAGTAGAGGACCATAGAAACGATGAAGGAATAAAATTGTGTGAAAGATAATAAATATGGATAGTAAGAAGGCGAATCGCTAAGGGCGCGGGAATGAACGATTCTCCCGGAACCTCTGAATTAGAAGCTAATATGCCTTCTATGAAATTATGTTCTTACTGAAGCGTTCGTAACTTGGACATTGTCTACAAAATAATGCTGACCCTTAACGTGGGTGCGTTTACACATATCTGTTTCGTGCGGGAATCGAATCTGCGACAAGCAGCGCAGAACGCTTAACCACTGGGACAACGGGCAACCTTGTCGTCTAGCTTAGGAGGAGTCAGCTTTTGATGCAGCTGTAAAGTATCTGTGCATCCAGTATATGGTCTGCTTATCCTACTCTTAATACTTTATACGACACGACGCCGGTCACCGGTGAGCCGCGAGCAATTTAATTTCTATTTACGTGACTGATAGTCTGGCAGTCAACGTGTCACTTGCATTTGGGTACATTCTTCTACTTAACTGGTAGTTTATTTTCTCTGTGATTACTCACGTACCTAATACTTACAGCAACCCACAGGGTTGATTTTGTTTGTTTGAAATTCTTTATTATTATTTTTTATATGTCCAGGTACCTAACCTATTTAATTATTGGGACTGGCTAGCCTATTTTGTTAATTCCTTATAAACATTTTAAATACGCCCTCTGATATTAGATACCTAGCGCTATATGTATTTGTTAGGTACCCGCTTCTTCTTCTTATTGTGCGGGTAACTAACCTGGTGTCACAGTTTTAATGCCGCCCTTGGGCCTATGATTTGGCATCACATGCCCTCGAGAAATATCTCTCAGGCATACCGGTTTCCTCACGATGTTTTCCTTCACCGTTTTTGAAGCAAGTGATAATTATACAATACACACATGAATCTGAAAAGTCAGAGGTGCGTGCCTTGGTTTCGAACTCGAGACCTATGATTTGGCAATCCGCCGTACCTACACACCACTAGGCTATCACTGCTGCAGGTACCCGCTACACCATTATTACCTACTTTACCTATGTTAAAGAAATGAATAAATGACAGTTTATGACTTACCTATGTGTCTTTCAGATTGTGGTACCTACTTATGTACAGTTTCCAGCACATCAAGATACCATAGGTACCATGTGTCAAATTTCATTGATACTTTTTCCACTTTATAATATACTAGCAGATTACACGCGGTTTTACCCGCATAGTTCCTGTTTCCGTGGGAACACAGGGATAAAAAGCAGCATATGTCACCCGGGGATAGGATAGCTTTGCAACGGTGAAAGAATTTTTCAAATCAGTCCAGTAGTTTCGGAGACTATTTAAACTTTCCCTCTTTAAAATATTAGTATAGAAGTAAAGATTATTTGCAGTAATATACTTAGCTACTTAATTGAAAAAGTCTGCTAATTTGAAGTTTTTTTTGTAAATCACAACCTTATTCTTAGATCTAATGGATATTTTTGATAAGTTCAAGTTTCCTATAAGATTCGCACTCTTCGAATATCCTAGATTGCAAGTTACTAATTCGCTATAGGTTGGTAGCGTTGGTAAGCTTCTATAATTAACAATCAAAACCATACGTCGAGATCGTCTTTCTAGTGTAAATAATTGAACGCAATGATAGCCACATGTGTTGGAATCAGCGGGTACTTACATTGTAGTGTAGGATTTGATTCCTCGATGTTCACCAGACGCCGTGGTATCGCCTTACACTGAGCGTGCCACAGATGGACTATGTTCACACGAAATGTCGCTCGCTGACTCCACTTGAGTTGGACTGTTTAGTTTTATACTGTGGCGGAATGCTTTCCTACTCTTCAACTTGAGTTGGACCTCGCTTTCGACTGCATTTTAGAGACATTTTTTATTATGAACTTAGCATTTTCTTCTTGATTACCTACCTACCCGACGATGAATGATTTTAACCGCGATATATGTATGAATACTAATGTTCATCTGTTCACTCATAACTTCTTATAAACTCCTTACCATAATTTGACAAATGATGTACCTATTGTTGTATCGAAGTGTCTTGCTCGTCCACTGGATATAGTCTATGTGACGTCACATTATATCGAATATGGCGCCCTCTAGAGGACATAAAGTAGCGTCGTGTTTGATGTCAAATGAGAGGGCTAAACCAGCACATTTCAAATGGCTAATACGATAATAAAAATAAAAAATAAGTGCAAAACTAAAACCACCTAGGGTTTTAGTTTTTGAACTTATTTTTTACTGAAATACCTATCATGTTCTCAAAATATAGAAATAAAAAAATAAATATAATAATAATAATAAAAAAAAATAAAAAAATCCTTTATGAGGATATCCTCCTACGACCTGGCATGCCTACGACCACGGCTACCCTCTAGAGGATATCCTCTAGAGGGTAGCTGTGGTCGTAGGCATGCCACCCTAACGAGACAATGCATTCTAACATTTAATAACACTTTAGCAAGCGATCTTTAGCTTTACGTTTTTTTAGCATACGTCTGCGGCTGTCCTATAAGATCTATAACGTTTGTTGCCTACCATTGGAACTATACTTAGTTTACATTTATTTATCTAACTACAGTGTGGAGACAACGACGATGAATCATCGTTTTTTTTTGTCAGACGATCGACGACTTTTAGTTTATTTTCACTTTTTTTGTGAACCTTTGTTCATCATACTGTTTTATGTTAATGTGGTGGTAATACGTACGACAGCGGCTAAGAACAAAAAAAAACATACAAGATTAAAGCGTAAAATTGAGCATACTGCTCTCCGCCTCCGTAATTAATATCTTATGTGTTGGCGCACAAAAAGTGTGTTAGTCAAAGTATAGGGTATCATCGTCCGTCAGTCGGCCCATGTGTATCGTATGTGTAACGCGAGCCGCCGCCCTGCGCACGCGCCTCGCGCTTCATTTGCACTCAATCTTAATATTGCAGCCTCGATGCACCATTACAAAATTATAACAGCCTTTTTGTACAATGTTTTTGTTTCTCTGGAAGCTTGAAATCTCGGAACTGTATCATTAGTCATGCGATGTTAAATTAACAATGTTAATCGATAAGGGCCTGTTGACATGTTGCTAGATTTTAATTAAAACGTCAAGTAGTTAGACACTAACTCAATATCACCATTACTGTACAAGTTGCATCATAATGCCTGAGTAGGTAGAAACCTTTGTTTGGTACTAAAATTAAATGATTATGATTAAGTATTATTCTGTATCAATGCCCAACAGATGCAAGTCCATCGATGATTCCGAGCTGATCGAAATTCGGTAACATCATAAACTCCGCCTGCGATAATTAATCAGCCTTATTTCTCATAAATTCTCTTAAAGTATCATAATAACATAATTTGCCGATATGCTTATTGGCCTCATTAGTGTCGGTCGCGAAAAATGTGAGAGTGATAAGATAGGGGTGAGAACAAGAGAGGCGTTGTGCGCCGGGGCGGGCGTGAGTCGCGACCCGGCCAGCGCGCACGCCGGAAGCGGCGGACGGGTAGGGGTCGCCGCCTATCACGCTCATCGCCCGACATCACCCGAGGACCTGTAGGTATAGGTACGGCCGCAGTTCTCAGAAACGTCAACCATATAAGCGAATTATTTCAGAGAGATAGCTACTTTTTGGGACCGCAACTAAGAATCATGCGTCCAAACTAAGCTGTGTTACTTACTTTAATTCTAAATCATGAGATATTTAGTAGGTACATCGAATTCGTAAGATCTGAGTTTAGCTTCTTAAACCTGCGTGGTGGTTCTGTAATATACCTAAGTACCTAAATTACGTTTAAACCAACATTTGAAAACTATAATTAAGTATTTAATGCGGAATCGAGTTGTGAAACTTTACCAACAGTGTGTCGGTACCGAGTTATTTAGATAAATAAATCCATATGATAATACCTAAATGTTGCGTCTTCATGTCTCACTACTTAGATGTCTAGTTTCAGTTTTGTCGCATTTGTTTTGAACACTCCTAACCTGCAGGGGCAAGCCTGTTCCCAACCAGGCTCGGATCTTGCTCCTAAAAAAGGTTGTGGTCACGGCCACCCAAAAACCGGCCAAGTGCTGGTCTGACCACGGAGTCACTGATTTCATTCCTGCAAAGAACGCGTTCAAAAACTTATGCTGCCGTGGTATAACTATAATGCCGTTATCTGCTCAAGTCATTTTCAGACTCACAAAGTTACTTAATGTTGTTTTTGCTTATTTCACACGTGAGAAATATGTACTTAACGGCATTTTTAAAATAATTATTTCCAAAACTATTCAAGATATTGAAAATTCGCAAACACAGATCGATAGATTTTTTTTTTTCTCATTAATGTAGCATCAAAAGTTGAAAATCGACCAGATGTTGGATAACGGCAGTATGACACTCCGGCCAAGACCCTGTACAGTAAATACATATATCCACTCAGGCAGTCTCGGGGCTACCGAGCGCAGTGTTCTTAACACTATAGCCTATAAATCGCATTGTTATAGTTGTGGGCATGCCCATAGTGGCCACAACGGTGGATTCGCGCTTGTTACCTACTAAGTTGGGTCGAAAAAACTTTATGACTTATCAAAACTCAGGCGAAGATTTCATACAAAACTCAGACTTAGTGTAGAACATAGAAAAATATATTTATTGAACAACATACTTAATTGTTATAAAATAGGTAGAACAATAACTTATCAGATATCATAGTCACTATTAATATTTATATACTTAATTATGCACAGACGCCAGCACATCAAGTTACCCCAATGTGTCAAATTTTCCCAATTGAATATGAACCTTATTCTGTTTGACATAAAGTTGAAAAACGATCAAAGAAATTTGACACATTGGGGTAACTTGATGTGCTGGCGTCTGTACCTATAACTTATCTTAACTAACTACTTACCTACTTAACTTATAAAGCTTTGGAACTTGAGGAATTTCGTAAAGTACCAAACTAATTTGTAACATATTTATAAGTATTTTGATTTACATAAATAAAAATTAAATAGCCCTAGAACATGCTGTGTTTTTGTAATTCGTTGGCACCTTGCGTGCGCACTATTTACTAACTGGAGCTGTTTACGACAACGCCATAAGAAAAGTCATTAATTACGTAATATTTCTGATGCCAGTGACATGAAAATAATATACATGGGGTAAATTATTATATCTTTTATGACTGACTTGGCACCGACAGACCTTTAAGTATTTATATTTTATACACATATTACAGTCACTGTATACTTTCAGAGGTGATTGGAGGTCTACACAATACGTTTATGTTATAACATAGATACAAGATTCTGAAAAATCCGAATATTTTCAGAATCTTGTATCATAATCATGTTAATCATGTTTTTCAACCATTAAAACCTAATGTACAGACGCCAGCACATCAAGTTAACCCCAAGGTGTTAAATTTCTTTGATCGTTTTTCAACTTTAAGACTAACAGAATAAGGTTCGTTTCAATTTTCATTCAATTGGGAAAATTTGACACATTGAGGTAACTTGATGTGCTGGCGTCTGTACGTAGGGTGCGCCTACAGTAAAGAAAAACACCCATCTTCCAATTTTTTTTTCAGGATTTCAGTTAGGTACTCCATAGATCCTATTTTCTGTATATATTTTTTAAAGCTGAGAACATACTTACCTATTATAATAATCCACGTGGGCCAAATAACATTTTGGTCTGACAGTTAACAGAAAATAATAATTTACTGCAAACTTATAAGCTTTTAAATATTGATTCAGCTTACACAAATTAAACGCACGTGCTGGCCGTTTCGGATAGCACTTACCTACATGTCTACCCTATTATATTCACAACAGCTACGTGACCTATTTTTATAAGTTACAAAAAATTATGAGCGATGATAAAATGTTCCAATCTTATGATAAAGCTTATTGGTATTACTAGAAGTCTTTGAGACACGATCACGACACTGTTTCATAATTATATATTTAAATTTAAGTATTTTTAGTGGTGTCCCGTGTAAGAATGCCAGTCTGCACACGAAGGGTGGATGGGCGCGTACAGAGGAGGAGGTGCGTGGTGAAGGCTGTGGGGGTACCGCGGCTGTAGCTCGTGGTAGTCCGCCACCGTGCCCGGCTTTAGGTACTGTTCTAATTCAGCATTGTCCGGCGTGCCGTCCACCAACAGTGCCGGGGAGATGTCCGGCATGCCGGCAAAGTCGATCTGATCCCTCTCTGGAGAAGGCTCTCTCTTTGGCCGGACTGACGACGTCGGCTGAGGCTTACGTCGCCGAGGCTGGTACTTGTAGTCTGGATACTCCTTCTTGTGCTGAGACCGAAGCTTATCAGCTTCTCTGATGAAGGGCAACTTCTCGACTTCACTCAAACCTCTGTAATGGAAAGTAACGGTTAGCTGGAATCAATATTAAAACTGATAAGCTAATTAAAGTTTAAAACTGCTGAGTCAGTCTAGTTTTTTTATGCGGCGCATTAATACGACTATTTCCAGATGCAGCGCGTCACTACTAATGTGCCGTGAGCCCTGTTCCATAATGCGCGCCACTTAACTTGTCTTGCTAGTACACACTCCATACAAAGTGTACGATGGTTAATTTATGAGCGTCCGATAATCTTTGTTGTTTTGTATCAATGAAATTCTATAATTAAAACAATCAATCGTACCTATACTCAAAACAACATTGAAGTTGATTTTTGCTAAACAAAATTACAAAATTTCAATCTAGATTGCCTCTAAAGTGTAAACCTCCGAGCTTTTCTGACATATAGTTTTTGATGTTCATTTAACAATCATTTTCATAAATTAAGGCAATCGAGTACATCTCTACGACCTTTGACCTGGCTAATCCACTTGATCGAGATCTGCATCCTAAGAGGTGAGCGCGATGACAGTGTAAGAGAGCCCACCAATCACAACACAGCAATCAGGCTCACTTCACCGACTGTTTTCTTTGATGATTCGAGAGTTTACTTCAGCTAAGAGTATCAATAAAAAAGACATAGAGCGCGGGTCCCGATCCGGTGGGTCCGAGTTCGACTGGCCGACACAAGTGCGCGTAACATTCGCTATCTCTTTCAGACATTGAAATATGGTATGTCACGGTGTATTAAATTAATCAAACAATGGAAAATATAAAAGACTGCATTTTCTTGCATTACATAAAATTTCAAGTATGTATTCAGAAACTTTATTTAGGAATTAATATAGCTTCTAAAATACCAACCTATATGTATTCCCCATGATAACATTTTACTTCATTGTACAGAGCGGAAAAAATCAAAGGGTACAGGCCCCTTTGATTTTTTCCACTCTGTTTGGAAAGTCTTGATAGACTATTATATATTTATTCGCAGTTATCTATACAAAATTATAAGCGCTATATTTTATTCATACTTTCATAGTCATGTCATTCTCGTCATCGTAGCATCGGAGAGTGCACGCAGTGCGCGGGTGGCCTACGACAAGTTGCTTTTACGAGCGTTGAGCAGTACTTAGTGCTTATTTGATCCCAATGTTCCGAAATAGTACTTGCTTCAAAGAATTCGCATAGTCATGCTGGATACAAGAATAGTAAAAATATGAGTTTTATACGTTGCTACGCACTTGCTACGAGATTCCGTAGACCGTAGACTTTTATTTTATTTGTCACGTGTCGAAGTTAAGTGTGGTCATATCTAATTTACTTAATTGTTTATAATATAATCTAGTGACTGACATTTCCCGAACGAAGGGTTTGGCACTAAAGTTCTGTTAGTAGTTATAGGCATACTTAGAACTACGGTTGCGTAAACTACGGTTCGGTCTTCCTACGACATTCGGATTTCGGATCTATTAAAAGATTCTCTTATACTAACAATAGTAAATGATACTAAGATGGTGGGACAGTAGATTCTATACATATTTAATTATTTACTATAATCAATTTATTGTTATTTTGTTAATAAATTTAAAAAAAAAACATAAATCAACTTTTAATGTTTAATATGACCGCAAGTTGAAAGACTCGCAAACGGCTTGATTGATGTCTGTCTGTCCGTCCGTCCGTCCTCGCTTAAAATCTCTGTGACCGTTAGCACTAGAAAGCTGAAATTTGGTACTAATATGTGTATCAATCACGCCAACAAAGTGGTAAAATATAAATTGGAAAAAAATGTTTGATTTGGGTAGCCCCCCTATTTGTGAAGTGGGAAGTGATTTTTTTTTAATTTTAACCCAAACGTATGATATATTATTGCAAAAGGTATTTAAAAATGAATAGGGGTTTACTAAAATAATTTTTGAGAAGGGCAATAATTTCGGAAATAACTTTTGAACCATAACTTTTGAACCATAAGTTTAGAAAATATGAAAAAAATCTGAAATGTAGAACTTTATAAGGACTTTCTAGGAAAGTTATTTTGAACTTGGATGGGAACAACAGTTTTTGTAAAAAAAGACAAAAAGTTGTACAAAATAGTTTCTGGACTAAGTTTGTAGTATAATCGTATATGCAAGCATTTTGAACACTTATTGTGAAGGACGGGAAACTACGGAACCCTACACTGAGCGTGGCCCGACGCGCTCTTGGCCGGCTTTTTTTGTAGTATTGTCAGGGTAAGGTAACCAATGAAACATTTTTCGGAACACTCACCAGAAAACTAGGAATCTTGGATGATGTGTTTGTTCGAAAATCTTAATTTGTAATCCTTTTGCTTAATATTTTTTTGAAACATTGACATTACCAGTTAAGAAAACATATTTTACTTGTCTGATGTGTAAAAAGATTGTGAAAAACGAATGTATAGAAATTAATATCACTTAGTTATTATATGGATGTCAATAGGCTGGACGCGATGACGAATGATGTGCCAAACTCACGCACAAAAGTTCCTTTTCCATTGCAATTTTAGAGAAAACGTGCTGGGAGGCCTAGACAGAGATGGTTTGGGTTGTGAGGGAAGGGTAGGCCTTTGCCATGTCGGAACATCTAACCAAGTAGTTCCTATATTTCTTTCTATTCTAGTAGGTGAAGTTAGGTACCTAAAATAAACTCGATCCCAGATTGATCTCGGTGCGAATTTGTTCCACTATTTTCTGTTTGAGCGAGCCGCAGTGGAAACAGTTAGAGATGCTATCGCGTCAGTTAGCGGCGATAGCATTTTAATGAGTAAACAATCGATGCACGCCTCGCGGTTGGACGCCGCACGCGCAACGGGGCCCGCGACCAGGCGAGTCTGCCGGGATCGAGTTCATATTATCGTATTATCAAGTCGAGTTCGATATGACTTAAGGAATGTAATGAGATTCGTATAACTAACATAAAAACTGCTAATCTTGAAGTTTGTTTTTGTTACTTTCAGTTAGTAAATGCATTCGTTTGATAACTGGACATTTATTTTGTTAAATACGGAGAAATAAAAGATGCTCTGCTAGGACATAATTAAAAATATCAATTTCAAAGCCTTGTAAAACTAAATACTTAGAAAGCTTAACGATTAGCTAACAGCGCGTCTCAATAATCTTGTCAGACCCTCAGAACACTGTACTTATTGCAAATTATTTAAATGTATACATTTACTTACTTCCACATACATCCTAGGGACTTGCTGAGCTCAGCGTTGTGCAATGTGGGCCGTTGTTCCGAGAGGCGCCTGCGCATCGCTTGTGCGAACACCATGAACGCGTTCATAGGTCTCTTGACATGTGCCCGTCGCATACAGCCACCGCCCCTGATGAATAATAATCATTTATAAGCAGGACATAATTATAATATATCTCAGCCCCGACTGAAACGTGTATACGGCGTGGGACAGGGCTAGGGGGAGGTGGTTTTGTAGATTTTTTAACCGACTTCAAAAAAAGGAGGAGGTTCTCAATTCGGTTGTATATTTTTTTTTTTTTGGGTTTGTTACCTCAGTACTCCATCATTTATGGACCGATTTTCAAAATTCGTTTTTTGTTTGATAGGGTATACTAACAGATTGGTCCCATTTGTATCAAAACTCATATCTGATGAGGGATCTTCGAGGAATTGAGAGAACTCCTCAAAAAATATAGGCACACATGCACCGATTTCAACATTTTTAGTAACAAATCAAGCGTTTTCATTTAGAAAGTATCATTTGGTGAAGAAAAACTGATGAAGAAGACAGCCAACGGAACTCTTCAACGCATAACAGCAAATTATTCGCGATTGCTAGAGTCAGATGTCTATGCTGAGCTTTTGTATTTCCACAACATAACATTACGCCATTCTATTTTAAAAGGGGCCGGCAGAGATGTGTACATCTCTGCCGGCCCCTTTTATTCTATCTCTTCATATCTCTTTTTTATTCTATTTCTCTTTTGTTCTATCTCTAAACGTTAATATGTATATTAACGTTTAGAGATAGAACTTCTTTAGCAATTGTTATCCAATTTCAATGATTCTTTCAAGTTTTGAAAGACTTTCTTTACATACGAAGAAACTAAAAATTACAAAATAAATACTTTTTTACAAAAAAAACAACCGACTTCTTAAAAAAAAACTAACAGGTGAAAAATAACTCCAGTTTCGGAAGTCGGTGGCCAATAATGAACAAAACAAAACCACCAAAGCTACAGACTTCCGAAACTGGAGTTATTTTTCACCTGTTAGTTTTTTTTTTAAGAAGTCGGTTGTTTTTTTTGTAAAAAAGTTTTAAATACTTATGATAAGTTTCAAACTCATCAATGAAGGTAAAAAAGGTTTAATAGATAAGTCTGTTGAACCGTTTTCTCAATTCAGGCAATTGTCTTCTGCATTCGAATTGTTGCAATTTGAACTCTAACCGTAATGACAAGAGTTCCTCTTAAATAGAACTTTTTCCGTACTCACTAGACAAACAGAAGCAGAAATATCAACTCAAAATTGATGGATTTCATACTGCGTAAGTATTCCGCAGTACCTACTTATAACATGTATCTGCATCTCTGTCAATGGCGATAATTTGACACATGCATTGAATCATCAGCTATAGACGATCGTATACTTAACCCAATCTGCATTTGAGTTGGCTGAGTATAATAGTCTGGCAAGCTATTCCGTTGTAGTCACGAGCAATAATATGTATACATTGTCACATTTTCTAAAATATCTTAACTTCGATCATTAAAAAATAAGTGTACGATATTTTGTTCTAAATTTGCTTAGATATATATTATGATAATTTAGAAGAAAATATCGTGCACATACAATGTAGCGATGGTGAGAGTAAAAGCTTGTTCAGAAAGTTTTTTTACACTAAGTATCTAGGTAAGTGAGGTTAGTGAGTGACTCAGACAACTGTTGCAAGTCTTCGGCAACATATTACAGTTATGCACTGCATTACATTGAGAGTTTCAAGTCCCGCAGATAAATTGTAAAACAAACCTACAAATAAGTATCAAAGAGCAGCGTGCTGTTTTGTTTGGTACGAGAGCTATAAATAGTTGAAGTTTAAACCCATATCCGAACAAAAAGCTGGTATTGACATAAACAATATGAAATGCGCACTTGAGCGGGCGCGCCCCGAGACTACTCAAATTGGTTTAGCTTTCGGCGCGCGCCCGATAATTACTAGGTAACCAAACCCATCAAGCGTCGACGACCAACGACTATAAAGAAAATAAATTACGATTTACCCTTTATGTACGGCGCAGTGAACAGTGTGTGCCTGCGCAGCGAACATTTGTAAACAGCCCAAGTGGCGCGGCCTCACGACTCACGTCATTTTACGCTCGTAAACATCTCTTATTTTATTACTTTTTTATTTTCTAATACCCGTTCGGGTTTCCTTGCGATCTGAATGCTGACAATAAATTATGTTTTTTTCTTCAAACACTGACACGCCACTAAAAGTCGATCGATTTCTAACGGATTACTCTCGGGAAGTAATCTGAGGAGAAATAATCACCTCCCGCTTCGGCGAACTTCAGCGGTTTCCTTGTTTATTACTCAGAACGAGTTCTCATAATGTAAAACATTTTTATTACACGAATACTAAATGGAGGAATGAGTAGACTGTAGATGTCTATTTTATATATTACATACTATATAGCAAATAGTCGCACGTACTGATACCATGAATTCAAATTTTACCATGCATTGAAATTTTTCAATGTTATTTTCTGATGGTATTTTTGTTTAAAGCTGTAACCCACGAAAAAAAATATCCTTCCCGTCGAACCCTGTAAGACTGTTCCTTATGAAAGTAATCTGCAGTCACTTCTTTAATTAAAATTCTCAATATTTTGGACAGAAATCACTATTCTATACAGTAAAAAGAACAGCCAAAACATCCAGTGAGACTTGGACGAAAAGTCGACGAAAAATTTCAACTACGGGGGTCCGGACTAATGTACAAAACTCATGTAGTCCGGATATGCAACCATGTCCCATTCACCCAGAGAGTCCTGTGTGTGTCTGTAAGTGTCCTGTGTGCGTAGAGACCCTATGGCCTTCTTCATAAATACAATAAGCTCATGATAATTTCATGTAAAATATTGAACACTGCTCCTGAAATTACTTTCAAGATCTGAAACGCTAATGAGAAACATGTTCATTTAAATAGTCAGAAAAAAAAACTTCAAAGAATGACAAATTAGAACGCGCCGTTTGTCTGTAGATCTGTAGTATCTATCTACATATATAGGCGCTCCCTTTTGTATTACAGATTGGTACTAGTTTTTGCTGCGACACAGACCCTCCGCGCGACGCCATCTGGTTAGTAACATCGAGGCTCCTGACAATCACTGATAGCAGCTCCTGCTTTAATTGCTGCAACTTACATTATGTTCTCAAAGTGGTACCTACTCGGAACGCTCGCTGTGATTTATAATATGGCCCCGATTGTCATTATAGAAATTTACAGAAATCAGAGATTGATGCGCCTTAACTATTTTTATGATTTACAGTAAATCTCCTTTCTGTGGTTCAGAATATGAAGTAGCAGGAGTAATATACAAGTTTAAGTAGGTACCTACTAATCGTTCAACGTTTCAAGTAGAATATAATTTCTCATTGAAACAAGCTAAAATGCAATAAACCTTGACAATTCGTTCATCCTTTACGTAGGTAATAATGGAAACCAACTATTACAACATTAAAGTTTAATTAAAAAATCTTAATAGAACGACATGTCAATGACAAAAAGTTTTATAGTCGCGCGCACAATGATTTACTGCCAGATTTCACAGTCATCCGTCTGCCGCTTGCCATACATGTGTATTGTATATGCTTAGGATTATAAGTGCCATAAGGATTAGTTAACTATACGCACCTATTTTATCTACAAGTGCTTCGTTTTAGGCACAGAGGGCACGTGTTTATTATATCCGCGTTACTCAATCTTGTTTAAGTATGTTTTTGTTTTGGACTGCAGTCGGTTAGTTTCAAAGTTACGTGTTGATGAATATGTGTGCAATCGTTTGGTAAAGAGAAAAGAGTCACGACAAGGTTTTGGTTTTTAAAGTACCTACCAAACTGTGATTGACTGCGTCATTGGGTCAGTGGTTGGAAGCACTACTAGTGAAATTAATATCCTAGATCCAATTTACGAGTCAGGCATAGTGTTGGTGAGTTATTCTTTATCTGGATTTTCCCTGTAGGTAGATCTAGAGCCTGGAGCGATACCCGGCAGATGGATATAGGACCCCCTATTTTTACGTGGGGAATAAACAATTTGTTTTTTTTTGTCGTACCTACTCCCTTGCCTAACTCTTCGGGCGTAATATTTAAGAACTTTGATGTATAGGATTGTGACATTCGTGGTTTTATGAGTCTTCACGAACGGCTACTAATCAAAGTTCACCCACCCGGATTAGCTAGACTCTTCACGGAAAACTACATATATATAATACTAGCAGTGGTCCCGCGGTTTCACCCGCGTTTCCCGTGGGATTCCAGGGATAGAAGTAGCATATATCATCCGGAAATAGTGTAGCTTTCCACCAGTGCAATATTTTTTTAAATTGGATCATTAGTTCCGAAGATTACCCCCTAGATACAAACTTACAAATATACAAACTTACAAACAAACAAACAAATTTTACCTCTTTATAAAATTAGTATAGAAAACACAGTCGTAAATAAAATCGAGCAGCCAATACTTTTGTAATTTTTCTTTAAGTCGTGGCCAAAACAGGCCTTGCAAAAAAGCACAAACATGAGGTTCTTAAGAAACAAATGAACTAAAAACATTCTCCCAAGGCTACATGTAGGTAACACCAACATGACACGTGTCGATTTTAGGCAAGTAATAACATTATGTTGGACTTGAATTGGTAATAGGCACTGTGCTTCCATGTTATTAGCTATTGTTTAAAAAGCTCAGTACGCAATGGTGCCCAGTGGTGGGCAGTAGGCAGTACCTAATGGTGATGAATGTGTCCAAACAAAGATATGAGTTACTTTAGAACCGATATCGCCTAGTTCTTTACTATTGTTAAAAACTTTGCTGACTTCACAACACGTTCGTAGGTTTGTGTGTTTACAATTTAAACGTTGATTTATTAGTTGAGTTTGAATTACACTTGGCTGTTTTAAAGGCGCGCGTAGTAATAATGGCTTTAATTACACTACTTAAAATACTACCTCACACAATTTAAGTAGGTACCTACCTACATAGTTTACTTGAAGTACTGACGTAGTATTTGAAGCAAATGCTGCATAATAATTAAAAGAAGGATAGCCGACTGACTATCCGAGTTTGTTTGCTGTCGGTGACTAGTCGAGCAGTATTCGACTAAAAGGGCATTAATAAAATAAATTAAATATACAAATTAAATAGTAATAATAATAATTATTATTTAATTATTATTATTTAGCTACCCTAACCTATAGTCTAGTATACTTTTCTTACCATATTCTGCAATAGTTTTACTCCAGTCGTAGGTTTTCCTTGGGTTCACTTGTCTAGTGCATACAGAGAAAATCTGCGATTGGTGCCTCAATTCTTTTAAAACGACAAAGGGCCTCTGCAAGTTGACTTCGGCTCCTCGTACGCCTTCCAAAGGTCCCGAACCCAAGGGTTCCGAGAAATAACAAGGTATAATAATTACACACAAAAATATTTTGTCAATAACTGAACTTAAATCAAGAACATATTATTGAAAAACAAAATAAATAAACGAGAGCTCCTACGACTCTAAATAGAAAAAACCCGTTGTTATTACTTATTTATTTTAGAGTCACAGTTTCAGTTTTGTAACAACAATAAGCTTAACTGTCTTATTTTAAATTGGAGTAATAACTCTTCCTTTGCAGTTAAGGATTAAAATTAACCTTGTCCGAAATTAAGTATAGTTTGCAATAGACATAGATCGGCTTGACGACCAGTCTGCCGATTATTCCATTTTTTGGAAAGAAAGCAAGTAGTCGTCTAGTCCGCTAGTCGTCCAAAGTCTGTACTATATCGTTACATAATAATAATAATAATGTGAGGACACAGATAAGAAAGAAAATTAAAAAATAAATGTTAGTTCAGTTTTTAGAGGCCCACCAGGAATAAATAACACGTAGATACTACGTAACCACGAATATAAATCTGGCCTAGGCTAGGTATGCACTCGCATGCGCTCTGAGGCCATTGGCTGAGGAAGTCATAAACAGAACAGATAGCTGTCATCTGTGAAGAGCCCGCCCACGCTATTTCTGCTTTTCAGTGTTGCGCCGACGCAGCCGCCCACCGTACTTAGGTATTAGTGTATTATTACACATAAATTTACCAAGGGAACGTGCATTGGACAGTTTGTTGCCGCCAAAGTGCATTTGTTGCAACATTCCTGTTGCTAATTTTGACTTTTGTTAACTCATAACCTGCTACAAGATGTGCAAGCAATACCTATATTAGGTACAGTGTCTGGGCCACAAGGTAAAATGGTACTAAGTACCTACAACTATCCTCTAATGACTTGACACATTTTCCTTACTTCGCACTTATAAAAATTAAATTTAAAATTTAAAAAACCCCCACCGCAAAAAAGTTAAACATTTAAAAAGTTAAAAATAACACTTTAGCCATGAAATTTTACTTCACGTCGGGGTACCGCTTAAGTAAGGAATGTCCTAGTACTTGTAGGTATGTAGGTACTTATTTTAACGATACCCCGACGTTACGTAAAATTTCATGGCTAAAGTGTTATTTTTAACTTTTTAAATGTTTAATTTTTTTGCGGTGGGGGTTTTTTAAATTTTAAATTTAATTTTTATTTTACAATTTTTAAACGCATTAATTTTGTTTTATAGAGTTTACAGTTATGGGAATTTTTCAGTGCATTGTATGTAGAGTCAAATGCTGGTTAAAACGAATCCAAACACGACATATCTGCTATTATTTTGTCAAGAGTCTACCTACCGGTGAGATGGATAGCCTGGCTGCAGCATCAGCTCATACTGTCGCCATCAGTGCATTGTGTTTAGAATCAAATGCTGGTTGAAATGAATCCAAACACGACATATCTGCTATTATTTTGTCAAGAGTCTACCTACTGGTGTGCTGGATAGCCTGGCTGCAGCATCAGCTCACCCAGTTGCCATCAGTGCATTGTGTGCAGAATCAAATGCAGGTTAAAATTAATCCAAACACGACATATCTGCTGTTATTTTCCCAAGAGTGTATTAGTCTGCTAGATATCTTTGCTGCATCAGACCAAAAACACCATAATGTTGCTTATTAATATTACACACATGGGTGTTTGAAATTTTAAGTCACACTTATGTTTGTAAGTAAAGTTAATACCCATAGACGTTTAAAATAGCAACGGTAGCTAACACAAAAGAGCTGATAACCTTGAAACTGCTGAACCGATTTTGATGAATTATGTCTAAGAACCATCGCAAGAAAGCCTGCTTTCAAATAAAAAAAACCGCATCTAAATCGGTTCACCCGTTTGGGCGCTACGGTGCCACAGACAGACAGACAGACAGACAGACAGACAGACAGACACACACACATAGCGGTGAAACTTATAACACCCCTCTTTTTGCGTCGGGGGTTAAAAATAAAGTCAATCATCATCTGCTTGGCCTTTTCCCAACTATGTATCATCATCGGCTTTTAGTCTATTCCGGTTCTAGCTAAATATCAACATTTCACATGGAGTTACTGCTTATCTGACCTCCACAACCCAGTTAGGTTACCTACTGGGTAACATATCTTTAAGTAATACTTACTGGTCCTCGGGCTTTCGGTCTACTAACTACCCGAAACGACTATCAAAGATAAAAAAACACAAAGACAAGAAACCCTCATAATACTTAAAAGAAGTCTTACTATTATGTCTACTTTGTGGACAGTGAAAGTGTTAAACATTTTGCGAAAATAACTGGATCAGAAATAAAAAAAACAATCACGATAAACTAGAACTTTTAACAGCAGTTTGATGTGAAAATTGAAAATCATGCTTTTCGTAGTGCTTGAGAAGCATTTCAGAAAGATCTTATTAATCTTAAGCAAATCGCCAAATTAAAATTTCATCCAACAGCAAACTTGGGAATACTCTCAAATTTTCCCGGTAAATCATTACCGGGAAACGTTGATGCTTTTCAAAGTTTATTTTACACGTGCAGTCTATAGACAGGCAGCACGCAGAAAGCCATCAGTGCTCTTCGGGTCCAATATAATATTGCGTTCAGGATGCTGTCGGGACTGCCTCGCTTCCTGCAGTGCTTCGGACATGTTTGCTGATTTGGGCACTGATGGCTTTGCAGCGATCAGGCGTAAACGTGCCGCTTCGTTGCTGCAGAGGGTTCGGGGCAGCGCGGCAGCGCGGCAGCGCTAACAGTCTCCGGAATGTGCCGCGGGCAAATTTGATTGTCCAATTTTAAATGGGCTGTCGTGTTTACACGTTTGCTAACATAGTTTTATAAGTTTCAATGTTTACTGAAATTATAATCTAAGTAATGATGAAAATTGGAATAATATTTATTTTTGTAAATAGGTTTTTAAAAGTCTCTTTTGTAACACAACCAAAATATTTTTTAAATTTTGTGGTTGTGTCTGAGTACTCTGTTATACCTCTGTCAACGAAATTTATACTTTTAATTGATACGACTAATTTATTGTGGTCATCTAATAAGTGGTCTAAAACTTTAAGTAAATGTTATCTTATTTTGTTACTTTCTTGTGTGATAGAAAGTTGTGGCCATAACAAGACTCAAGAAATGTTTATTTATCAAAATCCACTATTAGCAACTCAATAGCAAAACAAAACCACGTTTACATTGGAACCAACATTAAAAGTCTCCCCTTCATTTTGTTGGTCTTGAAACTTTATAAACATCCCCACGACCGCAGTTATCTTTACAGTCGATGTAACAACGGCTATAAAACAATTAATGGCGTTGTAAAACCCGACGGTAGCTGAAAGATGACTTTGAAAATCATTATTGTACCACTCGAGCGCGTTTATCATGGCCCAAACGAATAATTACCGAGTGATTAGATTATGAGTAGCACCTGCCTCGAGTGTGCCTGGGAAAATTGGTATCAGTTTATAAGGGTGCCGTCAGAGATCGATACTGTGTGTTGGAATCCATTCGTTCTATTGAAAAAGGGGAAAATTTTCTCACAGAATTCCCTGCTGAGTCAACATTGTGGTTTTGTAGAATTATCGCGCCCTGTCTTGTATTGAATTCCAATGAAGGGTGAGGGGCCTGTGGAAGTACGTATATCGTGCGTATCCGTGTATTTAGAACGGGGAAATACGAAATGAGACAAACATTAAAAAGAAAACGCAATATTTCTTATTTTATATCATTACCTATCCTGTCTGACCAGTTAGGTCAGAATTTATTTATACAAAAGCTTAATCGACCAAACTGGGTGACATTTCCCATCGCACGTTCCCTTCCGTCTAGGCATTAATTTTAAAAAAATCTAGGTTTATGTATATGTAGAAACTTTTACAAAATCGTTATTTACTCAAATACATACCTAGTGCAAATATTACCTACTTACTTATGTTTTGCCGGCAATCCGATGAAGGACCACAATATGCATGGTATAACTAGCATAGCTTCGTATATTGCACATTGTTTAATTTTAAAAACTCATGGCAAGAAAAGGAGTATTCCCGTTTGAGCACCTATTTATTGAGCACCTATGCATTAACCTATGGGAAATGGGAATACCTTTGGTGCTAAATGCATAGGTGCTCAAAAAATAGGTGCTCAAACGGGAATACTCCCAAGAAAAGAAGAAGGTTTAGAAACGCATAGCAAGGATTGCTGAAACAAAAAGATGTCGGCTTTGTTCACAGACAGGGCGCGCCTACCTACAGATGCGCCCTGTGTATAGATGATAAGCCGCCGCCGTTCCGCGAATGCAATCCGATTGGCCCTCACATCCCGGAAGTGGTAGAATTCTATAATTTAAACTTTATAAATAAATGTTTGTAGGTATTTTATTGAGTTGGAAATATGGGTTAGGTTAGGTCATGTTTCAAAGCTTTCCGAGTACTTAAATAATTTTATTATACTCTCAGTTTAGAATAATTTACCAATTTAAAACAATATAATGTAGGTATAGGATAGAATGGATAAGAAAGGTTCCTTGGAACCGGATTGGCGCTTTATTAGGCTAACTTTCATAGGTTTTTTTTTAACAGATCGTCTAAAAAATATATAGTTACCTCATTGAATAAAATGTTAAAATATCTTCGAGCTTAGTTATGTTGGTAAATCAATTAATGAGTCCGATGAAAATATCAAAATGTAGTGCTATAAGTCCTTGACTTACATTAGGACGATCAATTACCGGCTACAAGAAGGGTGGCGATGCATGGGAACTCGCAGACCACATCTGTGTCCACAAAACACTGATAACGACCACTCGGCCCGATATCTTTGTCAATAACATAGTAAGTAGGTACTGGAGCCCACCTAACTACGTCGAAGCACTGGGGAAGTACGTCAAAACATAGGTGCGAAATTATAGGGTGAACATTACTGATATTTGCTTATAACTTTGCAAGAAAAGGAATTTTCCATTACCTACTTTATTCGTGCTGTAACACGTCTGCGATAAGAAATTAGTCTCTTTTCTTTGATACGGTATAGAATGGTACTTAAGCCCTCTAAAAGCTTTACAAAATTCAGACTTCAGCCGGTCGCAGTTCAATAAAAGTCACGCCGCGAAAACTTGAGTGAAATTAACTGTCAATGCCTAGCATTACTTGGAAACAAAAACAGCTCAATTCGCCCTCACTACGCCTGGATTTTCACGCGCCGATTTGTCCAGAATTGCACTGCAGGTCGCACAGATCTCGATGAACCGCATTCTGATTAAGACGTTAGACGGTGTTACAAACGCATTAACTAATGAAAACCATTAGTGTTGCAGCCGAAGTGGTCGAATTCAACCTTTTACTCCAAATCTCACCCTCTGCATGCGTGTCAAGTTCTTAAAAAGGAACCAAAACTTGTATAACATAACTAGCTGCCCGGCCACCTTCGGTTGGCATTAGAATCAATTAATTAATTTAATTTAGCTTTTGCTAGTTTACGTCCTAATTCTCAGACCTACTGAATATATACACAAACATTGTTGAGAATCGGTCAAGCCGTTGCGGAGGACTTTTGTAACAAACACTGTGACACGAGAATTTTATATATTTAACAAAGATATGACAAGGTAACAAAGGAGAGCTTTCAGAACTGAAAGAAAGGTCAGGTATCTTCCAACTATTGTTATGTTCATAGTTTCATATAATCGATACAACTTCATTCAATTATTTGGGTAATGATTGCGTAGTCAGGGCTTCGCGAATAACGTTTAGCGCGTAGTGTGTACCAGATATCTAATACAAGTAGGACTGCGGTAATGAGCCGGTGCGCAGACGCAGTGCCGGTGCGATGTTAACCGAGCATATTACCAGGCCTCCGCTAACCAACATACGGTGCCGGCCAGATTACACTCTGTCAATATTTGAAACTATCCCGCACTCCCGGAACACTTGATGCGATGAAGTCATTCTGAACTGTGCCAGTTGCATAAGTAGTTGGCGGAACAGTTCTCGACCGTAAGGTCTTGGGTTTGTTATGGAAATTGATAGTGCATTGAGGATGATGCAGGGTCTTGAATAAGTTACAGTAAAAATCTCTGGCTGATACTTAAGTTTAAATCTTGCCTAGTTTAAGTTTATTGGTTTGCCGCTATTCATTTTGCCTCAATAAAAGACTTAATCTGGAAGATAGTGCAGCAAAATTAGACGACTTTTCTAGTTAATATGCTATTATTTCATTCAGAAAAAGGAAATTTTACAATTCACTATATTACTTGGATAGGTTTTATTTAAAATGCCTATAAAACAATCGTTTACTCTTAGAAGTAAGTATATACCTACCCAAAGAAAGTATAGTACAGGTTTAAAGGAGGTAGGTACCTACAATTCCACCAACTTGTGTGCTTATCGATATCGACCGATCCTATCAATCCTTACCTACCCGAAGGGATTGAAAGCAATAAACACTTATCCCAATCGCATGAATGAAGCCGCGACCAAACTTGATTATAAGTTCAAATGTCAAGAAGTAACAAGTGAGTCGGAGGGCGCGAAGTGGCCTGTTCAAACAGGGGTTGTGTTCCGGCGGCATCGGCACCTGTGTGCCTGTTTGCGCACACACTTACACGCCAGGCTACAACCACTGCGCAAACTGACGGGATGTTTGCTCGCACCGGTGAGATCAACGCAGGCGAGGAAATCTTAATCTGACGCGGAGCTTTGAACTTACTCGATTGATTGAAGAATTAACGAAGAATCAAGAAAGAACGTAAACATCTTGAACGACACATAGAAATGAGAAGATTTTTCTCGTACGTGAATTGGCAATGAATACAAGACAGTATAGTTATGCATTTTTGGTTTGGTACGTAGATAGGTACCTATCATTATATTGATTCTATAACCAACGGAAAAACAAAGTTAAAGACATCTCATTTTTTTTTAAATTTCTAACCAAATAAGTATGTCCGAGTAAGTAAGACCTGTGAAGCTAATAATAAACGGAAATTGTTATTATGCTGCCGAAAATGACTCTTTCGCATGCGTGGTCTAATTTGTAGTTTATATACGAATGTTTCCGATTCTCATACAAGTCGATGATTTAAAACGAAGCAATGTTTGGGAGCAATCGAGCATACTCGGAGATCGGGGGACTCCCTGCCGTCGGCTGAGATAAGCGCCCTGTAGTGGGAATGTTTGCGCAGGCGTATTTATCGCTACGCCTCGCGGAAATAAATTGGTACCAGGCAGGAAGGGAACAAAACAAATATTGTCATACGGTACGTTACGTGGCCTAGAGTGTAGCTGAGAACTTTAAAGTAAGTGGTATAAGAACGTACAATCATCCAAATCATTATATTACGAAGGTAAGTAGCTAAATAAGGATGGATTTAAAAAATTACTACTGGATTGGCAAGTATAGGAAACATAAGGACCCTATGAAAATTTTGACCTATTTTGTACCTACACTTTTCATCTATGAAGGTACCGCCATCGCCAGCTAGAGTTAAGACAACTTAAGACAAACATGAATTGGTTTGTCTGTTGTATTTATATGATAGTACCTATACAATTAGATATTATTGGGGATTCTCGCCTCCTATAACATGCTACTTAAAACATAACTGGCGAAATGTGGATGTACAGACGCCAGCACGTCAAGTTACCCCAAAGTGTCAAATTTCTTTGATCGTTTTTCAACTTTATATTAAACACAATAAGGTTCATATTCAATTGGGAAAATTGACACATTGGGGTAACTTGATGTGCTGGCGTCTGTACTACAATACACCTCTGCCTAACCCTTCAGGGATTACAGCTGGCGTGTTGTTAAGTTATTCCTATAAATAAATTAAGCGTTGCCTGCTGCATAATACTGAACATACATATTTTATTTTAGATTTATTGGTCTACAAAGTAACTCAAGAAAATGGTTTTAAACCTTAAAACATTTATTGTCCCGGTTTACGGAAAAACCGACTTTAGCACGTTCACGTGATGACATCATTGATCAATATCGGTGTATTTATATTTGCCTATTTACTTAAAGGTACCTTGATTTTAAAGCAACAACCACTTTTATCTTATCTTCAACGAACTCACTTTCAAAATGTTACCTAAATTAAATATCTTAGTAGGTAGGTATTTGGTGCTCACGAATCAAAAACTTTTTTCCTCGATCTAATGTCCAATTTCTCACTCTGTAATGATTAAGGAAAGTCAGCAGAATTGCTTCCTTACAAATATTGATGGGCCAATTCCAAAAGATAGACTACCCTGAAGATATTATGCAACTAGGCAAATTATTCCCATCACGTCTATTATTGATGGTTCAGATTCATTCCGGATTTTCCACATGCAGAAGAATTTATTGCTATTTTTGTATATTAGATTTCCACAAGAGTACCTACTTACTGACATGTTTAATACTGGAATGAATTATCTAGTGATGGAGTTTAGGTTTTAATTTCATCTGATAGCTAAAACCTAGGAGTCTTTAAGTCAAGAGTGAATAGGTTATCTTGGTACTTCTATGCATAAGCGTGCTTCATCGTCAACCTTATTACCCTTACCATCAGGTGAGATAGTGAACAATCGCGTGCCTATCAATAATAATAAAAAAACCTTATTATTTTTTAAAGAGGATTAAGTCCTTCGCAAAATAAAATTTTAGCGACGCAGTGCTCCATTTGAATGATGATTTTGAAAATAAGTAAACCAAGTTTCTTAAACATAAAATCAAAAATTATTTATTAATTTAGGCTGAGAATCCGCACTTTTACTATATCATAAATTATATTATAAGAAACTCCCCAAAACGCCTGTTTTTCAGCGCTTCCTAGTTTGTGTGTGTGTTTTTGCAGGGAATAGAAGTGGCGCAACAAAATTCCCAGTAGCACATCTGTCTGACATGTTGGAAAAAAGTAAGTATCTAGTACCTAATTAATTTCATAGGTACATACGTAGATAAAATGTGGCTATTAAATAATGCGGTCTCCGAAAAATGTATCACCGCCATGATGCACCGCCATAAGAGTGAAGATAGGACCAACAATTAACATAGTCTTGAAGTCCCAAAAAGGGACCGCTGTAAGTTAAAAGCCGACGCGGTTGATAGAAAATTAATAAACAAGGAACAGATAACATAAGTAGTGCCTATTCTATTCAATTAGAGCCAGTAATCGTTTCATGTAAACCGCCCCGCTGGCCCCGGGGTCGGCATTAGCTAGATATTACTTACTCTATCAGTATTTAAGTAGGTATAACTAATTATGGAATAATTCACGTTGTACGGGGTCACTTCAGCAATAAATAATATTACGATAAATAAATGGGCGTTTAAAGCGAATTTATTGTTCTTTATTTATTGCGCTGTAACCACAAGGTACGTATTTGTGCAATGGTTACCTCTATCTTGGGCTAAGAATGAACTAAGAATTTATTGAATTCAATTTTGACGTCGGACGGTTACGTTTTTGAACTCACTATTTAGATGTTCACCATCGGGGTCTTACGTTTCGTAAAAGTCTAACAACTAGCCTTACCAAGTGGTATCGTGTTACCCAGAAACTGGGTTGTGATGTCAGTTTGATTGTCTCTTCCAGTAAGATAGGTACCTACTAATATTCAGGTGCATTCGATTAGATTGGTATACAGACGTCACACGATTGGGCAAAAGCTAGGCTAATGATGGTGGTTAGTTCTGATGAGAATTAAGTAGACCAGGTAGGTACCTAGTAGTACTTAGTATAAGTTGAATTTTAAAGAATAGGCAGTAGACCAGGGTCGATAATTTTTGAAACCCATTGGAAAAGGAAGAGAATATAACAAAAATTAAAGGAAAATAATTTACGGGCGATCTGAGGTCTTAAAGTGCAAGGGGTAAGTACCTTTTCATCCTACTATTATTTTTTTCACTTTTTACCATTTTCAAAGGCTTCAGCCCTGGTTCATAGGGGTACCTACTATACAAGGCTTCCAAGACTTTATTAAGATTTCACATAGAGTCAAAGTCCAAGATTTGTTTGCAGTATATTATTATTATTTACAAAGGTTCTTACAAGAATAGTACAAGTAGCTTAACACTATTTAATATTCAATCACAACATAAGTAATAAAATAATCCCACCAAAACATTTGATGTCAAATGTTGCCAAGACTACCACATAAGGTTTGCCTTGTGAAAAAGTTATCAGATCTCATGTAGAGCCAAGCTTCTGAATCTACACGGCCTAACCTACCGACCCTAACTTCACAAATTCTACATATTATATCAGTATAAATGTATGGCTTCGCCGTTTCGCTACCGTCGTGGAGGTGATGCGAATATTTAGTTTCTGAAGTACTACGTAAAAAGATAAAGATACCAGGCTGGTATCCGCAACTCCACGTCAAAGCGCGTATTTTGCGTATGAGCCATAATCTACTACGCGGGCCCAGTGCGAATTGGTAGATGTCACATGTCTTCGAATTTTTGATTCTAGAAGATGCCGGTTTCCTCACGATGTTTTCCTTCACCGCTTTTGAGAGCAGTGGTGATGAAATAAATTACACAAAGTAATGCGCCTGCCTGGGTTCGAACCCACGACTTACTGTTCGTAAGTCGGGGCCGCCACCACTGGGCCACCGCTGCTCGAAGTACTACGTAACGAAACAGCCAAGTCATACATTTTTACTGATAATGTAGAATTTGTGAAGTTAGGGTCGGTAGGTTAGGCCGTGTAGATAGATAAGTAATAAAATAATAAAAATTGTTTATTGGTAAAGCAAGAATAAGTTCCAACTAAATTTATGATTGGAGCTTCCTTTTAGGCAAGACATGCCTGTACTAAGAGGATTAAGACATGTATTTTTTGGAATAGAACTGATTAATTGATAGGATATATTTACCTGCCTTTGCTAAGACAATGATAAAAAACAGACTCGAATGTAGATGTAACCTCTTTCTCGAGATAGTTACCTATTTATTTATTATTATATTTATATAACAAGTTTCGGGACGATTGTTAGGCTTACAAGTTTACATAAGAAAGAGAAACGCCTTTCAAAAAAAAAATACTAAAGCTATTTGTTGCTTAAACGCTGAAAAGTAAGTAAGGGCGAGACTCGACCAAAGCGGAGACGAGAGGAGATGTATCGTAATTAACCAATAGGATATTTTATTGCGCTGAAGCTAAGCGGTGAGCGGTGAAAATGACGCAAGCTGATTGGTTGTAAGATACATCTCTCCTCGTCTCCGCTTTGGTGGAGTCTCGCCCTTAGTCGAGCTTTTGCAATCGTTATTGCTTTGTTAAGCCAAACTTCAATTTAGAAAAATATGGGATACGGAGGTTGACAATTTTTAGGGTTCCGTAGTCAACTAGGAACCCTTATAGTTTCGCCATGTCTGTCTGTCCGTCCGTCCGTCCTCGCTTAATCTCTGTGAGTGTTAGCACTAGAAAGCTGAAATTTGGTACCAATATGTGTTTTAATCACGCCGACAAAGTGGTAAAATAAAAATTGCAAAAAAATGTTTTATTAGGGTAGCCCCCCTATATGTAAAGTGGGAAGTGATTTTTTTTTTAATTTCAACCGTAACGTGTGATATATTGTTAGAAAGGTATTTAAAAATGAATAGGGGTTTGCTAAAATCATTTTTTGATAATGTCAAAAATTTCGGAAATAATCGCTCCAAAACCATCCAGTCATCCATAGTTGATAAATAAATAAATAAAAGTAAAAAACAATGTGTGTCCCCCCCCCCCCCCCCTCTAACTTTCGAACCATAAGTTTAGAAAATATGAAAAAAAACTGAAAAGTAGAACTTTATAAGGACTTTCTAGGAAAATTATTTTGTACTTGGATGGAAACAGTTTTTGTACAAAAAGACAAAAAGTTGTACAAAATAATTTCTGGACTAAGTTTGTAGTAACAATCGTATATGCAAGCATTTTGAACACTTATTGTGACGGACGGGAAACTACGGAACCCTACACTGAGCGTGGCCCGACACGCTCTTGGCCGGATTTTTTTACTTTACCTACTAAGACTTGTCGCTTTACCTACTCTGTGTTACTTAGGTACTAAGGTACGTATTATTAGAGGATCGGTAAGTGTAATAAAACTTACAAATATCACAGAAGTTGATATTGCAATCAAGAACGACAGACGCAAAATCATCATCATCATCATCATCCCAGCCTTTTCTCGGCATGTGTTGAGGTCAGTTTCCAGTTTAACCGGATTCAGCTGCATAAGTACCAGTGTTTTACATAGAGCGACTGCCTGTCTGACCTCCACAACTCAGTTACTGGGTAACACAGTCGCCCCTTGCTCAATTTGGTTGCCAGACTCTCGGGGCTCTGACTACCCGTAACGGCTTATTCCCAAGAGCTCCAAATCTATTGTTCTCCAAACAATTTCTCTCCATACATTGATTCCCAACAGCTCTATAATTTTATTAGTTAAATAATAAAATACTATTTTTTTTCCCAGCGGCTCCAAACCAAATTGTGTAAGGTCAACAAAACACAAATTGCTTCCATCAATAATATAATTTAGAGGTAAGTAGTTTCAGTACATAGGCAGTCACAAATCAATCTTATCTTAGCTAAGTATGTGCAATCTGTACTTGAAAATTTTTGGAGCTCATGGGAAAGATTTTAATTATTACTATTATATTGCTTTTTTAATTTGGAGCCGTCGGGAATAAAATTATGGAGCGCCTGGGAATAAGCCCCCGTAACAACTGTCAATGGTTAACAAATGACAAACCAAAAGCTAACATGGACATGGCTAACATAACATGGTTTTCGAGGCACAAAGTAGTTTTGATGTAACACTTGAAAAATAGATAGTAGATAAAAACGTCATGTCAATTAAAATGAAATAAAATTTCAATTGTTTATTGCCAGAATAAGTACGTAGCTTCTTACGCCTTTAGAACATAAAACTATTTACTCAAGGGGCTAGTACCTCGTGGTTCCTTGTATAATCTTACCATTACAATGTTTTCAAGTATTTCTTCTATCCATAATGCATACAGGTGGAAGGTTGAATAGTTTTGAGTTTTGATGTATTATTTCAATGGACTTTATAAGAGGCTGTGATGTCCCCTAACTTTGCTTCAGTGTCTCTTCTCAAAATCGTAGGCCAGTAAATAGTGGCCGTCACAAATTTAAATTAAAAAAAAGTTGTTCAAAAAAATTAATATATCTAAATAATAATAAATATTCCACAACTCTTACACAACGCCATCTAGTCCCAAGCTAAGCAGAGCTTGTGTTATGGGTACTAAACAACTGATAAACATACTTATATATTTCTAAATACATACATATTATAGATAAATAACACTCAGACACAGAACAAATGATCGTGCTCATCACACAAACATTTGTATCCACTCAAAAATAAATAATATTAATAATACTACAATTTAGGTGTTTAAAAGGCTAGACTATTCACTAAGGCTATTCAGGTTCTTAATAAACTAGTGTGGTTCACCATTATTGTGCGCTTACCGTCATCAGGTGGGGTCGCGATAAACCATTAGTTTAAAACATTTAATACAAAAAAAAATGTGTTCAATGTGTGTGTGTTGTTGTAGTGTTTCTTAAAAATCTCTTTTTTTACCTCGCCTTTTCGTTGATGACGTTATTCAAATTCGCTTACAACACTTTCGATTGACACATAAGTACCTAACCCGGAATCGAACCCAACACTACAAACTCTGTGCGTTATCTATACCTGACTTATGAATCGGCATAACTAACTGTACCTACATTCGAAGTGCTACGATTATTACAGAATAAGTAGTCTTAGCCCTTACTATGTTTGATACAATAAATAAAACTAAAAATATCTACCTAATTATAATGTGTATTACCGAAATAAGTTATCTCATCTCTGTTGTGTCTGTTGCTAGAAAAAAATACTTAAAATCCTTTGGTGAATAAGAAAATATGTTACATGTTTTTTTGAACCTACTAAAATAAAAAAAAGTTATTACAAATTCAAATCGCACCTAAGTAGGTAATTCTACAATATTAAATAAATAATCTGTTTTCATATCTACAGTTATAAAAAACTTATTTAAAGCTTAATTGAGCCATTTTACTTTAGGTGCTGTGCATCTAACGTCTCACTAATTCAACCTATAAGCTACCTACCTACCGTCGTCAGTAATGTAGCTTTCCAATAAGAGATAATTTTTGAAATAGATTGGTACTTATAGCTCCGCAGGTGGCTCCCTACATACAAACCTAAGTGTAAACAAATTTTGCCACATTATAATGTTAGATACTATCTACCTCATAGATGGGCCACATCTGTGAGTTAAGTAGGTTCCTATTATGATGAGTAAATACCGGACAAAACATTAGTAGATTCATAAATGTAAACAATTACATACCTCGTCGGTTGTGGTATAATGCTATCATAATTAAAGCTTTGCAAAAGCTTCCCGACGGCCTCGTTTATTTCCACCTTGCAGGACCCGTCGCGATCTTGCTCCCAGCTCATTGTCCAAACTTTATAAAAAGAAACTTTATAAAACAAATTCAAATACCGCGAAGAGTTTTTTTTAAACGTCGCAAGATGAACGCGCGTGCGACCGACTCGCGCGCATAGACTATAAAGAGTTCCTTATGCTCTGCGCATAACTATAAAAATGTTTGACAGAAGGGGCGCGCGCGCCGGTCGCTGATACGTCGGTCTCGTTTTTGTTTACTTATCGATTACTCATTATTATATTGCTTTTGAAAGTAAATAAACTTAACTATAAAATCCAAGCAAGTAGGTAAACATGATCGTCGCTTCGTTTGAATAGGCTGTTAGGTTCCAAAAGTGATGACATACCAGAACATAGTGATTTGAAATGTGGCAATATAAGAAGATTGTTTTGATGCTAAATAATACAATAACCAAGTGTATTAAGTAGGTACTTAAACTACATTTTATAGTTTTTGAAATGTAAAGTTATTTCTAAATTAGAAAACTAAGCAAACATTCTTAATACATTATTTTGTTTAGGTACATCAAGCTGAGAGCTATTACTTTCCCAAGTTTTCCCTTCAGCATTGAAGTGGGCGGTGCGCGTGCGCCTGTAGCGCCGCCTCGCCTTGTCATTGGCTAGCGCGACCGGCCGCTCTGACGTCATAGCGCACGGGCCTTTATCTAAGTAACTACTGGAGAAGCTAGGCCGACCCCTGATAGCAAGGTTCACGTTCAGTATGTATGGAACTAACTACCTACCTACACATCAAATACTTACTTGATGAAAATGGAAAATAATTGTTGGAATCTTCTGCAATAACTGCTCCACATTGAATGTGATACAGTTTATTGATTAAGGCAGACGCTTTCACTAGAAAAATATCGTAGAGGTCAAGTGCTAACATCAGGTACGTGTTACGGCCAAGTTACATGATCGACGGTCCACTAACACATGCAATTAGTTGCTTTTTATTAAACCTTCCACTTCGTTGCAATTAGCACGATCTAATTTTGTGCCCACTTCACGCAATGTAACCGCTAATTGAGTTGTCAAGGTATGCGGTAGGTACCTAGGTAAGTTATCGTCTGGCGTGTAACTTGTAAGTAAAACACGTAGTTACCTATATACTTAACTAGAGGACGTCACGCAGTTTCACTCATGTAATTCCCGTTCCCGTGAAGGATAAAAACCTATGTCAGCCAGTGATAATGTACTTAGCTTACCAACGATGAAAATTCCATTCAGATTTTTCAAATCAGTCCAGTAGTTTAAAAGTTTATTCGTTACAAACAAAAATACAAATATTTCCTTTTTATAATATTAAGTAGGTACCTACAATAGGTATAGATATAGATAAAATAGCGTAACGGTGCAGAGAAAAAATTAAGGATGAAAACAGACATTAGGTACTACATAACTATTAAATTAAGAATGTTACTAACCCTCAAATTTGCTATGCCCTGAAAAGGCTGCTAAGTTGTGAGATCCTACATTATAAAATAACACCAAAATGTACCTACACTTAGTATGCAAATAAGCATTTGACTTTGACTTTGATAGAAATACCTAAGTATAATAATAATACCAGCCTGTTACTGACCCACTGCAGGGTAAGGCCTCTTCTCATACGAAAAGGCTAGAGCATTGATCACCTTACATTAAATATAAGTCCGGATTTCCTCACGATTTTTTCCTTCACCGATGTGAATGATGTCCAAGATAAACTTAGAAAGTACATACTACTCTATCAAGAAAGTAACGGGAAAAGATCAATAATGCACAAAATGTTTGTTATTCATCCAAATTTATTTTATCACCTTCAAAATATGCTCCTTCAGAAACGAAACACTTAAGTACGCCAACGATTAATACAATCATCAAAACATTTTTTAAACACTGTTTCCGGAATTGAATTCAGTTCTCGCCGCGAATTCTCCTTTATGTCCTCTACCTATTGAAAACGAGTGCCACGAAGTGGTCATTTGAGTTTATGAAAAAGAAAGAAGTCGGCTGGAGCCATATCTGGTGAATATGGTGGCTGCTCGATGGTATTTGTTGAGGGTTTGGTCAAGAATTCGCGATCCAAAATTTAAGACAAACTCTTTGTTTGGTGGTTTTGTTCCTAATGAAATTAGCAATACACACTAGATATGATATAACTAAAAACAGCAATGTATTCAATTTAAATAACAAGTGCAACTCACACTCCGCGCCAAAATGGAAAACAGTTGTGCCAATCTATAAACAACAACAATTAAGACAAAAATTTGAATTTGGATCCATAAACAAATCATCCATTCCCGATACTTTTTTGACTGAATGTATGTATGAATTGAAAAAATCATATTAGTACTTGCCCGGATTTGAACTACAACCTCGATAGTACATGAGAGCACAGAGCACCTTAACCTCTGGGCATCACGACTCTTATAATAGGAACCTAGTCGGATGATTATTAGAATGCTACGAAGCGCTACGAAGTGCTACGAATATTATAAGACCAACAATTTATAAATATCTACTGGATTTTGGTGGAATATATGAATTGTTAAAAGCCTATTAATATAACATCAAGTATTTTTCTTCTCGGAATAGCTCGTACCTATGGTAGTTTCACGCCAATTATATTTAAATTCCATAAATAATAGGGGGCGAGCCAATTAATTAAGTAGGTACCTAATGTAGTAGGTAGGTAGGAATTGTGGTAAAAATCAATAAGCCCTGAAGGTTCTTTATCTGAAGGCACTTTAAAATTTAAATCCTTAACGTCAAGGACCTAATAGATTTTTCAGTAAGTAATCTGCTATTTTTTATCTTACAATAATAGGGAATATGCATGTAATTTAAATATGGTTCGAATTTTTTTTTTCCGAATCTTTAATGGCAGAAAATATGAACTAAATCATCATTTTACTTTTTAATAGCGTCATAATTATTTAAAATTAAAAATAAAAGTGCGAATTGAGCGCGGGAAATTTAAATTTGTGAAATGCATCCCCATTGGTTATGACGAAAACTGACGTCAAATACTACGACAACAACTCAACGTCTACACAACATACAATGTGTAAGTATGACATTAAGTATTGGAATGGACTTTTTATTGGAAAACATTGCCGTGTGTGTTGTGAACTAATTTAATGTTCAAGTGTAATTTTAGCTTCATAGTGAGGTTATAAAACATTTAAGAAAAATGAGTGAAAGTGGTTTTGTAAAAGCACAATCTGATAATGTTTATTGCATTCGGGTACAAATAATACCGGTAAACTGGTTTTTGAGCATTTTTCATGGTGAAATGGTTAGAAGAACGAAAACACCCAAAGTAATAGTACTAGGATCATAGTATTTGACGTAATCGAAATGGCGCGCGAAAATGGCGGCGTTTAAACAGCTCAAATTTATTATGTATTTTAAATATTTTTTTAAGCTTCATTACTGCATCTTTAAATAGGTAAGTTTACATTTTTTTACTATGTTAAAACGTTGTAAACAGTGAAATAAAAATGTAAAAAAATACATGCATATACCCTACCCTATTATGGCGGTTCGACATCGTTCGGCTTAGGTTCGCTTTAGTTAGGTTCGCTCTATTGCGGAAGTACTTAGGTATCTAGAACTGTTTATGTACTTCAGATAAAAACTCATATACTGGCTTATTTGATGATAAAAATTCATCGTTGGCACTCCCACGATTCGGACAATGCGTTTCGCTTCGTCGTTTATACCGCGTAGGTACATCGAAGGACTGGAACAACTTGCCTGCTGCGGTCTTCCCGTCCGATTATAATTTAGGTGTCTTCAAGGCTAGAGTGAATAGGCTCTTAATAAACTAGTGCGCTTCACCATCACTGATTGCATCAATGCTTACCATCAGGTGGGATTGCAGTCAAGCACTGGTTTATAACATTAAAAAAAAAACTTGTCCTATCTCAAACAAGTTAGTTAGAGATAAATTTCCATTTATATATCCTTTATAGAACGTCTTTGGATACCTTTGAGTATTAGGATAATAAGAAAAATATATAACATGGCTTAGGTAGGTACTTGTTGAAAGGGTACAGTTCTAGTCTAGGTAATCTTGTGTACTAAATATTATATTTCATGGATATCTACCTAGGTAGGTACCTACTATGACGTTTTATCTTTAACATTGACTGTAAGTAAGTAAGTACCGACCAGAGAAAAAAAATAGTGGTAGCTTATTTTATGAATTTCCAGCTGGTTCGATTCCCGGTTTAGGTAAGCTTGTAAAGATAAATAAACTAAACTGCATTAACCGGTTTTAATGCAGTTTAGTTTATTTTTAAAAATACTTAAAGCAAAAATTCCCTTGAGAGTTAGTAACGAGAATCGAATTGTGGTACATAGCAATTATTAGCAAGCCTACCAACAAAGTTGGATTCTAGATACAGCCGGACGATTCTGTTGAAATCACTAGATACGTGTAAAATTAGAGCGAAGTGAACTGTCAATAAATCCACCAAGCCCTTTCCATCATCGGACCACCAGACGTACAGCACTGCGCCACCGGTACATGGTAGATATCCCAACGATACCTCCGTACTAAACGCTATGGAAACACTTTCATTGTGCGAACAGCCAAAGAGTGGAATTCCCTGCCGGTGTCGGTGTTTCCTGATAGCTACAACCTAGGGGTCTTCAAGTCAAGAGTGAACAGGTTGCTTCTAGGCAAGCGTGCTTCATCGTCGACCACATCATCGCTTACCATCAGGTGAGATAGTGGTCAAACGCGTGCCTATAATCAGTAATAAAAAAAAAACAGCTCAATTCGCCTTCACTTCCTTCACTTCACTTTAATTTTCACACAGTGATTTTGAACTTGTAGATAAAAACAACCGACTTCTTAAAAAACACTAGGTAAGTACTTAATAGGTGAAAAATAACTCCATTTTCGGAAGTCTGTGGCTTTGGTAGTTTTGTTTCGTTCAGTATTGGCCACTGACTTCCGAAACTGAGTTGTTTTTCAGCTGTTAGTGTTTTTTTTAAGAACTTGGTTGTTTTTTTTTGTAAAAATGTTTTTATTATGCAATTTTTAGTTCCTCGTATGTAAAGAAGTCTTTCAAAACTTGAAAGAATCATTGAAATCGGTTACCCTAAAAAAGTTCTTATTATGTAGGAATCCCATGACGTAACAGGGAAACTATAATTAAATATTCGCATCAGCGCTATCAAGTTAGCTTGGGCTAAGCAGAGCTTGTGTTAAGTAAGGGTACTAAACAGCTGATAAACATACTTATACAATTATTTCTAAATACATAGGTACTTACATATTTACTATAGATAACTGATTAAATTTCCTCACACATGTTTATGGATTATTTTCATAAAAAAAGAACATTTCAAGTTCTTGCACGTGACCTAATCCGCGTGAATCTCGAACCAGAGGGTATTAAAAATAAATTAAATAAATAAATATTCCACAACTTTGACACAACGCCATCTATACTCCATCCGAGTATATAGGTAGTTAACTAAAGGTAAACAATCTCGACAAGTCTTTTTACATAAACGCTTATTAATTAAATACAACTACTGTATAAACAAATTGTTTAATTGATCATGTAATCGTTTTTGTTGTATCTAAATTTGTTTTCAGCTGCATTTTATTTTTAAACTGTGTTATTAACTAAAAATACATGTCAAAATTGTTTACCTTTTGTTAACTACCTAATCGGATGGAGTATAGTCCCAAACCCAAACTAAGCTTAGCTTGTGCTATGAGCACTAATTTTAAATATCTGATAAACATACAAATACATACATATTATGTTCCTAATCTAAATACATAGGAGCATATACCTATTATAGGTAAAATACACCCAGACACAGAACAAATGATCGTGCTCATTAAACAAACATTTGCCTTGGGTGGCAATCGAAGCCATGACCTCCAGCATAGCAGTCAGTGCTACTGACCACTAGACCAACAGGCTAACAAATTCACCAGCCAGAAAAAAAAACCAGTGTCAAATCGCTAGTCGAATTCTATAGATACTTACTATTCAACTCACGTTTGCTTGTCTAAAGGAGGCGGTTCGCGCCGCGACAGAGATAAGCGACCGAGACCGGAGACCGCGACCGTCACTTGATAATAAGTTAGGCAATGTATAATAGCGACAGTTCGCGAGCGAGACAGCGATACGAGACAGTTACAGTACTTGAAGAAGAGACCGAGATACCTACTTGTCGCGGTCTCCGGTCTCGGTCGCTTGTCTCTGTCGCGGCGCGAACCGCCACCTTAAGACTTGAATTCTAACAAAATTGTTTAAAAGTAAAAGACAGTTGTATCTTGTAAGGATACGATTTCCGTGTGTTGACTCAGGTAAAATATCGCTTTATGTACCTACTTACCTACACGAAACATGTATGATTTTATTTAAAGTTACACAACGACAGTGAAAACCGCATTTGTGTAGTAGGTACCTACTTAGTTTATGCGTATTGGAAAAAAATAATATAATTATATTTAAATATAATATATATATATATATATATATATAACGGCAAACATACGGCCAGACAGAAACACGGACAAAAACGTAAAAATAATTGTTTTGGCTGCATGATTTTTGTTCCTTACATTAAGTTTTCTTAAAAATATCTCATGTAACTGCTCCACTACTACCACATCACAATTCAATCATGTCTGTCTCAGTTACGTTTAGTCCCATGATATAGGGGTGGGTCTGTTTCCACAAATTATCTACCATTATTGGCTATATTTGGGATTACTACGAAGTACTAATAATTGATTATTTAAAATAAAAATACCTTTAGAAAACAAAAAAACTCTAAAACCGGTTTTGTCTTTTTACAGCAGCTACTCAGCTAGTCTCCCATGTTTTACCACCCCTTTTTACTTTTTTTTTTTTTTGTTAGCGGATGGACAGAGGAGGCTTTGGAAAAGGGTTCCGTTGGCGCTCTGGAAACTGATCACTGAAAAGGTGTAACAATTAGGAAGTAGCTAACTAACTATAGGTACTCTTGCTATAAGCCTAAAGGGCCCATGGGCCTATTACACTAGGTATTCAATTTTTAGGATCCTAACTAAAACAGTTAAGAAGCAACCTAGTGGTCGGTACCTACCCTATATCGGATCCAATCTGCGATTACTAGTTAGGTTTCCTACAAATTGAATAGTGTAACAAGCCCTAAAGGGAAGTGTGTAGAGCCGCCATTAGATTGATTAATTGGTATGAACTCTGTGGTATAATTTCATTCTGACGCTCTTCCGTTCGTCAATGTCAATGTCAAACAAAATTGTCAAACGAATGTTTGTGGCCTGTTTGTCAGTGTTTGCTGTTTGTGAAATTCGTTTCGAATTCGGCAATTTCGCATTGATTGGTTAGCTTTTTGTTGTTGTTCATAATACATGCCGATGTATTTGTGCATTATTTGCTCTTTTATTGGCAGCATTTTGAGTATAGGAACGAGTACTGTAAGATCTTATTGGATAACTACATGTTATTGCCCAATCTAGTCATATAAAATGAAAATCGCTGTGGAAGGATGCGCCCATGGCGAGCTTGAAAAAATATACGAGTGTATTGAAACAATACAGACAAGAGAAGGCATAAAAATTGATTTATTGGTGTGTTGCGGTGACTTTCAATCTGTCCGAAACCATGATGACTTGGGAGCAATGGCTGTGCCAGAGAAATACCAAAATATGTGTTCATTTTATAAGTAAGTTTTCGCAGATAAATAAGCCTATTTAGATGTCAGTATTTAACAAGAACTCATGAAACAATAAAACAGGAAAGAGTGGTGTGTTTTATTTTTGTTGAACAAAATGTTTACAGATACTACAGTGGTGAGAAGAAAGCACCAATATTGACTATATTTATTGGCGGCAACCATGAAGCGTCTAACTACTTACAGGAACTCCCGTATGGTGGTTGGGTTGCCCCTAACATTTATTATTTGGGTCGAGCTGGTGTTGTGAGGTATGGAGATCTGAGGATTGGAGGTAAGATATTTATTAGTTTAGCCTTATCCCTTTAACCGCTTGAGTTGCATTAATAACACACATTTTCATGCCCCTAACGCGCGTATCTTATTTCTGCGACAGACAACCAAAACCATTATCGAATTGAGATATCATTTATGTAACAAAAACTAAAAATCGATACAATGGCTTCTCCTTATTTACTGTAGGTATTATTTTATAGATTTGTAGCAATTTTATATTGCTGGCAATCTCTCTGCAAATACCTGGGTTACTGAAGTATGTTACCCTGTATGCAGTAGGTAATTGAGAAGCTCAAGGGCTATGCCCCTTCTTCCATACAGGCTCAGCACAAGGGACTGTCTATAACTACCATGACTAAGATTTGGGTGACTGTTGCTCCTTAGTCAGTTGGAGAGCCAGTTTACTGAAGCAGCCATCAATTGTGGAAAGTGCATCTTAGTACCAACTTAATGTCATAGTCAACCAAAAACATTTGTGCATTATTCACTGATGTTCACATTCATACATACATAAACTCACACCTTTTTCCCATGGGGGTAAACAGAAACTACAGAGTACCATTTATGCTACGATTCTTACATGCTTCATTTGCTCCGTTTACATTCATACATGTTGTCATACACACATGCCGGTTGCGAGTACTATTTCTGAAGAACCTCACCAATAAGGTTTATGTATGTCCTTGTCCTGATGACTTATTCAAATATTTTCAGGAATGTCAGGAATTTATAAAGGTCAGGACTACCTACAAGGGCACTGGGAGTGTCTGCCTTACTCAGGAAAATCTCTTAGGACAGTTTACCACATCAGATCTTTAGAAGTCTTCAGATTGAGTCAAATTAAAGAGAAACTTAATGTTATGCTTTCTCATGACTGGCCTCGAGGTATTACAGATTATGGCAATACAGAAAATTTATTAAGACGCAAAACATTTTTGAGGTAACTGGTTTGTAATTATGTATTATTAAAATAAGTTTGCTTGGTTTGTCTGCAACTTGTTGGCCTCATTGACTTTACTTTTTCTGGTGGTCACTTTCAGATTATCAGAAGTTGCAGTAGTTTGGAATTGATAAAAAAAAATACACTTTTACTGTGTTTTTGTGTAAATTGTCAGATGAATCAGCATGATTTTACTTTGAATAAGTGAATAGCAGCTGCATAAAATCCAAGGGTGTGGACTATACAAATTATAGTTTAACCTGCCATTGTAACCTTTGTTTACTTAAAATTCAAACATTTCAGGGAAGATATAGAGTCAAATCAGTTAGGCAGTATCCCAGCCATGAAACTACTTCTTACTCTCAAGCCTGACTATTGGTTTTCTGCACATTTGCATTGCCAATATGCAGCACTTGTCAAACATGATACTGGCGCAGAAACAAAGTTTTTAGCATTGGATAAATGTTTGCCTAAACGCAGACATCTGCAGATTTTGGATGTACCTTCAGACTATGACGGTGAATTGTGTCTAAAGCATGATGTGGAATGGCTTGCCATATTGAAGAATACTAACCATTTATTGGCTGTGAAAAATGTTAATTGTCACATGCCTGGACCAGGAGGACATGAGAGGTTAGTACTTTAATCTGTGGTTGAATGATCTCTAAAATTATAATTTTGTAGTTCTTTTATTTTGTTATTGCAGTATGATGCTAATTAAGTGAAAAATTACAATTTACAGGCATGATTTCACACCTACACAAGAAGAGAAAGAGAATGTAGTTAAATTACTTGGAAGTCTATTAATAAGAGAAGATAGTTTTGTCAGAACTGCTCCTGTTTACAATCCACAAAGCTTCAAAAACATTCCATTGGTGCCAATAATGAACCCACAAACAGTTGAACTGTGTGAGAAACTAGGTATTGATGACCCTGTACAAGTAGTCATGGCACGGGTTGGTCAAACAATGAAACAGCCTTGTGCTGATACTATTCTTCCAAATGAAGACTTAAAATCAGACTCGCCAGTAGAGATTGTAAGTTCATCCATAAGAGATAGTCTAGATATGCAAAAAACAGTAATGCAAACTCCAGTTACGTCAAAGTTGTCTTTACTTCTCCCTGCACCTGTCACACCCAGTGAGAATGAGAAATCCCCACCCATATCAACACCAGACACCTCTTCTGTAGCAAACAGTTTTGAAAGTCACATTTACGAATGTAAGACACCGATGTCAGCCGGTCCTAAAAAAACATTTAAGAGACGTAACATGTCAATTTATAATACTCCAGAGGCTGACGGAAGTGCAGACTCAAGTTCCTTATTAGAACCAGACAGTCCTCAATCTAGTAAATACACTTGCAGGGAAAATGTATCACATGAATAATTTGACAATATCCTTTTTAATGATTGCATAATATTAACTTTTTTTAGCATCTTCACTATCAAATGGCATTTTTCAAAAGCTGACACAGCTATTTGATATGGATTGTAATGATTTTTGAAGAAGACACCAGCAGGTGATTCTTTGAAAAAAAAAAATTATTATGTAAGATATCACAAACTATGCATTCAATTAAGATTTAAGATTTATTACTTTCCTAAATTTTAAACAGATGCTGGCCAAATCAACATTTTAGCTGATTGGTGCCATGATTGTAAATAGGTAATAAATATTAGCTCAATTAACTTTTTATGGGAAAAAATATTTTCTCCTTATTATAATATCTTCTAATAGAAGAAAAATTAAAATGGATTTAGGCAATAATTGAAGTGCAATGTAAGGAAACTGTTCTAATAGGTTGTAATAAATTAAACATGCAAGAATATCTCAACTTTTCTACAATGTTTTTAGTATAATTTGTTTCTCAATGTATTTGAACTTAAATTATGAACTGATAGTGTACCTATTTCACATGGTTTTACAAATACATAATATATAAGTAGGCATAATTATAAAAAGAAAGCAATTTCGGCAACAATTGTAAATCTTAAATCATGTTATACTGAATATTGATTCTGTAGGTACTAAATAAGATTTTGCATCATAATATTGTTGAATTTATAGTGTCCGTTACGCCAGCCAGATGTTGTCGAAATTTACCATTTGAATCTGATAGATAATTAGTTGTGCGGCTTCTGTAATTGTTGCGCACATTTTTAAATTTGTTGCGCTTATAGTTTTTTAATTATTTCACAAAAACATTTCCTGCTGCGGTAACGTTACCCCAGCCAGACCTTTTTTTTTCTAATGGGAATTTTTAAATAATTACAAGCTATAAAATTAGTTGTCTAGATGAAGTAAATGTTGTGCCTTATTTTGTATTTGTTCTTTCATCGGTTGCGAAGTTATTCGAGATTTTGCTGGGGTAACGTTTTTGGTTTTGCTAGATCTTTGAAATGGTTAAGCGGATTCTTATCATATTTTGTACATGGCTTCTTAGGAATTAGTTTAAATTTGTTGTGCAATAAAAAAACCAAAATAATACATAGCTTAAAGGTTATTTCATTAAATAGAAAAACACTTCAATTGGTCCCAGCACTCTCAATAAGAGCTCTAAAGACTTACTTTAAACGTTATTTTAAAGCTTGTAACTGCCTTCAAATGTATGTGAAGTTTCATTAGTATCCTGTAAGTATTTACCAAGTTATGATGATATTGAGTTTTTCACGAGCACGGTCTTGATGCACGCGGTGTTATTTGGCCATTGGATTGGATATATGAACTGAATGTTATGTCAATAATTAGTTTTTTAGTTCAGTTGTATATCAGTAAAATTTCAGCTCAGTACATTGGATAATTAATGAGATAATACGATTAAAGTCATTAGGAAGTGAATGACCGTGGTAACCCGACCAAGTTTAGGTGGTTACGAAAAAGCGAAAACGCAAAACATTAAAGTACCTTCTAAAATATGTGGGATAGTGTTACAAATTTAGTACAGACATGTACACAAGTTTAAAAAAAAACTACGTGATCATTAAATAATTTTTATTGACAGGTAATATAATCATTTCAATTGAACTTTTAAAGTACCTATGTGTAATTTTAATCTGTGATTGTTTTTAAGTATAAGTTAAATAATAGGTACATATTAATAATAATTTTGCTACTATTTCTGTAGTTACATTATACAAGCTTACCTTGTTCGTGAATTCATCAAGCAACCAGCACCATAACTATGATCATCAATAGAAGCACTCCACATTAGCAGTAATTCGCCACACTTATTATTTTATATCTTTAGGATCTCTTAATATCTACCACATACCTTTTCGTTTTAGCCACAACAAATTTTAAATGGTCCAATAATAATTTCATAAACACACACTCAAACACACATCACATACACACCCGCACTCACAAACAGCAACCACTCGTCCACAAACAGTACACAAACATCATATATTCACGCATACTCAATCATGCATGACTCTCATAAAACTATTCCATTTGTACCTACTGTTACTTTAAACTTACTTTTTCACCCAGACTTTGTAATCAACTTCAGTGTAAATGCAGACTTAATCTAGTAAACATTTTTACACGTTGTATAATAATAGTGTATTTAAGTAAACTAAGTACTTGACTCTGGAGAGAACCCGTAACACTATTGTTAATTACTATTTAAGATCTTTTTTAGGGAGGCAAACTGTCACTCCTTAACACAGGTTGCTCTGCTACCTAGCTAGGAGAACAGTGGCTCACCCCAACTTACTTATTATTTGTTAGTTTAAGTCCTACGATAATTTAATTCACTAACTCCAATATGTACGTAGGTACTACAAATATCTTTATTGCAATAAAAATATTATTATTATATATTAGCTCTCACGCACTCTGTAAATATTTGCAAAAACAGGAAACGGAACTGCCGAAACGCACGCGCACTCTACAAGATGAATTATGTGATTATGGAGCATGTTTAGTGCGATATGCAAACAATGCGCCCCTTCACCCCACCCCTTCCGCGTCCTACCGAACGACATGTTATATCAGTGATTTTTGATAAGTTTGTGCAACTGGAAGATAATAATAATGTTTTCATAGTACAGATATATTACTATATTATTAATGTATTTAACAGTGTACGCGTCTGTACCGAAATTGTAAGGTGTATTATACTAAACATTTCAAAAGATAGTATAATGTTCTGCGTTTTCGCTTTTTCGTAACCACCTAAACTTGGTCGGGTTACCACGGTCATTCACTTCCTAATGACTTTAATCGTATTATCTCATTAATTATCCAATGTACTGAGCTGAAATTTTACTGATATACAACTGAACTAAAAAACTAATTATTGACATAACATTCAGTTCATATATCCAATCCAGTAGCCAAATAACACCGCGTGCATCAAGACCGTGCTCGTGAAGAACTCAATATCATCATAACTTGGTAAATACTTACAGGATACTAATGAAACTTCACATACATTTGAAGGCAGTTACAAGCTTTAAAATAACGTTTAAAGTAAGTCTTTAGAGCTCTTATTGAGAGTGCTGGGACCAATTGAAGTGTTTTTCTATTTAATGAAATAACCTTTAGGCTATGTATTATTTTGGTTTCTTTATTGCACAACAAATTTAAACTAATTCCTAAGAAGCCATGTACAAAATATGATAAGAATCCGCTTAACCATTTCAAAGATCTAGCAAAACCAAAAACGTTACCCCAGCAAAATCTCGAATAACTTCGCAACCGATGAAAGAACAAATACAAAATAAGGCACAACATTTACTTCATCTAGACAACTAATTTTATAGCTTGTAATTATTTAAAAATTCCCATTAGAAAGAAAAAGGTCTGGCTGGGGTAACATTACCGCAGCAGGAAATGTTTTTGTGAAATATTTAAAAAACTATAAGCGCAACAAATTTAAAAATGTGCGCAACAATTACAGAAGCTGCACAACTAATTATCTATCAGATTCAAATGGTAAATTTCGACAACATCTGGCTGGCGTAACGGACACGAATTTATATAGGCAATACGATACGATATGTACGATTTTTACGATATGTATGATTGAGAAATGGGGTCTGTAATAAAAGCCCATTGACATGATCATGACTTACAAACTTAGTCTTTGGTTGTCTTTGTCTTCCCATTAAAATTATAACACTTTAGAAATAAGAAATCAAATTCTAATTTTTAATATGTGTTAATAAATGTTTTTTGAGCTGTGGCATGTTTTTAGGCTTGTATGTACATTGGTTACATTTTAATTCAGTGGACATCAGTCTCTTGTGTAGCTCAGGTCCCATTTTTTCAATACAACCCTTGTCTTTTAATTCTTCTAGAATATCTGTAACAAATCAGTGTTAAGGATAAGACAGACATTTTTTTTACTCAATGAAATACTTTAAAGAAATTTTGTACATATTTTTTATTTAATTTTTATCCCCAATGCAAGTTTTTCTTCAGTATTAAAATGGCTACAATTAGTTGTAGGCAATCTGAACTCACCAGCATATGGTCTAAAATGTTGAGTAGTAAAACTGTTCCAATGCACTTTTGTTTTTAAACAAGGTGACACCATGTCTGTGCTTAGTATGTGCATATGCAATCTTTGCATGCTGGGAACTGCGTGGAAACCAGCACTCAGTGGTACATCAGACTCATTTTGTATATCCTTGAATACATTTCCAAATTCTTCTATTAGTTCTATATGCGAATTGTCTAACTTATAAATACTACTGATATCATCTTGAGGTAATACCAAGTAGTGAATTTTAGCTTTGGGATATTTATCTTTTATAACAACGGCTTGCTTGGTTTTTTTCACAATACTTTCGGGATCTTTCATCGATTCCAGTAATCCTAAAGACCAATGTTTTGGTTTCTTCGAATTAACGTTTGATGTTGCAATAGTTGCACCTCTTTTACTCATTTTTGCTACTATGATGAATTTAATTTAGGTACAGAATTTTAATGTTTTGTTAAAGATAATTTCTTTATTTAATGTCAAAAGAGAAACAGGATATTGTACTCGTTTGAAAATGCTACTGATAAACTTTTTGGTTTATAAATTTTTCACTGACCGACCGCCTAACCATGTTATCAATTTGCCATGTTTGACACGTTCAATGTTTGTTTATGTTTGACAGTAAATGTGCAGAACGTCATACATGACGTTTGTATTTGAATGGTGTTGTAATATACGTTCGGAAATATTTATACTCCGGAAGTTAAATATTTGAACCGTTTGGGGTTGAAACACTCAGGCCGTAGGGTCCGAAGGCCCGTATAGTTTTCCGTGACATCGCCAAGCGGTTGATCTACTCTTCACGTGACCAGCACCTTATTCTAAACCGTTCGATAGGTTTCCGTGTCGGTACGGAACCGTATTCGACAATCTCATTTCCGAGCCGAAGAACTGTCAAAACGCTATTCACAGATCCGAACGGATTCGTTTTTTTTCTATACGGTCGATCATTGTATTTATGGAGAACGCTACAAAATGGTAGTAAAAAGATCAGCGTGGTAGAAAATTAAAAGTAGTAAATAAAATTGGTTTATTTGAATACTTCGTTCCAGTTAATTATACAATATAGACTAGTAACTTAATAGACAGCAAACAGTACAAAACGATTTTATTATTAACCAAACAAACTTTATTTCGAATAAACCTGCTTTGTAAACAGCCGTCTGTCAAATTGGCAAGGCGGAAATAGTTAGTTTTTTTTTTAATTTCCTTAAAAAGTAATACAAGAATTTCACCAAGGAGTTTCACATTACTAGAATAAATAAGCTGACTGAACGAATCTCCATGGAAGCGCTTTTGTTAAATACGTTTGTCTCACTTTAATAGTAAAGAGTAAATGAGATGAAAGTTGTAGTTCTAATTTTCACCACGTGCATGTGGCGTTTTTCTTGCAAATGCGCGGCATTTTAATATTTTATTTACCATTAAAAATAGTATTGAAAAAGTTTGTTTCATTACATAATTGTACTGTTTTCTCGCAAATGTGTTGAAAAAAGTTGTATGATACACGTGCAGAAATTGGTATTTACAAACTCGTGACTATGGTAAGCCCTCGACGCTCGTTTGTAAAAACCAACTTACCACACTTATATCATAAATAGGTAACTATATGTCAAATAAAACTGTGGATTTCTTTTTTATTATAACTTTGCACAAAGGACTGTGAGTATTTGATATCAATACACAAATCTTGCTATAATTTGCTTGTCGCGAAAGATGAAATCGCGATGTTCCAAACTTAAAATGTAAATATATAATTGCACAGAACTAATGTAATAGCAACACTAAATCAGTACTGACAACTTGACGCTACAAAAGGACGCCTCTGTTTGAATGGTCATAATAGCATATTCAGTCTGACTAATTAATGAAGTTTATTGTAAAGTAAATTCAGTGCAAGAAGATCATAAGTAGATTCTTGTCACCCGTGATACGCGCCACCTGGAAAGCTAAGTATTATTTATCTGTTGTTGTACTTTTACCTACTAGAATTGTTTGAGTCACCTAAACTTAAATGTGTTGGTCGTGCCTTCAGCGTTGGGCTGGGGGCATAATTACAGCGACCGCACGCGAGCTACTTGTCCGGACATAAAAGCTCTTGGGAGTTTATAGGAAGGGTCGTGGGCCAACCTCTCTTATAAATCTTCTTGGTCCCCCACGGCCTTAGTGTGCCGACGGGCACAAACGTTGACGAACGTATGAAAAATTACACTATATCATATATATATAGGTAATATAAAGGGGGAGCATTCTAGACGGAGGCGATGGGCCGAAGTCGGAAATGAATGCGTGCTTCTGCAGACGTGGAAAGAATCCTAGTATCTGATTAGCACATAGGTGTCTCAAAGACTGTTGATGAGAACTTGAAGTAAATCTCATCATAGATATTGCAATTGAATAACCGTTTTAGATAGCTTTATTGATGGAAACAGATAGGTAGTACTTAACCCAAAGATTCATGGGTAATTAAACTTACAGATATCCTAGTTACAACTGAGAAGTTGGATGGATTGATGGTCGGCATAGTGTTAACACTTCGGTGCCCTTGCGGACCGAAGATAAGAGACTGGATTGAGAGACGCTTGCAAGTCGGAGGGGAATCCGTATCGGTGAGTGTCTCTAACATATCGTGAGGCGGGGATTTCTTTTCACATCAAAGCGAAGCAGTACAATCCTATATTATTATAATAAAACAAATCACATTGTAAATCTAGAGATAATATGAAAAGAAAATCCACGCGCCCTCGCGACATTGCTTATTGTCAAACAATAACACGTGCAAATACATAATTACCTACACTTTGAATTTATGTAAATGCGAAAGCATCAATGAAATACGGTCAATACAATAATAAAACTGCATTTACTTAAAAGTGCAGTGTTTTAAAGGTTTACAGTGTTTTTATTTCTCTGAAATAACCTGGAAATATGAAAAATTTCTTCGTTAAAAGTTTGTTCGGTAGGTATGGCTCCCGATAGCAAACAGCTGTCGGAAAGATTGAGTCTTCATATCGAATTTGACTGTCAAAAAAAAACGGTCTCGGATTTGTGAATTGCGTTTGACCAACAAAAATCTGGAACGTCTTGAATCGTCTCGCGCATTCCATTGTTTTGCCGTCTCCGGGCTTTTAGAATTCGACATCAGACGTTTCAGCTGGCTTATTCACAACCATTCGACTAGATTCCGCACCGAATCGAACGGCTAAGATGTCGAAGATGTCATCCAAACGCAATTCACAAATCCGAAACCGATTTTTTTTGACTAGCCAAATTCGATAAGAAGACTCAAATCTTTCCGACAGCTGTTTGCTATCGGGAGCCATACCGAGCAAAATTTAAACGATTTAATTTTCATAAATCCAGGTTATTTCAGAGAAATATAAACACTGTAAACCTTTAAAACACTGCACTTTTAAGTAAATGAAGTTTTATTATTGTATTGACCGTATTTCATTTATACTTTCGCATTTACTTATATTCAAAGTGTAATTATGTAGAACTACATAATTACACTTTGAATTACTGTATTCGTATAGTTGTACATGTAATTGTTTGACAATGAGCAAATAGCAAGATTTGTGTATTGATATCAAATACTTACAGTCATTTAGCCTTTTTTAAGCAAAGTTATAATAAAAAAAATAATCCATAGTTTTATTTCAAATAAAAACTTTTTCCGCATTGCCAGACTGGCAATGTTTAAAAAGTAAAAAAAGTTTAAAAAGTAAAAAAGTCTATTTACTACTTTAAATTTTCTACCACGTTGATCTTTTTACTACCATTTTGTAGCGTTCCCCATAAATACAATGATAATCGTATAGAAAAAAAAACGTATCCGTTCGGATCTGTGAATAGCGTTTTGGCAGTTCTTCGGCTCGGAAATGAGATTGTCGAAAACGGTTCCTTACCGACACGGAAACCAATCGAACGGTTTAGAATAAGGCAGCAGCTGCCTTATTCTAAACCGTTCGATTGGTTTCCGGTAAGGAACCGTAACGGTACAAAATGATTTTATTATTATCAAATAAACTTTATTTCGAATAAACTTGCTTTGTAAACAGCCGTTTGTCAAACTGGCATCGCCAGTTTGACAGACTTTTTTACTTTTTAAACTTTTTCCGCATTGCCAGTCAAAAGTTTTTATTTGAAATAAAACTATGGATTAAAATTTCTTTTATTATAACTTTGCTTTAAAAAGGCTAAATGACTGTAAGTATTTGATATCAATACACAAATCTTGCTATTTGCTTATTGTCAAACAATAACACGTACAACTATACGAATAAAGTAATTCAAAGTGCAATTATGTAGTTCTACATAATTACACTTTGAATTTATGTAAATGCGAAAATATCAATGAAATACGGTCAATACAATAATAAAACTTCATTTACGTAAAAGTGCAGTGTTTTAAAGGTTTACAGTGTTTATATTTCTCTGAAATAACCTGGATTTATAAAAATAAATCGTTTGAATTTTGTTCGGTATGGCTCCCTATAGCAAACAGCTGTCGGAAAGATTTGAGTCTTCTTATCGAATTTGAACCGTCAAAAAAAAACGGTTTTGGATTTGTGAATTGCGTTTGGATGACATCTTCGACATCTTAGACGTTCGATTCGGTACGGAATCTAGTCGAATGGTTGTAAATAAGCCAGCTGATCTTCGATTTTGACGACCCCGTTGTCGCTGGCATAAGCAACAGGATCCGCTTACGAAGTCGCGGGCAGAAGCTAGTTATAAATAAAGAGGTGTATTGTCCGATACTAGTGAATAACGATTGTTGTACCTACTATTTCTTATTTATGACATAATTTTGTCTCCGTCATTTTTAAACGTTAGCCACAAAAATACCACGCTCTCAAAAATAAAATGCAGTGTGTTTATTTTTATTATTTATTCTAATCTACATTTAACTTAAAATTATAAAATAAATTAGATCTTATATCAAAATCAATATCTTACTACTAATGTGACAGTCATGACTGAAAAAATTACCAAGCCAACAAGCATATAGGTAGTCGAACTTGCGATTTTTCAGTCATAAGTTTAATTAACTATTTGTATCGTATCTTATTTTTTTATTAAATTACTTATTCCGTTATGGTTTGTCAAGGTAACCTAATCTCAAAAACCTTTTTTATTGTAAGAATACCTACCTATAATACTAGGTATTTAGCGATATCTACAGGGAAGCGTTATCTACGCTGTAGGTATCATTACCTTAGGTAGCCCAAAGTAAGCTAAAGCCTAGTAGGTAGGTACACCGCACAGTGCAGTGTCCAATCGACTATTGGGCACGGCTAATTTTAACTACCTATTTGAGATTGCTCATTGCAGCTAATAAATAAGTAAATGAACTCAACATAAGATTCTTATCTGATCTAAGTTAGATCGCTAAACATCAGCTAGCATCGCTGAAAACTTCAGAAAATAATTTCTACGGACATACCTATGATCATTTTCAATATGATTACTATCAGAAAACAATTGATGTGCCTTCAAAAAAATTGATCAGATAGGTCCGTCATTGAGCACAATTTTATTCTCTAATGTTAAAAAAAAATATCACTGCACAGTTGGACGGCCAGTGTATCCCGTATCTGGTAGAGAGTGATGCGCAAGCTCCCGTAATATCTGCTCGAACCCCTTTCCTGACGGTGACTGCAGGTTACTGTTCTTCAGCATTGTAGAATTCAGTTTCGTTGCTAAATAGCACATCTGGAAAAATAAAAAAAATGGTTAGGTAGGTAGCTACTTACATTTATTCATAGAATACAGGGTGTCTCATCAAATCGGTCAGTATGGGAAAGTCTGAAACTATAAGATATACGAAGATCTGTTCTGAGGAACCATGTCATCGATTTTAGTAACAAGAAAAACTGCATTCATTCATTTTAAAAAACATCTGTACTCCGTTCGGGAATCGAACCCGGTTATTTTGAAAAAAAAACCTACTCTATTTCTATTTAGATATCGATTGTGTAGGTCTTAAGCAGTAAATGTCTGTATGAAACATGATGTCTAAAATGAATAAAATGCATTGTTTCCACATACTTTAATTTATTTTAGTATGGTGCTCGAAGTGACCACGTTTACAATATTACTACAATAGTACAGATGTTTTTTAAAATGTATGAATGCAGTTTTTCTTGGTATTAAAATCGATGACATGGTTCCTCAGAACAGATCTTCGTATGTCTTATAGTTTCAGACTTTCCCATACTGACCGATTTGATTGAGATACCCTGTATACATAGTTTTTGATAATGGACTCATCTAATCCTGTTTATGATCCAGAGTTATTGCTAAGCTCGAGAAAACCCCAGCTCACTCCGGCAGGAAACTTAAGGCCACCAAGAAAAGTAATACTTCTCCGTATCCCAAGAATGTAGGTAGGTAGGTACTTATAGCTACAACCAAAAGGCGACTATAGAAATAACTAAGCTATTTTTACTGGCACACTGGGCCTTTGAACCACGTTTTTGGGCTTAGTCGCAGTCATGTAACACACACATTGAGATCTTAAAACCTCTACCTTCGGCATATTGTGCCGCTGTTTGAACATCTGTCGCATATCAGTCAAGTATTCTAAAAAAAACAACTATTTCACTCAAAAGAAAACAAATCAAAACTCACAAGCAAAGCAGACATGAAAAGAAGCGCTCCCAAAGCTACCGCTACCATCATGGAGGTGGCACACGTAGCTTCAATGGGTGTTCTATGAAATAGTTCGCCGGGCATCACTACGGAGTATTCCAAGTTTTCTTTGAACCGTGTGAATGGAGTTGTTGAGTTGTCAGCCACTAATGCCGAACTCGTGATGTTGTGGCTGTGGGAACCCTCCGGCAGCGATCTTCGTCGACGACCGTGTCCTATAAAAATAAATAATTACATTTAATACGCCAACTATTAGCCACAATAATACAAATTGATTTGACATGGCTCATAATAAAATAAAACGTGTTTTCTAGTGAGTTCAAAAACATTCTTAATATGGGCCAAACGACTCAAAAGTGGATCGAATTTCCGTTAAATGCTTTGCGTAAGAAATGGAATTGAAGATGATAGGTTTCTATGATAACCATTCCAAACGAATAGACTCCGAGATCAGAACACAAATTTGAACTCACCTGCTCGTTTTTGGTCCAAATAATCCATAACAAACCCATTTGAATTTACAAGAACTTTTACCTGAAGGCTCAAACAAGTCCAAGCAGTAGTCTGGTTGGCAGTCTGCGGCGTCCATGCAAGCCTTGATCTGTGAGTGAATCCATAGCGTGGAGCGTTCCTTCATGGAAGCCAGTAGGAATGCCTCGAAGTCCAGGAATACCTCGTTGTGTCTCTCTCGGTAGCGGGCAGGCTGGTGCGGTATGATTGATGCGAAGTCCCGGTTTCTGCAGCTGTTGGAACAGTTACTGATGCATGACTTAATTGTTCGGTATACTTATTCTATTTACTAGCATTCATGTAACGGAGTTTTTGTGGTTTAAATTCGCCAAGACTAAACCTATCTGCGAAAGTTTTTTATGTCTTACAAAAGGTACAAAAGGTGACTTTTTACCCATCTTTGACAAGCAGCACGGCGCCAGGCGCGTGTGGTCTATCAGGGTCAGGCGACACGGCCACCTCCAGCAGCTTGATATGCCGCCACGCTGAGTCCGGATTGATGCGCGCGCGCAGCTGGAGCTTCGTGCCGATTGGCACCGCCTAAACGATTAGCGGTTGAATTATATCCATTTATAAGTATAACAACGAAATATTTTTGCGATGTTTCTATGAGTTACACGCTGTCGATTTTTGCTCATTCTGAAAAATTAGGTATAAAATGGTCAGGCATGTAAATTGTCCAATCGGACCGTTAATTGTGTCGAATTTTAACCATTAGCTCAGGTAATAGGCAGGTTAAGTAGCCTATGACAACAAATATCTACTTATAGTACTTAGCAGTTTGTAATAGTCATTGGTAGGTACAGTACAAAAAGGAACTACAGCCCAGATGCTAGTTTTTTCACTGGTAAGCAAGAGTTCTTAGACGAATCGGCTCTTTATCTTCCTTATAGGTAGGAAATGGGGATATGTAATTTTATACGGGGAACTGTGAGGAGGTACCAACTAGCATCTCTCTACGACTTAACAATTTTAGTTTCAGCTTGTGGTGTCCGTGATCGAGGTTAAACTAGCTGACTCTAGATCCTGGATAGTTCTACAGTTATAAAGAAACCTTATAACTAACGCCAGCATAAAACCGCGGCGGATTAAATACATAGAAAGAAAACATGGGAACGTACACCAGTTACCTGATCAACAGGCAAGTCAACAGAGTGGTTGTTGTGTCGTGTGACAGGTGGCGCCTCCTTGTACAGGGCCACTTCATACTCCAGGCGGCCCGGAGTCTCTTCTACCACGCCTGAAACCCTCGCGCCATGGGGACTGTTGACAATTTATTTAAGTGTGGTGAAAATCTTTCAGTACCATCCAATATTTCTTGACAGTCGTAAACCTTAGCCAGCAATGAGTTATAGAGAGAACGTAGCACGATACTTACGACGTAGACGCAAATTTTCTTCTGCCTGACTTTCTTATAGGGCCCTCAACCTTATAAGAAAGTCAGGCAAATTTTTTTTTTGTACAATTCATGTGGTTTCACCTGTAGAGGAAATGCTGTTATATTCCTTCTGGAAGTGGGTGTTAATAATAACTGCGACACAGTTCGTGACTAATGTAGCTAAGGTGACTGGGGGTAAGATCAAAAACGGGGAAAGATAAAAAAAAATACAATAACGCCGAATACCAAGGAATTCTTTTAATTCTGGCAATACAGTTGTAGGGACCATTTTGTCTTTCCCCGCTCTGCAGTCTGCGTCAGTCGCTAAGTAAGAACTTACTCGTGTTTTTTGTAATTTTTCCGAACGGACACATTTTCCGCGTAAAATTGAGTTTTTCAATCCTACCCCGCATGCTGTATCTCCTTACACAGGTAAGTCACAAACATTTTGTTTTGGTATTCGTAATTAGATTTGAAATGTTATATGCTCTATAATGTGGTGATTAGTATATTTCACGTATTTTAGGTTTTCTGGTGCCTTTCAAACTTTCCCCGGCAAAATTTAACGGGGTAAGATGATAATATAAAACTTTCCGTCTTACCCCGTTTACGAAACTCATACAAAAGGTCAGGGGTTCTCAATCTGAAATATACGGTAGTATCCCCCCTTACACAATATCGTATCATAAACTTTTACCATGGAATCAATACATCCTTCTAGACTCCCTAGTGTTAAAACGCTTGGCGGTTTAAAAAAAAGTCAGATGTTCTATACGTAAGTACAATACCTACACGATCAAAATGTATTATACAACTGCTTTTTAAGCATATGAAATTTCATCTGGCATACATTCATAACTTTTTATTTTTGTTTTAGGATCAACATGCCTCGTAACTCCATAAGGAAATCGTTACGGGCGATTTTTTATACTCCTGAGGACTAAGAAATTGCAATATATAGAGTGAATATAGATTCGTTCATCGTGGGAGAATATTTTAGCTATTTGCAGGCTACTCTAAAGACATTAATCGGGTCTTGAACAAAGGCCAGAACTCATCTGGAACAACTACTACCTCCTTTGAAAAATAATTTTTCAAATGCCTGTTTTATTGTATTCTGCTCTCGTAGTTTATTTTATAAAAAATATTACAATGTACGGTACTAAATGAAAACGTGTGTTTTATTTATTGACCCGACTAAGACTTCACAATCATGAGCATGTTTTTTTTAAAATATCTTATAACATGTTGAGAACCCCTGACTGCTAGCCGTTTCAACGGGGTAAGATCGATATATTTTATTTGATGAATTATTTTTTCTTGCATTTATAATGCGATTTTTGAATGTAACTGATTTTCAAGCTATTAAGATTATTGTAGCAGAAGGTTTCTTGATCACCACACATTCATAATGACCATAAATACAATTTTAGTAACTATATCAATCTTACCCCTTCGGCGTTTCATCTTTCCCCAACATATTGTTTTTCTTAAGACCAATTTTATTAACGTTTTTTGCATAAAATATTGGTTCAAAAACATTTCTGTCAGCATTATAGTAACAAGTTGACTATACTTTTTTACCCAAAACATCAATTTATGCATTTGATTTGAATCCCTTTGTTTCACAACCGTTTCAAATCAACACTATTTATCTCATCTAAAATCCATTCCGACTTACCCCCACTCACCCTACTCGCATTTTCGAACACAAGTATTTTGTTATACTTAAATATGTTTTTGCTCCTAATAAACACTAAAATATTATTTTAAAATTTACTTACAAGCTCCCAGCGAACCCCGCTGCCTTGTTCTCAATTATGGTTGGTTCTGGCGGCTTGCACATTATGATCAGCTCCTGGTCAGACTGCATCACCACGCCAGGAAACTGCGGGAACCATACCCTCACGTGGACGAATCCCTATAAGAAAATAAAACAAACAAAATGATTGTGCTACTTTATTTTACACTAAGAGACGTCACGAGGTTTTACCCGCGTTGTTCCCATTCCCGTTGGAATACAGGAATAAAAATTTGCCTATGTCACCCGGGGGTAGTTCAGCTTCCCAACGGTGAAATAATTTTTCAAATCGGTCCAGTAGTTTCCGAGCCAAATCTTTCCTCTTTATAATTTTAAGTACCTAATATAGATTTAGACAGGAACGTGGAAATCGGTAGAAGTCCTTTACCAAGAGTTCTTTTCCAACCCTTCGATGAATTGGATGACTATGATGGTAAATTGGACAGACAACCTCATTGGTTTTTGTAATAAGTCCAGGTTGAAGAGCACCAATTGAAATGGGATCTGGGTATAACCCCATAAGGTGGACAATTGTGGCTGTCGCAATAAGTTCGATTCCAATTTGATACGTAGGTAGGTACCTACTTACCTACTTCTTGCTAAATAAACTTAGCTGTTTTATACACTGTCTTTACCTTCCGACTGATTGAGACGTGATTATATTAAACAGTTATGTTATGATGCTAATTACCTAAATATTTTATTTTATTAGGTTTGCCTGGTTGCGCTGGTTTGGCTTGCGCTTTCGCAAATAACTATCATAATAAAGAGGCAATAACTTTCAGCGTTAGAATCGCTGTGTGGTTGTAATTACAAGTAATTATCAACATTTATTGCCAGCTTTTCTCCGCGACTTCATTTTTAGCTTGTGTGAAATCGCACGACTGGCTTAAAAGTCAATTTTAGAAAGAGCCTTCTGGAAAAATTTGTGTTTGTTTCTTCTTTCATAATGAAATAATGAGACAAAGGTAGGCAGATGTAATCAAAATCAGTCGGTAGATAGTATCAACAAACTACCAAATGCGTTTTATTACCCTGAATGACTCAATGAGAACGCTTAGGGTTAAAGTACTAACGCAGTGCTATTTTGTCTGACGGAGGTTCAAACCTAGGGGATGGTTCCTCGAAAATGTTTTCACAAAGGCATTGTCATATGCCACGTAAACGTGCGTGCTGTGTTTACGATAAAAGGTACGATATGCCTAAGGAATAACATTAAAATAACAAAAAAATTCGTTGTTTTTCTCTACTGGAAAAAGATTATCTTTTTTCAAAAACAAACCGTTTTTATGATACCGAAATGCCTACTTATTGTACATGCATACTTTTACCCTTGAAATCAAGCGCAGATCCACCGATGCGGGCACTGTTGGTATGCCCACAACTAAAATTAAGGTTAGACAGAACAAATGATCGTGCTCATCACACAAACATTTGTCTTGGGTGGGAACCCACGACCTCCAGCATAGCAGTCAGGGCCACTACCCACTAGATCAACAGGCCAGTCAAATAATACTATAAGTTTGGATTATCACCCATACTTAGGAGGTAATAATTTAACTCTATTGGTATATCTTCTAATAGAGTTAAATTATTACCTCCTTAAAACTACTAGGTACGAATAATACTACTAGGTACCTAGGCAAGTATTTTATCTAACATAAATACACATTAACATATCCCTAATTTATAAAATGCTGGTGTCACAGTGTTTGTTACTATAATTGTGTTGTTGTTTTTTACGATTCGTAAGAAATTTGTGTGTATTTTCATTAGGTACGGAAATAGGCCATAAACAATTTTTTTAAGGCGGAATAAAAAAAGCGTGGATCCACTTTTGTGGGCACTGTGGGTATGCCCACAACACTAATTGAGGTCGATAGAGTAATGTTTATATCCAATAGTTATATAATATCCACTTTTATTCTGCGTATAACTGGGGCTAAAGTCTGACCGCAATTTTACTTATCATACTTAAAATACTTTTTCAAACAGCCCAATAGGTAGACACAGGTGACATATCTACCTACAATCGATCCTAATATCAAAATAGTTTCGGTTCGATGGAGATGGAGACAAATATAATGCAAAGGTGGTCCTTTTGCCCGGAATGACTCGACTGCAAAAACAAATGTTTTTGATCATCTTTCTAAGCCAGTTACCGGGGGGCCGAGGGCAACAGAGGAATGAGTTATAGACTTATCGTTATTTGCAGGAAAACGAGTTAACCAGTTCGGTACTACCTACTACCTGCTTAAGTAGATATGTACTTCCCCGGCCCCGCATAATTCTTGTGTGTCAAACGTGCTGGAAAATATTTCGCTAATGGGTTTAATCAGTACATTATATAAACATTAAATGTCTGTGAAGCTAATTTGCATAGCTTAACCAAAGATAGAGTCTGATTTATAAAGTGTCTTATAGGAAATGCTAAATGCCGACTTGGCTAATCTGTGAGTTTAATGTGGCCGTAAGTTAAGTGAAGATTATGGAGAATAGGTCATCATCTGCCCTGCCATTTACCATCTCTGTTAGAGTACGTTTCTAATCTAACCGGGTGCATCTGAATACCAGTGTTTTCTTAAAGCAACTGCCTAGCCTGCTGACCGCTGCAAACCAATTACTGGGTAGCTCGATACAAAACTAGATGTCAGACTTCGGGCTCCTAACTATCCATAACGACTGTCAAAGATCTACAATTAACAGTCTGGACCAACAGCTTAATGTGATGTCTTGAACACCTCATAAAAACACAAGACAAGTTATTAAATTCGCCGTTGGTAGGTAATTAATTCTAAAACCATTCACAATATAGGTAAGTAATTGGAATTGGGAACCATCCTTCGTGACTCAAACGGATAGCATCGCGGAAATATTCCAAAACCGAAAGAGCAAAAAGATTAAACTGCAACATACCTAGCAGCACATTGTTGCAGACAATAAGTATACAGGTTTCTGATCTCTTTAACCTAGAATTAAGAATATCGATTGACACAATTGTCGGGAATGTGGGCAACGAGCTAAGTGAAGAGCATTGTATTCAATCGATGCAAAATTCCCGTATTGACACACGTGTTTCAGATTTCTCTTTACCTCGATAGTGTACCGGTCTGGTGGTTAATAATATATCAGCTGAGGGGCTCGTTGTGTGTAGGCCACTAGTAAACCTCTACTGTTAGTAACGGAATACGTTATTATCTACTGATGACACAACACCCGGTCCCTATGTTGTCATTATGCGCATGCGCCTGCTGCACGAAACTTAACGCTAACTCGACAAACAATAGGACTATTTCGCACGGTACGACACCAAAATAAAGTGGTCCAGAATATAATGTCTGATGTTTTAACTGCTAACGACACTTTAATTTAATGTGTGAACAAGAAGACAAAAGCTTGAGTCAGTGAAAATGCAAATTGATAACAAACGAGAAATATCTGTTTAAAATGCCCCTCCCATAATTTCGGGTGCAACTATGGTCGACCAAAAAACTTTCTATGGTACGAATGATTAGTATACTTAAGACCTAATTCTCACAATAGAATAATCAGGTTCACCGCAATCTTAATATTTAATAATATTGGTACCTACAAAGTCTTTAAAATTCAAAAATTAATAACAAAATCTGACATGGTAAGGGTCAGTTCATCAACTCTTGCTAGGTTGTATCGCGGCATCGGCAACATTGGCATTTTACACAAAATTCACTTACGTTCCGTTTTAGCACGCCGCATCTTGTGAAATCTGTGATCTTAAGTCTGTATAGTAGACCTGTGGGATCTTCAGGTTCAGGTCTGATTTGGCAGACGGAGTCAGCCACAGGGTCGGTAGCTCGGTCGTCAGCGAACAGCGGCGCGCCTCGGAACCCTTCCGGTTTCCTTAGCAAAGCTGCAACGGAGTCTCGTAAACCGGTGCCTCCGCTCGCAAATGTGCACTGAATGTCCGTCACTGAAATAGGTGATAGCTTCAATTTACCTGGACTCATTCATAACTGTTACATTTTAAAAAGAATATAGATTACCTATCTCTTCGATTGGACCAAGTCAGTGTTTATTAAGTTTTTTTTCTATGTGGCGATACCAACTGGTGTCATTACCGCCTAGGTAGGTACTATCAGCAAAAGCTACGGTTGACCATTTAAGAAAAATTTTTGCTTGCATGAGATGACCACAGGGCGATCCGCCCCTTTTCTATTTGACCAATGACAGAGAAAGGTCCATTTTTTACACCAATTTTAAGTGGCCACCTTTTGTATACCCAATTTTATGACTTGCGAGGTTAAGTCAGTTGTTTTCAAATTTTTTTTACTTCAGTTGCAACTTGTGAACATCTGTTGTAAAAACCATCATAAAAAATAGAGCCAGCCACCACAGCTTCATAAATTCCCCTAGTGCACATCGTGTTATCCGCACCGTGACTAGGAACACAATTCGGGACTCGATCGTTTAAATTGAAAATATGCTTAATAAACAAACTCTTACTTACCATTGTCAAAGAACAAGCCGCCAAAATGTGTGACTTGTATATAATTATCACAGATTTATTAGTTTATATCGGGTTCAGTTCTAACTCGGCTAAAATACTAAACACAACATAATAAGTCGAAGGCGGATCACATTGTAGTTTGTAATTGAAACCTTTGTAATCATAACGGTGTCAGTTGGGAACGAAACATAAAAACTTCATAAAGTGCGCACTTTGTTTTCTTTCAAAATTGGCCAGATGTTGTAGCTATAGGTAGAAAAAATCTCTTAACTATCTTAGTTTCAATTAGGCAAGGTTTTTTTTAGTTTTAGAGAAAGATTCATTGAACCCTTTTTTTATGGTGGGAAAAATCATCTAATGTTAGACGAACGTTAGACGAGATATTTTTATATTACTATCCTGTCCTAATTTAGGTTTTCTTACTAAATAACTAAATTGATAGAATTATATGGGATGAATGTCATTTTAACATTAATTAGGTTGCTATAGTAAGATATTATGTTGACTACAATCGCACCTGATGGAAAGTGTCGATGAGGTCTACGATGTTACGCGTTTGCCTAATATTGGTGTATTGTATAGAAATACAAAAAAGAATTTTTATCATAAAATTAAGTTTATCTTACTATAGCTTTTTAATACTAAAAACTATAGTAAGATAAATTTAATTTTAGATTGATAGATATTGTTAAATTCAAGAGAATTATTTGTGCTTCTGCTAAGTAGGCTTACGCCTATTTCGTCACTTTCACTACCTACTGTTTATTCTACAACACGTGTAAGTAGTAAAATCTTTTTGTTTGTAGACAAATGGTCATTTTTTTTACATTTCTGCTGAGCAATGAACTGTTACTGGTCAACTTTAACAGAAAGGGCGGGATCACTTCTCACTCAGTAGAACGGACATGCAAACGAAAATCGCCTAAAGATGGTCAACCGCAGCTTTTGCTGAACTTCAGCAACTAGATTGTATTGTAGTATATTTGTCTTTAGCTACTTATTAATTTTGTATAAGTGGAAGCATAACTCAATGTAGAATAATTATTCAAGGTCGAAGGTATAGTAGGTACCTAATTACATTAAGTTCAGAATTATTTCGAGTACGTTTTTCCAGATAAGCATGATTTCCGCGTCTATTTTTATTTTTATTGACTTCAAACTTTGACCTTAAAATTCAAATCTCAAGCCTCGACACAGATATCGAGAATGAGATGATACTCGTAATTTACCAATACCTATATAAAAGAATGAATAACGGTGAATACGTACCATCGTAGTCTTGTGCGAATGCAGCCCGGAACTGTAACAATGAGCATTCAATTTGTAGGAAGGAAACCCAACACGCCATCAAACAATTAGGAGGTTAATTGAATGTAAGTATTGTATTTGTTAGACACATATACATAAATTTCCTTTCACATTGTGTTCACAAACACTCCGTAAGTTATCTGACTAGATCTATTTGGGACATACAGTAGAACAAGCATCTTCGTTTATCGTATAGTTATCTCAGCAGTTGATCCTGTGCCATTGTTAAACACATATATTTTAATCTGATCGGTGTTTGCCAGTACCTACTTTCGTAGGAGTTAAAAGTCAATCGACCTCCTCATGTGCGTTAAGTAAAAAGCAACATCTTATAAACTTGGTCTTTACAGTGTAAATTTATAACAAATTGTCCTCGTGAATATTTCAACCAGAGCTCAACTGAAAAGGGAATTTGGTACAAGACCATCCAACCACAACTTCCAGTATGGATATTCCATTGGATTGACCAAAATGCATTAAGTAGAAGAGATTTGGTTATGGCATTAAGACTTCGTTCCGGTCACATTCCATCAAAAAAGTTTGGTTTTCTGATGAAAAAGGCTACGTCACCTAACTGTGAAGATTGTGGAGTAGTCGAAGATGTGCAACACGTTTTGATGGAGTGTGTCCGGAATGGAGCTTTAAGATTAACATTACTTGGGTTCACACACAATTATGATGTTGGAGAGTGTAATGCCATCCTAGCTTTTCCTTTATCAGATCAAGCCAGAATCCTGTACAAACTTGCATTTTTTGTTTTAAGTAGACATAGTTTTTAACTGTTAGTAGCTAGTAAGTGATGATGTTATAGGGCGACGTTATCGCTTAGCGATAAAGCCCTTTAAATAAAGAATAATAATAAAAAAAAACAAATTGTTCTCAAAAATGGCTACTAAAATTTACCAACAGTAGTAGTCGATTTAAAGTTTTTAATCACTTAAGTAATGGTTCAATCACCTTCTTTTTGCATTAGTACCTTCATACAACGACAGTTTTAAATACTTACCCTATTATACCCTGCCCTACAATCTGCCAGCATAATATATCTTTCAAGAACGAAAATACAATATTGTGAATAGTGGCATTACCTGTGGCCACAGTTTTTTTATAAGTAAACCAATGTTGATGTTCCTAGAGATATTCTATATCGATAGTGGATATCGCTTAAGCGCAGAGCATTCCAGAAATCAGTGTAATGATAGCTTAGAGGCGATCAAACCTGACCACAAAGAAAACGGTTGCGATTATTTTACGGAAAAGCTGATCGGATGTCGAGATATAAGTATTATATTTTTAATATTTTACGTGATGATGGTACTATAGATAGTTTATGTGACAGGCTTCCCGTATGTGGCCTACGTCTCTAGATTATACTTGGCTTTTCAATTCTTCCCTGACTTCTTACTTCAGGCTTGACCATTTCTTGACTGCACGATCTGTATATATATTTCCAGCATAAGCTGGTTTCGCTTTATATAGGATTTCCGTACAATACGAGGTCAGCGTAAACTGGAAAAGTATAGCTTGATGTGTAGCCGTGTGTACCTACATGGTACTTAATAAAAGTACCTACCTATTAATATAAAGAAAGCCTTTCATATTTTAAAAGACGTCTCCTAAATCCGTTTGTAACCAAATAAAACCCTTAGGTACCTACATGTTTTTTCAACATGTTAGAAACTAAATAACAATAAGTAATCTTATTTTTTGTACGAAATATAAAGAAACAACAGGAATCAGAGGAAAATGTGAAAAAAAAATCACTTTGACTGAGTACCTACTGACAGTTCTTGGTTTATATGCCCGACATACGAGAACCACCGGGTGGTCGTAAGACCGATGCTTTTCGGGCTTAGATACCAACTTAATCTTAACTTTAAATATGATAAGTTATCGGGAATTTCGAACTATAGCTTGGTCACTTTTAGCAAGGTTAGTCATCATCATTATCATTTCAGCCATAGGACTTCCTCATTTCTGATTCGATCTTGCAGAGAGACTCCGAGCATAGCGAGGTTAGTAATACAATTCAAATTGTAAGCGCACCTTAGTACAAGCCACTTCCAGTTGCGTGCACTCCGTATTATATTGTCGTCTCTGAGGTTTACGTGTCACTCGTTGGTTTACGTTCAGGCTTGACTAAATTATTTTCAATTACCCTACACCTCTCAAATATTCCGTTTAGTATCTTTTTTTTGTCAAAGCTGTTACTGTGGATCAATCCAAAATATTTTATGTATGTAAGTACCAACTACTATCCTACCAATGTTATAAACGCGAAAGTGTGCGTGGATGGGAGGATGGATGTTGGTTACTCTTTCACGTAAAAACTACTCAATGGATTTTAATAAAATTTGGTATGGAGTTAGCTGAGACCCTGGATTAACAAATAGGCTTTTTATCCCTGTATTCCCACGGGAACGGAACCTACGCGGGTGAAAGCGCAGGACGTCTGTTAGTTATATATAAAAATGAATCCCTATTTTCCTTGGTCATGGCATTACGTGTGAACGGCTGGACCAATTTCGCTATATTTTTTTGTTGTGTTGGTTGTTGTCTGAAGAAGGATGTTATGAAAGCAAAAATTAAGAAAGTGGAGTGGAACCTTAGAAAGTTTAAGAAAATTAGACGTCAGTTATACATTTTAAAATGCGGCGGCATCTTTGATATATATACCTATATGATAAGATTAAAGCCGGCTGACTGCCGGACGGCTGGTATCCGCAAGTCCACGTCAAAGAGCGTATTTTGCGTATGGGGTATAATCTACCACGCGCGCCCAGTGCGAATTGGTAGATGTCACATGTCTTCGAATTTTTGGTTCTAGGACATGCCGGTTTCCTCACGATGTTTTCCTTCACCGTTTCGGAGAGCAGTGGTGATGAAAATAAATTACACAAAGTAGTGCGCTTGCCTGGGATCGAACCCACGACTACTCTTCGTAACCTACTTACTTTTCGTAAGTCGGTAAGTAAGTAAGTATAAGTTAGTAAGAATAAGTATAAGTCTTTTTTTTAACATGACTGATGACAAAATGTTTTCCCGGTCCATTTTTACACGACATTAAATTGATTCTAAGGCGAATGAAGTTTGCCGAGGCAGCTAGTTTCTCATATAAGTGAGTTTGTAATTCTTATGGGAAATAAAGATATCTCAAACCTCAAGTAGCGTTAGTGACTTCTATTAAACTATTGTACAGACGCCAGCACATCAAGTTACCCCAATGTGTCAATTTTTCCCAATAGAATATGAACCTTATATTGTTCGCCATAAAGTTGAAAAACGATCAAAGAAATTTGATATTTGACTTTACCTAAAGAAAGATAGGCATTGTAGTAGACGTAAGTAGTTATTTATTAGATTTAGTTAAAAAAAAACTGACATGTAAAAGTATCTAGGAAGAAAAGATACGTAGGTAAGTACATATTATTTCACACATAATACTTATATTATATTATTTCATTTCACTTTATTAGTTGATTTACATAATTATTTTGTACGGCTGACCCGACAGTCCTGATCAAAGTTTAATTCAATGCAAATAACATATCTTTTAATGCCATAACGTCCAATTTATTTGGACTAAAGTCCTTATACGATGTGCTGGCTCAGTCGGGCGACATTAACTGCCCGCGACTATACCAGATGGCAATCGCCAAATCTATATATTATTATATAAAAGAAAGTCTTGTTAATTACACCACTTATAACTCAAGAGCGGCTGGATCAATTTGAATGATTTTGGTCTTTGGATTTGTCTTAGTCCGGAATAGCATAATAATTAATAAAAAAACATGAAAAGTCCTCGAAAAAATCAATATCAAGAATATTCGTTGTCTCAAAAAAATTTTAAACGCAGCGCCATCTTGAATGACATGACAGGAGTCAAAATTCCCAGTTCATTATCAGGTGACAATTTGACATGGTTAATTAAAAATTATCTTTTCACTCTTCGTAAATCATCAATCATTATTAATTTAGTCTCCAGCGTTTGATGGTGTATCATAGTACCTACGTGTCATTGGCAAAATCGTGGTGTGTCCCTACACAAAGCCACAAATGCCTTATAGAAGAGTTGAAGTTGACAATTTGACATTGACAAGTCTTAAGCTAAACTTATGAAGGTAAGGTTGTCAATTTATACGTACCTACGTTCTTATTTTGTTACTAAACTTAGAAAGAGGTTTTATTTAGCATAAAAAAGTCATATATATTTCAGAAATCAATTTACGTAATTAATAATGACGACACAGACAAACTTTAATAATTCTTTGCAAATAGAACTTATTCTACTGTTAAGACTTTAATTAAAGTAGACCGGGAAAACTATAGGTATGTAACATAGAGGCAATAGTTCAGATTAAAATGATGAATTTAGTATTTTTTAAATCAATGCATTTTAGTAAGGTAGTTAGGTTAGGTAGTTAGGTTGGCTATAGAATAGGTATGGTCAGTTAGGTTAGGTTATATATACATGTTGTAATTTTAATTTTAACGAACACAAAAATGTTTAAATAAGATCACAGTAGAGACTCGCTACATAAAAAGTAGTAGTAGTTATTATTGGTTTGGATCTATTTGTTGTCGTCTTATTAAACGTATGTATATCTAATATAAAAAAAAAATATAAGAGCAATAAATTGACTCTAAGGCACAACGAAGTTTGCCAGGGCAGCTAGTTAAACATAAAAAACAATACTCGCCTAATTAAACATAAAACTACAATACCTACTTACTTACTTAAGTAGGTAATAATAATTGATGCTTATCAATCATTTAATTTTGTTTTCTAGTAATTCTCCTAAAGAGCCAGTTATGGAGGATTATGACTTCGTTGTGGTTTTGTAAATGAAGCGAACCATACTACATCATTTGGTCCGTGAACGTGAGGTCGGTTGATGCGGCGTCGTTGAAAGTAAGTCGATTTTATACACTTTATCACGGTTCATGCTCTAACTGCTGCGGTATATCGTGAATCGCAATATACATTGCTGAGTCAATATACAAGGTTGATATTTCTTTAGCTTGGGGGCTCGCAATAAATGGTGTATTTTTAAAGTGTGTCGGTTGAGCATCGTCTACGGTAACGTACGGGGGTCATTCAGTTGACCGTTGGCACAGAACTTCGTGCGGAAACGACGTCCGGACCAAGATTATCTCTCTTACTTGCTTGTATGTAAATTTTTGTGGAGACTGTTAAACGGTTTTTTTTCTAAAACGGTGTTACTCTGATTATTGGGCGTGAAGAGTTGTTTCGGGGAACTAATTGATTCTGCGTTTCAAACGGTTTCGTTACGTTGTTGTCCGTCCGAATATGAATGTACAACATAAAATGCACTTCATTACTCTAGTTAGGTATTTTCTTTTCAGGATGATCTTGGTTTAAAATATACTTACATATGTAGATGGATTTGGGTAGCCGGAGTGTGGTCGAATTTGTAAGTAGTAAGTATTATGATGTAAGTTATGATGTTTACCTATAAGAACTATACCTACTTAGCACATAATAGTTTTAGTTCTAAGATAATCAGAACATAAGTACAGACAGTGCAATTAAATATAAAATTTGTAATAAAACTGAAAAACTACCAAAGAAATTTGACGAAATTGGGCACCTTGATGTTTGCCTCTGTATCTATCTTTCAGCCCCATAAATATTTTTTTGAATTCTAGAGGTGATTAATTACAGCTAGGTATACCACAAAACTTAGAAGCCATTAGCTAATTTATTTTAGCTTAATTTTCATAAAAAAATGTGGGTTTAGTACCTAAGTGGTGCCCGTTTTTAGCTGTAAAAGTTCACGCTAACAGATACCTACAACAGGCCACACTACTACTCTTGGCCAAGAGTTGTGCAGAGTTCCAATAGAATACGAGCGCAACTTATACTGGTTTTGTTACTAGTGAAGTTCGGCCTATTGTATACCGAAGTCGACATTAAAACGACGCGCGACGCCTACTATCTCAATAATTACCTACACTCCCTATGTGCTAAGCCCATATTCATGTCTATTAGATTTCAATATGCTCCGGCAACGTAATTATACCGGAGTGCGGAAGTCTCTTTTCATAATATCTGTCTCATCAAGTCGTTTGCAGTATCAAGCAACAAATGAACACTTCCTTAATTTAGAGATTAGAGGCGCTCGCCGTCTCCCACGCTTGGAACCTTATCGTATTCCCAGGGCATTGCTTTTATTGTAAGTCTTAATTGCCGTGGTCGCCCGTGGTGAACTGTTTAGTTGCAATGGCTACTCTGTTTATTAGTTATTATTTGCCGTTTTAATTTATGAGGTGGCGTTACTTGTTTAAACTAGTTACGTCAATGTCATAAACACAGATATAGATAGACCTAGATAACGCAAGTATCACGATCTGTATGAAAACCAAGCGTGCCATTTTTTGACTGTACGCAATGTAATACGTATGTTTTGTTTTTCTCAAATTTGGTATTACCAGGTATTACTGTGGGTATAAGAATCAAAATAATTGTTTTTTGAATTAATTACGCATACTTTTAATCACAAAATGACTTACCGATAGAAGGAAATGGAGCGCGAAAGTAGCCACTTACGATTTTTGTACGTAAGCTAGGCACGCAAAGTGGCACGCGAAGTAGTTGCTCTTGCGTTATCTAGGTCTATCTATATACATACATACATACATATCGTCACGCCTGTAATCCCCGAAGGGCTAGGCAGAGGTGTACCTGGTAGTACACCCACATTTCGCCAGTTATGTTTAAGTCCCATGTAATAGGGGGCGAGACTACTTCCATCCATCGGGCACAAATCCAGACTCCGGGCTGCTACTGAGAAATCCCAGATTGAAAAACTCAGTAACACTTTGCCCGACCCGGGGATCGAACCCGGGACCTCATGATCAGCAGTAGCGCTTGCGACCACTAGACCAACGAGGCAGTCTATCTATATCTGTGGTTATAAAATATGTTATTGTTCTTGTTGTGTGAATTTCTTTAGACGTTTCTTCGAGTTCAATTTTCCAGTGCGTGCAATTGCGCATTCCAGCAGGGCTATTTATTGGCTATCTTTTCCTTGCCAGTAACTAACTGGGGTCTAGTTGCGAACCGAGCTTTGATGACATCTGAGAAAAACCGGCCAAGAGCGTGTCGGGCCACGCTCAGTGTAGGGTTCCGTAGAATATGTAAATCGAAGTTAAAAAAAAATGCTTGCATATACGATTATACTGCCTGCGTAGCATGAACACATTGAACACCGAAGAAACGGCCTTTGTCTACAGACGAATCGGCAAAGTGACAGATTATTATAGACAGGAACCTCAATCTGTCAAATTTCTTTCAATACACCTGCTTGCGTAGCATGAACACTTAATTTCTTTTCTTCCGAGACACGACAAAGACCGTTTCTTCGGTGTTCATGCTACGCAGGCTGAAATTATTTTGTACAACTTTTTGTCTTTTTTGTACAAAAACTGTTTCCATCCATGTTCAAAATAATTTTCCTAGAAAGTGCTTATAAAGTTCTACTTTTCAGATTTTTTTCATATTTTCTAAACTTATGGCTCAAAAGTTAGAGCGGGGGGGGGGGACACTTTGTTTTTTCCTTTTGGAGCGATTATTTCCGAAGTTATTGACATTATCAAGAAATGATTTAGTAAACCCCTATTCATTTTTAAATACCTTTCCAACAATATATCACACGTTAGAGTTGAAATTAAAAAAAAAATCACTTCCCACTTTACATATAGGGGGGCTACCCTAATAAAACATTTTTTTCAAATTTTTATTTTACCACTTTGTCGGCGTGATTGATACACATATTGGTACCAAATTTCCTAGTTGACTACGGAACCCTAAAAATGGTATTGCACTTTAAGTGGACTTCAAGTTACGGTGACTCTCAGGCGAGGTACAGTGCGCTTTGTCACATCTCTGTGCCCATGACGTCATTCTATATAATTTCACTGATAATAGCCAATTCGAAACTAGCTATTTGACAGTTAATCGCTGAAAATTTTGCCCAGTAATCATTAAGCTACTATAAATTGTCAACGAAGATATTCAATAGCACTGCTGGAAGGATTACATTAGATTCAACATTAGGAGCAACTTTCGAGACAGTACCTACTGTCCTAAGGTATAACATCTAAAAACCTTTACTTAATCAGTTTGGGGTTAAAAAGGCTGGAAGTGGTTAATGGTCTTAGTACGTCATTAAAATGTGGGTCGCAAAGTTAACGTATATTTTTTTGAGACTACACATTCTGAATTTCTGACAGTTAGTACTTGCATTAATTTGGTCAATCCTAGGTATGTCAAATACATACTGAGCCAACATCTGTAGTTAGTTTGGTCAATACCTACCTAAGTATTCAATAAACGATAATGCTTATCATCAATCCCAGGTAAAACAAAGCAAGACTATACTAATATATATATATCGACTAAATATATTGCACCTACCACTGCTTTTCTCTGCATCACCTAAAAGTGGACTGGTAGAAAAAGCCTATGGCATTAATTATTCCACCGTTGTGCATTTGTGTTCTTGAAGTATTAAATAAATAAATAAAACTTGATGAAACTACAAGCGTTTTAATTGAATTAAGTGTATATTTATTAGATACAAAATCATTTATCGGAAAGTTGGTCATGTACCTACGAAGATTTACCTTTGTGGAAGAAACTGCTATCCGTTCCACTAATATAATTATCATAAACTGATTATGCTTTATTTAAGTAACCGCCATCTTTAATTTTACAGTTTTGTTCACAGACAGCTCATAAATCCACCGTTCATCAGTTTGAATCAATTTAATTCTAAAGCTGCCAGCTTAATGTATCATAAATTGTTAGTAAGACATTTTTATGCGAATGCTAGTGCACTATTAAGTGCGATGCAGTTACGTCTGGTTGGAGCGGACATTGAAAGCGTGCGCGCAGACTCTAATTCAAACGAAGCACGCATGCGCAAGATCTGTAACACCCATCATCATCGATCGATCGATCGTGAGGTGAGTAACCGCTGCGAGCAACTTATTACAATTGTATACTAATTTGATTTGTGATTTGATCTATACTTGCTTTGTTAGTTTGATTTAGTTATTAAAGAAGTAGCAACAGATGTGGAGAGAGTTATTATTTTTATGCGTTATAGTAATTTTAATGGCCCTTGTTATTGTTATAACTTTGTGACCCCTATGGTTTCTATGATTTATTATTGTACTGCCACCATTTTCTTTTATGTTTACGAAAGTGGTAAAAGAAAAATACGTTGGGAAAAGACAGTTGTACCTCACATGACATTTAATCATATTGTGTACCTAAGTAACTTGATAGTCTAAAGCAAAATAACCTTAGCTAAAACTTCTGTGTAAACCTACAATGCACTTCAATTTCATTTTTACAAAGGTATAATTAATTGAAAAATAGAAAATAATTACATTACCCATTAATTAGACATTATAACACGACATAAGAGGCGTAAAAAGATATTATCATTTGTTTTATGTCTTTCCACAAATGCGAAATTGGGTAAGTTTAAGTTATTTCATTAAAGTAACTATCCATAAAGTAAGTTCCTTCATTCAGTTTCAATCCTCCTTTTTCATCAGCTATTAAGCGTCAAGCAAGTCCAAATAGGTAGGAGTATATCTACTTTCTATCTAATCATTGCACACTTTAGTTGTAAAAGCATAAAAGCTGTGGCTGGTTTAAATGTTTGTCAGTGGTTTTTGCACGAATCTTAGAAATCTAATCTGCGTGAAATTTAATTTTTCTAAATGCCTTTTATGAAAGGTTAAATGCTTTGGATTTGACTATTAATCGATTAAAAAAATTGCTATAATATTAAGCGCATTGAGATAGCTTTGAGTTAAGCATTTACTGCATTTTTTATGATATACGTGGGTCTAAAAGCCAGTAGGCTAATTGGTTGTCGATTTTCCGCTGAAACTCTTTTAGCTGGCGAAAAAGTAATCTAATTTTATTACTGCTCTACTTTTTGCAGTCGAATAATAATGTTCTAATTTCACTTTTCTCTTTCCGATTACTTTTGCTTTCGAGAAATGATTTCCTTTTATTATCTAGATTAGTAGCTTAATGTGATTTCGTGGGAATACTCTACTTATTGATGTTACTTTGTTTTTCTTAAAAACTCGGAAACAGTACCTACCTACTATAACAAAATCCGTAATTTCGCATAAATATTAAAGTGATAGCGCAGTGATTAAAGCCTCCAGTCTTATACACGGGGTTATAGATTCAAATTTGGACAAGCATCGATGCTGTGACTTAATTAATTAGTACGTAGGTAGGTACTTTTTAAGTCTGTCTTGTACAAGACTTGTTAAGGAAAAACATTGTAAGGAAACTAGGACTATAAGTAGGTTCTCTTGTCAAATTCCCAACCCAAAGCCAATAAGTATCTATTACTCGTGCCTTTTCTGTATGAGAAGAAGCGTTTGCCCTCGCTCTGCACTGGGACAGTATCTTGGCTGGGACATATTATTTTAAAGTAAGGAAGCATGATACCTATAGTCTTTTGATTATTATACTTACCTACTATGCGAGTCTAACGATTTCTAAATCGTCTCATCATCTTCCTGCCCTTGTCCCGTGGTATTTGGGGTCGGCGCAACACGTTTTTTTCATGCATTCTATCCTGTCACCCGTCATGCTCCCTTCAACTTCCTTTTCTTTCATATTGAATCAACGATTTCTTAATCAAGCAATATTAAATAAGCGATGGCAATTTGTAATAGTTTTCATCAACATGAACGAGGCAAAACAATAAAGCAATCAAATTAAAACCATTTTTAGCGTTGAGTGAAAGTGTTGAGGACATCACGTATTGTCCCAGTTTTTTTTTAAACTAATTGTTTTTGATCGCTGCCCGACTAACTTTAAATGAAAATGTGCAAAAACCGTTTACCAATTCAGATTTAATAATTAAAAAACAAACCGGCTTAATGCGCGTAATGAAAGACAACGCGCAGTGAAAGGTTCCATATTCGCAATAAATATTTGCACTTGAACAACAACGTTGAATTTTTTACGAATGAAAAATTAATTTATTAACTAGTTTTTTTTTACAGATGGTAGTGCACTTGTGTAGTAGATAGGTACAGAGTAAATTCATTCATCTATGTATATATTTTAATAAAATGCGCTCATGGAAGGGTGTGAGTGTGACTTGGGATAAGTATAGTTACCGTTTATTTGTCTATAATGAAGTGCAAAACATTAAAAACGATCTCACTTTGGCCACTGGGCTGCCACTTGTTATAATTATTGTTTTGTATGTAATTTAGATAAATTAGATGCTAACGAAAAAGCTACAGTAAGAGCTATTCATGAAATAAGTAGGTACTGAAAGATGAGAGGCACAGGGATTTGAACTTCTCTATCTATATAGAAAAGACACGATCCTCCAAACAGGTGGATGTAGTGTATGGTAGACTACTGCCTGACGGTTATTGCCGGGTTGCTCTATAAGCAGTTATGTTAATATCGCGTATAACTACGATTTTGCTATTTAAGAAGGAAGGAAGGTTAAACTGGAACTTATAACAATGGGACTAAATAACTAAAACCGCCAGTAGACTGAACATTATCAACTATTCTCTGTATGGACAGATCCACTCATATATCTATCTGTATGGTCCTTTCCTCAAAGATCAATTCAAGCACTATTAACCCTGCAAAGCCCTCACAAAATGATCAAACCAAGATAATATATATCTGGATGTTAAAAGAGACTGTAACCTCGGAATTTGGTTTGTTGTTGGTTTAGAGTATTTAGATAAAGAAACACCGATGAATTCAAATTCAAATTCAAATTAGTTTATTTGTGACACATAGGTAAAATGTATGTGATGAAATGAAATGAAATGATACTTATTTCCGTAAGTGATGTGACGAGATAAAAAAATATTTTGCTTAATAGACGTGTAAAAGTGTTTGTAAAACCCAATTAACAGAACTAAATAAGTATCATTTGTTCACCTGTTATGATTAACTGAAGTAAGTAACAAGTCAATCGAATTAAATCACCTGACGAACAAGACTTTGCTTAAGTGTCTGACAGCTTTTACGCTTAATAACCCTTCAGAAGCCGGCTATAATTAAATGGTAGATTAATTGTATGTGTAAAACGAACACCTAGTAGACTTCATAACGTTAGTGTTAATAACACTGTAAGGAAATTGCTACGCAGCTAAATTAAAAAAAAAAGTGGAGCGTGTGCAATGCTCTGAGAACAGGAGCTCAATTTCTGTATCGCTCGTGTGAAAGTTACTACCCGTGAACACCGAATTTATGAACAATTTCTATAAGTGGACCTGATGCTGTATTTCATCTGAAATTCATACCGAGAGAATTTGTAGCAATTGATCTCTCAGAAACAATTTGTGACTGGAATGGTCAGAAACTTAGTCAATGTTAACCATGGTATACATATTTATTTAACACTAGCAACCTGACTCGGCTTCGCATGGGTAAAATACTTTGTGTACCCATTAGTACCTATTTTTATAAAAAAAAAACATACAAACTTTGTTTTGCCATAAGTAGGTACACATTCCTGCTTACTTACAATCAGAAACAAAAGTAGCAAATAAGATACTTGGCGTGGCCAAAAATGGCATATGAATTTTATTTAAGTACCAAGATTCAGAAGTCGGGGTGTTTGAAGATCAAAATAAACTTAGCAGAAAATATTTTTAACCAATTGAGGAAGTACCTACGTAGACAACATCCGTCAATGATTGGATTAGCCATAGCTATCCAAGATTTATAACACTACCGTACAATACGAATACCTAATTATGATCCGGAATTGAAAAGGAGGTGGAATGTGTTTAAAGATGAGCAAATCTTCAATGGCTTTTCATGTCCGAATAGGTAATCTTGACAGAAGTCTTAAGACGCCATTGTATGTAGTGATTGAGTATAAGATTCTAAAAGGATTGAAGTGTCGTTCGTTTATGTGTTCGTACATTAATTAGGTTGTAAGCGGTAATTATGTCTGTGTTTACAATACGCTTCTGGAGGATCGTAAAAGTTACAAACCGGCTCTATCAGGTAGATCACACGTAAGGTGGTACATCAGGCCTTAATGGCAGTGTTGTAGGTACTACAGGATTTAATTATTTAATTTTGATTGAATGCCTCGGTTTAACGATTGCAAGTGCTACTGTTAAGTACGAGGCCCTGGGTTTAAACCCCGGATCTGGCGAAATGCTATTGAGTTTTGAATGATTGATGGTAATAGGTTCGCCCATTACATGAGACTTAAACATAACTGGCAAAATATGGGTGTACAATAGTTACACCTCTGCGTTTACCTAGGCGTTATGTTATGATATTTTAAATATACCTAATACATGGAAGACTTACAAAAAACCAAAAATATATCGTGAATAAGCCAATTAAATCTCTGAACATTTTGGATTTTCAAAAGAGAGCACACTTTATTTACAACCATTACGCCAGTTTCTAATGTACAGACGCCAGCACATCAAGGTACCTCAAACTGTCAAATTTGTGTTTGTTATAAAGTTGAATATCTAACAAAGAAATTTGACACATTGGGGTAGCTTGATGTGCTGGCGTCTGTACCTAAATATATTATTAGCAATAAACTAAAACTTGGTATTGTAATTCAAAGCTTTAGATATATTTTATTTATATTTTTTTAGGTATTCAAATTTACGTGTAGATTAAGATATACATAAGTACAATGTAACAAAGGTAAGTAGAAATAATTAGCTTTAAGCTACATAAAACTTCTTAGCTAAGTTAGCAACTTTACAGCGTAAGTTAGCACGACAAAGTAAACTATCGCGATGTAGGTCAGTTGGCAGTGTTCAGTTGTAGAGATAGCTTAGACCTTATTACAAACACTGTATTTATGATTATACTCTCGTATGTACAAGCAAACCGGATTCAAATATAAACTTGTCTTCAATACTCTAGAATGGGGACGAAACATTCAGATTTTAGCACACCGGCAGCAAGTAATACGATTTATAGTCAAGTAAATGGAAATGAGTGACATTACTTATATTAGTTCCATTACCACCTCAACTTCCTAGGCATAGGTATCTACTCGGAATTGGTTTAGTGCGAATTTATGACTCCTTTTTAGTTGTTAATTAGAGAATTATACGAGTTTTATTGATCGATTAATTGGGGGAATATTAAGTGAGCGAGTTAAACCTCTTTAACATACCAGTAGGAGGAGCACGAGAGCGCAGTCGCCGGCGCTCGTCATGCTTGCGGTCTGCCACACTCGAGCGCGGAGCCAACCGTTAATGCTATCTGCCCCGATTACCTTACTCGTTCAAATACAAAAAAAAAATCCCAACAATTCGGATTAGCTATCCGAATAAACAAATTATTCACTATTATTTTTGTGCGTCTATTTAGTAGTTAGTATCTTCACTGCCACTGCGTAAGTCCGAAAGCGCAACACAAGCGTCACCGGTAGCTTCCCGCGCAAATTGCAAACAATTCGGAAGCGCTGGTGGTGTGGAGTGTAGCGCGTGGTGCGCCGGTGTCTCGGGACTGTGCGGTGGCGCGCTCGGCTCGCTCCGTTGATGATGGTGGAACAGTTAGCCATGGCCGGGGAGGGAACCACCTGCTCGCCTGTGTCTTATCGTTCTCACGACACGATCACCGAACCGCCGCAAACAATCTCGTGATCTATATAGTTGATTGGCGTCGGATTATTGGGAGAATTGGGCTCCGCCGAGCGCCGCGACGCATTCATTACCGTGACATTTGCGTGGAGAAATTGCGGCGTACCTGCCTAATGATTGAGTGGCATTTCGGTGTTGCGGCGGTATCGGGTCATCGATGTTATGTTTGGGTCGCCATCTCTGCAGATGACTCCGGCGGTTGGAGCTGATCGCTAGATAAGATAACTAAATAGCTTTATATCTAACCGAGCGAGCCCCGGTGGCCCAGTGAGCACTGGGGCTATCGATACGATATCGCATTAAACCGCTATAGAAAGTCAATCAAAGTCGAAGATGAGCGCAGATAACTTTTTAATTCACCTATCCTCCAGCCAATAAGAAGTATCTTTCTATCTGCAAAACATAAGTAGTTACTTAAGGTGACGATTACCTAGTTGAAAAGCTTAAGTGCAATCAGGCACTGTCAATCTGTTTCTCACTTATTTTACAACAAATGGTCGAAAATATAAAAGATCTGGCAATTGGAGTTGAACTATTGCTTCCATGAAAACGTCGGTCGGAACGACCAATAAGAAAGAAGACAGATTTCATAGCTAAATACTTCTTTTAGACTAAGTTTTAGACATTTCTAACTTAGTTCTTATTTGTAAGTGGCCTTTTCTAGAGCTTGAAAAATATGTCAATTCTTTAATTTCAGTTTAATTGGTAAACAAGAATATTGGCTTCAATTACGTAGGTTAGGTATTACTTTGTAAACTAAGATAGGTATATCATCGCTGACGGTTAGAAATGAATCATTAGGTTTTATTTCGCTCACTTACTTGAAACACTGAATGAAAGCGGTCAATAGCATATTGTTTCGGTAGTAATACTGAAGTAAACAAACGGGTGGATAGTTTCCAATCAGCAACAGATGCGGTGCAACACACGGAACGGATTTGGATATTTTTTCGACGAAATCGTTCACCGAGTGATCAACTAAACCGCAAAAGATGACGCTCTACTTCGCATTCAAACAGTGAAGAATCAAAATAGTCCTACTCATCAGCGTAGATTTGTAGAGAATAGGTAGTTACTTATTTAGGTATGTGGTGGAATTACATAGCCTACTTATTTCATACACAAAAAGCTTAAGAACAATGTTTTCAACGAAATATCTACAAGGCAAGCTCTAGTAGTTTAATAACTATTTTTTCCAAAACGTAAAATAAGTTAATGTCTACTAACACATAAGAAGATGTACGTATTGCGCTTATACTTTGACATTGTATTTTGGTGTCGCTTAGGACAACGGACATAAATTCTAAAGGTATTATGACTTTTGACTTAAGTAGACCTCGTTTACCTAGGTACTTACTAGCTTTCATCATTTCACTACGTTTCTGCTAGTTTTATAGCCAATACGATTACTGATGCATCATTTAACACATTTTTTATTTTTCTTCGTACTGGTTACGTGTGAATATTAACAAGATGAGGAGCGATGTGTTAGAGTGATATAAAATCTACGTACATGTTAATTTCGTATGTTTACATCTAACTTATACACGACGTAAATAAAGCTTTATCTAGACTGAGAGATTATAACTTCTCTAATATTTCAGAGGAACCCTGTTTAGGCTGGCAGTGGCTGAGCAATTACTGTCGTGTTGCGTGTCCCAAGGTTTGATTCCTACATGAGACAATGATTTGTATGGCCTACAAGTAGCTGTACTGGATCTAGCTGCTTGTGTGTCCGCTAATTTAAAGAGATTTTGGGTACTAATAACGTTTCTATGTTTGTATACGCACCCACGATACAAGAGAAATTCCAAGTGTGAAGAAAAGCTTTAAAACAATATCCACACTTAATTATTTGTCCACAAGTCTATTTCTTCTATATTTAAAATAGAGTAAGAGATAATAGTTTGTATAATGGGTCAAGTCCCTTCGCACAGAGCAGCGTGTTTTTGCTCGTAACAAAAGTGCATTAGCCGTGGTTACAGTAACTTGGACTTAAGCTCGCTAAGTACCTACCTACCTATATAAAAACCTGCGTATTGAACCAGGAACTTTATAAATGAAATAAAATTATAAACATTTTCTCTTTTATTCCGTAATTGACAAGTCAGTGTTCACTGTATATAATTACCTTCTAAAAGATAAGATCCCCTATGGAAAGTTAAATTAACTGTATCGTGTAATAAAATTCACCATATTAAAGAGTATGATAAGAACAGTTTTTCTGACACTCATTTTAATTACTTAATTAGCGATCCGAACAATGCAGATTTTCATCCAAATAGACAGATTCTTCAGTAGCTAAGTGGTCTTAACAATAGATCCTACTGAAATTATAAATTTTAATACGAAAATTTGTATGAATGTTTGTTACTCTTTCACGCAAAAACTATAATTTATTGAGATATTTATGATCTTTTGGGCATGAAAATAAACTACCCGAAGTACTAATCCTGCGCAGACGGAGTCGCGGGCACCAGCTTTATAATTTGACATCAACAAAGTAATTTTCAGATTCTCTAACTGACATTGCACATTTACAAATGCAATACCTATATTATACAAAGAAAATCCTATTTTCTAGCTTTAAATAGTTCAAGCACACAATAATGACAAAGAAAACCTCACTAAGAAACGAGGAAGAAGACGAGCAACTGAAAGGCTTTCTATCTCGACACAACTGACACTGGACATGTTTGTGTCCTTTATGCTAGCGTCACGGAAACGTGGCGTTGACGCAGTGACGCGGCGACAGAGGGTCAATTTAGTAGTCATGCGGCCTGCGCATACGCAGCGCCTGTCATCCCTGTCAACCTCCACCGATTGTGTTTACACACACCGTACGTGCTGACGCGCTTTCTTACACTTGAATTACGTTTTGATATTAGATTTGTATGCGCAGAGATTTTGCAAAGCAAATTGACCGTGAGGCCGCCCGTGAGGCCTAGAAGCTGCGGAAGTACTGAAAATAAAATAACTATACTAAGCTACGACTCATATCTTGTTAAGTAGTTAGGTAGGTACTGTCTATGTTATTGAAATACTAAAATAATTACTTACCTAATGCTTTAACATGATGGAGGAACTAATATTAACTAGAAGCAAAGAAATTGATGTTTTTTTTTCATAAAATACGATGATGAACAATAAAAAAATTCGCACATGGATAATTTAATACCTTGACAGAATATATTTTTTACTAAGGGACATAAAATAGTAATTATTTGTGTAATTGTGTGCTAGTAAAGGTTTTTTTGCCTATTTCTTCGTGCTATAACAGTTATATTACTAGCTATATTACTTAACCGTACCGCGCAGTTTTACTACAAATCGCAATGATGATATGTAAAATAATGTTTCAACATTAAATAAATGAACCACCTCCTTATAATACATGTGGAATGCAATAAAAGTATTGAGTACTAGCAGACGTCCCGCGGTTTCATCCGCGTAGGTCCCGTTCCCGTGGGAATACCGGGATAAAAAGTAGCCTATGTGTTAATCCAGCGTGTCAGCTAAAACTCCATACCAAATTTTATTAAAATCCATTGAGTAGTTTTTACGTGAAAAAGTAACAAACATCCATCCTCACAAACTTTCACGTTTAATAATATTAGTAGGATTGAGTAAATACACTTGCTATGAATTTGGAACAGCATTATTTATAATTAAGTATACATTTTAAGTCGAAAGCATTAATAGATTCTGAAATAAGTAAGTAACTATGACAGACAAACTCTGATATTCTTATTATTGATATTCTAGGAGTATGATGAGATTTAGGTACCTTTGTTAGCTACTAAGTGGGCTAATAAGGCAAAAAACAAAGTAGCTGAAACAGGAAGGAACCAATAATAATTGGTAGAGTCAAAATAAATAAAACATGATGATTAACAAGCCATAACACTCGTAAAGAATAAATAACAAGTTAAACTTAAAAAGCTGTGTGTGTAAGTTACTCAACTGCTCATAACTCTGACTAACACCGCGGCACCGTAGACGTGGTAGCTCGTAAATCGTAACGAATTAAAAACTGCTAATTACAAAAAATGCAGTCGGGCGGAAAATGATAAGTCTTAACTAATCTCTTTGATTATCAGCAGTTGAAACACATATAATTTGCTTTTTACTTGAAAAGATGTTCACCGCAATCTTGATTGGTGATTGTTTTCGCATCCATTAGATTTGTATTTATTGTTATATGTCAATTTAAAGTTTCAACAGGAAATACACTAACAGTGCGGAAGAGGCCTTGTTATAATTTTTGTTTTTTTTTTTTGGTTTTCACTCTAATCTAATGATCAATTGTTTTTTTTATGAAAGCAGTAAATTATTTATTTTTCTTTACTTATTTTTGGTAAGTCTACCTTTACATACCTACTGCAAAGATAAATTGTAAAGGTTTTTTATTTGCTATTTTGTCTTAAAAATGACACTAGGTACTGTCTCTATCGAAGTAAGTACGATTTACTTATGTATTGAAAGAAATGCTCGATGACATAAAACCATTAAGGCTCCAGCACATTTGTAACACCCGACGCCATCCCACGCGGTTTTATTGGTCAAATCCGAAAAAGGTGCTTATAGTAATCAATGAAATCACCATATTGACGTCGCGTGGCATGGCGTGTTATAAGTCTGTTGCTAGCCTTAAACAAACAATGCAGCACTAAAGCCATAGCAATAACGTGAGCAATGAAACAGTAAATAGTTACGTAGGCACAATATGATGTGACAATCACAACGCCTGTCGCGTCGCCGGAAAACGCATGGCACGCGCAACTTCTGTTGCCGGCGTTTTTACCTCCATTAACTCCTCTCCGCCGACGACGACGTGCGCTACGAATCCAATTCTATGATTACGATCCAGTCTTCCGCATACTACTGACACTTACTATTGTATAAAGATATTAAAGATCATCCGCCGACGCACCGAAATTGATCGCAACAGTATGTGGACCCGTTATGTAACAGCGTTTGGTACCTAGTGTACATGGAAATCAGTAAAACCGCATGCTTTATAACGAAGTAGCTACTTTCAGATTGATCTTTCGTAACGGTAACATAAAGGGCAAACTCGCCGGGCGTCATTAAACTTGCTAAAAAAAACGTGTCTAAGTATAGTTTATTGAGCTAAACGTCGATTTCTTAGATTTTTAAAACAAATGGCGTTTTTTGGTGTTGGGTAAAAAATATATAAAGCCTGTCTACTAATTTTAATTGTCACGGTGTAGTTCCGATTAATTTAAGAAGCCTATCTTATTACTTTTTGTACCTAATGAAAAAAAAATGAGCGTTTGGAAGAGATTACCGGTAGGCAGGGTGGCACTAAGCCGGGAATCGGCGCTTTAAGAATCTTCTACAACAGTTACATGTAGGTCTATTCAGCCTATTCAGGTGCATTTTATGTATCTAAATAGGCAATGGTATTATAACTAAATAGGTGAGATAGGTTACATAAACAATATTCGATTTTCAAAAACGTCACACTAACGCACGCACGCATCCTTTGACAGCGCGACGCGACACTGAGGTCAAGTGTGGCTAGTTAGCCACATTTTAACGTGTCGCTTGCTGAGCGCTAAAACTTATCTACACTTTTTTACTTGTTATATCATTGTTTCTAGGAATATATGGGCTTTGATTATATTATATATCTGGCCAACTCTAACCTGACAACTTTTAACCGAGACGGCCCGATCTAAACCTACATATATATTCCTACATTTCCTCCCTTCGAGTATCTTTAGGTAAAGTTATATGCAAAAAAATATGCCAGCGAATGGATGATTCTCGAAAGGTAGGTGAGTACTTAAGTACTTAATACCTACCTGCGGGAAAGTACACTTTGATGAATGTCGGATGTAGTCCAGTTTTGACCAGAAATGCCCAATAATTTTCTGCTTTGATGCTTTTAAGTTTAAACAAACTGTCAAACTGCTTTCTTCCGTTTCATCCGAACCTTGAAGACAATGAGCATCTCCATAGACCGCTTAAGCTGTTTGGATAACGGACCGTTCACACGGCCATCCACCACGGATGACCGCATCTCATTTTGACCGGTCTAATCGTAATTTCAGACTAGTACGAAATAGGACAAAAAGCAAAGGCCGGAACAAGCGGGCAACTAGTACAGCGAAAATTTGAATAATGACGATCTAGCGGAATGTTTTGTTCGTTTAACGCTACGGTGGCTGCGTCTACGCAGATCACGTCACTCGCTCATGAGAATTTGTAACAGTTGCGTATAAGGGAGGAACCAGCATTATTTCTAGCACGTGGACTGCAGCGGGGTTATTTTCAGAGGAGACCTGGGCCAAGAGCCAGCTCAATTGTTTTTACATTGCTAAAATATATAAAGTATTCTAGTTGGTGGTGGTTACGCGAGTCAGATAAATAAGAAATTTTTGCAAAGGAGTGCTACAAAATTTCCGCTGTAATTTACGTATCCAAAAATAATATACTTAATAACATTTCAAACATATCTGTAGTATTTTTTTCAGATAATTTTACTATGATTTGGACTCCCATACCTGCGGGTGCTTACAGCCAGAGCCAGCTTTAGGAATAGCGGACAAACCGGCTCCGTCGCGTCGCTCAGAGCTGCAAGTCCGTGTGGCGCTGGCGCCATTTTTTAAAACTCTACCTGAGATAGAGTGCTGAAAAATTTCGAGTACTATTCATACCAAAAAATATTAAATTACATTTTAAATTATGTCAGTCAGAGCGCCAAATCCGTAAAGGTTCTTCAAGACTAATGGCAAGTGCAAATTTTTTTACATAGGGGTGCGAGGATCATCACTGAACTTCACAGTATTATGAACTGAAAGCATTAGTAAACACGACTTATATCGCCACCTCAATTTAACATAAATTACTGTTAAAGTATCTCCACAAGCCAACAGTAACTAAAAATAATGTAAGCCAATTCGAATTTTTTTAACACTCCATCTCAGATAGGTTTGGAAAAGGGCGCCTCGACGAACTTGGCGTCCTGGGCGAAAGCCAAGGATGGTTGGCCTAGAAGCACATTTTTAATAACTACTTATTGGACATAAACAATACCTACATTAGTGAAATCGAGAAACACGATCAACATTAGAAATACCTACCTATCTAAGCTGGGTACACCCGTGGATATACCTACTACTTATAATAGGGTCGTTATTTTTTAAAGACACAAGCCCTGAGTTGGAGAAGACGTTCCAACCACGCTTTCTTGTCGATATTAGATATGGATTTTTTGTCGATATGCTTAGGGTAACTGCGCACTACGCAGTCAGAAACGAAGGTTACTTAGGGATCGTAGTAATATCTTAACCGATCAGAGGTCCCCCGTGGCCCCTATAACCACCCTAAGAAAGCTTCGGACATCAAATCTTCTATTTTTTTTTAGCGTGCGACGGCAAACATAGACACTAAGGTACAATAATTTTGTTAAAATTTATATTTGGCCCAGTTAACGGAAACACCTTCCGCTGACGTAGTCAAAAGGTCCTCACGTGTTCAGGCGACAGGACATATGAGGCAAGATAAAAGCTGGTCATAGAATTGTAGGCCTCTGTTCCCAGGTAAGTTTTAAATTTCAAATATAATTATCTGTCGTCTGTCAGTGTCTATGCAATTGATAGCTGCCTCGCTAGCAGAGCCGTTTCAAGGGAAGGAGGCAATGTAGTTTGCAGGCTGTATGAGGTATCGATGTACCTCCCCGCTAATTGTGTCGAATGTAGAGCATGCGGGACATAATGCTACACCGCGACAGAACCGCCCAACGATTGCTGCGCCGGCGCACGGTGCCGGTGGTTAAAGTAATGCCTGTGGGGCTGTGGCCGACGGCTTTGCGTGCACATATCGCTATTGAAGCTTTAAGTAGTCGGCACGCACTATATGTTGTTATTGATCATTAGTTTGTAGGTGACATAAAAAACTGGTCAAGTGCAAGTAGAAAATGTCGGTCAAGTGGATAAATATAATCACGTACAGCTATTTGCGCAGCTACTCAGCTAGTACCTAATATTGTTCGTCCTACCAATTGATTGAAGTTCACTCATGTCATTGACGTGTAAGATATAGGATACATTATTCAACGGCTACCTGTACTGTTAATCAATTGAAATTATTCAAATAAAAAAGGTCTGCTGGCTTTATTTAGCCAAAAATACCTATCCTATCCATCAGTTGGTCTAATGCTGTTGATGAAGTGATAACGTTATAGTAGAAAATATCTTATATATCTAATATCTATCTTCATTGCAGTACCTAGAAAATTGTAAGACTGCAGTTTATAAGTTTTAAGGAAATTTGGACGATTGACGATTTTAATGATTGATTGATTCTAGTGAAAACCGCAGGATTGCGCTGGATACAAGCTGCTTTCAACCGATCCTATTGGAAATCTATAGGGGAAATCTATGCCCAGCAGTGGACTTCCTACGGCTGATACGATGATGATGTTGAAGAAAATTTAACCATACATGCACTTACCTTCATCGTTTTAACTTATAACTTCGGCAACAAATACCTGTGAAATATTTAACGGTCCAGTGACACGTTTACGGCAATCTACAGAATGAGACGAGGTCACAATGATACGCAAATAAAATCTGTAAAATTACGATGTAATTACAAAATTACAGTATCGGTAAAGTAATTAGATGCAGCTGTCGAAGACCATCTCATTGTTTCCTTAGAAAAAAGTACTTACCAGCTATGTATTACGAGTGGGCTACCGACGACGTATGCGGTTGTCACTAATAACAGTCCGGTAATTACATCGATGTGTGTTCTAACTGTTACTTGGACGTTTCTTGTGACTATTTTAATGAGGACAATACGTCTATGGAAATTACAATATGGAGATATTTATTGTAACGGGTGTGCTATCATAATAATAAAGTAATTGCGGATAGTATTTCTATATTAGAATCATATTTAAATAGATCAGTACCTACCTACAAAACATAGACATAACAGTCTACTTACAGCCATAAAAAATATTTCATAGATCATAACTATTTACCTGCTAAGTGCCTACCGGGTACGATATTTGCTTATAATTTAGTTAAACACCCTTGCTAGACTCAAAGGAACGTGTATAATTTCACGGCTATTTTAGAATACATACTTTGTTATTTAATTATTTCTTAGCGTAATTTAGAGGGGCCATAAAAGCGATTTACATATAAACCAAGTGTTCGTCAGTAGGACGGCGACGTGACTGATATCTCTTGCGATAAAATAAATAGTTTGTCTAAGGACTTAAATTAATGACACCGCGTGTTTTTTTTTTTATTAATGCCATGCCATCTCATTATAACGGCGTTCGCTGCATCTGACTCATTTAACTTAACTGTTAAGTCGGTTAAACAGATATGAACAAAATTTAAGTGTTGGTACACAATTTAAAGTAAAACACACATTTTATTAAATGCTCTGTCCCTCTACGTGTGCAACTGTTACCCAAATTTGGCAGATTTTAACACTAATGAAGAACTTGTAGTAGGCCGCATGTCGGTAATGAAACCCATGCTTGGGTAGTTAAAGGTCAAAGTGTTACCACTGACGTGCGGCCCACTGTACGTGCCCCTAATCAGTAAAAAAATAAAATGTGAATATTTACACAACTCAACGTGAGAAATTATTAATGGTCTTGACTTCCAACGTGGTTAATTTGAAGGCCCACGGAAGCGTCATAGACACTCTTCAAGATAATCTTAGTCTATAAAAAACTGAATAAATAGGAACTTATGAAGCAAGATGATGTAGCTGACATGAATATTTAAACAGGAACGACATACTTACCTAGACTTAATACCTACAGGCGAAGGTCACAGAGTCCTTTTGGCCGTGTCACCTGTATTCGACCTATTTGAGAAGGGGTCGGCAACCTTAACCCTTAATTCGACAGTAGGAAGTATACTGGACATCGAGTTTGAAAAAATCTACAGCATTTTTTTTTACATTTTTTTTATTTTTTTATCCTAGAGTAGCTTGGTTGTGTCCTTCATTATTACATAAAAAATAACTGTACACTAGCACGTGTGCTCGGCCGGTCAGTCGTTGCCGCAACGTCAGGGAGGATGAACACGTCGCGACCGCTCTTGGTAAGTCCCGATTTATTTATTTTTTTGTTCGACAGTAGATAGTTATTTCTTCTCAGTGTATTCCATAACATATTTATGTATGTAAACTAAAACTACAATTGTAATATTAGTTATAGATTTTGCGTTATTCTCTGTGAAACTTATGTGTCCAGTATATTTCCCATTGCCAGGTTCTCAAGAATTTAGTATGGTTTAGTGATGTGCAGTATACTGAACATTGCCAATGACACAGAGAACTAACAATTAGAATTATATGAAGAATTAATATCCGTATTATGTTTGTTATTTGTTATTATTTAACCCCAAGCAATATTATTATTTCAGGTCTTCAAAAAAAAATCACGCGCCTCAAAAATATTAGCTTTAGTGCCACCATCTCCATCAACATCATCACCGTCTCTCATCTAACGCTCTTTCGGACATAGAAGACCAGACCAGTTCTGATGAAGAGCCTGATTTGAACAAAGGCCAGAAAGCTGGTGTCTTATCAGCTGCACCATTACTATCGATACCAGAAACCGACAGTAACATCGGAAATGACGAAACATCCAACGACGAAACCAATAACGAGCCAGTAGTCGAAGAACTACCAGTGCCCCCAACACCAATAATGAGAGAAACCACCAGTAATGATGATCTTATTCCGACCTTGTCATCAATACAATCTGAACTGGACATATCACCAGCACCTAATATTGTAATACTTTTCTGCGGATATACTCCAAGATATAGCCCATAATACAAACCTTTTCTCAGTGCAAAGAACTGGACAATAAATGTTACCGAAGATGATAATTCTGAATGATTTCCTGTCCACTCGTAAAAGAGTGGACAGGAAATCATTTTTACTTATAGGGTGTTGTAAATTTGCCATCTTACGTGGACTACAGACTGGTCAACTACGAAATCCAGAAATTGCTAGCGCTATGCCTTTGAAAAGGTTTGAAAGCAAACGCAGGGATATTCATTTCGTGAACAATTGTTTTCCCACTTTGGCTTGATACTTCAAAGTGAAGCCGTTTGTAGAGAAGGTGAGAATGAACTGCTTAGCTAGAGAAGAGGAGATGAGGTATAGCATTGACGAAAGGACAATACCGTATAAATGGACCAAGGCGAGAAATATAAGGCAGTATAGCTTCAAGAACTTTTGACTGACTAGATAGATATTGTAAGTTAGATAATTGAAGTTTTAGAAACTTCATGTTTACGGTAATTATAAAAAGCTGATGTTTTTAATTTATTATTGATCTCAAGATGGAAAATTACGTAATAATAAGAAAGAAGGATCAAACTTTTTGATTTATATAATTTTATAGAAGCCATAATCAATAAATAATAGGTCGGTTAATTTTTATTTTTTTTTGTCTAATATATTATTTTATTATACACATACATTTTTTTGTTTTGTGTCATATTTGCAAAAAAATTTCCTTATAAAAACAAATATGACACAACTCCTTAATTCGGCAAAGTCCAGTATACTTCACATCGATATTTACAGTTACTTTATGGAGAACCTGGCAGTGTCCAGTATACCGGACATGGATTTTCTCAAAATCTAGATATACCAGATTTTTCTAATTATTTTTCCTGGGGTAAAAAACATCAAATAAAAACAAAAATAAATGAAAAAATCAAAATTTTTAGATTTTTGTCTCTTGTCTAATTAAGGGTTAAATAATATAAAACATTCCTGCCTACCTACTTGTTTATTTTAATTTTGTGTTACCTTACCTATCAATAGCCTATCCTTACCTATACATATATCTCTAGGTAATAATTTTAGAGAAAATAAATATTGCAATGCCAAACAATCTGAGCTAGCTTAAAGGGCTCTACGGAAGCAATAATAAAGGGTTATGATTTTGACCGGAGTGTATGTTTCTTCATTTGTTCATCGGTTCCCTTATAACTTCTAAATTGCTTAACATTATTAGACAAAATTTAACATTTAACAAGCTTCAGAAGCCGGTGACAAAAACAGCAAATCAATCAATTAAAGTTTAAGTTTCGAAGACGGTGACAAAAACACTAAACCAATCAAACATAGGTCACCAACATCCAAGCGAAAGTTAGTTAGTTAGTTCCTAGTAGGTAGGTAGGTACCTACTTATATTAGCGGTACCCCGAAGTGACATAAAATTTCATGACTCAACAATAGGAAAGTACTTTATTTTAGTTTTTAAATGTGAGCTTTATTTTTTTGCGTTGGGGGTCTTTTTATTCTTGCATTCCTTTGTCAGCTCATCCTGTAGCCATCATTGCATTGTAGTTTTAAATGTAGAATCAACTGCTGGTTAAAACGAATCCAAACACGACATACCTATCTGCTATTATTTTGTCAAGAGTGTAGGTACATAGCAACCTACTGGTGTGATGAAAATCCTGGCTGCAAGTCAGCTCATCCTGTTGTTATCATTGCATTGTATGTAGAATCACCCCTCTTTTTGCGTGGTAAAAATGGTAGGTAGGTACCTACCTGGTACCTACCTACCATATTTAATGCCCGACGCAATTTGATCCGCGAGTGGTCGTGGTCGTAAGCGATCATAAGCTTTAGGGCAAAGTGTAAATCAATCCCCACTAGGTACTTACCTATCCGCTAACAAACCTAAAACCCGACTTCTGGAAAATCACTCTCTAAAAAGTATGAAACAAGCAAACATTTTTATGCGGATATTTTTCTAAAGGATAGCTGCGATCGCAGGAATGCCAGTAATGCCACGTTGCCCTTATGCTTATGATCGCTTATTAATGTTACAGGCTCAGACCAATAAAAAAGTATAGACGGAGCCGTCGTAAACAATAGCGACTAAAAAAACTTTTTTACAAAAAATAAAACCGACTTCAAAAATAACACTAAACGGTGTAAAATAACTCTAAATTCGGAAGTCGGTGGCCCATCAAGAATAAGACAAAAGTACCAAAGCCACAGACTTCCTAATTTAGAGTTATTTTACACCGTTTAGTGTTATTTTTGAAGTCGGTTTTATTTTTTGTAAAAAAGTTTTTTATTTTTCCATTTTTAGTTGTTCCCATACAAACATTTGCCATGAATTCATTTAATATTGTTAATTGTTAACAATACATGTCATTATAATAGGGTTATCCACCTAACCCTAATAAATGAAACTTAACATACCTAACTGTCGAAATCTAGGTATATTGAACACATCTGCCTACCCCTCTGAGCATACAGGCTTGATGATACGTCATGATGTTTTATAAACAATAAACATCCAAGCGATTCCAGCAATCACGATAGATTTGCCGTCTATTTTCGAAGAGTTCCGTTGTATATCTCCGAAGATCAGCACCAGATCTTCACCAAATAAAAATGGGACCACCTCAGGAGTCTACTCTTTCAAACAAAAAAAGAATTTCGAGAATCGGTCCACAAATGGCGGAGAAATCAGGTAACATACTTAAAAAAAAAAAATACATACACACGAACATAGAACCTCCTCCTTTTTTGAAGTCGGTTAAAAAAGTGAGGACTAGTTTTGGCGTTGTGCGCGTAACTTGGTGTATGACATCGTAGATTTGCGCATGTGTGCAAGAGAAAAATGTTGCAAGCGTCGCGCTGCGACTCCCAAGTGCGAGAGATATTTTGGTTAAGTTTTATTATTATGTAGGTAGTATAGTGTTTATCTTGGTTGTATGAAATGACAGATAATTTCGTTTAATTACAATAATTTATTTTCTTAATAAGTGAAATTATTAATGCCCCTTAAGCTGTGTCATCTTTTTATATGTCTGACGTCTTGAGTCACAACTTTTGAGTAAAGTTTCTTGTTTCGCAATATGATGGAACCTTATATTTATGTACTTACTAAAGGATTATGACCAAAAGCAGGCTAGCAAAGATGCATGAAACAAAATGAAAATAACATAGAAATTATTTGCTTTTTTTAAAAGATTTTCACTTCAGGAATTTTATGTTCGTATCCAGAATTATGATTGGTTTTAGACCAAAACATCACAAAAATTATATTATTATCAAACTCATAAATAGCTCAACAATTACTAATTTAATATGATTCTGCAAAGCCGCTGTAAAGCTCTAAAAAGCATGAATATTACATTTTATTTTTAAATTAGCAACTGTTCTCTTGATTTGTTTTAAACTAACATTGTTGTTTTGTGATCATTGTTGTTTTGTGACATGAGTGATCTGTGGTCATTTATAAGTTGCGAGTAGCATCTAGACATAATTTATAAATTATCTTCATATTTTTTTGCTTTAAAACTCGGGTATTTATGTTAAAATGAATACTTTTATTTAATAGTATATTAAGCGTAGTCTATAATAAAAAAAAGACTTATTGTGTTTCAACTTGAGACGGATTTCCATACATAGTTGGTCATGATCCTACTAACGCCCGATATTAATAATCAATCCTGATCCAATTTTTGCCATCTAAGATCGATATTCCAATCCATTTTTCGAGAAATGCTTGCCAATAACCTACCTGCAGATTGATTTTATTATCCTCGAAGTCAATCCATCTATGGGAGGGCGGATCACAAATAAAAGATTGGCCTCTGTTCGGAAATGACAGTTTTTGCTTGCCAATAACCAATCTGTCCACTTTGACATTTGGTTCGATCGGTGTAAACAATCGCAGAGTTCAATCCAAGAAATTCCGAGGATTGCAAGTAGGTACTATCGTTGATACTAATTACGATTTAGAACAAGTTATGGCATTTTCTGTATTTTCAAGTGATAGTGACGATAGTGATATGGAGGTCCTTGCTCTATTATCCGACTTGGACACTGACAGCGACGCTGATGATAGACAACGTGCTTGTCCACGAAGACTCAGAAGGGTGAACTACATGCAAACTCTGGATGACACCGAGTTTACTTTTAGGTTTAGGTTAACTGAATTTATGCCTGCCATCAGCGTAACCTCATCGAGGTAATTTTTAATAGTATCTTGTGAATGTACTAACACTAGAAATTGTCACCACCTCTAGTATAGGTAGTCAAAATATGGTTGACCGTGACATCCAAACAAGAATATTTATTTAATGTAATCAAATAAAACAATATTATGTGAATAAGGTTTATTTTTTATTTTATCAACATGTTTATGCACAAGTAAAAAACTGTACAAAGGCGGAATGCAATAGGCACTCACATGCCAACAACAGAACCAGTGGCTGTACTCCCTAATAATTCAGCAACACCAGTCCAGGTCCAGTACATTATCAGGGGGTATGTACATACCTACTCGTACTCTGATGTTCCCCCACCAGTCTGCAAAAATATAAAAAAATATTAGGTATTTTTGTTTTTCACTGGCATTGGGCCGTGTGCACAGGCCTCCCGCGAGAGGCTGTGCCCACGGGAGGCATGTGTCTCTTACATTGAATTAAAATCACTGAATGTTGAAAACAACTTACGTGTATGCGGTTCATTCTTATTAAAGTGCTGCATTTACGAGAGTTCCTTTTCACATTCTCCCACTTTAAACGCTGTTGCTGTGGTGTTCGACGATGAAATAGGGTAGTGGCATTAAATCTATGCGCTCATCGAAGCCATTCTTCGTTTTCTTGGTGTTGGTGGCGTTGGTAGTTTTGGATAAAATGATTGTACGGTAGTCTTTTCTATTAGCTCCAACAAAGACTTCGTCTCATCCTTGGTTAAGGGAGCCCAAATTATAGAGGAGGGTACCCTCTCAAATAGGTACCTAGGTCAATTCATATTATATAAAGATTACTTTTAGGTACTAACAAAATAAATTTTATTTCGAAAATGAAGTTCAGTTGAAGTTTGAACAATTTGATAGTTGAAGCCACCACAGACTCACACGCGTGCCATCGTAACGCTCCATTTTACCCAATACACCTTTTTTAACTTATACATTTCGATGAATATCGTTCGAAATTATATAGCAAATAGATGATTCGACATAAACTGTTATCACAATAAATCGTAAAACCTGTTTTTGTAAAGTTATTTTCCAATGACATATAAATGTAAAACAAAAACATTATTAAGTTTTGAATAAAATGAAATGTCCAAGAGGGAATGGATTACCCGATATCTGTAGATTGAGTAAAACTAGGATTGTCTTTTTTCGTTATTGGCACTAGGATTGAAGATCGATCCACAGATCGGTACATATCTGCGATCGATTTATATCTTAGATTATGGATTGATTATTAATTTCGGGCGTAAATTTTGAAGGGTTGTCCCGTATAGTTTTAATCCATTTTTCTTTCCACGTTTTATGAGTTGGAAACCTAAAAATATCGTATCAAACATACTATTATTTGATTATATTTGACTGTGTCCAATAGTAAAATTATAAAAAAAAAATGCTGTGAAGTGTCCGTAGAATATTACGATTTTCCTTATTTTTTTTGGGAAAAAATAATGTTCTTAACTTGCAACACTGACACAATGGCGTGTTCCGAGAAATTATTTCTGATATTTTTACGATTTCATTTAAAAAAACGTTACTTTCTTGTGAAAAATAATTCCAGAAGCTTTATTTTGGAAACAGGTTTGTTCTTGCAGCAGTTTATAATGCGGGGCGGCATAATTTCGTAATTATGATTAAAACAAAATAACGTCACGCGCTCTCGCTTGCTAGCGGCAGACTACCGAGCGGCCATCTTCATACGAATCGTCTTCATATTACGTGCCTCACTTTTAGGAGCGCAATGCTCTATCTATACTTTTTTATTGGTCTGAGGTTACAGGTATTTTTTTCAGGACTGATGAACGACCACGGCCGTCCTCTAGAGAAATGTATACTACTGTTGCATACTATTTAGAAGTCGGCTTTTAGTTTTTGAACTTATTTTTAATTTAAACTGCTAATCAAGCTCTTCCGATTGATACCCATCACGACATAATATTTTTTTTTTATGTTTATTGCTTTACAATCATATACAAATTGTAGAGTGCCATATTCAATAGCTTCTAACTAGAACAATTATTGTCAAGTTTTGCTAAGGAGTTAAAAAGGTATGAGGGAACTGATGAGCACAGGTACATACTTACATCGTGGTAAATCATAACCCTTCTTTTTGCTTCACCAAAGTCGGGTAAAAATTACTGAGAATATGTTTATTTAATATGCGTTTCAAATGAGAATAGGAACGTCAATGACCTCTATCTGTCACATGTCACTTGAAAAGAACGGTCCACAAGGCTAATTCATTTAAGACGTGTTTTCATTTTGAATAACTGCGACTCGGTATAGCAAAATAATAAAAATAATTGATTACGCGAATAAGGTTTCGTTGCAGACCGTACTTTTCAAGTGACAGATAGAGGTCATTGACGTTCCTATTCTCATTGAAACGCAGAGGTTGTGGCACTAAGGTTAATCTAAGGCCCTACGTAGCCCATGAAGTTTAAATTTGTAAGTTTAGATGATATGTAAAATTACCATCTAAACTTACAAATTAAAACTTGAGTCTATATTCGTAAAAAAAAAACATAAATCTGCAATAATATTTCCGAACTCTGTGACAATAAATTGGAATGGCAACCCTAAAGTTAATGTGACAAAGGTCTTTAGAAATACTGCAGAAACATCAATTTATTTTGCCTAAGATTTTACTGAAATTTTCCGTGATAAAACTTTATTGGTCGAATCATAGGCATTCTTACAAATCAAATTTTTTAAAATGAGGATTGTTTCGATGCTGTTATTTTGTATTTGTAGAACAATCAATGACAGCATTTATTAAGCACCTATTGCTTAAAAAATGGCAACACTGGAAACTTTTTTGACACTGACAGCCATGAGTTAAATTATCTGTGTGACAGCGACGTAAAATCTGACATAACACAAGGTCAGAACTACGATAAAAACATGTGGAATGTATAAAAAGATTTAAGTCGTGACTCTTGTCGATATTAAGATGGTTAAGTTCGTGTTACTTTAGAACATTAGTGCACATAAAATGTTTATGTGATAAGGAGTACTTAACTTTAAATTGTAAACTCAGAAATAAATTGTACAAAATGATAGAAGGATACGGTGCTGTGACCCAGGCCCTTTTGGGGACGCTTCTGACGTGGGGATTAACTGCTGTGGGGGCCGGTTGTGTATTTTTTATAAGAGGAAAACATGTAAGATATTGTAATTACCCTTAATTTAGTCAAATTTACTCAACAAGTGACGAAATCGGACTCTTATTGATTTGTTTTTATTTTTTAGAGAAAATTGCTTGACGTGTCATTGGGTTTTGCGGCGGGAGTGATGACCGCAGCGTCATACTGGTCTCTACTGGAGCCAGCCATCAGTATGTGTAAAAGATCAAAGAGCTATGGATCAGAGGGACAGTATGCCTTTGTGCCGGTTGCATTTGGATTCTTATTTGGAGCTGTGTTTGTTTTTGGAACTGACAAGTTCCTGGATTACTTAGGAATTAACTCTACAGGAATGATGATGAGTAAGTACTGCTTATTTATTAATTATTTGTTTACTCGCATGTTATAAACTATGATTTTTACAGTTTATTTTGGTATTGTCAAACCCAATACATTATTTAGTAGGTGTATAGACTTCCTTTAGGCACAGGCAAATAATTAAATAGTTATCTGAACATAATAATTTTTTGAGAGAATTTAAGAAAATAACTTTCTTAGAATTCTCCCAAATCATATTAAATCATCTCATTATCTAAATATTTAAAATGAAGTTGTCAATAACAACTTCATTAAAGTTGTTTAATTAGAGATTAATTATTAAATAATATAAGGTGCAATCGAGATAAAATATGAATAACATTTAGTTACAAAAAAATAAAACAGTACAATACTGAATATTATTAACAAACAATGATGAATGATGATTAATTAATAAGCTCTATTTATAAATACAGGCTATAGAGAATACATTATTTAATTTCTGATAATTGCTGGCATGGGAACTGAATAAAATTATAATTGCTTATGAGACATACAAAGTAAATAAATAAATATACATACATCTATACATATAATAAAACAGTAACGACAGAAAAACTGTACATTGAGAATTTTCAAGAAAAAATAAGTGGGTTTTGTTAGAAAAACGTAACTGGTGACAAAAAGTGACTTTTTAGAATTTTTGTCTGTTTGTCTGTTTGTCTGTTTGTCTGTTTGTCTGTATGTATGGGCGGGGTGAACTCAAAAAGTACTGCATGGATTTACTTCAAATTTTGCATGAATATTACTAAGAGGTCGGGTCAACACATAGGCTATATATTATCACGCTATCACCTACGGGGGAGGAGCAGTGAATCTTTATTCTTCTTACTCATTCTGTGGAAGCGTGTAATCAAAGGACGCATATTTAAATGTTGGTTTTGTGTAAGCTATGCTATTATCTAGCTTTACACTATAAAAACTTCGCCATTTAAGTAACTTTGGCAGAGAAACATAGTTTAATGAATGTTAGTAGTATAAAGACAATTTGGAATCAGCGCAATCTATGAGAATGTATAAAAATCAAATCAAGTAACACATAAACACTTTTTGAAAATTAATTTCAATTTTGATCGTGTTGATGAGGTTAGTAGTTAGTTATTCTTAAAATTCATAGATGGCATTGTGCATTTTTTTCATAAAAGTTGTATCGTATAATTCGTTTTGACAAATTGAAGTTCCAACAAAACCCTCAAAATCTTGAGCAGAGTTCGGATCGTATCACATGGGATCGTATCAGTGTACGATTTTCAAAAGGAAGGCAGTTGAGGCCGTGGACAGAACCCTGCAGGGCATCTGCAGGAATGAACATTTGATGGGTAGTGTCACAGTTCTGCTCAGTGGCGATTTCAGGCAAACGCTTCCCGAGTTGACGCGGGGATCGAGGGCTGACGAGATGAATGCTTCGGTGAAACGATCTTCGTTGTGGTCACAAGTTCGTACGCTGCGCTTGACCATTAATATAAGAGCTCGGCTCGGCGGCATTGCACGCGCTCAAGAATTCTCCGATGTCCTTCTAAGTCTTGGCAAAGGCACTCTACCAGAAGAGAGAAGTGGACAGGCGGTGCTTTCAGAGTCTCTCGGTAGAGTGGATCCAGCTTCGAAGAACTCATTCGCTGTGTGTACGTGGACATCAGTCGTATAACGCACCAGCAGAATTCGCGTGAGAGGGCCATTTTGGCGCCCAAAAATGATCATGCTGCAGCAATTAACGAATGCATTCTCTCGGACATTGAGGGGAATGAAGTGGTCTATAAGTACGTCGATAAGCACTGTCGTCGAGCAAGATGACGCCACACTTTATCCCGTGGAATTTTTGAACTTCCTGTCAGCAAGTTGACTTCCAGCGCATACCATCAAGCTGAATGAAGGTCGGCGTCCCGATTATGCTTTTTAGGAACAAATCTCCTCCAAAGTTGTGTAACGGGTGGTGTCTTAAAGTCATCTCTCTCCACAGACACCATTGAGGTGGAAATTATTACGGGTTGTGGCGTCGGCAAGGCAGTATTTATACAACGCATTCCCCTTATACTTCAGCTTCCCGATCCAGTTCGAGCGTGTACAGTTCCCCGTGAGTGTTTGCTTAGTGATGACAATCAATAAATCGCAGGAGCCGATACTCAGAGCAGCGGGTGTAGATCTCAGGACGAGTTGCTTCTCACACGGGCACCTGCTGCCTTATTCTAAACCGTTCGATTGGTTTCCGTGTCGGTAAGGAACCGTTTTCGACAATCTCATTTCCGAGCCGAAGAACTGCCAAAACGCTATTCACAGATCCGAACGGATACGTTTTTTTTCTATGCGATTGATCATTGTATTTATGGGGAACGCTACAAAATGGTAGTAAAAAGATCAGCGTGGTAGAAAATTTAAAGTAGTAAATAAAATGGTTTATTTGAATGTTTCGATCCGTTTAATTATAGAATATACAGCTAGTAATTTAATAGACAGCAAACGGTACAAAATGATTTTATTATTAATCAAACAAACTTTATTTCGAACAAACTTGCTTTGTAAACAGCCGTCTGTCAAACTGGCATTGCCGGTTTGACAGACTTTTTTACTTTTTAAACTTTTTCCGCATTGCCAGTCTTTCAAAGCGGAAAAAGTTTTTATTTGAAATAAAACTATGGATTTTTTTTTATTATAACTTTGCTAAAAAATGACTGTAAGTATTTGATATCAATACACAAATCTTGCTATTTGCTCATTGTCAAACAATAACACGTACAACTATACGAATAAAGTAATTCAAAGTGTAATTATGTAGTTCTACATAATTACACTTTGAATTTATGTAAATGCGAAAGTATCAATGAAATACGGTCAATACATTAATAAAACTTCATTTAGGTACTTAAAAGTGCAGTGTTTTAAAGGTTTACAGTGTTTATATTTCTCTGAAATAAATCGTTTAAATGTTGTTCGGTATGGCTCCCGATAGCAAACAGCTGTCGGAAAGATTTGAGTCTTCTTATCGAATTTGAACTGTCAAAAAAATCGTTTTCGGATTTGTGAATTGCGTTTGGATGACATCTTCGACATCTTAGACGTTCGATTCGGTACGGAATCTAGTCGAATGGTTGTGAATAAGCCAGCTGTACGTCGCTTGCTCCCGCGCCACCAGTCCTGACTATCTTTACATTTTGGCTCCTGGCAGTATAATTATCAACGTAGTTTATAGGGAAGTGTTATAAGGTATATACCTTTGAACGTATTTTTAACCGACTTAAAAAAAAAGAGGAGGTTCTCAATTCGACGGTGTTTTTTTATGTGTGTTTGTTACGCGATTACTCCGCCATTTATGGACCGATTTTCAAAAATCTTGTTTTTATTTGATAGGGTATACTACCAGGTTGGTCCCATTAGTATTAAACCTCAGATCTGATGAGGGGTCCTCGAGGAAATAAGGGAACTCCTCAAATAATATAGGAAAACATGTACCAATTTTTACATTTTTTTTTTGGTGACGAATCAAGCATTTACATTTAGCAAGTATCATTTTGTGAAGAAAAACTGATGAAGAAGACAGGCGATGGAACTCTTCAACGCATAACAACAAATTACTCGCAATAGCTACAGTCACATGTCTGTGCATGGTTTATGTATTTCCCATAACATTACGCCTGTCTATTTTAAAAGGTTTAGAAAGAACTTCTTTTGCAATTGTTAACCGATTTCAATGATTCTTTCAAGTTTTGAAAGACTTTCTTTACATACAAAGAAACTAAAAATTGCAAAATAAAAAAAAAAATTACAAAAAAACTCTCTTCATGTAACTTATATTTTAATGCTATTTTAAAAGTTGTTAACTTATAATGCTATAGCGACACTGGAATCTTAGGTAGGTATATTTGGTGCTGTAGAACCTTCACGCAGACGACGTCGCGGGCAGCAGCTAGTAGTAAATAAATATGTAATAAGTAAATAAATTGAAAAAGTGTTCACTGATCTACATAAAATTAATCATGTAGAACAGTAGACACAATGATAAATATTATCTATGTTAGCTGTTTGTAGAATTACAACTTGATTTGAATAGTTATCAATGTAAATTTGCGTTTATAGTCAACTAGAATGCTGACCTTCAGTGAAATTACTTTAAACACAAATAACTTTAATAATAATTCTCAATACCAAAAGGTTCAAATAATTAAATTAATCTTATTGCTATCTTTACTTTCAAGCATACACTTACACTAATCTATTATTAACTTAATGCAGCCTTATCAAATATTTGACACTATTCTACAAAGCAACATTACTACAATGCAATTGATCTTTGAACAGTTAATGACATTTAAACACTTTCACTAATACAGTGTAAAATATGTATTAGTATTATTTTGTTTTCTTTTATTTTAATTTAAAATTACACTTACCACTGCTTTTCCCTGCATTACCTAAAGGTTGGCTGGTAAAAAAATCCTATGGCATTAAGTCCGCCTTTGTACATTAGTGTGCTTGATGTAAAAAAATAAAAATAAAAAAAAAATTCAATGTGTTATGAAAGTTTTTACAGTAGCAGGTTTAAAAAAACAACAGAAACATAGACAATTTATTTGCTAACTGAATAAGATACCTGCAGAGAAATGATGAATAAATTATTTTTGCTTGGTACAAACAATATACTCGATATACTACAATATACTTATAATAAATAACAATAACTCGACTGGCCTGTTGGTCTAGTAGATAGTGACCCTGACTGCTATGCCGGAGGTCGTGGGTTCGATTCCCACCCAGGGCAAATGTTTGTGTGATGAGCACGATCATTTGTTCTGTGTCTGGGTGTTATTTATCTATAATATGTATGTATTTAGAAATATATAAGTATGTTTATCAGCTGTTTAGTACCCATAACACAAGCTCTTAGCTTAGCTTGGGACTAGATGGCGTTGTGTGAAAAAGTCGTGGAATATTTATTTATTTATTTATTATTATTTAATATCATATCATCAACAAACAGTGCTGACTCCAGCAGTGTTAGTAAACTGGCTTGAAAAATGCCTACTTTAAGAAATTCAAAATGAATGAAAATTTTTATTAAGTACATTTAGTTTTTTAATAGTATCCTAAAGTATTTACTCTAAACTCACTTGATACATATCTGTTATCTAGAAAAAACATGATGTATTAGATAGCCAATAAGCTGACAGCTATGACTGCATCTTACCCCTACTTTTATATTTGTGTACTACAGATTCATGCAAATAAAATAGTAGGTGTGGAAATAGTTTTTTTCTATTTTCTATATTAAGTATTTCATCATAAAATCAATAATATTTTTACAGGCTTATCAAATACCTGTCAATACCCACTAATTTGTTCAGACGGCCAGCACATCAAGCCAACCCAAACTCAAAAATTTTCCCAATGTCAACCTTATTCCATCTCTAATAAAGTTGAAAAACTATCAAAGAAAATTAACACATTGAGGTAGATTGATATCCTGGCCTCTGTTCATGATAATAAAGTCTGACGCATGACGCAAAAATGGATAAAACTGCACTAGGAATTCAACTAATGTCAGTTGGTTAAAGATATGTCCTAAGAGGTCCTTTTTAAAATATGTTTTGCAATATTCTTCAGGCTACCCTTATAATTAAATGGGTTTCTTAAATTTTTTAATAAACCTCAGTTGCTAGTTTATAGCTATAGACATCCCAATATCCAATCCAATCCAATTTTCTTTCTTTCTTTCAATCCTTTTTTGAGTGACTGACTTCCACTATCTGCTCAGTGTTGCCAGTTACCTGTGGTGTAGTAACAAGTTTTTGGGCATTGTTATTATCTCGGTGCAAGCTTCTAAGTTCACCATTGGTTGAGCTTCTCTTTTTAAATCTACTGGCACTGCCTAAGAACGTTTATGGACTTTTTGTTCATGACTTCAAAATAATCCAAACTGACTCGCTTACCTACTCCCGGCGACGTCCCGCCCGATCATCCATCCACTATCCGCGTGACGCATATGTCTACTAGGTAGACTTTGGAATGAATAACATTTTCACCTCTCAGTCAAAACAACAAGAAAAGCAAATCATTCAGTATGCATATAACTCAACTAGAGTCATAAACAAGTCAAACCAGCTTTTGGACGACACTTAATACCTAACCTTCAAATTAATATTTGGTAAAACGTCACATCGCCAGCATACAAATTAAATACTTAATATTATTTTGCTCTCATTCGTCAGCGAAACAACCGTTGGTTCTTTTCGCCAACCACGCGAACTGTTGCTTGTTTCTAGCGAAATTACAATCAATATCTATGTAAGCAATTTGTATGGTGATAACAATGCATAATTATTACAGGTTAACCTTGGTAAACTTTTGTTAGGTGTCTAGGAAATACTCAAATCCAAATCCCTACAATCATTCACATTGTTTGCAGCAAATGCACAAGACATTATTTGCATTTAATAACGCTTATCTAGCTCTATAGATCTCAAAATGCTAATAATCTTTTGAATTGTAGGTACCTACTAACTAAAAGTAATGATCTTCCTGCTGACTTTGGTAAGCGAATTAGGTATTTAATTAAATTGAAACATTATATAGGTACACACATAGACAATTAATGCAATGACTAAAAGCAATTCTTATTCATTTTTAGTAAGTAAGTACTTACCTAATGATTAAAAAAATAAATGCTGAAATTCCAATTGAAATATTAAAAATTTAAGTCCATATTTAAAGTAAAATATTCTTTTTATGACTTGTAACATCTTGTCTTACAACAATATTACCCGACTGAAGGACTTTGTATCCATGGTCATGAAATAAATTTGAAAAAAGCAACAATAATAGGTACTTACCTACAATCTGTTTGTTTGAATAATAGCCCCAAAGGCTTATCGATCTTATTTGGTCTGTAAAAATTTTGCCCTCGGCGAATTAGTAATAATTATTGCTGGCTGCGCCTTTTTTTTCTTATTGCTTTACTTGCCCACGTTGAACGAATCTTTGCAACCATAGAGAATCGTGTTTTGTCCCGATTATATGAAGTAGACTAAGAGTAAAATTGCCCGAAAAAGTGGACAAAGTTTGATAACTGCCACATCTCTGATTTTAGAGATAGTCCGACATACTCATATTGTAAAATACACATGAATGCAATGATATTATTAGTAAAAAGGTGTAGGTTACATAAGCAACATTCGATCTCCAAAACGGCACACATCGCGCGCACGTGCTCTAGACGGCGCAACGCGGCACTGAGGTAAAATGTGGCTAGTTAGCCACATTTTAACGTGTCGTTTTCTGAGCGCTTATAACCTATCTACACCTTTTTACTTATGAATATCATTGCATGAATGTATCCTACGAAAGTTGTAAAATAAAGTAAAACATGCCGTTTGGCGTGTTTAGTGTAACAACTGCCGATGATACCGTCATACATAGGAAGCTGATGTTGTTTCTTTTTTATTTTAAATTAGTTGCATTTTTTGCAAACTGTGCACCAAAGTTTGCAGATGAACTAACACTTCTAAAATTAAAACCTGGACTTATTGAAAGACCCGTTCGCGGGTTTTCCCCTTGAATATTAAATATTATTGTATACAATTATTTAGCCAATGCTATCAACATTATTATTCTGTCAACAGGTTTTAAGTATAACCTATTATGGAAGTCCTATCTTACGGATAACTCCGTGTGAAATTATTGCTGAAATATATATAATATATATATGAATAAATTATAGGGCATAGCGTTAACTTATTGAAATAATATATTTTTGACGAGAAATGTCCGCTGAGTGTCTCGTCCTATATATAATAAAAAAAACTTGAGAGGTGTCAAGGGACACCCGGATGGAACGAAGTTCCTTTCGATTAATTAGTGAAGGAATTGTAATAATTTATTTTTTTAAGTTATAATAACATTAAATTAAATAATATTATATTAAATCACGTTTAAAGTGGGTTAAACAACTAAAATTTTATAATTTTTAGCCGCACAGCTTACAATAGCTTACTATAGCAAAAAGTGTCGTGACAACTTTTCGTAAGAATTTTTTCCGTCTAGCCCCCATTCACGAAGCGCGATAAGGAACTTCGTTCCAATAATATTTCACAATTTTCACGCAAACATCATCCGACTCTTCATTTACAGCCATGTTTCAAAAATAAATCTTCTCTTAATCAAAGAATACGAAAACCAAGTTAGCTCCCAACAACATAATGTTGGAGTCGGCGCGGCGTCTAATCTAACTAGATGCAGCAGAAAAGCAGTGTTTTAATAAATTGATGGGTTCCCATTGGTTAAACGAAAAAGAAAAGAAAAGAAAAATATTAAATGAAAAAAAAAATTTTTTTTTGGTTAGGTGGTTGTCAGATTTTAGAGATGCGTACTACCCGTATTGAGTCTCGAAGAGCTACTGTAGCCGAGATTAAATAATATAATAGGTAATTCTAAAAATGCCTTTAACCAATGATATTATAAGTAAAAGGTGTAGATAGGTTATAAGCGCTCAGCAAGCGACACGTTAAAATGTGGCTAATTAGCCACACTTGACCTCAGTGTCGCGACACGCCGTCATCGTACGCATGCGTGGGTTAGTGTGCCGTTTTTGAAGATCGTATGTTGTTTAGGTAACCTATCAACACCTTTTTACTTATAATATCATTGCCTTCAACAATGTTGAAAATAACTCGTAATGGACAATATCATTTTAATAGACGATATCAATCTTAAATGATATGATTAACATTATGTTATAAACTTTAATAGCCGCCTTGAGACATAAATATGTTGCATGCAAGAATACCTTCAGTCATTTTGTTCATTTATGTTGATATTCATACACTGTGACTATTATCGACTTCTGGAGAAATGGCTGGATAGCTTTTTATTAGCAGAGATAAATCAACTGCAATATTTCCTACTTGATTAGTTACTTATTAATTTATTATTAATTGTTAAGTATGCATGGTAAGTAGGTACAGAGGAAGTTTTTTTCTTCTAGAGTAACAACTTGTCTATTGTACAGACGCCAGCACATCAAGTTACCCAAATGTGTCAAATTTCTTTGATCGTTTTTCAACTTTGTGTCAAACAGAATAAGGTTCATATTCAATTGGGAAAATTTGACATATTTGGGTAACTTGATGTGCTAGCGTCTGTACCTTTGTCCCTCTTACATGAAGGCTATTGAATATCTTTCTGTCCCATTTTTGTATAGGTAACCTACCTGTACAAAAATGGGACAGAAAGATATAAAATTGATTTAAAATTGAAACAGGCTTATAATCTTTTAAAATTAGGTTACACGGTATTTATTAATAAACCGATAAACACTGTGTGCGAGTCCGACTCGCGCACAAAGGGTTCTGTACCATCGTATATTAAATTTAAAAATACAACAATAGTTAAATTCGAGCAAAAATTAATTCTGTATTCAATTATTTTTATTATTTGTTGTAATAACTGCCTACAAGACATTACATTACTCTGTGAACATTGTTTTATGAGATAGGTACAGAATGTCGACAGACATACCACAGGCGAACAGCGGAATCCTAGTAAAGGGTCCCGTTAACACACAATAGGTACGGGTTCCCTAATGATTGAATGATCAGTAGTAAATGAAATAATATTATATCTGTTATTAGATCCTTTCAAATACTTTTACATGTCATTTTTTCGCCGGCATTTCCCAAATGACTGATCCCTGAGAAATAATGCCGAAAGAAACTCAGAGATCCAGACAAAATTTCTATTCATAATTATATTATTTGAGTCTAATGATGCTGGGCAAAGTCTGGTAAAGCCTTCTTAAAAAAGAATCAATTCAGCTTTGAGTTGACCTGTCTCGACAGACGGCATGCGTGCTTCATTCATCGTGTAACTCAAATCTATTGGTACTCATGTACTGTGATTCTAAATCTAGTTAAATTATCCTATTGTAAGCAGACTTGGTGGTCTTCCTTATAAATTTTCAGCTGTCAAAACCATCTACAATTTCTCTGTTTTAATAAAATACTGTATAAGCCGTCGCTCGCTCAAAATACCCCAACGGATACTGGTGTGACTGGTGTTAATGATTTTCCTCATTTTTATGTAAATTGGTAAAAAATATGGCATAAATTACATTTGGTTGTTTTTTTACAAAGTTTGCGATCAAGGAAGTATTGAGTATTTAATCAAAGATTACCTTGTGTAAAGTGTTATGTCTCTTATCTTATATTATATTATATTTTAGTGTACCTTTTTGATTTTAAACTCTCATAATCTTTATGAAGCATTTCTATGTTATCTGTGGGACTTAGCTACTTTTTTATACTTACATTTATATATCTAAACTCAATGGTAGTTTGTTATCACTATAAACAAACATGTCTCTATTTATTTTAATTACATAAGATTATATTACAGGAGTTAGTAATTAACAGCAGTCATAATGGAATTGTAACGAATTGACTTAATTACTTATTATGCACATGAACAAATATAATGCCTTGAGACTTGGATATTTTATGACTGTGTGACTATGTGAAACGTGTTAAAAGCCACGATCGCGTGAAGATAAAATAGAAAAGCGATAACGCACCAAAGTATTAATAAAAAACGTTGTTATTCAACCATGATTTTCTTAAAAATATGGTTGCGAGCTTGGGCACGTAATAACTCATACTTATAAGCTGTTCAACTTCAGAGATCTGACAAGGAAAAGTCAGTTAAAAAATTGCCAAAAGTCAAAAGTATTTTAAATTCAGTACCTAGCCAACTTAAATTAAGTACAATTCTAAGTTGTCCTTATTTTATTATCCAAAATATAAGAAAATATCCAGTGAATCATGATAAATAAACATTAAAATGTATTTAGTCAATTGAAACTTTCCTGTATGCAGCTAAAGTGAACTGCACAAGTTTGCTATGTAATAACGACCCAGGCAAGACATCGCTAATAATGTACCTAACAGTAAATAAATTGTCATTTGAACAATTGCTCAATTAAACTCTACCATTCATTACACTTTGATTCATAAATGTTTAGTTCATTCAGATGTACTATTGTGAGTGCATTTTAAATAAAACACAGCGCTTCCATGGGGTAGTAAATTAATTATTATAAACATAAAATGTATTAAACTATACAAACCAGGACGAACCGAAGAGTTGGTAGTACTCCCTCAGCTCGCCAGTTATGTAAAACTCCCATGTAACAAGGAGTACCTTACCTAGATTAAATGTAGATATTATAAAATAAAATTTAATAGATTAATAGTAGGTATTGGTACCTTTTTTACCTATTTATAATTTAAAAATATCTAACCAAATCTTGAAATATGTTTTTAAAATCTTGAAACATATTTTAAGTACTTACCTGACTAAAATTTTAATAATTTACTTATGCGCTCTTCCTCTTTTTTCCAACAAACAATGCTTGGGCCTGACAGGATGTTGGGTCCTTTTGATACCTACAGGAATTTTATGAAACACCTACGGTTACGTGTTAACATTACGGTATAAAATTAAGTACCGATTTATTGAGTATAAGAGACGAGCCCATTTAGAATCGAGCTCATATCCTCCAGGTGATCCCGTATCAGCTGTTGCGCTTGCGTTTTGATAAAGCAATCACCTAACAAGCTATGTTATAAATTACAGCTATAACGAAGAGTAAAGATTCTAAAGAGAAACTAGAAGACTTAGAAATGATGACTGCGCTGAACCGGCGGCCGTCCAACAACACTAGTGTGGTGACCATGGACCCGCAGCAGCCGGGCGACTTTGCTGACTGCATCAGCAACCAGCACACTGCACAGCGGCGCAGAGGCCACCACCACTCGCACCACTCACTGGTCCGTTACTATTATAAGACTATTCCATTATAATCATAACATCACAATCATATTTCTCCATGGGGAAGAAAAACGTAACCAGTACTTACTCATATTTCTCGCGTATACACAGAAAAATCTGAGTCCGCATCAAAGTTACGACTAATAAAAGGCGCGACAAATGTTAAGGCGACAGTACGATATGCAATGCAACAGTAAATCAGATCGATCGAAAATACGATGCAAAATATGGTTAGTAAAATACCATATTTTGCATTAACATTTTTTTACAACTTTGCCGGTTTACGGTCTCTGGTTAAATAGCTTATGCCATAGTAAACATAATTATTAAAAGCCAGTGTGCGCGATAACAAGGCAGACAGCTCAGGGTGCGCCGGAATTAATAAAACCAGTCGAGTGCGGGTCACACGTTGCAGGGTTCAGTAGTCGGATGCATATTAATACACGCACAGCGTTGATTTTAGCGCTCAGATAATGAAGTTAGTATTTCATAGTATTTTTCAAAGGAACGGTTAAAAGCAAAGTTATTATATGTGCTTTTATATTGGCCTAAAGAAAGTCGTCATCCCCCACTAGTACTAGTACTCCCCTTGCATATTTTTTCTTTGTAATTTACTGTGCGGTACAAAAATTGGACCTTTCTTAAAATTTTATTGATATAGTGCAGATCTGATAGTCTCCGATCTGAATGTTTGTGATCATTTTTGTTACGTGCGGACGGACAGACGGGCTGACCGAGACTAGAATCGGAACACTTACAACATAAGGGATCCATTTTTGCCATTTGATTATGGTGGACTAACAGTAATCTAATTTTCGCGACTCACAAAGGTTATCTAATTTAAGTGCACCCCAATTTTTATGATTATTTATGCATCTGCTTTGCATTATGCAAAACTTGGACTTGTCTAGTGTTTTTTAACTGTTTTAAACCAACGACCTAGGATAATATTCTAAAATATGGTACCTAACTAAAAAACATTGATATATTCAATGCTAACAAATTTGTAGACACAATTAAATTACCTTTTGTTCGCGAAAGCCGGCTTCCGCTCGAGGCATGATAAATTAAGTTAAAGTTAAAATAAATTAAACAAATGAAATAAGTTATAAAGGAATGCTACTTATAGAGACTCGGTTGTTACGGATACGATGGAAGAAGGCAGTTCGTGCGACTGCGGGGTATGCTTGTATTGCGCCCTTACTCAACTGTGTAGATAAACCAAGCTAAAGATTCCGAAGTATTTCATATTTTTAGAATCTTTTATTTGAGGTCTCACGAAATAAAACGATTAGGTAGTATAAAATATAACTCGCGATCAGTGATCTTTCGAACCTCTTCTTATTAATAACTAGTTATATGCACGTTATAGTTCACTGTGTTCATCTTAACCTTCTTATTTAAAGGCACGTTTATTTAATTTATTTTCATTGAAAGGATTATCGAGAGAACGGAGGAATGTTCAAAGTTACTTACAAACACATTCGTTTTCCTTAATGGACTCACAATAACTCCAAGTTGTATTTATTTAGCAGTGCATTGACACTACTTGAGACCTTGTGTTAATAAAAGTTATTCGTAAAATGTTCAACCATTTAGGGGAGGCCGATTATGTTTTCCTTATTGATGTATAAATTAAGGGTCTATTTGACAAAATTTTAGTTTTTAGTCCCTCGTCTAGATTGCAAGAAAATATTCATTATGACACGTCACTAGCCAGTACAGTTTATGCTAGCTAATGATGTTACAAGCCCCCACTCCTCAACTATAATGCGCTTAATATAAGCAGTTTTACATCAATTTGAAAAAGAAAAAATATGTGTCGAATATTTTCTTGTTATCTAGATGAGGGACTAAAATTTTGTCAAATAGCCTTATTGATGACCGATTTCATGTCGTTTTAAACGCGACACTCAAATGAATACATTTAGTGAAGTTTGATAGATTTTAATCAGCGCATACCTACATTGTGTTAGTAACGCTAAGCTCTTCAATTAGTACAGGAACCTTCAGATAGCAAGGTCAGGGGCTCGAGTCTGCTATTGCAATCGTGTCTCAATGACCGGCCATTGATCGAATATTTGACACTTTGACATTTTTTATGTATGAGAAATGTGTCATAAGTTTGACGTTATACGTCAAAAGTTGATCATTGACCGGTCATTGAGACACGATTGCAATAGCAGACTCGGCCCTCTGTTCGTGTGATACATAGCTAGATTTTTACTCAAGAGTCGAAACTGTAGGTACCTACATAATAATAAATATACGACCAACATTTTTAAACTCGTTTGGCCAATTAATTGGCGCTTCAGAACGCCAATAAATTCGATAACACATTTTGAATATGTGATGCCTGCTTGGGTACCTTCTATTGGAATTTAAAAAATGTATTTTTATGTTAGTTATAAAAAAGAATTTGGATAGATATATCTGTCTAATGGCACACTATGACCACGTTGTTAGAAATTGGCCTGATCTTTGTATTATTCTTACTGCTTATCAGATTGAACTAAATACCTGGAGCTGATATTATAATAATAATAGTTTAGGTTTTACCCTGCAAGGCAGCTTGTGGCGAGCTGTTGGGCGGTAGCGACCCCACGGACCTGATCTCCCGGGAGATGTCTTGTTCCTTATGTCTGGCTTGCCTTAATTGACTGGCCAGAGTGAATTCTGACGAGGAACGGAGCTCCCACCTCTCTCTTGCCTTAGTTGGCCGGCCTGTGTGGAGATTCGCAAGGGCAAACGTGCTCGGAGGAAGGAAGCATTCCAGTAAGGTGGCAGGGATCTTGACCATACTTCCGGGATTGTCCGCTACGTCACTATGTGCTAGCGGCCGTTTTAGAGGGCCCATTATTGAGTGTGTAAGTCCACCCCCTGCCATTTAATCCGTGTATATGTATACACCACTAATTTTTAATTAGTACAAATACGTAAGTCTTCTCATTGTATTTGTAAAGTATCAATCTATATAAATAATAATAATAATATTTATGCTCTGCGCACACTTTGAATCTTCGGTCCACTAACAATCGTCTTCTACGATGTCCTTCTCACCGCTCTGGTTTTGTTCAATCTTCCTTCTTTGTCCAGGCGGTTTTCCTTTGGAATGCGCTCCCTCTGAACATCAGGATGGCAACCAGCCGGTTCACATTCAAATTAAAAGTTCGTGAACATCTTCATAAGATGTTGGCAGGTTCATCACAGAGTTGATTGATTCTCAGACTAGTTTTTCTCTATCAACGTATTTTTATCTCTCTTGACTACCTATTATTTTGTTATAAGTATGTATGTATTTGTGTATTTATTTTTATGTGTAACTTTTTATTCTTTTTTGTCCTTAATTCTTTACCCTGTTGCACCTACCATGTTCTGTCTCTGCACCACCTTAAGGTAGACTGGTAGAAAATGCCTAAGGCATTAAGTCCGCCTTTGTACAGTTTTTTTTACTTGTGCATAAAGTTTTAATAAATAAATAAATAAATAAAAATGTTATGTTGGTTTGTGTACGCTTCAAAAACCAAAAAGTTCTGCACCGATCGAGCTGAAATTTTAGCATGATATATAATCCGCATCAAGGATTGTTTTTATCTATTTTTTTTTTAACCATTCAATCACAATGTGCCACAGCGAAGCGTGGCAGGGTACAGCTAGTTAATAATATTTATAAACAGCAAAGTTATTAGCGTTTGTTTATATCCCAAAAAGTCACTCAATTTATGGAAATATTGTACAGGCTATTCATGATATACTTAGTAGTAATCATTAATCGTCATCTCTCGCTCACGTTCGCGTGATCTCGCTCAAGAATGCCCCGCTTCCAACAGCTGTTTTCGTTATTTAAGTTTAACTAAATAGGTAGTGACATAATTAAAAATTGAACTTCGTTTTTTTTACTTTTGATTACGCGAATATGATCAGTAACAGTTTTTTGGTACTAATTAAAAAATAGGGGTGTACCTATAGAACATTGGTCCGCTGGGGCCGTAGTCCTTCATAGCTCCAGGTATCCAGTTCATCTTAGCCAGCCTAGCCCATAGTCCAGTACTTTTATTACCATAGTCTGCAATTCTCTTACACCAGTCGTAGGATTTCTTGGGTGCACTAAGACTTGTCTAGTGTCATTTCATTAAAGATGACAACGGGCCTCTGCGAGTTGGCTTCGGCTCCTCGTACGACTTCCAAAAGTCCGGAACCAGAGGGTTCCGAGAAATAAAACCGAATATAAATAATAATAGTTCAATATTTTATTTAGGGCACATAGACATTTTGCGGTACATAAATGATACAGGGCATGTAAATGAGGAAATAAATTGTTGGCACCATAAAGGTTCGTCTGGCTGTTTACTATGGAGTACTAGTGCCTACAGTAATATATTATTTAGTTTTTGGAAATGAATGTTGGGCTTGGCAAAAGAGAAAAATTAACACTATATTTGTGGTGTAGTTCTATAAATGATCGATTGGAGAATGATGTGATGAAGTAACGTTTTGGTTTGAAAGATAATGTAATGACAAAAATTTAAAAGAGTTTGGTTGCTTATAGGGTCTGATCACGTTTAAAGAATGGATGAAGGGGCCCAAAAGAAGGCATTTATAAAATGCCATATCCTTATTATGTGCATACACAGACCTCATTGGTGATGTTATTCAGAAAGGTTATGTGCATAGTACCAACTCGTACCAGAGGCCTTTGTAACCAAATATATGAAGCAAAAGTAAACGGATCAAAGTATGTAATAATCGAAGCAATGTAGTTTCTGCCTACCCTCATGTGAAAAATGCGTGAATTTGTGTATGTACGTATTATGAAGGATGTACATACATATAAACTGATGGTTAAAACGTTCTCCTAGCTAGATAACGGAGTTATCTGCTGTATTAAAGAAACAACAAACGATGTTTTCTTTATTATTATTTTATTTTTAGTCAGTTTTAGTGTAGGTTCATTCTTAATTAATAGTAGTTAGATTTATTATGTCGTTTTAATTCTATCTTTTGTTAATAATAGAAATTTTATATTCTTGTAATTAGCAGCTCAGTACTTGTTAAAGTCATCATTACATTTCTTCCAGTTAAATTATCCGATAAAATTACTATTCTAGAAATTATGATATTTGATGTACAGACGCCAGCACATCAACCTACCCCAATGTGTCAAATTTCTTTGATAGGTTTTCAACTTTATTTCTAAACACAATAAGGTTCATGTTCAATTGGGAAAATTTTACATTTTGGGGTAGGTTGATGTGCTGGTGTCTGTATAAATAATATTAGTTTTGCTTCAAGACAAATTTAGTACATTGAATACATAATTTCTATAAGTGCACTTAAAATGGTCTGGAATGGTTCATGTGTAAGATGTTAGTAGACATTACATTCCTTAAAATTATCGAACATTTACCTGGTTAACAAACGACGTGGCTAGATTAGTGTTCTTATAATACCATTGCGACATTATTTAAATAAAAAAATAAAGTTGCGATTGATAATGAGGAAATTAATATGTATCTTTGTATTTGAAGAAAATTAAAACGTTAAAGTAACATATTAAACACTCTGGGTAAAACTTTGCAATTCTATCCATTTAGCAAAATTGTTGAAATGCTGTAACTACTAGTTACTTAAACATTTTAGTTAGAATGACCTCCTTCGAAATGCACAATACAGTTTTATAAGGGGCCGTTTAACTACAAATGTGGATGATGCACTGCTTAAAAACATATTTAACGGATTGGATAAAAACTCGCAAAATGCAAGAGAATATTTCTGTGAACTCTTAAGCTTTCGATCGTGTTCACCATGATACGAATCTGCCTTAATTATATTATTATGTTGTCTAAATCAAAACTCTTTATGTAATAAATTCTTATTAACGTATGTAAATAGGTGTAGATACATAGAATCTGTAGATATTAATGGTGACAAATATTTCAGAGTACCAGTACAGTTAGGTAACACAAGGTTCGATACTAGGTCCATTCTTATTCTATGTATTTAAATGCCTAACCATCCAATTCAAAAGGTATCTGTGGAGTAGTACTATTTACAAATGATACCTTTCCTGAAAGTAGATAGCTATAGACAATATTTTTAACAAGTAAACAGTAGTAACAGTACACTTGCATTAGGTAGATGTTATAATTATTTCCAGAGCGTTATGTCGTACGTTCTATTCTGCTGTGGGTAAAAATTACGAGCAATATGGCCTGCTAAGCTCCAAAGTTCCTTTACGAGAATTCCAAAACATTCAAGGGGGTGTCTTGAACTATAAGATTCTATTTTAACAAGATTTTGGTACAATAAAGTATATGTAAATAAATAAGTTAGGAATAATCGACTACTGAGGCGGTTGAGAATCATATAAAATCAAAACATAACGACATAATTTTTTCGTGAATTTAGTTGCATTGAATATTTATCTGACAGTTTTATTTCTTATTGTCATAAAATATTATTGTTAATTTCAGAAAGTTGGTGAGAATGGTGAAGGTGACCGCCGTGACAGCTTGACGAGGTCACTAGAAGCGCGGGCATCACAGTGGAAGCGTATAATGCTTCTTGTAGTAGCGATCACCGTGCATAATATCCCTGAGGGGCTCGCCGTCGGCGTGTCGTTCGGCGCCGCCGGCTCATCCGACGACGCGTCCTTTCACACTGCCAGGTGAGTCGCCTACTATGACGTCATTCACAAAACTAGACAAATAATAAACTAAAACAAGTACAGTAGCTTTCGAGGTCAGCTTCGTAGTTTTTTAACAACGCCATCTAGCTACAAAGTTTGGTAGTATCTTCGACCGGACCTGTTTCACAATCAAATATGAACTTACATTACTGCCATCTAGCGGGATCTATGGTTACTTCTAACTCCTAGTAGGCAATTGTGGTAGAGTGTGTTATCATCATTCGTAGAACACTTTTCAAGGAATAAGTAAAGATGGCGCTATCGGTAGCAAATTATACAGATTAAGATAGATTAAAGCTAATTTCGATAAGAGGTCAAAAGTTTCAATAATGACATTTTATTTCTCATTTTGATCGTGACTAGATGTCATAAGTACTCATAAGATTTATAGAATTCCTATATCAAGTATAGAGGATCGTAGTGGTACTAAATCATCGTTTCTTAAAAATCTATCGTGTTGTGTAACTGTTCTTTCGAACGCAATTTCGTAGTCATGACACTTCAAATTCAGTACTTCTCAGGAATTATGTTTATTTAATGGCGGATATTGTGAGCATTGTTAATTCGGCAAGCAAATTTTCTATAAATACTTAAATAGGATAAGTGCCTACGGAAATTTGTTGTCCGCCATTTTGTTACGTCAGAAGAAGGAACGCGAGGCACCGTTGCGGCGGCGGCTGCGCAGGCATTTCATTGATAAGTTGCGGGCGCGAGCGGGATGCAGCTAGCCGTCTACGGCTGCACTATGGCTTGTGCATCGGACCCGCTAGCCGAGGTTAACAATAGCTGCTTACTTGAATCTCATTTATATCGACATTTGAACATATTAAGTATCCCGTCCGATGGGTGCTTACATTAGTTATGTTTGTCACCGATCCGTTTTTAGTTTTAACAAACTATAAATAAACGAATAATTTCGTTTAAGAAAAGCACCGTCGAGAATTGTCTCGTCTCATCGAATGTTTGGCATGAGTCGTCACACGCCTACTTGCCTTTTGGCATGGGGATTGCGATATAGATTAGAGTTCATTTTGCCAATTCATTATGAAACATTTAGTGCTTTGTTTCGTCTAACGTCGAGTCAACTTTTTGTGAAATATGTTTGTTAACCGTTTAGAAATGCGATTTGTTACTTTCATTTTTGCTCTCAAGCGTGTTGGCGGGTTTCTGGAGATGACTAGCTGCCTACAATCCGGCGAGCATGGAGATGGAGTCGGCTGTGGTTTATCGGCAAAGGTAGCTAGAGGGCGGCAAAGAGTCGTATTGGCAACGTCGTTTCATTTGTAGTTGCGACGAGTGGAGCCAAATCGCGTGGCCGCGGGGGCATCGACCGGCGCGCCGGCGCAGACGTTGCCGTCACCGCCGCCGAAACCGCCCGATGAAACTATTTCACTGAAAAATCCGCCGGCGCGCGCCGTATCATTGAAGTCAACCTTGGCGATTTGTCGCGTCGTCTATACTGTCGCGTGGGTGCCTCCCGAGCATATTCATAACTGTTAAATATTGGCACCTCTCACTAATGTACGCGACGTTACCGATCTTTTCGAAAGATTCCAACTAATCTCATTTGTTACAGTTTCCCAGAATGTTTTCGAAATTCCCCGTTTTTGTGTCTATTTCTAGCTCGGTTACTATCTTGTCGAGACGTCTTTATCATCACAATAACACGTAGTACCCACAAATCTATAACCACTGCGTGATTCAGTAGACATCTATTTAGAAGTTAAGTACCTATTAAGATGTTGAATCACAGACCTGATAGTCACACGGATCTACATACCATGGTTTTCAACTTGATTCTTTGATGCTAGCTTCTGTGAAGCTTTCTATGAATGAAACATTTTCTTTGTGATCGGATTAATACCTACTTTACCTTTCACATTGTTATGTTATATAAATACAAACAATTGTTTACCTTATTTATAAAATTGGGTAAGATTTCAATATTTGAATAAATCTCGAGTTTATAGAATAAACATAATTATGTGACCATCCTCCATGATAATATCAAAAAAACTATTTAAAAAATTTCCCTGATTAAAAATACAAGTCAATACATGACCTGATTAAAACACGCAGAAATGCAAAAGAATGAATTTTGAAAAGCTGTAGATTTCGCGATAGTGTTTTGTGAGAGCCGACGGACGCAGCGGGTAGGTTCGGTCGCTGGGTGTAGTGCCGCCGCGCCGCAGCCGGGCCGCTCCGCGTAATGGCAGGTAACGAGGCTACGAGATAGCACTCGGCGTTTCCTTTGTTCCCGCTTGTTATGCAGATCGCCCTCCCGCTTATTACACTCATAATTGCACCTTCTTTAACGAGCTAACGTTTGTTTAATTATTTTTGTAGCTCAAAGAGCCCTGCATAAATTTGCAACGTCAATGAACTTTCTTCTCTTCTCTTTTCATTAATGGGGAAGAAGATGCAAAGCTGTGAATAGGTGGCGCTGCTTGCCATTTAACTCATAATTTCGCACTTCTGTATTGTCGATGGTTTTCGAGTTTTCCTTAATTTTTGCTAACAGAATTCTCCATGATATATTTTTAAACGGCTTCCACTGTACCTATCTCAGTTTAAAGCTAAGGACACCGATCAGGCGGACTATTTTCTTCTTATCGATTTTATCAGAGTACCAAATTTAATAAATTACTTATTAACGTCTATTACTATCGTTTTTATAATGTACATACTAGCTACACATTAACTTTATTACTGACTGTGCCCTCCGGATTCACCCCCTTAAATGCGTGACGATAACGCTATGATATAGCCTGTAACGTATCTTAATAATTGGTCTGTAAAATGCAGCAAGAGTTTTTCTAATCCGACTAGCAGTTCCAAATACTAGCGCACAAAAAAGCTAACTAATTCTTCAGCTTATTTCAATAAACATATATCCGTAGCAAATGTTGTCGTAGATTTCATCCCCATTGCAATCTAGGTACTGTAACTTGAATAGTCAGCATTCAGGTACCAAGCCCCAAAGTTAAAGTATGAGAAAGGCAGATAAAAGCCACCCAATTAGATAGGTAAGTGCTAAGTCTCAGTATCATAATTATTATTAACCACCGGAACAACCATTTCGGTCCGTGTATATTAAAATGCTACTCATGCTCCGATTTAAAAAATTATACGTTATCCATCACTTCATATTTTTCATAAATAATCCGTATGAAAACTCGGAACGGTCGTTCATTACGATGGCAAGCGATAAGGCGGTGGATTTAACACCGTAGTTGGTGTGGGTAATCACGTATAGGTATTCGGGCGCAGTGTGCCCGGAGGAGCGCGGAGGACGCGACGGGCGCGGGAGGTGGTGGCGCCCGCGCATAATGGGAGTCGGCAACCGCTTTGTATCCGCCGCTGTTATTATGCAGATTAACACCGCCGGGAATTTGTTCAAATATCGTAACAAGCGCTCTCCTCCCGGCGCCGGCGCCGCTCGCACTGCCGTAATTTACGATTCAAGCCTCGGGAATGTGTCGGCGTTCGCTCCTTCCATGTACGCAGAGCCGTTTTGTCGATTTTATATTACCTCCTCCTTGCCAGAAAACGCCTTAACACGCATCATATCTGATTATGGTTTATTTTAATTTTTACCTTTCGGCGATTAAAATTCTTTTTTTAATAAACGACAAACTTGTGTTAGAGCAAGTAGATGTAAGCATGACATGGCAGTTCTACTGGCTGTTGTTTGTAATTGTAGAAATAGCTTTAATTATTTATTGATTTCATGATCAAACTTGTTACTATATAAAAGTTTTTCAGATTCAGACGAAAGCAGAATTAGCAAAGCCACAAAATTTTACATCGTTACATAAGTCGTAATAAAACACCCTTACTGCTTATTCATATCTGTAGCCTCGAATTGATAATTCGGCTAACCTAAAAATAATGCTGAAATGCTAAAAAACCAATTCCAAATACCGGTCTGTACCTAGCCATCGCGTGTCATAAAAGAGAGCTTTTCTATAACTTTGAAAGGAATCTGAAAGTTGTGATTAAAGTTTACAAAGTCCATAAATAATGTTTGGCGCGGCGGGCGGGCGCTGGGGGGTGACGCGGGGGGAGCGGCCGCATTCCTGCGAAGCCTCCGACCCACCGCCCTGTGCTCACGTCCCAGCTTCTGCCGAGTACCGCTTTCCCTATAGGTACCCAATGCTATCTAAGCTCTTACATCCTTCATAACTACCTCTTATGTTGAACCCTAATGTAACCGGTGTTACACTGAAAAGTTGCGATCTTTTTACCTTACTCTTTCAAAAGCTCAGCATGGTATCGATACGTTTTACTACAGTTTATGTAGATATTTTATTGACAGTGCGCCACAAGGACTTAGAGACTGCATGGATATCAATAGTCATGTGTGTCGGATTTCGGTGTGATGTGATCGATCTAGAGGGGGACTGTACTTGTACCCAAATGAGTAAACTCGTTAAACGCTTTTGTCTTGCGGGCATAACTTTTCGCTATACCTTAGGTTACCCTCTTTAAGATGCCTTCTTCAATAGACTGGTAGGTAAAGTCACTCAGATGATGATCTCTAAATAATATGTCTTCTTTAAATTCTTATCAAACATGTTCACTTTATCAAAAATACTATAACTAAACAGTTGTCCAGTTAACAATTCTCTGGTCTTGGTAGAAGTTTTAACTCAAACTCGTTATGCATGTGACCATGCAGCTTGAGTTTTCGCAGAAACTTTAGCAGTGTTATACGATTTCGCGGTACTGCAATGACGTTTCATTTACCCACGTTATACATAAGTACCTACTTATTTGTCTATAAACCCGATTCATTCGCGAATTGAGGAAAAAGGCTGTAGCAACAGGAAAGCTTGAAAACTTAAAAACCTTTGAATAATATTTACCTGAGTATTAATTCTTTAATCAGGGATCGATTATGACTGTCTCTCTTACTTTGTCACTTAAACTTGTTTCAAACTTATCCTTTTACGTCTAGGCACGTTCTACATGTGTATCTCTATCTACACGTAAGTACCTCTGGTATAAAAGGAGCATGCATCAATATTTGGCATGCTTATATCATCGCATTGTTTGCATTATTTGTCATTAGTCATTACCGTCTGCACTTTTGCCGCAAAAAGTTGATCATTTGCGCGTGGGACTCAGTATGCAAATCTAACAGAATGACACCTATCTTTTGCGTGTCATTCGCATATAGGTATCTAGATTGACGAAAATAAATGATAGATATTACTGCTATTGCATATGCTTTAGATCTCCTTCTTCTAATATATAGGGTGACTGGTAATTAGTGACCGATACTTAAACACGTGATTGTATTCTATCTATATTAAATTCTCGTGTCCCAGTGTTAGTTACAAAACTCTTCCGAAACGGCTTGACCGATCCATATGAAATTTCGTGGGTATATTCAGTAGGTCTGAGAATAGGACGTTATCTTTTTTTTTTACTAAATAAAGGCGGAACGAATTTTGCCGGGCAGCTTGTATTTAAATAATAAAAGTTGTTTGCAAAATCAATGGTGCATTTCGTTGTCGATCAAGAAATTAGTACAAATTCCATTTAAGCTGAAGATCGAGTGGCATGTTAAAGTAAAATCATTCAAACTTTCGCATTTGGTATAAGTGGGATAATGATGTGATTTGATAAAGACACGGCATTTTCGTCGAATCAGCGCTCGTTCCGGTGAAATGTGCGAAGGCATAGGGTGACAGGGCCGCATTGGTTGAGCGTTGCGCGGAGGCAACAGGGCCGGACTCGTTGAGAACGTTGCACTTGTTTTACGCACGCGCGCTCTGTGTGGTGCATGACCCCATTGGAATGTACCACGTGCACTAGCCAATGGAATGCGCAACTGTTTGCTTTTTCATTTTTTCTTTACCGCCACAAACAATACCTTTTCATACTATTTCATAACGAATTCTTTACTAACGCGATACTTTCTAAAACACTGTTCGCCTGTACGTATTGACATTTTTAGCTTTGTTTGAAATGTGCTTTCGAGAAAGGTGACTTCGGTAAGTCTGGGTATAAATATAGTATGCATTTTGAATATTTAATAGTCAATGAAGATAGCAAGTCAAATTCAAAATACGTGTAAACTTAATACCTACATTCTATCAATTTAAATTCTTTTCGCAACATTTAGATCCTAAACGGATAGTTAAACTAACCTACCGTAGAATCTCAGGCATCTGCTATTAGAATTATTTTGATCGGTCTCGGTTTGTTTCGACTTGCAGTTAAAATATTTCGTCTTGTTAAATTGGCGCTCTTTATGGCTGCGCCAAGAATTCACCGTAAAATTGTGATCTGTAACACAATTTCCGAAACAACGGGCCAATCGTAATGCACGTTCATCGTCGATATGCAACGTCAATTTAACTGAAAACCTTTTAACTCTATCTGTTTCTATCTACTCAAGTACAGCTTCCAGGTAAACTAGAAACGCAACTAAATGCATTTACATTACATTGTATCGTCAATAGGTAACTTATGTACCTACCTAGTATAATACCTATATTTATAATAATAGCTACTAATACTCAAGTTACTTATTATTCCCTGTATGTTATCCCAAAATAGAGGAGTTCAGTAAACGCGAGCCAATCGTAAAGTGTACGATATAAAGGCGGAAGTGTGTCTGAGACGTCGGAAAGCGCCTCACCGGAAGATGCGCCCGCGCCGATGATGCTCTATATGAGCTTTTACGATTTCCTGCCCGCCGCGCGCGCCGGACATTCAGCTCCTCAACTAAAACGGCTCGCTCAATCACCGACGGCTGATAGTTTTTTTTTTTTTAAACGTTTAGTCGTCCGACTAACTTAGCGCTTATAGTAATTAGAATCATGGAAAAGAAAGATGCGGAAAACGATATATAAAAAGTCTGTTAAGAAAATCTTATTAAAAAATCCTACCTAACTAAACCTAAACCTAGTTGTAATTTTCGTAGAAAACGAACTTTTCGGAAAACCAATAATAGTAGGTAGGTAGGTATACCGCGTGTGAACATTGCAGAAACTCCTACCTATGTATGTAAACAGATGTGCGAATTGTATTTATTTAATTTGTGAATTGTTATTTACTTTAGTTAGTGCAGCGACTACTTATATGTTGATCATGAGTTACATAAATTCATTGCAGTTTCTTACACGGCATTGTTTAACTGAATCAATTAGTGTGTGGCGTGCGCGCCGCCAGCGCCACACGTCAAGCACGCACGCGCATGCGTTATGTGCCCGCGCCCGCGTCACACCACAATCTAATTGCCTATTAAACACACCGCTAACAAACAATTTATACTGTTGCACTTCAAACATGACTTTTAGCAAACACTTATTTATTTTTATATCTTCACTCCTATTATGATATTCAACAATTCAAAATCAAATAAAAAGGGCGCGCCTTCCGAGCAAGCCAAACAGTAGGTGCCTAATCAACAAGACAAGTCAGGGCAACTAAATGTCGCATTCGAAACAGCAACTGTAACAGCAACTATTTTTTTAAATCAATAACAGCCGGTTCTTCATTACATGTAATGTAGCCAGAGTACTGTCATAAAGTAGAAGTAACGCTTAAATGTATTTCCCACAATTTAAACCATGGTATTTACTCTCAATTTCCTGTAAGTATTTGTTTCCAAGCTGTAGATTACGTACAGTAAACTGCACATTAGTGGTAACAAATTGGCATAGGCAGCGCCTTTTCGTCAATAGCAGCAGCAGTGTATCAGTTATGTTTATCAATCGTGGTTCAAGCGTTACAACTGCTGTGCGCTTGTCTGTAGGTACCTACATAATAAAATTCTGTAAATTCCTTTTTGTCATCATGTCACTATTAAATTACTTACCTAGTTATCTTTATGTATAGATGTTTGTCCGGTAAACGTTCAAGTTCATCAGGCAATAAACTGACATGAATCAGACGATAAATGCGTTGTTCAAATATTGGGATTCGGGATATTCAGCAGGAATAACAAGAAAACATAGCGCACATGTTTCCATTCGTAAGAAGAAGAAAGAACTTTTACTTTGTCCAACGTTGATTTGGCGCTACTTGACAGTGATATTGCGGTGCTGCCATGTGTAAAAATAGCTCCTCACGATTTTTAGGGTAATACGACCTTTCTGTATGGCAACCACATTTGACTTTAATTCAAGCTGTTGCTTGAATGAAGAAAAACATTTGCCTTATCAATGGCCAAGTGAAAGTTAAAACTTTTACTGATTACTATAGTTGTCGATGAAGAAACCGGCCGTAAGTAATTATTTACTGCAAATATCCATGACTCATGATTGTTTACCATCTCGAACCGGTTCTCTTCATATGCACAATTTTTCCAAGTATAGTATGAATAAGTTGTGCGATTATTAAGACTTATTGGTGAGTAAATCTACCTATACATTCCAAAATGATGTTGCCGGTTACCTTCTTTGGTGATATGAATGGATGACTCAGTTGGTACATTATACACCTTGTCATCAATATGCTATAACTGCACTGGTTCGGCGCCTCGCCTTATACAGTAGATGAACTAAGTAAATACTAAGTAGGAGTGAAGGGAAAATATTTTGCTTTTACTAATTTTCGACCGTAAAATGACTTCCTACCTAAACCTTTGATGACAAATTATAAGTTTTGTGACTTTCAATTGTGAATTTGTGATAGTTCAAAGTTCAGACGACAGACATGAACTTACTTGTTTATTTAGTTTATGTAAGAAGGGGGGGATTTTTTAAACAAGTATATACGATCCTATTGTAATAATTACTGTTATAGTTTATATAAATAATGATAATTGATATGGTAAAGGTGTAGGCTCAGTCGGTGGCGCCTATCAGCGAGCCCGCGGTTCCACGGACACGCACGTGGGTGTAATGACGTGTCCCATTCATAATTCACCTGTTCAACATGCGAACGATTACCTTCGCGCGATTATCGGTAAAACGCGAGGCTGACTAACGACGGAGGCTCGCGAGGAATGCTGCACCGCCGAAGGAAATCCGCCATGGCGCCTTCGCTCGTACCCACATAATCTGTGTAACTACTTCTAAGATACCTATGCATATTGCTCAGTGATGACATCATATTCGTTAGCATAGGTGATGTGATCGACAAAGGGCTTAAACATGAATATTACGAAATTAGGTTCTGGATTGTTTCAGCTCCACGCTAATGCAAAACGCTACAAAAAGGTCAGAAGGTTTTGCATATTGGGATCACTGAAGACTAGAGCTAAATAGTGCATATCCGATTGTCATCGTTTAAATGCTAATGTTCGGTTGTCTAAAGGACTCGTACACATGCTTCGTATGTAGGTAAACACGAACGCAGACGGTTTATATAATCACACTGACTAGACGGCTATATTTGCGTTACGACTTTTTTAAACTTACGAAAGAAAGCTTTTAATAAATGTGTGAGTATAGTGTCGCGGCATGCACTAGTCTCAATATATTGTAGAGCATTAGTCTTGTCGTCTGAGAGCATTAAAGTATTTATAAATGAGTCTGCACAGAAATAATCCCTGCACTCGTAGGTAACTCGAGTTTTGTTTTGGCGAGACATCGTCGTCTCGTTCACGGACAGGGAGACGAGACGACCTTATTTTTGAATTAGAATGCGGCTGTGTTTACATTTTTCTCCTTATTGTGACATTTTTGGCAACAATCCAGGTTGACATATATAAAATAAACTGTTCGTCGCATACTTGAAAGTGCAATCGACCGACAGTTTGGTCGGCATTTAACTCCTGCAATTCTATAATGATGACTGTTGCACGTTTGGTAATAAAGGATCTAATCCCATCCAAGTAGGTTTCGCTTGCTTATGTACCTACATATCTCATGGCTGCAAATTTTAAGGAATTATACCGAAACCTCAACCAGAAAATGTAGAAATAGGTCTATTGTCACTTCTTTTCGATCTTTGTTCAGATAAGTACCTACCTCGCTTTAAAATTAAATTACTTTGCGTACTAGGTCTCTTAATATTTGGTCAATGAAGGGTGTCTCAATTGAAAGCAAAAGTCTAAACATCTATTAAGACCTTTATAAGCTTTTCACACATCTCTGTGCTTCACCTTCGGAACACTAGTATTTCAAATTACTTTGCAGCTATAACGACTTCTGCGTAGAAGGTACCTTATTGTTTATTATATACTAAGGCACCGTTAAACATTTAACTTATCTGCCAATATTGATTTGAGAGGCGCAAAACGGAAACAGCTTCTTAGAAGAAAGTATCACTGTTCGTTTTGCTCCTATTTTTAGAAGTCTCGCTATTGTATTGTATACCTATGTTTATAGGCGGATGTGACTAAGCGTAACTGTATCGGAGCGACAATACTCTATTCTTGTATTGCTCGTGAAACGTTTCATGTTTCTAGATACGTGGAGTTGCTAAAAATTTCACGTCAGGTACTTTTTGTAACAGTCGGCGTTATGCATACCTACATTCCTGACGCCAGTCTCAATTTCCCATGAATGACTAGATTGGTTTGCTTTGCGTTCTTTTAATGTTAATAGGTATTTAAATTTTTGTTTACGAATGTACTTACCTATTCATGTTGTTGTAAGTAATTGGTTTAAATATTTTTTATATGAACATGTACTTAAACATAATATGCTGATTTTTATAATACCTATTGATACAATAATATTTTTTCTGTTTATTTTCTTTTACTAAAACATAGTAAAACGATATGGTACCGAAGTAAGCCATGATGTAGATAAAGCTAACTATAATTATTGTTGGTCTGCCAACTACTGTTTACGTTACAAACTTTATTGCAAACTAGCAGACGTCACGCGGTTTCACCCGCGTAGTTCCTATTCCCGTGGGATTACAGGGATAAAAAGTAGCCTATGTCATCCGGGAATAGTGTAGCTTTCCACCAGTGCAACAATTTTTAAAATTGGAGTATTAGTTCCAAAGATTATCCCCTACATACAAACTTACAAACAAATTTTACCACTTTATAATATTAGTATAGATATAACGTACTAGTAGACTAGTCCATATAAGCTAGGTGCATTGCGTGCGGTCCGGACACACAAAGAATTAACGGTAAGGCACGGCACCACCTGACTTGACAAACAACCTGTTTTTCTCACAGGAAACCGGCGATCGATCAAATCACACCGCTAGTATGCAAACAGACGCATCGGTAGATACTGCGCCGAAAGGAAATTCTCCTAGTGAGCGACAGGGACAGGGCTATGCCGGGAAACGGGCGCGAGATGGAAGGCAGTAAGTCCGGCATCAAATACGTGCGCGTGCGTCTACGAATTGCGTTCCCATACTGGGTAATGGCGCACGTCGCCTTTCTCGTTCCGTCCAAAGGTCTTGCTGCGACCTCTCGCTCGTGCATAGGGCTTGCAGTCCCGCAACTAATCTGGTCCCGCGGAATTTGCAATGATCATAATATTTTGAACCGCCTAAGTTATTTGCGTTTATGGAGATCTAAGCTAGTCTTACTCGCTCATTGACACACAAGCAGCTTTTTATTGGACTCCGACCCGATGGATGTAGTATTTCGTAGGCCCGACGATTGCTATCAGGTTTCTGTATTTTTATTTATGGTGCGGAAAAGTTTTATATAAGTAGTGATCAAGGATACCTTCTCGAACGACCTAATCGTTCGTAGTTCGTTTCGGTGCTCCACATTTTATTTGTTACTCTGGTTGATTGATGTGCAGTCGAGTTACTACATTTTTTTTTCATAACTTGCTTAAAGGGCTTTGCAGAATTTGCTAATTTCGTTTACTGTAGATGAAATACTCATAAATAGAAAGTTGAAAGAAAAAAAAGGAGTCAATTACCGACCAAACATGCAAGTAACGGCAAATACAAGGTCTAAGCACTGGATATAGACAGGCATGCAATTATTAGTTTACTTAATCAACTATACTTAGGTACAAGTTATTTGTCCTAAGACAAATGCATACCTTTAAGTAGATAAGAACTTAACCGTTCATGCTGGAATCGCAGGATTGAAGTAGGATTACTGACAGCCCTAGCGGCACGACATGAATGAAGGCGCCCGCGCCATGGAATGCGGTCGCGTGACGCGAGCGGCGCCGACGCCGATCTCGATGCACTTCACCAAAGGGTTAGTTTTAACGCAAACTATTTCACCTAGTATTATGATTAGATAGGTACTTTACTTAGTTCCTAATAATTTCGCCTGGTTGTGCCAAGTCTTAATACAATGAATACTTGTGTTATGCTAAATGGGTGTTGGAAAGTGAAGTTTTCGATCCCATCTGTCCGTTGAGTTAAACATCCGTAACGTATCCTGTTGCAGAAATTTTGAATTTTTTAGCCTTTCGGGACTGCTGAGCATATATTGTGACTTGTTAGCCGCTTTTTCATCCAGGGCATTAAGGTACCTGCTACCGATGGCATAATGCCTGCCGCGTTATACAAACACCCCCGGTTTGCATTCACGGGTTATCAGCGCCATCACAATCGCTCGGTTCGGTACAATTGTCGGAGAACATAACACTTCGCGGCCACATTCCTGCGTGTGCCTTCAAGTTTGATGCATAGTAACGATTTCGCTTGAAGCTATAACTTAAACGGAACTCTTCGAAAGTGGTCCGTTTTGTGCCGTTAATTTAGAGAAAAGCAATGCTATTCCACTAGGTGTTTTAGTGGAATAGAGTATTAAGCAACTATTTTAGTATCGCGGTCCACTGTATTTGCAAATTCAATCCGAGTTTATTTCTTCAGACTAAAGATTGAAAATTAGAAATGCAACTATGCTGGGGGAAATTTTTTTACAGTTGTAGTTGCGTCAGTTCTTAGAAAATGAAAATACTGCCACTAGCGTTCCTACTTCATCCATTGCAAAAGAATGTTTTCTGGTTTTGCTGACTTATTTTTGGTAGACCTCTTCAATCGGGAATCAGACAAATTGGCATAAGATTGATTACTTTATGCAAAGCTTCCAGAAGTAAAGAGTAAATTCAACATGTTTCTGCTTCATGAGCTTTTCATACTCTATAGGGACCGTGTCTATTCTTGATATTTCTTACCTTCTACCCACATTATCTAACTGTAAACTGTAACGTTTATTATTGAATCTTTCGGACAGCTACTGGAAATGGTTGTGATTAAAATTAATCATTTCTTCCGAGACAGATTGTAGAATCAATGATACAAAGATAAGGGACTAACCGTTTGACAGTTCTTAATTCATGTCATTTTATTAAGTGGTTTAGTGGTGGTTTCTCCATCTTATAAGAGATAGCCTGTCGGGCCGAGATGCACACTTGATGACAATTAGGTACTCTTTACAACGAAATGTAACCCAAAAATCCTTTTATACTGCACATGCTTCCTAGCGTAGAGAGTTTCTTTTATATTGGTTTTATGACTACTTATGTGCGTCTACTATACCAACTTATTGAATATGTGTTTTTCCTGATGACGGTTCGACTATAAGTGTGCACTGTGCGCATGTAGTGAAGGGCGTCTGACCTACGCGGTGCGGGCCTAGGCAGGGGCGACCGCGACAGCGGCGAGCGGAGCGATCGGCGACTGCCGGGCACCACAGAGGTTGATGTACCACTTACCTCGACCGGTCCGTGGGAGCCTTCCACTTCTTCAAAATCGACCCAAACCTCTCTTTTACTAAATATCACAACAAGAATTAATTTTATTTCGAATAATTTCAATAAATTCCGACATATAATTAAACATTTACTAGATTCTTGAGCGTCGATCGTTTGATTAGTCATTTTAATGATGCCTTTTTACAGTTAGTGATCTGAATGCGGTGTAAATTTTGTTTGGCAATCGGTTTGTCGTTATTGATGCTTCTCATCTGTCCCGCGGTGAAGTTGGTTAATGTCCTGCTATTGATGAACGCCGCAACCGAACGCGCGCTGCAAAGGAATTCGTCGGCTCTCGTGTAATCTTTTACGCTTTCCAATGTTGATTATTAATTGCTCTCTCATTCAATAGACATTACATTCCAATCATTCCATACATATCTTCATTATGGAAATAGTATGTTTAAGTAGGCAAGTTTGGTATCATTTGGAATGTTCATGAGTGTTTGTTACAACATAAGTATTTACGTGTACCTACCTTAACACATGTACGAATTGAGTCTTAAATATTCAGGTTAATATTCTTTGTTATCGTTTTGAGAATCAGCTTTTGATAAAGATACTGGTTATACTTAAATACGGTGCTATGTTTCTAAAGAGATCATAGTCAAGAGTTGATGCTAATTAGTAGGTACGATTGTTTTGATTCCTCCAGTCCAGCTGCCATCGCCCACCGTCTGTCGAAATGATATTTTGAGTTTGCTTTGCACTCCTCCACATCCTTGCGACTTTCTAACTAATAATGAATGCTCTCTTTTATGCTTAGTTTTCATAAAGTTTAGGTCGTGAAGGTTTTAAAGGCTTAGGCACTGCCATTTACAAACGATATGCACGGGCCAATAATTTATTTTCTTCTTTGAACGTTTCGAAATTGATTTTGCATACGTTTATTAATATAATCTTAATCTTCGATTGAAATGCACTTAGGGTTTTCGATTTGGATTGTTTGACTAACAATTGTACGTAAGTATTCAAAGCGCGTTTTAGTGATCTACATTGGGTTGGGTCACAATCGCACACTATTTGTTTATGCAAGCAGGCTATGGCGCCTAGCTATAATATATGGCTCCACTATATTGCCTTCTTCATGTCTACTTGCCATTGAATTTTCATGTGATTAATCTTAATTACCCAATTTCAATATTTATTTTCTTTGTTTGATATTCAAAGCATGTAATACGGTAACAAAGGCATACATAGACAGACTTGACTTTACTTAGTAGGTATTTAACCTGAATTCTGCTTTTCGATCTTTGGGACATGTCTTTGTCGATTCAGTAATGGTCGAGTTAGTTTCTTTGATTCCCATAGTGTTTTAATGAGGTAGGTATGTCTTCGTTATGTTTTCTTACGCCACTCGAAATAAACTTGGTCGCGTTGCTATGCTATGCATAGTGCGCAAGAGCATTCAATTCTCCCGATCAGCAGAAATGTTTCCAAAGGCTAGTTAACACGTCCGTCGCTAAAGTGTCGTGTAAACGCGGCTTAATATGCAATTTTAATCAAAGTGGAGCAGCGTTCGCGTGAAGCTGTCGCGACGGTGAGCAACGAGCGATGCAAGAGGCTGGTGCTAGCCTCCCATGCGGAGCCCCGCTGTCTGGCAGCCACGCGCCCCCCCGCCTGCCCCCCCGCGCGCCCCGCTCGCTGCGATGCCTAGCGCAACCACCTCGTATTGCTAATTCATCTACCACCTTATATTCGCTAGGTACAGTAAAGACTCGTCGACAATTCTCTCATTGCCACTTCCCAAGGTTGAGATACATCACAATATTATTTTAAATCAGAATATTTCGTGTCAGACAACCTAACCTACTTGCTTACATTATCCATTAGCGCGGATGCTTTTGTTATTTGAGAGCTTTTGCAAGAAATTTAGGAATCTAGATTAAGTGTCTAGCGACGTTAATAGAAACAGTCGTTATGGATGATTTGCAAAAATCTCTACTTTTTCGTTTCGTTTTTGTCTGTCATGCCATGTAATCTAAGCTGGTAATTGCTATAACTAACGGCCTCTTTCCTACGAAAGTGGAAGACATGCAACATTGCTTTCCTGGGTAGAAGTACCTAAGTAATGTGGACGAATAACATGATGCATGCTGGGAACTACAGATGCAATTGCACGATTTGCAATTGCAGAGTACTAGGGTTGTAGTGGTTGTACGAAGGTCCTAGCTAGGTCAATGTTGCATAATTAAGAGCGATGTAAGCATAATAAAACGTGCGAATTGAATGCAATACATAAATAAAACGAGATACGATACTGACTCCTTATCTAATCCTTTCAGATACACAGTCTGTCGCCTCGTTACCTACTCGTTAGATGATCGCTTCTCGCCAGATGTTTCAGTTTCTTATTGTACCAACATTATGTAATTATCATTATACGGTCTGGCTAATTGGTATCTTAATAGCTATTACCTAATGTTATATTTACATGTCCGACTAGTTTTATTTTGTTGAGAATATTTTTTGGTCGATTGAACATATTATAAGAGGCTCTAATTGAACAAGTGTGGTGATGGTGGTGCGACCTCGGCCCAGTGCGTAGGTCCGATTGCGACAACGGCTGACACGAGTTGTGTAAGTGGCCGATGGAAATTCCGGTGTCGCCGTAACAGCGGCAAGTGTGCGGGCTAGAGTCCTGTGCGTGCGCAGCGCTGGCGAGGCCACGGTATGAATGGAGCTACGGTATGTAGGTCACGGTGTCGTCAATGGGCCGTCGGCAGGGCCCCGCGCAGCCGCCTCATGCGCCCCCATCGTGCCGTGAAAGTTGCCACTACTTTCGCGACTGTCGCTCTCACCATCATCACAATTTGCACTCTAGTGCAACACAACTGAGTCACTTTTGGAGCGACGTCTGCTTACGTTCACATCCGCTTCGTCGTTTCGTGCGTGCCTCGAAGACTTTCTGCGTCGGTTCACGGTGAGAACTCTATGATTGCAAGCATAGAGTCCAGTTTCGCTCGTTTCGCTGAAAATTCGGCCGCGCCGTATGCTCGTGCTTAGGAATTCACTTCCGGGTAGGTCGGAAAGTGAAATGGACCCGTCTGTGATGTAATTGGAATTCGGATGTATCCGGAGTCAGCGTTACTCCATTCACTTATAAAATTCTATAGGTATTGGTTGACATAATAGGCCGCGCACCGCAACCGTTTCCGTGACACAGTAAACAGTTGAAGCGATGAAGCGTAAGATGACTTTTTTCTGCCGCCGCTGCATAAGTTATAACTTTTATTTTACATACCTCTCTGAATGGCTTACAGTCGAGCGCAACAACCGAGCGACGGTACAAAGCCAATTTGAATTTACAATTAACTACTACCAGTTAGTCGTTAGTAAATCATAGACGAAACCTCATAAGTAGTCAAGGCGTAGGTAATTGAACGTTTTTCCATGATTTTGTTTTTTTCCGAATGAGTAATATTTAACAACAAATGCCGCTTATCGCTTAACAATGCAAAACAGACTAGCTGTAATACTACATACACAGCCTATTATAAGCGGTTCCATTCAACTTCGGCTGGATTCCCAGCGAACCCATTACTTCTGTAATATAGGTACTGTAAACAAGAAATAGTCGACAAGATGGTGATCACCAGTGACCACTTCTGTTTCTATTCTATGAAGAATAGATCTTTACATACAACTTGATAAGATAACTATAATTTATTCTTTGTTGACTCGACGTCTTCTTTTATTTCTTCTATATCTGCGGTGGTCATGCTATTTAGAACAAGGTCTACGAATCCTGTATAAAATAGTTCTCATAAATCTTGAAAGAAATAACTGGATGCCATTGGAGAGACCTAATCCTAAGATTGAGTTGATTATCAAACGTCACAGCAACTGCAAGTTTCAAGCATTTCAAGAGACAATAAAAATATTTCCGGTCAGTCCTAGTATTGAATCATAAATAGACATGAACACAAATCATATTTTTCTATTAGTTTGGTATATTTGTCCTAAGTCAGATTTCTTAAATGGCATTAGGTATGAAGTTCACATTTGCAATGCATCCTGTGAATTGTACAATAGCTTTGGGTTTAAAATAGTCGAGTCCTGATCTACATTATAAAAGTTCCAAGTTGACTATTGAAAGGCTGTGAATAACGATGGTGGGGAACACCGCTAGCTCCCATTTCCATCTTTCAATCCTTATTAGACGTTTTCCAATGCATAGCATGCATGCATTCTATTCTATTCTATTCTATTTTGCTGTTTGAAAATCTACCGGAATCAGCCGGAAATTTGAATAGTATTTTGCTATGAAATCTCACTAAAAAAATATTAAGGCTCCTTGGTATAGACTGACCGAATATGGAATATAGTAGATTAGGTATAGAATTTAGAAGAATCGGTATAGGAATTTAGTAGATTAGATATAAATATAGAGATCAGGTGCGTAATAATGGAAACCACCGTACATTATAAACGTAAACGAATCAAAAGAAATATATAAAAATCGTAGCATGTGACACTCTGTAGTATCTGTCTATCGCGATGGGAAAAAGGCGTAGTCTATAGAAAACAGTAAATTGATGAATCTTGCAGTTTACATGTTAATTTTCTTTAAAACATAGACGCCCCGTGAAAATGATGAAATGAGGTGAAGTGATCTGTCTCTAGCATAAGCATGTTCTCACTTCCCATTCACTTCATCAGATATTTTCATGAGGTGTTTTATCAGTAGGTATGAACTAGCTGATGCGCACATATTTGAAAATTTTTAAAAATCTCGTGTCACAGTTTTTGTTACCAAACTCCACCGAGACGGTTTGACCGATTCTTAAAAAATGTTGTGTGTATATTCAATAGTTCTGAGAATAGGTCCAAAACATGTTTTGTTTTTTGAAAAACAAAAAAAGATGGAACGTTGTCTGCCGGTGCAGCTAGTTGTAGTATAATAATGATTGTGCTACCATTGGCTCCGTTGAAGTCTTGAACACAAGAAACCTTATGATATAACTCGTAAATAGTAGCTAAAAATACCAAAATACGCTTCTGATTTGCTAGGGGTTGTCGGACTATTAAAGTCCGAATTTTACTGCGCTATAAAATATCTGGTCACTATTGAGTGTGTTAAAGCTGTCTGAAAGGATGAGGTCTAATTCACCCGAATCAATATGAAAATGCATAACTTAATATTTCTCAAACAAATTCTATAAGAATGTCTATAACAACGTTGTATTGAAGTACAGCTATCCTTGTTGGTACCAACGGAGGTTTAAACTCAATTGATGAGCGGTGTACCATGTGCGGTGTGTCGCACGCGCACGCCGCAGCTTTCACCGAGCTCAAAGGCTCGCGCCGCCATGCATGTTTATTAACTTAACCATTTTAACAGGAATTCCCGAGGCTTCCGTTTACGTCGCTATTAGTACTTTTAGTTGTCATGGTACTTCAATGTGTCCCGTTAAATTCATATTAAATGAAAACTTTTGTTGCCTTCTCTTTCTTGCGCAAGTGCAGTTGAAGTTGGTATGTAGCTAACTCCAACACATGCCCTAAACAGATTTGGTACAGGAAACTGTATTACAATGAAACATTTGTCATGGATCGTTTTGATTAGTACAATTTCTTACGCTAAGTCCTAGATAACGGTTTCGCTGAAATCTATCCTCAGTAACAAAATTTTCGTTACGTCGTTATTTAGACAAGGCAGTCTGAAATATACAGTGACGTTACCGAGTACAAAGGAACTTTTGATTGGTACTCCGACATAGTTAACGGTCCCTTTAAGCAAGTCGATCGGAATCAGCGAATAGTATATTATTACGTCATTACGTAATACATGACGAGAGGTAAGTTTTAGCTGCATCGCGGGAACAGTTGAGTTTAACGGTGACCGAGGCTGTGGAGTACAGTTAGTCGCATTCCTAGAGCGGTTCGCGGCCAGGGTGGCAGGCTGGCAGGTGCAGGGGGGGACACGGCGCCGAGGAATGTGCCAGTGTCAGCACATATCCGCTATTACTTCTATTTGTTTCGATTTACATGCAGCTTAATGTTAACGTTCCACACATTTTTGTTATTCCTACGATTGTTATGGTATTTTGGATTCCGTTTGCGTATACTTAGTACAAACTTGCTAGCAAAGCACCCACGGCATTTTTATGCAGTTTCTGGAAATGCCTAAATATTTGTAATAGCCATTGAAAACAATGAATTGTAAGGCTATTGATAAATTAATCACATAGGTAGTTCAATTGAATCATAATGCAACCAACACATTGTAAAATCAATCATTCACTATATTATAGTGTCCAAACATTTTGAACTCACTGATTCTGAGAAAAAAAAATCGCATATCTAGACAAGGTAGTCGCTTTAATTGCATTCAGTTTGACAATTTGGCGACCATTTCTCCCTTGAAAACGTCAAACTCATAAGTCCCTACTTACCTCTTTTATGGTGAGTATTCTATTCTGTAGCCATAACACGAAATCTGATTGAAAAATAACGAATTATTTTTATGTGTTCTAAGCAAACCGCACGAAAGTAACGAAAAAATTACGTTGTTACTAAATAAGATGTTTGTTTGTCCACAGAAATCTGGCGCTGGGCATCGGTATCCAGAACTTCCCTGAGGGGCTGGCTGTCAGCTTACCGCTGCAAGCTGCCGGCTTCTCCGTATGGAGGGCATTCTGGTAAGTACCTAAAAGTAGCAAATAATATCCATAGCTATTTATCGGCATGGGTCAATGCCCTCATCCCTTAAAAAGAAAAGTTTAACATATTAGGTGAGCGACGTACCACGAATACGGCATTTGAACAAAGAGAATACTTTCAAATTGTCTAGAAGCGATTTGCATATTTATGTTAATGCAAAAACATTTCAGTTTTACAAAGAAACATAATTCTGATAACGCTTTCTTATTCACTGTCATGGTTTATACCTATCGTTATAACCTCCATGAGTTTTCAGAGGTCACTTAGCAAATTGTCGAAGTAGAATGATTTTAGAATAGGTATGTGAATGTTTGACAACATTCCACGTACTGGTTGGTAGAATAGGGTTCACATGGTGGAAGCAAGTTTGCCGGGCGGCAGTTAGAGCACGGCGCGCGGTTAGAGAATGCGCCCGCTCGTCGTTAGGCCGGATGCCAACGCAACCAGACTGGACGACCCCATTCCTGTTCAGGCTAATTCATTTAGCGACTGTTGCTGGCCCGACCAACTCGACTACACGCCGAGTTTTGTGATGTCCCTCCGACAACTAGAAACGTGTATTCGGTACTTGTTCACTGATGCAGGTATCTTCTTTACTTCGTTGCGGTTTTTGATGTGATCTTCAAATTCCTGAACAGGAAACCTGTCGATCTAAGTTGTTATGTCCAAAAAGTACGTTTGGAATTTCCGCGTAAGACATACCTACGAATAGCGGTGAGATTCCTCAAACCATGCGTTCGTCATGAACAGGCACACTCTAAATAACTTTAAATTGTCAGAGCAAAAGGTTACTTAGGCATTGTGGTACGTGCACGCATTGTAAACGTTACCAAATAGGTAAAAGTTGTAAATAGTCGCATTCCGTCGTGTTCTCGGAACCGCTGCGCTGGCGCCGCTTCGCCGGTGCACAGCCCGCGACTAACGAGCTACGAAACACGGTAATGGATATGCCTTTGAAGAATGCTAACAAACTTTTATGAACTAACACGGTACATAATCGTTATGCCTTTAAAGAATGCTAAAAAACTTTTATTGAGGAACGCGGAAACCGATTCGCCGTATGCTCAAGAAAGCTACGTTACTTTATGACGAATTGTCTTATAAAACATAAGTTTTATTTAAAACCCTGAAATAAAAAAAAAAGAAGAAGAAATAGGTCTGTACTAATGATAATGATTGTTCACGTAGGTCAGACGCAGTTTAGCTCATTCGTAAAGGTACACGCATTATCATTGGATGTAGTGCTAAGTATACCAAGTTAAGGAATAACATTTCTTGAAAGCGATTAACCTAGCACTTACAAAACTTAACATGAAACATAGTTTGCCAAGAACTGAAGGGGCATACTGGAAACGATTCAGCTTTCCACAAGTTAATATTACAGCACAAACAAGTCTTGAACCGCCAAACTAAAAAACAAAGAACCTACAAACAAATATGCCACTAAAACAAGCGTATCCAAAATGAGTAGAAAGTCGGACTCCTGTATGGCTACTTCGTAGCTCCTTAGCTGGCAGTGGCGGTAAGAATGTGCTCGAGTGGGAATCCTGGCCGCGGAGTAGGCCGGGAATGTGCGCCGAGCGACGACCCCGTCCGGTCGCTCGTGCCGTGTACCCAAACCTTCAAGTGAAGCTTAGGCTTACATGGCCATTTTTTTCAGTCTGCCCTGAAACAGTGGCTGATGGGACTCTAATGGAGCATTTACTAAAGCAGTCTGGTTCAATTTTTAATTGAGTAGTCGCATTTATTAAGTTGCTCCATATTATGGTAACGGTACCTATATCAAGCAACAATGACTACATTGCAGTAGGTAATTAGCTTTGTTTTGTCTTGATGTAGACTAATACCGCAAAATTGAATAAATGTAACCCCGTGTAAGCGCTGCTTAAGGGCACGTTGCACACGACCGCGGAAAATTAAACGATCATACGTTTTTACAACTAAGCATTTACTCGACAAAACGCAATTACACCGCAATTTATAGAATTCTTGGCCGCTTATTACATCTAATTAAACCGGGCAACTAGGCATATTAGCTGTTCGAATGAAGATGCTGTCTGAAGTCCGACAAACCGCAGCCTGGAGGTTAGATATCAATGTAACTTAATAACTTAATAAGAAAATCTTTGTATTTTGGATAGTTTTTGTGTCTCTTGCAGTCATTGAACAAAGCTGGGATGCATGCAAATAGTCTTTATGAGAACAAAATGTTGTTATACAAGATGGAACGGACATCGTTGTGCATCCGGACACCCATTCCATGACATTTGAATTCAGCCAATGACGAGTTCAGCCCATTATCCTGGAGGCCCTGTTTTTGTTGTGTTAAAATTTTTCGTCGGCTTTTCCTAATTTCCAAGATCTTCCTCGTGGTACTTTTGCTTCAAACAATATCAAATCATGTTTTGAATGACATTTTAAAAAGAAGTCTTACGTTTATAAAAGAGGCTCATTTAGTTGAAGAGGAAAAATCTCATTGGATTAGATGGAAATGATAAGTTTATCATGATATTCATGGCAAAACCAATGAAAAATTTCTCAGCTATGTCCAGAATCAAGTAAAAGACTCATGATGTCCGGATGTGCGTCAATTTTCCTTCTACCCTGTATTCTAGGCAGTCAAATTAAGCTACCACCTTGCTGATGGGACTGTGCAACTGCACAATATGTAAACATATAATCAGTTCCTTCAACTAACGAAGCTAAAATATTACCTAGTTAAGTACCTTAATTCTACGTTTGTGCGCTTGTCCAGCTATGATGTCTAGCACATAAATCGTCTTTCCAGCTTGGTCAACTATACGCATGCGCAGCGGTATCGTGCAGTCTAAAACTTTACCTAGTTTTCATGAAAATCCCAGTATTGAGAAAATTCTCCCCTGAAAACTGTAAAAAGTTCGCCTCTCTACGTCGTGGAACTAGATTATTGTCAAAATGCCAGTATTTGACAGCATATCTAAAAACACGCCTCCAGGAAATACTCTGTATTCGTAAAGGTATACAGAAATACGTACCATAAGGTCTTAAACTAATTTCAAAGCAAGTCTCATGTTAAAAATGATGTTGAGTACAGCATACGTAAAGACGTGTACGATAGGGTCTGCGGTGCGGAATTCAAGGGGCGAGGAATGCGGCCTGAGCAAGAAGTGCTCTGGCCAACTCGCATGCCCGATACGGGATCGCATTTGCCACCGTTTCGTATATGTTAGGCACCTTTCGAAATCGGTATTGACATTTTGACCGATCAACGTTGTGTGAATTGATGTGCGATTGAGTGTATCAGTATAAGAATTCAGTGATACGTTCGTTTAGGTACCTAATGTTATGTAGGAATAGCATTTGATTGATAGGAAAGCTGATATTCTTCTTTATTATCAAATGATTTATGCTGTTTCCGTAGATCGTGTGCGTTTTAATAAATTTGCTCGTGGATGTAAAACTTCCAGGCAACTTGTGACAGCTAAGCTGGTTTGGCTTGATTAACTTTCTTAAGCCACCGGATTCATAAGTGCTGCATTGCTATTCTGCAAAAGTCACGTATTGAAATGTGGGTAATCCGAAAACGAATTTAGCTGTCATTCCATTTTAATACACTGAAAATTGTCGTCATTCTAAAATGCTTTGACAGTTCTCTTCACTCAAGTTTTCACATGGTGATTTTTAATGAATCGACTGATAGGTTACTAAAACATAAAACAATGCCGACACTTGATATATTGATTAATAAGTATTTCGTTTCTTTGTTACATTGATTTGCATTGCTGCTGAGCGATCTGCCTGTATCTGAGCGCTTTTAGTCTGAAGACTTGTTTTTTTTATTTTGTAGACTTACCGAGATGGGTAAAATGTTTGTCAGATGAAACTGAAAATAGGCGTTCATAGATAGCCTTACCTATTCTAACAGGCATAGCATAATTACATCGATACAATACAGCGTTTAAATACTAACACACAAAGTTTTTACAACTAGGTAGGTACTATTAAACAAATTCTTGTCGTTTTGTCGAAGCAACTTGACGCAATTTTTTGTGGCATGATATAATAAGTCCAACCAGTGTAGTGATCCATTGTTGTAGACAATGCGTCTAGTCAACATTTCTCACCGCATGCGCATATGAGTCACAGTGACGTAGCAAACATCACGCTTACGCACCATGTAGGTGCCTCATCTGTTAGAAAACCTAATCAATTAAACACTGTTAATGACTAGGTTAAGTTTTTTTTTTGTTATTTAGACTGAAGTTGAGACGTTGAGAGAAACTGTTGAGTATTCTTTTATCTACGTCAGTGTTTGCAATCGATATGAAATCGATTTACAAATATTCAAATTGTTACACTGGTTACATATTGAAAGTTTTCGTAAGTGTGGTGGCGATGGCGACGGTGCGGCCAGCGCGCTGGACGGCGGCCGGCCGACCGTCGCCGGCGCGGGCCGCGTCCGCGTGTCTGGAGGCCGCACTCGACGCAAGCGACGTTATTTGGTCAGATGGTCATTGCTAACTGGACCCGAGAAAGTCGTCTATTTCGAAATTTGAGTGTTGCGTGTGCTCGTTGTGCGATGTGTCGTTGCGGTGCCGCGGAGTCTGGTGCGTTGCGCGGCAAGCGGACGGCGGCGCGCTGTCTGCGCGTTCTTCCGGACCGCACCCGTCGGACCAGTCGCAGCGCACCGCCCGCTGCCCGCCTCGGGCGATCGGCCTTCACAGTTAAATAATTAAATCGAGAGAGCGACGCCGATACAGCCGCCGCCGCCGCCGCCGCGCGGGCCTCGAAGAAGTCGTCGCGGAAGGCGCTGCCAGCCTTGGTGGCGCTGTCCTGCGCAATCGAGGCCGGTTTGTCGGCCGCATATTGCGTTGTTGCCGCGCCTAATCTTCTCGAACACCTTCCTGAATACATCCAACACCACTGTTTTAACTTTAATGACGACATCGCACTACCTATGACTAATGTGGCCTTAACATGGATCCATGCGATGATGGGTTGGTACTTGTTACTGTAGTGTACTGGCATTAATGGAATTTACACACCTCTGCAGATACTGAAAACTCTTAAACTAAACCTTCATATTTATAGTAGGATTTTATGTCTAGGTAGCTTACCCTGATCGGAACGGAACCAGCAGCACTCAATAGCAAGCAACAAAGATTTCGTTACTGATAGTGTAGCTACCAGCAAGTCACAAAACTTCGGATAAGCAACGCCACTATATTTTCCATCATAACGGGTTTTATTCATAGTAAGGTAGGTGTTGATACATAACATACATGTCTTCAGAGCCCACCTACTCTACCCAATATAAATGACTCCTAGACTTCCTGAAAAGATTTTCATAAACATTCTGTCTTCACCCAGCATTAATATAATACTCAAAAGTTATTATGTAAAAGCAATATTTTACCCACGCCACCGAAAATTCACTGCCAAGTACCATTATAAACAATGGACAATTTCCAAAAAAAAAAATACAATGTAATATATATCTTTTATTCGTGAGCTTTTATTTAAATTCAACGTAGTTATTGAGTGACGGGTATCCTGTTTTATGGCTCGTCGGCGGCTCAACAGTCGGCGATTCTGCGAATCAGTGGATATTGTCGCAAATTGCCGCTTTCGCCACCCGCTGAATAATGCATGCGATAACATAACATCACGTCGCGCACCCGCCGCGCCGCCGCAGCGCGTTCGCCGACCGGCGCCCGCCCCGCACCTCACTATTTCATCAAACTCGTTTCCCCCTCGCATTCCGCCTAGCATTGCCGCTACATTACTTGTTATCTAATTCAAATTAAACTTCCCTATGTGCGTGTTATCATATCCAGGCACAGGCAGCCGAACTTTCAAATGTACAAGCATTTCTTTTCTGAGCGACTTTCTATTCAGTCGCGAACGGTTTTCTGCTAAAGTTCCAAATTCATGACCAAACAGTGCCGGATACCACTGAATATCTAGGTGGTACTCAAAGCGTAGTCAAATGGATCTGGAAACTAAGGGCGTATCCGGGTATCGTAGAAGGCAGTTGGCGGTTCGTCTGTGGGCAGCGCTGGCACTCGGCAGGCAGATATAGGCTGGTCGTCGTGTGGGGTGGCCCTGGCGGCGTTTCCCACAGCAGCGGCTCCTCGACCAGTTCGTCGGAATGTGGTCGCGGCACTGGCCCGCACTTTCACCAAAACAATTCGTTAGCGGCCTCTTTCGGCATCGCACCGCGCGCTTGCCTCTACCCCTCCACCCCGCCACCCCGCCACCCCGCCACCCGCACACGTGAAAATTAACAACATACTGATACATGACGTCGTGATCAGTATTTTGAATACGGCCCTTTTGAAGTTCCGGCTCCCTAGATACAAAGTTTAACTACATTGAGATGGAGCAGTTTGTTAAGTAAATACCATTAGAATCGAAGTTTATACTGCAAAGTTTCATAAAGCTTTCAGCCTGAAAGTTTTTATGTGGATATATACATGTTTTCATGTACAGGTATGTGTATGTACTGCGGTTAATTTGCTAGTATCGACTAAAACTGAAACGAATTCCCAGAAATTGGTGGATATCATCATGGAAGATTGGATTTGCTTCGCGTAACATATTCTGGTTACAAAAAGATCGCATTCATCGATATCAAAGATAGTATTCGTTAAGTTTCTCTGTTGAGCATAGTTAAGCTTGAATTCAAGGGAACTTTCTTTTCCATCTATGATAAATTACGCTGTAGGAATATACTTTAAGCTTTTTCAGGAGGCACTCGTACCAACATGATTAACTTGTAAAAGTTTGTTCCAATTTATTTGATTTTTGTTTTTATATTCGTGATCGACATAAATGACATGATTGCATAGAAACTTAAACTGTAAATAAGCTCTTATACCCTTAAAAACGTTATACTGAAAATATTAGGACCTCTTGGCAGCGTTAGCATCGTTAAGTGCACAACAGTAAGGGAAAAGATAGCTTCTAAATAATTCTTTAAAAACTGTCTTTACTCTTAAATCGTAAGAGGTCTAAAAGTTTTTAGGAAAATGTACAGTTGATTTCCTTTGAATATCGAAGATGGCAAATCGCAAACGGAGATTTAGACGAAGATTAACAAAAAATGCATTAATTACGTCTGTTCAGACATACATTTCAGACGACCTCTCATCGTAACATGTTTCTTTTAATCACGAATTAATTGATATTATAAAAGAATGTACGTTGTGAGAAGCGCCGACAGGATGTTGTGAAAGTTGAAACGAGAGCTTACAATCTAAGCGTCGAAAGAATGCATAAGATAGAGCAAAGCGTTAAAGATTTCAACCCGATTTTATATTATTGTATGAATGACCTATGTTTATTGAATTTGGTTTTTATTCATACCAGTGTAGGTATTATTATTTCAATTGCGTTTTACAGCTAAGTGTAGGTAATGTTGACAAGCTTTTACTAATGGAATGTACAAAGGCCAGCACATCTGGCTACCCCAATATGTCAAAATGTCTTTGATAGTTCTTCACTTTTATTACAAATAGAATAGGGTTGATGTTCAATTGGGAAAATTTGTTCCCACCCAATTTTTGACATTGGAAATGCGATTCAATTTTTCTCTAGGAATCGAGAACTTTTTGGACTTCCTACTTATATTACTATTTCTACTATTATCTTTACTCTTTGGTCAATTTCAAGAACCTTTATTGCTACTATTTCAGTCACAAGTCGTCATCATCACTATCCATATGTTCTATCACAATTTATTTCAGATAGGCGTAACAAGTTATTTTCTCCATATTATTTTTATCAGGTGTTGTTTCAGGGTTCTCTTTTCCATATCATCTTTTACACAATCAGTAGGTACCCACTTATTTTCTTTCTTTCAGCGTTACCGTTAAATCCTACTTCTTGGCACGCATCGTAACTGCATAACAATCCGTTTTCCTAACTTGAGTAGATGACAGTGCCCCGCTTCGCGCATCGCGGGCTTTCATTTCCTGTTGTCATGTCAAACGGAGTTGGACCCGCCCTAATGTTAGTGATGGTTCTAGCTGGATACACCTAGTTTAGAACAGTTAGAACTAGGGTTAGGCTTTGAGCCGTAACGTATCATGCCATTTAGTAGAGCGAAGACAGTCTATAGAGGAAGACAAATAAAATAATTATGCCTACTTAGGCTATGCTCACTTATTTTCAAGAACAGTGGTTCCTGGATATTTATTTTTGTTGAGTGTTATAAAATAAGTAGATGGTATTGCAAATTAAAACGACTAAATAATATCCACTGTTCACTTTCTTCGTAGGTACTAAGGACCTACTAGATCTACTACTCGATCGAAATATTTCTTCGGTTTTTACCTAATTTTAACGTTTTTTTCTGATGTTTAGTTTTGCTTTTAACAGTAAAAATGTATCATTCTTGTCTAACCCTACAAAATTGTTACCTAAAAAGTAAATGAGTCTCTTCTTACATTACAAATCTTACTAGGTGAATAATACGATTTTATAAAGTTGAAAGCAAACAAAAAAAAACATCGGAATTTTTATCGAAATTATGAAAAGCCGAAGTAAACTTTCAATGCTGAGGTTTCTAGAATGTTGTCCTACACTTGTGGTATGTGGATGTGTTAAGATGACCCTTCTAACTGTACTTATAAGCCGATATTAGTTTCTTACCATCCTGTGTTTTGCCACCAAGGTACGGCCAGCTGTCTGGCATGGTGGAGCCCGTTTTCGGCGTGCTAGGCGCCGTGGCGGTGGCTGCGGCCCAACCCGCACTCCCCTATGCGCTGGCCTTCGCCGCCGGCGCCATGATCTATGTCGTAGCTGACGACATCATACCAGAAGCCAATGCATCGTAAGTACTGTTTTATTCCTTGTGTTAGGCTAATTTTGTGATGAGAAAAAGACACGTAATCGCTGTCATAGGCCAGGAGTATGTTCTAATAGTAACCAGCGGGTATTGGAGCAGTACCTATACTTTTTGTGTAGACATCGCTACAGTAGCCAGGCAGCTGCAGTGTTGGATCGCTGGTTAAAGGTCTGTGGAAGTCACGAGTAGGTACCAGTATTTGTAGCCTCTTTGTAGGAACATGCTGGTTTTTCAAAATCCAGAAATATACGAAATGGAAACAAATTGCAAAATAGAAACTGATACTACAAAAGATCGCGATTTTTGAGCTCATCGTAATAAGCGTTAACCGCCTGTCATGTTTTAAGGTCGTGCCTATGTATGTAGGTACAAGCTTAAAATAATCAAAAATATAATGGGTGTCAAACTTAATGTAACTTTGAGTGTAAAATGTAACTTTTAGTGCAAAATGTAAATTTAGTGCAAAATGTAACTTTCAGTTACATGTGTGTAAATAAAAGTGACACACATATAGACTACATGATCATGCAATAGGCAATTAATCAAAGCAAATAACAAGTTATCGGGCTGGAATATATTAACTGTGCTGATAATATGACAGAAGCGCCATGCTACGATACGATCGTTAAACGGCTTTAAATGGCCAAATCCTCCTTATCCTGTTAATAAAGATGTAGGTATTGTTTTGAAGAAATTCCTTTAAAAGCTTCACGTTATTTAATATGATTGTCATGGACTTTTATGACGTGATCAAGGTGGCCGTCCAGTATTTGAGCGCTACCTAACATAATACATTGCCGGAACCGTCTGAAACCTCACACAAGGGGACAAATAAGTCTCTTATAATTTGCAAAAGTACCAACATCATACAAATCCAAATAAAAGATTAACGCGATACTCAGACTAGACGCACATAATGATTAGCACAGATAATGCGATGTTATGTGCGAGTTTCCCCTTTAGGTGGTGAATTAAAAGGGCTGTCCTTGAAATTGACCCAAAAAGCTCCTGAGTACGATTTTTTTTTGTTAGAGACCCCTGAGAGGCAGACGCTCTTACCTTTGACGGTAAAGGATAATGTCGCCCTTTATTGCGCATCTCCTTGCTATTCATTTGCTCACGTATTCTGATCGAAACCACTGATATACTCCTAATGGATGATTTCATTATGTTGGTATTTTGATTGTAGATACAAATGATATGTTTTATTGTCAACTTCTGCAAACGTAACATTAAACTGAACATGTCTTATTTGTTGCATAACTCCGCACGCAGCTTTGAGCTCCCCACAGAAGCTTTTGTTATCAGTGAATTTACTTGAATAGTTCATATATTTTTTAATGTTAAAAATAGTTTTTAACGTAGCTAGACCCAATACTTTGTGCATAACATATAAGAGACATCATTACATTAGGTAATGTTACATATCGATATGAAACTACGGGACAAAATCTCCGGGCTCTTGACATAATTGAACTGACGAGGGTCGTCTGTGTTTGATTGTTCTGATTCACGTCAGTATTTCGACCGATATAGATTGTTAACCGTCAATATGTGAGGTTCGGTGGGGAGTAAACCAAGGACATGCTTCCCCTTAGCGACACTATTGTTGTCCATGTGGAGTATTGTTGCAGACCGGTTGCTACTCCCTTCCGGAGTATCCTGTCTGTCGAGCCTGTTATTCACTAATTGTTCAGTGTCCCGGGAGCAAGCAACAACAGCTTTTGAAGCGTGGTAACCGCTTACAAGGTTGCTTCGGAATACAAGCCGTTTGAACCAACCAGTTTGTTTCAGACGGAAGCGAACTAACAATTGTTGTAGGTTTGTAACAATACGGCAAATGTTTTGAAAATCAGCCGTTAAAGAAGTTGTTTACTCGTGTGAAGCAAAGTTGTCGCGACATCTGAATGACAGATGCATGAATGGACTTTCTATAAACTCTTGTGATTTTAATGAACACAAGCTATTGTCGGCCGACTTATTATGTCTGCGGTCTGATACGTCTGGACGTCTAGACTAACAATTTACTAACGGTGATATTCCCGTTCAGACATACTAAAAAGATATTTTCTTAGAAGCTTTCAACTGTTCTCACGTTTGTAACGTTGTGAATTCACCACCCCAAATCTTTTGAAGAAGCTTTTAGTAACATGTTGATTATACTCCTCATGTTTTCTTTCATTCTTTTTAGAAGTTAGTTTTTCATTGATTTCATTTATCAGCGTTATGTCTAGGGTTTGATCACAATTCATACTCAAAACATTACTTATTAGTCCGGTCTATTTAGACATTCGAAGTTACATAAAGTCCCAACAAGCTGAATTTCTGTGAAGTTGTTCAAAACATAATTATAAACAATGTCTAGAAGTTCCCCATCATTCCCCTGTAAGGAAAAAAAATAATTCAAGGTCAAAGGTCAAAAAAATGAGTTTTTCGCGATTTTCAGCAAAACGGTAAGTTTTATCACAAAAGTACCTCAGACAAAAATTGTAGATCTTAAAATTATCTATAAAAAATGTATCAATACTTTTTTTCTTACGAGCCACCGTTTCTGAGATATAACGATTCAAAAAGTTATAAAAGTCGTTATCGTCATAATATGCTCACGTTTCCACGCCACCTATGAGGTAGTGTACTTAGCGCGTTTATTTTAACGTGGTTTCCCCAGTAGGCCTACTCTATGGGTCAGTTGTGATCCTGTTTAATATAAAACTATTGCAAAATAACGGAAATTTTCAAAGATTGGGAAAGATAAAAGCGATGTAAATGAAAAAAAAGTGTTGAAGTTTATTCGTCTTATTCGTAAGTTTCAAATTCTTGTTCTTCTTCTTAATCTTCTTCTTGTTCTTCTTCTCCTGCTTCTTCTTCATCTTCATTTTGGATGCAAGTAAATTGCGTCAATAGCGATGTATCGCATGATACTTCGTCGGAGTCAAACGAATCCTCCATTGTTTGTGATTCAATATTAGAGCACGACCGGCCTTGACAATTTTTGCATGCCAAAGAACAAGACAGTCCGACTTTTTTGCAACCACATTTAGCACTGCATCCCTTTTTGCAGTTGCAAAAAATAGTGTTTAGCAGTTTTTCCGGCGCAGGTGGAAGTAAAGTTTGAACTGGCTCTAATATATTGTTGACCAACTTCCAACCCCAGTCTGTAGGGTCTAGCTGATAACCAAGCCACACTTGAACTTGGTAATATACTCGAAAAAGATGTTGGTGAGCAGCAACTGAGGTTGGAGGAAGACAAGCTAATTGAACTTGTTTTTTATTTTTAGTATTTTTAACGAAACATTCATATCGATGCTTATCTAAACAGGTAGTTTACATTGTATATATATATATATATATATACACATACATAATATATATTATATAAAATATTACAACTCTAGATGTATATACGTGGCGTACTCATGCATATTATGACGATAACAACTTTTATAACTTTTTGAATCGTTATATCTCAGAAACGGTGGCTCGTAAGAAAAAAAGTATCGATACATTTTTTATAGATAATTTTAAGATCTACAATTTTTGTCTGAGGTACTTTTATGATAAAACTTATCGTTTTGCTGAAAATCGCGAAAAACTCTTTTTTTTGACCTTTGACCTTGAATTAAATTTTTTCCTTACAGGGGAATGATGGGGAACTTCTAGACATTGTTTATAATTATATTTTGAACAATTTCACTGAAATTCAGCTTGTTGGGACTTTATGTAACTTCACTCTCATTTTTTGGTCTAAATAGACCGGACTATTATAGTATTAATTAAAGTTACTTCTTAAATGAGAAGGCACATACACATTTACCGCGCTTGTTAATTAGTTATCAGCAATAGTAATAAACTAAGAATATTCAGCGATAGACCTACTTATATTAATTTTAAATTCAAGTTTCTTTACGATGTTTTCCCTTAACGATTCTCATTTGATTGTCAGATTGATGACATAGTAAGAATGCACAAGTTGAAAAACCCACACCCACCCCAGAACTGTCTGTAAACTATCCCACAACCTCTTGGCATGCCATGAGGAGCATTACTAATCTATGGATGATGCCAATCACTCTTAAGGTCAACTTACAATGTGGCTGAAGAACCAAAAAGCTATTTCTATTATTAATTACCACCCTATCTTGGGTTTCCTTACCATACTTTAACATAACTTTTAATTACCTAGTAAAACTCATTGGAAAGCTCGAGTATTTTACCCCTCCCATGCAAAAGTTCCATACCTAGATGCAAGCAAAAGGTAAAAGTTCGACAAAAAGGCCTGCATCAGACAAAATCACAAATAACGGAAATAAATAATAAACAAGTGTGTACTCAGCGTGCGTGCGCGCAGCACCTGACACTCCCTTGTGAAGCACGCGCGCGCATCTCTTAGCCTGATTAGCATTATCACAGAATATGACATCCATGTTTGCTCGCCACGAGTGCTCTTCCATGCCTCTTATCGTCCAAGAATATTTTGACCAAATCATATTTATAGCACGTTTACGATTTTACAGTTATTTCCTATATTTGCCCAATTATGTTTTCTTTGGTAGCTTTATATGTGAATCGTTCTTCTATAACAGCATTGCCTTGCTTTGTTAATGCTTCTTTTTGCATTTGATTTGGAATGAGACTCTCATTCGTATAGTTATCATATATTGTTAGTATAATTGACATTACTTAAATACTATAACACATACTTATTACATTGTAAACTATAGTCTGCACGATGGAGCTAAAAACATCACGTAACCTGTGAAATCAACTCGTTTCACCCCGGAAAACTGAATCATTTTCACGCGCAAAAGCTTGCGTTCGTTCCGTTACAAAGGAAAACACAATTTACTGTCAAGATATGATTTGGATAAATAGAAGAACTTAATCTCTGTTCGCATTCGCTATTACTGCATGTTAGTAGATAGCTTGCAATAATAGCAATTGAGACAATAGTTTTGCATTGCAAGAGGCACGTGAAGTGTAGGCGCGCGGCGTCGGGCGTCGGGACATAAATACTCGGCCCGAAATAGCGGCGCGCCGTCTAACACCCCGGACGCGAAACCGCCGCGCGACAACACAGCCCGACGTTTATTACCTACCAACATGTCCCACTATTTGTTACTCCTCATAATAAAATTAAATTACGACTAAATCGCCAGACGATAAAAAATTTCATGATTCCAATTTGTAATATATTCATTGGTATTTAGAGCATTGGGGCTTACATTTTCTTTCGAAAAAACTCGCAAAAAAGGTAAATTTAAGGGGTGGTTTTAAGCCAAAGTTTTTGACAAATAATAACACGACTTAATGAGGTTTAATCACGTAGATAAATCTCATTAAGTCGTGTTATTATTTAGTTAATTTGCTACCACTCGCGTTAAGTTTAAAGACTCTGTGACTGCTTGTATCTTTATACGATTTCGTGGCTATCCTTACTTATCTAAAGTCTGGACCATCAGAGTTCCGGGCCGAGAAAAGTGCTCTAGACTAGACAAAAATTACTAATTACCGAAATTCCATAGGTATTAGAATAGAATAGAATACTCTTTATTGTACACCATTAAAACTTACAAATTATAATTTTAAGGGCTACAAGCGGTGATACAATGGGCGGCCTTATCGCTAAAAGCGATCTCTTACAGACAACCTTTGGACCACACCAAAATACCAAAATACATTCGTCGGTTTAACTTGAAACCGTGAAATAACTAATGCGATCGTCGCGCGAACATGCATTGCTTTTGTTCGGCGAACTCGAAATTGTCGTGCCATCAGGGCGCCTGCCGGTTTTCGGAACAAATGAGTGGCAGATGAAATAGACAATCGCGTATTCTTGCGGCCTATCGCTTCGTTTAAGACACGGAGTGATGAATACCAGCCGGTCGATTCAGAAAACTCACCCCGTGGAAACTTGAGTGAATGACAGCTAATTCAACGTCACTTCTTTTACATTTTCACGCACTGATTTTAACAGAATCGTACTACGCTACTTAAGTAGTCTCAAAGAAATAAGAATGGCAAACTCAAGAAAGCTGAAAATGTGAGACGCTTTTAAATTGTTTAGTGTCTATTTAGATAGTGGCGCAACAGCAAAATTTCCTAATCACTCTCGTTTCAAGAAAAGTCTGTTTGGAGACAACCGACGAAACTAATTCTGGGCGCGTCCATGTCGTTTCCACCCTGTACAGGTATTTAGCCGGATAGTAAGGTGGTAGATCGAATTGAGAGTGCGCAAGGATTGTTGACATATCGGTCCCGCATGAGGTAACTTCATGAAAAGCAAGATAGATTAGCAAATTGAGTATTTTGACTTGGTTCGTGAAGTTGTCAACGTGTGGGATGTAAACAGCAATAGCTGTGCCGATAGTCTTGACAGCTAATGGCTTACATACATACATAAACTCACGCCTTTTTCCCATGGGGGTAGGCAGAAACTACAGAGCGCCATATGCTACGATTCTTACATACTTCTTTTGCTTCGTTTACATTCATACATGTTGTCATACACACACGCCGGTTGCGAGTACTACGCACCTGACCTTTCCGAAGAACCTCACCAATAAGGTCTATGTACACACATCAAAAGTGTCTAGGGATCAACATATATTTTTGCAATAACTTTTCTCCTGATTGATATTAATTAAAATTTTCTTTAAGGATTCATCAAATAAAGTGTTTTCGTTTGTCACAGTAACGATAAACCAAGTCACCTTTGCATTAATAAAGAAATTTGCCATTTTCCTAATAAAGGGATTTTTGACATTTGAACCACTAACATTAAAGTTCGAAAAAAAAGACTGAAATAACAGTTTTCTTTAAATTTTTATTGGGTAACTTAAACAATTAATAATCCGTGTTTCTACCGCGAACACTAACAACACAAGAACATCGGTTTGGCATACTCAAAATGAGTTCATCCAAATCACGCTGTGGAATGGCCGCCCATGTTCGTTGCAACAACAAAAAAAGGTCTTCTTGCGACTGGATACCCTCCATATTCGGCAGAGCTCTTCTCTGTAGCATATCCCATGCATGCTCAATCGGGTTCAAGTCTGGCGACTGAGCAGGCCAGGGCAGGACATTGATGTTAGCTGCGGCGAGAGTCTGTCTTACAACTCGTGAGGCTTCATCACTCTTCAGGGAACTTAATTAGCGACCAAACAGTCAGAAACCGCTTGCATGAAGTGAACCTTCATTCCCGAAGACCGCTACGGGTACCACCTATAGCAATGCACAATCGTAGGATTCGATATCAATGGGCTCTTGAACACAGAAATTGGGCAGAAGAACAATGGCGTTTCGTGTGCTTTTCTGATGAGTCTCGTTTTGGTATGAGACCGGATACAAGACGTATACGACACTGGAGAACCACTGGACGCCAACAGCGATTAAAATCCTGCCAGGAAGTCCATCCTTATAGTGGTGGAACCATCATGGTATGGGCGGGTATTTGGATCGGCGGAAGAACTGAGTTGATTTGGATCAGAGGCAACCTCAACGCTCAAATTTATGCTGAGACGATTGTATCAGACGTCATCGTTCCTCTACAAGTGCAAATCGGTCCCTTATTTCAGTTAATGCATGATAATGCACGACCGCACACCGCAAGAGTTGTAAGACAGACTCTCGCCGCAGCTAACATCAATGTCCTGCCCTGGCCTGCTCAGTCGCCAGACTTGAACCCGATTGAGCATGCATGGGATATGCTACAGAGAAGAGCTCTGCCGAATATGGAGGGTATCCAGTCGCAAGAAGACCTTTTTTTGTTGTTGCAACGAACATGGGCGGCCATTCCACAGCGTGATTTGGATGAACTCATTTTGAGTATGCCAAACCGATGTTCTTGTGTTGTTAGTGTTTGCGGTAGAAACACGGATTATTAATTGTTTAAGTTACCCAATAAAATTTTAAAGAAAACTGTTATTTCAGTCTTTTTTTCGAACTTTAATGTTAGTAGTTCAAATGTCAAAAATCCCTTTATTAGGAAAATGGCAAATTTCTTTATTAATGCAAAGGTGACTTGGTTTATCGTTACTGTGACAAACGAAAACACTTTATTTGATGAATCCTTAAAGAAAATTTTAATTAATATCAATCAGGAGAAAAGTTATTGCAAAAATATATGTTGATCCCTAGACACTTTTGATGTGTGTATGTCCTTTTAGGGCGTCCCCTCCCGGCGTTCCCACTTGCATCTGCCTTTCGTTATTCGCCTTTCATCCATCGTTTCATCGTGACCAAACCATCTAAGCATACCTACTCTTTTCAATTTTTGGCTAATGGCTTAATTGTCAAAAATCTGAGGATGGCGGCTGGATCTAGCTCTAGAGTCAGAAAGCAAGAAAGTCTGGAACCCTGACTGCTTGGTTAATTAACTTAAGCCTGTACTGTTTTTACCTATATTTAAAAATGTAACTGATATGTGCGCACAATGAATTAAAGGAATAAAAACATTAAGACTGCAAGTAACATAATGTGAGAATAGAGAACTCACTTGCGTGGTTGCGAATGTAGTGTGGTGGTCGCCGCGTCTATTTGCAGCGGGCGGGCGGCGCGTGCGCAGGGCGGCGCGGCGCAGCCTCGCGCATTATGAAGTAAATTCGGTGCGCGTCGTGCGTGGGCTTGTCACCGTCTCGCCACTGTCAATAACAATAAATATAAGAAATAACGCGTTTGTTGCTGGGATAAAGACGGTGACGACGCTCTAGTTTGTCTATGCGCTGACGTCACTGTCTGGGAATCCAGTGTGCCGCCGACCGACACTCCCTGACCTACCTCCAGACATCGCGCCGCATGTTCCCTGGTCCCCGACTCTATCAACTACACCACCAAAATCATTACTCTCACAATAAAGTATACTTCATCGCAGTTACTTAACATCCGAACCGCAATAATATTATCTTTTATCGTCCACAAAAACTATTTGTGAAAAATAATTTGCCTTTACAATAATATATTCTTAATTACGTTGTACATTTATTACTTAGAAAAACGTAATTACATACCAACATTCAGATTTCAGCTTCAGTACACATAGGTACCTACTGAAGGACAACATTAACTTTAAAAGTTTGCGATAGCATAAGATAACTCGGAGCGTTGAGACGTTTCAGGCATCATGTTCAATTCTACATTTACATACCAGCCAATTAACTTAATTGCGTATGCAGACGTGCGTACAATGCTTGATTATTATATGACTAGAAACATTCCTTTAATATAACTTGATTAGTTTTCACGTCAGCTTCGAGTTTGTGTTGAAAATTCCTCAGTTTTTGGGCGTGATGTCAGAGAGGTATTTAGGTGCATGTCGTGTGTCCAGTCGGGGTTCCCCACGGCACGTGAGTAGAATGTGCGCGCAGCTGTCATACTTGACATGCCATACTCCGACCATACACCTCGTCACAAGCCGGATGTCTAAACTACACTCTACTAAACGCAATTACTGTAACTACACATTGAGTAATTCTCTCTTGCAACCCTAAACCGTATATTCCCGATTAGGTAAGGAGTCGATTAAGAATCATGTTTCAATGTGGAATTACCCACCTTACCTAACCTGCTGTTTAAATTCTTACTTGTCATTAGGTCACCTACAAACATTGATAAACAGACGCTACCAGAATATTATGAATTAAAATGAATGTCCTGCGCAAGCACATCAACAAAACAACATTTAGTTGAATATGAAAGACATAAAAGAAATGATTGAATTACGTATACAGAGTTACATCATGCAAACTTCTTACGTTTTGCATAAAGTACCTACCTCTGCTTCTTACTAAATCAATTTATTTCTATTGGGAAATTTGTATTCCGTGATACTTAAGAAACTTGTGAATATTAAAGATCGACAGTATTCGCTCCTAGATTATTAATAAGGCGCGGCGCGGCGTAGATTTTAAAACATCGGTTAGTTTTCCAATCATATTATGTATGTGCACAACGTGGTATATGTTCTTTTGTACTAGGAATCGTTTTAATGTAATGGCCCGTAATTCCAGTTAGTGTATTCCGGCCGGTCGGTTCTGTAAATCCGAGTGCGTGAGACGCAAACGCCATCGGCAGCCTTTCCGATATCGTAATTTTTCTACCTATTTGATATTCAAATATCGTTTACTCGTTATTTCTCAATGGCCGGTATTGCATGACGACAGCATTTTATAACGGACCCCTATATGTTATTATGTACATACCATTATGTATATCACAGTCAAAGTGCGTCAGTAAACGTATTACTGCCTCCTTAACACGAGACATACATTTTAATGTGTTTATGATGTGTCCGTTTTCATTGTAATATAAAGTTTCCGGTTGTCAAAATCAACACCTAGGTACAATCCTTCACGTTTTGGTAATCTGAAATCTAGAAATAGGCAATCGTGTATAGAAACTTTGATTAGCAATGACTAATTTCAGCTGGTTATAAATTGAAATAGTCGCTGTTTTGCAATAACTGCCTGTGAGAATGAACATAACAATATGCATTTAACTTGTGACGTTAAATGCCCTTTCGCGTACAAGCTGCAATTTGTCGTAGCCTTCCTTAGTATGACTCATACTTAATTCTATCAGAAGGTTTTCTAAGCGCATTTAGAATCAAGTGTGCTGGTAGTTTTATTGGAACTTCGCTATTCCGAACGGAATATTCGCGACATATTACCCTGTAAACAGGTCGCGAATATTCTCCCTAAAACTTTCTAGACACGATTACAGAAATACCCTTAAGGCCACAGAGACAATCATACTGATCAAACCCATGTCTGGCTAATGCTACGCTATTACTATTAACGGTTATTCTTATTATTCTAAATTATAGGTTGTCAAATATGACTCTAGGTTTATGTCTATTGCTAATTTAGTAATATTGAGTCACTGCTGAAAACGACACCAGATCGTACTGGGATATGATAATAAACTTAAGGTTTGTTCACAGTGGTAACGGCAAACTGGCGACATGGGGCTGCATAATCGGCTTCGTGGTGATGATGTGCCTGGACGTGGGTCTCGGGTAAGCACACCCGTCTTCTCTCACGCCGTGCCTTCACTCCGCCGACTTAATGCTGACTAGTATTAACGTTTTGAGATAGCTCCTTGTAACTTAGATGTAGATATTTTTGTATAAAATCAAGTGTGCTCATCATCGTTACGATTTTGGATACATAAATAAGAATGGCTTTCTTGTCACGTTTACCTATTGACTAAAAAAGTATTCATAACATGTTTTTGTTTCATAACTATTCCATTAAACTAAACATTGGTTTGAATTCTGAATTTATCACTAATTTAATTGCATAATGAAGCGATCTCAAGTTTTTTAGCCGGTCATTAAAAGGTTAAGAATCCATTGGTCGAAATAGTTGCACGGCACACGAGTGTGTACGTGTCTCACATTTTGTACGTTTTCTATAATTGGTTGTATTCAATCCTCTAATTGGCTCGCTACAGGTAGCGGTGGCGGACAGACGCTGATGATACTTAATAAACTATACCTTGTACACTAAAAAGAAAGTCGTCGTGTAAATGTTCTATTGATATTAATGTCAATTGTATCCAAAATCATTTGTATACATTATGATACAGATTATAAGTGAATTTCTAAGCTAAGTACTTACTGCCCACTCCAGAGCTTAGTAAAACGTTAGTAAGTTTAATGAATGAATAATGTTTGTTGATGTGGATACGGACATTTACTTCCACAGTATGTTCGGTCTCTGTATCGGATCCTCTAATGTTTCAAACTACTTTCAATGACTATTGTTGTAACTCTTTGGTACTTTCAGCTCTGGTAATAGTTATTACTCCTTTTAGCTATACCACTAAATAGGAAATTTGTTAATTGGTGGCAATACTATTTATTGAAGGCGCAGCTAAATTATTTTATTACTTAAAGGTGGAATTCGTTGTAAATATGTAAAGTGTGTGATATGTTTTGATGCTACGTAGTTTCGTCGCAATGCAATCAATCATTTCACAAACGCATCGTTAAGTTTGAAATGCTGATAAGTATTCCGCTATACTATGGACAATATTGATATTTCTTAACTATAGAATAAGAAGCTATATTTACTAAAGCATGTGTTAGTACAGAAGCTTTAGTAAACATTGCAATACAGATTCATACCACTTCGATAGCTTGCCATTTAGTAAATATTACTCAATGAATGATATTCACAGTAAAATATTTATGATCCTATTCCGAATAATCAGTTGAAAGTTAGTTAAATTCACTTTACCGATGACGACGCATACGGCGTCATACGTTTTATTGCTCAACACTTAAAATTGAAATAAATAAATGAAAGCTTTAGACCACATGAGGTGGTCCGATTTTTAATTCCAAAAATGATATTAATGTTATATATTTGAAGGTATTTTATAAGTACCTATCTATAAAGTATTTGTAGTATTCCGGTTATTTTGGTTTCTAAATTTATTGCGTAGTTACGAATTCCACCTGTTCCTGCGCCCTGACTGTCGTTGTCGCAGTATTTATTAGTTTCTTTTAGTTTAGTAAGAGCTTACTGCGGCGACTACATTCAGGAGTATTTTATTGATTTTAAGCCAACATTTTAAGGTCTGTGCTTGTCAGCTAGTCGCAAGTGCAGTAACGCGAAGGCATACATATGCATGTTCCCAGTTAAGTCAATTAAGTCAATGATTTCACTGTTCAAAATAGCAGTGACAGACCTTTCTACTGTTTCACAGAATCAAACAATTCCCTGAACCATGTTTGTGGCACGATCTATAGAAAAAAAAACGTTTTATAGAACTTGGTGATGTTCGATTTTGTATTGTCGATTTGCTTAAACTCTGACAGGCACAGATCTTATGTTTTAATTATTAAATATTGAATTAGATTAAAAATTTAAAGACAATATGAATGTTTTATAAGAAATCAAATAGCCTAATAATCTGAATTTCAAAATGTGCATTTTAGTACCTATGTATTTTATGATATAATTATAGTATTAAATAGGTAGGTACTGTAAGGTGATGTGGGCTCCTGTGTACCGACTGCTTTAGGTGCGTACTAATATTACAAGTTCGAGGAAACTTTGATTGTGCAAATGATAATATTGTAATATAAGATACATAGAATATGAATTTATATCCAGTTAAAAGTATGAAGTCGGTAATCATTTATATCCTAACTTATAAATAGATACGTAAGAGACATGTCAGTTAGTCGATGTAGCATAATGATCTTTAGACCCCTGTACTTAGATATTTGTATTCTATACAAATTATATATCAGTACGTACCTGCTGTTAATTTATATAGACTAGATATTTTCAGAGGTTTACAGGAGCCCACCTCACGAGATAAATGCATGCAATTTGGCCATATTACCCAAAAAAAAAGAAGAAGAATTATGTCTATTAAAGATTTTAAATAAATTAATTTATTGTATATGTGCTTCCAAAGTGAACATAGTTTTAATGTGAATTCAAAGTGTTTGTTTTGCATTTATTTAATCATTCTCTATTGTACCTTGTGTCACAATAGCACATTTTTTAGTTCTGATGATTACATTGTTACTTAAGATTACTTTTATTGTTTTTATATTATAGAAAAATGCAGTGTCAATATGTGGTATTATTAGAAGACAATCCTCTAACCATATCCTGTACCTACACACAAATAGGTTCACATATCAAAAATGACTATAGTTCGTTCGCGTTAAGAATGCAGTGCAACTGCAAGATAAAGGTATATTCCACAGTGATGTTATATTCATACAAATTATATTTTAAAAGATTCAGTTTAGTGAATTTATAAAAATGAATTTGAAAAGACGGATAATGATGACTTTATCTACTTACCTACTGCATCTTTACTTTTTACTGCATTCTTAACGCGAAAGTACTATAGGGCCTGAAGTGTTTTTACTAATATCCTAAATAACACCCACATAATCTCAAGCCTACTACGATCCTTTTGCAGGGTGGAAGATACATCGATGACCATCTGTACACCATTAGTTCACATGGTTCTAAACCTCCCCGCACTTAAATTCTTCGTCAGAAGTCCCCTATTTTTACGTATTCTTCACAAAACAATGCCTATAATAACTCAATGAGTAAATTTTTAATGAAATTTATCCTAAGAAAGAAAATGGGATCCTTATTTTGTTTAAAATCTCATGGGTTTTGTTTTATTTCATTTTATTTTACTTTATTGGGACATAATAAACAGTTACACATTACAATATGTATAAGTGTGACAGAATGATATTAAAAATTAGGTAAACATGTAACCCAAACCAATGTCTGCAAAATAATGACATACAGCATACATTTTAGCTCGGTTTTTGGTTAGGACAGAAATCAAATCAGTTAAAATAATATAATAATATTCCACAATTTGCAGACAACGCCAAGCTAAGCAGAATTGTGTTATGGGTACTAAACAGCTGATAAACATACTTATATATTTCTAAATAGGTACAGACGCCAGCACATCAAGTTACCCCAATGTGTCAAAATTTCCCAATTGAATATGAACTTTATTCTGTTTGACATAAAGTTGAAAAACGATCAAAGAAATTTGACACATTGAGGTAACTTGATGTGCTGGCGTCTGTACATACTTATAATAGATAAATTACACCTAGACACAGAGCAAATGATAATGCTCATTACACAAACATTTGTCCTTGGTGAGAATCCGACCTCCGGCATAGCAGTCGGGGCCACTACTAGATCAACAGGCCATTCAAAGCTGAAAGTAAAGAGAACGTCAGGAAAAACAATTTGATTCAAAACAAGAGGGATAGCCGACGAATAGTTTCAAATTGGAGTTGTATATTGGGGTTCTATAATCATGTGGAGAACTGATAGTTATGAATGTGCATCGAGTTCCCTTCCACCCTATATACCTACTCTGTTTGCTTCATTTACGTTCCTACAACTAATTATTCACGCACGCCGATTGCGAGTACTACACACCTGACTTTCTTGAAGAACATTAGAACATCAACAATGGACAAAATATTATCCTCTTGAAATTAGACCAAAATTTCCATAAAATTAACAATTTGAATGTTAATCTATTTCTAGACATTTATTACTTACCTTAGTCCCGAATATCTAATCTCACAAAATATTAAATAATTTAGGTAGCTACCTACCTGCGCCTTAAAAAAGAACAGTGCCCTAAGTGCGAGTTGTTTTACGTTAACGCGATCGAAACGTTCACTGCGTTTGGCTCTCTGATTGGTTAAAAGCTTGGAGCGGGCCAATCGATCGTGTTAACGTAAAACAAACTCGCACTAGGCACTCTGTATATTAGATACGGTATTTCAATATCAAAACTACCCGCTTATTCTACTGTTACCGTCAATTGCTGGTGACGCACTAGTCACAAGAGCATCTGACTCATGGACAGTCAAGCTCGTCGACTGTCATCATCAGAACACTGTTAGACCTGCCTCGCCATCAATATAAGTTCGTCCAGTTGTGTTTGCGGAATGGCCATCCGCGTCCCTTAGCAGTGAAAAGGATTCTCAGTTGCAGATAATTACCGAAGGTATCTAAATATAGTCTTATTTTATTATATTTCTTACTAGCAGACGTCACGCGGTTTCACTCGCTTAGTTCCCGTTCCCGTCGGGGTACGGGGATAAAAAGTAGCCTATGTTACCAAGTGTAGCTTTCGCCGGTGAAAGAATTTTTCAAATCGGTCCAGTAGGTTCGGGGCCTATTCAATGCAATCAAACTTTTCCTCTTTATAAAATTAGTATAGACTAGTACGTGAATTTCGTACTTTTCCCATTAAACTTACGCTATAGCGGACTTTTTTGTAGACCTAAATTATAAGACACACAATTCCACCATACATCATTTTGTAAAATATCAAAGGGCTGCGTTTTCGTTTAGAGCTCCCAGACGGCTAATTTTTTTAATTATAAGTATACTAAAACCTCCCTCAAGAACTATTTGTGGAAAGAGCACGAAAATCGGTGCAGTATTTTTTGTGTTAATCGCGAACAGATAGACAGACGCGGCTGAGAACTTTGTTTTAAAATATGTAGTGATAGTAATGGCAGAAAGAGCCGTTGTCAATCATTTTGACAATGACTAAAGTGCCTTCGACTCCGAGTAGGTACCTATCCATCTACATGCATGCTTTTCAGATTCACTTTAAACATTGTCATTGTGTTGTACAATTAGGTAAAAAATTTGCTGAAGAGACCGTGCGTGATCTATAAGGGCGCCTTCAAATTAGCCGCAAAGAGCCGCGCGGTGGCAGCGCGGCTACAGCGCTGCCGCCGCACGCCGCGCTGCAACCGCTAGGTACGAGCATCATAGTGTTGTAGGTACATTTAGTTTCAACTTCATCGATAAATTGTTCAAACTGATTTTCGTTCGAGTCTGAATAAAAACACGTACGCATCATCACTAGTCGATTGATGAACCGAAGCGCGGTCACAGCGCGGGTGTAGCGCTGCAGTCGTGCGTTTTTTATTTATTTGGATTATAAAAGCAGCGCGACGGCAGCGCTGCAGCCGCGCAGCACCTGGCGGCAAATTTGAAGGCGCTCTAAGATATATCCAAGAGCACGTAGACCCAGCCCCAGGTGCGGCGTTTCCATGCTCTGTGGACTAAGCCTGGCGATTTAGCAGACGTTAGTAGGACGCCGATGTCTACTTTGCCAAGTGTGTTGGTAACTCAGGCGCTCAGTAGGCATGCATTTTGCGCTTAAGCTAAAATAAAGCACCGGAATGGGTCCGAAATTGTCATAGGAAGATCGACACGACACAGTAACTTCAAAGTAAGTAAATCTGTGGATTAAGATTAGGTAGGTAGGTAATACTCATTAATTTCGGTTCTTCCATCGAGCCAAATAGCTTTTCGGAATTTAAGTATAAAAATATTGCATGTTTATCTCTTATATCGTAACGTTGTTTATAAACCAAGTATTTTTCATTAATTTTATACATATGTAGGTAGGTAGGAGGATAGGTAGGGGTAGACAGAAACTACAAAGCGCCCATCTGCTACGATTCTTAAATTACTTCTTTTGCTTCGTTTACATTCATACATGTTGTCATACATACACGCCGGTTGCGAGTACTATACGCACCTGACCTTTCTGAAGAACCTTTCGTTATTAATTTTATATTATTTAATAATTCAGTAACTATCCAAACATGGCCTGTACTACAAACGGAATGTGATTTTACCTCGCAACAAAAGTTTTCCTTATCGAGTGTATTTAAATGGAACGGGACCGATAAACGGGGCCCGGTCGGGTCGGTAATAAACCTGGCCGTAGATATGTACCAGCGACACCACTTCCTCTTGTGTTTGCTGTCACATACCTATCACCGAACCAATGTTTGGAAGTATTTGGAGGTACCTTACAAACTTAGACACAGGTACCTATTCAATTAAAATAGAATAGACTAATTCTTTCCCTATTTGCACAGGAAGTACAAGTGTACTTATTTTTGATATTCTTTAATAATTTCTATTTGTTCATTTACTACCTCGCCGATTAATGTAACTTGGCCATCAACTCTAAATATTTCTTCATGTCCTTTGGAGAAATAAAACAGCGCATTAGTTTCTACTTATGACTCCGGTCTACTCGCAATTGTTTCTCAACCAGTGCTTTTTTTACGGCCAACATCATCATTTCCCGCTACTTGGCCCAATATCATTGTAGCAAGTCAGACCTCTAGTCTCAAAACGTATCGTAGGTAGGTATGCAACCTTCCTTTGTTTCTCTTTCTGCAAGAGCTGGCGGTCCTTGCCCATTCATCGCAAGACATTCACCATAAGACAGCATTTGTCAGAACAGTAACTTACCCATAAATCGAATGTCCTATAGGTACATGAGATCTTTTTTGATGGTCCAAACCTCGAATTCGTATAGAGTCATAAGTGAGAAGGCCAGTTGTAACAATAAACGAGACGAGTGAGTAGGGATGTTAATTTTATTTATTATTCATTTATTTTATACTTCAAGCACACTAATGTACAGAGGCGGTCTTAATGCCATAGGTATTTTCTACCAGTCAACCTTCAGGTGATGCAGAGAAAAACAGTGGTAGGTGCAATTAAAAATGAAAATAAAAGGAATCAAAGAATACTAATACATATTATGAGTATAAATACATAAACAAGTACACTATAAATATGATATATAAAGGTAATCAATTAAATTACGAAGAGATAGAAAGAAGAGAAAACATTAGCGCTATGAAGATACTACTGCCAACTTCTTACGAATATGCTCGCGAACCTTAACCTTAAAAGATTTTTCCTGGGGGAGAGCGCTAATTTGCGCGAGTGGGAATTTTGCTTATCCTAATTGAGATGCAGCAGATTTCCATACCTAAACGCTTTTATTTCTATTATACAACGTGTTTTTTTTATATCCCATAACTCTAGGGTATGATTGAGACCATATCAAAGAATCAACTGGCATAATTATGAATTATGTTTCAATCATCCTTTTTTTTACTATTATACAAAATAATTCGACAAAGTCACGATGATTAATGTAAAACACCCTTACGTGAAAGAAAAGTGACGTTAGAAAGAAGATTCGTCGTACTGGTGGCAATTTTTGAACTAATTAGGTAATAAAAATAATATTAATAACACTTAATAATAATATTCCACGACTATTCACACAACGCCATCTAGACCCAAGCTAAGCAGAGCTTGTGTTACGGATACTAAACAACTGATAATTTAATTATGATTGATGATATCTCCGAAACTATGCATTTTTGGACCATCTATTCTAGGAGTTTTAGTATAATTTTTACCTACAGAATATAACCCTAGAGTTATGGGATATAAAAAAAACACCTTGTAGATCAATTTTCAATTCTTCAGTCAACTACATACCCAAATTTTCGATGGTCGCACCTAGTTACACTTAATAATGAACAAATGGATAATATAAGTGCCTATCATGTAAGTGATACCTACCTAATATACAAGCTAATTTTTACAATGCGTACCTGTACATACCTATGTACAGGTACGCATTGTAAAAATTAGTTTTTATTAAAAATCATGGCACTCATGCTATTGAGAATCTTGGTAACTTTTTCATCCAGATAGTTGATCAGCCAGGCGCGTTCACGACACCCTCGTTGTGACTAGGTACTTTGGGGGTGATCCATTTACTCGTACACATGACACATCTACATAGCTAAGTAAATGTGCATGATTAAAACCACCAAATCTATTTGGTAGGTACTTCAAGTTTCTGCGCATCACACTAAGATAATATACCTACAGAAAGCCTTTCTCTGCGAAGAGCTTCACACATCAGGAATGCAGAAAGGAATCTGCCCGTCATTATCGCAGTCACGTAAACGCCTTTCGATACCGGCGCCTAATTAAGGCGAATTTCGAGATTCTCCTTTGGAGTTCTGTTGCTTTAGTAGGACGGTACCAACTTGATGAATTTCAAACATTTTAATTAGTTTTGTCGTCAAGAATACTGGATTCATCATCTGCCTAACATTTTCCCAAGTCATAGTTCGGGGGGTCAGCTTCCAGTCTACCCAAATGCAGCTTACAATATTTCAGATATGACTGCCTATCTGTCGTCCACAACACAGTAACTGAGTAACATGATATCCATTATTTAAACTGGTTGTCAGACTTTCGACGTTCTGACTACTTACTGGTAATGACTGTCAAAGTTCTACAAATGACAGCCGGGATCGTTGGTCTTAACGTGCCTTTGGAGACACGAAAGTGTTTTGATAAGTAAATAAATAAATAAATAAATATTCCACAACTTTTCACACAACGCCATTTAGCCCCAAGTTAAGCTTGAGAGCTTGTGTTATGGGTACTAAACAGCTTATAATATATTTCTAAATACGTACGTATTATAGATAAATTACACCCAGACACAGCACAAATGATCGTGCTCATCACACAAATATTTGTCCTGGGGGAAATCGAACCCACGACCTCCGGCATGGCAGTTCGGATCACTAACTACTAGACCAACAGGCCAATCACATTTAGTTATGGTGTACCTACATAAACAAAATGTAAAATATGTGTGTGGACTACTTCATTGGTCTAGTGGTCGCAAGCGCTACTGCTTAGCATGAGGTTCCGGGTTCGGTCCCCGGGTTAGACAAAGAGTTATTGAGTTTTTTTATCTGGAATTTGTCAGTATCAGCCCGGAGTCTGAATGTGTGCCCGATTAATGGCAATAAGCTCGCCCCCTATTACATGGGACTTAAACATAACTGGCGAAATGTGGGTGTGCCTACTACTGATACATCTCTGCCTAACCCTTCGGGGGTAACAGGCCTAACGTTATATTATGTAAATAAATTAAAACCAAAACAATATCAATAGGTAAGTAAATACCGTTGTCCGTTCGTCATGTTTGGTAAATATCTATTTTTAGTACTAGCAGACGTCACGCAGTTTCACCCGCGTAGTTCCCGGTCCTGTGGGAATACAGGGATAAAAAGTAGCTTATGTCACCCGGGAATAATGTAGCTTCACAACGGTGAAAGAATTTTTCAAATCGGTCCAGTAGTTTCGGAGCTTATTCACCGAAACTACTGGACTTTATTTGCCTATTAGTATAGATATACATAGAGTAATTGGTTCATTTTAGGCAGATACTGCATACCCAGCTTGAGACGGTTCCCAGAACATTGTGCAAAAACAGTGATAACTTTTCTAAAAACAATATCTTATATTATTATAAAACCCAAACCTTTATTAAAGTAACTTATTCTTTACTAGCACTTCATACTTTAACATACCTTCCCTCCACCTATCGTTTTCTAGTCTTGGTGGAAACGTTCTCCTTGTTCTTCGCTTAGATCTCTTAAAGAAGAGATAGAAAGAAGAAAAAACATTAGCGTAGTGAAGATACTACTGCCAACTTCTACCTATTAAGATTGTGTAAGTTTATACTCATATTACAGCCTAAATCTTTGAAACGAATCAGCATTTCCTCCTAATTCTACATAGTTGTCAGCCTTATAATTTCCGAGGAAATTTTGTGTAACTGCTACAAAAGATTTCCACGCAAGCCTTTGCAGATCACTCATAGGAGTCTGAAAATTAGTGGTGTCTTTGATTAATTGACGTATTTAAGGTCCATCAAAGATACCAGTTTTTAGTTTTTCAGTTAAACCAGGAAATTTCTTTGAAATAAACTGAATACTGACCATTTCTGTCGAGAGCCCTAACAAATTGCTTCATTAGTCCTAATTATGTTCCTGGAATTGGAACATTTTCTGAATGAGGAATAGGTCTTTGCGCAGAAGAAATATTAGAGTGTTCCCATTTAATTGATGGCTTTGGTTGATGTCCACTATATTAGTCCTACAAAAGTAACAGTCGTCATAATGATTTTTTTGTTCTCGCCATATCATAGGCACCCCAAACTTCAAAGTGTCGCTTTCTCCCAGTGTCACAAATGTTCAAGGCATAGTTTACATTACACTATGAGGCACCCATACTTTATCTTGGTGTCGAATTTCAATACTGAAGTAAGTAAAATACAAACCGACGCACAGTGTTTGTATTCGTAAATCGATTACAAACACTGTGCGTCGTTTGTATTTTCGCTGATCTTTCAGAAAGTATTCACCAAAAATATAATAAAATATATCAGGATGGTTCACAACAACTGGACGTACTAGCCATTATAAAAAGTAACATAAACTTTATGGATATTCTTGTAATAATGACTATTTACGAACAAGACCGGCAAAAATTCAAATGAGGGTAGTAGGTAAACTAGAGCCGATGATTTAAAAATTCGTATGGCAATATATTTTTAAGACGCCAGCACATCAACCTACTCCAAAGTGTCAAATTTATTTGATAGGTTTTCAGCTTTATTTTAGACACAGGTTCTTGTTCAATTGGGAAAATTTGACAGTTTTTTTAATAATTGTCCATTTGTCTAATAATGATTTTAAGATGCTGTTGGAGCTTCTGTATAACCTACCCATTATTGATACTATTTTTTTGAACAGACAGACGATATTCTTGCTCATAATGGCATGAAAGTCGACAACATGGGCTTCCACGATCTGCGAACATCTATCTAAGCCCCATCAGGATCCACTATTATATATTTATTTATTAATTATTTATACTACTTACTTACTTTATTTATTATTAATAAATAATAAAAAAAACATTTATTTTCTCTCCACAAATGGTACATAAGTACATCAATATTATTTATTACTTCAAGCACACAAATGTACCTAGGCGGACTTCATGCCTTAGGCATTATATATCAATGCGCGGAGGACTTTGTAAACTCTCGGCATATACCTACTTCACCTACAAGCTACCCATGTAGAAGTTTGGCAGTATGCCTTGAAAAGCGAAACTTTAACTCCCTAAGTATAGCGCACAAACCTGCAGGCTATATTACATAGAACCATATTACATTTAAACGCCAACGCCCTCCGCTCCTAATTGATGTGATTGGTACAATGTATGAAGGATTACCAGTCCCTACGTAGGTTAGGAAAGAAACTTGCGTCCTAATAAACGAGGAACGAGCTCGCTTTTCCAGAAGTTCCCGAAGTTTCCTAAGAGTGTCTTTAATTTGGTACAATAACTTTAATAAAGCTTGAAATAGTGTATGCAATAAACAGATTCTTTTTACTTTACGTAAAATTGTAACGCTCTTTTAATATAATTTTGGTATGTATTGGAATATTGGAACATAATGTTTATTTGATATAATTTAGGTAATTTAGGTAAATTGCATTGCACAATTTGTTTTATGGCAAAGCAACTCTGATAGATTCCGTTGATTGGTATTGTTCCCCTTACACTATGTTATGTGCCTGCTTGTTTGCATTCTTGCTTACAAGATAATGTGCTAGAATGGTTGCTTGTTTGCATTCTTGCTTACAAAATTGTGTGCTAGAATGGTTGCTTGTTTGCATTCTTGCTTACAAGATTGTGCGCTGGAATGGTTGCTTGTTTGCATTCTTGCTTACAAGATTGTGCGCTGGAATGGTTGCTTGTTTGCATTCTTGCTTACAAGATTGTGTGCTAGAATGGTTGCTTGTTTGCATTCTTGCTTACCAGATTGTGTGCTAGAATGGTTGCTTGGAATCATTATTGCTTGCATGCTTGCTTAATACAGGTACGCAGACATTTTTGTTATGTTTCCACTACACCATTTTTAATCCCCGACGCAAAAAGAGAGGTGTTATAAATTTGACCGCTATGTGTGTGTGTGTGTCTGTCTGTCTGTCGGTCTGTGGCACCGTAGCGGCTAAACCAATAGGTGAACCAATTTAGATTGATAGCAGGGTTTCTTGCGATAGTTCTTAGACGTGATTCATCATTGAGCGTTGCGATTTTAGTCGTCTATGGGTACTTATTTACTTTACTTACAAACATATGTGTGACTTAAAATTTAAAAAGCAAGTTAAAAAATGTTTAAATAGAAATCAAATTTAAAATTTAAAAACCCCCAACTCCAAAAAGTTGAAATCACATTCAAAAAGTTAAATTTATATCTAACATTTTCCTTTCGCTAAGCCATGGCATTTTATGTTGCATCGGGGTACCACTTAGGTTTTTAACTTTTTGAATGAGATTTTTACTTTTTAACGTTGGGGGTTTTTTTTTTATTATCAGTGTATGCGTAATGGTTTACTAAACATGGATACACCTACATAAAAGACTGATGTCAAAGTTAAGTTCAACAGTAGGTACATACACCTGTAAGTGTAGCATTGTTTATAACTAATTGAAAGTTAGCTGTCTGGGTATTTAGTATTTATATTCTGTTTTCTGACTGAAAATGAACATATCAATCCACGGAATAACCGCGATAAGCGCAGCTTAACCTAGCGAATCGGTAGATTGTTTAGTTAAGAGCTTAAAGCTAGACATACTTATGTAATATTAGCTTCTAATTAAACCGAGATTTTTTTAAACTTCATAGAAGAGTTCAGTGTTTCTCGTAAACCAAGTGTATACTGTTTTAGTAGATGTTTTATCAATGTTCCGAGAATCGAGTAATCTATAGCCGGAAACAACGTAACTGAGACCGTTCTCATGTGACGACTTCATTTGTTTAGCTTTAACAGCTTTCAAAAGATCGATTAGAATGTTCAGTTACAGCTGCGTACATTTTTGTTAAATAATTATACGTTTTAATCAAATAATATAGTGTGGACAGGCGAGGAAATGTCTTAGAAAAACTTCGATCCCATGTCTCAGTAACTCCATCTAGAATAAATATATGAAATGAAATGATATTTATTTCTGTAAGTAGATCTTCGATACTTATACATTAATTTTTTTTTAAACTAAATGGCATTACCAAAGTGACTGATCCCTGAGAAGAAATGCCGAAAGAAACTCAGGGGGCATGATGATCTCTTTTAAAGTCCAGACATAAGATTGTATTCACTTATTATGCGAGTCTCACGATGCAGGGCAAAGTCTGGAAAAGCCTTTTGAAAAAAGAATCAATTCAGCTTTGAGTCGACTGTTGAATATTTGAGCGGCAGCGGAGCGTACTAAAAACTCATAGACTTGTGTCCAGCAGGACACAAGTTACGGATGAAAATTTTGTTCATGACGTCCGGTCTATAGGTATTGAATGTCTTTGGTTTTAATAGATTCTAGTAATTAGTGTAGTGTGGTCTCTAACTACAGACCATCTCAGTTAAAATCAAATCTCAAGATTTAGAAGCTACTTAGCTATTAAGGTGTTTGTTTGTATTTTTTTATTAGTCTAATAAGCTTTATGTGGAATCACGAATAAAAGTAAAAAAGTTCTATCCTACTTCATTTAAAACTCATGAAACAGAGCGTTTTACATAGACGTCAAGGTTTTTTGAATATGGCTTTTTTGCTTTACCACAGTAACATCGTGGTAACAAATACATATGAAATCACTTAAATAAACAATTTAAAACACCCCCGACACAAAAAAGAACTAAGTTAGTAACTACTGTACACATATTTGTGTTCATTGTTTTTATGCATAATGCGTGAAATATGTGCGTCCTTGGTGCGCAGGGTGCGAGCCAGTTCCGACAACATCCTGGGCATGAATCCTGACTGGTTGCACTCCTCTATTGTAAATAATTGCTGCAGTATCTCCGCTGGAATGCTGAAGCAATAATTATTTTGTTAGTGTGTGTTGTTTTCATTATATTTATTTAAATAATACTTCAAGCACACTAATGTACCGAGGCAGACTTAATGCCATGGGCATTTTCTACCAGTCAACCTTTAGTTGATGCAGAGAAAAGCAGTGGTTGGTGCAATTTAAATGAAAATAAAAGTACCTAGGCAAAATAATACTAATACATATTTTGAGTATATAAATACACACATACGAACACTATAGTAAATAAAATATATTCCACTAACATTAGTATGTTGATTAATTATTACACAAAATAAAGAATTTCTGTATTCGTTTTTTAAGTTAAATATTTTATTAAATCACCAATGTCGGTGTGTTCACTAATATAGGAATGAATGAGGGTGGCTAATCAGCATCCTAGCCATATTACAAATTCTATTTCTTATATCGTAATCGATAAGGCGACTGTTTGTCAACTGTCAAGTGTATTTCATTTTCAGCCAAATTACAAATTCTACTCGATAACACTTGACAGTTGACAAACAGCTGATTGCATATACACCATTTTCTTTCTATGATAGAAATAAAAAAGAAATAGAATTTGTAATATGGCTAGGCCTGCAGTGGGACCAAGTATCAGTAAACAATAAAAATAATATGAAGTGAAATGGTATTTATGTATTTTCTTTTCAGACACTTTTACGTGTTAAGATTTTAAAAAGTAATTGGCGTTGGCATTTCCAAATCGACTGATCCCTGCGAAGAACTTACGTCTGATGATCTCGAAAGTCCGGACATAAAATAAGATTAGGTATAATAAAATATTATGCGAGTCTAAGGCTGAAGTTTCCGAAGAAAGAATTATTGCTGCTTTGGGTTGACCTGTCCCGACAGCCAGCACGTATCAGGCGTCGTGCGACTTAATCCTACTTTAGGGAAATCAACAACCCGTCACACATGATGATACCAAATTTCAAGACATTTACATAAGCCACATAAATATTACTTAATACCCAATTAAGGACTCCCGTATTTTATCTAACCTGCATGGTACACAAATTCACACCCAGGTTTCTCTTTTAATGTAATTTAACAAATCACCTGTAAGTTCATCATCATGGACCAGCGCCCTGTTGGTCCATGATGATGAACTTGGATATATAAACTATACAGATACGTACGTGCTCGCACTCTGGGGCTCGAGTCTGCTATTGCCATCGTGTCTCAATGACCGGTCATTGATCGAATATTTGACAACTTTGACAGTTTTTGTATGGGAAATGTGTCATAAGTTTGACGTTATACGTCAAAAATCGATAATTGACCGGTCATTGAGGCACAATTGCAATAGCAGACTCGACCCCCTGTAATGACATCATGAATGCAAGGTAATTACCGTACAACGATTTAGAGCGTACACACCAGTATTTTTCAAACCACGAATTCCGTAGATGACATTTGATTTTCTTTGCCTTTCGTTCTTTGTGACTGACCTATCTAGCCTACCGATAGTATTTTATCGCTGTTTTCGAGTGCCGTGGTTTTCTTGCATGACGCGTCTATGTATAAAGTATGCGTAATAATGGGCTATTGCGTACCTATCTCCGTTGACAGTTCATAGTGATGCTCACTGGGCAAAGTGTTCAACTATTAACTGTCAAACAGCTATACGCAATACTCAATATCTTTATTGCTTTCCTTAGGATATTCTTAGGTGGTAGGTATATAAATGAGATCATTATGGACCCTGTAGGGCACAGCAAAAATGGTAGGAGAGAGGTAGCCTTGCCTAACGTGATCATTTTATACATCATTGTAATACAAAAATTGCAAAAAAAATTGAGATCATGAACAAATTAACAATCCTCAAATATTTTGTGTTTATCTTACTTAATTCCATTTATTTATTTGACATTACCCTCGATATTATTAATTTATTGTTACCTACATTATTATTTACTGATTATTAGTATTATAACATTGTTATATTTAATAGATATTAATTGTATTATTGTTATTTATCAGTATCATTTTATGATTTATTAATTTATTGTTCTAGCTAGTTCCGTATTGGCTATCATCAGTCTTCTTTTTAGCGTGTCGATGGCAAACAAAGACACCAAATATCTTAATTGCATGTTTGGCCCAGAATTCGGCTACCGCAACAACATCCACCGACGCAACCATAAGATCCTCACGTGTGCAGGTGACAGGGCAAACGGCGCAAGACAAAAGGTGGGCCATGGCCTGTGGAGAGGTACCGCACAGGCACTGAAGATCGGTGCTAGCTGCGAAATCAGTGTGTATCTAGGATGACGTTATGCGCACTCGCAGCGATGTGACCTAATGATTATGGTGGTGGGGAAATCCTCATAGAGTATCCCCCGTGTGGGGGCGTCGTGCTGTATTCTAACCGCGTAAAACCACCGCTGGATTCGCTCGCACATTAACCGCAACCTCGCCATTTCTCTAGTCTCTGCTTTCTATAATATGTTGGGTTGGCTTTCAGTACATTAAATTAAATTCCTGAAATCTTTGATTTAAGGTGTATCCAATATCCCAGTGGGGCTGTCTGGGGCTGTCCCACCTATCTGCTAAGTTTTTTCAGTAAAGCGGAATGCAGTTGAACACCAGCATTGGGAACCGACCCTTTGAAACGCAGCCCGGTAGCCACTACGCAACCTGTGCAGTAATTGGCATATTAAGGATTTTTCAAGTATATCAACAATTAAACTAAGTTAGTTGCTGTAGCTATTGAATGGATTGCACACCCTTGAATGTTAGCTTGATATGATAAGTCACTGATAGCCAAAGAAAATCTAATTCATTGAATAATTTAAATTCTCATGTAACTAATGCTAAATGAATGGTGTCAGTATGATCAACTATGATCCCCAAAGCGGACAACGTGATATACTAGGAAGAGATTTGCTTTTCGCGATATGACCCCATTGTAACAGCCTATTTAGCCCTAAAATTTACAATTTGTAAGTTTTTATGGTGTAGGTATAATAAAGAGTATTGTAATCTATTCTACGCGTTTCAATGTATTTTTTGCAACAGAACCTGACTCTTGCAGTATGGAAAGGACAATGTCGCACTTACTTTTACCATGAGTTTTGTACATGATTATGAAATCTCCCAGCGTTTTTCCTATTTTTCTTCTGATATTATTTTTGCTTAAAACAACTATGAAAAAACCAGGCAGGCGCAAATTACTTTGTGTAATTTATTTAATCACCACTGCTCTCAAAAACGGTGAATGAAAACATCGTGAGGAAACCGGCATGTCCTAGAACCAAAAATTCGAAGACATGTGACATCTACCAATTCGCACGGGCCCGCGTGTTAGATTATGGCCCATACGTAAAATACGCACTTTGACGTGGAGTTGCGGATACCAGCCCGGTATCTTTATCTTTATCTTAAGCATCACAAATGGGATAATTCCTTAGAAAGTAAACTAGTCACTTCTTTATTTTAGAATCTTATTAGTTTGGACAGAAATAACAATTGTATATACATTTCAAAGTAAAAAGGTAAAATACCTAATACATCAGGCAAAATTTAGAAATTAGGGAATGCCGATGAAAAATGTCACCCCTGCAGGCCGACCCATATTACAAATTCTATTTCTAATATCGTAATCGATAAGGCGCCAATAGAAAGAAAATGGCGTATTTGGATCAGCTGTTTGTCAACTGTCAAGTGTTAACGAGTAGAATTTGTAATATGGCTGAAAATGAAATAAACTTGACAGTTGACAAACAGCTGGTTTCATACCTATACGCCATTTTCTTTCTATGATAGAAATAGAATAGAAGTAGAATTTGAAATATGGCTAGGCCTGCTGGGTTGACTACGGTCTAGAATGATGTCGAGAGTTCTCAAGTTGTCATTTGTCAATAGATGACTTAAATTATGGTCTACAGATACATCTTGTATTGTAGGTACCTACTACTGTAACAAGAGCTAATGAGTTAACAGTTATGTGCCTTAATGCCTTATGTATGATTTAAATACTGCATATATTAAATAATCAACTCGGGATTGGCAAAAAGCGATTCTACTAACACAAACCAATACACAAGATTCTGAAAAAAGAAAGTAACGCAACATAAACTGAAGGAATAACTTTCGTACAATCTTTATCGCACCACGCAGGTACGACAAACTCGATTTTGTCGTACCTGCGTGGAGCGATAACTGAAGTCCCTACGAGCGCCGCTTCAGGCGGGGCCGCGGGGCGTGCGTGCGACGTCGTCAGCTACGCATTAGAAAAATCGCTCAAAGGGCGCGCGGCGCTACGCGGTCGTCGACCCCTCGGCGCGCACCCAAACACCCAAATACTTGCGCGTACGCAGCTCCTCTCTCCGCCGCCACCGATAAAACCCTCTCAATGGAATCTGAGGCATGTCTACATGTGGCGGCTGGGCAGGCACGCGCGCTCACTCATTTGTTTTGGAGGATCACACTTACGCCCGCATCGTGCTACTCACAGTAATAACTAAAATGAATACACGCATACATCTTCCATGTTCAATTAAATATAATGCAACTCTTAATTGGCATCAATAAAACGAATTAAGTATTATTGCGTTATTTTCTTATTTCTCAATTCGTAGCGGGTCTATATACGAATAAGATGTAAATCGTTACATAAATATTTTGCTAATTAAATGCAAATATTTTGCGCGGATGTCGACGAAACATTAGTATCGTTTATAATGTAATCCACTTTCTTTTATCTCAAACTAGATCATTTTGAAATGTGTAGCAACAAGTCGGCAGTTAGAAATGGTACGGAAACATTAATGGGCGATGTAACGTGAAGAAGCCCATCAAAGTGATTTCCATTCATTTGTTGACAATGTATGGTGGTGGCGGTCAGAGGGCGCGGTGGGCGCGGGGTGCCCCGCGTGCAGTCAGCGACGCGCGCCCGCGCCCCGCGCACGCTGCACGCTGCACCGCGGGCCTATGCACCGCGCACGCGTTCTACACCCGTTTAAATTCCAACCAACTTCGGACAACAATAATTCAATCTAAACTCGTCCCTATGGCGTGCACAATACGGACCACCGCGGCCGCACCATGAACTACATGAACTGCATCGACACAGCGCCACCATCGATCACTAGGTTCCCTGCACTCAGCGATCGATGGACTATTACAGCTTTGTTTACGTACCGTCGCCTGCGCATAAACACGTAAGTTATGCATGTGTTACATGTCCCGTGTGTGCATTTCACAATGCGCTCGATTCGATGCGTGACTTGTTTGTTTGTTTGTTTGTTTACATACTGCGTCGCGTCGCTCCACGTCTCATTAGTTAATGTCTCCACTTATGTTTTGTGCCCAACGTTGAGTGTTATCAAGAATGTTATGAATTCAGTCTGATTTGGGATCGATTAAACGTAAGTTACTTCATTTAAATTAAATCAAAAACCGTTAACGTAATGAATACATGCGGTGCGGTGTGATACTGGATAATGGACTCTACGTGTTGGGGTAAAGGTCGTGTTTCGCGTCGGCTGGTTGTTGTGAGAGTGAGCCGCAATTCGCGTTGCAGTCATCGTCGGAAGTGTTCGCCGAAGCAGGGTAGCTGAGGGGCTGCGCTGGCGCACACACCTGCCTTGCCCGCCGTATTTGCGTTAAAACGTGGATTATTTCGTTTAAATTGTGCAATAAGCGCTATCTGTTGCAACAGATGCACCTTTTGCGTCACAAGAAAATGAGAACATAAATAGTGACGCTTGGACATTCTTGTTTACTTTGTAAGGTTAAGATAATTTTGCAGTGCATGCATAACGTTTGCGTCGGTACATGTGATAGGCAATCATCGTGGGAATGCTCCAAAGATACGTATCAGTAGATATCATCTCGCTTGTCTATCTAAATAGATACATACTAAGATACAGCGCCATAAAGTTTATCTCCATTTAAGGAAACGATTTAGTTAATGCTTCTGACTCAACTAGTTCTTATTTAAATAATGAAATTAAAATAATACTAGATTCAATTTAAAATGTTAATAATTGCCAATTTGTTCAAATGCACAATCTGTCAAGCCATAAGCAACAAATTCCAAATTCAAATATCCAAAACATTCTGTTGTTATTTTTTTTTTATTGTTGCAGTCATTAGTTAGGGACAGGTTAACTCCAGGAGAGATGGACAAGTGTTTGAAAATAGGCCAATTTGATGTCTACTAAATTACAATACCTATGTTTTGTTGCGCTAAAGTTTCAGCTGGTCCATACAGTAAAAGTCACCCCCTCAAAACATAGCGAAGTGAACTGTCTGAATAGTTCTATATAGTTAAATACGTAGTGGAACCTTAGGTATCATTTTGTGAATACTGTTTATGTAATATCGATATTAAAACATATTCGTCATTATTGTCATCAGACGTGTTGCTGGGGAGTTTGTTTCGCCACTTCTTCTTCTTCCCAGCAAAAACACTAGGAAGTGGCGAAGGGAGGGCGGTTGGGGGAACTGTCTTATGTAATTTTTGACGTTCAAAAAGTGCTGATCTTCAGCCTAATTTGAATAAATGACTTTTGATTTTGATTTTGATTTTGTAGCTTCCGGGTGGATAGAGTGTTATTGAGTTTGCGTATTATGTGAACCTAAAATTAAAACAAACGCACGTGTTGTTTATTAAAAACTAGCCTTGCCTTTTCCTAACTATGTCGGTCAGCTTCAAGTCTAACCGAATGGAGCTGAATAGGTACTAAGCTTACTTTACTGTCTGTCTGGCCTCCACAACCGAACACACTAAAAGATCAATCAATAAAGTTATCAATGTTATTTATTTTTGGATTTAAGTTTCAGAATTACACAGTACACACTTCACACGTTACAACAAAATAAAATAGAACTTAATAAGGTCTATGTTTCTAGCTGACTACTCCAAGAAGAAACCAAAACAAGTTCTGAGGTCTCTTTTAAAGTATTCCCAGACAGACATTATCTTGGTCTGATTGATTATATGAGGGCCATGTATTAGTGCCTGAGATGACCTTTTGAGGAAAGCACCACACAGACTTTAGTAGACCTGTCTGGTAGTAATCGTGTAATTCCAATCAGAACTTAAAGAAGCAGCGAAGCATTGAAGCTTTGTTCAAACAATGTATTCACAAACAAAATTGAAAATATTTACAATATGTATTGTTTAGCAATACGACTAAATGGACAGTAATAAATCTGATAATGCCTGATAATGGAACTGCTGACTTGCGTATTGGCATATAGGTACTCAGCGCTTCTAAGAAACCATATCTTTTTCGGTACTCACGGGTGTTTTTGCCCTTTGCTGTTATGCCTGAATGTGTCAATTTTTTTTCTTTAATAGTTTTTCAACTTTATTACAAATAGAATAAAGTTCATATTCAATTAGGAAATTGTACAGTTTGGGGTGGCTTGATGTGCTGGCGTCTGTACATTTCACAAAAGAATTAATTAGGCTTTCACATTTTCTCAAATAAAACGTATTGGCGAACATAATTTACAATTACAGAATAGTCAATCATTTACTTTGTCCATTTTTAATATCCATCATTATACGTGTATTTATAAAAGGACTGCCTCGTTAGTCTAATAGTCGCAAGCGCTAATCATGGGGACTCAGGTTCAATCCCCGGGGTCGGGCAACAGTTATTGAGTTTGTTCGTCTAGTATCTCTCAGTACCCGTCCGGAATCTGGATTTGAGCCAAATTAATGGCAATTTGATGACTTAAACATAACTGGCGAAATGTAGGTGTGCTAAATGTACACCTCTGCCTAACCCTTTGGGAATTACAGGCGTTATTATGTTGCGACTGGCCTGTTGGTCTAGTAGTTAGTGACCCTGACTGCTATGCCGGAGGTCGTGGGTTCGATTTCCACCCAGGACAAATTTTTGGGTGATGACCACGATCATTTGTTCTGTGTCTGGGTGTAATTTATCTATAATATGTATGTATTTAGAAATATATAAGTATGTTTATCAGCTGTTTAGTACCCCTAACACAAGCTCTCAAGCTAAACTTGGGACTAAATGGCGTTGTGTGAAAAAGTTGTGGAATATTTATTATTTATTTTATTTTATGTTTATTAAAATGAAACCTGTAACGCATTGAACATACTCACTAGTATGACTCTTGACGCCTTACCCTTTGGGCACCTACTGATCACTCAGTCTTAGAAATTACGATAAAATTTTGACTAAACTAAGCGGAAATCATACTTTGCAAAATGTTTATAAATATAATTATATTTTACTAGATGGTCGCCAGTAGCCAAATTAGGACTGTTTTAGCTTTCTGAAATCTTCTCCACATAAACCGTAAACTATGGCAAATCTTACAATCCTCCCTGTGCCTCTCTATAGCCAGTCGATTTAATAAAATTCACCCCGTGAAGGCTTGAGTGAAGTGAACAATCAATGCCTTTCTGAAAGAGAACAAAGAACTGACAGCTCAATTCCGCTTCACTTAACCTGCATGTTCATGAGTTGATGGGTTTTAGGTGATTTGGCGCAGCCGCAGGGCACACAATTATTTATTTATTTTTAGTCCTATTATTTCATTTGTTTGATTTCTTTTAACTGATTTTTTTTTTTGCTATTGTTTTTTTTATTATCGTGTGCCTTTTGGGACAAATAAATGCTTTTTCTTTCTTTTCTTTCTTTCTTTCTTATTTGCTGGAGATTTAATAAAGGATCTAAAATTTTGCTACACTTATGGATCACACATACTTCAAAGGGCCTTTTTGGCCATTATTGACGTACTCTTAGACGTGAGTTCGTATGATAGTTAATACAGACATCAAGCTACCCCAAACTGCCAAATGTCCCCAATTGAACAGGAACCTTATTTTGTTTGTAATAAAGTTCTGTTTGTAGAAAAACTATCAAATTTTGACACATTGTTGCAGCTTGATGTGCTGGCCTTTCTTTTTGCATTATAATAACATAACATAACATAACGTCACGCCTGTAATCCCCGAAGGGCTAGGCAGAGATGTACCTGGTAGTACATCCACATTTCGCCAGTTATGTTTAAGTCCCATGTAATAGGGGGCGAGCCTATTGCCATCAATCGGGCACAAATCCAGACTCCGGGCTGCTACTGAGATATTCCAGATTGAAAAACTCAATAACACTTTGCCCGACCCGGGGATCGAACCCGAGACCTCAAGCTCAGTAGTGGCGCTTGCGACCACTAGACCAACGAGGCAGTCACCACTAGACCAACGAGGCATTATAATATACCTACTTAGTATCAGTTTTCGATAGTTAGTGCATTCTAATAAACCTGTATGTTCTTAATCGTTCTTCTAAGCGTTAGCCGTTTCAAGACAAAGCGGAGAAGTTAAGGCTTTGGTATTATGGCGATACACAAATTTTCGGTTATTTCCGCTGTTCATGCTTGCTGAAAAATGCTGAAAGTTCGTTAGTAAGATATCTTAACTTGTTGATACCTTAATAAATTAAATCGCGGTACTGGTATCATAAAGTTTAATCCCATCCATCACGTACATTAACCTATTTTAAAATTATGAAGTATGTAATTTGACATTTTTGTATGTGTGAACTTAATGGTTTTGGCAATTTTATATTGAATTTAAATATTCGTTATTTAAATTCAATATACGTCTGGTAAACCACACATAAATAACATAAAATAAAACAAGCTTAAAGCTTTAAAAATATAAAATTTTCTACAGCCTACCAAAAGTTTCATAGCTAAAAGCTAACATTTAAACAAAAGACATCAACGCACTTTTTCGAAAAATGCGTTTTTGTATATTTTATTTTTTTAATGAAATAAACTATTCTTAACCCCCGACGATAAAAGAGGGTTGTTATAAGTTTGACCGCTATATGTGTGTGTGTGTATGACATGTGTGTATGTGTGTCTGTCTGTCTGTCTGTGGCACCGTAGCGCTTAAACAGGTGTACCGTTTTAGACGTGTTTTTTTTTATTTGAAAGCAGGCTTTTCTATATTGCAACCACGTTTGGTTGTCATCATAAATTAAAACCCTTTTTCGACTTCTCATGTTTTCGTCACGCTTTTGTCTTTCAAAGGGTGGAGGTGTAAGAGCTGTCTTGTACTACATCCAGTTTGTCGGTTTCGGCACCTGCATGTAATAAGTAGGGTGCGCGTCAATAATAAAATTAAAACTTAAATGAAAGTTTAACTTCTTCTGGTAGTCTGGACTGGCCTAGTGTTAGTGACCCTCGCTGATATGCCGTAGGTCGTGGGTTCGATTCCCACCCAGTACAAATGTTTGTGTGTTGTGCACAATAATTTGTTCTGTGTCTGGGTGTAATTTATTTATAATATGTATGTATTTAGACATATATAAGTATAGTTATCAGTGTTTAGTCAAGTTCTCAAGCTTATAGCTTGGGTCTAAATGGCGTTGTGTGAAAAGTTGTGGAATATTTGTTTATTTATTTACTCTACTTTTCGTGTGTTTCGTGGTTAGTGACTCACCTGCTGTCAGAGTTTATGCCGTCTCTGTGCCTCTGACTTAGCCTGGCATACCGTTGAGAAATATCTCTAAAGTACCTATGCCGGTTTTTTCGCGATGTTTTCCTTCCCCGTTTTAAAGTATTTAGTGATAATAATATACAGTATGCACATGATTCGACATACTCGAAAGTCTTTAGTAATAATTTGACCAATTGGCAAGCTCTTTTATGTGTCGCACTTCTTACGTACACGTAAATTCGCAATCTGTCGCTATGTTTTCATGCAATCATCGGCCACGTTTTATTTGACTTCAGATACCGATCAAGTGCAGGATGGAATATAAAGTAGAGAGCAGCAGTGCTAACCTGTAAAAACCTCCAAATCCTCTGTGAAGTTAGGGCGAATTGAGCTGTCATTCCATACGAATGCTAAGCATTGCAGCACTGTTAACTTCAGTCAATTTTTACGGGGTGACATCTACTGGATCGGCCGGCTAGGTACATATATTGTCTCACCTACCGAATGGTTTATTGTTTTTTTATAGTATCAATAGTTAATTAATAATATGGTTATGACACTGATAGCTGAAACGTGGTCCCTCACTATGGGCCATATGAGTAAGCTCAAATTCGCCCAACGAGCTATGGAGAGAGCTATGCTCGGAGTCTCTCTACGAGATCGAATCAGAAATGAGGAGATCCGTAGAAGAACCAAGGTTACCGACATAGCCCAGCGGATTAGCAGGTTGAAGTGGCAGTGGGCAGGGTACATAGCACGGAGGACTGATGACCGATGGGGTCGAAAGGTTCTCGAGTGGAAGCCATGTATTGGCAAGCGCAGCGTAGGACGTCCACCCACAAGGTGGACAGACGACCTCATTAAGGCCGCAGGAACGCGCTGGATTCGAGCAGCTTCCAACCGGTCTCATTGGAGATCTATAGGGGATGCATATGTCCAGCAGTGGACTTCCTATGGCTGAAATGATGATGATGATGATGATGACTGATGGCTGACTGGTAAACCGCGAACTACTTTAGTTATCCGGTCACATTTCAGCACATTAAGCAACAGAAAAACACTGTTAGTTACTGCATCAAATTATCATTTATCAATGAAGCCATAAGTAAGAAAACCTGCTAAACGCGGTTCTGGGGAAACATATCCTTCTTGAATCTAGAGTACAAGACTATACATCATGACGTTTTATTGAAGACCAATGCTCACTTGTGAATATTTACGAGTCGATTTGATTCTTTTTGAATACTTCATTACTAATTATAACTCCGGGCGTAAATGTTAGCCTTCAACTTTGCATATTTCAATCGTTCTATCACCAATCGAAATCTATATACACTAGTCTAGAATTTACGGAGAAGCCCCGTCCATTTGCATATTTTTTTTAGACGGATCCTTGTTAAGGTCATCATCAATCAACTAGTGATGCGCTTCAGTGGCAAAACTAAACATGGTGAATCTGCATTACAGCATCAATTCAAGTTCGCGTTCTAATATGCATTTGTAGGTATCTAGTTTTTATTTGTTGCAAATATAACCTACTAACGGACGTCAGGCGATTTCACCCGCGTAGTTCCCGTTCCCGTGGGAATACAGAGATAAAAAGTAGCCGGTTATAATGTAGCTGCCCAACGGCAAAAAAAAATACAAATCGGTCTAGTTGTTTTTAAATTTGTTCGTTACATACAAAATACAAATCTTACCTCTAGTGGTGATGGGGTGAAAGGGACATTGTCGGATATCCGGACATAATGAGTTCGCTATACAGTCGGCTTTCCCTAATTTTCCAAGTTTTACCAGATTTTTAGCCTTTATACCTTTATATACTTTTACTTTTTTGTCTCATAGGGTAGATAGGAATGATGATTATATCACGGTTCTTTACCGTTTTATGCAAAATCAACAACAGACAAAAAAAAAACAGAGTAATGTACAGAAGTCACGGTATCAGCATGTACGATGATTCTACTCTGTATTAAACATTGAGAAAATAGGTACTTAGTTCAACATCGAGTTGTCTCCCAACAGCTTAATTCAACTTGTGGTCAAAGTCAAAGTCAAACCATTTATTTCAATTAGGCCTTAAAAGGCACTTTACAACTTCGAACAAAAGTTAACTTTAAAAAATGATTTTAGTTGCCCCTTCCAAAAGGTAGATTTGTATGGAGAGGAATGGGCAAGAAACTCCATACAGTAAGTATGGAGTTTCTTTTAAAATAGTTTTTGCAATACTTTGTTCTTATACATTAATCAGATTATGTGTGGAAGTAGGAAGAAGCAATCATTCTAATATGACTAAAACCTACTTTTCAAATCTGGCAACAGTTTAGACGGCATCGTGATGAAATTCACAGACATCGTGTAATAGGTACATTGTGACGTCAAAATCGACTGAATGTTCGGCCGGGGCCTCCGCGCTAAAAACTATCAAAGGTGATAATGAGATACGCAATGGATCGCCTGTAGGTAGGTACCGAAGTCAGACGGACAAGTCTCCATCAATTTGCAACTAGTGTTGACAACAGCAACGGTTCTCTTCCAATCATGATCGGACGTACGTATACATGTGACTTATGACTTAAGTTTCCAATGTCTTATCGTGATACGACAATTTTCGTCGCAGGGCCAGACATGACATAAACTGAGCCTCTCGTATAAAAGCAGAACTTCGTGACAAATGCCGTGTTACCAGTCAGTGAAACATTTTTTTTATTGCTGTCCAATGAGGCATAAAAGGGTTTCATCGCGTTTAAACATTTCAAAAACGTGTGATGTAAGGTTAGTTATGTGGTAAATGTAAAGTATGCATTGGTCCAACGCTATTGCGCAGAACGTACGCAGCGAGTGCGTCACTCAACGAGCCCCCACTGTCTGTACAGAAGTACATAGACTACCTTCATGTATGAATTAGACAAGCACGCCGAAATGCAATAAGTTAAGATCTTAGAATATCTGTGGTTAAGACCAACAAACACACAACACACAAAGTCAAAGACTCAAACAATACTGCGTCTAAGAGACATTGTCTTTACTCTGTCATATGAAAAGTAAAACGATTAGGTAAAGTAAAGGGATACGGATATTCAAGATATAATATCTACCTTTACTTCAAATTAAGTTTAATTTCGTACTAATTAGCTTTTTCTTCACACACATACACTTTGCTCAGCTATTCACTTGCTCCTCGAAGACGTTTCATTGTATGAGGTCCTTTTTTACATTATACAAGGAATATTCAATGTAACATAACTAAGAGAGATCCACCCAAAAAGTGTTATATAAAACCCAAAGTATAATGAGTTTTCTAATAATTTTCATGGAAGTTTGTTAATCTGTCGAAGGTCTTCTTACGTCCACCGTACGCATCCCTATTGATTCATGGGTTTGCTAGCTGTGGCTGAAGGTTCCAACATCGCCGTAGTCTGCAGCTTATCTCATTCACACTCTAAAGTACTTACCGTCTAGATACATATTAGATGTAGATCAACGGCCTAGCCGAGGTTATGAACGGCGAACAATATATCCGTGACGTCATCGTTGATAGCTGATTCCTTGCCTACCTTCAAACATTCCAACCAGTACTTGAGAAACTGCCACGTTCATACAATTATACTTAGTTTTGATAACCATTGAAAAATAATTATGAAAACAACAATATTTTGAGTAGTACAGAACAATTTAAGTTACTATTTTTCATCGAGACGGAAAATGGCCATAACTTTTATCCAGAAAAATATGACTATTTCTAACAAATACAAATATGTTGTCATTATTGTTTTGATTATACAATTTTATAATTAGTACTATTTTTTCATAATTACTTACTGCATATTAAATTTTAATCAAAATACAACGCAACGGCTTCAGCGCTGAAATATGCAATTTACCTTAGGATATTTCAAGTAATGTAATGGAGATTAGCATTTGGTACAATACATGTTACTTGGCTTAAAAGTTACTTCAAACTTGCATTACATAAAAATATTCTTCTGCTCTCATTAAATAATTTCCTGTACAATTAATATTAATATAGAACAAAAAATAAAGTCGTGGAAAGCGACTATAACGCTGTAAGTACCTACCAGCCGTCATCTTTTCAATCAGTCGCAGCTTTAACCGTCTCAAGATTACATGTAAATATCGATAATGTACCTTATTGTTAGCATCTCAAGAGTTATTCTTGTTTTTACGTTAGTGTTGTAGTATATGCTAAATTCCCAGACAGGCAAGTAAGTAAGCTGAGACCAATACTGTGCTAACAAGACTTTTAATATTTATACATATACTAGCATCGCCCCGCGGTGTTGTCTGCGGTTAAAAAGTTATCATGAGACGATTCGACATTCTTATGAGTATATTTAAATTTGTGTGGATAATAAGAAGCATATACTTATATATATTATTATATGATGATTAGGGTTAAAATAAAATACCTAAATGTGTTAAGACGTTTCAGTCTGAAAAAGTAACATACATAAAACACACGTACCGACGATCTTTCGCATTTATAATAAGTAATAGAGTGACGTGACCAATTCTGAAACGTCAAGTTTCAAGAAAACACTCCTTTGTTCAATTCACATCTAGCATTATTAAAAATAATGTTTATAAATAAAACTCACAAAATAATTTAGAGTGGTCATGGTTTCCATTAATTATTTAATTATAATACATAATTAAATCGATTCATTTGCATCTATTTAGAGCGTGATGACATCATTTCTTTAGATATTGTATATGTATTTATGTCAAATACATTTCTTAACTTTATATGATTCGTGTGCGCGTCCAGGTTGCAATAACTAATTCAAGTTAAAATTCACACCCTTCATTATCTTTAAGTTATTGTGATGGTTACAATGCTATTATATTGTTACAGTAATTAAATCATTACAAGTGAGGCATCGCACTCGGCATACTAATGCGTATTGCAGTGTGCGCGGGCGCAGCGCGACAAGGAATACATTACAGCTCGCATTGCGTCATCGTTGTATCTGTGACGACACTACGTAAATCCCAGCGTCGACAAACACGATGCTTTTCACATTATAATCTGAATCTCTATGTACACGTTTATAAATTAAGACGTAAGGTTTTAACTTAGATGCGGTTTATTAAATAGTCTGCGGGATTGTGGCGGCGCCCCCGAAACTGTGACGTCGACGTAACGGAATGATTAACAAAGAATATGTCCATAAGCAGCCAACCAAAACAGCATTCTGAGCCAATCTCATTCATCGCCTCCCCGCCGTCATGATATGACCTTCGCTCTGGTCTACCCATTTTGCCTAACTAGAAAAATCGCTTTTTTTATTTTATTCAACATGCAAATTTTCTTTAACCAACTGTTTTAAATAATGCTCTAATAATAATTTATGATTATACGGTCAACCATTGGCCATTTTCTTCATGATTTGTATTTTTAAAGATAGTTCAGACATGTTTCCTTTGCTAACAATTTCAGTTTTTTTCTGACCGTACTTCTCGTTAGTTTAGTAGTACTTACGAGTAAAACCATAAACAAGCTGCATAATAATTTGTAGTCAAAGGAAAACTAAGAAACTCAATAGGTACTCGATTTCAGAGGCGGGTACTTAATTTAGCGGAAAAATAAAAATGAATTTGCGACGATTGTGCAATATGCCTGTAACAGCAAGTTCGTCATGCGAGCGCAGGGTATCAAACTAAATCACCAAATATTTTAAGTGGAGAGTACAGCTATGTTTTTTATCAGCTACAATCTGGCAGCGCGAGTATAGAGTGCGCGGGCGCATAGAGGCGGCGTTCTCATCGATATGGACATCGCGAATTCGCAGACAAATCTGACAAAAAACCAGTCTGAATATTTCGGTCGGATCTATTAGTGAGTGTGTCTTCGAGTCGAGAGGCGATAATGAGGAGTGCAATGGTGACGTCACGCGGGAGTGCGGTGCGGGGGGGTGCGCGGGAGTGCGGCGCGGGGGGGGGGCTGGCGGAGTGGCGCGGGGAGCGGCGGGCGCGGGACACCGAGGACGCGGAGCCGCGCGCCCGTTCATTGTAGTTTTTCGATTATTGTTTAATTAGGGCGAAGCGGCGGCGAAGCGGCGGCCAGGGGGCACCAACGCGCGGCCCGCTGCACTCACCTATATGTAAATATTACATTTATTTCTTATTTTAAATATATTTATGCTAATTATTAACCCTTGTTAGATCAATGACGAATCGATTAATTTCCTTGGTATTGCAAATGTCGCTAACGGTTATTTGTTTGTTTTACGAGATCCGGATTTATTTTTAATTAATTATAGGTAGTATTACTTCGTTCATGCTCCAATCTAGATTTGAAATAATAATATCATTAAACCGGCCTCAGGGACAAGGGCAGTTTAATGTAGGTATTCAATCGTAAGTTTTTGAAAGTGTATAATATCCTAGAAAAGAAGTTCAATTCTCCTCCATCATGTGAAAATATAACTCATTTTCGCCAAAATGTCCCTTACGTTAATTGATACTTCTGGTATCGATATATCACAAAACATAAAATGACATCGTTTTATATCAACTTTTATATCATTCATCGCAAAAAAAGTTACCAAAAATATCATTTGCACAAAAGTATTGTCGAGCACTTTTTGAAATAAATAATAGCGGTGCAGACAGTGAAACGGTTGGACGCGGCTGGCTCGCTATCTGCGGGCGGCGACCGCGCCGGGGGCCCGCGGGGTTGGCGGCGGCGGCGGCGCGCGGCGCGGGAAAGAGCGCGTAAAAAGGCGAGCGGCCGGCGCGCGCGCGGATCCGCCGCGCGCCTTTCACGAGGTCGACGCCCGCCGGGGGCCCGCCGAAACCGACCCCCGGCCCCCCTGCCCGCACCCCTTGCCAAATTTCCCATTTCGCCAACGACTGCTGCAGCAGTTCGCCCTAGCGCAACCGCTGCTGCTACCTCCTTTATACCCATATTAAGGAGCCGGCGCTCCATTTCAAGGTGAGTGAGAAGAGCTAACTGCGATGCACACAGGCACGCACCCGCCGCTTCCAGATATTGTCTTTCCAAGAACGTTGGCAGTTGAGTTCATCGCAAAAATAACATTAGCCCAGTTGTTAGGGCCGAAAGAAAACGTTTTATGACACGCCTACTGTATAAGATCACATAAAGACAGCGTACCACCAATAAAACTATCGTTATTGTCGACCCGGAGTTTTTGACGTAGACGTTAGCCCACATGTTTTGTGGTAGATCAGGTATTTAGTCTAGTAGAGGACTATTTTAGGATATTATCGTGACATTCGCAGCCACCGTGACTAATAGCTTACGAGGCATTTTAAAGTAGACCAGGTTAACAGAATGAGCAAGTTATTGCAAATCCGTAATGACGGCATGTCTGCAAGACATTCCAATGCGGTATTAGGAGTCCTTCTCGTGGCTGTTAGTAGCGAGTGGACGTGCGCACTCATCGACAATATCCAGGCCAATGCCAGCCGACACCGCCGTACCTAAACTAGAAAAGTATTGTCCTCGATGTTCCAAGCGATAACCACAATCAGGCTCGAACCGAATAGCAACCTTGCATCCGGCGGATAGAGTCGGTTTTAGAGTGGCGTGCGGGCGTGGAGGTTGCGCGTGAGATATGTGAAGTCGCGGCATGCGGGTCGCGCGGCGTTCTCACGCTTTGAATATTCCTGCTCCCGGCTGCCCCTCCGCGCGCCCCTCCCCCGCCCGCGCCCGCCGGCGCCCCCTCGCCCCGCGCCACCATAGGCCCTTCAATGACGTCCCCTGACTCCCACTCCCGACTGTCCTGACTCTAATTGAATGAACCTCACTAAGTCTGTTTACATCCGCGCGCTCTCCTTCGTCTCCATACAATGCTGCCGCCACAATGGACGACGTAGGTACTTACTGCGCACTAGCTCAACGTACAGATTACTTCGAGTGATTTTAACAAAAAACTGAATCTCAATGCTATAGATAGGAATATTAGGAGATACGTGTTAATTTTTCTTATCTCTACCGTTTCGAAACTATGAGTATATACGGAGTGCGCAATATCTGCTACTTGCTTTCAGAGCTCCGTTCAAAACTCGTAACTCGATGCCAAAACTTGTTCTTAAAACGAATCTATCTAACAGAATAGAATACTAGATACCTAAATAGAAAAAAAAGACATCAAAATGCAGAGAGCCGCGCATAAACAAAGACAGATAAAATGTCGTTCTTGTAGAGACAAGATGAATGAAACACGTATAAAGTATATAAGTGGCAGCGAGCGGGGCGGGGCGAGTTCGCTTTCCCATGCCTCGCTGCTACTACTACTCATTATTTTTCTTCCTTTTCAAAGGTCACAATTATTATTGACAACGATTCTTCCAGCAGCCTGTAGTATTAGTCACTGTGCGGAGTGCGCCAGTGCGCCAGTGTGCGGGATGAGTAACTCTCCCACGGTTCTTAGACACATCGTAACACTAATCATCCTTGACTTACATTTTGAAAATCGTACCTTTTGTGTGGGACTCAGTTTCCGTGAGAACTGAATAGTTTAAATTTCACGCGGCAGCCTGCAAAGATTAATGTGGCGTTCAGAACAAAAGGACATGTTCCATACTCTTGTGGAAAAATTCCGGTTGACTCTGAAGCACATAGACATCAATACTAATGAATAGTACCTGATTTATATCCAAATTATTCAAATATATTGTAAATGTTATAAAATTGTTACATCTTTGAGAAGTAAGGATAATTAAGTATTCTATATAAATCTAGTTTTTATTAGATAGATGTTTATATCTTTTGAATAAATGTATGTATCACTTAAAGTAAAACCGCCTACTATAATGCGTTCTGTTGAATGTTAAAAGTTGAACTCTGAGAAATAAACTATAGAGACAGCGCGCTCGATACGATACGAGTAAACGATATTACATACATTTCATGTAGACTTTGTAGTGTTGGCGGCATGTCGCATGTCTGATTCATTATAATTTTACCTTGCAACCATCTTAACTTATCGCAATAATACAAATCAAGAGCTCACAAATATGAATGACTACTTTTTGCATGTAGGTAGACATTTTCATTTCTTTATTCTGAAAAGAAAGTAAACGTTTGGTTAAATGTCATGCGGTTATTCCTTTCTCAGCAATGAACTGGTTCACCGTGTTCAGTAACTATTTTATCAGTATCTTTAACACCGTAGACTCGTAGACGAAAGCACTTTACCACATTTCAGTGAAAAAGCAGCCAGAAATTAAGGTTAATTAATAAAATATACACAGGATGTTACTGTTATCAACAACATACATTAATTTATTTAATAAAATCGTTTCTAAATTCAAAGCCAACAAATTAATTTTGTTCCGCCAAAATACCGAATAGTTTGTTTTGTCCCACAGTTACATAAAAATATGGGAAAATGTAAGCTCCCACGAGACTGTTCGAAGCGCGGCCATAATCGCACGGTCAACAATTAGTAAACAATAATTACTTATGTATACAATCTAAAACCTAAGAAACTGTGTCCTGTGTAAAAAGGAATTAGTTAGCGGATGTGTAATTAATGAGGCGATAGAAAATTGTAGATAAGTACCTACCTAGATAAGATCTTAACTAGTTGTAAATTTAGTCAATAATACCACTGGATTTAACGGCTAAATAAAAAAAAAACATGCATTAAATCGGACTTATTCAAAAAAATGGGTGCAATACAATACGCCTGTTATTATAATACCATCAGGGAAAACAAAGCGTGATATTATGGAGATAGCTGGACAGGAGCAATTCCATATTTTTAAGAACATTGTATTCTTATCTCCATCCCAATCTGTCAAAACATGTCTCATTTACATTTATTTTTGAAAAAAATTTGACATCAATGTCAAAAATTTGCGGCACAATTATTGTCGCTAAGATGAGATTGGGACTACAATTCTGAAATGCCTGTGCACAATAAGGTTTTAAATGTTTTTTTTTTGGTTAATTATAAATTATTTTTCACTGTTCCTAAGTTCCTCAACAATAATTACTAATTTAATCTCCAGCGTTTGATGGTCTATCATCGTACCTACGTGTTATTGGCAAATTGTGGTGTCTCTCTTCCACAAATGCCATAGAGAAGAGTTGAAGTTGAAGTTGAGATTGGGACTAGATTTTAAACAGTTTTCATTACGGGAATTTCTTATCAAACTGTGTAATTGTTTTATTCCAAGTGTCTTTGGCTCCAAAACGTTACATTGGTTTCACTACAATTTATTAGGTATCCAATATCTTCACCTTTTCACCACAAACATTGTCGTATTTGTTTATCTTCTTACATCACAATACCTTTGCACCTTAGGAAGTAGTATGTAATTGTCATAGATTGATAAAATCACCCTCTAGACAAAATAGAGCGCTAGAGCGTAGCGACCAATTGATTAAACAAAGGGGAATAGGGTGGGATTCTATTGAAAGCACTTAAATTCTTTTTAACCACGATTTCTTGTGTACATTATCTAGGTACAATTGAGTTGCAAGTTTATAGTTAAATACTTTCTGCATTCTTTCTTTGAGCGAAATAAATGAAAACAAAGTTATGTGTAAGTATTACTTACCTACCTTTTTGAATAAGAAATCCAACAGGATCAACATACTATTGCATAAATTCGTCCTGTCCTGTATCATTGTAAAATACACTTCACTATCCCTAAGCAAACTAAAACACAATCACGTAGTCCTAAATTTGGCATCACTGTTTCTAGCAATGCAGTCATATTGCATGCGCTACACGCTCGGCAGAGCTGATGGTTAAGAACATCAAATGAGCTTGTTAGTTGAGGTTTAACGCGACCATTTGTAGCTTAGGTACTTTTGCCAAACACGTAATAAGTACAGGCAGTCTCGGTCCTTGACACATGAAGTCCTTTCAGACAGTCAATACCCAAAGAGATTATCTGACTCGTCAATTCACTCCCTGGAATTCGAAATAAGGCATCAAATCCCGATCGTTAGTAAATTATGTTATTGTTAACCATCTGAATAGATTGAAAACCGATCCCAACATTCCCAACACACCTAGACTAGCTTGATATATCATATTAAAAAACGAACTAAGTATCCCAGCAATGTGGATTGTCGTGACGTATGCCTCGTGTCGAATGCGCGTGGCTATCGAGCACGGAAGACGATACCCTGCCTTCCGAGAAACGCAGCGACACACTATTCGCTTACAACATAGGTACTCTACATAGATTTATCATTAGATTCCGATACGTTTTATCACCATAATTTTAGTCGAAAGACATCCAACGTTGGACATAGGAATCCCCAAGCAGTTAACAACGTGTAAGTTTTAAAACGTTTACAGCTTCCAGAGGTATTTCTTCTCCTTAGAACAGTTTTCCGACAAAACTTACAATATGCCCAGTAGGTACCTATGCAAGTAGAATCGACAACCATATTTGATGCAGTTCGTTTGGGATCTATACCTACTATGGTACATTTGTATTGGTCTTCTGTTGTGCACTTTGAGCGATTTAACGTGCTGCGATATAACAACTCTTATACCACCATTAGCCATTGAAAGATTTGGAAGCACTCGTTTGTATGGAGTAGATTGATACCAGACCTTACTGTTTATCAGGTCAGCCTCTCTTTCAAGTTAATAGATATTGTGCATTCGCCGAACCTTTCTTTGGCTAGTTGGGAGTTTGTGACATGTCTTACTACTCGTCGTGGCTACTGATCATTGTTGAACTAGGATCAGACTTCTTGCTGAAATCCCATTGAGTATATTAGCGTTCCCGTGGGAATTCGCGTGCGTTATTGGTATTTAGCTATTTCTGGTTCGACTGGAGTACGATTTTAACGTAATTGTGAAAAAGCTCGTCATATAATGATGCTTATACCAGTATTTCAATTCAAAGTCATTAAGCTTTCGATGTCTGACTTGGAAAACCGGTGGTCTTTTTCTTTTTGAATGGTTACTGACTAACGTAGTGTCACAGTTTATTTGCCGTCCATGAGCCTCTGACTTGGATCACATGATGCCAAGAAGTAGCCTCCTTGAACCTCAAGTGAGATGCAATCTGAATTATGACAACATATGACTTAGGCGCTAAGTTTTTGTTGCCGTTACACTTTGTACTTGCCAAGAAGGTATTTAAATAATATGTATACTAAAGGGTTCACAGTTAAAAACGTAAATGTTCTCTGAGAGTTTCTCTAAAGCAGTTAATTTGGACAGACTATCTACCAAACTAACAAAGCCACATTTTGGCAAACTTAGTTTGTTTTTTTGTTGGATATTCACAGGTTAACATTATTTAGTACTTATACATAGGGTCAAGACAAACTGTGAACAGCTTACTCTTCCCTCAGATCTGAAGGAAGTACAGTTAATCAATCCTATCCATCTAAGAGACTAGTCTGGACTGAAACATACTATATGCTGAGTTTATTTATAATGTTTCATGCACAAAATATGTTTCAAAATGTAACATTTCAAACGATTCTCTTCTTGATTCCTCGTTTATAAAAAGATAATAATATAAACGTATAAAACTAAAATTAGAATCTAGTTTCCATGTTTTCAGGTCAAATATGAATACTGAAATAGAAATGGATCTATTTTGTGTCAAAGTCAAGGATTTTATATAGAAATTGTGGATGGTGATTATCTTAGAAATCATCAACACGGTCTGGCACCTCGTAAAATGTATCTAAAACTAGTTGAAAACTGGAACAATGATACGATTTCTTTGAATTTTTCTAATTGTTAGTTCCACAAGCTTCATTCGCGATCGACGACCTGGGAACGAGGCGGGGATTGTACCAATTTTACGTTTATTCTGTATCAAAATAACATTTCTCAATCATGTAAAAACGTTTATAAAACATAATAAACATATCAAGATGCGTGTTATTATCCATTTATAAATATAAAACTAAACTCGACCTATAAAACTATCTCGGTGTGTTCGATACGTACGCGTTGTCCTAATTTCATACAAAATGAGTTCGCGTAGATATGGTACGCGGGTACGCTGTACTGTAACCGCACCATTATATGATTGCCTAATTTCTTAATGACAACATTACAACAATGCTCCAGTGCGTTAATGTTTCTAACACATGTTACCTTTGCTTTATGTTATTGTTCGTAATTGGGGCTGTTTCATTTTGATCTGAATGTTCAATTAGACATTGTTACAGTTTTGAATACGAAATCGACGTATGCTTTCTCTTAAATATTGTTGCTTGTTGTTTTCTGCCGTGCAATGTCGAACTTGTAATGGATTTGTATGGAAAACGTGGACATGTTGTTCTAAATGATGTATCAAGCTCTTCCTTACCATATATTTAAAGTAAAGTAAAATTCACTGTGATCACTTTTTGGTGTTGTCACATTTTTCACCTTTTGTAAGGTATGTAAAACTTTCCGTTTAAACTCTTATACTTAATATTTTACACAGGACTTTTGTCCAAAATTTAAATAAAAGCAAAGGCTGACTTGTATGGCAAAATCTTTTTACCTGCATTAGAGAAGCCGGCTAGTTAAAGTAAGACATAAGTAATAAAAAATGTTGTTAACTTCTGATATCACATTTAAATGGTTAAGTCCTCGGATAAGATAGATCTGGTCAAGATAAAATTCAAATCATTTATAAATATTCAATAAGTCCGATAAAGAGCTTTTCCTACTTTTTAGTGGCAGAGTGTTAACATCACTGCATTTAACGAATTATCAAAGTAATCCATTAATCATTGTTGGCGATTTATTTAGCACTCAAAACTTAACAGTCACATTTTCTTTTGAAAAAGTTCGCTTTGTTGTTAAGTTTCAAATTTGTTAGAAAACATTTCGTAAAACATGATTTTATAATTTTGACATAATTTGACGAAATTCGTTTTTTTTCAGAAGGAATATAATTTAAAAATTGAAATAAAGCACATAGTTATGTATGCGCTTGTGCTTGTGGCGGTGGTGCGTGGCGGTAGGGCGCGCGTAGGCCGCTCGGCGTCGCCACATGCGCGTATTTTTAACCCGTGGGGCCGGCGCGCTCAAGCTCACCTTTCGATCTATTCCTGGCTGTCTTATTTTTAAACTTTTGTCTATATTACTTTCCTTCCGTCTGCTTATTAGTGGATGATTGAGATGCGTCGCAGGGGGCGCTCTTCTCAAAATATATCGCGATGATATTTCCGGTGTGGCGGTTCCCTGCGTCCACGTGGCAGCCGTGCCGTTGCTCGCTTTTGTCATTATAATATTTATAAATCAGGGGTGGTTCCTCCCTACTATCAAAATAGAACGTTCCTTTAAACTTAGCTCCGCACCATGTGTGGTGACTTATCCGCAGGGAAGTATTTGTGTAAGATTATGGTTGGTTTTCTATAACCGTAAATGGATCACAGCTAGCTAAATAGAACTTTTGACGTGATTAAGATTTAGTGGATAAATATTCTAAATTAGGGATTTGTTTTGGTAAGAAGATAAGAGTTAAGTCTACGTCGTAACGTAGCCTTACCGCAGTACCGCAGGCAGGCATAACGTAGTATGCCAGCTTTTTCTGTTTAGTGCAGTTATAAAATATGAACAGTTAATTGTTGTAAGTTTGCAACATACTGCGTTACTTTGTAATACGTAACCAGTCCGTTTTAATTGCTACTTCAAAATTTAATTAAAAGTAACTATCGTCAATTAGTTGACATTCATTCAAGACAAATAAGCGCAAGATGCATTTTCTAAAGTGACCAAATATGGTTCGATGATTGTTAGTCCATTAAGTCACACCATATTTGTTTGTAAAACCGATCTTGGATGGTCTTAAATGCGTCGATATGAGGTTGTGTATTGTCCCTTGTTGACGTTCTGTGACGCTTTCACTTAAAGAGGTTAAATATCTTATAGTGTTGGAGAAAACAATCCGTTGGTTGTAAACAACTTGGTCCCTACGAATAATGATGCAACGAAACAGCAGTGTCGGTCTGTTTGTGTCCGCTTTAAGATTATCTCCTGCAATTTGAGAACGGTCGTTTGTGCGCAAAGTAAAGGCCCACGTCGAGCGTCGCGAATAAAAGCTAGTTTAAAATATGTTTTCTTTCTTTCTTTATCCATCTTTGAAAAGCACTTTAGTAACAGTTACATCTATTAACTTGATGAAAGGGTGGTACTGTTTACGTTTTTGTTTCGCGTTACCCTAGACACCACGTGGTGCATGTGTTATACTACAAGTACAAGTGTAAATTAAAGAAATACCTTTGTGAACCGCAAGCAAGGTACTTATGAAAAAAGAGTATTTGACTTTCTTCACACCTCTGCTCACGGAAAATGTCTTAATGTCTAAATCTTAAAGTGTACAGAATTTAAGACGAACAAGAAAAACAGACTAGGTGGATTTCTACAAAAGTTTAACACTACCTAAATAATTTCTACAGATCTAAAAGTGTATGTAATATAACTGCAACAGTTAAATATAACAATTGAATGTATTATTACTATGAATTTGATAGATTTCGATTTACTAAACAAAATCAACTAGGTACATACTTATAGAAGATATTCGGATACCAATAACATTTTTTTTTTAATTATACAAAGTTGTTTAACATACTAGTGCTAGATATAAAACTAATTAACTAAAATAGTTTATTGTAAACAAAACGCCTTGTTAAATATAAAATGCAATTGACAATGTTGATGAAACGGTCGCCGGCAGCAGCTGTCGCTCACTTTGCTCGCTCGGCTCGCGCTTTATTAATTATGGTACCTACAATTCTTCCTTCAATTCTATTTGTTTCGGGTGCTCGATTCGCTCGCTCGGTTTACGCAATTTTAGTAGGAACTCTTTTTGTCATGTTACTCCAACCACCAATTTGGAATATATAACTTCAAAGAGGTTTAAGTTAAATCATGATGAATCATTATTAATTTAGAAGGTGAAATGATTCGATACAGATGTTAAATGTAATGAAATTATATTTTAACTATTTATCTTTAAACTATTGGTCTTGCGTTCTTTGTTACTCTTGAACGTTATTGACACACAAATTTGTCAAATTACATGATGCAAGACGCAGCTGTCTGCAAATCGTTAACTTAATAAACAACTCGTGTATTCCTAATAGAAGGTATTGAACTCCAGTTCTTTGTCTCATCTACTGGAAGTTGTGGTAGAATCTTTACCAAACGATTTTCTGTTTTGAACAGATCTGAATAACAATTTTCGTATTTGTATTTGGTTATGGCACCGCCATCACCTATTTCACCCAGGAAAATGTTATTTAAAGAAGCCAGCACAAGGTTTTCAATACTGTAGCAAATCTCAAGAACTCGCATTTAAAAAAAATTGATTCCAACTATCAAGTAGGTACGATATCATTTCAATGCATTTCTTGAAGTTGACTAAATTTGGTGGTTCCAAAGATGGCTTTTGAACTAACACTTAATCATTTTCTTCAATAATCCCTTACCATTAATTTAGCTAGAAAATATATAACGTAATGTGACTCTGAAGACACAAATATTTTGGACTTGAATGAGAATCTCCTAATGAAGGTATCTTTCGCATGGCATGAAGGCCCCTTTTCTGGGATCATTAAGTCGTTCCAGTTCTACTAAAATTCTCCCAATGACTCAATCGTGGCTCTCTAGTTTCCTCTCTCATAATTACAATGTGATAATGTAATCAGGAAACAAATAGACGTTTCCTGCGTGCTGGGCGCCACATGTGGAGCCGTCCGTGGCAGCCCTATCAAGTGACGTACACACGCACATCTGGTGGACTCGGAACTGAGTCTACATCTGTCACTACAATATCTAGCAGCCATGTATCGACACCAGCATCTCGCTACTCCCCACACTTTACGGAACACATTTGGCCCACAAACTTCATTACATTTTTTGCCTCATCAAAATAGAAAACGTTATAGGTTGTTATGAATGAACGGCCCTTGGACGTGTCCTTGTGTCTTATGAATGATTATTACGTGAATGAATTTGTCCGGATCTCTCTCGATGTCCCAACTTTCAAAGACATGCTCACAGTCAACTTTTCAATAATAGTTTTTGGTTCATTTTACTACCGATAAAAGTGTACTATCAATTCTTTAGTGACATTTTTATTGAAATGTTAAATTCTCGCCTGGCTTTCTAGTTTGTTCAGTGTAGAATTGTTTATAAATAGAAGTACGAAGTAAGCATCGTAAAGATGTTTCCTTAATGGGTGTTTAAAGTGCTTTACGCAGGTATCGAGACCGTGGCAAATGTGCGCGCGACGTGTTTCCTAAAACAAAGTATGCAGGCGGCTAGGTACCCGGCTTAATGGGTATCAATGTCATCATTGCAGGCCGTCCATTCCCGTAATGGGCTCACTAAAGTTTATTATCAGTTTTCGGAATTAAAAAAGCAATAACATAATAAGCATCCGTTTCCGTTCAGAGCGCACAAGTTTGAACTCATTTCGATATCGACTGCCGACAGTCGATTACGTCCCCGTAGGTCTCAGATGTGAGTCATAGCTAGTGCGTCGAGTCAGGTTCACAGTCAACGAGTGTCGTGGGCGAAGTACAGATAGTGAAGCGATATTAGGTAAAGGAGGTCCGGGTGCGTGCAGCAGGTACTGCAGATAGAATGCGCTGAGTCCGTTTGACTGGTTTCTAACTCAATGTCGTGTGGAATGCAGGTGGCGGGCGCGGGGTGTGCGGGGCGGGGCGGGGCGGGCGCATCGGACGGTGTTGTCGCAAGTGGCCGCCGCACTTGTCGGCGCGTTTGACTGCCGGAGATATTCGGCGCGGTAACGGGCCGCGGCCTTCCTGGAATTGGTTACCTGTCGCATTCCTCCGGCGGTCGTCGCAGTCGCAGCGCTCTCCGCTCGCTGCCTGCGCCCGCGCCGCCCGCTGCCCGCCGCCTGCCGCTGCATAGCAATGCAACCTCTAATCGTGCTCGCGTTCCTGCAACACGTTCGACTTTGTCACACGTCCTTTGCGATAACATAGAGCAACTTTGTGGAATTCGCATCGCGTTCTATTTATGGACAATTTGATATTTTACTTTGAGGTCCATCGAAACTCGTTAGATCTTCACTGATCATTGTAGAAGACGAATCGGTAGAGAATAACATCTACACAAAAAAAACCTGGCAACGGTATTAGAATTGTAACATCAATCTATTAGTCATAAAATAAATTGAACGCTTTCAGACATGGTTTCATAAAAGCTCTCTGCTTTACTGAAACCATTCCAGACATTGTGAAACTTTGTAGGTATTTATAGTACCTAATCTCTACAATGATTATACGCTCTCAGGTATTTTCGGAATACAATAAACCGCCACTTTTATTTTTTTTTAATCAAAAATGTTAATATTATAGGCGTGATACTGAATCACAGAACAGTAATAATTAAGAATATTATTTTAAAATAATAATTTTAAAACGTTCTGCATACCTACTTGTCTATGCTCTTATTTTATTTAAATACTAGACCGTCATCGTTAGAATGTGCAAATAAAATTTGGACTAGTTGAGACACTGAAGCTGAATAAAATTATCAAGGTGTACATAAATTAATACGTAGGTTGAATGTATTCCGATTGTCAGATATATTTTCTCAAGAAACAAAAAAGTATTGGTCATAAAAAAATGTTCTCAAGTAGGATTAGAGACTCCTTTGAATATGTTAACGTTGCATTGTTCTTGCTGTTACCGGCTCGTGTCAAACACTGACACTTACGTCACGGGTCGTAAATAATACTTAGATGAACGTGATCAGAGAGAATTCATGATCGCAGTACGCATTTATGCGCATTTTTTTACTTTACGATTCATAAATTGATAACCTCGTCGGTGGCAGTTGGTGGGCCTCACGCACACTCTACGGATCTCACTCACACTGACTTACAGGCCACTATCATCATCCATATTTCCTTCAATTGCAATTGATACACGAGCAGTTATGGACGAGTGTTACCGCGACGGCCAGAACATTCCACGCAATGTAACGTTTATTCTTGAGGCCTCAGTGCGATCCTCGCAAAATGGCAGAAACATACCTACGGGGCGCATCTTTACTTGTGTGCGTAACTGCTCATATAGGTATACGTGTGTATTTTATATATGTACAACCATTGGTTCACGCAGCCGCGTGTGCGTAAGGAGGCCGAACTTTCCGAGAAAAGTTTTCAGTGCCTGTCGTTGAGCTCGCTGAAACTATGCCAGCTAGGTTGCTCTAGTCAAACAAGATGGGTGGCAACGTTGGAATTGGATTGATTATTGATGAGAAATGATATGGTTATGAATTAATACTGGATATTTAAATGTGTGGTGTGCGTTAGGAGGCGTGTCAGCGCGTGTAACGGCACCCTCGCGGCCCCAAGTAGGTAGCCGGCGCACGCGCACACTGCCGACCGATTAGGGAAATTGACTACGCACCTACTCGCAATCTATTGTTTTAATTGGAACCACCACGCAAATGTAAAGAGTTTTGTTTTAATGAGTTACCAATCTCATTTTCCGCACACATTGTGTGTACCTAAACTACCGTTGTACCGTGTACGTAACCAGGAAACAAAAAATATTATTTAAGGTCACACCGAGCATTCATTTGTGAGTTTTATTCCATTGATTCATCGCTATATTTGTACCGACTGGCGAATTAGAAATTATAGGCGATTTCAAATGGACAATTTAAACATCTATCTTACTACTCACATATTTTGATATCAAAGAAGCTATTCACATTCTTTGAATTTGTATGTAGTCAGTTCAAAATTATACTTTTTAAATACAAGAAATCTATTTCATATCCATACTTAAATGTAAAATATCAAGAGAACCACAAGTTAATTATAATTTACTATAACATTAACTGTTTTTTTTTTATATTGACTTACCTGTGTGTTTTACTGTGATACAATTCTCAAGATAACTCTCGTAAAATTACACATCAATCAATCTATTTTTTAATTTACAAATGCTTAATTAGATTTTCTGGAAATCTGAGGGACTATTCCCATATTTTAAAAAGTTCGCATTCTTATCTCAGTCTCAATTTGCCAAAAAAAACGTCTAATACATTTTTGACAAGTTATTGACATTTATTGTCGTTGAGATGCAGAGATTGCTACTGAATTGGCCTTTCAGGTGCTTTAAAAATAATAATTTCTATATACGTGTAGATTAAACTTTCGGCAAATACTTGCTTTATTCGTAATAATCACTAATTCGCGTAATACCCACAACAAAAGGTCAATAATCAACGTGAAAGGCTTGAAACCTTATTTTCCTAAAATATTTTAACAAGTTAAATTTTAATTTGACACTAAGTAACTCCCCTAATGTAAAGTTTCGCATACGATGTTGCACCGTAGCTGCGTAGCCGCGTAGCACGCAACGTAACGCGTAGCACCCTACGCTACGCATAACTCGTAGCACGCAATGACACTCGGAACGAGTACTACTGCGCCTAACGCGTAGCAGGCAATGCAACACATTGCGTAGCACGGATGACAACGCTTAATGTTTTACATACTACTATGTCAAAGTCGACCAGGCTCAAATACATGACATTGCGAAGAGACACATTGACAAGGATTAAATTTGTAAAGATATATCTTCGAATAGGCGGTCGAGGTATATGGTTCAATGTTTTCAAACTTTTGTATAACGACCACATTTGATGCGAAATGCAGTAACGTCCTCAAGAAGCAACGTTGCCAAGAACATCGTTTCAGTCTCTGTTCGAAAATCTCAACTTGTATTCTGGCCGATAGATAAAATAGATATCAGTATTAGGTTCGTACGTATACTAGTATAGTATGTATTTAAGAGATAGGTAACAGTAGGCGGGGGATTAGCGATTATATACCTGGGCATTGTAGTAAATGACACCTTATTTACCGACTATCTTTGTTTTTTTATCGGATACATAAAGATATCGCGAAAATTTGCCAGCCTGAGCGATTTGCATCTTTACATAGATAACAAATAATGTCAATGTGGGACCAATCAATAGATATTGTTCGTCTATTACTCACTCTAAATCTTATCTTAACAGTTTATGTATTTCGTTATGTACTTTATTATCTTGGCCTAGGATTTGGATATCTAATATAAAATATGCCTAAAAATTGTATTATCACCAAATTTATTAGATGAATGTTCGCAAGCCAAAATAAATAGGTATATATATTTTTTTTTTTTTTTTTTTTTTTCATTTGCTTTATTCATAAATTAACACAAAACATGTTTACGAAAATTCTGCCATTTGATGTCAATAAATTGAATTTCACTTCGTTTTAAATCACCTTTCATGACAGTTATATTATTTTTAAAACACGCCAACGTTCACTGAAAATCTCTTATCTAATGTGTAAAAAAAACAAAGCGATATGTCTTAACGTTGGGTCACAAAGACGTAAAGACCTAATTTTAAAATTTAATTATCAGTTTCACCAGCTTTAAGTCGTGTCAGTATGAGTAACAGTTACATTTTTGTAAGGTTACAATTGGCCGTCTCCCACCATGTGTCTATGTGACTATATTTAGTATATAAGTCCCAATTTATTTAGGACTAGCAGACGTCCCGCGGTTTCACCCGCGTTGTTCCTATTCCTGTGGGAATACAGGGATAAAAAGAAAAGAGCCTATGTCACCCGGGGATAGTGTAGCTTCCCAACAGTGAAAGAATTGTCCAAATCGGTCCAGTAGTTTCGGAGCCTATTCAATGCAAACAAACAATCAAACATTTCCTCTTTATATATTAGTATAGACTTAGGACCATTACAGTTCTTTGGTTTCTCTTGTACCATACCTGTCAAATGTCATATCAAAACGTTTGACATATAGGCTGATTTAAAAAAAATATGTTTCCAAACATACTTTGAACTATTAGATACAGAATTTTGCGAGTTTTCGTGTCACGATGTGCAAAAAGTGTGCCAATAAGACTGTACCTACATGAATGTCTGCATAAATAATAATCCTGATTAGAAACAAAAATGTAATGAATACAACAAGGAAAACATGATAGTACGGCATTGTTAGCGACGTAGTTAATATAATACTTCGCACGGCCACTCCGCGTCAGCACTTGCTCATGCTATAGGTATTTAGCTCCCTACTCAGTTACTTGGAACTACTCGGTATTGCCTTCCACGTGCAGCACCTACCTATCTATCTACTTACTCGACGGTATCATTTTCCTCTACTTACCCGCTCACAATGACAATATATTTTTCATTTGTCACCAAACTATGCATTTTGTTATCGGCTGTACCCGGGCCCCCTTTTAAACAAATTCTAACTTTATGATGACGCTGCAAGGTACTATTTTAACTATCAGGGTATCAGAAATATTTGGCAGCAGTAGTAGTATAAAGCATCGTTATCGTCGTATGTGGAACACGTGTGTCTAAACTCTATTTCCGCCCTTCGCTTCCCTTGGGTAAGCCAAGGACAGCAATAAAAGTCTTACTTAATTACTGACGTTATAATTAACGAAGAGTTCCTATTTGGTTTAGTTGATTGGTGATCGAATTTAAACCTTATTTGTGTAAGAAAAAGGTAATTTTCCCAATTCTCCTGTTGTTTTCAAATTAATAATAAAGTTTCAACATTTTTGGAAACAAGGAGCTACACAAACATTAATAATGACCATAAAGTTAATAAAAACCACATTTAATTAGCTAAAAGGGACCTCTGTTCGTTAAACAAACCTTTGACGCATACAGTCGCACAAAAAAGTGTTAACTAGCAACTGCTACTTGTAAGATAGAGACGAAGAAATTATTATTTTTTAAATACGTTAATAAAATTAAATGAAGTGATGTTTATAATTGTAAAATGCTTTATCATTCACACCTTATTGCTTATTGCTAAGTAGGCATCCTGTGTAGAATGGATCTAAACAGCTGGTTTAGACATACAGGTGGGGTCTGCCAAGTCCATATTTCAATTAATAGGAAAAAAAACTAGTCAATTAATTATTTATTTAAATACATATTTAGGTACTAAACGACCAACAGTTATTGGAGCTTCTAAAATTAAAAAAAAAACACTTATTGCGTTATTAATAGTGAAATAAAATTCCATCTGATATTAAAATATGATATGATAGTGATCTGATGGCAATAAAATAAGCTAAAATATTAATATAATTAAACACATAAACACGCATGGCTCGCATTATTGGCGGCAGAGCATTTCTATACGACACCTTGACGCCACGTGTAAAGGTGCAACGTGCAACTACTCTATAAACCGTAGGTACTATGCAGCGCGTGCGCACAATCCCACAATACTCATCGAAGGCTAATTTCTTCATCAATTACAAAAGAAAAACTCCACCTGGCCTGTTTAAGAGTCTCTATTTAATTTATTATTCTGTAAAATGAAATGCCGTCAAAATTCCACTCGGCACCTGCACATGATAAATTAAAAAATAACAATTGCCAAGGCAGTGGCTCCCATTCCGGGGTCAACGCACTCCACCCCTTCCTACTCTCCACTGTATGATAATTAATTTTATCCACGTCGTATAAATAGGCACTTGTATTACATGTAATCTGCATCCACGTGTGTTTTCATTTCTTTGGTAAGCGGCTAATCTTTAGCGCCAAGTTACGATGTATTGTCAGACATGGTACGAGTATTATGTAGTTGCGAATGCAGCAATGTGCGCGCCCATCATGTTTCTATGCGATTAAAATTATTTTCATCAAAGTAGATTTCACAGTAAGGCTACTATCTGTGTAATTATTCTGTAGGTTCTCCTTTTAATATGGTAGGGCCTGCATTCCAAGAATGGTAAATAACAATTTGTAATTCAACGGCAAACATAAACACATTTTCTTATGTGAAGTGTTCTCAAAACAAACCATTCAAGCTTCTTAATGAATTCCTGACTTATCTGTGTTTGCTTTCTCTAATATGCTTGTAACTCAAGTTTTAAATCCTAGTGCGACGTGCTAATAGACAAGCGGATTTTATCGATGGAATTGCGATCTTTTCGGAAACAAACTTTTTTTACAAAAAAAAAAGCAAATTACTCATAATTTATTATATGTTTAAAAACGTGGTTCCTATCTCCTATAATTTCTTACTAATATACGAGTAAACTCCTAAGTAAGATAGGTAATAATATGGCATTTTGGAATAGCACACTTCGTTTGGACAACAAATAATTATAATTTAGAACAAAGTAACTAAACTTAAAACATTTCAATAATTATGAACGGAAGTGAAAGGGTTTGATAGTAGACGGTTCCATGCAAATATTATTCATTTGAACGACCAACAGTTTTTGCACAACAAAATATTGCAAAAATATCTCAACCAATTTTTGTTTTAGGATCTCTAGATATTTAAAATTATTTTATCAGCAACAAAAGGTAGAAACGTACCTCTTAAAATCCTTGTTTAAATGTGCGGTGTTGCATGTTGCGCTAGCGCAGCCGGTGGCTCAGGCGTCACGGAGGCGGTGTGTGTTCGCGCCTCTAGGATTAGTTCCCGGCATTCCGGGAATCTTACCCACACCGACAGGCGCTGATAACATTCCTTGGCCCATTTTAATATACACGAGCCCCAAAACAAAACTCATTCACACTTGTTTATTATGTTTTAGATATGTAATTGTTTAAAAAAAAACAAAAATTCTATACCTGTCTCAGTTGTAACTTTTCTTAAATGTTAGGACACGTCTAACGTTTGTGAAAAGCTTTTTGTTATATATACGTTAAGCATTAGGTATGCCCTGCCTATTACATGCCAGCCCTGAGTAGGCTTGTAGCAGAAAAGATATAAGATAGAGGTTGGTCGGCTTCTTAGGGTTACTATAACAATGGCCAAGTTTCCTTTTTTTTTAATAATTACTTAGGTACTGCTCGCCAAGTTTTAACTCGTTCCAGACATTTTTCAAAATAAAATGCCATTACAAATGTAGGTAACATTTGTAAGAGGGAGCGTTTCATGGCTTAAACATGTTTAAGATTTTAAAATAATTTAGATTTTATTAAAATTAAAGCTAGCGGTTTTTTTTTATCTTTTAAGTTAATTCTAGATATGACTGAGGATGTTTGCGCAAATGACACACTTTCCTCAGAGTAACGCTTTTCCCAGTTTTTAATCCAAATCTTAGAGGACCTTATAATATGTTATACGTTTGAACTCTCATGTAATAGGTGATGATATGGAATACCTACATGAATTTAAAAATTAATAAATTCGCCAATGAAGATCAATAAGTAAAAACTTTATCTGGCGCAGTAGATACTTAAATTTGAAAGTTATTTTTTTCCTAATACCTACCACTAAGTATCTAATCATTACACTATAGAGTTTAACTATAAAATAATTTAGTCAAATAATAAATATTAAGTCTATCTGTCTAACCTGTAAATAAAATATTTGGTAGCGAAAACAAAACAGAAACTTATTGAAAATACCCTGAACATCGAAAAACGTGCGTTTTTGCCGATGCGATATGTTCTGGGCGCAGACCCGCTGCGCTCAGGACACGAGCAACATGAATTGCACTTTTATGCGCTCGACTACAACTACATCATATGGGCTATCTGTTAATGTATATTTTGTGCAAATATTATACATCAATAATTTTTAAATATCGGCCAACGTAGAGCCATTCTGCCGGTGCGTCGTCAAGAAGTCTCCCGATTGCTATAATTTATTATATCCCGCGTTCCCGTGGATAATTCTGAATTTGTATGCATTAAATGCGAAAATAGAATTGTATACTTTAATATTAATTGATTTTTGTAAATGTCATTATGATAGAAGTCGCGGGTTCGACGTCAAACCCACCGAGAGGTCGGAAAATTTTCACCAATTTTCCTCGTAATACGCGCGAATATTTCACAGGTTTTATTTTACAAAAGTGGTGTATAGACTTGCGCCTACCCATTGGCGGCAAAAGGTTTGGGGTGAGAAAGTTTTTTTTTAGCACTTATGTGCGAGTGCGAGGGCGCAGTGAAGCCGCCGCCCCGCGCCCGCGCCGCCGCCGCTTGGGCGGGCCCCCGCGCTGCCGCCTGCGTGATAGTTTAAATTAACTTACTGCTAATTTTATTTTGCAAAATGATCCTACAGGATCTCTTTCAACAAAATAATTTATAAAAACGCAAATAATTTTTCTTCGGGTCAAAATAGAACACTCCACACATATGTAGAGTTCAATCGGGAACATTTAATTTCCCCCCGTTGTCTTCTCAATCTATTTCTACTCATTCGAAAGCGCCTTTCAGCAGCTTTCCAAATATGTAACACAACTGTAGAAAAAAGTTCAGGTAAAATGCTGAAAATTTATTGAAGTCCGGAAGGCGTCGGTCAGAGTGCGAATATTTGTGTTTTTTTTTCTACGTGTTCCGAAGGTGTGGAGTCATGAAGGGTGGTGGTTGTGAGGGCGGGTGGTGTGCGCGGAGGCGCCCGAACCCTAAACGTGCACAAAATGAATTCGTTTTTCGTAAGAAAACTAGGTTTATGGCATAGCGGGTGTGCGCTAGTGTGCATGTGAGAGGCGCGGCGATTGGCCGGCGCGCGGCTGTGTGTGTGCGCGCCCCCGCTCGGCCTCTCACCATACCTACCGCGCGCCGGCGCGGGCGCGCCACCACATGCGCACGCTCACACAGACACACACATACACCACGCACGCCGCGCAATACAACCTGCGCCAGATATTTATGTCATTTCATTTATTTATTTTTTAATTTATAAAAATATTTTTGCTCCAAATTAATATCCTAATGTGTATTTTGAATATTAATTTTGAAAAAAAAATTGATATTTTTTTTTTCTTTTCTCTTTTAAACAAAAGTTTTCCTTTGGAATAATTTTCTATTATAATAATAATAATATTAAAATTGTTATACATTTTATGAAATTGTGAAAATTTTTGAGTTTTTGGATTTAATTTTAAAATAGAAATGATGTTAACATTTTGATTAAAATAAATACACCAAGGCCATTTAATAAAATTAATCCAGAAGTAGATACCTACCTACCTACCTAGTTACTTATTGCAGATTTTTATTTGACAATGCCCAACGCACTATTCTTATGCATTGGTCTTAGATCTCATAATATTTTACTATTTTAAGGAAATGATATTTAGGTAGGTAAGTAGAGGTACAACATTTAGAATTGCAAGAGATACTTTTTTTTACGTCTGAGTAAATACAAAACCCTAAATAAATCATTATTTTGGTAGACTCCTGTGTGTGTTTATAATATGACATGTTAAAGTAAACTTAGCATTTTCTTATTCTATTTTCCTATCATTATGAAATATCTCAAATGATTTAATTTTGACAAACAATTTAATTAATTATGAGTTTAGTTAGTAGGTGCTTGACAAATTTACACTCCTCATTCGGATATTATCTTGTCTTCTTTTTCTGTAAAAGCTTATAAGTCTGCCAGCCAACCATTTTACAAATAAATGTACAATAAATTTAATCCATGCTTCTTTAATATTTATTAATTGAGGTACCACGACATAACATCTAATTAAATATTAGTTTGTTATTTTATTCAACACTACGACTTCGCTTGCGACTACTACTTTAAGAACCCCTCTCCACCCCTTCTTAGTTTTGTAAAAGAATTTTCAAAATCGGTTCAGAGATCCAGCGCATATACCCCCTCAAACCCACAAACTTTACCTCTTTATAATAAAAGTAGGTATATAGATAAGCGTTAGTTCAATTCAATACTTATATTCCACTATTATTGTAATTCGAATATTTAAAAAGGAAACAACACACAACATACACATTGAAACAACTTGTGGTCTAAACCCGCAGCTGTGTAATCGCCCCTCACATGAACCCTTCTACAGGTTCACAGCCCCCTCTGCGACCTTCAGTTAATTGGTCGACTTACTTGGAATGCTGAACTACTATAATCTCCACAACTAGATAGGACAGCTGGGGTCGCCTGGCCATTCCCCCCTTCTTATTAATTACTCTTTCAAAGTTGCTTTTTTTACCATCGGCCCATTGGAAATTTGGCTACAAGGTTGGGTCGAAATTACCTTAAAGGGTGCTTGAGTTGCTTGTGCAGCTTCTATAGAGCAGGGGTTTCCAAACTGTGCGCCACGGCTGCGTCGCTCTGGTGCGCCATAGGGAGTACAGAGGGAGCTGCGAGGTACTGCTGTATAAAAACTCTGCTTCATATTCTGGGTGGTTCAATTTTTGTGCCTTTCTGGGTGAATATTCGAGCGTTTGAACCGCCGTCATTACCTTCCCCTAAATGTTAATGAAAGACAATGCAATATTTCGCTCGAATATTCACCCATCTACTACTACATTATCTTCTAAAATCACTTCACCCTCTTTGAGGCTTCTCTTGAGGGATACCAGTGCAAGTCAATCATCACTATCCCTTAACCGTGATTATACTGATCTTTTACTTTAAACCATGGGTTTCTCATCCCTTGGAGTAGGTGTCACTATGCAGGCTAAGTAGATAAGAGTAGGTACCTAGATTGAGAAACCTACGGTCTGACGGTTTTTGAGTACTTTTTATGTGGTCTACGCAAGTGTTCTGCAGAACTGGAGCGTCATGTGACAAATTGTTAAGCTCTCCATAAAATAGGGTTGGGCAACAAGATGAGGCATGCCGTCTAACTGGAGAGGTCCACTTATGGTGGCAATGGTTTTCTTTCAAAAGGCCTTTCCAGACTTTGTACTTACCTACTTCATCGTTAGACTCATCATATCTTATGATAATTATAATGTTTAGCTTTCAAAGAGATTATGATCGCCTTATTTGATTTTTCTTTTCAGGGATCTATCTAAGTAATTGGACATGGAAGCGCCGTTTAGTTGTTAAAATATTGACTTGTAGGTAGTTATAGGTGCCTGAAAAAGGTCTAATTACAGATATAAATACATTTTTATCATCATTTTATGAAAATTTTCTAGTCCGCAGATTACACTAAACATCTTATGGTAGGTACTTAGTCAATAGTTATATAATTACCAGACAATATGATTCAAATAAGTTTTCCGAAAAATGAGCCCATTCTTTAAAACTACGGGTATTTCAGCTTTTCAATACTAATGACCATTTTAAGCATCAATCTTGATATTCCATATTTATCTAAGGCTCTCTTGCTGTAAGGTTTCCTGCTTAATCTTTTCAATTTGCTATGAGTATTGGCTCCAAAATTAAGCTCTAAAAGTCAAAATCCTTAAACGTCCATTTTAGCTTCGCCCATTAGTAAGCTTCCCAATCAAAATTGTCTTTATCTAATACGTACTTATTATCTGCATGTTGGTAAAACTGATTCCACACATCCACTTGATTTTGTGTTCATAGTTAATATTGCCTATTGAAGCGCTCCATCCCTAAACTCTACTAATACTAAACTATCCATGAATAATTTCATAATTTTAAGCTTCCTAGTTAAGTATGTAATAATGCAGATAAGACTATAAGAGATAAGTATTATTACCCTTGCGCTATGGTCATAACATCTTGCACAGGAGTTCTGGGGCTCGAGTCTGATCTTGCAATCGTGTCTCAATGACCGGTCATTGATCGAATATTTGACAACTTTGACAGTTTTCGTATGGGAAATATATTGTCATAAGTATGACGTTATACGTCAAAATCGATCATTGACCGGTCATTGAGACACGATTGCAATAGCAGACTCGACCTCCTGGATGACAGTTCTTAAAATCAGCCATGAGGAAACAAATTGTCATTTTACTGTTTTCAGCAACATACAAACGAACCAAACTCATAGTGGACTATTAACACTTTTACCTCGAATGACATAATTAACAATACCTATGGCTGGATTGCTGTGGTCATAACTACGTGTCGCTGTCCAGAAAGACCGCAGCGTGTATTGTTATAGACCAGTTCAGCTGGTCGATTCAGTAAAAGTCACAATGTGAAAACTTGAGTGAAGTGAACTGTCAATGCCTAGCATTAGGATGGAATGACAGCTCAAGTCGCCTTCACTTCGTCTACATGTTCACGGGGTGATTTTAACAAAATCGGACCCTGTTCAAATGTTGTAGCGTTATAGGTTAACCTGCGCATGCGCACTTGGGTGATTTTAACAGAATCGGCCTCTGTTCAAATGTTGCAGCGTTATAGGTTAACCTGCGCATGCGCACTTGGGTGATTTTAACAGAATCGGCCGCTGTTCAAATGTTGTAGCATTATAGGTTAACCTGCGCATGCGGCCTGGGGTGTTTTTAACAGAATCGGCCACTGTTCAAATGTTGTAGCATTATAGGTTAACCTGCGCATGCGCTCTTACACAGTTAGTCCTCTTTTCTGGAGCGTTTAGCGAGTATGATTATATCCCTGATTCCCAATAAGTAGTTACTCGTGATGTAAACAATTTACCCTTTAAAAGTACCTACTTATAGGTAAGAGCTATCAGTTAATACTAATTGTTCAGTGTTTGGAATGTGAAAAGTGGACGAAAGGTAGGAGTAGCAAGCTAAACCTTGCAATACTTACCTACCGAGTTACGTATTACGATGACAGTTTTTGTAGGGTTCGGGGTGAGATTTGCAAAACATCGCAATATGGTGTAAAACATAATTCAATAATGCAAAGATAAGTGATTTTTGCATGGTATGACTCAGCGGATATAGTGAGTCAGATAAGGATAAGTCAATGATGTTCATGACCCAAGGCAAACAGTCACTTTTGAATTAATGTAGTGAGTAAGCCGCGGTTATTTTTAAGTTGTGTTAGTAGGTATAGTATTACAAGAAGTTGATTGTATCGATCGTAAAGAATAAAAAAAGTGTTTATAAATAAATATATGGTGTGATAGTAGAAATATCAGTACGATTCGCTAAAGAAGGGACAGGGTTTTCAACCCTTAGTTTTAGAAGCAAAATTTGACAATGTTTATTAAATAATATATTTGAACGCCTCTATGCTACCTATGCATAGAAGATCTACCCGTCTGAACCAAGTCACATTCTGTTGTTATTGAACCTATGTTTACAAATAAAGTATTCTGATTCTATGTCTGAAAATCATAAATGTAGGCAATTATTTCGTTTCCTTACGGGTCGGTACGTATCAGATGGAAAATGCGCCGAGCGCATGCGACGCCGTACCTCGACGCAGTAACGCATCAAGCCAAGGGTTGAGTGTGAAAAATTGAATGTTGAACGATATATTTGTCTGTTCTGGCGTTACGCGACCGATAATACGCGACGCATTTTCCGTTAGATATGTTCCAACCCCAACTCGTCATTTACATGTATCGGTTTTGAGCTAGCAAAATTTTATTCATTACGCGCGCTAATATGAACAGTAATTATGACAGATCAGCGATATTGCACTGCTCAGTGATTAACGAACCTGACTCCCTCTTGACCACTTTAATCTCCTGGATTCAAGAATCTCAGGACCAGTTTAGATGGTCAAGTTTGAGTGAGGTCCATGTCCAGCAGTGGACTTCGTTCGGCTGAATGATGACTAGACTTCTTTCTTAATCAATTTGCTAAAGATATACCTACTGGTATTACGTCATATGTGATTATTGACAAATTTTGTAAGTAGTAGGTACTTGCTATCACCATGCGTAGGCAGATTTAGACTATGACTGACAACCCAATACATGTCATGTATACGCATTTTCTCCCATTTTTATGACAACGTTAATGATACAGCTTGATGTTCAGAGAATGATTCGCGTCATGTTCGTTAAAAAAAATAACAAAGTCGACGCCCCGAGCGCAGAATACATTATTATAACCGGATTACAGGTGGTAACACCAATATTTTGCAAATGAAAACGTGTCGATTGTAGCGCGAGACGAGCGCGTGGGTTTTCCTTTGATTTTCTCAAAGAGCGCGTCACACAGACACCTGCGCATACAGCGGCGGCGCTTGCGCAGCTGTCACTACGTCATCAGGTAATTCAATTATTGTAATCGATTAATTGCAAACTGTCTACCCGACGGCCCACTGCCACAGTTTCTGGAGCATGGAAAGTCGCCCATCCTCGTTGGATGAGACATCTTCTCGTACCTACCGCACCGTCTTTTCCACACTTTTCTAGTAGGTATCGGGACCCAAACATGTCTTCTTAAGACTTACCTACCGTGCAAAGAAAACGCCATCTAGCAAATAGCATGTGTCTTATATTTCTATTTCTTTTTTTTGTTTCAGATGCCCTGCAAACTTGTCGATGGTAAGTAACTAGCTGTTTGTATATATAAATTACAATTATTTGCAGAATTGTATCAAACGAGGGATGACGTACAAGTAGATATTTGTGACACACGATATCAAGATGTTTGGCGCCAGTCCCGCTTATTAAACGATAATTGTTTAAATGTAATTAGATTAAATTGCCTTCAAAACAAACGGGGACCTTATAAACAACCGTGTGTTTATCGGACGAGTGATTAGTTGATCCGTTCCTACGTAACGTACGTACCTACACTAATTATGCGTTTTAAATAGGTCGTTGATAATTGTGATGCGTGCTTACAAACGTCGTGGACATCATTGTTTGACACCTCGACGAATTAACGCGAGCGGCGACGAGAACGCACGACTATTAAGTACAACAAACGCTAATGATACCACCATGGTTGGGAGTCACGGGTTCCTATATTCCGCCGATCGTTTTGGGAACACTGTTGGCATTCTAGTGCAGTCTTCAAACTTGGCGTAAGTATTATAAATGTTTATAAATAAAAATAACTGTAACAACAATAGTTTGTTCCATTACGCGTATTTTTATGGTAAAACCACCCTTGGACACCACGAGACAGTTTCAACTTATTGTGTAAATCAACAGTAAACCGTTTTCTTCGTGTGTAATTTTAATTACTGTAATTGGTTAAACTGTAGTAATTAAATAAATAAATAAATAATAAATGTACAGAGGCCAGCACATCAAGTTACCACAATGTGTCAAATTTCTTTGATAGTTTTTCAACTTTATAACAAACAGGAAAATATTCATGTTCAATTGGGACAATTTGACAGTTTGGTGTGCTGCTGGCGTCTGTACTTATTTAAATAAACATGTAAGTAAATCTAGAAAATATTTGGAATTAAAAAAAAAATAAACAATATTTTATTAAAGACTAAATGCCCAATGTCGCCCGGGGATGTGTGAGTGTAGCTTCCCAACGGTGAAAGATTTTTTCAAATCGGTTCAGTAGTTTCGGAGCCTATTCAATGCAAACAATTAACAAACAATCAAATCTTTTCTCATACGAGCATAGATTGACGTTGCTGATAGAAAGATTAACAATTAGTTGAATGAACAGGACGACTATTAAATAATAAATAATTGGTTCATTTGATTATTACCCCGCCATCTTTCTTCATAAGCCAAAGATTGCGTCCGACTGACAAAGACTTCAGATTTCAGTTTATCCAACGTTTAATGTATGATGCGGTGAGGTGACCGATATAGCTCGGACATTTTTAACTAACGGAACACACGTTTATAATTCGGAAGTTTCCAAATGATCAACATCTAGTTCATCCTGACATTGTTCAGGTGAAATTATTCATATTGTGACTCATTAATAGGGACTGGAATAATTCTAGCAAAAAGTATTTATCTTCGCGTAGTATAGACCCTGTTTTAAATTTATTATCCTGCCGTTAAAATAATTAAAAACCAAGAAAATTAAACTTTATCTCCATTAAATAAAGTTATTGTCAGAATGACAGTTGTCGTGTACAGTCTAAGCCCTGCAATATTTCTTGTGTGTCATTCTGTTAAAATTTGATTTCCATAGATGTTTAATAAAAAATACCAACCTGTTATTGCAGGGCACAAGCCTCTTCCGAAACAAAGAAGGCACGAGCATTGATCACCACGCTCTATCAAGGCGGATTTACGACTGCAGAATTATTTTAACTATTATATCCAGGTTTTCTCACGATGTTTCCCTTCACCGATGTCAATGATACCTAAGAATAACTTAGAAATACCTTCATAGTTGTATCACAGTATATATATTAATACAGTAGGACGACGCCTTTGATCTCTGGAAAAATGCCGACAACTTCTACACGCGTTAGACTTGAATAATACCTCCCGCACTACGAACATCGGTTTGTTCGCAGTGCGGGAGCGGCTTTTCCGCGTCTCGCCCCTCACACCCCGCACGATTGCTCTGTCTAGACAACTTCGTCAGACGACTGTACGTTTTTAGACTGTGGTTGTATAGAACATTCAAAGAGCCTGTTCGTCCCAATAATATTGACGCCGACTGTACATCGCGTATATCGAACTTAAGTATATCTGAACTGAAATTAAACAAATTAAATTCTTATTAATTTCAAATATTTTCTTTGGCTGACGACAAAACCTCTCCGTTATCCTTCCATTGTTGCAACTCTAAACATAGAGCTAGTAAAATCTTCCTCAAATCATATACCTGACGTCAAAATCAATGCGCGCGACATTCAAATATGTTGAAGAACGACCAACTTCTTTCATAGTAGTGTCGATTACGACTTTATTTCGTCACTGCTGGACATATATACCTCTTCAATTGAAAACCACTGTGGTCGATCCTCAGTGTCTTTCATCTATCTATCATCCGGGTATGGGGCTTCGTCGTGCCAACCACATTCGGTATGGTATTAATTGGGATATTTTTGTATTGTATACTCAAGTGACTGTGGACCTACAGTCACTTAAGTATAAACACTACTTGTAGATGATGTTAATGAGTCTACTATATACTTAGATAATAAAAGAAATGTATAAGTCAAATGTTAAGCGTTATTTTTATTGGAGACATTTGAAAGTTGTTAGGAAACGGTGATCAAGACAAACCGTAAAATTCTACAGGCATATTTATCATTTTACATTTAAACATCATTTTCTTTCTCCTAGTAGAAGGAAGGCTAGGTACCGAAATATAATATGTCAAAACCCTGCAGCCTGCTGGTGTGCCTACTTATTTGTTTTTTTAACACGTTGACTGCCAACTACCAGACACAATAGAAATTTAATTGTTCGCGGTCAACGTGTGACCGACGTGGCGTTCAAAGACTTAAACATTGAGAAAGGATACTTTGGCCACCACTGCAGTCTTTGTCGCTACATGATGTCTTGGTTCTGGCCACCCACTGGGCCAATGTGCCATAAAAATTTCACCGTTTCGGTAAAAACATTTAAAGCTTTTTATATCTATGTTTTACCCACAGAGCTCGAAATCGCCAGGACAGTACCTAGCGATTATCACGCTCTCTGGTTTCAACTTACCTGGTAGACAATATCATAAAAATTGATCCATTTTTTTCATTTATCGGGTAGATACTACCCATATCCGGACACTTGAAACAGGCCTTTAGCATCATTAAATATAAAATTGATATTACTTAGATCTGGCCACCGATATCTGTAACATTGTCATTAGAACTACGTTACATCCGGTTGGTACACTTTTCGTAAGTAGGAGCTAGTTACCGTTCCCTTATCGTATTTGTTTAAATGTAACAACTTTAGAGATAACGTTAAAAAATATTGGATTGAACAGAGATTTCGGTACCATATCTACTGGTAGCGGCTTCGATAGTGTTTATATACGCCACTTACGGTTACCGGTTAGAAGGTTTGACGATATACTTAGATAATAATAGAAATGTATAAGTCAAATGTTAAGCGTTATTTTTATTGGAGACACTGGAAAGTTGTTAGGAAACGGTGATCAAGACAAACCGTAAAATTCTACAGGTATATTTATCATTTTACATTTAAACATCATTTTTTTATCAAGAGTCCGAAAGTCTTAGAACCAATTTTTGGAGGTTAAAAAGGCAGTATCTCAATGTACAATTCTGGTGTTCAGCGGTATTTGGTTAAGATAGAAACCTATCCTAATGTAGTTAAGAAAGAGCAGAACACATCCAAAAACCAATTATTTACAATGAACTATTCAAAAGTCATAACTCATTTCTATTGTGTCTACTACAGCATAATGTACTAACTCCTGTACGCGTATAGAATAGAATAGAATAGAATAGAATTTTATTTTGCAAATAAAATGCGTAGCATGAGATAGTAAAAATATTTCTCGATATATTGCAGACTATTTATAATGGGCTGAAAAATCTACACATTTCTTCATTTTGAAATTGTCGTGATCTAAACAAACTAAATATTTCTACATCTGTCACTTTTTCGATTCTTCTTGGACAAAATCGTTACTAACATTGTGGATCCTTGTTATCCTATTATTTAAATAAATTATTATTTTCCATTTGCTTTTAGCTCTCGGAACCCTTGGGTTCCGGTCCTTTGAAAGGCGTACGAGGGGCCTAAGCCAACTCGCAGAAGCCCATTGTCGTCTTTAATGAAATGAGGCACCAACCGCTGATTTTCCCTGTATGCACTATACAAGTGCACCCAAGGAAAGCCGCCCCTGCCTTACCAATGTTATAAATTATTATTATTATTATCATTTATTATTTGTACAAAGGTACATATAAATTACATTTTTAAATATTGATACAAAAATATAAAAACATTTAAAAATATAAAAAAAACATACCGTCGAATTGAGAACCTCCTCCTTTTCTTGAAGTCGGTTAAAAAATAGTGCACCACCGATGGCGGGGGCAGGGTCCAAACTACCGGTGGTTAGGGCTCCAGAGACAGGAACCTCTTCACGATGCGGGCCGTATCAAGAAGCACTGCCTTCTGGATCAGGTTCTTGACCCAACCGTGCAACGAAAGCCTCGAAAAATGCTCATCGAGGCTTTTAGCCATAAGGCCATTGGCTGTTACGACTATCGGCACAATGACAGCCGAGTCCACATCCCACATGTCTACAACCTCGCGTGCTAAGTCGATATATTTGTTTTTTTTTCTCTTTCTCAGCCTTCACGAGGTTCTCATTATTAGGTTATTATTATTATTATTAAAATCCGTTTCTATGGTGATCATAATGTCACGCGTGCAGGTGCTTTAAAGTGTTACCAACATTTAAAGACCCTTCCTACCCCCCCTTAAGTAGATGCACTATAATCGCCTCCAATAGTTTTCTAGAGCAAAACCACACGGCCTTTGATAATAAAGGTTAAACAGACTGACACAAATTGATTTTTTATCATAAAAAAGTGACGAAATTTCATAAGTCCGTTACTCAATTTACTTGTTATCTGTTTCATTAACGTCAATTCTATTGAGATGTTCTGTAGTCGCCACTTGGGACATTTTCGTCAGAGCCTTGTAATAAAAGGAAAACAAATGTGTAAACAAAAAAGAAACTATTTGTTTTCATTTATTATTTCTAAATTGCACCTACAACTGTTTATCTCTGCATCGCCAAAAGGGATTGACTGGTAGAAAAGGCATTAATTCTGTTTCTGTTCATTAGTGTGCTTCAAGTACCAAATATTATGGAAAGAAAGACAAATTAAATCCTCACAGAACACTGAAATTAGACTACCGATATTGTAGTACCAAACTAAAAGTGGGTACTATTCAACATACATCTTATTTATTTTACCATCCGTTGTTTGACTACCGGAATACAAGATAAATTCATTTAAACGCGAACGGTTGTTTTCTAAGGGTCGATTCACACTGCGTTGGCCGCTCGCACTCGGAGTTTTTACAAATATATCCCGATAACCTGGCATGGCAACTTAAGAAACCTGCCAGTTTAGTCCATTTTCCTGTTTTTTACAAACATATTTGTCAAACCACAAGCAGTAATAACTACAATCAAACGACATTAACACCGTAATGGAAACCAAACGACTTTTTCCTGTAGGTACTTATTCGTCAACGCTGCAAATCTACCTACTGGCCTCAAAAAACAACAAACTAATTTTAAAAAACAATCGCCTTCGCTACACTTTACTTTAGCCAATTAGCACAACAAAAGGAATATAATATCTATTAATAGGAACAACTTATTGAAGTATAATTTTGTCCCGGAAACGACGTTCGTGTAATTTACCGGGATGTGGCTGGTATTCCCCCGGGGAGCTCAGTACGGCGGCGCGTGCGCACCACGTCGCTGAAACCTTACGATTTTCCTTTTATAAGACGATAACAGCTATATTTATAACTTTGTGTATTATTGTTCGAATTAAGATAGCCTAAGCTGGAGTTTAGATAAGTCCTTTGTAATTAAATAACTTCACTAACAAATAAATAGGAATTAGTTTAACAACGCATACCATGTTGCTTTTTATCTCTTGAAAGAACAATACAGCTTCGTTTCTATGATATTTATAAAATATTTATGAGCACAGATAGGTAGAATATTAGTTGAAAATGTACAATAGAGAAGATCTTGATTTTTTCTTGTGGAAAATACTCATGGTGAACCTTTGTTTGAAGAGAACGGAGTGTTCCTAACATTTTCAGGCGAGCACCCGGGAGTTACTCGTACATTAGTGCGTAAGTACCTTTGAATGGTATCAGCACGCCATGCCTAGCTGGCCCTTTACCGCACATCCTCCTATGAAGTCGCACATTGAACACTGCGCGCTTCCAATTTATTCCTGGCTGGTCAAACAACCCTCCAGCCACAAGTACTGCTAGTGGTGCTTACTACACAGCTTGCTTTACTTGGTGAGAAAATAATCAAAAACTAGAGGTGTTCCTATACCGACCGAAAATTTTAATGTACAAACGACCAAAACTGCAAAATATGTCGGTAATAGGTAGGTTTATTTATTTATTTAATACTTCAAGCACACTAATTTACAGAGGCGGACTTAATGCCAGAGCCATTTTCTACCAGACAACCGTAGAATGGAGAAAAAAAAGAAAAAAAAGTACCTATGTAAAAATTTCACAACTTTTTCACACAACGCCATCTAGTCCCAAGCTAAGCTTAAGCTTGTGTTATGGGTACTAAACAGCTGATAAACATACTTATATACTTCTAAATTCATACCTACATATTACTTATAGATAAATAAAAGAAAGAAGTTTAGAAAAAAAAATGTAAACCTACCTCAGTTTTACAATTTTTTCTCTTTTACAGATAGAATAAACACTTATTTGCTCTGCAAAAATTTGTAAGTAGATCTAGAAGAAAACTTACGCAACTTCTTCATTTATCATACCGCGAGGCACATGAAAAGATTTTCGCGCATCTTCATTTAAGAGTGTCGCACACCACAGCAAGAGGTGGATTTGCGATCATCACATCGCTGCTATGTGTGGACCCTTAAGGCAAGATGGCAACTATGTTTTCCTAATGAACCAGAGGTTCAATCTATTCTATACTACAGGATCATATTTCTAGTCAATATACAGACGCCAGCACATCAATCTACCCCAATGTTTCAAATTTCTTTGATAGTTTTTCAACTTTAAACCAAAAAGAATAAGGTTCAAAATAAAATAGGTCGAAGTGCTGGCGTCGGTACTTACATATTTTTTTTAATTAATAAAAGATAAATAAATTTAATACTTTAATTGATAGTAGTTTTTACTTTAATAAACAAATTCATTTGTAAAGGAATTTGTGAAGTAGAAACACTAAATCAAGTAAAGAGGACGCTCATCAAGGCAAGAGTGAATAAGCTTATAATGAACCTATTGCATGACTACTTATTTACCATCAAGTAGGTAGGAAAAAAGTTGTGCTATAGTTACACCTATGAGAGATGCCATCATAAAACATGTTAAATTAAAAAAAGGGATTAGCTTTCTGGTAAAATAAAAACACATTTTTTCTCGGTGATCAAAAACAAACCTAAAATGGGAAGTTATGTACATACATGTCCCGTGTCTTAGTGCAACCGGCCCTTAAGACAGAAAAGTTTTTCTTATTCAAATATGAAATGCCTTCTTATCTCTTGTTGCGTTGCCTGGTGACGTCATCTCGACTCGTCGGTGAAGCAGTCGTACAATGCATTCGTCCTGCACACGATAATGACTCATCAGCTGTAAAACCGTGCAATACTCACAGTTTCCGATTCTGTATAAACATGACACACTCTTAACTCATCTTGCATCTTAGTATCTCTTCCTTTGATTTCCAACTTCCTCAAGATGGTTAATCTATTTTCATAATCGGATAATCCGCCTATAGTTTATCTAGAAATCATTACTAAACATTTCAAATGTGCTTCTGTTATACGGATTTTCTTTAGTAAGTTGTGGTTTCGGCATACAATCTTAAGACCGTAACAGTACAAATTTAGGTCAGATCAGATGGTATCTGAACTGGCTATATTTAGTGGCCTTCAGTGTTGATCAAAGCTTAGGACTGGTCACGTAGTTTGGTGGCCAGTCCTTCGTCAGTCTTGATCAGGGCACCAGAAATGGCTATATCTGAGGGCCTGTAGTGAAGATCAAAGCACCACTGCTGTGGTGGTTCCAGTTCCAGAACTGGCCTTATTCGATGGTCTGTAGTGTTCATCAAGGCACCAGAAATGGCCATATTTGATGGCCATAGTATTGATCAAGGCTCCGAGCTCAAATAGGTGGCCGTTTATTAGTTAAGTACATTACATAGGGGAGCGGACGCCACCGCAACACATCAAAGCACTATCGACTTCCGGTGCAGACGCGGGTTATCGGGCGACCTCCGAAATTCCCGGCAATTAGCTTGCGCGTGCGTCCCTTTCCTCCCGCTCCTACTCGCCACTTCCGCTCCAACCGACACCTTGGAAAGCAAACAGACTTGTAAAAATAGATATCGGTGGCGTATTTTGTATGTTAGCTTTTGTCTCCATGATAACAGGCTAAATGGTGTCGGTCTGTAACGTGAAATAGTGGGTTCTTAAATGGGTTTCGCAATTATTTTGGTAATCAAACCTAAATATCTTAGTAGTAGTACAGTTCAGTTCAGTACAGTTCAGGTTTATAACGACAATTCATAAACAAAGCTAACCTCGAAAACAATTCCATTTTGTCAAGAATTGTCCTCGTATAAACAATTCGTATCACCCTTCACACACATGCAACGGAGGACTTTGAACTTTCTTTGTCATCAAACAGCGCATTCCAACGCATTGTAGAATTTGTCACCCCTTCATTCAAGTACCATCGTGTAGATAAAGCAACAAACTGGGTGCCTTAACTGTCTGAAGTCATTATCTGAAGAGCGCGGTAGGTACGGTTGCCGACTAAATAAATACGTAGAACATGAATGAACGTTTGCTCGCCGGATCGAGTCGAGCGCGCACTTCCGGCGACAGTAATAAGGACACCACACGATACCGACGATACAATTTTGAAACGGGAGAGTCTAAGGAGGTCACCGGATAAGATTACGGTTTACTGTGTAAACAAACCGTTTACATTGATAACTCGTTAGAATTTAGCGATGGCGCCTGTGACGTGCCACAATCAATGGATTTTGTTGGTCGATAATCTAGAAGCCCTCGTCGAAACATCGCCGATAAATGATGTCATGAATGGAACCCTTTATTGACGAGTCAAGTCGGATCCATTAACTTCCGGTCGATTTGGCAGGACTGCGGTTGATTCAGTAAAAGTCATCCCGTGCACACTTAAGTGATGTGAACTGCCAATGTCTAGCATTAGTGTTGTATGACAGCTCAATTTGTCATCAGTCCACCTAAATTGTCACAGGGTGATTTTTTACAGAAAAGCGCTGTTTACAGGCGTGCGGCCAACCTGCCTTTTAGGTGTTAAAGTGCATTTGCTGTTCTCCAGAAAGATTTCCAAGATAAGAATTCTAAGCCAGTACCTAAACAATTTACCAATGCACAAGGAAATAATTTAAACCTAGATCTGATCTTAGTTGTGATATATATTTTTTTTACGCTCCTATAAGCGGTTTTGACATTTTCACAGTTTTAGTGCATTGTAAAATTGTTGGTAAAATGTTTGAATCCAAATGACTAAAGTTAAAAAAGCACTCATGAGCTCCACAGAAGTTGTTACGTCATTTATCAAAATTTTTCATTTATCCAAACGTTTAATCACAATTTTTGTAACACCTCGTAAGTAACCTCGTAACTTTTATTTCTTTAATAAAAGAAATAAAAGGAGTCCATGTTCTCCAATACCCAAAGTGTCATCTGTATTGGTTATCAACAAGTGATGACTTTCTTCGCCACCAGAGCCAATAATCCTTAACTGTGTCGCTTGTGTCCACTCGCATAGGTACCTTCCAGAATTTGGATACAGACTGGTTTTCTGAAATACGTGGTGTAAACTTTTTGAAGCATTATTGATGAAGTATCAATCGGTTGAGCTGAAATATTTACCTACCTGTACTTAATCGGTTGGTAAAGGTGAAGTTCTTACCACCCTCCCTTTATCATAATATATTTGTCTGGCTGTCGTGCAGGTACCTAATGTTTTTATCATTCCCATATTTCACAGTGATGTTTGTCAGGCTACCGCGATCTTCTATCTAAGGGTGGACGGCTTCTTATCGTGTTGCACTTAGGCGCCACACATCTTGCAATGGTAATTTAGCCCATTGTTACACTTTGTACGTATGTTATTACGCAGTGGCATCGGCAGATCAAAACAATCATTTATACAGCGCTATGTACGCACTGATTAAGAGCTATTGGCGCAACCCAAACAAAATCTTACGACACACATCATAAAGTTTATTTTATAATGATCATGTCTGAATGCATTGCGAAGAATGCTACAGATTGTGCGCAAAGCGGGGACATCCAAGTCTGCAATCCATTTTATCAATTGCGTAGGTAAATGTCGTATATTTTGCACGACACAATGAAATCGTTTTAAATACTTCGCGGTGTGCCGCATGAGCATGAATGAGTAATACTCGCGAATAACGGACACTCGTAGTTTGAACGATACATTATTTGTTAGATGATTCAGAGCACAGCGATGTCAGAAGTCAACAGGGTCGACTCCTGCAAGTTTTAGCGGAACTCCTTACCATATTCAACATATTATGTGTCATGATTTTACATGATCAATGAATCAATGCTGCATGTTAAATTAAGTGGAGTAAATGAGTAATACAAAATAATTATGTACAATTCATGAGTGGATTGCAGGACGTTACTGTCGATCACCGTAATTACTCACTGCATGTGACGCGGCTGCTACATTCGGTAGCGTAAGTATCTAACCGATATTTTGACCCGAGTGACCCGACACAACGTGATCCTTAAATGCGCATTTCAACAAAAACAATGTGTTTTGACCACAGGGTTTTTGATAATATTCAAAATAAAGATGATTACTTTGAACATTTACAAAATAAAAAGCAAAATTAACTTATTCGCTCACGTAACTCTCGAATGATTTGACCAATAATAGAACGTCTTTCGAATATTAAATGATGTCACAAGGGTGTAAACAAAAGTGTCAGTGTGTTCGACAGCTTCTTAGCTACCTTGTGACGTGACGTGTTTTATGGGGTGTTTAATTTAAATTAAAACTTGTTGATTTTTAATAAGAAATAAGTAGAATCTACTTAAAGTTACGAAAATTAAAACAATACCAAAATGACTTAAACTATAACATACTAGACCCAGACCATTAGAGATGATTTTTGAAGACATTCAAATATCCCATTTGACGTCTTTTACCGACTAATAAATCGAAAATTTATTTTCAATGAACTGTTCATAAACATGATTTTTTACATTAACGTAATCGTTCATCTTAAAAAATAATAATAATAAATTCATTTATTTCAGGTAATCTTGAATGTTACCTAAATAAAACAATATTATGGAAACACCTGTTTTGGAGCATGCTGCAGTTTTAACAGTTATGATCCTTTTAACTGATATACTAAAGATCAAAAGCCCGATTTCATTACCTACAGTTTACTACATATAAATAGAGAAATTACTATAAAACGACAAAATAACTGCCGCTGTTTTCGACACTCTTCATTAAACCCTTATCAAGTTTACTATCACGCGCGCAACAAATGAATGGGACAGTTGAACTTTTTATTTGTGACATATTTTCTTTATCGACACAAGAGTAAGAACTCATGTTGAAAATATTTAAGGCGAGGTGACCCCAATAAACGTCGTTAACAATAGCGTTTTACTCGTACATGGAACGGATTTAAATTTTGAAAAAATTATATTACATAGTTGACTCTTCGACCAAGACATGTCGGGCATGCGATACACGATTACTTAGACTTCACTGCATCCAATTAAATCGCAAAGACATGTCCAAATGATAGCTAAATACTCGTTTTACTTGAGTTATATTAGGCTTTGAAAAATAAAACTTATATCATAATAAAGGTCGTAAAAAATGTGTATTATCTCGGGTCACATAATGTGCAATATTAAAATAAATGTATCACAAATTCCAAAACAAAGTGTAAATCACTAGTTTGCGCTCGCTCCGAGTCCTTTAGTCCCGAGCGGAACGTGTTCGAGGTCGGACGTGCGCCAATTTTTTCCGTCATCCCCCGATAAAAAATCGATTTCGATAAATTGTACTACATGTAGGTACATACTTTATCTTTACTTTGTTTTATGGACTTATGGTCTGAAATAAATTTTATTATTATTTTTATATTATTATTTATCATCACTCTAATTTAGTTTTTTAAATAGTTGTAATATTTTTCGTTTTATTAGTTAGATTATTAGGATAAATTTGTAGATAAGTAAAATAAATCAAAATGGTCAAGAATAAAAAATTGTCTTCATTGGCTCTACGAAGACTGAATAAACAAAAAGGTAGGAATACTTTGACGATATTTTTTATTTAGGTAGGTACCTAAATTATATTTTACCATATAAATAATACCTTAGATGATATTGAATCTCAAACTTAGGTACGCATAATACTTTTACAACACGGACACGGTTGCACGGTTGGCGCACTGGCTGAGCGATCGACTGCTGCGCAGCGTGTCGCGGGTTTGATTCCCGCACGGAACAAATATATTTTGTACGACCTACAAGTAGTTGTTCGCGGGTCTGGGTGTTTGTGTATGCGAGATTAAATGTTTGTAAACGCACCCACGACACAGGAGAAATTCCTAGAGTGGGACAATATTTACAAGAAAAAAATACTAATGCAAATAACAACGATAAGCGCGAAAGTCTTTCATGCTTTATTTTTACCGCGAATCGTATTTACCAACCATACCAAGTGTATCGAACAGTAGTATTTGAACCCTAAGATAGAGCAAATAAAGTCGCCACGCGCGCAAATGCTATAATGGTTTATTGTTGCGTGACGTCAAATAGGTAGTTCACCCGTTCACCCTGCTGGGATTTTGTATTTTTAATAGATTTTGCCTACGAAATCGCCCGCGATTTTTTTTACTAATTGTTTTGTGATAATAAAATATACGTAACCTAAGGCATAACGTAGCTTATTATTTCCTCTCAGTATCGAATCAGTAGCGCCATGAATTTGCGCATTGAAACAAAAAAAATACTAGCATCAACACACTCTTGAGCAGTGGTGGCCCAGTGTGACATCTATCAACCCGCAGTGGGCTAGCGTGGTGGATTATAGCCCACTCCCTCTCATAGAGAGGAGGGCTGTGTCCCGGCAGTGGGAACATTATAGACTGATGATGATGATGATGAACATTATTGTAGTAAATAGTGAATAAGATGGGATGGTGGTCACACCGTCTACTCATAGGAACCGTCTCCAGTATGAACATCAAACCACCAGCAGCACGTCACGTGAGTATTAGGTAAAAGTACCCACAGCTACCACAACACAACAAATAATATTATTATATTTTGTGTCTATGTTTGTGAAGGTCACGTACCACAGCACACTCGTACCACAGTGTAGCAAAGTACAGTATTACAGCTTGGCAAAAAAGAGTAGAAAATAATGGAGGCGCGCCACTGTGCTGTTCGTATGGCAAATTGGCAACCCGTTGCAACCGCATAGCGTACTGACCTAATCTTGATACTTAGCAACTTTTTTTTTAGACATAAAGTAACAATATATTCGTAACCTGTATAAGTATTATATTTTTAAATCCGTAAGTAATTAGTAGTGGTTTCATTGAACAAGGACGTGTTCTCGACACGCAACTGATTACTTACCTAAAAATAAATATTTGGGTAAATACTCCTGAGTTTACATGGTTTAGGAATTATAAAAATAAAACATCATATTGTTTAACCTAATTCTTTATTCCATATTTTAATCTAGTAAATCGTCCTCCAAATATTCCACCCTTACCACATCCATGTCATGGCTAGAGCTGGCCGCAAACTCATCTGAGTCATGTTCGGGTTCAGAGGTGCTGCTTTTATCATTTTCTAGATTTATGACTAATCGCTCAATGTCCTCGTTCATAGTTAGTTTTTTTCCCAGTAATCCTTTTCTATTTTTATTACATGTTAGCACGGGTTCTTCCAATCCTCTTCGGTAATAGCTTGGAATGCACGTTTAGCTGCTTCCTGCAAAGACGAAATATTTCATTTATGTCTAACAATATTAAAAGTAAAACATTTTTGTCACATACTGTTAATGTTGTTTATCTACTTCCAGCACGATTTTTCTTAGAACACTAACAGATTTCCCAAAATTTAAATAATAGATTTAGATTTATTTTTTAGGCAATGACACGACAATTTTTTTTACATTTCTAATGCAAACACTAGAACAAATAATTCTCTCCCTTGATATCGCACTTAAAGTATAATTTACGTAGAAATTTAATTTTCATTCAGTTAAAAGTCAAGTCACCAAAGTATCAATTTATCTCAGCGCGCTATACCAGAGTAATGCAGAAAAAATGTAAACATAACCTATGTGCTCGACATTTATTGTTTCAAATTTCTAGTTATTCCTTACGCAAGCGAATTAATATAGCTTTTTATTCATCAATTAACACTTGATTCAACTAAAATCAACAAAACAAACTCTTACATACCTGTCTTATCAGCGGTTCTTTGGTAAACATTGTGAAGTTCAGATAGAATTGTTTGGGCCTCATGTTCCGCCAGACATCGCCTGTACCTTATAAATAACCTCCTTGCCAGCACTCCGAATGGTTTTATTCTTTATTCTTCACTTTTTACGTTTATAAATCAACGTTTGGTGGTCGAAATTAAAATTTTACGAAATCGTGAACTTTGTTTATTATGAGATGTCATTGTTTTGGAAATGTTGCCAACAGACAAAAATTTAGTTCCGTTTCTACTCTTTTTTGCCAAGCTGTACATTGCTCATTTCCTACAAGTAGGTATGTTTATTATTTTCGGTGACATTTATTTTTCGCTAATACGAAACTACGTTATGCCTGAGTTATATAATTATAATGCCTGAGTTATACAACGTGTTTTTTTGTATATCCCATAACTCTAGGGTACGATTGAGACCATATCAAAGAATCAACTGGCACATGAATTATGTTTCAATCATCCTTTTTTTTTACTATCATACAAAATAATTCGACAAAGTCACGATGATTAATGTAAAACACCCTTACGTGAAAGAAAAGTGATGTTAGAAAGAAGGTTCATCGTACTGGTGACAATTTTTGAACTAATTAGATAAAAGATTAAAGATTAAAGATACCGGGCTGGTATCCGCAACTCCACGTCAAAGCGCGTATTTTGCGTATGGGAAAATAAACTAATGAGGTAATAAAAATAATATTAATAATACTTAATAATAATATTCCACGAGTATTCACACAACGCCATCTAGCCCCAAGCTAAGCAGAGCTTGTGTTACGGGTACTAAACAACTGATAATTTAATTATGATTGATGATATAATCTCCGAAACTATGCATTTTTGGACCATCTATTCTAGGAGTTATAGTATTATTTTTACCTACAGAATATAACCCTAGAGTTATGGGATATAAAAAAACACCTTGTATATAAACTACGTTATGCCTGCAATTTTATTACTTCATTTAAAAAAAAAGTAATTTCAGTTAATTTCGTTTTTTTTTGTAAAAAACGTATAGCGGTTCCCAAACCACATCCACTTATCAATTTCCAACTGTGTAGTCCTAACAGTTTCTTAATAAAATGGTTGTGACATACGGACAGACAGACAGATATAAAGAATCTATAAGGTTTTAGTTTTTGCCATTCAAACCACGTCAACTACGTTTCGACGAATTGTAGCCAAATGTGTATAATTTACATATTTTTATTTTTATTACTTTTATTTCTATACTTTTAATTGATTTTTCCTCTATTTTTACTTTGATCTGGCAATATTTTAGCTAATATTAATTCAACTGTGATTAACAAATCAAATATTTATTTATTTAACCCATTTTCCCTAAACCCATACTTTCCACGCATACTTATATTCTTATTAAGTGGGATACTTAAATTAAATAACCATTCAATGCATTTAAGTATTTTTGAATTACAATATTGATATCGTAGTTCAAGAATTCTATCATATCTAAATTATTAAATTGAAGTTGCTCTACTGCATTACTCTATTCTGTGACGCAACTGTGTACCTACTCGAGTTCGTGAAGTCATGAATGAGCGGTACGACGACAGCGCGCGGCGTTTCTCCGATGCATCGCAGTTTATTACGTAGCGCTATTGGTTGCGGGGCCTGAGGTAAGCGTTAAATGCCTACACTGCTGGGGAAACCTCGCCTTAATGGGGTGATAATTCAATTCTATGCGCGTTACATTTTTAGATGTTGTGCATGTGTGCGTGTGGTGGCGTGTCCGTGTGTGTTAGGTTGTTAGTTGACTCGTTGGACGCCATCGACGTTTATCGGGCGCCTGCAATCCGCGCTGACCCCGCGATATCCTCGATCTACATTACCCCCCGCCCCACCTCCCCCTCACATGCCACATACGAAATTAAACCCTTTAATGAACGTCTTAAGGACCATATTGGTCCGTAGTCGGGGGTGGGAGCAGGCGCATGAATGGACAGGCTAGTGAATGAGCGGACTATGTCCCGCGGGCGATAAGCACTATCGTCGGGGCCAGCTGACGGTCCATGTTGACAAACCCTGTTCCACTTTCGTTGCCCGCGTCGACTTAGGTTTATCAAACGAATTACTGCCGTTGTCGTTTTAAGGCACTCGATTTTGTCTTCAATGCTAGAACGCAACGAGAAGAGACCTTCACGGAATTTATAATAATGCGTAGAACCGCTAATGCACCACAGATTGTGAACAACAATCACTGAACTGTTTTGAAACTAAAATATGGTATGTTTCATTTATTGCCATGGAAATAATATTATAATAATATCAAAGTACTTGATTGAAAACAAAAAGCGGTTAAGCTACTTCCTGCACATTGTTCATGCGACTGCGGATACCGTGATCCTTGTTTATTGATGTGTATGCAAATATCTTTCTTCCATGACTGAAGTGATTTCATGGGAACGTATTAATTACTTACTCAGAAATGGACATAATCGTCCACAAACGTCATTGTTTCGTTTTATCTACTGTACAAAGGCGAGTAAAAAGGTCGCAAATCGCAATCTGTACCGCGTAATATGTGTCCCTATGACACACTCTACATGCGCAATTAATTTAGTTCCTAAACAGTAAATAACAACCAATTAACATACACACACATAGTAATTAGATCGTTTTACAGTTGAAATCAATAAAAAATCTTTCTAATTGATCAAACATAACAATTTGGACCGAAACAAAATAAAATTGAGCTATTTAAGAGTGTAATTAAATTTCTGGTCATTAGGTTGGGAAATTAAGCTGATATCAGACGCTTTTCTTTTGCTTATTCTTGTCTTGTATTCGGTATGATCTATCACTCGCAGTGAAACGTATGAACACAAAATTAATTAAAGGTGAAAAATCAATTTTAAGAGAGTCAATCCAATCATTTTGGATTTCGGTACCGAGCCAGTGTCTCTAGCTCGCCAACCGAATAATCTATGAATGAGATGAAAGGAGCGTATCATCGTCCATTCCTAAGTAAGGTGTTGTGTGAACTTGCGTCGTGCTGACCGTCTGATGTCAGCTTTAGGAACAGTGGACGATATAGCCAAATTTAACTGTTCCTGTAATTGTTACAATAATACTCCGATAATTAAATTAAATTACACGGTCGGTCCGTGGGTGGGTGACCATTTATAACATACCAAGACTCCTCCGTACCTTGGAAAGTACGTTAAGCCGTTGGTCCCGTGGTGGTTGGTCGTTACTTGTGGTCTGAAGCCCGAAAGTCTGACAACCAGTTTAACCAACGGGTATCATGTTACCCAGTTACTGGTTTGTGGAGGTCTGAAAGGCAGTCGCTCAATGTTAAACACTTGGGAAAAGGCTAGATTGATTGAAATTACAGTACATAAATTAATGACTTTAAAATGTCTCGCCTCGCTATTAGGTAGTTTCATTCTTTTGTCAAAATTATTTTTTAAGTTTTTTCTAAAATTAAAAAAAAAATAAAAGTAGTGTGATTAGAAACTAGTCCCACGCCACATTTTATTTTAATTTAATTAGGATCTTCTTTCCTTTTGATTTTCATTGAGATTCATTTTTTTATTTAAATTTTAAGTACTTAGTCAAGTAGATTTTCCATAGTAGGAACCTACCTACCTTTCCTTTTTCAAACTTATGTAACAAACCAAATAAGATTTTTGAATTAAACATATGAGTGCCATGAAAATATCAGATAATAAAAAAAATGTTGAGCTATCTATTTGGGTTAACGATTTCTGTTATATACGCGAACAAATTAACATTCCACAGATAATTTTGCAGTTTATTCCACTTTTCAGCGCTTTAGGTCGTGGGCTAACTCAACTCTAACCGACTTTGTCCACAATTAGAGCAGTAACAGGCTCAAAGGTACGAAGTTTGATTAAGAGATCATGCATCTGGTTGTCTTGGGGACTTGCTAAATATAATTCAAGAGACGATATTCGAACAGCTTTGAAGGGTTCGTGGCTCAATAATAGACGATGGAAAGTAATAATAGACCCTATTTTTACTGAGGGCGATATGTGAATGGGAGAACATCCATTAAATAGGTACCTATTCCTCGGAGCGCCGGGTGCGCTCCGAGGAATAAAATAGGAGCGCCTCAAAATAGTAGCGCGTCGAGGAATACCTCGATATTTGAATACTAGTAGACTATTAACGTAGTGCAAAAAACGAAATAGGTACTACCTAGTACTAAACATACGTATTCAGACAATTGTTAAAGATGCATGTTTTGAAGAGCTACGATGCCCAAACTTCGGCAGGCGAAAACGAAACACGAAGGGCTATTTTCCAAGCTAAAACAACAGATCATCATCTGCAAGCTTCTGCGAGCTTCTTCTCAACTATATATATTGGGATCGATTTCTACCTGAAAGACAGATTGAGGGATGATGTGATAAAACAACGCTGTGGTTTAAAAGAAGATGTAGTAACAAAAATTGAAAAGAGTATGCTTAGATGGTTTGGTCACGTTGAAAGGATGGATGAAAGGTGACTAACGAAAGGTATTTACAAGGCAGATGTAAGTGGGAACGCCGGGAGGGGACACCCTGGAAGGACATACATAGACCTTATTGGTGAGGTTCTTCACAAAGGTCAGGTGCGTAGTACTCGCAACCGGCGTGTGTGTATGACAACATGTATGAATGTAAACGAAGCAAAAGAAGTAGGTATGTAAGAATCGTAGCATATGGCGCTCTGTAGTTTCTGCCTACCCCCATGGGAAAGAGGCGTGACTTTATGTATGTATGTATGTATGATTTTTACCTAAATGCAGCTGAATACCAGTATTTTACATGGAACGACTGCCTAATTATATGACCTCCACAACCCAGTTACACGATACCACTGAAATATGAAAAGACCAATAAAACAACAGTTAGGTTCAGACCTAAAAATAGTTTAGTAAGCAAAATAACGGTTAAAACAGACCCTAAACATTATGGTTATCTTGAATATGTTTACCTAACACCTATGTAAATACCTATGTTTCACAAATAAAGATTCTGATTCTGATTCTGATTCTGAATGGCGCCAACATTTTTATCATCCATATGAATCAGCTCTTGATTCGATTCGAAATGCAGATTTTGTTGCAAACAATATTTTGTCAGTCAACTCTTATCACACGTCAGGGTTGAGTCATATTGTTTTTTTTACATCCATTTCTTAAGATTCTCCGAATACTAAATTGAAACACAAAACAAAATTGACTCATGAGTTATCGATGACTATTTATATCAAATAGTTATTCATTCTAGGTACAGTAAGATTAGAAGTTTGAGAAGGATTTACTGATTTTTGTAGAATATTTCATCATTCGGGAAATTCGCAATGATATCGTGAATCTAATTGTATGGCATACCGATATCGAACTTGTTGGTTTTGTTGTACATGTCTACGAATACCTACGAATGACTGTAGATGCCACTTATAGATTAGCTAAAAAGATGGAACCTTTGAATTCAAAGGTTTAAATAAATAATTTTCAAGTTGCGTAATTAAAGCATAGATATGCATGAAAGGATGCATTAGTGGCAACGCATTACCTTTCATTTCCTAAAGCTTTAATTTATTATAAATCTTCGTAGCACAACCATATAACCATTTAACCATTATTAACATCATCGTAGTTATGGATAATATATATTAGCCTTTCTGCCACTAATAATCTTCGTAGCGCTGCTCAATAGAACTATTCAGCCACCAGAAATCTTCGTAGCGCTGCAAAATAGCACCTTGCAGCCACTAGAAATCATCGTAACGTTGCACAATAAAACCTTCCATCTACTAGAAATTTTCGTAGCATTGCATTATAGAAGCTGACAGCCACTAGAAATCTTCGTAGCCCTGCATAATAGCACCTTTCAGCCACTAGAAATCATCGTAACGTTTCCAAATAAGAACCTTCCATCTACGAGAAATTTTCGTAGCATTGCATTATAGAAGCTGACAGCCACTAGAAATCTTCGTAGCTCTGCATAATAGCACCTTTGAGGCGCTAGAAATCTGCGTAGCGTTGCTCGATAAAACCTTCCATCTACTAGAAATTTTCGTAGCATTGCATTATAGAAGCTGACAGCCACTAGAAATCTTCGTAGCCCTGCATAATAGCACCTTTCAGCCGCTAGAAATCATCGTAACGTTTCACAATAAAACCTTCCATCTACTAGAAATTTTCGTAGCTTTGCATGATAGAATCTGCCAGCCACTAGAAATCTTCGTAGCGCTGCATAATAGCACCTTTCAGCTACTAGAAATCTTCGTAGCGCAGTGTAGCAGAACCAGTCATACTTTATTTTTTTTAACGTAGCGGGGTGGAACATAATATAATGTGTTAAACATGATCATAGCGCTACTAAGGACAACCATCCAGAAATTTTGGTACCTACTTGAGATTCATTCCTTTAAAAGAATAATCCTCACAGTTTAGGGGATAAAAAATATCCATTCTCTTCGTAGCGCAGCGTAGCAAAAATCTCTCCATTTTATTTTCATAATTTTTGTGTTTTTAGTTGTTTTTGATTATTTGAGTGTTCATAGTGAATCATTGTAGAATCTTATAGGTACTGTTAAGGATACTAAAATTCTCAGTAAAAAAACTGCGCCTGCTACGCTACGCCTGATTATTTCGTATCGAAGACAACAAGGTATCAGGTTTGACAACCTGAAAACTCTGGAAACTAACACTAGGCTGGGTTTTAAAACTGTAGTTCAGGAGATGTTTTCATCTTCATCATACCCAAAAAGACAACAAAATCTAATTTCAAAGTAGGTACAATAGTTTCTACTACTGACTGTTCTGAGATAAGGGAATATTTCCAAAATAAGAGTTATGTTGCGATTACTTGCTAATATGCCAATTGTATGCTATGACACCGCTGTACATCATCGCTATCGTGCAGCTGTTCCGCACCCTTTGCACTTAGCACCCTAAAAACCAACATCGAAGGGCGTTATCTTATATGGATCATTCTAAAGAACTAAGTCGGGAAGACACAGACGGTTTACGGGAAGCGTTGGGTCTCTTGTTATATTGCTTTATTTCAAGTTGCACTGTTACAGTCTTGAGCGTGCACGCGATTCGGAATCAGCAAAGAATCTAAACGAGAACTAATGTTATGCCAGGGTTAGTATTTTAGTAATGTTCAAGTAGGTACTTGATAAATACGGATCGCTTTACATTAGACCACGTAATAAGTACCTTGATACCAAACTTACCGTCAAACTTCCCTATCAGAAGACAAGCATGACTTAACGAGATTTTTAACTAAAATGAGACATCCGTTACTTGATCTGTCAGTCGTAGGGATAATTATCACATAATACTTTTTCTGATTCCATTGGAATAAAATATTATGCCGATCATTTACAATTACTTTCAGTCATTACAGCAATGAAACGCATACCTATTATAATTCCTCAAAGACTTACGAGCTAGAACAGTTGCACCACTAAACGGAATGGCACTATTTACCACAATTTTATTACGATCGTACATTAGACAGGTTATTTAATTCATTTCGAAACGATTACAAGTGCTATAAGACGCGATACCTTCACAGGGAGCCGATTGACCATAAAAAGTGGAAGAATGATCGTTCCTGGGAATTTGTAATGGGATTACGATGTGTCCATTAAGAATGCTATCTAAAATGCAAATACCGATAAAGTACCGTTCACTTTATCTAACAAAGGAGCACTCGACGCGGCGACATCTCTGACTTCTACATTGTAGCATTGTAATTAAAGAGAAGTCCATAGAGAGATACGTTTTCAAATGTGAACTTCTTTTAATTGGATCGATACTGTATAAATGGATGCGCAGTTCTTTGAAAAAGTGTTTTTGAAGGACATATTTACAGACTCTTTAGATGTAGGTATTTGTTTTTATTCGAGTACAATTCCCAACTATGGTACACTTGTTGATTGTTGGGATTCTTTTTCTGAAAAAGTCTCCTCAGTTTAGGACTTACACAAATTACACACATCAAAAGTGTCTAGGGATCAATACATATTTTTGCAATAACTTTTCTCCTGATTGATATTAATTAAAATTTTCTTTAAGGATTCATCAAATAAAGTGTTTTCGTTTGTCACAGTAACGATAAACCAAGTCACCTTTGCATTAATAAAGAAATTTGCCATTTTCCTAATAAAGGGATTTTTGACATTTGAACCACTAACATTAAAGTTCGAAAAAAAGACTGAAATAACAGTTTTCTTCTAAATTTTATTGGGTAACTTAAACAATTAATAATCCGTGTTTCTACCGCGAACACTAACAACACAAGAACGTCGGTTTGGCATACTCAAAATGAGTTCATCCAAATCACGCTGTGGAATGGCCGCCCATGTTCGTTGCAACAACAAAAAAAGGTCTTCTTGCGACTGGATACCCTCCATATTCGGCAGAGCTCTTCTCTGTAGCATATCCCATGCATGCTCAATCGGGTTCAAGTCTGGCGACTGAGCAGGCCAGGGCAGGACATAGATGTTAGCTGCGGCGAGAGTCTGTCTTACAACTCTTGCGGTGTGCGGTCGTGCATTATCATGCATTAACTGAAATAAGGGACCGATTTGCACTTGTAGAGGAACGATGACGTCTGATACAATCGTCTCAGCATAAATTTGAGCGTTGAGGTTGCCTCTGATCCAAATCAACTCAGTTCTTCCGCCGATCCAAATACCCGCCCATACCATGATTGTTCCACCACTATAAGGATGAACTTCCTGGCAGGATTTTAATCGCTGTTGGCGTCCAGGGGTTCTCCAGTGTCGTATACGTCTTGTATCCGGTCTCATACCAAAACGAGACTCATCAGAAAAGCACACGAAACGCCATTGTTCTTCTGCCCAATTTCTGTGTTCAAGAGCCCATTGATATCGAATCCTACGATTGTGCATTGCTATAGGTGGTACCCGTAGCGGTCTTCGGGAATGAAGGTTCACTTCATGCAAGCGGTTTCTGACTGTTTGGTCGCTAATTAAGTTCCCTGAAGAGTGATGAAGCCTCACGGCTAACATCATGGCGGTTATTGTTGGAGCTCTTCGAGTTAAGATTTGAATGTATCGGTCTTGTCTCCGTGTGGTGCAGCGATACCGTCCTCCATGGCGCTCAGCCACGGTACCAGTGCTTCGGTAACGTGTCCAAAGTCGACTGATAACACTCTGACTTGTATTCAGAGCTAAAGCCACAGTACGTTGCCGGGAACCAGCTTCTATCATTCCCACGGCTCTGAGCATTTCTTCCCTGCTTAAATGACGTCGCCGCTCCATAATAACGTTGGTTTTAATCAGTAGTAGGGAAACAGTAGCACTAATAATGTCTTCAATGCGTTGTATGTTTCTATAGGGAAAATATTGACAGCTGATTTTCATCTTTTACTCGAATTTGATTCACAGTTCCTGATTCAAATGATGAAATGCACCAAAAAGGATCCATATAAATTTATAAAATCATAAATTTATTACAAAGCCACATCTCAATCTCAAGAAATCCGCATAAAAATGCTTGATCCCTAGACACTTTTGATGTGTGTATAATGTAATAACTCTAACTTTAACTCTTTAATTCAGTACAGAGATCGACTTAATACTATAGGGATTCTATTTATTTATTTATTGAGTACTTCAAGCACATAAATGTATAGAGGTGGACTTAATGCCATAGATATTGTATACCAGTCAACTTGAGGTCATGCAGAGCAAACAGTGGTAGGTGCAATTCCGTAAAAAATATGAAAAGAGAAGTAAACTATGGATTAGTATTTTTTTTGTGTGTTTATAATATAAAAGCCAAGTGAATGACACTGCAGTTAATCACACTTAAAAGAAGAGAAAGAAGAAGAATGAAAGAAAATACATTTATTGGCAACAGCTGGATACACGCACAGCAAAAACACAATAACACAAAAAAGAGACACAAAAATGGCATGTCTCACTGCTGCGCCAAAAGGTACATTTCAGCGGTAATGCCAGACAGATGCTGAGATCCTGCCTGACGCTGATTTTCAAATGAACCTCTGGGACAAGTGACGTATGAGTAGCAATATCAATATACTTCATAAATAAATAATATTTTACATAGGTAGGTATATAAAAGACTATTCACTATAACAATACTTTAATTATATCTTTTCCTAAATAATAGACAGCAAAATTTACTTTAAAATGTACCAAAAATGCTGGGTGACAATTCTCTTCGAACCTATTTATTGATCTGAACTTAGGTTATGCGTAGCACTGAATTTTATATTTCAGACTTTCTGTTGGAATTTGCCATTAGAATTTTTTTAATTTATATTTAATTATTTTCGTACGAGCATTATTTTCTTGAAACCTTCTACAGATATGAGATCTGCAATACAAAAGCATAGAAAGTTTCATAAACTTCGCGTAATTTCATGAACTTTCGTCACTTACTCATTTCTGGCAAAAACTGAGTTATAGTTTATTAAAATCACCAATAATGGATGTTTCCTTAGCGCTACGCTAATTGTGAAAACAAAATAAACTATCATTAAGATCACTTAATGTGTCATTCGATATAGGTAATTAAATGATTTACGATTTATATCGGTTCAGTAACAATCGATCAAAGATTAATCTATCAATCAGATAAATTGGAGTTTGTCAATAAATAGGAATTATGTTTGCCAAAAAATTGGGTATTTGATATTTAATTAACGTCAGGAAGTTTTTTTTTACATTACTTCTTTTGTCATAAGCGACAGTGCAGTTGAAATTTTAAAATATACTTATCAGTATTGTAGATATGGTTTCTTTTACCTTTTGCGCTTGTTTTAGATTAGAGAAGACTCGTCATGGATAAGTTGGTTCTACTTTTTAATCACATTATAAACCCAATCTCAACAGATTTTGGATTTACTTAACGTAACATCAAACTGGTATTCCTCAAAGAGAAGAAGGGAAGACTGAAGTGTACTTATATTACACCTACATTTAGCCAGTTATGTGTGAGTCCCATGTATATATGTAGATAATGGTAGTCCTTTTACAGGCTGTAACTGAAAAACAAGTACCGAAACCGAAGGAAAATCCCATTCATATTTAACCCGACCCGGGAATGGAACCCAGGCTTTATGATTAGTAGGGTTTACGACTACTAGGGCAACAAGACAGGTCATTACTTGAGCAAGTAATAAGAAAGATTAAAGTATTAGATAAACTATGTATAAGCGCAGTACATGGGGTAAGAGCGTGTGAGGCAGATGGCTGGCCTGAGAATGACAGCGCACAATAAATACGTTTAAGGGTTCTATACTCCCTCAACTGGAACTGCCAAAACTGCCAAAATGTCTAAACGTCAACTCTGATGGCCAATTCCCGTAATTAAAAACGTTCACATCTATGTAGTTGCAATCTCACCTCAGCTACAATCTAATGTCAAAAACTTGTCAAGTGTTAAAAGTGTCAAATTAGACGTATTTTTGACGGATTGAGGTTAAGATTGGAATTTGAACGTTCTTAAATACGGGAATTGCCCCTCAGGGTAAGTATTAAATCTCTTTGACTTCGATCAATTCACTAAAAACCCATATTAAAACTGAGCTTGTTCGTAACCTATACAAAGGTCAACAAATCAAGCTACCCTAATGTGTCAAATTTCTTTGCAAGTTCTTCAGCTTTATAACAAATAGAATAAGGTTCATTTTCAATTAAGAAAATTTTACAGTTTGCGGTAGCTGGTCGTGCTAGTGAATTTTATAAAGTACCTAAAGTTTAATTGTTTTCGTCAATTTTTTTTCATTCTTGCGCTTTTGCATATGCCCCGAATAGGTACCCAAAGTTACATTAAAATACCCTTTATATAGTCACGAAATAAGTAATGATTAAGAGAAACATATTTTGTAGATAGCTACTAGTAGGTACTTCAAGCTGTTCACAGATACACGGTTTCGTATGAATTTAGAGATTAGTGTCTCTTTATTTATGAAATCAATCATTTTACCAAGATAAGTGAGGGCTATGAACTAGATATTAGTAAATTCGTATGAAGGGCTCGTGTTACAGATTCAATGACGCTTCAAGATTTTGATTACTAGATAAGCTAGAGCTGTTTGGTACGATCAATACCAAACAGCTACTGCTGTGGTAGGTGCCAATAGAATAGGATAGGTAAGTAGGTAAACTTCATTATTAACTCCAAAAGTTACCACATGCGAAATTAATTCTAAAGCAAAAGATTACCAATAGTTAGAAGGATAGGCTAACCGAACCCTAAAGGGTCTGTAATTACAACGGTAGGGAATTCTCACGCGGCGCTGTAACAAGCCGGCCGGGTGCGCCGGCGCACCTGCCCTCGCACGCGCCCAGCCACCCGCGAGCCGCAAGCTGCAACACCACCGTACCTTGTTGCACCACTAACCTCTTACCCGACACTGACTTACTTAAACTTTTTGATCGAATTCTGAAGATTTTACTGTATAAGAGCTCATTTGACAATACGAAAATTGAAAGAAGATGGAAAATTGAAAAGGCTTGGTCGTTGTCGGAAACAAGTGGTCTTCAAATACTTACTTTGTTTGTATCTTTGTTTTTCTACCACAACAATAATTAGTAAGACGGATCAAGGCTTTAAATACTAGTCAAGAAAACTATAGCGCCCGTAACATCCATTCATAGTTACTACCTTATCATTGCCTAAGCACGCTCTTCATATATGTTGGAGCTATTCCTTCAAAACTTATATAATGTAGATAGTTTCTAAGTATTTTAACGTTTATTTTAACTATATTTTATTGTATGTCATTTAGTTTTTGTTGTTTCCGAGACAAAATTATTCTCTGTCTCATAAACCTCATAAAAGTTAAAACCCGAACTAAATTTAAGAATTTTGAACGTTACTTTATGGTAACGGACAAGCGCTCAAGTTTAAACGCAGCTTTTTTACTGCAGAAAGTTTTAGTAAACACAGTTATTAATTATTAAGTATGTATATGAGTAAAACTCCAAAGTTTTTGTCTTACAAACATGGGCCCAAAATAGAGCCTTGGGGAACTCCAATCGAAAATGTATAGAATAATAGCTACAGATGTTGTATTCCTACAGTAAATTGCTTTAATTACATTTCTTTTTAGTCAATAGCTTATTATAAATTAGTGCTTTATACATGTTTTTAATATCGTGCGTTAAACTGTTTTAGCTCCAGTTAAGAAAAATCATTAGGTATTATTAGGGAATACATCAATGCTTTTATTGTTTATTTTCACTTCAAGTAAATTACACACTTAACTTTCACGACTGCAAATCGTGAAATCGTGAAATTTTGTTGTAAGTAGTATAAGAATTCTTTATTATGATCTTCTATAAAATCTTAAATCCGTAGCCGTTTCAATTGAATAGTTTCTTGCTTTTATACTTGATATTTTGGATCTCTTTGAATTGCTTGGATAAGAATTGATTTCTGAGTTGTTAGTTTTTATGCTGGATCAGTTTATGCCCAATTATTTGAAATTGATCTTGTTGGTAGTGCCTCTTTTTCGAGTTTTACAAATAACTTGGCAAAATTATGTCACAACAATCAAGTCACGTTAGAAGGACCGTCATTATTACCATAGCAGTTAATTCCAGGGAGCATCCGCATTCCATTAGAACATGTTCTTAATATGTAGCACTTTAATAAAGATCGCTGTGAGTCATTTGCGACACTGCACTACATTCATTAACATTCCAGTAAACTCGAGTACCTCTAGTAGCTCTACAGTCGACGACCGACGCTTGCTGACCACTGATTGCCTCTATTCGGGTTATTCAATCAACTAGTTAATGAACAAATCAGATAGCTATATTTTTATTCATCATTTGGATATAATAAATGATTTCGACGTCCGCACGGAAATTGTTTAGATTTCAACGTAATTCTGAGAAAATTCGGAAGTTGTCATTTCCATGCGCATCCGGGTGAGTCAAGATTTACCATGTATGGTCGTGATTGCGCACAGTTCTACTGCTGGCAATTAAATAGAGTCTGGCCTGACTATTTACTGAGTTGGTTCTATTTATGAGTCACGATATGAAACTTCGCCGTTTTCAAGCCCCTCATTAGAATTTTACAAAGGAACCCTTTTATTGATATGTTTGTCGATTGTTTTAAATTTCTTGCAATACGAAGGGCTTAAACGTGACGTTGTTATTGCAAACTAAGCCCAAAATTGGTCTGAAGTGGACACCTGTTAGAATTTGTTGTAGCGGCTATTTGTCGCAGGCAGGCGCACGCGCAGGCATGCGTACGTGCTGCCCCCTCTGCCCCTCTCGCGTGCCCTCACCCCCTCCCTGGCCCCCGGACCAGGCCGTGTCGCGGCGCCCGCTTACCATTCATCGGAATGCAGGGACTGTACTTTGGTACATCTCATTATGAATAGAAGCTATTTAACCGTATTTGGGTTATAGTTTAGTAAACTCGTTATCTTTACTTTTAAACCCTTATTATGAAATTATTTCACTTTGCATTAAGTATTACATTATCATATCTGTCACTAGCGTATAAGTAAATAGTGAGGTCCAGTTTTAGAGAAAGGTTCCACCTAGGTACTTAACCTTTACTGCTACGCCGATGGCTGCGACATTGGTTGGGTAGTTATGTGGAGAAAATCCTAGATCTATCTTACATTAGATTTTTATAAACAGCAATTATTCATACAATAATAATACTAAAGCGCTAAAAACCATTTTTAAACCTGTCTTTTAAAACCATTCCCAAATAAGGTTGGAATTTTTTTACGAAATCTTCTCAATAATTTTCAGCGTATGACAGTTAGGTACAGTAGCATTGGTTTTGATACAGCATTAGAGTTCAGAGTCGAGTGAGCGCATTGGGCAGACGTTTGAATCGTCGTAGACGACATACACTGCCGCAAATGTAGGGAAAATTAGAATGTAGTTGTTGACGTTAGCGGTATTATGTGCGGTCTTCGACAGTAGGTAGTGGTAGTTCTGTAGCGGATAGCGGAGAGCGTTCGGGTGGCGCGGGCGCAGGGCACGAGGCACGCTAGGAATGCGCGGCCCTCGGCGCCGGTTTACAAATAGAAGGGCCGCTAGCGCGGACTGCACGTGTGATACATTGCCACGATTAATCTGTTAGCGCTGATGGCTGCGCCCGCGCCGAAGAAACGATGATATCGCACAACAATTATCTATTAACGAGATACAACCCTCCGACTTAACGATATCACTTCACGAGGGTCCCGCGCGTGTTTGTGTACAAATAAATAAAAGTGCTACAAAATAACAAAAAGTGACAAGCGAGATTCCGAACACTACCTTCTCCGGATATTCATTTGGGAGCAATGCGAGGCATCAAAGGGCGCGCGAGTTCAGTGGCGAGGACGGGCCGAATAGTCGTTGGGAAGTGTCAGCCCGGGAAGGGGCGACAGAAAACACGTGAGTGACATCTCGGAGGGTCGCTTGTCGGGCACAAGAAAGCTATCGCCGGCCCTGCGTTCGCTGACCCCGGCCGGACGTCACGCCTGAGAGAAGACGAGTGCAACTCACGCCGCCCGCGCCGTATGCCCTGCGCTGCGCCGCGGCACTGCGCCCGCGCCTGCAGCTGACTAGTCCGGATCACATTCAACCCAATCCTATATATCAAGTGATCAGCCGAACCTTAATAGATCTTAATACTCTTCTACTCTTAGCCCTTCTCAAAGACGTTGACATTGGAGGGTGAAAGCAGGCGCTTAGGCAATAGTAAACTAATGTGGAATGTTGGTGTATCCGTGACTTCTAAATTGTAGGCAATAGATAACGGAGGTTGTTGTTCAAAGTGACATCTTCGGAACTTCCGTGGACAGTTCGTAACGGTGACTTTTTTTTTTTGACTAACAGCAATCCACTTACTGATCAGTGCGATTTAAACATTTTAGTTAAATTACGAGATGGGACATATCATGTGCATTTTAAAGGTGTCTTTTCGTAGACTAATAGTGTGGTGATCTGCCTATGTCAAGTAAATCAAGTCAAGATGAATCATACAGTAAAATCGGTTACGTATGATTTTTTTGCGCAAATTGTGAACATGCTTATAATGGTAAGTAAAACACTAATAATTTTTTAATTAGAAACAATTTTAACGGAACGAAAGAAGAATCATGCAAGTAACATAGAGGTGTTCATTTTTAAGGAAGCCGCTTAGATGTTTTAAAATTTATTTTTCAATTTCGTTTGTAATAAGTTTTTGGTGCAAACACATCAAGCTATCTCAAACTATTAAGTACATTTATCCATTGAATATGGACCTCATTCTTTTGTGATAAAGTTAAAAAACTATCAAAGTATTTTGACAGCTACTGAACCTACATAATTCAAAAATGTCTCATCGAAGCTAAATTGCATTACATTTTACTATATCTTAGTACCTAGTTTGTCTATTACAGTGTCTATCAACGATTATTATTATTTTCTTTATTTATTTAGTACATGGAGGACTTACAGCTAACAAAAATTTACTCGATTTAGAAACAGGATTTACAGGTACAGACGCCAGCTCATTAAGCTACCTTAAATTGACAAATTTGACACATTGAGGTAGCTTGACGTGCTGACCTCTATACCAGGATTTATTTATCGTTATAAGTTATCAAAACTGTAAAACTACCTTGCACCCATATACTTCTGCCTTAACTTTCTATACTACCTACCCAGTTTGTCAGTTCTAAATCTTGACACCTAACTCCGGGCATTCCCCGTCTTAATGTTGCCAGATAAACTCATAAAAACCTACTAAGTATTTTATTAATAAATTAAAAAATATATATTTCCACCGTATTTGTCTTTATTCTTTGCCTCTGAAATAGTTGGTTTGATTACCAAATCGTGATATGTCAGTGGATATAAAATAATTATGTATTGTATAATTATGCAATTGTTTGAACTTATTGATTGGTTGGTGTAGAAAACGGGTAGCAGTTAAGTATACTTAGATCAAACACATTTAAAATTAAGGTATTATTGTAAGTCTATTTAATTAGATTTTTTTTAATCTTATGTTTTTTTGCGATACTGGAGCCTATTAATGTGTTACAGTTTTAATCTTGCCAGTCTAATATTTTTAGCAGGTACTTAGTAGGTTGGTATGTGGTTTAGTAACACTTTTTAGTATTCTATTTAGATAGAACATTCTATTTCTTTTTGCATAAGCTATTTTCGATTTGCAATTAACATTTTACTGTGTTTATATATTTAGAAAAATATTAAATACAATGACTCCTTTGATAATATTGTTATTTTATTTATATTTTGTTGAAAATACGTGCAGTTGATATCTTTTAACATTTCTACCTTCGTTTAACATCTAATGCACATATTTCTGTCATATATTGTTTGCAGTATCTACTTTTCTAATTTTTAATTTCATAATTACAAATACCTACATTTTAATATACTTAGTAGAACATACACAACCGACTAAATGGGTGTCCAAGTGCAAACAGAAGAGTCTACATACGTAGGTATATCAATATTGTAAATAATTAAAATACTAATGGGTAGTTATTGTTTATTTATTAAAAAATAAAATGAATAGTGAATGATTGGCGCCAACATGTGAGGTAAATTGTTGAAATATGTTTGAAAAGAAGTGAATTTTATCTAAGAGCTAAAGTGGGAGCAAGATTAGATAGGCTCAGCCCTACGTGGTGATAACGACACCGGATTCCAACGCGATTTACACACATGCACATTACTTACCCACACAAACATAGACATAATATGCTTCAGTGGGTTATATACATGTTTAGGTATATAGGTATTTCATATTTTTAAATCCCTTTCTTTTTCAAAGACTTATTTATACCTATCTATGAACGCTTTTGTCTTTAACATTATGATTGAGTGAGCGGTTGTGCTTAGATTAAAAAAAAACGTTTCATAAGTATTTTTATAAATACCTACTACCTGAAACTATACCTAATGCATCATTTATGATAAACCAGCTAATCTATAAAAGATTATCTTTGTTACCACAAAAAGTTATTCATTGCGCGTTTAGTAATTGAATATCAACAGACAAGAATAAATAATGTACGTTTAAATGGAATTTTCGGCATAACTTAGACCCTAAAAATATGTTTTATTGTCTTCAATACTTAGGTACTTCCACAAATAAATTAAAAATAGTGAATAAAGAAACTCGAAAAACATAAACAACCATTGTAACATTTTTAAAAATATTGGATTTACCAGTGCAATATCTATTAAGTATTATTAGAATTATTTGAATATTAAATTTATTATTGAATGTTAGTTGGTAGAGCGACAGTGCGACAGAGCGCGCGAAGCACCGCGGCGCCCGCGCATGTCTACGGCTGCGTGTGGCAACACTGGCACGCACTTCCTGCGTACTTCTTTCACATCTACCCGCACTATAACTCAGCGCCTATTAGAAATTATCAAAAAACTTAACACTTTTGCATATTTTTTATCAAATAAACCCATTTCATTTTGCCCTAGTATAGTCGGTTTTAGTCCAGTGAAATCTTGCATATATTTTTGAATTTATTTTTAATTCATTGATGTAAATTATTTAAAAAATATTGCAATCACTAGTTTTATTATTTTACAATATAAATGATAGCAAAATGTTTCAAAATAATTGCTGCATAATTTTATAAGGGCCATTTTTCTCTTAATTTTTTGTACAAGTGCTTCTACAAGCAAAGTACCAAAACTATTGATATAAATTGTTTATAATTATTTAAAATAGTTTAATATTTTTAAAAATAATGTGAGAGATTATTTGAAACAAAAATTAAAAAGATAAAATTTTACTATTTTTAGAACATTGCCATTGTGACAGTTACAAGCCTGAAGCAACTTGGTGTATCTTTAAAAATAAAGACAAATTTTATCGTTGAAAGACAAATTTTTGCTACAAAGGAACCGAACAATGAGCATATCTCTGTTATTCAATTACTGGCCTAATAGGTAAGATGCATTCTCTATTGTGCCCTGTCAATAAAGGTTACCTACAATTGGACAAACGGGGGACTTGTTGTCTTTGAAGTAATCTATTAGGTGCCTACGCGGTGAAGTATTTCAAATAATTCAGTATAGGTACTTTCATATTAAAAACTACCTTAGAAGAGTTATTTAATAATATTGAAATAAATATTTCCTATTCAAAGATACTCAAAATAATAGTTTTAAAATGTCGATTCCAAGATATATCTATGAAGATAAACCTTAATTAGTGTCCTTTTATAAACCTGACTCGGTAATTGGTTCTTTAGCTAGGTATTTATGTATACTTAGGTTATAAATAATTAAAAATTCAAATTGTAAAACCTACATTGATAAATTTCTTTTAAAAACTGATATTATTATGTTCCTGGTCATTTGAACAGAATACTTTTGTAATAAATCTTTAAAGTTAAATATTTCCAAAATAGATGTTTTAAGGAAATAGTTTGTTTCATCCTCGTCTATAATATCTAGCAGTTTATTCCTAAGTATAGGTACAGATATATTATTTGTGATAATATTTAAAGGCTATTAGGTATATTTTATTCTATGCAATACCTACAGAAAGAAGAAAATGCTACCAAAAGCCACATTCTTAGTTAGATTTAACGGTTCATAGAGTACTTTTGAAACATTTTTCTTTCATTTTTCTTAACCAGTTTCCTTTGTACTATTATTATATAAGTAAATGTTAGATGCTTTACTTACTTTTTATACAGGTATTTAATGTGTTTTAAATACAAAAGGTTTAAATACCCTACTAATTAATGCAGACATATAGAGATAGAATGCGTTAAAATGGATATGAACAAATTATTTTAGTTAGAGACAAATAAATTCGCAGTGATGATTTCTAAAGTGAACGCATATAAATTAATAGTGTATTATAGTTCCTAAAATTTAAAGGTTTTTGCAATAGACAGTTTTAAAGGTTTTAGCAAAAAAGACAGTTATAGTAACTAGGTTGATTACGATGTTTCATTACTTCAGATGGTAAGTAATCTTTAGTTCCATAAATGGATCGTTGCGAAATGTTAGAATCCTTATCAAATGTGGTTGGAATGTGCCGTTGTCAGTGAGTCGTGTATCATTGTCGTTGGCGGTGGTCGGTGGTAGTGCTGAGTGACGGCCACGTGGCACGCGGGCGCGCCTCGTCCACGGTGACGGTGCATGTCAGTTTTCTGGAAAAAATGTCAAATGTAGCACACCGGCGGCGCGGCGACGGCGCAAGCAATTTGCGAGGAGCGCGCATGTGTGTGAAGCTGTCGCGACGCGATCAGCGCACGCGCTCGTGTGCGTTGTGAAGTGAAGGTCGAATATTCAAACCCCACTCCTCGGTCTATTGGGGTTCACGAGTCGCCGCTGTGATAATGAGTTATCGTCGTCTTGCTCGCTCTGCAGCGGTTGCGCGCCCGCTGAATGGGACGGACTGTGGTGTACTCATGCGTCGGAGCCTCCGCCGGCGCCTGCGCGGCCTGCCCTCATCAGTCTCCCCGCAGCGGGGAAGCGGTTCGCGTGTGCAACTCCGTGTCGGCTCGGGCTGCGGGCTGCGAGCGCTCTGCGTCGCACACGAATATTTTTAGATAACAGCACGAATAATTTATTCGCAAGGTAGTGATCGCGCGCACTTTTGCGGATATCGGTATCGGCGCATGCGGGCTCGCGTGCGCTGCGCGAAGCGGTGGACGGCGGCGGGTGTCGGCTGCGCCCGCCGCCGGCGGAGACGTCCCGATAGGTAAGCTGCGCAATTCCTGCGCGCGCGCCGCCATGTTCGGTCGGAGCGTCACTTCCGCCGGGGCCGGAACCGGCACCGGAGCGGGCCCGTGCTGTGGGCCATGCGGCGCCGGTGCTGCGCGCGCGCACCATCGGCGCTCGCCGCTCGCCGCGCTCAGCTCAATGGGCGATGGCTCTCGATTCATAAAATGTCGGTCGTTCCATTCACGCCGCGGCGCGATGCTACGGCGACCGTTCACTCGTGACCCTCGCGTCTTCGAATATTCATGTCTCCCTCGATAACATCGTAACCTCTGACTTCTTTTTGTATTATCACGTTGTTTAGTGAACGCCGCTAGTTGAGGACGGACTTCGTGCGTTGTGTTGGAAACAAGTGTCCGTCGCTACACCCAAATCAACTGTGAAATTTAGTGCATAGTGAATTTAAATAGTGATTTTCCGTCTGTATCAATGGAATGTTACACCCAGTAGCGTAAGATTAGAAATTTATTTTTGGTTTTATATTCCTTATACTTCAACTACTACCTTAATATCGACCTCTTAATTTAATAGCTTTTGAAAACATCGTTTAAATACAGAGTTGTAACGTCTCGCGATTTTACTTTTAGTTGTTTTTATAATTTCGTAAATGAGGGTAGCTAAATTTTATTGCATTGTTTGAAATTTTTTTAACCATGTTCTACTTTGTGTTTTAACTGATTGTACGAACAAAGTTTATTTGTAAATAGACAATTCGGGGGTTGTATGTGATAGTTGGGGTAGTGTTGGTGGTTGTATCTGAAACAGTGAAATGTGCAGTGGAGTGTGGTGCGCGGGTAGCGGCAGCACGTTGCTGACAGGACGTACGTCACCAGAGCATGACGTCTGCTCGCGCATCCCGCTCGCACACTAGCCCTGTTCTCCTCTAGTTTTGTTTAACCCCCGGCTGTTCATTGCCCTCAGCACTTGCTTTGCTCTACCCTTGTTGTACTCATTGGGATAATTTACTTCACTCCGCATTTCACCTCTTTTGCACTTGGTAGTAAGTTCAACTTTCTACTTTCTCAAAAATATTAATAAACCGTTATTCGCCATGACTGTTTATCAGTGTTTAATGATTTGAACTATATTCCTTAGTCATGCTCTAATACAATTTATTGTTAAAGTCATTATTTTGTATATTAATTAAAGTATTTATGAAATTTTGTTTTAACTACATCTGACTTGAAGAAGCAATTTTAGTTTTCCAACATGCAGGTAGGAATTTATGTTTACACAATATAGTAGGTACTGTACTCTTATAAGTCATAATTATTGCTATTTCGACAAGTGATACAATTTATTCAATAATTTCACTTATAAAAAATAATGTTAAGTAAATTCAATTTTATGTATTTTATATTACAGTTATAGGTATTAAAATAACCTCAAGAATTACATTTTTCCTGAAGTTATAGGGTAATAAACCAGTGTTTATTTTCCGGTTAGGATCAACCATTGAAATGATAATTCAACAGTCTTCAGTTTTTAAACCAATAACGACTCTCTGCATTGAATTTACTAGGTAAGCCAGGAAATGATTATGTTGTGTAAAAATAATATTTGGGCGAATATTTTGCATTAGTCAACACAACAGATATAGAATGCAAGTCGTCCATTGACTGGTCGCCGGCGGCGGCGGCGGGCCCAACACCGCGCGTAGGTATATTATAACACTGTCTTTCCCAGATCATGAGTACGTGATGAGTCAGGTGCATGTGACGTCAGCGACACGTGTGCCTCGTCCCCGCTGACTCACAGCTTCTCTCTGTGACGTAGCCGGTACACATGACGCCCTTCGGTCCTCTCACCTTTGCTCTCATTTTATCGCGCATTGATTACATTGTTCCGGCGCGCATAGTGCGCTGGTACACGCGTGTGAGCGACACATACCGCCGCCTACTGCCGTTGCTGCCGAGTGTGCTCTGCGCCTCCACTTCCGGCGCAGCGCACGCGGCGTGGGCGACCATTTCATAAGCGTTTCCTTCGTCACGCTCCCTCCCACCGAGGACGTCCCGTACACCTCGTCGCCGATGGATACACTGTCCATAAAACGCTTCATTAACCACATTGACATGAATTGCACCACACATCGCGACAGCGTGTAGGATGAATCCAAGTGTACTATGCAAATGTCACGTTACTAAATTGGTCAGTCATTGTTGTATCCGCAGCTATAACTGCGACCGTTCCGTCATTCATGCTGGCTGCTATTGAACGCAGACCACGCTTCCGTCACACACAATCTCCACAGTTGAATCTCTAACCGATTGTCGATTTCCGCTCGGCCTCATCGTCGCCGGCCCTCGCCAACTAATAAGGTACACGCTTCGCACTGTGCCAACATTCTCAGCCCCACGATAAGCCATTAAGGGTCGCTCCACAAAAAAAGATCATTATAAAGGATATAAAGACTGCACCGGCGGCGCCGAGCCTTCCCAGAACTGGGGCCATTCTTATTTCACGCTCCCGCCTTATTCATGGGCTTTTTTTTGTATGGTTTTGGTCATTTTTTTCACGGGAGCGGTTCTCCTGTGAGAATTTCAAGGAAATGGCTTATTGGGTTTCGTATAGAATGGGGCTTATCTCGGGGCGTCGATCGAGCGCTCGGAGCCTGGGAACGCGCGCAGACGTGCGCGCACCGTTATTCGGCTAGCGCGTCGCATGCCGCATACCAGCGCCTGCCCCGCCGCCCTCACACATGACATCATCACCATCACCGTTTGTGACGTCCACCACCACTTGATACAACCATTTTTCCATTTGAAACTGCCAATAATGAACATATAAATTAAATGGGCAATAAAAACTGAGACAGTCTCTTTAAAATTGGATTTAACGGTCGAGCTATACCAGTGAACAAAAAATTAAAGTGAAAATAATGTCAGAGGGTTTATTAACATGGCGCGTTTTGATAATAACGGTATTCATAAATAAACAATAATTTTCTAGTAGTAGGTTCAAGATTGACAGGGTCGAGTATCACGGCTCAGCTTGCTTAACGCTCGAGTTGGCTAACGAACGTTCGCGGGGATGGCACTTGCTTGAACATTTTATTAAATTAATTTATGTGAAAGTTGTGTTTTGTGACTAACTTACTCCCGCATGTGCACGGCTAAATGTAACATTATGGTTGTTTTTGATTAAATACTTACGTTCCTACTAACTTTTATGTCAATAAATAGCTATAGAAGGCAATTAACTAAACACGATATTTATCCCCACAAAAAGTATTAATGATTGGACGTCACACCAGTGGAGTCGGAATGGCGCCAAGCAGAATTTCTCACAGATTGTCTAAATTACTGCTGGGAACTCCATCCTTATTTTCAATAAGAAATAAATAACGTTGATTGTTTTTAATATTTTTGTCATTGTTTTGTAGTAAGCGTTTGTGTTTAGCTATTTATTTCAAATAGTTTTTTGTTGCCTTTTCAGGTGCGTGTGGCGAAAGACGCGGCTACAGCCGTTGCCTGCGCAGATTGCTTAGTGCGACAGTGCGAGACTCACTCATGGCTGGCGGCTGGAGCCGTCCGACTGTTACAAGGTACCTACGTCTATTATTTCTATTGTACTTATTTGCTTTTATTTATTTACTACTTATGAGTACGTGTATGTATTTGTATGTATGCATGTATGTTAAATTTTCTTCGAAAATATTATTTCAATAAGTACCTAATTATTTTCATTCCAATTTGAAATACCTATTACACATTTGTTTAATGTTAATGACGCAAAGGAATCTTTCACCTTTCTTCAAAAAGTAAAAAATATAAATGTTCGAAGGTACCTATCCTTTATGTTTTGATGTTAACTGAAAATATTTTTAGTAGAATATTGCTTTTCAAGATTTATGTGTAGGTTATGTGTACATTATTAGTGCCTAACGACTTTTAGAGTAGGTACCTACCTAGTCATGTCTCCTTTTGGCAAGACCAAGAATTTTCGATATGATGTGTGACTATTTCTTTATATTATTATGAAGCCCGTATACCTACTGCTGTAAGCGTTTCAGGTATTATTGTCAGATCCGTAGGGTCTCTTTCACAAGACCCATCAATGAAGAGTTGAAGTTATTTAGGAGTGTAAGGTGTGCGCAGGTCACGGGCCCTTATTGAGGGCAAAGGGAAGTTATAAATCTGTCGGCGCTAACAATGGCGCGATAACGTGCACCTTGCGCCCGCGCCGATACTGAGCACCCTCCTCCCGGCCGCGCACACCCGCCCCCCTCGCCCACCAAAACACTATCAACCGTAGACACGTATGGGAAATACCCTCATTTACAATACAAACAATTATTCCTTTTGAGAACGCGCTTGTTAAGTAAGTCTGTGTGTCGGCCCTTATGACAAAATTGTAAGGTTCTAGCTGCAGCCGCTTAAAATGAATAAATGGTCTAACGCAATAGCAATGTTTTCAATAAGAAATCCAAGAAAGAAATCGAGTGTTTAACAAATATCAAATACAAAGTCATCACGAAGCCACCTGGCTAAGTAATAATAGCTGCACAGGTCAGCAAGAAGCTGGCCGAGGTCAGACCGCAGATGAGTTACCGAGACCCTATAGAATTTCGGAAAGCTAGGTTAGCCGGTGGCAGAAAGGCCAAATATCACCGCATTACCGTGGTTTTGGAGGTCTGATAAGCTCGCTCCATATAAAATTCTGACATTCAGCTGCATCCGGATTCACTGGAAGCGGACCCCAACACAGTTGCGGAAAGGCACATGCAGATGATGATGACGCAAACGACGAGTGTTTGAACCCGGATTTATATTGTGCACTGGCAACATCGGGCACATACGTATTGAGCTCACCGGCCGTCCTGAACAGTAGGTATTTGCCAACACATTTGCTGATAGGTCGGTTGGCGATAGTGGCCGAAGTGAGGGGAAAAGAGAGGTCGACGTAACGCTAACCTTATCGGTCATTGACCTTCACACCTAAACCGAGCCTCACATCACATCTCGTTCGGCGCGCGTTTACATGTGCTTAAACAAATTTTCAGGGACCATTGCGTTTACGTGCCAACATTTTATATTGTAATATTAACGTTAACATACTTCCGTCGGCCGACTAAACACAGACAGGCTGATGCTCATTAATTTTAAGAAATCAGCTCACACACACAAATTTTCACTCTGTTACATTGTGTCTAGAGTCGATTTTAGATAGATTTAGGAAAGAATCATAAAAATTGTGTAAACGTATAGTGACAGATGTGTGCTATTTAATTCGATACGTGGTATTGGTGTATATAAAGTAGGTAAGTAGTGTTGTGAGGTAGGCGCCAGTGAGACCTTGACCTGTTTCCCGCTGCTGGCGGCGCACAATGGACTATTCCGCGACACCGGAGCCGACACCCGAGCCGGCGCCCCCCGACCCGCCACATCCACACGTACCGACTGGACTTCGTTATCTATTGCACTGCGAAATACTAGCCAATAGCGAAAATCACTAACGACAGCTTTGTCGCTTCATAACACGACAAAATATAAAATTTGTCTTAAAATAATATTCGTCAAACCGATATTCCAAATTTTGCAAATCCCAAAATAAATATGTCCCAACTACAACATTGGTAGCTGGTAATTATAAAACATTTTTTGCCAGCAGTTGTTGACTTAAACGATAATCGAAATAATCGTGACACGGTAAAGTCGGTCATGATAGCATGTAATTAGAGACGTCTGTGGGGCGCGAGGCTAACAAAATTCGGGGGCGGCGCAGGTCGTGGTCGCTTGAATAATACATGGAGCGCCGCGCCTTGGCGCCACCGCCGCCGCCGCCGGCGCGCGCCACCTAACAATACGCGGAATCTAGGTGCGAGACGCGGCGCCCGCGCCGTGGCCTCCGCCGACACCTGAAACATTACTGATAGCCTGGAAACGTGAAAACATACGTCGACGAACTCGAACCAGCGCGTTCTGTACCACACAAACACTACTCGCATGTACTACGTACATTCCTTCATGAAAGTTTGTACAAAAACACAAAAAATTGCCGGAAAATTAGACTACAAATGCGATAAATATTTTTTTGTAAGCGATACCTCTCAGGTTATATGATCTGCCACAAGAATGTCTATTCTGTGTAAATAAATTCGTTAAATGAGTACGCAATCACCGAGAATGCGAAGTGTCTGCAACGTGTTGTGTTGTGAAAGCATTTTGTATTGTTTGCTATTTTACAGAAAAAAATGTCTAGGCATTCATTCTGGCTCGCTGGACATGCGGTATTCATTATGCTTATTTTTTAATAGACCTCGTCCTTTTTTCAATTCGTTTTTTTGTCTGTAAAACTGCATTTGACTTTCAAAGGATCTAAGCGTAGCGCAATTTACTACGAAAGTAGACTTTCAGCAAAATATTTCCAATAGAAAGTCAAGACAAAGCCATGAATATAATATTAGCCTCGATTATCCCAATCTAGTCGAACAAACCCTCAAACAACAGTCAGTTTAATTAATATCCAAGTAGCTTAAATTGTCTGTCATACTGTTTAATTTTCGTAGCACTTTCGTAGCAATGTCGTAGCACAGCAGAGCGTGAACTAGCAGGCCGAGTTAACGGTACTTCGTAACCGTTTCCCACGAGGAGGCTGGCGGTTAATTATTTAACAGCTTCAAAAATCATGTCATATTTACATCGAATGCGTGGTCGTGATTAACAGTTTAAAATTGTAAAATGTTCGGACTTAATTACCGTGTTGTTATGCGGGACTCGTACTGGCACCGACAAGATATTAGCTACGACCGTCGGCACAATGGTGATGACGTAGTGTCGTAGACGCGACACGAAAGTCGTGGGACACCGTCGTGAAGGTGCTACGCGCCCGAGCTGCTCAATTGTACATTAATTCTAATTGCTAACCACTGGGACTAGTTTTAGTCTGCTGAATAGTTTCATAATCCGTAGAGGAAAGAAATTACAATAAGAACATAGTTTTCTTATCTAAAAGGCGATACTTTCCAATATACATTTTCTATTACACCGTGTCCTAAATGCTGACGAAATAGAAACAAAGAATGTTTACGTGAGCTAGCGGCTTTATGTGCTATACATAGTTATTAAAGCACATTGTAGTAATTGAATGTATGGTGTAATGAGTTTCTGATGCTACACACACTGCACACCGGCGTGTTTCCTTGTATTTCGGTAATTGCCCCGAGATGTTATCGCGCTTACTTATTAATTATGAGGCACAGAGCCGCACATTTATTGACCTTATCTCCGGTGGAGGCCCTTGCGCTTTCTGTACCTGCTTATTCGTTAATGAGCAAGAATCCAACAGCGGAACGAACGCCGCTGGGAACCAACCAGCCCTACTGATTGAGTTATTACATCCATGTTTCGAAACACTGTCACAATAACGCCACATATTCCTTTTATTACAGTGATCATGTGATCATTCTTGCGGTTTTAGAAAAATTATACGCTAGACACACAGTCGAGTGGAACCGAGCGATGGAGAAATAATGAAACAGCCGCCATCGAGGCAACTGTCATGTGTCAGTGTGCTCCTACATCCGCCCGACAGATTGACTGTGGGGTCGCCCATTACGTTTGGGCTCATCCTCTTAATGCCCCGTACAATTTAAAGTTATTCGTTTAATTTTAGCTTAACAGTAGATAGTTTCCGTTTGCGGGCGTCCATGCGGGTAAAGGGATCGGTTCCGAAATAAGCTTATTACATCACGCTCCCCACACGGCGTGCGCCCTGCGCGGTTATAAATAGCGCTCCGGCGGTCCCTTAAGGCGCGGGCGCACGTTTCCGGGCTGGAAGTGTGTCGCTTCCGTTGCGAGCGGTCGTTGACGCCGTGCATTGTCGCCGCACATTCCCCGCCGCGCGGCGTCCGACGACGTTTTTAAATAGAGGAGCGATTACGAGCGTCTGGCTGCGGCGCCGGGCACATGACCGCGCGGAAGTGCAGCACCCGCCGCGTCACGGGCTATTTGCGACACCGCCGCCTCGCCCCCGCTCCTCCACTCTATCTTACACTTCTACGTCTAAGTCCTACGCTTCTACTGTCCCAACCTAATGCCAGACTCACTCTGTTCCTCTTTGAAATTAGGATGACTGTAAAATTATCTTACTCCATTTTTACTGTCCACTCGGTAATTGAGACAAAATTCAAAGGTGTTGGAATATCCGTCTAAAAGATCGTCTTTGTCCATTTCCAAAACCTGAAAGTGCGTTGAAGTCTTTTGTTAGTAACCTTGATTACTCCCTCAACCACCAATCAGAAACTGTTATTTTATCAGATAAATACAATTGGTACCTACCTACACCTGATTGTCAATGATTTCATATGGGTGAATCACGAGACCACTCGTGTTGTACCTAGTTAGCGTGCCAACGCCATTACGTATGTATGTACGGATGGTATTGAAAAAACTGAGCTACTAAAGTGGTTCTGTCGAAGGGTGCTATGGTGTTATGATGAGCAGTGGAGGGTAGACGGGGGAATCCAGGTGTTGTGAGTCTGTTGTTGCTGGTGCGTCGGGTCGCGGCTGAATAAATTGGGAGGGAGGCGCGCTGGAATGCGGGAGGCGGCGCGGGGCACGGGGGCGCGGCGCGCGGGGGTGGGGGGCGTGCGACTGGCGCGCGCGCCGCTGTCCCACGGTCGCGCGGCCCCGCGCCCCGCGCCCCACACACTTTCTTTCGCGCCATAAAGGTCGTTTCAAATATTTCGGAATGCTGTTTGGTGACATTTCACCTGCGGGCGGCGGGGAGAGGAATGCAGCCTCCGGCATTCGGCCGCACGCCTCGCTCGGCGGAACACCGTCGCACGCGCATCCCCCGCCACTCATACATTACCACGCGAACCTCACCACTACTCGTGCTTAGACATGCTGACTACTATCACACTAACGGGAAATCCATCTGCGATGTGCACGCTTTTAACATTATTAGACACTGCTCGGTCAAACCGAACATCAAAGATTGCACACTTTCCAGCAGCATGCAATGATGCATGTTGATAGTCAATACAGCCCCTATATAGCATGGGAACGGTGACTTAGTTACCGTGCCTAACTTAAATTTAAATAATTATTATTCATAAAGGGCGCTTGCGTGTCGTTTTACCTTTCTGTGACTCTGATAGCTAAAGCTCATCGGTCCACTTTCCACGCTCATGTGTGAACTGAGTTTCTCCAATTAATAGATTCGTTCCAATAGCAAACACTGAGTCGGAGAAAGCAGTGGCGGTATGGGTCAACGTCCGGCGGAATTAACACCGGCCGACCGCCGCCGCCGTAACGTTCACGAACAAATGTGGCGTAACGCTCTAAAATTTCAAAAACCGCGCTCGTTTTCCCATTTCGGGAAGGCGAATGCTCCTCGTCCGACCGCAGCCGTGGCGGACGGACTGCGGCCCGCAGTGGTCACAAGCTGTGTTTATCGAGTCGCGCGTCGCTATGAATGGAATGCGGCGACGGAGGTTGCGCAAGCGACTAGCTTCGCGGCGCTCGACGCTCGGCGGAATGCGCACGCGGCGGCGCGGGGCGCGGGGGCCCGCCGGTGTGCGGGGAGGGCGGCGCGGCGCAGCCTGCGGCGCTGCAGCGGAGGCTGCATCTCGCGGCCATCCACGCCGCGCACTACTCCCGCCGCCCGCCAAATAACTCACCGTTACAGCCGCGGAATGCCGCTCTATCTCTATACCCAACATTGTAGCCAATCATAACTCATCAGCCTCTTTGCCTTTTCTCGTGTGTGGAACCGGCTTTAGGTAATTCATAATAGACTGAACAACATTTTCTGTAACTTATCAGATATACATAAAGTATATCATACAGTTGATGGTTTTCAGAATTACAGAACACACGTTATCATCTTCACTAAATATCATTCGAGATGAAATATATTTCTGAAATAGGCTTCTACAGAACTGCTGATATAATTATGTATCTATTAATATTCTCCAGCGTCAGAAGTTATTTCTAGATTTTTCACCGAATGCTCATTGTAGAAGTCGTCTTTCATTCGCAAAATACCTTAATACTAGAATAATTAAACATTTTCGAGATTAAAGAAAATTAAAGACACAGGTAAAGAACAACCAAATAAAAACAGTTGTTAAAAAATAAAATGCAAACACGGAATATAAAACTGCGTAGAGGCTCTACGAATTGCCTACGCATTCAGACTTTTTCGTAGCACTCAAGTTAAACTGCCGTTTTTAACAAAAAGGTGACTTGGTCTGTGTAGGTCCGCGCACATAATATATTTAACTGATGCCTAATAAGCGTGATAAACGGCACGACATATAAGGCACGTCGACGTTTGTACAGTCCGGTTGTAAATAGAACGGCTATAGATCCGCTTGCAGGCTCACCGCGGCACTGCGCTGCATTCTAGAGCACAGAATTGTAAAGAGAATAATGGTAGTTGTTGCGGCGTCGGCGTCGGCGGCGCACTATCAATAGTCGGCGCGTCACCCGCCCTACATACTAGTCGCGACGTCCGCGCCGCAGCCGGGACCACGTTTCGTCACCTCATGCGCTAAATTCCATTTTTAAGTCCATTGTTCCTCGTCTGCGACGTCGGCGTCGGACGACCCCCGCGCCTCTCGGTCGGTCGCCACTCTCTGACGTAACTACGATTCTCATCGTCCCACACCGAAGCATTCGATACGACAATGTTATGCCGCGGACCTGATGTTTATTATTCACACGATCCAATTCTGTCAAAAACGTTATACACTTCCGCTCGCCACACATTCTTATTGGGGCGCCTCGATCGTAACACTTGCCGACATTTACTGTTCTCAGTAGTCGTATTTATTTATTTTATTGTCTTAAATACCTGTCTCCTTTGGCTATATAATTTGTTGACGAGGTCCACTTTCACAGTAATAAAAATGAGTGTCATATAGGCGTCATTATCACAAGTGTAAATACGCTTTATAGCAATCAAAAGTAACACATTTGCGCTATTTCCCATCGGTTGTCAGCAATTGGAGCATCGTCTGTGTGTGAGGGAGTCATGGGGGACGTGTGTCAGGGAGGGGTGGGGTGACACGTGTGGCCCACATAGTGTGCGCCCATTGATTCTAGCGCCACGGAGCCGGACGTTACGTCAGCATCACCAGCGTACCTGCGCCCCCACATCACAATACTTCCCACTAGCACTACCAACACACTTCCCATCACGAGTCATTTTGTAACTCTAACCAGGCAACCTTCACTAATGAAGTTAGTTTATAAACTTGTCTCTTTTGGAGAACATAATCGCAAGACCCTCGGAGACCATGGGCTAGAGACTAGGTACAGTCCAAATATCAAACCCACGTTTACGGCTGGTCATAAAGCTAGTAGTAAACGAAACAGTATCTATTATAGAAATCGAAAGATGTCGTCATGTGTCCGGTGATCAAGAGCATGCAGATTTAGAGTCATCGTAGGCGGTATATGGTACTACCATCGATGTCGATAAATTGGCAAAATAATTGTAGTGGCGCCGACTCCCGCGCACGGCCGAACAAGGCCGAAGAAGGCCGAAGCCGCTATCCGCACCATTTGAGGCAGCAGCAGCGCACTGACACCGCGTCGCCTAATTAGCGGCGCACGGTGTGGGTGAGCCCGCATTGCTTACCATGGACCCTGCCGCCTTCGTTTATTACTATTTTAGTCAATTCACTTCTATTATATAAACATAATAATGAGCTCTAATATATTTGTCAAAGGACGTGCCGCAGCCCTCCTACTCGCGGCTGTCAGTTCGCAATTTGTTTGGTATTTAAGAACGGTTTTATGTGTTACAGATGGATGACAATTAACGGAGGAAAGAAGCATTGTAGTGCGTGCTGAGCGCCTGAGTCAGCATGATGTCATAGCAGGCGGTGATGCGGCTAATGGGAGCGTCCCGACGACCACGTCACATCCCATTCCCGCCGCATACTTCACCCAATCGAGCGATGACAAATCCATTCATATTCTTCCATTGCTGCTAACTGTTGTGTTAAACATTGAATTCTTGCAATTCCAACGTAATTAAAGTCTATAAAACGAAACGGCATACGACACTCCTTGCTAACCGACTGCGGTTTTCCTCTCCTGGTCGTAGTACGTACTTTAGGTAAGTAACTAGAACAATATTCAGGTATTTTTCCTATAGATATTTTATCCCTAGTAGTGAGCAGGCGCGTCGAAGAGAGCAGAACTAAGAAGAAAGAATAAAAGGAATTACGAAACTGGTTTTCATAATGATTTGACAGATTGTTCTATATTCTGAGATCATTGTGAAAGCTGATTTTGTTCCTAGTTCAACGGGAGTCGTCGGAAGCGGTTAGAAGAATTTTACAATTTTAACAGGAAGATTTGTTTTATATTTGTTATTTCCAATAACGGTGCTATCTATCTCATTTTAACTCTGTGTTCTGTTTACTTTGTTTTATGTATTTAAATAAATATGTAAGTCAATGTGAATCCTCACGCTATGCATAAAAATGGCTCATTTTTATGAAAGAAGGAACGTCGAACTTAAGTCATTAAATTGACTTAGCTTTTAATCGACGTTGATTAACAAGTATGTATATTCCATGTAGGTAGTTGCAGATAATACTTTTGGTAAACTGTGATAAAGAAGCGTGTATGTATAAAAAGCAAATGATTCCATTTCCATCCTTTTACATAATTTAAAAGTTCCTAAATTATAGGGCAAATCGTTAAACATAAAAATTTACTGCTATAATATTTAAAGTAGAATATGTATGACAACATGTATTATATCTTATAAGACGATGTGAACATATTTCTCTGCGTTAATTTAATTGACAATAATATTAATATTTTCTGTAGAAAGGGGATAGTAGATACCTAGTTCTGTATGTATTTTTTATGTTATTACGTATGTATTACATATTTATTTTTTTGTGTTATTAATTAGACTCTTTTCAAAATGTGTTACCCTCAAAGTTATTGTAGTCATACATTTCCATCATCAGCATCGTCATCTACAGCCCGACGTCACCCACTGCTGAGTATAGACCTCTCGTTTTTGGTGCCAATCTCCAATGCCTCCCAATTTCATACACTTATGATGTATAAATAAATAAATACTGTAAATAAATAGGTATATAAATCACTTCGTTAGTTAGTGGACAGTTAATAACTAGGGAATCAATCAATATCGGCACCATCATCCATTGACGGGTAAATATTCGAGCGCTTCAACCGCCGTCATTACCTTTCCCTAAGTGTTAAGGGAAGATAACGTATTTAATGGGATATTTCGGACATTTCCAGATTCTGGTACTTTAGCAGATTCTGGGAATTGCTGAAATATTGCATTAAATATACGTCTCTTTCATTAACATTAAGAAGGTAATGACGGCGTTTGAAACGCTCGAATATTTACCACTTACCTACCCCAAATTATCTGAAGTTTTCTATACACTTTCAATTGGCTATGTAATATGTGTTCACTTCTTTCCTAGCCCTAATGCCCAACCGTCTTTCACCAAATATATTGTTTCCTATTATTACCAGCCTGGACTTTACCACTCCAGGTCAACGGTCTCTTTACTCTACTTCCACCTCGACCATCGAAGGCGTCCAGGTCATCTCTCCACATCTACTTGTACGTTCGATGTCACTTGCCCTACAAAGGAACCCATGGTTAGTGTGTTCAGCCCACTGACTAGACTATTTGGATTGATACTATAATTGTCCTTAAGGTGGATATGCCAGCGTAGCCTGTAAATACAATTTTTTTTGTGTTCTTTGCAAATTTCCCGTTCAGTGTCGGGCTTTGTTATCGTTCCTTGTACATGTTCGACACATTCGCACGAAGCTCTTTGCCTGTTCCTTCACTATGCGCACAGCCAAGGAGTGGAATTCCCTGCCTGCATCGATGTTCTCAAGTTAATAACATGACCCTTATCTGTTTAAGTCGTAAGTTAATGGCTTCTTTTGGGTATGATCATGGCATCGTCGTACACTCTGTCCTCAGATCAAGATTAAGGTCAAGAATAGACCCATTATTATATATAATATAAATATGATTTGCGACCGCAGCATGTGTTTACAGAATTATAATCATTCAAATCATTATGACAACCCTCTAGTTGTACGTGTTATTGTTTGACAATGAGCAAATAGCAAGATTTGTGTATTGATATCAAATCCCCGTTAGTTTATATACTTGAGAAGTTCATATAATCCATTTAAAATAGGATTAAATTAACTTAGAGGGTTGTATTGGTGATTTAACTCAGATAAGCTATATTTGTAAAGGTCGTAAATTATATTTTAACCAACATATAACCTGACAATGAACGGCAAAAAACAACAAATTATAAATTCACCGGGTGGCGCTTCCACCTTATGTTTTAGCTTTTATCAAACTTTTGCATTGCATGCCTGACAACACATTACTTATTGCTTTTCTTATTGACTAGCTATCCCGACAAACTCCCATCCACCTTGGAATACATTTTTGTTGTTTACCTTATTAGTTCTAGCTTAAAACTTATCAAACGAACCGGCAAGAAATTTGTCACCTGCATGCCTTGTCATCCAAAATAGTATTTGAGAAAATGTTTATGAAAACGAATTTTCTTCATATTTCTTTTTGCGTGAATTTTCATATGTTTTTTTTATTTGGTTGGTGAGTGGTCCTGGGTGGTGGTTCATCTCTCGTCTCTTCTTTTCAGTAGTCACCCCGTGCTTAGCAAACCATCTTTCACACAAAGCATCTATCGTTTGTTTGGCCACATTCATATTTAAAAGTATTCTCTTGACTCTCGTATGCGTTTGCTCGTTCCTCCGCATCAAGTTCCCTTACCATAAGGAATATCTGCTATTATCATAACCATGGTTTATAAGGATAACATACAAAGTGAGTTTGAAACTTTGACTGGTCTAGTGGTGTGGACCTGGCTGCTATGCTGGAGGTCATGGGTTCGATTCCCACCAAATACAAATGTTTGTGTGATGAGCACAATCATTTGTTCTGTGTCTGGGTGTAATTTGTCAATATTATGTATATAATATATGATATTTAGAGATATTTAAGTGTGTTTTTCAGTTGTCTACTACTCAAAGCACAAGTGACTAGATGGCGTTGTTTGTCATGTTTATACTCATTGTTAATTAAATAATACGACTGAATATAACTTAATTTGTTATTGGATGTGGTTGGAAAATAAAGGATGGTTTTATACTTACAGTTTGTGTAAATATGTATTCAAATAGTGATGTTTTGTTTAAAATACGGGGTAGAAGGGATATCGTCGCACAACCTATCTCCATGAGTTCAGGGCAAGATCATGGAGCTTGTAGCCCCAGCGTTGAAATTTCGTCAACTTTTCCTAACTTCCCAAGTTTTTTTTTTTTTTTTTTCTAACTGTGTAAACTCATGATTTCCATCTTACGCAACGGCATTGAAATTGAAGAAGTTGCTTATTTAGTTCTTAAGGAAAAAATCCTAGGTTAGATAATGTTCTCATGGTTATTAACAGTTTTTAGTACAAATAACATAAGAAAAAAGAAAATCCAGAATTATGTACAGAACTCATAGTATCATGTGCGACGATGTTCCTTCCAATATCCCACCTGAGTAGGTTTGTAACTAATACATTTCGATTACCCGCAGTTTTCTTTTTTTCTTTTCTATCAAGTCCTTCCAAAGGTTGTCTGGAAGATACTGCTTTCAGCGATAAGCTATGTATGTAGCTCTGAAAATTATTGTTTTAGTTTTTATCCTGTACAATAAAGAGTTTTCTATTTTAATAAATCATATTTTATTTATTAATCCAATGCCGAAAAACAAATATTCTCACGAGTACAAACATTCAAGTGTATACGTGCCTCCGTCTTAGGAGTCAGAAATAGAGACTAAGCCTAAAGACTAAGCCACCCCGGTATTCCGTAGCCACCCAGCTCAGACACCACCGCGTCGCAGAATTCATAGCTACCGACTATCGTCTCGACTACGGCCGGCAGCGACCGGTCACTGCCTACTTCAGCGATGCGGGTACGACACGGGTCCTCCCAACCGGCACACTCTTCTAACGTATGCCGCGCCTTGTCTTCCCGGCAGTCGAAGCAGTGGTGATACCAGGCGTCCGGCTCGATGTTTATGCGACACACGTAGGTACTTCCCGAAACAACCATGCTCCGAAAGCACCTGCGTCACACGAATCATTAGGGAGCCGTGGCTCGTTCCAAACTAGCGCAGACACCAGCTGTCCCACCACGATGGTGACGAGGCGCATATGTGGGAGTGTACGGCATGAAAGCCTGTAGGTACCGCTATGAGACTGGGTACCTTTTTTTTTGGGGGTTGGAAAGTCCTCATGGATGTCCCCCGCTCCGGAGAGGGCGGAGGGGTCTGTCAGACTCTTACTGACTAAAAAGCAACCCGTGTTCCTTCTCACTCCTGCACAGAAGATACTTCCGCGACCCCGACTGAGAGACTTTGGTACCTGAAGCAACTGTCTGAATAACCCGCAACGCATCTAAATAGAAATTAACTGAGGATTACAAGTTTTCTTGTCTCTCCTTGTCATTAAGTTGACAAAAAAATTCTAGGGAAAATGGGCAATGCGAAGTGAATGGGGACTAAAATGCGAAACCCATTCTTAAGTGCCGCAGCTAAAACTGTTTAGTGTTGACAAATTTAATTAGGTACCTACAGATCCAACTGACAAAGTAAATTGCCTTGACAGTCTGGAGACCTCATGCCGCCGACGTCTATCCCCAAAAACTCGCGACACGAATGGATAACTTTGGTAAGTTATCTATTCGTTTTGCGGTTTAATTCCGTTTAATTGATTTACCATATAACATCCTAAACACGAGTTACACAATATACCAATGTTAAGCAATCAGCATGGATAGGTATGAACTGGAAAATACCATGAAACCGTGTTACATGGTATTAACTTGACTTTTAAAAACTTTATACATTTTGGGAAACGAATCTGCACCAAAACAGACACGTCACATATTCCCATAACAAATTCCTACAGATAAGTCGGCGTTGCGAAGCGCCCCTGAACTTAGTTTGTAGAAATATAACTACGTAGGTACCTAGTATTGGATCTTTATCATGATTTGAAAAGGCAAAAGGACTACAAACCTGGTGCTAAATTTATGGCTTTGGAAGACACTAAGAGAAGGCAAATGCATAACATTACTAATTGAAAATTAGTGATTACGAGCAGTTTTCTATCGAGTACAAAAGTATTTCAAGTAACATCAAAGCTTAGGTACGCCTTGCTATTTAAATGCCTACGAATTTATTTTTCCAACTGTTCTCCCATTATTTAGCAATATTATTTAGCAGAGCGTAGGTAAGCTTTGATTAAATCGTCAGGGTCTAAAATGCCAGCCAGTCATTTGCTTCAGATTATAGCTACGAGTAAGTGAAGCCAATAGGTAGGCACATGGTTAGGTACCTACCTAATGCATAAGTAGGTATGTTGAACAAATTAAATCATAAGAGCGTGAAAAGGATCTAAAAAAGATCTGGAAGCAGGCAGCAAATTATTTTTTTTCACACTTATACAAACCCTGGCTAACGCTAAAAGCTGTAGGTATAAACCCTAATGTCGCCAATACACTGACACCCTCTCATATTTCTCATTTAATTAGCGACATTGTGTGAGGGTATAGGTAATGTGAGGGACAATTGATAATAAAAAAAAACATATTTACAGGCAACAAACGGCCCAGGGCAGTTAGACCAGGATTTTAACTGCCAATTTTGCCGATTCGAGATGGAAAGGAGATATCAAGTTCTTTGTGTACGGTTTTCAACTACGGATAAAATGTATGGGACAAAGGGGTACAATTCCTCAGCCTTTTTTTTTGAGCGGTGGAAAATCCTCATGGATGTCCCCCGCCCGGGGAGGCGGAGGAGTCTGTCAGACTCTTACAGACTAAAAACCACCCCGTGTTCCTTCTCACACCTGCGCAGGGGTCATAAGAACAGAAGATACTTCCGCGACCCCCGACTGGTGCCGGCCCCGCGGGCCTCGTCAAGTCAGCGAGGGGAGTTAGGTGCCAGACTCCCCTCGCAACGTCGAAGAGGGGCGCGCGTGAACACGACGCGCCGCCACCTCGGGTCGGGCGAACATCCCCGCGCCCGTCGCCCTGGACCCATTCAAGGGGGATGGAAGAGGGCGTTGTCCACCCTCCGCCTGCGCCCGGTGCGTCTGCTGCGGGCAGGGTGAGTGGAGGTAATCTCCCTCTCCCTTTCCGCAGCCTCCTTCTGCGAGATGACTGTTTCGCAGAAGGACATCACCGCGTCCCAGGACTCGACGCTGCCGACCATCCTCTCGACCACGGCTGGCAGCGACAAGTCACTGCCTACTCCAGTGACGAGGGCACGGCGCGGCTCCTCCCAAGCGGCACACTCTGCCAGCGTATGCCGCGCCGTGTCCTCCCGACAGTCGCCGCAGTGGTGACACCGGGCGTCCGGCTCCCTGTTTATGCGACACAGGTACTTTCCGAAGCTACCGTGCCCGGAAAGTATCTGCGTCACCCGAAACGACAGGGAGCCGTGCCTCCTCCCGAGCCAGCGCTCGAGCACCGGCCGGACCGCCTCGATGGTGACGAGGCCGGCGGTAGGGCGCGAAAGCCTGTCCCGCCATTCCGCCACCAGGACCTCGCGCAGCTGCGACCGACGCAATTCCATGTGTCGCTGCACAATTCCTCCGCCTAGGACAAAGTATTTCATTACAATCAGAAGAAGCCTAAATACTTATATATTATTATAATCATAGAGAAAAATCATCTATTTGGCTTAATCCAAGGAGTGCGAAAATAATGTAACCTGCTTCATTAGCTCTTGCAACCTGCTCCATGGCTGTCTTATAGACCCTTGAGCAAAAAGCAAAAAAATGCTGAAGTATTGTGTTGTGTTTAAACCTACGAGCCTTTACAATAGTTAGTATTAAATAAACGTTTTAATAAGTTACTGGACATATATTTACCTTAAAGTTTGGAAACCATATTGTTTTAGTACTAATACTCACTTAAAAAAATACCACCATTAAAAACACAACTGTTAAAAAAAATCCATGAACAATCACTGTTTCAATCGAATTTGCGGGTAAATAAATAAAAAGAGGCGAACGTTTTACAGGTCACCAAAAGACGGCTTATTAAGCCTTGTTACTATTTTAGGATAAGTACTAGTTTATAATCAGAGCAATTTATTTTTTATAAAATTGGCGAACTTTTTAGTAATATTCGCCTGTTGCGAAGTGCAGTGCATGTGCAAGTGAAGCTTTATTATAAATATAAACTTAGAAGGCTGAGACCGAAATATTGTTATATACTTTATTTAAGTTCTTTTTAGTGTAGGATAGGTAGAAAAAGATTTCCATAACTGTCCGTATTATTTGATATTATAGTATTTTAACCTTTTGAACGCCAGAGTATAAACGTATCGCCTTACCCCGGACGCCAGGCCACTTTTTCTGTCAAATGACCTTCATAAAAATTAAAACACAAAAGTGATGATTAAATTGTTTATTTCATAATATGGTGCGACGTGTATTTTGTCATATATTTGTGACGTTGGCGTTCAGGGTAAGATGTCGTTTGTCACATATATATGACAGTGGCGTTCAAAAGGTTAATAACCGCACTAAACACTCACCCTAAAGGGTAAGTCAGTTTATTTCAGATGAAAGATTTTTATAAACTGTATCCCCAAACAAAACTTCAACTTCATCTCTTCTCTATGGCTTAAAAACAAAACTTCAACATCACATCAACGTCAATTAGTCATGTCATAACATGTCAGCGTTGACAATGACATTGACATTTTCCTTTTTAGGTTATACCGTAACCGCAGCTTTATTTTCGTTTTATATTTTTGTATTAAGTACATAACCAACTCATAAATTACAGTGATTTCATAACCGATCAGAAGTAATTGAGATAAGTGATAATTCGATAAAATAAACTATGGAGCCAACAGAAGAAACGGAATTTGATGCCACTTTAGGTGGCACTGAACATCTCCCGTATTCAGCGAATAGTTTAAAATTCGCGACTTCTAGAAGCGTAGAAATTGCTGCAATGACCGAAAATATTTTAAGACCAAGTAAAACGAAACTTGTATTTCAAACACTACCCGTGCACATGCGGCGGCGTGTGATGAGCCACAACAGTAAAAGACTACCTCGTAAATTGAGAACCGCACATTTACTACAACTGAAGAAGAGTGGTCTACCTCCTAAACAAAAACGACCATCCAGGAAATACAGACGCCGTCCTGCTAATCTGTTAGAAGAGTATAATCGTCGACAAAAGCAAAATGTTTGGCTTGAAACCCACATATGGCATGCTAAGAGATTCCATATGACTGAACGTTGGGGGCATCGCCTGCCATATGCACCATGTGACAAAGCATTCAGGGCATGCTATAGAGGTACTTCAGCACACTGTCTCCTACAGGATATATCTTATTATACTCCAATCCAAATAACAGGAACAGTAAATCTTATCAAAGAAATGTTTGGTAAGATAACCAGTTCTGCTTGTGGTCTAAGCATTGGTGCTATGGCATATTTAAATGGTAGTAGACAAGGAACTGTTCATTTATATGGGATAAACTCTTTTCCATTTGGTTACGTTGGTAAAGTACAATTCATTTGGGTTCCCAGTGACAGAAGTAATAAAACTTTGTGGCTGTTTGTGCATCCTTCCCAAACCAACTTAATAAAAACAATATTGGAGGATGCTCTCAATGTTGAAGACAAAGATGATTATGAAATAGCCAAAAAAAAGAGAAAATTTGAAAAGAATTACAACACTATTCAAATTAAAACTATGGCTAATAGTTTTAATAGGTTTCGGCTTACAGGTCCAAATAGTCATGCAGTGCTGGTCCAAAGCCTAAAGTGTGTCAATGATGGTGATGGAATAAAAAATGACAAATGGGCGTCATTGTCTAGGCCTCTTGATTTAAAAGAAAAAGATGAGTACTGGCGTACCATCAGTACAGCTACCTCACCAGCCCAATTACCTTCAAACATGGTTGTTGGGTTGGTGGTTAAAGACCCTCGGTTTAGTCGACCTCCACGCCGCACTAAGGCTAAACAAGATACGGATACAGAAATTAATACTGAATCCTTACTTCGTATTCCACCTTTTATTTCAAATTCTCCACTATGGGATATTAAAATACATGAACCAATTAAAAAGGGATCAATGAGTAACGGCGAGTTTATAAAAAATATAACTAAAAATCAGTTAGTACCAGGTGAAGTAAATGAGAATGATCCAGCATTGCAGAGTGTGCCTATTGTATTGGTACAGAGACCTGGATCCCAAAACCCAGAGTTTAAGAAAATTGGTTAGTAATGAATAATTTCATAATGCTTTCTAATATAATCAAAATTTTATATGTTTAAATGTAATTTTTCTTATTTCAGGATATGGCAGTGGTTGGGACATAATTTTGCCATCCGGATATGCTTTACCATTTTGGTTAACACTAGTCATGTTTGGAGCAAGATCAGGGGGTCTACGAGAAACAGAAAGTATTGCATTTGAAATGGGAGAATGTTATCTACCACCAGACTCAGATGCAGGAAAAGATAATGAAAGAAGAATTCAACTAGAATTACAGGAAAGATACTTTAGACTGCCACCAAGTAAAAGGGTTAACTACTCGAAAATAGCTATCAACAGTCCTTTTACAAGTCCTTGGAACATATTGCTGACTGATTGGGGTGAAAGACATGTCAATGATTACTTTGTTTTACGGAACAGGATTATCTTGAGTGACATCCAGGTGGGATGCAGTTTACATACACCTAAAAAGCGAAATATTGGGAGGCTATTAAAATTATAGTCTTAAATTAAAATTTGTCTGTTTCAGGAATGCATCACCAATAGAAAAAGCCTGCCAAATGTAGAAAATGCTGTATCATGTTTAGTTCCTGTTTATATAAAATTAGAAGCTAAAGGTAGCTTACAACAACGGTCATTCATTTGCTTGCCTGAAGCAAGTGATCTTGCTAATGTAAAGACTTTATTTGAACCACATCATAAAGACCCTAATGAAATAACACGAAAACTCAAACGTGCTCAACATATAAAGATGTTGAAAAAGATTAGAAAAACCAAAACAAAAATTAAAAGGAAAGGAATATCCGTAAGTTCTGAACTATTTTACCAAGTACCTAATCATTAAATTTTGGATCCCTTTTAAAAATATTGCGCTCACGAAAAAAGTTAGAGTTAGCATAGTTAGTGTGAAAAACGGTCTAATTTCGACCACTAGGCGAATATTGGTTATTGATTGATCCTTGTTGAATAATTTTAACATATTGTATTGGGTATTTCAGATGATTACAGAAAAAACACGAAAAGTGACTCGCAATGAGCCATCAGAGTATGCAAAATTAATGAGAGAGTTATGGCTTCCTTCCAAAATTGAAACTGTTCGCAATGTCGCCTCAAGGCAGGTCATGGGGTATGTTTCTCAGGGAGCTTTCAGTTTTACAGAAGCATGCAGTTGTGGTGTAGGATATATTGCTTATAACGCACTGAAACATTTACTAAACAATGGTCTGAATAAAGTTCTTGTAAGGAACACAACATCAAGAAAATACAGACTGGCTAATATTGTGATTATAAAAAATACGTAAATAAAAATCATTTCTACAAAATTATGCATTTATTCTTTTACTAATTACGTTATTACATATTCTATTTCACCATAAAAACCTATATTTCTAGGTTTCGCATTCAGTTAGAGATGAATAGAAAAAAGAATTTACTTTTCATACACTTGTCAAGTTGAATTGATACACCCGCTTTCCCTATCAGTACAATGATTTGGGAAATAATGTCACATGTTATCATAATATTAAATATTTCCCCGACTCCTTCCTTGTTTATGAGATTTCATAATCATATTAACACGATACTGTTACATTATAATAATGTAAATGCTTAAATTTGTACGAGGTCAACTCTGCCTGGATAATGGTTAACTAGAGCTATACAAGTTTTTACAGTAACATGCGTACATCGATTTTTTAGGGATAGGCCCTTTGGATATACAGTGTACCATTTATGCTACTACAGGCAGACTCCAGGCAAAACTGAATATTCGACATTATTGCCGAAGCGACCTATGCCATGAGCTGTACGTACGCCCATCGTAACGGCGCACCTAGATTTTGGACCGCTTCCTAGCTATAGCGTCCTCGACTGCCTTTAATTGTTTTAACAGCTCTTCTCGCCTCGATACTGATTTCTTAGCCGGTCCTGAGTCTACAGGAGATGTCGCCGAACGTTTCTTGCCGCCCGATTCTGAAATTTTATTTGACTATCATACTTTCTTCCCTTTAATCTTAAATAATCATGAACATCCTCCTTATGGAATATAGCCGTAACTTTTATACTGAGCGGTATTTCAGGGTGAAAGGTTTGGAATACAATTATAATACCAAGATTTAAATTTGAAGATGAAATTTCGTACCTTTAAATTTAAGGCATAAGAAAACATTCATAAGAAGTTGGTAGATACACATCAAGAGTCGATAGGCTAGATTAGTTTTTCTCCATCAACGTGTTTTTATCTGTCTAGGCTTATAAACATATGCTACCATGTACAGTTGCGTTTTACATTGATTTATAAAAACAACTGTGTTGTACCTACCATATTTGGTATCTGTATCATATATGGTAAAACAAAGATCTTAGGACCTAAGGAACTAAATCCGCCTATGAATGGTTACTTTAACCTGAGCATCAAGATTCAATAATTAAAGTATGATTCCTACCTTTATCACTGGGAACTTCTTTTTTGCTGGTAACAGTCGTCACAGCCGCTGCTAGACCAGCACCCGTTTTAGCATTTAACCTGTCCACAAAAAGTGCCGTTTGAAAATGATGTAGTGGTATATAATATACAGCTCACATCCATTACTCGTTCGCAGACTTCACGGCCTCTAATGTTTCGAAATGTAGGTACACTGCAAGCTTGAATTTTAGAAGCAATCATATAACGACCTCAAGATGATTTTTGGAAAAAAGGACACCCTCCGTCACTTTCTTGACGGCCGTTGTATGGCGGCATTGTCAGGAATGCAGCTTTATTGACAGAATTGAAAGTTCTTCGTACCTCGGTCTAGCAGCCGCATTGAGCAGACGAGCGTGGCGCGCCCGACGAGCTCCGGAGCTGCCCGATGACGACGACGAGTGAGACTCGCTCTCCGACTCACTCGACGATGAAGATGATTCTAAAAACAAACGCGTGTTAGTTATAACATGTTCTTGTTATCCAGCGTTTACCCAAAGTATTATTAATATAATTGGCTGGCCTGTTGGTCTAGTAGTTAGTGACCCTGACTGCTATGCTGGAGGTCGTGGGTTCGATTCCCACCCATGTTTGTGTGATGAACATGATCATTTGTTCTGTGTCTGGGTGTAATTTATCTATAATATATTGTATTTAGAAATATATAAGTATGTTTATCAGTTATTTAGTACCCATAACACAAGCTATGCTTAGCTTGGGACTAAATGGCGTTGTGTGAAAGTTGCAGAATATTTATTTATTTATTATTATTTATAGACCGTTTACACCAAATAGATGTTGTACACTGTTCAAAGACTTACTTAAATTATTTTATTTTAGTTGACAATCAGAATGTCAATGATAAAAACCTCAAAGAAGCAGGGATGAACAACATATGGACGTTTTCTACGATTCACTTTTATCTTCTAAATCTATATATATATATAGATTTAGAAATATAAAAGAAAGTCGTGTTAGTTACACCATTTATAACTCAAGAACGGCTGGATCAATGTGAATGATTTTGGTCTTTTTGGATTCGTCTTTGTCCGGAATAGCACATAGCATAATAATTAATGAAAAACATGAAAAGTCCTCGAAAAAATAAATATCAAGAATATCGGTTGTCTCAAACATTTTTCAAACGCAGCGCCATCTTGGATGACATGACAGGAGTCAAACTTCCCAGTTCATTATCAGGCTTAGACTATATACCTCTAGACGTAGCCCAATTTACAGTGTGAAGTGTGGAAGTGAGACGCATTAAGAATCCGTACACGAAATTTTACCGATTTTGCTGATTTACGTGATCTTACAGTCGTGATTTTACAGTTAAAATACTGTATTTCTATAATTTTTAATGCACAGTATGAAAGATCATTTCAATTATGATCTTTTACGTGAGCTACTTTTTTATTTTTATTATTTAATTTTGATTAATCGACCTCAAACCGGCTAACGTGAAGTGAAATTTAGCTGTAAGTGGTTTAGAATATGACATATTAACGAATTGTTTTGACGGTGAAACGGTATGGAAAAAATACAATGTATTGTTGTGAAAGTCATCTATAAGATGTATAGATCACTTTTTACCATTTTCATATAAAAATGTTGAGTAAAAAAATGTTGAACTTAGTGCAATTTTAGAGAAAATGGGTAACGTATTGCTTATGATTTCGGTTACTTAGAACTCTCGTTCATAAAATTAAAAAAAACATAAATAAACTTCAGAAATAAAGCAATCCATTTCCCGAAAAAAAATGCAAAAAAATAAATAAATTTGGCAATTAAAAATCTTTTAAAACAACCTAAATCTCGCGTTATAATACTCGACGCAAGTCTGGGCTCAGCAGTCCGCGCCGAGCGCTTCCAGTGAGTGGACGTATCGCTCTGCGCTCCGAAAATCGCACCGGGTGAATACGAAACACGACGCGCCGGTGCCGCTGGCTACAGACGAATATAGCGCGACGTGAGTTTTCGATACTTTGGCAAGTTATTATTTTTTAATATTTTGTGTTGATTTAAACATGCGTTTGAAATACAATAAGTGATAGTGTAGATAAGTGTTTTGTTATTATAATTTTGAGTACCTTATTTCGTTTCATGTATTTTAATATAAGTAGGTACCTACAAAACGTACGTACTATTTGTCAATAATAATACTATAATTGCCACCGTATTTCTGTTTGTGTGTTACGTTTCCACGCAAGGGGGCGTTCATAAAATACGTGAGATGTTAAAGGGGGGGTCGAGTCAAATCTCATCTAATCTTTCGTTGGAGAGAGGGGGAGTATCGCCGATACTCCCCCTCTCTCCAACGTAAGATTAAAATATCACGCAATTTTTTTTCTGATATAACAAAAAAAAAAAAATACGTTTTTGGTCCATTTAATCCAGAATGTACAGTCAGCATCAAAAGTTGATGACCACATTTAGATTTTCACGCTTGCTATTAATTGAAGGTGGACATTTTTGGGTTTTTCGTCATTGGTGTCGTTTTCATGGATTTCGGGGTCGCTGATTATGAAAATGAGGTCTAAATGAAAATCGAAGATGGCGCCGAGTAACATTTGTGGTTTATTCATCATGGGTGTCGTTATCGTGGTTCTTGGGGTCGCTGATTACGAAAATGAGCTCAAAATGAAAATCCAAGATGGCGCCGAGGGCAATTTTTGGTTTTTCCGTCATGGGTGTCGTTTTCATGGTTTCAGGGGTCGCCGATTACGAAAATAAGGTTAAAATGCAACTCATAGATGGCGCCGACGAAAATTTTTGGTATTTACGTCATGGGTGTCGTTTTCGTAGTTTTCGGTATCGCTGATTACGAAAATGAGCTTATAATGAGAATTCAAGATGGCGCCGCGGCAAATTTTTAGTTTTTCCGTCACGGGTATCGTTTTCATGGTTTTCGGGGTCGCTGATTACAAAAATGAGGTCAAAATGAAAATTCAAGATTTAATCTTAAGCCTAAAAATCGTAATACAATTATGAACATTCACTATTTCGTTTGAAAGAAAAATAATTTCAATCATACTTTGACGTTATAAATCTACTGACTGTCAAACCACCATATTTGTTTTATACCAAATCATATGGACATGTTGGTTCCAATAATCTCTCTTGAGACCGCGCATGATTCTCCGTGGACTGAATTAGAGTAGATATTCTTTTTTTAATCACAGCAGTTACGATTTAAGTATTCTATTGTTAAATTTTTATTACACTTATAATTAACCTCTCAGCAATATTGATTACTAGTCTTAACTAGTCGTAAATAAAAGCACGATGCAATTTGTTTTTCTTTTTACAATAACAATCCAATGCTTTTACGTAAGGAACACACATTTTGAAAAATCTCACGTGCGATTGGGGGATGGGGGTGGGGGTTGAATAAAATCATATGACATCTCACCAGGGGGGAGGGAGGGACAGAAAATTTAAATAAACACCTCACGTAATTAATGGACGCCCCCCAACAAGTGTTATCATTTATTATTAGGATATTTTTTAAACTATTATGCTTACTAATCCTATCTGAAAATGTATTGTGCAATTGGCATGTGCGGTTTGTCGGACTGAAAGAGATCTCTCTATACAGGCTGTTTTTTAAATCGTGGGCATCATTTTCACAGGTTGTTTTACCCATGAATATGATCAACTTTCATTATGGGACCAACTCGGAAATTGCGAAAAAAAAATATCAGCTGTTTCATACATTTTAGTCGATTAGGTATTAAGCTGTTGTATGCAAAAGCTATTTTTTTTTCGCAATTTCCGCGTTGGTCCCATAATGAAAGTTGATCATATTCATGGGTAAAACAACCTGTGAAAATGTTGCCCACGATTTCAAAAACACCCTGTAGAATTAAGCTTGCCGTTGCAAACATGTTTTTGTAACATTAATATGATTGTCTAAAATTAAGAATTTCATATTTACAGATTCAAGTATGGGCGGAAAAAGCAAGAATTTTAGATATTTGTTTGTTTGCTGTGTGGACGGGCCCAGACTTTCCATTGAAAACTGCAATTATCAAGAGGGACGACAATTTCTGGGAAACCAAAATAAAAAATCGGCTTGTTAATTTTTACTACAAGTGCATGCTTCCAGAAATTATCGACCGTTGAAAATGCCGTTCTATGGATCTCAAAACTTGTACATTTTAATAAATAAATGCTTAATTTAATACTACCAGACTTTTTATTTTAATTAACAAAACTAAGAGACTAAAATGTATGTAAAAAATATCAAAGGATCAAAAACGTTTAATCGCCGTACTGGCCAGCAACGACTCTGACTTCACGCACACATGCAACCGAGCGCTCCCGCATGTGTGCGTGAGCGAGTCAAATACCTAATTCAGTCCGTTTGGATTTCATAGACGGCGTCTTAATACAAAGTTCGTAGGAAAATTGAGACAAAGCATCGTATCTTCTGTCCCTTACGGCGTGCCGTATTTTTGCATGGCTAACTTTTGAATGTTAGCCAAACAAAGTGCTGTCACTGTCACGTATATTATTATGGTCGATTTAATTTAAGTTTTCGGATGGTTTTTGCAATTGTTGTAATAGTTTGAGTAATTTAATGAGAAATGGACTCCATTAGTTAAGTGTTTAATGTATGGTGTATGCTCTACGATGGGAGGATGCAGTATAATAGGCTGAAAAAGCCGCACAGAAAAGGATATGAACGAAATCCCTTTTCATTCGAAAGTTTTCAATACTGTTAGTGTTATAGTATGATTATTGAATTTATACATTTGTGCGCTTTTATTGTCATGGGTTTCAGACCAAAATATGGAAGATTTCTTAAAGTAAACTTGATTTCTTATATCACATAACCTAGGAATACTTACTTACAGTGTTGCTACACGTTTCAAATCTTTTCCCTTAACTGTCAGGCCTAATGTTCAAAAGGTAGGCATAATAATCAAACAAATCTATGGTGTCTAACCACACACAAATTTGTGGGCGAACCCTTATTTTCCAGTTTTAAGTGAACATGTGTACGAACGAACAGAGCCCTTTCGACAATCATTAAGTTTTACTCTTAAAGGCAATCGCGTAGGTACTTTTAGATATTTGGAAGTAAGAATTCATTTTATAAATAAATGCTATGTAACAATAAAGATTTAGAATTTAGAAATCAGAAATTTTCATAATAAGTTGGTTTTGTTTAAAGGACAATAGTTATTATACAACAATTTCAATGTCACACTGGATGTCAGCCATGCCTAAGTATATTTTAATGATACATAAAACGCGAAAAAAAAGATGTTGTTTTCTTTTAAAGAGTCCCTTCTATGTACACACATCAAGCTTCACTTGGTAGTAGTACCTAGTGTAAATTATTTGTGAGACTCAAGGTAAGATTGAAAGTTGGTATTTTACGTGAAATGATATTTTCCCACACATTGATACTTCTACACTCATATACGTTGAATACGTAAATTCTAATTTATAATAGTTTTAAAATTGGAACCCGCAGTAATGTAGAATTTTGGTCGTATTTTGGGACTTTTTTAAGGAATAGCAACACTGAACTTTTATATTGCTGTCTCATGTGCGGCCACGCGGTGGCTCGATCTAGAGGTATATTATCTAAGTTATCAGGTGACAATTTGAAATTGACAAGTCTTAAGCTAAACCCAAGAAGGTAAGGTTGTCAATTTATAATACGCACCTACGTTCTGAAATTTATTTTGTTACTAAACTTAGAGGTTCTAAGTAGCATAAAAAAGTCTTATATTTCAGAACCCAATTTACGTAATTAGCAATGATGACAGAGACGAACTTTAATAATTCTTTGCAAATAGAAGTTATTTTACTGTTAGGACTTTAATTAAAGTAGACCGGCAAAACTATAGGCATAAATTGTATGTAGCAAATAGTTCAGATTAAAATTATGAATTTAGTATTTTTTAAATCAATGCATTTTAGTAAGGTAGTTAGGTTAGATAGTTGGGTTCGCTATAGGATAGGTATGGTCAGTTAGGTTAGGTTATATATACATGTTGTAATTTTAATTCTATCGAACACAAAATGTTTAACTAAGATCACAGTAGAGACTCGCTACACAAAAAGTAGTAGTAGTTATTATTGGTTTGGATTTATTTGTTGTCGTCTTATTCAACGTATGTATAATATCTAATATAAAAAAAAAATAATAAGAGCAATAAATTGACTCTAAGCCACAACGAAGTTTGCCGGGGCAGCTAGTTTAAAATAAAACAGACATGACACATCTTAGACATGATTCATCAAAATCAGCTTAGCCATTTCAAGGTTATCAGCGCTTAGTGTTAGCTACCGTTGCGATTTTAGACGTCTATAAATAATAAATAAAGTAAAATACATAAATATTCCACAACTTTCACACAACGCCATCTAGTCCCATGCTAAGCAGAGCTTGTGTTATGGGTATTAACTTTACTTACAAACATATGTGTGGCTTAAAATTTCAAACACCCATGTGTGTTATATTAATAAGCAAGATTATGGTATATTTGGTCTGATACAGCCAGGAATCTAGCACACTAATACACTCTTGGGAAAATAATAGCAGATATGTCGTGTTTGGATTCATTTTAAACAGCATTCGATTCTGCGCACAATGCACTGGTGGCAACAGGATGAGCTGATGCTGCAGCCAGGCTATCCAGCACACCAGTAGGTAGACTCTTGACAAAATAATAGCAGATATGTCTTGTTTGGATTCATTTTAAACAGCATTCGATTCTGCGCACAATTTATTGGTGGCAACAAGATGTGGCTGATGCTGCAGCTAGCACCTTGTTTGCGAGTGCTATCGCCTACGCCGGGCCGCCAGTGCGGACGGCCGCACACCTGCTGCGAGAGCCACACAGTCGTAACGGATGATAGGAAACAATACGCCAGTGCGGATTAAGCGCTAGGTGTGTTTTAATCCTCCAGTGCGGCAAAACACAGGCTATTGTGTTTTTTTTACAAATGAAACAAGTTACTTCGAAAATAACCATCCTACACAATAGTACCCTCAAACTATTACAATAGGGTTTAAAATCCTTTGTGAACACCTGGCATCTTAATTACTAAAGTGAAATAAAACAACATTGCGAATATCAATTTAAGCCCTAACACGTAAAAAGCTAAATAATACAATTTTCAACTTTTTGATTTTTGTAATTTTATAAGAAATTCTAGTGAAACCCTTACTGGTTCTGTATTTTAAATAATAAATTATCATCGACTTGAAACTTGAAATTATCAAACGTCTAAACAGACTTGAAAACTCACATCAGTTGCGAGAACCGCACTCGCGGCATAAATAAATTTGTCTTCCAACTTTGCTTTAATTTCATCACAATCACACTAAAAAATCAGTACAAAGCGAGTCTTTATTGCACAGTTTATTTTTTAATAGCACCAAAAGGTGCCAATCTCAATGGATTAGCTCTATTCAGCCAGCCGATATCAATACTTTTTTTTTACGTAGGTACGTATTAGGCCGTGCGCTGCGTTAGGCGTGCGCATAACGCAGCGCCGCGGTCGCCCGCGTGGGTAATATTTGGCATAATCTCATGAGATTACATGAAACAGCAAGCCACGCGGGCGCCCGCGCCGTGCGCACGCCTAACGCAGCGCACGGCCTTATTCGTTTCTATCCTACTTATTCCAAATTTAAAAAATGATTGCAGCTAACTCTGATTTAAAAATGAAAGAAATTTTAAAAAGTGATGAAAGTGAATGGCGGGAACTTTGTTAATTTAGCTTGACAATATTTTTGGAAACGATAAAGTGTGATACCACAGTATAAATATTAATACAGTAGGACGACGCCTTTGATCTCTGGAAAAATGCCGACAACTTCTACACGCGTTTCCGCGTTACACTTGAATTATACCTCCCGCACTACGAACATCGGTTTGTTCGCAGTGCGGGAGCGGCTTTCCCGCGTCTCGCCCCTCACACCCCGCACGATTGCTCTGACTAGACTGCAACGTCGGACGACTGTATGTTTTTAGACTGTGGTGATACTATCTGATTTTAAGTGCTTCGACTTCGAATTAAAATGGAATCATCTAGCGACACATTAACTCCGGAAAACATTCTAAATCAAAATCAAAATCAAAAGTCATTTATTCAAATTAGGCTGAGGATCAGCACTTTTTGAACGTCGAAATTACATAAGACAGTCCCCCAAAAAGCCCACCCTTCGCCACTTCCTAGTGTTTTTGCTGGGAAGAAGAAGTGGCGGAACAAACTCGCCAGCAACACATCTGTCTGATAAGTTAGAAGAACTTGAATTTACACAGTACAATTAGTTATAATTAGCCGACAAATGACAAATGAAGCCGACAGTGCTATAGAGAAACTTCTATTTTAACGGTTTGATATGAATTTCTTTTATCTGCTATTCCTATAGGTAATAGTTGAAAGAAAAGCAGATTATGCACCTCGCCTTAAGTAATTTATATTGCCCTCGTGCCTGTTAGATTAGAGGCACTAGGCACCACTCGGTACAAAAATGAATTACTTTGTGCTCGATGCAATAATCTACTATTACACGCTGGGCGTGATTTGCCGCACAGCCGTAACAGAAAATATGAAAACACAAGCGGGTGTGCGCGAGCCGCACTGGCGTTCCGGCGGCGATAACACAGCGTATGTGAGTCCCGCAGTCAAGGAGCTAGGCTATCCAGCACACCAGTAGGCAGACTTTTGACAAAATAATAATAGATAATTATGTCGTGTTTGGATTCGTGTTAGCTAGAATTTGACTCTACACTATAAAACCTCCATCGCAAAACTGGCTCAACGATAGGAAGGTGTTATTTTTAACTTTTTAAATGTTTTACTTTTTTGCGGTGGGGGTTTTAAATTTTTAATTTATTTTTTATTGTAATGCTTTTATAATTCAAGCATAGTTACATAAAATATAAATATATAATTTATTGTAGTATTCTACTAGTCACATGAAATATTAATATATTTTTTACGGTCTATTAAAACGATTGTGAATATATTCAAAACCAATTTAAAAAAATTGACAACTAGCCTAAGAACATCAACAAATATTTATGAAGATTTCGATTTCATACTAAAACCTAAGTCAGTATCAATTTTTTTAGTTCATTTATGCATACCAGATCCTGATGATGAAGAACGCGAATACTTCTTCCTATCTCTGTTGCGGCTTGTGGGCTTATTGCGCCCGTAGGGATCCAATTCATCCTGTTAACAAATATAGAGTTTAGATGAAATATATTTTCTTTGAGTATGTCTATTTAGTGTTTACTAAATGCTGTTTTGTTTATAACTTGAACACACCAATACAAGAACTTTACAGGCTGACTGTAGATAGGTCCTTCGCTAAGTCGTAAATTCTATTTATGATTGAAGGCGCACTGCGCGCATCACATGAGCGGCGATGTCCGACGAAATGGATAAGGTAAAGGGAATTTTTACAAAGAAAGGGTTGGCCGACAGCTGGCGCGCGGCGCGGGCGGGTTCATGGCCGTGGCGCAGTATGTGATCCTGTGTTACCTTGTGCCGGTGCAGCGCGTGCGAGGCGGGCGGCGGCGGGTTGGCCGACAGCTGGCGCGCGGCGCGGGCGGGTTCATGGCCGTGGCGCAGTATGTGATCCTGTGTTACCTTGTGCCGGTGCAGCGCGTGCGAGGCGGGCGGCGGCGGGTTGGCCGACAGCTGGCGCGCGGCGCGGGCGGGTTCATGGCCGTGGCGCAGTATGTGATCCTGTGTTACCTTGTGCCGGTGCAGCGCGTGCGAGGCGGGCGGCGGCGGGTTGGCCGACAGCTGGCGCGCGGCGCGGGCGGGTTCATGGCCGTGGCGCAGTATGTGATCCTGTGTTACCTTGTGCCGGTGCAGCGCGTGCGAGGCGGGCGGCGGCGGGTTGGCCGACAGCTGGCGCGCGGCGCGGGCGGGTTCATGGCCGTGGCGCAGTATGTGATCCTGTGTTACCTTGTGCCGGTGCAGCGCGTGCGAGGCGGGCGGCGGCGGGTTGGCCGACAGCTGGCGCGCGGCGCGGGCGGGTTCATGGCCGTGGCGCAGTATGTGATCCTGTGTTACCTTGTGCCGGTGCAGCGCGTGCGAGGCGGGCGGCGGCGGGTTGGCCGACAGCTGGCGCGCGGCGCGGGCGGGTTCATGGCCGTGGCGCAGTATGTGATCCTGTGTTACCTTGTGCCGGTGCAGCGCGTGCGAGGCGGGCGGCGGCGGGTTGGCCGACAGCTGGCGCGCGGCGCGGGCGGGTTCATGGCCGTGGCGCAGTATGTGATCCTGTGTTACCTTGTGCCGGTGCAGCGCGTGCGAGGCGGGCGGCGGCGGGTTGGCCGACAGCTGGCGCGCGGCCGCGGGCGAGGGCGCGCGGCGGCGTGGCGCGGGCGGGTTCATGGCCGTAGCGCGGGCCGTCGCCAGGCGCCGCTCGCGAACTATCACTGACGGCGACAACCTGCATCATTCAATGTGGGTTACAATAACACCTATATTGTAGGTACGCACTTTTAGTATTTCTTTTTCTATATTTCCGGACGAAAAGTAACAAACGGCGAACCGGATCTCGTAACGCAGCACAGAGAAGCCCGCTGGACGTACAACAAGCATAGCAAGCTTGTGAAAAAAGCTCGACTTTATTCAAAGAAGATAGGCAGAAATAGCATAAGAAATCATTTCGATTACAGCCTAAGTTGTCAAGAAATCGCGGATGTAGCGCTTTTAGATTAACGCGAAGAGATTCACGTTCCCGAGAGTCAATTTTAGGAGTGCACCACCTATGCAATTATGTTTATTGAGCTTTACTGAAATCGTGAAACATCCATCTCACCTTTGTCTCGAAGAAGAGGATGCCCTTCTCTTGCGCCGCGTGCTCGGCGATCGCGAACTTCGGGAGCTGGAATTTGAAGAGCTGCGGAGTGAGCAGGACGAGGGCGGGTGGGGGCGGGGTCGGGGGCGAGGGGGAGGGGGAGGTGACTCGCACACGCGCACGCATGCACACACGCACACACACACGCACGCACACACACGCACGCGTGGTTATGTTACATGTCACATGCGCACACGATGACGACCACAGTGAGTCCCACAGGTGACAAATGATATCAAGAACGAGCATGCAGTTATAGTTGTTATGTCGAGATTAAAATGAGAGTCATGAGGAATCGTACACCGCAAACACCACAACATTAGACGAGTTATGAAAGCAAAACCCATCGCCCAAGGGAGAGGGACGAAGCAGGAGAAAATATCCAATTAAACTTTTTTGAATAAAACAAAATCCATTTTCGTAAAAACATCTCACTACCTAGAGTCCAGAATAAGAGCCCTACAATAATCGTTTTCTTTTATAGATAACTTTAGAATACACAATTTGGATCAATTTGGACGCGATAATAATGTTCTAATGCGCAAGCCCATATTTAGTGGTGTCCTTAGTAATATAAATACATAATTCCTGTGAGATAATTGCGTAACACACTTTTTCAGACGGTTCAAATATTATGTAAACAATATATTTGTAGTTTCTTTCTTTCTAGTAATCCTACAAAATCTTTCCAGTAGTAATTGAAAGTGTGTTACAGAATTGAGGTGCTGTTTTTTTAGCATCAACTTTCATTGATCAAACCAGCGATCATTCAACTCAACATAAAGCTGTACTTCCCAGAAGGAAGAATTAGGCATTATGTTTCAGTGACAGAGACGACGCTCTACAAAACTCAATATTTTTAAAAAAACTTCATGTGCCTCTCACACAACAACTGTAGTGAAGTGCAGTAGAAGGTGCTGGCACATAAAAAATAATCAAAGAGAGGCATACCTAGACGAGGAGTATGATTCATCAGAAGAAGGCGGCTTTCGTCGTCTAGCGGCAGGTTCAGCGCGCATCCAGGGATCTGCCCAGTCATCAGTACGTCCGTCGCCGCGCCGTCCGTCCCGCGCCTCCCCGCGCCCGTCCCGCAGCTCCCCGCGCCCGTCCCGCGCCTCCCCGCGCCCGTCCCGCATCTCGCCGCGCCCGTCCCGCCCCTCGCGACGTTCTACCTCGGCGCGTTGAACTATCACTTCACGGGAAGGTCGGACTCGGCGCTGTGGGCATTTAGTACAATCATTTATTCGAATGCCTTAATAGAATTGGCATTTCATTTATTTTTCTAATTAACATTCTCTATACATACATACATAAACTCACGCCTTTTTCCCATGGGGGTAGGCAGAAACTACAGAGCGCCATATGCTACGATTCTTACATACTTCTTTTACATTCATACATGTTGTCATACACACACGCCGGTTGCGAGTACTACGCACTTGACCTTTCTGAAGAACCTCACCAATAAGGTCCATGTATGTCCTTCTAGGGCGTCCCCTCCCGGCGTTCCCGCTTACATCTGCCTTTTCAATACCTTTCGTTAGTCGCCTTTCATCCATCCTTTCAACGTGACCAAACCATCTAAGCATACTCTTTTAAATTTTTGTTACTACATCTTCTTTCAAACCACAACGTTGCTTTATCACATCATTCCTCAATCTGTCATTCATTGTTACACCACACATACTTTGCAAGGAACGCATTTTTACAGCATTTATTCTACTTTCATGTCTCTTTTGCCACGCCCAACATTCACTTCCATACGTTAGTGTAGGCACCAGCACACTATTGTGAACAGCCAGTCGTGCCTTTTCGGACATCGACTGGCTGGTCACAACGCCATGTATGGCGTCATTCACTTTATTTCCTGCATTCACTCTCCTTTCCACATCCGCATGAATGTTTCCATCCCTTGTAAACAGAATTCCCAGATATACAAAGTCATTCACTTGTTCTACACTCATATCGTTTATTTTCACATTGCACAACGACACGTTTTCGTCTCTTTCAAACACCATTACTTTCGTCTTATTCACATTAATATTCATCCCTTTCATCTTATATGCTTCATTCATCTCGGTCACCATGTCTTGCAACTGTTCCGCTGACGATGCAAGAAGAACTTGATCGTCTGCGTAGAGGAGGCATTTGACAGGCAACTCATTCATCCTCAATCCACACTCACTCTCTTTTAAATCTGTCAGACAACTATCCATGTATAAGTTGAACAGCCAAGGCGACGCTACACAGCCCTGTCTAACTCCCGTAGAGATGCTAAACCAGTCTGTGTATACCCCGTTTATCCTGACACAGGCACTGGAATCCCTATACAGGGTGTAACGGAAAGGGTATATACCTCCGAAGGGCACGGATTCTCTTGGTGATAAGAAACGACATGGCAACATTTTTATACATATACATACATAATTGTAAAGTTGAGCCCGCCTGCGCCGTCGCGCCTTCGTTGGTAAGGCAGAGCCCGATAGGTCTGTACTAGGTGCGCAGAACCCGAGATAGATATACTTGAACCTTGCCGGACAGGATTATGACCCTCATTGTGCGGTGACACGTTTGTTATGATTTTGCATTTAATAAACTGTCGATATTAAATAATATTGTGAAGTTTCAAAGTTATTAGTTGGGAGCTGAAATTTTGAGGAAAGACTCGTTATTAAATACTCTATTCACCCTGTTTGTATGTATATACCCTTTCTGTTACACCCTGTATAAAGATTTCAGTGCTCCTACCAAGCACCAGTCACACCATACATGGATAGTGTCGACCACAGCTCATCCCTCCACACACTATCGTAGGCCTTCTCCGAGTCAACGAAAGCACAGTAAACTTTCTTGTGCTTAGCCAGATATTTTTCGGCTATGCACCTCAAGGAGAAGATCTAATCCATACATCCCATTCCCTCTCTGAACCCTGCCTGCACGTCCCATAGTTTCTCGTCTGTCAGTCTGATCACTCTTTTAATCAAAACCTTTGCATACAGTTTACCAACTACGCTTACATTCTCTATACTTATTTGTAAGCTGTACTAATGCTGAAAGGCCATATTGCTTATTTAAAGGATACTTATATTTGTACTGTTGAGGCACAATAAGGGTCCGTTCACACAGACCGGCTCGGAGAGGAGAGCAGATTCTTATCACGTTGAAAACAGAGTTTTTAGTATTTGTATTAAGGTTTATTTTTGCATGTGCTTTTGTGATTAAGAATGCTTGAAGGCGCTTGGTGTGAAATAATAAGAGCTGACCGGCTCCGATCGCGTAGAACTTTTTCTCGATCGTGCAGCCGTTTGGCTCCGATTGCATGCTCTTTAACGCTCGCGCAGCCGATCGGTTCCATTTGCGTGCCCTAACTCGCTCGCGCAGCCGATCGGCTCCGATTGCGTGCTCCTTCTCGCTCGCGCAGCCGATCGGCTCCGATTGGGTGCTCTTGCTCGCTCACGCAGCCAATCGGTTCCGATTGCGTCCGCGCTTCTCCACGCCGACCGCCATTTTGATAGCACAATCCTTTCAACGACTAAGCGACAGCCGGCTCCGAGCGCATCCGACCGGCTTCAAGTGCATCCGACCGGCTGCGAGCACATCCGACGGGCTGCGAGCGTATCCGACCGGCTGCGAGTGATTCCGACCGGCTCCGAGCGCATACGATCCGGTCTGTGTGAAAAGAAAAATGCGCGCCGATGCTCTCCGAGCCGGTCTGTGTGAACGGACCCTAAATTATTTTTATTAAATTTGAATGAACTTGGTCAAAAAAACCATAAACCAATATTAAAAGAGAAGAGTACCATGATTGAAACGGAAGTATTTTTATAGCAACATTGATTAAAGTTACAAGCCAGTGTTGGTATATAAAATATTTGATTTTTGAACTTGCTACACCGGCCTCTCATAGCAAGAAAACAAAGGGTCAGCATGCTTTTTCGAGTTATATGTAGCGGTCATGTTAAACGTTATAGATAAGGTTAAAATTGTAGACACAAGATACATAATATTGTAAGATAGGGAGTGGTAAAATTAAAAGTTTTCTTATATTATCAGGATAAAGTAAGGAAAATAATGCACCATTTTAGAGGTACAGCTAACCAAGAAACTGGACATTATTCTTGACTAAAATAAATAGTTCAATCATAAATATTAGGCGAAAACTATACCTTATGATAAGCCCCATCCTCAGGCGCGGGGGCTCGTTCGTCATAATGCGGCACTCTATCATATCCGGCACGCTCCCGCTCATACATGTGTTCGCGGTCGTAAAAACGTTCCCGCTCGTCAACTTGTGGTCGTGGGAAACGACTACGGTACATTGCACCGTATGGCCTGTAAAATAATGTTGAATTTTGAATGAAAAAAATATACAAATACCACATTCATGTTTTTTTTTATAATTCTAATACAGTATATGACTGTTTTTGAAATTTGGATTGTACTGATTTAAAACAAAATTATACAGAGTGGATCTGGCAACATGATACCACGATTCTGGACCCCCTAGCGTTGAAATTCTTCGTCGAGTTTTTTTATTTCTTCGGTTTTCTAGGTTGAATCTTTGAACGAAACAAAAATTGAACAAAAACTGTACCAGTAACCTTAAACGTAAAACATACTTTGCGGATAGAATAGAAAAGAATACTCTTTATAGACACTTTCTATTTTTTTCTTTCTTTTTTTGGATCTGGATAGTGTGTTTTAGAAAAATCAAAGCCAGATAGATTAGTTCATACGCACCCTCCCCTAAAGGCGTCGGGCTCCCCGCGGTAGGGCCCCTCGTGGTGTCGCGGCGGCGACGCGCCGACGGCCGCGGCCGCGTACGCCAGCTCCGCGTCCGGGTCGTGCACCACCCCGCCCACTGATAAGTGGAGCTTCTTCTCTTCGAAGTCCATGTCTTGCTCTTTACGTTTGTTCGCTATTCGCAGCATCTGTTGGTATGTTTGAATTTAGGTTAAAAGATTCAGACAAATCGTTAATTAAATATTTTATTTAAAGGTTAATTATATTATATTTTACCTTTAGATTTTGAGCAATACAGGATACTGAATAATATGAAGCCTCACTCAAATTACGAAATGTATGGTCCTGTATTCTACTTCCAGATTGTACCAAGTTTGTGAGATTTATTCATCTGTAATGGCCCGTCCCCTCTTGTAAAGGAATTTTGCTTAACTAACCTCTTTAGCAGTCCGCAGTCCCCTCTCCCAAGCAGACTCAGGCGGCGCCACGTCTCTAGTGGGCGCGGCCGGGTAACTTCCTCCAGCAGGCACGCCGCGCACCACGTCGAACATGTTATAGTTGCCTTTATCCGTCACGCCCGGGTGGAGAAACCTGACCAATAAAGATGCGTTAAGCTAGCCAATGAAAGCAGTGTACAGATTGATCAAGCTGAAGTACAAACCTGTACTGCCCTACTTCAGAGCAAGAAGATGAAAATCCTTTCTACTCTTGTTCCACTGCTCTATCTAGAGCTGTTAACAATCAGTTTTATCAAAGAAGTCTAGCTTATCCTTCTACAGCTTTACCTACAGCATTGACACTTGCAAAGTTCGAAATTATCAAGACCGTCGGTATTATCTGCAGACTTTACTTCAAGTAAAGACTTTCCATTTGAATGTTTCTTACACCTCGCTACTACAACGTGTGTGTGTTACCAAGGTCAAGTTATATTATTTACCTGCAGCTAACACCCCAAGTACAAGCGCCCCTTGAGAAGAACCGGCACACCGGCCGCGGCTCACTTTCCTCCGGGCGCCGCTCGGCTTCGTCGGAAACTTCCCCTTCCTCCAGCGACGAGCCACGAGACCGCCGAGCCGCTCTTATGTCCTCTGTTAAGTGTATTAAAGTTTGTTTAAACAACTCTGCAACATTGGGAGTGTTAGTCACCTTTTATGTGACATTACCTGTGAACCTAAGTGCAGTGAGCTCTAGATAACACAAAATAGTTGGCACTATTTTCTTATTTATCTTCTTAATGTTTCGATGGAAATCTAAATCAGTTAAGACCTGTGCAAATGACTGGACACGCAAAATAGGATAGTGTCCCATCGTTTGTGAAACAGAATAACATTTACACTCCAAGACTGTCTCTGAAGTTCCACCCAAACAGGTTATTCTTGCAACTGGACCTATCCAAAGTGTCTATTTAAAGCTTATCCAAGGTAACTCATATCCAGATGGAATGAATAAAAACCTACTTGCCAACTAATTTCTACCTGTTCCTCTGCTCCTACCTAAGCAAGAGATTTTTTCTAGTGAAGCATGGAGATGAGGTCACAAATTTACGAGCGATCCAGGCCGGAGTGCCCCAGGGTAGTGTCCTGGGTCCCACAATGTACTTGTTATATACTGCAGACTTGCCGTTAGATAGAAATGTAATAACAGGCACCTTTGCCGATGATACGGCTATATTGGCTACTGATCTCAGCCCGAGAAAGGCTTCTGAAAAACTGCAAAACAGCCTCAACCTGATTTTTGAATGGCTTAAAGACTGGAAGATAAAAGCCAACGAAACAAAGTCCGTCCAGGTGACTTTTACTACACGCAAAGAAACGTGTCCACCTGTAACTTTAAATGTCATAGAAGTTCCGCAAGCTGATGTAACACGATATCTTGGAATATACCTTGACAGACGTCTTACGTGGAGATACCACATATTCACCAAACGCAAAGCTTTAGGCCAAAAACTCCGTACCTTACACTGTATGGTTAACAGAAAGTCCCAAATGTCTCTGGAAAGCAAACTACTCCTGTACAAGTGTATTGTTAAGCCCATCTGGTCCTACGGTATCCAGCTATGGGGAACTGCAGCCAATTCCAACATCGAAATCCTTCAGAGGTTTCAGTCTAAAACGCTGCGGCAAATTGTAAACGCTCCCTGGTATGTCACTAACGACAGAATACACAAAGACTTAAAAATAAAGACAGTCAAAGAGGAAGTCAAAGCTAACATCTCAACTTACTCTACCAGGCTAAAAGTTCATCCAAATCAATTGGCAAGGAGTCTAATGTCAAACCCAGTTTCCTTCACAAGACTGAAAAGAAGGGCACCCCAAGACCTACTTACAACCAGCATAAATGAGCTGTAGTATTGATCGGATGAGGCAGTGGCTTCATACCGTGCAAGACCAGAAACCACTATCTATCTATTGCTGAATGTCTCAGGACAGATTGCATTAAAAAAGGAGTTAAAAAAAAAAAAAAAAAACCAGATGGGCAATAGTACCAATTACAAATGATCGATTTCCACTGATTGTGTAACATTGCTAGACACACTGTTGCTCTTGTTTTCTGGTTGGTCTAGAGGTCGCAAGCGCTACTGCTGAGCATGAGGTGCCAGGTTCCATCCCCATGTTGAGCAAAGCATTATTGAGTTTTTCCATCTAGAATTTCTAAACAACTGGCGAAATGAGGGTGTTTCTACTACTACACCTCTGCCTGATCCTTCGAGGATAAGAGGCGTGATGTTATAATGCTAGAGACAAGTCAACTATCCAGCACGCTTTGTTTTGAGCACGACAATGTCAAGAATGAAGAGGAGAAATGTGTAGATTCTTCAGTCGACAAATTATAGTCTACATCTACAATATCGAGCATTATTTCTTCTATAATCGGCAGAAATGTTTCTACCATCTGACACTTAGTTGATTCACCCTTGACATACCCGTTTCTACGGTGATCATGCTAGGCGTGGAAATCTGTGGATCTGTGTGGACGTGATATTTTGAACGTGATATTCTGTCGACGATTGATGTGTATTACTCAATCTTCGATAACATTGATAGGACACGATCGACAACAGTTGGTTAACGGAAATAGCACACATATTAATTCGAAAAGTGGTTGTCACTATATCAACTCAATTCCTAGGAGAACTCAAGGCTAGGCGAAGATATTACAATTCAAAGCAGCAAAGAATGCTGAATGACTGTAATGAGTTCATTGATGTGGGGAAGATCCCTTTCCGAATTAATGTGTGATAGTTCCTTAAAAAATTACCTTTTTCTACTCCCTTATCTTCAGCGTCACCATTTGATTGTTCTACAGCTTTTGGTTCAATACATTCTCCTTCTTCAGCTTCAAAGTCTAATTGTTCTTCACCATCCTCTGTGTTACTTGTCTTCTCTTGTGGTACCTATTGAAATAAATTTATAGAACTATAGAATGCTATTTGAGTATTAGCCTAAACTCAATGATAGTTTTGTAAAAGGACAGAAATACAAAATAGGTATATAACCTGAATTCAAGAAAACAGTTCAAGTATTTTGATCATACATACAATAAAAACATTAATTCACGCCTTCTTTCCATGGGGGTAGGCAGAAACTACAGAGCGCCATCTGCTTCTTTTGCTTCGTTTACATTTAAACATGTACACCTGACCTTCCTAAAGAACTTCACCAATAAGGGCGTTTCCTCTTCCTCAAACGCCCTAGAACGACATTTTTTCACCTTTCATTCATACTCTCAACATGACCAAATCATCTAAGCAGACTTCTTTTGAACTACAATGTTGCTTTATCACATCATTCCTCAATCAATCATTCATTGTTACACTACATATACTTCGCAAGGAACACGTTTCAACAAACATTTATTCTACTTTCACATCTCTTTTGATCATTACAAGCAAATAAACTAGTATGAACAGTTTTCAGTAATATTACTTTTTCCAGTTTAGGAGCATCGCCTTTTCCACTATCTGAATGAGGTGAAGAGTGTCTGCTTGCACCATTGACAGGCTCTGTTTTGTGTTCCGGTGATGCTGGTGGTGACTTGGGCTAAAATAACGAAACAAAATATGAACCACCTTTGGCACTCAAATACCATGTTACACTGAACACACAACATGTTATGTAACTGTAGATATGAATTGAATCGGGTATAATATATGATACTTCAACCCTTCAATAATGGCGTTTGTGAAACAGACACTACAATTTTCCCAATAACACATAGGTACTATATGTAGGTATATAAGATGTGTGCTAGCTAACGGGTAGCAAATTATTCAATTTAAGTTTTTGATTAATAAACATAACTAATTATACTGTATACAATCAAATTGCTCCACCTAGTCAGACAGACATGTTGCTGGGGAGTTTGTTCCACTATTTATTTTTCCATCAAAAACACTTGGAAGTGGTGAAGGGTAGGCTTTTTGGGGGACTGTCTTTAGTAATCTGACTGCCTTTAGTAATAGACTGCCTCAGCCTAATTTGAATACTTGAATTTTGATTTTGATTTGCACTAATGTAGGTATTGTAAGCCACTTTTTGAAATGCCATCATACAATATATTACCTTTGACCCTTTCTCTGTTTCCTCTGGTCCCATAGAGTCTAAGTCAGATACATCAGAAAGATCCTCATGACTTATGTTTAGGTCTTTGCCATCAGGCTTGTCACTGGTCCTAGATTTACTTCTCGATTTTCTATCTTCTTGGTCAGATTCCATTTCCCCTGCATAACAATAGCAATCATTAGCACTGTTTTGAAAATAAACGAAAGAGTATTAGCATTTGTATTTCAAAAATGAATCATCATCTGCCTAGCTCCCCAACCATGTTGGGGTCGACTTCCCATATTCTTGTCAAATAGCCCATACCCCTTGGTTAAAATGGATGTCAGATTTATTAGCTGCTATCTGTAACCACTGTCATAACAAATGACAGCCAGGACCAACGGATTTACATGCTTTCTGAGGCACAGATGAGTCTTGATATGTAATAAATGGTTACCCATTTACGGACCAACCTTGTCAAGAGTAGCTTAGCCATCAAACAACATGTGAGTCTGTTATTATTTAGCTACAATTTACTCCTTGTATTTTAAAAATGAATAGAATATAATATAAGATAATAACTTTAGGTAGGCCTTCAGAAAAAGGAAGATCCTGACCAAGCCCTTAAGTGTAACTGTCCGACTTAAGACACTTGGAGCGTTTTTTCTTATGTCGAACTGTGTAACTTAAGACATTCGAGGAGATAAATAAGTAGAAGAATAGAAAGAAAGAACCAAATTACCTTCTGATATTTCTTCTGTGGCTGGATCCTTATTACTCCTTTTATTATATGATGAACTTCTACTCGACTGGCTGGAGTCTGACCTACTCCGGGCCCGTGGAGCCGGGACCATTTTCTGTTCAGCCTTTGTGTGCCTCCTCCATTTCTCATTTCTCTCTTTCGGGCTCCAATCATTACGCTTAGCAGCAGGCGACGTGTGAGGGGATCTATATGACTTTCTCTCAGGAGAAGGACTTGAAGAAGGGGAGCGTCTGTTAGAATTCCTTGCAGAGTCAGGAGAAGCTGGTCTTGATCTATTGCCTGAGGAACCAGGAGGAGATCTACCTGAGCTGCTTGGACTCTGAGGTGTCTTTGGACCATCTCCTACTGTTGGAGCTGAAGAATACTGATCGCCATGCCCTGGTGACCCTATATTTGAACCCACTTCACTTGGTGATTTGGGACCTACTGGGGAAGCAGGTATTGAATTTTCTGGTGAATTAATGTCAGAATGTGCCCCACTCAGATTATCCGGAGACCTTGGCTGCTTTCCAGGTATTGGAGACTGTAGTGTAGGTGACTGAGAACGACTTTCAGGAGAAGGTGACCGTGGCCCCTGAGACTTGGGGGATTTTGCAGTGTGTGGTGGGGACTTTGCCCCTTTTTTGGAGTGAACACTCCTATCTGATGATGAGCTCCTTCGACTCCTAGAGCTTGTACTGCTACTACTCGAGGATGACTGATCCCTGGAGTCTTCCGAATCCATCTCTGCAAAAATGGAAGTGATATTTGAAGCTAGTGGTCTTTTGTAATTTGGACCCAACCCAAACAAGCACTCTGATTGTTATTTCATTTATAAATAGCTTCAACCAGTCAAGATATGCAATAATGTATCAAATGTTAGTAAAAACATCTTAATTTACTTCAACAGAAGCAAATTCCAAACAACCTATTTTACTTTTTTAACCTAATTGAAAATACACCAAAAAATTGGTCTTCTAAAAATGAGACTATGGATGGAAATAACAATGGTTTCGTCTATTATTATTTTTTTTAAACAACTTTATCAAATCATTGAAAATAATTTATCAAACTGATATAAAAAAAACCTATGAACATCTTGATGCTACATAATGACACTTTGTGACGACTTTGGTAGCAATACCGCAGTAATCTATTGCATGGGTAGCATTATCCAATGCTTCAAAGCAATAGGTCATAGTTATTTGTGTTAAATAAATACATAAAATCAAGAATAAAAAATCATGCATACTTTGCTTTACCAATTAACTCACCTTTCAATAGTTTAAGAAATAATAAAAAAATAAATGTTTAAATTTGGACTAGGCTTTGCCATTCTTGTTTTACACCTACCTACTTGTCAATTCCTGAGTAATCATATTACAATAAATAATGTACTTTACAATGAGAACCACAAATTATTATTAAAGCTGTATGTATGAATGTACTCAAAAATCTAAATAATATTAAAATGTATAAATTTAGTTGGTAGATGTATTTCTTTACTTTTATACAACTGGTAAATGCTACGTTGTGATGTATATTGGAAGACACATCCAGCCTTACCTTCACGACGACGCCTCGAAGCCAGAATTGGTTGCACTTTGTAACACTTTTCATATTGCAAAGACTTTCAACTTTATAATCACAACACAAACGAAACTTAGGTCTGTCACATATACTTGTGAACAACTTTTAACTTTTTTGAACGATAAACTGACGAAAACTTAGAAAAATCAACACTACTTCAACATGGCTGTGATACTGTAGGAAATATATGAACATAATAAATAATCACTTTCCAGTACTTCTGTAGGGTTAACTTACGCCCTTACCTTTACTGAGATGGATTAGACGGTTAATTTCTTGAAGTAATTGTAATTTATTTTAAAAATAATCCTCTAAATGCGCCGCTAGCGATTCTCTCTCAACGAAGCGAAGTCATCAAAAACATAGACTAAAAATACAAATCAATCAAAAATCAAAGTGACGCTATGAAATAGAGGTGAATTCGAAAAGTTACTAAATAGTTTATGCTCATAAAATGGAAAATTACCGTAAGATTACTTTCCTCTATGACCAAAAAGATTTACAGTTTCACGAATTAAGAACTAAACACACCTTAAAACACACGATGATACGACACTGTCACTCAAGAATTTGTTTAGCTGTTTTTTTCCTTTTGAGCCAAATTTTTCCATGAGATTTGTTGATAGGTTTTCGACAATTAAATCGTAGCGTTCGATGGTCTGTACGTTAAATAAATTTTAATTACAGCAACATTGTTTTGATTTTGTCTATGAACATAATCTAAGAAATAAAGCGCGCCGAATTCCAAATTGTCCTACTTTTCTACTGTGTTTTTTGGTTTCGTTTATTTTGTGTTTTTATTCGATATCGTAATGATTGAACAAGCCCTTGACGATAATGTTTCTGAAAATGATGAAGAAGAAAGCTTTTTTCAGGACGTCGATTTATTACAGAAACATGGAATAAACGTAGCTGACATAAAAAAATTAAAAGCGGCTGGAATATGTACAATAAAAGGGATTCAGATGTCTACAAAGAAAAAACTATGCAATATTAAAGGAATTTCTGATTCAAAAGTGGAAAAAATAAAAGAAGCCTGTCAAAAAATTGCAACCCTTGGTTTTATGACTGCGTTAGAAGTCAGTGATCGTCGAAAACAAGTTTTTAAAATCAGTACAGGAAGTATAGAATTAGAGTAAGTGGTACCTACACTAAAAATATATAAGTTCACGAGACTAGGAATAAGGATGACAAAGACAAAAACTTTCAGTTTAGGCCTTGCAACTATTTGCTGTAATAAAAATGTGAGGCACTTGTCATGACCTTTTTGAATTTATTTGGCTAACACTGCACATACCTACCTACGTTATCAATAAATCAGTAGCATGGACACTACGTGTTGTACATAGGTTTGTGATTATTATAGTATTTGGGTGTTATCAAATTGTACCTAATTTAGCTTAATTAAAAAGATAAATGTTAGTGTACGATAAAAAATTATATCTATTGTAAATCACCATGAATCTTCAATTACGAAACAAAGAAGAACTTTCATACAAATTGTTTTTTGTTTTGAAAAAAAAACAATCAAACTTCATTCGAACTAGAACGAAGCCGCGTACGGTAGTGACATCTTTGAGTTGCGCTGACCCTAAAATATAGGGATTAAAATTTATCCTGTAAAATATTAGGTCAATCACTTAATCAACTAGGCACACCTATGGGTAGATCATGACCTGGATTATAACATAGGTAAGGTGAGGACTTTATACATCCTGGTAGTAAGTAGGTACATTCCCCATGTTCTGTCCCACTCCTGGGGAAAGGCCCTTGTCGACTCCTTCCATCTTTCGCGAATTAGCGCTCCGTCTTTCAAGTTCTACAGAAATCTATCTAGTTCGTCCCGCCATCTCCATCGCGGCCTGCCGCGACCTCGTCTTTCTGTCTCGGAGCACCAACCCTATGCTACATGAGCCCTCAGTTTGTCCGGTATGCGTCAAACCCATTCAACTTTCACACGAGTCAAAAGCTAATGTCTCAAGTTATTTGTTAAAATTTTACGATTGTGCAGCAAGCTACTGGCCGGTGGCGTGGAATCAATGGCAATAACAGAAGTTTTCGGTGAGTTTCGTACCGGCAAGACTCAGCTGTCCCATACCCTGTGCGTCACCACACAAATACCCAACGCGACGGGTTACCACGGCGGGAAGGTCATGTTCCTGGACACTGAACACACTTTGTATCCTTTAAGTAATTAATTATAGCTTAAGTTATTTTAATCTGTCTAAAATTCCTTTATTAGGTAGGTAAGTAACTCATCTCAAATCACGTAGGTACAAGTTACCCCAATGTGTCAAATTATCCCAATTGAATATGAACCTTTTTCTGTTTGGTATAAAGTTGAAAAACGACCAAAGAAATTTGACACATTGGGGTAGCTTTATGTGCTGGCGTCTGTTCAAGTAGGTACGAATAGGAACGTCAATGACCTCTGTCTGTTAGATGTCACTTGAAAAGTACGGTCTGCAACGAAACCTTATGCGCTTAAAAATAATGTTTTTTTCTTGTTTTACCCAGTCGCAGTTATTAAAAATGTCCAATTTTGTCTTCGGAAGAATCGACAACGTGATTGTAGAAAGATTTCTTCCGTTTACAGTATGACAATGTCAAGAGTCAAGAGAAGAAATGTATCGATTCTTCAGTTGACAAGAGTCTACAATTTCGAGCATAATTTCTGATAATCGGCAGAAACGTATGTACAGACGCCAGCACATCAAGCTACCCCATAGTGTCAAATTTTCCCAATTGAACATGGATTTACTCTGTGTGTCATAAAGTTAAAAAAACTATCAATGAAATTTGACACAGAGGCTGCTTGATGTGCTGGCGTCTGTACAGTCGCGAGCAATAATATAATGTATACATTGTCAAATTTATCTTAATATATCTAAGATAATTGAGAAGAAAATATCGTACCTACACATATTTATATATTATTGCTCGTGACTGTATAATTAATCACTTGTCGATTTTTCCGTTGACAGAACCCTGCAGTTTTTACGGTGATCATGCTATGCATGCAGCCTGCGTAGCATGAACACATTGAACACCGAAGAAACGGCCTTTGTCTACAGACGAATCGGCAAAGTGACAGATTATATAGATAGGAACCTCAATCTGTCAAATTTCTTTCAATACACCTGCCTGCGTAGCATGAACACTTAATTTCTTTTCTTCCGAGACACGACAAAGACCGTTTCTTCGGTGTTCATGCTACGCAGGCTGGACTCGACCCAAAAACCTCCCCAGTGCTCCCTTGCCCACACTTGCGTAGAGCACTGCGGGAAAGTGGGGAAAGGGACGAAGGTACTCCTACGCCTGCATCAATTTGGTGAATAAATTGGAGGATAGTAACGTTTAGATTCTCTATATAAATAAGCACGTGGATATCGTACGGATAACCTCATTAACATTACAAATCCATAAAACAAACATTTCATATTCATTAGGTGATGACTCCATTCATTAATATTTCCTCATACGTTTAACTACCTATTGCGTCATAGTAATTTTCGAGAAGGCAGGTAGTACTACCTATTTAAAATCAGCGGAAATTCTTCGTTAGTTTTCAAAATAAATATCAAGGGTAACTTCAATAAGTTGAATGATTTTAAAATAAATAAAATAAGTCGATCATATTATCATGAATTTGCTAGTGTTTACTGTTCAGGAGCCTTTTATTGCGGTTAAGACCAAAGATCCTTGCAGTTGCATTATAGCTTATGGGCTCCTGAACATTAGCAAATAGCTAGTGCTATAAGTACCTACATCTAATTCCTTAACAATGTACCAGCCGACCCGACCGATTGCGGCCAATTGCAGACAGATTCAATTTAGACCAAACTGCGGTGCTTGATAACGTACTGTACGCCAGGGCTTACACCTCAGAACATCAGGTTAGTGTCACCTACCTCTACTACTCCTACAATGTAGGTACACTTTACTACTTTACTTGAAACTAGCTTCTGCCCGCGACTTCGTACGCGGATCCTGTTGCTTATGCCAGCGACAACGGGGTCGTCAAAATCGAAGATCTGAAACATCTGATGTCGAATTCTATAAGCCCGGGGACGGGAAATCAATGGGATGCACGAGACGATTCAAGATGTTCCAGATTTTTTATTTTTGTTGGTCAACAGGAAATGCCATCAGACTTAACAACTTTTGCTAAGACGCCATTTCTATTATGTATATGTTATACTAGCTTCTGCCCGCGACTTCGTACGCGGATCCTGTTGCTTATGCCAGCGACAACGGGGTCGTCAAAATCGAAGATCTGAAACATCTGATGTCGAATTCTATAAGCCCGGGGACGGGAAATCAATGGGATGCGCGAGACGATTCAAGATGTTCCAGATTTTTTATTTTTGTTGGTCAACAGGAAATGCCATCAGACTTAACAACTTTTGCTAAGACGCCATTTCTATTATGTATATGTTATATTGTCTCTGGGCTTTGGAGTTCCCCTACAGGTGCTCCAGATCTTCAAATTTAGTCTCACAGCAGAAAACACTCTTCACGTGGAATAGTTTTTGCAATGGCACCATTTTTATATCTCTTTCACTTTATCAATTCCCATTTTCCAAAATAAATTATAGCCAATAATATGTTGCGTGACGTTCACGATCAGCGGTCAGTCGCGCATCTCCTTCCCCCACTTATCTCTAGAGTCGATGCGTATATACGCTGAAAACTCAAGCGTCATGCTTTTTCCGTGAACGTCTCCAACTCGCGAGACAGTGCATGATGTTCACGATCAGCGGTCAGTCGCGCACATATTCTTCACTGGTCTCTAAAGACCTGGATGTAGATGCGTAAATACGCTGAGAATGCAGGCGTGCTTCGCGATCCCAAGAAGTTTCCACGGAGCGAGTTGCAGCCTCATGTTCTCGAACAGCATCAAGTCTCTCCTAACGCTCTTCGGTAGATTGTTGGGATCTTATGGTCTTTAATCATTTAGCACCTTTGGAACATTTTGAAAAATTTGACCTCTTTCTAGGCATGGTTATAGTTTTATTGTGATGATACCTGATCAATTAAAATCTAAGTGGCTGCTCCCCTGCGTTACCGGGTAAGCTACCGTGTAACGAAGATAAATGGAAAAGGAAATTAAACACTCAAATAACATAAGCCCGAAGGCATACGATAAAAAAAATGGGAGTTTTAGACAGTAGAGTCTAATTTTCAACGATATACCATCGTCATCGAAAATCAGTCCTGAACTGTTCCCGCCTTCACCGCGTAGTACCTCCTACTTATGTTATTTTATAATTATGCAATGAAATTAGTGATAGTTTTAATTTCTGTATCAAATGTTTCTGATCTTCGATTTTTACAAGTCAACAGGAAATGCCTATCAGACCGAACAACTTTTGCTAAGACGTCATTCCTATTTGAGTTATGGTGTAGCTGGGCTCTTGGAGTTCCACAACAGGTGTTCCAGATCTTCGATTTTTATACGTCAACAGCGAGTGCTCATAAGGCTGAACAACTCTTGCTAAGACGTCATTGCAATATATGTTATAGTGTAGCTGGGCTCTTGAAGTTCCACATCAGGTGTTCCGGATCTTCAAATTTATTCTCTCAGCAGAAAATGCTCATCACGTGGAACAATTTTTGCTATGGTACCATTTTTGTATCTCATATAGTTTAGATGGTCTGTTGCGGTTCTGCATCAGGTGTTCCGGATCTTTAAATTTATTCTCTCAGCAGAAAATGCTCATCACGTGGAATAATTTTTGCCATGGGACCATTTTTGTATCGCCTATAGTTTAGCTGGTCTGTTGCGGTTCTGCATCAGGTGTTCCAGTTTCCAAGATAAATTATAGCCTATGTGTTGCCCAGACTTAATATCTATACAACAAAAAAAAAATCATTCAAATCCGTCCAGTAGTTCCGAAGATTAGCGTGTGCAAACAAACAGACAAACAGACAAACAGACAGACTTTTTTTTTTGGATTCGTGCTCTATTACTGTTTCTAAACCCCCCTCAATTATTATTTTTTAAATATATTCAATGTACAGACACAGTTTTTTTACAGTCTTATTATACAGGGTGTCCAAGAACCTGGCGTCCAACTGGATTCCCACGATGCCCCAAGTTCTAACAGTACTCAGAAAAATATTTTAAAAAATCCACCCCATGTACTTACAGAATTATACTGATTTCAAAAAAAAGGGGGAAATGAGCACCCTGTGACATACTTTTGAATGCTGTGACTGCTAATGCTGATAATTTCGATATTTCTTGGAGGTTTTGTAATCTAGGGTATTGCTGTGTCTAAATAGAATGTAAAAATAAAGTACTTATTGTACCATTTTAAAATAAAATATTATTTTAACTAAAGGTGATATGGAAAACTATTGAATTTCGCAACTTTGACCGACTGTAGTGTAAAAAAAATGTACCAAAATAGTATGGCAAGTGACGTCAAATTTTGACGCGTTTATTCCTCTTTTTAAAAAGGTATAATACTTACACATTAATTTGAAAAAAAAAATTTTTGATAATATTTTTACTCAACAACCCAATTTTTACGATGTCTTACAGAATTCTTAGAAAGAAAAATTTACGACGAATTGAATCTAACCTCTAAAGAATTACTATTGTATGCTCATAAAAATAACAACAGGCCTCTCAAAAAACAGGTTAGACCGTAAGGGACGGTATGTGCATGCATCTCACCATAGTGATTCGTTATTACAACAGGAGGGAGCAAGACAGAAACTATCTTTGCGATTTGCTGGTTCTTCTTTATGGTACCCCATTATTCAGGTAAGAGTGAGGGAGAAAAAGGTTAGAGGTGCGAGTGAGATAGATAGTGACGCTATCTGGGATCGTGCTATTTAGGATAACAGTACGGTCAGTACGCGTCACTGCCTCCTGCCGTTACTACGCACCTCTCTCTTATTGTTACCATTGATCACGTACTACGATTTAAAGCTTTGTTTATTGGACTCGATAACTCTTTGTGCTCTGGACTTTGAAACGAACTCTTTACGACGACCTTTGCCTGTGTTTGGACAGTTTGTGTTTTGTGTGTGCTACCATGGCGACCTACACTCCGCAAGAATACGCAAATATGCACTACATTTATGGAGAATGTAGAGGTAATGGACGAGCTGCAGCGAGACTTTACAGAGAAAGGTATCCGAGGGCTACGCGATATCCCGACCATCGAGTTTTCATTAATGTGCACAGATCACTATGTGACGGGCGGTTCCCCAATCAAGTAGCTGGTGAAGGACGACCCGTAAATGACTTCATACGCGATGAAGTTTTAGAGGCGGTGTCGGCAAATCCAAGCATCTCTGTGCGAGGAATAGAAGCTGATACGGGGATACCGAAGAGCACAGCACACAGTATTCTCCAAAAAGAAGAATATCATCCGTACCACGTACAGCGAGTGCAAAGTCTTTTACCTCGAGACTATCCGAGCCGAGTCGCGTTTTGTGAAACAATCCTGCAAAAACATCGAGAAGACGAAAACTTTATCGACAAAATTTTGTGGTCAGATGAATCAACATTTAAGAAGGATGGCTACATGAACCTACACAACTTGCACGAGTGGCATGTGGAAAATCCGCACTTGATGCGAGAAGATAGATCCCAGTACCGGTTCAAAGTGAACATGTGGACCGGTATTCTCTGTGGGAATATTATTGGTCCATTTGAGATGCCCGAGAATTTGACTGGCGAATCATATTTAAATTTTCTTCAAAATGATTTGCCAAACTTACTAGAAGAGACCCCACCAGATATGTGGTTCCAACACGACGGCTGTCCAGCACATTTTCGCGTATCCGTTACAGAGTTTTTGGACGAGCAATACCCGAACAGGTGGATTGGGCGATCAGGAACAATCCCGTGGCCAGCCCGCTCACCTGACTTAAATCCGCTGGATTTTTTTTTCTGGGGAACTATGAAGGAGCTCGTTTATGCGAAGCCCATTAATGACATCGCTGACCTTCGTGAGAAGATAACACAAGCAGTGCAGGTGATACGTCAAAAAAGTTACTCGCGAAACATAAAGCGGTCCTTTTTAAGGAGAGTGAGAGCTTGTATTGCCGCGGGTGGTCAACATTTTGAACATTTATTGTAATAAAATATCTTTAAACTAACATTCTTTGCTTTTATTCTACTGGGAACCCATCTACCTGTGTGTATTTCCTTCTTGCTCACTCTTGGAACCGAAGTAAATAATAGTAGTAACATAACAGTTTCTAAGATAAGAAAGGGTCCGACAGTTACCGTTAGTAGGTAGGCACTTCGTAAAAATTGGGTTGTTGAGTAAAAATATTATCAAAATTTTTTTTTTCAAATTAATGTGTAAGTATTATACCTTTTTAAAAAGAGGAATAAACGCGTCAAAATTTGACGTCACTTGCCATACTATTTTGGTACATTTTTTTTACACTACAGTCGGTCAAAGTTGCGAAATTCAATAGTTTTCCATATCACCTTTAGTTAAAATAATATTTTATTTTAAAATGGTACAATAAGTACATTATTTTTACATTCTATTTAGACACAGCAATACCCTAGATTACAAAACCTCCAAGAAATATCGAAATTATCAGCATTAGCAGTCACAGCATTCAAAAGTATGTCACAGGGTGCTCATTTCCCCTTTTTTTTTTAAATCAGTATAATTCTGTAAGTACATGGGGTGGATTTTTTAAAATATTTTTCTGAGTACTGTTAGAACTTGGGGCATCGTGGGAATCCAGTTGGACGCCAGGTTCTTGGACACCCTGTATGTATATATATAGATTGTCTCTGGGCTTTGGAGTTCCCCTACAGGTGCTCCAGATCTTCAAATTTAGTCTCACAGCAGAAAACACTCTTCACGTGGAATAGTTTTTGCAATGGCACCATTTTTATATCTCTTTCACTTTAGGTGTTCCATTTTCCAAAATAAATTATAGCCTATAATATGTTGCGTGACGTTCACGATCAGCGGTCAGTCGCGCATCTCCTTCCCCCACTTATCTCTAGAGTCGATGCGTATATACGCTGAAAACTCAAGCGTCATGCTTTTTCCGTGAACGTCTCCAACTCGCGAGACAGTGCATGATGTTCACGATCAGCGGTCAGTCGCCCACATATTCTTCACTCGTCTCTAAAGACCTGGATGTAGATGCGTAAATACGCTGAGAATGCAGGCGTGCTTCGCGATCCCAAGAAGTTTCCACGGAGCGAGTTGCAGCCTCATGTTCTCGAACAGCATCAAGTCTCTCCTAACGCTCTTCGGTAGATTGTTGGGATCTTATGGTCTTTAATCATTTAGCACCTTTGGAACATTGGGAAAAATTTGACCTCTTTCTAGGCATGGTTATAGTTTTATTGTGATGATACCTGATCAATTAAAATCTAAGTGGCTGCTCCCCTGCGTTACCGGGTAAGCTACCGTGTAACGAAGATAAATGGAAAAGGAAATTAAACACTCAAATAACATAAGCCCGAAGGCATACGATAAAAAAAATGGGAGTTTTAGCCAGTAGAGTCTAATTTTCAACGATATACCATAGTCATCGAAAATCAGTCCTGAACTGTTCCCGCCTTCACCGCGTAGTACCTCCTACTTATGTTATTTTATAATTATGCAATGAAATTAGTAGATAATAGTTTTAATTTCTATATCAAATGTTTCTGATCTTCGATTTTTATAAGTCAACAGGAAATGCCTATCAGACCGAACAACTTTTGCTAAGACGTCACTCCTATTTGAGTTATGGTGTAGCTGGGCTCTTGGAGCTCCACAACAGGTGTTCCAGATCTTCGATTTTTATACGTCAACAGCGAGTGCTCATAAGGCTGAACAACTCTTGCTAGGACGTCATTCCAATATATGTTATAGTGTAGCTGGGCGCTTGAAGTTCCACATCAGGTGTTCCGGATCTTCAAATTTATTCTCTCAGCAGAAAATGCTCATAACGTGGAACAATTTTTGCTATGGTACCATTTTTGTATCTCCTATAGTTTAGCTGGTCTGTTGCGGTTCTGCATCAGGTGTTCCGGATCTTCAAATTTATTCTCTCAGCAGAAAATGCTCATCACGTGGAACAATTTTTGCTATGGGACCATTTTTGTATCGCCTATAGTTTAGATGGTCTGTTGCGGTTCTGCATCAGGTGTTCCAGTTTCCAAGATAAATTATAGCCTATGTGTTGCCCAGACTTAATATCTATACAACAAAAAAAAAGTCATTCAAATCCGTCCAGTAGTTCCGAAGATTAGCGTGTGCAAACAAACAGACAAACAGACAAACAGACAAACAGACAGACTTTTTTTTTTGGATTCGTGCTCTATTACTGTTTCTAAACCCCCCTCAATTATTATTTTTTAAATATATTCAATGTACAGACACAGTTTTTTTACAGTCTTATTATATGTATATAGATATATAGATTAAATAAGGTAGAAAATGAATTGGTATTTTCAAATAATCTGTAGGTACCTACGGTCAGCAACGAAAGTAGGCTTTCGTTTATGCATGGGTAGGGCATTTTTCATTACTTACAACTTTTTAGCATTTCATGTAGGTAATGGTTAATTGAGACTTTTACATCTGTTGCGAACGGGCGATGCAGAAAAAAACTTTTTTTGATAACTGTACAAAATTCGCTGTTTTTTTTTGTATTATCTTTTTCCTCTTACCATCTTTTTACTAGGCGGAACTCCTAGACTTCGTAGCAGCGAAGTTTCACGAAGAGGCTGGCCTCTTCAAGCTACTGATAATAGACTCAATCATGGCGTTATTTAGAGTCGACTTCTCAGGGCGTGGCGAGCTGGCTGACAGACAGCAGAAACTAGCGCAAGTTCTCTCACGGTTACAAAAGGTTTTAATACAATTTATTCTCCAGTTAATGTTTATTTTCTATAGTGTAGTCAAAGCTGGTGCGTGGATCCACTGTCATGGACATGCCCACAACCCTATTTGAGGTCAGACAGGACAAATGATCGTGCTCATCACACAAAAATTTGTCTTGGGTGGGAATCGAACTCACGACCTCCGTCGAGATTAGGGCCACAGAACACTAAATCAACAGGCCAGTCAAAGTAGTAGGTACTTTAAGTATGGATGATATATATATCATTCACACAAGTACCTACTAATACTATAGTACTAATACTATAGTGTATACTATTGGTATACCAATCGAGTTAACTTACTACCTACTACTTCAAATACTATATTGTATGTAACATAGAGACCCCTATCGCAGTAGTTCAGTTTAAAATTATGAATTTTCTATCTTTAAAAATTAATGCATTTCAGTCAGGTAGTTAGGTTCGGTAGTTAGGTTAGCTATATGATAGGTATGGTAAGTTAGGTTAGGTTATATGTATGTATATGTAGTCATTCTAGCTCTATCTGACACAAAAGGTTTAAAGAGGACTTTGGAGACTCACTAAATAAAAAGTAGTAGTAGTTAATATTGTTTTGGATCTGTTACTGTCATCTAATTAAAGGTATGTAGACACTAATATATAAAATCCTCGTGACGCCTGAATACTCCCCTGACCATACCAGGGGCATCGCTGGTGTAATTCCGCCTTACAACGCCGACAAGCCTTATACTACGCGTTTCATATGAGAATAGTAACGTCAATGACCTCTATCTGTCAGATGACACTTGAAAAGTACGGTCTGCAACGAAACCTTATTCGCGTAATCAATTATTTTTAATTTTTTGTTCTACCGAGTCGCAGTTATTCAACATGAAAAAACGTCTCTTGTGGACCGTTCTTTTTAAGTGACATCTGACAGATAGATGACGTTCCTGACGTTCCTATTCTCATTTGAAACAGAGAAGCATTCTCTGTCATACGTTTGAAACGCATAGTACTTGGTGTCATAAAATGTGCATGACCTGTCAGAAACACTGACAACCCTACTCTACAAACGGGAACATTGTAGCAACACTGTTGGCGGCAAATAAGGTGGCATAAATATTGATACTCATAAGAACACCGATGATTTTATTTATTTCAGAGTAGGTCCTTGATTGCTGAGGGCCTCAAATTGCGCAGTTACGTCAGAGCCCGACCCCATCTATTAAATTAGATGGAACAATAAATTGTGCTCGGTCCCGAAGTACCGCGATGTTAAGTTCGCTGAAGGGACGCCCTGCCGCCGTTTAGCAAAGAAAAAGCATTTTTTTAACCCCCGACGCATAAAGAGGGGTGTTTTAAGTTTGACCGCTATGTGTGTGTGTCTGTCTGTCTGTCTGTCTGTCTTTCCGTCTGTGGCACCGTAGCGCCTAAACGGATGAACCTATTTAAATGCGGTTTTTTTTATTTGAAAGCAGGGTTTTTTGCGATGGATGACGTAACGTAACGTCGGGGTACCGCTAAAATAAGTACCTACATACCTACGAGTACTAGGAACATTCCTTCCTTAAGTGGTACCCCGACGTGAAGTAAAATTTCATGGCTCAACAATAGGAAAGTATTATTTTTAACTTTTTAATTTTTTTACATTTTTGCGGTGGGGGTTTTTTAAATTTTTAATTTAATTTTTATCTCCGGGAGAGAACACCTATGCAATGAAGATTTTTGCATAACATTGTATTATTAGTCATGCCCATGCGCATGTTTCTAGCTTACTGTTAGAACACATGCCATGCACTGCGTCTTTGTTTAATGGGTGGAGTTACAGTACATCGTATAGTGTCACGCAATTTATTTTACGACGTAATTTCATGCGCTTTATTTATAAGCATCCATTTTTTGAGAACCCGTGTTATGTACGACGAGTTCAAGATCACGGCGCGCCAAGATTGACTCGTTTGGTCTCAATAGATAAACATGCATCCTGTTTTCAACGGCCAAACCTTGCTTATTGAGCAGTTACCTACTTATTGTGTTGAGATAACACAACATACTAAATTTTTAATGCTTAACTAAGATTATTTGTCTTACATACATATAATAATAGTATGTATAGATAATTCCTACTCTATCAGTGCCGGCAATTCACGCGGAGCAAGGGTTCTAAATAATTCCTACATCCCTAAATCGCTATCCTAAATGTTCTAATCCTTGCATTCCGCTAAAACTTATATTCTACGAGGTCTGCTGTATATGTATTGACATGACTGACCTGTTAGTCCAGTAGTTAGTAACCCTGACTGCTATGCCGGAGGTCGTGGGTTCGATTCGATTCGTTTGTGTGATGAGCACGATCATTTGTTCTGTGTCTGGGTGTAATTTATTTATAATATGTTTGTATTTAGAAATGTATAAGTATGTTTATCAGCTGTTTAGTACCCATCATAACAAGCTCTTAGCTTAGCTTGGGACTAAATGCCGTTGTGTGAAAAAGTTGTGGAATATTAATAAGTACATATTTATTGGTTCCATTCAGCACAGATACAAACCTCATAGTAGCTACCTAACTAACTCGTATATAGAATCTAGAACAATAATATAATAAGTATTCAACAGAAAATAAATTTATTTTATTTTACATCACTGCTACGAAGTATAAGCTTCCTATTTATTGACTTACATCGATATGCGGAAATATTGATAGAATATATAATAATATGTATAGATACTGTATAGGATAGACAAAGAAGTAGTTTAAAAAAAAGTCTTCTAAGTAGGAAGGTAGGATATTATAGGCTAATTTTTTATATTTTTCCAATAGATTTCAGAAGAGTATAACGTCGCAGTATTCATAACAAATCAAATGACAGCCGATCCCGGAGCAACACTCTCCTTTCAAGTGGACCCTAAGAAACCAATAGGAGGAAACATTCTTGCACATGCGTCCACCACCAGAATATCCTTGAGAAAGGGACGCGGAGAAAACCGAATTGCTAAAATATACGATTCTCCTGACTTGCCGGAAAGTGAAGCTACGTTCGCCATTACAAATGGAGGTGTGGCTGATGCCAAAGATTAAATAAATACGTTATTTATTGTACATCAAAATCTTTTATTTATCGTAGAGCTGGAGAATCACTTCTTTCTTCTATACTAATATTATAAAGTGGAAATGTTTGATTGTTTGTTTGCATTGAATAGGCTCCGAAACTACTGGACCGATTTGATAAATTCTTTCACCGTTGGGAAGCTGCACTATCCTCGGGTGACATAGGCTACTTACTTTTTTTTTTACTTTTTTTTTCCCACGGGAAAGGGACCTACATGGGTGAATCCGCGGGATGTCTGCTAGTATTAAATAAAAAGCTTTAGGATACCGTACTACATTCATTATACAGAATGCATTTTAACCGGTACGAATTAGCACAAGCTGTGTTCTATCTATGAACAAGAACAACTTTCACTACAGGACGAACTCGGAAATCACGAAAAAGAATTAGCTGCTTCAAACTTTAGCTGATTTCTTAATATAAGTACCTACCTACAAATTCATGGGTATATAGGTAGAACTCTGTAAAAAAATATCCCATTATTAAAAATGCATCCTGTAGACTCTACAGGCTGAGGGTTTTAAGGTTACGGTGTTTTGCAGACTGTGTGTAAGTGTATTTGCATACAGCCGGTCGATTCACTAAAAGTCACTCCGTGAAAACTTGAGTGAAGTAAACTGTCAATGCCTAGCATTAGTATGGAATGACAGCTTAATTCGCCCTCACTACTCCTTAATTTTCACGCGGTTAGTGACCAGATTCGCACTGCTGGTCTCCACACCACATGACAGTTGGCTTGACACTACATGACTACACTATAGAGTTTCGGATTATTCTCTTCGACACATACACAACGTCATAGAAAGACAAATCATTAGCGTTACCAAGAAGCCCCTATAAGCATAACTAAAGCTGTTAATCTTGGTCTAATTAAAACACATTAGTTACATTTGATGACTCAGACATTCAAAGATTAAATCAAATTATTAATCATAGTAAACAAAATAAATATCAACGCACTTACCTACTTATTGATAAAAGAATTATAACATCGTCAATGGTATAACATAGGTAAGTAGGTGTGCACTATTCGAATACGTTGCTAATTAACGTTTGATTGATAGATAAAAGGTTAGATGCACGCATGATTCGATATAGGTAGGATAAGCTATCTGAGCTTATCCTACTTACAATAAAACATATGCTGCATTTTACTGATTATGTGCATGTGTATTTGTAATAATCGTATTCCTTACGCTTCCGGGTGGCAACTTGTTAGGCATTAGTTGGGTACAAGTCCTAAATAGTTTGCGCTAATCGATCCCACAAAAAAAACTCATAGGCATCCCTTGAAGGAGTTCTAGGTAGGTATTCAGCATTGATGGCCCAATCAGGATGCAAATTTATAAATACTATAGAATCATCTGTAACCTGTAACACACCTACCGAAAAATAACCCCAATAAATGAAACCGTAATAAAAATAGAATCAAGTAGCTAAGTAACTGAAGAAATGTCATCGACCTATAAATCGGAAGATTGAGATAACTTTTGTAACCCGTGTTCGTCTTCACTCTCCCACTATGCAGTCAAGCGAACCCAAAGTCCAACGCTAACGAAATCGTTTTGTTTTCGTCATTCATAGTGGCGTGATTCAAACGAACCAATTAAGTTTCTTGCCACGATTAGATAAACAGTAACTACCATACTTTCATGATATACGCTTCAAGTTGTTTATTATGACATGTCATAAGTGGAGTTGGACGTAGGTAGGTACCTATTAACTAAATATAATGAGAAATGAGACCAATCATTACTCAATCGTTGTCTTATACCTAATTATAAAATACAAACTAAAAACACATTAGGTATGATTTACCTACCAAGTCATCATCATCATCATCATCATTTCAGCCATAGGAAGTCCACTGCTGGACATAGGCCTCCCCTATAGATCTCCAATAAGACCGGTTGGAAGCGGCTCGCATCCAGCGCGTTCCCGCGGCCTTAATGAGGTCGTCTGTCCACCTTGTGGGTGGACGTCCTACGCTGCGCTTGCCGACAGGTGGCCTCCACTCGAGAACCTTTCGACCCCAACGGTCATCAGTCTTCCGTGCTATGTGCCCTGCCCACTACCACTTCAACCTGCTAATCCGCTGGGCTATGTCGGTAACCTTGGTTCTTCTACGGATCTCCTCATTTCTGATTCGATCTCGTAGAGAGACTCCGAGCATAGCCCTCTCCATAGCTCTTTGAGCTACCTACCAAGTGTTATGGCAAAAGTCTGACTTAACTGTTATCGACGCTTAGGAAGGTAATTTTATTTAACGTTTGGTACGTTGTATTAAATTAATACAGCAGAGCCGGCCTCAGGAATGTTGGTGCCATGTGCAAAGTATTCTTCATCGCCCTTTTTTTTCATTTTGGGCTGACGTGGAGCACATTGCTGCTCGACCCTAGCAAGGGCCTTAAGATTAAGGCGCTATTGTATTCTGTAGCTACACGAATGCATAGACAAATTTTAAAGTGGAAGCGCCAGGATAGCCCACAAAATTCAAATTTTCTTGTGTTTTTTGCTATTTGTCGTTCAGTGTCAGGTTGTATGTTGAACAAAATATAATTTGCGACTGACCGAAAGCGTGTGCTTCTTTAAACCTATTCTTGCCTTCGCAACAAACTTCGCAGTAGGTAATGGCCGCGTATTAGCCCCGGCAGAAATATTTTTAGGAACCGCTCTCTCAGGTTTAGCGCCACATTTCTCATGGGAGCCTTCAGAGACAGGGAGCAAAACATGTTCATAATAATAATATTATTCTACCCCGTCCCGTCGCAATGAACTTTGCTGAACCTTAAGAACACAGGTTTCGCAGAACAAAATACACCAACTCTTGTATTGCTCATAGGTATTCCGTTTGACTATACATACAGATTTATAACAACTTTGTCCTGCTAAGAAAGTAAAAAAAAATGCCTAAAAGCTAAAAGTGACTTTGAAAATATTAACCTTCTTCTTATCTATAGGTACCTACTAATATATAAAAAGAGGAAATGTTGAATTGTTTGTTTGCATTGAATAGGCTCCGAAACTACTGGACCGATTTGGAAAATTAAAATTAATTTAAAAAAAAAAGAACAACTATAAATTGATAAGTTTTGTGGCACTCCTCTTTACGAGACGCTCACCCTTGTACTTCCGGGAAGACAACCTGTCAAATAGGTACCTCATGCGATGCGACCTGTGTTGCGATTTCAGGCTTTTATTAAAAGTGGTTCATAATAATGAGTACAGTTACAAATAGCCCCTTTTCGGCTTTTGTACTTACTAAAAACAATGTTGTAAGAGGCATACCTACTTGGTGGTCAGTTAGATAAACTATTTAGGTAACTCCTCTTTTTCCAATGTGAGCTTGAAAAGCGAGATTTTGATTTGTTTCAAGCTCACAAGATGTGCCATCTGATGCACCACATAGACCATTCACCACTCCTTCCTTCGTTTGTTGACAAAGTTATATGCTCTTCTTTCTCATTTGAAACGCATATGCCAACGCGTTGGGTAAGATCGTCAAAAAAAGTTTTTTCTAAATATTTAAATTTATTCACGAATTACGAACGAATAATTTTCTAAATTGAACTCTCAAAGTTTTTTGTTTACATTGCTGCATTGGAGATAATATCTCAAGCCCTCCCACCCAAAACTGCGCCACATTCACACATTTTCGAGCAGTCAGGGAGATGAAAACAAAAACAAATAACAACAACAAACAACCGTGTAACAAACAGAATTAAGAAATAAAACGTAAGCATTCCACAATACTAATTAATTTAATTAAGACGTTTTTTCATTTTGAATTAACTTCGACTCGGTAAAACAAAAAAAAAGAAAATAATTGATACGCGATTAAGATTTCGTTGCAGGCCGTACTTTTCATGCGACATATTGCTTTAATTTTAAAAATCATCATTATTTTAATTAATTGAGGAAAAATGCGATTTCAATCTGTATAGCGAGAATACCAATCTCGTTTTGACACATGAATGACGTCTCAGGCTGAATGGAAACGTGACAGCTTTATATTTTTTTTATCAGTCTTCTATTCATGATTCTATTCACTTCACTATTCAGTTGTTTCTGAAATCTTTTAAGGGGCGGAGGTGCTGTGAGTTAGGTGATCGGTTTCGTTTTTAATTTAATTACCAAAAATATACTAAAGTAAAAAGTGTTACAACCTGTTTATAGTTTAAATAAAATCAAACTTTGTTATAATGGGTGAAAATAACGAAAATAAAAAAGAAGTTCGTGTGTGGTGCGATGGGTGGTGAGTACATAACACCTATTTTATTTTTACTTCATGTCTTCGGTGCTTAGTAATTGGAAACATTGTATACTATTTGTTTCGTTGCTTACATCTAGTCGCTTTAGTGTTTTTCGCCAGCATTTCTTGATATACTTTCATAAATTGACGCGAATGCGCTGTAGCACTTGTGTGGAATAATCATTGTAAAGCATCCGGCGCGAACGATTTCGGTTCGCAAGCGTTGTGTACACATGCTTTTCTCTTAATAATTTCTCCTTGGGATCACAGTGTGGTATTGATTTCTGTTTCCAGTTATGATATGGTGCATTTCGGTCACGCAAATTCGTTGAGACAAGCAAAAGCGTTGGGTGATGTGTTGATAGTGGGAGTACATACAGATGAAGAAATCTCGAAGCACAAAGGTCCTCCTGTGTTCACACAAGAGGAACGGTACAAAATGGTGCGTGCCATCAAGTGGGTTGACCAGGTGGTGGAAGGTGCCCCGTACGTAACCACACTTGAGACCCTGGACAAGTACCAGTGTGATTTTTGTGTGCATGGAGGTAAATCATTTAACTGTTTTACTGATAACTGGCTATAGTTGCTATAAAAATAATTGCTAGTTGTAGTAAATACTAGCAATATTAAATAGTAAATAAAACTAGCAATCTAAAGTACCAATTATTTTATAGTATGATTGTATACTTTAGATTGCTAGTTTTATTTACTATCAAAACATTCAAACTGGTAAGTAAGTGCATAAAAAATGTTCTAACACTGATTGTGTAAATATATTTTTTTGTTAGCCAGGGGCAAGTATTATTTATTTTATAAACCATCTTCATAATTCATACAAAAAATTCTAATACCTAATTATTGTTCTTCTCATGGTTATGTACCTTGAAAAGAGTTTTTGTCTCACTGTCTCACTAGCTTTTTTTTTTATTTGTAGATTCTCATGAAACTTGTTTTAATTTTTTGTTTGTCATATTTTTACCAGCCATGTGTCTAGAACTGATTAGATAAAATAATAAACCTTAAGTTTCTTATACATAAATAAAAAATATTTCATCATGCACTGTGTTTAATTTTAATGAATTAATTTTTTTACTGTATTTTTTTTTTAAATTAGTCATATCACCATAATATTAACTCTAAAAAAATATTATTCTTCCAGATGATATCACGGTGACTGCTGATGGAATTGATACCTATCATTTGGTGAAAAAGGCTGGCCGTTACAGGTAATGTTAGCTTGATAAGAAACCTTTAAGTAATAAAACTAATTATCCATACAGAATTAAAGAGAAAATTGGCATTTCACACTTTATGACACAATAAATTTTGTATTGTTTATGGTGTTGGCATGCAAAATGCAAAGATAAAAAAATAACATAGGTAACATCCTGCAATCATCATAAGAGGTAGAGATTAGGTTTACCCATATTTCTCTTTTTGAAGGTTGAGTCTAATACCATTGAAAAGGCATAATTTAACTCTAAGGTGTTGTGGCTATCTGACTTATCCAACAAATAAAAAAAAAGTATTTGTCTTCACATTTAGCATTTATACAACTTTTGTTCTATCTTTGAAACACACTATATTCTTTTGTAAAATCAAACCTCTTGTTGTTTACATTCTTTGTATCCTCACTTGATAACAATTTCTATGGTATTCCACTACATCATTGTTTAATAATAGACATACAGTTTTCCCTATCAATATGGTTTGGTTTATTATAAAAATTTCCTTCATCATTTAAAATCATAGGAAATGATGGTATGCACAAAGTTTTCAATGTTAAAAATCATTTTATGTGTGTTCAGTGGGGATCAATAAGTTGGCAACTAGTTTTTTTTTTTGCATGATAATAATTAGAAATTATGAAGTTTTATTCAAGTTCTTCTAACTTATCAGACAGATGTGTTACTGGGGAGTTGGAACAACCACTTCTTCTTTCTAGCAAAAACACTAGAAAAAGGCGAAGGTCGGACTTTTTGGGAGACTGATTTATGTAATTAAGAAGTTCAAAAGGATTCTCACCCTAATTTCACCAAATTAATTTTGAAATCCTTGTAATAGCCGGTTCTCAGTAAAGTAGTCATTTGAATTACCTTCATTAATTTATTTATTTATTTAAAAGGTATGGGGCATCTTCCACAACCTGATAAATCCACTTGATAGCATACACCATTTTGTACCATTCCTCTTCTGTTAGTCAACACTGGAGGATCTTTGTGCTTTGAGATTTCTAAATCCGTTTGTACAGATGCCAGCACATCAAGTTGCCCCAATGTGTCAAATTTCTTTGATCGTTTTTTAACTTTATGTCAAACACAATAAGGTTCATATTCAAATGGGAAAATTTGACACATTGAGGTAACTTGATGTGCTGGCGTCTGTACATAATATTTCCTTGCTGTAATTAATAAATAGTTTAAAACCAATTACAATAATTAAAGGTACAGTTTATTTATATTACACTAAAATCACATAAAAATAATGATATAATTTGTTATCTATAGGTACAATCACTTTTCCTGTACATAATAGAGATTTTTCTTCTATAGCAACTTATTATGTAGACTGTAGTCAAGTCTTATGTTTTTAATCTCAATGTTACAGGGAAGTGCAGAGGACGGCCGGAGTTTCGACCACAGATCTAGTAGGACGCATGCTCCTGCTCACCAGAGAACATTTCAAGTAATTCTTTTCAATTTATTTTTATAATTATACATACTTAATTTTTAATTGAGGAATGACGTAATAAAACACCATTGTGTGTAAAAAGAAGATTAATTGTAAATTTCTTCAATATTTTTAACCTTAGAGCAGTTTAAACTGACTGGTACTTTCTTAATTGTTGCCAAAGGTTGCAATTACGAAGTAGTTCATACCAACAGGAGAATATGTATGCATATAATATGTATTACAATAAAAGGCTGTAAAATAGAATTGGTCTAGGTTCTCTGTTCAGTAGGTCAAACATTTAAAGTTGTATTTAAACCCTTAAACAAGACGAAAGACGAGACTAAAGGCGCAATTACACTTGTTTTTTAGCACCATATAAGATTGTCGATCTCAATTTGAATTCATTACACCCCAAGAAGACACCGGTGTCCGCGCTGTCATTGTCTTTCTATTGTGTCTCTAATTGACACGATTGAAAGGTTAATTCAATTATTATTCATGATTTCGCCTTTGAACGCCTCAGTCATGTATAGATGATAAACCAAAATGTGCCCAGCGCGCCACGCGTCACGACGCTACATGACGGATTTAAATAATTAATTCGTGTTGTCGCCGTGAGCACGTTTTTGCTCTTTTGATGTAACTATCAAACGGTTACTAATAACAATTTTGAATTTGAATATGAATTACCGCAATCTTCTTAGTTAGAACTTACAATGCCTTCTTCTTCTATTCCAGGTGTGTCTTAAGGTGATACATATTCATAGGGTGCCAGTTGCCACTACCTAAATAAATTTGTTATTTTGGGACCATAGAGCATCCCTAATGACAAGAGATCTTAATTAATACAAATAATTAAAATTTAAGTGTTTTTTTGCAACTCAGACCAATAAAAAAGTATAGACAGAGCATTGCGCTCCTAAAAGTGTGGCACGTAATATGAAGACGATTCGCAATATGAAGACGGCCGCTCGGTAGTCTGCCGCTAGCAAGCGAGAGCGCGTGACGTTGTTTTGTTTTAATCATAACTACGAAATTATGCCGCCCCGCATCATAAACTGCTGCAAGAACAATTCCTGTTTCCAAAATAAAGCTTCTGGAATTATTTTTTACAAGAAAGTAACGTTTGTTTAAATAAAATCGTAAAAATATCAGAAATAAATTCTCGGAACACGCCATTGTGTCGGTGTTGCAAGTTAAGAACATTATTTTTTCCCAAAAAATAAGGAAAATCGTAATGTTTTACGGACACTTCACAGCATTTTCTTTATAATTTTACTATTGGACACAGTCAAATATAATCAAACAATAGTATGTTTGATACGATATTTTTAGGTTCCCAGCTTATAAAACGTGGAAAGAAAAATGAATTAAAACTATACGGGACAACAGAAATAATAACGAGTGGCTCCCTTCAAAATTTAGTAGGATCATGACCAAAGAAGTATGGAAATCCGTCTCAAGTTGAAACAAAATAAGTCTTTTTTTTATTATAGACTACGCTTTATATACTATTATATAAAAGTATTCATTTTAACATAAATACCCGAGTTTTAAAGCAAACAAATATGGAGATAATCTACAAATTATGTCTATGCTACTCGCAACTCGTACATAAATATAAGGTTCCATCATGTTGCGAAACAAGAAACTTTACTCAAAAGTTAGGACTCAAAACGTCAGACATAATATAATAAAATGATGACACAACTTAAGGGGCATTAATAATTTCACTTACTCAGAAAGTTAATTATTGTAAATAAACAAAAATATCTTTCATTTCATACAATCAAGATAAACACTATACTACATACATAATAATAAAACTTAACCAAAGTATCTCTCGCACTTGGGAGTCGCAGCGCAACGCTTGCAACATTTTTCTCTAGCACACATGCGCAAATCTGCGATGTCATACACCAAGTTACGCACACAACGCCAAAAGTAGTCCTCACTTTTTAGTCGCGATTGTTCACGACGGCTCCGTCTATACTTTTTTATTGGTCTGAGGTTTGCAATGTTAAAAAACATTTGTTTAACAGTAAACATAGTTATTTTTACATAACAAACAAACACTTTATTTTGAAATATATTTTTGGTACAGACCATAAGCCCATTTTTTTTGTGTCTGATTATGACTGGTCTTTCAGGACGGAATCTCTAAAACGGCTGGACCGATTTTGACAACACTCTTACTGACAGGTAGCTGATGTTTTAAAAGAGTACCTTAGCTTTTTCTTGTATAAAAAGATTAGGGTTCTGCGTAAAAAAATAGTTTCGCTGTAGAAGAAGTCGCGAGTAACAGCTAGTACCTACTAAATATCATGATAATGTGTCAGCTTTAGACAGCGCGTCTAAACTGCTGTTAAATGTCAAATTATATCCATTCTCTATAAAAATGTTGTGTCAAATCAATCCTTTATCACATTCACAGATGCCTAAAACCTTCACCATTTCATCTTTTTTCTAGGTTACACTTAAGGCATATTGATTTCCAGGAGAGGTGACAAAGAGTACTCTGTGGCCCTCGAGCACTCTTCGAACCTCGGCACCGATTCAACTGCTCGATCACCATACACTGGCTGCTCACAGTTCCTGCCTACAACACAGAAAATTATCCAGTTCAGCAGTGGTCTTTCTCCCAAACCCACCGATAAGGTTAGTTGAAAACCTAGTATTGTAAACCGTTGTTTTAAAAGAGTAAGTATGGAGTTTCTTGCTCATTCTTCTCCATACAAAACTATCTTTTGGAAGAGGCAACCATCTAGGAACATTCTCTTATTTTTTTTAACTTTTAGGTGCAGTGCAGACGACAGACTATCCGTGACGCACTTTTTAGTCTGTGAAAATAGAACCTATGCAATTATATGCCGTCTGCGTTCAATTTTAACACACTTTTTGTGGTGTGCAGCGCGGCACGGCGCGGTGCGGTCTGCCCGATTACACGGATTTTTTGTGCGCCGGACTTTTTGGCGCGGCATGCAGACTTTTTGTGAGCCGCAGACTCGATCGCACAAAGTGTGCCGTCTGCGCTGCACCTTAAGTATGACATTCAAAAGTGTCTTATAACAGTCTAATTGGTTTAAGAACTTTATTTCTCAAAAAAAAAATAACTTACATTCACTTGCATGAGAAAAAAACTTATTTCTAATTAGAAAATAGTATGCGACGCGGTGACGCGACGGTTACAGAACAGAGAAAGGTTTAGTTAGTATGTATTTATGTGTCCAATTTCTTTGATAGGTTTTCAACTTTATTCAAAACACAATAAGGTTCATGTTCAATTGGGAAAATTTGACAACTAAGCCGAAGATACCTTAAAATTTTAACTTTATCCTCTAAAATGTGTTTCTTTAAAGATCTTTTGAAAGAATACCAATAAATCAATATTCCACAACTTTTCACACAACGCCATTTAGTCCCAAGCTAAGCTTGAGAGATTGTGTTATGGGTACTAAACAGCTGATAAACATACTTATATATTTCTAAATACATACATATTATAGATAAATTACACCCAGACACAGAACAAATTATCGTGCACAAAACACAAACATTTGTCCTGGGTGGGAATCGAACCCACGGCCTCCGGCATAGCAGTCAGGGTCACTAACTATTAGACCAACAGGCCAGTCAATAAATGGACTTTTGATCTTTCACATTTCGATGCAATTGGTTGTAAAATGCAGAATAGTACGCCTGCCTGTCGTAGTTTGTTCTAGGCGTTCTAATTAAAAATAAATTGAATTTTTAAAAGGAGAATATTTTTTTAAAATTTTTATTATTCCAAAAAGTTTAATAATTTTAATATAAATAATTATTTTAATAACAACTATTTTCTTAAATAATTTGACTTTGACTTTGAAATTGGACCCTTCTTCTTCTTTTCGTATGGTTAGTGAATAATCTGATGATGACTTGGCATCACATGCCAAAAAAAATATCGTCGAGAAAATATCTCTCAGGCATTCCGGTTTCCTCACGATGTTTTCCTTCACCGTTTTTGAAGCAAGTGATAATTCTCCAATACGCTCATGAATCCGAAAAGGCAATCCGCCGGTCACACCTGCACTAGGCTATCTGCTGCTGGCCCTGAAGTATAATCCACACACACCACATTCTAAAACAAATTCATTCTAGTGAAAATAAGATTCATTTTAGAATGACTAGTTTTACTAAAGATGTTACCTACAAAATAATAAGTTGCATAGAGCACTATACTTTGTGTATTGGTATTGCGTTTACAAAATCACTTTCAATTTGGAAAGTAAGGTCGACATTCAGAAACGAGACCTATTTTCTTTTCGATCATCAAGATCATTCCTCACTTTTATATTTTTTTATTTGTACTAAGAGAAGATCTTCTATTTCAAAGTACAAGTAGACATTTAATTTTATTGAGTAACTTGACAGTTGATGGGTTACCAAATTATGACAAAAAAACCGGCCGTGTGCGAGTCGTGCAAACAACAAAAAATCTGGTTTTTTGTATGGGAGCCCCACATAAATTTATTTTATTCTGTTTTTAGTATATTTTATAGAAGTGCATCGTCTGTGTATTTCAAGATTCAACTATCTAGCTATCACGGTTCATGAGATAGCTGTCTGTCTGCCTATTAACGGACAGTGTAGCCTTAGTAATAGAGTCCCGTTTTTACCCTAACACTAACATCATAGTTCACTTTAGAAGTTAATAATATAATGTAAATGTAATAATATTAAAGGAAGCTTTACGTCAATTACAGGTTGTCTACGTCGCCGGCGCTTTCGACCTGTTCCACGTAGGTCACCTGGACTTCCTAGAGGCGGCGCACAAGCAAGGCGACTTCCTCATCGTGGGCCTACACACCGACCTTGAAGTAAACCGCTACAAGGGATCCAACTACCCCATCATGAACTTACATGAACGTGTCCTCTCAGTGCTTGCTTGCAAGGTAATTCAATTAAATCGTGCAAAACATAATCTGCGTATAATATGCTGTATGTATATGTGTAATGCTCGGACGCTAAGGGTCAGCGCAGACAGAGAGGAGCGCAGCCGAGAGGATTTTATTAAGGCACTCGAAAATAATCTTTAAAGTAATTGAAATTAAGTGCAAGTCGCGCTATACAAAATTTACATTCTAACGTAGAAATGCAAAATTTTGTCTGCGCTGACCCTAATAAATCTTACTGTGTTAAGTGGTAACCTGCACAAACATCGAACATTAATTTCCTGAACCGGGTATGCACCGTGAAGTCAATCCAAAAGTTGTCTGTAAGAGATCGCGTTTAGCGATAAGGCCGCCTATTGCAACACCCTATGTAGCTTTTAAAGTAATTATTTGTATGCATTTAGGGTGTGCAATGAAGTGTTTTATTTTTATATGTGTAAACTGTTTATACCACATCCGTGCACACAGTGCTTGATAATATGTGTGCATTAAGCCCGTAAAGCATCATTTCCGTAGAAAAAATACGATAATCAAACTTATTGGTTTGATAACCGTTGAGAAGCAGATAGCATCTTTTCTTTATTAACTAATAATAACTTTATTTAATGTTTTGTTTTTCATTATATAAATGGCCTTTCAGTCGATAACAGTCTTGTGATTGCGGTTTTAGTTACTAGAAAAACATAGATTATGACTTCAATCTTATTGATCTTGTCTTAAAACAATATGATAGTAGATATCTACGAGATACCCCGATTTTAGACCTTGACCAATTGAGATAAAATATAAGGTCATAGTAATCTGGTATTTGCGCCAAATTTGACGTCACTTAGAAGATTACCTACATATCTTGCGTACGTTACTTGATGGCACGATTAGCGCAGTGGCTGAGCGATAGGCTGCTACGTTACGTGTCGGGGGTTTAATTTTCGCACGGAACAATATTTGTATGGCCTACAAGTAGTTATTCCAGGGGGTCGAGTCTGCTATTGCAATCGTGTCTCAATGACCGGTCAATGATCGATTTTTGACGTATAACGTCAAACTTATGACACTTTTCCCATACAAAAACTGTCAAAGTTGTCAAATATTCGATCAATGACCGGTCATTGAGACACAATTGCAATAGCAGACTCGAGCCCCAGGTCTGACTGCTTGTGCAAGTGAGTTTATATCTGTAAACGCGTAAGAAACTCCTAGTGTGGAGCAATGTATTTTTTTTGTAAAGGATAAATAAAATGATTTAGCTTCCATAAACTAGACACATGATTTCTTATAGAAAAACTTTAACAACATCAAACAATGTTTACCACTTTCAAGATAGTTTGAGTCATCGAAAATTCGATTTAATTTATTATTTATTTATTTTATTAAATTATTATTATTATACTTGTACAAAAATATTATTTCATAAACAAGTACCATCACTTGTTTATGAAATAATATAACATCACAGCAGGCCTGTAATCCCCAAAGAGTAGAGCTTATTGCCATCATTATTATTATCAATCAGGATACAAGCCAGACTCTGTAAAACTATGCCCGACCCGGGAATCGAACTCGAGACATCATGTTCAGTAAAAGCGCGACCATTAGACTAACGAGGCAGTCTGTTTCTTAAGTTCTATTTAAATGTACTTTTCATGAGGTTATTTCGGTCAATAGCTAGAGCTTGAGGCTTACAAGCTTTTCTTTTTTGGTTTTTCGTTATTTTTTGATTAAGTACGTAAAAAAAGAAAAAATATGTGTCGAATATTTTTTAGTAATCTAGATGAGGGACTAAAAGCTAAAATTTTGTCAACTAGCCTATTATGAGTATACTTTCAGTACGTCCACGAAGTCGTGATCGGAGCTCCGTACAACGTCACAGCTGAACTTATGGACCATTTCCGAGTAAAGGTGGTGTGCCACGGCCTCACCATGATAGCTCCCGACTCTGACAGCACTGACCCCTATAAAGTGCCCAAACAACGCGGCTGCTTCAAGGTAAATACTTTACTCTGTTGATCATTTTAACTTTATTTCTTTACCATGTAATTCAATTCACTTCTTTTACGCACCTTTGACTTTTTGGATCAATGGGCCTATTTATAATTAACACATACATTTTCTATCTGGCTGGTTTTTTGACCGTTTTTAAAGCAATTAAAAAGGGTGAAGAAAACCAGCCAGAGAGATATTTCTCGACGGCATGTGAAGCCAAGTTAGCGACCCATGGGTGGTATTAAATCTCTGACACCAGTTTTAGTCACTAACTTCACGAAAAGTAAAAAAGAGCGCGTAAATGCTGTTTTATGTTAGAGTTCTAAAAATAATTATATGGTCTTCTCCGGCCAAGTAGTCGGGAACGAATTCTTATACCAGATGTACTCTGCCTATATTCCAGGGCCCACGGTGTGACAATGCTGGTCCATGTGTCCTCCTTGCCTGAATTATTATCCCGCTATATTCACTATATTTTTTTTTTACAGATTCTCAATTCTGGCAACACCATGACAACAGACGACATTGTGCAACGAATAATACGTCATCGACTTGAATTCGAGGTACGGAATACACGCAAAGAACAAAAAGAGTTGGCCATCACAAAAAGTTTGAAAAAAGAACAACATGTAAAACAAAATGGCAACTGCGAAGTTGTGAATAGTAGCTAAAACAATAGGAGCTGTGAATTTTAATATATTTACCAAATATATGCGTTAGATTGTGCTATTTAGGTGTAGATTTAAAGAGTAAACCGTTTCACTATTGATAAAGCAAAGCCCCCTTTTACTGATACTGAGACTTTGTTTTAAGATGGGGCAATAAATCCTCAATGTTAAAAAATAAATTATTTCAATAGTTGTTCAGCTTCTTCTAATTTTTAATCCTCCTTTGCTTCCACGGATACATGTTGTGTCATTGTGTGTGCCTCATAAAACTTTAAAACTATGTATTTACTTTTCTATACTTTCCGAGGTATTCTTACTGTGTAAATACTTAAAATTACGGTTCAGATAATAGTTTTTAATGAAATTCCAGTTTTTGCCCGCCTATTAATTACAACATACATAATATTATTATTATATTATAGTATATTTATAGGTTGTATCAAACGTATAATAAATATTGTAGCTAACCGAGATAATAATTTAATAATATATACTATTCAATAGAAATTAAAGTACAGTGAAACATCGATGTTTAAAATCTTTTGCGCTTCTGTAGTTTCTTGGGCGTCTTTAATCTATAAAACATCGATGGAGTGTACATGACATAGTATAATTTAATAGTCACACTATATTTAACTTATTATATTATTAAAATATTACAGCTTGGCAAAAAAAGTTTAGAGATCGGATTTTTTCTCCTGTTGACATGATTTAAACATTCATTTGAAGAGATTCTTCGAATGTCTTGCGAAATCGGTGGCTCTCGTGAGTCGTGGGGTATAAATAACAAACATATGAAATCATGTTACCTCAATATAAGAGACCAAGATAATCAATGTTAAGAACCATTTTAGGGGTTGTACTATAAATCGAGGTTTATACATATTATAAAACCCTTATTATTTTCTATTCTTTTTTTGCCTAATAGTAAATAAATGCATTTTTAAAGTTATGTCTTAAATTACTTTAATGAATTAATCTCTATTTATTTATTTCTATACTTATGATACAATGCAATGCGCAATAATCGTGCAATCGATATACTTATCGATTATTTAATTATGTTATCATTTTAAGATTTTGTGGCTTTGTTCAAAGTTGTTTTACAATTCATTCATTGTTATTATGGTATGATATTAATTATAATTTGACGTTGTGTACAAATTGTTTTTGTTGAAATGTTTTATTTCTGTTACTAAATGTAATTTACATCTTTAGACGCAGTTTTTATAAAGTCTATTAAAATATATCATGAAAACAAAGTTCGTTGAAATTGGCGCAATAATTTTGTAGACCTATGTGGATAAAAATTTAAATGTTCTATTTCAATAAAATTGTATCAAGATAATTTTGCGTTTTTGTTCCTTTCAAAACACACAAATGCGCACGCTGTTGCAACAAAACGTTAGTGCAAGTTACTTATAGGTGCAGCGCAGACGGCAAACTTTTTATGCGATCGAGTCTGCGGCGCACAAATAGTCTGCATGGCGCGCAAAAAATCCGTCGCGGATTTTTCACAGACTCAACGCACACGACGCACATCTTCGATCATTCTGTCGGCAGAGCTGTAGGGACGTAGACGCTATGGAAATCGTGCAGAGATCGCGAAGTATTATTTTGTACACGAAGTACAGAAAAAGAAGAAGGTATAGAGAATTTTGGGTACATCCTATACTTTCGGAAAGAAGGGACAGTTCCATACTAAACATTCAATTCTGAAACAACATCCGGATTTTTTTTTATATTTTATAAAATGTCTGTTACTACATTTGATGAGTCGATATTTATTTTAAGACCTGCTTTGACTCATTCAGAAACAACAATGAGGAGGTGCATTGGTCCAGAAGAAAGGCTGTTGTTTTTTCTTTAGACGTCATACATGTCCAAACAGGAGCGGAATAAACATTACAGCACACTTCTTCCCACATTTTTCTTTTTAAATGTCTATAATGATATTCTACCTTAGAAGTATCATAAATTGCTGGTCTGTTTAGTATTTCTTGAATTAACATCGTTACATCGACCTCTGGCGCCATGATAATAGATCGAGTGCGTTACGTCCACCCCTAGCAAATCCAGATTGCCGACTTAAGTGTGCGCCGTCTGCGTTAGCGCGCGTTGAAGCAAACGTTCAATTTTTTTCACACACTTTTTGTGCCGAGCGGCGCCGTGCGGTCACAGAGTACATTATACTATGGTGCGGTCTGCCCGAATTACACGGATTTTTGTGCGCCGGACTTTTTGCGCGTCGTGTGCGTTACTGCATAGGTTCTATTTTCACAGACTAAAAAGTGCGTCACGGATAGTCTGTCGTCTGCGCTGCACCCTTAGACTAGAGCTAGAGGTATATTATCTAAGGCCGCACCCTTATTATACTCTTTGCCGCACCCTATACTGATGAATCTGTTAATGCAAAAAAAAAAAAACGGTCAGGTGGGAAAATAAAATAATAAGACATGTTAAAAAGTTTTCTTTCATCATGTAAATTTAATCAGGTTCAAGGAGAAATGTTTTTCTAATCGATCTGTAGAAAAGCAGTCTGGGAATTAGGAATAAAAATATTTAAAAAAAAAGTGTATGTGCTTACACTAAGTTATGTTCTTCTTTGGCATATCAAGATACAAAAAATTGTAAAAATCTTTCTGAAAATTTAATCTCACGTGTAACCTAATAGATTAACGTTTGTAGAAAAAACGACAATAATAGAAAAAAACTAAAAAGTTCACTATACCGGTAGCTAACTTCGGGGTGTCAGATTACCTATCGTGACGGTTTGCGCGCGCATCGTACTGAAAGTACTCTCACCATTTTTTTCCCTAACGCGCCAAAATAAGCATAACTTCAAAAATGTTGAATGTAATAGACAGAAATTGATTAAGGTATTCGTCACGAAGAAAATGGTATCATTACATATTAAGTTCATTTCAAAGAGAGCGGCAACCGGCGGCAACGATGATAAAATCTTGAATCTTACGTGACAGCAGGAATAAGAAAAATTAAGCGAAAGCGGAGATAGTGAAGTGGTCCACTATCTTCGCTTTCGCTTAATTTTTCTTGTCTCTGCTGACCCGTAACAGTGTATAAAACTAGTAATCACAATATTTCGGCTTTGTAGTTAGTTGCACATGATTACAATGGTGAAAAACGGTGGGAACATCTAGTTATAAGTGAACCATACTCACGAAGTAGGTCTTCAATCAAAATTGTTTACAATAAAATTACCTAAAAAGTCATAAGCAGACTTTAAGCCATTGAAAACAAACATGAGTAAATCAAACAGGAACTCCATTTAAACACAAAGATTTAAGATCAGGTACCAAAAATTCAAAATTACAAACTATTTTTAGGCGCGAAGCTGCACCCAACACGAAACCGTGAATTTGGTCATCATGTTGATCGCTGTGCATGGTATAATTTATAATTACTTGAGTGAGCACTAGCCCGGCTGTTCCATTCTATTTAAAAATTAAGCATTTACTTAAGGAGACGACAAAGCTGGGTAAACCCTTAGACTATAGGTATATTATCTAAGGGTAAACCCCTCTGCCAAAGTACAGACGTCAGCACATCAAGTTACCCCAATGTGTCAAATTTTCCCAATTGAATATGGAATATTGTATATTCCCATTTGGCCATAAATATGACCATGTTAGGGAGGTACTACCAGAGGCATTGCAATGTTTTATTTTCAAATCCCCGACATCAAAATTTCTCCGAGTATGGCGCTGGATTTACAGACGACTGTGGGCTGGTGTGTACGCAGCATTAGCACAGATTGAATTAATAATAAATTATTATTGTTATTATTTATTATTAATTCAATCTATTTAGGTCCTTTTACACATTAATACATTTATAAACTGATAAATACTTAGTCGTACCAAGTTTTTTATAACAAAATAGCTTATAAACTTATAATTGTAAAAACAAGTTTTATTAACACATATCTCTAAATATCTAACAAAAAGGTGCGGTGGAACTGACATTATCTTGTGGCGACCTACCTGAGCTAGGTTAATAAAAATCTGTGTTTCAGGCCATCCCCAGACTAAGCGAACAGTTGACTACAGTTAATACGATATTGAAATATTACATTTACACACTGCTTAAGCAAATACAATATAAACAAAAAATACCTTAATAATAATGTCTACAGAGTTATTGAAGTAGGTACTTCTAGAACTTACCTTCTAGGCTACCTTTAAGATAGCTCTTTGAGCGCGTTCTAGATGGATTAAAATTGATTTGGCACCACCTCCCCATGAACTTATGCAGTAGTTAAGAACAGATGATGGTAGGTAAGAATTGATGTCAGATTGATTGTCTAAGTTGACCCTTATGTCAACTCTTTTTTAAGTATTGCTACTATATGTGCTAAAAGACAAGTATTCGTATTTATAAATACTTTCAAAAAGGAGTGTGGCATGGCAACATTCTTCAAAAATTCAAAATGGCAGGAACTAGTAGAAATATCGTTTCTGTTTGTGAAATAGTAAATCTTTGTGACGTGGTGTAACGGAATTAAAGTGATTGAGGATTGAATATTTGAACTAGTTCATTTTAGGTTTTGGATTTCATTGAAGACAGCAATATTTTCATCACAAGGTAAGTTTTCTGCGTAGCCGCCCACAGTAGCACTCAATCTGTTTCGTTTTAGTCTATTTCTAGTTATTATTGCGATGTCACATTGTATTATGTGTTTTTTATTATTAGTGTACAGGGTAAACATTCCTTTTGTTGATTAGAAAATGTGACATCCGTCCAAGGATAGTCGTGATAACACATTGCAAACAGTCCAATTGTTATAGATTGTTGTTCTGTAACCAGACACTACGCATTTGTAAGTTATTATTAACTTGTGGTTCCATCGGTTGTTAACAGAATTAAAAGGTTATATTGGAAGGTACACTTAAATAATATTTTCCATCCTGCAAAACTTGATATTATAGTTAACATAAGTATGAATTACCTACATGTCATGTGCGCCGGCAAAACTACGATCATCTGACTATCTAATTGGATCATAATTCGTGTTAATTTAACTCTTACTTTTACCCAAAACAGATACTGGTTAAGTAGCTCCCCAGCAAGGTCGAAAACACCATTTAAAAGTAAACTGTATGAAGTAATTTCACATAATGTATGATACTAAAATCCATAGGTAATTATAAAAAAAAATATTGTACTAGCCTTCTTTTTTGTATTGAATACCCACAGTATTCAATATTTTGTATTGATCTACAAAACCAATCTCACAAGTATGTAATCAAACAAGAAAAATGTAAGTATTCTTTTAGTTTGTGATTTATGTATTTGCTCGCTATATAATGGCATTTGCCAAGTATTTAAAGAGATAATTTTATTGAAAAAATGTAAGTCAAGAATACTTAATTATCTATTCTATTCCTTGGTCAGTTATGACTGTCTGCACTAACTAATCACTAACAAGATCTACCTTGATTTCTTCAGACGGAAAGCTTGCAAGCAACAAGGCAGCTTTTGGTAGTGCCAGAATATGGGTTTACTTCAGACACAATATTATCTTTACTGTGTATACTAGATGTAAGGGACGTTGACACAGCTAAAACCATGAATTCTTTATATTCTAAACCTTCCTGCTCCAAGCATTGCTCTGCTCCACTCAATTCCAAGCTTTATCTTTTAATTTTTGAGGATAAATCACATGAGGTAAAACATTAATTTTTTTTAGACATCAGTAAAAAAACGAATAAAAAAAATTGACGAGGGGGCTGTCCAGAATCGTCTACAGAACTCATGGTGTCCCGATATGCCTCTGTTGGAAATTTTAGCACTTCTCTTAGATAAAATTGTAGAAGTATGGCTCTCCAATGAGCATCATGCACCAGTCCAGGGTCTGCCCTCCCCTGGGTACTTCCATGGACAACAGTGACAGCAGTTTTGATTCCGAAGATGATCAAGAGCTTGGATCAGACATGTCAGGTGTAGAAACATCTACAAAATAATGATTCCATGAAATAATAATTTCCTCAACTTATTGTTGAGGAAATTATGTTTTCAGAGAAAACAAAACAGAACAAGAAAAAAAAATGTTTATTGGCATAAGAACACAAAATACCTGAATACTAATAACACTATACAATGCCAAGAGGGCTATACTAAGAAGAGAAGAAGAGGGCATACTCTGGGACGATGCAACACTAGGTGTATTAAGATTAAAGATTAAAGACACCGGGCTGGTATCCGCAACTCCACGTCAAAGCGCGTATTTTGCGTATGGGCTATTATAATCTACCACGCGGGCCCAGTGCGAATTGGTAGATGTCACATGTCTTCGAATTTTTGGTTCTAGGACATGCCGGTTTCCTCACGATGTTTTCCTTCACCGTTTTTGAGAGCAGTGGTGATGAAATAAATTACACAAAGTAATGCCGCCTACCTGGGTTTGAACCCACGACTTACTGTTCGTAAGTCGGGGCCGCCAGCACTGGGCCACCGCTGCTCTCTAGGTGTATTATAGGTACCACAAGATCCAAAACAAAATTATATGTATTATTTAATGAACTGGTATTATCTGTAAATGTTATAAGAGGTGAAGTACATCACTCATTATGGTATAATTTCCTACAGTGATAATGTATAGGTACACTATATTAATGGGACCATAGTTTTATTGGTTAAAGTTACTCAAATTATTTAAATCCGAAATTTTCCTTATCATAATGAGGAAATATTTTTTTTTTTTTGACCCAAACATGCCATTGTTAATAGTTTAATACTTTCCTTATCAATTCATAAGAGTCATGTTGTCTGTTTCACCTTTCTTATAAATATATTATGACATTTGAGGTGGTTGTAGTCTTGAAGCATTGCTTGGTAATTTTCAAGTATTAGATGATTGCTTTCAATGCTAATGACATAGTTGTGCCTTGCTATCACAGCTATCTAGATGTATATCAAGTAGTTTGTGAAAATTCCTGTTTTTGCTAATTTGGCATAACTTTTGATGACCATGATTGTCATCAAGAGTAAACTTGGTGGCCCAGCAATTTTTTTTTTCTAACCAAAAAATCAACCTACTACTTTTACTACAATACTTTTACAAATGGTTTGTCCAAAATTATTTTATAAATCGTCTTGGTTTATGTAAATAAGTTATCAAAGAATAAAAACGAAAACTTTGAACATTCTTTTTAAATACCTTATAATAATAATCCTTGAGCTATCTGGTAAGGACGAACCAAGCTGTAAGTAAATAAATGCAGTAGACATTGCAAGTGAGCGTAGGCTTAGGCGGGATTCGCCGCACAGCCTGTGATGCGCAGGCGCCGCTCGCCTCGGGCAGTTCGAGCCATGAGTCACAGCCGCCCAAAATAACTTGGGAATGGGCGCCGCCTACCGCCCGGGGCGGGCAGCTCTGGTCGGGCTCAGTGGCAGCTGCGACGCCGCCGCATCTAGAGAGCGGTCGAGGTGGAGCGCGCGAGCCTCGTATTGACACACGGGTGGTGGCGGCGCCGGCGCGGGATGCGCCGCCATGCCGGTACGACACCGCGAACTCGGCGACGAGCTCGCACCCCCGGAGCCCAAGCGCTGCAGGCACTGCGACGGTACGATCACATACATTGCATGCAGCGCAGGACTCTCACCAAAACATTGCACCAAACTTATCTAACACTCGGTATCTTAACCTAATTGTTAACTAATAACACGTTATCGGCTTTACTTCGAAACTATCAAGGAATTTCATTTGATTACTATTGATTATATTTGTAGCACGTGTAAATAACTCCATGGCTATCATAAAGACTTAAGTTGGTGCTTTTCTGTTAGAATAAATTTTCCTACAGAATTAAGGATAAATAATACACAGTGCTGTGTTTACTGAAATTGATAAACGTTTCATTAATATGCATCTGAATCAGTAACCCACTTACATTAAAACATAAATGCATTGTGTGTTCAAGTTAATTTGTTGTTTTGCACTCTAAGGATATATATACTTAACAGTGCAAGTTAGTTACGCTTATTATGGCTAAATACTGATCTCTATCTGAAACTGACTTATCAATTGATAAGAGTTTGTCAATTTGATTATAAGCAAACATACTCTTAATTAATCACAGTTTAGTCCTGTTAACAGAGAATAAGGAATTTAAGAAAGATTTTATGCTAAGCATTTTACTGAGTACTTACCAAGGCTAATTATTTATATCTAAGTTAGTTATTAGAAGCGTTTTTATGAGATACTAATTGGATCGTAATCATTTCCCGTCGGCATCGTGCGATAAAGCTACTTCTTCGATGCTTCCGAATTCATGTTTTATGAAATGTATGGAAATAATTAAACAATTCAATAGATAATTAAATAGTTCTGTTAATTTTCTTTGTAAAATAATCTAAAAAAAAAACAAAAATAAATAGGCTATAAGTGCATTGCTTGAGATTTCAAATTATACCATGTTCATAATAGTCCGATTAAGGTTTAAAGAGAACGAACAATTTGAAAAGACGCCTTATTTAATTGTAAAATAAAACCAAAAAAACTAAAGATTATCTTTTCTGTAGGTTTTTGTTTAAATTGGAATTGTAACAAGACAGTCTGTGAGTTCCCTTAGAAAACAAAAATAAGTAGATATTACAACTTGAAAGAACTTAGCCCAAATGTAGATGGGCACAGAGACTTGCATCTCTGTGCCCATCTGGATCTCATTGTTTACACCGAAGCGCATTATAACACGTGCTAAAAGAAATTATGAAACGAACTTGCGAATTCGGTTAATGGTTGAGTTGCAGGAAAATTATCTTTAGCCCGCCCTTAGTCACTGGAGTAAGTAATATGTGTCACGCAGTCGGGAATGGAAAGAGCGTATAAATAGGTGTTCAGACTCCACTACGAGTGGGCCACATTCCCCACCTTATGTAACAGAAAGCTCGTAAACAAATGCGTATTCTGACTTACCTTCACATGCTGCGGTATGCTCGCACATTGCGCATTTTGTTGTAGGGTTCGCAAATCGCAGACGTATCGTCGGCGCACCTTACCACCGCACTTATGTTTCGCGTTCAACCTGGCGTTTATCATGTCGATGACCCTACCAAGTATGATTCATTCATCGTTGTTTTTTCCTTATACAACGGAAATTATTATTTCAAACTTATAATTAGAGGCACTGCACTGGAGAAGCAAACCCAGACTTCTTTTTTAACTTCGAGACTTACTCTAAACAGAACTTTGATGTAACGTTGGTCAAGTTGTATTTAGAGCTACAAGTGCACAATATGCAATTTGACAGTGTTCGATTTGAAATCGCGTCGTATTGCGACGGTGTGTTGTGACTGAGCCGGTGTTGTGACAGGTGCTGCGTCACTCAACGACGGGATCTGGCGAGACTTGCACGTCGATTAATTAGTATCGCCTGTCGAGACCACAGCCGCAGACCGAGACTGCTCAAATGAAATCATCGGTCATCATTATGATCTCGCCAAAATACATAGTTGCATATTTTGGCCAATTATCTTTATAAACATGAAATGGGAACAGTTATGAGCTGCCGAAACAGATCTGTATGGAATCTTCAAGCCTTTAATGCCTTTGGCTTAGTAAGGAATGCGTTGAGATTTTTGCTGTCATTTAGAAGACTGGTCGTTGTGCCGGCACAACGACCGATTCAATCCATAATTGAAAATCAGAATTTAGGAGCCACCCAATGTCTCTAGACTCCGGCGTAAGCTCCGAAAAAAAAATCAGTTTATGTCCCACTATTATCAGAAGAGTAGAATCATTCATAACTATCGTTTTTCACGTAGTACTATGAGGCTAGTGGTCATTGCCAAGCTGTCACTTCTCTCTCGCAGCTTTACGATCAAACTGGCTCGGGATACTGGCGGCTCTCGCTTTATTAATTTGTAATTTTTATGAGACGGAAAATTAGGTTCACACCGTAAATTCGACAATACTTAATTATTTTCTGTTGGCAGATTCTATGACATCATCTAATTGAAGTAATGGCCAGAAGGGAATAATCCGAATAATATTAAATTAATTGACCAGCTAACGTATTATATTAAAGTACGTTCAATTAATAATTTATATTATGACATTAGTAATCATGCCAAGGAAATAATTACAAATATTTGTCAATGATTAAAATTGAAATAAAGAGTTTCGCCAAGTTAATAAGCCGGTCTAGAGCAGGCCCTGAAAGCATTCTGGGCTGTTTAGAAATAGTAGTACTTTCATGTTTTGGCCACTGTGTTCCAACCATGTTCCTTTATGTGTCCCCACTGCTGGTCCAACTCGTCCCATTTTCGGTTCATACCTCTATCTTCTGCGATTTTCCGAATCCAAAGAGACCTAAATAAGTTCAAATATACATTATTCCGGCCAAGTACAAATGTGACTTTTTCAATTCATATGTACTTTCTAAGTTTATCTTAGACATCATTGACATCGGTGAAGGATAAACATCGTGAGGAAACCTGGACTTATAGTTAATATAAGTTTGAAATCGCCAATCCGCCTTGAGCAAGCGTGGTGATCAATGCTCGAGCCTTCTCTGTATGAGAAGAGGCCTTTGCTCTGCAATAAGACAGTAACAGGCTGGTATTTTTATATACGTTATTTTGTGGTCCTGTTAAAGATGCGCAAGGCTAAGGATAACAGTTGTGCAGACTTGTTACTTTCTGTAATAGACAGATAGGTTGGCATTTTGGCAACCTATTACTACATACTGCTACTGCATTCCTGCCAGAGCAAAAGCTTTGTATATATTTCACTGATTGGAACTAGACATCTGATTAACTTGTCACGGACCAGAGCATACCCTTGTAGTTGTAAGACTGTATACTTTCTATTAAGTATCATTTATTTTTCTATTTTCATAATTTTTAAAGCTATGTATGAACTGAAAGTCTTTTGAGGATAATTTAGTGACACTAATTGTCCCGCCGCCGCGCGCCGCCGTCACCCTATATTTTCCTTAGTTACTAAGTTACAAGGCAGTCCGAATTCTTTTTACCTATGGATAGTCCATTAGTCATAATCTGTTTAGTAAATCCTGCTAGTCAAAAAGTAAAAAATAAGTCGAATCATTTATTTCTATGACCGTTAAAAGGCACTTCAAAGTTAAACAAATATGAAAATGATTCCAAAAGGTAGTTTTCTATGGAGAAGAAAGGGCAAGAAAATCCATACTTCTCTTTTAAAATAGGTTTACAATACTTTGTATACATTAATCAGATTATTACTTGTTTGGTTAACATGTTTACCATTTCCAAAAATAACAAATATAATAATCAATAATCAATTGACATTCAAGATCCGCCAAGATCCATTCAAGAGAACCTAAACATAGTAACATTTATTCAAACTTAGGTTTTGTACACGAAAAAATATTCCAAGAAGTTTCTTTAAATCCATGCGTGATGCATGCATTCTGATTTTTGTTTATCTCTGCTGCTAACCTATATACGTTCACGTTGGAAGGTTCACGAAAATAGTTATATTTCGTCAACACATCATCAGTTTAGGAATTTTATTTTGCGTCATCCTTTGGCAGTACTTTGGCGAAAATGTAAAATAAGGGTATGTACAGACTACAGGTTTTCTTTACTTTGCAGACATGTCTAACGTAATCCTCGCTCGTCATCACTATACAAAGGCCATTGATTGACAGCTGTCATCTTGCGTGATTGTGATAAGTGTTAACCGATGCTTTGAAGCTAATCGCAAATAGTGTGAACTGGTTACAGTATCTCATTTGAAATTCTTTAGGCGCCGATTCCGACTCAATTATGAGTTTATTCCATCATGTGTTTTAGGCAGAAACCCGTTGTTTGTGCTAGTTTCCATCTCACCCTCTTTTAGCACCTATCGAAAGATCCGTATGATAGTATCAGTGGTCTGTCCGTGTGATAGTATACCTCGGGGTCGACGTCGCAACATAATTGTTTTCGCATAGTAGGGCGGTTACGCGCCCAGCTCCCACGTACGGCGGCGACGGCGCCCGCCCAACGCATGCCAGCGCAAATATTTGAACAAGACAAGTATTTGCGTTATATCACCGTGGGATTTTTATTTACCTTATTAAACTCATTTAGTGTTGTTTAATAAATACATTTGTTGTATATTGTTAAATTGATAATTGTGATCTGGGAAATTTTGACTAACTTTTGTTTTGCTGTTCGCCCTGAGTGCCTAATATTAAACTTTTCTTTACAGTTTCTGGCGTCTGGTGTGACCAAAAGATATTTCTTCCGTTATCTTAAAACACTGAATATTTAGGTTGCCTCTTTCGCTGTTGTTCATCCACCTAATTTTATGCTCTAGTCATCTTACGACGCCCACGAAAAAGGGTGTACTATAATTAGTTGGAAACCTACGACAATCCATTATGAGTGTATCGTGAGAAATAGGGTTTCAGTCACTAGAGCAAAAGCTATGGTATTTTCTTTTTTTGTTGGTTGTACCTACACACCTATTTGATTTCGTTAATCAGTGCTCAAGACTTTAGTGCCAATTGTTGACGACGCATCGGAAGATCAATTGGTGTTGCATAGCAGGTATTTAAGGCGGTAACCGTGTATAAAAGTAGACTGTTGGCTGGTTTGTCAGCCTAACACAAACTTGTAAAAGCAATGAAATCATGTTATACTTTTCCAGAAAACGAATACGCTACCAAATTCTTCATTTGTGTATTTTATTAGCTTCATTACGTATTCTTGGCTTATTCGTGTTTTGGCTGTTGAAAATAACTGCGTTATACCGTCACGGCGGACTAATCGTATTTTTTTATAGTTTGCTTTCATGGCGTCATGCTTCGTTGTTTTTCACGAAAAATAGTACAGTGACTATGACTAGCTGACTACGTTTTTGCCGTCTTCGATGATGGCCTTTAAATAAAAGTGAATTTCCATCCAAGAAATGAGTCTATTTATGCAACAAGCGTCGGCGTCCCGACTGTAGTGTTATAGGTCGTGCGTACCGCACATAGGAACGGAATGTTTGGTTTGAGGAGTCGCAAACAAACTCATAATTATTCCAAGAACAGTAGCTCGTACACAATGTATGGTTTAAACGGCATTATCTCTGACTCAAGCTGCTTAAATTGCATTATGTGGCAGTTGTTGTTGCACAGTCTTTACTGTGATTGTATGCACCATACAATAACACGGTAACGTTGGAGAATTGAGTATGAGATTAATTTTGAGTACGTCATGTCAGTACTCGATGGTACTTTATACTTTAACGCCTTGTTTAGTTAGTAAGTGTTACAATTGTGCAAACAATGTTGTTCTTACTTTGTATTTTTGTGGTGCCAGGTATTTTTATTTATGTAAAACAGTCTAACTACCCACATATCCATCATCAGGTTAAAATCCTACGCAAGTTTTAGAGTAAACTGTAAGAAAATGGGTTAGCGTTGTTCCGACTTGGTTCTATGCTTTACATGCCAAAATGTACACAAGTTAAGAAAAATAAATTTCGAAAAAATCCTGAAATATTTAAATTTTGTGAGTTTTACAAATTATAGTTGTTATTGTCTGTTAGATGTCTGTTGATGCGGATCTTGTCATGTTTGATTGTTTTGTGTGTTGTCAGAGGCAGTACTTATTCGACAGTTTATGGGTGGCAGTTAAATATACCCGTCTCGGTTTGTCGTCACAAATAGAATTTTGGCACTGACTGTCTGTAGTTGTGTAATTCATGTATAAACCACTTGTTCAATCCAAACTATTTATTCACATTAAAACGTAACAAGTATGACGTGTAATAAATATTTGGAATGCTTTTAATTAATGTGGACAATTAATAAACAGAACAGCTATTGATACTATAATACTGTCCTCACCTGGCCATTGTAAATGTACAGGAAATGTTACAGTAATGTTTAAATAATTATCTTCGAGCAAACAAGCTGCGTTCTGTAAGTAAAGATAAAGATACCGGGCTGGTATCCGCAGCTCCACGTCAAAGCGCTTATTTTGCGTTCTGTAGGTATCTCATGCAGTGGACGTGGATTGATATATTTTGCCCTATATCGATGTTGTCCGTCGCCACTGTTATTTTCCATAGCATATGTATTATTGACGATGGCTCAGTAATTAGCCGGCACGTCCTCGTTCTAAATCGCCACCTTGACCTCGTTGTGTTACTTTACGATGTACTATCTTGTTTTATACTTTTCTTTTTGAAAAACACATAAAACGGCAGGTGGAAGTTCTGCTGACAAATAATTGAATTATTTCCCAAATCATGTTTTGGTTGTTATTTATTGTCGATTCCAATGTTATGGTGTAATCGTGTGTTGTTCTCGAAGGTAATCGACATACTGTTGAGTTATACTACGTTATACACGAATTATGTACGGCCGTGGTTTATTGCCAAATGCATTACCAATAACTACCTGAGCTTATAAGCTCCATATGTACATGTAGCCTTAGAGTCGAGTCGGGCGTTCAGTATGACCGTATGATTAACGTGGAGGTGTCGTCGAACGCGATTAGTGCTAGAAGCGCCGACCACATGAACCATATTACCGTTATCTGCTGACAGCATCTTGGACCCGTGTCAACTGGACTCCGACAAAACACTTTCAATTTCAGACTCTAATATTAACCTATTTGTTGTAATAAAGCTAGGCAAAAGTATAGACTAGAGAAGGCATAAGAGCTCGGTTCCTGCAAAAAAAACCATGGAGTTCCTTGACGAGTGATAAACAGCAACAGTAACCAAATTATATTTTGAGACAATATCTACACAATATAATAAATGTGAAAATAAATTTCTTCACAGAATTAAATCTGCCACCCATTAATTATGCAACATGCAACGTGTAGACATATTTCGGTCGGCATCTAAAATAATATTCTGGAATCTCTACATGATAGATTTTCCCATTCTCGCCTAGGTAAATATAGAAAAGAATTTGTTTTTATTTTAGAGAAGAGATTCCAACACGATCAAAAGCTTGTGTTTGTTTTATATAATGGTTGAATCGTATCCATACCAAACAAACTGGACAAGTGTGAGCATGATCCTATGAGTGATAAATATATGTACATATATAGATAACACTGCAGTTAAGAAGAAATCTGCAGTGTTATAGGAACTTCTACAATCTTAAGCAGCTTTAGAAATAAAATTAATAATGCGGCTGAGAGCTGAGTTACAAAAAATCACAATGGTGCTGAGATGACTGTTTCGAGGAATAACCCAAATCGTCAGTTTACTTTAGAATAAGTGCCGAATGATGAACAAACGATACATGATTAAAGTCCTACGTTTATGACTAGTTAAGCATTTGAAATAAATCGAATAAATGTTAGCCCTGCATCGCACCTGTAAAAACCGTCATAAAATAAAATTTATATGTGTTCCCACATAATATACGCCCAATAAAAATACAGCTCACCGCGCACGCTCTCGACCGGGGGCATCTCGCGGGATTTCATAAGACAAATCTGTTAAATTAATGTGCTGCTCGGCATCCAACGCTAAGCATTCCCAAATATATTCTAAAATAAAGAGTGTCTCAGACGGCACGACATTGGGACTGATTCTATTTGGATTATTCTATCCGGTTGGTGTCGCGTACTGCGTTATACATATTTTATTCTTATGAATTTTTGTTTAACTAAAAGTTTTATGATTCGTGACTAAGTGCCCATATTTTCTTGGGAATATACCTACGTCTTTCGTAAAGAAATGTTTATATTTGATTCCAAATTAGCTTCAGCGTTTTAACTAACAAAATTCTGTAAATTGATGTAACTTCTACATTAAATTCCAATTACCTGACGTAAGAAGTTCCTGTTGATAACATCTCTATGTAAACTAGAATTCCCTCTCAGGTGTTCTACCAGTGGATCTGTTTGGACATAACTCCTTCCTTGACGTAGTATGTTGGAAGTACTTTGCACAAAACCGATATTGACGTCAATGTTTTAAAAAATGCAAGAGAAAAGATGCTCGTTTACTTGCTCTGTGAATCAGTGCATTGAATCTATTCCATATCTACTATTGTTAGTGATTTATCTACCTACTTCTTTCTTTATTTTAGGGAATTATGTAACGTAATTCTCTTTTGTAATGTTCTGTAATCAACCATGGACGGCGATAAAAATAACAGTTTTATACGATGTTTGTGTTTTGTTGCCGATCCATTATATACGGTACATACGACCAATCTATAGTGAGAGCAATATATTACTTTACCTTATTGATCTGTCTTTTGAAATTGGAATGAAATCATATGCCTTTTACCGAAAAAATATTTCCACATCCCAGGCATGCCAGCTAGACGCGGCGTCAATAATAATCCTCATTTTGGCAAACATGTAGATCGGTCGTCACGGCGTTGTAGCTATAATAAATTCATGCACAGCAATAATTTATGTAGAAGTAGATGAATTGTTGCCAATCTGTTCTCCAATGACAGCTAACGTATTAAGTAAATATTGATAAATTCCCTATTATAATTAACTGTTAAACAAATTATAAAAATTAATAAATTTTCCCGAAAAATGGAGAACTCAAATATTTGTATTAATGATTTATGTAGTGCAGCTGCGGGGGCTCCAGTCAACTGCACATATGTTAATTCTGTACAAATGAGTCAGGAGTGAAGACCAAGCCAAGTTACGTAACAACGCGCCCATTCATGGCGTATCGTCGCCAAAAGTGAAATTTCGTCGCGCTGACCATGCACCAGTGCGGTACATGTTGTAAGCTTGTGACCGGTATGCGATTTAGGGAAATAAATTTTATTGTGTCAGTGCACACGTGTTCGCCGGAAATGCCAGGTTTGTTTAGCTTGCAGATTTATTTCTGTCTATACGGTGTCATCTGGGGGCGTCATCCTCTGAGGCAGTCCGGCTGGGTGCGTTTGGCGCTTGTTGACGTGAATTTCGCAACGTCTCTTACGATGCGCTCCCGCCGATGGAAATACAGGCCATACGGCTTGTTGATTTAATTATTTAATTGGAATGCTATTCCTATTAGGCGTGACTTACCTATGCGTAATATAGATTTATGAACAATACATTTGATAATAAATTATCAAGTTTACAATTAATATTATGAGGCTGAGTGTTCAGGCTTATCAGTTTCCGTGGCAACCGACAGTGATAATTTCTGAATGAAGGCCTCTGCGGCAGTCGGAGTTTCCGGTTACTAATCTTCATACTCGGCAATTTAAATGATGTACAGACAGACATGCAATTACTGTCACACTCATTAAAAAACAATTGGTGCTTCTGACATATTAAACCGAACAACCACTAGGTTTACTATTAGTTTGTATGTAATGTAACGAAAAGTAAGTTAAGGCTTACCTAATCATTGTCGACGAGATTACCACTATTCGGTACCTGTGTACGCACATAATCCATAGAAAAAAGGGCCGATAATCCAAGCTGTCCATATTTTAAGGCAATCCATATTTATGGATTGGAACTAAATGCGTTCAACTGGTTCAACATGAACATGCGTCGCGGTTGTGCCTAAAAATGAAACGCGAATTAAATCTTTTTTAGAAAGCGTGAATCAAATTAAAAAAGGAATGCATTGTATCCTGCTTTAAGTTTTTTTTTTCATTTTTAGACATTTCATGCATGATAGCTCTAAGTATATATAAAAACCCATCTCAGCTGCATCCCCGCTTGAATTATTATCCTCTGAAAAATTGACCTTAAAAGTTAAAGTATGTCAGTTCCATCTTTTTCTGTCCTTACTCTGTTTATCTATGTATTGACTGAACATCTAAGCAGCTCATTGATTCAAGTAAACAGTATCGCTATTCGCTAAGCACCTGTCGTGCGTCACGCACGCCGTGTCCCCAACATCAGTTATTTTATTTATTGAATACGAAGCTAATTCTTATAATGTTGTTATTTATGTACCTAAGTATCATTTATCATGTCGATTTTGATCGTCTTGTATTCGTAGAATTAAACATATTTGACTATACCTACTATATTTTGAAATCTCCAGGATACAAGTTGTTCATCCTAATAATGAACCCCTATATAAAACCAAGTATTATAATGTGTGTACATAGATCATTCTGACGCGGCACGTTTTTATTAACACAGATGTCGAAGATTGAGCGAAGTGGAGGAGAAAGACGAGGAAGGCTGTCCGCATCGTCATATCAAACTAACAGCCAGGGAGAGAGAGGTTGGCAATAACAAAAACTATACGTCAATTTTGTTTCCTTTCCTTTGCTACGGGACCCTGTTAAACTCGTATCTATAGACATTGAAACGTGTTTTTGTATTACTAGAAACAGAAATCAAATTCCTAACTAGTATTTTGAAGACGATTTTTTTCGGTCGGTCAGTCTCCAAATATGACCTAATTAGAAGCACTATTCAAGATAAATTATTGGCAAGGCGTTTCATAAATATTATACGACGCTAAGAAAGCTGTTTCATCTTCGGTACATGACATGATGTTGATTAATAGCGAATAAATGTCAATCTATTTGCCAGTTCATTTCAAATATATGTAAATTTTAACAGGGTCGTTGCAATGTATGTAGTGGCTTTATTTTATGTTCTTTTGCATAGTTACGTAATAATAAGTTATAATATAGTAGAACCTAAATTACCAAAAATGGTGTGAGTACTTATAAAATGAAATTATGCAAATTGGAACTTTATTGTTTACTGACATATGTAAATGGGTGAATTTTCGACCGTTTCAACCGCCGCGTCATCACCTTTCCCTAAATATTAAGGGAGGAGAATGTAATAGGTTGGGGAAAAAGTTTCTTCGTATTTTTTAAGAAATTCAAAAGATTTTTTAATATAGTTTATTTACATTTAACTAAAGTATGTAGGTACCATTTTGTTCGATAACTTTTTGCCATCTTGTAGGTGATCCCAGACATGATCCCATTGCTATAGAAATTTTGGGACTTCTGATCAAAATACTGCGACAAGTGGTTTTGGCAGTCCTCTCGTGATGTTAACCTGACACTGCCTAAAGAATTCTGAAGAGACCGAAACAGGTGGAAATCTGAAGGTGCAAGGTCAGGACTATACGGCGGATGCATTAACACCTCCCAGCCAAACTCTCTTAATTTTTGCTGAGTGGCTATATATGTGTGAGGTCTAGCGTTATCATGATAAAAACCACATCCCTTCTGTTGATTAATTCCGGCCGCTTTCTCTCAACTTCTTGCTTTAATCTCATCAGTTGTTCGCAGTAGAGTTCAGAATCGATAGTTCTGCCTGGTGGTAATAATGCCCTTCCAATCCCACCACACACACAGCATCACCTTGTGCGAGTTAACCCGGGTTTCGCCACAGTCTGTGAAGCCTGACCGGCCTTTAACCACGACCTTTTTCGCACGTTCTTGTCGTACGTGTTCCACTTTTCATCACCAGTTATCAGCTTCTTCAAAAATGGTTCGGTTTCATTACGTCTTAATAAAGAATCACAAATGAGTACTTACCCAGTTTTTTTCCAAATGCGGCAAAATTGTTTTGTGGTCAATTCCCAGTTCTTCAGCTACGTCGTAACTACTGACATGCCGATCTTGCTCCACTTTTTCAAAAATGGCATCCATTTTATCCGTAATCAGTGCGACGTGCATCTTTAACATCAAAATTTCCGGATTAAAAACGCTTAACCCAAAGGTGTGCTACTCTCACAGACACTGCACTAGTTCCATAAACATCGCAATTTTTTTTCGCGGCTTGTGTTACATTTTTACCTTTTTTGTAGTAAAGTTTTAAAATGTATCGAATTTCTTCATTAGATTCACTCATCTTGACAGTTCGAAAAACAAATGAAAATCACACATTTCCTTAATTTGAATTTGGAATAATGTTCTTTAAAATGTAAACTTTCAATGATACCAAAACCAGCCAGATACAAATAGTATAGCCAAAGAGATTCCCGGAAAAGTATATAGAATAAAAAACAAACTTAATTTTGCGGTTCGATCCCTACACCCGACTACTGTACCTACCAACCGCAAGTAATAAGTTTCTCGTAGGTTACGTCACCTGTAGTGGAGTTCACTTAGGGGCGCTGCACACGGCTAAGATACTATAATATTTAATCTTAAGATACAATATAGTTCGCCGTACAATTCAATGGACTATCACACATTGAATATATATTCAAAATTAAAATTGGAGGATGATTGGATTGATTGGTGATCGATACTGAATTGCTGATGGCAAAAATGCAATCAGTAAATTGTTTGTCTGTGTGCACGCATATTAATTCAAAAACTACTAACGGGATTTTAACCAAAATTGGTACGATTGTAATCAATACGCCTGGGTAGGTTGATCTTAGTCTCAGTTGTTTATCACATATGGTCAGTTGTACGTCGCTCTTTTCCGGGTCAGTAGTTCCAGAAATCTTTATGCATACATACCGGAAGGGTCAACTTTGACTATAGTCTATGCGGAACCTTTATGCTAAAATTATTACGTTGATATATCAACGCACAGCCCAAACCGCTGGTACTAGGGTATTAGAGGCATGAAACTTGAAGGGGTGTTCTTTGTGAAGAGTAAGCTTGTATCTACTACGAAACTACACACATCAAAAGTGTCTAGGGATCAAGCATTTTTATGCGGATTTCTTGAGATTGCGATGTGGCTTTGTAATAAATTTATGATTTTATAAATTTATATGGATCCTTTTTGGTGCATTTCATAATTTGAATCAGGAACTGTGAATCAAATTCGAGTAAAAGATGAAAATCAGCTGTCAATATTTTCCCTATAAAAACATACAACGCATTGAAGACATTATTAGTGCTACTGTTTCCCTACTACTGATTAAAACCAACGTTATTATGGAGCGGCGACGTCATTTAAGCAGGGAAGAAATGGTCAGAGCCGTGGGAATGATAGAAGCTGGTTCCCGGCAACGTACTGTGGCTTTAGCTCTGAATACAAGTCAGAGTGTTATCAGTCGACTTTGGACACGTTACCGAAGCACTGGTACCGTGGCTGAGCGCCATGGAGGACGGTATCGCTGCACCACACGGAGACAAGACCGATACATTCAAATCTTAACTCGAAGAGCTCCAACAATAACCGCCATGATGTTAGCCGTGAGGCTTCATCACTCTTCAGGGAACTTAATTAGCGACCAAACAGTCAGAAACCGCTTGCATGAAGTGAACCTTCATTCCCGAAGACCGCTACGGGTACCACCTATAGCAATGCACAATCGTAGGATTCGATATCAATGGGCTCTTGAACACAGAAATTGGGCAGAAGAACAATGGCGTTTCGTGTGCTTTTCTGATGAGTCTCGTTTTGGTATGAGACCGGATACAAGACGTATACGACACTGGAGAACCCCTGGACGCCAACAGCGATTAAAATCCTGCCAGGAAGTCCATCCTTATAGTGGTGGAACCATCATGGTATGGGCGGGTATTTGCATCGGCGGAAGAACTGAGTTGATTTGGATCAGAGGCAACCTCAACGCTCAAATTTATGCTGAGACGATTGTATCAGACGTCATCGTTCCTCTACAAGTGCAAATCGGTCCCTTATTTCAGTTAATGCATGATAATGCACGACCGCACACCGCAAGAGTTATAAGACAGACTCTCGCCGCAGCTAACATCAATGTCCTGCCCTGGCCTGCTCAGTCGCCAGACTTGAACCCGATTGAGCATGCATGGGATATGCTACAGAGAAGAGCTCTGCCGAATATGGAGGGTATCCAGTCGCAAGAAGACCTTTTTTTGTTGTTGCAACGAACATGGGCGGTCATTCCACAGCGTGATTTGGATGAACTCATTTTGAGTATGCCAAACCGATGTTCTTGTGTTGTTAGTGTTCGCGGTAGAAACACGAATTATTAATTGTTTAAGTTACCCAATAAAATTTTAAAGAAAACTGTTATTTCAGTCTTTTTTTCGAACTTTAATGTTAGTGGTTCAAATGTCAAAAATCCCTTTATTAGGAAAATGGCAAATTTCTTTATTAATGCAAAGGTGACTTGGTTTATCGTTACTGTGACAAACGAAAACACTTTATTTGATGAATCCTTAAAGAAAATTTTAATTAATATCAATCAGGAGAAAAGTTATTGCAAAAATATATGTTGATCCCTAGACACTTTTGATGTGTGTATTTTTGGAAATTCAACCTTTAAAGGGAAAAATTAGGGGACGGAAGTTCGACATCCACGCGGGCGAAGCCGCGGACAAAAGATAGTACGAAATAAATCCTGAAGTCGTTGAATAATTTTATTCAATGTTATATGTATAAAAAATAAGTTATCCCGCTTACTATGTAAGTTATTTAAACACGAGTTACAAATTAAGATTAGTACTTACACTTTTCGTCTGTCATACAGTTGGAAATTATTCGGTTATCGGACAAAATGCCAACTTGGGTCTCGAAATGCACATTAGTTAGAACGGTGTTCGCGTTCCTTGGTACACCGCCAGAATGACCGATCCTTTTGGCTTGTCGATACGCTCTGGTCGTAGCCCGCCGTCGGCTAAAATAATGTCAGTTCAGAGATTAACGAACTTCAGCCGCCTGACCTATAAAACCGGTGCAGGTAAATTCATACCTGCACCTCATTGACTATATCTGCCAAAACTGTGTATTGCGGTTTCATCCATTATATTTTGTTGAGTTTGTTCATATGGTATTATGAATCACTCGTTAGTGGAATTATTAGGAAAACTATCATTAATTTGAATACATGTTAACCACTTCATCATTTTTGTCAAATTCTTCCGTTAGCTAGGATCAAAGAAACGTATAGTCTTGCAATGGAAAGATCTAACATTTTATCCCGTTAACTTTTACCAGGTTTACTGTGGCTAGACACATAATATTGTTTTCTTTAGGATTTCGCTCGTGCAGACGGCTGGAGCGTAGGTGGGTCGTATCAGGCGATGCTGTCAAACTTGTTTACGAAGTTTTGTCTATTTGCGTGCTCCCCAATTACTGTACTGCTTTCTGACAATCGTATTCAAGCGCCAGAGAAACGTTTAAACTTTTGCCAACGCATCGTGATGTATTATTATGATTATTTTTAGAATTTACATTCCTTATCCGTCTGTGAATTTATCTTCTCCAACAAGTTCCTGTTGAGCCATATTTGATATTGTTGCGGTCGGTGCTACTATTTCGTTATCCTGTACTTGAAGCTGCACCAGCCAGTCTAGATTTAGGCTCGAGCTCCTGAAAAAAGTGGCATAGTGATTACTTTTGATATACCAAAAGCACTGTCAAGATTTGCTCTATTTAAAATTTATTGGTACTAAAATTTTAAAAGTGAATGTTTCACGTGATTTCAGTTTCCACGAAATTTACTGAAGACAATTTTACTATAGTTAAATCTGTGGAATGCACACTGCTCATAACAAAATATTGTTTTCAATCAAATAGGTGTACCAGTAGTTATTGGCAATTTGCTCGTGCTCACAATTTTGAGCATATTAGTGTAAGGAATGTTTACATTATGTTTCCGTGCAGTTTTAGTTGGTATAATTTAGGCCGTAGCAGTACGCTGGTACTTATTGTTTATTTTATATTTTCAGGTAATTAACCTTCACGTTCCTTCTTTCTGAACGTCTAAATGCTTGGCACAATATTTTGGTAAGTCTGGGGACAGTATTACGTGACTATTGAAACGCTATGATCTACGCGACGTGACAATATTGTTGATAGGTATTCCAACATTACATTAAAAAACTGTAAAATTATGTTAACGAATAGTTTGTTTAATTGTATCTGAACCGCCACGCGAACATAGGCGCGTCTGAAAAAGCCCTCGTTGGTATTTGTGACAACTAAAAATTCCGCTAACTGAAAGAACGTAGAATTTCTAATACATGAAACATTCTAGCTAAATAACTAATACATCTTCGGCGGTATAATAAATACACAGGCAAGCAAAATAATTCTTCTGTGCCTTAAATTGCTGGGAACCAATTTACGTGACAGGTGTACAATACAAATGACACTCTTCACCCGAGCGCGGAGCTTGTCTTCGAATTCTTCGTTCTAATTCACATAATATTATGTTGTTTGTTTACGTTGGTGTACAATACCATTTGTTTCCTGGAAAGGCTTACTATTCTTGATTAATCTTTTCCAAATATCTTATGAGCTAAATAAACTTCTAATTGAACTTAATCTGAAACAAAACAGTCCGGTAAGTCTCAGTGTTAATTCAAAATAATGACCTTCAAGAACTAAGAACCAAGGTTCTTGAATTGGGTTAGACGCAAAGCAAAGGTGTTCATTCGTTAGTCTTCTGATTTCGTCGCTTAAAGCACTCCATATAATGTCTTCCTGCTAAATACGAGCCTACTTTCTTTCTTTCCAAATCTCGCCACTGTTTACTGTTTTTGTCATATCTTCTCAGCTTTGGCCGTCACTGTATTGTCTTCGACTAACGCTTTGTATAGTCGAAACACTCAACTCAGTTCTTCTTTCGTACAGGTGTTAGTCATATAAACTGTACCTCTATGTTCTTACATCATCCATATCCTTCGTAGGGCACAGGTGTCTTAGAGTAGGACCACAACATAAACAGATGTTACTCCATTAGAAAATTCTATGGTATATGAAAGCCATTGTACTTACATCAAGTGTCGTTTCTTGAGAAAACAGCTGTTATAAAATTCTATTATAGTGAATCGAATGATATCCGCCAAGCAGTGCAAAATGTGGAGCGTTTTAATTATCTGGTCACTAAGCACATTCGGCTCACCCACGCTTGCACACCGGCCAAAACCAGCATTTTTACTTCAGTAATCACTATCTCGTAGTTTAGTTTTATCGACTTCCGTGACGTCTTCGCTAAGTATTTTCCTTAAGATTAATGAAAACTAACATATGATTTTAGTAGGCCACGGTCTTCCAGTGCGATGACTTGGTGCTGTTCACATATTCGTATTCTCGTTATTACATGGGAGATACATAAAGCTCTTTTATTTTGTTAATGTTATATTATGTCTCAATACTTGTTTAATATAATATGAAATTATTAAATCAATTAGCATAATTCTTCATGAGTCTGCATCAAAGGCAGTGTTGCATGCAGCTGCGGTTCCGTTAACCGCCTTGTGCTGAGGCTGTTGCTCCGCTTCGCGTGCTGGTTTCGTTTTATTATTACACTAACTTTTACCCACGGTTTTGCCCGCGGGACTTTCGGCATTGAGCAACAATGTTTACTGCTCAAACCCACATTTAAAATAAAATCTTTCATTTTGTTCTGCATAGTTATTAATTTTTCAGCCTAATTTGACATTGCTGTTGTCCACGGCAACAGGAGCATTAGATATGTGAAATCAGAACAAATGTTTTATCTCGATGCTCGAAATATTTGTTTTATGGAGATTAAATGCTCGTTAACCAAAATAGTAGTTCAACTATCGTAAGACAACAATTCTACATCTTTTCAATTAGTTCTATTGAATTAGTCCCTGGAGGAAGCCAAACAAAATTATGGCCGTTACTAAAAGGTATTTGTTTACATTCTAGTAATAAAGGAAGAAATAGCACGACAATATGCATGCATATTACTAAAACAAATTCAACAGTTAGTTTTTTTTAAATCGACAGCATATTTCGCGGGCAGCTTGTTTTTCGCCTCACAGAAATAGACTAGTCCACTACTTTGCTAAATAATAAGAAAAATCTCGGGATTGGCCGTGTACGAAATGACCATCCTCATCAATCAGCTGCTTGGAGTGAGTCCAAGATTTTTTCCACGTTTAGGTTTCGTAGATTAGTTCGATAATTCAATGTACTCCTTGTCGCCTTCCCTCGCTGCTGTGCAAGATAACACAAATCTCTTTATTGTTTTAAATCTTTAAACTTTTCTTATTGATCTAGCTAGACAAAGCAATTATTTTAATCAAAAACACAAATTCTCTATCTTTTTATATCTTAAAATAAATGTATTTCGGCTAACTGCGTCATTGCGGTTCAGCATAGTTAACGGTAATATATTAGAGTTCAAAATATTTACTGACGTTTGTAGAGGAAGTAATGATAATAATTTTAGGTTTATTTCGTTAGTGAGATTGTTTTTTAATGGCATAGATTAGCTTTAGTCATTCATCGTGATTTGGAAGGGAATTGAGTTTAAGGGATATTTTTTTATTTTGTTCTCAAGTAATTAGCAATCAAGCATTAGCAAGAGTATTTCGAACATGCCGAACTATTTTGGTTGTTGTTGACGGACGCTAATGGTATTTCTGTACTTTCGTTGTCGTGAAAAGTTCGCAGAGACAGTTCGAATGAAGTGTTCACGACACCTTTACGCAATTCCTGTCTCACGCTTTAGCGCTTGCCAAAGCGCGACGTCATAAGCGTCGCCATTTTCACACGCAGAGGAAAGTGGAGCTTCGAGACATTTGACTTTTGAGTCTATTTTCTTGTGAAAATAACTAGCGCTTGTAAACGGCACAGGTGACTACAGTTCAGGTATATTGACCTAGTTTTTTTTCCCAATTCATGACTAAGAGGTTATTTCAATTTTTCAACAGTAATAATTGACTTAATATTTATGAATTATAACTTATCAAATTAACGGAAGTAAATATGTGGATTTTAAATATGATATGCTTGCAATATTACGATATTAATCTGTCATCAAATCATTAAAGAAGTATTGGTAGACGACATACAGGCAATGTCAATCAAATCATTAAGGTTTCTTAATACAATTACTTCAGTGCTAATACGAGATTCAATTCATCAATTTGATTTAAGCTGTGATTTGATAGAACTAGAAAAAAAATATTGCAACATAAGTATTCTGGATGTCATCTTCAATCTATTCTGCTTAGACCTGGTTTCCCATAAACGGTCATTCCTCACAATGAAGTCATGTTTTTGCGTACCGATACGCAGTGCATATTTTCATACATTTATCCAGTCCATTAAAAGTGGACAAAATCGTGATTGATGTATATTACCATGGTGACTTTTGTCGGTTTCTTCCTAGTCTGTCGAGACGGGCCGTTGAACTTTTGCTCCTTATTTAGATTATAGAAGTGGAGACGACGACCACGCAATCGGGCCGCCTGGCCCGCTCCGCGAAATAGATACGAATGATCACTTCCGCAATCTGTACTGGATCCAACCCTTCATGTCCGATCGATACATGACATATATAAATTGCTCAGGTGATCAAATTAAAGCCGTGATCAAATCTGCATTACTTGGATACGGATGTGCTAAATATTGATTGTTTTTGGTGGATCTTGTTGGAAAACAAAGATGGCAATAATTTAAAGTATATCTAACTGACTTCGATTTGGTGCTGCCTTAAAATTTTAATTGATCGTAAATCAATAAAAGTATCAAAGGGACGCCTATGAAGTTGGACTGCACAATAATTGCTGTTCATGGTTAGAGAGTAAGTGTGATTGCATACGTCGCGAAAGTCGCGACAGAAACGCCAGCACAGTCCTCATCGTTTAGATGCAGTTCAGAAATAGACCACGGAAGCGTCCGACCGACCCGTTTGGTATTTGTTCAACGTTGACCTAAAACAGTGCTCGCTTTGCTCGTTTGTTATTCGCGTGGCCGACTAGCCCGTCGTGAATATTGTCAGGACTATATGTGTGTATATTAACACCCGCCTAATTCCTTTGTAGATATTTTATCATAAACTTTGCAATCATTACACATATTTTATGTTCCCAGTCGAGATTTGTCACGGCATAAGATCACGGTATTGACTTATGTCGGTGGCGTGCCCATAACAAATAATTGCCGATGGGTATTTAGATGGCGTAAACATGTGGAGTTTTTGTAAGAATAGCACAATTTCCAACAATTGTGGTGTGATCTCGTCACGCGGCACAGTGCCAGAGCGGGCAGAGCCGTATCACACGTGGAACATGACGGATGAATGGGGGTCGTCAGAGTCGTCACGTGCGAGCGCGAACCACACACCGCGGCACAAACGCCACCTGTACAATTTGTTTGGATTTATTAGCTGTGTATAAGTGTCTAATATACCGTTAATGTGTTATACATAAAGATTTAATCATTAAAGAATAGTTTGCTCCCATGATCAACTTTTATTACAGTGTAGAACTATAACCTTTTTTAATAACTGTCACATATGCATATTTTAGCTTTAGCAACAAATATCTCCAACTAAATCACTACCACAACAATTTCAAATTCTTCATTCAGATTGGTGGATCGATCATAAATCATGAACTTCGCCATGCTTTGGGTTGTAAAATACTGTGAATGTTGAACGGATTGTTTAGCAAAAGAGTATTTTTATGGGTAAAGCAAACAAAACAGTCCTTTCTGGTTTCCAAAATGTAGTTCACTTTTGTTACTGGGTCATAAATATCATGTACTCGTACTTATAAATTATTTTTGCCTCCATCTAGATTAATATTATTTATCTGATCTTATGTAACAGCAGGCTCTGAGGCGTACCTACGTGAGTATTTAAGACAAAACAATTTACTTAAATATTATGCATGTAGTTAAACGTGTTTTATTTGGCACTTTATTCCACAGCAGCGGCAGCCATATTGTGGCTGAAGATACAACGTTGCCAACGAAAGTTATTTCCTACTGTCTCCGTGAGACAATTTAACAAGTGTTACAGTTAATTGTTTCGTGTGAGTTCCGCTCACTTGCCAATATCTATAAATTCTGATTAATCAGCAGATGTGATAGTGTCAGTGTATTATACCAGGGTCGCGCGTCGCCAAGGTTGCGATTTACGATGCCGGCTTAAAAGCTCTGTTATGATTTTATCTTTGCTTTCTGCGAGGTTGTTATTTTTTTTTATTGAGATTTGTTTTTTAACTTCGTGCAAGAAAATTAATGATTACTTGGAACATAAAAAATAATGGTCGTACGTAATGTTGAGGTGGCAACCCTGATACTAAACATAAACAGCTGTTATGTTTCAGTTACAAATAAAATTGTTAACATCTTTACGTAGTTGTTGTGGGTTCTCTGAATTTAGAGATTCTTATTATACGGTACTAAATCGTAAACTTTGTAGATTTATGCCCTTTCAATATAAACGTAAATAAGTCACTGTTGTAAATACCATTCGTAAAATCGTCTGTTTACAGGGACTCGAAGACTTTTATCGCCCTTTGTAATAGTTCATTCACGTATCTATCTCGAGACTGAAAGTATGCGAACACAGAAGTTTGTACCGGGATTGATACTTATTCACTCATTTATAAATAAAAAGAATGTAGAGCCACTTGTGAACGCACCAAAATATTTTCTCATAATTTATGTGTAGAGATTTGCGTCAGTGACTCTTAACATTTTTAGAAAATACCTATCTATACGCATTTTCTTTCTATATTTTATCTGCTTTAATATTCTAAACAAGCTAAAATGAACCTTACTGATGTCCGGGAAAAATAATGTTTATAACATCTCAGAAGCAGGAGAGTGATCAAAATAATTTAGAATTGGTTGCAAACACGTGCAGAAAACACGTGATTATACAAAAAGAAAAGATTTAATTGTAAAATAAGACACAATTGCCAACATCAATTTTTTTTTTTAAATAAATGTGATTCTTATGGAAGCTAGGTATCTAGTAGTATCTGGCGAAAGTCACATTCCTACAAAGTATTTAAGTCTTCGTTAACTTTATGAAGAAAAAGCAAAATAAGGGGTTATTGCAATTAATTTAGTAATACACTAGCACTTCGCTCGTGACTTCGTCCGCGTGCATTTCGGACCTTGACATCCCCACCACCCCTTCTTAGTTTTGAAAATGGCCTAAGAAACTCACAAAAAATGTGGCTTTTTAGTAGTAAAATATTTTTTTTTAAATCGGTCCAGTACACCCAAAGACTACCTACTTTTTAAACGACTAAGAGGTTCTCAATTCGATCGGTTTTATTTGTAAGTATGTACACCGATTACTCCGAGATTAATGATCCGATTTTCGTAATTCTTTTTTAGTTCGATGCGGAAAAGGTCCCATAAAAAATAAACTTAGTTTGACCTGGCAGTTTTCATTTTATGAACAATTTTTAGCGTGATTTATGTACCGATTAGCGTGATTCTTTTTAAGTTTGATGCGGGATAGTTGCTTTTTGGTCTTATAGAACAACAAAGTTTGGCCTGGTAGTTTTCATTTTATAAACATTTATGTTCATGAGTTTTTCTTTTTGATTTAATCGAAATCTAATTATTTGTTTCATTGTAATATTAAAAGCAATGGAAAATAATGAATCATCTACATACAAATAATAAAACGAATAATTGTAAATTAAAAACTTTTTTACTAAAAATACAACCGACTTCAAAACAACACTAACCGGTGTAAAATAACTCTAAATTCGGAAGTCGGTGGCCAATAATGAATGAGACAAAACCACCTAAGCCACAGACCTCCTAATTTAGAGTTGTTTTACCCCTGTATTCCCACGAGAACGGGGCCTACGCGGGTGAAACCGCGGGATGTCGGAAATAAATTGTAAAAGCAGATAGGTAGGTACATTATATTATGAAACAAATTAATAATTTTAATATCCACAAACAAAAGCGCATAACGTATGCTGTAGCGTGGCCATATGTCTTAAATTATGAGTTACAAGGATGAGTAAAAAATACTGCGCGGACGCACGATAATAACGTGATATATTAATATGAGTATAATAATATATTTTGGCGAAAATTCTAATTGTATGTGTGGAAATGTTTATACTGCCCGAACAACTAAAATGTCTCCAATCATGCATATTGCGTAAGAGCCATTTATTTTTTCATAGCCTGACTTTTATTTAGATTTATTTTTATGCGAAATCGCACTCTGTTGGCATTATGTTAAATTCGACTAAAATTAGTGTTTTATTGGTATTTTCTTAAATAATAAAATATATCTTGACAGATTGTAAGTTTGATAGTTCCAGGTGCGGATAATTTAGAAGGGTTATTTCAAGAAGTGTCCAAATTAACCATAATAATATAGTAATAAAACTTAATGTGGTTTCACAAAAAATGTTACCTATTGGTTTTCATAATATAAATAATTTAATACCTTGGACCTGAAATAACCTTTTCAAACGAGAGTGGTGTTTATTTAAAAGGGTCTCAATTAGCAATTTAAGGACGGAAGGTTTGGTGGATTTTATTCCAGTTTTTTACTTTTTTGGGAAAAAGTGATGAACCACAATGATCCATAATAATTCTATATATTACTAGCTGGCAAAAATCGTACCGCCTTAGAATAAAAAAAAAGTTCACGTCCTATTCTCAGAACTGCTGAATATACTTATACACACGAATTGTCATTAACATCGGTCAAGCCGTTTTGGAGGGGTTTTGTTACAAATGCTGTGACACGAGAATTTATTATTTTATTTTTATTTATTAGGATCTCCAACAAAGAATAGACCTTACGTGCTAATTTATAGAGCACGAGCGCGCGTGCATTATAATTAGATAAATAAGTGAAGTTTGGATTAAACTCTTTTTAAGAATATTGCGAGTATGAATGTGAAATTTAGCATAGTTAAAGTTTAATGAAAGCTAAAATATTCGAATTTTGAGTACTGAGCGACCACTAGTACAAATAATTAATTTGTTCTGACGTACGTGGCGTGTAGGTATCATTAGAGTAGATAATCCACATTCTTGTAAGCATGGTAAGACATTCGCGTAGTCCGACTATGTTGCTGTATCATAGATGATGTTATATTGTACTATACGCTCACGTCATTAAGCATACATTGTTGGTTAGCCATTTCTGTGGGCGCTATGCGTTGCGTAACAGGCATTCTTTGTACATTTATTGCGATCGCCAGAAGTGGTGTAATTCGTGTGTTTTTACAGCTGCAGTTCGGTATAGGCCCAGACTGGGTGTAGCTCTAACTGTGCTCCGACGATAAACAGACGGCCGGTGTTGCCGACTCGCTGAAAACATCCTTTTACGTCATCGCTTCGCTATGGTTTCTGCCTTCAGCGGCAGCTATAACTTCTTATATTGTGTGTCTATGTTTGGAAAAAGAATTTGCATTCTAAAATAGTTCCGGCGCGCAATGGCGGGCATTTTTTATGTCTGCTTTCCTACTGAGCTTTTAGGTGAATAATTTCCATTTGAACAAACAATACGCAGAGCGGACGGAGCCTAATGTAAACAATTCATAGAAGTGCCTAATTAAATGGAAATAATTTTCTGGGATAAAATGTAGGTCGCTCTCAGTTCATGTATCAGATGCCGCTTTCATTAACGCGTCTATTCCAAGACAAACAGCAATAGTCACAATTCTCCATAGTGCTAGGCTAAATATGATTTGTGGGACGCATCTCGAACGGACGGCGACAGAGAAGTGTGGCGAGTGACCCCGTTCCGTCGTCCGCCATGCTACAAGATTGTGTTTTTCTACGATTTTCACTAAAATATAATGAGAAAATAATATGTTACAAACATCTTAATGATTCCGACGGCGGGTGTTTCGAAACTATCCGCTTTATGTGTCTATTCTTATATAGTAAACAATTTTCAGCATTATTATCTTAGCAGAAATAAATTATATTAACGGGCTTAAATATAAATAAAATTCGAAACAAAGCGAGTTTACTTAGTAAACTCGCCCACAGTGGGTTTCATACCTTGTAAGTACTTACCTACACACTTTTTATTTTTCATGTATTTTTTTTTTATTTTTAGAACCACAAATCTTCATCGTTTGAAAAATAATTTAGCTAATTATTTCAAATCTGTGCGAGTTAGAGAAACTACCATCAATATTTTTTTATCATTTTGCGCTTTAGAAATTCTGACGTAAACGCACCATAAGTTAAAAACTATGCCTACGACATAAATTATTGATTTATAATGTGTAAATAAATCCCTTTTCATCATAATACAGTATACACCACTTACACTGCTTTAACATTTTATTCACTTAGTTTTTTTTTCAGTCCATATTGCAAATAATACTATAAATAATATTTTTTGAACTTTTTCAGTTGCTTTGTACCTTAGTATAAAAATTATTGTTAAAATTTGAAAAATATTTAAATTTATTATGTTGTATTAAATAGTAACTTCGGTAATAAGCAGCTGTGAATGACAATCACATACGGAGATTAGTTTTACCATTTGGTAAGGAGTTCTAACAACACAGAATTAAGTGCATAAGAAAACTTGTATGTGTGAAACTATGTAGGTACTTGTTGCAACATCAATAAACAAAGGTGGCCCAATCAAAAAACAAAGGTGGCCCAATTGCAATCTAATTAAAACTGATATATACCATGTCTATTGATACACATACATCAAGGTTTGTTGTGTTTAGGACCTCAATTAAACTGAACGATATTTTTACCACAATGGTGATTCATTGTTTGGATGGATAGGCAATGTAATACATTTCAACAAAAGTCAACAAGTAACCGTGAATGTTTATGCGATGTGTAAAACAATGGATTATTCCGTATAACTCGGTGTCTGTGGGTTTGCCACCAAGGTGATAGATACCTACTCTACTTTTTATGATCTTTACATCACTGCTGTTGCTCACATTTTTAATAGCTAGCACTACACTTCCGTAATTTAGATAACTTTAATGTTACTATTCCTACCTGTGGCGAAGGGTCAATTTTCTTAAGAGGGAAACCCACAAAAAAACTTATTATTCATACTATTTGCTGTCTATCTTGAAATCACCAACCTGTATACCTTTGGTGTAAATACTTGGCAATACTAGAGTCTAGCTGCCATCATTCGATAGCAGGAGAATTCCTCTTTCGAACCTCCAAAGGGAAGCCGATGGTAATCGACTTGTATAGACACTTCGCCACTGATTTCTACCAAATTTTACTGCTAGTAAGTAGTTCATAAGTGGTTGTACTCGCGGTAATGGGGTCCTGACGTTTTCCTCAACTGCACAAAGTAGCACTGATTACATAGAATCAACGAATCACGCTAAATTCTCTTCCAATTTTTATCTAAAGCCGAAAGCCGATAAATGATTTGGCATTGGGCAACCCGTTGATTCTTGTTCACTCACTATGAGCCAGCTTTCTTCTTCTATCTTCTTTATTCTAATCTATCTATATAGGTACCTTTTATATAAAAATCAATTGCTATTCGTTAGTCCGGCTAAAAATCAAGAACGGCTGGGCCGATTTATCTGATTTTGGTTTTGAAATGTTTGTGGAAGTCCAGGGAAGGTTTAAAAAGTAAATAAATATGAAAAAACGCTTGGAATATAGTAAAAACAACAATTTTGCTTTCCCTTAGAAACTATTCCTACCTGTCAAACATTTGATGTCAGTCCCGTCGCCGTCGTCGGTACGGCATACTCCTCTCAAATTAAACAACGTAGGTATTTAAATAAGGATTTTAAATCGACCACATAATACAAATACAGGGTGTAAGGGACAGCCCTCCTCAGACTGATGGGGTGAATTCAGTATATTATACAAAGATGACCGGTACCTACAAGAAATTATTTCAGGAACGTTATGGGAATCCAATAAACTTGATTTATTTTATTTCCTCATACGCAATGTATTTTAACAGTGGCAAAACGCACGCAGCGAGCCTTCGGGCGCCCGCCCCGTCAAATCATTCGTTAGAGTATTTCAACATCCATTGTTGGTCTTTTTATTTTAGCCGTATTATTTAAATAAATGGATTGCTACTTTCAGAGAATGTTATTATAATTGATGAAATGAAACTGAAAAACAAAAAAAAAGGAAAATTTTCCTGAGAAAAATTTCGGTGGATTGTGATTCAAAATCAGGAGCTAAATGCACCCTAACAGTTAGAGGCTGTCCCTTACACCCTGTATATGTAAAATATTGGGATTAAATTGGCTAATAAGATATAAAAAACACGAAAAGTTAAATAGTGTCACCATGACAACGGATCAACAGAATTTTTGGTTGTTAATTTATGCGTACGTTCTGAAATTTATTTTGTTACTTAATTTAGAAAGAGGTTTTATAAAGCATAAAAACGTCTTAAGTATAGGTATTTCAAAAATCAATTTACGTAATTAATAATGACGACGGAGACGAACTTCAATAATTCTTTGCAAAAAGAACTTTTTTTACTTTTTGGACTTTAATTAAAGTAGGCCGGGAAAACTATATAAACTGTATGTAACATACAGGCACGCAGCGCAGTAGTTCAGTTTAAAATTATGAATTAAGTATTTTTTAAATCAATGCTTTTCAGTAAGGTAGTTAGGTTAGGTAGTTAGGTTAGCTATAGGATAGGTATGGTAAGTTAGGTTAGGTTATATATATGTATACATGTTGTCATTTTAATTCTATCGAACACAAAATGTTCAAATAAGATCACTTTAGAGACTCGCTAAATAAAAAGTAGTAGTAGTTATTATTGGTTTGGATCTATTTGTTGTCATCTTATTAAACGTATGTATAGGTATCTAAAATTTATAAAATTGTCGTGTCACACTAATAAAAACTAATAAATTGATTCTAAGGCAGAACGAAGTTTGCCGGGGAAGCTAGTATGTATACAAGATTCTCGTGTCACAGTGTAACAAAAATCAACCGAAACAGCTTGACAGATTCTAATGACATTTTGTGTTTAGGTATAGTCAAAATAGGACGTAAACTATTTTTGATACCCCTAAGTGATAAGGACGGTCCATCCAATTTTTTTTTATTCTTTGAATCGTCCTGTACAGTCACGAGCAATAAACGCCCTTAAAATTCTAATTCATGTTGCTATATGAATTAGAATTTTAAGGGCGTTTCTATGTTATTGCACATTAAAGCGCAAAAATAAGTAGGATGCTGTGTTCAAAAATTATGTAAACGTTAGATTGTGTCAAAATTAACGAATGACTTATGTCAAGACTTTATTAATTGTTGACATTTGACAAGTCGGGTAACCATTGACTTAGATGGTTCTAGTTAAAATCATACCTACATGTATGTCTTCACACTGGAACATATTTCATCGAACATGTAATTCTAGACCTAGTCATTCAGCAACTTGCATGATTTACTCTTAGTCTACTTCTCATTTCAAGTCACAAATGGAACCTACATTCATATGACATCTATCTTAAGACGCCGTACGCGAAATTTTACCGATTTTGCTGATTTACGTGATTTTACGGACGTGATTTTACAAATAAAATACTGTATTTCTATAATTTTTAATGCACAGTATGAAAGATCATTTCAATTATGACCTAATGTGTGAGCTACTTTTTTACTTTTATAATGTAATTTTGATTTATCGACCTCAAACCGGCTAATGTGATGTGAAATTTTGCTGTAAGTGGTTTAGAATATGACATATTAACGGATTGTTTTGACGATGAAACGGTATGGAAAAAATACAATGTATTGTTGTGAAAGTCATCTATAAAATGTATGGATCACTTTTAACCACTTTTGTATAAAAATGTTGAGTAAAAAAATATTGAACTAAGTGAAATTTTTGAGAAAATGGGTAACGAATTGCTTATGATTTCGGGTACTTATAACTCTCGTTCATAAAATAAAAAAATACATAAATAAACTTTAGAAAAAAAGCAATCTACTCCCGAAAAAAAAACGCAAAAAAATAAATAAATTTGGCAATAAAAAATCTTTTAAAACAACCCAAATCTCGCGATATAATACTCGACGCAAGTCTGGAGTCAGCAGTCCGCGCCGAGCGCTTCCAGGGAGTGGACGTATCGCTCTGCGCTCCAAAAATCGCACCGAGTCAACACGACACACGACGCTGCTGTCTACAGACGAATATAGCGCGACGTGATTTTCGATACTTTGGTAATTCATTATTATTAAATATTTTGTCATGATTTATACATGCTTTTAAAATACAATACCTTTTTTTAGGTGCCACCCCGTTTCGAAGTTATGTAAACAATTACAAAGGGATCTACTCCCTAGAGTAAACATAACATCACGCTTGCTATTACTTATAGGAAGATTTTTTTTGGGTTTTTCGTCATGGGTGTCGTTTTCATGGTTTTCGGGGTCGCTGATTATGAAATTGAGGTCAAAATGAAAATCCAAGATGGCGCGCGAGGAAATTTTTTGGTTTTTTCATCATGGGTGTCGTTTTCATGGTTCTCGGGGTCGTTGATTACGAAAATTAGGTCAAAATAAAAATCCAAGATGGCGACGAAGGAAATTTTAGGTATTTACGTCATGGGTGTCATTTTCGTAGTTTTCAGTATCGCTCATTACGAAAATGAGCCCAAAATGAAAATCCAAGATGGCGCGAGGGAAATTTTTGGTTTTTCCGTCATGGGTGTCGTTTTCATGGTTTTCGGGGTCGCTGATTACGAAAATTAGGTGAAAATAAAAATCCAAGATGGCGACGAAGGAAATTTTAGGTATTTACGTCATGGGTGTCATTTTCGTAGTTTTCAGTATCGCTCATTACGAAAATGAGCTTAAAATGAAAATCCAAGATGGCGCGAGGGAAATTTTTGGTTTTTCCGTCATGGGTGTCGTTTTTATGGTTTTCGGGGTCGCTGATTACGAAAATTAGGTGAAAATAAAAATCCAAGATGGCGACGAAGGAAATTTTAGGTATTTACGTCATGGGTGTCATTTTCGTAGTTTTCAGTATCGCTCATTACGAAAATGAGCCCAAAATGAAAATCCAAGATGGCGCGAGGGAAATTTTTGGTTTTTCCGTCATGGGTGTCGTTTTCATGGTTTTCGGGGTCGCTGATTACGAAAATTAGGTGAAAATAAAAATCCAAGATGGCGACGAAGAAAGTTTTTGATTTTTCCGTCATGGGTGTCGTTTTCGAAGTTATCGGTATCGCTAATTACGAAATAGAGCTCAAAATAAAAATCCAAGATGGCGCCAAAGGAAATTTTTGTTCTTTCCGTCATGGGTGTTGTTTTCATGGTTCTCGGGGTCGTTGATTACGAAAATTAGGTCAAAATAAAAATCCAAGATAGCGACGAAGCAAATTTTAGGTATTTACGTCATGGGTGTCATTTTCGTAGTTTTCAGTATCGCTCATTACGAAAATGAGCCCAAAATGAAAATCCAAGACGGCGCGAGGGAAATTTTTGGTTTTTCCGTCATGTGTGTCGTTTTTATGGTTTTCGGGGTCGCTGATTACGAAAATTAGGTGAAAATAAAAATCCAAGATGGCGACGAAGGAAATTTTAGGTATTTACGTCATGGGTGTCATTTTCGTAGTTTTCAGTATCGCTCATTACGAAAATGAGCCCAAAATGAAAATCCAAGATGGCGCGAGGGAAATTTTTGGTTTTTCCGTCATGGGTGTCGTTTTTATGGTTTTCGGGGTCGCTGATTACGAAAATTAGGTGAAAATAAAAATTTAAGATGGCAATGAAGAAAATTTTTCATTTTTCCGTCATGGGTGTCGTTTCCAAAGTTTTCGGTATCGCTAATTACGAAATAGAACTCAAAATGAAAATCCAAGATGGCGCCGAGAAAAATTTTTGGTTTTTCCGTCATGGGTGTCGTTTTCATGGTTTTCGGTATCGCTGATTACAAAAATTATGTCAACATAAAAGTTCAAGATGGCGACGAAGAAAGTTTGGTTTTTCCGTCATGGGTGTCGTTTTCACGGTTTTCGGGGTCGCTGATTACGAAAATTAGGTTAAAATGAAAATCCAAGATGGCGTCGACGAAAATTTTTGATAAGTATTTAGGTACGTCCGTGGTGTCATTTTCACGGTTTTCGGGGTCGCTGATTACGAAAATTAGGTTTAAATGAAAATCCAAGATGGCGCCGACGAAAATTTTTGGTAAGTATTTAGGTACGTCATGGGTGTCATTTTGGTGGTTTTCAGTGTCGCTGATTACGAAAATGAGGTCAAAATAAAAATTCAACATGGCGGTCAATTTAAAAGTTTTGGTTTTTCCGTCATGGGTCTCGTTTTCACGGTTTTCTGGGTCTCAGTCTAATTTTCGTAATCAGCGACCCCAAAAACCATGAAAACGACACTCATGACGGAAAAAACCATAAATTTTATTCGTCGCCATCTTGTATTTTTATTTTGACCTAATTTTCGTAATCAACGACCCCGAGAACCATGAAAACGACACCCATAAAGGAAAAACCAATAAAATCGTCGGCGCCATCTTGGATTTTCATTTTGACCTAATTTCCGTAATTAGCAACCCCGTAAACCATGAAAATGACACCCATGACGGAAAAACAAAAAAATTTATTCGTCGCCATCTTGTATTTTTATTTTGACCTAATTTTCGTAATCAACGATCCCGAGAACCATGAAAACGACACCCATGAAGGTAAAACACATAAAATCGTCGGCGCCATCTTGGATTTTCATTTTGACCTAATTTTCGTAATTAGCGACCCCGAAAACCATGAAAATGACACCCATGACGGAAAAACCGAAAATTTTATTCGTCGCCATCTTGTATTTTTATTTTGACCTAATTTTCGTAATTAGCGACCCCGAGAACCATGAAAACGACACCCATAAAGGAAAAACCAATAAAATCGTCGGCGCCATCTTGGATTTTCATTTTGACCTAATTTCCGTAATTAGCAACCCCGAAAACCATGAAAATGACACCCATGACGGAAAAACAAAAAATTTTATTCGTCGCCATCTTGTATTTTTATTTTGACCTAATTTTCGTAATCAACGATCCCGAGAACCATGAAAACGACACCCATGAAGGAAAAACACATAAAATCGTCGGCGCCATCTTGGATTTTCATTTTGACCTAATTTTCGTAATTAGCGACCCCGAAAACCATGAAAATGACACCCATGACGGAAAAACCGAAAATTTTATTCGTCGCCATCTTGTATTTTTATTTTGACCTAATTTTCATAATCAACGATCCCGAGAACCATGAAAACGACACCCATGAAGGAAAAACAAATAAAATCGTCGGCGCCATCTTGGATTTTCATTTTGACCTAATTTTCGTAATTAGCGACCCCGAAAACCATGAAAACGACACCCATGAAGGAAAAACCAATAAAATCGTCGGCGCCATCTTGGATTTTCATTTTGACCTAATTTTCGTAATTAGCGACCCAGAAAACCATGAAAACGACACTCATGAAGGAAAACAAATAAAATCGTCGCGCATCTGTCTTTTCGCGCAAGTGGATTCGCGCAAGTGTCTTTAGTGCAAATGTCTTTCGCGCAAGTGTCCCGATACCGAGTAAAAGACATGAAAAAATATCAAAGGATCAAAAACGTTTAATTGCCGTACTGGCGATCAACGACTCCGGCTTCACGCATACATGCGACCGAGCGCTCCCGCGTGTGTGCGTGAGCGAGTCAAATACCTAATTCAGTCCGTTTGGATTTCGTAGACGGCGTCTTAATCCAAGAAAAGACAAAAAAATATCTTAAAGTGCTCACAGAGTGACAATGACAGGTACTTATTTGTTTTCTCTACATTGAATTATTCAACGCGACGCTAAAGGATAATTGTAACCATGCCTATCTATTATTACATAATATTGCGACACCGTATGCAGGTCGGTAGGTATTAAGCCCAGATCTAGGATTATGTTCTGCGGTGAGTTACAAGGTCTGTAAAAAATTAGTAGACTGGTTTAAGTTGTAGGTACCTACCTTAATTTATTATTAACTGATCCAAATGTCAATTGGACTTGACGATGGTAGTCATTCAAGTTTTTGTTCTTATGTTGTGGGAGGAGGCAGGTGCCTGCGCCCACGCCGGCCCAGGGCCGTGTGCAATCTGACGTCACCACGACAACCTTCCGATGACGTACCATGTGGATACGGAACCTACCTTCATTTACATAAACATTACTTTCATTTTTACTAGACTGCGTAGGTTTTTAACGGGTAGGTAGGTACCCTAATCTATATTCTGCATATTACCTATATATTATACAAAATTGTATATTATACAAAATTGAACAATTAGAGTCAATAAAGGACAGGTGATTCATTCCTACTATTGTCGACATAGGTACTATCTCCATGTTGTGACCTTTAGCACTTCCAACTTATCTTCATTTATCTTGATAGCTATAATTTCTACAAACCTACTAACGTTTATTACCAGTTACTGATTGCTTTGATAACAGCTCGATACAGATAGCAATTACACTACATGGGTGCGAATGAATTGCAGATAAATGTTAAGCAATTATTAATTCACTCGTAACGATATAAAATACTATTAACGTTCGAACAGTGTGCGGAACAGAACTATAAATCAGATACAAACAAAATTAAGACTCGATGCGACGACTGCGTGACTGCATGCGCTAGCGGACGTGTGCGGCGTCTGCGCATCCATACTGACATTTTGATTGACGTGTTACGTTACGCTACGCACATCACGCATGCGAGCAGCCAGCCCACTAGTTCATTTTATTTCAACGTAATTTTCAGCCACTTAAAATGCGCACATCAAAGGAGCAAGCCTTGACCTAGTTATATCAAAAACAAAAAATCTTTTTCTGTAAATAAATCCACTAGTCTACTAAAACCGGCGGTGTATTAGATTTTTTTTTCAAAATTTATCGACATTTTTTAATAGCAGGACATTAAACGATCTCTCTTAACTCGAGCCCTTGTAAATAAAAATTATGAAAGACATAAACCAGTCTGACATTTTTAGAAGGAAGTGAAGATGTCATTTGAAATTACGCCTATACAAAAAGCAATAAAGCTTTTCTAGAAACGGAATGACTATATCACTATACCTACCCGATGACCGATTGACTAAGTAACCAAGTAGTGTCGTGTGATACCGAATTATGATGATACAACGTCGCGTGGGAAGCGCCGACACGAGACAAATCAGCTGCGATGACTACCACGTCGCCGCCTCGTACACAGATAATTATTATGCATATAACATTTTTACCATCTCAGAATATAGCCAGAATGTACTAGCACCTCGTCTACGTCAACACAACTGGAATGTGGGAGTGCAGAGAATGCTACTATTTGTCATTGTCTTGTTGAAACTTACTAAAGTAGGTACGTAGTGTAGGACATCTATTTTGTCCTACTAAATGTCTTGTGCAATATTTATAATGGAGACTCAAAATAAGATTTAATGTCTTGGCAGTTCATGCAGTTTTAAACGGATTAACTGACACTACAAATTCCAAAAATCCATAAAAACTGCATGATGTTCTTTTTCTTCCATGTTCATCCGTGTAAGTAATATAAAATTAAAAGAAAAGTAAAAAATATGTTTCGAATATTTTCTTGTAATCTAGATGAGGGTGTAAAACTAAAATTTTGTCAAATAGGCCATTAATTACAGTCGACAACATTTGCGTGTGCACTTTATGTAAGGGTTCTTAGTGGGAAAGGTTCAACCGCCAACGAGTACATATGCCCTCATAATTTCCACCAAACTTATAATGAATCATCAGTGCGCACGTGCGCCAGATTGTTTACAAAATTGTGTTTTGTAACACCAACGTAAAATGCGTAACAGGCATTTACACTCTTATTAATTTACTGTTGTTTAGCTATCGAAATGATAACATTTATTGCACTCTTTCTCTTATGTGTTAACGTGCTGAGATAGTAAATTATATCTTGGCATGCGTTACCTTTGCCGATAATTGCGTGGTTAAGAATTCAATAATTTTCAGTGATCGTCCGTATTGCATGGACGAAAACAAGATTGTTGCATTTATTACAAAATTGAATACTGATTTTACATTTTGAAGTCTGCATTTTGTTTACCTTACGTTTAGTTTTATATTGTACGTGACTCACAGACAGATGTTTTATTTTCAGCTCGTATTTGCTTCCCTCGTATATCCAGCTTTATGAGAGTTTTAAACATTACATAATACATCCATCTTTCCTCGGCTATGGTAACAGTTAAAATGTTCTCTAAACGCATAATACAGATAAATAGCTGTTTCTTGATTTTTAAGGCCTATTTTATAGTTTTGTTAATGCGTCTTACAGACAATTTATTAGATTGGAATTGAAAATTAAGCTGTAGAAGTCCCATTACTTAAATTTTATATGAAGTACCTACTTTGTCTGTCAATGTTTCGTCCTTTCTAAGATGGATTCTGAGAAAAGCAGAAACTCAGTTTTTTCTGGTGTGCCCACTGACTAACATGTCATGACGTTTATTAGTTACGTATATGTATAATTAACTTATTTTATAGATGATAAAAGTCTTTTATCAGACATGGAAATGAGTTCATTGATAGTTGGTACGATTGCATATTGGCAATTAAGCAAACTAAAGAAAATTTCCATTTATTCCCATTTAATTTTAACAAATATGTATAGAGTCTAGTTATTTAAAATAGTTACAAAGCACAAATATTAAACATTGCACCAAACAAAGTTTCTAAACACTTACAACAAATGCAGTAAAGCGATGTTGTTCTCACCCTATTCACGTAATCATAAAACTGAAACGGCATAACGTTCCCCAGCCGTAATGCAGTAAAGTAAGTAACGTAGGTACCTTCACACGCATAAACTCGTTCAAGGACCCAAAATAATGAGGGCACTGTGATCACGGTGCGCTCCATTGGTTCGCCTCGCCCAATTCACCTCACCCAACGGCCAACGCGCCGAGAGCATACACTTCCTACTCTATTTACTTGTGTCGATCTTGAGTGACATCCTCTGGAAAATTTTAACATTAAATTGTTTGGATAAACAGAGAGCCGTTCAACGTGTGGCGGAGACGGCGACTCGGAGGGTTCGGAGGGGCGTGCGTCTTGGCGCGTCACGCTGGACCACGACCTGGTGGAGACGTTGAGCGCCATCTACCCCGAGTGGTTCAAGCCGCAGCACCGACGGGAGCGCAGCCGCGCGGCCTCGCCGGTCTCACCCGCTTCACCGCCGCGCACTCCCGCCACACCGCCATCTGACGACACCTTTAGGTAACGAGATTTAACTTCCTGATTAGATTTAACTTGCCCACAGTTTTTCTTGACAACATAATTACTTCATCACTAGTTGCACCTACGAACTTCTGGGCATTGGGTCCTCCTGAAGAGGATATACTGTCCATGTTAGCTGGATATATCGCGTTCATTATGGCTTTCTTACCATGTGCCGTGAACTGGAATGCCTACGTACATTTGTCATGTTTTTTTTTAGTCTTTGCAAAGGATTCGCACTAGAACAAACAATTTAGGACACCATCCATCATACCAGAAAATATTAGATTGGTACTAGCACTTTGCTCGCGACTTCGTCCGCGTGCAATTTATACTTAACCGTCTATAATAAAACAACGAGGGCCGTGGTCGAACAGAAAACAAAATTTTATTTTACCAAAATGACACAACACAAAAACAAGTGAATCATAGATGGCAGCACTAGTCACATTTGAAACATTCTTTTTTCAACACCCCCACTATGTTTAATAATGTGACATTTCAAATATGCTGAACACCTAACTTTTCCAAAAAATAATAATGCTTATTAGCACTTACACTCTTAGTTAGTAAATCAGCGGGCATTTCAGCTGTTGACAAATATTTAACACACACTATTTTATTAGTTACACAATCTCTACAAAAATGATATCGAATATCAATGTGTTTTGTCCTTTTGTGAAAAACTGGATTTGCAGTCAGCTTTAATGCACTCTGATTATCATTGTATATATCAATACAGTACTTTTTCTTGGTTATCTCATAATTCAGGTTCCCTAAATAAACAGATTCTTTACAGGCTTCAGCCAATGCCATATATTCGGCTTCGCTGCTTGACAAAGCAACAGTTTTTTGTTTCTTTGTCTCCCAAGAAATTACACAGCCTGATAATGTAAAACAGAAACCTGTGTATGATCTCCTGTCAATGCTATTACCACCCCAATCTGCATCTACAAACCCTTCTATACATGAATTCCCATTACCAGTAAACTTTAAGCCATGATGTTTGGTCAATTTCAAATATCTTAATATGCGTTTAACATATGAACAATGTTCTTTACTATAACAATTATTAAATTGGCTCAAGAACCCTACTGCAAAAGCTATATCAGGTCTGGTAAGTACTGCTAAATACATGAGACTCCCAATTATTTGTTGATAAGGAAACAATTCATCTACATTATTCTCATCTTTAGATACATGTAACTTAGTCTCCATTGGAGTTTGAGCAGTTTTACATTGACTCATATTAAATTTATGCAACAGCTGATCAATATAATCTTCCTGACTTAAAGATATTGTTTTCTCAGATTTATTTATAGTTACATTTACACCAAGACACTTCTTGACTTCACCTAAATCTTTTATTTTAAAATGGTCAGCTAAAACTTCTTTTAAATATTTGGTTTCTTTACTATCATTAGAAAAAATAAAGAAATCATCCACATAAAGTGCAATAATTGTTTTCAACTTATCATCTAACTTCAAAAACATACATGGTTCTATCTTAGATTTAACATAGCCAATTTTAAGCATACACTCTTCTACCTTTTTGTACCATGCTCTTGAAGACTGTTTTAGTCCATAAATAGATTTTTTTAATTTAAGAACTTGACCTCTTTGTACTTTCTCAGAAAAGCCCTCAGGAATTTGCATAAAAATGTCTTCTTCTAGAGCTCCATACAAAAAAGCAGTAGTTACATCAAGATGCGTTATATCAAGGTTAAGTTGAACAGACAAAGCAAAGAGCAGTCTCAAAGTGGTATGTCTCACTACAGGAGAAAAAATGTCTGTATAGTCCACACCTTCGATTTGCGAAAAACCTTTCGCCACTAAACGCGCACGAAATCGAACTTTATTCTCACTGTCGTACTTTTTACGTAACACCCACTTACACTGAACAACATTTCTGTCTTCTGGAGCATTCCTCAACTCCCAAGCATCATTGTCTTTGAAGTTCTGTAACTCTTCATCCATGGCCATCCTCCACTGTTCCTTTTCAGGTCCAGTTAAAGCTTCTTGTAGAGATAAACTTGCTGCATTATCATAGGTATCATCACCTGTACAATAGTTTGAAAAATTAAACCTATTTGGCTGCTTCCTCTCTCGTGTAGGTCTAGGTTGTCTGGATGGGATATCTTCCAGTTCAGAATTACTGGGTTCATATGTCTCATCATTCACATCTAGAAAAGTGTCATCTGAACTTTCTGAACTTTCTGTCTCGGAGTTCAATTCTTCCCCCACTGAATCAAAACACTGGTCTTGAACTTCTATCTGACATTCAGATTTTGATTCCTGCTCAACTATGATCACATCTCTACTGGTTAATACAGTCTTTGTTTCTGGGTTATAAAGTCTATACCCTTTTATATTTTCTGGAAATCCGATGAGAATACATTTCTCTGTCTTCTTATCCCATTTTTTACGTTTTTCTTTGGCTATATGGACCATCGCAGTACTACCGAAGATTCTGATATGGCTAATATCTGGTTTACAGCCAGTCCATTTCTCATATGGAGTCTTGTATCCCAATGCCGCAGCCACACTTCGATTCTGTAGATACACCGCTGTATTTGTAGCCTCACTCCAGAACTCCTTACCCAGGTTGGCATCAAAGAGTAGACATCTTGCCTTTTCAACAATTGTGCGATTAAAGCGTTCACACAATCCATTTTGTTGTGGTGTATACGGATTAGTTTTTTGGTGTATCACACCAGCACTACTTAAATAATTATCAAATTCCTTATTGCAGTACTCTAGCCCATTATCACTTCTTAATATCTTGATTGTTTTTTTTGTTTGATTTTCCACTTGGGCTTTGTATACCTTGAAATACTTCAATGCCTCGTTCTTGTGTTTCAGGAAATAAACAAACGCCATTCGACTATGATCGTCAATAAACAACAAAAAATATCTAGACCCTCCCAATGATATATTTTCCATTGGTCCACAGATATCAGTGTGAACGATGTCTAGTAGGTTACTACTTCTTCGGCCAGTACTCTTAAAGGGTAATCGACACTGTTTCCCTTCACAACATGTAGTACATGAAGACTTCCCAATATCAACTTTGTCATCAATAGACATGCCCTGCACAGCAGTCTTCATATTGTTCAAATAATTCTTGTTGATGTGTCCTAATCTGCGATGCCATGTAATGCCCGATACGACTGATGCAGCTAGATTTTCTTGGTTTGACAAGTTTACCTTGTACACTCCATTGTCTAATAATGCTGTAGCTACCAACTCATTATTCCTGTTATATATTGAACAACTACTATCCGAAAACGATACCTTGTTTCCTTTGTTTATGAGTTGACTGACGGATAGCAAGTTTGTTGTCAGAGTTGGAACACAATAAACATCTTCTACCACAATGTCATAATCGATATTATCTGTCGTAGTCGTAATCTTCACATCGCCAGAACATAAAACTGATAATTTCTCACTGTTAGCAACAATTATTTCCTTCGACTGTTCATAACATGCCTTCATCACCCAACTTTCATTCGCTGTTAGGTGAACACTGGCTCCCGAGTCAATATACCACGCATTTTTACTAAAGTTGCCACTCAGGAATACCGCGCTAAAAGCATTGGACTGCATTCGACTTTTATCCTTGGAATCTGATGCATTATTCTCGTTATTTGTACATTGGTTTCTATAGTGTCCTTTTTGTTTACATCGATAGCACGTTACCGTCTTGACATTTGACTTTGTCGAATCAGCAGTGCTACCAACATTGACATTTTTCTTTGCCATAGACAAGTTTTTATTTCTTCTACCATTGAACTTCGAACGAGTAAGAAATGCACCGCCAACTTCATCTTTTTCATCCGACGCTGACTCCATGTCAAGTAATTTTGTTTTTATGGAATCTGCCGTTATGTTAATTCCCGAATGCTCGATAGCCATGATCATTGGAGAAAAACGATCAGGCAATCCCGCTAACAGCAATGATCCAGTCCACTGATCATTAATTTCAAATCCCGTGCCGCATAATTTTTGCGCTGTATCAATGATTTGAGTAACGTATGAGGTCATTGAACTGCAATTTTCTAGGCGTATCGAAATTAAATTTCTCAGTAAACTTATCCTTCGAGAAAAACCGTTGTCATCAAACAATTGTTGTAGTTTTCCCCACAATTCTTTTGCAGTTTTTACACTTTTCACGTGTACATACAAAGACGGATCTATTGTCATAATGAGTTTTGCTCTGGTTTTTTCATCATCTGCAGCTCTTATAATCACTCCTTCTTCTGGCTTCACACAATGTTTCATGCCTTCGAGGACTAGGAAATTCTCTGCCGCGAAACACCACTCACTATAGTTTTCTCGTCCACGTAACTTGGGTACATTTATCAGATAGTTAGCAGACATTTTTCACAGTTCCAATCTTTGTAATTCCGCAATAACTACAATCGACCGTCACTACACAGTGAAAACACGTTTTTAAAAGTCTTTTAACACTCGTTATACTACGAAATTCTTGTTAAAAACCACTTTTTCTGTTTTCTGGGCCCATAACCTATAATAAAACAACGAGGGCCGTGGTCGAACAGAAAACAAAATTTTATTTTACCAAAATGACACAACACAAAAACAAGTGAATCATAGATGGCAGCACTAGTCACATTTGAAACATTCTTTTTTCAACACCGTCCCTTTCATTTCATCCGCTTAGTCTTGATAATAAAATATAGTCTAAGACACCAGCAAATAATGTTACTCTCTATACGTCACAAACTTACAAACTCCTGAAATACATATCTATTCTAATATTAGAACAGATATATTATGTATAAAAGAATGCGATTTTGTAACTTGTGCACCAACCAATTGTTAACAGCTACCTTGACGTGCCCTAATAATGATTAGAATGGTAGAGACTAAGCCGTTGGGTAGGTACACATGACGTGATGGCAACGTTTGTCGGTTAAAATGACTGCATTCTCTATTTTAGAACCAACTGCTGATTAAGGAAGGAAATCAATGCTTGATATTAATTATGTATTATATTTGACAGTAGTTCCGGTGCGGAGGAGATGGCCGGACGGCAGGCGGGCAGCAGCGGCGCTAGCGAGCCGCCAAGCTCGCCGCGCGTCTCGCCTCCCAAGGTGGTCGTCGACGATAGCCCGCTGCAACCAGCCATGGGAAAACATAAAGAATGTGAGTATAGTTTCACCTACGTACCGGTTTCCTCAGCATTATTATCTTTTGTGAAATGACTCCAGAAGATGGTAATATAATTGAAGGATCCTCCTGTATTTTTTGTTATTGTGTCATAAGAAGTTTACGTTTGTGTCGTAGAGTAACCTAATTATTACAAACAAATTGAAGATGAATAAATACATTAATAAATGTGTTATCATTGGGGTTTCCGATAGCTATACCGATCGATGTCACAGTGTAACCTGAAAACTCCGACCTTATTCAACGAGTGAATAAGTTACGTAGACAAGCGTGCAATATAGAAGACCGCATGATTGCTTACATACATAAACTCACGCCCTTTTGCCATGGCAGAAACTATAACAGAGCGCCATACGCTACGATTCTAACATACTTTTTTGCATCGGTAGAAACAGCGGTTATACGGGATCCTGCTAATAATCAGAGGCACTTAGTTGGGTTGCCATCCCAGAGCCGAAACTAAAATGTGTTTTGTGCTTTCCGAGGCCAATTATACCAATGGCCCATAAACAAAAGCCCTTTCAAAAGCCATTCAGTTGGAGACACAAATATGCCTAACAGCAATTATAAAAGAAGTTCATAAGTTATACCAGTCACGGAATCTGTAACAGAGAAAGTAATGAATTAATTTCAATTAGTGATTATCCCGTGTGAATGGGGGCTCATTCATTACGATGCGGAAGCTAAGGTCTTAATAGCAAGGTATCTCTTTTCACGTTTTATGTCTTCACTGTAAATTCCAATATTACATTCCTAGGATTATCGTTATATTTCTAATATTACGATTTTTTACATTATTTCAAAATAGTATTTTGGGATAGGTAGTTTACTGGCAAATAACATGTCGTGTATGTTAAGAATTTAGGGGCACTGGCCTCAACTTTGTCTCGCAGATTGTCTGTTGTTTGTATTAGTATGCCGATGCTGTCGGTACTTCCGGCCATGTTTGCATAGTCTGCCAGTCTGCGCCTGCATCCCGCATAAACAAATTCTCAACCCTTTTTCAAAATATCGCACCTTTAAACACAAACCGTTACTAAACAAAAATATAAAATTTTACATAAGAGCTTAAATTAAAAATATGCTGGCTTTTTTAGCAATATAAATTAAGAACATGGTGCTTTGAGCCATCTTTTGAGGTCATAATGATGGATATTTATTTGCACTATAACATAAAATTCAGATCAAGATTAAGATGGCATTAGTAACTCAATTCTTGAAAATAATTGTTTAGTAACAGTTTGTCTTTAGAGGTACGATATCTTATTTCATAAAATATACACATTACTTTCGCAAATAAATATTTCTGGTAAAATTTTGACCTACCAACGGTTGTTGTTTTTTTTTTCATTAAGAATAGTTTGTCATTTACACCTGCTTCTTTCCCTTGAATTGTTTTCTCGGATTATTAACGTTTCGATTGAGTATCTTAAAAATGTTGTGTATCCGAAAAATAAGAATAATTTATAGGTATGAAAGTGTATACTTAATGTAGACATGAGTATAATCAATAATTGCAAGTATGAGAGAATCTAAATTGAGTGGGTATCGCGGTAAAGACGCCCAGTAACCCACAATATTCGGCCCAGTGGTAGTGAATGTTTCGTCTGTAATACGGTCGCGGCATAACACTAGTTTCCTTGTGCAGTGTTTATTTATATTGGCGTCGCGCCAGCGTTGTCCGCCCATCGTTCGCTGCTCGCCGCTTGTCTACACGCAAACAAGAATATAGTTCCACTCCTACGCTCCACTGTGAACTTTATCGATATAATCTTTGTGTATCGATCGACGTATCGACGTCGGCTCCGCACGCGACACGCTACGTCAAAGTTCGTCACCGTCATAACACTGTATTCTTCACGACGATATGCCATCTATTCAATCAGTGGCCATTGTTGTATGCAAAAGGTAACCGGCAAACATCGGTACCTATTCGTCGCATTATGTTCCCATCAAATTTATACTCTGTCATGTTTGTCTGATTTTGTTGGAACTATTGACAATCCAAAGGAAAAATAACAAGGAAAAATGGTTTTGATAATTTATATCATTACATTATTAGCAGTCGACGACAATGTCTGATCCAGGTTTTCGTTTTACAGCTTTGAAAGTGAAGCTGATGATGAGGCGGCCGATCAACCAGCTTGTGGCCCAAGGAATCATGCCGCGTAAGTGATGACTTATGTTTATTTGAGTGCACTTTGATTAACATTACCAGGTTTTGATAATAGCTAATGCTTCGAAATAGCAAATTAATGTAAGACAAGACACGTGGCTGGGGTTGCGCGAAGCGCCCACCGCCACACATAGCACACACACGTGCGTGGGATGAAACAATTTTTATTCACTATTTTAACGATGTGTTTAATGAGAATTATTTATGAGAATTAAATATACTATTTGTTAAGAAATAGTCATTAGTCATCCTACAAGGTTTTCTACAGTATAATAGGCAAATATAAAAAAAAAACTTTCGACTATTTTAGATCTAATAGTTGGGCTATATAGTAAAGATAAATCTCCCCAACCTAGGAAGAATTTTTAACACTGCAGCGCAACTTTAGCCTAATGAAATTTTATTTTATTTTCAGCTTTAAAAACACCTCCAGCATATTTTGAGCAATGCAAGCAGCTTGAGCGGGCGAAAACTGGAGACTTGTTAAAAGCAAAAATTCAGCGTCGTCCGGACCGACAAGAACTCGAACGACGACACATATTGGAACAAGTAGGTGTAATGTCACTTTTCTATTTTATTTTTTTATATTTAATGTTTCTTTAGTGTATTACATTTTATCACTGTTTTTTTACTTTCAGGAGAGTCACGTGGATCCCAGTCTAGCCGAGAAACAGCGCATGCTAAAAAAGGCACGTCTAGCCGATCAACTCAACGACCAATTGTCGCATCGTCCCGGACCGCTCGAGCTAATAAAGAAAAATATACTACACACAGAGGAGACCATAGAAACTGCTGTCAAAAGCGGAACACTCGCATTCAAAGCGACAAGCGAAGGCGCGTCGGGCCGGCCTCAGCACCCCTCCTCTTACTGCGGACCTCCCGAAGAAGTTTCCCCGTCACCCTCTCCGCCTTCCACCCTCTCGCCAGTCAGCGTCCCATCGCCGCCGCAACATCCGGCCCCCGGCAAGGACAAGAATCGGAAGAAGAGCAAACAAAAACAGCAACCAAAGGCTAGATTTAAATTCCACGAGTACAAAGGGCCCCCGAATGCAGCGAAATCGTCGTCTCCCCCGGGCTCCGTGGAGACGCCGTACGAACTGCTCCTGCAGCAGCAGCAGCTCCTGCTGCAGCTCATGCTGCCCGCGTCCCCCGCGCCCTCGCCCGCCGCCTCCGACTCGTGCGAGGCCTACCCCGCCCCGCCGCCGCCCCCGCCGCTCCCCGCGCTCGCGCCGCCCGCGCGCTTCGAGGACATGAAGGTGTCCGACCTGCGCGCCGAGTGCAAGCGGCGCAACCTGCGGGTCTCCGGCCCCAAGCCGCAGCTCATCGACAGGCTGCGGCCGTTCCTCCTGGAGAAGCAAGAGGAGCCGCCCAAGTCCCCCGCATCGGTCGCGTCGGTCGCGTCGGTAGCCTCGATAGCGTCGTTCGTGTCTATTGCATCTCCGGAAGTGAAACTGGAGCCGGAGCCTCCCGAAGACATCGTGCAGTCGCAGCGGCGGCAGATCGAGGAGCTGGAGCGCAAACTGGAGGCGTCCCGTCAGCAGCTGGAGGCGGTGCGGCGCGAGGCGGCCGGGGCCGCCGCCAGCGACCAGAGCCGGCGCCTGCTGCAGGCGCACCTGTGCGTGTCGCAGCTGCGCGCGCAGCTGGACGCGCTGACGCAGGCGCCGGCCGCGCCGCCGCGCTACGTGCTGGCGCACGAGGCGGCGCCGGAGCGCCTGGTGCGCCTGTTCGCGGTGTCGCCGCCCGCCGCCGACGCGCCCGACGCCGCGCCGCAGAAGGCGCCCAACCCCGCCTACATCCTCAACGGCGTCAAGGTGGTGCCCATCGCCATCCTGCCCGGCGCGCACTACGAGCCCGAGCGCGCGCCCCCGCCCCCGCCGCCCCCGCCCCCTCCGCCGCCCCCCATGCCGCAGGTGCCTGTCGCCGCGGACGTCCACGACGCAGAGAACAGTCAGATAATGGATGACGTTCTCGAGATCCTCGTCGAGAACGGTGAGTTGCCACCTTCGGCCGTGGGCGAGGCGACCGCGGCTCCTCCTCTGGAGACGAGCTACGTATCTAACGGCACGCCAACTTATGCACCGACGGACGTCCTCACAGATGATGTGCTCAACGACAATCACGTTAGAGACTCGCTCGCCGCCGATGAACTGCAGAGAGAACTTGATGATATTCAAAATGAAATTATGACTCATGCAGACTTGCAAGCCGTGAATGCTAGTAACCGATGCCAAGTAGATCACTCTACTTCGGACATAGATACGGATATTACTGTCGATTTGCTATCTAATGGGGAGTTTCACACTGATTTTGGTTCCGATCCCAATTCTGTAGACAACGATGATTTCTTCGGCAGTCTACTGTCGGGTGACGGTGGAGACAGATTAGAAGATAAATCACAGGCGATGGATATCGGCGAGGACGTTCCGGAAAGAATGAGTATGACACCACTCACCAACGGGGACATCTTGGATCACACGCGAACCGGCTTCGACTACATGGACGACCTGTCTCTGCCGTCGTTCCACAACGAAGAGTCGCGGCACGACACGTTCGACGAGCGGCCGTGCGAGTTCGACCTGAAGGAGTTCGGCATCGACGCGGGCTCGCACATGCACGTGGACGGCGACGCCTACGACTACATGGACACGGAGCTCATCCCCAACCTGTTCGGGCGCGGCCACGTGCCGCAGTGCGACCCGCTGCTGGGCGGCGTGGCGCGCGCCGGGCCGCTGGCGCCGCGCCCGGCCCGCAAGCACTACTCGTGGGACCGCATCGAGTTCGACGCCACCTGACCCGCCGGCCCGCGCGCCTCGGCCCGTCGCTCTCTCACGATGCTTACCCTATGATCTCTCCCCGCCTCCTGTCGCCGCGGCTTGTCGTTTCCTCGCGTACGACGGACTCGTGTACATCAGGGTGACCGTCAACTTGCACGCGTGCGGGAGTTTTGTGAACGTACGTTTCTTATCTTCGATCGGTCGCTACGGAGTGGTGACCGATAAAACGCTAGTCTGCTGTCGTGACTTGTTCTTCCATAACGATGACTTTTTTAAAAGACTAAACTTAGAGGTTGATGTTGTGAAACACAAAGTGTTTACGTTTACATAGAACTGTATGATTTAAATTATTAGTATATGTACTTAATGCTGTACGTAACGTTTGTGTCGCTAGTTGATAATAGTTTAATGTTTCATTTACTTCACTAGTGAGTGATCGCGCGTCGCTGCTGCGTGCGCAGACATATTGGCTCACATTATGTAATAAGTCCGTTTTATTTACTATTTATAGGCATAATTATTATTATTTACTTATGTATATATTGAGAATTATAATACTCAACATAGTTGTGGATTTCTGCATTCCGCCCGATGACTAAAACTTAGGGAAAAAATTATCATAAGAAAAGTTGTTTTTGTTTAGGCACAGTCAATCTATGAGTCACCTGGTCACGTACACATTGTGTTAATTATAATTTTACGATTTAAAAGCTTAGGATTGATGTTGTGTCAATTATTTAAATCCGTTTAATGCTATCCCTAGCGCATGGATAGCTATTTCCCGAATCAATAAGTGACATTCCAGTCTTGTTGAAGTGCAAAATGTGGCACAAGAGCACTTGTTTCTCGCATTACGGTTATTTATTTTAACAATTTTGACAACATTGTAAAAAAAATAAGTTTAGTGAAAATTGTAAAATTTTGAAAAATGTAAGAGAACAAGGTGCACATTCACAAGCCACCGTCAAGGGTGGGACCAGCTTGGGAACAATGTTAGATATGAATTCATTTAGATAACATAGGGAGCCGGCTCCTCGCGCTCCAACAATCATGCAAGCACTCTCATAATCACTTGTTAATTATACACTTCACTGTCTCTGTGTTCTTGTTACTTGCAGATCTTTGACATTCTTTAATTGTAGTGTTATAACGTCTTGCAAAATTATCTTAACTGTTTGAGTTTACCTAGAGAATTATTTTAATTATTGTAACAACAAAACATTCTTATAAAATGTATCATTCCATTATAATGTCTAAAATGTAGGATAGGTGCGCCGTTATCAATAAGTTGTCGTTTGTACTCGATTACGCAATGGTTACCAGCATAAGATGGTAATTAGTTTTTATCTTAGAGACTCAAACGACTGGACCAATTTTGTTTATGAGGCTTAAAATGCCCACACCAAGAGAACCGAATTTTGCATACTGAAACGAGGCCAATTTTCAAGTGCATATAGTGGCACCTTTTGCGTAGTCAGAATTTAGCTATGTAAACTGTTAGCTTGTTAATATTGTCCTTAGTTCCGTACAAAGTAAATCTTAATAAATATTTAACTAAACAATTTCAGTTTGCTTGCATAATTGTTTGAGCGCATAATTATTATTTATTTATTTATAAAGTCATTCAAGTGTACTTACAGGTTTTTGTTTCCGTTGTATTCATTACTATGTGTGAGTGTTTTTTACTAATGTATTTTGTATAATATCACATGTTTATCTAGCGTTTACCTTTGCTTAATCAAGGAGGATTAGATGAAGCAAAAATTGAGAATCGAAAATATATTGCCATTTTTTGCATTTACGTTTTTTTTTGAATACTTGTTACTACAACGAATAATTATGAATAACTGCCCTGCGTGTGCCAATGTGTTTAATATCCGTTTATTACTATGTATGACACAGTTGAAGCAAAGAGGCATGGAAATATTCTCCTAAATTAAGTGTATAAAATCGTATGTATTGGTTGCAAATGGTGGTCGGGTATGCGTATGTACTTTAATTAAACGCTTCATCATAACATTAGAGTACATTCGCATATGGAATGGTGCTATTAAAAGTTAACATTGAATTTATATGTATAAATATTTTAACATTTCATAATTTGTATATTGGATTTGTAAATGTGTGGCTCTAAATGTAAAAAAAAAAAACATTTTAACAATTTTTAAACGATGTCGCTAGTTTCGGACTTGAAAAGTTTTCGAAAATACCGAGCCAGTGAAAAGCTGCGTTCAAAATTAAAACAGGGCACGCAAATTGTAATTTGCTTTATTATTTAAGTAATATTCCATTATCTAAGTGAATTGTACGGAATCTTTACACTAGATTAAAATATAAAATCTATTTGCTCATTATCAAAATTGTACCCATATTAGTCAAATATATTCGAATCATAATTTATGGGGAGAGGATTTTCATGTCATCTCCTATGTTTATATTAACAGGCCTAGTGTGTTAATTAGCTTTGTATTCACTCTTATGCGAGAGTTTAGTTTAAATGTATTTAGCGAGATACTAAGTGAGATTAATATTTGATAAATAGTATATTATGAGCGTACTTGTTATAATTGTTGTAATTATTTTAGGAGAGTTTTAATATTTGTTTGTAAACTAAGCTATTATCCAACCTAATGTTATAAATAATATTGTGCACCTAATATTTATGACACCTGTCACCTACCTAATATGCTCTCTGCAATAAATATTGAAATTACGTAATCAATCGGCTTCTTTATACTTACTAAATATATTTTACAGTTGAATACATTTTTACTGACCTACGGGATATTATTATATATCTTAAAGTAAGCGATTAAAGCAGGCTTTAAGCCATTGGTTTGTAGTAAAGCCAAGTATTCATTAAATTTAATATAATGTGATAACCACAAGAGTCGGATTTGTAGTGTAACTGGATAGTTTTTTACCTTGCCCTGTAATGAAGCCTTGTAAATATTTACCAAGCCTTTATTAGCATAAGGAGAGAACGTTGAATAAAAAGTTTTTGACATAAAAAATAAATGTTGTTTCATTATGGTTTGATGGCCATAAGTCCGCTTCCGTTTATTTAGGTGTAGCCCTAAGATCGTTTGTGCACTGGATTACATTAGTATCAGAAAACGACAGATCGAACGAAATGTTGTGAATTGTGGCTTCTTGGAACTGTTGTGTCACTGATTCGGATCCTGTTTCTGGTTGATAGCAACAGATTAACAAGATACAATGACTACGTGACTACCGACCGCCGACGCCAATTGCTTCCTCATACATACATACATAGAGCGCCGTAAGCTACGATTCTTACATACTTCTTTTACTCATACATGTTGTCATACACACACGCCGGTTGCGAGTACTACGCACCTGACCTTTCTGAAGAACCTCACCAATAAGGTCTATGTATGTCCTTCTAGGGCGTCCCCTCCCGGCGTTCCCACTTACATCTGCCTTGTAAATACCTTTCGTTAGTCGCCTTTCATCCATCCTTTCAACGTGACCAAACCATCTAAGCATACTCTTTTCAATTTTTGTTACTGCATCTTTTAAACCACAACGTTGCTTTAGCACATCATTCCTCAATCAGTCATTCATTGTTACACCACACATACTTCGCAAGGAACGCATTTCTACTGCATTTATTCTACTTTCATGTCTTTCGCTTCCTCAGTATACAACAACAACAAAATTGGAACCTTAGAAGTTTTCGAGAAATTCTACTTTGGAGGTGGTAGTCATGCTCCCTTCGACAAGATCATCATGAGGGAAAAGGGCAACAGCTATCCTCAGTATACAAAACGGAACTGAAACATTATTTATTATTTTTTTAAAAATACAAATTAACCGCGCTTGTTCAGCAGCGGGTTTGAATGTTGATGCAAATGTGGAGATTTGTCGCTTTTCTCGAACCCATATTGAAAATTAGTATTCTGAAAGATATATTAGTACCCAAAATTTGAAAATACTCCACTAGCTTGGCGGTAGTCAAGGTGTTTTCATTTCAAGATTCCTTTTTTAAACTTAAACTTTGGATACATACACATTTTATTAGAAAAGTCACCACAAAATTCAGATTCAAGTAATAATAATAAGTATTAGGGTATCAATGCTGCCGACATGAAACAATCATTGAAGGAGCGTTTCTTCGGTCGCCTGAATAAAGTATTAATTAGTCTTTTATCGGGCGGCAACAAGGTGCGCGCCTTTAATGGTTGGGTCATGCCGGTTTTGATGTAGGTGCTCTTTCAAATGGACTCAGACTGAGATTGACGCCCTGGATAGAAAGGTCCGCACACTGTTGACTGCAAATCGGATGCATCACCCACGATCATCGGTGATGAGACTGTAGGTATATCCCGCGGAAGTGTGGAGGTCGAGGTTTCCTTAATGCCAATAGACCCTACACAATCGCGAGGTATGCAGTCTCAGGGAATACTTCCTAGAAGCCGACGTGGGGATGCATCGGGATGTAGTCGCGGTGGACAAGGGCCTCACACCGCTCTCCTTGGCTAACGAGAACTGGCGCAAACCTGTAGTATTAGATACTTCTGACCGCATGGATGTATGGAAGAGCAAAGAGCTTCATGGACGCTTTTATCGGGCCCTTCATGGACCGGATGTAGACTTATTAGCGTCGATATCCTGGCTGCGCTTCGGTGACCTCTTTGGGGAAACCGAAGGTTTTGTCTGTGCGATAATGGACGAAGTTATCATGACGATTATCTACCGGAAGTATATTGTGAAGGATGGTACGGTTGACATTCTGTCGGGCATGCCACCGACCCGGGCAACCCGCGGCGGACACCGGGACCGGACCGGGATTCGACCCGGGGAATCAATCCGCCACATTATTTCTGGTTGTTCTCGTCTTGCTAACGGAGACTATTTGCACTGACACAACCTAGTAGCTAGGATTATCCACCAGCAACTTGCTCTTAAATACAGTATTGTGGAATCCGAGGTACCATACTATAGGTATACGCCCGACCCAGTTCTCGAAAATGGCAATGACACGTTATACTGGGATCGATCTATCATCACTGACAGGGCTATTATCGCGAATAAACCTGATTTAATGGTGATAGATCGATTGAAACGTCGCACGATGATTGTCGATATAACGGTCCCGCATGACGAGAACCTCGTGAAAGCAGATAAAGATAAACAACTTAAGTATCTTGATCTGGCTCGCGAGGTTGTCGACATGTGGGATGTGGATACAGCAGTCATCGTGCCAATAGTCGTGATAGCCAATGGCATAATAGCCAAGAGCCTCGACCAACATCTTAAGAGGCTCTCGTTAGGCAGCTGCTTCAAGAGCTTGATCCAGAAAGCCTTCCTCTTGGACAAGGCGCACATTGTTAGGCGTTTCCTCTCTCCGCCCTGACCCTGTTCCCGATACCTGAAAAAATAGTAGCCCACCCTATTTTTTATATTTTTAAATGTTTTTGTTTGTGTTGTTTTTATACTGGAAATTTATAGCTTGATATGTAGCCGTGCTGCTTGATATGTACCTACAGAGAGATAGAGTAGACGATGGTGCATAGACTAATAATTACTTCTGAATACCATAACACTCCATAACATCATCAAGGAATTTTATACTCTGTAAAGCGTCTTAGTCTGTGGATATGTTGACGGTCAGATTGACACTGACATTCAATATTCAATAATATCTCGTAGGGTTGTCCAAAATGTTAAAAAGTATCGATAAATTACATATACATGTACTAGATTGGTTATCCATTTTACGAATGAACTCCGGCTTTCACGATCGCATTTTTCCCAGGTACACCTTTTTCGTAGCCTATCTTATGGGTTTTCCCGATCAATAAACAGCATAATTTAGCAAGTTCACTCCAGATTTTGAGTTTTATGGCGGCGGGGCAAAAACTGAGACCTAATGCCTCACCTTTCAATTTTTTTTATTTATCATCATCATAAGATAAGATGCCCACTGATGGCCAAAAGCCCCCACTCCAAAAAACGTAACAATCCTCCGGTGTTGTTCTTCCTCATTAAAGTTTACATTTCTCCGACGACCAGTGCCGTCTTAAGGGTGGAGCACGAAATTTAAATTTTCTTGTTTTTTGCAATAAAAAATTTGCTGTTCAGTATCAGGTTGTATGTTAATTAAAATATGATTACGAAACCGAAACAAAAGGACAAACAGCGCATCTGGTTTTCGCACTTTATCCATGCGAATTGATAAATTCATGGGTGTAGTGAGATTTCACTAAACCCATGTTTTTATGACGTGTTTACTGCCTCTTAAAACATTTCTTTTAAATAATTATTTACGTTCGAAGTAGCTTTTCGAAATAATCCCTACATTTTCTTTACACAGAATCTTACTCGTTCATGTTTTGTTTCATTTGATAAAAGTTTTAAGTCGTGACCTTTTTCCTATGCTTTCGTAATGCATTAAAGCTCCTTGTAGATTCTTATAGAAAATATAAGGAAAGCAGGGAGTGGGATGGAGTGTCACCACTGCAACAACTGTAGGGAGCCACGTTGTGCCCTTATGTCTCGAGTTGGCAGTGACCTGTAGCTGCTGGCCTGAGGCGATGGCCGAACCATCGCCTCAGGCCAGCAGCTCAGCGATGAGTCCTGGGACGCGGTGATGTCCTTCTGCATGCAAGACGAACGTTTCACAGAAAGACCCCACCCCACGTATAACGACCGGAGGTGACGGCACGTCGATTCGCGCGAATGCTCCGCTGACCTGACGATGCCTGCAAGCCTGAAAGATGGAACAACGGGGTGGTTTTTAGACAGTAATAGTCGGACAGGCACCTTAATCCTCCCCAGGACGGACGCCATCCATGACGACTTTCTACCACAGCTCAATAAAAAGAAATAAGCACCTTGGGTTAACCGCACGGTGGATGATGGTATGCATTCGATCTTAAAAGCTTCTTAAGTTTAACCTTCTATGACATGACACCCACGCTCTGAGAAAAGAGTGGCACTGGCCACACATTCTTAATAATCCAGCATTACAGATTGGCAAAAAAGTGTAGAAACGGAACTAAATTTTTGTCTGTTGGCAACATTTCCAAAATAATGACATCTCTTAATAAACAAAGTTCACGATTTCGTAAAATTTTAATTTCGACCACCAAACATTAATAAATAAACGTAAAAAGTGAATAAAAAAGAATAAAACCATTCGGAGTGCTGGCAGGGAGGTTATTTATAAGGTCTACAGGCGATGTCTGGCGGAACATGAGGCCCAAACTATTCTTTATGAACTTCACAATGTTTACCAAAGAAAAGAACGAGTAAGAGTTTGTTTTGTTGATTTTAGTTGAATCAAGTGTTAATTGATGAATACAAAGCTATATTCATTTGCTTGCATAAGGAATAACTAGAAATTTGAAACAATAAATGTCGAGAACATAGGTTATGTTTTTACATTTTTTCTGCATAACTCTGGTACAGCGCGCTTAGATAAATTGATACTTTGGTGACTTGACTTTTAACTGAATGAAAATTCAATTTCTACGCAAATTATACTTTAAGTGCGATATCAAGGGAGAGAATTATTTGTTCTAGAAAAAACAACTCTTGCATTAGAAATGTAAAAGAAATTGTCATGCCATAGTCGAAATCTATTATTTAATTCAGGGAAATATGTTATCGTTCTAAGCAAAATCGTGCTGGAAGGAGATAAACAAAAGGGTATTTTCTACATCCGGCGTATTAACAGTATGTGATATAAATGATTTACTTTTAATATAGTTAGGGATAAATTAAATATTTCGTCTTAACAGGAAGCAGCTGAACGTGCATTCCAAGCTATTACCGAGGAGAATTGGAAGAACTAGTGCTAACATGTAATAAAATAGAAAAGGATTACTGAAAAAAAAATATGAACAAGGAAATATTATAGTGATTAGTAATAAATCTAGAAGGTGATAGCAGCATCACCTCTGAACCCGAACATAACTCAAATGAGTTTGCGGCCTTTGAGTTCGGGGTAGAATATTTAGAGGAAGATTTACTAGAATAAGATAAGAGAAAACACAAGAAGGAAAGAACTTAAACACAAGATGGCACCGAAATTTAACATAGCTAAGCATTGTTCCAGATACCAAGCAGTAGAGTTATTTAATAGGTTACCAACTGATTTAAAATTATTAATTTATAGCTCGCACTCATTTAAAACTAAATTAAAAGCCTTCTTGTTGGAAAAATGTTTTTACTCGGTATCGGAATTTATTAATGATAAAATTAGTCACTTAAAATAATAGCAGTGAACAGATTCAATGATTCTAAATTATTATAATTGTACTATGCTCATTACTAAAACCTTAGCGAAATTATTTCTTAATTAATTTTTTTTGACATTGAATTTGACATAGGTACCTGCTAATAATTTGACTTTGAATCTGACATTATACTTGCTTTATATTTTGACATTGTAAGTAATTGACATTTTACCTGAAAATAATAAATTAGACTTTTTAACTGACACTGTACCTGCTACGAACCAAATATTGTATTTATTTGTGTCTTTGTATAATTTAGCTGACATTGTATTAATTTGCTTAATGTAGTTGTTTCTGCATGTGTTATTTCTCCTTTTAATATGTAATGTTCAACACAATGTAAATTGTTAACGAATAAATAAATGAATGAATGAATGAATGAATGAATAAAATATAGAAATTAAATGTTATACAATGTAATGTTTTCTTTTTTTTATAATTTCTAAACAATGTTGTGAACTCAGGAGTATTTACCCAATTTGTTATTTTTAGGTAAGTAATCAGTTGCGTGTCAAGAACACGTCCTTGTTAAATTAATTACTGATTATAAAAATAATCCATAATTAGATTAATTTGTCTAAAAACAGCTAAGTGTCAAGACTAGGTTGGTACGCTATGCGGTTGCCACGGGTTGCCATACGAAGAGCACAGTGGCGCCTCCATTATTTTCTACTCTTTTTTGCCAAGCTGTACACGGATTATTTTATATCGACATATCAAAATAAAAGAAAAAATATCGATATATCGAGATCCTTTTGACAAGCCATAGCCAATCATTCGGTTCGGTTCAATCTCAAACTTCAAGCCTCAAACACAAATGGCGATAAATGCGTGATTTAGTGAAGTGACCAGAATATTACTTAATTGCTGATACTAAGTGAAATATTGAATTATTGGAAACATCTAAGCTTTCCCTTAACGTGTTGAAGTGACGTGGTAAAATATTTAGTTATGATATTAGCTGAAACGCTTTTGTTTTCTTTGACACTGATCGACAGCGGTGGTATATTATTCCTTTTAGTTTACTACATTATAACCCTGTCCGACCTGGAGTGCGACTATTTGAATGCTCAAGAATGTTGCGATAAGCTCAATTACTGGATGCTACCAAAATACTTAGCCCATTCTTTTATAACGTTCATGTTCTTGTTACATGGCCAGTTGATTTTATTCATTTTGAATTTGCCCTTGTTTATATGGCTAACGTTTGAATTTTTTACTATTCCGCGTGGAAATTTGGGTGCGTACGATCCCGCAGAGATCCTTAACCGGGGCCAACTCAGGAAACACCTAAAAGATGTAATGATTTATGTTGGTTATTATCTAATTTCCTTTTTTATATATCTTTATTGCTTTATACTAGCGTTGCTCAAAGGCGATCCCCTCCAGAGGTCAGCGGACGACCAAATTGTAACTGAGATCTAAGATAGAAGATGGCTGAAGATCCAGTAGCTTCATTGTCTGCTGATGAACTAGAGACAGCTGATGAAAATAATAGATGTGTAAAGTTAAAGTTACCAGCTCATATAACTGCATTATCAGGGCAGCGTAAATCGCATAGAAACTGTGAACAAATAGACTGTGACCAAAGTTTGTTGGAGTATGTGGCTGCTAACTATGTAATTGTAAAAAAAATCCTTGGTTTTTTACCGTGGCAAGATAAGTTAGTATGTAAGAATGTTTGCACTATGTGGCGGTCGGCTGTGACTACATTGCAGAAGGAACTAGTAGGCCCTTCTGACTTTGCTCTTAGCATGAGACAAAGTCATATTAAAAATGGTATCAAGCTACTCCAATCTGACTGCTTCTATGCTGAACCATTGGCTGTTTTGGCATTTGCTAATGCGGGAGGTTTTGCTGCAACATATAAATGTGAGGCTATGATAACATGCCCCTGTGATCCTCCGTGTGACAAAGAGCATTACAGTGAGTATTTTTATTTAAAAAAATTGACTAACCTTAACTATATTTAAATAACAGGATATTAAATTACAAAGTTAAATTTACTTTTCAGTTCTAGATGTGCTGAGAAATGTGATGGTTGCCCCAATGAAATGTATGCTAGGAATAAAGGCCTGTTACACATCATACTTGCCCCTACCAAACTCAATAACAAATCAACACTCAATAGGCCAGAAATTTGGAAGGCATTCTGCCTTTATTGGAGGTATTTACATACCAGTCATACCAAATGTGGAGTTTCACATAATTAATATAAAACGATTAAATGATATACAAAAGGAATTCATGTTAACCGTGGAGAAGTTGTCAGAAACACGCTATGTGAAGGGTGTACTGGTTTTTGTTGGTTCAAGTTTCATCCTCCAATCTATGGATGATATTATATTTTTAAATTACATAGCGAGTTGGTAAGTAATAACTGATTTCCTTTCTCTATGAATATTGTGTAAAGGGATAATGTTTTTTCAATTTATTATTTCTTATTTCAGTCAACCTAATGTGCCATATGCATTAGGAGGGTGCATTATTGACGATGCTGTGTCCAATAATGAAGATATGATTACTATGGTAGACGGAATCAATGCTGGTATAGAGGTTGTGACTGATAACCTAATATGCATTGGACTGTTCACAGTCCCCAAGGAGTTTGGTCCTGGTCGAACAGAGAGTTGTTGTAATTTTGACATGTTCTCACTCATATTGGAATCTTCTGATTGGTCCAAATCTAAGATGGAAACTGCAATTAGTGATGTGAGTTTTGTTTTATTTTTAACCAACTTCAAAAATAAGGATGTTTGATTGATATTCTTGTTTTATGTATGTAAACCGCTTACGCTGAGATCTATAATATTCTACGTGATTCTTCTTTAGTTAGATACAGAATAGTTGCGATTTGGTCCAATAACAATTTAACGTAGCTTGGGCCAGGAGTTCTAATTTTATGATTTTTTTTTATGATACACAACATTGCAAGGAGAAGATAAGTTCTTAAAACTTTCACAGCATTCATTTCTGAATTGGGCTCTGTATTAAAATGTCTTAATTATTTTGCATTGCAGTTTTCAAAAACAGTTCCTCACTTCGAACACAGCGTGGTGATCAAGATGTCGTGCGTGGGTCGCGACAGTAAGCATGATTACGAGCAGAACTTTTTCCGTGCGGCGTTCCCGACTACGCGGCTCATAGGTTGCTATGGCAACGGAGAATTAGGGATCAACGTGCCGAAGCGTGCACACCCTGATCTGTGCGCTGTGAAACGCCACCGAGCAGAACGTGAACGTGGATTAGGTCTCATGTACTCATATGCCACAGTTTTCGTTTACTTCGGATGGGGCAAAATTACGAAGCCAGCCGAAACTACACAAAAGCCTGACACAAAGCATTAATTGTAAAATTTTATACTGAATGTATAAGGCAAGCATTTATTAACTCCAACATTCTGAATATTGTAGTTTTGTCACAAAAACAACACCTTGTTTTATGTCCAAAATGATCGCCAAATGAATGTATCCAATTTTTAAGCGCTGGTTGACTCCTGTGATTGCTTGAATTATCAACAGCCACAAGACTTGACATGCATTTTATTTAGGATAATTTTATTTTGTTCTAGAATCCGGGTATAAGTGTAACTTTGTATATCTGAATGTTAAGAGCTTATTTCACTGGGTAATATTATGATGTATCCCTTTCTGTACCAAAAGGTATTGGAATTTATAGAATAAGATTAGTTTAGTTCGTGCCTCCAGGGGGCGTAAGGATCAAATTTCAGTTAATTCATATATAATGCGGGAGTTAGGTTTATGGATCTCCATTAGAGACTTCTCATGCGAAAGCAGAATTAATTGTGCTAAGAAACTGTTGCATTGCGATTTTATATTTTAATCAAATATTTACGCCGCTCCCTACTTTGGTATATAATGGCCTATTTCTAGCGCTATTGTATCATAAGAGTTTCATTTATATTGCTGTGTAATAAGATTGTCATTAGCTTATAAGATGGCCGTTTAGCACTTCCACTTTCTAGTATTTATTTCTAGACTACAGTGATAATAGAGGAGTACAGTGGTTATTGTAGTATTTATGACTGTAATGTGGACCATAAAAGGTTTAAAGGCCGTTGCGACTGCTCAGTATATAAGCAAATTAGAGGGTCGATTCAAACCCACGAAAAGCTGATTATTATTTTTGATAGTTTAGCTAAATGTCACAGCATAAATGTATGAAAAATAATTAGCCCCATAACATACGAAACGAAGTTTAATGGACTGAGCTTCTCATTCGTATTATAGCATTTTTTACCTCCAACGCCAAAAGAGGGGTGATATTACTTGTTAGGACTTTTATACATCTTATTTATTCTAAAATGCTGAATCAATGTTGAGAAATGAGGAAAACTATGTGAATACTTGTGCGGTATTATGTGTTTTCAACAGTGTTTCTGGATTTGCGCCCAATTTATAACTAACGACTTGTCTCTTATTATGGGAACCTTATAACTGACGAAATGTTCCAAGTGTGATGTACACTCCTGCCTTACCTTTTGGGTAGTGGGGGCACCAGTGTGGTGTTGTGTTTTACTTTTTGTTAAGTAAGTTAACCCTTTAACCGCTTAAGTCGGATTTAATCGACAACTATTTTCGGGTCCATTTCGCCTGAATCGTATTTATACGTCAAAATACTCTACATTCTTCCCAAAAATAGGTTAATTTAGGCAACATAATAAATATATTGACGATTTGTAAGTGGGGCGCTGAGGGCACGACAATATTGATGCACCTAAACTCACGCGGTTAAAAGGTTAATGTCTCTATTATAAAACCTTAACAGTGCTAAGACTCTAGTCAAAGACGCAAATGTTAATTGCTTGTCTAAAAAAAATATTGCAGACAATAGGGACAAAACATATTCGCCAAAGTTATATACCTAAACAGTTTAAACCAGAGAGAAAGAAAAGTTCTGTGCGAATATAATTGTTGTTTTCGTCCTTTCTTTTTTGTGTGAATTTGAACCGTTAGTAGGTAATTAAATAAATTAATCCTTTGACCGCCACAGTCATGTATAGACGACTAACAAAAATGTGCACAGCGCGCCACGCGTCACGACTAAATGACGAATTTAAAGGATTAATCCACGATTGCTCGTTTTTACCATTTTACCCTTGGCGGCCAAGCGGTTAAAATCAAAGTGTTTAGATGGTAACTATTATGTAATAGTTAACTAAGGCTCCAAACATGTTTTTGTTCATAATGTTTCCAAGTTCTTTTTTGACGAGAAGTGTTACTCCACTTTTTATCCACCTTGTTGGGAAAGGTTTTTTTCAAGTAGGTACTTTTCTAAGATACCTACTTATCTTTTTTCTTTAGTGTAAGTTGGTAACTATTTATGTGTGTCTTATAATAAGTACCTAATATTGAATTAAGAGGTTTCTTAATCATATTTGTGTGATATATTGGATATTAGTTAAACTGGTATTTAAAATAAATACACTGTAGTAAGTAAGTTAAGTAGTAGAGATTAAGTGATCGAATAATTTATTTTAAGTTTTAGGCGCATTTTAACGACACTAGACAACACCAAATTGACGGCTAGATAAGGCATAGGTACCTACTGTTGGCGACTGTGCCTATTTAGGTGTTTCCTTATGTTGTTAAAAACGGATGCATTTGTATATGTAAGAGTACCCTATATATTAAACTCTGTAGCACATGTACAATCAAAAGTATGTAATTAAAATCAAAATATTCAAAATATTGTTTGATTTAATGTACGCTAATAAGTTTCTGTGCGGCCAATACCTGTCTCTTTCTTTCTCTTTTAATCAGAATTCAAGAAAGAGACAACTATTGGCCGCACGTCGCTTTATCTCTCTCACACTTTGTTACCAGGGGCTCGAGTCTGCTATTGCAATCGTGCCTCAATGGCCGGTCATTGATCGAATATTTGACAACTTTGACAGTTTTTGTATGGGAAATGTGTCATAAGTTTGACGTTATACTTCGAAAATCGATCATTGACCGGTCATTGAGACACGATTGCAATAGCAGACTCGACCCCCTGTAGTTACTTCACAGCTGAAGAATGAACTCTTAGTCCATTCGCTATGTCTGCGTTCGCCATATTATTATGCGTGCATTACCTGCCACTATCTACCTAGGTTCTAGGTTGAATTTACTACATCTAAAATAAAACGATAAATTAAATCTAACATATTAAATAACAAAAAGACTTTTGCGAGGCCAAAAAGGCTCCTATCTCAGCACGATGCCACGATATATTTAAAGAAAAACAATAAATACCGCAGCGCTGTTATTCTGATTGGGTGGATACGGCCTACTGTAATGCCATGAATACATTAGGTAATGTAATGATTAATGTACAGACGCCAGCACATCAAGTTACCCCAATGTGTCAAATTTTCCCAATTGAATATGAACCTTATTCTGTTTAACATAAAGTTGAAAAACAATCAAAGAAATTTGACACATTGGGGTAACTTGATGTGCTGGTATTGTACAGACGCCAGCACATCAAGTTACCCCAATGTGTCAAATTTCTTTAATGGTTTTTTAACTGTATGTCAAACAGAATAAGGTTCATATTCAATTGGGAAAATTTGACACATTGGGGTAACTTGATGTGCTGGCGTCTGTACAATAGCCCACAAAGAGGCATAACATATATGTGTATAAATAAACGAGTAGATAAAAAAACAAAATATAATAAGAATATAGAATGAATGAAACAATATTCCTTTTCTGGTGGATTGTAGTATCATAAATTATATGCAAACATATGAATTCAAACAAGCAGAAGAATAAGGGCGAGGCCCCATTACCATCAGTACCTATCTTCAAATCCTAATTGTATTTGGCGGTAGGTAATCATTAATTAGAAAGATTTCTATTTTTCTGCATGCTACCACTGCCATAGGTACTTACATAAAGATTCTGTAAGGTACCACCTGCTTTAGATCAACAAACGTTTTGCCATTACGATGAATAGACCGACAGAGATACTCACTTTCGCATCTATTATAGTACGGATAAGATAATAGAGGCCAGACTCATTGACAAGTCAATTTGAAAGAGAGTAGCATCACATCACAGCTTAGTAGTACCTATGTTTGTTACGGTTAATAAGCTGGTTAATATTCGTAATATTATTACTAACAAATAATAAACAAAACAATGCTAAGCAGAGCCCATAACACAAGCTAAGCAGAGCTCTGAACAGCTGATAACAACATAGTTACCTATATATATTTTGAAATACATACATAATATAGACTAGCTTTTGCCCTTGGCTTCGCCCGCGTGGATTTCGAACTTCCGTCCCCTATGTTTTCCCTTTAAGGGTTGAATTTCGAAAACTCGTTTTTTAGTGGATACTTAGGTAGGTACTCTTCCCTAAGAACACCCTTCAAGTTTCATGTCTCTAATACCAGCGGTTTGGGCTGTGCGTTGATATATAAACGTAATAATTTTAGCATAATACTTCCGCATAAAGATTTCTGGAACTACGGACCCGGTAAAGTGCCGTACAACTGACCATGTGTAAAACAACTGAGACTAAGATCAACGTGCCCAGGCGTATTGATTACAACCGTACCAAGTTTGGTTAAAATCCCTTTAATAGTTTTTAAACTATGCGTGCACATACAGACAGACAGACAGACAAAACATTTAGTGCTTGCATTTTTGGCATCAGTATCGATCACCAATCTTCCTCCAATATTAATTTTGAATATATTCAATGTATAGAATTGACTTCTCTACTAGTTTTATTATAAGTATCTAATTATTTATTATCTTAGTAGGTAGTGTGTGATAGTCCATTGAATTTTATGGCGAACCATATTGTATCTTAAGATAAAATATTATAGTATCTTAGCCGTGTGCAGCGCCCATTGGTGAAATCTACTGTGGATGACTTAACCTACGACAAACTTATTATTTGCGGTTGGTACAGTAATCGGGTCTAGGGATTGAACCGCAAAATTCAGTTTGTTTTTTATTGTATATACTTTTCCGGGATAAAAAGTACCCAGTGTTGTGCCCAGGATATTAAAGAATAAGTATAGGTACCAAGTTTCATCGTAATCGAAACGGTAGTTTTTGCGTGATACCTGACCATACAGACAGATAGACAGACAGACAAAAAAAAATTTAATCACACTTTTGAGTTCGTTGTCTAGTAACACCCCCTTGCTATTCATTTTTTGATATTTTCAATGTACAGAAATTTTACTTCTACAGATTTAATAAAAGTATATATATATATATATCTATACTTTTATTAAATCTGTAGAAGTAAAGTTTTGATCGCGTTGTTTGCTGCAATACATTGCGCACTCAAAAATGTCAATTTTTTTAACCAGCCATTTCCGAGATGAATGACCTTCGTAATTTCATTTATGGCATCAGGTGCAACCTTTTCACGACGTTTGCGCGTCGATGTCCCTGCCACCCTGTAGATATAGATAAATTACACCCAAACAGAACAAATGATCAAGCTCATTACACAAACATTAGTCCTGGGTGGGAATCGAACCCACGACCTCCGGCATAGAAGTCAGGACTACTAACTACTAGACTAACAGGTCGTCATACGTGTGAGATTATCACTGACCGGTTTCTCTACTTATTTTCACCCACCGATGTTAAATGTACCTACAGACGCCAGCACATCAAGCTACCCTACGCTGTCAAATTTTCGCAATTGAACATGAACCTTATTTTATTTGTGGTAAAGTTGAAAAACTATCAAAGAAATTTGACACATTGAGGTAGCTTGAGGTGCAGGCCTCTACCTAGGTATACAATTTAGTAGCGCCTTCGCTTGTTGCGCTGGCAATCTGTTGCTGGTTGTCCAAATATCTATTATATTTCGTTTTAATACACTTACAAAAAAAAATGTCTATGATTAATAACTTTTTCTAAACTTAACCAGTTTTATTAAAACCCAGTTATTTTAAATATTTACCGCAATTATCACTCTGACCGTAACATATTCATTGTAGTGAGTCTCGCAACAGAAAAAATGTCTATGATTAATAACTTTTTCTAAACTTAACCAGTTTTATTAAAACCCAGTTATTTTAAATATTTACCGCAATTATCACTCTGACCGTAACGTATTCATTGTAGTGAGTCTCGCAACTTAATGAGCTTTAATAAGTTGTTTAGAAGACATTAAGTGTGTCGTGTGGGAAGTGGGATGCGACGCGGATTGTGAAGTGCGTCTCTGCTGACGTAGGTACCTACCCTTATTTGTAACAAAAATTACTTGTGTGTAAACGTTACGCAGTAATTAGTAGTCATGCATGTGTATACCTTTCTAGTCTTTCAACCAAGCTGTTGTAATGCGGAGCTTCATCACTGCTTCGTATAGTGTCCAGATTTTTCCTAGGTAAGTCGTTGTCCACGTTATTTTTATTTTGCGATTACTATGCGTTTCAAATGAGAATAGGAACGTCAATGACCTCTATCTGTCAGATGTCACTTGAAAAGTACGAGCTGCAACGAAACCTTATTCGCGTAATCAATTATTTTTAGTTTTTTGTTTTATCCAGTCGCAGTTATTCAAAATGAAAAAAACGTCTTAAATTAATTAGTCTTGTGGACCGTACTTTTCAAGTGACATCTGACATAAAGAGGTCATTGACTTTCCTATTCTCATTTGAAACGCATAGTATGTACAGACGCCAGCACATCAACCTACACCAATGTGTCAAATTTCTTTGATAGGTTTTCAACTTTATTCTAAACACCATAAGGTTCATGTTCAATTGGAAAAATTTGACAGTTTGGGGTAGATTGATGTGCTGGCGTTCGTACAAGTACATACCTACCTTTTTCTTATGCATTTATGTCAGTAGATTTTCTAAATGTTATAATTTTTAAGATCTTTTACAAACATCAAAGACATTACTTACTTTTTACTGACTTTATACCAAAACCACCGAGTTTTCTTACCAAAGAAGTAAGTAAGTATACTTCTTTGGCAAACACAAAGTGAAACATTATCCTTTCAGTTTGTTAAAAATAACAACTAATATTAACAAAATGTGAGATTTTTACAACTGCTTTTAACATATCTTAAGTAAGTGGAAAGTTTTATCTAGGCAATAAGCCACGTAGTGAAAACCCCAGTTATTGACTACCACCTACTTGAGTAAGTATCATAGAGACCTATGTTACTGATCTATGTATTATACCTGCTTACCTCAATTAAGGTATTCTCGCATAGCCGTCTCATGAAGTAAAGTCCATGTAAATTCTAATCATTCGTTGCTTTCTTTACCTCTTCATGTGTTGGATAAGTAAATGGAACTACCGTTGAATCTACATAGTTTAGCAGTTTCCGTGTAGATGAGCTACTATTTATGTACTTAAATGGAGTTCCTTCACATAACTTTATTTTCTATTAGTAGCTTAGGTACGCTCCTTTTTGATTGAATAGTAAATGTTTCTTTGAACAAGCTTCAACTTCACAAGCAAGGTAGGAAGGATTATGCTCTTTAATTAGCTGTTCTTGTGCTGAAATAAATATTTCGGATTTTTCCTGATGGATGGGGAGCGTCCAACATACATATTAGGGAACTGAAACACCTTTCAGATAAATCTTTGAATCTTAAAATAGAAAAAGGTACTTACTATAATTCGCCTGGATCGCTCAATATCTACCCATTGCATACCATGCCAAAGTAAATAAGCCGAAACATTGGATCACATTTTTAAGAAAATTGCGCGTGGTCTGTGCGTTGCTGGGTTCGATTCCCGTACATCTTATGGTGTCCACTTATTTTATTGAAAACTCGTACAATTAAAATACATTAATTTCCTTGAAAGACAAAAAAATGCGCTTGTAATTATAGTGCGTCTTATGTACCTATAGGAGATAGTGTGGAGGTGAATGTGTATGTGAGTTGAGTGTGAGTGAGTGTGGAAGTGAGGGTTGTATGCGCAATATCCGTAAAATGCATTACATTTATGCCCGGTAACCCTTTTTTATGATGGGATATCATCATTATGACTCCTCCCGCTTTGGGTGAAGCGGAAAGGAGTGTCAGACTCTTACTGACTAAAACTCATCCGTGTACCTCCTAATGCCTTTTGCGTTCCAGGGCCGCGGTGACTCGTTCGAACAAATTCCGCGACCCCGGCAGGCATAGGCCCTAGCGGGCCCCTTCTTCGGTGCTGACACATGCCCGCTAAGCCTTATACGACTTTATCTTGGGATTGATAATAATGAAGGACATTATATTTTAGCGACCATTAGCGACAAAAACATCATAGTCTCATTGACTGCACCATATTTTCAACTTCGTCACCAGTCTACCTCATGATCAAAGTGTCATCACCGGCATGTACAGACGCCAGCACGTCAAGTTACCCCAATGTGTCAAATTTCTCCAATTGAATATGAACCTTATTCTGTTTGACATAAAGTTGAAAAACGATCAAAGAAATTTGACACATTGGGGTAACTTGATGTGCTGGCGTCTGTACAAAGCCAATGAAGCATAACGTTTCACCTACACACGAAAGTACGATGTCTCACATCAGTTGGAGCTTTTGTACATGAGAGGAAAGTGTCAGGTGAAATCTCGCTACCGTAGATTACTTAGTGTTAGCATACAGCTAGTCATATACCTACGTAACACCTGTATAGGCAGGCACGTTATGTTAATATTTGATCGTATGGCAACAGGGTAAATGTCGCAGTCATTATAACTTTCTCTTGTAGGCGTCTCAGTCTCCGTATCACTCAACGTATCATCGGCGTTTTTTAAATCCTGCCGATTATCAGCTCCAGTGCTATTCTGTAAAAATATCCCCCTGATGACGTAGGTGAAGTGTGAAGTGAGGCTATTCTCCTATTTTAATATTGAGTTTATTTCAGGCGACGCGAGCCCAGATATAAATACCTTAACTTATAAATACATCTCTGCATGTGCATCTAAGTTATCAAAAATATGTCTTGATCTATAGGCGGAAAGCCTGGCTTCACGCTGCTCCTCCGTTTCCTGCGATCGAATATTGTCAATTCGTCGTCTTTCATTTGACAAACTTATTGTTTGTTCATCTTGTCTCAAAGAATTGTTATATTCGCGGCCTGACTCCAGTCGTCAGTCATGATCATGAGTCTTCAAGTGATCGATTTATGGCAAGGTGTATCCTTTCAACTGCCGGACGGTCATGTTATTGAGTATATGTTGCAGACTCTCGAGACAAAACGTGCCTTTCACGGTCAGCTATAAGTCTTAACTCACGCTCTGTGTACGTTTCGGACTCTCGAGACAAAACGTGCCTTTCGCGGTCAGCTGAAAGTCTTAACTCACGCTCTGTGTACGTTTCGGACTCTCGAGACAAAACGTGCCTTTCGCGGTCAGCTGAAAGTCTTAACTCACGCTCTGTGTACGTTTCGGACTCTCGAGACAAAACGTGCCTTTCGCGGTCAGCTGAAAGTCTTAACTCACGCTCTGTGTACGTTTCGGACTCTCGAGACAAAACGTGCCTTTCGCGGTCAGCTGAAAGTCTTAACTCACGTTCTGTGTACGTTTCGAACTCTCGAGACAAAACTTGCCTTTCGCGGTCAGCTGTAAGAGCCTGTAAGTCTTAACTAACGCTCTGTGTACGTTTTGGACTCTCGAGATAACACATGCCTTTCGCGGTCACATGTAAGTCGTAATTCTCGTTAAGTATAGGTTTCAGATTCTCGAGATAGAATATGCCGTTCGCGATCAGTTGTAAGCCTTAAATGTCGCTCGGTGAATTTTTCCGACTCTCGGGATACAATGCATTTTACGGTCAACTTTAAGACGTAGCTCTTGTTGAGAAAAGGTTTCAGATGCTCGTGATGCTCTTCTTTCCCTATCAGAAGTTAATCGCATCTCTCTCTCAGAAGTGCTTTCATGTGCTTGTGCAGTTGCGTTATTAACTCTCATAGAGTTTAAACTATGTGCTCTTTTCTCTGACGATTCCAGAGAACGCGCATCTCTCATTCTTTTGGCTTTATCGAATTTCGAAATAAAGAAGACCGTTTTCTAGGTGGCATCGTACCTACTTGAATTCAAATAAAAAATAACAGAAGCAACAGTTTATTTCCTAATTCAAAAAGACGCTAATCGTCGAAAAACTTAAATCGACTAATATCCTAACTAACTTAACTTTTAAATAACTAAAAAAACTTACAATATAGGTACTTCTATCTTAAATATAAACAAAAAAAAAAGTATGAATTACCTATGGAATAAAAAAAAAACAAAACTAATTTTATTAGGTAGCTAATACCTATTTAAAACGAATACTTATCTCAAAACTACTTTTAAAATCTAAAAAAACAAATAAGGAATAATAATAGAAATTTCCTACGGAATGAATAATTACCTATATTTACTTAAAACTACTTCAAAATAATGTCTAGAAACTACTATAATTTAAATCTTATCTAATGAAAAGGGCGAATAAATTAATAAAAGTTGTGCTTATTCAATAAGAACGAACAAAGCTTGGCATGTCCCTTGACATCCACCTTAGACTATAAGGTATATTATCTAAGGCATCCACAGTCAAATAAGTGACGTTTTAGCGCGTGAACGACCGCCAGGTGGCGCGGTGAGTCGCTTCGCGCGTTAAACAAAAATCAACCGTATAGCATACGTGCCTACCATACTGGCGCGGCGAGATTCGGAAGTTTAAGGTTTAAGTTCATCTATTAGATATCTTGTGTGTTTATAAACCGATGTCTATGTTTTTTATTTTATTAAATAGTATAAAAGTGTACGTTACTATTTAATTTACTTTGAAGAAATGCATAACGATTAAACGTGTTATTGTGGCTAAATTATAAGATATAGATAAATGTTACCAAGAACTTTTTGTTGATATTTTGAAGATCAACATCTTTGTAATACATACTTTTTGTGTATGATCAACGTATGCGAGGATAGGAGCTCGAAAGCGCATTTTCATCCGACTTGCTTCGAATTTATCGTCACTGCTCGGCTCCTATGTGTCTTAGGATTATGTTATATAGCCTATAACCTGCCCAGGAATATGGATTACAATCGTACCAAGTTTGGTTAAAATCCCTTTAGTAGTTTTTGACCTATGCGTGCACATACAGACAGACAGACAGACAGACAGACAGACAGACAGACAGACAGACAGACAGACAGACAGACAAAAAATTTACTGATTGCATTTTTGGCATCAGTATCGATCACCAATCATCCTCCAATATTAATTTTGAATATATTTTCAATGTACAGAATTGACTTCTCTACAGATTTATTATAAGTAAGTATAGAAGATTTTTATTTTATTAAATAGTATAAAAGTGTACGTTACTATTTAATTTACTTTGAAGAAATGCATAACGATTAAACGTGTTATTGTGGCTAAATTATAAGATATAGATAAATGTTACCAAGAACTTTTTGTTGATATTTTGAAGATCAACATCTTTGTAATACATACTTTTTGTGTATGATCAACGTATGCGAGGATAGGAGCTCGAAAGCGCATTTTCATCCGACTTGCTTCGAATTTATCGTCACTGCTCGGCTCCTATGTGTCTTAGGATTATGTTATATAGCCTATAACCTGCCCAGGAATATGGATTACAATCGTACCAAGTTTGGTTAAAATCCCTTTAGTAGTTTTTGACCTATGCGTGCACATACAGACAGACAGACAGACAGACAGACAGACAGACAAAAAATTTACTGATTGCATTTTTGGCATCAGTATCGATCACCAATCATCCTCCAATATTAATTTTGAATATATTTTCAATGTACAGAATTGACTTCTCTACAGATTTATTATAAGTAATAGATATAGATATAGATATAGATTGCTGGGTATTGACAGCTTGATTTTGATTTTGCTGTGCCCGACAGGGTATACATATAATCGTTTTTACTTACAAACACCTTATCACCTGCATACGAGTACCTACATTGTGGATTGCAATAAAGATTTATTATTATTTATATTATTATGATGTAGGACATGTAGGTACTATAAATTATTATGTTTATTACTTTGTATCTCATTATAAGCGGACTGTATGTTCTTATGAGAAATAAGTAGGTACTTACATTTATTTAAAACGATTTAGATTTTTAAAGAATAAATCAGTTGATAGCAGTTTTTATATACATTCACCTTGGTTAGGTGTAGTGCTAAGTACTTCTAGCTAGACGATAGATAGTATAAACAGCCTCTAATATTATAGGCCTTTTAACTTTCCTACTGCTAGGCAGCTAGGATAGGCCGTGAGAGGAAATGGGCTATAATCCACCACGTGACGCCATTGCGGATTAGTGAATGTCACCGATGTGTTTTTGATGTGGCTTTAGTTCTTGCCGGTTACCTCATAACTTTTCTTTTAACCATTTTGGGTTGTGATGAAATGATTTACACCGAGGACTTTGTCTGCCTTGGTTCGAAACCACGGCCTAGAGATGCGTAGGTACAGACTGGAGAAACATAACATGAAATGTACCTATCATTCTACGTTTTATCGCGCTAAGCGTTCGCTTCGCTGCAAGCGTGGACGCTTAGCGCGCACACACTTCGATTCGAACCTCCCGCGAACGTCGGTTTCCGTCGTTCTGCCGCAAACAGAAGTAGTACTTTAGGTAGGGATGATATACTTACCAATAGTTACATTATTACCTCCTTTAACCACTGTACTACCTACGCTAGTTTTGTATGTTGCATAGAGACACGCAGCGCAGTAGTTCACTTTAAAATTGTGAATTTATTATCTTTCAAAATCAATGCATTTCAGTAAGGTAGTTAGGTTAGGTAGTTAGGTTAGCTATAGCATGGGTATGGAAAGTTAGGTTAGGTTATATGTATACATAAATGTTGTCATTCTAATTCTATCTACCACAAATGGTTTAATTACACTAAGGTTGGTAAGAAATTACCTACTTATGTTTATCTGTTGTCTTAATTATTCATAGCATAAGTTTGGAACTAGATGGCGCTGTGTGAAAGCTGAGGTATATTATTATTGTATAAATTATACAGCTCACGATTACTGACAAATGCTTGCACTGACTGATCTGGTCCCCCTCATTCTGTGTGGTTCTTTCCTCAAAGTTCCATCTCATGACACTAATCTGCATGGATCTTACATGATTTGACCGAGATTTTGTATCAAATGTTTTGATTTTATTATTTACACTGTTTGTATATTGACATGTATTTTTACTTTGAAAGTATATTACTTACTTATATATTTTATTTTTTTATTGTGAATGTTGGGACTATGTCGATTCCTTTTTTTTAGATTTTCTTTTCTAAATCTTTTTAAGTTCTTATATTTATTTACTTTACATTTTTCTGGCAGTTTGAGTTCTTTATGGGACCAACCCAAATGTTCTTTCTTAGGTATTGTTCGTCGGCACGTGGAGCTCCTCAAGTTCCGAGTTGAGCTCACGATTACTGACAAATGCTTGCACTGACTGATCTGGTGGTTCCCCTCATTCTGTGTGGTTCTTTCCTCAAAAGACCATCTCAGTCAGACACTAATCTGCATAGATCTTACATGATTTGACCAAGATAATGTCTGGACTTTAAAAGAGACTATGACCTCTGAGTTTCTTTCGGTGTTTCTTCTCAGAGTAGTCAAATAGTGAAACTCCGATCCCAATTACCTACTAAAAAAAATGACGTGTAACAGTGTTTGTGAAAACCTATTTACAAAAATAAATATCGTTTATCATATTTTATAATTTTTTTGCACCTTTATTTTCTTAATAGGTATGTAGATATTTATCACTATGCCATTGTACCAATATTTTTTTTGTTTTTTTTTTCAGATGCCTATTATTTTTGTTACCATGAAGGTTTAGAGTGGTAAATAACACATGTAGGTTATTCTGTTAAGTTTGCGCATTATGAGAGCATCTATTGACACCGGTGTCCGCGCGGTCATTGTCTTGCTATTGTGTCTCTAATTGACACGATTGAAAGTTTAATCAAGTACCTAATCATTGAAAAGTGGGGAGAAGATCAGAAAAAAAATTAAACCGACTTCAAAAAAAACACTAAACCGTGTGAAATAACTCTAAATTAGGAAGTCTGTGGCTTTGGTGGTTTTGTCTTATTCATGATGGGCCACCGACTTCCGAATTTAGAGTTATATTAATTTTTTTGCAAAAAAGTTTTTTATTTTTCCATTTTTAGTGGTTTCCATACAAAAATTTGCCATGAATCTATTTTATATTGTTAATTGTTAACAATACATGCCATGATAATAGGGTTATCCACTTATCCCTAATAAATGAAAATTAACATCCCTTACTGTCGAAATCTAGGTATATTTTACACATCTGCGTACCCCTCAGAGTATACAGGCGTGATGATACATCATGATGTTGTATAAACAATAAACATCCAAGCGATTCCAGCAATCACGACAGAGTTGCCGTCTATTTTTGAAGAGTTCCATTGTATATCTCCGAAGATCAGCACCAGATCTTCACCAAATTAAAATGGGACCACCTCGGGAGTATACTCTTTCAAATAAAAAAAGAATTTTGAGAATCGGTCCACAAACGGGGGAGAAATCAGGTAAAAAACAAAAAAAAAAAAAAAAAAAAAAAAAAAATACATACACACGAACATAGAACCTCCTCCTTTTTTGAAAGTCTGTTAAAAAATACAAAATATGACAAGCTATCGTGGTGCAGAGAAGCACTCAGTGCCATGGTACATCTACAATAGGTTCAATATAGCTGTCATTACTAAACCTTTCTGCAGCTATTGATGTTAATTTACAAGTTCAGAGTGAGGACATTGCCCTAGTTCGCAGATTATATCAGATCTACCTACATTCACGTCACGGTAAGTAACTGAATTGTTTATAACCTGTTAACGGTTCCTAACTGAACCATTTTCAGATCTATCTGTAGTAAAAGAGGGTGTTGGAATTTAATCCTTAAGAATTTTACAACCATTATTAGTTTTATAGCCATTTCTTGTTTACTAGTTTCTCGTCTTGTATTTAATACTGTTAAAATTGGATGCTGTAAAACATCATACAGAATGGCAAATTAGCAGTTCTAGCTGGATCGCGTCTGCCGTGATGGTTAAAGTGCCAACCTACCCCTCATGCACGAGGATGTGATTCAAATACGGGCAAGTAGGTACCAATGTGACTTTTTCAATTTGTAGGTACTTTCTAAGTTTATCTTACACATTATTGATCTCGGTAAAGAAAAACATCGTGAGGAAACCTTGACTTATAGTTAATAAAAGCTTTAAATCACCTTGAGCAAATCCGTGAGAAACTCCGGACCTACTTAACCAAATAGAATAGTGTTGATTTCAATTAAAGACTTCATGATTTTCAAATTGTAATTTAAATGTTTCCCTATAATAAATTCCAAAAATTTCTAACATATTGCTACTGGGCCAGAGCAGCGCGTGATCGGGTCAGTTAAAACTACCTAAATAAATAACTAATTTAACTTCGCAAAGAGGAGTAGGGGAGACCAGGGATGAACGTAACAATTTGCATGTTTTTCGTTATATCTCACAGAGCTTTATGAATATCAAAATTCTAATTAGTACACACGATAGCTTAGTCTTTCAGCTATATTTTAACGTCAGCTTATATGCAACAGATGCTACAGATTTTGAAAAAAACTAATAAATAAAGAAACTGAAATTTGTTACAACCATCCCTACCCCTAGGGTTGGTTGTAACAATGTAAGGGGATGGTTGTAACATTTTAAAAATAAATAAAAGTTACTTACATAATTAACATATTTTAATAATAATCAGTTTTTTAGGTTTTACATAGTGTCACAATACTGAAACAAAATTCAATAATTCTGGCAAACACAAAAATCTTCTAAAACAATCAACATTACTTGTAACATTGTAAAAAAGGTCAAAGTTACTTTCATAAACAACATGTTTATTATAAATCAGTCTTTTAGGTTTTAGATACTGTCACTATACTGAAATAAAATTTAACATTTCTAGCAAATATATGAAATTTTCTAAAATAATCAACATTACATACTTATTTGAAAATATGATCTTAGTCAGACAAACGATGATATGGCACACATATTTATTTAAGAACAATGGAGTAAATACTCTGCTAGTATTTTTCTTCCTCCTCAGTAAAAAACTCTTCTTTTCGAAACGTAAGCCTACATTTGGAAGACTTGTTGAACCTTCTTCAAGCATTTTCTTCTTCTTTTGCACATATCTAGTTAAATAAAGTTACATGGCACAACTGATATGAACTCGCAGCGTCTCGAAATGGTACTTTTTAAGAAGTACTTTTTCTGAAGCCAAATCCATAGTTTCTGCAGTAATTAAACCTCTATTGGTCGTCCTTTTATGTATATATTAGGCATTCTGCAATAAGAAAATAAATATGTGTTGCTTAAAAATATGAAAACCAAATAAAACTATACTTAGAGATATCAAGTCCATAATCGGGTTGAAAGTAACAAGTTGTTACTTTCATCCCTATCTTAAAATTTTACCGAATATGACAAACACATGCCTATAACCCAAAACAAGCTTTACAAAGATACCGTTTCCACTGCCAAAATAGATATATGAATAGTTATGCTACGTTACTGACACTTGAAAAGCGAGCTTAGACCTATCGTAATAAAAACAAAAACAGTTGAAAAAAAAGGTCAGAACTTACTTTGAAGGTATTTTTGCGGCACCGACTCGCTACGTACTCCGCCTGACAGCACAGCGCCGTGAGTGCAACTGAAGTGTGGGAGGGGTTCAAAATGGCAAACAACAGTGATACAGCCGTCAGTGCAGCCAATATAATTCGCACAGAAACTCATTTGTTACGTACATCCCGTGTTACTTTTATACCTGGTCTCCCCTATTGCGTTTGTTATAGGTTAAGTTAAATCACGGTAATTACAAAAATGAGCCAATCTAGGCAAATAGATAAGAAAAACTGCGGAAGATGAAACCGTTTTACAAAATTAGAAGTAGGGTGAGTGGCTGGAGTATTCCCGTCTGAGCACCTATTTATTGAGCACCTATGCATTAACCTATGGGAAATGGGAATACCTTTGGTCCGAAATGCATAGGTGCTCAAAAAATAGGTGCTCAAACGGGAATACTCCGAATGGCTGACGATAGCTTCTAAACAAAAGACAGGCTAAAAATTCAAGCAATAATTTCGCACAACAACATCTACCTAGAATAAAAATGAGTATTTATTCCAGCAGTGCTCTAGGCAATAAGTTAGTAACGAGCAAATAATAACTAAACAGGCAGAACGCGAGCCCGTTTCCACTATTATTTGATGAGCATCGCCAGTTACACCACACCTATCGTTATGCCAATAATCGCAGTCACCGTTAACTAGTAAATATATGCTTACGTTGTTTACGATGCGCAGACGCAATTAGACCGAAAAGTATTAATTCGAATTATGCGAATTAGAAACCTCACCACAAACTGGGCATTTGGAAACAGGTGGAGCATGTTAAGGGTTTGGTTGGGACAATGTAACTAACTGACTCATTAGCAAAGAGGTCGCTAGCACAACTTTTGGAAAAGGGATCCTTGGTTCGGTGCTATAAACCGAGCAAAGTGAAAATGAGTTTTACCATCTGGAAGGTCACTGTAGCAGTATCAGCCCCGGATTCATACTTACGGAGCCTGGTTATTTTCTATAATCTATAAATCTATAAAAAAAAGCTAAGCTTGACGACGTCGCGATCGGTCTGCGGAGAGGTGGCCATTTATACATATCAAGACTCCTCCGACCCTCGGAAAGCACGTCAAGTCGTTGTTCCCAGCTGACATTTGTAGATCTTTGACAGTCGTTAGGAGTACTCAGAACTCTAAAAGTTTATCAAACAGTTTAACCAAGAACTGGTATTATTCGCCGATGACAGTACGTCTTTAATAAAATGTACCAATAAACAAAATTATGAACAAGACATTAATAACACACTCGGTTCTCTAATAAATTGGCTAAATCATAATAATTTATTAATTAATCTTCAAAAGACCAAAGTTATGCATTTTTTCCAAAGAATCTCCCCTAATGACATGAATATAAACCACAATGGTCAAGCTGTAGGCACAGTGGATGTTGCAAAATTTTTGGGTATATTAATTGATAGCCAACTCACTTGGAAGCCTCAAGCAGAGAGTATTTGTAAGAGATTGAGTACATCGGCTTTCATGCTGCACAATTTGTCCGAAAAAGTGGATCTGTCTAGCGTGTTGCTTGCCTACCACGGATTGGTTATTTCACTTTTGAGGTTTGGTGCAATTTTCTGGGGCAATTGTAGCGAGAAAGAAAGTATTTTCAAAGCTCAAAAACGCTGTATCAGAGCTATCTTCGCCCTAAAAGTAACTGACAGTTGTCTACCTATATTTCAGTCTCATAAACTCTTAACCTTCCCATGTCTTTACATATTGGAATTATGTATATTTGTTAAAACGAACTCACACTTGTTTACCACCTTGAAAGAAACTCGAAATAGAACAATAAGTATTAGATCCCAATATAAAAATCTTTTAAGCACGGGTCTTTTTAAGACTGCTCTTTTAAGAAAAAGTGTTATTTGTATGGCACCACTTGTTTATAATAAGTTACCAAATAATGTCAAGGAACAACCACTAACAAAATTTAAAAAGCATGTTACAGAATTACTTTTACACAAGTGTTATTATTCAGTACAAGAATTCTTAGAAGATAAGTTTTATTAAATTCTTTTAAAATTAAAATTTGCATGCCAATTAAGGTAGAATGTACAAGGAACCACAAAACTCTGTAACACCTAATAATATGTACCTACATTCATTGCAAATAAATAAATCTATTCTATTCTATTCTATTCTGGCTTGTGGAGATCAAACAGGCAGCTCCATGTAAAACACTTGTAATCAGTTGCATCTTGATAAACTGGAAGCCGACCGCAGCTTAGTTGGGAAAAGGCTCAGCAGATGAAACGTCAATTTTTTCCCAAGTAAAAGGGACTCTACCACGGATATCTATGGACTCAACCATGATATCCGAGGGTTGAACCTGTTACTAATAACTATACACTGACCCAACATATACATAGAGATCACTTTCAGAGATGAGGCCGCGCATTGTGATTGCACACGATGTGTAGGTGTGAAATTTATTATTTGTAACTTTTGCTTGTTTAACTGTTTATTCGACTGGTAGGTACAGAGGCCAGCACATTAAGCTAACTTAATACCTATCGTTACATTTTTCTAATAGTTTTTCAACTTTATTTCAAGCAGGCAGGAATAATAAAAAAAACAAAATCATTTTCAATTGCGAAAATTTGACAGTTTGCATGGGGTCTGGCTCTGTACTACTTATAAGTATGTAATTTATTTGGCTGTAGCTAATATGTCTGTAACTTTATACATTTTGAATTCAAAAATAATTGAATACGGCTGCAGGTACTATAGTACATAGTACATTTCACATAACATCACGCCCGGCACACCCCATTGGTTTTTATGGGTGTTATGTTTAAGGGATTATATAGGACCCATCATGTTGCCATCAATTGACAACATTTCAAAATTGACATGACCCTAAAACAAAAATACCGTTTCTTCATTTTTGTATGCTGAGTTCAAATAATTTTTGTAATTTTTTTTTATTGCTCAATTTCTGAAAAACAAAATAAAAACCAAAAAACATGCGATGACGTCACTTATACGGTGGATAGAGGTGGTTACCTTTGCGTAAGCAAGCTAATTTTTAAGATGAAAACCATAATGTCAAACAAGACTTATCTAATGTCAATGTGTGACTTTGACAACTGCTAAATGACAGTGACATCTAAGTAACAGTTTTTTTTGTTGACGTATCACAGTAAAGCAAAGGATGTATCGCCATTCCACCGTATGAATGACGTCATTTGGCGCTTACGTCTTTTTAGAATGCACCGAATTTCAAAGTTAAAATTATTAATGAAAAGCACATAATTTAGAAAAACCAAAAAATATGGGTCGTCTAGTTTAGGATTTACTTTTATATAACGTAATAAAACATGCAGGTTAAAATTTTGAAATGTTGTCAATTGGGCACAAATCCAGACTCCGGGCTGCTACTGAGAAATACCAGGTGGAAAATATGTAACGTGTAGTACAGTACCGGATTAAACTATTGCATTAGTGTGCACACTAGCTGCCTACACCTTCAAGGAAAGCAGGCGTGCTGTTATGTTAAAATTGATTCTCCGATCGCGTGTAGCGTGGTGTCCGAGGAACGCATTATGAAATGTGATAATTTCACCTTTGTTCAGAATGACTGACGTATCTAGACTCCTAATGATTTAAATTAAACACTTTACTTTTGTCTTAAAGTGTTAATAGGTGCTTTACTTGGGAAGTTTTTATAACAAGTATTTTAAAATTAATATTAAGTACCTAGCATTACCATATTTTTTAGGGTTCCGTTAACGCTACTCTTATAAGGTAGGTCACAGCCGTCAGACGTACACATTACAAAGCAGATTTAACTACAATCGTTACTATGTCGAAAAAATTGTAGTAAAAACGTTTAAAAACTGGATTGTCACTCGCCATACCTACATGAAATTGGGTGGAATAAGTCATTCAGTGTCCATTGATATGTTGTACTTTCTTGATGAGAAACTGGATATTTTTGGTCTCCACCGCAACTTTGTATTTCCCAGTTCATATTAAAAGTAACTTATTTTTGAGGTCATATAAAAAAAAGTTATGTATGTGCAAATATTCGTCCCTGTAATGACGTCTATCTCACCACACATGAACTGATAAGTATTATGTCATATATTAAGGTCGGGAATTTGGGATCCGTCGGGCAGAAGCCCATCTGAAACAACACCCGTCTGGTCACACAATCCTCTTTTTTATAGGCTAACGCACTTTACACCGTGCTCCTGTTACTTCCCTACTTCTAAAATGCCATCTACGGAACTCTTCCGAATTCCGAAACACTCTTGCCCATTTTTAGGTGTTCTATTTGTATTTTTGAACGCTTAGATTCGTGATCATCTCATCACAGTTCACTTGTGATGAGATGATCACGAATCCCATGCATAAATGCTTAGATAGGTATCTCCCCATCTGTGGTGACCGGGTGACCGGGTGACCATTTATTACATACCAAGACTCCTCCGTGCCTCGGAAAGCACGTTAAGCCGTTGGTCCCGGCTGTCATTTGTAGATCTTTGACAGTCGTTACTTGTAGTCAGAAGCCCGAAAGTCTGACAACCAGTTTAACCAAGGGGTATCATGTTACCCAGTTACTGGGTTGTGGAGGTCAGACAGGCAGTCGCTCCATGTAAAACACTGGTATTCAGCTGCATCCGGTTAAACTGGAAGCCGACCCCAACATAGTTGGGAAAAGGCTAGGCAGATGATGAGGTATCTCCCCATCTAAGTATTTATGCATGGGATATATTTTAGCACAGTTTTAAGAAGCCGATGGAAATTTCTGTCAGAAGAAACTGCTGTGTCAAAAATTTCTTCTCATTCCCCTTCGAAATTGGAAAAATACCTACGCGAGGATTTTTAATGCATATTTTAATACTCACAGTTTTTGTTTATAATTCAAATAACAAAGATAACAATCAAATACGATTTTTTTCACAACAGAACTTCATGAAACATCCCAGACAGCGAGTGATCAATCAATGATGTCACCTATTCACCTGTGTTGCTCACGAGGGCTGTCTCTCGTCGGTAGGGGATGGGTTGCCGGCACCGGCTGCTGACCGGCTTCAGTGCTCCGTCACATGGCCCCGCGGCCGCACGTTACGTCGCTTCGAATACACTCACGCGGTAGAAAGTCGCGCGAAACTCACGCTCTACCATACCATTTTTTTTGTTTGTTAGTGATTTGTGCTTTTTATTTGTCTCTGAAAATTTACTATAATTAGATTTTTTATTACAAAAATATTCCTTTCCTTAAACATATAAAAGGTAAATATTATACATTATAATGGGTCCTTACTGGACTAATTAAAAAGTTTTAAAAATATATAGTGCAGCAGTAAAAATATTTTATGCAGAATATTTTTACACATCACGCAAGTGGAGTAATTTTATTGTGGAATGTAATTAAGTAAACGCTACAAACCTGTCGCATGTTGGTGTTTCAGTAAAGTATTTACATGGCATCATTATGAACACGATACAATAGATCAGTGTCACCATACATTATTGTATAAAATAAGAAACTGGGCCACATGCATGCATTTTTGTTTTATAATAGAAAGGAAATAATATTTTCTATTGTTTATTTATACATAACATTATTTCGTGATTGTAATCCCGTAAGAGTTTGCACTCTATATAGGTAAGTATATTAATAAAATCCCAAAAAAAATCTCCCGTCAATTAATTTTAGTATTAAACAAATACTAACATCAATCATGATAACAGAAAACAGTTTAGCAAAGCACAACTGCAGTTATAATTATTTTTCTTACAGACAGCTAGGGTACATAGTGTGTAAGTTACTAAGTTCACAAATTAAAAACAAACATTTATTCCCGGCGTTATTATAATAAAGCTTTGCTCGTGATAAATGTAGCGAGAGGAGCGCGCGACTGCGCCGGCGCATCACACGCCTTCACTTTCTCCCCGCGAATGTAATCGCTGCCAAAATGTTATTAGATACCAACAATTAATTCATCGTGCTCTTTGCTCCAGTTAAGATCGATTACTCTCGTGTCACTGAGAACAAAACACTCATTATTCTAAACGACCGGTATGAGAGAACATATTGTTATAGTTACTAAAATCTATTTAGTTAATGTACTTTAAGATTGGTAACGATTTTTGTGCAATAAAATAAATTGAAATATTTTACGCCCAGTAAGAAATGTACCTGATATTAGCGATAAAATTAAGTCCAACTTTTTTGTTGCAGACTGTAACAGACGAATAGTATCGCAGTGGTATTGTGGTACAGTCCCGGCTCCACTAGACCGTGTAAAGTTAAAAGGAACACCTAAGGGTTTCAGTGGACAAGTGTGGACAGTGATTCAGTTATCGTTCGAAATAAAACTGTGGACAATCCGGAACATAAACATAAGATTAAGTGAAAGTTTGTAATTTCCTATATTTGTGTGGGAGAGGCCGAGTTAAAGTGTAAAGACAAAGAAGAGCTCAGGAACAATGGACCACCTGTTCCGGCAGCGGCGGATTAGTGTACCCAAGAGGTAAGCACTTTCTTAAGCTACTTTTATAATGATTATAGTATTCAAGTCTGAGTGTTCTCATTGTTCGAATGAGAGTCGTTCACTGTGTTATTCCGCATTGTATGCCCGGAATGAATTGCCAACTTTACTGTCTATAGCAATATCAAAAACCACCTAGCTATCCTCTCATCTCGGAAATCAGCGGTTAATTTCTTTCCGGATCCGCACGACTGGCGTTGTTAATTGCAATTATTGCCAAAGAGACGAATGATGAGGATAAAATATCATTTTATACGAAATTTAATTCGATTGTCGAATCGATTAAAGTCGGAGATGTAAACATCGATTTCCACGTTCGGGTGAATGACACGCAGACAGTGGCGGTTGCGCTTTTTGTCAACTTTATCGCGAGCATTGTTGCCGGGAGCTGACAATGGTGCGTTGACTTCGATGCTAACGTCCTTATCTTCTGTTCTTTTACATACCTAGGGTACGGATGTGTTACGTTGAAGGCTGTTCAGAATGCCTCACAAATAGAAGCATTGGGAAATGTTAGAAAACTGCATAAAGGCTGCAATAAATTAAAATAAGAAATGATAAAAGTAGAACTTCTAATTAAATATTCAAATTGTTAAGGAAACATTCAGGTTGAAGATTGATAATCATGAGAATGAGGCGAAAAACAATTGAAAAGCAATTAACCCATTAATTATTGTCGAACGTTACATTACTCCCGCAGGTATTTTCCTTCATCTTCAAATTAACGGTAGAGTAATGTTGAGTGAAACACCAGAACTTCAGGCTGTGTTGTACTTAGAGCCAAAGTTCTGCGGAAAGATCAACTAACCCAGACGTTAAGCAAATCACGTAGTTATGCTTACATAGTTCGTTCTAACTTCCACTATCTGAGGCGGTGTTTAAACTTCAAGTACGCGGCTTCGAACCAACACTTATAAGTTTCATGCTGCAGGAATTGCGCGAATTGAGTATGGGTCAAACTTTACCTGGCTTTATTTCAGGTGTTATAACGTTTGCAAAAATGCAGCATCAACGTGCGATAAGCCATTAAACCTAGCATACATAATTTCAATAACTAGTTGTTTGAAGTGCGTATGATTTAATAAAAATCCTAGTAAAAGTCTGAACTCCGATTTATTGCTGTTAAAAAATAGTTACACAGGTTATAAACTTCAGAAATAAATGTTGTACGACCTGCATAGTGTCAGGCTGTGTGGTCCTCCACTACAATTCCTGGTCTACCAAGACAAGGGTGTTTCAATGGTTCGCTGTTTCGCAGATACATATTTCCATATGATACATGATTCTATTCAAGCAAACTGTGTTATTATGCAAAACGACGTTCGTCCTATTGAATTATTTATTCATTATGTTTTCTTGTAAAGGGCATGGATACTAGTTTTCGTCGTCTTATACTGTCAGTATTTTATATATTCTCCCTGTTCGTAATTTATGATGTAATACTCTATTCCGCAAGTTGAATGTTTCATAGATTTGTTGAACTTGGTTCTTTTACCATACAGCTTAGCTCTTGTTGGGGTTTCGTGGTGGTCATCTAGTTTCCTAGTTTAACCAAGGGGTATAGGTATACCCAGTAACTAGGTTGTGAAGGTAGGACAGACAGTCGCTCCACATACAACACTCCACATACAATACGGCAAGGCAGATGATGATACCTATACTTTCCTACTTTTCGCTTTACTCATCGTCTTAAAATTATTTGAAATGATAATTCAAAATAGCGTATTTTGAATCATTACTATTTCGAGAAATGATCGTTAATAGGGAGAGTTGTCCATGCATTAATCTTAAATAAATTCGCAACCCACATTGAGAGATGAGATAGATAATATTATGTAACTGCTTTTAATATTTCTATGAATAACCTTGTTTTTCTTGCTGCAAATACTAAATAGCTGTATGGCCTATAGATATGGATCTACCAGGTTGTAATACATACATGTAAATTTCCATATAAACTACTCTACGGGAAATAGTTTCTTTTGAACTGTTGCGATGTTTAGGCGATTGTCGGCGTTAACCCTCTCGCTAATGCTGAATACTTATGGTGTGAACACATTTCTTTCCCTCCTTTCTTATCAAAACGAAGAAAGAAGGGTGCCGACACAATGAAAGGAGTCTGTTGAAATCACACACACTGTGGAATGCTAACAGAAGAAAAAAGCCAGTTAATCCATCTACAAAGGTTTAACCTTTCAATGCAATCGCGAATCATTTGTTCATCAATTACTGTAATAATTGACATCCGTCTTAAGATTTATTTCTTTGACATTTTACAATGTTCCCCATTTCTTTTCTCAGTTGATTCCTGTTAGTCATCATTGTGTGTAAAATGATTGTCGTCAACAAACAGTTGTTCTCCGAAGTAGACGGAAGTTAATTACCGTTGTCGTGAGTACCTATGTTACATGCTTTGCTTTCATATAAGAACATTCTGTTATTCATAATGTGGCTACTGTTCAAAGAGAAATATACGGAGCACCCCTTTTTCACATGTGGTTGTCGAATACGGTTTTGACAGTATCACTCAGACAAGGTAATCTACAGGGTTACTTGTAAAACACCAAAAACCTCACAAGACTAGATAGCCAACATTATAAGCAACAACTTTTGTTCTGCGACTTTTAATAGTTTCTTTGATTTTATTTTTATACATAATAAATCGTAATTCAAATGCTCGCTTGAATGATAATAACTCTACGCGTATCGCAGTTTAGGTCACAAGCGCCTAGAACTTCGTCGTCCTTTCGTTTATGAGTGAAACATAGGCTTACAAATGTCACGACAGTACATTAAAAACTTAAATATAATTTAAGTTCCATGTATTGTTTTACGTCAGAACTCGTAGAACAAAAGTTGTTGCTTATGATGTTATCTATCTAGTCCCACGTTGCTGGTGTTTTACAAATAACCCTGTATAGCGGGAACGGCATACATGTTGGTGTACAGACGCCAGCACATCAACCTACCCCAATGTGACAAATTTCTTTGAAAGGTTTAACTTTATTCCAAACAAAATAAGGTTCATGTTCAATTGGGAAAATTTGACAGTTTGGGGTAGCTTGATATATATATTCCACAACTTTTCACACATCGCCATTTAGTCCCAAGTTAAGCTTGAGAGCTTGTGTTATGGGTACTAAAGAGCTGATAAACATACTTAAATATTTCTAAATACATACATATTATAGATAAATTACACCCAGACACAGAACAAATGATCGTGCTCATCACACAAACATTTGTCCTGGGTGGGAATCGAACCCACAACCTCCGGCATAGCAGTCAGGGTCACTAACTACTAGACCAACAGGCCAGTCAGAATGTGCTGGCGTCTGTTCACCAACACGTATGCCGCTCCCGCTAGTTATGTTTAAGTCCCATGTAATAGGCGTTATTTTTATAAGTGTTATTTTATTAAAGTTATTAATTACAAATAAGTATTATTGCATCGCCACCTCTCTTTGTTTACATGCACTTTTGTCCACTACTGGTACAACTCTAGGCAGAGGTGTACTTTTGTCCACTACTGGTACACCTCTAGGTTGAGGTGTACCAGTAGTGGACAAAAGACATGGATAACAGACGTGATGTTCCGTTTATTACAAAAAATCGTAACGAGATGAGACCCTTGTTTGACCCCTGCACATAATTAATATCTGTTTGTATCCATCTGTATTTAGTCTTTCAAGTTTAGTCCAACTCAGGCCATCGTACTGGTCCGCTAGACCTAAGCCTATCCTAACACAAGAAAGTATTTTTATTACAGTTCATCACAGTTGTAATTAGGTAGTAGGCTCGATAGCAAATAACTATGCTAAGTACCTACATAATAAACACTGCAGTTTATTTGATCAATTAATTGGAAGATGTAACTGTAGGAAGTGTATTTAAGTGTAATAAAACTAATTATTTACTTAATGATAACATTTGAGAGGCATCGTTAATTTTACTATTCAGTACTGTCTCCTTCAACTTTACATTGATATCATTAACCTACAAGCGGAATCATATTAAACCGGGTAGTGTGTACTAAAGGGGGATGTGCCTGAGTATCCCGCGAAATTGTTGAACAAAATATAATTTGCGACCGTAACACGAAAGTTTATACTGAATTATAATCATTCTAATATACAATCCGATTAAATGATTATTTCATGAAAGAGTCATTCAATGGGATTTAATTGACTTAGAGGGTTGTATTGATGATTTTTATTATTATGCCTCAGATAAACCACATTTGTTACAGTCGCTAATCATATTTTAATACCGTACAACCAGACACTGAACGGCAAAGTCCAAAATACACAAGAAAATTTGAATTTCGCGGGCTTCCCTGGCACATCCACCTTAAGTAGGAACGTAGTTAAAGCTTAGCCTTACATAAACTCGGTACCAAGAGCCAAAGTTAACTCAGTGCTTACCTATCCGAGAATTTAATACCAGTCCTTTGGATTTACAACCTTGATTACTCTCTCACGGAACTTTTGCGTAAATACACATTAAAAGCGTAGTCTTTATTCCCCGTTTTCACACTTTCTTGGTCCTAAAGCTGGAATCACAATTAATGATACAGTTATTTACTTATATGATCTACCGTATTGTTGTGTGAGACGTGATAATTGGCTGTGTACTCCAGAATTTAAACCACTGATTTTACCGTACACAGCCAACTATCACGTCTTAATGTTGCTTTTAATTACCAACAAACTGGAATTATTATCTACTCAATTATAGTCACTCGAATTGCATCTCAGTTGCTGCACTTGTTTCTCTCACGCAGAAAGTAGCGATACACGTCAATCAGCAAAATATTTCTCATCGAGAAACTGCGTTTATGCTCCAGTTGCACGGCAGCAGCGCCGGCGTCGCGAGACGGCCGTTGTCGTCGCAAGCGCAACATCATCGCGGTTCTTCGGATCTCATCGTCATCTCTCGGGTTTTACGAGCGTGAAAGAAATCTCAATAATTGCAATGACCTTAATTTCGAGCTATAAATACTCAATGTCTCAAGTATAACATGGCATATAGTCATTAAGAGTCTTTTAATTTATTTACAAGAATATTAACAGCGAAAGAATGGCTTTAATCTGATTTTATTATGAAAGTTGCTGCTGTACCCAAAGTATTAGCATAAGTCGTTTGCTTAGATGCGCTGCATGCTGAACACAAGTAGTGGCCGGCAAAGACTTCAATTAGGATTCTACTTATTTTGATAATGGTGTTTTGTGACTGAATGAATGCTCTCATAATTTCCTTTTTCTTAACAAATTAACTCATTTGTATTTTAGAAAACTGTGTTTCATAATCGTCGTTTAAGAAAGCTTTTCCTTAATTATGCAAACGTAGTATTGACAAGCTACAAACGGTTAGGTTTACTATCATAACACCTTACATATCCAAATGACTGAGTTGTGTAATGTTTAGGGAAATATCACTTAACACTTGAAGAATGTTGCTTATTTGTAATTCAGCTCAAGTTGTAAGAATTAGTAGCACGAAGCAGGCAGGTGGCTCTGTGTTCATACTGGACATGAATAAGTGATCATATTACCTGGTGCTAGCTTCTGGTTCGTGTCGTGCTCTTCATAATATAAAGCTTTGCATGATGCTAGATCGAATTCGTTCTCATTCCATATACTTACGCGTACAATGTTTTGAAAATACTAACAACTATGGATTTGTTAACCATTTAGTCCTTTCCCATAGGTAGTTGAAATTTTTATTTAAATGTTGTCATCATGATGACATTATATAAGGTCTTCATTTATATATTAATGTAAATTATTTGAATAAACATAATTATACAATCAAAATTAAAATTTTAAAAGTTGTATGTGTATTAATTTACAAAGATATTCAAATACTTATGCAGTTTATTATAAATTACTTATAAAATAAAATAAGGAAATTCATAGAAAATATAACACTGAAAGCAATTTCTTGAAAAAAAAAACTTTTCGTAAAGTGCATAAATACTACTTTTTAGGACAAGTTGTATTAGCAGTGTAGCGTTATGGAAAGCTCATGTAGACCTAAGGAAAGGACTTAAAGAGGCAACTATCTATTGCATAACAAAAGAATAAACTATTAATATAGAAAAAGTCACGCAATGAGTTAAGTGAAATCGAGTATTGAGGTCTTTGAGGATACAATCACAGGCAGCTGGTGTCGCGACGTTCCGCTCTCTGCACCAACAGGAACATAGGCACTTTTAAGTGCCGTCGAGTGCTTCCGAGAGCTGACTCTTCACACATCACAGGCCACGAAAACACACTTACATCAACACTTTCTCCAAACATCCATTATATCATATTACACAGATTTTGTGGTAAAATTACAATCATTTTGTAGTTGTTTTGTAAGAACACCAGCGCCGTAGCTAACACACACGTAATGCCAACAATGACGATGAAGTTCATATAATTAAATAATTACGTATAGGTACTGGAGATTTTTTTCTTATTCCATCAGGCATTGATTTCATGACTTAATCTACCGTTAATTATGTATTGAGTAAGAATCTCCGCGTTTTGCAATCGTTGCACCTGCTCATTATAGTTCAAGTGCGGAAACTAAGTAATTTACATAGATGGTATTTTTAGTGCGTTTGATTAATATTCCTGTCTATTGTTCTAGTGTTTGTACTAAGGTCTAGGTCATCGTTCGCTCGACAATAATCGTCTCAACGCTTCACTTCCTTTCCTCGCATCGGAAAGCAATTCTTCAATAATTAATAGCCAGCTGGTGCGACGGCGTGACCGCTTGTAACAGTTTCATGAACCAGTAGCTCGCAAGTGCATATAAATACATATTAACCGGTGTACGAAGAAGTCTCAGTAACAAGCTTTGAAAGAGACATGTATGCTATTAGTGAGGTGTGTTTAGACTAATCGGACGTAGAATAGGAACAGAGCAGAGAGCTAGAACTAGTAATCATGCTAGGATGGAACATTTATATTTTAGAACATAACCGATTCAAACTCGAACTGCACTCAAGTTTGACACATCAAGTTACCCCAATTCCAGATTCATGTTATGTACATGTATCTGGACCCTTTTGTGTTGATTATATCCAGGGTTTTAAACTCAATGCTGCCTTACAAATAAGGCTATTATGAACAGTCAAATGATTTGATTATTTTCGTCATATTGTTCATAAAACAATGATCGTCAGTCGCGCAACACATCTTGGTAAATCGCAAAGAAGTGGCATTGTATTGTCCGCAAGACGCGTTGTAACAAGGACCGCTCCTTTGTATCGAGCTCAGCAATGCGAAACTTTTAAATCTATTCATGTCTGCACAATGTCGTTACACGTACAGCTAACTACATCGCACAATAGTATTTGTCTTTACAGTACATACAAGAAAGTTAAACTTTATTTTGTTTTATCTCTAATTTAAAATTCAAATTCTAACGCCTAATGGATGTTTTGTAAAGAAACATACGTGCTCTGCGTTCGGAAATTAAGTGTCGAACAGTTAGATAATTTTGTTGAGGTCAGCACTTGAATGGAGTTTTTGTTGCCTTAAATAGAGTTACCGTTCCATATTCGTCCGTCGTCGTTGGAATCTATCGTTTACGTTGTCTGTTTATGGGTAATCGTCTGGTGTGTGAAACTCGGCTATTAGGTCGGCAACAATGTGCTTCCGTGCTGCGGATGGAGGTGTTAGAGTAAATTACTCAATGTCCAATACTAACGCTCCTCTCACATTCAATTACATTCAAATTTGATAACCGCAAAGAAAGCTGGGATGACTTTCTACATTTATTGCTATTTAACTGGTTGTCATTCGCGTTAATGGGTATCGGTAATGACGTGTATCTGAATGTGGTAAATATTCGGTACGCGTGCGTTTGTCCCGCAAGTGTGGCACCAGGACAAATACCGAGCGCTCTCGCGACAATGAAAGTTTTGACATTTAACACACAGTATGTAAGGTTTCCAAAAAATCAAGGCTCACAATATTAAGAAAAGAAAGCAGTTTCTTTTTGTGTTTCCAAATTTTGTTTTAAATAATCGGCAATGATCTAGATGCTCTCCCTGATATTTATCCCCGAATTTTAGTTTTTAGTCCCTTATCTAGATTTCAAGAAAATATTCGTCACGTATTTTTATCTTTTTCAAATTGATGGAAAACTGCTTAGATTAAGCGCATAGGAATAAAAATTAAAATTTTGTCAAATAGCCCATTCTCACAATAATAAATTAATGTAAATATCACGGAAGCACAAGTTGACAGATGAAATAAATCTCGGGAACCGCCACAAATTGACACATCGTTCCAATCCCGACATTCAAAGCAAACGAGTCTAGCGGGGACCACAGACGCATACCTATGTCAAGTATAGAATAACCGAGTTAATTGTGGAAGAACACGCACTAAGTAAAGATACTCCATCATTTATTATTCTCAACCAGGTTAATATGACGGCGCTTAGTTGCTCGTATTCAATCCACGTGCTTGAGGCACAAGTTCTTCACACTTGTATATATAGCAAGTGTGAAGAACAATGACGTCCTTTGCATGGATACGTCTTGAAAAACTGTGCATTGTACTTTTTTGTCACTTACGCTGCATTCAGGTCTAACCGACAATTTTGCGTGAAAGTATGCGTTGTTAAGATCACGGAGTCTTTTAATGCGTTCGGAAATACCGTTTTTTGTGGTTGTTGATCCGTAGCATTATAAATGAATGGGTCAATTGGTTCAAATTGTTTTTTTTTTTATAAAATGTTGAATGCGATGTCAATGTAAAGGGCCGTGGGAAAATATAATTTATGTATGACCTTGAACTCGGCTCGGCGGGCAATGCAATGTCGCTTCGAGTCGTCTGACGAGGTGACAAACTGTTATTTATGTTTTAATGCCTTTCGTCGTTATGTAAGGCTGCTATCAGAATAGTTTTATAGCTTTTTCAACGATGCTGCCCCTGAATGGATTAGATGGAGCAAATATCATTTGATGTTCTCATTTTCTTTTATTAGTCTGACGTACAAAAGTGCTTTTGATGGTCTAATTGGACTTTGACTTTGTCATTTTTTTTAATACCAACAATAAATGAGAATAAAGATCTTGAGCAACCTTGACTGATCTATAATTATGAAAAAAATGCCTTATTTATGTTAATATATAATTACGTCCAATGTGTGAGTTGTAGGTTGAAAAAAATACACAAACTGTAAGTAATGTTATTTGTAAATTTAAAACTATTTGTAAATCTTCATGTTTTCAACTGTTTTTTTTTACGCATAGTTACTTTAGAATTATGAAATGGTAGCTGTATTATAGTAAATAATAAATAAAAATAGAACTAACTTTAAAATCAAGTTGTATATTAGCAAATACATCGCACGAAGAATGTCCGTTGGTAATCGCACACAATTTACAAGCCATTAGCCATGATTATTATTATTAGCTTTCAACTACTGGAATATATGCAAAAGTTTTATTAGTAGATATTAATTATATATAGAAGTTGATTCATGAAGCGAAATGGCTTATAGTTTAAATGCATGCATTTTGACTGGCCTGTTGGTCTAGTAGTTAGTGACCCTGACTGCTATGCCGGAGGTCGTGGGTTCGATTCCCACCCAGGACAAATGTTTGTGTGATGAGCACGATCATTTGTTCTGTGTCTGGGTGTCATTTATCTATAATATGTATGTATTTAGAAATATATAAGTATGTTTATCAGCTGTTTAGTACCCATAACACAAGCTCTTAGCTTAGCTTGGGACTAGATGGCGTTGTGTGAAAAAGTTGTGGAATATTTTATTTTATTATTTTTATTTTATTCAGAAATTGACGTTTGATCGTTTTCCCGAATTTGTTTCATCATCATTTATTTTGCAAACATGGGTAATGGGTAGGTACATAGATGTTACACTATAAATTAGGTTCTCCACATTTTGCCGTCACATTGGGCACGCAAATAGTTATACAATTAAAATGAATTTATAAAATTAAAGTAATGGACATGTCAATAGATAAATAAATAATAAAAAAAATTCATACATTAAATGTCAATAAGGTCAAAGTTATTAAGAAATTATTAAAAACAAGTTGATTAATAAATTACAAAAATTCTATTTCATGTCAAATTGTTTTTCATTAAGGAACTCTATAGTATCTATATATTTTAGTATCGTCATTAACTTTCAGAGGCCAGAGTGCTTATTTTTTTACCTGTACAGAATTGCTGATGCATTCGCTTTTCGGTGCGGTTATCAGATACGGCTAAAATTTAATATACGTAAGGTTTTACATAATAACTTTCGTGAGTGGTATTCATGTTCGTACATGCATTCTTATGTGGGGATCTTAAATACTGGTGTAGGTAGTAACGTAAATACCTATTAGTCTGTTTTGACACCAAATGGTGCAGGTAGTCTTTAAACACTGTTGTAAGGGGTTTACAAAACAATCCTTCCAACTAATATTATAAACGCGAAAGTTTGTATGGATGTTTGTTACTTATCCACGTAAAATCTACTGAATGGACTTTGATGAAGTTTGGTATGGAGTTAGCTGGCACCCTGGATTAACACATAGGCTACTTTTTCTCCCTGTATTCCAACGGGAAAGGGACCTACGCGGGTGAACCCGTGGGACGTTTGCTAGTATGTCATAAATATAGGTACAGACGCCAGCACATCACGCTACAAACTGTCAAATTTCCCCGATTAAACATGAACCTTATTCCGTTTGTGATAAAGTTGAAAAACTATAAAAAAAAATTGAACCATTGGAGTAGCTTGATGTGCTGGCCTCCGTACATCATCTGCTAGTGATAAGACATCTCAAGGTAATTCAGTCTAAGTCTGCTTTACTGCACATCTAGTAGCGTGCTAGCGTGACGGTAAACCAACGTAAATCTGCGTTATCTTTGCACGCTGGCGGACGTGTCACGCCACCGTCGATCTTATAACAGTGACATATATCTGGGATGACACTGCAATACAATGGCATTCTGCGGAAACCGCAGTCAAGCGTTGCGATAACAACCAGCACCAACAATACCCTTTGTTTCTTTACACATAAAGTTCGTTTTCGCAAACCAGGACGAAAGTAGATGTCTCCGTATCAACCGCAAGTGTTTGTAAGGCCTTATTTCGCGTGAGTTCCTCGAGCCCTAGTTTTTAAACATTGCTCTTAGCATTGTTTAGTATGTAATTATACTTTGTATCACATGACTTGGATATTCAGCGGAAATACAGTCATAAAACAATGCGTTTAAGGTTTTATTTCGTGTGTATGAATGTTAATCAGAGCGTACCATGCGTGTTCGAGGTGCAACGGAAGGTTGCATTGTAGGATAATCCAATTAAGAAACAAGTTGACAAAAACTTTCCGTTATAAGAACGTATTAACGGCTAAATGCCGTACACGTATTTATAGTTGCATTTCGTAACGGTGACTGTATTTCACTAAGTTCCCATACACAGGATTTTATTTCCTTTGAATTGATAAGTATGAGTTTACTTATATTAGTATAAACGACGTGTGAAAGCATTTGCACCTATTCGTATCGTTCAGCAGCGGCTTGAACAGTATTTGCATGGAATTAATCAACTGTAGATTTGTAGAACAAACTTACACTATGCTTCACTCGCGACGTTGTTTGCGTATATTTCGCACCTTTTACGTTCAAACTTAAACATCACTCGTAGTTTTAAAAATAAAATATGGCCTATGTTACTCAGTCGTAGTTATTTATCTACACTAATGTAACAAATAGGAAAAAAAATGTGTGTGTGTAGGTTGGTAATGAATAAACTCAAAAACAACTGGGCCGATTTCAAAAATTCTTTCACCATTGGAAAGCTACATTCACCCTGAGTAACAAAGGGTTCTTTTTATCCCCGTATTCCCACGGGAACGGGAACTACGAGGGTGAAACTGCGCGACGTCTGCTAGTTTATAATAAGCACACCAACAGCACTGTCACCAACAATTCAAAAAAAAAAATACTTCGAAAAACGTAACCAACTGGTGAAAGAACTTTTGAAATCTGTTGAGCAGATTTTGAGTTAAACCCCTAGGAACAAAATAATAAAACATCATAACTTTCATCTTTATAATATTACCTACATGTAGATTTGTACCAAAAACCTCTTTGCCAACCTAAAATGGTTTAATTAAACAGTTCTTAGAAAAAGCCGTATCAGTTGTATCAAAGCAGTGTTTTTTCATATTTCCTAGCATTCACCGCCTGAGAAAACGCGTTGAAGTCTTTTGAATGCAACGTGGCATCGTTCTCAAACCAACATTTGTAACCGACATTATTAGCGGGAATATCACAATAGTTGGTACTGTCAAATAAACACTTTGGAATACAGGCAAATTATACATATTTTTACTTTACAAACCACTTTTATAAAATCTGTGAAGCACGACTTTTCGGGAGTTACAGTTAACAGTAAGTGTTGACAACTTTGCACAAAAACAAAAATCAAAATCTAGACTCATTTATTCAAATCAGGCTGAGAATCAGCACTTTTTGAACGGAAAAAATACATAAGACAGTCCCTCAATACGCCCACCCTTCACCACTTCCTAGTGTTTTTGCTGGGAAGAAGAAGTGGCGGAATAAACTCATTTACTTGAATAACTTGAATCAATGCACACATTTGTGAATCGTGATATTATAAAAAAGTGCCTGAAAGTTACCTGTCTGTATACCTATCTCTTTGTTTGACTGTCTACTATTGTAAATTGTATTGAATTCAAATGCCTGGTACATTAATTTAAGCTTATTTTAGATAGCTTTACCTGGACTATGAAAGGGCTCGGATCTACAGTTGTTCATTGGTCTCGCTCCCATTGTTTCTCCCACAGTTATAGTTTCCGAACTGATTAATGTTGGCGTATAGAAAATTTATGATTAGACTTATTGTGTGTTTGCGTTAGGTTTGCCAAGAATCTATTGTAGAAGAGGCATGCACGTAAAGTTTTGTTTGTTGTACGGGGAAGGGTTTACCAAGAAGTTCTCTATTTGTTCCTAGAAAAACACTATTAAGTAGTGAAGGGCAGGCTTTTTGAAATACTGTCTTATGTGATATTGACGTTCGAAAAGTGCTGAATCTCAGCCTAATTTCCATAAATGACTTATGAGAAACGATACTTTTATTCGCAATACTTAACTGTACGTACATACATAAACTCACGCCTTTTTCCCATGGGGGTAGGCAGAAGCTACAGAGCGCCATATGCTACGATTCTTACAAACTTCTTTTGCTTCGTTTACATTCATACATGTTGTCATACACACACGCCGGTTGCGAGTACTACGCACCTGTATATAAGTACTAGAAATTAAAATAAAATCTAAAAACTAAATCTAAAATACGGCGTCAAAAACCTCATCCGCATCGCTCTCCATTGGAAGTGTACCCAAAAGACTGGCAGCATTGCCACGTTGTATGGCAATGCTTATCTTTTGACCAAGGTAAAAACCAGCCTTTGGGTCACGTGAAGTGTCAATTAAGCGTCTTGAAATATCTTTGTACAAGCTATGAGACTGATTAATGAATGATTAATTAATGACTTATTGATTTTTGTTTTTATTAGGTATCTATTATTTACTGTACAAGCCCCGGCTGTCATTTGTGGATTTTTGACAGTTGTTACAAGTGGCGAGAAGCCCGAAAGTCTGAAAACCAGTTTAACCAAGGGATATCATGTCACGCAGTTACTATGGGTCGTAGTGGTCAGACAGTATCTTGCTATATAATAATAATAATAATCTTTAATTCAGGTTAAAAAAAACCCGTAGCACAAGCAACACAGTAATAATAAATAAAAATAATATTTAAACCACACTCGGTTTAGGTCGTGCTTCATTAAAGCGTCTGAAAACTATTCCAACCGGCCAAAATTATAGCTATACAATTTTAACAAAAAAAGTGTCAGAAAAATCGTAAAAATTTGCAAAAATCTCTGCGATTTTCAACTGAAACAATCTTGATCTGAACTTCTAGTGACAATGATCCATCTACCCTGTTTAAGATATGATTTTCTAGGTTCTTTTTAGAATGGCAATAAAGTCTATTAGTTATAAAACCCTAGACTTCATTTATTTGTGCCTACATTCATCTGTGTTTGTTTTGCCAGGTCCTCTTGATTCAAATACCCGACTCTGGCAAGGTCCAATTATTTTTAAACGCTGTTATGTCAACAAAATTCATCTCCTTTACGCGCCTATTGTAGGCAAATGATTATAATCTAACGTATTCTTTTCATTTCAAAGAAACTTTCGCACTGTAATAAATATTTTAACAGTCACGTCCGATGCTCTCACGTTGATACGCACAACCTAACTTTGTTACTATCTTATCTGTTCATTAGTTATTGTTATATTAGCAGTAGGTAATAAATTAATTAACATTGTTGTTGTAGTACAAAAGGTGGTTCAATAAAGCCATTATAAATCTGAAGTATTGGCAGGTAAATCAAGTTTCGATTTGCAAAACTCATTTAATTAAATTAGGCTAAGAACCAGCACTTTTGAACGTTAAAAATTACGTAAGACAACAGTCCCCCAAAATGCCCGCCCCTTACCACTTCCTAGTATTGTTAGTATTCCTAGGAAGTAAAAGTGGCGCAAAAAACTTTCCAGCCGACGCGTCTCTTTTAGAAATTATATTAATTAGGTACTTATATATTTTCTGAATCATTACATCATACCTAGAATCGGCGTAAAAGCCCAAAATTGTATTCTGTTTTTTAGACGAATAAGGCTGAACCCCACGACACAGGGTATCCTAGTGTGGAGTTCGGGTTCAGTGTCATGTAAATGATGTATGTTAACTTTTTATGAACAATAAATTATTAAATATTATATTGTTATTATTACCTGTACTGAAAGGTTAGTCTGAGGCATACCCATAGAATAACGAAATTTTCTTTAAAATTAAAAAATGTCTTATCTTATCTTAAGGATTGTGTAAAAAATTGTTAGCTGACAAAACAAAAATAATAATTATTTGCGGCGATCCTTGAGTTATGTCAATACTTCGACAAAAAAAGCTCAAAGCTTTGTGTAAATCCATTTCGTCTCTAAAGCATCTAACAGTCTCGTTTGTTACTCAAACGTGATTAAAACGTAGTAACTCTTCGTTTACTTGACTGTAACGAGTGAGGATACCGAGCTAATGCCTTTTATCTTCAGAGAAAACAGTCTTACATACGCATTATATAAGACGGAAACATGGGCGCCTAATTAGGCAATAACACCCGCCTTCCCGGCGGAAATCAAGCGTGTTTTATTGATTAATTAAATATTATCTTATGTGATTAGTGTCGAAAGTCATGCGTAATATTCTTCCGATTAATTCAATTGAATAGTGAAATTATTCATTTATTGCTTGGGGTAAAGCTTTCATATTGTATGTTAATTTCGATGGTTAGTTTTTGATTACTTGAGGTCCAGCTGTCAAAACCACAAAAAAAAAATGAAAAATATTTTATTCACCTAAGCAACACAGACAACAATATAATTATTACCTCCGCCAAACTGGAAAACAGTTTGTTGGCAGATGTAGCTCCCTTTGTCTATCACAAGCAATTACATTTACTTATGTATTTCGTAAATAGCTATAAAAGTTATACACTTAAAAATATAAAATAACTTTCGTATACATACTTACATACCTACATACAATGACAGCGTCATCGTCATACCGCTATGACAGAATATGTTAATGGCTGAAAATTCAGGAAACTCAGAATATTATATTTAATGTTCTAAATTCAAGGCTTAACAAGAAGGTCGAATCAAATTTTATATTTTGTTTAGAATACTCATTAATTGAGAAAAACCATGACCCTATCAATAATGACTAAAATGGCCTAACGTCTGACGAAAAACTAAAAAAGTACAACTTCGCATTACTCATTCCAAAATATTAGTCACTTATTATATCTGTCAAGGGTAACGTTAAATATAATAAAAAAACACTAAGTACCTACCAAGTAATCACTTGTAACCTTGCGATCTTACAAATGGTCCGACCAATTGTGACAAATGAGGTGCCCTGTCATGTCATGTTTTGTTTTAATCTTAGCAAAAAACCTGTGACGGCCAGTACTTAACTGTATTTATTATAATAGACCTGTCTTATGCATATGTTGGCAAAAATGTAATTAAGTTTTTCTGGTTTATAAATTGTCTATTGAGACTGTAATAGTGTAAAGGCTGCCTTTACACTATTACAGTCTTTCAAGTATTAGTGCTTAAAATGTTGATTTAACTAATACAACATACAGATTTAGGACGTTAAAAACATCCAGTGTAAAATTTAGTATTATTACTAGCGATAAAAAGCCATATTAGATACTAGCTTTTGCCCGCGGCTTCGCCCGCGTGGATGTCGAACTTCCGTCCCCTATGTTTTCCCTTTAAGGGTTGAATTTTCAAAAATCGTTTCTATGGAAGACTTACTCTTCACTAAGAACACCTCTTTCGTTTCATGTCTCTAATACCAGCGGTTGGGGCTGTGCGTTGATATATAAACGTAATAATTTTAGCATAATACTTCGGGATAGACTACTTTCAAAGTTGATCCTTCCGATATGTATGCATAAAGATTTCTGGAACTACTGACCCGGGAAAGAGCGCTGTACAACTGACCATGTGTAAAACAACTGATACTAAGATCAACCTGCCCAGGCGTATTGATTACCTACAACCGTACCAAGTATGGTTAAAATCCCTATAATAGTTTTTGAACTATGTGTGCACATACAGATAGAAAGACAAAACATTCACTAATTGCATTTTTGGCATCAGTATCGATCACCAATCCACCACCAATATTAATTTTGAATAGATATTCAATGTGCATAATTATCTTCGTAGTGTGTGATAGTCCATTGAATTGTATGGCGAGCGATATTGTATCTTAAGATTAAATATTATAATATCTTAGCCGTGTGCAGCGCCCTTTGGTGAACTCCACTGCAGGTGACGTAACCTACGACAAACTTATTATTTGCGGTTGGTACAGTAGTCGGGTCTAGGGATCGAACCGCAAAATTAAGTTTGTTTTTTATTGTATATACTTTTCCGGGATAAAAAGTACCCAGTGTGGTGCCCAGGATATCAAAGAATAAGTATACCAAGTTTCATCGAAATCGAACCGGTAGTTTTTGCGTGATACCTGAACATACAGACAGACAGACAGACAGACAGACAGACAGACAGACAGACAAAAATTTTTTTAATCATATTTTTGAGTTCGGTGTCAGTCTAGTAACACCCCCTGCTATTTATTTTTTTGATATTTTCAATGTACAGAAATTTTACTTCTACAGATTTATTATAAGTATAGAATAGATAGATATTATTCCAAATTGAATCTCTTCCAAGCATAGCGTGACGTTAAACCATAAAATGAACGAGCAAAGTGTGATTCTTAAAATATCATAAAATTACACTAACATATATAAATAATAAATATTCATTAAGCGCGTCTGAATCTACAATTTGTAATGGACACCATAATAACATATTTAGCTGAGACTTCCATCTGACTAATAGGCGACTTAACGGTTGATTACAAAAAGGTGTTGTTGATCATGTCAGTTGATTTCACACTTCACAGTAATATTTTGACGTATAATATCGCGAAGTGTTTGGTTTCGCGCGTTAATGTTACATGGACGCGTCATGTCAATGTCAGCCGATTGAGCAGAAAAAAGCGACAAAAAACCTAAGTAGTTACGATAGGAGTCAGTGCACCCTATTGATAGCGGGTAATGTGGAGCTAGAATATGCGCCGAATCATCCGCGTTCAAGCTAACTATCTAAGCACGTCATTTCCGAAGTCGATATAAAACATACAGATGGTTTGTACTAAAAAATAACAAGTGTGAGTTCTTATAACGTAAAAGTTACTCGTGCAATGTGTTGCGTGCCTGTAGCACTTCGGTGTAGAGTACCTACCTTAGTCCGTAACGCATAGCGTAGCCGCGTAGCGAACATTTTAACAGCGTAGTGTGCAGCGTAGCCGCATAACGTATAAGCGGCGCGGCGTAGTGTACAGCGTAGCAGCTTAGCATGGACCGCGTACCAAAAAGTCCTGTGTGGCGTTGCTGCTTTGTACCATGCGTAGTGTGTTCCAAAATAATATTTTATCACATATATTCATAAGATTTAAGTTTTTTTAGTTAAATCCTTTAGTTAAATGCAAACGCAGAATCTCAACGAATTCGTGATTCAAATGAATAATATTATCTCGTAGACACGTAGAGTGCTTCATTAAATTGAAGTATGAAAGAAAATGTTATATTATGCAGATAGTCGGCACGCAATAGCAGAATAAATATAATTTATATCTTTTGAAAGTACAAGTGACAAGTACAAGCAAATTGATCCTCTACAAATGTTGCATTCATCAAGACTAATACATGTTTGACTGTAAAGGTGCTTTGTTTAAGTGTCAAAATAGAAATGTGAGCGTGACATAAATAAATGTCGGTTATATCAATATATAAATGCGTTTTATATTGTAAGTGATTTAAAGACGGTTTGAATGTTTACAAAGCGAATGAAGAACATAATATCTGTGTTCTGTAAATTAAAATACGCCGTACAAAAACGAGTAGAAGGGATAATAAATGGCATCCACTCTCGGCACCCCGGGCTCGCGTCACCAATAAAACTAACTAGAGGTACTAGCCGAGAGGTGCCGGGAAAAAACCACCGACATCACACGTGAATAGACTTGATTAATTTAAGTAGTTGCTCGTAATTGAGTGTTGCGAGATATGAAGATATCAGAGATGCGATCTACTTTAGATTGGATCCCGATTGACTATTAATTTGTTTATGTCGGACGCAGCGCTGAGCGAAATCAGCAAAAAATTTGAAACCGTCAAAATTTTATGTCGATTCATCATGTAAATGAACCGACAAACAATGGACCGTTGCGGAGATCGATTTTTTATAGAAACGCGTGTATTATCGTCGTGACATACATATGATTAGGTTCTCCAACGAGCCGCGACGTAACAAACTAGCTACCAACTTGACTAACTAGTTATTTTACCGTGTTTTTTTGCGAATGTAGAAAGTGTGATATTACTATTAAACAAGATCTTAGCTCACTTAGTTACGTTAGCTACGAGTCATTTAAATATTTCTATGTGCAAAATTCCCATCATGTTTTCGGCAAGATTTTGAAATTGCATAATTATGCTGTTCGAAATGCATTTACATCAAATTATCGTAAAGATAAGTTATCTAGACCACTTCACGGTTTTGATCATTTAAATTTTAGCCTATCATTTAGACTTTCTTACAAGTTTGACTGCTTTATATTTAACTTTACTATTTCCTTCAGAACTAATGCCAATTTATGATTGCTTTCATTTCTGCTTCGCATGACTATAAACTCGTTCGCGGTTGCCAGCTGAATTAAAGTTATGCCCTAAAGGCAGGGTATTATTCTCGGGCGGCGCTGGCGTCTACATCTAGCCCACAGACTATCTCATTACATTTAGATTCCTGCCATGATATTCATGCTCACGTATGCAGTATCTCAGAGCATACCTAGCAAACACTTCTTAGAAGAGCATTCCCGAGAAATCGCGAGATAATGTTACGAGTAGGTACATATGGCTTCTCCTGTAATTTAGTTTTAAACGCACGATGCTTATAGTAGCAATTTAGAACAATTTACAATAATTGAAAGACAGTTAAGATGTTTATAATTCAATTAGGTAGATCGTTTGTTCGATGATATAATCAGGTGTGGCGTGCCGTTGTATGTTTTTTATTAGAATGTTTAAGTATTCGCACGGAATTCGGTCTTTAGCGCAAGTTCCGTTCACGTGACCGAGGAGAAATCAAATGGAAAGGACACTAGGTTATCTTCTATCTAGATTTAATCTAAGCGGCGAGGTAGAACTTACATAAGTTATGTATCTAGGTTTTCTGATCTTCGCTTGATGAATGTAAAATGATGACGTATAAGAATTATTTAAATATTAGGTATATATACTAATATATAGTTTATGATTTGTGATGTGTTTATGCGTAGTTTTAATTATAAAAATATGCAAAATTTAATTTTAGCGGTGCGTATTTTTTCATGTAGAGCTAAAATTAAATATTGCATGTTAAACTTCTTTGAATACATAATTTATAGTAGTTAGATTTTTTTTTGTACACAATGGCACATCATTTGTTGCTTTGTGTTTAGCTTTTTAGTAAAACAATAGAGACATCTTTATGTAACTCGAATACCAAAAGAGATATCGTTCAATTATATCACATCCCAGGGATTAACGAGATCAGATAGATACTTATTGGCAGACCGTGAACTTAGACAATGCTGTAGTCGCTGCAAAAACAAGTACATAACACTTTTACAATTGTTCGGAGAAATCATGTCAAAACGAATAGTTTTCATTGTATCATCAACGGGTTAAGACAACTAGAACTGATAGAACAACAAAGCCGGTACTTATTGTGTCCCATCTAGGCGACATTGCAGCACCGTTGACATTGATCCGTGTCACGACACACGCACCCACGCAATTACATCGATATTATCATCAGATAAGTACATCTGCCGTTTGCCTCACGCTAATATTAATAATAATGAAAGTGAAATTATATCGCAGCCATCATACTAATTAAGTCTCGGTACAATACACATTTCAAATGAAATGGCATTTTTGCAGCCAGCAACATTGAATGTATGTACAAGATATCGATTTAGCGCGTCTTTCAAGTTACGCAACGAAATACTTTCTAAATTATTTCAAGTAATCTTAGAGAGTGCAACAATTTCAATGGGCCAAATGTGGTCAAAAGTTGACCAGTTCATGTAGGTAATATGGTGACGTCATGACGAGTGTTCTATCCATAAGTTTACCTCTTCAACTGAGATGAGATAGAAAGTAAAAGTGGTTAGTTTGGGCAGCTGCGGGCTTCTCAATAGAATAGATCATAAAAGCTTGTTATGTGTTATCCCACGCGCCCGCGCCGCAGAAAGTGAGAGGACGCAGCTGATAAAATTCATATGATGCGAGTTGCGAGTCACGTGATAGAGGCTGCAGATTTAGTGTCATTCTATTGCCGACTTCACACAGTTTAGAAAGTCGCATCTTTAATAGCGATTAGGGATTCTTTAGATGCTAGTTCCTTCGTCTTTTATTTGTGTTATCGCTTCCTATTCGCATAATGCGGATATCGTTAATTCTATATTACGATTGGTAAGGCCAATCGTAATCTAGAATTATTGATATCCATTACTTAGGTATCTGAAAAATTTAAATACTTCATGTCCTGTTTTTTGACATTTTATTATTGTCTTCACAGACTTATTTTGGCGACCGGTAGTAAAAATAAACTAGTAATTAAAGCCGCTCAGGTCGATCATAGGTCAAGCTAAGTTCGCCTATTTCGGCCTATAGATAGGTGACCATTATTTACATATCAAGTAGTATATAGGGTGACTGGTAATTAGTGACCGATACTTAAATGACAACTGATTGTATTCATGATTTTAATAAACTTTCCCAAAGAAACTTTTCTCTTTATACACAATAACTTATATCACAATAAAATAACAAAAACTGATAGTCTGGCCTCGGGAAGGGCAAAATCTACTACTTGTAGCGTCACACGCTCCCCCGCCACCCCCACCGCTCCCGTTGTGCAATTTTGACGTAATTGAATTGATTGAAAGTTAATGAGTATAAAAAAAGTTTATTCGGGAAAGTTATTCATATTCATGTGTACAATCACGTGTTTAAGTATCGGTCACTAATTATAATTACCAGTCACCCTATATGTATAGTATTAACTCCTTCGTGCCTCGTAAAGCACGGCTGGCTTTTGGCTGTCATTTGTGGATCTCTGACAGTCGTTACGGGTTGTCTGAAGCCAGAAAGTCTGACAACCTGTATAACCTAGGGGTATCGCGTTATCTAGTAGCTGGGTTATAGAAGCAGATAGGCAGTCCGCTCTGTGTAAAACTGTGTATTGAGTTGTATGCAGTTAGACTAGAAGCTGACCTTATAGATTTGCGAAAAGGCTAGGCAGACGCTAATGATGATTTAATTTGGCGACCATCACAACTTTGTGAATGAAAATATCTTCTCACACTTTAATTCGTTATGTGCTAAATTCTTGTCTGGTCCGCTGCCTAGTTAAAAAGAATTGAATGCTATGTGACTTAGAATGCAGTGTTGATAACTATGTCCTATAAAGCCGCGCAGTACCAAAAAGCTAGACAATAGACATGTCTCTCTTTAGATCTCCGTATTATTTTGGAAAGCGGTGCAAATCATTCGAATAATTGAATCCATCCACGGTTTCATTACCGATTTCGCATCGCCAAACTTTTACGTGCTTTCATCTGTGTAGTAATTAGTCACAGATATTAATTTAAACAATGTCCTATTCATGTTGTAATGGGCATGAAGTTTTACTGGCAGTGTCTTATCGTTGTTGTATGTTGCGCTGCTCGGATGGTTTCTTGTTTGAACGAATCACTATCATCGCATACGTTAACATGTTTCGTCATAATCTGCTCAGCCTTTTTCCAACTTAAGAATGTTGGCGTCGGCTTCTAGTTTAATCAGATGCTGGACCTCCACAACCCAGTTACTGGGTCACACGATACCCTATGGTTAAACTGCGGTTGTTTTGTTTTTATAATATAAAATAGTAGCCCCATATATCAGGAGCGAGGCTCAAGCTCCGGTAGCTTGACTAACAGGCAGGCAGGGTACTTAAGTTTAGAGAGAGGAACCTCCAAACAGTGCCTACGAGCCGAAATACTGCTTTATAAATCAAGCCCTTGATCTGGCTGCCTAACCAGAGCTTGCTTAGGTAAACAACGATTGCTAAGTCCACTTTCCACATATCGGCAACTTCGGAAGCCAAGCCAAGATACTTAATTTGCGAATTCTTTGTCAGCTTTCACAGAGACTGACCTCTTCGGTGTTTCTTTTCTAAAAAGCGAGATAGAAAACCCTGACATCATCTAGTTTCAAAAATCTTTTACTTGTGGACTTGTAACAATCAAATAAAAATAAATGAAATAAAAAAACAACCGACTTCTTAAAAAAAAACTAACAGGTGAAAAATAACTCCAGTTTCGAAAGTCTGTGGCTTTGGTGGTTTTGTTTTGTTCATTATTGGCCACCGACTTCCGAAACTGGAGTTATTTTTCACCTGTTAGTTTTTTTTAAAGAAGTCGGTTGTTTTTTTTGTAAAAAAGTTTTTATTTTGTAATTTTTAGTTTCTTTGTATGTAAAGAAAGTCTTTCAAAACTTGAAAGAATCATTGAAATTGGATAACAATTGCTAAAGAAGTTCTATCTCTAAACATTAATCTGTACATCTCTGCCGGCCCCTTTTAAAATAGAATGGCGTAATGTTATGTTGTGGAAATACAAAAGCTTAGCATAGACATCTGACTATAGCAATCGCGAATAATTTGCTGTTATGCGTTGAAGAGTTCCGTTGCCTGTCTTCTTCATCAGTTTTTCGTCACCAAATGTTACTTTCTAAATGAAAATGCTTGATTTGTTACTAAAAATGTTGAAATCGGTGCATGTGTGCCTATATTTTTTGAGGAGTTCCCTAAATTCCTCGAAGATCCCTCATCAGATATGAGTTTTGATACAAATGGGACCAATCTGTTCATATACCCTATCAAATAAAAGAAGAATTTTAAAAATCGGTCCATAAATGACGGAGTACTGAGGTAACAAACCCTAAAGAAAAAAAAAAAAAAAAAAAAAAAAAAAAAATACAACCGAATTGAGAACCTTCTCCTTTTTTTGAAGTCGGTTAAAAAGAATAGTTTGTTTTGTCCATAATATAGTCTTGGTAGCATTATTCCTACGGTATGAGGTACCTACGTTATATTGTAGGAGACTGGTGTATAGACTAGTCTTGAGGCCTGTATTTCGAATCACCAAGATTCCTCCATTTAGACGTGACAAATTATGTTAATGGCGTTTGTTTCTTGAAACCATTTTTCAAAAATAAGTATGGTTTTTAATTAATGTGAGTGGAGACGGCGACTTTTCTTCTTTATCGGTTACTGTTCTACTCTGTTACATCAAGAAGGTACCTACACGCAATATTTCACGATCAGCTGACAGCTGTCATAGCTTCTTTGCTTCTTATCGTGTGGTAAGTGACTAACCAAATGACCACCCACCACCGCCACGACCCACCACGACCAACCCGGTGTCAGAATTTTTAAAGCCGTTCATTGGTCTCTGAGTTGGCATCACATGCCCTCGAGAAATATCTCTCAGGGATGCCAGTGGCTTTGGTGGTTTTGTTTCGTTAATTATTGGCCACCGACTTCCAAAACTGGACTGTTTTTTTTAAGGAAGTCGGTTGTTTTTAAAAAAGTTTTTATTTATTTTCAATTTTTAGTTTCTTGGTATGGAAAGAAGGTATTTTAAAACTTCAAAGAATCATTGAAATTGGTAAACAATTGCTAAAGAAGTTCTTTCTAAACATTAATCTGTACGTCTCTGCCAGTAAATGTTATGTTATCGAAATACAAGAACTCTGCATAGACATTTGACCACAGCAATCGCGAATAATTTGCTGTTAAGCGTTGAAGAGTTCCGTCAGTTAAGTCTTCTTCATCAGTTCTTCTTCACAAAATGATACTTTCTGAATGAAAATGCTTGATTTGTTACTAAAAATGTAAAAATCAGTACGTGTGTACCTTTATTTTTTGAGGATTTCCCTCAATTCCTCAAGGATCCCTCATCAGATATGAGATTTGATATAAATGGGACCAATCTGCTACTATACCCTATCAAATAAAAAAATAATTTTGAAAATCGGTCCATAAATGACGGAGTACTGAGGTAACAAACCCTAAAGAAAAAAAAAAAAAAATATACTACCGAATTGAGAACCTCCTCCTTTTTTTGAAGTCGGTTAAAAATCAGAGGCGCGTGCCTTGGGTTTGAACTTGAGACCTATGGTTTGGCAATCCGCCGGTTACCCGCCGGCTTTAACTCCTTGGTCCTGTAGCTCATTGCCCATTATCAAAGACCTAGTGAACAGTTTCACCTAGATAACTCAATAGCCGATGGGCGTGTGTACCGCGGGTAACAAACGTAAAGCAATTACCGTGACCCGTCAGTAGGCACATTTGGATAGATTTAAATTGCTTATAGTTCATACCGTTAGTGATGGGCAGGAGATAGCTTTTCTATGATTATTTAAATTATGTTGAGTGTACCTATCTGAGTTTACAATTATTAGGGAGTTTAACATAACAAGCGAAAACTCTAGATCCCTTTTTGAGAATATTGCGAGTTAAGGTGGGGTGGGTTAGGTTTGTAAAATTAGATAGTTACTACTACTAGGTACCTATAGTTAATGTTTAAATGGAGAAAAAGTGCATAAGATGAAGCTATAGCGGTAAGATGTCGATCACACCACTGATGCTAATATTCGACGAGTAAAGACGCTTTTTGGGCTCCTGGTAATTGTAGCTTCAAACTTATGTTACAAAGGGTGCTTCTGAAAATTAAAACAAATTCCAATTCAAAGTCTTTATTGCGAACTAAGAGTACAGAAAAAATTAAGATGTTAACAATGTTCTAATATTAATTTAATAGTAATTAGGTACGTACTTAGTGAAGTAATAATAAATATTCATAGTCCTTTAAATAATTTCACATTTCACAGAACACAAACTCAATGACCTCTAGAGTAAACATTCCGTTGAAAAATTCTAATTTGGTAAAATAACGCGACATGTTTGCCAAACTACTAAAGTACCGTATGTTAATCGCCAATTAAAAAAGTAATTAAAAAGCGGATGCTTTAAGCATCATATTGTACCACTAATAGGTGTAAATGTAGAGAATCGTAAATCAGTTTTACGATTAGACAAGTAAAATTAATGCGTCGATATGATTTCTGGCGTTTTTTTTACTTATGAATGCACGTAGTTCTGTTGTTGGGTCCCTTGGTGGTGGTATATCGGGTGCGTATATCTACGGTACGGTGTAGCCTTACGCAGGAAGTATGAATAAAAGTCACCGCAGAAAGTTACATGAATATTATTTTATTGAATACATGTTTGCACCACCACTGTACGTAAGGGACTAGCGCTCGAACACGCCACGGTCCCACTAGGCTACTACACATTTTGTCGCATAAGTATATTTTTAGATTTGACTAAAAATTTCTAAAAGTAACGGTCATACCCGAAATTAAAAAACAAATCTTTAATTATATAATATGTCTATCTTTGAGTAGATAGGATAGTCTAGCATTGCATTGTCAGGTCTTATTTTTAGAGTTATTCCAAATCTTAATTGCAAGAGATTTTTATAGGCGAATTGTCAGTTACAGGTTGATAAAAAATAATATAAAAATAGCTTTACAATGATAAATATAAAATTACGTTAAATTCCTGCACGATAACCATAAACCTAATTGAATTTTAAAATCAAAAGCCTTTTACTCTGTTGGCCCCCTGCACAAAGGCGGTTCCGTGATTAATGAACGGTCGCTAATTACTGTGGCCGCAATGCGCGGGCGCAACGCCGACAAAAGCGAGCTCACCGCGGGGCACATTGCTGTTGTCATCCCGGATAGCTTGTGAATACGTCCTGCATAACAGCATCCTTTGTTTTAGTCGCAGTTCGTTTCCGTCATAAGCTAGTTTTGGCCCGCGGCGTCGGTTTTGCTTGCTATATTAAAAAAAAATACCATCCTATGACTGCTTCGTTGGTCAAGTGGTAGCTGGGTCGAGCAGTGTTATTGAGTTTTTATTTCTGGAATTTCTCAGTTGCATCCCGAAAACTGAAATGGTACACGATAAATGGTAATAGGCCCTATTACATGGGATCTCAAACATGACGGACGAAATATGGGTGTAGGTACTATATACGTACACCTCTGCCTAACCTTTAGGGCACGCATATTTCACCAGTTATGTTTAAATCCCATATAATAGGGGCAAGCCTATTGCTATAAAAATGTGTATTAAATAAAATTTAAACAGAAACATCACAATAACCGTAATAGGTTTGTCCGAATGTTGAGACATTTGACACACGTGAGTAACAATTAAAAAACAAAATGGAGACAATAAAGAATACTTTTATAAAAACATCGTGATAAAAAGTTCTTCCGTGTTCTTGTGTAAAATAGGTAGCATAATTTTTGAATTGTTATTTTCTGTTTACGATCTTGCATAAGCTTTTGTGAAAGGTTTTCCTAAATGTTTGTTTTGTTACAGTTGCACAGTTACAAAATATAAACATTGAAACTTGCACATTGCTCTGCACTATTCCCATTTCATTCCAGGTCTGTTCGCTTCATATTTATTTTATTGCTTTGTAGTTTATTACAATATTGGTTGATACTCTGAGTATTGCGTGTTGAGTTAGTTTTATTCACGAGGAAGTACTCATTCGTATTTCATTGAGAAGATTACATATCCCGCCAGGACTTAATGTTTCCGGGGTAGCTTAAGGCATCTCGAAGCTTTTTAGAAGAAGCCGATAAGCCTTCCCACGTGTCAGTTTTGAGTTACATTACTTGGTAAAACTCATAAGGATAAGTATTAAGTACTATTTGATTTCACTTTACCATACTGCGTGAATGACCGTTATAAAAAAAAAAAAACTGATCGATATATAGATGACAAAACACACAGTCATTAGAGCGATAAATGTTACCAAAATAACCAAATACGTAACGGAATGCATTTTTTTAAATTAAGTAAATGCCATCGTCAAATTTATGTGAGTATCGTCAAATTAATGTAGGTGTCTAAAATTTTACTGCTAAATAAACAAACATTTAAATTTTGCAAGTTTTAATTAATTTATTGCATCCGTTTTTCATGCTAAAACAAATATTTTTGTTAATCTATCGAGCATATGAGTTATAATAGCCAATCTAGTATATAATTTATGATGTTGTACTCCAAATTCATATATTATTTATATTGGGAGTAGTCCATTAATCTCTAGTTACCGCTACTCCTAATGATAAGACTTCGAGTGGAGGCAGATCGCGTTGTATAATGATTATCGTCCTGTAATCATGTGAAGGCTATTGTAGACCATTGTTACTACCTACGTAGATGTAGATACATGTTATTATTGTTACGATGTTCTCTGGTAGGTATGTAGTAAGCTAAGTATTGAATTATAGTTGCTGACCAAGCTATGTCTTATGCAGGTAAGATTGTCTGGGCGGCTATTGTGGTAAGCCAACCGAATATCAGCGCATTTAGTATGAAATTTTGCTAAAAACCATTACCTGAGACTTTTTAAACCAGTTTACAGACCCTTATCTCGCCCTTTCTGATATATTTTTGTGAGATATAAGCTGTGTCTTGCTTTGCCTGTCATTCGTAAATTATTTTAGTTATCGATGACTATTTCTGTAACTCAAGTACGGATCCATAGCAGGGTTGCATGTTTTAGCGCTTGTTTGCGTGGTAATTAACGCTATTGCCTTCTCTGTATGAGAAGAGGCCTGTGCCCTGTATTAGGACAATAACTGGCTGGTATTTTAATTTATGTTTAACATACAAAACGTGCCTGCCCCGCAATGCCTTGTAGAAACATTTGAATAGTAATTATTAACCTTCCCATGTCTATAGACGTAAGAACTGATTGCACTGATTACTACATGTACTTCTACTATACTAATCGGCTCTAACAAGTCCCTTAGCCAGGCCTATTCTTTAGATAAGCCTAAGGCAGAGCTGCGAGCAATTTTAATTGCCTCAACCGATGAGAGCTATGTTGTGCTAAGTGAGATAAAGCTATGTCAAAGTGGTTTAATTGCTTTCATTATTAAGCTTGGATAGTGTCGAAGATATGGTAAAAGTATTTACCTAAGATGCGGTGTTAGAAGAGTAATTTGTTTAGACAGTTAAATGGAATACCTACTGTTTCACCATTAGCCGAGCCTTTCATGCCTTTACTCTAGTATATTGAGGTCAGCTTCAGTCTAAGTGGATGCAGCTAGATACCAACATTTTTCATATGAAGCAAGCCTGTCTTTCACAACCCAGTTAGTGGGTAAATATGGTAAGCAACCCTTGGTAAGTTTGGCTGTCAGACTTTTAGGCTTCTGACATTCTTGTGCAATTTTGTGTTTGTGTTTGTTACCAAATGCATCCGAAATGGGTTGACCGATTCTAATGAAATTATGTGTGTATATTCAGCAGGTCCGAGAAGAGTCGTTAACTATTTAAAAAAAAGGCTGAATCACCTCTTTCCTAGAAATATTACCTTTCACACAATCCATCCATCTTTTCTTTCGTCTTCTTCTACTCTTGTAACCCCTAACAATGATTCTTAAAATTGTCTTTACAACATGATGCTCATGATTTTTTACTAAAATCTGGGACAACATTACTCCTCATGGATACTAAATTTAGAGCACTAAACTAACGTTACCCGTCATATTACCGTAACTAGTGAGTTACGACACTAGTTAGTACGACTAACTCCCGTCTGTTAGTTACCTAACTACTGCCATTACCGAATTAACTGCGGACTTAACGACTACCAACTGAGGAGCTAATAAACTGTGTTTAGTCAGTTACTATTATGAATAGCTATGTAGTTTACATACTGTGACGTATCCTGCTTAATTGAATAATTGCTGCTTTTATTATGTATTTGTTTGTTTACTTAATTTTTAGTCTGACATATTTTATTGGAAACGTTAAACATCTGGAAGGTATATTGATATTATTGCTCCGTATTTTTACTACACATAAGTCAAGATATTTAATCGGCTCTTTATCTTTTTCTATCGAACATCTTCGGTCCAGTGCTTGCGCAATTAGTTTTGCTAATTATTTTGTAAAATTTTAATAGGTAATCTTTCGCTGCAATCGTAAACATTTAACTCGTTTATTCAAGAGACTTAAATAGCTACTTCAGCAAAGGTAAATGTTTGCTGAGGAAACTGGCCATGTGATGAACATGGAAGAAACAAATGATAGGCATTAGGATTGACTTAACAAATAAATAAAGGAACATTTAATGGCTGGTTTTCACATATAACTTGGTGGTATTTTTTTTAAGCTATTGCATAGCTTCTATCGCGGGCCTTGAGCGCGGGGGCCGAATCCAGAAATTCCGTAACGAAAAAACCTCACGCTCCCCACTCCGACGGGCAAGGAGGTGTGGTTTGAAGGCCGAAGCTATTGCATATATATTTATATATATATTATATATTTTTTACGGGAGGGGAGGGGTGGGGGAGGGGAATGGAGGGGGGAGGGGGGGGAGGGGGAGAGGAGAGGAGTTGATAAAAAATGCTATGCAATAGCTTTACCGCGGCAGTCTCCGAGTGCCACACGTCATTTTTTTTTTTATTAAGAATATCATTTCGTACTTTGATAGTAGGTTCCGACCATCGAACCGCAATATTAGAATGCAAAACAATTGAGTGTAACATAAATATCGGCTTTTGATACCTTTGTAACTACTCATCACAATGGGTTATTTGACAAAATTTTAGTTGTTAGTCCCTCATCTAGATACAAAAAAATATTCGACACATATTTTTTACTTTTTTCACGTAATCAAAAAATAACGGCGACACATCGAGTCGAAAAGTCGCTTGACGTCACAAGCCAGTACTGTTAATACTAGGTTACAATGACGTTACAAGCCCCATCTCCTCAACTTTAATGCGCTTAATCTTTGTAGTTTTCCATCAATTTGAAAAAGAAAAAAATACGTGTCGCATATTGTCTTGTAAATGATGACTAATCTAGATGACGGACTAAAAATTATTTTTTTGTCAAATAGCTCATTATTGGTAATAGCAATATTTACGTTGCTAAGTTAGCATAGTTTTAGTATTTATTACAAAGATGGGAAAAACATAGCCAGAAGTGGGCATTTCCCTTTGTTTTAATATTAATTTCACAGAAAAAATAACCTATATCTTAGGTTCACATATCAAATAGTTCTTAATTTAGGTCGTACCTAAATTATCTTCATAAGATATTATCTCGACGACAGCTACCAATGCCGTTAATCATTTAGCCAGATAAGTTCCACACCCACGCCGTTTATAATGTGGCCCATAACTAACCTAACCACATTATTTAACTTAGCAGTTAATATTAAACTACTGAACCTAGCTACCGTTTGTAATTCATGGCTTGGAGAACATGACACGGGGCGAAGATTACCATAATCAAACCAGTCGGCATGCTTATCGCTGCATTAAGTTATTAGTAAACATGAGGATGTTCCTGCTTGCCCATCGACTAAGTCTAGTAATATATATACGAAAAATTACAAGATTATTTAAGTATCTCTTTATAATACCCATTTTTAGAGTTCCATACCCAAAAGGGTAAAATAGGAACCCTTACTAAGGCTCCGGAGTTCGTCTGTCTGTCATCAGGCTGTATCTCATGAACCATGATAGCTAGACAGTTGAAATTTTGTCAGGTGATGTATTTCTGTTGCCGTCAACCGTCAGAATAAATATCTAACTGAGGCTCCAATACAACAAACGAGATATTTTCGCTGATTTGTTATTCATGTAGTGTCTGTCTGTTTAGGCTTTAGTGTCCGAAACAGCTGAATCGATTCTCAGTGTCAGATAGATTGTGTTCTATGGAGTAACTTAAGCTTCATTTATTTTAGTAAAATATTAGTCATGTTTGTAAAAAAGAAACCTATAAATGACCACGTGGACAAAATCGCGGGCACAGTTAGTTGATTATTGATAGTTATAGTTAAGTTACGAAGGAAGTTATTGTAAAGTCCTTAATTTATCAAGCAAAAAGAAAAAGGACCTGGATGTGTCGCTGCTAGTGCTACCGTGAGCGTGACCATGTCTCATAATTTTACAAAGTGCTATTGCGTGTATATTTTTTTAGAAGCAATTAGCTCGCCCCTATTACATAGGACTTAAATATAACTGAATCAATGTGGGTGAAGGTAGTTCGGGCAGGACAACGTCAGCTTTTAGTGCAGTGGCTGAGCGATTAGCTGCTGTACTGGATGCCGCGGCTTTGATTCCGGCACGGAACTAATACAGGGTTGAAAGGACTAGCGAACCCAGCAGCCGTGTTACCCTGCCCGAAAGTAGGTTTCGAACCCAATTCGCAGCACCATCTATCCAGTCTAACGGTGAATCTAAACCATTCTAGAATCCACTTCACACGCACAAAAATTTCCTCAAGAACGGTCCTACAGTTTAGGAGGAGTTTCATTACAAACACACGCACAGAAGATTTATATGTATATGAAAATGGAAAACCTATGCTTAGAAGTTACAATAAATCATTCGTCAAGATCCTCATCTGAGTACAGACCACCTATTCTTCAGAGTGCCATAAAATGTGACTTGCGATTTTACTATCTGCAGTCGGCGGAACCACTCTCCTCGTGCCGTGGATGATATATCACTAAGATAAATTATGTAAATGTCTTCCGTTTGTGGTTTCTTTCTGGCTTCAATATTTCTTTATCCTTTCACTATAGTCCCAAAATAAAAGGTGTCGAGTTGATGACATAATTTAACAGTAACCTTTGAAAGTACTGTCTTTCTAAGTAATATACTTACGTAAATCCATTCTAATCTATTATGTGACATAGAGAATGCACTTTTGCACTGTCTGGTGTACATTTAAGTGGGTAGCAAGAAGAAGCACCCAGATAGCTCGGTTGGCATTAAAGTCCTATTCTCAACACTTCGCCACGATTTCTCGTGATGTTTACGGTGCCCTAAGCTCTGTTTACATTGGTAGAGAAAACAGGAAAAAGCAATGGATTTACTTTTTATCTTAAAAAAAAAAACATTTTAACCTTCATATTTATTACATTATTTATTATTATTATTTAGCCCAAATTGTCTCACTGCTGGGCAAAGGCCTCCCTCCATTCCTTCCATCGGTCGCGATTCTGCGCCACCTCTCTCCAATTCTCAAGGAAGACATCCAGGTCGTCCCGCGATCTCCTTCATGGTCTGCCGCGGTCCCGTGTCACTGTTGGGCACCAATTCTGGGTTTTACGAGCCCATAGCTCGTTCGGCATGCGGCAGACATGTCCTGCCCAGTCCCATTTAAGTTCAGCAGCCTTTCGTGCACAGTCGTCTATTTGTGTTTTGGAGCGCAGTGTGGTGTTTCGAACATGATCTGTGAGTTTGACACCCAGAATACTGCGCTATTTATGTGCTATTTTGTTTCTGTAACACATTCATTTCTCCAATAATCCTGTTTTTTATCAATTTTAAATGTTGCTCTACATTGACAATTTCTCCTATGTCTTATTGGGTGCACGGCGTAAACAAACATATGCTTGGGTGCATTTACAAATATATTAACTCACACATATTTCCAGCCAGACTCGGAAGAGCATTCTGTAGGCCATACAAATATTGATACGACACTTTGATACGCCCGTGCAGCTTCCAATCACTCAGCCAACGTGCTGTTCAGTTAACTTTTAAAAGATGGGAGTAGTTATAATAAAACCGACTTATTTGATGTCAGCTAAAATCCTATATTTACAGTTCAAATCATCAATGTATTATTTCTAAAACTCCAGGAATATAAGGCTAGAATCTTATCAGTTTAGTTCCCGCCTCTTAAGGTTTACTCTAGTAACATTGTGCCAGTAAAGAAGTCAAGTTCACATCAATATAGTTTGTCATTGATCCGTTGACGTACCGCCTACCATTGTGCACTAGTCTTTAGTCTCGCATGCACCTCGTTAGAGACCATTTAAGTACAATAAAACGATTATTACGGCCGTTAGGTGTATCTTTAACCTTCTGCTCTGCTTACACCATTTATGGGTAAGGATGAGGGTAGGCGGGACTTTTATATGGTACTACATTGTGTGTTACTAAGGCGGTCTTCTTTTCCAACGATGTTACTTAAACTGTTGTTATCTTGGTTATGGAGACTGCCATTTTGAGTGTGCAATGGGTTAATAAAACATAACATTAAGCCAGCTTTCTCCGATGGTGTAGGTGCTATTTGGGGTGTAGTTATTACTGTTTAATGTTACGATTCCAAAAGCCAAAACGCATTAAGAATTTTTTGAATGGATAAACTTGTAATGTTTAAGTACCTACCCTAATTAATTACCCCTAATAAAAAAATTGGAGTTAGGACGCGTCGCTACTAGATTACACGCGCTTGCCAATATTAGCACTTATTATGTGTGTTGAATTGCAATAAGTATTTGCCAATATCAAGGCGAAAAAATGTCAATACATGTACTTCGAGAATCAATTTGCTATTATAAATCTCGTCCTTGTCCCATTCAAAAACGACACTAAAAGACCAATTTAGTTCTAAGTTGCATGCAAAGGTACTTTTTCATTATTAGCAATGCTTGGTGTGTGGTTACAGAAGAGTAATAAGGGTCCCAGATTATTCAAATTGCTCTGTGACAATAAAGGGAAAACTTTATTCCACTTAAATAGTTTACAAATTATTATTTATCCATACATAATAAAAACAAAGAGAAGAGTAAAATAATTATAGGGCATCATAAAAATCATCCGCATCACTGTAAACGGAAAACGTGCCCAAAATACTGGCCAATAATTTTGGTGGCTGGTTTTGGTAATAATTGATTCATACATTATACGATTGTCAGCTCATAAAGTGAACCACGAACCAATCTGTGACAATGCAGTACATTTACCAGAATATAATGGTATTTGATATCAGAAAGCGCATCTCGCCATGGAAAGCCGCTGCAACCCGTTAGTGGACCGGCTGCACCCAGCTTTCCAATCGCGCCTCCAGCCAGACTTAGTTGAAGCCTGCCACGCATTTATCAGAGCTTTCTACATCCACGCCTACTTTATGTGCCCTAATCTCCTCCGATAGGTGCTAAATTATTTCACTTTATTGCTGAACACTAACATATTAGTACCTGATACAAAAAATGCATGCTTCAATACTTCGCTTTTAAGCGCTGCTCTTAATTGTTTCACACCCAAACTGCTGAGGAAACCAGAAATTGCATTATCTTTATCCGGTTATCATAAAAAAATAAGGCACAATATCTTTTAATAGGATAATGTCGTTACAGTATGACCTGCGCACAAAAAATTGAGCAAAATTTTTGACATAAAGCCGATCAGGTTAATGATCGCAAGTCATTGCGTGCTACGGTAAAAAAAAATAACAAGATTTCGGCTAACAACTGAGAAAAAAACGTCAATAATGTTGACAAAAAATTACCAGCATTAAACGAAAATGTGGGGAAAGAGGCTGTATCGTGTCGTGCGCCAGATTTCTTTATGACTTTTATATTTTACTTTAATTATTTTGCATGTAGTAACTAAACTCAGAGTTATGGAAAAGCTAAATAGGTACTGAAATATTAAAGATCAATGCCCTAGATAATCAGGATTGCATTTAAGTAGGTACAGCAAATATTTCTCTTAATGATTATTGATATTCGCGTTCGCATTCCTGCTTGAATAACGTTTAAATTGTAAAACTAAGATCTAAAGCGGTAAATGTAGCTAATCTAAGGTATTGATGATGATAACTTTTACTGGGCAGATGTGCGCATGCGTAACGATTTTACTTTATTTATAGAATGTTTTAATTGAGATTCTCTAACCCAAGAAAACGCAGGACGATGATCTGACTTTTTGCGAGCGAGCTCCATGTACAGTCAATATTACTGAACGATTGGTTGCGCGCCAGGTTTGTCGAAGAAGTAATTCAATTGTAGCTTTTTATTACCTTTTTCTTCAATATTTTTATGCGGACGGCCTTTAGGAAGCCATGTGGCTATCTTTTATTTAGAATTTAGTTTAACGTCAATAGTTCAACGGGTGACACACGGGGACACGGGTGTATTATTGACGTTACACAACTGCTAACTACTTTAGCTTATAAAATGTTAACACCTTCATACGTTAAACAAGTTAACAGGTTACGACTAAACAACAAACCACAATATAGTTAATAGGGACATCGATCCATCACATACCCGATGTGATTGCGGATTCGTTGATCAGACACCATTGCACTTCTGATGATCTGAACAGCGCTGCTGACACCGCAGTAAACGTGGCCTTGGTACCTACTGTAGATACAAATTTTAATTATTGAGGCTCAGTATACCAATTAGTGTTCAACAAGCAGCTGGTAGTGGCCAAATAACCTTTAACAGCAAGCCGTATTTCAATATTTTCCCGTAAATTCATCCCGAGGTATCAAATTAAGCACAACTATTGTATATGTGATTATTATTTTTACTGTCTAGCATAATATGCTTTGGAATGAGTCAAGCCATAACCTGTATTCCAATAAAAAAATGTAATAGATGACGAATGTGTAGATAAATTTAATACATTTATTTATGATATGATGTAATAAACCAGATCGATAGGTAAACATATAAAAATGATTTAGTATTATAAGATGAGCCTTTCGCGGCTTGATATGCGTGCGGGGAGATCGATGCGCTTGCGCAGCCTGTGAAAGTTATTTATAGGTTAATATAACAAGTAACAACTGATGCGTTATAGTACAGACGTAATTGATGAAGCATTACTTATTGCATTTACACGGTGCCGGGATTTGGATCACTGCGTACATCTGATATTGATAAATGGGGAAATTGACACTGATTTTGTTAGTATATGAGCAGGCGCTTTCTTAGAGCCCCTTTGGGCATTGTTTGTAATTTGACTAATATTCGGTTCGGCTATTCAGCAGTAAATGCAGATCCTGCCATTAAATAAGACACAGAAACAACTCTAATTGCTTTTGATTATGGTACGTGTAAAAAACGGTTTTTAGTCCAGCAAGCTGATGTATGTCACAACGGGACCATTTACACTAATTTCAATGATAACAGAACGCAATGGTAAATTATCTGATAGTTTATTTAGTCATACTCTGACTATTACGTAAGTGCTAACAACAGGTACAGCTAGTAATGACAATTGATCGGCTTTTTCTCATTCTGCGATCTTTGAGTTCTGTAGGTAGGTAAGTAAATTGTAGTTTCAGGAGTTATCGTACAAACAGGCAGCAGTGGCGATGAGTCCATACAACTCAAGTCGTACCGGCTTGCTTTTGAAGGCTTGAAGGAGCAACTCTACTGCTATTAGCGTAAATGGCACATGCTGCTAATCGATATCAATACTAATATTATAAGGAGGAAAGGTTTGTATTTTATTCCGTATGTAACGATTAAACTTAAAAACTATTGGACCAAATTGAAAAATTCTTTAACCGTTGGGAAGTTGCACTATCCCCGGGTGCCATAGGTTACTTTTTATCCCTGTTTTTAAAACCGCGTGACGTCCGCTAGTGCTAATGTATGACGGCAAATACCTTTCATCACACAGAAAAGGTTGCCGATTTCAGACTTATATTTTTCACACAGAAAAGGTTGCCGATTTTAGACTTATATTTTTCACACAAGTGAAGGTTGCCGATTTTAGACTTATATTTTTCACACAGAAAAGGTTGGCGATTTTAGACTTATATTTTTCACACAGAAAAGGTTGCCGATTTTAGACTTACATTTTTCACACAGAAAAGGTTGCCGATTTTAGACTTTATTTTTCACACAGAAAAGGTTGGCGATTTTAGACTTATATTTTTCACACAGAAAAAGGTTGCCGATTTTAGACTTTATTTTTCACACAGAAAAGGTTGCCGATTTTAGACTTTATTAATCACACAGAAAAGGTTGCCAATTTTAGACTTATATTTTAAACTAGTTGCCCCGGCAAACTTCGTTCCGCCTTAGAATTTAGTTATGTCGTAAATGGGCCGGGCAGACATTTCTCACCAGTCAAAATTTTAAAATGTTTAATTGTCGTCAAGTTTTCTTAAATTTTCTAAGGTTCCGCTCAACTTTCTTATTTTTTCCTTTCATAAGATCCAGTCAATAACAAACACAACGAAAAAAGGATTAGCAAAATTTACTAATTTTGCTAATCCTTTTTTCGTTGTGTTTGCGTTTCAGCCGTTCGTGCGTGATGCCAATTGATCGGTATGACCAAGGGAAATAGGGATTAATTTTTATATAGGTCAGTCGTAATTTTTCCTTTACTGATGTCAGTGTTGTCTAAGTTAAACTTAGGAAGTATTTTCCCGTCAGCTTCCCTCTTACGACGCGAAAACGAAATGACGCCTCGCTACCTGACATGCAGCCATGAAAGTTAAATTTTGTGACACATTTGGGCCCTGTAGACAACTTTCCTTATAGGCGCCTTTGCGAATTGACACGTAGCCTACTACCTACTGACCACAGCCTATTGGAATCCAGCAAGCAGCATGTGGTTTTTAGAGACGATCTCGTTTGCTCAGCTTTCTTGTGGGTTATATTATCAAGCTTCAGCGGTGAAAACTCGTATCTTTAACCCACTGATATTTACAATAAATGTGCGCTGTGGTTTTGTTTCATTTCGAACATATTTATCGCTAGAGCGGTGTTAATATTTTAAAGTGAGCTAGTATATATGTTACGGGCAATTTGATAAGTCCGGGCACTATTCATAATGGCCGGTCTGTATTCATAATGACCGACTCAATTGGGCAATGTGATTAAAACAGCATTAATAATCACTTTTCCCGGCCATTATGAATAATACCCACCCTATCTTGGGCAAAGTAATAAATAGGTGAACTGTAGTGTTTTTGTTTATTAAATGAGATTAAACTTACAAAATTTTCATGAAAAGTTTACAAAAAATAAACTATTGGAAATAGTAGGTAGTTAAAAAAGGGTATCATTTAAGCTATCACCAATTTAATTAGTTTTGTGTTTCTTAAATAATAGGGTTTGTCCTCAAAATAGTAGATCTGTCACCAAAATGTAGTCACCAAACAATGCAAAATCAGTTCCACAATAAATCACCTAAAATCCTGAGATATAAGGTCTAGTACCAAATAGATGCCCCTTTTTTGCAATGCACGCATGCATGGTAGATTAGAACTTAAAGATATTTTATCTGGCGCTCGGCGGCCGCTGCCGCGGCACGCTCGCTTCGCTCGCTCGCCTTCGCGCGTTGCGTGGTCACAGTTCTAACCTAACCTAACCTAGCCGTTTCCATTTTGAGTAACTGTTTTACTTGAATTATATTGTTTGCATTGTTTGGTCAAAGTGGGTGATTTTCTGGTAGACTATCGGCAGAATGTTGTTCCAGTTCAGAAGAAGGCTGAACATCTGCTTGAGGGTTTTTATTTATTATGTCACATGGACCACGGGCAGTCGGGCATTATTAATAATGGCCGGTCAAAGTGATAAATTAATCACTTTGCCCATCGCTCTTGGGCATTATTAATAATGGCCGGTCCTTATTAATAATGCCCAGTTAATCACGTTGCCCGTAACATATACATAAAGTGCAGTTTTAATGCTTTGCGGGTTTGTAGGTTTATTAGCTTATTTTGTTTATTTCGTTGGCCTCGTAACCGGATTTGTGCTAAGTGTGATTTTCATACCGAGATGAATGTAAAACACGATAATTATAATTATAACTGCTTTTGTTTAGCTAGCTTAGAAGTAACTTTTTGACTGTGTCCGTATGATTGTAAGTTTTAAACTTGAATGAAAATTTATGAAAAGACCATCATAAAGTGAAGAGTGTTAGTTTAATTTTACTTTAGTTCCACAAATTTAAGTGTGACACATATAAATTGTGTGAACTACTTACTATGCGAACTCTATAAAATCATCAATATAGATGAAGTACTTAAGTATTATTGCAGATAATATAAAAATTACTGTGGCAAAATTAAAATTGGAGCACCTTATGGAAAGAAAGAAATAAAGAGGGAAAGGAAAATGCGTTTATTAGCATTACAACAAAATACACCTTATAACTATAAAACACAAATATTTTAATGCCAATAGCGCCTCAGTTCAGCATAATGTCTAATGAGAACACAGGATGTAGGTACCTACTATCTGACGCTGATTGTTTGAACCCACGAGTGACATAAAATAAACATTCCACAAATGTTCACACAACGCCATGTAGTCCCAAGCTAAGCAGAGCTTGTGTTAAGGGTACTAAACAACTGATAAACATACTTATATATTTCTGAATACATACTATATTATAGATAAATTACACCCAGACACAGAACAAATGATCGTGCTCATCGCACAAACATTTGTCCTGGGTGGGAATTGAACCCACGACCTCCGGCATAGCAGTCAGGGCCACTAAGTACCAGACCAATAGACCAGTCAAATACTCAAGAATAACCAACACTTAAATAAGGTAGTGCGTTACTGGTATTAGATAGTTCCTCTACCAAATGATAATAAAACCACACACATCTGACGCAGTCCTGGAGAAATCTATGTATCTACTCTAGAAACACGAAAAATAAACCTCTTTTTTGTCATTTATAAAGGCGTGACAAGTTGTATTACTTTCTATCTGGAATCGGATTAGAATCGAGATTAAGATGTTTACGCCCCGTGTTCAGTGAACAATGACAACAATTAAATGTAATCTGTTTGTGATTTCTCCGTGAACTTCTGAGCGCTAGTTTCGTTTTAATTTGTTTGTTTTTTCAAGGGGAATAATTTTCTAAATTCCTCTTCGTAGCACAAAACGGCGGAATCTTAAATTAAATCGCCATCCAATGTGGTGAATAAATCTTAGTCAGTGTAGGAGGCAAGGTTCAGACACCTATCCACAGTCAGTCAATGCTTTTCGTTGTCTGTATTTGCTTTTTTCGCTTACAAGTCAATGAACAATTGAACGATCCATTTTCCCTTTTATATGTAAGTATAAGGAAATACAAAAAAAAATGTAATTCAATAATTATATATTTTAATTTTAATCCAAGTTTAAACCCCAATTAACCGCTTACAACTGTATAATCGATAATTAAACCCCCGTTTAACGGCAGTTAAATGTATTGCACTATTAAAAACTGTCGCTATCGTAATTCATTTGTAACAATATTAAAGGCCTTTAAATAGTTTACTTTAGATCAGAGATTTCCATTTTAATGCACTTGCGTGTGACATGAGTGACTGGCGGCAACAGGGCCGTTTGACTCGCGTCCTGCGCCGGCGCAGGCACGTGTCGACTTAAGTCTAGTGCGCACGCGATCATACCTTCTGTTAACACATCATGCTACATAAACATAGTTAGATAGGTTTTATGACTACAGTAAATTGTAGCTAGTGATTTGTAATAGCTACAAGTTGCTGTTGTTATACTATGCGTTTTAGATTTTTGTATCTATTTATTATTATCAACTATAATTATTTCTACATATGGGAACCTGATTTGTAGCGTAAAATTTGCCTTTCTCGCTGGGAACAAAGTGGTGGAAAGCGCCCTATAAAGTGAAATCTTTCTGGTTGAATAACCACATTGCGTTGGTAGCAATTCACGCCCATTTCCACTATTGGTAAGTTCGTAGTTCGGTCGGACCCGGTCAGGCACTTTACTATTTGTATGTACAACAAAAACTTACAAACCAGTAACGCAAAAACAATAAATATTCTGGACCTACTGAAACTATCAGATCGAAGAATTTGTATGCACCAACCTGCTCACTACCTCTTGCAGAGGGGAGACCTATGCCACGGCATGAGGAGCTAATAAATTCGAAGCAACAAGAATGTTATTTTTTTGTTGGTCTAAAGTAAATTATCTCAAGCAAAAACCACAAACCATTACAACAATTTCTTCCTTTCTTTTGTAATGCATACATACATACATACATAAACTCACGCCTTTTTCCCATGGGGGTAGGCAGAAACTACAGAGCGCCATATGCTACGATTCTTACATACTTCTTTTGCTTCGTTTACATTCATACATGTTGTCATACACACACGCCGGTTGCGAGTACTACGCACCTGACCTTTCTGAAGAACCTCACCAATAAGGTCTTTGTATGTCCTTCTAGGGCGTCCCCGTTTTTCTGTAATGTTCGAATAATAATAGTTTCAAGCGACCTACATTGATTCCCGACAATAACATGCCACCATCATTGTCTAACAGACCACGTAGAGATGTAATAAAATCATAATACAATAGTTTTTCTCTTTGGCAGTAGAGTTTGCAGTGCCATATGTGGCCATTTGTAGTTTGTACCACGTGTGGCCCGCAAACTAGCGGCGACCACTTTCTATTTTAATTTACTCTTGCGAGTTTTCCATCTGCGAGCAACGTTTATATCTTTGATAAGAAAATGTCCTTTACTGGAAGGCGTTTACTGGAATTTAGTGAACGTAAGGAGTCCCGTGAATCTAGTTCTTGGATCCATTTGTGATGTAGTTCGTTGATTTGAACTTAAGGCAAATGCTTTACGCTCTAATGTATTTTCTGATATCATAAAGATTTCTAATTATCTCATCATCTGCCAATCCTTTTCCCCAACTATGTTGGAGTAGGCTTCCAGTTTACACGGCGCGGCATACGCTGGCAGAGTGTGCCGCTTGGGAGGAGCCGCGCCGTGCCCTCGTCTCTGGAGTAGGCAGTGACTTGTCGCTGCCGGTCGGCAGCGTCGAGTCCTGACGGACGCGGTGGTATCCTTCTGCGAAACGGTCATCTTGCAGAAGGAGGCTGCGGAAAGGGAGAAGGAGATTACTTCCACTCACCCGGCCCGCAGCAGACGCACCGAGTGCAGGCGGAGGGCGGACAATGCCCTCTTTCAGCCCCCCTGAAAGGGTCCAGGGGCGACAGACACAGGGACGTCCGCCGCCCCCCACGTACATGGAGAAGGAACACGGGGTGGTTTTTAGTCAGTTATAAGAGTCTGAAAGACCCCTCCGCCCTCCCCGAGGCGGGGGACATCCATGAGGATTTTTTACCCCTCAAAAAAAAGACAAAAAAGATTTCCAGTTTAACCGGATGCAGCTGAATACCATAGATTTACTTGCAGCGACTGCTTATCTGACTTCCGTAACAATACCTCTTAAAACCGTCTTTGAAGTCTATAGTACCCTTAAGTAATTAAATTAATTGCAAGATCCCGTATCCAAACATGCTTCATTTTAATGTAAATCATTCGCGTAAATCAGCAGAACCCATTAGCTTGATAATTAATTATAATTAGAACATGAAGGAGGACTGGCCTCCGTTAATTTCTTGGCAAGTTACAACGTCAATAATAATTAAGGGCTTTTTAAACCCGTGGTATGCAAGTATTACTTAAATGATGGAATTAAAGCTTGCGTCATTTAAATCTGTCTTTACAACTTACATGAATTTAATTACATAAATGTACGAGATATATATTAGAATGTTTATAGCTCTCCAGTAAACTGTTTTGGAGACTTAATTTCTGTACAGAATTAAATACCATAATAAAGTAAACATTCTAATTAACTGTTGTTCAATGTTGTTTGTCTGCAGTGTAAAAGTAGAAAATGAAACAAGTTTTTATGCTTCATTAATTGCATTAATATTCGTTGATATTCTCTGTAGAAGGTCAAACAAAAGACCAATTGAATTTCAAATTAAAGAAAGAAACGTGTAAGTTAAATGCTGGTCGAAAAATGAAGAATCGATTTAATTAGCCTAGTATCTAATCTCACCAATTAAATTAAACCGTAACATTAACATAATAAAATGTAAAACAGTGTGAGCCGCGTGGTACAGATGTGTACAAACCGTGCTTGACCTAAGTGTAATAATCAGATTAACTTTTCTTAAAAAAAACTTTTTTGCAAAAAATAAAACCGTCTTAAAAAAAACACTAAACGGTGTAAAATAACTCTAAATTAGGAAGTCTGTGGCTTTGGTGGTTTTGTCTTATTTATGATGGGCCACCGACTTCCGAATTTAGAGTTATTTTACACCGTTTAGTGTTTTTTTTAAGTAGATTTATTTTTTGCAAAAAAGTTTTTTATTTTTCCATTTTTAGTTGTTCCCATACATATATTTGCCATGAACTTATTTTATATTGTTAACTAGCTTCTGCCCGCGACTTCGTACGCGGATCCTGTTGCTTATGCCAGCGACAACGGGTTCGTCAAAATCGAAGATCTGAAACATCTGATGTCGAATTCTATAAGCCCGGGGACGGGAAATCAATGGGATGCGCGAGACGATTCAAGATGTTCCAGATTTTTTTATTTTTGTTGGTCAACAGGAAATTCCATCAGACTTAACAACTTTTGCTAAGACGCCATTTCTATTATGTATATGTTATATTGTCTCTGGGCTTTGGAGTTCCCCTACAGGTGCTCCAGATCTTCAAATTTAGTCTCACAGCAGAAAACACTCTTCACGTGGAATAGTTTTTGCAATGGCACCATTTTTATATCTCTTTCACTTTAGGTGTTCCATTTTCCAAAATAAATTATAGCCTATAATATGTTGCGTGACGTTCACGATCAGCGGTCAGTCGCGCATCTCCTTCCCCCACTTATCTCTAGAGTCGATGCGTATATACGCTGAAAACTAAAGCGTCATGCTTTTTAACCGACTTTCAAAAAAGGAGGAGGTTCTATGTTCGTGTGTATGTATTTTTTTTTTATGTATGTTACCTGATTTCTCCCCCATTTGTGGACCGATTCTCAAAATTCTTTTTTTATTTGAAAGAGTATACTCCTGAGGTGGTCCCATTTTAATTTGGTGAAGATCTTGTGCTGATCTTCGGAGATATACAACGGAACTCTTCAAAAATAAACGGCAAATCTGTCGTGATTGCTGGAATCGCTTTGATGTTTATTGTTTATACAACATAATGACGTATCATCACGCCTGTATGCTCTGAGGGGTACGCAGGTGGGTACAATATACCTAGATTTCGTCAGTTAGGTATGTTAATTTTAATTTATTAGGGATTAGTGGAAAACCCTATTATCATGACATGTATTGTTAACAATTAACAATATAAAATAAACTCATGGCAATTATTTTTATGGTAACAACTAAAAATGGAAAAATAAAAAACTTTTTTGCAAAAAATAAAACCGACTTCAAAAAAAACACTAAACGGTGTAAAATAACTTTAAATTCGGAAGTCGGTGGCCCATCATGAGTAAGACAAACCCACCAAAGCCACAGACTTCCGAATTTAAAGTTATTTTACACCGTTTAGTGTTTTTTTTGAAGTCGGTTTTATTTTTTGCAAAAAAGCTTTTTTCCGTGAACGTCTTCAACTCGCGAGACAGTGCATGATGTTCACGATCAGCGGTCAGTCGCGCACATATTCTTCACTGGTCTCTAGAGACCTGGATGTAGATGCGTAAATACGCTGAGAATGCAGGCGTGCTTCGCGATCCCAAGAAGTTTCCGCGGAGCGAGTTGCAGCCTCATGTTCTCGAACAGCATCAAGTCTCTCCTAACGCTCTTCGGTAGATTGTTGGGATCTTATGGTCTTTAATCATTTAGCACCTTTGGAACATTGGGAAAAATTTGACCTCTTTCTAGGCATGGTTATAGTTTTATTGTGATGATACCTGATCAATTAAAATCTAAGTGGCTGCTCCCCTGCGTTACCGGGTAAGCTACCGTGTAACGAAGATACATGGAAAAGGAAATTAAACACTCAAATAACATAAGCCCGAAGGCATACGATAAAAAAAATGGGAGTGTTATTCAGTAGAGTCTAATTTTCAACGATATACCATTGTCATCGAAAATCAGTCCTGAACTGTTCCCGCCTTCACCGCGTAGTACCTCCTACTTATGTTATTTTATAATTATGCAATGAAATTAGTGATAGTTTTAATTTCTATATCAAATGTTTCTGATCTTCGATTTTTTGAAGTCAACAGGAAATGCCTATCAGACCGAACAACTTTTGCTAAGACGTCATTCCTATTTGAGTTATGGTGTAGCTGGGCTCTTGGAGTTCCACAACAGGTGTTCCAGATCTTCGATTTTTATACGTCAACAGCGAGTGCTCATAAGGCTGAACAACTCTTGCTAAGATGTCATTCCAATATATGTTATAGTGTAGCTGGGCTCTTGAAGTTCCACATCAGGTGTTCCGGATCTTCAAATTTATTCTCTCAGCAGAAAATGCTAATAACGTGGAACAATTTTTGCTATGGTACCATTTTTGTATCTCCTATAGTTTAGATGGTCTGTTGCGGTTCTGCATCAGGTTTTCCGGATCTTCAAATTTATTCTCTCATTAGAAAATGCTCATCACGTGGAACAATTTTTGCTATGGTACTATTTTTGTATCTCCTATAGTTTAGATGGTCTGTTGCGGTTCTGCATCAGGTGTTCCGGATCTTCAAATTTATTCTCTCAGCAGAAAATGCTCATCACGTGGAACAGTTTTTGCTATGGGACCATTTTTGTATCGCCTATAGTTTAGCTGGTCTGTTGCGGTTCTGCATCAGGTGTTCCGGATCTTCAAAGACGATTGCCCACTTTTGGGCCCAGCCGTTACAGAAAAAAGAAAATGTGCAAAAAATACTTTATCTTATTCTAAACCAAAATCGTAAATAAAAATTTGAATTTACAGTTGCAAAATATAAATAATCATTTTTTGAAATGTTTGTGTTTTTTGTTGAAATCATGCATTTCGTCGTGCAATGACTAAAAATGCAATGAGTCAAGTCTTTAAACCAATGTCAGTGTCAAAATAAAAATGGTCCTCTCATTGCTCTGTGTTTACGTGCGAGTAAATGTGTTGTGTGTTACGATATTCGTGTTTTCGGTGATTTTCCAACGACTTTGTTTGCCTGCTTCACGGAATCTGACAAATCTTGCTTTCACGAACTACCTCAGCGCGAAAACGGGCTATTTATCCTGCTACTTTGTTTGACTACGGCTTGTTATTTTGGACTTCGATACCACCTATCGTGATGGAAAACTGTATTAATTGCGGTATTGCAACTTCTCGCTGTAATATATAACGGGAAGACGAGCTTTAAATGAAAATTAGTATTAGTTTCCCTAGGAACATACAAAATACGACTGGCTCGTTCCTATTATGGGGAACATGTAAGTAAGGGCAGATGGATCCTATGTAATAGAAGTGTGGAGGGAGGTCAACAATGACCTTTTAAGAGAGCTGTCGGCTTCAAATAGTACTTGGTTACTAAGAGGAAAAATTCACTCTCACCATATTAGCAGAAAACATATTTTGTATATATTTTAGTTGACAGCTCTCGAAGGGAAAGGCAAGCAATATTGCAATATTATTGTAATTGTATAGTAGGAAGTAGGTTGTTGTGCGCATGTAATGTCTATTATTTGGTACTTAAGTTGGGCTAGGTACCAAGACAATATTTCACCCCCTGCACACTTTCTAGATACTATACTAATTGTGTATGAAGACGAATGATTTAATAAAAGAGAATGAGTACCTACAAAATGTTTGTTTTCTTTCTTTTTAAACTAATCTAATTCTACATTATAGTTTACCTGGGAATCATAAACTTATCTACCCGCTAAAAAGGTGTGGTATCTAGGTGACTAGGTATCTGAAATGGACATGTCAGATAATTAAGATGAATATATAAATAGAAGTACATAATAATCATTAAGTATAATTCTTACAATATTTTTACAGAATCCATAACTATATTTCAATTGGAAACACATTAGTAAAAAATAGTTGTTCTATTTTTTTCTATAAGTAGGTACTTATTAATGCATTATCCACTGTATATCATTCAGACGTTTATTTTATGCAATGAAAACCTATCTCAAGAGTTTACTATTAGTCATCTGAATATTACCAGATTGATAATGCAAAATCCTTAACATAACCTGACCTTAGATTCGACCCCATATAACTTGATAATGCAATTGTCAATGACACTGAAACTAATGTAGCATAAAGTTGGTGTTTTAATCTTACAAATAACACTCATTTGGAACTTGTAACGGTTCATCAAATTATGGGCCCGACGATGTATGGGAGATGGGCATTGTCCTTTATTCTCTCAACAGAAAATGCTCATCACGTGGAACAATTTTTGCTATGGGACCATTTTTGTATCGCCTATAGTTTAGCTGGTCTGTTGCGGTTCTGCATCAGGTGTTCCAGTTTCCAAGATAAATTATAGCCTATGTGTTGACCAGTATTAATATCTATACAACAAAAAAAAAAATCATTCAAATCCGTCTAGTAGTTCCGAAGATTAGCGTGTGCAAACAAACAGACAAACAGACAAACAGACAAACAGACAAACAGACAAACAGACAGACTTTTTTTTTTGGATTCGTGCTCTATTACTGTTTCTAAACCCCCCTCAATTATTATTTTTTAAATATATTCAATGTACAGACACAGTTTTTTTACAGTCTTATTATATGTATAGATAATGTTAACAATACATGTCATGATAACAGGGTTATCTACTTATTCCTAATAAATTAAAATTAACATACCTAACTGTCGAAATCTAGGTATATTGTACACATCTGCGTACCCCTCAGAGCATACAGGCGTGATGTTGTATAAACGTCGACGGACGCGTGCGTGCGTTAGTGTGCCGTTTTTGAACATTGAATGTTGTTTAGGTAACCTATCTACACCTTTTTACTTATAATAATATCATTGGTAACATCTGATTGATTCCAAAACTGAATCTCGTTATTCAAGAATTAATCAAGTAAGTATCATTGCAATTACTGATCATAGGTACTTAACATGACAGGCAAAAAGATTTAAAAAAGAAAAATAAACGTTTCCTATCGGAGCACATCATTATCCAGCCAAAGGACAAATTAAGACATCCGGTGATTAGGATGACTTAACTTATTCTTTTTAAGGCACGTAGACGGGACGGTCTCCCGTTATCAACCATTTACAGAAACGATCAGGTAATACTAGATCCGTACGCCGACATAACAAGGCAGTTTACATATCGAAAAGAAAATAATAAAGACGTTAGTAAAACTATTGTTTTCTTAGTTCACACGGATGTTATTAATGGTTACAAATAACTTCGTCACGATGCTAGCCGATACTGATGATTTCATAGCAGTTTTTAAACGGTATTAAACGAGGAGTCTATAGTCGAATAGTACGATAGTTGGCACTAGGGATTGAGAATTGCTGCTCCTAATAAGGCACTAATTAGGATCGATCGGTCCTATTGAATATCAGTCAATTTAGCTTCCGAATCGACCCGATGATCAAAACCCAACCGCCGCCGCTTTTTGTTTTGAATTAAAATAAACGGTACCTACGTGTGATATACTGCCAGGATTCAATTTTACAACAGATAAATAAATGCCACTCTCTGCCTCACTGCGGTCCAAAATACAAATAGTCGCATGTGCACGAAAGGCAGCCCAACTAAAATGGGACTGGGTAGGACATGTCTGCCGTATACCGAACGAGCTGTGGGCTCGTAAAACCCAGAATTGGGGCCCCACAACAGTGACACGGGGCCGCGGCAGACCACGCAGCGACGACGCGCGGGACGAAGTCGGCGATTAGTTCCTATTTCTTAATTTATCACGTGTCAATTTTCGATTTGAATTATTATCCGGACAAGTTCGTATTTATGAAAATTTAAATTGGCTAAATGTTTTTTTTTTAAACCCATCACATGTAGGTCGCTGAACAACTATACAAGAATACACCCCTTACAATCTCAGGCAGATATTAGATTACATTCAAAATTCCGACAAATTCTGACATTTCTCAGATAACTGGCGCAATGTTGGGATTCCTACTTTCTCGCGAGTCACTTGTACAAGTACGGTTAGTGCGACATCATGTTTTGTGTAGCACGAGTTCGCTTTAATGCACTTTTACCTTCTCTGATAGTCTTGAAAGTATGGAGTTTTATTGCCTTGTTTGGATAAACTTTCCAATTGTACAGTAAGCCCACGATTTAACCACCGTTTATGGTGATGTCAATGTTGGTACTTAGGTACTGGAATTTTAGGGTTAGATTAAGAAAAATGTAGGCACATTAAACATACGAACATAACATATAATAATAAAAAAACAACCGACTTCTTAAATAAAAACTAACAGGTGAAAAATAACTCCAGTTTTGGAAGTCTGTGGCTTTGGTGGTTTTGTTTTGTTCATTATTGGCCACCGACTTCCAAAACTTAGTTATTTACTCCTCCTCTATACAGGGTGTCTCATTCAAATGGGTGGGTCAGTATGGGAAAGTCTGAAACTATAAGACATACGAGGATCTGTTCTGAGGAACCATGTCATCGATTTTAATAAAAAGAGAAACTGCATTCATACATTTTAAAAAACATCTGTACTCTTAAAGAAGTCGGTTGTGTTTTTTTGTGAAAAATTTTTACTTCGTATTTTTTTGTTTTTTTTTGTATGTACAGAAAGTCTTTCAAAACTTGAAAGAATCATTGAAAATGGATAACAATTGTTAAAGAAGTTCTATCTCTAAACATTAATCTGTACATCTTTGCCGGTCCCTTTTAAAATAGAATGGCGTAATGTTATGTTGTGGAAATACAGAAGCACAGCATAGACATCTGACTATAGCAATCGCGAATAATTTGCTGTTATGCGTTGAAGAGTTCCGTTGCCTGTCTTCTTCATCAGTTTTTCTTCACCAAATGATATTTTAATGAAAATGCTTGATTTGTTACTAAAAATGTTGAAATCGGTGCATGTGTGCCTATATTTTTTGAGGAGTTCCCTCAATTCCTCGAAGATCCCTCATCAGGTATGAGTTTTGATACAAATGGGACCAATCTGTTAGTATACCCTATGAAACAAAAAAAGAATTTTGAAAATCGGTCCATAAATGACGGAGTCCTGAGGGAACAAACCCTAAAAAAAAAAAATATATAACCGAATTCAGAACCTCCTTCTTTTTTTTTGAAGTCGGTTAAAAACTAGCCTCGGTCAAATAGCAAAAATAATTGTGTTATTTTGTTAAGTGAATGCTAATAATAGTATGTTTAATTAAAATAAATTAATCATGAAAAAGGGAGTTTGCTGCAAGCAAGATGCAAACAACGATGGCGGTATACCGAAATTTTCAAAGTTAAATTGAATCGAGTACCCATAGGTGTTTACTTAATAATATTAGATATAGAGGTTGACTTAGGTATATAATACAGCAAGAGTTCTAAGAATGCTAAGGAAATTATTACAAGGACTAAAGAAGCATAAAACCCGGTAAAAGGCAATGCTTACCAATTACTTATCGGTAGTAAACCGAAGTAAGTCCTAAAAAGTCCTCTCAACTGACTAATGGGATTACGTCACAGCAAGTAATATTCTATGTTCCACTTTGCACGTAGAAACGGATTTTGTCTACAAAAAATCGACGAAGTGACATCTTGTAGAAAAAAAAAACTTTTGTTTTGAGCACGACAAAGTCAAGAATGAGGAGAAATGAGTAGATTCTTCAGTCACAATATCGAGCAATAATATTATAAGTAAAAAGGTGTAGATAGGTTATGAACGCTCAGCAACTTCAGCAAGCGACACGTTAAAATGTGGCTAACTAGCCACACTTGACCTCAGTGTCGTCGCGCCATCAACGGACGCGGGCGTGTGTTAGTGTGCCGTTTTTGAAGATCGAAAATTGTTAAGGTAACCTATCTACTCCTTTTTACTTATAATATCATTGACATCGAGCATTAATTCTTCGTAAAATCGGCAGAAATGTTTCTACCATCACTTTGTCGATTCTTCCGTATAGACATAGCGGTTTCTACGGCTATCATGAGAGCAGAGCGCAGCTGTGAGATACACACTCTTTTACGTGTTTAGTTCTTAGTTTTTTATTATTAATGTTTTACTTTGTTTTGTGCACTTGTGGCATGTGCCAAATAAATATGTTTTCTTTCTTCATTCATGCTACGCGTACAGTTAGTGCTGATTCCCTTTCCCTTAACCGGCTCAAACAGGTGCCATCAAATCGTAGAAGTAAAAGCTACCGGTTGATAATCCTTTCACCAACAGATAAACACTTTCATTTCTCTGTTGTTAAATTAAAAGTACTTGTAAATGAGTATTGTTCATGGAGTAGTTAATTATGCAAACAAATAAATGTCTGGCGTGAGTAATTACATAATAACATAACGTCTGTAATCTCCGAAGGGTTAGGCTGAGGTGTACCAGTAGGTATAGTATACCCACATTGCGCCAGTTATGCTTACCTAAGTCCGATTTAATAGGGGGCCAGCTTATTACCACAAATCGGGCACAAATTCAGACTCCGGGCTGATACTGAGAAATTCCAGATGAAAAAACTCAATAGCACTTTGTCCAACCCGGGGAACGAACCCGGGATCTCATGCTCAGCAGTAGTGTTTGTGACTACTAGACCAACGCAACAGTCATATAAGTGAGTAGTAACAGTATATAAGTAATTATTTTGTAAGCTCTTTTTTTAGCATTTCGATTATGCGAGTTTTTTCACGTTCACCCACGAAAGCGTATAAGAAAGTGCACTTTTTCTTTCATACAACTGTAAGATTATTAAAAAATAAATAGCATCGTTAAAAAAAAGAAGCTACTCGTGTAATCTTAAAACTTTACATATTTTTCACGCTTATTTTATGACAGGTATCCACGAAAGTATGTAAGAAAGTGCGAATATTATTGTGTGAAACTGAGTGATTTATTGTAATACCACCAGCAAATTAGTAAAACGAGGCTATACTCTCGCTTTTTAAAGACCTAGATTTTGAGTTCTGTGTAGTTATTTCAGACAAGAAACAACTTACGCATTCGTTGAACTAAAGAAAGCTCAATGGACTATTTGCCAAAATTTTATTTTCTGTCCCTCATCTAGATTACAAGAAAAAATTCGACACTTATTGTTTTATTTTTCGAATTGACGGAAAACTGCTTAGATTACCTCAGCATTTACAGACCGGACATCACGAACATAATTTTCATCCGAAACTTTTGCCCTGCTGGACACAAGTCTATGAGTTTTTTTTAGTACGCTCCGCTGCCGCTTCAATATTCATATATTATTCTAGATGGCGTTACTGAGACATGGGATCAAAGTTTTTCTATGTCATTTCCTCGCATGTCCGCTCTATAGTGTTTTAAATCTCTTTGTAACCATTGCAACAATTTATTTTAAAAAATGATGTGAATTTCATTTAGATAAATTATTTCATTTTAGTTGAAAATTACAGTGTCAACGATAAAAGTCAAAGAAGCAGGAATGAACAACACATGGGCACGTTATTCGTTTCACTTTTATTCATCTAAAATAAAACAATTTTATTATTGTTTTTCACTGTAAATCTTTAAATTAAAATGTTCTGCATTTCTGCTTCTACGAACCTCTTTTTTTTAATGCTTTTATAAATGGAATGTAGGTCAATAATGAACAGTTGAACAGTGAAAAACAAAAACAGTGATTACCTAGTGGTGTCACCGGCGGACTGCCAACTCTTAGGTTTCGAGTTCAAACCCAAGGCACGCACTTTTGACTTTTCGGATTTATGTGCGTACTGTATAATTATCGCCTGCTTTTTAACGGTGAAAGAAAACATCGAGAAGAAACCGGCATGTCTGAGATAGATTTCTCGACGTTATGTGACGCCAAGTCAGAGGCCCATGGGCGGCAAAAACTCTGACACCAGGTTAGTCACTTACCACGCGAAAAGAAGAAGACGAATTATCAAAATAACTTTAAAACAAAATAATCTTAAAAAAAATGACTTTAAAACAAAATAACTTTAAAACCAAATGACTTTAAAACAAAATAACTCTTTAAAACAAAATTACTTTAAAAATTCTCAATCCTGCAAATTACATTTGATTGCTTTAAAATCCCATAGCATATAGTAATGTAAATAATACTGGTGCTATATACAGCTTAACCACGGGAGAGTACTGCAATAAAAACGCTAGGACTACTGCGAACGATGACCATGTCTTATTTTTTGCTGTCTCATTCCACTCAGCAAGTCAAGCGTGCAAAGTATCCTGCAGACTCGCCACTAGGCTGTAAGCCATCTATCTATTAATAGATGAGGACAAGAACTGCCAGTATGTAAGAAGATCTTGTGAAAAAAGTTTTGCTAGCCGTCTTTTTTAAAAGAAATAATCCTAACACAGCTTTCATGCAATAATACTGTCTATTATGTGCTCTGATATAATATACTATCAATTTCTAAGAGAGACTTATAGCTATTACTTAATTGGAATAAGACGATGACTTGTGACTGTTGTAACAAATACTTTGCGCCAATTTCGTTTTTCTACCAAAAAATAACACTAAACTATTTTCGTTTGCCAATACCTAACTTGGAGTTCATTGCTTGACGTTAATAAAACGGCATTAACCCCTATTAAGCTTTAACGTCAGAAAGCTGTAGCTGCAGAAAGCGCTTAACTTTAATTAAGCGTTAAACAGCTACCTACTTACTACCGAATGCTCAAAGGACAATTTCGTTCGGCGATCATTAGTTTTTCAGTCTCCACAAGCCATTAAGAGTTGAATTACCGTTGAGTTTACTCAAAACTAAGCAGTGATTCGTACCATGTTCAAATTTATAGTCAATTCCAGCTATTGGACCAATCTCTTCTTCTCCCAATAAGTATGTCGTAAAACTACTGAGCAAAGAATCGTAAAATCTATAATCGGTAGATAACTTGCGATTTTAATAGAACAAGCTGTAAAATATTCATTAGGGTCAGCGATATGAATTGAGGGAAATTGCTTTCAGCGTCCGTCTCGATATTTTATTAATAATGAAGTAAGGTCAATTGCATAATTATTAGAACCACGAAATGTACCGTTGCTTCTTCGAAACAAAGGTGTTATAATAATGTCAAAATCAAAACGTTACCACGACCGTGCCAACTGCCGTTGCCTATACAATAGAGGCTCAATAAGATTGAAATGTACATATAACATTTCCTTTCATGTTGGACTATCTATCATAGTTTATTATGCTTTTCCTATAAAACTTTACTTACAGTCCATAAAATAGATTGAACATATTTAAATACTGTTTTCGTCGTAACAATTCGCAAATATGACATACATACAATATCTATGGTATATTGCGAATAGTAATCAGCAACCAAAGTTTGTTTTCTGTAGCTCTATGATTTTTAACCGACTTCAAAAAAAGGAGGAGGTTCTATGTTCGTGTGTATGTATTTTTTTTTTATGTATGTTACCTGATTTCTCCCCCATTTGTGGACCGATTCTCAAAAGTCTTTTTTTATTTGAAAGAGTATACTCTCGAGGTGGTTCCATTTTAATTTGGTGAAGATCTGGTGCTGATCTTCGGAGATATACAACGAAACTCTTCAAAAATAGACGGCAAATTTGTCGTGATTGCTGGCATCGCTTGGATGTTTATCAACACTGCTTGCAACACTGAGGCCAAGTGTGGCTGGTTAGCCACATTTTAACGTGTCGCTTGCTGAGCGCTTATAACCTATCTACACCTTTTTACTTATAATATTATTGGCTGTACTACCTATCAACGTTCTTAATACGTGTTTCGAACTTATTGGTTAATTGCTTACTGCATTCAAAGATTCGAAGATTTGAATGATGTCAAGTAAAGTAAAGCAGTTTGGAGTCCTAGTCGAAGCAAATGCCACCTATAGCAAAAAGAAAAGAAAAACGTAAAAACATACTTTTATTTCTGATCACTGAAGTCGGTTAAAGAGGAAATTCAAGCAGCACTTCCAAATGTTCTATTTAAGAACAAGGGCGGTTATCCTGTTATCCATCCATATATTGTTTTTTTTAAATATTATACCTTTTTATTCTGATCTTTGTTTATTTGTTTTGTTTCAGGACAAGTGAGCTAGTGGCGCTGGTGGCGGTATCCTGCACACTGTTTCTGTTCCTCCACACTCGAGACTTGAGCACAAAGCTGCGCCGCATGGAAGGAAGGCTCAACGATGACGTCACCGCCTTCAATCACCTCACTGACAGTTAGTATCCATTTATTTATACCTACGCGCATTATTGTAACTAATATTGAGATTTGTTTCGAACTTTCAGACACCCTTACTGAACTTTAACCAAACACCACAAAACAAATAAATGTAGTAGTATTTTATTAGGTTCTAACTAAGTGCTGCCTCACGGTGTCACTCGCTTCTAAGAGTCATAGTGCAATGAAAATAAATGCAGAGAAGAGTTTTTCTCATCTAGTGGATTTACAGATTTGCACTCTCAAACAAACAATTTCTTCGAGATTATTCTATTAGAAGACATATGCAACATATTAAGTACACTATATTATTTTGGCACTAACTATGGTTTTACTCTTCTGTTTGGAGATTACCAAACCTTGGTTTTATTGTGTTAAAAATCATTGTTTTCCTCACGCAAGAGCCAGCAAAATTGAAAATTGCTGTAAAAATATGTGATTATTTCATAAAAACATGATGATTTCCAGTAAATAATACCGTATAATAATATGTTGATGGTGTTATGATTAATTTATCACTTACAGACGTTACACGGATTCACCCACGTAGATCCCGTTTTGCGTGGGAATAGAGAGATAGAAATTACCCTTTGTCACCCGGGGATAGTGTAGCTTCCCAACGGTGAAAGAAGTTTTCAAAGTGGTCCAGTAGTTTCGGAGTCTATTTAATGCAAACAAATAAACAATGAATCTTTCCTCTTCATAGTATTAGTGTAGACATATCGCACACAAATCATTTCCATGACTGAAAAAATGTGTCTCGAAATGATTCTGTGGTCAGCATCAGCCTCACTGCCGACCATAACCCGACCCTAAGTCAGATTTTATTTGATCTTTTTTTTTTTTATTATTAAAACTTTATCCACTAGTAAGAGTCACTGTACAAAGGCGGACTTAATGCCTTAGGCCTTTTCTACCAGTCTACCTTAAGGTAGAGACAGAACATATGGTAGGCGCAAGAAGATAACAATAACTAGAAAGTGAAATCAATGGATTACTAGCTTGGCAACTTCGTTCCGCCCTAGAATCAATTTACTAGTCTTATTTAGTTTTTATTAGTTTACATCCCATTCTCAGACCTACTGAATATACACACAAAATTTCATAAGAATCGGTCAAGCCGTTTCGGAGTTTTGTTACAAACACAGTGACACGACAAGTTTATATATTAAAATAAGATAAGATACATACGTTTAATAAGATGACAACAAATGTATCCTTAAGCCTACTTTTTATTTAAATACCTAGCGAGTCTCTAATGTGATCTTATTTTAACATTTTGTGTTCGATTGAATTAAAATGGCAACACGTATATATATGTATAACCTAACCTAACTTACCATACTTATCCTATAACTAACCTAACTAATTAACCTAACTACCTTACTGAAATGAATAGATTTAAAAAATACTAAATTCATAATTTTAAACTGAACTACTGCGCTGCGTGCCTCTATGTTACATACAATTCATATTGTTTTCCCGGTCTCCTTTAATTTAAGTCTAAACTGTAAAAAAAGTTATTTTGCAAAGAATTATTGTAGTTCATCTCTGTCGTCATTATTGATTACGTAAATTGATTTCTGAAATATAAGACTTTTTTTATGCTTCATAAAACCTTTCTAAGTTTGGTAACAAAATAAAATTCAGAACGTACGCTTATATTGATACCCAAAAATAATTCTGTTGATCCGTTGTCATGGTGACACTATTTAACTTTTCGTGTTTTTTAAATCTATACACGCAATAATCCCAATATTTTATATATAGCTATGTTGTCGATTCAAAATCCTTATTTAAATACGTTCTTTAATTTGAGAGGAGTATACCGTACCGACGAAGGGACGAACATCAAATGTTTGACAAGTGGGAATATTTTCTAAGGGAAAGCGAAATTGTTGTTTTTACTATATTCCAAGCGTTTTTTTTTCGTATTTACTCACTTATTAAACCATCCCAGGACATCCACAAACATTTAAAAGCCAAATTCAGCTTAATCGTCCCAGCCGTTCTTGAGTTTTAGCGAGACTAACGAACAGCAATTGATTTTTATGAATAGACTAGCTGCCCCGGCAAACTTCGTTGTGCCTTAGAGTCAATTTATTGCTCTTATTATTATTTTTTTTATATTAGATATACATACGTTGAATAAGACGACAACAAATAAATCCAAACCAATAATAACTACTACTACTTTTAAATTACAACTTGTATATATAACCTAACCTAACTGACCATACCTATCCTATAGCTAACCCAATTATCTAACCTAACTACCTTAAAATGCATTGATTTAAAAAATACTAAATTCATAATTTTAATCTGAACTATTGCCTCTATGTTACATACAATTTATGCCTATAGTTTTCCCGGTCTACTTTAACTAAAGTCCTAACAGTAAATTTGTTCTATTTGCAAAGAATTATTAAAGTTCGTCTCTGTCATCATTGCTAATTACGTAAATTGATTTCTGAAATATAAGACTTTTACATGCTACATAAAACCTCTTAGTTTAGTAACAAAATAAATTTCAGAACGTAGGTGCGTATTATAAATTGACAACCTTACCTTCTTGGGTTTAGCTTAAGACTTGTCAATTTCAAATTGTCACCTGTTAATGAACTGGGAAGTTTGACTCCTGTCATGTCATCCAAGATGGCGCTGCGTTTTTAAAATATGCAAAATTAAATGTATACTTTTCAATATTTCTGAGAGATTTTCTTAATATTTTTTTCCGTAAGAACCATCCTTGGACTTCCACAAACATTTAAAAAAAAGAATTATCGAAATCGGTTCAGCCGTTCACACGTGATGCCGTGACAACGCGAAACGGGTTTCATTTTTATATATATAGATGTTTTAGTATTTATAAATTGCCAATCCGCCTTAAGTAAGGGTGGTGATCGATGCTCGTGCCTTCTCTGTACGAGAAGAGGTCTATGCCCTGCAGTAGGACAGTAACAGGCTGCAGGCTGGTATTGAAATTAACTTTTAAAACTAGTTGAACAACGATACAAACACACAGTTACACTTACACACACATATACGAAACGTAAACTGTGTATAAGTAGGTACTTGGCCATCAAGTCTATTAATCGTACAGATCATATCGAAGATATTAACAAGGAAATGACTCAATCATACCTAGATTGTGTCTAGATACAGGCTAATTGAACCGAGGATCTGTAGCGGTGCGCTTGAGCTTCTAATGATCAATGACCATTGATCAAAGTGTCAGTTGAATCGATGTCGAGTCGAATCGATGTAAATGTAAAGGTGATTCGGTTTTAACGTCCGCCTAGCTTACATATTATGTCCGTCTTGGAGTTACCATCCTAGTTCAGTGTTGTTCATCCTAGTACTGTGTATCTTTTGGGCCAAGGTAGGTACAGACGCCAGCACCTCAAGCTACCCCAAATTGTATTTTTTTTCCAATTGAACATGAAACTTATTCGTTTGAAATAAAGTTGGCAACTATCAAAGAAAATTGTCAAATCGGGGTAGCTTGATATGCTGACCTCTGTACGAAAAGAATAAAAAAGAAAATTGTGCTTATTTGCGCTCAACAGTATTTTCATGCATACGAATTACAAGGTGAATAAGAGATAATAAAAAATACACATACATCTGCGCAAAACAGTAAACGCGCAGCATAATGCTGATGGAGCTGCAGCTTATAGACATAAACACAGCACTAGTTTTGGTTAGTCAATATGTCCAACGGTCGTACTCTACCAGGCATCCTGGGATCTCAGAGTTCGAAATTGTGTTATATCATCCATAGCCTACAAAATAAGGTCAATCTCAGTCCAAACTCCTAGACAATATGATCAACTGATATGTTCAAGTCATAGGCGAGGACGCTGGCACCCTAAACACAAGTTAAATCTTACATTGGGTGCCAGAGCTCATCGTAAACACTTTTGTCTTTGTAGACTTTGTAACGCTGCCAATTGTTTAGATTTAAGTGTTTTTGTTCAATTTGGAGGTAATAATTTTTTATTGTTATTTATTATTTTTAGCCTTAAAATTATTTTCGATTCTATAGATTTCCGTCTATCATTGTTACTTACGCTGAATTATTCCAAGCTATAAAAACTTCTTGCAGTGAACGATTCCAGCAGTTAGATTCGTTTAAAATACTAACTTCCTATTCCTATTATTCTCACAGTTAGTCTTCTAAATAGCTCCATTGTTTGTATTCTAATAACTGCAAAAAAAAACTTACAAAACTATAAATTATTTTATCTCAACACTGTTTCGTAATCATACTCAAAGTCTAAGATGTATTAGATAATGATACATGACATGAAATTCAATTTATTATGCGTGTTAGAACGTAACAGGGGGGAATCTCCGGAGGTACTGACAGCCCGTGAAATGAGCAACAGCGGTTAATAATATAATAAAGATATTAATTAAATGGCCGCCCGTGCGTGATTGTACGCCTATGTAAAGCCCGTCTTACACGTTATGTGGTTAATCATATTTGGCACAAGAAAAGAGAATTATTATTTTAATTATCAATTTGTTTATGTCTGTATTATGTTTGTTTGTCTGCATTTGTATGGCTTTGCTTGCCTAGATGTAATAATGTACAGGCAAACATAACACAAATGTTGTCACAAAACAAAAAAAAAAATCAAATAAATATATATAAATATTTCACTTCTTTCGCACAACGCCATATAGCCCCAAATTAAGCAGAGCTTGCTGTGCTATGAGTGCTAGACAACTGATAAACATACTTACATATTTCTAAATTCATATATGTTTTAGATAAATTACACCCAGACACAGAACAAATGATCGTGCTGACACATTTGTCTTTGGGTGGGAATCGAACCCACGGCCTTAGTGGCCGTCACAAGACCAACAAGCCGGTATATTTAAGTATTTAGCTTTACTAAATAATTATAATGTATATATGCAGCCACCTCAGATAGAGTAGACTGCACTATACATACTAAATGTAGCCAAGGCCCTAGGGCCTTAGGATGACTAAGAACATTTGAAATCGAAAGATTTGAATTTCGATGCGCGTACGCATTTCCTTTCAGAAGCGAAATTCCGCATAGCATGTCAAGCAGTGACATGGTGGGCCAGTTTTTATGGAGTGGAAAAAAAACAACTCGCTCATCAACATCAGTGGGTAGGTTCATTGTTGTTATCCCCAGCTGGTTGTACGCACACGGCACATCTGAGTTGAACGCGCTTTCATTCAGTTTTAACTGTATAATTGCCGCGATAATCATCCAGTGACAAATGAAATATTTCTCTCCGGTTTATAATGTCATCAACATTTATTTAGAGATTTTTAGTTTTTTTTGAAGCAATTAGCGAAATTCCTACTGATTTAATTAAGCTTTTCTGACATACTTGGATCACCATTAAAACCTCAAGTATCAAGATGCTTGAGAAAAAATGTAGATGCGAAAGTTAAGACGCCGTACACGAAATTTTACCGATTTTGCTGATTTACGTGATTTTACGGACGTGATTTTACAAATAAAATACTGTATGTCTATAATTTTTAATGCACAGTATGAAAGATCATTTCAATTATGACCTAATGTGTGAGCTACTTTTTTACTTTTATTATGTAATTTTGATTTATCGACCTCAAACCGGCTAATGTGATGTGAAATTTAGCTGTAAGTGGTTTAGAATATGACATATTAGCGAATTGTTTTGACGATGAAACGGTATGGAAAAAATACAATGTATTGTTGTGAAAGTCATCTATAAAATGTATGGATCACTTTTAACCACTTTTGTATAAAAATGTTGAGTAAAAAAATATTGAACTAAGTGAATTTTTTGAGAAAATGGGTAACGAATTGCTTATGATTTCGGGTACTTATAACTCTCGTTCATAAAATAAAAAAATACATAAATAAACTTTAGAAAAAAAGCAATCTACTCCCGAAAAAAAAACGCAAAAAAATAAATAAATTTGGCAATAAAAAATCTTTTAAAACAACCCAAATCTCGCGATATAATACTCGACGCAAGTCTGGAGTCAGCAGTACGCGCCGAGCGCTTCCAGGGAGTGGACGTATCGCTCTGCGCTCCAAAAATCGCACCGAGTCAACACGAAATACGACGCGCCGGCGCTGCTGTCTACAGACGAATATAGCGCGACGTGAGTTTTCGATATTTTGGTAATTTATTATTATTAAATATTTTGTCATGATTTATACATGCGTTTAAAATACAATACCTTTTTTTAGGTGCCACCCCGTTTCGAAGTTATATAAACAATTACAAAGGGATCTACTCCCTAGAGTAAACATAACATCACGCTTGCTATTACTTTATAGGAAGATTTTTTTTGGGTTTTTCGTCATGGGTGTCGTTTTCATGGTTTTCGGGGTCGCTGATTATGAAATTGAGGTCAAAATGAAAATCCAAGATGGCGCGCGAGGAAATTTTTTGGTTTTTTCATCATGGGTGTCGTTTTCATGGTTCTCGGGGTCGTTGATTACGAAAATTAGGTCAAAATAAAAATCCAAGATGGCGACGAAGGAAATTTTAGGTATTTACGTCATGGGTGTCATTTTCGTAGTTTTCAGTATCGCTCATTACGAAAATGAGCCCAAAATGAAAATCCAAGATGGCGCGAGGGAAATTTTTGGTTTTTCCGTCATGGGTGTCGTTTCCATGGTTATCGGGGTCGCTGATTACGAAAATTAGGTGAAAATAAAAATCCAAGATGGCGACGAAGAAAGTTTTTGATTTTTCCGTCATGGGTGTCGTTTTCGAAGTTATCGGTATCGCTAATTACGAAATAGAGCTCAAAATAAAAATCCAAGATGGCGCCAAAGGAAATTTTTGTTTTTTCCGTCATGGGTGTCGCTTTCATGGTTCTCGGGGTCGTTGATTACGAAAATTAGGTCAAAATAAAAATTCAAGATGGCGACGAAGGAAATGTTAGGTATTTACGTCATGGGTGTCATTTTCGTAGTTTTCAGTATCGCTCATTATGAAAATGAGCCCAAAATGAAAATCCAAGATGGCGCGAGAGAAATTTTTGGTTTTCCCGTCATGGGTGTCGTTTTCATGGTTTTCGGGGTCGCTGATTACGAAAATTAGGTCAAAATAAAAATCCAAGATGGCGACGAAAAAAGTTTTTGATTTTTCCGTCATGGGTGTCGTTTTCGAAGTTATCGGTATCGCTAATTACGAAATAGAGCTCAAAATAAAAATCCAAGATGGCGCCAAAGGAAATTTTTGTTTTTTCCGTCATGGGTGTCGTTTTCATGGTTCTCGGGGTCGTTGATTACGAAAATTAGGTCAAAATAAAAATCCAAGATGGCGACGAAGGAAATGTTAGGTATTTACGTCATGGGTGTCATTTTCATAGTTTTCAGTATCGCTCATTACGAAAATGAGCCCAAAATGAAAATCCAAGATGGCGCGAGAGAAATTTTTGGTTTTCCCGTCATGGGTGTCGTTTTCATGGTTTTCGGGGTCGCTGATTACGAAAATTAGGTCAATTTGAAAATCCAAGATGGCGCCGACGAAAATTTTTGGTAAGTATTTAGGTACGTCATTGGTGTCATTTTCACGGTTTTCGGGGTCGCTGATTACGAAAATTAGGTTAAAATGAAAATCCAAGATGGCGCCGACGAAAAGTTTTGGTAAGTATTTAGGTACGTCATGGGTGTCATTTTGGTGGTTTTCAGTGTCGCTGATTACGAAAATTAGGTCAAAATAAAAATACAAGATGGCGACGAATAAAATTTATGGTTTTTCCGTCATGAGTGTCGTTTTCATGGTTTTTGGGGTCGCTGATTACGAAAATTAGACTGAGACCCAGAAAAACGTGAAAACGAGATCCATGACGGAAAAACCAAAAATTTTAAATTGACCCCCATGTTGAATTTTTATTTTGACCTAATTTTCGTAATCAGCGACACTGAAAACCACCAAAATGACACCCATGACGTACCTAAATACTTACCAAAAATTTTCGTCGGCGCCATCTTGGATTTTTATTTTCACCTAATTTTCGTAATCAGCGACCCCGAAAACCATGAAAACGACACCCATGACGGAAAAACCAAAAATTTCCCTCGCGCCATCTTGGATTTTCATTTTGGGCTCATTTTCGTAATGAGCGATACTGAAAACTACGAAAATGACACCCATGACGTAAATACCTAAAATTTCCTTCGTCGCCATCTTGGATTTTTATTTTGACCTAATTTTCGTAATCAGCGACCCCGAAAACCATGAAAACGACACCCATGACGGGAAAACCAAAAATTTCCCTCGCGCCATCTTGGATTTTCATTTTGGGCTCATTTTCGTAATCAGCGACCCCGAAAACCATGAAAACGACACCCATGACGGGAAAACCAAAAATTTCCCTCGCGCCATCTTGGATTTTTATTTTGACCTAATTTTCGTAATCAACGACCCCGAGAACCATGAAAACGACACCCATGACGGAAAAAGCAAAAATTTCCTTTGGCGCCATCTTGGATTTTTATTTTGAGCTCTATTTCGTAATTAGCGATACCGATAACTTCGAAAACGACACCCATGACGGAAAAACCATAAATTTTATTCGTCGCCATCTTGTATTTTTATTTTGACCTAATTTTCGTAATCAACGACCCCGAGAACCATGAAAACGACACCCATGAAGGAAAAACAAATAAAATCGTCGGCGCCATCTTGGATTTTCATTTTGACCTAATTTTCGTAATTAGCGACCCCGAAAACCATGAAAACGACACCCATGAAGGAAAACCCAATAAAATCGTCGGCGCCATCTTGGATTTTCATTTTGACCTAATTTTCGTAATTAGCGACCCAGAAAACCATGAAAACGACACTCATGAAGGAAAAACAAATAAAATCGTCGGCGCCATCTTGGATTTTCATTTTGACCTAATTTTCGTAATTAGCGACCCCGAAAACCATGAAAATGACACCCATGACGAAAAAACCAAAAATTTTCTTCGTCGCCATCTTAAATTTTTATTTTGACCTAAGTTTTGTAATCAGCGACCCCGAAAACCAAGAAAACGACACCCATGACGGAAAAACCAAAAATTTTCTTCGTCGCCATCTTGATTTTTTATTTTGACCTAATCAGCGACCCCGAAAACCAAGAAAACGACACCCATGTTAGAAAAACCAAAAATTTTCCTCGGTGCCATCTTGGATTTTCATTTTGACCTTATTTTCATAATCAGCGACCCCGAAAACCATGAAAACGACACCGATGACGATAAAACCAAAAATATTTCCACCTTCAAATAGCAAGCGTGATGTTAGGTTTACTCTGAGTAAACCTCAGTGGCCATTAAGTCGCGTAAAAGTCCATACACCCAAGTTTCTTGGCGCGCAAGTGTCTATTCCCGCATCTGTCCATTCGCGGAAAAGTCCATGCGCGCATCTGTCTTTTCGCGCAAGTGGATTCGCGCAAGTGTCTTTAACGCAAATGTCTTTCGCGCAAGTGTCCCGATACCGAGTAAAAGACATGAAAAAATATCAAAGGATCAAAAACGTTTAGTTGCCGTACTGGCGATCAACGACTCCGGCTTCACGCATACATGCGACCGAGCGCTCCCGCGTGTGTGCGTGAGCGAGTCAAATACCTAATTCAGTCCGTTTGGATTTTGTGTACGGCCTCTTAAGTTATTTCCATACGATACGAACAAATAACGGCTTAATTTTGGCTGCCTCATAAATGCCGCACTCGGTTCTCTCTAATTTTATACATCATTTTAACTTACGTAATATTGTGAACGATGTTTTCCTACGCTACAGCGCTCTTATGATCACGCTAGCGTAGCGTAGCGCACTTTGAATGATTGTGTTATTATTGACACAACCATTCAAAGAGCAAACAAAGAAAATGAGGCTAAATTCGAAAATAGTTGCCATACAAAAAAAAATCGCGTGACATATTTTAATTATGCATAATACTATTGTCTGTGGCGTGCACCTGACAAGCCTATCGCGAGAACGAGAACGGACTTTCACTGGTTACAAAAAAAAATAAAAAAAGATACAAAACTGATGGTGTCTCAGTCGTGATCCACTACGATACCGTTCACTGACTTAACTTACTACTATTTTTCTTTCACCAAGCCCTGGCCTGAGAGGTTGCGGTTTTTAAGTAAATCGTTGACCATTTTCACACCGCACGCCCGTCCCGTTCCAATGACTTTTTCGATCAGTTACACAATTAACTTAATTGCATTTATTTGCATCTTGTTTCGGCAAAACGCGTTCGTTGTAGACCATCCATAAATTAAAAATACTTTTCTCTCATTTTACGGTTAAAGGAGGCTTTAAATCTCCGTTATAACTGCGGGGCGGTATTAGTGGATGTTCCCACGTGGTCTCCGTAACCGCAGAATGCAGTAGGATAACCATGGGCAAGCGCACCGCACGTACAAACGACGGTCCACTTCCTCATTGACTGCTCCCGATTGCGACGATTAGATTACATCGAACAAGTGTAGGTATAGCGTAAGCTCTTTATTTACAGTAAGAGTATGGAGTAGTGATGTAACGTTACATGTGTCAGTTATTAAATACCAAGGAAAGTGCATAAGTAAGGTAGGTACATATTGGAAACTGAAGTTATAGACCCCAGTACATATAACAAAGCTGGAGAGTTGTTTTAATGAGCTAATTTCTGAAACTACCAGTAGTATTTTAGATAATCCTTTTTATTTGATATTGCATATCTGCTATTCAACATGGCACCACAATCCCCGGGAGTGGATGAAACTCGGAACACGGCTATGTGATATCTTTTAGATATCTTCGACTATCATGTTTACGGAATCTCCTAAAAACAATAACTTAAATCATTGTTATTGACATTCCGGATACGGTTTTTCAAGTCATTGATTTTTACTAACCTGATACAAAATAAGCACAGGAAGGCATATATCTATTTATTGTTAGGGATTACAGTTACAGTCTGTATCTACATAATTACAGTAATGTTAACATTTGTGAATGCCTAATAGTTATTAAATTATCGTATACACCATACTTATCGCTTATACGCGGCAATTATTTAATGATTGCTGGGGAGAGGCACAAGCTCTGTTTGTATCGCACTGTAAATTGCTACTTTCGGTTATTTTTACCCTATGATTGTGTTGTGTAACTCGGGTCATTATGTTAATGAATGCGGCCTGTTGGTGCCCGGCTTTTACCGGCAACTGCTGACCAAACCGTGAAAGGTTCTTGTACTGTTTTGTGAGTTTGTAGTCGAGCTTCAACAAATAAGGGAATGGGTTCGTGTGGTTTATTTGATACTTGCTCTACGAAGTTGCCTTAGAGCTTTTCCTATAAATGGCTAGTGCCTGGATTCATGAATAGGTTTACAAACACGAAATGTTTATTAATGTATAGCAGAGATGAAAAGGTTTACTGAAAATCGAATGGAATTGAAAATGTATATAAATAAAAGGCCGAATTGATGTTTCTCATCTATAAGTAAGAAAATTGAGCAATGAATGATCGAATGATTTGCTCGTTACAACAAGGAGCCAGTTCAAAGTTCATGTCAATAGTGCATCGCGAGGTGCTCCTACGCACGACCTCTCGTCTGCAAGTTCAGCGCCTTAGACATTGAGCTACTACTGCTGCCATTGATTTGATTCATGCTTCCTAACATCTTGATGATGATAGCTATACGTAATGTGGATACAGGGGCGGACCGTGAGTTTAAAAATAAATAAAACTATTTTTTTTTTTAATTATTTGCTATCTGTTTATTGCATGTTACTAACTGGCGTCCAATTGCACACCAAACTTTGATGACAACTGAGATATTATAAAAGAATCATTGAAATTGGTTACCAATTGCTAAAGAAGTTCTTTCTAAACATTAATCTGTACATCTCTGCCAGGGCGAAGGGCGTAATGTTATGTTATGGAAATACAAGAACTCTGCATAGACATCTGACCACAGCAATCGCGAATAATTTGCTGTTAAGCGTTGAAGAGTTCCGTCGCAAGTCTTCTTCATCAGTTCTTCTTCACAAAATGATACGTTCTGAATGAAAATGCTTGATTTGTTATTAAAAATGTAAAAATCAGTACGTGTGTACCTTTATTTTTTGAGGATTTCCCTCAATTCCTCAAGGATCCTTCATCAGATATGAGTTTTGATATAAATGGGACCAATCTGCTACTTTATCCTATCAAATAAAAAAAGAATTTTGAAAATCGGTCCATAAATGACGGAGTACTGAGGTAACAAACCCTAAAGAAAAATACAACCGAATTGAGAACCTCCTCCTTTTTTTGAAGTCGGTTAAAAAAATGGTAATGCACTTTAAGTGGACTTGTCACGGTGACTATCAGAGTGCCTAGTGCGAGTTTGTTTTACGTTAACGCGATCGACACGTTTATGACGTTCGGCGCTCCGATTGGCCCGCTCCAAGCTTTTAACCAATCCGAGAGCCAAACGCGGTGAACGTTTCGATTGCGTTAGCGTAAAAACAACTCGCACTTAGGGCACAGATGGGGTTGGTACGGTGCGCTTTGTCACATCTCTGCGAGGGCGCATGGTTTCATCCTCGGTACACATTAATGATAGCTTAGGTATACGAAACAAGCTGATTGACAGTTAATCGTTGAACAATTTGCTATCACTATGAACTGTCGACGGAAATACGCAATATCCTTGCAGGTCTAATACTACTTGAGTTCTGCTTAATTAATCTACAAGTTCCACTGGCATTTTCGTTTTGAAAAAACACCGAAAACAAGTGACAATGAGTCCCACGTGTAGTAGTTAGAGAATTCCCCTGCTCCGCTCGACAGTAAACCGTACACTGAATCAAACCGTATGTAAGTATAATGCAGAAGGTTTAATATTGATCTTACGATTAATTCAATTTTTAACCGACTTCAAAAAAAGGAGGAGATATTTTTTTTTTTTTTTTTTTTGTGTGTTTGTTACGCGATTTCTCCCCCATTTGTGGATCGATTCTCAAAATTCTTTTTTTATGTGAAAGAGTATACTCCCGAGGTGGTCCCATTTTAATTTGGTGAAGGTCTGGTGCTGATCTTCGGAGATATACAATGGAACTCTTCAAAAATAGACGGCAAATCTGTCGTGATTGCTGGAATCGCTTGGATATTTATTGTTTATACAACATCATGACGTATCATCACGCCTGTATGCTCTGAGGGGTACGCAGATGTGTACAATATACCTAGATTTCGACAGTTAGGTATGTTAAGTTTAATTTATTAGGGATAAGTGGATAACCCTATTACCATGACATGTATTGTTAACAAATAACAATATAAAAATAAATTCATGGCAAATATTTGTATGGGAACAACTAAAAATGGAAAAATAAAAATCTTTTTTGCAAAAAATAAAACCGACTTAAAAAAAACACCAACCGGTATAAAATAACTCTAAATTCGGAAGTCGGTGGCCCATCATGAAAAAGACAAAACCACCAAAGCCACAGACTTCCTAATTTAGAGTTATTTTACACCGGTTGGTGTTTTTTTTAAGTCGGTTTTATTTTTTGCAAAAAAGATTTTTTTTAAGTTTAGTTTCCCTTTTTAACCGACTTCAAAAAAAGGAGGAGGTTCTCAATTCGCAATTTTTTTTTTTTTTTTTTTAGGGTTTGTTACCTCAGTTCTCCGTCGTTTATGGACCGATTTTCAAAATTCTTTTTTTGTTTGATAGGGTATATTAACAGATTGGTCCCATTTGTATCAAAACTCATATCTGATGAGGGATCTTCGAGGAATTGAGGGAACTCCTCAAAAAATATAGGCACACGTACCGATTTTAATATTTTTAGCAACAAATCAAGCATTTTCATTTAGAAAGTATCATTTGGTGAAGAAAAACTGATGAAAAAGACAATGTCTATGCTGAGCTTTTGTATTTCCACAACTTAACATTACGCCATTCTATTTTAAAAGGGGCCGGCCGAGATGTACAGATTAATGTTTAGAGATAGAACTTCTTTAGCAATTGTTATCCAATTTCAATGATTCTTTCAAGTTTTGAAAGACTTTCTTTACATACAAAGAAACTAAAAATGACAAAATAAAAACTTTTTTACAAAAAAAAACAACCGACTTAAAAAAAAAAAAACTAACAGGTGAAAAATAACTCCAGTTTCGGAAGTCGGTGGCCAATAATTAACAAAACAAAACCACCAAAGCCACAGACTTCCGAAACTGGAGTTATTTTTCACCTGTTAGTTTTTCTTTTTAAAGTCGGTTGTTTTTTTTTGTAAAAAAGTTTTTATGTGTTTACAATATTGTCCTTTGGGTGTATGGGATAGCGTTCTATCCCAAATGATGTACTCTCGTTCGTAACGTCCAGCGCATCCTGGGCAATTGACCTGTGTCGATTGGCTTAACTTTTTACCACGATGGTAAATTCAAGCTCCAGTTCTATCGCCTATCTTCGTCTATTGTTTTTAATAGAGGTTATACAATCTAGGGTCCCTTAGGCCAAAAGGAGCCCAAAAAACCCTTATACATATAGAAGCGCTCCAGCGTGTACACATTGTAATGTTAAGTCACATAAATCTGAGTAGGTATATCAGCGTATCTCGTTAAACATTATAGGAGAAAGGACGGAAACGATAGATACGTTATCATCCATTTGTAACGGGTCATAATCATAGATCATGTGGTTCAGAAACCAAGTAATATAATAATAAATACCAGCTGTAAACTTACGAGTCTGTACCTATATACCTGCGTATACAGGGTGTCTCATTCAAATCGGTCAGTATGGGAAAGTCTGAAACTATAAGACATACGAAGATCTGTTCTGAGGAACCATGTCATCGATTTTAATAACAAGAAAAACTGCATTCATACATTTTAAAAAACATCTGTACTCCGTTCGGGAATCGAACCCGGTTATTTTGAAAATAAAAACCTACACTATTTCTATTTAGATATCGATTGTGTAGGTCTTAAGCAGTTAATGTCTGTATGAAACATGATGTCTAAAATGAATAAAATGCATTGTTTCCACATGCTTTAATTTATTTTAGTAGGTGCTCGAAGTAACCACCGCCTTTTTTCACGTGGTTCCTCAGAACAGATCTTCGTATGTCTTATAGTTTCAGACTTTCCCATACTGACCGATTTGAATGAGACACCCTGTATACAGAGATGGTTTTAATAAAGACAGGCATTTATTGGGTGCTAAAGAATCAGTAGAGAAACTGTAAAACACAGCCGGTCTACCACTTACTGTAAAGGGAAGTAGGTGGGAATAACATGTATTTACGGATACATAGTTTACAGACTCCTAAGACGCATAGGTATCTGGGCATCAGAATTTTCGGTCACACCGCTCACTCTGTCAATGGGTCTGTGGACGCTTTTCCATTCAACGATCTTTTGTCTTAGATAATGTGCCTAATAAAGAACATTCAGTGGGCACGGAAAGCTTGTATTTCAAATAAAGCAATTACTTACCCACATGCATGTCACTGTTTATGCACATGCAGCAATCAAAATAATTTGATATGAAGTTTTTATCACCCAATGCAGAATACTTACAGAAAGAAAGAAAATATGGTTATTTGGGACACGCACAGGAATTTAAGAGTATAAAACTTAAACTAAATTTAACATATTAAATGAATAAAAAAAGGACCTGTGCCCCTATCTCAGCACGATGCCACGATATTGAAAGAAAAACAATAATATAATTATACTTATGCCCTTTTAGAGAAAATGCGTTGATTATGAAACTACAATAATTAATATATGTCTCTGTCACGTTATTTCAATTCATTTTGACCTAACATTCTAACCCACGACGGTACCACATAAGAATAAAGAAATCCGTGTTAATGCCTTCCATGGAATTAAAATTAAGTAGCGTTCTTATTCTACAGACAGTAGGAAGGACGGTTAAATTTTATGATGAAACGCGCGTGCGTGAACATTGCCGGGTCCCGTTACCTGATGTTGCTCTACATTACGATTGATTAAGCTCTGTGCATTACAATGCACAGTATATAGGGCGAGCCCTCAGTACGTGTCTTATTAACGCGAAGTGAAAAGTAGGTGCAATGCAATCTATGCGTATCCAAAGGTGCGTTTAGATCGATGCCGAGCTTGGCAAGATCGTGAGGTTTTCCGTATTTATTTGCTGTTGTTTTTACATGATACACTTGTTTTTTCTGGACATTTGTAAGCGACTTTGAGGTTGGTTGACTCTTCACGTAACCAGAAGGCTGACCTTTATTTATACCAGAGAATCAGTATTGCGGTGTAAAGTGGTAATATCAGCGTTTTATACACTTTTCTCGTTGACAGCTAAGCATATCGTTTTTTGAAGCTCTATTGATTCGTTTCTTTTTTATGCATAGGTATATGGGTACACTATGCGTAAGTATATCCGCAGATAGTCATTATATTATTAGTGCTAACAGACGTCCCGCGGTTTCTCCTGCGTAGGTTCCGTTCCCGAGGGAATACAGGGATAAAAAGTAATATAAATAAAGTTAATCCAGGGTGTCAGCTAACTCCATACCAAATTTCATTAAAATACATTCAGTAGTGACAAACAAACGTGAAAGAGTGACAAACATCCATTCATCCATCCATCCTCACAAACTTTCGCGTTTATAATATTAGTAAGATTAACTTGTGAAAATAAAGAGGAACAAATACATGATTGACTACCTGCCTGCAAATTGCTTTAATCACGACTTTTGATTGACGGATTAATTGTGTTTTTTACACCAATTAGTAGACGAAAGGACTCTGATGACGCCTTTAGGTCGAGGGAAAATGCATAATAAATTAGTAGGCAAGTAGGTTGCATTTTCCTGAATTAAGTCGATGATGTTAAAGTCATGTGTCCATTCTAGACCTCTCTTTAGTTCTTCTCGGGTTAACGTAAGTACTTATTTACATCAAATTTTGACCAGTGTTAACACCGTGACGAAACCTTCAGCATCAGATAATGTTATACCAACAACGTTAGAGCGGCTATCAGATAATATTCAAGATTTATTGAATAGTTCCAAGTTTAATGACTTCGTATGCTTCGTTCACATTGTTTCAAACTCCATTGTTGTTTCAAGGAGGCAAGAGCAAGAATAATTTAATTTTACTTCGCCTTAGTAATATAAACCCCGGTTGCACACGTAATATGGAGATTATAGACAAGATTGGAAAACAAACAAAGGACTGTTGTGATTATAAAGTGACGTTTAGTTCGCGCAAAAAGGGAAGCCGCGTGGTGACATTGACATGAGATACTGTAATTATGTTTAATACGGAATTGAGGACATCTAAACGCTACTTTGAATGTAAATTGTGTAATAGGTGGTGTTATTGTAATGGTGAGTTGTGACAATCCTTGAAGCATTTTTGTAGATCAATATTACGATTGTATCGAAACAAATTATTTGGGAAAATTAAACATGAAACATACAATTTTAACCCATAAGTAATTGTTAACATTAAAACGTAGAGCTAAATGTGAAATATAATTAAAATAGCCTTTAAAGCAACTTACCTAAGTGCAAGTTAGGTATGTATTTACATTAATATTTTAGTTACCGTAAATAACGAACGGAAATTGCTAGTGCTCATCAAGCGATCTCATACAAGAAGCTTTAGTTTAACAACTGTCCTAGTTAAACTTGTTACTAAAAAACTATTATATTGAATTTCGTGAGCTTAAGATATAATCAATCAGTTCTCAGCTGGATAGTCGTGAAAAAATAGCACAGCGACGCGGAAAATGCATGTTTTATACACTTTTATATAGTGGCCCATAACGGGGCGTGGAACAAAGTCGTTTTAACAGTAAATATGAATGAAAAAGTCAATTTCATTTTGTGCTCGGTGAAAAACTTGACAATATCTGATATGATACGATGGAGTATGTTATAAAAAGGGGAACAATGCAACGGCCCCGCATAAATAGACATATTGGTACGTCGTTATTAAACTGACGAGCATAAATCAAATGTCTTTGTTAAAGTTTTTGCTGCATCTACTTATTCTGAGGTCAAAAAGCGTTGAGAATCTATTCAGTTATGAACTCGCCAATATTTATATCATCGAATTTTGTTACGGGATCGTTCGGAGGAACTGCAAAGTCAGTAAGTGAGTCAGTACTTATCGTATATAATTTTAAAGGTAGGTACTTATTTATTCTACGTTGTCATTTTCGTTATTACTGTGGATCTGTATTACTCCACATCAATTATTGTAATCTACAATTACGTGAACCTAAAATTTTCGACAATTTATAGAAATAAATTGTCTACAACTTTCTTTAATTTGAACATTTAAAAGCCTACACGTTTACTAATAGTGCCAATGGATTCTTCTATACATTTTTCCTTTTACGGGTGTATAATAACAGCTGTGGTATGGCATGATGTTTGCGCCTCCAGTGTAATTGCGCAGGCGTTCTCCTCCGGAAACAAATAAAAGACGCTCGCGTTAATTCTATAGAAAGCTAAGAATTGAAGCGCTTTCTTGCAAGATTACATGTTATGGACACCGCGTTGGATTCTATGGATACTTAGTGATTACATATTGGGTAATCATTTAATTTGTGAGCATCTATTGATCGATTGTTTGGTGGGAATCGTACTCTGGTGGAGTGGAGGTGTGGTTGAAGTTAACTTTCGTATTGTTCTATTAGAGAATGGCAGTTTGATTTACTGCTTTTTAAAGTTGTGGTTTCATAACATATTGGAACCATATCCAGCACATCATTATTCATAGATAGTTCAAAATGGCATATGCTCACATAATAATAGCAAAGATAATATAAGAGAGCTCAAGTTTCAGATAACTTGAAACAAATATAGATAACAGAAAAGGTCGTGCTATAAAGCTAAAGCACGGGAGAGTTCGCTTATAAAAATATGTTAAATTAAATAAGGAAAAGTTTGTTAACAACATTGCGACCAAGTCCCCAGGGTCATTAGTATACCTAAGGACATAAAAAGCAACAGGAAGACTTGACGTAATGCAAGGAGAAAACTTTAGCTTTTTCTAACCAGTGTTGCAACTTGAAGAATCTAGACAACTTGATACAACACTTCCTAATATGGCCTACGTGTTTAAGCACTATTCAAAAACCAGATCGTTACATAAGTACACTAAACGACATATCTCGCGTATAAATAGAACACTTTATCGATATAGAAAGTCCCATAAGGACGGCACAATCGATGTACAACTCATTTCTGACACATTCGATCTAATTTGCATTTTATATTCGTATCTATATCGTCGACAAAAAGTACGAAAGTTTACAAACAATGCGTACATTTACCATATGTGTGAAATGATATTCATTTATTAAAACAGTGGGAATGTTTTGTAGTTTCTATGCGTGTGTGATTATGGTTTGCCTACTTTCATTGACCTTTGTGACAATATACCACGCCGCACGCTCGTCACAATACGGTTATTAAAGCTGCAAGCTGGGTAATTGTACATTTTGTTAGTCGTATATTAACGGCCGGTTGTACTATTGTACGAGAAATATATGACCGGTGCAAGCGATTCAACTGCTTATTTTGTGTAATTTTTTTATACAAAAAGCATTTAAAAAAAACTCATTTATTCAAATTAGGAGAATCAGCACTTTTTAAAAATAATTATTTCACTGCCCACACATAACTTCAAGTCATGAAGAACACCAGAAGTTCCATAAAGCGATTTCCAATATCGATTACCTTTGTGCGTCTCCTGATTTCGGCGTTTGTAACTCTGTCTAATGTACCTATTTATGCCGCGCATGGAACGTTCCAAGGCTCTCTGTGTTACTTTAAATCTGTACGCAGCCTCCTGTGTGAGCGTCCATGTCTCAGTACACGTAGATAATTAGACTAATTAGTAGCAAGGGGATGTTCAGATAAATAGTGCTCGTCATCACCTAGGTACCTGCATACATTTCTCAGTGATCGTGTCTTTTAAGAACTTTTTTTTCTACTTGTGTGTCGCTAAAATGCACCATTACCTAGTAAATTTTTATTTTCTCAGTATTAACTTTCATTATTACTACTCGTATTACAATCATATTTCATAAATTCATTCATTGTTTATTTCCCTGCTGTACAGTTAAACAATATTCGAAAATAAATATACTAAAATCAATTGTGGAGACAAGAAAAAAGGTTTGTAAAAACAAATTGGTCATTTAATACTTACACTGTTACAACCATAAATTAAGAGCTCTTTGAACTGTAGCTTTTGCCCAATTCACCAGTTATGTCTAAGCCACATATCATAGGGGACGAGCCTATTGTCCCCAATCGGACACAAATATCTAGTCCTGATTGGCGACGCTGAGTGTTTATCTCAGAGAAAAAAGAACGAAATTACAAAATGTGTTTTTACCAGAATGAACTTTTATGCGGTTTCGTGGTTTTAACACGTTTTAAAGAGCGATTTAGTGTCAAATTATGATCGCGCATCATTATATTTGTCAAGAATACAGGCTGTTCAAAAACATGACATGACATGTTCAGATGACTACAAACTTACCTTAACGGATTTGAATGTAGATAAGTGTGCCACAGATTTGCATACATATTTTGCCAGTACAATGTAAAATATATGGCGGAAGTAATAACTGTTCTATAAGCCTCTTTTATTGATCGTAACAATTGGTAATTAGGTGTGAACAGAGAAATGTTTGTCACGAAGAAGTCAAGGTCATGACCTTACGCACGGACTCATTTTTTTTAGAGTAGTTACATCCATCAGAAGTGTCTAGGAGGTATTCCTCGAAGCGCTACTATTTTGAGGCGCTCCTAATGAGGCGCTCCTATTTTATTCCTCGGAGTGCACCTTTTAGGAGCGCTCCCGATAGCAATTAAAAATATTTGTTTTTTTTTCCTCGAAAAAATATATATTTTTTTAATTGCTAACGGGAGCGCTCCTAAAAGGTGCGCTCCGAGGAATAAAATAGGAGCGCCTCATTAGGAGCGCCTCAAAATAGTAGCGCTTCGAGGAATACCTCGTGTCTAGGAATCAAGCTGTGTTTTTGCTTATATACTTTGCTAGCCTATTAAAATTAAAGTAATTAAAGTACGTTTACACATATATGTAGAGCACCGATGTTTTTGTGTTTTTTTGTGGGCTGATGGGATGGGAATTTTTATTTTAGTTAATGCTGTGAAGGCGATATTTATTTGTTGCATAAAGTGAGCTTTCAGCTGTCCGTTGTTTTAACCTTTAACTCCGTTAGGAGATAAAATTTCTTTGATTCTAGCTGGCACTGATTTATCATGTTGTAATTAAATTTCTACTTTTTTTGGTGGGCGTCATAACTGAGTTACTCTTCTTTGTTCAAGAACGAAAGTTATAATTATTTACAACCGAATACAAGTATTTAATTTAAAATACGCAGTAAAGATTATTCTAACTTATAAAGAAGTACCTAAAACCATCGCAAACCATCGCAGCGATTTGGCAAGCTCGCTAAGAGTGTATGTAAATTAATTTGCAAATAAGCCACCTCATCTTACGGAAGGTGCGGGTACTCGTAGCAGACTTTCAGAATAAAGTTTGACTTTTGCAAAGGGATTGTAATGGTTTGATCGCTTTGAAAATTAAAAAAAAAACGATTCAGTAGGTACAGTCAGCGCAAAAAAGGCAAACCCACCAAAAAAAAACAAGAATCAAAAGACGCTACGGAGCTATTTCAGGTATGAGTAGATACTAGAAATGGTAGAATTAGGCAAAAACTTTATTCACGCGATAAGTTAAAATTTATAAAGGTACCTTCCTCACTTGCAATACTTCATTCATTAAACGTAAACCCTTTTGGTGTGTGTAAAATGTATTAAGCACAATTTTATTCATGTTATCTAAGCTAAATAATTATGTCTGTTTCAGTATTGAGTTTCAATCCATATTTCAACTCGTACACTTTGAACTACGACCTAGCCTAACTGACGTCCGTAAAGCTACTACCATCAAACATCCATCCATCCATATTTGGTACAAAAACATCCACTTAGACCTTCAAAAAGGCGACTATCCATTACTTATACTAACATAGTACCAATGGACCAAGTTCATTGACACGAAGCGCCTCTAAACTCTCGCCCTGGGTCCCGGAAGGCTTGTCGTGACTCCTTTATCGTCGGGCGCGGTACCATTGTGTCAGGCCAACCTGAGGCCAAGCCGTACATGGTCAGTATACAAGCGCCTAGTGGATTACGCCATTAACGTTATACACAAACCAGCCCTGAACTTAAGATGCGTTTGTGGAATATGAATGAGTACTTAGCTTTTGCATTGCATTGAAAATATCAGGTCTTAAATTTCTTGTATTTAATGTTACTTGTGGTCGACTTTGGCTGTTCTGGCTTCCTTTACTCATTTTATAATCTTAATTAAGTACATTTGTTTAGAGTTACGATTATCAGGCACACATGAGGATTTTTCGAGTAACGAGACAAAATGCTATCGTCTTTGCTTAGTGCACTGCTTTCCCATAAAAAACTCTAACTATGATTGTTTAACATTCCTTTGTGGGCGCGCAATATCTTTAGAATGTGGTTTACATTTTTTCGTTAAGCATATTAATATAATAATAAAGGAGATGGATCGTTTTTTTAATCATCATATCATCAGCCTTAGGAAAATTAAGAACAAATCAAAAGGCTTGTATTTCCGAAACTAATATGAGTTATGACGACACCTTAAAAATAAATAACAAATTTGACATGAGTGTTCACGTAACAATTCATATATGGACATCTTTATCGTTTTTCATTCGGTCACACCCTAATTGAAGCGTTCAAATCGCCCACTTTCGTTGAATCGTAACAGATCTAGTTACATAATCCACTTTCCTTAAAAGTGCTTACTTACTAATTTATTTGAATTCGTAACAATTTCCTTTACGTAACTGGCATTTTTCCAAAGCCTTCTATTTTAGTTGCAGCCCTCTGTTTTACCGTTATGCAATTTTTATATCGGGAGAATGGTCGACAAAGTTTTACTATAAATAACTACGAATCGATCTTTGGACGGTCAGACTAAATTGGTTGTTTTGGTAAGTTTGGAATTAAGTAAGATTGCTCGCAAGCTTTGTGGTTTTGTCTTTGTCTATGAAATCTTTTATTTATCTTTATAAGTAGTTCAATTGACTTTCTGATATTAGAAAGAGTTCTTTGAGTCATGTCATTGATTTTACACAACGTTTTCTTTAAGATCAGCAATTCCCTGAGCGTTGCACATACATGCATGCCAATTAAGATAGTCGACATTAATACTATTTCAGTAAAGTGATCCATTAATCAAAGTCAAGGCATTATAGCATGGCTGACTAATTCATATCTAATATATTAATGTCTTACAGAATTAGCGAGATACGAGTATTTTCAGTTGTAGGCACTAAGTCCCGTTCCTTAGATCTTAGTATAGATTGGATGGAGGGATTCAAAACGACGATAAAACGTTCGTTCACGATTCGGTAGACGTTTGTAAAATTAGCGCACGGAACTGTTACACTGCGATTTACTAAGCAATAAATTAATATACTCGTTGTTCCCATGCGCTGTTGTTAAGAACCTACTTTAGTTTAGCGTCCCTGGAATCCGTGGTCGTACGGTACAGCCCGCCAGCGGGTCACGCCTCTAAATGTCATTACCGTGGAACACTCTCTTGAAATCTCATCGTAAAACGCTTCACTTTGCATAAGCACGTGTTGTCGGCGCCCGCGACGATTCTCGGAACGTTTGTTTCTGATCTCAGCCGTGTGTTTCCAGTTTAAAACAGACTATACTGTCATTCCTGTTTAGCCACAAATTAATGGATGGTTGACACATCCAGTAATGTTATGAAATTGTCGGTTGACGTTAAGGATGTGTTATCACGTCGTCGAAAAATCTGCCATATTGTTTTAAATTACTGCCTTTTTCGTCGTGATGTTATCTATCACACTTCTTTAAATATTCACTACGCCTCTCGAGGACGTGTTAAGATGTTCTCCTTTCTTCCGTTTTATGAATATCTAAAATGCCGTATGTCAATCTTATGACAGGAGTATCTTAGTTGATAGTGGGATCAGGCGGACAGACGCCTGACTGCGCCAGTAGACGCTACCTGAATACTGATTTTATGGCGTGTATGATCGTTACTAAGAGGAGCTGAGGAAGCTGACCCCAACGTAAGCTTAAGAGCTATGTGGTAGTTACTATGTCTGATATGTGCTATAAATTGTACAAATATTTATTTGTTTAGGAAATGCCAACATGTAGGAATGTGATGCTATCGTAAACACGACTTTAAAAAATATCATTCAAACTTTCATATTTAAATTCTATCTCCTAGTTCCCCTTTTTTACTGAGGTGACGTTACTTAAACCTTAACAATGTTGAAGAAATTTCGAAAATAAATTTAGTTTTCCTATTCAATAAACTGCATAGTAAAATTAAAGGTTTCTTCTTCCTGTCCAAGCGCCTACGATCCGAATCACAATTCACGATTGACTTAAGTAAAGCTGACCTCCGGAGCAAATAAGAGCGGTCGAGCGTGGACGATTACATCTTTTATTAAAAGCTTTTTCCAAGAAGAAATCAAATTATAAAATTGTGTCTATTTCTTAAATAAAAACTTAATTTTTCACTTTTTGTCACAACGGGTGGCCTGTCTGGTACGCACCTCGATAAAATTATTATGTCACGGAATTTATAGATTTTTTACCTCAATGTAACTGTAAATTTATTGTCGCTATAGCAGTGACGGAGAGTGCACCTGTGTTTGTGCATGCACTTGTGCACCTTAATGTTATTTCTTCTGCGTAGTTAGCTAATTTCCGTTAAGAACGACTAGTATGACCGAAGTTCGATAGAAAGGCTTTGTTTTATAATAGGTAAATATAATAATTATAATAATGTTCTAGAATTCGAAATGAATTATTTATTAACTACTAAAAACTTTCCGATTGTAATTCATTTTTCAAAGCAATAATTCCGTATTTTATTATTTGCATAAATTGTCTCAAGCTTGTGTGACTTTTTAAATGCAGCAAGTAACGCACACGCAGCTTGTTAGTGGACAAAAACGTCAACGAGTATCATGTGACTTGTGTAAAATACCTTTCTACCAATTAAAACGTCTAACACGAACATTGATCATAGAAGAGATTGGAGGCATGAAGTAGTAGAGACATTGGTATTCTACACACTCGTTTGTTAGTCCCACAGTCCCATAGGCTCACAGTCCAATGGCCCATCAGTGGGCTAGATCGCACCAGCCTTTGTACCTCGTTAGCTGTGACCGTGTATCGGGTAACCTATCTAACCCCAGCTTTATACCTGTACAGCATGTCCTTATGGTGTTTAATTTGGCTCTCAAAGAAAGATATGAATGTTTAACAGTTATGCCTTGGAGACGGAAATGAATTCACTACTAGGGGGAATTGTTTGAAGTTTATAATTAAAGTTTTTAATAGTCGAAATGTTAACCACATTTGAAACAAAATTATTTGTTAACTAACATAAAATGTTCCCTAATTAATTAAAATTATTTAGAGTTGTAAATAAATAAGTAAATTAACATTCCACAACTTTCACACAACGCCACCTAGTCTCATACTAGACAGAACTTGACAACTGATGAACATCTATCTATATATATAAAAAATGTTATGTTGGTTTGTATACGCTTCAAAAATTCAAAAAGTTCTGCACCGATCGAGCTGAAATTTTATCATGATATTATAATCCGCATCAAGGATTGTTTTTATCTATTTTTTTTTTCTTTTTTTTTTAACCTTTCAATCACAATGTGCCACAGCGAAGCGTGGCAGGGTACAGCTATTACTATATAATTATAGTTCATTTGATATTTCCGATAGATCAAAATGAGACATAAAAGCTACTATCATAGTATAGCTAAGCTTGTCTTATGAGTAAGTATACTTACTTGTTACGTAGTGTGATGTAATTTTCCAAGTTACACGCCCATTCTATATGTCATCGTCCAAATATCGTCCCATTAAATAGTCATTACTTTAATGTACGCTTTTTACGCCTGTCGCAAAAAAAGTTTCCTTAATACTCTAAAGAACACAATTATTACAGTTTTTGTAGAACTCTATTGTATTTGCCGTGACTGACACGAAAAAATATGCAATTTGATCATTACCGTGTGTTTTTTGTAATTAAGTCAGCCGAGCTTGGTAAGGTCATACGTACCTACTTAAGTTATGGTTTGCCATTTATGTATGCATCACCCACAACTTTGTCCGCCTGGATTTCATACTTTTTCCTGTGAACTTTAACAAATTTACCGATTTCAGCCATTTTTTTACCAATAGTAAGCACTATCGGTAAAAAATGGCAGAAATCGGTCTAGGAGTTTTGGAGCTCATTCGGTACAAACAAACGATAAAATATTTCCAAAAAAGACAACGATTTGGCTGGATTAAATTTTATGTATTGAACTTACGCGCCGATTCAACACGCGGCAGATAGTGACAAAAATCGCAACATCGCGGTCGTTACCAATTTTCATAATTAATAATTCAATTTAATAACCGTAACACTTTATCGTAAGACAGCAGCAGTCGACAATTTTAGTATTTAACACAAAATAACAATATTAGACTTGTAATATCCAAAGAGTAAGGCGGAAGTTTATTTGTATTGTTAAATAGTGTTTCCCTAATGAGCAGCTTTTTGAGCTACCATAAATTAATTATAAGACTTGCTATATCAACATAAAGCACAATAATAAATACTTTGAGTTTGATTTTGAAGTGTTTTAGTGAGACCACCCACATATCGCCGGTTATCATTTATTTAAATCTCCCTTACAACTATCAATATGGGTTTACCAGTATCTAATGCAATGGTGCGGAGATTTAATATCTATATTAACTTTACAATTCATGGAAAGTAAGACAATAATCTTTTAAAAATGTAAGTAAGTATCAACAGTGGCGACCACCAGAAAAGCTCGAAGAAACGATTTAACTGTCTTGGGATCCCGCAACGAGAAGTGGGCAGCGAAGGAGTTAGAAATATACGTAATTTCTACTTCCTTCCATTGAAGCAGGAGACAGGACAAAGCTAAACTAATTAGAACAAAGTGACGTTTAAAACTAGGATAAATCCAGTGCCCTAAAACCGAAAATAAAAAGTAACTCCAAATTCATGTGTCCTAAATTGTGAGCTACATCCTAACTAGCATTATAACATAATTTTGTTATTAAACCTCTTACAACATAAGATTATACAAGAATGTCGGTAATGGGAGTGTCAATACCAGTAACAAATGTTGTGTTATTGTATTTATGTTTGTGACAAAATATAAAATCCTTAAGAATAACACCATTTAGCGATTTGCACGCTCTTCGCGATGTGAGTTTATGATAATATGAATGCTACACGTGCCTTGGATTTTGTTAATTTTATATTTACTTTATCTTTTATTGAAAGATCTTAATATAATAGTCAAGGAAAAGATATTTGTACTTTTCCTTTCATTTCGTAGACAAATAGGGCTTTGGGCGAGAGAACAAAATATGTAGCTCGAACTTCAAATAAATGACTACAAAAACTATAATTCGTAGGTAGGTACAAAATTTATTTATTTTTACATTTCTTGGAAGATGGGTAGGCTTTTAGTATAGGACGCTACTTGTGTCGATACTCTTGCGCCATCTCATCTTCCTGGGTTAACATCCTTGTTGGCGCTGCTGCTGCTGCTGCGGCGGCTGAGAACCTCAAGCGGCGTAAATATTGCAACCTTGTTGGTAGTTATCGATCTTCAAGATTAATCAACATATGAAAAAGTCAGTTAAGTTCAAGTCAACACGGTCAGTACACGGATGGTGCCCATCCATTTCATTCGAAATCCCTTTGTGCCTTGGAAATCCAGTTGTGGTGCTGGTTCCGGCTACCACTAACAGTACTAGTAGTCTGAAGTCTAAGAGTCTGCCAAGGGATATCAATGTTACCCAGTAACTGAGTACCATGACAAATAGACAGCTGCTCCATGTAAAATACTGGGGTATTCAACTGCATTCAGTTAGATTAGATAACGACCTCAACATAATTGAGACAAGGCTATGTAGATGATGAGATAGTAGATGATAAACAAATAACACTAAAAATAAAAGCAATTTATGTGGCCATGAAAATAAAACGAATAAATCCTGCGGGATTTGGAAGAATTTTCACAATATCATGTCGAGAAACTCATTACATTCATAATAAACTTTTCAGCTGTAACTGTTAAATGTATTATTTCGGTAGCTGTTGTGTAATCATTAACTTTTTTTTAGTCTGTCATAACCATAGATACATATTTAGATTTCTATGGTCATAACCAATTTTATAAAAATGTAAAATCCACCTAATTATCCATGTCTTTTCGGATGCATGTGTGTAATGTGTAGGTAATTAATTAATCACTTGCTAAAACGGTGAAGGAAAACATCGTAAGGAAACTCGCATGCCTGGGAGATATTTCTCGACGGCATGTGTTGTCAAGTCAGACGCCCATGGACTACACATAAAAACTCTTACACCAAGTTAGAAACTAAGTACACGATGAGAAGAAGATAATGCATGACTTTATTTTGGTATCGCAATCATTTTATAAGTAGGCAAACGGGTACGAGTATATAAAAAAATTGGAGTGTAAATATTTATCGAGCTATATTTTCTACTGATAAATGTTAATTCTACTCTCTTATTAATGTAACAAATAGGTACTTATTCCTCACAAGTCTAATATATTATGTGGAAAGTAAAAATAAAAACCTGAAACTGCAATGCACTCACGTTTTTTTTGCACTCCATCAGACGACGCTAAAGGCATTAGTAGATACAAACTAAAAGATTCTAATGCATTGATTATAAAATACGTACGTACTTCATAATGGGATCCTCATATTCTCACAAGGACTGCTTGTTACTGCTTAAGTGGTTTCTTTCAATAGCCACTGTTTCAAAGAGCCCAGTTAACATTGACAGGTGGTGCAAATTGGAACTTAAATGAAGTGTACCGAATTTGACATACCGTTGACAGTTGAAAGCAGCGCCACCGTCAGGTGCCAAGTTATACTGGTTACTGGCCATTCTTTTTTCGATTCTCCGTTTAGATATGACTTTTAGGTTGTTTAACAGTGCTGTACAAATATGCGCATAATTGCAGTTCCACAACTGTTTAGTGAGAACCAACTGCATTAGCAAAAAGTTAAACATTCTTTCGCCATATTTTTCCATTGTTAAAGGTAATTTATATTCCGATTCAAAAACCAATAATGGGTATTGATATTTATTTCTTGAGTAAGTAATTGAAAGTTCTCTATGGCTATAATATATCTATTTGCGTCAAAACAGGTTAATTATAGCTTCATAAAAACCTTATTGCGGAGTAGAAATGTAGAATAGGAGCTAGTGATCGGTAACCGGTTGGTTGCATCCGTCGGTCGGTATTTGCCCTTACAAGTCCTTAACAAACACTAAACTGTCTGTTTGACGACTATCATCAGTGGGGTATTGACTGGAACCACATGTGTGTGTAGTTCAAAGAATAAACACACATTAGGAAAATTTCAGGAATTTCTAGGGCATTTACAACTTTTTGTCATTAGGTATAATTTAAATGACTTCTTCGGTACAGGAGACGAAAAAGGAGGGTAACTCTAGTTTCGGAAGTCGGCGGCCAATAATGAATAAAACAAAGCCACAGACTCCAAAACTAGAATATCCGTCGGTACAGTAAATAATCACCAACAAATATGACTACTTATTGTTATTTGAATATATAGAGGAGGAGTAAATAACTAAGTTTTGGAAGTCGGTGGCCAATAATAAATGAAACAAAACCACCAAAATTACAGACTTTCGAAACTATAAGACTATTTTCCACCTGATAGTGTTTTTGATGAAGTCGGTTGTATTTTTTGTACATAGGTTTTTACACTGAATATGTTCTTAGGAACCTAACTATTCCTGTGAGGGTTCTTCAGTAGACTCTAGGAACTTTGTAACACCTTAGGTACGCAAATATTATATGAATACATGTAGTATGTAATCTAGACAGTTTATTATGTTTGCTATTAGTATTTAGTAAATGAGTATGCCTCCTATAGACATTCGTATAGATACAATAGGTTAAGAGCCAAAAGGTACCACTATAGTAATCCTATAGTGTTGCAATCAGCTAGTACCTATCACAATGTGCAATCATATTTGTAAATAGAGAATAAGACAAAGAATTGATTGTGCAGTTGTGTTGTCTATTAGGAAATCTATGACTTAACGCTGCGGTGGGAATACGCCAACAATAATCTTGAACTTGCTTGCATAAATAATGGCCGTCGCGGATAATTCGATTCTAGATGCGATCTCGATGCGCCGGCGGCATCTATTCGTGTATGTTGTGACTGTGCCCAAGAGTACGAAGAGGGAAATGCTGTTGTTGGTTAAATAAATAAGAATAATTATATTACATTATTTAACGGTAATCCAGTAAGTTACTTAATTGTGTTATACTTAATTTTCATAGGGTTTTCGATGGATGTCTACAGATACTATTAGCGATAAGGCTACCCTATGTAGCTTTTAAAATTTAATTTATATTTTAAATGCTGGGTAGTTTTGTGTGCAATAAAAAATATTTTCATTTTATTCTAATTCTAGATACAAGAAGTCAAGATACCAAGGTTGCAAAGTACTTGAGGCAGCAGCGCTGTAGCACCTTCTTATCTTCGAATAACAACTGAACCCAAGTTAATTTGCAAAGATTTTTGTTTTCTCCTACATTAATCAATTGACATTTTAGTTAACAAAAGCTTTTAGATGTCTTTGACTAGGTAATTTTCCAAGTTTGGGTCGTACTTATCGTACCTAGTGCGAAAAAAAATGTAACAACAAAACGCATGAGTCTGAAATTGAAAATGTTTTCTTTCAGTTTTATTTTATTCTTTATTCATTTTCTATGGGTGTTACTTATTGCCCTTGTCTCATTAATGTAAACCTAAACAACTAAGGCTAGTGGTATTATAAATTTTACGTTACGATTATCTCTAGTATTCGCGCTAAGGCTACTGTGAGCGCTCTCTACGTTTACATTTTCCAATTCAAACTGTAAGGTTGCGCTCAGTATCTATACAAAGCAAGGGATTGAGGCCGGAGACTATTCTTGTCTAGTTGTCTGGTTCCTTTGACGGTCTTAAGCACCCTTGAGGGCTGCCGGCACTAGTTTAATGTAAACAGCGAACAATGACTCGATTGAGAAGATCCTGTATGTATTCGATATCGTCCTAATAGCCTACACAATGGGCCATGTTGAACAATCTTCGTTTGCATCACGGGAATTGTGTATTTAGTAGATATGCGAGGATTGTAAAGTCCATCAACATGGTTAGTTATGGGTACTCTTCAAAACTGTTGATGTACTTAGTTTATACTTTCAAAGCACATTTCTTATACTAAGGAAAAGTTACTCAAACAAATAAATTATATATTCGATGAATAATAGTAACAATGATGTAACTAAGAAAGCGCTAAGGACTTGAGTAAAAGTGCAAATGGACACTATTCTTTGTTTTTAAAATAATTTGTCATCATGTAACATACTTACCTACCTCATAAGTTTATGAATTGTTTATTAGTGTTTTGGGCTAGATCCTAATTAATTATTAAGAATATTGTTTTTACTAATATAGTATAAAAAATATCTAGGTAGGTACCTAATTCCTCTTTCCACAGTTTGTTCACAATAAACATTATCCTTTTTTATCATGTCGACCTACTTGGGTTTATCATTGTACTGTACGTAGGTACAGGCTCTCTAGAAGTATAAAACTCACAGTTAATTGCACTATTCAAGCATATGACTCACTGCATGCGAAAATTGTAAGGAATCAACTTTTTACAAACAAAAGCTTTTAATGGCACACGTCTTGTGCATTCACAATATTATTGAAAGAACAATGAGATAATTATCTGGTTTACAGACACATTTATTTCTTAATTAAATCCCTCTTCTTCTTTGACTGCCACGTTGTTCAGGTGGGTCAGAAGCGATTCTACAAAGGATCCTGTGGGTTCGATCTCCGGGTCGAGCAAAACGTTGAATACGTTTTTTTCATCTGGCATCGCTAAGGAGCGGTAATTCTGGGAATGTGCCCGATTGATGGCCATTAAGCCCCCTCCCTCCTATTTACATAGGACTTAAACATAACTGAAGAAATGTGGATGTAGGTAGGTACCTATCTGCTGCAAATTAGCTAGTTCTCATCGGCAAGAATGACAAACTTTCATACAAAATTATGGGGCTTCCTGTAGGGCTGAATTTTCCGTATAAATGTAAATGATTTTATTTTATTTATTTTATTTTATTTAAATGATTTTAGTAGGTAGGTACCTAATCAGGTTTGTAACAATTACGAAAAACTATTGTGCAAAATTTCACTCATCTTAACTTGGCGGGTTAAATTGTAAAAAAAAAATAGTTAAGTACAACATCTTCTCAGACCTACTGAATGGTATAGGTACACACAAAATTTCATAAGATTCGGTCAAGACCTTTCGGAGGAGTTTTATTACTAACACTGCGACACGAGAATTTCATAAATTAGATATACCTACATACTTTTAATAAGATGACAACAAGTAGAACTGAGTAGGTACTACTACTACTTATTTATTTAGCGAATTACTCAAGTATTCTTTAAACCATATGTGTTAGATAAAATTAGAATGACAACATAATATATATACATATAACCTAACCTAACTTGCCATACCTATCCTATAGCTAACCTAACTACCTAACCTAACTACCTTACTGAAATGCGTTGATTTTGAAATATACAAAAATCATATTTTTTAGCTGAACTATTGCGCTGCGTGTCTCTATGTTACATACAATACTAGTATAGGTAGTAGTATTTGAAGTAGTAGTAGTAGTGGAATGGAAGGTAATACATTTAACTCAATATTATAATTTCAATTTATTATATTCAAAAACAATTTACATTGTGTTGTCGATTGGTATAGCATCCACACAAAAGGTACTAGCTGTTCACATAAGTTCCTGACTGCTATGCCGGAGTTCGTGGGTTCGATTCCCACCCAGACAAAAGCTTGTGTGATGAACACGATCATTTTGTTGGGGTTGTGGGCATGCTCACAGTGTCCACAACGTTGGATCCGCGCTTGTTAACAATGTTTGTTGAACGCATATAAATGTTCTCTAGCTTTAAACAATAAAACAAAAATTTCTGTAGTGAATTTAATCAAATTTGAAAGAATTGAGTTTTCCCCGACTAAATTAAAATTTAGTTAAGAAACTTTGCTCGAAATCTTATCCAATTTTATTTTCAAAAGGCTAGAGCGAGTTTTCGTGTGTCTTCATTACGTAGGCACGTTTTTTTATTCGTAAAATTTTCTTTCACGACTGTTTCATTTTTATTTATGTAATAAGGAACCCTTGTGCGGTGTGCGGAACCCTTATTTCAAACCTTATTAACACACCTTAATTAGACACTAATAGAAATGGAAAAAAATAACGATCCTATCAAACGTTAATGACGTCAATGAAACTCCAGTTAAAGTAACAGCGAGCTTTTAATTAAACATCTGCTAAAAAAACTAGTCTTCTAACGCATCCTGCAGAAGTGATCTGTGTTAACGGCTTAAGCCTTAGAGCCCTTCCAGGTATTGCATGTCACATGGATCATCGGAAAAAGTTTTATTAAGTTTCTTTCCTAAGGAGTCCGCATATATATGTAAGTTACAGTCTTATGTTTTACCTAATGCTTACCTGCAACAATAACAGTAAAATAATAAATGACTAGCTATTTATCTCAAGAGCTCTTTATTAGATACCTATCAATAAATAAGTAGTCATTTTAATGTAAAATCCCTGTATTTGGTTAGATAAACTTATAGCATTGGCTACAGGACCTCATGTTAGTAATTTTTGTAGTACAATACCTACGTACGAAAGAAATATTAACAAAATTGAATATTAGAAGTTTTGATAATTGTAAAGATCTATTTTAGATGACTACTCATAACTTAAAAACTAGGTATAACATTTATTTTTACAGAACAGTAGCCCAGTTCAATATCTTGAAAGTAGGCCAACGCGAATTTAAACAATTTTAAAATTGAAAATATCTACAGCCCTGCAGCATTTAGGATTTAAATATTTAGGCAAGCACAATGATAATCTCCCTTATAGTTACTTATATTATTATGAAATAAATCCTTCATGAGTATTTTAGTAGTATACTTAAAATTATAATACCTATTCCATACGTGTATTTGTATTTATTTATTGACAGACCAACGACTTATTCACGAAATCCTTACATTCAATATATCTATTTCAACAGAATTTGACTAGTATTAAAGTCAAACGTTTCGACAACACGTTATGTTTGCCGCATTTGTGCTAGAAATGCAGTTATATTAAGCTAATGGGGAGTTTTCTGAAGTATTTTTAACAGAATTAGTACAGAAAGATCTTCTTAAGTAATTACCGGCATTTTGTTTAGCCCGAGGGATGAAAGACCACACGCTATGATATTTCGTGTAATGAATAGTCATTTATGTAATTACTAAATGTAGATGAATACTAACTCAACGACACATATTAAATTCTTAAAAACAAACCATCACGCACGTGGAGCTTGTGGCTAAATTGTAACTGCCGTTCGGGTCGATCGAAGGTTAAGCTACGCTTGACGGGGTCTCCCCGTGGATGGGTGCCAATTTATACCCCTCTGTGCCTTGGAAAGCACGGTAAGCTGTTGGTCCCGGCTGTCATTTGTATAACAAAGACAGTCGTTACAGATATCAGAAGCCCGAAAACCTGACAACCAGTTTAACCAGGGGGTGCCTATCGTCTAACCCAGGAAATGGGTTGTGGACCTCCACAGGCAGTGACAGGCAGTCGCTCCATATAAAGCACTGGTATTCAGATTAATCCGGTTATCTGGAAGCCAACCCAACATAGTTGGGCTCGGTAAAAAAATATAAAATAAAAATTGAACACAGGAGAAAATCTCAATTTCTTTGTTGGTTTTTGTGCTAGCTGCCTATAGGCATTGAATAACAACAGTTCAAATTAGCCCGGATAGTTACAGTCCGCGTTTCACAGACTATCATTAAAATTGAAATAAATGTTATTAGACGCATCACGCAATCACATTAATACCCGACAATTTTTCCAAATTAAATTACATTTTTAAAGCAAGCTTCAAGGCATTTAAGTAAAAAAGCAAATGGTCGTTGATGCGTCGTAGGTATATTAAATTATATTAGATCAGTAACAGTAGATGTAGTTATTGCTAAGTCTGATAAAATTCTGTGGGTATCTGACAGTTCGTTTCAGTCAAAGAGATTAAAATACTATAGAGCGGGCATGTCAAGGAAATGTCATAGAAAAACTTTGATCCCATGTCTCAGTAACGCCATCTAGAATAATATATGAATATTGGAGCGGCAGCGGAGCGTACTACAAAAAACTCGTAGACTTGTATCCAGCAGGACACACTTTTTCGGACGAAAATTTTGTTCGTGATGTCCGGTCTATAGGTATTGAATGTCTTTGGTTTCAGTTCAGTTTAATAGATTTAAGTATTCCAAGAAATTATTTGAATCATCTATAACATTAGAGATGATTTGCCGGCCGATTTTTTCAACGGGTATTATTGGGGAGAGAATAAGTTGATTGGTGGTATCTATAGTCATTATTTGGCTCGCGATCATCGTTTAGGTATCAATTTTCGTGTCAATCGTGAGTCGTGCAAGCTCATTGGGGTCATCACTATGCCGTGACGTCATCCCTACCAGCTCCCAGCCACCGGATGTGCTCCGCTACACTTGATTCGTTTTTCTTTCTTCAATATCATTATTACTTACATTATCAAAGATGCCGTCTTATTTATTTTCTTAGTTGCCGTTATTATTCGGAATGAAGATGTAGTTTTTTATGATTCCATCAGGCACAGCCTATTAGTATAGTTGACGCTTTAATGGTAACCAAATAGTTTTTGTTCTATTTCTTATTGTTGGTTTTTCGACAGATAATAAAGTGATTTAGCACTAGAGGTGTAAAGCATATTAGAATGAGTTGTAATGACAGGAAAAAACGGGATAAGTTGACTTTGATTATAATTATTTGTGTTAAGGTTAAGTGAATAAGTTAAGTTACCGAAAAAAGCATTTCAGATTGATTAAGGTAACTTACCTGTGCCCGCGACTTTAACTGCGTACTTATGGGTTTTAGATTTTTCTGGACGGACCCTTAGAATAGAATAGAATGGTTTGTTTAAGCACTACAAAATTACAGTTCTCTCTTATAACTAAAATACAAAATCTTGACAAAGAATACATATTTATAACAGATAACGTTGACGACTTACTAGTATGAACTGTGTCACAGTCGTCTTCCACACTAATTGATTAAAAACGCAATTATTGTTTACAACAGGCTGTCTGTAATGATGGACATGGGGGATTCACAATCAATAAACCAACAAGAAAATAATATAATATAAAGAACATAAAGTTATTACTGTGTTTATGCTGAAAAAAATATTGCTTTGTAAAATAAAAGCATCTTAAGTTAGTCCTAGTTATACCAATATTGTACTTAAGTAAAAAGGTGTAGATAGGTTACCTAAACAACATTCGATATTCAAAAACGGCACATTAACGCACGCACGCGTCCTTGATTGCGCGACGTGACACTGAGGTAAAGCCTGAGCTAGCCACTAGCTCACCATATTTTAATGTGTCGCTTTCTAAAATAAAAAAAATAAAAATAAAAACACTTTATTTCAGACCAAGATCCATATAATATCAGTAAGCGCAAAATGCGCGCGTAATGTTTCTGAGCGCTTATATCTACACCTTTTGACTTAGAAATTTAGAATATCATTGCCTTATTTATACCATCAAATATCTACAAGTAACTATAAAAATCGGTTAAGCCGTTTGTAAGTCTCGTTCAAACAAACAGAAAATTAGACAAAAATAAAAAAAAAATCAACAATTTGGTACTACATACTAATAATTTATTACACTTTTTTATCACATTTAGTCACTTTCATAGACTTTTAGTAAAATACTGTTTTTATTTTTTTGATAAAAAATTACAAAAAGAAAATATTTTTTTTATTTTTTTTTTATTTTGGTGGCTGTTTTCGTAACTAACACCTTTTTTGTGAACCCCTACACTGACACATTAAACGTGGGTCAGCCATTGTTAACCAAACAATACTCGTGAACTATACTGTCATCAACGGGTCTTTTCATCATTTCGAATTTATAACAATTTTCGTTAGCAAAGCTGCATCTCAGAATTCATTTTTATGAGCACAATTATTGAACAAAAGGCCATCCGCTTTGTTCTGTAGAAAGTTGCCAGATTTCACACCTACGTTTTCGTTTTATTTTCATAAAGCACGATTAAGAAACAGACCATTTTTAAGTACCGGTAATTAAGTAAGTAATTAGTCATAGGCTGTATGTTGTATTTTTTTTTCCTATGACGTCTCAAAAGTCATGAAATTATTCAAAAACATTTTATTATGTACGATAAGTATCGATTTGTTCTCATTTTGTTCTCATAAGCAGAACTCAAAGGTACATAGACACAACTTTGTATTGTGTTCATTATAAACTCACTTTCTTGTCGACAACAGTATTTTGTTTTCTCCAAGAAAGTGAGTTTCTTTCTAATTTAAGAAGTCCAAATTTTAATTAACGTAGACTGTAACGCTATGCACGCAGTTGAATAGTGATGTTAGGTTTATTTAAATAAATTGTCTCATTGTGTATTCCGAAAGCTTAAAGCTCTTTCGTTCGTTCTTTTTTATTTGTGGCTCCTTGCAGGTGGTCCGCAGACCACAGTGATTGCGAAAGGTCCATCTTAAAGTTAAATAATGTAACGAAATTGTATCCGAAGTAAATTGCTTTCGACATAGTATATAATTTTCTCATAAAAATAACAAAAAATGCTAGGAAAAAAAAGAAAATAATGAATTAAATTTATATAATTTTGTAGAAATCCATTATTTCCTTTTTGATGCAGTCTCAATTTTGATAAATAGAAATTAAAATTTTCAATTGCGGGTATTAAATCATATCACAAATGCTTTCAGAAACAGTAACGTGCGGACTACATTTCTTAGAATCTCACAAACTGTCTGAGTACCTTCACGTAAAACATGGAATCGATTTCCAGACCGCTAACATGATGTGAATGGCTATTTCCGCAAAACACAATGACTTATCTGCAATATATGTACTTTACTTAGATAAAAACATATAGAATACATACAATAAAACAGTTACAGTAAATCATAAATATCATGCCTATACATTAACCCCGAAAGCGTTGACAAGAAAGCCATACAGTTATGTACAGACGACAGCACATCAAGTTACCCCAATGTGTCAAATTTTCCCAATTGAATATGAACCTTATTCTGTTTGACATAAAGTTAAAAAACGATCAAAGAAATTTGACACATTGGGGTAACTTGACGTGCTGGCGTCTGTACAATGGTAGTACATTACCGATTTGTGAAAGACAATTTCCATCGGTTGGGTCGTGCGAAGGAAATGCAATCTTGTCGATATTATTGTTGTACTATCTAACAGGAACACTTTATTGTAGTGTTATTTTCAAAGAGGTTCGATATGGTTGTGACAAAGTGCTGTGGATGATGTGATTTGTAGAGGACAGACGCAATAACTTTGTGATACTCATAAATACAAAAACATTGTAGAAGTGGCCTTAACATTTTCATTGCGAAATTACACAAGCAGATAATAAACAATAATAATAATAATAAATGTTTATTATGAAATACAGATCAAGTACATCATTTTTAGACATGGTACATAGTCATAGAAAAAGAGTTCGTGTTGCAATCTGTAGATACAAGCGTGTATTCCAAAAAAAAATAACAATAATTATAAAAATTCTTTATTGCACCAAAAGGAATCACAATACAAGAACCAAAAACTAAGAAGAAGATGGTTTGCTATTTAAAACAAAAAAGTTTATAATCTAGTCTACGCAAGTTTCTCAGTTCGAAAAAATAAACCGTTCCAAATTTAAAGTTCATAATGTCAATTGTCAACCCAAAAAGTTTGCAGTGTCGCGTAGTCTTGTACTGCGATGAGATATCGCAAAGACTTTTTACCACCATTATTCGCAAATAGGTGGCACAGGTATTTTTTTACCGGCTGAAAACGCCTTCTAAGTTCCACGGAATTACTTAGTTGATACGTAACCGGTAATTTTATTTCGTCCGATTAGTTCTAGAGTCATCAGCCGCGCATTTCGCGCAAACCACAAATATAATTGTACGTAATGGAAATTATGAAGATGTAAATTATGTGTTAGAGTCCATTCCATTCCATTTGCGGATTTTGTGTTGCTATAAGACTAACAAAAAAATAAATAAATATAGTGGTAACTCGTAATCTTGCATCTTTATATTCATTTTGGTTATTAATTTTAATAGGTTCCTTCTTGAATCTTTTGGATTTGTTCGCAAATTATAGACAAATGAAACATGCATTGTACTCGTATTTTCCTTTTACAAAACACACTCGTGTTTATTAATTAATTCCTACATTAATGAATTGCATTCTTTGTACATACAAAGAACTCCATTCTTTCTTACAATATTAGCCATCTAAACAAACTTATCAAACAATCAGAGCGCCAATCAATAACACTTTTACTAACAATTGTTAATTTGTTTTTTCATAGAAGTCCCGACAGACCGCACGGAGCATGCGTTCGCGTCTGCGCAGGAGTACAAAGACGCTCTCGAGGCGATACGAAGGCACACCGGCGCCGTAAGTAACACCTAACATTTCACATTAAGCATGCGTAGGGCTGATACACAACTAGGACAAAAAAATATTTAAAAGTCTTGCTTGAACTTTGGGTCTAAATTGACTCATTAAAGATAAAAATAAACATATTGAGTTGGATTTGTAGTCTTGTGCAGGTCATTTTTGTATTTTATTTCTTATTCAGTGAGAATGAGTGGATAATAGATACAACGACAATACACGATGTATATAAATGCAATATACCTAATGATAAATTTATATAAAAACTAGCTGCCCACTTCGTCCCAACTTTAACAAAAAATATTTTACGACCTATTCCCAGACCTACTGAATATACCCACAAAATTTCATAAGAATCGGTCAAACCGTTTCGGAGGAGTTTCGTAACAAATACTTACGAGAATTTTATACATTAGATATTTTTTTCTTAGAATAAAAACAACATTTCTTTGGAAAAGGTGAAAAACCTGAACCCACAATGTTTATCGTGTCTATCATGATTGTATTCTTCGTATGGGTCAATGACAGGCTTTACGAAACATTTGAGACTATGCACAGTACTCATTTATCGACCGATAAAACTATTCGTACACACGGCTTCACGTCAAGCTATACATTTCCAGTTTACACTGACCTCGCACTGTACGGAAATTCTAAACAATACGAGACCAGCTTATAGTGATAATGTATAGCTTGATGTGTAGTCGTGTGTACTACTACTTATGTACCAAACCGATTTGTCACCAGTTTGCAAATAAAGGAACAGATTTATTGAATGCCTATTATTGTTATTTTTTGGCATGCAATCAAAGCATTGAATTTCAATCTTTATAAATTGAGCAGACCTTACTGCTAAATGCTTGATAAATTATTAACAATTTGTCATCATTTAGATAAATACAGATACAGTTATACCATCCTTAATGTTAACCAGGATTCATTGTTGAACTAAGTGATCAGTTTTTAACGGTACAACAACAACAATTACGTCTAGAAGTTTAACTAATCCTTAATATTCTCACATCACACAGGAATAGATAGAAATTTAGAGCCAGAAAATCAAGTCATTTATTTAAATTAGGCTGAAGATTAATGAACGTCAAAAGTTTACCTAAGGCAACCCGCCTTTTACCACTTTCTCGTGTTTTTGCTGGGAAGATGAAGTGTCGAAACAAACGCCCCAGCATCACATTACTCTGATAAATTATAAGAACTTTAATTTATACAATGTAATTAATTAAACATTATAAATCAATCATCTAAATCAAAATTTTCGCCATATGTTAGAAAGCACCCTCCTAATACTAGTAATATAAGTGGGAGTCGATTTTGACAACCAAATTCAAGCAATAGCCTACAAAACACTGAATAAATTGAAGCCTTAGGTATAAAGGGCGTGCTCGCTTACATGTGCAGTACTGTGTTTTAACTAGGTATACATAAATAAATAAATTCCACAACTTTCACACGCAGAGCTTGTGTTATGAGTTCTAAACAACTGATAAACGTATTTATATGTTTCTTCATACACATCTATACTAATAATTATAAAGCAGAAGAGTACCGTTTGTTTGTTTGTTTGTTTGGTTGAACACGCTAATCTCAGGAACTACCAGCTCGAATTGAAAAAATCTTTTTGCGTTGGATAGTCTCCTAGAATAGATGGTCCAAAAATGCATAGTTTCGGAGATATCATCGATCATAATTATCAGTAGTTTAGTACCCGTAACACAAGCTCTGCTAAGCTTGGGACTAGATGGCGTTGTGTGAATAGTCGTGGAATATTATTATTAAGTATTAGTAATACTATTTTTATTACCTAATTAGTTCAAAAATTGTCACCAGTACGACGAATCTTCTTTCTAACGTCATTTTTCTTTCACGTAAGGGTGTTTTTCATTAATCATCGTGTCTTTGTCGAATTATTTTGTATGTTAATAAAAAAAGGATATTCATTTTCATATTCAATGATGATTGAAACATAATTCATATGCCAGTTGATTCTTTGATATGGTCTAAATCATACCCTAGAGTTATGGGATATCAAAAAAAACATGTTGTAAAATACTTTTCGGGGGGTGATGAGGATGATGATAAATTAAAAATAAAATATATATAATAGTTGTTTATGTGATTGAGTATAAGTTAAGTTTAATAGTTACTAGCTGCCCCGGCAAACTTCGTTGCGCCTTAGAGTAAATTTATTGCTCTTATAATTTTTTTACATATTAGGTAGGGTGTCTCATTCAAATGGGTCAGTATGGGAAAGTCTGAAACTATAAGACATACGAAGATCTGTTTTGAGGAACCATGTCATCGATTTTAATAAAAAGAGAAACTGCATTCATACATTTTAAAAAACATCTGTACTCCGTTCGGGAATCGAACCCGCTTATTTTGAAAAAAAAACCTACACTACTTCTATTAAGATATCGATTGTGTAGGTCTTAAGCAGTAAATGTCTGTATGAAACGTGATGTCTAAAATGAATAAAATGCATTGTTTCCACATACTTTAATTTACTTTAGTAGGTGCTCGAAGTGACCACCGCCTTTTTCAATACCGCCTCTGGACTATTTCTTGAGGGGTTACGTTAAGGATGAAGTGTACAAAACAAGCTATGACACCGTTGTAGACCTAAAAGTAGCCATAGAGACAATTTTAACACAAATTCACCACATGAAGATACAAAATGCAATTGTAAGATCCAATTGCAATTGCAATTGTGAGACCTAAACGTGTTGAATATTGTATTGAAAAAGGCGGTGGTCACTTCGAGCACCTACTAAAGTAAATTAAAGTGTGTGGAAAAAATGCATTTTATTCATTTTAGACATCATGTTTCATACAGACATTTACTGCTTAAGACCTACACAATCGATATCTAAATAGAAATAGTGTAGGTTTTTTTTTTCAAAATAACCGGGTTCGATTCTCTAGCGGAGTACAAACGTTTTTTAAAATGTATGAATGCAGTTTCTCTTTTTATTAAAATCGATGACATGGTTCCTCAGAACAGATCTTCGTATGTCTTATAGTTTCAGACTTTCCCATACTGACTCATTTGAATGAGACACCCTGTATATAGGTTTAATAAGATGACAACAAATAGATCCAAACCAATAATAACTACTACTACTTTTTATGTAGCGATCGAGTCGCTACTGTGATCTTATTTAAACATTTTCTGTTCGATAGAATTAAAATTACAACATGGGATATACATATAACCTAACCTAACTTACCATACTTATCCTATAGCTAACCTAACTACCTAACCTAACTACCTTACTGAAATGCATTCATTTGAAAAATACTAAATTCATCATTTTAATCTGAACTATTGCGCTGCGTGCCTCTATTTTTTTTCATACGATTTATATAGTTTTTTCGGTCTACTTTGATGAAAGTCCTAACAGTAAAATAAGTTCTTTTTGCAAAGAATTATTAAAGTTCGTCTCTGTCGTCATTGTTAATTACATAAATTGATTTCTGAAATATAAGACTTTTTTATGCTACTTAGAACCTCTAAGTTTAGTAACAAAATAAATTTCAGAACGTAGGTACGTATAAATTGACAACCTTACCTTCTTAGGTTTAGCTTAAGACTTGTCAATGTCAAATTATCACCTGTTAATGAACTGGGAAGTTTGACTCCTGTCATGTCATCCAACATGGCGCTGCGTTTGAAAAATGTTTGAGACAACGAATATTCTTGACATTTATTTTTTCGAGGACTTTTCATGTTTTTTATTAATTATTATGCTATTCCGGACAAAGAGAAATCCAAAAAGACCAAAATCATTCAAATTGATCCAGCCGTTCTTGAGTTATAAGTGGTGTAACTAACACGACTTTCTTTTATCTAAATAGATTCTCGGTTGTCATCAAAGTTTGGTGTGCAACAGGACGCCAGTTGGTCAGTGGCAATGAGAAGATAGCTAATAGCCCTGCTGCTGATCAATTTATTTTGAATCTTAAGTTTTTTATTTTAAGGCTTAGATTATTATTTTCTCGAGACAACCCTATATAATACAATACTAATACTTACTAACATTCCGTACGACGAATTTCTAAAGAAACAGTCTATTACAGTGGTATTGTCGAGTGAGTAGTTCCCATATTGAAACGTAATGGAGTTAGAATCGCCGTCATCGTGATCACGCGTGTCCACTGTGTACTTCCTAATAGAAATACCAGAGTACCATGAGCACAATTGGATTATTTTCGTCTCTATACTAAAAGTCATCTGTAAAAAAGAACAGAAGTCCGTAAGAATCCAATGTTTTTGCTTAACTTAAGAACCATTAGCTCAAATATCAGCAGCAGTTCGCCAAATTGTGAATTCACATTTAGATCAACACCGTCAAAGAAATGGTGCCAGCCCTTTGGTAATATAATTCATATTACTGTTTAGGAGAGAATATAATAAATGTTTATTAATATATTATATTTATAAGCATACTTTAAAAGTACAAAAGTTGGAGGTAGAATTAACATTATTGGATTTTAAAATAAAATACAGGTACTCAGTAATCTGCAGCATTTTGGTTCATATCAAGTAAGCACAATAAGTATCCCACATAGAAATGCCTATAGTCTTCGAAATAAGCTAATACTTGTAAGAGTTACATGAATTCAAGACAAGTATTCAAAATTTTAAAATCGTTTGAACTGGCGTTACGTTTACATCAAAAAATACCGCTACATCCTTACCGATTATTACTTCAGTGTCGGAACGAACATAAAAAGAAAAATAACGCATTACTTATACAAAAAAGAATATGCAAGCAGATTTAATGCCAAAATTAATTGAGCCCCTAGGCATTGCAACTACTAAGCTATCACAGAAATGTCAAGTTTATGCTGATTTCTAAATAGAGCAAGTTAACAGCTATTATCTGTGCCATACGATAGTCTTGAAATATTTAATGCATCTGTAATTTATGCAGTTTCTCGATAGACTTTTTACACCTAACGTTGCAAGTTATATTCCTTTATTAAACTGGTTTATATATTATCTTCCTAGAAAACGAAGGAAGTTGTTAAACGGTGTTTATAGCTAGCACCCCTGACTAGTTCGTTTATTTTACTGATCTGATTGTAATGTTTACTTGAATATTATTTTTACGTGCGACTAAACGAAGAATGTAATTATCACATAATTACGTAAAATGTTATTGACTCAGTATTAATTTATTTCATAGTTCATCTTGTTCTGATTTAAATTTGACAGAAACTGATTCACAAGCACAACGTCATCACACTCAGGACGCCTATATCCTGTGAGAAGTGAGGCTGAGTTGTAGAGTATACCCACAATTTGCCAGTTATTTTTAATTTTGTTTTTGTATGGAATATACACTCTTTTGCAAAAAAAACGGGCACCTAAGGAAATTGACATTCTAAGGTCGATTTTAGTTAATTCAATGAAATTTATTTCTTTGACGTAGTCTGTATACTCATAATCGTGTAAATTAATGCGCGTGAAGTGAATTCGAGCAATTATAAGAAATAAAAACGATGGATTCTTTAAAATCGATGTACACGCCCAAACAATAAGAAGTGGTCGGCAATAAAGATAAGTTTTTTTTTACTTTTTTTAATTTAATAAAGTTACAAATGTAAAAACCTAATAACGAGTGTGACCTCCTCTTGCCAAAATCACAGCTTGAATCCTTCTGGGCATGCTTTCCACGATGTTTTTAATAACGTTTTGAGGAATACGTTCCCACTCTTCTGCAATTACTCTTTTTAGCTCCCTGATGTTTTGTGGAGCAGGTTGCACTGATCTTACCCGTCTCTTTAGAACATCCCACACATGCTCAATTGGATTGAGGTCAGGACTTCGAGCTGGCCAATCTAAACGACGGATCCCAACTTCTGGCATGTACGCTTCCACGTCGCCAGAACGGTGCGGGCGAGCATTATCGTCCATAAAAATGGAATCTTCCCCAAGTGCAGTCAATGTGGGTTGTGCATATGGAATTAGGACTTCCATTATGTACCGGTGTGCATTTAATGTTCCATTTTCTATGAAAACTAACTCCGTACGCTCCGTCGAATTAATTGCTGTGCAAAACATAACGGAGCCTCCGCCATAAGGAGTGATTTCTTCGAAACACACTTCCGCATAGCGTTCCCGTGGTCTTCGCAGCACTCGCCAGCGTCGGTCCTCTCCACACAAAGAGATTCTAGCTTCATCAGAAAACAATACTTTATTCCAGTCCACCAGAGTCCATGAAGCACAGTTCCGAGCAAACTGAAGTCGAGCAACACGGTGCTCACGGAGCAATTTAGGGCCCCGAGCTGGGCGGTAACTCTTGATATTGGCAGCCAAAAGCCTCCTCCTAACCGTCTCCTAACTTCTACTCTTCTTACTTCTTCAAGGCTCTTCTTCAGGTCCACACTTGACGCCTTACGATTACGCAACGCCCGACTCATCAAAAAGCGGTCATCTCTTGGTTCTGTGCATCGTTTTCTTCCCGAACCGGGTCTTCTTTTGACCGAACCAGTCTCTTGATACCGTTGCCAAGTCCTCTGGACAGTTGAACGACTCACATTTAGCCGCTGAGACACGTAAGTTTGCGAACAACCTTATTCAAGTAGGGCTATAATTTTACCGGCCCTTATCGCTTTATCACTCATATCAAAAAGTGGTATTAAATGTAAAAAGAAAGATTAAATTGTTTAATTTGCAGAAAATATCCAAAAAGTTTTAAAATTTCGTAATCAGTTAAAAATCGTTTCAGCAATTCGCGCCATTAGAATCATGCCAGGATGCTTCAAAAAACATGCCAATACATCGTCAAATTAACAAAACCTATTTCTTGTTCTTCTTCATTGAAGTAGAGAAAAAAATCTAAAGTGCCCGTTTTTTTTGCAAAAGATATTCCCATCAACTAGGCATGGGCGGTGAAATGGAAAAACACAAAAACATTTATTCCAACAAATTGAAACCCACTTGCGTTGTTACTCTGCAAAAGTTTAGCTCCGATCTAGTTTAGCTACTTTTCTCGTTGGAGGCATCTAATCGGTTAATATACCAGTACTTTACTAATATGCAAAGTGAACTCGTCTACAGATGTCTTAATCATTTGGTTTATACCTACTTTGAACACAAAAAAATAAAGAAAAATAATAACTGGAAAAGGATACCAATCTAGCTTTATGATAATTACATGTCACATGAGAGACTGTTTCAGTTCAGAGAGGAGCCAGATAATTAGCTACATGTTTATTAATATTATAAAGCGGAAAATATTGTTTGTTTGTTCGTTTGGATTTAGCTAAAAAAATACTGAACCGATTTTAAACATTCTTCCACCATTAGAAAGCTATATTATCACCGAGTAATTTAAGTATGCAATTTTTAAAACAACGAAGGGGTCGAAGAAATGTCAAAGTCTAAAGAGTACCAATAAATTACAATTGATTACGTTTAGTTTAGGCAAATTGGCATCCTTAAGAGAACTTAATTGTTTACACACCGTTCGGGAATATGATCACAGTAGCCTTACAAGTTTTTATTTATAATAGTACAGCCTGTTATTGTTTCACACATGTAAATGTCTCTAAGATAAATCATCTCATATTTAAGCAATTGAGTTTTTTCTAACAAATATCTTTACTTTTAGGAGCGAAGCAAACCTCAGCGTACTTTAGAAGCGGAGCCCGAAGATTCACAGCAGGATATAGAACAAGAGTACCTGGACGAACTTCTGGTCCCTGAACCGTGGGAGCTGAACAACACCGCCAGGGCTGGCACAGAGATCCTGTTCTTCAACAGGGTACCCAAGGTTGGCAGCCAGACCTTCATGGAACTGCTGCATCGGCTGGCCTATAAAAATCAGTTTCGTGAGTAATAGCTGTCTGTTTTACTTCCAATTGCTGTGAATATTTTTTCATTTCTGGATATATCATCACAAGAACCTGCTCAGATTAGAGATAGAATCTCTAATCTGAGCAGGTTCTTATGATCCAGAAATAATCTATCCGAACAATACTCGAGTTTAGAGGAAGTTTGAAAAAAATTGATACCCAAAAATGTGTTTGCTTTTGTGAAATGAAATGAAATGATATTTATTTCTGTCAGTAGATCTTCCCAAATACTTGTCATGTCATTTATTTTTAAACTAAATGGCATTTCCAAAGTGACTGATCCCTGAGAAGAAATTCCGAAAGAAATTCAGGGGTCATTGTCTCTTTTAAAGTCCGAACATAAGATTGTATTAATTTATTATGCGAGTCTAACGATGCAGGGCAAAGTCTGGAAAAGCCTTCTGATGAAATAATTAATCAATTCAGCTTTGAGTTGTCCTGTCCCGACAGACGGCATGCATGCTTCGGTCATCGTGTAGCTCAAACCTATTTCAGGGAGAAACAACAAATTAAGACCTCTTATAAATATGATCTCTCTCTTAAGATCTTTTACGATACAAAAATTTATTCCTTTTTATATTTTATAAAACGGTACACCGAATATATTTAATTTCGTTAGTTTATCTTGATCGCTATTAATGACACCTACTTAGTTTACTTTTTGTCTTAATATCTCAAGTAATTAAGCCTTAAAATAAAGTATATATTTTAAAGCTGGAACCGTGTGACAAGTTCTCTTTTTTGGCAATTACCGGTCGTCATTAGTGGCGAGCATTTTTATCCATAAAGAAGTTACAATTAAAAGCTTGAAATGTGAGATAAACAAATGACTTGAGATAAGCATTAATATTAGGGGTAGTCATTACTAATGAGGTTGACAAAGATCTTGTATTTTTCAAAATAAAACTTTTGTCACGCCGCTTTATACAGAGGTGAGTGATAAGTTGATCTGAATACAATTATCTAGTAGTAGGCATGAAAGTAAAGCCTGGGATAATCTTAACTATTAAAAAACCTATGAATAACCCTTAAAAAATCCCCGCAATAAAAAGTGTCTGTGTGGTTATTGGGTTTTATTTTTGAAAAAATCTAGGAAATATCCAATCGGAGTCGCCTGCCAAAGGCAAACCTTTGGCAGGCGACTCCGATTGGCTATTTTTACTTTGACGAGAAACATGTTTGTTTTTTACTGTGAGACTTTTTTTGGCTTGTGTAGAACTTTTGCTGATTACTAAATAACTGTGTGTTGTCTTTATACTTAAAGATATTGTTTTAGTATTCCTGTAATGCTATACATAACAGTGTGTATACAGTGTGTAATTTGTAATGGTATTTTCACGGACATATTTTGCATCAGGTGAAAATACAATCCAAAAAAAATATGATTGATGACGTAGCGTTGGTACAAAATAATACATAGATAGGTACCCATTTCACTTATTTCACCATAGTTAAAATAAACGTATTGTTTCAATTCTTTAGCTTGTAATGCTTTGATCCTCTTTGTACCGTTTTTAACCGACTTCAGGAGGAGGTTCTCAATTCGATCAGTATTTTTTTTTTATAGACTCACTTTAAACTACTCTATCTATTTTCTTTTCATGTCATCGTTTCATAGGTCGTTGCATTTTATGAGTTTAGCGGGAATATTGTTAATTTAATTACAAACCGATTTACATTTTTCATTAATTCACTTATATTCTCATAATAATAGAGACCGGATTATATGCAAATGCATGTTTGCATACGCATTTGCATATTTATTACATCTGGGTCGGCTATAATCTTAACTGGATCTAACAAAAAAAACTATAAATGTAGGTAAGTACTGAAAAAAATAAATTATAATAATGAAAAGAGTGTTCGAAGGTAGGAATTATCTTACTGGACACTAATTTTCATATTTTTTTATTTATTCTTTACTTTAAAGAACAAAAATGATCTCGCTAAAAATATTATGCTGTTAGTTTATTTTAGTTCAATGTATCATCGTCATCTGTCTAGCCTTTTTCCAAATATTTAAGGTTGGCTTCCAGTCCAGTATTTAACATGGAGCGACTTCCTCCCAACATCCTGGGTAATAGCAAACGGTCACGGCAAAACAGGATGTCAGACTTTCTGATTTATTATTTAATACTTCAAGCACACTATAGTCTCTTACCTACAGAGGCGAACTTAATGACATCTATGTCATTTTAGGCATAGGCATATTCATTATTAATATGTTCATATTTCTATAGGCATTTTACTAGTCAACCTTTAGGTGATGCAGAGAAAAGCAGTGGTAGGTGTGATTTCTTACTACCCGAAACCGTTGTCGAAGAACGTTGGTACTATAGTCGTGTCAAGCAGTGTTTAATATGCTGATTTATAAAAGTAAAAACACATAAACTATTTTGCTTCACAAGCTTTTGTAATCAAGTTTGATGCAGCCCATCTTAAATGGTTTAATCGTCAAGTCATAATAATAGTTGCTTAGAATTATTTAGTATTTACAATTTTATCGTTTGGACAAGGCACGGGACTTCATTGCCAAGGATCTTGTATCCACGTTGACACAATCGTAATTATAGTAATTTAGAACTCATAAAAGTAAGACTAAGATAGAGGGAAGACTTTAATGTCGGTCATTACGATTAGAACTATAAATCAAAACGGTCTGTGTGTGTATCTAACTCTAAAGTTAAAGTTAACTTAACTTTTTTTTTCAAACATGGTGTACATTGCATGCAATATTTTAAATTATTATCATTATTTTAAATAGTTCTGACATGTTTAGCCGCATATTGTGTCGTACAAATTAGTAGAAGAGATGGGGCATAAACCGTGATAATATTCATCATAATTAATTAATCATAGGTATCATAACAATTCCACAAGCATACTTTTTAAATACAATTCCATGTCAAAGTAGGTAATAAAACATAATTAATTTGTCAATTCAATCTGAGTAATGTCAATAAATATTCAATAGTAATTACTATCCAAAAAAATCAACTATGAACAATACCATGACATAAAAAATAAAACATTGTTATCTTAAAAACGAACATACGTCCTCTTTCATAAACTCTGCTATACTGTAATAATTAGGCCCTTTCAGTTAGTAAACTCTTTAATTTACCTTTAAGAACAGATATACATAATATATTTTTTTTACATGTGTTGATAATATTGTGTTTGTGAAGGTTTCCACCGGGATCCTGTGCAGCGGGTGGAGACGATTCGCCTGGCACCTGCTGACCAGGCAGCACTTGCCGGTCTGGTGTCTGCTTATGACCCTCCCGCTTCGTACATCAAACACGTCTGCTACACCAACTTTACTAGGTAAACTTTTGTTTATTTAGGTTGATCATTTTCTCGTAGTTTGTGACTGAGATACAAGTAGGTACGTTTGGAGTTCCTACAACGTGCGACGGGAGAAGAATGTAGTACCCAAGAGCCGTAAGTGTTTATCGTCAAAAATCCAAACATAGAATAAACTTATTATATGATGCTGAAAGACAGCCCCCTGTTATGTATTAATACAATTAATTATCTAATTATTTTATCCTACAAGTATAAATCGAAAATACATTAAAATAGATAATAATTTTCTTTCGAATAAAAATACTAATCTATAGAATAGAATACTGTTTACACACATAACAAATTATTAATTATAATGGGCAGCCTTATCGCTAAAAAGCGATCTCTTCCAGACAACTTTTCAATCGCACTTGAAATTCCGTCTGCATAATGTATAAACACGATGCAGAAAACACAATTTCACAACACCTCTTTACTGTCTCAATCTTATTTATTTATTTATTTTATTTCTTCGTTTCTTGTCTGCTTGGCGTCCGTACGCCACTGCACGGATCCAGCAGAATATCAGCGCCAGGTACATTAGCCTGGCACATGCTGAGCTGCCGGTCGATTCAGTAAGTCACGCCGTGAAAACTTAAGTGAAGTGAATTGTCAATGCCTAGCATTAGTATGCAATGACAGCTCAATTTGCTGTCACTACGCTTACATTTTCACGCGGTGATTTGACCAGAATCGCACTGCAGGACTCCCATTTGGTGCAGCCTTGAGACGCACACCGCACACTATCATTCATCGTTCATGGTTTTAAATCACTTTTGATTTTGTATTGTGTGTTTGTCTGTGTCTTTTGTGTGTACTAAATAAATGTTTTATCTATCTATCTTATCTATCTATCTATCTAAATCTATGCCCAATTATATAAATAAATACTATACATTAGTCATGCCATTTTCATTTAAATTCAAATTTACGATTCACCATTTAAGTTTATACCCAGCCTTATGGGCAGGATCAAAATAGCTACGCATGTCAGACAGGAACTCGTTACAGTAAAAGGAATTTAATTACGGTTGCTAAAAGTTATTATTATGAAATGAATATGACATGAACATTAACATCCATCAGAGAACCCTCGAAATAACAGCAACGCCGAGTAACTTCACAATGAAACAGGCAAAAGTTAGTTGATTTTCGGAGTTTGTAAATTTTTGGGACTTGTGGAGTTCCATTTAAGTTTTCATTGGGGCTATTGTACGTGATTTTATAGTAGATGCTCGAAACACGTAAACAGCCGTCGGCCACATAACCATGAAATGAGCGGAGCGAATCCAAATTAAATAACAAAACTCCTCACTCAACATTCATGTTTACAACTTGTTAAACAGAAGCCGTAATGGGTAAACTTCAGTAACAGAACCATGCCAGCATCTAGAAAATTACTGCAATAAAAATATACCGGACATGATCTAGGACTTTAACAATCATAATGCAACCATTATATTCAAATCCAATCATTAGTTTGAAAACCGTTCAAAGCAACAAATGAAGCATAAAGTAGCGGTATCTGGCGCTAAATCTTCATCGGTGTTAAATAGAAATTTAAACAGAGGTTCAGCTATCATCCAAGACATTGATACTCATATTTACGTATTGACTCCGCTGTTCTATTTAGCCTTAGAGAGAAGCCGCCGGCTCTCGCACATCAATCACATTGCTCCAAACTTTATTGGTTGTATAGACGTAAACATAAACTATGATTAATGGATCAAGTAGACATTAATTACGATCGACTATTACCTGATAGGCGAGTCTCTTGTTAGTGTTAATTACTGAACAGCGGCGCGAGCAAAAACTGTGTTGATTGTGTGCAAACGCCATTGTTTAGACGTTCGCCCGCCGTCGGTCGCTGCAATGAGAGCGGAATGATGCGTTTCGGTGCTTCAGTTTTTCATTTAAGTTTTGATTGCATTGAATTTCATCTTCAGGGTTTTTGTTTAAGCAAAAACGTCTCGTGGTATCAATGAATGACATCGATATTATTGCGGGATTTTTTATTGTGCTGTAATGAGATAATTGCATTATAATTATCTGAAAATATTCAATAAAGAAAATGTAGGTAGGGTTTATAGTTGTGATTTTACTTGCGACGCAGGCATGGATTGTGGCGTCAAAGCATAGTAAGCAACCACTAAGCAAGTAAATCGGAAGCATTTCTTATTATTCAGAGTGACTCTTTTAATTTGTTAACAATCTGTCAAGAAATTGCTTACGAATCTTAACAATGTGACTTTATCTATTCTCCCCATTTGGCCGAGTTATTAATGCGAAAATAAATTTAAAAACCTACCTGAACGACTAATTTAGTGGCCTGATAGTAAAATTTGTTTATATTCATGGGTAAGTACTATTTTACTCATTGTAAAATTTTCCAGGTTGGGTTTCCCGTCTCCAATTTACGTGAATGTAGTGCGTGACCCCGTGGAGCGGGTCATCTCGTGGTACTACTATGTGAGGGCACCCTGGTACTACGTGGAGAGGAAGAGGGCCTTCCCTGACCTGCCACTGCCTGATCCTGCATGGTTGAAAAAGGTTTGTTCGATTTTTATGTATACGAAGAATTTGAATCGAGATCTGTTGATCCATTAACTTTATTCGTATCTTTGAGAAGAATATCATAATAGATCCCACTACAACTTTTCTTTGCAGAGTAAAGAAAAGTAAGGCCATCGGTTCAAACGGATATAGATAAACTAAACACTATATCAACACCTCAAAAATTAACATTATACCTAAAGTCATGTTTAAAGCTAACTTTACTTAGCATAATAGTAATTATTCAAAGTGCCATCTATACGACTCATACCGATTTTTATATGCTCTCGATTGTGATTTTGTTCGTACGACTATGCATGTGTTATGATTGTAGTTTCTTTTAAACATCGAGTTACTAAAGAAAAGCTGACGTGGATTAACAGCTTGCATATAATTTGTAATGATGACGTATTACCAGTACCCACTGATGTACTAACAGATGCTTTGATGAACGTCTCCTGTCTAAATACTGCAATGGATATACTAAGCATCGCCGTCGGTGCCTTTATACTAGCGGCAGGGATTACAAATTGACACTCATAGTCACTACAAAAAAATAGACACGCAATTATTCACTTCGTCTATTAATCATCACGCTCGTTTTGTTATCTGATGGTAGAAGCCTGCATAATGCGTGTCAATGCGTATGCGTGCCTGCATAATGTGTGACGGGATAAATAATAGTTAATAGTATCGGCTTGTAAAGTACTTCGATATTTTTGTAAGTTTCTTACTTATCCGTGAGAACGTGTAAGTTATTTGATTTTTTTATTTATTGTTCTTATAACAATCGTGACACGGGTTGCGTTTTTATTTGCTAACGGTAAAAATGATCTTGTTTGAGATTTAGCGCTGGAATCGCTTTATATCGTGAACAGTGATTACTGTACCTTGCTACAGCGACTGCAGCGCATATTGTTCATAGTAATAAATGTTGTTCAGTTAAAATTACATGGAACACTTTACGTGAAACCTGCAACATATAATGTAACAAGATTATCGTAACTAGCAGCCTATTAGGTTGAATTATAACATAATCTGAAAATCTAAATATTATTATGATCGCGTGGCTTTATTTGTCTATCTTAGATCTTATAACTGTCCAGCATTAACAGCTGAGGAATATTTATAGTTTCAATTAACATAATACTTATGTTAATTGAAACTATAAATAAGTATTAACAATAAATTAAAAGTTAAGATCGTATATATATCCTAACTTTTAATTTATTTGTTCAACACCTTTACATAATTTCACACTAAATAATAGGTAGTAGGTACCTTATTTCGATACCTAGCGTATAAAAGAAAGTTCATTCACTGACGCGTATCAGCGATGGAATTGATCGGCCGCCAATTTGCGGATGAATCGGATAAAATTGAACACGTGCCGCTCCGTTATCTGCGCAAGAGTTGATCCCATGGCAGGGTTACCATTAAAAGGGAATGTTTATGGCGCTATCTGGACTTGATGATTATAATCATATATCTGGTACATTGTTGTTGTGTAGAATATTTTGTTGGTGGAAAGAACCGTAATTTTGTACATGCCAAAAAACTTATTTATGTAAGTAGGTACTGTTTACATTAAACCTACCTACAGTGCTGTTTACTTTTTGTCTGACCAATTAGTTTAAAGAAGTTCTGTAGTGTAATTACGAAATTCCATGTGGAGGAGCTCACTAAGTACCTACTTAGTACTACAATGCCCATAAACAAACTTTGAAACAAGGGGTAAATCGGAATAGATTTAAATATATATATTTTCTTAAATCAGTTTAAGAAATTCAATCTTATTTAAGAAAAATAATAATGTTTTATTCGTTAATCTTTCGGTTACGGTAGGTAGGTACTTTAGTTTTTAATTTAACTACGTTAGTTTGGATATTCTGACTTGTGACATTAAAAAACTCAGGGCTCTAAATATTCTTCTCGCAGGAAAATATCATGTTCAAAAAAATCCATAAAATATTTTTCTTACGTTCTATGTAGGTACTTTTTACGATAAATTTGCGATTTAACCTTGAATAAATATAGGTACCTTTAAATTGCATACCATCTATGTATTTTTTTTGTGAATCTCAAAGAAAGAGATTCATTAAAAAATACATATATTGTATGCAATATATATAAATTACATTAGGAATAGAAACAGTAAATTATATTCCGCGAAAATTTTAATCATTAGCAAAAATTAAGTTTATACTATCGAGGCACCTCTAACCCTGGGGTTAATCCCGACATTCCCCTGACCTTCATTAAAACTAAACAAGCGTGTGCGCAAACAACCTGTGTTCCTATCACAATCTATCTCGTATATAATAGCTGTCCAATCAAGTATTATCGGTTCGCATCTCTGTGCTGTAAAAATCAATTGTTAATGCAACCGTTAGCGCCATGATCATAAAATAACCATAACGTACCAACCATAGAGCCGGAGAATCTCAAGCTTTCGCCATTTCTGTGCTCCGTAAACCTACTTCATGGCCATCAAACACTATCCGGAATTGAATTTGGAATCGTTTTTCCAATTTTTGTACCATTCTCTGTGTCGAATTTTCCGAATTTAGGGTTCCTTACTACATCAGGTTTTTGAAGAGCTTGTGGCTGAGCGGCTTGTGGCTAAATAGTAACAGCCGCACGTGTTGGGACGTGGATTGATGGCCATTTATTACATATCATGACCCCTCTGTGCCTCAGAAAGGGCGTTACACCGCGTTGGCTCCGGCTGTCATTTGTGCATCTTACCAAGGGGTACGTGTTACCTTGTCACTGGGTTGTGGCATTTTGACTGGCCTGTTGGTCTAGTAGTTAGTGACCCTGACAGCTATGCCGGAGTTCGTGGGTTCGATTCCCACCCAGGACAAATGTTGGTGTGATGAGCACGATCATTTGTTCCGTGTCTGGGTGTAATTTATCTATAATATGTATGTAAGATTTAGAAATATATAAGTATGTTTATCTGCTGTATAGTACCCATAACACAAGCTCTCAAGCTTAACTTGGGACTAAATGGCGTTGTGTAAGAAAGTTGTGGAACATTTATTTTATATTTTTGTATTCAGCTTACTTACATCTGGTTGGACCGGAATCTGACCCTAGTACAGGAAAAGGGCTAGACAGATGATGATTACCTTAATATTATTATTATTCATTATTATTACCTTATTACATCGGTTTTTAAATCTATACCGTCAGACTGTTACTCATAGGGATAGTTCTTTTAAAAACCTGTAGATCAGATTTACTACCTTTATAACAATCACAAATCATAATAAAATATCCACAGATACAGACGGTCCCATCACAAAAAAAAAAAAAAACAAGAAAGAACACATTTATGGTTATGACCTATGGAACCCATTGTGCGTCAGTGTGTTTCGCGACTAGCTTTAAAGTGTCACGTGACGTGCCCCGTTAGGGCTGTCAAAACGTTCATTCAGTAGAATCCCATGGTCAAGAGTTCAGATTGTTCAGATCAGTCGGTCACGATCAGCGTGCAGCTAACACGACACGAATCAATGCTCACGATCGAATTACAACGAAAGGTAAATTGAAGCAATGCGTCTAACTACTCGTGAATTAATTGGGTTAATGTATCTATGGGAATGAATGGAATGATACATCACTTTAGTGCAGTTAACGAGTTAATAGTGATGGTACATTATTCTAATAACTTAGTGTTGCGCTTTATAACTGCTGGTATCAAAAATGTTATTGTTAATGTTGTTTTTAATGAATTTGGGTATCTGTGCTGCAGTAGCATAGTTTTGTTAATTACGGGATTTGGTTACTTTTAAATTTTAATTACAAAATTCATCGTTTTTCTGCGTGGAATACACTTACTACCTACTTCATGTTATCAATTAAAAAAAATGTAATTAACCATAAAAGTTTATTATTTTACAGTCAATTTTCCTGTAGGTACACACGGCTACATATCAAGCAATTAATTTCCAGTATAAGCTGATCTCACATTGTATAGGATTTCCGTACAATGTGAGGTCAGCGTAAAAATCCAATTGTGCTAGTTCCTTTTATTGCATGTTCTCAGTACGGAAAGAAAACGAAAGGCAAAATAATGAAAGTTGTTACATAAATCGTTATTGTTATTGAAGTCCCAGCACTTTAGTATTTAAATTTTTAATCTAGGATCTAAAATGATCACTTAAATTGCATACTCGCACCTTTCGGGAGATGGCGTAATCTTGATCCAGGCCTCAAGTAAGTATTGTATTTTATGTGAATGGCTGGCAATAGCACCATTATGAAAATTTATTATTCTCGTAAAATGAATATGCATGTACAAATAACCCGCCTGGACACTTAGCTCTTGAAGATTTTAGTGCTATTAGGTACGGTACGAAAATATAAGCGTAGTAAAAAGTACCTAGGTAAATGCAACTTTACTGATTAACTAAAACCAAATTTTCAAAAACGATGTCCCATTATTGGTGAGGTTCTTCAGAAGGGTCTACCTTTTAAAGCAGAACTTTTTTACTTAAATAACAACTCATAGCATACTCTTCATTTCGCAGAAAGTTGTTTGGCATACACTCACTTATCATAAATTCCAAACTCATAATTTTGTTAGTCCGAATCATCTTTAGGCATAAATTTCATGTCCATAATAATATTGAAAAGCAGAACCATCATATCACAGAAAATTCTGCATGTATTTTCTGAATAAAACAGTTGTGTAAGAAGCATTCACACATGCAAACAAGAATAAAATATGCAAAGTATGCAAGCTGGCATGCAACATGCTGCAAGCATGCGACATGCTGCAGGTATGCAGCATGCAAGCAGGCATGCAACATGCTGCAAGCATGCGACATGCAGCAGGCATGCAGCATACAGCATGCAGCATCGTTCTGTGACGGCTCCAGCGCTGCGGGGTTTGGGCGGCTCCACGCGAACTTATCGTCGCAGATGGTTTTAACGCTCACGGCGGGCCTTCAAACCACCTGCTCCTCAGCTCGCGGGCCGCGCTATCCCTCCGCGCCTACCTACGCGATTTTAAATTACACTCTAGGGGTAGGGCAAACAAGACTACGTAAAGTCGGTTTTGCGGCGATTCGTTTCTGTCACTGAATGTTTTAGCATAACATAATTAACTTTTTATGATACTATTTGTAAATAATAAGTAGAATAGAATAGAATACCTACTCTTTATTTTACACCATAAAAATTTACAAATCATATAGGGTGTAGTATGTCAAATTCGGACATGTACCTACCTAAACATTCTGCCAATTAATAGTTACTTATGCTAAATAATTTTTATACCTAATTTTCGATTAAAGAAAATCTTCGGAAAGGTCAGGTGCGTAGTACCTACCTACTCGCAACCAGTGTGGGTGTTTGCCAACATGAATGAATGTAAACTAACTATGTCAGAATCGTAGCAGATGGCGCTCTGTAATTTCTGCCTATCCCCATGGGAAAATATGTATGTCTGTCACATTAATACTCTGTACCTACGTCTAACATTGCCTCAAAACTTTTCCCGCTTTTCTTGTGAAGTTGCTGTTCCTAAATACTGTTATTTACTTTTTTAATGTAGGCTTGAAAACGGCCACCCTATTATGACAATCGTTGTATAAGAATAATATATGTGTTTCGCGATAGTTAGGTATACAATCAAGGAGTACCTCTTAAATAGGCTACTTCTTAGCAACCAGGCTCCATAGTCGACAGTGGTCAAACGTGAGCCTAAAATTAAATAAAAATGAGAACAGATGCGATTAGCACACAGATGAGAAGGCTTGCAGGCGCGTGAAATCCTGAGCAATGATTAGCCTAGAAAATATCTAGGCTATGTGTACCGGTAACAAAGTTTAAAGTGATCAATCAATAACATAATATATATTAGAAAGAATGAAGCCTCAAACAAAAAGTAATTGCAAATATTTTTTCATTGTAAAAACTCATTAAATCTGAAACGGTACATTTTATTAAAAACTTAATTGCCTAAAGCCTAGATCTATTTTCAGCAATGTGAATTGGCTTCGAGCTACAAACTGACAAAACAATTATCGCCTGTGTATTAGTTAAAATTAATTGTAGCAACAACGGGGCCAGTGGGCAAAAACTTTGTTTTGAAGGTATAATTTATCCTTATTTAGCTCGTTTACTTACCGTGCTAAATTAGGGCCAACTATTACTATATTATATCGCACAAAAGGGACCAACCAGCCCGCATTTAAAATTTTCATAAGAATCGGTCAAGACGTTTCGGAGGTGTTTTGTTATACATACTGAACAACACGAGAATTTTATAAATAATATATACTTCCTTTTATAAGACGACTACAACTAGATCCGAAACAATATTAGTAAACTCTTTATTTAGCGAGTCTCTAATGTACTCATATTTAAACAATTTGTGTTAGATATAACTAAAATGCAACATATATATTACCTAACCTAACTTACCATACCTATCAGCTAACCTAACTACCTTACTGACATGCTTTGATTTTGAAAGATAAAAAATACGTAATTATAAACTAAACTACTGCGTTGCGTATCTCTATGTTGCATACAATTTACCTAGTTATCTACTTTAAGGTTCAGACAGTACCAATACATACCTATTACCAAAAAAATATTGAAGTTCGTCTCAGTCGTCATTGTTACGCAAATTGATTTAAAAAATATAAGACTTTTTTATGCGGTTATACCTCTTTCTATGTTTAGTACTTAACAAAACAATTTTCAGGACACTATCTACGCATAAATTGAAAACCAAAAATATGTTGATCTGATGTAGGTAATGTTCACATTATTCCATTTCGTATTTTTTTAAATCCAAATACGCGATAATCCCAACATTGTACAGACGCCAGCACGTCAAGTTACCCTAATGTGTCAAATTTTCCCAATTGAATATGAACCTTATTCTGTTTGCCATAAAGTTGAAAAACGATCAAAGAAATTTGACACATTGGGGTAACTTGACGTGCTGGCGTCTGTACATATACGTTGTCGATTCGAAATCCTTATAAGAGGAGAACCGTAACGACAACGGGACAAGCATCAAATGTTTGACAGATAGCAACTAATTGTATGGGTACCTACTTAAACTGTTATTTTTAGTACTGTCGTCACGATTTTTCTATATTTTTCTCATCGTTTAAACCTTTCTTAGATTTGAATTCACGAATACTTATTTCAAAACCTAAGCCAAATTGGTCCTGCCATTTTTGAGTTTTAGTGAGACTAACAAATCTCATGTTGTCATTTATATTATTTATTAGATTAGATAATTCTTTAGTTATGATTATTACTGGCCTGGATTTTCCTGACTTTCCTGCAGGTTAAAGCGTTACCCTGCAGGAAAATCATCAATTTCTTATTTTTTTTACTTTTCTTTTTTCTATAATTGTTTGATTTTGCCGTTTGGTTTTTGCATCTGCATTATAGTCATAAATATTAGGTACCAACTGTTTGTACACTTTGAAAACATATGAAGGGCCCTGTGTAATGTGCAATTGTGCACACACTCTCCTCCGGATCCCTATATTACTAATATTATAAACGCGAATGGTTGTTTGGATGTTTGTTACTCTGTCACGCAAAAACTACTGTTTGGATTTTAATTAAACTTTACAATAATTACGTGTATTATTATACATCAGAATAGCATATAGGCTATAATTTATAAAGATATTATGTTATTTGTTCAAAATATAACGATAAGTGCTTGACACCTTATCGTTATATTTTTCATGGTGACACTATTCCTTTATAAAACCAGTCCAGCTCCTGCTTAGTATAAATGCAAAAATTTGGATGGAAGTTTGTTACTCTTCCACACAATAACTAATGAATGGAATTAATGAAACATTACAATAATATAGCTTATAGTTTCGAATTTTTTCATAAGCTATAATTTAAAAATACATTGAAAGAAATGTCCAAAATTCTGCGCAGATGAAGTCGTGGGCACCAGGTAGGACTCAAGCTATAAATTGGTAGTTCAAGCTTATCTCGTAATTTATAGGAATTCCTTACAGTGAGAGGTCAGTTTATACAGGCAGTGTTGGTACTTATAGCTTGATATGTAGCTGTGTGTAATAATTAGGTACACGAAAAATAAACCTCCATTTTAGAAACCTGACAAAACCATGATTAATGTGATAACTTTTACTGTCTAGGGATTATATCAAACCCAGTTAAAGTTATGAGTTATAGTACCTACTTGTAAGTCATCCCACGTCGAAACTTATTTTCATCGTCCACCACATAATCTAAACACGAGATTTGTGTATCAAAGTAGTCGGTCATCCGTCAATTGGCGTAGGAAATACATACAAAACGTGGATATTCTTGAAACGTAAACGAAACTAAGTAGTCGACATGCTCCCGATTCGCGTCGTTTGAATGGCCACTGGTTTCTACTAATATTACGGTCAGCTAAATTTTCTTTGTCGAATAATATTTAATAGTGCGTGGACGATTGCTTTACGGTTCATTTCTAATGTCATTTTTGTCTTTTCCCGACACTTTTTCTGTATAAAGGATTTAGGTGTAACTTTGTATGTAGGAACCTACACAAATAACAGTAGTTACACACAGTCAGTTCTGTACATAATTATGGACTACCTCATTGAAATTTTTCCTCGGTTAATCCATAATATTGACGTTTTTTCTAAAGTTGTTTTTGCTTAAAGTAAAAATACCACCAAATACAAATAGTACAAATACAGAAAAGCCGACGAAATAAGGGAATAATGTAGAAAACTTAAGGTGTCCGCATGTGCTACGATGTCGTTTCCACCCTGTAGTTCTCGATATGCGTCGTAAATCTTTCAAACACAACATTAAGTATAAGTAAGTAGGTATTAATATTTTGTTCAGACACTGCCTACTAACTTAAGAATGTAAATGACAGTTCAAGATCGCTTCAACCCATAATAGGGTTCAACTACTTCTGCAAACGTAATTCTGTGAACAGAAAACTCTTTCATCACACATTGGAATTTCTAATTAAACCAACAGATCTAATTCCGATAAACTTATATATTATCACAGCCACGCAACCAATCAGTTTCCAGTCCAAACATATAGTCGTATGCACATAATAAGATACATTGACTCCTTATTTACTGAGTGAATAGGTCTCAGCTTAAACTATGACTTACGCGTACCTATTTAAGTCAGCCCTCGTCTTAGTCAGCGCAGAAGAAAAAATTAATTACTTTCGAGTCAGCAAAAACTTGATGATATAATTAGTTTGGCAAAAAAACTAACTCTTACGTGTCTAGTATTTAGTTTTCACCATGATATTAAGCAGTCGATATTAATTGTTGAGGAGAGATTAAGGCACCTACCTCTCATGCACAAGGTTGTGGTTCAAATCCGAGCCAATTCCGACCAATGTGACTTTTTCAATTCATATGTACTTTTGAAGTTCATCTTAGACATCATTGACGACATAGTTTTTAGGAAACCTTGGCGTATAGTTAATAAAGTTTGAAACCGCAAATCTGCCTTGAGCAAGCGTGGCGATCAATGCTCGTGCCTTAACTGCATGAGAAAAGGCCTTTGTCCTGTGGTGGGACATTAACAGGCTTGTATGATTATTATTATTATAAATGATTGAATATCATATGTTGAGGATGATGCATGTATCGTTAAGTAACATAAAGATGATGGACAAGCTGAGATATTTAAATAAGATCATTTTTATTCATCTATCTATTCAACGAAGCAACATTTGGATGCAAAAAAATAACATTCTTTATTCAAAGACGTCATGGTGTTAAGATCATTTCTTTATTAATATTGGAGTAGGTACCTAGTTACTGATGAGTAAGATATCATTAACAACTCAATGAAATTGACAGCAACTATGTCTATAGAACAAATTCATCAAGACAAAACGGCATTTGGCGGTTCAATTCTTTCCATTTTGATTGACATTGACATTTGTGTACGGTACAATTACCTCTACCTATCTGTTTGAGGAATTCTAGAAAACTGCCCTGTTATAAGTACGTATACTTGGGTGCAAATTAATGGAGCCACTCCCTTCATCACTTCTTCTTACTAATTTTTCTATCAAAATTACCATTTTTCTTTCAGGGCCAGATTAATTATATTTAATTATGTTAGGTTAAGTTGAGGTGATAGTTCAATAATTTGACCCTCATTGTAATTAATGGTTTCAACAAACTTTCGGCGGTATATAGTTCAAATTGATACCTGCCCTATTAACAAGAATATCAACGTCAATCGTGGTAAATAGGCACAAACACTTCGAAGAGAATTTTTACGTGAGTTCCTTACAAATGGTGTCGAAATGATTAATTTTAATTAATTAGGTACAGTAGACTCCTTATATATAAGTAACCAACAACGCTTTAACCAACGTGAAAAATATCTACATAGTTTTGTTTCTATTCACCCCTGCGTTCCTATTGGAAGGGAAAAAGAAGTGGCTCGATTTATTTGCTCCCAAGTATAGATATTAAATACTCCACTTGTTCACGGAAGTTTGATTGTCATTTCAGGACTTCGAGACCTGCGTGTTGAGTGGAGACCGCGAGTGTCGCTACTTGGAGGGACAGACCCACGAGGGAATTGGTGACCATCGCCGACAGACGCTCTTCTTCTGCGGACACGAACAACAGTGCACGTGAGTATTGTGATTGAAGTTTAGGAGGTAAAGCAAATCCAAATTTCACGAACTTTTTAACATCGGAACCTAGCTATGGTCAAAAAACCATTCTGATATATGATTGGAAACCTTACCAACATCTGAAGCCAACAAATCTTTAATAAAGGTTACACAAATACAATTAAAATAACATTACAAAAGATTCTTCTTAAGTGTGCTCCTTCAATTTATAGGAGACCACAGCATACATATTTGTAACAGAGAAAATTAAAAAAAAAAATAAAGACAGACAAAAATAATGAACAATTCAAAAATATGGCAATAGAGAAAGAAAAAAATACATTTAAAACTCTGCGGTGGATAAAATATTTATGAGTTTTGAAATGGGAAGGGTTATGTCCTGGTTGCGAGACTTTGAAGCCTTTTAATAGTTGACTTAATATGATGCATCCGTCGATCTAAACAGCTGGATGTAGGCCTCCAGTCTATGGCCAGCCATGGGTTTTCCGTAGAAACACACACATGAGAAGAAAAAGATCGTTATTCCGTAGAATAACGATCTTCTTCTTCTCATTTGGTTTTGACAAACCTGATGTCAGAGTTTTGATGCCGCAAATGGGCCTGGCATCATATGCGGTAGAAAGATCCTTCAGGATAGTTTTTTTTTTCATTTCAATGTTAAGAATATATGGAACTAAGTTTAAAAAGATATTGTATTCTTAAATGTAATGCGCCTGCGCATTTTTGAGAGATTAGATTCTTTCTGCAGTAGATATCTATAAACGTTGCTGTAATTATATCCAAAGGCGCAATAAAATTATAACTTAAGACTTCTTTCTTATTAAATTATGGATAAGTACTTTATAGTAAGCCGAGTTCTATAGAAACCGGATGTGTTTTTTTTATTTGCATAATCGTGTAAAGGCTTCGTAGAAGTTTTTCTTATGGTAGGTAGGTACCTAATCATGTAGCTTTAAATGAACAATAAATAACAATTTATCTCAGATTAAGTCTATAGTGTTATTAACATCTCACCTAATATCACACTTTACCTCCTCATCCACAAATCAAACAATTAAATTAAAATTGAATAAAATTGAAATTGGCTTGCATAGGTTGAAATTGGCTTGTTTACAGCTTGGCAAAAAAGAGTAGAAAATAATGGAGGCGCCACTGTGCTCTTCGTATGGCAACCCGTGGCAACCGCATAGCGTACCAACCTAGTCTTGATACTTAGCTGCTTTTTAGACAAATTAATCTAATTATGTATTATTTTTTTAAATCAGTAAGTAATTTGAACAAGGACGTGTTCTCGACACGCAACTGATTACTTACCTAGAAATAACAAATTGGATAAATACTCCTGAGTTCACAACATTGTTTAGGAATTATAAAAAAAGAAAACATTACATTATCATAATTTCTATATTTTATTCTAGTAAATCTTCCTCTACATATTCTACCCCGAACACGTAGGTCGCAAACTCATCTGAGTCATGTTCGGGTTCAGAGGTGATGCTACTATCATCTTCTAGATTTATTACTAATCGCTCCATTTCCTCGTTCATAGGATTTTTTTTTCCAGTAATCCTTTTCTATTTTTATCATGTTAGCACGAATTCTTCCAATCCTCCTCGGTAATAGCTTGGGATGCACGTTCAGCTGCTTCCTGTAAAGACGAAATATTTCATTTATCCCTAACAGTATTAAAAGTAAAACATTTTTAACACATACTGTTAATAAGCCGGATGTAGAAAATACCCTTTTGTTTATCTCCTTCCAGCACGATTTTGCTTAGAACGATAACAGATTTCCCTGAATTAAATAATAGATTTAGACTATGGTACGACAATTTCTTTTACATTTCTAATGCAAACGCTAGAACCAATAATTCTCTCCCTTGATATCGCACTTAAAGTATAATTTACGTAGAAATTGAATTTTCATTCAGTTAAAAGTCAAGTCACCAAAGTATCAATTTATCTCAGCGCGCTATACCAGAGTTATGCAGAAAAAATGTAAACATAACCTATGTGCTCGACATTTGTTGTTTCAAATTTCTAGTTATTCCTTATGCAAGCAAATTAATATAGCTTTGTATTCATCAATTAACACTTGGTTCAACTAAAATCAACAAAGCAAACTCTTACATACCTGTCTTATCAGCGGTTCTTTGGTAAACATTGTGAAATTCAGAAAGAATAGTTTGGGCCTCATGTTCCGCCAGACATCGCCTGTACACCTTATAAATAACCTCCCTGCCAGCACTCCGAATGGTTTTATTCATTATTCTTCACTTTTTACGTTTATTAATCAACGTTTGGTGGTCGAAATTAAAATTTTACGAAATCGTGAACTTTGTTTATTATGAAATGTCATTATTTTGGAAATGTTGCCAACAGTCAAAAATTTAGTTCCGTTTCTACACTTTTTTGCCAAGCTGTATATAGGTCGAGAATAGGATTTTTTTCCCATAAGTAGGTACTTCTTCCGTGTCCCTTCGCGTATTAGTTCAAATATCAAATCTTGTATCTCATGACGAATATTGTTTGATTCCAGGCCATTCAACAGCGTGGAAGCTCTGCAGCGCGCCAAGCGGGTGGTGGAGGAACAATACGCCGTCGTTGGAGTGCTGGAGGACATGAACTCGACGTTGACAGCGCTCGAGCGATACGTGCCACGCTTCTTCCAAGGAGCGCGCAAACTGTACTGGGGTTAGTAACTTTGAATATAGCGACATCTATTGGATGAATGTAATACTACGTAGTCGACTAGCGAACTTGAGATGGTGTTACCTGTCTACCTAGATCGCGTAGGTGACATTTGCAAATATAACCCTCCCTTTTTATAAGGCACCATAAATAAAATAATAAGGCACCCACAATACAATTAAACTCTTGATCGAGTTTAACGACACTTACTAAAAGAATAGGAGAAATATACTCTATATTTGAACAAAATTTGAATCTTGTAATAGTAGAAGGCGCTAACAGCGCTACTTTTTAACCGACTTTCAAAAAAGGAGGAGGTTCTATGTTCGTGTGTATGTATTTTTTTTTTTTTTTTTTTTTTTTTTTTTTTTTTTTATGTATGTTACCTGATTTCTCCCCCATTTGTGGACCGATTCTCGAAATTCTTTTTTTATTCGAAAGAGTATACTCCCGAGGTGGTCCCATTTTAATTTGGTGAAGATCTGGTGCTGATCTTCGGAGATATGCAACGGAACTCTTCAAAAATAGACGGCAAATCTGTCGTGATTGCTGGAATCGCTTGGATGTTTATTGTTTATACAACATAATGACGTACCATCACGCCTGGTATGCTCTGAGGGGTACGCAGATGTGTACAATATACCTAGATTTCGACAGTTAGGTATGTTAATTTTCATTTATTAGGGATAACTGGATAACCCTATTATCATGACATGTACTGTTACGATTAACAATATATAAAGCAAATATTTGTATGGGAACCACTAAAAATGGAAAAATAAAAAACTTTTTTGCAAAAAAATTAAACCGACTTCAAAAAAAACACTAAACGGTGTAAAATAACTCTAAATTCGGAAGTCGGTGGCCCATCATGAATAAGACAAAACCACCAAAGCCACAGACTTCCTAATTTAGAGTTATTTTACTCCGTTTAGTGTTTTTTTTGAAGTCGGTTTAATTTTTTTGCAAAAAAGTTTTTTATTTTTCCATTTTTAACTTTGTCTTTGTGGCATAGCACACTATAAAATAATTATGAATGCCTATAAGTTTAACGTAACAGAGAAATATTTCTGAATTATTATTAAATCTCGTAGACCCATTACGCAGTATAGACCTTGGTGGAATGACTCCCACCCAGTACAGTGGCCACTTATAAAACAATATGTCCTTGGCCTTAGGGCTTACGACACATTTTAATTAAGACTAGTAGTAGCATATCACTATGTAATTAATCATAGTAGTTACATCATTTCTTACCTGCGTGTTCTCTTGGCATCATGTAAGATCAGACTGGAACCTATACTAAAGTCCGTTCTTACCAAGCAACGCTTAAATAAAAATTCGCTGTTGGATCCTAAGCTGTGAGTTAATTCAGCATTGTAAGAACTATTAAGTCTATCAGTAGGTGTCATTTAATGCTAGCTCCAGGCTAGATGGTCAGAGCCGGGTCAGCAGTGGCCAAGATTTCATCATCAATCGATACGATAAACATTACCATAGTTTTTACACCATTCTAGGTAGTAAATTTCCTTGCTTGTTTATTTCAGAGGAAGTAAACACATTCGCCCGGATCAACCGCAACAACTACAAGCCACCAGTGTCAGAAGAAGTCAAGAATATCGTCCGAGCGAATTTCACCAGAGAGATCGAGTTCTACGAGTTTTGCAAGCAAAGGCTGCATATGCAGCTGAGGGCCCTCCGCGACCCCTCCATCCCCCTCCCCACCCCGCGCAGCTCCCGGAGGCGGAGGGCGCGCAAGTCTACCAGAGTGTAACCATAGACATCTGATGGAGATTCCATCGCTTCTAGACTGTGTTAGGTTAGAAGTTGTATAACCGCCTTTTAGGCAGCGTGATGTATTCAGAGCAGTGACATTTTATGGTGAATATGGAGCTCTGCGTTCTTATTTCGTTCCGCTTGTCGTTTTATTATAACATCGCCTAGTAAAGGCCATACACGCCTAAATAAAATATCTGATTCCCTGATAGTTTTCTAAAAACAACTTACAATGGCCAGGTTTTCTCTGTGTGTAGAGCCCAGAACCACTACGCCAGTGCAGGCAAGATTTTGCTTTATTTTGACTTAGTAATCTAGTATATCTTTTATTAATGTGAAATGAATTTAATAGAATTGTATAGAAACGTTGTACATTTTCCAGGAAATTGTTAAAATTTTAGATAAATAGGAATAGAGTAAACTTATTTGTTCCGACTTTGTTGAAACATTTTGTTTCTTCAATGAAGTCTAGATCGACGCCATCTTGGCTATTGGCGCGAAATTATAACTATTTATTTCATTACTTTATTATTTAAGTGATGTCCATATTTTTATATTAAGCATCAACCAATTTAAGTACAGCTTCTATTTTTATGATTTTGTAAATTTTAGTTATGATTTAGTTTTAGAGTGTGACTAACTACTAAAAGTCGCATTATTATTTAAAATACTTATTTTTTATGGTGTGCAAGGCAGGAAGGTCACAATGTTCTAACTAGATCTGTTAATCTATCTTTACCTGATGAACTGTACCTTTAGCTGCATTAAATAATTTATAATGAGATCAAAATAAACTGTAATTGTGATATAATATTTCGCTTAACGATAAGATTCTGTAATTAAAGTACTTGCATAGTAATAAACTGGTTTGCTTATCAACCCTTTTAAAATAATAGGTCATTTTATATTTAATAGAATAAGCAAGCAAGTTCACAAGCAATAGTTGCATGTATTTAGGAACATATTCAAGATCTGATCGTTGTCCCACGTTGGGCGCCATAAACTAGAAGAGTTCGCGAGGTAAGTGTCGCAAATAAATCAAATCCTTAATCGTATTAATTTATCGATCTGAATAATAATGGTCATTGCTCTCACTGAAATTTTCATTATTTCGCCTGAGTCTGACACTCCCTGACTGACCCTGGCCTTGACTGCGACCTTTGCCTCATATTTGTAAAATATATACGGTTTAAATCTGAGGTAACTATAGTTTTCGCCATCACTTCACCTACGTTTCACCACGCGGGGTAATTTCTAAGTGGCGGCACTAAGTGGTTAAAGTATCTTACCTATCTTCGAAGCCACTTTCGGCAGCGTTCCACTTCGATAATTCGTTTTATTTGGGTACACTACTTATATAGCTGTTTAAATAAAAAAACCTTTTTAATTATGCACATTAATTTATTAGGTAGGTATTTATTATAAAACAGGAGTCAATTATAAGAGAAACAATAATAGTTATTTAAGGTAGCATTCAAATTGTGTAAAATTAATATGGCCACATTTTAAGAATTCAGGTACATATACAAAATAGACAAAACATCGGCCTAATAAATAAATTATAATATCGCTTAAAAGTAACAATAATTTAATTTCGTAATTTCTAATAGTCTCATTTATTAAAATCTCAAAACTGAATCAACAATTGGCTATTATTTATCAGTTCTCACGTAGGAAATATGTCATGATACCGTGATTATAAAAATATAAAATATAAATATATCCAGATTATAACATCGGTATAAAATATTTCAGTTAAATTTATTATTCGCATAGGATTCGTATTTTGAAACATTATAAATAACGCGTTATAGCTACGCATCTACTTTAACAATTCAATAACTTTACGACGGTCTAACAAGAAGGAAGATATTATGTCACCACTCACCACAGACACGATTACTAGAAATATTCGTAAGTATTATCTACAGTTCATAAGGATGTAATGTGAATAAATCTTTCTATCTAGGTGATACTTCTAATTCGACATATTATAACGATTACAAAGGTCTAATAATGTCATAAAAATGTATTAAAATATTAATTAATATCATTCAGAATTCATCTCTCTCATTATGTACAAGGAGAAGAGGCGCGGCTGCACTCTTGCTCAAGACCGCGCCTGCACGCACATTCATCACATTTTATTGTCCTACGGGACGCTACACTACAATTAACATAGTACGAAACAAATAAAAATCGATGAATTATACACATACCTAACTCGAAACATCGTTACTGCAAAATGGCACTCTGAGAACGAGTCGCTCACTCGTCGTTTACAATATCTATGCCTAGTCTAATTTATATCACAAGTACGCTTTACAACGTGAAGCCTCATCAATTCAGGAGCTCAGGACGCCCGGACTGTCTCGCGGGAGCCCGGGAGCGCTCGCGGGCAGCTGGCACGGGAATGTGTTCGCGGACCGAGCCGGCCGGCCAGCCCACGCGCACTCGTCGCTCCGACACTGTCACCTCTTGGCTCTTCGCGGCCGCGTCAGTAGAACGACGGGTGCCAGTCGACCGTGGGGTGAAGCGGGCCTGACGCACCCACCGCAGTGGACGCGCCCGCCGCTGACGTCGAGCCCAGCGCTAGGCAATCGAAACAGTAGTTAGAGCCGGTGTTGCTGTCCCAGAATTGTTGGCCTTTGCAAAGGAACCTTACGGCTAACTCTAACCGCTGCCCTGACGATATTGCCGGAGCATACAGTACGAACTGAAAGCGGTCGGAGAAGCCATCGCACGAACCCTGCACATAGGTCGCCTGCAAGTCCGTGTACGTTTTCCACCCATTCATTGTGTAGCGTATGTGTACAGTCTTGTGAAAGTCTAAGTTTCGCACACGTACGGAACCGCACACGGTGACATGTACGCCGTCACATACCCGTGCGGTTTCAATGCACACGTTCTGCGTTTCGAGTTTGTCCGTGATGTTTACTGGAAGTTGGAACAGTGGAACAAGTGTTAGAGCCCCGAGCCGCGGCGTAGATCGCGCTGGTGGAGTGCTTTGAACGTCGCATCCAGTGAGGTCGTCGTAGGCCGATTTCGGAACAACTGGAATTTCATCCATAAATGTTTTAACATCTGCAAGATCGAGTCCTAATACGTCCGCAAAACGTACAATTTTCTTGCGACCTGGCGTGCCGGGTGGCGTTTTTCCAGTTTTCAATGAGGAGCAACGTCGAACACGCTGAGGCCGGTCGTCTTCTACTTCTGCTTCCGTTTCATTTTGATTTTCGTCATTAACTTCAGCAAGGGACGGCTCAATTTCAGATTCAGGCAAAATTTCATTTACACATGGAACTTCACTGGTTACGATTTCTAAAGGTTCCGGGCTAATTTCGTTACATATGACTGGTTCTGGCTCGGGTGTTTCTTCCGGGGCTTCTGTCGGGTTCGTTTCTTCATCCAGTGGAATCTCAACTTCCGCGAGTGATAAGTTCTCCAGGCACTCCGTTGTAAACGTTTCAGTACTTTTTTCATTTTGAAAGTCTTCTTCAACTTCGACACCGTCTGAAGGATCACTCTTTGCAGATTCAAATTCCGAGTCACTGTCTACGGAGGCACTTATAAAGTTAGGTAAACTAAAAGAGTCTGTGTCTAAGGTAGTGATGGGTTTTGCAGCACAGTCGATTTCGTCGAGGCTATTTTGTGGCGCACAACCCTCAAATGTGATAGCAGAATATAAACGTTTGTTTGCGTGACCATTTTCACGCGGAATTGGTTGCAGTTTCACTGGTGAAGTGCACTCCGTATAAAAGGCGGTAGAAAATATGAAACCATTTTGTGTTTTGTCTGGTTGTTGTAATAAAAACTTGGCTTGTTCTTTAACTCGTTCAGGTTCAGAATTAACATCATAAAAGGGTTGTTCTTGATCTTCGGTGGGAGATTTTTGTGGGAAAGTGGGTTCGAAGTCGTCGACGGGACTGGAGGGGCTCTCACACTCGAGCTCGAAATCGTAGAAAGTGTCCAGTTCCCGCGTGTTAGTGGAGGTGGTGGGCCTGTGCGGCGCAGTGGTGGTCTCGCTCGTGAGCCAGCTGCTCTCGCAGTGATCGTCGTGGTTGGCCCCGAGATTGCTAAGGCGCGAGTGCAAGTCGCGCGCGAACGCTGCGGCGCGCCTGCCGCACGACATCGGCAGCAGTGAGGTCAGTCCGCACTGCGAACCTGCGCGATCACCGCTCATCTGCGTCTGAAACATACGACATCAACATTAATCGTTGAACAATTTGTTGAAATTAATTATTATCTTCTGGTGAAGCTGGTCTGTTATTTATAAATTAAAGGTGACCTAGATGGAAATTTATTAATTTTGGCACCAACATACATCGTAAGTATGCGCGATAAACAGCTGCATACAAAATGCAAGCATTCCAAACTTTCAGCCTATTTTGGGACAGTATAAGAATGTAAGCCTGTTGTGACAAAAGCCAGATTTTCGGTTAATCTTGCAAATTTGCGTTTTTGAGCATCCAGTTATTTATTTCTCTTTATCACAACATGAAAGTTGAATGTCAAATGTGAACGACCTCGATAAGATAATGAAACTACTTTGCTTCTCTGTGATCAGAGACCCAGGGACACATAGACCGGATAGTGCGCATGCACACCGGGCACAGCTGATTTATGAAATTAAGCATTGAAATAATATAGTGCTGTGAGTTTTAAAAGATATTTTGGGGCTTGATCTCAAAATATAAACCATAACCAAAATATTTCACCAATAAATATTTGTAAAATTAGTCAAAGTGTCATTACAACGAGATTCAAGGAAACTCCCACTTTCTTACAGGTGCGTTCCAATCACAACATTGTGAAGGTCAGTGCCCGACCCATTTTAGAGGCAACGCTAAAGTGGGACGCCTAGCCTTGACCTCAATGTCAGCAAGCCAGCTCTCGTGACACACGCAGATAATAATCATACCATCATATCAGTAGTAATAGTCATGAACATCTGATTGTAAAAAGCATTTAATGCTTTGAGAATTAGGAAATAAAGTAACGACAACGTGGATGTCAATGACTTAACTTGAACACTATAAAAAAAATAGTTAATGAATACCAAAACGAATAAAACAATGAGCTACCAATGACACATCAATCATTTCATTAGGGTCCAAAAGGTCAGGATAACACAAAGTACAAGAACACTTTGGTGTTTTTGTTTTGCTATCCCGTAGCGGACGAGCTCGTTCGTTCTGTTTGTTGTCTTCAAAATTGATCTTAAAAAATTAAATTTAAAATTTAAAAAACCCCCACCGCAAAAAAGTAAAACATTTAAAAAGCCAAAAATAACATTTTAGCCATGAAACTTTACTTCACGTCGGGGTACCTAGTAAGGAATGTTCCTAGTACTTGTAGGTATGTAGGTACTTATTTTAACGGTACCCCGACGTGACGTAAAATTTCATGGCTAAAATGTTATTTTTGGCTTTTTAAATGTTTTACTTTTTTGCGGTGGGGGTTTTTTAAATTTTAAATTTAATTTTTATTTTTAAATTTTTAAACGAATTAATGTTGTTTTATAGAGTTTATTTATGAGATTTTTTCAGTGAATTGTTTGTAGAGTCAAATGCTGGTTAAAGGAATCCAAATACGACATATCTGTTATTATTTTGTCAAGAGTCTACCTACTGGTGTGCTGGATAGCCTGGCTGCAGCATCAGCTCATCCTGTTGCCATCAGTGCATTGGGTCTAGAATCAAATGCTGGTTGAAATGAATCCAAACACGACATATCTGCTACTATTTTGTCAAGAGTCTACCTACTGGTATGCTGGATAGCCTGGCTGCAGCATCAGCTCATCCTGTTGCCATCAGTGCATTGTATTTAGAATCAAATGCTGGTTAAAATGAATCCAAACACGACATATCTGCTATTATTATGTCAAGAGTCTACCTACTGGTGTGCTGGATAGCCTGGCTGCACCATCAGCTCATCCAGTTGCTATCAGTGCATTGTGTGCAGAATCAAATGCTGGTTAAAATTAATCCAAACACGACATATCTGCTGTTCTTTTCCCAAGAGTGTATTAGTCTGCTAGATATCCTGGCTGCATCAGACCAAATACACCATAATGTTGCTTATCAATATTACACACATGGGAGTTTGAAATTTTAAGACACACATATGTTTGTAAGTAAAGTTAATACCCATAGACGTCTAAAATAGCAACGGAAGCTAACACAAAAGAGCTGATAGCCTTGAAACGGCTGAACCAATTTTGATGAAGTATATCTAAGAACCATCGCAAGAAACCCTGCTTTCAAATAAAAAAAACCGCATCTAAATCGGTTCACCCGTTTGGGCGCTACGGTGCCACAGACAGACAGACAGACAGACAGACAGACAGACAGACAGACAGACAGACACACACACATAGCGGTGAAACTTATAACACCCCTCTTTTTGCGTCGGGGGTTAATTAAAGTGAGCTGTTGCGGAATTGAATTGGATGCGCGTGACAGTGACGAGAGTGGAGCACTCATTTAATAGCAGTCCATTTATCCTATTATATCTATACCTCAGCGCGTACGTGTCGGGAATATACCTACGAAGTTTAATACATGTAGTTGACGATGTTTCGTAGGTAATTAGATTCCGGTGCCAAATGTAATAATACGTCACGGAAGCGGGGGCGGCCTACATGAGCATCTGGTACGGTGGCAGTGGCGCAAGTCCGGTCCGATGACGAACGGGAACTCATTCTAGCAGCTTTCGGAAGACTATATTCAAATTTTTTTCGACAAGCCTGGATGTTGAGGTATTTTATTAGCCATTTTTTCAATAAAAACAAACAATGGCAAAAAATATCACATTCGTGAGTCTAAAAGAGGTATTTCAACCGTTTCTTACTAAAATTAACTGCTCATTCTAGCAGCTTTCGGAAGACGATATTTAGATTTTTTTTGACAAGCCTGGATGTTGAGGTATTCTAATATCCGTTGTTTCAATAAAAACAAACAATGGCAAAAAATGTCACATTCGTGTGTCTAAAAGAGGTATTTCATACGTTTCCAACAAAAAATTAACTATATGATTTCAGCCAGCCAATAAATAGGCCACCCAATGTCAAGAAATATAGATGTTGCTGCCCATTCATTGCTATGTTGATGAATAACAACAACACCAATGAATGAAGTTCGATAACATCAAAGTAGTAACACTAGACATTTTATGTAGTTCCACTGTCGACGTCGAGGACTTTTGAACACGTCAGTGAACTGATTCCCTGGGTTGACAAACTGCACCTACTGGCACAGCACGAAACTACTTATTCAAATTCATGGAAACGGTCATACGAAAACAATTTAGGTACAAGTATTCCCAGAATTATAGATTATACATTTTTAAATCAGTAACATTCCTGATTGCACACTCATTACAGTCATGCATGATTCTATTTTGGAAGGCCCCTTAATGCGTAGGATCTGGTTCCACGGACACTCGTGTATGGAATCACGTGAAACTACGTCGCTGACCAAAGAGAACCGACTCATTTTCAAATCGTAGGAGGTACGTTTTTAGTTAAATATAGTTCAGTCAGTAATGCATCGCGGCATCGGTGGCCAGCTCGCCATTATCCAATCAGGGCGAGTCGGTCACCGCTCCGAGGCTCGCAACCACGCCACTCGTTATTGTTCATAAATAATGGCCGACTCAATTCTCGTAGGGAATGTATTATTACTACACGATTTGCGAGAAACAATACGAACGCTGGGATGGTGGTCCAGGACGCCCCCATGCACGTGAAAGTTATGCTCCAACGAGCTTTTTTACGACAGAAACTGCCTTTGGACAGAAACCGCATCTAAGCAGAAAGTTAATGTAAGGATATGTTTAACAGTAAAATATTCAAGGAGCGGCAGATATATCTTTATAATAAAAAATATGTAAGTATTTACAGCCAATCAATAATAAATTGACAACAACTTTAAGTTAGTAATTAAAACAGTAATAATAGAATAGGGGTTTGGAACCCTCAAGAGCTCAACATTATCTCAAGTGAGTTTTAACAAAGTACATATACCTACAGTAAGATAACAGGCTCGGCCACTAATGAAAGTTGACAACAAAGGAGCTATCGAAGAAACAACTGTTATCTTCTAGTGTATATAAGAATAAAGTCGTATAATTGGTAGCGTTTGTAAACATGGCCACGTCTTTCACAGGTGATTGGCGCCCAAGGTGACTACATATAAACAGAGAAAGTACTCATTCATCAATACGATAACCTTTCTGTTATAACATATTTGTTATTGAAATAATAACTTGATAATGTTATTTTAATTACCGAAAGCGGGGGTGGACGTGGTCAAAACAGACCGCAACTATTCTGAAGTTTTCGAAGACTAGCCTGCCCTCTAGTAGGCAGGATAATTATCATCCTACTGAAATTCGAGACTAAAGAGGAAGGAGAGACTTAACCTACCATAGAGAAAACTGCTAAACAAGAATATTTTAGGAAACCGAGCTACCGCAGGAAATCAAGACAAATAGATCAAGAAATCTCACGAATAGACATGATAATATTTTGATTGCCGAGCAGTTGACCGCATGTCAGTTTTGCTTCCTATCCTAAACTTCAGCGGAGAAGATAGTGATAGATCAAGTTTAAGCTTCGGATTGACTGCCAAAAACCCTTTTGACATTTCCATATATATTTTTATATATTTTGGTGAATCACTCATTGTAACATCATTCTGCTTATGATAAAAGTTTATGATATATTTTCTTATAATAAGTACGTAATACTAACAGTCATATTCTGATATCGGTTGTTAGCTGTTACCTAAGTACTTCAAAAGAATCAAATCGTCATGTATGCATTTTTAACCGACTTTCAAAAAAGGAGGAGGTTCTATGTTCGTGTGTATGTATTTTTTTTTTTTTTTTTTTTTTTTTTTTTTTTTTTTTTTTTTTATGTATGTTACCTGATTTCTCCCCCATTTGTGGACCGATTCTCGAAATTCTTTTTTTATTCGAAAGAGTATACTCCCGAGGTGGTCCCATTTTAATTTGGTGAAGATCTGGTGCTGATCTTCGGAGATATGCAACGGAACTCTTCAAAAATAGACGGCAAATCTGTCGTGATTGCTGGAATCGCTTGGATGCTTATTGTTCATACAACATCATGACGTATCATCACGCCTGGTATGCTCTGAGGGGTACGCAGATGTGTACAATATACCTAGATTTCGACAGTTAGGTATGTTAATTTTCATTTATTAGGGTTAAGTGGATAACCCTATTATCATGACATGTACTGTTACAATTAACAATATATATAGCAAATATTTGTATGGGAACCACTAAAAAAGGAAAAATAAAAAACTTTTTTGCAAAAAAATTAAACCGACTTCAAAAAAAACACTAAACGGTGTAAAATAACTCTAAATTCGGAAGTCGGTGGCTCATCATGAATAAGACAAAACCACCAAAGCCACAGACTTCCTAATTTAGAGTTATTTTACACCGTTTAGTGTTTTTTTTGAAGTCGGTTTAATTTTTTTGCAAAAAAGTTTTTTTTATAGAAATATAAGGAAAATTTGCTTTGATTGCAAGACAGGTCTAAACTACACTTATAAACATCTCCATATCAACCAAACTTGAATTTCCAGTTTCTTTCAAATGCAATTAGAAGTAGTTAGGTGGCAAATTTAGTATATTTTCTCAAATTACTTAAACAAACTTCAGAACACAAAAATAAGAACCATCCGCCTCTGACTTTAAACCGAAATTCGAGTGCAAAATGATTAACGTCCTAGGATAGAAAAAACATTGCATGATGTTAGAAACAAACATAGAAAAAACGGTTCAAACAACTCATCATGATATGCAAGGTTCTTTTGCTTTTCGAAGTTTATCTCAAATGTTTCTATCAAAGCTTCTATTAATACAGTTACCTATATATCCGTGAAGATTGCATTCGTAATGGAATGATTTAGATGCACTTCACCAACTGCTGGGATGCTCGCAGCAAACAATCAGACCGATTATCCTCGGCATATCCTTTAGACTATAATGGTTCATCCTTCTATTCATAGAACTGTAGTTATCAATCGCGCGACTGCGCACACCCACCGTTTAGGGTTCGGCGCAGAAATCTAAATTACTATAAGTACTGGAATCTTACGGAGGAGTCTTTTCTAAGGCTAACAAAACAACGACGTTTATTGCCAATAGAAATTTATGCTACGTAACGGTCATTTAATTTTTAGACTCACGGTAATAGAAATATAATGCTTCGACTGTTTGCTTTAATAATTTTCTTGACTTATTGTTTTCATGTACAGACGCCAGCACATCAAGTTACCCCAATGTGTCAAATTTTTTTGATCGTTTTTTAACTTTATGAAATACAGAATAAGGTTCATATTCTATTGGGAAAATTTGACACATTGGGGTAACTTGATGTGCTGGCGTCTGTACTTTCATAGTTTAGCCTAAACATTACTGATGGCCACGATGTTTGCCGAAGTCAAAAATTGCAAACCAGTCTCAAGCGTAGTAGGTTGTCACACTGGCTCAGATCAGCATGACTCCGCATGAGTTCGAGAAGAAGCCGCTTCATTGTGTGCAATCAATAAACTGGTACCAATTATTGCTTGGGATGGTAAATCTGCGATTTGTAAAGAGCAGGAAGATTTGTTCTAGCTTTCCAAGAAACAGGTTAGGTAGCATTTTCGGTACAAGATAATTATTATGTTTAGTAATCTGGGACAGTCACACTCTGGGTCATCATATCTTTGAGCTGATAGAAATGTTATTCTTTACATGTTATCAACTTTTTAAGTGTTTGTGGATTATATATTAAATATTTCAAGCCCATTTAAGAGGAGCTGAAACCGATGGGGGGTTATTTCTCATATGATAGACAAAGTTTGAATATTTTTTTTTTTAAATATTATACACCAGTGCTTGACTGCAATCCCACCTAATGGTAAGCAGAGATGCAATCAGTGATGGTGAAGCGCACTAGTTTATTAAGAGCCTATTCACTCTAGCCTTGAAGACACCTAAATTATAATCGGACGGGAAGACCGCAGCAGGCAAGTTGTTCCAGTCCTTTGATGTACGCGGTATAAACGAGGAAGCGAAACGCTTTGTCCGAATCGTGGGAGTGCCAACGATGTAAGGGTGGACACTCGCCGTACGCCGGGTTATTATTGAATTAAGCTCCTTCAACGGGAGCATAAAGCAGGTAATCACCATGGACTACCATGAATACATACAAACACACACTAACTTGGAGGGAAGCTAAAATAAAGTTTACAAATAAAGAGGTGATCAACAAATCTTCAAAAAAAAAAAAAAACTTGTAGTAAATTAAACAATAAATGATGTTTATCTTGATGATCTTATCCAAAACGGAAAATAATATGGTTGCCATACCAACGTAGGTATATCCAGCAGTGCTTAAAAATAAATAAGTAATCAAGATAATGGAACATTCTTCACAACACTACATACTTACAAGAATTAGAAGTGGCTACGTCATAAGGCGCTCAATGAAGTTCGATAAGGGCGGTCATTGAACCGGTTGATAAGACACAATTGCTGCACGCGACATCGTCCGATATTAGTAAGTATTGCCAATGAGAGTATTGTGCGGTTGGCTCTGTTTAGCCTGCACTTTAACGTTGCAATTATGAGTGATTTCGTAATCGCCCACTCTATAGCTCGTTATATAATAATACTCATTGACTTAATTCAGAAATAATGAGAGGACATGGCAGCTATTGTTACACTAGTGAGCTAATAAAGTAAACCTTCATTCACATCTAACTATTTACATTTACAAAGAGCTGCATTGTGTTGTGCCCTGTCTGTATTATCGTCAAGTTAGCTAGGTACCTACATCTTACTGATAATCTATCTTAGTAAAAAGGCGCGAATATTGGTAGTTTCTTATGAGAGCTAAATGTAAAAAATGATATACCTTCCTATTAAAAAAATAAGTACTTACAAGAAAATAAATAAAAAAATACTTTTTAAATATCCACGTTAAACAACCGTAAAATATTCATCGTTCTTATCATATGCCCCAAGCATGTTTATATTACTATTTTCAATATTGACTTAGTCTCTGATAAAATATATAACATTCATTTATCTAGTGAATTCTAGTAAAAGTCCGAAATTTACAATGAAAACAGAAGAATAACTATACCACTAATCAAAAATAAAATTAAAAGTTTACTGGAAAACATTTGTTTTAAAGTAACACAAAGATTTCACAAACGCAGTAAAAACGTATGCCTATACCTACACAAGTTTCATTGCAATTTTAATATTCAAGCGGCATTTCACATTTCGATGTAGGTAACAACGACGACTCAGTGTCTTCATACATGTGTCGATGAAATTATGAGCAAATCAAGATACCTATCACATGTCTGTGAATATTTTAGAAAACAGTACCTAGATTTTAGGACCTACTTCCAGAACATAAAGCCGTTGGACCGTTGGATGCGTTTCTTATTTCGTTTGACCAGTCATAAGGATTTAGTCAGGTCAAAAGTAATGATGAAGTAGGTCCGTGAAATGGGGTAAAAAATGGAAAATAGAAAAAAAAAATAGAAACAGGGTGTTTACGTTAGTTAAATATTGTTTGTTACTACCACAGGTGTCGAAAACATTAACTTCAATTCCTTAACAACATATAGACTGCTTGTATGAAACAAACTGCTTTCAACTGACGTGCAAATATATCTTACAACGTTCATAATCACCCAGTTTGACTGTAACTAAATCTCATCATCATCATCATCATCATTTCAGCCGAAAAACGTCGGCTGCTGGACATAGGCCTCCCCCAAGTCATCGGATTTTCGCGACCCTCACCAAGTCGACGGTCTACCATGTAACTAAATCTACGCCGCAATTTTTGCGAACGATCTTCATGATGCCTTATTTATACCCAAAATGCTAACTAACGACCGATTCTATCTTGACAGCTCTCTCATTCATCAAACTCATTAGATGTTTGCTAAAACCTCTTCTTAAGATAACATCTCCGATCATATCAACGCGACATGTGAATATCACTTGCTTATTTTTAACCGACTTTCAAAAAAGGAGGAGGTTCTATGTTCGTGTGTATGTATTTTTTTTTTTTTTTTTTTTTATGTATGTTACCTGATTTCTATCCCATTTGTGGACCGATTCTCAAAATTCTTTTTTTATTTGAAAGAGTATACTCCTGAGGTGGTCCCATTTTAATTTGGTGAAGATCTGGTGCTGATCTTCGGAGATATACAACGGAACTCTTCAAAAATAGACGGCAAATCTGTCGTGATTGCTGGAACATCATGACGTATCATTACGCCTGTGTGCTCTGAGGGGTACGCAGGTGGGTACAATATACCTAGATTTCGTCAGTTAGGTATGTTAATTTTAATTTATTAGGGATTAGTGGAAAACCCTATTATCATGACATGTTTTGTTAACAATTAAGTAACAATATAAAATAAATTCTTGGCAAATATTTTTATGGTAACAACTAAAAATGGAAAAATAAAAAACTTTTTTGCAAAAAATAAAACCGACTTCAAAAAAAAACACTAAACGGTGTAAAATAACTCTAAATTCGGAAGTCGGTGGCCCATCATGAGTAAAACAAACCCACCAAAGCCACAGACTTCCGAATTTAGAGTTATTTTACACCGTTTAGTGTTTTTTTTTTAAGTCGGTTTTATTTTTTGCAAAAAAGTTTTTTTAAACATCTTGTAGGCAGGCATACGAGGGTCCGAAGCTAACTCGCAAAGGCCCATTTGATGCTTTTAATTAATTGAACCACAAGTCCACAACCGACGACTTTACCCGTGTGCTCTAAAGGGCAAATCATGGTTGGTGCAGAAGTATTGCAAGCTGGGCATGTAAATATTAAGGAAATTGGCACCACAGACTTTTACTTTTTTATATCTTTTTACTTATTTATTTGTATTTTACATTTGAGAAACACCAACGATTACCGTAGCTTTAAAAACTAATCAGAAGACAAAAGTTAATCAGCGCAAGAGTGATTTTTGACATAGGTACTTTATACGTATCTATTAAATACATACCGTAAAGTGATTGAAGTATAGTATCGCACGATAAAATTGTTGTATTTGTAAGTACTCAACGATTAAAAAACACAAGGAATTCATATAATAGCTATGTGAAAGTACAGTTATCAGACGATAAGGAGGTCTAATCTTTGCATTACATGTCATATCAACCAGATATGGAGTTTGAATTCTGGAATAATCAATAGACAACTTCATATAAAAAAATACAAACTGATATTCAAATTTTGTCAAATCAAAAGGCAACCAATAATGTTACTCACCTTTGGGACAAACAGACAATACCTACATAGGTACGCAAATAATGATAAAATGTGTGAATGTGCTGTGTTTAATATTCATTACGAATCTATGTACTTTAAACAGGCAATGACCTCCAAAATACATATTATACCACAAAGGTTAACCACGGTAATCTATTCAGGTGACATTAATCTAATAAATAAGAACTTAATACAAGTGACTCACCACAACTGTTTATGGAACTATGTTTTTTCAGGCACTGATCTAATATAACCTTTATTTCATGCAATAAAGACATTATACATATAAAGACATTCAAACTAGGATAATTATATATGTTTACTATTCGAAGTATATTTTTATTTTTCCGTTATAAACGAAGTAATCTACATGTTTTTACACTTTATTTCTACTACTACACATACATATACGTAACCAGGTGAACCAGACTGAGTGAATGCCCACTTGTTTAAAGATAAGATTGTAGGTATCGGATCACCACCAAACATCAAGAAACAAGTCGAATAACTAGTCAATAATATCATAAAACAAACCTAAACGCACTAATTCGAGATTTGAAACTTATACAAGGAAGGCCAATAGAGTTAATATGACAGTGAATACCATGAAACAGGTTGACCGAAAGTGAGAGACTCAGTAGAGGACAAATAGCGGTCATTTCGCTCGTGTGCGTTGCCATCACGACGATCACACAGCCACGCGGAGTGCGGACGCGTTCCATGAAACAATGAACACAGTGAAACTGACGAAAGACTCGTCGCTCGACCTTATCACTATACAAACAATACTCGATTAGCGACTCCGACAATCTTGCGATCGACGAAAGTGGACTGAATAGAGCGACCCTATCTAGAAATATTTTTATCACATTACGATTACGCATATCATTAGTGTTCGAACAGATATGTTACTTTCATTACATACTATAGACTGTTGGCGATAAGCCAGAATAAATAGATGCATTAGGATTTTTATTGATAGAGGATTTATCAAATACAATTTGAGATTTGAATAGTTTCCAAAACCCTGGATCAATCAGAATAAGTTACGAAAGCATAACGAAGACATCTATGTTACTAGATAAGTTCGTAGGGACATATAGGGACTAAATGGACACTGAATATGACGAAGGGAAATTTGTACCCGCAAAGTTAATTGGTGCCAAAAAAGGGAAAGTTTAGGTCACAGTTTTGTGTATGTATGGATATTCACAAACAAAACCGCAAATTCAGTCACGATGATGACGGCGACACTGACAATGATGAGGAAAAAAAATCCAATGCTAAATGCCAAAACTTATTCTAAATGTTATTCATTAGTTCTACGGATAGCAACCGGGTCTTGAAATAGCCAATGTCGTGAATGAGCGTAAAAAATGTAGAAAAATGTAATTAAAGAGGCGGGAACATCCTATTCCACGATATTTAAATCGTGACTTTCACTTTGTGTACTAAAATAGTACGCGGACACATCCAGACGTCACGTCACAGAGGCATATAAATAGGTATAGTGATCACGCGCTTGGCACTACTCAATATACATATATTGCCTTGCTATGCCCCTCACTCATCATCAGACCATTGCAGATTATGTCGACTATTTGTAAACAAATAAGGCGCTGCCCCTTGTTTCGTGAAACTTGGCAAGAGAGTGCTCCACCTACTAGGTTTGTTTCTGTCTGAGCACCCACGATTGTTGCTTCTCTGTCAGTACACGGCCTTGCCCCGTCCTTGGACTGACACTTGAACAGACAATTAAACTAGTTTTGTAATTAGATAATCTTTTTAGTTCGGTATGTAGGAGAGTAAGAACTGTATTAAAAAGTGTCATTTCATTAAATGAAATAATTGAAAAAATATTTGTCAAATACAAATATATTTGTAGTACCTATATATAAATGTAAATGATATTTTAATAACCAAATACAAGCCCAACACCAAATTTTCAAATGAATTGCAACATGTGGGAATCGAGTTGCCAGTTCATCCCTAGGCATAACGGTACTGTATAACTACGGCTTTATTATTATTCAAACCACCGGGAGCGAGATGGAAATTAGTTTATAAGCGCGACAAGCTATTACAGTGATCGTTACTGAACACCGCAATGATTCTATCAACGCAGCGGTAATAGTAGTGTAGGGAGCCGAAGAAAATCGCTTGACAGATTAAAGGGCTGTGTATAAGGAGATTTATACTTTATTACCTTATTCTAAGGTAGACGACTCGGATGTAAGGGATTTTAATAGCTCAGACTAAGTATATCTCGTAGACAAGATTGCAGGCATATTAAAAGTACCAGCGAAAGCAAATTAGCTACTATAAATGAAGGAGGAGAATCCATGTCACAGTCAATGAAAGAGAGGTTCTAATTATAATTCTTAATTAAAACACGCAGGAGGAGTAGCCGTTATAACTCGTTCTGACGATCAACGCCATAGTAGGGTAAGCTGTTTACATTAACGATATCCATGTTCATAGTTAATTTACAATGTTCAACAGTGTAGCAGTGCGGCGCAATGGAGCAACTGCGCTCGATTGTCAGTCCACGACCGGTTCTGAAGAAAATTCAATGCGCTTTCACAAACACGACATTTCATTATAGGTTTCCCATAAAGAATTTCATAAGATTCAAACCTACATTCCATGACCATTTACGACGATCTCGACTTGATTTGCTAAAAAAAAATTATGTTTTATTCGTATAAGTTTCTGTGATTGCATTCTCAGGGAGCTATAACATGGATGGTCAGGGAGTAACGAGTTTACTTGGCAATTCCGAACCGTTGCGACGGACTTGTTTAAATATTTGAGTGAGTGAAGTGGCCATCGTGCGATCAATTATGAATACATTGAGCACGCCCCATCGCGTCGCCTTTCTATTGTGTTTGTAAACATCAATTGGTATTCAGTCGCTAACAACCAAATAAGCTTCTCATTTTTCAAATCAATGTTTCCATTGTGATGACTTGACAGTTGTTGTTCTAATAATAGTAAATTATTATTGGGTCGTCAATATATCTGTCCTAGCTATATCCGATATCCGATTTTCAAGTGATTTTTTTAGTTTCGGAATATTGCATTACGCATCCAAGGTGAATGAAAGAGACACACAGAGCCATAATTAAATGTCAACTAACTAATAAATCCTTAAGTATGTTTCAATGTCTTGCTAACTATAGCTAGGTACACTTCAATGCTTTTCATATTTAGCTCGGACATAAGTTTGTATATATCAGGAATTGGGTTTTGGTGTAGATACGTATGTCCGAATCACTTTTTATGTGATTTCTTTTCTAAATATGTATGTTCCGTGCCAGTTCAATGTTTACAAAACTTCTTTACTTACATTTGATCATCGCTCGTATAAATTCTTTGACGTACTAAATCTGTGCGAATTTAACGTTAATTTCAGATTTTATGGTTGATTTCCGAGAGAATTTGCGTCAAGTAATCGTCATGGCTTGTTATAATGTACGCTGATGTAAGGCATAAACTTGTCCTGTTATCTTGAGGAGCCGGCGCCCTTGACTGCCGCTTGCCTTCCAAGGAGTGCGCAATAAGAGAAAGTAGTAATATAGTTATTAACTATGTTAGCGCAAATATATTTGTGATCTATTGTATGTCTGGGTTTATTTCATTATCGTCGTGTTCTATTGCTACTTAGGTAAAAATATCATTATCCACCGGGTTGGCTGTCAGTCTTACTGGGTGCTGAATACAAGTTTATCTCGTGCAAGGATAGATATCTAACTTCTTCAGCAGGCTCAAGTATTATTAAGTCTTTAACCATCTTACAACGCTCAGAGATCTACAAAATAAATGACAGTTGGTACTAACGTCTTATTTTGCTTTTCTTGGCATGGAAGGGTCACGGTATGTAATAGATGGTCACCCATCTACGGATCGTGGCCTTACCATAAAGATCGGCACGTGTGACTGTAATTACTTAGTTAAAACACAAAACTTCACTAAAAAGCATGTCGCATAAAATTGTGTTTATATTTTAAGTCTGACTTTATGTTTCTTTAAAGTGATACACATAAATTCTGTGGCCCTAGTGAAAAGGGGTATAAGTCCAATTTTGTCGAAAATGAGTCAAGTGTACCAAAGTGATCTGAAAAAAATGCTCTATCGTTTGGTGAAGACAGATCTAACCTATCTATAAAAATAAGAAAGTTACTTTGTGTAAAAGGGTCCAACTGACACCAAAAAAAACTGTAAAAGTCGGTTTTCTGATCACTTTGGCACACTTAACTCATTTTCGACAAAATTGGACTTATACCCCTTTTCACTAGGGCCACAGAATTGAGGGTCACTTTTCATCAAAATTAAACAATGTGCTCTAATTTACGCAATTGTTGCAGATTAATTAATTACAGTTGTATTTGTTTACAAACATTGTGTTGTCGTTGTTTTACTTATGAAGTTGTGCATTATATCGGCCTATCTTTAATACGATAAATTGATAAAAAAAATCAGCGACATCAAATTTTACGTTGTGCACACTGCACATATTAAAAAAAATGATAGGCAGGTTTATAAAGTCTGCGTCATAATTGGCGAAAACAAACTGATAGAAATTACTGGCCTTAACTTAAAAGTGTTTATTTTGAACGAAAATAAAATAAAATTGTGTTTCATGTCATGTCAATTATTTCGAATTAACGTAAGCCGTAAATTTTATTAATAAGAGATACCTACATACCGTCGAAAAATATAAATCAATAATAATCTTCTATTATTTCAAACTGTCTTCTTTTATTGAGCGCTATGTACCTATAGAAAGGAATACAAAAAGCAGACACTTAAAATACAATGTAATCTACTTGTTATTATTTAATGTCAGAACACTCTAGCCCTCGATTTCTAGTAAAACATGATCTCTGCATCACAAGTAAAGAGCAATCTAATTGACGCTATTGGCTATTGAAAATGAATTTAACTAATCACAGTAATTTACGTGCGTTGCATCATGAAAATACCAGAAAGTTTGATGAAAATTCATCACTGACAATAATAATAATTGTGTAACAAGTGGAAACAATGATAATGAATTCAATAGGACACGACTTTGTTGACTGAGATTTACATATTTTATATTGTGTATTTATTTACTTACTAAAGAAGCAATAAAGAAAGAAGAAAAAAAGAAACGAAAGAAAAAGAAAAAAGAAGGAAAGAAAAAAGAAAAGAAAGAAGTAATATTTGTTTGTTTGAAAGTTTGTAAATAGGAGGAGGTAAACTCCGTAACACCTCCGTAAAAGAATCTTTCATTAATAGAAAGCCACATACTAACAAGCGCTTCAGGCTATGTTTTATAGTATAGTAGGCCTGCATGCGGACATAGTCGCGGGAATAAGCTAATGTATAATAGAGGTATATTAAGACATGCTGTTACGGTTTTGTTGTTAGTTGAAGGTGAACATTATTCGGGCCTCTGTCACTGGCATTAAATCAACCGACGGCACCAAGAATCTAGATACGATTTTTCCTATTTTTGATACAAAAATGTCCAAGAGACACGGTAGACGTTTAGATTCCATCACTATTTCGAGCGAGGTGAATGACCGCTTAGACATCGCTACTTCAAAGTTATTTATGTGACATTTAAATGCAAACGTTGAACGTAAAAACAATAATGTTAACATTGAACTAATTCAGGGACATTTGTTCATAAAACGTAGCTATCTATTTAGATAGTAGTCATTATAGTCGGGTCCACATATAAAACGGATTCTTGTGGAAAGTTTCCATTAATTTTAAATATTGCATAAGAAAATTGCAATATCTGCTTGGTATACTTTTAGAAAACTTAAGTAAAGTGGCCAGTAAAGCCATCAAATTGTAGTAAGTAAACTACAACAATTTATTTCAAACTGCGACATAATGAATCGGTCATATTATAACTATATTGAAATTGTCACCATCGTCTTTCCTTGTCTTAATTAGCATCTTGGATTTAGTCCCAAATTCTTGTATAAATCTTATTGTCAGTTGATATAAAGTGATGTCATTGGGCATCGGTGCCATGAAACGTAGGTATACTATACATATATGTATGTGCTTAACCTTAGCGATAATTGTAAATATTCGACCTTTCTTCGATTAATTTGCATCTTTACTCAAGAACACTGAACACTGTGCATATGTACCCATGAATGCACCCCGACTTGATTTGAGACAACGACTGCATATTTAAGTTGAAACTAGTCATTGGCAATTGGCTCGCTCCCTTTTACATGAGACTTTAACATAACTGGTGAAATGTGGGTGAACTACAAGTACAAGCCTGCCTAAGCCTATGTAGGATATTAAAGGCGTGTTATTATTATTTTTTTTTTCTTCTTTGGCAACTGAGCCGATGTCGACTATTCTGCCAGCGTCACGTATTGACGCAGGCGTGTTATTATGTTGTGTTATGATTGCTAGTTTATAAAGTCGTTATTGACAGCTAACCTATCAGTATTTGTTGTGACATTATCAATTAAAAGATAATAATCAATACACGCGGATATAAGTTAACATCTGATAAACTTTCACCCGGTTTTCGAAACGAAACGATTGACGTATCACAAATTAAGCGTAAGTTAAACGATGTGATAGGATTTTAATAACTCATTCACGCTATTGATAAATTTAACATTGTTGTTAGTGTCGGATCGGGAAGCCCTTAAAATTAATAAATTATTATTCAATGTATCACTGATAGATAAAAGCACGCGATCAACATTCCGCTAAAATTGTACGTTCACGCAAAGTTAGAAGACAACATGCGTGCCGCGTGTTTGACAATAGTAGTGATATTATAACTGCAATCATAACATATCAGTATATGACCTGTCGCCTTGCTCTGTGATATGTGATAGATAAGAACATACACAACAACACTGCAAAAGTACGAAGTTCATCCCTCTTGAAAAGAAACATAAATATTTGCAAATACCACCTATTTTGGAAGATATAAGAATTTGATCATGTCTTGTCAGTTATCACAAAATCTGTTGAGAATTAAAACAATCCTAAAAAAGCGATTTCAACGCCATCAAAATCTACATAGGTATAGGTACCCTTAATTTATCTTTTTGAACAAAAATGACGCCTTAGGTATGCTAAATGAAAATCTTAAGAGACAAAACTTATTGACCTTACCGTGTGAACGGGCATTATTGTCGTGAATAATATAGATATAAAGTCATGTGTAAACCAGCGTGCTTTTATGATGATCGAGATACATGCCTGCATCGATCGTAACATCTGACCTGGTACCGAACTGTGGACCATCTTACTGATAAACAGGCACAAACGCCACGCCTCGAGTCGTGAGTATAGTGACATAAGGACGGAAAATGGCATCATTAATTAATTTATACACTACTATATGTGTTCCGCGGTTTCTCCTTAGAACCCTCATATAACGATACTAATAGACCTTCCTCAAGATTTGTATTATCAGATGCAAAAAGATTTATTTAAATTCGTCGTTTTGGTTGTACTAGAAATTAGGGAGTTCAAACAAAGTCTTGATTATATTAAGTAGAACACATAATAAGTAAGCTAAATTAGCATTTGTGTTAAATAGTTGGTCTAAAGTAGACACATTGTTAACTACAGGACAAGTAGCCTTCATTTAATTCATTTAAATCCAAGTGAGTGTTACAATGTCAATTATAATAAAATCTATGAGTATGTATGCATCTGTGCTCATCAGGTTATTTTTATCACTCACCGTCTGTCTAATTGTTAGGTATTCGTTACGGTTCTCATAAATATCTTCGGGGATTTCCAAGAATCTACGAGAGGGTATCTTTCGTGTCCTCAGATAAGTTCATCTGGACTTACTACGTGCAAGATAGGGCTCGGCTTGCACAACATTATGACCACAAAAATGATATAGATGACACCTTGAAGATTATTTATAGTTAGCAGCGGTGATAAGAAGCTGGTTGTCTTTTAGACAGAAGGATTTATAATTTTTTTTTGCATATTTCAATATTGCTAAAACAAATCGATATTTATGCAACTTTTAATCTTATTGGGGTTATTTTGTGATAAAAAGCAGTAAAAGTTACTCAGTCTGTGGCGTGACATCACCCAATAATTGATAACAAATGAGGCCGTTCCCTACTTTAGTTTTTAGTAGCAGATAATTAAGTAAGCGCTTACTGCAACATTCTTGCGATCTTCATCTTCAGACCTAACAGGTAAGTGCGATGATAGCTCTTAGTATTTAAGTATCATTTTGGCTTGCATCCTGTTCTACTAGGAGCGATGCAACCCCAGGAGTTGTTCTTCAATATGATTACATGTTCAGCCGCCATAACTCGACCGGTAACGTCCGCCCCGTCGTTACCCGTCGTCTACATAATAACCGCACATAAGTCAGCCTGAGGAACACCTAATAATTTACAGCGTGATCCTGAAACTGGATATACTGGCAACTACTGAGGTGGTTTGCATACAAAATTGCGGTAAATAGCGCCCACTGCTGCGATATATTAGCAATTCAACATGGATGCGCTTGCACAGCCGCTCCTTGTTGCATCGCTATGCGTTAACGCAGCTAGCAACGCGATAAAAATTTTAGACAGTTATTCGGTGAATTCACTTATCATATAAAGTGTTTTAAATAAAGACTGAAAATAAAATAAATTTGACATCACTAGTAAACATTATTCTGTTAACAACAAAGATATGACCCTTATCTATATGCTCGATACATATCAAAACATTCAAAAAGATCTCAGATGTGTCACTTTATTTATTTTTAATTAAATCACCATCACTTATCGTTATTTTTACTAATAATTGCAATACCAGACTAATTTATTGAAACAATATTGAGACATCGTTATAATTAAGTGACCCAGAGCGCGAGAGGTCAAAGGCTAATGACAACACACAGTTGACAAATCTGATAAACGTTAATTTGGTTAGGTAGGTACCTTGTTCATCAACACAGGGATCTGGTGTTCCACGGACATCTCCAGCTTCGGAGAACTCATGGAGCTTCTCTTCTTCGGTAAACACGGGCTCATTAATAACACCTTAAAGTCTCGTCCTGTTCCACTTAGTTACAATTTATTTATTTACATATACATTCATAATTAATGAAGACACTAAAGATAACTGTCACTCGATGCCGGCGTGTTATTCACGATATATTATGCGTTTAATTTTAAGGAAACTTTTTTTTATTTTTATTTATTTATTTTTCATTTATTTGATTATTTGTTTCCGTTTGTAAAAGTTTGAGGGTAGATTAAAAAAATATTGAGAGTACGTGTCGTGCGCAGCCACCCGGCGCTTGCGCTTGGTGCGAATGAGCGGCGCGAGGTGCGCGGCCGGGCCGATGCGCGCCGCCCGCGCTTCACTAGACAAAACCTATTTGAGATATTTAACCTATGCATCAATGTACCGCATCGTTAACGTTGTTTATGTACATAAACGTCAATAATCCACCGGACCTTAATGATAAAGTATCGGTTACAGGGATTTCGAGCAACTTGTAATATATTTATATCTACTGTCACGCCGGCAGCGCGTGCGCATCACGTATCGAGAGTGTGATTCGGTGTTGGCGCCCTCGACAGTCGGCACCTCGGCGATCGTAAGAATGCCTGGTACCGACGACGCCGTGTTAACACAAACATTAAGACATATTGTGTTATGTAATCAAAACAAAAGCATTATCTCGTCAAGTTTACCGGTAATTACTGTTTTACTTACTGTTTAACTTAATTATGTACAGACGCCAGCACATCAAGTTACCCCAATGTGTCAAATTTTCCCAATTGAATATGAACCTTATTCTGTTTGACATAAAGTTGAAAAACGATCAAAGAAATTTGACACATTGGGGTAACTTGACGTGCTGGCGTCTGTACATACCTACAATGAATGACACAGTCCACTTAACACATTTTTAAAATTTGAAAGAATTCTACCCCTAGTTTTTTTGTTGCGTTTAGTATATTTTTGTAGCACGATAAAACAATAACTTATCAAAACCTTGATAATTAATAAAACATTAAGTATACTCCGATCTATCACTATTTAAGAGAAGAAAACTAGTTTGTGTTTACACCAGTGTCACTAATTAATGTGATTTATTAATTCATAATATAGTTTAAGATAAACCAGACATCTTAATGACATCGGTGAAGGAAAACATCGTGAGGATACTGGCTCGCCAATCCGCGTTGATCAATGCTCATGTCTTCATTGTATGGAAAGAGGCCTTCGCTCTGCAGTGGGACAGAAAAAGGGCTAGTATAAATAGACTGTAAAAGGGTAAATATAAACATAGCATAATACCAGTATTATGGTATGCTTATATTAATACGTGAAGCGAAAACTTTGAACCCCTTTTTAAAAAAAAATGGGTCCTTGGAGGATAGTTGGATAATATGGAATAGTGTAAAGAGATGGAATGTAGAGGGCTCAAACACCAAGCGACAACTAGTTTAATTTAAAACAATACGTATGCCCATAACCTCCCTTATTTTTTTACACATGTTATTATTGTTTTCTCAACCGAATTTATCAATGTTAAAGAGCGCTTTCCGAGTAGAGAAGACGAGTTTACTTGCGGATGAGAAAGCCAATTAGGTAACGTAGTAAACAGTGTCCATCTTACTACCGTATGACAGATAACGTTCTAATTAACTTGAACTTTGATTATAATTAATTAAGATTTAGTACGGGTACCTATTTACGGTGTGCCGGATATTAGAAACAGTTGCAAACTCTGCAGTTATATCCACACGAGTCTGAGAAACGCGTGACAAATAGAAATTGTTTACCAGTTTAGAGTACCTAGTGCCTAATTAATTTGTTATCGTTAATTTGTTATTGGTTCTTCGTTAAGTAAATGAGCGACGATAAATGGTGAAAGTTGTTATATCTGCATATATTTCGAAAAAAAGCTCGCTGTTGTGTCTGCCGTGTTGATCCTTATCGTGAACATAATGGTGGGCGTTTAGCATATTATACGATCCGGTTAGCAGTGATTGCTTTAATGATATTAGTAAATGTTCATGAGAGTTTCGGTTCAGTGATTCCAATCGATGCATGCGTAAGTAAAGAGATTTTCAAGTGCACATCACTAAAGGGAATGTCTCTCCGGAACATTGACTTTGATGTTTATAGCGATAAGCTGCGGAAGTCGTTAAAAATAACACAAGTATTTATAAAAATAAATTAAATATGTAGTCCGCCTTGACTTATATGTAAGGCAAGGAGGTATGACATAGACACGATTAAATATGTCTCAAAGTGTTTATAAGTAGGTGAGGTTTCAAGTTTAAGGTTAAATATATGTTTATATTCGTTTAATATTAAAGGTTAAGAAAGCAATAAGTGCATGCACCCCTATTACTTTGGACTGAAACATGCCTAACGAAATATGGAAGTCATTTTTTGCATTGCAACCCCACCCACAGTCAAACCATTGCAACGGTTTTGTGGGACTTAGATTGTATAAGTTATAAGCACTGCTTTATCTTTTCAATTGTTTACCTTTTTTAATTTAGCATTTTCTTTTAGCATTCCACGTCAGCAATTAGCATTAATTACAGCCAGTAACATCAAGTGATACATTTAAAACCACTTCGCATCGTAAAATGTCTACTTGGGCAGGCTTCCAAACCTGTCAGTGTGACTGTGGTCTGTGGAAAGTATGGCCATTCCTAAAGTAGCCGTAACGCAACCATATTTAGGCTTTCAATCTGGTATTTTTAGCCACGGGAGCAATGCACCGAGCTTGGCCTTTGCTGATAGCTTGCAGACGTAAAATGATATATCTCTTATTTAATACAAACGTAATTGATAAGATAAGGAAATTGTAACACTTTGTATTTGGGTGATTTTAGATTTGTTATTTTTTTTTTCGCAAATTATTATCAATGACCGGTTTGTAGCTGTTAACCCGGTCTAATACTTCTTAGTCTTGTTATTATAAGTCTATGATCAAATTCATCGTTTTACCCAAATGTAAAACAAATTTCGGATTTACCTACCTACGAGATTAAACTTTTACTTATGTATCAATAAATTAGCCTGTTAATGTTTTTTTTATATAGAATATCATAATAATGTAGATAGGAATTGCTTAATTGGCTATCATAATTGCAATAAATACGTAAATAAAATAGTTATAAAAATAAAAATGATTACACTTCGAAGCTTTCGCAAGCTTTTACAACGTTCGCACGCACGAATGCAGATTTTTTTTACACAACAAAAAATCCTTTGTAACACGAGTAGTTACTACTTATAAGGGATACGCACCTACCTATACTTAATTTTTTGTTGTTGTTTATTTAGAGCCGCGCGACATTCGTCCGCTCGGTGCAGTAGTGATGGATGACACACCCCTGCTGCGCCGGCGCATCGAGCTACAAACGGCTGAGAAAGCGACGGATACCCATCACAAAAGTAAAATATTCATTGAATTTTAAGCCCACGACAAAGCTTGTTCTTATTTGCCTATAATAGAGAACGAATGAATACGATTAAGTACAGTATTTTTTTTTTATTTTCGTCTTAAATGTTCTGACATTTTCAGTTGGATATTATTTCTCATGTCATGGACCCCAAAATATGAGACAAATAATAATTACCAAATACCAATTAATTCTCTCTTCACATTAATAGGTATAAATTACAGAAAACTAGTTATAAAAGTTCCAAAATTTTGTGTGAGACATATAGTCAGTCTCTCATCTGAATATTTAACAATAATAAATAATATACATAATCAAGAGTGAAGCAATATAACGACCATAGGCAATAAAGTTCTGTGGCGCTTATGAATAAATTAAACTGTTAATATTAATACAACATTTAGAACATTCACAATTAAGCTGGTTTCTGGTCGATAAAATTGTAAGTTTAAATGTGACCTTAAAAACCAAGTTTTAAATGAATTTTGAGCGTTATCCACCTTTTTTACGATTTGTCACGTCTGGTAACGTATCCACTCTATTCAAATGGTCTACAACCTGCATCTTGACAAAAAATCTAGAAAGAGAAATAAACGACCAACCGACGGAGAGCGTAACTATCGATTTTATGATGTGATTAAATGGTTACTATCTTTTATGATTTATTATCCCGATAGTCTCAGTGCATCCCATAATTGGGTAGCCGCTGCGAGCTTTAGAATACCTTGTACGGCGCTTATTGTAATTAATAGTCTATGAAATTAGCCTCCAGTTAGGAACCTTTCTCTCTATAGTCAACCGTTCAGTCCTTAAACCCTTAAAACATTTAAAATATAATAAGAAGTAGGTAACAAAGTTTAAAGAATTTAATACTTTAACCTAAAAAAAAAAATCTTCCTTATTACTTTTAATTATTGCGGCTCGTGCCGCTTTGCCCGTTATCCTACGTGTTAATTCAGGAAATGGTCTATCTATTTGCCAATTTTCATCCAAATCTGTTAAACGGTTTCCGCGTGATTGAGTAACAAACATCCAAACAAAGAGATTTAAAATACTATGGAGAGGACATGCGAGGAAATGTCATAGAGAAACTTTGATCCTCAGTAACTTGACTTGTGACCTATCGGATAATCGGACACAACTTTTGGATGAAAATTTTGTTTGTGATGCCCCGTCTATAAAATGAATCAATCTATGAATGTCTATGAATGTCATTGCATACAAAAAACATCCCCAAAAAATTTCACATTTATAATATCAGTAGCATAAAGAACAATAGGTACAAATGATGTTGGTTCTCCCTTCCTTAATAGTAAAATAAATGTACGTAAAATTTAGTCGTCAATCTAAGTACTAAACTTTAGGATCGCATGCTTGCATATTATAGTGTCTCAATCAAATCAAACGAAACTGTAAAACATGCAGACAATTCTATGGAATTCTATATGAATGTTTGTGAGAAAAAACATACGGATGCAATACTGTCTATCTAGTATTGCTTCTTGAAGCAATAAGAATGGAATTTGGAGGCATCATTCATTTTGTTTTTCACAAAAGCGTGATCAATGGCTTTTCTTGGCTGTGGCGAAGCAAGCTGATCCAACAATGTGGTATTAATTTGCATCATGTTATATGTTATGCTAATAAAATAATAAAACATATTTACGAAACATTTTATATCGGGATTGCAACCTAGTTCAGAAATACACAGTGAAATTGTTGCAAAATTCCAGAAAGTACCAATACTTATTATATAAATGGAAATACGTTAGTGTAAGAAACTGCGCAATGGGCGTTTATATTTGATTTAGGAACTCAATCGTTCTCAGCTTAAATGGATATGTACGTACAACAAACATTTATAGTTCAAATAGGCACTAAGTTGTCACTATCAAGACAGCTGACATTAGAATTCATCGTAAATACAACAACGATATAAATTCCCTGTGGGCTGTTCGCCCTGAGCTTGCAATCTGTGCTGAAAGCTGATACAAGTTTCCCATAGTGCGCCCAATGAATTTAGTTGTCATGGTGCCGACAAAGAGCGACCTACGCTTGCGGTAACCGCGACCGAGCCGATACTGTATCGGCGAACTGTGATAAACGTGAAATGAAGCCAGGTGCCGCTAGCTCAACATATCTACCGCGCGTCTAACCCTGACAGATTCTGATACGAGAACCAAGAACGTATATTTACTATCTGCAAGCTGAGCCAGGTACAAGACAAGTTACAAGTGCAAGATACGCGGCCATGAAAACTGCTGAGAAAATTACGAAATAAAATAAACTTTTACTAGACCATTCTCCTAAGAAAGTTTAAATCTTTTTAGATATGTTTATGTATTCAATGTATACAGGGTGGCAGGGACTGAGATCTACGCACAACTTTATAACATAAGTTCACTTTTTACTCTTGGGTTTTTTTTAATTCTATACCATTTTACAAATTCTATTTCTATTATTGTCATCGATAAGGCGACAATAGAAAGAAAATGGCGTATATGGAATCAGCTGTTTGAAGTGTTAACGAGTAGAATTTGTAATATGGCTGAAAATGAAATACACTTAACAGTTGACAAACAGCTGATTCCATATACGCCATTTCTTTCTAAGGTACCTAACACTATATACTAATAGGTCTATTATATGTATATACTGTCTGGACTTAAAGTAGACCTGGAAAATTAAGTATATGTATATGCGAAAGTTTAAAATTATGTATTTTGTACTTTTCGAAATCAATGTATTTCAGTAAGGTAGTTAGGTTCGGTAGTTAGGTTAGCTTTAGAATAGGTATGGTAAGTTAGGTTAGGTTATATGTAGATGTTGCTATCCTAATTCTGTCTTACACAAAGTGTTTAAATAAGAGCACATGAGAGATTCGTTAACTAAAATGATTTAATTAAGTCTAAAGGAAATAATTCACAACTTTAGTGGGAAATTGCATTGCTTTGGAAGAAAAACAAGATTTTGATGATAAGCTCTATATCCATAATTCTATACGGAAACTACACATTAAAATTTAATATAAATGTAACGGAAATTTACTAACATAGTTCGTCGCATACCATCGCCTAATCATTTACCTCTACATAATGATAATACACGTGGTACATTAGCAATGAACTCTAGATAATAACTACATGAACGTGTACAATAAATAAATAATTAAGTTTCACGTCTAATTAATTATTTGCGCAGGTACCTATACGTAACCGGATAAACATAATTATGACGATCTGAAGATAGTGATGGGAACATTATTGTACAACTACTAACTGTGTCTGAGTAGATGTTCTGATACTGGTGTTATGTTAATTATGAGGCTTTAAAGTGCCAATATTCTGCATAATTGGAATAAATGTTATTTTTGTTTTTTTCTTTTATTTACGTGTTGATTCTGGTCCTGAGTTACAATAAATATATAACAGTCAACGTCAGTATGTGTAAAAACCTCTGCAAGATCGATCGAAATAATGTTAGAACTACTCAACGAAGTCATAATGGTACCTACAATACAACCTTATTTTTAGTACGGACGAACCCTAAAAACACGTTCGTCCAATAGGTACTAGGTAAAAGTTGTTTATAATCATAAATACAACAACGACTTTCCAATTTAGGTATAAGTTATCTACTAAAATTAAAAATGAACCTAAGCCTAGGACAAAGAACTGGTGTTACCTAAATCTTCACCAATAAGGAAACTACGGATTCATATTAGGTAAGGGTACTTAACCTTATCCAGCCAATAGATATGCAAATACAAGACTGAATTACGAACACAGAACACAGCCAATCAAGATAGCATATTACAAGACAATGCTACTAAAGTGTGAATTCCTTAACTGCCTACAGGATTTGTTTCTGAATTGTAAAGAGGTACTTGGTGTTAGGGTGTTAGACTATCGATAGCGTAAGATATCTAGTTTATGCAACGCTAATGGAAGTTTAGGACCAATTAGACTAAAGATCTAGTGAGGGTTGGAACTTAGTAAGGCTGCTGGAAGACGGCAGCATAGAATCCGTAACGAACGGTTAGGTCTTTCCAAACATCTTCATAACGATGGAGATGCTTGGACAGACCTATGGGTACATATGGTATAAGGTTATCCAAAATATCGTTTATCGATTTCAGTCTTCAGCCCACTTAAACTTACCCATTTATGCACCTAGTCATACCAAAAACATTAACTTAATACGCCTACAATTGTGGGAAAAAAAATATTTAAAATAATGAAGCCATTTTGTCATTTCTTTTGTGTTATAATTTTGCTATGAACCTTTCTTCCAATTTTTTGGTTGCGACTGCTTCTTAGACGATGCATAAATATAGCTTGTACAAAGATCTTCTTTTAATTGACACTTCGTGTGACCCAAAGACAAACTTTTACCTTGGACAAAGTATAAGCATTGCCATACAACGACGCAATGCCATCAGTCGTTTAGGTACACTTCCAGGGGACAGCGATGCGGCAAAGTTTTTTGACACATAGTTTAGAAGTGACTGACTTCTAAACTTTTCATTAGTGTTTTTCTAGCTTATACATATTATTCATACATGTAGTTAATTATTTCTTTTAATAAAGATGTAACATTTTATACATATCATATAAGGCTCTCTTTAAGAAAACGTTTCTTTTTAGCTGTTACACTACAGTTGCTGTAAACCCTAAGCCGCACAAGCCGTTCAGCGTCTGTCGTTGTGCGGAATGCGTGCGGGAACCGGTCGCCTGCGCACGCAATGCACCCCAACACTCTTTCATACAGCCAGACTGTGACTAGGCTCAGGAATGTCCGACTAAGAGTACTATTATAGAACAGTATTCTAGGATCTGTTGGTCCTTCAGTGAATGTATCTGTGTGTTATAAGCGAATGCATGTTTTGATGGAGAAGTCAAAAGTCATTTATTTCTATACAATATATCGATACATTCAGGCTCAAAGGCTCGTAACCGCCATTTTGACCAAAATGAGATTTTAATGCAGTCATACTTCGTTTTTTGTCCCCTTTGGATTGGTAAATTTAAAATTTCGATATCCGAAAAATAGTCGTGGATCATTATTGGATCACTAAATATTGATTTTCTTTAAATTTTATTTTATGATGTTCTTAAATCTCAAAATCTAACACATTATGTCCTTTGGTTTTTTTTTTAGCTATAAGCACACAAAAGTTATGCCTGAAAACTATTTTGGTTTTCTGTTTTATGGCTTTCCTGAAAAGTCGCGTTTTGGTGGATACGCCCTTTGAGCCTAAAGATATCTATTTATTGTATAGGAAATTTGAAAAATAAAACCATTAAAAACACGTCAAAGACGATAAAAAATGGATAAATTCAAGTTTAAATACTTTATTAATAAATAAAAGGAAGGAACATGTGCATAGAAGTAGTTAGTAATACCAATAAGAACTCGCAACAAATCAGGAAAATCGATGAGTTATCTGGCTTTGAGTGTGCGCAGATGAAGACTGGATATTCCCAAGAAAAATTAGAACATATAATTATTTTCATACGGCGATAATATTGCAGGAAACTAAAGCGATCATGTGGTATGACGCAACACCATGAAAGTCAAAAGCATATTTATAGGATGTGAGATGCAAAGTGGAACGACTAGCCTGATATAATAAGTAAAAGTATGAAACCTACGATTGATTATGTTAAGTATCGGTTAAAACTCATAAATTATGCTGATATGGTTGACTTCATGAACTTTCGTATACTTTTATAATAAATAACCCAGTTATCTTGCGTTGCAATTCGCAGTTGCACATGGAAAATTTACCTTTGCGTATTTATCATACGTATATTTTTTGTCCTAGAATCAACACAGTGCAATGCTTGTTGCGTTGATATAAGAAAACAGCAAGCGATTTATTCATCTCAGTAGGTATCTTGTACAAAATCTCAAAAGAGAAACTTGCAGTTCTAATTGAAAACTACATTTAGATACATACGCCAGCAAATTCAACTAACTACCCCAAATTGTCAAGTTCTCCCAATTGAACATGAACCTTTTGCAGTTCGTATTATAGTTGAAAAACAATAAAATAATTAACACATTGGATAAACAGAATCAAATAACGTGGAAATGCCGCCAGTCTTTTGGGCAATTTTTCCGTTGAGAGCGATGTGGAGGAATTTTTTGATGCCATTTCATTCTTTTACTTTTGCTTTTTTTTCGTGCTTTTACATAATAGTCATAACTTGTATAAGATCCAATTTCGCCAAATTAAACAGAAATTTATGAGTATTACTAATTCTCTTTCCGAAAAGCTGCGATTATTCAGTCATGTGAAATCCTTAATTGATTTCTACGACAGCAAAATGTCTAAAATTTTTAGGATGACATATCTTAAGTACCTAAACGATGACGGACAAGAGTATCAGTAGCAAAGTATATTTTCATCCTCTGGTTATCGAAGAATACCTATTCAGTATTTATTTTTAGGAGCATACCGTCGCGCCCTGCCTACGCTTTTGGCGTAGCTTGCTATGTAATTGAACGTCATTTATTCAGCACGTTCATTTTACTTGACGACTGTTTATGTCCATTCGAAGAACCCAACAATTTTCCTTAAGTACTGTGCTAAAAGGTTTTTAGTCTGAAATTCCTTAAATTCTTGGCCAGAAACATGATTTGAACTATCCATGTCTAATTGTTTTACACGTGCTCTGGATACGTTACCTAAAACACAATTGAGTAATTATCAATGAGATCACGATCATTATGATAAATTAATAAAACTTAATGCAAAAAAATAAATAAAAAAAAGGTACAAAGACGGATTGCTTAAGGTATTTACTCTGGTGATGCTGAGATAGTACAAGTTCAAACAATAACATAACAGAAAAAATAAGTGATATTAAGATAACAGTATACCTACTACTATTTAATCTTCATCCAGGCACAACAGTTTTTGGAATCTCATCGTGACTAAACAACTATTGCTCAAGATAGGATTGAAGTCCGAATTGGTCAACCTTCTTGATTACCACAAAAAGCGCTCTTATAGGTACAGATTAACTAAACGTAGCGGCTCCGTTAGCAAGACCACAAGCACACAAATAAATGTTAATACCTCGTACCAAAATATTCAGACAAGCCACCAACAGGAACTTGATCTGCAAGCCTGTTGCAACGAAATTCTCTTTGCATAAATCGGTTCCGCGTCAAATATGGACTAAAGGCGGTTAGATAGGGCTGTGCCGTGTCCGGTGCAGGCACGTAGGCCAGATCTCGCAGGGTGACTTGTAGAGCACGACCCGGTAATGTATGTGCCGTACCGGTAAACGATGTCGTCCACGATTTATACCCCGCAGTGCCTCGTGAACTGTCTCACGATCCCGAAAACTGCTGGAATGTGCACCGTTAGCGGAAACAATGTGTTTTGAATTATGTTTGATGTGTTGCATTTAACGGGTCACGATTGTGTTTTGTTGACGTGGGTGCCTGTGTTGCAGTTACGTGTCGTGTCGTGGCCTCAACGCACACGATGTTTGTGAAAATTAACTGAAAGTGTCTTCGATGGTTTGTTGCATGTAATTATTGCTTACTTACTTATTGCTAGTTTCGTTCAGCATCGCGTATGGGCTCATCATTGGCTCGTCATTAGCTTGGTGCTCAGGAAAAATACGGTAACAAATGTGAAAAAAGGTGTTTATTATAACATTACGATCCGCGTGAATCTCATACTTTAACATCCCCTCCAGCCCCTCTATGTATAGACTATGACACTTACAAATAATGTGGCTTTCTAATTTTAAAAGAATTCTCAAAAATCGGTTCTGTAGCTCCAGAATTAACCCCTAAAACGTCTCAAACTCACAAAAGTTTTCCTTTTTACAATATTAAGTAAAGTAAAACAAAACGTTCCCGAAAGATGAAGTAGTGTATATATAATTCCCAGGTTATGTTTAAGTTGCTAAACAGATCAAGATCCAGCTCTAACAGCATCCTACAAGCCTTGGCTGAGAAGCATGATGCGCCAGTGCTTAGGCATTGGTTGGTGTTGCTTGTGCGGCAAACTTGATTAGTTTTAAATTTTACTAACCCTTCGTTGATAAGTTATAGTTGATAGGGTTACTAACCATTGGACCGATGTGGTCATTAAATAAAGTTCCAAAGAGGACAAAAGCCTATTGCCTATTGCTATCAACCACAGGCACAAATCCAGACTCTTGGTTATTTAAAAATCTAGATGGGAAACCCGGATATCGAACCCAAGGCTTCATGTTCAGCATTAGCGACTTGCAGCCACTAGACCAACGAGGCAATTGTATAAAAATAATTAACTTGCGTGCCTTTAATATTTATTGTTATGACTTTCCTTGTACGAATAATAGTATCAGTATACCTATTGTTTACAAATAAGTGCACAAATATATAAATATACACAAAATATTTTCATTAAGGTAATCTTACATAATATTTATTGCAAATGACACGAATAATAATACCTACATATTTTGGACGATCATTTGAACAATCTTGTATGCTATCTTCAATTTGCTCTGACTAGCAGGACTAGATATTTGCTGGCTGTAAAGATAAACGTGATTTCTAGTTGTATGGATCAATATAGAGTTCGGGAGATATGTAATACAGAAAAATCGACAAAGTGACGGATTGCAGAAACATTTACTTTGTTTTGAGCACGCCAATGTCAAGAATTCTCATCAGAGAAGAAATGTGTAGATTCTTCGGTCGACAATTGTCTACAATATCGAGAATTATGTTGTCTATAATCGGCAGAAATGTTTCTACAATCGGCAGAAATGTTTCTACAATCGACAACAACAACAATAACCCCAACAACACAACAACAACAACAACAACTTTGACAACTTACAACAACAACAACAACAACAACATCTTTCACAATTTACAACAACAACACAACAAAAACAACACCACCACCACCACCACCACCACCACTACTCACCACTTGTGACAACTTTGTCGATTCTTCTGTCCACATACCTACCCATTTCTACGCTGACCATGCTCCGCGTGCAGCAGGGTTATCGCGGATCTCCGTTGGCAGTTCATAGTGATGATCACTTGTATAGTGATCATCACTATGTCATATCAACTGTCAAACCGCTAGTTTTATTTTGGCTATCATCAGTATTTATCTAGGATGACGATATACGCTCTCGCAGAGATGTGACGAAGCGTACAGTAGCCTGTCTGATAGTCACCGCAACTTGAAGTCCAAAGTGCAATAGCAATTTTTTGTAATATCTCTGTTGCCATCAAATGCGGTTAGTCACTGGCAATGAAAGGAAGACTCCCACAGTCAGATTAATTAATCTATATAATCGTACCTACTTACTATTAAAGAGAAAAAATACAGGGTAAGTAATGTTTTGCTAACCTTAACTTTATATGTATGACTAACTCTGTAGTTGACTGAAAATGTATGCTAATTATATTTATTAAATTGAATTTATATATACCTATCGATATAATTAATTCATAAATGTATTTTACATTTTTGTTACTTATTCAGTGTTTGTGAATAAGGAGGTATAAAACTAAACTTCATACCTATACCAAACCGCATTCGTACTAGGAGTCGGTATTCAATTACTTTGAATTGAAAGATTGTCTTGTAAAGGCGAACCACAATACAAGCAATTTAAATGGACGAATAACATTGCAATCCATTCAGCAATAAATCCTGAAGCGGTACATTGATGACGACACTAATTTGTTCAATATAAAGGGTTTAAATCGGAGCGCGTTCATTGACCTCTACTTGTTTGTGAGTGGGCGGGCGGCGTGTGCGCATTTCGCGCGTGACCTTCGACGACATTCGGCGGAAAATAGAATTAGATCCTAAATTCTCCCGCTGAACGGCTGGACTAATAAATAACAAGTTTTTCTTATAATTTTCTTATGAAACATAAACATAGGATGATAGTTCTCGGATGAGGCATTTTTAGTTCGTTTCTGTCTCTGATTTAGTTTGAATAAATAATAATCTCATGACTATACAATTTATGTACTGACTGTTATCAAAGATTCTTAAGATTGAGTCATAACTTTTCGTAGGTAAATACACCGTGCTACGTCGTAGCTAGTTTCAAATTACATTGGCTACGCCATCAATTTTGTAACTTAACTTATTTTTAATTAACAAGAACCTCCTTGAACAGGAGGTTCTTGTTAATTAAAAATAAGTTAAGTAAATAAGTTACCTATTAAATCTATTGTCTTTGTCCCTTTCTTCTTAACAAGTAAAATTATCGAAACCTTCATTATAAAACAGAGTATATTTAGATCATGTAAGCAGCAGTGGCCGGAGCATCTGCCTCCAGGACGTCCAATAAACTTTGGCATGTGATCAAAAAGCGAACTAAACTCAAACGTACTGCCTTTGACATGTGGTTTACCTTAAGCCTTTACAAGTGGCGCCCCTATTAAGTGTCAAGATAAAGTGTTGCAGGGTGCACATTGTGACGCGGCTCAGCGCAGCGTGACGGAGCATCACCGTGACAAACAACGACACACTTATTCTCATACGCCTAGTACAAATTATACAACTATATCACGCAGACTCAAACTATAAGCATAGGAATTCCTCAAGAGGGACCTGAGCTCAAAATTTAAGACACTTAGGGCGAAAAATTCACATCTTCCTTACATTATTATTATTATTTAGCCCAAATTGTCCCACTGCTGGGCAAAGGCCTCCCTCCATTCCTTCCATCGGTCGCGATTCTGCGCCACCTCTTTCCAATTCTCCTCTCTCTCTCAGGAAGACGTCCTGGTTGTCCCGCCATCTCCTTCGTGGTCTGCCGCGGCCCCGTGTTACTGTAGGGCACTAATTCTACTAATTCTGGGTTTTACGAGCCCATAGCTCGTTCGGCATGCGGCAGACATGTCCTGCCCAGTCCCATTTAGGTTCAGCAGCCTTTCGTGCACAGTCGACTACCTATTTGTGTTTTGAAGCGCAGTGTGGTGTTTCGAACACGATCTGTGAGTTTGACACCCAGAATACTGCGCTCCATAGCACGTTGGCAAACCTTCAGTTTGGATTTCTTACATAATCTTCTTCTTTACATAATTATGGTTATTGACTAACCTAGTAACAGAGATTTTATGCAGCTCTTGGGCCTCCGATTTGGTTTCACATGCTGCCGAGTAAAATCTCTCAGGCATCATTTCCTCACGATGTTTTCCTTCGTCGTATAAGAAGCAAGTAATTAGGTATAATGCAATACGCATATTAATACAAATAGTCAGAGGGCGTGCGTGCGGGGTTCGAACTAAAGTCTTTATATGACTTAAATTAATAACTCAAAATTACATTCATGAGACTCAAACATAACAGGCTAAATGTGGTGCCCTACCTAATCCTTCCGGAAACATAAGCGTGCTATTTTGTATGATGTCAAACCATTGCTACATAGCCTGTACCTAGCTCCGGTTTCTGACAGCCAGTTGAACTGCTATCAGATCTCATGTTAAATGTTGTGATTACTTGACCAAGATAACGACAATCAAGCTTATAAGATGTCATGAGATTTGAAAACAGATTAAACTGAAGGCAAAGTATTTATTCAAGAAGCTGGAAGAAGGGATAAACGAAGCTTTGCTATAATCTAAATACAAAATAAAGAATTACTGAAACCTGAATGGCAAACCCTGTATTTTTAAGAACGTTCGCATTGTAACCGCACTCTTAATCTGCCAATAATACATTAATTAATTTTGACAAGATTTTGACATTGTTTGTCGCTAAGTTGAAATTGTTAAGTCTAGATTTTGAACGTTTTAATTACGGGAATTGACCTTCTGAATAGAAATGACCCACCGTTTGCTTGCCTTATCTATCTCTGATACATCGGCTATATAACTGTATTCATTTCAAAAACCCAATATCGCTTGGTTCTTATTTTCTTCTCTCTGCAATTTCAGATCCGGCCTGGCTATGGGCGCCCTGGGCAAAATATTTTCAACATACTTTTTGTTTGTTTGTTGACAGACTTAGAGCAGATTGCTGTCACAACTACAAGATTTAAGAACTTAAGTACCCGTAGGTACACGAATGCATTCTATACATTATTGTATTCACAAATATAGCTACAGCTTTTATAAAGGACTGCAGGGTTCATCACAGTACTTCAGTAGAATGTTATCAATTGGAAACAATCTACATAATTCATCAGAGCCTATGTCACAACTAAAGTTAAAACTAGTGAGGCTGCAATAACCTTCAGGATGTAACGGTTACTAATAAAAAGTCTAAACAAGCTCAGAAACTATTTAGACTTCGCCTTAGAAATGTTCGGATGGCGCGCGCTTTTTTTGAGTTGGCGGCCTGGGCAACGGCCGAAATGCCCACCCCTTTAGCCAACACTTAGTTTATCCAAGTAAATAAATTAAGAGCTCATACTAATCTGTTTTGAGTCACGCACGAATCATCCGGAACAAGCCACGCCCTCGAGAAAGTCGGACATAAGCCTTTCAGCCAATGACATCTTACAAGATACACCACGTAACACATATTCATGAAAATTCCGATCGAATATGGGGTTAGCGCCAAAAATCGCGTTTGAAAAGCCAGCCAGACGCGTCAAAAGTAACATCGTCACTCAATACATTTTTTGTCTTTGTTCTTACACACAAATATTGTACAATTTGATCACGGTTTGTTTATGGGAGAATCAATATTCTCCTAATCGCAGGTGCCGACAAAATTAGGATAAGACCGGGATTATTGCCAGACTTTTTAAAATCACTAATCAGTACAAATCGCTTCTTTGAAAAAGATTTTGTCAAAAAAACTTTTTTGCAAAAAATAAAACCGACTTCAAAAAAACACTAAACGGTGTAAAATAACTCTAAATTCGGAAGTCTGTGGCTTTGGTGGATTTGTCTTACTCATGATGGGCCACCGACTTCCGAATTTAGAGTTATTTTACACCGTTTAGTGTTTTTTTGAAGTCGGTTTTATTTTTTGCAAAAAAGTTTTTATTTTTCCATTTTTAGTTGTTACCATGAATTTATTTTATATTGTTAATTGTTAACAATACATGTCATCATAATAGGGTTTTCCACTAATCCCTAATAAATTCAAATTAACATACCTAACTGACGAAATCTAGGTATATTGTACCCACCTGCGTACCCCTCAGAGCATACAAGCGTGATGATACGTCATTATGTTGTATAAATAGTGTCCGACCGAAGGTGCAATTCTGGCCGAAGCCGAAGCCGAAGCCGATTAATCGGTATTTACCAAAACCTTCGGCCGAAGCCGAAGCCGAAGCCGAAGGTGTCATTGACCTTGAGAAATACGATAGTTACTTTGATCTCAGAATAATTATACTAGATACATATTGTGAGAGCTTTAGAGATTTAGCCCAATATCGAGCCGAGTGACCAACATAATACAAGTAGGTAATAAAATATTGTCTAAAATAAAAGTTTCAAATATACAATGTTATTTAAATATATATTTACATAAAGTACTTAATTTTAACAAAAATAGTAGAGGAGCTTGTGGCTAAATTATAACAGCCGCATGGGTCGATCGAAGGTTAAGCTACGCTTGACGAGGTCGGTCCGTGGATGGGTGACCATTTATTACATACCAAGACTCCTCCGTGCCTCGGAAAGCACGTTAAGCCGTTGGTCCCGGCTGTCATTTGTAGATCTTTGACAGTCGTTACTTGTAGTCAGAAGCCCGAAAGTCTGACAACCAGTTTAACCAAGGGGTATCATGTTACCCAGTTACTGGGTTGTGGAGGTCAGACAGGCAGTCGCTCCATGTAAAACACTGGTATTCAGCTGCATCCGGTTAAACTGGAAGCCGACCCCAACGTAGTTGGGAAAAGGCTAGGCAGATGATGACTTAATTTTAACAAAAATAATCAAATAATCAGTCAAAGTTTTTAATTATCAGACGAACACAAAACATTTCTATAAAATAATTGAGAAAATGGATATTGAAAAAGCGTTAAACTTTTTAACGCTTTTTCAATATACATTTTAGACATAAATATAATTTTTTGGAATTATTGAGAAAATTAAATACTTATAAGTAATTTCTTAGGATAATTAAGTTAAACATTTTTGGTAACAATTGGAGAAAATAAAAACTTAACAAGTTTTGGTAACAATTTGAGGCACCTTAATAATAAAAAATAAACTCACTTTTTTCGACTAGTCTTAATTAATGACTCGTTTAGTTTACTAACTGCGATTCGTTTGGTCCGGTGCGGCGGCGGCGGCGCGGCGAAACTCTGCTGCTCTGCACACTCGCTCTAGCATCGTTCATCGTTCAGTAAATTTAAAATTTTGACAACTAGCAAACCTTCGGCTTCGGCCAAACCTTCGGCAAATTTTTGGCCGAAGCCGAAGATTTGGCCGAAGGTGCTTTTTTGGCCGAAGGTGGCCGAAGCCGAAGCCGAAGCCGAAGCTTCGGTCGGACACTATGTATAAACAATAAACATCCAAGCGATTCCAGCAATCACGACAGATTTGCCGTTCATTTTTGAAGAGTTCCGTTGTATATCTCCGAAGATCAGCACCAGATCTTCACCAAATTAAAATGGGACCACCTCAGGAGTATACTCTTTCAAATAAAAAAAGAATTTTGAGAATCGGTCCACAAATGGGGGAGAAATCAGGTAACATACATAAAAAAAAAAAAAAAAAAAAAAAAAAAAAATACATACTCACGAACATAGAACCTCCTCCTTTTTTGAAAGTCGGTTAAAAAGTGATATTTAGGTTTAATAAAAATATCTATATCTAGTCAATTACCGCAATCCAGACACAATTAAATTTCTATTGTTTGCGGACACCGGTGTCCACGCGGAGCCTAATGAGTTAATATATTCAGAGTATTATCGAATTTGACATCTATCCCATATAGAGGATGGTTGCCTTCATTTAAATTGCATTTGGGATAGCTGACCCTCCGAAAAACAACAGGACATCCCGCGAAAATTACGATCGCACCTTGCCTTCACATGTCAATGTCAACTTAGTGGTATTAGTTGAAAAGTTTTTAGATGGATAGCTAGTATAAATGAAATAGCTTGCTTTTTTACCCGCGAAATAAATAGAGTAAATGTACTAGTGGCAGGTGATACTACCCAGAGTGGACTAGTTTTTTTTATACCGGGTGGAAGCGACAGCAACGCACTTTTGCAAACCTATGACTCTTGCTTTGCACATCATGTACAGTGCCTACATAATAATATAGTACATAACTGGTTATGCACTGTATTATTATGTAGGTACCTACTGTACGTACATGATCCTGACCTCGACGAAATTTGTCGTCGCTTTTTCTTTATTTCCAAGTTTTTCCTCATGTTTTGTTTAGTGTAAACCGTATAAAATCGTGATTTCTATCCAAAACAATGAGATTTTGAATAAAACTTTGTGACTTATTTACCTTTTTAGAGAAAAATCTAATTAAGTTAAAAAGAAATGATGATTTTTACGTGCTCCTTTACAGTTTTAAGCAAAAATAACAAAAACACGTAGAAATCAGGAAAAAACCGACGATAACTTTTAATGCTCTCCAGTATTTTTTTTTGGTTTAGTTGCTACAGTGAGATTTTATATAAGTAGGTATATTACAGAAGAATAGCACTGGTAAGTAGGTAGTGGTTTTGGTAATTCTATTAATTGAATAGTTTGACCTCTGAGAATGAATGCCACGCCTATTCTTATAATAATATGTAACTTCTTAGTTTGCCACCACAAGTTGGCCTTAAATCTGTAAGTGTGGTTACCGGTATCTGTCTATCTAAAGAATATACATAATGTATGTGTGTATGTATATATGATAAGTGTTTGAGCAACAACGACGTAAAAGTTAATCAAAAGGTTTTCTTATTTACTTAGTTTGAATGAAATCTTGAATTGAAAACTTTTCACGGTAGCACCTATAAGGAAGAAATATAGATTCTAGTTAATTCAATAGCTCACACTTAATGCAATTTATGATTTTCGGTAAACACTTGAGCTCTAACCGCCCGCGCCGTCATTTTCCTTCTTTAAATGTTAAGGGAAGAGAATGTATTTCATGGAATATTTCGGCTATTTCCAGATTCCGGTACTTTAACAGATTCTGAGAATTGCTGAATTATTGCATTAAATATATCTTTCATTAACATTTAAGGGAGGATAATGACGGCGGTTGATGGTTATAGTTACTACGGTCTTGGATTATACCTACTCCTTTTGCTTCGGTGAAGTTCATACAAACAGGAACGCTGGCCGGCGCCCGTCTGCGAGTACTACGCACCTGACCTTTCTGAAGAACACCTACCTACGATTGTATTACACATGATCGGTAGATCTTTCTTTGATCGGACTGGCTTGTTGGTCTAGTGGTTAGTGGCCCTGACTTCTTTGCCAGAGGCCTTGGGTAGTTGGGTTCGATTCCCATCCAATACAAATGTTTGTGGGATGATCACGATCATTTGTTGTGTGTCTGGGTGTAATTTCTCTATAATAAACGTATTTAGTACCTAATAAGAATGTTTATCAGTGTTTTCTAGTACTCATAGCACAAGCTCTGCTTATAGTTTGGGATTAGATGCCGTTGTGTGAAAGTTGTGGAATATTTATTTATTTTTTCCTAGTACAGTGACTGTACCTACCTACCAGAGTTAAATCTTACAAATATGGTAGTCAATAGCAACACTATCATGTTAGATCGTAATTAAGTGCTATCTGCATGCGCGATCAAGTAGGTACCGAGCGCTTGGAGGCACGAAGTTAAAATGTCATTACAGATAATTTGGACGTTTATGGCAATAACGAGAGCTCCCGATTCCGGACATAGCCACCCAGCCGGCTTTACGTGCCCTTATACAGCATTACAGCACCCATTCCATAGAAACTGGCGAAGTAACAAGTGAATGCGACAAGTGCACATGTTTAATAAAATCCAGTGCATTTGCATAAAACATTAATAAAATATATATTTTTGTAGAACCTTGAGACAGATATAAAGACGATTGTAATGTTTTTAATCTTCATTGAAGGCTACGATTGTTAATTTTGTTAAATTATGATAAATTCGATTTCGCGAAAAAGCAAACACAGACCGATTAGAACCGATTGGTATTCTGATAAGCGTCCAATCTATTTCTAACCCTCACTAAGTCCAACTACTATAGTTATAAATAAGGTATTCTTTACACTTTACATATTTATTTTAAAGCGATATATAAATGGAGATTACGAACAGAATACGCAACGATTTCTTGAGAAACTCAAGGAATGCGGCTGATTAAAATGCATCCTGATCCTGATACAAGTTCCATTTCACTGTATTTTACATTTCCCTGTACATTTAGGGTGGAAGGGACCTCGACGCACGTACTGATACCATTAGTTCTGTACATTGACCATCTCGGACCTCTCCTGTAAAACGTAAACGTATAAAGTTGATTTATTTCTGAGATTTTTTCTATTGTCTTTTTTCTTTAAACTGTAAAAAATTCATGATTAGTATCAAAACCAATGAGATTAAGAAAGCAGAAAATAATTCGCTTTCAATTACTTACGTTTTTTTCTGTAGTTATTTTGACTTTTAAATGGTTTACCATAAAAAAAAGATATGCCACTTCGTCCATCAAAATCATTATTGGATTAGATAGAATTTAACACGTTCCCTGTCCCTTACATCATTGTAGACTTTTACTGACCCGTTTATGAGGTCAATCTTAACAACTAAGCGCTCAAAACTCCGTCTGATAGTCAACGTAACTTGAAGTCCACTTATAGTGCAATACAATTTTTTATAAATTTGTAGTTGTCACCAAAGTTCGGTGTGCAACTGAACGCCGAACCGTGCCATGACTGGCAAAGATATGACGTATGATTACTATTAAGATACATATAATCATTCTAAAGCAGCCTTACAATATACACACATCCACACACACACTCACATACATACACTACTCATCTATAAATAAACACATTTAAACATACACACACTCGCACACACACTCTTTCACAATTTTTACATACTTTTACTAACTCTACCATTTTACTAAAAACAAAAATTGACAGCCTTATTATTTTCGTTGTCTCTTACTACGCTGTCGTCGCTATAATACATAATCTAGAGGATGAAAATGTTAAAGGGTGGAACCTGGTGCCTTGAAATACAGGCCTCGAGCCTAGCTTAGGCACCAGTCTCCTACAATATATACTTGCCAGAATTATGTATATAATACAAAATAAACTGTTTTTGTTGTCAGTATATTGTAGTGAGAAAATAAACGATTATTATTATTATTAAAGAAAAGATAGCCAAAAACCGGTCATGTGGGTGTGATTCTGATTATTAACGCGGACAAGTTAAGTTAAAAAGTTTAAGTAAGCAGAAAATTGAAAAAATAATCCTTTGAAAACTTTTAATGCTGGGGAGTATACGGAATGTACTCGGTTGTGCGTCTATGTCTCTTCCACCCTGTACAGGTATCTAGGCTGATGTAGCCAGTCCAGTATATCTGGAATTACTGGGCACAGTGTGGGCTTTCTCTTAGAATAACAAGGTGTTATCGCAAGTGGAATAACAAGGTAAATCTCATCGTGTTTTGTCTCCGAGGTCGGGTCGCCGGTCGGGTCGCCGGTCGGGTCGTGTGTGTATTCGCTAATGAGTGGGACAACCAGATAACACGAGATCATCTTTACTATATTACTTACATGTTATTTTGCACATCGTGGAGCCTACGTTTTAATGACTAATTACGATGTCTAATTAAATTTTCTCAGTTTCCTCCACTCCCTCAAGACATAGGTACAGACGTAGGTAAGTAAAGGCATAATTACTAACGTACAAGTGCATTGCATCGAAATCACTTACAGGCCTTACAATCGGTGGTATATTTGAAGGGCTTAATAGGTCGTAAACTCGTAAGTAAGTGACGTCCGATGTATTCTGGCTTTCTTCAGATTTTCGCATAAGAGGGCTACTATTAACGGCATTACAGAAAGGTGCCAAAACTCCACGACAAAAGCGAAAATATAAAGTGGTCTGGTAACTTCATCCTGTACTCCCACAGCGATTTAATATTTTTGTCGGCTTTCCCTTATTTCCAAGTTTGACCTGCCGGTCGGTTCAGTAAAAGCCACGCCATGAAAAATTCTGTGAAGTGAACTGTCATTTTAATGCCTTGCATATTAATATTGAATGCCAGCTCAATTCGCCCTCACTACGCCTACATTTTCACGCGGTGATTTGGCCAAAATCGCACTGATGATGTCCTTTTTACTTTAAAATGTACAAAGTCGTGATTCCAATCGAAACCAATGTGATTTTAAATAGAAGTGACTGATTTAGGTACTTTCTAAGGCAAAAAACTTTTTTACAAAAAAAAACAACCGACTTCTTAAAAAAACACTAACAGGTGAAAAATAATTCCAGTTTCGGAAGTCTGTGGTTGTGGTGGTCGTTCATTATTGGCATAAGAATCATTGAAATCGGTTAACAATTGCAAAAGAAGTTCTTTCTAAACATTAATCTGTACATCTCTGCCGGGCCCCTTTTAAAATAGACAGGCGTAATGTTATGTTATGGAAATACATAAACATGCACAGACATGTGACTGTAGCTATTGCGAGTAATTTGCTGTTATGCGTTGAAAAGTGCCGTCGCCTGTCTTCTTCATCAGTTTTTCTTCACCAAATGATACTTGCTAAATGTAAATGCTTGATTTGTTACCAAAAATGTAAAAATCGGTACACGTTTTCCTATATTATTTGAAGAGTTCCCTCAATTTCTCGAGGATCCCTCATTAGATCTGAGGTTTAATACTAATGGGACCAACCTGGTAGTATAGCCTATCAAATAAAAAACAGAATTTTGAAAATCGGTCCATAAATGGCGGAGTAATCGCGTAATAAACAAAAAAAAAACATACCGTCGAACCTCCTCCTTTTTTTGAAATCGGTTAAAAATCGATAATTATTTCATGACTTTACAGCTTTAAGCCAAAAATAACATCAGAAAAAAAATTGAGCTTACAGTATCAGTTTGTACGATGATATCCCTTTTACTTACCTTGTATTACCTACTGAATTATCGATCGGTCGCTAGTGGAAGCCAGCGCTTACCAGGGCCAAATAATTTGAGTGACAAAACTGGGACACTCAAATTATTTTTAAAACTTTAGAATACACGGAACAAATGTTTGTTTACGCACAGTAGCGTTCTATCTCTCTAATTAATGTTTAATCTCCGCTCCCCATTTTTTTTCACAAGGGGGTGTTATCGCCCACTTTGGGAAAGGCTGCCTAGCTTAATACTTATACTCTAATGTAATCAAGTTTATCAAATCCTGAAGTTTGCCGATAAACAGATATAGTTCTATCATCATCATCTGGCTAAGCTTTTTCCAACTATGTTGGGGTCGGCTTCCAGTTTAACCAGATGCAGCTGAATACTAATGTTTTACATGGAGCGACTGCTTGTCTGACCTCCACAACCCAGCTTCTGGGTATCACGATACCCCTTAGCTAAACTGGTTGTCAGACTTTCGAGCTTCTGACTACTTGTAACGACTGTCAACGATCTACAAATGACAGCCGGGACCAACGGCTTAACGTACTTTCCGAGGCATGAGGAGTCTTGACATACTAATGAATGGTAACCCATCCACAAACCTATACAGGGTGTAAAAAGACCCTTAACGTAAACGAAAACTACATATTCTACCCATCACTGGAATAGTTTTTTTCTTCTAGAACATACCTGGGAATTCACTGGTTTTGGTGATATTGAAGGTCAAAGTGTAAGATTTTTTTTCGTTTTTTTTTTTAAATTTGTATTCCAAGTAGCATTAGTAAACTTTCTTCCGAACAAACATTATCAAAATTATCGATTTTTCAAAACAAATTACGCATTTGAAGTTACAAAAATGCAATGGATACTCAACAAGCGGGCCGGTCGGGTTAACTCTTGCTTGAACTGTCCATGGCACTACAGTCACCGAACGGCAGCGTTCAGTTTAAACGTGTACAGCGCTAAAGTCAGGTGATAGTCGTACAGTCGAACGTAACTAGGTGGCGCTCTATTATGGTAATAATTAAATACTCCTTAGTTATTTAGAAAAACATGTAATGATCTCTATTATTCCGACTGAAGGACTGTATAACCATGGTCATGAAATAAATTAATAAAAAAAACCGATATAGTTCTATCAGTTTCAACAACGTAAAAGATAATCGACATAGGCTTTTTATGTAAAGATAATTTTATATAATTATTCTTCCTAGTTTATTTTACACTATCCATGCTTTCAGATAGAAACTTTTACTCATCAGCATATTCGTGTAGTTAACTTTATATTAGTTTTATAATTGCATTTTTATTGCGGTGTTTTGATACATTTCTCGGTACACTTATCTCTACATAATTATGGAGAGATATATAGGAGTATGTTTATTACCTTTGCTAATCAACAGTGTTTTGACAACAATATTATCTGGCACCTGTTTGCTGGTTATTTGTAGTTCGAACGAGCAACCTTATTTAGTTCTCCATAGCAATTAATTTAACAGCGCATATAAAGACTGTCACGTTGGTCTAGTGGTCGCAAGCACTACTGCTAAACATGAGGTCCCAGGTTCGATCGCCGGGTCGGGCAAAGGTGAAATTGAGTTTTTCAATAGGCTCGCCCCCTATTACATGGGGCTCAAACATAAATGGCGAAAAGGTGAAGAAATCTCACCTTTGCCCACCCCCGATTTTGTGAGATACTTAAAAATATGCTAATAGTTCCTGCTTGTAACGAAAAAATCTGCAGTTAACTACATTTTAACAGACTCGAACATAAATGTATGTAGTTGTTGGAAAGCTTTTTTTGATTGTTTGCAGCGAATAAGCTCCAAAACTACTGGAGCCATTTTAACCATTCTTTCATCAATAAGCTTATTATCACCGAGCAACATAAGCCATATTTTATTTTAGCCAAAAATTACGAGGTGTAGACCCTTCCACCCCCTCGAAGTTTGTTGTATGTTAAGGTTTTTCATGCTACTTCAATATCATTATGTTGCTAACAAGGTTTCGAAACTATTTATCTCAATGATTTATAAGCCTTGCAGTCCTCGTAAGTAACAGGCAACTTTTAACTTTAAAGAATATCCTCCGCAAAGTTTTGTTTCTATTCACCCCTACGTTTCTATTCACCCCGTTTGGGTGTAACTAAGATAAATCGGTGCTCTACAACATTTATCACCTACAATTATATGTGTCATCTATGTAACTCGTTAGTTCACAGCATATTGGTATCATCTCTAGAAAGCCGCCTATTTGTTAGTAAACAATTTATCTAAAAGCTTATATTTTCTATTGTGATAAAATAATAATAATCCACAACTTTTACACAACGCCACCTAGTCCCAAGCTAAGCTTGAAATAAAAAAAAAGAATACTAAAAAAAAATTACCAATACTCGGGCCATGGGGTCCGATTGCCCATCTAGTTTTCCGAGACATCGCCAAGCGTTTGGTCGACTCTTCACGTGACCAGAGGGCTGGCCTTTATTTCGGTCAGAGAATCAGCATTGCCATACAACGTGGCAATGCGGCCAGTCTTCTGGGCACTTTTCCCGTTGATAGCGATGCGGATGAGTTTTATGATGCCCTGGCTAAAATTGGTTTACCGTTCTTTTCTTTATTTATTTTTAGGTATGTATGTAACCAGTTAATTAGTAGAGCTTGTGTTATGGGTACTAAACAACTTGTAAACATACTTACATATTTCTAAATACAAACATTTTATAGATAAATTACACCTAGTCAAAGTCAAATCATTTATTTCAATTAGGCCTGATAACAGGCACTTTTGAACACAGAACAAATGATCGTGCTCATCACACAAACATTTGTCCTGGGTGGGAATCGACCCTCCAGCATAGCAGTCCGGGTCACTAACTACTAGACCAAAGGAGTGAAATATCATATTATTACTAGCCTATATTTTCCCACTGCTGGGCAAGGGCCTCTCTACTTTCCTTCCACCTCTCTCTGTCAAGGGCTTTGTGGGACCAGTACTTATCGAAGGAGTCCAGCTCATACCGCCATCTCGCCGAGGTTGGTATAAGTGTTGCTTACTTCAACATAATTAAAAAATAATTTAATGAGGGATAGTTTTGGTACCTTGTTAAATGGGCTATTTGACAAATTTTAATTTTTAGTCCCTCATCTAGATAACAAGAAAATAATCGTCACATATTTTTTTCTTTTTCAAATTGATGGAAAACTGCTTAGATTGAGCGCATTAAAGTTGAGGATTGGGGGCTTGTAACGTCATTATCTACGAGTAGTTATCTATTATAAACTGCACTGGCTAGTGACGTCATGCGACATTTTAACTCGATGTCCTTATCACCGTTATTTTTTTATTATGTGAAAAAATAAAAGAGTCGAATATTTTCTTGTAATCTAGATGAGGGACTAAAAATTTTTTGAAATTGTCAAATAGCCCATTACTTACATTATTTTGAGGAAAGGAAGACAAAAATGGTATTGTTATAGAATAACTAGATGTACCCTGCCACGCTTCGCTGTGGCACATAGTTTAGAGCATATAGATTGAATGATTAAAAAAGAAAATGACGTGTGGCACTCGGAGACCGCCACGGTAAAGCTATTGCATAGCATTTTTTATCAACTTCTCTCCTCTCCCCCTCCCTCTCCCCCACACCTCCACGGCCCCTCTCACCCCTCCCTCACACCTCCACGGCCCCCCTCACCCCTCCCTCACTTTCCTCTCCCTCCCCCTCCCGTCCCCTGCCTCTTTCCCTCCCCCTTTTTTCCACCCCTCTCACCTCCCCTTCCCCTCCCCCTCCATCTCCGCCCCTCCCTCTGTCACCCCCTACCCTCACTTTCCACTCCCTTCTCCCACTCCCCTCCCCCCTCACCTCCCCTTTTCCCCTCCCACTCCCACTCCCCACCCCCTCCCACTCCTCGTGATATTTCAAAAAGTCATAAAAAGTTCTGCTATTCATCGATAGATGGCAAAACTAAAAACTAAAAAGTATCACCGCTGTGCCTGTGTTAGGTTATTAATTTTCGTAACGGAATTTCTGTTTTCGGTTTCCACGCTCAAGGCCAGCGATAGAAGCTATGCAATAACTTAAAAAAAAATATGTAAGGACCATCCTTGATGCGGATTATAATTATATATCTATACATATAATAAGACTGTAAAAAAACTGTGTCTGTACATTGAATATATTTAAAAAATAATAATTGAGGGGGGTTTAGAAACAGCAATAGAGCACGAATCCAAAAAAAAAAGTCTGTCTGTTTGTCTGTTTGTCTGTTTGTTTGCACACGCTAATCTTCGGAACTACTGGACGGATTTGAATGATTTTTTTTTTGTTGTATAGATATTAAGTCTGGGCAACACATAGGCTATAATTTATCCTGGAAACTTGAACACCTCATGCAGAACCGCAACAGACCAGCTAAACTATAAGAGATACAAAAATGGTACCATAGCAAAAATTGTTCCACGTGATGAGCATTTTTTGCTGAGAGAATAAATTTGAAGATCCGGAACACCTGATGCAGAACCGCAACAGACCAGCTAAACTATAGGAGATACAAAAATGGTACCATATCAAAAATTGTTCCACGTGATGAGCATTTTCTGCTGAGACAATAAATTTGAAGATCCGGAACACCTGATGTGGAACTTCAAGTGCCCAGCTACACTATAACACATATAGGAATGACGTCTTAGCAAGAGTTGTTCAGCCTTATGAGCACTCGCTGTTGACGTATAAATATCGAAGATCTGGAACACCTGTTGTGGAACTCCAAGAGCCCAGCTACACCATAACTCACATAGGAATGACATCTTAGCAAAAGTTGTTCGGTCTGATAGGCATTTCCTGTTGACTTATAAAAATCGAAGATCAGATACATTTGATATAGAAATTAAAGCTATCACTAATTTCATTGCATAATTATAAAATAACATAAGTACCTCCACGCGGTGAAGGCGGGAACAAAACTTCCATTTTTTTTTATCGTGTAAATATGCCTTCGGGCTTATGTTATTTGAGTGTTTAATTTCCTTTTCTATTTATCTTTGTTACATGGTTGCCTACCCGGTAACGCTGGGGAGCAGCCACTTAGATTTTAATTGATCAGGTATCATCACAATAAAACTATAACCATACCTAGAAAGAGGTCAAATCTTTCTCAATGTTCCAAAAGTGCTAAATGATTAAAGATCATAAGATCCCAACAATCTACCGAAGAGCGTTAGGAGGGACTTGATGCTGTTCGACAACATGAGGTTGCAACTCGCTCCGTGGAAACTTCTTGGGATCGCGAAGCACGCCTGCATTCTCAGCGTATTTACGTATCTACCAGGTATCCAGGTCTCTAGACACCAGTGAAGAATATATGACTGACCGCTGATCATGAACATCATGCACTGTCTCGCGAGTTGGAGACGTTCACGGAAAAAGCATGACGCTTGAGTTTTCAGCGTAAATACGCATCTACTCTAGAGATAAGTGGGGGAAGGAGATGCGCGACTGACCGCTGAGCGTGAACGTCACGCAACATATAGGCTATAATTTATTTTGGAAAATGGAACACCTAAAGAAAAAGAGATATAAAAATGGTGCCATTGCTAAAACTATTCCACGTGAAGAGTGTTTTCTGCTGTGAAACTAAATTTGAAGATCTGGAGCACCTGTAGTGGAACTCTAAAGCCCAGCGACAATATAGCATATACATAATAAAAATGGCGTCTTAGCAAAAGTTGTTAAGTCTGATGGCATTTCCTGTTGACCAACAAAAATAAAAAATCTGGAACGTCTTGGATCGTCTCGCGCATTCCATTGTTTTGCCGTCCCCGGGCTTTTACAATTCGACGTCAGACGTTTCAGATCTTCGATTTTGACGACTCCGTTGTCGCTGGCATAAGCAACAGGATCCGCGTACGAAGTCGCGGGCAGAAGCTAGTCATTAATAAATTGATGTTATCGAGCGGGATAGAAAATGATAAAATTATGAAAATGACTATTAAAAAGCCAGGGGTTGGTGATAAAAAAGTGCAAATTTAGAGTTGTATGTATTTTTTGATGCCACATAAGAAAAAAAAAAAAAAAAAAAATATCAAAAAAAAAAAAAAAAAAAAAATTGGGGTGAACACCCCTTATCACTTAGAGGTTTGAAAAATAGATAGTAGCCGATTCTCAGGCTTACTGAATATGCATACAAAATTTCATGAGAATCGGTCAAGCCGTTTCGGAGGAGTATGGGAACGAACATTGTGACACGAGAATTTTATATATAAGAAGAAGATTAGTAGGACCAGCGTTCCTATGCAGATCTATACGTACGTACGTGATCATATTGTATCTTATCTTAGCGAAGTAGGTATGTGCAATCTGTACTTGAAAATTTTTGGAGCTCATGGGAAAGATTTTAATTATTACTATTATATTGCTTTTTTAATTTGGAGCCGTCGGGAATAAAATTATGGAGCACCTGGGAATAAGCCGTTTTAATTTTATGACGATACTTTGGTAATTACAGTGTATATTTTTAAAGAAGGAAACCATTCCAACAGCCACAGCGGTTTTCCCAATAATTGAATCAATCTTTTTGTTTTCGTCAATTCGTTTATTTTGTTTCCTGCCATTATCATTAATATTACGAGGCGGTAATGAAACAAACATAAATATATAAGTTGGTAGGTACTAATAATATACAATATACTCCGCCTTAGAATCAGTTTATTACTTTTATTTATTTTATTTTTATTTTATTTCATTTTATTTTATTAATTTTAAGAAGGCTTACAGACTAATTACACATTATTAGGTAACAACATTTAGTTTTTATTAGTCGACGTATTATTCTCAGACCTACTGAATATACACACTAAACTTCATAAGGATCGGTCGAACCGTTTCGGATGAGACACGACATTTTTTTATGTAAGTAATGTGCATTACATTGAATTGGAACATACAAATTATTTACACCGCAGTTATCTAATTACAATTTAATTACCTACTTGTCAATAAAAAGAAACATAAACAGAAGACTCACCCGTAGATCCATTTCATGGCAAAACACACACATGCACAATAGTCATCACAATATATATAACTCGATAAATACACCACTTATCAGTAAGTATTTGAGAATGCACGACTGATAGCTGGTGCGTTGCGCGGGAGTCCGGCGCGCGACAGGATGCGGTCTGACAGGCGCGCGCGCAGGGCCCGAGGATCTAGGAAAGGAAGCCTCCCGCACCCCGCGACACAATAAATATATCATTTATATTGATTCCAACATTTACATTGTGACTTCTTATTTGAGATCGTGTCGTACAATTGGACCTTAGTTTCTCGAACTTGCAATGTGGTACAGACGCCAGCACATCAAGTTACCCCAATGTGTCAAATTTTCCCAATTGAATATGAACCTTATTCTGTTTGTCATGAAGTTGAAAAACGATCAAAGAAATTTGACAAATTGGGTTAACTTGACGTGTTGGCACTGGTCTGTACATTGCAAGTTCGAGAACATAAATCAACGATTCTAGAAATGACTGTCAGCTAATATTACCTACTCTCATACAAACCAGGACTTTATTTTATTTTAACAAACATACATAACATAACGCCTGTAATCCCCGAAGGGCTAGGCAGAGGTGTACCTGGTAGTACACCCACATTTCGCCAGTTATGTTTAAGTCTCATGTAATAGGGGGCGAGCCTATTGCCATCAATCGGGCACAAATCCGGGCTGCTACTGAGAAATCCCAGATGGAAAAACTCAATAACACTTTGCCCGACCCGGGGATCGAACCCGGGACCTCATGCTCAGCAGTAGCGCTTGCGACCACTAGACCAACGAGGCAGTCGAGGGTATTTTATTTCATTTTTATTTTAGGCAATTTTCTTATTGCTTTTGTCTTTTTTTTTCTATCTTTTATCAATTTGAGTCGAGTGCTGCAGTCTGTGATCGCGCCTTATTTGATTTATGATTGTAAACCTACACGCGAGGACTTGTAATTGGCTTTCTGGTGACTATTACTTTCTTATTTGTTGTGTTTTTGTTAGCTGTAAGTCCTCCATGTACTAAATAAATAAATAAATAAGGCGTGCTATGACACACGAGCACTCTCTCATGACTCTCTCCAGTTATCGCGTTGAGGTTAACGATTTTCGCATGGAAAAGTACTAGTATGATTACGCCGGCCTGTGACAAATAAAACAATGTCACATTTATCTATAAATAGCGGGTCGCACGATGCAGGGCGGGTGCGCCGGAGTGGGTGGGTACGTACGGGCGGGCGGGACTGCGCATGCGCGAAAATTTGGCACACACTTTTTACATGCATCTAAAATTGACTGACACCGATTTATTGATGGTTAATAAAATGTGCGAGATGCAGTCTGGAACGTTTGACTGACGTCAGAGATCTTGAGGACGTTAAAAATACATCCCTTTATGAATCAGATCATATAGGTATGAGAGGCACGGGGTGTAGTAGGTGTGTCTGTGTATGTATAATCGCGTGATTATTCTTAGAGTGCATTCACTCAATGTGCACAGCTATATCTACTTCTATTAATATGACTATAATGGTGAAGTCTTGGCGCAACAAAGTCTGATCAAGACAAGATCGTCAAGCGTACGTGATCACGAGTTGATACAATTTTCAGTTTAGATTCAGATTCAGATTCATTTATTTGCCTGAAATATGGTATTTTACAGATTAAAAAAAAATAAAGATAAAAAAAGAAAGAAAAGAAGAAGAAAGAAGAAGTTTAAATTTAAGAGTTCAGATAAAGACAATGAAAATACTAAACTTAAGACGTGCTATCTTACAAACTAATATGGAAGAGTTGCAAGAACAAAAGAGAGATAAAATGAACATAGACAACAAAAAAATACCAAAGCAGAATAATTGTGTCCTGCTTTACGAGTATCATTTTTGTTCTGTCAAGGCCCAGAACCCTGAGGTCAAAGTAGGTCTCTACTCATCCATCGCTAGCTAAGTAGGTACTGTACAAATACGTGAAGACTATTTAATTGACCCACCTTAATTAAATCAGGAATGAGGCACCTAAATATCAAAGGTCCCAAAAGAGCTAAGATGCAAAAGCAATTCATCGTTACGTGCCTTGCAACACTATACCCCGTTGATCAGCATATTTACCTAGTTGATATCTCAAATGGAATACGTAATAGTAAACAATATTTGAAATAAATACCTACAACCTCTACGATCACCTTAGATTGCGTCAGTTTGATAAAACCAATATCATATACATATGTGTGTCACTCTATATAATGATGATGCAAAGGTAAATACCTCGAATATACTCTTTATAAAATGTGCTTTTATTTATTTAACGCTAGTGAGACGTCCCGGCTTCGCACGAGTTGAAATATATAGGTACTCATGAACCTACCGCAGAGCATTGTCCCAAGTCCCAAATGGTGGAAGAAATTTAATAAAAGCCCATTAAGAACCTTTAAAAAAGTCAGAACATACGCTAATCAATTAATAAGGGAAAAAGCAATAACACCCTTCAAAGAATAATTGTCACGACATAATCACTATTTACTGCTATTGCCTTGGCTTCAAAGAGATTTAAAATAGGTACCTACTATTATAGAGAGTAGGCACAGACGCCAGCACATCAAGTTACCTTAATGTGTCAAATTATCCCAATTGAATATCAACCTTATTTTGTTTAACATAGAGTTGAAAACCGATCAAAGGAATTTGCGAAGAAATGTCATATAAAACTGTCATCCCATGTGTGACATGCCCACTAGGACACAAGTATCGGATGAAAATTTTGTTCCTGATGTCCCGTCTATAGAATTAAAAAACGTTCTTTGTTTGGCTTCAATAACCGATTACTTATATGTAATAGTAGATAGTAATAGTACACTCACTTTTTCCTTTTACCCACTGCACTGTAAAAATTGTCTCCACCGATTGACTTTATTTATTTACGAATCTATAATATCTTTAAGGTTTTTTCAGATTTAAAATTACCTTGTATTTCTCATATTAAGTGAATTGTATTCTTTTTGAGAAATAAACGTCTTAATAATATATTAAGTAAAAAAGTGTAGATAGGTTATAAGCGCTCAGCAAGCGATACGTTAAAATGTGGCTAACTAGCCACACTTACCTCAGTGTCGCATCGCGCCGTCAATGGACGTGTGCGTGCGTTGGCGTGCCGTTTTTGAAGATCGAATGTTGTTTAGGTAACCTATCTAATCTACACCTTTTTACTTACAATATCATCGTCTTAATCCGTATTCGTAAACTTTCCATAGCAATAAGATAGACATGAAGTTTACGTTACTGAAAAACACTGGAATGCTATGCTAATCCAAAGAACAATCAACATGCCGGTTGTCTGTACACTGTACAGCGGACAAATAGTGTTTTGCGTCTGCGCAAGCGCAAATATTTGCCAGCTGCACACGACCGACCGCTGGACAACTTATCAGGGACGTGTGAAGTGAAACCCAGCTATAACTTGAAGTCCTAGACCGCGGATAAACCTAGGCAATGGTGACGGTACAAAACTAACACATAAAAGAAAGGTTTAACGCTGATTTTACTGCTTACCACTGGCGAGGGGTAAATTCTGTGGCCCTAGTGAAAAGGGGTATAAGTCCAATTTTGTCGAAAATGAGTTAAGTGTACCAAATTGATCAGAAAACCGACTTTTACAGTTTTTGTTGGTGTCAGTTGGACCCTTTTACACAAAGTAACTTTCTTATTTTTAGAGATAGCTTAGATCTGTCTTCACCAAACGATAGAGCATTTTTAACCCCCGACGCAAAAAGAGGGGTGTTATAAGTTTCACCGCTATGTGTGTGTGTCTGTCTGTCTGTCTGTCTGTCTGTCTGTCTGTCTGTCTGTCTGTCTGTCTGTCTGTCTGTCTGTCTGTCTGTCTGTCTGTGGCACCGTAGCGCCCAAACGGGTGAACCGATTTAGATGCGGTTTTTTTTATTTGAAAGCAGGGTTTCTTGCGATGGTTCTTAGACATAATTCATCAAAGTCGGTTCAGCCGTTTCAAGGTTATCAGATATTTTGTGTTAGCTACCGTTGCTATTTTAGACGTCTATGGGTATTAACTTTACTTACAAACATATGTGTGGCTTTAAATTTCAAACACCCATGTGTTTAATATTAATAAGTAACATTATGGTGTATTTGGTCTGATGCAGCCAGGATATCTAGCAGACTAATACACTCTTGGGAAAATAACAGCAGATATGTCGTGTTTGGATTCATTTTAACCAGCATTTGATTCTGCATACAATGCACTGATGGCAACTGGATGAGCTGATGCTGCAGCCAGGCTATCCAGCACACCAGTAGGTAGACTCTTGACAAAATAATAGCAGATATGTCGTGTTTGGATTCCTTTTAACCAGCATTTGTCTCAACATACAATGCACTGAAAATTCTGATAACTGTAAACTCTATGAAACAAAATTACTTAATGCGTTTAAAAATTTTAAAATAAAAATTAAATTTAAAATTTAAAAAACCCCCACCGCAAAAAAGTAAAACATTTAAAAAGTTAAAAATAATACTTTAGCCATGAAATTTTACGTAACGTCGGGGTACCGTTAACATTAGTACCTACATACCTACAAGTACTAGGAACATTCCTTACTAGGTACCTCGACGTTACGTAAAATTTCATGGCTAAAGTATTATTTTTAACTTTTTAAATGTTTTACTTTTTTGCGGTGGGGGTTTTTTAAATTTTAAATTTATTTCTGATCACTTTGGTAAACTTAACTCATTTTCGACCAAATAGGACTTATACCCCTTTTCACTAGGGCCACAGAATTTTAATTACAGGGATGCCGACAAAAACAAAACTTTGTATTTGTGTCACTATTTGCTGTCTTTCTTGAGGTCATCAGTATACCTAGTAACCTGTATGCAAATACCTTTAATACCTTTGTGCCCTTGCTGCAAATACCTTTATTACAAAGGCCAGCACACCAAGCAACCCCAGTTTTTTTTCAAAAACAAAGCTATGTTTCTGGATTTATTTTTAAAAAGAAACTAAACTGCATTCAACCGTCCGAAAGTAACTTTAAATCAAAATATAATATAATATTATGGATTTAAAATGGTGTCCTTGAAGGCCCATTGATTTTTTCCATCCTGTATTTATGTATATTTTTCTCCATCATCAAAAAAACACACATAATAATGATGTGGTACAAACACTCGCGCTGGTCAGTGGGCATATATTACTTGTAACTTATTGCGTCCCGCTCTTAACTAATTAAGGTAATTATAAGGTTGATATTCGACAATAGTAATAGCTTAGTTAGATCAATTCAGTAACGAATGTAAAGCCGCAATAAAATTTGAACCTGAGAACTGCGGTTAACCACATGCCTCCCGCTCACGCACCCCTACGACATGTGACACCACCTCGTATTGTTGACCTGTGTAATGATCGGTATTGTGTAGTTCTCATTGATTTCAATATGATTTATTAATTACTGGTATTAGTCTTGCGGCATTCGCGAGTAAGTACCTAGTTTGACAAAAGTCGCTTTGGGAATCCAATTAATATTATAAATGTCAACATTTGTTACAATCAATGAATGTGAGTGAAAGTCACACAAGCTTAAAATTGTAAGGACTACTAAAACTAGTTAGTTTGAGTTACGAAGCTTTTAAAGAATTTATGTAAATTGGCGAAAAATTAACAAAAGTTTCGACAAGTCGGTTAAAATTCTGCTATATTTTGCAAGATTATATATATTTTGACGTGCGCTGTGAAAACCGTAAAAGTGACCCGGATACGCAGGTGAAACCGAAACCGCAGGGCACAGCTAGTTGTTTTTAAAGTTTGTTTGTACCTATGTTGTCAATACAACTCCATATCGTAGAGAAGCTAGTTAAATAGTACATTTTCAAAAACATGCACTTATTTTCTTTTCGGCACATCGCCCAGCCTAAATAAACACATCCAGTATTCCATACAATGAGGGTCGATACTAGACGAATCTAGGCTATTGATACCTTGACCTATATGTCTTCGGGACAAGACCTTGTGCCTGTTTACGAAAGGACAACAAGAAACACAAACACTATTATATCTGTCGATGTGAAAGATACTTGAGAGATAGTCAGGGCAAACGCTAGACTTTAACTATAAGGAATTAAGGCAAGTCACGGTTTTTATGGAGATGTGACCATAAATGTATCTACCTCCACAGATATCCTTTGAATGAATGCAATGGTATCGTACACTAAGTTATAATTGAAGTTAAATTATGTATTATACGATATTAGTAGAAAATAAATAGCTATTGGGATTTGGTGTTTGCTCTTCGTCTGAAGCAGACCATATTATACAGTGCGACGTTTCATGATATGGTCTTACATATTTTTAGTAACTTAACAGACATACCTAAGTTCTAATCGACACGACGACGGCGCTTTTTTAATTTGCCTATTGATTAGCAATTCTGTCTGTTTCAGAAAAGACGGAGCTAGCTAATAGAGGCAATTAAATTATTTAAATTTATATGTCTAAACTGTCAAGTATCCAGCTATAATTTTGAATTGATTCTGTCAATAAATCCAATAGTTGAATACAAATTGACAGAACGATTTAAATTTATTGACGATGGCGACAAGTGGCTTGACAATTTACCACTCCACAGTAGCTAACTAATTTAAATTTTAAATATGAAATCATTTCATTTAAGTTTTCAATGACCATTTGAAAGGCGTTGCTATTTTTGCCGGTCAAATTAGAGGTTCCGTCAATTAGATACGTAAAACTAGCGTAAAACAAAGTAATTTTAGTTTTAACTCTAAGTACGGTTTTGATCTTTCACAAATCTTAATGGTTGCCACTTTCTATCCGATGGTAATTAAGTAATTGGAGTGTCATCCTATGTTCTTACGTTCAATATAATTATGTAGGTAGAAAAGTTTATATTTATTATCTAATAACTCATTTTATTTATAAAAATTTTCAGAAAAGAATTTATAAGAATTCTAATCGTTATACTTTTTAAAGTGATAGTATAAGTATGAGTCATTTGTCATGATTAATTTGCTGTCTTTGTAGACAACTTAGCATCTACATATAAACAAGAACATCAACTCCTTTACTACTAATGACTTACATGAAGTAATGACAATAGCTGAAGTCCTAAATAGTACTTTCCCGTTCATCGACTTTCTTCGATTCTTTTGATTACTCTGGCTTTTCATAAAGGGCTCAGTTATGATAATAAATTTACTAGAAACGTACTCTCACTATGGGACCATGATTAAAAGATAAGTAAGCCTGCGAGCTGAGACGCGGAGCTAACTACCTACCTAAGCCTCGGGTGCGTAGACATTTATTTATTTATTTATTTAGTGCATGGAGGACTTACAGCTAATAAAAACATCAAAACAAAAAAAATAAACCATAGTCACCAGAAAGCCAATTACAAGTCCTCACGTATAGTGATAAGTTAAATGTTTAAATGGTGACATGCGTAAAAATAAATCAAATGCCACATAATTGTAAAGCACCGATGTCTTCGCTTCTGCAATTGATTGCTTCTGTCATAATTTTCTTTACGCATCTTGTTAATTGATTTAATACCACAATCTCGCGGCTCGTCAAAACAAAGCTTTGAGTTGCCTGCCGCAAATATCTTAAGTGTCCACAAAGTCCACTCTTGTATTTAATTAGCAAACAATCACACAAAGCATTGTGCTAACCGATAACGAAACACTTTAAAGATAAAAAAATTGACACTAGCAATAGCGAGGCAGATGCCAGCACATCAAGCCCTCCCATCCCCAATCTGACAAACTACTTTGATAGTTTATCAAGTTTATTGCAAAAGTATAAGGTTCATGTTCAATTGGAGAAATGAAACAGTTTCATGTGTGTGATGTGATCTGAACCCACATTTGACATTAGGCGGCAATCAAGGAACTGCAGGCCTAGCCATATTACAAATTCTATTTCTATTAACGTAATCGATAAGGCGACAATAGAAAGAAAATGGCGTATACAGGGTGTAACGGAAAGGGTATATACATACGAAGGGCAAGGATTCTCTTGGTGATAAGAAACGACATGGCAACGTTTTTATACATATACATACATAATTGTAAAGTTGAGCCCGCCCGCGCCGTTGCGCCTTCGTCGGTTAGGCAGAGCCCGATAGGTCTGTACTAGGCGCGCAGAACCCGAGATAGATATACCTGAACCTTGCCGGACAGGATTATGACCCTCATAGTGCGGTGACACGTTTGTTATGATTTTGCATTTAATAAACTATCGATATTAAATAATATCGTGAAGTTTCAAAGTTATTAGTTGGGAGTTGAAATTTTGAGGAAAGACTCGTTATTAAATACTCTATTCACCCTGTTTGTATGTATATACCCTTTCCGTTACATCCTGTATATGGAATCAGCTGTTTGTCAACTGTCAAGTGTTAACGAGTAGAATTTGGAATATGCCTGAACATGAAATACACTTGACAGTTGACGAACAGCTGATTCCATATTCGCCATTTTCTTTCTATAATAGAAATAGAATAGGAATAGAATTTGTAATATGGCTAGGCCTGCTGGTTACTGGTTACTTCATGGCAACTGGTTACCGCCACCACTAGACATCTACCAGTAGAGTGACTTGGCTATTCCAGAGACAAAAAAGAGACATACCTAATAGCTGAAGCGCGTCATGTGTACTCGTTTGTCGCCTTTGTCGGTCTCGTAGTAAAAGCACGACTGACGAGCGTAGGGGATTTTTACAACTTCCTTGACATAAACTGAGAAAGCACAGCTAATGTACAACACACATGCATGAGTAACAGGACGTGATACAAGTGACACGTGCACCTTCTCCGAGAGACAGTGCCTGTGTAAAAATAAGCTAAATCAAATTCGACCAGTACTGTTCGAACAACTATACTTTGAGAACATACAAAAAATTGGTATTGCACTTTAAGTGGACTTGAAGTGATGTTGACTATCATACGGGGTACTTGTGCGCTTCGTCACATCACTGCGATTGCGTATTATGATATCCTAGATACACACTGATGATAGCCAATACGAAACTAAGTAGGTAACTGTTTGACAGTTGAGTGTATTAGGCTAGTATCCTTGCAGACGTTCACAAAAGAAAGAAACCAAAAGTTACTTACAACAAATCGGTCATAATATAGAAACTACTAGCTAAAGGCCAAAAGCATATTTTCTGAGAACTGCTCGCGGTTTTAATACGATTTCTTGCGACTCTAATATTCATCTATTTTGCACCAAGGCGTGCAAAATAGGTCAATATTAACATAGTATAGCATAGCATCCTAAAAATGATCTCTGGCCCAATGGATTGCGCGGTCGTTAACCGGTGCTGCAAAATTTCTGCTGGACTTGCAGCATATTATGTAAATGTATAATTTAGTTTAGTAACATAGATATAACTACGTCAAATTGTTACTAACACTATTAATGTGTTACTTGATTAAACAATTAATTAAATTATAACTAGAAGGCTCTAAGCAAAGCTATTGTTTGTACAAGAAGCACCTGCTAGCTTGTGTTATACGAATAGATTTAAGACTTTTAAGTCCTTCAAGCTTTGTTGAGTCGTAGCTAAATCGTTTTTTTTTCGAGCTGTGAAGGCTTCCAATTAGCATTGCAGTTATATGTATATCATTGTTATTATTATGCTCTTGGTCTTTAAGTCTTTCCGAAATGTAATTAATAAATATAATCTCAGTACATTTCAACCATTACTTAGCATCTGGTAATATTCCACGCAAGATATTGATTGATATTATTATTGAACGAACTATCCCGAGTAAATAACATGTTTGATACTTATGCGTTTATTTACATAACCATTTCGTAATACTATCATGTGATATGACCCTTTATGTCACAATATATACAGTAAATACTTATTTTTCTCTGGAAATAGTAATTTCTACACTAATTGTGAGAGAAATGCTTACAATGGCATAACCATACGATAAAATACAATGTACCTAATCTGATAATAATCCCCTATTGTTATCTAGTTAAGTTGGCGATAATATGTTACAAGTGCATGTGTAATAATGTCAGTTATTGTATCACGCAATATCTAAGTAGGTATCAATCGTTCATCACCCCATACAGAAGTTGTCGTCGCACATAGCCACGTTGTAATATTTCGGAACAACAGTGGAAGTTTTACAACCATCACCGTTTTACATAATGATCATCAGTGGTCCTTTGCACACTTGCTGGTAGAAATGTATCTCGAGACGGCTCAGCTGATCGACATAGTTGGCAGGCCTTCAGACGCCATGTGCCAAGGTACGCACTTCCTAATTTCCTGGCTGTAAACATTAGACGTGTATATCGTGTGAACCAGTTTCATTTGTATCAAAGTAATTAGTTGGTTTTACCCGAGAGGTATGGACAGCATTTGAGTAGAAAAGCATTACAAACGCCACGAGCACATCAAGCAACCCTAAACTGCAAAATTCATGAACTTTATTCAATTTGTAACAAAGTTGAATAACTATTAAAAAAAAAACTTTTTTACAAAAAATAAAACCGACTTCAAAAAAAACACTAAACGGTGTAAAATAACTCTAAATTCGGAAGTCTGTGGCTTTGTTGGGTTTGTCTTACTCATGATGGGCCACCGACTTCCGAATTTAGAGTTATTTTACACCGTTTAGTGTTTTTTTTGAAGTCGGTTTTATTTTTTGTAAAAAAGTTTTTTATTTTTCCATTTTTAGTTGTTCCCATACAAACATTTGCCATGAATTCATTTTATATTGTTAATTGTTAACAATACATGTCATTATAATAGGGTTATCCACCTAACCCTAATAAAAGAAACTTATCATACCTAACTGTAGAAATCTAGGTATATTGAACACATCTGCCTACCCCTCTGAGCATACAGGCTTGATGATACGCCATGATGTTGTATAAACAATAAACATCCAAGCGATTCCAGCAATCACGATAGATTTGCCGTCTATTTTTGAAGAGTTCCGTTGTATATCTCCGAAGATCAGCACCAGATCTTTACCAAATTAAAATGGGACCACCTCAGGAGTCTACTCTTTCAAACAAAAAAAGAATTTCGAGAATCGGTCCACAAATGGCGGAGAAATCAGGTAACATACATAAAAAAAAAAAAAAAAAAAAAAAAAAAAAAAAAAAAAATACATACACACGAACATAGAACCTCCTCCTTTTTTGAAAGTCGGTTAAAAAATAACACGTCGGGATAGCTGGATGTGCTGGCCTCTGGAATTCGCGGACCTTTGGAATTCGTGGAACTCCAGTAGAAATAGAAGTATCGTTATTGGATATCAAAGTAGTGGTTGCAAGTAAACTCTTTTGATCCAAATGCCTCTTCAGTGTAAATAATAACGTACAACTTACAACTTAATAATACGTTTCTGCAATTGGCAGCAAAAATATTAAACAAAACCAAGGACAAAATCATTGAATCGCGCTGTTTGTGAATGCAAAATGCTGTTTTTTTTTTCATTTGTTCACACACATTGGTCAGATCTCTCATTGATTGAACTTAGTCAGATGAATTAAGGACCATGTCGATTTGTGTCTGTGATGTTTTTTTAAGGTAGGAACCAAACAAATATATGAACGAACCTGTACAACCAATGCATGCATTTGTCAGTAATCTCCTCAAAAGTTAAGGAGCGCAACGACTCGACGAAGAATATCCCAAAGAAAGGAGATTTGGGTAGATCACCTTAAGTAAAAAGTAAGTAGGTACTCAAAACTGACTGAAATAGGTAGGTACCTATGTAAATTTAACGTACAAAAAGAAACCACATAGTTCTTTCATTCATATTATACTTAATAACAATTTAATTCTCTTAAAACTGTTAACTTTCAAGTTAATTATAGTAATAAATAAATAATAATCTAGTAACTAAGTAAGGCTCGTGCTATGAGTAGGTACTAGATAAACTGATACCTACTTATGTATTTCTAAATACATACATATTATAGCTAAATAACACCCCGACACAGGATAGAAGTGGTCGTGCTCATCACACAAACATTTATCTTCACTCACGACCACCGGCATGGCAGTCAGGGCCACTACCCACTAAACCAACAGGCCAGTCAAGTATTGAAAACTCGAACTCGTGCTACTTTTACACAACAAAGCTGCCTTTAAAAATATTTTGAAGGTTACACGTACCTACGCTACCACCTAATCTGATCACGCGCTGCACAAGTTTAGTTTTATTTAAAAGGTGGCTACTGACAGATATGTACACGTGTCAGGAGTCAGATTAATGCGATAGCCAGACAGATGACTGCTGGTATGCCAGTAACATTCTGCTTGCTTTGTTCCATTGTAGGATCCTTAAACCTCTCAACTTGATAAGGGACAATCAAAACGACGACAAAAATACTAGTTACTTCAAATACTTATTATAGCTTTCTTACGGTAAAATATTTTAAAAATCAATTGTAATAGGTAGGTAGTTTATTCCTTACAAACAAAAAAACAAATCAGGAAATATTTGTTTATTTTTTTAAGGAACAAACTGCTCTTATGATTGTTTTTATAATTTAACTGGTTTAAAATAAATGAAGTTGAAAGACTGAATTTTTGTTGTAATTTGGTAAAGTTTATGAAAGACGTTACACCGGATTCTTAGATGCGAAAACAACACTGATTTTAAACTAGATTTTGTTGTCTTTCTACAGTGAAAAACGCCTTAAAAACTGTATTGTGCAATGTTATGTGCGCGAACGCAATAGCATTAAAATAGTCCGCTCGTACTTACTACATGCGTCTGAGCCGCATTTAAACCAAAAGAAATAACGCAAGCAAATGCAAAAATCTCATCATTTTTGGAAACAGTCCAATAACGAATACGTAGATAAATGATTTTGTCTGGACTCTTCTGTATTTATAAAATGTCCACACTTTAATAATATAAAATGTTTCTTTTGAACTCGTACTGTCATCGGAATTGTTGTTTAAGGTCGTCTATTTTGATACCGGTCACTATATTTATATTTATTTTGTGAATAAATATTTGTTATTATTATTACTGACTGTTGACCGAGACTTCGTCTGCGCAAATTTAATCAATAATTTTCAAAAATAAGTAGAGGGCCCGTTAAAATGGATCAAGCACTTTTGGAGATTACCCCAAACAGACCGATTACAGACAAATCAGTAAGAAATGTTTTTTTGGTAAAAGCACAGACATCAGCACATCAAGTTACCCCAAACTGGCAAATCTTTCCTAACCGTTACAAGAACCTTATTCGATTTGTAATAAAGTTGAAAAACAATCAAAGAAAAACACATTGGGGTAGCTTGATGTTATGGCCACTGTAATATGTATAGGTAGGTACCTATGTATGTAGTAAAATTAGTTATTTTGACATAGCAAAGAGTCGCTTTTTTATTGATTAGTATATCGATAAATTTAATATCAGTCACACCATTGTTTCTTAGACCTGTCTCGGCGAGAAATCCCTCTTCTGGCATTAATTGTATGACAATCCTTGCTCACCCCTTGAATATGATCACTAGCATCAGTGCTGCCCGTCCTGGAACGTATTACGGTACTTATTATAAATTCGATCGATGACTTCATTTCTTAGAATGATACTCTCCATCGCTTGTGTTTAAACTTCTGATCCTGAATCAGCTACTGCGCACCGTAGGTCAGGATAGGCCAAATTATAGGTTCACATATCGACGAATCTAACTGACTCGATCATTTTGACCTCTCTTCTGTGGAAAGAAAATAGGTAGCTGACCCAGGTTGATCAAGACATAAATTCTGACAAGTATAGTACTAGTTGGGGCCACCAGTGGTGGTTGCGGAAAAATCTTACGTTCCCTCGCCTTCTGGTGCAGTTAGGTATGTGAAACGGAACACCGGGGTGGTTTTTAGTCAACAAGAGTCTGACAGACGCTAGACGCGTAAAGTTCCATTCCTAGATCGAAAAACGGGAACAACTGGTGTTTTTACGAATTTAATTTACAACAATAAAAAATTCAAACATATAAAATTAATACACAAAAAATAGATGAATTCTGTGTTTCCTAGCCGATTAAGTATTTTGAGAAGAAACATTGGTCCAAGATTCAAATACTTTTATATAGCTTAGGTATCTAATAATTGACTACTACTAACGCCATCTATCCGCGATAAGGAGCAAAGTAGTGAAGTGTGTTAAAGTGCATATTTACAGCAGTACCTAACTGTAGCATTTTGTAGGACCCAAGACCTTTGAAACTTTTGCACGTGCTATACTTACATCTAAAAAAACCAAATGATTGTGATGGTTTGCTTTCATAGAGATGAACGATGAACTTTTACTTAGGTATGTATGGGTAGGTAAGTACGTGTGAAACCCAGCTCTACTAAAATCCGACCAGCAACGGAGTCCCGTTGCACCTGTCGCAAGTATAATACAACTTGTTAGGATTTATTTCACAATTAAATATACATAGGTAACTGAAGATAACTTGTACAGGAGGGAATATTCGGGTTGATTGGTAATTGGTACTCAGAATAGTTGTTCTTTATAAACGTACTTTTATCTCTCTTGACTGTGTATTTATTTTGTTTATAAGTATGTATGTATCTGTGTATTCATTTTGTTTAAGTATGTATGTATCTGTGTATTTATTTTGTTTCAGTATGTAAGTATGTATCTGTGTATTTTTTTTTGTGTCACTTATTTGTCCTTAATTTTTACCCAGTTAAACCTACCTTGTTCCATCTCTGCACCACCTTAAGGTAGAATGGTAGAAAATGCCTAAGGCATTAAGTCCGCCTTTGTACAGTTTTTTTTACTTGTGCATAAAGTTTTAATAAATAAATAAATAAATATTAAAATGTTTTACAGGATGGAACATCGGACTCACAACTTCGATCAACGTACCTATACACTACAGTTCAGGAATTATCTACTTGATTTCCAACCGAACGGTTCATAATAAATGGTCGTCTTTTCTCTTTCTTTAATCGACTTCAAAAAAGGAGGAGGTTCTATGTTCTTGTGTATGTATTTTTTTTTTTTTGTTTAAGTTACCTGATTTCTCCCCCATTTGTGGACCGATTCTCAAAATTATTTTTTTATTTGAAAGAGTGTACTCCCGAGGTGGTCCCATTTTAATTTGGTGAACATCTGGTGCTGATCTTCGGAGATATACAACGGAACTCTTCAAAAATTTTGCTGGAATCGCTTGCATGTTTATTGTACAACATCATGACGTATCGTCAAGCCTGTATGCTCTGAGGGGTACGCAGATGTGTACAATATACCTAGATTTCGACAGTTAGGTATGTTAATATTAATTTATTATGTATAAGTGGATAACCCTATAATCATGACATGTATTGTTAACAATTTACAATATAAAATAAATCCATGGCAAATATTTGTATTGGAAAACTAAAAATGGAAAAAAAAACCTTTTTTGCAAAAAATAAAACCGACTTCAAAAAAACACTAAACGGTGTAAAATAACTCTAAATTAGGAAGTCGGTGGCCCATCATAAATAAGACAAAACCACCAAAGCCACAGACTTCCTAATTTTTTGCAAACAAGTTTTTCTCGTATTAAAATTAGGGTCTTTTTGGCGTTGCACAGGCCTTTTGGTTACATAATATGTTAGATTTAGTTTTGTTGTTAAAATTCCTGTGCGTGACCCAAATAATAGTAGATTATTAACCTAGGGGATCAAGCAGTGTCTTCTGTCGCAGGTGACGATTTAAATCGCGAGCGTAACGAAGGACGCGAGGTTACTCCCGAGCGTAGCGAGGGTGTTAAAAACTTAAATCACGAGCGAAGCGAGTGATTGAAGATTTCAAGACGAGTCCTGAGTAAAGCGAGGGATTTAAGTTCACCCAAGACTAAGACAGCTTTATAACCGAGGAAAATACTCTACTTTTCGTACCATTTCCAAAAAAAATAACACAATAATAGTATGAGATAAGATTTCTATTTCTTTAAGATTTTTTCGTTCCCGAGCGTGACCACAATGGACTAAATATGTTCATAACTCGCGGCACAATAATTTGATCGGTAGTTTGAATACTTAAGCTACTAGTCATTAGTCATTTATTCATTAACAATCATTTGTATCTGAATTTTCACATAGACACATATATATGTTACGGGCAATTTGATAAGTCCGGGCACTATTCATAATGGCCGGTCTGTATTCATAATGACCGACTCAATTGGGCAATGTGATTAAAACAGCATTAATAATCACTTTTCCCGGCCATTATGAATAATACCCACCCTATCTTGGGCAAAGTAATAAATAGGTGAACTGTAGTGTTTTTGAAGATATTTTATCTGGCGCTCGGCGGCCGTTGCGTGGTCACAGTTCTAACCTAACCTAACCTAGCCGTTTCCATTTTGAGTAACTGTTTTACTTGAATTATATTGTTTGCATTGTTTGGTCAAAGTGGGTGATTTTCTGGTAGACTATCGGCAGAATGTTGTTCCAATTCAGAAGAAGGCTGAACATCTGCTCGAGGGTTTTTATTTATTATGTCACATGGACCACGGGCAGTCGAGCATTATTAATAATGGCCGGTCAAAGTGATAAATTAATCACTTTGCCCATCGCTCTTGGGCATTATTAATAATGGCCGGTCCTTATTAATAATGCCCAGTTAATCACGTTGCCCGTAACATATACATACATTTGCATTAAAATACAGCCATTCATAAAAATAAAATATAATGTCTGTACTCATCTCAAGTTACATGTGCCTACATAACAATGAATTCTTATCGTTATGCATTTAAAACAAATGAGACAGAAAGAGCACCTAGAGGATAACTCACTTATACTACGACTCAAATACTAGGGCAGAAACCTATCCTATCTAAGTAACGGATACACCTATGCATCACACGAAGATACTGGCTGGATAGGCCCTAGTTTCCATAAATAAACCCATACAGTTTTATGAGTCGGCCTGCACGATGTACCGAATCGAAGAAACAGCCGCATAGATAAGATTTGTATTGGAAAGCAGCTCCGGGCATTCTGAATAGCATATAAACCAAATGGCCATGCACTTGAGCAGACTCAGCTGTAATTGAATCTGTCGATAACCGTCGTAAATAACAATTACTCCGCACACCGTCAAGTAATGAATTGAACTGAAAAGGTAATGGAAATTGAATGCTGGGATACATGGGCTGATGGACTAGCTTTGTATGCTGATCGGGCAATGACAGATTTGCCATGCTCTGGGAAAATAAATTGATTTAGAAACACTCCATAAAACTAAATGTAGGTAAATGACTTTTCCTGATCGAGTATTAGATTTAATCGATGAACGGCGGTTTACCTCTTTTCTCGTTCTTAGCATTTGATTCAACACTTCTTCGAAGCATCAGAAGCATAGTCATGCCCGCATTTGTCCATTAAGTTGATTCTCAAATAAAATTTCATTACATAGACGGCACAAAGGGGCAACGTTTTATAGACAAGTGCACTGATTTATCATAGAACATAAACTTGAAGGAAGATCACGAGAGAGATTGTCGCCAGACAGATAAAATGATTGAATATGTAGATAGTTTCTCTAAACTTTACGCCAGACTCGTAGACAGGTCAACACTCTCGTTTACTCGCGCATTGACGTTTTCAAATTAAATTTTCTTTCTTTGTACGAGAAACTTATATTGTTTTTATGGCACATCGTAAAATATTGTTGTAATGAACATAGAATAAAAGTCTTTAAATCGAGATTGGCTTTCTACTTATATTTTAATGGTCGCCTTTGGTTAATGCACTGTAAGGTTTAGGCAATGAAAAAAAAATAATGTAACCAAATTATAAAAATAAAGAGCAGCAACTGACTCCGCAATTTTTTCTTTGTCTGGAGGACCTGTAGGAGACAAGGAATAAAGGTAGGTACATACTGATTCAATGTCAACTAAGAATGAAAAGTTAAAAAATAAAAGCATAGTTTAAAATTTAACTATGATCTCCTGAAAATCTTGTCATGATAATGTCAAACGCCCGTGTTAGTACCGCTTAAAATTCAATGGAATTACCCGTCATAAGTAAGTTTAATACGTAGTTCTACCTTTGTAGTAGATATGCAAAAACATATCCAAAGAGACCTATTTAATATACAGGGTGTAACGGAAAGGGTATATACATACAAACAGGGTGAATAGAGTATTTAATAACGAGTCTTTCCTCAAAATTTCAGCTCCCAACTAATAACTTTGAAACTTCACGATATTATTTAATATCGACAGTTTATTCAATGCAAAATCATAACAAACGTGTCACCGCACTATGAGGGTCATAATAATAATAATAATAATCTTTAATTCAGGTTACAAAAACCCATAGCTAGCAACACAGTAATAATAAATAAAAATAATATTTAAACCATAATATTTAAGTCATAATCCTGTCCGGCAAGGTTCCAGTATATCTATCTCGGGTTCTGCGCGCCTAGTACAGACCTATCGGGCTCTGCCTAACCGACGAAGGCGCGACGGCGCGGGCGGGCTAACTTTACAATTATGTATGTATTTGTATAAAAACGTTGCCATGTCGTTTCTTATCACCAAGAGAATCCGTGCCCTTCGGATGTAAATACCCTTTCCGTTACACCCTGTATAAGTATGCGTAGAGTTTGAATAGGTACTACCAAAATAAGCAACATCAATCGTATTATTTCAAGGTTTAATATGGAATAACTTTAATCTGCCTGTCAGGGGAGTGTTTATAGTATTGAAAGCAAATGAACGCACAACCTGAACCATAAGTACAGTAAGTACATAATTGTAAACAAGCGTTGAAAAAAAGCGTCGACTAACATTTTTAATGAAAGAATTTGTTAAATTGAAGTTACGGTGACTTACGGCTGTGTATCGGTGTCCCTTGCACTCTGTATATTCCGTTCCAAGGATATGCCAATTTAAAGTACAATATCAATTTATTGCAATTAAATTGGCAGGCGGCCAGCGTGGAGTCCATTGCCCACACTGACCACAATGTCGGTTAAAATGCAACCATGTCCCTTTCAACTGTTATTTATGATCAAACCCTACTTGACCTCTGTTGTTTAGTCTTCAATAAATCGAGGAGAATCATTTTATCACTCCCTTATTGGATGGGCCTATATAATATACCGCCAATGACTTTGAAAACGGTTGTTTAATTAAATTGGCATATAGTTAAATCTAGAGGACTACGTTTGATTTTACTTAATTCCAGATAAATCATTGAAATTAAACTTAGTGAATGACGTAATCGACATGGCGCGCGAGAATGGCGGCGTTTAAACCACTCAAATTTATTCTGTATTTTAAATATTTTTTTAAGCTTCATTACTGCATTTTTAAATATGTTAATATTTTTTTACTATGTTAAAACGTTGTAAACAGTGAATTAAAATTATAAAAAAAATACATGCATATACCCTATTATGTTGGGGTTGGAGATTCCAATTTACTTAGATGCAGCTAATACATATATAAACAAAAAAAAAAAAATGAATGAATATATGTATATACACTTTGTTTATTTTAAAAAATATTTATGCTGTCTTAGTTTATCTCTGTATTTATTTATCGTTGCTAGTGTCACTCTCTAACACAATATATATTTATTTTTTACATTTATGTATAACCGACCTCTTCTCATTACACACTGAACTGATTTACTTAATTTACTTACTCGTTTTCTATCTATTTATTTATTTCTTTCCGTCACTGGGTACCCCTCAAGGTTCATTGGAAGACCAGCGTCAGACAGCATCACCTGTCTGGCATGAATGCTGAAATGGACCTTTTTGGCGCAGCCGTGAGGCACACAGCACATGATTGTACCTACTATTGTATATCTTCTATTGTTTTATATATTATTGTGTGTATACATGTGTGTTTTGATGACTGATGTCAAATAAATATTTTTCTTTCTTTCTTTCTTTTTCTTTAGCTGAATACCAATATTTTACATGGAGTGAGAAGTCGCTCAGTAATTGGATTGTGGAGGTCCAATTACTGCGTAATACGATACTTATTGCCCATTGGTAAGATTGGTTGTCAGATTTTCGCGATTCTTAGTCAGAAGTCCGAACGCCTGAAAACCGGTCCAAGACATGTCTCACCATCTTTTCACCACTTACCTGCACCACTTCCACTTCTACTGGATTCGTCATCTATATTACGTACAGTTCTATATTACGGAGAGAAATTACGATGTCCTGATCCTGGAAGATCTATTGATTACTAGTTACTACAGAATGTCAGTTTAATATGATTCCGGTGTGTTTGCCCGGGTTCAAATGTAGGTACCAAGGTACGTTCAAATACGCGAGATTTGAAATTTCTCAGAAACTCAAATAAAGAAACATAATCTAAAACTTTTTCCTTAATTACCACTCGACGATAGAAACGGTCCAGTAACTACCAACTTACATAATTATAATTTATTCAATTAGCTTAACAATTTATATAGGAAGTTGATAACATTACCAAAACTTTTGTTTACATGACCTATGCCAAGGGTTCAAGGTCATGATCCCAAATGTCATCTTTTCAATCGGTTTCCGAGTGTTCTAGATACATACAACAATGTATGATCGACCCTCGTAGTGTCACTAATAGATTATCACCAATTGATCTAAATAGATTGTTATTGCGTGCCATATTTATAAACATTGTACACACCTGATTTTCACGCCGGCGCTGTTATAATGTCACTATTCTGTAAACCCGAGTTCACATCACCATATCACTTCAGTCTAGGTGCAGGTCGAGGTATGATCCTTCTTAGATGTGATGGGGGAGGGTTACGATGACTCAGACGAAAGCGAAAGTGGATCAGTTTATTATTGTTACCCGGTGTTTACATGTGCGGCCGCGCGGCGTGAGCCGTCGACTGGCGCTGGCGGTAAGGACGCGGGAAGGTCGTCTGCCATTGCTGCGCATGCGTCGTAATGCCCATAAAGCCGCCAAACGATGCCAATTTTCTGACCTCTGGCAAACTTTCGGCAGCAACAACAAGTCATAAACGGCTTGTTTGCATTTGGAAACCAACCTAAATATTATGGACACCAGTAACATAGTTGTGTCAATTTTTAAATAGGTACATCTGACTCACTACCTAAGAGGTCCAGAATGTCCTCTCACAGCTTGGAAATGGAAATTCATCGGCATGCCATGCATTGTGGGCGTAAAGTTAACCACCTGAAGACAAGCCGTCTCGACAATAAAATTAATTGGATGTCATAATAGGTACCTACCTATTACAAAAAAAGAATGCCGACTACCGCTGGGTAGCACGTCTCGATGCCCACGTCATTAGCTTTTCGTAGTTAACTCAAGATGATAACTTACCAGTAGGTACCTACACCTACTTAGTAGGTACACAGTATAAAAACCTGTGGTAGGTACCTAACTACAATCGAAACGTCACTTTCCAATCTCATGGTAGGTACGTCTACTACCTTCTTCACAGTGACACGTCTCATTTCTACCCTCCAATCCAGCAACAGTGCTTTCTGTGACTGTCCACTATCTCGCACATTGTCGAACGTTGCAGAATCTCATAACTCTCTTGCATTTGTAGTATTTTGTAGGTAGGTATGTCAGATAACTGCCAGCTGGGTAAGAGTTTTGTGGTAGGAGTCTGTAGCCATAAAGATACCGAGTTAAACTTTTACAGCAAGCAATTTCACTCTACTTATGTCAAAGCTAAAAAAATATTAATATTTTCGTATTATGCAAAAAGCAAAGCCTTAATCACAATCAGCTCCAATTATCAAAATAATCTGCCCCAAATAACCTTAATTTATGCTAGTATCTAATAATATTAACTCGAATACTCCTCTAAACGCTACATTTTAAATTAGCGCCCTCTAGTTTTGTATTGTGAAACTTTTACGAAGTAAGCTGTTGCCGAATCTAAGCGTGGTGTAGCAAAAATAATTTCTCGTCCAAACGAGAACTTTTTAAGTTTAACTTAACATTTGTTGTTATATGGACTGTATTAATAAATAGATATATTCAATTAACAAAACAAATAAGATTAGGTACAAAAAAGACTATTTTTACGTCAGAGCAAAAAGTGTTGTAAAAAAATGCCCAGCTAGGCCGAAGACGTTGCCAGTAAAAATATTTTGTACTTTAATTGTCTGTACATACATTGAGAATATAAGTTGCAATTTTTTTATTAACTAAAGTCCGTTTTTAGCATAGATGTGATCTATGGTTTTCAGCTTTGACTCTAAACCTCAAGGTTTTCAGATAATATGGCCCAAAAATAGGCATTTGACATTTCTAATGTTGCAAGTTTATTTTATTTCTTTCTTCCATAGTGATGGCCGAACCGATGTTGACCTAAAATGACTATTCATGTTTACGGTTATAACAAATAATGAAAAATGTTACTTATTCAAATTCAATAAACATTGAGTAACACTTTAAAGGAACGGACGGTTGCCGTGTGTGTTGTGTATGGCACAGTCTGGTAGAGTCTAGTTACCAAGATTACTACGGCTGAAAATAAATATAAAATTGTGGGATTAGAGGCGTGAAGTTATGTATAGAAGTAGGTCGTAACACTAACACCTATAATAAAATAAGTCATTTTCACAATTTCACAGCGCCTGATACAATTTAATGGGCAAATGTAGTCGTAGTGAGCTAAATGCCAGTGACATCTAAGTAACAGTTTTTTTTGACGTATCACAGTAAAGCAAAGTATGTATCGCCATTCCACCGTATGATTGACGTCATTTGGCGCAATACGTCTTTTTAGAATGCAATTGCAATGTATATTCAAAGTTAAAATTATGAATGAAAAGTACATCATTACGTAAAACCAAAAAATATGGGTCCTCTAGTTTTGGATTTACTTTTATATAACGTAATAAAACATGCAGGTTATAATAAAATTTTGAAATGTTGTCAATAGGTAGTCAGGAGACCGAAAGTCTGACATCCAGTCTTACCATGGGATATCGTGATACTTCAGCGAGTAACCCGATACCCCATGGTAAGACTGGCGGAATAAGTATACCTACTTGGAATTTAGCTCATTTGTAGCTGCCTCCTGTTAGACTTTAGACTGAAAACCGACTCCTAAATTGGATATGGGAAGATATGTCAGGTTGATGATGATTGATATGCTATGAACTGCATCTTAATTAGCTTACTTTTTTGCGTGTATAACCCAATGTTGTCCCCCACTGTAGGGCGGTCGGAAAGGTTTGTCATACCTGTTACTGACTAAAATCATGTTCTACTACTTTGAGCTGGGCCCTGGAAGACTTGCGCTGTTCCTCATGGCCGGTAGTCGTAACACGTGCAAGGCGCTCGATGAACACGGCACGCAGCGATCTTGGGTCTGCGTCTGCAGGGGACAGACTTTCAAAATCTGTAATCTACGGGCCACACCCACGGAGTCGTCCCAGGTGGCGGCGACCTATGCGCTCTCGCTTTCTACCATGGATGAACCACGACCGGAAAGTAATTTGCAGCACTGAGTGCTGCAACTATGTTATATAGTGCCGTGTTGGCAAGGCAGTTAGCACAATAGTGGTAGCCGAGCGATGTCTTACTGTCTTTACAGCACGGTTACTTAGCACTTAAAACCCATATCCTGTGAGCAGATCTCAGCCGTAAATGGGGCCACTATGCAGACTGCAGACACTCTTTCCACGCCATTATATTTACTGGCGTGGAAAGAGTGTCTGCAGTCTCTCCTTCTTCTATTCCTTCCTTCCTTTCTTTATATTAGTTTGCTTGCATTCCTTTGATAACACGTGCTATTATCATCGTAATAAATAATTATGATCTATCGCAAAATTAACACTTTACATTTAGATAAAGGTTTAAATTTTTAGTTAAGGTTCGCAGCTGCCATCAAATTTTTCACCGATGTAAATTGCTAATACAATTCATATTTTGTCTGAAATTTGTAAGTGAACTGCCCTCAGACTGTTAATAAATAAGGCACATTTGTAAAACCGTTTTTTATCACAATACGGAACAAAATCGGAACATATTCTACTTACAACAGTAGGTATATCAGAGGCAAAAGTTCTTATATAGGTAGGTCGCTGGAAAATTGGAATGCCTGTTTCAAAACTGCTGTTGTCTGTTTTATCTTCTATCTATCAAGCCCAAAGAGTCATTGCAATCCAAAATGTAGCTCTTCAAGTTATTATTTGTAAGTTTTGTTTCAGTGCCGCGCGGAGAGCCGAGGCGAGCGCACGTATCCTAATAGCTAATATTTCTGTACGTCATTTTTTTTTCATCTACCCACGTATCATCGTATTATCCAAATGTTTACTGATAATGGATAAAGTAACGGATTTCGTGTGTGAATCGAGTGGGAGTGACATTATGGAGGAAGAAATATTACAAGAAAGTGAGCAACAAGTTAATTCATGTATAATGGAGAAGAGCTGTAATAATACGATCCAAACTCAGAAGGCCCCAGAGAAAAGAGTTAGAGAGGATAGTGAAGAGATTATAGAAGAAGAAGATGGATTTATAACGGTTAGAAGAGGACACAAAAAGTTAGCAAGAAGATTATCTAGGAAATCTGATACCAATGTGAGCGGGGAAAGAATAAGTGTACAATCACAGAGTAATGTCGTGAGCATTACGGGAAAAGATACAATGTTGCCAAAACAATTTGGTTTAGCGAAGTTATTAAAGTCAGAAAGTATCACAAACATAAACAAAATACAGTATAAAAACGCATACAAGGTAATTTTAGAGTTTGAAGATAGAGAGAATGCCGAAAAACTGTGTAAGTGTCAAAAGTTTCTAGATTTGGGGTACAGGTGCCAATTTGCAAATGAAATTAACTTATCCTATGGCATTGTTAAACAGATTGATTTAAACATAGATATAGAAGAAATACAGCAGAGCCTAGAAAGTGAATATGAAGTTGTCAGTGTGAGAAGATTAAAACGCCTTGAGGTATCTAAGGAATGGGTGGACAGCGAGACGGTTCGGCTATGTTTTAAAAGTTCCACTTTACCCCCATATGTGTCTATGTATGGGTGTCGGTTTAAAGTGGAACCATATATGTTTCCAGTTACGCAATGCTCCGGTTGCTGGCGTTTTGGGCATTTAATAAAGTCATGTCCAACAAAAATAATACGCTGCCCGAAATGTGGGGAAAATCATACTAATTGTGACACTACAAACTTCAAATGTATAAATTGCAAGATGCCACATATGGCATTAGAAAAATCATGTCCTGTGTTTATTAAAGAAAAGAGAATACGTGAAATAATGTGTGAAAAGAATACTACATACCGAAAAGCCCTGTCTACATATTTAGAGGGAAAAAAAGCACCAGTTGAACATCAGGCTACAAGGGAAATAACGCATAATATATCAAATTATTTTAATCATGGAAAGCCGTCCTATAGAGACATGTTAATCACAAAAACTCGTCCAGAGAAACAAAGTTCGGATAGAAGTGGCCAAAATAATAATAGTGAAGACAGAGGAGAACAAAGTGAAGAATCGGTAGACTCAGTTATTCTGGGTAAGTCAGTAAGGAAACAAAAGAAAAAGAAAATAAAGCCGGATCAGAGTCGTAATTTGACATTTGATAATGAAGAAGAATTACATCTACAACAAGAAAGAACGGAAAGCAAGAAAGGGCCCACAAAGCGTAATGTAGACTTTAAAACATTATTTTATAAATTAAAAGAAGTGTATTTATCCGATTGTAGCTTCGATGTCAAAGTTAAATTAGTCTGTAGTTTTATATTTGAGCAATGTTTTCAGCTAGTTTTGAGGTTAATTAAGGAAGGGGATATTTACACTAAATTTATTTCTGTTTTAAATGGCTTGTTCACGTAAACATATCAATGTGAATATAGTGCAGTGGAACGCACAGAGCTTAAAACCCAAACTAGAGGAATTTAAATGTTTACTGTTGCAAGAAAAAATACATATAGCATTAATTAGCGAAACTTGGCTGCAGAAAGAGATTTATGTTAATATTTATCCATACAATATTTATAGACGAGATAGAGATGATTCGTATGGTGGGGTTGCTATCGTAGCTCATAACTCATTAAATATCCAGGAATTACGAGTACATTCAAATAATTATGGCATCGAACTATTATGCATCAAACTAAATAACTGTGGGTACATTAAATATATAATTGCAATCTATTGTCCTAGTTCCGTTCATACTACACAAGCCGATTGGGATAGAATATTTTCTTTTTTTCCGAATAATTGTTTAATAGCGGGGGATTTTAATGCTCATCACACGAATTGGTCGTATAAAAATGATAATAGAGGTAAACAAATTTTTGAGTCAGCATTAGAATTTGGTTTTACTTCACTGAATACTGGACAGCCCACTAGGGTGAAATTAGTGAATAATATCGTACAATCTTCTTCGCCCGATATCACATTTGCATCTGTGGATATCGCTATTAATTTTGAATGGAATATTATGAATGAAAACTTGGGGAGTGATCATCTATTCATTAAATACAGGATTAATTACTACGACGATGTTTACTTCAACAAAAGACGCAACTACAAATTAGCCGACTGGACTGGTTACAGAAACTATCTTCTCGGTTGTTTTTATCCTTCTGATGGGGATGGTGATGTTCAGGTTTTGTATGATTATTTCACCTCTCAAATAAATAGAGCAGCCGATGAGAATATTCCCCTTATTAAATTTTGTAATATTCCAAATAATAAATTTAAGCCGAAGGGATATTGGAGCCCAGATATATCTAAATTAGTTGCTGAGCGTCGACTGGCACTTAAAACCTTTAGAGCGAATCCAACTCCAAGGAACCTTAAATTACTTGAAGGAAAAACCCTAAAGGCTAAACAGGCTATTGAAAAAGCGAGATCGAATGATCATAAGAAATTGTGTGAAAATATTGACTACAAAATCTCAGCGTCAGATATGTGGCGTCGTTTGCGATGGGTGAAGGGTTACAGGAAATCTAATATTCAGTGTTCACAAGAGTTAAAGAGAGAAATGTTATGTGATCTTGCACCAGATTATGTTGTCTCACAAAAGCCTATCTTTACATCTAGACATGAATTGCTCGAATCTGAGTTCACGTTGCAGGAGCTGAATAGTTGCCTAAAGAAAAAAGATACAGCTCCAGGAGAAGACAAGATAACTTACTCCATGATTTTAAATCTACCACCTCTAGGTAAATTATTCTTACTCAAAATCTATAATAAGATACTGAACTCAGGTAATTGCCCATCGCAGTGGCGTGATATTAGAGTAATACCCATACCAAAGTCGGATGCTGGTTCAAATGCTAACAGTAAACCAAGACCTATTTCGTTGATGTCGTGTACATGCAAAATATTTCATGCTATGATTACTAAAAGACTCGAATGGTATGTGGAGAGGAATCAAATTTTATCGCGAAATACAGTCGGTTTTAGGAGAGGACAATCCAGTTATGATTGTCTTACACGATTAGTGAATCAAATTCAGATAGGCTTTTCTAATAATATCTCAACTATAGCTTGTTTCCTTGATATAAAAAGTGCATATAATAATATATTAATAGAAAAGTTACTACAGGTTCTTGATACCTTGGGTGTTGGTAAAACTATCTGTGAATATTTATGGAACTTCCTTAGTGAACGTCATCTGAAAGTTACTGATGAGTCCGCAATCGACATGGTCAGATATGCGCGAAAGGGCCTGGCCCAAGGTGATCCCATCTCTCCGTTACTATTTAATGTAGCCACCTATAGGTTTTGTCGAGACATTGTTGACGTGTTTTCGTGCCAGTACGCAGACGACTTTGTTTTGTATTTTACTTGTAAGGATATCACAGAGGGTCGGAACAAAATACAAAATGCGTTAAATTCTTTTACAGTTTTATTGGACGAATTAGGATTGGACCTATCAGTCAGTAAATCGAAATATTGCATATTTAGTAGGGGATTTAGACAACAGCAAATACAGCTTCTCATAAATAATAGTGAACTTGACAACGTATGTTATTATAAATATTTGGGTATTTGGCTAAATAAGACATTACGCTGGGGTAAACAAATCAGCGAGTTAATAGAAAAAATTCAGAGGCTTCTCAATTTACTTAAAATTCTTACGAGTCCCTCTTGGGGTGTCCATCAGATTCATCTTCGCAGACTCTATATAGCATTGATTAGAAGTAGGCTAGATTACGGGTGCTTCTTATATGACAATAGTGCTAAAACGAATATTTACAAATTAGAAAAAGTACAAAATCAGGCTTTAAGAGTAGTAGGAAGTTTTATAAGAAGCACACCGATACACGTTATGGAATGCGAGCTCTGTGTTCCTCCACTGCATGTTAGGAGAAGATGGTTAGCGTTCAAATATTGCCTAAAGTCGTACTCTTTATCCGATAATGTAGTAATAAAACAGCTATCTGAGCTTAGCGCTATTAGACACACCAGATATTGGGCTAATAAAAAGCTTCCGCTACTTGTTAGTGTTTTTGAGGAGGTTAGGGTAGAAAGTATAACGTCATCTCCGATTTTGGAAATGTTCCTATTAGATGTATGGGTAACTAAAATTGACATACAAAATATAATAAAGATTAATTTGGACTCAATCAAAAAACCCAAGAAGACGTATCACGTGGATTCAATTAAAACAGAAACCTTGAGAGAAATATCGAATAAATATCAAGACTATTATAAAATCTATACTGATGGGTCTAAGAGCGCTAATGGTAATGGAGCTGCCTATTATGATCCTATAAATTCGGATACTACAAATACGTGCTTTAAAATAAATAATTATGTGTCAGTTATGTCATTGGAACTTTTTGCAATTTCAGAGGCACTCACTTATATTGTATCCATTGAAAATAATAGTAAAATATTAATTTGTGTAGATAGCAAAAGTGCACTACAACATATAGCTCGATGCGCCTCTGGATACAGAGGTGCACCGATAGCTTATGAAATTATTTCAAAAATTCACGATCTATCCAAAAGAGATATTGATCTGAAGTTGCAATGGGTTCCATCACATATAGGTATTAAGGGTAATGAGGAGGCAGACCGTTTAGCAAAATTGGGTATTGTTGGGGGTAGGGAAAAAAACATTGGCACTAATTATGTAGAAATATCGCCTAGGTATAAAATTAAATGTCATGAAGTTTGGAAAGAATATTTTAATGTGAGATCTAAAGAAAAAGGAATATGGTATAGGTCTATTGTCTCCGAACCTCCTCATGTACCGTGGTTTTGTAATACCAGATTTAGCAGAAAAATTATAGTTACTGCTCACAGACTGAGATCTGGACACATGCCGCTCAATAATTTTGGATTTTTAATGAAAAAAATTGATTCACCAAATTGTGAAGTGTGTGACAAACTGGAAGACGTAACGCATTTGTTAACGGAGTGTGTCAAATTTCAGTCTGCCAGAGTGGATTTAATTAGAGAATTGGAGATAAATATGCACGATGTTTCCATGTTCCATCATATTTTGTCAACACCTAGCTCCGGAGCTGCTTATAATTTAATTAAGTTTGTTTTGTTACGATTTACATAAATAAGAAGGTCCGATGGGACTGGCATGTACACCTGTATAAAAGTCCCTAAAATAAATAAAGAGAAAAAAAAAAAAAAAAAAGTTTTGTTTAAGATTACATAACTATAACAAAACTGGCGCAGGTACCGATACATTAGCCCGTCGATAGAACGTTTTCGATACAGCGACCATCGATGTAGTGATTGTCGATATTATGAACTAGACCCCCTAAATAATGTCATAAAATTATAAAAAATACATAAAGTAAATAATAAACTAAGTACTATCGGTACCTAAAACCCTTGGTTTGCGATAAAGTTTTATTTTTTTGTAATTTTATGCTATTGCATAGCTTCTATCGCGGGCCTTGAGCGCGGGGACCGAATCCAGAAATTCCGTAACGAAAAAAAACCTCACGCTCCCCACTCCGACGGGCAAGGAGGTGTGGCTTGAAGGTCGTGCATCGTCTAACGTCGTTTCAGTTCGGCAGTCTTCGACACGGCGTCGTGTGCGATTAGATGGGATGTTGTGTGGGAGGGGAGGGGGAGGGGAGGGTTGGGGTAGTGGAGGGATGGGAAGGGGAGGGGAGGGGAGGGGGAGATTGTGACAGAGGGAAGGGGGGATTGTGAGAGGGTTCGGAGGGGCAGGGGAGGAATGTGGAGGGGAGTGGAGAGGGAGGACAGAGAGAGGGGGAGGGGAAGGATAAGGTGAGAGGGGAGCGGAGAGGGGGAGGGAAGAGGCAGAGAACAGGAGGGGAAGGGAGGGAGGGATGAGGGAAGGGGAGGGAGCGGTGAGGGGAGGGGTGTGGGAGGTGTGGGGGAGGGGAGGAAAGGAATGGGGAGGGGGAAGGGAGGAAAGGAATGGGGAGGGGGAGAGGAGTTGATAAAAAATGATATGCAATAGCTTTACCGTGGCAGTCTCCGAGTGCCACGTCATTTTTATCTTATTGAGAAAAAATTGCTCTAACCTTAGAATGTTTTAAAAATAAGTACTTACCTACCAAATAGATTTTTAGAAAACATCACACCAAGTAAGTACTTAGGTAGGTAGGTATACCTACTTCAATTAAAAATATTTAAACGTAAACTTGACTGGATTGGCGAGGAAGTACATATTTCGTGGTAGGTAATTGTTATATTTCCACGAAATAGTCTTTTTTCTGGCAAATATTATCTGCTAGTGGTCACCGGTATGATGACTATTTTTTATAATAGCAGTCGTAGTAGGTACTTCAATACCTAGCGGTTTTACGTTGATGCTGATTACCCTGCAAGGGTACCTACTATTCATATAGGTATATTTAGGCAATAAATCAGATTGTGAACCCGGCTATAGTTACAAACACTATTATAATAATTTATCCGTATAAACCAGATAGTACATAAACCACATTAGCTGTATCCGGTAAACTAAAATTTATAGATAACTTGACCTCCATGGATGCATTGTGAAAAGATATTGAAGTTAAGTTACACTGCCATCTGTTAGACAGTTACGAAACTTATTACTTTTAGGCAAACATTTAATTTGCAATATAAGAAATAATGAGGTCAAATAATTGAGATAAAAATTATCTTACGTATCTTTTAAGTTTGACAAAATTACAGACAGTAGATAAGCTAAATTTCGTAAAAAATTGCTCAGTAGTTCTGGAGTTCGTCAGTCGTCACATCGTATAAAAATTGCAGACCATGAATAGAAAGACTAACTGCCCCGGTAATCTTCGTTACGTCTTAGAATTAATTAATTATTTTTATTTAGTTTTAATTCATTTAGGTACGTCCTATTCTCAGACCTACTGAATATACACACAAAATTTAATAAGAATCGGTCAAGTCGTTTCGGAAGATTTAAAAAAAAACTGACACGAGAATTTTACATATTTTTGATGTCGTAAACTTTAATAGAATGGTGTTTCATTATCCATTATTTTACTTCACCATTACATTTTTGGAAAATGCAATAACTAAGTAACGCAAATTAGACAACCCACTAATTAGCGATTGTTCCCAACGAGTCACACTGTAACCTGTAACAGTGTGACTCGTTGGGATTTTTTTTCCCAACCAGTCTCTCTTAAGCAGTCACACTGTTACTCGTTGGGAACAAACGCTAATTAGTCGCTAACCGGCGTTATAAGGATGACCCTACTTACCTATTTATAGTTTTGATATTTGATAGTTAGTAGTGGCTACACATTTTATGTATAAGTAACAAGCATTGTCATACAGTCATGGTCTGCATGATATATGTGTGGTATCTATATTCACACTGCACCTGCACAGTGCACACTTAGATCAAGACGTATCTAGTTCTAGCTTGTGGCAAATAAAGGAATGGATAACATTGTTTATTCAACACAATGTACATACCCACATACCTATTATTATACCTATAGCATAGCAATGCGTGCGCGTTACCGTAACGGGTATCTCACTCTCGCGTCACAATACTGAGCCCTAGACACAATGAGTTTTGCGGGAGCAGCCAGCAATCCTTACAATAATATTTCCGGCCCCGCCTTTACTACATTGCAGTACCTATCTACTTACGTTGTCAAACAAATACTCCACAAAGAAATCAGAAAAATCATTCTTTACCTTCATTCTGTAAAGAACGGTTTTCCAGATTTCTAATTATTTAGTAGGTATATCATGAGCGACTGTCGTACGTACAATCGCCCCCACTTGTGGTGAATCAATTAGTTAACAAAATGCTTTGAATTACAGAATGTTGCATATGAACGATCCAACTCTGAATCTTCGTCGCCGGGTGAAAGCGATTATAACCCAGAACTGAGGCCGATCGTACACAACCATTGGATTAGTAAGAACAAAGAGAACTTTAACGAAAATAAAAACAAAAAATAAACATAGTAACAAGCTCGTTTGGACATTTTATTCATGTAAATTTTTGCAGATATAATTAATACAAATTATGGTCATGTAAATTGGGATCTATGATAAATAATATGTTACTATCAGCTGGTTTAGAGGACACTGTCTTTTACCGTCTCCGAATAGCTTGATTCCAGCCATTGTTAAATTTTGATGACTCATCGAAATATAAAAAGGCAGTCTCGGAGGTGTGGCATTTACAAATACTGTCTTACTCCTAAGTTTACATAATGAGATTTTTATTGTGATAGTGATGAAACACAAACTTAAACTATGTGAACATTCTACTTCCTGAATGGCTACTATACGCATGCATGACTCCTTTATATTAGGTTCCTCAACCTTGTAGGATGTTGTATTAAGTGCAGAGCTATGTCATTATGTCAACTAAATTTCTAAAAGATTAATGTGACAAAACCTATATTGTCTACATGTCATACATCACAATTTTTCCTAAAGTTATCTGTACAGTTTGGGTAATTTGAGATGTGTTATATAATGCCAATCACTATACATTATGTTCAAATAATAACTTTAATGCTGAGCAGCTGATGTATTATATACTTTACTGCTGATCCTTTGCAGGATGTGTTTGAGAAGTTCAGCAACATGTCTCCAATACATAGTCATTCAGACACAATTTCTATTTTCAAACAATTCAGGATTACTAACAAAACAATCTAGATACAAAGTAAATTATTCACAAAGAAATCCATAAATAAACTTTTTATTAAAATTGTATAAGACTGAAATACTTTGTATGTTGACACTACTGATTTCATGAACGTATGATCATTCATTTCAGAGAGCAATATAATATTATTTGTCAGACTCGTTTTGTTCAGGTTCAAGTAGCTTTAACCATGGGTGCTGAAGGCACTCATAAGCAGTGGCACGCCGATTTGGATCAAAGTCGAGCATAGGCTTCAAGAAATCAGCAAAGTCTTCTGCATCCTTCTGACTCCACTCATACTTCTCAGTTAGCACGGACACTAAGCCCCATGGTTTCAAGCCAGTTATGTTCCTCAACTCACCCTTTTTATTAAAGAAAACTTTTGAATATTTTCCTGAGGCTGCAATTCGTTTTGGAATATCACCTAGAAGTTCAATAATATGAGCAAGGTGATCTTCATCACGGCTGTAGCCATCTCCAGAATGAGGCTCAAATAAATAGTCTCCCGTGGCTAACTCAAATGCCATACAAGCAGTGCTCCATATGTCAGCTGAGGTCCCATAACCTGCACTCAGCAATACTTCTAGAGATCTGTACTGCCTGGTTTGTATATCTTCAGTAAAATGTCGGTGGACCCAACATGCATTACCGAGATCTGCAATCTTTACTTCTAAGTCACAGATATCAAATGCTGGATCAAATTTTTTATCAATAGATTTACCTTTAGTAGACTGAGAATTGAAAGAAGGTGGCGTATCAGTCATTTCCCCTTCAGACATGGGGGTTCCTGCATCATCTCCACAGCCATATTGCTTAGATCTTACCTGGACTGCATCAGCATCAGTATCAAACGCTTCCTCATCCGCTCCATCATCTCTTTCATCATTACAACCATTGATATTAGTTTCATTATCAGAACGGGTAGTCTCAATCACACTCGCTTCTTCTGGTGTTGGTGGTGAGTCATCGTTGTCTTGCGACATGGGGGCTGACTCACTGTTAATGACCACTTTTTTCTGTTCTTCTATTTCTTCTATTTGTTCCATTTGCTTTTTAAGTAACATAGACTGACGCTTAGCTTTCTTCTTTAATTTTTTCTTTTTATTTCTACTCATTTTAGCAGTGACTACCTGTTCTTGAAATTCCTTTGGTGCAGTACTAATCAAGGAATGAGGCAGTCTCAAGCCTAAGGAATGTAATTCAGTAGCCTCAGCTGCCAGTTTGCGGATGTAAGATTCATCTACACAAACCAATACATTTTCAGGCTTAATATCTGTATGAATAATCTTACATTTAGTATGGAGGTAATCCAAGCCTTCGAGTACTTGATGAATGATTGTTTTCACATTTTCTCGTGGTATACCTCTATAATTAGACTTGAGTATCAACTTCAGTAGGTGGTGACCCAGAACTTCAAATACCATGCACACATGGGTTCCATTCACACCAGTTATTTTAAAGTCATTAAGCAACTGAACGGTCTTATTCCTCTTGGGATCCGCTGGATCGCTGTCACGAACTGCTTTCAATATCTTAATTTCATCTAAAGCTGTCTCCGTGAAATGTGGCGCCGATTTAACGACTTTTAATGCAACGAAACGCTTGTCAACAAGATCCCAACACAACCACACCGTAGAAAAATGACCCCATCCCAGTTTTCTAGTGACGTGGTAGCGATTCAGGAATAAGTCTCCAATTTTGACAGGATGGTAACCACCCTTACAATAGTCAGCGCTGTCCTCCTGTTCCTCGTCGTCGCTCGCGTATTGTTCGTCTTCATCCTCCTCGATCGTTTCATTGGAAGAGCTATGTGTAGGCTCTAAACGATTCTGATTCTGATTGCGCAGACCGTTTCCTTGTACACCAGCCCCGTGGTCCTCCTCGCGATTTTTCTTTTTACCGAGTTTATGCCGTTTCTTTTTCGCCTGAATGGCGAGCACTCTTCTATTTACATCTGATTTAGAACTCATTTAGTAAATTAAACACTTTCAACAACGCCAATATGTATATAAATTTATCTTTTCATCTCAAATCTTTTTGTTTGAGTATGGCGGCCGGTCGCAGAACAAAATGCGCTCGAACATGAACTCAAAAATGTTGCTAGTAAATAAAATTAACCTGAGAGTTGAGAGTTGAGAAGAAATCCAAAGACAACTACATTTTACTTTTAATTAAACAAGTTTCTCTTTCAATGGACACATGGGCTTTCTAAATATTTATTTGCAAGTAATTTAAAAACGAAATATTTTTAGTAACTTGCACACATTACGTTAATATTCTACATGTTATATAAATGTATAACGTCGAAACTCGAATGCATTTACGCTGACTTACATTCATCACCATAATAGCGTAAGATATTTACGCAGATGTTGTTCGCATTCGCAATTAGCCACAATTTAATTATGTGGCGTTATCAGCAAAGCAACAATTTTTTGTTGCTGTTATCGCCACATAATATAAGTACCTACATTTTTAATTAAAATACATTGATTTAGTTAATTGAATAGCAAACAGTTCAGTCGTGAGAATTGTAGATGGTGATGACCTGATAAAGAGTAGGTATTCTTTTGTTCCATATGTGTGGAAATCCTCATTGCAATATATTATTATACACCATGTGCCGCCGCCTCTTGCAAATATCTGTTCTGGAAACATACTTCTCAAGTCCGCCAGCCGCAGAAAAATCTCGCTTCTCCTGCCGCCCTCCACTACCATTCCCGTCGCCTCCTTTGCCATTATCACTTCCTCGCAAGAAGAGGTGATGGCGGTTGTCGGTTAGGTAAGGAAAAAAAAGAAATGCATGTGGGGTCACTTGACCGCAAGGATCATTAGTTGGTCGCACATGACCAACACACATTAACAGGGCCTGGTGGTCCGACACAGTTGCGGACATGTAGGTGGGAACTTCAAAGAAAAGCACTTTGGTCTGCAACCATAACTGCGGCCACGACCACGAAGCGGTACTGGCACTACCTACCTAATTACTCACGCCAGGGTAACCCGAAAAAGTCCGAAATAATAATTGCAATACGCAAGAGAATTTAAATTTCGCAATCAAATTCTCTTGTGTTTTGAAATTATTATTTTACATTCAGTGGCTGTATGTTGATTAAAACATGATTCGCGACCCTGGCGCATCCGCCTTAACCCCATCTGCATTCCCATTTGGTTCCCCTTTGTTTATACCTAATGTCGTGATGGCCCAGAGGTTAAGGCGCCTACCTCTCATGCACGAGGTTGTGGTTCATGTCCGGGCAAGTACCTACCAATGTGACTTTTTCAATTCATATGTACTTTCTAAGTTTATCTTAGACATCATTGACATCGGTGAAGGAAAACATCGTGAGGAAACCTGGACTTATAGTTAATATAAGTTTGATATCGCCAATCCGCCTTGAGCAAGCGTGGTGATCAATGCTCAAGCCTAATTCTCTGTATGAGAAGAGGCCTTTGCCCTGCAGTGGGACAGTAACAGGCTGGTATTATTATTTATTATTATTATTATACCTAAGTTTGTTTGTACCTACCTACATTTGTGTAGTTGTGACTAGTGAAGTAAAGTATCTAGTCTAAGGAGTGGGTCCTTTGAGCTTTGAGAAAAGAAAAATAATAATGCAATTTTGGTATTGGATCATTTGGAACCTCAGCTTTTATCCAGTCGGATAGTCGGAAGTCGGGAGTCAGGAGTCGAACCCAATCTTTTTTGCAAAACCTGCTTGCGGGATCTATTCTACTTGTCATGTAAGTTCAAGGATAATAACTAGGTACTATCAATGTAGGTACCTAGGTAGGTACCTATTTATAATTTTACTTTCCAAATCTAGAAATGTGTCTTCGAGATTAAAGGATGTTCTTAGATGTTTTATTTAAAGTTTTTAAAATTCTGAATAGTGATGAGGTAGTAAGAACGGCAGACTGCAAAACTTAAGAAAACGTGCTAACGTGCTTATGCGCCTGTAAGTAAAAAAAAAGAAAAACAACTTTTTTTTCATATTTTGTCACTAGTGTTTATATCTTTTTTTGAGGTTGCTTCTTTCGCTCTTTTCTCCTTTTCATTTAAGCTATGAACTGGCATTAAAACAAAACCACTAATGAGCACAAATATCCCGGCCACATAAAACGACACTGTGTACCCAAACTGTTTTTCGATTACACTGGATAACGGTGTACATAATAGACATCCTAAACCTTGAAACATAATCATAATACCAGTTCCATTAGTTAACATTTCTAATCCATACAAGTGTACTATTACCACACTTCGTACGCAACTTAAACTAGCTATATGAAATCCAAATATTAGGCATACTGCATACTGATAATATAGGTTAAATGAAAAGTTGAATGACATAATAGCTGCTCCAGATATTAAACAAACAAGTAAATACAAAGTTACAGGATTGTATTTCATAGCCAATGTCCCTATAATCAGGCGACCGAACGCATTTGCAAAACCGATGACACTTACAAACAAATTACAATGTTCGGGAGGAATGCCTACGCTCTTATTCCTATCTGGTAGAAATACATAAGGCACTAAATATCCTAAATACGTGAAGAATCCACTCGTACACAACAATATGAATGAAAATCTTTTCAGTAGTTTTGGGTCCATCATAGTAGCAAGGATCCTTCTCACAGCAGTAGTGAAAACACCTCTTTTTTCAGTCAACTCTGCAGCAGTAACGGCACGTGAAACTGCCATTTGGTATTCAATACCAGTTCTATCTTCCGGCGGGACTACCATCATGCTTTTTTGATACGCTGGTAACTTATCTACCCTGCCTTCATAGAAAGCATCATCCCGATACATTGGTCTAGATTGGGCTACATGCTCCTCCCAATGACACAACCTTTGCCACCATTTTTTTTTCGGAGTGTTTTCAGGAAATATTTTTATTTCTGGATGTTTCTCATTTTGTTGATCGTTGCCTGGCACACTTGTTCTTGACTTGGATATGATTGATTGAACTTGCTTCAACTGTTTGCGACTAACTCCACCTGAAGGACCTTGAGGAGTTAGTGTAAGCCTTGATGCAACTGCCGTGGATGGGCCCGCTTGAGTCGGTGTTGGCGCTCTACTATCTCCAACAACTGCAGCTGCAGTGGGAAAGTGCGAGTTCGATACTGCACTAAAGAGCCGTTCTGCAGCACTTGGCATTAGAGTTTCTCTTTTCGCATGTTGTGATGGTGACGCCTTAATAGCAGCCAAACTTGGTAAATAAGTTACTGTACGAGTTTGGTCTGGTTGCTCGGTACCTGTGTCAGCTATGGTTGTCGTCGTCACAGTTACCGATACCAACGGTCGAAAAGTCATAGAAAAAAAGTAAATTGTGCCTAACAATCCAGAATGCAGTAACATTATCACACGCCATCCAGCTAATTTTACTATATATGCATTTACAGAAAACATAATCATGATCCCAACACTGGAACCGATACTCGATATTGACATTGCCAAAGATCGAAGTCTTTCAAAATAAAAGCCCACTATTAATCCAGAGGCCATACATATGAGGCAAGCTCCAAATCCACCAATTACTCCATACATTATTAGGATTGTTACATAACTAGTGGCAAAATGTGTGCACAGGAGAGCAATAGAGCATATTATTGAACCACTCATGCAAATAGCTCGAAATCCAAACCTATTAATAAGTGCAGACGCTAAAGGACCTGCCATAAAGTACATTGCCACGGCTACAGAGTTGAAAAGTGCCACCAGAGATATACCAACTCCAAGATCGTCTGCCATGTCGTGGAATATACTGCCAAATGTAAAGAAAACACCGTCTAATACGAAAATACACATGAAGCTCGCTGCTACTACTACCCACCCCCATCCTCCTTCTGCTGGTAATGATATTTGTGCAGTGATTTCTGTTTCTTCAACACCTTCAAGGTCGTGAGGATCAACGTCAGTATTGTTAAATGTTGTGCTTTGTACGATTCTCTTTTTTCTTTCCTCGTTAGATTTATCCCCAGGCGGTGTAGCCACCCTATGTGGCATTTTATTCTTCCAAAATCAAAATAGCACCAGAACATGAGTAGTAGATACAGTTATAATTTATCAAAAGCTTGGAATTAAGTCAACAAACCAAACATAGCAGGTTTTTTACATAAACTGTCAAAAAATATAAAACATTTTAGAGATTAAAGCGCCATTTACATGATACAAGTTTCTTGCCTGTTGCATACAATAAAATTGAAGCAATAAATTACCTGCATGGTCTAAACAGTACGTAACATTTTGATCTTTTGCGCAAGTTTTGCTTGCCAAAATTTTCTTGGTGTAAACAGCACATACAAAAATTTCTTAGGCGATTCTTGCATTCAATTAGTTTTCTCTTCATTTGCCAACATGAGTGCAGTAAGTGAAGGTTTAATCGTGGGGCTAGTTCATAATATCGACAATCACTACATCGATGGTCGCTGTATCGAAAACGTTCCATCGACGGGCTAATGTATCGACAGTACCCCAAATCGAAGGTACGCTACATCGTTAGACAGATTGGATCCAGATTGGTCCTATTTGTATCAAAACTCATATCTGATTAGGGATCCTCGAAGAATTGAGGGAATTTAGCTCAGGTCGGGTAGTCGATGTAGCGTACTATCGATTTGGTTTACTGCCGATGTAGCGTACCGGCGTTTTAGTGTACTAACGATGTAGCGTACCAACGATTTAGGGTACTGTCGATGTAGCGTACCATCGATTTGGGGTACTGTCGATACATTAGCCCGTCGATGGAACGTTTTCGATACAGCGACCATCGATGTAGTGATTGTCGATATAATAAACTAGACCCGTTAATCGTTGCTGCTCTTCTGAGACAAGAAATATTGAGAAATCGTCGTAAAAAGAGGTGTTGGATAAAAAAATGGATAGCAAGAAGAGGAGTTCTTGGAGGAGGAGTTGGAGCGTCTAACAATCTTTGTGTAGAATTACAAATAGAAAATGAAGATGACTTTAAGAACATGTTTCGTGTCAACAGAACCCAGAACCTCATATTTTTTAATAAACAGACTCTTTACAAAACCTTCCAACACTTGAATGAAAAATTTGACAACGCAAATACGTGCAATACTTGAAGCAACCCGCCAAAGAATGGTACACGCACATACAACTCTCTATTTAGACAAGTCAAAACTTGAAAGCAATAATCTCCTAAACATTATTGTATTGGTCTAAACAGAAGACATTTGCAACTATTTTTTGTCAAGACTTGCATTTAATAATTGCGTTCAATTTTTTTACTTGTATCCACGTGTAAACAGTTGCGTACAATTCTTGAAGGGCAATTATCGCACTTCATTTATTGCATTCAATAATTGCACTTGAATGTACAAGAAAATTGTATCGTCTAAATCAGGCTTTATTTTCAGCAATCTTCAAGATTGTGACAGTGTTAATGACAAGTGCAGACGCGGCGGCTGGCAGTTGTAATTGGGAACATAGACTACTACTGTATCCTATAAAATTGGAACACATACTTCGTGCTGGAGATATTCAGCACTCAGCACGTTCAGTGAGTGCTCCTAAGGAGTTTCAATGCTTGTATGCGTGTAGGTGTAGGTAACATTTTTTATTATGAATATTCCTAATCAAAATATATTAACTAATAAAGGTGGACCATTATTTAAATTGATTTGGGACTGATCCAGGGGATTTAAATGGAACGCGCCGATTTATCACATTATATCTTTAAATTGCTCTACCTGACGGCATAATCGGCATTGTGGCTGAGCATTGAGCTAGAGAGAGAGATTACAGCCCGGAACAAATATAGAAATAATTAAATTAAATAATGTAATTTTATTTTTGCAATGCTAGTTATATTTATGTCGATAAATAAAATTTCATTAGTCCAAAACAAATACGTTATCGAATAAATGACAGTGTTCTACTTTTATAATAAATTGTATTATTCGCCTCTATCAGTCTCTATTGGTATGTTCGCTCGTCGTTCGTCTCTGTTTTCGCTGCGTTTTGTCATTTGAGTTGATTTACAGAACATGTCAATATTTTCTTATTTTTTATGTAGTAGGTACCTAAGACCTACGAGTAAAATCAGCATCGGCGTAGTCATTTTTGCGTTTATCGCGAACAGGCAGACGGTTGCGAGGCAAGCGCGATCCAACGTTGTAGGCACTGTGGGGATCATACATACAACCCTATTAAAATTATGGTCAGACAGAACAAATGATCGTGCTCATTAAAGAAAAATTGTCTTGGGTGGGAATGGAACCCTTGACCTCCGGTATAACAGTCAACTATTACCTCCTACTCCTACTACTACTACTACTACTTGAAATACTACTACCTACTCTATTATCGTATACATAAAACATAGAAACATGCAGCGCAGTAGTTCAGTTTAAAATTATGTTTTTTGTACCTTTCAAAATCAATGCATTGCAGTAAGGTAGTTAGGTTAGATAAAGGATAGGTGACGCGGTGGTGTCCTTCTGCGAAACGGTTGTCTCGCAGAAGGAGTCTGCGGAAAGGGAAAGGGAGAGGGAGATACCTCCTCTTACCCGGCCCGCAGCAGGCGCACCGGGCGCAGGCGGAGGGCGGACAACGCCCTCTTCCAGCCCCCCTGAATGGGTCCAGGGGCGACGGACGCGGGAATGTCCGCCGCCCCCACGTACATGGACCTGAGGTGGCGGTGCGTCGTGTTCACGCGCGCCCCTCTTAGACGTCGCGAGGGGAGTCTAACACCTCACTCCCCTCGCTGACTTGGCGACACCAGTGCAGGTGTGAGAAGGAGCACGGGGTGGTTTTTAGTCAGTAAGAGTTTGACAGACCCCTCCGCCCTCCCCGGGGCGCGGGACAGCAATGACGATTTTCCACCACTAAAAAAAAAAACTATAGGATAGGTATGCATGGTAAGTTAGGTTAGGTTATATGTATAAATATACAAAATTTGGACCTATCTTATACAGAGGGTAAAATTGGGGTGCCAATTTAGGTATTAAATTCACAAAATAATCATTATCAGGAATTTATAACCCAAAATTTAAGCGAAGTAACTTTGAAAATCAGAGTATTTTCATGCAAACTTTGCACCCCTCTTATACCTCCTTAAACGATGATTTACGAAAAAATATTTGTTATGTGTTTCATGACTGTCAATGAAGAACCTTCATACTGAAATTCATTCGCCTAACATCGAAGTTTCATGCTAACTTGGCACCCTCTTTTACCCTCTTAGGGGGTGAATTTCAACATTCCTGTCTTAGTGCTCCCCTACTTATAAAAGGAACCCTTGTGCAAAATTTCAAGTTTCTAACCCTTATAGTTTAGGCCCTGCATTGATATTATGTCAATCAGTCAGCTTCTCCTTTTAAATACATAAGTACTTATTTAAAGATTTTTTGCGTGATAGGTAATTGTTTGAAACGTGGAATTGAGTTGATTGTTTATTCTTTACGCAAACTGTCTGTTCCATTTTCTTGAAGTTTGATGCGATTATGCAGCACTTTGTTCATGTGGTAGGTACCTGTAAGTGTGTCATTGTCATTATTATTTCTACACTTTATAAACTAAACATTCAACTTGACCTACATATTAATTTTTAGTATGAACCTAAGTTCAGTAACAGTTGCAGTAGGTGCCTACCTAGTTGAAGTGAAGTGCAAGAAACAAATGAATACTTACCTATAGGCTGTGTGCGTTTTGATAAATGAAATATATTCCACATTTTATTTGTCAATATATATTTTTTTTTAGTTATTCTGAGGGGTGATAAAAAGCTTGTTTAAGTAGGTACCTATCTACTTCTAATTATATAAACATTAACTTCTCGAGTCGGATGATCCATAGAGGTGCATTCTCGAGAAAGGTATTTCTTCTAAATCATCCCCAACTGCAAAGGTGGGTAAGTACCCACCTTTGCATTTGGGTATGATTTTGTATTTTCGGGGCCTTTTTTTAAGATCCGTTCTGAAATTGCCTCTCTGTCTGATTTAGTCAAAATTGACAGCTCTATATTTGACAGTTTGACTGTTTGTTTGACAGAACCGCGAGACGCGCGCGATTTTACCACAAGTGCCACCAGCCAGCCAACGGACGTTTTGGAGGGAAAAAATTGCTGTAGTGAGATTGTGTTGTATTTTATTGGTTTTTAAATTTAATTGTAGTATTTAGGTAAAACAATCATGTCACAAACATCCATAACTTCGTTCTTTAATAGTAGAAAAAGACCTGCTACAGAGGATCTTCTAACTTCTAAAAATAAAGTTCCTCACATTGACCGGACTATAGAAAAGAAGATTTTATCTACTGGTACTGCTCCTTTATTTAAGAAGTGTGAAGTCGCGAGAGAATTTAAGGAACCAGTTAAATCTAGTGACACTGTAAAGGAAGAATTAAAACATGTTGATTGTCAGCATGTCGTGTCATCCAATGATACGATACGAATACCTCCAAAAGTTCCAGCAGCATTTGGTAAGAAACAGAATACCACAAATACACCTAAAATCAAAGAAGCGTCCAAAGCGGAAGTTGTTATCACTTCTCGTAAAGAGTTAAGTCTTGGTGACATAAGGAAGAAATTGGCTGGAAGTTCGAGGTTAGCTGAATTAAGGGCAACAGCCGATCGGTTGAGTAAAGGTATACAAGAGCTTAAGCAATCCAGCGAGAAGAGAAATCTCCGTGAATTCAAGTCTTTTGATGTGGAAGTACCAGTAAGGTACGTAGAAGAAAGTGCACATTTTCTTATAAACATAATTGTTAACTCAATAGTATGCTATGGTTCCAAACATAGCCACCACAGTTTTATTACCTATCTAGCCCTTGAGTATCTGTCTATTTACCCTGTCTTACTGCTGGGTTAGACCTGTGTGTATGGTAGATGAAACTCATACACCAAAACAGGTTGTTTGCCTTCAATGGCCCTAATGATATTGATAATTACACTCAACAATCTTTTCATGTGGTGACTTGGTGTCAGTGTTTCTAGGCCACAAATGGGCTTCTTACTTGGCTTTACATACTGTCGACTAATATCAGTCACTAGGGTGCTTGTCTTCTTTCAAAAATGGTGTTTCCTTCACTGTTTTCTATCCAAGTTATAATAACACTGAAAAGTGATAATGAAGTAAAAATAAAAATAATAATAATACCAGCCTGATACTGTCCCACTGCAGGGCAAAGGCCTCTTCTCATATAGAGAAGGCTAGATTATGCATATGCATAGGCTCGGCGATATTGAAGTATTTATTGTCATCTATTTTTGGTGTCACAGACAACTTTTAAAATTAAATATTTAAGAGAATGAATATTGACTCATTTTAAGATTTTGCTAAATTCAATTGTAGATAATTATTGTAACCTAATTGCATACCTCTATTATCAGCTTTACTAACTCTCAAACTACACTGATCCAATAATTTTGTGTCCCAAGAAGATGTTTTTTTTTTTTTTTTTTTTTCCTTGTTTATCTTGCAATCAGTTAGATAACTTTTAGCAGATTTTTTGTGCGAAAGTTGACTGCCGAGGTCCATTCTTCCAACGAAGAATCTGCCTCTCAAAATTACTTGGACTTTATTTTGTAAAGTCCCATATGTGGTGGCGTTTGAGCCTTTTGATAGCTATTGGTACACTCAGGGCTGTGGCTAAGGTGTTGGTATGTGACTTTATGCGGCATTTGTATGACTGTCTCCTGTGTTCGACTTCCTCTTTTATAGTTTTGATTTGCAGATGCTCATGTATTTCTGACATTTTCATAAACCAAGGAGCATTTGATATGATTTTGAGGGCTTTATTTTGAAATCGCTGGAGAATTTCCACATTTGAATTCCTCGCAGAGCCCCACAGCTCGACTCCGTATGTCCAGACAGGCTTTAATACTGCTTTGTAGATGAGGACTTTGTTTTCTAGAGATACGTGTGATGTTTTTCCTAAGAGCCAGCTCAGTTTTCGGAGTAGTATATTAAGTTCGTCCCGTTTTTTCTCTATGTGGCATCTCCACGTTTGTTTTCTGTCGAGATGTACGCCGAGGTACTTAGCAGTTGTCCCGTGTGGGAGTATATCATCTCCGAGTTTAACAGGTGGGCAATCATCTTTTCTAAGAGTAAATGTCACGTGTATGGACTTGTTAGCACTGGCTTTTATTTTCCATTCTCTCATCCACTTATTGACTTTATTAAGGTGATTTTGTAGCATAAGTGAGGCCATATGAGGGTTTTTGTTATTGCATAAAGCAGCTGTATCATCAGCAAAGGTGGCAGAGAGAATTCCCTCTGACGTTGGTAAGTCTGCTGTGTATATTAGGTAGAGAGTTGGACCTAAAACGGAGCCCTGGGGTACGCCAGCCTGTATGTTATGGAATCTTGAATACGAGTCATTAAGTTTTACCCGGAAGAATCTGTCTTCTAAGTAAGACTTTAATAGTACAAACAGGTTGTGTGGCAGTTGTTTTTTTATCTTAAATAATAAGCCCAGGTGCCAGACCTTGTCGAACGCTTGTTGTACGTCTAGAAATACTGCTGAACAGTACTCTTTTCGTTCCAGTCCCTCTCGTACCTTATTCACAACCCTATGCACTTGCTCCACGGTAGAATGTCCTGTTCTGAATCCGAATTGATGTTGCGGTATGATGTTGCTATTTTTCAGTATGACATTAAGCCTACGAGCAACGACTTTCTCAAACAGTTTAGACATAACGGGCAGGAGGCTTATTGGCCTGTAGGACGACACAAGGTGCGGTGCTTTTCCTGGCTTAGGGATCATGATTATTTCTGAAACCTTCCATATTCTAGGAAAATATCCAGTCCGTAAAATTCCGTTAAAAAGCTGTGTTATGAAGACGATGGCTTTTTTTGGTAGTTGGCGTAGGATTTCAGCGGTTATAAGGCAGTATCCAGGAGCTTTATTTAGTTCAAGACCTATTATAATTCTCCAGATTTCACGAGGTGAGCAGTACTGTAGTGGAAGACTGAGTTGTAGATCTGTTTCCAAATACTCTTGGATCTCTTTACCGTTTGATGTGTCACCAGAATTGGGAGTGAATACATCGGCTAAGAAGGATCCAAAGGCCTCTGCACGTTCGTCGTCTTTTCTTGCCCATGTATTATTGCTTAACCGTAAAGGATGCTGAGTAGTTTGGGGCGCATTTTTGCTATGCTTTACGGTGTTCCAAAGTGAGTATTCATTTTTAGCTGTAGGATCCAGATTTTCCAGTCTATTTTTTAGGGTCTCATCTTCGATACCTTTCAGATACCGCTTCAAGTTTGCGGATGCTTTATTAAAGTCTCGTTTGTCAGAGGCATGGCGACTGGTATGCCAAACTCTCCTGAGCCTCCTTTTTTCCAGAACCTTACTCCTTATTTCCTTGGAAATATTACTGTACCCAGGCCTGGTAGGTGTAGGTGTGCATTTCCATGCAGCTTTCTGGATGAGGTTTGTAATATTTTTAGCAGCTTCATCAATGTCATCGTTTGTTTTTAGGGGTACTTTTAGGTTAACGTGCGTCTCGATATATTGTCTGAATCCTAACCAATCAGTTTTCTTGTTGTACAGCTTTATTTTAAACTGTCTTTCTATTATTGTGGTACTTATAGTGGCTATCAGAGGGGTGTGATCTGAACTGCTATCCAGGCAACTTTCAGCATTTATATACAAGTTAGAAAGTCCCTTATACACGAAAAAGTCCAACAGGTCAGGAAGCTTGTTGGAGTCTGTTGGCCAGTATGAAGCTTCACCTGTGCTCAGGACGTGTAATTTATTTTCATCAAGGCTTTTTTTCAGTTCTCTTCCTCTGGGTAATGTCAGTCGGGAACCCCAGTAGATATTTTTGGCGTTCCAATCTCCGCCACATATGAATCTTTGGCCAAGAGTTCTGAAGAAGTCTGTAAAGGTATCTTTCTTTAGGATGTGCTTAGGAGGGCAATATATAGCGGATAGGGTTAGTGAGCTCTGCTTATCCTGAACCACTACTGTGGTGGCTTGTATTTGGTCAGTTTTATACTCCTCCAGAACATCATGTTTAATGTGTTTTTTTACTATGATCGCTGTCCCTGCGTGTGCAGTTCCATCGGGGTGAAATGTGGAGTATATACTGTAGTTTTTGAAGTTACATAAATGATTTGAAGTTAGGTGTGCTTCTGAAACTAAAAGAACATCTATGTTATGTAAGGTAAGGAGTATCTCTACGTCTTGTTTATGTTTGACCAGTCCATTTATGTTCCAGGCTCCAATTCTGAGTGTAGCCATTTTATCGGACAAGTTTACTAATGATTGTTGTGAGTAAATTCATCATTGTCGACATCTGGTCTAATAATTTATCTAGCTTTTCAGCCTGTTGTATGAGCAGTGTTTCTAACTTGTGTTCATTTTTAGTAGCTTCTGCATATGTAAGTCCAATTTTATCATGAGCGTAATGTGTCGGTTGTTTGTTTTCAGTTTGTGGTCTGTTTAATATGGTTGTGGGTAAAATTTTGGGCTCTGCAAGGGGTATGGTTTTTACTGTGGATTTATGACCTGTTCTTCTATTTAGAATCTCCCTGTAGACGGCGCATCCTTTGTAGTTCGCAGGATGTGAACCTTCACATAAAACGCACTTTGCCGGTGTGTTCCGATCTTTTTTTGGGCACTCAGATGTTTTGTGCGCTTGCGCGCATTTCACACAGCGATAGGGCATCATGCAGTAATTTTTTGAGTGCCCATATTGCTGACATCGCTGGCACTGTGGAATAGAGGATTTCCTTTTAGGCTCTTCGATAGAAACTGTTTGATGGTAAATGGACCTTATGGTTTTAACTGCACTATTATTTGGGTTAGACACTAAGTTAACAAAAAAAGTAGAAGTTGGCTTCTTTTCAGGCCCAAACTTTACATTAATGATTTCTCCGATGACTTGGTTTTCCGTTTTTTCAATTTCCTCTATTATCGCACTATGTGGGGTTGTGTGATGCAGATTTTTGATTACGAATCGGTAACATCGTTGATCCTTCCTATTAAAAGTGTGTCCTATAAGGCCTTTTTCACGGACTAGGGTCATAATTTTCTTGTAAGCCTCAATGTCCAGGCTATTAATTCTCAACTGATTTCTGTTGACGATTTTGAAGATGAAGTCGCCCTTGTTTGTAACAGAGTGTAGAAGGTCTGTAAGTTTGTTGACATCCTCAACACCGTACAAGATAATTGGTGGAGGTTTATTGGGGCGTTTCGGTTTTGGTACACTTTCATCTTCAGTGAGATCTATTTGAAGGCCACTATATTTGTTGGAGGTTTTGATCGCCTCTGGTGAGGGTGATTGTGAAACTTTTTTGCGCTTATTGCTTCTGTTAGAAGGAACTCTTTGCCATTCAGGTGGACGAGGTGTGCTAGTAACACTAAATGATGGTTGTCTTTGTTGTTCGCTGGGTGACGAAACTGTATTTTTGACCTCAAGCTGTTTTACGCTTGTCGCCTCTTGCATTTCTTTGCTTGATGTGCTACCTAGGGAGTTGCATCTAGGTCGAGATAAAAACAAACTAGGGTGAAAAGCTTGCTGAACGTATTTCTTGCTGCCCAAGAAGATGTAATTTTTTATCTTAATCCCTTTAGAATCTACTTAAGAATGGATTTCCTATGGCATCCGATTTACAAACCAGTATGTTTACGACTGGCCTGTTGGTCTAGTAGTTAGTGACCCTGAGTGCTATGCCGGAGGTCGTGGGTTCGATTCCCACCCAGGACAAATGTTTGTGTGATGAGCATGATCATTTGTTCTGTGTCTGGGTGAAATTTATCTATAATATGTATGTATTTAGAAATATAAGTATAAGTATGTTTATCAGCTGTTTAGTACCCATAACTGAAGCTCTTAGCTTAGCTTGGGACTAGATGGCGTTGTGAGAAAAAGTTGTGGAATAATTGTTTATTTTTTTATTTACAGTCCAAGTAAGAAAGCACTTATCCAAAATGAATTACTGTCACCGAAGAAATGCATGTCAATGCCTGCACCTCAACAGAGGCCTCTTATATCACCAAGGAAAGTGGTTATCAGCCCCATCAAGAGTCCAAGCAAGGTTGGTATTATAAAACGGAGTAAAATATTCAACCAAAACAACACATATTTGATTTTAAAACTTTTCTGCTATCTTCAAGATTAAAGTGACATGGGTTTATCGCTTTAGTTTTCATCTTAAGCAGAAAAACACCGTTTTGGCTGGCCTAGGTTGGTCTAGTAGTTAGTGGTGGGTTTGATTCTCAACCAAGACAAATGTTTGTGTGAGCATGATCACTAATTGTACTGTGTATGTATTTAGAAATATATAAGTATGTTGTTTAGTTCCCATAACACAAGTTATGCTTAGCTTGGGACTAGTTGGGGTTGTGTGAAATTTGTGGAATATTATTGTTATTATAATAATGCTAGTAGTTTTCTATAAATCCTTAGTTGTGTTTTAAACATAGTCTGAGTAACATAGTAAAAGTAGATCTCTAGCCTAGCAATATATTTATAACTGCTTTCATATAAAATTAGTTTTAAAATGGTAAAAGACCAACCATTCCTAGATTTTTACCTTTATCAAATACCTATAAGGCAGTAAAATGTAATAATAGCAAGAAAATAGTCATTTAGTAACATGGAGCTTGAAGATGGCAGTTTTACAGTTCTCTCCTTCCTAAGTTCTTTCTTTCTTTTTGACTAGGCAAAGTACTAGTGGTAATATCCATTTTACTTGTGACTCACATATTATTGCCAATTCTCAACATATCTTTAATGTCATTTTCAGGTTCCAGCTTACATCAGACATGCAGCACTTGCCACTTCCTCCAGCAGCTTGCCGCTGCCCCATCACTATAGATTCCTTGCTGAACTATTTCGTGGCATGGAGACTGTTGTGGCTTTACTCTTTAACAGAAATGAAAAGATAACCTTTGCTAAACTCAAACCATCTGTACAAGAGATGCTGAAACGTTCATTCACTCAAAAGCATTTGGCTCAAATTAAACATTTAGTTCCTGATTTTTACAATTTCGAAATTCAAAAGGTAAAAAACTTCTGTGCTTCGTCTCACAAGGAACAATATGAGCTGCTTATCTCACCTAATTTTCCGAATGATATTAAAGTGATGAATCCAAGCGTGTTACTGGAGAGGCGCAGATACTTTTACGATATTTTGCTTCAGTTAGTAAAGAAACACCATGCACAGTATTTACAGACACTCGACCCTCCAATGACTATCCCTGATGACAAATTGACCCGTTGGCATCCTGAATTCGATATTGAAAAGGTACCTGAAGTTGAGAGTGGCAAGTTGCCTGAAATGCCAAATGTGGAGAAATTTTCATCAGCCCAAGATGTGTTGGCCAAGGCGCGCGAACTATTCAAATGTAATACGAAAATGGAAAGAGCCTTAGAGAAGCTAGCTCAAGCAAAGGCTCGTGGACTAACTGAGCAAGAAAAGGCTGCAACTGGAACTACAGATAACAAGCCAAATACTTCAGTAAATGGAATGAAGAGCAACAGTACACAGACAAGTCAGCCATCGACTAGTGCAGTCACAATATTGAATCCTGCACTTCGTAATCTGCCGACTGCTCTGCTAGAGAAAGTAAAAGCTAAACAGGCAGCTAAAGCTCTTGAGGCTATGACTAGATCTTCAGAAAATGACCAAAAGTATTTGGTGTATTGTCGCCTGCCAGATCTTGCTCGTACACTTCGAAATATCTTTGTGACTGAAAGGAAAAACGTGCTACCATTAAACATAATCCTGTCAAAGTTGGACAGCAGCTTCAAAGCAAATGTTTCAGCAAGCGATTTACAGAGAGATATTAAAGTTCTCACTGAGGAGCTGCCGGATTGGGTAAAGCTACATGAAATAAGAAACAATACTTACCTGAAACTAGATAAAAGTGCAGACTTGCAAAAAAATATGTCTAAGTTAGAGGCTTTAGCTAATAAGTACAAAAATGAATAGTTGTAGCCGTTGTAGGATAAAACAATTTGACATTACAAATTAAGACTGAGTAAGTATAAAACATTTAAATTATGAAAAGCTAACTCAATCACTTTATTAAGTACCAAGTTTTGTTGTTTTATCTAAATGTGTGTTCGATAATATACGAATCTACGGGTTTGTACATATTATGTACTGTAATGGTCTAATATAGTATTAATTGGTTAATGTTCTGAAAAATAGTAAATTGACTTGATATCAAACCATTATACCAAAAATATATGTTGACATGGTTGAATCTTGTAGATTTAAGCTGACATTTTATATTTTATTTATATTTTAATAATTATTAAAACCACCATTTCTTAGTATAATTTAATATATTTCTCAAGACATGAACTGGATAACTATGTGAAACCTTTGAGTTTGTATTGGTTTAGTATTAGCTTAAATTTTATTTTCTTTTTCTTTTACTGTGTGGTATTCTTTCTTTAATTAAATATTTTTTTCAAATAATTGTGTATTTTGTACTTACGTACTTACGTACATACCTACATTAACTCAATACAGATCTCCGGTAGGCAGAAACTACAGATCTGGACACAACTACGCACAAGAGCAAAAATTACGCTATTAATTAATTATTCTGGACACGACTGGGCACAAATTTCGTTTCCGTTAGGTGTAAAAAGAACTCTTGAACCTTTAACTATGGATAAAAATGGTATGAAAATATTTTATTTCTATGTAAATGTGAAAAATTGCGCCTGATAAAAATATCTTCGAATACAAATATTTTTTTCAACAATCATGTGACGTTATTAAAGTTAGAGTACATTTGTGACCGTCAAAATGAAAGGACTAAGGCTTGGATGTGATATTTCAACCAATTTTTCCTTGATTAGGACTACATTATACTTAAAATCTCATTTTATGTACATAAACACTTATACATATTTAGAGACTTATATTGATTAGGACTCCAAATTATGTTTGTAAACTCATTTTAAATTTTGAAAGACGTATGTAAGCATATTAATCTCAGGTTAAAGGTATTAATGGTTAGAAACATTATGGACCCTGTCAGGCACAGAAAATTTTAAATAAGTAGGAGAGAGGAGGCTTTTGGCAAAGTAATAACTGTTACACAGGTCGATCAAAGGTTAACCACTCGTATGCCGTAATTATAAAAACAATTAAATAAATACTCGATAACTTTTCATACAACGCCATTTTAGTCCCAAGCTAAGCTTGAGAGCTTGTGTTATGGGTACTAAAAAGCTGATAAACATACTGATATATTTCTAAATATATACATATTAAAGATAAATTACACCCAGACACAGAACAAATTATCGTGCACAACACACATACATTTGTCCTGGGTGGGAACCGAACCCACGACCTCCGGCATAGCAGTCAGGGTCACTAATTACTAGACCAACAGGTCAGTTAATTAAAACGCAATTGTGTCTCGCGTGGTTCCACGTTCTGAATACCAAAGGTTAAGCTACGCTTGACGAGGTTGGTCCGTGGATGGGTGACCATTCATTACTGTATATCAAAGACTCCTCCGTGCCTCGGAAAGCACGTAAAGCCGTTGGTCCCGGCCGAAGACATTCAATACTTATTAAAGACGGGACGTCACGAACGAAATTTTCATCCTAAACTTGTGTCCTAGTGGATACAAGTGTATGAGTTTTGGAACGAAGTTCCTTATCGCGCGTTGCGAAAGGGGGCTAGACGGAAAAAAAGTAGTCTAAAAGTTGAAACGACACTTTTTGCTGTAGTTATGGGCCGTGCGGTGTGCGCGTGTTTCTCTGTTGTGTGTGTGTGTGCCAGTTGTTGGGAGAGGAGAGGGAGGGAGGGAGGGAGAGAGAGAGAGAGGATTAAGACCGGGAGTTGTAACTTCTATGACATATGTTTATGTTTCTCTGTCTGTCTCTCTCTCTCTCTCTCATAGAAAACAAGCCAGTAATTTTGTTTTTGTCTTTCTATTTCGCAGTGTGGTATCGCGACGATTATTTTTGTTGAGTGTATACAGGTTTTTTGTACATAACAAATAATATAACTAACTATATAACTTCGTTCCATCAGGGTGTCCCTTGACACCTCTCAAGTTTATTTTTTTTTAGTACGCTTCACTGCCGCTCCAATATTCATATATTATTCTAGATGGCGTTACTAAGACATAAGATCAAGTTTTTTCTACGACATTTCCTTGACATGCCCGCTCTATAGTATTTTAAATCTCTTCGGTCATTACAGACAGTCAGAAGCCCAAAAGTTTGACAACCAGTTTAATCGACGAGTATCTTGTGACCAAGTTACTGGGTTGTGGAGGTCCTGGAAGCCGACCCCAACATAGTTGGGAAAAGGCCAGGCCATAGATATCCGTGGCCTAAATGATGAAGAGAGAGAAAGAGCCATTGAGAAAATATTTATTAAAAAAAATATATTTTAATTGTTTGTTAATTATTTCGTTACGGCTGGGAACAAGAGCATTCTGCGGGGGGAAAGGGCTGCATACCCTCGGTACTCCCATGTCTGCTTGCTGCGTACTATAAATTATCCCTTTAATACACTAGCTACCACACCCTTTGGCAACACTGGTTAACACACGACTGTCGAAGATTTGCGATGGACTAGGCGCATCTGCTTGACTTAAATGAGGAGACCGAACATCCTTTGCAGTGGCTAGCTAAACCTTATTCGGCCCTATAACAATTATAGGGGGCCGTTTGACGCGAGTACGGAGGAAAAAAGAAAGATAATGATTTTACCAAATAAATAAAAATAGGCCAAAGTTAGTACGATGAAAGGATTGTATATATGATGATTTTGCTTTCAAACATTTTAGCCCGTGAGGCCCTATTTTCATTGGTACGGTGGTAGTAGCTATAATACGCCCCGTCGCTGTATTTTATAGTTTTAAGGCGTATTTCTGTTGTGATGCCAATAAACGCATTTTTCTTTCTTTCTTTCTTTCCCCTGGTGTCTTGTTATTTTGGTAATGTGTGGCAATGTGGGTTTCACAATACTAGAGTCTTGTTAACCCCTCCAATTAAGGTGTATTTATATCAATACACCTTTTCTTAACCCTTCTGGGTTAAGAAAAGGTCGCTTTATTTCCGACATCATTTCCATTTTCCATATTAGGTATTTTCAGTTCGTTGTACTGGTGAAATTTATGACCTACTGCTCTTATTATTATGATGTTTCTTTATGTTTATCTATCTAAGCCAAGATATCGTACAAGAAATCTTGATAGGTTTATCAAAATCCAGTGTATCAACCCGACTTAGCAAAATCTGATATATTTGTCTTTTTTATCACGTACCTATCATTCTCTACCCGCCAAGAATAAACAAACTTTTTCAAAGCTAGTTATCTAACTGCAAGTAAATATAGTTAAGTCCAATAATTCATACGTAGCAGACATTTTATCTAGGAAATATTTTATCTGCGTCAATTATTTGTACGTGTTAAATAATTACTAAATAATACCTACGAAGCCTTTTTCAACAACTACTTGCTTATATAATTGTTTTTATTATGAAATGTGTGTCTGCATAATTATACAGCAGACATTATAAAGATTATCTAAATATAATAGCATCAGTATTTGTTGTGTGTACCTACTATGTGCTCACGTGCTCACTACAAATACTAAGTACAATGAAATAGTGCGTAGCCCAACGGTCTACGGCGTAGGTCGCTACGTCGTAGACCCAAGCCGTCTTATTCCGAAACAAGAAAAGAGATTTAGAATAGATAGGTCATGCGAAGAATTGTCATAGAAAGACTGTGCAGGCCTAGCCAAGTTACAAATTCTACTCGTTAACACTTGACAGTTGACAAACAGCTGATCCATGTACGCCATTTTCTTGCTATTGTCGCCTTATCGATTACGATAAATCGATAATAGAAATAGAATTTGTATTATGGCTAGGCCTGCTGATTTCTCAGTAACGCCCTCTAGCATAGTATACCAATATTGGAGCGGCAGTGGAGCGTACTAAAATAGACTGGCCAATGGGCCATTTGACAACATTTTAGTTTTCGTCCCTCATCTAGATTGCAAGAAAATATTCGACACATATTTTTTGTTTTTCATATTTTTTTGTAAAACATTACGTTTCAGAATGATTGTCTCGTGTTAGCTAGCACACTCCAATATACCGAGAATAAAAAAATAAAAAAAATATTAACATTGAAATCTAAACTCAAGCAAAAAAACTACAAAACTGAAAAATAATAGCCTCCAGGTATAAAAGGTGTACCCGCTTACATGTGCAATGCTGGCGTATATTCATAAGGCTGCAATGTGATTGTGTTTAGAATAAAGTTAAAAACCTATCAAAGAAATTTGACACATTGGGGTAGGTTGATGTGCTGGCGTCTGTACTAAACGCGGCTTCTATGCGTTGTCCTAAGCGTCAATCGATTATTGACGAAGATACTAATTTTAATCAGTGCGATATGAATGAAATAATTGGATAGATAATGAACCAGGTGAACCATCAATATTGATGTATCTACTTATTATATATATTACTAACTAATAAATAAATTACAGACAAAAATAATAAAGCAGAAATAGAAAAGAAAATTAAATTTAAAAGGTATAGAAGAAGACGGAAACTACGTTAAGGCACTCGTATGTAGAAATTACTAGAACATTCCGTTCGTCTAGCCTTTTTAATGACGCTGTTGATTATACCGGAAGTAATATAATTCATTTGTTACAGCTTGAATAAAGAGTTACAACGTACTAAGAAATGGTTAAATAATTTTGCAAAATTGTCACATTCAACGATCACTTTGAGCGTAGGTAGGTACATTTTTTTTTCAACTTTTCCGCATGCTTCTAGGTCTAAACTAAGCAGACCTTGTGCTAAGAGTACTAGATAACTGACAAATATACTTTTATATTACACCCAGGCATAAAACAAATAATCATCGCACAAACATTTCTCTTGGGTGGGAATCAGACCCACGATCTCCGGCATAGCCAACAGGCCAGTCTAGTAGGTACCTATATTATAACTAACATAGGTATATTATTAGTAATTTGTTATCAATAGAGTTCAGCAACTCCTAACTGTCAAAATGATTTGTAAGTTTTACGACTTCATTACAAAAGATTTGGGTACCTACTTAAATGTTTTATTGGGAAAAATTGATAGTTTGGGATAAGTAACATGTAATGGGGGTTTCAACCAACTTGAACTGATTCAAAGCGGGGTTCGAACACCAAATTTTGGTTTACAACGGTTTATTTGCGACCATATTCACATGGAAATTCGAAATAGTATTTTTTCTTAATTTTAGAGGCGAGAATGTGGCACTGAACACTACGGGACGGAGCCCATGGCATGCGGAATTTTCTCGAAATCAGCATCTAATCAAGTATTGCACAACATTATGCATTTAACTATAAAGTTAGGCTACTCGAATACATAATGTTGTGCAATACTTAAACAATACTTAATTAAACGCTAATTTAAGTATGTATACAATTTATGATATGTCTTACAGATAAAATTCGGTAGGTAGGTACCTATGTCAATATCATCATCTGTCTAGACTTTTCTCAACTAGGTATGTTCGGGTCGATTAATAACTATACCTACCATCCGCGTCTAAATCTTATTGACCACTTATTGACACACACACCAAACAGCCCCAGTATTCCATCATTCTTAAGCATTATTGACTTACATTCAACCACTTGATTCCGCCTTCTCCTTTTCATCATCGCCGCACTACCCGGCGCGGCATACGGCGAGTGTTACATCGTTGGCACCTCTAAGATGCGGACAAAGCGTTTCGCCTTGTCGTTAAATACTGTGTACATCGAAGGACTGGAAAAACTTGCCTGCTGCGGTCTTCCCGTCCGATTATAATTTGTTTGCACTAATCGTTGGTATACTAAATACTCTTAACCGATTCATGGCCAATGACGCCCCAGGGGCGTCATAAGCAAATATCACGGGAGGCCCTTGACGCCCCTGGCGCGTCATATCGAACTTACTTAAAAACAGATTTAAAAAAATTGAGATCGACGCAAGGTAACGGCGAAATACGCATAAAACATCATAGGGTGCCAATGACGCCCAAGGTACGTCATCCTGTATGTAGGCCTATGACGCCCCTGGCGCGTCATCGTCCAATGTTCGGGGCCTGGCTAAAGTATGCATGAAAATGATGGTGGCAATGAGTCGGCTCCCTTACGGATTTTCTGACTTTCGACCGCTCTGGCTCCATCAGTTTGCAGTTTTAGACAAGTTGCTTAATCTATTCTATGTATATAGGCATAGAATTCACTTTTCTACTAAAAACAAAAAGTTTAAATGCATCGAGTACGAAAAAACCATAAAGTCGGCCATTTACGGCCCATAGCCGGTCGAGTTTTTTCCGGGTCGTGGTTTAAAATAAGACAGTGAAAAACATTATTAATATGATTTATTTTGGCAGTAGGTACTATCAGTATTTATTTATTTTTACGAGTATATTACACTAAGTATGTATAATACATTTGTATTTGTTTAGTTGTAAGTAAAATTTCCTGCATGTCCCTGCTCTGTCATTGTAGGTACCTACCTAGGTACTTTAAATTAAAAGTATTAAGTGAAAACTAGCTTAGTATCTACAGCTTGGCAAAAAAGAGTAGATTGGAGGCGCCACTGTGCTCTTCGTATGGCAACCCATGGCAACCGCATAGCGTACCAACCTAGTCTTGATACTTAGCTGTTTTTTAGACAAATTAATCTAATTTTGTATAATTTTTTAAATCAATAAGTAATCACTTTTAATCGTGTCAATTAGAGACACAATAGAAAGACAATGACAGCGTGGACACCGGTGTCCTCTTGGGGTGTAATGAATTAATTATTGAACAAGGGCGTGTTCTCGTCACGCAACTGATTACTTACCTAAAAATAATAAATTGGATAAATACTCCTGAGATCACAACATTGTTTAGGAATTATAAAAAAAGAAAACGTTACATTGTATAACATAATTTCTATATTTTATTTTAGTAAATCTTCCTCTAAATATTCTCCCCCGAACACGTAGGCTGCCGTAAACTCATCCGAGTCATGTTCGGGTTGAAAGGTGAAGCTGCTATCATCTTCTAGATTTATGACTAATTGCACTATTTCCTCGTTCATAGTTATGTTGTTTTTTCAGTAATCCTTTTCTATTTTTATTACATGTTAGCACGAGTTCTTCCAATCCTTCTCGGTAATAGCTTGGAATGCATGTTCAGCTGCTTCCTGTAAAGACGAAATATTTCATTTATCCCCAACAATATTAAAAGTAAAACATTTTTATCACATACTGCTAATAAGCCAGATATAGAAAATAACCCTTTGTTTATCTCCTTCCAGCACGATTTTGCTTAGAACGATAACAGATTTCCCTGAATTAAATAATAGATTTAGACTTTGGCAAGACAATTTCTTTTACATTTCTAATGCAAACGCTAGAACAGTTAATTATCTCCCACTTAAAGTATAATTTACGAAGAAATTTAATTTTCATTCAGTTAAAAGTCAAGTCACCAAAGTATCAATTTATCTCAGCGCGCTATACCAGAGTAATGCAGAAAAAATGTAAACATAACCTATGTGCTCGACATTTATTGTTTCAAATTTCTAGTTATTCCTTATGCAAGCGAATTAATATAGCTTTGTATTCATCAATTAACACTTGATTCAACTAAAATCAACAAAACAAACTCTTACATACCTGTATTATCAGCGTTTCTTTGGTAAACATTGTGAAGTTCAGAAAGAATTGTTTGGGCCTCATGTTCCGCCAGACATCGCCTGTACACCTTTTATATAACCTCCCTGCCAGCACTCCGAATGGTTTTATTAATTATTCTTCACTTTTTACGGTTATTAATCAACGTTTGGTGGTCAAAATTAAAATTTTACGAAATCGTGAACTTTGTTTATTATGAGATGTCATTATTATGGGATTGTTGCCAACAGTCAAAAATTTAGTTCCGTTTCTACACTTTTTTGCCAAGCTATAGAGGCGGTTTTTAAGATAATAATCTATATTATGTACTCATAATAAATCTGTAGAAGTTAACATTTGTACATTGAAAATATCAAAAAAATAAATGGGCATGGGGTGTTACTAGACCGACACTGAACCCAAGAATGTGATTAAATTTTTTTTTGTCTGTCTGTCTATCTGTCTGTTTGTATGTTCATCACGCAAAAACTACCGGTTCGATTACGACGAAACTTGGTATACTTATTCTTTAATATTCCGGGCACCACATTTTTTATACTTTTTATCCCGAAAAATATATACCTACAATAAAAAAAAACTTAATTTTGCGGTTCGATCCCTACACACAACTACTGCACCAACCGCAAATAATATGTTTATCGTAGGTTTCGTCACCCTCACTAAGGGGCGCTGCACACGGCTTAACATACTATAATATTTAATCTTAAGATACATTACAGCTCGCCATACAATTCAAATTCAATGGACTATCACAAACTACGAATATAATAAATAATAGGTACTCATAATAAAACTGTAGAGAAGTCAATTCTGTACATTGAATAATAAATATATAAAATAATAATACAAGACTGTTACAGTCCCACTGCAGGGCAAAGGCCTCTTCTCATACAGAGAAGGCTTGAGCATTGATCACCACGCTTGCGCAAGGCGGATTGGCGATTTCAAACTTATATTAACTATATACATATATTAAATATACCTATATATTAACTATAAGTCCAGGTTTCCTCACGATGTTTTCCTTCACCGATGTCAATGATGTCTAAGATAAACTTAGAAAGTACATATGAATTGAAAAAGTCATATTGGTACTTGCCCGGATTTGAACCACAACCTCGTGCATGAGAGATAGGCGCCTTAACCTCTGGGCCATCACGACATTGAATATATATTCAAAATTAAAATTGGAGGATGATTGGTGGAGGGATACTGATGCCAAAAATGCATCAGTAAATTGTTTGTCTGTCTGTATCTGCACGCATATTAGTTCAAAAACTACTAAAGGGATTTTAACCATAATTGGTACAATAGTAATCAATGCGCCTGGGCAGGTTGATCTTAATCTCAGTTGTTTATCACATGGTCAGTTGTACGTCGCTCTTTTCCGGGTCAGTAGTACCAGAAATCTTTATGCATACATACCGGAAGGGTCAACTTTGAATAAAGTCTATGCGGAAGCTTTATGCTAAAATTATTACGTTGATATATCAACGCACAGCCCAAACCGCTGGTACTAGGGTATTAAAGACATAAAACTTGAAGGGGTGTTCTTTGTGAAGAGTAAGTATCTACTAAGAAACTATTTTTGGAAATTCAACCCTTAAAGGGAAAAGTAGGGGACGGAAGTTCGACATCCACGCGGGCGAAGCCGCGGGCAAAAGCTAGTACCTAAGTTAAATAAGAAGCGTGGTTGATCCAGGTGAATTTTGAATGAAGTATGCAAAAGTTAAGTTGGTGTCGCGAACCCGCTGCTCGAATATAATTTGTTGTGCTAATTGACTAACGTGACAAATTAATTATTAACAATTTTATTGATTCCGTCAGTGTCTCTCAACATTGTAGAACTGACTGGCCTGTTGGTCTAATAGTTAGTGGTTCGATTCCCACCCAGGACAAATTTTAATGTTTGTGTGATGAGCACGATCATTTGTTCTGGGTGTAATTTATTTATATTAAGTAGGTATATGTATTTAGAAATATATAAACAAGTATGTTTATCAGCTGTTTAGTCTCATTAAACATGGTCTGCTTAGCTTGGGACTAGACGGCGTTGTGTGGTAGTAAGTTGTGAAATACCTAGCTAATATAAAAAGAAAAAAAAAACTGCCATTAAACTGTGTGTAACAGTGAATACTTTGTTCTCGCATTTCACTTTGATGACGCCTACGAAACTCGCTAATAACGATGACGCGTGACGTCGAGGAATAAAATTTTGAAGTAGGTGTTTCAAATTCTTGGAAACATTAGACTTTCTAGTCTAAAGCAAAATAATTTATTAAGCGGCTTTGTATTATGACTGTGAATGTGTAATTGTGTGATGACAATTTTAATAATAATAATAATAACCCCGCAGGGCAGCTTGTGGCGAGCTGTTGGGCAGTAGCGACCCCACGGACCTGATCTCCCGGGAGATTTCTTGTTCCTCACCTCTGGCTTGCCTTAATTGGCCGGCCAGAGTGAACTCTGACGAGGAATGGAGCTCCCACCTCTTTCTTGCCTTAGTTGGCCGGCTAGAGTGGAGATTCGCAAGAGCAAACGTGCTCGGAGGAAGGAAGCATTCCAGTAAGGTGCTGGTAGGGATCTTGACCGTACTTCCGGGATTGTCCTGATAGCCGTGGGATGCCTCTCCACTCCTCAAGCACCTCAGGTTATGTTGCTCTCTTGTCGCTACGTCACTATGTGCTAGCGGCCGTTTCAGAGGGCCCATTATTGAGTGTGCAAGTCACCCCCTGCCATTTAATACCTGTATATAAAACATTGGTAAGGCAGGGGCCATAGTCCTTCATAGTTTTAGATATCCAGTCCATTTCAGACACCCTAACCTATAGTCCAGTACTTTTGTTTTCATAGTCTGCAATAGTCTTACACCAGTCGTAGGTTTTCCTTAGGTGCACTTGTGTAGTGCATACAGGGAAAATCTGCGGTTGGTGCCTCATTTCATTAAAGACGACAATAGGCCTCTGCGAGTTGGCTGCGGCCCCTCGTACGCCTTCCAAAGGTCCGGAACCCAAGAGTTCCGAGAAATAAAAGATAATAATAATAATAAATCATTTATTTGCGTAAAACATGGTATGAAAAGGTGTTAAACATAAAATAAAGTACAAACATGTTCAGCTAGGTTGTAACGTAGCATGCAAAAAATTGAGGTTTGGACCAGAAATGTAAAGCATCTTGTATTACGCTAACATAAAACTAACTACCTCTAACTACTTTTGTGTTGTGTTTCTACTAATTAGTTATTAAAGAAACACAACACAAAATCCCTACTAATATTATACATGTGTAACTTTGTCTGTCTACAGCGTCTTCATACGTAATCGAGGCGCGGATCAAAAAAGGTTGTCAGCTCACTGACTGTAAGAGTAGGTACCTTTAAGATTTTCTGTGGGCGACTGGAGTTTGCTGTGGGATGCCAATTGCTTCGTGGTGTGCCTGTGTAGTTTATAGTGTGAACACTCAACAGTAATACTCCATTTTAACTGGCCAACAGTGAAATTGTCGTTCCGACCTAATGTGACGAATGCGTGCACTAACTTGATAATCCCACCCTTAAATATGGCTCTTCTGGCACTATTTTACATGATCTGACCAAGACATTGTCTGGACTTTAAAAGAGACTTGTAAGTTTTTTTTGGTACCTATAATTTGTTCTCAGAATAGTCAGTAAACATAATAAAAAAAAAGGAATTTATTCATATTTGGCTGAGGATCTGCACTTTTTGAACGTTTAAATAACATAAGGCAATCCCCCAAAAAGGCCGCCCTTCGCCATTTCTTAGTGTTTTTGTTGGGAAGAAGAAGTGGCGGATCGAACTCCCCAGCAACACGTCGTCGGTGGGTTAAGTTAAAAGAACTTGAACTAATACAGTTCATCATAAACCACATTTAGTAACCGTCTACCTATTAAAAGTTTTTTGCTTGTTCGACGTGTAAAAGTATTTATCAAAACGAAATTACAGAAATAAATATTAATTACTATTTATCGGTATCTTAGTATCTAGAGTTGGCTCGTAACTGATATTACGGAGGCAAGAATGACATTTACAAAGATTACGGCGTTGCGTGGTGTATACTGATAGTCATTATGCTCTGTCATTATTAGGACCGGTGACGAATAAAAACGTTTCGCACATCATTAAAATACACATAAATGTGCAAAAACTACCTACTCGTCTGTCGTCATTTAATGGAGCTGCTACATAAACATCAATTACATACTACCTACTATTTATTAGAACTATGTTTTATTTTTATTTTGAAGTTGATTTGACAGAACATATTATTACCATCGTTTGACAGCCACTGCTACTAGTAGGTACTAGCAGTAATCAGTCAGAAAAATGTGTTAGAATACTGGCCCATATTGATAATACCGAAAGCTGTAGGCCACATTTTGTCAAATTTAAACTCCTAACTTTACCATCTATATATACAAGACCTTTGGATATTTGTATTTAAAAATAGTAACATCTTCCCAAAAACAAAAGATATACATAACGTAAACACACGCCTTAAAAATAGATTACATCTTCCACCCTCTAGGATCAAAATGCTTTACCATAGCCCATACTACATGTCAGTAAAAACCTATAACGAATTACCAGAACAAATTAAAGACGAACCTAAATTCAATAAATTTAACAGATAATTAAAAGAATATTTGATACAAAAATGCTTCTACTCGGTCGCAGAATACTTAGCATAAAATATTGGTATATTATAATTAATAGTCATCCTTACTACTACACCACACACACTACGCTACTACTACACTACTACTACACCTAAAGCCATGCTACATTACTTATACTAATAAATAGCCATTGTAACAATACTTACCCAAAAGCACTTATACATACACTTACACATAACAGAAAAAAAAAAACAAATTAATATAACATAATAAATAATACACGCATATTAAATAATTACATCATGTTAATATTAAATAGTACCTAATTTAAGTTTTTGTCCAATTTATGTATTATGTTGCCGTGCCCCAACCGGGTTTCATGTTGATGACAAAATAATGTACCTACACATGAATGCAATAAAGATTTTGAGTTTGAGTTGAGTTTGAGTTTGAGTCAGTAAAATATAGAAAACCAAAAAATAAAGCAAGAAGTTGATTGATAAGATCTCAACACATTATGGAATGCAAATAAAGATATGAATATGAATATGAAAGTAACCCACCCTGTTCTATTGCAGTTATTTCTGTTTAATATATCAATTAGAAATCATTCATGACCACCTCACATTTAATAAAATACAAAGTATAAAATTGTATAGGTATTTATTTCAATATGTCATACCCAGTCATACCCCATCACATTTAAATCAACATGTCATCGAATTATATATAAAGATATTATTTTTTTATAGAATAAAACGTCGCTTGAAACTATGCGCAAAATTACGCGTGCATAATACATAATTAAATATAAATAAAATATAACCACTTGAGAATAATGTGACTAAATATTAGTACAAGAATTTTCAAACTGCCCAATACATCCAGATATTACCTCCCACAACGTCACAAACTTTACCTCTTTTATAATATTAGTATAGACTATAGTCTATGTACTATCAATATCTATAGTCACTATAGACATAGATTATTCAGTTACCTATTAGGTACATAATTATATTTATACATATAAGTTGGTGCCAACATAAAAACAGTAGAGTTTTCCGTGAATCAAAATCATCGACTACATAATTTACTAGCAACTTACAAGTGGTTTATGTGTTTGTGTTCAACTTTTGATAGGTATTTCCTTATCTGGATTTTTTTGTCAACAGTTATAGCAACTTCTTCCTCATGAAGTAATAATAACGTGCACAAAGTGACGTAATGCTTATAACGTTCCAAGGCCAATGTTGTAGGATTCGTTGGCCGGTGAAATGTAAATTAGGTTGGTTATTGTAAAATGTAACACCAAAAATAACTCGTGCAGTTCAGTCTGTTCAGTGATTATTTAATTTTGTAAGTTATTATGGTGTGCATTGTGTACAATCAAAAGTACCATAGGTATTATATTTTGTTCTGTCTCTCCTGGGTCTATATTAAATAATATAATACCAGCCTGTTACTGTGCCACTGCAGGGAAAAGGCCTCTTCTCATACAGAGAAAGCTCGAGCATTGATCACCATGCAGTCACCACGCGTAGGGGAGAGCGGGGCTAGAAGTTACCGGGGTAAGTTGTTCCGATTGAAACCACTCCGCGAGGAATAGAGATAGGAATGTTCAATAAACACGTCACGAAATGCAATGCCACAGCGCACTGACGGCGGCCATCTTAGACAGGCCAGTGGAGCTGGGAATATTGGATCCGCAGGACGTGCGTCGCTGATTCACGTAAGTAAATATTTTCGTAATTAACATTTTTGGTCTGTTTCATGAATTTTAACGATTTGCGTTTAGTGTTTTATTGTTTCGATTTGAGGATTTATCTATTGTTGTGATACACTATGCGTAAATGACGTATGTTTAGTCACCTAATCTATATTTTGTTTGTTTTGTCAACTCGTATGATTGGGGCAAGATGTTCCTTTTTTCTGGGGCAGGTTGTGACCTTGGAACAACTTGCCCAAACTAATTTTGTTCCAGTAATGAATCATCATTATCAACCTACTGCTGGACATAGGGCTCTATCAATCAGCGCCATAATGAGGTATATATATTGTTATTTTCTTTTACAGTATGCGGACTTACAAAAGAAATTATACCTACGAGGATTAATATCCAAGGAATTGCTGCAAAAGCCGCGAATGATGGCAAAAAAATAAAAACAACAGATTTGTAAAGAAAAGTAACATATCGTGAAGAAAATAATCACAACTGGCTACAAAAAAAAATAGTTGTATTTACGGCAGAACAGAAAGTTATGTTGGCAGACTATAATATTAAAGTTCTAACAGAAAGTTCTTCTAACAGAAGAACTAAAAAAAATGGTGTACAAATGTGCAGTAAAATTCAGTGCTTACAGTATTTCACCATTTTGGCATAAAAATAGAAAACCTGGTCTTGATTGGCTAACAGGTGAAATCTTAATCCATTTTAATGCTTTCTAATGAAACTTCAAAAGATATACCATAATCACAGTTATTTGTTTTTTGCCTATGATTGCATTTTTTTCATTATTATTATTTTATTGATATATTCAGCCTAAGACAAAGCAATATAGTTAATTACTGAAATAATTATCAAGGTTGATTAGCTGCAAGTTATTTGATAAGATCCTAATGACTAAATATTGAATAACTGATTAAGTACAAATTATAGTGACTTGTTAAAACATACAAATGTTTACCGATAATACGTTGGATATTGTTGATTTTTTACTGCTGAATAAACAGACTTGATTTCGTCGTTTATTGTTGTTTATTTCACAAATAAAACCTTTAACAGATATGGTAACAACTTACCCCGGCTTGTTAACAACTTGCCCCGAATCGGGGTAAATTGTTACTTTCCGACTTTGGTCATGAAAAAATTTATAACAAATAAATCACACAATAAATGGCCCAGATAACTATCTTAATAGCAAAGTTAAATATGTAGGTTAATATTAATCACAAAAAAAGAATATTAAAATCAAGTATTCTTAACAAATTTTGAGGTTAACTGAAAATCGGAACTTCTAGCCCCGCTCTCCCCTACTCAAGGCGGATTGGCGATTTCAAACTTATTTTAACTACAAGTCCAGGTTTCCTCACGATGTTTTCCTTCACCGATGTCAAAAGATGTCTAAGATAAACTTAGAAAGTACTTACATATGAATTGAAAAAGCCACATTGGTACTTGCCCGGATTTGAACCACAACCTCGTGCATGAGAGGTAGGCGCCTTAACCTCTGGGCCATCACGACAAGCAATGTCCTCTCCCCGTAAAAAAATAGGTAAAAAATATTAAATTAAAAATTTAAAAAACCCCCACCGCAAAAAAGTAAAACATTTAAAAAGTTAAAAATAACACTTTAGGCATGAAATTTTACTTCACGTCGGGGTACCGCTTAAGTAAGAAATGTTCCTAGTAGGTACTTTTTAATGGTACCCCGACGTTACGTAAAATTTCATGGCTAACGTGTTATTTTTAACTTTTTAAATGTTTTACTTTTTTGCGGTGGGGGTTTTTTAAATTTATAATTTAATTTTTATTTTAAAATTTTTAAACGCATTAATTTTGTTTTAAGGAGTTATAGTTATGAGAATTTTTCAGTGCATTGTATGAAGAGTCTAATGCTGGTTAAAGCAAATCCTAACTCGACATATCTGCTATTATTTTGTCAAGAGTCTACCTACTGGTGTGCTGGATAGCGTGGCTGCAGCATCAGCTTATCCTGTTGCCATCAGTGCATTGTGTTTAGAATCAAATGCTGGTTGAAATGAATCCAAACACGACATATCTGCTGTTATTTTCCCAAGAGTGTATAAGTCTGCTAGATATCCTGGCTGCATCAGACCAAATACACCACAATGTTGCTTATTAATATTACACACATGTGTGCTTGAAATTTTAATACACACATATGTTTGTAAGTAAAGTTAATACCCATAGACGTCTTAAATAGCAACGGTAGCTAACACAACAGAGCTGATAACCTTGAAACGGCTGAACCGATTTTGATGAATTATGTCTAAGAACCATCGCAAGAAATCCTGCTTTCAAATAAAAAAACCGCATCTAAATCGGTTCACCCGTTTAGGCGCTACGGTGCCACAGACAGACAGACAGACAGACAGACAGACAGACAGGCAGACAGACACACACACATAGCGGTGAAACTTATAACACCTCTCTTTTTGCGTCGGGGGTTAATGAGGGTAGAGTGAGGTGTAATCTTACATTAATGCTAGAGTTTTTTTATATTTATATTGACCCATGCTAGAAACAGAATGCCTATTTGCTGAGGAAACTTTGACCAAGCGATTCACAAGGAAGAAACAAATGATAGGCATTAGGATTGACTGCACAGATAAAGAAACAACGGCTGTCTTCCTCATAGAACTCGGTGTGACTTTTTGGAAAGCAATAAAGAATTGAGTGTCTTAAGAAAATCGGCTTTAGATACCTTTGTAATCATAAAAAATTGGTAATAGTAATATTTAAGTGACGAGACGTGAGTGACGTAGTGAATTTTTAGTATTTATTAAATAGATGATAAAAACATGGCCAGAAATGGGCATTGTCCTTTCTCCTTATTTTCGTGTGGTCTTCTTTTTGAGTCTTTATGTCCCACAAGACCTCTGACTCAAGCGCGGATGCACTGTTGTGGGCACTCTAGGCATGCCTACAACCCCAATTGAGATCATTCTATAGGAGAATGTTTAAAACACCACTCAAACTATTATTAGCTCCCACGACTGAGGTTGCGTGTACCTATTTACTGTAGAAAGCCTTAGCTGAAGCGTCATAAGTTTTTTGAAGGAACTCAGTAGTTATTTAGTTATCCGTAGTTTATTTTTGAGTTACCGTGCCCTTAACCTTTTTTGGGGGCTATATCCGCGCCTGCTCTGATTCGGCCTCACGTGCTATCGAAAAATATCTGTCAGACATGCCGATTACCTTGCGATGTTTTGCTTTACAGTTTTTGAAGCAAGTGCTAATTTTACAATACACACATAAATCTGAAAATTCTAAATCGCGTTCATTGAAATTTTCTCCTTTTACAAGTTGACTTGAGGCTTTCTTCTCCTAACGTTTTAAATATAGATTTTTACAGAATCGACCGGTTGAAGGGGGTAAGCAGTTCGTCCAGAAGCCGTCCAGCGTCTTGAAGTTGAAGAGTAGAACTGAAACTAGTACTTCTCTTCTCCATCTTTCTCAATCTCTCTCTGCTACGCTAGGTATCTAATCTTTATCAAACCTATCAGAAGTAATTTTGCTATAAAACATTTGGGCATTTTTTTAATCTCTTGCGTATAATTGTGTAATAGCGAATCAATCATAAATAGATATTCATTTATCTTCTAGGTACCTAACCAAATTTACCTAATTTACACAACGATTAACCGTCTATGAAATGCAAATAAATTGTTTTAACCAAGGTAACTTTTAAATTTAATGAGCGATGTGAGAGGTTCCGTACGTTTGGCATTACCTATACTTAGGTACAAACAACGTGTAAGCAGTATGGTATTTTTTTTATAAAGTCCTAGCAAGGTTTCCGTTAAGTACAGACGCCAGCACGTCAAGTTACCCCAGTGTGTCAAATTTCTTTGATCGTTTTTCAAGTTTATATGTCAAACAGAATAATACATTCAATTGGAAAAATTTGACACATTGGGGTAACTTGATGTGCTGGCGTCTGTAAAATATTTTTTATTAGGCTGTTTGCCGATTCACAAAATAAATTATAAACCCGATATATGTACCTATGTATCAAGGCGTAATCCAATGTAGGCGTTGTTTTATGTTACACATAGAGCCTAGATTTTTCATGAGACGTGGTAATAAGGAAAGTCCCCCATACTTCCCCACTGAATAAATTAATCTCATAACAAATAGAACACGTTTCTGTTCATATAACACACAAAATCAAATACCCAATCGTATTGTCCAGTAAAAATAAACTGTAAAGTGAATATGCAAAAAAACTAATCGATTGACGGAAAAGTTAGTAACTACAGACTGTACTCTGTAGTGCAATTCCGTAAAAATCACCGCTTGAAAATGTCGGTGAAGAGAAGTCGAATCGCGGTTTTTTTTTCATACCACTAATGCTAGGCATTGACATTTCACTTCACTTAAGTTTTTCACGGGGTGACTTGTCTTTTGCAGAATCGACTAGCTGGTTATAAAAGTTTATTTCTCACGACTTCAGTTACCAGAATAATATTGTTTTAAGTACAGACGCCTGCAATCAACCTACCCCAATGTGTCAAATTTCTTGGATAGGTTTCCAACTTTATTTCAAACAAGATAAGGTTCATGTTCATTTGACAGTTTGGGGTAGATTGAAGTGCTGGCATCTGTACAATATTATATTGTACAGAAGGTATCATGGTATTGTGATAGGAATACTGTATCTCAAGGAGATAGTGTAGATGCAGTCATAAATAGGTACTACAATATGTATCTAGTACCGCTGCTATTTAGATAATTCGACAATTTCAGTTTAAAGTGATCTGTATGGCTAAAACATATGTAAAAGCAATGATATTATAAGTAAAAAGGTGTAGATAGGATATAAGCGCTTAGCAAGCTACACGTTAAAATGTGGCTAACTAGCCACACTTCACCTCAGTGTGGCGTCGCGTCCCAACAGACGCCTGCGTGCGTTAGTGTTACCGTTTTTGAAGATCGAATGTTGTTAAAGTAACCTTTTTACCTTTAATATCATTGTATAAAAGTATCAGGATATATTTACGCCCTCAGACTCTAATACATAATATCCTTGACATATTTATCGATCTAAAGAATATGTGAAAAATCGGATGTGATGTGATGTGAAGTGAAGATTGTGAGGCTTGCGTGTAGTGTGTGTGGCTGTCTATGTCTATACAATAGTCATTAAATTCCATTGGTTTCGCAAAATCTCTAAGAAAAATGGCTCTTATTTGGAAAGCAGAACCATTTTTCTCAGATGTCTTCTAATGGATTCGAGCTACGTAACCACAATAATCTGGCAAACATTGACGTGTCCTGTCAGGCACGTCATTGTAATGATGACAATACTAAATAACACCCAGTACAAGTGATAAGACATAGCGCACGAGTATATATTATGTATTTAGTAACATGACAGTGTAGCGTACAGTTGGACTTACTATCAACACCGCCCCGCGTGTCAGTGCGATACCAACGCTCCATTAAACAGAACGTGCGCACGATTTTTTTTAATTGAAATATAAACGTACGGCGTGTGTTTAACTTAGTTATTAATTAAGTTACCATTTTTCAGTAGATAAACTTTTAAAGTTTCTCCTGAATATTGTTAAGATAAAGAGTAACTACCTATTTATTTTATTTTTAAAATTACTCTACTTAAATATTAGTGCTAGTGTTAATAAACAGTATACCTACCGTTGGTGCTATTTTAAGTGTATGGGCCCGTTTATATGTTACATGTAAGTATTTGTTTACTTTGTAAATGATTATTCACTTAATGATTATTCAATTTATATAAATTAAATCTAAATCAGTCTAACTGCCTTCAAAAAAGAAGGAGGTTCACAATTTTCACAACTACCTTAAAATAAATGTCGGTATGGCCCAGAGGTTAAGGCGCCTACCTCTCATGCACGAGGTTGTGGTTCAAATCCGGGCAAGTACCAATGTGACTTTTGCAATTCATATGTAGGTACTTTCTAAGTTTATCTTAGACATCATTGACATCGGTGAAGGGAAACATCGTGAGGAAACCTGGACTTATAGTTAATATAAGTTTGAAATCGCCAATCCGCCTTGAGCAAGCGTGGTGATCAATGCTCAAGCCTTCTCTGTATGAGAAGAGGCCTTTGCCCTGCAGTGGGACAGAAACTGGCTGGTATTATTATTTTTATTATATACCTTAAAATAACAGTAGATATGTAACAACAGACTATAGTTTTCGAAACTCGATGATAAAAAACACACAACAATCATCTTTGAGTCAGGCTCAATTAAATTTAAACCACCGCGGAATTGAATGGAAGCGTCAATTTTACCTCATAACGCGAAAAGGTGTGCAATTTCTTTAAGAGAATTCTCAAGAATACACGAGCTTTCCCGGGAAGTCGCGTTACCTTTTTTGGCTCATAATTAATTTGTGTGTTATACAATTGACATAAAGTTTATTATGCTATAAGTATACAACTTCGGTGCAAAAAGTCGCTTCCCTTCTGTTCCGCGGCGGTGTAAATTGAGCCTTTAAGTCCTATGTCCCCTAAATGGGGCAGAGGTCGCCCGTAGATGTCCTCCATCGCGATCAGTCTGTAGCTTCACGCTTCACCTATCATCGTTACCTTTTCCCAATAACGTTAGAGTCATCTTCCATCATAACCAGCTTCAGCTGATTATAATGCTGATGAGCTGAAACAATTAAAGTTTTTACTTAAATCAGGCTAAGAATCAACATCATCTCATCTTTTTGAATGTCAAAAACACATTATAACTGTCCCATAAAACAAAACAAAGATGACCAGTGGGTACATTACAGACACCAGTTCATCAAACTAATATCAAATCCCAAATGAACCCTTATTGCCTTTGTGATAAAGTTGAAAACCTATTTAAAAAATTTACACACTGGGGTAGCTTGACGTGCTGGCCTCTTTACCTACCCAACAATAATTCAAAGATCAGCCATGTTGAACGGAAGGGTGTAATTTAAGATTCGACGCAATTTAACCGCTAGTAATTACTTACTGCTATGACGAACTTACTACTATCTTTTTTACTGTTGCTCAAGCAAAGTATTTTATAAACTGTCTAGGTCGCTAGTTAAACACAAAATGCAATACAACTACTTATATAAAACAATGTATTTAAAAAGAGGATCGTGTAAAAATGACAAACAGACAAACCAATAACTTAAACTATAAACTAAATAAGTTGAAAGAACATTACAAACAGATATGCGTTCAACAAATTGACTAACACTTCTTGTCGTCTACAAAAAAGTAGTCGTGGATGGTGCAATTAGAGCAATGACTAGATTTATTTTTTATTTAAACGCATTAAATGGCCATTCCAGCTTAAAAACTACTATAATTGCATGAAGTCGTCACGTGACGTAATGTTATGATAACTCTTCCATTTTGAGTTTGTGTCGTAGCTCTTAGCGTAGCAGAGCTACGCCGTAGCACCAGTGCATGTAGAACCATTTTTTTTATATTTTTTGTGTCACATTAGTTAAGGTCATCTAAATATAGTTATTATGTATAAAGCATGATTATATTGAAATGTACATTTGACATCAGACACTATATCGTAGATTAATTATTGTAGGGTCATGATGATGATTCATTTTATATTTGAAAACAGCTGGCCCGCAATATTTAAGCCTTTGATAGTATCGATATCTGTCTGTTAAGATAGTAATCTTTCAGTACTTTTATAGACTAAGATAATTTTCATTTCTGACATTATAACACACATTACGAATAAAAAGTTTTGTGTCCTTTTTTATATATTTTAAATATTGCAGTTAGTTTCTTAATATTCATTGATTCACTAACTAATATCTATTACGTACAGCCGCCAGCACATCAAGTTACCCCAATGTGTCAAATTTTCCCAATTGAATATGAACCTTATTCTCTTTGACATAAAGTTGAAAAACGATCAAAGAAATTTGACACATTGGGGTAACTTGATGTGCTGGCGTCTGTACATACCTTATAAAAACAATAAGAAAAGCAAAAGAATTACCTATAGTGCATCAAAAAGTTTATCCGCATCGCTGTCAACGGAAATAGTGCCCAAAAGACTGGCCGCATTGCCACGTTGAATGCCAACGCTGACCTGAATAAAGCCCAGCCTTCTGGCCACGTGTTGAGTCGACCAACCGCTTGGCGTTATTCCGGAAATATAGATGGTCACTCGGAACTCATACCAAGGCCTATATTCCAAGTGTTTCAATTCTGGTTCAAAAAGCAGTTTCATAAATTCTGTCCTAACTTTCGTTGTGATGCTAAAGTATTTATTTTACCTATTTATTTTCAGGTAAGCAGGTAGTCTTTGCTGATATTCAGTCTTTAAGCATAGCTGGTGGGGCAGTCAACAGTTGTAAACTATATTCAAAAATTCCGCTACACCATGGAGTCCAAAGTGATATTAACGGAGTCGAATCCTCAAGAAAAAGCCAACGTGCTCTCCAACATTTTTTTAACGTAAGTATTAGAGTAGGTACTGGCATTTTCTATTTATACACAATACAATTTCAACATAGATAATTTTCAAGGTAGTTTGGATAGTCAACCAAATGTATCTTCAGTGATGAAAGGGATATACAGTAAATAATAATTGTTTTTTCACATCAACAAGTAGGTACAGCTTTTTATGGTAATAAAATTAAGACTTCATTATAAACGACGCATAATGAATGTTATCGTAACTAACACTCTTGCTAAGTTATCAGGACAACTTTAAGAGTACAGGGTCCCAACTCTTGATTTGTGTATTCTGAAACATTGCAAAAATACAGAAAAGCTTTAAGTGATACAAATATCGAGTTTATTTGTTAAACACCAACAACCTCGCAGGACTGTATACTAACAAAATAAGCAACAGCTTTTGTTCTACGAGTTTTAATAATTTATTTGATTTAATTTTCATACAAAAATAAGTATTAATTTAATTGCCCGCTTGAATGTTAATACCTCTATGCGCATCGCTGTTTAGGTGGCAAGCGCCTGGAACTTTGTCGTCCTTTCGTTTATGAGTGAAACATAGGCTTACAAATGTCCCGACAGGACAGTAAAAAACTAAATTTTAGTTTTAGTTCCATTTATTTTTTTAAGTCAGAACTCGTTGAATAAAAGTTGTTGCTTATGATATCAGCTATCTAGTCCCGCGAGGGTGTTGGTGTTTTACAAATAACCCTGCTTATAACATTAATATTAAGTACAAATCAGTAATTTAAAATGACCAAGTAGGTATGTGTAAAAAGCCTTATCTGTACACGCACAACACGAATTAAAAATAAGTAGTCAGGTTGTAGTGAGTTGTCTAAATACTTATCTCAGTTACTCAAAAACAATTTTTCACTGTCAATCAACCTTATCAAAGAATGTCGAAGATATTTCCTGAACAAATCTTTCGTTTGATAAAGATGCTATCTCGGTAATCTTCGAATGCGACGATAAACTTAACCATTACCACAGACCAATTAGCTTACCATTACTATAATACGTGGCCACAGAGGGACTATCATATGTAACCTTCAGATAATAAGAAATAAGTGTTGGGATGCCATTGTGCATTGTGGAAACTACTATTATCACAATTACTATAATCATTATCTACATAAAATAGGGTTTTTCCCAAGACCGAATACCGCCATTCCGCAAAGATTACAAGAAATAATTGTTCAATATTGGTCCGCGTTATTATTTGATACATAGATAAAAACATGCAATCATTATAATAGGTACACCAGAAACACATTGTATATCAAACTGATTGCTGATGTATGACTGAGCATAAATTTTCCGCAGATTTGTGTAATAATAATTACACTCTGTCATTATTATCGGTTTAAAAATAAAGAAAACATTGAACAGTGATTTTTAAAATGGCACACATGATAAATAGGTTGCTGATAATACTGATAAGTGTTATTTTATTGTACTACATTACCTACATGTGATGTCGTATTACAGTGTTCACACAGTGTCGTCAAATTGGGATCAACTGTCATTTGAAAATATATGTTATTGAAAATATATCCAAAATGTCTTTAAATGACACATATATCTTGTGGACACGCAAATATTTTATTCTTTTCTAATTTTAAACTTTACATATTTCAACATTAGATACACGTCTTAGCAAACGCTTTTGTATCGTTTTTGCATCAACGTATATTAGGCTTTCATTTGCACATTTAAACACTAATGTGGTCTAGAATTTATGAATAGAACTCATGGTGTTTAGAAATATGACGATTTCCCTTCAATGCTGTTTTTGTTTAGATATTCTTTTTAAATAATTTCACGTTTAAAAAATACATATTTGTCTAAAACTATTTGGAAGACGCTATTTGAAAAAAAAAATTAAGCGCCTTCTACTCGACGTGACACTGTTATAGTAGGTAGTATCAATTGGTTTGCTATATTTTTTACCCAATTGCTCCAGAAGGAGTATAATGTAGTAACAGCACTAATTTTATATTTTCAGATGGAGTTTTAGCCTATTTCGGAAGGGATACAAGCAAGGGTTAACGCTAAGCGACTTATGGCAAGCCCGAAGTGAGGACGCGTCCGGACGACTCGGTGACCGCCTTGAAGAGGCCTGGCAGAAAGAACTGGACAATGAGAAGAAAAACGGCACAAAGGCTTCTCTTACGAAGGCTATAGTCAGATCCTTCTGGTTTGAGTACATGTTGTGCGGTCTTGTGGTGGGAATCTTAATGATCGTTGTTTGGTAAGCATAAATATGAGTTTAAGAAACCGGGAGTTACCCGTGGTCCACCTACGAGAGTTCACCTGTACCACGAGTAATTTTTCTTCCCGTGGTCCACCTAAGTATATGAACCAAGATGCCTCGTACATACGTACGAGAAAAATTTGTGATAAAGATCGAACAAAAACGCGGGAAATTCGCTTTTCATGTATGGGGACCCCCCCCCCCCCCATTACCCAAATTTGATTAAATGTATATTATGCACACAGTACAGTATGTAGGTGTGGTTGATAATGCAGGTAGGTCACGGGAAAAAATAAATACCCGTGGCCAGGTGAACTAACGTGGACCACGGACGACTCCCGGAAAAAAACCGATCAAAAGTTATTTTTAAGCTGTATGTTAACCATTCCATTTTGTTGTTTCAGGCCCCTTATCCCTTTTACTTTAGCCTTATTTATAGATTACTTTTCAAGTGAGAAGACTCCAGAAAGTTACCGCATGGCACACGTGTACAATTTCTTGATGAATGTTTGTAGTACTTTATCAGCGTTATTGCTGAACCATACCCAGCTTTCTCAGGGTCGAGTGGGTATGAGAATTAGAATAGCTTGCTGTTCATTATTGTACAGAAAGGTGAGCAAAAGTTCTTATTATTGATATATTGTTTGTCTTATTTTTCTGACTATGATAATATATGGAAACATTTTGGTCTTATTCCGACAATCTAGGAGCTTGACAAAATCAAACTAGTTACTAAACTACATAAATTACTTTCGTTTCTCTCAAAATTCAGGCTGCGCTGTTGTGTTTTTAAATATTTTCTTAAATTTTGAAATTGCTTGAACCTTCCCATAGTGTTTTTATTTTTGGTACACATCGTCTTCACGTAGTCGTATTTATATTTGATATTGTAGACAAAATATTGTAATAAAAACTATTTTAAAAAAGTAACTACTCGTATGGAGTTGCCCAATCTCTTTTATACGAAACTACTTTTCGATAGGGGCAACTAGAATCAGTTTTATGATTTTTTAACTTGTTAGTTTGACGTTCAACAGTGCCATGCAACGATCTAATTGAAAAAAAATACATGAGTTTGACTTTGAGATTTGTTTCTTTAATTTCCAGATTCTGAAACTTAATCGCGCAGGTTTGGATAAGACAGAGCCCGGACAAGTGATCAACTTGATGTCAAATGACGTGAATCGGTTTGATGTGGTGACCGTATTCCTAAATTATATATGGATAACACCTATTGTGGCACCTGTAGTGTGTTACCTGGTGTGGCAGCATGTTGGAATTGCTACACTAGCAGCTCTTGCTGTCGCTGGCGTGCAGAGTATTCTAGTACAAAGTAAACAACGATTTTAACCTTATTTATTATAAGTTTTATTCTAACTACATCGTTAGTCTAGTGATCGCATGAGCTCCCGTGTTCGATCCTCGGGTCGGGTAAAAAGTTCAACTTCAACTTCATATCTTTATTGTGGGTAATAGGTTTATACATAATGCAGGTCTTAAATAATTAAATTGATCATCTACGTCCCGCCCTTGGGGCATACAATAGTCATATAGGAATACATTATGTTTATAGTTTAGGTATTAATATTTCACAACACACATATTTGGTACGCTATTTTTACAAATTATAAATATTTCACATAGACAAATCGCAATAAAATGAAATAAGGTTGATAGGTACACGTCAGTGGGCTACTGAACACATCACGACTGAGGAGAACTATATTGCAGCAATGAGTTGTCAAATAAGTAGTATTTTATAGAGTATAGTAGCACTTGTCTAATAACAGATCAAGTTGGAGTCATGGAGTCGAAATCTATGAATCAATTATGGCAATAGCTAGCAGGCTATGGCTGGCTGTTACATGGGACTTAAACATAACTGCTAAAATCTGGGTGTACAGTCAGCCTCATAAGTCGATATACATATCCATATTTCCTAAACTCGTGAACACCTTAGCTTACACAAATTGCTAAACAAGACTAGTGCCAGGATTTAATTAACGTCTTAAAGGTTCAAAATTCACAAGTCAAGTCTCGTTTAGCAATTTGTGTAAGCTAAGGTGTTCATGAGTTTAGGAAATATGGATATGTATATCGACTTATGAGGCTGACTGTACATTACTGCCTAACCCTTTGGGGATTATAGGCATGATGACATGATATGTAAATTCTAAAAAATATTATTTACTTATTGAACCTAAGTGATTTAACCTCTAATTTATATATCTGGTCTTTTGTTTACAGTATATTTGAGCAACCTTCAAGGTAATCTTCGCGGGAAAATAGCAAAACGTACAGATCAGAGAGTAAAGGTGATGAGTGAACTTGTTAGTGGTGTACAGGTGATCAAAATGTACGCCTGGGAGGAACCCTTCAAAAAACTTGTACATCGGCTACGAAAGTAAGTATCCTCACGTGTGAAAATACAGCTTTTGTCTGCGAATTCCTTCGCATGAAATAAACTTAACATATTCATTGGCACTCGGTAATAGTAAATATTTCTATCAGTGTAAGTAATTTTGAAATCGGCTGAGTAGCTCTGAATACTCAACATACAAGCCTATAAACAAAACAGTTTTTACCATATAATTAAAATATAAGTATACCAACATGGGTTATTAGAAATTAGAAAGGAAACAGAAATGCATTATACCCACGGGATTCCGTTCTCTCTCTTTGTCTTTTGTTCGTGACTTTGGTTGTAATTCAAATTGATGCTGATTGAGCTAGATAATTTACTTTACCTACAAACAAAACACGCTTGCCAAAAGTGAAAAAAATTTAAGAAGCTACTTTATCTAATGTGTATATTATTTTCAGACTGGAAGTCGGTTACATTTTGAGGACTTCATTCGTGAAAGGGTTTTCAATAGCCCTGTCCGTGTTCACTGAGCGATTCATCCTGTTTGCTGCTATTGCGACGTTCGTACTGATTGGCGGCAATATCCGAGCGCAGACCGCCTTCTCGTTGGTTCAGTACTTCAACCTGATGCAACTGGCGTGCAACATCTTCCTTCCCCTTGCACTGGCGTCCTTAGCTGAAACAAAAGTGACCATCAAGCGACTGGAGGTTAGTTACAGCCAAAATCTTCAAGCAGCTTCTTCAGCTTCTTATTCTGTATCTTCTTGCTAGCTTAGTAAACCTATTCTAGAATAAGACAAACTGTAGACTAGTTTGCTTTTATTGTTAGCTGAATTAGGGCTAGAGAAATCAACAGCAATTATCGTAGGTACTTGATTCCAAATGCGAATCAAATGAACGATTTACGCGATTACACTATTTGCTGTCAGATCAGGGGTGGGTCTTTTCTCAAAAGACCATCTTCGGTACTAATCTGCGTGGTCCTCATATGATCAGTGATCAATCTAATTAAGAAAATACCTGGACTCTAAAAGAGATTTGCTTCTGAGTTTGTTTCGGCGAATCTTCTCAAAGTCGTCGGAAAGGGATAATATTTCGCTTATTTGACGAGAAAAGCTGTCGTTGTAAACATGTTAAATACGAATAAATTCATACTTCATCAATCATCATATACTATAAATATGGTAGAGCTGTTTTAAACTGATATTAATGACAAAATGCTAAGTATTACTCTTCTTTACAGGAATTCTTACTGTTAGATGAAAATGAAAAGGAGAAGCTGACTGCTAATATAGTACTTGATTCCAATGCCCTGGTGGCTAATGGGACAGAAAAAGAGAAGAAAGTTCCGGAGAAACAGAGACTGACGGGTTTGACTATCTCCAACGTGACGGCGAGCTGGCAGGAAGACTCCGTCGTGGACACGCTGAGGAACATCACGTTGAAGGCTGCACCTGGAGAATTTGTTGGCGTTGCAGGAACTGTGGGCTCTGGCAAGGTTAGATTACTAAACGCAATAATTAAATTACCGTTTTGTTCAGATTAGAATAAAAAAGGACTCGCCGCTGGCTGAATGCCTCGTTGGTCTAGTGGTCGCAAGCGCTATTGCTGAGCATGAGGTCTCAGGTTCGATCCCTGGGTTGGGCAAAGTGTTATTGAGTTTTTCCATCTGGAATTTCACAGTAGCAGTCTGGAGTCTGGTTTTGTGGCCCATTGATGGCAATAGGTTCGCCCACTATTACAGGGGACTTAAACAAAACGGCGAAATGTGGGTGTACTACCAGGTATACTGCCTAGCCTTTCGGGAATTACAGGCGTGACGTTATGCGTGTAGAATAAAAAACGGTATCTGAAAAAAACCAACTCAATAAAGTGTTAACATTAAATCATGTACTTTTTATTATTAACAGTCGTCTCTACTACAACTTATTTTGGGCGAGCTGACTCCTAAAGATGGAACCGTCTCTCTGGGTGGAGCGAGAGTGTCGTACGCAAGTCAGGAGCCATGGCTGTTCGTCGCCACCGTTCGAGATAATATTCTGTTTGGCCTGCCCTATGATCGCATCAGGTACAAGAAGGTACGTATTAAGACACCACTAGTGACCAAAATACTCAATACTTTATAGCATTAAATATGGCAGATTTTTCAGACCTAGATCAATTGGTGCTGTATATTTTCAAAGCGTCTTTAATAATACCAGTAGAGTGTGTGAGTGTGTGTGTGTGATTGAAAGAAGCAAGTAGTGAACGACAAAAACAATCCAACCATTATCATAATAAATAATCTGCGACCCTTTGCTATAGGTAATAAAAGCGTGTGCCTTGGTGAGGGACTTCGAACTGCTGCCTCATGGCGACTCGACTCTAGTTGGTGAGAGGGGCATCAGTCTAAGCGGTGGTCAACGAGCTAGGATAGGACTCGCCCGTGCCTGCTACAGACAAGTAAGTCTCGATTCACTACATTTGTATCATCACAAATAAATAGTCTAGAAGAGACAGAGCTTAAGAAGACAAATTATCTAAAAACTCGTAAAATGTACCAGAACTATCTGTTTAAGATTTTACAACATTCTCTTTAATTATGTTACCGTTTTCTTCAGGCTGATATCTATCTTCTGGATGATCCACTGTCAGCGGTAGACACTCACGTGGGTAAACACATGGTGTCCGAGTGCGTAATGGGACTCCTGGAGAAGTCTACTAGGATCCTGGTGACCCACCAGCTACATCACCTTAAAAACGCAGACAAAGTAGTCATATTACAACATGTAAGTAAATATTGACCTAAGTATTTTGCAACAATAGCTAGAAAATTTTGAAACGGATTGTAATAATATATGGTAGTACTATGTTTGGCTCACCTTTAGAAGAGATTGATCCATCAAACTTCCAGTTAATTTAAGTTATTTCATAATCATTCTCAGGGAGCTGTAGAAATTCAAGGATCATTTGACGAAGTATCACGAACGCCGCTGTTTTCTGAACTTTTACAAGACGAGGATGAAGAAGGTGCCCTTGCTGGCGAACATATGAAGTTTCAACGTAGCGTCTCTGTTGTAGTGAGTATTATATGCATAAATGTACAAATAATATCTATCAGAAGAACAAAAATATGATTCGAATGCAAAATTAAATTACAACAACATTTAGAGCTTGTGTTCAGCACCAGATATCTGTCAGAGCTGATGGTGATGTTGACGACTAAGAAATAAAAACAGTATAATTAAAGACACTATTATATATTTTTAGTCTCATGCAAGCAGCGTTGGCAAAGGGGAAGGTATGGAAGAATTAACAGAAGATCAAGAAGAAGTTGAGGAGATCTCTGGAACAGGTATGGCTTCTGGACGAAAATAAGCTATCTATTGTACACAAACAATAACTTTGCCATAAACATGGTCGTATATCTGTTACAAGTATGGCTGAAAACGACAATATAAGAACTGGCCACTTGATACTAGCTAAGTCTAGGGTCGAGATTTACCATTCAAGATCTCAAGTAACGCTCGGTCTTCAAATCTCTGGTTCAGCACTTGAACGAGACGCGTACGAAATTGTCTACCCACGGAATTAAATCTCGCATAATTCCTCTAGATCTAGTAAAATCTAGGTAACGGATATTTAATCTCATCTGTCGAGTGTTCCAGGTTAGATGAGTTGGATCTTACAAGTTCTGGAAACTCGAATAGCCATTTCTGCTCATTGTGTCTCAGGCCACCAAGTAGATACAATAGTTAAACAATCAACATGAGTCATATGACTCATGCATGTGTCATTTATGGGACAGGGAACAGATCCTATTTATTCAGCATTATGTTAAGTTCTGTTCATTTTGTTTCAGGTCGTGTCTCAGGTGCAGTGTACTCCAAATATTTCGGCGTTGGAGCTGGATGGTTTTTACTCAGCTCTACAGTATTCGCTATAATATTGGCTCAGGTCATCACGTCGTTCAGTGACCTGTGGCTTACATACTGGTAATTTAATTACTTTTGGTTTTGTATAAGATTTTATAAATTTTTAGCCTCATCATAATTAAACATTTCAATTTTAATTTCAGGATGAACAACGTGGAATCACAATACAAAGGAAATGAACCTCTTTTCCGCAATCCACACGATATCATTAATAACTCTGTCACCGAGGAACCGTTGACCACAACCCTAGCTGCCATAACTTCTGCAATTATGGCTAATGATACGTCTGACATTTTAGTGATTATCGGTACAGAACTTGATCTTTCTATTGTGGCACCGGCCAAAATTGATGATGCTTTCTATATCTATATTTGGGCAGCTGCTATTTTTGGATGCATGATCGTCACTACCGTAAGGTTTGTACATTTCTTTTTACCACTTTTTCATTTATACTTGTCTAATCATATTCAACCGAGATCATCAATATGTTTGTCTATTTCAGAGCCGTGATGTTCCTGTGGGTGTGCATGCGCAGTTCGGTCAAACTTCACAACCAGATGTTCAGCAACATCCTGAGCGCAACTATGCGTTTCTTCGACACAAACCCCTCCGGCCGCATCCTGAATAGATTTTCCAAAGACATGGGCGTCGTTGACGAAGTATTGCCGAAAATGTACTTGGACACTATTCAGGTAAATTTCGAGAACCTCTGTTATTCCACGGAATCGCAAAAAAGTTTTATGCTAGTGGCACCGTCCTAGTTAATTCGGTATGTCAGTAGTTAGAAGAAAGATTGAATAAAGTTGTTGGTATAAGTTCGGTGCAGACAGAAAAAACTTGTGTTACAAAGTACGAATGCGAATTTCTCGATGAAAAGAAACATGTACCAACACACGCAAGAAACTCTTGTTTTTCAAGCGTTTGTTTTTTAATCTATTTAATACAATAGTTATATTTTTTTGTTGGGCAGGTTTTCATGGTAATGATGGGTATTCTGGTGATGGTAGCCATTGTAAACCCCTTTATGCTGTTGACGACCGGCATATGCGCCATTTTCATGTATGGCATCACCATCGTCTACCTCAGCACAGCACAGGCTATTAAAAGGTAAGTTTGTTTTAAATACTTTTTACACTGGCATCATCATATGCCCAGCCTTTTCCCAACTATATGTAGGTCGGCTTCCAGTTAAACCGGATGCAGCTGAATACCAGTGTTTTACAAGGAACGACTACCTATATTGACCTCTACAGCCTTGTTACTGGGTAACACTATAATATGACGATACCCCTTGGCTAAACTGGTTGTCAGACTTACAAGCATTTGACTACCCGTAACAACTATCAAAGATCTACATATGACAGCAACGGCTGCTTTTTGAGGCACTAAGGAGTCATGGTATCTTATGAATGGTTTCCTGTCCAGGGACCGACCTCGTCAAGCGTATCTTAATCATTGATCGACCCGTGCGGCTCTTATTATTTAGCTGCAAACTTCCTACTTTTAACACTGCAATAGATGAAATTAATACAATAAGTAATGCAATGGATGGTGATTTTATAAACAGAGTGGAAGGCGTGTCCCGCAGTCCAGTGTTCTCACATGTGACGGCGACCATGTCAGGTCTGGGTACGGTGCGCGCGAATCAAGCGGAGGAGATGCTGAAGATACAGTTCGATTACAAACAAGACGTGCACACAGCTGCGTGGTGAGTGCGAAACCTTTTTTGTGTAGTGTTTCAATTACTTTAGACAAAGTGTAGCGAAGAAAACTTAATCAGTCTCGGTTAATGTTCATGAAATTATTCTTTTGCAGGTATTTAATTCTGGTCACCAACACAGCTTTTTCCATTTGGCTGAGTCTTGTCTGCAGTCTGTACGTCATCGTGGTCGCTTACACTTTCCTTCTCATGGATGATGGTAAATCGTTGGATTTATTGATTCTAATTTAGTTTAGATAGACATACTAATAAATATTATGGAATTACATTATGTAATTTCAAAGATTTAGGAGCATTAAAATTGATCCATTTTTTTCAATTCAGGAAATACCAAATCCGGTAACGTCGGCCTGGCCATCAGTCAAGGGCTGATTCTAGTGAACATGGTCCAATACGGAGTGAAGCAAGCAACTGAAGTCATCTCTCAGATGACGTGCGTGGAGCGAGTGATTCAGTTCACGTCGCTGCCTCAGGAGGAAACGGAAGGTCCAAAACCACCCACGAACTGGCCGCAGAAAGCCCGAGTTGTTTTCAAAGACCTTAGTTTAAGATATGACAAGGATGCTGATCCCGTGCTTAAGAAATTGAACGTTGAAATTGAAAGTGGATGGAAAGTAAGTATATACCTACTGATATGGATCTAAAGTTATTATTTTAGTAGATACTTCTTAAATGGAGAGTACCCAATATTACCACTCTTCTAATAAATCCTCTTTCACTTCAGGTTGGAGTAGTTGGTCGTACTGGAGCTGGTAAATCTTCTCTGATCTCCGCTCTCTTCCGTCTGGCGCCGATCGAAGGCGACATCTACATCGATGACATCGAGACTGGAAAAATTGCTCTTAAAGTATATGTTTATCATTAAACTCTAATTTCAACTGCAAATCAAATACATATTTGCATTTAACTCGTGTGATTGTAGGATCTTGTTTCTTAAACCTTGGTATTTTGCAGGAATTACGCTCGAAGATAGCTATCATTCCTCAAGAACCTGTGCTGTTCTCTGCCAGCTTGCGCTACAATATGGATCCTTTCGACAAATACTCCGATATTCAGATTTGGGAAGCTCTGGAACAGGTAACTGATTAGTTTTCAAAACTAGAAGTCAAGAACTCAATGCAATGTCGAACCGGTTTTGTCTGTTGAATTACATCATCTTAAATTAATTCGAAATGTGTCTTGCTTCCAGGTGGAGCTGAAGGATAGCATAACAGCGCTGTCTTCGGCGGTGTCTTCAGGCGGATCCAACTTCAGCGCGGGGCAGCGACAGTTGCTGTGCCTGGCGCGCGCTGCTCTGGCGCGGAACAAGCTGCTCGTGCTCGACGAGGCTACAGCCAACGTTGACCCTACGTGAGTCTACAATCTTGCTTGTACTCCTCTCAATAAATAGAGCACAGTATACAGCCTTATACTAAAGATTTGTAAAGTTCATGTTTACAAATCTTTTGTTACCAGCCGGTCGATTCAGTCAAAATTAACCCATTAAAAATTTCGTGTAGTGAAATGTCAATATCACTTTTACAGAATACCACGTGTCACCATTTCTCACCAAGTTTTTAATAAAAAGTGGATGTTCAACAATAATTAAACTTTGCTTTTATTATTAAAAATGACTAGCACAATGGGATGGTAAACATTATATAGGTATATAAAAAATAATGAATGTAACGGATAAAAATATGGACCAAATATGTGTTTCAAATAAAATGTTTTTTTTTTAATATTTTAACGGTTTTATTTCCTTTGCAGCACGGATGCCATGATCCAGAAATCTATTCGCCGACACTTCACGGACTGCACAGTGATCACCGTCGCGCATAGACTGCACACCGTCGCAGACTCTGACAGAGTTGTTGTAAGTAAAACAATAATTTGTATTTTTTTTCTTTTAGCAACTATAACAAGGATTTGTATTGATTACAATTCCTTTCATTAAACCCTGCCTCTCTGCCTAGAGGCGTACCTATCCTTTGACTAAGAGGGCCATGGGCCAGATTAGCAGACTGCAAGGGGCGGCGCACGTCCCTCGTAATCTGACCAATTTTCGTAATCGGCCACCCCATAATTTTACTGTGCTAAAATTGTCAAGAAAATAAAATCTAATGTTTTCTAAGCTCGCTTGGTATACTTATGCATACAAACCTGGCCTATCCGAGATGGTATACAATATTAATGTTGGAGCTCGTTCTTGCATACCTACTATAAGTTAAGTGGTAGAAACTGTCACCCTCTAGGGCTGTTAATCTTAGGTGTTATTTCCAAGGGTTCTTGCTATTAACAGCCTTGAGCAAGGTTTGCGCTTTTGAAGTCATTGGGGGCATTGCAGGATTGATGTGCAACGCTCGCTATAATGTTGGTTGACAGGCATGCCACAAATTGCAACTTGCGCCATAATACATTTCCTGGTCCATGCATCTATAAAAGATTTTTTTATTTTTTCAGGTAATGGATGCAGGCCGAATAATAGAGTGCGGTCACCCACACGAGTTACTTCAAGATGACGATGGTCCCTTCTCTAAGATGGTGAAACAGCTAGGACCTGCCTCCGAACAGAGTCTTCGAGACCTAGCAAGCAAAGCCTACTCCGAGCATAACATAAAGAAAGCGATGGTACCTTAAATGTAGAAAATATTTTAGTTCACCTACTTGTTAGTTCATAACGTATGTGGTATAACTTCTTAATACCCTTTATTAATAAGTTACACCACATAAAATTTCTCACCTACTTGTTAGTTCATAACGTATGTGGTATGACTTCTTAATGCCCTTTATTAATAAGTTACACCACATAAAATTTGCCTGAATTTCTCAAAGGGTTAAGCATAGGTGTATCTATACATCCTTTTTTACCAGTCATGTTTAAGCCAACAACTGGTTGCAAATCCAGTCTCCGGGCTGAGATATTCCTGATGAAAGAACCCAAACTCTTTGATCTCGCGCTCAGCAGTGATCTCTTGTGACCTCCAGGCCAGGCATGCATGGCATTTATAAGTTATTTAATCCCAGTAACTATAGAAAGCCTGTGAACGTGGTGATTTTATCATAAATCGAGACAGTAAGTAATAACAAAAAACTTTTCTAGGGAAGAAACTGAGTGAGAATGAGAATTATTTATTTTTCGTCATAACAAGCTTAACATTTCCAATATAAGCTGATCTCGCTTTTTGTAGAATTTCCATACAATGAAGAGTAGAAAGAGCAGTTCATACCGGAAATGTATAGCTTGATATGTAGTTGTGTGTACAGTCTTATTTGCAGTACTTAGTAATCATTTTAAGAAAAAAATTGCGTGCTTGTAAATATGTAAATTAACTTCAAAATAATAACTGTTTTAGAACAGTATAAGCCATTGCCATTAAATAAGTAAGAACTCAGTTCAACACCGGTTTTAGACAAACAAATAGTATGTTGAGTGATGTGTATCACTTTTTATGGATTTATTTAATGTTCCAAGTTGCTATGCCACACAAATACAGGGTGAAAGGACATAGACGCACATATAGGTATATGTATAATAATTTTATCATGTACAGCTTATTGAAGTTATACTTCTTTTGGCGCGCTAAGGAAAAATAATGAGAGTAAAGTACCTACAATGCGCGCGAATATCGTTACGAAAATGGACACCCTGAAGTTAGCTATTAGTCAACATTTTAGTTTTTTTCTACTATTACGCCAAAGAAGTATAACTTCTAACGTGTGTACAGAAGTACACACACACACTTTTTTATAATTATTAATAACTTATTATTCTTAACTTATACAACTTCTTCTGAAATTATGTCAGTATGTGCGACGATTCCCTTGCACCATCATCTGCCTAGCCTTTTCCCAACTATGTTGGGGTCGGCTTACGACGATTCCCTTGCACCATGTATTATTATAGCTCCAGTATTATTAGTATTTTACAGACTTTCAATTACTTTAACGGCTTTAAATCTTATTACTTTTAAAATATTTATGATTAGGATGTGTAAACTTGTGAAGCTTGTGAAGCTGAACAAGTAGCTTTAATTAAGCTACGAGATAACGAAACGAAACAAATTACCCACTTAAATAGGATCGAAGAGGCTTTATAATGCCAAAGTTAGATTAATCATTTAAAAACTGTCTTAATGTTTGTTTTCCCGCTGCAGTATGGAAGTACTGATTATTAGATATAAACAACTTTTACTAAGAGTCTGTACTGTATCTCACAAAAAAAAAATTCGACTGTTTCATACATTTATTTCTCTTTGGTAAATATTGCATTTTGTATGAAACAGTTAACATTTTTTGGATATTTCAGGAACAGTCTCATCTTCTCTCCTATTAAGTAAGAGTTACCTAATGTAGCACCTAGTGTTATTTACTTTTATATAGTTTTGTTTAAATGGGCTATTATTGAAAAATTTTAGTTTATAGTCCCTCATCTAGATTACAAGAAAATATTCGACACATATTTTTTCTTTTTCACGTAATCAAAAAATAACGGCGATACATCGAGGCAAAATGTGGCACACATGACGTCACTAGCCAGTGCAGTTTATACTAGGTAATGACGTTACAAGCCCCCTCTCATCAACTTTAATGCGCTTAATTTAAGCAGTTTTCCATCAATTTGAAAAAGAAAAAAATACGTGTTGAATATTTTCTTGTATGTAATCTAGATCACGGACTTAAATTAAAATTTTGTCTTATAGCCCAATGGGCCAATCGTTAATTTTTTGTATTTTATTTATATTTATTTCTAATTTAACATGTTTTGAATGTTAATTGTACATAGATAATTGTTGTGTTTTAAAATTAGCTTTATCTTAAATATACATATTTTGTTGATAAGTACAATTTTATTTCTTTCAATACCCTTTCACTATTGATATCATCCCGCTAAAACAAACACGCTACTTGGTTGAAAATGTCCATGTCCATTTGTTAATACTATTCTCGAAAATAAAATTTACACCTTACTCAAAATGTTACTCTAAAACTAAGCATTAATCACTCTCAATAACTCATCTTATTCTTTGTAATATTTGAAGTTCTTCACCAACAATCTGGACAATCGAACTAAGCCATGCAGTCCTACTGTCGGAGTCTTAGGGATAATCAGATTATTTAACAATAATATATTTTTCATCCCACCATCTCGGAAAGAGTATTTTTAATCTTCAATATCTGAGTGGAAAAGCCGTTTTTATTCTCTAGAGGATAAAGTAAATTGAATTTAGAACATCGTGTGCACTAAGTTTGTGAATTAAAATAGTTATTTGTTATACAAGAGTGCAAAGTTGCTTTTTAACCGCGTGTTCAATTTTGATGACCGAGCAAGCGAAGGATTCTAAAATTAAATCACGAGCGCAGCGAGTGATTCAAAATTAGAATCCTGAGCGTTAGCGAGGGAATCAAAAGAACACGAGGTGAAAAATCTTTGCACTCGAGTGCAACACGTAACTTTTCATTCCACCTCAGCGAGAAAATGACTAAATGCAAAAAAAAACGTTTTCTGAGAAAGTTTTGGCTCCTTTTACTAGTCGCCACGTGTTGAACATATTGTACTGTTTTAAATACTTCTCGCGTGATTGTTGAGGGAGAAAGCTCATTTCCGCATTATTAACAGTTTCAGTCAATTCTGTTGGCGTCAAACAAACTTCCTCGTCGCTAGAATCACTCATTTTAGTTTTTTCACTTGTTTTCAAGTTTCTTGTTTTTAATATAAGGTTTAACAATGACGTAAAAAAATGCCGCGTAAAGAACCGCGTACAAAGCAAATTGAAAAAAGAACACCAAGAAGATTCCGAGTCTGAGTTTTTAACAAATTAAAAAAAAGTTGTATGATGTATTCGGCACCATAGAGGTAGCAGTAAATAGGTTTAATGTTTTTTTTAATTCACAAACTTAGTGCACACGATGTTCTAAATTCAATTTACTTTATCCTCTAGAGAATAAAAACGGCTTTTCCACTCAGATATTGAAGATTAAAAATATACTCTTTCCGAGATGGTGGGATGAAAAAAACAGTAAACCTATTTACTGCTAGGTACCTCTATGGTGCCGAATATATCATACAACTTTTTTTTAATTTGTTAAAAACTCAGACTCGGAACCTTGTTGGTGTTTTTTTTTCAATTTGCTTTGTACGCGGTTCTTTACGCGGCATTTTTTCACGTCATTGTAAAACCTTATATTAAAAACAAGAAACTTGAAAACAAGTGAAAAAACTAAAATGAGTGATTCTAGCGACGAGGAAGTTTGTTTGACGCCAACAGAATTGACTGAAACTGTTAATAATGCGCAAATGAGCTTTCTCCCTCAACAATCACGCGAGAAGTATTTAAAACAGTACGATATGTTCAACACGTGGCGACTAGCAAAAGGAGCCAAAACTTTCTCAGAAAACGTTTTTTTTTTTTGCATTTAGTCATTTCCTCGCTGAGGTGGAATGAAAAGTTACGTGTTGCACTCGAGTGCAAAGATTTTTCACCTCGTGCTCTTTTGATTCCCTCGCTAACGCTCAGGATTCTAATTTTGAATCACTCGCTGCGCTCATGATTCAATTTTAGAATCCTTCGCTTGCTCGGTCATCAAAATTGAACACGCGGTTAAAAAGCAACTTTGCACTCTTGTATAACAAATAGCTATTTTATCACATCTATTCAAAAAGATCTAGTTTATTCCTCGTAAACAGGGACCAAAATAGCTCATTATCCCTAGGGACCAAAACTGATTTGAATTTGGAATGTGGATATTGTTAGTAAATGTCTCAATCAGCAAAGAGGTGAATCACAAACCATGCGGGAACAATGTATTGAATATGTGACTGGCTGAAAAACTGCGAGCGCGCCAAATTTAAAAAAAGTTGATGAAAAATAAACAACGCGCGAAATTAAATGCAATCTGCTTTCGTTCGTAGTTGATATTCAGATTTTAGAATTATAAAAAATGAGTGCGTCTTCCTCAAGTGAAAGTATTATATTGACTCCAGAGAATATTGTATCGGACGCTAAAAATGTGATGGAAAGTCTTTTACCTACAAAATCCCGTGAACAATATGTCAAAGCATACAACAATTTCATCCTTTGGAAAAATGCAAGAAGAGCAAAAATTGTTACGATACACTTCCACGATTGTTCAAATATAAACATCAGCCTCTAATTATTTATATTATTTTTATGTCTTATGGTTCTGAATTGTACGTAAATAAATTCTTGTTCATAAGTTGCACTTACTTATTTTCTCATAGAGGGTGATAAAAAGTAGAGTGTCCACCTCGGGAGCAACACTACTTTAAGCTCGAGTGACATACTTTTAATCCCTTGCTGCGCTCAGGATTCTACTTAAGAATCCCTCGTTTCGCTCGGGATTCTACTCTAGAATCCTTCGCTCCGCTCTGGATTAAAAAAACACTCTCGCCTTTAAAATAGTTGTTTGCTCCCTAGATAAACAATCTACTATTTTATCACATCTATTCAAAAAGAGCTAGTTTATTCCTCGTATACAGGGACCAAAATAGCTCATTAATCCCTAGGGACCAAAAAATTTGATTTGAATTTGGAATGTGGATATTGTTATTAAATGTTTCAATCAGCAAAGAGGTGAATCACAAACCATGCGGGAACAATGTATTGAATATGTGACTGGCTGAAAAACTGCGAACGCGACAAATTTAAAAAAGGTTGATGAAAAATAAACAACGCGCGAAATTAAATGCATTCTGCTTTCGTTCGTAGTTGATTCATATTCAGATTTTAGAATTATAAAAAATGAGTTCGTCTTCCTCAAGTGAAAGTATTATATTGACTCCAGAGAATATTGTATCGGACGCTAAAATAAATTCTTGTTCATAAGTTGCACTTACTTATTTTCTTATAGAGGGTGATAAAAAGTAGAGTGTCCACCTCGGGAGCAACAGTATTTTAAGCTCGAGTGACATACTTTTAATCCCTTGCTGCGCTCAGGATTCTAGAATCCTTCGCTCCGCTCTGGATTAAAAAAAACACTCTCGCCTTTAAAATAGTTGTTTGCTCCCTAGATAAACAATCTACTATGTTGTCACCTTTGTCCTGCTGCTTGGTGTCCTTTATGTCTGCTCTATATCTTTAGATCCGCCCCTGCTTACTGTTATCATTATAGATACCGAGGTAGTCTTACAAGCAGTTTGCAACAAGTTTTGTGTTGTCTATGCGTAAGCGCCGTGACGCCCGCGCCGCTACCGCGGATCCGCGTTCTAAAAGCAAGTAGACACAGGTCACTACTTGTCGATTTCTTGTAGTGATTTTCTTAGATATAGCATCTAATTACGGAATTATTTTTTTAAAGAAGTGTATAGGTTTGGTTATACATATTATGTAAGTAAGTTTGAGGTATAGGTAACTAAAAAATAACTTAATACGGTCTATGAATTTCACTTTTGGTTGTCTCCCTGTCTTTCCATGTACGCGCGTCATGCCTAAAATACGGGATGGATAAAATTATATGCCGGTAGAGTAGGTATTTCAGGCCTTACTTAAAATCTTGTAAGTAGGATATTCGCTGTCTCAAAGTCGAGTTTACAACTTAATCAAGTAAGTAGGTAGCATACGAAAATGAATGGGTGAAATTGGCAATTCTTTTTTTCTGTGTAACAACTCAGTTGCATGTTTACTTAAATGTGAGTATCATTTTATTGTATTATTTCAAGAAAAATGAGACAGCAGATATTGATGAAATAAAATATTTTGTATACAATCTATGAGGTATGTGACCATTTTATCAGCAGAAGCCAAAGATAGGATTCGACAGATCATTATGTGTTTGAGATCAACGTAGGCGAAGCGGGCCAAAGTTGTAAAAATAAACAATTATTTGTTCGTGTTGGTTTAGTGGTCGCAATCGCAAAGACAACTTACGGGCTATGGGCAGTGACATTATAAGTAAAAAGGTGTAGAGAGGTTAAAGGGGCTCAGTAAGCGACACGTTAAAATGTGGCTAACTAGCCACACTTGACCTCAATGTCGCGTCGCGCCGTCAACAGACGCGTGCGTGCGTTAGTGTGTCGTTTTTTTAAATATCGAATGTTGTTTAGGTAACCTATCTACACCTTTTTACTTATAATATCATTGGCTATGGACATGAATTCTAGTTTCCATTCGCGGGTCGGGTTGTGTTATTGAGTTTTTCAAGCTGAAATTTATTAGTAGTTCTAGAGTTTTGCCTGGTTGATAGCAATAAGCCCACCTCCTATTTATTACCTTTAATATGAGACTTAAATGTAACTGGCCTCATTCCATCTCTGCACCACTTTAAGGCAGACTGGTAGAGTATGCCTAAGGCATTAAGTCCGCCTTTGTACCTACAGCTTTTTTTACTTGTGCATATAGTTTTAAACTGGCGAAATGGGCTTACGTGCCTACTACAGCGATACACCTCTGCCATACCTACCCATTGATGAATACAGGCATAATATTATTATGTTACATAATATTTTTTCTAGGGCAAGCACCGGTCAAAGCCTGCTATCATCATAACTACATATTTAAATACATAATATGTAGATAGGTTAACACACCATTTTGCTTCGCGAGCATTGCACCGTCTTTCTTCCTACATAATAACGAGCACTTATCTACCTACTTAGTAATAAAAGTATAAAATGTCATTTAGTTTATTAAATAACATACCTTCTTTTATTGCAGTAAGTAAATTGTGTATTTATACTACGATTAACCATCTAAGAGAGGCAAATAAATTGTCTCTCAAGGTCTAACGATAAAGGTTCCGTACCAACCCTATGGACTGCAAATGGAAATTTTCTATAGAAAAACAAAAGATACCAAAGGCTATTAATTTTATAACATAGCTGATGCCCAAGGGTCCACCCGCGTGGATGACGGTTATCGCGCCCAGCTCCCAGACGGCTCATTATTTCCGTCACCTCCAATAAATGCCATTTTATATTTCAGCGAATGCATACAAAAACTTGACAAATTATTTCCAAACCTTGACAAATTAGTTAGTTTAAACCTTCCTCGAGAACCACTTTAATATTCATTGCATTCAGAAAACGGCTTGGAAATCGGTGCAGCAGTTTTTGAGTTTATCGCGAACGGACAGACAGACGCGGCAGGGGACTTTGTTTTTATAAAGTTTAGTGTGTTCGATCTCTAGATAACACAATCTAGAGATCGAAATTAGAACCGTGATTTGAAAAATGGGTGTGATTCCTTATCGTTCCGTACCTACAATGATATTTGTTGCATCATCTCCACCTCCGAGATTACCATTGAATTTACGTAACCCAAAAAATCTGGCAGTAACGATGACAATACAAAATCACAGCGTGCGGAATCCACAAGTATGTTCAAACGAGTCGCTGCTCGTATACTAGTATATAAGTGTATTATGTACTTATTAACATAAGAGAGGTGTAGCCGAGTGTTGAACCTACTCTACGTTAGTGCGATATCAGTGCTCCACTGATACGGAATTTTGCAATAACGATTCTCAAAAGCGTATTTATTAATGAGGAAAACAGTTTAAATAATTTCTCCAGCCATCAAAGCTGGTTTTGAGAATTAAAAACTACTACACCTTTATTTTTCATAAGTGCGTGTGATAAAGAATAGCATTTTGAATTAAGTTTCTCAGAATTTAAGTGCAAACATTTTATAGTGTATCGTCTATAGGTACAGTAAGTGATGATTGATCTGTTTATAATTTATAACGTTATTAGCAAATATTATTTGTCTACTTTATTTTAATATTATTAACAACTTGGTACCTATTTTGATTATTAATTCAAGTATCTTTTTTGCGCTAGCAGATCATTGTGAACTTTAACTTTGTGTAGTGTTTGTGTCACTAAGATACAGGCTGCGTCAGTTTGGGACACGCTGTTAAACCTATCGGTACTCTAATAAAAACAAATAAATGGATTTTAATTTGAAATGAATTTGAGGCTACCGGCTTAAATTTTTCCGCATTTTTTTCCAAAAAATAATATTTTTTAATTCTATTCTCAGGCCTACTACCATAAACTTATATGTACAAAATTTCATAAGAATCGAACAAGCCGTTTCAGAGGAGTTGTTACGAATACTGTGACACGACGATTTATAAATTAGACAGATAGATAGAGGAAAGATTAGGTAGAAGATGACAGCCTCGTAATTGGTCTAGAGGTTACATGTGGTACTGCTAAACATGAGAGGTTCTTGGGTTCAATTCCCGGATCGTACAGTCTTATCAAGTTTTTCCTTCCGGAATGTAGATTTGTACCCAGTTAGTGCCAATAGGCTTGCCCCCTACATAGGACATAAACAACCGGCAAAATGTGTGTGCCATAGGTGGCGTAATGTTATGGATATCAAAATACTCTTTCCAGCTACCCAGTCAAAATTCTGGACTACTATTCCAGATCCCTCACACGGATAGGTGCCTGCTGATAACTTCGATGTCGTTAGGCCTTGAACCTCCCGACTCCTGTAGAAATCGATAATGATTAAAAAATATGGCACCGTTATGGTTTGGGCATATAGGTAGATAAGTACATACATTTCGGAGTGCATTTGACGATCTAAAACAATCTAAATAATTTGGCCTCCAGACAGAACTGGTTAGGCTAAATGCACTTTGAACGAAAACCTTGTTTGGTCAACAACTGTAGGTACCTCTAGCATTTATTTGAAAACTTTTAAAATGCTTAATACAATTTACCTACTCTACAGCATTTAGGCTTCCATTAATCAGGCAAGCAAAATTAGTATCACCCATAGACGAATAAAATCTTAAAACTAACATATTCATGTATCCGAAACGATCATTTTTAAATTTAAAATCTTACGTTTCCACGTTACGTTTGTGCCAAACATTCGTTCTAAAGGTTCTGTTTATAGCAATCATTTGTATCAGAAAGTTACTTCATCTAAATACATATTTTTTTCATTTGTTTGTTTATCGGTTGTTTGCAAATGGTTAATGTAGGTACCTATATGTAGTAGACTTTATCGCTATCTGTTTGGATACTATTTGATTGACGATAGTAAATAGTATTTTCACAGATCTGGTATTGCTACTAACGTTTTATTTGACCCTTTTTTATGTACAGGTTTCCCAGGGATAAGATCGTCAATTATATACTCACCGTAAATGTCAAAACATTAAGAAAAAAAGTAGACAAACCTACTTAAAGCCATGGAGTCCAGAGTGAAAATAACCGAGAAGAATCCTCACGAAAAAGCCAATCCGATCTCTAAACTGTTGTTTGCGTAAGTACTATTAAGAATGAAATACAGTCGGCCTAAGTTCCGGTGATCCTTATTATCGCTTGCGAACTCAGAGTTAGACCCCTCATACGCACGTTGCGAAGTACATTTTATTAACCAACTGATTCACCGCGAGTGGGGCTTATAGTACAGACGCCAGCACATCAAGTTACTCCAATGTGTCAAATTTCTTTTATCGTTTTTCAACTTAATGTCAAACAGAATAAGGTGTCATATTCAATTGGGAAAATTTGACACATTGGGGTAACTCGATGTGCTGGTGTCTGTACATGGGGACTCGTGCGAGCGTCAATATTAGACATCGAGCTTTTAAAGGAGACGGTCAAGGTATGAGTGATGGAGGTACCGAAGACTTTGTTATGTAATATTTATGTTCAAAAAGTTCTGCCTAATTTGAATAAATAACTTTTGATTTAGTTTTTTTTTTATTTTGAGGTGACATTCTTCAAAATCGAACTTATACTACCTACAATATGAAGTACTTACTGAAGTGCAATTCAGTAAAGATCACCACGTGATAATGCCGGTGAAGTGATGGCGAATTGAGCTGTCACTCTTTACTAATGCTAGGCATTGACTGTTCACTTCATTCAAGTTTTCACAGGGTAGCTTTTACGGAATTGACTGGCTGTATTATCCATATTCATATTCATATTCATATTATTTATTTGCATCCTAAAGAGCTTCTTACACTATTCAATTTGTAGGAAACCTAACTGGGACATCGGTACATGTAATCGCAGTTAGAACAGCCCCAGATTGGATCCGATTTAGGGTAAATTGGAGGTTCCGACCGCTTGGTAGCTTCCTAACTGTTCCTAGTTAGGATCCTACAAACTGAATAGTGTAATAAGCCCTTAATGAAAACCCGGTTACCGAACGGTGAGCCGCACGACAATGGTAACAGTAGTAACCACTGAGTGCGCCCTACCATACAAATTATTACGTGGTATAAGTGAGTTTATACGAGTATGTATGTCAATCAATTATTAAAATTTCTAATACATGACGTTGAACTTGTTGTTATGTATTGTTTTACAGTGCACTCACTTACCTACTAAAGAACTAGCAACAGCGTCTTCATAGTAATAACCACATGTTACCATTACATGCACAAAATACTAAAATCGTGACGTCTTTTTGAGTAGTTCACAATAAGCTTAGTCATGATCCGATAAGGTATCTACCTAATAAAAGATAATTTTAAGCAGTGATTTATATTTACCGCAATATTTCGACGAAGTTCTTGATAATAATTATAATTATAGACGGCATGAAAAAGAACATAATTAGTATTGGCTACAAATATTTTTTGTATTTACCTGTTCTTGTAGATTTTTAGTTGGCCGCACACCAGTGGTAAAAATAACAGTTTTACGGCCAGTTATTCTATTGAAACTTCTTACTACACTAGGCCATGGCCAGCTGAGTACCTATCACTAAGAATCGATTTGTTATTCCAGATGGAGTTTCAGTCTATTCCGCAAAGGATACAAGCAAGGATTGACGATAAACGACTTGTGGCCAGCTCGCAGTGGAGATGCGTCCGGAACTCTCGGCGACCGCCTTGAACAAGGCTGGCAGAAGGAACAAGAAAATGCAAAGAAACACGGCACCAAGCCTTCTCTCACGAAGGTGATAGTTAGAACCTTCTGGTTGGAGTACATGTTGTGCGGTCTCTTGATTGGCCTGGCTATGATCGTTGTTTGGTAAGCTGGAATTTGAATAGAAAAATTCACTTGCGTCAATTTTCTTCGAGCATGTTTAATTAATATGTTCTATTTTTGTTGCAGGCCCCTTGTACCTTTTACTTTGGCCTTGTTTATTGGATATTTTTCAAAAGAAAAAACTCCAGAAAGCTACCGCGACGCACACATTTACAATTTCTTGATGAATCTTCTAAGTATTGTATCAGCTGTAATGCTGCAACATTCGCAGCTGGCTCAGGGTCGGGTTGGAATGAGAATTCGGATAGCTTGCTGTTCTTTATTGTACAGGAAGGTAAGTCGTTTAATTTTGCAACTGTACATACTACGTTAGTTCGAGTATACCAGCATTGCCGACTCTAAACCATAATTTGATTGATTATACATTTTCCGGACCAAGGTCAGTTATTTAATACTTATATAATACAGGGTGTCTCATTCAAATCGGTCAGTATGGGAAAGTCTGAAACTATAAGACATACGAAGATCTGTTCTGAGGAACCATGTCATCGATTTTAATAACAAGAAAAACTGCATTCATACATTTTAAAAAACATCTGTACTATTGTAGTAATATTGTAAACGTGGTCACTTCGAGCACCTACTAAAATAAATTAAATTAAGTGGAAACAATGCATTTTATTAATTTTAGACATCATGTTTCATACAGACATTTACTGCTTAAGACCTACACAATCGATATCTAAATAGAAATAGTGTAGGTTTTTTTTTTTTCAAAATAACCGGGTTCGATTCCCGAACGGAGTACAGATGTTTTTTAAAATGTATGAATGCAGTTTTTCTTGTTATTAAAATCGATGACATGGTTCCTCGGAACAGATCTTCGTTTGTCTTATAGTTTCAGACTTTCCCATACTGACCGATTTGAATGAGACAACCTGTATATTATTTAATTGACAAGTGTGAAGTGCAGTCTTACCAATCGAAAGTTATCGTTAATGTCTGGGTCTCAAAACGAAATACTAAATAATGGCCTGGTGAAGATTGGGGGTATCAGTTGGAAGCGAGCAATACTGGAGTAGTTGTTGTTGCTATGCTGAATTGTGTAAGTGATGATGTATCTGGTATAGTGTAGAAATAAAAAAATCACTGCTGAAAACTTACCTAAGAGGCACCACAATGAATGGACAATTTGACATTAGAGAAAAAACAATAAGAATAACTGTGTGTTCCTTAATTTTTTAGATATTGAAACTCAACCGCGCAGGTATGGGCAAGACAGAGCCGGGGCAGGTGATTAACTTGATGTCAAATGATGTAAATCGGTTCGATTTGGTGACTTTGTTCCTAAATTACATATGGATAACACCAATTGTGGTACCTGTGGTGTGTTATCTGGTGTGGCAGCATGTTGGGATCGCCACACTAGCAGCCCTGCTCGTCGTTGTTGTGCAAACCGTCATTGTTCAAGGTATTAAAATCTAATCTATACAAATATTATAAAGAGGTAAAGTTTGTATGTGGTAATCTCCGGAACTAATGATCCAAGTCTAAAAATGTGTTCACTTGTGAAAAAAACTACATTAGGCTTCATTTTATCCCTGTATTCCCACAGAAACAGAAACTACTCGGGTGAAACTGCGTGATGCTAGATATTAATAAAACAATTAAGTAACTAGAAGCTTGCAATTGAGAGTTTCATTATGTAAAAAAAATGCTAATCAATAACTTAAATATTTGAGAGATATTATTAACAACCGTTCTTCTGTTTCTAGTATATCTCAGCAACCTTCAAGGAAGACTCCGTGGTAAGATAGCTAATCGTACAGATCAAAGAGTGAAGGTGATGAGTGAACTGGTTGAAGGCGTACAGGTTATCAAAATGTACGCTTGGGAGAAACCCTTCGAAAAACTTGTACATCGGTTACGAAAGTAAGTACTGAGAAAAATTACAAAGCTACCTTTGGGAAGCCAATCTATACGCTAAGACGACACTTACGTTGTGTAGCAGACCTAGGGATATAATCCAACACTGCACATGTGAGCGGGCACGCCCTTTATACCGGGAGGCTTCTTTTTAGTCAGTTTAAGTTTTAGTCTGTTTACGCTTGAATTTAGTTTAGTTTTCGGAAGCTCTATTCTATCTATCTCTATTATATCTATTACTTGTAGACTGGAAGTTGGCTACATTCTGAGGACATCTTTCGTCAAAGGGTTCTCAACGGCCCTGGGTGTGTTCACGGAGCGATTCATTCTGTTCTCTGCTATTGCAACGTTCGTCCTCATTGGTGGCGACATCCGGGCGAATACCGCCTTCTCATTGGTCCAGTACTTCAATCTAATGCAACTGGTGTGTAACATCACATTGCCTATGGGGCTTGCCTACTTGGCTGAAACAAAAGTAACCATCAGGCGTTTAGAGGTAAGATATTATAATTTTCTGATTTTTTTACCTAAGCGGTAAAGCTATAAGCCTAAGCGGTATTGTAAAACTAATGGTTATAACAAAATGCTAAGGAATGTTTGTCTCTTTTCACAGGAATTCTTATTGTTAGACGAAAATGAACCGGAGAAACTACCAGCTAATATCGTACTCGATCCCAAAACCTTGGTGACTAATGGAACCGAGAAAGAGAAGAAAGTTCCGGAGAAACAGAGACTGACGGGTTTGACTATCTCCAACGTGACGGCTAGCTGGCAGGAAGACTCCGTCTTGGAAACTCTAAAGAACATTACGTTGAAGGCTGCACCTGGAGAGTTTATTGGCGTTGCAGGACCTGTCGGTTCTGGCAAGGTTAGATACTAGTTTTGCTCTGAAGTACCGAAACACACAACAGCCATCTCTTTAAAAATACATAGTTAGAGAAGTACAAAACCTAGGTAGAATTTTTTTAACATAGAACTTGAATAATCACTGTTTTGTTTTAATATTTCGCAGTCATGTAGATAACCTAAACCTTCTTCAAATAGTAGTAATAGTAGTCTTATTATGATGACTGGCTTACGTAGACCTCAATTGCTCTTGTTACTTAATTTTATCTATTGTGAAGATTATTTTTATATCACACTTCCCTAATCTATTTACGTTGTATTCTTAAATGACAACTTATGTTGTAACTGTATTATATAGCTTCGTCATCAAATTAAATTGTTCTAGAGGGGGATGCTCTTAGCTAGAAATATAATTGAGTAATTAATATAATAACTGTGGTAGTCTTTCTATTTCATTAACATTTTCTCTGGTTTTGTTTCATCAGTCGTCTCTCCTGCAACTGATATTGGGCGAGCTGACTCCTAAAGATGGAACTGTATCTCTGGGAGGAGCGCGAGTGTCGTACGCTTGTCAGGAGCCATGGCTGTTCGTTGCCACCGTTCGAGAAAATATCCTGTTTGGCCTGCCCTATGATCGTATCAGATACAAAAAGGTATGTCTACAACTAAATAGTAATAGGTATAATAAAACGAAAAAATGAAATGTTCAACAATACCAATTGGATATCTTTGCAAGAAAATGACCCAATTTTATAAAGTACCTAACAGAAATTTCTCTGTTTTGTTAACTGTAAGAGAAACTGAAGGAAGGCCCACCCCAATATGAAAGTTTATATTCAGAAAGTAGAAGACATGAAACATTTTGTTTCCCCAGGTGATAAGAGCATGTGCCTTGGTGCGGGACTTCGAACTGCTGCCCCATGGTGACTCGACGCTAGTGGGGGAGAGGGGCATAAGTCTCAGCGGTGGACAACGAGCAAGAATCGGTTTAGCTCGCGCCTGTTACCGACAAGTAAGTCATTTCGATGTTCGAACTTTGGAGCCCTTTTCGAGAGAACAAGTGCAAAAGTTTCAAGCAGTCGAATTCCGACTACTGTGCGATCATTTAGTACTCTGTATAAAAATCAGAGGATACATATTAGCTTAAATATCTATATCATGATTAGACTAAGAGAGAGATAGGTAATTAGCCACCATGCTAATCCAGCTAGTTCGTACGAAAATGATATCTATGATTCACCAAGAAATAAGTACCTTCTTACAAATGTGTTTGACGTTGTATGTACTTGTTAATGTTTGAGTTTGGTAAAAAATCGTATTATAAATTTATGTTTCCATTTAAAATGTTACTTTGAATGGTACCATCTTCGTGATTAATGTAACTTCGTGGTTGATGTAACTGTTTTGCACTGAATTTTTCAACTTGTTATTTCAATTTGACTAGATTTGGGCATTTAGGTTTTTATTGTTAAAACACCTAACACCTACAAATTGATACCACCACCGCCATTAATTGTTATTGCTACTTGTAGATATAAATAGACTGGTAGAAATTAATCAAAAAAATCTAACTAGCACTCTCAAAGACCGCACTCAAAGACAAACCCAATAAAAAAACATTGCAAAACAAACATTGCTTTTTTCAGGCTGACATCTATCTTTTAGACGATCCACTATCAGCTGTAGACACGCACGTTGGCAAGCACATGGTCTCCGAGTGCGTGATGAGTCTCCTTGAGAAGTCTACCAGGATTCTGGTGACCCACCAGCTACATCACCTTAAGAGTGCAGACAAAGTCATCATATTACGACATGTAAGATACCTACATCACTATCTCTGTTGACGTTTGACAAATATTGCAACATTGAGAAGGTCATATTCTTTATTTGAAGAAGATAAGGTTAGGGTTTAAAAGTAAATTTGAATACAAACAACTTCCAGATTTAGTTTCCTGCTAAAATAATAATAATGGGTTAACACAGCTCAGTATTTGGCAAAGGCCTCAAGAGTATGAATGAGTAACTCTTCATGTCGTAAAACCCATTTGAAGTAATGGATGGATTTTATGAAAGAAGAAAAGCAAAAAGAAAAGAAGAAGTTTTATTATAAGAAAAGAAAAACTTTCTTACCACGCATGTAAAACATAATACATAAAAATTACAAATTTGGGAAGAACAGAGGACGATCATGATAAAACCCTAATTGACAATATTGTTTTGCTTTATGACAGGGTCAAATGGAAATTCAAGGCTCATTTGACGAAGTATCCCGTACGCCGTTGTTTGCTGAACTTTTACAAGACGAAGATGAGGATTTAGCGGCCGCAGGGCAACATGTCAAGATGCAGCGTAGTATCTCAGTCAGGGTAAAAATTTACTCAATACTAGACTAGTACATACTAGACTCAAACCGATAAGATTAAGTTAATATAAATGCTAAAGCATTAATAATTTGTTACTGTACTTGAACTACAGTTAATCAAATTTTACATGAACTCTTAGAGTAAGAATTCAAAGAAAATTGTAAATTTTATGTCTTCTTTCAGTCTCATGCAAGCAGCGTTTCGTATGCGGAGGGTATTGAAGATTTGATAGATGAGCAAGTAGAAGTTGAGGAAATCACAGGAACAGGTATGACATTACTTATGTCAGTACAATAATTAATAATTTCAATAGAGACTAGTCGAAATTCAGAGTTCCTGAGATTTATGCTGCTGCTTTATACTCACCATGTTATTCCTGAACTTAGTAATATTTATCCATAAATTTCTTTAATAGTTTTTCAACGTTATTACAAGAACATAAGGTTCATATTCAGTTGGGAAAATTTGGTAAAGCTTGATTTGCTGGAATCTGTACATGAAAGGGATTCTATCACACTGTTGCTGTTCATTGTATGTAATTTTTCGTCCATTTACTTCAGGTCGCGTCCCAGGGACCGTGTACAGCAAATACTTTAGTATCGGAGGTGGTTGGTTTCTGCTCACCTCTACAGTCATTGCCATATTGGTTGCTCAGATTATCACTTCCTTCAGTGATCTATGGCTCACACAATGGTAATTTATCTTTTACACCTTACTATATTTACTTAGCTGATTTTGGACAAAAAACGCTCCTTTTTTAAACGCAGCCTGTTTTTAAAAATATTTATTCCTTATTTCAGGATGAATGTCGTAGAAGCGCAATATGCAGAAAATGTACCAATGTTCCTCCAATCAAATGTTACCGTTGGTAACGTAACTGACGCTCCCATGAATATCACGGAGTACTCTATGGCTGACAGCCCTCTGTCCTCAACTATAGCTACCATCACTTCTGCGATTATGGTTAATGGTACGAATGACGTTGTATTGAATAACGGTACTGCACCTGATGTTGTCACTGTGGTAACGGCTAAAGTTGATAATGTTTTCTACATCTACGTTTGGGCAGCTGCAATACTTGGATGCATCATCGTAACTTCCGGAAGGTTTGTATTTCCACTTTTAATTTAAGATGCACTTTTAGTTTTAAGCATTATCGTTAATTATTTTGTTATTGAATCAACCTTATAAATATCCTATAGTAGCTAATAACTTTAGAATTTAACTTTAATTTTATCAATAAGTAATTTAAAACACGCTACCACAACTCTGTTTAAAAAGCTTATTTGTCAAGATTTTGGTTTTTTTACATCACATTCAATATTTAATGAATTATATTTATTGAAAAGTAGGAGTGAAAACTTTTAATTCTCAATCAATTTTCAACCTTCTTGATTTAATTTAACAATGTGTACAAATCTCGGTCAGTCGGTTTACCTCTATTTCATCAATACTTTTTTTTTCAGAGCCGTGCTGTTCCTGTGGGTGTGTATGCGCAGTTCGATTAAGCTTCACAACCAGATGTTCAGCAACATCTTGAGCGCAACGATGCGATTCTTCGACACGAACCCCTCCGGCCGCATTCTTAATAGATTCTCTAAGGACATGGGTGTCATCGATGAAATACTGCCGAGAATGTATTTGGACACTATTCAGGTATTAAACCTTTATTGGTATACTCAATTCCAAACAACCTGGTTTACAATAAAATCAGAAATTTCGTTATGTCTTAACTAATACTTGCAAACAAATTTCTCAAAGATTATACAAACACTAACACAGGCATTGACTCTCTTATGTCCTTTTTTGTCCCATAGATTTTCATGGTAATGGCTGGTATTCTCGTGATGGTGGCCATAGTGAGTCCTTACATGCTGTTGACGACCGGTGTGTGCGCCATTTTCATGTACGCAATGACCGTCGTCTACCTCAGCACAGCGCAGGCTATTAAAAGGTTGGTTTAGTTTTGATAGTTTTGACACTGGCAATAGATGAAATTAATCGCAATATGTAATGCAATGGGTAATTTTATGAACAGAGTGGAAGGCGTGTCCCGCAGTCCAGTGTTCTCACACGTGACGGCGACCATGTCAGGTCTGGGCACGGTGCGCGCGTGTCAAGCAGAGGAGATGCTGAAGATACAGTTTGATGAGAAGCAAGATATACACACGGCTGCATGGTAAGTGGGAAGCCTTTCCTTAATTGTGTAATTACCAATAAATTTTATCGATGTGTATTAATATTTAAGGAAGGAGGTGACATTGTGGCAAAGTTTTGATGAGTCGTTCATGAAAATATTTCTTTTACAGGTATTTAACTCTGGTTACCAACACTGCTTTTGCCATTTGGCTAAGTCTTGTCTGCAGTGTCTACGTTATTGTAGTCGCTTACACTTTCTTACTCATGGATAATGGTAAGTTGTATGGATTTATAAAGTCCAATAAAGTAAATGATATAAAACATAAGCTATGCGGGCAAAATAATAACAGCCATAGGAGTCGATCATCATAGTTAAGTAAAGCTTGTCGAGGTCGTTTCGTGACCATTAGTGACCATATATCCGCAGACCCCAAACAGTTGAAAAAAGGCTAGGATCTGTGTAGCCTTTTCTCAACTGTTATGATATTTAAGAATTGGATGACACCACACCAATCAATATATTATTTTTATTTCCAGGTGGCACCAAATCTGGTAACGTCGGCCTGGCTATCAGTCAAGGTCTGATTCTAGTGAACATGGTCCAATATGGAGTGAAGCAAGCAACAGAAGTCATCTCACAGATGACGTGCGTAGAGCGAGTAATTCAGTTCACGTCGCTACCTCAGGAACAGACTGAGGGTCCGAGCCCGCCTGCGGACTGGCCGCAGAAAGCCCGAGTCGTATTCAAAGATCTTACTTTAAGATATGACAAGGATGCCGATCCCGTTCTTAAGAAACTAAACATTGTGATTGAAAGTGGTTGGAAAGTGAGTAAATAAATGTGTAAAAATCCAAACGTATCCAGACGTACTGCAGGTTATCACCCATTCCGTAGATGTTCCACACATTCGCACGAAGCGCTTTACACTGTTCCTTCATTATGCGCACAGCCAAGGAGTGGGGTTCCCTGCCTGCATCAGTGCTCCCGAGTTCATATGACCCCAATCTGTTTAAGTCGCGAGTTAATAGGCTTCTTTCTTTCTTTCACTACAACTTCTGTTCCCGTTAAATAGATTTAAAGTTATTACGGCACAGTCTAAATAAATAATCTGAATGGATAAATTCTAATTCTTGTTATGTCATACACACCACTCTGGGCTTGGTTTTAGGATGTTTGTTTTCCCTTAATTTGATTTTGTTTACTGTGATAAGCATTCATAAAAAATAAATATTGAGCGACAGCTTTCTACTAATCTTAGATTCTTTGTTTGACTATGGCAAGTTTTAAATATATTTATTGGTATGAAAAATAATCCAGTAGTGGCAACATCGCTCATCTGTCATTATCGAGACAAGATGTCAGCAAGACGTGGACACTCAATTCTTCGCAAGGTAAATGTTTTTATTTTACTAGTTTTTCGTAAGTACACTACATTTTTCATGCTTTTTGTTTACTAAGCAATATTTATTCTTTGGCTTGGAATGGTTTTTTAAGCAATGTTTTGTGTTTTTGGAAAGTTATTTTGGAGGTAAACTTGTTTGTTCATCATAGTGAACACTGCCAAATACCCAAATAAGTACTGTCAGTTTGGTACGTTCATTGTGATGAACGTTGCCAAATTGCCAATTTTGTTTGCAAATAATATGCTTTATGTGGTGGGCTTTCAATGGGCTTATGTTTTTTTTTTTTCCGCTTGTTAACAGCATAAAATACAAGATCGCACGCAAAGAATTCTTGCGCTTGTTCCCGTCGAGCATGCTCCGTCCGACACTAGCGATAAATCAGAAACTAACAGTGACAATGAATTGCCGCCACCTTCTCCAAGCCCGGTTTCATCATCTGCTCCTTCTATTAATTCTTCTTTGGAACGCTTAAATATTAATAGTAGTCCTGAAACAGAAGCAACTCAAACTGATGATGAACAACTGTTAGAGCCATGCGATATATTTCACTCCGAAGCCCTCCAATTAAGTCCCGTCTTACAGGAAATTTGCCCTACTTCACCATCCAGGGAACCAAACTACGATAATGTTCCTACATTATCTTCCATGATTTCTCTTCCATCTGAGATAGGGTCACCAATGCCTGGTCCGTCTAAAACTAGAAAAACTAGAGCCCGAAAGCAGATAGCTCCAGCGGCCAAAAAATCAAAGAAAATCCCAAAATTTTCCCTTACTTACAAATGGAAGAAAGGTATTTTTCGCCACCGTGCCTTAATCGAAGAAACATACGAACCCTCAGTTGACTTTCCAGATGATGACCCCCTCAATTATTTTTATTTATTTTTTTCTCAAGAAATATTTACCGACTTAGTGGAACAGACAAACCTTTACTCAGTGCAACAAACCGGAAGATCCATCCAAGTTTCAGAGGATGAGATGAGAGATTTTATTAGCATGCACATTATGATGGGAATTGTTGAAATGCCATGCTATCTGGACTATTGGAGCAATAAGTTTCGCTACGGGCAGATAGCAGACATTATGCCGCTGAAACGGTATCAACAGATCCGCAGATTTTTGCACTTCAACGATAATAACTTACAGGACTCAGACAGATATTACAAAGTAAGGCCTATAGCCGAAAAAATACGAAGAAATTGTCTAAAGGTAGAAAACGAGAATAAATTTAGTATAGACGAGATGATGATACCCTACAAAGGCAGGAAAGCTGGAAACAGAAAACAATACATGAAAGACAAGCCAAACAAATGGGGATTTAAAAATTATGTGCGTGCTGGCGTAAGTGGAATGATTTATGATTTCGTTTTATATGCGGGAGAAGATACCTTCCGTTCGCACACATTTACAGAGCAAGAATCTTCCCTTGGTTTTGGAGCACAAATTGTTATAGCCTTGGCTCAGACTATACAAAAAAAACCAGCAACAGTATTTTGTGATAATTTCTTCTCATCACCAGAGCTGTTTTACGTATTGAAAGAAAATTACGGAGTTTTTGGTCTTGGCACGATACGTAGCAACAGGATTAGAGGTGCCGAAAAGTTTTTACCGGATGAGAAGTCAATGAAAAAGAAACAGAGGGGTGCGTATTCACAGGTTGTTTGTGATGCTAATAAATTAGTTATTTTGCGCTGGAATGATAATAAACCTGTAACTCTTATTAGCACCTTTGTTGGATCTGATCCAGTGCAAAAAATTAAGAGATATTGCAAAGAGCAGAAACAAAAAATAGAAGTCGATTGCCCGCAAATAGTTCGCGAGTATAACAAACATATGGGGGGTGTAGACCTGGCTGATATGTTAATATCATTATACAAAGTTCCGTTTAAAACTAGAAGATGGTACATAGGAATATTCAGTCAACTAATAGATATATGTATAAATAATGCTTGGCTTTTGCATAAACGTAACTGTCACAAAAATCAACGAAAAAAAAAGTCATTGAAAGTTTTCCGATATGAAATTTACGTAAGTTTGACAAAGAAAAATAGATCTAAACCTCATGAAAAACAGCAAGAATGTAAAATTGTAAACCCTAGATCAGCCAGGCCTACAAGCCCCATCCGATTTGATAATGTAGGTCATTACCCCAGCATAAAAGAAGACATGGGGCGATGCAAGTTTTGTCAAAAAAATACAACTGTGTATTGTTTAAAATGCAATATGAGACTTTGTTTTGTTACCGGAAAAAATCCTCGCAATTGTTTTTTAGATTTTCATAATAAATAATTTGATTTACTTATACATATAGTATTTTTATGTCACCTGCTTAAACGACACTAATTTGACAGTGTTTACCACAGTGAACACCACAAATCACTTGCTGTACTCAACGTATTTGGCAGTGTTCATTGTGATAAACATTGATTTCCTGAAAACCTGTAAATGAAATATTTTTTTTTTCATTTTTCCCACGTTCTTTTTAACCCTGACGATTCAGTAATATAAGTTTTTTCACGAAATAAAACAACCCGTTTCTCTGCCAAATTAAGGGTTAAGTGTAGAGATTAGGCTTAAGCGTTTCAGCATAATGTTAACACGATGGCCGTAAGAACTAAGAAGTTTGTAATAGCTTTTAGACAGTGACCATTGGGGAGTTATATTAAGTTCCGCATCAGATTTTTTTCTAACTTTCTAAATAAAAATATTTCTTCTCAGGTTGGAGTAGTTGGTCGTACTGGAGCTGGTAAATCTTCACTGATCTCTGCACTCTTCCGTCTGGCGCCGATCGAAGGCAACGTCTACATCGACGACATCGAAACTGGAAAAATTGCTCTTAAAGTACGTATTTGTGCATGAGAAGTATTTTCCACTCATTCAGATGTAAAAACCTCATATATATATACCTCTTCTATTTCTACTTTTAAATGTTTTTTTTTTTAATCATATATGTATTCATTTCAGGAATTACGGTCGAAAGTCGCTATCATTCCACAAGAACCTGTGCTGTTCTCTGCCAGCTTGCGTTACAATATGGATCCCTTCGACAAATACTCCGATATTCAGATTTGGGAAGCTCTGGAACAGGTAACTTATAAATTCTTTAACTAGAAGTCCTAAAGGACTTTATGCTAAGCATGTCGAAGTGATTTAGTCAGTTCAATGCTAAGTAGTGTACATATTCGTGTGACTTGTGACATCCAGGTGGAGCTGAAGGATAGTATAACAGCGCTGTCATCGGCGGTGGCATCAGGCGGATCCAACTTCAGCGCGGGGCAGCGACAGTTGCTGTGCCTGGCGCGCGCTGCTCTCGCGCGGAATAAGCTGCTCGTGCTCGACGAGGCTACAGCCAACGTTGATCCTACGTGAGTCCAATATAAAAAGTGACATAATATTATTTCTTGAAAAGCTCAAAGAAGGAAGACAGTATCCTCTCTGGTCTGACTCGGGTCCATGCCCACTTGAATCTAAAAGTTGTGAAACAGCTAAAAAGCCTTAGCCTACAACATGTATAAGAGATTTTATTCTTTGCAGCACGGACGCTATGATCCAGAAGTCTATTCGCCGACACTTCGCGGACTGCACAGTGATCACCGTCGCGCACAGACTCCACACCGTCGCCGACTCCGACAGAGTTGTTGTAAGTTATAATACAAATGACTTGTTTTTTTGTCTGTTCTACCACGAAAAACTTGACGAATTCCTACCATATAGTGTACATTAGTGCCAAGTGTTGTACCACCATCAGCGTCATTTTTCAACAACCAGGGCAGACGATCATTTTGAGTGTTTTTGAAAATCAAAATCAAAAGTCATTTGTTCAAATCAGGCTGAGGATTAGCACTTATTGAACGTTAAAATTACATAAGGCAGTTCCCCATAAAGCCCGCCCTTCACCAATTCCTAGTGTTTTTGCTGAGAAGAAAAAGTGGTGGAACAAACAGCGGTAGGATTTCTAGCCACACTTCAAACTCATCTTTTATTCCAGGTGATGGAAGCAGGCGTGATAATAGAGTGCGGTCACCCACACGAGTTGCTTCAGGATGAAAAGGGTCCCTTCACGAAGATGGTGAAACAACTAGGACCCGCATCTGAACAGAGTCTTCGAGACCTAGCGAGCAATGCCTACGTCGAACATAAAAAGAAGAACACGATAAAAGCCTAGACTTTTAATTAAGTATTTAACCTTTTAAGCGCATGGCCACAATTGCTACAAGATTAATCGCATGGCTACAATTGCTACAAGATATCCCCGAGAGGACCCCGGTGTCCTCGCGCTACGTGTATTTTGTTAGCACTAGAGAAAGTAGTGCTATTAGAAGTATTAAAATAATACCTACAATAAATTAAGAGGAGCAAGCAACCGTTGTATCGAATTTAGGTTTTTGTTGCATAAATCTCTCTATTTAATAAAGGTGTTAGTTCTACCATGCAGTTAATAATACCATAGTAAAACGACAAAGTTATGGATGGTTTCTGTGGCAGAAATACGACACGCACGGTCGGGGCACGGAAATATGTGTCGTATCTTATGCGACACTAGCGGCCGAAGGGTTAAATCAGTGAATGGCAGGTGTGAAATAGTTCGGACGTCGTATTTAAATATCGTTTTAAGTATTGTAGTCCCCATTGACTGATCGCAAGAATTAAATTGGGGTAATTGTTTTCTAATACAAGCTTAGTAGGTAAAAAGTGAATTTTATATGTAGGTAGGTATTAAGTAGCCTGTACTCATTTTTAAGTCGAAGCTGAGTTACTAAATATAATCCTATATTATAAGTTTATTGAGTGTTTGTGATGGAAATAAGTACTTAGATATGTGTAGTTACCGATTAAATTAGTGCCATGAATATTAAGACAAAGTACATAATTATAGTAAAATATATTGATTTATACAATAAGTATAATATTGCCGTTATATTAATCCTAGTAGAAGAAGCCAAAATTATATTAAATTATTATTAATTATATGTAAGAATACATATTTATTTATTTATTAGTTGTAGATGTTACTACTCCCACTTTTTATTTAAATATTCCATTATTTAAAGTTACGTATTGATAAAGTAGGTACGATGATAAAAATAAAAGTATTCAACGAAATTGCACGTATTATTTTTATCTAAAATCATCCCGTGTTTTATGTTATGTAAGTAAATACTGTAACAAACGAAGTAGAATTTGAATGTTGTTTTGATAATTTTATTTATGTGTTTATTTATTTTACTATCAATGGTTCAGAAGTTTTCTTTAGCTATTAATTATCTGTTCATATTGTAACAACGAGAGTCAATTTGAATAAAAATGTTTTGTTAAAACCACTTTTTAATTTTATTCATCTAATTTTTTGGTCTTTCTGGCACTTGTTTACGCCAGAGTCAGAAGTCTGTATTGTATAAAAACTAAAATGTCGGGGTGGTCATGAAAATTTTTTTTCAAATATCCTAATTTTTTGGTTTTAGTACATGCTGTTTACTTTACAATGTTTAGCATCACCATTTTGAGAACAAAATCAAGGGTATATAGTGATGAAATGATTTGCTCAATCTAACGTATCTAACGACCGGACGGACCAGCCAGTTTGGTGGACATTTTTGTAAAAAGGCCGGGCACCTTACATTATTGAGGATTTTGCATACATACACGACAAAATCAGTGTTTGTAAAATTAAGCTATTTTCATTATTAGGTACTAAAAAAAGCGTGCGTTTTCCTAAAAAGCTGGACACCGTTTATTTTGGCCGGACAAAAAGCCTAACTATGTCCGGCTTTATACAGGCGCCTGGCAACGTTACTCGTAATCAAGGCCATTATCACTGCACCACCACTGTTCATAATTAGCAGACAAACTAATTACTCAGCCTGAATCAAAATCATCTTTTTCTCTTCAATTGCAACCAAACTCCCTCTAACCACCCTTCTTATAATATAGTCTCTCCCTTAACGAACAAAAGACAGAGACATAGTCGAAGCAGTACCTATTGTATATCTAAAACTAAAGTGGTTGGGTAGGCTCCTCTCTAATTAAAGTAGGTATCGATTTATCACGTTTGTTTACACGGACTGTATGTACCCCTCTATGTATAGTCCGAGCTCCACTAACGTAATTGATTACGTTTACGATGTTTATCTTTTTTATGGGCTGTTAGGAGCTACGAGTATGAAACTTTTATTAGTATTCCTAATAGAGATATCAAAAGAGAATTAAGTTGGTTAAAAGCGTCTGTTAAGTTGCCTACACCTAGTATTTTTTTAGTTTTAAATAAATTTAGTTTGTCCAGTTTACTTCCTTATTTGAATATTTTAAATGTTTTTAGTTATACCTACTCATTACCACAGAATGTTGTGAAGAGGAGTTTAATAATTACGCCTAAGATTACTTACCTACATAGCACTATGTGATGGTGTCTGATATTGATCTACTATCTTCATAAATATAAAAACTATCGAATACAAGCGACTCGATACAGCCTCAGAAACGTAAAGGGTTTAACCCTCCGATTATTACATCCATAACTGTGCCGGCGACCTCTACTGCTTTACTGGTGAACGGGTATTTAAAGTCACATTAACAGAAGAAAAGAATAGCTGGAAAAGGGTCGCCATTTGCTTCAGAGGCACCTTAACATTTGTGCTATTGATCTACTATCTTCAAAAATGTAAAAACATGATACAGCCTCAGTAACGTGAAGGGTGACACATAAGCCCTCCGATTATTACACCTATAACTGTGCCGGCAAACTCTACTGCTTTACTGGTAACCGGGTAAAAGTCACACAGAAGAAAATAAAAGGGTCGTTATTACCGAAATCGGTAAGCAGGACTAAAAAAACTTGAGAGGTGTCAACACCCGGATGGAACGAAGTTATATAGTTAGTTATATTATTTGTTATGTACAAAAAACCTGTATACACTCAATAAAAATAATCGTCGCGACACCACACTGTTCAATGCAAAATATAAAGACGAAACGAAAATAACTGGCTTGCTTTCTATGAGAGAGAGAGAGAGAGAGACAGACAGACAGAGAAACATAAATTTATGTTATAGAAGTTACAACTCCCGGTCTTAAGCCTCTCTACTCCCTCTCCCTCTGCCCCTTCCTCTTCCGTCGCCCCCTCCAATCCCTAACCTCCCCTATCTCACCACTCTCCCCTCCCGCGCTCCCTCCGACCCCTCTCCCTCTCCCTCTCCCAACAACTGGCACACACACAACAAACACACACACACAACAGAGAAACACGCGCACGCCGCACGGCCCACAACTATAGCAAAAAGTGTCGTTACAACTTTTAGACTTCTTTTTTTCCGTCTAGCCCCCTTTTGCAACGCGCGATAAGGAACTTTGTTCCAATAATACATTATACGCTACGTCGTAGCTTGGTCGTAGCATTACAAAACCTTTTCGTAGCATGGCGTTGTACTGCTCAGTACGCGTAGCATGATCATCATAGAAACAGCACGTCTATCCATATTACAAATTCTGTTTCTATTCTATTTCTGGTATAGAAGGAAAATGGCGTATATGGAATCAGCTGTTTGTCAACTGTCAAGTGTATTTCATTTTCAGCCATATTACAGATTCTACTCGTTAACACTTGACAGTTCACAAACAGCTAATTGATTTCATAAACGCCATTTTCTTTCTATTGTCGCCTTATCGATTATGGTAATAGAAATTTTATAGAATTTGTAATATGCAGTCTAGGCCTGCTGATTTTGTCTAAGAATCGACAAAGTGACAGGTTGTAAAAACATTTCTATAGTTTTGAGCAAGATAATGTCAAGAATGCTGAGATTAAATGTGTCGATTCTTCAGTCTACAATATTGAGCATCATTTCTTCTATAATCGGCAGAAATGTTTCGACTATCTGTCTGTCACTGTATACCCGTTTCTACTGAGATATTGCTACGCGTGCAGTACACTTGTTCTTAGTCTTTGCTTTAAATATATTATGTAATACTATTAATTAAAAAAAAAAGTGAACAAACAAAATAATTGTCTTGTCTTTCCAGCCACTAACGCCTACCACAAAGTGCAAATTTCGACGGCTCAATACAATAATCTGCCGTCAATACGTGACGCTGGCAGAATAGTCGACATCGGCTCAGTTGCCAAAGAGGGAAAAAAAAGTCTTTGCATGACATCTTCTCTACATCAGATTTATGAATTTTCATATCTTTTTATCTTTTTTTATCTTTCATTTATTTTGTCAAATTTCATAACCTCGTTTTGTTAATATGACAAGAGATTTGATGGGAATTCAGGGATATAGATTCAGATAGATAGATAGATTTATTTATTTGTGGAAACATGAGTTACATAACATGGTATGCAGGTTGTAAGTATAAAATTTGTGCAGAATACTCTAATTTTTTACCTCGACTTTGTCTTTTTACAAAGAGATCGTAACCTATTGTATAAAGTCGTTCCAAGTGCCGAGCTAGCTTTGCTCGCTTTTATATTATCACGTTTACTTCGTCGATAATTCAAAAGACCCAACATGATATTTGATTTAGAATAGCTCACACTTGCAATGTTTTGGCAAACATACGACGCGCGTACATACGTCCCAGTTTGATTTTGATAACGTTTGTCGTGTTGAATAGAGTTGGTTTCTTTCGTGAACTTTGGTAATATATAACGAAAAGGGTATTATTTAAAAGAAATCTTTATTTCATTACACGATAACGCTAAAAATTACAAACAAATATCACAAAAAAAGTAATTCTACAAAATAGGAAAAAATGCAAACTTGAACATCAAGTTCATCTCATGGCAGTGTGCCGATGAGATTTACTTCTCAAGAAGCAAATCGTAGTTGGGTTTCTCTTTTAGGCGGTAAGAGCGTTGGAATGCCAGAAGTTCTTCTGTTGGTAGCCTGTACTCGGCTATGACGGGGTCTTTGGCCAAATTGTCGATGTACTCCAACTGTAATAAACAAAACATACAATTTAGAAGAGGGTTAATTACGAGTACATCTACGATTGTTCGTTCTGGCAAGCGATTATTGATTAGTATCTTGTTTAACTATGAACTAACTAGTGACAATGATAGACAATAGATTTAACACTGTAACTATACCTACTGCTTGGTTAGTTTACGGAACATTATGATCTTGGGGGCCCAAGAACCTAAGAACCAAGCAACTAAGTTAGTTAACATTATTTGAAATTGTTAATTAATCTCGTCATAATTGTGTAGGTATCGTAATGAAATTTTCATTTTAGTATTTGTAAATTTAATTATATTTCAATAGCCAAACTGCCACTGTCGTTATTAACAATCTATCCGATAGTTATCAAAGGTGGAGCTGTTAACGTTTGTAAAGGTTTGATAACTATCATGATGAATGAAGCAGATACTAACACGAGGTTGAACGTCATTTTACAAAAACAGGAAATATTGTTGAACATAATTTTAGCTGAGAATGAACATACCATAATACGATCACGCCTGTAATCCCTGAAGGCTTAAGTAGAGGTATACCCATTTCTTAAACAACGTTACTTTTAAAATACAAACAAATACGTTACGGTACGTTGTCCCACTACGAATTTGTCCTGTATCGTTGGTGCGTTGACACAAATTTAAACTCACATACACAACACCCAGACCCGGAACAACTAAATGTGGACCATACAAATATCTATGCCTTGCCGGAATCTTAGCCGCGACATGCAGCGCTGCAACCAACTGTTCATTCCTCTAGGTTGCTAGATATATTTTGTGGGAGTGATTTTGTGACGAGGGACGGAAATGTGTTACAGGACACCGGGGAAGCGCGCGCTATTAGATTTTACCAATGAGCGGGCGCAGTGGCGGAGATGGTTGTGGGATGGTCCCAGCCCATTTTGCGTGAGGTCGTCGTACTGTAATTTTTTTTTGGTAGCTTATTTACTAGTTTCTTGTAACACCATGTGAAGCGAGCGTGCCATGACAACATTACGCTTACATATCTTTGTCTTTCTCTTATCATTGTTTTTACAATTATCATAACAGTACGCAGTATGTTATAACCGATCGTTATCATTAAAATTACTAAGTACATGTTTTCCGCATTTGGTTTGACAAACATTATTAGACTTAGAATGTGTGATATAGGAATTTATAAAACAATTAAATACTTGTTTGGTGATTTAAGTCCTTACTGACCGGATTGAGGATTCAGTTAATTGTGCTCTGGCACGTCTAAATTTACTTTTTGGTGACCTTGTGTTATTAAAAAAGTCAAAATCCTTTGCCTGGCCTTTTCCCAACTAGGGTCGGCTTCCAGTGTAACCGAATGCAGCGGAATACCAGTATTTTACTTGGAACTTCTGCCTGTCTGGCCTTCGTAACTCAGTTACTGGGTAACACAGTACCCCCTGGTTAAACGGTTTGTGAGACTTTGGGGTTCTGCAGGCCTAGCCATATTACAAATTCTATTTCTATTCTATTGCGACAATGGAAAAAAATGGCGTATATGGAATCAGCTGTTTGTCAACTGTCAAGTGTTAATGAGTAGAATTTGTATTATGGCTGAAAATGAAATACACTTGACAGTTGACAAACAGCTGATTCCATATACGCCATTTTCTTTCTATTGTCGCCTTATCGATTACGATAATAGAAATAGAATTTGTAATATAGCTAGGCCTGCTGACTACAAACTAACAAATGACAGCCGGGACCAAAGGCTTCACGTCAAGCGTAGCTTAACCTTCGATTGACTTGTTTTTGTTTAGCTAGAAGGTCCTCCATCTATACTAATATTATAAAGAGGAAAATTTTGACTGTTGGTTTGTTTGCATTGAATAGGCTCCGAAACTACTGGACCAATTTGAAAAATTCTGGGAACTGTTCACTGTTGGGAAGCTACACTATCCCCGGGTGACGTATGCTGCTTTTTATCCTTCTACGGGAACGGAAACTACGCGGGTGAAACCGCGTGATGTCTGCTAGTTGTATAATATTTTCAAAAACAATTATCATCGCTTATTTCCGTTGCTTACCACCAACTTGTATTTCTTCTCATCCAGCCGTCCAACGTCGCTGTTGATGACAATAAGCCTTTCGAACCAGGGCCAGATCAAGAAGTCAGCAAAGCCAGGTTGCTCTCCATCCAAGAACGTAGTGCCTCGCTGCTTCAACTCAGACTGAAGCATGTCAATGCCCTTGAAGTAGGCAGCGATGTTCTCCTCGGTAATGGTTTCTGGCGCTCTCACCAGTTTATAGTATACGGAGTGGACCTGGAATGAGAAATTGTCTTTATTATTATTTTTTTTCTTATTCTCCTCACGGAAAAGTAACATGTTTATTACGGTCATGTAGCAATGATAGCCGAGCGGTGTGACCGCTGGATTACCAAGCCATAAGTCTAGAGTTTGAACCCAAGGTCTGACTCAGACATCTCTGACTTCAGATTCATGTGCGTATCGTAGAAATATTACTTGCTTCAAAAACGGTGAATGAACACTCGTGATTTATTTCTCGAAAGCATGTGGTGCCAAGTCAGAGATTCATGGGCGGCATTAAAACTCCAGGTTAGTAACCAACTAGAAGATTAAGGTTCAGTAGAGCTTTATGCATCCATCCATCCATCATAAAATCCATCGATAAAATCACAGTAGAAGATAGATGAGCCAGCTTTGCACCTGTAAGCGGGTACGCCTTTTATACCTGGAGGCTGTTATTTTTTTTTCAGTTTTGTAGTCGTTTTGCTTGAGTTAAGACTTAAATGTTAATGTGAATATTTTTATGTAAACTGTAGATACTCTTTTTTTTCTTCTTGGTATCTTTTTTTCGAGATGGTTTAATAAACTGAAACGAAAGACACTCTATGTTTGCTGACCTCGGAATTAATCTCGCTTGTATTTATTTATTAACTGTCAAAGCGAAATTTATTATTCGATACCCAATTAAAACTTAAACAATAGGTTTTTATTAGGAATCGAATAATGATTTGTGTCACGTTAATTACTTTATCATCTTTATAACAATTTAAGGCTAAAAATGAAACATTTGCTGGAGTCTTGAAGGTGTTCTAAGGTGACATAATTATTTTCATATTAACGTGTAGATCTGAATCACAGTTATTAAATTACTTTTGTTTAAAAGTTCAAAACCTAAACCTAACAATATTGGCAAGTCATATCATATAACTCTCTGTGTTTACTCCAAGGTAAAAAACATGACTTATTCACTTGTTGTGTTTACTGTTTTTGTATTTCATTAACACTTATTAGAAGTTACAAACAAGCACTAAACAATATTTACAGACTAGCCAGACATTGAAGAAGGTCAACATAATAGACAGCAAAAAATGTCTAGAAGAACATCAACACAGTCATGCTGATACATTTTTAATAAACATGTTTTTTGACAACTCTATAACATGTTAAATATAGTTCGATTTATGATGGAAAATTTGTTCTGCAGACAATAAACTTTCAAAACGAACTTTTGAAACTCCTGTTAAATCACAATTTGTAAAGTAAGGGTGTAACCATGGGGTAATTGGTCGGAGTAAGTAAAGCTATCTCTGTCAACAGCCTCTGCTATGTTTACCATTATAATGGAAAGGTAAGCCTTACCCATAATACGAACACAGACAGATAATACGAACCTAGCTATTTCTATAATTGAAATAAAAATTGAGTCTTGAACAGGTCATACAAAAGTGGAATACTTACACCTCCCCAAGCTTCAACAAGGATCTTGTCTTTGGCCTTCAGCAGAGGGTCTTTTGGGAGAACAGGCCTCTGTGGGTAGACTTCGTCCAAATACTCCACGGTCACCGCGCTCTCGAAGATAGATACACCTTTTGATATCTCCAGGGCTGGTACTTTGTCTTTAGAAAACAACAATCATTTATGATTACTTAACAATACAGAAGGATTCTAAGGTATGAATCTAAGAGAAGAACATAGGAACTATCACCGTAGCTACTACAGTCATGAAATTCTGTGTGACCTCCTGAACTACCTACTATAGTTCGTTCGCGTTAAAAATGCAGTAAGAATGCAGTGAGTCGTCATTATCCGTCGGCCAAGCCCCGCCCCTAACCAATCAAATCTTTACAAATTCATTTTTATAAATTCATTAAACTTATTAATCTTTTAAAATATAATTTGTTTGAATTTAACACCACTGTGGAATACACCTTTATCTTGCAGTTGCACTGCATTCTTAACGCGAACGAACTGAAGGTCAAATGGAATGAATTTATAAATAATCGATGGACAGGGAACCAGCAGTATCACGTAATAGACCAATTTAATTTACCAACAGTCAGCCAGATCACTACGGAGAGACCAGGTTGATTCTGTCAAAAACGCCCATGAATGAAGTGAACTGTCAATCCCTAGCATTGGTATGCAATGGCAGCTTAATTCGTCTTCACTTCACCTACATTTTACGGGGTGATGTTTACAGTATAGTGCTGCTGACCACGAACACGAACGTCACACCGGCAATAGCATTAAAATCAAATAATATAAGAAAATCTCTTACTAAAGGCACTGACGGTCGGGAGCCACTCGGGTTTGTCCCACAGGTCGATGTTGACGATCTCATAGTCAATGTTCTTCGCGTTCAAAGTAAGGATGGTGCGCTGGGCGAATGGGCAATAGCGCATGTTGTACACACGCAGCTTCCCGGTGAACGGTGGGAGAGCATCACCTGCATTGGACATAAAGTTTTACTATTAAACAATATAGTTACAAGCGGAAGTGTAGGTAATTGGATATAAAGTTGCATGTCTATATTCCCTTGGGAATATTTCGACAGTAGGTATCGTCAATTCTATTCTCTTCACACCCTTATTTGGTCTAATTTTTTGGACGTAACTATTCATATCCTCAGTAAGCGTCGTTATATAATATGGTTGTTAACAGAAATAATAACTAGCAAATAGAGCAATACTCTGAACACTAGATTTTAATACAAATACACAATAAGTATCATAACTGAATAAATAAACAAATTAAAACTTCGAACTTGTTCATAACAGAGCCTACATTTAATAACAGTAGTGTTTTTACCGGTACAGAATAATCCGTAATATTTATATACTTTATACAAAATATCCCTAGACGGTGTTGATGTGTATCAACACCGTCTAGGGATATTTTGTATAAAGTTCTTAAACTCAAAAAATACTGGCCACTTTTAAATTCTTTTGAAGAAAGTTTATTTTGTAAGCCTTTTTGAACGATTCTAAATTTGAATTTTAAAAAATACATTAAAAACAAAAGATTTACGCGGCCTAATGGTAGCGAAGTCCTAAGGTTTCATTTACCTACAGTAGTTTGTGGTTATTTTTTTGTGTCCAATTTAAGTTTTATAACAAGTTATCGGTTAATTCCGAATTAATGTTATTGTGTGCATCATGCAGCGGCGCCATTTAACTAGAGAAGAAATGTTAAGGGCAGTAGGCATGCTCCAAGCTGGGGCTACTCAACGGAGTATTGCTGAGGAGTTTGGAACAAGACAAAACGTGATATCAAGGTTATGGTCAGGTTATCGTGCTACTGGTGAAGTGGCTGAAAGACACCCAGGCGGGAAGCGCATAACCACTCAACGACAAGACCGATTTTTGCAAGTTGCAGCGAGAAGTCAACCAAATGTTACGGCCATGCAGTTGGTTCAGAGGCTCCAGTCAGAGCACCAGTTGCTTGTGAGTGACCAAACTGTGAGGAGAAGGCAGCATGAAGCTAACCTTCATGCTCGCAGACCGCTTCGTACTCCAGCACTACGCCGAGGAAATCGTGGACGACGACTAGAGTGGGCTCGTGAACATTTGCTCTGGGAAGAAAACCAGTGGTCTGTAGTGCTGTTTCCCGATGAGTCCCGGTTCGGTTTCCATCCCGATACACGTAGAGTGCGTGTTTGGCGAGTTCCTGGTCGTGAGAGCCGTCTGCAACATCCTCACGAAGTCCATTCATACCACGGCGGGACAATTATGGTTTGGGCGGGAATTCGTGTTGGTGGAAGAACAGACCTCGTTTGGATCAGAAACACCATGACGGCTGAAAAATACCGTAACGAGGTGCTAGTACCAATAATCTACCCCTATCGACTACAAATGGGCCAAGAATTCACGCTCATGCACGATTACGCCCGTCCGCACACAGCGAGAGTGGTGACGAGCTGGTTGCAGGAGCACGACGTATCGGTGTTAAGCTGGCCCGCTCAATCGCCTGACCTAAACCGCATAGAACACGCGTGGGACATGCTCTAAAGAAGGGCTTTGAGGAATTTCCCTGCAAATGTTGCGACGGAAGAACAACTTTTTTTGCATCTTAGCCGGACCTGGGACAATATACCGCAGCAAGACTTGGATAACTTAATCCAAAGCATGAAAAACCGTTGCAGGACCGTTATTAACGGCATGGGTGGTTTTACTGACTACTGATTTTTCTCAGAACTGTTAAAAACAAATTATTTTTTCCTTATTTGTACATTTTTCTTGAGAAACACATTCGTTGTTAGTTTTACCATTATTTCGTGTTTTTTCTTTATTTAAATAAAAATTTGTTTACGCAAAAAAACACTGTTTTCTTTTATTCTGGAGTGTAGTCTGATAAATGGGCTTTATAAAAATATATACATATTCTATGCTATTCTTAATACATTTTGAGTAAATTGAGTAAATCCAAAATATCCCTAGACAGTGTTGATGTGTGTATTACGGATTATTCTGTAGACTTGTTTATTAAGAATACTAACTAAGTCACTCGCTCCTAAACGTCAAACATATTTATGATCTTCCACTGAGAATTGGGCTATTTTATAGAGTAGGTACTTAGAACATTTTGTTTACTAAGTTCTTTACTAGTACAGTTCTAAACACGACGAAAACCTTTACAGAAAAAAAAACAAATGTTCCGCTTAACTATACAATATACAGTATAGCTTAGAAAAATAGTATTTAGTTTTAGTCACACACAACCAATCACAAACTAAAATTTATCACAACTACTAACCTACTGTCAGATGCTTGGTGTTGTAGTTCCTCTTAACCTTGACTGACGCCATGTTGCTATAAGGTAAAACGTTACGTTTGGAGCGCTTGTCTGATGTCTACACTCCTTGAAGCGAGGAGTATAAATGCACACCGAAATTGGATGTAGACTAATTAAACGATAAAATTCGGAGACGAATCATGACATACAAACATTTGGCGGAGTATTATATAATACTCCGCCAAATGTTTGTATGTCATGATTCGACAAAATCAAAAACTTCCACCGATGGCGATGACTGGCTTTTTTTGTATGTTTGTATAGTCACATCGCATTACAGGTTTGCTGTGAGAAATCGAATCTATACATAAAAAAATCAGTTCAAGATCATCATGTTCATGAATGAGTGAGAGACCAATACTTAAGAGCAGATCGAATGATTTCATTGGTTTTTTTTGTTGTGTTTTTCTGATTTGTGAAAATGATTTTTTGTTTTGGAAAATACTCCGGGAATATCAACAGTTTGAATAGTATTTTTGTGCTCTCATCCTAAAAATATGTTCGCAGCCCAAACGACGCCAGTTTAGGACACTAGTGTAAAAAAAACATAGGATGATTAGTGGAATATAAAAATGAAAGTCAATTTATTTCAGGAAATTTCGTACAAATATTATCTTCATACTTATTACATCACCGATCGCGTATGTGTATACACAATGCACTTATCAGCATATTATATCACCGATATAAATGTATCGATCACTCTGACTAACAACACGAGGTACAACAACAAAGATTAAAATCACAGTTACTGGTTCAAAGAGTGTCACAATTCCTGGAGGTATGATGCGTGTGATGACTGGAATATTAAAGACAATATATGACAGTCACTGACTGACTGATCAAAATACTAAACTTGCTAGGTAATAGTAGGTGCCTACCTAACTGCACTCGTGACTTCGTGAGCCGGGACAGTCACAAAAACTTCAAAATATACATAAATAAAAAATCTGGACAAGTGTATGTCGCCACGCACAGTGTAGGGTTCCGTTGTTGTCCGTTAAAAAATGTTACACTTTGCACAAACTTATAAATTACTAGGTACCTGTATTACACCGGTCAGCTCGTACCTATGTATTTTTTAGTGGAATTTCAGTTCGGTGACATTTATTAATTAAACCCCAAGAGGACACCGGTGTCCGCGTGGTCATTGTCGTCTCTAATTGACACGATTTAAAGGTTAAGTGTAAACGTGTAAAGCCTACATAGCTATGATAATTTTACCGTGATTATATTTATATGTCCAAAAAAACTGTTTAATTAGCAGAGAAGGAGGGGGTGGGGGCATTTGACTCTAACTAAATAAGCACTTTATAACGTAATGCCTTAATCGCAACTTGAGACTGGCCTGTTGGTCTAGTAGTTAGTGGCCCTGCAATGACTGCTATGCCGGAGGTCGTTTCCCGGGTCGATTCGATTCCCACCCAGGACAAATGTTTGTGTGATGAGCACGATCATTTGTTCTGTGTCTGGGTGTAATTTATCTATAATATGTATCTGTATTTAGAAATATACAAGCATGTTTGTCAGCTGTTTAGCTAAGGTGCGGTAGACCCGAGGTGAAACTACAAAGATTCCTTGTTGAGTTAGGAACCCTAAAAGACCGGTATAATTTAGTCGGAGTCATACACCAAGGTGCTAGAAAAAGTCATTATACTTTTCCACAGTTTCTATTATTTATAAACATACATCATTTCTAAGTAACTCAAAGGGTTTTTTTCAGATTTGCAAAAAAAATTGTATCGTTTACTGTTTTAGTAGGTGTTGGTATACACTACTAGGGAGATTATTGTTGCTAAATATAAACAACTGGTCGATCGGAGGTTAATAAGCTAAGTATGTGTGATCATTCATAACAGGGCTTATCTCTCCGTGCCTCGTGAAAGCATAGTGCCGAAGGGTGAGGCAGAGCCTGCAGTGCACCCATTATTTTTCAAACAGTAATGTTTGGATTCCATGAAAATAAATGGAAGTAATAGAGGCATAACACTCTACAAATTTCAGATGGAAAAGCTCAATAACGATTGGCCCATCGCGGGCTTTGAACATGCGCGGATCCACCGTTGTGCATGCCCACAAGGCCACAACCCTAATTCAGGTCAGATAGAACAAAATGATTGTCATTGTACACATCATACAAACAAAATACGTCTTGGGTGAGACTCGAACCCACGACATCCGGTATAGCAGCCTGGGTCACTATCCACTAGATCCACCAGAGCAGACCAGTCAAAGTAATACTTAATGTATGGATGATTTACCAATAGAGTTAAATAATTACCTCCTATAACGACTACTTCAAATTCTACTACATACTCTAGTATTGTATGTAACACAGTGACACACAGCGCAATAGTTCAGTTTAAAATTATAAATTTTGTATCTTTCAAAATCAATGCATTTCAGTAAGGTAGTTAGGTTCGGTAGTTAGGTTAGCTATATGATAGGTATGGTAAGTTAGGTTAGGTTATATGTATATATACATTTTCATTTGAATGCTATCTCACAGAAAAGGTGTAAAGAGCACATTAGAGACTCGCTTAATAAAAGGTAGGAGTAATTATTATTGTTTTGGATCTGTTTATTGTCATCTTATTAAAAGTATGTACTTACGCACATATCTCTATTTTATAAAATTCTCGTGTTGCAGTAAATTTATAAATAAATATTCACAACTTTTCACACAGCGCAATCTAGTCCCAAGATAAGCTAAGAGCTTGTGTTATGGGTACTAAACAGCTGATAAACATACTTTTATACTATTACACCCAGACACAGAAAAAATGAACGTGCTCATCACACAAACATTTGTTTGGGTGGGAATCGAACCCACGACCTCCGGCATAGCAATCAGGGTCACTAACTACTAGACCAACAGGCCAGTCGCAGTGTTTGTTACCGAACTCCACCGAAACGGCTTGACCGATTCTTATGAAACTTTGGGTGTATATTTGTAGGTCTGAAAATAGTAATTAAATACTATTTTTTAAAGGCTGAATGAGTATGCCGCGACAGCATCGACTGCGTCTAGTATAAGGTATAAAATTTTTGTGCCATAGTGTTTGTTATGAAACTCCTCTGAATCGGTCAACTGTTTTTATTTTTATATTCCATAGTTGATGTAGGTAGGCCAATCTTATGGTAGATGTATGGATTTTCGAAATCGTGTCTTGTAAGATTAACAAAGTTGCGTTTTCTTAAAAACTGTACTGAACAGAAAAAAGTGAGGTTTTCGGTGGTTTTTGCACGTGTAATGCTTGCCTACGTGCCTACAACACTCAAAAAGCGTTCATCTAATTCAATTAGAGTAATGGACGCGGAGGCATGACTTTCAGGGAAAAACTGCTCGTTCATTTGGTTGTTTTACTAATTGAAGTGCCTTACTCTGCAAAATTAAACGACCAAGGGCAGATTGCTTGATTATTTTCAGGTTTTATTGCATTCATCGTAGAAGTATATAATATATCAGACGTGTTAGACGCACATTTATTATGTTAAAAAAGTAAAAGCTTTTAAACACTTAAGATGTCAAATAAGTACAGATTCGAAAGTCTGTTAGTTGTTTTGTGTAATTATACTCGTCTTTGTTTCATTCTCAATGAGATAGGTTTACTTGTATGTATAGTCCGTTACATCAACCGGCGTCACATTAGTTTGTAGCATCCAGCAAAAAACAGAACGCATCTCCTCTTGTTACGCGCACCTGTCAGTTATCTGTCAAATATCTTCATTGGTTTTTTATGTCACCTAATGGCGTCAGCTTTTTCCTATGTTTTTTAATATTTTGTGTTGTATTGTGAAAATACTGTTCCAAATAGCATAAAAATGGGAAAAAGGAATTCACTAGATAAAATTAGAATATCAAAACGACTGAGAGACTTATTAAATGCTAAAACTTGATTCAAGTCACGAAGAAGGTAAGAAAATACCTATCAAAAATGGCCGCTTTTAAACTGTTTTCTGAAAATAGTTCATCAGAAGACTGATTCAAATACTTGCCTGATTATAACTATAGCAAATCAAGACCCTGTGTGCGTATTATAGCTAGTGAATATGAAAACATAGAGTGCGCTTTGTGTTTTTTGCGTTATGCACGTGCTACTGTGCTTGCAACCTACAAGTGCATGCCTGACCTGTGGGACGTTCTGCGGGAACGTACGTGGTCAACAATGGCAGTATTGGCAGTGAATAGCCCAACCTGTGGAGCGTTTGAAAACGCATTTGTGATGAAAAATGGCTAATAGTGAGCAACACAAGTGCATGCCTGACCTGTGGGACGTTCTGCGGGAACGTACGTGGTCAATAATGGCAGTATTGGCAGTAAATAGCCCAACCTGTGGAGCGTTTGAAAACGCATTTGTGATTAAAAATGGCTATATAGTGAGCAACTTGCCTAGAACCTGTGGGGCGTTCTGCGGGAGCGCACGTGGTTTACAATGGCTATGTTGTGATTTAAGCAATCTGTGGGGTGTTCTTTAGGGACACACGTGGTTGACTATTCTCTTATAACCTTCAAGGGAAGTTCTGTGGGAACTTACATGGTTATATGGTACAATGTTTGTTGCCTTTACAGCATGAACTGTTTTCTACAGACACTGTAATAAATTCATTAGAAAAATTCATCTGAAAAAATGGAAAAAACAAAAAATGTTTCTCCGGAGTTCAGAAAATCTTCAAACAAAAGTTGTATTATGCAGATTCTAGTTGGTAAATTGGAATGATTGAAGAACAGGTACCTTTGGAAAAGACATAAGATGATCAGATTCACAAAATGGAGAAATCAGGAAAAGATTTACCAAAATAGATTACCCAGGTATCTAATACTTACTCAGAAGCTTAACAAAATATGTTATTTAATAAGCATAGAGAAGATAAAGACAACATCAGGGCGTCATCGCCCTGCCTTGTATTAACTTAGACCTTCAAATGTGTCTAGACACTCTGGAGCATGAGATGTAACAAATTGGAGTGATACTTTAAGGTATGATATATGTATTACATACAGAGGGACATTTTTCCCTGCTAGTAACAGTCATAAAGACATCAAGAGTTTTCTGCCTTATTCGGAGTCAGAAACATACTTATTTGGTGAAGACCCAATACTTCCCAAACAAGCAGCTTTAAACTGGTGGAACCAACCTCACTCCAAAAATGGGGGGGGGGAGGCATCATCTGAGACACCAGTGGTTGAGAAAACATGAGAAGACCGGAGGATTCATCAGCGCTACAAAATACACCCACAGGTGGGCATTTTAAAAATTAATTTATGTGATTGATAACTAATTATCACTACTATTTGTGGTTATTATTTTGTGATAAGATTGTAACTACTTTACAACTTTATTTCATACTAAACTACACCAAAGTTACTTTTTCATTGAAAGAAAAACTCTACAAAGAGGAATCTTTTCAGATAATATCTGTAATTTATAAATACTTTCTGAGCAATAGAAATTGGTCAGACTACTCAAGCTGAGTTTACCAGTCTTTTATTGGTAAATAAGCCCATTGGAAACTTTTCATTAATTTCAAAATTAAAGAAGTTGAAGACTTTTGTTAAAACAGAATATTTGAAATGGAAAGTCTACCGCACAAGTGATATTTAACAGAAAAATGACTTTCTGATAGAGGTAGTTTTTAAACAGGCTTATTGCCTGGTCAATATTTATACACATAAAACATTATATACTCTCCAAAGGAAATGGCAACAATTAATTGTTTTATGTTTTTTGGGTTATATATAATGATCATTATTTACAAGAAATAATTCAGTTAACTGTAGATAAACAAGGAAAAACAAGATTCGTAACTAACAAACTAAACAACTGTTATAAGTTTGTAAAGAAAAATCATGTCAAGTCAACTATAGTCAGATTTCACGTTCAGATGAATGAAAATTTTACATCCACTTGCATAACACCTATTGAATATGTTGTCTTTTATTTGATAAGTTAATAATGAGAATGAATTATTATGGAATAGATACTACCTTGAATACTGCATCTTTAAACTAGAACTTTAATGGTAGTTCATGAACATAGTCAGAGTAAAGAAAATTTTGATGTTAGAAACATTTATTTTATTTCTTACGAGCCTGTTGGTCTAGTGGTTAGTGACCCTGACTGCTATGTTAGAGGTTTTGGGTTTGGTTCCCACCCGGGCCAATGTTTTTTGTGTTTAGCACAATCATTTGTCTTGTGTCTGGGTATAATTTATCTATAATATATTATATATTTATTTAGAAATATGTAATTGTTTTATCAGCTGTTTGGTACCTACTCATAACGCAGACTCTGCTTAGTTTGGAACTAAGAGGCGTTGTGTGAAAGTTGTGGAATATTTATTTATTTACAAATGTTTTTTCCACAAGGTAATTTCCAAGAGGTTATTTGAGAGGCCTTTGGAGGCATGTAAGCAATGGACTGAGAATGAAGCTAAGCTTCAAATTATTTTTTAGATTCAATTGCTACCTACTTAGTCTGTAATGCCTTGCCAGACACCCAACAGATAGTGAAATTTGATTGAGAAAGGATTATATGACTACAATATCAACAATTGATTGGGAGGAGTTCAATATCCTACCTATCTATATATATATACCATTACTAAAAAGAATTGGCAGTGGTGTGATTACAAACCAAAGGGTTTTTTGATTTTGGTTTTCTACATAACTAAATTTTAATTAATAGAGAAGTAAACATTACATAATCACAATAATAAGTAATACAAATTTTCAAGAGATTACATATTTATTTGGTGAAACACTAATTAATTTGTCTGCTTTCTAGATCAATACAAAAGTGCCAAAGTACATGCTTTCTTTTTTGCATTGGTCTCAATCATACAAGGTATTAAGTTTTATGAACTCTCTCCGTTCTCCTTGTACTCAATTTAAAGACGAAGCACAAGGTACTGTTTGTACTTCATCCGTTGATCAGTCAAACCATGGTTCTCGATATTTCAGAGATTGTTGATACAAGTCCCTGAGGCATTTAACCCTTTAATTATCTCCTTGGCACTATCTTTCTAGATTGTTACATGTCCTTCACAGGAAATTGAAATAAGCGCCAAGAATAGTTATAATAGACCGAAAAGTAGTCCATATTGTACCGTAAAGTTAGTTAAATACAAAATGAAAAGATTTTATTTAAATTTATTTATTTTTAAAAGTATAGAATACTCTTGATTATCCACCTAATAAATTTTAAATAGTAACCTAAAGAGTTATATGGGGTAAATACAATGCGCTGATTTATTATTCTTATTATAGGTAAGTGATCTCTTACAAACAACCATGCGTTTGACTAAAAACTGTAAATTGTAGCAGTACCAAGCCTACCGTAACTTATGCTGCTCAATATCATAATGAGACTACTGGAAGGAGATTTTTAACCGACTTCGAAAAAAGGAGGAGGTTCTCAAATCGACGGTATGTTTTTTTTTTTTTTTTTTTTTTGTGTGTTTGTTACGCGATTTCTCCCCCATTTGTGGACCGATTCTCAAAATTCTTTTTTTATGTGAAAGAATATACTCCCGAGGTGGTCCCATTTTAATTTGGTGAAGATCTGGTGCTGATCTTCGGAGATATACAATGGAACTCTTCAAAAATAGACGGCAAATCTGTCGTGATTGCTGGAATCGCTTGGATATTTATTGTTTATACAACATCATGACGTATCATCACGCCTGTATGCTCTGAGGGGTACGCAGATGTGTAGATTTCGACAGTTAGGTATGTTAAGTTTAATTTATTAGGGATAAGTGGATAACCCTATTACCATGACATGTATTGTTAACAAATAATAATATAAAAATAAATTCATGGCAAATATTTGTATGGGAACAACTAAAAATGGAAAAATAAAAATCTTTTTTGCAAAAAATAAAACCGACTTAAAAAAACACCAACCGGTGTAAAATAACTCTAAATTCGGAAGTCGGTGGCCCATCATGAAAAAGACAAAACCACCAAAGCCACAGACTTCCTAATTTAGAGTTATTTTACACCGGTTGGTGTTTTTTTAAGTCGGTTTTATTTTTTGCAAAAAAGATTTTTTCCTATGAAAGTTTTGTTTATATTTGATCTGCTCTAGCCTTGATCATAGGACCGCATCAGATGATGATAAAATGAAAAGATTATTTAAAGGCTTCATAATAAGACCTCTTAAACCTAGATATACTTGGGATGTTTTTTCATGTTTACTTAATAATTATATTTTAAATACTTACATGCAACAAGGTGATTTATACTTTGTTACCAAGAAGGTTTTTTGAGTCTATTTGCGATAACTACAGGTCAAAGGATGATAACAATCTACATTATAAAAATAGAGTGATCCAATTAGACATAGGTAATCATAATTTAAATCCATAAGCATAATTATCAAGATTAATAAGTTAATTAAAACTGTAATAACAAAATAGCCAAACTTTATTTTATTTTACAAATATTAAGAAAATTACAACTATTACAATTGATATGATGAAGCATTAATAATAAATTAGGAGATGGACAATTACAAGGTTTCTATTTTTTGTTTACTGTTTTACAAAACAGTAGGTAAGTACCTACTAAACATTGTAACAATATCGCTGAACTGTGAGCTCCAGTGTCAGCCGTTGAATTACCAGGGCTATGGAAGAAAGAGTGAACTTAATATTAGCGCGTTTTTTTTCAACATTCATTACATTCATTATGTAAGAATTTCAGCCAGTAAGGGGGTTTTTTAATATCAATTTATTAAGTTATACACGTGAACTGTAGGGTCAACCAATGCTTCCTAAATTTCCAAATGGAAATATTAATAATAGACATTTTCTATTTTAGTTTTGACGAGTATGATTCTATTTGAATTGTAATTCGATGTTGTGTTTTTATTTTGATTCTTTTTAAAAAATTAAAAATAACTCATTGTTATTTTTAACTCTTTAATAATTATTATTGATTGCTTTTACAACTTGTCTTTAAACATCTACAAGTAAACCTATCTCATTGAGAATGAAACAAAGACGAGTATAATTGAATAGTCAAACGAACTTACCTGTAAGTGAAGTTCGACGGTAATTATACGAAGTCTTTGTTTCATTCGAAAATGAGAAGAGTCCCACCCGACCCAAACAATACATGCTATCTAAAATTCTAAATACAATTTTGAGCTTGGACCCTATGTTGTAAAATCAATCATTTGCTGTGAACTTAATGAAGATATTTGACAGATAACTGACAGGTGCGCGTAACAAGAGGAGATGCGTTCTGTTTTTTGCTGGATGCTACAAACTAATGTGACGCCGGTTGATGTAACGGACTATACATACAAGTAAACCTATCTCATTTTCGAATGAAACAAAGACTTCGTATAATTACCGTCGAACTTCACTTACAGGTAAGTTCGTTTGACTATTCAATTTTCTTTGCCATCTACTACCGAATGGTTTGTTATTATTTTTTTTTACTTTCTAGTTTAATAAGTAGGTACAGACGCCAGCACATCAAGCTACCCCCAACTGTCAAATATCCGCAATTGAACATGAACCAAAATCTGTTTGTAATAAATTTGAAAAACTAAGAAAGAAATTTGAGAAATTGGGGTAGCTTGATGCGCTGACCTCTGTACATATTTTAAGTAAGTGCGCGTTAAGTAGGTAAGCTGCTGTAAACCCTTATAGTTCCCTCTTGATTGTCTGCATCATTAGATTTACTCTAGGTCTTCATTTATCTTCTGTCCCATAACAACGTGAGACGGAACACCGAAGTCGTTTTTAGTCAGAAAGAGTCACAGACCTCTCCGCTCTCCTCGGGGTGGAGGACATTCCAGCTAAGATTTTCCACCGCACCGTACCTACCAAAAAAAACCCGGTTGGGCTCGTGTGATAAATACTCATGGATGCCACCAGCATTAGACAGCATCTGTCTGGCACTACCGCTGAAATTACCCTTTTGGCGCAGCCGTGAGATATGCCTTTTATCTTTTACTGTTTTTTTTTTCGTTATTTTCATGTTTTTACAGTGTTTGCATGTTGTTACCTGTTGCTATTAAATATTATTTATTTCTTTCTTTCCAGAATGACCCACTTATAAGTCAGTTTGGGCAGTGCCGGACTCTTTCAGTATTTTTTTTTTAATAAAAATGGTGCTTAGACAGATTTTGTGTACAGTGATAGACAAAATCTGTCGTCGCGCCAATTTTATTGCTAGTTATTTGTCGATTGAAAATTAGGTCCATGGATAGTCATCAAGTTAATTAGAGATAAATGATCAAGCTTGTACTTTATAAAATGTCTTTTAATATTAATTATTAGAAAAATATAATAATACTTAATTATAATGAACCATTTATTTCAGCTAACAAAGACCCAAAGAAAATACCTTAACCTAAAACCAGTGCGAATTGGATTAGCCCACCAAGGGTTTTGTACGTAGATAAATAAATATAAAAAATTGTTCAGGAATCGAAGCGCGCAGTTTTTTGTGAGCTTTTCCAGAAAAAGACGGATTTTTGGATTTTTTTCATTATAAATAAGAAATGCAATGCCTTTCATGTGATACCCCATGTGAATTAGAAGCTTCAATTTGAAATTTTGACCCTCGTAAAATATTGACTCCCTATTTTTAACCGACTTCAAAAAAGGAGGAGGTTCTATGTTCGTGTGCATGTATTTTTTTTTATGTAGGTATGTTACCTGATTTCTCCCCCATTTGTGGACCGATTCTCGAAATCCTTTTTTTATTTGAAAGAGTACACTCCTGAGGTGGTTCCATTTTAACATTTTTGGTGAAGATCTAGTGCTGATCTTCGGAGATATACAACGGAACTCTTCAAAAATAGACGGCAAATCTGTCGTAATTGCTGGAATTGCTTGGATGTTTATTGTTTGTACAACATCATGACGTATCATCACGCCTGTATGCTCTGAGGGGTAAGCAGATGTGTACAATATACCTAGATTTCGACAGTTAGGTACGTTAATTTTTATTTATTAGGGATAAGTGAATAACGCTATTATCATGACATGTTGTATTGTTAATAATTAACAATATAAAGTAATTTCATGGCAAATATTTCTATGGGAACAACTAAAAATGGAAAAATAAAAAACATTTTTGCAAAAAATAAAACCGACTTAAAAAAAACACTAAATGGTGTAAAATAACTCTAAATTCGGAAGTCGGTGGCCCATCGTGAATAAGACAAAACCACCAAAGCCACAGACTTCCTAATTTAGTAGGTAGATTTTATTTTTTGCAAAAAAGTTTTTTATCTTAAGCTGATTTTCTTTCTATAATAACAAATGTATATTTTTGAGACTTTTTCTTGTACGTGTGGTTTATAACGATGTTACTTGCCAAATTTCAAAGTTCTAGGTCAACGGGAAGTATGCTATGAATTTTAATTCCCTTGAGAGTGTCAAATATGCATTTTTTGATGAATGAACAGCCTTATCTTTTTTTTTACGTAATCTTAAAAGTTTGTATTTTTCACGACTTCATAGGACCGTAGACTTGAGTATACGGTTTAAATTACAACTTGATACCTACACGCATTCCCAAAATAAAGGGTCTTGACAGACAGACAGACAGACGGACTACGAAGTGATCTTATAAGGGTTCCATTTTTTCCTTTTGAGGTACGGAACCCTAAAAACATATCTACTAATAACACTTTAGTTAGTTTAAGAATCTAAAAAAAATATGTTAGTTAGACTTCATTTTTCTTGTTGAAAGGGAGCAGTTCTAGTCTAGTAGGTACCTACTTAATTTTGTGTAGTAAATATTACTTACCTACATTTCATGGATATACAGTATAAGGTGTGTACGACAGACAAGTGCAAGTGCAAAACCAAGGTTTCTTGTGATTAGGTACTGAATTAAGTAACGAGTGTTATTTTTTTATATTTCAGCTGGTTTAAATCCGTGATTGCAGTTTATTTTATTCAAAAATATAAACCAATGTTTCCTTTAAGTAAAATAATGTATCTTAAGTAGTTAAAGTGGTTTTCCATTGTTTTTTTTAACACTGTAGATTCTGTACTTGATACAACCACCGAAAAAAAAACTAGTGCAGGCTTTTGTATCAGAATTATGCGTGGTCAAACTTAAAAAATAAATTACGTATCCAATTGAGGATCTCCCTCGCTTTTTCGTCGGATAAACATATCCTGCAGACCCAATGCAAGCGGTAAGGCAGCCCCATAATATCCTAAACAGAGAAAAATGATGGAAAATATACTATATCAATGCCGCATATGCTTAAGTTCACTTCGCTCGGTCAAGTTCGTTTTGGCCATCATTGAATCATGGGGATAGTTCCAGCGTTATTTGTGTTAAATTGGGTGTGACATTACAAAGCCGAATTAATCATTTAATTATTTAATTTCATGTTGGTGCTTAAAAATAAACTTACAAAATACGGAATTATAAAATAATATAAAAAATATTCTTTTCATTTCACACGATGTGTCCAGCACTTGCTATCATAATAATATATACTATAAACATAAAATACATTTTTATTTTAAACCGGAAGACGTGAGGTTGGCAGGTAAACTTCGCTGGATGCAAGAGCCACAAATATGGCCATCGTGGAAATCCTCGGAGTAGGCCTTTGACCAACAGTGGATGTCTTTCGGGGCAGAGCCATATATTATCATAGATCTTGGTCGCAATTATTTCTCAAGAAGTAAATCGTAGTTGGGTTTTTCCCCGAGCCCAAACGCGCGTTGGTATTCTAGAAGAGCATCTTTAGGGAGCCTGTACTCCGCTATGACGGGGTCTTTAGCCAAATTGTCGAAGTACTCCAACTAAAATAAATAAACAAAGTTTATAAAAAAAACCAGAAGCCTAGATTAACTTACGACTGCTTGTCGTAGCGAGCGGATTTATATCGATAAGTAAGACCAGTTAATATCAATGAGTTGATGAAATTTGTAAGTCACCAATTCATATAAGATGAAAGAATAATACATTCTTTGTCAGTTTTAAGGTCATTTATGTCACTATGCCCTGTATTTCATGGATATCATTTACGACAGACGAGTGTTCATTTGCAGCTGGTTCGATTCCGATTTATCGACAACCTTACCTAAGCAAACTTTTCGATAAATCTGTGAATACAGTTTACTTTCTTTTAAAAGTAAATGAATGTTTCCTTTGTACTTATAAAATAATCTTTCTGAAGAATTATAAGTGGTTTTCTTTCAGGGCCCATTGATTTTTCTACCCTGTATACAATAAAATATATATATGTATTTTACGTGAAAGCTTATTTAATTGACGATTTATTATGGCCCTATTAGCAGATCCAGGCCCTCATCTAGATCACAAGAAAATATTCGACACATATTTTTTCTTTTTTCACGTTATCAAAAAATAACGGCGATACATCGAGTCAAAATGTCGCATGACGTCACTAGCCAGTACAGTTTATACTAGATAATGACGTTACAAGGCCCCTCTCCTCAACTTTAATGCGCTTAATCTAAGCAGTTTTCCATCAATTTGAAAAAGAAAAAAATATGTGACGAATATTTTCTTGTAATCTAGATGAGGGACTAAACACTAAAGTTTTGTCAAATAGCCCCATTGTCTGATGACAGTGTCTTAGTTAAAAAAGGATTGAACATTTTAGCTACGGTTCTTACCACCAACTTGTACTTCTTCTCATCCAGTCTTCCAATATCGCTGTTCATGGCAACCAGCCTCTCGAACCAAGGCCAGATCATGTAATCACCGTAGCCAGGTAGCTCTCCATCCAAGAACTTGGTACCTCGCTGCTTCAACTCTGACTGAAGCATATCAATTGCCTTGAAGTGCGCACTAATCTGATCGTCGGTAATGGATTCCGGTGCTAACATTAGTTTTAAGAAAATGGTGTGGACCTGAAATGCAAAACTGTCTTTGTTAATAATCTTCTTGAAAAACATGGTAATGTAAAATCAAAAATCATAAAAAAACAAGGATAATGTAGAACATTTTTTCCCAGTAAACGTTTTATTTATAAATTAGGTAAACTTAAGGGTATTTAATATTTAAAATTCTCATGTCACAGTGTTAGAAATCTCCTCCGAAACGGCTTGACTGATTATTTAGTAAGTCTGAGAATAATAGGACATAGACTATTTACTTTCACTCGATGTTTTTCCAAGACAATAAATTCGTTTTTATAATTATATTTAATAAAACTACTAGTTTTATATAATTATAAAAACGAATTTATTGGGAATCGTATTCGATTCCAAATCAAACCTTCAAAATAGGTCATCAAAACATAATGGTAATTTTATGGCTTTGTATATGTAGTATGTATAGTATAAATCTTTAAAACAAGGCTTGCGATAAATGGAGTAACTAATGTTTTTGGATGGCAAAAAAAACAGTTGAGGCTGTCTTCACGTGACGTGTTGTCTAGACGTAAAATGATTCATCATATTAAACGTACCTAAATATTAGTATGTATTAATGCAAAACGTAACCGTGACATAACACAATTTGCAAGTCACATTATTTAATAAGTACTTAGGTATCTAGTTGTAGTTATCTCACTACATAACATAGGTACTCATTTACTGTTTACTGTAATAATATGTAATATAAAACCGTGTGAAGACACAACTGTGTTAAGTCTGACAATCAACCTATGACAACAATGATTGTGCGCATACCTTAACAAAAAAATCACCCTGCCAATATCGTAGCATCGCGCTGAAATAGGAGCTTTTTTAGCCTCGCTCAGGTCTTTTGGTTTTTTAATATGTTACATTTAGTTTTTGCTGTTAAATTCCTGTGCGTGTCCAAAATAAATACATTGTCTTGTCTTTTTTCTTCCTTTCTGTATTTTTTTTTCTTTCTTTCTGTGTTTGTCTTTTTTCCTTTCTTCCTAACAAACAGTAGCTATTGTCAAAACTAATGCTAAACTGAACAACTTGTTTTGCACGGGGCGTGAATCTTGGCACCAGAAAAGAGAGGTCTATACCCGGAGTGCTTGAAATGGGCTGTGGATGATGATGATGATGAAACAACCTGACTTTAGCCTTATCCAGCTGAAAAGGGGAAACAATACAAAAGAAGATTACTTACAGCTCCCCATGCTTCAACAAGTATCTTGTCTTTGGCCTTCAGCAGAGGGTCTTTTGGAAGAAGTGGCCTCTGTGGATAGACATCGTCCAAGTACTCCACGGTTATACCACTCTCAATGACGGAGACACCTTCTGATATCTCCAGTGCTGGTACTTTTCCTTTAAGGGAAAGAAAACAATTGGATTACTAAAATAATATTAAAACCTATCATTACTTTACTTGAATATGGACTGGCCTGTTGGTCTAGCGGTTAGTGGCCCTGACTGCAATACCGAAGTTCGTGGGTTCGATCCCCACCCAGGACAAATGTTCGTGTGATGAGCAACATCATTTGTTCTGGGTGTAATTTATCGAAGAATTTATCTATAATATGTATGAATTTAGAAATATATACGTATGTTTATTAGTTGTTTAGTATCCATAACACAAGCTCTATTTAGCTTGGGATTGGCGTTGTGTGAAAGTTGTGGAATTTATTTATTTATTTTATTTTTATATCAAATTATTTGGCTAATGTAAAATATTGGATCCAGCAGAATATCAGCGTCAGGGTACATTTGCCTAGCTCATGCTGACCTGGGAGTCCTGGGACTCCTATTCGGAGCAACCACACACTGTATATTCGATCTTTGTTTTATTTCTAGTGCATAAGTGTGCCAGATTTTATTTGTTTTGTTTTTCATGAAAACAACGTAATAATTGGGACAAAATCAAACAAATTTAGACCTCATAGTATATGCGACCAAGTCTATTCCACCACGCTTAAACAGAGAGACTGCAAAAAATAGAGTCATAATTACAAAACAAATAGGTACACAGTAATAAAACTTCTCTCACCAAAGGGACTAACGATGGTATACCATTCAGGTTTGTCCTTGAGGTCAACGTTATTGTACTCGTAGTCGATGTTCTTCGCGTTCAGCGCAAGAATGGTGCGCTGTGCATATGGGCAATAGCGCATGTTGAACACACGCAGCTTGCCGCTGAACGGTGGGAAGGGATCACCTGCATTGCAAAAAATAAATTATTATTATTAGAATATTCGGGCGTTGTCTATTCTCCGCCTGCGCCCGATGCGTCTGCTGCGGGCCGGGTGAGTGGAGTTAATCGCCCTCTCCCTTTCCGCAGCCTCCTTCTGCAAGACGACCGATCCTCTCGACCACGGCCGGCAGCGACAAGTCACTGCCTACTCCAGGGACGATTCGAGGGCACGGTGCGGCTCCTCCCAAGCGGCACACTCTACCAGCGTACAGTGACGCGAGTACCTTCGTCTCCAGGCCCCAGGGCGGGGATCAGGCCAGTACTCCGGCCGCCTCGTAGGAGATCGAACTATCCTATAGCTAACCTAACTTCCTAACCTAACTACCTTACTGAAATCCATTGATTTTGAAAGATACAAAAAAACATCATTTTAAACTGAACCACTGAGCTGCATATCTCCATGTTACATAAATACAGTAAAAGAGTAGGCAATATGATCTATTTGAAGTAGTAGTAGTAGGTCGTAATAATTAAACTCGATTGGGATATCATTCATGCATGAAAGACTACTTTGACTGGCCTGTTGATCTAGTGGTTATAAGTGGCCCTGACTGCTATGCCGGAGGTCGTGGATTCGATTCCCACCCAAGGCAAATAAATGTTTTGTGACGAGCATGATCATTTGTTCTCTCTGATCTCAGGGCTGTGGGCATGCCCACAGTGCCCACAACGGTGGCTCCGCGCTTCGAACATAGAGAATTTCAATTGGCGGCTCTATTGCTAAAACGATCTTTTATTCTAAGCAATATACTAGCGGACGTAAAGCGTTGCTCCCGTGGGAATCCAGGAATAAAAAGTAGCTATGTTAGATGTTTTTTTTTAAATCGGTCCAGTACCTACTTAGTTTTTTTGTTTATTCAAAAATACAAATCTGTCGTAGAGAAGTCTTGTATACATGTAGAAAATAATTTTAACTCACCTTTAGTTAGGTGCTTCGTGTTGAAGTTCCTCCTGACTGGTGCCATATTGTTATACCTCCTGTTGGTAATTATACGTATCCGAGCGCTCTCCTGAATGTCTGCACTCCTTGAAGCGTGAAGTACAAATGCTCAGTGAAACTAAAAGTTGTCGATAATATGCTACTGACTTGGCGTCTATATATATACCTACTGCCCAAAAACAATGTATATTTCTTTATATAGTTTTTATATTAGTTATATAGTCATGATGACGACGAACTCGTCAAATGGTCTGTTTTGTATTAGTCACTTATCATATCGACTTCAACTTGATAGATAGCTTGTTTAGACGCACCTGCTAAAATTCAAAACAGATAACGAACGTTTAATTAATTAAGATGTTATGAGATGATATGTTGAATTTATAAATGAAAGTCACTGGCCGCTGTCGTAGGCTGGTAACTCAAAATATCTCGTCATTTAATGAAGGATCGTCAACTAGGTCAGACGTCCAGGGAGCTAAGTCAGTAAGTAGGTTTTCCAATCCAATCTGTTAGTGCTATGAAAAGACATTGAATTACATTCAAAACCTCTTTTAGTAATAGCAGTAGGTAACATTTTTCCCGAATTCCATCCCCGGGTCGGGCAAAGTTTTATTGAGGTTTTCGATCTGGAATTCCGGAGTCTGGATTTATGTCCGATTGATGGCAATAGCCTCGCCCCCTATTACATGGGACTTAAACATAACTGGCGAAATGTGGGTGTGGTGAATAACAGTATGACTGGTTGGGAGAACAATTAAAAAAAATCCCAACCAGTCACACTGTAACACGTTACGGTGTGACTCGTTGGGAACGAACTTTAAAAAGTTTTCCCAACGAGTAACAGTGTGACTGGTTGGGAAAAAAAATCCCAACGAGTCACACTGTAACACGTTACGGTGTGACTCGTTGGGAACGAACTTTAAAAAGATTTCCCAACGAGTAACAGTGTGACTGGTTGGGAAAAAAATTCGTGTAGGAATCTCTTCGGTGAGTAGGTAGTATCTAAGTTTAGTAAAACCAAGGAAAATAAAGAAAACAGCACTTTTACTTTGGTCAATTTATGACCTTTTATTAAAAAACGCCATAAATCACGCTTAACTAGTAAGCTTAGTTGTTCTTAAGTATTTAATTTCACTTTAGTGATTAAAAAATACTTGCAAATAGGGCACAAAAGCATTTCTGCAGAATTACGAAATAAATTTATAAAATTGATACTATTTTAATTTCACACTATGTGTCCAGCACTTGTTATTATATAAATGTATACACATATAAACAATAATTAGGTATGAACCACAAGACGTGGAGCTGGTAGGCCTCCTACTAGGTGGGCTGATGACCTGGTGAAGACCGCTGGAAGCCACTGGATGCCAGGGCAACAAATACGATCGTCGTGATAAATCCTTGAGGCAGGACCTTAGCCCAGCTGTGGTCGTCTTTCGGCCATCACATATTATACTGCTAGCGTTTATTCCTCAAGAAGAAAATCGTAGTTGGGTTTCTCCTTTATAGAGTACGCGCGATGGAATTCTACAAGTGCCTCTGTAGGTAGCCTGTACTCGACTACGGCGGGGTCTTTTGACAAATTGTCGATGTACTCCAACTGTAATAAACACAATGGTTAGGTTAATGTTTGTTGTAGGACCCCTTTTCAGCTGTTCGTTCAAGCTATGTTTTGCCGTAGTTACGAGAAGATAACTACATAAATACCGGCTCCTTAAAATTTGCCGCCAGGTGCCACGCGGCGGGCGGCAGCGCTGCTGCAGCGCTACCGTCGCGCTGCTTTGTTAATCCATATAAATAAAAAACGCGCGACTGCAGTGCTACTCACACAGATCCAGCCGTCCCTTGCTGTCCTCTCCCAGCGACGCCCTAAGCCGAGGCTCGTACCCCGCAGGGGGTGCCCTTAGCGTAGTCGCTTAGTTTTTAAGTTTTTTATACTCTGGCTGGAGGTCTTAACTTTTAAGATATCTCTACAGAGACGCCCGGTTAAGCTATACACGTCCTCTTCAAGGACACGATATGCGATACGCCCCTCAAATAAATAAATAAAATGCAGTGCTACATCCGCGCTGTGGCCGCGCAACGGTTCATCAATCGACTAGTGATGATGCGTACGCGTTTTTATTCAGACATGAACGAAAATCAGCTTAAACAATTTTATCGATGAGGTTGAAACTAAATGTACAACACTATGATGCTCGAACCCAGCGGTTGCAGCGCGGCGGCAGCGCTGTAGCCACGCTGCCACCGCGCAGCTCTTTGCGGCTAATTTGAAGGCGCCTTTACTCCTAACTTGACAAAATGCTATACACAGAGCCTATGCTTGACATAGCTATCGCGAGTTCAGGGTCCTCCTATAGTAACTGAGTTGTTCAAAATTATCTTTTCGACTTTTGTATATACAAAAAAATAATATTAGGTACTTATGATATTTTCTTCATGATAGATACCTAAATACAACAAAATAACACATATACACGAAACAATAATAAGTTAATTTTATCATCTGACGGAATATGTTAGCTACAGCACTTACCACCAACTTGTACTTCTCCTTATCCAGTTTTGCAACATCGCTGTTGACGGTAGCAAACCTCTCGAACCAAGGCCAGATCATGTAATCACCGTAGCCAGGTAGCTCTCCATCCAGGAACTTGGTACCTCGCTGCTTCAACTCTGACTGAATCATATCAATTCCCTTGAAGTAGGCAGCAATGTGATCGTCGGTAATGGTCTCTGGTGCTAATATCAGTTTGTAGAATAAGATGTAGACCTGAAATGAAACACCATTTATGTTAATAATCTTCTTGAATGTCATGGTAAAATATAATCACAATATGGACAGTGTAGAAGTATTTTTCTCAGTAGGAAATGTTTTGCCTATATAGGGTGACTGGTAATTAGTGACCGATACATAAACACATGATTGTATTCAACCATTGATTGTGTACCAGCTCGGTGAAGGTCGTTCTATAGCGGGATCCTACCTATACTATAGCTATGGTACATTAAAAACTTGAAATATATATTTTTTTATTCCATGTTCATGTTGATGTTCATGTTCATGTTCAATCGTTATTTGTGCAACAAGAGAGCCATGACATTTTTTGCAGCGAGTGCTGATTTTGAATCCTGAGCAATCCTGAGTGTGGCGAGGGATTCAAAGGCACGAGATGCAAAAAACTTTGCTCTCGTGCAACACACATAACTTTTCACTTCAGCAGCGAGAACACTTTTTGAAACTAGAAATAAATATTTACAGGTTAAATATCAGTTTTCTTTCTTTTTTTTTTCTTTCTTAGTTTTCGTTTAAATACAACAATAAGTTAATAATTCAATAATTACACTATAAGACATAAAATAATTTTATTATCTTTTAGCTTAGTTAGTTTAAAATTTCGAACGCGTTTGTCTTTGAGGTCGAATTCAAAATTGGAACTTCGAAAGGGATGGTCTTTGTCTCTCTCTCTTTCTAATGGCGGGAAAGAGATAGAGTGTGAATTTTTGGAATTCCAAGGCTGAATGAGATACTTATTCGCATCTTTCTGATTAAAAAATTAAAATGTTACTTTGTCTCACACAGTGAGCAAAATCGCATTGTGCTTACTGATTTCAGGCAGAAAAACCTACATGTTTGAGCTACTGAAGTGAAAAAGTTCTTGCTTATGATGATGCTATCTAGTACTGCAAAATTGTTGGTGTTTTACAAGTAACCCTGTATACTAAACACTAAAAAGGATTGTTGTACTCATTTTTATTTCAGGACTTACCATTAAACTTGTCACCCATTAAGATACCTATCACTTCATTTGTCGTTGAAGTCAACAACCAAGGCATGTATCATAATCTTGAACTTGGCACTCTTTTATGTTTTTGATGGGATACATGGGAATAATGTAATGTAATTTCTGACTAACCCAATGAGATTTTTCCTTAAAAATAAATAAGTAACTTACTTATTTCATTTTTATTAAAATGTCCCCGAGTGACTTGTTTGTGAATGTGACTTTTAAATGTTTGTAACCGCAGTTAACCGCACCTTCGACAAAGGATGAATTCCTAGCGTGGGATACTTAACACTTTATTTAAATAAAAACTATTCGAATTGGTGTAGGTACTACCAATGCAAAGTGAGGTTAAAGCAATATTCTTCTTTTGCGTAACCTGTAGAAAGAGGATACCCAAAATAATTATTGCACAAGGATATTGCAGTAATTATCGAAGTACCTATCTGACACAACCAGACTCATCATTAGAGTGCATAATTTAAAAAAAAATATCACTTGTTTCATACAAAAGTCAATACCAATTTAAATTTATTAAACTATATTTTTTTGATATTTCAGGATAAGTCCACAGTGAAAGTTGTTTATACCCAAAGACATTCAATACCTATAGACCGGACATCACGAACAAAATTTTCGTCCGAAAAAGTGTGTCCTGCTGGATACAAGTCTATGAGTTTTTTGTAGTACGCTCCGCTGCCGCTCCAATATTCATATATTATTCTAGATGGCGTTACTGAGTTATGGGATCAAAGTTTTTCTATGACATTTCCTTGACATGCCCGCTCTATAGTATTTTAAATCTCTTTGTTTATACCTAATGTTCCTACCTAATGTTCAGTACTTCCGAACTGCGGCGGAAAAGACCACAAAAAATTTACGGTGTTTTTATTTTTTTTATGGGACAACAGATCTTTATAACGTTAATAATAACTTTTGAGAAAATCCCTTTTAACACTAAACTACAAATTAACAAAAAAAACTAATTCAGCAGTTAGTAGTAATTCACACCAGTGCTCTTCCTCCTCTCTTCTACTTGATCTATGCTGTGCCCGACAGGGTCCATAATTATTGTATCTATTATTATTTTTCTCACCAACTTTTAACACATTATGGTATGCAATAAAGTTTTGTGAATTTGTAAATGTTAGCTTTGGTAGTTTTGTTCGATTAGTTAACCGACAAAAAAAAACTTCTTTTGATGTAGTTATTTTTTATGTTAGTTTTATTTTGCATAAAAAAGTTTTCATACCGCTATCAAGTTCTGCCATGTTTTTACTAAAATATGTTATTTAAATTAGTTCAATGATTATTATTATTAAGCTTACGACACACTATCTTCGCTATCTTCAATTATTATTCTTCATCTTTTCTGGTATCTAAGTATATCTTAAACCTGCACTGTAACGATGAATCTTTTTTGTCAGATTATTTGATAATTATTTTACAATCTTGTGCAATACCTAATTATTTTGAGGGTAGTTTTTATCTACCTACAGTCGGTTGATTTAGAAAAATTCACCCCGTCGAAACTTGTGTTAAGTGACCTGTCAATGCATTCATGCATTAGGATGGAACGGCAGCTCAATTCGCCTTCACTTCACCTACATTTTGACCGGGTGATTTTAGCAGAATACCACTGCCGCTCTGAGTGCCTACCGAAAAAGAAGAAACAAGGTTTAAAAACCCTTTTTCTTCTTTTTCTATTACGACACTAGTAATTCGTTTCCACATACCGTTTCGAAACATTGCTATAAAGAGGAAAGATTTGATTGTTTGTTTGTTTGCATTGAATTGGCTCCGAAACTACAGGACCAATTTGAAAAAATCTTTTACCATTGGGAAGCTGCATTAGCCCCGGGTGACATAAGCTACTTTTTATCCCTGTATTCCCACGGGAACGGGAACTAAGCGGGTGACATCTGCTAGTATTAAACAAACAGCCTGCTTTAGGGTCAAGGCTGTGGACGACAGCAAAGGAGGATTACTTACACCTGTCGTAGCTTCAACAAGGATCTTGTCTTTGGCCTTCAGCAGGGGGTCTTTTGGCAGAAGTGGCCTCTGTGGGTAGACATCGTCCAAGTACTCCAAGGTTATACCACTCTCGATGACAGAAACACCTTCTGATATCTCTATTGATGGCACTTTACCTTTAGGACGAAAGAAAATAATTGAATTAGTAAAAGAAATTACATAAAAAAGATCTTAGGGACTCCACTTAATTGAATTTCAAATTATCCTGTCAAATTTATCCGGTCCTTGGCAGTTGCTGGTAGGAACAAAAGACTAGTGAAATCAAATTTACTCAGTCTGGACTAGTTCTCCAATGTCGTTCTGTTAATATCAAAGTTACGTACCACCATCTGCCAGGTGTTCTACCTGAGGGACGTTCCTGTATTTTTGAGAACGTTCCCATTATAATCTACTGGGTTTGACGGATATTTGACAGATTGAAACTGCTTAATCCATCCAAAATATTCTAATTACCCATTTATCGTCGCTGAGATGGGAATACGACTATATTTTAGAGGGATTAATTACGGATATTGGCCGTCTGATTCAGGCTTTACACTTAAACATAGCAAGTTTTAAAAAGAGAGTACAGAAACTTCTCTTACCAAAGGCACTAACAGAGGTAAGCCATTCTGGCTTGTCCTTAAGGTCGACGTTGATGGTCTCAAAGTCGAGGTTCTTCGCGATCAGAGCTAGCATGGTGCGCTGCGCGAATGGGCAATAGCGCATGTTGAACACACGCAGCTTGCCGCTGAACGGTGGGAGCGCATCACCTGCATTGAAAAATCAAATTAAAGCGATTAAAAATACTATAGAGAGGACAGGTGAGGAAATATCATAGAAAAACTTTGATCTCATGTCTCAATAATGCCATCTAGAATAATATAGCAATATTGGAGCGGCAGTGGAGCGTACTAAACTAAACTCATAGAAAATTGTATCCACTAGGTCAAGTTTTCGGATGAAAATTTTGTTCCTGATGTTCCGTCTATAGTTTGCGATATAGGGGTCAAAGTCTACAGCTCTATGGTAGCCAATCTTGTTTGAAAATGAGCCACATTGTTAAACTTTGTCTATTCGAAGATCTTAAAAAACTGCTGCCAGAGAAATCAGATGCCAAATGGGCCCCTGTCAAACAGATAGAGTCTGGCCTGTTGGCCAAGTAGTTAGGGACCCTGACTGCTATACCGGATTATGCTATGCTGGGTTTGATTCCCACCCAAGACAAATGTTTGTGTGATGAGCACGATAATTTGTTCTGTGTCTGGGTGTAATTTATGTATAATATGTACCTATGTATTCAGAAATATATAAGCATGTTTATCAGTTGTTCAGAACCCACAACCCAAGCTCTGCTAAGCTTGGGACTAGACGGTGTTGTGTGGAAGTTGTGGAATATTTATAGAGCATAGAGTTTGTTGGCAGACAGAAGCAAAGGGTAGAAAAACTTGTTTTCGTAAGGGCAAATCTTAGTATTTTCGCTGAAAATAAACCTACTACCGCAATGTAGGTACAGACGCCAGCACATCAAGTTACCCCAATGTGTCAAATTTCTTTGATCGTTTTTCAACTTTATGTCAAACAGAATAAGGTTCATGTTCAATTGGGAAAAATTGACACATTGGGGTAACTTGATGTGCTGGCGTCTGCATTTTGAGCTCAGACTCGGAAAAAGTAAATAAAAAAGGTTGGAATCATAGACGCCACGGAGCACGCCCGAGACGCCTTTAGTTGTGTTGATGGCCGTAAGGATAGAATAGAATACTCTTTATTGCACACCAAAAAAAATACAAATTATAACTTTAAGGGCTACATAGGGTGATATATAGGGTGGCCCTAGCGATAGGGTCGCCCTTATTATACTATTCAATTTGTAGGATCCTACGTAGGAACAGTTAGAAAGCAACCAAGCGATCAGTACCCTAATTCGCATTCAAACTGCTCTAACTTCTATTACATCTACCGATTTCCTAGTTTGGTTTCCTACACATTGAATACTTTAAGCCCTTTACAGATAACACTCGACTTGCCTTGTGCCAAGGAAAATGATTCCTTGCCACGGGTGCCCTCTATCTGGCAGAAAGAAAAATAAATTATAGTAGTGGCAAGGGGGTCCCCCTTGCCACTACTATAATTATAATTTGAAAACAACTTAACTACGTTGTAAAATTATTACAAATGTAAAATGATTAACACACTCTGATTAGATTTTTTTTTAATAAACCTACATAGTATAATTTTTATTAAATCATTTTTTTTTGTTTCAATTACAAGTTTTGGAATTTTATCAGTTACAAAAACAAATAAAAAGCTTAAAAAAAAGCGCTAAAGTATCACTGAAATCAGAATGACTGAAAATCACCATTTTTGACAGGTAAACCCTTTCTGACTGCGTTTGACCAATAAATGATAGTCAGTCAAATTCAGGCACTATCTACCTAAATCATTTTTACTATTAGTCTGGGCACTACCGGACTTTCACCGGCTAGTTAATTAACTACACACATCAAAAGTGTCTAGGGATCAACATATATTTTTGCAATAACTTTTCTCCTGATTGATATTAATTAAAATTTTCTTTAAGGATTCATCAAATAAAGTGTTTTCGTTTGTCACAGTAACGATAAACCAAGTCACCTTTGCATTAATAAAGAAATTTGCCATTTTCCTAATAAAGGGATTTTTGACATTTGAACCACTAACATTAAAGTTCGAAAAAAAGACTGAAATAACAGTTTTCTTTAAAATTTTATTGGGTAACTTAAACAATTAATAATCCGTGTTTCTACCGCGAACACTAACAACACAAGAACATCGGTTTGGCATACTCAAAATGAGTTCATCCAAATCTCGCTGTGGAATGGCCGCCCATGTTCGTTGCAACAACAAAAAAAGGTCTTCTTGCGACTGGATACCCTCCATATTCGGCAGAGCTCTTCTCTGTAGCATATCCCATGCATGCTCAATCGGGTTCAAGTCTGGCGACTGAGCAGGCCACGGCAGGACATTGATGTTAGCTGCGGCGAGAGTCTGTCTTACAACTCTTGCGGTGTGCGGTCGTGCATTATCATGCATTAACTGAAATAAGGGACCGATTTGCACTTGTAGAGGAACGATGACGTCTGATACAATCGTCTCAACATAAATTTGAGCGTTGAGGTTGCCTCTGATCCAAATCAACTCAGTTCTTCCGCCGATCCAAATACCCGCCCATACCATGATGGTTTCACCACTATAAGGATGGACTTCCTGGCAGGATTTTAATCGCTGTTGGCGTCCAGGGGTTCTCCAGTGTCGTATACGTCTTGTATCCGGTCTCATACCAAAACGAGACTCATCAGAAAAGCACACGAAACGCCATTGTTCTTCTGCCCAATTTCTGTGTTCAAGAGCCCATTGATATCGAATCCTACGATTGTGCATTGCTATAGGTGGTACCCGTAGCGGTCTTCGGGAATGAAGGTTCACTTCATGCAAGCGGTTTCTGACTGTTTGGTCGCTAATTAAGTTCCCTGAAGAGTGATGAAGCCTCACGAGTTGTAAGACAGACTCTCGCCGCAGCTAACATCAATGTCCTGCCGTGGCCTGCTCAGTCGCCAGACTTGAACCCGATTGAGCATGCATGGGATATGCTACAGAGAAGAGCTCTGCCGAATATGGAGGGTATCCAGTCGCAAGAAGACCTTTTTTTGTTGTTGCTACGAACATGGGCGGCTATTCCACAGCGTGATTTGGATGAACTCATTTTGAGTATGCCAAACCGATGTTCTTGTGTTGTTAGTGTTCGCGGTAGAAACACGGATTATTAATTGTTTAAGTTACCCAATAAAATTTTAAAGAAAACTGTTATTTCAGTCTTTTTTTCGAACTTTAATGTTAGTGGTTCAAATGTCAAAAATCCCTTTATTAGGAAAATGGCAAATTTCTTTATTAATGCAAAGGTGACTTGGTTTATCGTTACTGTGACAAACGAAAACACTTTATTTGATGAATCCTTAAAGAAAATTTTAATTAATATCAATCAGGAGAAAAGTTATTGCAAAAATATATGTTGATCCCTAGACACTTTTGATGTGTGTATAAAAAATGTGTCAAAGCACCATTTTTATGCCACCAATTTCCAATCAACTCGTATCTAATACAAGTTGATTGGAAATTCGGCCCTAGGTCTTGAACAAATTACCTACTTTTTAGAAATAAATTACCAAGCTTGTACCTACTTTACATAACGTCTTTGGATATTAAAGTTAAAAGAAAATTAATATAACCTGCTTTTATATTATGTCAAAAGGAAACAGTTCTAGTCTAGATAATCTTGTGTACCTGCATGTGTGTGTTACCTATTCATTAAATTGTCAGCTGGATCGATTCCCGGTTTAGGTAAGCTTGTAGAGTAATCTTGGAATGCTGTTTATTTTATTTTTAAAAGTAAAATAATCTATCTTGGGGACTTAAAGTGGTTTCCTTCAGAACCCATTAATTTTTCCTTCTCAGTTTTAGGTAGGTACGTGCATACTAATTCTGGTTGTAATGTACTTACTTTACAACCATTTTACATGTAATACAAATGTACAGAAAGAAACAAAAGTCAAAGATTATATATGAAAAACTTGTTTACAATTGGACGCAAGATGGCTCCCATATGAGACAGATGAATAACCAGTTTGGCGTTAAAATAGTTTTACTGACTATTTCTCACGCATTATGTATAAAATACGCAGTTACTATTTAATTTACACTTACACTATTTGCCTATTTAGATTTAATTACTCCTGAGACATTTTAACTAAAATACCTTAGTTTTGGAACGTTTCAAATTTCGCGCCTTCGTCGTGATAATACAAATAAACTTCTTCACATTTCCTAAATTTAGAATACTTAGGTACTGAATAATGGTTTTTTATCTGTATATAATACCATTACTCAGTAAGTATTTTAAATACATTACATACAATGTCTGTACATAATTTATCATATTTTTAGCTTTATGTAGGCTAGGCTTAGTGTTTATTATAAAATATACAAGCCATAATAAGCCACTCTGCTAACACAACCATAAGATTAGTGTTGACTTGTTTTATCAAAACATTGTTGTTCTAGTTTATCTATGCTACTTAAATGTTGATTTACCTATCTACAAAAGATACCTACATATAATAAAATATAGGTATTTGTGATAAGTAGGAGTACCATTTATTTATTTGAATAAATTTAAATGTGGAAATAATATTATAACTAACCTGTTTTCAGGTGCTTAGAGTTGAAGTTCCTCTTGACTGATGCCATCTTGCTATAATTTAACACGTATCCGAGCGCTCGTCTGAATGTCTGAACTCCTTGAAGAGAGGAGTACAAATGCACAGCGAAACCAAATGTTGACGATAACATAACAGCGTCGATATAACACTGTTCAAAATATTGTGTAATAATTTGACAAAATAAAACTACTCACGATGACGTGACGTAAAGTTAACTCGTTAAATGATCTGAATTGTATCACTTATCATTTCAACTTCGCTGTGATAGATGGTTTGTATGTTTAAACGAAAATAGTGAACTTGGAAGACGTACCACTAAATTTTTTAACAGATAGCGAACGTGCAATAAAGATATAGGTATGATGATAAGTAGGATATAAAAATGAAAGTCATTGGTCACTGTCGTAGGACGCTTAAACCTATCAACTGCTGGGGAGTTGGTTCATATGGTTCAGCCACTTCTTCTCAGCAATTTACACTACGAAGTGGCAAAGGGACGGCTTTTTGGGTGAATGTCTTTGTTCAAAATTAATTTGAATCAATTAATCTTGATTTTATTTGAACTATAAATAACTCATCTAGGTATAGGTAGGTACATAATTATTAAGTGACCAATTCACATGGATTTAGTCTTCTAGGCACGTTTTCGGAAGACAAGCGATGCGGAGGAGGAGGCACAGCGCGCTGGACATCCAACATCTCAATTTTTCCCAATTGAACATAAACCTTACAATATTTGTTTTTCAGTATTTGTAAAGTTGAAAAACTATCAAAGAAATTTGAAACATGTGTACAGAGACCAGCTCTTCAAGTTACCCCTATGTACCTATAGGGGTAACTTGAAGTGTCTTGAAGTGCTGGTCTCTGTACTTAGATGGGTGTTCCTGGTTTTATTTTTGTTATTTTATTAAGCTTATTATGAATGTGGGTTGTAAATAACTAGGTAGTAATCTTGTAACCCCTCCAACTAAGCTAAGTATGCTTGTCTCTAGAGTGGGTTCACGTAGTGCAATGGGATCGGGATCGAACTCATGACCTGGACCACCAGATTGAACGCCTTAGCCATTGGGGTATTACCTACTGCTTGATTTTTACTTTAACTTTTAGTTACATTTGAACAAAGAGATTTAAATTGAATGTCTTTGCATTTGAAGATGTTCTGTAACTCACGTATAATAATTAATAGTAAGTAAGTAGGTACTTAACTTAAAAGTCAAATAAAATACTAAAAGTAAGTAATTACAGACGTAGGTAGGTACGAGCCATAAGTTTAGGAACTCTATTTTGGCACCTATGCCTTCAGTGTAGACTGCCATATGCCCCGGTTTGCGACCAAATAAGTAGCATGAAATATGCAATCTGTGCCGGACTCTCAGTTTTCCTAACACCGCATCATGCAGTTAGCGGTCATGATGATGTGTCAAAGCATCATCGGTCAGATTTCATCTATTTTATTGACTCGTCGTTCTTTTCAGCAAAAAACAATGTGCCAAGTCATGACAATTCAATTTAAGTGTTGCCTGGTTACTGGTTCTTACCATCGAAAACAGGAATCTATTGACTTTAAAGGTTTATATTGAGCAGCCCCAGCAAACTTTTTCTGTAATAGAATCAATTAATCAAATTGTGTTTTAATCTTAATTGCTGGCTAATATCTTGCTTTTTTCTCAGTATCAGCCCGGAGTCTGGATTTGTGCCCGATGATGGCAATAGGCTCGCCCCCTATTATATGGGACTAACATAACTGGCGAAATGTGGGTGTACTTTTACATGTGTGCCTGTACGCTGCCGAAGGCACTCTGTCTGTAGGTACTACTGGTACGCCTCTGCCTAAGCCTTCGAGGATAACAGGCATGATGTTATGTATGTCATGTATGAGTCTAAATAATTGCTGGATGGGTTATTTTCGGACCGATGCCTGCATAATATTGAATCACCTTGAGATATACGACATTTATCGTCTTAAACTTTTAAAGTTTGAGGGCAGATGCCAGAGTAAACAAAGTCGATGGTTTGTCGATTTGTCAAATGTCAACCATTTAAAAAAATACTCCACAAATGTAACTGGTCCCCTGTCATGTCATCAGAGATGGTGGCGTTGCATACGAAAAATGTGGAAAATATTTTTTTTTGTTTTATTTTATCTTAACGTTAATGTTCCCATGTTTTCGAGTAATTATTCCGCTATTAGGAGAGATACAAATCAAAGAAATGTAAAACCACGAAAATCGGTAGGTACTAGGTACTTTTTCGAGTTGTGTTCGAACGAACCCGACTTTGTTTTATATAATTGAAACAACACTTTGTGCTTTTACAATTTCTTAGTCTTTTAGTAGGGCTATAAAGTTTTGTAAAGCACAAGCAACTTTTAGATTTGTTCACGTCATAAACTAGGTTAGGTTAGGTTAGGTTTAACGGGCAGGTGTCCGCAACTCCACGACCAAGCGCGTATTTTGCGTACGGGTGGGAATGTGCCCTATTCCATCCATCCTAGCTCCTCGAAGAAGGCCAGCAGCGGTTTAACGCTACTGGCGATCTCTCGGAGGGTACCTGGGTTTCCGAAGAACTTAGCCCTGTATGCGGCAACCACTGGGCAGTTGAGCAGCACGTGCGATGCCGTCTCGTCCTCCTCGACACATGCTCTGCACAGTGGGCTGTCTGTAACACCTAATATAAAGAGGTGTTTGTTAAATGGCCCGTGGCCTGTTATGGCAGCTGTGAGTATTCGCAGCTGCTGCTTAGTCAGCCGGAGAACCTGTCTCGTGAAACGGCTATCAATTGTGGGAAGTGCTTCCCTGGCTTGCCTGCACTCACTTTGGTCCGACCATAGCTTGCCGTGTTGATCCCTGGTGCGTTTCCTTACCAGGGTGCGTAGGTATCCGAAGGGGAGTGGTACAACAGGTTCAGGTCCCATTGCCACCATGCTTGAACCCCTTCTGGCGAGTTCATCAGCGGCGTCTTTGCCGCGAGAGTCGCTGTGTCCTTTGATCCATTGAATGGTTACTTTATTGAAGGTACCCACCTGATTTAGTCGGTGATGGCATTCGTTTAAGAGTCCCGAGTTGGTTGTGTGACTGTTTAGGGCTTGCAGGACTGACATGCTGTCCGACAGTATGCGGATCGAATGGTCCTGTACCTTCCTTGCTGTGATAGCTGTGGCCGCCAATGAAATGCCCAAGCATTCGGCCTGGAAGACCGTGTTGTGGGCCCCCAACGGTGTAGCTATGTGTATGTTGAAATCCTCCGAGAAGATACCAGCACCCGTACCAGTACCTGTCTTGGATCCATCCGTGAAGATTCGCAGCTCTGTAGGGCGTAACCCCTCACACCTGCGATCCTCGTGGAGTTGAATTTTGTATTTTTTATCAAACATGAATTGCTTGGGAATACGATCGTTTATGGCTTTAGTCATGGGGAGTTCAGTATTGAGCTCTTCCAATAACCTGGTATGCTGCGTCTCTTTCTTACCCCAAAGATTTAGTGTATTGAGGCGTACTGCCGCCATCGTCGCTTCTTGTTTTATGAACAGATGAAGCGGCGGAAGTCCCAACATGTCTTCGAGTGCTGCGGTCGGAGTAGTCCTCATGCAACCTGTGATAGCCATACAAGCTAACCTCTGTGTTTGTTGTAATTTGTTTGAGGCTGTGACTAGGTTAGTTCGGGGCCACCAGACCACGGCCCCGTAGGCTATCATTGGCCGGATAACCGTATTGTACAGCCAGAGTATGATTTTGGGGGATAGGCCCCACTTCTTACCTATCATTTTCCTGCACTGCCAGAAGGTGATACAGGCCCTGTTTAGTTTATTGTCTAAATGATTACTCCAGTTTAACTTACTGTCAAGGATGACCCCCAGGTACTTGACTTCGGTGGCCAACTGTAGTTCTGTATTAAAAAGTTTGGGTAGGCAAAAAGGGCCTAGAGCTCGCTTATGGGTAAACATGACTAGTTCAGTTTTTGTGGGGTTCACTGACAGGTCAAATTCTCTACACCATCGTTCTACAATTCGTAGTGCTTGTTGGGTAAGGTTGCAAATCGTCCCAGTCACCTTCCCCGACACGAGGATTGCAAGGTCGTCTGCGTAACCTATGGTATAGTAGTGATTAGCATTGAGTTTATGAATTAGATCGTTTATTACTAAGTTCCATAGAAGAGGGGATAACACCCCTCCCTGGGGACAGCCTCTAGCTATCATGGCCGAGTGCTGCTCTCCTTCAAGGTGAACCACTCGCTTACTCAGCATGTTTGTAATCCAGCTTGTTAGCACCTGATCGACTCCGTGTTTGGAGAGAGCGGTGCTAATGCTCGAGAAGTTTGTTTTGTCGAAGGCTCCTTCGATGTCAATGAACGTGCCCAGGCAGGTACCCTTGTGCTGAATCGCTTCTTCTATGCGGGTGACCACCAAGTGAAGTGCGGATTCCGTTGACTTACCTGAGCTGTATGCATGTTGGTTACCGTGCAGTGGTATGTTTTTCAACGCACCATCTCTTAACTCCCTATCGCACAGTCTCTCCAGGGTTTTTAATAGAAAGGAGGTCAGGCTGATTGGTCGGTAGGATTTGGCGTTTGTATAGTCACTCTTACCTGGCTTAGGAATGAATATTACTTTCACTTCCCTCCATCCTTTAGGCACGTAGCCATGGGCCAGGCACGCTCTCAGGATTGGCAGCAGTTTCAAGATCGCGGGGAACCCACCCCACTGGAGTAGGGCGGGAAAGATACCGTCCGGACCAGCTGCCTTGAAAGGATGGAAGCTTTCGATGGCCCATTGGAGCTTTTCCTGCGTGATCATCTTGTTCGCGTATGTCCAGTCATTTACCGATGGTGTTTTGGTTACATCTAGCCAGTCGATTTCCTGTGAGAAGACGCACCCAGGGAAGTGAGTTTCAATCAGGACGCGTCTCGTCTCTTCCGGAGATGTAGTAAGTGTGTTGTCAGGCTTTCGGAGAGTATTGGGCCCAGATGTGCTCTGTTGCGCCAGTATTTTCCTTACCCTGTTAGCTTGTTGGCAAGATTCGATATTGCTACAGTACTTCCTCCATCCTGTGGTACTTCTGAATCTGATGCATTTTTTGTAGCTGGATTTGGCCGCATAGTAAGCGTCCCAGTCTTCGTCAGCACATGTGTTCATGGCCCTGTTCAGGGCTTTTCTTACCTTACCGCGTTTTCGCTCCAGTACGGGGCCCCACCAGGGTTGCTTACCTGGCGTTTTCGGCGGTGTAGTTAATGGGCAAGCGGTTTGGTAGCTGTCTATCATTGACGCAGTAAGAAGGTTTACTTGCGAGTCAATCTCCGTTATGTCCGTAAAAGTTGTCGGAATGTTTATATTTACCAGTTTGTCACCGAGAGTGCGTGTGTAAACAGCTCTGTCAGTGTTACGTGGGTTGCGTCGTGGTGGTGCTGGTGTTACGCTGACTTGGATGTCAAAACGGATCCACCTGTGATCCGAGCAGGAGGCTTCTTTAGAAACCTGCCACCCGGTGGCGATTTCCGCTGCTCCCTCTGAGGCCAGAGTTAGGTCAATGATTGTGCGCACGGCTTCTTCGGGTAACGAAAGTTGGTTCGGAACCTGTGTTTAGTAGAGTGAGGTTAGTTGTAAAAAGGTAATCAACTAAGGCCTTACCTCTTGCATTATGCGTATCCATACCCCACAGTGGGTGATGAGCATTGGCGTCGGTCCCGATGACGACCTTCAGCCCGCTTCGTTCACAAAAGTTCACGAGGCGGGCGAGATCGTGCGGGGGCGGCTCCTCCGCCTCCGGCATGTAAACTGATGCGAAGACGGTTGGCATTGCTGTGTCACCGCGCTGTATAAGCAGCCTAGCTGCAGAGACATCTCTGCAACAGAAATCTGTTAAGAGCTGTGCTTCTATATTACCTTTGACATAGATACACGACCTGGGATGGTCGTGGGCTAGGGTAAATAGGATCTTACCGCCAAGTCTGGAGAGTCCCTGAATGTGGCCCGCTCTAATCCACGGCTCCTGGATCAGGGCAATGGCAGTGTGTTGAACCTCCAACCACTTGCGGAGTTGAGCCGTCGCTGTTTGACTGTGGTGGAGGTTGGCTTGCAGGACTTTACAGGTCGACGAAAGGGATGCCATCGCTGGTCGAACCCTCATCGTCCCCCCCAAGTCGCAGACCGGCGAACAGGTCGAAGTCCTCATCGAGGCCGTCCCCCACCGGGTCCGAAGCTGACGACAGCATGATGTCGTCGAACTCCCCACCCGATGAGGGGACGGCGTCCATGGAGACCGCGGCGGTGGCCGTCCCTGCCGAAGCTGGTTCGACTGCCGATGTTGCCGGAGTGAGTGTTGAAGAAGCTGTCTCCTCCGGATCTAGCTTCTGTGTTGTAGCTTCATTGCTGGTCTCCGTCGTAGTTCCCCATCCTCGAGGTACTTCGGTAAACCTACCGTTCGGACCCTGGAACCTCACGTACACCTTCCCTAAACCCATTGAGAGTCGGCGTTCGGCTTGCATCAGGGTCGGAATTTGGTCCTCGGGGATTCCCACTACCACGAACCATGCTTCGGCTTGCTTGTTGGCGGACAGGAGTACCCACCTCTTGACGTCGATCCAGGCGTTCTGATAACTCAGAAGGCGACCGATGTTGGTTGGCTCTCCGTACACTCCGTGCTCGTCTGGCACCACGATTCCACATCGGGTCCGCTTTATGATTTCCGACTGGCTCTTGACGACTAGCGAGGTGCTAGTTGGGAGAGTCAGGCCGGAAACAGCATTTCTTAGCCACGCTAAGGTGTGGTCGTCACCGCACCACAGCTTTAGAACTCCCTCGGCGTGCAGCGGCTTGGCGTTGAAGTTGGGCGCTGGAGAGTTCTGCATGGGGGAGCAGGCCTCGGTGATGATCTGCTTGTGTATAGCAGCGAGTACCTGATCCGATACAGCCTTGCTGATTATTCCCGTGCGGTCGCAGGTGATCGCGACGCTCAGGGAAGCGCTGGCAGCTTGGGCGTAGCTTCTGCTGGCAATCCGCTGGGACTGATCAAGACGCGGCCGCTTTTGCTCTCCACGAGGCGAGATTGTCTCGTTGAGTGCCCGCTTGGCCGTGACCTGATCCTTCCCCTCGGATTGTTGTGTCGAGCTGGCTTGGGTGGCCGGTCTGCACTCCCCGCCGGTCTGCGGTTGGCTAGGCTTTGGACGGTTTGCACCGGCCTCGGCCTGCGAACGCTTCCCAGCGGAGAAGTTGACACGGCCGCTGGTCGGTTTACCCGACCCGGCGGCTGCAGCGGCTGGCTTCTGGCGAGAGGCTTTGATCTCCCGCCTGCGTGCTTGTCGTCGTTCTTGACGGCGCTCCTTCCTCGTCGACCTATCTCTACCTTTACCCTGCTCCTTATGAGCTGGTGGACCTGAGGGGTCAGTGCAGGGGCTAAGGGTTTTTTGAGTGCGTTTACCCTTGCCCTTGCGTTTTTGCACCTGCCAGGCTCGAGCGAACTCGTCCTCGGTGCAGATGGGAGGTGGCTTGAGATGCCACGTGGGGAGGAGGTGCGTGTGTAGTGTGGCTTGGACCGGCTGTGGTATTAATCGTCGCCGTGGTCCTCACATGTGTGGAAGAAGGGTCGGTACTGGTCCCAGGCAGCGCCGACTTCCTTTGCTTGTTTTGGGACTGAGGTTTGGTCTTAGCCGCGGTTGTCGCCACAGCCAGACCAGCGCCCGCGCTGGCGCCTGCAGCGTTAGCTGCAAGACCTCCAGGGGCAAGCGGGGTGCTGAGGGCACCTCGCTTAGGAGTTTCATCAGCTTTCGCCGACTTCACTCCGGTGTTGTTGATGTTTGATGGCCTAAATGTATCCATAATGTCGATGAAATATAAATTCGTCTCTCTGGCTTCCCACCCTCCATGGAGCCCGCAACTGGGAACGTCTCGCTGTCAAAAAGCTCGAACGTTAGGAGTACCAAAGAGATATAGGGGCGCAAGGCTGGTTTACAGTGCGACATCGGGTGCTTGATCGGGCTGGCGTAGGGGGTCGAAAGGCGGGGGACCCCCCACAGCGCATACGTCCTCGTCGTGTCCCCTGGAAACTGCCCAGTTCTGACCACCGTAACGGAGTGGCAGACTGGGTAGGCCAAAGTGCGCTGTGCATCGTAGAACACCTCTCTCTGCTTGTTGTCTACGAAACGTTTGCGACCATCATGTCGACACCCAGACGGGACGCCTCCGGGCGTTTCCTGAAGAAAAAGGGCCCTTTTCAGGGCCAACCCGGCGCTCAGACGCCCGAGACTAGCCGCGCGCCTTCTGCGGCCAGCTCAGTAGAGAGGAGTGAGTCGTTTGGGTCTCTGTTGGACTCAGACGACTCACTGTTTGTGTCGGACGTCGAGGACTCCCGGCCGCGAAAGCGAGCCCACCAGAGCGGTGGGTCCGGGGGCTCCTCGGCCTCCACGTCGACGGGGCTGCCGAAGGCGAAGAAGCCGACGGTCGCACCAGCGACCCATACCGTTGGGCTGGCTGACGCCCAACGGAAGGTGGACCTTGCCCGGCGCACTCAGCTCCAGGAGGAGCTGGAGGAGCGCGTCGCGGCAAAGGAAAAGCGGGCCCAGTCCGCCCGAGCGAGGTCCGGGTACGGCGCGTCCCGCGTGCTGTACGCGGACCACTCACTGGCGGAGCTGGAAAGGATGGCGGAGGAGGACGAGGAGGGGATCGTGGAGGTCGCCTCCAAGTCCTCCAACTTGAAGGGCACATTCCAGAAGGCCCTCAAGTGCCGGGCCGCGAGCCTGCGCGGGGTCGTCGCTGAGCTCCTTCAGCGAACGGCCACCGACGAGACGCGGCAACTGCAGGCGAAGGTTGATCGCCTGCAGTCGGAGGTCAGCCAGCTGCACCAGAAGCTGGCTGAAGCCACGGCCCGGCCACAACAGGCCACGACGAGCCCTGCCGCAGAGGCCCCCGCCTCCAGCCGCAACCTTGAGGACGTCATCCGCAAGGTTGTGATGGAGGAGCGGGCCTTCACGCGAGCCTGCCTGGCGGGGATCGAGGACCGGCTCCTTCCGGAGACGCGCCTCCGACCGCCGCTTGCGGCGGACAAGAGGCGGGACCGGGTGGAGCCGGTGCCTCCTACCCCACAGGCCGAGGGCACCCTTGCGGAGGTCCCCCAGCAGGAGGGGGACGCCCTTCTCCCTGCGACCACACCGTCCAATGAGTGGACGGAGGTGAAGCGCAGGGGGAAGGGTAAGGGGAAGAAGTCGGCAGCGGCCGTTCCCGCCGCTGCCACTTCTGTCGCCACTGCCAGCCGGTCGCAGGCGACCGGCAAAGGCAAGGCGAAGCCGAAGGGGAAGGCAAAGGCGCGGCTGGTCCCCCCTAAATCCGCAGCAGTCGTGGTGACTCTCACCGCGGAGGCTGCGGGGCGAGGGGAGACCTATATGTCCGTGCTGGTGCGGGCACGCGCCAATGCCAACCCTGCCCAACTGGGCATCGGTACAGTGACTTGTCGGCGGACCCAAGCCGGGGCTCGTATCTTCGAGTTCCCGGGAGCCGAGGGGGGTGCCCGCGCGGACCTCTTTGCAGCCAAGCTGCAGGAGGTCATCGCGGACACCGCCAAGGTGGTCCGGCCGGTAAAGTCGGCGGTCTTGGAGGTGGCGGAGTTGGACGACTCCGTCACCAAGGAGGAGGTGGTGGCTGCGGTGGCGGCGATTGGGGGCTGTGACGTCGCCGCGGTGCAGGGCCGGAACATCCGGCCCGGCCGCGGCGGCTTGGGCGCGATTCGCCTACAGTGCCCAATCGTCGCTGCCAAAGCCGTTCTTGCTGGGGGCCGGCTTTCAGTCGGCTTCAGCTCAGGTGCGGTCCGGGCTCTCGCCAACCAGCCATTGCGGTGTTTCCGGTGCTTCGGCACCGGACACACGCGGCCGCTGTGTCCATCTCCGGTCGACAGATCGGACACGTGCCTGCGCTGCGGCAAGGACGGCCACAAAGCCGCCTCCTGCGGGGCCGCCACACCGCGCTGCGCGGTGTGTGCCGCCAGTGGCAGCCCAGCTGACCACGTCATGAGGGGGCGGAAATGTCTTCCTCCCCCCAAGCGGGGCAAAGCTGTCGCTGCCGCTGGCGCCGCCGCTCCTGCGGCGGCTGCGAAGAGCGGTGCGATATCCGACTGATTCCGGTCGGATGTCGCATCGCGCCGGCGTCGCGGTCCTCCACGGACTCCCCTACCCTCTCGCTCTTAGAGAGGGGAACGGGATACGTGGCCGCCGCGCCGCCGGTAGGTCTTGAGGATCTTCCTCAAGGTGGCGACGGGCGGGCGTTAGGCGCGGGGGCGCCTACGCCCGCATTACACCCGTCACCGCCTCTGCCGGGCAATCGTCGGCGGGGACTGGACGAAAAGGCTCTGCCGGTTTCCCAGTCCCCTCCATTCAGGACGAAGCGGGAACAACGCTGGTGGTTTTTAGTGGGTATACCGGGTCAGACCGGGGAGTCCCACATACCCCCCCCCATCCCCCGATGGGAGGGTATGCGTAATGCATTTTCCCCAGCGTGAAAAAAAAAAAAAAAAAAAAAAAAAAAAAAAAAAAGGGGGTCGAAAGGCCCACCTCCCACGAACTGATCAACCCTCACTTACACCGTCAGCATGACCTTTACCTACCGCTTCAGCCGCCCGAAGACGACGTCAGCGGACCTCACGCACCTCGCCTGTGGCCCTCTGACGGGACACTGTGGCCAATTTCCCTACCCCCGGCTACTGGGTAGGGCCACCGTTTCGCCTGAAATCCAGACCAAAGGGGGCGTGTTGCCTCACGGACGCATAACCGCCAGCGCCGATCGGCTCAACCCCCCAGGACTCCTTCATCCCTGCTTACGGCGCTCGACTGCGCAGGTCCTAGCGCAGGTGATTGCAAATTACTACCCGTCGTCAGCTGATTTGGTGACTAACGAGCCCGCGGCCCTCCAATCACGGGAGGGTCGCAGTAAGTGAAGACAGTGGAGCACCCGCCACTGTGCCAGGACGCCCGGTGGTTTTAGTTGCGTCTATTTCATAGGGAACTAGACCGATAACAGGGTGGCAACCGCGAGAAGGTACACCACCGGACTTGCCTTGAGGATCTACATGACCGATGCACTCTCCCTCAAGACCAACGCCACCCCACCATCTCTGAAGGAGATGGCGAGGTAGGCCTGCATCTATACTACCAAGCAAGATAAAGCAAGCATGTCGTTGTGCAACCGCGAAAGCATAAATACAGACCCCCCCCTTAAACGTCATAAACTAAAATAATGCTTAAATGTTAACTATTAAGTAAGCGTTCATTTCTGAGTCTTCTACTGCTTTCCTTCTTTGCACACGTAGTTTTACTTAGATAAGGCACTTTTATTTTGTTGTGTTTGCAGACAGTTTTTTAATGGGAGTTTTCAACCTCGTGCGGGATTTCGGTTTTGATGTATGGCAACATTAAAAGTTTTTTTTCACTTATCTGTCAAATCAAGTGCGAGGAGAATCCTATTTAAATTGAAGGCTGGCCGTTCTGATCACTTCAAAAAGAAAACCTCTTGCTTGTGTCACTGTGCGCATTGAGAAATAGTGGAGGTGTACCTAGTATTTTTGAAAATAATATACAATCAAATAGTGTGAAACAAGATGTCTGAAAAGCATTTACAAACCGGTACGCGCTGCTGTTTATTAAAAGTGTGCATAATGTCTATTATTTTAAGCCGAAATACTGAATTAACCACTTCTGTTTTTTTTATCAGGTGATGCTCTCCCTGCCTATGGTGGCAAACTTCGCGTGTTCGCGATGAGATTCTGCCCTTATGCAGAGAGGACTGTACTTGTATTAAATGCAAAGAATTTGCAATACGATACAGTATTCGTCAATTTGGATCAAAAACCCGAGTGGATTTTCAACTTCAGCCCTAAAGGTAAGTTTTTTGTGTATAATTTTAGTTCTAGAATCGTAAGGTATAATAATAAAAAGTTTTGTTGGTATCTACTCATTATGCCAATAACCTGTTAAAAACCTGCTACAGCTTGGTTGATCATTTTAAGATGAGTTGCACAGTAAATTTTATCAAGTTAATAATTTAATACTTCTATTAGCACTACTTTCTCTAGTGCTAACATAATACACGTAGCGCGAGGACCCCGGGGTCCTCTCGGGGATAGAGTGATAGATATTTTATTGTTAGTTAATTGCCTCAACTTATGATGTCAGCCAAGTATGCAAGCTTTAGTTGAAACTAAAATTGACAGCTCTTACTAGAAAGACAGACTTTAAAGTAAATTAATTGATTTTGTTGTTATTTGTCTAATAAATTTGGTGACTAAATTAGAATTATATTAAAGTGAGTATGCTTTTGTTTTTAAACATTTACTTGAATGAAAATGGCATGTGGTGAGGTCAGTCAGCCACAAATTACCCCTATGGTGCCCTACATTATCTTGGTAATCGGTAGCTATTACTTGTTTTATTCATGTTTAAAAAGTTATAAACTGTTATTATTATTTTTTTCACATTCTAGGCACTGTACCGGCTCTGGAGTATGAAGAGGGTAAGGGCATATTTGACAGCAACATCATAAACTTTTACCTGGATGATAAGTACCCCGAAGTGCCCCTACAATCCACTGACCCACTGCGCAGGGCTGAAGACAAAATTATAGTTGAACTGTTTGGTGGGGTAAGCATTCTAATTGTTCTTTTTATAAGATTCTTGTTAGAATCCTGGAGCTATACTTCAAATCCTTATTTATGGGCTTTTCTGAAGTTAAGTTCTGAAGTCATGCTTACTGCTTTCTAAATAAAATTGTAATGTGGTAAGCATGAATTAGGATAATTTCTTCAATAGTCATATTACTATAACCAAAGAATAAATATGAGGGTTTAACATATTGCCTATATGAAAGCTGTCAAGCTGCCATTTTTATTTGATGATTGAAACATCCGCCCTTAGCCATTTAGAAACAGGCACCCGAATAAAAAGTAAAAACTTGTCTTATATTTGGAAAACTCATTTTCAGGCTCAATCAGCTTTTTACACTGCTGCTTATAATGCTCAAGCTCTGCAGCCATCAATGGTAGAGAACTATCACAAGGGCCTTGAAGATCTGCAGGCACGACTGAAGGAACGTGGCACCAAGTTCTTACACGGAGACAGTCCCGGATTAGTGGACTATACTTTGTTCCCATTCTTGGAGCGCTTTGAAGCCTTGCCCCTTATTGGAAAACCTGAATTTGAACTGACCAAGACAAAATATGAATTATTGGTAAGCATAACTAAGTTAAAATGCAGTAAAAACACTGATCTAGTTAATTTTAATAGAATATTTTTTTATTTTAATATTAAATACTTTTTTTTTTAATTAAACAACAATTTAAATAATTAATGAGGAAACCAGAACATTTTGTTTTAAATTTCAGTATTTTTTGTAATTAAACAACAAACATACATACATAACGTCACGCCTGTATTCCCCGAAGGGCAAGGCAGAGGTGTACCTGGTAGTACACCCACATTTCGCCAGTTATGTTTAAGTCCCATGTAATATGGGGCGAGCCTATTGCCATCAATTGGGCACAAATCCAGACTCCGGGCTGCTACAGAAAAATCCCAGATGGAAAAACTCAATAACACATTGCCGACCCGGGGATCGAACCCGGGACCTGATGCTCAGAAGTAGCGCTTGCGACCGCTAGACCAACGAGGCAGTCAATAATCAACAAATTAAAATATTAATGAGGAAACCTGAACTTAAAAATTAAAAGTCTGAGTTTCTTCCAGTGTTTCTTTGCAGAGTAGGCAGATAGTGGATAAAACACCAACCTTATTAGTATAAAAAATATGTGTTGCTTGTTTGACATGTAAAAATATTTGTTAAATATTTTTTTCAAGTCAAGTATCCAACCTAGCTTGAGCAAGCGCGACGTTGAATGCTCGTGGCTTCTCTGTGCGTTTAGCTAGTATTTTTATTTTATAATTAACTAGCAGACGTCACGCGGTTTCACCCGCGTAGTTCCCGGTCCCGTGGGAATACAGGGATAAAAAGTAGCCTATGTCACCCGGGGATAGTGTAGAATGAAGAATTTTTCAAATCGGTCCAGTAGTTTCGGAGCCTATTCAATGCAAACAAACAAACAATCAAACCTTTCCTCTTTATAATATTAGTACCTATAGATAAATAACGCGTATCAGTATAATATGATGCAGTCTCATGCCCAAAGATCGTCTTTCGTGTCGTAGGTATTTTATTGAAAATCGAAACAATCAATTTAAAAAATATACAATGTGTGTACTGTGAACACATGTTTATAATACCAATTTATAAAAAATATTATTATATTAAATTTAAATTATTTGTTACCAGGTGACCTACATTGAAGCAATGAAAGTAGTGCCAGCTGTCAAGTTGTACTACTTGTCTCCGGAGACTCACGCCAAGTTTATAGAGTCGCGCAACAAGGGTGACGCAAACTACAACATGCTGGACACCAGCGCCGTATGCTGCATGCGCCCAAGGAAGAAGAAGGAATAAGCCATGACTGATCGAACAACCAGTATATTATTATTATTTTCCACTATTATATGTATGTTAATCGCATATTATTTACACTAGTACATTAATAAAATGAAGTACAACTTTATTTATATTTTGTTTTTGTTGGACGTGATTCCTCTTCAAACACCAATACATACGGGTGGCAGGAATGTACAGGGTGATTTTACAGAATAGCACTACAGATCAAAATATAAATCACGGTCATCGTCAGAAAGGGGGTTATTGGCCACAGCTTTTTACTAAATGCATAAAGGTACTTTTATTCCATTTCTTTTTTTACTTTTTGTCTGTCTGTCTGTTAGGGCTAATCTCCTAAACGACTGGACCGATTTTGACGGGACGTTCACGGGTAGATGGCTTATAAAAAGTGATTCGGGCCACTATGAGTTTAGAAAAATAATTCATTGTCACGCGAAGTCTCGGGAAACAGCTATATAAAAAGTACAGTATGTTAATCCAAAACAACAAATTATGCACCAGAGGTATAAGTCAATAACGGCCATGTGCCCCGCCACAGCCCCACCCGTTTAGTTTACCAATTGATAAGATAATAAGCTACCTACTTATATCTTATCAATTTAATAGTGGGTATGTTTTTGGTAAAAAGGCCACTTGTAAATTGTGGTTTGCTAACCGAAGTATGAGTTCATTAACTCTAAAAGTGGCACCAAATTTCTATAGTAATAATCTATCACTGTTATTATTCGGGAAATTATTCTGTGACGCTAAGCGCAGTAAGCGAAGTTAGATTTTGTGCTATATACATGGTTACCGGGGACTTGGTGTGTTGTATAATCAGATACATATCTACGTACATAAATAAATAAGTAATGTTGTTAATACATAACGAAAAGTACTCGGTAACGCGAGATGACAAATCATTTGTTTGGTCCATAAACTATGTCTTATTAGGAAATAATAAATTTCAAAGATCTTCTCTACCAAAATCAGCGCCTATTAGCTGATTGTTAAAAACGCAACGCAAATTTACTATCAATTTTAGTCTTCACTTTTCAAACTCAGCTTGTAATTGACATTTTTGTGCTTTAGCCTTTTTTGTGTTGTTGTTTTTTTACCGCCACATAGATGACAAAACAAAATGTGTCCAGCACGCCACGCGTCACAACTACAAGACGAATTTAAAGCATAACTTTCACACAACGCCATCTAGCCCCAAACTGAGCAGAGCTGTGTTATGTATACTAAACAACTGATGAACATACTTATACCCAGATAGAACAAAATAATGCTCGTGCTCATCACAAGCTTTTGTCTTGGGTGGGAATCAGAGCAGCGGTGGCCCAGTGGTGGCGGCCCCGACTTACGAACAGTAAGTCGTGGGTTCGAACTCAGGCAGGCGCATTACTTTGTGTATTTTAATTCATCACCACTGCTCTCAAAAACGGAACGGGGAAGGAAAACATCGAAGACATGTGACATCTACCAATTCGCACTGGACCCGCGTGGTAGATTATACCCCATACGCAAAATACGCGCTTTAACGGGGAGTTGCGGATACCAGTTTAATCTTTTTTTTTGGGTGAGAATCGAACCGGCGACCGCCGTCATATGAGTATGACGCCATGATAAGAAACTTCCCGTGTAAATGGCGCTTCATCTATATTAGAGAGAGGTTGCACAACTTTTCAGGATTCATGAGGAGGATTAATTTAAAACGAGATATTTATAAAATAAAATTTATATATTTCACAAATGTTAACACAACCTCCAATTATGTTTGTGTACCTATCACTGATGTGTTCATACTGTCATACGATGCACTTAGTTTCCCATCACTTTCAAATGCGTGTTTTAGCCTAACTTACGACAATATCGTACCACTACGCCGTGGCCTAGTAAATAACATTTATGCTTGAGATTCAACTATTTAACGAGTACCTATATAACATACCGAAAAATACTACATTATAGTGAATATAATAAATACTTTCAAATATTATTTTTGATTTTATGTACACGACATTCATGAATAGCGTTGAAATATAAATTCGAGTATTTGTTATATAAAGAATGAATAATAAATAGTCAAATAAATTATCACATGTGTTCATGGTTGGATAACTCGTACATACGAAGAGCTTACATTTAGTTTTAGTGAGGAAGCACCATACTAGCTAGGGCACCTAAATAAAATCTCTGACACAATGCGCCCTATAGATTGTAGAAGCAATCTATGTAGGAAATATTATTTTTTAGCACAATGACGTCATGTATTATGGTCAAAGATCGGAATAGGTAAAACATATTCATCTAAACTTCGTGGAAATAATTACAGACGCCACATTCATTGCAAAAGCACATCAAGCTACCCCAAACTGTAAAATTGTCTGAATTGAACGTGAACCTTATTCTGTAGGCTGTAAAGTTGAAAAACCGGCCAAGAGCGTGTCGGGCCACGCTCAGTGTAGGGTTCCGTAGTTTACCGTCCGTCACAATAAGTGTTCAAAATGCTTGCATATACGATTATACTACAAACTTAGTCCAGAAGAAGAAAATAATTTTCCGGACGGAAGGACAGACAGACATGGCGAAACTATAAGGGTTCCTAGTAAGTTGACTTCGGAACCCTAAAAACTATCAAAGAAATTTGATATACCTATTGGGGTAGCTGATGTGCTGGCCTCTGTACCAGAGTGGATAAAACCTCTTCTTTCATGCTGGAATGAAAGAATCACGAATATGTTTTGGTGTTTGAATAGGTACTATAGCAAAATTTATGTTTTTTTAGGAGAATATCTAATACAAATAGAATACATCTTTTTCTGTATAAAATTAAAATGTTTTCTTCTATGTTCCCGCGAATAAAAGTAAGTAATGCGGTCTTACGATTATGTAGGTAAATTAAACCAATAATTGGTTACCAACTTGTAGGTTTTCAACATCCAATAAATTCAGAGATTAAAGTATTTCTTGTTAGTAGTAGTATTCCCCTATTTCCTGATTTTACAAAAGGTTCTATCCACTTTATGTTACGTCTTTCTTACTCGAAGTTAATTAAAAATGCAATACTTGTTCCTATCTCTGGATATGGTGCAAAAAATAACAGTACCTATGCATAAAATTGTATAAATCAGAGCTATCATTGTATTGTACGTAACTCTCAATGTAGGCACAGATAGTGATCGATTTATAGATAAGTTTTAAAGTACATACTTCGTAAGTAAGCTACATTGAGAAAAGATAACAAACAAAAATGTCATAACGAGTTTTATATTGCACTAATTTGTACTATCCTAAGCTAAAACAATTACTAAATAATACTAATTAAGTACTTTTTTTTAACGGTAAATCTAAATTGAATGTGCATTTTTACATTTTGGTGCTGAGAAAACGTGGTAAGAAATATCTGCTCCAATTATTGTTCGAGCTGGTTATATGACTCAACGGTATGTTGAAGGACAATGTATTTTGACCAAGTAAATCAGAGTAAGAACAAAACATTACCAGCTTTTGATTTTCATTGACACCTGCTAATAACCAACCGCATTGTCAATATATATCGCCTTGATTATTTCATGCTTAGAGATAGGACGATCGGGCGCCAATATACCTAAACTTCTTGTCACGAAAGAAGAATATGGACAATCCTTTCTGAATAAAGAAGTAAACCCGGGTTCCCGAGATTGAAAAAAATTGTGAATACAACGACTACATTAAAAGTTGCATTACAATTAGCGTTTTTAATCTAAAAAAATACAATGCGAGTTACAAGGAAAATACGAGAAAGTATGTTAAGATTATAATAATAATAATCATTTATCAATAATAATTATCATTATTAGTCAATGAATATATTTCATTTTTATTTAAACGATTCCGGGATCCCGGATTCTGAAAGGCATGTCCGTATTATCCTTTCGTGGGAATAAAAGTGAAATTTAGGTATATTAGCGCCCGATATATGACATTACTTAGTTCATAAATTTGCATTACCAAGAACACAGTCAGGTTCTAACTCTGATCTTCATTTTGTAGCACATTCAAATAATACACATTACGTTTCAATAAATAAAAAGGACATTAGACGTAGGTAATATCATTGGGAATGTATTATATCGATCGTTCTCTGACTTATAAATACAGTAACATCAAAAGGCGTCTAAAATATGTAATAGGTAGAGTATTCTATGTCATGCACCTGGTTAAAGCATTACCTTACTTTTATTAACACTAAAAATGATTATGGCATAATTAAATGAATTGGTTTTTATTGTAAGCAGTATTAGGAAATGTGGATAGAGATGAGTCGACTCATATTGATTGTAACTATTGTGTCTAATTTGTGGACAGTGAAAGTGTTAATATTCTAAACTACTTCCTGGTTTTAATGTGTAGGTAACAATAACGACTATTTGTATGTTTCTTCTGTACCGTAAAATGGGGTCTCATAGGGACTCAAAGGTGAATTGAAACAAAACTTTTTGGTGGATTTTCACGTAAGTTAAAAGTTGTTATTACATACGAGGACTCTAATGCCTTTAAATACATACATACATACATAACGTCACGCCTGTAATCCCCGAAGGGCTAGGCAGAGGTGTACCTGTTAGTACACCCACATCTCGCCAGGTATGTTTAAGTCCCATGTAATAGGGGGCGAGCCTATTTATTGCCTTTAAATAATTAAGATAAATAGTTTCGACACCTTGTTAGTATGAAATAATATTAAACTAGCGTGAATTTCTTCCTTAAAGTTTTATTTCTATTCATCCTTGAACTATTATATAGCTATTCACCCCATTTTACCAATACCTACAAAATTGTATTGCCTATTTGATTGAAAGATAGCAATAAAGAACTTCACGCACCTGCATACTCCGTATGGGATGATTTCAAAAGTACTATGCGTTTCAAATGAGAATAGGAACGTCACTGACCTCTGTCAGATGTCACTTGAAAAGTACAGTCCACAAGACTACCGTAAAACGGGGTGGATAGAAACTCAAGGGTGAATAGAAACAAAACTTTGAGGAGGATTTTTACGCTAGTTTAATATTGTTTGATACTAACAAGGTGTCGAAACTATTTATCTCAATTGTTTATAAGCATTACAGTCCTCGTATGTAACAAACAACTTTTAACTTAGGTGAATATCGTCCTCAAAGTTTTGTTTCTATTCACCCTTCAGTTTCTATCTACCCCGTTTAACCCGGTAATTCAATTAAGACGTTTTTTCATTTTGAATAACTGCGACTTGGTAAAACAAAAAACTAACAATAATTGATTACGCGAATAAGGTTTCGCGTTTCGGTTCAAGTGACATTTGACAGATAGAGGTCATTGACGTTCCTAATCTCATTTGAAACGCATAGTACAGACGCCAGCACATCAAGTTACCCCAATGTGTCAAATATTCCTAATTGAATATGAACCTTATTCTATTTGACATAAAGTTGAAAAACGATCAAAGAAATTTGACACATTAGGGTAACTTGATTTGCTGGCGTCTGTACTTATCACTCAATGATTGTAACATGCCGAGTTTACCTCACTTGTTAAGAAAAAGTTAATATCATTTTGTTAGTGGAAGCACGTTGAACGAAAACTCTGGATCATTGTGACTAATTCGTCGCCACTATTCTGGGAACATGATTTGCGTTATTTTACGTAAACAACTGAAAGCAGGCGCCTACGTCATGTTTCACGTTTAGCGTCGCTCAGTAGAATACTACATTGCATGTTAACATACAGTCGGTCAGTATTACTTTCATATTTGTTTGACCTTTACCGAAACCTATGTGTCAAGATCGACGCGGCTACGATGACTGGACCAAACAAAACAGTTAAAGACACAAATCGAGTACTTGTATTAGTTTTGTATGAAAATGTTGTCGTCCACTGCTACCCACGGCCATGCTATTTACGCATGCGCGGCTTGCAGACAAATGAACCGAAGGAATGGACGGTCGCTTTTAGAGCTAGCGCACACATAGGTACAACTTTTTCATCGACTAAACTGTTTAGTCGAGTCGTGTACTTCTCGTGAATTCCACATTACTAAACTGTTTAGTCGATGGATGTGCAATCGATTTCAACAGTCTTCTGCAGGCATCGCACGAGTCGAGATGCTAAGTACAATGCCATTTACTAAAGCTGCTACTTGCTTTATTTTTTTTGATAATGAGTTAGTCGATGTTATGCGCACTTCAATGTATTACAGTACAAAATGAGCGCGTGATCGATAGTTGTATAACTTTTAAATCAAAACCAGATCGATAAAGCCTTTTGATTTTTTATCGATCAACTAACGAGTTGCCAGTATGCGCACGTTCATATACTGCTATAAACTTATGAAACACAACAAAATAGTTGTTCAACTAAAAGTTGTATGTATGCGCTAGCCCTTACTGTTTTGTGAAAATACATGCAACATTGTTTAACCAATCAGACCGAGTTAGCAGAATGTTCTATATTTTAATTGATCTCTCTATTGTTATAATAGCCTTCAAAAAACGCAACCTTGTCTAGGTAATATCGCTAAAGCTGTTCCCGATTAATTTCTTCCTTGACTTGTTCAGCGCTAAGTTTTCTTCTTGAATATGTTCTGCAAGTTCATATTAGACTTGGACTGTTGGAACATCTGCGTGACTCTCCTGCCGACCTCCTGCGCGGCCTGCAGGTTGGAGTTGGCGCGCGGCGCGGGCTCGCGCACGATGTCCGTACTGCTGCCGGGGCCCGCTACGTTGTGGATTAGGGCTTCTATCGCTGCCTTATATTGAGATAGAGTTGGAGTTTGCACACCTTCTTCTAATTTTCTGTTAATAGGAAAATTAATTTTGTTAGGACACACTAGAAATTATCCTAGAAATATTTTTTAATGTATAAGTTGGAACGGCCAATGTTATAGTCTAAGATTCCGTTATAGAACGACCTTCACCGAGCTGGTTAATGGAAGAAACCAATTTTATATTAAATTTAATACGTCAGTAAATATATTTTCTACAAGGAGTTTTAGAAAAAGTTTGGCTTAGTTTAACTTCTCTGTCACTCCTGTGTCTCTTTCAAGAACCTGATACCTACGTCACGATACGTCATTAGCTTAAGGGTAGCGAGATAGCGAGCCGCGACACACCACGCATAGTAGGGATACCGCTGTAGGGTAGCGTACCTGAGTGCGGGCAGTAGCGCGGGATGGTGCCGGCAGTGGTGCACGGCGAGCTGCAGGCCCGGCGTCAGCGCCGCCAGGAGCTCGCGAGACAGCGAGCCGCGACACACCACGCATAGTAGGGATACCGCTGTAGGGTAGCGTACCTGAGTGCGGGCAGTAGCGCGGGATGGTGCCGGCAGTGGTGCACGGCGAGCTGCAGGCCCGGCGTCAGCGCCGCCAGGAGCTCGCGAGACAGCGAGCCGCGACACACCACGCATAGTAGGGATACCGCTGTAGGGTAGCGTACCTGAGTGCGGGCAGTAGCGCGGGATGGTGCCGGCAGTGGTGCACGGCGAGCTGCAGGCCCGGCGTCAGCGCCGCCAGGAGCTCGCGAGACAGCGAGCCGCGACACACCACGCATAGTAGGGATACCGCTGTAGGGTAGCGTACCTGAGTGCGGGCAGTAGCGCGGGATGGTGCCGGCAGTGGTGCACGGCGAGCTGCAGGCCCGGCGTCAGCGCCGCCAGGAGCTCGCGAGACAGCGAGCCGCGACACACCACGCATAGTAGGGATACCGCTGTAGGGTAGCGTACCTGAGTGCGGGCAGTAGCGCGGGATGGTGCCGGCAGTGGTGCACGGCGAGCTGCAGGCCCGGCGTCAGCGCCGCCAGGAGCTCGCGAGACAGCGAGCCGCGACACACCACGCATAGTAGGGATACCGCTGTAGGGTAGCGTACCTGAGTGCGGGCAGTAGCGCGGGATGGTGCCGGCAGTGGTGCACGGCGAGCTGCAGGCCCGGCGTCAGCGCCGCCAGGAGCTCGCGAGACAGCGAGCCGCGACACACCACGCATAGTAGGGATACCGCTGTAGGGAACAACATACCATATATTGCACTGAAATATTTTGTACAGAGTTCAACAACAGACATGGACATTGTGCCGGGTAGCACACACAATATCTACATTTCTTCACCGCATTGCCGCTTTAAGTTTTATGTAGATTTTGAAAGCATGATTGGGTCTGGGCAAATATCAGTTATCCAGTACGTCATATTAATCCATTGCGTAAACTCTGAAAGTGGAGTGAGGTGATCCCTAACCTCGAAGTAAGCACAGGATGTTGAATCACTTATTACATAGGTACAGACGCCAGCACATCAAGATACCCCATACTATATCTTTTTCCCAATTGATCATGAACCGTATTTAGTTTGTGATAAAGTTCAAAAACTCAAAGAAATTTGACACATTGAGGTAGCTTGATGTGCTGGCGTCTGTATATACATAAACTCCATATTTAATGTCAAGTTTTAAATTACCAATCCACCTTGAGTGAGCGTGGTGATCTATGCTGGGCCTTCTCTGTATGAGAAGAGATCTTTACCCTGCAGTGAGACAGTAACAGGCTGGTATAATTTATTAACCTATTCTTTTCCACCTCAACCAAGTTTGCTAGTGCCACGTACCTTTCTCGGAAACCGCATGATTATCAACGGTAGGTAGCACAAGCAGCGCCAACGCCTCAGCGGTCCGCGCCGCTTCCTTCACAGTAAGCGCTTGGTTCCTGCCCAGCATGTCCTCAACGGGCGCCCAGCACTGCGCCTCACAGTCAAGTCCGCGGATCAGACAAGTTCGCGTTACGCTGCCCCATGAAGATATTGCTTCTTCGCGGACAGACCTTTCATAATAGAATAGAACATTTATTCCTTTACTAAAGTATAAAACACAATTTTCAGATCCAGCGCAACAGTTAAGTTAATAGCTAACACCATCTAGATTATAAATAAATTAAAAACCGTCCTTTTGAAAACGCCCACTGAATCACTTCATGCAATCACATGAGATATTTTATAATTAACAAAAATATTACAGGGTCTCCATGACATGGAACCTACTAGAAAATAGAAAATAAATATCTGCCGATTCATACAAACTGTTGAATACCTTCTCCACCAAACAGCTTAGTTTGTTTCGTGATTTCAGTGTTAAATTCCAACAGTGCAGCGAATATTCAATCTACCTTTAACTTAATTAAAAGCAACCAAGACGGTTTTGTATTTGTAGTATTGTCTTAAGATGTTAACACGTTTATTGACGGCCTGTTTCAATTTTGTAAGACTGTTCATACTTTATGGTAAGCATAAGGTCAGGCAAACATTTATCAGATTTTTCCTTCAAGCATTTATAAATCGCAGCCCGGTGTCTAAATCAGTGCCGGTTGATGGCAATGGACTTGCTTCCTAACAATAACACAACCACAACTATCACAACTTTTTCTTTATTCTTCGTCGAATACAGGAGTGTGAGTGATATCGTCATTCTCATAATTTTTGGTGAGTTACTGATAAGCTTCAAAGTATAAGTATCGCGATTATAATTTAATAAAACTTACACATTTTCATCATGCAGCAGCGCCATGACGGCGGGTAACATTTGACGCTCGATACATTTCTCACTCAGCTCCGTCGCATTCAGTAGCTCAGTGATTAAGTTCGCGATATACATGCGAATTGTACTGCCGCTTGATGTTTCACAACTGCTTGCCGCGACTGTTAACAGTAAACAAATGTCAATACATGCTTAACCTTGTCCCAGGGTGAATTTTCGAGCGTTTCAACCGTCGTCATTACCTTCCCCTAAATGTTAAGGGAAAAGAATGTATTTTATGGAATATTTTAGCCATTTCCAGATTCTGGTTCTTAAACAGATTCATTGCTGAAATATTGCATTAAATTTATGTCTGTTTCATTAACATTTAGGGAAAGGTAATGACGGCGGTTAAACGCTCAAAAATTCACCCCCCAACTAGGTCGGCTGGGGTCACCTGAATGATGATCTGATATTTTACATGAAACGACTGGTTATCGACCTCCAAAAACCAGAGGCTGGGTAACACGATACCCATTGGTCAAACTTGTTGCTAGACTTTTGCGGTTGCGGGATTCTCGAAGCGTCATTTTTAAATCATTGTCAGTCAAAGTTCTGCTAATAACGTGCTTTCCCAGGCACTGAGGTGTCTTGTGATGTAATGAATGGTCAACCACCCGAAAACAGTTTTCGGAAAACGGAACTTGACCTTAGGTCGGCCCATACGGCCGGACTGGCCTATTGATCTAGTAGTTAGTGCCCCAGCCAGACCGCTATGCCGGATAAAATTGTATACTAATAGGAATCGAACCCACGACGGGTTCGATTCCTATTAGTATACAATTTTATATGCAGCATATTTAGTAGGTCTGAGAATCGGCTACCATTTAATTTTCATCATCATTTCAGCCATAGGAAGTCCACCGCTGGACATAGGCCTCCCCTATAGATCTCTAATAAGACCGGTTCGAAGCGACTCGCATCCAGCGCGTTCCCGCGGTCTTAATAAGGTCGTCTGTGCACCTTGTGGGTGGACGTCCTACTCTACGCTGCGCTTGCCGATACGTGGCCGCCACTCGAGAACCTTTCGACCCTAATTTTCATACCCCTAGGTGATAACAGTGGTCCACCACTTTATTTTAATTGACTCTGATGTATGTATTTAGAAAATTTTAAGTATGTTTATCAGCTGTTTAGTACCCATAACACAAAGTCTGCTTAGCTTGGGACTAGATTGCGTTGTGTGAAAGTTGTGGAATATGAATTTATTTATAGACTACAAGTACATCTTCAATAAAACTTTACGGTCGAGAATGCAGACAAAGAAACGTATTGCTAACAGCATAAGAATCAAAATAAAAGAGCCGTTGCAGTCTTCAGTTTAGAATTTCTATTATTAGTTTTCCTTAGCTGATATGTGCATGCTCTTAGCAATTCCGGTGTTAGTTTGTTTGCCTTTAGCATTCTTGTGTAATTATAAAATCTAGCTATGTTCTTGTTTTATTTAAGTTAATTTTACACACACATTTGCTTTTCTAACTCACTTTAAACTTTTGTAGAATGGTCGTCGACAGAAAAGATAACTAAGAATCATGCTGCGTTACGTAACGTTTCGATAATCGAAATCTATTTAGTGAGTCGGACAAGGTGAGGTTAGCATAATTTCACACCAAGTCATCAATAAAGTGCTCTATATGTATAACTCGTGGAATGACATCAGCAACAAACTTTTCTATATTTTCGCAATATCACGCTGCAGAACACTGATTTCGTTAGGTATGTCATAACTCCAAATGACTGGCCAGTGGCCCTGACTTCTATGCCAGAGTTCGGTTCGATTCCCGCCCAAGACAAATATTTGTACATGAGCATTTGTTGTGTCTGGGTGTAATTGGAACGAAGTTCCTTATCGCGCGTTTCGAAAGGGGGCTAGACGGAAAAAATTCTTACGAAAAGTTGTCACGACACTTTTTGCTATAGTTGTCAGCCGTGTGGCGTGCGCGTGTTTCTCTGTTATGTTTGTGTGTGTGTTTGTTGTGTGTGTGCTAGTTGCTGAGGGGGAGGGGAGAGGGAGAGGGGGAGGGAGGAGGGAGAGGGGAAAGGGTGAGGGAAGGGAGGGAGAGAGGGGTAGAATGAGGGGAGAGGTAGGGAGAGGGAGGGGGAGGGGTTGGAGAGGGATCGAAAAGAACTTCGTTCCATCCGGGTGTCCCTTGACACCTCTCAAGATTTTTTTATCTATAATATTGTATGTATTTAGTAAGAAACAGTACGTTTATCAATAGTCTAGTTGACTAAATTTTAGTTTTTATTCCCTCGTCTAGATAACAAGAAAATATTCGAGAAATGTTTTCTTTTTACACGTAATCATAGAATAACGGCGATACATCGAGTCAAAATGTCGCGTGACGTCACTATCATATACAGTTTATACTGAATAATGGCGATACAGGCCCCCTCTCCTCAACTTTAATGCGCTTAATCTCAGCAGTTTTCCATCAATTTGAAAAAAAAATATGTGACGAATATTTTCTTGTAATCTAGATGAGGGACTAAACACTAAAATTTTGTCAAATAGCACATTGTCTGATGACAGTGTCTTTGTTAAAATACATTATAAAACGATAAGAAAGGATTGAAACTTTTTGGCTACGGTTCTTACTACCAACTTGTACTTCTTTTCATCCAATCTTCCATTATCGCTATTCATGGCAACCAGCCTCTCGAACCAAGGCCAGATCATGTAATCACCGTAGCCAGGTAGCTCTCCATCCAAGAACTTGGTACCTCGCTTGGTATTCGACACATTTTTTTTCTTTTTTCACGTTATCAAAAAATAACGGCGAGACAAAATGTCGCATGACGTCACTATCCTATACAGTTTATACTGAATAATGTCGTAACAAGCCCCCTCTCCTCAACTTAAATGCGCTTAATCTAAGTAGTTTTTCATAAATTTGAAAAAGAACAAAAATACTTTTGTATTATTTTTTTATAATATAACAGATGGACTAAAGCCCCGTATTCATGGTAAACATTTGTTTAGCAACAAAGTTGAATCAACGTGTTGCGGAGTTGCTGTCTTCATGTTGCTGGCAACACTGTGTGTTGCAGAGTTGATAACAGCTCTCGCTCGATGTGTTGCGGTGTTTACGCTTATCGCGCGTAAACACCGCAACACGTTGATTCAACTTTGTTGCTCAACAAATGTTTACCATGAATACGGGGCTTTAATTTATATACCGTCAACATGCCTATTGTCTAGTACTCATAGCACAAGCTCTGCTTAGTTTAGGACTAGATAGCATTGCATGAAAGTTGGGGAATAATATTATTAACCTTTTAAGCTCTTGGCTAAATATTAGTTGCCGTGCCCCTAGCGCCGGGCCAAATTTGCTACAAATCAATAAAATAATACCTACAGTAATTAAGGAGAAATAATCGTTGTATCGATTTTTAGTTTTTGTTACATAAATAATATCTCAATTCGATGATGGTTTTAGTTGTACCACACAGTCAGTATTTTGAAAATAAACGAAAAAGTCATACATGTTCTGTGTCGCAGAAATACGACATGCGCGGTAGGGGCACGGAAATGTGTGTCATATTTATGCGACACAAGCGGTTAAAGGGTTAATATTATTTAAAAAATAAAATAACTACAATACTAACATTCTCGTAGATGTTGTAAATAAAAGTCGAGCGATTCTTCTCTATGTTCTGCCACCCATTTCAATGGTATGGAAAATATCTTGACTGGAAGGCCGCGTATGCTGCTGTACATGATCCATCTGAAATAAAATTAAATATGAGACGAGTGAAAGAGAAAGAAATTTGTCGCCCAAAAACTTTTTTCGGGCGACAAATGCCTTTTTTAATGCCTAAAAAAAATATTTGCATGCTTTATTTTAAACAAAACATGTGTGCCATATTTTATTGTAAAATCTCTATATACCATGTTTTAGAGCGAATAAAGCTCAATGTTTTAGAGCTATTACTTTTACTACTAAAAAAACACAAATTAAATGCGCACTATATTAGCAACAATTGAAAAATAGTTGACAAGCTACTTACTTTTGTAAAAACTCGCCATGTTGTGTCTTATCTTCAAGCGCAGGTAATATGGTGACCAAATAAATACCAACTAGAATAGTGGTGTCGACATTTACAGGATGCAGTTTTTCCATCTTTTGTTCCAACTCCGTTATGACGTCATTCAATATTGGTTTCAGTATATATGTAGTGAATGGTACGCCGAAATTGTCCACATAACTATTGACCAGAGATATAAGTACCTCGTAAATCATTGTGTGACTGAGAACTTTAATATTTGTGGCCACTTCTAGAATTTGTTTTAACCTGTAAATAAATTGAAATTAAGTTACAGCTAATCACAGTTTGAACTAAGAATTTAAGTTGTTGTTGTATGTTTTGACTGCATTAAAATATCAAAGTGCCAAATTCTTTTTAATCGACATAATAATTATATTAGACATAATTATCTCCGAAATTTTAATCATGGAAAAAAATTCAGACTGTTGCATGCAAAAGTTTGATACCTACTCGATCAAAATGTACTCATTGACAACTAAACAGCTGATTTTTTTCGCCGTTTTGCTAGCTATGCTCATACTGAAAGTTGTTCGTATTAACGAGTAGAGCATCCAGTGATTTTTTTTTGCCACGATTAAAAAAACACCTTGTACAGGAACCGCGCGGAATAAAAGGGGAAAAAAAAGACAAGTAATACCCACGTGCTAATAAACCAACTTAACTCCGACCATCTGACTTCAGGTTTCTCCTTAATTATATTATTTGCAGCTACTAACATTATCTTCGCGTCAACATTATCAGTGACGTAACACTGTAGTTCCATAAAATACTCCATTTCCTCTAAGGGTACTTCTTGTAAATTAACAGATTGCATATCACAGTTGCTGAGGGTAACATCCCTAACTATTTGTACATTAACTACATAGGCCAGTTTGGCTAACACTAACACTCTCATCACTTCTAAATATAAGAGCACAGACTTCCACTCGTTATCACTGCTCGCTTTCGTTAAATTCGACATTATTCGACAGCACAAGTCCGTTGAGAATTTACCTGAAAATTATATTAATCTTTATATTTACACCCTTATTTAATAAACGCAGAACAAAGTTACTACATACTTCTATGACCTTTCCATACTACTCTCTACTTTATCTCGTGGCCATAAATTACGTCATACTTAAGATGTAACGGGGTGAGGGGGAGGGGGAGCCAAAAAATCATAAACTTTTTGAGACCCAATAAATTAATGGATGGCCCTTAAGTTTGCTCATACTAGTAGTAATTTAACTACAAATATTCAGATAAATTATCAGAGAATTAACAACAACAATTGTAACGTTGTACAGTAAGTACACTGTCTCTAAATTATATGCTAGTAAATTTTAACTAATTACGATTATGGTCAAGTCATCGTAATATAGTTCCAACCCGTACACATCACCTACTGCGCCGGTATACTTTTGTCTCACTCGCTCGCGTGATTAGGAACCTGTTTGTCTCCCACTCCATACGTCTTATGCGCGGACGCAGCCGCGGACTGCGGCCCGCGTTGAGCCGGCATTCAGCAGAATCGTCACTGGAGACGCACGTTCACCAACATTTACTTTTGCGTGACGTCACACGTGTGGTCTCCAAAGACACTTTATTCGCTGGTTCTTTCTTTTCATTTAAACTTTAATTTAAATTAACTTAGTGAACAGTGTTCCCCCCGTATTGGGTAAGTGTTGACAAATTCACGCTTTGCTTTCTCATGTGTCTTGAAGGTCAATGACTTGCAAATAATGTATTTCATCATCTTTTTTCTTACCTCAACTTTTAACTTCATTTCAACCTTAAACGCTAATTATTTGCTCACATCATTATCATTGTGTTCTAAATGTTTTAATCTGTGTAAATTCATTTAATGTATCTTTTCTTGTGAACTCCGATTCTGAAGGTGACCTTTACACACAACCGCCTTAAGCGCACAAGTACATCTGCCTTACGCTTATGCTTACGCTGCTGTGTTCACCGTCAGGAGAGGATAAGCTGGATAGTTAATGATCCACTGGACATGAATTCCAGGGTCCAAAGTTCCGGGTTCATTTGCCCCAAGAAGACCAGAAACCAACACCAAGGACCTTCCACCTCAGCCCTCGGGTCATCCGTCACCCAGGGACTACTCCTGAGCTCCGGCGTCGTCACTACGCGCTAAGCCAAGCCAGGGCAGTACTTATTTGCACCTACTTCCTTAGAACGGGAATGTAAAAGTTGTCGGGCCTTAATACCCACCTACGACCCTTAATAAAAAAAAATATTGAAAGTGTTTAGTGGGTTTTATTAACTTCGTAGTTTTAATAATAACTCACACGCTTCACAATATATGGACCTCGTGAATATCTAAAGTCGATTTGTTATATACGAGTAATTATGCTTGTTTCGACTCCTTTAACAAAAAAAAAATATGTATACTCCACTTACCTGCGATCAAAGCACTTCTCGCAAGAACAGGCACAAATATATTTACAGTGTCCTTCACACATTTTTCGACGGGGTCCTTCAAGAAATTGAACATGAGGCTTTCTAGCTGGCTGTACTTATGATCCGCGACGGGACATATGAGGCAGGCAGACTTGAGTCCTAAGGTCCTGATCTCCAGTTCATTGGACTCGCACATGAGGACCACGAGGCTTAGGAGTAGGGATGTGCATAGCTCGATGGGTACGTAGGGAGCAATGGCCATGCACACCTGACTGGCTAACACTCTTCGTTCTACGGATCTCGATGCCAATAACTCGGCTATTGAGGACAGGACTTCGCCGCTGCCGCCCCACTTTACGACGAGGCAGGTTGCTGGAAGAAAAAAATAAAATTATAGCCACACGGGTCGATTGAAGGTTAAGCAATGCTTGAGGGCGGTCTGTGAATGGATGACTCGTAAAACATGTAAAGTGGCTGTCATTTGTAGAACTTTGACAGCGGTTATACGCAGTAAGTTTAAAAGTCTGGCAAACAGTTTAACCAAGGGGTATTGTACCTTGTTACCCTGTCGCTGGGTTGCAGACATCAGATAGGCAGTCGCTTCATGTAAATCACTGTCATCCGGAAGACCAAATTGGAAGCTGACCTCAACTTAGTTGGGAAAAGGCTAGGTAGATGATGATAGTTAGTTTGCAGTAGCGCCGACGCGCCGCGCCACCAGCGTGTGCGAGATACAACACCCCGCAGGGTCCCCCTTACCTTCACAAATAGCTCGTGTGTCGGGCCGGTCCGGCTTCTTGACGAGTGTGAGCAGCGCGTGCAGCGCGCGGGCCCGGCGCACGCCCCCGGGCGGCAGCAGCCCGGCCGCGCCGCGCCACCAGCGTGTGCGAGATACAACACCCCGCAGGGTCCCCCTTACCTTCACAAATAGCTCGTGTGTCGGGCCGGTCCGGCTTCTTGACGAGTGTGAGCAGCGCGTGCAGCGCGCGGGCCCGGCGCACGCCCCCGGGCGGCAGCAGCCCGGCCGCGCCGCGCCACCAGCGTGTGCGAGATACAACACCCCGCAGGGTCCCCCTTACCTTCACAAATAGCTCGTGTGTCGGGCCGGTCCGGCTTCTTGACGAGTGTGAGCAGCGCGTGCAGCGCGCGGGCCCGGCGCACGCCCCCGGGCGGCAGCAGCCCGGCCGCGCCGCGCCACCAGCGTGTGCGAGATACAACACCCCGCAGGGTCCCCCTTACCTTCACAAATAGCTCGTGTGTCGGGCCGGTCCGGCTTCTTGACGAGTGTGAGCAGCGCGTGCAGCGCGCGGGCCCGGCGCACGCCCCCGGGCGGCAGCAGCCCGGCCGCGCCGCGCCACCAGCGTGTGCGAGATACAACACCCCGCAGGGTCCCCCTTACCTTCACAAATAGCTCGTGTGTCGGGCCGGTCCGGCTTCTTGACGAGTGTGAGCAGCGCGTGCAGCGCGCGGGCCCGGCGCACGCCCCCGGGCGGCAGCAGCCCGGCCGCGCCGCGCCACCAGCGTGTGCGAGATACAACACCCCGCAGGGTCCCCCTTACCTTCACAAATAGCTCGTGTGTCGGGCCGGTCCGGCTTCTTGACGAGTGTGAGCAGCGCGTGCAGCGCGCGGGCCCGGCGCACGCCCCCGGGCGGCAGCAGCCCGGCCGCAGCCGCCAGCAGTGCCGCTGCCTCGCCACGCCGCGCCACCAGTGTGTGCGGAAGAAGCTATCACAACCACAATTATTATTACTAACACAAAACCATAAACGCGCAGGTACTTGCTATACATAGGGTGACTGGTAATTAGTGACCGATACTTAAACACGTGATTGTACTCATGAAAACGAATAACTTTACCAAAGAAACTTATTTTATACTCATTAACTTTCATTTAATTCAATTACGACAGTACTGCACAACGGGAGCGGTGGGGGTGGCGGAGGAGCGTGTGACGCCACTACTAATAGATTTTCCCTTCCCGAGGTCAGACTATCAGCTGATCGATCACGCGCGCGCGCAGGAATTTCAAACAGCGTTTTTGTTATTTTATTGTGTTATAAGTTATTTTGTATAAAAAAAAGGTTCTTTGGGAAAGTTTATTCAAATCATGAATACAATCCAGTGATGGGCAAAAAATAATTAGATTAATAATTACAAATTACAGTTACATTGTATTTGTTAACTTCGTAACAGATTACATTTAGATAAGTAATTAGATAGATTTACATAAGTAACGGATTACAACAAGTAGTTACTGTAATTAGAGCAGCGGTGGCCCAGTGGTGGCGGCCCCGACTTACGAACAGTAAGTCGTAGGTTCAAACCCAGGCAGGCGCATTACTTTGTGTAATTTATTTCATCACCACTGCTCTCCAAAACGATGAAGGAAAACATCGTGAGGAAACCGGCATGACCTAGAACCAAAAAGTTCGAAGACATGTGACATCTACCAATTCGCACTGGGCCCGCGTGGTAGATTATAGCCCATACGCAAAATACGCGCTTAGACGTGGAGTTGCGGATACCAGCCCGGTATCTTTAATCTTTTTTTTTTTTACTGTAATTAGATACAAAGTAAGAAGATTGTAAGTTAACCTAATTACATTTTAACAGATTACATATTATTCTGTTACCCGATCGATACAGATTAACACAAACAACACTAATATTACTTGTAACTGTAAAAGGCTTACAAAGTTAGTATAATAATAACAATTTTGATAAACACGAAATTGAAAGAAACATCTTTTCATAAACAATATTTTTAATCAACTGTTTTATTGTATCAAATTTCATTTTACTTTTTTAAATAATCATTTTTATTATTAATTAGTAGGTACTTGACCGTTCATTTGCTGATTATTAATTCAAATTAACTTACTTAAAATATGTTTTTTTAGTTGTAATAAAAACACACATTTATCATTAATTATCATGTATAAATGTGTGTTGTTACAGCAACTAAACTAATATTTTCAAAAGAATGATTACAATATAATTGAATACTATGAAATTTGATAACATTGTAATTTAATTACTTTGCAATTAAATACATTGTATCCAATTCTTTACACATCCAATGTAATTGTAATTACAATGTAATTGAATACTATATAATTAGATTACATTTTATTCAAAATACTTTGTAATTAAATTATTAATTAGATTACAAAAGTAATTAGTTACGCTCATCACTGTACAATCACGTGTTTATGTATCGGTCACTAATTACTTATCACCCTATATAGCTATAATAAGTAAGTAATTGTGTTTTGTTTTGCTTATTTTCTTGTGAAATTGCACTCATCGCCATGAACAACTTTAACTAAGAGACCAACCCCAAAATTGCAAAACAGAAATGTGACATTATTACATTTACGATTTGTGTGAAATACACTGACTAGTTGGCGATTCGCTATTCTGTAACCATTTACAGGCTCTTCAAACTGGTTTGACACTTAAAATAGGGATTCAGAATAGGAAAAAGGGATTTGTCTTAATATTAGACAAATACAGACTAGATAGACCAGGGTTGATAATTTTTGAAACCAAAAAAAATTACAGTAGGATGAAACCCATTAGAAAAGGAGGGGAATATGATCAAAATGAAAGGAAAAATAAATTACGGTCGATCCGAGTTCGGGAAGTGGGAGGGGGGGGAGGGGTTTAAGGGTAAAAAATGGTTTATCTTAATTTCCGTTATTTCGTATTAAATTATTAAAAAAACATTATAAATGTGCACTTACCCGAGGCAACGTGTCTGCAACCAGTGTGAGTAGTCCTGGCAGAGTGATAGGCTTGTCGCTGCTCACTAGCTCGGCGAGCAGATCGTTCGCTAGTGGCTCGTTCAAATTCAATGTTTCGCAGCACCAGTTCAATATCGATACTTTCAGCCCGTTGGGAATGCCGCTGTTAAGAAAACAAGCAATTTGTTACTATTCTTTCGCTAATTCCTTGTTTTTAATATGTAGTGCGTGAAGCGCGCGCTATATTTAATTTGACCAACGATCGCGCGCGGACTCTAAGTGATGGCTGAGATTGAATCAAACAATTTTGCGTGAGTCGTACCACGTCGTACTGTCATTTAATTTGATGGCAGCATATTAACCACGGTTACATGTCATGGCTCGCTCATTTTTTTTTCAATTATGATGACGACACATAACATCTCGCCTGTCATCCATCTTGTGTGTTCCGCCTTTGCATACGAAGAATCCAAAAATTGCATAATAAAACCTTTTATTACAAAAAAACAACCGACTTCAAAAAACACTAACAGGTGAATAATAACTCCAGTTCCGGAAGTCTGTGTCCAATAATAAACGAAACAAAACCACCAAAGCCACAGACTTTCGAAATTGGAGTTATTTTTCACCTGTTAGTGTTTTTTTTAAGAAATCATTTGTTTTTTTGTAAAAAAGTTTTTCTTCTCTCTAATTTAAACAAGATACATTACCTGTCGATCCACATCTCCTTGCTGTTGACCTCGATGCTGTTGTACTCGTAGGGCACGCGCGTCCACTCGCCGGCGTCGTTGATGCTGAGCGTCTCGTCCAGCGTCGTCACGCTGCCGCGCCGCAGTGGCGAGTCGCGCGTACTGTTGTCGCCGGCTACAACCTCGCCAGTCGCCTCGAACGAACTTAAGTTTGAACCTTTTCTTGTTCTGTTGAAAACGAAACAAAATATCAAGTAGCTAGAATTGTAAAAATAAAAACAATGTGCTCAGAAAAGTACCTAAATACGTTTATGAATCTAAATTCTTTGTAACTAAAAAATTCTCCCATTTTCAAGGCTGATAAAAGTGTGAATCATGAAACATTCATAGTCAACAATACATCATAATAGTTTTAGTAATTTGGCATGTCGTAATTCAATATGAATCTGGTGCTCTTACACAAGAGATTATCTGACCCATTTTACCAGATTCAACCTGTTTTAGCAACAACACTATGTTTAGACTCAATTTACATTGACGCGGATCACAATGCAAGCTAATTTTAATAAGGAAATTGTGCAAACCATAATAAAGTTTATGTCAGTTGCTTAAGGTACAAACTAGAAACGAGTCAAACAACTGATTGTTTCGTGATTTTTGCACATTCTCTAAAATTTTCAAGCTTCAAGCTACCTTCGTACGTTTCTTCTTGAGGTGCAACCAGATTAAGGTTGATTAACAACTGTTGTCATCTCAAAATAAATCACAAAATATGCCTAGTTGCTTTCTAAGGTATTTTTAAACACAAGAAGTTTTGCACTAATGAATTTATGTTGCGGGTCAATAATTACTAGTATTTGTACCTGGTTACTCACATTGCACTATTTTTCTCACTATCAATCATCTCAAACTGCTCCGGGGTCGCACTGTGAGTTGAATGACCACTTCCATAATGATTCTCTGAAGCTGTACAAGTGATAGGCTTGGCTTCTAAACTCTGTTCCACCGTTTGCACAGATAACAGCTTATCCTCAGGTATATGAAGGTCTAGCCCTTTGCCATCTGACGCAGGGCTAGTGAGTGAGTTTAAGCTGACAATGGCAGCATCATATAATTTTTGGAAGTTCAGTTTTTCAGTCTCAAGTGCTATTATTTTTTGCTTCAGTAATTCTATCTCTTCGGCTTGGATGAGAAGCTGTAAATTAAAAATTAAATAAATACTGCTACGCATGCTGAGATAAAAACTGGGTTGAGGTCAGAAGTATGATAAGTAGGAAAACAGATGGTCTGCGGCTTATTTCAATAACTTTTAAACAAATGTTATGCGGGAACTAAGTATTATTTTTCCAAATTATCCATTCTTATCAAAGCTTAACAAGGTTAATCTTTAAGGCAATAATATTCATAAAATATCCTTCACCTCATGACTCCAATCAGTCTCATGGTCCAGTGAAGTCTGACAGCTGACACAAACATTCCCTTCATCCAGGTCTGTCTGACAATCTACTTCTATGTATGACCAGTCTATTTCTGTAGACACGTCTGCTTTGGGTGGACTGATGCCTGAGGTGTTGCCGCGAAATAATGAAACCAGTCCAGCCGGTCGAGGCATGTTAAGACCAACATCATCCCAATCTTCAAACTCCTGAAATCAATTTATTGGAATTGTTTAACTATTTTTGCAATGGGCCGTGGAAAGGGCTATGCTTCTAGTTTCTCCGTAGAATTAAATCAAATATGAAGAGATCCACAAGAGAACCAAAGGAAATTACTTATCTCAAGGATGGCCATGGGGGGAAAGGGTGATGATCTAATAAGGATTGCGAGAAAGTCGATGGATGAGAGCAGCACAAAAACTGATAATTGTGGAAATGCTTCGGCTATGTCCAACAGTGAACATCTTTGGTTGAAACCTTTGTAACTCTATGCTTCTGGCTGAATTTGAAATGGTCCATTTTCGCCTTTAAGACAAGTATACTTTAACTTTTGCATTTATTTATTTATAAAATTAAACATTTCTACAATTCTCTAATAACCTACAACCCATCAGCTTACAAGTCCGAGGACTGATTGCAGGTAATTCAACAAAAAAAATCTACAAGATTTATTTTAAAAGTATTGCTTGCTGATTAAGATTTTAAGGTTTTCCTCACAAATGACAATGATGATACACAACACTTAACAAGATACACAACAACAAATTACTCTTACATGACTTGTTTTTATTTAACTAGAAGCTGAAGTATTGCAATTTATAATTAGTAACATTAGGTATGAATTGCATGAATGCAGTAGAGTTCAATTATTGATTTTTTTACAGTAAATCAGACATGATGATTATGTTTACATCAAAATAAGAAACTATTTTCCTTGTCTTATCAGTAGAACTGTTTCCATGCATCCAGCAAAGCTCAGAATACTCAATTTAATATCTAAGAATGATTTAAATTTACTCTATGTAAAAAAAGTTACATAAGTTTGTTTGATGACTGGAACATAGAAAAAAGTTATAGTTGATTATAAATATTGTCTTATGATCTTTTGAGTAAAATGACTGAGTTACATCCAGATGGTCAGAAAATTGGATGAAATTATAAGGAAGCATGTCATTTGGATTTGATACCCAGGTAACAAGCCAGTTAGTCATTTATTATTATTTATTTATTTATAAGAAAACTTTTGGTCCACATGGTTGGTTAGTATTTACTTAATACTATGTTAGTTCTAATTACTGCCTCGTTGGTCTAGTGGTCGCAAGTGCTACTGCTGAGCATGAGGTACCGGGTTTGATCCCCAGGTCGGGAAAAGTGTTATTGAGTTTTTCCATCTGGAGTTTCTCAGTAGCAGCCCGGAGTCTAGATTTGTGCCCGATTGATGGCACAAAAAAAAAATGAATGGTTTTTTTTGTGGATGTTATGTTTCTAACATTAAAATTAAAACATGCAACACAGCAGTTCATAACATTTGAGTCAGTCAATTCAGTAAGTTGTTTGAGTCAGTCAATTCATTACACACGCCAATCACGTTATCATGCGTCATGCAATTACACAATGAATACATACATACCTGATCCGGATTTTCATCAGAAAATGTTATGGAAGTGAGTTTATAATCTTGAAGGAGAAGGTACTCATTGATGAGGAAGTTCAGAGCCCTCTTTTCATGAGGCTTCAGGGAACGCTGGTTTGACAAATCCTTAACACTCTTGTCTAATGTAGATTCTCCATCTGAAATATTATTTAACCAAATTGTATTGCATTGTATCAGGCTTGTATTGTATTGTATAACAGGCTAGTGTCTACGACTTGACATCTCAGTCGGAATCTTGTGTACAGGAAGGAATATACCTTATTTGATTCACTTTAACTCCTATATACGAGGGTGGTCCGATAAGTACTTAGCCTACCAAAAAAAAAATGAAAATTTTGAATGAGTGATGATTTATTTTTCGACGTAATCTCCTTTTAGCTCGATACACTTGATCCAGTGATGTTCCAACTTCTTCAACCCATCTGAAAAATACGTTTTCTGAAGGCCTGCAAAATAGGCCTCCGTGGCGGCGATAACCTCCTCACTGGACTTGAATTTCTGCCCAGCAAGTGACTTTTTCATGTTTGGAAACAAAAAGAAGTCGCACGGGGCCAAATCTGGAGAATACGGTGGATGGGGCAGTAATTCGTAGCCTAATTCGACTAATTTAGCTGTGGCAACAGCGGAGGTGTGTGCCGGCGCGTTGTCATGGTGAAAGAGCACTTTTTTCTTCGCCAAATGGGGCCGATTTTTCTTCAATTCGTCGTCGAATCGGCCTAATAATTCGGTATAGTAGAGCCCTGTGACCGTTTTTCCCTTCTCTAGGTAGTTGATGTGAATCACACCTTGGGAATCCCAGAAAACGGTGCCCATCACCTTTCCGGCTGATTGGACAGTCTTTGCCTTCTTCGGAGCACGTTCACCGGGTGAAGTCCACTGTTTTGACTGTTCCTTGGTTTCTGGTGTGTACCAGTGGATCCATGTTTCGTCGACGGTCACAAAACGACGCAAAAACTCCTTCAGATTGCGTTTAAACAGTGTCAAACACTGCACTGAAGTGGTCTCACGGTCGCGCTTGTTGTCCGCGGTGAGCAAACGCGGCACCCATCGCGCCGACAGCTTTCTCATGCCCAACTTTTCGTGCAGGATATGACCCACGCGGTCTTATGAGATGCCTACTGTCTCAGCTATCTCGCGCACCTTCAATCGGCGGTCCGCCAATACGAGATCGTGGACCTTTGTGACGATATCCTCCGTGGTTGCCGTTTTCGGTGCACCTGGGCGGGGTTCATCAAAAACTGACTTGCGACCACGTTGAAACTCGTTAAACCAATTTTTGACGGTCGCCGTAGAAGGGGCAGAGTCACCATACACAGCATCCAAGCGCTCTTTGATTTCGCTGCGCGATTTCCCTTCCAAAAACAGGAATCGAATCACCGACCGATATTGCTCTTTTTCCATTTTTCGAAAATTTGCAGACACGCCCGCTTTTACATGCGATCAAAAGAAAAGTAGAAGTCCAATTCGGCTGAAATTTCAACAGTAGAGGCTATAATAATGTACTACACTATAGTATTTTTTTCTTGCACTAGAGGCGACATTTGGCGGTAAGGCTATGTACTTATCGGACTGCCCTCGTATAAGTCAGCTGTTTATACAATATATACATTGCTGTTTACCAATATTTAATCTTTATCTGGCTGATTTTACATCAGTTGCCGTGTCCCTAACACCCGAGTTATAAATCATCAGTACACATTTTTTGTCACATAAATACAACAGAGGTAGAATGGACACAAAAATAGCTGTCGGATAAAACTGCCTTAGGCACCTTAGATTAATGGGTTCATGGAATATAACACTATACTTTTATTCAAGTCTTATGTTTATTCAGACATTACAATAATAATTCACACAAATATATAATACTATTGGTTTTTTTGTGTTGACACAGTTCTTCCTTGAATCTCTTTCCTTATTTCTGTCTTATAGTAATAGCAACTACTTTTTGCTTATTGTTCTTTAATTTCATTAAGATATCTAATGTCAATTTAACAAAACAAGAACATATGTAAGACTGTGTTCATAAATATTAAAAAAAGTGTAGAATTAATTAATACACTACACATATTTTTACAATTTTAGAGCTTAAAAAAAACTGTTAAATAAGGCTTAACTATTGTAATAAAATGTAATGTAGATATCTATAAAATTGAGAATTTAAATAAAATTCAAATATCCACTACATTTGAATTAGAAAACAGCTCAATACACAACCATCAAACTGTATCACAATAGCTTATCAAGGAAGTTAATTGAATTCACACTTTTACTGCAAGAAATTTACACAAGAAACTTGTTAATTACCAGCAAATTGTGTGAGGTTCGCTCTCAGCGAGTTGATGGTTTCTCTAGCCTTTCTTAGCTCAAACTCAAGCACTGCAACATCACCGCCACTGCCACCTCTGTCCCCACCTCCATCTTCGGAGTACCGGGCTGTGTCCAGAGAATCAAGAGTGGCCTGGCTTGGGGTCCGATCTAAAAAAAAAAGGCACAAAGAATTATTACCTTGTGATTAAGTCTATCTCTGTACGCTCACCTGCAAATTTACATGGATAACTTAGTGTCTATTTTCGAGCAAAAATGTGAATTTCGAAAACCTGAAGTTAGCTAGATGGAGTCATTTGTGGCTTCACAGGATTTTAATTCTGAACTGTCCATGTAATTTTGCATGGCTCTGTACATTAGTATTAAAAAAAAACAATAAGTAATATTTTTTCTATACAAATAATATCATTTGTATGGGCAATAGTAAATTTAAAAAAAACTTATTAAAGATTCCAAATGACTTAAACTTTTTGGATGGTAAATTCATTATAATAATGGTAAGAAAACAGTAAGAGAATATAATTTTTTGTACTACTGTGGAACAACATACTCTCCGGAAAATCTTAATATTATTTGGTCATGATTATTTCTGAGTTAAGTTATACTAACGCAATTAAAATAACTTACGCATCGAAGAAAATTCGGATGCTCTAGAGACATGTTGCTCAAAGTTGCCTGGATTGGAGAAGAATTCTCTTAGTTGCGGCAGTTCCTTGCCGCTCTCTACGAGCTCTGTATGAAGCTCCAAGGCTGTAAGGAAGTAATTGTCTTTCAACAGTTTCGTAGCTATGTCATCGTAAGCCAAGTGAGGTGATGCTACAAAGGAACTTTCTTCTATGTCCTTATACGGATTCATATTGCAACAGGCGACTGTTTACATGCTACATGTAATTTAATTCTATAACTTTTGTTTTAATTACACGTCAACTTTTTTCAAGATTCATTAAACGTTTTTTCAGAAAATGTATTCCACAAAAACGAAACTTGACAAATAACAACACACAGCCAGACATAGAATAGACACTGACAGATTATTATGACACAGACTGATTGCACAGATAACTAATTACATAAGACTGCTACTGAAAAATTCCAGATGATCAATCTCCTGGAAGAACACCCGGGAAACGAACTCGGGAGCTCTGGATCAGGAGTAGCTCTTGTGATTAGTTGTAACAACTGCTAGACCAACGAGGCAACCATTGTCATTACGTTCCGGTGTTAAGATTAACTAATGAAGATGTTAATACTGGGTTGAAAATATTACATTGGTGGTTATTTTAGGTTGTTTAAGAATCACAACACTAATGGAGTGAGAGGATCGACTTCAATCCGTTGCTCCATGGACTTATTTTATCGATATCGATGAAAAACCGATACTGAAAGTCATCTCTTGCACGAAAATTAAACCACGACACTAAATGTCATCAAAAACTCTAATCAAAACTGTCAATCAAAACAAAATGTCAGCTCGGAATAAGTCGATCAGCCGTATTTTTCATCAAAAAAACATTAGTAATAGTAACTTCTCCAAGAATTGATAAGATTAACTAATGGAAATGTTTTGGAACACCGTATATAAGCACCACGTTCATACTTGATTTAATGCGTAAGATGGTAGTGAAGTGTTTAGTCTAACAAACTATTCCAAAGAGCTACTTTGTGTCGTAAGAAAATTTTCGATAATTAAAACTGCCCCGATGCCTGTTACCTTTAGAAACCGAAAGACAACATGTATGACATGTTGTCCGAGTTCCGAGTATCAGAATTTGATTCATTCGTGGATATATTGAAATTGACTCCTGGTGATCCTTTAGATACTTTTGGTGAGATGTGGTACCCAGTGTTCTTGTGGTCTTTGTTCTCTTCAGTGTTTGTGCATACGTGTGCGGCTCTGGTCGCCTTCGGGACATTAAGGAAGCACAAGTACGGGAAGTTCTTCCCTGTGTTGTTGATTGTGATGGGTGTAGTGAGTCCAGTGACTTCAGGTGTAGCCACCAGTGCCGCAGTCGCGTTCATATACCGAGCCGCTAACTTGACTATGCCCCCTATTCATGCAATGATTTGGGGTATAGGACAAACTGTGCTTGGAGCTGGGATGGGTTTCACAAGGATTTTGGCTACTTTGTAATAAAAACGGTTCTATTTAGGTTACAGTATAAATCAAATAAATTCTGAGTCAATTAAACATAGAGATATAGTGATGGGAATGTAGTTAAGAGGAAAGGTGCTGAATGTAGATGCATTATTCTCCTGTACTAGTATAGCAACTTGGATAGTGTTGTTATTATGGTACTCCCTATATAGTGAATACTCATTAACTATCTGCTGTAAATACATATTCCTTATTACATGTAGCGGCATAAATATTACACAATGTGCTTAATTTTTGTATTTGTATGACCTAATGTTCATGTCTCGCCTATCTGTATAAAATTAAACTAATCTTAATAGGAAATTTGTTAAGAAGGTAACTATGCAATAAAATGATGAATCGTTTGAGAATGTAAATATGTGCCTACCTATAAATGTAATGACTGAAATTTCACAAAAAAAAATGTATTTCTAGAATTAGTTTTTCTACTTAAAATATGCAATCATATAGTGGCAATTATATGTTCAATGAATCCTAAACTTTATAACATCTTCAGTATGTATGAGTCTATTGTTATCACAATAGTCTATTGTTATACAATATCTAGTTGCATACCTGCACTGTACATTTTCATTTGTTATCATAAATGTAATGCATTCCATGTAAAAATTGTATCTAAAAATTATTTATTAGCAGTGACATTGTCATTTAATTCTTATAATAGAATGTATTGTTTGTGACACTGATCTATTTGCTCATTACTTGTAAATGAGACTTATTAGGCCCACCGACATAAAACTTTCAGTACTACAAAAAATGTGTTAGTATTAGCAACATCCATACATTCATATGTTGATGCCTACAATGCACAAAACAACATTTTACATTACCCCTCCGGGAATTTAGCATATTTCATAGAATGACAATATTAATTGGTAATTAAATGATTTATTTTAACTGAACAGATCAAAAAGCATCATTATATCCATAGAATCTGGTTTTGTACTTATGTGCCTGTACATAAAAGAACCATTGCATTCATGGTGATTCCATAATAATTTGTTCCTCTTTCAAGAAACAAAAAATGTTTAAAAGTAGTTGGATTTTCTGAGTTTTTAATGTTACTCCTATTTAGTATTTTAATTATTTTAATATTTATTCCCATATTTAAAAAAATGAATTGTAATTTATTTAGGTATTAAATAAATTAATTTTTAATCAATTGTAATATTTGCAAATATTTCTTTATTTTTTAAATGAATCAATAAAAGTACCTAAAGTTAATCAGATTATGGTGATATGTAATGTTATTTATTTTCTGTGGTTTTGGTGTTGCTATCATGTGACTATAATATGAAGATGTGATAATATGATAGGTGTGGCAATAAAAGCATATGCAAAGGAAGTCCAAACATATAGTACCTAATTGCTTTTAGTGGCACATTTACATTATGCATGTGTTGAAGCCAAATTGTACAATTTGCCACAGAGAAATAACATTGGAGTTGTTTTCTGTGTTACCACCATAATGTGTTTATGATTTTCAACTCATTTAAAATGGTTGCAGTGGGTAATTTGATTTTGGACACCCCAATGTTTGAACTGTGACCAGCAGGTTCATTTTCAAATATGTCTGTAATATCTGTGATGTACTGCAGCGAATTCTCAATTTGGCTGTGGCATATGCAGTAATGAAACAAATATTAGGACACCTACTTCTAAGACAAGGTATACAACATAGCACTAATGTTCTGCTCTTACTGTCAAAGCCACAGTGATAGCATGTAGGTAATGTGGTTTATTTGTAACTCTGTATTATTTCATAAGTTTGTACTTATATTGTACAATAAAAATATCACTTCAGTAGAAGCAAAATTATTTAATAAAATGTAAATAGATATAAATTGTAGAGGAACATTGGAAAGAGATAAAACATTTTCCATACTTCAATATGAATATTATCCAAAGGAAATAAATGGTTTGGATATTAACTGACATGCTTTCATTGCAAAACCTTATATGATATTCTGCAATATTTATTTTTATTATTCTCAATAGCTACTTGTATTTTATAAAATGCTTGGTTTTGTTAATCTATATTCTCTGAAATGGGTGGCAATAAGAAAAAAAAATGTAATAAGTCAAATTCATATATTAGGTTTATATTATACTAGCTTTTGCCCGCGGCTTCGCCCGCGTGGATTTCGAACTTCCGTCCCCTATGTTTTCCCTTTAAGGGTTCAATTTTCAAAAATCGTTTTTTAGTGGATACTTTTCACTAAGAACACCCCTTCAAGTTTTATGCCTCTAATACCAGAGGTTTGGGTTGTGCGTTGATATATAAACGTAATAATTTTAGCATAATACTTCCGGATAGACTACTTTCAAAGTTGATCCTTCCGATATGTATGCATAAAGATTTCTGGAACTACTGACCCGGGAAAGAGCGGTGTACAACCGACCATGTGTAAAACAACTGAGACTAAGATCAACCTGCCCAGGCGTATTGATTACAACCGTACCAAGTTTGGTTAAAATCCCTATAATAGTTTTTGAACTATGCGTGTACCATACAGACAGACAGACAGACAAAACATTTACTGATTGCATTTTTGGCATCAGAATCGATCACCAATCATCCTCCAATATTAATTTTGAATATATATTATTTATTATCTTATTAGTGTGTGATAGTCCATTGAATTTTATGGCGAACTATATTGTATCTTAATATAAAATATTATAGTAACTTAGCCGTGTGCAGCACCCCTTGGTGAACTCCACTGCGGGTGACGTAACAAACTTATAATTTGTGGTTGGTACAGTAGTCAGGTCTAGGGATCGAACCGCAAAATTAAGTTTGTTTTTTATTCTATATACTTTTCCGGGATAAAAAGTACCCAGGGCTGTGCCCAGGTTATAAAAGAATAAGTATACCAAGTTTCATCGTAATCGAACCAGTAGTTTTTGCGTGATACCTAAACATACATACAGACAGACAGACAGACAAAAAAATTTTTAATCATATTTTTGGGTTTGGTGTCGGTCTAGTAACACCCCCTGCTATTTATTTTTTTGATATTTTCAATGTACAGAAATTTTATTTCTACAGATTTATTATAATATAGTACAGATATAGATTTCTCGAGAGGCGCTGCTCATTTTCAGGGGCAGATTCTTCCGTACGGCGTACTCGAGCGGCTCTTGTCTGTGATGTCTGCCGGGACAGTTGAGATTTCCTTTTAGGCATGCTCTCAACAAACTACGCACAGACTTCAAAACAATTATGAACAAAGGGAGAGCGACTCTAACACCGTCCGCCTTTACAAAACAAAACAATCGTAATATCGAATAACACGTAGGTATAGATTATTACGATAATAGAACGAAGTACGAAACTACGAACATACATAACAAACGTACAACGAAATTACGATATTTTCGATCATGAGGTATCTATCAACAACAACAACCATACGAACGAATCAACCAAAACCAATAAGCAACTGACATGTAATATTTAGAACTCTAACTGACAACAACATGGGCTTAATAATTCGAGATGGTCATCAATCCACGGAAAGTCTTAACACCGCGATTCAGAAAAATGACGTAGTTGCAGAACGCCATCTATGGGCAAACAGGTAAAACGTCTGCACAATGAAAGTTGCTAGGGGCATTTTGCGTTTTAGTAATTTTAAATTATCTCCGAAACTGTATGACCAATTGATATACTGTAAATGGCAAATCTTATCTGTATGATGTTCTTGTGATACTGAAATAATTTATTGTCATAAGAATTAATATTTTGTTGCTCAAATAGTCAACCAAACGTAAGTATGCCGAAAAAAATTTTTTTTAATGTATTAAAAGAAGTATAAAAGATAAAATATAAAAGATAGAGATATGGTATCGCGGACTTTTTTGTAGAAATAATTAAGACGAACCAGGTAGCAATACATTGTTTTTAATTTTAAGCAACTGTTTAGGCAGCGCACGCAAATAATTCTGTTTTATGAGGTATTTTTTTCCGACTTGCTAGACCAAAGTTGTGATAGCTCGGTTAATATACATGTTATAGAAACAATTTATAGCCTATAGCACTCGGGAATAATGTAGCTTCCTGCCAGTTAAAAAATTTTTAGAATTGGATTATGAGTTCCAGAGATTACCCCCTACATACAAATTTACAAACTTACAAATTTTACCTCTTTATAATATTAGTATAGATTTAACTTTATGATACAATAAAAAAAACAATATTAAGCTAAAAACAAATTCATATTTTGTCAAAGAAAATATTCTAGAACATTGAGATTGAGATACCTACTACAATGGCAGTTTGTCTCATTCATTGTCGTTAATTTTTACTGCTACATACAGTAGAACGCAGCAATTATAGTGATGTACAACTACTGGAATTATAGTTTATCAAATGGATAGGAATACTTCCACAATTTGTCAGCTGTCACACCATCATAAAATCCAGCTGGTCTTAGTATTCATCATAATATATTTAAATACAACATAACATTGCACCTGCATTCATCAGGTTTACACAGAGGCCTATAGTAAATCCACATTTATGTTGGAAGTGCCAAGTAATAGTGTTTAGCCTATTGACTTCACAATAATTATATCTACTAGTAATATTCAAATAACTTTAGTATACCTTTGACCCTGTACCTATTTGAAATGTTTATAAACAACAGTAGGATATTTTTATAGAGTGCTGCTACTGTGAGAATACTTAAAGTAGTTTTTATTGATTCTGTGATAACGCGTAGTTTCCTCGTCATCCTCATGACTACCTTCGTGAATCTCTTCCAGGGTTATTGGTAGTTCATATTCATGGTCTGTCACCAATGTAGTCTGAAATGTAAAATTTTTCTTTTAACAAGGGCAGCAAAGGCAAAATACCGTAACTGTTAAAATAAAGTAAATTCAAAGTTCTATAGATAAACAGGAAATTTAATATTTTATAAATAAACAGTAAATTCAATATTTTAAATATTAATTACCTCATGGTGTTCTTCATCTCTCCTAGTCAATCTGCTAACACTTTCTTGCAATGATTTAGTTTCTGAGGTAGCATCTTGTAATACTAATTTAAGGTCTACAATCTCTTTTCTTGCATTTGATAACAACTTTTCAGTAGTTGCCAAGTTTTTCTTCATTTCCTCATTCTCTACTTCCAATTTAGTCTTTCTATTAGAAAGGCTTTTAATTCTAGTTTCATAGAGTTTCAATTCTGAATCAGCTTCAGCAATTCCTCGGACTGTGTTAGAGCTTTCCGATTGCAAATTGTTACACATTTGTTTCAAATATGAAATGTTCTGTTCAAGAATCGTTTTTTCTTCAAAAACTAGTTTCACTTCATTTTCTAACGCATTTATTTTGCATTGCATAGCAGCTATACGTGCGGATTGAGAGTCAATGACATTGTCTTTGTCTAATAATTTAGCTTCAAGGCCTTGAATCTTACTTATATAAGTTTGCAATTGCACTGATTTACATGCTGACTCACTCTCTAAAGAGTGATTAGTGTTTTCCAAAATGTTAGCTTCAACAGAGAGACTAGCAAAATGTTCTAACATATCGGACCTCTCAGCTTCTTTATGTGATAACAACTCTTCAATACGTCTAATTTCAGCAACATAGTGTTGTAATTGTTGTTTTAAGGTCTCTACTTCTTTTCGAGATTTATCATATTCTATCTTCATTAGTTTTAATGCACCATTAGCATCAGCTAAACTATTTTGCAAATGTTTATTTTCCATAATGGCAGTATCATGTTGTTTATTAAGTCTTAATATTTCACCATTGAGGAAAGTAATTTGTGTCTCATGATCTACCAACTTGTGCTCAGACACTTTATTTGAACTTAATTTTCTTTTCAATTCTGAGATTTCATTTTCTAATTTACTTAATTCATATGCTTGAGACTTCATTTTTTGTTCAAGTGTACACATACTTTCAGTTTTATTATCCAGCTCCATTACCAGTTTATCCCGTTCCTGGTCAACCTTCCTAATGTTATCCATGAGATTTGATTTGTCATTTCTTAAAGACATTATTTCAGATTGTAGTTCTTTACACTTTCTTTCTAATGAGTCTATAGTGTCATTAGATAAACTAAGTTTTTTCTGGGCACTCAATAATTCATTTTGTAACTCATTGCCACTCCTTTCAGTTTCTATTTGTATATTTTTAATTTGACTTGAAAAAGTTTTTTCTTTTATGACATCTGATTGCATTTTCTTTAGCTGCTCCCTCAAAAAATTACATTCATCTTTAAGATGTTCAGTAGAAGCTTTTCCATTTCTACTGGTCATTTTATATGAAGAATTTTCCTCTTCCAGGTGTTCAATCTCTTTCTGTTTAAATACCAAATCCATTTTTAATTTCTCTGATAATTCCCATGCTTCTTTATATCTTAAATTATACTCCTGTTTATCTTTCTTTAATAATTGGATTTCGTTCATTAGTTCATTTATTTGGTCTTTCAGTTTTTGAGCATCATTCCTGTAGTAATCACCTCTATCACTATGTTTCAATGTATTTAAATTCTTGTACTGGCTAAGCTGCTTGCTTAGGTTAATGTTTTCTTTTGTAAGTTCAGCATTTTCCACATTCAACTGACTTATAATATCTTTAAAATTTTCCTTACTGTTTTCTTCCACATAAGTTGTTTTTCTCTTCAATTCATCATTTTCTTTCCTTAACATCAAAATCTTTTGTTCACATTCACACAGCTTGGTGTGCAAATCTCTTATAAATGTATTCTCTCTTGAGTTATTATGTTTAGGACTATCCTTATCTTTGCATTTCAGTAAGTGTGTATTGAAGGTCTTCATTATTTCAGTCATCTTTTCTTGAACAGTAGTTACATGAACCTCATATTTATTTCTTTCTTCTCTTAAGAGTTTTTGTAATTCATTTTTAGTAAGACAATACATTTCATCTTTACTCTGTCCAAACTTATCGCTATGTTCAAATGATTGGCTTGTTTGGGGCAACTTTAGAATCTTATCTTGTAAGCTTTTATTAAGATCCACTAGATTTTTGATTTCATTGTGTAAAGCTTCATTTTCTTTTGAAGCTAATCTCAGTTCTTCTTGCAATTTATTAAGTCTTGGTGTGTTTCCTTTATTGGACTGTTGTTCAATAATTTGCTTTTCTAATTCAGAATTTCTTGATTGTAAACCCTCTATTCTTTCTTGCATAACTTTAACTTCATTCAGCATTGCAGATAATCTCTTGTTGCAGTCTTCTTCAACTTTTAATGCTAATGTGTCAACTTTCTGTACCTCTTCTCGTAAACTTTTGTTTTTGTCAGCAAGACTAAGAGCACGGAGCATTGCTTCGTGTTGTTTCTCTAAACTATTCTCAAATTCTTTTTTCAAAATCTCATTCACAGATTCTTGGTCTCGTAACTCTTTCATTAGTTTTTGAAGTCTCTCATTAGAGCTCATGTTACAACAGTCTCTGTTTATAGCTGCTACAGGTCTACCACCTTCTAGTAACATGCTCAAGCGTATTATTTCATTGTCTCTGTGTTCTACTTGATTTTTTAGCACCATTATTTCATCACAATAAGCATCATTCTTTTCTTCAAGTGCGTGTATTTTATTTGTCAGTTCCGTTAAATCCCTATCACTGCTCAAACTTTTTCTTTCACTGCACATGCATGTTTTAGAAAAGCTGGTACCCTCTCCCTCTCGCCTCCTACTTTTATTCCGCGTACTTAAAGTTTCAGCACACAAACCTCTAAGACTCAGGTCCCTTAAATCATGCTGTAATTTACTAATAGTTGAATCTTTCTTTATTAGTTCTTCTGACAAACTCTTGACTTTTCTTTTAGACTCTTTTGAAAGTTTAAGATTTTCTTCTGTCAATTTCATAATCTCTTTGTGGAGTCGATTATTTTCCTGTATTAACTTGGCATTATCGCATTTATAGGGCTCGGCTTCCATCATCAACGAATCACGCTGCATTAAAGCTTCTTTAGACAAATCCATGTAATGTTGCAAACTACGAGTGGTTTGTAAGAGGTCTGCTAGTACACATTCTACCAAAGGAACGGCGTCTATCGGTAATGAGATGTTATAACCGAGATCCTCCAGTTTGCGCTTCAAAGTAAAGTATGCTTCACCCATTTTACAAGTTTGTTACACGACTTCGCTCAATTTCAAAATTGTAATTGTAGCTGAATATTTTGCTAGTGCTCTCGGATACATACACATGATATTATTCTGCTTTGTTACACATATTTACAAATGCTTTTAAGTTTTGTTTGGATTTCGATTTTGACGTTAATGACGTTGTGACGTATGTGTCATTATTACAATAAATGTTACTCACAGACTAAATTATTAGTCTCTAACACAAGATAACTACTGTCTGTAAGAAATTATTTTCATACTTTTAATGAAAACAAAAGAAAAAGAATATTATCTTGTGTCATATGTCTATGCTTAACATTTTACAAGCTTACCGATTTAAAAAAATAAAGGGGAAATGTAATTTCGCAGGCTAACTCTATCTTCCACCAATACAATATTAAGTCTACTAACTTCCATAGAGCATTTACTAACTTCAGGTTATTCTAAACTTATTACCAAGTTTCGGTTTCTGAATAGCTGAGAGGTCAATATCAAAAAATAAAAAATAAGTCTTTGAAACCTGTGTTGCCATGAGCAATAATTTAAAAACAAATCAATAAAAAAAACTTTAGATTTTGGAATGAAGTGAGCAATAAGTAAACAAAAAGCGAAAACCTGTGGTTAATTCCTATTCTTTGTATTATTGATTGAAGTCAGATTTAAATAGTGTAAAAAAACTGTGTTTAAAATATTACTTGGTCAATTACCTAAATACGCAGACTGGGCGAGTAGGATTCTTCAAAATTGTAAGTTATTTTGAAGTATCTTTCCCTTCTACTGCAGTGAAGTTCGTTCGGTGTTTTTTGACACAAGCTAAGAGCATTCCGCGAACGTTGATAACCTTTATTTTCCTGAGTAAACCGCGTGATTGATAGTTTTGTATATTTTTTAAGTTTATTGAAGTGTTAATATATACGTTGCAATGGGAAAAGTCCGTTCAGCACCGGGTGCCCCCCGGAAACAAGGGTTCAATAAAGGTGCGCATTCCATGAACCCAGATAGACCGACTGAGGGATTAAAAGGAGTTGCAAAGCCCAGAACTAAAGCAACTATCAAAAGGTTGCAGATGTACAGGAACTTCAAGGCGAAGAGGGATAAAACTGGTAAAATTTTAACGCCTGCTCCATTTCAAGGTTGGTTACCATCAGGAACTCAAGCTCGTGTTGAACCTAGCCAAAAATGGTTCGGTAACTCGCGAGTGATCTCACAGAATGCCCTGCAGAAATTCCAAGATGAATTTGGGGCCGCTGTCAGAAATCCTTATCAAGTAATTATGAAACCAACAAATTTACCAATTACATTGCTCAATGAAAAAGCAAAAAATGCAAGAGTACATTTACTGGACACTGAAGGATTTGACAAAACATTTGGTCCAAAGAAACAAAGAAAGCGTGTTAATTTAAAGTTCAGTGATTTAAATACTTTGTCAAAGGCTGTAGAAGAAAACACAGAGAACTATGATGAAAATAAAGATATAGACCGGGTTCGTGAAGATACTGGAGTTAAGGAGGGCCAGAGAGACTGGGTGTTTGGAGCAGGAATGAGCAGGAGGATTTGGAATGAGTTATACAAAGTAATAGACTCCTCTGATGTTCTTTTACAAGTGTTGGATGCCCGAGACCCTATGGGCACCAGATGTCCTTATGTGGAAAAGTTCCTCCGAGATGAAAAGAGGCACAAACACCTTATATTTATTCTAAACAAAGTTGATTTAGTACCCAACTGGGTGACCCAGCGTTGGGTTGCAATACTGAGTGCTGAATACCCTACCATAGCCTTCCATGCTTCAATGACACATCCCTTTGGAAAAGGCTCTCTTATCAATCTATTGCGCCAGTTTGCAAAACTACACATTGACAAAAAACAAATCAGTGTTGGATTGATTGGGTACCCAAATGTAGGCAAATCATCTGTCATCAATACTTTACGATCCAAGAAAGTGTGCAAGGTTGCTCCAATTGCTGGTGAGACTAAAGTTTGGCAGTACATTACCTTGATGAGAAGGATATTTTTGATTGATTGTCCTGGAGTTGTGTATCCATCTGCTGAAACAGACACAGAGAAGGTTCTAAAAGGAGTTGTAAGAGTTGAATTGGTTCAAAACCCAGAAGACTACATAGAAGAGGTAATCAAAAGGGTCCGTAAAGAATACTTAGTTAAAACATATAAAGTAGATGCCTGGGATACTGCTACAGAATTCTTGGAAAAAATGGCTGCACGCACAGGTAAGTTACTGAAAAAAGGTGAGCCTGATGTTAGGCAGGTGGCTACAATGGTTCTAAATGACTGGCAAAGAGGAAAACTACCATTTTATGTGGCACCAGAAGGTTTTGAAGTCCCACTTTCAAAACAACAGAATGAAGAAGAAACGGTCGAAAATAAAACTAATGCAGATGAAAAGAAAGATGATGCTTCAAAAGAAAAAGAAGACACAGAAAATGAAAAGGAAGACAACTCAGAAAAACCTGTTTACATAAATAAACTCATTGTAGCCCAAGATTTTGCTAAGATCAGAGTTGGCCTGAAGTTTGACAATGATGATGATGTTAAACCACTGGAGAAATTCGACATACCTGAAGAACTTAAAGGTATTGATAATGAGAATACTGAAAATGATGAATCAAAAAGTGTCAATGAAGAAAATGAAAATGAAAATGATGATCCTGATTCATCAGACATTAGTGACTTTTATAGTGAAGATGAAGATAGATGTAGTGATGTAGAAGATTACTTGACAAATGATGCAGAAACTGTAAAAGAACTAAAACGTAAGAAGCTTGAAGCAGCAAGTGGAGAGTTCACAGTTGAGGACATTAAACAAGGTGGAAAGAAACGTAAGGCTGGTGACATTGCTGTCAAGAAAATGACAGCAAAGGCCAGAAGGGCACTAGACAGAGCACAGAAACGCACCAAAACTGGAAGCAACTTTTATGAAGTTTCTAATGTCAAGAATAGAAATAGGACCAAAAAACCACTTGTCTGAACTCAATAAATTTCTTGATAAGAGTAACTGTATTAATTTTATTTGTCCCTTTAATTTTACTGACATTGCAATTAATTATATGTTAATATCAAATTGTACAAATGGATATTGTTATCTAAAATATTATCTTGTCGAGATTATTGGCCAATGAGCTAGATGAAATATTTGCGTCATCATGCCATGGTAGGCATTTTGGAAATCACTATTTAGGCTACTTTTCTATAAGCGAAAAGGGCACTTGTACCTATTACCAAGAATAATAATACTAATGGTAAGTCCTCGTTTTGTGGTTATTCTTTTATTGCGTTATATTACAACACTCATGCTCCTTCCTAACTAATCCTAACAGAATCAAAAGTAGTTTAGTCAGGCCAATAAATAAAAGTCTTATTATAGTCAAAAACCATATTTTATAAAATATTCGTTGGATCGTCGCATACGCTGATATAATGAGTTCTGCACGATTCTAAACGCCCTAGCATTGAAATTTCTCGTCAGTTTTCGAACGAAGTTCCTAATCGCGCGTTGCGAAACCCCCTTTCGAAAAACGGAAAAAACGAAGACAAAAAGTTGTAACGACACTTTTTGCTATAGTTGTGGGCCGTGCGGCGTGCGCGTGTTTCTCTGTTGTGTGTGTGTGTGTGTGCCAGTGGTTGGGAGAGGGGGTGGGGTGAAGGAGAGGAAGGGGGAGGGGGAGAGAAGATTGCGACCAAAAGTTGTAACGAAGACGCCCGGATGGAACGAAGTTCCTTTCGATTTATCTTGAAGGAATTTTACAATTCCTTCACCAATCAATCGAAGGGAACTTCGTTCCTTCCGGGTGTCCCTTGACACCTCTCAAGTTTTTTTTTATTTTTCCTAATTTTTACATTTTGTTTCAATCGTGTCAATTAGAAACACAATAGAAAGACAAAGATAGCGCGGACGCCGGCGTCCGATTGGGGCTTAATAAATTAACCTTATTTAACCCCCTGATTTTATACCAATTGTCGTGCCCCCAGCGCCCCCCACTTATAAATCTTCAATACATTTATCATGTAGCCTGAATTAGCTTATTTATATATATGTCGTGGAAAACGATATTCTTGAATAAGTTGCGAAGTTGATTAACTTAGTACAGAGTCTATGGTGACCAGCGTGACGTTACTTGTCATTTGAAAATGGCGCGAATGTGTTTTCGGTAATGTCACGTGGACAGAGTCGTGCTGGTGCGTGGGAGCTGGGCAGAGCTCAATTTGATTTGAGACACCGACGAAGACACACATCCAGCACGAAACTGTCAGTTACCTAGATTTGAGTTGTTTTGTGGTTAAGATTGTTAAGTGAGGTTATTACTGCAATGAAGATTGCTATTCTACGTTATGAACTCTGTACCACGAAACCCCCATCGGTGTCAGCTCATCGCTCAGCCATCGCTGGCCCCGACATCAGAAGTGGAATAAAGAACTTATTGCTTCCAACTGGCGAGCTTCACCGAGATGTGATGAGATCTTCGTCGTGATGCACCAGAAGAACAAGATGCAGTGATTGAAGTCTGCTTGCTACATCGGGCTCCATCAAGAGAGTATGCGAGGTGCAAGATGCAAGGCTCCTGCAGCGCGGGTTGGCAGAGCGGCGGCGCGCGGGCGGCAGCGCGGCGGTGCAGCGTGGCGCAACTACAGATGTGCAGTTGTGCACGAAATAACTGGTATTTTCTGGTAGTAACAACAATCCGGTGAGTCGTGTAATTTTTGTTTTGATTTGGGTAGGTACCGGATGTTGTCTTGCTAAGTTGTACTATAGTCGCAATTTTAGAGGTCAATGCGAACGTTTGTGTAAAGGGCATACCTAGGTAGTACCTAGTAGTACATACCTACAAACATAGACCTAGTACCGAACGAATTATTTACGAAGTTATAAATAGTAGCAATAGTTTATTTAACATGCGGGTAGCGCGTACAATAAGATAATTAATCATTTCAAATAGGTGTGTGATGGTAATGATCGTTCGAGAAATGTTTTAAGGAGGGTATCCCAATCAACAAAATGTTTGTTGGTTATTTCGAAACAAAAATGTGTGGTGGATTATGGGTGTTTACCCAATCAGTTCTTTGTGTTAAAAGTGTCGATACCGCGGGTATGTACAGAGATCCTATGATTACTTTACGTTATGAATATTGCCATAATTTTAATTAGGTAATGGTTTGTCGTGCAGGGGTTGAGTACCCCTTGTGAATTGAGAATTACGACTTCAAACTCAAACCTTATCGTCTATAGGCAAGCTTAAAAACCCAGCCTAGACAAAAGGCAATAAGTAGTGTCAAAGGTCAAAGGTCCAGGAACTATTGGATGCTTACGGCATGCGTCCGTGTCAGTCCCCTATTAAGAAAGCTATTCTTTTAACAAAGCATCTAATAGATAGGCTACTTGAAGTTAAATTAGCAAAGGGCTATTTTAATGCGTTAAATTGACAATAATGCGATCGAGATATTGTTTAGCGTTTTGTCTGGGGTCTGTTTACGTAGCAATGTTTTGTTACGTTGTTAAACAACAGCGATCGAAGTTGTGACATTTAAAACTCAGTAAGTAAATAGACCGAACCGAACCGAGAAAAAGGCTTCAAAACCTTAACCTTAACCTCTGACGTCAACCTTACAGACTAAGTCGGACGAAAGGAAAGTAGTGTGATAGGTACTGTTATTTGCCCTAGTTAATCCCTGTTTCTAAAACCTGCTATTTTAGCAAGGATTTAAAGGCTGCTGGGTGTATAATAAACGCCGACTAAAGCCGGATTTTCCTTGAACATTTCGAAGTGTTCATTTGTGAAGCGTTATGTAAAGTTTCTAGGCTATGATATCACAGCTAAGGTGAGCTGAAGCTTAGTTAAACTGCCTTTCTTGAAAACATCCACCATGTTAGGCGGTTCATAGGTTTTTCGTATAGGTTTTCGTTTTTTTAATTTACCCTCACTGTTTTTATTGATGACTAGGTAGTAAACAATTTGGTCCATTTATTTGGAAATTGGGACACTGACAGATAATTTAATTATTATAATTTAATAATTTAAATTTCAATTTTACCGACTATACCTGGTTGATTATTTTCTTATTATGAACTCTCAATTTAAATGAGATTGAAATTCAAACTGATGCAAGAGCGGCGTTATTCCCTTTATTTTGTAAATCGTATGGAAACCTTGTTGATATCACCACGGTATCAGAAAGCTGGTTGTTAGCCTAAATTTAAATTGAGCAAAGATAAAAATCGGTTTGACCACAATATTAGGACCAGGTTTTTAAATTAGCTTAATGATTGTGTTTTAATTAAAAATGAGGACAGAAGTCAAACTAAATTAGATTCAAGTATGAATGCCCCGATCACCAAGTTCCTTGAGAATTGAATGACATGACATGACAGTGGTAGTGAAACCACATCTGGTTAAGAATAGCTTGTATACTCGTACTCGAAGCTTCGGACCGCACCTCATGAGTAACATGTGGCGATGGGTCTATAAGGAATCGTTGGTGCGATGTCTGTCTGTGTTGGCGCACAGATTTTAATGAGTTGAGTATGCATTGTTTATAAATGATGATAAACAGTAACAGAACTGTTAGAATGACTGTGTTGTAACTTATTGGTCGGACCTTTTCTAATGACTAGGTAATGTAGTGCGCAGTGCAGTTATTAGTAGTGTAGTTATTAGCAGAGTTCAATACTGTGCTTAGACATGTGAAGTACCAATAGGTTATTATCTCGTTAATTTAATGACACAAAATCATTTGAATAAACTTAAATGTTTCGATGTTTCACCGACAAGGCGACTGTCCAAGATAGTCGTGAGCGTCTATTAACTGAATTACAATCGCGATTAATGGGTGGTTTACCATTCACTCTCGTAACTTACAAAAGTTCCAACTCGTACTCGTGTTGTTTATCGCTGTCCTTACCAACTCGATCTTCGCGAAGTAGAGATAGTATCGTACGACTATCCGACAGCGTAGTTCCCGCTTTTCTAACTTGTTTCTTCTTCTCGAAAAGCGTGATGGTTTCGTGTGTATGTCCGTAGATGATTGACAGTCAAATTTAGATAGTAGGTACTTTGGGTAAATTCCCACTACCGTGTAAAGAGATCAAACTTCTTAGGTCAATGGTAATGAAAAACGTTTCTCTAAGTTCCGTTTTGATAGTACCTACTAAAATGAAACTTTAGTGTTAGTAACTTGGTTTCATTAAAAATGAAAAGCCTGGCTTAACTAAGCTTGACCCGAAGTAAAGGTTCTTTTAAACGCTTGCGGGCGACCAGTATGTTGTAAAGTCAAGTCGTAAGATGCCAACCTGTGAAGTTCAAACGAGTTAGAAGAAGAAAACAATGTTTCTGAGGGCAAAAGAACCTCAACAGACCTATGATACGCTTGTTGGCTATCCGGTAAATCTGCATTCATAAGATGCAGTCGCAACTGCATACGTTGTCGTTCAGGGCGTGATGAGCGGCTTGTGGTCTAGCGGGGACCTGGGGCTTGAAAGAGACTATTTTGTACGGTCATGTAATGACTTGAGGGTCGCGGACTCTAGATGAAAAATGTTGGTCGTATCACGATATGGGTGGCAATACCGAATTGTCAATAGCTGTGGCAGGGCCATGAGTAGTGTGTTTATTTTTGAAATTTGATTATTATGAGGCTTTAAAAAACTTTCCGTGTTTAAGTTCTTAAAATGGCTTAGTTAAAGTTCGTTTAGTTATTGTGAGTACTGAGTAGTCATTACTAATGATTATCTGTAAAGTTTTAGAATACATTTCATCTTACTTAACGTATACTCTATGGATTAATATTGTGAGTGTTTGGTGACCGATCCAGTTGCGCCGGAGCATGTAAGAGGTGCGCGTGGTCTGCTTTTTATGCGCAGGATATCCTTTCCGAGGGGTAGCACTTACGCAGCTGAGATGGTTAGCTTCTGGGGTTGGATCACAAGCCGATGGCCTGTGTGGCAATGACTAGCCTGAGTGGCAATGACTAGCCTGAGTGGCAAAGACTAGCCTGAGTGGCAAAGACTAGCCTGAGTGGCAATGACTAGCCTGAGTGGCAATGACTAGCCTGAGTGGCAATGACTAGCCTGAGTGGCGATGACTAGCCTGAGTGGCAATGACTAGCCTGAGTGGCAATAACTAGCCTGTGTGGCAATGACTAGCCTGTGTGGCAATGACTAGCCTGTGTGGCATTGACTAGCCTGTGTGGCGATGACTAGCCTGTGTGGCAATGACTAGCCTGTGTGGCAATGACTAGCCTGTGTGGCAATGGCTAGCCTGTGTGGCAATGACTTGCCTGTGTGGCAACGACTAGCCTGTGTGGCAGTGACGAGCCTGTGTGGCATCGACGAGCCTGTGTGGCAACTGTGAGCCTGTGTGGCACCCGTGAGCCTGTGTGGCACCCGTGAGCCTGCGTGGCACCCGTAAGCCCGTGTGGCACTTTTGAGCCTGTGTAGCACCCGTGAGCCTGCGTGGCACCTATGAGTACCTATGTGTGGCACTCGTGAGCCTGTGTGGTACCTGTTAGCTTTAGCCTGTGTGGTATGTGAAAATCTATGTAATACCTACTATGTCGTGCATTTGCATAGCACTGTCTTAGTACACTTTCAGTTCTAGTAATGTTATCGGTCTTAGTGACGATTCATTCTGCCTGGATTTGTTTCGATTAGAGGTGTCAAGGTTTGACATACACCCTTGAAAATTTAGTTGTGGTCAGAATGACCGAGTTTTGAAGTATGTGAAAAATGCGTGCGTGCGTGTGTTTTGAAGTATGTGACCAATACGAGCGTGCGTGCGTATACGTGTGTTCTGTGTGTGTGTGTGTTTATTTTTTTCACAAATATTGAAGAAAGTAGACACGAGGACGTGTGATGGTCATGATGGCCGTGTCGTGGAAAACGATATTCTTGAATAAGTTGCGAAGTTGATTAACTTAGTACAGAGTCTATGGTGACCAGCGTGACGTTACTTGTCATTTGAAAATGGCGCGAATGTGTTTTCGGTAATGTCACGTGGACAGAGTCGTGCTGGTGCGTGGGAGCTGGGCAGAGCTCAATTTGATTTGAGACACCGACGAAGACACACATCCAGCACGAAACTGTCAGTTACCTAGATTTGAGTTGTTTTGTGGTTAAGATTGTTAAGTGAGGTTATTACTGCAATGAAGATTGCTATTCTACGTTATGAACTCTGTACCACGAAACCCCCATCGGTGTCAGCTCATCGCTCAGCCATCGCTGGCCCCGACATATATATATATATATATATATATATATATATATATATATATATATATACAGGATGAATTTTTAGTCACCGTCCAAATTTTGATATATTAATCTTTGGCAAAAATCATTGAATACGTGTTTTTTCTTTTAGTATCACTCAATACAAAAATATTGAGATATCACTTCACAAAGTTATCTTTATAAAGTTTATGTTTCTGGACACTGCCGCGCCGTGCGTACGCGCTAGGTGAAGCTACGCGAGCCGGGCCGCCCCGCGCGCCGCGCGCCGCCGGAATTCATTGATAACACAATACAAACAAAGTTGCAAATTTTCCCTTCATACTTTCACGGGCTTAGGACCGTCAATAAGCAAAAGGTTTGTGCTATGTTCACTATGATTAGAATCTAACCCTTAATTAATCAATTAAGTACGTATAAATAAAGTAAAAATCAATTAATTAGATAAGAACTTGAGACCTTAATAAAAGCTGAGCCAAAACGTTTTGCTATTAGGCGTATTTAAAAATTTGAATCAACTTATGTACAAATAATAAAAATTTAATCAAAATCATCAACAATCAAATTAACAGTACTTTAATAAATGTTCAAAATGCATACCGTTTCTCTCTAAACAGAGTCTTGCACGTTTTTGCACATTGTTTTTAATTTTATTGAGCACTACAGTGTCACTTTTAACTTCGTCGAATGCACGTACAATTTGCTGTTTTAATTGGTCTAGGTTTTGGGCTTCCTCCACATACACTCGTCGTTTTATTTCACCCCACAAAAAAAAGTCACATGGAGTAAGATCTGGTGACCGGGGTGGCCAGACGACGGGCCCCCCGCGACCGATCCAACGATCACCGTGTTCGAGGTTTAAATAATTACGAACGGCGGCGGAGTAATGAGGCGGTGCACCGTCCTGTTGAAAATAAAAATCTCGATAGGAGATTACCGGCACGTCATCCATGAAGTCAGCAATTACTGTGCGTAACATATCTAGGTACGTGCCCCCGGTCAACCGTCCCTCAATGAAATATGGCCCCAGTATTTTGTTGCCGACAATTCCAGCCCACACATTTGCACTGAACCGCACTTGGTGATACGTTTCTCGTATCATGTGTGGGTTTCGAAATGACCACCAATGTTCATTATGATGATTATACAGCCCCACTCGAGTAAACAAGGCCTCGTCAGTCCACAAAATGTTAGCATCGGGGTGTGCAATCAGCCACTCACAGAAGGCTCGACGGGGAACTGCATCTGCGTCGTTCAAGGCCTGTGCCTTTTGAAAATGGTACGCGTGCAACCCGGCAGAATGGAGAAGTTTCCACACGGCATATTGGCTTACGCCGAAGCGCCGCGCTGCATCTCGCGTACTGGATCTAGGGCTCCGTTCAAAGAAATCGAAGATATCTTCTTCGATCTCCACTGCGAGTCTCGGCCTGCCCCGTCCTTGAGCGTGTGTAGGTACTATAAATTGGCCATGGTCTAATAGCCTCTGATTTGCGGCCAAAATCGTTTGGCGATTTGGTAATAAAGGATTTATTCCTTGATTGCGAAGGCGAGGAATACTTTCGGTTTCGTACAGTCTCCGGGCACCGTTCAAGCTTTCACCACTCAGTATGTAGGATCGCACCATTTCGTAATACTCGCGGTGGGAATAGGTACGACGACATTGTAAATAAATTCACGATACGCACGGGGCGCCGTCGCGCCGGCGCCGGCGGGTTGCGCGGGAACGCCGGGAACACGGAAGTAAGCGCTTGCGTCGCGAAAGGGTGCGCGCGCGAGACCGACTAACGATAGATGATAGATGTCATAAATGTGTCGCGCAGGTGTAGCGGGGTGGGGGTGAGCGGGGTGAGCGCTGCCTTTTTCATTGAATATTTGCGCGGCAAGTGTAGTATTATTAACGTTTAACTTGTGACCACGCAGAGCGGATAATTTTTTCGAGAAAATGATTTAATATGAAAATTTTATGTATCGATTTTTTTTCAAAAATGGACTTAGTGAATGATACCTAATGCCTAGAAAAAATTTGGACGGTGACTAAAAATTCATCCTGTATATAATGCGCTCCGTCGCTGAACACCATATTCTCAAAGGAGCACATTCGTAAAAGACCACATTCGCAAAACACGATATTCGTGAAACATCATATTCTCATAACATCATATTCTCAAAATATTATGATCTTATAAGATCACATTCGCAAAACACAAAATTCTCGTGATACCACATTAAAAATACAGTCACATTCAAACGACATTCCCGATGTTTTAATTTTTTTGATAAAAAATGGGAATAACTACACAAACATAAAATTATATCTCTTAAACTAAACAAAAAAATATTTAACATGCTCATCGACATCTGCCTAGCCTTTACCTAACTATGTTGGGGTCGGCTTCCAGTTTAACCGGATACAGCTAAATACCAATGTTTTACATGGAGCGACTGCCTGTCGGACCTACACAACCCAGTAACTGGGTTGTCAGACTTTCGAGCTTCTGACTACAAGTAACGACTGTCAAAGATCTGCATATGACAGCCGAGGCCACCGGCATATCGTGCTTTTCGAGGCACAAAGGAATCTTGGTATGTAATAAATGGTCACCCATTTACGGACCGACCTAGTCAAGCGTAGCTTAACCTTCGATCGACCAATTCCAATAGGCCTTCCAATATATTTCTATGCTGATAAATTGTAATATAATTCTTATTATGCATTTAATTCTTAGTCTTTATTATTGAGACAATAAGGTAATAATTGCACATAAGCGTTTCAAACACACTTCAAAGCATATTTTTTTTCCAGCCATTGGCTGTTAAAGTAATCTAAAAAATTTTAGCATTATTATTTTTGGTGTCCAGTATACTTTTTGACATTAAGATGTTTAGATATACTTACAATAGCCTAATTGCTTATAAGTTTAATCATAATCCCCAACACAGTTGGGTAAAGGCTAGGCAGATGACGATGAGCATAGAAATTATTTTTTTGTTTAGTTTAAGAGATATACACACATCAAAAGTGTCTAGGGATCAAGCATTTTTATGCGGATTTCTTGAGATTGAGATGTGGCTTTGTAATAAATTTATGATTTTATAAATTTATATGGATCCTTTTTGGTGCATTTCATAATTTGAATCAGGAACTGTGAATCAAATTCGAGTAAAAGATGAAAATCAGCTGTCAATATTTTCCCTATAAAAACATACAACGCATTGAAGACATTATTAGTGCTACTGTTTCCCTACTACTGATTAAAACCAACGTTATTATGGAGCGGCGACGTCATTTAAGCAGGGAAGAAATGCTCAGAGCCGTGGGAATGATAGAAGCTGGTTCCCGGCAACGTACTGTGGCTTTAGCTCTGAATACAAGTCAGAGTGTTATCAGTCGACTTTGGACACGTTACCGAAGCACTGGTACCGTGGCTGAGCGCCATGGAGGACGGTATCGCTGCACCACACGGAGACAAGACCGATACATTCAAATCTTAACTCGAAGAGCTCCAACAATAACCGCCATGATGTTAGCCGTGAGGCTTCATCACTCTTCAGGGAACTTAATTAGCGACCAAACAGTCAGAAACCGCTTGCATGAAGTGAACCTTCATTCCCGAAGACCGCTACGGGTACCACCTATAGCAATGCACAATCGTAGGATTCGATATCAATGGGCTCTTGAACACAGAAATTGGGCAGAAGAACAATGGCGTTTCGTGTGCTTTTCTGATGAGTCTCGTTTTGGTATGAGACCGGATACAAGACGTATACGACACTGGAGAACCCTGGACGCCAACAGCGATTAAATCCTGCCAGGAAGTCCATCCTTATAGTGGTGGAACCATCATGGTATGGGCGGGTATTTGGATCGGCGGAAGAACTGAGTTGATTTGGATCAGAGGCAACCTCAACGCTCAAATTTATGCTGAGACGATTGTATCTGACGTCATCGTTCCTCTACAAGTGCAAATCGGTCCCTTATTTCAGTTAATGCATGATAATGCACGACCGCACACCGCAAGAGTTGTAAGACAGACTCTCGCCGCAGCTAACATCAATGTCCTGCTCTGGCCTGCTCAGTCGCCAGACTTGAACCCGATTGAGCATGCATGGGATATGCTACAGAGAAGAGCTCTGCCGAATATGGAGGGTATCCAGTCGCAAGAAGACCTTTTTTTGTTGTTGCAACGAACAAGGGCGGCCATTCCACAGCGTGATTTGGATGAACTCATTTTGAGTATGCCAAACCGATGTTCTTGTGTTGTTAGTGTTCGCGGTAGAAACACGGATTATTAATTGTTTAAGTTACCCAATAAAATTTTAAAGAAAACTGTTATTTCAGTCTTTTTTTTGTACTTTAATGTTAGTGGTTCAAATGTCAAAAATCCCTTTATTAGGAAAATGGCAAATTTCTTTATTAATGCAAAGGTGACTTGGTTTATCGTTACTGTGACAAACGAAAACACTTTATTTGATGAATCCTTAAAGAAAATTTTAATTAATATCAATCAGGAGAAAAGTTATTGCAAAAATATATGTTGATCCCTAGACACTTTTGACGTGTGTAATTCTGGTTGTACTTTACAACCATTTTACAAGTAATACAAATGTACAGAAAGAAACAAAAGTCAAAGATTATATATGAAAAACTTGTTTACAATTGGACGCAAGATGGCTCCCATGAGACAGATGAATAACCAGTTTGGCGTTAAAATAGTTTTACTGTCTATTTCTCACGCATTACGTATAAAATACGCAGTTACTATATAATTTATACTTACACTATTTACCTATTTAGATTTAATTACTCCTGAGACATTTTAACTAAAATACCTTAGTTTTGGAACGTTTCAAATTTCGCGCCTTCGTCGTGATAATACAAATAAACTTCTTCACATTTCCTAAATTTAGCATAGGTACTTACTGAATAATGGTTTTATATCTGTATATAATACCATTACTCAGTAAGTGTTTTAAATACATTACATACAATGTCTGTACTTAATTTATCATATTTTTACCTAGCTTTAAAAATTAAGTAGGCTAGGCTTAGTGTTCATTATAAAATATACAAGCCATAATAAGCCACTCTGCTAACACAACTATAAGATTAGTGTTGACTTGTTTTATCAAAACATTGTTGTTCTAGTTTATCTATGCTACTTAAATGTTGATTTACCTATCTACAAAAGATGCCTAGGGTAAATACGCTAAAAGTCGGCCCCCTAACGAATTTTCTAACTTTGGATCGCTCTGGCTCCATCAGTTTGCATCGAAGCATGCCATGTGATGTAGTTTTAGACAGGTTGATTAATCTATTTTATGTTTATAGGTATAGGATTGATTTTTCTACTAAAAGCAAAGAGTAATAAGGGTTAAATGCAACGAGAACGAAAAAACCTTAAACTCGGCCATTTACGCCCCATAGTCGGTCGCGTTTTTCCCAAATGTCGGCCGGGTATAGGGTGGTTTAAAATAAGACAATGAAAATATTACCAATACGATTATTAAAAAAAGTTTTAAGTGAAAACGAGCTAGTATCTAAAGACTACTTTTTGTTCCTCGCAGCTTAAGCTAGATGGGTTCAATGGTAGTAAGTTCCAAAGAGAAATTTATAGCGAAGGGTGGGCTTTTTGGGGGACTGTCTTTTGTAATTTCGACGTTCAAAAAGTGCTGATCCTCAGCCTAATTTGAATAAATGACTTTTGATTTTGATTTTTTTTGATTTTGATATTTGTATCCCGAACCCTACATTGAGTTTCATAAATATTAATATGGTTGATCAATATTGTAATATTTTATAATTAATTAATTTGAACCCCTAGTTACATCAAAACTTAACCTCGTTTTTATAATAATACTTACCTACATAATCAACTTTGAGCAAATTATTTTGATATATATATTAAAAATTCAAAACTTACTACCCGTCCAACGTAATCACCCTGTATAGTAGCGCTCGGATTCGAGGCTGGCCGATATTACGATCTTTAATATTTCTTAAGTCGGCCCCTATTTCTCATGCCTTATTTCTCAAGATTTAACTAAAATCATACCGGCCGTTTTTTGGCGATTAAACGTGAAATAGATTTATTTACTTGTAAGCTTTGCAAATTCTCCTATTAAACCAAAGGAATTGGTAGATTTGCAGATTATAAAACAGACAGCATTCTTCTTAAAGTCGGCCCCGGTCGAGATTCCGGCTTCAAACCAAAACTGGTATTCTAATGGCGGCCTCCTGTTTTCTCTTAAATAAATGCGCAAAACGTTAGAAATACTAACTCAAAATATAGTAAAACTAACCTTATATTAATACCAAAGCCTAAAACAAAAAAAAAAAATGTCTTACCATTATAATATCAATCCCCGAAATATGGGTATTCGCAGAAAGTAAGCTATTTTTACTACGAACTTGACACTTGAACGCCGGCATCGCTAAGGACGCTCAGTGTGCGAAAAGCGAGGAAAGTAATCGAATAGTACCAGTTTTTACGTATAGAGTATGAACTAAAGATCCAATTCCAGTAGCCAGATTGTCACTTATTTACCTTTTCAATGAATGCAAGTTAAAAATGTGCAGACGGCCGACCTTTGGGGGGTGGCCGACGTTTGGCGTATTTACCCTACTTATAATAAAATACAGGTATTTGTGATAAGTAGGAGTACCATTTATTTATTTGAATAAATTTAAATGTGGAAATAATATTATAACTAACCTGTTTTCAGGTGCTTAGAGTTGAATTTCCTCTTGACTGGTGCCATGTTGCTATAATTTAACACGTATCCGAGCGCTCGTCTGAATGTCTGAACTCCTTGAAGAGAGGAGTACAAATGCACAGCGAAACCAAATGTTGACGATAACATAACAGCGTCGATATAACACTGTCCAAAATATTGTGTAATAATTTGACAAAATAAAACTACTCACGATGACGTGACGTAAAGTTAACTCGTTAAATGATCTGAATTGTATCACTTATCATTTCAACTTCGCTGTGATAGATGGTTTGTATGTTTAAACGAAAATAGTGAACTTGGAAGACGTACCACTAAATTTTTTAACAGATAGCGAACGTGCAATAAAGATATAGGTATGATGATAAGTAGGATATAAAAATGAAAGTCATTGGTCACTGTCGTAGGACGCTTAAACCTATCAACTGCTGGGGAGTTGGTTCATATTGTTCAGCCACTTCTTCCCAGCAATTTACACTACGAAGTGGCAAAGGGACGGCTTTTTGGGGGACTGTCTTATGTAATTTTGATGTTCAAAATTAATTTGAATCAATAAATTTTGATTTTATTTGAACTATAAATAACTCATCTAGGTATCGGTGGGTACATACATAATTATTAAGTGACCAATTCACATGGATTTAGTCTTCTAGGCACGTTTTCGGATGACAAGCGATGCGGAGGAGGAGGTACAGCGCGCTGGTCATCCAACATCTCAATTTTTTCCAATTGAACATAAACCTTACAATATTTGTTTTTTAGTATTTGTAAAGTTGAAAAACACACAGAGACCAGCTCTTCAAGTTACCCCTATGTACCTATAGGGGTAACTTGAAGTGTCTTGAAGTGCTGGTCTCTGTACTTAGATGCTCGGTGTTCCTGGTTTTATTTTTGTTATTTTATTAAGCTTATTATGAATGTGGGTTGCAAATTACTAGGTAGTAATCTTGTAACCCCTCCAACTAAGCTAAGTATGCTTGTCTCTAGAGTGGGTTCACGTAGTGCAATGGGATCGGGATCGAAGTCATGACCTGGACCACCAGATTGAACGCCTTAGCCATTGGGGTATTACCATAAACTGCTTGATTTTTACTTTAACTTTTAGTTACATTTGAACAAAGAGATTTAAATTAAGTGTCTTTGCATTTGAAGATGTTCTGTAACTCACGTATATTAATTAATAGTAAGTAGGTACTTACTTAACTTAAAAGTCAAATAAAATACTAAAAGTAATTACAGACGTACGAGCCATAATTTTAGGAACTCTTTTTTGGCACCTATGCCTTCAGTGTACCTATAGACTGCCATAAGCCCCAGTTTGCGACCAAATAAGTAGCATGAAATATGCAATCTGTGCCGGACTCTCAGTTTTCCTAAATTGTCATTGGCACCGCATCATGCAGTTAGCGGTCATGATGATGTGTCAAAGCATCATCGGTCAGATTTCATCTATTTTATTGACTCGTCGTTCTTTTCAGCAAAAAACAATGTGCCAAGTCATGACAATTCAATTTAAGTGTTGCCTGGTTACTGGTTCTTACCATCAAAAACAGGAATCTATTGACTTTATAGGTTTATATTGAACAGCCAGCCCCAGCAAACTTTTTCTGTAATAGAATCAATTAATCAAATTGTGTTTTAATCTTAATTGCTGGCTAATTTCTTGCTTTTTTCTCAGTATCAGCCCGGAGTCTGGATTCGTGCCCGATGAAGGCAATAGGCTCGCCCCCTTTTATATGGGACTAACATAACTGGCGAAATGTGGGTGTACTTTTACATGTGTACCTGTACGCTGCTGTAGGCACTCTGTAGGTACTACTGGTACGCCTCTGCCTAAGCCTTCGAGGATAACAGGCATGATGTTATGTATGTTATGTATGAGTCTAAATAATTGCTGGATGGGTTATTTTCGGACCGATTGCCTTCATAATATTGAATCACCTTGAGATATACGACATTTATCGTCTTAAACTTTTAAAGTTTCATGGCAGATGCCAGAGTACCTAAACAAAGTCGATGGTTTGTCGATTTGTCAAATGTCAACCAATTAAAAAAATACTCCACAAATTGTAACTGGTCCCCTGTCATGTCATCAGAGATGGTGGCGTTGCATACGAAAAATGTTTAGGAAAATATTTTTTTTGTTTTATTTTATCTTTACGTTAATGTTCCCATGATTTTGAGTAATTATTCCGCTAATAGGAGATATACAAATCAAAGAAATGTAAAACCACGAAAATCGGTAGGTACTAGGTACCCTTTTCGAGTTGTGTTCGAACGAACCCGACTTTGTTTTATTTAATTGAAACAACACTTTGTGCTTTTACAATTTCTTAGTCTTTTAGTAGGGCTATAAAGTTTTGTAAAGCACAAGCAACTTTTAGATTTGTTCACTTCATAAACTAAAATAATGCTTAAATGTTAACTATTAAGTAAGCGTTAATTTCTGAGTCTTCTACTGCTTTCCTTCTTTGCACACGTAGTTTTATTTAGATAGGTAGGCACTTTTATTTGGTTGTGTTTGCAGACAGTTTTTTAATGGGAGTTTTCAACCTCGTGCGGGATTTCGGTTTTGATGTATGGCAACATTAAAAGTTTTTTTTCACTTATCTGTCAAATCAAGTGCGAGGAGAATCCTATTTATATTGAAGGCTGGCCGTTCTGATCACTTCAAAAAGAAAACCTCTTGCTTGTGTCACTGTGCGCATTGAGAAATAGTGGAGGTGTAGTTGATATTTTTAAAATAATATACAATCAAATAGTCTGAAACAAGATGTCTGAAAAGCATTTACAAACCGGTACGCGCTGCTGTTTATTAAAAGTGTGCTTAATGTCTATTATTTTAAGCCGAAATACTGAATTAACCTCTTCTGTTTTTTTTATCAGGTGATGCTCTCCCTGCCTATGGTGGTAAACTTCGCGTGTTCGCGATGAGATTCTGCCCTTATGCAGAGAGGACTGTACTTGTATTAAATGCAAAGAATTTGCAATACGATACAGTATTCGTCAATTTGGATCAAAAACCCGAGTGGATTTTCAACTTCAGCCCTAAAGGTAAGTTTTTTGTGGATATTTTTACTTCTAGAATCGTACCTAAGTTATAATAATAAAAAGTTTTGTTGGTATCTACTCATTAAGCCAATAACCTGTTAAAAACCTGCTACAGCTTGGTTGATCAGATGAGTTGCACATTTGACAGTAAATTTTATCAAGTTAATAATTTAATAGATATTTTATTGTTAGTTCATTGCCTCAACTTATGATGTCAGCTAAGTATGCAAGCTTTAGTTAAAACTAAAATTGACAGCTCTTACTAGAAAGACAGACTTTAAAGTAAATTAATTGATTTTGTTTTTATTTGTCTAATAAATTTGGTGACTAAATTAGAATTATATTAAAGTGAGTACCTATGCTTTTGTTTTTAAACATTTACTTGAATGAAAATGGCATGTGGTGAGGTCAGTCAGCCACAAATTACCCCTTTATGGTGCCCTACATTATCTTGGTAATCGGTAGCTACTACTTGTTTTATTCATGTTTAAAAAGTTATAAACTGTTATTATTATTTTTTTCACATTCTAGGCACTGTACCGGCTCTGGAGTATGAAGAGGGTAAGGGCATATTTGACAGCAACATCATAAACTTTTACCTGGATGATAAGTACCCCGAAGTGCCCCTACAATCCACTGACCCACTGCGCAGGGCTGAAGACAAAATTATAGTTGAACTGTTTGGTGGGGTAAGCATTCTAATTGTTCTTTTTATAAGATTCTTGTTAGAATCCTGGAGCTATACTTCAAATCCTTATTTATGGGCTTTTAGAAGTTAAGTTCTGAAGTCATGCTTTACTGCTTTCTAAATAAAATTGTAATGTGGTAAGCATGAATTAGGATAATTTCTTCAATAGTCATATTACTATAACCAAAGAATAAATATGAGGGTTTAACATAATTATTGCCTATATGAAAGCTGTCAAGCCGCCATTTTTATTTGATGATTGAAACATCCGCCCTTAGCCATTTAGAAACAGGCACCCAAATAAAAAGTAAAAACTTGTCTTTTAATTGGAAAACTCATTTTCAGGCTCAATCAGCTTTTTACACTGCTGCTTATAATGCTCAAGCTCTGCAGCCATCAATGGTAGAGAACTATCACAAGGGCCTTGAAGATCTGCAGGCACGACTGAAGGAACGTGGCACCAAGTTCTTACACGGAGACAGTCCCGGATTAGTGGACTATACTTTGTTCCCATTCTTGGAGCGCTTTGAAGCCTTGCCGCTTATTGGAAAACCTGAATTTGAACTGACCAAGACAAAATATGAATTATTGGTAAGTAAGCATAACTAAGTTAAAATGCAGTAGTCTCCAGCTGCAAAAAAGAAATAAAGGAGTAAAAACACTGATCTAGTTAATTTTAATAGAATAATATTTTTCTTTAATATTAAATACTTTTTTTTTAATTAAACAACAATTTAAATTATTAATGAGGAAGCCAGAACATTTTGTTTTAAATTTCAGTATTTTTTGTAATTAATCAACAAATTAAAATATTAATAAGGAAACCTGAACTTAAAAATTAAAAGTCCGAGTTTCTTCCAGTGTTTCTTTGCAGAGTAGGCAGATAGTGGATAAAACACCTACCTTATTAGTATAAAAAATATGTGTTGCTTGTTTGACATGTAAAAATGCTTGTTAAATATTTTTTTCAAGTCAAGTATCCAACCTAGATTGAGCATGCGCGACGTTGAATGCTCGTGGCTTCTCAGTGCGTTTAGCTAGTATTTTTATTTTATAATTAACTAGCAGACGTCACGCGGTTTCACCCGCGTAGTTCCCGGTCCCGTGGGAATACAGGGATAATTTTTCAAATCGGTCCAGTAGTTTCGGAGCCTATTCAATGCAAACAAACAAACAATCAAACCTTTCCTCTTTATAATATTAGTACCTATAGATAAATAACGCGTATCAGTATAATATGATGCAGTCTCATGCCCAAAGATCGTATTTCGTGTCGTAGGTATTTTATTGAAAAACGAAACAATCAATTTAAAAAAAATAGGATTTCAATTTAAAAAATATACAATGTGTGTACTTGTGAACACATGTTTATAATACCAATATATAAAAAATATTATTATATTAAATTTAAATTATTTGTTACCAGGTGACCTACATTGAAGCAATGAAAGTAGTGCCAGCCGTCAAGTTGTACTACTTGTCTCCGGAGACTCACGCGAAGTTTATAGAGTCGCGCAACAAGGGTGACGCAAACTACAACATGCTGGACACCAGCGCCGTATGCTGCATGCGCCCAAGGAAGAAGAAGGAATAAGGCATGACTGATTGAACAACCAGTATATTATTATTATTTTCCACTATTATATGTATGTTATTGTCAATCACATATTATTTACACTAGTACATTAATAAAATGAAGTACAACTTTATATAAATTTGGTTTTTTTTGGACGTGATTCCTCTTCAAACACCAATACATACGGGCGGCAGGATTTCACAGGGTGATTTTAGAGAGTAGCACTACAGATCAAAATATAAATCACGGTCATCGTCAGAAAGGAGGTTAATGGCCACAGCTTTTTACTAAATGCATAAAGGTACTTTTATTCCATTTCTTTTTTTACTTTTTTGTCTGTCTGTCTGTTTTAATAAAATGAAGTACAACTTTATATAAATTTGGTTTTTTTTGGACGTGATTCCTCTTCAAACACCAATACATACGGGCGGCAGGATTTCACAGGGTGATTTTAGAGAGTAGCACTACAGATCAAAATATAAGTCACGGTCATCGTCAGAAAGGAGGTTAATGGCCACAGCTTTTTACTAAATGCATAAAGGTACTTTTATTCCATTTCTTTTTTTACTTTTTTGTCTGTCGTACATTAATAAAATGAAGTACAACTTTATATAAATTTGGTTTTTTTTGGACGTGATTCCTCTTCAAACACCAATACATACGGGCGGCAGGATTTCACAGGGTGATTTTAGAGAGTAGCACTACAGATCAAAATATAAATCACGGTCATCGTCAGAAAGGAGGTTAATGGCCACAGCTTTTTACTAAATGCATAAAGGTACTTTTATTCCATTTCTTTTTTTACTTTTTTGTCTGTCTGTCTGTTTGGGCTAATCTCCTAAACGACTGGACCGATCTTGACGAGACGTTCACGGGTAGATAGCTTATAAAATGTGATTCGGGCCACTATGAGTTTAGAAAAATAATTCATTGTCACGCGAAGTCTCGGGCAACAGCTATATAAAAAGTACAGTATGTTAATCCAAAACAACAAATTATGCACCAGAGGTATAAGTCAATAACCATGTGCCCACCACAGCCCCACCCGTTATTTTACCAATGATAAGATAATAAATAAGTCACCACTTACCTACCTCTTATATCTTATCAATTTAATAGTGGCTATGTTTTTGGTAAAAAGGTCACTTGTAAATTGTGGTTTGCTAACCGAAGTATGAGTTCATTAAACTTTAAAAGTGGCTCCAAATTTCTATTGTAATCATAATCTGTCACTGTCATTATTCGGGAAATTATTCTGTGACGCTAAGCGCAGTAAGCGAAGTTAGATTTTGTGCTATATACATGGTTACCGGGGACTTGGTGTGTTGTATAATCAGATACATATCTACGTACATAAATAAATAAGTAATGTTGTTAATACATAAGGAAAAGTACTCGGTAACGCGAGATGACAAATCATTTGTTTAGTCCATAAACTATGTCTTATTAGGAAATAATAAATTTCAAAGATCTTCTCTACCAAAATCAGCGCCTATTAGCTGATTGTTAAAAACGCAACGCAAATTTATTATCAATTTTAGTCTTCACTTTTCAAACTCAGCTTGTAATTGACATTTTTGTGCTTTAGCCTTTTTTGTGTTGTTGTTTTTTTACCGCCACATAGATGACAAAACAAAATGTGTCCAGCACGTCACAACTACAAGACGAATTTAAAGCATAACTTTCACACAACGCCATCTAGCCCCAAACTGAGCAGAGCTGTGTTATGTATACTAAACAACTGATGAACATACTTATACCCAGATAGAACAAAATAATGCTTGTGCTCATCACAAGCTTTTGTCTTGGGTGGGAATCAGAGCAGCGGTGGCCCAGTGGTGGCGGCCCCGACTTACGAACAGTAAGTCGTGGGTTCGAACCCAGGCAGGCATTACTTTGTGTATTTTAATTCATCACCACTGCTCTCAAAAACGGGGAAGGAAAACATCGAAGACATGTGACATCTACCAATTCGCACTGGGCCCGCGTGGTAGATTATAGCCCATACGCAAAATACGCGCTTTGACGTGGAGTTGCGGATACCAGCCCGGGATCTTTAATCTTTTTTTTTTGGGTGGGAATCGAACCGGCGACCGCCGTCATATGAGTATGACGCCATGATAAGAAACTCTTCCCGTGTAAATGGCGCTTCATCTATATTAGAGATAGGTTGCACAACTTTTCAGGATTCATGAGGAGGAATAATTTAAAACAATATATTTATAAAATAAAATTTATATATTTCACAAATGTTAACACAACCTCCAATTATGTTTGTGTACCTATCACTGATGTGTTCATACAATGCACTTAGTTTCCCATCACTTTCAAATGCGTGTTTTAGCCTAACGTACGACAATATCGTACCACTACGCCATGGCCTAGTAAATAACATTTATGCTTGAGATTCAACTATTTAACGAGTACCTAAGTAACATACCGAAAAATACTACATATAGTGAATATAATAAATACTTTCAAATATTATTTTTGATTTTATGTACCTACACGACATTCATGAATAGCGTTGAAATATAAATTCGAGTATTTGTTATTTATAGAATGAATAATAAACAGTAAAATAAATTATCACATGTGTTCATGGTTAGATAAATCGTACATACGAAGAGCTTACATTTAGTTTTAGTGAGGAAGCACCATACTAAAATCAAATAAAATCATAAATAAAATCTCTGACACAATGCGCCCTATAGATTGTAGAAGCAATCTATGTAGGAAATATTATTTTTTAGCACCATGACGTCATGTATTATGGTCAAAGATCGGAATAGGTAAAACATATTCATCTTAACTTCGTGGAAATAATTACAGACGCCACATCCATTGCAAAAGCACATCAAGCTACCCCAAACTGTGAAATTGTCTGAATTAAAAGTGAACCTTATTCTGTAGGCTGTAAAGTTGAAAAACCGGCCAAGAGCGTGTCGGGCCACGCTCAGTGTAGTTTACCGTCCGTCACAATAAGTGTCCAGAAGAAGAAAATAATTTTCCGGACGGACGGACAGACAGACATGGCGAAACTATAAGGGTTCCTAGTTGACTTCGGAACCCTAAAAACTATCAAAGAAATTTGATATATTGGGGTAGCTGATGTGCTGGCCTCTGTACCAGAGTGGATAAAACCTCTTCTTTCATGCTGGAATGAAAGAATCACGAATATGTTTTGGTGTTTGAATACTATAGCAACATTTATGTTTTTTTAGGAGAATATCTAATACAAATAGAATACATCTTTTTTTGTATAAAATTAAAATATTTTCTTCTATGTTCCCGCGAATAAAAGTAAGTAATGCGGTCTTACGATTATGTAGGTAAATTAAACCAATAATTGGTTACCAACTTGTAGGTTTTCAACATCCAATACATTCAGAGATAAAAGTATTTCTTGTTAGTAGTAGTATTCCCCTATTTCGGGATTTTAGAAAAGGTTTTATCCACCCTATGTTACGTCTTAGGTACTCGAAGTTTATTAAACATGCAATACTTGTTCCTATCTCTGGACATGGTGCAAAAAATAACAGTATGCATAAAGTTGTATAAATCAGAGCGATCATTGTATTGTACGTAACTCTCACTGTAGGCACAGATAGTGATCGATTTATAGATAAGTTTTAAAGTACTTCGTAAGTAAGTTACATTGAGAAAAGATAACAAACAAAAATGTCATAACGAGTTTTATATTGCACTAATTTGTACTATCCTAAGCTAAAACAATTACTAAATAATACTAATTAAGTACTTTTTTTTAACGGTAAATCTAAATTGAATGTGCATTTTTACATTTTGGTGCTGAGAAAACGTGGTAAGAAATATCTGCTCCAATCATAGTTCGAGCTGGTTATATGACTCAACGGTATGTTGAAGGACAATGTATTTTGACCAAGTAAATCAGAGTAAGAACAAAACATTACCAGCTTTTGATTTTCATTGACACCTGCCAATAACCAACCGCATTGTCAATATATATCGCCTTGATTACCTATTTCATTCTTATAGATAGGACGATCGGGCGCCAATATACCTAAACTTCTTGTCACGAAAGAAGAATATGGACAATCCTTTCTGAATAAAGAAGTAAACCCGGGTTCCCGAGATTGAAAAAAAATGTGAAAACAACGACTAGGTACATTAAAAGTTGCATTACAATTAGCGTTTTTAATCTAAAAAAATACAATGCGAGTTACAAGGAAAATACGAGAAAGTATGTAAAGATTATAATAATAATAATCATTTATCAATAATAATTATTATTATTAGTCAATGAACATATTTCATTTTTATTTAAACGATTCCGGGATCCCGGATTCTGAAAGGCATGTCCGTATTATCCTTTCGTGGGAATAAAAGTGAAATTTAGGTATATTAGCGCCCGATATATGACATTACTTAGTTCGTAAATTTGCATTACCAAGAACACAGTCAGGTTCTAACTCTGATCTTCATTTTGTAGCACATTCAAATAATACACATTACGTTTCAATAAATAAAAAGGACATTAGACGTAGGTAATATCATTGGGAATGTATTATATCGATCGTTATCTGACTTATAAATACAGTAACATCAAAAGGCGTCTAAAATATGTAATAGGTAGAGTATTCTATGTCATGCACCCGGTTAAAGCATTACCTTACTTTTATTAACACTAAAAATGATTATGGCATAATTAAATGAATTGGTTTTTATTGTAAGCAGTATTAGGAAATGTGGATCGAGATGAGTCGACTCATATTGATTGTAACTATTGTGTCTAATTTGTGGACAGTGAAAGTGTTAATATTACTTTTAGTAGCACTACTTTCTCTAGTGCTAACATAATACACGTAGCGCGAGGACACCGGGGTCCTCTCGGGAATAGAGTGAATATTCTAAACTACTTCCTGGTTTTAATGTGTAAAAATAACGACTATTTGTATGTTTCTTCTGTACCGTAAAATGGGGTGAATAGGGACTCAAAGGTGAATTGAAACAAAACTTTTAGGTGGATTTTCACGTAAGTTAAAAGTTGTTATTACATACGAGGACTCTAATGCCTTTAATTCTAAAAACCCCGGAAGGACACCGGTGTCCGCTTGTCATTGTCTTTCTATTGTGTCTCTAATTGACTCAATTGAAAAGTTAAATAATTAATATATATAGTTTCGACACCTTGTTAGTATGAAATAATATTAAACTAGCATGAATTTCTTCCAGTTTTGTTTCTATTTATCCTTGAACAGCTATTCACCCCATTTTACCAGTACCTACAAAATGTTATTGCCTACTATTTGATTAAACGATAGCATTAGAGAACTTCATGCACCTGCATAATCCGTATCGGATGATTACAAGAGTACTATGCGTTTCAAATGAGAATAGGAACGTCAATGACTTATATCTGTCAGATGTCACTTGAAAAGTACGGTCCACAAGACTACCGTAAAACGGGGTGGATAGAAACTCAAGGGTGAATAGAAACAAAACTTTGAAGAGGATTTTTACGCTAGTTTAATATTGTTTGATACTAACAAGGTGTCGAAACTATTTATCTCAATTGTTTATAAGCATTACAGTCCTCGTATGTAACAAATAACTTTTAACTTAGGTGAATATCGTCCTCAAAGTTTTGTTTCTATTCACCCTTCAGTTTCTATCTACCCCGTTTAACCCGGTAATTAATTAGACGTTTTTTCATTTTGAATAACTGCGACTCGGTAAAACAAAAAACTAAAAATAATTGATTACGCGAATAAGGTTTCGCGTTTCGGTTCAAGTGACATCTGACAGATAGAGGTCATTGACGTTCCTATTCTCATTTGAAACGCATAGTACAGACGCCAGCACATCAAGTTACCCCAATGTGTCAAATTTTCCTAATTGAATATGAACCTTATTCTATTTGACATAAAGTTGAAAAACGATCAAAGAAATTTGACACATTAGGGTAACTTGATTTGCTGGCGTCTGTACTTATCACTCAATCATTGTAACATGCCGAGTTTACCTCACTTGTTAAGAAAAAGTTAATATCATTTTGTTAGTGGAAGCACGTTGAACGAAAACTCTGGATCATTGTGACTAACGCGTCGCCACTATTCTGGGAACATGATATGCGTTATTTTACGTAAACAACTGAAAGCAGGCGCCTACGTCATGTTTCACGTTTAGCGTTGCTCAGTAGAATACTACATTGCATGTTAACATACAGTCGGTCAGTATTACTTTCATATTTGTTTGACCTTTACCGAAACCTAAGTGTCAAGATCGACGCGGCTACGATGACTGGACTAAACAAAACAGTTCAAGACACCAATCGAGTACTTGTATTAGTTTTGTATGAAAATGTTGTCGTCCACGGCTACCCACGGCCATGCTATTTACGCATCCGCGGCTTGCAGACAAATGAACCGCGCAAATACGTCGGTAACCCCTACGTAACAGTGGACGGTCGCCTTTAGGGCTAGCTCATACATACAACTTTTTATCGACTAAACTGTTTAGTCGAGTCGTGTACTTCTCGAGAATTCCACATAACTAAGTTGTTTAGTCGATGGATGAGCAATCGATTTCAACAGTCTTCTGTCTGTAGGCAACGCACGAGTCGAGATGCTAAGTACAATGCCATTTACTAAAGCTGCTACTTGCTTTTTTTTTTGATAATTAGTTAGTCGATGTTATGCGCACTTCAATGTATTACAGTACAAAATGAGCGCGTGATCGATAGTTGTATAACTATCGATCACGCGCTCATTTTGTTAACTTTTAATCAAAACCAGATCGATAAAGCCTTTTGATTTTTTATCGATCAACTAACGAGTTGCCAGTATGCGCACGTTCATATACTGCTATAAACTTATGAAACACAACAAAATAGTTGTTCAACTAAAAGTTGTATGTATGCGGTAGCCCTTACTGTTTTGTGAAAATACATGCAACATTGTTTTACCAATCAGACCGAGTTAACAGAGAGTTCTATATTTTAATTGATCTCTCTATAGTTATATTAGCCTTCAAAAAACGCAACCTTGTCTAGGTAATATCGCTAAAGCTGTTCCCGATTAATTTCTTGGTTGACTTGTTCAGCGCTAAGTTTTCTTCTTGAATATGTTCTGCAAGTTCATATTAGACTTGGACTGTTGGAACATCTGCGTGACTCTCCTGCCGACCTCCTGCGCGGCCTGCAGGTTGGAGTTGGCGCGCGGCGCGGGCTCGCGCACGATGTCCGTACTGCTGCCGGGGCCCGCTACGTTGTGGATTAGGGCTTCTATCGCTGCCTTATATTGAGATAGAGTTGGAGTTTGCACACCTTCTTCTAATTTTCTGTTAATAGGAAAATTAATTTTGTTAGGACACACTAGAAATTATCCTAGAAATATTTTTTAGTGTATAAGTTGGAACGGCCAATGTTATAGTCTAAGATTCCGTTATAGAACGACCTTCACCGAGCTGGTTAATGGAAGAAACCTATTTTATATTAAATTTAATACGTCAGTAAATATATTTTTTACAAGGAGTTTTAGAAAAAGTTCGGCTTAGTTTAACTTCTCTGTCACTCCTGTGTCTCTTTCAAGAACCTGATACCTACGTCACGATACGTCATTAGCTTAAGGGTAGCGAGATAGCGAGCCGCGACACACCACGCATAGTAGGGATACCGCTGTAGGGTAGCGTACCTGAGTGCGGGCAGTAGCGCGGGATGGTGCCGGCAGTGGTGCACGGCGAGCTGCAGGCCCGGCGTCAGCGCCGCCAGGAGCTCGCGAGACAGCGAGCCGCGACACACCACGCATAGTAGGGATACCGCTGTAGGGTAGCGTACCTGAGTGCGGGCAGTAGCGCGGGATGGTGCCGGCAGTGGTGCACGGCGAGCTGCAGGCCCGGCGTCAGCGCCGCCAGGAGCTCGCGAGACAGCGAGCCGCGACACACCACGCATAGTAGGGATACCGCTGTAGGGTAGCGTACCTGAGTGCGGGCAGTAGCGCGGGATGGTGCCGGCAGTGGTGCACGGCGAGCTGCAGGCCCGGCGTCAGCGCCGCCAGGAGCTCGCGAGACAGCGAGCCGCGACACACCACGCATAGTAGGGATACCGCTGTAGGGTAGCGTACCTGAGTGCGGGCAGTAGCGCGGGATGGTGCCGGCAGTGGTGCACGGCGAGCTGCAGGCCCGGCGTCAGCGCCGCCAGGAGCTCGCGAGACAGCGAGCCGCGACACACCACGCATAGTAGGGATACCGCTGTAGGGTAGCGTACCTGAGTGCGGGCAGTAGCGCGGGATGGTGCCGGCAGTGGTGCACGGCGAGCTGCAGGCCCGGCGTCAGCGCCGCCAGGAGCTCGCGAGACAGCGAGCCGCGACACACCACGCATAGTAGGGATACCGCTGTAGGGTAGCGTACCTGAGTGCGGGCAGTAGCGCGGGATGGTGCCGGCAGTGGTGCACGGCGAGCTGCAGGCCCGGCGTCAGCGCCGCCAGGAGCTCGCGAGACAGCGAGCCGCGACACACCACGCATAGTAGGGATACCGCTGTAGGGTAGCGTACCTGAGTGCGGGCAGTAGCGCGGGATGGTGCCGGCAGTGGTGCACGGCGAGCTGCAGGCCCGGCGTCAGCGCCGCCAGGAGCTCGCGAGACAGCGAGCCGCGACACACCACGCATAGTAGGGATACCGCTGTAGGGTAGCGTACCTGAGTGCGGGCAGTAGCGCGGGATGGTGCCGGCAGTGGTGCACGGCGAGCTGCAGGCCCGGCGTCAGCGCCGCCAGGAGCTCGCGAGACAGCGAGCCGCGACACACCACGCATAGTAGGGATACCGCTGTAGGGTAGCGTACCTGAGTGCGGGCAGTAGCGCGGGATGGTGCCGGCAGTGGTGCACGGCGAGCTGCAGGCCCGGCGTCAGCGCCGCCAGGAGCTCGCGAGACAGCGAGCCGCGACACACCACGCATAGTAGGGATACCGCTGTAGGGTAGCGTACCTGAGTGCGGGCAGTAGCGCGGGATGGTGCCGGCAGTGGTGCACGGCGAGCTGCAGGCCCGGCGTCAGCGCCGCCAGGAGCTCGCGAGACAGCGAGCCGCGACACACCACGCATAGTAGGGATACCGCTGTAGGGTAGCGTACCTGAGTGCGGGCAGTAGCGCGGGATGGTGCCGGCAGTGGTGCACGGCGAGCTGCAGGCCCGGCGTCAGCGCCGCCAGGAGCTCGCGAGACAGCGAGCCGCGACACACCACGCATAGTAGGGATACCGCTGTAGGGTAGCGTACCTGAGTGCGGGCAGTAGCGCGGGATGGTGCCGGCAGTGGTGCACGGCGAGCTGCAGGCCCGGCGTCAGCGCCGCCAGGAGCTCGCGAGACAGCGAGCCGCGACACACCACGCATAGTAGGGATACCGCTGTAGGGTAGCGTACCTGAGTGCGGGCAGTAGCGCGGGATGGTGCCGGCAGTGGTGCACGGCGAGCTGCAGGCCCGGCGTCAGCGCCGCCAGGAGCTCGCGAGACAGCGAGCCGCGACACACCACGCATAGTAGGGATACCGCTGTAGGGTAGCGTACCTGAGTGCGGGCAGTAGCGCGGGATGGTGCCGGCAGTGGTGCACGGCGAGCTGCAGGCCCGGCGTCAGCGCCGCCAGGAGCTCGCGAGACAGCGAGCCGCGACACACCACGCATAGTAGGGATACCGCTGTAGGGTAGCGTACCTGAGTGCGGGCAGTAGCGCGGGATGGTGCCGGCAGTGGTGCACGGCGAGCTGCAGGCCCGGCGTCAGCGCCGCCAGGAGCTCGCGAGACAGCGAGCCGCGACACACCACGCATAGTAGGGATACCGCTGTAGGGTAGCGTACCTGAGTGCGGGCAGTAGCGCGGGATGGTGCCGGCAGTGGTGCACGGCGAGCTGCAGGCCCGGCGTCAGCGCCGCCAGGAGCTCGCGAGACAGCGAGCCGCGACACACCACGCATAGTAGGGATACCGCTGTAGGGTAGCGTACCTGAGTGCGGGCAGTAGCGCGGGATGGTGCCGGCAGTGGTGCACGGCGAGCTGCAGGCCCGGCGTCAGCGCCGCCAGGAGCTCGCGAGACAGCGAGCCGCGACACACCACGCATAGTAGGGATACCGCTGTAGGGTAGCGTACCTGAGTGCGGGCAGTAGCGCGGGATGGTGCCGGCAGTGGTGCACGGCGAGCTGCAGGCCCGGCGTCAGCGCCGCCAGGAGCTCGCGAGACAGCGAGCCGCGACACACCACGCATAGTAGGGATACCGCTGTAGGGTAGCGTACCTGAGTGCGGGCAGTAGCGCGGGATGGTGCCGGCAGTGGTGCACGGCGAGCTGCAGGCCCGGCGTCAGCGCCGCCAGGAGCTCGCGAGACAGCGAGCCGCGACACACCACGCATAGTAGGGATACCGCTGTAGGGAACAACATACCATATATTACACTGAACTATTTTGTACAGAGTTCAACAACAGACATGGACATTGTGCCGGGTAGCACAATATCTACAGTTCTACACTGCATTGCCTCTTTAAGTTATATGTAGATTTTGAAAGCATGATATCAGTTATCCAGTACGTCATATTAATCCATTGCGTAAACTCTGAAAGTGGAGTGAGGTGATCCCTAACCTCGAAGTAAGCACAGGATGTTGAATCACTTATTACATAGGTACAGACACCAGCACATCAAGATACCCCAAACTATATTGTTTTCCCAATTGACCATGAAGTTCAAAAACCATCAAAGAAATTTGACACATTGGGGTAGCTTGATGTGCTGGCCTCTGTATACATATACATAAAGTCTCTCTTGTTTCCATATTTAATTTAAAGTTTTAAATTACCAATCCACCTTGAGTGAGCGTGGCTACGCTTGGCCTTCTCTGTATGAGAAGAGATCTTTACCCTGCAGTGAGTCAGTAACAGGCTGGTATAATTTATTAACCACGTACCTTTCTCGGAAACCGCATGATTATCAACGGTAGGTAGCACAAGCAGCGCCAACGCCTCAGCGGTCCGCGCCGCTTCCTTCACAGTAAGCGCTTGGTTCCTGCCCAGCATGTCCTCAACGGGCGCCCAGCACTGCGCCTCACAGTCAAGTCCACGGATCAGACAAGTTCGCGTCACGCTGCCCCATGAGGATATTGCTTCTTCGCGGACAGACCTTTCATAATAGAATAGAACATTTATTCCTTTACTAAAGTATAAAACACAATTTTCAGATCCAGCGCAACAGTTAAGTTAATACCTAACACCATCTAGATTATAAATAAATTAAAAACCGTCCTTTTGAAAACGCCCACTGAATCACTTCATGCAATCACATGAGATTCTATTTTATCATTAACAAAAATATCACAGGGTCTCCATGACATGGGACCTACTAGAAAATAGAAAATAAATATCTGCCGATTCATACAAACTGTTGAATACCTTCTCCACCAAACAGCTTAGTTTGTTTCGTGATTTCAGTGCTAAATTCCAACAGTGCAGCGAATATTCAATCTACCTATAACTTAATTAAAAGCAACCAAGACGGTTTCGTATTTGTAGTATTGTCTTTAGATGTTGACACGTTTATTGACGGCAAAGACATTCAATACCTATAGACCGGACATCACGAACAAAATTTTCGTCCGAAAAAGTGTGTCCTGCTGGATACAAGTCTATGAGTTTTTTGTAGTACGCTCCGCTGCCGCTCCAATATTCATATATTATTCTAGATGGCGTTACTGAGACATGGGATCAAAGTTTTTCTATGACATTTCCTTGACATGCCCGCTCTATAGTATTTTAAATCTCTTTGATTGACGGCCTGTTGCAATTTTGTAAGACTGATCATACTTTATGGCAAACATAAGGTCCTAAACGGCAGCCCGGTGTCTAAATCAGTGCCGGTTGATGGCAATGGACTTGCTTCCGAGCAATAACACAACCACAACTATCACAACTTTTTCTTTATTCTTCGAAGAACACAGGAGTGTGATATCGTCATTCTCATCAATTTTGTGAGTTACTGATAACCTTCAAAGTATCGCGATTATAATTTAATAAAACTTACACATTTTCATCATGCAGCAGCGCCATGACGGCGGGTAACATTTGACGCTCGATACATTTCTCACTCAGCTCCGTCGCATTCAATAGCTCAGTGATTAAGTTCGCGATATACATGCGAATTGTACTGCCGCTTGATGTTTCACAACTGCTTGCCGCGACTGTTAACAGTAAACAAATGTCAATACATGCTTAACCTTGTCCCAACTAGGTCGGCTGGGGTCACCTGAATGATGATCTGATATTTTACATGAAACGACTGGTTATCGACCTCCAAAAACCAGAGGCTGGGTAACACGATACCCATTGGTCAAACTGGTTGCTAGACTTTTGCGGTTGCGGGATTCTCGAAGCGTCATTTTTAAATCTTTGTCTTTGTTTGATCTTTGTTTGTCTCTTTGTCTGTTTTGTCTTTGTCTTTTTCTGTTTTGTTGTTGTTTTGTTTGTCTTTGTTTTGTTTTTTTGTTTTTTTGTGTTTGTCTTTGTCTTTGTCTTTGTTTTTTTTGTTTGTTTTGTTGTCTGCTAATGACGTGCTTTCCCAGGCACTGAGGTGTCTTGTGATGTAATGAATGGTCAACCACCCAAAAGCAGTTTTCGGAAAACGGAACTTGACCTTAGGTCGGCCCATACGGCCGGACTGGCCTATTGATCTAGTAGTTAGTGCCACTGACCGCTATGCCGGAGGTCGTGGGTTCGATTCCTACCCAGTACATTTGTTTGTGTCATGAGCACGATCATTTGTCCTGAGTCTGGGTGTAATCTTGTAAATAAAATTCCCGTGTCACAATGCTAGTTACCATACTCCTCCGAAACGGCTGGTCCGATTAGTATACAATTTTATATGCATATTTAGTAGATAACAGTGGTCCACCACAATTTAAATTTACTCTGATGTATGTATTTAGAAAAATTTAAGTATGTTTATCAGCTGTTTAGTACCCATAACACAAAGTCTGCTTAGCTTGGGACTAGATTGCGTTGTGTGAAAGTTGTGGAATATGAATTTATTTATAGACTACAAAAGTACATCTTCAATAAAGTAAAACTTTACGGTCGAGAATGCAGACAAAGAAACGTATTGCTAACAGCATAAGAATCAAAATAAAAGAGCCGTTGCAGTCTTCAGTTTAGAATTTCTATTTTTAGTTTTCCTTAGCTGATATGTGCTTGCTCTTAGCAATTCCGGTGTTAGTTTGTTTGCCTTTAGCATTCTTGTGTAATTATAAAATCTAGCTATGTTCTTGTTTTATTTAAGTAAATTTTACACACACATTTGCTTTTCTAACTCACTTTAAACTTTTGTAGAATGGTCGTCGACAGAAAAGATTACTAAGAATCATGCTGCGTTACGTAACGTTTCGATAATCGAAATCTATTTAGTGAGTCGGACAAGGTGAGGTTAGCATAATTTCACACCAAGTCATCAATAAAGTGCTCTATATGTACAACTCGTGGAATGACATCAGCAACAAACGTTTCTATATTTTCGCAATATCACGCTGCAGAACACTGATTTCGTTAGGTATGTCATAACTCCAAATGACTGGCCAGTGGCCCTGACTTCTATGCCAGAGTTCGGTTCGATTCCCGCCCAAGTCAAATATTTGTGCATGAGCATTTGTTGTGTCTGGGTGTAATTTATCTATAATATTGTATGTATTTAGTAAGAAACAGTACGTTTATCAAGGCTAGTTAACAAAGTTTTAGTTTTTATTCCCTCGTCTAGATAACAAGAAAATACACAACAATACAATCGACACATGCTTTCATTTACACGTAATCAAAGAATAACGGCGATACATCGAGTCAAAATGTCGCATGACGTAACTATCATATACAGTGTTAATTAAACACCAAAATAAAATCAGTTAAAGGTGCAATTGGGTATAATAATAATTCGATCACAAAAGAAATAGGAAACTATATTAGGAAAATTACAATGAAAAGAATAGAAAAACCAAGCCGCCCCGTCGCTAGCCAAACAACAGAACAACAGAACAAAACCCTAGCAACGGGGTTGCCAGACCTGTCGCCAACATACAGTTTATACTGAATAATGACGATACAGGCCCCTTCTCCTCAACTTTAGTGCGCTTAATCTAAGTAGTTTTCCATCAATTAGAATACTCATAGCACAAGCTCTACTTAGTTTAGGACTAGAGAGCATTGCATGAAATTTGGGGGTTATGATATTATTAATATTATTTAAAAAATAAAATAACTACAATACTAACACTCTCGTAGATGTTGTAAATAAAAGTCGAGCGATTCTTCTCTATGTTCTGCCACCCATTTCAATGGTATGGAAAATATCTTGACCGGAAGGCCGCGTATGCTGCTGTACATGATCCATCTGAAATAGAATAAAATATGAGACGAGTGAAAGAGAAAGAAATTTGTCGCCCAAAAACTCTTTTTGGGCGACAATTGCCTTTTTTAATGCCTAAAAATAATATTTGCATGCTTTATTTTAAACAAAACATGTGTGCCATATTTTATTGTAAAATCTCTATATACCATGTTTTAGAGCAAATAAAACTCAATGTTTTAGAGCTATTTTTACTACTAAAAAAACACAAATAAAATGCGCTCTATATTAGCAACAATTGAAAAATAGTTGACAAGCTACTTACTTTTGTAAAAACTCGCCATGTTGTGTCTTATCTTCAAGCGCAGGTAATATGGTGACCAAATAAATACCAACTAGAATAGTGGTGTCGACATTCACAGGGTGCAGTTTTTCCATCTTTTGTTCCAACTCCGTTATGACGTCATTCAATATTGGTTTCAGTATATATGTAGTGAATGGTACGCCGAAATTGTCCACATAACTATTGACCAGAGATATAAGTACCTCGTAAATCATTGTGTGACTGAGAACTTTAATATTTGTGGCCACTTCTAGAATTTGTTTTAACCTGTAAATAAATTGAAATTAAGTTACAGCTAATCACAGTTTGAACTAAGATTTTAAGTTCACCGACGTATGTTTTGACTGCATAAAAATATCAAAGTGCCAGATTCTTTTTAATCGACATAATAATTATATTCGACATATCTGCGAAATAGGTGTTCTTTTTAATCAAGGAAATAAAATCACAGGCATGTTGCATGCAAAAGTTTGATACCTACTCGATCAAAATGTACTAAACAGCTGATTTTTTTCGCCGTTTTGCTAGTTGCGCTCATACTGAAAGTTGTTCGTATTAACGAGTAGAGCATCCAGTGATTTTTTTTGCCACGATTAAAAAAACACCTTGTACAGGAACCGCGCGGAATAAAAGGGAAAAAAATAGACAAGTAATACTCACGTGCTAATAAACCAACTTAACTCCGACCATCTGACTTCAGGTTTCTCCTTAATTATATTATTTGCAGCTACTAACAATATCTTCGCATCAACATTATCAGTGACGTAACACTGTAGTTCCATAAAATACTCCATTTCCTCTAAGGGTACTTCTTGTAAATTAACAGATTGCATATCACAGTTGCTGAGGGTAACATCCCTAACTATTTGTACATTAACTACATAGGCCAGTTTGGCTAACACTAACACTCTCATCACTTCTAAATATAAGAGCACTACCTTCCACTCGTTATCACTGCTCGCTTTCGTTAAATTCGACATTATTCGACAGCACAAGTCCGTTGAAAATTTACCTGAAAATTATATTTATCTTTATATACACCCTTATTTAATTAACGCAGAACAAAGTTACTACCTACTACTATGACCTCTCCATACATTTTTCGAAGATTATGTTATATCTCGTGGCCATAAATTACGTCACACTTAACCCATTGAATGCCGAAGTTGGCTATACGGCCAAAGTTGGTTGCCACCATACATTTGTCTATTTACGGATATATACGTAAATGGCATCAGCGAAAAAAAACCAGCCTGGGTGCCGGTATACGTATAAGTACGTATACTTACATTCTCGAATGCTTCAAAATATATGACACAGATCCTAGATTTATGTAGCCTGATTTTTTTAGTTCTTTTTTATGTATTAGTAGAGTCCCAAAATACATCTTACGAGTATTACAAAAGGCTGATTAGAAGTTACGATTATGATAAATATTTCTGAGTTACTAAAATGTAAGACTGATTTCGTTTTGTTCGGAAAAATAATTATGTACTTAAGTTTTAAGTTTTTTTATTTTATTTTTGTGTTTGCGCCAATAATCAGCAAATGCCAAGTCTTGAGGTTCTAAATTACAAAAATAAGTATTACTATTAGGTCTAAAAATTACCAAAAAAGGCTTTGAATTTTTTTAAAAAGAGTTACTTTATTGACAAGTAAGAAATACTTATAGTCAATAAAGTTACTCTTTTTTTAAACCTTGTTTTATTTGAGATGCCATCCAATATAAAAATACCTTATTGGTGAGGCCAGCTACTGTAGATTCTATTGAAACTCGTATAGAAGTCCTACGTATCTATCCGTAGTCGGCGTATAGAAACCATATACGGATATATCCGTAATCGGCATTCAATGTGTTAATGTGTAACGGGGTGTGGGGGGGGGGGGGGTGGGGGATTGGGCGAAGCCCAAAAAACAAACTTTTTGAGACCTAATTTAATTTAACTACAAATATTCTGAGGAATTATCAGAGAATTAACAACAACAATATATGGACCTTGTGAATATCTGAAGTTGATTTGTTATATTATGCTTGTTCCGGTGTGTGTTCGCGCAGCGGAATGTTGTTGAATTTAAAGATTTTAATTATGCAGATATTTAGTGTATGGCGTCGTTTAATTGTGTATGGTATAAAAAAAATTGTGCATGCAGCCATTGTGGAGAAATTCACCAAAAACTGATTCCGCTGGGCGAACGTTGTCCTGGCGGAACTTTTTTTAATCCATAAACTTTAGAAGAAAAGAGATGTGTCCAAAAATTTGTGTGTATTTGTGTGTAATTGTGTATGTATGAATAAAATTAGTGCATGCATAAACTTCGGAGAAATTCAAGTTTCCGCTACGCGAACGTTTGGCCAATAGCTAGTTTTCATATAAAGCGCTTACATAGAGAGCTGTAGATTTTTACATACGTCGTCTTGAATTTGTTTATATTTGTTTAAAAAACAGATTTAGAAAAAATCGTAGGGCTTAAAAGATAAAAATATAAACGTAAAATACGCTTATTAGGTCTTAGTTCTTAAAGTATGCACTTTGGGGTCTAGATTTTCACGTTTATACAAACCTTGTAAGTGTCTGCAACATTTTGCCAAGTATCAATGATGTTCCGATAATTAATTAAAGAGTTATAGGACAATTTACCATGAATAGATCACTGTTTACAAAGCAGTCAAATATCACGACGTTCTAAAGGAATTGCATGGTAAAATGTATGCCAATAATTAGTTTATTCATTCAACTATTCACATGCAAAATTTCATGTCATTATATTCAATAATTAAAGAAAAACAATTATAATACTGACGAAGCATCGAAAACCTACATAACCCGACCAAGTTTGGATAGCTACAAAAAAGCGGCCGTGCAATATATTTAGGTAACATCCCAAAATTTACAGTATAATACCGGTATTGAATTGGTACAGGTGATAACACAATTGTTGTTTCGATATAATCTATAGGTCATTTATTTTTGTACACCTACTTTTTTAAATGTATTTGACTATGACAGAAAGTAGGTACTATTTACGTAGGTACTTTATTTAAGTATGCGCTTGAGACTTGAGATATAATCGAGATATACCTATTATTTAAGAGAAATAAAATTCATACAGCTAATTTCTATTGAAGATTTCACGGATCAGGATTCTAACTATAGACCCCCTAAGGAAATTAAATAATTACCACATGTAAGTACTACTGTTTAGGTAAATATTTATCATATTGTAGCTTATTACACTATTTAACCAATGGACTAGGAATGCACGAGCGTTCCCCTTTGCAACTTTAGTGGATCAAACAATCTAATAACTTAAAAAAAACTACTTCTTGAATCGATTTTTTAATTGATGTTTATCGTTGTACTGGTAGTGACTTATGTATGTGAGCGTGTTCCTCCGCACCCCACCAAAATATGCAGAATTATTTTGTTCGAAGCGGTACGCTTAAGGCTAGTCCTTTGGTTAAATAGTCTAAATAGAGTAGTTATGAATTGATCAAAAATATTCTAGTGTGAAATAGAAAACGCGCTGCGCGCAACGAGCGATAGGCGGCTTCCCGCTTGAAACGGTACTTCCATCCTTGAAGAAAAGAGAGGGCAATATTATGTTTTCATTAGCCGCGTCCCGCGCGAATTCGTTTGCTGTTGAACTTGAACCTGATTTTGTTTTATCCCCAGTCACAAACAAATGTGCAGTCAAGGACAATGTGCGTATGCGCTGTTGTTTTGCTATGCATCGCCAATTCTCTGTAATAATAATATTGACAAAGTGTGTTATTAATGTTATAGTGTAACAGTGAAGCTTAACATAATTATGTAGTAGGTATATTGAGTGAGTGATAGTGAGAAGCTGATAACAGATATAGGGTAAGATTTTATAATAAATTAATAGCCATACACTTATTCATTTACGTAGTTTATTAGGCAGATAAATTATAATAATTGTGTTATGTTAACATTGGACAGACACCATAAACCCAAGTTAATATCTACGGATTGATCTAATTCTATATCTTTTTACTTAAATTCATAATAATAAATTATACTAGACATATCTACTATATAAAAATAAGTCGGGTTTTCCTTCCTGACGATATAACTCCAGAACGCACGAACCGATTTGCACGGTTTTGCATTCGTTGGAAAGGTCTCGGGCTCCGTGAGGTTTATTGCAAAGAAAATTCAGGAAAAATAACAATAAATTACATTATTAGAGCTAACATACTAATAAAAATAAATTAAATTACATAAATCAGATGCGACCTTCATAGTCACTATGAAAAACTATGACACAAAATTAGAGAAAAGTAAATGACAGATTGACAACTGACATAATGTCAGGCAAAAAGTAAATATTGAAAAGTATTGTGTTCACTGTGAAATTGTGAAAAAAAAGTAAAAAAAAATATAAGTTATTCGTTTCCTAATATTTCAATTGGAAACCATCAAATCAATAACGTGTACCTATTGTGCAAATTTTTTTTGAATTTCAACAGCAGGCATTTGTCTTTAACTCATCAACACCTGGACAAATTTGGCCAATTCTTTTTTTTTTTTTTAATGTTCGTTGAAGTTCAAAGATGGTTTTTACGGCGAGAAAAATTCGAATAATTGCCGGAAAACCTCTTTTTCTTTTTCCCATACAAACGTTTTCTAACTAAAATGAGCTTTATTGCTATTTCATAAAGTTCATATTAATAAAAATGAATTACAAGTACTCACTGTTGTTTAAACAATGTAGGTGTAGGTTCCTAACGTCAAAGAGTCAATTTGCACATTAAAAGATATACGGAGCAATCATAACCAATTTGGTGGTGCAATGGTTTTATTAGCAGGAGATTTTCGTCAAACATTGCCAGTGATTCCACGATCAAAACCAGCTGATGAACTCAATGCATGTCTAAAGTCCTCCAATTGTGGAAACATGTCAAAGTACTTAATTTAAGCAATAATATGCATGTCAAATTGCAAAATGACCAATCTGGAAACATATTCTCTAAACAACTCATTGACATTGGTAGTGGCAAATTTCCTATAGACATGTTGACTGGCTGCATTAACATTTCTCAAAGTTTTGGTCAGATAACTCTATCAAAAGATGAACTTATCCAGAAGGTGTTTCCAGATGTTTCTCAAAATTACAGGAACCACGATTGGTTGAGCGAACGAGCTGTATTGGCTGCAAAAAACATAGATGTAAATGAATTAAATTTAAAAATGCAAGAACAAATTACAGGCGAATCGAGGATAATATAAATCAGTTGATTCGGCTACTAACCAATATGATGTAGTGAACTATCCACCAGAATGTTTAAACTCGCTGGTCGGTAGTTATAATGTTGCGAAATATCAACCAACCGCGTCTTTGCAACAACACACGGTTAGCGATAAAAAATTACTAAACAACGTGATAGAAGCAACTATACTGAAAGGAAAGTATAAAGGAGAAGACGTTCTCATACCGCACATCTCAATTATTCCAAATAAAGGAGAAGACCTTCTCATACCGCACATCTCAATTATTCCAAATGATGTGCCGTTTGACTTTAAACGACTACAGTTTCCAGTTCGGCTTGCTTTTGCTATGACCATAAATAAGTCCCAGGGGCAATCATTAAGTGTTTGTGGTATCAATTGTATGTTGCCTGTTCCCGTGTTGAAAAACCATCAGATTTGTTTGTCTATGCGCCAGATCAAACAAAAAACATCGTCTATCGCAAAGCACTACAATGAAAATAAAACTGATTTTTGTTAATAATTATGATTCACATGATTAACAATAAAGGGATTACTTATTTTTAAATGCATAAATATGTTTTATTTAATTGTATTTCTTATTCACAACGCCCTATCACCAGGGTGACAGTTCTGTTCAGGATAATTTTTTGCCCCGACTGTAAAATATGTAGGAACAAAAAAATGTCACATTACGAATCATTTTGACAGGAATTTATTGCAATTTAATTAGGCAGTACGAAGTCTGCCGAGTCAGCTAGTCAAGTCATAAATACTAATAACTGCAATCAGTAACTAATACTATTAATGATCAAAGAATGACAATATCTTGTGAGATCAAATATCAAATTGCATGTCTAAACGATATACCTATTAGAAGAAGAAAAAAAGTTTCCGCTCTCAACTCCGTATCTATATCTATATTTATCTATATATCTATGTATATAAAAGTGTTACGTTGGTTTGTGTACGCTTCAAAAACTCAAAAAGTTCTGCACCGATCGAGCTGAAATTTTAGCATAATATAATTATAATCCACATCAAGGACTGTTTTTATCTATTTTTTTTTTAACCATTCAATCACAATGTGCCACAGCGAAGCGTGGCAGGGTACAGCTAGTATTATTATAAAATCGTAACAAAGTAGATGTTTTTCCTGGTTAAAGACAAACTACTGAACAGAAAATTACAGAATAACTACTGAATTAACTAAACGACCGACCAGATTGTAACGAAATGTTGAAAAGACATATTGTTATTAAATAATCACCTTATATTTATTACCTATATGTAATGATATACGTATTTTTTACTATTTTATTTGTAGTTAGTTTAAGTGTACATATTTAATATATTTAAATTAGTTTTATTGTGTTTTCTGTATTTTATATTACGACTATGGACTAAAAACTAAAATGTTTGTTTTTGACAGATAATATACGTATAATGCATTTTTATTAGCTACTTTCTTTTTGTGGGGTTATGTGTAGAGATGGCAATAACGGCTGTTTTTAACCGACTTCAAAAAAGGAGGAGGTTCTATGTTCGTGTGTATGTATTTTTTTTTTTTTATGTATGTTACCTGCTTTCTCCGCCATTTGTGGACCGATTCTCGAAATTCTTTTTTTGTTTGAAAGAGTCCTGAGGTGGTCCTATTTAATTTGGTGAAGATCTGGTGCTGATCTTCGGAGATATAAAACGGAACTCTTCAAAAATAGACGGCAAATCTATCGTGATTGCTGGAATCGCTTGGATGTTTATTGTTTATACAACATCATGACGTATCATCAAGCCTGTATGCTCAGAGGGGTAGGCAGATGTGTTCAATATACCTAGATTTCGACAGTTAGGTACCTATGTTAAGTTTCATTTATTAGGGTTAGGTGGATAACCCTATTATAATGACATGTATTGTTAACAATTAACAATATAAAATGAATTCATGGCAAATGTTTGTATGGGAACAACTAAAAATGGAAAAATAAAAAACTTTTTTACAAAAAATAAAACCGACTTCAAAAATAACACTAAACGGTGTAAAATAACTCTAAATTCGGAAGTCGGTGGCCCATCAGGAATAAGACAAAAGTACTAAAGCCACAGACTTCCTAATTTAGAGTTATTTTACACCGTTTAGTGTTATTTTTGAAGTCGGTTTTATTTTTTGTAAAAAAGTTTTTTTCAATAATTAATTATGCAAATGATTCTATATCACTAAGACATACTCCCCTTAAAAGGAAAGCAACTAATAAAGTATCACAATTTTACATTATCTTTATGTATAAATCCATATACGTAAATTCATACTTTTTATTAATGTTTCAGATTATAATGGCGTCTTCATCATCAATCTCACTAGAAGCGAACACCTCAATGACCTAATACTACAAACCAAACCAATTCATCCAACACATCGCGCGGCGCTACCGATGGGAGGAAAAAATCAAAATGGCCGGCAGAAAAAGTACTATACCGTTAAGTAACATGAAAGTAGTAGTACGAATACATAAAGATACATTTGATAAATCTGTTCCTCCTGTTAGCCATGAAGTGTATGACTGTATACAAAAGCAGTTAGCTGAATTATTTAATTACCACATGAAGAAACCTGCCATACAAATGTCAATTAAACGCCATTATAATTTTTTTTTTAACGACAGTGAAAACATACCCACCAGTAAACATTATTTTGATGATTCTGATGAAAAAAATTTTGATATTATAGACGAATCTGATGAAGTTCAAGTAAAATTTCTAATGGATTATCATGAGTACAGAAATATAGAACCAACAAATCACAAGTTGTTAAAAAATAATTGGACAAATGAGCTACAAGACCAAATATGGGCAAAAACGAACATTAAATGCACTTTTTCATTTAAAAGCAATTACGTTCCTTCAAATTTAAAGCTAAATAACATCAAATGTGATGGCAAATGTACCCAATGTGGAGCAAATATTTTAGTGACTATTGATCCAATAACTAGTAATTTCATAGATGTTACTTGTTTGATAAGCCGATATAAAAAAGATTTTGTCCATGATTCGACTATAAAGAATAAACTTAATTCTGTAAGAAAACAAAAATTAGCAGTAATGTTAAAACACAATAGGGCATTAGCAGTTAGAGCTATGATGGCAGACAAAATTATAGGCATAAATGAACCAAGTGAACCTCCAACATTTCCGAAATTAAGTACTTTGAGGCGTATACGACACGAAGTTAAAAGGGCACTCCAATTCGATAAGAATACAATTCTCTCCATTTATGCTATGTCGCAAAGTCCACCATTTGATTCTTTTGTTCAAAAATTTAGTTTAGTCCCGTTTTTTTTATATTTTTGGACCCAAGAACAAGGTAAATATTATGATGAAGTATTAAAAAATACACATATCGTTTTATCTATCGATGCAACCGGTTCAATTTTTCAAGTAATTACACCGCCAATTGTTAACGATAATTTAAGAAATAAGGAACCCAAACATACCTTTTTGTATGCCGTTGTGGCATACACTGCAAACACAAGTATACCTTTATGTTATATGGCGTCCCAGTCCCATACTACTGAAACCATCGCCACGTGGTTAAGCACATGGGCGCGTAACCGTAATACGCCGAATGAAATTATCAGTGATGATTCGTCTGCCCTATTAGGAGCAATATGTCGCAGTTTTTTAAACACCGACACAAACAAATATTTGGCGCAGTGTTTTTCTTTATTAGAAGGTGAACATAATTCTATACCAGCATGTTACATTAGATTGGATAAGTCTCATTTTTTCAAAAAATTATACAAACAAAGCTGTTTTGACAAAGCGACAGAAAAATGTAAATGCTTCTATATAAATTGTATAAAAAAAATTCACTTGCATAAGTCCTATGACGAAGTCAAATCATTAATCAAAGATATCGTAACTGTATCTTTACGTGAATATGTAACCCTTGATTTGGATGGGCAATCACGCAAGAAATATGATCAAGCTGTAGCGTGTTTAGCGAATATAAGTGAGTATAAGGTTGACATCCAAGATTTAGATAACTGTAACGATGATGAGTCATTATGTTCTGTATTACCCGATGAAAAGAATGACACCAACAATGCAGGTACAAACCCACTCATTCAATATTACGACAATATTCTAGAAACCGAAAAATTGTATTTAATGTTAATTGACCAGAACGAACATAAAAACGAATATTATTTACCAGAAATAAATGATACATTAAAAAGACTATTGAGAAAGTTGCCAATGTGGAGTGGCGTTATGAATAAGTATTTTCGTAATGTTAGAAATGTTGGGAGTAGCTCAAATGTTGAAAATCATTTTAAAGATATAAAGACCATATATTTCAACACAAAGCAGGAGCGAATACGTTTAGACGAATTTTTAATACAACATTACACTTACATTAATGGGATGATCAAACTAAATAAAGCTAAATATTCTGAAACTGCTACTAAGATAATTAAGAATAAGAATGAACATATGATTTTAAATCAAGTTAAACAGAGGAAAATTATAGGTGATTTCGAGGAGCAATCCATTTTTCAAGACTATCCTGTTGAAATAGAAAACTGGAGAGGTCTAGTTATTCCCAACACAAAAACTATCTCGTCGAAGCCTCTATACATCTTACAAAATGGTAACGTATCAATATCGAAAGACATCAAAAATGTAGTGACTAATACCTGTGCATTTGACGCAGTGGCTCAAGCTTTCGCAGTCGCATATACTGACCGTATCTCTTTCCGTCATTTTATAGATCCCTTGATTAGCAAAGATTCATTCACTCGTTTTTTTATCCAATTATCTAATACGAAAAAGAATTGCAAAACGTTATACGCAAAACGAGACATGTTACTAAATCTATTGTTTAATGTTAATGACAATACACTCGATGCAAGACAGTGCCAAATTATAGATAGTGCGTGCAATGTCACAAAAATAATTGAAGACATCTGTTTGCCATACTTTTCTGGAAACAGAAAGAAATGTTGTTCAAACAAAGAATGCCTTGTTTCCATAAATAACAGCAATTTTAAATGTAAATACCTACCTTTAAACATTGATATCATTAAGTTTAAAGGCATTGCCAAATTGCAAGAGTCTGTAGAATCTGGTATGAGGAGTGACAATCCGCCTGTTTGTAATTTTTGTGGAATAGGCACTGTCGATTTTAAATATGATTTAAATGATTTGATTATCTTTGAACTACATAATTTGTACATAAATCTAGAGGATATACCTCGTAATATTGAAATAAATAAGAAGCTATTTTTAATATTGGCTATTATTGAATATGTACCACCTTTACAAATGCCAGGTATTGGTCATTACAAGGCGCATTGTTCGAGACCCCCGTACACTAATAAATCATTTCAGTGTTACGATGATTTATGTAGCAAAATTCAAAATAGTTCCAAAAACATAATGCCTCATGCAATAATTTATACAACTGAATAGTCTAGTTATGTGATCTGTGATTGTTAATCTGTGTTTTTTTTTGAAGCTAGAGTACATTATACATACTTAGAAATGTTAAAGTTATTTTCTGTATTTGCTACTCATTTAATAATTGGTATTGAATTGAAAATACGTTTTTTATACCAATGTTTTATTTTATAAGCACTTTTTAAATGTTGATTTATTTTTATATTAGGCAGAGCCTCAAACCTAAACAACTGAATAGTCTAGTTATGTGATCTGTGATTGTTAATCTGTGATTTTATTATTGAAACTAGAAAATATTAGGTATACTTAGAAATCTTGAGGTTATTTACTGTGTTTGCTACTCATTTAATAATAAAATTGGTATTGAATTGAAAATACCTTTTTTATACCAATGTTTTATTTTATAAGTACTTTTTAACCGACTTTCAAAAAAGGAGGAGGTTCTATGTTCGTGTGTATGTATTTTTTTTTTTTATTTTAATGTTGATTTATTTTTTATTTTTTTTTTATTTTTTTTTTTTTATTAAGAAGAACAACAAACAGTTACATTATACGAACTTATAACTAGTTTAACAATATTTTCATTTTGCTAATAATGCAACCCACAACGCTGTCCACGGGTTATCATAATAGCTTAGGACAAACAATAATCGCCAGGGGCGAGAGAAAACAAATAAAAAAAATAAAAAAAACAAGGTAAGTAAGAAGTACACAATCAGGCCAGATAATGTGAGACAATAATGTGAAGTGTGAATTGATTAATAATAATTATATGTATTAATTTATAAGAGTTCTGAAGATTAGACCTTTGAATTTTCCTATCGAGTTGTTGAAGATGTCAATATTTACAAAAGTTTTGTTGTACAAGCCAACCATACGGCGGACGGGTGAGCGCAGGCCGGAGTTAGTTCGGCAGGAAGGAATTGCGAATAGCGTACCTGCGCGCACCTGACGCCTGTGGAAGGTTCTAGGTATTGCGTAGCAAATCATGTTATTTAAATTTATGCAGTTGAATTTATTTCTAACAATTTTGTATAGCGTGATAGCTTCAAGATATTTTCTACGACTGTCTAGAGATAAAAGTTTGTACTTGCTGAGTAACTGGGTATAGGGTAGATAAGATCGATGGCACCTGTAATGCATAGCGCGTAAAAATTTGTGTTGTACGTTTTCAATCATTTCCGCGTATTTCTTATAAAAGGGGTTCCATATCGGAACCGCATACTCCAATTGGGATCGAACTAGGGCTTCATACAGGCATAAATAAGATGAAGTTCTCTTAAAGTTGATGGTGGACCGCATAATAAATCCGTACATTTGATAAGCTTTATTTACAATTTTATCGATGTGCAGGTCTAAGCAGAGTTTCGAGTCAAATATAACACCCAGATCCCTGATAGAGTTTAATTTGGCGAGTGGTGTGTGACATAGGGTGTATGTAAATTTAATAACGTTCTTTTTTTTGGTAAAAGTAATGTAATTGCACTTAGGCAAACTTAGCTTGAGCTTATTACTGGTACAGTAGTCAGACAGTCGGTCTAGGTCCTGCTGGAAAAGAGTGCAATCATCAACAGTTTTTACTGATTTGTACACCTTTAGGTCGTCTGCATATAATAGGAACTGAGTATGCTGAAAACATTTCCCTATGTCGTTGACAAATATGTTAAATAGTAAAGGCCCAAGAATAGAACCCTGTGGAACGCCAGATGTTAACTTGGTAATGTTCGACCTGTATCCGTTGATTGCAACACTTTGGCAGCGGTTGGTAATATACGACGCGAACCAGCGCAACAAGTTTCCTCTTATTCCATTGAAGGCAATTTTATTCAGTAATAATTCGTGATCTACCTTGTCAAAGGCCTTGCAAAAATCTGTATACACAGTGTCCACTTGTTCATTAGTGTCAAAACTGTCAAACAAGAAACTAGAAAAAGATAAGAGGTTTGTGGTAGTAGATCTATGTTTGACAAAGCCGTGTTGTTCCTGTATAATGACATGGTGAAGCAATGGATATATTTCGTTGTGAACGAGTTTCTCAAAAACCTTTGACAAGGTGGAGAGGATGGAAATTGGACGGTAATTTTCAACATTGTTTTTGGAACCACTCTTGTGTACAGGTGTGATATTAGCGTGTTTCCAGCGGTTGGGGAACACGCCTTCGGTGATACATTTATTGTAAATAATAGTTAGCGGCCTATAGATGTAAGCTGCAGTGTTCCGAAGAAAAAGTGCTGGTATTCCATCAGGTCCAGGTTCTTTTGAAGGATCCAATGACTTGAGTTCTTTCAGCACCTTTTCTTCGCTGAAGTGTAAGTTAGTGGTAACATCGCTAGCTAAGGAAGTTTCTGCTGTCGGTTGCCACTGTGATAGAAGTGGAGATGAGGGTTCATATACTGAGTAAAAGAAATCAGAAAACATATTACAAATTACCTCTGGTTTGTTGGACTCTGTATTATTGTAGGAAACTTTGCTGGAATAATAGGTTTGTCCCTTCGGTTTGATACATATGTCCAGAAGTGCTTAACATTAGTGCGTAAGCTGTCTTCAATTGAATTTATGTACGTAGTGTAGCATTTACTACACAAATGTTTAAAGTTAGTTCTATGCAGGGCGAATGTTTCATAGTCTGTTAAGTTGTTGTACTTTTTCCACTTAACCCAAACTTTTTGCTTTTTTTTAAACAAGCTTATTAAGGGACGTGAAAACCAAACTGGAAATGTAGAGGATTTATAATTAGTCAGAGGCGTGTGAGGCTTAATTATCTCATTTAGCTTATCATAAAATTCAGATAAAGCGTCCTCAGAATTTTCATGTGCGAGGAGGTCAGGCCAGTCTGTTTCTTGTATGATTTTGTTAATTTGATCATAGTTAGCCTTATAAAAATTATATTTCTTAATGTACTGTTTTTTAAGAGGAGGGTTTTCTAAATTTATGTTGGTATCACAAACGAACGGAGGGTGGTAAGCGTCTACGGGTAGCAAAGATGAGGACTCGAGTTTGACGTAACAGGCACTATTAGATATTATAAGGTCAAGGGTTTTGCCTTTAGCGTTGAGTAAGTTATTATATTGCGAGGCATTCAAAAGGGATATAAAGTTGTTAAGGTGATTACAAGTCATGTTGACACTAGAGCACAGAGGAGCGCTTGGCGGTGAGTTCGGTGAGGATGACATGTTCCATGTCGTGTCGGGAATATTATAATCTCCAATTATATAAAAGTATTCGACACCAGGATTTGTTAAAACGTCGTAGAGAAGCTCAAAGTGCTTCGCGTATACATGCTCAGGGGTCGTGGGTGGTATGTATGCAGCAATGAAAACATGACGCTTCTGATTTTGGCCACTCGGTAGTTCGATGGCAACCTGCTCTATGTGGTTATGCCACGGAGGAACGTTTATGTATGTGTTTAGGTCAATCACAGTGGATCTGAGAGTCTTTAGTATTGCCACAAGGACACCACCGCCATCCAGTTCCACCGCCGTCCATATTAGGCATACTCTCAAACCTAAACAACTGAATAGTCTAGTTATGTGATCTGTGATTGTTAATCTGTGATTTTATTATTGAAACTAGAAAATATTAGGTATACTTAGAAATCTTGAGGTTATTTACTGTATTTGCTACTCATTTAAGAATATTTTCTTGAAAATACCTTTTTTATACCAATGTTTTAGTTTATAAGCACTTTTTTAATGTTGATCAAATCTAAACAACTGAATAGTCTAGTTATGTGATGTGATTTTAATTTTTATTGAAGCTCGAAATATTATACTTACCCTTATATTCATAATCGTTTATTAAACCTAATTTAGTTAAAACACATTTAAGTCTATTGTTGTCGTTGCAAGCGTTTGTTAACGTTATCATAATTACATACCTAATTAAGTTTTATATGTAATTAAAAATATTTTTGTACACGGATATTTAAATAGAGAAGTACTTGTTAATTGAAGATTTATTTTTATCGTAGATAGTGGCGTTATTATTAAAAAAATATTTTTCATTCAAGAAATTCAATTGTTTTATTTTTTCCTAACGCTTGTGTACGCAACTGTACAATATTAATAAATACTATATTGCAAGGTTAAGAACGTTTCTTAGATATATGGCACGGCCGCTTTTTTGTAGCCAACCGAACTTGGTCGGGTTATATAGGTCTTCGATGCTTCGTCAGTATTATAATTGTTTTTCTTTAATTACTGAATTTAATGACATGAAATTTTGCATGTGAATAGTTGAATGAATAAACTAATTATTGGCATACATTTTACCATGCAATTCCTTTATAACGTCGTGATATTTGACTGCTTTGTAAACAGTGATCTATTCATGGTAAATTGTCCTATAACTCTTTAATTACTAAAGGAACATCATTGATACTTGGCAAAATGTTGCAGACACTTACAAGGTTTGTATAAACGTGAAAATCTAGACCCCAAAGTGCATACTTTAAGAACTAAGACCTAATAAGCGTATTTTACGTTTATATTTTTATCTTTTAAGCCCTACGATTTTTTCTAAATCTGTTTTTTAAACAAATATAAACAAATTCAAAACAACGTATGTAAAAATCTACAGCTCTCTATGTAAGCGCTTTATATGAAAACTAGCTAATGGCCAAACGTTCGCGTAGCGGAAACTTGAATTTCTCCGAAGTTTATGCATGCACTAATTTTATTCATACATACACAATTACACACAAATACACACAAATTTTTGGACACATCTCTTTTCTTCTAAAGTTTATGGATTAAAAAAAGTTCCGCCAGGACAACGTTCGCCCAGCGGAATCAGTTTTTGGTGAATTTCTCCACAATGGCTGCATGCACAATTTTTTTTATACCATACACAATTAAACGACGCCATACACTAAATATCTGCATAATTAAAATCTTTAAATTCAACAACATTCCGCTGCGCGAACACACACCTTGTTCCGTCTCCTTCAACAAAAAACTAAATAAGTATCTTCAACTTACCTGCGATCAAAGCACTTCTCGCAAGAACAGGCACAAATATATTTACAGTGTCCTTCACACATTTTTCGACCGGGTCCTTCAAGAAATTAAACATGAGGCTTTCTAGCTGGCTGTACTTATGATCCGCGACGGGACATATGAGGCAGGCTGACTTAAGTCCTAAGGTCCTGATCTCCAGTTCATTGGACTCGCACATGAGGACCACGAGGCTTAGGAGTAGGGATGTGCATAGCTCGATGGGTACGTAGGGAGCAATGGCCATGCACACCTGACTGGCTAACACTCTTCGTTCTACGGATCTCGATGCCAATAACTCGGCTATTGAGGACAGGACTTCGCCGCTGCCGCCCCACTTTACGACGAGGCAGGTTGCTGGAAGAAAAAATGGAATTATAGCCACACGGGTCGATTGAAGGTTAAGCAATGCTTGAGGGCGGTCTGTGAATGGATGACTCGTAAAACATGTAAAGTGGCTGTCATTTGTAGAACTTTGACAGCGGTTATACGCAGTAAGTTTAAAAGTCTGACAAACAGTTTAATCAAGGGGTATTGTACCTTGTTACCCTGTCGCTGGGTTGCAGACATCAGATAGGCAGTCGCTTCATGTAAATCACTGTCATCCGGAAGACCAAATTGGAAGCTGACCTGAACTTAGTTGGGAAAAGGCTAGGTAGATGATGATAGTTAGTTTGCAGTAGCGCCGACGCGCCGCGCCACCAGCGTGTGCGAGATACAACACCCCGCAGGGTCCCCCTTACCTTCACAAATAGCTCGTGTGTCGGGCCGGTCCGGCTTCTTGACGAGTGTGAGCAGCGCGTGCAGCGCGCGGGCCCGGCGCACGCCCCCGGGCGGCAGCAGCCCGGCCGCGCCGCGCCACCAGCGTGTGCGAGATACAACACCCCGCAGGGTCCCCCTTACCTTCACAAATAGCTCGTGTGTCGGGCCGGTCCGGCTTCTTGACGAGTGTGAGCAGCGCGTGCAGCGCGCGGGCCCGGCGCACGCCCCCGGGCGGCAGCAGCCCGGCCGCGCCGCGCCACCAGCGTGTGCGAGATACAACACCCCGCAGGGTCCCCCTTACCTTCACAAATAGCTCGTGTGTCGGGCCGGTCCGGCTTCTTGACGAGTGTGAGCAGCGCGTGCAGCGCGCGGGCCCGGCGCACGCCCCCGGGCGGCAGCAGCCCGGCCGCGCCGCGCCACCAGCGTGTGCGAGATACAACACCCCGCAGGGTCCCCCTTACCTTCACAAATAGCTCGTGTGTCGGGCCGGTCCGGCTTCTTGACGAGTGTGAGCAGCGCGTGCAGCGCGCGGGCCCGGCGCACGCCCCCGGGCGGCAGCAGCCCGGCCGCGCCGCGCCACCAGCGTGTGCGAGATACAACACCCCGCAGGGTCCCCCTTACCTTCACAAATAGCTCGTGTGTCGGGCCGGTCCGGCTTCTTGACGAGTGTGAGCAGCGCGTGCAGCGCGCGGGCCCGGCGCACGCCCCCGGGCGGCAGCAGCCCGGCCGCGCCGCGCCACCAGCGTGTGCGAGATACAACACCCCGCAGGGTCCCCCTTACCTTCACAAATAGCTCGTGTGTCGGGCCGGTCCGGCTTCTTGACGAGTGTGAGCAGCGCGTGCAGCGCGCGGGCCCGGCGCACGCCCCCGGGCGGCAGCAGCCCGGCCGCGCCGCGCCACCAGCGTGTGCGAGATACAACACCCCGCAGGGTCCCCCTTACCTTCACAAATAGCTCGTGTGTCGGGCCGGTCCGGCTTCTTGACGAGTGTGAGCAGCGCGTGCAGCGCGCGGGCCCGGCGCACGCCCCCGGGCGGCAGCAGCCCGGCCGCGCCGCGCCACCAGCGTGTGCGAGATACAACACCCCGCAGGGTCCCCCTTACCTTCACAAATAGCTCGTGTGTCGGGCCGGTCCGGCTTCTTGACGAGTGTGAGCAGCGCGTGCAGCGCGCGGGCCCGGCGCACGCCCCCGGGCGGCAGCAGCCCGGCCGCGCCGCGCCACCAGCGTGTGCGAGATACAACACCCCGCAGGGTCCCCCTTACCTTCACAAATAGCTCGTGTGTCGGGCCGGTCCGGCTTCTTGACGAGTGTGAGCAGCGCGTGCAGCGCGCGGGCCCGGCGCACGCCCCCGGGCGGCAGCAGCCCGGCCGCGCCGCGCCACCAGCGTGTGCGAGATCCAACACCCCGCAGGGTCCCCCTTACCTTCACAAATAGCTCGTGTGTCGGGCCGGTCCGGCTTCTTGACGAGTGTGAGCAGCGCGTGCAGCGCGCGGGCCCGGCGCACGCCCCCGGGCGGCAGCAGCCCGGCCGCAGCCGCCAGCAGTGCCGCTGCCTCGCCACGCCGTGCCACCAGTGTGTGCGGAAGAAGCTGCAATCACAAACACAATTATTATTACTAACACAAAACCATAAACGTGAGTTTTTTTAGCTATAGGTATATAGCAAGTAAGTAATAGGGAATATGCATGTAATTTTAATTTGGTTCGAATTTTTTTTTTCCAATCTTTAATGGCAGAAAATATGTACTAAATCATAATTTTACTTTATAATACCGTCATAATTATTCAAAATAATAATTAATTAATTAATAGCGACATAGTAATAGCTTTTTATAGCCTAAAACAATAATTTTGTTTATAAACGTAGCATCATATAATATATCACACCTGTATCCCGAAGAGTTAGACAGTGGTGTATACCCATAATTCACCAGTTATGTTTTAAGTCTTATGTAATAGGGGGTGATCTTATTGCCATCAACTAGGTACAAATCCTGACTCCGGGTTGCTACTGAGAAATTCAAAATTAAAAAACCCGATAACACTTGTCCAACCCAGGAATTGAACCCAGGACCTCATGTTCTAGAAGTAGTGCTAGCATTTTAACCATTAACATTAAACTAAACGGTTAGTATTAGTAGCTATCCATTTATTTTTTATGACAATAACACTCTCACAGTTTCGTTTTGGCTTTTTGTTGGACGCAAACTAAAAATAAACATGTAATCATCAAGGAACAGTCTGTGTGTTTTAAACATGTAACCGATAAAAATATATATATACTTTATACAATGGGAATAACGCTTACTGCTTTGAAATAACAACGTAATACTTTATTAATAAAAAAAACATCTGTGATTTTTAAATGGTTGCCATTTTCGTAATTACTGGTTACGCACCCGGAAAAACCTTGGAAATGACACCCTTATTGTATTCCGAAAAGAAAGTGTTGTCCGCCATCCTGGAGGGAACTGGTCGAATGAGCTTGATTCCAAAAGGTTATAAAATAATAACCCACGTTTTATCATCGACGAATCATCATCGAATATCTTAAATAAAAGATACGTACAATTTTTTTTAATTTTCCTTTATTTCTATTCGATTTGTCGGGAATTTTCCTTCTGTTTGCCCATTCTATAAAAGATGATGTAGTATTTAAGTTACGGAAATTTTATTTATTCATCCATTATTATCACACCTTTGGTTTGGGCTTTAACCCAGTTATTAAAATTCATGTGTGAATGTTAAATTTATCATTAAAATATCAATTAATAAACATTAAAAAAAAACTAATGCCATCTCTCAAAAATGACGGAATCTAGTTATTAGTTAAAAATCCTCTAAAGTTATATTATTTATTTAAATAAATATCTAATAGCAAAGTAATTTCAATACTTCCATAGCTAGAGCAATAATTCTAGTGCAAAAATTGGTAGATACACCGTGTTACTTGCACCCCACCCTATAACTTTTGTGGATGTATGAGTTGACGTTTATCGAGCTCGGAGCGGACAAACAACTGACGTGCTCTCACCTTGGTTTCCAGGGCGGCACTAATTTGTTTTCAGACGCATGTTCGAATATAAAACAAAATATGAAACGGGGGACGCTCCATACTAGAATGTATGGCAAACGGAAAACATTTTGCGCAAAAATATTAAGAATGTTATGATGTAAATTACTAGTGTATGATTTTATTTTATTAAAAATTTAAAAGGGTTATTAACCTCATAATCATACACTTGTGTCATGAATTAACGTAAAATATCTATAAACATTGCTTTACATTTTAAGAAAACGTGCAAATAGTAAGTGCCGATTTCGATGTAAATATGAAATATTGAGATTGTTTTTAGCAGACATTTTAGGATAATTTAAAAAATATCACACGGTGTCACTGGTGATACATCTAATAAGTATCTTATTTAATTTTTTGATAATATTTGGTGTGTTAGATGTTTGGATACCTTGCAAACCGTAACCCCTGTTTTGGCGCTTTGCAAGGACTGTCCCCTTAAGTATTGGAATAGACTTTTTATTGGAAAACTATTCAAAAATTTTTAAAGGTGTTTGCAAAGTTGCTAAAGTTCTTTATATCAGCAATAAAATAAAATCAGCGGATGATAAAATAAAAACTACCTGGCAAATAATAAATAATGAAACAGGTAGGAAAAAGCAACGACATACTGAATTCAATTTAGTGACATCACGTGGCCTAGTAAATTCAGATGTAGAAATAGCTCAGGAATTCGAAAACTTTTTTGTCAATATTCCAATCAATACGACTAAAGCTTTGAACTCCTCATCCGCGCTTTCCTTCGACTTACTTAAGAAGAATGTAAAGGCATGTCCATTCGAGTTCCATTTTCAATATACAAACCCCCAGGCAGTTTTAAAAGCTTTCAAAGATCTTAAAATTAAATCAACCTTCATCTTTTGGGACCTTTCGAAGGCGTTCGATTGCGTAAACCACGAGACACTTTTGCTGAAACTGGAACACTACGGAGTTAGGAATACATCTCTTGACTTAATACAATCTTATCTGAAAGAACGACAGGTCAAAGTTCAGGTAAATGGCGTAAACTCATTGGGGTCTGAAATGATAATGGGTGTTCCCCATTCTAGGTCCATTCCTCTTTTTAGTTTACATTAACGATTTACCCCAATTAATTCAGAATGAACCGAAGATGGTGCTGTTTGCTGATGACACATAATTGATATTTAAAATAGATAGACGGTCACAAAACCTTAATGACGTTAATAATTCAATTCTGCAGGTTCATAATTGGTTTACAGTAAATAACTTGGTACTTAACGAAAAAAAAAACCAAATGTATCAGATTTACTTTACCAAATGTTAGAAGTAGCGAATGTGACATCATATTAATGGGGAAAAACTGGAATTTATTAATCAAACGGTTTTCCTAGGCATTACGCTAGATGAGAAATTACAATGGGGACCTCACTTAACATCACTTGACGGTTAAGCTCAGCCGCTTTCGCGGTTAGAAAAATAAGACAGTTGACAGATGTAAAAACCGCGCGTTTGGTATATTTTAGCTATTTTCACAGCATTATGTCTTATGGTAGTTTACTGTGGGGTCGGGCTGCTGTCATTGAATCTATCTTTATTTTACAAAAGAAAGCTGTCAGAGCCATTTATAATCTACCGAGTCGCGAATCTTTTAGGGATTTTTTTAAGAAAATTAATATTATGACATTGCCTTGTCGATTTATTTATGAAAATATAATGTATGTTAGGAAAAATCCTCATCTTTTCAGCAAAATTAGTGATAGACAAAATTTTAACACAAGAAATAAAGATAAAATAGCGCAACCAGCCTTCAGACTAGCCAAAGTACAAACATCTGTTTTGGGGTATTGTGTCAAATGTTACAACAAAATACCTCGTGATGTATTAGAATTAAATGAAAGGAAATTTAAAACTTATATTAAAAGTACACTCTGTAAACAAGCTTATTATAAATTAGAGGATTATATTGAAGATAAAAATACTTGGAAACATGCTGGTCCTGCTCCATAGGACATAGGAGGTTTGACAAAATCAAATTGGCTGCTAAAGTACTTAAATTTTTGTTTGTTTGCTTTTTTCTCTGAACTCACACACTGATCTGCTGTTTGTTTTTAACTTTTTTCATTTGTTTATTTAATGAGTATCTCCTTTAATAACATTCTACAATGTATTGTGTATTTTTGTTAATATGTGAGTACAATGTATCTACCAACATAATATCTTTTTATCGAGTCCATTGCTTATTTTTTATATACCTATCTCAGTATAGCTCTTATTACTCTAGGTGCATCGTCCTCACATAAAATCTGATTGTTGTATACGAAGTATTGTAATCCTATTTTAAAAGAGTAAGTATGGAGTTTCTTGCACATTCTTCTCCATACGGAACTACCATTTGGAATGTGCAACTAGATTCATCCTCTTAATTTATTTTATTTTGTAAGTTAATGTTCAAAAGTGCCTGTTATGGGTCTAATTGAAATAAACGATTTGACTTTGACTTTGACTTTTATAGAGAAGTTGTAAAATATTTAAGAAAATGACTGAAAGTGGCTTTGTAAAAGAACAATCTGATAATGTTTTTGTATTCGGGTAGGCAATAAGCAATACTGTAAAAAAACTGGTTTTTGAGCTTTTTTCATGGTGAAATGGTTAGAAGAACGAAAACACCCAAAGTAATAGTACGCGTGTGGCGCGCGAACATGGCGGCGTTTAAACAGCTCAAATTTATTCTGTAAGTATTTTAAATATTTTTTTAATATATTTTTGATAAATTAAAGTTCGCTGGCTAATCTTAGGAATTGTATTTTTTCAACAACAATGAAAATTTATTTCGTATTAAATTATTAAAAAAACATTATAAATGTGCACTTACCCGCGGCAACGTGTCTGCAACAAGTGTGAGAAGTCCTGGCAGAGTGATAGGCTTGTCGCTGCTCACAAGCTCGGCGAGCAGATCGTTCGCTAGTGGCTCGTTCAAATTCAATGTTTCGCAGCACCAGTTCAATATCGATACTTTCAGCCCGTTGGGAATGCCGCTGTTAAGAAAACAAGCAATTTGTTACTATTCTTTCGCTAATTCCTTGTTTTTAATATGTAGTGCGTGAAGCGCGCGCTATATTTAATTTGACCAACGATCGCGCGCGGACTCGAAGTGATGGCTGAGATTGAATCAAACAATTTTGCGTGAGTCGTACCACGTCGTACTGTCATTTAATTTTATGGCAGCATATAAACCATGGTTACATGTCATGGCTCGCTCATTTTTTTTTCAATTATGATGACGACACATAACATCTCGCCTGTCATCCATCTTGTGTGTTTCGCCTTTGCATACGAAGAATCCAAAAATTGCACAATTAAACCTTTTATTACAAAAAAACAACCGACGTCAAAAAACGCTAACAGGTGAATAATAACTCCAGTTCCGGAAGTCTGTGTCCAAAACGAAACAAAACCACCAAAGCCACAGACTTTCGAAATTGGAGTTATTTTTCACCTGTTAGTGTTTTTTTAAGAAATCATGTTTTTTTGTAAAAAAAAATTCTTCTCTCTAATTTAAACAAGATACATTACCTGTCGATCCACATCTCCTTGCTGTTGACCTCGATGCTGTTGTACTCGTAGGGCACGCGCGTCCACTCGCCGGCGTCGTTGATGCTGAGCGTCTCGTCCAGCGTCGTCACACTGCCGCGCCGCAGTGGCGAGTCGCGCGTACTGTTGTCGCCGGCTACAACCTCGCCAGTCGCCTCGAACGAACTTAAGTTTGAACCTTTTCTTGTTCTGTTGAAAACAAAACAAAATATCAAGTAGCTAGAATTGTAAAAATAAAAACAATGTGCTCAGAAAAGTACCTAAACACGTTTCTAAAAAAAACTCCCATTTTCAAGGCAGATAAAAGTGTGAATCATGAAACATTCATAGTCAACAATACATCATAATAGTTTTAGTTATTTTGCATGTCGTAATTCAATATGAATCTGGTGCTCTTACACAGGACGCTGACCCATTTTACCAGATTCAACCTGTTTTAGCAAACAACACTTTGTTTAGACTCAATTTACATTGACGCGGATCACAATGCAAGCTAATTTTAATAACGAAATTGTACAAACCGTAACAAACTTTATGACAGATGTTTAAGAACTAGAAACGAGTCAAACAACTGATTGTTGCATGGTTTTTGCGCATTCTCTAAAACTTTCAAGCTACAAGCTACCTACGTATGTTTCTTCTTTAGGTGCAACCAGATTAAGCAACCTTAATCTGGTTGCACCTAAAGAAGAAACATTGACTGACTTCAGTTGTTAATCAACATTAACAACTGAAGTCAGTCAAAGTAAATCACTAAATATGCCTCGTTACTTTCTAAGGTATTTTTAAACACAAGGAGTATATCATTAATGAAGGTATACATTTTATGTTGCGGGTCAATTATTACTAATATTTGTACCTGGTTACTCACATTGCACTATTTTTCTCACTATCAATCATCTCAAACTGCTCCGGGGTTGCACTGTGAGTTGAATGACCACTTCCATAATGATTCTCTGAAGCTGTACAAGTGATAGGCTTGGCTTCTAAACTCTGTTCCACCACATGCACAGATAACAGCTTATCCTCAGGTATATGAAGGTCTAGCCCTTTGCCGTCTGACGCAGGGCTCGTGAGTGAATTTAAGCTGACAATGGCAGCATCATATAATTTTTGGAAGTTCAGTTTTTCAGTCTCAAGTGCTATTATTTTTTGCTTCAGTAATTCTATCTCTTCGGCTTGGATGAGAAGCTGTAAATTAAAAATGAAATAAATACTGCTACGCATGCTGAGATAAAAACTGGGTTGAGGTCAGAAGTATGATAAGTAGGAAAACAGATGGTCTGTGGCTTATTTCAATAACTTTTAAACCTATGTTATGCGGGAACTAAGTATTATTTTTCCAAATTATCCATTCTTATCAAAGCTTAACAAGGTTAATCTTTAAGGCAATAATATTCATAAAATATCCTTCACCTCATGACTCCAATCAGTCTCATGGTCCAGTGAAGTCTGGCAGCTGACACAAACATTCCCTTCATCCAGGTCCGTTTGACAATCTACTTCTATGTATGACCAGTCCATTTCTGTAGACACGTCTGCTTTGGGTGGACTGATGCCTGAGGTGTTGCCGCGAAATAATGAAACCAGTCCAGCCGGTCGAGGCATGTTAAGACCAACATCATCCCAATCTTCAAACTCCTGAAATCAATTTATTGGAATTGTTTAACTATTTTTGCAATGGGCCATGGAAAGGGCTATGCCTCTAGTTTCTCCGTAGGATTCAAAAATGAAGAGATCCACAAGAGAACCAAAGAAACTGACTTATCTCAAGGATGACCATGGGGGGAAAGGGTGATGATCTAATAAAGATTGCGAGAATATCGATGGATGAGAGCAGCACAAAAATTGATAATTGTGTATATGCTTCGGATATGTCCAACAGTGAACATCTTTGGTTGAAACCTTTATAACTCTATGCTTCTGGCTGAATTTGAAATGGTCCATTTTCGTGTTTGACAAGTATGCTTTTACTTCTGCGTTTATTTATAATAATAATTAAACATTTCTACAATTCTTTAATTACCTACAACCCATCAGCTTACAAGTCCGAGGACTGATCGCACGTAACACATAAAAAAAAATCTACAAAATTTATTTTAAAAGTATTGCTTGCTGAATAAGATTTTAAGGTTTTCCTCACAAATGACAATGATGATACACAACACTTAACAAGATATACAACAACAAATTACTCTTACATGACTTGTTTTTATTTAATTAGAAGCTGCAGTATTGCAATTTATAATTAGTAACATTATGAATTGCATGAATGCAGTAGAGTTCAATTTTTGTTTTTTTTTACAGTAAATCAGACATGATGATTATGTTTAGATCAAAATAAGAAACTATTTTCCTTGTCTTATAAGTAGGACTGTTTGCATGCATCCAGCAAAGCTCAGAATACTCAATTTAATATCTAAGAATGATTTAAATTTACTCTATGTAAAAAAAGTTACTTCGAAACATCATAATCTTTTTAATTATGTTATCCAAAAATACCACAATATGCATTGAATACATAAATGGAGAGTGCCACCCCTAATTAGAAATTTTATAATTTCAATTTCAAGTTGGTTGATGACTGGAACATAGAAAAAAGTTTTAGTTGGTAATAAATATTGTCTTATGATCTTTTGAGTAAAATGACTGAGTTACAACCAGATGGTCAGAGAAATAGGATGAAATTATAAGGAAGCATGTCATTTGGATTTGATACCCAGGTAACAAGCCAGTTAGTCATTTATTATTATTATTATTATTTACTAGCTGCCCCGGCAAACTTCGTTGTGCCTTAGAGTCAATTTATTGCTCTTATTTTTTTTTTTTTATATTAGATATACATACGTTGAATAAGACGACAACAAATAAATCCAAACCAATAATAACTACTACTACTTTTAAATTACAACTTGTATATATAACCTAACCTAACTGACCATACCTATCCTATAGCTAACCCAATTATCTAACCTAACTACCTTAAAATGCATTGATTTAAAAAATACTAAATTCATAATTTTAATCTGAACTATTGCCTCTATGTTACATACAATTTATGCCTATAGTTTTCCCGGTCTACTTTAACTAAAGTCCTAACAGTAAATTTGTTCTATTTGCAAAGAATTATTAAAGTTCGTCCCTGTCATCATTGCTAATTACGTAAATTGATTTCTGAAATATAAGACTTTTACATGCTGCATAAAACCTCTTAGTTTAGTAACAAAATAAATTTCAGAACGTAGGTGCGTATTATAAATTGACAACCTTACCTTCTTGGGTTTAGCTTAAGACTTGTCAATTTCAAATTGTCACCTGATAATGAACTGGGAAGTTTGACTCCTGTCATGTCATCCAAGATGGCGCTGCGTTTTTAAAATATGCAAAATTAAATGTATACTTTTCAATATTTCTGAGAGATTTTCTTAATATTTTTTTCCGTAAGAACCATCCTTGGACTTCCACAAACATTTAAAAAAAAGAATTATCGAAATCGGTTCAGCCGTTCACACGTGATGCCGTGACAACGCGAAACGGGTTTCATTTTTATATATATAGATTTATAAGAAAACTTTTGGTCCACACTATTGGTTAGTATTCACTTAATACTATGTTAGTTCTAATTACTGCCTCGTTGGTCTAGTGGTCGCAAGTGCTACTGCTGAGCATGAGGTACCGGGTTTGATCCCCGGGTCGGGAAAAGTGTTATTGAGTTTTTCCATCTGGAGTTTCTCAGTAGCAGCCCGGAGTCTAGATTTGTGCCCGATTGATGGCAATAGGCTCGCCTCCTATTACATGGGACTTAAACATAACTGGCGAAATGTGGGTGTACTACCAGGTACACCTCTGCCTAGCCCTTCGGGGATTACAGGCGTGACGTTATATTATGTTATGTTTCTAACATTAAAATTAAAACATGCAACACAGCAGTTCATAACATTTGAGTCAGTCAATTCAGTAAGTTGTTTGAGTCAGTCAATTCATTACACACGCCAATCACGTTATCATGCGTCATCCAATTACACAATGAATACATACATACCTGATCCGGATTTTCATCAGAAAATGTTATGGAAGTGAGTTTATAATCTTGAAGGAGAAGGTACTCATTGATGAGGAAGTTCAAAGCCCTCTTTTCATGAGGCTTCAGGGAACGCTGGTTTGACAAATCCTTAACACTCTTGTCTAATGTAGATTCTCCATCTGAAATATTATTTAACCAAATTGTATTGCATTGTATCAGGCTTGTATTGTTTTGTATAACAGGCTAGTGTCTACGACTTGACATCTCAGTCGGAATCTTGTGTACAGGAGGGAATATACCTTATTTGATTCACTTTAACTCCTATAATTAAGCCAGCTGTTTATACAATATATACATTGCTGTTTACCAATATTTAATCTTTATCTGGCTGATTTTACATCAGTTGCCGTGTCCCTAACACCCGAGTTATAAATCATCAGTACACATTTTTTTGTCACATAAATACAACTGCAGGTAGAATGGACACAAAAATAGCTGTTGGATAAAACCGCCTTAGGCGCCTTAGATTAATGGGTTCATGGAATATAACACTATACTTTTATTCAAGTCTTATGTTTATTCAGATCTTACAATAATAATTCACACAAATATATAACACTATTGTTTTTTTTTTATGTTGACACACAGTTCTTCCTTGTATCTCTTTCTTTATTTCTGTCTTATAGTAAAAGCATCTACTGTTTGCTTATTCAGTCAATTTAAAACAAGAACAAATATGTAAGACTGTGTGTATAAATTTAAAAAAAAGTGTAGAATTAAAACATTACACTTTTTTTATTATATGCTTGAAAAAACTGTTAAATAAGGCTTAAATATTGAAGCATAGTGAGTCTTTAAATAAAATTCAAATATCCACTACATTTGAATTAGAAAACAGCTCAATACACAACCATCAAACTGTATCACAATGGCTTATCAAGGAAGTTAATTGAATTCACACTTTTATTACAAGAAATTTACACAAGAAACTTGTTAATTACCAGCAAATTGTGTGAGGTTCGCTCTCAGCGAGTTGATGGTTTCTCTAGCCTTTCTTAGCTCAAACTCAAGCACTGCAACATCACCGCCACTGCCACCTCTGTCCCCACCTCCATCTTCAGAGTACCGGGCTGTGTCCAGAGAATCAAGAGTGGCCTGGCTTGGGGTCCGATCTAAAAAAAAATGTCACAAAGAATTATTGCCTTGTGATTAAGTCCATCTCTGTACGCTCACCTGCAAATTTACATGGATACCTTAGTGTCTATTTTCGAGCAAAAATTTGAATTTCGAAAACCTGAAGTTAGCTAGATGGAGTCATTTGTGGCTTCACAGGATTTTAATTCTGAACTGTCCATGTAATTTTGCATGGCTTTACATTAGTATTAAAAAAAAACAATAAGTAATATTTTTTCTATACAAATATTATCATTTGTACGGGCAATAGTAAATTTAAAAAAAACTTATTAAAGATTCCAAATGACTTAAACTTTTTGGATGGTAAATTCATTATAATAATGGTAAGAAAACAGTAAGCGAATATAATTTTTTGTACTACTGTGGAACAACATACTCTCCGGAAAATCTTAATATTATTTGGTCATGATTATTTCTGAGTTAAGTTATACTAACGCAATTAAAATAACTTACGCATCGAAGAAAATTCGGATGCTCTAGAGACATGTTGCTCAAAGTTGCCTGGATTGGAGAAGAATTCTCTTAGTTGTGGCAGTTCCTTGCCGCTCTCTACGAGCTCTGTATGAAGCTCCAAGGCTGTAAGGAAGTAATTGTCTTTCAACAGTTTCGTAGCTATGTCATCGTAAGCCAAGTGAGGTGATGCTACAAAGGAACTTTCTTCTATGTCCTTATACGGATTCATATTGCAACAGGCGACTGTTTACATGCTACATGTAATTTAATTCTATAACTTTTGTTTTAATTACACGTCAACTTTTTTCAAGATTCATTAAACGTTTTGTCAGAAAATGTATTCCACAAAAACGAAACTTGACAAATAACAACACACAGCCAGACATAGAATAGACACTGACAGATTATTATGACACAGACTGATTGCACAGATAACTAATTACATAGGACTGCTACTGAAAAATTCCAGATGATCAATCTCCTGGAAGAACACCCGGGAAACGAACTCGGGAGCTCTGGATCAGGAGTAGCTCTTGTGATTAGTTGTAACAACTGCTAGACCAACGAGGCAACCATTGTCATTACGTTCCGGTGTTAAGATTAACTAATGAAGATGTTAATACTGGGTTGAAAATATTACATTGGCGGTTATTTTAGGTTGTTTAAGAATCACAACACTAATGGAGTGAGAGGATCGACTTCAATCCGTTGCTCCATGGACTTATTTTATCGATATCGATGAAAAAACCGATACTGAAAGTACATCTCTTGCACGAAAATTAAACTACGACACTAAATGTCATCAAAAACTCTAATCAAAACTGTCAATCAAAACAAAATGTCAGCTCGGAATAAGTCGATCAGCCGTATTTTTCATCAAAAAAACATTAGTAATAGTAACTTCTCCAAGAATTGATAAGATTAACTAATGGAAATGTTTTGGAACACCGTATATAAGCACCACGTTCATACTTGATTTAATGCGTAAGATGGTAGTGAAGTGTTTAGTCTAACAAACTATTCCAAAGAGCTACTTTGTGTCGTAAGAAAATTTTCGATAATTAAAACTGCCCCGATGCCTGTTACCTTTAGAAACCGAAAGACAACATGTATGACATGTTGTCCGAGTTCCGAGTATCAGAATTTGATTCTTTCGTGGATATATTGAAATTGACTCCTGGTGATCCTTTAGATACTTTTGGTGAGATGTGGTACCCAGTGTTCTTGTGGTCTTTGTTCTCTTCAGTGTTTGTGCATACGTGTGCGGCTCTGGTCGCCTTCGGGACATTAAGGAAGCACAAGTACGGGAAGTTCTTCCCTGTGTTGTTGATTGTGATGGGTGTAGTGAGTCCAGTGACTTCAGGTGTAGCCACCAGTGCCGCAGTCGCGTTCATATACCGAGCCGCTAACTTGACTATGCCCCCTATTCATGCAATGATTTGGGGTATAGGACAAACTGTGCTTGGAGCTGGGATGGGTTTCACAAGGATTTTGGCTACTTTGTAATAAAAACGGTTCTATTTAGGTTACAGTATAAATCAAATAAATTCTGAGTCAATTAAACATAGAGATATAGTGATGGGAATGTAGTTAAGAGGAAAGGTGCTGAATGTAGATGCATTATTCTCCTGTACTAGTATAGCAACTTGGATAGTGTTGTTATTATGGTACTCCCTATATAGTGAATACTCATTAACTATCTGCTGTAAATACATATTCCTTATTACATGTAGCGGCATAAATATTACACAATGTGCTTAATTTTTGTATATGTATGACCTAATGTTCATGTCTCGCCTATCTGTATAAAATAAAACTAATCTTATTAGGAAATTTGTTAAGAAGGTAACTATGCAATAAAATGATGAATCGTTTGAGAATGTAAATATGTGCCTACCTATAAATGTAATGACTGAAATTTCACAAAAAAAAAACGTATTTCTAGAATTAGTTTTTCTACTTAAAATATGCAATCATATAGTGGCAATTATATGTTCAATGAATCCTAAACTTTATAACATCTTCAGTATGTATGAGTCTATTGTTATCACAATAGTCTATTGTTATACAATATCTAGTTGCATACCTGCACTGTACATTTTCATTTGTTATCATAAATGTAATGCATTCCATGTAAAAATTGTATCTAAAAATTATTTATTAGCAGTGACATTGTCATTTAATTCTTATAATAGAATGTATTGTTTGTGACACTGATCTATTTGCTCATTACTTGTAAATGAGACTTATTAGGCCCACCGACATAAAACTTTCAGTACTACAAAAAATGTGTTAGTATTAGCAACATCCATACATTCATATGTTGATGCCTACAATGCACAAAACAACATTTTACATTACCCCTCCGGGAATTTAGCATATTTCATAGAATGACAATATTAATTGGTAATTAAATGATTTATTTTAACTGAACAGATCAAAAAGCATCATTATATCCATAGAATCTGGTTTTGTACTTATGTGCCTGTACATAAAAGAACCATTGCATTCATGGTGATTCCATAATAATTTATTCCTCTTTCAAGAAACAAAAAATGTTTAAAAGTAGTTGGATTTTCTGAGTTTTTAATGTTACTCCTATTTATTGGCCAGTGTAAATTATTTTAATATTTATTCCCATATTTAAAAAAATGAATTGTAATTTATTTAGGTATTAAATAAATTAATTTTTAATCAAATGTAATATTTGCAAATATTTCTTTATTTTTTAAATGAATCAATAAAAGTACCTAAAGTTAATCAGATTATGGTGATATGTACTTGTAATGTTATTTATTTTCTGTGGTTTTGGTGTTGCTATCATGTGACTATAATATGAAGATGTGATAATATGATAGGTGTGGCAATAAAAGCATATGCAAAGGAAGTCCAAACATATAGTACCTAATTGCTTTTAGTGGCACATTTACATTATGCATGTGTTGAAGCTAAATTGTACAATTTGCCACAGAGAAATAACATTGGAGTTGTTTTCTGTGTTACCACCATAATGTGTTTATGATTTTCAACACATTTAAAATGGTTGCAGTGGGTAATTTGATTTTGGACACCCCAACCAAATGGTCATGTTTGAACTGTGACCAACAGGTTCATTTTCAAATATGTCTGTAATATCTGTGATGTACTGGCAGCAAATTCTCAATTTGGCTGTGGCACATGCAGTAATGAAACAAATATTAGGACACCTACTTCTAAGACAAGGTATACAACATAGCACTAATGTTCTGCTCTTACTGTCAAAGCCACAGTGATAGCATGTAGGTAATGTGGTTTATTTGTAACTCTGTATTATTTCATAAGTTTGTACTTATATTGTACAATAAAAATATCACTTCAGTAGAAGCAAAATAATTTAATAAAATGTAAATAGATATAAATTGTAGAGGAACATTGGAAAGAGATAAAACATTTTCCATACTTCAATATGAATATTATCCAAAGGAAATAAATGGTTTGGATATTAACTGACATGCTTTCATTACAAAACCTTATATGATATTCTGCAATATTTATTATTATTATTCTCAAAAGCTACTTGTATTTTATAAAATGCTTGGTTTTGTTAATCTATATTCTCTGAAATGGGTGGCAATAAGAAAAAAAAATGTAATAAGTCAAATTCATATATTAGGTTTTTATATTATATTTAACTTTATGATACAATAAAAAAAAACAATATTAAGCTAAAAACAAATTCATATTTTGTCAAAGAAAATATTCTAGAACATTGAGATTGAGATACCTACTACAATGGCAGTTTGTCTCATTCATTGTCGTTAATTTTTACTGCTACATACAGTAGAACGCAGCAATTATAGTGATGTACAACTACTGGAATTATAGTTTATCAAATGGATAGGAATACTTCCACAATTTGTCAGCTGTCACACCATCATAAAATCCAGCTGGTCTTAGTATTCATCATAATATATTTAAATACAACATAACATTGCACCTGCATTCATCAGGTTTACACAGATGCCTATAGTAAATCCACATTTATGTTGGAAGGGCCAAGTAATAGTGTTTAGCCTATTGACTTCACAATAATTATATATCTACTAGTAATATTCAAATAACTTTAGTATACCTTTGACCCTGTACCTATTTGAAATGTTTATAAACAACAGTAGGATATTTTTATAGAGTGCTGCTACTGTGAGAATACTTAAAGTAGTTTTTATTGATTCTGTGATAACGCGTAGTTTCCTCGTCATCCTCATGACTACCTTCGTGAATCTCTTCCAGGGTTATTGGTAGTTCATATTCATGGTCTGTCACCAATGTAGTCTGAAATGTAAATTTTTTCTTTTAACAAGGGCAGCAAAGGCAAAATACAGTAACTGTTAAAATAAAGTAAATTCAAAGTTCTATAGATAAACAGGAAATTTAATATTTTATAAATAAACAGTAAATTCAATATTTTAAATATTAATTACCTCATGGTGTTCTTCATCTCTCCTAGTCAATCTGCTAACACTTTCTTGCAATGATTTAGTTTCTGAGGTAGCATCTTGTAATACTAATTTAAGGTCTACAATCTCTTTTCTTGCATTTGATAACAACTTTTCAGTAGTTGCCAAGTTTTTCTTCATTTCCTCATTCTCTACTTCCAATTTAGTCTTTCTATTAGAAAGGCTTTTAATTCTAGTTTCATAGAGTTTCAATTCTGAATCAGCTTCAGTAATTCCTCGGACTGTGTTAGAGCTTTCCGATTGCAAATTGTTACACATTTGTTTCAAATATGAAATGTTCTGTTCAAGAATCGTTTTTTCTTCAAAAATTAGTTTCACTTCATTTTCTAACGCATTTATTTTGCATTGCATAGCAGCTATACGTGCGGATTGAGAGTCAATGACATTGTCTTTGTCTAATAATTTAGCTTCAAGGCCTTGAATCTTACTTATATAAGTTTGCAATTGCACTGATTTACATGCTGACTCACTCTCTAAAGAGTGATTAGTGTTTTCCAAAATGTTAGCTTCAACAGAGAGACTAGCAAAATGTTCTAACATATCGGACCTCTCAGCTTCTTTATGTGATAACAACTCTTCAATACGCCTAATTTCAGCAACATAGTGTTGCAATTGTTGTTTTAAGGTCTCTACTTCTTTTCGAGATTTATCATATTCTATCTTCATTAGTTTTAATGCACCATTAGCATCAGCTAAACTATTTTGCAAATGTTTATTTTCCATAATGGCAGTATCATGTTGTTTATTAAGTCTTAATATTTCACCATTGAGGAAAGTAATTTGTGTCTCATGATCTACCAACTTGTGCTCAGACACTTTATTTGAACTTAATTTTCTTTTCAATTCTGAGATTTCATTTTCTAATTTACTAATTTCATATGTTTGAGACTTCATCTTTTGTTCAAGCGTACACATACTTTCAGTTTTATTATCCAGCTCCATTACCAGTTTATCCCGTTCCTGGTCAACCTTCCTAATGTTATCCATGAGATTTGATTTGTCATTTCTTAAAGACATTATTTCAGATTGTAGTTCTTTACACTTTCTTTCTAATGAGTCTATAGTGTCATTAGATAAACTAAGTTTTTTCTGGGCACTCAATAATTCATTTTGTAACTCATTGCCACTCCTTTCAGTTTCTATTTGTATATTTTTAATTTGACTTGAAAGAGTTTTTTCTTTTATGACATCTGATTGCATTTTCTTTAGCTGCTCCCTCAAAAAATTACATTCATCTTTAAGATGTTCAGTAGAAGCTTTTCCATTTCTACTGGTCATTTTATATGAAGAATTTTCCTCTTCCAGGTGTTCAATCTCTTTCTGTTTAAATACCAAATCCATTTTTAATTTCTCTGATAATTCCCATGCTTCTTTATATCTCAAATTATACTCCTGTTTATCTTTCTTTAATAATTGGATTTCGTTCATTAGTTCATTTATTTGGTCTTTCAGTTTTTGAGCATCATTCCTGTAGTAATCACCTCTATCACTATGTTTCAATGTATTTAAATTCTTGTACTGGCTAAGCTGCTTGCTTAGGTTAATGTTTTCTTTTGTAAGTTCAGCATTTTCCACATTCAACTGACTTATAATATCTTTAAAATTTTCCTTACTGTTTTCTTCCACATAAGTTGTTTTTCTCTTCAATTCATCATTTTCTTTCCTTAACATCAAAATCTTTTGTTCACATTCACACAGCTTGGTGTGCAAATCTCTTATAAATGTATTCTCTCTTGAGTTATTATGTTTAGGACTATCCTTATCTTTGCATTTCAGTAAGTGTGTATTGAAGGTCTTCATTATTTCAGTCATCTTTTCTTGAACAGTAGTTACATGAACCTCATATTTATTTCTTTCTTCTCTTAAGAGTTTTTGTAATTCATTTTTAGTAAGACAATACATTTCATCTTTACTCTGTCCAAACTTATCGCTATGTTCAAATGATTGGCTTGTTTGGGGCAACTTTAGAATCTTATCTTGTAAGCTTTTATTAAGATCCACTAGATTTTTGATTTCATTGTGTAAAGCTTCATTTTCTTTTGAAGCTAATCTCAGTTCTTCTTGCAATTTATTAAGTCTTGGTGTGTTTCCTTTATTGGACTGTTTTTCAATAATTTGCTTTTCTAATTCAGAATTTCTTGATTGTAAACCCTCTAATCTTTCTTGCATAAATTTAACTTCATTCAGCATTGCAGATAATCTCTTGTTGCAGTCTTCTTCAACTTTTAATGCCAATGTGTCAACTTTCTGTACCTCTTCTCGTAAACTTTTGTTTTTGTCAGCAAGACTAAGAGCGCGGAGCATTGCTTCGTGTTGTTTCTCTAAACTATTCTCAAATTCTTTTTTCAGGATTTCATTCACAGATTCTTGGTCTCGTAACTCTTTCATTAGTTTTTGAAGTCTCTCATTAGAGCTCATGTTACAACAGTCTCTGTTTATAGCTGCTACAGGTCTACCACCTTCTAGTAACATGTTCAAGCGTATTATCTCATTGTCTCTGTGTTCTACTTGATTTCTTAGCACCATTATTTCATCACAATAAGCATCATTTTTTTCTTCAAGTGCGTGAATTTTATTTGTCAGTTCCGTTAAATCCCTATCACTGCTCAAACTTTTTCTTTCACTGCACATGCATGTTTTAGAAAGGCTGGTACCCTCTCCATCTCGCCTCCTACTTTTATTCCGCGTACTTAAAGTTTCAGCACACAAACCTCTAAGACTCAGGTCCCTTAAATCATGCTGTAATTTACTAATAGTTGAATCTTTCTTTATTAGTTCTTCTGACAAACTCTTGACTTTTCTTTTAGACTCTTTTGAAAGTTTAAGATTTTCTTCTGTCAATTTCATAATCTCTTTGTGGAGTCGATTATTTTCCTGTATTAACTTGGCATTATCGCATTTATAGGGCTCGGCTTCCATCATCAACGAATCACGCTGCATTAAAGCTTCTTTAGACAAATCCATGTAATGTTGCAAACTACGAGTGGTTTGTAAGAGGTCTGCTAGTACACATTCTACCAAAGGAACGGCGTCTATCGGTAATGAGATGTTATAACCGAGATCCTCCAGTTTGCGCTTCAAAGTAAAGTATGCTTCACCCATTTTACAAGTTTGTTACACGACTTCGCTCAATTTCAAAATTGTAATTGTAGCTGAATATTTTGCTAGTGCTCTCGGATACATACACATGATATTATTCTGCTTTGTTACACATATTTACAAAATTCAATTCAAACGAGCTTTTAAGTTTTGTTTGGATTTCTTATGACGTTAATGACGTTATGACGTATGTGTCATTATTACAATCTTAGTTATTATACCATAATCTAAGATTACAATAAATGTTACTCACAGACTAAATTAGTCTCTAACACAAGATAACGTAAAACGGGGTGGATAGAAACTCAAGGGTGAATAGAAACAAAACTTTGAGGAGGATATGCACGTAAGTTAAAAGTTGTTTGTTACATACGAGGACTGTAATGCTTTTAAATAATTGAGATAAATAGTTTCGACACTTTATTAGTATCAAACAATATTAAACTAGCGTAAAAATCCTCCTCAAAGTTTTGTTTCTATTCACCCTTGAGTTTCTATCCACCCCGTTTTACCCGGTACTATCTGTAAGACATTATTTTCATACTTTTGATAAAAACAAAAGGAAAAGAATATTATCTTGTGTCATATGTCTATGCTTAACATTTTACCGATTTAAAAAAATAAAGGGGAAATGTAATTTCGCAGGCTAACTCTATCTTCCACCAATACAATATTAAGTCTACTAACCTTAGATAATATACCTCTAGATCGAGCTACCGCGTGGCCGCACATGCGACAGCAATATAAAAGTTCAGTGTTGCTATTCCCTAAAAAAGTCCCAAAATACGACGTATTCAACGTGGTAATAAGAGTGTAGAAGTATCCATGTGTGAGAAAATATAATTTCACGTAAAATACCTACTTTCAATCTTACCTTGATTCTCACAAATAAAATACACTACTACCAGGTGAAGCTTGTTTTGATTTTTTCGCGTGTTATTTATCATTAAAATATATTGAGGTATGGCTGACATCCAGTGTGACATTGAAATTGCTGTATAATAACTATTGTCCTTTATACAAAACCAACTTATTTTGAAAATATCTAATTTTTTGTTTATACTTAACATTTATTCATAAAATGAATTCTTACTTCCAAATATCTTTAAGTACATAAGCGATTGCCTTCAAGAGTAAAACTTAATGATTGTCGAAAGGGCTCTGTTCGTTCGTACACATGTTCACTTAAACTTAAAAATAAGGGTTCGCCCACAAATTTGTGTGTTTAGCCACCATAGATTTATTTGATTATTATGCCTACCTTTTGAACATTAGGCCTGACAGTTAAGGGAAAAGATTTGAAACGTGTAGCAACACTGTAAGTAAGTATTACTAGGTTATGTGATATAAGAAATCAAGTTTATTTTAAGAAATCTTCCATATTTTGGCCTGAAAGCCATGACAATAAAAGCGCACAAATGTATAAATTCAATAATCATACAATAACACAAACAGTATTGAATACTTACGAATGAAAAGAGATTTTGTTATTGGCCTTTTCTGAGCGGCTTTTACAGCCTATTATACTGAATCCTCCCATCGTAGCGCATTCACCATACACTAAACACTTATCTAATGGAGTCTATTTCTCATTAAATGACTTAAACTATTACAAAAATTGCAAAAACCATCCGAAAACTTAAATTAAATCGAGCATAATAATATACGTGACAGTGACAGCTCTTTGTTTGGCTAACTTTCAAAAGTTAGCCATGCAAAAATCCGGCACGCCGTAAGGGACAGAAGATACGATGCTTTGTCTCAATTTTCCTACGAATTTTGTATTATTGCGTCTCACTTCCACACTTGACACTATAAATTGGGCTACGTCTAGAGGTATATAGTCTAAGCTACTAACTTCAGGTTATTCTAAACTTATTACCAAGTTTCGGTTTCTGAATAGCTGAGAGGTCAATATCAAAAAATAAAAAATAAGTCTTTGAAACCTGTGTTGCCATGAGCAATAATTTAAAAACAAATCAATACAAAAAACTTTAGATTTTGGAATGAAGTGAGCAATAAGTAAACAAAAAGCGAAAACCTGTGGTTAATTCCTATTCGTAATTATTGATTGAAGTCAGATTTAAATAGTGTAAAAAAACCGTGTTTATAATATTACTTGCTCAATTACCTAAATACGCAGACAGGGCGAGTAGGATTCTTCAAAATTGTAAGTTATTTTGAAGTATCTTTCCCTTCTACTGCAGTGAAGTTCGTTCGGTGTTTTTGACACAAGCTAAGAGCATTCCGCGAACGTTGATAACCTTTATTTTCCTGAGTAAACCGCGTGATTGATAGTTTTGTATATTTTTTAAGTTTATTGAAGTGTTAATATATACGTTGCAATGGGAAAAGTCCGTTCAGCACCGGGTGCCCCCCGGAAACAAGGGTTCAATAAAGGTGCGCATTCCATGAACCCAGATAGACCGACTGAGGGATTAAAAGGAGTTGCAAAGCCCAGAACTAAAGCAACTATCAAAAGGTTGCAGATGTACAGGAACTTCAAGGCGAAGAGGGATAAAACTGGTAAAATTTTAACGCCTGCTCCATTTCAAGGTTGGTTACCATCAGGAACTCAAGCTCGTGTTGAACCTAGCCAAAAATGGTTCGGTAACTCGCGAGTGATCTCACAGAATGCCCTGCAGAAATTCCAAGATGAATTTGGGGCCGCTGTCAGAAATCCTTATCAAGTAATTATGAAACCAACAAATTTACCAATTACATTGCTCAATGAAAAAGCAAAAAATGCAAGAGTACATTTACTGGACACTGAAGGATTTGACAAAACATTTGGTCCGAAGAAACAAAGAAAGCGTGTTAATTTAAAGTTCAGTGATTTAAATACTTTGTCAAAGGCTGTAGAAGAAAACACAGAGAACTATGATGAGAATAAAGATATAGACCGGGTTCGTGAAGATAGTGGAGTTAAGGAGGGCCAGAGAGACTGGGTGTTTGGAGCAGGAATGAGCAGGAGGATTTGGAATGAGTTATACAAAGTAATAGACTCCTCTGATGTTCTTTTACAAGTGTTGGATGCCCGAGACCCTATGGGCACCAGATGTCCTTATGTGGAAAAGTTCCTCCGAGATGAAAAGAGGCACAAACACCTTATATTTATTCTAAACAAAGTTGATTTAGTACCCAACTGGGTGACCCAGCGTTGGGTTGCAATACTGAGTGCTGAATACCCTACCATAGCCTTCCATGCTTCAATGACACATCCCTTTGGAAAAGGCTCTCTTATTAATCTATTACGCCAGTTTGCAAAACTACACATTGACAAAAAACAAATCAGTGTTGGATTGATTGGGTACCCAAATGTAGGCAAATCATCTGTCATCAATACTTTACGATCCAAGAAAGTGTGCAAGGTTGCTCCAATTGCTGGTGAGACTAAAGTTTGGCAGTACATTACCTTGATGAGAAGGATATTTTTGATTGATTGTCCTGGAGTTGTGTATCCATCTGCTGAAACAGACACAGAGAAGGTTCTAAAAGGAGTTGTAAGAGTTGAATTGGTTCAAAACCCAGAAGACTACATAGAAGAGGTAATCAAAAGGGTCCGTAAAGAATACTTAGTTAAAACATATAAAGTAGATGCCTGGGATACTGCTACAGAATTCTTGGAAAAAATGGCTGCACGCACAGGTAAGTTACTGAAAAAAGGTGAGCCTGATGTTAGGCAGGTGGCTACAATGGTTCTAAATGACTGGCAAAGAGGAAAACTACCATTTTATGTGGCACCAGAAGGTTTTGAAGTCCCACTTTCTAAACAACAGAATGAAGAAGAAACGGTCGAAAATAAAACTAATGCAGATGAAAAGAAAGATGATGCTTCAAAAGAAAAAGAAGACACAGAAAATGAAAAGGAAGACAACTCAGAAAAACCTGTTTACATAAATAAACTCATTGTAGCCCAAGATTTTGCTAAGATCAGAGTTGGCCTGAAGTTTGACAATGATGATGATGTTAAACCACTGGAGAAATTCGACATACCTGAAGAACTTAAAGGTATTGATAATGAGAATACTGAAAATGATGAATCAAAAAGTGTCAATGAAGAAAATGAAAATGAAAATGATGATCCTGATTCATCAGACATTAGTGACTTTTATAGTGAAGATGAAGATAGATGTAGTGATGTAGAAGATTACTTGACAAATGATGCAGAAACTGTAAAAGAACTAAAACGTAAGAAGCTTGAAGCAGCAAGTGGAGAGTTCACAGTTGAGGACATTAAACAAGGCGGAAAGAAACGTAAGGCTGGTGACATTGCTGTCAAGAAAATGACAGCAAAGGCCAGAAGGGCACTAGACAGAGCACAGAAACGCACCAAAACTGGAAGCAACTTTTATGAAGTTTCTAATGTCAAGAATAGAAATAGGACCAAAAAACCACTTGTCTGAACTCAATAAATTTCTTGATAAGAGTAACTGTATTAATTTTATTTGTCCCCTTAATTTTACTGACATTGCAATTAATTATATGTTAATATCAAATTGTACAAATGGATATTGTTATCTAAAATATTATCTTGTCGAGATTATTGGCCAATGAGGTAGATGAAATATTTGCGTCATCATGCCATGGTAGGCATTTTGAAAATCACTATTTAGGCTACTTTTCTATAAGCGAAAAGGGCACTTGTATTACCAAGAATAATAATACTAATGGTAGGTACTCGTTTTGTGGTTATTCTTTTATTGCGTAATTGCTCCTTCTTAACAGAATCAAAAGTAGTTTAGTCAGGCCAATAAATAAAAGTCTTATTATAGTCAAAAACCATATTTTATAAAATATTCGTTGGATCGTCGCATACGCTGATATAATGAGTTCTGCACGATTCTAAACGCCCTAGCATTGAAATTTCTCGTCAGTTTTCGAACGAAGTTCCTAATCGCGCGTTGCGAAACCCCCTTTCGAAAAACGGAAAAAACGAAGACAACGGAAAAAAAGTTGTAACGACACTTTTTGCTATAGTTGTGGGCCGTGCGGCGTGCGCGTGTTTCTCTGTTGTGTATGTGTGTGTGTGTGTGCCAGTGGTTGGGAGAGGGGTGGGGTGAGGGAGAGGAAGGGGGAGGGGGGAGAGAAGATTGCGACCAAAAGTTGTAACGAAGACGCCCGGATGGAACGAGGTTCCTTTCGATTTATCTTGAAGGAATTTTACAATTCCTTCACCAATCAATCGAAGGGAACTTCGTTCCTTCCGGGTGTCCCTTGACACCTCTCAAGTTTTTTTTTTATATTTCCTAATTTTTACATTTTGTTTCAATCGTGTCAATTAGAAAGACAAAGATAGCGCGGACGCCGGCGTCCGATTGGGGCTTAATAAATTAACCTTATTTAACCCCTTGATTTTATACCAATTGTCGTGCCCCCAGCGCCCCACTTATAAATCTTCAATACATTTATCATGTAGCCTGAATTAGCTTATTTATATATATATATATATATATATATATAATGTATAGTAGAACCAAAAAATGTAATTGGACATTTTTTTTTTCTTATAAATACGACTTAGGCGGAGTGGGCCCGAAAATAGTTTAGAACCATGAAATAAAACAATTCATGTCTAACCCTATAAGCTTTATCGTTAAAAAGTAAATAATAATAATAACGTTTATTTCTCCTCACACAAAATAGACTCTACATAATTACAATAATTCTTATATCTAGTTAAATACAACAGATATGAGCATAGCCTAGAATATGTGAGAAGCTGGTGTCTGATGTAGGCATGAAAATGCCTGTATTACAGATCACCAGGTCCTCACCCACGGAAGGAGTAAGATAAGTAATACATATTTAAAACTGATATCATAGCACTTTCCGATATAAGAAGAATGTATTAGGAGAAAAAGTACATTAAATATTTACTTATTAGCCTTATCTATACATACATATAATAAGACAGTAAAAAAACTGTGTCTGTACATTGAATATATTTAAAAAATAATAATTGGGGGGGGGGGGGGGGGGGGGTTAGAAACAGTAATAGAGCACGAATCCAAAAAAAAAAGTCTGTCTGTTTGTCTGTTTGTTTGCACACGCTAATCTTCGGAACTACTAGACGGATTTGAATGATTTTTTTTTGTTGTATAGATATTAATACTGGTCAACACATAGGCTATAATTTATCTTGGAAACTGGAACACCTGATGCAGAACCGCAACAGACCAGCTTAACTATAGGAGATACAAAAATGGTACCATAGCAAAAATTGTTCTACGTGATGAGCATTTTCTGCTGAGAGAATAAATTTGAAGATCCGGAACACCTGATGCAGAACCGCAACAGACCAGCTTAACTATAGGAGATACAAAAATGGTACCATAGCAAAAATTGTTCTACGTGATGAGCATTTTCTGCTGAGAGAATAAATTTGAAGATCCGGAACACCTGATGCAGAACCGCAACAGACCAGCTTAACTATAGGAGATACAAAAATGGTACCATAGCAAAAATTGTTCCACGTGATGAGCATTTTTTGCTGAAAGAAGATCCGGAACACCTGATGCAGAACCGCAACAGACCAGCTTAACTATAGGAGATACAAAAATGGTACCATAGCAAAAATTGTTCCACGTGATAAGCATTTTCTGCTGAGAGAATAAATTTGAAGATCCGGAACACCTGATGAGGAACTTCAAAAGCCCAGCTACACTATAACATATATAGGAATGACGTCTTAGCTAGAGTTGTTCAGCCTTATGAGCACTCGCTGTTGACGTATAAAAATCGAAGATCTGGAACACCTGTCGTGGAACTCCCAAGACCTCAGCTACACCATAACTCATCTAGGAATGACGTCTTAGCAAAAGTTGTTCGATCTGATAGGCATTTCCTGTTGACTTATAAAAATCGAAGATCAGAAACATTTGGTATAGAAATTAAAGCTATCACTAATTTCATTGCATAATTATAAAATAACATAAGTACCTCCACGTGGTGAAGGCGGGAACAGTTCAGGACTGATTTTTGATGACGATGGTATATCATTGAAAATTAGACTCTACTGGCCAAAACTCCTATTTTTTTTTATCGTATAAATATGCCTTCGGGCTTATGTTATTTGAGTGTTTAATTTCCTTTTCCATTTATCTTTGTTACATGGTTGCCTACCCGGTAACGCAGGGGAGCAGCCACTTAGATATTAATTGATCAGGTATCATCACAATAAAACTATAACCATGCCTAGAAAGAGGTCAAATCTTTCCCAATGTTCCAAAGGTGCTAAATGATTAAAGATCATAAGATCCCAACAATCTACCGAAGAGCGTTAGGAGAGACTTGATGCTGTTCGAGAACATGAGGCTGCAACTCGCTCCGCGGAAACTTCTTGGGATCGCGAAGCACGCCTGCATTCTCAGCGTATTTACGCATCTACCTGGTATCCAGGTCTCTAGACACCACTGAAGAATATGTGCACGACTGACCGCTGATCGTGAACATCATGCACTATCTCGCGAGTTCTCCAACTCACGTTCACGGAAAAAGCATGACGCTTGAGTTTTCAGCGTATATACGCATCGACTCTAGAGATAAGTGGGGGAAGGAGATGTGCGACTGACCGCTGATCGTTAACGTCAAGCAACATTATAGGCTATAGTTTATTTTGGAAAATGGAACACCTAAAGTAAAAGAGATATAAAAATGGTGCCATTTCAAAAACTATTCCACGTGAAGAGTGTTTTCTGCTGTGAGACTAAATTTGAAGATCTGGAGCACCTGTAGTGGAACTCCAAAGCCCAGCGACAATATAACATATACATAATAGAAATGGCGTCTTAGCAAAAGTTGTTAAGTCTGATGGCATTTCCTGTTGACCAACAAAAATAAAAAATCTGGAACGTCTTGAATAGTCTCGCGCATCCATTGTTTTCCAGTCCCCGGGCTTTTAGAATTCGACATCAGACGTTTCAGATTTTCGATTTTGACGACCCCGTTGTCGCTGACATAAGCAACAGGATCCGCGTACGAAGTCGCGGGCAGAAGCTAGTTTCAGAAATAAAAACTAGAGAACAAAAACGCCTCAGTAGTTATGTGGGTGTGTGTGTGTGTGTGTGTGTGTGTGTGTGTGTGTGTGTGTGTGTGTGTGTGTGTGTGTGTGTGTGTGTGTGTGTGTGTGTGTGTGTGTGTGTGTGTGTGTGTGTGTGAGTGTGCGTGCGTGTGTTCATGTGTGTGTCTGTGTGTGTGTTTTCATTTTGTAAGGGTGTGTTGTGATATGTTTTTCGTGATTGAGTGAGTGTTCGTTTAAGTGTGAGATCCTTACGTCGCTGGTTTTTTAATTTATTAGGTTCATATTGTAGCAGGGAATGTTGTTTTGATACAGTATATAAGATAAAAAGTTGTCGGACCGTCAGTAGGTACTTCCCATTTTTTATAAAGATCGCTAGTTGGGTGATAGAAGGGCTGGGATAGTCCGACTTTCAGTAGTATTCTTTGCGCTCTCTCAATTTTTAGAAAATGCGTTTTACACGCACCGCCCCAAGAGGTGATGCAGTAAGTAAGTTGTGAATGGCAGAGAGCAAAGTATACTGATTTGATTACATTCTTTTGGGCAACATGTCTAAGAGCCTAAAAAATTATAATTAGCTTTCGTATTCTCGAAGAAAGATGATCTATATGATGGTGGAAGTTTAGTTTGCTGTCTATCATCACACCCAGATACTTAGTAACTGCTGTATTTGTAAGATTGGGACATGAACAATGTACATCATTGAGATTGAAGCATGAGTGAGAAATAATACGGTGTGAGGGATCAGGCTTGTCGTTGGTTCTCATGGAGAAGGTTATGTAGTTTGTCTTTGCTACATTTAGCGTAAGAATATTCTTATATAACCACGATGTAACAATGTCCATTTTCTAATGCACATATGTGCATTAGAAAAAACCTCATCCCAGGAGTTACCACTGAAAAGCAGAGCTGTGTCATCTGCGAAGGTAATGATTTTGGCATTAGGGATTTGCGTTTGACATAGGTCGTTTATATATACAAGGAAGAGTGTGGGACCCAGGATACTGCCTTGAGGAACACCAAAAGTCACTGGGACTTCCTCGCTTGTGATACTACCTATTTGAACACATTGTGTTCGGTCAGTAAGATAATCCTGCAGAAGTTTCAACTGATAAATAAGTCACGTCTTCGATCAAAAATCTCATTAGCCAAAAAGAACACTAGGAAAATCATGGAAATTACAACATTTTATCATGATGCTGAACCTAAAACTAGCAGCTTCCTGTAGAGATTTTGGAGATTAACTTACATACTTACTATTTTATCTCAGACGACCATCGTCCATTAATGACCACCCGAAGGTGGTTTAATCATTATGGATTGCTGTGTCAGGACTCCCACTTCCTCCAACTGTCGCCAATCTAGCTTAATAACGCCGGTATAATAAATCTGGTGACGTCAGAGATGGCAGAAAAGAAATTGGAAGCTTCAACCTCGGGGCCCGGCGGCGACCACTAGTAAACTTTAATAAATTTAATATTTTCTGATGACATGTTTCAGATGTCGTCATCCGGTAGTGAGAGTGATGAAGATTACGTACCCGGTGAGCCAGAAAAAGTCTCGGAAGAGGAATCCGCAAACGAAGAAACAGATTTACAGTTCGAAAAAGAACTAGACCAGAAAGCCAAGAAACGAAAATTAGTAAAGGAAACAAAAGGTACGAAGAAACGTAGGACAAGGAACGGTGACCCAGAGGAAGAAGAGTCTCCAGTAAAAACAGAAGAAAGCGAAGAAGTGGTGAATCCTGAAGAACAGAAGAAAAAAGATGATGATTTATGGGCAATGTTCTTGGAAGGAACTGATAGTAAACCTAAACCTACCTCAACAGTAACTAGTTCTAGCATTGACACTACCAAACCTGCAGTAAATAAGTCAGAAGCTATTAAAAAGGATACAACTAAAAGTGATGATCTAGCCAGAGAAACAAGAATATTTGAATTTGCTGGTGAAACTATTGTTGTGGAGAATAATACTATCAAAGAGAAAGTTAAGACCGCTGAGAGTCCTGCAACAGGTATGGATTACATTCTTACATAATTTTTGAAAAGACATTTATATTAGGCCCGGGGTGTCGTGTCATAGCCACTTTGGCTAAGCTACGCACGTTTACTTACCTTACTTTTTGTACAAAGAAGATCTTTCCATTATTCTGTAACAAACAATAAATTAATTTGAATAGGTATGGTTTAAACTTCTAAAGAGCTTACGCGGGTTTTGGACCACAAAAAATATTTTAGATTGGTTTATTTGCACCTCCCTCCTCACACAGAGACCACACATAATGAACACATTTGCAATTATTTGAGTCGTCGTACCTGCATCTTATTCTTTATCGAACTTGGGTTGCAACTGGCATCGACTCGAAGCAAGCTCTGCCAAGAAAAACTTGAAAATTATGCACAATGCCAAGTTGCAGGCAACCCATTTCCATTAAAACTTTTAAAGCACTAGCGCATCGACTTTAGTATTTGAAAGTAGAATTTAGTTGAACAAGTTTTGCGCTAAGTTGCTCAAACCGTATTTGAAACTGATTGGAGAGAAGATTAGATTTTCGTTACACCTTATTTATACGAACTGGCGATTACTTTAACCCATTTGGACGAAGGTCTGAGAAAAGGTCAAATTAAGTTTTGAAAGGGTTTGATTACGTTTAGGAATGTTTTCTTAGAAAACTTCTGCCTATAGTGACTTCTTAAACACTATTGAGTCAAGTTACTAGACGTTTCAAAGTTGATTTTAATATAGGTAGGTACCGCGTAGATTTAAGTCTACTCATGTAAATTTCTAAAAATAAGCAGCCACTTTTTTATTCTAATGATAATTTGAGCGAAACGATTGATGCTATATAAGGTTTACAAAATATGATTCCTTTTTAGTAGCTAAGCTAGAGGGACCGTCACGCAGCCGACCCGGTTTGGGCGCTGGTGGCCTGTCCGGTGTCCTGGGTGCACTTAACAAGAAGAACAAGTTGTCCACACTGGAGAAGTCCAAACTTGACTGGTCTACATACAAACAAGAGAAGGGCCTTGAAGAGGAAATACAAAGTCACAATAAAGGAAGAAATGGGTGAGATTTATTGGTAGTTAATCTACATCTGCGTTCATATTTAATTTATTTCCTATCTGTCGTTAAATGTAGAAGAGGATCCTTTAACGTGAATCACTCCGAACGTCGCTTGTCGAATGAAGCGTTGTATGAAAGACTTATAAATCTATTCGCATTCGTAACACCACCTTACCTATATTATTTGGAGAGGTTTAAGTAGATAATATATTCATTAACCAGGCATGAATCAGGACATGCAAGGAAATTTCAAATAAACGACTTATTCAATAGACAGAAATTCACCCTCATTTCAAGATGGTGGATGGCGCGTCAAGTTGAGAATCCCGAAAGCCGAAATGTAGATAACTAGTGACCCCCCTCCAACGATTTCCGAAGGAAAATTGACAATGAAAATTGAATTGGATTTAGTAATTTAACTGGGCGATAATACGCGTTCCTTTCAACTCAACAAAGATTTGGTAGATACATAGAGAATCTAGATTGTCGTTGACGTCATCTATAGACAAGAGTGCAGTGTTGTCGTCATCTTTATAAAAACAAGAGTGCAAATTGGTCGTTCGAAGTTTGATTTGGAGTGTTACTTTTTGGTAGTTAATTGTTTCTACTTTTGTTTCAGCTACTTGGACAAACGCGATTTCTTGGAACGCGCTGACAATCGGCAATACGAGCTGGAGAGAGATATGCGGCTGAATCGTCGCAGCAATCGATGAAATTATAGTACAAATAGTTACTAGCTGTAATGTTAACTTCACTATTAAATACTAAACTGGATCATTATACATAGTCTTTAAATTATTTATGTCCAGTACCTACCATAATTATTTTATTTAGTTAAGAAATAATAGAGAATAATATTTATCGTTCATTGTCCCCTTCCCCTCGGATCGCGAAAGCGTATGGACGTGTGCCACCCGTGTTAAAAGTTGTCAGAATTATTTAAATTATTTATTTTTATCAAAAAATACGACAAAATAAAATCCGCGAAGTACCAGGAGCGCATGATACTACAGCAGTGAACGCAGGTCGCAGAGTCGGCGCAGAAACGGGATAGCAACACTCGAGACGCAAGGTGTTACGCGAGCTACTCTGCGCACGCGGCAAGTACACCCCAGAGATAGCCGCTGCCGCGACTCAAGAGTGACAGCGATTAGCGGATTTTTTTTGGAACGTGGCCCAAGTTAATATATATAAACCGTAAGAACATTTTTTTTTATTATTATCCAAGACATTTTTAATTTTTAATAATGCCACTGAAACGTACTCCTCCAAGTACACCTACAGAAGATCGCAATGCAAATTCCACCGTTTCTTCTCACCCAAGAGCACTTGTGCAGTCTGGATCCTCACCTGATCTCACCACTGTTGGACATGACAAGAATGTTACTGCTCGACTAAAGCGAAAGCGCGAGGATTGCGATTGTTTATCTCGTTTGGACGAAATACGTTCTTTATTATCGACATCTACAACGAAAGCAGACAGCAGGTTCTCGGACTTACAAAAGGCCATTACCGAAATAATGGCACAGAATGCTGAGATAAAAGAATCAATTAGTTTCATGTCAAAGGAATATGATGACATAAAAATAAAAATCTCCAGCTTAGAGACAGAGCGTGAGAACGAGCGTCGCTACGTTCGTCAATTAGAAGAAAAAGTTGATAATATGGAACGTCAACTGTTTTCTACGAGGATAGAAATAAGAAATGTGCCTCAAAAACAGGACGAAAGTAGGGAAGACCTGTGTGAGCTTGTAGAGAAAACAGCCAATGTAATTGGCCACACCCTTAAATCAAATGAAATTAAGGAGGTATACCGTGTTAAAAACAAAAACAACTCCACGACAATAAATGTCGACTTTATAAGCACAGTAACTAAAGAACTAATAATAAAAAAGGCACGTAAATTTAATAACACAAACAAGAATAACAAGCTAAACACTACGCATCTTAAAATTGAAGGACCCCCGAAACCTATATTTTTATCTGAAAAACTCACTCCTAAAGCACAACGACTGTACTACCTAGCGCGCTGTTTTGCTGAAAATAATAATTTCAAGTATTGTTGGACCTCTTTTGGAAAAATCTTAATCAAGAAAGCTGATGGAGACCGATATGTCATGATAAAAACTGAAGCAGACCTAGATAATCTCTCTAAAAATGAATGACTAGTGAGTAAATGTCTTCTAAACATGACAGGAACCTGCTGCATATTGTGCTCTCTTTCATTTTTGTTTATATTATTTTTTATTTTTTAGATTTATTGTTATTCAAGTTTGCAATCTTTATTTTTTCGCATACGTCAACACATTCAATCTACTCACACCACTCACACCAGCTAACATTTATATTAATCAAACATTCAGTAACAATATCACACGAAACACGTACCTATCAACTAATTAAATCACCTAACAACACAAACACAATTAATTCGCCATCAAACCTTAATTACTGTCTTTATTTACTTAGCATTTATGTGAACATTTTATACAACCTAAAGTCCATTAAAACAAAGTACTGTAAACAAACTCTAATTATTTTGATTTGCAAAGAAAACATCTTGACCATCTTGTTCATTGAGAACAAAGCTAAATCAACTTTATTGAGAATGAACTGTGACACAGAACTTTTTTTTTGGATAAAAATTCAATACAATTAATTCTACGATTATTCAAGACGTTGATAGCCAAGGTATTGAGTGCAAACGGCTAAATGATCCTGCACAATATTCGCAACTAATACCTTGTTCTAGTAATAAAACGTTTTCAATTCTGACTGTTAACATAAGAAGTATAAAAGCCAATCTTGATATATTTCTTATTTTTCTTACAAAATTTAACAATATGATTGATGTCCTAGTTTTAACGGAATGTTGGACAAATGAAAACCTATTGATACCAAATATAAATAACTATAAGCTGTTTAAATCTAGTGTCTCTCTAAATCAGAATGACGGGGTGGTGGTTTATGTCCGTGAAGAACTCGAGGCGACTTCGTTTGAACCAGTCTGTTCTGAAGGAAACTGTATTGTAATTAAAATCAAGGATGAGATAAGTATTATATGTACCTATCGTCCACCAAGTTTCAAAAATACAGTCAACTACCTAAATTCACTAGATAATATATTAAACCAATGCTCTGGAACTAGCAATGTCATTCTAACTGGTGATTTAAACCTGGATATCATGCCTAATAATATAAATGCCAATTCTGCTAAATACCTCAATCTAATGGCCAGTCATGGTCTAAGGCAAGGGGTTGACTGTCCCACGAGATTAAATGCATGTCTTGACCATTTTATGATAAAATCATTTGCTAAGACCCAATGTTTTGTTTTTGATGAACTAACGGATCACTCTCCGATTTTATTACGTATAGAATATGGTTCTATTTGCAAAAAAAATACGTTCGTTCGAAAGATTGACATCGATCTTGATGGTATAAGTGACGACCTGGCAAATGAATCATGGAACGAATTATATTCGACAACAGACGTTAACCAGGCAGCTATAGTATTAACAACAAAACTTGAAAACATGATAAATGCGAACACTAAAGTAAGAAAAATTTCTAGACGTAATCGTCCACTCAAACCATGGATTACTGTAGGAGTTGTAAAATCTATAAGAAGACGAAATAAAATGCATAAAACCTTAAAAACTAATGCTAGTAACAAAGAAATTAGAGATAAATAGAGATAAAACACAGTTTACAGAAATACGTTAAAAAAAATTATAAAATCACTGAAAAAAAACTACTACACTGACAAACTACAAAAAAGTAAAAATAATCTTAAAGAAACCTGGAATGCGATTAAGGAATTTTGCAATATGAAGAAGTCCAATGTATCAGCTAAAGAACTACTTAATATAAAAACGAATGCTACTGAATCTCTAGACGAAGTAAATAAGTTCTTCACATCGGTGGGAGCCAATCTTGCTAATAAGACCCTACAAAAACTGGGCACAGATGAGGTAACTCTGTCTCAAAAAGCCAAAACACAGAAAGATCCCTTAAACTCCATGGGACTACGCTTTTCAGACCCAGATGAAGTGATGGAAGTTATCATTAGTCTTAAGATGCATAGCGCTCCAGGTCAAGACAAAATCACTGCATCGATCCTTAAAACTTTTCGTACTGTCATTGCTGAGCCAATAGCTTACTTAACCAATTTGAGCTTTGAACACGGAGTTTTCCCTAAAATATTTAAACGTGCTATAGTTTGCCCTATTTTCAAATCAGGAGATAAATTTTTGGCCACCAACTATAGACCCATTTCTTTATTAAGTACCCTCTCTAAGATAATAGAAAAAATTATGAACAAACGACTAATCAACTACCTGGAAAGTAATAAACTCCTAAGCGAAAATCAGCATGGATTTCGTGCCAATCGTTCCACAGATGATGCTGTTTTAGAGCTTACATCTAAAATTACGGCTCATATTGATAAGAACAGCAAATGTATAGGAGTCTTTCTAGACTTACAGAAGGCGTTCGATACTGTATCTATTCCGATCCTACTAACACGACTAGAGAACGTTGGTATCAGGGGGAATGCGCTTTTGTGGTTAGAGGATTACCTTATAGAAAGGCAACAATGCGTTAGAGTTGAAGATTGCTTCAGTAATTTTAGTGGGGGGTCGTATGGCGTGCCACAGGGCAGTACGCTAGCTCCGACATTGTTTCTAACTTACATTAACGAACTCTGTAAATGTCAAATAAAGGGTGCTGTTGTCCAAATGTTTGCTGATGACACTGTCATACTGTTTCATGGTAACTCTTGGGAGAATGTAAAACAAATTGCTGAGGAAGGCATGTCTGTGGTCACCTCTTGGCTTGAAGATAGTTTATTAACCCTAAACACTGACAAAACAAAAGTTCTATGCTTCAGCAAAACCAAAGCATCTTCACCAAAAAACTTCCTGGTTCGCATACATTCCTACCCTTGTAACAGATCCAACAATACTCCTTTGCCACACTGTAACTGTCCCACGTTAGTTAGATCCACTGAAGTTAAATACTTAGGAGTAAATATTGACGACAAACTATGTTGGAAGAAGCACATAACGGCAGTTAGCAACCGACTAAGGAAACTCATTTATATTTTTAAAGACTTGAGATTGATACCAGACTTAAAACTTTTGATTCACACCTACAAAGCCTTGGCAGAATGCGTAATAACCTATTGTATATGTTCCTGGGGTTCGGCAGCCAAGACACATCTTCTTGAACTTGAGAGAGCGCAGCGTGTTGTGCTCAAAGTACTTATGTCGCTGCCGTTTCAACATCCTACAGATTCTGTTTATGATAAGGCCGATGTTCTGTCCGTCAGAAAGTTGTTTGTGTATCAATGTTTACGTAAATATCATAAAAACACAGTACCCTATCTTATACCTTCTGGCAAAAGAAGAAACGAATGTCCAATCCCAGGAGTAAAAAGCAAATTTGCCCAACATCACTATAACAATGTAGCACCTAGATTGTACAATAAACTTAATATAGCTCATAAAACCAAACAACTATCCAACTATCAGTTTAAAAATAAAATAAAATTATGGCTGAAACCATTAAATTACGACGAAGTAGAAAATCTATTCCGAATTCTTAAATAAAAATAAAGCAGTAAAACACAAAACCCACTATCACAGTGTCACATACACACACACACTAACACACACGCATACCCACAAACACACACACGCACACGACACACACACATTTTTTTTTTTTTAGGTCGCAGATTGTAAACTTATGGTTGTAAACTTAATTAAAATAGACAAATTTTATTATATGTAGGTATATTGTATTGTAACACTTTGGTTCGACATATTTATCTGGAAGGAACTGATTCCCAACATACAGCTCACGCTAGTTTGGGAAACAGGGCTTGCACATTAAATGTAAATACTTGTTGTTGCAATAAAGATTTTTTGTATTTTGTATTTTTTTGTATTGTTCGTCTTAAGATAGGCTCGCTTTTCATTCGCAATCGTTTTCTGGGTTATTAATAACTAGTGACCCGCCCCGGCTTCGCACGAGTGCAGTGTAGGTATAAACCTCCTTTAAATCACTATATCTATACATATAATAAAACAGTAACGACAGAAAAACTGTACATTGAGAATTTTCAAGAAAAAATAAGTGGGTTTTGTTAGAAAAACGTAACTGGTAACAAAAAGTGACTTTTTAGAATTTTTGTCTGTTTGTCTGTTTGTCTGTTTGTCTGTTTGTCTGTATGTATGTCCGGGGTGAACTCAAAAAGTGCTGCATGGATTTACTTCAAATTTTGCATGAATATTACTAAGAGGTCGGGTCAACACATAGGCTATATACTATCACGCTATCACCTACGGGGGAGGAGCAGTGAATCTTTATTCTTCTTACTCATTCTGTGGAAGCGTGTAATCAAAGGACGCATATTTAAATGTTGGTTTTGTGTAAGCTATGCTATTATCTAGCTTTACACTATAAAAACTTCGCCATTTAAGTAACTTTGGCAGAGAAACATAGTTTAATGAATGTTAGTAGTATAAAGACAATTTGGAATCAGCGCCATCTATGAGAATGTATAAAAATCAAATCAAGTAACACATGAACACTTTTTTAAAAATTAATTTAAATTTTGATCGTGTTGGTGAGGTTAGTAGTTAGTTATTCTTTAAATTCATAGATGACATTGTGCATTTTTTTCATCTACATATAATAAAACAGTAACGAAAGAAAAACTGTACATTGAGAATTTTCAAGAAAAAATAAGTGGGTTTTGTTAGAAAAACGTAACTGGTGACAAAAAGTGACTTTTTGGAATTTTTGTCTGTTTGTCTGTTTGCTATCACCTACGGGGGAGGAGCAGTGAATCTTTATTCTTCTAACTCATTCTGTGGAAGCGTGTAATCAAAGGACGCATATTTAAATGTTGGTTTTAAGTAAGCTATGCTATTATCTAGCTTTACACTATAAAAACTACGCCATTTAAGTAACTTTGGCAGAGAAACAAAGTTTAATGAATGTTAGTAGTATAAAGACAATTTGGAATCAGCGCCATCTATGAGAATGTATAAAAATCAAATCAAGTAACACATAAACACTTTTTGAAAATTAATTTAAATTTTGATCGTGTTGATGAGGTTAGTAGTTAGTTATTCTTAAAATTCATAGATGGCATTGTGCAATTTTTTCATAAAAGTTGTATCGTATAATTCGTTTTGACAAATTGAAGTTCCAACAAAACCCTCAAAATCTTGAGCAGAGTTCGGATCGTATCAGTGTACGATTTTCAAAAAGAAGGCAGTTGAGGCCGTGGACAGAACCCTGCAGGGCATCTGCAGGAACGAACATTTGATGGGTAGTGTCACAGTTCTGCTCAGTGGCGATTTCAGGCAAACGCTTCCCGAGTTGACGCGGGGATCGAGGGCTGACGAGATGAATGCTTCGGTGACACGATCTTCGTTGTGGTCACAAGTTCGTACGCTGCGCTTGACCATTAATATAAGAGCTCGGCTCGGCGGCATTGCACGCGCTCAAGAATTCTCCGATGTCCTTCTAAGTCTTGGCAAAGGCACTCTACCAGAAGAGAGAAGTGGAAAGGCGGTGCTTTCAGAGTCTCTCGGTAGAGTGGTATCCAGCTTCGAAGAACTCATTCGCTGTGTGTACGTGGACATCAGTCGTATAACGCAACAGCAGAATTCGTGTGAGAGGGCCATTTTGGCGCCCAAAAATGATCATGCTGCAGCAATTAACGAATGCATTCTCTCGGACATTGAGGGGAATGAAGTGGTCTATACGTCGATAAGCACTGTCGTCGAGCAAGATGACGCCACACATTATCCCGTGGAATTTTTGAACTTCCTGTCAGCAAGTTGACTTCCAGCGCATACCATCAAGCTGAATGAAGGTCGGCGTCCCGATTATGCTTTTTAGGAACAAATCTCCTCCGAAGTTGTGTAACGGGTGGTGCCTTAAAGTCATCTCTCTCCACAGACACCATTGAGGTGGAAATTATTACGGGTTGTGGCGTCGGCAAGGCAGTATTTATACAACGCATTCCCCTTATACTTCATAGCTTCCCGATCCAGTTCGAGCGCGTACAGTTCCCCGTGAGTGTTTGCTTAGTGATGACAATCAATAAATCGCAGGAGCCGATACTCAGAGCAGAGGGTGTAGATCTCAGGACGAGTTGCTTCTCACACGGGCACCTGTACGTCGCTTGCTCCCGCGCCACCAGTCCTGACTATTTTACATTTTGGCTCCTGGCAGTATAATTATCAACGTAGTTTATAGGGAAGTGTTATAAGGTATATACCTTTGAACGTATTTTTAACCGACTTTTAAATAAAGAGGAGGTTCTCAATTCGACGGCGTTTTTTTAGGTGTGTTTGTTACGCGATTACTCCGCCATTTATGGACCGATTTTCAAAAAATCTTTTTTTTATTTGATAGAGTATACAACCAGGTTGGTCCCATTAGTATTAAACCTCAGATCTGATGAGGGATCTTCGAGGAATTGAGGGAACTCCTCAAATAATATAGGAAAACATGTACCAATTTTTACATTTTTTTTTTGGTGACTAATCAAGCATTTACATTTAGCAAGTATCATTTCGTGAAGAAAAACTGATGAAGAAGACAGGCGATGGAACTCTTCAACGCATAACAACAAATTACTCGCAATAGCTACAGTCACATGTCTGTGCATGGTTTATGTATTTCCCATAACATTACGCCTGTCTATTTTAAAAGGTTTAGAAAGAACTTCTTTTGCAATTGTTAACCGATTTCAATGATTCTTTCAAGTTTTGAAAGACTTTCTTTACATACAAAGAAACTAAAAATTGCAAAATAAAAAAAAAATACAAAAAAACTCTCTTCATGTAACTTATATTTTAATGCTATTTTAAAAGTTGTTAACTTATAATGCTATAGCGACACTGGAATCTTAGGTAGGTATATTTGGTGCTGTAGAACCTTCACGCAGACGACGTCGCGGGCAGCAGCTAGTATTATTATATTTGTCGGCGTCAGCGATGGCGGAGCGGTATGGGCCGACATCAGGGGTTTCGTGGTACCAGGCACATAACGTTGAATAATAATCTTCATTGCAGTAATAACCTCACTTTGATAAAAGTAATCACATAACATTACTCAGATAGGTAAACAGACAGTTTCGCACTGGACTAGTGTCTTCGTTGGTGTCTCAAATCCAACTGATCTCTGTCTAGCTTCCACTTCCCAATACGACTCCATCCACGTGACATCGCTCGCGCCATTTGCAAATGACAGCTGACGTCACGGCGTTTACCACAGACTCTGTACTAATGTAATCAACTTCACAACTTCTTATTTCTGAATATCGTTCGCCACGACACGCGACATATTGGTGAAACCGCATAAAAAATCGTTGCGCAGTTTTAAAATCTTAGATTACAAAATACTCGTGTGGGTAACATCGGTAACACGTCGATACCCGTTGGTGAAACTGGTTGTCAGACCTTCGAGGTTCGGACTACTCGTAACGTCTGTCAAAGATCACAAATAGCTGCCTGGATCATCGTGCTTCCCGGGGCACAGAGGTGTTTTGTTTGGTAATAAATGATTTTATTTATTTATTTCTTTTTATTGGTTTATCAACACAAAAACAGATTGCAAGCTAAAAATAACATGCAAAAACAGATTGCAAGCTAAAAGTAACATGCAAAAATGTAAGTGCTACAGTACAACAATAGGTAAACTCCGCATGTATATAGAAGTTGTATAATAGTTTAAATTAATCTTGTCTTAAATTAATTACTTAGATACAAATGATAAGATAACAATGAGAACATACAGAAAACTATTTAGCAAGATAGCAAGATGCTTAAAAAGTTACTTTTGCCTTTCAGTTCACCTAAACTTTCAAAGTGAAAATCAATTTCATCAGGAGGAATTGGCGCCTAGATCCGTTCTACGGAAGATCACCCATCTACGGTCCAACCTCGACCAGCGTAGCTTAACCTTCGATGAACCTGTGTCAGTTATTATTTCGCCACAAGTTCCTCTCCTGATTCCTAGATAGTCTAGCAAGTTTTAGGGGCTCTGTAGCCAATAATTGCTGTTAAGGTACGGTAGGCGCTCGCGGTAGTGACTGAACGATGGGCTGGTGCGCTGTGTGTTGCGGGTTCGGTTCCCGCAGGGGTAAATGGGCTACTTATTTGACAAAATTTTAGTTTTTAGTCCCCCACCGCTTAACAAGAAAATATTCGACACATATTTTTTTCTTTTTCAAATTGATGGAAAACTGCTTAGATTAAGAGCATTAAAGTTGAGGAGTGGGGGCTTGTAACGTCATAGCTAGCTTAAACTGTACTGGCTAGTGACATCGTGCGACATTTTAACTCGATGTATCGCCGTTATTTTTTGATTAGGTACTTCGGTGAAAAGAGAAAAAATATTGTCGAATATTTTCTTGTAATCTAGATGGGACTCAAAACTTAAATTTTGTTAAATAGCCCATTATTTGTATGGTTTACAGGCAGTTGTTCCAGGTCTGGCTATTTGTGTATACATATGTGTGTTAAAATGTTTGTGTACCCACCCACGACTTATTAGGTATTCCTAGCGTGGGACAACGTTTTCTTTTAAAAGGGAGAAAAGTCAATTAGCTAAGTCTAAAACAAGAACCCTTTTAATACAATCCTGTCCAACTGTTCGTAAGTTAGGTACAGGTTCGTATGCATGTTTCAAAGCCGTTTCATTCGGAAACTGGGCCGACAGCTGTAGCTGAGGGATGAAATTATTAGGTTTTTCTTTGTTTCGTAAATTCCTTGTCTCTGAACCTGCTAATCCTTTCAAAAACAAACAATAAGGTTCATGTTCAATTGGTATATGACAGTTTGCTTGATGTGCTGATGCTGGCGTCTGTAGGTACCTACCCACCTATGTATGTTTCAAAAATCTGAGTACATATAATAATTGTCACTTATGGGGTAGGTAGGAACTATATGATGTCAAAACGATGCCAAGTTTACAAAAGCTTTCACGGGTTGGTATTCCGAGGTACCTTTTAATAACAATGTTATCCCGATTTCTTTATGTAGGTAACACATTCCTATTGCTCTAATTTTAATAACAAAACGCGTACAAAGCAAAACACAGGTAGGTACCAAACTACGTGAAAATATGTGTGTTTGACACGGTAGGTACCTCTCACAGTAATTGTACAATGTATTGAGGTGCATCGGCTGTGGCTCCTTAATGGTAACAAACAGCCGCGCAAGGACCATTTCATCCATTCTACTCAATCACGTCAATGAGTGCGACTCGAGTACCGACAGTCAATTTCAATTTGTAGGAGCTCGGGCGACTCGAACGATTTGCACACGTTGTGCTAATCAAGCACTAAACAGTTTATTTGTCGAGGCCATAGTGTCACATAGCACTATTCAGTACGAGGTTTGCGTCCGTGGCGTGTTCATCAGGCACAGTTCGTTTTTTAACATTAAGTGCAGTTTAGACTGTAAGTAATTGTGCAAGTGGTTTAACCAGGAATTTATGTAAAGTGCTGTTATAATGACTACTTATGGAAGATGGACGATGTACGATGGTGGAATGCAAGGTGTTCAGGTGAGTTTAATTTTATGATTTCACGTGGAGATTCTATTCACGTGTCTACTAAGAACTTCGAAAATATATTGAAAATCACGTGTAGGTCAACATTTCCAAAGGAAATATGTCTGTAGAGACAGGAAGGACGGTATTTCCTTTTGTTCTTATAAGTTCAACTGGGCTCTTTATTTTCAAACTTTGCACACTTTTATGTAAGTATATCTAACGTAAGCCGGACTGACTGCCTTTAGATAGATGTACGTATGTACCTAATAATTTAATAGTTTCCTGAACATCTGGAAACGATATGCCATGAAACATTGTAAGCTCCTTGGGATTGGTCATGTAAAACAATACTTTTTAATCTCCGCCCCTAAGACTACCCACTGACCAAAAGGTCTTAGTTAATTCAGTGAATGGGGTGAAGTACCCTCATTATAAAATATATAACTTTACTTGGTAAGCGAAAACTTTAAATCCCTTTTTTACCCGACTGCCGACGCCAGGAAAGGGCTAAGTTTTTAAGAATACTTCGCATGAAGGAGTGGAATAGGGTCTAATTAAAGTTTGTATGGACAAGTCCAGAAAGTCAAAACGATCACTACTTTGATTTGCTAGATAAGTTACGAAATTGTGTCAGCCAGCTGTTAGGATAACTACAGACGACATTATTCCGCTTCAACCTTACCTATTCCACCCACTACAGACTGCTTCATTCATTCATTCATTAAATACGTACCTTCCAAGTAACGTAGGTAATTAGGTAGGTAAACTTGTTGCCCAAAATGTCAACAGCCTCTTAAATGATTATTAATGGTTAAACCGATGCGTGTGATTGCATGCGAAGCTGTGTCAATGGTGTGTTCCTTTAATTACGTGATAAGTTGGTAGTTATATACATCTCTAAAAAGCGTTTTATTAAATGTTTTATTGTTTTGCACTGTAGCTTAATCTGGTTTGCCTATACTAACTGAGCATATTGAATTGTTATTTTTTTAATATTATAAACTACTTAGTGCTTGACTGCAATGTCACCTGATGGTATGCAGTGATGCAATCAATAATGGTGAAGCGCACTAGTTTATTAAGAGCCTATTCACTCTAGCCTGGAAGACGCCTAAATTATACTCGGACGGGAAGACAACAAGAAAATACAATCAAATAATAACCAAGTATTAGTAACAATAAATAAACATACAACTATGTTAGTGACATAATTTAATATAACACACAACAAAAGAATCATTACCTACTTCAGCATTCCAGAAGAAATTCTGGAGCAACGATTTAAGACAAAGGAGTCCAGTCGTCTGTCAGCAATCATGCCCAGGATGCTATTGGAACTGGCTCGCACCCTGTGCACCAAGGACGCACCTTTTACGCAAATAGATAAACTAATGGAAGAAAGAAATACTTAGATAAAGTCGGCTGTATGAAAGGCAAGTCCTCTCATGCGCGTGGTTTTGGTTTCGAATGCGTCCGTACAATGTGACTTCATCAATATTCATCATCATCATTCACAGTTTTGGATAGTCGGAATCCTGAAAGGTCAGGTTCAAGTAACCAGACTAACCGAAAGAATTGCGTTACCTAGTTACTGGGTTATTTGGGTCAATCTCTAGCGTACTGAGTTCACGTACCAAACGTGTATGTGATTTAAAATTAAAAATAAGTTGGCACATAAACATAATAGTACGTTATGATATAAGTGCGGTAAGTTGATAATTATAGCCGTGGCGATATTGCTACAAGAAAGCAGAGGCTGTAATTATCAAAGCGCACGTATGTCATACGAAGTCTTATATGTAACATTATTTGCGAGGAAATAAATAGGATAAAAAAAAAACAATCATCAACTATCACTGATGATTGATTATTAACTCGGACTGAATTTTTCAAATAAAAACAATAGAGCGAAAAGAAAACGATCATCAAAAAGCATCAGCAGTTCAGCACTTTTTATTTTAATTTGAAGTCAAAGGCGCAAAAACAGCCAGTATCTATTAGATAATAATAAAGTAAAAAAATATTTTTTTTTTGTTTTTGTTACAATTTATTGGCAAAATTAATTAAATGAACGAATTACTTATATGTTTATTTTTTAAAATTTTATCTCTCTTAGTTAATTTGATTCATAAAATGTTGACCACTTTTCTGACGATTTTTAAAAAGTACAGTTCGTTTTACTTGGAGCATCTTGGTAATTTAAAACCGTGCGTTTTACATTACCATAACGCACAAGTGCGTAATGAAATACATTACGATACTGAATTTGGTAGAAGAAGAGACCCTTTACGAGAAAATGTGTTGTAACATTTATTTTGTATTATGTATTTTAAGATAATTGTGTGTATCACTTACATTTGAACCGAAAATAAGCGTTTATTCGCTGCTGTATTAAGTAATTTAGGCTGAAAAGATCATGAGGAACATGTAGGTAAACTCAAACCAGGTCCATAATTACTAGGTTTACGTAACCTATCTATGTACAACAGGTAGGTACATCTGCATTCGCCTGTTTCCGCCCACGGCTGCGAAGGTAACGAGGAGTCAACCAAAACACCGATACCTAGTATAGATAATGACGTAATCTGGAACAGTGAACGTAGTAGAAAGGAAAAGTGGGCGAACCGATTGAGTAGGTATACAGCCTCGAGCTGCGCCCACGCAGGTCCACTCCTTGTAGTCTGCACCCTTCCAAAATATGCAATATGACGGAAACATCGCTCGGAAAACTAAGCGCTTCGCAATTTCGACTTTTTTTTTTTTTTTTTCGTGATATGCTTTTGGTGCACGGAAGTGCGTTCCAATTTCGCCAAGTTCTAAACTGCTATAGATGAGGCACTTTTTGTCCATGAAAATGCCATAAGATTTATTGAGTTTCTCTCTAATCATCTACTTCAAGTGCAATAGCTCATTCTTAAGTGCAACAATTTTACGCCAATCTAAAATTTAATTAGGTAAACAAATCAAGCTCCAGACTGCCTGCCTTGCTCCGGTAATTGTACATTTCGAACAACGGATCTATTGTCGTCCAGTTCCATAATATTTGCTCAGGTGTGCGCTATTCGAGGCGAGACCTGTACAAATGAATGAGCCACGACGATGATAGTGCTGCCCATTGCGCATGTGTACGCGCGCTCGATAACCGCACTACACCCGTGTCCGCGGCACGTGTTCACGGCGTCCATGTGATCAGCCGTAAGGATTCTGAGCGTACCGCCTGAGATGAAGGAGGCTGTGCCGCCGCGACCCCATACGGTTGGTTCGCGAGCGTGCCGAGCGGCGCGCGAGGGTCTCGCACGAAGGCGCGGGGTGAGCGATGCGCGCGGCGGCCGCGGCCCGGTGGCGGCGCGCCAGTCGCACACTCGCGCCTGACGGGGTAGCTGTTAGTCCGGTGCGTGAATTTTATCGCGCTTTTAAACACTGCCGTATTCTGATTATACATATACCTACGCATCGAATTAGTTATATGTATAAGTGATACTTTGTATGAATGAGGATTTGCTCGTGATGTGTGGAATTGTCTTCAAGATACGTCAAAGCAGCTGAGGTGTTGGAATCCTGTAAGGTCGTGAAAAATCGCGATATCGGGAAAGTGTTTTTCTTGTTTGTGGTGAGCGTCGGTGGGAGCCGGGGAGCGGGCGCGCGGCCCGTGGTGGCGGGTCGGTAGATGGTGCGGCGCGGGCGGGCGCCGGGGCGCGGCCGGCGGCGCCGCTAGTAAAATGTCGATACCCCTGAGCCGGGAGACGGTGCTACCCACGCAGGTGAGTCCAGCTCGACTCTTCGCGACGACGTTACCGTCGTGCGCCGCGCCGGATACCTATGTGCCGGAGCGGTGCTGTGCATTGACGACTTATCAATAATTGATTAATTAAATGAGTAAGAGAGTAAGGCCTGTATGGTATGCCCTTAAGTGCATCAGACAGTTACTTAGATTTGCTTATTTGCATTTGTCTAATTTGAAAAAGATAAAAATCAAGTTAGATAGTTTTACCTACTTTTATGATTAGAATATTTTTTATTAGTAGGTATTAGAAGCTGCAACCCTACTGAATACGCAAGAGTGGAGGGTAGATGGGTAAAGATGTCTAATATTAATTGCAAAAAATTAAACTCGATAGTGTTTGTTTTTGTTATGGAATCTTGTAAAAATAATTCTTTGATAAAACTAATACCTACCTACTTTAGTTACCTATCTAGTAAATTATATCAACTATCAAGTAGTATCAGGTGTACCATGTAGCCACCTTCTACCTATGTAGGTACTTATTTATTGATAACACTTTCACAAGAGCACATAAAAAAAGAACATTATAGCGTAACAACAATTTGTGTTCATTGTGGCACATTTTCAGGGTATAGTAGGTACCTACTTGAACAAGCATTAATTATGCTAAAATGACGTAATAGCAGTTCTGATATTTAATTTGTATATTAATAAAATACGTGTATTTTTACACGTTGACACCTGATATCTTAAGATAAGAAGCCGAAGTTTTTTGGTTACGCAGCAATAGTATCTACAGTCAACCGTAACGTAGTAAAATATGAAAATCTAAATCGTGTTTATTATCTTTATCGTATCTCTTTCCAGCAATAAGGACGATTTTTATATTGCGTGTGTTACTAACGTGCGGTTGAATGTACGTAAACAGCGTGACTGATCGTGACAGGCGATTGTAGGACCTATCTGCGCAAACCGTTCAAAGTTCTTATCAGGAGAGTCACACAAATCAGTGATGCTTACGCACAGCATTGATTTAGTCCCATCTCTGTGAAGTCTAAAAATAACTTCTTATTATGCAAGGATACAATGACAGTAATTTATTACGTAAAACGTTGCGGCTTGTAGGTATTATAACGTCAGGCTATTTATTATATTTGTACATTAAAATATAGTCTTAATAATTGGGTATATATTCCGGGGTGATGTCACAGAAGTAAATAAGCTCATCAAATCACTTTTGACACCGGTGAACTTGGACCTCCACTACCGCGCTTCCAAAACACAATTTTTAAATAATAGGCACCTACGAATAAAAAAGCTAAACTTTATCTATTGATTAGTTTTTGTAGTCATGGAATATTAAAAGTATAAATTATCCAAAACCTACGGAACATAATTATAAATTAAAACTATTGTTTATAGCAGTCATCTGTTGGGTAAAACACCAATAGAGATGTAAAGTGAATCTACCCATATCCACGGTCACACGGCCATATTTAACTCAGACAGGTTGCAGACTTGTGGAACTTCTACGAAGAATCTAAAAATATGTATCAATGCCTACGTGCAATTCTAAAAACGTGATTGAAATAAGCATGTGTGAGTAGGGTCTAACGGTTGAGTACAAGTGCTATATCACAGAACACTACTACACGTAAACCGTCTATGTTTGATCGTAAACTTGACGGCGACAGTTAGCAGAATTGGGCCCAAGGTGGATCAATGCGGGCGGTTGTATTGTGGTTCAAATAAGAATGTCATTAGAACAATGAGATTGGTTATTGATCACACAACGGAACTGCCACTTCCTAAAGTGGTGTAAAAACTGGGGCTATGCGAATGTTTGGTGCTGATTATAGGGTCATTGCGCCGGTTACGCGACCACCTCCAGTATGCGACCATTTGACGGACTAAGTTTCTTTAAATCGTGATAATAGCAGTTCTAGACGAAAAATTAATAAAAAAAAATTTCACTCGTGTGTCCAATGGCTATCCAACAAGAATTACCACAGTTTGGAACATAAGGTTTAACCCAACACTGAAGAAAAATTGCTGAATACGCGTAATAATTTAGCGGTGTGCAATTCTATGGTGATTTGAGAAAAAAATAGCACGACGCGCGGCGCTCAAACTAAGTTTTATTACCTAAGCCATATTTTACACACAAGATATTTGTTTAAATAGAACAATAGTTAAGTTTTCGTTATTATCTAGATGTATTTTTTAATTTTTTTACTCAATATTATAGTAAAATCCAGTGGTCGGTAACCGAATTGTTTATTTACCAAAATCGCTAGATTGCGACCGCATGGTCGCAATGCCACGAATACAGCACTATTTTGTTTTGATTATTATGATCCTAATGGTTTACACGGAACTGTCGTAATTTAAGGTATAGCATTGTTAAAGTGTCAGGATGCAATTCTTTGGTATGCGACCACCAGTTTCTATGAAGAAATTTTGAGAAATTTACCTACAAACATTGGGTGGCAAAGGTGGTCGTTAACACACTTTATCGAAAACAAAGACATTAGTTTGCGACCACCATTTTAGTATGAGAGAAACAATAGCCGCAAACCCAAATAAGTGTGTAAGTTCATTGAGTATACGACCACGGGTGATATTTTTTTAATTTAGTTGGTTGGGTATTGAAATGCCAGTTTGATATTTTTTTTCTGTTTACTGCTTGCGGCAGTGTCGATAGGGTTGGGGTTGGGTTCCCACCTTCCCTCAAATATGGCGATGGGATAGGCTGATCTTTGCGTTAACCTCGTGAACGGGTGCTGCTTGTGGTAACTGGACGTCTGATTGATTTAACTTCAATGGTCCTAGATTATGATTAGATTAAGTGACATTGTGTTGCAGGACCTATGGATAGAATCCAACTCTGCATAATATGTAAGCGGGCACGTCCTTTATACCTGGAGGCTTCTTTTTAGTCAGTTTAATGGTAGACTTCTGTTTAAGTTTAGCTGTCAGTGCCGGTAGCTATGCATTACTAGTACCTATATATTAAAGTGTGCTAGCTAACATCTAGCAAAATAATTTGATTTGAATTAATTGATTTAATACTTAGAATATGAGCTAATTCAACAACAGACATGTTTCTGGAGAGTTTGTTCTGTTCTTTTCTTATTCCTAATATAAACACTGGGAAACGACATAGGGCTGGTTTTTTGGGGGACTGTCAGGATATGTGAAACGTGTAGACTGTATCAGATCCCTGTAACTACAATTTAAGATCGGTTTAGTGGGAAGATATGTGATGCTATCGAGACAAAGGGACCAGATCCTCTGCTAGCCAAAGAAGGCGAAAAGCGGGTTAAGAAATGGACTTTTGTGAACAATAATTTTTTCTATAATTATATTTAATTAAAAACCAAAATTAAGAACATTTTAAAATCAATTATAATTGTTTTAATGGCATATATTAAAATAGTGGTCGCAAACTAGCTTACTGGCGGACGTTAACTAATGAAAGTGGTCGCAAACTAACGTTTTCGCTATATTTTCACTTTTTCTGCATTTTAAGATATTTTTTGTACTAAAGTCTAATAATTTATGTTTTATATCAAAACTAGACTATATTTGGGTCCAATTTTGCATTGACACATACTATGTTGCGTGTAAGTAACATTTTCTTTCACTCACCTGAAGTGGGCAACTCAGCTAACTGGTCGCTAACCGGCGCAATGACCCTACTCTATTGCTCTCCAAAGTTCCTAAATAAGATTTTTTTTTGCTAGTTGGTTGGTTGACGGAAAACTAAATGTTGAATATTTACCAAATATATTTAAAATATTCTTGCTCCAAGCACTGCTCTGTATTACATATTTTAGGCTAAAAGCCTGAGTCGAAATCCGACCGCATCAGATCGGAGCGATCCAAAGTTATGCAAAATCACCACAACGCTTTAATATCTATATAGGTAGGGTAGATGATGACTGTTTTGATATTTTCCATGGTTCAAAGTTCAAATGCGTCACTTCACTAAAAAAGGCACCTTCATATTGGCCGTTTTTGTTTTCGAAGGCATTTGAGGCTATTTATGTTCTATAGATATACTAGGTAGGTACTTGGTAAAACTATACCTTGCATTATTGTTTGCATTCTAATTTCAGACCACAGGAATGTATTATAGGTATAAGTTAATTAGTCCATATTGTCTACATCTAAATCCACTCAGACAGCAGAAGGAGGCTTAGATATACAGGATGTGGGCGACAATTTATATTGATATTGACAAGCGGTGAGCGTGACCATTCCAATTAATTTGTTTGATCACATGTGGGGAGCCGAACCGGCCAAGATTAACGCTAATTAAGATCTTAGCTCGCGCAATTAATGTTTCTAAGAAGATCTATGACAGATAAGTACATTATTTAATATCTCCTGATTCTATTTTAGATTTAAATTAGTATTTGCGCATTGGACTCATGTCCTCGTTAAAGTAGCCCAAAGCAAAAAAATACAATCTATGCGATATAAATACAAGTAGATAATAATACTGCGGTAGAGTTAGTTTGAATTTGATTTAACGCGCTAATCTCTGGCACTATCGATCGGATTTTAGAAGTAGACTTTTGCAATTAGGAGAAACAGCGGAGCACATTAGATTCAGTTGTTTATAATATTGAAGGGAGCATAAACAAACATGATACAACATCAAAATGATTTCATGAGCTTCTGTTTAAAGAAGAATTACCGCCAGCCAAGCTTAAATATACGATCAGGAACCAATGAATAATTGGTAAAAATGTAGGTAAGTAATTAAGTACGTAATTGTAGGTAAACTGAGATCCCAAAATTTTCATTGATTGATAGTATTGTACCACCTATGCCGTACCGTCAGTCGCTCTTCAGTTCTGTTTATTTATCGCAAGTAAAGTAATCTTGAACTCCATTTGGCTGTGTTAAGTTCGGCGTGCGGCGCTAAGTTCAAGGCTCTATTGATCCAGCAGGCGGGTGCAAGGTTGGAGACGGCTATTTTAGGCCACTATTTTCACATTTCTTCAGTTTGCGGCGCTCGGGGATGCCGTAACATTAACTTAGGTAGAATTATGGCGTGCATTTTGTAGTGAAACAGGTCTTACGGCCATTAAGCTAGTTTTCTCGTACTAAATACTATATATAATTAGAAAAACGGGAAGTCGCCGCACGGGGAGGTAGTCCTACTTTCCTTAAACATGCAGGGTTAGTTTAATATGAAACGGTTGTTGAGTATAAAAACTATGATTAGATTAACTACGATGAAGAAACTGCTGAGACACATGCTATTGCGCATGTATATCCCAAAGGGTTAGACGCAGATCCATCGGCACTATGGGAATGCCTACAACCCTAAATGAAATGAAAATATTTGGAACACAGAACTAAAACTAGTGTTGGTCCCGTGACTTTGTCTGAGTGGAGTGGACCTATTTACGGTAGGTCTTTTTTAGACGCTTTCTTTGAAGAATCGAGCCGTTGACTCCGTAGTTCAACTAGCATTTGGCGTATTATTGAGTGGCTGTGACCATAACTTCTTTTGGGGGCTAGAAATGCGACTGGGTTTTCCAACAGACTCCCACGGGCGAGTCTATTACCATCGACCGGAAACAAGTACCGACTACAGGCTGCTACTGCCAGATTCCAATTTGAAAAATCCATTAACATTTTGTCCTATCTGAGAATTGAACTGAAGATCTCATGCTAAGCAGTAGCAATTACAACTCTTAACCTACCAAGGCAGTCAACTTAGTGTCATTTCACTTATTTGAAACAGTTAAATTTTATAACATATGTAAATGAATTTCGTCATTAGGCGTCTTAGTGAACGAAGGTAAATAAGGTCACACCTCTAGATAGTCGGTTCGATGTCCGTGTGCACATCTAACAGAAACTTGCATGGTTCTAACGTGACTCACAAGTTCTAAGAAGCGACTGCGACGTTTATCTGTTAGCTGAGTTACCTTAACGCACAGTCAGCGCTGAGACAGATAGACAACCTCATTAATACTAAGCCCTCATAAATATTTAATAAGGAAAAGCGTTTGAACAAGTGGCGTAATTAAACTATTACTGTTCCAACTCCTATGTCTATACAAAAATTAACTAATAAGAAATAAATTTTATTACGCTGTTTCGTGAATAACAAAAGAACTAGTTGCATTTATTGAAAGTAAAGCTTTTGTAGACGGTTTTACGATGTTAATAAAATCTTTATGTGGAATATTTCACAGTTTATTGTGTGCTGGCAGTCTGCTTGTTTTTCATGCTGTACTTATAAGGCAGCTAGGGTCGCGTAAAAGATCGCTTAAACAAAAAATAAGTCTCGAAATGCATGACTTTGCACTGTGGAAGAATGCTCTTCCATGAGCTTATAGGGGAATGATGTTTTTTGCACGACGAGCGTTTGGTGTTGGAATGAAATCCTATTTTTGTGTTGATCAACATTTGTTGAAATCTAAGCTGTTCAGCTGTGATTGACTGAGCTGGGATTCCTCAACTTTTTTACACAACGCCATCTAGTCCCAACCTAAGCAGAGTATGTATTATGAGTACTAAACAACTGATAAACATACTCATATAGATAAACTAAATACATCTTTTATGTATGTCGTGGAAACTGTGGAAAGTGATATTCTTGAATAATAAGTTGTGAAGTTGATTAACTTAGTACGGAGTCTATGGTGACCAGCGTGACGTTACTTGTCATTTGAAAATGGCGCGAATGTGTTTTCGGTAATATTACGTGGATAGAGTCGTGCTGGTGCGTGGGAACTGGTGAGAGCTCAGATTGATTTGAGGCCCGACGAAGACACATATCCAGTACGAAACTGTCAGTTACCTGTTAAGTGAGGTTATTACTGCAATGAAGATTGTTATTCTACGTTATGAACTCGGTACCACGAAACCCCCATCGGTGTCAGCTCATCGCTCAGCCATAGCTGACACCGACATGTAGATAAAATACACTTATGTTTTGTAAATCTTGATTCTTTATTGTCTTGGTAGATTATAACCTCTACCCCCTCTACCTCTGTCAATGGGCATTGTGTAATCCAATTTCTTACGTTTGGCATGGATTTTTGATGACAAGCACTACAATTATTATTACGGACGGTACAATATAATATCGATAAATATAACATAACTACCTACCTACGTAAATTATGAGAATATGTGTGACTCTCCCACACTTAAAGATTGAGTAGTCAAATAACATGCATAACCTACATTATAAGTTACTTCCCAGAACAAAAAACTACGCCAATATTAATCGCGTTAATTCGTATTTCAGATAAGCTGGTTTATAATGCCGACGTTTGCTTATTGTTTTCCAGTGTTAAGGGGCTGTGCACGACACTTATTTTGTCAATTGTTCATGGTTTGTGCAAAAGTTCTTCTAGTATAGGCTGTTTGACAAAATTTTAATTTTTAGTCCGTCATCTAGATTACAAGAAAATATTGGACCGTTATTTTTTTTTCAAATTGATAGAAAACTGCTTAGATTAAGCGCATTAAAGTTGAGGAGAGGGGGCTAATAACGTCATTACCTAGTATAAATGTGTACTGGCTAGTGACGTCATGCGACATTTTGACTCGATGTTTAGCCGCTATTTTTTGATTAGGTACCTACGTGAGAAAAGAAAAAAATATGTGTCGAATATTTTCCTCTAATCTGGATAATTTGTCTTTTTACCTGAAAAATTACTCAATTACAGTGAAATTTGAACATCGCTTTGAAATTACTATTATTTTATTAACATTTAAAACTCTAGTATGTAATAAGAACACAAAAAAAATATTCCACTATGGTGGCTTGACCAATTCTTCAACTTCAACACAAACTATACAATATTTAGCAAAAAAATCCACCCAAAAATTGTTTTTGTCCTATTAATTATTAGCAAAATTTATTACCCTTAATATTTAGGATTCTTCTCTTACAGCGAAGGCATGGAAGGCATTTCAGACTTAAGTAATATATTCATTCCAGACTCTTTGTATTTATTTAAATTTCTTTCTTTTCATTATCCTATAAATTAGAAACCAAGTACCTACCTAAATGTTATTTCATAAACATACAATAAGTAATCAAATATGTTTTTGAGAGTGTAAAAGTGTGAAACTATTAATAAGGTGCAATGACAGACCCGAAAGGTTTTGCACCACGATGACAGTGCATATTTGAATTTGTTTGACTTTATTTTATTTGGATGTTATTGAAAAGGGTTTTTTATCGTTCACGGGCCCTTAGCGCGCCTACTCTTTTAAATCAGTAAGGAAGTTATCGCACTTAAAAAGTTCTCGGTGCTTATACGTAAAGCTGTAAAATAAAACCTTTCTTTGAATCTAAGTACTTCGCATACAGTTTAATATCTACCCAATGTGTAGTTCCTTTAGCAAAATATGAGACAACTTACCTTTTTTTCTTATTCAAGTACCACATAAAAGTAGTGAATTTTATTTTTAGTCTATTTTTATTATGTCTAGACAATATTAAGGGCGCTTTAGACGGTGCAGTGCATACTAACATAAGAAGCCTTTCTGCTAACTAGGTTATCCTGAGGCGGAATGCTTATCGTAAGTACATTGTCTGCATCTTAGCTGGCTCTATAACGATAATGGACCGAGCATCGGCTTCGAGCATTAAGCATGATATTATTGGCTCATACGCCCTGTGCGTGTAATATACCTACATTTCGTTTAGCAATCGCTCGAACTGTTATTACTGGATATGGTAATATTTGTAATTGTTGCCGTAATATGTCTCGTGTCTTACGTACCTTAGTTACAATACGAGACTGACCGGGATATTAGCTGCTAAATATTCATTGGAAGCAACTTCGTCTGGTGCCGTGGTTTCCACATATTTTGATAAAGAAATTATGAGGTAGGTAGGTAGATACTGCATAAGTGGTCATCAAATGAATACAACTAGTCTGAGTGTTTATCATTTAGAGCAGTTTAGAACATCGCTATTAATACGAGTGAGTAAGATTGTTTTGAACGCGTCCTTATTTATGTTGCATTGCAATGTACCGCGTGTACACTCTCAGTCCATACGTTTTACCTGTACTTCTACTTACATTGCAGGCTTATCTCGTCCGATTCGTAGATATCCGCACTTTGTACGGTTCCTTTATCGATGCTGATAGTGTATCGATAAACCGATAAGTGTGCGGTTCTGTTTTGGTTATCGAACATTTAATACTTTATGTGGCGTTTTATACATATTGACGATATTTATGTTACTGCAAAGAAAGTTATCTACTTATTTCTGAAATTGAAAGTAGGTAACGTTTACAGAACGTATCTCAGTTATAAAATATAAGTATTTGTGTTAAACAATGTTTCACAACACTGATAAATTTAAACGTTTTGTGACAGTAACACCGACTACACTAACGACGTGTGAAATAACGTCCGTGTGACTTTAGTCCAATTCCCAATCGACATGATTGAGTTTAAAAATAATTACTTAACTTATGTATTTTATTCGGTTGCTTCAGAATTCGTGCATAACATAACAGTCGAGCAATGTTTTCATTCGTTTGCAAACTCAGAGCGTGTTTTGAGAAAACGGCAAAAAAAATCAAAAGCGTCCAAATTACGATAACTACGCGCATCGCGTGCGTGGTTTCGCGGAATCGGCTGTTCCTTAAATAACCACGACCAGTATTCGGCTGGTTCTTGTGCGCCCGCGCCGTCCTCGGCGGCGTCCTTTAGGCCACTGCGGGGAATGCTCCCGAACCCCTTATTAGGCTACATAATAACCCATCGCTCCTGTATCTCCAGAGTTCCTGACGCTTCGATTGTTCGACCTAGTTTGGAGATCGGTGACATTTTTGGCAATGCCATTAAAACGGTTTTTGTACTGTAGCTTTTAATGCTGTGTCCTTAGTATTCTCTTATAAATTCTGCTTAGGAATTTTATTACTGTACGCAACAAATATGTCTGTCATGTTATGATTAAAATGCGGTTTGAAATATTTAACTATAATCAGAAGTGATTAATTAAGAGCCCAGCGGCAGGTAGCATATGAAACGCAAGTGTAACACTTGTTAAGTAGCGCCGAAATTAAACGCATGCACGTTGCATGTAAACAATTTAGGGCCTGAGCCTAAAATACCTGGCTGTCGCAAGTCGCGGAGCCTGTCGACCGCCAGCGCCATATAAGGCGCCGGCACATCGAGGCCGGCGCGGGCGCAGCGCAGCCCTCTCCCGCGCAGCCTCGCACCTCGCCTAGCGAGGACTTGAGGACATCTCCGTCACGATCACGAGTAACCACAATCGATACAAACCATCACAATAACCCAGTTAACCTTTCAACTTCGTCCGCGGTACTTTTCACGACTCCATAATTTGCACAGCAATTATATTGGCGAGATACTATCTCAATGATAATTGTAGGGTACGAGAGAGACATTTAATGAGTTTATTATTACTTTTCAGAAAGAACCAGATTCTTATAAAGGAGTTATGTAAACAAAAGGTATCTGCCATCAGCACAGATTCGTATCACGTATGTACTGCTCTCGTGAGATGATATGGGGCGACGGTATTGCATAGATAAGACACGCCGCGAAACCCAGAGCAAATACTCGGTGTAACAAGCTAATCAATCGCTGGCCCCCGGCAAGCGGGTCGTCTCGCCGCCGCCATCAGCCTACGGCAATCTAATGTCGACTTAATAGCTTCTCGCACTTAAGCCGCTATATCATTGAAAGCTAATGCAGGCAAGTGACAATTGCACACGGATTGTCGTCCATTCCGTAGGAGCACATGTGGCATGTTATGCGGTTGAATCAGCTACACATTGCCATAAAGATATAAAAGTGGTCGCCGTGAACATTCCATATGGATTGGATTTTATCTATGACTTGTTCCTATGTCAAGTCCTACAGCAGTTTGCTTGGAGGACTTGAGACCAGTTTGTAGATCTTCTTCAGACTAAGATCTGAGCTGTTTGCAGGCGGCGGATATTCATATCATGTACGGTGACGGTACGGTCCTACGGTGTTCAAGTGGAATATTTCATTAGGAAGTTAGGTAACACTTCAATTTGTGTAACAGGTAGCTCGTATCGACAGTGTTTGACAACTTGTCAAGACTTATTTTACGTTCACTTTATATGTAAAACTATTCATGGAGCACGCCAAACTAAACGCTGAGCCCAGTTCAATTACACACAACACAAGTCCCTCCGAAAATTGTGTTGCGGTTAGTTTAATGGAGTTCGGTTTATTATCCAATTGCCTTTTTAAATGAAAACAAAGGGCCTCCGCTGACCGTGAAGGATTGGTAAAATATTAAGTTTGACCCGTGGGCTGTCCTCAGAGCCCGCACAATCATTATTTTTGACCAAACAAACCGTTAAAACAACAAAACAAGATTAATTTGGTTCGTTACAATTTTGCAACTTCGTAAATTAATTAAATACACGATGTTTATATATCCAGTTTTATCATGTGTCCAAACCCTGACTGATTTGCAAATAAAGTGCAAATTCATTCGGACGGATCATGCAAAAATTGTAGTTGGAAGATCGCTGATCACCTTCAGATGTTATCGTATCTTGTATCAGTAACCCAGATACACTCAGCTCAGCCAACATACTCGTAAAAGACGATCTTGACTTTGCTTAATGAACGTTCAAGCGGTTTTATATGACGGGTCAATAGATCAGTCGAGCTCTCGCGATTTTGCAGCGCTACGCCCGGTCCTATCGACCTAGATTGTGAAGTAATAAATCAATAATCCTAATCATCAATCTATTTGAGACGACATTTATTACTTAGTAGGTAACCGTGACAAATAGCATTAGGGGACTAAGTACATACTGCTAAATGCAAATAGACAGTGCACCTACTGTGTAGACCGCCTCGCAGTCCGCTAGACTGAGCCGTGTAATGAATGTAGGTAATTCGGTCGAACGTAATATCGATATCAGTTGGCTACATCCAAATCTTACATGTCTATTGTTCACCTAAAGTTGTTTATCTAAGCAGCGAAAGCCTTCATAAATCTTTTATCATTATCATTAATGTTATGCTGGGATTTACATTGTACAAAGTTCCTAATTAAAATTCATCCAACGACCCCCCTTAAGGTGCTTGTAGAATAATTTCTTAACTGCTAATTGCGGTTCATTGAACTTTAAATAGGGAATATAAACATCACTTTTACAAAATTGCACAGCGTTTGTGAACGTTGGAGTAGAACGAAGTTTAAATGAAATAAGGGTTGGCATCAAATAGAACGTTGAGCGTCGCCGTCGTGCGTCGCGAGCTGCGGCGCGGAATAAGGGGAGATATCGTCTTTACGATTGGACATGGCGACAAGTTGTCGCAATTAGAGTGCCTATACAAGAGGATGATAAATCGCAGCGGCCGGCCGTGCGGCGACAGCGGGATGACACTCGCTATATTCTGATGACTTCTTGAACCGGTCCATTTTGCGATGTCGTTTATCATTTGATCTTTCTAAAGCCACATGTAGCCTCTGGAAGCATTTCTAAGAATACATTAAGATTGAAAGACAAGTAATATATTGCGGTGTTTCTTTTATCTTGATTGCATATTTGGCAACAATTAAGCTGACTCGGAACACAACTTTTTGTTAATGTCATTTTAAAATAACCTTTAAGTAGGTGTAAAAACCTGCTCCACGTGAAGTAATTGAAACACGACAACAACAAAGTCGTTGGCATCGAAACAGAAAAGGGTACGATACGGCGATAGACACTATCATTACCGCTGATAATTGCAAAAGAATGCAAAATGGATGTATGACGAATCACATTTTTTATTTTGTTGGTGATAGGTAGTTATGATTTGGTATAATATACAGGCAATACCAACGTCCAACATACATATAGACAATAAATCGATACCGTTTGACGCACGTGCAGATATTGCACCAACAGCTTTAATATTGACACTGATATAGGATATCTAGAGTATGGGACATGGGTTTTTATATATCAATGGGGACATACAAGGCACGCACGCACACTTTCGCAATCAAACGTAACCAAAAACAAATGAGTTGTAATTTAAACCTACCTAATCGACCCGCGAAAGATATACCTCTCGCTAAAGTTACAATGCCAATGCCAATATTGTAGTCATTGCCTAATTGTAACGAAGGTCGGATGTTTTCCCTGTGCATTGACACCTTGCCGCAAGTAAACTATGTGTTGTTTAGTCTGCAGTCAACGACCTCAAATGTGTTATAAAAAGTAACGTGAACCTGCCCGCCGCATTACTGCAAATTGACTCCATATCTGACGATAGCGACCCGATCAGCCGAGCCACGGAGCTACTGCCCACTAAGTATATTGGCTCTACAGATATGCACTTGCGTGAAGTTGCGTCGCTACCTATTCAATTCAATCTAACATTTATGATAAACTATTGCTACCTATCTATCTTATCATTTACACAACATAGTTTTCAAGACTCTTCTGATTCTAAAAGTACTTATATTTGAGACTGTAAATGGAAACGGTTTGAGGCCGTTTTGCATAATCATAAAAAAACAACGTAGACAATCTTTATGATTAGGAGCTGAATTTTGTGTTTACGATTTAGTAATGTCCATAGAACTCGATAAGGGAATTTTAATGGAGCGATAACAACTTGATTTTAATGGAAACTTTGCTAATGGAAATGTAAATTGTTGGACCTATTACTACAAAAACATTACATCTATAATCAACTGCAGTAAAAGTCTATACATACTATAGGAGAAAGTTAAAAGTATAATGGGATCTCTTGAATATCGTTGCCATCTGATAACATAACTTAAGGTACAACGAAGATCCTGTCCGTTCGGAATTTTTCAGATAAGTTAATATAAACGACTGTTGTTACGTCCGCAGTTATCGCTGCGGTGAAATATTGTCTGGTCTTTTGAAGCGACCGGGGACAGCACATAAATAAAGTTTTGTTAATTAAATGTGCCTTACTGACAGCATTAAAAAAGAAAAAGGAAAGGCGCCCGTCACGCCGCAAGCCGGAGATAATACCAATCGAAGTCATCTTAGTCTACGAACTTCCATTAATAGTTAAGTGCTACTTTGAGCTTTGGACGAACATAAAAACTTAAAAGCTTATGCAAAATCTTATTTAAATTTCGATGATGTATGTTGCATTTGCTCTAGCGAGACTATCGATTAAATTAATCAAACGATCCCCTGAGAACTGCGCGGGCGCACTCTACGTATCACTTTTGACTTTCACTGATCAAATTTTTGCTAAAAGCCGGTCCACGTTTCGCGAAAGTGGTTGGTCTGGTGGCCAAGTGTTTATGTATCGGTGGTTAGAGGAGAGCTAGATAGACACGACGCGGTGGCGTCGTCGCCTGCGCACAGATCCTGTTACAATTACTTTTAGTAGCGCACCATGCGTTCATGCAAACATGATTACCTGAACGGTAGACAGACAGACAGTAAAAGCATTGGCAGCGCAAAAGTTTTGTATGGGGTCAGATTAAATTTGCAGACGAGAAAGGAATAATAACGACATAATTAAAAAAAAAACTCATAATTTGAAGTAGGTAACTTTAGCTGCCTTTGAAGTCAGCGACCGCTAGTACCTAATGTGTAACATTTTTTTTTGTTTGGTTTTATCGTCAGAAGATACTGATACCTATTGACGATTAGTTGGGTATCGCAGTTACCTTTTGCTAATTTTATTTGACCCTACAATATTGTGTGTCTATTATAAATTCTAACAGCCTGTATATTCAATTTTTTCACTCTATAAATAATTATATTAGTAAACAACACATATATTTATGAGAAGGTACGAACAACGGTATCCACTCTTTGACTATATTAAATGCGATTAGACAGTTTTTCTTTTCTTTCCAACATTTTCAGATCATTCGACTGAAGATAAAACACTTCTCAAGCACAAAGCACGTGCCAAAGTGCTAATATAACATTCATAGAATGAATTTGTCGAACGAAAAACCTATCACGTTCGGTACGATTCACTGACATGAATTGTAAAACGAGCTAGATATTGGAAACTTGTAAAGATGGCACTTCGACATTCGATGAGGACGTTGATGTAATTGATAATAATAGGCATCTGTGGGGAACTGATACGTAAAAAACACATTATCCTACAACATGTTTTAGATATTATTCTGAAAGAATAGAGGGAGTGAAAAGAAACTGGCTCAGAACGCAAATGATGATGAACGTAATAAAGAGTAATATCAAGAATTCATTGTTGACAGCTTAACAGCAAAGGAAAACAGTCAAGACAATCCATGAGTACGTACTTAGTTTATAAAACACAATAAAACACTTAGCCACGGTTTCGTCCGCGTGGATTTAAAACTTTTGAAACATCCTTCATCTCCCCTTAGGTTTTAAAATAATATACATAATTACATATACATATAACCTATGGTAAAAGAATTTCATTATTGGTTTAGTACATCCAGAGACTAAACGTCATAAACTCTGAAAATTACTTCTTTATAATATTAGTATAGACAAAATAATATAGAACAAAATAAGAAGCAGATGAAATAGATTTAACAATTTCATTTTAAATCCACACATTCTACACACTACAGCCGTGCGTACAAACCGCAACATGGAAACTTTCTATGTCAACGGGCTGCGGTAAATCACTTGCGTACATAAATATCTTGTGGGTCCATACGTATACTAATGTATATAATATTATATATAGCTCACTATTAACAATACCATTATTCAGGACGGGACAAAAAGGGGCTTTGGGCTGTATGCAAACAACTGCTAACTACCCTACCCAGCCTTGGGTGTTCCTCCAAACTTCTCCGTTTCGACCGGACGTTACTCCGCCGTTTCAACCATGTTACAGATAATTGAATTGCCTTTCTGATAAAGGTTTTTTATTTTCATCCCTGTTACAAAGAGCAAAAAGGTTTTATCGGCTGACAGTGATATTTCTTTGTAGAGCGAAGTATCTAACACTTTTAATCGATTTTATACGTAGGAAGTATGATTTTTTATTCGATTTTATATAAACAATTTTTCTTTTCAACTGGAGGTTAACATTTATTGGTTGTCCTAAATACTGCGTAGAATTAATTGAGTTTTGTCTTTGAACTCTGTGTCTTTGATTGGTTTTTTTATAGATTCAAAATTCTTAAATATCATTGACTTAGTTTATATATATACGCTTGTACTCCTATGTAAGCGAAATTAATTGAAAATGCACCAGACTGACGACTTCGCGAGTGAAATGACAGCTTTTCTCAGCATCGTAAATCACTCGCTGAAAGTGCCAACATCAGCCATTTTCCCTTCATGTGTGGCTCTATTTTTTAGGATTACAGTGGCACGAGCGCCCACGCTTACTCTCATCAAATTCATGTCACGTCCTAACAAATTGATATCAACGCACGATTTTAAGAAATGACGTGTATAAAAATACACTTTACCGACTCGATTAACATTCGTGCTCGCCATAAAATGATAAAGAGTCGATGCACACTGAATGGTAATGTTTAGGTGGAGGCGTCGCGCGTGGTACTTGAACCGAACAGAATCGAATGTTATTCGCCTTCTTAGAATTCCGTGTTGGGCGCCAATATCGATACCATTCGTCTTGTCGTCTTTTGCTTTGCTTTAATCTTCGTGTTTTATGGCTAATTCATTGAGTAAGAATATGTGATTAGATTTTACAACAGTGATTTGTCCACGACTGATTAAATTATCCAATTCCTACAAAATGGATTAGCATAGATTGTCTGGAAGGCCGGTTACGTAATAAAGGAACACATTTGCATAAAGGACACTCCATTATCTACGTAGTTTAGAGTACTGCTGGCCGCGATGTGGTATCACTTCGCATGGTAGGTAACTGAGACAAGTTCACTAAGAGCTTAAATACAGAAGAATTCGTGAGTACGTGTAATCAGAAAGTCTAAAGTAAATGCATCTGTCGTGTCGTGACTCCATCTGGAAAGCTTCTGTTTGGCCACTGTAGTTTTATTGACGTAGAAAGGCTTTAAAAGGAAAGAAGGCTCTACTTGTATTTATTTCATCTTTAATGGAAATCAGAATCTGAGAGAAAACAGAAAAAATATAGACATTAATTGAATCTTTATTAATAGACTCCCATTTGGAACCCTAGCACGTCGTCGATAACTTATCAAAGGCTATGTAACGACATCTGGTGCACATCGGAACATGTCTGATATGCAAATAGAGCATCGATACCATGTCGAGAATGAGATACAACCTTCAATTCAATCGACGCTACAACTAATGAATTATTCAACACTAGCCGGAGATGTCGGACTGCCAACAAATTTTTAATGTCATGCAAAGTCAGCGTAGACAGCGTATAACCGATATGCTTTAAAGTAACAATAAAATTTACTAAAACAGAAACAGTAAAACTCGTGTATTTAATGCACTCGCGAGAGCCAGCGGCGGCGTAGGTAAACTGTTATCCAGGTTAATTAGCTATGGAGAACGTAATAAAACTTGTGAGTAATTGTTGAACAACATGGACTGCTTGTAATGGAAATGTAGCAAATTGCGTCGCTTGAGCTCTTGACTCGGGAGACTTTCCCGTGTTTTGTTTGCTTAATCAGGAATGAAACTTAATGTAGAGGAAAGCAGTTTTCCTTGAGAGATTTTTCTCGCTGAAGTGATTGGTACACATCCTATAACATTATGTTAAGCTATTTGTTTGTTACGCAAGCGTAATATCGACAGCGAATTTTTTCTTGTTGAAAAGGGCAACCACTTTGCCTACATTTGCGTGCCTACATTGTATTGTATCTCTTGTAAGATATATCTCCGCAATAAAACAAAGTTCTTTCCAGCTATATTTCTTTTTCTGAGAACCAGTCTCGTCATCTTTAAATTGCAGGCATTTCAGAGACGATTCTTGTACCGATTTTATTTTCGTATCGTGGAGTAGACGGGCAGTTTAGTTATACAATAATAGCTGGGAATAAATTACTGCATATGGCGCCGTCGGGTTAACTTATCGTCTTAATAGTGGGACACATGTCCTGTGTATCAGTAATGTTATACATATCGTAGGCAATTATAATAATATGAATGCCAGCGCGTATCGATAGCTGTGCTGCTCCATTCACGTCGTGTACGCACTCGATCCAACAAATTAACTAAGATTAAAAAAAACATTTGGGAATGGAAACAATTTTATAAGAAACTAGCAGACGTACCGCGGTTTCACCCGCGTTGTTTCCGTTCCTGGGGGAATACAGGGATAAAAAGTAGCCTATATATGTCACCCGGGGATAGTGTAAGCTACACTATCCCAACAGTGAAAGAGTTTTCCAAATCGGTCCAGTAGTTTCGGAGCCTATTCAATGCAAACAAACAATCAAAAAAATCCTATCCTTATTCCTATTCTTTATATATTAGTAGGTATAGATGTCAGTGAATGTTAAAGTTTTTTCTGATAGTCTATGACTTAGTATTTTAACTAAGAAAAGTACGCCTAGCAGTCTACCTTATTTGCGTTTATCATCGAAATTGAAATCTGCATTGCAAACGCACGATATTATAAAAAAATCACGTTCAAATCCCAATAAAAAGTTCAGTAAAAAGTTGACCACAAACTACTTATTCAGGCTTCGATATTGGCCAGCAAATCAGTCTATTTGCACTCTACTTTTGGTGTTCGGTGAAAATAAATTGCATTTTCAATCGATACCGACCGTGAGCCGAGTCACCGTGTAATCCGTCCGTGGGAGTACTAATACACCTACTAACACATTAACTTCATATGTTTTACATATGTTTCCAATTGGACATAGTCACTTTTGGTTTAGTTCTTACCACGAATTACAACTACGGAAGCTTAGGCGAGTAGGGAGTAGGTAATATTATCGTAGCGATCAACAAGAAAAAAACACCCGGGGCTTTATAGCCCCGGGTGTTTTTTTCTAACATTTATATGTAAGACAGATGAAACGCCCCAGGAAGATGGTTCTTATAAACCGTTGCGAATAGGAAATTGGATGAGTAGGAAGTAACACTCTTAAGAATCAAGCCGTAAGTCGGAGACCATTCTTGGACCCAGAGAGCTAAAAACAGTCGTATAGTTGCTATATTTGCTACACTTTTATAGCAATGACGAAGTAGCTCCCGTTCGTTTATCTCCGTGCGGTTACAATAAAAAACGAAGTTTATTGCAGAACTGTATTCATAGTGGTCGGACAACAAACGTTGCGGGCAGTGCATGGAGGCTGCAATTATATTTAAAATAGCCACCGTCGTCGGCAGCCCGCCCAAGTCGGTTACTGGCGCTATGTAACATAGCAACGTAGTCCATGTTGTATCTGCGGCGTGTGAAAATATCATCAATAGGAATTGCTTCAGGCACAGTAAGTTACTTGTTGAACAGTAGTGGTTTAATAGCTGCACTTAGATAGGTATGTCAAATGTTGTGCGGTATGCCTTGTGAAAGTAACGTACGATCATCGATTTCTGTACTAATATTGTAAAGAGGTAAAGTTTTTTTGTTTGTTACGTAGAGGGGAGTTTTCTTGGTCTACTGAACCGATTTTAAAATTACCCATAGAAATGTCCAAAAGCAAAGAGATTTAAAGCACTATAAAGGGGAAATGCGAGGAAATGTCATTGAAAAACTTTGATCCCATGTCTCAGTAATGCCATCTAGAACAATATAGCATTATTGGAGCGGCAGCGGAGGGTACTAAATTAAACTCTTAGACTATTGTCCACTAGGAAACAAGTATCAGATGAACATTTTGTTTGTGATGTCCCGTCTAAGCCTATTATTTGTGAATTGTGAAAAGTATTTGTGAGTGTCACAGGCTATAATATAGTATATATTATTTTCAAAACTAAGAGGGGTGGAGGGGAAAATAAAATACCAAAAACACACGAACGAAGTCTGAAGCGAAGTGTTAAGTAATTCATTATAAATGGTCTCAGGTAATTAGTATCTTTTGTCTTATGTCCATTATTATAACATTGCCACAAGTTTCCTAGTTTTTCAGAAAGTATCGTTACTTTCTTTCTCGTGGCGACTTCTTTGCTAACAACTTCGAAAATCCTAATATCTTCCTTTTTATGTTATCACTGATGGAAGACGTTTGTTTTGGATAGCGGTATACATTCTAAAGTGGGTTTATTATTAGAGCAGATAATAAGTCCATCACCAGTTTGTTAATGAGGTCCGTCAGCAAGCCGGTAGTTTTAGTTCTTGTTTATGTGTTCAGAGCTACGATTGCCTCCACCGAGATCAAATGTAAACTTTCTGACTATTATAGCTCTACTAAGAGGAGAAATGCTTAATTTTATGGCAAATGAAATGGTACTAAAGTAAAAGATTAACTCAAGTCTTTGGTCGGAACAGTTTGTATAAGGTCACTAGAAAGCCGAGGGACCATTTCTCGTCGACTAAAGATAAAGTTTTTTATACGAATACTTAGTTTGTTCTTAGAACGACTTATGCCACCCAGACGTGCCAGAAACTTCAATATTGTTTACACGAATAACAAGGTCTCACAACTGCACAGCATGGACACCATTTCGGGTAACACGTCGCCGAAAACATACAGGGATATATGTTTCAATTTTATTTATGAGAACTGCACTGTCATTATGCCTTATGAGTTTTGCGGAAAGCTGTTGTGGTCTCGTTTTACGAGGTGACTCGGATTCATTCGTATCCTCCCAGACTTATTGCTGTATGCAAATTTAACGACACGATGATTATTTACAGGCGTAACAACTGCATGTTACTGAAGCATATGTTTACGTTTGGCAGTGATTTATTATTTAAATATGTTCATCCACACGACTGAATCCTAAGGCTCTGCCAGGAATATAAAACAACTTATCTCCACAGAAAATTAATGTCCATTTTTGGAACCGGTTCAATTCCGTCATTAGTTGCCGTATAGGGCAACTGATTAACAAAAAGACCATAAAGGCGGTAAGATTAGTAAGATATTATGCATTGGGAGCTATCTCACGGTGGCGAGTTATCTCGACATCCTACAGGAGTCAGTAGCGGGGTCAACGCCCCTCGGAAGTCACGTTTCTCCACAAAAACTACGACGCAATAAAGCATTGAAATACCTCTCATCTGTCATCTGATCTAGTCGCCTCTCGCCACCCTGTGACGCTTATGTGTTATAACTTAAGGCTTACTGTCATGCCAGTAAAGGCTGTTTATTGAGGCCTTTTATTGTGCCGGCATGGTGGCAGTCAGCGCACCCTTTTGTCAAGCTGACAATATAAATGTTGTCATTTTATTTAATGCTAGTATGATATTGAAAGTCGTTGTATTCTTTGTTGCAGGTACGTGTCTAGATAAAACGGATTGGATTTTGGGTGATAATCAGTAAGTACTCAAGGTTGAAGCTGATACTGATGACATTGATCAATTAAGTAAAAACATACGCGTGATATTTGGTGAGGATTAATTGTCTTAATGTGGCCAAAGTTAAAGCAAGCACATTCCATATTTAAGAGGCAGTATTGTTCTCAGTCGTATCAGTTACGGTGGTGAAGGTTATAAAGACGTTGTCCGTTCGTTGTTTTGTGAAGCTCGTAGCTCGCGTTGACTTGTATCGTGTACATTACGAGGCTCGGCGCCGACAAAGTACGCGTCGGCGCGGACAATCAAATCAGACAATTTCTCCGGTGACTGTAGCTTTGTCCTTTGTGCTCTCAGCCACATCTCTGTTACCACGTTCATGTCACACATTTGTGACGCTATCCACTATATCTTTTGTCACAGTACAGTTCCGTGCACTGACAACTTAACGGTTTTCTTCATAACTACATACTTGCATAATTGTTTTGTCATGTAGTGCATCAGTAACTGCTTAAGCTGAAGGAAAATAAAGACAAGACAAAGAATAACTACAGCTTCAAATAGTATCATTTCTTAAGCATCGGATAAATGAACTTATTTATGCAGTCATGCACTTTAACGTTATGTTTTGGCCTATATAAATAACAGCTACAGGCCGCTTGCATAGCACCGCACCACATGGCTATGAATATGCATTTATATCTGTACATCATTCCGTCGGGATTCTGGGTCACTTCCATACAGTATAATCCTATCGATTTCGAAAGGTCGTTCAATCCTATTGCTGTTAACGGTCCACTGATCGATAATCAAACAGGGTCGGATTGCACATATTTGTGAACCCCTTATCTCCGCTATAAAAAGCAGGTAGTTGCATTCCCAGAACTGAAGGGCCACTCGAGAGAGTACCGCGGGTAGGAGCATTTTAATGGATTCGTTTGAACGACACGGCCGCTTTTGGTTTTTGCGCAAAACTTCTTTTACAGGGAATTTGCGAGAAAAAAAGTTTTGGCCACATGTGTAGCGTTTTATGCTTTTTGGAAGTTAAGTTTCATTAGCACTACGATAGAGCCTACGCTTTCGAGTGTGGCCGACCGATGCCCATTCATTAAACCATGGCGCATTAGCACTTGCCCCATTCAAAGTTTTTCTACCGCTTTTTGCGACAACCCCTGAACCCAAAGATAAAACAAATACGGCGGCATGCGGGTTCACTTGAAATCTGATGCATTTGGTTTTTCGAATTCCTAAGTTGGTGGTAAAAGTAACAGGAGGACATTTAGTTGTCACCATATTTTTTTTGTACCAGCTCAAAAAAATATGGCCTAACGATAACATCTTGGTTGATTTGAATCGATTTCTTATTGCAAACCTAGTGCTGTATAAAACGCCTTTCTCTTTCCTCATAGTTATGTTCTTAATTATGTATTTGAAGCGTAATAAACATTATTAAATAATGTTCGTGATGTAACGGCAGTTTGTTTGACCTATGTGTGTCGCATATGGCTTGCAGATATTTATATCCGGATGTAGGTACTTAGTTCTTTTTTTATCTTCTTACTATTTTGGTGCCTTTTACAACATAGTTGAGTAAACAATGCTCTTCCAGTGTGTTCCACATGAATGGGTATTCTGGTAGAGGTGGTCAGGAGAGAGATCAATATATTAACATTACGTCAGATTACGAGGTGAACGGGCGTGACTCAGCTGGTCAAACTTAACTACCCTGCTTAGGGCTGCCAACCCTTCCCTTTCAAAGCAAAGTACCAGAAGTTTCCGGGTACAATATAGTCTGGTTGCTATCATTCTCAATTGCTCAGTGTTACTTTTAAAGCTAGCCAGCAACAATGCAATTCCGTATCATGTGCGCACTTGCATTTAATATCGTGTATAGCTTATCGCGCACGGCACCTAAGTAACCCATTTCTCTGAGCTAGGTCTTTTTGTGATAAGCAGCTTAGTAAGTATATTCACATTCAACTCTATATCTTCTACATTAGCTACGATTCCCGTTGATTTAACGTCACTTATAAGCCTTACTTTATAAAGATCCAAAAAAATTGCTGTGGAGCGGGTGACACTATACACCACTAATTTTTAATAGTTCAAATACTTAAAGGGCTTATTCTAGACGGTCCTCTCATTATATTTGTAAAGTATCAATAAATAATATTCATAAACAGCAATGTTATTAAGCGTTCGTTTATATCCCAAAAAGTCACCATAGCATCGTTGTATTCATTAATCGTCATCTCTTGCTCATGTTTGCGTGATCTCGCTCAAGCATGCCCCGCCTCCAACAGCTGTTTTCGTTATTTAAGTTTAACTAAATAGTGGCATATTTAAAAATTGAATTTCGTTTTTTTTTCACGTTTGATTACGCAAATATGATCAGTATCAGTACGGATACAGCCAATTTTTTTTTTGTACTAATTAAAAAATAGTGGTGTATAAACCGAAAAAGTTTTAATTGTTTGTATTGAATAGGCTCGGAAACTACTGGACTGATTTAAAAAATTCTTTCACCGTTGGGAAGCTACACTATCCTCATCTGTATTCCAACGGGAACGGGAACGGGGGGAAATCGTGTGATGTCTGCTAGTTTATTATTTCTCTGTTGGTTGTTTTTAAAGCTTTTTTAATGTTGCCAGCCCTACCCGGTCGCGCCCTGCGGCAAGGCCTGACCAAAGTGTCGCCACATTGAACCTCGTTTATGAAAGGTCAGCGTGCCTTTAAATGAAAACTCTCATTTTCATTTTGATAGCATAATTATGTTAACGATGCCAGCAATTAGTAGAGATACGAAGACTACCGGAGATAACAAGGTGTAAATTGGTTTAGGTTTTGATGAAAGATGAGATAAGGAAGCGAGGGAGTGTAATTTGCTTCATAAAACTTGTAATATTAGTTGTATTTTTGTTTGTAACACACGGTGATGATGGTAGATAATGGACACGAAACGATGAACATAATACTGTCTGAACATAGTTTTTGTGTCTTGACTTGACACAGATTTTTACTGTGATCCATCAGTGAAAAGACCAAGTAAATAGGCTGGAGTTAAAAAAAAATGATACCAAAGTTCTGTGGCCCTAGTGAAAAGGGGTATAAGTCCAATTTTGTCGAAAATGAGTTAAGTGTACCAAAGTGATCAGAAAACCGACTTTTACAGTTTTTTTTGGTGTCAGTTGGACCCTTTTACAAAAGTAACTTTCTTATTTTTAGAGATAGCTTAGATCTGTCTTCACCAAACGATAGAGCATTTTTTTCTGATCACTTTGGTACACTTAACAAATTTTCGACAAAATTGGACTTATACCCCTTTTCACTAGGGCCTCAGAGTTGTGTTCAAAGAAAGTTTAACAGATATATAGAAAATAAAACCTTTGTAGACATGAAGATATAAGGCTAGCACGAGTCTCTTGTGTATTTATATTTAACTCAAGGCTCGGTCAGTCTCACGCGCCATGTGCGAATTCGTTCCGGCCACGACTGGCCTCTGACTCAAACTCATAATCACCGGTAATCATGTTCAGATTGATAACAAACTTCGAGAGACCTGCTATGTAAACTTTTAGCGCAAATTAGTAGGTCAAACTACGCATAATGTCGATTGTTTCCTTTTCCCGTTTTTTGAGCATTTGTAAGGCTCCAAGATATGCATGTTTTATTTAGAATTAAGTAGTAGTAAGTAGTAGTTCCGGCAAACTTTTGTTCGCCTTAGAATCAAAGAGACTCAAGATACTATAGCATCTCTATAGTATCTTGAGTCTGCGAAGAAATGTCCTAAAAAATCTGTGATCCCATGTCTCAGTAACGCCATCTAGAATAATATAGCAATATTGAAGCGGCAGCGGAGCGTACTAAATTAAACTCATAGACTTGTGTCCACTCGAACATAAGTATTGGCTGAAATTTTGTTCGTGTTTTTCCGTCTATAGTAAGTAGGTATTTAATATATTTGCTTAAAATAAATGTATTGTGTTAGATTTAGCTTAAGGGCGGGACTCCACCAAAGCGGAGACGAGAAGAGATGTGTCGTACAACCAACTAGTTTGCGTCATTTTGACAGCGCAGTGCTTAGCTTCAGCGCAATACATTATCCTATTTGTTATAATTACGAGACATCTCCTCTCGTTTCCGCTTTGGTGGAGTCTTGCCCTAAGACTTGTCTAATGTCAATTTGTCACCTAATAGGGAACTGGGCAGAGTTACGTTAAGTTTTCTTTTTTTTCTTATGTTCCACTCAACTTTCTTTTTTTTTTTCTTTTATAAGAATCTTCTCCTGGCAATAACAAACACAATAAATAATCAATTAGCAGAGTGGGTCCAGCCGTTCACCCGTGATGCCGTGACCAAGGAAAATAGGGATTTATTTTAATATTGGATAGAAGATAGACAAATATACAGATTATTAGGTAGGTTGAAGTTAAAGAGTAGGTAGTTACCTACTCTTTTATGATTCAGACGGATCTAAAAAACATAATGAACTGTGTCCTCTACGTCCATCTTTAGCTATGCAATGATTCACTGGTGTAGAATCAGCGTGGGAGTTTTACCACCGTCTTCCGAAACCGCAAGATATTTGGAATGCAGTATGCAAATAATTAAAATATGTATTTGCTGTTACTTCACACGGTGTAAAAGTTCCCCAAACTAACTGTAATCAATAATGTATGGACTTAAAATAATGTACATTTTTATAGCTTAAAATCAGTTTTAACTTATTTAGTTATACCATTTACATTTTTTAACTCTTCTGCGGACTCGTTATTTTCTATATCGATACGTTTATTCTCGACCCCATGCTTTATTTATTATTCAACAACAAACATTGTACACATATTTGCGCAAGCGGAAGGATATATCCCGATGTGTTGTGTGCCGATGTTTATGCCATGAGACCCATGACAACTCCATATGTTGGAATCTAAACCGAAGCCAATAAAAGTACAAAGCTGGCTTCATGACGTCTTTGTGCATCGTACACGTGTTTATTGCGGATACCACGCCCCACATGGGATATATTTACGTTCATATGTTATTACTTACACTTGCCATTAAACAATTTTGTTTTGCATTCAAAATAAACTTCATTCAATGAAGCTGCAACTAGAAATAGCAAATTCAAGTTAAGCAGTGAAAGTAGGTAGGTACTAATACTTTTAAATGTGCAACGTTAGTTTCTTACCTAATTTAACTACTTTGTTTGCAAGTCATTCAACTCCAACGATAAAGTTGTTCCATGAAACTGAAATTCCTAGCAAGCCTTCTCTTCAACTGAAAAGTCGTATTTTATTATAGATACTATAGCTCAGTGTATAGTTTACTCATTTTATTGGCCTTTTACTGCGAAAGTACCGTGTGTTCAACTATCATTTATTTACCTAAGCGAAACTCTGTTTAACCTCACCCAGAGTGCAGCTAAGTTGGGAATTACATTTTGGTCAAGAACCATTCCTGGCTATCCGTGTTTTGAATAAACAAACATGTGGAGATATAGCAGGAAGATTTGTTAGAACTGGACTTTCTCAATCGAATGCGGCTGGCTGCTGAGAGATTTACAAAGATCTTTGTTTGCCTTAGTAACGTTAGTAGGTGCACCAGTATCATGTTCATTTTATGCCAGCGAGTTTTGTTTGAATTATAAAAGTGAAACTGTCATTGGAAAAGATTTTTGTCGAATGAATTGTAAACTTGCTTAAAATTAATTCAATCGTTAACTTTATTATCTTTTCTCGACATGTCTGTGAAAATTGTCAAACAAACATTTCTTTGAATCGCTGTTCGTGACTAAAATGTTTATTAGAAACTGACAATCTAATCAATTCGTAATCGATCAAGTAGGTTTATTTTCTTCATATATATCATCGTATTTTCACTTTGTTCTATACAACACTTAATCATTGTCAAGAGCATTGAATAGAGCATCATTATCATGAAATCATTTATCGCATAAACCAGAATGTGAGTCTTTGCAAATCAGCGGCCATCCTTTATTGTGGGCCATCTATTGTGTAATAGTCGCATCGGAAAGAAAATAAAATTGTTAGAGGCTGTTTCCAGTCCCTTGTCAATATCACTGATTGCAACGAACAGACCTTTCATTTATTTGCTGATCTCACACATGTAAAATATGTTGGCGTGAACCCTTCTTTCTGACGAAACTCTTTTTCTGTTTGCTACATGATTTCGTACTTAAAACAGATCAAACAAAGTTCTTTTACTGTGGAGGCATTCACAGCGCTTTGGCCTCTTGTTTAATGCTCTTTCGAATTTCCGATATGGATTTGTCGTAAAATCGCGAGTTTTCTTACTTGTTCAAGCGTACAAAATACTCTGCTTCCGAATGATATTGGAGTCTGTCTCTGTGACTTTGTTATGATATCCTCTGTTCACTTTTGTCTTTGTCGAAAGTTAGTAAATTCTGTTATGAAGACTATTGTGTGTTTCTTAACGTAACATGCTTGCGGCTTTGTTTTTTTAATCGTTGGACTTGAGTGGTAATCTTTGATGTTTTTAAGCAAAAGATCTAAGGTATGAAGGGTTGTCTAGTACTTTAAATCTCTATCATACATTGTAAGAACTATTTTAAAAGATTAAGTACGGAGTTTCTTGCCCATTCTTCGCCATACAAAACTACCTATTGAAAGGGGCAACTAGATTCATTACATTTTATTTAAAGTTTAAGTTTGATGTTCAAAAGCGAAATGGTCTGTTTGAAATTAATGATTGTACTTTGAATTTGACATACAAAACATTTGAAAACAAAATTCAAACTTTTATAGTAGTTACAATAGCCATTGCGCCATATATGATTAAGAACACTTTCTGAGATCAAGAACATAAAATGTTCGTGAGAAGCACGTAAAGAGTGTTTTTGTATCCGAGTCACATTTTAGTTGACATTATGAAGTGTTGTGCTCCGTCATGAAGGGCGGAGGTCGCTATCAGCTGCGGCCAGTCGCGCGTGACCGCTCATCTCGTTACCGCCCGCCCCAGCGCTCCCTGCCGCCCTGCGTCACCCACGGCCCCTTCTCACCACGTTATAAATTTAACTTAATTATCGACACTGTTGTCCCCTTGTTCAGCTTTGGAAAGGGTTAATATTTTAATGCATACTCTCAGAGGAGAAAGCAATGAGTTATGACTAGGAGTTAGAAACACTTAATGGCACCACACCCTCGTTCCGCTTAACTCTATAGGTATTTTAAATTGATTTAGTTGCGCATGCAGAGTGATTTGTGTCCGAGTTGTTCTTTTATTGTGATGTGGCCAGCATGGCCCCCTAATCGTACAGTGAAGGGACTTCCGAGCTCATTAGCGTGGATACCGACGTGGTTACGTAATCCGTCTTGACTGATTCCCGGTCACCGTTCAGACAAACTTCAACAAACAAAACCCCAGTTTTAATTTCCGGAGCACAGATTTGCATTTAGGATACGCCTGAGGCTGAGTACCACCCAAACTCATTGTTTTCCTACGAGCTAATTTTGTGGTGTACATGCCTGAGCAGACTCCCTATTTTTTAACCACCCTCGGTCCTATCAACGCCCTTGTTATTATTAGCTCCGATACCTATTTTTGGCATGTAGGTTAGATTATAGGTACCCTTATACTCTTATCTATTGTTTTTGCTAAAGTAAATAGATAAGTAATTCCATGGAAGTAGTACTGAGGAGCGTGTTAGTTCGTAACACTCCTATTTAGAGTGCTCAGCTTCAAGACAGGAACAAGTTTTAGTACCTCTCAACATTAAGTTTTCACGCGGCAGACAGGCGCGAGTCTGCAAGTCGCACTCTCACGCGCCGTGTATAAATCTTCAAGCATTTCTCCGCCAGCTATAAGATCGTGTTGACTCAGCCATCACTTGTTTGCATTTTGCAAGAAAACCTTCCACTGAACGAAGCATAATTTCGTGTTTTTAATTACCGCTCCAGTTATTGTTCGATCATAATATTATTATTTTTGTGATGATACGCAATACTCGGTGTGGAAACTTCGCACAATGAGGTTTATATTCTTTTGTTGTCGTATCCTTTACAATATTTTTGGTTCATACCTAAGTGTTTAAACAAAACCTTTGAAATGTTTGAAGTGTTTGTCATCATTTTCGTATTCTAAATATAATATTATGATTACGAACTTGTTCGAATTCATTACAATTGCAAAGGACCTCTTTGTCCTTTGTTTTTCTCGGCTTCCAGCGGGGTTACGAATTTTCAACGTGAATTTTATTAGTGCCGCTCTTCTCAATTTAGTCCATGAAACAATTTTACCTTTTATAACAGTGTCAGGATTGGAAGTTGTTTTAGTAAGCTGCTAGAAATCAGTAGCAACCTATGATTTAGATTAATTTCGATAGCCTTGCAAAACATATTATCCACGGATTTGGCACGCGAATTACATTCTATAATATTAATATATTCATTAAAAGCCACCTTAACTTGTTACTTATCGGTTTGCAAAAATAAATTGGTAATTGTCCACACTTCAGACACCTGTTCATTTTTTATACAGCTTGATTGTCTATTCATCTATTGTAAGCTTTGTTGAACGTTTACTCTTCCAAGAATATTACGGTATAGGAGGCAATAAATTCGCGATTACTTTCTAAAATAAAACTGTGTTCGTAGGCGGCTGGCTACGTTAGATAAATACCTAGATTATGATCATAATCTAGTCGGTGTATCTAGTCAGCACAATTTACACAGGACCGTTCTGAAGAAGCTTGGGGTTAAAAATAATCCTGCATCTAAGGATTAAAGCGCTTGCAGGTGTTTCGCCTCTATCTGAGATTGTAACCTCTAAGTACACAGTTCACAGCAGTTTGCAACTTATTAAGTAAAACATTCGGTTTCTTATCCACTGCTTTCTTAAAGAAAAAATCGATTAGGCTTATTTACGGAGCTGATTAGTATCAGAATTGTAATTCTATAATAGGTTACGATTCGCGTCTTGCATGCTTCACCGTCTTATCAATCATACTGCAAAGCTTTTAAAAATATGTTCCTAAGCTCGCGTAAGGTCTGCACTTATCTCTTCCGTGAGTTGAAGGACCTGCATGCGTAATGCATGAACACTTTAATTGGATATTTGCTTACTTTTTAAAAGCGGCAGTTGGTATTCTTTTGGCACACAATGGCATGTTTAACATATTAGTATGGTGGCTGGCGGCGGGCTCGGCGCCGGCGCGGGCGCCGCGTATCTTAGTATTCCTTGTATCGCATGTCGTTGGACTATTTCTCTTACGCACAGCGCCAACGACGCGCCGCCGACGCACGCGCAAGGTCGCCGGGTGCTCGTCTATCTCTGACGGCGCCTGCCATGTCCTGACACTCGAATAACAATCCTTTGTCTATACACATGAGGACTGCGCGGTCCCTCCTTTCTATTATCTCACATTAGCAGCACAAAGTTAGCGCGTCATCGACTGTCCACGCGCTTTCGCCATTCGTCCTATTTTAGTAACAGGATTCGTATGCATCAATGACGGTGTTAGCTCCTGCGTCAGACTGCCGTTGGGTCTATTTCGATCATGCTATTGAACTAGCTGGTCCCAGCTATTCTTGGGAGAATTTTTCCATGTTCTATTTTGAAGTGGTGGATTTTCAAGGCACACATGCTGATTTATAGCCTTCGGTAAAATAACTCAAAACATTTCTGTATATTGACGTGAGGACGTTGACTCAGAGGTACCGCACCTACTCTGCCTTATTTGTCATACGGATAAGGATAGCTTGGATTGGCGTCGACAGTTGTTTCATGGTCAGAAAGTTGGCTTGTTTCTCCATTCATTGATGTTTCGTTATGTTGTAATTGTACTTATGAACGTGTTGACCACTTCACAAAATAAACGTTTTCTAAAACGTGTCTCAATTCTTAAGTCTGTTAAAACAAAAAAAAAAGATGTTGCAATGTAACGTTTGTGGTTTTTGTGGTAAGACGGGATGGCACCACAAATGTGGCTGAATGATTTCAGATGTTATTTGCATGAGAAAATCGTATTGTAGTAGGTAGGTACATAATAATAGTCATAGAATACAGTACCTATAATTATTTATTCTGTTGTAGATGAGGCGGTCTAGGCTTGTCACATTGTTGTTCAAATCGTTGTCTGGCATGGAGCGACCAATCGATGATAGATAAGCGCCAAGTGTTTGCAGTATCTTATTACTGGGGCGATAGATATTCGCATTCCGGTCTGTTTTGTGTTACATGCAGATTAATGTAATGTGCCACGTAATTGCGCTCCGTAGTTTATCCTTACACAATTTGCCATTGTATAATATCTATTCGTTTTATCAATACTTAGGCCAAGAGTCGATACCAGTTTCGAAAATTACAAGAGTCTTCTTATCATTGGTATATTATCTAGTAGACTTATAATTGCAATTGGAGTGAGTTTCTTTATTCGTTTCTTCCATTGATTTCTTGTCTGTTAATGAGAAAATAGCAGCTGATAAATTGTCCTTAAAACGTTGAAACATAAACAAGGCATACGTGGTACAACGGGCTTATATTTTCTGACCCTGAGGACATCTCTTAAGGAATGATAACTGACCCTGAATATTTTCTGCGAAATCACAAATTGTTTTCACGTGTGTTCCTTTAACATGAACACATTGTTATTGTAAGTTCTTCTTAAAAAAGACAAACATATGCCGTTCGTTGTTTATGCTGCGCTAGAAATATGTAGGTATTATAGTAGAAGTTTAAGTGTGCAACTACCTAAGTATAGAAAATTACATACTCGCTGTGGTTTTCCTGTGAACTAACTTAATAAACAGGCTTTACGAATATTGTTGTTTCTCCATATTTCTGGAAGGAGAGTTAATTTTCCTTAAGTTGTTAATTACATAGTAAAGACATTTTCGTTAATGTGACTCTCATTTAGTTTCCGTGGTTACTCGTTAACCTTCTTTTCTTTGCCTTGGTAATTGACTCGTTCAACATTAATATTATGCCTTTACTGTACTCTTACCTTGCCATATATGCTTTAGACTGACATGTTCAATTAACTAATTATAAAGTTAATGCCTGAAGTATGGCGGTAGTTGTTGAACAAGTTCTAATTACTCACGGTGACGGTATAATTTGTACATAAATGTACATGGAACTTGAGACTTGATTGGCTAGAGACATTCCAGGATTAAATTCATCCATAGAGAATTTCTCCCTCATTTACTTTCCTAGCGTTGCATTTTTCAGGATTGCCTTTATTTCTGATTTCACTGAACACTTTTGTTATGGAGACTCCCTACGGTTCAAATCGAGAATGATCGTCTTATAGTTTCTTATGTAGATAATTGTGTTGTAATTCAATTATATATCGGCTAGGTACTGCTTTTGTTCGTTACTATTTTGATAAATTATATTATCTTAAAATACTTAGTAAATATTATGATATTATTAATATCATAATATTTACTAAGTATTTTAAGATCTAAGTATTGAATTGATAAATTCTGAACAGGATCTTTTATTTAGAACAATACGTAAGTAAGTTTTATGGTTTATACTAGCAGACGTCCCGCGGTTTCACCCGCGTAGGACCCGATTCCGTATGAATACAGGAATAACAAGTAGCCCATGTGTTAATTCAGGGTGTCAGCTAACTCCATACAAATTTTATTAAAATCCATTCGGTAGTTTTTACGTGAAAGAGTAACAAACATCCATTCATCCATCCACCCATACTAACAAACTTTCGCGTTTATAATATTAGTAGAATATTTTTCGTACAGTACATTTCTATTAATTTGAAAAAAATACACGACGATCAACCCATCGGCATGCCACTAGGCAGTGACTGAGTCCACAATTGTTACATTACACAACCGATCCCCTACATGACACTGGTATTTTTTATACAGAGAATCGGGTAAATCCGCCATCAATCGGAGGGACTCGTGCCCCGGGTAAGCTTGCCCAGATTACGCTGACGATGAATGAACGGAACGACTGAACATATGCGACCCTCTGTTTGTCCGTGACGAGGGAAATTGTGATTACATTCGCGTTTATTACGCTATTTCCTTCCATTAGGGCTATGTTTTTATGGATAAAGCCTGATACCACATTAGGTAATCGAATGATTGGTTTAGACAGATTGCTGACACATGATTGCGTATGAAATCGTGTTGGCAATGTTACTGCTAGTACCTAATGATTTAAATTCTCAAACAAGAGCTTCCGTATGGCTCTGTCAGAATTATGAACTAGTTTCGAACAACCAGAGTGTTTGCGGATGCGCTCAACGGTCACAATGAAAGCTAGTCCTACTAACTATTTGTTGTTCGACGTCAGAATGAAACAATGGCGAGTAAAATATTAATATTAATAGTGCACGTGGTTGAGTGGTTGCATAACATTCGCATGACAATGCCACACTTCCTACATGGCGTGGATAATCGAGCGTCATCAACGATTTATATTCAGTTATGAGGAACACGATATAAACGGTCAGTGAAGTATTAACCGGTGTTAGCGATCGCCATTCTGCAACTGCTACCGCAAGGCGCCGAAATCAGTTTATGATAGTCTGTCTATACCTATAAATAGTTTGGGCGTCAATCAACAGTTCATTCGCGCATCATTTCGTGCCGCCTGCAGCTGTACTCTGATAACGAGAGATATCTATTTGACGGCCTCAGGATAATAGAACCTAATTAAATGCATTACATGTTTCTGTTTCAAGAGCCGACAAATCAAACGCAATTTGTGGCGTTCCACCCTCGCGCATTCACTGATTCATTAATTTGGTCATACGCAGTTCTGCGTAGGTGCCTACTTATTTTACCAAGAGGTTTTTTTACATTTATTTTTTTATTTAAAAGGGCTTTATCACTTAGTGGTAATGTTTACTTTTATAGCAAACAATCATCCACTTAAAACGAAACAATAGGAATTCTTAGTTCATAATTTAATTATGGCCCATTCATCCCTATTTTTGTAACAAAACTAATAACAGTCGACATAACTTTCTAGCTTCCTTCTACAAAGGGGAAACTAGGATGATGTTACATGAAAACATTATAAACAAAAGGTATTATATACATGCATAGTATTAATGTTTTCAAAATATCGCAATCGCGGTCGGTCTTTCTTGAAATTGCTACTAAAACGTTGCTTAGTTGGTTCAAAGTAAGGTACTCCAATTTAAGTTAGTTAAACTGATTTTCAGCTTATCACGGAAGTTAAACGCGTCAATTCCATATTTAAATTATTTCGCTGTTGTAGCCCGGAAAGTTTAATAACAATATCGACCGCGTCCAAAACGGTTCAAGTAGGTACAAGATTTCATCCCGTATTCCCCTTTTCATCTCAAAACGTTTTATAGGGGATCGTCGAGAAGCAAGCAAAGTGATTTTTAATCTTTATTTACACCCGAAAGAGTCGATTAGCCGATTTTTTCGACTCTGCGTGAGTGGTTCGCTTGACTGATTTCGACAATTGATTGGTTTTTTTGTAGTGTATCAATTAGAGTATGGAAATACCATTATTTTTCAAGGCTAAATGTATAATATTACCACTTACAAAGAGTCTACTTTATCTCTATGTATCTATGACAATTTTATGATTTCAGATAAGTCTTGTTGAATATTCACTCAATACCCACTTTAAAATTTATTACAAACTTAGATTTTTTACCAAGATTACCAATAGTTTTTGTAAATGATTTTAACATTGAAACTGGAAAGTTAGCAACCTAGCTAGTTATTGTGTAAACCTCAGTAGGTATTTTAGCGTCTGTCTGAGTAGGTACTGTCATTGCTATAATGACTTGAAATTAGTCATCCATTCTTTAAACTCAGCATATTGTGTTATGCCTACTTATTTACCTACGAAGCTCAAACGTCACCACTTTGTGACACCTATTGTCATCTTTTTATTAATAAACTATTGTTTTCGAAAACCACGGTGTTTAATGTCGAATCAACATTCTACAGAGTTCAGTTGAATAGTACCTAACTAAAACAATGCGTTCAGTACCTACCCAAGTATAAAAAAAGATGGAATGAAAAACAAAAGTAAGACGGTTAGTGGCTTTGACTGCTATGCCGGAGGTCGTGGGTTCGATTTTCATCGAAAACTAAAGTTTCGGTGATGAGCACGATCATTTTGTTCTGTATCTGGGTGTAATTTATCCATAATATGTGTGTATTTAGATAAATATGTTTATCAGTTGTCTGGTACCTACTCACAGCACAAGCTATTTAGTTTGGGACTAGGTAGAGGTACATGACTTTGTGTGAAAGTTGTGCAGTATTTCATATTTAAGATAGGTTTGGCGGATATAGACAGCCACGTAAGATTTCGAAAGCGCTCCATTTTCGCTAACACGCAAAATTTATAAACGATGGCGAATATTTTGCACGTATTTAGTGACGTGAACGTTATGCAGGTATGTGAGTGTGTGAGTGCGTCGGCACTCGAGTGCGTATCGCAGATTGGAGTGCCTGCCGCTGTCACGTCAGACGTCACACGAGTGCGTCGATGTCAGCCCCCCGACCCTTCTGCTCCTATCTGTCTGATGCGCAGGGCTGTCTAACACCAGTATCCGAGTTTTCTTAACCGGAGTTTATCTATTGGAGAGTGCTATTGATTCGACATCTTGTTTCTGACAATTCAGTTGAGTATGCAAGAAATGTCCAAATCCATAATTCTATTCTATTTTCAATTAAATAAACAAACATTATTATTATATATTAAAATTATGGCAAACAAAGCTGATGTCAACTATTCTGCCAATGTCAAAAGTGCGTACAAAAAGAAGCAACTGAGAAAAAATAAAAATCTTCGAGTGAAACAGATGAACTCAATGAAGATCTTCATGGGTTAGTATGGGACTGAAACAAATAAAAAATGAAATTACGTTAATGTTATAATTGTTAGTACATTTAATATAATAATACCACATTCAGACAGACAGAGACGTTCCCCTAATAAAAAACGTTCAAATCAAGTCACAATCAGGATCTCAGCGACTACTTATCTAATGTCAAGCATATTTCAAAAAGGGAAATTAGACGTATTTTTGACAGACAGACGCTAAAATTAGAATTTGATATATCTTGAAGTAGGTAATTAATTTCTGTATGTGGGAAAGGTAGTCAGATGGTAGCCTAGGTTAGCATAGTTTGCTACCTACCACAGTTGATCTACTTCAAAAGTTTTAACTGCATGTCAAACTGTAATACGCATAACGAATTGCATCCTGTGCGGTTATCATAATCTCATAAATATGTAAACATTTTGATATTATGGGCACCCACTACCCACTCGTTACATTAATGTACCTACAGACTTATATCTGATACTGAATCAATGTAGACTGTGTCCAGGTGGAAATTGGTACCTAACCTAGATAAGATCACTGCGAGTTTTCTCCCCGGAAAAGCATAACTTTAACATTTCGATAGAGCTCCTTTTACATAGCAAAAAAGTGTGTATTCAAACAAAAATGTACACGCGTTAGTAGTTATACTACTTTGGCGTAATAATAGAAAAAAAAATGCTAACTTCAGGGTTAAAAAATTACTCTCATAATTTTTCCCTAATGCGCCAAAAGAAGTATAACTTCACAATCTAAATAAAAACTCGAAATTTTGACCTAACATTTTTTTGTCCTATTTAAGTAAGAACCCCATATATTTTCTACAAACTGAAAGCTGGCAACCCTAGAAAAGAATGTTTTTATATTTACGCTTACTTATATGAATACAGGCTTAACGACAGTTTAGGGGTGATTGAATATTATCTACGTTTGAAGATGGCAGCTTTACATTATGTGCAATTTGTGCTGATTTGCAGTTACTACGTACGTATTTAATGATTATTTACCTGCTTACTTACATTAGAATACTGTTGTGAACTTGTTGGGATAACTACACTAAGTATAATGTGTTCAGGTACTTTCCCGCCATCGTAATATAGTCATTAGTGTTTTTAACCCCACGTAATGGGCTATTTGACAAAATTAAAATTTTTAGTCCCTCATCTAGATTACAAGAAAATATTCGACACGCATTTTTTTCTTTTTTCGCGTAATGAAATAAAAAATGTCGCATGACGGCACTTACCAATACAGTTTATGCTAGCTAATGACGTTACAAGCCCCCACTCCTCAACTTCAATGCGCTTAATCTAAGCAGATTTGCATCAATATGAAGAAGAAAAAAATATGTGTCGAATATTTCATGTTATCTAGATGAGGAACTAAAAACTAAAATAGCCCATTTGTTGTCTACTGTTCTAACCTAGGTACCTGGGTTACCTAGGTACTTAGGGTTTCTAGGTACCTACTTAGTTATCTCGTGCTTGTAGTTGTGAAGTGCCTGAGCTCTGCACAGCTGCGATAATGATCCAGACAAGACAGCTTGTTGTCTTGTCTGGATCATTATCGCAGCTGTAAATAAAATAACGCTTTCCTATCACTTACAAACTTCAGTTGTATACCTGCCTAGTTCCACCATTATTAATTTCAATCAGAAAGTATAATATCAAGACAAGTTCCAGCATAGCGGCGGTGGCAGTGACTGCCTGGTCACTGCCGCTGCCCATGAGCATGAGGTCCCGGGTTTGATCCCGGGTCGGGCAAAGTGTTATTGAGTTCTTTTTTCTCAGTATCAGACATATATGGGTCTGGATTTGTGCCCGATTGATAGCTTTAGCCTAGGATACAAGTACACCTCTGCCGTAACCCTTCGGGTATAACAGGCGCGATGTTATGTTATGTTACAAGTTCCAACTAACAGTTTGATCGTGAACAAATTGCTCGGCGAATCTATTTCGGTGCAATAACGTCAGATAAAGTGGTCTAACAAGAGCACAAGTTATATTAAATCGCGACATCGATCGAGGAAGTCTATCCAATTCCGGCCTCAATAGGAAACCGAGGACGTATTGATGAGTGCAATATCACTCGCAATATCCTCTGGTAAACTTTGGAACACTGAAACTTCGGACATGTTGTTTAAACACTCCTTTGTTGAACAACATTGATCGCGGCTAATATTTTTGTTCAGAAACATTTCGGTTGAGCACGCAACGATCATTAGCTTGTAAAACAAACTGATTGCCTCAATTATTATGAATGAATCATGCGATCGTTTAATTCTGTTTCTCTATTGTGTCATTACTCAAAATCAAAGTCGATTGGTGGTAGACATTGCGTACGATTCTGTGGCAATAGTCGGTGAGAACAAACAACAGTACAACACTAGTTTATGTATAGACAGGTACATCACTAATGCTGTTGATCGACGTACAGAAGCGACGACGCGACAGGCTATACATCAAAACGTCACTGGCTCGAACGCTCGTTTTGCCTGTTTGAACACCCGAACATCTCCGATGGGTGCCGATTACCGATGGGTTATCGGTTCGATTGATCTCACTAAGTAGCTATGTTCCCACACACAAGATTATCTACGTTATCAACTCAAGTTACGATCGAGGATGTTTACTATTATGATACTGGCGCATAAGCTTTAATTAAGCGACTGTGTCCACACGGTTGGACACCTAAAGTATAGCCATTCATTCAGAGTTATATGCATTTATGACTGTTGCAGTAAACTAGCTTTAAGGTTTATAGGTTGGGATAAGATTAGCGTAAATTAATTTAGTTAGGTAATTATTCACAGTTCTTAGTATTAAGTTCGCTTTCCAGCTTTAGCGTTTATGCAACCAACGCTTGCGTCGTTTACTTCGATCATACGAAAACTACGCGGTTACGACGCGTCAGCGTAGCGGTTTTGCTGCTACGCGTCGTGCTGGCGATGGCGTAGCGGCTACGCAAATACGACGCGCTGGCGTAGCGGCTACGCAGCTACGTCGCTTAAGCGTAGCGGCTACACAACTTGACGGGTTGGCGTAGCGGTCCGAAATATAAGAGGCCATCTCCTTGTTCTAGTTTTACCCATCCTCGGACTGGTTTCTTTGAACCTTTAACCGCAGTTGGTATAATTATTTAGCCACTAGTTTCCTCGTAAATAAATGTTGGCAACGAAAAATAAATAGCAAAAATTAAAGTAAGTATAAAGGTGGAAGAGCAACTAAGTTGATTTATGAAATTTCTTGTCTTGTCCACAAGAAGTCTCCTAACGACTCCAAAAACATGAAAAAAAGTTTAAGTAAGTCGGTAAAACCGTAACTTACTAAAACTTTTTCTAGAGAGTTTGAAGGATGCTTCATTAGATTCCGTGAGCGAGCAATAATGTAATTGGACTTCACCTTTACGTTACGGATCACAGGGAACTCAATTACCTACTTGAGTTAAAACAAAAGAAAATAGAATAGGTACTTAACTACTTACATTTTTACTACTTTTTGTGACGTGGATAAGATTAAGGTAGCACTGTTATGATTTATCTTTTGAAGTATGTGAGGTTTTACAAATGTAACAATGAATGATAGATTGAGGAATGATGTGATAAAGCAACGTTTTGGTTTGAAAGAAGATATAGTGACATAAATCGAAGAGTGGGTGGTAGGTGGTGGTGGTCAGTATGCTTAGATGGATTGGTCACGTTGAGAGAATGAATTCAAATTCAAAATTCAAATTGTTTATTTCTTTAACAAGATTACAACAGTTAGTTTGTGATTGGAGCCTTCTTTTAAGCAAACAAAAGAAAGAAGAAAAACATGAAAAGCCCATTAAACATCTAACAAAAATACAATGTACATAGGTTTACATAGGTGTAGTGTGTATGTGTGTGTGTGTGTGTGTTTGTGTGTGTGCGTGCTTGTGTCGTGTGTGAGTGTGCCTGTGAGTGGTTATGCTGTGGATTTCAAGAGTTCTTCCGTTTAAAGGCGAATAAAAGGCTACTAACGAAAGGATTTAAAGGTACGCCCTAGAAGGACAAACATAGACCTTATTGGTGATGGTGAGGTTCTTCAGAAAGGTTTGTTGTGTAGTACCCGCAAACAGCGTACACGTGTGTGTATGACTACATGTATGAATGTAAACGAAGGAAAAGAAGTAGGTATTTAAGAATCTGCTGTAGTTTCTTGTCATATCATGGGAAAAAGGCGTGAGTTTATCTATTTAAGCATGTTATGATTAAGGCCAAGAAACCAAGATCCTGATATGAAAAGGCCGTCTTATTTTAACCTGACCAATCTAACGCAAGGTAAAAGAAAAAGGCCTATGATATAACATGTATACATATATATGTCACAAAGCAATCTTGTGTCGAATTAAGGTCCTATAGGAATATACTATTATATTGTTTGTAGCCTTAGGGGAGCGAAATGGTACTGTAATGAGAGTACTCCACATCGGTCGTTCGGGTAGAAAAAATGCGAAGGGTGGACTTTCATCCCACTGGGAGACGCGCGGGGGAGCTGTGTGCGACACGGCTCCGGATAAGTTAGGAACAGCTGTCCAAGTGCTCAAGCTTTTGACATTATAATACTTCTATCGTAAAAGAATAATACCCTATTTGAATAAAATATGTAGGTACTTAATTCATTACTTTAAACAACGAAGAAGAAGAGAGATATTTCTGTAGAATATTTGAATCGAGAATTTGTTTTGTTTAAATTCGAAATTAAGAGAGTGGAAAATGTATTGACCTCACCTTCTACTTAAAAAATGACATGTAAAAGTGTTTGTGCCAACCTGTTTACAGAAATAAATATGATTTGATTTGATATTTCTCCTTAAATTCAGTGAACAACTACTCCTTTAAATCTAGTACACTGAACAATAAAGCTAGGACTTCGCTCCACATGTGTTACGAAATTTAACATACCTTCCACTGCCTCTTAGTTTTGAAAATAATACCTATATAGGGTGACTGGTAATTAGTGACCGATACTTAAACACGTGATTGAACTCATGAATACTAATAACTTTCCCAAAGAAACTTTTTTTATACTCTATACTTACTTATTAACTTTCAATTAATTCAATATCGTCAGTACTGCACAACGGGAGCGGCGGGTGGTGGTGGCGGGGGAGCGTGTGACGCTACTACTACTAGTAGATTTTGCCTTTCCCGAGGTCAGAATATCAGCTGATAGATCGTGCCGATTCGTGGCAACTGTGATAGATCAAAGGCGCGCGCGCGGGAATTTCAAAAAGTGTTTTTGTTGTTTTATTGTGTTTTAAGTTATTGTGTATATAAAAAAAAAGTTTCTTTGGGAAAGTTTATTGAAATCATGAATACAATCTCGTGTTTAAGTATCGGTGACTAATTACCAGTCACCCTATATAGCCTATGACACTCACAAATAATGAGGCTTTCTATTGGTAAAAGAATAATCAGAATCAGTTCAGGAGATCCAAAGATTACCCTCTACAACCTCACAAACTTTACCTCCTACAGTTCTAACTGAAGTTAGTGATTTTAAAATAATTACCTACTCGTAAAGACGAGTCGTACAGTCCGACTAGATGTATGAGCATCACAAAGCATTCTGCAATTAAAACTGAATCTAAAATAAATAAATATATAAATATAATATTCCACAACTGTTCACACAACGCCATTTAGTCCCAAGCTAAGCTTGAGAGCTTGTGTTATGGGTACTAAACAGCTGATAAACATACTTATATATTTCTAAATACATACCTACATATTATAGATAAATTACACCCAGACACAGAACAAATTATCGTGCACAACACACAAACAATTGTCCTGGGTGGGAATCGAACCCACAACCTCCGGCATAGCAGTCAGGGCCTGGGTCACTACTAGACTAACAGGTTAGTCAAATCCAACAGACAGATAATACTCATACATATAAATCCAAACCAATCAAGTAACATCTATCTCAGAAAAAGAAAACAAAAACAATTGCTTACAGTAGCAATTCCTAGACATTGTAAGCCAACAGAACTTGTCCGAATGCATTACGTAGACCACATTAAATATTGATGAAAATACTACAAGTTAATAACACTATTTCAGTGCAGGACCACTGTAATGTATAATGTAGAGGCGTCTGGTTTGCTCTCTGGAGGATCGTGTCGTGCGCACGTCTGGAGACAGTGGTCGCCAAACTTTGCAATGTTAGTACCGCACTTAATGGGACTTGAAAGTACCGCTTTTTTTTGGAATTTGTTGCAATCACTTCTCTCACTGATTAGGTACCTAACAGCACACGTGGCATGACCACCATAGAATCGACAAAGTGGCAGTTTGTAGATTTTTTTGCTGATTATTATCGAAGAAGTTATGCTTGAAATTTTAGACTCTTGTGTAGGCTTAAGAATCAACATTTTCTTCTCTTCTCTCTTGACATTAATTATCATGCTCAAAACGGAAGAAATACTCCTCCGATCTGTCACTTTGTTCACTGGGTTCCAGTATAATTTATCTTGCGGTGTTTGCATGGGCTCGCTTGTAATTATTTGCCGGGGAGTGCTATTATTCCCAAGGTACAATGAGTCACTAGTAAAAAAAATACCTCTGTGAGGTTAACCGTTCGAGAGGAGGACATAGTGTTAATAGGTCACCTGCCGTTGTTTTTCCTACTTTACTTTTATTTTATGATCCTTAGGGCCATAACATACTAGTGGATTGCGAACGTCCTCAAAGCGGAGCTGGCGCGTAATGAATTCGTTACGGACACACAACGAACACGCCGCGCATGCGCAGCGAATTCGTTGCGGATGAGCAACGGCATCACCGCAAACAGCAAAGTGGACGCCATTTTGTACTGCCTCGAACTAACGCCAGCCCGACAAACGAAAACGTAACGTATTGGCCACGTGTACTCGACGTCCTCGCTGCGCAGCCGCGGCGAGTTCGCGATGCAGTCGCTGTGCGTCCGCTCCGCCCCGCAGCCGCTTCCAAACCGCTAGTATAAGGCCCTTAATTACCGGAACTGTGTAAAATAAATAACAAAAAGGGCATTTTTACGACTCGGCAGAAATATATAGAACTTGTTAACGAGATATTTTATTATAAAGTCGTAAATTATTGCTAACTTTCTAAACTTGATCGCGAAACGCATTTCTAGCAATATAACCCGGGTTAGAAAGTTTATTTAGTTAGTGGAGACGTTAATGTTAAAATCATTTACTTACCGGTTAGCTGACTGTAATGGCAAAGAGGCCTATAAAAGTCATCAATAAGCAGTCAGTGTCTATGCTATTCACTCTGTGGTTGAGAAACGCTGGTGTATATTTGGTGCCAACCATCTTAAGCATAATTCCAACGTGTTTGCCGCCTCGCTAACACCTAATGCTATACACTTCAATTTAGAATTCTACTTATCGTAAGCATTATTAAAGAACATAACTTATCCTTAAATGGCTTGTAACTAAATTTACTCGTATTTATATCTTAAAGATAAGGAGGGTAACGATCGTTTCCATCTTCGTCTCGTAAACCTAAATACTACAGCTGCCTGTACTTACACCTGAAAAGATGTCGGCCTACTGGCAGCAACGTTGAAAAGATGGTAATAAACTACTGCGTAAAACGCGAATAAAACATACCAAATATTTGTCGCGATCCCGCGAATATATACCAGCAGCTGTTTGAAGTAACTTCGAGGATTTTAATGAAACAACAAATAAAGCAAAACCCGTACGCGACTGTGCGGGCTGAGTTTAATCAGAGGCAGTGCTCTCGAGACGAGGGCACAACTGTGCATCAGAGGAAATTGTTTGAAGTCGGCTTGAGGGCTCAGTGTTTGCCACGACAGCCACGACCGCCACTGTTCGATTCGAGTTGCGACGTCGACTCGTTAAACTAATTTATTAGGACACTAACAATGTCCCGACGATCACGATTCACAGCCGTGCTGGGACCAAATGACTAAGTCTTACTTCAGGTGATTGCGTAAGTTAACCTAAGTTATTAAATTTTCTCAGGATAATTAAAAAAAACAGCTTGTAATTAAGTTGTGTGTTATTAAAATAACTTTTTTTCGCGGCTGTAACGAATATGTACACCGAATTTTATTTATAACAATCAACAATAGAACTGTACACGTTTAAATATTGCGATTATTAGAAATAGTCATTTCTGTCTTGAAATCGACAACTTTTAATGAGAGAGATATACATATACTGCATATTAATGATTTCTATACTATCATATAAATCGTCAATATACTTCGGAATAAAATACGAATGACTTTTTATTATTATACAAGCTAATATTGAGCTTTAGGTATTAAAATAACGTAGACAATATTTTTTTGTTAAATTCAATTTGAATCATTACTGATACCTACATGCTAATGCTTTACTAACTGATACTGAAACTTCCATAATCCCAAAATCAGCACTTATACAGCCTTATAGCTTGTAAAGTAACACTAACCTAAGCGTTTTCCAATTACTGGATAATTACCATGTGCGCTGTAATGGCTGGAAATCTCAATGAAAGTCAAACGTAATGCCATTCGGAAATGGGAATTTACTTGATGGTGATAGGATGAACTTGAAAGTTGATATTGAAATACGAAGGTGAAGTTAGTATCTAACCATGGAAGTAGAAGTTCGCCGTCGTTAGGCACAGTTTTAAAAAGCCGTTAATAATCTTAAAACTTCGGTTATTGTAAGTTGATAGTTACTTGTTTATAAACAACGACCATACAGCCCAAAATCAAGTTTGATTTCCTGGCAGACATTAAATTGTTAAAAGAAAAAGTTTTTGTATTTGTTAAGGGACAATACAATACATAGTAAACCTTTTCCTTTTGTGCAAAAACCACACCTACTCCAAAGTGCCCCAGTCTATAAATTGTAGGCGCCATTTTTTGTTAGGAGCTTTATCGATATGTGTGTAATATTTTCACCAAATACGCGTTTATATTCGGAGCACGAGCACCGCATGTAGTTGGGCCATGGGCCCCGCTCGCCCTGACGGCTGGCAGCATCGCTGTCCTGCGGAGACCGCAGCGAGCGATGGCCGTCAGAGTCATCAGGGGCTATCGCACGATCTCCTACGAGGCGGCCGGAGTACTGGCCGGATCCCCGCCCTGGGACCTGGAGGCGAAAGTACTCGCGTCACTGTACCGGTGGCGCGAGGAAATGCAGGCGCGCGGCGAGCGACCGATGCAGCGACACATGGAGTTGCGTCGGTCGCAGCTGCGCGAGGTCCTGGTGGCGGCATGGCGGGACAGGCTTTCGAGCCCTACCGCCGGCCTCGTCACTATCGAGGCGGTCCGGCCGGTGCTCGAGCGCTGGCTCGGGAGGAGGCACGGCTCCCTGTCGTTTCGGGTGACGCAGGTGCTTTCCGGGCACGGTTGCTTCGGAAAGTACCTGTGTCGCATAAACAGGGAGCCGGACGCCCGGTGTCACCACTGCGTCGACTGTCGGGAGGACACGGCGCGGCATACGCTGGCAGAGTGTGCCGCTTGGGAGGAGCCGCGCCGTGCTCTTGTCTCTGGAGTAGGCAGTGACCTGTCGCTGCCGGCCGTGGTCGAGAGGATGGTCGGCAGCGTCGAGTCCTGGGACGCGGTGGTGTCCTTCTGCGAAACGGTCATCTCGCAGAAGGAGGCTGCGGAAAGGGAGAGGGAGATCACCTCCACTCACCCTGCCCGCAGCAGACGCACCGGGCGCAGGCGGAGGGCGGACAACGCCCTCTTCCAGCCCCCCTGAATGGGTCCAGGGCGACGGACGCGGGGATGTCCGCCGCCCCCACGTACATGGACCCGAGGTGGCGGCGCGTCGTGTTCACGCGCGCCCCTCTTAGACGTCGCGAGGGGAGTCTAACACCTCACTCCCCTCGCTGACTTGGCGAAGCCCGCGGGGCCGGCACCAGTCGGGGGTCGCGGAAGTATCTTCCGTTCCCGTGACCCCCGGCGCAGGTGTGAGAAGGAACACGGGGTGGTTTTTAGTCAGTAAGAGTCTGACAGACCCCTCCGCCTCCCCGGGCGGGGGACATCCATGAGGATTTTCCACCCCTAAAAAAAAAAAAAAAAAAAAAAAAAAAAATGGGCCCCGCTCGCGCGTATTGTCCGCGCGAGTTACTACCGACGCGCGACTCGACGTGTCGTTTGGGTGGTTGCCAAATCTACGTCGCGTGACAGACGCTACAAGTGTCAGACGTTCACTGCTGCCAGCCGACATTTCTTCCCGACAGATGCATAATTGGGACAGAAATGAGGACGCGATTAAAAGTTTAAAATCATTTTCCAGTGAATAAAACAGCAAGCATGTTTCTAAAGCTCGGGAAGCTTTCTGCGCATAAATCTTGCGACAAATCGCCATTATGATCGTACCGCTTCTTGTCCAAAAAGTCGACAAACTCTTTAAGAATTGTAACCGTGGTTAAAGAGGAGAAAAAATCGTTCCTATTCTTCGGCGTCTGCATATTATTATCTATAAAATGCACTGCAAAATTGCATCACTCGTCCCTCCGTCGCCCCTCGCCCTCTTATTGTCGCGACTTCGGAGGGAGATCTTTTCAATTCGCCCCCTTGGACTTGGTTGCGCTGTTCTTCTTGTTGATGCTGTGCTGTTATTCAATTCACCATAAATAATATTTTCTAATTTACATTTTTAATTTACTTTTTTATGATAACTGTGTTTAGTTAATAGACGTCATTTTATGTAAGAGCTTATAAAAATCTAATAAAGTAAGTACTTATAATCAATTTGAATAGTCATGTGTTCATGTTCAATGTTCATAAAAAATGATAATTATCATAATTAATTTGAGGACAGAGAGACGAGGCAATTTTCAATCGCTTGATACGTGAAAGTCATCGTTACCCGCGTCAAGCCATTGAACTTATGAATAAATCTTTTTCGGTAGGTAGTTAGGACATTAGAAGTTAGAGTAGAAACCATAACAATCTAGACATAAACTCAATCTGCTTGAACTCATTGTCTTTCAAGTGCGGTCTGTCATAATCGACTACTAAGTTGTTATTCGTAGAATGTCTAATCACTAAGTAGTTTATCTAGGTACAAGTGGCTTCTTTTACCTTTGTCTGACAAGTACTAAACACACAATGGGTTGGTGAAAGAATACTAGCGAGTGATACTTCGAATAGCTGAACACAAACTGTAACAACTGCACTACTTAACTGTCCGAGATCCCGAGTTTAAACTCCGGGTCGGGCCAAGCGTTATTTATTGGGTTAATATCCATTGACTTTCGCTAGATAAAACTCTTGTTTATTTATTCTTCATACTGTTGAGGCAAGTTAAACATTTAACATTGGAATTTCCTATGAGTACTCAAAACTTACAAGACAGTTACACCTTTTATTTTCTTCGAACAAAAAGATCTTGTTTATCGTTATCTATGGCAACACCGGGGTAATACACTCATGCGATGTATCCGAACAATATTGAGCTGTGTCTGGCGCGTCACATATCATGTCAACTGACGTACTCCTGGGAATATAAACACTGACCTGTTTGTGTTCTCAGTAACATCACACACCTACGATATTGTTCTCACGCATACCAAACATGTTTCCTAATTGCTACTCAAATTAGTATTTCATCGAATTCAATTTACTTTCCTACTAACAGTTGCTCAACAACTTGACAGGCTTGCCATGCACTGTGATACTATAGAACTATGGTAAGTACTTAGTTATAGTTACGATCATAGTTTCGGATAGTGATGCGTGGGATGTTTTATCTCTTGGGATAGGTCATTGACTGAGCGTCAGAGTGAGGCAGTTGAACGTCGTATTATGATAAACATCAATGCAATGAAAGGGAAACTCAGTAGGCGTTTATGAACTAATTAATTGTTGTTCTAGTTTATCAAAATCTTGCGCGATTTCGTTCAACCCCACTTCAGGGAGGGCTGACAAAAACACTTTCTATGTGCGGGCTTCGAACTCCAAGTAGTATTTCCATCATCAAATGATCATTTGTGATCCTCATCTTCTACTGTATATCAATACAGGAGAAGGTCAGATCACATGATCGGATTTACAGAAGAATGACTGAAACAGTTTGCCAGTTTTGTTTTTTAGTCTTCCCGTCCAATCAGACGGGATAAATTAGGAGTTTCATGGTGAATAGGCTCTTAATAAACTAGTGCGCTTCACCATCAACGATTCCATTAGGTTCCATCAGGTGTGATCATAGTCAAGCACTATAGTTTATATCTATACTTTTACTCTAATATTAAGTAGGTACCTACTTACCTTTAAAGAGAAAAGATTTGTATTTTAGATGTAACGAAACAAAACTTAAAGACTTCTCCGATTTATAAAATTCTTTCACCGTTGTGAAGCTTATCTATCTCCGGATGACTTAGATTATTATTCCCACGGAAACGGAAACCACGCGTATGAATCCGCGTGACGTCCACTACTTAGTCATTTAAAAAAAAGAAGATGAACATTTTTGCCTGGTAAAAGTAGGCTATATTCTACTTGAAGAACATACGTTAGCATTTTGAATATCTACACTACACTAGCTACTGTCATTATCCATTGCGATAATCTTATTGTATTTCGAAAGGATGTTGCGGAAACCACTTATGTGTCGACAATAAACGCTTCTCGGGGTTATCCATCTCAATCTGTGCGACAGATCGCAATCTACTCTATTTCTTGAACACTTATGTAGATAAGAGATGATACCTACTAAAGTTTTTAGCACCGTTTCTATTTGCTAAGAAAAAACCGACGAAAACAGCTAGGGGAGTCGGATTCGGGCACCGCAGGTTTCGAGCCTTGGCGGGATACATACCTACTTGTCAGTATCAGTCATCGTTTTATTTCTTCCGTAATATTTAACGTAAACAAACATGATCATTTGGTAATAAATACCCTTTCCTATTTGACTTGCTAACCCGCTTAGAATTTCAGATCCTATTGCAATAAATACCAACATTTTTAGAATATTGTTTTATTTGCTGTGTAGGTACTTTAGAGGACAAGATTTTTTTTATGAATTTCTCAATTTAGAAGTTTAAATGTACCTGTAGTAGATACAGACGCCAGCACATCAAGCTACCCCAATAATAATACTCTATTATAATAAAGTTGAAAAACAATCAAAGAAATTTGACACATCGGGGTAGCTTGATCCTGTGCTGGCCAGATGTACCTACTTGTATATAAGTAATACTAGGTAAAGTATAAAGGTGATAAGCAGCTATGACAGACAGATATATAGAGGAAGTAACACTATATTGTTTTACCATAACGGTATGAAACCCTAAAAATGAGCCTTTTATATGAATAAGAACGTACCTTATACTATATTCTACCTCTAAAATGGCGTCTCAATTTTTACATGCTCGTAAAAATCTTGGCAGCTATGAAGAGAAACTTTTCCTTAGGAACGTGTTCCCATATTTGTAGGAGACGACGCCATACTTTTCCTGTAGTATGTTCAACTTTAACGTTTGCTACAGTACACAATTTTAGGAATGATTCATGCTTGAGATTGTGATACGTTACACTAAGCTAACTAGCAAATATGTCAACCGCAAATGAAGCCCATAGTGAGTATTCTCAGTAATGACATTGATCTGAAACTTAAATATAATGCAATCCTGATGAGAAGGCACGAGCATTGATAATTACGCTTGCTCACAGCGGATTGGCGATTTCAGACTTATATTAACTATATAAGTCTTAGGTATAGGTTTACTCACGGTGTTTTCACCGATGTCTAAGATTAAATATTATAGAGGTAAGTTTGTGAGTTTTTGACTATCATATAATACCTTCTAGGAATTTATCTTTAATATGGATGTATTTAGAAATATATATATAATTATGTTTATCAGTTGTCTAATGCTCAATATGCTCATAGCACATGCTCTGCTTAGGTTGGGACTAGATGTCGTTGTGTGAAAGTTGTGGAATATTTATTATTATTTTATTTCATAACTGCATTATTTGAGGAAAGGTTCAGCTTTGACCAAAGCATTATCCTTATAAACATTACTTCACAAACAGTACCTACGCACTGATTTAGCAGGTTTAGGTAGTCACGACGCGACTTCTAAAACTTTCGTTATTAATAAGGAAAATCCATAAACATTTTAGAATTTAATTCAATAGGGAATATGCATGTAATTTAAATATGGTTCGAATATATTTTTTCCGAATCTTTAATAGCAGAAAATATGAACTAAATCATTGTTTTACTTGTTAATAGCGTCATAATTATTTAAAATTAAAAATAAAAGTGCGAATTAAGCGCGGGAAATACAAATTTGTGAAACGCATCACCATTGGTTATAACGAAAATTGACGTCAAATACTACGACAACAACTCAACGTCTACGAAACTTCAATGTGTAAGTATGACAATAAGTATTGGAATGGACTTTTTATTGGAAAACATAATTATTGCCGTGTGTGTTGTGAACTAATTTAATGTTCAAGTGTAATTTTAGCTTCATAGTGAGGTTATTTAACATTTAAGAAAAATGACTGAAAGTGGTTTTGTAAAAGCACAATCTGACAATGTTTATTGCATTCGGGTACAAGCAATACCGGTAAACTGGTCTTTGAGCTTGTTTCATGTTGAAATGGTTAGAAGAACGAAAACACCCTAAGTAATAGTAATAGGATCATAGTAAATGACGTAATCGAAATGGCGCGCGAAAATGGCGGCGTTTAAACCGCTCAAATTTATTCTGTATTTTAAATATTTTTTTAAGCTTCATTACTGCATTTTTAAATATGTTTATATTTTTTTTCTATATTAAAACGTTGTAAACAGTGAATTAAAATTATAAAAAAAATACATGCATATACCCTATTATAATAATTTTATTATATTAACAGTTATTAACTAATAAATAAGTGAAAATTTATTAGAAGTAAAGGTTCTGTGAATAATACTACACGTTTGTACTTGTGGAAGAACTATATTTAAATTCGCGCTAACGATGTGTTACCGGCCAAAGTATAAGGTTCAGTGATTTTTTTGTTTTAAATATAGTTCTTCCACAAGTACAAACGTGTAGTATTATTCATTGATCCGGCTCGAAGGACCACAATGAATAATACTACACGTTTGTACTTGTGGAAGAACTATATTTAAAACAAAAAAATCACTGAACCTTATACTTTGGCCGGTAACACATCGTTAGCGCGAATTTAAATCGACCAACGCCATCTATTGAGTTGCGAGGTACTACTCTTACGAATAATGCTTAAACATTCTGAATATGGACAGTAAGATGTGTCATAGAACAACTGGTCACAGTTAATTAAAGTGGTATTATTATATGATTTCAGTAGCCATACTGCTGATATAACCTTACAAACTATTAGCAGCTTTTGTTACTATTACTGCCTCATTGGTCTAGCGGTTGCAAGCGCTACTGCTCAGCAAGAGTTCCCGGGTTTGATCTCTGGTGGGGCAAAGCGTACGAGTTTTTTCCGTCTGATTTCTCAGTGTGCGTCGGAAGTCTTAGATTTCTGTCCGATTAATGGCAATAGGCTTGCCCTATACTACACGGGATTTAAAACTAACTATCGAAATATGCCTAGGTAACACTGCCTTACCCTTCGGGGATTACAGGCGTGATGCTATGATATTATATGGATAAACTAACAATTGTGTTATAATGCTTAGTACTAATACTTAATATTAACTACATTAACACTTAGTTAATCACGCAACCTGCACCATTATCCACCACCATAGTACACCACACACTGCCTACTCATCTTTTTTCCTCCACTATCAAGTCCATCCAAAGGTTGTCTGTAAGAGATCGCTTTTAGCGATAAGGCCGCCCATTGTATCACCGCTTGTAGCCCTTAAAATTATTATTTGTAAGTATTATTGGTGTACAATAAAGAGTATTCTATTCTATTCTATTCCATTATCCACTAAATAATTAAGAATTAAACAATAGGAAATACAAAACTTAGCAGACGTTATCTTATAAACTAATGAACTAAATATAGTCACTAGTCAGGGGTACAAATATCCATAGGAACGCTATAATGTTGCCGATCGAATTTACAATAGGCAAAAATATAAAATGTCATTTTCCTAAACAAATTAAAAAAATGGACGCCTGGCTACCGTTTTACCGCCTTCGATTAAAACTAATCACACGGTGTTTCAAGTCTATTTTAATTTAAGTTAGTTAATTAGCCGCTTCATTATCCCCATACTTATGATTGCCATTTTATACTCATTGTTGAAGAACACGGCCACTACTTACTAGTTGTACTTGGCGTCTCATTACCACTGGTCTTCAAACAGTCAGGAAAAACATCGTGAGGAAACCTGCATGTCCTAGAAAAAAAATCGAAGACATGTCACATCTACCAACCAGCACTGGGCCTGCGTGGTAGATGATGGCCCACACCTTCAAAGATAAGGAAAAGGAAAGAGGAATGAGAGTGTCGGAGTCGGTGTTTCCTGATAGCTTCAACCAATCATCGCTTGTCGTCAGGTCAGATAGTGATCAAACGCGAGCCTATCAAGAATGTAATACCGCATCTCAATCGCTTCAACCGTTTAAGCGCTACGGTGCCACAGGCAGACAGACAGACACACACACACATAGCGGTCAAACTTATAACACCCCTCTTTTTGCGTCGTGGGTTAAAAATAAGAGGAAGCCCGTGATCTGTGTCCTGAGTGCGAACGTTATAGGCTGAAGAATGAAATTTACCCTAAAATGATAAATTGTACCTATTATATTCTTAGAACATTGAGAGTTTTTTTTTTATTTTAAGGTTTTTTTTTTGGTTAAGTAGCTTATTTTAATATCTACTTATGAAAACGCCAAGCGACAGATGATCCCTTTTTGAGAATTATTCGCGCACGAAGGAATGGGAGATTTAGCTTTGTTAATGTTTATACAAGAGAAGAAGTGCAAAATGCTGCGGTGAGTTTCCGACCGCTGAGCGTCCACAAGTATTAATTATTAAATAATATAATGTAGCACAGGAATTAATGAATCTTACAATACTTAATAAATTAACAAAGATGCTTAAATACTATTACAAGTATGCATATTTTTTTGCAAGGTTCGCGCATGCGTGCTAACCCTTCGCGTACTACGGGAGTGCGACCTTCGTAGGTCGCCGCCCCGAGCCCCGCCATTCAGTCCCCTGCCGGTTCTCATTGATTTTCGACCCACTATCATATGGCGAGGTCTACTAGAGCGCGAGGACCATCCATTCGGTTGATTTGGCAATATTAGTCGCACGTGTCGGTTGCATAGCACATCGACGACGAATATTCGGGAAGGGAGCGATGGCCAACAAATCCTCATCCTGCTACGAATGTAGGATTAACTATATCCTATAGGTAAGTCCGCAGCAAACTGCTAAAATCTATTAAAAGAAAATAAACCTTATTTATTTTTTATAGTTCTGACGAAGTGACCTTTACAAAGAAAATATTCATAGAAGATTTGTGATTCATTCAAATATATTAGTTCAGAACTAATTGCATTAAAATTAGCAGAACTTGGTTTATTCCAACACAGTGATTGAATGGTTGCTCGTAAACAACAACAACATCTTTATTTGGCGAGTATGTTGTCATTGTACAGTTGACGAGTGGTTTTATAACGCGATATTTATTGAATTGTTATATTACAATAATATAACTGGCCAATTGATTTCGCTGGAAATGTGACCGCATAGTGAAACTTTTGTTTTTGACACTTTGCATTACATAAATATATTTTTGTTAACACCTGATAACTGTTAATATGTCAAGTAAAGTAATAAGGAAACCTCAATAAGAAATAAATATACTTAACTATAGATATTCTGAAAATTTTGTAAAATCCTATATGTATTCACGAACTTGATTTTATCGAGTTAGAAGTTACTTAAATTAATTTAAGAAATAAAAACGATCATTCTTAAAATCTTAATGGAACCCACGAAATAGCAGCCAATCTTTGAAGTTCTAAAAGATTTTTGATTTATTTAGTGAAGATAGACGAACCAATAATTAAAATATGGTCATCCATTAGAGTTTAATGGATTTCGAATTTCGAATTTCGGGCTAAAAATGGGCTCGATGATGGGCAGTATACCTACCTTTGTGAAAATGCATATTCAACAATGAAGTTTATAAAATAGAAATACAGGTTTTCACTGACAGATACTTCACTTAAACATGCACTGCATCTAGCTACTACTAATATTGAGGTTGATGTTGACAGAATTGTAAAACACAAATTAATGAAAAAGTAGATAATAAAATAATGATACCTATTATAATTATACCTACCTGTATTTTAGTATTATAAATATTTTGCGCCCCCCAATGTATTTAAGTAGTCATTTTTATTGGCCCTGGGTCCCATCTAGTTTGGACAGCCCTGCATTAGACTATACAGCTAGACTTAAATTACCGTTAAAACAGTAAAAAAAATAGCTAAATTACATTCCCGTTATTAGTTTAGACGGTAAAAGTTAAGGAAAAACAATATTCACAAGAAGTAAATTGATTGGCATAGGATCCAGGTATTTATAAGGTCAAGCCAATGACCTCATCGACCTCGCTGGCACACTCGGCACTCACGGGTTACGGGCGTTACCTACAATACCTAACCAACGATAGGCAGGCGCCCGCGCACAATACCGTACAAGAAATTCTGCGAAACCACGCGTCGTGATTCACGGACATCCGATTCACGAACATCCGTTCCTCAGCATCTTTGTCTTATAATCAGTCAAGGGGTCTGGTAAAAGGCATAGAGGAAGTAATACATTTCAAATATTTTTTACCTATTTAATAAATAATAATAATAATTTATTTATACAGGGTGTAACGGAAAGGGTATATATATACAAACAGGGTGAATAGAGTATCTAATGACGAGTCTTTCCTCAAAATTTCAGCTCCCAACTAATAACTTTGAAACTTCACGATATTATTTAATATCGACACTTTATTTAATGCAAAATCATAACAAACGTGTCACCGCACTATGAGGATCATAATCCTGTCCAGCAAGGTTCAAGTATATCTATCTCGGGTTCTGCGCGCCTAGTACAGACCTATCGGGCTCTGCCTAACCGACGAAGGCGCGACGGCGCGGGCGGGCTCAACTTTACAATTATGTATGTATATGTATAAAAACGTTGCCATGTCGTTTCTTATCACCAAGAGAATCCGTGCCCTTCGTATGTATATACCCTTTCCGTTACACCCTGTATATGTAACAGACATCAGAGGTCCTCGGATTAGTTACAGAAATACTTATAAACTATGTTAGTAAACGAGGTATTCCTAACCACACATAAAATCTAACAATAAAATCTTAAAATGATTCATGCCTCACCAGTAGGTACTCGCTTAAAATATAATTCTGTTCCGTTGACATAAGTTTCATAGAGCACTTAAAAGTTAGAAGCTTTCGCTAGCTTAAAGGAGATAAAAAATGTCTTGGGCTTCTACTAAGTACATAGTAAATAGTACTTACGTTGTAAAAACGACTGATTACAATATGATAGACATGATAGAGATGACGACGCTGCAATATTAAAATTATTATGAATGCAGTATTTTACCGATATATGGTGACTGGTAATTAGTGACCGATGCTTAAACACGTGATTGTATGTATGATTATAATAAACTTTCCCAAAGAAACTTTTTTTTTATAGACAAAACCTTAAATATCACAATTAAATAACAAAAACGCCTGTGTTTGATCACAGTAGGCACGAATTGGCGAGATTTATCAGCTGATAGTGTGACCTCGGGAAGGGTGCAAATCTAGGAGTACTTAGTAGTAGCGTCACACGCTCCAACCCCCCCCCCCCCCCCACCGCTCCCGTTGTGCAGTACTGTCGGAATTGAATTAATTGAAAGCAAATGAGTTTATCACAAAGTTTCTTTGGGAAAGTTCAGTATTCATGAGTACAATCACGTGTTTAAGTATCGGTCACTAATTACCAGTCACCCTATAGGTACATATAATAGAATTCCCTCAAAATACTTTTGAAGTTTGAGTTTGAGAATTGTTTTGCAGTACAGATACCTCAGGCAGATACAGCGGTTAGGTAGAAACAATTTCAAGTGTAGGACGTCCTCTGGCTAGGTGGGATGATGACCTGCGACTGCTGGCAGATAATGGACGCGGAAAGCTGAAGACAGTGCGCTGTGGCGTTTATTAGGGGAGGCCTATGTCCAGCTGTGGACTCCTTTGGGCTGATGATGATGATGATTTATGAATGTCACTGAATCTCTAAAATATGAAAATGTCACATGTAGGTAAAACTGTCATATTTAAGTTCGGTAGGTTATCCTTTAGTGAGTCATTCTAATTCACTTCATACACTGATAGAGTTCCCCCATTTAACTTAAGGATGGTTTAATGTTATTAGCAAAAACTGATAAATTTTACAGTTTCCTCAAGTACGTTACTTAATTAATTATAAATATGATACTAACTTCTCTGGCAAACTTCGTTTCGCCTTAGAATAAAGTTATTAGTTTTATTTGCTTAAGTACAGCCTATTCTCAGATCAGACCTACTGGATATACATACAAAATTGCATATAAATCGGTCAAGCCATTTCGGAGAAGTTTTGTAACACGAGAATTTTAAAAATTAGAAGATTGAGGTTCTACTCAATTGTCAAACTGATTTCAATCGTATAATTCAGTAAAAGTAACAATACCTATACCACTGTTTGTATTGTAAATATTAATGGCCAAAGGCAGTAACATTATGTACTATGAATTTATTACTAGTATGTCTAGCCAGTTTTATCAATGCTTAATTGTAACTTTGTAACGCTTGTAAATTGCTGTCGAACATTGTTACATAAACAAACTAAAGCGTAGAACACATGCAACTGCATTTGTTTATTATAACGATAGAAAAGTGATCTAAGTGCGGAAAAATACATTGACTCCAACCAAAAATACCCATTTACAGTTTACACAAATCGTATATCTTCCCGCCTAGTGCACTATACGCATTTGTCATTGTTTTTAAGTCCGAAATCATAATATTTCCGTAACATAATTATTTTAATGACGCATTATGAATTAAGAGCTCTAAATGTGAAGATGTCATTTGGTACAGTTTTGAGGTTCAATGCATTCGACTTGTACGCAAGTATGACGTAGCCGCCTGACTCAGACGCATGTAGGACCGGTTCTAATAAATTAAATACAAATACATTTATATTTAACTTGTTTTCAATGGCCATTATTTCGATCATTACGTCTGGACTCATCGGAGCGAGTACATGTGCAATTGGTTCAATTACGATTACGTTCTTGGAACTCAAGCGTTTGTTGTACTGAACTGATTTGAATTGTTTGTTAAGTGAAGTGTTTTGAATTAAACAATCAAGATGTGCAAATGCAGGAGATACATTGAAGTTAGAAAAATTACAGCCATTTGGACTAATCCGGTAAATGATGATGGTTTTTTAACACTTTTTTTTTTGATAATAATTGTGTGAGTGGAAATCGGTTTTCATGATAATGTAGTCCCTGTGATAAGAAGAAATGGAAATGATATAATGATAAATTCAATATTACTCAATAATAATAATTCAATATACTCCTTTATTTCAATCAACAGTTGGATCATACAATAGCATTAGGAATTATAAAAAAAAATATGAGAAAAATAAAATGAAAAAACACAACACACAATAAATTTCATTATTGATTAAAAATTTAATGTTGTGTAGGATCCGCGTGAATATCATACTTTTCTCTTTAAACTTCGACATTCTTTCGAACCCTTCGTAGTTTTGAAAATAAAATATGGCCTATGTTCCTCCGTGATAATATTGCATTCTAATAGCGGAATAATTTTAGAAATCAGTTGAGCAGTTTTTGAGTTAAATCCCTACCAACAAACAAATACGTCTTTTCTCTTTATAACATTAGTATGTAGGTAGCTGAAATTAGAAGTAAATGTATTACTCTACTTAGTTAACATAACAAAAAGTTCGCCGACTCATTGTCAGCTCCCCTCTTATCGGTTGCATAAATGATTGCGTTTCGGAAACGGACATGGCCTGCCCTAACACGCATCGCCCACAATCTCTCGTTGCACAATACGATCCGTCATTATCGACTGATTTAGGACGCGCCTGTTTTGCTGCAGCTGCGCAGGCGCAACATATGCGCCCAAACGCAACGTGGGCGGGAAAATTATGGGGACTGGGTGCTGCTGTTTTGGCTAAATGTCTAATGTATGATTGATTGACCATAGTTTGCAATATGACAATAAATGGGTTCCGTTTTGTAGGAACTTCGTAATTTGACACACGCCCTTGATGTAGGGCTAATTGTGTTGTTGTAAAGCTAAGCTAAAGTCCATTCGTTGGAGATGATTCAGTGAATGTCGAGAAATTATAGGTACCTTTAATTAGTCATGTTTCTTTATTGTATGATCTTTCAGTTTTTTTTAGTGGCGTAGGTAATTTGCAACTTTACCAGGTTGGGTAGACAGCGTCCTGAGTAGGTAAGTATTGCAGCATGTAGGGAAAATAATAAAATTAATATTATAAATAAAACCACTTCTAATGTTCCTTTCATTGTGGTTTTACAAATATACTAGTCCAAACACTTTTATAGTACTAGGTCTGTATATTTCAGGTAACAATTGCGGTTTTTTAAACCACTGTATTATTTCTAGATTTACCTTAGCTACAATTATTAAATTTTTAAAATAAATGTTAGTAGGTAAGTTAAATCCAGAAGTTTACCAAGTACAGTAAATCTTTTTAATCTTAACTACACAACCGGATTAGGGAAAATGTTTATTCTTTGGGCACTTTATAAAAATTAAATAGAAAGTTATAATTTGTAAGCTTACTCAGAAAATGCGGGATAAAGTTGAGGAGATAAAGCTTATTAACTCTTGATCCTTGTAATATTTCTTAGCTAAAGTCGTTAGAAAGCCAGTTAGCAAGTCAAGAAGACATTATAATGGTGGAAGGTAGATCTTCCTTTATTTTAATTTTACTTATCATTTTCCGCCGTAGCCTACTTTGAGAGTCATCATTATCAGTTTTAGCCAGCATGTTTTTTCATGAACCTGTTGGAGTAGTATTGTTGTGATCCTGAAGTACCTACCCCTAAAGACCATAGCATTCTAAAGAGGATAGCAGGGAGGTCGATTCTTCTTTCAGTTATAATGTTGTTCGTAGATGTACCTATTTCAAACAGCATCCTTGTCATTAAATAGATTATAAGTTTATTAATATTGGCGTAAGTTTTCTTCTTTTTAACTAATCCATATGGATGTTGCTTTACCGAATTTTAGTTTTTTGCTAGGTGACAAGGTGACAACGACATCATCAAATTTTTTTAGTAATTATTGATTCTCTTTATCATGTCTGGGGGTCTCTTGCTACTTAGTTTTGAATGTTTTATTTACATTTATAAGTATATTTAGAACTATTGCCACGTCGTATGGCAATGTTTATATTCTTTGACCATGGTAAAAGCAAGCCTTTAGGTCACACGAAGTGTCAACTAAGCGTCTCGGCAGATTTTTAAACAAGTTATGAGCATCCAGACCCCACGACCTCTCTTGCTTGCTTCCTATATAGCCACGAAAAAACTAGTAGTTACCTACAACGAAGGTTTTCTTGTTGCAGTGCATGGCGCGTGCGTTGTACGACAACATTGCGGAGTCGCCGGACGAGCTGGCGTTCCGTCGCGGTGACCTGCTGACCGTGCTGGAGCAGAACACCGGTGGCAGCGAAGGCTGGTGGCTGTGCTCACTAAGAGGAAGACAGGTGACTACCCAATCCAGTAACCAGCTGGTTCACGGAAGTGTTAACTTAGGGTCGATCTTTCAAAAGCCTCTAGACGAAATCTGGTAAATTGGAAGAACAAAAGCACTCCTACAATATTATTCGGTTAAAATCACCTCGTGAGTGTATGAAATGTAAGTGAAGCGAAGGCGAATTGAGTTGTCATTCATTCCATACTAATGCTGGGCATTAATAGTTCACTTCACTTAACTTTACACGGGTGACTTTTACAAGATCGATCGGCAGATTGGTTTAGCCAGGGAGAAACTTAGTCAGAAGCGTGATACTCTAGTTGCTGATGTTAACTGTGAATAATTGGTTAGTAAATAGGTTTTAAAAAACCATGCACTTAACAAAAAGACGAACGACGTAGGTATGAACTGAAATTGCCCGCTCTGACATAACTAAGGAATTAGTATGTGCAAGCGACAATAGGCAAGTCACGCTTCTTTCTAGCGGAGTTTACCTACAATTGGAGGGCACTTAGAATAAGTGTGACAAGTTCAAGTAAACGATGCATCTCATTATTTTCTGCTGTGATACACCTTATGGTTTATTGATAAGTAATATACCAACTACCGCCTCACCATTATTTCCCATGTCCATTCATAAACTCGTACGATATAATAACACGAGTATTGTGCTATTATTTCCTGTAGCTACATTATCTTAATAATGACGCATCTCACGTCTACATTTGCCTACGACAGCGTCACGGTCAAAGGTGATAAAAATAATACTGATTTGTAAAGTTCATACACTCGGTAAAATCGCGTAAATTTCAAGGAAAAACTTCCTTCCTCAGCTGGATGTTTGTGTACGTGATGTTTATGTAGGTACACTTCTTATGGTGGCTGTAAACATCACGTAAACACAAAAGGGGATAACCGACGCTATGATAATACTGTTATTGTTTGCATCTGAAACTTGTTGTTTAACATTACTTTGACTGGTTTTACTATACTGGTTAGACACTGGCAGAACAGTCGATATCAGCTTTGATTGCCAAATCAATCATTTTTGAAAACACAATCTGATTTCTTGACTCCGTCTATCTCTACCCTTTATGATTCCGTCACTTTAAAAGATTTCATTTTTTTTTTTTTCTAGGGAATATGTCCCGGCAACAGATTGAGGATAGTAGCTGGCGTCTTCGACGCAAGCGGCGCAATGCAGCGGCGGAGAGCGCGAGCGCCGACACCGGTCGCTCACCAACCAATGCCCATGCAACAGTCACCTGCTTTTACAAAAGTAAGCTCTCGTTCACTGCGCCCTTTTAAATTTAGACTCATTCATTGGTGTCAAGATCTACTGGAATTTCATCCGTATAAATGACGAGCTTATCTAATTCTGTACACCATCTGTAGGTACTGATGTGCATGTAGTACTTGTACTTTCTTGCAAATTGACCTGCTCTGACACGCAATTATTGAACTTTGGTATTTTTATTACTCAACAGATCGAAGAGTGCTCACACTACGACGTGCCTCGCGCACCGATGCCTGTGCAACGCATCGGCATGTACGACTGTCCTCGACCGTTGGTCGACTGGTATGACGCACCGCGCGCTCCGCGGCCGGCCAGTGCTGACTCTGCGTGTAGTGGCACTGGGTCCCTAGCCTCGGCAACTTCAAGCGCTTCGGCAAACTCCGGCAGTTCGGTTCATTCGGCTGCTTCCGCCTCCAGCACGTACGATGTGCCAAGATCACGCGCGCTGCCCTTGCCCTGTGATGCAGCGCTTGAAGCGCTCGATAGATTACAGGTTGGTAAAGTCTGATGCAGCTTAATAAGACAGACATTAGGTATTTTTGGATTGGATGAAACGCTGTCCACTTAATTTCTTGCCAATAATCTTTATAAATACACCAGTACAACAGTTCCTAGTCAGCTAAAAAAAATTACCAAAAGTTTAACGTTACCCACCTGTGTTTGGTACAGGAGGAGGCATCAGCCGCGGTGTCCCGACTGCTCTCGTACGTGTCGCCTGGCTGGCGGCGGCGCGGGGCGCTTCGGGCGCGCGTTCTGGACGTGCGTGTAGCGGGCGCGCGCCTTCGGGCAGCTTTGCACGACCTTGCCGTCTTCGCCGACGCAACGCTTGCCAATGCGCATGATGCTCAAGATAAAGGTAAGAAGAACCTTTCGGATAGATCTACATCATATGCACAGTATCAACTTCTTTAACCTGGCGAAAGAAGTGCAATGGAGTTTTGTATTACTACAACAACCGGTACTTTATCACGCATAGGTACCTAAAGCGGATATGCGCGACCATAACCTAACGTCCATCGATCTTGATGTTGACTTTGATGAAATCGTTGCAGGGCAGGTCCCTATACAATCATATGTTAGGTACCTACCCATCTAAGGTAACTCATATTTAGGTACCTAAAAGAACACTCAAAACGACGATGACTATAGTGGCGTGCGTGAGTAATAGGTACCTACCCAAACCAAGGTGATAAATGGAGTTATTTAGAAACTCAAAATGCATAAAACGGCACTTCTGATTCAACCTACGTTTTTTTATGTCAAATCGTCTATTTTATACGCGTTACGTATTTTTTCCAGGTATCGCAGTAAAGCTACGTCCTCTAGTGAAGGCGTTGAAAGACGCCGAGCGCATAACGCACGAGGCGACCAGCGCGCTGGATGCCGGGGACTGGGCGCCCGAGCGACTGGAGCGAGATCGGGAACCCACCGACGGGACCGAAGACGCGCTCGACCAGCTCGTGTCGTGTGCGCGCTCCCTTACCGAAGATGTGCGGAGAGCTGCCTCCTTCATCAACGGAAATGCATCGCTGTTGTTTAGGTAAAAGACTATTTAAGCTGGTCAAGAGTAGACAGAATATTGAGCATATAGAGGGTAGAAATTCCTTCTTTTCTTTTTAATTATTCATGTAACGAGTGTAAATCTTTTCAGGCGGTCACCTGCAGTACCAGTGCCAGAACACGAGTGGACAGAGGAGTATGATTACGTAAGACTGGAGTCCCGCACGGCGGTGGGACGGCGCAACGCAGAGATTAGGGCTGCGCTGCCGGATAAACTTAGGGCTTCCTTCGACGCTCTCGTTAGAGACGCCGATCATGCAGGCGAGGTAAGCATCACAAAACTATTTATAATATTAAAATTACCTACGCTTAATGACCTCCAGTAGTACCTATGAAGTGCCTGAATAATATAATAATAAATACCTAAGACCCTGTTTTTGAGCATTCCTTGAAAATGTTTTAACTCAATGCGAAATATGACTGTTTAGATTTCTCTGGTATTGCAATGTGACTATTTTGCTAAATCTTCCTGTCATTTGTCCAGGTGAGCGCTGTAGCAGCGGCGACCCGTATGCCAGCTGACGACCGTCAGCTTGCCGCGTTCTACGCCGCGCAGGCAGCCACATACGGCGCGCACCTCGCCACGGCAGTAGAGGCCTTCCTCCGCACCATCGAGATGGGCCAACCGCCTGATGTCTTCCTCGCACACGGCAAGTTCGTCGTGCTCAGCGCGCATCGGATCGTGCACGTCGGCGACACAGTACACAGGTAATAATCTATGTTTTTTGAAACCTACCTACCTACTGTTTCATAAGCTAGTTTAGAATAAATTGTAAAAGACTTAAATACTTAGGTATGGAGTTCATTGCCCATTCTTCTCCGAAACTACCATTTGAGTCAACGGAAATGATTGTTATACTTTATTCAACTTGTATAGGTAATAACTAATGCACCTTTGAACGTCTTACCGACTAACCAGTCGGTAAGACGTTCAAAGGTGCATTTTAATGGATTAATTGAAATAAATTATTTGACTTTCGCCATAAGTGAAGAAACATAATGTTCATTTTCCGTTTGTCCATAGGAGTGCCCGCCATGCTGGACTAAAGACCCAAGCGCTGAGATGTTCCGACGCACTATCGGATGCGCTGGCAGCGACCGTGGCCAAGACTAAGGCAGCAGCTACGCAGTTCCCGTGCGCCGGCGCCGTGGCCGCCATGGCGGACGCGGCGCGCACTCTCGCGTCTCGCGCGGCCGAGCTGCGCCGCGTGCTGGTGCGCGCCGCCGACCCGCCCGCGCCGCCCGACTCGCCGCACACGCCCACCACGCCCGTGCCGCCCTCCGCCGGCACCACGCCGCTCACGCCCCTCACCCCGCTCACACCCCTTGCCGCGCCTGCCTCGTCGCGCGCCACGCTACAGATATAAACTGTACGGACGAACGCGAAGATCGTTCGTGTGGCTCGATGCCGACCAAACGCCAAGCCCGCACCGGCGGGCAGTGGAGAAAATCCTCGGGCTGGAAGGTGTTCCGCTTCGCAGTCCCGGTCCCCGCACCCCTGGCGAGGTGATGAGTAGACCTTTGTACGCCGGTCGTGGCTCTGTTCTCACCTCGCCTTCGGGCGTTTGTTTAGATGCGCTAGGCCCGGCGTCCGCTTTGTCGTGAAGCAAGTTCGGGCCGAGTGGACGCCCATGTGGCACCCCTATGAGTGTAGCATTACCAAAGAAGCCGAGATAGGCCGAACGATGCCTATCGACGTAGACTGCCGGTACGATGAAGAGTAAAAAGTTTCTATTTAAATGTTAGTATTTATACGTTTACGATAAATCGAAGGCTGCTACTAGAACTTTTATTTGAGAAGCGTTATGCCGCAAACTAGCAGGGCGAGTTTAAAGTTGCTGGATGCTCATTTTGCCGTAGTGAGTTGAGTTGTCCGTCCAGTTTTATACAATTTTGCATCAATACCGTATTCGTAGAACGAGTTAGTGAATTGTAACGAGTTACGTGTGGCATTGATTTTGTCGAGATGTATTCAGACGTTTTAATTTTAATGACTCTTATGTGGTGTTTTTTACTTTACCAAACTCGTGAAAATGAGAGGATGCACGCAAAATCAAGTGAGGACTAATCGTATGTGTTCATACGTATATGCCTGTGCTAAAGAAACGCTGTTGCGATGTGTCATCGCTTTCTTGCTACTTCGTGAAGCATTTCACGCAAGCAGTTGTGCGCCTAAACTCGTGTTTTAACGTTTAGACCGCTAATCTCGATGGATAAATTCAAATATTAATGAATGAGCTAGGTACGGCTTATGACCATGCCTAATAGCACTATCGAGATAAATAAATTGGACCTTAAGTGTAGAACTATGGCTGCATTTTGCCTATTTCGTGGAAGTTAGAATGATAGCCATATTAAGACATCAAATAAGTCGCATAAATGAATTTAACAGTGACAATATTGTTTTACTATTAACGAATAACTAATTGTTTGAATGTTCCTTGTAAACGGCTCAAGTTGACAACGAGTGTTGTAACATTCGCGTAGAGGTCAAGTCGAATGGGAATGTTTTCATTTGCCGCCATGACTGACTCAACAGCTCAATATTATACTAAATTATGTTAAAGCTCACCTTTATATACTACTTGTGGCTTGTCATTACTTAACTACTTACCGCAATAGCGTTACTGTATGTACGTACCTACGTTTTGTACTTTATACATATGACATTAGTAGATAGACATTACATAGGATATGATATCAATGTAAAAAGCATGTTGTATATTAGCGATGTGTAATATAATATTTTAGACGTTGTAGTTTAGTTAGGTATAGATGAAATTGTACAAATGCATATTAATAATTTTAATATTGAATTATAATTTAATCATCTTGTAAAACGCAATCAAGTAAAATATACAAAATTTTGGTATCTATAACTTTGTCTTATTTTATTACCCTTACCTTACCTCCCTCTGTTGCCTACATCCTACATTTGTCTTTGTCTTTTGTGTTGTTTAGTGTTTTTGTTGTTTTGTCATTTGTTTTTTGTGTTTGTTTGTTTTTTTTTTTGTTTGTTTTTTTTTTGGGCTAGTATCCACAACTCCACGTCAAAGCGCCTATTTTGCGTATGGACCATAATCTACCACGCGGGCCCAGTGCGAATTGGTAGATGTCACATGTCTTAGAATTTTTGGTTCTAGGACATGCCGGTTTCCTCACGATGTTTTCCTTCACCGTTTTTGAGAGCAGTGGTGATGAAATAAATTACAAAAAGTAATGCGTCTGCCTGTTCGAACCCACTACTTACTGTTAGCTAGTAAGTCGGGGCCGCCACCACTGGGCCACCGCTGCTCTACACCTAGGTCTTACTGTGAAGTTAATGATAATCATATCAACTACTACTTACTGTCAAATTTTCTCAATTGAACATTGACCTTATTCTGTTTGTAATAAAGTTAAAATACCATCGAAAAATTTGACACATTAGGATAGCTTGATGTGCTGGCTTCTGTACACACGGCTACACATCAAGCTATAAATTCCAGTTTACGCTGACCTCGCATTGTACGAAAATCCTGTACAATGCGAGATCAGCTTAAATTGGAAATGCATAGCTTGATGTGTAGCCGTTTGTACATGCCGCTAGTATCTCGTATTGGAGTGATATCGGATAGCTTAAAATAATAACAGACCGTGCGAATTGGTAGCGAATTAGTATCGAGAATAGTCTCGATACTCGAAAAAGTACAAGTCTGAAAGAATAATAGGGAATAATAATATATAGTCTGGGTATGAAGAATAATAGTCCAGACAGAGTCAAGCATTTTGCAAAAAATAAAAACAAACTGATAAACCATTAATTAAAACGAGTTAATTTCAAATTAATCTCTATTTGTAACAATTTTCCTTAATTCTATTACAAGTTGCCTAATTCAAAATTATAATACAGAGAGGCTAACGTCCTTATAAAAATACATTTATCTGGCTTATTATGTCCGACTATTCTACACTTCAATAAATTGTCTTTCTAATAAAATAGTATTAATGAATAAACTTCTTTTAAAAATAACTACTTATTAGAGGGGTTTACTCACAGGAGTTGTTATTTAGATGAGCATATTTGAATTCGTTCAGAAATTCGTCTGATTCCCGTCTGTCTGAATGAACTTTTAGCCTTTGGATTGTTTGTACTGGGCCGGCCGGCACTTAGATCATAGAGCCATCAAAAAAACTCGGCCTAAAAAAGTAATCTCAAAACTTTTGAATATTACTCAACAAACTTCCGAATTGTCTATGAGTGTCAAAAAAAAAATATATTTGTTATCAGTAACACAGCTGTAAAACCAGTATTTATCACTGGCAACACTTTCAAGTAGCGTGGTACTGGTGTATGTAGTGCTGCGCTCGCGTTTCCTCCGCCGTGTAGCCGAGAGCGGGGTGCGCGGGGGGTAGTTTCATCTCCGCAGCGATGGCTTCCAGCCTCGCAGCCCGTAGCTTTAGCGAACTTTCTCTAGCTTTAGTTTCACGTTCTGCGGCATCAGCTTGTATTAAATCTTCTATTCGTTTTCTTTTTAACTGTAATTAAACAAAAATATAAAGGCGGTGATCCATTTCCGAGCAAAACCTCGATACGCTAACAAACTTGCGAGCTAAAAGGTCTAAACCGCCAATGGAGGATTAAAACACCGGTGGATTTGCTTGCTGGTTCTTTTTGCATGCTTGAAATTAAAAGTCCGCGGTGCAAAAGCACACTATGGCTTCGCCAACAATGAGAGTAAATATAAATAAATATTTCACTCAACGCCATCTCGAGCTTGTACTATATACGAGCACTAGACAACAGATAAACCTACACACGTATATATTTCTAAATCCTGCTAATATTATAAACGCGAAGGTTTGTGAGGATGTTTGTTACTCTTTCACGTAAAAACTACTGAATGGATTTTAATAAAATTTGGTATGGAGTTAGCCGAGACCCTGGATTAACACATAGGCTACTTTTTATCCCTGTATTCCCACGGAAACGGGACCTACGCGGGTGAAACCGGACATAAATACACCCAGACACAGAACAAGTAATCGTGCTCATCACACAATTGTCTTGGGTGGTAATCGAACCCACGGCCTCCGGCATAGCAGTGAGGGCACCACTAGAGCAACAGGTATGTTTACTTTTTGGTACGGTAATGGATCACTACGACCCAACCAGCCAACGATTTATACCGTCAGCTCGATATAAACCCTAAAAACCCTAAAAAAAAACAATAAAAATCGGTCAACTCAAGTAAGTCCAAATTCCAAAAGTAATCGGGTTTTTGTGAACTAAAACCCGATTACTTTTGGAATTTGGACTTACTTGAGTTTCAGTATTCGTGTATCCGAAGGCCAAAGTCAAATGGATAATAGTTAATGACGTCATCGAAATGGCGCGCGAAAATGGCGGCGTTTAAACAGTATATAAATTATTTTTTTAAGCTTCATTATTGCATTTTAATTGATTTTTATATTTTTTTACTCTGTTAAAACGTTGTAACCAGTGAATTAAAAATATAAAATAAATACATGCATATCCCCTATTGATTACCCGCTTAAGACACTAGGAAATCCTTGATAAAAAAACCGTAGTTAGAATATAATGAAAAAGAGTCTTACCTTTGCGGTTTCCAATTTGTACTTCAATAATTCTATTTTTAATCTTACAACTTCCTTATTCTCTAATTGACTAATTGAACCTGCAATAAAAGATTGTTGGTTAGGTAAGAAAGTAACAAGCAACAAAATTGCTCTGTGTAGGGGTTTGGACTGGTAAATAGCAACGCGGGTATTCTGCTAAACAAATATGAATATTACCCCACTTGAAATAATGTCGAAAATAAATAATATATTCCACAACTTTTCACTCACCGCCATCTAGTCCCAAGCTAAGCAGAGCTTGTGCTATGGGACAACTGATAAACATACTTATATATTTCTAAATACATACATATTATCCATCTAGACACCTAAAAAATGATCGTGCTCGTCACACAAGTTTGTCCTGGGTGGGAATCGCACCCACAACCTCCAGTATAGCAGTCAGGGTCACTAACTACTAGTGCAACAGGCCAGTCAGTAAAATAAACTTAACCACCGACCATTTGTAGCTATGTTCTCCTGATTTTAGTAAAAGGTTTACTAAAATCAACCTTATAACAACGAACGGAAAGATTGATATTGGTTTGCAAAATAAGAACAGTACAGAAATATTTTTTTTACTTACTTATACCTAAATCACTGTTTAAAACAGTGTTCAGAGGATCCATGGTGGTGTTCACATCGCTATTCGATTTATTATCAGGCTCAATGTAATCGTCGTCACTGTCGTTGTCAGCGTCTATACTGCTCTGGCACTCAAACAATGGTTCCGATTTAATTTTCTGAAAAATATAATTTAATTTATTTGGTTTCTCAGTTATCAAGGTTATTATAATTATATAATTTTGATGTGTAACATTCTTCCTTTCGGTTGTTGGATATTTTGTGTAAAACGTGTGGTGTGAAATGTGTTACAGGAAACCAGGTAAGCGCGCGCTATTTGATTTGACCAATGTGTGAACTGGTGCCAACCGCGTTCTGATATTTTATTTTATGGCGGCGTATTTACCACCATAACATGCCAGATGTTACAAATCTTGTGCAAATATTTTTTTATTCTGTTTTCCTAATATATGTAGAGTAGCACTTTTCTTATTTTGGGAGAATTGTCTTTATTTTGTTCAGCTTGTAATAACTAACTGTACACTTCGATGGGCCTGGCGAAGGTTTACCTAGTACATATACAATTGTTTAATTAAGTCCATGATAGGGCTAGAGCGTAGGGCTTTATCATACTAGCGATTTGGAAGGAGCTGCGGGGCGGAGCGGACGCACTGCGAATGCATTGCGGTGCGGACACGTGGCAAATACGTTACGTTTTCGTTTGACGGGCTGGCTTTTGTTCGAGGCGGTACAAATTGGCGTCCACGTGTTCGTTGTGTGTCCGTAACGAATTCGATGCGCGCCCGCTCCGCTTTAAGGACGTTCGCAATCCGTTAGTATGATTAGGCCCTTATACCTGGGCACCAATCCAGACTAGGCATTCACTGAAAAATTCTAGATGGTAATAACAATTGCCCGAGTTGTAAGTTTTATGCGCAATAACAGATTTTCGGGTCTCAATTGAAATGCGGTATGACTTATGCCGCGGCTGGCTAACATAGCAACCACCGCCATTTTAATTAATTGTACACACACATAGTATGTACCATGGAATGAGAGAATGCTTCTGATATACCGCTTCTAAAATAAAAGAGTAATAAAAAAGTTGTAAACATGCTTACACTACCAGAATCTTCCAGCTTTTGATGTTTCTTGTTAAATTCTTTAAAATATTTTTTAATATTACTACTTTTTACCAGTCTCCTCATATTTGTGAACTTTGTGCGCAATACTTTACTGGACCGCTTTTGTGGACTAAGTTTATTGTATGAACTTGATATCTGAAAAATAAATAAAAATAATGTAGGTATATGGAAAAAATAAACATCATCATCTGCCTAGCCGTTTCCCAACTATGTTACGGTCGGTTTCCAGTTTAATTTAATCGGATGCAACAGAATAAAGTGTTTTGTATAGAGCGCACAACGCACGATATCCCTTGGTTAAACTGATTGCTAGACTTTCGGGCTTTCTGTAACAACTGCCAAACATGTACAAATGACAGCCGGGAATATGTAATGAATGGTCACTGGTCACCCATCTACGAACCAACCTCGTCAAGCGTAGCTTAACCTTCTATTAACCCGTGAGGTTGTTATTATTTAGTCACAAGTTCCTCCATGGAAAAATAAACATGAATATTAAAAATAAAACCTATTTGATAGTAAACTTATTGCCTTACCCTTTCCCAAGCTCGATTTTTCATTTTATTAAAGCTGTGTGTGTTTGTTTTTGAAAATATAATGTTTTTTTCTTGACGCACACATTGCAGCAGCAAATTGCATTCGTTCAGTGAAAAATTCATAGACCGGTTTATGTACCTTAAACGAAACAAATAAATTAACTGTGTGGCCGTTATTTAAAAAAAAAACATTTTTTATATTTTACAACAATATTATAATGTTGTCAGAAAAAAACTTTTACCTGTCATTTTCTTTTCCACCATCTGTGAATGGAGACCAATTCAGAATTAAATTTCAATTCTTTTAATACACTATCTACACATTCAGCAGACATACAAACTTTCATTATAATTTTATAACATATTAGCACTTCGCTCGCGATTTCGTCTGCAATGCATTTTGTAGATATTTTAACATCCCCCCACCTATTTTATTTTTTTTATTAGAGGGTATTAAAAAGACACACAATTCAATTATTCACACTTCAATTATTCGTGAAAACATTTTCTTTAGGAAAATATATATTTTTGGTTTCTTTATATTTTTAAGGTATTTTATAATTTACAAACCCATTGAAGAGTCATTAGAATCCTTGTCATTGGCATCCCAGTGTCCCTCTGTAGATTCATTGTGATTTTCATGTTGTGTTTCTGGAATGTGAAGAATTATAGCAAAGTTAACATTATACTTTTCCCAACTCAAAATCAAAATCAACTATCATTATCATTATCAATCAACCAATCAATACTGGCTGCACATTAGATTGAAAAACAATCCCATTGGATTGTCTTCCAGTCTAATTAGATACAGCTGAACATAGCTTGGTTAACAACAATCACATTAATTATTTTCTGCAAATCAATACAAAAACTGCCAAACATTTTTTAGACTTTAATTTAATAATAATAAATATTCCACAACATTCACACAACACCATCTAGTCCCAAACTAAACAGAGCGTACGCTATGAGTGCTAGATAACTGATAAACATACATATTTATATTTATAAATACATACATATCATCTGATAAATGACACAGAACAAATGATTATGCTCATCACACAAACATTTGTATTGGGTGGGAAACGAACCCACAACCTCTGGCATAGCAGTCAGGGCCAATGACCACTAGACCAACAGCCCAGTCAATTATAGCTAAGTTAATTCATCATCATTTGCCTAGCATTTTCAACCATCATCATAGTTCAATAAATCATTATTCTTTGCAAATCATCGCAAAAACTATCCAACATTGACTTGAGTTTAAGTAATAAAATAATAATTTAATTTGAACCGAAATTAACCTTTGAATTGTGTCAATTAGAGACACAATAGAAAGACAATGACAGCGCAGACACCGGCATCTGCTTAGGGTTTAATGAATAAAGTAATTAAACTTTATTTTCACAATAATTACCATTGAGGTCTCCATCAGACTCCACTGGCTCCTCCACAGTGCCACTGCCGTTCTCCACCTCACACATCATGGCCACCATCTGACTGGTCATCTCATCACACTCACTGTACCTCGGTTCCATCAAGTTCTTAGACATTGTCCTTGCCTTTTTTTTCATATTATCCCATTTTACTTTTAAACACTCAGCACTCCTTTTGTGCTGGAAACCTTGTCTATTGAATATTTTAGCTATCTTCACCCATGCAACCTCTTTTGCATGACTGGCAGCAGCAGTGGTGGATTTGTTGAACACTATTGTTTTGTATTTCTCAATTATGTTCAACAATGACTTTACTTCTTCTGTGCTAAATGTAGGACTCCTGTGCCGACTGTAATTAGGTAAGGTGAGTTGTCTTCTAGATATTAAGCCTAGTGATCACTTTCAAGACTGATTCTAACTAAAAATAGCTATTTGTGTGCATATATTTATTAAATTACCAAATACACTTACAGTACTAAATTACTGACTTTATAAAATTTAATTTTATAACTGGCTGAACAAAAATAGTTCATATTGTGTTACAGAATTTCTCGAACATAAACTATAATGTTGATGAGGCCTTAATTCTCCATGCTTTAATATTAAGCAAAACATGTTTGGACTCATTTCGTATTGAATCAACAACTAAGTACTCAATACTGTGTTTTTTTTCAAATAAATTTTATTATTTTGCCTACCTTGTTCGGCTGATTACCTATTGAGAATAATTTGTTTATCCACAATAAACACATGTAAAACTAATGATCAGTGGGTCATCTTAGGAGCAAGTACTACTGATCAGCGTCGGCAAATTGTTATTGAGTGTTTTGTATCAGGAAATTCACAGTAGCAGTCTACTATAAGTAGTTATTAAACTTAACTAGTCAAAACTGTGGGTGTATATTATTATTTATTCATGATTACCCTCTCTTCTACCAACCTTTTGGACTCCCCACAGACATCAATAAAATGAATTTTATTTACCCAGTTTTAGAATTACTTACAAGAAAGCAGAGGCTGTAGGTTCCTCCTGACCATCATCTTCCATTATTATTATGATTGTAATGGAAGAAGTCTAGATTATACACCAATTTAATTTATTATATTGTACGGAAAAAACAAAATACAAGTCCTATTCGTTTTGTTTTGACTTTTCTGACGGTTTTGAAGTTCATAAAAAATAAATGACAGCTTGACTTTGACAATTTCATGTTATTTTATGTCTTTGACCAAACCATCGACTCTGCCTTCAGGGCCTTCAGCCATGCCCTGACAAGTGACAGACAAGTGTTGTACAAGAGGCTTTCGATTCGAACGGATTTGGCAAAAGTTACAATACCTACATGAAAGAACTAACGATTTTTGGACGAATAAATTAGTGTCACAATTTAGAGGTTATATTCAAATTGGTTGAAATCATATTTTGAAGAAAATAGAGATCTAAAAGTATGTAAAATTAATTTTCTTAAATATAAATGAGCAAATTGAACTCGTCTTTGATGCTTCAATGTCTTTTCCAAGTAGGGTTTTCTACAAAAAGCTAATGTATTGCGTTGCAGCAACCAAAATGGCGCTGTAAAAATCACGAGCAGTAAACATAGCTCACTCACGTTAAAAATCTGACACGCTTCTCACGACTGATAATTTTAAGTAAAGAGATAGTGATTGTTCTGGTAAAGTGGATGCATTAACCTCGTGTTCATAATTATTAACCTATGCTTAGTGAGATATGAAGGAAGTGATATTAGCTATTATAACCTTCGTATGTAGCGTATTTTTAGTTTTTGTCTTTGTGTTATTTTGTAAGTAGCCCAATATGCTTGTCATTTCAATATGTTACTAACTAAATATCGCAAATATACGATGATGCAAAGTTACCTAGTGCTGTCATAAGTGACATTGTTATTGTCCTTTGTTCCAGGTTGGTACATTGTGTGGAAGTGTTGTTTATCGAAGTTCCGATTCGTACGTGAGCTGCTAGGTGGTATGTCAGATACCCCTCCAGCTTCTGAGACCAGGCAGCCAAGTAAAACTAGGAAGATACGCAGGGAATAATTTCAAAAGAGAGTAATTACTTCCAACATTTGTACTGCATTGTTCCCTGTTTACAGCGAATTAAGCACCATTTTCTTATGAAGTAGATAAGGTTAATGGAGCTTTATCATATCATATAAATATAATTTTAGCATGTTGTGCTTTTCAGGAATTTAATAAGATAACATTTTAAATTGAAAAGATTGAATAAACATCAGTACGAATGGTGATTAAGAATCCACTTTAAAAATAATTTAAAATCTTCCAGGTGTCATAGACATTCCCAAACTTAGCAATATTTACAAAGAAAAGAAAAAAAATAAAAGATTCTGAATGTCCTGTATTTTAGTAAATTAAGTATTCTAATGAATACATTCTGCTGTGAAATACTAAAGTGTTGCTTATCTTTTTTACAGAATAACTCAAGATGAATATCCGGTGTGCTAGGCCTAGCGACCTGATGAACATGCAGCACTGCAATCTTCTGTGCTTGCCAGAGAACTACCAGATGAAATACTACTTCTACCATGGACTGTCATGGCCTCAGCTCAGTTATGTTGCTGAAGATGAGAAGGGACACATTGTTGGTAAGTTATTGAAAATTTAAAAGTAATTGATGAAAAAAAAAATTAAGTTATGTATTGCCTATAGTGTTATTCCAATGGCAAAAAATTGCATTTGTGCGAAAATGCTTAAATGTTTGAGACCTGCAATATACATGTAAGGTCTTATGGTGTCCTCAACAAAATGGTAATTTTTATTGAAGAAATTCTTTAACATGACTAGTAAATACGGCTACACATTAAACTATACATTTCTGGTTTACACTGACCTTACATTGTACGTAAATCTTATACAATGTGAGTTCAGCTTATACAGGAAATGTATAGCTTGATGTGTAACCGGGTGTCTGCATTAACACCAGCATGCCAACATAGCAACTGTTAAGAGTTTAGTGTTAAACACCACCTAGTTATACAAAATTAGTTACAAACCCGTTTATTAGTACCATTTGTATTATTACTACCTATAATATTTCATGTTAATTAAAATATCTATTTTAATTGATTACAGGCTATGTATTAGCTAAAATGGAAGAAGATGGTGAAGACCGTCATGGACACATTACATCTTTGGCCGTGAAGAGGTCTCACCGGCGCCTCGGACTTGCGCAAAAACTTATGAACCAGGCTTCACTTGCTATGGTGGAGTGTTTTCAGGTAACTACATCCCTATTACAAAGACTCCACTGTCTATCTGTCTGTCATCAGGCATCTCATGAACTGTAATTGAAAAGCAGTTGGCAGTTGAAAATTTCACAGATGATGTCTTTCTGATACTGCTATAACAACAAAAACTAAAAATGGAATCAAAACAATTTTTAGGTGGGACTGCCATTTATCTTTCGTGCGCAAGTCCGACTCGCACCTTGGAGTAGGAGCTTGGGCATAAACAACAGTACGGGTCGACCAAAGGTTAAGCTACGCTTGACTAGGTCGGGTGGATGGGTGACCATTTATTACATACCAAGACTCCTCCGTGCATCCTATGAGTCGTTACTTGTAGTCATAAGCCCGAAAGTCTGACAACCAGTTGAACCAAGAGGTATCATGTTACCCAGTAACTGGGTTGTGGAGGTCTGACAGGCAGTCGCACCATGTAAAACACTGGTATTCAGCTACATCCGGTTAAATTGGAAGCCGACCCCAGCATAGTTGGGAAAAGGCTAAACAGAAGAAGTCTATCTCACACCTAGCCAGTTCTTTTTACAAGTCTTCATGCTCATATCTATAAAAATCTCCTTGAATCTTTAATTACTTTTCCTTTTGAGGGCTTATACTTACAGACCTTAATCATATTTCAGGCTAAATATGTATCCCTACATGTAAGAAAAAGCAACAGAGCCGCACTCAACTTATACACCAACAGTCTCGGCTTTAAAATACTTGAGATTGAGCCCAAGTACTATGCTGACGGTGAAGATGCATACTCCATGATGCGTGACCTTAATGCATTTGCAGCGGAGAGCAAGTCAGACCTCCCGCCGATAGAGAACTTGGAAATCAAATCTGAATCTGCAATTATATCACAGTGCTAACTGATATTTATGTAAATAAAGCATTTAACAGTAATTTAATATGAGTTTTATTTGTATTTATCATCTCATCTACAATTGTATACAGGGTGGTAAGGACATCAATGCACATCTCGATACCTTGACCCTTAGTATGTTAAGGTATAATTTCTGGACCCATTTCAACATGCTTTTATTTATCAGATTAGTTTAGTTAAACAAGAAAATCTTTATTTCTTTTTAACTCCTTGACTGCGCGACTCACATACGCTGTGTTATCGCCGCCGGAGCGCCCGCGCCAGTGCGGCTCGCGCACACCGCTTGTGTTTTCATATTCCGTTACGGCCGTGCGGCAAATCACGCCCAGCGTGTAAAATGATGATGATTCTCATAGAGTTAATGAAAAGTATAAAAATAATCTTATTATGACTTCCACTGGTCATGTCAAGTCAGTCTTTACAAAATGAACCAAAACTATGGTATACAGGACAGTAATCTTCTAATGAGTGGTCTAACAATTACTAAACAGGACAGTCATTGTTTATGAAGAGAAAAATCAGTTAAAAAATCATTGTAAGAATTCAGAAATGAAATTCATCCCCATAGAATACCATGGGTTTTATTCTTTTGCATGGAACCCTAAATTTAAAAAAAGGAGCTAAATTACTTCATTAAAAATTTGCTATCTGACAGCAAGACCTGGTAAAATTGGTCCAGGTGTTTTGGAGATTAGCTCAAACATGATCAAAGAAGATATTTTTTTGGTAAAACTACTGTACATACATCTAAACAAAAACAGGTTGAACTTGTACATCAGTAACAATTTCAATTTACTTCTGGGCCATCATGTCTCAACAACTCCAATCAAGAATGCAGAAAAATAATTCATGAAAGCATTTTTATTACTTACTATTCACAAAAACATAAAATTTAAAACTATTACAAATAATGTAAGTTTGTACAGAATATTAGTCATCTTCTTCAAAGAGATGATCAAGTTTCAATTCAACCTTTGTACCAGAATCTTCTTCAGACTTTTGTGCAGTTTTCTTTTTAATCACAATAGGTTTCTTTTCTTTCTTTTTAGTGACGCCCACAACATATTCGGGCATTACAACTTTATTGCTTTTAAAGACAGGTTTTTCATCCGGCTTCGGTGCTTTTCTTAGTGCAGATGAAATGCGGAAAGTGGGTTTTTTGAAGATGCCTTCATCTGGATCTGGTTCTGTTTCCATCATTGACTGAGCCGCGTCTCTTTCTTCCATTTCACTGATTAATGCTAGTGCAGTGGCAGTATTTGTAGCGTCCGACATTTGTTCGGGTGTAACATCAGCTAGTGAATAATACTTATATTTCTGGGGGTTTACAATGTGGTCAGGAATAGTCTTCGCTCTAAGACATTCACGTATGTTAGCTTCAGGCCTCTTGTATATACTCTCTCTACCTCTGAACTGTTTCATTTCGTGTTTCAGTTTCTTGTATGTGTATCTGTCAATAGTGCCGAAATCTTGTGGTGCAGCTTTGTTTGTTTTAGAAAAACCATATTGATCTTCAGCGTCTTTTAATTGGTTGAAGAGGCTTTTTTGCCTGTCTTCAAAAGATGACATCTTAGAATGACTTCGAAACTCTGTAATCAAATTAGTCTAATGAGTTTATAGCACTTAGCATCAGGAATCGATAGAAAAACTTGTGAAAATGAGCTTTGTTTTCTAATGATTATTTTTCAAATTGTTAGGACTAAGTTAGGTTTATTGACTAAGTTGCTTTATAGTTTAATGAGAATTTTGTTATTAATTAATGTTTTTACCTATGTAAAAAAGTAAAATAGATACGATGAAAATAATTCAATACTTTGTTTGGAATTATCACATTGTCAAATTCTAAACTTTGACATTGACAATGACAGAATGACACTGACATTAACTATGGTTTGCCATGCTCGGTACAGTTTACGGAATGAGGCATTATTGTAAAAATAAATGTGCAGAAATCATTTAGGTTTACACTTCGAAACTACATCCGGGGTTACAAAAGAAATTCCTAGTTAGAGAAAAAATAGAAATAATCGTCGAGTAAATTTTAATGATAAAAAAAATTGAATATCTAAGGAAACCACGTAAACCTCTGAGATGTAGGCGCCTACACACATAGCATTGTTGCTTCCATCACGTTAGGGTCACCAGTTTGATGGTGAGCTCTGTGAGCATGTGATATTTTAAGGCGTTTTCGTGCGGGTGATTAAAAAAGAAGTACCTAAACACTACGCTGTTGTGCGTTAGTAGTAGTTTGATAACATAACTTCACGCTCACTTTGACTTTGTACATAAGTACTCCATTTTATACTTGTTATGTTTATTACCCATTTACGAGCAAGCCTATTGTTATCAATTAGGTAGGTATAAATCCAGGATGTAATTGAAACAAACGTTAGAAAAGGTATTAGGCAACCAATTAACATGGTCGCCATACTAAAACATTGTCCCCTATGAAGTTCCGCGGGAATAAAATACGGTATGTATGGCAGAACTTCAAGTAGCAAATGTATGTACTACGAAATATAGGAGCTGTCCTCAAGCTGCTTTATTTGTTTTATCCAATTCTTTGAACTTTTTCTTTTTCTTTTTTACTTTTTCACACAACGCCATTTAGTCCCAAATTAAGCTTAAGAGCTTGTGTTATGGGTACTAAACAGCTGATAAACATACTTATATATTTCTAAATACATACCTACATATTATAGATAAATTAAACCCAGACACAGAACAAATGATCGTGCTCATCACACAAACATTTCCTGGGTGGGAATCGAACCCACGATCTCCGGCATAGCAGTCAGGGTCACTAATAGGGAATGCAATCTCGTACGAGATTTCCGCCTAGCGAGATCTCGCGAGACTCAAAACCCAGTCTCGCGAGATCTCGCAAATTACGGGATCTCGCGAGATTGGGAGAATCGCAATTAAAACATATGCAAATGCTTGTTTTAAGAACTAGTAATTGACATGATATGTAATTAAATAGAAACTGCGTTACTTAGTTATAAAAATAATGTAAGTTTTATTTTAAAAATCAACAGAGTACTTTTAATTTGTCTCTAACTCTAATAGGTAACATTTGTTTATGTCTATAATTATTATACCTACTGTAGCTAATCAGTTCAAATTCTTACAATATTGGTGATATAACAATAATTATCTATATTTACGAGTAGTCTTTTGTAAATTATTACTTTAGTTTCAATAATTAAGAGTAATAGGAACATTACTTCTGGTAAATAAATACAACAAAACAAAAACTTAACTTCACAAGTTCTTAAATAAATGTTGTGAGATCGTATTAATCAAATAAAAGAAGTTTAAAGTAGAAGTCAGATGAAGTTATCAAGGTACGGAAAGGCAAGTTAGTTTGTCTGAACATGGCTTCTCAAAAATCACATCATGTCGAGAGTATCATCTGACAGACGACTTCTGATTTTGCAGGGTATTTGGCATGCAAAATCAGAAGTCATCTGTCAGATGCGCCAGGCGAGGCCGCACGGCCGGCCAGGATTCAGTTCGCGCGCAGCCGCGCTATGAAATACACATCGTCACGCTGCATTTGTCGATCTCGTTATCTCGCGAGATCTCGTACGAAATTTGACGAGATTCAATCTCGTAAAATATGGCCGAGATCTCGCGAGATCGGGATCTCGGCGAGACGAGATTGCATTCCCTAGTCACTAACTACTAGACCAACAGGCCAATCAAATTGATATTAAAAATTTGAAAATTTCTGAAGACATTAATTTAGATGTTTGTTACACAATTTCGTGTAAACTTTTGAGTTGAGCAGATTTGCAGGAGATTTGATTTTCTGGACTAACACGTAGGATAATTTTTATGCCGGTATTGAGTTCCTTTGGGATATTTTTTGTTATTTCCGAGTTAGTCCCATAGAAAAAGTTGTTCATATTCATAGGTAGAACAACCTGTGAAAATTTGTCAGACGACTAAAAAACACCGTGTATAGTTCAGCTTTAATTTTATTTCACTAAAACTAGTTCTGGAGGTTACCGATAGATGGCGCTGCCTTCATGTAAGTATTGTTTTGGAAACAATTTTACCTATATTGCGAAGGTTCACGGGAAGAAGCTAGTATTCAATAGCGAGTAACTAACTTTGTCAGTACCTAACAATAATTTTTAACAACCACGTTAGTTAACTTAGTTCAAAACAGCTAAAAACTAAGCGAACCTTGCTATCAAGCCCATCAGCGAAGTAGAAAGCTTGCAGTATCGATTCACATACAATAATTTCTGTCTGCTCGAGGTACACCGCATGTTCGCATGGTTGGTGAAGTGGCTGAGCAATAGGCTGCTGCGCTGCGTGTCTCGGGTTCGATTTCCACACGGAACAAATATTTTTATGGCCTGGTTGGCCAAATATGGTCTGGTTGTTTGTGTATTTGAGTAGTATGTTTGTAAAAGCAACTCAGACCCAGGCAAATCCTACAACGTATTTATAATTTTTTCAAAAGTTTAACAAGTTGTACCTAAGTAGGTAATATTGAACCATGAATGTGCTGACTGTAGGTACGTCAGAACTTTGTTTTCTACATAATAAGTAAGTTGTCAGATTGAAGATATATAAAACTGTACCTACATAATTTGGAAGAATTATGGAGAGGCGTTACTCATCTCCGTCGAAAACGATGATATGAATCACCCTTACTGTGATCCCGTTGATGGTCGATGTAGGTTAAAAACTAGGTAATATCTAAAAATAAGTATTATAACAAGGAGTATTTTGTATGGACTCATGACTAACAAATGGCCAGTTCCTCTTTGGGTGAAGATGAGCGTGGTCGTAAAAATGCATTGACGCAAGCTGGCACAGACATTGTATACCGAAATGCATAGCAACTGAATGAATCTACCTGCTTAGGGACACATCAGACATGCATGCAACCCGCTTACATCATTGCCGTTCAGCTATTTTGTTAGGAAGCTTCATACTTCGTTAAAAGTAGGTCTCTATGATGCTGCTGTACCTATGTCGCTGCTAGATAATTCAATCAATCAACTCAGCCTATCGCAGTCTACTAGGCTGCTGGACATAGGCCTCTTAGACTGCGCCATCCTTCGCCATTGGCTTCCAGCCTGATCCAGCCATCTTCTTTAGGGCGACCCACGCTGCATGAAAGGAGCCTCTCAGAGCGACGTACTCTCCGACCTCTGTTACGTTCGGCGCACCCTGGGCAATAGACTTCTGTCGGTTGACTAATCCACTCACCATGATGGCCAACCCATAAGTATCTACTACGCTAAGCTAGGTAGGTATTTGACTCCTTGAAAATTTAAAATGCAATTGGACTAAGAAGAAAGAACAATCCGAGTTATTTTATAATTTTTCACGTTGATAAAAAAGAATTTTGGCTCATGTTTATTTGGGAACTCTGACAGTTTGGCGTGGTTTGATAATCAAGCCACGCCAAACTGTCAGAGTTCCGAAAACTGGTATAGATATGATTGTACCTACACTAATATGTAAGTATACTAGCTTTCGGTAGCATGTTATGCTCGGCCGAAGATATAAGAAAGAGAGTAGCTATCTACTTATATGGATAGTCCTACCTACTATGGAGGAATGAAAATTACTGTTGAACAGACATGAGGACATAATTAGACATAGGTTGTCACGCGAAGGTCCAAATCATAATTTGGACCTTCGCGTGTCGCCTGTTTCAATTAATTCAAAAATCAATTTTGAACGACAGTTTCCAAACACATTTCTTAAGTTTTCACAACTTGATTTTACAGAATAAATACCAACGATGAGTGCAATCTCTTATAGTCCATCGTTTAGGTATTTCAGAAAGAGTCCTTGGCCAATTTACTTAATTTGTTAAGTTCTAATTGCTGTAACACCGGCTAGCGAGGATTACACTAACACAATAATGTTAGCGGACTAATAACAGCGGCAGTAGGCACAGATAAGATAAAGCTATGAGTAAATATTATTTTACATACGGTGTCATTGCTTAATTTGTTTAATAGGTAAGTATGGCCCTGTGCGTATGGGATTAAATGTATGAACAAACTCAACTTAAGGTAAATGGACTAGCTAGGAAAAGATAAATTATTAATTACCGACTTACTGCTTTAGCCTTAAAAGAGGCATCTGTTTTCAGTGTACTCAAAAGCATGTGCTTATAAACATTACATGCCAACAGGTGCTAAGGTTATAATGATAATATTATAAATAAAGAAATATTTTCAGTGGGTAGGTAGGTACCAACTTCATCTGAATAATAAGTAGAGACACTTTATCCCACTATAACGAATGTCTAATTCATGTAAACAAGTCTAAGTGAACAACAACTAGTAATGTTATTAGTAGGTACCTAGTTACATAAAAGAGTTGTTGTTAAATAATTGTATTATTTACCTACGTCTAAAATTATTTCTTATTCCATACACCGGAACAACCTTTGAAATACAAAATGGAAACCGGAATTAGTTAGCGGTCAAATTATTTAAGCATATTGAAAAACGTTAATGTAAATATAGTAATAAAAGAGTCTAATAAGCGTCGAGATTAGAACCTCGAGCACAATGTGAACGTCCTACAATGTTATTATTATTATAATTTTAAATTGCGCGTGAGTCAGTGACGGCGCACGCTGCGCACGCGTTTTGTTTGGAGTACTACAACCGACACAGGCGCTGTACCTAGAGTATGAATTGAAGAGGCGAACTTAGAGGTAATTTGTATACAGTTTGGTTGTGGTTAAGTGACATTTTGTCTTTATTTTCTACTGGTTTATCACTGCTTAAAACTTATCAAGAGATAGGTAGGTACTTCCATTATAATCGCGGTCGTCTAACATATTGGTAACTTTTTCAGATTTCATAATTCGCCAGCTTTTTGTAAAACTCACGCAAAAAGCGTGAATTTGTGGAGCCCTAGGCTAACACTACTTAGCCTAAAATTTTAGATAAGTACTTATTTTGTTTTTCATTCAAAATAATTATTGCCTATTGTTTTCAGTGGGGGCTGGGGTCCCTTTTTGTCCACGGGGCCCTGGGCTGCAGCCCGAAAAGCCCTAAGGTAGCATCCGCCCCTAGCAAAAAGGATAGCTTATGGGTCTTGGTGTACTTTTACAGAGAACCATATGCCACGATCCTTAGAATAATAACGTGTAGAATCCGCGTCTAGTACAAACCACGGACGAAATGGTGTGTCCACTTAATGTTGAGAGAGCCGTCTTCGACGGAACGTGACTGTGAGTATAGGTACCTACTGAGGGCTCGCCTCAGTTTTAGTTGCCTCACGTTTTGCACTCGTACTAGGTCTCATGCGTTGCTATTCTAAACCACGATAATTAATAAAAGTTTCGTCTCATATTATTCTATATCTGATTCATACCCTCATTCATATTGTTAGTAAACAGTACCGTTTAACTACGTGCTCCAAAAACACGGTGGTTTTGTTCACAACGACTTCCATTCAGCATTTATTACAGAACCATTTTCTAATGGTACCTAACCATGGGGTCCTTTTACTAAAACAAGGAAGCCATTTGAAACTCTCAGTTCTTTCTTAGAAATATTGTTATTGAGTAAAGCAAGGTCGTGCTAACGTTGTGTGTTATGGTTACAGTGATCGCTTTTGTAGTGCATGTTTCACTCCGTAAACATATTTTATGATGCCTTTTTCCAACCATGTTGACATCGGCTTCCAGTTTTAAGCGATAACCTACATAGGTACATGGCCTTCACAACTCAGTTCCAGAGTACAGACGCCAGCACATCAAGTTACCCCAATGTGTCAAATTTCTTTGATCGTTTTTTAACTTTATATCAAACGGAATAAAGTTCATATTCAATTTAGAAAATTTGACACATTGGGGTAACTTGATGAGCTGTCGTCTGTACCTAACACCACAAACGTGTAACCTTTAGTAAGACTACTTACTTATAAGTTATCAGAATTTTGGGCTTCTGTAGACCTACCAAAGAACTTCAATACTTAGTTTACTACAAACGGGACAGCACGAACAAAATTTTCATCCGAAATTTGTGTCCTGCTAGACACAAGTCTTTGAGTTTTTTTAGTACGCTTCGCTACGATTAATAAATAAATAATAAATAAAATAAATAAATATTCCACAACTTTTCACACAACGCCATTTAGTCCCAAGTTAAGCTTCAGAGCTTGTGTTATGGATACTAAACAGCTGATAAACATACTTATATATTTCTAAATACATACATATTATAGATAAATTACACCCAGACACAGAACAAATGATCGTGCTCATCACACAAACACCATTATTTTATTATTCGAACGATTCTAAAATTTAAAATATGTAAGTAGGTACCCTGCCGCATTTATAAATGAACTAGCTGCCTCGGCAAAATTCGTTCTGTCTTCCTAAAAAAAAAAATAGTCAATGCCCAGTCGGTCGATTCAGTAAAAGTCACGCCGTGAAAACTTGAGTGAAGTGTACTATGAAATGACAGCTCAATTCGCTCTCACTACGCCTAGATTAAAACTTTCACGCGGTGATTTGACCAGAATTGCACTGCAGCTGTAGTATGGAATGACAGCTTAATACACATTTACTTTACCTGCTTTGTCACGGGGTGATGTTTCAACAAAATAGCACTCAGCTTATACCGAACCCCTGAATGTTTATGTTTGGTCCAAGCATAACCTTCAGGGGTTCGGGATCAGCTGTTTAACTTGCTCAGAGGCAAGCGGAGGTCTCGAAATGTAATAATGGACCATTCACTTACCATCTTCATCAAGCAAAGTTTAACCTTAGACCGATCTAAGAGACTGTTTCAATTGAGTCATACTAAGATGCTTTTCCCTGAGCTTTCGCTTTTCAGTTACCGATGGTAGCTAAAGTAAAAACATTTTCATCTAAATACTGCCTGCCTGCCTGCCTGCTTTCTGTATTGTATGCTTTTGAACTTTAATAGGTTCTTCTACACGTAATGTTTCTTTATCTTTAAAGATGCTGCAGGTGAGGGTGAATGCCAGAATAAATCAATGTTAGAAAATCAAATGAATTAGTGTTATCAGCTGGAAAGGAATCGGTGCACAAAGCACACTTAACTATGTAACTTAGGCCTTATCCAGATATGGGTAAGGTACGCGCGAGTACGATGCGTTTTGTAATACATTGTTCTTCAACTAGAAGATCTGTAAATAATGTGTGCAACATTCATAGCATTGAACTTCAAATCGCGTGTCGATTCGTAGCGAATTCGTTCCTTCTGGACAAGGACTTAGATATGTAAGTACCTACCTATAGTACCTATGTTCAATAACGCAAGTAGGTACCTACCGCAGACAGTACGTTGATCTCTCGAAGCTTTTCAGAATAAATACGATAACTTTTATAACTAAATTATAGATTGAGAATCAACTTTGATTTGAAAAGGACCCTGCCCTGTCAATATTAAGTACTATTGAAACCAAATTAAGTCCACAAATTAATGAATGAAAAAATGAAACAAAAAACAAATGAATTAAGTCAACTTAATATCAATTAGCAAGTTGAGGTGGATCAGTAATTAATGTTGCGATGGAGCGTTGGGTCAGGTGAAAACATCATGTTGTGTTCATAAAGCTCACGTAGAGCTTAAAGTCATTTAGTCAATAATGTCTGGTTACTATGTAAGTTGAGCGGCTACTGTTTGTTGTGATGTGTGCGCGGCGCATGCGCGCTTGCAGGCGGCGGCTGCCCAGCGCTCGCCAGCCAGCGACCACTTATCATCGGAGGTTCGGAGTGAGCGCGCCTCTCTTGTTACGCGCAAAAATCCGCTGCTAATATTAGCATGCGAGAGCGCGAGCACAACGCTACATAGTCGCACTGCTTCCATCGCTCGCCCCGCTGAACGCTGATCGCTCGCCGCGCTCGCCGGGCGAGGTCGCGCAGGGCGGGCGGCGCGCGCCGGTGCGCCCCGGGCACCCTGCCTCACAATACAATACCCACCACACGCACAACTGGACGTGCTCCCAAGTGTCGACAACACAAATATACTAAATCAATGACTGTTTCATCAAATCCATTACCATTTGGTATTTCGTGAAGTGCTGCATTGAACTGAGGTGTCGGGGCGGAGCAGATTTCCATCGTGACTTATGATTCACCACTGAAATGTGAGCAGCTTGCTGCTGATTGACAGATCGCGCACATCACAACAGGTAATAAAATATTGTTTTGTTGTGTTTTATGTTAAGGCTGGCTTTTGTTTCATGGTGAAATGTCTGAAAATGATCCTGTAAATGATAATGTTGTGAAAGTGAACGTGAAATACTAAGAATATCCAATATGTTTCATGTTTGTAATACATATACCTTGAGTTAATGTGTGGCAGCTATTGTCAAGGTGTGTATTTATACGTGAACACCTAATTACACATAGACGTAGGTTTTATGAAATAGTTTATCAGGTGTCGTGCTTCTTATTATCAATGGCTGGTGTACACTTGTTGAAGCTTACTTTGTCCATATATTATATTGTACCTACGTAACGTGTATCAACGATTCGTGATTGCGATATTGGGTATATGATATGTGCGTTAATATCTAAAACCATGCTACAAAATGGTCTATAGAACAGTTGATTTAAAAAAATCCCATAAACTTTATTGTTTATAAGCTTATTTTTTGATATTATAGTAATCTAAAATACAGAAAATACAATAACACTAATTAAAATAATTTAAATATGTAGACTTTAACTACAAAGAAAGTAAAAAAATCGGAACACTCAGGCGTCAAAGTACTCCTCCCCATCGCTGTCATCTGGAAACGTGCCGAGAAGACTGGCAGCATTGCCACGTTGGATGGCAATGCTAATTCTTTGGCCAAAGAATAAGCCAGCCCTCTGGTCACGCGAAGTGTCGACCAGTCGGCGAGAAATCTCCTTGAATCAACCCCATAAACTTATATTTTTTGTGATTGTCATTTCTCACAAAGAAAAAGTTTGCCATCACCAAATTCACTTAATTTGGTCATTGTGTTATTTGGGAAAAATAAACCAAAAACACATTGTTTTCAACAAATACCGATACTACTTTTAAAACCTGAATCATGTAGATTTAGCATTTCAAAATCTGGGAAAACCATGAAAAAACTGAAATTCCAATCAAAGTTTGAGTTTTGTTTATTCATGCAAAATGACAATACAGTTTATTAATATCCAGTTCATTAGAACTTTAAGGTTATTCATATTTTTGTTCGATTACTCTTATTGGCACATCTCCAAAACGCAAATCATTTGAATCATACTTGGAGTATCAACATTCATTGAAACGTTCCAAGAATTTGTAATAACCTGTATAGTGTATGTACCTGATGCAGAACGCACTCGATTATGAAAGGAATGGTCGATATTATACGTGCGAGTACCTACTCTGAGATTCAACATACGAGAAATACGTGGAAAATCGGGATCATCAAATAGTTTCGAAGAGCGTACGCAAAATACACGCTGTTTCGTAGAGCTGCGGACATTAGCCTGCTATACCGTACCATGGATCCGACGACTTATAATAATTTACTAAAAAAAAGAGCTTTGATTTATGGTCAAAGAAATCGTAAAATTATGTTTGTACGTGACAAATAAATTATAATAATTCTTTATTTTCAGGCATCTGAGGCCCATATAACCAAAATATACACTATTATATAATAAACTAATAGAATTGAAATTAAGAAAAACGCTAGTCCACTGTCTTACTACTCTCCTGGTATTACAAGTGACTGTCTCAACACAGTACTTTCCACGTCACGAGAGTACAGTGTCGGCACTCTTCTGCCCTGATTACACGTTCGAGTGCGCTGTCTTGACACTCTTCTTCCGTGATAACACGCCGCGAGTGCGCTGCCTCGGCTCTCTTCTGCCGTGATTACACGTTGCGAGTGCACTGTCTCGACACTCTTCTGCCGTGATTACACGTTACGAGTACACTGTCTCGACACTCTTCTGCCGTGATAACACGTTACGAGTGCACTGTCTCGGCACTCTTCTGCCGTGATAACACGTGGTTACACGTCACTCACCACTGTATTGCCTTATTTAGACGGGTATATTAATGTTGTAACTCACGTGTACTAAGTTTGATCCAATACGAGATAATAAGTTCATTAGGTAAATGGCGAGATAACATACCATTAGCGTAATAAAAGCTCCTACAAGTTAATGACTGATGGCCAAAATAACTGTTAGTGAATAGAGCGGACTGTAGAGTTTACTTCAGCCTAAGTCAAGTCCCATTCCTATCTAACCGGATTTAGCTAAATGATTTTCAGAGTAGCTGCGTATCTGACCTCTACAACCCAGTAACAGGGTAAAACGTTCCCTCGATGGTTGGACTGGTTGTCAGAATTTGGGACTTCATAATAAACGTAACCACACAACTTAATGGTAGCGCCTTAAGAGAGTCCCGACTTGAGTCGTTGTGTTGATAATTTGGTTGTTTAACTATAAAATCGAAATCCTAACTAATGATTACCAGTTAACACCGAATAAGTCCGGAATTTTGACACCAGTCTTAGAATAGCCATGTGTAGTCATAACAATAGGCTATTTAATTTGACAAAATTTTAGTTTTTAGTCCCTCATCTACATGGATTACAAGAAAATATTCAACACACATTTTTTTTCTTCACGTAATCAAAAAATAACAGCGATACATCGAGTCAAGATGTCGCATGACTTCCCTAGCCAGTACAGTTTATACCTACTAGATAATGACGTTAAAGCTCCTCAACTTTAATGAGCATAATGTAAGCAGTTTTCCATCAATTTGTAAAAGAAAAAAAAATACTTAAGTATGTATTATTTTTATAATCTAACTGATGGTCTAATAATATAAAAAAAAAAATGAATATGAATTCTTTGAAATGATGCCCACGGCCACTTTCTATCATCGCACCGCTCGCCGTCGACAGGGAGTTCATGCTCACACACTGGAGCCGAAATGGTCCCGTACAGTGCGGTTTCAGAGGAATTTCCTCCCGCTTACACTTGGATTGTGGAATGAGCTCCCTGCCGAGGTTTTCTAAGGGGGCTACAGTATGGGGTTCTTCAAAAGGGAAGTAAGTAAATAGATTGTGGCGCCCCTGGTGTTACAAGTGTCCATAGGCAACGGTAACCGCTTACCATCAGGCGGGCCGTAAGCTTGTTTGCCACCGTCGTGGTATAAAAAAAAAAAACTAATTATATTTTGATGTTCACATTCTGTCAAGTACCGTATTGTAAAAGATCTGCAAATGTTAACTGGGAGCAACGATTACAAGTAGAATCCTGGGCATGAAGGGTCACGAGATGATCACCCATCTGCGGACTGATCTGGGCAAGTGCTTCTTTTACTTTGTTCCCATTAGCCTCTTCTTACTCACCGTAGTAACTATTAAAGTGTTAAGTTTATTCAGTCAAACATAACGTGCCGGCTCAATCAATCGCGAGGAGAGACCTCACGATTGATTGATCCGCCACAGTTCGAGTCAGTAAAGATTTTCAGGTACCTATACCTTGACAATAGATAACATAATAGAGTGACACAGAGATTTCTAAGGAGTAATAAAGTATTGCATTACTCGCGATTTCGTTAGGGTAAATTTCGTATGTAATTTCTTCGAACTTTCCAGCCCTTCGTAACTAGTTATGAAAACTTTTTTACAACAAAATGCAACCGACTTCAAAATAAAACACCATCAGGTGTAAAATATCTCTAGTTTCGGAAGTCAGTGGCCAATAATGAACGAAACAAAACCACCAAAGCCATAACTCGACCATAGTGTAGTCATACCTCCTCCTGTGTTGTAAGCCTGTTAAAAATGAAATATAGCTTGTGTTACTGGGTGATAACATAGCTTTATAGTGATATTTTTTTTTTAAATAATTTGAGTCGTTTTTTAATTACATCCCTACTTTACAAACAATCGAAAAATTCAATTCTCTCATCGTTATAATATTAGTGTATAGATAATTTGAGGAAGAAACTAGCATTAAAAGTTTTTATAAAACGGGTTAATAGAAATACAGGCACCTATCATTCACTTAGGCATTAGTTTAGGTATATGTAAACTTTCCTTCCACTGTTTGGCAAAATATCGGAATTAATAAAAAAATAAGAAGAAGAAGAGAGAGATAGAGCTTTGACTTGCCTTTACACTGTTTTTGGGATAATCTCCAAAACAGCTAAACCGATTTTAACCCGACTGTCAACGGTAGATAGACGATGTATAAATAAAATAAGCCAAGCGCAAGTAATTGGTAACAGTTGATAATATACTAAAGTTAAGTATATAAATGAAATTAAAAATTCAATAACAACGGGAAATCACAAAACAGTGGGTTTTTAGGATAAAACAGTCTCGACATCCTCTGTTCTTGTAAGTACCACTACCAATACCGACACAGCCTTGCTGTGTTTCGCACTATTAATATAATTAGTGCGGTTTGTACTCCGATTATAACATAACAACATTATGACTAAGCCCACTTTGGACTGACATTGATATTAGGAAAAATAAAGCGTAGTATGATGTGATGGTAGGTACTAGTTAATCTCTAAGAGAGATCAAGTATTTGAACTTTTGGTAACTTTTAAGAAATCACTTCAATCTTTGGCATCGGTCTGCTTTTAGAATTGAGACAAGCCTCTTATCATCTTATTGAGAAGTTTGTGGCGACCATTCATTTCATATTTAGGCCCCTTCATGCCTCGAAAGTAGGTACAGGTTGTCATTTAGGCACCAATCGGGGGTTGTCGATATATTTTTTGTTCCTGTAACCCTCAGCGCAGGTATAAGACAGAGACCTCCATCCTCCCCGGGGCGGAGGACATCCATGAGGATTATCCATGCACCCAACAACAAAAAAAAAGGCTGTCATTTGAAGATCTTTGAGTTGTTAAGGATAGTCACAGGACCGAAAGTCTGACAACCAGTTTATTCAAAACACCGTCGATCCCAACTTATTGGGTAAAGGTTAGGCAGATGACGACACGCGTCTTAAGATGAAGAGGTGTGTAGGACACTTTTAATTCAAGAGAAAAAAAGTTAAAAATATATGTTACGTAGGTACTTCGAAATTAGCAGGAAGGAAGTATTATTAGCAAAACTTTGTAACAACTCATTAGGCCATTAATAGTTTCATAGTCTGTAAAATTATGGCTCGATATCGTGGCAAGGAAAACCAAACAGTAACCGTTTCCAGAATAAGGAGAATAATTCTTACAATCGTAGCTACCGAAAACATAATATTTAAACATTATTTAATGGAAAATTAGTTGCCATTTCCATATTAGAGTTGATTATTTCCTTTTAGGTGATACTTAAATTCAATCTAAACGATATTAATGTTATTATAACTACTGCTTTTAATGTTGATTTATCAGAAATGGTTAAATTTCCTGAAAACAGTCCTTTTCAGACTTCTATCGCTTCAGTTGAAGGTTTTATTCAACCTTTAGCAATACATTTGAATGGAATATTATAATTCTCGTAGATTAACCATTCATGTGCTAAGACCGAATGAATTATTTTCCGTGATGTAGACTATTACCGTTTATAACTGAATAATTCAAGTGTAGATGTACTTAATTCTATGTAAAATACCTACCGATGACTGTACCAAACTCCACAGTGATTGGCGTAAAGCACGTTGATTTGAAACGGGGCGTCATTATGGACGAATTTATGGTAACTTGCCATGGAAATATTTAATTCAACTTTATGTGAATTCTATCCAGAAAAGTTTCCTTTCAAGTAAATGTACTGATGATTGGTATTTGGGTTTATAAGCCCAACGATCCTCATAATCCCTCGCAGTATATTGTTTGATCTCGTGTTGTAGTTTGTTACGGTGACCGACGGTGTGACTTGTGCTGTAAAAATTGAGTGAGTAACTTACTAATTTCAAAAAGTTGTTTATTTGTAAGTAATCGTAAACTGTAGGTGTGTGTCTGTGTACTGTAAGGTAGATCCTTAGTGAAGTTGGCTAAAAGTCTTAGTACTTTAGCGCTATCAACGGCACCTGTTAAGCTCATAAACTGAGGCTTAAGGAGTAACTTTATTCACAAAAGAACTTAAGTATGAGATCAAATTTTCTTCTTTATTTAATAAAGAGTAAAAGTTGGGTTATAAAAATACAGACTTTAATGAAATTATGATTGACAAACGTGCGTTTAAAGCTTTATGAAGTCTAGAACTTGTGATTTTTATTCGAGGCCTCATAATCTCGAAAGACCCGGTTAACATTTCCGTTTGAGCCCCAACCGTCATACTGGTATGCCGCTGCCATTATTGTTTTGACAGCAGGGCCTCAAGTAATTTTAAACATTGATTCCCTCAAAAGCTAATAAAAAACTTTTACTTATAAGTAAATATTACACTAAATACCTATCTATGTAAGTACTACAAACAGGTTCCCCACGACTTCCTACGGGTAATTTTCGCACTTTTCACATCAACTTTAACAGCCCCCTTATGGTTTCGAAAATCAATCATAGCTTGCCTTAATTATACTTCCAGATAAATGAGCTTTCTTTGGTACTAAAATGGTTAAAATTGATCCAGCAATTCCAAAGTCTATTTCGGTACAAACAAACAAAAAATAATTTCATATTTATTGTACCGTCTAAGTTTTTCGATCGTTTACCGCTAAATCAATGTTTATTCGGAAGTCCGTATTACTTAACACTAACCTATTAGGCATTAGATATTGAAACAAAATTATTCAACTTCACACCACTTCATTTATGTACTAGTTACAGTGATTCATACCTAATTACCTATGTACCTACGTTGCTTGCTGTTTATAGACGAAGCGTGAATTAATTCCGACCAGATCAGTATCACCCAGAATATTGACCTTCCCGTTTTATTACCATTTTTACGCCCCAGTGGATCTTCTAGGTTTGAAAACTAGCTATAAACTTGAGGTACGATGAACTAACGCGATACGAATACCAATTCCTACCGAATGTTACAAATAAACAAAGAAAATGACTAAGTATAAATGACACATCGTTCTCAAAATTGTAAGTAAATTGTATTTGATGTTACGTTTACGACCGGTCGTTTGTATCTTTGGCTGAAGCAGCTGGGTTATCTCAATATGGACATCGGTAATATATTTATTATTTATGAGACGTTTCAAAAAAGACTTGAGCTCAGGTAGATACAATGTAACTACGTGGCATTGTTCACTGCCTAAAATTAAAGTATTTATGACGAATTTAAACTTAGCTCCACACTTAGAATTTCTTCTATATCCGTTTACAAACATAACTAATAAACACAAACATCCAGACCCGAAACCAGGGCCTGTAGGCCATATGCCTGGGTTCGATTCTCACCTAGGACAAATGATTGTGTTATGAGCGCGATCTTGTTCAGTGTCAGTCTATATTTAGGAATATATAAGTGTGTTTAAGAGCTGTTTAGTACCCATAACACAAGTTCTTTTTAGCTAGGGACACAATGTCAAACTTAAGGTTTTAAATTAAATATAAAGTTGATTATAATTGACCCTTCCAAATGATAGTTTCAAATGGAGAAGAATGGGCAAAAACGCCATTCTTACTCTGCTCAAATAAGTTTGTTAGTCGTTTCAGGTCATATTCCTATTATTAATCAAAGAGTTTTGTTTATTGAGATATTTAATCTCAATAAACAAAACTCTTTGATTAATAATAGGAATATGACCTGAAACTTAAATTACTTTTAATTACTACTAATATACTAATAATTATTACTTTTGCCTTGTTGTAATTGTTACAGACAGGAATATTTAAAAACAATAGTTTATTATTCCCTCATTTTACTGACACATCTTTTATTAATAATGTTACTAGCTTTATTTTCCCTTTGAGCCAATAATTAATACTGTAAGGAGTGATATAATTATTGTGGTTTGCTGATAAAGTTTAAAATATAAAATGCCACTGTTATTCTCATTGTATAACTTTATGTATTTACCTAAACACAAACCACTTACTCAACTGCGGTCTAGTGGTTGCAAGCGCTACTGCTGAGCACTAGGTCCCGGGTTAGATTCTCGGGTCGAGCAAAAACGTTATTGACTTTTTTCATCTGAAGGTTTCTTAGTAGCAGCCCAGAGTCTGGATATGCGCGCTATTGATAATAATAGGCTCACGCCCTATTATTTTAATTCGGACGACCACGAGATCGGTAAATGTTAGTTACCATGTTTGCATTTAAAAACTATTTATCAATAGTTTTTAAATGCTTAATCTTAATCTTAACGAATTCACGAGATACGTAGGCAATAAGTGTCTTCTTCTATACTAGACGAACTATCGGCCGCCATTCACGGCTTTTTTGACTATCGGCGTATATTTACTATGTTAAACGCAAACTAAATGAAAGAAAAACAACATTCAAAAATCAAGTCAGATACTGAGTAATTACTTTCTTTTAATTAATGGAATAACACTAAAGTCCTTCATACACTGTTGCCAAAATTTCCGATGCGATGACGCAGGTTTTTCAGTGGAGACCATGCATGTACACTTGACCCAGTTGGCTGTAAGTAGGGCAACCCGGCTGCTCGGGGCCGGCGCCCAGTCGTAGCTCTGGCTCCCGTAACCACGCATAACCTAACCATACCTTATGAAAATAGCTTATATTAATAATAACAGCCTGTTAAACTTGCCCACTGCAGGGCAAAGGCCTCTTCTCATACAGAGAAGGCACGATCATTGATCACCACGCTTGCTCAAGGCGGATTGGCGATTTTAAACACATATTTAATAAGTCCAGGTTTCCCCACGATGTTTTCCTTCACTGATGTCAATGATGTATAGGTACATATGATAAACTTAGAAATTACATATCATAACTTAATTGAAAATTCCACATTGGTACTTGCCCGGATTTGAACCACAACCTTGTGCATGAGAGGTAGACGCCTAAATCTCTGGGCCAAACCGACTTAAAAAAACACTAACCGGTGTAAAATAACTCTAAATTAGAAAGTCTGTGGCTTTGGTGGTTTTGTCTTATTCCTGATGGACCGGTTAGTGTTTTTTTAAGTCGGTTATATTTTTTGCAAAAAAGTTTTTTATTTTTCTTTTTTTAGTTGTTCCCATACCAACATTTGCTATGAATTTATTTTATATTGTTAATTGTTAACAATACATGTTATGGTAATAGGGTTATCCACTTATCCCTAATAAATGAAACTTAACATACCTAACTTTCAAAATCTAGGTATATTGTACACATCTGCGTACCCCTCAGAGCATACAGGCGTGATGATACGTCATAATGTTGTATAAACAATAAACATCCAAGCGATTCCAGCAACCACGACAGATTTGCCGTCTATTTTTGAAGAGTTCCATTGTATATCTCCGAAGATCAGCACCAGATCTTCACCAAATTAAAATGGGACTACCTCAGGAGTTACATACTCTTTCAAATAAAAAAAGAATTTTGGTAATCGGTCCACAAATGGGGGAGAAATCAGGTAATATACATAAAAAAATAAAAATAAAAAAAATACATAGGTACACACGAACATAGAACCTCCTCCTTTTTTGAAGCTGGTTAAAAATAGCATAAATGTCTTAAATATCCCTTAATGGGGATGTGCCAGAGAAGCGCGTTAAATTCATATTTGATTGTGTTTTTTGCAATTTGATGTTCAGCGTCAGGCTGACCGTGATTAAAATATTATTTGCGACCGTAATAAATGGTTTATCTGAGTTATAATAATTAAATTCACCAACACAATTACCCTCTAAGTTAGTCGAATCCCATTCATTCATTAAGCCCCGAGAGGACACCGATGTCCGCGCTGTCATTGTTTTTATATTGTGTCTCTAATCGACACGATTGAAAGGTTCAAGGCTTTTTCATGAAATAATCATTCAATGGGGTTATGTGAAGTTATAGGGTTGTCTTAATGATTATAAACCTGTAAACACATACATATTACGGTCGCAAATTTTATTGTGTTCAACATACAATCTGACACTAAACGACACTTTGCAAAAAACACAAGAAAATTTTAATTTCTCAGGATACCCTGACGCAACCGCCTTAAAAGAAATCTCGTTACAAAGCAAGGAGAAATTAGATTTCAGAAGAGCAAGCTTGTGAGAGGTTTCTTCAATAAGGAAAACCGGACATTAACTTTTCTTTTGTTTCTAAAAGCACGCCCATTCTAAGTAACTTTATGACTTCTTTAATTAAAAAAGTAACCCCAATTCTATATTTATTTCAGAATGTAACTGAAAATAATAAAACCGCGACCTTTAAGGATTCTGTTTTATCGGAAAGTCAACGGAAATACCTCCCACTTCCGCGACAAGATTTTTATGGTGTGTGAAAAACTGTTTGTATACTTAAAGTTCCAAATAAGTATAGTGTTAAAACTATGTTAACTAACCGTTACGAGTGCCAGTTAAATTACTAACTATTACGTATTAACTTGTAATATTACGTTCTGTTAGTGTTTGTGGCAAAGAAAATGAATCGGTTGATTCCATTTAAATGAATGGAAAATGGTCAGCGAACTACGGAAATGGCTTTTGCATTATATTGTGGACATAGCTATTATGTCTTGAATGAGCTTTAGTAAGCAGGTCTATAAGTCTTCATATCTTTACCTAGAAAATGAAATAAATGTTTCTGTTTCTGGACGGGCCTGTTAGTCCCTAGTGGCCCTGACTGCTACGCCGGATGTCGTGGGTTCGATTCCCACCCAGGACAAATGTTTGTGTGATGAGCACGATCATTTGTTCTGTGTATTTAGAAAGTATGTTTACCAATCGTTTAGTACCCCTAACACAAGCTCTGCTTAGCTTAGTGTGAATAGTTGTGGATTATTTTTTATTTTGACTTTTTTTATCTGTTGAAAATGAAATTATAACTTCGGAAGACATTAGTGATTTTGAACAATAAAATATTTAACATGACGTTAGACAGACATCGTTCATTGTATTTTTTTTGTGTTCTTCTTATTCCAACTCCACTTTGTGCTGTACAAAAGACTACTTAGCACAAACGACGTTGTTGGCAGGTCTCATCTATAATTTCAATGTCAAACTCCGTAAAAATGTGTTATTATGAAACTCTGAACCGTATGAACAAACAACATTTGGTTATTCTGAAAATAATGTTGTTTGCTTAGCTTTGTGCAGTTAACGCGTCAATATTGTATGAACTGTAGATGATAAATGACCTTTATTTTGATATTTAAGTATACATAGACGTACAGGGGTACCGTAATATGAAAAACAAATAGTGCCTTACCTACTTTATAAACATAGCCCCTTAGTTTTAAAACGGGCTGAAATCTCAGGGGTGCATTTCGCTCCGGAGATATAGTCGCAATGTAATAGAATATTCAATTTCTCATGAAGCTGTATTCTGAACACGTGTGGCGTGTGTTTAGAGCAGCAACATCTCTTGAGACCTAATCTTGTTACTGCTGCATGAATCCCAGGCTGTGCAGATTCACTCTGTTAGCTGAGGCACTATTTTACATTTAGAAAAGCTGGCTTATATACGCATCAAATACAATAATTGCACCTATCTTGTTCTATCTTCATGTCCTTAAGGTAGAACTGGTAGAAAATGCCTAAGGCATTAAGTCCGCTATTGTACAGTTTGTTTTACTCGTGCATAAAGTATAATTAATAAGTAATTCACCTCTGATTGAAAAATTTAGAAAATTCATCAGGTCTGGTCAAACAGAAGCAAGTGTTCAATAATGTCTGGTGAACATAGATCAAAATCAAAATCAAAAGTCTTTATTCAAACTAGGCTGAGAATTAACACTTTTTGAACGTAAAAAAAAATACATAAAAACAGTCCCCCAATAACGGCCCACCCTTCGGCCACTTCCTATTGTTTTTGCTGGGAAGAAGAAGTGGCGGAACAAACTCCCCAGCAAGACATCTGTCTGATTCGTTACAAGAACTAGGTATACAAAGAATCTATACAATGAAATAATCAATAAATAGCACTAAGGTTTATACACTTTGTAAAAACATTACATTTCAGTATGATTGTCACGTGTTAGATGGCACACTCCAATATACCGAGATTAAAAAAAAGTAAATACAAATATTCATATTAACATTGAAATCTAAACTCAAGCAAAACAACTACAAAACTGAAAAATTACAGCCTCCAGGTATAAAAGGCGTACCCGCTTACATGTGCAATGTTGGCTTATATTCATGAGGCAGTGACTCTAAGTTTAAAATGATAATCTAGGACCATCGATGTAAAACCTATAGGCCTTGGCAAATTGGTTATAATATCGTCTTCAGGAAAAGTGCAGGTGTAGTGGTGGCTAGTTTTATGACGTAGGTACAATATAGAGTATGCTATTCTATTCCATTTTGTAGTACTAAGCGTATGACACAGTAATCAATTATTTTAACAAACATTACATGTAGGCTCATGTGAACTTTAAAAGCTTTTTGCTCAGTTAGGTTATGGAACTGGCTTGGAACATTGGGTTATGTATATGCACAACCTAAGCATTGAGCATATAAACATTTTTTTAACGTAAGTAGTTACAGGATTTTCGTGGAAAACCGAGCTTTAATCCCGTCACGTAAATTTTTGACACGTGTTCGTTAATCCACTTCAAACCGGATACTTTTAATGGAATACTTTAAAATTAAAAACTTTGGTTAAAAACTTCGGGAGCTGTTTAAAAAAGATTTCAGTAGATTAGTGTTGATCTTCAACACCGGTTTATTTGAGATCCGATTGGCATAAACTCTGCTTTTAACTGTTCATTTTATTCTTGATGTATTTACATTTAGATAACACGCTTTGTTAATATGTACTGTGTGTATGATTAATTAATACCACCAGTTGTTGCGTTGTGTGTACTTTTATTCGACCAATATTAGTCTTCTTAACTCTTGGTATGGATTGTAATGTTAAAAGTGTGCGCGAGCGCGCCTGGTCGCCGTATCCGCGCCATGTTTGCACATGATACGGTGCGCCGGAGTCGATTCACTGCACATCCATTTCCGCATGTCGCAGCCGCGTTCTATTTCAGAGGCACTCCTGATCCAATCTGCCATGTTTCTTCTTATGCTATTTACTGAGGACTGACATATTTAGCGCAATGTTTAACGTAAAGTTTCATTTTTTTTCTTGTGTGCAATTTTTACTTTTAATGAAATAATATTAAGTACGTCAACTCCAAATGAATGAGTTTTCATAGAAAGATTTTTAACATAATATCACACCTGTAATCCCCGAAGACAGGCAGACAGAGGTGAACCTGTAGAAGGTACCTACACATACATGTTGCCTGTTATGTTAAAGTCCCATGGGACTTTAACATAACAGGCAACATGTATGTATTCTATTTATTTATTACATGAATAGGGGGCGACCTATTTGCCATCAATCGGGCGCAAATCTAGGGTCTGAGCTACTCCTGAGAAATCCTAGATGGAAATCAATAACGCTTTGTTCGACCCGGGAATTGAACCCGGGACCTCATGCTCCGCAGTAGCATTACTAGACAAACGGGCAGTCGAAACGATTATTGTAATATTGTTTTTAACCAAAATCATATCGCGTAGTTATTCCGAAATGTAATCTTAAAACATGGATACGAATTCTTATAAAATTATCGCCTCAACTGTTAGGTCTACGCCAAATATACCGTATAATATAATCCAATTATGTAGTTAGAAGTATTTAAAGAGAATATCCTGTCGACGAATTATAATGATAATAATGAGATGGTTTAATTGGGGAGCCTTGGCTACGATGCAAGGCTACCACTCACTAAGTTTATCGCTGCCAAATGAAGTTAAGCAACTCTTAGGATCCACGCATGGCGGGTGCTGAGGGCGTCACCCAACCGTAGCAATCATAATAAACTTTATTTTTTTATTAACGAAATGTTTGAAATGTATCTAAAATGCATTCTGCAGAAAAAACCTTGCACAGAGACATCAAGCTACCCCAATGTGTCAAATTTCTTTGATAGATTTTTAACTTTATTACTAATGGCATAGAGTTTATGTTCAATTGGGAAATTTGCCAGTTTGGGGTAGCTTGATGTGCTGGCGTATGTACACGGTGGCGTATAAAACGGTTGAGGTTGGAATATATCGACACCAGCTACTAACTTTATAAACCTTTAGATCAATAAAACCAGCACAAAAAATCGATATAAATTACGATCTTTAACTACTTTCTTAATTAAAATCACAAGAACAAAGGTATTTTGCTACAAACATCTTATCAAGAAATCCTCCTTCTTTCTAGCAGTCTATTTAATTTCAAGCATACAACAAGCTAATAAGAGGATTTCAAGTTCGCAACATCGCAAGCAAACTTAATTAGAGCTACAAGATTTTCCGAGCGAATATTCGAACAAACAACCCTTGATACTTTGATAACGTGTTTAACAGAGCCTCGAGCGATAATGACATGACATAGACATGCAGTAGAATATTTTCGTAAAAGCTACCTGAATGTTGCATAAAATATGAGGATTATGGAATAATAAGTTACCTACGAGTATTGTAAAAGGAAATCGGAACAAAGTGGGTTTCATTGTTAGACTACGATCGAAAATGGATCTCCTAATCAGATACACTCAATCACATGCGTAGGTTGGTTACCTACATAATTCTGAAAATATACGTAATAATAATAAACATTAGAGTGCATGGCTAATGTAATCAAGAACAATATTAACGTTACTACCAGTTTGTAACATTATGTCGACCTAGAACTCTTACAAGGCGCTGTCCTTTCACAATGACTACATAAAGCAGACCGTACAAAAAACGTGGAAAATATACCTGTAACAATTCATTACCTTATAGCTCGCATGTACTTATTGTGCTGTCGTCATATTGCACCAATAGATTACTGTCTCTAAATATAGGGCAAATCCAGCCGGCGTGGCTATGCGAATGTATGTGGGTTACCGGGGGCATCACAAATAACCGCGCTCTATCGTAAAATGTCCCTACGTTTCGACATTAGCTGCATTATATTATTATGTTTCTGGCGAAGTAGGAAGTTGATCCACGGGATGCGTTGCATAACTTTACAGAAACGGATTGGGACAATACATTTTAACGGCCTGTTTAACATTTCTGGAAGAAAAACAGACAATTAAAGATGCAAGACGAATATTACTGTTTACAAAAATCTTGGAACTATTGTGGGCGTGGCCCATGCAATCTTAAGGCTTAATAGTATGTCTAGTTTAACCTGGAATCCAGGACTATCACGTATCTTTTGAATAATGTTAAGTATTTCGTAAACAGATGTGTGATTGCGACAGTAGATTAGTAGCAAGAGATTGATCACGTTTTGATCGACGAACAATTACGTTAACAACACAGTTTGATAAGATTGTTTATCCCAATAATATAGAAATGAAGGACCAAATTACGTCCTACCTATTAATAGGTAGTTGTACCACGAGTCACGACACAAACATTTTTGGTATCATACCTAAAAGAGTTAGAAACTCTTCTCTTTATTCTCTTTTCTTCTCGTTTTATGGTGTACAATAAAGAGTATTCTATTCTATTCTATTCTCTTCTGAATCGACAGCTCTGTCTAGAGTCATCGACTATAACAATAATTTAAATATTAAGGGTGTACCTATACAGATTGATAGCGACATCGACGGATCTTCTGATAAGCACCATGAGTTCTGTAGGTACAGACGCCAGCACATCAAGTTACCCCAATGTGTCAAATTTTCCCAATTGAATATGAACCTTATTCTGGTTGACATAAAGTTGAAAAACGATCAAAGAAATTTGACACATTGGGGTAACTTGACGTGCTGGTGTCTGTACATGATTTAGGACACCCAGCTTTGAAAATTTTACTGTACACAACCATAAAAAAATCATCACAACGATTTTGCCTTTTAAAGTAAATAAGCAACATTTTTCATTAAAATCTCTAGGGGTTAGAAAAAAATCATGACTGTCACATAGTTTAAATTAAAAATAACCTTCAAAAAGCCTAGAAATGACGAAAATGTGACGAAAAATTTAAAGGTTCAGGATGTAGGTACTGAACTTATAGGATACGGATGTGTGACGATGATTCCACCTTGTGATTTTCAACAATCTGTATAGTACCAAACTGTGTTTATTTATCGAAGGACTTGCGAGAAGCGCGATCGTCTTCAGAAGCATTAATAATGTGTATTTTTGTTTACGCGTCGACGGGAATGTGCGAGGTGACGCATGCGTTTACATGCGTTTCGCAAAACGGACGTGGCGCGTGATCTTACTGCTGGAATTTAGTGAACATAACCAATTGTTCCGAACTAACATCAAAACAATGCGCCAGAAACTTTATCATTGTCTGCCGAGCCTTTTCCCAACTATGTTGAGCTGAGAGTGATTGCCTATCTGGCCTCCACAACCGAGTGACTGTCTCCCAGGTTCTGAGTACTCGTTACGACAGTCAAAAATCTACAAATAACAGCTGAGACCAACGGCTCAGCGTGCTTTCCGAGACATCTTGATATATGTTATGAATCCGTGTACCGACCTCGGTAAGCCTAGCTTACGATCGACCCGTGCGGCGGTTAGTATCTAGCCAGAAACCCCTTCACCGGTAACTAAAATTAACAGAATCCAATCAAAGTAATTAATTAAATATTGTAGTGTTTCGCACGCTAATTGAAGGTTAGTCAGGCTCCGAGTAACTCCTGAGGGCTGAGAGTCAATCAATAACATTTATCGGGAATAGAAACCCCTATCCAATTAGAGAGGGTATTACTATACTCTAACAGACATTCCAAAATTGCAGTGTTTGTAAAACATGTCGTGCGAGTAAAATAGTATTTAATTAATTATATCTTTTGTCAAAAGGTCATTGCGGCTAATGTTTTGCGTTTTAAAAGCGAGAAATTAGGTACAACTTATGCTAGGCTGTGATGTGTGTGTGTGTCCACACACACACACACACATCACAGCCTAGCATAAGCCTCACACACACAGCCACAAACACCCACACACATCCCACGATGTGTGTGTGTGTTTGTGGCTGTGTGTGTGTGTGGGACAATCCCGAATAACCGAGATTATCTCCTTCTTTTTTACGTATCTATACTTAATTATCTTTTTTGCAGTTTCCCGAAGTATGAAGTATCTACGTGGTTGATCGATTTTCATCGTAGATAATTAAAAATGTATGCAAAATATATCTTGAAGAAAAAAATAAAAATATCAATTAGCAAAGTAGCTTGCAGTGCGATGACATGCAAGTGCTGTACTAGTTTAACTCACTGCACTTTTACTATCACAAACGTAGACACATTCGTTAGTACACGATTCAATATTGAAAGGAGTAGGTACAGTCAGCCTCATAAGTCGATATACATATCCATATTTCCTAAACTCATGAACACCTTAGCTTACACAAATTGCTAAACAAGACTAGTGCCAGGATTTAATACAAAGGCCTTAAAGGTTCAAAATTCACTAGTCTTGTTTAGCAATTTGTGTAAGCTAAGGTGTTCATGAGTTTAGGAAATATGGATATGTATATCGACTTATGAGGCTGACTGTACCATTGTGATAAATGGGTCATATCCTAAAAAAATCTGTTTCATGTTTATTGGTTCAGTAAAGGTTAAAAGTCCAAATAAATTTGTATGTTTATCTTTTGAACTTGAACACCAGACACAACTGCCCTTGGTAGTGTGTTTAACACACATGAAGATGATTCGTAATACAAACTGAGTAATAACGATTCTTTATATGGTACTGATATTATGTTCATACAGGATATAATAAGGGGCATTAGCAGTACGTTAACTAGCGCTACTTAGCGTCTTGCACAAGGAAGGACTTGAAAGGAACATAATAAAAGTAACAATACGTTTAAGTTATTGCGGTCTATTGATTGGTTTAGTTAGTCATTTACTGTCGAGAAAATACACTTTTGTTATTTAATAGTTAAATATTAACGTTTTATTATAATGTTATAACATTATTATTTAATATTAAAATGAAGAGCAGAATAACTGGTTGTCCTAATGAGAGATTTTCTTTAATTTCAGGTAGTGCAGTCCAAAGATATTCACAATGACGGTGGTGACGAACCCAGCGCGGACCAATTCCGATGATGAGATTGAGTCAGGTCGCGAGAGCGACGCGGGTGAATATGGTCCCGCCCTCGAAGTGGAGGAGCACGCGCGCCTCTACGATGACGAGAAGCAGTCTGACATCGTGTTCGTGGCCGGTATCAACGGCGACACGTGGCGCTACCCCGGCCATCGCCGCGTGCTGGCTGCTACCAGCCCCGTATTTGCTGCCCTGCTCGCCTGCAAAACCGACGTCATCGTCGTGGACTACATTGACCGCCGCGGCTTCGAACAGTTGCTCCGCTACCACTACTGCGAGCCTACCCAGCTCAACTCTGTGGGTACGGCACGTTGCGCACTTGACGCCGCCTACAAGTTCCTATGCTCGCCGCTGGCAGAGCGATGCGCTCGTCGCCTAGACGAGATGTTGGATGCTGGTGTCGCGCTGGAGATACTGCGTGACTTACGATTCCTCTGCGCTAGATTGCCAGGTGCTGCCTCCGCCCCACCTCTGCCTGCTCTATCAGACGACGCAGCTGCTCGTTCGCTCGCACAGTGCTCTGGCTGGTGCGATTCTCTGGCTCACAACGCTCTGTTGGTACTCGATGATGACGCAGACAGCGCCTTGAACGATGAACGTCTGGAAGAGCTAACATATGAAGATTTATCACTTATAGTAAAACGAGATACTTTGCGCGTGACTAGTGAGTTGGTGCTTGCAGAGGCTCTGTCGCGGTGGGCAACGGCAGCTTGCAAGCGCACCAAGCGGGAGCTGACGTCTGCCAATAAGAGAGCCGCGCTCGGGGAGCTCGCCTACTGCCCTAGGTACCTCCTTCTGACGGGCGTGAGCGAGGAGCTGGACCGTGCTCTTAGTTTGGAACTACTGGAGCCGATGGAGCGAGCGCTTGTGACGGCGCGTGCTCGTAAGCTGTCGGCGCCGGTGCCGGTAGGTGCGGAGCAAGAGGCATTGCTGCGTCGCTGGGCACGGCCGCGGCCCGTGGAGCCGGCTGCGCTGCCCGTGCACCTGAGCCCGCGCTCCGAGCCACCCGTAGAGGAGCCGAAACCCAGCAAGCTGTGTGCACGTCGCCCAAAGCGCCCCAAGCAACCCAGCTTTGCGCCAGAAGAAAAACGCAAAAAGAAAGGGTGCTGCGCATGTTTCGGAGAGGGACTCTTGCGTGCTTTCATTTGTTTGTTCGACTGAGACAGGGAGCCTACCTATGTGTAAGGTGAATCTAACGCATTAAGTGTGGACAAAAATAACATTAATGTTTAAATAAGACTTTCGACTGACCGTGAAGTACTGAAGTGATCTACTTGCGAAAAACTTATCTCAATCTTTCCTCGCTATCTGACTTCCTATTAAATGTCAAATAAACGTCAAAAAATACAATTTATGTAAGTACATGTTACGATATACAATTAGTCAGTTACAAATAATATTTTGCGTTATATTTACCGGTTTGGATAGTCTTGGAGAGGTTAAGAAACTAAAGAATGCCATCTTTTGTATTTTTTTACGAATCAAAATTATAACTATTCGTAATAAATGTGACTGTTAAGTATTTTTTGCATCTGGTATTTATTATTTACAGCTACTATTAGGTTAATGATATACTATTTTTTCTGCAGCTGAAAATAGAGGTTTTATGTGATTATGATGATGTCCATTTTAAGTCTGTGTTCATTTATATTAAATAATTTTCTTGTGGCGGGAAGAATTCTTTGTTAACGAATTGGTAGAAAGAATATTAACGCATTAAGTCTTCTTCATGTATCTAGTAGAATATTTGTATGTTGTGATATTTAATTTTTGATTATTGTAACGCGTTAATTTTACATGAGAACATATCAAATTGTTTAACAATTTGTATTTAAAAACATTTGGTAAAAAAAATTGGTGCACAAATTGTCATTGTTAAGTTATGTTTCGATAAATTGTTATTTACCTAATTTTGTTGCATTTTTTGACAATTGTGTGCAAGATAATTATGTTGAGAGGTTATCTAATTTGAATATCAGTCAGCGATGCAGATTCTGATTTGATTGCTGACCATCTAATAATTTGTAAATAGTTGCAAAGCAGGTAACTACTTTCAAAATCCAAAGAATTTACGACAAATTTCTTCGTTTCCCTCTGAATCGAAGCATTATTATTTTAGATAACCTCTTTTTAATAGAGTAGTTTTGCTTAGATAGGTTTAGATGAATTGTTTAGTATAATTCTTCCATAATTTAGTAAAATAGTTACCTAAATATTCACTAGTCGTATACCAAGTACATTAATATGTCAAGGTTTTTATGTGTGTAGGAATTTGTTTGAAACAAACGTTCGCAGAACACACTACTTTTGTAATGTAGCTTCAATTGTAATCAATTTTAAATTGTGCCATATTGGATGTGGTTTTATCAAATAGAAACGTTTTTGGTGTTTTCAATCATACTTGATTAATATAGAGTCGGTCTCCATTCATTAAGTCTTTAGCAAATTTGAAAAAAAAAGCTTTTTATGTAATTAAATTACTTATTCAATATATGTCCGTGACGTTCTAAACGAATATGTGGAATGAGATTATAATGAAGATTTTTTCTCAAATGTAATATTTTAATTGATTGTAATCATTAATAAGTAACTACAATGTGTTCGGCTCAGAGCTGTCAATCAAGGAAAACCATCGTGAGACAAATATATGATGTTAAAAATACAAATAAGAAGTTTTATTGGATGACAACTTAGGGTAGTACAACAAACGAAGCATTTGCTTATGCTTTTAGTTATGTTTGGCACCGACATGCTAAGAAGAAGGCCCATTAAATTGGTAAGGTTTCTCACCAATTGGTAAGACAAGAAACATACGTTGAAAGCTATTGAAAATGGTTTGTAGTGTCTGGTAGGTATTGTTTTTCACCAGCAGTGCTATTCTCGGAAATCACTCAGTATAAATGCAAGCGAAGTGAGCTGACCATTCCTAGCATTAGTGGGGGATTAGTGGGGGTGCCAGCATGGTAGTAGTGGCGTAGGTACTATAGCATTAATTACCACGCTTGCTTAATGAGGGTTGGCGAATTTAGACTTAAATATTAGTTAGGTACCCTCATAAATTCCAGGTTTCTTCATGATGGTTTCTTTCACCGATATTAGTGATGCCATTAACTTAGAAGGTCCATTCAAGTAGAAAGGAGACCATTAGTATGTACTTGGTTGCCAGACTTTGAACCCACAACTTCGTGCATGAGAAACGAGGTTCTGGATGGTTTACGACAATACTAGTAACCTCTGGATTATCGGCAACGTTAGACCGTAACCTGGTTTAGGACATAGGAAACTTTCTTTCCTGGCAAACGTTCCGTGGTTAAATTACCGTCCTCCACACGGGTCAAACCGTGAGGAAAAGCTAGGGTTAAGATTTTCAATCTTAACCCTAGCTTAACCCTACCCTCATTATATATAGGTATTCGAAGCAGCAGTGATGATAAAACGCGATATAGATAATTATGAAACTTTGAGAAGTGAGAGACACAAAACTGAGCTTATAGGCATTAAATGTAGAACAGTAAAATTTAAATCGAGTGTATTTGGTATGGGAGTTATAATCTACAACAAACTCCCAAAGTGTATTAAGAATATTTCAGCAGTAACAGTTTTTAAATTAAAGCTCAAGGAATTTCTTATATGTAAAACATATTACTCTATTAATGAATTTTTAAATGACAGAATTAATGATTAAAATTGTTTTTCACTTATTAAATGTAAATTTTATGATTGTAATATTAATGTCCAAATGAATGCAGTATATATAGGTTGACTAAAACTTAACATGTTAATGATAATATAAAAAATTGTACACCCCATGGGTATGTTACAGTGATACATTAACACTAATTGTAAGATCTTCTGTTTACCTGTGACAAACAATAAATAAATGAATTATGAAAGCAAATAACAAATAAATACATACATATCAATTAGTCACAGAATGGGGCTTAGGTTTTAAACAGCTCTTGAGGATAGGTTTACCATTGCTTAATTATATAAAGAGTTCTGTTTGAAAGCATTTCTGTATAATGTAGTAGGATAAGTAACCTTCTGAAAGCTATCGACAACAGGACAATAGTATAGATTATTGCACTCCAATAAATGCTTTATAATTGTTGTGTAAATAACACGTCATACCATTACCTAGTGATCTAAATGTGTGTTACTACTGAATCATCCCTTTCCTCGGCAATTAGTGGGAACTGCAACGTCGTCATGCGAGATTGTTGGCTAATCATATCAGCGCGAGAATTGATGATTTCTAATCTCTCCACCTTCTCAATCATTGTTGCAAGTGCAAAGCTCACATTATGTAAATTGTTATGAAGCTCTGTCACGGTTTTCTGTAGATCTACCATCGAGTTAATTTTAGCATCGAGATTGGCGAACCTGTTTAGAATAGATTCTCGCGCTTTTTTCGTGTTACGAACTTCTTTATTGATTCTGGTTAGGATCGCGTTGTTGAGTTCTTTGAATTTGAGCTCCAAGACGTTGTCTTCTTTGCTGTCTCGTTTTCTACAGTACCCGGTGTTTGTGGACAGGGTCCGGTACTTGTAGCCGGAGGAGCGTGCTGTGTAACAGCTTTTGTGAAATATCAATTCTGTCATTTTATGAAAATACTTTCTGAAATTTCGTTTTTTGTTTTTTATATAAAATTTATTTTATTTTAGATTTGCAAACTTGACATGTGTGTACTAGAGGGCTTGCCTGACACTACTGACATTTTGACACAAACGAAAAATCTGTTTATGAAGCTGGTTCGCAAGTATACCAAAAAAAGTGTTTTTCATGGATAACGCCATACTGAACAGCGATACAAACGCCATCTATCGTAAATGTAATGATTTAGTTGAAAGAACAGTTCCGTCTACAACTCTCTTGGTTCGGTAATGTCAAGTTGTGAATGATGTTTGATTCATCGCATATCCAACAGATGGCATACAAAGGCTCATTGGTTCGAAATTCGTGATTCAACAGGTGGCCTAGAAAATAGGGTATGCCTTATGAATAACATTGTTCTAAATCTTTGATATCTACTGTTTCAGTACTTTTTGCTAAAACTGTAAAAAGAACGAACATACCTACAGATAGATACCTATAAGTTTCTTAACATTGTGTTAATATACCGCGAAGCATTTATTTAAGTATTAACTTATATGTAATATCTACTTGTTATTTGTAACAATGCTCTAAATTAAATCTTTGTTAGGCATTCATACTGGCAGTTCAATAGAATTCTGTCTGGTGAAAAAAAAAAACGGTTGGACAAGGAAATGTGGCATTTTGAATAGAACAAACAATAAAATGGTCATTTTGAAAAAAAAATCTATTCATAGACCACTCGAAAACGCCTCATAAAAACTTGGTTAAAAACAATAATTCAGTTTAGTCTATGGCTCACAATGGGGTGCAAAAACGCTGAAGGTGATTTTTTTTAAAGCATTGTGTCGATACGAGCACAAAGGGACCAACAGGTTGGGACTGCATTATCTCGAGATAAATTTACTTTTGATGAAGTGCAAAAGTCGGTGTATGGTCATTTGACAATATTTCGGTAAAATTTTTGATTTGGGCACAATGTGGACACAATCGTCCGTGAAGGGTTCTGCACACACATGGGCCCAATATGTCCATTGTGCTTTGTGAGCTGCGACTAATGAATGTCCGTGTGGGAACCTGGGAACTCACTTCTTACACCAGTTTTTGTGACAAAATTTTACGGAGTTCACATGAAAGATGATTTTACAAAAAATGTTTTCATACTGGATATTACGTTCTAATTTGTAACACTATGCTTACTTATTTTTACTATATTATTTTCGTTAACCTGTTGTAAAGTTTATCCTTTATTAATAGATAAAACAAACTTGACATTTAAAGGCAAAGTTAAACAGAATCCCAAAAATGTTATTATAATTTCACAAAGGAAAATGTACTTACACGAAAAACTTTTGTTATTTCAACGTTCAGTTCGTATTAAACCATATACAGAGAGTTATAATTAAATGTCAAGCTGGACGTGTAGGTTGGTAAGTAGGTACTGTTGGGAGAGAGCGTGTCTTCTACACTTATTCGTCATACAATAAGTACCAATTTTAACTGTTGGATAGCAATTATCCTTGTCTATTTTTAGGGCACACCCACTCTGCGTGTATTGTCGGTAACAGCGAATTTAACGGGCCGACGGGTACTGGGCACGTCGGGTACCTGGGTACCGTCAGATCTTTAAATAATAGCCCAATAGCGCCGCTCCAAAGTCACTCACTACTCACTATTGTTATGAACTACACAATAACACTTACAACTAAGCGCCACCTCTTACAAAATTGTCATTTTTTTCTCGTAAACGTAGTTTCGTAGTAAATCTGACAGGTTTCGGTGACGCCAGGGGACACAGGTAGTATTTTTTTTTTCACAAGGGTCTTTCCCAAACTTAGATTTGGGTAGATAAGGCTCAGGTAAGTTAGCTATGATTGATTCGTGTTATTGATACATTTATGTTTATAATATCAATGAAATTCATTTCATGTCATCATCAATATGATCTACTTATTTAAAAAAAGTCTGTAGATAATTGGTTGGAAGTCATTTGCTTGAGTTCATATTAAGTAAGCGTATGCAATTAAAATTGCCCAGAACAAGTAGGAAACGAAATCTATATCTACATTTACGTACCTAAAAAGAATAAATAATATAAAGAATAATAAACGAAGAGAATCTTTTATAATAATGTTATTTTAATTGTATATTTTGTACCTTTGTTGGAGATCCTCCTAAATAAATAAATCAAGAATAGTCGTAACTTATGGAAAGACCATTTATCGGCTGCGACGCCATTTTAGATTATCTAAGTAATTCTAGAATCTCTGAATAAAATATGTAATTCGGCGATGAATGCTGAGTTGGGTTGCCATCTTTAGTTTTGACCAGATTCGGCATTAATCGTGACAATTAACATCTATTAACATTAGTCTAGTCAGATAAGATTATCTCAAGAAGATTTTTAAATATGTAAGTAATAAAACACGAGGTCCATGTTGATTTAGACCTATTTACACAATTTAGGAATAAATGTGTAAATTACACCACTTAGAGGTTTAATTATGTGCCCTATTGGTTGTTTTATTACATTACATTCCTATTACACGTAGTTCCGAATGTAGTTGGCACCTGTCGAGGTGTTCATCTAACACATTTTTGGATAAGTGTCGCGAGATATTAAGAAGGTATTGTTCCTAGGTCACTTAATTCAAATTCTTAATCCGTTTAATCGTATATGCAGTTCAGGGTCAAAACGTCTAACGGTGTCAAAATGTCCAAATCCTAGCGAATTAACAGACGCACAGCTTTAACATTTTTTTTTTGCGTTTGTTGTTGGTAAAAAATCGTAAGTATAAGATGTCCCATAACTCCGAAAAGAAATGTAAAAGGCACATTCCTTTAGCCTGTCGTGTCTAGTGTCTGCCTCTACTAAACATTCCGAGATAGTAATTCGACACCACTTTGCCGCGGAATAAAAAAAAATGTAAATAAGTAATGTTGATGGTGCGCCCCGGGAGTAAACTTTTTGTGATGCGCGTTCGTAGGGTTACAAGCGTCGTGTGTCTGAAAACTTCTTACTAAAACAATGAAATCTATATATATATATAAACTTATAATAAATTTGTAGAAGTAAAAATTCTGTACAATGAACCCTCGCTAATACGCTCGCTTAATGGTGACACGTAACCCGTGCGCTCGCGCTTCCGCTAAAAACTGTAAAGGTGAAAATATTGGTGTTGTGTGGTGAAAATCTCAAACTCTCCCCTCTCGTGAAACTTGGAGGAATTATCGCCTGAACCAGCGGCGGACCTGGAGGTTGCTATCGAAGGAACGCATCTTTTTATCCTCCCGTAAGTCCCCTTTTTCCTTCCAAGTTTTCTGGTGGTCGTATTATGTATGATGATATCTAAAAAATAAACCTTAGATACCTAATTTTACATCTAGTTCAACTGAACTAGATGTAAAATTAGGTATCTAAGGTTTAATAATAATATTAACATTTTGCACGGTACCTCAAGTAGCTATATTGTTAAAATCATCAATCACTTCAATCAGCCAAAAAAATTGCGTAGCAAAGCCCTATTACCTAAATCGTAGTACTCGCCTACGAAAAGTCTACGTTGTTCGTAGCTAATATCCCTTAGTGCTACGAAAATTTATTCTACGCTTTTTCCTTCAAATTTAAATTAAGTTTGTAATAAAATTATTTTTACGTGAAGAAGGGTTTAATTTAAGTAGTAGCAACACCAAGTCTGTTGATCAGTTTTATTGGCGTCAGTGCTCGGAGGCCACGTTCAGCCATAAACTGTTCTTTTTTACTTTTTATTGATACATTGTCCGACACTAGGCCTCCAGATTAAAACGAATCGATGTGACTAATCAAAACACTCCAGAATTAGAATGCATGTGTTTTTTTAATAGAATTTCAATTATATTCTCTTTTTGTCATTTACTTACTCCTTATAATAATTTAGGTTTGCTTTCTAATCGATATCAAGCATGATTTTGAATATCAACATCCATCGAATAGCAATTTGTTTGAATGATGTTATAAATTCTTAGTTAAATTATTCACTTGAGAGGATCAACAGTTCAATACTCAAGTTTTCCTTATTTGAGGTTTCTTAAAATATAGGTACCTCTAGGCATATATATTTTATATTTACGACCTCTTATAAAGGTCCCTACTTATTTATTTCTGTTTACTTCGAAATGTCCCCGGTAAGTGCTAAAAGGTTTTTCATTCTATTAGGTGTCGTGTAAGCGTGTGTTCGGTTCATCGGCGAGTAAACAATAGCGTTGGATCGCCGCAGCGGCGCCATCGCTCTTACCACACATCAATGGGAACATCTTCTTTCAGATAAACGAACACAAAATGAGCATAATTCCGAGTGTATATGTGTTTTGTGTGAGCGCTGCCAAGATCGTCCAAGTATTCATTGCGAGATAAAAGTCTAAGTAGTTATAGTGTGCGGACGCAGTCGGCGCGGGCGCAGCCGTGCTGTCGCGCACAATGCGCGATGTTAATTCCTGCCGTAAAAGCTCTAATTGGTCGTTTTTCACCGGCAAGGAGGACGGCCGGCCGAGGCCGAGCAAAAAGTGGAGCCGGCGCGGAATGCGCCCGGTTGAATAACCAGCCGTCTGTTGGACGACGTTACTAGCTATAAACAAAGAGCCTGTTGCGTAAAAATACGTTATCCCGAGCGTACCATATCGACGTGATTTATTTTCCGTGCCTCCGCGCGCCGGTCGCCGCCGACGGCCGCGCGGTGTCGCCGGAGTGCGCACTTTCAACTCCGAGTGGGCTTATTTACGTTGGCGCTCGTTTATTTTTTTCTCAGATTATCGGAGCTGCGCCAAGAATGTCGAAATCATTCAGGCCAGTAAGTGGGCAGAGGAATTCGCCATTCATATTGCCAGTGCTTTTAGAATAACAAATATATTTCGGAACAGACGTTTCAGAGATCTGAATTATAATTGTCGGCAGGTAATGAGATCAAAACTCGATTTCGAATAAAAATAAGAGGACGACGTTCATGTTGAAAAATAAAACTAGCAGGAGATGTAAGTATTCAACGGATCATTTAATCGTGTTTGATCTTGGAGTGTAAAAATAAACAGCGATTCACGAACACCGGAAACGAAACATTCTTTCGCATCATTATACAATTATACATAGATATGTATAATTGTATAATAAATAAAGTAGATACTTATTGAGCTAATATATCTAGAGACATCACATGAGAGTGAACATCACTGATTGGCTCACGTTTACATTATATTACTACAGAACCATTATTTAATTTAAGCTTGCTGGTTCATCGCTCGTATTTTTCCTGGAAACCATTAAAATGGAAATATTAAGCGGTATTAAGTAAACTTATTTATTGTTTAACATCATACGCAATTAATAATTACAAAATAAAATGTAAAAAGGTTTATTATTGTTTACAACTACGAGACTGACTTATGAAGTTGTAAAGTAAACATTTTGCCTTTAATATGGATTATCTACTACATTGTATAGTGTAAGTAATAATGTTTACTGTAGTTTACGTTTACGTAACGTCAGGTTAGAATACTGATAGTCCTTAGCGATTTCGTGGTGTAGACTGAAAATCTTGGAACATTCTTAGTTGTTCAAAATAGGTGTGGTCTAAATAATCGAGCTATCTCTTCGCATAAAGTGACATCATGGTATTTCCTTATTAACATCGGGTAGGTTTCCCTATCATCGCTATATTTAAACTGTGCTCAACAAAACGATACGACCACAAATGACAACAATAAGTTTCGCGGTTAGATCGCGATATTCGGAATGAGCTTGATTGCACGTCTCATTTAACATTCGTCAATGACGTATTATATCTGTAAATTGGTACTAGTACTTGCACAATATTAAGTAGGTGTGTCATAAATGTGTAAGTGGGTATTGTTCGTCGTTGTTTATAGTACAAATACCTGCCTGGTATTGTGGCGGCAGCGGGCGCGGCGGGCAGGCGCGGGCGCACGCTCGCGGGTCATTATCCTGCGCCCGCCTGCCCATAGCGGCTACAGTAAAATTGTAGTATTTACGCTTGCCCTACACAATGGTGTGTTTACAACTTATTCGAGTAAATCATTGGAGCTTAACTTACCGGGAATTGATTACGCTGCGGCCTTGTTATTGTGTTCACTTTGTTGTGCCTACATCACGCTGTTTTGGTTGCTCTCGTGAATCATGAATCACGATTCCTTGCAAGCTGATGTAAAATTTTAGCATCAATGCAGCTATCGTGTCTATAATTATATTTGGTTGTCTGTGGTTGTTGATAAAAATAAGAGAATCTTTCTCCTTCTAGATTGGTGCATCTTCCATCCTTTTACAAATGCAATTCCAGTTTCTTTCCTGTGAATCGGAAGGTCCCAATAATTGCAAACGATGTCATGAATGCCGAGAACTTCAGTTCTAGAATTACAAAATCTATAAACCTACAAAACGAAAACCTACAATGTCGAGCCGTAATAGGTGAGCGATTATGTTTATAATAGGTGTTCAAAGAATATCTTTCACCGTCTCGAGATAATTACACAAAGAGACCGACCCAATCACAGAAGATCCGCCATCTCGTAATAAATAACCGAATACAGGAAGCTCGAAGCTCTAATCTCAATATTTCATCTTAGAAAATGGTTACCGACAATCAAGCGAAAATGTTTATCTGAATATGCGAGAGATAATTTTAAGCACATAATAGTGAGTAAGAGAACATTGTTGAAATTAATTGGCATAGCCAAGGTTGCGGGGGTCGATGTCCTTGTCGCGGCGGCGTGCGCAAACGCAGCGCGCCCGCTAACCTCGCGCCAGTGACGTGCCCCGGGCCCCGTGCATGTCGATACTTACATCTAGTACCTTGCTCATACGTCACTCTATATTTATTTTTATAGATTATTTCAAGTAAAAAGACGATTAATTGATAGAAAGTAGTAGTATGTCACAATAATGTACCTACAGTATAAATAAAACTTACCTACCTACCTATATTGATTCGGACATGAGTATAATTAGGACCATGTGGAATGTGACGCCTTTGAATGTACGAGTATGCATACTATGTAGGTATTATACAAGATTTTTGTCAATTCCCAGCCAATTCTAACAAGTTAATCATTTTGTATATTGTATTATTATTTTTGTATTTGCAGGTTGTAAGAACAACGCAACTGATAATAAATTATATAATTACTCATTTTTTTCAACGAACAAAGCATTATATCATTTATCAAACAAAAAGTATTAACAACTTTGTTACAACGCTCCACTTTCAGAAATAAATTTGTATAAAGCTATTCATGATGTTTCCTGGTAAAAGTGAATGGAACTTTTGTCAGGAAAAAGTGAAATTAATTAATGTAGGTACCTGTCCTGAAATTTTTTGTAACAGCCAGTTGTGATTTTCAGGAATAGGTAAATTAAAGTTGTTTAGTTGCTTCATTTATATTATTTATTTATTAATACTTTATGCGCTTGTAAAAGACACTGTACAAAGGCGGACTTAATGCCTTAGGCATTAAGATTTTCTTTTTATTATTACTTTTTTTAAGGTAGATTTTATTCTATTTTTCTTTTAGGGAGTCCAAATCAAGTTAATTTCTCGGAATCCATCCACAAGCCTGTTTTGTAATCTCTACATGTGAAAACGAACTCTAAAATATCGAACTCGGCCCACAATTCTCAGAAAAGCTTAAAGGTTCCAAATGTGTACAATAACGCACGAAACCACTAAGTTGTTTACGTGTCTTGACTTACTAAAAAAAACCATTCGTAGCCTTTACGTAGACGCCAATTATAATCACCCGAAATTAGCATTAGCAATTTTAATGGAAATATAAATCGATGATAGTGAACGGCATTGGCACGGCGCGGGCGACTACCGCGCTACGCAGCCCCGCGCCTGCGCCGCCGCTGCGCCGCCCGCAATAATTGTCAGCAATCATTTGTTTATTGGCGCTTAAGCTTCATCATTTCGCACTACACTCATTAACGATGCTATTTTAAGAAAGCCCGTCTGTTAGCGTGTCCCACATCGGTTCTACGCTACTATTGATATAAATGTGAGTTCACTAATATTAGCATGTTTGATAAACACTGGCCTCTTTCCTTGTTTTCTAGAATTTGTCAGTTCGTAAATGTTTAATGAAATTACACACTGTATTTTTAACTTTGTTTGTTTTCCGTATAGCATTATTTTTATTTGTAACGTGCCATTCAAGAAAATGATAAAGCGAATGCGTCAGGCAGGATGAGGACAAAGCCAGTAAGCGTTATCTGAAAGTAGATCGTACTCGACTGGTTAGAGAAAATGTTTAATTGAATCAAATCAACATAACCACTTATCAACTCTTTAATTACCAACGCAAATATTAAGTAACAGTTCGACTAGTAAAATATTAGATTGCTACGAGCGGTGGGTGATAGAAATAGATTGTTTTTGCAAAAAAATAGAAACTGTCGTATTACGTAAATATTGCTCAACATGTGACGTAACACCTTGCTATCAATTCGGATAGCTTGACTTGTGTAGAAACACCTACTTTTGTTTACCTAGACTATTAGGTGCGCTAAGAATTTGTTTGTTGCCGAGTGACCGTTCGCCGACCCGGAAGTAGCGCTCTTTAATAGAAAATATATTTTTGAGTGGCTGTAACGGCGTTCAATCATATTATTGTTGTTTATTGGTGTGAAATTGCACACTGTATTAAAATTTGATTAATAAATCCTTGTTAGAACATGTTTTTTTTTTCAAAGCAATGTTGGAATGGAATCTTTCAAACACAAAATTGTAGGTACTTATTTTTTTCTCAAATCTTAGCAGTCTCCAAATTTATCCAGTTCTTTGTCCTCACTTAACTAACGTCCAAATAACAGTTAGGTGTCTAAAAGCTAATGCTATCATTAATCTGTCTCTCTATTTTAAATTCAACCGTTTAGTCTCAATTTGGTATGAACGCAGTGCACGAAATTGGCCACAGTGTTGCGTGTTCAGTGCACGTGATTCTCTCAATTCGTGTGGGCAGTCGCAGAACAAGGACTACACTTATGTGTTGTGATGTGACCCATTAAACGAACAAACACAGCCAACATTTTCGTGTCGATATTCGCAGTATTCGCCGCTCGCCGACCAGATTCGGCTTAACTCACGCAAACAACCAACGATGCCCTCTATAACCCCTTTTATCTTTCCATATAGGGACCCGCCTGAACTTTTTCTAAGAATCACCTAAATTCAATGTTATTTTTAAGTCTCTATCTTTGATAAATGTTGTTATTTTGAGTCAGAAAACATTTAAATGTAATTTTCGTGTTTTAATTAGAACGAAACGAAACGAAAAATGGTGGAGAAGTTTTAGGTTTGTGATTAATCATTTTTTAATGTTTAGTACGGGTTATAGGTCTGTCTTTAATGCGACTTTAAAGTCAACTTTTCTCACACTCGTGCAAAGTTGTAAGAATTTTAGGGATGTCCTTTTATGGAGATTCTCACGCGGATTGCGTGGGCGCACATCGCATGTTCGCGCATGTGAGGCTTCCCGACAAGATCATGGGAATCGACGCTGTTTTGTGATAATCACGCTGGTGCAAGTTGGTTACCTCATAAACTGATCATATTGAAAGACACAACTATGGACCATCATGATTGTAGTACAATACGTTTTAAATGGTTAATTGTCACTAAAGTTGTTGGCTGTAGCAAATCACACGATAGATTTCAAAGGAGGTAGATATACTACAAATTTTATGGTCTCGTAGCCACGCTCCGAAATAGAATTTATAGTGGTATACACATATAAAATGTACGTACATACAGATTATAGTACTAAGCTGTTCGGTATTCGCTACATTGCTCGGCTAAAACCATAAATAGAAGTTGTTTTGTCATCACATAATAAAACAAGCTAAGGATTGCAGACGACAAAAAAAAAGAATGGCACAAACGCCGGCGGCGCGCTCAGAGCTGCTTTTGGGTCAATCTCCAAAACGGGCGTATTCGTGTGATCGCTCTGGTGCTTTTCAGATATTGATATATAGTGGTAATTATGTATCTCATTAAAAATAATGATATTCAAATAGTACATTTTTATTATTGGCCTTCAATTTACACAAACGGCTAAGGAAATATTTAAGTTCAAAAAATTTCGCGACCAGAGCAATCATAATTGGTGCCAGAGCGATGATAAATGGTGAAATTAGTGAAACAAAAATAAATAATAATGATAAAATATTATTTATTTAGCCGTTTTAAGTCATGTTCAGTGTACTTGTAGCAAGATTATTATATGTAAGAGAAATGTATTATTTTAGAAAAAGGTCAAGGCATATTATCAGTCATAAGTACTTCCATATTAAAAATAAATAACAATTTAACAAAATTATAAAGATCAACTTTTGGCTTAGTTTCATTTATTTGGACTTAATTAAACCACTTCTAGGTAAATGAGACAACATTAAAAACCTTTTGAAATCCACCAATATTATGTACAGTCTTTTATAGTTATTAAATGATTTAGACTCATTCAATATCAGTTTTGAAAAAGTTATTAAAGAAAACTAACGTTTACAAAGAACAAAATAAAATTCTTAAAAATGAACAATTTATAAACTTAACTATTTGTAATCATAATACTTAATAGAACTTAGAATCATGACTAAAATAACAGTCTATACAAGATATGTAATTGATTTGTAATGATCACATTTTCCTTAACTAGGTATATCTTTAGTGGAAAGTGAAGAATTAAAAAGAAGAACACAAAGTAAAATGCAACTCAGATGGTCAGATCAGATTAAAGTATTGTTTGCAAATTATAATGATACAAACTTTAACACAAAGTAAAAAAATACAATTTTCATAAGGCTTAGTTGATCAGGAAACTAAAAATTAAGGTTTATTTTAAGCTCAGATAATTGTATAGTACTCGGAGTCGGAGTCGGGTAAATCTTCTGCTGCAGCAACCTTTGTCAAGGTGTTATTAATTTCCAACGAGGATAAAACTACCTCGGAAATACTTGGAGTACCTAATTAAATTTTATAGTCAATAGATCAGTCACTCATTGGTAGTACTGTGCCCCGAGCTTTTTGCCTTTGGTAACTCTCTCTTGACTTTACAAGCCATTGTGCGTCTTAGATATGGATCATATTTTATCTTGGCCATTCTACGACGCTCAGCCAATTTCTTCCTAAGACGTTTTTCTTCAATACTCGTAGATAATTTATTTCGAGGCATGATTTCAACCTGCAAAAATAGTTGCCATTAAATTTTAGAGAAGAAAGGGTTACAGTTGTGGTTAGTTAAATGCCATTACAAAAATATCATCAAGGTAAAATACGTCATTATCTGTTTATGGGTTTAGGTTACCCAAAGGAACCCCCCAGGAATGGTTGTAAATTAAAGGTCATATGTATAGTTCATCGTTTGTCATTGTTACTACTACTTACAATAGATTTATATCGTACAATTAATGCAAAATATCATTGCTCTGTTCTTTTTGCACAGAGCAATCACAGCCATAGCGATCAGAAAAAGTCACAAAATCATAAATATAGCCGAATTTAAAAGCAGTAGAAAGTTATGATTACGTCTCATAAAAAACACCACAACGATCACTTAATTCACATAACAGACAGATTCATAAGCTTACTATTTAATTTAAATAACGTGCCATAGCAATCATAAAATTCGAGAACCAAATCCAGAGCAATCATAAACTTACCTTCGTAATGTTGGAGTGCTGGTTCGTGGCACACAGGTTTCTTCCTCGGCGGTTAGACTACTGCCTGGGTTACCCCGCGGGAGGGGAATAGAGTGTCTATAACGCGTAACTAGGGATGAGCGCGATGTTTTACCTCAGCGCAGAGCGATGAGATAAAATGCCCGGTCACGATTTCAAATTCAAATTGTGGCAAAAGTATTGTTAATATAACTTAAAATAATTTATTACGATGAAGATTAACCATTTGTTATGTAATGTAAACAAGTTGTTTCATATGAACCTTCTTATTAAAAAGTTAAAAAAATATTTTATTCATTCAATCGGGAGTCGGGTCAACCCAGAGCGATCAGAATTTTAGGGTTTAAGATTTTTTTTTAAATATTTAAAATAAACTTATTCATAATATTAGTCTTGTACCATGTAGATTGGACACCAAACTGTATATTAAAAAATATTTTAAAAACGTTTTTCGATTTTAAAGTGGGTTTATCCAGCCCGACACGAAAAAAAATGCCTCTGGAGATCTACCCTTTTATTACTTCACGAACGCAGCGTTTTCTTTTTAAATTTCAATGAAAAATCATACGCACACGAACTGGTATTAAAAAAGTTGCATTCCACCTTACCATTAAAGATGTGTGTTCCCAGAAAATGAGCGCCTGGAATGCAGCTGTGCAAACTACTTCATTAGGGGACCGCGGACATAGAAATAAACCATCCACCATCATTATTTTGAACATAAGCAATCACTATTTGTTGACAAGGATCTCAATCTCTTTTGAGATTACGCATAATAGTTCAGCGCATACGAATATCGCGCATCATACATTATTATGGAAACGTTCAAACTTGACTGTATTATTAGTTGTATTATTGGCTTACTACTAAGTATATATCACAATAGTATAGCGTAGTCTGAAAAGAGCTCAAAGTATTTTATCTATACCTATTCAATTGTTTTGAATATGAGTACTTATAATAGTTAGTATTGTTGTAATGCTGTGTTTTCTTCATGTGATGAAATTTTCTGTAAAGAGAGACCCGGGGCTCGAGTCTACTATTGCAATCGTGTCTCAATGACCGGTCATTGATCGAATATTTGACAACTTTGACAGTTTTTGTATGGGAAATGTGTCATAAGTTTGACGTTACCTATACGTCAAAAATCGATCATTGACCGGTCATTGAGACACGACTGCAATAGCAGACTCGACCGCCTGATTGAATGAATTGTAGGGAGGTATATGTTCGAGAAAATATCAGTACAACGGGGCGATTTCAATCATATAGAGGCTTCTTTCCAGGAATCCTAAAATAGGATTCTATGGAATCTGTAGTTGGAAACTCGAAGTAGGAAAATTTCGTATATTTTTTGTATAAAAAAAGACCGCACAGCCAAAAAGCTCTTAAACAGACTTCACAACGATACATAATTTATATGGGATAAAATATTGGAGAGTGTAGGGTTTTACTGACTAAGACTTACCCGGTGTGAAATAACATTAAATCACGACTGTATTCTTTAAAATCACAAAAATATCCAAACTCTGGGCAGCCACTAATAAATTATAGAGGGATAAATCTAATAACACTATACCTATCCGATCCAGGAATCAAACCGAGAAAAGCCAGCAGGAGTAGCATCTGTTATTTCTTAGCGTGCACCATTGAACCTATTTTGTCGTCATTTCCGACATGTTTCTATGCGTCATGCATTTGGCTGCGCTGAGGAGTGTTTGTAGCAGCCACAGGAATGTGCTTCGTGACCGGTCAGTTCGTCTGACTTCCCACGGCTTGAGACCCAAACAAATTGTTTTTATTTTCGCCTTCACAGTACCGCCGCATCGCACGTTACAAACAATTCAAGATTAGTTTGGGGTCAGAGGTCGCAAATCCCCAGGAACGAGTCGCGACTTGTCTGTTACAATCCAGTGCGTAAGACTACACACATACATATGCCTGTCTTCATATCATATCACATTATTTTGTAAGCTGATAAAATTGTTACGCACTGAACCAAGTTGATAAACACTTGCGGATCTGCACGAACAGATATTATTTTTTTGTTTCACAGGAAAAGCTTCATTAAAATAATGTGCACGCGCTGACACTGGTTTGATGGATTCGATTTGAATCACTCATTCATTATCACTGCAAGTATAAAATGCACGTCTTTACCCCTCGAGTTGCCTATTATGTAAGCCCACACAACGATACTTATGTAATGTTATAGAATCAATTACGACGAGTATGGTGGATAGTATCGCGAAAAGCAAAAAGTAATGGACGCGAATAATTCATGGTGTGTGCGCTCAGCTTTACATTGAATGCTTTCAAATCGCACAAACAATCGAGTGTACGCATCGAATACCTTTTTCAAATATTTCTTTTTCTCATTTCGCCGTTTCCTTTTCTGGCTTAGTGCCACATGTTTTATTGATGGCCAGTTCATTGATATGGCTGGCTCGTTCAGGCGGTGGGTGAGTGGCCACTTATATGAGCCATAAAAGGCCTAGCCTTGGCCATATGGGCAAGCCGTCACACAGCGAATGCATTCATGCGCGCGCGCATATCAGATCGACGGGTTACAAAACAAAGTGACGGGCGAATTTGTTATACGAGATTATACCTACGTGATTCCTTGTGGCATTGTTTGTGAACATTTTTAAATCACAGGGAAAATTCTTTGAAAAACTGGGCACTGGCAAAGAAGGCCGTGATGTGGAAAAAGGTAAATTTTGAAGCGTCTTACTTTAATGACAACCTTGGCGTTTAAATCTTTGCGCCGTGGTATTTACTGGTTTCAATCAGATCTGGATTTTGGATCCCTATTGTATACTCAACTTTTCAGTTCAATGGCTTATCAAATATAGGTAAGTACTGTTGTAGGCTTGATATTATAAATAGTCTGCACGCACAAGGATAATAGGTATCCACAAAGTTGTCAGTCCGAGGTATTAATTTATTTTAAATAGGCAATATCGGCAAACTTTGAACCTTAAGCCGACATCAATAAATATTGGCTATTTCCATGACTTCGAAGTTGATGTTTTATTTAGTTCTACCATTTAACAAAAGATGATCAAAAAACATTTTTGAATTACCGATTATATTCTTTTCCACCCTTTCGTTAATGTGGAAATAGCCCTAAAATTCTAAATATTCCACTACTTTACGTAATTCTACTTATGTATAGGTAAGTATAACGTCTAAGCTTGCTAGTTTTGGTCATACTGTTTGCAATCTAGAATAGCTAAAAATGGAAAACGTGATCAATAATCCTACAATGCGGTTTCTCCCGAGCTGCTAGTTTTGGCGTATCCCGAAAGAGGTAAAAGTACAGTGTACACATTATCCATATTAATAACAAAGGAAAATGTGAAAGTACCTCACAGCTTTCACGACTAAACAACGAAACCGACCGATAGTAATCTTTATGGCACATAAGTAACTTGGTTACTCATACTGCAGGACATGGGGTATCTTTTCGGAAATAAATCTCGTTCGTGCAAATGTAAAGCTCTAAAATGAACAATTCTGTCCATTTTTTAGGTACCAAAATTATATTTGTTTCTGTAAATAGACAAACACTTTTCACGTTATTTTTTAGCTAGAAGGTGAGGTCGATGTTTCACTTACTGACTACTCTGAGAATAAACACCGAAAGAGAGAGGTCAAAAACTCTTTTAAAGACCAGTCTTGGTCCCGACCAAAATAATGTCTGGACTTCATGTAAGACCTATACAGATTAGTGTCTGAAATGGTCTTTTGAGGAAAAAACCACACAGAGATGCGGGGACCAAATCAGTCATTTCAAGCATTTGTCAGCAACCGTGAGCTCAACTTGGAACTCTCTGGGCTTTTGTGAGACTCAGGGTAAAAATTAGTTTGAGACAGAGTGGTTACTGAATTCGAAAGTACAATCCCACTACCGATGTTGAAATAAATAGGAAAACATTAAATCGTTGTTATGGTTATAATTTTAAAAAGGTAAAAGATATATCGATTTTTTTTTGGTGTAAAATCCTCATGCAATGGATATCCCACGCCGCGAATGGCTCTGTCAAACTCTTTCTGACTAATAACCACTCAAGTTTTTCGTCTGACACCTGCGCCGGGGGTTGCAGGAGCGAACAATTCTTCTGCAAAAGTAATGTAGGCTAAGCTAACTCCACTACATACCTATGCTGCAGTTAAGAAGAGAGAGGGTATGACGTTTAGTATAATCCTATCCTACTTATATTATAAACGCGAAATTTTGTGAGGATGGATCAATGGATGGATGGATGGATTGATGGATAGATGGATGGATGTTTGTTACTCTTTCACGTAAAATCTACTGAATGGATTTTAATAAAATTTGGTATGGAGCAAGCTGACACCCTGGATTAGCACATAGGCTACTTTTTATTTCTGTATTCCCACGGGAACGGAACGGTCTGCTAGCAGTTCATAATATCGGATTATCGAGACCTAATAATTTAACTCTATTGTAATTCCAAAAAAAGAAAATATAAAGACCGCTGTTTGCAATGCTTCGGCAAGCCAAAATTTAGATCTACTCAAAACAGTAACATTTTCATAAAGATCTTATGAATCTCCAATCTTTCAAGCTCAACCTTGTTTTAACAAATGTACTAGGTACTTAACTCATTCTATATAACTCACTCTATATACCTGCGTTCGTTATAAAAATATTTGGAACAACCGCGAAACCAACATTGTCTGCTAAAGCAAATGGGGATTTTACATTTCTATTTAGACAAAGTTCCAGCCAGCAAGCAGTCCTACTTTCGCAGAGCTATGTTTCTTTCAACGGCGCAGTTAAGATCACACCCAGTTTACGTATTCACAATTTATAGTAGCATGTAGGTACCTACGTACTAGCTGTTTATGTATTACGAACGATTCCCAAATGGTGCTTAACAATTTACATAACATGTAAATGTGTGTTGTGTGTAAGCAAACAGCGGAGCGGCCCGAGATGGCTGGCTGACCTGTACGCCTGTACGTTTGTAGTGTCGGTGTACACTAGACGAAATAGTATATGCGATGCACGTGTCGCTCAGCTGATAGAGCGAGAGGAACGAGGGGAAGACACCCTCCTCCCGCCTCCACGCCCGCTCGAAGGGAAGGGAACCGACACTATATCGATGTACGATGGAAACTTCTGTCTGTGTTAAAAGAGTTTTAATGCGTTATGAAAAAGGAAAAAGTCAAATAAACAGTAGTCATCCGTAGGTTCTTCAACAAAAGGAAACGACGGATTCTGAAGCATTTTTATACAAAAGCTGCTCGTCTAACCACACAGGAGCAACAAAGAATAATTACATTGATTGAATTACTATGAGGAAATTTACTCTTGAGCAGAAGACATGTATTCTTGTAGCCAATATGAATTAAACCTGGGTATGCTATACATTTGAGACAAGACTGCAATTCCTGAAATGCCTTTCAGGAAACTCAGTGCTTGTCGTCCCGTCTGTATTACGGGCTCGTAAATAAATGACATTGTAAGATGTCTAATGCCCGTTTACTACAAACTACTCGACGCTATACATTTAATCTTTCAATCGACACAATAGAAAGAAAATTACAGCGCGGACACCGGTGTCCTCTTGGGCACAATTAATGCCTTAAAATTTGCATAGTTACCCAGTAGGTACGCTTATAATAAGACATTAAGTTTAGGTGCTGCTTAGTGGAAGACGAAAGCGGGTAGGTAGGCATAAGATGTTGACGAAGGAAGCCCGTCTTTGTTGGCTATAAAAAGAGCAATTCAATTAACACTGCCAGCAGCTATTTTGCTTCCGTACGTAAGTACCTATGTTGTTTTTTTACTTTTAAAGTCTCAACCATTAAAAACGATTTCCTTTATAAAGTAAGCCTAGAATCTAGACTCAACATCAAAGTGATATGAGTTACCAGAAAACCGATAAAGCCGACTGTTCATTTACGTAAAAATGTTACTCATTCAACGTGACCATTGCATAAGCCAGTATATCGTACAAATAAAGTTGTACCTACTTAGAACAGTCATTATTGTTGAATAACATTTTAAATTACTATGTTAAATCTTCAAGGCGACGCAAAATGTAGATAGATGTTATTATTATCTGTGATGTCTAGTTGACATCGATAGTAAGCTGTCGTAGGGCTGGGGCACCGCCCTACTGACGCACGTGTCTCGCGGCCAAGGCTGCGGCGTGAAAGCTCTGTGTGTATACCGCCCACGCTCGCGCGCACACAGGCGCACGCTGCCTCCACACACACACCAGCGCGCCACTGTCCGCGAGCATAGCCTTTACCGGCTCTGTTGCCAGGCTTCGTAGCTCCGTACTCTCATTGTGTAGCGACTATCACACACTATGCCTCTGTGTGAGCCAACACGGATTGTTTACATGTGTGTTTGTTCTTCGAGCTTCGTAACTTGTTTGGACAAATTCTTAGAATCACACTAATGCCAGTGCGGTTTATCTGGCTTGAATTTCGTTGATCGTTCTTCCTTGTCATACTGACTGGACAGCGTAAAACACATTAGTAGTGCGATAAACATTCCACGTCTACTGATAGCTGTTGAGGTGGTTGCACTCGTACAAAAAGTTTTTCTCTATATGTCTGTATTAACGCCATAATTACAAAGCAGATAAGGAATTCCTGAAAGTTGTTTTAATAACGATTTTTTTTAATTGAGTAAGTAGGTAGGTATGTGCGTGGAATTCCTAGAAATTTCAATACAGGATAGAGTTCAATTCCAGAAGTCGAAACATAAACTAAAACAAAGAACCTTTATAATAATAGGATTTTTTGTAGTAAGCGTTTGTTACTTTGTGAAAAAGATGAAGCTTTTCAATTAGCGTAACGTAGACTACTTATACAATGCTACTAACTTGTTTAGACTTGTTCATTATAGGTACAATGATCTCATATTTCCATGCGTATGCCTGCCTACATCCTGGATGAAGGATGCCAATACCTACGCCGATATTGAATTGCCCATTGACATTAGTCATTACGTTATTATTATTTATACCCCGATTTCCGTTTGACCGTAATAACTAAATATAACTTTTATTGAACTTCATCCTTAACGAAATAAACACATAGACACAGAGTATTTTTTTTAACCTGCCCCCCTAGCCAAGTTACAAACGATTCGTATCTATTCTCTTTCTACAATCGAGAACGCCTCAAATCCCTTTGTTTTGACCACGTGACTTATCACCTTTCGCTAAGTCACGTGGTCAAAACAAAGGGATTTGAGGCGTTCTCGATTGTAGAAAGAGAATAGATACGAATCGTTTGTGACTTGGCTAGGGGGGCAGCTTACTTATCTACAGGAGGAGCGCGGAAGATGTTTTAGGAACCATTATGTAGTTTTTCTATTAATTTAAGTTATAAACCTGCTATATATTTTTTTTAAGAAGAAATATATATCCCAATTTCAATACTTACGCGTAAACTAGACTATCCAAACGTCGTAAGTCTTACCGATAATTTTACTCATTTTTACTTACTTATCGTGCCAAAACAATTATTTTATGAAACAAGATGCAAAATAATTATAATTGTTGGCGACCAGCTACCCAACTCTTTTAATAAATTTTTATTTTTGTTTTTCATTGATATGCTTAAAAGTCTTATCGTTTTGTTTTTTATGAAAAAAATTGTCTGTATAAATATGTGCTGCGATAGTAAAGGAAAAGCTGAACTTGTGGTATCTTTACTTTAAAATTGATACTGTTCTCAACAGTAACGGTTCCTTTTCTTGTGTCTTTAACGGATCTGGATTTTCCCAAAAGTTTGATTAAAAAATATGATTTGTTTATGAAGTACCTACCTTCTTACTCTTACATTGTATATTAACGAAGATGAAATATCACACCTCTTATCGTCTTAAAAAAAAAAACAAAAGTGTTAAGTACTTTTTCTCGTAGCACTTTACTTACCACCCAAAGTAAAAATTCAATCTCCGTAAAAGTAAGACCTCTATCACAAAATGAGATTAAAAGCCTCTAGGCTCTTAAAAGCATTTTACTCGGAGCTATCATTAGGAAATGCAGTCTCTTGTCAGGTTGGTCGCGAGTCCAGCGTAAGTTGGTCCGCTCGGGTACTTGCGAGCTTCCCTTCGCTGAGTAGGTCCGTCCGACAGGGTGGTGATGTACGAGAACTGGGGGCTCTTGTTGAGTGGTTCTGTAGAGGGTTGCGGGGCTGCCGGGCGAGGGGTGCGGGCGTGCCCTTGCGCGCTTGCATCTGGGTTACCGGGGCGCCGTTGCATCCAGCCCCTGCCACCGAGATATCGCGACCTGACCTATATTTCGACAAGGTATGCAAATAGGCCCTGTTTACTGTGTTTACGCATTGGAACATAATCTTTACCAACCCGGTTTTTTGTTGTTTGTTCATTAGGATCAAAATTTTATTGTAATTTAACAGAGTAGTGATGAAGTTATTTCAATTTTATAAAAAAATATTTTCATGTTTATTCTATAAGCTCAGAGCTTTTCTAAAAATTGTACGATGGATAAACTTTAAGTTTTCTTTTCGTGGAAACTGTTATGAATTATTTTTTAGTATTTATATAAAGTCATGATAGTCTAGGTGTTAGTCTCGCCACGTACCTGAGGTTGTGGGCTCAAATCCGAGCAAGCACCGGCTTGTGTTTTTTTAAATTAATATTTAATTTCTTAGTAGGATTTCAAACTAACATATTAAACATTAATTTATTAAATCACAACCCGTCTGGAAATCTGGACTCAAAATTAGGTAATATAGGTTTGGAATCGCCAACCAGCCTAGAACAAGCGTGACTTCTCCGTATATGCTAACTGGCTGGTATTGTTCTATTTTAAATCAATTACTAGAATCGTAAAACTGAAAGTTTAGACAGAAACTTGTACATACCAAAACCTACATATTTACTCAATAAAGCTAGAGCTTCAGAAACGCATTTACTTTTGCATAGGTATATACAAATTTTTATGTTGCACACAGTTTATAAAATTTATGCCTATGCCAATATGTTATAGGTACCGTACACTTAAATCTACAGCAGCCCTCAAAGTACGTTGCTACACTGTTGTAGAGATCCTAGTTATATCAAACACGGTGCCACTTTCTACACCACTCATTCAAGTTGATAAACAAAAGAATATTATTTTTCCCAATCGTCCTAATGACCCAATTCCAGGGTATGAATGATACCCCGGCGGGCTCTAGGAGGAGGCACCACCCCCGTGCGCGCCGCATGCCTGGGAGACGCGCCTCAGCGGAATGTGCCCCTGAAACCGCATGTTTTATTATTTCAACGACGTATATTTAACAAGAAAACTACTCCACGTTACTCCCTCCACATCTTGTTATGGTTAATGTAAAATCCCGAAATTCAAACGCTTATTTGGTTTCCAAGCAATCACTTATTCAGAAAGGATTTGCCGGGAATCTGCCTCGCGAGGCGTAGGTAATTGGGATAACGGTCTGGTTTTGCCTCCTACGCCGAACTCGGTAGTTAGGTATCCGTGATAATTATTTGTTTGAACAGGAGTATTATTAGAGCGAAGTCTTAGGCGGCTAACGATCCATTAGGCGTGATGGACGAGCTCACGCAGGACTGTCACGCATCTCACTCGCCCTGTTGGCATTACGGCGAATCGTCGATTGACCGCCATGACACTTTTGCCCCTCATATATCTTATGATGTCACAAATTAATAGGCCTAAGTAACTACTCGTATAGCTTATAAATTAAATAATAATATTATCCTTTCATTATAAAAAGGGACGAGAGTTGAGGACCTCATTACTTGTGCAACTTTTTTTTGGTCAGTAATATTTTGATAATTTTGTTACCAATAATAAAATAAATAAATAAAAAAAAAATAAAAATAAAAATAGATTTATTGACATAAAAACGTGGTACATTTAGTTTGAACCCTCTGGCCCCTAAACTAGTATAAACTGTAATATAGAGACCAGAAATAAAGTGGACGTCATACTTAATTATTGGGGCCTGATTTATTAAAGTTCATTTGTAAGTTTGAAAAAAACAATCACATAAAAAAAATTGGTGGCACTTAGAAAAATAATCGTCACTTAATTTTCCATTAAAAATTGCAACCTATAAGTACCTATTAGTACTACCGAACCGTATTTAGTATCTAATAGTATCGCGCATTACTAGGAAACTGTTTTAAAAAATAAAATGAGCCAAATTAACCATAAGGCTACTAACGTAAAAATAAAGTATATCTTGAACACCTTATTAACTTAATTACATTATTAGTTAGTGAAATATAATTTCATCTGAAACTGTTAAATATTGAAAAGATAAAAAATATGTATAAAGTAGAAAATCCAATTGAATTCGAATTTATTGTGGAAATTATTCTACCTGAAATATTCAGCGCTTTTGAAACAGCTTAACATTCTAAAATATTTGTTTATGTACTATACAGCTTTCAGCGTTTAAATTTGCGGTTTTCTCTAGAAAACAAGTACCTAATTACTTCTGCGTAATAAATCAGATCTAAGTAGGTACCTACTACTTAATTAAGTTAGTATAGAAAAACTGTTTTAAAATAAAATCCTTTTCATACAGTTCCTATTATACTGTCAGGCATAGTTTCGTTTGTTATAAAGTTATTTTTGTATTAGATGATCATTATACGAATTTTGTTTAAAAGACAAGGGTTCGCAGATTATAATGGTTAAATGTCTAATCAACTCTTTATACAGTTATTTGTGCTTTCTTCAAGCAGTAAGCACAGCCTACTATAAAATTCTGTTCTAAACTAATACTAAGTTTAGTATTTTGGTACAGAATTAATTATCTCACGGCCCATCCTCTACCAGAATAAAGGTCATGGCACATTATAACGGCACCGCAACTGCACAGCTGCCGCTCGGGCGTCGCCTCGAATTTCGAACTACGCATCGTCGGCCAGCATGCAGTCCGCACGCCGCACGCGCGCTGGCCGTGAGGTTCAAGCTAGCTGTCACCGCGAACACAATTATTATATGGCATTTATAATTGAACACGCCTAGGGCTTGCACGTTTTCATAATGTCTCGGTTTACGACGGCGCAATGACGTTGTTGGCGACTCAGGAGTCGGCGAGTAGTAAGCATGCGATCGGCGTGCTGTAAGCGTGCGGTCGACGCGCTGTAAGCACATGGTCCGCTCGCTATCGGCACGCGGGCTACGAGTCGAGTTGTATGGTAGTGGCAAGCGCGATGCCTGCTCGCCGTAAGCTTTTTCATATTGACATTGTGAAATATATCATACTACACACGATTTAATGCTCTAAGTTGAATGACAAGTCGATTGCTGGTTTGGAGCAGTGCCGGTGCCGTGCCGGTATAATGTGCCATGACCTTAATTCTCAGAAAATATTATACGTAAGCAAGGAAGGAAGGTTTAAAGGTAATTATTCAAATGGTTACACCTGCAGACTAAAATATGCTTCAAAATATAAATTAATGTTCTGAAATACGGCTTATGCTTCTATTTATAATCGAGAGAATCCTATTATCTGCACCTGTAAATAGAAATAGTTGGGTAATACAAAATCTGTTTACCTATACACGGGTTACGAGTTACGACTCACTAATGAAAGCTTCGATTGAAACCATGGTATGAAATAGAATCAGTTAGTGTTTTGTTTTTATTGCATAACTAAAATCTAAAATACAATAAAACTAATTAAAATAAATTTTACTTAAACTACCTACAAATTAAATAGTAAAGAAAAAAAAATTACAAAAACCCCCTTCTAGAAAAAAAAAAAAACAGTTACATCATTTTGCGTCATTGTTCCGTACTGACAATTTACTGAACCATCTCAGTCAGTTCCTACAAAAGTATTTTTATCAATCATCTATCGCAGTCGGCAAACCAATTTAAACAAAATATGCATAACATTTTTTGTATAACAAATTTTATGAAAAAAAATGTTAAACTTGTGTCAGCAATCTTGAAGTAGGCTTATTTTTCAAGATCCATTGCTTTCCATTTTTTTTAACACGTAACTACCTACTTTGTTTTAAAATAAAGATAAATAAAATTTGACTAACAGAAAATAATCAAACAATAGTTGATAGTGCTGCAGTGTTAATTTACTATTGGTTCTTAGCAATCAGACTGCTTTACTGTCTGCTAAGTTCAGCAATTCAATTAATTCCTTTTCAACGGAGCACTTGCGACTCATTTGTCAATGTCAGCGGATTATCGGAGATGCAACACATACGCTGAAGGAATTTTAATCACTCGATTTATTACTACATCTTGATTATATTTGATAATAATACCTAAGCATGATTATCACACTAGGAATAGTCATTTTGATAGTGAAACAAAACATCTAGGGCTAAAAAAACAGGCAGATTTGGTTATCTATTTTCCTTAAGCAAAATTTCAGTGTACTAACGATAAAAATATTGATAAAACTGGCGTATCTATCTAACGAAATTGCTAGATTAGCTGATTGAGTCTGCCATATTTTATCAGGAATTATTACTCCCTGACTCACATACAATATACCAGAACACGACTAATCTCTATGTAATAAATAATAGTCGAACAGAAAGAGCTTTCATTTGAAACTCATAAGGTTACTACTTTTATTTATAGCAGGGCTACAAGGATCGCTACGTGCAATCAAACGTTTGGCATCGCCGGTGGCTGACTAGCTGCAGCCACCGACATTAGTGCGTGTCACTAAGACGCGATAATAGCACGATTAATCGTCGCCGGAGTCGAGGTTCGACTCACCAAGAAACTACAGAAGGACTTCAGTAAAGTACTTAGACAGTCTTCTTCTTGTTATCGTGTGCTTAGTGAATAACTTGCTGTCAAATTTCTTTCAATACACCTGCCTGCGTCGCATGAACACTTAATTTCTTTTCTTCCGAGACACGACAAAGACCGTTTCTTCGGTGTTCATGCTACGCAGGCTGGTGTAAGAATGTTGCCCATGGGCCCCTGACTTAGCGTCACATGCCGTCTAGAAATGTCTTTCAGGCATGCCGTTTTCCTCACGAAGTTGTCCATCACCGTTTTTGAAGCAAGTGATAATTATTCAATACGCACATGAATTCGAAAAGTTAGAGGTGCGTGCCTTGGGTTCGAAATCGAGACAAGGCTATCATTGCTAAAACAAGAGACAAGACACAGGACTAAGAGCGAGACTCCACCAAAGCGGAGACGAGCAGAGATGTATCTTACAACCAATCAGCTTGCGTCATTTTGACCGCTCACCGCTTTGCTTCAGCGCAATAAAATATCCTATTGGCTAATTACGAGACATCTCCTCTCCCTCCCCCTCCTCTCGTCTCCGCTTTGGTCGAGTCCCGCCCTAAGTAGACAGTCATGGTCGGCTTCGGGTAAGGCACCGCACCAACCGCGCTGCTTTTAAGAGTTCGTCACCAGATTAGAATCACCAGAATTCTCCCGCCGAAACGTAAAGGACAAATAATACTAAAGTACAGACACCAGCACATCAAGCTACCCCAAACTGTAAAATTTTCCCAATTTAACATAAACCTTATTCTGCAAGTTATAAAGTAGAAAATCTATCAAAGAAAGACACTTTGGGGTAACTTGATGTGCGGCCAGCACTCTACAATAAGCGTTCTTATCGCAAAAGGTGGTTTCTTACTACTGCACTACTATGAGTAGGTACTTGCTTTACTTAGATCTTTGTATTAACTGAACAAAAGAAAGTCAACAGGTACAGAGAGATTATTGGGACATTAGTACTAATATATAAATCGTATGTAAATCTAGACGAAATTGTCATAAAAAATTTCTTGTTGCCATGGCTTTTCTAGTATCGGAATTAGATAATTAAGAATAAGTAACTTAGAATGTGGTGAAATTATTAACATTTTTGTTGAAAAACAGTGGTGCTCTGGGGATTTGTTTACGCCACTAGAAAACAAATATACATGATGGCTAACTTTATATTTTAAACAATTTTAATAAAAAGAAAAAATGGACAACACAAATATCATATAATTGTTAGAGACTGCAATGATTGTGTTATTTCTGCTGAAAGGGATACCTAATGCAAAAACAATCCCATAGGGTCATGCTGAGTTTTCTGACTTAGCACACAAAGACACCGATTTTATTAGAAGTTCAGGGTCTTCAGAAATTCAATCATCAGCAGTTCTGGGTAAATTCAGTAGGTACGAAGTAGATTTTCTGTTTGTGTTAGTAGTGTGGCGTCATAATATGCGCACGCGCCGCTGCCACTACCGTGACATTTGCGCAGATCATTTGCACGCAGAACAATGGGGATCATGTAGTCGCCGTATTTACCTACACATTCATATAAATAAGTCTTAATAACCGTTCCCACTGTGAGTCATACAACCAGTTTAAAAAACCCAAGACGTAAACCATATTGAATTAAGTATTAGCATAATATAAACACTACATAAAACAAGCTTTTTGATATTTTCAAAAATGTAAAAGTGATATACTAATTTGAGTTAGTTGAGTAATTTTTAAAGAGATTCAGTTTCATCATGCTACTGTCCATAATAAATAACTGTTTGTAGTGTATTATTGAGAAGGTGCTACGTCTAGTAAAAATGATGTCTACCTTTGACAGCTTATATTTTTTCGTGGTTAAGTAAGTTTGGGTCGTAGACACGTAACAAACTTACTACATATATGTTCCTAGTATTATTGCATTCTGCTGCTAATTCTGGAACTCCAAGCCTACACTCACTTTCCGAAACTCTTTTCTTGCAATTGTTTCAAGAACAGAGTATTGCTATGCTTTTCTAAAATCTGACACCATCTTTGCAAAATTTAGTTATAATTGAAGTTTAATTATGAGTAATTTCTTACAATGCCTATACTAATGATTATAAGAAAGCGAATTGTTTGTTTGACTGCGCGCCAATTTCTTGAACTAAAAATCGGATTAGAATTCATTTTGGATTAGATTGCCCAAATCTTTAGAAAAGTTATGGGCTATTTAAGCCTTTTACGGCCCTTAGGAGCGAGTGAAACCGCGGGGTAAAATTAAAAAAAAATGTATTTGTTATGATATGATAGACAAAGGATTTCATTGATCATGGATTTTCTTACTATGTTAGTATCTAAACTCCAAAATTTTGTTGAATCTTTTTTAGAAAATGTAATTTAAACAATTCTTTTATATTTTAGCAGCAAAACATGTTTGCCTCGAAGCTTGAAAATGGTTACCTACATCTTCGTCGACTGTGTAATTCATTTATCGTGCATTATAATATGCTCTTTTAGATACATACAATAAAAAAGAGTGTGTTGAGCGGCCTACATTTATAAATAATCTATACTAAGAGGTAAAATTTTTATTGTATAATTTAGCACTAAAATCTGTTAGAACTACCCAAACAGATTTTACCCAAAGAGGGTTAATACTGCTAATGTTGGGCTGTTCACTCAAATAAATGAGCATCGTTTGATTAACCAGTCTTAGAAATTTACGGAAATATTTCAGCGCTGGAACGGTTTGGGAACTTACTATCCATTGTATTATTTTATTATACTCCTCACACCCAACCGCTTTTGTACAGTTACACAAACAATGGGTTCTGTTACTCTTTCAGAATATCCTTTCTTTGATATAAAGTTCATTAAACTGATACTAAAAGATTCACATATTAAAATAAGCTTAATGAAGTCAAAATCCGAGTACCCACAATATGACAATCTAAAGTTAGCGAGTGTTCACAGTTCACATCGTACTCTGTGCACTGTGTTGGCCGCCGCTGCTCTTTCGTTTGAACGTAGGTACACTGGCTGTAATTAAAATAACTGGTAATGAGTGGCGCATTCTTAGTCGTGGACACGACACAGATGTACTGCCAGTACTCGTACATTCGCAGCCACCATCAGTGTCACGAATCACCCGTTTGTTAACACGATCAGGACATACGATGGGTGGTCTAAAACTTGCTAGATATTAAACTGGATTTAAATAAGGAAGTGCACGTAAACAAGGCGAACTCGTTCCTAATGAGCTAGCACGTTGCTTTGAACTCGTACCTATTTCAGTCAAAGAACAATGTTGCTTTGTCGTTCTGGGAAAAATAAATCTTCACACGCTTGGCGCGTCGCTGTGTTTACTATGAAAACTTGCAGCTCGTGTTTCTTTCGTTACAACACGTATAGGTTTGCAGTATTGCTATTGTTACATATTTCAGTTGACATTATAGATCGTATTCACGTTCTCGCTTTACGGTTATAGCAACACGCACTACATGTTAGCGGTACCTAGGTACTAAACTAGCTAAACTTTGTTTATGTCTCGAACGCTCGATACTCTCATATGTAGGTGAGTATTTTTTTGGCACACTGCAATGTAAACGCAGAAGAAGTAGCCAATAAAGTTTACGTTCGCTCCGATTGTAAGGCCTTGATTAAAAATCAAACGCTAATATAATACAGTCTAACAAATAGTGAAACTGAAATGTTTATCTAACGGCTTCGCTCAACGCGTCGTTAAAAATATATCGCGGCACGCACCAGACTGTAGTGCAAATGTAATGATAGCAATTTATATGGCAAACAAATAGAAACTAGACGGCGATGCGTAGGTTTGGTCGGAAATAGACTAGCGGCCGCCCAGACTGACTGAACGCCCTCGCCAGCGAAATAAGAAGAGTGGCGAACTGGCGCGGCGGCACGCGGTAAACCCGGCGGCCGCCGCGCGCCGCGGAGCTGCCACCGCGCCGCCTCCCGCCTGATTAATTATGTCATAAAGTCATAATATGTAATGGCTACACGAATATCTGCACTACCTACGTTAATCTGCACTGAATATTTATTTCAGGTTCAAACGAAATACTGATACATTTAGGAACTAGAACCTTAACTACACTTTTCAATACAAACGCGCACACTGCTATATCTCGCTTTGTAATGTGGTTGCTTAGAGGCTTTACAGGTTGAACTTAATCGTATAATATAATAAGGAGAAGCTGCTACCTTTACTGGCATGCTGGGACCTCGTCCTTGACTAACCTCTGCAGTTTTCACGCCCACATGTTCCACGCCTTATGTAAGATGTACCTTCTATATTATTTTCCTGAGGTATACCTCAGGAAAATAATATAGAACAAATGGCAATTTACAGCAACGTCATGCCGTGTATTGAGGCCAGTTATCTCAGTTTCGTTTAAACAAGCTTGGGTAATTACGTAACTAATTAGAAATAAAATAGTTAAATATTTTTAATGTTTTTTGTCGGGTCTTTCTGTGATTCGCTGGTATGTAGAGCCCTAGATCTACCTAGATACCTCTCCTAATTTGATCCTAATCCATGAGTTAATTTAAACTGATCTACATCTTAGCGGTTCATATTTGCGAAACATTATACATTTAGGCCTCACTCTGGGTTCCAAGATGATGTTGCTGAATTGTAAGCAGTACTTGGACAACTTGAATGTCACAATAGCGGCTGGTAGTAAGCTATAACCATCTATAGCCGACGTTGGCGATCATTATTCTCTTCAGAATTTTACAACTTAATTATCAGCACTCTCTTTGCATACAAGTTGTTTCTGCAAATGGCTGCGAGGCATGCGCTGGCACACACCTTGAATTCCTTTCCATAAAATAAGAGAGGCGTGACATTCAGATTATTTCAGATATTTTTTCTTGCCTATGTTGTCGTAAGTGCAAGTTTAAAGATCGTTGGAGTTTTCGTTGTTATTTAGACTGCGTAGTGTACGGGATTCGAATTATAATGTGGATTTTGGGGAGAATGTAATTATACTCTTAGTGGCATTAAATTCGGATAGGTGAGTTATCCATGACTTCTAAACTGAAAGCAGACCGACCAACAACAGGTACAGTTTATGACAGAATTATTTCATCTACCTGCATCGCATACGTTTAGGAATGATAAAATTGAGTAGTCGGCTTCCATCAGGCAGGGAATGTCAGGTATAATGGTGCATATTATGCATTCGGTGTTCATATTTGCATGCTGTCGACACCGCGGCGCATATAATTCGGCATAACGTCTGGCGGGCAACGAACAGGAATAGTCTAAATGGCAGACTATAATAAACCCAATATATTTTACTCTACGTTGTAAATTCATGTTTAAGACTAACGAACTATAGAAATCTGAGAGTTATTATCCTGAGAGACATATTATGAGAAAGCACGTTTTATTCCAATCATATTAATTTATGGCTGTTTCCCGTTAACTAATAGCTAAGAAATCTTAAGTAACTGATAGTTGTTTGTTCCTTTCTTTAAATAAATAAATATTCCACAACTTTTCACACAAGTTTCTTTAAGAATTCAACAAAATCAGCTTTTCTTAGACCTGGACTCCGGACAAATGTTGAGCAATTTCCATCGAGTTTCCCGAAAGCTTGCAGCGAAACAGGTATGACATGAGCAATCAAAATATTTTTCGAAATTCACTTACATCCACTACATATTGGGTCCTTTGCTTACACTTTCCTTTACAATATTTCATGAGATTTGAGACTAAACCTTCAAAACAAAAATTGTTTTTGTTACCGACGTCAGGACAATTAACTATCCTTGCAAACTGTATTTTTTTTAAATGGAACATGAACCTTATTCTTTTGTGATAAAGTTGAATAACTACTAAGTAAAGAAGTTTGATAGATTGGGGTAGCCTAAATGTGCTAGGCTCTGTAGGTACTTACAGTTTTAAGCACAAACGTCAGAGTGTAGACCTACTATATGACTAAGTTTGGCTGTGAGTGACTGCCAAGATTCCAGGCAACATAAAAAGGTAACGGTTTATGGCCTGGGTGTTTCTTACGCTTAATTGCACATGTGAAATACGACTATATTCAGCGCATAGGTACCAGAAAAGTAATTTCAGAATAATAAAAGAAACACAGATAGTTTATTTTAGGAGTCCTTTCCTTCTAATATTTAAAAACAGAGGTAGGACCACATAAGAATATTATTTATTTTATAGTACCTACGCCCGGGGCATATATTTGTTACTTAGGATTGTGATATGATGGGACTAGGTATTATACTTGTCCAATCATGGCTTCAGACTCGTGAAGTTGGACTTTTGAAGTTATTGGCGCTTCTTTTGGCGCGTTAGGGAAAATTGAAAAGAGTAAATTTTTACGATGCGTGCGCACACCGTCTCGAAAACCAACACCCTGAAGTTAGCTATAGTCAACATTTTTGTTTTTTTTTTCTATTATTAGTGTCGTTTTTTCTACACACGTAAGATAACGCGAAAGATTTTCTTTTTAGAAAGATTTTTATCTTGTTACGCCAAAGAAGTATAACTTTTAATGCATGTTAATAAGCACACAAATACACGTTTTTTTAAATTGTCTATTAAGTATATTGGGGAAGAGCTCTTTGCAATTCATTCAGTTCATAAAATAAACATAATAAATCTATTGACCTAATTGTGAGTAACACAATACCGAGAGCAGAACGAGGTAATAAAGTAAGAGGCTGTTATTTTATGGGCATTTATGACTACGACAAAGGGTGGGGCATACCGTACAATATCAAAACAAGTCAATACTAGACGGTGTGAAGTGTCATATATAGGGTCAAGTAATTTTGTAGTAGGAGTCGTGCTACTGTTCTTACCGTCACCTTGACGAGGATCGTGCATGGTGTACTTAACATGGGCCTATAAAAAATTAACTAATATTTTTATGAAACGCCCACACCTCAATTTCAAATTAAGGGCAATCATTTTGCTTCGGGTGTTCTTATTTTTTTTCTTTAAGAGACTAAAATCCCCAAAGCTTCTTACGATATTCACTAATTACGGGGCATCCGTAAGAGCTTCATCTTAGGGCGCGTGGGTAGACAGACGTCTGGGCCCTCCGAATCAACAAATTATCTAAAAAATCATATAATATGCATAGATAACATGTTAGTGTAGGAATAGTAAGTTGCACGTTGGTTGTAATTTTGACCTAGCGTAGTACGGAGCTTCAATAGAATACGAGGCCAGGTTGAAGGTTTTGGTTACCACTTCTTATTCTTTTTGTGTGACTAGTGACTAATGAGTCACCAGTATTCAAACTCATTCAGAGTTTTCAAGTCACCCATACTGCCGTAGGTACTAAGCTAAAATGCGGTATCTGAAAAAAATCGTGAAGTTGATTTTTATGGCATCGGATAGCTTAAAGAAAGAGACATCCAATGAACTGAGACAATTAGCGATATCTTCTTAAAAAGATATAAAGAAAACTAGGCATATTTGCAAAACTTCAATATTCTCGTAACTAGTTTTTATTGAGGAAGGTACCGCTTTTGCATCGGCCTCTGATTTTGCTTTACAAGACGTTGAAAAACCTCTCTCAGGCAGGCACCCTTCACGATGTTATCCTCCACCGTATTTGAAGCAAGTAATGATATTAGGTATACAATACGCACATGAAGCTGTCAGTCTGATGGTAGCGACTGAGCGGAGGCTTAACAGTGGCTGCATGTCACAGTGACATGCAGCCATTGATCTGCCTCTGATCTGCCTCCGCTCCGTCAGGAATGTTCTTTAACCATCAAGAATATCAAGATTAGTCTGAATCAAAAACAAGTGAAATAGAATTCGTATTTTTTAAATCTTTGGAGAGAGTTAATTGTCGAGAGGTTCGTCATCTGATATCTTGTTGATGTTGTTTTTGTTTCTATTAATTTCTCTGAAAATCTTCCATTTAGGATTAAGGAAATGAGGCGTAGGTATTTACGGCCTATTACGAATCATTTTCAATTTCCTAAACCTTGTCGTTTTCAGTATCTATATTTGATATTCTAATTCTCTGTCTGACGGAATTTAATTGGACTTGGGTGGATGTCGGCATTGAGACTGCGTTCACCTTGAATCACCAAAAATGTATGATACTTTAGTCAGGTATCATAGTGTGTAATAAAAGTTCCTACCATTTCATGTTGATTATCATTAAACAGATTAAAATAACGTTGAGAACTGCGTTCTGATCGATGGAATTGATAAGTAAAGTAATGTAGTAGATCACATGTGTCGCTATGCGCGGGCGCACCTGCTCGCGTCACGCACGGCGCGACGTTGTACCGGCTACCATCATTGTCCTTACAAAGAACACGCACTTTATATAGTATTATTAGATATAATACAGTATTATTAGATATTAAACGATCATTTTAGTTCCTCACGAGTCACCGATAATTATACAATCTAATTTTATGCTCCTATACCGAAAGTAAGTTCGGAAAAAGCACTCGCTATCTCACCAGATTCTATACATTTATTTTTTCATCACAGTTCGTTGAACCACTGCATCCTACCCCGAAGCGAATTAACGATTAAATTATTCCCAACTTCAAATTCGATAAATATAAGAGGTTTTTCGTTGAAACCGTTAATTTTCAGCAGCTTTTCTGTTTCACAGTTAGACCAATTCAACTCAAAGCTCGGGTTTACATGGAAAAGTTTATTTGTGTATAAAGTTTTGCACTGTGTATTAGTTCAATCACACTAAAAAACAGTTTTAAACTTATATTCGAAATATTTGACGCATTTTATAATGTATTTTTTTCTGCAAATTGGTTTTAAAAACACGTAATATAGGTAAGCAAAATATGATTGAAAATTTGTACCTTTGGACGGTGTTTCACTTTCTGAGTACTCTGAGAAGAGATAATAAAAAAAAACTCAAATGTCAGTTTTTTTAAACTCTTTACTTTTTCTTGGTCATGTCATGTAAGAACCACAAAGATATGAGAGACGACCCGCGGTATCACCCGCGTAGGTCCCGTTCCCGTGGGAATACAGGGATAAAAAGTAACCTATGTGATAATCCAGGTGTCAGCTGACTCCATACCAAATTTTATTAAAATCCATTCAGTAGTTTAAATGTGAAAGAGTAACAAACATCCATCCATCCATCCATCTATCCTATACTCACAAACTTTCGCGTTTATAATATAAGTAGGATATACCTACGTTTTTTATTGTAATGACTGCCTCGTTGGTCTATTTAATTGGTCACAACGACTGCCGAGTTTAAGTCCTACATTTACAGGTCACGTCAAAGGGTTATTGGGTTTTTTAATCTGGAATTTCTCAGTGGCAATCTTCAGGTTGTAACTATTGCGTTGCTGACTCCGGGTAAGCATTAGCGCGCAATGGCAATAAGATCTTCCCTTTTATTTGTCATGTGACTCAAACATAACTCGCAAAGCGTGGTTGTATTATAATGTACCAACCACCTCTGCCTGTATTTCAGAGAACTCAGAATAGTTTTAATCAAAAAACTGATTATTCTGAAGAAAAAAAAAACTAGACTGAAAATTTTACTTTTCTGCATAAAGTTACTCGTACATTGAAGTTTGTTTTGTAGAGCTATTCTATTGATTAGAATTGGGTTCTGAGAAAACCACATTTAAATCTACTGGGTGAGGAAATGGTTATTCAGTAAATTGAGTATCCTAGTTAAATGAATGGCTGCCCTACAGAATAATTTTAATTATTTTGAGGAAATGCACGAAAACCACTTAGCTCTTTAATGGTGACCTAAATATAGATTCTAGCGGCCCGCCCCAGCGATGTTCGGTTAATCAAATAAAAACAATTTGTCGGGGAATTCAAGGAGATATTTTTAGGGTTCTGTGTTTTAAAAAAACGGACAACAAAGTGTTCCTATAGGGTTTCCACTTTTGGAACCCTATTATGTAGTCTGTCCGTCCGTCAAGGCTTCTAGGGACCGGGTAGGCATCTAGATTATGTCAAATGTCAAAAAGTTAACGTAATTAAGAAAACATTCGGTCAGTTACTACCTTTATAACACAGTTTGATGATTTTCTTTTCAGTTTAAAGTTTTGGGGGATTTCTCGTTGATCTAGCATGAATTGACAAGAAGGAGGTAATGAGGTATACAATAAGAGCCAAATAAAATTTTATTGAAAATTTAAAACCTTAAGTTTAGCGATTACTAAGACTGCAGCGTGAGTTTGATTTCTGGTAACTTAAGTAGTATCGGCATAGCGATGATGAGTCAGTCAGAAATCACGTCATTGCTGACCTCTTTATAAACCAAAAACAGTATACCTACATTTAGATTCGTATGTATTTTTTTGCGGTTTTAACTTAGAGTCATTTATGGAGAGACCTGCCACATTTCTACCTAATTGTTAGGTACTCGATCGACTTACACGATCAAAAACTTGTCAATCTGTTTATCATTTTTGGGCAAGATAAAGAGTTTTACAGCTTAAAAGTAGTCATAGATTTCATAGTTTCATCTCCTATTCTCCATCTTTCTTTAAAAGTAAGTTCACAGTATTGAATTTCTACCACAGAAAGAAGTGCCCACCTATATTTTTTTGGAACTTCTTAAATAAACTGCAGCTCGTTATTTCCACTTAAATATAGCTCAACTTGTACAACCTCTACAAAGTTTAACATGCATTAAAAGGTTTCCATCAGCGTCGAAATGAAAAAAAACGCGTTTGATTGTGCTCTGCGCCTGACCGTGGCCAATCGATCGATGGCCCTTGCAGAAGAGTTCAACGCGATGGTTACTTACAACATTACAACCTACGCAGCTACGCCTCGTTGTGTACTCTGTACCTACTGCATTTTTATTACGGGTTCTTGAGCAATTTCGAAATAATTTGGTGCTATTTTTTCAACAACGTGGTTTAGATTTTGTTTCTTATCTTCAATAATGTCGTTTAGCTTTTGTTTTTTACCTTATAATGAAGATCATGTGGGGTGTTACGCTTAGAAATTGTTTCTTTTATCAATTTTATTTTCTTTCTAACATATGAAGGCACTTGTATTAATTTGATCTCACTTTATCTACTGCCTCTCTATATGGTATTGTTTTTTGTATCCATGGATCTTGATAAACAAGCTTACCTACTGTAAGCAACTGATTGTGCTTCGCTACTATGATGAAATTGTTACTAAAATTTCAACATAATTCTGTGACAATGAGCCATGTCTGACCATTTGTCGTTAGGAGCCGGGCCATTATTGTGCGATAAGTCTTTTTAAGGCTTATCTTAGTAACCGTTTCTCGAACACAATGGAAGCAACCAGGATTACTTCTAAGTGTTTTGCTACCGACAATTGTTACAAGATAAATGTTTTAGCCCTTTATTGTAGTAACTCCAATTTAAATACAAGTATGTATCCTTTTGAGTTTTTAAGTGCCCATTGCTGCAATTATTAAGTCGACAATAGAAATTTCTTTAACGTAAGGTACCTAGTCGTCGTAGTATTTAAGAGTAGCAAATTAAAATACCGCGATTTCAAGAACGCTGTCCCTCATAGGGTTGTAAGAGTTAGAATCAGTGGAAGCAAAATACCTTGAGAAGGCATTGGATGATGCGCTCCATAATATTTTGGCTCCAAATAAACTTCTTGACCCAAGTGTAGGCAAGTGATGGGAAAGTTCTGTAACGGTTTAGATTCACCATTTGTGGTTTGATATATCTGAATAATGTAAAGATCCTAAACGGCAAGTACTTCGCGTAAAAATAAAAAGTAGAAAGGTCCCAAAGGTATCACGAGCTCGAGGCATGCCGTGACGTCAGCAACATAGAATTATAGAACCGGTTCCAGAACCTTTCCACTGGAGATGTGTGGGAAATACCTGTTGTAGAGAGTACGTGCAATTATACACAGCACAGAATATTGTCACCAGTGCACACGAGCGGCTCATGCCTCGCACTACTGGCAGGACAGGAAACTGCTCAATGAGTGGACTGTAGCCATACACAGCAGCGTCACGGAAGTAGGTAAACTTTCATATGTTGAAACGGCGAACACTCGTCCGACAACTCTACATAACAGCATCTCTCGGGCTGATTGATAACTTACGAGGCGTTTAACAGTTGCATTGCATCATGGGTTTACGTGGCGGAGCGCGACGGCCGCCGGCGGCACGCGGCCCGATGCCTGCCGACAACATTCGGTGGCAACGGCCAACGCTCACACAAGAATTCATTTCGCCCGAGAAGTGTTCGGTTTCAGTCTGGCACGACGAGCGATCATATTGCATTTAGTATTTATTTATGTATCGGTGGAGCGCAGGTTCTATCGGTGGCGGCGCCGCGGGCGGTGCGGCCCGGGTGCGCGGTCCAGGGGGGAAGGGGGCATACTTACTACGTGATTAATCCGCGCCCCCCGCACCGCTGGGCGCTCCGTACTCGCGCCGGGTTTCCTCGTCCCCGCGCCTCACGGCCACTCACTACGCACGGGGCTCCGCGTAGTGCCGCCGCCAGTCGCAGCGCGACCCGCGCCGACGTCGCACTCCGTTTCGTGTTCGTTGTCAGATCGACCCATGATATCATTCATGCTAATCTCCGCCCGTTGATTTTCCTGCCGAGTGACCGCAGTGAAACCGGCGCGCCATACCGCGAGTGCCGAATGTTCGTGGACGTTACGCCCGTGTACTTTTCCATCGGAATCCGAGCGTACGAAACCAGTTCGGAGTGTCGGACGGCGGCGCCTTCCCTCGGATGAGATCTCCGACCGGCGAACGTTACTGTGACCCGCGGCCTGCGATGCTGCGCCCGTGACCGTCTTGCGACAGTGCCACGAAACGTAAGGATCTGTTAGTTGATTTGGCGACTCGCGTGCACGGGCCGCCTTCCTATTTGCATGGCGCATACGAGTGGATTTTATTTTCGTCTGGGGGTCGGTGTGTGCGTGCGCGAGCGTGTGTGCGGCGGCGCGGTGGTGTGCAACGCGCGTGTGTGCGTGTTCCGCGTCAGCCGCTGCTCCCTGCTGCCGCTTTATTTAGGTTGTTTCCGAGCGTGTCGGCAGCTCTTCAGCTCGGCCTGGCGCGCGTCCACCGTGCCCATTGTCGGCACCGTCTATCGCTATCTGTGTCGTACACAACATTCTAGCATCTCTCCCTATTCACTCTTTTACCTTCCGTGCATCGCCCTTGAAATCGTTTGTATCGCCTAAGCCAAATAGAATATTTTGAGTATGAAACAAACATTAGGCAGCGAACCAACTGACACGACTTAGCTTGACTTTCAACATGATCATTATTTTATTTTATATAAAAACACCGGTAGCATTTTGGACCAATAACGAGTTTTCGTATCTGGCAACTCGTGGCTTGAAAATAAGTAAACCGGTCTTAGTATTATGTCACTATGTTGGCAACATTATCATTTTCCACTATTCATTCCATGTCAATGATCTTAGAACAATGCTATGGAATGTGTGTACCTACATGTGCAATTTTGACACTTTGTAGGTACTCTGACGATGCATTTTTATTTACCTGCCTGTTAATTACGATACCTTTGCGAACAGACTTCCACGTGACTGGTATACAGTGGTATCAGCTAATTTGCGTATGATTGAGTGACTCTTTATTATTTTGTATGTTGACATACTTGACATGTTATAGGTACTATCTCGACATGACCTTTTAGACCGGTCGAGCGGTCGTCACAACGTCTCATGCGTGATTTCTGTTTAGCATTTTTAAAGGACACAAAGGGTTTAATTGAATCGAGATTTTATGCGTCACTTTATAAGTTGGATACCTACGTTACAATGTCAAGTTTTAAGCCAAGTTCAATAAACAACAGTGGAATTGCAGGAATTATATTGCACCCCAATCTTGTTGGCAATAAAAAGGTACTTACTTAATACCAATATTACCTACCCGTGCAAGTTATTGTATGAGGGATTAGTCATATCACTAACTTGTTAAACCATTTTCGAATAGGTACCAATGTTGTATAAGAAAAAAGTAATCACATCACTTAGAGAACACTAATAATTCTACTAATCATATTGTACAGTGTAACCGCAAGCCTACGTGTTGTAATTGCTGGAATTATAGTACAAATCAGTAATTAACGTAAGTAATTAATAGCGATACAAATAAAGGAATCGTATTGATTGTGTATGCTGAGCTTCGGAGAATTATCGTTAAATAATAATTGTGACAACATGATAATAAGTCCTTATCGGGTTACTACAATGCACCATTTTCAATAATTGATGTGGTAAAATTAGAACAAGTAGGAAAAGTACAAGTGGGCAGTTATAGGTCGCGCGATAACCTCCGACCCGACTGTAAGAGACTGTACACGCAATACTATGTACCTACAACAGCTTATTGATATATCTTTGTTGACAGATAAACGTGGTGGACTAACTAATAGTGGTAGGTAATTACTAAACACTGCGTTATCTAGTATGTAAGGCAGTTAAGTTTGAGCAAGGTAGATACACCTGCGTCTTGATGGTCAAGAGGTTAAGGCAACTCTCATGCGCGAGCTTGTGACCAATCCAGGCAAGTACCAATGCGACTTTTTCAATTCATATGTACTTTCTAAGCTTCTCTTAGACAAATTGACATCGGTGAAGGGAAACTTCGTGAGGAAACCCGGACTTGTAGTAAATAAAGGTTTCAAATCGCCAATCCAGCCAATGAGCAAGGTTGATGATCAACGCGCCTGCCTTCTCTGTATGAGAAGAGTCATTTGTCCTGCAGTGGGACAGTAAAGCAGGCTGGTGTTAAAGGTACACCCAGAGCTTACGGTGCAAGAGTCCGACATAACTCTCCGTAACCTTTCCCACGAAAGAAAAGACAGGTGCACAGCGGTAGATTACAATATGCAATATGGTACAAAAAACTTTTTGAAATGATACAGCTACAAAAGATTATGTAGGTACTTTATACGGCACGATTTTCAACAGTTTTCAGTTTGTCCTAGTTTTTAAAACTAACATTTTATAGAACTTTGCTCCGTTAATATGCCCACGGATTAAAATGCAATGAAGTATAAACAAAATAAATAACAAACGCTATGTAACACGAACAGTTTTCCACGATGACGCAAAACGATCGTAAGTCGCGGATAATGTAGGAAAATCCTTAGATAAAACTCAATGTAATGGTCACGTGACATTCCTACAGATATCGAAACACGTCAATGTAGTAATAGACAAGCTGTTTAGAATCAATCAATGCGTAGGCGCTACCGATAGTTCCTATAGTTGTAGGCAATTCCGTTTTTAAACTGGAACTAGAGAGAATCAAAATATTTTCCACATCATTGTCAACCTCAAACTTGCTGGTTGGCTGCTGCACTGCCTGACGCGAATTCGATTCTCGCACAAAACAAATTGTTCAAAGGCGAATGGGCGATTTAAGACTAATACATATAAACCATAAGACCAGGTCTCCTCATGAAATTTTCGTTCACCGATGGGAATGATGTAGGTATAAGAGAAACTTCAAAAAGCACCAATGAGAATGGAAAAAGTCACATAGGTACCTTTTTGACCGAATTTAAACTAGCATGAGAGGTAGGACCATAACTACTGGTATAAGAACCAACGATTACTTAACCTCTGAACCTACTTTTTAGACGGTTCTAAATTTTATTAAAGCTTACTTAGGTCTCGTAGACTTTGGCTATGGCAGCCGGCGGCGGGCGGCGGGCGGCCAAGCCATCACACTCCAAACTAACATCTTTAGACCTAACACGAATTCTTGATATAAGCGCACCGCCAATTCAAACGATTCTAGAATTCAAAATACTGCTTACCTTGCAGCATTTAGGTTCACATTAATGAGGTCAAATAGTATTCCACAGATATGAACTAAGCCATAAAATTAACTCTGTAAAACGAGTACCTATTGTCAATTTTAAAATTGTAAGTTTCGACTTTACGTTTGTGTCAAGTAAAATTCGTGCTAGAAGTCGTGGTCTTGTCTCTACTAGGTGGGTTTACTGTTTACCTAGGTACACAGACCAGTGCAGCAAGCTCGGATTTTCGACTTCATTACATATGAATAAGGTTCATGTTTAATTAGAACAAATTTTACAGTTTGGGATAGCTCGATGTGTTGGCGAAAGGCTGGCTTTTTAGGGGGCTGTCTTATGTAAATTTTGACGTTCATTTAGGGTTACCATATCTCAGGATTTGTCCTGAGATCTCGGGGTTTGTCCTGAGATCTCAGGATTTTTGGACTGTGCTCAAGGATTGCGGTTGGATTTGGCAAATCTCAGGATTTGTAGAATTTTCATTAAAATACAGCTTACATAAACGAAAATATAACGTCTTTTTTAAATTGTTAAGTACATTTGAGAGAAAATTCTCAAACTGTAACAAAACTCAGGATTTTTCAATGGAAACCAGGCCTTTTCACCGGACTTTTGGATTTTTCCATCTGGTAACCCTACGTTCAACAAGTGCTGATCTTCAGCCTTATTTAAATACTTAAATAATTTTTGATTTTGAGGTCTATAAATCTGTATTTCAAAAGACCTTTAGGTATAAGTAGTTATATTAACTTGTTATGATCCTAAGTACCTACCCGTTGTTTGCAACTTACAACCGCCTAACTGATTTTAGGCCTAAATGTAAAAGATTCTCCGTATTTAAAGACGGTGATCGAATAAGGTTTCCTATTATTAACGCGGTTACTAAGGTAAATTGAATGCCACAAAGAAACGTCTGAAAAGTTGATGTAAGAGTTAACTTCGAAATAATTAGGCACACACCCTACTTTTTAAACTTTTATAGAAAGCTATTGTGAGGGCGGGCGGATTAAATGCTTCTTTCCTTTTACCTCATTTTACTAATACCTATCTGTTTTTTTTCTCTAAATATGGAACCTTTTGTTAACGATTCCCAGTTTATTCAGAAGGGTGCCATTGGCCCCTTCTCAGGTAAATAGACAGTTAAGCAGATCCACTCGAACAAGTCAGGTACAAAACAAGTTACCTATACGGAATGGTTTTAAAACCAGAATTGTTTTGAATGAAACCTTTTGTAATTGGTCATCATTTTGATTGTTTTAAATACTTTATACTTAGTCTGTTTTTAATTACTTAAGTAGGTACAGCATAATATATGCTAGCTAAGGAAGAGACAAATGAATTAGTAATTAAAATAGTTGCAGTCCACTGCTGGACATAAAAGTTTCGCCTCGAAATAAACGGATGCCACAAAAAATTACTTTGACAATCTACCATTTGGCCCCCATGTTGTGGAACCCAAACTTACAGATCAAAGTTTGGGTTCCACAACATTCTGTTGTTTTACAACGTACCTACACCAAGTTTTATATAATATATATACTACTTATATATTAATAACGACAAACTAACCAGACTTTTTGCTCTTATTCCTAAATGTGTCACAAATAACAATCGTGTATTCTATTATCAACTAGGTAAACATTTAAAAAGCAACATGCTACTTTGAGGATTTTGGTTAGGTAGGTACTGTTCTTTTCATTGTACCTACCTAGCCCGTGTTTTTGTTTTATTATCTTTATCGAGAAAAGCTTTAATATCGATGATGCGATTATGTCAGTATTATTGCAGCCCGTACCTATGTTTTATTCCTTTTCTATCATTTTTTATAGATAGGTAAGTGTTAAGATTAGCTCAATTAATCTTTCTACGCTTTCTTTTCCAAAATAAATTCGTAAGTAGCTTAATAAACAAGAAGATAAGTCGCGTTAGTGTAAGTAGATAAATAGATAGATACGCAGGTGTAAAATCTAAAATTATACACAAACTGATATCAGCAAATTTATCTTTATGAAACTGAAATTACCTAAATAGGTAGGCACGGGATCATTTAAAAAAATATAATGTTGAAACATACATTTTAATACCTAAGTAAGTATATTTAAATGAATTATTGTATGTACGATGACTAATTATGTAACTAAACTTGCACTTAGTTTTGTCTTCTTATCTACAAAACTGATAGGTACCTATAAACGAAGATAATTTAATAATATCACGTTACACTATTCACGACGCATACGCACATTTAATCGATTTCGTCCAGTATCAATCATTATTATAAATATTAGCCTGCCGCACTGCTGATCTACAACGTGTTATTACGGCGCGTATTAACTATCTAACAGTAGGTAATTCTACTCCACTAAGGGTGTATGATACCTATTAAATAAACGAGGACCCATTTGTCAGATAACAAGCGGCGGTTGCAAAGAAAACAAAGAGATATCATAGCTTGTGTCACAGATAATGTTTCACACGCACACATGTACAGCGCGCACATTATTACATGTGTGATTGTGTGTGTTATCAGGCTGGCAGCTACCGAGCTCGCCTACGTACCCATATCAGACGGTATCAGCTGTAGGTATTAGCCACGATAATACCTCGCATACCTGTATTCGTATGCATACATGCTTTATTTTTGTACCTAGCCACATGTATGTATGTATATAAATAGTTAGCAGACATGAATGAACGCTACGTTTCAACTGTACATAAAATTAGTTGATAAATAATGAGTTGCTGGAACCGAACCGTGTTCAAAGTTCGTATGATTAGTTCGTCAATTAGTTTGTTCACTAGGTGGAAAACGAAAACTAATATGTTATTGAAACGCGTTATTAGATGAACCTTGTTCAAAGAAAAAAGAGAATAATATTTCTGTTTAGTCTATAGACAGACTGAAACGTGTCTTCATAGCAGATTTCGGTTCGTACTTATGTGGATTAATCACCATCTTTTGTTATCTGTCAATTACTTTTACGGACACGAAATACACTTGTAGTAATATGCCAAAAGTGAACTTTAAACTAAGCAAAAATGTTACAAGATAATCTAGTATCTAATCATTAATTGACAGATTTTAAAAATCCGACAAACCACAATTAATATCAAGTAATATTAAATTCTAACCCATAATGTCCGGTTGTAATTCTTTGTAATTAGATTTTTCTTTAGAACAACTAAGCAAATAATTTTCTAGACAAGCAATTAATATTAAATAGTGTTTTTATTCAACAACAATCACTCGGTTAGGCTGTATTTATTAATAACTGGTAATTCCATAAGAGGAGGGCCTTTTGAACAGCCCTGATAACAAGCTGCTCAAAATATGAATTACCTACAAAACAATGGTAGAGGAAATCCAAACATATCGTAAATAGAGCGTTAGGGATTCCACACAACCACATATTACATTAATATTTACTTCAACAATAATACTTATTTATATCTCTAATCGCATACCTGATATTTATTTACCTTTTTAAGCAAATAAGGAAAGATTTCATTTTGTTCGTATAAAAAAAAATACAGTTTCCTAACTATCCTATCCTACTAATAGGTATTACAAATGGGAAAGTTTGTGAATATGGATGGATGGATGGATGGATGTTTGTTACTCTTTCACGTATAAACTACTGAACGGATTGTAATAAAATTTGGTATGGAGTTAGCTGACACCCTGGATTAACACGTATCCTACTAATAGGTATTACAAATGGGAAAGTTTGTGAATATGGATGGATGGATGGATGGATGTTTGTTACTCTTTCACGTAAAAACTACTGAATGGATTTTAATGAAATTTGATATTGAGTTAGCTGGCACCCTGGATTAACACATAGGCTACTTTTTATCCCTGTATTCTCACGGGAACGGGACCTAGGCGGGTGAAACCGCGGGACGTCTGCTAGTCTACCATAGTTGGGAAAAGGTAATTTCGTCGGTTTCCAATCTAACTGGATGCTGCTGAATATCAGAATATTTACATGGAACTAGGGAATGCAATCTCGTACGAGATTTCCGCCTAGCGAGATCTCGCGAGACTCAAAACCCAGTCTCGCGAGATCTCGCAAATTACGGGATCTCGCGAGATTGGGAGAATCGCAATTAAAACATATGCAAATGCTTGTTTTAAGAACTAGTAATTGACATGATATGTAATTAATCTTTCAACTGAGGTAATTGGAGACACAATAGAAAGACAATGACAGGCGGACACCGGTGTCCTCTCGAGGTTTAATGAATTAAATAGAAACTGCGTTGCTTAGTTATAAAAATAATGTAAGTTTTATTTTAAAAATCAACAGAGTACTTAGTATTTTGTCTCTAACTCTAAAAACATTTGTTTATGTCTATAATTATTATACCTACTGTAGCTAATCAGTTCAAATTCTTACAATATTGGTAGCATAACAATAATTATCTATATTTAGTCCTTTGTAAATGATTACTTTAGTTTCAATAATTAAGAGTAATAGGAACATTACTTATGGTAAATAAATACAACAAAACAAAAACTTAACTTCACAAGTTCTTAAATAAATGTTGTGAGATCGTATTAATCAAATAAAAGAAGTTTAAAGTAGAAGTCAGATGAAGTTATCAAGGTACGGAAAGGCAAGTTAGTTTGTCTGAAAATGGCTTCTCAAAAATCACATCATGTCGAGAGTATCATCTGACAGACGACTTCTGATTAAGCATGCAAAATCAGAAGTCGTCTGTCAGATGCGCCAGGCGCGGCCGCACGGCCGGCCAGGATTCAGTTCGCGCGCAGTCGCGCTATGAAATACACATCGTCACGCTGCATTTGTCGATCTCGTTATCTCGCGAGATCTCGTACGAAATTTGACGAGATCCAATCTCGTAAAATATGGCCGGGATCTCGCGAGATCGGGATCTCGGCGAGACGAGATTGCATTCCCTACATGGAACCACTACCTATCTCCTCCAAAACCCAGTTATTTAGGGTAACAAACAACTGTACATTGTACAGTTCCTGGGTTAACACGATACCTCTTGGTTAAACAGGTTGTCAGTCTTAATGACAGCCGGGACCAGCGGCTTAACGAGCTCTCCGATGCACTCAAAAATATTACTCACATTTAAATAATAATTTACATTACTCAGCTGGAAATAGAATCAAAGGAATATTTAGGTAGGTATGTACAACAAATGTATGGTTTCCCTACTTACTTTAACTACCTATATTATAATGAATTATGATGAATAATACCATCGAGCGGAGAGTTAGTAATTAAACAGCTTGCTTTATTAACAATAACATTATTTATTTAAAGCCTACATTTTGATTAAAAGTGATTTACATAATGAACTTGGTTAGTTTATTACTCAGCCTTGGAATAGAGTCATCTCTATTATTATACACATATTAAATTAAAACAATTAATCCACCTGGTGTTTATTAAAATCAATCTTATGAGAGGTACATTAATTTTCTGCACACGTCTAAAATTGTTTTGAAAGAATCAAATAAGTCAACTCTTTTGGAAGCCATTTTTAAAATGACATCTTCACGTATTACTACTTAAAAGTTTTTAATTAAGTATATATTATTAGTTATATATTATTTGTTGTAGGTAGTTATGGTTGTTTTTGAAGGGTTAAAAATATGTTTGTTTATAAGTTTGTATGTATCTCCGAAACTGCTGATCCCATTTCAAAACATCTTTCACTGATAGTAAGCTATACTATTGTCGAGTGCCATAGGGTATATATACGGTATCTATCACGCGAACAAAGCTGCTGAAAGCAGCTAGTAGATTAATAAGAGCCTTATTATGAAAATTGTTGTGTTAATATTTGGAAAAGTGCAATTTGACTCTCTACACTTGATAACTTGCCCCTTTTCAGCAAATGTTAGAGTGCGAACTAACTGCTTCTTTGCTGTAAATATATATAAGTTAGACGATAATGACGATAGGCACATAATTAGTGTATCTATAGCATGTAGGTGAGTAGCGTGAACTCACAATAATACCGATCATGTTATATGCGCGTTCTCACGAGCGTAAAACAGGGTATCTTATTGCAATATGTAAACAATCAAAGAGGTTGGTTTCAGTGTTTTGTTACGGGAGTAACGTCAGCTTCGCATCTTTGTTATCATATCGATGTTACGTCGACCCCACGCAGATATGGGACATCTACTCACTTACCAAGACTTTCATAAACGTTGTTTCATTTCTTTAAATTTTAAAATTATAATATTTCATTATTAGCTATTAAGCAAATACCTATTTGTTATTTTTCTACTCCTGGTGTCCATGGAATTTTGTAATATCCTCTCTTATAAATAAGTGAGGACTTGTTATTGACTGTCAGTTTAACTTACTGTTTCTTATTTTCTTTCTTACCTGATTTAATTTTAGCTGTATGTCCTTCATATCATTTAAATAAATAATAAAAAGTATTCTTTTAGAAGTAGGTACTTAGCTGGGTGAGGACCAAATTTTTGACGGATACAGACACGCTGTGGTGTCCGGCTCACTTGTGACAAAATATTGCGTACAATATATGCCCTAAAATAATTTTGGATTTTTACTAATTATGTCTTAATCTGTTATAAACAGTTTAATTCATCAAAGAACTAAACTCGAAGCTTAATTTCTTCAAAATAAAATATTTTACCAAGCTCAGTGTCTTTTTACGCTATGTAAAATACGCATGTCCTTGCTTGACTACTAAGAATATTTTGCCGCTGTTTTTTTTTTTAACGTAAGCTAGCATAAATAGTTTAATATTATTAAAGCCTTATAAACACCAGTAATCGTTTTTATATATAATACCACAATAACTATTGTTGTTTTAATTTTTACAAGCAATTTTACAAACATCCCAAAATTGTTTCCGTTGTAATACTCCTGTTGTGCGACATCATATCTTCGAAACCAATAAACGTGTGTGGAAGTTTCTTGATTATTTAGTACGGCAACATTGGCTTCAAGCTGGCAACAAAATTTCGGATACAAACCGCCATGTGTTTTTACTGTCAGTTGAGATTGTGTTTGTGTCGTCAGCGTGCGTCGTTAAGATTTCCTGACTTTAGGTGAGTAAAACTGTAATATTTTTACGATTTTTAAAAAAATATTATATATTTATAAATCCATTTTAACTTTATTTTTAAAAGGGATGCATAAGTGTTCGATTAATGGTTAAATTTGTGAGTTTTTGCATCTATAAGGTTAGGTCGTGAATAATTTTCATTCCGTTGTGCGATTTGTGACACGAAATTGTACGACGTGTCACAAGGGAAATTTATAAAGCTGTGTTTACAATCATTCTAATCTCATTATCTACCTATTTAATTATTATATGATTCTTTAATACTTAGATTATTGTTTAAATATTACTAAAATAGTTTTAACTTTCTACGCCACTTCCTAAGAGGGTAATGTTTTAGTAGGTTTGTTTTGTACGCCTGTCTCTATAATTTCCTGCTCTTTTTTCCTATTTTTTGTTATTTTATCTAGAAGCTGCCGTTTGGCGAGCTTTTAGCCTTAGGAATAAGTTCATTTAAATAGTGAAAATCCTAGATTTTAAGTCATTTTGATAGGTTTATAATGCTTATTCTCGATACTTTTTGTGATGTTTGCTTGTCCAAGTTAGCAGTTAGTATTGGTGTTTTTTTTTTGTAGACCGTGTACCTTTTTCTTTTCAGATGCCTCTATCATCCGCAGAAAGATGTCGCAAGGCCTGTAAGGTTTTTAGTGTTTTACCAAACTTTATTGGATTCTATTTGAAAGTTTTGGTTTTGTAATATAATTTATTTGGATTGTACTACTTATTAAATATTTCTCGAAAAGTAATGTTTTTTTTATTTATTCCACTTAGGTAGGTACACCTTCCTAAAATCTTACGACTATTTACACACACCTTAATAATTCTATTGTGCTACGTTCATTTTCTAATGTGACACATTCCGTTGTGATATCCGTTGTGCGATTACGTCAAAAATTTGGTCCTGACCCAGCTACCGAAAGAGTTAGTTTAGCAGAGATTTTTTTCCACTACATGGTCACATTTAGTATGATTGCATGCATAATCTTTAGGTACCTACCTACTAATATAATAAAGAGGTAAAATTTGCGAGTTTGTGACGTCCGTTTGTGATTTTGAAAATCCTTGTAGGTACCACGCTTTTAGAAACACGCATTTTTTAAACTAAGAGGGGGTGTTAAAGTTCGAAATGAAATAAGGATACACATAGATATTATAATTTATATCAAAATCAAAGCTTCACGCACAGCACATTTTTAGTACCTATTGTTTAAATCTAATTGGAAGTTATCTGCCTGGATACTTATTTGTTGCGCTGGCTAAACTATCTATCTACCTATTGGGACTTGATTTTCGCACATAGTCCCTGAAGTGAACCAATATAAATTAAAATACAATGTATTTTCCTTAACCAGATTTAGCAAGATGTAGACATTTAAAAAGTGACCAAAATACCTACGTCAGAAATTAAAAAAGAATAACGGATTTGTATTTTTGTTGCTTAAGTACTTAATTATCACACAAAGGTGAATCCGTAAAAAAATCTCTCAACCCCAAATCTTTTCACGAAACAGACGGTGTCGCAGACCTTTGTAAAATGTTTGTCTTTACATAATTCTCAAGTTTGAAAGTTATTATTAATTACTTTATTAAGTAATGAATGACGGCGGCGGGTCTCTTATAAGTAATATTAATGTCACGATAAAGCCGATTCCTCTGAAATTTATACATAAAATTTATAGTAAGATGGGCGTGGTCGTAAGGAAATACTTAGATACAAATCTTAAACTTTAGTGAAATTGATATGATTATATTTTGACAAAAATACCAGAAATATTTAATTAATAACGTAAATCCAATATCCGCTGAGCGATTCGAAGAAATACAGGATATACCTACCTATTTTATTTAAAATCATGACCAATTCAACATTTCAATAACTACCTACGAAGATAGACACGGAAAATTTAATTCAGAAATCAACACCAGGATTGATATTATCGTGTAAATGAACGTAGGTAAGTTTTAATTATATTCACAAAAGGTAGTAGGTATAATTATTTACAGGAAAATCTGCATATTCCATAGTATTGTCACGAGGCACTTCTGAATGGAGACGGCAAAAGATATTTGTTTAACAAAGAGCTAAACGACGACTTTTAATCACGAGCTATTTCTGGTTCTGCTGAAACAATGAAAATCGTGAAACAATTTGCATTTAAATAATATCCATTACAAACACACATTGTTGCAGGGTAAACAATGATTATATTAAAGGGTGTTGTTTGTCAACACGTCCCTAGTACAGTTGAATGTTTGTACTGTTACCTCCGTCTCGATCAATGTTTACATCTGTTGCAAACAATGCCGGAACTATTATTTTACTTTTAATAATCGACGATGAACATAGAATGTAGACCTTACGTGGGGTTCGACACCGCGGGTCCAAGTACCTCTTTATCTGTTTACTGTTTTACTTGACATGTTTTTTTATCGTTGTCATTAATCTACACAAGTTTTTACATCAAGCAATTTTGTGATACACGTTTTACGTATGACACGATAACGTAATGTATAAACTACTTAAGTACAATAATCAATTAAAAGCGACAATTTATTTGTGAATAGTTTGCCTTAAGTTTATTCATACATTATTATTTGTACCTACCTAGAAGTTTACTTGGTATTTTCCGATTCGATTGAGAAGGATACAACGACATGGTAATTAGTTGAGTAAACATGATTGGTTGTTTACCGAAAATCCCACAAAGGTACAGGATTAGTAAATGCCTACTTGGTTTTTCAAGTGATAAAGCAAGTACCTAATTAGGTTTGCTTATTTATAAAAGGCCAATGTGTGTGGGCTTAGACTCTAACAAGAGGAAGCAGTGAATTTAGTCTGGAAGCAGGTGTCCGTAATTCAATATGTCGTCCTATGTTTAGACTGGACCGCTACTTGACATTGTCTGAAACCGTGCAGAACTTGGTATCGACATAGTTCTACATAGTACTTGTCTTGTTACCACGTCAACATTTAGGTAACAACACGAGACAGAATATTTAGACCTCTCAACGTAACATAGTTTTAATAAACGTATTTTGAATAATGCCTTCTATTTTTGAACTCCTTGTTATGATATTTTACCTAGGTACCTACCCAAGTATAAAAAAGGTAGACCGAATTATTTTGATTAGTCTGTCAGTCTCACATGCTATTCTTTTATTCTTTTTGCATTAGCTGTAAGTCATCCATAGTTGATAAATAAATAAGTAAATAAATTACACCGGTATCGAAAGATCAGTGCGTTGCATTATCCGCAACGACATTCGATTGTAGACAAGTGAAGCTCAGTACTCGACCAAGAAGATACAATACTATCAACCTCTCCTACACAGTAAGTAGTATGGTTAAATAGAGATCTTCATAATTTCACCGTAGGTGTGTAGCGAGGTAGATATTCTCGTATTAGGTACATGTTACGTTTGAATTTTTATACGCAAGAGACCCATCTCTACTAGATTTATTCGAAACGCAGTTGATCGATGTTGTTGACCGGCCACCTCCTTGTGACACTAGTACTGTCTAAAAATACGACTAACCTCTTTTTGCTTGAATATTTTAACATCGACCTCCCGCTGTTTTTCCATGTTAAAGCGGGTTGCCCTCGGCTATATTTTCAGGTACAAGTTACTAAAGGTAACTTTTCTTGAATTGCGTGGGTTCTTGTGGAAGCAAATCTTACTCGTGGAAAACGGTTGCCTGCCTAAAAATATAATTCGTGACGTTACTAACCGAACAAACAGAACCTTAAGCCAAAGTTATTCAATATTCGCCCGTCACATTATCTGTTCCACTGTGGTATGTCCGTGACATATATGCTGTAGTAGGTACCACTGTATTTTTCAGTGATAAAAACTGAGAATAAGAGTGATTAGGATTAAGTCACTGGTTACATTCACAGCTTGGTCTAATCAATGGGTCGGCAGCGCCTGCGCAGTGGTTACGTCACAGCTTTCGCGGCTACACTGTAGTAAGATGTTGCGAAATACGCCACTTATGCAAGAAGTACGATACGCAAATACGCCAACGGAGCGAATGTTGCATGCACCGTGTTAATATGTTACTGCATTGCAGCTGTGCACTCATCGGACGAAGAAACGCGAACTGATTCGTTTCATGGTCTTATCAATTGTTGTGGAAAGATCTTTCGGAGACCTTTAAATACAAGATACGATTTTTTTTTTTATATTATAAAGAAGTATAATAATGTTCGTTGAGAGCTGTTCAGATTACAAAAATAATCACTGATACAAAAGCTACACTGTTACCAAGTAGATTATGATATGCTTTATGTTAAACAAGAACAAATAATATGAATGAAATACTAGCCTATTCTTTATTTGCGAAATAAATTATAGGTAGAACTACCCGAGTAGGAAAAATCAGATGTCTCATAACTCAGTTGTTCATGGAATAGATAGAAACTTTCAAATATTCAGGCGAAATAGCACCATTTTGTACATTGACAAGTTCAAATATCTTTTCAACGCGGCCATTACGATTTTAGAGGCTTTCATAATAAATAATACCTACCAGGTGCTGCATATCTACAGTTTATCAATAAACCGAAGATATCGTATTTTTATTTATCGATAATTTCTACTTATATTAGAGTAAATCATTATCTTTCGTCTGGATATAATCATTGAAATTGATTACTTGGAAAAAAATACAATTAATTTAATATATTTGTGTTGACAATGTTTGCTAACAAAAGAATTTGTACAAGTTATTAATAAACGTACTGGAAAATAGGTACTTGGCTTTTCAGAATGGAGACAAATTTATGAAGCCATGGCAACATAACCATGAGTACTTAGTTATTGTTGATTGATGTACCTACTAATATCAACTGACTATGTTTCCGTGTTTTTATCATGAGAGTTTCTTACACTAGGTTCTTATATCTCCCTGTCCATCTTAAAACACGCTTATATCAAGTTGTTTTCTGAAATGAAGATATGAAATCTAAGATCTTGTTGTGCACTTAAATGGCCACTTTACGCAAACAAACTGATAGAGCATCAGTACCTACAAAATGTATTTCAAATACATTTAGTTACATCCCTTTTTGCCTATGTGGTCATTATTCTGCATGAGAATCTCATTATGCACCACGGAAAATTACTAACCCGTGATAAACAAGTTTTGCTTTAAACATAAACTGTATCCGTGGTGGGATTAGACAAGAAAGGCGATACCCATCGGTTCTCATTTGTGGAAAGATAGTAACTGTAATGAACAGTATATTAGACAAGACACATGCAATCATGTGTATCCATATTATGCAAGGTAAATGAGTTTCTAACGATACGTTACGACACCAACGTAATGGATTCAACTCCGACCTAAGAAAGGCATTTTGCATAACAAGTTAACTTCAAATATAAAACCACAGTCTCCACGATTAAATACCTAGTACCTACACATCTCTTACTGACTTACAGCTTTAAAAAAGGACAGAGACAGACGATAACAGATAAGAACAAAGTTACAGATGTCAAATTATTTCTTTTTGATTCCTTTTTGGTCCATGAGTTTGAAATGACAACTAAAGTCAGTATGAATACTTAAGTGTAACTTAAATTGACAGCTCTATCCCTTTTCTCAGTGCATAAGAGAGGAGCAGGTGAAATTAGCGTAAATTAAGTTTACTTTGACAAGAATGGAATTGGCGTCACTGTTGAAATCCCGATCGAATTTATCCAGGGTAAAATCAATTTGCTTTGGGTTCCAATTTGGATGAGGTTAGGTGATGAACATCAGCAACAGTAACTTCTAGGAATGGCACGCTGATGCAAATATTTGCCGGCAGCAACTTCCACGAATCATTGCCACATACTAACATTGTTATCTACTGAATTACCACATTTTAATTGATTCGTTTACAAAGGATCTATCTCAGTCTCAGAGGATGGGTTAGGTTGGACTGATCTTTAAGAATTTCATTTGATTGTCCTTAGGTACTTCTAAAGTTTGCGTTGGCTCCTTAAAATTATACAGCAATACCTTGTTCTGTTCTCCAATTAAAAACTTAAACTGTGGAGTAATACCTATCTAGATATCTTCATTTAGTTATTTGACCATAAACTTTAATAAAAATTATAATTTATCGTCCGAGATCTTTTACGCGAATACCTTTATTATTGATATCGATTATGACATCAATTTACATAAATACCTATACCTGCATTATTTATCAGTGATATCAATGATGGTACCGATAACCTTAGTGTAAATTTCCGCGATATACGTTCATTTTATCGATTTTTTGTGCAGATATAAATAGTACTCTCCAATTACGTGCGTGTGATACGGAGCTATATCCTATTAGCCGTGAGTAGAAAATGCTACGACAGACTAAAAAAATTCTAACTTGTTGCTTATTTGGGGGCTTGCTTATCTTTTGGAACAATGTCCGTTGCTACTTAGGTATCTAATTCAGATTAAATCATATTCAGATGAAAATTCGATCAAACCCATTATCAATTAAAAGTGACTTGATTTTCATAAGAAGTTAAGTAGGTACCTATCTATTATTATCTCTCATTCTCAATGTCATAACAATATCGTTTTCATGAATCATTCATTAAGTTCACTATAATTGAGCAAATAAGTGAATGCAATGCTATTAGCTGTATATTGCAGAAACATCAGAATGTTCCATTAATTCTCAGAATGTGGTTTTAAAATCGGCTTTTCTCGTGTAGAACGGAGCAGGCACTTAATGTATATACCTATAGCTCTATAATATAGTATTCATGTGTTCACGGTTAGTTTGGCGCGCACGGTGGCACGGCGGTGTGTGCGATGTGGCTGGTGCGATAGGCAGCGGCCTTGCGGGGCCGCGCGTTGTGCCGCGCCAGCCTCGCACGTGTACGTGTGAGTGACGTCATCCGCACGCACCGCAACACACGTTCAAGTTCAATGTTGCCTATTAATTTTACCGTGCCTTACCACCAACTAGCACTAACAGAAATCATCAAGTTTAATAGAGCGCTCTACAAGGACGTCAACAACATTGTAATCCTGCCTCTAACTAAGCGTTTAGAAAGGTGAAAACTGAACTCGCACTACGCATAATTAGGACGCTGTGAATTGTTCGTTTCCTTTTGACGTTCATGTTTACTTAACATATTTTCGCTCTCGAATCCCAGTATTGGCAGTTCTGGCTAACTAACGTTTTGAAAACATCGAGTCGCATCTTCTTAGGTCCATTGACAGAGGGTTCTTCCTCGAAGAAGCGTGCGCGTCTGTCAACAAGCGCATAGCTATAGCTGGTGGTGGTGTTTCGTGGCGTGTGCCTCTATTGTGACGTCAGTACACATCCGCGTGCGTCGCTCTCACTTCCAAATATTTATTATTTACTCTTCCAATTGACGACGCACCTTGTTTCTATGTCAACCTCGGTCAACGGCGGTGCTGATGACTATTGAATCAAAAACTATTTGATGGCTAATTGAATCTATTCGGAGCGCTTATAAAAAGTGATAAAAGTAGTATTTCTTGTTTACTGGGTAATTCTTCATCCGTGTTACTTGTCAATGTTATCGCTAGTTAATCGTTTTAAAAGTACCATCGCAACTAAAGCGTTTGTTTTATTTTTTGTCAGCAAGGTGCGATTATGGGCAATTAGTAAGAAAACGAACTGATATCTGCTCAAACCAAAGACATTCAATACCTATAGACTGGACATCACGATCAAAATTTTCGTCCGAAACTTGTGTCCTGCTTGGACACAAGTCTATGAGTTTTTTTAGTACGCTCCGCTGCCGCTCCAATATTCATATTTTATTCTAGATGGCGTTACTGAGACATGGGATCAAAGTTTTTCTATGACATTTCCTTGACATGCCCGCTCTATAGTATTTTAAATCTCTTCGGCTCAAACGGACTTGTTCTAGTCTAGTGTGGTCCGGTCGTGTTATTCTCAACATTATCTGTGTGTGAATAAGTTGATGAGTGTGTAGGTACGTGACCGTTGGTATCGGTGCAAATTATCTGCGAAATATTTAATTACTTACTTACAAAATATCTGTAAGCCGCACTCGGTCAAGTGGAAATTTAGAGCATCACGAACACGACTGTACCATTTACAATAGAACTATTTGCCACTACTGATGCAAACCGTTTCATCAACATCAAAGCAGAGCAAATTAAAAGGAAAAAAGAAGTATTCATTTCTACCAAGGTAATACGTTCTGTAACTGTGACATAGGCAGACAGGTTATTACAAAAAGACCTAGAGAATAGATTATAATGAACAATGCTGCTGTACGTAATGATGAGATTCGCAGAACTTGAAATAATTTTTAATGCGAAGACTATTCAAGTGGCGCAGCCTTCGTTTTCAGTAGAGTTTAAAGTTCGCAACAGTGCAGTAGCTAGGCCATCGTTATACCGATAAAAACAAATGCTCAACCAAAAATATTCGTTGTCGTCGATAAACCCTGGTGGGTCAAATGATATTACTACGGGTCACTTGATAGTACTCGCCCAGTTGGCAACAACAGCTGTTATAGGAATTATCTTATCTGAACCAATGCCGGTTAAACAAACATCCAAGTGATATTAAACTCTCTGGCCGAATTTACTCGAATTAACCCGGGAAGTGCACAAACACCACTGATAACAAGGTAATATTCAGTGGGTAGGTAGGTACACACTGTTTGTTTTTCAATCAACTGTAAGTACTTTGATACTGTAAATGGGAAGATATCGGAACATCAAATCAGGAGTTTATTATTGATATAACGTTACTGAGGGGCAAGGACCTCCTAAGTTTTGGAATTTTCCGGAATATATTCTCTAAGTGAAGCGGTTCTTCTGTATTGTGTTGCCAATATAAGTCCGTACCTACACGTGCCTCCAAAAGATCTATTTAAATAAAGCAAAACTTATAAACATTGATAACAGTATTTGTTTTCTCTACAGATAAATTGGTAACGGTTGAAAAACAGAGTGATTCGTTACATCACATTATCACATATAAAAATATGATTATGTACTTTTGTTCAAAAATAAATATTCTACATGTTATTCTTTAAACACGGAATCAATCATAAGCAACTTTCATTTAACCTTGGCTCGTCTTTGAACTGAATTATTGAAAGCTTACACTGATATGTTTCTGATATGCGCGTGACCTCGTAGCTACTAACAATACACATTCATTTTAGAAGGAACACCCGTACTAAAACACCTATTTCTTTCATAGAAAGTTTTCTAGGAACCTCATAACTATTTTAGTAAACAAAAAGTATGGTCGCGTAAAACCCTCAAGCGAAATCTAATCAATGCCAATCAAGTTCATAGAAAACTTCTAGAAATTTCTCCGACGCGACGTAGAGTTTGTACCTACGTAAGAAGTTGAAAGTCCATTTGAGACACGCTGAGACACGTGTTTAGCGGTTGGCTATTCCGTTTATGTCAACAATCCTTGTTACCAAGTCAACCTCATTCAACCATTGCATTTTGCAAGCACAATCAACACCACAAAATGCATAATAGCACAATAATAAAGTATTACGTAATGCGGTATCCGATGAACCGACTTACTCATGAGTTCCGTTTGCAAATCACAAAAGGCAACTATGTTTGGTGCGTACACCAAGACTTTTATGGTGACAAGGCCATTATAATTGAATTTGGCATTTGATAATCACGTCGGTTCCAATCGTTGCGGGTGTCTGAGGTACTGTCGATGTCGGCCGATCAATGGTATTGGCGCGGACGCAGTCACCGCTGCTTAGCATACAATCGATGGTAATTCCTCCTGGCAGGTTAGTCACGCGGCCACTAAGATCTGCTCTTTATATTCAAGGGACGACGGCGTCAGCCTACGCGTGTAACAATCACGAATGGAATCTAAATAGAGAAGCAATAACTGTTCACACGAGGTCAGTTCATCGATATGTTTGCAAATATATTGCGAAATAGGACACGCAAACAGTTTATAATGCGAGTCATTTATCAACTTACTTTCTACTCAGTTCCGAGCAATCACGACAGCAAGTCGTAAATATAAACCATGCATATATTTAAGGTGTTAAATGTATTTAATTATTCATGTAGCAAACATAAAACAAAGCTTTTAATTAACTCAACAATCTGCGTGATAGATAACTGTGTGACCCTTGAAGATTAACAATAATTGTTATTATCAAGGCACAATGTTTGCATACACGACTAATGTATCAAACTTAGATAATATGTGCAGCAATTGTTTATTTATGAGATAGGAATGAACGGAGCAGCACCGCGCGTCCCCTGGCCGGCTGCCGGCCGCCAGCGCACGCCAGGGGAAAGCACTTGGCACTTTGGCACAAACACAGTCTATTGAGCATTGACGCGATGCTTTGATTGATATCCGCTATTCTCGGATAAGCGTGCTTATTATCCGAAAGTGTTTGGCAGTCGGACACTATATTTGCGACATTGCGAGAGGAAATAACGCCGGTGAATTAACGCAAAAAATTCGATAAATTATTTCATTTCGTAAATAAATCCGTACCTGACATCAATTTTTAAGAATCGAAAAATTTCGAGGCGAGTTTTCTAATGTACTTATCCCTTACACTTACGATGGGAGGTACAAATTCACCTTCGAAACTTTCAGCGTATTTTACAGTAGCCAAATCCCGAAAACACTAGATGTTAGCACTACTACTGCTGTGACCAATAATTTAATGTCGCTTTTTATCAACGTGCGCGTATTTTCCGTATGCATTATTAGTTAACATTTACTAATCAGCATCATATAGGGTCATTGCGCCGGTTACGCGACCACCTCCAGTATGCGACCATTTGACGGACTAAGTTTCTTGAAATCGTGATAATAGCAGTTCTAGATGAAAAATTAATGAAAAAAAATTTCACTCGTTTGTCAAATGACTATTCAACAGGAATTACTACAGTTTGGAACTTAAGGATTAACCCAATGCTGAAAAAAAATTGCTGAATACGCGTAATAATTTAGCGGTGTGCAATTCTATGGTGATTTGAGAAAAAAATAGCACGACGCGCGGCGCTCTCACTCAAGTTTTATTACCTAAGGCATGTTTTACACGCATGATAGTTGTTTAATTAGAACAATAGTTAAGTTTTCGTAATTATCTAGTTGTATTTTTTTATTGTTATACTCAATATTATAGTAAAATCCAGTGGTCGGTAACCAAATTGTTTATTTACCAAAATCGCTAGATTGCGACCGCATGGTCGCAATGCCACCAATACAGCAATATTTTGTTTTGCTTATTATGATCCTAATGGTTTACACGGGACTGTCGCAATTTAAGGTATAGCATTGTTAAAGTGTAAGGATGCAATTCTTTGGTATGCGACCACCAGTTTCTATGAAGGAATTTTGAGAAAATTACCTTCAAACATTGGGTGGCAACGGTGGTCGTTAATACACTTTAACGAAATCAAAGACATTAGTTTGCGACCACCATATTTTAGTATGAGAGAAACAATAGCCGCAAACCCAAATAAGTGTGTAAGTTTATTGAGTATGCGACCACGGGTGATATTTTTTAAATTTAATTGGTTATTGAAATGCCAGTTTGATATTTTTTTTCTGTTTACTGCTTGCGGCAGTGTCGAGGGTTGGGGTTGGGTTCCCACCTTTCCTCAAATATGGCGATGGGATAGGCTGATCTTTGCGTTACGCTCGTGAACGGGTGCTGCTTGTGGTTACTGGACGTCTGATTGATTTAACTTCAATGGTCCTAGATTATGATTATGTGACATTGTGTTGCTGGACCTATAGATATAATCCAACTCTGCATATATGTAAGTGGGCACGTCCTTTATACCTGGAGGCTTCTTTTTAGTCAGTTTAATGGTAGACTTGTGTTTCAGTTTAGCTGTCAGTGCCGGAAGCTATGCATGACTAGTATTATGTAGGTATATTGAAGTGTGCTAGCTAACATCTAGCAAAATAATTTGATTCGAACTAATTATTTAAAAACTCAGTTCTTCTATCTTATCAACAGGCGTGTTTCTGAGGAGTTTGTTCTGCCATTTCTTATTCCTAATATTATAAAGAGGTAAAAGTTGTTTGTAAGTTTATATGTAGGGGGTAATCTTCGAAACTAATGAACCAATTTAAAAAAAAAAATGCACTGGTGGAAAGCTTACACTATTCCCGGATGTCATAGGCTACTTTTTATACGGGAACAGGAACTACGCGGGTGGAACCGCGTGATGTCTGCTAGTTCCTAATATAAACAATGGAAAACGACAAAGGGCCGGTTTTTTGGGGGACTGTCAGGATATGTGAAACGTGTAGACTGTATCAGATCCCTCTAACTACACTTTAAGATCGGTTTAGTGGGAAGACATGTGATGCTATCGAGACAAAGGGACCAGATCCTCTGTTAGCCAAGGAAGGTGAAAAGTGGGTTACGAAATGGACTTTTGTGAACAATTATTTTTTCTAAAATTATATTTAATTAAAAACCAAAATTAAGATCATTTTAAAATCAATCTTAATTGTTTTATTGTCATATTTTTAATATTAAAATAGTGGTCGCAAACTAGCTTACTGGCGGACGTTAACTAATGAAAGTGGTCGCAAACTAACGTTTTCGCTATATTTTCACTTTTACAGCATTTTAAAATATTTTGTGTACTAAAGTGTATTATTTTATGTTATATATCAAAACTAGACTATATTTGGGACCAATTTTGCATTAACACATACTATGTGGCTTGTCAGTAACATTTTCTTTCACTCATCTGAAGTGGGCAACTCAGCTAACTGGTCGCTAACTGGCGCAATGACCCTATCTATTAATACCCGTTTAATATCACAAAAGAGGAAAACGTTTGTTTGTTAGGTATTAACTTAAACGGTTTATCCCCAAATATAACAGTTTAATCGCTTAATTTCCTTTTAAACATGGCCCCAATTAACCTACAGGGATATTGTATACTGATAAATACCATTATATTCCATAAGTTAATCGCAAAATTCACAATCGAACAGTTGTCGAAAACATAAATTTCAATGCAAAGAGTAATTTTAATCAAGCCGCAATGCCTACTGAAAAACGGAAATATTTTAACTAATAAGTATAATTATTATTCTACATAGTAAAAAAACAGATATTTTACTTTTTTTTTCTAATCATTTAGCTTTAGTCATTCACTGAAAATGTGATGCCTACCCAAGTACCTATCTAGTGTTCGATATTCAATTCAATGACAATTTTATTTTGATTAATCAATTGCAAGTGCAACCGATAACAATATCAAACAAATATTATGTACCTACTTAGAAATAAAATAAAAGGTAATAAGAATAACTACACACTCACTATCACTAACTTAGTACTCCTATAGGCTTGTTGGGAATTCAGCTACCTACTTAACTTTAAATCTGTAGTTGCAGTTACCCAAAGAGATTTAAAAACTATAGAGGGGGCATGCGAAGAAATGTCATACAAAAACTGTGATCCCATCTCTCAGTAACGCCATCTAGCATTAAATAGCGATATTAGAACGGCAACGGCAAACTCAAGAATGAAATTGACTAAAATAATAATTCTGGTTGGTGGCCACCAAGCGAGCTATAGCCGAATTAAATTTTAGTGTTGTCAGATCAAAGGAAAATGCCGGAAGAATAAAAAATATTTCAAATCAGTTAAATAAATAGGTATTAAAACTAAACAAATTAAGCCAGGCATAAAAAAAGAAACACATTTGTAACTGAAATTAAAAGAGGACCGTAATGAGAAAGTGATTATCGCCTTACCTTAGGTACTAATTACAAAACTATTGACTTAGAAAATAAATCCAGTTTCATTATGCTTATAATAATTAATATGATCTGCTCACTATTACGACCTTGTGTTTGGTTCAGCGCTGGCGCCGTATATTGTAGAAAATTATTAAAACTTCCTACATAATAGCGCAGTATTCCTTACGTATGTTCTATAAAAAAATAAACCAAGAAAATATAGATTATGAATCTTATACGTATACGTTTATGATATATCCGAAGCAAGGTCGAAAATACGTAGATAAACGGATAAATCGTAAGTCTGGCAGTACCACGTGCCGTAAAGTAGAAAGTAGAAACTTGTGATAGGGATGTTACCATCTAGATTAAGGTATCGATAATATGGATAAAAGTTATAATTTTTTTTCACTTCAGTAGCTCAAACATGTAGGTTTTGCTGCCTGAAATCAGTGAGACCAAGTAACTTTTTAATTTTTGTTTTAGAGCCGCAAATATCTTAATCAGCCTCGGGTTAATCATACTATTTGAAACATTCACACTCTATCTCTTTCCCGCCATTAGAAAGAAAGAGAGAGAGACAAAGACCAGCCCTTTCGAAGTTCTGATTTTGAATTCGACCTCAAAGACAAACACGTTCGGAATTTCGTACTAACTAAAGAAATTTTGCAAAAAGATAATTATGTCTTGTAATGTAATTTATAGAATTATTAACTTATTGTTGTATTTAAGCGAAAATAAGTATCTAATGCAAATAAAACTGATATTTAACCTGTAAATATTTATTTCTAGTTTCAATAATGTTACGTAATATATTTTGAGTACTTAATAAAATATCATGGGTGCTATTTCCAAACACGTCTTAATTTAAATAAAAGAGCGGGAATAAAATTTCTTGGCTGGCGAAAAGAGTTGAATAAGTTAAAAAATATTAAAATAATCGTAAATATAAGTGAAACTAGCGACGAGAACAGTATTATAACACCGGAAGAGTTGAAACAACAAGTTATTAATGCAGAATTAAGTTTCCTACCTGAGAAATATCTGAAAGCATACCATGTCTTCAATGAATGGAGACTTACAAAGGGTGCAAGCAGTTTTTAGGAGACTGTGTTGCTATCTTATTTTTTAGATTTATCACAGACGAGGCGATCATCTGCAATGTGGAGTATTTACCCAATTTTTGAAAGCTACTTTAAAAATAAAACATAACGTGCATATTGAAACATACGCAAAACTCGTATCTTTACTAAAATTAATGCATAGAAATAAGAACATAGAAAAAAATTCTAATGAAGCTCCGGACTGCAATTTTCTTGCCGCTAAAGTAAGTGGTGCCTATGAATCTTTGTTGTTAGTTATTAAAATTTGTGTGTAGACTGTTATGTATAAAAATACTTACTGCCTTCTACTAATTACATCAAAACCACGTATTCCATCTAATATTTAATGTAACTCTGTGCAAACCATGAGAGAGCACTGGTATCCATAACACAAGTTAAATCTTACCTTGGGTACCAGAGTTCATTATACTTTTTACAAATTTGAGTTATATAAATTTAATAGATTATATTATTAGTCTGTAAGTGGAACTGTACAATCTATCTGGAAATAAATATCTTTTATCTTTTAATTTTTTGAGGTGAAATGAATCCTAGTGTGGCTTAGCAATACTGTTTAAATATTTAATACGATATGTAAACGATGATGAGAAATGTTAAATTATGCATATTAATTCACACAAAAAACCGTATCCAAGTCTCGTGTTCACAACAATTTTCTTTAGGAAACCTTAAATAACAGAAACCTATTTGAAATGTTCATACAGTATAATATTTTAATAAATTTAATTTAATAATGTAATATTTTGTTGAGTTATCTATTTATTATTATTTTGACATTTATCGATAACAGAATCGATGAACTTTATCCCATCTCTACAAAACAGTACTTTAGCTACTCAACACAAGAGGGCGTTAAATACAGAATTGCCAAATGTTCTAGAACAATCTATGAAAATGATTTAATTCTAATTACTAAATAAATACAAAGAATACCTACGAAAATAAAGCGTAGCGACGTCCATTATTTTTGTCGTAACGGGATTTGCAATAACGTAAGGCGCAACCATGCATGTTTTCGTGAAAAATAATATTTTTCAACTTTCCACAAAGTTGACACAAATGCGTATTGACAGGCAGATGTCCTACGTAAGACTATGTGTCATCTGTCCGTTCGGACAGAAGTTACGGATGAAAATTTTGTTCGTGATGTCCGGTCTATAGTTTATTGAATGTCTTTGCAGTTACCAGAGTATTTTTTAATGGTGTACACGTGGTATTATGACTAAAAATCTGATGACATGATCAGTGGAAAGGACTAAGTTAATACTGTATCCGCGATAGTGTACTGTATGTCTGCACCTATTAACGTTCCATCAAATCCGCGAGGAGACGGGAGAGCGCCGATTACGTCACTCACACCCCGATGATTGATTACGCCAGATTTTAACGCCGAATAACTCGTGAAATGAATCAACTTTATTTAAATCGAGCAGCAATTCGTGGCCTTCACATTGCCCTCTAACGAGTCTATACCAAATTAATTTGCGGCTCAGTTCCGACTAACACGACTATGTTGACGACCTTTACCATTTTATTGCTTCAAAATCGTTCAATACCAGATAAGATAATAGTCGATCATGAAACGCGTGACTTAAAATTGGTTATATAATTAAGTAGATACAACATTTCACTATTTACGAAACAAAATATTTTATCATTCATAAACAAGTTACACAAATTAATTAACTACTTATCGTTTATAAGTGCTTATTCCGTAAAATGGGTAGAGAAATATTTTCATAATAAATCAATATTACGCTTTTGTGAAATTGCTCATTACTCAAATATTTGAGTCGACACCACGTCGCCGTCTCTGAATCTGATTCAGAAATTCATTTTCTGACAGCGTTCTTACTTATCAAGATATTAATCAGTAGACAACTGTATTAAAACTTCCTTTGTGTGAGAAGCCATCTAGCTTGCCTAAAGAAGTGATTATTTTTTATTTTGTTTCTCATTTCACACGTCAATGTCCGCCGCTAAAGTGGCTCTACAAGTAATTTTACTTTTGTCGTAACATGTAAAAGCTATTCTGAGTGGCCGTGCCTGTAGGCCGTGAACCGTACAAGATTTTCACGGTTCAGCCGCTTTATTTTCACCGTTATAAAGGATCAATGGATTTTTTCTGTCAAGGTAGGGTAGGGTACAGCGCCTGCCGTGGTTGAAAATGACCATTATGCTAACGCTCTGGTGCTTTGGTCCCGTGCCAAATATAGTCACTTTAATTAGATCCTATATTTTTAATTAAAATTGCTTGCCTTCAAATAATTCGCGTACATTATGTAAGACTAGCTGTAACGGTTTAACTAACAGTGGTTTTGTCTCGAGATGACGCTAGTGATTTAAATTTGTAGATCCATTAGATGCACCGGTTACGAAAGAAAGTTCCTAAGTAAGTACGACATTTTCAAATTAATCCATACATTCAGGTTGGAAAGCGAGCTAGTTAAAAAGATCCGATTTAAATGGCACAGAGAAAAATAATTAAAAATAGAAGTGACCCGGATTCAAAAGGCTATTCCGTGTGTCTATCTAATGCAGCCTAAAATAAAGTCCATTTAGCGACGGCGGGTGTTCAGTTGGTGTACCTGACAACCGTCTAACATCCGCACATTTTCGCCAATGTATCATTTTCCAACAAACACTGCACAATTTCAGGTACTTATAAAATTATTCTGCTGAACCCAGTTCAACGTTGGAATTGATTTCGACTAGCTATTTGTATCACTTAGTCTATGTAAACAAAATTATCTATCTCCAGATATCTGCTTACGTTCATAAATAATAAATATTTAATAAAGGTTCGTATATTTGTGACAAGTAAAGGTCAAATAATTTGTTCTGAAATTATGAAACATAGACTTACATTCAGTGTAGGTTTAATCCTTGACATTAACGTTTTTGTTAGGTGAAGCTTGTTATTTATTTATCTTTTTTACCACTATATCGAATATAAAAATAATGAAATAATAAAATATGTTGGTTGAAAGTTATGTGTAGATACTCTGCTGGTAAAATATTTCATATAAAAAAAATTGAGCTCATGCTAGATTGAGGCAAAGCAGGAAATATCCCTCCTAAAGTTTTTTTAACCCATGCTGTCAGAAAAATTGCGGTTTAAAATAAAAGCGCACGAAGTAAATGTTCTACGTATGGTGTTCTTCATGTGTTATAAAAGGGACCATTCGTTGTTCCTTCTACATTCTGTGAATCTAGACTTAAATAAGTATATTTAAGTCTAGATTCACAGAATGTAGAAGGAACATTTATTTAGCATCGGTCAAAAGACTAAAAGTCTGCAATGACTGCGCCATTATTTGCATAATGTGTCTTTATTACTACACAACACATAATACATTTAAAGAATCCTAATTTTTACTTTTACACTTAGTATTTTTGATTACACAGTTGTATAGCCTCATATTTATTCTGTACAACATAATTAATGTTATCCATTAACGAGTTCTGTGTCACACACAGTGTTGCTGCAATGAGCTATAATTGTAAAAAAAACTGTAAGTAACTAATACATAGTACGACATGAGTCGTTGAACCCGTGAATAAATGCTAATACTGCGGTAATTCAATTGGATATTTACAGAAAATACACACATGCTTTGAATTTTAAATGACACGTGAAATATCTTAAAAATAGCTACTTTCTTCAGGAATAAGCTTTCAGAAGAGTTTAATTCGGGAAGTTCTCTTATAGGTACGCAAGCAAAAATGGTATCTAAGCGAAAAAAAAGTATGTCCCTACAATTAACATTGTTGAATGGTCAGCCCTATAATCTGCAGTGCTATTGTGTCTAAATCTCTTTGAGAAAATGTAGGTGAAGCGAACTGTCATTTCATTCTAATGCTAGCCATTGACAGTTCACTACGCTAAGTTTTCACGTGGTAACTTTTACTGAATCAACCGGCAGTAGATCGAATCCCCACTATTTCTAAAACGTGCATGATAATTGAAACTGCCTTTACAAATACAAATTAATCAGCGCTAGTTTTTCATACAATTCGCTTGGCATATTGATGGCGCCTGTGCACACAGGTGGCGCACACATTAACACCACTTTGTCGGTGTGAAGCCGCGTGGGCGACGGTGGCCGCAACTTAACAATAATGGCCGCTCACAGGGTTGCCAGAGCTTATCATTCATTAACTTCCGTACTCTAACACTTTGACATTGACAAATATTACCGCCATCTTCTATCCTCTTACACTATTCTCCATTACATAGTTCTGACATGAATAAGAATATTTAAAATTCAATGTAAAAAAAGAATTTTTATATCGCTGATACTTAAACATCTTTTATTATGATATTCTGCGTTGTTGCACACGATTCATGTGGCAACCCTGACGTGTATGTAAATAGTAGTCTGTCGGTGTAACGTCGCGAGTGTAGGCGGGGTTGTTTGCCTCGGCTCTCCTATTGCGTGATACACTCAATAAAACTGTTGTTGGACTCCAAATTGGTCGTTTAAGCGAATATACCGCCTCCTTGTAGGTTCCACGCAAACCGTGGCCATCAGAACCAGCAATTACACGGGATAATTTAGTTCACTACCTGGTTATTATTAAAACCAGTGATCTCCTACACCACAGGTTGTGATTGCTTTTTATATCGTGCAAACACTACTTGCCATTTAAGAACAGTTGTGAAAATATGATGACATAAAGCGTATTCTGTGTTGCAGCTAACATTTTGTATGTCATGTACCAAGTAGGTACACGCATTTTTTTTGCTTTATAAATTAATAATACATTGACCTGCAGTTTTTGCCTCAATTTTGTTATAACTACAAGTACATTACACGTGCGATACTGCAAATGAAACTCGAAATAACTGTCCTTAACACACCGGAGCCGGTTTCTCGATACGAATCAAAATGCGAGTTAATATTATAATTAGCAATACTGCAATGCAATTAACACGTCAGTTGCCTTTTTACCGCAAACAAGTAAGCTAAGTAATATTGTGGAAACTCGGCTTTACGTAACAGGCGTCGCGTGACTAGTGCGGTTCATTCAGCCTCGCCAGACTAGCAACAGAACCTCGACATCACGAACATATTTATATTTTTACCATTTATCGCCACACTACTGATTCAAACTCATTATCACACCCCTCTAAGTTATGAAAGCTAGTGGTAAGAACTATTCAAAAGAATGCAGTTAACTCTTTATGAAAGTGGCAATGAATTCTGATCGCTTCGTTCATTTTGTTCAGGAATTTGACATTGATACAGAAATTACTTTTGACTGCTACTGCAGAATTATCTATACTCTATACTATACCTACTAATATTATAAAGAGGAAAAATTTGATTGTTTGTTTTTTGTATCAAATAGACTCCGAAACTACTGGACCGATTTGAAAAATTCTATCACCGGCACCGTTGGGAAGCTACATTATTCCCGAGTGACATAGACTACTTTTTGTGGAAACCACATGACGTCTGTTGGTGTTTAATCATTTAAACACATCTAATACTTTTATTAGACAAGTTTGAGATCTATTACATATGGGTTTAACGATGCTAATCTATTAAAGATAAAACGGAAAAGGGGCGCGTGCAAACATATACTTTGTTCGTCAGTAATGGAATCTTCTTTCTGACAAAGTAGGTACTCACTTTTTATATCACTTTGCACATGCAAATGTGGTGGTGAGTGATCCGAGTTAATGTGTTTTCTTGAGGTAAACATAAACGTTGAAATATAAATATTTAAGTCTTTGCCCGCTACACTACTACATTGTAAAAGAAAATACTGATTTTCGCGTAAAAAATCATTTCCGAGCACAAATCTAATGATATCGGTGCAACCTAAAGATCTCAGCGTACAAAACAAAATAACACTTTTTGTCGATGTAATAGCCACTTTATTTTATGGATAAAATAGATACGGTTTAAGCCGTGAAATTATTGAAAGATCTTTTGAAATTGGACTCCAAAACTCGACTAGCAACCGGTCTGACTTAATTTAGGTATATTTAATTTACAATAGCCACATTGACGTCAATCATGTGCCTATGTTATGTGTTTGACTAAACTAATGGATGCTAATATAGCACATGAATTCTCAATATGTTACGTAAAGCAGTGACTCTGTGACTGATAAAGATGTTACCTATCATTTGAGTTAAAGGGGAGTGTAAACGTCAGTCCACGCTAATGTTTGTCAATAGGACGCACATGAAAAGCGCGTGCAATTGCACCACAATCGATGCTTGCTATCATGGGAAACAATAATTGGTCAGATAAGATTAATAGCATGTAGGTATCATCACGTTCTACATTACATTATAGGTATCTTAACGTTTAAAAACCAATATATGTCCAGTCCAGCACTTAAGTTCTGGATGAATGAAGACAGTCTGTTGACCTTCTTACAGTACAATAATAATTGTCCAAAGACCTTCTCATTACCCCACCTCAAACAGTAATAATTTCATCTGTTTACGATATTATTCGAAGTAGAACTATATATACGAATCTCAATAAGTACTGCTCTCTTCTGAGGTTCAGATAAATGCAATTCAACATTCGCAACAATACGTGGAGTCGATATAATTAACCGTTTATTCTTGAGTTCACACCGCGCCAAGTAATGCTTATCGTGCCTGTGTACGTAATTACCCATTTCATGTAACGTTTGCATGTCTACTCGCTACATCGGATAGGGTTGGGTTATTTTCTATTCAAGGGTAATAGGGTTACCTAAGAGTTGTAGACTTCGAAGTAAACCCTCTAGCTAATGGATAAGCTCTGTTTTTTGAGAGTAACATGTTATTGGGCTAGAGATTCAAATTTCCAAGAAAAGTTTTGTTTTCATTCATATCTGCTTGTTAACCAGATAATTAAATTAGTTCTAGTAACATTTAGTTTGTTTTCTAATAAACTATTGATTCACCCGACTGTTGCTGTGGACTTAACGACGAATTCCAAGATATTTAGGGCATCAGACAGACGTTACGTAATCAAAACACACGTCTGGCAGTCGTGGTAGCCCTAGATATAATGTCTGCGACAGCTGGCCAGAACAGGTGGGCTTCATATCATATTATAGCATTCCCGCCGATTGGACAGTGCTCCTGTACAATTAATTTAATAACTAATGCAAACACGTCTGTTTTGTATGACAAGATATATAGGTAATTATCATGAAACAGATAGGATAGAACTGTACCTACTGCTAATATCTAAGTGAAAATCATTAAATACTGTATTTTTGTTCTATGAAATTCGATATATTTCTAAACAGACGTCTGTCAAAAGGTGTGGATTATTGACCTTATTATCACCTTCGGAGTAAGTGTTTCATAAATCGGTACAAACTACGTCGTCTCTCATGTTTCATTTTTGAATATTTTTCTTTGAAAGTAAGTAAAAAAATCAAAATAGGAAAAGTATATTCGTAGTGAGGTTACAAATAATAAATAATAAATAAATAAATAAATATTCCACAACTTTTCACACAACGCCATTTAGTCCCAAGTTAAGCTTGAGAGCTTGTGTTATGGGTACTAAACAGCTGATAAACATACTTATATATTTCGAAATACATACATATTATAGATAAATTACACCCAGACACAGAACAAATCATCGTGCTCATCACACAAACATTTGTCCTGGATGGGAATCGAACCCACGACCTCCGGCATAGCAGTCAGGGTCACTAACTACTAGACCAACAGGCCAGTCAAAAATATTAAGAACTTGCATGTTTATTAGGGGCTTACACACTTTAAGGTGTAGAAAACTGAGACTGTCAGGAGCATTTGAGGATGGATTGCCAAAAGAGTAAAATATACTTTTACATACACACGGAAGTCATTATTTAACGACGAATTTTCAAACTTGTTACCCTGTATTTAACCCCTTTAGGGAAAAGAGATAAAAAAGGCGTGCCTTCGTTTCTTGTCAAAAACAACACACGTCTGTTTATTTTTCCGAACATTTCGATTCGGGATTACCTAAAGTTTTGATAAACAGATGTTTGATAAACATCCCAGCGAGTCGAATCAAGCGTAAAGTCAAAATAATCCGACCATTTGTAAGTTTCAGCGGGGCGGCGTGCGTGACGGTGAGTGAAGGGGAGAGGGGGGGTGTTAGGGGGGTGAGGGGGTCGCCGCTAGGGAGGGGGATGGGGAGTGAGGTGGGGGGTTTGGCAGCCGCTGTAAGACGCGGTGTGAATGGAGGCGGCAAGGTCAGGGGCGTCGGAAGTGGGTTACGGGCGGCGCCCTATCGACCGCCCGGCGCCCGCCCTGCCACCAGGCAGCCACCCGCCACGCCGCCTAATAACACCATAGTGTTATTATGCTACTTTATAAACGATACTCTCGTAACTTTCCGCGTATTTATAAAATTGACGGTAAAATCTCAGATAGGTTCGCTACTGTTTCTCTTTAGTAGTATACATGGCTATTTTGATTGCCCCATAACTCGATTGACTTCTTTCTATAAGTATTAATAATAAATAGTTACTTATATTAATAAAACAAATAAATAACATGAAATAAGTAATTGGAAAATCCGAATCATAAATCAATGCCGTCGTGGTATGCTTGTCGAACAAACAGAAGTCACAAATAAGACGAACTCGCGCTCTATTTGCGGCTGTTCAAACAAAAAAGCAAATAAGCGGTTGTCAAATATTTTAACAAATAATAATTAGTTGAGCGTTACGGCGGCCATGTTGTGCGCGTGATGTAAGCGCTTCCGCCGAGAATCGCTCGCGAATTTGGCTCGCCATTCATACGAGATTTTTTACTGCGCGGCCGCCGAACTCGCGGCCTTGCTGCCTGCGCCTACGCCGCGCCGTCGATACGATCACAACCGACAGACAGCGCGCCACAAATTCACAAAATTAGAACGTTCTTAATATTTATTTATACTGGCATTCCATTATATCCCAATGTTCAAATCTATTTCATGTAATTTGGACACTGAAATTACTTAATGGTCGCGGTCGTACTCATCTACCTACTGTTTGATTAATCACCGTTCATTCGTTCATGTAAATAAAAGGTGAGAATCAGATCTCGAGTTTTTTTTCTAGTGTTTTAATGAGTTATATCATTGACAACGTGACCTTAAATATTGTATGTTTAGCATCAACCAACATCGTGATCAATTATGTAATTAGTTGCCGATCATTGGTGTACCGACCAATCTAGTTTTCAGTGGCAACTTTCCGTTAAAAACAAGAATAAAAATAGTACCTATAGGTAGTCTGTTGTGAGCTATCGAGAGTTAGGTTGCGCTGCGGCGCGGGCGCAACGTGCAGACACTTAACCGTGGCTGAGAGCTAGCTAATTGACTTGAATTTTTAAAGCCTTAGTCACGACACTCCATCTCCCATTGTTTTTGTGAGTCACAGTCGCAAACAATGTATGCGATCTTGTTTCCTCATTCGCGAAATTTAACTTTAAACACAAACGCTATTTCTGTGTGAGAAAAAAACTTCACGCTTTTGAGTATTACGTAACGGAATTAACTATGTTTGTAATTTTGCACACATTACATGCGTTTTGTTGTTGACGGTATCATCCGGGAATGTGATGCGAGGCTAAGACTAAATGAATTCACTATTCATATTTATTTCTTGGTTTTCCATGAAACCAGATAAGGAAAAATGGAAGTAACTGTGGACCGATACCTATCTCTGCGATGTTTCCTTAAGATATAATATTTAGTTTTGTCATACAAAATAAGCAATATTGCCTTTGAGGCATGACCAGCTTTTCTTCAGGCTGTCTGAAACATTTTTACACGGCCAACAAGGTCACGAAGGCTCGTGACTAAGTCTAGAAAGCCTAAGCTTGTGTAATGTTTCGATACCTATCGAGTTTCACATCTTTTGACGGCTTTTATCGAGAATTATGTAACGTTTGTGAGATTGCAGCTGAAAATAGGTAGGTAGGTACGTCGTGTGGACTGAGAATTAATAATGAGAAAATTTTGGTATAAAAGAACTAATATTTTTTTTTACTTCTATGTAAAGTAGGTACCTATAGTGTGCGTGACAGCACGTTCCATCAAGTTCTTCGCTAACAAGTTTTTGTCAAGCTACAGGTTGAGCGCTAGTCATCCCCTACACTGAGAGGCGTGCTAACTGGAAAAGAGCTTATTGTTTGCGCAGGTGCGTCGGCGCATTCTTTGTTCTTCAAATTATCGCCTGCAGCACTAACACGCACAGAAATGCTGACGACCCTCTCAACTTTTTATTTTCTTCCAAGTATTATTGGATATGGTACTTTCTGGATAGTAAATTCTGTTTCGAAATCATAATAGATGACGTTGTTATTCTATATAAGAGTAAATTTATTCATGCATTCAAATTAAAGATACTTCACCGTCCATACAACGTATTTTGCCAACCATTTGCAATAACAATCTATTAGAATAGGCACTTATTCAAATGTTTATCTTAATATTTTAAGATTTACGCTACGAACGTCGGCTGATTACATTAACGTTAACGTAACGTATATTTAACGTTACGAAACAAATGGCCGAAGTGTAGAAAAATCAAACAAAGTAGAAAAATATTTACTCGCGTAAGTACACGTGTTTCATGTAATAGTGATAAGTACCCAAACAGCCGAGAAACCGTTGTATCGGTTTAAGATAACCTTGTACTAATGTAACTATGGCTGCTGAAATTAGAAATAATTTATCTACAATGCGGTGCTGGTGCTTCGTTTTGACGACAGACCTAGTTTACTGACTTACTAATAATGCTCTTGTCTAGTAATAGTTCTTTATATTTTTTTTTATTTTCACGCATTTCATAAACTTATGACACCGAGCCAAAAAATAAATAACAAAACGCCAAGGAGGTTTTTTTGTTTTCCATAACTAAGCAACTGGCTGAAAAAGTCAGCCTCAACATAGGTCTTTATAGTTTAATATCTGCGACCACGCTATAGGCAGCGCGCTACATCACAGACAGCTATAATAATATGTTCCACTAATGTGCAAGTTAGTAGCATGAAGCAACAATAATTTATCAAGAGTGGCGTTTATTCCACGCCAGTCCAGTTGGAGCTGCTCCGGATAACGCATAGTGGCGACGATAAAGCAACAAAGATCGTTTTATGTGTATGGTAGACCGAACCCTAAAAATAGAACAAAAGCCGTGTTTATACGACAGACTACTCCACGTCATGTGGCGTGCACACTGAATTACTAACTTTTATGTACGTGAATAAAATCTATTTATAATGTTGACGTCGGCCGCTCCACATTCTTATCTTGTCGCGATACTAAACACTCGATCTAACGCAGATGCTGGACGTTAACTACTCACTGCTCGTGAAGACAGGGCCTTCTTGCTGTGATCCAGTTTGTAATTAATCAGTGTTTTAATGTGTTTATAGTATTATGTGTTCCATACCTACTATGATTTGTTTAATCTGTGGCCATTACACCTTACTCTAAGAACATATTCAATTCGCCATCTTTTGCTAGTTTTGGTTGCTTAAACTTTTAAAATAACTAACAGTGCCGTTTCCTTTCTTACAGCCCGTCCGATGATCTCAGCGAGTCTCCCCAGCGAGGCGCTGGCCCAGCTGGGGCAGCTCGGGCAGCTGAACCTGTACCCGCCACCACCGGCCGGCATGACGCCCGAGTTCCTGGCGCCGCCGCCGCGCCCGTACGCGCGGTACGCGCCGCGCCGGCCGCGGGACGCCATGCCCGCGCCCCCCGTGCCCTCCGCGCCCTTCCCCTCGGTGCCCGGAGCGTACGCGCCCTTCCTGCCGCACCCGGCGTCGTACGCGTCGTACCTGTACCGGTCGCGCGCGCCGCCGCAGCCGCAGCCGTCCAACTACCCGCTCCGGCCGCGCGCCACCTCCGGCTTCGTGCCGCCGGCGCCGGCGCCGCACTCTCCGCCCGTGTCCGCACCCGCACCTGTACCACCACCCAGAGAGGTAATACTGACAGTTCATTTATTCATACTACATTTAAATGAAACATCAAAATAGCAACGTAAATTTAAAAACAAAACAGAAGCTTTCGAATAAGCAAATGAAATCCAATAGCGAATATTAATCAGGTCTTTTGACTTTTCTACATTAGCACTGGTATACTTAGTTTTTGAACTCACCGATTCTTTCCATGATTCCAGGAACCTCCGACGTCACCGGAACGGGGTGCCCCGGCGCCGTACTTCTGCCGCGGCGCGCTCATCCGGCTGGAAGACGGCTCGCTCCGGCGCGTGGAGGAGATGCGGACGGAAGACTTTGTGATGAGCGCGGACCGCAGCGGCGACCTCGCGCTCACGCAGTGCACCTTGCTGCGGCTCGACGAGCGCGGCGATAGGCTGGCGCTCACGCTCACCTATGATAGGAACCGCTCACAGGTATTTACTAACTGATTCTTTAAAGAGGAAACTTTTGGCCCTCATACCAGGGTTTAAAAAAAATAATATTATAGTTCTCATTGGAGATGGCATAAAAACCCCCTTTTGGTTGAGTTCCGGCGTGTTCAGCGTGTTGTTTAGACATGCATAGTGTGGTGCACGTCAAAACTTTAACTAAACATAGCAGTAATATGTACTTATATAACATCTAGAACCCCAAATTTTCCGATGAACTAATTCAAGCTATCAAAAGCAAAAATACTAATAGAAAGCAGAACAGAAAAAAAAACACTTCAGTGTTTTACTAGACATCTACATAACGCACCACAGCCATTTTTTGTAACTAAGCCACACTATTTATACTGACGTAAAACCCACAAATCAAGATACCAAATAATTTTAAAGCAGTGTACTTAATTAAACCCTTTATCCTTCCAGGTGGAGCTGGAATCCACGGTGGAGCACCCGTTCTTCGTGTACGGGCGCGGCTGGGCGTCGTGCAAGCCGGAGCGCACGCTGGTGCAGTACGGGCTGCGCGTGCAGAGGCTGCAGGTGGGCGACGTGTGCGTGTCGCTGGTCCCGCGCCGCCACGCGCCCCCCGCGCCCCCGCACGCGCCCCCCGCGCCCCCGCAGACGCACCCCGAGAACCTCAGCGTGAAAGAAGACGCGCGCAAGCGCCGCTGGTCTGCCTCAGACGTCTGCGAAGACAACCCCCCTCCCCTCAAGAAACGCTGAAACGAGGCTCGCCTTCGTATGCGTATAATTGGAGGACTGGAGAACTGTCTTGATGGTGTTGTGATCGTTGCAACTCGCTACTCGTTTCTGACTCAGTTTCGTTGTTCTGTGTGCCGGACCTGCTGAACTGTTAGTGAACGGATGGACATGTGTTAACAGGATTACTTCTTCGGAAGGAACGTTGTAGATAGATAATAAACGGCCCCAGTGAGTTCGGTTGCATGTCGCGGCATGCACTAATGTTAAATGTTATTTTGCGCGGTTACTGCAGCGATCGGCAGTCCATAATAGTACGCTTATGAAATTCTATTGGGGAACTCTAGGTGCTTTTTACTGTCGGGTGCTTCTGTACGCGTTCGTGTACGATGTTGTAAATATGTATGTAACTTAGGTCGAAGTTGAACGTTACGCTCCATGACTAACCTTACGTGTCACAAAGGGAAGGGACGCCGGCGTCACACGACTCCGCGTTCGCTCACTTCCCATTCCTCTATGGTACACGAATGATATATTACTATATACGGCATACAAAGTAAAACGCTTTAGACATACTTACACGAAAACCTTTAAACAATGTTATAATATTTTATATTCCACAACCATGGAGTTAAAACATTTCTTTGAAATAATGAGCACAAAAATAACAATGTGTATGTTTGTACCAGATCTTAAATTAGGTTAGATATTGTGATAACCAATGAGATTTTATCGCCAGTCTATTTGACACGTGGCATTGCATATATAAAACAAAACAAAAGGTACAATGAATGTTAGATTGTAGGTAGTAGTAATGGGCTGACGTGTGCTTAAATCTCGACTGATTTCTTTCTATACGAGTTCTGAATGATTATGTTTGTAAAGGACGCAGTCATGTCAGAGTTCCATTCTCCTCCGATGGTTGTGACTGCAGACATATCCATGACGATGTAATTGTCGTTTCGTGTCGCTCGCGTGGCGATCGCTTCGCTGAACTGTACTGGCAAACTCTTCTGACAAATAATTTGATCTAATATAAATGTTGATAATTGATAGGTATATATTGTAAAATAAAAATGAAATATGTATAATGATCATGGTTAATGTGTCATCTAGTTAGCTTTGACGTCCATGTGTGATACACACAACTTTTCTATGAGAAGATGTATACATAATAAACACACAGTCTGTGATATTTTGTAGTTATTGGTCAGAGTAGGTATGAAGCTTGAATAAAAGAAATATATGTTTTAGACAAATAAGTGCGTTATTGGTAAGAAGATGTATAGTTGTTGTATACTTACTCAAAAATAAAACAGTAAAAAATTAAAATTGAAAACAAACATAACAAGTAGCGTCTGTGATTGATATACATATAAATAGTTATGAAACATAACGACAAATGCATGGCCATATCAAAATCAAATTAATTTAATATAAATACTAAGTCAAGATACAAATTTTCGTATTGCTTGAAATTCAAAACCATTATTATATTGTTTGCATAATAAGTTTATCTCGGACAATTACGTTGTCAGATGTAAATGAGTCATGGATGTTCTATCGGCCTTGGGGGCTTGGCAGACAGGCGAGTGGTCCCCGGCCGGCGCACTGCCGCCGCGGCTGAAGGTACGGACAGTAGACTTGCTAAGGGTTGGTTTCATTGTACCGCATGCTACGTGCTATTAATCATTATTGTGTTAAACGATAACCGACGACCTATAGAATACGGACACCTCATTGACGACGGATGGTGTTGTACAAAAGTTAATAATTTGTTGTATAATGTATGTAATTCTAGTTTTATCGTCTTTATATTAATATTTGTAATTGTAATGAAAGATCTCATTTTATTAATCGGTATTTTCTAACAAGGCGCTTTCATTAGATCATGACTAAGCCTACCTCACAAACTATAAGACCAGTGTCTCGCGCCGCGGCGACGGGCGAAACGTGCGCCCGCGCCGGTGACGTCACGCGAGCGAGTGGTCGCTATAAAGTCTAAACAAGATCTCAATTTGATGAAAATAAACTTTTGAAAAGACTGGGACGCTTTACTGAATGTTGTGGGATAGTAGTTTCTTTGAAGATATTACTTAAATTATGAGATAGGAGCATTTATTTGTGGGCGCGAGCTCGTTCCGTCGTTTAACTAAGAAGCTCCGCTATCAACGCTGGACAATCATTTAGTACAAAATTTGTTACAAAAAAGTATTATTTCCCAAAATCCAAATTCAGAAAGTATTAATTTAATTTCAAAAAGGTGCTATATTGTTTTTGTGAACGTAATTCAGGCACAATCATGATTGATATTATAGAGACAAATTTGTTAAGGGACACTTTGTTATAATATTTGCCAATCCATAGGCACAATCGGTGTTCTTCCGCGCCTCCTAGTAGATTTAGTGAGTCAATTATACGTTAAATATCGTTATGTGTAGGTACATATTCAGTCAGCACTTGTTACTTGATTATATGCTACATTATTAAGGTTTATAATATTTACCATCAACTTATTACGTGCATCGATGTTTGTTGTAAAATGTATTAATTAGACAATATGCAAATGTTGTTGCAATGCGTTTGATTCCGTCAGAGATATTCGTTATATTATACGTAAACTAGAGGCTGACATGTCTAAAAGGAATTATTGTTTACAATGAGCGAACGAAAATAAATATATATTCTAATAACTTCTAATTTACAAATCTAAGTCGTTATTCACTGACAAGCTGCTGATAATTGATGTCGATGTTATTGAGGAGTAATGTCAATGATATTATAAGCAAAAAGGTGTTGATAGGTTATAAGCGACACGTTAAAATGTGGCTAACTAGCCACACTTTACCTCTGTGTCGCGTCTCACCGTCAACGGACGCGTGTTTGCGTTAGTGTGCTTTTTTGAAGATCGATTGTTGTTTAGGTAACCCATCTACACCATTTTACTTATAATATCATTGAGTTATGTCTATAAAAACATTGTCTATTTTATTCGCTTACATACAACATCAAGATCGATCGAAAAGTCAAAGAAAATGCCAAAAAGACTGACATCAGCTATACCATCGTAAACAATAGTTACTTTTACTATGCCAATTTCTTCCGTTTACATACTTTTATAAATATCTAGAATCACCTTCTGTTTCTTCCAAGACTTTACTAAGAATGTTTATGTGTGCGAGACGCGTCTCTATTATTGTGATGAACGATATTTAGGTGTTACAAATATAGTGACAATAGATAATAAATATATGAAGAGATTTATAAGATTATGTTGACGTTGCCAATTTCAGGCAAGGCCAGTAATGGTACACATAGACCATGTTTGTAGCCAGTGCCCTCACTAACGTAACATTACTTGACACAAATGATTGTGCCATCCCTAACAGATTTTCAATATTTTAGTATTCTATTGATAATGTTGCTTAGTTGGCGCTGTTGTCCAAACATTTCAATAATACCACTTAAATAAATATACAAAAAGTTATCCTATAGTGGAAAGTAAAATACAAATATATCCGTGGAACTTCCAGAACCAAGATTTGTACCTAGTGTTGTACACTTTCCAACGCAAAGGCGTACTGTAGAGAACAGGAAATGTTGTGTCATTTAAATTAATAGATAAATAACTATAAAAAATTGTTATTATATGACAGATATCGCAAAAATATATATTATTATGTACATTTTATTGTATAGCGGAATGACTACTATTCAGATTTATTGTAAATGGAAAAATGTTATAGATCGAAATATGTTAAATAAGTTAACTGTTTGTAAAAAGAAGAGAAAATATGTATAATTGAATATTTGCTATACGTTTGTTTTATTTTATCTGCCTCTTGATCAATTGAATCTAGATTAAATACAAGAAAAACAGAAATAAAGAAATTTACATACATAAATACACACATTAACTCACGCCTTTTTCCCATGGGGGTAGACAGAAACTACAGAGCGCCATATGCTACCATTCTTACATACTTCTTTTGCTTCGTTTACATTCTATCATTATGTTGTCATACACACACGCCGGTTGCGAGTACCTACTACGCACCTGACCTTTCTGAAGAACCTCACCAATAAGGTCTAAGTATTGAAATTTACACTACAGAAAAAACTCGATTCAAATAGTAACGCTCAACTGCATCTTAAGACAAAAAAGTTGTTTTAAACTAGAATAATTTCATCCAGTTTCTAAAAGATGAATCAACGAAAAGATTTTTCCAACTGAAGAGAATGTTGTTTTTTTAAAGCTTATTAGCAATGTTGGCTTGCACGTTACTATACTCCATCCGAGTAGGTAGTTAACTAAAGGTAAACAATCTTGACAAGTCTTTTTACATAAACGCTTATTAATTAAATACAACTACTGTTTTGATTGAAAAACAAATTGTTTAATTGATCATGTAATCGTTTTTGTTGTATCTAAATTTGTTTTCAGCTGCATTTTATTTTTAAACTGTGTTATTAACTAAAAATACATGTCAAAATGGTTTACCTTTTGTTAACTACCTAATCGGATGGAGTATATATAGTAGTCTAGTAAGTTAACCCCTACAACTAAGCTAAATCTGCTTGTGTCTGTAGTGGGTTTAAGTCACGTTTTGATTAGCGTTTGTTTTAATCAGCACTTAGCGATCTGTCAGCAATTTATGGATTAAATACCCCTCCAGAAAACGGGTGTCATACTTTCTAGGTTCTACATACAGTGGGTGGAAAGAATATCGTCGCACATACTGATACTATGAGTACTGTACCTACATGATTCTTTATACTACAGCATTGAAATTTATCGTCGGTTTCTTCGGAGGACTAGCTTTAAAACTGTAAAGGACCATGAAAATATTATCATTCCCATCTAAAACTATCAGATTTTACCTTAAAAAGTAAATAAGTCATTTCTTTCAATATAAATCGGATTGTTTTGGTTAGAAATCACGATTTTATACAGTTTAACGTAACGAGAATTTTACGTATTAAAAAGATTTAGTTTTTATTACTTTACGTCCTGTTCTCAGATCTACTGCTTTAAACACACAACATTTCATAAGAATCGGTTAAGCTGTTTTAGAGGAGTTTTAATACAAACACTGTGACACGAGAATTGTATATATTACACATTAAAGATTTAGTATTAATTATTAGTTTACGTCCTATTCTCAGATCTACTGAAAATACACACAAAATTTTATAAGAATCGTTTAAGCTGTTTCAGAGGAGTTTTGTTACAAACACTGTGACATGACCATGAGGAAAAACTTGGGAATTAGGAAAAGCCCACAAAAAAATTCAACGCTAGGGGTACCAGAATCACGCAGAGAATATAATTATAGTGTATAGATGTCCGATGCTTCCACCCTGTATATCGCCTTTATCTACATAATTACAACTACTATCAACTAACAACAACAACTACTACTAATCCATTCTTACAAAAAAAGGGAACAACACCCATTACGAACCCCGACGACCAAAATCAAATTACAAAGATCCACTTATAAATTTTATTGAAAGCATAGATTAGAATCACAACTTGGAATACATACTAAGTAGTACCTAGTACACTGGAGAGCTACGACGGACTGTTCATATATCTGACTTGAGATCCAACTTCACTTTCTCGCCGGGTTTGAAGGCTGGCATGCCGAGGTAAGGGCACGTCGCACAACGGAACGCGTCGCCGAGGTAACACTGAAACCAAAAAATAATGCGTTAGATATAATGTATTTTTCACTTCAGTAGCTCAAACTGATTTCAGGCAGCAAAACCTACATTTTTGCTGCCTGAAATCAGTGAGCAAAATGCGATTTTGCTCACTGAGTGAGACAAAGTAACTTTTTATTTTTTTTTCAAGAAAGCCGCGAATTGGTATCTTATTCAGCCTTGGGTTAGTCATATAATTCGTAACATTCACACAGTATCTCTTTCCCGCCATTAGAAAGATAGAGAGACAAAGACCAGCCCTTTCGAAGTTCCAATTTTGAATTTGACCCCAAAGACAAAAACGTTCGGAATTTCGTGCTAAATATTTTTGTTTTGCAAAAACATAATTACTTATGTCTTTTTAATGTAATTTATTGAATTATTAACTCGTTGTTGGATTTAAACGAAAATAAGTATTTACTGCAAATAAAACTGATATTTAACCAGTAAACATTTATTTCTAGTTTCAAAAAGTGTTCTCGCTGCAGAAGTGAAAAGTTATGTGTGTTACACGAGAGCAAAGTTTTTTGCATCTCGTGCCTTTGAATCCCTCGCCACACTAAGGATTAAATCGTTGAATCCTTTGTTTGCTCAGGATTCAAAATCAGCACTCGCAGCGAAAAAAGACTTTGCTCTCTTGTTGCAGAAATAACTATTTCATCATAGGACACATTTTTACAGGCCGTTCTACCCGTGAATCCCCCGAAAAACAAATTAGCTGTCTCTTATGAGTAGATTTTGGTTGAGTAGGTGTCAAAGTTTTGTGTGCAACAGGTAATCTTTTAATATAGCCTAAGTTAGTCGCTGATAATATAGCTCTCTAAAGATGGAAGAATTTTTATAATCGGTTGATTAGTTTTTGAGTTAAATCCCTACAAACAAAACAAAATTCAATCTTTCCTTTTATTATGTATGTACTTTTACCTTTTAAAACACCCTATGTATCTACTCATGATCGCAAAGAATATTTGAAGTTTGAAGTTTGAAGTCTGAAACATGCAAATTTGTCCGAAAACATCAAGAATTATATTCAAAACGTGAAGACATCCAGTCACGTTATCTACTCAGACATGGCTCTAGACTAAACTTACCAAGTTCTCGATTAAAAATGCACGCAACAACTCCGTATGTAATGTCCATCAAACTATATAATAAACTACCCGCACCAATCAAACAAGAAGAAAAAATAATCGTATTTTTAAAACTTAGAAAAAAACTTAGAAAATTCTTAATACAAAAAAGCTATTATTCGGTAAATGAATATCTAAACGATTGACTTATAAAAAATGATTTAAATGCTCAGGACTTTACTTTACTTTATTCTTATTAAACTATATTTTTTATTTTTATAACATCAATGACATTTACATAAATACTCACTGATTATACATAATACTTTCAATAACCGTGCAATAATTAAATACCTACATCTTAGCAAATACATTAAATAATACATTTAAATTAATAATAATAATAAAGAATATAAATAATTTTAATCATTTCATAATTTCATTAGGTATATACTTAATACATTACATACATATTTATATTGTTTTATATATCTAATAGTAGTTTGATAAGTAATATTTAAAATTTATTTTTTATTTAATAAAATATTATCTAGAATAAGCTTCCTCTTTCCTAAACTCACTTATTTTGCTGTGCCCGACAGGGTCCATGTCATGATCTAATTTTAAGTTTTACCACCTAAGAATACATGTAGAATGCAATAAAAGTATTGAGTATTGAGTATTAATAAGATTAGAATTAACATGACATCACAGCTGTTTTCCCCGAAGGGCTAACAGCTCGCGATCACTATCGCTTACATAGAAATACCCTTATTGTTCAAAAGATCTCATAATCGACGCAGGAGTTTCGAAGATTACGAACTGATAATGCTATATTATAATATTTATAATGAGACAACCTCGTTGGTCTGGTGGTCACAAGTGTTACTGATTCTAGGGTCGATCAGTCTTATTGTGTTCTCTATCTTAAAATTTCTCAGAACAGTCCGGATTCTGTTTTCGCGCACGGTTGACGGCGGGCGACCCTATAGGTAATATTGTGTATAACAATATTATATTATAATAATAATAAAAGTTTATTGACCATAAGTTTAGGTTACAGTACACCGGTAATACATAATTTACATAGTATAGTAGTATACAATCCACGTATATAGTAAACCGTTCACTGAGTTTAAACATTCCACACGCATTAGTAAATGCATCAGTAGGTCGCTTGCATGATAATTATGCAAATTATATCGATGCATATCGTAAATATAATGTATAGGTTAGGGAAGGCGTAACTCTTAATTACTTTGAGTAATTTGCCACAGGATATGCACTCGTAATCGTAATACACTGGCAATACCGGTTTTATTTGTACAGTAGAGAGTGGAAGGGACATCGAGGCACAAGCAAACCGGATAGCATGAGTTCAGCACATGATCCTAGACCATAACGACCCATTTTTTTTTTTTTTTGAGGGTTGGAATATCCTCATGGATGTCCCCCGCCCGGGGAGGCGGAGGGGTCTGTCAGACTCTTACTGACTAAAAACCACCTCGTGTTCCTTCTCACACCTGCGCCGGGGGTCACGGGAACAGAAGATACTTCCGCGACCCCCGACTGGTGCCGGCCCCGCGGGCCTCGCCAAGTCAACGAGGGGAGTGAGGTGTTAGACTCTCCTCGCGACGTCTGAGAGGGGCGCGCGTGAACACGACGCGCCGCCACCTCGGGTCCATGTACGTGGGGGCGGCGGACATCCCCGCGGCCGTCGCCCTGGACCCATTCAGGGGGGCTGGAAGAAGGCGTTGTCCGCCCTCCGCCTGCGCCCGGTGCGTCTGCTGCGGGCCGGGTGAGTGGAAGTAATCTCCCTCTCCCTTTCCGCAGCCTCCTTCTGCGAGATGACCGTTTCGCAGAAGGACACCACCGCGTCCAGACCATAACGACCCAAATTCAACCTTATCCCAACAATGTTGGGGTCGGCTTCCAGTTTAACCAGATGCAGCTGAATACCAGTGTTGTACAGACGCCAGCACATCAAGTTACCCCAATATGTCAAATTTCTTTGATCGTTTTTCAACTTTATGTCAAAAGGAATGAGGTTCATATTCAATTGGGAAAATTTGACACATTGGGGTAACTTGACGTGCTGGCGTCTGTACATGGAGCGACTGCCTGTCAGGCCTCCACAACCCAGTTACTGGGTAACACGACACCCCTTGGTTAAACTGGTTGTCAGATTTTCGGGCTTCGGACTATCTGTAACGACCGTCGTGGATCTACAAAGGAAAGCCGGGACCAACGGCTTAACGTGCTTTCCGAGACACGGAGGAGTCTTGACATGTAAAGAATGGTCACCCATCCACGGACCAATCTCGTCAAGCGTCGCTTTACCTTCAATCTAACATTCTACTAACTTTATAAAAAAAACTTACAAGTGTAAAGAGACTTACTCTTACTTCCTCTAGTTTCGGAAGTCTGTGTTTTAGGTCTTTTTTTTCTCAATCATATCGACCAAACTTCTTGATGGCCCAGAGGTTAAGGCGCCTGCCTCTCATGCACGAGGTTGTCGTTCAAATCCAGGCAAGTACCAATATGACTTTTTCAGTTCACATTTACTTTCTAGGTTTATGTCAGACATTATTGCCGTCGGCGAAGGAAAACATCGTGAGGAAACCGGGACTTATAGTTAATATAAGTTTGAAATCGCCAATCCGCCTTGAGCAAGCGTGGTGATCAATGCTCGAGCCTTCTCTGTATGAGAAGAGGCCTTTGCTCTGAAGTGGGAAAGTAACAGGCTGGTATTATTATTTTCCACCTGTTAGTGATTTTTTATGAAGTCGTTTATGGTTGTATTTTTTTGAATAAATGTAAGTTTTTTTTTTTTTTGTTTGTGTAGATCATTATTATTTTTCCACTAGTTTTAATATAATGCTGCCTGGAGGATTTACGATTGTGATGAAAAGTGCCTGGCAGAGTGCTTGCACAGTGATATTATAAATTATTTAATTAAACACATGTATGTCTCCAGACATTTTATTTGGAACACTATCTTTTATATTCAAACCATGACAATCATAACTATGTGACAGGTTACAAATCTAACGGCCAGTATCGGCCGTATATCAGTACTAACCTCCAACACGCACCCTTAATCTGCCACATAGGTATACATAGGTACGCACCCTCATGTTTAGCAAGTTTGCATGCATAATTGTACAAGAATGTACCTACATCTATACATTATACTAAACAAACCAAAATAAACTAAACAGAGATTAAACCATTATAAAAACTTAGAACCTATTTGTACAATACAAATACATCATATCAAAAAATTAAGTTATACCACTTTCACTACCAACCTGATGAAAAGTGCCTGGCAGAGTGCTTGCACAGTGATATTATAAATTATTTAATTAAACACATGTATGTCTCCAGACATTTTATTTGGAACAATATCTTTCATATTCAAACCATGACAATCATAACTATGTGACAGGTTACAAATCTAACGGCCAGTATCGGCCGTATATCAGTACTAACCTCCAACAGATTGCTGTAAGAAACAGCATGACGCTAATATTTATGGCGTTAGACCTAGCTATGTTATGATAACACCTGATTCTAGTAATAAGCGCCACAGCACCTGTAAGCGCTATTACGGAACTGACGAGAAGCGCCATTGGTGACTAATAAAGATAATCAACTTCATTCTTCCCTGTGTGACTCACAAACGCGCTAAATGTTAGTTCAAATACAGTTTAAGTGTGCTTCGTCTCACGTAGACACTCGAACGTTTTGGAATTTCCTGGCTAATTCTGTGGGTGGTGTACCTACATCGGAATGGCCCATGGACGGCATTCAAATTCTGACACAAAATTATTCAGAGCGTCACTATTAAGCATACTAAATATAGGGTGACTGGTAATTGGTGACCGATACTTAAACACGTGATTGTACTCATGAATACGAATAACTTTCCCAAAGAAAGTTTTTTTATACTAATTAACTTTCAATTACCACAGTACTGCATAACGGGAGCGGTGGGGGTGGCAGGGGAGCGTGTGACGCTACTATTAGTAGACTTTGCCCTTCCCGAGGTCAGACTATCAGCTGATAGATCGTGCCGATTCGTGCCTAATGTGAGTTTCAAACAGCGTTTTTGTTATTTTATTGGGTTATAAGTTATTGTCATAAAAAAGTTTCTTTGGTAATGTTTATTGAAATCATGAATACAAACACGTGTTTAAGTATCGGACACTAATTACCAGTCACCCTATATAAACAAATTTGATTTTGGTCCACACGTAAAAATTTTAGCGCAGCCTACATCTGAGGTAGCAAACCTATAGTAATTGATTTATGTCGTTTTTAATATTGTAAATTGTAATTTTAGATTTAGTTTATGTTATGATGATGCTGACATGCCATATGCCAAAAATATTGAGTAAAAAAAAAACTACTTACACAAAAAGAAAAAATAAAGAAGACAGGAATAGTGTAGTATTACTACACTATACACTAGTATACTACACTATTTCAACTTGACTTGACTTGACTAGCCTGTTGGTCTAGTGTTTAGTGGTCCTGACTTACCCTGGTTTGTAAATTTTGTATTTTTCAATTTAATAATAATGGATGAGGAATGTGGTTTGTCTTATATTAAGTATAATTGTTTATGTTTCTTCTTTATGTGTACCTACTGTGCAAATATTTCGACAATATTTCAATATTTCGTCGTATTTTTGTTATGAAATAAATAACTTGAACTTGAACTTGACTGCTATGCGGGAGGTTGATTCTCACGAAGACCAAGAAATGTTTGTGTAATGAACACGCTCAGTTTTTCTGTGTGTAATTTATCTATAATAATTATGTATGTATTTAAAAATATAAAAGTATTGTTTATCAGTTTTCTAATACTCATAGCACAAGCTCTGATTAGTTTGGGACTGGATGGCGTTGTGTGAATGTTGTAGTTTTTTTTATTTATTTATTTATACCCTTATTAAGTAAGCGTCTACTCTGCACTTGGAATCACAGTTCTTTTCAGCTCACATAGAAAATATTGAACATATTATTTTAATGCCCGTTGCATTAATATTATTGTTGTGGAAAGTCGGTTTTTCCGCAGAGCAGAGGAATATCCATTGTAATGTGGTATTTGTTATTTTTGCAAATCATTGTTTACAAACTCGTGCGGGTGTGATTTAAATGATAATAATAAGATTCGGCATCGGTGAGTGGCAAAATACGTGCGTATATTCAGGATAGAAAAATTATTTCGACAAGCATATCTATGTAGAATCGAACCAGCTAAAAACTCAAAAAATAAACACTTATTATTTTATTCTACTGATAACATAACATTACGCCTGTAATCCCCGAAAGGTTAGACGTAACATTCTATTTTCATCAGTAGGTACGCCGAATTATTTTTACTTTTTAAACAATTTAGAAATCAGCTTATAATATGGAATAGCTGATTTTTTTAGGGCTTTTAGTGGTTTTGTTTTACTCGTTGCAATTTTTAGTTTTCTGTTGTATGTAGATGATTTATTATCTTTCCATTTGTTTTGTTATTACATCCAAACGACTAAACCGATTCTGATGAAACTCAAATAAGACCACACGAGAAGTACCTAGGTATAACCAATGATGTTATAAGTAAAAAAGGTGTAGATAGGTTATAAGCGCTCAGCAAGCGGCACGTTAAAATGTGGCTAACCAGCCACACTTGACCTTAGTGTCGCGTCGCGCCGTCAACAGACGCGTGCGTGCGTGTTTAGGTAACCGATCTACACCTTTTTACTTATAACATCAATGAGTATAACCCTCTCAAACAAAAAAAAAGAATTTATCAAATCGATATACTTATCGCTAAAATAAACGACGGAGTTATGAGGAAAGTTGGTTGAAAAGAGACTTTTGTCTTACGTGATCTCTACTATATCACCCACCTTCATAAAAACTTGCGGCATAATCGTGAAGAGTGACCTTCACGCAAGATTGGGTCAGCCTCGCAAATTGACCAAACCGTAGGAACAGTAGATAAGGCCCTATCTATATTTTAGATTCCTTTTTAAGAAAATTGCGCACAAGGAAGAGTAAGATTAGAAATACTTACCTAGTGAAAGTTTATGTGGAGAAAGAGAAATGCAGAAACCTTATATTTTTATAAGTACGTTTATGTTATAAATACATAAAATTAAATTAAACAATTAATTTGTTAATGTAACTGTTTGAGACCCAATAAACAATTTTATTTATTTTTTTTCATTTTCGTCCTTTAGCATTTCTACCATCATCAAGTTTATAAATTAACCATAGTGATCAATCTTTTAGAAATAAACAAAAATATAACAGCAAGTACAGTTCTCCCAAAGTGATAATGCGCATAGAAATATTCGTCACTGTTCGGCAACGGCCGTATTCCCCGAGTGTCGGATGACTATATATGTATATAGAGTGGTTAAGTGCATTTTCTTCATGCATAATTAGGGCTCTTACGATTCAATGATTCGGGTGTTTCCGGGAATACGACAATTAGCGAAGATCTGCATGTGCATTATTAATTTGGGAATACTGTATACAAGTTGACACGTTACAAGGGAGTGGAAAGTTATAATTTTCTATTAAACATTAAAATACGGTCGAATTTCGACCTGGCGACCTTCGACTGGGCGATCACTAGTAACATATTAAACAACTTACGCTTCCACATGAGGATTTCGGAGTATCTTTGACCTCTCCCATCAGTTCTTCTGCAAGACCACACGAGCAGTCTGCGCACGCTTTTCGTTTGCCCGTCGTTGAACAAACTGAAAACATTTGTTTAATACTTATAGTCATGGTAAGAACAAAAATGATGACAATTAATTGAAGAGCTGTGACGTCACAGGTTTAAAATTCAAATCGTACACATGCTACACAGGCTACACATCAAGCTACACATTTCCAGATTTCGCTGACCTCGCATTGTACTGTAATCCTACACAATGCGAAATCAGTTTATACTGGAAATATAAATCTGATGATGTGTAGTGTAGCCGTGATATTCTAAGCATTTTTTTGAAAAATCCTCATCGTGTTTTGATAATAAAATGGAGTTTAAGTTACTCGACGATAATACAGCATTATATTGTTGAAGTAGGAGGAGTTTTATATCAAATCCTTACAATAACGGGTTAAAAATCTTTGTTTTTTACAAAGATTTTTAACCCGTTATAAGGAAAATGAGAACCTATAGAATGGAAGTAATATACTGCATTTAGATGAAAAAAAGGAAAATTAATTTATTACCAACGTAGGTACCTACCTTACCAAACAACTTACACCTTTCTTATTAGCTACCTACTTCATAAAAAAAAATTTTTCATAAAAAAATTCTGTGCCCTTTATTTAAACTTACTTATACATTATTTTATTTACATTAATACTTGTGTGCATTATATACATACGTACACATAAAAACGTTGCTACCTTCACACACAAAAATAAACCTGTTCTACAAGTCGTACCTACAAAGCCATTGACCTTGCGTGAATGAGCTGCGTCATTGGGAATAGTCGCAACTCGCAACACGAAACCTCAGCCGAATCATTCTAAGCCGATCCAATGAATGCGGGCTCAGAACACGAAACCTCAACACACGGCGATGTTTTGTTATCAAGATAACGCGCAATGTTGACAACAACTGATAGTGGTTCCTTATCTTCAAATTTATTATTTTATGTTGAATAATTGATACTCAACTACTACAAAGAACATTTTGATGGCGATTTCGTCAGCTCAAAGATTTCCTACTACAGACATAATTTTCATTAAATACCTACTTGCGTCCTTGTTGACAAGTCGATTAGTCTAGATTTGTACCTTTCGCTGCCCCTCTAATAATACAGTAGTACCACAGTATAAATATTAATACAGTAGGACGACGCCTTTGATCTCTGGAAAAATGCCGACATCTTCTACTCGCGTTAGACTTGAATAATACATCCCGCACTACAAACATCGTTTTGTTCGCAGTGCGGGAGCGGCTTTCCCGCGTCTCGCCCCTCAAACCCCGCACGATTGCCCTGTCTAGACGGCTTCGTCGGACGACTGTATGTTTTTAGACTGTGGTAGTACAGTCGTTGTAGTTTTTTTTTTAGTTTAATAATGCAATATTATACTGAGACATGAGATCACAGTTTACATTTCAGCATGTCATGCCCTCTCTAAAGTATTTATCTTAAATCTCTTCAGGTTTTTAATTATAACATAATGAACAGCAGTAAATGTTCAATAGCTGATTAAAATTTACAGAAAAACAGTTACCTTAAAAATATTTAATAAAAATTTACCTCTCAAGGAACTCTGGTCCGGTTTCTTCAGATCATCTTCGTCTAGAAGCTGGTTGTCATCAATGATGTCATCATCATTGGCCCCCGTCCATGCATCTTCAACTGTGTCTTCTAGTTTCCAGACTGCTGGCTTGCTAATCTTGCCATTTAATTTTAAGGATGCTTTTGAGCCGACCTGGAAAAATATAGAAATATTTTTTTCATTAAAATTAGTTTATGTTTCAAATCTATATGAACATAGAAAAGACATTAACTTCAATAACGTCATGAGATAACAGCATGCCTGTGAGATATTTCTCGACAGCATGTGAACCCAAGTCAGAGGTACAGTGGCAGCACATCAAGCTACCCAAATTTGTCAAATTTCTTAGACAGTTTTTCAACTTTATCACAAACAGAATAAGGTTCATGTTCGATCCCATGGGAAAAATTGACAGTTTGGGGTATCTTGACGTGCTGGCGTCTGTACATGGGCACTTGGGCAGCATTTAATTTTAACACCAGGTTAGGTACTAAGCACACAAAGAAGAGATTAAAATGCAAAATTTCATATTGTTTGCTGTTTCAATAATTCGATTACAATTTGCATGATTAGTATGAGTGGACGATCACATTCACATACCCACAAAAAATCACAGAACAATGAAAATTGAAAACTATTGTTACAGCTACGCTATAGTTCTATTGCTTAGGTTAGGTTTATTGGTCAGGTGTCCGCAACTGAGTGTGTATTTTGCGTGCAAGTTCTACCGCTTAACTGATCAGTGTTAGAGGTAGCTGTGCTCCAAGTGTGTGCTTCCACAATGTGACAGCTCAATGACATTTGTCTGCTGACAGATCTCAAATCCGCGGTTACACATTGCTTATCAGTTGAACTTGTAGTAGGCCTGTACTTGAATGTGACAAATAATCAAACAAGCTGTATGTTTATCTTTGGTGTTAGAAGATTTCATCAATGAATAAACTATTAATATAAACTGATTCTTATCCTTAAAGTATTGTTACTGTAAACAATGTTTACAAACCATTGTCTACCAAAAACCACATGGTATTTTTTAAAAGGGAAAACTAAGCTAAAATTATTACACTTACCTCAAATTTAGGTTTCTCAGCTATATATAAATTGTCCGAAGACTTTGTGACATTGACAAATCCATTTATTTTGAGTGCGCTGTTCAAATCTGTGACATCTTTAAGAATTAATTTTCCACTGGGTTTGAGGAGTTTTACAATAATTGCCAAGATACTGTCTGTGTGTTTAACTGTGTGTGGGGCCAGCCAGTTTGATAACACAGCTTCATATGACGATGCAGGCCGTGATGCTAAAATAAAATATAGATCAGATTTAATAATTACAAAACCAGTTAGTTAATGTAAATATTTAGAACATTTCGCCAGCAGATCAATAATATTGACTTAGCAATGGGTATGATTTAAGAAAAACCTCTTACATTCAGTTATCATTTCAGAGTTTTCCAGAACAACTGATCCATTTCCAATGACTGCTTTGATTTCTTCAACCAAACTACTAATGCTGTTCTGGTTATCGTTGTTCCAAATTATTAGCACGTTATCACCAGATTTCACGTTTTCCATTTTTTATAGTTTGCTTTAGCTGCGACAATAATAATCAAAGACGCGAGCAACGGCTTTACAACATTGGCAATAAAATAAATATCCACTTAGACTTTTAAACCTTGTGCTCAATTAAATGATCTTCACACTTCACAGTTACACGGATACTGAATTACTAACCGACTGAATTCAGTGTATACGCCTATAAAACGAATTACAGAGCTAATTTTATCCACTGTCGAAAGTTGAAAAAACACGATTGTCACTGCACACGAGCCCGAGCACAAGTCCGTCAACCAAGATGACAACCACAATGACTTGACATTTGACAATGACAATATCTGAATAAAGGTAAAATAATTATGCAGAAGACTCCATTACAAGCAAACTAAAAAGAGTTCCAAATACTGTTCTATGAACGTAAAAAGCCCAAAATTTCAAAAACTGGATTGTAATTTGTTGTTGATAAGAGGATATACCTAAATATATGTTGTACAATTATGCTAAAAACATGTAGAGTTTTCAAAAGAACTCTACAAACAAAAGCTGCATTCCTGTTCTTCGTAGGAAGGAGTGTGGCAGTTTTTATGAATAAAATCGATTCTTTATTCATAACCTAAATGTCGTCAATTGTTTTGTTAAATGTTTTTATACTGAAATCATGTTTTATGAAGCATTTTTAGCCGGTATATGGGCATCAGCTGGAAGCACATTGGGAAAATTGTCAGGAACAGTTAGTGTCGTAGTAAGTTTATCTATTTATTCATTGGTGAAAGTTGGGTAGTGCAATATGATTTACGTACTCATACCTTATGGAAATAAAACCTCAATAATTTAATATGTTCAGTGTTTTGGTTTGTTATGGTTAGGTAGGCACTTTTTCGAGTGTACTACATTTTACGGTGAATTCATTCATTTTTAGAAAGAGAAAACAAATAGTTTTATTTTTTGCACATTACGGTAGATGGCGCTATTATTAAAAAACATTATCTTGATAGAGGATTGGAGATAAGCAGAACACGAAACTATGTTTTCGTAAAGTTATACCAATTTAGATTACTTACAAAAGTCTTTCTTTAACTGCTTAATAATTAACGATTTTTATTATTTTAACTGACGGCCTTTATCTCCTTGATCTTTTTAGTGGAGTGGTGCAAACATTACCAAGAATGGGTTTACTGCTATCGAAGATCTGGAGCTTGTTCGGTAATGAGGAACACAAACTGCTCCTAGTGGGTTTGGACAATGCTGGCAAGACGACAATCCTATACCAGTTGCTGCTAGGAGAGACAGTTCATACCAGACCAACCATAGGCTCAAATGTGGAAGAGTTTGTATGGAAGAGCCTACGCTTTGTGATGTGGGACCTGGGTGGGCAGCAGAGCCTGAGATCAGCGTGGAACACTTACTTCACGAACAGTGAGTTTGTTATTATGGTGGTGGACTCGACAGACCGGCAGAGGTTGAGCTTATGTCGCGATGAGCTGCATCAGATGTTGAAACACGAGGAGCTTAGTAAAGCATGTCTGCTGGTGTACGCGAACAAACAGGACGTGAAGGGCTCGATGACGGCCGCGGAGATATCTGAACAGTTGGAACTGACGTCGATAAAACAGCACCCGTGGCACATACAAGCGTGCTGCGGCCTCACCGGCGAAGGATTACATTTAGGTTTAGAGTGGATAGCTAGTAGAATTAAGAAAAAATGACACGACTCGACCTTGAGTGGCGACCAGTAATTTATTAATTAGGTGGAATTGTGGATACTATTGTAAAGGATCTTTCACGCAGGTGGGATTTTATCAAACGAAATTGCTTCCTAAATAAACCCACCCTTTATTAACCCTGTCTCAGTGAAGGCGAATATATATTTTTCTAAGAGAAGAAACAATTCAGCACTGAGCACCAAAGCAACTGTTTTAGTTAGCAATTTGAGACGATTTAATTGCGGTTTCTTTACGAAGTTTTATTGTTACATTTAGTATTAAGTTTAGGGTATCCAATTTAAATTGAATAGCGTAATTTTAATATTAACGTTAGCCACGATACTGTTATTAAAAACTAAGCTGTTTCGCAACTCACAATCTAATCTTTTATATACCAACCTCTGTATATTTTGTACTATAAGTTACCAATATACTACAAACTATACATAGGTTGGTATAAAATAGATTATCTATCTAAACTAGAGTCCACATTGTACTTATGATAAATTGCGTCTGCGCGGAAGAATCTTACTATTTACATAAAATATATATAACTCATGCACGTTTTCATCTGTACTAGGCGACACCTAAATAAACGCTTACTAGAAAATAACGTGCGTAAAATATTTAACTTTTGGCGCTAAGCCGAGAATTCAAAATCCGTCGACGCACTTTTTGTTAGGCATTCTTTTATGTGCCGCCTGGTGTTAGTGAAAACGGGCATTAGTCTTAATTCATTATGTTTGCATAAATTTTGCTAGATAAGGATAAACAAATACTATCAGGATCTACGTCCGTTGTTTTGCATTAATGCCTATTATAATAAACATGTTTCTAAGAGTAATCTTGGTTTATTATTCAACCCACTTCCTATATTGCAAAGTACAGACGCCAGCACATCAAGCCACCCCAAACTGTCAAATTATCCTAATTATACATGAACCTTATTCTGTTTATTTATAAGTTGAAAAAGTATCAAAGAAATTTGACACGGGTTTCTTGATTTGCTGGCCACTTTAAATAAAGCGAGCTACTTTATTTATACCAGTCGGTCCCTACTATTTTGAGGTCAGCTACCATGCTAGCCAGATGCAGGCGAGAATACATGTATTTTATATGGAGCGACTACCGCCAAACCTCCAAAACTTAGATACTGGATAACACGAGACCCCTAAACAGTCCCTTTATGACCCTATTAAACCTAAAATTAAACTTAAAAACGTTGCCCGTTAGAAAATTCTCATGTATCGTAAGAGCGTTTACATTTAAATTCATATTCACAAACAACATTTAAACTCACATTCACAAACTACTTGTAGGTCGGTCCAAAAAAAAGTAGTTGCTCTGTGTGGAAATCTAACCCGCGCCACGCGGCACATCAGCCAATCGCTCAACCGTTGCGCTAACAGTGCAAACGCCGTCGATTATTGAGATTTCCATCTAGAATTTCTCAGTAACAACCAGGAGTCTGGATTGCCTGATTGTTTGTTATATTCTTATATCGATTGGCTCAACCCCTATTAGTTACATGGGACTTAATTCATTAAACCCCAAGCTGAAGCCGCGTCCGCGCTGTCATTGTCTTTTTATTGTGTCTCTAATTGACACGATTGAAAGGTTAAATAGACACGGCGTAATGTGTGAGATGAGAAACATGTTGTTCTCTTATGTTGAATAAATAAAATGCGCTACGTAAAACTGACAGTGCATCCTGATCGATTGTTAACCGCTAATAAATATTCTGTAGGCGACGGCCTGTAACTAATGACTCATGCATTCATCAGTGAACCTTCACGGGCTGATGACCGGGTGAATAATTATCGTGAGTTCAGTCCATTTAACTATGTATGTACCGTATCTTACATTAATAAAATGTATAGGTACTAATTTTAAGTAGGTACTTACGTGATGATACTTTTGAGGTCCACATGTGATGACAGAATATTAAACTCACACGGTGTCCTTAAACAACTACCTACCTATTTCGAATGACAGAGAACCTCACGGTCCAACACGGTTTCACAGTCCTTCCTCCCTGTGGATGTTTTTAGCTTCACACACACATAAACATAATGGTAAAACTTACCTATAATACCTTTTTTTTTTTTGCGTCTGATGTAAAAAAATAGAATATTGACTACCTAACTAAAACAACGTAGGTCGACTAATCATTATTGATAACTTTACTTATCGTCCTTCCTTACCTATCAACAGGGCGATAGTTACATCATATGGGGTGCCTTACTACTGACCATGGTGTTGGCCAATACATGGGGCTGCAGACATTACCTCCGGTCTCTTGATGCAGCCACTAACTCAGCAGCACCTACCGTCATATCGGCGGCTTCGAGTTATGTGCTATCGGTAAGTTATTAGTTTTTAAAGGGTCGGCAACGCGCGTGTGGCGCCTCTGCAACGTGTCCATAGGCTACGGTAACCGCTTACCATCAGGCGGGCCGTAGGTAAGCTTGTTTGCCACCGTCGAGATATAAAAAAAAAAAGTTAAGTTATGAAAAATACCCCTCCCCCCCTTCCGCCTTCCCCCAACCCTATCAAATAATAGGGGACATAATAATGTTCTGGCTTCCTTAGTGGAGGGTAATTAAGACATCTTATTTAATTTTGTATTAAGGTACACAGAGATCTTTAACCGAATGTGTAGTTCCTAAGGAGATGTAGGAGCAGTTTATTCATGCAAAAAAACTTTGCCAAATGTTACACGCCTCCGTGTATATTATAATAATTATTCTAAACATATTGTTAGGGATTAATTTAATACAATGATGAGTGAAATAGCTGGTCTAGAAATGAAACAGTTCAGGCTTCAAAAAAGATGAACGATTGTGTAAGTTTTTCACCTTATTAATAAAGAATCAATCTGACACAGACTAGTTTTGAATACGGCAAAGGCTTATTTGGAAGCGAGCCTATTGGCATCCTATTTTAAAAAAGCTCTCTCATTGAAATTGCATAGTTAGGAGTACCTACGACAGCCACCTGACCAGGGTAGGACGTTCCAATTTACCCGATGTTCAGTGAATCAGAAAAAGCTGTCACGGCCAATGGCCCTCCCGAAAAACCCGCTAGGCCAAAGTTAATTTTGAAAATGAAATCGTAGTTATATTTTATTTATTAGGTAATATTTAAATCCAGCAAGATCTTTTTCTTTAACCTCTTCTTCCTTTCTGTAACAAGTAGCTGGCCATTTTATAGTGAAAACTATCTGAATGCCATTAAGTTTTTTTATTTTTTTTTTCATTAAATGGCTTGCACTAGTTTTTTGGTCAGGGATGGCCAGTCTTTGAATAAAATGTGTTGAAACAAAAGAGGTTGGTTGGATTGCATAAAGTAACAAAATAACTGGCCATTTGTTATCTTAAAAAATTATAGGTAGCCATTACATTACTATTTCTTTCTTTAGATTTACATTGACATAAGTTACAACTAGTAGTTTTGGGGCTTGGCAAAACGTTACTGTTAGTACGGTTATTAATAACGGGGTCAATATTTCCCGAGAATTCTTTACAGGAAACTCAATTACACGGCCATTGTAGTGAGTTTTAAATTAACCGCATTTCCCTCTAAAGAGACTTAATTATTTATAACTAATTGTTAGTTTTCAAATCATCATCTGTCTCGCCATTTTTCTTATATGTTGGGGTCGGCTTTTAGTCTAATCAGATGCTGCTGAATATCCTCCTGTCTACGGAACGACCGCTTGTCTTGGCCGCTACGTCAAAAAAGCAAAAACATGCCCTCGGCGCCAATGATATTATAAGTAAAAAGGTGTAGATAGGTTACCTTAACAACATTCGATTTTCAACACTGAGGTAAACTGTGGCTAGTTAGCAACATTTTAACGTGTCACTTGCTGAGCGCCTATAAGCTATCTACACCTTTTTACTTATAATATCATTGCTCGGCGCCAAGTTACCAATTAATTTCGTCATGAGTTGTGACGCATGGCGTGCTGGGCACATTGTGTGGCGGTCAAAGGATTATTAAGCCACAAGCAGCTCTTATTAGTTTTTAAATGTGTGCTATTTGTTTCAGGGAGTTATTGGAATAACGCTGTTTGAAGAAGCTTCGTCTGTGAGGTGGTGGGTTGGCGCTATGTTGATCGTGTTCGGCCTAGCCTTAGTGGCTCAGCCTAGGACCAAGAACAAGGAAGAATGAGCCACAACATCTACCTAATATAATATATGTATAGTTCATACAGTCAGAGATATTTATAAAAATACAGTATTAAGTACTTACTTGTAGTGACCGGATTATTTTAGGGTAGGATTGATAATGAACTAAAACACTTTTTACCGTTTACAGAAAAATCTATAATATTTGACTTATAACTTTAGTTAATATCTGATTGAGCAGTCGAAATCCGTATGAGATTCTTGCTATAAGAAGAAACACGAGTAAAGTAAGAATTGAACTGTATCATTTTGTAAGGGATTTTTCCTAAAAAAATTGTATTAAATAAAAAACAAGTGTTTTTACCTGTTTTGCCAAGGGGAGGCCCTGGTGACCTGTACCACAGGTTTTTCTACAAAAACCTATTTCAGGCACCAGTCTCTTACATTGGTAGATTATAATACTTTTGTCTTAATTGATATTAATTTTAAGGCAACCAATGTGAAGAGAAATAAAATGTTTTTGAATTTGAATTTGAATTTGAGCGAGTCTTACTGTAGTCGCATATAATGTGCAATTGTGTAACTTTTGACATGTTATCGTGGTAAGTACTTAGGCCGCCATAAAATAAAATGACAGTACAATACGGAATCAACCTCACGTAAAATGGGTTGGCACCATCATACAGCCATCTCCGCCACCACGCGCGCTCATTGGTTTTTTTATATAGGTAGGTACGTATAATATATAATGGGTCTACTCTTGTCCTAATTCTTGTCCTGCGGTCAGAGATGAGGTCGACGATGGAACGAGCTTACCAAAAAGAAGCCTATTAACTCGCGACTTAAACAGATTGGGGTCATATGAACGCAGGAACACCGATGCAGGCAGGGAATTCCACTCCTTGGTCAAATCAATAACGCGCGCTTTCCCGGTTTCCTGTAACACATTTAAAAAATCAGTCCTATAAAAAATATCCAACAGACATCGAAAACATATTGCCATCAGACCGAACAAATTTATGTACTGTAAATTCTAGAATCAAAGACTCACCAACCAAGTGACCGAACTGAGTTTCCATTATGTTACTGACGTTGTAGTTTCAGGGTACGATTTTAATGGCTGCTGGAATTGTTTTATTTTACATCTGAAAAGACAAAAAGAGTGAGCAAATACTTATTCATTCCGTTTAATATTATTATAGTATTTTTATTATGTAAATAAGTAATAAACTTTATTTTAACTTAATTTGAGTGTTTAATTTATTATTATAGGTATAACATATTTTTAACATGCTAGCTGCCCCGGTAAACTCCGTTCCGCCTTTTTGTTTTAAAATAAATGGTTTACGACCTATTCACAGACCTACTGAATATACACACAAAATTTTATAACAATCGGTCAAGCCGTTTCGGAGGAGTTTGGTAACAAACACTGTGGCACGACAATGTTATATATTAGTCTATAGACTTTTTTACATTATTCATAACACAACCTTGTAAACGTCAGCTTTGATATATCAAAAGCTGACGCTTAACGCTTGTTGACACCTTTACCTAGACTACCTTTAAATCCAGCTTTACAATCGATGTTTTACGTATTCCTTCACATCCTTTCATCTGCCTCTTTTGTAAACATAAATCAATAAATGTGTCAAATTTTCCCAATTGAATATGAACCTTATTCAGTTTAACATAAAGTTGAAAAATGATCAAAGAAATTTGACACATTGGGGTAACTTGACGTGCTGGCGTCTGTACTAGAGATTTCAGTATAGGTAACGCTGTCGAGCGTGGGATCCTAGATTCAATTGCCAGGCCGCTAAGTGTGATCAGTCACACTTAGCGGTCTGGCAATTGAATTTTTCCATTAGGAATGTCATGGTAGCAGTTTTGAGTTTCTAAGTTGACGTCGTCGGCGCGCCTCAGAAAGCTCGGAAAGCTGTCGTTTTCCTCACGATCGCTCCCCGGTCGTGTTGGATTGCCGTCTTATCGAACTGTGAGAGGAACAAAAGAGGGAGTGCACTTTTGACATACACAATGATAGAGTGTGAATAATATCTTCCCAGGTAAAACACTAGGAAATGGCTAAGGGTGGGCTTTTTGTGAGACTACCTTACGTAGGTAATTTTGATGTTCAAAAAGTCCTGCTCCTCAGCCTTATTTGAAGAAATGACTTTTGATTTTGATTTAATATAATTACTTTATGTAGGTAAGTGTATTCTGTAAAAATCACTTCGCTAAAAGTAAGGTGAAGTGAACAAAAGTAAGGTGAAGTGTCGATCCTTAACCCTTAATCAAACGGAAAGCTTTTTAAGACATAAATAAAAACTGAGACTTGTTTTTAGGTAAGTTTTGTCTGTAGATTTCATATATTTTGATAAAATTTTGGAAAAGGGTGGGGAAAGGGTTTTGGAAAAGGGTTGACACTGTTTGGTATGGCCATTAAAAAAATAAAATTGATTTTGTTATTTCAAACTAAGTGGGAAATAATTTCCCAGTATTTGATTAAGGGTTTACAGTACCGTAAAACGGGGTGGATAGAAACTCAAGGGTGAATAGAAACAAAACTTTGAGGGGGATTTTTACGCTAGTTTAATATTGTTTGATACTTACAAGGTGTCGACACTATTTATCTCAATTATTTAAAAGCATTACAGTGTTTATATGTAACAAACAACTTTTAACTTACGTGAATATCCACCTCAAAGTTTTGTTTCTATTCACCCTTGAGTTTCTATCCACCCCGTTTTACCCGGTAACTAAGTAGGTATAGTAAGCTTACTATGACCGCAATACATAGTTGCGTATACTACTTGACAATATTATAGTTTTAGTCCCTCATCTAGATTACCTACAATAAAATATTCGACACATATTTTTCCTTTTTTCACGTAATCAAAAAATAACGGCGATACATCGAGTCAAAATTTCGCATGACGTGACGGCACTAGCCAGTACAGTTTATACTAGATAATGACGTTACAAGCACCCTCTCCTCAATTTTAAAGCGCATAGTCTAAGCAATTTTCCATCAATTTTAAAAAGAAAAAAAGTGATGAACCTAACGATGGACTAATTATATATTGATGTTCATATTTTGTCAAACACCCTATTACGACATTTTAACCATCAAATATTTCATAATCTATTTTCGTTTCTTCTTCTTTTTCGATTTTTAATGTAGTAAGTATTGACTCAAATTTTTTATGGTTAAAAACTAAACATATTTTTTGTACGCCATAATTGGCAGAACACGCAGATCTTCCCGTTCATCTAAGACCTTACACATAATTGTATGCAGTTTACTCGTGTTTTACAAAAAAATATATTCGATTCTACTTTTCTTTCACTTTACTTAAGTTTCCACGCGGGATGTAGGTACCTACTTACCACAGAATAGCACTGCACCCCGGTCTAGACAAAGTCCTATTTTCATTTAATTAAAGACATTCAATACTATAATTTAACTCACAATGTTTTAATTAATTCATAACAAAATAATGTATTACTAACTTAATAATTAATTATTAATAAACCTACAACTATTATTTACAGGCGCCAGCACACCAACCTATCAAAAACTGGCAAATTTTCCCATTTGAACATGAACCTTATAGTGTTTAAAATAAAGTCGAAAACAAAAAGATAAGAAAAATAATTAGAGGGCATCAAGAAAGTCATCCGCATCGCTGTCAATCAATGGGACATTAAACTGAATTAAAATAAATAATTTAGGCGTGAAGGATCCAAAAAGCGTTTATTCTTCCACAAAGAAAAACTTCGTATTTAAAATCGGAACACCGAAAATGCTCTTGATTCAAAGATAGGAAGAACAGTGAAAGATACAACATTAGTATGTACAGTCAGCCTCATAAGTCGATGAACATATCCATATCTCTAAACTCATGAACACCTTAGCTTACACAAATTGCTAAACAAGACTAGTGCCAGGATTTAATTAACGTCTTAAAGGTTCAAATTTCACTACCTTGCCTGCCTTGATGATCCAGTGATCGAGCAGAAAGTCCTTGATGAGTGGGTTTGATTTCTAGAAGTGTTATTGAGTTTTTCAATACGGAATTTCTCTGTAGCAGTCTGAAGTGGATCTGTTCTTGGTTGATGGCAGTAGGCTCGGCACCTATTACGTGAACTTAAACATAACCGGCGAAATGTGTCGATCTACTGTGCACCTCTGCCTATTTCGGAGTATGCAGGCATTTTGTTATGTGTTCAGATATCAAGATTTAAATAAAACTTTATAATGCCAAATGTTCATAGATGTAACCACGAGATTTAAGGAGGCCACCTGCTTATTTACACACATAGCATAAACGTCTCACCAATGAGGTAAACAGAACGCCAACTGCTATGATTCTTGTTCATACATCTAGTCATACACGCACTCTGGTTGGGGATATAACGTCCCTACTTATTTGTCACCCAACAATATTTTAAAGTGCCAATAAGTGCTGACCTCAATTTGTTTCCAACCAAGCAATACGGTAGGTAAATCCGATTCGAACGTCGCGCCGCTTTAAAAAGATTCAATGAAACTAAAACTTACTTTCACTAAAGCTATCGACATAAATGAATCGACAAGCGTCCTTCCCTCCAGGGTTTTAGAGACGCAGTGTCGCCGGGCCAGCGGGCTGACGGCACTTCGGCAGTGGCGCGCCGCAAGCCGAGCACGCCGCACGCGTCCCTCGGCGAACGTCGCGAACACACAGCCTCACTCAAACAAACACGATCGATAACACAAAGGCGCGATAAAAAACTTTGAAACCAACAACAACCAAGTTAAAGTTGCTAAGCCAACCAGTGCTCAACATTCCAACCCTATCATCATGTTACACTTTTTATGTAACTGATTTTAGATGGCAACATCGATAGCGCGTGGCGCACCGGCGTCAACAATGTAGTCATAGTGACGCGAACGTGTTGACAGTTTGACAGAACATGACGCTAAAATACCGCTGATTTTTAAATTAACATGTTTATAAAACATTGTGTGTTGGTTGTTATGTATTGTTAAGATGACGACAATAATTTTGTTGGTTTGAATAGTTTGTATAGTAATATACGAAAATGGGAAATGGAATGAACAAGGTAATTTTTATTTTCATCATTATTAAGTATTTATTATTTAGAGATTTGAAAAGAGCGAGGAATGTGCAAGCGCCAATAGTTACGTAACGATATCGTAGCGGTTCGTAGCTCGTAGCGGCCGCGTAGGGGCCGTAGCGGGATGCAAGCTACGACGACTACGGCTACGCTCGTAGAGGATTTTAATAAGGGATGATAGAACTTTTAAGACATGAACTTGTTCCCAAATAATTTGTCAGTGAAAACGGTCTCATTAACACGAAATACTACCTAAATTAATGTCCAAATATTATTGCAATGCTGGATTTTTATCTCTCGTCACTGAACCATGCGTTGAAAATCCAACAATGCGCTTTTCCTAAATTAAGCTCCAGCCTCATCGCATATTGCGGTATATATTTCTGGTGTATCGTAAATAATTATTTGTTTACGTACACACAAAACACTAAATAAATTAGTATACCTATATGAAGAAAAAAAGTACAAAGGGCCTTAGAAGTCTTCAAATAGATATTAAATATAAGGAAGCTTCTGAAGGTAAAAATTGGAGTTTATTGACTTAAACTTGCCAAAACATTGATAACTAAGAGTATAGTATTATGTGTGTTTTTATTTTATTTTTGTTTCCTTGTTTTTGCTAAAATCATTTATTTGTCTGTCCCTTCACCTGCTGAAAAATGAAAATAGTTCTCGTAAATTAGGCAAACTTCTTTACAAGTCACCCGTAAAGGATTGGGCCTAGCACCTTTAATACAAGTTGTCTTGTTAACTTAGCAAGGGTGCTAGAGTCTCCAAACATATTATTGTATAACGTGTCCATCTGTTTGTAACCTAATGTTGTTCAAATGTACACCTTTTTAATGTACATTTTTAAATATTGATATAAAAAAAGTATAAAAACATTTAAAAATATAAAAAATAGTGGACGACCGATGGCGGGAGCAGCGTCCAAGCTACCGGTGGTTAGGGCTCCAGAGACAGGAACCTCCTCACGATGCGGGCCGTATCAAGAAGTACTGCCTTCTGGATCAGGTTCTTTTTTTTTTTTTTTGAGGGGTGGAAAATCCTCATGGATGTCCCCCGCCCGGGGAGGCGGAGGGGTCTGTCAGACTCTTACTGACTAAAAACCACCCCGTGTTCCTTCTCACACCTGCGCCGGGGGTCACGGGAACAGAGGATACTTCCGCGACCCCCGACTGGTGCCGGCCCCGCGGGCCTCGCCAAGTCAGCGAGGGGAGTGAGGTGTTAGACTCCCCTCGCGACGTCTCCTCGGGTCCATGTACGTGGGGGCGGCGGACATCCCCGCGTCCGTTGCCCTGGACCCATCTGGATCAGGTTCTTGACCCAACCGTGCAGCGAAAGCCTCGAAAGATGCTCAACGAGGCTTTTAACCATAAGGCCATTGGCTGTAACATAATTATTGTTATTGTAATTAAACTAAACATAGTCAGAAAAAAATAATTGTATTATTATTTAGTCTGTGTTTAAGCTGTAGGCATTATTGCATTATTTAGTATACCATTTAAATTGTCAAATTGTCGACAACACCGCGAGGAAATCGGCATGTCCGAAAGATATTTCTCAACGGCATGTGATGCCAAGTCAAAGGCCCATGGTCACCATAAACTCTGACACCATGTAGGTAGTTACTTACCATACGAATAGCAGCAGATTTGTAAATTGTATCCTTTTTAAAAAAATCAATATATAAAATCTTAAATGTTAATCAATCAATTATCAAACTCAGAATTTAGAATTATATCACACAAAAACTTAAAATAAATAAATAACATCGCTGCCAGCTGGTAAAGTGCCCAAAAGACTTAGCCTCTGGCCAAAGGAAAGGCCAGCCCTTGGTTCACGGGAAGCGTCAACTAAACGTTTGGAGATGTCTTTGAAAAGAAGACGAGCACTCGGACCCCACGGCCCAAGAGTTTCAAACCCAAACGGCTCGAAAGTATAACTACCAACAAGGTTGCTATATTTACGTCACTTGAGGTTCTCAGCAGCCGCAGCAGCAGCGCCAGCACAGCATGTTGACCCAGGAAGATGGGATGGCGCAAGAGTATCGACACAAGTAGCGTCCCATACTAAAGGCCTACCCATCTTCCAAGGGAATAAAGACATACCGTCCGGTCTTTTGCCATCGTCGCGTATCAAGCCATTGGGTTCTAAAACAGCTGGAACGCCGACGGAAATAAGAGGACGTCGGATGGAGTCATTAATGTGTGCATGCCGTGCTATGCGACCCGCACTACGGCTGCATGATAAACCGTGATGCCCGAGGCTGTTGACAGCTCCCCCACAGTGACAGCGATGAGGAGAAACACATGTAGCTCCTAGATAAAGGGAAGCAGCGAGGCGGAAAGTAGTGTAAATAAATCTTAAATACAAATATTCTCTGCCCGAACGACGATAGGGAAGTCCCAAGATTTTCCGGCAAAACCTAGGATTTAAAAACTGTTCAATAGTAAGTTGTTCCGTATGCATCGTTGACCTGCACCATTCAATGGTACAGGTTAGGTAACAGTAAATACGGGGTTAGGTACTAACTTTGAATAGTAACATAACATCACGCTTGTGTTTTCTGAAGGGCAAGACAGAGGCTTTATGGTGAGGTATAATTTGCAATTGTCATCAAATGACGATGGTATCCGGTGCCTAACAACTAGACTCCGTATACGAAATCCAGACACCGGGCATCTAGCGGAAAATTCTAAACTGCCCTCAGCAGTCCGCTTGTCACGATACGAATACTCTAAAAATTATATCTCTTATCGAAACACAAAACTTATAATACCAACAACATATTACTATTGTCATTAGACTTAATTATGTCTGCAAAGTTTTGACTCCATGGAACAATTACTTTCTATTATTTTAACTTAATGTTGAGGTTTTGAATCCGTTTAATAACAATGAGTGGTCGCCTAGAGTGGTAATGTCGAGTTGTTTAGATCTGTCCGTATACTCCGTCCGTAAATAACTATAAAAGTCTAGCTACCTAGACTTTTATAGTTATTTATGTATGCCAAATTTCATACGGACCAAGCACCAAAATAATGTGTTGAAAATGTAGACCTAGTTTTAATATAACTTAGGTATACTTGACACCTTCTGTGTTTGATAGCTTGCACTCACGGCGCGATAGCCGACATCCATGCCGGCGAAGCCGCGGGCATCATCTAGTATTTAAACATAACTGAGGAGTTTGATTATTTGAACGGGCTGATCTCTGAAACTACAATTTGAATTAGACAAATTATTTTTCTTTTGGTAGCCTAATTCTTTTAGAAGAGATAATATAGATGTAGCTATTCCGAGCGTGCAAATTTATAAAATCGCTCTAAAGTTTCCGCTGCAAACAATAATAGGACATAGATTATTAAAACCATTAGAACATAGAACTAATATCTATATTTTAATTTGAGACAAAGGTGTTATGGAATGAAACCTTTTTATTGTTTGTGCATTTTAAATGACATTAGATTATCTTTTTTCGTCTTCTCTTCGCTAAAACAATGAACGTCCGATTTTAGATTATTTTACGTTTTTCCTTGTATTGCAATATAATTCTTTGAAGCAATAATAATAAACTTTGCCAAATTAAGAACCAAAGTTTTAGTCCATTACAAAAGGCATAATTGATGGGCCAATACGTGGGCAAATACGTCACAACATTTGCCATAGTTCCCATAGACAGCCACGTTTCCATAGACAACTCATAAAATTGGCAATAGGCCTAAAAGCCATAACTTTGATCGTAAATCGTTCGTTATTGGACAAATACGACCTACTTAGGTGCATTTATATTTGATTACGTGAATATCGGGTCGGTTCAACGACTTTTCATGAAGGGAATTGAATACGGCGTGAGTGAGTCATAAAACTCTTTGGTCAACGTAGTTGTTGACTTTGGGAATTACTTCCACTTTATGTAGGTTTTTCATACATAGCAGAATCATATAGTATGTCCTCTGTATGATAGGTATGTGGTACCTACACGCTACAATATGCATTTAATTTAACTATTTACCTTTCGTGGTTTTTTTTCGGCAGCCTAGAATTGATTACACTGAGCTAATGGTATCAGATGGTGCATCGATGCATCCCCGCTGGTAAAAAATCTATTGAAATGAGAGAGAAAACACTAGCAAGTGGCGAAGGATGGCCATTTTGGGGGACTGTCTGATATCTTATTTTTAACGTTCAAAAAGTGCTGATTCACGGCTTGATTTGGATAAATGGCCTTTGATTTTGTGAGTAGAACTTTTGCATCACAATATTATTAATAACGATTTTATTGTGATATTTTTAGTATGATGAATGTATCTGTTGTCTTCGAACGCTTTCAATCCTTCAGCCAACAAAACCTAGCTAAGAATAGGCGCCCTTTCCCTAAAAACCTACAATAGGAAGACATTGAACACTTAATGAGATTTATTTTCAAAATCCCCTTTTACCGAATCCGATTCCAAAGCGCTTACCCTACCGGGATCCCCGAACTATTTAAGTAAGAGGTATCCAAAAGGCTTTTAATTACGGCTTATCCAAATACAGTTGTTTTAAAGTCAACTAAGACACAGACAGAGTCAGTTCTCTTGGGAGTCCTGTATTAAACTATTTATCTTACGACGAGTAATCGATCCAATCTGAATCTTGACGCGGAGGTCAAGACTTTGCCCGTCTTAAGTGCAGTGGTTGAAAGTTGCGATGGTAGAAGCGAACTTAGTGTTATATATAGGAACTCCTTTGTTTAACTTGAATACCTATTACTTGAAGCATATGTTTTTTAAGATAGTCATGGTAATTTAACACGCTAAACGCTGTGGTAGTCACTGGTGTGTTAAGTTAACCGTCGTGGCCGTATTGAAAATTAAAAAACGGTCAAAATAGCATGACGTCTTGATAAAAGTGTTTATTTAACAAACAAATAAGGAGAAGGGGTTACTTAGTCCAGTTGGAAAAGAATCAAAAAAAAATTAAACAAATTTTGGCTGACACCGCTATCTACCACGAAAAGGTTTCAGTAATTTTCTGGCGAGTGCTGCGAGCACTCAATTTAGAGGCTAGTCTATTTTATTTTAACTCTTTTGACATTTTAAATATTCTCTAGAGCACAGATTTAAGTCTCTGGGAGGCACATAACACTCCGTTCTGTACAGACGGAAAGTACCCATAAGTATTTCCCTAATTAAATAAAGAGGTATAACTATATTAGCTATTTTAACAATAGGTAAATGCTGCTGTAGAGGCTTCGGCAAGGTAACGAACCAACTATCATATGACCGACAATATCATATTTATTTCATTTTACTGACCCGACAAATCTGTTCCAAATTCCAATCTTACGAGATTTAGCAAGAGATCCTATACAGTCCCATGTCATACGGCAAGCCCCAGACGTCATTTGTCGGACATAATTCCAATTTCGACTCGCCAATGCGATTTTTTCTGCCGGACAAAGTAGATTACGGTTTTGTCTTTTGTCTGCCCTGGGATTTCTACCCAAGAATTTTTCAGCTTTGTATTGAATGAGATTGGTGTAGTGACTTTACATACAAATTAAATATAACGAATTCACCATAATCACCTTACAACTAGTAAGAAAACACGCAGAATTGGACCAAAATATTAACTTAAGTATATTACTTAAACTATAAATATTATAAGATTACTGACAACAAAACTATCATGGTTCCTATTGACATACTAAACTTATTATGTCGTTTAACGTCAACTACAGCTAAAATTAAGACGTGCGTAAACTAATATTCGATTTTATGACCTCAACAATATTACAAAATAGTCAACGTAGTCAACACGATGTTCCGCGAAGAACAAGATTACGATGTTCCGCGGTATTTTGATGCCGTACGCCATCCAACTTCAACACTGAGTTAACTTTACTAAGATATTAGTAAAGTTAAGGCAATTATGGAAGTTAGGAGTGTCGTAAAATACTAAAAGCAAACATTTTTACTTAATCTAAACTTCGGTGGAGTAAGACGAGAACAAAGGTCGAATGGGGAAATTCGAGACGGGGAAAATGCTGACTAGGTACGTAAGGAAGTAGGTTGTAGTCATCCTTAGTATTGAACTGATACGTTCTAAATACTTAGGTATCGCAACCTGGTCAAGTGTAAAAATAGTTTAGATCTAGGTGAAGCTTTTCTTTTACCAATATCGTAAACAGACCGTTTACAGTATTGGAAATGGAAAAGCTTCACATGATACAGCAGACACATAAAGATACTGAACATTCAAATAACCATTTTCTGCAGTTTCAAACTCTGAACACTTGCTAGTTTAGAAAGATAAAGACAAATTTCCTTACCGGTCTTTTTCCCACTGCAGGGCAAAGGCCTCAAACACAGAAGGTACGAGCATTGATCACTTCTCTTGCTAAAGGTGTATTGGTGATTTAAACTTGTATTAACTACAAGTCCAAGTTTCCTAACGATTTTTTTCCTTTACCGACGTGAGTTTTAGAATTATATTAAGATAACCTTAGAAAGTAGTATTTGAATTTAAAAATTGGTACTTTCCCAGATTTGAACCACAACCTCGTGTATGAGAGGTACACGTCTTAGTCTCTGGGCCATCAATTATTTTTAAGAAGACGCCCTTGAAATACGTAATAACCCGTATCGTGTGGAATATTTATTTATTTTTTGTGATACTTATATACACCTCATCGGTGATGTTCTTCAGACACAGGAAAGATAAACAGTATGTACTCGCAACCAGCGTGCCTGTATAAATGTGATTCTTCTTTCGCACGAAGTGAAAGGACGGTATGTTTACGGTTTGTAGCAGGTGGCGTTCTATAGCTTATTGGATAAAGGCGTGAGTTCGTGCAAGAAGTTGGTGAAAAAAATTGTCTCTGAATTTTTTTGACGTAACTCATACAGGGTGTAAGGGACAGCCCTCCTCAAACTGATAGGGTGCATTTAGCTCCTGATTTTGAATCATAATCCACCGAAATGTTTCTCAGGGCAATTTTAATTTTTATAATCGTCTTTTCAGGTTTTTCAGTTTCATTTCAATGTATAATAACATTCTCTGAAAGTAGCACTCCATTTATATAAATAATACGGCTAAAATAAGAAAATCAACAATGGATGTAGAAATACTCTAACGAACGACTTGACGGAGGGGCGCCCGAAGGCTCGTTGCGTGCGTTTTGCCACGGTTAAAATACATTAAGCGAAATAAATAAAAACAAATCAAATTCAAAAAACAAATCAAGTTTATTGGATTCCCATAACGTTCCTGAAATAACTTGTTGTACCCGTTATCTTAGTAAGTTTAATATACTGAATTCACCCCTTTAGTCTGAGGGGAGCTGTCCCTTACACCCTGTATTTACTTCACATCATTCTATCACTTCGCTCGCGACTTTTTTCGCGCGTATTTCGTACTTTAACATAGTCTCCATACGCTCTGAGTTTAGAAAATAAAATATAGCCCTTGACCCCTCACAAATAATGTGGCTTTCTTTTGGTAAAAGTATTTTAAAAAACGGTTGAGTCAATCCAGAAATTAACCTACACAACGTCACTAACTTTACCTCTTTATAATATTTTGAAGATTTTAGTTCAATTTATTGAATACGGGGTTTTTACCCACATGGATACGCCAACCCCATCGTACCGTCTTAGTTCTAATTAGACTTAATAACTAATTCGAGTGAGAAAAAATCATCAATTAGTATAATTTCATGTCTAATTTGCGACTGGTTGATACCACACGTAATGAAGGTGTCATGGACTTTAGAGCACAAAATTTACAGCCTAGAGATTAACCCTTACGCGGCAAACCTTTTAGCCTACAGCACTGAATTTTTGACGAAGGTTTTCATTCACTAAGGGCTAAGATAACGCGAGTTTTGATGACGCGCGCACTGTGTCCGCTGAGGATTAACTTCCTAAGCAACGTTTGTTTTTTAACCTCCGCTCTCGAGCTTGACCTTTATAGCGATGCTCTCTCTATTTTCGAATGGCATTGAAGCCAAGTTTTGAAAGTAGTTGGAACTATAATGAAAAATAATCTTTGCTAATCTATAAGTACTTATATTATAAACTAGCTTCTGCCCGCGACTTCGTACGCGGATCCTGTTGCTTATGCCAGCGACAACGGGGTCGTCAAAATCGAAGATCTGAAACATCTGATGTCGAATTCTATAAGCCCAGGGGCGGGAAATCAATGGGATGCGCGAGACGATTCAAGATGTTCCAGATTTTTTATTTTTGTTGGTCAACAGGAAATGCCATCAGACTTAACAACTTTTGCTAAGACACCATTTCTATTATGTATAAGTTATATTGTCTCTGGGCTTTGGAGTTCCCCTACAGGTGCTCCAGATCTTCAAATTTAGTCTCACAGCAGAAAACACTCTTCACGTGGAATAGTTTTTGCAATGGCACCATTTTTATATCTCTTTTACTTTAGGTGTTCCATTTTCCAAAATAAATTATAGCCTATAATATGTTGCGTGACGTTCACGATCAGCGGTCAGTCGCGCATCTCCTTCCCCCACTTATCTCTAGAGTCGATGCGTATATACGCTGAAAACTCAAGCGTCATGCTTTTTCCGTGAACGTCTCCAACTCGCGAGACAGTGCATGATGTTCAGGATCAGCGGTCAGTCGCGCACATATTCTTCACTGGTCTCTAGAGACCTGGATGTAGATGCGTAAATACGCTGAGAATGCAGGCGTGCTTTGCGATCCCAAGAAGTTTCCACGGAGCGAGTTGCAGCCTCATGTTCTCGATCAGCATCAAGTCTCTCCTAACGCTCTTCGGTAGATTGTTGGGATCTTATGGTCTTTAATCATTTAGCACCTTTGGAACATTGGGAAAAATTTGACCTCTTTCTAGGCATGGTTATAGTTTTATTGTGATGATACCCGATCAATTAAAATCTAAGTGGCTGCTCCCCTGCGTTACCGGGTAAGCTACCGTGTAACGAAGATAAATGGAAAAGGAAATTAAACACTCAAATAACATAAGCCCGAACGCATACGATAAAAAAATGGGAGTTTTAGCCAGTAGAGTCTAATTTTCAACGATATACCATCGTCATCGAAAATCAGTCCTGAACTGTTCCCGCCTTCACCGCGTAGTACCTCCTACTTATGTTATTTTATAATTATGCAATGAAATTAGTGATAGTTTTAATTTCTATATCAAATGTTTCTGATCTTCGATTTTTATAAGTCAACGGGAAATGCCTATCAGACCGAACAACTTTTGCTAAGACGTCATTCCTATTTGAGTTATAGTGTAGCTGGGCTCTTGGAGTTCCACAACAGGTGTTCCAGATCTTCGATTTTTATACGTCAACAGCGAGTGCTCATAAGGCTGAACAACTCTTGCTAAGACGTCATTCCAATATATGTTATAGTGTAGCTGGGCTCTTGAAGTTCCACATCAGGTGTTCCGGATCTTCAAATTTATTCTCTCAGCAGAAAATGCTCATAACGTGGAACAATTTTTGCTATGGTACCATTTTTGTATCTCCTATAGTTTAGATGGTCTGTTGCGGTTCTGTATCAGGTGTTCCGGATCTTCAAATTTATTCTCTCAGCAGAAAATGCTCATCACGTGGAACAATTTTTGCTATGGGACCATTTTTGTATCTCCTATAGTTTAGCTGGTCTGTTGCGGTTCTGCATCAGGTGTTCCGGATCTTCAAATTTATTCTCTCAGCAGAAAATGCTCATCACGTGGAACAATTTTTGCTATGGGGCCATTTTTGTATCGCCTATAGTTTAGCTGGTCTGTTGCGGTTCTGCATCAGGTGTTCCGGATCTTCAAATTTATTCTCTCAGCAGAAAATGCTCATCACGTGGAACAATTTTTGCTATGGTACCATTTTTGTATCGCCTATAGTTTAGCTGGTCTGTTGCGGTTCTGCATCAGGTGTTCCAGTTTCCAAGATAAATTATAGCCTATGTGTTGACCAGACTTAATATCTATACAACAAAAAAAAAATCATTCAAATCCGTCCAGTAGTTCCGAAGATTAGCGTGTGCAAACAAACAGACAAACAGACAAACAGACAAACAGACAAACAGACAAACAGACAGACTTTTTTTTTTGGATTCGTGCTCTATTACTGTTTCTAAACCCCCCTCAATTATTATTTTTTAAATATATTCAATGTACAGACACAGTTTTTTTACATCTATAAGTACTTATATTATAAATTATTCAATTTGTAAATTTGTTTTTGTAAACGTCCCCTAGGTGTACAACTTCAAAATTTTCCAAAACTCGTCACACGATTTCAAAAATTTATAGAAAGCTACGAAATCAAAATCAAAACTCATTTATTCAGATTAGGGTGAGAATCAGCATTTTACGAACGTCGAATAAACTTTAGACATTCCCCCAAAACAAATTATCCTGGACTGAATTTTTTTAGACAACCCATTTGTAATAAATTTATTAACATACTAGCTTTTGCCCGCGGCTTCGCCCGCGTGGATGTCGAACTTCCGTATAGGGGACGGTTTTCCCATTAAGGGTTGAATTTCCAAAAATCGTTTTTTAGTGGATACTTACATCACTAAGAACACCCCTTTAAGTTACATGTCTCTAATACCAGCGGTTTGGGCTGAGCGTTGATATATAAACGTAATAATTTTAGCATAATACTTCCAGATAGACTACTTTCAAAGTTGATCCTTCCGGTATGTATGCATAAAGATTTCTGGAACTTCTGAGCCAGGAAAGAGCGCCGTACAACTGATCATGTGTAAAACAACTGAGACTAAGATCAACCTGCCCAGGCGTATTGATTACAACAGTACCAAGTTTGGTTAAAATCCCTATAATAGTTTTTGAATTATGCGTGCACATACAGACAGAGATACAGACAGACAAAACATTTACTGATTGCATTTTTGGCATCAGTATCGATCACCAATCATCCTCCAATATTAATTTTGAATATATCTTCAATGTACATTATTATCTTCGTATAGTGTGTGATAGTCCCTTGAATTGTATGGCGAGCGATATTGTATCTTAAGATAAAATATTATACTATCTTAGCCGTGTGCAGCGCCCCTTGGTGAACCCCACTGCGGGTGACGTAACCTACGACAAACTTTTTATTTGCGGTTGTTACAGTAGTCGGGTCTAGAGATCGAACCGCAAAATTAAGTTTGTTTTTTATTGTATATACTTTTCCGGGATAAAAAGTACCCAGTGTGGTGCCCAGGATATTAAATAATAAGTATACCAAGTGTCATCGTAATCGAACCGGTAGTTTTTGCGTGATACCTGAACATACAGACAGACAGACAGACAGACAGACAGACAGACAGACAGACAAAAATTTTTTTAATCATATTTTTGGGTTCGGTGTCGGTCTAGTAACACCCCCTGCTATTTATTTTTTTGATATTTTCAATGTACAGAAATTTTACTTCTACAGATTTATTATAAGTAAGATAAGATAAGATAAGATATAGATATAGATATAGAAGAATAGATATAGATTAAATTACCTACTCATAAAATTGGTTTCATCCATTAACCAGATCGGTGAAGGTCTTTCTTAACGGGATCCTATACTATAATAAGTAGGTTTTTATGACTAGTTATACTCGAATAGTACTACTAGAATAGTAAATGACAACTGATAGGATACCTATATTATGTTGGAAGTCTGTTGCAGATGTTCTGGCAGCTTGCCATGTCAGTTAGTCGACCCGCTATCTGTGAAACCTACTACCGGGCTGCTCAAGATAAACCATTCTCTTAATACACTTAGGTATTTGTTTAGTCTGTAAAAACATAATATTTATTTCCAAGTGTACATTTAGGTCTTAAATTAAATATTGTATCACACATACTACCATTACTGGTGTAGAAATATTATAGAGACATTACAAGAATTACTTACAAGATTTCAGAATATTATTTGTAATGGCAGAATATTAATTAATTAATATTATGTCAAAAAAATACAATCATAGTCAAAATATAATAAGTAATGTTAAAAATATGCTCCAATGTCAAAAGATTAATTATAATGTCAAAAATTATGATTTAAATATTCATTAACGGAATAAAAGACATATCTAAGAGCCAAGCAAACAATATATATTTAAATTTATTTATTTATATTTGTAATAAGTTGAATCTGTTTCTAAATAATTAACTGACGAGGCGAAAATTAATTAGGAAGTATGTGACTTTGGTGGTTTTGTCTTATTCATGATGGGCCACCGACTTCCGAATTTCGAGTTATTTTACACCGCAGTTAGTGTTTTTTTTGGAGTCGCGCGGTTTTATTTTTTGTAAAAAAGTTTTTCATTTTTCAATTTTCAGTTGTTCCCATACAAATGTTTGCCATTAATTTATTTTATATTGTTAATTGTTAACAATACATGTCATGGTTATAGGGTTATCACTTATCCGTAATAAATGAAACTTAATATACCTACCTAACTGTCAAAATCTAGGTATATTGTACACATCTGCGTACCCCCTCAGAGCATACAGGCGTGATGTTACGTCATGATAATGTATAAACAATAAAAACCCAAGCGATTCCAGAAATCACAACAGATTTGCCGTCAATTTTTGAAGAGTTCCATTGTATATCTCCGAAGACCAGCACCAGATCTTTACAAAGTCTTTAAAATAGGACCACCTCAGGAGTATACCTACTCTTTAAAAAAAAAAGAATTTTGAGAATCAGTCCACAAATGGGGGAGAAATCAGGTAACATATATAAAAAAAATATACACACGAACATAGAACCTCCTCCTTTTTTGAAGACGGTTAACAAAATGAACACTGTGTTTCATGTGTTTGTAAAACACTACATGTGAATCGTAATTAAAATAAACATAGGCACTGGAACGTTCATAATTCGACAATTAACATAAATTTCTCGACGACTTATAATAATTTATCGACGGTTACAAGGATTGGTTACTTAATCTTCTAAGTTCTAAACCTCAGTTAGTGCTTACTTATGTATTAGTTAAAACGCTAATTTGATACAACACTACAACAGAATAAGGTGCGTCAATAAAATTACTATCTGACATATGTTACAACTATATTGCGTGTTTGACTAACATAAATACAAATATAGATAGGTAGTCCTGAAGCTTGCGTGTATATCAACACTTGAAGTTATTCAACACATCCCAATAACTTACATTTATAAATATCTATTCACTACTGCAATATCTTGTTATCATGCAAATTCTACATTCCTTTACAAGAAGTAGGTATTCTGTTTATTAATACTTTTATGAACGAAACGGAAAAATACTTTCTACGAGTACTTTGTCTGGCTACGTAAAAAACCTTATCAAATTTCGTTTTAGCAAAATGCATTAGGTACACGTCAATCTTGTCTATTTTATTTGTAACTAGCTGCCCCGGCAAACTTCGTTGTGCCTTAGAGTCAATTCATTGCTCTTATTTTTTTTTTATATTAGATATACATACGTTGAATAAGACGACAACAAATAAATCCAAACCAATAATAACTACTACTACTTTTAAATTACAACATGTATATATACCCTAACCTAACTGACCATACTACCTTACTAAAAAATACTAAATTCATAATTTTAATCTGAACTATTGCCTCTATGTTACATACAATAATTTATGCCTATAGTTTTCCCGGTCTACTTTAATTAAAGTCCTAACAGTAAAATAACTTCTATTTGCAAAGAATTATTAAAGTTCGTCTCTGTCATCATTGCTAGTTACGTAAATTGATTTCTGAAATATAAGACTTTTTTATGCTACATAAAACCTCTAAGTTTAGTAACAAAATAAATTTCAGAACGTAGGTGCGTATTATAAATTGACAACCTTACCTTCTTGGGCTTAGCTTAAGACTTGTCAATTTCAAATTGTCACCTGATAATGAACTGGGAAGTTTGACTCCTGTCATGTCATCCAAGATGGCGCTGCGTTTGAAAAATGTTTGCGACAACCGATATTCTTGATATTTATTTTTATGATGTCGAACGGGATAAAAAGTATCCTATGTCCTTCTCCTGGCTCTAAACTACCTCCCTGCCAATTTTCAGCTAAATCGGTTCAGCCGTTCTTGAGTTATAAGCGAAGTAACTAACACGACTTTCTTTTATATATATAGATTAGCTGTCATCGGCATCTCCAATCTCTGCGAAAAAGAAATGCGAAAACAATCTCGAACTAAACAAATAATTATTCTAGGGCAGCATCAAAAACCGTAATTCCGATTCCCTTCAGACTAATAAGAGATGGGTGAAATTGTTGTTTTCATAGTCCTGTGACCGCCATATTGGGACAACCCCAACCCTTCCGCCTGTTTACTCAAACGATGCCAGATTTAATTCGGAACACTTTTCCCGCGTTTCCGCACAACATACAACCTTTTACGTAAACGGAATACTTTCAACCCACAAAAGATACGATACAATCACTTTTGGTATCTTTTTACGAGTACAATGACAATAGGAATACGGTTTGGGCCTCTTTACAGTAAGTAGAGATCGATCGAAGAAAATACTTAGTCGTAAATATTTTGTTAGCAGCAGATATTGCAGTCTTTTGGACACGATACCTGCTCTATACTACAAAGTAGGTACCACGATAGGAAAAAGGTATACTTATAGATATAGCCTTACTTTGAGGCAATGTTTGTATGAGGCTATCGTAAAAACTCCAGTCTCACTTCTTATTAAGCAAATTGATGTTTTATATGCAAATGAAAATTGAATATCAACTTACTGACGAAAAAGCCGAGTCCTTTTTTATAACAAACTCCACAGTAAATTATTCATAAAAAAATATTTATGTTTACTTACTGAAAACATTTGTGGAGTGTGTCAGTAAATAGGGGCGCATTCAAAAAGGTTCGTCACATCCAGCGCTGCCGCTATTTTAACGAATTTCAAAGCATTTTCCAACGCCCGCAGAATGTTGACGCATTGCAAAACAAACATAAAAAAATAAAGCATCCCACATCAGCACAAAAGTCCGAGTTCAAATTGAAGGCAGAAAAATGTTTTCACCAAATGAGTGGAACGGAATACATTTTTTTTTTTCATTATGTGGGGAACTATTTGTACCAAGTTGTGTACCAAGTTTAATGCAGCTTGGTCTGTTATTGCCCTGCGGTTGCTGACGTCACATCATTAAGAAAAATGTTTTTATTAATACGGTAAGCGAAATAAACTTTGGATCCCTTTTTCCACATTGCGGCCGCGGAGAGGTTTTTGATTTGGCATACTAAAATAGTTTATTTAAGCAGTGTAGGATTCTGGATTATATTTGTGCGCACGGAAGGGATTAGCTGGTGGTGGTGTGGTTAGATTAATAAAGTGGGACAACAGAAAGTTAAAAGAAATTTCGATCACTGGCACCACTACATAGAATATTTAAACTTACTAAGTATTTAAACTATACTATAAGTTCAATTTGTTTGTAAGTTTGTATCCGAAACTATTCATCCCATTTCAATAGTCGCTTAGAATGTGTACCATCTGACATATTATCGTGGTAAAAACGCTGCCATAAAATAAAATCACAGTACGAAGTGATAACAACCTCACGCAAAATGTGTTGGCACCATTTCAGAGCCATCTCTCTGCCACTGCGCGCACTCGTAGGTCAAATCAAATAGCTCGCGTTTCTCCGGTTTCCTGTAACACATTTTCGTCCATTTTCACGAATTTACTGCCAACGCATTAATATCCAGCAACTGAGAGATAAGATGTTACAAAACGTACTCGACGAGTGATATAATATGTTTAATGGTATAATATAATCTCTATGCGGACGAAATTGCTATGGAAGAAGCTAGTTAGCCTTCCTCGATAAATGGACTATCCAACGCAAAAATATTTTTTTAACAATTCGAGCCGGTAGTTCCTGAGATTAGCGCGTTCAGCCAAACAAACAGACATTATAATATTCTGCTTTATAATATTATTAGTATAGATTTGATAACAAACACTGTGACACGAGAATTTTATATATTACAAAGATGTAACGGATTCTGTAGATACCTAAAACTTTCCCGATAAATATATCACTTTCTGTTTTGTTGGCCGTGAACCAGTAAGGATGAGAGACAGCCTATGCAAGCTGTGCCAAGTAGTTCAAGGAAAGTAGACTGTGTACACTGACGTACACTGCGACGATTTGGAAACGGACACAACTTTTACCCGGAACGTGCTATGACGCTTTGTGTAGTAAGGGCGATAGTGTGGTTTCAATTGGACGCTGTTTATGCGCCCGCGAAATTCACATTTTCTTATTTTAATAGGTAAATGACTTTTCATTATACAGAAGCATTTACTTAATGCTTTCTTAATGCCGAAATCCATACATTTCGGATAAACCGAACTTCGTTATCGTTAAATGTGAGTTGTGACTTTGTTCAGGCCCTCTGGACCTCATATCCATCAGTAGGTACTACTTGCGATTTGTCTAGCCCATCGAAGCATGCGAAAAAAACAGGAAAATAAATAAATATTCCACAACTTTTTCACACAACACCATTTAGTCCCAAGTTAAGCTTGAGAGCTTGTGTTATGGGTACTAAACAGCTGATAAACATACTTATATATTTCTAAATATATACATATTATAGATAAATTACACCCAGACACAGAACAAATGATCGTGCTCATCACACAAACATTTGTCCTGGGTGGGAATCGAACCCACGACCTCCGGCATAGCAGTCAGGGTCACTGACTACTAGACCAACAGGCCAGTCATAATTGAACAGAAAAATAAATATAATAATGTAAGTTCTTTAGATTAATTTACGGTCGGGGAGGGCACAAGCGCGATCCCTTTTTTGCTTTTCTTCGGCGTTGGCGTTTAGCCAATAAACGATTGGTTTGTCCAACATTTTGTATCGAAAGTTCCAAGGTAAACAATATTATTATTTTTAACATAATACTTCATTTGTAAAATGTTCGATTTCTTGATATTTTTATTTGGACTACCATAAAAATATTAAAAAAAGTACTAGGTAACAAATGCTCGGTACTGCTGAAAAAGGGCCCGGGATTCCTCTGGTAAAGTTTTACTGCGTTTTTGCTTCTGCAAATTCTCGAGAAGCAGCCCGAAGTCTTGATTTTTATTAGTATGATGGTAATAGGCTACATGGGACTAAAACTTATCTAGCGAAAAGTTTGGTGTTCTATACATTTCTGTCTAATCCTTCGGGAATTACAGGCGTGATGTTATGTTAAAAGCAAGTAACATTGTGAGTGAGACCGTCTGGTTTGAACTGCGGGTGTCACCTCGACATGCGGTGCCACAGCGCCACACGCTATGTTCAGTCACGCGAATTGAACAAGTTTTTATATAGGTTGGTTCGCGAAATTTCTTGGCACACAATATATTTACAGGTTGAAAAGGATACTTATAGATATATATATATACAAGGTGTTTTTTGTGATATCCCATAACTCTAGGGTTATATTGTGTAGGTAAAAATAATACTAAATTCCGAGAATAGATGGTCCAAAAATGCATAGTTTCGGAGATATCATCAATCATAATTAAATTACCTATCAGTTGTTTAGTACCCGTAACATAAGCTCTGCTTAGCTTGGGACTAGATGGCGTTGTGTGAATAGTCGTGGAATAATATTATTAAGTATTATTAATATTATTTTTATAACTTATTTAGTTCAAAAATTGTCACCAGTACGACGAATCTTCTTTCTAACGTCACTTTTCTTTCACGTAAGGGTGTTTTACATTAATCATCGTGACTTTGTCGAATTATTTTGTATGACAGTAAAAAAAAGGATGATTGAAACATAATTCATATGCCAGTTGATTCTTTGATATGGTCTCAATCATACCCTAGAGTTATGGGATATAAAAAAAAAAACAGGTTAATTAATAATAAACCAAAACCAACCGCGTATAATAATGAACCAGCGCTAAAATTGGACCATCTTCTGTATTTCTACAGTGGTACAATTTAAGCGCCGGTCCAGCATTGGTTTCTGCCCAAAATATTTTTCTTGGAGAATGTAATTTAATAAGGAAGACCTTCCTCTTGAAATATTTATCTATACTAATATTATAAAGAGGTAAAATTTGTAAGTTTGTAAGTTTGTATGTAGGGGGTAATCTTCGGAACTAATGATCCAATTTTAAAAATTATTGCACTGGTGGAAAGCTACACTATTCCCGGTGGATATAGGCTACTTTTTATCCCCGTATTCCCACGAGAACGGAAACTACGCGGGTGAAACTGCGTGACGTCTTCTAGTTTTCATATAAAAACGAAAAACTTCCGAAAAAAATTCTTGAATCTCTACCCAAAAACATTCTTGCCACAATCTAAAAGTATTCAAGATTTGGAAGGTTTTTAAACTAGATATTCCCAACCAAAACCTCTATAGAGGGTCTAAGTGCCCCAAAGGGACCCTAAAGTAAAGGAGCTGTGCGAAACGCTCCGAGAGGTCAAAGTACTATGACTTCCCAACTTGGTCCCTTAACCCCATAAGAGCCTTATTCTAAATTTTCCGTAAAAGAAAAAACAATCGAAATATTCTTAACCCGTAAGTATTTCGCTAATGTAATTAATATTGATCTTCCACAAAGTAAATTTTAATTAACCCAATCGACATAAAACATTAGGTACCATCCTACTTTTGACTACATGCGTTAACTTTATTAAATGTTAATTTAAACAGGTCTAAAGTAATATACTTAGTTTTCTAAATATCTATATAAGATATCTATTTAAGTATGTAGCTAACCGAAATCTATGAATCCATTTTTCGGAAAAATGGGAGGAGTGTGAGATCTAGCGTATTGAAAGTGAAAGTTTATGTGGGGGAGAAGTTCAGAAACTTAGGTAATAGTTTTTTACTTTTACGTTAAACATTTATAAAATAAAGTAAGTGTTCATTGTTTACGTACATTTTACGCGTTTAGCATTATCTGCAAACATCAAGATTATAAAGTAACCAACCATAGTGATCTACCTTTTGGAAACAAACATTAATATGAATGCAGTATGTGAGATGACATACATGAAAATTCTAAGCAAAGTTGTAATTTTCAACACACAAAAAAATTCGACCGACATTCGGTTGAACTTCGGCCATATTTTTCAAAACGGTCGAATTTTGACCACTAGCGATTACTATAGTCCATTTGAAATAAGAAAGTAAATATTATAATAAACCTTTTATACAGTCCCTTCAGCCGATTTTTAGTTCTATTACGTTGGAAGCATGACAAATGGCAGTTGCAGGAAACAATTGGTAGTGTATGATCCGCGTTTTGCTCATAATGCCATCCTTATCATTACGAAATATAAGTTAAAATCGGTTGATCGAAAAGTAAGACGGTTTGTTTAAATTTCTTATCTTATTTCAAATGGACATACTTAGTAATTATGCAACTTTATTTCTATTTTTGTTTTTAAAACAAGTGACTTTATTTTCTACGATACAACACTGCAGGAAGTTCAAATATTATTATTTTACCAAAGTAAAACACATAATTATAGGAAGTTACAGACCGTAGTAGGCACGGTCCTTTGTGGCATAATTATCAGCCAGTAATAATATAAATAATTTACATGATTATCGTATGACTCATTAAACTGTCAACTTGGTTACAAATATAAATTAATGATATGAGTTTGTACTCACACTATATTAATCTACGTTTACTTCGCGTATCAATAATAGACAGAAAAGGAATTATCATACTTTTGACACACTAGTGGTCTTTTGTAGCATAATAATAACAATAATGTACAGACGCTAGCACATCAAGTTACCCCAATGTGTCAAATTTTCCCAATTGAATATGAACCTTATTCTGTTTGACATAAAGTTGAAAAACGATCAATGAAATTTGACACATTGGAGTAACTTGACGTGCTGGCGTCTGTAGGTACCTACAGAGAGACAGCACAACAAGTTACCCCACCCTAACTGTCCAATTTTCCCAATGAGGGTTTTCTAAAATGGTTCTACGTAAGATGGCAGCACCGTGGCGTCAGGTCCAACCACCTGCCAAAATGCATGACACGATTTGTATTTTTCGACATTTTATTGGTTTATTTGTTCTTAAAAACGTTACAAATGGAATTTTCTTTTCTAAAATGTTGTTCCACAGTGTTGTGTAGTATCTATGTGTGCAAATAAAACTTAAGTGACATAGACACCAGTGACTTTCGGGCCTCTGTTTTTGAGCTCAATCTTCAGTTCGGAAACATTTCTCTGACCGTAATCCATAATAAAATCAATACGTAGAATTTCTCTAAAAAAATATAGTTTCGGTAGCAATCTGTTCTCTGTTCTATCTGACAGCTGTTTGGACCCGATGCTTACGAAGCGCCGTCTGGTGGCAGAAAAAATATCGAATAGCCTTACTCTGTTTAAGATAAAGTTGAAAAACTATCATCAAAGACATTTGACACATTGGGGTGGCTTGATGTGCTGGCATCTGTGCCTACAAGGGACTCCTATCTAATTTTTCTTTGCACGATAAATTATAGCGTGAGATAGTATTTTTACGTGAGCGTGATAATATTGATGTACAAGACTAGCCATACCCTGATTGCATACCAGCGTACTACATAATATTGGGACGTTCCGACCACACTATTCCTAAATCACTGCAAGTCCTTTAAGCCAGAATCAACTAAGTGGTAAGCAACTAAAAAGAGCCAAGTTAATCAAATAAAAATTTAAAAAAATCGTCGCTCCAGCATTTGTTCTGGAATGCTGAAGTAATGATTATTTTGTAGGGTGTGTTATATTAAATGTGTCACTAACGTAGTTGTAAGTTTATGTATTGATACTAACACTTAGTTATTATTTTTATGCTTGTATTTTTGTCAGTGTGGACCTTTTGTTGTCTGATGAATAAATACATTATTATTATCCTACTAATATTATAAACGAGAAAGTTTGTGAGGATGGATGGATGGATGGATGTTTGTTACTCTTTCACGTAAAAACTACCGAATGGATTTTAATAAAATTTGGTATAGAGTTAGCTGACACCCTGGATTAACACATAGGCTACTTTTTATACCAGTATTCCCACGGCAACGGGACCTACGCGGGTGAAACTGCGGGACGTCTGCTAGTTATTAATAAAGAGACCAATTCCGGAAAACGATTCAATTGTTTTGAATCCATCAGCGAAATTCATCAGAAAAGAACAGCTAGTAGGTAGGTATACATCATTTCGATTTCTTCAATCAGGAGTCAAAGTGAAAGCTAAACCATTTATTTTAATTCGGTCATTATAAGGCACTTTTGTCCTTTCCAAAAGGTAGTTTCGTATGGAGAAGAATGGGCTAGAAACTCCATACTTAAAAGTCTACAAAAGGCAGAATAAGGTAAACAAGCACAAAAGGACTGTTGGGATTAAGCCCTAACCTAGATATGGTTGAATAAATTCAATATCCCAAATTCAATGTAAACACGAATAAAATCGAACCAAAGATTAATTTCGATACCTTTTACCCGTAACCCGGGATATTTTGCGCCCGCCCTGCATTCTTGCATTCCAATGTAATAAAGTAAGCCCAGCTGTCACCCGCGCTATGAATCGCGATGCCGCAGACATATTGCCTACCTGTTCGCTTTGTTGACTCCGGTCCCCCTATGAAGCCGACGCATCTGCGCATAGTTCCGTACCATTTTCTGAATAACAGTTTTCTCGGCTTTTATGCATCAGCTTTTGTACAAGAGATAAGTTGGTGCTGCCCGTCTGGATTCGGGGGAGAACTTACGTAACTCAGCCACAAAAAAAATTTGAATGTTAGGAACACACCGACAAGGAACTTTTTTGTAGCAGGATTTAGATTTTGAACGTTACTTTTTAAAGTTAAGTCATCATCATTCTTCTTGCTCTTATACCAATTTATTTGCGGTTCGTGCAACATGTCTATTTCATCCAGAACTACATTTCTATGTGCCGTTATCTTAATAACATGACATCACGCCTATTATCCCCAAAGGGCTAGGCAAAGGTGTAGTATTAATAGTACACCCACATTTCGCCAGTTATGTTTAAGTCCCATGTAATTGGGGGCGAGCCTATTGCCATCAATCGGGCACGAATTTAGACTCCGAGCTGATACTTACTGAGAAATTGATGGAAGAATTCAATGACGCTTTGCCCGACCCAGAGATCGAACCCGAGACCTCATGCTCAGCAGTAGCGCTTGCGACCACTAGACCAACGAGGCAGTCAACTTAATAGTCACTTCTTCGTCCTCTAGCCATGTCATTTTCACCCAATCCCTCCGTCGCGTCGTTTAATTGGCCTGCCTCTACTCTTTTAATCTTCCACTCATTCCATCTTCCATTTCATTTCCAACTTAAACTTTCCTCACAATTTGATCTTCATTCTTTCGTACCTACACACAACTGTAAACACTATTCGGATAACACTTACGTTCATATTCGAATAAGCCGCATGCTTAAATGTTTTTACATATCTCTTGCTCTGTAAGTACACCCTTACACCTCTGAATGCCGGGGTGTATGACTATCATTACAGCATAGGTTTTGGAATTTGAAAAAAGAACTGTCATACTCATACTGCACGAAGAATATTTTTAAAAAGTTTTTTTTTTTTTCTCGGTATCGATTAATTACTCGAATCGGAATCTAGACAATTTATTTTATAAAGATTTTATTTTAAATATGGAACTATTTGTTTCCACATCGTATGTTAGATGGAATCGATTTAAAAATCAAACTGGCTTAACCCCCGACGCAAAAAGAGGGGTGTTATAAGTTTCACCGCTATGTGTGTGTGTCTGTCTGTCTGTCTGTCTGTCTGTCTGTCTGTCTGTCTGTCTGTCTGTCTGTCTGTCTGTCTGTCTGTCTGTGGCACCGTAGCGCCCAAACGGGTGAACCGATTTAGATGCGGTTTTTTTTATTTGAAAGCCAGGTTTCTTGCGATGGTTCTTAGACATGATTCATCAAAATCGGTTCAGCCGTTTCAAGGTTATCAGCTCTTTTGTGTTAGCTGCCGTTGCTATTTTAGACGTCTATGGCTATTAACTTTACCTACAAACATATGTGTGTCCTAAAACTTCAAACACCCATGTGTGTAATATTAATAAGCAACATTATGGTGTATTTGGTCTGATGCAGCCAGGATATCTAGCAGACTAATACACTCTTGGGAAAATAACAGCAGATATGTCGTGTTTGGATTCATTTTAATCTGCATTTGATTCTGCATACAATGCACTGATGGCAACTGGGTGAGCTGATGCTGCAGCCAGGCTATCCAGCACACCAGTAGGTAGACTCTTGACAAAATAATAGCAGATATGTCGTGTTTGGATTCATTTCAACCAGCATTTGATTCTGCACACTATGCCCTGATGGCAACAGGATGAGCTGATGCCACAGCCAGGCTATCCAGCACACCAGTAAGTAGACTCTTGACAAAATAATAGCAGATATGTCGTGTTTGGATTCATTTCAACTAGCATTTGATTCTAAACACAATGCACTGATGGCAACAGGATGAGCTGATGCTGCAGCCAAGCTATCCAGCACACCAGTAGGTAGACTCTTTACAAAATAATAGCAGATATGTCGTGTTTGGATTCGTTTTAACCAGCATTTGGCTCTACATACAATGCACTGAAAAAATCTCATAACTGTAAACTCTATAAAAGAAAATTAATGCGTTTGAAAATTATAAAATAAAAATTAAATTAAAAATTTAAAAAACCCCCACCGCAAAAAAGTAACATTTAAAAAGTTAAAAATAACACTTTAGCCATGAAATTTTACGTAACGTCGGGGTACCGTTAAAATAAGTACCTACATACCTACAAGTACTAGGAACATACCTTACTTAAGCGGTACCCCGACGTGAAGTAAAATTTCATGGCTAAAGTGTTATTTTTAACTTTTTAAATGTTTTACTTTTTGCGATGGGGGTTTTTTAAATTTTTAATTTAATTTTTATTTCAAAATTTTTAATCGCATTAATTTTGTTTTATAGAGTTTACAGTCATGGGAATTTTTCAGTGCACTGTATGTAGAGTCAAATGCTGGTTAAAACAAATCCGAACACGACATATCTGCTATTATTTTGTCAAGAGTCTACCTAGTGGTGTGCTGGATAGCCTGCCTGCAGCATCAGCTCTTCCTGTTGCCATCAGTGCATTGTGTTTAGAATCAAATGCAGGTTAAAATGAATCCAAACACGACATATCTGCTGTTATTTTGTCAAGAGTCTACCTACTGGTGTGCTGGATAGCCTGGCTGCAGCATCAGCTCATTCTGTTGCCATCAGTGCATTGTGTTTAGAATCAAATGCTGGTTGAAATGAATCTAAACACGATATATCTGATATTATTTTGTCAAGAGAAGACCTACTGGTGTGCTGGATAGCCTGGCTGCAGCATCAGCTCATCCAGTTGCCATCAGTGGATTGTGTGCAGAATCAAATGCAGGTTAAAATGAATCTAAACACGACATATCTGCTATTATTTTGTCAAGAGTCTACCTACTGGTGTGCTGGATAGCCTGGCTGCAGCATCAGCTCATCCAGTTGCGATCAGTGTATTGTGTCCAGAATCGAATGCAGGTTAAAATGAATCCAAACACGACATATCTGCTATTATTTTGTCAAGAGTCTACCTACTGGTGTGCTGGATAGCCTGGCTGCAGCATCAGCTCATCCAGTTGCCATCAGTGCATTGTGTGCAGAATCAAATGCAGGTTAAAATGAATCCAAACACGACATATCTGCTATTATTTTGTCAAGAGTCTACCTACTGGTGTGCTGGATGGCCTGGCTGCAGCATCAGCTCATCCAGTTGCCATCAGTGCATTGTGTGCAGAATCAAATGCAGGTTAAAATGAATCCAAACACGACATATCTGCTGTTATTTTCCCAAGAGTGTATTAGTCTGCTAGATATCCTGGCTGCATCAGACCAAATACACCATAATGTTGCTTATTAATATTACACACATGGGTGTTTGAAATTTAAAGACACACATATGTTTGTAAGTAAAGTTAATACCCATAGACGTCCAAAATAGCAACGGTAGCTAACTCAAAAGAGCTGATAACCTTGAAACGGCTGAACCGATTTTGATGAATCATGTCTAAGAACCATCGCAAGAAACCCTGCTTTCAAATAAAAAAAACCGCATGTAAATCGGTTCACCCGTTTGGGCGCTACGGTGCCACAGACAGACAGACAGACAGACAGACAGACAGACAGACAGACAGACAGACAGACAGACAGACACACACACATAGCGGTGAAACTTATAACACCCCTCTTTTTGCGTCGGGGGTTAAAAAATCAAACTGGCCAGCAAGATTTGACGCGCTTGCGTGCGTGAAAAAAAAAAAGGCAGTCTACTAGTAGGCGCGAAAGCATCGCGAAAATAATTAATTTTTTTCTTCTTAATAAATGTTCATTGAAACCTGCTGTCTTGTTGTTTACTTACCTCACAATCGATATGTAAAGCAGAGTATTTATCTCGGGCGTAAGCATCAATTGCATACTCGGGTTAATTAGCGCCTTCGCTTCGCTCAGGCGCCAAAAACCTCGTATGCAATTGATGTCATACAGCCCTTGGTTAATAATCTACTATTATGCGGATATGAGCATTAAACTTCCTAATGTTAATTTACATGGAACGCATACTGTACTTGGCAAAGTAAATCCAAAAACGTGTCAATGAATCTTGCTTAGAAACTCTAAGCTGGCAGTAGGTATTATTTTAGCACTATACACAGATTAAATTAAAAATGCAACAGAAATTAGAGTTGCTCTAATATGCCGAGAAGAATATACCAACCACACAGCGCTTATATTATGAACAAAATCGTTTGCCAAATCTGGCCTAGCACTAAATAAAACAGGAATAGTTTAAGTAGCCGTGCCCTCGAGAGTAACCTCGCTAGTATAGGTCGAAGCTGTCAAGAGACTTGGCCACAGGTCAATTGTTATGAACTTCTCACGTTAAGCCTATAACGTAGGACCATTAAGTATACATTTATTACTTCGCAGTGAAGTATTCATAATAGATATAGATCACGTCCCACTAGGGTTCCCAACCATACTGTTGAAAACAGTACCATACTGTTCTTTACGGCATTATACTTTTTGCTAAAAATAAGTACTTACTGTTATTTTGGTCAAGGCTATCAAAAGACAAAAATTGCTAAAATGTGCGAGAAGCACCAATATGTTTAAAAACTTAAAAAATAAACTCTAAATTTTATTAAAATACTATTGATTTGCTTTCTTCAACCTGAATATACTGTAATTCTTACAAAAAAAGATGGCAACCCTACGTCCCACGTGCTTTTGGTATTTGAGCCCTAGGAATTAAGATACCCGCAAAATGTCAACGCGAAATTCCAGAAAATATTAACAAAACATGGTGTGAAAAGTAAAAGTTATCCAACCGTGCCAGACTGATGCCATAAAAAAATATTCGAGCATATAATTAAACTTTCACGCTCAGATCGTCGTCCCAGTCTCGAGTGTGTAATTCAATAACATTTTATTACAGTTTTCAGTCCAAATCATTACACAACTAGAACATTATCTAGCCGTAACTGTACCGTTTATCACTGCAAGTGCTTCGCGTCTCCATTTTGGCACAAATTCTACTTTACGAGCCAATTAATTTCCCGCTCCAATACTTTACAAGAAGCTGGAATTGCATTTTCACCCGACAAACTCATATGACTGCGATCCCGTTGTATCAGGATTATTTCAATTTAGACATCGGAATTATTCGGCAGGCAATAACGTTTTTTTCATTAGAATGAATATTTAATATTCAATGCAGTTGCAGTGATTCTTAAAGCCTTTTAAACTACATACAAAGCAAAAATGCATACATGTCTTTTACTAGGCTTCTTAGATATAATCTTATTTATGAGCATATTGTATTGAATAATAATGTTTTATAACCCATGGTTAATGTTCAAAATCATCTTCATTTTTTATACTTATAGGTACACTAGCTGCTGCCCGCGGCTTCGTCCACAACACAGACAGAATTCCATACATTATTTTGTTATATCTCAAAGACGCCTTATTTTTCCAACAAATTTCATTTCATTTTATCCAAATTATAAAAAATCTAGTCAAATTATATATTAAAACCTTCCTCGAGAACCACTATCTATTGGTGAAAACAGCGTAAAAATGTGCAGTAGTTTTTAAGTTTATTGCGAACAGACAGACAGACAGACAGACTCGGCGGAGGCTTATGTTTTATTATATGTAGTGATAGTGATTATACACACATCAGAAGTGTCTAGGGATCAACATATATTTTTGCAATAACTTTTCTCCTGATTGATATTAATTAAAATTTTCTTTAAGGATTCATCAAATAAAGTGTTTTCGTTTGTAACAGTAACGATAAACCAAGTCACCTTTGCATTAATAAAGAAATTTGCCATTTTCCTAATAAAGGGATTTTTGACATTTGAACCACTAACATTAAAGTTCGAAAAAAAGACTGAAATAACAGTTTTCTTTAAAATTTTATCCTTAAAGAAAATTTTAATTAATATCAATCAGGAGAAAAGTTATTGCAAAAATATATGTTGATCCCTAGACACTTTTGATGTGAGTATATATGAGAGTTGTATTCCTATAAATTCAATTACTGACGACATTGCAATTGATATTGTAATCTCGTAGCGTTCAAACAAAATAAGCTCTCAATTTATCACCTCCGCATTTTATAAATTCCTCAAATATTTCAGCCACACAAGCCTTTTAAATCGCAAGAAGCAAATTCCCGTATTCTAGAGCCGTTGAGAGCCTGAAACATTCTAACCACGACCTTTTGTAGCAAAAATAAGATTTACATCAAAAGACGAAGTTTCCTAATTTCAGTAAAGTTATTTCTCGTCGACGTAGTCGAGTCGGCGCGGTACAGTTTGCGAATTATTGTAATACAAGGCTATGAATATTCATTATTACGTTGTAATGAGCATACTAAACCATTTCTCAGCATTAAGTTGTTTGCTTATTGTTGACTCTTGTTTCTAATCAAACAAGTAACGAAAACTGCTTTTAAAATACGCTGCGGTAAGTGAGAAGATCTCGTTCGACTCGATCGAGGTTTCTGATTATGGGATATCTGAGTATCCACTGATAAACGTGCCAAAAGGCCTAAAAGAAAGTAATGGCTTTGCAAGATAGAAAAGGCTTTCTATAGAAGTTATGTATTTTCAGTACGGACACGTTTTCGCGGCTTTGTTACGCCTTATTAAACAGTCTGTATAATATCACGTATAAGCCAAGTCAGTAGCATAATTAGTCGCTAACTACTTGGAAAGAAGAAGAATAGTTTATTTGAGGCAAGGACTTGTAACCTTAACAGACAATTTCTTGCTTTATCTATAATATTATGTATTTAAAAGTAATATTACTTCATTTAGGATGGTGACTTACGAATAGTTTACATCTGAGAAGAGTAGGTAACAATTAGGTAGGTTCAATTTTACGGTAATATGTAACTAGGTTACTTAGTAGCCTGTTTTAGGGACAATCAACCCTCATTCCCGAAAATTTGGAAAAAAATATTCCTTAGACTGTAACATAATAATTAACAAACAATAACAAATAAATAAATAAATGACCTTACACCTAACTCTTTTGATTAAAATGTAAACTACGGACTTACGGACTTACGGCCTTTTGGTAGTATGGCGGCAGAATTAGGGTCGATTTAGCGATGCACGTGTCGTGTACGATTAGTCCCGATAACATTATTATAATCCCATAATTGCACTGCATAGGCAACGCCTATTAACTACATAAGCATTATTGACACGTTATGGCCTGCGATTATAGTTTTATGATCTAATGATGCCGCAGTGAAACTCGCATGGAGTTATGGTTTTTTTAACGGTTGTAGACTTTTTAGTGTCTGAATAATTATTATGTTTCATATCTTTTAGTAGAAAGGTATGACCGTGGAATGAAAGATGATACTGGATTGTACGAGGATCGGTTTTTATTTTATACACCAAGGCACGCTTTGTTAATAGGTACTTGATAAAAATATAAAAATATTACTTTTTATCCCCTGACGCGAAAAGAGTTATGACATTTAATATGTGTACCTATGTGTTTCCTATGGCATCAGTTCCGAAACAAATGGACTAACATTGTTATTTTTTGTTAGTTCTTTGTTTGTATTGTCCGGTAACATGTGCTAGATTAGATTTTGATTTTTTGTGTATTTATTAGATATGTTTCTACTTAAAGTGCTGATGATAATATTCCAAAATAAACTTTTAAAGGACATCTGCAGTAGAGTACGTTTTTAAAAATGGTGAACAGTATTGATATGAAATGGCAAACGGCTAACCCCCAATTACATGGAACTAATACGTTACTAGTGTACTGCAGATATACCTCAGCCTGACCCTTCAGAGATGACAGGCGAAAATTTACATGGACCAACATATCTAGTACATTTTATTTGTATATTAAGGCAGTTTTGTACAAATATGATGGTTGAAATTTAAATAAAAATAGTTCCACTCCACCAATTAGTACCTAAGTGGGCATTAATTTTAAAATATTTAAATTTATTTAAAATTTAATGATTGAGGTCACGCAAAATTAACTTAAAGCTTTTATAATTATGGTAGATATCACATTATGTGCTGAAGGTACCTATCTATATGATAGACATGTGAATATTAAACAGGGAAGGGTGTGTTTCAATATTACCCGCCCCGGTTTCGCACGGGTGAAAACATTTTTTATTGAGAATCTCATATAAAATGCTCTCCCACCCATGTCCATATAGAAAAGTCCAGCAGAAAGTTTTCAAATAAGTATCCTTCCTTACTTAGTGACTGCTTGCATTATAAAATAGTCCTACATTCCAAATATAGATTTTTTTGATAGTCAGCCAGGACAAAAAGTATACAACACATGAACCACTCTACGGAAAAGAAAAAAAAACTATTGAAAAACGGGGTGAATAAAAACGCATACCTAGTCTAAGACTCTAGGTGAATAAAAACAAAATGGCAAAAAGAATTTTCGTTGGTAAAATATTGTTGTAACTAACAAGCTGTCGAAACATTCTTATAACTTTTATAGAACATGAAATTCCTTTCTGAAAAATAAAAAAGACTATAACCTTTGAGTTAAACTGTGAGTAGTCAAATAGTGAAACTTCGATCTCATCTACTAGTTAAAAAAATGACGTGTAAACGTGTTTGTGAAAACCTATTTATAGAAATAAATATCATTTATCATTCAATAGAGCCTATCACATCTAATGTAATGGCAAATAGAAGGTACCTGTTTGTACTTTCTCGAAGCTTGATAATTTATATGCAGCTTTTTAGGCAAAATCCATTTCAAAACAACATACCAGTGACGATGGGTTACTTTTTTTTAAAGAGGGAAGCTGAATGGTAGTTACATTGTTTTCGTATAGCTATTTGTTGTCCATCTTGAGGTCATCGGTAGACCTGCCACCCCAGTATGCCTTTGATTTAATACATAGTATATTTGGTAATACTAGAACCTGTCTGCCATTATTCAATAGCCGTAGAGTTGCTCTTCTTAACCTCCAAGGTGAAGCCGACAGAATCGAGTAGTGTGGACTCTTCGCCACTCGACGTACACCCATTTACGCAACAACGACTTTGCTAATGTGTTTCAGATTGATTCAACTTTTTCGAAATATTCCATCCTGTGATTGATTACTGAACAGATATGATTGCTTAACAACAGCCATGTTGGCACTGTATGAATTATAATGACGAGGGTTGTTCTGATGTGTTCCAATATGAAAATTTATTTGTATAGTCCGTTGGTAAATAAAAGTCTATTTAGATACAGGATTGATTGAATACCAAGCTCGTTATGGAAAATATGAACGTTCTATCAGTGATTTCATAATTGTTGATTTTGACATGTTTGGTAATCTACTAATACAACGGTCAACCACTCTATTGAAAGAAATGACATAGAATGGTTATCTCGTTAATGCTACTTCTAATTATGTGCTTCTTCGTAGGCTTGTTAGGCAGGATGAACGATTTACTAGTATCTAGGCATACTGAATTGTACCTAAACTTTGTCTTCAGGTGCTCCCCGGTCTGTACGTGGGTAACTACCGGGACTCAAAAGACACAGTACAGCTGGACAAGAACAAGATCACTCATATACTTTCCATACACGACGCCGCAAGAAGACTACATTCCGTAAGTTATTTGTTTACTAATACATTTACCCACAGCACCCACGTCATCATCTGCCTAGACTTTACTTTTTTATTGACATGATGAGCTTTCGAAATACTAAAGTCCATACATTTCGGATCTATCATATCAATTTTATCGTTAAATATGTGACTTTGTCTCGGCCACCTGGTTAGAATGTAGGTCCCGTAAGAAACTGAATTTTGAATCCAAGAATCTAACCGTAATTCTATAGGTATCATTTACTCAGATCGATAACGAGCTAGTACGTTTCCACTACAACTGCAGGTATGGTATTATTATAATAATCGGTATACCCCCTCCCCCTTTTACATGGAATCAACTGCAGCTGACAAAATGTCAGTAGGAATTAGCATACCATTGTGGCATTGTCCAACCCTTTAGATAAAAAACTACGCCATTATACAACTGTCACCTTACACCCCGAGCGTGTTCAAAGGAGACCTAGACATGCTTGACCCGTTCTTCTATGTTAGAAGGGTGTCAACGGTGACCCATCCAACACTTGACCGCATTAACGTTTTTTAACCTCTAATCGATTATGCACAGAGACACTGCGGCGTGCAGCTTTTGGCTTTGCAATCATTCTTAAGAGAAAGCTTGAAAACGTGGTTTTGATTGTTTTAAAAATAAGCTATGACTATCCAAAAGCAGTTTCAACAAAAAAACCTAGGTACTATTTATTATGTGAATAAACATTTTGACTGTGCTGTGGATGTTACTAACATTAGTTTTTGTAAGTTGAAATTGTTTTTTACTAACAGTATGGACTACCGTCTGAAAATAAATTATTATTATTATTATTTTGATACGCTTACATTTCTCGGAACCCTTGGGTTCCGGATCTTTGGAAGGCGTACGAGGGGCTTAAGCCAACTCGCAGAGGCCCTTTGTCGTTTTTAATGAAGTGAGGCACCAATCGCAGATTTTCCCTGTATGTATTATGCAAATGCTCCCAAGGAAAACCTACGACTAGTGCAGGACTATTGCAGACTAAAGCAACAAATGTATTGGGCTATGGGTTAGGAGTGGATAAGGTGAACTGGATACCTAGTACTATGGAAGGACTATGGCCCCTGCCTCATCAATGCTTTATAAATACACGAATAAAATGGCAGGGGGTGACTTGCACACTCAGTAATGGGCCCTCTGAAACGGCCGCTAGCACATAGTGACGTAGCGACAAGAGGGCAACATAACCTGAGGTGCTTGAGGAGTGGAGAGGCATTCCACGGCTATCAGGACAATCCCGGAAGTACGGTCAAGATCCCTACCAGCACCTTACTGGAATGCTTCCTTCCTCCGAGCACGTTTGCTCTTGCGAATCTCCACTCTAGCCGGCCAACTAAGGCAAGAAAGAGGTGGGAGCTTCGTTCCTCGTCAGTGCTCACTCTGGCCGGCCAATAAAGGCAAGCCAGAGATGAGGAACAAGACTTCTCCCGGGAGATCGGGTCCGTGGGGTCGCTACTGCCCAACAGCTCGCCACAAGCTGCCCTGCGGGGTTATATTATTATTATTATTATTATTATTATTATAACTATTTTATGGGCAGTAATGTGTGGTCTCATAGATTTATTCCTACTATAATTGCACCCCATATACAGTGTGAATGGAGGTTTTTATTGGTAGGTCTTATTCGAATGACGTCATTTAAAGGGCTTAACTTTTATTGCCAGCAATCAAAGCGTAAATTTTCTCGGCTAAAAAAATGCTGGCAGGAAAAAAGGAGCGCGCTGTGTGCTGCAATTCATATGAGATATTCAGGCGATTTATATTCTACTCTACCGATGTATGTACATTCATCGTTTGAATAGATTATTCATAGCATGACCTAGTCTGTGAAGTTCTGCTTGAACATAGGAGGGTGTTGATTAGTTTAGTCATATTCACCATATTCATAGACAATCTGCTCGACACGTAGAGAGTTAATACGTTTATAATATTAATAGCTGTGTTGTTCAGTGTACCTACAATTAAATTGTACTCAAAGCAAAAGGAAATTCGTTTTAAACCGCAAACCGCCGTTGTTTAATCAAATAGGTGAATATTATTATTGTGTTTTCGAATACGGATTTTATAAAACAATTTGCCCGGAGGTATTTCTGATTCATTTCTACTCTATGGAGACTGTGCTTTTATTTAACAATTCAGACCGTAGAAAATTGTTACTGTCAGTCTAATTTAACAATTTTACAATAATAATTTTTATTGGCTGTCGGGGTTGTGAAAATGATGTAAAATTAGCATTTTTTATGTTTATCCACTAGCTACCTATGATCTATATTAGAAACAAAAAATAACGAGTAGGTCGGTAGGTGTATCTATGCGAAACGTAGCAAGATTTACTTTAAAAATATTAAGCCTATAATAAGAAAAACTACCATAAACAAATACGAAACAAACCCCGTCTTTGGTTTAATCTCTTTTTCTTTTCTCTTCAAACGCTCACACAGCCTTCACGTTTCCAATCTTCGCCAAGATAAATCAAGCTTAAACGGATTACTGATGAAAAATTGTTGATACCAACGGATCAATATATTTGCAAGCACCTAATAACTGTATCTTGAGCACGATAATGTCAAGAATGAAGAGAAGAAAGTGTAGATTCTTCACTATTCTTTAGTCGACAATAGTCTACAATATCGAGCATTAAGTATTTCTTCTGTATTCGGCAGAAATGTTTCTACCATTTGTAAATTTGTCGATTTTTCTGTAGACAAAATCCGTGTCTACGGTAATCATGCTACGCGTGCTGTGGAACAGACGCCAGCACATCAAGTTACTCTAATGTGTCAAATTTTTCCAATTGAATATGAACCTTATTCTGTTTGGCATAAAGTTGAAAAACGATCGAAGAAATTTGACGCATTGGGGTAACTTGATGTGCTGGCGACTGTACAATAGATGAGTCAAAACATGGTTCATTCCCACGTCCATATGAGTATCCTACTAATTATAATCGCGAAAGTTTGTGAGGATGTTTGTTACTCTTTCACGTAAAAACTACTGAATGGATTTTAATAAAATTTGGTACGGAGGTAGCCGAGACCCTGAATTAACACAAAGGCTACTTTTTATCCCTGTATTCCCACGGGAACGGGACCTACGCGGGTGAAACTGCGGGACGTCTGCTAGTATTAAATAACCTGAAGTTACCCTGTTCTGCTTGGTAATTTATCCTTTAACTATTCATAATAATTATACCAGTATAGCTCCCTTCATAAATGATTTATAAGCTAGTACAGATAATTATATGGGAATATGATAATAGGGAATATGCATGTAATTTAAATATGTTTCGAATATTTTTTTTCCGAATCTTTAATGGCAGAAAATATGAACTGAATCATTATTTTACTTTATAATAGCGTCATAATTATTTAAAATTAAAAATAAAAGTGCGAATTAAGCGCGGGAAATTGAAATTTGTAAAACGCATCACCATTGGTTATAACGAAAAATTACGTCAAATACTACGACAACAACTCAACGTCTACAAAACATACAATGTGTAAGTATGACATTAAGTATTAGAATGGACTTTTTATTCGAAAACATTATTATCGCCGTGTGTGTTGTGAACTAATTTAATGTTCAAGTGTAATTTTAGCTTCATAGTGAGGTTATTTAACATTTAAGAAAAATATTGAAAGTGGTTTTGTAAAAGCACAATCTGATAATGTTTATTGCATTCGGGTAGGTACAAGCAATACCGGTAAACTGGTTTTTGAGCTTTTTTCATGGTGAAATGGTTAGAAGAACGAAAACACCCATAGTAATAGTAATAGGATTATAGTAAATGACGTAATCGAAATGGCGCGCGAAAATGGCGGCGTTTAAACAGCTCAAATTTATTCTGTATTTTAAATATTTTTTTAAGCTTCATTACTGCATTTTTAAATATGTTTATATTTTTTTACTATGTTAAAACGTTGTAAACAGTGAATTAAAAATATAAAAAAAATACATGCATATACCCTATTGTAGACTGAAGCAAAGAATATTCCAGGGCAAAGAATAAGTGGGTCATTTCAGTATGAATCATAAATGAAAATAGAAAGGTGACGAATAAAAATATTGATTTAAACCGACCTCAACATGGTTGGGAAAAGACTAGGCATAAATAAAATCAAAATATTTTATTCACATTGAACTGTGTAATCATACAGTCTTATCTCAGTCTCATTAGTATTGTCTTTTTTAGTTGCAGTGACATTAATCTTCAGCTATCCTTTGAATTGTGTATTTGATGATAGCCGACAGGCTCGACTGTCCATTTATTAGACGCTGCAGTGACTTGCACGTCACCTACAGTCGTCGGCTGTCATAAATAAATTCTTTTGTGTGGTTATTGTTTTGTGTTGTACCCATTATAATGTATTCAGTGTGTTTTAGTGTGTAATGTGTGCTATATGTATAATTTTCTATGTGTTTATGAGTCCCTGTTACTTGAAAATAAAATAAATGATGATAAGTGAATTCAAATTTTAATACATTATATTTAATTAAGTACTAAATCAAGTAGTAAATCAAGAATTGGATTAAGTCAAAGTATTTTTAAGAGCGAAAGTAGGAAAACTATTATCTAATACGGATCATGTGACAGACACGGATGGTGCCTTGAAAACTGTCCTATTACACACACTTCACATTTCAATTATTGTTCACGGACCCTTAATAATTAAGCGCACCTCGGGGCAAAATGTAATAATAGTCATACTGTGGCGGACAACGTACAACCAAGTTAAAAATAAAACGCTTAGGGCTCCCACACAGAAACACGATACGGCGTCGCGTCGTACAACGATGCGGCGTCGTTTCACAATACGACGTTGCGTCGTGGAAATCTACGATTAGCATCGTAAAAAAACACGACATCGTAATGTATTGTGCCACGCACGATGCCGTCGATACAGTGGGGTGGTGTTTTAGTTCATTCCGAAAAACGGACCGCTCTAGACGCATTCTGCTTCTGCTGTTAATAAGAAGACAAAGAAATAACAGACAGATTCTCAAAAGATATTGGATCCACCCATTTCTTTCACACATGAATAACGGGAGTCACTTTATTAAGAAGTACAATGCCTTAAAAATAGACCACAACAAGTTTTTTGATTACTTTAGAATGAGTGCATCAAGTTTCGAAGAGTTACTTAATCGAATAATGCCTCCACGTATAGCAGGAAAATATGGCAGAGACAGACCACCCATCGAACCTCTCTCATCACGACGTCGTATCGTGCATCGACACGTTACGACGTCGTGTCATAGATTTCCACGACGCGACGTCGTATCGTGTTTATGTGTGGGAACCCTACCCTCGTGTGCAAGTGTTCTATATTTTTATTGGCACTGCAGCAGAATATTAAACGAGACTCTAATTAAAACTATCTTTTATTGTTAAACCTACATAGTGCAATTTTCTATTTTCTTCTATCACTCGCTCGCCTTGTCTAGATTTCGATTTAGGTATGTATATTACTGCGTCGTTGGAGAAGCTTGTCGAGTCTATCGAAGGTTAAGGTACGCTAGCCGAGGTCGATTTGTGGATGGGTGACTATTCATTAAGTATATTGTATTAGATGCACCTCTGTCGAAAGTGGTTTAATGGAGCATAGAAAATCATATATTTAAAAAATCATATTACGTAGGTAATTAATAATGACGACAGAGACGAACTTCAATAATTCTTTGCAAAAAGAACTTTTTTTACTGTTTGGACTTTAATTAAAGTAGACCGGGAAAACTATATAAATTGTATGTAACATATAGAGGCACGCAGCGCAGTAGTTTAGTTTAAAATTTTGCATTTAATATTTTTTTAATCAATGCATTTCATTAAGGTAGTTAGGTTAGGTAGTTAGGTTAGCTATAGGATAGGTATGGTAAGTTAGGTTAGGTTATATATTATATATGTTGTCATTTTAATGCTATCGAACACAAAATGTTTAAATGTGATCTATACATTAGAGATTCGCTTAATAAAAAGTAGTACTGGTTATTATTGGTTTGGATCTATTTGTAGTAATCTTATTAAACGTATATTTAATATCTTTTATTATATAAAATTGTAGTGTCACAGTGTTTTTTTGCAACAAAACTTCTCCGAAACGGCTTGACCGATTCTTATGAAATTTTCTGTGTATATTCAGTAGGTAGGATGGATGTAAACTAATAAAAACTAAATACGACTAATAAATCGCTTACTATCAGGTGAGATAGTGGTCAAACGCGTGCCTATCCATAATAAAAAAAAGTGATTCTGAGACTGAACTAAGTTTGCCGAGACAGCTAGTAGGATATAATAAACATGTTGTATACTACGTAGTAACTTAAAAAACCCAATAAATAAAACATTTATTTATTTATGAAATAATTTGGTCTTACAAGCTAACAGACATATACATCCAAAGCGCTTACAAGATTAATTTAGTATCTAATTGATTTGTAAACATTAATGATTAACAAAATACAAGCAAAATACACGGTCTATAGTTACTAAGTCAATAAAATAATAATAGCAAAATTTAATAGGTAAAGATTAATTAATTTGAAGAAGCTAAAGCACAAAACTTCACGACAGGTTTCAAAACCGAAACACAAGAACCAAAAACCTATAAAGATACATTTGGTTTAACAATACATTCACAATCCATATAAAAACCACATGATTCATGATTTCCGACGCGCAGTCAAAGAGAAACCGCTCGTGCTTAACTAACAAAATTGATAGAAAGGGGACTGTCACTCGGGTATTTGTATATCTCTCGACAAACTCCCGCGGATGGGGATGTAAGGCAAAATTACGTCTTATAGGATCTTAATATAACCCTCCCCTTCTCACACCTTATACTCTTTATAGGGATTTTTGTAATATTTTTACCTCACTTGGTGGGTGAAATGTATGTTAATATAACGTTGTTTCTAACACATTTGCTCGTAAAAGGTCTCTTATTTCACCAATTTAACTAACGTAATGTATCTCATTACGTAGTTACTTTGTGCGTTATTGTAATGTAAAACGCACGGTTTATCAAGATGCAAAGATGCACCGTCTATGAGCGGTACTTTTTTAAATCTTAGCAAAGAGTTGGTCTGTCAGAAAAGTGATCAACATTTTAAGAATAAAATTAAGTTTGGGAGATAAAATATTAAAAACAAACATTTAGGTAATTCTTTAATTTAATTAATTTTGACAATAAATTCCAACCATTTGTTACAAAAACAAAAACATATTAATTTATTTCATTAGTAATACTGGCTGTTTTTGTGCCTCTGCTTTAAAATAAAAAAGTATTGATGCACGCATCGCTAATTTGTGAACAATTAAAAATGATTCCGCGCGATTTTTGTTTTCGCTATATTATTTTTGTTTATTTTATATTTATTTATATTTATTTATTTCCTCGCAATTATGTAAAACGTCGTTTGACATACGTGCGCTTTGATAATAACAGCCTCTGCTTTCTTGTATCCCTCGCCTACGGCTCGGGCTAGCAATATCGCCTCGGCTGTAATTTTCAACTTACCGCACTTATATCATAATGTACTATTACCGCATACCTACTGTTTGTTAAGTTTTTGGATATAAGACATCTATAGGATAAACTTGATTGTTGGCGTGGCGATACAGCCCGTTGCGCCGCATCGCCACGCTATAATTTGAGTTGTCGCAAAGTCAATTTTTTTTTTAATTTTTGGATTTTATTTTAATAATAAAATAATATGTGTTACTTTTTTTTTGTAATTATTTATGTTTTCATTATGCCATATCTGATTGCTCTCGTAATCTGTTCCTTTATGCAAATAACTTATACGAAATAATTTCGATCTGCCAGGCGTCACGCGCGGTCTCACCTTTTTCAGTGTATTTGTTTAGAAACGTGAATTTCCTATACGTACATACATCCCTAGCGATACTCACCCAGTTACTGTGAAAACTCTAAACAACACGCTAAAGGACTAAGGACCCCTTGACGCCCCTCGGCATACAAAATAGAGAGAGACATTATTAGATTGTGACCCTTTTACAGTTCACCTATTACTTTGTAGAACACCACGTGTCGTGCGTAACTGTGAACATAAAAGTGCTTTGCTTTTATTTTTTATTCCAGTTTCATTAAAGCCTACGAACAGGCAAATATTCGTAGACAAATCAGCTACGAGGGGCTACGTAATTACCGTAGTTAGTGCTACGAAGTTTCGTAGAAATTGCTATTTGTACCAAGAAATAGAAAATAGTAATGTCCTTGACGTGTGTACAGAACTACAGAGCCAGTGACAGTACGGCGCAGTTTTTTATCATAATTTTTAACGTAAGACATAACTGCAAAGCTACGTGTATATTTTATTTACTTTTTATTTACTATATTTTATTTAATACTAATAGTCGTCACGCAGCGTACTCCCAATCCTGTGGGAATACAGGGATAAAAATTTGCCTATGTCACCCGGGGATAGTGTAACTTTTTCAAATCGGTCCAGTCGTTTTGGAGCCAACATACAATCAGATCTTCCCTCTTTATAATATATAGTTTAATATTTTTTAAATTTAAATGAAACAAGTCAATGTCGAAAAACTGCCCCCCTAGTCAAGTTACAACAGTTCGTATCTATTCTCTTTCTACAATCGAGAACGCCTCAAATCCCTTTGTTTTGACCACGTGACTTATCACCTTTCGCTAAGTCACGTGGTCAAAACAAAGGGATTTGAGGCGTTCTCGATTGTAGAAAGAGAATAGATACGAATCGTTTGTAACTTGGCTAGGGGGGCTGGTTGGAGTGTAATATTTTCCAGAAGCCTCGCCACTTGACTGGTTCCATTGTTGGAAGTTATGAAATACGTCCGTGTAGACCCAACTGAAATTCATCTAGTATTTTTTAACCCCCGACGCAAAAAGAGGGGTGTTATAAGTTTCACCGCTATGTGTGTGTGTCTATCTGTCTGTCTGTCTGTCTGTCTGTGGCACCGTAGCGCCCAAACGGGTGAACCGATTTAGATGCGGTTTTTTTTATTTGAAAGCAGGGTTTCTTGCGATGGTTCTTAGACATAATTTATTAAAATCGGTTCAGCCGTTTCAAGGTTATCAGCTCTTTTGTGTTAGCTACCGTTGCTACTTTAGACGTCTATGAGTATTAACTTTACTTAAAAACATATGTGTATCTTAAAATTTCAAACACCCATGTGTGTAATATTAATAAGCGACATTATGGTGTATTTGGTCTGATGCAGCCAGGATATCTAGCAGAATAATACACTCTTGGGAAAATAACAGCAGATATGTCGTGTTTGGATTCATTTTAACCAGCATTTGATTCTGCACACAATGCACTGATGGCAACAGGATGAGCTAACGCTGCAGCCAGGTTATCCAGCACATCAGTAGGTAGACTCTTGATAAAATAATAGCCGAGATGTCGTGTTTGGATTCATTTCAACCAGCATTTGATTCTGCACACAATGCCCTCATGGCAACAGGGTGAGCTGATGCTGCAGCCAGGCTATCCAGCACACCAGTAGGTAGACTCTTGACAAATTAATAGCAGATTATGTCGTGTTTGGATTCATTTCAACCAGCATTTGATTCTGCACACAATGCACTGATGGCAACAGGATGAGCTGATGCTGCAGCCAGACTATCCAGCACACCAGTAGGTAGACTCTTGACAAAATAATAGCAGATATGTCGTGTTTGGATTCCTTTTAACCAGCATTTGACTCTACATACAGTGCACTAAAAAAATCTCATAACTGTATACTCTATAAAACAAAATTAATGGGTTTAAAAATTTGAAAATAAAAATTAAATTAAAAATTTAAAAAACCCCCACCGCAAAAAAGTAAAACATTTAAAAAGTTAAAAATAATACTTTAGCCATTAAATTTTACGTAACGTCGGGGTACCGTTAAAATAAGTACCTACATACCTACAAGTACTAGGAACATTCCTTACTTAAGCGGTACCCCGACGTGAAGTAAAATTTCATGGCTAAAGTATTATTTTTAACTTTTTAAATGTTTTACTTTTTTGCGGTGGGGGTTTTTTAAATTTTTAATTTAATTTTTGTACAATATCCGAATGAGAATAGCGTTCTTCAGATCCACTGTTGTGGTAAATATTAGTAGAATCGTAATACTTACTCAATGCTGAGAAAGTCTTCGCCATTACAAAAGTACCTATTTAGACACATAATATTGGTTTAGGATCTTAAGGAAACAAAGAAGAATAGTATCATTCTGTTAATGTCTACAGGACAAAAGGCACTTCTCTTTAAGAAAATGGCTTAATTACTGTTAAATAAAAAAGAATCAAAATAACTAAGCGACGATGCATGATCGATATTGAAGACTATTATTGACTGAAGAATCTAGACATTAAGGGAAGGTTCATATCTGACGGAACATGCGTTGCGTATTATCGGTCACGTAACGCCAGAACAGACAAATGTATAGAAAAACACTTGACCGTTCACACTCAACCGATGATACGTTAGTGCGTACATTGTCGCAAATGCTCGGCGCATGTTCCGTCAGATATGAACCTTCCCTTAATCTCTTTATTCTTGACATTGTCATGATCAAAACAAAAGAAATGTTGCTACAATGACTGGCCTGTTGGTCTAGTAGTTAGTGCCCCTGAATGCTACGCCGGATGTCAGGGGTTCGATTCCCACCCAGGACAAATGCTTGTGCGATGAGAATGATCATTTGTTCTGTGTCTGGGTGTAATTTATCTATGATATGTATGTAATTAGAAATATAAAAGTATGCTTATCAGCTACTTGCAGACGTCCCGCTGTTTCACCCGCGTAGTTCCCGGTCCCGTGGGAATACAGGGGGAAAAAAAAGTAGCCTATGTCACCCGGGGATAGTGTAGTTTCACAACGGTGAAAGAATTTTTCAAATCGGTCCAGTAGTTTCGGAGCCTATTCAATGCAAACAAACAATCAAACATTTCCTCTTTATATATTAGTAAATAGAGTATAGATTTATTACCCATAACACAAGCTCTGCTTAGCATGGGACTAGATGGCGTTTTGTGAAAGTTGTAGAATATTTATTTATTTTTAATATGACACTTTAAGTATCGATTATTCTGTAGGAAAAATCCGTTTCTGCGGTGGTCATGCGATGCATGCTGGAGATAGAAACATGTAATATCTACATAAGTTTATAAGAAAAATGGACCTATAAGCGAGTGTAAAAGGAGATCTGAAGCATCTACACGAACACAGCTAGAATGCATTATAAAGAGGAACATGTACACCTCAATTCTCACGTACAACGCATCTAAAACTTTTCGCCACTGTACTAGAATCTAGCGTTAAAAGCAAAACTGTGTTTCTGGCGCGGGTTGGCTGTCAGCCACACTTAATTATTCTGCCACAAACGTAATTTACTTTACCTGTAATATCACCACGGCTCTAATCCTGCGTTTCTCTGGCAATCTTCAGTTTATGGTTACATAAATGGTTACATTTTTCGTTTCGAATAGTAGTGGAAGAGACATGGTTTTGTCTTGCTCCGCAGTTTTTTCGAAGTAATAATGGTACAAAGTTATTGTTTTTACTTGTGAGTTATACCAGTGTAAAGCTGAAGAAAAGGACTATCAAATGCAGTGTACTCAATCTAACAACTCCTCCTAGATCGTGAGTAATTAGCAATAGCATTTATAATTTTTGCATAACGCCTACGACCCCTGACCTACGACAACCCGCAATCGCCTCACTGCCACGCACACAGACGCACTTCTGACACGCACGTGCGGGAGTTTTGAGACGCAGGTGTCGCACAGGTGTCAGGTGGCTTGAAGCTTCGCATCGAAGACCAATTTTAATAAATATTAAAATAAATAATATCTTCATTTATCTTGCTTGCTGTGCCTATTGTGGTAATTATAAACAACATTATGATCTGCGCTGCATGTAACACTGAATTACTACCGGGTGAAGCTTTTCTTGAATGCGCGGTGGAAGATTGCATTAAAATATACCATTACCTATGTAATAACAGGCAGTTGACGCTTGAAGAAAGAGCTATATGGGTATGCCCTGAATGTTGTTGTGCTAGGAAAGGTGGTCGTAACTATGAGTTACCGATTCCTGTGAACACGCCCACCAGTCTTAAAAACATATCTTCTCGGAATAAAAGCCAGCCGATCCCGTTGTCTCCGGGAGAGTCATCCTTTACAATGGGTTTAGAAATGCAGCAGCTTCGAGAGCAAATAAATGTACTGACAGAACAGCTCACTGATGCTGTCACTACTATTGCACAGTATCATATAGCGCTTACAGATTGCACAAAAAAGATTGACGCTTGCAATGAAAAACTAACTAAATTAGAGCAAACTCCAAATTGCACTCGCTGTCTAGCCAGTTCATCCAGCATGCCTGTGCCTACCAAACCGGAGGCTGTGAATGCCAATAAACTGTATAGCACCATAACTAAACCGAAGCAAAATACACATAAAAACAAACAAAAGTTAATACTGCCGACTCCCACAGTCTCTGTGCAAGTAGAGAGTGATCGTTCAGATACATCTTTTCAACCCATTATTTCAACTCAGAATATCGAACCTGTTCAAGAAGCCGTAAAACTGAATGACCATGTGGCCATTTCAGAACCAACACTTAGTGATAATGATGCCAATGAAAAGTGGGTAGAGGTACGTAAACACAAATCTAAGCGATATAATTCTGTTCGGGGCACCGCGGGACCTGACATAACTCCACTAAAAGCCGTTGAGTATCGTAAGTACATTCACTTGTGGAACATGATATCAGGAGCTGCCGATATTCAATCGTACCTACAAAAGATGTGTCAAATGGGTAACTGCTCAGTGGAAGAGCTTAAACCAAGAGGTGACTATAAGTCATATAAGATCGGGGTCCCAGCGGAATTCTTTGAAACAGCTACAGCAGCTGACACATGGCCTACCAATGCTAGAGCTAAGGAATGGTTTTTTCGAAGATATCCACCCAAACCTCAACATGTGCGATCCGATTCCAGTGATCAACAGGAAACACAACCGGCTGATTAGCCTAACATATCAAAACGTTAGAGGTTTGAACACAAAGCTGAACTTTTTTAGACATTGTCTTTTGACCCACGATAGTGACGTCATTGCTGTAACAGAATCGTTTCTCACGAGTTCGGTACATGACTCGGAAGTTGCAAGTCTCGGCTGGAGTGTATTACGTCGGGATCGCGCCACCGGTGTCGGCGGCGGCGTACTACTTGCTGCGCGCCCAGGTGTTACAATGACGCGATGCTGTGAGCTAGAGACTCCAACTGGCGAGGACCTGTGGGCACGTTTCACAACAAGTTGTGCCACGTTTTATGTCTGTGTAGTATATATTCATCCCAGGGCTTCCGATGATATATACATGTGTTGGTTTCAAAAAGTCGAATCCATTGTGGACAGTTTAAAAAGTGCAGTGCTCATCGTTGGTGATTTAAACCTGAACCATAATCGCACATCGAAACATATTTTGAATTATTATTGTTATTTTCTAACTGTTTGTGGCCTGACTGAGATGAATGAGGTTTTGAACGCGCATGCAGGTAAGCTGGATGTGGTGTTGGTGTCAGATAACATCACAAGTGTGAACGTGGCGGAGATTGATGGAGGAGGTCTAGTCCCGCGTCGAGACGCCTATCATCCACCTTTGGAAATATGTTTCTCGCCCACTGACATTTTGTGTAAACTTAGTTCTGAAAAAGTAGATCCTAGTAACTTTAACGCACATATGGACTGGAACTTTTCCAAAGGCAATTTTGAATCCTTGTATAAACTTATTTCGGAAGCATCATGGCAAGAAGTGTTCCTAGCTCGCAATGTTGACACTGCTGTAGACAACTTGTACAAAATCATATACGATATATTCGATTTATGTATACCTAAAAAACACAGGCCCAAGAAGCCATCTAGGTGCTATCCAGTTTGGTTTACAGCTGAATTAATAAAGGACATTCAAAGTAAAGCTGAACTGCACCGGAAGTGGAAAGCTTCTCAGAATCGCGATTTTTACAATCGATTCTCTAGTCTTAGGTCTAGTATTAAAAATAGAGTAGCTATTGCATACAAAGAGTACATTACTCGCATTCAAATTAAACTAAAACGTGATCCCCGTGCCTTTTGGCAACATATAAATGCATTTAAAGTCAGAGGCGGCTTTGAACCTAGAATAAAGTTTAAAGGAGTGGAGCAGGTTGGCAGTGATACGGCTCAGGCTTTTTCCAAGTTTTTTGCAAGTGTTTTCTTGCCCGATATTCCTCTTCTTGATTCCGTAATTCATAGCAATAGTTGTCAGAACAATAATTCAAACATTGTGCATATTGATAAAATAAAACTGCAAGACGTAGATTCAGCTATTAATAAATTAAAACCACGATCTGCAGTAGGTCCAGACAACATACCCACATACAGCTTCAAAGGATGTAAAGAATACATTAACACTCCTATACTTCACATTTTTAATTTAGCGCTCACCACGGGTAGGTATCCACAGAGTTGGAAGGTTTCACGAGTTCAACCTATACCTAAAACTAAAGAAACTTCTCATGTAGAAAACTATCGGCCTATAGCCATTCTATCATCACTTCCCAAATTATTTGAAACAATTTTACATAAGTTAATTACATACCAGATCCAACCATTTCTTTGTGATTCTCAGCACGGCTTTAGGCCGAACCGCTCTGTCACAACAAACCTTTTAACGCTTGTGGACCTTATATCACAGCATTTGGATAAAGGTATACAGGTTGATGTTGTCTATTTTGACTTCCAAAAAGCCTTCGACCGTGTAGATAATGACGTGTTACTTGCTAAGCTTAGTAACATCGGTTTTTCACCAAAACTTCTAAAATTTTTTGCAAGTTATATGCGGGACCGTCGACAATTTGTTAGGCATGGTTGCTATGTTTCAGACCCTTATCACACCCGGTCAGGCGTTAGTCAAGGGTCCATATTAGGACCATTATTTTTCGGGATTATGGTAAACGACCTTGAGAAAGTTCTCAAACATTCAAAGTGCTTACTTTACGCTGATGATTTGAAGTTAATTTATGGTGTTGAGGAGATGGCTGATACTTTAAGTCTTCAGGAGGATATTAACTCAGTGTTCCATTGGAGCCTTGAAAATAAGCTCCTATTCAACACTGCTAAATGCAGCGTTATGTCCTATAGCCGAGCTAAAAACCCTCTGGATGGTCAATACTACCTAGGTGCAGAACCAATTGCTCGTGTGTATTCGGTAAAAGATCTTGGTGTTCTATTTGACCCGCGGCTGACCTTCCACGAACATATGCGAACCCTCGCCAATGATTCATACCGAAGTCTAGGTTACACCATTCGGAATATGAGGGAGTTCAATGACCCGCTCTCCATTAAGCTAGTTTATATGGCTTTGGTTAGAAGTAAATTAGAATCAGCATCCATCATTTGGAACCCCTATGAGAGTACTTACGCCTTGCTTCTTGAGAAGGTCCAAAAAACGTTTCTTAGGTTCTTATTCAAGAAAATGTTCAAGTATTATCCATTCCTGTATCCCACAAAATTTCTACTTGGTATGCTAAAATTTAACTCTCTCGAAGTTAGGCGTAATTACTTTCTACTCCTGTTCGCTTGTCGTATCCTACGAGGCGAGTCTGATTGTCCGGAACTTGTAGCCAAACTTGTGAGACTTTCTGTCCCTCCCGTGTCCAAATACCAACTGCGACCGCGATCTCACACATTGCTGGCCGTTCCTTCAGCACGTACAGTTTCACATTGCAACTCCCCCATGGTTCGCGTGCTTGCAATGCTCAATGCGTTACTGACATCGACACCAAAGTGTGACGTATTCGCTACGAGATGGGTAGAATTATGTCGTGAATGTTTGAAATTTTGTGAGATGATGAATGAAAGATGAGTATTTTTCTTTTATTTTGTGTAATATTGTTGTTTTTTTTTTGTGTTGTGTTTAGTTTTGTTTTTACCTGTATATACATATATATATTTTTTAAATTGTTTTACTAGTATTAAGTGTGTTTTTGTTATTTTGTATGTTTTTCAACCATAAAGGTTTTTTTTTTATATTTTTTAGATTTGTGTTTAGTTTTAGTTCTTTTTTTTTTTTTGAAATGTACAACAACTTAGGTTAGTTTACCTGTCATGTTGTACATGTATATTTAAATAAATAAATAAATAAATAAATAAATAAATAAACAATTATATTATCTATAAACTAATAGTGAGAGTCGAGAGTTATATGTGTGGTTTTATCTTTATAAAATTGTATACTCTGTCATGATCATCATCCTGCCCTTGTCCCGTGTTATTTGGGGTCGGCGCAACACGTTTTTTTCTTCCATTTGAACTTCATTTTCTTTCATATCACTCTTCATACAATCCATGCATCTTTATACTCTATTACTCTGTGATTAATAAAAATTATGAATAAAAGAGTTTCATATTATATTATTACACAATAGATAACAATGCCGACCAATTCCGTTAATCGAATTTTAAACCATTTTTTAATATTATTTTCAATGTAAGTAGTTAAGAATGTCATTAATGTTTGCATGCCAATCTAATGTACAAGGCACAGCGATCATTATTGTTACATCTTAAGGTATGCACCTGCTATCTATGCGAGTATTTTTTTTACTTTACTTTAGTATAAGGACTTTTTTTCATTTACTTTATCTTCTTCATATCTTACCCTTCAGGGAATACTGGCGTGATGTTATGGTATGATGTCATTCTATTTGCAAAGAAACATTATTCAGCTCCGGGGTTCCGGGCCAAAAAGAAGAAATCTGTTATGCAACCAATCATGGCTCAGAATAACGGTATTTACCTACTTATAAGTAAAGTAACTATTATAAAATTTTAATGTAAACACACTACAAGTGATAGTGTTGAGTTATTAGGTAATGGTATTCTTTTTTCACGTTTTTTTTATATTAAAACCAGACTGCTACCTTTAGGTCTATTCATACCTGTGTTTCAGGCGAAGCTGTGCTTACTACTATCTAACATTGTGTGGTTCATGCAATTTCATACTTTATGTCCTTCAACCTGTCAAGTAACTGAATTATTAAAATTCCAAGTACGGCAGTAGTTTGAATTGGCTTCATTCTGTGCACAATCGAATCACCATTATTGATTAATCTTTCATCCATATTGAGCAACTCGTTTACATATCACAATATCTGTTCCGTAATGTAGTCCAGTTCTCCATAATTGCATTAAATCAACTGTCGCATTCAATTCGTTTGAATTCACAATGTTACATGGTCCTTGTGTTATTTCACTTCTTTGTTAAGCACACCAAAGCCACCTCATTGACCTCATGCTACTCGTACTAAAGAAAATTCTTAAACCTGTATGCAACAATTTTAATAATGGACATTATCTAAAGTGGTGAAGGTATCCAATTCATTTTGTATTAATAATAATCCTTCAATCCATTATGCATGCGAAATTTGGTATGGATCTTTGTTACTCTTTCACCCAAAAACTACTGAATGGATTTTGATGTTTTTTTTTACAAGTATATAGCTTATAGATCAAAATAATACATAGCCTTAGATATATGAATATATTGAATAAATAGTCCAAAATATAACGATAAGTGCTCTTTTTTGGGGTTTAAATTACGGATTCGTGAAATAAAATCCAGGCGAATGAAGACACGGTTGTCTACGGGTACAGCTAATAAAAACGTCGTTAATAGAGGAGATTACTTTATTAATAGCTTTTTACTACAAGGACTAATTTATTGACAGTGATCAAAGGCCCAATAATAAATTAATTAAATAACTGGACTTTAAATTTTATTGATTGAATTTGTTTGTTGTAGTTAATTTCCCTCGATTGCCTTTTCATGATTCTAAGGTGACAATTTTTTTGAAGCTTACTATCATTGTGGGTTGCACATTACTAGTCGTCTTATTTACCCGTCAAAATAAGCTAAATATGCCTGCGTCTGGAGAAGGTTCACTTCATCACGTCAACAGTGCAATGGATGGTGATCAAACTCACGACCTCTCAATCGCCAGTCTGACGCCTTAGCCATTGGGTTATTGCCGCCTAAAATTAAAGATCATAAACTCAATTAAAAAAGTCATGAGAGGTAGGCGCCTTAACCTGCATCCCGACTTGCTTATTTTGCATCATTTAAAAATATTGCTATCCCAGCTAGTTTTTCAAAGCATACAGCGCAGTTTATCTAGGCCAATTTTAAAACGGTCCGTATCTAGAACGACCTTCTAGTCCCTGTTTACTGGGTAAAGAAATATAAGGCTCAGTTCCCCAGTACAAGGCCAGTGTAGGAAGAGGTACGTCGCCAGTCCTGCCCAGAATAAAACATCGCTGCATAGTTGTCGCTGATGGCCTCGATAATATCTAATAATAATAGCTATTTATGAAGCGGGTGTGAGGACGCAGTAGTTGTAGTGTGGGTAACTTTATTATTTCATAGCTCACTATAAACAGTCTGTGTCATAAAAATAAACCAGATAAGTGTATGTCGGACTCGTGTGCCAAGGATTCCGTACGAAATTATAGGTGTAAAATTATTTTCCGGCAAAAACCGAATATAAACAGCAATATCTTTTAATTGTGTTGACATTCGTTGTGCGTATGTATAGTAGAAACAGCAAAGGATTGGAATTCCCTGTTGGTGTTTCCCGATAGCTACAACTAAGGAGTCCTTAAGTCAAGAATGAATAGGTCAGTTCTAGACAAGCGTGCTTCATCGTCGACCACATCGTCGCTTATCATCAGGTAACAGTGGTTAAACGCGATATCAATGATAACAAAAAAGCTTAGAAGTTTGATTTTTGTGTTACTCCAAGGGATTGCAAACGTATTTGATATTAATTTCAACTTGCTGCCTTTACGCGTTCCTGACAAAACAGTCTTGACAAACGGACAGTCAGCGGACGAACAGCGTATGATCCTAAAATGGTACCGTTTTTTCCTTAAAAACATAACTCACGCCTGTCTTCCCGAATGTATTAGGCAGAGGTGGGCTTATGATACACACGCATATAACTGGCACATTGTATACCTACTGCCACTAACCCGCCATGAATAACTTGGGGTGAACTGGGAAAATCCAGACGTAAAAAAACCATTAACACTTTTATCGGCACGGAAATGCAACTTGCACAGAGGCCAGCACGTCAAGCTACCCCAATGTGTCAAATTTCTTTGATAGTTTTTCAACTTTATTGCAAATAGAATAAGGTTCATGTTCAAACGGAAAAAAATGTCAGTTTGGGGTAGTTGATGTGCTTAGTCTGTACATAGTCAGGGTTGAGCAACTTCGATAAAAAAAGATATTTCTTGAAACTTGGTTGAAACGATATCGATGTAGTAGGTACCTATTCTAAAAGTTTATGTTTTCTTTGCATAGTACCTTGATACTGTTACGCTTACCCTCACTAATAATTTTAGAATGAAGTTGGCAAGCTTGAAATTCCCCACAGTGGCAACGGTAAACCGACGTCTTTCTCGACATAATTTTCTTCAGCTTATATTAAGAGTATTTCAAATAAAACCAGGTTTTACCCGTCTTCCCCTTTAAAATTACAGTAATTTTCACGGATTTAATGAAAATTACTACGTGCCAACTGGGTGCCTCGAATTGCCGGTTCAACAAACTCAATTCCGTGAAACTTACTTTGATTAATTTGATAAGCTTGTTTACTTTTTTTGCCTTTGTAATAAAATATGGTGAGTAGCTGCTTGGAATCTTTTTCATAATGAAACGAGTTAAAGTAACTAATTGCGGTAATCATTATCCCTTGATCTATGTATACCTTGACATATTAATAGATAACTGTTTCGCGTGCTCAACCCTAGGTTTCATTCATCATATTTCGATCGTCATCAACAAACCAACATAAAGAACGTGTAAAAAAGATGTTTTAATTGTGTAACAGGCAATACCAACCGGTATTGCCTGTTCATAAATAAGTATACTATGCGTTTCAAATGAGGATAGGAACGTCAATGACCTCTACCTGTCAGATGTCACTTGAAAAGTACGGTCCACAAGACTAATACATTTAAGACGTTTTTTTCATTTTAAACAACTGCGACTCGGTAAAACAAAACACTAAAAATAATTGATTAAGCAAATAAGGTTTCGTTACACACTGTACTTTTCAAGTGACATCTGACAGTTAGAGGTCATTGACGTTCCTATTCTCATTTGAAACCCATAGTACTCTGTTCGTCGGAAAGCATATTATGCCGTTGGTTCCTGTTGTCATTATTTTGTAGATCTTAGATAGTAGTTACATTGTACCTATATACAGACATTTTCCCAATTGAATATGAATCTTATTCTGTTTGACATAAAGTTGAAGAACGATCAAAGAAATTTGACACATTGGGGTAACTTGATGTGCTGGCGTCTGTACTTAGTAAGAACCCCAAACCCCGTCTGTGTTACTAGATTGTGGAGGTCTGAGAGGCAGTAGCTCCATGTAAGACACTGGTATTCAACTGCATATACGGTTAGACTGGAAGCTGTTTGGAGGTCTGAGGAACAGGGTGTAAAGATCCTCATCCACCATTGAAAAGGGAGGATCCTCCGACCAGACGGGTGTTGTGTCTGGTGGGCTAACTACTGCCCGACGGTTGTAGTCGGGAACTTGTACCTATACGTTCAAAAAACTCTGATACCGCGATGTAGGATATCGGTCTTTAGTTCGTATGTGGCGAGATAGATGTCGCTACAGCTGACCCCAACATAGTTGGGTAAATTTATAGACAGAAGGTGAAGTATATAAATACTAGCTGTTCCGAAAAACTTCGTTCCGCCTTAGAATCATTTTTTTTTTTGTATTATTTCGTTTTTATTCAGCATAAGTTCAGCAGAGGTCCACGCTCGAGGTTTGCCAATGAGCTATGGAACGGAATTTTCTGGGTATCAATCTTGAAGACCGGTTTAGGAATACAACGATCCGTTCCATCACTAAAATTACTGATGTCACTAAAAAAAACTGGCGCGCTAAAATGGAATTGGGCTGGACACATCTGCCGCATGTCAGATGATCAGTGGGCCAAACACACGACCCATTGGCAAACGACTTCGCGGTAGGCCTAGGCGAAGATGGCGAGACGAGCTGGACTCCTTCGATAAGAACTGGTCCCGAAAAGCCTTTGTCAGGGAGAAGTGGAGGGAAAGTGGGAAGGCCTTTGCCCTGCATTAGAAAACATTGGCTAGTAATAATAAAAAAAAAAAAAATAAAAATTTAAGGAATGTCCCCAGTACTTGTAGCTATGTAGGTACTTATTTTAACGGTACCCCGACGTTTACTTTTTTGCGGTGGGGGTTTTTTAAATTTTTAATTTAATTTTTATTTCACAATTTTTAAACGCATTAATTTTGTTTTACACGGTATACAGTTATGAGAATTTTTCAGTGCATTATTTGTAGAGTCAAATGCTGGTTAGAACGAATCCAAACACGACATATCTGCTATTATTTTGTCAAGAGTCTACCTACTGGTGTGCTGGATAGCCTTGCTTCAGCATCAGCTCATCCTGTTGCCATCAGGGCATTGTGTTCAGAATCAAATGCTGGTTAAAATTAATCCAAACACGACGTATCTGCTATTATTTTGTCAAGAGTCTACTTACTGGTGTGCTGGATAGCCTGGCTGCAGCATCAGCTCATCCTGTTTCCATCAGTGCATTGTGTGCAGAATCAAATGCTGGTTAAAATGAATCCAAACATGACATATCTGCTGTTATTTTCCCAAGAAAGTATTAGTCTGCTACATATCCTGGCTCCATCAGACCAAATACACCATAATGTTGCTTAGTAATATTACACATATGAGTGTTTGAAATTTTAAGACACACATATGTTTTTAACCCCCGACGCAAAAAGAGGGGTGTTATAAGTTTCACCGCTATGTGTGTGTGTCTGTCTGTCTGTCTGTCTGTCTGTCTGTCTGTCTGTCTGTCTGTCTGTGGCACCGTAGGGCCCAAACGGGTGAACCGATTTAGATGCGGTTTTTTTTATTTGAAAGCAGGGTTTCTTGCGATGGTTCTTAGACATAATTTATCAAAATCGGTTCAGCCGTTTCAAGGTTATCAGCTCTTTTGTGTTAGCTACCGTTGCTATTTTAGACGTCTATGGGTATTAACTTTACTTACAAACATATGTGGGTCTTAAAATTTCAAACACCCATGTGTGTAATATTAATAAGCAACATTATGATGTATTTGGTCTGATGCAGCCAGGATATCTAGCAGACTAATGCACTCTTGGAAAAATAACAGCAGATATGTCGTGTTTGGATTCATTTTAACCTGCATTTGATTCTGCACACAATGCACTGATGGCAACTGGATGAGCTGATGCTGCAGCCAGGCTATCCAGCACACCAGTAGGTAGACTCTTGACAAAATAATAGCAGATATGTCGTGTTTGGATTCATTTCAACCAGCATTTGATTCTAAACACAATGCCTTGATGGCAACAGGTTGAGCTGATGCTGCAGCCAGGCTATCCAGCACACCAGTAAGTAGACACTTGACAAAATAATAGCAGATATGTCGTTTTTGGATTCATTTCAACCAGCATTTGATTCTAAACACAATGCACTGATGGCACCAGGATGAGCTGATGCTGCAACCAGGCTATACAGCACACCAGTAGGTAGACCCTTGACAAAATAATAGCAGATATGTCGTGTTTGGATTCGTTTTAACCAGCCTTTGACTCTACATACAATGCACTGAAAAATTCTCATAACTATAAACTCTATAAAACAAAATGAATGCGTTTAAAAAATATAAAATAAAAATTAAATTAAAAATTTAAAAAAACCCCCATCGCAAAAAAGTAAAACATTTAAAAAGTTAAAAATAACACTTTAGCCATGAAATTTTACGTAACGTCGGGGTACCGTTAAAATAAGTACCTACATACCTACAAGTAGGTACTAGGAACATTCCTTACTTAAGCGGTACCCCGACGTGAAGTAAAATTTCATGGCTAAAGTGTTATTTTTAACTTTTTAAATGTTTTACTTTTTTGCGATGGGGGTTTTTTTAAATTTTTAATTTAATTTTTAATAATTAAAGTTAATACCCATAGACGTCTAAAATAGCAACGGTAGTTAACACAAAAGAGCTGATAACCTTGAAACGACTAATCCGATTTTGATGAATTATGTCTAAGAACCATCGCAAGAAACCTTGCTTTCAAATAAAAAAAACCGCATCTAAATCGGTTCACCCGTTTGGGCGCTACGGTGCCACAGACAGACAGACAGACAGACAGACAGACAGACACACACACATAGCGGTGAAATTTATAACACCCCTCTTTTTGCGTCGGGGGTTAAAAATAGATTAAAAAAATAGTTTACGTCCATTTCTTAGATCTACGTATACACACAAAATTTCATGAGATTCGGGCAAGCTGTTTCGGGGGAGTTTTATTACGAACACTGTGACACCGGACACAAGAATTTTATATATTAAAAGATTCTAATGCTTTTCAAACGATGTTAAAAGTCTTCTACAACAATAAACAGGGGATTACTTTTCAAAACAAATATGGTTACGTTAATGGCGGTTCGTGTACAATGTGCAGTGAAATAAAGTCAGGCGCCCGCCATTCCCTAAAACGCCGTTTAAGTACTCATTTTTATTGAACAAATGTTTTACAGGTGACGTTTACATTTCCGTATGATTCTCTCATAAAAGGTGCGTGCCGTTCCATTAGCGTAATCAATCTAGGTAGGGGAAAATCCTGTCGAGCGTGACTTTTGCTCGGTTGTAAAGTAATCTTTTTAAACCACGTAACGTTTGTCATTTATAAGGGGTGAAGAATGGAGAGCTGCATTTCAAAAGGAATTCTTTATTATTCATCACACTTTAGCCATGGATCGGAAGAACTGGAAGTCAAGAGCCTTTGCACAGGGGTAGGATGATGTATGATTACGCAGTAACAGAAACACCATACTGGCTAGGTAGTCAGTTAGGAAATGCCGACTTCAACTAGTTTTAAAGGAAAAAATGACGTGTAAAAGTGATTTCCCTAACCTACTTGCATAATAAATAATTACATTTCATTTAATTTTATTTGGCTCTTCTTATAAAATTCGTGTAGTTAGTAACTAGCCTGGTGTCAGAGTTTTTATGTCGCCAATATGCCTCTGACTTGGCTAAACATGGTTTGCTCGCGATGTTTTCCTTCACAGTTCTTGAAGCCGGTGATTATACTTATTACAATACGCTTGAATCTGAAAAGTCAAAGGTGAGTAAGGTCACCCGGGGCGAAAGCAACTAACAAAACTTTTTTTGAATCTTTGCTTCCCTCCACCATGAGCTACTTAAATAATAGGGATATTCTAATAAATGTACTTCATTGCACAGCTTTCGATAAACAGTTTCGATATAAATTAAGTTAAAAATAAACTACGGTTTTTCATTAATTTGCATTATTGTTGAATAAGATCAGCAAAAGTTACATTCACCTACTTTGGGGTAAATGCGACTATTCGTTATAACTCTGTTGTAATTTGTTTTTAAATGTTGTTGTCAAGAGAACATGTAGATGCACACAGAATTACCTGTAAAAGCTATATATAGTAGCTGAGATACAGTTCAGTTTCAAGCAAATTTACTTTTCTTTTTTTATGGGGTGAATGCGACTGTCTTCCATACTGACTAGTGTTGAGACGTTTTACCTACAACTTATCGATATATATTTGTGAAAACATTCGATAATTAGCAATGATGGAAGGTTTAAATAATTATAGGTTTCTCGGTGCAAAAACGAAAAATCGATCTGAGTGTTCATATAATAATAATAATATTATATATAATAGTAATATTGTTGAACGAGGAATATTAAACCGTTCCGCAGCAGCATAACTGGTCAATTGTTTTTCTTTTATTAATCGTACAGCTTCAAGAAGTATTTCTGAGCGATAAGTTTTCTCCTTTTTTCTTTAATAGTTTCGGACCATCTGACAACAAAAATTGGATTTTGTATTAAATTGGTACATTTTTTATTTAAGCTACCTATCTATATAATTTTGTTAAAACTACGCAAAAACTAAAACAATACGCGAAATTCACTTATCGAAATATCGACACGGAACGTCACTAGTAATTTGCAGTTTTCATACAAAAAGCATGGGGCGATTGTAACTGCAAAAATAGTTGCAATAACCCACGTGCATGAAAAGTTGAGGTTAATGTAACTATATCAATAAAATGTTAATTATAACACCTAGAGCTTAACCAAATATACCAAAAACACTTACGTTTTATCTTATTTTTAGGATGCACTTCTATTTTTCCTTGCAACGACTTAAAACATTTTTAATGTCACAAAATAAAACACAGGACGCGGCAACACGTTGCTCCAAAATGATGACTGGCAGAAAATGATCTGTCAGTACTACAGTAGGTGAACTAGCAGTACCATCTGTACTTTATTTGAAAAAACTATGATACCGCTTTACTCCAATAGATAGAGCTATGTACAAAAATGATTAGATTAGGAGAAAATTGAATTAGTTGCTTTAGCCTCATAGTTGCTTTCGCCCCGGGTGACCTTATTAGGTTCGAACTCGACATCTATGACTTGGTAGGGCGCCGGTTACACCATTCGGCTATCTACCACACTGACTGAAGACGAACGATGGTGATGTCGGTGCCAACTTTGGTGTTAAGACTTTAAAGCGAAGTTAAAGTATAATTCAATACAATGAAATTAAGAGACCGTTTTTATTTGCACGCTACATGGTGCATTCGAAATAAAGAATAAACATTAATAATAATAATAATGGGAAATAGTCTTCTGTAAAGCCACAGTGGGCCTTTACAGCAAAACATATAAATTGACCGCAACCTAAATAAGGAATCGTCGAATTCGTTCATCGTAACCGTAACAGTCAAATAACTTCCACGAATCGCCAATAATTTCAATACTCTTTTCACCCAACAATGTAAACCATTTTCACTACTCATTGTGACTAATTATTTACGAGTCACGCTTCCATGACCTTTAGGGTTCAACTGTAGTAATATTAAAGCCTTCGTTAAAAGTTGGTTCAAGTGGTTAGCTACATTATTTAAGCATCGGGTTCCCCACACGGGTATTCGGTGAGCGAGCGGAGCGAACTCTTTGAATATTCAATGACGGACAGAGCTTGGGTATGCAAATTAATGCTTCTAACTGAGCACACTGGCACTGACCAATGTGACGGTATAACAGCTGATTCAATACCTACTTTTACATTGAACTTGTTGCATCTATCTACATAAATAAAAATCAATTTCCAAAAATATTGAGAACGCATCGCTTTTTCAGCTGCTGCTTCTATAAGGCTAGTTTTTTTTCGTTGTATTTGTGTTGGTTCCTTGCGTGATCAGATCAAAAATGACGATATTCGCTGGAGAACCAAGGTCGCCGACCTAGCCCGAAGAATCGCAAACCTTAAGTGGCAGTGGGCAGGGTACAGTGCTCACAGAACTTGGCAGATGGTCGTTGGGGCCGCTAAGTTCTGGAGTGGCGACCACGAGGAGGCCTTCCAACGCTTCGTCTTCCGGTAAAGATGCAGGACAGGAAGGCCTTCCACTAAGGTGGACCGAAGACTTGGTGAGGGTCGCGTGAACCCGATAGTTGGGACACGCACAGGACCGGTCGTTGTGGCTTTAGGTTTACAATTGGACCCGCTGGATTTCGGCCAATCTTCTGGCAACATCTGTCGGGTCCGCTAGTTTCAAATAAAACTGATTTTTTTAACGTTAAGGGAAAGTTTTCACTCATCTTTGTTTCTTCATCTACCTTTCAATTGAGGCAATTAGAGACACAATAGAAAGACACAAGCGGACACCGGTATCCTTCCGGGGTTTAACGAATTAATATAAAACATCTATACATATAATAAGACTGTAAAAAAACTGTGTCTGTACATTGAAGATATTTAAAAAATAATAATTGAGGGGGTTTAGAAACAGTAATAGAGCACGAATCCAAAAAAAAAATTCTGTCTGTTTGTCTGTTTGTCTGTTTGTCTGTTTGTCTGTTTGTCTGTTTGTCTGTTTGTCTGTTTGTCTGTTTGTTTGCACACGCTAATCTTTGGAACTACTGGACGGATTTGAATGTTTTTTTTTTTGTTGTATAGATATTAAGTCTGGTCAACACATAGGCTATAATTTATCTTGGAAACTGGAACACCTGATGCAGAACCGCAACAGACCAGCTAAACTATAGGCGATACAAAAATGGTCCCATAGCAAAAATTGTTCCACGTGATGAGCATTTTCTGCTGAGAGAATAAATTTGAAGATCCGGAACACCTGATGCAGAACCGCAACAGACCAGCTAAACTATAGGCGATACAAAAATGGCCCCATAGCAAAAATTGTTCCACGTGATGAGCATTTTCTGCTGAGAGAATAAATTTGAAGATCCGGAACACCTGATGCAGAACCGCAACAGACCATCTAAACTATAGGAGATACAAAAATGGTACCATAGCAAAAATTGTTCCACGTTATGAGCATTTTCTGCTGAGACAATAAATTTGAAGATCCGGAACACCTGATGTGGAACTTCAAGAGCCCAGCTACACTATAACATTTATTGGAATGACGTCTTAGCAAGAGTTGTTCAGCCTTATGAGCACTCGCTGTTGACGTATAAAAATCGAAGATCTGGAACACCTGTTGTGGAACTCCAAGAGCACGCCTGCATTCTCAGCGTATTTACGCATCTACATCCAGGTCTCTAGAGACCAGTGAAGAATATGTGCGCGACTGACCTCTGATCGTGAACATCATGCACTGTCTCGCGAGTTGGAGACGTTCACGGAAAAAGCATAACGCTTGAGTTTGCAGCGTATATACGCATCGACTCTAGAGATAAGTGGGGGAAGGAGATGCGCGACTGACCGCTGATCGTGAACGTCACGCAACATATTATAGGCTATAATTTATTTTGGAAAATGGAACCTAAAGTAAAAGAGATATAAAAATGGTGCCATTGCAAAAACTATTCCACGTGAAGAGTGTTTTCTGCTGTGAGACTAAATTTGAAGATCTGGAGCACCTGTAGTGGCACTCCAAAGCCCAGCGACAATATAACATATACATAATAGAAATGGCGTCTTAGCAAAAGTTGTTAAGTCTGATGGCATTTCCTGTTGACCAACAAAAATAAAAAAATTGGAACATCTTGAATCGTCTCGCGCATCCCATTGTTTTCCCGTCCCCGGGCTTATAGAATTCGACATCAGATGTTTCAGATCTTCGATTTTGACGACCCCGTAGTCGCTGGCATAAGCAAAAGGATCCGCGTACGAAGTCGCGGGCAGAAGCTAGTATTTGAATAAACATGTAAGTACATGAAATAAGTATAAGTATGAAAACCACAGAAACTAAACAACGAGCTCCACCTACAATGTAATATAAATCTCAAGACTTCCTTTCTGAGCTCACAAACTGAATCTTAGATAGGTACATCAAATACTCAAAAGATGATTCCAGCCACTTCTAAAGCTGCCCTCATACATTGTTCATACTTCATAAACAAGTATTTTACGATCTAACGTAGGTACGGAGAAAAATCCCGTTATGTCCTCATACAATATGAATTATATTGTTATCGTCGCGTGTCCCTTGCGATGTGGTTGAAAACTCGTCACTTATTCAACTCTTCGACAGATTCTGTCATAACTTTTTCCGACCGTCGATCCTTTTTGACAAATTTCCGAAATTGAACTACTAATCATCGGCTTTCGCAAAAAGTTTCAATAGGTTTTTTATTAATGATGAAGCGTTGTTTCTAACGATCATAATCTGCCTAGCCTTTTCCCAACCATGTTGGGACAGCTTCCAGTTTAGCAGATGCAGCTAAATCCCAGTGTCTTTCATGAATGTTGAAGAGATGGCCTATCAGAGCTTTACAACCTAGTTAGTGGCGTTACTAGGTAACAGGATTCCCCATGGTTAAATTTGACTTTCGGATTTCTGACTACACGTAAGTTGAAGACTGTTAAAGTACAAATAACAGGTTGGAATAACAACTTGACGCTTTCCGTGGCTTGTACAAAGGGGCCCTGATATTTAAGGAATGGTTACCCATCCACGGATCGACCTAGGTAAGTGTAGCAAGACAATCGATCGACCAGTGCTGCTTTTATTATTTTGTATCTAACAATTATAAGACCATTTGGTGTATTTTCTTGCTCAGCGGCTTAGAAAACAAAAGGTGTATGAACTAATTGCTCAAAGTAACTAGACGTCATTGTAACACCCAATGCAGCTATTTAAGTTACTGTTTATTAGTTAATTATCGTTTACAATAAGAATATTCCGTCTACTTCGTTAGCAAAGGTTTGGATTCCTTCTATCCTACAATATCCTCTAAGTTAACTTGATATTTTCAAACAATCTCCAAGTATTACCGAGTAGTATTACTATTACCAACTAAACCAATACAACTTACCAATGTATAATCTTAACACTCGGAATCAGAACTTTTGGAACCTATAAAAATTATAGCTCTAATCTGATACGTTGTGACTCAACTTTCTATTGAAATTGTTAACGGAATGCAAAGTTTTCATAGCACGAATTCCTTCTATATGACAATAGTTATTTCACAAAACGATATCAATCTCTTTTATTTTCCATGACGTCATATCGTTGCATGCTTGATTTCAATCTGGTAGCTAGCAATAAATTGTCAGAACCACGTGATTTTTGCGATCATTTTCAGTCGACGTTTATGACAGATTTATACTGTGATTTACGGCTTGTATTTTAGTTCACTTGTTATCTTTTGTGGCTAACATGATTGTGATTACAGACATGGTGGAAAGGAACGATGTACCACCAGATGTAAGAGGAGCAATTCCCGTATTTTTAAGAACCTTTGACATATTTCTTAAAAGCTTATTGCTAAATAGTAACTGCCTCATTGGTCGATCGAAGTACGCTTGATGAGGTTGGCCCGTAGATTCACTACATACCAGGACTCCTCCGTGCGTCGGAAAGCACGTAAATAATAATAATAATAATTTTTATTGCAGGCGACGCAGGCCCAGAGATAAATACCTTAACCTAAAATACATATATTAATACATTATTTCTTAACTAACACCTCACTATCACGCACTAGCGCTGCTCTGTGGAACTTGTCCGCGGAAGCGACGGAACACCACGTCCTTAGGCCAGAAGTTTTCATCCATGACGACGAGCAGATAACAATTCGGAACGCGTACCACAAACGCCTTAAAGTTGACGTTGCGGCGCGACTCCAGCAACTGCACCCTCGGCATGTATCCAATCTTCTGGCGCACGAACTTCACGATGCCCTCCGCCTTAGTGGTGTAGTGTAAGCCGTTGATCCCGCTGTCATATTTTGTAGATCTTTTATAGACGTTACAGGTCAGAAGCCCGAAAGTTTGACAACCAGTTTAAACACGCGGTATCATGTTACCCAGTTACTGGGTTGTGGAGGTCAGTCAGGCAGTCGCTCCATGTAAAACACTGGTATTCTGCTGCATCCGGTTAAACTGGAAGCCGACCCCAACTTAGTGGGGAACAGGCCAGGCAGATGATGTTGACATATTTTTGTAATTTTTCATACAACATGGGGTATGGCTACTTGGATACAAAAATACAATTTGTTATACTTTTTTAAGATTATGTTAAGCTCCACTTCTTCCTTCGAAATTACCTACACTGTTTTGTGCCATCTCTTTCCGTATTTGTCCTACAAACGCGTCTAGATCGTCACGCCATCTATGTCACGGTCAAACAAGACGACGACGGCGATAACAATAGTGTTCGGAGCGGATTTGTTTTTTTTTATTTCATGTATCTAATGATGGTAAACTAGATTAGACCATTATTGAATAGGAGCTACTTAAAAGAATGGCCCTCCTAGGTTTTGTTACGGCTACCTTGCGGCGACTTCTATAGCGGAGGTCTTGGGTTAAATTTCTACCAAGACAAAGTTTTGTGTGATGAGGACAATCATTTGTTCGGTGTCTGGGTGTAATTTAATGTATGTTTAAAAATATGATTTATTGGAAAAATAACTTTAATCGATTCAGTTTAATTTGCGCTAACGCTTCTTTTATACCTACCTACCTATATGTCAATTTACTAGAGACTTAGGTGTACAGTACAGTTATTGTAAAATCAACTTCATTTGCACCTGTTTATAGTAATTGTAATTTAATTTCAAAATACATTTTATGTATGTTATTCAATTGAATAAGCATTGGATGCAGAATATTAGTGTCATTAGTGGTAGGGACTTTTTATACTTGTAAGTAATATGAGTCAAAGTTTGTTATTTTATGGATAATTTAATTAATTAAACTTTTATGAATAGGAGTCAAAATCTGTTGAACCGGACAGTAAATATTTATTTTTGCTAATCTTATTTCAAACGGAGGCTTTTGTACGCGGCTAACAGTCTAACTAAATATATTTTCTTATGATTAGAAATGCTTGTTCGGTCCAGTCATAAAAACTAGTAGGTAAGTGTGAGTTAGTGCGAGCAAGTGACATTCCGTACAGGAGGTCGGGACAGTGGGACTAAACAAGTTTATTGGGGTTCTCCGTCGCCGTGGAACCCTGAAAATTGAATCAACTTGTCTCTAGTAATGCAAACGGACAGCTGTCTACGAAAGAATACAATTGTGTTGTAGTAATGTGTTTCGTCTTTCGTATACTTTCGAGTAAGAGGGTAGTATTAAAAATATTTGTCTTAGTACCGCTCTGCCTCAGTTGAAATAACTTGTGGGTATAGGTAGTAGGTTTGTTAAGACACTTGATACACTTAGCTCCAACAGCTTAATGGCAATAGTAGCCGACAGGATATACAGTCCAATGATGTGGCATTGGATGACCACTCTTCGTGCGTCATTCCAATATTTAAAATAATTTTAGTGTATTTTTTATGTGTTTTCATGTATATATCTATGTTTTATGTATAAAATTGTAATGTGTGTGTGTTTTATGGACTTACGGTCTGAAATAAATTTTATTACTATTATTATTTCCTTTATTTCACTATCATACATATAAATTATATTTTTAAACTAGCTTCTGCCCGCGACTTCGTACGCGGATCCTGTTGCTTATGCCAGCGACAACGGGGTCGTCAAAATCGAAGATCTGAAACATCTGATGTCGAATTCTATAAGACCGGGGACGGGAAATCAATGGGATGCGCGAGACGATTCAAGATGTTCCAGATTTTTTATTTTTGTTGGTCAACAGGAAATGCCATCAGACTTAACAACTTTTGCTAAGACACCATTTCTATTATGTATATGTTATATTGTCTCTAGGCTTTGGAGTTCCCCTACAGGTGCTCCAGATCTTCAAATTTAGTCTCACAGCAGAAAACACTCTTCACGTGGAATAGTTTTTGCAATGGCACCATTTTTATATCTCTTTTACTTTAGGTGTTCCATTTTCCAAAATAAATTATAGCCTATAATATGTTGCGTGACGTTCACGATCAGCGGTCAGTCGCGCATCTCCTTCCCCCACTTATCTCTAGAGTCGATGCGTATATACGCTGAAAACTCAAGCGTCATGCTTTTTCCTCCAACTCGCGAGACAGTGCATGATGTTCACGATCAGCGGTCAGTCGCGCACATATTCTTCACTGGTCTCTAGAGACCTGGATGTAGATGCGTAAATACGCTAACAATGCAGGCGTGCTTCGCGATCCCAAGAAGTTTCCACGGAGCGAGTTGCAGCCTCATGTTCTCGATCAGCATCAAGTCTCTCCTAACGCTCTTCGGTAGATTGTTGGGATCTTATGGTCTTTAATCATTTAGCACCTTTGGAACATTGTGAAAAATTTGACCTCTTTCTAGGCATGGTTATAGTTTTATTGTGATGATACCTGATCAATTAAAATCTAAGTGGCTGCTCCCCTGCGTTACCGGGTAAGCTACTGTGTAACGAAGATAAATGGAAAAGGAAATTAAACACTCAAATAACATAAGCCCGAAGGCATACGATAAAAAAATGGGAGTTTTAGCCAGTAGAGTCTAATTTTCAACGATATACCATCGTCATCGAAAATCAGTCCTGAACTGTTCCCGCCTTCACCGCGTAGTACCTCCTACTTATGTTATTTTATAATTATGCAATGAAATTAGTGATAGTTTTAATTTCTATATCAAATGTTTCTGATCTTCGATTTTTATAAGTCAACGGGAAATGCCTATCAGACCGAACAACTTTTGCTAAGACGTCATTCCTATTTGAGTTATGGTGTAGCTGGGCTCTTGGAGTTCCACAACAGGTGTTCCAGATCTTCGATTTTTATACGTCAACAGCGAGTGCTCATAAGGCTGAACAACTCTTGCTAAGACGTCATTCCAATATATGTTATAGTGTAGCTGGGCTCTTGAAGTTCCACATCAGGTGTTCCGGATCTTCAAATTTATTCTCTCAGCAGAAAATGCTCATAACGTGGAACAATTTTTGCTACGGTACCATTTTTGTATCTCCTATAGTTTAGATGGTCTGTTGCGGTTCTGCATCGGGTGTTCCGGATCTTCAAATTTATTCTCTCAGCACAAAATGCTCATCACGTGGAACAATTTTTGCTATGGGGCCATTTTTCTATCGCCTATAGTTTAGCTGGTCTGTTGCAGTTCTGCATCGGGTGTTCCGGATCTTCAAATTTATTCTCTCAGCAGAAAATGCTCATCACGTGGAACAATTTTTGCTATGGGGCCATTTTTGTATCGCCTATAGTTTAGCTGGTCTGTTGCAGTTCTGCATCGGGTGTTCCGGATCTTCAAATTTATTCTCTCAGCAGAAAATGCTCATCACGTGGAACAATTTTTGCTATGGGACCATTTTTGTATCGCCTATAGTTTAGCTGGTCTGTTGCGGTTCTGCATCAGGTGTTCCAGTTTCCAAGATAAATTATAGCCTATGTGTTGACCAGACTTAATACCTATACAACATAAAAAAAATCATTCAAATCCGTCCAGTAGTTCCGAAGATTAGCTTGTGCAAACAAACAGACAAACAGACAAACAGACAAACAGACAGACTTTTTTTTTGGATTCGTGCTCTATTACTGTTTCTAAACCCCCCTCAATTATTATTTTTTAAATATATTCAATGTACAGACACAGTTTTTTTACAGTCTTATTATATGTATAGATATTTAAATACAAAAATAAAAAACATTTAAAAATATAAAAAATAGTAGTCCACCGGGAACAGGGTCCAAGCTACCGGTGGTCAGGGTTACTGAGAGAGGAAACGCCTAACAATGCGCGCCGTGTCCAGGAGTACTGCCTTCTGGATCAAGCCCTTGATCCAGCCGCCTAACGAGAGCCTCTTAAGGTGTTGGTCGAGGCTCTTGGCTGTTATGCCATTGGCCGAAATTTATTATTACTATATTCAAAGAGATTTAAAACACCTACCTATTATGGACAAGCGATAAAATGTCACAGAAAAACTGGGATCCCACGTCTTAGCAACGCCATCTAGCATAATATAGCAACATTGAAGCGTACTAAACTAGACTAATCGTCTTGTACCTACCCACTGGTATCGATAATTTTCATCGTTTCGTCATTGACTATAGTAATCTTTAAGTACCTAACATAGTTAAATCAATTGTGGATATCTTGACATATTTTAAGAGATAATAAAAATAATTGAGAGGTCGTTAGCGTTATATGGTACTTACTTGGGTTCCGTGATTTTAATTATTTCGAGGTTCATAACTATCACCTTTGTTTTAGTGTACAAATTACTAACATAGTTTACACATATGCCATTAATATAATTAATGAAAGAGTCAAGTCCGAAGTAAAGATTATTTAATTTTTTAGAAGATTATTTTACGATATTGAAATTTAAGTCAGTCTTGTCCGTATTAGACGCTGAACGAAAATTTATTTATGATTTCCTATTAAAATGAAAATATATTTTATAGGTAAAGGCGAATTTTAAATACTCGATTGTGGCTCCATCTCTTGGGAAGTAAAAAAATAACCACGAAGAAGGCGTGTGGCGCAGTCGCTGAGCAATTGGCTGCTGCGCTGTGTGTCTCGGGATCGATTCCCGCACGAAAGAAAACTATTTGTATCGCCCACAGGTAGTGTTCTGGGTATGACTATTTGTGTATGTAAGATTTCAATTTTTTGTAAACGCACCCACGACGCAGGAAAACCTCCAATAGGGCAACAATAAAAAAATATTACAAAACAAAATAAGTAAAACAATTTATTTAAGTATAAAATTCTACGAGAGAAAAGATGTTCCCAGTCTATATATTTATCGAAGTTTATGTGTTTGAAATTCCTAGTGTATACCTCCACACGAGAAATTAGATTTCTCAGTCCAATCCACGTATATTTATCAAAGTGTATGAGCGCAACTAGACTAATAACTTAACTCTTAGAACCCTAAACTCCACAAACAAATAAAAAAGACAAAATTCAAAAACAAAAAAAAAGCAGCTGCCACAAAATCACAACCCGTCAAACTTGTTTTTGAATTTCGAACAATGCGTCCTACATCGCGCAATTAAAGTTTTCTTGCTGTGTAGCATCGGTACAACATTTCGCACGTCGTCAGTAGGGAGTCCGTGTCTACTCAGTAAGACAGTGGTCTGGGGCAGGGCTGTTCAATACCGCCCCTAATGCGTATTGAGCCCAATGTGTAAACGGGCCTATAAGAGTAAAACTTTGAGTATTAGAATCAAGGCCCAACGGGGGTAATAATTGTGGTAATTCAAGCCATTATACTATGTAATTGATAAGGTCCTGTCTGACCGATATTAAAGTGTGTACTATTACTTAGAATGTCTCTGGACGTATGTACCCGGAGGAATCTGTTCCTCCACCCCACTGATGTAGACAATTTGACTTCTTATTTTATTACTAAAAAGAATAGTAATTATGTTTTGTTTATTATTTATTTATTTAGGTAATATTTAAAGCACACGAATTAACAGAGACAGACTTCTTTAACACCTTACAAAACAAAATAATATTTAAAGTCATATTAACATGGGGAAATAAATTATTAAAACTAACATCAAAAACTAAAAACAATTCGTGGGAAACGAACTTGCGATCTTTCATCCGCGGAGACGCTGCTCGTGGTTCGATTCACAGACTGTTTAAAATACTCGTACCTATAATATGAAAAACATTCAATACATACTGTAGACGGGACATCACAAACAAAAAAATCAGCTATTTCATACAAAAGTTCAATACCTACTCGACTGAAATGAACAGCTGATTTTTTTTCGTCATTTCTGAGTCGGTCCATAGTGAAAGTTGTTCATATTCATGGGTAGAACACCCAGTGAAAATTTGGCCGGTCATTGAAAAATAACCCTGTATAGGGTGACTGGTAATTATATTGTGACCGATACTTAAAGACGTGCTTGTATTCATGATTTCAATAAACTTTTCCAAAGATTTTTTTTTTATACACAATAATTTTTAACACAATAAAATAACAAAAACGCTGTTTGAAATTCCCACGCGCGCGCCTGTGATCGATCACAGTAGGCACAAATCAGCACGATCTATCAGCTGATAGTCTGACCTCGGAAAGGGCAAAATCTACTAGTAGTAGGTAGTAGCGTCACTCGCTCCCCCGCCTCTCCCACCACTCCCGTTGTGCAGTAGACGTAATTGAATTAATTAAAAGTTAATGAGTATAAAAAAATGTTTCTTTGGGAAAGTTATTCGTATTCATGAGTACAATCACGTGTTTAAGTATCGGTCACTAATTACCCAGTCACCCTGTATACACAATGATGATAGCCTATACAAAACTAGCTGTTTGACAGCCTAGTGATCATCATGAACTGTCAACGGAGAACGCCATGGCCCTGCAGGTAGGTAAGTACTAAGTTAATATTAAAATGTGCCAAATCGATATTAACAACATCAACTTAATATAAATTCTCTCGATCGTAAATATTGTTTCTGCTTCAGTTAATAGCAATTATTCTTTTTTCACCGAATTTCAGTAAACGACGAGTAAATACCTCTTTGGAGGCAAACGGTTGAATATTTTATTTGCGTTTTTCTTTTTCTCCGGCTAATGAACTCACGACTACATATCTAGCTATAAATTTCCAGTATAAACTGATCTCGCATTTTTGAACGATTTCCGTGCAATGGAGAGATCTGCTTAAACTGGAATGTAATAGCTTGTTATATACCCGTGTGTACTCTTCGTGCGGTACTAAAATAACACGGAATTATTTTATTGCGGGTAAGTGCTTACTTACGTCTAGATGTAGACTGATGCCCATTTACACTAACAATAAGAAATAATGTAAATTAATGTAAAAACTCTTTGGTCGGTGGGTCGTCTTTGGGGCGTTTCTTACTTCCAAAAAATAAGTAGGTAGGTTAATAAGTACACTTTGTAGCTTCGTACCTATAATATGTAGGTACTTTCTTAACGATATCTCTATCTATACATATTATATCTGATCTATACTAGACCATGTCCGTGTCAGTAGGTACTAAAAGTCACGTTCCGTCAAACACAGCACGCGGGTAAACACATTCGGCTCACGCACACAAAGATCCACCCACGATATTGCCCGTGTTTTGTACTAAACGCGGATTCTATGTGTTATTATTGACCACTACACTAACGAGACAGGTTTTTACGCCGAATCCATACTTAAATACACTCGACCAAAACGCCAGTTCTTGACTTCTGAACACAATCTAAGCCTTAATATCAATTAACGACGACCAACAGGATGAAACACAGCGTTCGCCAAAGAAAACAAAACCATCAGGTCTAATAATGATCTCATCACAAACTGTAATAAAACTTCTCCGCCGAGTGTAAGTATACCAAAGATTTGTATCGCTCGATTATCCTCATCATCGCACCAAAAGATGGTCACGTTTGTATTTTGTTTTGTTCGACACACACAATCACATAATGTTGTTAAGGGGGATGTGTTACGGTAGCCCGTGAATTTTAAAGTAAATAAATATTCCACAATTCTTACGCAACGCCATATGGTCTTCATCTTGATTACATTTTATAATAATCAAGATAAATTTTAAAATTATAATTGATACTGAAACTGCTCGCCGCGCCGCCGCGCCGCCGCCGCTTCGCTGCCATTGTGGTGTGACTCGGCCCTATACTAAAGTACTAGCTTCTGCCCGCGACTTGGTACGCGGATCCTGTTGCTTATGCCAGCGACAACAGGGTCGTCAAAATCGAAGATCTGAAACATCTGATGTCGAATTCTATAAGCCCGGGGACGGGAAATCAATGGGATGCGCGAGACGATTCAAGATGTTCCAGATTTTTTATTTTTGTTGGTCAACAGGAAATGCCATCAGACTTAACAACTTTTGCTAAGACGCCATTTCTATTATGTATATGTTATATTGTCTCTGGGCTTTGGAGTTCCCCTACAGGTTCTCCAGATCTTCAAATTTAGTCTCACAGCAGAAAACACTCTTCACGTGGAATAGTTTTAGCAATGGCACCATTTTCATATCTCCTATAATATGTTGCGTGACGTTCACGATCAGCGGTCAGTCGCGCATCTCCTTCCCCCACTTATCTCTAGAGTCGATGCGTATATACACTGAAAACTCAAGCGTCATGCTTTTTCCGTGAACGTCTCCAACTCGCGAGACAGTGCATGATGTTCACGATCAGCGGTCAGTCGCGCACATATTCTTCACTGGTCTCTAGAGACCTGGATGTAGATGCGTAAATACGCTGAGAATGCAGGCGTGCTTCGCGATCCCAAGAAGTTTCCACGAAGCAAGTTGCAGCCTCATGTTCTCGAACAGCATCAAGTCTCTCATAACGCTCTTCGGTAGATTGTTGGGATCTTATGGTCTTTAATCATTTAGCACCTTTGGAACATTGGAAAAAATTTGACCTCTTTCCAGGCATGGTTATAGTTTTATTGTGATGATACCTGATCAATTAAAATCTAAGTGGCTGCTCCCCTGCGTTACCGGGTAAGCTACCGTGTAACGAAGATAAATGGAAAAGGAAATTAAACACTCAAATAACATAAGCCCGAAGGCATACGTTAAAAAAAATGGGAGTTTTAGCCAGTAGAGTCTAATTTTCAACGATATACCATCGTCATCGAAAATCAGTCCTGAACTGTTCCCGCCTTCACCGCGTAGTACCTACTACTTATGTTATTTTATAATTATGCAATGAAATTAGTGATAGTTTTAATTTCTATATCAAATGTTTCTGATCTTCGATTTTCATAAGTCAACAGGAAATGCCTATCAGACCGAACAACTTTTGCTAAGACGTCATTCCTATTTGAGTTATGGTGTAGCTGGGCTCTTGAAGTTCCACATCAGGTGTTCCGGATCTTCAAATTTATTCTCTCAGCAGAAAATGCTCATAACGTGGAACAATTTTTGCTATGGTACCATTTTTGTATCTCCTATAGTTTAGATGGTCTGTTGCGGTTCTGCATCAGGTGTTCCGGATCTTCAAATTTATTCTCTCAGCAGAAAATGCTCATCACGTGGAACATTTTTTGCTATGGGACCATTTTTGTATCGCCTATAGTTTAGCTGGTCTGTTGCGGTTCTGCATCAGGTGTTCCAGTTTCCAAGATAAATTATAGCCTATGTGTTGACCAGACTTAATATCTATACAACAAAAAAAAAATCATTCAAATCCGTCCAGTAGTTCCGAAGATTAGCGTGTGCAAACAAACAGACAAACAGACAAACAGACAAACAGACAAACAGACAAACAGACAAACAGACAAACAGACAGACTTTTTTTTTGGATTCGTGCTCTATTACTGTTTCTAAACCCCCCTAAATTATTATTTTTTAAATATATTCAATGTACAGACACAGTTTTTTTACAGTCTTATTATATGTATAGAAGATTGTCGCAAATTGTGATTTGTTGAAGTACCCACAATCTAAAGTTCTTCTTTATTACTACTACCTTAGAATATGCGTTATTATACTAAGACTACTACTTACCTCCATAAAAGTTTTAAGTCTCAATGTGGAATTAGGTACTAAGAGTATAATTTTCTGTACAAACGAATAAATTTAAGTGCCGGTGTGTTAGTTATGTTATAATGATCGATACTTAACATAATAAAATTGAAATGTCTGTAAGTAATGTCAAAATATTACTATTTAACTAATGCGTATAGAAAAATCGCTAATCTTTAAAACGTGTAGACTAATTTTGATAGGACTTTTAAGAGATAAGAGATAAGAGATAAGAGATCATTTATTTGTTCAAAACATAAGTATACACACATGGCATGCAAGATGTTACATAAAATTATACTTAGCACAGTTATGTTTTGCCTTAACGGCGTACAAATATTTTTATTGACGGTTTTATTCATTATTCAATACAATTAAAATGTCAAATTAAAATTAAATGAATCAATAAAAAAACAATGATAATAGGTACTGAGAATAAAATTATGCTATAGAATAATGTCAAAACCTCGTTATATGTCAAGAATAATTTATAATCTATACTTTATGTCACATGACTCAGAGTAAGTTACTTTAATAAGTAACTCAGTCTTACTTTTATATCAGAAAAAAATAGTGATTCGGGATTTTTCAAATTTCACGCGGGCGAATTCGCGGATTAGGAATTTCTTTCTTTTTCTATCTTCTTCCTTTCTTGAACCAGAAGATTTGACTTGACCATCACGGAAAAGCCATTTTTGCACTGATTCGTACGGTGAGGTCATATCTAAATATAAAGGTAGGTAGTGGATGGTACAATCACATCATCGCTTGCCCGCTTTGTTTCGCCCAAGGGAATTATAACTCCGAAGTGGAGTTTCGCAGTTTCATTCGCCCGGGAAATGAGGTTGGTTAAACTATGAGCACAGATATGATGAGCCTGCCATAAATGTCTGAGCATAGTCGGTGAATAACAGAGTTAGTTAGCTGCCAGTATGACTCCGAAGTGGTTTGTTAATGTCAATGTATTAATAAACTACCACCTCAACTGCTTGGATTGTGTTTATAAGATTAGATGGATTGTAGGTGTGCGAATAGCACAGCTAGTTACCAATTACCTACTAAACCATTGCGTGTCTATTTTCTATTGGTTGAACAAGTTGTAAACTAATTTTACAGCTTTACATCAGTACGATAAAAATACTAAAATAAAAAAACAAAAAGCCAATTTTGAGGTTTTATGGCTAGCTATAATAATTATAGATCTTCTTATTTTTCTCTTCCACTTATCTTGTACAGACCTACTTCATTAAAATATCAATTGGTCTGTCGAATCCGGATTTGATAGGGAACAAAATGTTGGTATAGTAATGACCAGAGACCCTAGACAATGATACCAGTGACCCCCATGTTACTGAGAAATTCAGCGCAAAAACCCAATAATTAAACGGGAATAGATTTTGGTAACTCACTGTAAAACCTTTGTTCGAACCCTTTTAATCTCTGACACTATTGTAGCATCCAAGTTTTTGTCCGAAAACCACAAATCGACTACATAAGCTTGGAACTGAAAGCCGGTGAACTAAAAGTTCTCATTTCTCTGGTCGGTACTATCCGCTTTAACTTTTATTGACTAGAGTTTGTCGCGTTCGCGCTCCGTTGATAACTTAAATTAAAGTTTTTGAAGAAGGGAGGCATGATAATTTATAGTTATGCTACTCCATTTTAGATCCAAAATTTTTCAGCGTAATATTATCAGATGTTTTACATGATCAGTGTACCTAATAACTGCGTCAGCAGATGGTATTGCCGTAGCTGAATTTTGTGCTAAATAGACAATAAAGAAATGTATTGTCTATATTAGCCATCGACAAGCTAAAAAGAACAAGTCTACCGTAGTGTGTAGCAGGTACACTTAAAGCAACGGAATGTAAATCCTCTATTTTCATCAATGTTCGGTGTGCAACTGGACGCCCTGAACACCGAAAGAGTTGCACACCGAACTGACAATTTAAAAAAAATACCGATCGAATTGAGCTCTGCTTGCAAGTAGCAACAGTGACGTAATCATTCATCAAATCATCACAGGAAATCCTTAAAGCCTTATTCGTTTAGGAATAAAGGGACTAATCCTTTGCCAGAGACCACACACGACCGTACACAAAATACCCAACAACTCTTCAGAACGATTTATGTACACATAGTCACATACATAAATTATTATGTTTGTATTAACTTTGTAACGAAAGCTACAGTCGACTGTTTTGATTGGCTTACAAGGGGTAAGTTTGTAAAGCAGATTATATTAATGTTTCCTCAGTTTTAGGCTTGCTTACGGATCGTTTCAACAGATTTATGGATTGTAACTAAACTTAAATGCTGTATCAAATATAAATGTTCGACAACTCCGTTTATAAGTTTGTATTGAACATTTGACATGCTATAAAAGTTATTCTGTTTAGACAATGATATTCTGGTTTGAAATTTTAACTGGTCATAAATAAAGCACGGTGGGTAGGTACCAGGTACTTCAAATATTATAGCAATTTATTTCTACCAAGTTGGTGTAGTGGGTTGTGCAAGCGCAGCTGCGCTACTACACCAAGAACACACTACGGGTCGGACAATGTGTTATTGGTCATTCAGTTTGTTATCTGTATTGCGATTTACAATACCTACTGCAGACGTATTCTATAAAAATCATCCCCTAAAAATTTAGGTGAAGTGAAGGCGAATGGATCTGTCATTCCATTTTAATGCTAAGCTTCGACAGTTTACTTCACTCATGTTTTCTCGGAGTTACTATTCCTGAATCGACTGACTGGCTTCCCTAAGTCTCTCTTGAAGGAGGGTTAAGACCCATAACCCCATAAGTTATGGGGTCAACGGGGGTGGTCTGTATATGCAACGTACGGCGCAGTCAATCTTGATGAAAGTGGTGTTTAAACTGGCTGCAGCAGTTATTATCGGGTTGGGGAACCAGTCTTAAAGAAGCGTGTGGAAGCGCTTTATGAACTGCTAGACGATAGGCTGGTCTTTTATCCCTTATTAATAACTATTAACATATTAATTCTCCTCTTTGTTTGTTGGCAGGACAAGCACTACTTGTGTATAATGGCGTCGGACTCCCCTGACCAGAATCTGACGCAGTACTTCAGTCTGTGCAACGACTTCATACACGCCGCACGCCTCAGAGACGGCAATGTTCTTATACACTGGTGAGTAACCCTGGTATAAGGTATATGTACATAAATATATGTAGTATTTATAATGTAGGGTAGACGGGACATCAATCCCCTGCTGATAAATGTGAGGTCAGAACATGATTCAGGCCCGGCGTTGAATTTTTTTGTCGGCTTGGCATATTTTTGTTGATTTTTACTGCCAAACTGTAAAACAAAGGTATATTATCCTATGCTAATAAAGTTCATGTGAATATTTTACATTGTAATAAAAAAATCACATTGGATTAGACGAAGTAATGACTTCTTACAGTTTAAAGTAAAATAACCATCAGAAAAATGTAGAAATAAAAAAAATACACGGTCCAGAGTACTTAACAAAATCAAATCAAATCATTCAAGTCATTTAGGTATTCTTTTTGAACATCAAAATTAATATTGACAGTCCCCCAAAAAGCCCGGCCTTCGAACAGAACGGAACTCATGGCATCAGTTGGTAGGTATATGTGCAAGACAACTCCCCCGAAATGGCTTGACCGATCCTTATGAAACTTTGTGTGTATGTTCAGAAGGTCTGAGAATTGGACGTAAGCTATTATATTTCAAAGGCGGTTCGAAGTTTGCCGTAGCAGCTATAGTAAATACATATAAATCTTTTGTCGGATGTTTTGTCGACTGGATCTCATTCACCGCCTCGCGCCATAAAATAAGAATATGAATATTTTGCACCCCACCTATGTTATAAATTCTCACTATTCTGACGGTTCAGGGTCGACTGTGCCCTTCGACCTTCCCTTCTAGGTGGTAATGCACTGGGAAAAATGTATAAATACGAGACTATTTATATTGTAATAAAAAAAACAAAGTAGGTAGGTAGATAAATCGTTTGTGTATGTGAGTTTAAATGCTTGTAAACGCACACACGACAAAGGAGAAACTACCAGTGTGGGGCAAAGTATTTATTAAAAAAACAATTATAATGTATTGTGTGTGTGTCGCACAGTTAGTTATGGAAAGGGCTATGCTCGGAGTTTCTCAAGAAGGATAGAAATTGAAATGAATATTATCCGACAGAGAACCAATGTCATCGGCATAGTTTAATGGATTAGCAAGCTGAAGTGGCAGTGGGCCGGCCAATGATATTATAAGTAAAAAGTTGTACGTACATAGGTTAAAGCGCTCAGCAAGCGACACGTTTAAAGGTGGCTAACTTTGGTGGCACACATTTTCAAGCAGTCATGGAGATAAAAACAAAAAATATCAACAATAACAACAAACATCCGTTTAACAAACAGAATTAATAAATAAAACGTAAACACTCCACAAGACTAATTAATATAAGACGTTTTTTTATTCATTTTGAATAACTGCGACTCGGTAAAACAAAACAAAAAATCTAATTGATACGCGATTAAGGTTTCGTTGCTGGCCGTACTTTTCAAGCGACATTTCACAGATAGAGGTCATTGACGTTCCTATTCTTATTTGAAACGCATAATAAATGGGTTAATCCAGGGTTGACCCCCTAACTAACTCTATACTTACCAAATTTTACAAAAATCGTTGTAGCCGTTTAGAGGTGAAGAAGTAAGAAACACACACACTCACAAACTTTCGCCTTTCTTGCATGTACCCTTCATTATAGCCGCACTACCTTCCTACTTATATAACATAACAAAGAAAGTAGAAGCAAATTGATATGCCCAAATAAAAGCTGGCAGTCAATTAGTAGGTAATGGATATGGCCATAGCACTCACCACCTATGTTGGCCAGTTCAACCAAGTTTTCCACGAATTTTCATTCGCGTTAAAGGCCCGACTTGACCACAGACTATTTTATTATTTAGGCGATAACTTACTGACTGGCCTGTTGATCTAGTAGTTAGTGACCCTGACTCCTGTGCCGGAGATCGTGGGCTCGATTCCCACCCAGAACAAATGTTTGTGTGATGAGCACGATCCTTATTGTTCTGTGTCTGGGTGTAATTTATCTATAATATGTATGTTTTTAGAAATATATAAGTATGTTTATCGGCTGTTAAGTGCCCATAAGACAAGCTCTGCTTAGCTTGGGACTGTATGGCGTTGAGTAAAATTTGTGGAATATTATACGCTCTTTGTGAACATCGAACGAAAAGTCGCGAGCAAACTGCTAGTTTAAAATATTTCCCCAAAAATCATTCCTTACATAGTATTCGTCCTGTCCACTATAAGCTTGTCATATCATGAAGCTTTCTGGGTAAATATTCATGTCCGAAATATTGTAATAAATAATAGCATGTCTGAAGTTTCAAAACAGCCTCGTTTGTCCTTCAGGGATTGTAGTAAAACATTAACATAATAGTTGGGCGCGGCGCCATTATAAATCACGGACACATAGATATAATTTTATTATGTTCATCGCAGTTATTGTAACGCTGTTGTAGATATTGTAATTCATAATTTTCACTCGATTCTAAAAAAGTGTGATATTGTGGTAGGTACTTAGTGACAAGAATCTAAGTAGGTAAGTCCCTGTTTCAGATTATCCCCAAATTGACCACTATACGCGAAAAATCAGTTCTGATTAATGACCCTATAGAGCCATTTAATTCATTTCCTGTTCCGTCGTGTGAAAAGGTCGCGTAACTCTGACCTGCTGAGCGATCGAACGTAACCATTGATTCATTGCTAATCGTTTCGCCGCCGGTTCAGTTAATTACACTATGTACAACCAATGTTTCGTTGCTGGCTTCCATACAGTAACTAAATATAATATTTCATACAAATAATGAAGAAAAGATGAAGATGAGCTTTTTACTAAATGCATTTAGAAATATGAGGTAGGTAGTTATACTTAATTAAAAAGATTTTCTTTAAAAATAAGTTGTTTAGCCTAATCTTTAAAACGGCTGGATCGATTTAGCCGAGACTTTTTCGGTTAAGTATTGATATTTGTAAAAAATGCTTATAGCTTAATGCTTAGAAGTCCGCCCCTGTGCATAAATTAGTGTGCTAGAGGGGACCATAATATGGTCATATTGGGTTTTATTTTTTACACGGATCCCTATATTTTTTAATTTCACGCGGACAATATCTCGGATAAAGCCCCAGCATAAATACTTACTATTCATAATTATACATAAGTATACGTACAAAATGAGTATTAAATAATACCTACGAACTTTTTTGTACCCCGCTGTTTTGTAAGTCTTTTGAAACTCATTTTTACCAAGCCCATATGTAATATGTAGGTTCAATGTTCGACCAAACAGTTATTTAGGCCAAGACATGTGGCTAATTGGTGTCCTCAGTCAGAGGGCGTTAGGGTTAATTGCGGTTCAGCTTGGTTCAAGTAAAAACTGTCGAGTAGAAGAATTCTTTTATTTTCACTCTTTTCTACAAACTAAAATTAACACGCAGTTAAGGCTGATTAGTGGTCCTAGCACAATTGAGTCAAAGTAAGCTCAAAATATTAGAAATGCAACTATTGAAGTTTAAATTTTTAAAGCGAACATCATTATTGTCACTCCTAATATAATCTTAAAAATAAACAAATGTTTTAAACCAAACAAATCGCTGTCAAGTCAATTTGAAAATCGTAATCTTTGTAAAAAATAACTCTTGGAACAATACTTAATGTATATTTTAATGAAATTAAATGTTTTATTGTAGGTGACCTCCAAGTATAAAAAACAGTACTTCTGCCAAACTGTAAACCACAGTTTGTTGGCAGATGTAACTCCTATAATTACCTACAATTTTAGATTTGTACCTACTTATTTCAATTGCTACGCAAATTAAACACTAGGTAGTAATTTACAGCATCACAAAGGGTTTACAATGGCATGCTTTACCATGCAACTCTATTCATGAGATTTTGACACATGACACTAAAAATAAACTTCTTCATTTTATTAATAACTAGCAGACGTCACGCGGTTTCACCCGCGTAGTTCCCGTTCCCGTGGGAATACAGGGATAAAAAGTAGCCTATGTCACCCGGGTACAGCGGAGCTTCCCAACGGTGCAAGAATTTTTGAAATCTGTCCTGTAGTTTCGGAGCCTATTCAATGCAAACAAACAAACAATCAAACCTTTCCTCTTTATAATATTAGTATAGATGGACATTTTTGTGGTATAGCTACTCTCTACCATGACATTCAAAAAATATTCATACAGTGTCTTTAATATACCTACCTACTTAATTAATACAAGCGGAAATACAAATCGTCTAATGAATTGATTCCATTGTGGTCTTATTTGTACCGTCTTGATTTTAAACTCATCATAATTAAGAGTGTGATTAATTAATTGTACCTACGTAAATTCTAACTATTTGGGCCAAAACCTGCAACTAAATACCTTCTCTTGAATACCGCTTGATAAAATTGTGGTTTTCCTCTGGTCTAATTTTTTATGGAAGCTGTCCAATTAAGGCTCGGTAAAGCTGTGTTTTTATCCACCCTTAGTCTAGAAAATTCAAAAATGTCTTGAGAAAACAGCGTAGTCATAACAAAAGTGGAGCAAGGAAAGATTTTAATGACGCATCATTTGCCGCTGCTTTAGTTACAAGTACCTAGGGACTGGGGACCAGTGGTTCCTCGGCGAGAGACGGTTATTGACGAAACTGTGTATTCTTTATGTACAGACGCCAGCACATCAAGTTACCCCAATGTGTCAAATTTCTTTGATCGTTTTTCAACTTTATGGCAAACATAATAAGGTTTATTCAATTGGGAAAATTTGACACATTGGGGTAACTTGATGTGCTGGCGTCTGTACATTGATTTGACAACATTATTTTTGAACATTCTGAAGTATTGGGCACAGCTGTATCGTACCTATGGATCGGTAAGTATAGGTAGGTACTGTACCTACATGCATGAAACACTCACATTCCGCCAGTAAGGTTTAAGTAGTAAGTATATGGGGCAAGCTTATTCCACAGAAATTTCAGGTGGAAAGATCTAATAATACTGTACCTATTCCGTGAAAAAACCCAGATCCTCAAACTAAGTAGTAGCGTTTGCAACTATACTAGGACAAATTCCTTCGTTGCATAAAATCATAATGTAATTATACCAGCCCGTTCGGTATCGGCAGATTGGCGATATCAAACTTATATTTATCTTTAATTATTTAACCTGGAATCATAGTCCAGGTTTCCCCAAGATGGTATCCTCCTATCCAATGACGTCTAAAATTAACTTTGAAAACTAAGTACGAACGAATTAAAAAAGACACATTGGTAGGTACTTACCCGGATTTTAACCACAACGTTACGCATGAGTAATAGACACCTTAACCTCTGGAGCATCACAACATTTTGCCTTCGTTGATCTTGAATACTATTTTTGTGAGAGAGGTACCAAAAGTGATCTGATAAATGTGCTAGGAACCCTAAAAATGATCTTATTCCAGTCCTTCAGAACTGAGAATCTTGAATCTTATCTTTTTCGCCGGCGTCGATGTCTCCCCGGCCCACCTTTCTCGGTCAAGTGTCACTCGCATCGCTTGCAGTTTGAACTCGATTGAGGGCCGTTGACGACACCCCGCTATCTCAGCCAACGGCCGTCTTAGCTGGAACGTACACACGGCTTATTGGAAGGGAAGGATGGTTTGAGAATCAATCCCGTTGGATGCTTTGAGGTTTTTTTAAATCTAAATAGGTTTATGCTTAACGCTGTCTTTATTACTTCACACAAACAAATGTGACGGATCATATTTTTCCAATATTATTTAGACTAGCCTGTTGGTCTAGTAGTTGGTGACCCTGACTGCTATGCCGTAGGTCGTGGGTTCGATTCCCACCCAGGACAAATGTTTGTGTGATGAGCACAATCATTTGTTCTGTGTCTGGGTGTAATTATATCTCTAATATGTATGTATTTAGAAATATACATATAAGTACGTTTATCAGCTGTTTAGTACCCATAACACAAGCTCTGCTTAGCTTCGGACTAGATGGCGTTGTGTGAATGTTGTGGAATATTTATTTATTTATTATTTATTTATTTATTTAGGCGATCACTAGATTAGTCTCATTCACGACATACTTACTTACATACTTAATATAAATGTATTGAACACAGAACAGGCGATTTTTTCGCGATTGTATACAATCAATAGCCGGAATTAACTTCCGAAGAATGCAGGATTGCAGGTATTAGACGGCCTATCATTCACGGACATCGATTATCCAGTGCAGCTGTTATTTACCCACTAACCTTGATGCCAGATGTTATATTATATTATGTCTCATTATAATAAAATTATCTACAATTTATTCAATTGTTCCTATTCGCAATACTAGAAGACTTTTATAAGTTGTTAAAGAATAACGGATCAGTAGTGCGATTATGTTAAAGTCACCGCGCGAAAATGCAGGTGTAGTGAGGGTGTTTTAGCTGTCATTCCATACTAATGCTAGGCATTGACTGTTCACTTCACTCTAGTTTTCACGAGGTGACTTTTACTGAATCGACCAGCAGATTGAAGCCAACGATTACCACAATATCTTAAAGACATACCTCTACTTACCCTTTATTTCCCGTCATAAAAATAACTTAAACACCCTTAGATAAAGTTCAGATTACACTGCAGCTTTAAAAACAATAGAACATTTCTAATTGTACCTACTATTAGAAATGTTCTATTGTAAGTTCAGATTACACTGCAGCTTTAAAAACAATAACATTTCTACTACAGTACTAGGCATTATGAAACCAACTTAATTTACACTTTGATAAAGTTAATATTTAATTTAGTGAAAATAATTTTGGACGCAATAACTATATTGAGCTTACAAACTTCTAGAACCGTTTCCTGTCTATTGAACACCTTACCTACTTTACTCTTCTACTACTTCTTGTACTTAAATATCTTCTAACTTCCCTTATTTCTCCAGTCTAGCAGGAATGTCACGCAGCGTGACGGTGGCGGTGGCGTATATTATGTCTGTGACGCCGCTGACGTGGCGTGAGGCGTTGAAGGTGGTGCGCGCGGGCAGGGCCGTCGCAAACCCTAACCTGGGCTTCCAGAGGCAGCTGCAGGAATTTGAGACGTATAAATTGGTTGAGGTAAGGATGCTCTGAATCATTTATTCAAATTAGGCTTAGGATAAGCACTTTTTAAACGTCAAGAACTACATTATGCGAAAACGTCCCCTTCACTATTTTGTAGTGTTTTTGCTAAAAAGAAAAAGAGGCGCAATAAACTTCCCAACACCAGGCCTGTCATTGAGATCTACGTAAAGTAGGTTAAAAAGTAAAATAGTTGACTATAGAAAATGCGAAATACATTGTTTTGCTGACAGTAGTAAAACTGTACTTATCTACAAAAATTGGCACCCAATGTAGTAGAAGAATCGTTGTAGATTCAGGATAGCCATTTTAAGTACCATTTACAAATTAAGGCTTTTAAATGCAATGCGAATAATAAATAGAGATGTTATAAAATTTGTTTGGGTAATTCGCCATTTTTTGACGGCGGTCATCTTGGACTGATTTTCATTAAACATAGCGAACATTCCCGACTAATTCACATTTCAAACAAAGAAAAACAATATCAATATCGGTTTAAATTCCTCTGACACACACACACACACCCACACAGACACACACCCACACAGACACACACAAACACACACACAGACACACACAAACACACACACACACACACACATACACACACATACACGTCAAACTTATAACACCCCGTCGTTTGAGTGTCGGGGGCTAGAAACGAATTGTGCTACATTTCATAAACTACACTCCCTCACTTGAATTCGGTGAATAATCTCACCAAATGTCGTATTTACTTACATAATAGGAGTGAGTGAATACATTATCGTAAAGCGTGATTGCAATATACTTAGCACACGACCGTTTAAACACGCTATAAAGCGCTAATCTAGTCCAATCAAATCAATACCTATCACGAGAGATTTTAGTGAAATCGAAAGCTTTATCCTTGGCTACATCAACGTATGGATATGCTGTTTTTATTAATTTTCCACAAAAAATATTAAATGGAATGCTGTGTCCACGTAACAGTGCCTAAATGTTCATCCTCTATTCGCCCAAACATATTCGACCTGTTTAATAGCTTGAACTGAAAAATGTAACAAATAAATATACAGTCACTTTCGTGGTCAGAAAAGTGTGTGTTAAGCTTTGTGCCAGCTGCTTCCTATAAATCTATTCTTTTGTAAGTAAAAAAATAAAATTGTAGTTTGCAATGTCAAAATAACAGCTTTATACTGCGTATGAAATGACCTAAATGCGATAGTTTTCCTTAAAATACTTTTTTTAATTGTTGGTCTGTTTCTTTATGGTAATCTCCGAAACGCCGGACACGGACAATGTCAAAATTCAATGTGAGAGCTGATGTTGTAAGAAGCAACTTTCTTTCACAAACGCCATTAATGAAGAGTTGAAGTTGAAGATGTAACTTAGACTACTATTATTTCCGATTCCGCACAAAAATATGTATAGTTAAAGTTTCGCTTGGCAGACCATGTCGCGGGTAACAACAGCTGACATAAATAAACGACAACATACATTTCGGAACAGCGCATCTATACAATGACAACGTTGGGACGCAACACACACGGTGGGATTGCGGCCGCCTTGCGTGTCACGTTCGCGTGTCTGTCTTCCACCTTACCACTTTGGTAAGAATTCGGAAAATATTCCCGTTAAACTAACACATAAACAAATATTATACTTACTCACTTCATGTTTTCTATACAAATACAAAAGTTGTGTCATATGTAACAGTTGTTACTAAAAAATAATATTTTTTACATACAAAAAAATCCACCAAGAACCTTTATTTCTAGGGCTCATCTCCAAAACGGATTATGACGAGACTTTTACTGTCCTTTAACTGATGTGACAAGGAGTATCTTTATGCTACTTGTATTTAATTATTAAAATGCAAAATACACTAGGTATATACCCATTTTCCACACTGAGCAAGAAGAACCAGCTAGTTAAAAAAATACCTGTATTTTAGCTAGGTACCTAAAACTTAGGCTTTCTTGAATTTGGTATTTAGATTAATGACTAGAAACGGTGGTAAGTATTGTATTTAAGGAATCCAAACCACCGCGGTATTTCTTCGTAAAGTTAACCACCTACGGTTACCTTAATGAATCATTCGCGTGACCCAAGCAAATCGATAGTCAGCCTATTTATCGGAATTGGGTCTTATTAAAAATCACTTACGTGTTATTTTATTACAGAGGGTCGTTTATGCTGTTTCCAAATCACTTCATCATATGAAACCAATAAACTATTTATTTTCCTCCATTCCCAAAAACAAATAATGAAAGATGGTATAAATTTTATTTGTTTCCATAAAGTATTTCAGGAGCGCTTTTAAAAAGCACGCATTCGGCATTATAAGACTATTTGACTAGTTTCTATTTCACATTACAAAGTGGTGTATATGGACCGTAATTACAAATATTATTTATTTCCATTTATATTCAGTATTTCACAAAAAAAAAACATTACAAAATACACTAATCAAATTATTTTAGCTGCCAAAACGCTTCCTACAGCAATATGGCGTCAAATCAGTCGAGTGATGTCACATATTTATACATGTTAGGTACTCGTATCATCGGAGAGCAAGTCAATTCGAGCGACGATAGATGGCTGTTTTTAGACGTGTGACATAACAGTTAATCGAGCCAATCATAACCGTTTACGATCATGACGTTCCTGGTTCAAAACAAATCACCATCAACGATTGCATCACTGCTTACCATCAGGTGGGATTGCAGTCAAGTACTAGTTTATAATATTTAAAAAAAAAAAAAAATAAAAAAAAAAAATAGAGCTATTTTGTTGAAATATTCTTATGTGTGTTGTTTGGCTTTCAAAATCCATAATCTATACATATAATAAGACAGTAAAAAAACTGTGTCTGTACATTGAATATATTTAAAAAATAATGATTGCGGGGGGTTTAGAAACAGTAATAGAGCACGAATCCAAAAAAAAAAGTCTGTCTGTTTGTCTGTTTGTTTGTACACGCTAATCTTCGGAATTACTGGACGGATTTGAATGTTTTTTTTTTGTTTTATAGATATTAAGTCTGGGCAACACATAGGCTATAATTTATCTTGGAAACTGGAACACCTGATGCAGAACCGCAACAGACCAGCTAAACTATTGGAGATACAAAAATGATACCATAGCAAAAATTGTTCCACGTGATGAGCATTTTCTGCTGAGAGAATAAATTTGAAGATCCGGAACACCTGATGAGGAACTTCAAGAGCCCAGCTACACTATAATATATATAGGAATGACGTGTTAGCAAGAGTTGTTCAGCCTTATGAGCACTCGCTGTTGACGTATAAAAATGGAAGATCTGGAACACCTGTTGTGGAACTCCAAGAGCCCAGCTACACCATAACTCACATAGGAATGACGTCTTAGCAAAAGTTGTTCAGTCTGATAGGCATTTACTGTTGACTTATAAAAATCGAAGATCAGAAACATTTGATATAGAAATTAAAGCTATCACTAATTTCATTGCATAATTATAAAATAACTTAAGTACCTCCACGCGGTAAAGGCGGGAACAGTTCAAGACTGATTTTCGATGACGATGGTATATCATTGAAAATTAGACTCTGTACTGGCCAAAACTCCCATTTTTTTATGGTATAAATATGCCTTCGGGCTTATGTTATTTGAGTGTTTAATTTCGTTTTCCATTTATCTTCGTTACACGGTAGCCTACCCGGTAACGCAGGGGAGCAGTCACTTAGATTTTAATTGATCAGGTATCATCGCAATAAAACTATAACCATGCCTAGAAAGAGGTCAAATCTTTCCCAATGTTCCAAAGGTAATTGATGATTAAAGATCATAAGATCCCAACAATCTACCGAAGAGCGTTAGGAGAGACTTGATGCTGTTCGAGAACATGAGACTGCAACTCGCTCCGTGGAAACTTCTTGGGATCGCGAAGCACGACTGCAATCTCAGCGTATTTACGCATCTACATCAAGGTCTCTAGACACCAGTGAAGAATATGTGCGCGACTGACCGCTGATCGTAAACATCATGCACTGTCTCGCGAGTTGGAGACGTTCACGGAAAAAGCATGACGCTTGAGTTTTCAGCGTATATATACGCATCGACTCTAGAGATAAGTGGGGGAAGGAGATGCGCGACTGACCGCTGATCGTGAACGTCACGTATAGGGTATAATTTATTTTGGAAAATGGAACACCTAAAGTAAAAAGGATATAAAAATGGTGCCATTGTAAAAATTATTCCACGTGAAGCGTGATTACTGCTGTTAGACTAAATTTAAAGATCTGGAGCACCTGTAGTGGAACTCCAAAGCCCAGCGACAATATAACATATATTTGTAGAAATGGCGTCTTAGCAAAAGTTGTTAAGTCTGATGGCATTTCCTGTTGACCAACAAAAATAAAAAATCTGGAACGTCTTGAATCGTCTCGCGCATCTCATTGTTTTCCCGTCCCCGGGCTTTTAGAATTCGACATCAGACGTTTCAGATCTTCAATTTTGACGACCCCGTTGTCGCTGGCATAAGCAACAGGATCCGCGTACGAAGTCGCGGGCAGAAGCTAGTCTTTAATATGATTAAATAGCTTACTGTGTAACTTCTTAAGAAACTCAACACATTTTAACATGACTCTTAGGGGCAGCGTAAGCATAGACAATTAGACACTTACCACACACATCATCGAATTTTCATCATCATTCAAAATCATCAAGTGTTTACGTTTACGCCACTGATTTGACTGATTTTAGAATATAAATTAAATATTCATTAGTAGCTTGTATCCGACACCAGACACAAAAGTATCCACGTTTGCACCGCGCCTTAATCAGACTGAGTACTGATAACTACGAGGGCGTAGATTCGTAGAGAACATAGCCCTCTTACCACTGTTTACAAAACACAACAAATCAAAGGGTACGTTGAACTATAATGAGCAACAAAGTCATGGGAGAGGCAACAAAACATAACTCATAATAACCCATGATAGACACACCCATGCTTGTTCGATGGGTTCAAATTGGGTCACACAACGGTAGCACAAGGCCATTTACGGGTAAAATTACATTTAAGGCCAACTCATCATCATCTCCTAGCTTTATCCAATTATATTGGGGTCGGCTTTTGGCCTAACCGAATGCAGCCGCGACCAACAGCTTACCGTGCTTTTCGAGGCACGAAGGCTTTTGATCCGGAATCTATAACCGTAGCCACCCATCGGCAAATGCAGCTGATAAGATGTAGCCAGAAGTTGTCCTGTTACATATGACAGCAAAGTAACACGACAAAATTTTAATAGAATCTCTTTAATTTTGTCAACTTGAAATCAAACTCTATTACTTACTCATTAAGAACTTTTTTACTCAAGGAAAGAAGAAGGTTGAAGGAGCGTTACCCGTCCTTGGCGTTGGCTGACAGGGATATGACAGAATGCCGCGTCATGCTGGACTCCTATCAGACGATGCTGAACCAACGCACCATATGCGAGGGGAAGTGTTCCATGGGCCGACAATGTCCAACTGGTAATCACTATAAAGTTGTAAATAGATATATTGCTGCTTAAACTACTTACTGCCGCACTCAGAAATGTCACTTAATAACATAATCAACAATTAAAAAGTGAACGGTCATTATTAAAACGCTGTAAGTCAAATTAAGGTACTATGATTGAGATCTTTTTGACATTTGAACAGACTTTACGCAAAAAAATATAACCGACGTTTTATAAAATATTTTTTTTTTATAAAATATACTTTTCACCTCATTTAATGAGGTGTGAAGTAGATTTAGTTTTGGAAGTAAGTGACAAAAACAAATCTAAAACTACCCAAGCTACAAAATTCCGAAACTAGAGTTATTTTACACCTTTTAGTGAGTCCGTTGTATTTTTTTCTTTGTACAAAAGTTTTGTCTACATGTGCTAAGATAATGCATAAAAGAATGAATTATTATAGCATGTTCATAATAGTGGTAAGCATTTTGCCTCAGTACGGTTAGTACGGTAGTGCGGTTAAATTGTAGGTATTAAATAAATAAACAGTACGAAGATAAGTATTTACTTAATACAGTGGTTTAACATTAATTGACGTGGGTGCGGCAGTAAGATCACCCATTGCTTTTTCCTGAAGATTATACACCTTGCGACGCGATGTCAGTTTCAAATGAAATACTTTTACTGAATTTTTAAGACACGGCTTAACAAGCTCAACGTTGATTTATCAATGTCGCTGAAACGTTAATCTTCAGCGAAAAAAACGGTTGAAAATGACTCCTGTGACCTCTTAAAGTAGCAAAAGAAAACTATCGTAATTCTACCCACGTACTTTTACATAGTTCAATTTGATGTTGTAAGGGCTACGTACTTACTTTTAATTCAATCGCCAGACGGCCCTCTTTTACCGTCGCTAACACTTCCAGCATAATTCGATTTTGCTGTAGCAATCACATGTATTAATATCGATTGTATAAAGATCGTTTGAGTCGTAAAAAAGGTTAAAATAAGCCAATCTTTGATGTTTCCAAATAGGATTGAATGTTTGTTTGATGTTTATACTTATGAAGCACTGTAATTTCTTAGAATTCGAAGGACGATTTCAGAGAATGTTTTAACGTAAATGGTCGTCCTTTTGCTTGTTTGCGTTTCAGTAGAAACAACATATTTATTGACTTTTAGGTGACTTTGGCTGAGAATGATGTAACCTATCTATCAGCATGCAAATCCGACGTGAAAATTGCTTCTTATAAAATGCTGTAAAGCACCATTTTCGCTAGCAAAACAATGCTTTTAAAAACACTCTAAAGCCTGGTACTGACTACCGCCCGCTGTACCACAAGAGCACTGTTTATCAATGTCCGCACAATCACTACACTATAGAAGTATGTGTTGCCTTCTCTCACATCAGGGGTATGCAGAACAGGGTCCAAGCGACAGCCGCGATCGAGGAAGCCGTCAGTTGCCGCAGGGCCCGGGGAAAGCCCAGGGCTGAAGAGGTCCCCTTCTACTCTGTCCACTACGTCCAACGTCTCTGGGTATCGGCCTAGGTCTTCGCCGGCTGGACTTTATAGTTATACTGGAGGTTAGTCATCATTCTAAATAACCAATTCAAAAGATGGACATTCTGTCAAGGATATCGTCTAAAGTCGAGTACATTTCCCAGACATGCTACAAAAATACAGACAATGATAAGTCTTTCTGGAGCAGCACTTAATTGTCAACTAAAACTACTGAATATGGCGTAGCATGTACCGTAGACTTACTGCGAGAAATTTTTTATTTCGTACACAACGAAATCCCACCTGTCGGTCGATTCAGTTAGTTCAGTCTGCACTGATAAGCTATGTGTGTAATGTTTTAAGTATGTACTTGTGTCTATATAAAAATGTTTGTATGCCGAAAGGCAGAATGTACAAGGACTCTTGAACTTTGTGAACACCTTATTGTTATACTTACATTCAATACAAATAAAAACTTCTTATTCTTATTCTTAACCCATGAAAAATGGAGTGAAGTGTACTGTCAATGCTTAGCATTAATATGGAATGACAGCTCAATTCGACTTCACCTTCACGGGTGATTTCTACAGAGTATCACTGCTGCTCCGCCGAAGATCCTGAACCTCCTGATCTGATAATTGGTTATTTCGCAGCTCCGTCTCGCCCAACCCGTTCAGCGTCAGGTCTTAGCGTGACGCGCGTGACGGATCCGGTAGGTGGTGGGACGGCCATGGCGGTCGGTGGCACGGAGTACTCCAGGCGCCGCGCTGCGTCCGCGCCGGTGACACCGGCACTATCGCCCGCGTCTTCGCCGCCCGGCTCCCCGCATCGGGCACCGCATAGGTGAGCAGGTGTAGCAAAGCCTTATATTGGATGAGAGTCAGTAATAAAATTACCTCTTGTTCAAATGCACGGCCAATATGCACGGTCAGTCGTTATTATCTCCGTCATAATTCCTGTTCCATTTTTGTCATGCAATAACCATTAAATTAATTATTTCTTAGAACTGCAAATTTTTTTTGTTTGTAGTTCCAGATTATCTAAGGAATATGTGAATGTTGTGTAACTAAAACGAATCATGTTGTGCAATTCGCATTGAATTTTTCCTTGCTTTGTGCTGCATTTTTTATTTAGATTTTAATTCCGACTTTAATTGCAATTAGGTACAAGGGGATTTAAATAGCGTAAAGCGAGAATTCATGCATGCATACTGTATGAAAAATTTGAATAACTTTGAAAAACTTTTTAATACTTTGCTTTTCCGCACGTCATTCCCAATTCGATTACTAGGTACATAACAAGAGCCCATTCAACATTCACACAAAGGCTTTCTATGTAGGACTTCTACGAGTTCTGACTAAATTACCTTTCAGTTTTAACAGCACTTTTCAATTACCTACCCCGTTCCAACAAATGTACTGAACCATATAATTTTATTTTCGTTTGTTTGGCATGTTTTAATTTTCCCATTTCATATTACCATTAGGCCCGGCGTTGCTTGGGTGATACCCTCGGTGCAGTGGAACCCTGATTCGATGTGACGTCACCAGAGGCACACGTCTGAAGAGGTTTTAATCACTCTCGTCGCACCCCGCCTTGCTACAAGGTTATGCATTGTTTCTTTTGTTTGTCACGCTTATTTAGCAATCATCGCAGCTCGTTGTCTAGACGAGCACCGTGTTTACCTTTTTGATACGTTTTTTTATGTTATGTCAGGTTTGACGTTTTTCGACATGTAAGTATAAAGGCCTATTCAGACCTAAACGGTATTCGCTACCTTCTGCGGCGGAGAAAACCCAGTGGGTATGCGGTAATATGTATTACTGTTCAGACCTAAGCGGTATTCGCCACCGTCTGCGGCAGACGATAGCGAAATTGATACTAAATAATACATTAATACATACAATTTTGACTAGCCTGTTGGTCTAGTAGTTAGTGACCCTGACTGCTATACCGGAGGTCGTGGGTTCGATTCCCACCCAGGACAAATGTTTGTGTGATGAGCACGATCATTTGTTCTGTGTCTGGGTGTAATTTATCTATAATATTGTATGTATTTAGAAATATATAAGTATGTTTATCAGCTGTTTAGTACCCATAACACAAGCTCTCAAGCTTAACTTGGGACTAAATGGCGTTTAGTGAAAAGTTGTGGAATATTTATTTATTTAATTTATTTAAAATACCAGAGCGAAACCCGCGCGGTATGTACCTCTACCCACAGCGGCAGCGAATATCGCTCAGGTTTGAATAAGCCTTAAGGCGTGTTGAACTTTTGCAATTGATTGATCTGTGTAGAGTAAGATAGTGCCAGCTGGACACTGGACGCTTTTCACTCTCCTGCATGGCTATTCCGTATCTCCATTGACAGTTCATAGTAATGATCACTGGGCAAGGTGTTCAACTATTAACTGTCAAACAGCTAGTTTTGTATTGGCTATCATCAGTGTGTATCAAGGATGCCGCCATGCGCACTCACAGAGATTTGACGAAGCGCACCGTACCCCGTCTGATAATTACCGTAACTTGAAGTCCACTTTTTTTTATTTTTTTTTTTTTTTTTTGAAGTCCACTTAAAGTGCAATACCTACCATTTTTTGTAAATTCTCAGTTGTCATCAACGTCCGGTGTGAAACTGGACGCCAGATGGTCCACTGGCAATGAAAAAATTAGCCAGTAGCCTTACTGGTGAAAAGTAAACTGTCAGCTTTAGTTGGGATGACAGTTTACTTCGTCTTCACTTGGAGTTGGCCTACATTTTCACGGTGTATTTTTAGCAGAATAACCACAGTCTAAAAACCTACAGTCGGAAGCCGTCTAGACAGAGCAATCGTGCGGGGTGTGAGGGGTGAGACGCGGGAAAGCCGCTCCCGCACTGCGAACAAAACGATGCGCGTAGTTTGGGAGGTTTTATTCAGGGCTAACGCGTGTAGACGTTGTCGGCATTTTTCCAGAGATCAAAGGCGTCGTCCTACTGTATTAATATTTATACTGTGGAATAACAATGCAAGTTGATGGCTTGTACTGTAAGGCTGTAGTCTACAGAAACTATTCTTCATTTACAATAGCCTTAGACAGAAGTTAAACAAAGTTATTTTTAATGCACATGTCTTGCAACGAAAGTACAATACCTAAGCATGTAACAATAACGATAGACGCCGAATTCATTATAATCTATTTTCACAGCAACTGTCAAACTTAGTTGTAAGTTGTAACCATTGCAACAATTTGTTTTAAGAAATTATATGGATTTCATTAAGTTATATTATTTCATTTTAGTTGAAAATTACCTCAGACCAATAAAACATTTATTGTGCTGAGAAATTACAGTGTCAATGATAGAAAACCTCAAAGAAGCAGTAGTGATAGACAATCAAAGACATTCAATACCTATAGACCGGACATCACGAACAAAATTTTCGTCCGAAAAAGTGTGTCCTGCTGGATACAAGTCTATGAGTTTTTTGTAGTACGCTCCGCTGCCACTCCAATATTCATATATTATTCTAGATGGCGTTACTGAGACATGGGATCAAAGTTTTTCTATGACATTTCCTTGACATGCCCGCTCTATAGTATTTTAAATCTCTTTGTAGACAATACACGGAACGTTCTGCGTTTTACTTTTATTCTTCTAAATTTAAAATAAAACAATTTTAATAAAAATAGTTTTAGCTTATCTTTCAATAAAATGTTCTGCATTCCTGCTTCTACGAACCTCTTTTTTTCTAATGCCATTATAACCCATAGACAAATATTACCAATGACGTAAAACCGCAGGTTTTCTTCCAAGAATTATTCCATTAGTAACTACCAAGTGCATAACGGCATAATGCGGAGTAGCTTCACCGGTAATCCTATAATCAGATTGTTGATATCAAACAGCTGCACTCGCTCCGTATATTCGGCTACATTTAGGTAAGAGCCGACCCCATTGTTTGTTATTGGAAAATCCGCCATAAAGCTAACGAAAATTGAAATGTTAAATCGGATATCGTTTTCAATTATGAAAGCGGTATTCGACTTAACTTCTCAATTTACGTTGTGTACTTTTAAAATCCGCAAATCTTTTTTTTTCCTTTGTTTTTATTTCAACTAAACAAAATATAGATAAATAACTGAAAGGAACTTCCTTATCGTCCGACGAGCGTTGGAATGACGAAATTAATGAACCGTTTAAAAAATGTAACCGGGAATGAATAGAGCGGTTATTACGCCATTGTTTCTCATTCTGTGTAGTATTATCTTTATCTGGTAGAAGGCTGGCTTGACGACGCTTCCATTCTATTGTCACTATAAGACGGAAACATATTTCTCCGCGTTTTTGCGTCGGAGTTTAAGTTACGTTATGAACGCTCGTAGAATTGAGCAGACAAATATTACGTGGTAAGCTCGACTGAGTGGGATAATAGGTACTGTAATGGGATTAGGAATGTTGATATAGATATTAAGACGCAGTTGTATTACGATACTAGTGCTAGTTTACGAACTAGTTTAGGCAGTCATATCTGACTCTGTACCAAATTAACGGACCTATAAAACAAAATATTGCTAGCTCCCTTTTGTAGTTTTCTATCTAGGTACTATGTTTGTGTAACACTTGAAGGCCAATTCCCGTAGGTCGTCATTAAAACCGTTCAGATTTCGTCGCAATCTCATCTCAGCTACAATGTTATGTCATAAACTTGCCAAAAATGTAGGGAAATTCCCTACTTGGGCATATTTTGACCGATTAATCCTGAGAGAACAATACTGACAACGTTCTTAAAATATGAGAATAACCTCCCTGACATCATAGTAGGTACTTAATTAGCTCGAGACTTTCCGTACTGTAAGAAAATGTCGGATAGTCCTATTGTACATAATATATCGGATATTATATTCGAATAAGTAGGCCTACTCCCAGCAAAACATCACCGCAGCATGAAAGGTACTTATACTTTTTCATTACTGTTCCTTTTTAACCCTGCCATTAAAATTGTACACGTTCAGCTCAATTTGAAACATAAAACATAATTGGACGAGCCATACGTATCATGTGAAGAGCGTAGGGGAACCGGCGGCCCTCCGTAGTTGGTATTAGATTCAATATTTAACGAGGCTGGGTCGTGCGGACAGCGGCCATCATAAAATTTTACGTGGGTACACCAATCTACCTCAAACTGTCAAATTAACCCAATTGAACAGGAACCTTATTCTGTTTGTAATAAAGTTGAAACAGGGATCAACAAAATTTGACACATTGGGGTAGCTTGATGTGCTAACCTCTGTAGCCACTGACGTCCGGGACAGTCTCTTGACGAGGAACGTCGGATGAACTCATTTGTGTTAACATAGTCTGCATACCGGAGGGGTAGGGCTTCATGAACTTTATATCTAATATGCAAGGGTAAGCATTTTAATCATGAAAAACTGGTGCAATTCGTTTTTGAATTTTGAGTTCATTAAATTTCACAAATTTGTTACAATGATGATTGTAACTACAACACGATCAATAGGACAAAATTTTAGTTTTAAGTCCCTCTTCTAGATTAAGTATGTACTAGAAAATATAAGAGAAGACACATATTTTTCCTTTTTTCACATAACGGCGATACATCGACTCAATATTTCGCATGAAGTCACAATTTATTCTGAATTATGACGTCACAAGCCTCCACTACTTAATTTTAATGCGCTTAATCTAAGTAGTTTTCCATCAATTTGAAAAAGCGTAAAATACATGTCCACCTATATTTTTTTATTAGGACTGCATGCCAGACTGCAAAACAATGATAGCCTAGCCCAAAGAGTATTAATATATCTATAGTCATTATGGCCTAGCCATGGCCTAGAAAGTGAAATAGAAGGTACCTTTTTGTATTACATTCACTATTATTGTGGTAGCTTAGTTGCAATAGGTAGTAACAATTGCTTTTTGAACTAAACTAAGGCCCACAGATAAAATGAACAATTATTCTTGTGACATAACATGAATAGTAAGTATAGACGTTAGCTAGTTCATTTAAAAAAGCGCCAGACAGCACCTGTCTGGCATTACCGCTATGATGTAGGTACCTTTTTGGCGCCGCCGCGCCATCCATCAGACATCTCATTTTTATTTTAATATCTATTTAGTACCTACTTACCGTGCGTGTTTCAACCTGTTCAAATATTTTTTTCTTTCTTTAGTACTTTGAGAAGAAGCTTTTCACTGACAAATGCTAGATCGCTGGTATTGAATACATTGAAATCATGTTCCCTACACAGTTTATTAAAATAACTTCTCGCATGGATCCTAAATGAATTGTACCTGTACCTAGATACAAAATGCCCGAGGCATTGAGTCCGCCTATGTACATTTGTGTAAGTACATGAAGTATTAAATAAATAAATACAAAGAATGCTAAAAGCTATAAAATATTGTGGGGTCAAGAAGGTCAGAACTTTAGTGAACAGTAGGTAAATTGATTAATATAAAACATTAGATCTAGCATTCGTTAATTAGGATTCCTATGACCATAAATAAATACCTACCTTCTAATACCTACCTTCTAATACCTACCGACTATAATGTAATAGACAATATACAGTAAGTAATAGATAATATAATAAATTAATAATTATTTTTTTAACAACGTGTAATGATGACATGCTGAAATTAAATTGAATTGATAGATATATTATTATGACAAGACAATAAAAAGACATATATGTATAGGTACTTATTATACTAAATTAATACAATGTAATGATGACATACCTAATACTTAAATTAAATTGAATTGATAATAAAAAATAAAGACAATATAAAGTTAAACATAATGAAATATAGTAAAAGAATTAATAATACAATAATGAAAATATAAGTGACAATAATATGGACCAAATATGTCTGAAATAAAAAGTTTTTTTAAGTATATAACTTCAATAAGGATTAGCCATTTTGAAGTGACGTGCAGACAAACATACCTACTAAGCAATGAAATTTTATTTTACAGGACGGAAAAGTAGTCGCACATACTTATACCAAGAGTTCTGTACATGATTCTGGACCTAAATCTGTAAAAAAAACCATGTAAACATTTTCATTCCTGTCTCAGCCTATGAGATTTTTCATCAAAATATAAATAAGTCACTTCTTTAACTAAAAACTTCATTAGTTTGGACAGAAATCACGATTTCATACAGTTTAAAGTGGAAACCAGGTAAAACCAACAAAACCTTAACCGACAAACTCCAGAATGATGTAGACAACTCATGGTATCCGTATGTATAGCGGCTAGAACATCAAACTACCCCAATTATAGCTTTTCAACTTTATTTTTAACTGGCCTTTTGGGTCTAGTAGTTAGTGACCCTGACTGTTATGCCGGAGGACGTGGGTTCGATTTCCACCCAGGACAAATGTTTGTGTGATGAGCACGATCATTTGTTCTGTGTCTGGGTGTAATTTATCTATAATATGTATGTATTTAGAAATATATAAGTATCTTTATCAGCTGTTTAGTACCCATAGCACAAGCTGTCAAGCTTAACTTGGGACTAAATGGTGTTGTGTGAAAAGTTGTGGAATATTTATTTAAGTATATATTTTTATTTATTTCTAACATAAGGTTCATGTTCAATTGGGAAAATTTGACAGTTTGGGGTACCTTGATGAGCTGGCATCTGTACGACGATGTCCATTCCACCCTATAGGTACCTACCTAGGGTACCTACCTAGATTCTTTCTTAATAGAGCCATTAAAACAAAAAGAAAAAAAATCCTTTATGCGGATTTTATATCATGCTAAAATTTTAGCTCGATCGGTGTAGAACTTTTTGAGTTTTTGAAGCGTACACAAACCAACATAACATTTTTATATAAATAGATTTAGTAACACACATTTGGCCAATAAAGTCCAAGTTAAAACATTATCATTAATAGCAAAGAGATTTAAATTCTATAGAGCGGACATGCGTGAAAATGTCATAGAAAAACTTTGATCCCATGTCTCAGTAACGCCATCTAGAATAATATATGAATATTGGAGCGGCAGTGGAGCGTACTAAAAAAAAACTCATAGACTTGTGTCCAGCTGGACACGAGTTTCGGACTAAAGTTTTGTTCGTTATGTCCGGTCTATAGGTATTGAATGTCTTTGATTAGGTACTATAGGTAATAACATTTTGATAATTTATGTATCAGCTGAGCAATTAAATATGTCTGCTCTAATGGTATTTGAAATTTACGTTTGAAAGAACTCATCGATCGAATAAAAACACTCACGTAACAACCACTTCCGCAACGCAACACAAAACTTATTGAAGGGCAGTTGAGTAATTGTCTTACACAAAGCATTAAACTAAAGGAGCCATAAACGCAGCTCCGCCGAAATAGTTACCTAGCTTAGCTTAGCTAGTCATTCTGTTCATTTCCACGATGACCTTGTGTTGGTTGAATTTCATGATGGCGTAGAAGGTGTGTGAAATATAAAGCTTTAACAGGGCAGGGGCTGATTTCCAGAACGCTATCTGGGTCATGTTGACACGAAACCATAATACTGACAATTTTAACTAATGAGTTTATCGATTGGTGAAAGTTTGTCTGCTTAAGTGTTTTTTTTTTGTGTGTGTGCGGTATTGGCACGAAACTTTATTGACAATAAGTTAAACCTACATACACTTTTGGATTCCCACAAGAACAAATAAATATAGGTACCTACCCGTACCTACTGCCCGTATTTAAGATGAGATGTCTGTGAGATTTGTCTGATAACGCTTTTGGTCTAGCTAGACCTACATCGCCCCGTCGAATAAGTCTCAACACAAACAAAAGTGTTATTTTCTGTATTAGAAACCTGTGTGTCCTGTGTGTGGCTTTAGAGTCAAAATGCCTGGCTAAATTTATATAGGTAGGTACTTAAATGTGTCCTGCTTTTTAATTTTTGGGCCTGGCACCGAATACAGGGGACAAACCTTATATTAAAAAAACACGAAATTGTAGATGTTTCTATGTTCAAAGTAGTGGATGACGTGTTTCAGATCGCGTCCTCTGCAGCGGTGTTCGTAGCAGGAGTCCCTGCGACGTCCAGCATCCGGCCAGGGTCGACCGCACAAACGGCAACCACTCACTCCCACGTCCTCTAGCTCATAGTCATAATGTGCACACTCGCGGCCCCGTCTCATTACTCGCTCATTTGATTTCTAGAACTAATTTGACAGACTAAGGGCCTTTTTATAGTCATGCGTGCTTGCACCCTCGTGCGGGCCACGCCCGCATGCTTGCCACCCGCAACCTATAGTGTCATAAATGACACGCGGGATGCCGGTGAGACATGGCACGCATGCTCGTCTGGACTGCACGCGGGCGCAAATACGCATGACTATAAAAAGGCCCTTGCACTCATTTTTCTAATGTTGTCTGTTGTTATTGGCTGGCCAAAAACTCAACCGATCATAGCATTTGAAATGAGATATTACCACAGATTATAGAATAGCCTTTCAGAGGCCGGAGATTAGTTATTGTGGCAATATGATAGTACCGTCTGTCAGATAAGGTCCTATAAATTAATAGCGAGGGGTAAAACAGGACCTTTATGCTTCTGCGGCTACAAAGGACGCCAAACGAAGCTTTTTAAATGTAAGCAATATTGTAACGGTAGGTAAGTGTTGGACGGCGAATTATTATAATAAATGGAGAATATTTGGCGATGCAAGGTACTTTTTAAGATTTGAGGTTTGATAACGTTAAAAGTTATGGGATTGCGACATTTGTAGGTACCAATTCTAAATTGTTGTTTGCCTTCGCGGTGTCGTCGTGATATACATTTTATAATGTTGTAAACCACTTATCAACGAAACTATGCTAGGTGTCCATTTCACACTCAGTCACATGTAATGTGTCTGATGAAAAGAAGTTTTTGAAAATGTTGGACTAAAAATGAAAACTTGCGAGTTTGCAAGGGAACGTTTGTAGCAAAAGTTTGTCGGAGTGTGAGACTGTGACAATTTATTCAACACGCTCGCTCTGTAATCTTTTGTGCGAATGCGCTTATAGAAATGAGTTTCGAGCGCAGCTAAACGAAACTTAGCTTATTTTGCATCGCAACGCTGGGTGACATCTTCTTGGCTAACTTTTATGAAGAAAGAAATACCTACTTTTTCATAATCTTATCAATGCTGCATTGAACAAAACAACTCAAAGGGGAAATGGTATTTATAATTTTTGTATTTCATTCTAAATGTTACCACGAAATGTCTTATTAGTTCAATTATTCATAAAATAATTAAAGAAAAAGTACAACGTGCTTAATAATATTAAATATTATGATATATTAGTATAGCCGTGGTGGGCATGCGTAGAAGATACCTTTTAGTTGGAATAAGAAATGCTCTGGCTGGTTCAGATATTTATGTCTAAGATTTTTACCTTCGATAAATACTACTATAAACTTAGCTCGTATTTTTTATCTATTGTAGCTAGACTGTAGCTAATACTTATTTAAAGATGCATTTAAAAATCTGCTTACCTACTAGAGACAAATTGAGAGACCTTACTGTAAATGGTTTACTTTGAGAGAAGCTCCGGTGTTTAGTATTACAAAACTAAATTCAATTTTTTCCGTAGTTAAGTTTTGAATTGTAAACACAAGAGCTGCACCTACCGAATCTAAGAAAATTTCTGTGTTTCTAAAAGTACCTAATATTATAATTTAGCCCTAAGTCAACACTGTAAAATATCACTTCGTTTTAACAAATGACGATATAAAGTTCAAACACGAATCTTAAGTGTATATTCCTCTTAAAATATTATAGACCCTTGATCACGTGCGTTAGACATCACAAATTGATTGACTTACTACCCTACATTCGTACCGTCTTACAGGTCTTAACAAACTTCCTATCCCAACACGAATAGCATGATCACCGAATGAACGTGTATGTCGACGGAAAAAGAATTGACAAGTGACACAAATGGTAGAAACATTTCTACCGATTATAGAAGAAATAATTCTTGATATTATAGACTGCAGTTATTGACTGAAGACAAATTAGGTACTTGTACCCATTAGGGGAACAGAGGGTAATGGGAGCCAGAGGGTAATGGGAGCGGCGCGACTAGAGACAAAACTACAGCTCGTATTTACTCGGTTGCCACTCGGGCGCCTCCGGCACACTGCGATCGTGTTTCCTTGCGGCGCTAGACTCGCTAGTTCCACGTGTTGTGTGACGATGGACGGTTGTCGATTTTTTGGTCCGCGATTACAAAAAAATCAAATTTTCATCGGCCAGGTATGTGTGAAGTTATACATTTGTTACAATCAAACTTTTTTTTATTTTATAGCTAATGTTATCAATTTTGAGTATCTGTGTGTATAATTTCGTTACAAGCTTAATTCCGTATACAATTTTATTTCATTTCAAAATGGTGGTAGTCGGGTAATCAGAGCTTATTAGGCTCTGATTACCCCTTGTAGGTCCAATTATCTCATATGCTTATTAAAATATATTTTTTTAGATGCCAAAATGCCAATAAAACGGAAACGCACCACTACAAAAGCGTCTTGGATCGGTGAAACTCTAATATATGCTGTCAAACTTCAGCGTGGTGGTACATCAGTATACAAGGTATCAACAGAGACTGGAATACCCTACAGCAACTTGAAAAAGAAATCCAGATTAGCTAAACCCTTGAGAATCATTGCGACGATGAGTCTGAATATTCAGCAGAAGAGACATTACATGCTATTGGTTGTGATGCAGGGAAAAACAACGAAATGTGGTTCGTTGCAGAGTTAAACAGAGGGCACATAAAAAATGTTTTGGTTCTAACAGCCCTGATGATTATATTTGCGTTTTTTGCTTGGATCCTTAAAGTTTATTATTATACGGTTACGTTTATATTAAAATTTATATGATTGTAAAAGATTTCAGATTGCCATAATATTTTTGAGGCTCATTTAAATAAATAAGTAGCTCCCATTACACATATGGGGATTTATAGGCTCTCATTTCCCGCCAAGTCGGGTAATGAGAGCGATTCTCTTTTTGACTTTAAAGTTTATCTGCGGCCAAATGCCTAATAATGTAACGTTAACGAAGGGATTAATTGATAGTCAAATAAGTAAGGATTTAGTTTCTAATAAAAAGTTCTCAAAGTATGCAGCAATTTGCTTTTTAATGATTTTTTTCCTTGGTAGGCTCCAATTCCCCCCGTCTCCCCTACTCCTCTTCATTATTGACATTGTCGTGCTCAAAACAAAAGAAATGTTTTTTCAATCTGTCACTTGTCGATTCTTCTGTAGACAAAAGGCGTGCTGGTTTGCTCTAAATCCTCTTGCTTCAACTTCAAGCGTCACCTTAGATATAACGAACGTTTTGGATAATATTTGCTCAAAAAGGAAAACTGAATCCGTTCCTCGCACAGCACAATTTTACTTTAGAAGCTCAGCACGTGCGTTTCATTATGCTCAGCTCAGTACATTGTCTACACGGTAGAACACTCAAATCTAGGGTCAAACTATGTTGTGAATTTTTGCATATCTCTCTTTCTCATTCTTACAAGGCTTAGCCTGATTTAGAAAATTGTGATTTACTTAGATGCCTTTAGCACGGTGGCATATGTAGACGATTAAAATAATACCTTATTATTTATGAATAATTGATTAATTACTTATGAAATGCTGCCACTGTAGCTTTGTTATAAATCGTGTATAAGTGTGTAAGTAAATATTAATGTAGGTACCTATTCTAAGGTAATCTCCTTCAGAATCTTCGCTTCAATCATTTCGTTCGTCTGGTGTAGGTATATGATCGAGGAAATTGCTTTCTGAATCTGAAATTTAACGAAGTCGCGGCCACAATAATGTTTCGTAAAGGCAGTTGGATTGTATTTTCGAGTCTTTGGATTTTGAAGCCCTAATTTAAGTGTAGGTATTTGTTTATGTAGGTATGTTCCTACGTACCTATTATGGTACAGTCAGTAACGAAAGTCTATGAAAGCTTCAGTCAAACTCAAGAAGAATTAAGTATGCAGAAATCTTATACATACTGATACCCTTCAATGCTTCGAAAAATATGCTATTAGTCTCGGCTGTCATTAGTATATCTTTGACAGTTGTTAGGTACAAGTATTTAGTAGTCCAAATCCAGAGAGTCCAACAGCTAGTCTTACCCAGGGACTACGTGTGACCCACAACATCTGTGTAAAGGCAAAAATTGATGATTAAGTAACGTACCTACCTTGGATAGTAACCTATAAACCTTACATTAGGGCCTCAAGAACAAGCAATAGGTACAATAAATGTAATCATGGCTTTTATTAACTGCCTGTAGTTAGGCACCTAATTTGATTAAGTTAATCGTTTTTCAACGTGATTAATCCACCTAAGCTGAAACAATTAATTAAATTGATCAAAGCTGTTATGTTAATTGAATGTAGAATCCCCCTCGTTAAACATGTTACGAACAGTCTCTGCCAAAAATAATGATTTCAACAACTAATAAAATCAAATTTTGTGTTAAATGGTTAAAGTTCTTATCAGAATGACAGTTGTCGTGTACTGTCCACCCACATTCTGTAATATTCTCTTATGTCATGGAGTTAATACTCCATGACATAAGGGAATATTACTACCACTACTTTAGAATATTTACTTTAGACTATTTTACTACTTTAGATTATTTTGAACAATGTGCTCCTACCGATATTTTTGATGCCGACTGTACTTTATAGTTGTTATTTGAATGGAAAAAACGAGCAAGTACGCTTTATGTGTACCTACTATCTATGTAAACCTATACCTTTCACTGCTTAAAACTTTTGAAACTCACACACATCAGTAATGTTCCATCGCAAATGACAATATTTTAAGAAATATTTAATGAGCACTATTTTTCGTGAATTTTGATAGTTATTTTGTGTGAAAAAAAACTTATGTACTTATTAAAAATGGAATTCTAAAAGAAATACGTAAAGACTTTTTGTTATTTGTATGGTACTTGTTGAATTATTGGGTTTTTGGGTTTTCTCCATGTTTAGAAAAGTTGGTGTTCGCGATTCTGTTTTCTACAGGGTCTTGGATAGAATTCTGTTCAAGTGCTTGGGCTTATATTGTGGCGTGTGTGATCTAGAATGAAGTCCGCAAACCTACAATAATGGACCTATTTAATAGTGTTCAAAAACTTGAGTAATTAACGGGACCTAACTTTTCATGAGTTTTTGATAGGATGAGAAATAGAAAGGAAAATAAGTGCAAATAGGCTCATACACTTTTCTAAACTCGTTAAACTTTAAAAGTAAAGATGGATTTGAATTCAAAAACCACCAATAATGATCGAGTACCTCAAATTGTTTCTTTGGTAAATTATAGGAAATAGATATTGCATTGTTAAAACATTTTAGATCATATTTATGTTATGCACTCAGAGCGTAGTCCGTTATAACGGCTGTATTGGAAGCAATAACACTTCTGTGTAAACGCAGCAGCAATGTGAGAATATGGTTATTAATTAACTGTATATTTTTAATATAAAAATTTAATAATTTGACCTTTGTTTTATTCTTCAAAACCCACAACAGATATAATACTGATAATATGGAAACTCGCATCCGGGGCCCCATAATCCGCAGCAGGAAGCCAAAGCTTGCCCTACATGGGACTTAAACGAGTAATTCCAAGATGGGCCGCAGATAGCAAACTGCAAGTGACCAGTTAGTTACAAACGATATCTGAACAGTATCTAGTAGGTATACATTATAATTTTCCAACAACGCCAAATAAAAAACGCAATTGTTATATCAATATCATTATTTATTTATACATATACTTAAAAACCTGGAGCTAAAACATTTTTAATTAATAAAATATCTAACGTTAATTCATGTTATATTATTTTCTTTTCAACAATCATTCAGGCGAAACGTGTATTATGTCACTCTACTCTTTCTGTTACAAAAATAAATATTTCGATCCAGAAAAAAGCCTCTTATATTACAAAATTGGCCTATAATGTCACATAGATTAAGTTAAAAAGATACTGTTAGATCATACAAAGACGCAAATGCATTTTTAACCGTGAAAACAAAATTCTGAGATCAGGAAACATTATCAGTCCATATAATGTAAATAAGTATGTACCTTATTTTCTTGTACCTACATTAATAATTAATTAGCTTCACTTTGCATATCTTGACCACTGAGAAAGATATTTTTTTTTAATATAAAAAATAGCATGACTCTTTCTCCCGCTCTTGGGTCTGTGAACTATGGAGCCTGACTGAAGTTTGGAAACAACAAGACAAATAAAAGGACTTAGTTTATTTTAAACTAACACATCTGTTACATGCTATAATTATATTTAATAATCTTTATATGATCTAATACAGGTTTTACGATACCTAGAGAAGGGAAGGTAATTGACTACAGAATTTGAAAATAAGAACCATTCTTCAATAAACCATTCCTAAGCAAAAATAATATTATTAATTGGTAATCAAGTGTTATTTACATTACTTGAAGGTAGGAATAATATAGGTACTTACAGTTTATTAAATTAAATAAATACATATTATAGTTACTAACCTAATTTAAAATATTAATTTATACATTACGCAAAGTTAATTTTAATAACAAAACAACAAGTAGGGTACGTTAGTATACATTTAACACATAAAAAATAATTTAAGTGGTTCTTAAATAGGGGTTGACTAACTACCAAGTAATTCAGGGTATCTTACTTTAAGATAGCATAAGGCTGCGTTTACACCAAAGAGGGAATAATAATATTTTGCTAAAACATCTCCAACTAGTGCGGTTCAACCATTAGACGCACAATAACTAATAAGCAGGCTGTTTAGAAAACCTGTTGATAACAGCCTTGTTTATTAGATAAGTTCTGAAAAGTGGGCAAAGTTGCCATGCTTAGTGTAAACGCACCGTTGCCACGCCACAATACATCGTGCTAATAAAAATATTGTTCGACTATGTAAGGGCAATTTTTTTTTTTAATTTTGGGAGCCTAAGCAATTTTGGACGGCGAAGCAGAGGTTAGCATCGATTATAACGCTTCAGTGTTAAATTTTTAATTTAGACTTAGTCTAAAAACGGATCAATTTGGGAATATTAAGAGCAAGAATACATAATATGGATAGATATTGAGTATTAAGTCGCAAAAATAGGTGATTCTTTGGCAGTGACTCTTTGGTATTAGGCAAGAAGGAATGTTTTAAATATTAGCGCATTACATTCTTAGTAAATAATGACGTACGCACAACAAGTCTTAACAAGAAAGAAAAAGCCTTTAAATAGCATCGCAATAACAGCTATTACATTTTAAAAGCGGAGCTTAATTTGGCAAAAGGCACATCCAAAGAACTTTTGAATGGATTTCCAGTAAATAATTAATATTTTTAGATATGTAAAAAGGTGGCTCCGTAATTTGGTGTATCGTGAAAGTAAACTTAAATTTGAATTGCCATTAATTTTCTACGGCCCTTACAGCGAGATAATAATAGCTATCTATTGAATAATAATTCCTTTTTACCTGTACAATTTGTAATGTATCAATTGTTATTTCATTTACTTCTTATTTTACATAACTATACAATCTTATGTTCCTATGTCGAGCCATTGTCGCCGTGGTATCCGCAGTAAAAGTTCTACATGTCGAAAGGCAATGACTGACTTATTTCTTTATTATATTCATTTAATTATTATTCCACTGTACTTCTTAGTTTGATTTTTTTCCACGATTGCTAAATGTCCAATCAAACGCATTTAATAAAAATGTGAGACAACAATAAAATGCAATAATTAATCAATGAAACGAAACTTACTTAAATTTTGTATTATCTATTTCACATTACACCCAGATAAGAATAAAGCTTTTCGTTAATACATATTTTCTATGAATTTTATATCTTTTTGAATATCGATAACAAAGGTAAATTGCTATGGGGCAGGCATTTACAGTAGGTATTTTAATACGTTTTAAAAGTGGTAAAGGAGTGATACATAAAAATATATTATTTATCTTTTTAAAATGAACATTCATTCCTACTCTTTAAGCATAGTTGAATCAATTGTTGTTATTCGACAAGAGATCTGAATCTTGAATTATGATTAACCAGTTCGTTTAGAAAATGGCTGATCATGCCAATTTGAACTTTATTCACCCAATAATTGAGTTGGTTAAAATAATTCATATTCCTATTCAATCCGTTTACCAGTACCTATTTCATTTACGTACAGCAGACTAAAGGGCTTATTACATTTTTCAATTTGTAGGATCTAGGATCGGTACCATAAATCGGATCCAATCTGTCCTAACTGCGATTACATCTTTCGATTTTCTAGTTAGGATCCAATAAGCCCTTAAGAAAAGATCCAGATTTTATTAAGTCCAAGTCTCTTGAGCTATCAAGAGATTGGACTCCGGTCGAATAACAACAAGGGAAGCGTGTGGGGCTGGCCTTGTGGTGGTGGCGCGGGACTCACTGGAACTCGTCGTCGGAGCTGAGCAGAGTGGTCTTCTCGTGGTAGTTGGTGGCGTGGCAGATGGTGGCCACGCGCTGCGGCGGCGGGCGCGGCGCCAGCGCGGCGCCCTCCGCGCGCTTGTCGCCTGCGCCCGCGCGCATCACTGCGCACGTCAGGTATTAGTCACATTTGAATGAGTTGTTTATATTTACAAGGCACGCACAGACAGATGTTTACAGGGGTTAGGTTAGCTCAATTGATGGTCAGTCGGGGGTCGCGGAAGTGTCTTCTTTTCCCGTGACCCCCGGCGCAGGTGTGAGAAAGAACACAGGGTGGTTTTTCGTCAGTGAGAGTCTGACAGACCCCTCCGCCGGGGCGGGGGACACCCATGAGGATTTTCCACAACCATAAAACAAAAGCTGAATTGATGGTGTAGTTGCAGCCAAAGTTAGGTAATTCTAGATTTCCAATCACCAGTTAAAATGTAAAACAAATGCTGTTAGGTTTTATACTTATAAAATCTGTAACATTCATAAAATAAAAAAACAACTGATAACAGATTCTAAAGTAATAAAATCGGTTATTTTTATTTTGATATATTTTTACAATGATAACGATCTTTCATCATCCACTCCATCTAATACTTTGCAGTTTTTGCAGAAGCATTAGTACCTATAAAATCAATTACTTACTTATATTATGTCAATTGTTGTGAGAGGAATATGCCCGGCTCACTTTCTGTCTGCGCGTCCTCATTTGTTTTGGGAATAAGTGGGCTTCACTTGTGTTATTGAATTAGTGATTTGATTCAGTCTACTTTGAAAACGCTCAATTAGTGAACTATCAGTGCGATAATGTGGGTATTGTTGATACTTTGATTTTTCTTTTATAAAAGTAGGACTCAACCATTGTGTCCCAAGCGTGTTTGTCATGTGGGCATAACTTCAACCCTATTTTAAGTGTAGTCGGTGCATACTGGATACTGTGTTGTCAATCACAAAATGATTTTAATAAACTCATTTCATATGCACGCTTGAGTTTTAAAGCCATAAAGTGTGCTGTGTGTGGGCTTACAGTTTTGTCGATGAAAAGATGACACTTGACTAAACTAAATTATATCCAAACATGCTTATGATTAAGAAATCACATTCAACAAAATGTTAAAAACAATCAAACGTGATACGTTAAGCATGCCAGCAAAATAAATGAATAAAAGCAACTGGAAATGTCTTACCTTTTTACAGAATTGTGTCTTCATTGTGTAATTAGCCTATTTAGATGTTTTTTGATGTCTTATCAAGTACAATTTACAGTTTTTGTAATCAAAATCAAATATAATCAAGTAATATCCTTTATTTATTATTAGTGAGAGGAGAAATACAAGTGTTTTAAAAAATCAAACTGTGGTGAATAGTAAAAAATAATTATTATAACTTAAACCTACCAGAACTATACTTTAAATTTATTATTTTACTCGAAACTAGAATTAATGTTAAAGAATCTCCTATTTAAAAATAATATTATGATAACAATATTTAGGAAATGTAAAACAAAAAGTATGGCTCCACAGGTTGTTGGTTACTTTTTTATTAAATCAAGTTATCGTAACATGAATATTGAAGCGCGTTTTATTACAAAGCGGCGGCAACTTGCCTCGACAGTTACTAACTGAAGGTAAAACATAAAACGCCGTTCTTTGGTTTGGCAATAAAAAGTGCAGGTTTCACTTCCATAGAATTAATAAAAAACATAATTAATTTAAGTAAAGAATGTACAAAATCAAAACAACCCGATAAATGCCAGATAATAGTATTACAAAAAAAAAAAGAAACGTTCTCTCAAAATTTCCTTCTAATTTTGAATGCTAGCATTAACTAAGGATCATATCCTATAACTATGAGAAAAGTAACAAAATCATACACAAAAAAAAGTAATACAATCACAGAAAATTAACATTTACACTAATCCTTACACAACACATACTAAAGGCATAAAGTACAAAGTAGTTACTAGTTTTATGGCAATGAATAGTCCGAATTATTTTAAGCAACAAAGAGTAATTTAATATTCATGTGTGGTGTAAAATACAGACCCTTGTAGATGTATTAAATCGGTATTGGTATTCATTTCAGCTGCGTATCAAAATGCGAAAATACAGGGTGGAAGGGGGGACATCTTCGCACACCTGGCATTAAAATTTTTCGTCTGTTTTTGACGTCACACCGTCTTCTAAATCAATGAACGCAGGCTACATGCACGAAAAAGTATGACTCATTGTCACGTTTCGCCTGAGCCGAGCGTGCAAGCGAGAGCGCGGAACAAGCGGTAGAGAGGCAAGATCAGATGATTTTGCCACGTAAGATGAACGTCCGTAAACAGCCTTACAGACAACTATTTTTTCTCAATTTTCATGTTTTTTTTTCTGAAGTTATTTTTGCTTAAAACTGTAGAGAACCATGAAAAAAAAGATTATTAATTTCTAACCTATGAGCTTTTTCCTTAAAGACATAAGTCACTTCTTTAGTTAATAAATCTCATTAGTTCGGACGGAAATCACGTTTTTATACAGTTTAAAATAAAAAGAACATCGGGTAAAACTTGGAAATTATGGAAAAGCGAATAAAAATTTCAACGCTCTGGGGGCTGGTCTACAATAAAGTAGAAAACTTTTAATGTCCGCATGTGCGTCGAGTTTCCTTCCACTCTATATTGATTTATCGAAAGATTCGTACCCAGGATAACCAACCCTTTCAATCATCAACATCATTACATATTTGCATCTGTAATATGCTATTAGATTAAATAAATAATTAAAGCCACTATTTCCATCTACTGATCCCATGGAATTATTCTCATATTAATTTCTTCTTATTTTTTTTTAATATCATATCGGTTCCAACCGTCCTTATTTTCACTCGACTGTACACGGAACCCAAAAGGATAGTAATGTTTTTTTGTTCTATCATGCCTTCTGATATGATTCTTATGCACCTAAGTTTTTCGTAAGAAATTCGTTATGCGTTTTCGGACTAGCCAAATACCTCGATAATAATTATAAAAATAAACATCTTAACTAACGTGGGTTTGCGACCGAGCCGGAATTTTTTAATTACTTCAACTTTTTTTATGTATAAGGCACTTCACAAGAGAATGTTTGTGTTATGTGTGTGTGTGCAAACAAAAAGTCTCAGAATGTTGTTAAAACATGTATTATGTACTTGGGTTATGTTCCCTAATAAATAGACACTTATATTTTTTTCGCATGCCGTTTTGACACTTTTCTATTAAATGTACTCGAATTTACTCGCACGTCGCACACATATAATTTCAAATGGACTTAACTTCGACAAAAATACTGTAGATACCGTTTGATGTGATAATACTTTTAAAATACATCGATGATCATGCGAATGGTAGGTTATATCGAGAAAATTCGAGTGCATCCGACATCAACTGAACATGAACACACGCTTTTTTAATGATTTTATTTAACAATATTATTATTAGTGGTGTTTCCATGCTCGGGCATTAATGTATTTATTATTACATGTATGTATAAACGGACAGACAGCAATGCACTTCATGCAGAGCACAGCTATGGCAGAGTTTATAGTTTCTCATAAGGCAGTTGAGAAGTGACATCTGAAAGAAAATAAAACCAAAAAATAAGAAGGACCTAGCCTACAGCATATCGTACTAAAAATGGAGTTAATGCGAAGACTTGACGCCTACCAAACTAAAATTTAATCTGTACTGATGTGTAAATGTCCTGTTTTGACACTCAAAAAATTTATTGATAGTGTCGTGAAATGAATCTGCAAAAATCTACCTACACACCTTAATAACAGCTTACTAAATCTTAATCTTATCATACCATAAAGTAATTAAAGCGCAGATTATATCCAAACTAGCCATAAACAACGCGAGGTAACAAAACTATATCTCTTACTATATTGAGGGCAATTATAATTACCAACGTACAAAAACACTATGTAAACATACCATTCTAAAAAAATCTAGAGAAGTCTAGTACACGTAGTTCATATGTAAAATGAATCAGTATTGTATTACAGGTGACAAGAAGACCTTGAACGAAACCGAGAGTCACATTATTGCGTCTGGCAACACTTTGATAAAGAGTGTAGAAATTAGAACACTCGACATTGCGACGGCACAGTTTTTTTTGTATTGCATTGTGCACATCAGATTCATTTGGTTTCAAAGGCGGTTATCATTTTTTTGATAAAATAAAAATAAATAATAAAAAGATGAAGGATGGTGGTATTCTAACCCAACCTTATTTAAATTATGAGTAGCCTTTTCAATGATGAATAGCTATCATCAGCTGTTTAGCCTTTTCCCAACTATTTTGGAGTCGGCTTCCAATTTAACCGGATATAACTGAATACCAGTGTTTAACATGGAGCTACTACCTGTCAGACCTCCACAACCCAGTTACTGGGTAAAATAAAACTATACACATTGTCAGATTTTAGGGCTATCTTTACAGATACTACTGTCATAGATCTACAAATAAAAGCCAGTTTTTATGGTGTACAATAAAGAGTATTCTATTTTATTCTAAAGCCAGGACCAACGCCTTTAGGTGCTTTCCGAGGCACGGAGGAGTTTGGATATGTTATTAATACTCCTCTTAAAGGACGTACAGTACGACAGGTATAACACCTTTAAATTAAAGAACATGCCTTTATTTAAAACTATGTGTTGCTATAACAATTGATAACATTTCAAAATTGACATGACCCTAAAATAAAATAGGTACCGTTTCTTCATTTTTGTATGCTGAGTTGAAATATATTTTTTTCAATTTTTTTTATTGCTTAATTTCTGAGAAAAAAAAACCAATAAACATGCGATGACGTCACTTATACGGTGGAATGAGGTGGTTACCTTGAGTAAACAAGCTAATTTTTAAGATGAAAACCATAATGTCAAACAAGAATTATCTAATGTCAAAATGACATATCTAATGTCAATGTGTGACATTGAAAACTGCTAAATGACAGTGACATCTAAGTAAAAGTGTTTTTTTTGACGTATCACAGTAAATCAAAGGATGTATCGCCATTCCACCGTCCGAATGACGTTATTTGGCGCTTACGTCTTTTTGGAATGCACCGAATTTCAAAGTTAAAATTATGAATGAAAAGAACATAATTTCGAAAAACCAAAAAATATGGGTCCTCTAGTTTTGGATTAACTTTTATATTACGTAATAAAACATGCGGGTTAAAATTTTGAAATGTTGTCAATGACTAGTTTCCAACCAAACGGACAGACTTAAACCTAGCTAGTGCCCAATGTATCTGATTTGAAGCAGAAATAACACTGGAATCGTTAAAGGTCATTTTGTACCTTCTAAAAAAATGCAAATAATAATGCGACCAGGCAGCGTATGGGCATGCTAACAGAGACAGTGCTACGTCACTCACCGGAGCTGTATTGTGTGTACTGCTGATACTGTGGGTGGAAGTTGTGGAACGCGTCCGTCATTATGTCCTTGGGGTTCATCGTCTCCTGGAAATTGATGGTGTAAAGGTTAAAAAGACACAAAATCATGAGAATTAGCAACATGAAAAATGACATAAGACTATTAGTGTTACTGTTGTGGAATGAACACTGATTTAAATTCACTATAACGGCATAAATTAAAAAATATAATTAGCTCAATAATGCTTGAGCTAGAATATCGTTTAAGTTTTACAATGTAAAATTTGCACTCTACGAAGTCAGTTAGTTATAAACAAAATAGGATTGTTACAATATTTCAATAAATATTTTCCATGCAATGATTTTATAGGGAAACGAATTTTTAATGGTAGGTGTAATGATTTAACCCATAATAGATTGTCATCCTCAAATGACGTCACAAAAGTGTAAACAGATAAAGAATCAATATGTTAGAAGAGATTAAAAATGCACTAAAATCCTCAAATAAGTAGAGTTTTAGAATGCTGTTGCTCTTATTTGCTAACCCTAAAATTATGTCAGTATTAATCGTATAAATAGTTCCAGATAATTGCAAGAATATCTAGTAACTCTCTACTTGACAAAATTTTCACCACTTTAGTTAGGGCAATTTACAAAGTAATAAAGTCCATTCCTACCTTGAGGCTACTGGAGATGGACTGCATGGTAACGGAGCGGTGCGGGTCGCGGTGCGCGTGCGCATACACGGCGGCGGGGAAGGCGTAGCGCAGCGCGATGGCGGCGGCGAGCATCTCGAGGCAGATGAGGAAGTTCTGGTAGCCCGCCGACACCGTGCCCGCCGTCGTGGGCACGCCGTTCGCGTCGTGGATCGGAGATATCACCTCCGCCTTCTCCAGGATGGCCAGAGCTACACCTGGGGACGGAAACGGAGCAGGAAAACGATTAGTTTTGCAATACAATCTACACTAGATGTTTGTTATTGCTTTTTCTTTGAATATGCCTCTCTCATCATAATGCATCGAGCATTATGCCAATATAGGAACTCTTTTGGCCTCGCACATGCTCTTTTTTACACTATGATTTAGATAGATTTAGTTTTTGAACACATGTCCTAAAAATCGTTTTTTCTCTTTTCTTTTAGATGTGTAATAGGTAATTATGTGTATTGATAAAGTCTTAAATTATCTAAAGAAACAAAACGGGTTTTACTTAATCCATTATGAGACAAGAAAAAACAATATTATAGGGCTAAAACTATTTTATACCACCCCTTTTTAATGGTATCAATCACTGTGTTTTACAAAATATTTTGTTCTGAAACATTTCTTCCAGTTTTTTTTCCGCTTGCTTTTATTTAAAAATCAAACAGTTTTCTCCAGACAACCATAATTTTAGTTCAATTCTTGTTTACCTTGCCAGAACGAGAGGAAAATGACAGACTTGACGGTGAAGAACTTGAGTACTGGGTCGAACGGTTTCAACATCTCCCTCGTGGCTCCCAGGAAGAGGAACAGGCTGTAGAGAGACAGTGTGACGGAGAAGTTGTACACGATGGTAATGTAGATGTAACCGCCGTCGGGACTCCAGTCACCGTCGTGGTACAAACCTCGAGCCTGAAAATGTAGGAAGAATTTGATCAACCACTTAATTATAATAAATACAGTGAAACCTAGTTGAGTGAGACATCAAGGGTTTTGGGTTTCTCACTTATCCAAGTCCCAGAGCGTACCTATAATATTCCACAACTTTCACACAACACCATGTAGTCCCAAGCTAAGCAGAGCTTGTGTTATGGTTACTAAACAGCTGTTAAACATACTTATACATTTAAAAACACAATATGCATAAATAAATTACACCCAGACATAGAACAAATGATCGTTCATCACACAAATATATGTCCTGGGTAGGAATCGAATGCACGACCTCCGGCATAGTAGTCAGGGCCACTAACTACTAGACCAACAGGCCGGCCAATAAAATACAATGAAAAACAGAATTCACAAGACATATTCAAGGACCATATTCTTTTAAGTTAGTTAATTTGCATATAAAAAAGAAGTTTGCTAATTCAATATGTACGAAGGGAGGGTGGGGTCATGTGGACTCCCACAGAGGTCGCCACACAGATCTCTGGTACGTAATACGAGGTACACATCGATATCGCTTGAGATCACCTATATTTATTTAATACTGGGTTAGCTTGTATTCTTCTGCTTCTTATCGTGTCAATGGCCTGTTAAATATTGTCTGACCAGTCAGCTAACTGGACAGCTATGATTGTTGTTATATTGGACCACAAAGTGGTCTATTTTGGTAGGAAGGTGGGAAAAGGGCGAAATTACTTTAGTCGTAGTTCATATAGCTACATTTCTGTACGAGAGGCAGTCGACGCCTAGGTGAAATAAAATGCATCATGTGCTGACAAGATATTAAGCTGACATAATTCAAAGAACATGATAGCAGATAATTGCACAATGTTCTAAATTTTAGAGCGAGAGAGTAATACGCCTCTTTTTTAATGTGGTGACATGTAAGTAAGTTACGTTTATGCATAATAAGAAACAATGTATTAAATTACGAAATAACAGACAATACTCGAGACATGACTCAAATATGTTATCAATTAAGCACGTGCGAGACATTACTTTATCGTCTTTGTTAATCGATACTGCGCCATATTTAATTTTGCTTATCGAATACTTACTCAAATAACAAATTGTCAGTCTTAAAAACATAGTTTTATAAATATGCTTGGTTAAAAATAATAGTACCGGTAGTTGTATACAGAAATAAGAAAGATAAATCGCCCGTTGTATATAAAAAAAAACAGCAGAATTTTCATCATGACCATTTTTCCTCAACTAAGGAATTAAAACGTTTATACATATTTATGCAAATAACAATTAGGTACTTCAAGCCTGAGTGTTTTATCGTAAGTATTAAAATTGTATGTGTGTAGATGGGCAATAAGCGAAGTGGACAGAACGTGCATTGTAAATATTGCTTGTGATCTGAATTACTACATTTTTCCTGTAACCTTTGACAAGCGTAACAAATGGCGAACTACGTTGAATTGATTTATTTAAAAATAAGCGTAAGTCATTTAAGTAAAGCTGAAGTTAAGCACTTTTTGAACATCATAACTATAAAACATAACTAGATAACTACTAAAAACAGTCCCCCCAAAAAGCCCACCCTTCGCTACGTCCTAGTATTTTTGCTGGGAAAAAGAAGTGGCAGAACAAACAAACTCTCCAGTAAGACGCCTCTCTGATAAGATAGAAGAAATTTAATTTATATAATATTGAATAAGTAATTAAAATGATAAATTAATTCATCAATTTAAATTAAATTATTTGCTACTTGTTAACTAGCCATTCCAAATATACATAATATTTAATCTTATTTTCCTGTTTATCAGTAAGTCGACAAGCAGTTTCATATGATGAAAAGAGACGACGTTTGTTGATAAAATTGAAAGGTGAGCGTTTTACTGACTCATGTAATTTTTACGTTCAAAAAGTGCTGATTTTCAGCCTAATTTTAATACATGAATTTTAATTCAATTTTGTTAATGGGTAAAGAGATTTCTTTTTCGTTTATAAATTATCTTGAAAATCATTATTATGATAATAATAATGCTAGTTCATTTTAGAGGGCGTGGATACATGGCGTAAGAGCAGAGGTGACCCAGTGAGATAGAACAGAGGTAGCCATGTGAAAACAACCGTGACTAACTAGTTGTAGGTCTCAGATTCGAACCCACGCAGGCACTTTACTTTGGGCAAATTAGTTCATCACGACTGCTCTTAAAACGGCGAAGGAAAACATCGAGAAAAACTGTGCCAGAACCAAACATACGAAGGCATTTGTCGTCCACCTGTTAGTGTCGGGTGGCGAAAGATAGCTACAAGACGTTAAATGAGAGAGGCATTGGAATATTAAAGGCTAAATGTTTTATGTTATGTTATGAACACTAGTGGCAGTTATATGGACTAAACCTACTCTAAAGCAGCGTACGTCGTTCCTTACTTAGAAATATAAAACACGGTAATTTTACTTTACAACCCTTCATAACTTATGATACTAAACGCCAATCCTAGTTGCAGTCACGGTCATAAAACGTGCGAGCAAGACAGCTTCTTCCGTCTCGCTTTAACACCTATGATCACAACAATAAGTGGTAAAGTACTATCCAAACATTTTAATCGTTTACCTGCAAGAAGATAATAATGAAAGCGCAAACGGGCTTGATGAGACAGAACTGCAGGGTGGCCTGCTTGCAGAAACGCAGGAAGCCGATGGTGTAGGTGGCGCCACTGAGGCAGCATGTCCCGTTGACGCACGACGCGCGCACCGGTCGCCCGCGCAGCTCCGACATTATGTTGCCCTCGCCGCCCAGATACTCATAGCAGAGAGATAGGAAACTGTAGATCACGAAAGCTGGAATGAAAATAGAAATGGTGTTAAAGGCGAACTTTTATGTCTAGAATAAGTCTTATTCTGCGATTTTTTGGTTCCGAAAATTATTGTTTTCAGGATTTACTCTTACTTCGCCTTCATTGAACGCCTACGCTGGACAAACGCTAGTGTGAAGGCGCTCCTTAATTTAAATGATCAGTTTGAAGCAGATTAGGCAAAATTTGGTAATAATAACTATCCATGTAGATAAATGGGAGGGTAATAGCGCGTAGAAAATCGTACTGTTGTAAAAGTTAGCTATAAAAGATATTTCTCTTCTGTCGTGGGTGCATTAACAAATATGTAAAGTCTCATACAGACATAGCTAACCCAGAACAACTACCTGTACAATTGTTATACACAATAGGTAAATAATGTTGTTATAAGCAGAAAGTAGGACGCTGTTGCCGAAATGCCTATCCTCTTTAGAAAATGTGGGTGGGTCAAACTAATGTTAACAAGAACCATACTGTCTGATAAGTCTATTTTCGTAATACATTGACGGATCGATCACATCCAATACGCTACCGTAAGCAGTACGTACACAACTCTATTGGTGTTAATTTTGTGTCTCTGAGCAAAAGACACAAGCAATAGTAGTCATAGTCATAGTCATAGTATTTTATTGATAAGGGATTCTTACAAGTCATATACATATTAAACAATTATTAAAACATACATTACATAAAATTTCAATATTTTTAGCTACATGACATCTTATCATTAACAATGTCCAAAGTAGTCGTCCGTTAGCAATATGAGTATGACCTATTTTGCATCAATTGAAGCGTTTACTCTTTTGGAAAGATTTGATTGTTTTGTACACACTATCCCCGGGTGACATAGAGGCTACTGTATTCTTGTATCTTCACGAGAACGAAAACTACGAGACGTCTGCTATGGCGAAAACAGCTTCTTACTCAATGACATTATAAATAGTACAGACGTCAGCACGTCAAGTTACCCCAATGTGTAAAATTTCTTTGATCGTTTATCAACTTTATGTCAAACCGAATAAGGTTGATATTTAATTGGGAAAATTTGACACCTCGGGATAACTTGATGGGCTGGCGACAATTGTCAGTATTGTTTAACTCTCGTGTAAAAGGTATGAGCTCAAGAAACAAAGGTTTTATTTAGATATTAATTCCTAAAATTCTGAAGAGCTACATGAATATACAGACCTAAGCAAACGTCTTCATTTGAGTGTTAAACATTATAATAAGCCTTAAACTTTTTGCACAGACAGCCGTGACCTTAATATCAAGATCACGAATAGAACGCATAATTAATAGGTTTTTGCTATGCATATGGACAGCTACATCAAATATTTAATACTGTATATTGTTGAATGAAATGATGCAATGAGTTTTTTATAGAATTTGCCAACGATGAGTGACACATTTCTTAAAAGGAAAACCCAAATTAAACCAAACCAAACATTACGTTTTTATGGTGTACAATAAAGGATAAATATTCAAGTCTAATGCTAAGAGTATCTGTAGCGCAATTGGATTGCTCTGCCACATATCGAGAATTAAGACATTTTGCTATAGGTTATGATGTCTGTCGGGTCCAGCAGAAGTATTTAATAGGTTTGATAACTAAAAGGTAATTTAAGGCTTCCATAACCAAAGGGTACCAACAGGACCCTATTTAATTACTAAGCCTCCTGTAATAGTCTGTCCGTTTATATGTCAGCAGGCTGTATCTCTTGAACCTTTAAAACATATCTACCTTTTGGTTAACAATCTTGATTGCCACTTTTACAACACGTAAAAATAATATGAAAGGGTACAGGAAAGTTGATTTTTTTTACGGCGTTTTTCTGTTCATTGTGGAACTCGCCGTGTGCGAATTCGACTCGCACTTGGCCGCCTTTTTTGTAGGTTTAGATGGCCCAACTAGAAAATACTCAAAATATAAGAAACACAGCGCATTAGCTACAAATAGCTATACTCAAAGCCAATAACAGTAATTTTTGTTTATTCTGAGTTTTTTGTGTTACGTTTTGTTCTACTTTCTACAATATTATTGCACAAGTCTGCGACTCGTTTAAAGGCGAGGACTTTGCCATCATATATTTTTAACACAATGCCAATTGCCATATACAGATAAATTGAAGGAGCCTGTTGTAAGCAAAGTCTCAGTTTCAACAAATAATCGAGTAATTTATAAATCGGTTACGCAATCGATTCTCCAATGTTATTTAGTTCGAATCAATCGATACAGCTGACGAACTCCAGACGCCCAACGAAAGGAAAAACAAACATCGTTCAAAATGTGCATCTTTTTCGATACTTGACTTCGAAAAGAGCTTTTTAATAGAAATTACGTAATCGACCGACGCATTCGCTTTTTTTTTCACAAGTCTCCAGTTCAAACCCAAGGCCTTTGACTTTCGGATTCATGTGCGCTTTGCAAAGACATTCAATACCTATAGACCGGACATCACGAACAAAATTTTCGTCCGAAAAAGTGTGTCCTGCTGGATACAAGTCTATGAGTTTTTTGTAGTAGGTACGCTCCGCTGCCGCTCCAATATTCATATATTATTCTAGATGGCGTTACTGAGACATGGGATCAAAGTTTTTCTATGACATTTCCTTGACATGCCCGCTCTATAGTATTTTAAATCTCTTTGGCGTTTTGTATGATTATCACTTGCATCAAAAACGGTGAAGGAAAACATCGTGACGACGGGAAATGAAGCGAAGTCATAAGCCCATGGGCGGCATAAAAACTCTGACAACAGGTCAGTTAGCTAACCACACGAAAAAAAAAGAAAAAAAGACGCATTCTTTTTTCAAAGCAGTCTTGCAGACCATAAACAAACAATTTCGAATAAAAACTCTCGGACGCTAGTTTCTAGAACAAAATGGTCAATTTATTCCGCCACATGATACGTTGACCGTTACTTAGCTGTAGTTATCTAATCTGTTTACATTGGCTGCTGACACAGTTGTATCTAGCAACTTCTCTATTACAAGGCTGAAGGCATATCCTTTATGTATACAGGGTAGAAGAACATCGACACATATCACAGCACCATCAATATAACTAATTATCATTTGTATCATTTGGGTGTAACAAAATCAGTTTTTTTCTAACCTAAACATTTCTTTATGTTGGTATCGTAGTGGAGGATTAAAACTTCTTTATCGGGCGATCTTGTGGTGACTTAACTAAAAAAATCTCTTCAGTCAGGGTATAAAAATTAGAAACTATCGGTGTAATTAACCTTTTAACCGCTTGTGTCGCATATATGCAACACATATTTCCGTGTCCCTACCGCTCGTGTCGTATTTCTGCGACAGAGATCATGTATGATTTTTTCGTTTTATTTTCAAAATACTAACTGTGTGGTACAACTAAAACCATTATCGAATCTAGATATTATTTATGTAACAAAAACTAAAAATCGATACAACAATTGTTTATCTTTATTTACTGTAGGTATTATTTTATTGATTTGTAGCAATTTTGGCCTACTAATATTTAGCCAAGCGCTGAAAAGGTTAATAAACGCGGAGTAAAGTTAGTACTAGTATGATCTCTGGATCTACCATAAATTTTTCAAGGATTAAGTTTGGAGTAACTTTAATCGGTGTTTATTAATTAGGAGGTAAGCGACTACGCTAACAGCACCCCCTGTAGGGTAGGTACGGGCCTCGGCTTAAGGCGTCGCTGGGGGAGGACAGCAAGGGATGGACTGGATCTGAGTTATTGGAGTTATTGGGTTCGATAAAAACCATGATTTTGTACATTTAGAGAATAAGAAACATCAGACAAAACTTGGAAATAAGGAATAACAGACGAAAAAATTACAACAATGAGAGGTCCTCCATATGTCCTGAAGTCATGGTGTACGATGTAAGGGATGTACGTCGATATTATTCCACCATGTACATCTTAGGTCCCGATCCCGTGGGAATACAGGGTTAAAAAGTTACCTACGAGTTTGTCACCCGGGGATAGTGTAGCTACACAACGGTGAAATAATTTTTCAAATCGGTCCAGTAGTTCCGGTGTCTATTCAATGCAAACGAACAAACAATCAAACCATTCCTCTTTATCTATACTATAGTATAAAGAGGAAATGTTTGATTGTTTGTTTGCATTGAATATGCTCCGAAACTACTGGACCGATTTGGAAAATTCTTTCACTGTTGGGAAGCTACACTATCCCCGGGTGACACATAGGCTACTTTTTATCCCTGTATTCCCACAGGAACGTGAACAACGCGGGTGAAACCGCGGGACGTCCGCTAGTACATAATATTTGCATAGATTGCTAATAAAATATAGATGAACCTAGTTAATAATATGGTTCAATGAGAACCTAAGTACTGATAACCACAAACGACAAAAGCAACATAATCCTTAGTAGGTAGCTGGGTGTTATTAGAGTCAAGGCTCTTGACTCAAGAGATGGCCAGCCCCTTTTGTTTACTTCTACATAATATAACGTTTACCAATATTTACCTTACGACCACATACGTCATCCCCTTACTAACGTCATTCTTTGCGACCTATTAGAAGGCTAGCATTCAATATAATATATTTATGTTCTCACATCTTTAATTTATTTATTTATTTCTTTATTATTAACAACCAACAAAGCATACACCAAAGTAGGTACATGTTAAGTTTCACATTCAATTTTACATTTTCCAATGTTGCCTTAAGTAACGGCTGCCACGACATAAGATAAATATAAAAGTAGGAAATGCAGTAATAGAAATAAAAAAAAACATCACGCTTGTAATCCCCGAAGGATTAGGCAGAGACGTACCTATAGTACACCCTCATTCGGTCAGCCCCATGTGTTAGGTTCGAGCCTATTGCCATCAATCGGGCACAGATCCAAACTCCAAGCTGCTACTGAGAAATTCCAGATGGAAAAATTCAATAACAATTTGTCTGACACGGGGATCGAACCTGGGGCCTCATGCTCAGCAGTAGCGCATGCGACCACTAGACCCTCGAGGCAGTTCTAACGAGGTAATTCTATTTCAATAAAAACGAATCGCCGAAATGTATGTACGCGTACACAACTTTCGAACGAAAATAGATAATTCTTTTTTCTTTGTTAGCACCAGGGTGTACCCATTTATAACGACCGATCGTTATAAAGATCGTTAAGAAGAGAAAATGTGGATTTTTTTTGGTATTTTTCCATGTTTACTAAATGCATCAAGGTAACAATACTAAAAAATTACAGTGATTTGGGTTAACCCAGTTGTTACTGAAACTTTTTTTAATTATTACTTTTTAATTTTAGGATTACAATTATTGGACCATGAATTTACGATTGGTGGCGCTGCGATCGAGTTCAAAACTAAACAAACTAACTAACTGACTGACTAACTAACTAAAACTAACTAACTAACCTCGGGCAGGACAGCGTCTGCCGTGTTCGCTTGTTTTCAAAAAGCTTCGAACGATAGATACTTACTTCAAAATACGAGTATGTACCTACAATCTAACCCCCGACTCCAATACAGATTTGCGTACCTTGTTTAGAAACTCGGGAATTAGACAATAATGTTGACTGAACTGTACAACTGTACAACCTGCTCTAAAAACAAACCTAAATGAAAATTAAACAAATAATTACCTTCATAGCAATCTCTGACGGTAAAGAAGTATACATAGTAGGAGTTTCCATTGAAGAACAGCAGCGAAATCCAGCTGTAGCAGCCGTAAATGGGTACGATGAACAGGATGCGCACTATCCAGCGCTGCTCGGAGGGGTTCGTGTACCAGCGCAGGTGCTGGTAAATCTGAAACCGAGGATAAACAAGCATTTAAAAAAGAGAACTAAGCATTTAATATTTCGCGAATGGAGGAAAGTGATATTTGGAATAGAATAGAATAGAATACTCTTTATTGTACACCATTAATACTTACCAATCATAATTTTAAGGGCTACAAGCGGTGATACAATGGGCGGCCTTATCGCTAAAAGCGATCTCTTACAGACAACCTTTGGATGGACTTGATAGTGGAGGAAAAAGGATGAGTAGGCAGTGTGTGGTGTACTATTTATATAAATATATACCATACAAGACTATTTTAATACACATATTATATAATACTTAAGTATAATTAACAGGACAAAAAAAAAAATAAAATAAATACATAAATACAAACCATTTACAGAGTAACGAACTTTTATATTAAGGAGAGAGGTAATAATTTTTAAGCAAATTTTTGAACGAATAGTTAGAACTATTTATAGATAACATTAAGAACTAATAATATTTTAATTTTTATGTCCTTTTCAGTATGGATAATGTTATTATGATCGGTTTAGTAATTCAGGCGTGACAAACACACTAATAAATTCACATGCGCATTTTTAACATTATTTGACTGGCCTTTTGGTCTAGTAGTTAGTGACCCTGAATGCTATGCCGGAGGTCGTGGGTTCGATTCCCACCCAGGACAAATGGTTGTGTTGTGCTCGATAATTTGTTCTGTGTCCGGGTGTAAGTAAGTTATCTATAATATGTATGTATTTAGAAATATATAAGTATGTTTATCAGCTGTTTAGTACCCATGGCACTAAATGGCGTTGTGTGAAAAGTTGTGGAACATTATTTATTTATCATTATTTATTTATTATTTAGCATAAATAATAAATACCCCCGTTTGGCAGTCTAAGTAAACGTACTTCTCTGACGTTCACAAAGCAACTTTAATCTTGAAAAATCATAGGCGTAAATTGTTTATTTAGTGTTTATGACGTGGGAATCAATGTTATGTCTGTTCAGCTGTCTGGTGACGTATCCATTATGGGCATAATTATTCTCATTGTTTCTTTCCAAATGTACCCATTATTATAGAGCAGTGTCAAGTAAATCATAGGAAGGTCAGTATACCTATTGTATGTAACCTAACATGCTAAATCATGGTATTTGAGTAAATCATGAAAAAGTAGCACATCTTAACGCTTATTCTTCCTGAGGGGTTAGGCAATAGTGTAAAAGTACACCCACATTTCGCCAGTTATGTAAAAGTCCCATACATATAATAGGCAGTAATCCTTTTGTCATGAACAGCGCAAATGTTCAAGCTCCGAGCTAAGAAATCCTTATTAAAAACCGCTTAAAAGAATTGACTATAAATGATTTGCACTGATATGTATGCAGGCTGGTAAAAGTTAATGGGTAATAAAGGTAAACTACTTTTAATTTTTAAGATAGATTATTTTGCGTTAAGCAATCATTCCTTAATTTTTAAAAAGAAGTATAGGTAAAACTACATTCGCAGATTTTTCAACAAGTAGGTATTCCCGCGATTTTCGATTTAGGTCAGCTTCTCGAGAAATTTGTGAATGCAGTTTACGCAAAATATTGTAAGTAATAGAATTTAAAATGGTTTCCTTTCAGGGCTCATTGATTTTTTTCCACCAAAGAGATTTAAAAGACTATAGAGCGGGCATGTCAAGGAAATGTCATAGAAAAACTTTGATCCCATGTCTCAGTAACGCCATCTAGAATAATATATGAATATTGGAGCGGTAGCGGAGCGTACTAAAAAAAACTCATAGACTTGTGTCCGGCAGGACACACTTTTTCGGACGAAAATTTTGTTTGTGATGTCAGGTCTATAGGTATTAAATGTCTTTGTTTTCCACCCTTCATAAAAAGGAAATGTTACAATTTACATTATCCATCCATATTTTCCGTTATGGTTCATAGTTATTGGCCGGTCAGTGGCACTATTCATTGGCAAGCAGTCACGACAAAATGCGTGCAAATTAACAACATTTTCGTCAATCGAAAGTTGACCGATTTGTGATGTTGAATACCGAATGAATATTATTATAACGTTTGGACATCACCCGCTTTTTAGTATCGGTATGCAAAGAAATAGAAAACTTAGCACGCTTTTTATATAATTCGTTTTCCAATGACATTTAGCTTTTCATACTTTCCGTTTACCTAAAATTAACAGAGTTTTTAATTACTTTCAGTCTTACATTCATAGCTGGCGTGATTATTTATCGATCTGTACTAATGTTATTTTATTTTAATTTCATTGAAAACGAACAACAAACAGCTTGTGGGCCCAGAGCCCACAACGCTGCTGCACTCTGTTTAAATTTCATAAAGAGGAAAAATTTGTTTGTTTGTTTAAAAGGAATTTAACTCTAAAACTACTGAACCGATTCTGTAATTATTTCACCATTAGAAAGCTATATTTATTATCACCGAGTAACATTAGTTATACTTTATTTTCAAAACTACGAAGGGGTTGAGAGAATGTCAAAGTTAAAGGCGAAAAAGTACGTATATAAATCACACGGACGACGTCGCAAAGTGCTAGTATATTTCGAGAACATTAGATTTATTCAACAAAAATAATTGATTACGGAATATAAGTAATAGGGTCAGTATCACGCATTTGTAATAACCGCTACGCTCTCTTCGTTAACTATTAAAATCATTAGATCAAATTGCATTAATTGAGCAACACGTAACGGGCATAACGCAGCTATTCCGTACAAATCATATCTAAGTATAAAATAACGTTTCTTTTATGATACAGTTTGATGAAAAAAGGCAGCCAGATTATTAAACTTTTATGGATATGGCAACATGTCTAGCATTCCATGATTATTAATTTAAATAAGCCTGTACCTACCTAGCGTAGGAAAACGGCCCATCTGTTTTCTAGCGTTTTTGTTACTGTGGTCGTTCATAGGTAGACTAGGCCAGGGATAGTGAACCTTTATTGGTGAACGTGCTTTTAATTAAATACAAAAAAAATGTGGCCATGACGTGTCTTAGTGATTTGATGGAGAAGAAATAAAACAAGATGCTAGCTTTTATCACAGTATTAAGGTAACCACTGAAAACCAGCGCTGTGCTATGGGACCCCATGGAACAGTATCATTGCACAGTGCCCCAGTGCCCAAATAACGACGTGAAACAGCCGAAAATTTTAAAATTGTCTATGTTCTACTATACTATTTGTTTATTTGTGTATATATACTATTTGTTTATTTGTGCAGTACTTAACATAATTTAAGCATTTTTTTACTATAACTGTTTTTCTTTTTTTTTTTCTATAGTATACGCTCATCCACGGTGGCCATTATTTTTCCGACTCTCTATATAACTCTTTACTTATTTGCAACTCGAAAATTGTTTACCAATTGTTATATTTACTGTTTCATATTTATTTATTTATTTTATTTATTTATTTATTTATTTACTACGGTAAAAAGAAACCAATTACAGTAAATAGACATTAAAACAACAAAACACACATTGTAAAATTAATGTAAAATAAAATTAAATAAATCTCTAAAAACTAATTTCTCAGGCATGCATTCTCCTCCCAGTACTTCAAACATACCGACAAAATCACCTTCCATTCATCCGCAAACACATCACATTCCGGTCTGGTGTCCAGCCTGCGTAGCATGAACACATTGAACACCGAAGAAACGGCCTTTGTCTACAGACGAATCGGCAAAGTGACAGATTATATAGACATTTCTTTCGTCTCGAGCATGACGATGTCAAGAAAGATGAAAAGTTATATGCCGAAGAATGCCGAACAATGCCGAGCATGAAGTGCGTACCTATTTTCTCCACTTTTGACAGTTCTTTTCGAAACATTTCCTGTCAACAAGTGTCAAACAGTCTACATCAAATGAGACCTAGATAAGAGCAACTTGACAGTTGCTATAGACAGCATGTAAATTTCTTTCTCTACGTACAAACGCTTTGTCAACGAGTCGCTTCATGCTCGGGTAGAAGAAATGTCAAGTTGGACAGAAAGAAAATTGTCGTGTCTCGGAAGGAAGAAATTAAGTGTTCATGCTACGCAGGCAGGTTTATTGAAAGAAATTTGACAGATTGAGGTTCCTGTCTATATAATCTGTCACTTTGCCGATTCGTCTGTAGACAAAGGCCGTTTCTTCGGTGTTCAATGTGTTCATGCTACGCCAGCTGGAGGGCATTAAGTGCGGCGAGGGCTCGCGGTATTGGGGATCTTGTCCTAGCAACCGTCCGACATGATGGCACTGCGAATAACTTGTGCTTTCGACCGCGCCGGTAGTTGTTTGGAACAAACAGGCGACACAATTCTGTATTTAAATCGGGGGCATCTACTTTGCCTCGGAGGATTTTACACATTTGCAGCAGTTGGTCATTAGATCTTCGAACGTCCAAGGAGTTGTGTCCAAGGCATCCCAAGAGGAACCTAGTTGGGTACATTATTGAAATAAAATAAAAAGTTATGTGATACTCGTGTTTCAATTTCTCGTTTCAAATCGGTTAATTGTTGGCGTGCCCGAATTATTTTGTAGCTAGCACAAGTGCCATTGGTTCACCATCCCTGGACTAGACAGGGTATGTTGCTAAATGGTTTAATAGTGGACAAATTATTGAGGGTTTGTAATGATTTATTATAGACAGACATAGCTTGAAATATTAATTAGATTTTAAGCGGAATTCGAGCCAGACGAAACACGCTTGATGGTGAATCGTCGATAAGATCAAACATCAAAGGAGATGTTTCTTTTTCGGCCATGAGATGTACGTATGTCGAAAAAAAGGAAAAAATACCACGAATTGGGGAAAAATAGTATCTGGTGAATTAGAGTCTGATTTGTTGTGTACAAAAAATAATAGTTTTTCAATTATTGCCATGTTTTATTCAACATGGCGTCTCGTTTGCTTGCATCATAGATATCTATGGCTTGCATACTTCATTCGTTCTGAAATCATGTCTTATCAAATCCATTAAACATAGAAAATAATTTAAAAATGTATGTATTCTTGTACGGTTAAAAATAAATTACTATTATTCTCTTGTACATATTTTGGGTAAATATAATTAAGTGTGATGATTTCATCGTTTCAAAAATCTTTAGTCTCCATTTTTGAACTGTGTTTCTGAACGAATTAAAAAAACAGCTTGACTTGAAACTCATATATGTCACTTGTCAAGTTGTCAGTGACAATTTCGTTCGACTCGATTTGATTTTGGCTTTCGTGGTTTTCAGTGTTATTTTGCATTTTCACAATTTTATACTAGGTACTACAACTTCGGTTTTGTGATATCTGCTCATTCTTGGATTGACTTTGGCTTTGTTTAGCGGTACTTGAACTCAGAAATCTGTGATTTGGATTCGTCTGCCCATTGGAAATCTTCTGTTTTTACTTACATTGAAGGTAAATTATTGAAAAATATTTGTAAATCAGTTGGATTAAGTTGGAAACACAAGGTTTACCTCATTGTTTTTTGCAGATCCTTTGGCTTGTTGGAAAATGGCTTGTGTGAAGTGCAATAAAGGGATACTCAGTGATGAAGTCATTATATTGCAGCAGATCTAGGTCCAGAGCTTTTGTTTAATTTTTTAACAAGACATGGCTCAAGAGGTAAGAATATAATTTTTAAACAAACAGTTTCAAACATGTGCGACTCAACATGTAATAGGTATCACTGGGTTTCATGTTGGAACTTATATTAAATGTAAAAACAAATGTTAAATTCAAACACATGAATGCAATAAAGATTTTGAGTTTGAGTTTTATCCTTCCAACTGTCAAATGACTATAAACAGTTCTTAATATGTTAACTAGGTATTATGAACTTGTTTTCAGAGTATATATAAGTATGTTTTCAGATTGCTCCTGATGCTGCATTATGCAAGGCATGTTGTAACTCAATTAATAATCGTCTTGAGAGTACTCATAGTAGTACTAAAGTAACGCTGGATAATGGAATAGGACCCATCAGTGAAACATATGAATCAAATGTATGTATGTGTCTGTGTCATAATGTATGTGGTGCCTTTTATCTTTAATCTCAAGGAGGTTGCATAATTTAACGAGTGGCCTCAGAGAGATGCAATATCTAATTTAATTGCCCCAAGACAGGTACCTATTATTTGCAAACAGTTCACTTTGCTTGTTTTTGGCTTTTACAACAATTTATAGTATCACTAACATCATGATAATAATTTCAGATACCAGATGGTGTCATTGTTTGCCATTGATGTGAGGTGAGTGCCTGCAGGCTGGTAGATGTATCTACCAGATCTCTTTCTCTCTCAGAGAAGATCACACAGTATTCCATATGGTCCTGAGAGAGATGAAATGACAGCCCGGATAACTCCACAACAGGTCTGTTACCTACTGTATATATGCATTATGTATGGTTTTTATATATGTTAAGATTACACTTACAATTCTCCTGCAATAGACTGATTCATGCGATAAGAAAGTAATGATTGTCAATTGTATGGGAAAAATACATAATAAAACTATGAAAATGTTTTATCAAGCTTGGTAAAAATCCTAACAAATGTATTATTTTTAGATACCCTCTGGAGGCAGAGTATGTTATTCATGCTGGGTCTCTGCTAGGAGAAATATACAGCGTGCAGCCAATCTTCACCTTAATAGTAGGAATGTTTGTGTTGTATGTTCAACATCAACATTGAGATGTCGCACACATTTGTTCCTAAATGGTCCAGAAAGAGATGTCATTTCTAAAAGAATATAACCTAGACAGGTGTGTAAAATAGTTAACTGTAAATCTATGTAGTATGTGGTATTTATCTGTATATGACTTGTAAGAATTCCTTATCAATAAAATACTATGACTACTATGTATTGATCTGTGAATGTGTGAGTTTATTCTGTATTGTTTTTACAGGTCAGTTATCATTCATTGGTGTGCAATGTTTTTTGGACTTGGGCTAGAAGTGCTGTTTGTTTAGAATATGAACCATCTATCGTCGAAGCTGACTCTAATCCAAACTAACCTCCACAGGTTTTGCCCATTACATATAATTAAACTCATACAAAATAGTTGGTATATCTAGTTCGAGTTGTTTTGTACCAGGTTGTATAAACCTAGAACGACACATAGTGCCTGTGTACTTGATGATGTATCAGTAAGAGAAGAAGAATAAAGTTTTAAATCCTGATGTGTTCTTTTATTTATTTTTTTTGGAGAGTCCCTACACTCCTTCTGTAGTTCACCAAAGGTTTAACATCCCTCAGAAAGCATGTTAAGCCTAATGGCTTATTTATTGACCTCTATCGTCATTTGAAGATATTTGACAGTTGTTGGATAGATAAAAGTCAGTAGGCAAATCTGATACCAGTATTCACAAATGGTAGGTACCATTTTACCCAGTTACCGCGCTCTTTATATTCTGCGGCATCCAGCTTAACTGGAAGCCGACCCAAAAAGCAATGACCCTTTCTCCAATGGTTTTGGGGTCGGCCGGTCCCTTGTTCTCCAATTATGTATTTTTAATTTCAATCTTACTAGTACCATACCAATCTATTCAATAATTACAGCATCATTATAGCATATTCTGTATAACATTAGACAAATGAGACCGGTTAGCTGAAGGAAATGTATTGAAATAAACGCATCCAGCAGGGATTGAACACAGTAGGTTTTAACTTTTATATGATAAGCCAATACTCCCTAAAGAAATGATTCTTGATCTTGCTTTAGTGAACCACTTTTGTCTAATATTTTTTATGAAAGATCACAGTAATTATGATCTTAGACTATTAGTGATTTATTTGTTCGATGAACAAAAACAAAACAATTATATTATAGGTTAAGTAAACGTCATTTCTACAACCTGTCATGGATGGCTGTCATAACCCTTAGGACAAACGTCAAACTTTTTCAATTTTAATTTTGTACATAAAAACCATATGATATTATGTAAAAAATGTAACTTTATTCTATTCAGGGGTAAGTTTCGCAGCTTCGCTGACGACGTACATGTTATGGCCGGAGGCCCATACAAAAATGAAACATGTCCTTTCAAAGAGAACACCAATCTACTTCATAATTTCGAGGTCGTTTCAAAATGCAAAAGTAATAGTAGTTAGCGCCTCATTTTTGATAACCTAGCAAGATAAACAGCAGTAGAAAGCATACGCCGCTCATTGGCTAATGCACGATAAAGTTAATAACGAAAAAAAACACTGTTTTGCGCAGTTTTAAAACACAAACAGTGCTCCATTTATGATTATAAAAGATTGGTGTAGATTTTTATTTGAATGCACGCACGGAACAAAGACGGCACGGTTGGCCCAGCGGCTGAGCAAGCTGAGCTGACTGCTACGCAGCGTGTAGCGGATTCGTTTCGCGCACAGATCATAATATTTGTTAAACCTTTTTTTTTAAGGAAGGGGTAATCATAAAATGACTCCTCCCGCTTTGGGTGCAGCAGAAGGGAGACTCACTAAAACCATTCGTGTTTCTCCTATCCTTTGCGTTTCGGAGCCGCGGTGACTCTTTCGAACAAGTCCCGCAACCCCGGCAGCGCGGCCTACTGGTAGCTGTTTCGGGGTCTGGCTGTTTGTAAGTGTGAGTGTAAATGTTTGTAAAACCCACACCCGAGATAAGAGAAATTAGTGTAGATCAACGTTACAAAAAAAAACTGTAGATACTCTGTCGCGTAATCTGTGCTCATCTCATAGCTATCTATGTAAATCGTGGTTTCCGTCAAACCAAATAAAAAAACTGCCATCCAAAATGATTTACCTAGACACGTAAGCACAATAAAGAATAAACGTGAACTGCGTGCGCGACCTGTTCCCGCGTAACCGCTCCATCACCACACGTTAAACCTCCATTCCCACATAAAAATGTAGCTTACTATGTACAATACACTTTTGTACTTTATTTAAGGCTGTTCAACTACATTTATAACGGTAAGCACGAGTACAGTCACGGGCATAAATATCTCATGTTTACCTACGCAAAATCGCAGACAGCGTACAAATTACGATTGAAAATTTGAAAAACAAGCAACAGATAGGGTATGGTTTTAAAAATACTAAACATGGTGGATCAACCCACACGGTTATTGATCTTGGACCCCCAGAACTGTATTTTTAATAGGATTTTACAACTTCTTGATTTTTTTTTTGTTGTTTAGGTTTTATACTTTATCTATTAAAAATATGATCTCTATCGAACTCATAGGAATGTAAATAAAGGAAGCGAATTAATTAATTTTCAATTAATGTCTAATACATAGCTAAGAAGAAATTATGAATATTTATTAAAAATGTTAGTTAAATAAACATTTGAATGTTTCGTCGTTTAATTTTTGCTTGGACGTCCTAGAGTTGACTCTAGGACGTCGATAATTACGTACCGAAAATAATGCGTCTATATACCTGCAGCCCTGTACATTCGTAACACTTCAGAACCCCTTACTTAGCTTGGAGAAAATTGTTTTTACTCTTGCATAAACGTAAGATATGTATGCTCATGACTGTACATTTCCCGTCCCCGTGGGAAAACACAAGGTCAAAAAACCGAATATATCATGGCACGAACTTCGCAGCTACTCTCTTGTGGCTAAAAAGTCATTATTCATACTCGAACTATAATAACTCTTTATCAGTAGGCAAATAGAACGGAATATAGCCCATAATATTACGATAACAAACACTCTGATAGTGGTACAAAAGAATTGGCTAATGCCGTAATTTTAAAGCGACGCTCTACTACGCTTATCAGCAGGACAATGTTGAAATCATTTTCTTGTAATACGTTTTTTTATCTGTCTACCTCAGGAGTAACCAATTGTGGCAAGCGAGAGCTTTGCCCATTGAACGCGAAAAGTTTTCTAAAGATGGAAAAATTGAAATTAAAAAATTACGAGGAATTTCAACAGTCATTTGTTTTCCTCGCGTGAAGCAAGTAAAACAAAAACTATTCATTCTAGTATTTCAGTTTTTTTTCTTTCGTTGCTTAGTAGATTACCAGTAACTGTTTGGCGACCACTTGATTCCTTAATACTTTAAGGTAGAACGCCTACACGAAAGTAGAGATCTTTTTACAAAAGCGATAAATAACTCGTAGTCCCAGCTCAATCCATTGATCCAATCATAGTATTTTTAACTTTAAATAGGCACGGCTAAGTTCCTAAATATTCCTATTAAGTATAAAATTGACATTATAATCTCAGGTTTGACTTTTTTTTTTAATCAGTAATTTAACATAGTTTGAAAATCCAGGTCCACTTGAATTTGATACGGCCACATAATAATACTCGGTGTTATATTACAAAGTCAGAATATATACATGAATATATGCATTACAGGAATATATGTGAAATTAATTTACCTAATGTCTCTCACCAATACTACGTGGCAAACTGCTGAATCCTTGTAGTTATTATAGAATCAAATTCGGTTATAATATGTTAATAATATGAAGCCCCACGTGTGGAAATTACCTTTAACATACAACATACGTAGGTAATGCCTAGATTAATAACACCTTGAACTTCAGAAATGAAAACGGCTTGACTAAGACCCGCCAGTATTCCATTTCCAGTTTCTTAGAGCTACACAAAGGTGTTGACAGAGTAAAGTCTACGGTTTTCTAAAGAAAATGGTGAACTCTTTTACCATGTACCTAAGTACAGATTTTTGTATGGTACAAAGCAAGATGACGATAGGCCACCAGCTGAAAGCATGACCACATACATAAATTCTTAATGCTATCAGTCACGAGGTGAGGCGATGACTAAATAAGATGATCGCAACAAATTAGCAATAATCTATAAAACATTTGTTTTTTTTTTTAATTTTGTATCAGACACTTTAAACTTGAAAATTCTATCGCTTTTAAATTAATTGACGCTGATTATGTAAAAAAATATGGTTAAGTAATTACTTTACATCTGCCTCCCGAAGTCGTTATCGTATATGTCCCGCCTTTCCCAAACTATTTTGGGGTTTTGTTATGTCCAAAGAGATCTAAAAGACTATTCTATAGTCTTTTACATCAAGGCAATGACATTGAAAAACTTTGATCCCATGTCTCAGTAACGCCATTTAGAATAATATATTAATATTGGAGCGGCAGCGGAGCGTACTAAAAAAAAACTCATAGAATTGTGTGACACACTTTTTCGGACGAAAATTTTGTTTGGAATCTCCAGTCTATAGGTATTGAATGTCTTTGGTTATGTCTAACCAGATGCAGCGTTTTACATGATGCAACTGCTCATCAGAGCTCCACAACCCAGTGACTGGGTAAAATGACACCTCTTGGTGAGACTGGCTGTCAGATTTTCGGGGTTTTGACTACTAAAAACGAGTGAAGATCTTCATTATGTGGCCTCCCGAAGTGGACAGCTATAATATGGATCTGTTTGCTGCACGGCAGATAAATAATTGTTTTTGCTACTAAGTTTTTTTCGCCCAACGAGCTGCAAAGACTCGGGAACTAGGCATACAACAATACAGGCTTATTAGTAATCCCGTCAACTGGAAAAAACAGGGTTAAAGACGAAAGAAAGGAGCGGAAAACATCATTTCGTTTAAACTTATACTCATTAACATTGTAACTTGAGACTCATTTAAAATTCACACTAAGTATCCCGCATACATGGTATTGTACCATCGATTTTTACGATAAAAGCATGCGGGAATACCTGATCCGTCAATAAGTTTCCGTTAACACGCAAAACACTTTGAAATGTGTAATAAATAAACAACGCATCATGAATTCATGGTTATGAAGTCATTGTGCCATCGTGTTCTTTAAACGAATGGACTACATAATACAGGACTTATGTAAAATAAGGTCAGTATTTGGATTTGAGAGCGTATCAACACAAAAATGCCATCTACTTAACTATCACTGTCAGTAACAGGGATTGTGCAAGGGTTTTGTGACAAATTTTTATCTTAATTTTGGGGAAACTTGTAGGTGGCACTTTTATGACAAATTCTGGGACCCACGGAGCAAAGATCACCTGTGTTCACTGGCTCTTAGTATGACAAATTTAGAATTGTAGTTTCGTGACAAAATCAATTTTTTTTTTTATTTTTATCTTTATTTATTTCCAGGGTTTTTTCTAAACAGAATATGTCACCCCGATGATTGGATACAATTAATTATTACTAAGTACTAATCTACCCGCAACCTTAAACCCATAACAATAACATGATAAAGTGTTCTAGCCTCATCTGATAGCGGTGAGGCAAGAATGCTATTGTAAAAACCTACATTATGATTATTTACAAAAGCTTGACGCCTTTGGACTTCGACACGAACACACTCCGACAGAATATGATGAACGTCTTCTACTACTCCACAAACAACGCAATTGGGAGAATCAACTTTGCGCATCATGAATCCGAAACTATTGAGCGGTATGTGCCCAGATCGGAGTCTCAAAGCCGTCACCACTTCCTGTCTAGTCATCCCTCCCTCGCTGAACCAATGAGTTCGTGGAAGTGATGGTTGAATCGTCCTGTACCAAATGCCTTTTGTTAGCGACCTTTTATCAAAATATTCTGCCCAAGATTGAATACATCTTTCTCTAACTAAGGGTAGGTGTTCAGTATGCCAAGGAGAACATGAATAAATATCTCCATCAGAGCCGGCTTCGTTTGTCAAATTCATACCAGACATGCAAGCAGGTGTCCAATCATAAAAACCTAGAGCTCGCTATTTTATCTAAATGATTATTTCATTGATCGTGGTAGGCAATCATTGTCGTCTACTGCACGCGTATCATGATCACCGAAGAAACGGTCTTTGTCGTGTCTCGGAAGAAAAGAAATTAAGTGTTCATGCTACGCAGGCAGGTTTATTGAAAAAAATTTGACAGATTGAGGTTCCTGTCTATATAATCTGTCACTTTGCCGATTCGTCTGTAGACAAAGGCCGTTTCTTCGGTGTTCAATGTGTTCATGCTACGCATGCTGGTAAACAATCAATAAATTCGTCATTACTGCTTATCAAGATAGAAATTCAATATTGACGCGACAAGACAAGACCACACGGCGATATTTTTTGCTGAATCGTCAAAATTCCGAAGTATGTGCGTGTATGATCGGCTTACAATACTGCATAATTAACTGATACGATTACTTACGAGTAATCAGCTAATAAGTTTATTTTTGTAACTGCATAGCGTGATCCACCTACTTCGTAAGTACTCTTATCGACTGCAGTCCTATGTAACTATAGCTCTAAAATATCCTCGCCCCGGTTAAGCGTATGTTGCCTAGTGTTATCTTCAAGGAAAACGCAAATACAGTTTTTCCGTTTACAATTTCTATGCCATATTAAGCTATTGTCTTAACCATACATTACAATCAACTTAGTAAGTAGTAGATTATTTTCGTATTAGAAATGACACGGAAGTTTCTCTTTAAATTCTGCATTTTGTCGATTAGGATACATTATTGTTAATGTTATAGCATAATTACATGCCAACCTGCATAATATAGGAATTATACACGAAAAGTAAAGGCATAATGTCGTTTCACACTTTCTACACGCGAGTATGCAGTTAATGTGAAGTATTAAGGTGTATCACATGTGTATAAGACCACCTACATAGTCCATTTAAAAATCTATGGCAGTGGCTTGCATTTTGTCAGTCCATTTGTAAGTACTCGTAAGTACTTACATACTTTGGAACTTAAACTCACGCCCCTTAGGCCATGGGGTAAAATAACGCAACCTGCTACGACCCTTACATACTATCTTTTGCTTCGTTTACGTTCATACATTTGATCATACACGCCCACCGTTTGCAAGTACTCAACGGACCTGACCTTTCTGCCACCAAAGGTCTGTGTAGGTATGTCCTACTAGGGCATTTCCTTACATCTGCGTTTTAAAATTGTTTGCCTTTTGTTAGTCAACCATCATGCATCCTCTCTACGTGACCAAGCCATCCTAAGCACACTCCCGAGCTCCCTGAAATAGGTTTGAGCTACACGATGTCTGAAGCATGCATGCCGTCTGTCGGGACAGGTCGGCTCAAAGCTGAATTGATTCTTTCTTCAAAAGGCTAGTCCAGACTTTGCCCTGCATCGTGAGACTCGCATAGTAAATGAATATAATCTTATGTCTGGACTTTAAAAGAGACCATGACCTCTGAGTTTCTTTCGGCATTTCTTTTCAGGGATCAGTCACTTTGGAAATGCCATTTAGTTTTGTTTAAAAAAAAAAGACATGTAAAAGTATCTGAGAAGATCTACTTACAGAAATAATTTAATAATAAATAAAATTAAAAATATCATTTCATTTCATTTCACTCTTTACAATTTTTCTCACTTCAAGAGCTGTTGGATAAGCTTTAGTCTTTAGATTTGATGAGTAGATTGACTCTGAGCTACTATTGCTTTCTTGTTTTATATTATTACAAGCAGACGTCCCGCGGTTTCACCCGCGTAGGTCCCGTTTCCGTGGGAACACAGAGATAAAAAGTAACCTATGTGTTAATCCAGGGTATCAGCTAACTCCATACCAAACTTTATTAAAATCCATTCAGTATTTCTTACGTGAAAGAGTAACAAACATCCATCCATCCGTCCATCCTCACAAACATTCGCGTTTATAATATTAGTAGGATTTGCTAGTTGAAACAAATTTACCCACATTGAAGCTTACAACTCTAAATTATACACTGTTTTCTAAACATTTCGACAGCATCCTCTGCCTGATAATCTATTACTGCAACGCGGAAACTGCTTTACGAATATAATTGCCCTCAAACACCGTCTAATTTCATTTATGAAACAAGTATAATGAATTAGATTCAGTCATCCGCTGTCTGTGCATCATGATGTCTATGAGTTCTTTACAGTATCATTCTAAACCCCTTATAGCGTTCTTGTCGATTTTCTGACAGCAGGGGCTCGAGTCTGCCATTGCAATCATGTCTCAATGACCGGTCATTGATCGAATATTTGATAACTTTGACAGTTTCTGTATGGGAAATGTGTCATAAGTTTGACGTTATTCGTCAAAAATCGAACATTGACCGGTCATTGAGACAAGATTGCAATAGCAGACTCGACCCCCAGGTTAGTTACTAACTTCACGAAACGAAGAAGAATGGGCCTGCTCTTGACCCCGATCACTCCTGATGGAAAGCGATGAATGAGATCCATTGTGGAACAGACATGTCTAGAAGAAGCATGTTCACTCTTGCCTTGAAGGCAGATTAGGTTAAACATTGCTGGTGTAATGAATAGCGAAAACTTTGGATCCCTTTCCAACAAAGATGCGCACACAGAAGAGACATTAGGCATGGTTAGAGATTATATGAAAAAGGAGTGCAGAAAGTTAAATCGTTCGAATTTAGACCACTAGTCGATCGCTGATCATGATATTCGTCACTTTGATCAGAACGAATTCTTAGGCGGTATGGGCTCCTGGTAATCATAGCATTATTCTTATACAATTAAGACTTGAGAAGGAGTGTAGAAAGTAAAAGTGGTCGAATTTCTAGGTTCTACTAGGCGACCAGTAGTTTATGTCAATTGTCTAGAATCCAACTGAGAGCAGAAAACAGTTAAAGAATGTAAAAATAGTAGCTAGGTTAGGATTGGTTTATTTCTTCCTTTATAAAAACGCCAGTAACACACCTTGTGATGGCAGGGGAGCGATACAATTTAATAAAATATTGATTTTATACGCAACTTGCTGTCCGCATCGCCCTACCCACGCTTGAAGGCCTGACTTGAAAGGTTTTTATATTTCTTCTCGATTTACGACTAATTTTTTAAGAAGAGCTGCCTCATTTATATTTCGACTTCTACAGACGCGTGTAGTACGTACGTAGTTCTATACCATTCATAAGGAAAACTGATTTGTATACCAGTGTTGTAACTGTGTATAAGTCTAGGACGAAGGTGCGTCATCCTGACGCAATTTTCGCTGCGTAAACAATCTACAGAGTCCACAGACATCAAGACTAAGTAATATCCGATTCGATACTGACGTCACCCACACATCCGAGTATCCGAGTATCCGTTACGAGCAGCTGTTGCGTTATTGTAACCTCATGTTCATTTACTTAGAAATCTAATTACTTAATGGAGAGCACCATCACATCGTAAACAGTACAAACGAAGGTGATTAAGTGAGCTAATTACTTCCTGCTTTAGTGGAATTTTATTTGGTCCATAACACCGAATATATTCTCTGCAATTAGGCCGTGTAATAGGATCCTTTTTGGCCTTGCACAGGTCTTTTATTATAATATTTTTTACATGGTCAGGTGCGTAGTACTCGCAACCGGCGTGTGTGTATGACAACATGTATGAATGTAAAGAAGGCAAAAGAAGTATGTAAGAATCGTAGCATATGGCGTTCTGTAGTTTCTGCCTACACCCATGGTATAGTTTTTGTTGTTCCTGTCTCTTCTCATATTTTCGCGAATTTCTTTTCTAAAGCTAGGGATTTCTTTTTGGTTTTCTTTATTATTTTTAACCAAATTCAAAAAAGGAGGAGGTTCTCTATTTGACCGCACATATTATATTTTAAGGTGTTCGCGGATAACTTCGTCGTTCATGAAGCGATTTTGATGATTCTTTTTTTTATATTTACCCAACAATTTTATTTTTATACCTTTCTTTCAATTTATTACAGTAAAAATATAGTCACGCTCTCTAAAATCAATTGTCGTTACAGAGCAACAATTTCAATGGCATCTGTTTAATTGCTCGTGAGTTTCCAATGACAATAGTTAACAATCTATCTTCGCAAGCACGCTTTATTCTCTATTGACTATTCTATTCGTTTCGTAAAAAAACTTTTTGCACAAGATCTTCTAAAAAATGGCAAAGAGCTAGCCACACTCGGCCTCTACGGGCCCCGTACCTTGGAAGCAAAAATACAATTTCTATTTTTTGGATTTCTTTAAAACAAAACTTTGCTTAGAAAACTTCTGTAAAATTAGGGGATAGTATTTTTTCGGCCATTTTTCACACATATGAAAATATGCTTTTTGATGTCACACATATTAAAATATGCTTTTTGATGAAACCCTATTATGATACCCCATTTGACCATCATGTTTTCATCATAATTATTATCATTTCATTTGGTATTCATTTTAAGATTCAACAACCATTTCGGCTACTAATTTCAAACCATTGACATAGATAATTCATAAAACAAGCGGCTGTGACAGATTCACATAGAGTCAAAAACACACAATAAGGGTTCCTTTATTACCATGTCGATACGGAACTCCAAAAGTTGAATGACGTAAGCACACCTGTGGCGACACAGACAGCCTTAACAAAGACACCTTGTCTTTTGTATTGTTGAGACAAAGATCCGAAAGTAATATTGTAGAAGTAAAACCTTATCAGCATAAGGTAGGTACAATATATATGACCGTAATTATTAATGCTCGACGATGTGAAAAGGTGAATATACCCAAGTTTACCTGACTTAAGATAGGATATCCTGCTACTCGTACCGTTAGCAAAAAGGTTATGTACGTTATACCTAACCTTTTTGCAAATTAAGGTTGGCCTACACGCGTAGCATGATCGCTGGAGAAAAGGATTTTGTCTACAGAACAATAGACAAATAGACAGATCGTAGGAGTATTTCTTGTGTTTTGACCATGATAATGTCAAGAGTGAAGAGAAGAAATGTGTTGATTCTTCAGTCGACAAGAGTTTAAGATGTAAAGCATAACTTCTTCGATATTATCGGCAAAAACGTTTGTACAAGCTGTAACTGTGTTCTTACGTGGACATACCCATTTCTACGGCGAGAGAAAATTATATTATAAGTAAAATGGTGTAGACAGATAGGTTACCTAAACAACATTCGATCTTAAAAAACACACGCACAAGCACACTTATAGGCCGGCAATACACGGACCGCTTGAAGCAGTCAGGGGCGACAGCTTCAAGCTGCACAGTGAACTGCAGAGTTCTATAGACGCACATACACAAACCGCTCGAGCAGCTGCAACTGATTCGGGCGGTCGACAGCACGGTAAATATTCATCGTGCGGTCAAGCAGTCGCCAGGCATACACTGACTGCTCGAGCTGTCGTCTACTCTCGCGCAGTTACCCCCGCCCGCACTCTTCATTCCTTAGTTCCAAAAACAAGCGATGAAATTCTCCATTATAATTTCGTGCTTCTAATATTGGATGAAACCCCAATTTTCTGGGCAAAAGCAGCAGAAGTGCTTCCTCCTCAAAATCTATGATGATGCTGATTTGAAATTGCCAACTGCTCGAGCAGTTAAACTAACTGCTCGAGCAGTTATCAATGGCAGCCTCAAGGTGTTGACTCTTGACTGCAAGAGCGGTGTATGTTGATCACTAGGTAACTGGTCGAGCAGTCCGTGTATTGCCGGCCTAACGCACGTACGAGTCCATTGACGGCGCGCCGCGACACTTAGGTCAAGTGTGGCTAGTTAGCGCAATATTTTAACTTGTCGCTTGCTGAGCGCTTATAACCTATCTACACCATTTTAATTATAATATCTTTGGTGAGAGAGGTGAAATTAATTTACCTGTTGGCAAGTAATGAATAGCGCGGCAAACACGAATATGCCGGCGATACCCTGGGCACCTGGCGTCTGTAGGAACATGCCCTTTTCGTGGACTATCTCGGTTATAGCCTGGGCTGTCACGTTGATTGTATCTGTCGACATTCTGCAACAAAAAAAAGACCATTTAAAATGTCATTCGCGAATTTTCACACTGTAATTTAGCTTAAGACCGTCGAACTGGAACGAAATAAATATTTTTGTTGCGATATTATTTTATTGTATTTTTAAAAGTAAAAACTTCAAATAGAGTGTAAAATTCCCCTTCCTTTATGTACCTTTTAAAATTATTATTTGCACTTAGTCCGCGTGAATTTGGTACTGGCCCCTAATAATTTAAATATCTCCTGTCCCCACGTAGTTTTAAAAATAAAATATAGTCTATATGATACTTGCTCAAAATGTAGTTTTCGACAGATGAAAGGATTTTCAATCGGGTACGTAGTTTTTGATTTAAATCCTTACAAACTTACAAAACTTAATCTTTATAAATACGACAATAAAGAGTACATATTCTATTCTACCTTGCTTGAGGTAAGTAGAAAAACAAGTCAAAACTAACGGGACAAGGGTAATTTAAGCACAATACAATAATATTGCTACAAGAATCCCTTTCTACAAAGAGTCTTCATTTCCATAGAGATTAGAAGGACGATGGGTAAAGTTGAAGAATTAAAATGAAACAAAAATCATTAGTGTTGAGTGAATAGAGTGGAGTTTTAATAGGTTTAAAATGGAACTGTTCTTTGAAATGGAAATTTTTCATCAAGTAACTCAGTCTTAGTTATTTCTTAGCACTGGTAAATATGGGGTTTCAACGGCTTCAAACCCCATGTTTGGAACAAATTTTACAAAAAAGATGAATGTTACAAAATTGTCAAACGCGCATTTTCTGCTGTGACTATAGATGGATTACTAGCTTCTGCCCGCGACTTCGTCTGCGTGGAATAGTTACAGGATACAAAAAACCCCGATTTTAAAACATTCTTCATTGGTGCTCCGCTCCTATTAGTCTTAGCGTAATAATGATAAATAGCCTTCCTCGATAAATGGGCTATCTAACACTGAAATATTTTTTCAAATCAGACCAGTAGTTCCTGATATTAGCGCGCTCAAACAAACAAACTCTTCAGCTTTATAATATTAGTATAGATTTGTCAACAACCAATCACAACGCTTGACATGCGTTAAATTGTGACGCGTAAATAATCGATTTTCAAGAAACTGGATGTTAATGACTTAGAAATGTAAAAACTTAATTATTTTATGATAATGATCTCCAAGGAACCAAAGAAAGAAACAACAGTCAAATTGCTTTCCTAAACATTCCTTTTCAATTAAATCCAAACCATTCGATAGTCATCTAAAGACTTAATGATGCTATCTACTTATTGTTGAACGAAAAAAAACATTGTAGCCACTTTTTAGGTAAGTACATTTGTTCTCGCTATTTCATTCGTGTATTATATTCCAGTAGGCCTGGGAGCAAGGCTTGCTCTATAACAATGAAGCTGAGGCTACATTAGGCCGCGACGCGACCTGCGACACATGAGCGATTAAAACAAGTAAATGAATGCTCAAGTATATGGCTACACCGTACATCAAATATTACTAGCGATCTTTGATTTCTTTATGCGATAGGAACAACATTACTGAAATCACGGCATCGGCTACATCAACATAATGAGCGAATCGCTGAAAGTGAATCGCTCTTGCTAATTCGTTGTGAGCATGTGTACTGTAGCCATGACATCGCCGAATATAGGTACGCCGGAATTTCGCTTGTAATGTAGCCATACCATGTTTTTCTCGTTTCGCTCTTCCAGTCGCATCGCAAATCGCTGCCTACTGTAGCCTCAGCCATCGACATGAAAACAATAAAATTGAATCCCAGAGGAGCTTAAATAATCAAATCACTCACTGTGGCTTTGACCACTACGTGCCGTACAGTAAATTAAATACTTTTGAACTGGGAAAACCGCCCTTGCTGCAACGACATAAAGGCGCTTTCAATCACAAATTGTTGCCGTATACACAATGTTATGATGCTGTGGCCGTATGTTAATTAAAGTGAGGTCAACTGACAGAGAATTTTATCTATACGGTAGGTAGGTATACAGTTATTAAACTTCATACAAGCTTAATTAACTCAACAAGAGCGTTTAGGTACGCAGATTAATCTTGGGGAGTTTTCAAGAGGGTTTTGAGAATGGGATTATATATCCTGACTTGCAGAGGTCAGGGCAGCCGCACATTACTATCTAGGATTTTATTAAGGGTGTGTATGTTTCTTTTATGGTGTTAGAGATAAATTACCAAATTTGCTTGTTTGCTAAGAATGTCTTTGGATGGTATAACTTTTATTAAATGTACTAACAATTATAATATTTGTGTAATTTATTTTTTTTGTGCCATGCAGATCTACATTGAGTTCAACTTTACCAACTGAAGATGTTTTTTTTACGCACTTGCCGTCCAATTCACTTTATACATTGGCAGAATAGTCGGCATCGGCTTACTTTGCCAGATATTAGAGTTCATAGAAAAATATAACGTGTATTATAGATACTTGTTGTAGGTCATCTTGTGTACTAAATATTACATTTCATGGATATCTTGCACGACAAACAAGTGTAAGACCTAAGGTTTCTAGAAGAAATTTTATCTTTGACATTGACTAACTAGTGAAAAAAATACCCTTTAACCTATGTTTAATAAAAAACCTACTAAACTCGAGAATCGAACCTAGGACCTCATGCTCAGCAGTAGCGCTTGCGTCCACCATACCAACGACACACCCCTTTAATCAACGACTAATATTATAAAGGCGAAAGTTTGTGAGCGTGTATGTTTGTTACTTCTTCACGTCTAAACGGCTGGAGCGATATTAACAAAATTTGGTATGGAGTTAGCTGACACCCTGGATGATGATATTCTCACGGTATCAAAACTTATGCGGGTGCACCGCGGGGCGCAGCTAGTAATATGACATACAATTCTACTATCAAGTATTGCCACGTTTTAAGAAGACTATCTATACGACGACGAAGACAACTCTTTATGATATTTAACACTTGATACTCCTATTTCTATAAATATACATGCTTGACCAGTGCATATAATATTTCACAGCCTTAACATTTAACTTTATCTTATAGCTTTAAATCTGTTTGTATAAAGAGTAACAATATTGTATCAAAATGGACTGACTCACTGACCTTGATTTAAACCATTTAGCAAGACTGGTTTACTTTTATTAACAATACCTATATTATTTTGGAATCAATATGCTTTATGGCGAGTCTATGTGATGGTATTATCAATTACTACAGGAAGTTACGCGGTTTTACCCGCTAAGTTCCTGTGCCCTTAGGAATGCAGGGATAAAAAGTAGCCTATGTGACCTGGGGATAGAATAGCTTCCCAATGGAGAAAGAATCATTTAAATGGATCCTGTTGTTTTTAAGAAAATTCGTTACATACAAAAATACAAATCTATTCTCTTAGTAATATAGTATAGATTACATTAAACTTATATTTTATTATTATAGTATTTGTATAGAACTATACATGAATATTTACAACACAACGACTGCACGGTTGGCGCAGTGGCTGAGCGATTGGCTGCTGCGCCGCGTGTCTCGGGTTAGGTTAGCCACAGGCACTGTCCGGCCGGTGCTCGAGCGCTGGCTCGGGAGGAGGCACGGCTCCCTGTCGTTTCGGGTGACGCAGATACTTTCCGGGCACGGTTGCTTCGGAAAGTACCTGTGTCGCATAAACAGGGAGCCGGACGCCCGGTGTCACCACTGCGTCGACTGTCGGGAGGACACGGCGCGGCATACGCTGGCAGAGTGTGCCGCTTGGGAGGGGCCGCGCCGTGCCCTCGTCTCTGGAGTAGGCAGTGACCTGTCGCTGCCGGCCGTGGTCGAGAGGATGGTCGGCAGCGTCGAGTCCTGGGACGCGGTGGTGTCCTTCTGCGAAACGGTCATCTCGCAGAAGGAGGCTGCGGAAAGGGAGAGGGAGATCACCTCCACTCACCCTGCCCGCAGCAGACGCACCGGGCGCAGGCGGAGGGCGGACAACGCCCTCTTCCAGCCCCCCTGAATGGGTCCAGGGCGACGGACGCGGGGATGTCCGCCGCCCCCACGTACATGGACCCGAGGTGGCGGCGCGTCGTGTTCACGCGCGCCCCTCTTAGACGTCGCGAGCGGAGTCTAACACCTCACTCCCCTCGCTGACTTGGCGAGGCCCGCGGGGCCGGCACCAGTCGGGGGTCGCGGAAGTATCTTCTGTTCCCGTGACCCCCGGCGCAGGTGTGAGAAGGAACACGGGGTGGTTTTTGGTCAGTAGGAGTCTGACAGACCCCTCCGCCTCCCCGGGCGGGGGACATCCATGAGGATTTTCCACCCCTAAAAAAAAAAAAAAAAAAAAAAAGCCACAGGCACTGCCTACAGGCAGTTGTTTGGGGTCTGGTTGTTTGTGGATGTGGATTTGTATGTTTGTAAACTCACCCACGACACAGGACAAAAGTCCCTAAAGTGGAGCAACATTTAAAAAAGGTTTGAATCAAATACAAGAAATGTTGAACTTGTTAAACTCTGGCATGAGTAGGTAAATGACGAAGAGTATTTGTTTACACCATAGTCTTATAAGCTTGTAAACATCCAGTGATAACATTAGCCTCACTGGATGCTGGATAAAGTTTTTTAGTAAGTAATCAAAACAATGTTAAAGCGATAAGGCCGCCCATTGTATGTTTTGTAGTGTATATGTCTTCTTTTGTTATGTATTTTTGTGGTGTACAATAAAGTATATATAAATAAATAAATAAATAAATATTTTACTTATTTCGTTGTGGATTTCCCAAACAAGATAAGGATATATTGTTTGTTAAAGTCTATTAAATTATAACAAAAACAATGGCCTCCAAATAAAGTGCCAGTATATCTACTATTGTACTATTAAAAGTAGTAAAGTGCAACATTATGAATAACGTTACTTAAAAGAAGTATGTACCTAAGAAATTACAAAATAAATGCAAAGAACTTTTATATGTAAAAGATTTATAAGTTAGACATTTATAGTCTAAAAACTAGAATCATTCTAGGCAATGACAGTTTTACATGTACAGACGCCAGCCCATCAAGTCACCCAATGTGTCAAATTTCTTTGATCGTTTTTCAACTTTACGTCAAACCAAATAAGGTTCATATTCGATTGGGAAAAATTGACACATTGGGGTAACTTGATGTGCTGGCGTCTGTACAAACAATTATGACTAATAAGGAAAATATGTACTGTACGTATTTATGTGTCTATCTTTGATATTTTATTATATTACGGCACAATATGTAAAGTCAAATCTTTTTCCCAGGCTATGATGGAAGCCACAAACTACAGAACTTTATATTATTTTCAATTAATATTAACTTGTATAACTCATTTTCTTTTGAAACAAAAATGCACCTTACCAACTATCAAGGTAACTGGATAATCCAATCACTTTTGCTTGCAGTTCAACTTGTCTACTAACACAACAGTTATTTTGCCAGTCTTCTTCTTCTTTCAATATCACTATGGGCTCACAATTTGATATGAATCTCTAACTTTTAAGAAACAAATCAATCTCATTTTGTAATAATGTAATTGGCAGCTTTTATCTAAACAACACTAGAACTGACGTTTGAAATATTCCTCACTTATCTGTTAATGAGTAATGCTCTTGATACGATGATTGATAAGATTATTCTGTGACTAATTGAAATCATTTATCGAATAGGAAACAATACAGCTTTATAAGTAACTTCAGTTACCTATTATGTGTTCACAATATTAAATGTGTAAGTAGGTCTGTGGCTATAGATTACCTACTTTCCCACAGTTTGCACATTTATTTATTTATATCATCATTATTATACATTAAAACACGTTTCCATTCACTCATTCACTACGCTGAAAAGTTAGTTTTACACAAATGTTGAAAATACATACCTACAATCAACAATGTCATGTCATGAAATGCAGGGTCTGAAGATCTATAGTACAGGCCTTGGCTTAGTTTAGACTCCAGATCTCCCACAAATTGTGTAGCTTGACTGTGTTTTATTTATCATCAACTTTACAATGTTAAACTTGATGTAATTTGTGGAGATGGAATACACATTTTTATTATTATTATTTATTTATTTATTTAATACTTCAAGCACAGTAATGTACAGAGGTGGACTTAATGCCATAGACATTTTGTTCCAGTCATCCTTTAGTTAGGTGATGCAGAGAAAAGCAGTTTTAAATGAAAAATAAAAAAAAAGTAAAACAATACTACTAAACAACAATACAACTTTACGCATTTTCAAACTATAATTTCTCTGGTTTGGACTCTACCAGGTATTTAATTCCTTCACTGTACACACAGTACATCTCCACTTGTTAAAATGGTTTGATACATTACAATACATATCTATAAATATTAATACCTACTAGTTTCTTAAATGCTAGCCATGCTAGTCTAGACAGAAAATATGTGTCAGTGATTTAGTTAGGTAGGTATAAATTATAAGCATAGCCAAACATAAATAGGTACTTTTTATTTTCAGTAACTCGACAGTTATAAGCAAAATGATGTCACCGTTCTACAACAAATAATGTTAAGGTGGTGCATACCTACAACAGGAAAAAGAATTTATTGTAAAATATATAACACATAACATCATGCCTGTTGTCCTGAAGGGTCAGGCAGAGGTGTACCTGTAATAGTCCACCCACATTTTGCCATGTTATGTTAATCCATTAAATCCCAAGAGGACACCGGTGTCACCACTGTCATTGTCTTTCTATAGCGTCTCTAATTGACACAATTGAAAGGTTAAAGTCCCCTGTAGGTAATAGGGAGCGAGCCTATTGCCATCAATAGGGCACAAATCCGGACTTCTGGCAAACAGAAATTTCAGATGGAAAACAAAAAAAGTTAGAAACATTTTTTATGGTAAAACTAGTTGAAATTAAATAAATCTCACATAGCTTAATCTTACATACCTACAGAGTTGTTCTTTTGGAATACTGCAATTAATAGCTCTGCCAGTCATTTAACCAATAGAGATTAATTTTAATTATACTCAGTAGCTATGTATTTGGTTAAAATGGACATTCCCTACTCATTATTTGAAGTTATGTTGTAAACAAATAATACTATTACTATTAACGCAAAAGTTTGTTGGTTATGTGTGTGTATGTTTGTTACTCCTACACGCTAAAACAGAAGTACAGATTTGTATGTAATTTGTCTTCAAAGTATTCCTGGTGAAAAATTAAAACTGTCTCAAATAGACATTTTGGCATTTCAAAAGGCACCCTTGTATCAGCAATTTGTCAAATTAAAACAAATAAATGAACTCAGGCCCGGGATTTCCGTCTGTTACAAGGAAGAGGAAAATAAATGGTATATAGTTTTATAAATACAATGAGTAATACAATTTCTACAAACTGTTAACTAGTCTAAAATCACATTTCTCAACAATGCATTTGATTGATTGAACAATTGGAGAATTTAGCCCTAAGTTATTATTAATTTAAGATCTTTGTTGACATCATTGTTTCTAGTAAACTGCTGGTAGTGTAAACAAATTATGTTATTTCAACCAAGTGGTACAAACAATGTAGTTAGGATACATCATAATGAGGTACCTACAGGTACCTCAGTGTAATGCAATGCATCACTCCTCCCTCTAGATTGCAGCAATTTTCTAAATGTAGGTATCTGTGTCATCTTTCACCTCATTAATACCTCACAAAATTATTATCATGTTTATTTGGTAATTTACTAAATAAAATTAACAAATCATAATCTTTCTATAATGAACATAACTTCTACAATGAGTTATGAGTTAATGAACCATTTTCTAGTGTTTCCTGGTAGTCGTTATGTTGTTCAATCACCATTTCATTTCACCTACATGCTAAGTGGAACATTGGTAGAGCAAAAAAGCGAAAACTATGTTCTCCAATGAAAACCACCTCATGGTTTGTGCTACAAATCATGCATTATTACGGAACTCGAAAAATTGGAGGTCACACGTCTTGACATTTTCTTGTTTAGTGTATAATACCGAGTGAAGGGCGATTCGTTTACTGACGCACTTAGTAGCAATGTTGCAATTCCACAGGGTAACGAATATCAATTGTATAGTTGAAGATAAACAAAGATATGATATATTTACCTGAATTAAGATTATCAACGTCTCTATATTTCTGTTTTCCTTTTGTTAACAGATGTCATTCGTAATCAACACTCTGCGCATATTGTACACTTAATCACGTAGGTTTCCTACACAACAATGTTCACGCAAAGTACCTATCTTGATGTAAAATGGACACAGACGTTTATTTAACAAAAAACACTGCAAAAACAACAATTATTTCACTTTGCTTGCTTTCCCAACATTTAGTTCGCTCACTACTTGCACAAATTCATTCGTGATTTCGTGATTGTCTTCGTGACGAATTGACGTTTAGATTTTTGTACCAAACTTCCCAAAAACCATAGACCATTTTTAAAGTGGCAATAATAAAAAATGGTATGAAATTAAAATGGATTTCAGTTGACGGTTGACGCCCATCACTGCATTTTGGGATTTCCTATAAACTGTCAACTTAAGTACTGAAAATTCGCGGACATAATTATCAAAGAATACCCTTTGGAAGCAGATCATCCAACACATCCACAGGGGCAGACTCAGAATAAGGATTAAAGATAAATAAAATGCAAAACTATGAACAGGTGGCGCTTCTTGTCATTTGACTCAGAACATCAGAGTCATAATATTGTACAACATACCCTAATAATATATTTTGTACAATACTGAACATCGCAGTGTCAATCCAATCCAAAATTTCACATAGTCAGTAACTCGTTGCATCCCGCAAAAAAAACAGTTTTCTTTTGATATTTTTTTAACGCAAAATTATAATTTATTCACGGGTGATAAAATGGCTCGCACTCCTCAGCATCGCACCAATGCCAGTAAGTTTAAAAATTGTGTTTAAACGTTTGCGTATGTATACAAGGCGTAAAACCTTTTTTATACTGTGTATTCTGTCGTAGACTCATCATAGTTGTTATCGTTACCGTAAAAATGTTATTCAATACAACCCCTGTCTTGTATTAGATAACACTTTTTATTTGTTTAATTAACATGTGTATCAGTGATTACTATGTCTGTCTGGGGCATCGCAGCCCTTACCGAATGAACCAATTTTGTTGAATTATTAATTGGGAAAGCGTCAATACCTACTATTTTATTAATTTACTTTAATATTTTTTTGTAGTACGTGTGTTTTTTTTGTTGTTTCATCTTTATAGTTTTACATACACAACGTAAATCAGCAGTACAATATTTTGTAGTCTGTGTTATTCAACTCAAAAAAAATTCTTCTGGCAATTCTCACGGCATGATTTTAGAGATTCCAACATTTGTGTTTTAGTAGCTTTTTAAGTTTTGGTGCTGGCAATATATTTACCAAAGACAATTATCAAAAATGAAAATGTCCGTCGTAAAAGATACGCTCTAATTTATTTTGTGACTGTTTAATAATCGTTGCTTGCGATGTGAATACATTATACTATTTACATTCTTATAAGTGAATATAATCTACCAAAATGATTGTGCAAGAACCTATACAGGTGAGAAACAAACTGATTTTCTTGGAACTGTCAAAGTATCTTCGTAGAGACGTTTCAATTCGTTTTAAATTCCCGCAGGTTATCGTTTGGGATTGTCTGAATAATTATGAATACGACAATGCTATTTTTCTGGCAGAGAGACTACACGCTGAAGGTAAACAAACACATCTTTTGACCAAAATTTGATAGTTCTAATCATTGTTTAGCACCTGCATTTTGTGTGCTGTTATTGATTTTTACGTAATTCTTGATTTCGTAATTAATTAAGCACTTGTAATGCATTTGATTATTACCACATATGTTTCCTTTTCAGTTACATCAGAGGAAACTGCATTTTTATTGGGAACTTGTTACTATAGAGCTGGCAAAATAAATGAGGCTCAATATTTGTTGCAAAACATGTCATTATCATTACCACAAGCCAGGTTCTTATTAGCCAAATGTTTCTTGGAATTAAAATCGTAAGTCATAATGAACCAATATTATACCAATAAAATTATTAGGTACTTTTGTTTCTCTTGCTAAACTGACATGTTGGTTAGTTATTCAATGATGAATGAAGAATTATTTCCAGAGTAATTTTTTGAACTTATTTATTATTCCTTTTTTCAGATATAAAGATGCTGAACTTACACTTGGAAATAATCTAGATATAGTTGCTACAGAATTTGGTGAGCAAGCCCCTTATGCATTACAACTACTGGGTAAAATTTACAACCTGACAGAAAGGAGAAGTAAAGCTGTTGAAGCTCACCGGAAAGCACTCTCATTAAATCCATTTATGTGGAAATCTTTTTCCCAACTATGTAATATGGGAGAGAAAGTGGATCCTCACCAAGTGTTCCAAATGAACAATACTGACTTTACATTTGGAGTAACTACATTAGTGAATCTAGTCAGCAATTCAGAAAACATTTCATTCATTAATAGTAACATTCCTAATAATACTGCTATGAATACTAATGTCACACCAAACAATGTAGCTGCGAGAACACCTATGTCCATGTCCACTAGCATCACTCCTGAAACACAAGCTCCTATAAAGAGAATGCACAGTGTATTCAGTGGCATGGCACCCATTCCATTTTCACCCTCTTTTGGTATGTTGCCAATGGAAGAATCTCCTGTATTATATACACCAACTCTAACAGATTCCAATGAACAAAAAGCGATACCGAAGATAGTGAATTCGTTACGAGCACAGATGGGTCAGTTAAAAGATGCAGTGTTTAGTCCAGCCCCTAGGTGTACTCTTGGACCAGCCCCAAGGCGGTCATCCAGATTATTTAGTAATAACAACAGCAGTTACTCAGTCAAAGAAAACAATAAATCACCAAGTAGAAAATTTGTAGCACCTAAGAGTCCTTCAAGAAAGAACAAACAGCGTACAGCCAAAAATATCAAATCAAATTCGGTGGAAGCTAATGAACGGAACAAAGGTGTAGAGTCAGTTACACCAACTATCCCACCAAAGAATTCCAATGGTGTAGCATTGCTAAATTTAATGAGAGATTTGGGAGATGCATACAAGTCACTGGCTTTCTTAGACTGCAAAAATGCTATTAAATTATTCCAAGAGACAACACCAAAGCAATTAGCTTCTCCCTGGGTCCAGACTATGATAGCTAAAGCTTATTATGAACTAGCACAATATGAGGCAGCTGCAAAAATTTTTGCTGAAATTAGAAAACAGTACCCAAATCGTACAGAAGGAATGGACATCTACAGTACATGCTTGTGGCATTTACAAAGGGAAGCACAGTTATCAGCATTGTCCCAAGAGTTAGTAGAATTGGATAGAAAAGACCCCATAGCTTGGCTTGCCTCTGGTAACTGTTTTTCACTTCATAAGGAGCGAGAAACAGCATTAAAATTCTTCAAACGAGCCGTTCAGCTTAATCCTGAAGCAGCTTATGCTCATGCTTTGTTGGGCCATGAGTATGCAGTTGCTGAGGAGACAGACAAGGCTCTTTCGAGCTTCAGAGCGGCAGTAGCAATTGACCCACGTAATTATGTTGCGTGGTTTGGTATTGCAACAGTATATGCGCGCCAAGAACGCTGGAAACCTTCGGAAGTTCATATTCGTCGCGCTCTCACCATACATCCACATTCAGGTGTATTAAGATGTCAGCTGGGATTAGCACAAGCTGCTTTGGGTAAAATGGACCGAGCCCTTGCTACCTTAGAAAGGGCTGTTGCTTTAGACACAGAGAATCCTTTATGTCGTTTTCACAGGGCTTCTGTATTATTACGTGCTGGTAGACCAGAAGATGCTTTAGCAGATCTCCATCACTTGAAAGATATAGCCCCAAGAGAATCATTAGTTTATTATTTGCTTGGAAAAGTTCACAATAAGTTAGGTAATTCACATTTAGCACTCATGCACTTCAGCTGGGCTACAGATTTAGATCCCAAAGGCACTGGTGGGCATATAAAAGAGGGTTTTGATCCTTCCAAACAAGAGGACCCACCAGAGAGATCTACCTAATTGATATGACGAATTTAAAAGGATTCAAAGGATTGCAGAATGGCCTGCACTGTTGTGGCTGGCATTGCATTAAATACCTGACTGATCCCATGTAAATATCGCTCTCACCCGTCGAGCTCTCAACTGACACCAAATTCTTCCAACAAAGCTTTATGGAGTTTGATGGGTGTGTGGTGGCATTTAGTCGCTGTAGTAGTAAGGGCGTATGTGGATATGTTAATATAGAGTAAGATGTGGATATTCGTAATGTTATCCTAGTTTATTATATATATCTTGTATAGCTAATAACTTCTAGAAAGATGAAAGAATATAATTTTTAAAAAGATGATGCTTTTGAAAGTTAATAATAAAAGACTCAGAGCCTTGATCTCAATGGGATGATGTTATAAATAATAATCATTATAATATAAAAAGCCACTTGATAATATTGAAGTTGCAAATTCTTACAATGCCATAATAATGAATTCCTGAAATCTAAATTGTACTAATTGTTGTCCTCATATTTGTACATAAAAATCTTGCCGTTCAGCATGTAAAGAAGTCCAGGGAGAACCGCTGGCGGTATAGTAATAATCTAGACATCTAATAATCATGTTTACACAATGCTATTCTGAAGTCCTGCATGTAGATTTAATTTTTGTGACTGAATCAGCTTTGGGTGTTAGTTTATAGCTGGGGGTCATTGAAACTATATAACATGAGAACCATTCAGAAACTCTTATTGAGTAAATCCAAATCTTAGTTCTTAGCATCAATGTAAAAACTGTTTTTTGTGTACAGAAATAACACATTAACTATATAGCACTGTTTGTCACCAATGAACTGCTAGCTCTGTGGACAATTTGTTTAGACCACCTCTAATTATGTATGAACTTAATAAATAAAACTGATGTAACTTACGGTCGAGTTTTATTGCCAGTAAATGCTAAATATTACAGTTACTGAAAGGAAAAAGCCGCTTTTGCTCAATTTTAACTATAGAGGTAAAGATAAGGAAAGATAGAGGTAAATCAGAAATCTTTGTTAAATTGTCATTTTAAATATGTTTCATAACTATTATGAAATTACTGATATTGGTCATTCTTTATTAACAATGCCTAATTAAAATTGAGCACATCAGCAAATGTTAATTGGCTTCCTCCTTAAGAATTACACTTATACAATAATTAAATATAATCCAGTCTATGTGAATTTCTGTAGTATTGTATCTAATGCTTTTCTAACAGTGGGATCGTTCAACAGTTTGGTCTGTGTCGGCGGCGCGGGCGGCGTGGGCGCGATGACCGGCGGAGTCGGCTCTGACGGTGTTACCTTCTTTTCATTCAGGATACTTAAAATTCTCTGTTGAAGCTCTGCTTGTGTTTTATTGGTAGAGGCCGGAGCAAGAGGCTCCCCGAGTTCTATTTTAACTTGTTGCTCTCTGCGTTCCTGGAATGATAAAAAATACAATTTAGTGGTATTCTCCGCATTGGGTTATAGACACCACAGACACGCCATTTGTACACAAACTGAAGTTTTCTTTCAATCATAAATCTGGGCTGTAGTTGACAAGACGGTAAAACAGAAAAACTGTACAGTGTAGCATCGGTGGAAAATTGACGAATTTCTTCATTTCAGTTTAGGGGATATTTAGTGTAAGAAAGTGGCGTTACGATGACGGAGTTCCAGCAAAAAGTTTGTGTTGAATAGTTCCCCAATGTTGGATTTCAAGGTTGGATGCACAAACATGACATCTAACACTAAATATCTGCTGAACTAAAATGAAGAAAATCGACTTCTTTCGACACGAAATGAACAGGCCTATCTCCAAGCAGTGGGATGTAACAGGCTTAACATGAAAAAGGGTGTGTTATACTGACCTGTAGGTACTCTATAACTTTATCGTACTGCATGACGGTGAGTGTGCGTCCATCGGCGAGCTGGCCAAGTAAAGCGTATACAGCTTCTCTGCCAGACGGTCCACCGCGCTGCACCTCTTGGAAGTTGCGCGACAGCAGTGTCAGAGCGTCCTCCAGCGGCATGTTACGATGCTCTGTTGCAAACAATTTAGAACATTATGGTAAGTGTCACTGAAGGCTGATGAAGGGCTTTATCATCATTATATCAACCATAGGATTTCTACTATAGATTTCCAATAGGACCGGTTGCACGCGACTTACGAAAAAAATTAATGCTGGGGTATCCAGAATTGTGTACAGGGCTAAAGGTATAAGTATAAGTTTCTGTTACCGTGGGAATACAGGAATAAAAAGTAGCTGTCACCTGAGGATAGTGTAGCTTCCCAACGGTGGAATATTTTTTCAAATCGGTCCAGTAGTTTTGGAGCCTATTCAATGCAAACAAACAATCAATTTTTCCCCTTTATAATATTATTATTATAGTATAGCAGTATAAATAATAATAATATTCCACAACTTTCAGACAACGCCATCTAGTCCCAAGCTAAGCAGAGCTTGTGTTATGGGTACTAAACAGCTGATATACGTACTCATATATATCTAAACTAGCTGTACCCTGCCACGCTTTGCTGTGGCACATTGTGATTGAATGGTTAAAAAAAAAAGAGAAAATGACGTGTGGCACTTGGAGACTGCCGCGGTAAAGCTATTGCATAGCATTTTTTATAAACTCCTCCCCTCCCCCCTCTCCTTCCCTCTCCCCCACACCTCCCGGACCGGCTCCTGCCTATTTCCCTGCCCCTTTCCTTTCCCCTCTCACCTCACCCTTCCCCTACCCCTCCTCTCTCATTCACTCCTTCTCCACCCCCTCCCTTTGTCCTGACCTCCCTCCTCTCCCACTCCCCATCCCTCCCCACTCCCCTACCCATCCCTCCACCCACGCTCCTCCCCATCGCTCCCGCTGCCACTGCCCCTCCCCCTCCCCTCCCTCACCTGCCCCTCCCTCCCCTCTCACAATCTCCCCCTCCCTCTCACAAAATCTCCCCCCTCCCCTCTCACAATCTCCCCCTCCCCATCTCACGATCCCCTCTCTGACTCCCCTCCCCCTCTCCCTCTTCCACTCCCCTCCCTCTTCCCTCTCCTCGTGATATTTCAAAAAGTCATTAAAAGTTCTGCTATGACTAAAAAAGCAGGTTGGTGATAAAAAAGTGCAAATTTCGAGTTGCATGTATTTTTTGATGCCGCATAATAAAAAAATAAAAAAAATAAAAATTATCAAAAAAATAAAAAATAAAAAATTGGGGTGAACACCCCTTATCACTTACAGGTTAGAAAAATAGATAGTAGCCGATTCTCAGGCTTACTGAATATGCATAAAAAAATTCATGAGAATCGGTCAAACCGTTTCGGAGGAGTATGGGAACGAACATTGTGACACGAGAATTTTATATATAAGAAGATACATACAAATTATGCATAAAATACACCCAGACACAGAACAAATGATCATGCTCATCTCACAAACATTTGTGTGTGGGAATCGAACCCGACCTCCGGCATAGCAGTTAGGGGCACTAACTAACTACTAGACCAATAGGCCAGTCAGCATAGATAATTAAGTCACCTTGCGGTAATCCATGAAGTATCGTAAGCGTGAGAGATCTATTTTCCTGGTTCTGTGGCATGACTAGGATCGCGTAGAGGCAGCCGCGCGACGCGATGTTGCCGAGGACTTTGCCAATCGGGACATCTTCCATAGGAAACAGAAGATCAACCACGATTCCCAGTCTTTTGAGGCGACCTTCAATATATTCGGCGTACTCTCTGAAAATTTAAAAGACATTATTATAAAATACTGAAACCCATTGACTAAATATCGATTTAGGAGAACGTGGGGAACTACACAGTCACATTCAACGATAACAATAATGAAGTTCGATAAATCCGAAATGTATGGAATAGCCTAAGCTATCGAAATGCTGAATACAGTATATTTCGGATTTATCGAACTTCGTTATCATTTGGCTTTTGCTAGGCCAATGGGGGACAGGAACTCTATTGAACTAAATCTAAAACAGGTGTGCAAAGTAGGTATAGACTTTACTGCTTGATATTTTCGGACGAAGTCCTATTTTGTTTTTCTGTATGAATGGCTCAAAATGCACCCCCTTGTAAATAAGCGTGTAAGATGTACCTAGGTAGGTGCCACATTAATGAGTGAGAGTACTTACGTATTTTGCCTGTAAAAAGGTGCAGTAATTATAAAAGACATCCAAATAAACAAACAATATGACAACATGTATTAATGTAAACGAAGCAAAAGATGTAAGAATCGTAGCAAATGGCGGTCTGTACTTTCTGCCTGCCCCCATGGGAAAAAGGCGTGAGTTTATGAATGTATCTTTATATCTATCAATAATATATCAAGTTCTTTTAGCGTCATATAAGTATGCTGCTCTGAAAGCCAGTTTTGCGATGCGCACGGGCATAACACGTTACTGTTGTAGAATAAATATCACTACTGATGTCTTTCCGACTACCGTAGAGCATTAAATTTACATAACGCAACAGCAATAGGATGAAAATAACGCTGTGGAAATGATTCAATAACAATACCGGCTTGCACGTAACTGTCCCACACTACTCCAATACTACTGTCTACTGTGTGTGTTTTTAACTTGTCAACTTTCTAATGTTTTTTTTTTATTTTGATTCCCTGTATTGCTTCTGTTGTAGCGACACTTTTTCAATACAACTCAGAGATTTTAGACCTATGTCCAAGACTCCAAGTCCAGGTTTCCTCATGTTGTTTACCTTCACCAATGTCAGCAAAGTGGACAATAATCTAAGTAAAAGTACAAAATACGAGTTGAACATTAATGAGAGGTTTTGGTACTTACGTTAAAGTTTTGGAGACTACAATAATTTCGCAGTCATTTCTCTCAGTAACAGGCAGCGCCCTGGGATATTCTGTCATCTGCGGTTGGTAGCGCTCGAAGTTGCCTCGCTCTTTCCAATCCCCTACTAAACGACAGAGATAAGTAATTTAACATAATAAAAGTATTTAATAAATATAGTACAGACGCCAGAACATCAAGTTACCACAATTTGTCAATTTTTCCCAATTGAATATGAACCTTATTCTGTTCAACGTAAAGTTGAAAAAAGATCAAAGAAATTTGACACATTGGGGTAACTTGATGTGCTGGCGTATGTAGTACCTAAGCACATTTTTCTAGAAGTGTTCAGTTTATTTGTAATACTAACCTAAGCGAAACAATAAGTGTTCACAATATTAATAAGGACAGCGAAATTTGATATCTGCTTATATGTAAAGTAAAGTTTGAGTCCCAGGAAAATCAGATATTACCTATTCAAGATTCAGGCCAGTACCTACTGCTAATGCTATTAAGTTGTAAAATGATATTTGTATAGTTTGGCTGCAGGTATGCTGAGTATGTTGCATTAAGGGTGAATTTTAATTATTCTAATTATCAGCTTACACTGTCTCACTGACGGTCAAAGGCCTACCCTCACACTCTTTATTCTAGATCACTGTTATGGTACAGTTCCACATTCCTAGTTCGTCACAATATCTACTTTGCCTAGGTCTTCTAAGAAATCCCCTTTAGTTTGTTACTTTATTTTGTACCAGTTTATATTAAGCTTACAACACTCACAACAAAATAAAAACCAGAGACGAGCAAAACGTGCCTTGAGCGCCAAGCTACAAAATTATCCTTTGAATTTGTCATGAAGCCGTAACGATTGGCGCGCTAGGCACACCTTTGTTCGCCAACTACAAAGTGTTTTTTTGTAATCATGGGACAATTAATTTTCGCAGGGTGTTCTACCCATGAATATGAACAACTAACGCTATGGGAACAACTCGGAAATGTCGAAAACTAATTTGCTGTTCCATCACTATGGTCGAGTAGGTATCAAACTTTTGTCTGCAACACCTGACTTTTTATTGCGATTTGATCCCATGGTGAAAAATTGTACCATGATTAAAAAACATCTTCTATACAATGACGGTGGTGGTCCAATGGTTTAAGTAAAACTGAAGCATTTAGAAACGTACTCCGTACGCCTCCAACACCCAAAGGTGAACGATCACGGAAGCCGGGACCTCCGTGCCCGCGGACGCCGCGACCACGGCCTCCTCTAATGGGCCCGCGCCCGCGCCCTCCGCCTCGGCCCTCCCATCCTGGCTTGCCTTGGTACCCCTCTTCGAATTCTTCATGATCTGTAAAGAAATGCAATTACTGTTTATTAAATTAAAGTTCAATTGGACCCAAAAAGGCACTTTTGATTGTCAGATGTAAAAGTAATTATGTTTCTAGTTATGGAATGGGAAAGAAATTACACCTCTTTTAAAATAGGTTTACAATATTTTATATACATTAATCCGATTATATTAAATGTGAGAATGATGTAGCTAAAACTACTGTAAGGAGAGATTGCACCTACCAAGGTGATTAAAATAAGCAATGCATTTTATTCCCGACAGGTAGGAATTCAGAATATGTATGCATTATAAACAATGAAATTATAGGGCTGTATAAAACTGAGAATTTTTTATTTATAATTATTTAAATAATGTAAATAATGTCCATTAGAATTTAAGAAAGCGATTTTTATATCCCTAATTAAAGGTGTCAAGTTCATAGCAAAAAAAAAAATATTATGATAAATAGATAAAAAATATGGTATACTCCTTCATAAACCAAATAATAAATTGCAATATGGTGTGCATATTCCGATTTGTTTTTTGGTTAATCATTGAAGTATGCGGAAGAACACACTTTTATTTGAATAAACATAATTATTAAACTGTTTAAAAAAATACTCACTCTGGTCCCCAACATAATTTCCAAAATTATCGTATAGTTCTTCATTACCGTCATCAGCAGTATTCATGGGCTGGTTGTCATTAAGGGGGGCTGCTTGCGGCATATCTCCATCGGCATGTCTGTATGAACAACAATAAAATAGCATCATATTACCTAATTTGTATTTACAAATACAAATAATAATAATAAAGCCTTTTATTCTTCCGTTATACAGGTTTTTCATTTTAACATTTGTACATCTTACATACTAACAGATCCCTTTCGGGTATAGGCCTCCTCCAAACAAAATACAAATAACAACAACAAATACAACAGCAATACATTTTTTTTTTGTAATTTGTAAGTATTAGGTTTTTTTTACTGGCCTGTTGGTCTAGTAAACTCTAGTAGGAGTACCCGACTGCTGTACCGGAGGTCTGAGTGATTTGAAATGTTTGTGTGATGAGCATGACTATTTGTTGTGTCTGGGTGTAATTTATCTATAATATGTATGTATTTAGAAATATATAAGTATGTTTATCAGTTGTTTAGTACCCATAACAAGCTCACAGCTTAACAAGTCCCTATGGCATTGTGAAAAAAAAAAGTTGTGGAAGTTGTGGAATATTTATTTCTTGCAAATAATTTTAATTTTGTTAACCAACTTCAAAAAAAAGAAGGAGGTTCTACTTTAGTATTCTGTCAATTATGGACTGATTTTCAATATTCTTTTTTATTTGATAGGGTATATATATAGCATCCTATTTGTTTCAACACTCATATCTGATGAGGGATCCTTGAGGAATTGAGGGAACTCCCCAAAAAACATAGGTACACACGTACAGGTCTACAAACCTCTCGGTCTCGAAAATTTCGAGAGTCTCGATGATATTTTGGTATTTTCGAGACTCGAGACTAGCAGTATCGGTCACGGGAATAACAATACTTTTGAGACTTTGTTAAAAGAATGTTTGTCGGAGTTTGATATATTGTACTGATGTGTGGAATTTGTGAAGTTAGGGTCAGTAGGTTAGACCGTGTAGATTCAGAAGCTTGGCTCTACATGAGATCTGATATGTTTTTCACAGGACAAACCTTATGTCCGTCTTGGCAACATTTAACATGAAATTTTTTGGTGGGATCTTATTTCGACTTTCTTATTACATTTATACTATAAGTCAGAAACCTTGTTTTGAAATAGTCTCGAAAGTCTCGTTTTTCCCGGGACTTTCGAGACGACATATAGTCTCATATTTTTTTTCTGAAAGCCCTAGTACACACATACCGATTTTTACATTTTTATAATAATATGTCTTTATTTGCATAAAACATGGGGTTTACATGATGTGTGGTTACATTTTGTGAAGAAAAATTGATGAAGAAGACATGCAGTGGAACTCTTCAACGCATAACAGCACATTATTCGCGATTGCTATAGTCAGATATCCATGCAAAGTTTTTGTATTTCCATAACATAACATTACGCCCTTCTATTTTAAAAGGGGTCCGGCAGAGATGTATGAATTAATGTTTATAAAGAATTTCTTTAGCAATTGTTAACCAATTTCAAAGAGTCTTTGAAGTTTTGAAAGACCTAAACATATATACGAAGAAACTAAAAATTGCAAAATAAAAACTTTTTACAAATAAAAACAACCAACTTCTTAAAACAACACTAACAGGTGCAAAATAACTCCAGTTTCGGAAGTCGGTTGCCAATAATGAACAAAACCAAACCACCAAAGCCACAGACTTCCGAATTTGAAGACAATGTAATGTAAATAGACACAGACCTTATTGGTGAGGTTCTTCAGATAGGTCAGGTGCATAGTACTCTCAACCCGTGTTTTGATTTATACAAAGCAAAAGAAGTATGTAAGAATCATAGTTTCTGTCTACCCAGATTTTGTGTATGTATGTAGTGTTACTGGACAATAGTAATTCCAATATTTTAATTTCAACTAGCTTGGTTAGCTACACAGTTAGGTTTGTTGGTCAATTACTTTATACCGAAGCATAAGTCTTTGTATGATCAATTTGTTTTGTTATCAATATTCTCAGTTTACTTTATCCATCTTACCTTTTCTCAATTGTGAGGTTTGTCTGTGCAGTTTTAACGTTAAGGCTTTTACCCTGGAAAACACTTCCATTGCCTTTGACAATTGCTTCCTGAGCACTGGCCTCATCATCAAACTGTACGAATCCAAAGTTTCTATTCACAACAATGCCATTAATTTGTCCGAATTGTATGAAGTGATCATATAATTCATCAATATTTGCGCTCTCTAGTAAACCGCCGACGTAAATACGAAGATGAGAGGTTGCCCGGTCTTTCATAGCATGTCTATCGAGGATTAACTTATCTGGAAAGCAAGGAAACCTGTATTATATCATTTTTTTTATCAAACTTGACTAAAAATGTTTACTACTAGGGTACGAAGATACCCAGTTTTATACAGATTCAGTGTGTTTTACGAAATAAACAAGCTGCAGTCGCGATTTAGACTCATGCCATTCGCGGCTAAGTTTTAACTGTAAATATCTAAGAAATCGACGGCACAGACAAGCAGTTCACTGTGTTTTGTTTACCTGCCATTTTTGATTATCTTTAAGCTTATTTATAGCCCCAAAATTCTATTATTTTGCAAAATATTCACTAAATTCAATCATCAAAATCAACAAGACAGACGCGAATTCTACTTGTACCTAAAAAGTCTAGGCTCTATGGATGTGATTGTCAATGATATAGATTATAGAGGATAGAGAGGAGTAAAGCAATGCTATCCGAGGCGAAGAACACCTGAATCATGAAGATATCTACAATATCTTTACGATTATAATACATGTCTTGTACACTAAGACTTGATATACCTCATAGTAGCATGTACAGCACAGTATAGTTTTGAAGTGTACTAACTTGTTGCACGAGTCCTTGAAACCTCACTCATTGTATTTTTAAGGAAATTCAAGGTTGTTGACGGTATTGTTAAAAGTAATAAAATGTACTTTTTTCTATTATTTCTAGTAAATTCAATGTGCCTATTACATAAAGCATTTACCTATTCCTTTGTTCTAAAACTAATCAAAAATAAATTGACATCTCTTACCGACTTACAGCTTCAGAAAAGGACAGAAGCGGACGGTGACAAACAAAAACTAAGTTAGAGAGAGATTTCAAAATATTTTAGACATCCTTAAAATATTTGTTGTTGTTCAGACCAATGTGTCAAATTTCTTTGATCATTTTTCAACTTTATGTGAAACAGAATTAGATTAATATTCAATTGGGATTTGACACATTGGGGTAACTTGATGTGCAGGCGTCTGTACATAAACTTCCTGCTGCACGCGTAGCGTGATCGCCGTAGAAACGTGAAGAATCGACAAAGTGGACAGAAGGTAGAAACATTTCTGCCGATTATAGAAGAAATAATGCTCGATATTGTAGTCTGTAGGTACAGACGCCAGCACATCAAGTTACCCCAATGTGTCAAATTTTCCCAATTGAATATGAACCGTATTCTGTTTGACATAAAGTTGAAAAACGATCAAAGAAATTTGACACATTGGGGTAACTTGATGTGCTGGCTAGTGATGGATTAATTAGCATTCGCATTCATTTTTAACATGCGAATGCTCATTTAGCATTTAGCAAATGAAATGTAGTTGCGAAATCTGTGAAGTGCGAAGTGAATTCATTACTTCGTATTTCGTTCATGCTGATGCAGCGGCACTCAGCGGCAGCGTGCGCTCTCCGTCGCACCCACAGGAATACTAAATCTATCTGTTTCACGTTACACTGACTTTTAGCAAATAGCAGGTGCATGTGATGCGAAGAGTGACGTTATACAATTATTATCTTTAAATTGCTTGTACACAGGGGCGTAAATTGTATGAATGCGTCTGATCATTTAATTCGTTAAATTATTAGCAGGGTGCGAAAAATGAGATTGAGCAATTTATTACCTTATGATCTTTGATTTGCTCGTATTTAACGTCGTATATTGAATGAATTATAAATTGTCGTTATTTTAGTAAATAGTTTAGCAATAGCAATTAACATGCTAAGACTGAAGAATTCACATGCTAATGAAATTTATGCGAAATCGCATTAATTGCCATCACTAGTGCTGGCGTCTGTACATTGACACATCCCTTTTCATATTTGTGTTGGCAACTTATAATTAATCAAAGAGCGACACTGTCCTCAGTCCTGGGCATGCTTTGCTTTCTTGACACTGACAGCAGTGACAGCTGACAATGCTGACATTTTTCAGCATGGGTTTATAAGAAAAGATCGAAGAGGTTAGAATTTACCTGAAAAATCAAGTAATTTATTTTCGGCGTCATTCGACTTTAACTAATTAATTAAATTATACGCGAGAAAACTGTTATGAAATTATACAAATTAAATATTATTGGCTATTTACGTGGTTAATGTAAGTACTCACTATTCTTTTACGTCTAGGTAAGTACCTATTAAAATTTACAAATATGGTGTTAAATTATTACAAATAATTTTAAGGATCTCTTATTTTAGTTATGATTTATTATTCATGTTAAATAGTAATTAATGAACGTAGAGAAAATCCTAAAATAGATTTTTATTGGAATAAACCCTAGTCCGCACGGGCACTTTTGTAATGCGGCGTTAGAAAAACGCGCAGTCGCGCAGTGTATTTTCGACTCTCAAGTCTCAGTGTTGACCTGAACGTACGTACAATAGCTATAATGATGTCCTCGAAAAAAAACCAGTGGCATAGAATACATATAACCAAATTGGCCTTGTATTACAAGATGTATTTAACTTAACTTGATATCAAGTAGTAAGGCAATTTGTCCTCTAATCACAGCTAATGAACTAACAACCCTATTTTTGTTACTACTTAATTTATGAAGTTGCTCAAATAACAACTACAAGTATCCAGTAATTTTCTAGTTCCTTTATAGAAAATATTAATAGAAATGATTACATAATTGCATCTCAACTCCTTTTTTATAGATAATATTCTAATAATGGTAATGAGAAGAATATTTTCCCAAAGTTATGATTCATACAAACATGCACTTGATCATGCGTTTCATCGCAAGAATCTGCTGTATACTAATATCATGCTATCCATGGGAGTATCAACTTGCGGTGACTTGTTAGAACAGACATATGAAGTGCATAAAGGAGGGAGTAATAAGATCGATTTCAAGCGCACTGCTCATATGGCATTTTCAGGAAGCACTGCAGGATGTATATGCCATCATTGGTATATATTCATAGACAGGGTAATAGTTGGTAGAACTGTGGATATGGTTATAAAAAAGTTATTATTAGACCAGTTCCTGTGTTCTCCCGTGGTCATTTTATCTTTCTTTGCCACTGTTGCGATATTTGAAGATAACCCCATGGCTAACTTCACTGATGAAGTGAGATCTAAGTTTTGGACTTTGTATAAAGCGGAATGGGTTGTATGGCCACCTGCCCAAATTATAAACTTTTATTTCTTGCCAACAAAGTATAGAGTAGCATATGACAACACAATATCTCTAGGCTATGATATCTATACTTCTCATGTAAAGCATGCAAAGCCAGATAAATCTGAGAAAGAAAAAGATAAGTCTGAAAATGGAAAAGATAAGACTGACTAGCCAAATGAAAACAAAAATACTGAAATGGGTTGACAAATAAGATAAATAAGATCATCAATCAGATTTTATAATTTCGTTCTGTTTTTTGTAATATTCATTTTTAGCAATAAAGTGTTTCTGTAAGCACAGTTTATTTTTCCTAGATTAGTCATTTTTAGTTTTGAGTTACCTTGGCAACCTCCTGGCTCCCAATGCTTATCGACATGGAGGGGTTGCTTCCTACGAGTGGCCACACTTCACATCCCATCTTTTTGGGACACTTTTCATTTTTAACATTTTCAATGTTTTCGAACACTTTATTTCACCTGTGCTAAGGCCCCAAGCCTTGTGAGATATTTCTCGACTTCATGTGAAGCTAAGTCAGTGGCCCAAACAGCGGCATAGAAACTGACAGATGTCAAAAATCGATCATTGACCGGTCATTGAGACACAATTGCAATAACCTCCAGGTTAGTTACTAACTATCTGAAAAGAAGAAGTTCGGGACATCCTTTTTTTCCTGTGATGTTTACCTAAGTACACACGCCAGCACATCAAGTTAACCCAATGTGCCAATTTTCCCAATTGAATATGAACCTTATTTTGTTTAGCATAAAGTTGAAAAACGATCAAAGTATTTTGACACATCTTCCTGCTGCACGCGTAGCATGATCGCCGTAGAAACGTGAAGAATCGACAAGTGGACAGATGGTAGAAACATTTCTGCCGATTATAGAAGAAATAATGCTCAATATTGTAGACTATTGTCGACTGAAGAATCTACACATTTCTTATCTTCGTATTTGACCAGACATAGAGAATGGCCTAAGCAATACCCGCACAAAATTGACCACTTTCTAGAAAAAGACAGAAGGACTTTGCGGCCAATACCTGTATTTTTTCTGTAGGTCTATGGTTAAAGAAAGAAAGAGACAACTACATATTTGCGCACGCAAATAGTTGTCTCTTTCTTTCTTTTTATCTCTCTCACACTTTTTTACCAGTTTTTACTTTATTCTATGGTTTTGACATTGTCGTGCTCAAAACAAAAGAAATGTTTGTACTTACAATCTGTCATTTTGTCGATTCTTCTGTAGACTAATTCCGTATCTACTGTGGTCATGCTACGCGTGTTAGTAGAGCCGTAACAACCAGGTGCCGTTTAAATATGCGCGTAGGTACCCAATGTAAACTAAACACAGGTTAGAGAAGATATAGGTACCTAAATTGTTAGTGGGTTGTTTACTAGGTACACTGAGAATATCTTCATCAGTACTTCGAAAAGTTAAAAAATACCAGCCGTCACCAGCGGCTTCTTGCTTCTAGTTCTAGACAATTCTTACACATGTCACTACATCTACTCTTAAGTAACCTTTACGTAGTTAGGTACTCAACAGGTTTCTTTTACCCTGCACGGTGCTCTCTGCAGTGCGATTCTGGTCAAATTACGGCGTGAAAATGTAGGTAGGCGTAGTTAGGGCGAATTGTGCTGTCATTCCATACTAATGCTAGGCATTGACAGTTCACTTCACTCAAGTTTTCACGGCGTGACTTTTACTGAATCGACCGGCAAATCTTGAAAGTTGTATCAACTTACGTCACGCATGACTCGTGACGTAAGTACGAGAGTTACACATTTACTCAAATTAAGAAACCAACGGTTATTTCAATTGCATTTTTTTTATTTACAGATAATGAAAATACTAAATTCCACATGGAGAAATTTAGCCGCAAGCCTAAGGAAAACAACAACAGTGCCAGTTAGAAGATTTATAAATGTAGCGTTTAGCGATAAATTTTTATTTTACACAAATGTTTCCATATCGTTAAGTTTGTCGTCGATCGGTGATCTGATGGAACAGAGTTACGAAATTTACATTAAACAACAGACACATTATGATTTGAAGAGGTGCTCAACCATGGCGTTCTCTGGTGTTGGAGTGGGAATTCTCTGCCATCATTGGTATAAAGTCTTAGATAAGTTTATAATAGGAAAAACTGTCGATATGGTTGTAAAGAAATTGGTGCTTGATCAGTTCCTATTTTCGCCAGTCATGATAGTTACATTTTTTGGAAGTTGTGCTCTATTTGAACCTGATCCACTAGAAAACTTCAAGGAGGAGGTGAAAGATAAGTTTGTCAGATTGTACCGCGCAGAGTGGATGGTTTGGCCGCCGGCACAGATAATCAATTTCTATTTTCTACCGACGAGATACAGAGTGCTTTACGACAACACGATATCATTAGGTTATGACGTCTACACCTCTCAAGTTAAACATTCAAAGCCAATAAAAAATGCATCTGATGTTATTACAAATAAGATCGTTCATAAATCTTGACAAAGAATAGATCGGGTATTAGTTAATTAAAGGTCCAATAGTTTTATAATGGCACTTATCGTCAAGATATTTCTACGCTGATAGTGTAGAGGTCGTCTCACTCTTTTTTATATTATTTACCTCGACATAAGCTTTGCTGTGATAGAACGGTTACCTACGTACAAAAATAGGTACTTAAATATAGTGTAATAATTAATTAACAAGTCTAAGTAATTTAATCATGTATTTATTGAAAACAAATAAACAATCGACTTAATAAAGAATATTTATACATAACTAGCTGACCCGGCAGACTTTGTACTGCCTAATTAAATTGCAATAAATTCCTGTCAAAATGATTTGTAATGTGAAATTTTTTTGTTCCTACATATTTTATAGTCGGGGCAAAAAAATCTCCTGAACAGAACCGTCACCCTGGTGATAGGGCGTTGTGAATAAGAAATATAATTAAATAAAACATATATTATAAGCATTTAAAAATAAGTAATGCCTTTATTGTTAATCATGTGAATCATAATTATTAACAAAAATCAGTTTTATTTTCATTGTAGTGCTTTGTGATATACGATGTTTTTTGTTTGATTATCTGGCGCATATAGACAAACTAATCTGATGGTTTTCCAACACGGGAACAGGCAACATACAATTGACCATGTGAGAAACATGGGTTTTTCTGATTAATACCACAAACACTTAATGATTGCCCCTGGGACTTGTTTATGGTCATAGCAAAAGCAAGCCGAACTGGAAACTGTAGTCGTTTAGAGTCAAACGGCACATCATTCGGAATAATTGAGATGTGCGGTATGAGAACGTCTTCTCCTTTATACTTTCCTTTCAGTATAGTTGCTTCTATCACGTTGTTAATTTTTTTTTTTATCGCTAACCGTGTTCTGTTGCAAAGACGCGGTTGCATGGTTGATATTTCGCAACATTATAACTACTGATCCAACCTTTGATTGAAGATTGAGGTGGCAATCCTGGCAAATCCAGCGAATTTAAAAATTCTGGTGGATAGTTCACTACATCATCTTGGTTAGTAGCCGAATCAACTGATTTATATATCCTCGATTCGCCTGTAATTTGTTCTTGTATTTTTAAATTTAATTCATTTACATCTATGTTTTTTGCAGCCAATATAGCTCGTTCGCTCAACCAATCATGGTTCCTGTAATTTTGAGAAACATCTGGAAACACCAGATATCTTTTTATTATTTTTATTACCTTCTGGTTAAGTTCATCTTTTGATCGAGTTAACTAACAAAAACTTTGAGAAATGTTAATGCAGCCAGTCTACATGTCCATTAAATAGGAAATTTGCCACTACCAATGTCAATGAGTTGTTTAGAGAATATGTTTCCAGATTGGTTATTTTGCAATTTGACATGCATATTCTTGCTAAAATGAAGTACTTTGACATGTTTCCACAATTGGAGGACTTTAGGCATGCATTGAGTTCATCAGCTGGCAATGTTTGACGAAAATTTCCTGCTAATAAAATCTTTGCACCACCAAATTGGTTATGATTGCTCCTACATCTTTTAATGTGCAAATTGACTCTTTGACGTTAGGAACATACCTACATTGTTTAAACAACAGTGAGTGCTTGTAATTCAATATGTACTTTATACAATAGCAATAAAGCTCATTTTAGTTAGAAAACGTTTGTATGGGAAAAATAAAAGGGCTGTTTTAGGGGTTTTCCGGCAACTATTCAAATTTTTCTCGCCGTAAAAACCATCTTTGAACTTCAACGAACAATAAAACAAAGTATTGGCCAAATTTGTCCAGGCGTTGTTGAGTTATGCGCTTACCAACACATTTTGCGATTCATTTTTATATTATAGATTAATAAATAAATAATAAAGTTACTCGAGAATATATTTGATATGAGAGTTACACTGAGATAGTAAAAATGTATAACTACTACGCTTGAAGCATAAATAATAGCCGAAAAAGAGGTAACATCCCTACTCCGTGCTGTTTACAGGGTGAGAAGTGACACCGGTAGACACATGGAGGATATAACTTACCAAGTGATTTGATTGATGTTATCGAGCGGGATAGAAAATGATAAAATTATGAAAATGACTATTAAAAAGCAAGGGTTAGTGATAAAAAAGTGCAAATTTAGAGTTGTAAGTAGGTATTTTTTGACGCCACATATTAAAAAAAAAAAAAAAAAAAAATATTGGGGTGAACACCCCTTATCACTTAGAGGTTAGAAAAATAGATAGTAGCCGATTCTCAGGCTTACTGAATATGCATAAAAAATTTCATGAGAATCGGTCAAGCCGTTTCGGAGGAGTATGGAAACGAACATTGTGACACGAAAATTGTATATATTAGATTAGAAAGAAGATTACTTATTAATATTATTTCTATTACCTAACTATGCACGATCCACATAATTTACACAGTTCAACTTACCACCTTAAAGACAAATGCCTGCTGTTGAAATTCAATAAAAATTTGCACAATACACGTTATTGATTTGATGGTTTCCAATTTAAATGTTAGGAAACAAATTACTTATTTTTTTTACTTTTTTTTCACAATTTGACAGTGAACACAATACTTTTCAATATTTACTTTTTGCCTGACATTATGTCAGTTGTCAATCTGTCATTTACTTTTCTCTAATTTTGTGTCTTAGTTTTTCATAGTGACTATGAAGGTTGCATCTGATTTATGTACTTTAATTTATTTTAATTAGCTCTAATAATGTAATTTATTGCTATTTTTCCTGAATTTTCTTCGCTATAAACCTCACGGAGCCCGAGACCTTTTCAACGAATGCAAAACCGTGGAAATCGGTTCGTGCGTTCTGGAGTTATAGCGTCAGGAAGGAAAACCCGACTTATTTTTATATAGTAGATTTCAATTTGTTTTTGTTATTATTTTATACCTCGGGTGTATGCTTTTGAATTTGTATATAAGTGTCCTTTATTGAAATAATATCGGTACAAATGATTCGATAGATATATATCAATCTCGATATCTCATATCGATATTTAGGGTCCTCAATAGCGTGAAGATTTGCGCTAAGAGGTACCTAAGTTGGACTAACAAATTACTTGATAATGCTAACATATTGATAATTTAAATACTGTCCCATGGGGCATGAAAGGGTACCAAGTAGAACTAAGTAGGTAGATAGACAAGAGTTACTTTCGCATAAGGAGAACACTTTTTTTTATTGATAGGCGTTTGACCTCTATCTCAACTGATGGTAAGCGATGATGTGGTCGACGATGAAGCACGCTTCACACTTAATATAAAAAAACCTATTTACAGAAGTAGTTATCAGTATGGATAAACCTAAGTATTCCTACCACTGTTTGTCTCTGCATGACCTAAAGGCTGACTGGTATAAAAAAATGCGTACCTATGGCATTAATTCCGCTTCTATACCTACATTAAGAAATAGGTAGGTAGGTACTTATACCAAATATTATTTTGCTGCATGCCGTACCTACCTACTTACTACATAATTTGATGTTACTACTAGTTATTTGTGTTAATTAATATCCATCTACTTAGGCGTCATAAAAGCCTCCTCCATCTGCGAACTTCTTTTACTAGCTCGCAGATTGCTGATCACACTACGAACTACAGAATCTTCAAATATTTTCTCTGGCCACGACTCCGATCGCCTTCTGTGACTGTGTCCAAACGTATCTGGTAGATTCCGCAGGATTCGACTGGATCTGGGAGTGCCATGGTGTGAGATGAATGACCGGCCTCGCTTGCTATCCTTTAGACCAAGCAATGACGTCAGCAGCTTATCCAATGCTGCTATGTCATCTACGTTTGATGGCTTGGGCCTAGTGGGTGTGCTAACTCCAGAGTTCAGCTGGCTAGACAGCAATGAAATGGGAGTCCTCGATAGTCCAATCGTGTGCATAACCTGAAACGTTGATAAATGATTAGAACGGCCGCGGCCGCGCCTGAAATGGTTTACCCATTAGCCGTTAGATAATGCTCACATACCTACGTACGTTGGTATTGTAATGGTGGACTCACGATCGTCATTATTGTTATTATTCGTGACTGTGTTAAAAGTATTAAGTATTGTCAATTTGCTATATATAGATATTTCTATAAGTTGTAGGTACCTAGTCACCTATTATATAGTCAGCCACAAGTTAATAACAACCTTACGATTGATTCTAAATAAAGTCATTATCTATTCGATGCCTACAGATTTTTCAGAAAGTAAGCATCCAATTCGGAATATAAGCAAAATAAGTATCTATGTAGATACCTAAGGATCATACACAAAGGAAATAACCGGTGGCGTAGTGTAGTTCCTGTCTACCCCCATGAGAAAAAGGCGTATTATTTTACTTTGTAGTTACCTTCATATAGTGCCTACCTATCGTCTCATTGCATAATTAAAATACGATACTTTATCTTTAAATAATAGCGTACAAAGCCAATTTGTAATGTTTGCTGTTTATGTACATATCTATACTTAGGACCTTTATCTAACTCGGAACTATCTCTGAAGGTTGCAAATCGCACCACATCACATAACGCGCCATTTTGATAATGTTGCTGTTTGAAAAGTGGAGATAAGGTTCAACGCAGACCAACGTATTGTGGGCGGAGTGAACACTTTCATTTCAATGAAATCAATCAAGATAATATCTACTTTCATCTAATAAACATATAGGCTAGGTAGTCTTTTAGTTAGGTAGGTACCTACTTACGTAAAGAAAGAGGATTACCTCATCAGCGTTATGACTCTGATAACTCATTCTCTTCACTTTCCTGTAAGTCTCATCGTTCAATGCTTCTTCCACAGCTGCTTCTAGCTTCTCTTTTATGTCCTCATCGGTTTCTTGATTAAGATCTTCCAGCACCAATCTAAACAGAACAAGAGTTAGTACCTATCTATCTACCTAATTGATGCTTAGGTACCTAAGCCAATAAGGCTAATACCCTTTTTAAAATGTGTATTTTTTTTAGTAAGTATTATAAATTAGTGATGCTTGTCTGCAATCCCACCTGATGGTAAGCAGTGACACACACATCGTGTACATATCTATATCTACCAGTAACTAAGTAGGCATTGGATCTCTAGTCTTCTAGCAGGCAGTGGGTACCTATAAGTAGTTCTTTTAAATGAAACTTACCCTCTGTCTGTACGAACGCAAACTAAATTGGTGGCAATATCTATCTAAATGAGTTTCACATTTTGACCTACGTTATCCAGACTTCTCCCTATAAATATCTCTTTAGTGATTTGCGAAAGGTCCTGATCTCGAGCAACGGCTGTACAATCAAAAGAAGTTGTAAAAATCTTAGTAGAGAAGATAAGATATGACAATTGAACTGATACGAAGTTGATTGATGAAAGAGGGATTGGTTAACCGTTCATCAAGTATTATATACGGAGACCACTCTAAGGGCTGTCTTTTGAAGATATTTGATAGTCCTAACTGTCAGAAGTCCGAAAGTCTAACAAGCAGTCTTACCACACACGTACAGTGTTGCCAAGTATCTAACTAGGTTTTGGTATAAGCAGTATCTAATCGCAAGCAGCTGAATATCGTTGGGCTCATTTGACTTCAATATAATTGGAGAAAAGGCTAAACAGACCGTGAAGACATTTACGCAATTGTCATACAATATCTACATCAAAAGATAAAGAAGAGTTATCTACCAGTCAGTCGAGATTATAAAACCACTGGCAATTGTGACGTCATACCTACTGGAATATTAAATTAAAGGTAGACAGGCACGTAGATGGTAAGTATAAATCAAACTCAGGGGCTGGTCTACTTTATCATAATGATTTGGGCATTTTAAGTAGGACTGGCTGCAGGGTTTAAGCAAAGGTAGGAAACCTATTTATGATGCCTAATAATTGCGATGCGAAATGTCTAAATATTGACCTACTGCAACTGTGCAAGAAAACTCTTATGTGATGATATCTGATGTATCTATGGTATGGTATGGTATGGTATGTTAAGCTGGCGTGTGTGCTGCATTCCATCTAGTTGTGTTTTGGACTTGGTCGGGTAAAGCCTGGTTTAGGGGCGGCACACCATCGCCAAAATATGTTCAACATTCAGGGTCATCAATTGGTTACGTCTTCCAAGGGAGTGGCAGATTTTATATTGGTTATACAACCTGTTTTTTTTTAGATAATCCCATAACTTTATAATTGTTTATGCTACTTTTGCATTCTTTATTCAACCATAATATTAATTTAGGTCAAAGTAAGTTTCATTGTTTGTTCCAGTAGGTACCTAATTCATTTTCATTCCAACCAATCATTCAAAATTTAAGCTAAGAAAATGCGACGTTGTCATATTATAAGTAAGGGTGTTTCACATTAATAATCGTGACTTAAGTAATCGAATTAATTTGTATGAAATGTGAAAACAAAAAAAAATGAATATAGGACCTAATTGAAAAATAATTCAAATGCCAGTTGATTCTTTGATATATGGTCTCATTTCTGCCCTAGAGTTATGGGATTTAATAAAAAAAAAATCAAAAAAATATTCATTCCAATTTTTAAGTTACCACTTTGTTGGCGTGATTGATACACATATTGGTACCAAATTTCAGCTTTTTAGTGCTAACGGTCACAGAGATTAAGCGAGGACGGACGGACGGACAGACAGACATGGCGAAACTATAAAGGTTCCTAGTTGACTACGGAACCCTAAAAATAGGTCTGTCTGTGTAGTAACAAGTCTGTACATCCGACACAAGACACGTCAATGTCCACATTTGCGCAGGGCCTTATAGTAAAAGTACCTACTTAGCTGTTTGTCATATTGGGTGTGTTAATCTGGTGGACTTTGCATTCTACCCAGTTGTCATGTGTCTTGCTTGATTACTATAATGTTAAAGTCTTACTCGGCCCGTTCATCATCCTCTGCCTTATGCAAGTTAGCTCTGTTGGCTTCCCTCGCAACTTTGATGTCCTGCTCCCAAAACCTTCTGAGGTCAGGACTGGAGGTGTACGGTGCTGCCACCTCCTTGATCTTCAGGAATATTATGGCCGTTATGAATATACAGATCACATTCACTATTGTAAGGCAGCAACTTACTATACCTGGGAATGGCAAAAAGGACATGAAAAATACGACTACGACGAGGAGAACCGAAGAGAATACGTTTTAGTTATGATTTTTTTTTGTTAATAAAACATGGCCCTACTCTATAATTTTTTCCTGTGTCTGTGTGCGCTTGCAAACATTTAAAACTCACAAACACAAACAGCCAGATCCGGAATAATAATTATCTTTAGGCTATACAAATATACCTATTTGTTCCGTGCGGGAATAGAGCCCGCGACACCTATCGCAGCTCCCGGGTACCTACTCAGCCATTGCACCAACCGTGCATTTGCTAATATCACCTTTAATTTTCCTATTTAATAGTTATATATTTACCATTTACCGCAAACTCAATTGGAAGATAGTCGTGGTACAATGGCGTATATGATGAATTGCCAGTGTACGCTTCACCCTTTATATGCGGAACCTTGACTCCTGGGTACAGCAGCCATATGCATGCTAGTGCCCAATATAATCCCTGAAAAAAGTAAGAAGCATTTATTTGAACCAATAATGTTTAGACAAGCAATTGAGGAGCTTGTGTTGAGCGTGGCTAAATAATAACAACCACACTGGTCGATCGAAGGTTAAGCTACGCTTACCGAGGTTGGTCCGAGGATGGGTGACCATTCATTACATATCAAGACTCCTCCATGGATCGGAAAGAACGTAAAACCGTTGGTTCCAGCTGTCATTAAAAGTTGTAGATCCATGACAGTCGTTACAGATAGTCAGAACCTCGAAAATCTGACAACCAATTTAACCTAGGGGTGTCGTGTTACCCAGTAACTGGGTTGTGGAGTTCAGACAGGCAGTCGCTCCATGTCAAAACTTCGATTCAGCTGCATCCGGTTAAACAGGAAGCCGACCTCAATATTGTTGCGAAAAGGCAAGGCAGATGATGATGTTTAGACAAGCAATTGCCTTAATCCACAGAGATAAATACTAAGTATAGAGCGGGCATGTCAAGGAAATGTCATAGAAAAACTTTGATCCCATGTCTCAGTAACGCCATCTAATATAATATATGAATATTGGAGCGGAAGCGGAGCGTACTACAAAAAACGCATAGACTTGTATCCAGCAGGACACCCTTTTTCGGACGAACATTTTGTTCGTAATGTCCGGTCTATAGGTATTGAATGTCTTTGCCTTAATCAATGGAGGCATTAGTTGCGACTGAAATATGCTTATTGGAATGGAACAATCTTATTTAAATTTGCACCAACGCTTGGAATACGGTCTTGTATCCCAGGGTCTTACATTAACTATTGACCAGTTTAACGCGGAACGATTTGTATTACTTACGCAATTGACGACTGGTGGTAGCAATGACGCTGAGATAGCTATTCCGATGAGAGGTCCAGCACTACCCTGAAGTAAGGCCAGTGCTACTCCTGTGCCTGACGTCAGTGCCCAAAGCACACCCATCCACAAGGATCGAACGTTACCTCTTGAAACAAGTAAAAGGTTGTTAATTTGGAGCATCTATAAAACTTATAACTTTTAAATGCGTTCAAAGATTGGTTCGCATACAATCTGAAAGTGTTTTTACTTTCAGTATAGTTTTAGAATTGGTGTGTTTTACCTTCAACATACGTAACATCACGCCTGTAATACCCAAAGGGGTTAGCAGAGGTGTACCTGTAGTACACCCACATTTCGCCAGTTTTGTTTAACTCCCATGTAATAAGACGAGACAATTGCCATGAATCTGGCACGGTTCCTGACTCCGGGCTGATACTGAGTAATTCGAGATGGAAAAACTTAATAACACTCTGAACGAACTAGGGATCAAACGCTGGGCCTGATTCCAGGTCAAAATGATCCGATGATGGTCCGAACATGTCCTTCAAGACACAATAAATCGTTGTGTTATTTAGATAGGTACTTACCGCCCCTTCATTTCTTCAGTGGGCCAATCGCCAAATCCCCATGGCATATCAGTACTCCCCAGTATCAGTCCAAATATGAACCCGAACAACAGGGACAGCAACATTCCTAAGACCAAACTCTCGAAGCCACTCCTCACCAGGCTCCTATCAGATATGATGACACCAAATGTGATGGACATTACGGGTCCCATGAGTGGGGAAACCAACATGGCCGCCACAATATTCGAAGCATTGTTTTCTACAAGACCTAGGGCAGCAAGGGAACTGAAACATAAATAATGTTACCTAACATATATGTAGTTTCTAATAAATGAAAGTGAAGTGCAATATTTAGTGTGATAGTGCCAACTCCGTCATGTACGAATGATATTTATAAAAACTACTACTAATAGATGTATGTAGAGAATATCTACAGGTAACTATGTTGTTGTAGTTGATGGGTTGACTATGATGCCAACAAAAGGTAAACGATGAGATCGAGAATGATGTATCGAAACATCAATGTTTTTCGGAAAAGTTTAGTAAGCGTTTTATATTTTCCCTTTTAAAAATTAACTCCCACCCTTTGATCTCGGGTGAATTCGAATTGGTACTCGTAAACTTTATAGAAATATCGTGATTTCATATCGATGTATCGATAGTCACATCAGGTATTTTTAGTCAAACTAGTGAAAACAGCGATGTTTGTAGCCGAATATTATGATCATGTGGACTCACTCAGCAGTTATAATTAGCGTAAGGTAATCAAAGGACAGCTCTCCCCCGCCCCGCACTCCGTCGACCACTTGCTTCACAGTTAGTTTGGATCTGATGGACTCCACAAAACTTCGCCACCGCGTTGCGTCTTCCGACTTTTGTCTAAGAGAAATGCGATGGTATCAAAAACACACCTAGTTGTATTGAATGAAGGATTTTAGAAATAACAGCAAATTCTACTTACAATGCTGTGTCTTCCGCGATTTGTTCATTCGGTAAAGCAGAGTGTACCACGTTACAAGGGAGTACACTGAAAGAAACTAATTTTAGATAGTCTTACTAATTCATACATAATTATGTATGTGCACAGATCCAAGTGGGCCCAAGTATTAAAAAATCTACATATGACTTTAAAGGAACATTGAATGCGATTTTGTTTGTAAAGTTCAATTTCGCCTGCCTTTGTTTTTTTTGTTAATTAAAATCTGTACAGTAGGTAACTGAAGCACCCAGAATTATTATCGTTTTGTGGGGGCTTGACCCCGCTGAGGTAAGGTTTCAGGCAAAGTAAATACTACAGCACAAAAAATCCTCCTCAGCTAACTTTAACAAATATGTCCAATTTTTTTACTATAAGTTTTGTCATGGAAGAACTCGGATGCTTTTGGGTGGGGTTAAGCACTTTATGTTAAAATAAGGAAAAAATATATTAAATCCTTATTTTATACTTCTTATTATTTATACAGAATAGACATAAGAACATTTAGATAGAACAGAGATAAGATTTGCATATACCAACCAACCAACGACGCCCCACGAACCCATTTACGACGATACTCTCCATTGAGAATTTGGTGGGTACTCATGCTTTGCCTGTGGATATCCTGCATTCAAATGGTCAGTCGTGTTACCTTACAATAGATTTGCATCGCACGCCGATCCCGAGCTGTGTCAGACAGTGCAGCATCGTCTCGCATTGATCGCCAGTTGGCAAAGGGAAGACTATTTCGAAATAATTTCCCGCTTTGTCACTTATCCAAACCACGTGCTCCACGTGTAGCTTGCTGAGTAGTTCTTGCAGAATCTGCGTATAATGTTAGACTTTCATTTTTATTTCTTCTATGTTGAATAGGTAAGTACCTAGATCATATCTATGGTATAGATAGTAGGCACACGTCGAGGTTATATGATTGAGACTTTCGCTGCCCTGTTGGCAGAAGACAGAAGTCATCTTAGCTATAACGTATAGCGACGACTCGAATGCGGGTTATGTGTACACGAACGAATTATGTTTTGACCCTTCTGCTGGACCCTGCAGGGCTATTAGATATCTTCACGTTACCAGTGACTAACTAGCGTCCGAATTTTGATGACAACTGAGAATTTACAAAACATTGAATTTTTTCAATGCTCTTCAAGTTACGTTTTCTATCAGACGGGGTACCCTGCGCTTCGTCAAACCTCTGCGAGTAAACGGGCCATCATCCTATATACACACTGATGATAGCCAATACGAAACTAGTTGTTTGACAGTCGTGGTGGCCGTGGTGGTGGTGTTGTTGAAATTATCTGCAGTGATTTAATCTATGGTTGTAATATGCCTCACAGTGTGTTGTCTATGTAATAACTTTTGTATATGCTTCTTTTTCTCTCTCTCCTTGATGGCTGTCAAGTGTAAGCGTACACATTTTTGTACATTTAAGTTCTTAAATATTACCTACGTGTTATTGGCAAAATTGTAGTGTCTCTCTTCCACAAATGCCATAGAGAACGTTGAAGTCCTTAAATAAAAATCTGTATTTGCCGACTCTATTTGTGAATAATAAAGTAGTCAAATCAATCAGTGTGTTTCCGTGGACTGTTCCCGCCTCTTAAATTTACCGGGTGTGAGCGCTACGTGCCGTAGGTTTGATTTCCGCATGGAACAAATATTTGTTCGACCTACAGATAGTTGTTGCGGGTCTGGCTGTTTGTGTATGTGGGTTAATTTGTTTGTAAATATAAGTACCCACGATACAGGAGAAAATAGTGCGGGACAACGGTTTTCTAATAAAAAAAGGTGAGCATAGGTACCTATCCACTTTCCAACGGTTGAGGAATCAATTACAAGGGATTGACACAGTTACTGGATGTAGAAATTGCATGGGGAATAGCATAATTGCTGTGTATGTATGGACAAATACTATATTTGATGTAACTAATAAGTATATAAAACAAACTATAAGTACCTACTAAGTACTTTACATACTAATTTAGATTAACAAAAATAGAAATTGAATATACCTAATGATGACTTCCAAATAATTTGGCAACCGTCCGCTGTAAAACGAATAAATGTAAGTACTTACATTCTCCATAGTAAAAACTTCATCACTTTCATCAATGTTTTCCAAGGGCTGGCTATATCCTTCATTATAGTAATGTTGCGTTAAATGAATAGGAATGCTTCTCGACTTCTTATTCCTCAACTCTACAGCTAGCCGAGCCGGCTTTAGTGCAGTGTCTTCTATGGGTATCAAGTCTTTTGGCTTTCCGAATCTCAGAATATGTTCATAATTACTTGAAGGTATGTAGATTACAAAAATTACTCCGGAAGGCATGTTTACTGTGAATCGTGTGAGTGGGTGACTGCTGAAGGTGTCCCGATGTTTGACGGAACTAAGCAGATCGTTTAGCATGTGTGCGACACTTAATTAAAGCCTTAGTTAAACAATTAACGCGTTGGAGTGTAATCATGTTGTCGCGTTCGATTACGGCGTGGGATGTTCGTTATTATACAAATCTATGTACGCTTTCTAGCCTACCCGCAGATTATAATGATGTTATGGGTTGGTTTAGAACAATAATAAATAGTTTTAGGCCAATAGCTGACCATTTTTTTTTGGCCGTCGATACAGAGCATTTAAATCGATTTATTAATGTGTTTTTCTTTAACATAATATGTGTGCACTGAGTAGACGCCAGTGCTTAATTGAACAAAAACCTTATTCTTTTGTTTAAAGTTGAAGAACTATTATATTATAGAACTATAGTATTGCTAAGTATGACTAGAAAAAAACTTTTATAACGAATAATATATAATGTATTCTATCTCAAAATGGATACAAACTAACATAAAATTAATAAATTCAACATACTTAGTGCATTACACATCATAAGATTTTTTATCTAAAACTACACCACACTTTGAATTTACTGTGTAGCTCAATGATGGATCTATCGTAGGGTACTGAGATGCAGGTACTTCAACCGCTTCACCATTTTGGAATCCTAAATTATAATAACTATGAATAATATCTTCTGTACTTTGTGTAAAGTTTTCTTTGTCGTTACTGTCTATAATTTTTGTGCTGTCACTGTCGTAAGTTTTGCTGGTTTCTGTCTCGAGGTTTGCACCTGTCTCCACGTCTATTGGTATATAGATGTCTGCTAGCCTGAAAATAAATGAGTAAGTATATGATATCATAGGCTTTACGAAACAGGCGTCTAAATTGCACCTGACAAACCAGTATATATCAGAAATAAAATCAGAATACCATAAGTATAATAAGATTATTTATGATATTCAAATTTTTTTATGAGCACGTGCACGCGCTGCTATTTTTGTGCTTCTTGATGAAGAAGATAATTATGGGCTTATTATGTTTGGACATATATAAGACTAGAAATTACAATCTGCCATGTTTAATTCGTCGATGCCCTCGGTGGGTACTTAATTTATCAGAAAATCTTCAGAATTTAAGATCGTGAAGAAGAGTGACTAGTTATGGCTAGAGAGGATATCTTTGGAGATTTTTTAAATACTTAATGGGTTTACTCTTGACTTTAATCTTGTCCTGACGACCGAGATGGGGTCGACGATGGAACGAGCTTATCCAAAAGTAGCCTATTAACTCGCGACTTTAACAAATTGGGGTCTTATGAACTTGGGAACACCGATGCTGGCAGGGAATTCCAATTCCAATAACAAGTACTTAGTTCGTTTTCTCTACAAAAATCAATCGGAATTACTTACTGTGTATCATTACAGTAGCCACCTATGTGGTGTGCTCTCAATTGCTTGGCGAGTGTTGGACGTCTTCGAAACGTTACTGTGTTATTATCTATCAGCCCAGGATTTGCGGTAGTTGGAAAAACTTGTTCCTCGTTACATTCTTCTTTAGTTTCTGGTTTCTCGTCGTACCATTTGCTGCAAAAAAATAGTAGAAGTAGTATTAGTATTAAGTAGTAGGCTCTTATGTAATATTTCTGTGCCTCGTGGGAGGCAACTGCTAAAAACGTATAGCTCGACGCCCCTTTAGCGCAAAGAGGTAAAAAACAGACACAAACAAACGCAACACAAATATGTCGATTTTTCGCATTTGTATGTATGAGTATTAGTGTGTATTTTCATTACCTGTTTCTTAATATCATTTTCGATTTATGTCCATCCGGAAATGAGAGACGCTTTAACATTTAAAGTCACTGTTTATGAGATACTTACTTGTATGCGTCCCAATTTGAATTGTCTTTGCTTTGTTTGGCCTGCATTCGGGTTCTGTTGGCCTTCCACCATGAGATGTCCTTTCTATCCAGAGGACTGACTTCTTTCACCTGTTAGAACAGAAAATACATTTTCCTTACTATCATAATATTAATGGGCTAATCAGGTCATCAGAAAACTTGAGTCTAGATATACCCATGCATACCACTTATATCTTCGGAAAATCGTTCACAGTGGAAGCTGTACGGTTATGGAATGCTTTGCCTGTGTCAGTGAGAAAAGCTCAAACATTACTACCCCCTAACACTTCGTTACTCTGTAAATGATTAGTAAGTATGTCTGTATTGTATTTTTCTTTCCTTATTTAGACCTATTTTATATATCTATTCAAATACTCATGTACGGTATATATTTATGTAAAAAGTACACCACAAACTGCCTACTGATCTTTTCTCCTTCACTATCAAGTCCACCCAAAGGTTGCCTATAAGAGATCGCCATTTAGCGATAAGGCCGCCCATTGTATCACCCTAAGTAGCCCTTAAAGTTATAATTTGTAAGTTTTTATGGTACAGTAAACTGTATTCTATTCTATTCTATTCTAAGCGTTGGATCCTTATTCACAAAAAGCCACGGTTTAAAAGGAAAGTGAAGTGCCTAAACATAAAACTGAAGAATTTCGATCACTAAATTCGTTGCAGATTAAACGCTTTTTAAATGTACAGACGCCAGCACATCAAGTTACCCCAATGTGTCAAATTTTCCCAATTGAAAATGAACCTTATTCTGTTTGCCATAAAGTTGAAAAACGATAAAAGAAATTTGACATATTGGGGTAACTTGACGTGTTGGCGTCTGTACAGTTAATTTGAGTGCTAATGGGGTATAAGTACCAGTGCGTAATCCAAATTCTACGAAAATGTAATTGATATAGTCAAATGCCAAAGTATTCAGGACCCTTAGTTTGTGTTCTGCTAGTCTAACTATGATTGTTAGCTGGTGATACTTGCAAGGATTCCCCCGAGCTACGGACAAGTATTCTACTGTCTCTGTTACCTTCAGCGCTCCATGAAAAATCGACTTCTGTCGATTGGCTAATCTTTTCACCAGGACGGCGAACTCAAGCTATATCTTTGGTAGCTACCTATGTAGGCTATCGACACGCTAAAAAGAAGACTTAGGAAAAAGTTTGTACAATTTTTTTCTAATAGCTTCAAAGATGCTGAAGTTGTCTGTAGATATGTGTATAAATACCTACGCATCTCTTTATTTGAGAGCGCAAATAAGGAACAATGAGTCTTTGGAGTCCGAATGAGAATCTTGGAAGGACAATAAGTAAGAGATCCTCGAACGTCTCAACTGGAAATTGACACAAGATATAAAAACAGTAGATAGGTACGTAGATAGACCTCTTGACCTCTTTGTATGATTAAATTGCGTTTTATGATTGGTTGAGTCTGAGGGCTTGTAGCAAATTATAGAACGTATTACTAGTTTTCGTTTTCTGACCAGCAGAAATAATAAAGATGTGTATAGCCCATTTAGCTTTGATCCCACCTTTGTTATGAGTTTTTTTTGTTATACTTCGCGTCTACACCCGGTAATATCATCAACATTTATCTAGTTCCCGAAAGCATAGGCAAAGGTGTACCTTCCTTCTATCCCGTAACTACTACTCAATCTCTTAACACAATATTCTCTATCAAAAATTTCCAACAGCAGTGTCAAGCGTAAAGCATGATCTTGAATCAGTATTAGTAATCAGAGTTGAGCTCACGATTTTTGACAAATCCGTGCACGAACCGGACTGGCCCACTCAAATCTGTGTGCATCTTTCTTCAAAAGATTATCTCAAACACTAATTTCTTGGACAGGACCATGTAAGTATGGTCCTCACATGGTCCTGTCCAAGAAATTACTTGGACTGGTCCACTCAAATCTGTTTGCATCTTTCTTCAAAACATTATCTCAAACACTAGTTTCTTGGACAGGACCATGTGAGTCCAAGAAATTACTCGGACTGGTCCACTCAAATCTGTGTGCATCTGTCTTCAAAAGATTATCTCAAACACTAATTTCTTGGACAGGACCATGTAAGTATGGTCCTCACATGGTCCTGTCCAAGAAATTACTTGGACTGGTCCACTCAAATCTGTTTGCATCTTTCTTCAAAACATTATCTCAAACACTAGTTTCTTGGACAGGACCATGTGAGTCCAAGAAATTACTCTGACTGGTCCACTCAAATCTGTGTGCATCTGTCTTCAAAAGATTATCTCAAACACTAATTTCTTGGACAGGACCATGTAAGTATGGTCCTCACATGGTCCTGTCCAAGAAATTACTCGGACTAGTCCACTCAAATCTGAGTGCATCTTTCTTCAAAAGATTATCTCTAACACTAATTTCTTGGACAGGACCTTGTGAGTATGGTCCTCACATGGTCCTGTCCAAGATAATGTCAAGACTTTAAATGACCTCTGAGTTTATTTTAGTGTTTCGTCTAGAGTAGTCAGACAGAGATGTGAAACACTGACCTCGTTTAAAAACATATATTTTTGTTTTGTGTGCGTAGTAATACCAATTTACAGAATAAAAAACTTTTTTGCAAAAAATAAAACCGACTTCAAAAAAAACACTAAACGGTGTAAAATAACTTTAAATTTTGTCTGTAGCTTTGGTGGTTTTTTCTTATTCATGATGGGCCACCGACTTCCGAATTTAGAGTTATTTTACACCGTTTAGTGTTTTTTTTGAAGTCGGTTTTATTTTTTGCAAAAAAGTTTTTTATTTTTCTATTTTTAGTTGTTCCTATATAAATATTTGCCATGAATTTATTTTATGTTCTTAATAGTAAACAATACTTATCATTGTAATAGGGTTATCCACTTATCCCTAATAAATGAAATTTAACATACCTAACTGTCGAAATCTAGGTATATTATACACATCTGCGTACCCCTCAGAGCATACAGGTGTAATGATACGTCATGATGTTGTATAAACAATAAATATCCAAGCGATTCCAGCAATCACGACAGATTTGCCGTCTATTTTTGAAGAGTTCCGTTGTATATCTCCGAAGATCAGCACCAGATCTTCACCAAATTGAAATGGGACCACCTCAGGAGTGTACTCTTTCCAATAAAAAAAGAATTTTAGAATCGGTTCACAAATGGGGGAGAAAGAGGTAACATACATAAAAAAAAAAAATACATACACACGAACATAGAACCTCCTCCTTTTTGAAGTCGGTTAAAAATATGATTTATCTCATCAGGAATAGTACCTTATACACAGCAACTCCTGCGAGGAAAATGCACACAATATTAACGAGAGTCAGGCACAGAGAGGCGGTCCCAAGCACGGCCAGCTCTGATGGTTGTTCGACTAGCCAGCGTTCTTCGTCTGACGTCACCATCAGCCGGGTCAGTGCCATAGCCCATAGTAGACCCTGAAATGGAAAATATTTCGTTTTTTAACCAGAGGTGAAGAATACTTTTTGTTTTTGAATAAAAAATTGTGTTAAACGAAATGAAATGAAATTATTTTATTATGGGAATCACTTTTACACGTAATTTTCTCTTTTAGCTAGTTGAAGTTGGCATTTCCTAACTGACTACCTCTGAGAAGGAAAGCTCTAAACAAGCTCAGGGATCATCGTCTTTTTTAAGTCCAGACAGCAGTGAGGAAAAAATATTGAACGATACGTATACAGAATGGAAACAATCAATGGGCCCTGGAGGAATTTCTGGAGAAAAATCTGTGAATGTAGTTTAGTTTCTCTTAAAGGAAAAAGCAATGTTTCCTATAAGTAAAATAATCTTTTAAGTGTTTTCCCCTTGTGTTGTCCACAAGGGGAAAACACTTTGACAACACGTTTTTTCCACCCTGTATTATCTTTCTTTAAGTAGTTCCAGTAATTTTGTCTAGAGAAGAATAGACAAAGTAACAGTTTGTAGAAATATTTCTTTTGTTTTGAGCACGATAATGTCAAGAATGAAGATAAGAAATGTGTAGATTCTTCAGTCAAGAATAGACTACATTATCGGGCATCGGCCATCACACCTTGTCATAGGTAAGGCGAAGTATTATTGAGTTTTGGAATCTAGTAACGTAAAGATCAAAGTATATCACATCAAAGAACACAGCTAAATCTTTCTTTATTATATTTCGGGTTCAATATTATTATAAACGATGTTTGTAAACATGAATACAATTAACCTAGAAAGTAATACTTAAAACTTTCCAGGAAAGGTTGTTAGTATGTTACAAATAGCCCTGTATAATAACTACGCAACTTCCTCACAATGAAGAACTTTCAGGTAAATACTCGTATATCCGTACATATTTCCATTAACGGATCTCTGGATCTATTTTTGTTCGGACGTACGTCATTCAAATTCCTGATTTAGATCATCACTAAATATAGTACCGTATTTTATTTTGGGTGCGCGTAAACATGGATACTTGATCGAATATAGTTTAGATAACCATAGAAGGATATTAAGAAAAAGAGAAACACCATCTCAATCATCAATCACTACCCATCAATCACCATTGATAGTTGAAAGCTATCGACAACAAAGACAATACCTAAATTGTTTTAGACTAAACATAGGAACATAATAACTCGTCAACTACCAGAATTCCAGACACAATTAAGTTACCTATTGTTTGCGAAAGTCGGCGGCATCCGCTCGGGGCCTGATAAATTAAACGACTTTTAGATGATCGATAAATAATATTTGTTTCTGATAAATATGGTTTTTACAAACACGTCATTTTTTAACTAGTGAGTTGTGGTCGGTGTATCTCTATCTGAATACTCTGAGAAGAAACACCAAAAGAAATTGGCAAGTAGGAGTCAGAGTAACAAAATATTCAGCCTAAGTTTTAGCCTCATATGATTGACTAGCCTGTTGATCTACTTATCTAGTAGTTAGCGACCTTGACTGCTTTTCTGGAGGTCGTGGGTTCGATTCCCACCCAGGATAAATGTTTGTGTGATGAGCACGATCATATTTTGTTCTGTGTCGGGGTGCAATTTATTTATAATATGTATGTACCCAATTATTATAAGTAAAAAGGTGTAGATTGATTATAAACGCTCAGCAAGCGACACGTTAAAATGTGGTTAACTAGCCACACTTACAAGTGTCGCGTCGCGGCGTCAACGGACGCGTGCGTGCGTGCCGGTTTTGAAGATCGAATGTTGTTTAGGTAATCTATCTACACCTTTTTACTTATAATATAATTGTATGTACCCATTACACAAGTTCTGCTTAGCTAGGGACAGTATGGCATTGTGTGAAAGATTATTATATCTTCTCTGAATGAGGCCTTTATAAGAGACTAATGATGATGATAATGATACTCACAGCATTAACAGCCGGTGGGAGCAACGAGGCGGATATAGCTACGCCGACGAGTGATGACGTATACTCGCCGAGCACGGCTAGCGCGACGCCAGCGCCACTGGGGATCGCTACCAGAACACCCACCCACAGCGAACGGTACTCACATCTGGAATTCAGGATAACAGAAGTACCTGCCTATATTATCACTTGCTTCAAAAACGGTGAAGGAAAACATCGTGAGAATATGTTAGATATTTCAAGACGGCAGCGGCGTGTGAAGCCAAGTCCCATGGAAAGCATAAAAACTCCGACACCAAACAAACCACATGAAAAGATGAAGAAATAAAAACTTTTTTACAAAAAAAAAAACAACCGACTTCTTAAAAAAACACTAACAGGTGAAAAATAATTCCAGTTTCGGAAGTCTGTGGCTTTGGTGGTTTTATTTCGTTCATTATTGGCCACCGACTTCCGAAACTAGAATTATTTTTCACCTGTTAGTGTTTTTTTTAAGAAGTCGGTTGTTTTTTTTTTTGTAAAAAAGTTTTTATTTTGCAATTTTTAGTTTCTTTGTATGTAAAGAAAGTCTTTCAAAACTTGAAAGAATCATTGAAATCTGTTAACAAAATAATTGCAAAAGAACTTCTTTCTAAACATTAATCTGTACATCTCTGCCGGGTCCCTTTTAAAATAGACAGGCGTAATGTTATGTTGTGGAAATACATAAACCATGCACAGACATGTGACTGTAGAAATCGCGAGTAATTTGCTGTTATGCGTTGAAGAGTTCCGTCGCCTGTCTTCTTAATCAGTTTTTCTTCGCCAAATGACACTTGCTAAATGCAAATGCTTGATTTGTTACCAAAAATGTAAAAATCGGTACATGTGTACCTATATTATTTGAGGAGTTCCCTCAATTCCTCGAGGATCCCATCATCAGATCTGAGGTTTAATACAAATGAGACCAACCTGGTAGTATACCCTATGAAATAAAAAAAGAATTTTGAAATTCGGTCCATAAATGGCGGAGTAATCGCGTAACAAACACACAAAAAAAAAACATACCGCCGAATTGAGAACCTTCTCCTTTTTTGGAAGTCGGTTAAAAAGGTTTTCAAGTGGTTGAAGAAAGATAGTTACTGCCTTGCTGCTCTTGCACCTACTTTGTGTGGGTTCATTGTAGCAAAATGTCTACTTTTACTTCCAAAAAAAGTAGTAGTGTGCTCTGTAATTACATGTATCATAAATTATTCAGGTAAGTTAAATATAAATTTATTAGGTATGTTAAACACAACTGCTGTAAGTACCTACCTACTATTATAATAAAGCCGAACAAACCATTAGTGTGTGTGGGATATCTCCAAAACTGCTCATACCATTACTTAATGGCTGAATTTCATGTAAAGTAAGACAGTTTATTTACCTTTCACGCGAACGAAGTCGCGAACAGAAGCAAGTATTGTTACAAAAGATTAAGTAGAATTTAATTCAAGGAAAAATTAAATTGTTTTCTTATCTTCCAATAGAACTGAAACCTTCCTTTTTATTATTTTTATTTGAAAGACTAATTGCTCATTTTCCTTGGATATCTTCATGAATCTTTCATATTGTCGTTCATTTTTAATAAAAATGTTTGTATTATTCCAGTTTACCAATAAATTACAATTATAAATCAAACGTTACTTAGAAAAAAGTGTTTTCTATTTTGACCTCACTTTTAAGGTGGCTGCAGACGGGTCAGACGCGACTGCCACAAACGCCACCAGTCCATCACTTTCAGCTCACTCAGATTGCCATCGTACATAAGTGACCACCACCATGTGTTGTACATAATAACCATGAATTTCCATTGAGAGGAACACCCACAATCCACGTCCCCAAACTGTTACCAATCTGTTCAAAATGCGCAGGTGGGATCTTTGGCGCTGGGAGAGTTGGAGGTAAAAGGTGGGTAAGCCAACAATTAGTCAGACTCGACCTCTGGCACGGCGGCGACCTACTCCAGCGACGACTGAAGATAGGAGTGACGACCACCGGTCTACCATGTGCGAACTCCATACAAAATATATGGAAACTAAAGGACTACTACGTCTGTGGCGGCGTTTTGTGACCTACTAGGTCCTACTTTGGTCCTATTAGTTACTTGTCATTCTAGTAACAGGGCCACACACAGTGATGATAAAGTACCTAAGTAGCTACATAATTATGTGTGTATTTTGTACAATCACGAATTAGAAATAACGTGAATGCTGGATTAGGACGCCGAGGATCGTTTTTAGTAGTTAGAAAAAACTGTTTACTACATATTTTTAAAGTTAAAGTTTATTGTTTGCGATCGCATAAAATTAGTGTGATGGTTTTTGCTGATTTGTAAAGAAACAATGCCAGTTAGCGATATTGTTTATTTTTTTTATTCCGTACCAAACTGTTAGGTAGATATTACAATATTTACCTACCATTTTGGTACGGAATAAAAACGTATCTAAGCTACGAGTATGTCTGTTTTTTTTGTATAAACAGGGACAGAGCACTTTTTCATTGGTGCGTCAAGAAAATAAATGCTTTTACTCTTGTCCTGGTCTGGTGCTATGTTCGTTTGGTCAAAACCATAGAAATATAAATAGTGTCTATGGCAAAAACCCACCTTTATAGAGAGTCGATCGATCAATAGTCTAGTCATGCATGTCACACATGTGTGGTTTGTTGTTTAGAAACATAATGGGTATAAGTGGCGAAGTATTAGGCCATGAAAATTCAAACGCACTATTAATACGAACACGACGCAGGCCATAGTGCCATGTGACGAAGAGACCTCTCACGCCCGTGCAGATGTCGTGTACAAGTAAATGTAAGTTACCATCGGGAAAAAATTCGGGTAAAGCAAGTTGAAAAAGTTGTTCTACCTTGATATCATCTCACTAGTGGGCCAGTCCTCGACCACTCCGTATCGCTCGTCGATGGCACAGATGGTGAGGCCAAAGAGGAAGCCCATGACGAGTGACAGGAACAGGCCTAAGAACTCGTTCTTGACGCCAATCAGTTGGAGAGAGCGGTCTTTGACAGCTGTGCCCAGAGTGCCCGCTGTGATTGGTCCCTGGAGGATATAGTTTACAGATAATAAAGAAATCATTTTTAAAAGTTTTGCGACTGGTATGGAAGAACTATCATCTGCCGTTTCTTTTTCTAACCATGTTGGGGTCGGCTTGACTAGTTGAATGCCAGTGTTTCCCATAGAGTGACTACCTATGTATACTAATATTATAAAGAGAAAAGATTTGTATTTTTGTATGTAATGAATAAACTTAATAACTACTGGACCATTTTGAAAAATTCTTTCATTGTTAGGAAGCTACACACGCTGTATTCTCATACGTACGGGAGCTATGTGGCTAAAACCGCGTGACGTGCGTATTTATTAAACAGGTTGTCCAGACTTTCGGGATTCAGACTACTCCTAACGACTGTCAAAGATCTAGTAACTCAGTCTGCCTTTCAATATGAGTCTCTTAACCGTAAGACAATTTAGTGTCAGATTATAAATAAGTCAGATTTTAACAAAACTTACCATTAGCGGTGAAATAAGCATGCTAGCCACTAATATGACAGTTGAATTCTCGACCAGTCCAATAGCAGCGACGAAGGCGGCGACCAGCAGCAGGAACACCCAGTCGAAGGTTAGTGCTGCGTCTGCGCGCACGTCATGTAGCACTTGAGCGAGATTCGTGCGTGCGCGCACTGATGACGAGAAGCGAGACCACGCAGTTTTTGATACGCCACTGAAATTGACAATTGTAGCTGTCTACATATTGAAGATACCCATTTGTATGTTTTATGAAGTTTAAAATTGTATTAAAATAGTAAAAGTAGATCTGTTTATATTATGTAAACAGTAGGTAGGTATACCATAGTCAACCTCCATATCTTTTCTCTTTCAAGTTCATCCAAAGATTTTTTGGAAGAGATCAAATTACAGCGAAAATGCCACCGTTTATGTGGTTGATTTTAAATAAATTATTCTTAAAGAGTGTATTTTTCTATTGTACGAGTAGAATAGAATAGAATAGAATAGAAAAATATTTATTCAGCACAGACACAAGCGCACAGCAACAAAGAAAACAGAAGTAATAAATAGCAGGTACACTGCGCTGGCGTGCCCATGCCGAAAGGGTAACCATCTCAGCATTTGCTGGGCGTCAGACACCCAGCGCTGGTTTTCAGTTGGCACCCCGCAGTGACACACGGACGAAGGTAAATAAAATAAACATAATAAATATTTTTAAATAAAAATAAATCGCAAATAAATACAGTAATAAGTGTAAAAACGAATACAGTTAAAAGTAATATTTAAATAAATCGAGTATGCCTAATCATTATACATTACGATTACGACACATCACGTCGACACGTTACTTTTACCATGCTTTACTCTACGAATCTTCGATGTTAAACTTCGATCAATAATAGCTATTATTGATCGAAGATGTTAAAATTGAGATAGCATTCAATATGCCTTTTCCAAGTATGGGTTTACGTTATTACAAGAAACAGGAGTCTTACAAAAAAATATTATCATATTATTAATCATTAGTTTTTCTATTATAGTTCATGTTAGTTATAAATGGAAACTTCAGTATACCCGTTGAGAGGAATCTGCATAAATATATTTAGTAGTGAATCATTTTCGGTTGACATAATGATGCCATTGCCTTGAGGTAATGATGCTATTTGTATTTTTCTTATTGAACAATGGCTTGTTTTTTAAGACTCTGAGAGTCTGCGTTTTTGGCGTTTATGAGTAGTATATAGACTGTTAAATATAATAGAATAACAATGCACTTATTTCAAATCTTTACTAACAATAAAAATAAATGATACGTCGCTTGTAGTTGTTTTTTTTAACAGGCAAGGAATTAACGAATCTATTTTTAGTCGACTTTAGTGATTAACACGGGATCAATTATCCAATCCAATCTAATTTAATGTTAGTTTTTAATTAACAACAGTCATTACCGGCCACTTGCGGTAAGTCAAGATCAATTGCTTGATTACAATAAATTAGTCATCTTAAAGAGGAAGATTGGTGCGTGGTCCACAACTAAGGCATTTTTTTGTGTTATCTACGTTCTATTGTCTAGAGCAGGGATTCCCAAACTGGGTTCCGCGGAACCTAGGGGTTCCGTAGAATAGTCATCAGGGTTCCGCCAAAGTTATTTATTATTAGCTCTTAAATATACCGTGGTTACAAAACAAATACTACAAGTTAACATTGTGTGCTACCTCAGCAATACGTATAGGTGCAATTGTCCGACATAATGCCGAACTATAAAACATTTATTCAAAAAACAGTAAAAAAATTCCAATCTTCAAATTAAAAACTATGTGTCTCAATTATATTACCGATTTCGAAAAAAAGTGTTATCATATAAATCCATGTGTTGATTTTTTTGTAATCATTTGATATTGGGTTCTACATATAAAATAAAAGATATTTGTTTGGTGTTCCGTTATCTTTAAAGTTTAAGAACCCTAGGAGGGTCCTGGAGTATGACAGAGCACAATTTTGACCCGGTAGGTGGCGCAGCGAACGGGTTCGAGCCAACATTAGGTCAGGACAGCGTTTTGTTCGGGTCAGCCAGTTTCGGATAACTTCACACACGACGAAATCTGTAACTTACAAAAGTAATTACACAATCACTTACTCTTCATGCCTCGACCCTCCTGCCTCGGAGTCAGGCGGGCTGAGGTCGTCGTTGGACTTGTAAAACAAGGCACAAGGTAGTAGGCTCACTGAAGACTGGTGCCTCGCCCCAATGCCGAAGGTCCGCAGTACTTGTAACAACTCCTCGCTGAGATTCCCCGACTCAAGGGAGAAAATCACCTGTTAAACACAAACATACAAACAAGGCCTTTGAGATTAACTAACTTCCCTTTGTCGAAGTCGGGTAAAAAGAAATGAGTTGTTATGGATTTTGTAGTAGATAATGGCTAGCCAAATAGGTCATTTACTACTTACTAGTTTTAACACTTAAGACCACTTAGTTGGCTTTTGGACTTTTGCCACTTTATCTTATTGCGGGAGTATTAAAACTATAGTTTAAAGTAGTTACTTATAATAGAGCTTAAGAGTTGATTTGTTTTTTCGTTGAAACAGGCTAATCTTAAAATTGCTAGTCAGAGTAAATAAACAATACATACATACATAAACTCACGCCTTTTCCCATGGGGACGCCATATGCTACGATTCATACTCTTTTGCTTCATTTACATTCACACATGTTGTCATACACACACGCCGAATGCGAGTACTACGCACCTGACCTTTCTGAAGAACCTCACCAATAAGGTCTATGTATGACCTTCTAGGGCGTCCCCTCCCGGCGTTCCCACTTACATTTGCCTTGTAAACCTTTCGTTAGTAAGTACCTAAACAATATTTTTAGCTAATAGCCCATGAGGAACAATATACGTAGGCTTCTTCAAGCTTTATGTTATAAGTTTGGGGTACAGCTTACGGGTAATAATAACATGGAAGCTCCTAAGCATCTCCTTAGGTACATTCATTTATATTTTAATTAATCATGCGGCTAACGTACCTAAATTAATAATTTTGTCTATGCTAATCCGGAAAAACCCGGTATGCGTCACAAAACGTCGTCGCCGTAACGATTTATTTCCCATGATTTCTCTTAGCCCAGTACTAACAGATACATTTTGTCATTAACAGCAAAACATATCTATTGAATTAAAACAACACACCCAGAGGTGCAATTCCCGTAATTTTAAGAACATTATTTTAATCTCAGGTCTCAACTTTTCAAAAATACGTTTAACTTCCCTGCATAATTGACAAGTTTTTGACATATTAGATTGTCACAAAGATGTGATTGCGACTAGATTTTTAATGTTTTATTACCTAGGAGAATCGGCCTTCTGATCTCTGAACATAAATATCATTCTATATATGCTTAGACAAAATCATTCTGTTCAGAGAGGTAATAAAACATATATTTATAGCAATACAACAAAACTGAAGAAAATCGATATCCGTGGTTACAACCATAACGTAATTCCCGAACATAGTTCATCAAACATTTTGTTTCCTCAAGCAATTAATTAACATGAACACTTTCAATCTTACTTTGGGCATCAATAGGAGTCTTAAACGAATTTGGTTAGTTCTATTGTGTCCATGTATGGGTACAAAACAAAGCACGTTGGTGCCCCCACAACATTCTGAAGTACTTTGAATGAGTGCCGCGTTCGTGACGTGCAGTTATCAGTGTTATGACTGATGACGAAGATCCATATCTGTCTAATAGGACCTACGCGTTGTTAGGATGTTTATTAAACACTGCGTTACGGACGGTATGACGTCATATTTGACTCGTATTTGGGTTACATGTAGGATTTGCGGATGGCTTAGAAAAAATATAAGTTAGATAGCTAAATTGAAATCGAAAAAATATAAACTAGTGGTCGCACAGGTCAATAGAAGGATATATCGGCAACCATTTATTACATACTAGCAGACGTCACGCAGTTTCACCCGCGTAGTTTCCGCTCCCGTGGGAATACGGGGATAAAAAGTAGCCTATGTCTACCGGGAATAGTGTAGCTTTCCACCAGTAGGTATAATAAGTTTAAAAATTGGATCATTAGTTCCGAAGATTACCCCCTTAATACAAACTTACAAACATACAAACTTACAAATTGTACCTCTTTATAATATTAATATTAGTAGGTATAGTATATTAGTATTAGTATATTAGTATTAGTATATTACTATTAGTATTAGTATATTAGTATTAGTATAGAAGTATAGATCAAGACCGAAGGCATACTAGCACACTAAGCCGTAGGTACGTCCCGGCTGTCGGGTCACAACACTGAAAGTTCGAAGGTTTATCAATGTGTATCGTGTTTCCCGGTCTCTGGGTTGAGGAGGTCAGATGGGCAGACGCACCATGTGATATACTGGTACTCAGCTACATTGGGTTAGACTGGAAGCGACCCCAACATAGTAGGGAAAAGGTTAGGCAGATGACGGACGATCTCATCTGTTTTATTTGTTTTATGTACTGTCTTGGTATACCTATACACATCTGTGGATTTTAGCGAGATTTATTTTATTTGGCCCTGTACAGATTAATAGTGGGTACAATAAATTTACACTTTTAATAAATTGCATATTATAATATATATATACTAGTTCATTACGGTATATATACGTCTTCAAAGCACTTCGAGTAGCCAGTTACTGACCTGCCAAAATTTGTCATCTTTTGTAGAGCTCCATGCTGCATTTTTAATGTCCAACCGCTCCACAATTTCTGACAGGATCTAAGAGAAACAAATAAATAATTTTAATTTAGAAAGGGGCTGAAATATTATTATAGTTTTGTAGCTTAACAAGTTAATGGACAGTAGGAGACTATAAATTGTAACGATAAACCGGACAAAACATTTGAAACAGACCCTAGACTGTGGATCAAGATTTTGTTAGACAATTTTCAACCTTATAAGTAAAGTTTAAAACTAAAGTTTAAAAGTAAAGACTGCCTCGTTGGTCTAGTGGTCGCAAGTGCTGCTGCTGATCATGAGGTCCCGGGTTCGATCCCCGGGTCGGGCAAAGTGTTATTGAGTTTTTCAATCTCGGATTTCTCAGAGCAGCCCGGAGTCTGGATTCGTGCCCGATGGATGGCAATAGGCTCGCCCCCTATAACATGGGACTTAAACATAATGGCGAAATGTGGGTGTACTACCAGGTACACCTCTGCCTAGCCCTTCGGGGATTACAGGCGTGACGATATGTATGTATGTATGTTTAAAACTAAAATTCATGATAACTTCTTTGAATTGTCAGAGGCAGGTAATAAATATACTCATTAGTCAAATTGTCATTATAAACACCTTCCTGTTCAAAGATGTTATTAAGTACCTACTGCGATTGCTGATTATTTTCATGACGCAAGTGTTAGGTCCTCATTTAAGTGGCCATTTTATTTTCTTGGTAAGTATAGTAAGTAAACATCTTTTACGTTGTGGTAATGGCTACGATTACCTAATAAGAACTAATAATATAGTATTAGTTAGATCATGGAAGCCTGAGCTACATCTAATAGACAACCTGCTAAGGTACCCAACAAAAAATCCAAAGACAGTGTACCTACCTACCCCCTAATATACTTAAAATAATCATCTTTCGTCGAAACAACGCATCGGTACACAAATAGCTTGTTTTCTTTTTATTCCAATTTGCCTGGAATAAAATAATCTACGTGTTTCCGATTGTGATAAAAACATTGGTCCGTCCAGTAAACAATGAGATGTGATTACTTAGAGCGACAGTTTTTCATTTCCTGTACGTCAATATGGAAAATACGGGAAAATATCTCATGTTTACAAAAGAGGCTGGATACTACCGGTATGGCGAAACATGGAGGGTCTTGGAAAGGTTTCCTAAATGCAAGGAAATTTCTGCAGCAAATACCTATTAGTACTCATCAGCTAGAATGTTATAATTATAATAATAATAACCCCGCAGGGCAGCTTGTGCGAGCTGTTGACCCTACGGACCTGATCTCCCGGGAGATGTCTTGTTCCTCACCTCTAGCTCACCTTAATTAGCCGGCCAGAGTGAACTCTGACGAGGAATGGAGCTCCCACCTCTTTCTTGCCTTAGTTGGCCGGCTAGAGTAAAGATTCGCAAGAGCAAACGTGCTCGGAGGAAGGAAGCATTTCAGTAAGGTGCTGGTAGGGATCTTGACTGTACTTCCGGGATTGTCCTAATAGCCGTGGAATTCCGGTCCACTCTTTTAGCACCTCAGGACATGTTGCTCTCTTGTTGCTACGTCACTATGTGCTAGTGGCCGTTTTAGAGGGCCCATTATTGAGTGTGTAAGTCACCCCCTGCCATTTAATCATTGGTGAGGCAGGGGCCATAGTACTTCATAGTTCCAGGGGTCCAGTCTATCTTAACCACCCTACCCTGTAGTCCAGTACTTTTATTACCATAGTCTGCAATAGTCTTACTCCAGCCGTGGGTTTTCCTTGGATGCACTTGTGAGTGCATAGGTACAGGAAAAATCTGCGGTTGGTGCCTCATTTCATTACCGATGACAATGGGCCTCTGCGAGTTGGCTTCGGCCCCTCGTACGCCTTCTAAAGCTCCAGAATCCAAGGGTTCCGAGAGCTAAAAGCAAATGAAAAATAATAATACTAGCCTGTTACTGTCCCACTGCAGGGCAAAGGCCTCTTCTCATACAGACAAGGCTCGAGCATTGATCACCACGCTTGCTCAAGGCGGATTGGCGATTTCAAACTTATATTAACTATAAGTCCAGGTTTCCTCACGATGTTTTCCTTCACCGATGTCAATGATGTCTAAGATAAACTTAGAAAGTACAAAACGAATTGAAATGTCACATTGGTACTTGCCCGGATTTGAACCACAACCTCGTGCATGAGAGGGGCCATTACGACATCCAGTATGTTATCACTCTCTTATTCCATAAATTGTACAACTGCTATAAGCATACACGGCGCATTTTTTTTTTAGTTGTGTAATATTTATTTATTTTATATTTACATTTTTGCATGTAAGTTTTAGCACACAATCTGTTTAAACATTCGTTGGTGAACAAATTAATTAACTAAAACAAACTAAAGGTTTATTCATTAGAATGCCATTTTTATATCTGACTGGAAAATGAGGAGACTGCACCTCCGCCTTGGGGAAAGGTATGACTGACTACTTACAGTTGCGCCAGGGGTCGCGGTATCGTAATACTTGCGCAACTGCCGACATAATGAAAATGCTTCGTCTTACTAAGAGGACTGCAGCACAATGGATGTCTTAGTGGAGTACTGTAAATAGTACCTACCGATATGGGCAGAATAATGATTGATTGAATTTCTCTATCGGGGTAACGATCCATTGTTTTATTTTCTACATCGTGGTTGAGTGATCTAAATGGAAACGTCATGAGCCAGGTGCTGATTATAACTAAACTCTCAGTAGTTGTGATAGCCTATACTCCATTTACAATAAAAGGTAATGTTTAACTTTGTAACGAAAGTACTTTATGCATGTTACCATTATGATAGCCGCCAAATTTATTTAACTACATTTACTTAGTTATATTATTTCATTTCGGTATTGCAGTGTCAATGATAAAAACCTAAAAGGAAGAGGGTTGGGATCATGTAACGTTCATCGTTTCACGTTTAAAATATGACAGTTTGGATTAAAATTTTTATAAAATGTTCTACATTCCAATCGAACTCGAAATCGAACCCAAGGCACGCGGCTCTGACTTTTCAGATTCAAGTGCGTATTGTAAAGTTATCACTTGCTTCGAAAACGGTGAATGAAATCGCGAGGAAACTGGTCTGCCTGAGAGATATTTCTCGATCAAGTTAGAAGCCCATGGGCAGCATAAAAACTCTGACACCCAGTCTGGTTACCACAGGAAAAAGAAGAAGACAAGAAGTACGAGTTCACCTTATCAAATCAAAATCAAAAGTCATTTATTCAAATTAGGCTGAGGATCAGCACTTTTTGAACGTCAAAATTACATAAGACAGTCCCCCAAAAAGCCCACCCTTGCCACTTCCTAGTGTTTTTGCTGGGAAGAAGAAGTGGCGGAGCAAACTCCCCAGCAACATGATGAATTGTAAATAAATAAATAATCCGTATCACCAGAATAGCAAACACGGTGATACGGGTTATTTATTTGTTTCGCATCAATGAAATTTGTCACTGCTTAGAATTTAAAAATATTATGATAATGGTTTTGTATTGTCTAAACTGCCATTGATTGTCATTTTAGAACAATAGTAATGACTTAAATGATCGGAAATGTGATCAATGGACTGTCATTACGATCAGACAGCAGTTAGCAGGGCCGTGGTGTCTACCGGAGACATTACAGCATTTGTTAATAGGAAATCTTTTCATTGTTTTTTGTATTGTCGCAATTTTCCCGCTTTGCTGCCAGGTGTGTTAATAAATTGTCGGCTGGCGGCAAACTTGGCTTCAATTATCTTTTATTTGGCTGCAATAACTGTAAGATTGGCTATTATAAATGTCTAGCTAGCAGTTCCAATTATCGCTTTTAATTTTTTATTTTACCATGTACCTATATACGTATTTAAGTAACTTTTGTGGCAAAATATGTGTGCCTTTAATGTGTTAGGTCCAATTCTACTTCCTTCTGTAATGTTGTAGGTTAAGGCACATCAGATCTAAATAAAAGCTGGTTGTAAGGATCACAACAGGTTATTATTGATATTTTAGACATAACAACTTTTGTGTAAAGGTGTATCTCATAGAAATCTAAAAAAATATATGTCTATGGTGTATCCACACTGTAGTGTTGTCTATGACTAATTGACTACTTGCTATACCTACTTATATTATAAAGGAGACAGTTTTTTTTGGGCCCACTATTAAACGGTAACGTTTAGTAATCATATTACACATGAAGAAAGTGATCATCTTATTACTATTAACAGACCAAAAATTATATATAAATGTAACCGGAATACTGAAATAATAGTAAAAAAGTGATACGGCAAAAAATGCTTGTTTAGGAGCGTTTACATATTTGTTTTCACATTAAAATAAACCTATTATTTTAATGTGAAAACAAATATGTTACCCCGGTGCGCAGCGGTAATGACATCGGCGTTATATGCGTTTAAAGAGATAATTATTAATTGATACAGTGAACTTGTTTTTAATTCTTTTACTAACGGAATATCAAGTAATGTACTTTAAAAACACAGTGGAACGAAACGTAATTAATAGCCCGTTGCAGATGTTCTGTGGTCCAATTTCAATCAGTTTGACACTGACAAACAACATTATTATTTCCGATATTATTGTTTCCGATTACTAAATAATTGCATGTTTCTTCTGTTCTTTTCGTATTTTTATTCTAAAGATTTTATGAAAATGGCATCTGTAGATACAGTGCATAAACTACAAAGCCATTGCAAGCAATTGTGCAGCACCATTTCAACGGAATTGGGGCTGCTCTTGCTGGATCAATGCTGGATACTGTTGTAATTGTTTAGTGGGCAGAGGCACTGTTGGCTGCTGTGCACATGTGATGTGTATAGTGTGGTTTTTATCTTGGGCGCGGCATCAAGTTAAAGTTTAACAAAGCTTTTAAGAGAAGATTTTGAAAATTATGACGAACAGTAAAAAATACTTCTTGTGACATACTATAATGTGTTTTTTTTTTATCTCCTGACACAACCAGCTTATAACACACCACCTTATTATTATAGATCTCCAGTCCAAGAGATTTAAAATACTAAAAGTACTAAGGTATACATACTACTTTCGATATTGAATGTCTTTATCTACAGTCTATGGCCGGAAAGTGTGTTTCGAAATGAATACATCTAATCTATTTTCGTAAATATCTCTGCCTATCAAATCGTGTAAATCACATCAAAATCAGTACAGACGTGTCTTTGTTTTATACTTTATATTATTAAACACGGAACAGTGTACTATTTTAACTTAAAATACCAAGGATACCTATCCACTCATTCAACAATCGCTCTTCTGAGATTTTAGGTTATTATGAGAGACAAGTTTTGACTATCGTATTTCACAGTATTCCGGTTACATACAGTTTTGCTAATATTACCACTGTAATCTACAGATTATAAGGAATAAACTAACGTGCATTTCATTGCTAAACGCCACAATTTGTGGTGGGCCTATTCCCCGAACAAAAAAAACTGTCTCCTTTGATAGTTTGTGAGAATGAAAGTGAGTATGGCAATGTTTGTTACTCTTTCACTAAAAAGATACTGAATGGATTTTTATTAAATGTAACAGTTTTGTATCTTACATATCAGAATAACATATAGGCTGTAATTTTTAAAGGTATTGTGTACATTCGCTGAAATATAACAAAAAACGTAAAATATGTAGGATAAAATTATGCCATCTGCGAGATATTTTGGCATGAACTGCGAAATCTTCAAGAATATTAAGTACATGAATATACGGGCGCAACCACGGGTCACAGCTACTTTATAATAATTCTTGTTAACGTAGATGTCGTACATGACAAGTCACTTAACTTTTATATTAAAGCTGTGGATGGTTTGTGTTTTTGGAATAAATCGCCTTAAATTTAGAGCAACCGCTTTAGTTTTGTAATTTTTTTGGGATAAGTATGTAAGTAGATTTGTCCTTTGAAGGGTAAGACGATGACAGAAATAATGTAAATCAATAGCGCTCGGTAAGCGCTAAAAATGGATAAACATTCCGAACCTTTTTTCCTACTAGTTTTAGATGAATGATCTCCCCCATAAATTATATAAGTAGCTTAGTTACATGTTATATTCTTGGCTAGGAAAACTTTTTGGGGTCAATATACCTACTAGTTATAAGAAACAACTCTTTGAGAGCATGAGCTTATATTGTAAATACCTTGTGTAGAGTTCAATGTGACTGACCTGCAATTGGTCTAGTAGTTAGTGGCCCTGATTGCTATGCCGGAGGTCGTGTGTTCGATTCCCACGCAAGACAAATGTTTGTGTGATGAGCACGACATTATTTTTCTGTGTCTGGGTCTAGTACTCATAGCATAAACTCTGCTTACTTTGGGACTAGATGGCGTTGTGTAAAAAATGTATATTTTTTTTACATGTTGTTACATCAGCTCAGTCTATCGCAGTCCACTGCTGGACATAGGCTTCTCCCAGGCTGCGCCACAACACCCTGTTCCCCACCTTCTGCATCCAGCTTGACCCAGCCACCTTCTTTAGGTCGGTCGTTCGGTCTATCTAGCTGGGGACCGCCTGTTTTATTAATTGCATTATCCGTTGTTTTTTTACTTGAAACTATAGTACCTTTTAGAAGGATTCTGAATTTCTTAGCTCTTAAAAGATTTGCATAGGTACTTCTAAAGGCTGTGCTTCGTTGCCCTTTTCATCCATGCTGTATATTATAAAGCAACCCAGATTTTTGCAACTAGGACGATGTGGTATCAAAGATCTCGAGAAATTTTGGATTTAAAGAACTATTCAACTTTTACTAGTATCATTATAAAATGTGGAAAATACGTAAGTAAACTTATCAAGTAGATAATCAGTAATCTTATCTATGTGATCCAAAAGCTAAGTATGTACCTAACTGTTTTTGTCTCTAAAAAATAAAATAAAGCTAACACAGACGTAAATGTAGATTTGAGTGGAGATAAAATCCGACAGTTTAAAATCGAGATTCGTATATCACCATCTTTAATTGTAGAACTTTAAAAGTAGATACGTCAAAGTAATGACGTTAATTCTTTCAATCTTCATTATTGGGTGAATGTTTGTTGAAATTTTTACCAAAACATACTCGTGTAAGTACCTATATAAACACTGAAAGCGTGAGTTTTTGGGTTTTTGTGTCATGTCAGGGGTTATTTACTGTCGTTAACCCGGTTTTGATTTGTATATCGATCCGAGTATTTTACTCACAAGTGAGTAAACATTACAGAATCTCGCTTCATTCCAGTTAGGGAACGTTTGTTTTTATTTGTTTTTTCATCAACCATAAGGTAGGTGGTAGCAATATCTATACCTACTAAGGAAAAATTCGCACACCTCGACTTAGGTTAAGCCATGCTTGTCAGTGGATAGGTCATTATCCACTTAATTTAAAGCGACACCTCTTGGCTTTGTGTCTCAGAAAGCTCGTTAAGCCGGTAGTCTTGGCAGTCATTCGAATATTTTTGACAGTCAGTGAAGCAGTCAGTCCAGGCAGTACGTCACCCAAAAGTCTGACAGCCGGTCTTACTACGAGATGTCTTAACCATTATCACAGTATAAATATTAATACAGTAGGACGACCCCTTTGATCTCTGGAAAAATGCCAACAACATTTACACGCGTTAGACTTGAATAATACCTCCCGCAATACGAACATCGTTTTGTTCGCAGTGCGGGAATGGCTTTCCCGCGTCTCGCCCCTCACACCCCGCACGATTGCTTTGTCCTAGACAGCTTCGTCGGACGACTGTATGTTTTTAGACTGTGCTATTATGTTGTGGAGGTCAAATAGACAGTCGCACCATGACTCTAATCCACTCCCAACATATTAGAGACTAGCGGACGTCACGCGGCTTCACCCGCGTAGTTCCCGTTCCCGTGGGAATACAGGTATAAAAAGCCTATGTCACCCGGGGATAGTGTAGTTTCCTAACGGTAAAAGAATTTTTCAAATCGGTTCTGGTTCGGAGCCATTGAATGCAAACAAACAAATCTTCACTCTTTGTTGTATTAGTATAGAAAAGGTTAGGCACAATTGACAATAATTAGGTGCGATTAGCCACATTGACCTTGAGCTCCCATTTCCTTTCTTTTCTTTTCCCAGCCCAATACGGAGATAAAATAACGCAAGGCCACTTTATGCTGGTTATGTTACCTCAGCGTGTGCCCTACTTTACTTTAGCAGTTACTTACAGTTTCAAGCGGGGTGTCCCAATGAAATACTGAAAGGACGTCGACTCCTCGAACAGGCCTAGTTATTTTTAGTTTGTTCTTTCGCGGCTTTATCACTTGTTTTATCTCTTCCCAAGACGCCTTCACATAATTCTTCCGGTCGTCTGGCTGTCCATCTACTAGACAACCCTCACTCCGGCACTTGTACGAGTCCGCCCTCAAGTTCTGATGTAAACAATCACTGGATTGACACTTCGATATTACAATCACATTATCCTCGTCCAGCGCAAACGACTGTTTCAAACCCAACTGGTTTTCTTTTAATTCATGAATTAGTTTTGTAGCCGTTTCATATTTTTCTTTTTCAAAAATTAAATTTGGAATTATGTTTCTTTTTAAATAATTTTCGTATTCTTTCTTAGGTACGTTCACAATGAAAACTACACCAGCCATGATTGTGGCAACATTAACACTTGATCGTTGTAGAGGTGCAGTGTGCGCCTGCGCTTGCGCGTGCTACCGATCTGAACTAACGCTGTCACACCACTAACTAATTGATCCCTAGTATCCATTGTTTTATTTGCTGTCGAAATGTCGCCTCTGTGTGCGGAAAATTATAAAACAATCGCCTTCCGTTCTTGTAAAGTTTTTTTTTTTTTCTTTGTACATTATGTTATTTTGGTTTTGTAATTATATGTAGATAAGAAATACCTATAGACATTAGCACATTTCATAGTTTAGCACAATCTGCTGCACGTGTACTAATAAGTTTACTAAAGTACTTTGTTTTTATAGGATGACGTATCTAAAGGATGCCTTTTTAGGCATTTTGTCTGGCAGTTTGAGTAAGTATACTTTATGGAACCAACCCAACTGTTCTTTCTTTGGTATTGTTTGTCAGCAAGTGGAGCTCCTCAAGTTTCGAGTTGAGCTCACGATTACTGTCAAATGCTTGCACTGACTGGTCTGGTCTGGTGGATATCTGTGTGGTTCTTTCCTCAAAATAACATTTTAGACATGATTTGACCAAGATAATGTCTGGACTTTTAAAAAGACTTGTGACCTTTGAGTTTCTTTCGGTGTTTCTTTTCAGAGTAGTCATATGGTGAAACCTCGATCTCATCTACCTATTAGATAAAAAATGACGTGTAAAAGTATTTGTAAAAACCTATTTACAGAAATAAATATCTGTTTATCATTTTACGGAACACTATTACTAAGCCTCCACTTTCCTCTGTCTGTCAGTGGACTATATCTTTTAAATCGTAATAGGGAAACGGAAGCAAATAAGACAATAGCTACTATGACAACATTTTTTTAACTCGCTAAACTATGTCAATGATGATACAGAGCCCTTCGAGTCCTACCCACCGGTTTAAAGAATATAGTGAATTAATTACTAAACCAACGAACAAACGAACGAACTACGGTTGTACTATAGGTAAACCTCTGCCTAACCCCTTGGGGATTACAGCCATCATTTATATTGTGTGTTAAACCAACAACAAAAAATAAATTTAAATGATTGTTCTCTTCTATTTTTGAAACAATGACGTAATTAAACACTGTTGCCATATCAATTTACGTAAAGTGAATCAATCTACACAACATAAAACGAAATATGGCAATATAAAGCAATATGGAGCGCTGAAGTTTATTGACAACGTTCACGTGGCCGTTTCATCTTATCACGAGCATCCCCTCGGCAACGGTTGCGGGTCAAAATAAAAGCTGGTCGCGCAGCTGAAGCGGGGGCGGCGCAGCGCGGCAGGGCGGCAGGGCGGCCGGCGGCGCCCGCCCAGTCGCGGCACAGCCTGCCGCCTGCACGCACCTCGCGCCCGCCGCGACCGCTCGATCAATAACCGTGATAACCTACACTAATATCCACAAAACCTTCTGTATAAACTGAAGGCAAGTGTACTCGACGCGTACAGCCGTCGCCGCGCACTTCACGTGGTCACAGCGCTACGTAACGCCGATAGCATTGTCAACACCATAAAACATGGCTACCTTCGAAAACACATGATCGCCACCCGCTTATTGGAACGTGAGTCTATTCTCGTTGAGCCCCACTTCGACAGTTCACATGTAACCTCTGTATCCTACGTATTTGTGTTTTTTTTTATCGTAGTGTTACGTAAATGCTACGCTGTACCGTTTTAAAATCGATAAGTTATTAAATCTTTAAGAAACGATTTGATTGGCGCCTCTTACCGCAGCACAGTTTGCATGTATCTGATTGAAACGTTATTTATGCGTTTTTATGTGGGAAAAGAGTATGTTTTGGTGATTGTCCTATAATTGGTAGTAATGGCCTTTTTGTGTTTCAACTTCAATAGTTACTCAGGGTCTCTGTTGTTGTATAATTGCCGATAACGTGTGAAAACTTGTGAGGATAAACTGTCATTATATAACGCTATCCTTGTTGTGACGTAAGTATTGTGGACAGGTGATCTCCAAGACTGTATAGATTTATGTATTACCAGATAATAAAAAAAATATCTGCGCTTCAGTGAAAAAAGCTTTTGGTCTAGTCATAATTTAATTCCTTAATTAATTACTCTTAAAGGTATTTTTTCCTTGAAGATTCTAAAACACAATTCAAGTTATATAAGATTCAGAAGATGTTGTATTTACGTGTATTATTATTTTGTGCGGAGCAGTCACGCGCGGCTTTAGACAGACGCCTGGGGCTATGCTTCGTGGGTCGCAGAGTTAAGTCAATGTCAATACAATCCACGTCGGCCCGAACTTTAAGGGAGTAATAATAAGTGAGGGGTGTTAGACGGTCGTAGGAAGGGTCCCTTATACTAAAACCTACTTTACGATAATATTTATATAGCTCAATCGCCCCTAGAAATGTCATTGATTTGTGTTAATGTCATAAATCTAGTGTACACTAAATCCCATTCAAACTCTAAACACAATTATATAACTAATTGTACTAACTTCGGAGTAATGCCATAATTTTCTAATCGGCTCTAGAAATGTTATACCTAGATTGGTGTTTATGTCTAAATCTAACGTATAATAATACAAAAAAGCCTTTTTTCGCTTCAATTTAAAGAACAGTGTTCAGCCAAAATTAATTGATCCAATGTTATGTGCACGTATACTCTATCCCATTTAAACTCTTAACACAATTATATATAACTTAGAGTAACTTTGGAGTCTAAACCATATTTTTTTAATCAAAACTTTTCATGCGGTTTAAAAACTGGGTTAGATCATAATACATAGTAGGTATGGCTTGGCAACATAAGGGTAGCTACATATTTGTGAATATTAAACCTGACCTACGCGTTACGATATATTACTTAACCTTATAACCTACAGACATAATCAATATTTTTTCCATTTTATTTTCTAACACATAAAATACGCTGCGTCTCTTACATAACTACTTAGTTAGTTGTACATAAGTATTATATTGTACACTAAATAGTTTGTACACTTATTTTCGCTAAGATTTTATCGATTTTGTCACGTTTAACTACTACACGTACTTCCAGAATTTCATTGGCGCAATCAATGTCAAGATCACGGACTATGTTCGAAGTTTGAAAAAGAAAAAGTTTGTTAGAAGACATAACAAAATGCCTATTGTACCTAATTATACTTCAAACCTAACTTTTTATGGATTGATGGTAGAAAAATGAAGGTCATGAACGTCGAAACCTTTGAAACGAGAATGTCGGATTTATATGGTAGCCAGTATTTTATTTAGTGGTTCTTTTTTAGTGTCGTAAAAGTAACCTAAGGAATTGTGCGGTGGCGGTGTTGAGGGACTGATTGCTTCATTTAATTTCTTCATTTTCTTCAGTGTTTAATTACCAGTGTCGTTCACTAACTTGACGTCGGTTTAATGGGTCTGTACGTTTCTTGACTAGACAGTCGGTGAGAGTAAAAGTACCTTTCTGTTTTATAGGGTACTTACTCTAGAATATAAGATTTGTATCTTTTATGATGTAATGGTTTCTTTACTCTCCTCGGAGCAGAGTTTTCGAAATAATAATTATGCTTTATTCATCTCAAGATTGGTACCTATTATATATTTATCAATAATATCACTAGCGGACGTGACACGGTTTCACCCGCGTATTTCCCGTTCCCGTGGGAAAACAGGGATAAAAAGTTTCCTATAAAAAGTCACCTGGGTATAGCGTAGCTTTCTAACGATGAAAGAAATTTTCAAATCGGTCCAGTAGTTTTTAATACAAAACTGCAAATCTTTCTTGTTTATAATATTAGTATACATACGCTAAAAAAAACAATGAAATTTTCGTGATGATGGCCTCTTTCGCCCACTATTTATATGATCACTTGTGCTTCAAATTTGCAAACGTTAAATATAGTACAAGTTATATTGTTCTTAATAAAGTGACAAGAAAACAAAACAAACGTAGCCTCTAACTAACTATAACCAACATTTCAATGTTTTCTGTAGCGTTAATCAAAATCTTTGTTACAATATCCATGAGGGAATTGCGACCAATCCTGCAGTCAAGGGATGAAAGGAGTTTAATTTCGTGAAATGTTAATTTAATTTAACTTATGTAACAAGATAATGGACGCTGTGATTTCGCTTTTACCATGCAAAGCAAAGGTTGAGAAAATACTAGAGCAACGTTAACTCTGCGCTCGTGGATATAGTATAATGCTAGATATATTTGAGTGCAGTTTATAACATGGTCTGTAAGGCTAAATGCTTGTAGCAGCTTTAAGTAAGAGGTTGTAAATACAGCGCTGTATTCTGAATTTATTTTTTAATGTAAACTAGAATAATCACCACTACATACACATTTTTAGAATCGTAAAGTTGAAAGTGCACCTACATTTGTTTTGTTTGTTACTGTTTGTTGTTACATTTGACCCGTTTTCTAAGAGAAGCACTGAGCTAAACAGAAATCAGAGATGAGTAAAAGATATTTTGTTTCTAGAAAGATTATGTTTATTTCTCTAGACTACGAGAGTAACTGCAAGCACCAGCTATATTAAAATACTAGGTGGTGCCCGCTTCGTCTGTGCAGGATTAGTTCTTCGAGTGCTTTAGTTTTCCCCCTAGGTCCTATATATCTTTATAAAATTATAGCTGTTATTTTTTATGTATAACCTTTAGAATTGTCAAAGTCAAACCATTTATTTCAATTAGGCCCCTATATGGCACTTTTGAACGTCGAACAAAAATTAACTTTGAAAAATAATTTTAGTTGCCCCTTCCAAAAAGTAGATTTATATGGAGAAGAATGGGCAAGAAACTCCATACTCTTACTCTTTTAAAATCGATTTTACAATACTTTGTATACATTAATAAGATTATAATATGTGAGGACGATGCACCTAGAATAAAAGTACTGTAGCGGTCACAGCTACACCGGAATTCGTATGAATTCGTAATATTAATTTAAACTTTTTATAATTGTAAACACTCCACAATACAAAACTTTTCCTTATTGTCCCGTTACACCGAACTGTCAAATTTGAACAAACGTCAAACCAAAGACCAAAAAACTTCAAACACAAAACACGATCATTGTCTGTGGGTGAAAACTAACATATTTTATTAGAAGTATATTTACATATTTATTTAGTTGCTATATTTACATCACACATAATATTTATTTACAAATTTAACAATACGCATAATTATTTACACTATACAAAATATAGGCTTAAAATTGTAATGTTCTGGTCGCTGCCTTTCCGAACGCAACTTCGGGCGCGTTCGGCAAAGCTCGGCTTTCATCGGAGCATATGACTTGCCTAATAGCGATAAAGCATCGTCATGTAGATTAGTACTCGTTTTGACCTCCCGAACAGTACACGCTTGAACTTTCAACCAAATCTAGACTTGCTCGTAGACCTAAGTTCTGCTAGTTGACTCGATATCGTCTCCTTAGCTTTTTGTCTGTGTCCAGTAATTTCCCCGCTGTCGTCTTAACTTAATTGTAGCCTTAAGCGACTCAGAAGTGTTGAGAAATTAATTATACAAGGATAACGTTCAAACCACCGTTTCATTTCGCCATTTTGCTCTATACACTTCATTGGTGACCCCGACAAAGAGCACAGTAGCCACGCGGAGCAAAGATGCCTACCGGAGCAGAGCAGGGAGCGCAGGCGGACGCAGCAATGGTCAAGCAGGACGTGTGCAGAGTCAGCGTGAAGTTGCCGCCATTCTGGCCTGAGGAGCCGACACTTTGGTTTGCACAAGTAGAAGGTCAGTTTACAATAGCCGGCATTACCGCCGACACCACAAAATTCTACACGGTCGTGGGGCAGCTAGACCATCGCTACATGGTAGAAGCTCGGGACATAATAGAGAACCCACCAGCACAGGACAAGTACGCCAAGCTGAAGGCTGAGCTCATACGTCGACTATCCGACTCGCGTGAAAAAAGGGTTCAGCAAATCCTCACTCAAGAGGAGCTCGGCGACCGGAAGCCATCACAGTTCTTGCGGCACCTGCAGACTTTGGCCGGACCACATGTTCCAGACACATTCCTAGCCACGTTGTGGGCGAGCAGGTTGCCGACGAACATACAGACGGTAATAGCTTCCCAGCCTAACCTTCCGCTTCAGTCTGTCGCAGATTTGGCCGACCGCGTGCACGAGATCGCGCCAACGCGGCCAGCGCTCACGACACCTCCCGCCGTGGCGAGCACGAGCACCAGCAGTGACATCGCGGAGCTGAAACAGTGCATGGCGGAGTTATGTCTACAGGTGGCGGCTCTACAAAAGCAAGGTCAGGTACACCATCGATCGCGCTCCACAGATAGGTACCGGCGTGGTGACAGAGAACCGACCCCAAGCCGACGCCGCAGTCGCTCGCGCTCCAGCAGCGCGTGGAACGACGCTCACTGCTGGTACCACAACAGTTTCGGTGACAGGGCCACGCGGTGCAGGTCGCCATGTACGTACGCGGGAAACGCCGTCGGCAGCCGGAAATAGCGGCAAATGGCTGCCCTCACAAACCACGCCGCCTATTCGTAACAGATCGGGACTCTAAAACCACGTTTTTAGTAGACACAGGGTCCGATCTGTGCGTATACCCACGTGCAGCCCTACGACAGCAGCGCAGCAGGACGGCGTACCAGTTATACGCGGCAAACGGAACTGCCATCGACACGTACGGTTGGGTGGAGCTCCACTTGAATTTAGGGCTTCGCCGCGTGTACACGTGGAAGTTCGTGGTTGCAGACGTCACCAAGGCAATCATAGGCGCCGACTTCTTGGCGCATTATAACATCTTGGTAGACCTCAAAAGTCACCGGCTAATCGATGGGCTGACCCAACTGTCTTCGCCGGCGTCGCCAGCGGCCGAATCAGCAGCAATGATCGCCTCAGTGAAGTCCGTAGGAGGCAACACGGAGTACCACGAGATACTTCGCCAGTACCCGGAAGTCACGCGGCCTGCTGGAACACAGAAACAGGTCAGTCACGGTACCGAACATCACATCCGCACTACACCAGGTCCGCCTATCACTGGACGACCTCGCCGTCTGGCACCAGACAAACTGAAGGCAGCACAGAGGGAGTTCGAGGCTATGCTGGCTAACGGCACAGCACGGCCGTCAGAGAGTCCGTGGTCGTCCCCACTTCACCTCGCTCCTAAGAAGGACAACAGCTGGCGGCCATGCGGTGACTACAGGGCACTCAATGCCCGTACTGTTCCGGACAGATACCCCATCCCGCATATACAGGACTTCTCACATCAGCTGGCTGGCAGCCGAATATATAGCAAAATCGATCTCATTAAAGCATACAATCAGATACCAGTCCAGCCAGCCGACGTTCACAAGACAGCGATCACAACACCTTTCGGACTGTACGAATTTCCATTCATGACCTTTGGCCTCAGGAATGCCGCTCAAACGTTCCAACGGTTCATGGACGAGGTGCTGCGCGGGCTGCCGTTCTGCTACTGTTATTTAGACGATATTCTCTTGTTCTCAGAGACAGCAGCCCAGCACACCGAGCACCTGCATCAGCTTCTGAAGCGGTTATCCCAGTATGGAATTATTATTAACTCGGCAAAGTGTGAGTTTGGCCGTACCACCATAACTTTCCTAGGACACGAAGTATCCGAAGAAGGTGTTCGCCCGCTGCAGGAGAAGGTGCAGGCAATCCAGGACTTCCCAGCTCCCAAGACTGTCAAGGAGATGCGTCGCTTCCTGGGTATGTTCAATTTTTACCGCCGCTTTGTCCCAGATGCCGCTCGCTTACAAGCGCCACTCAACGTAGTTCTGGCAGGACCTAAAACAAAGAGAACACAAACAATTAATCTATCGCAAGAAATGCTAGACGCTTTTAACGCTTGTAAAAGTGGCTTATCTAGGGCAGCTCTGCTTGCTCACCCAGAGCCCAACGCCGAACTCGCGATATTTACAGACGCTTCAGACACTTCTATGGGTGCAGTATTACAGCAGAAGGCAGGTGTCACATGGAACCCACTAGCATTTTTCTCTAGGCGACTGTCAGCTTCACAGAAAAAGTATAGCCCTTATGACAGGGAGCTCTTAGCCATCTACGACGCAGTCAGATACTTCCGCCACATGGTTGAAGGTAGGCACTTCACCATTTACACGGATCACAAACCCCTGTCATATGTGTACGCACACAACCGTGACAACTGTTCACCGAGGCAATACCGGTACCTGGACTACATTGCTCAATTCACCACGGATATCAGGTTTGTCGCAGGCAGGGACAACATTGTGGCAGACGCGCTGTCGCGTGTGGAGTCGGTGGCAGTACCGGCGTGTAATTACACAGCTCTTGCACAGTCCCAAGAAACAGACCACGAGCTGCAGGGGCTCTTAAATAACAACAGCACGTCACTCAAGCTGTGTAAAGTGCATTTCACGGACTCAGGCACTGAACTATATTGTGATGTCTCCACTGGTAACACCCGCCCTTATGTTACAGAACCCTTCAGGAGGCAGGTGTTCCAAAAACTACACCAGCTGAGCCATCCCGGCAGACAGGCCACAGTCAAACTGATTTCTGAGCGTTTCGTTTGGCCTGGCCTAAAGAAGGACTGCAGGGCCTGGACCAGAGAGTGCGTAGAGTGCCAGAAGAACAAAATCTCGCGGCACACAACCAGTCCCACCTCCGCTTTCCCTGTCCCTTCCCAACGCTTCTCCCATGTCCACATGGACATAGTAGGGCCACTGACCGTGTCATCAAATTACAGGTACATACTAACTGTGGTCGACCGCTTCACCCGCTGGCCTGAGGCGTACCCCATCGCGGACATCACAGCGGAGACATGCGCCCGCACTTTCATCACCGGCTGGGTGTCCCGCTTTGGCTGCCCCCAGCGCATCACTACCGACAGGGGCAGGCAGTTTGAGAGCAAGCTGTTCCACACCATCACGGAGACCCTCGGTAGCCAGCACCGCCCAACCACAGCATACCACCCAGCCTGTAATGGCATGGTGGAACGCCTACACCGCCAGCTGAAGGCAGCCATCCGCTGCCACACAGACACCAACTGGACCGAAGCACTACCCCTGGTGCTGCTCGGCATCCGCAGCGCCTGGAAGGAAGACGTCAAAGCATCAGCGGCAGAGCTCGTTTACGGCGAGCCCCTAAGACTCCCAGGCGAGTTCATCGCCCCCACACTCACCAGCACAGTCGACTACACCGACTTCGCGTCAAGACTCCGGCATCACATGGCGAAGCTGTCTCCAGAACCGGCGAGTCGACACGGCAACAAGCCGTTCTACGTGCCCGACAGCTTGTCAACTTCGTCTCATGTATTCTTGCGACATGACGCCGTTCGCCGACCGCTAGACCCGCCGTACACCGGCCCCTACAGAGTCCTGCAAAGAGGCGACAAAACGTACCGTATTGAGGTAAACGGAAAGGAAACCACAGTAACCATAGATCGGTTGAAACCCGCTTACCTCAATAACGCAGACTACAGTCCCTCCGGTGTAACCAGCGCACCAACGGTCGCAAACACAGCACCAACGCCACCGCAGCCCACCGTCGAGAAGAAAACACGCTCCGGCCGCACCGTTCGCTTCCCGGACTACTATCACCCGTAGCTAAGTAGCCACGGTCTCAGGGGGGGAGTAGTGTAGCGGTCACAGCTACACCGGAATTCGTATGAATTCGTAATATTAATTTAAACTTTTTATAATTGTAAACACTCCACAATACAAAACTTTTCCTTATTGTCCCGTTACACCGAACTGTCAAATTTGAACAAACGTCAAACCAAAGACCAAAAAACTTCAAACACAAAACACGATCATTGTCTGTGGGTGAAAACTAACATATTTTATTAGAAGTATATTTACATATTTATTTAGTTGCTATATTTACATCACACATAATATTTATTTACAAATTTAACAATACGCATAATTATTTACACTATACAAAATATAGGCTTAAAATTGTAATGTTCTGGTCGCTGCCTTTCCGAACGCAACTTCGGGCGCGTTCGGCAAAGCTCGGCTTTCATCGGAGCATATGACTTGCCTAATAGCGATAAAGCATCGTCATGTAGATTAGTACTCGTTTTGACCTCCCGAACAGTACACGCTTGAACTTTCAACCAAATCTAGACTTGCTCGTAGACCTAAGTTCTGCTAGTTGACTCGATATCGTCTCCTTAGCTTTTTGTCTGTGTCCAGTAATTTCCCCGCTGTCGTCTTAACTTAATTGTAGCCTTAAGCGACTCAGAAGTGTTGAGAAATTAATTATACAAGGATAACGTTCAAACCACCGTTTCATTTCGCCATTTTGCTCTATACACTTCAGTACTATACTAAGATAGGTTTATGCAAAAATAAAAAATAAGCAATGGAGTTGATAGTTACAATGTGCTACAGCTAGATACATTATGCTCACATATTTCTCGTACAAATGTAATAACATTAATTTAAAAGAAAAAAGTGAAAAAATACTAAAATAAATAGAAAACAATACTTAGGTACATTACTAGATTAGTAACCAGGTTGATTTTGTAAAGTTTAATTAAAATCCCTTCTGTAGTTTTTACGTGCAAGAGTAACAAACATCCATAGGTACAAACTTTCGCATTTATAATATTAGCAGGATTTAAAGAGCCATAGAAGATAAATCATTATTTAGAAGACTTTCGCAAACCAATAAAAACAAATATGACATTTCGGTATAATTAATGTGCTAACAATATTCATCGGTGAATATTCTGTACAATACTTAATGAACAACACATTATGCATGACAAAGAGACTATTTGAAACTGACAAAGCAAAATGAAAAGCACTCGTATTTTGAGGCACTTTGCATATATTAAATGTAGAGTGATTCGTACTCAGTAAATACTAATTTTTGGCTTCGTGATGTTTGATTTGTTTGTGTTTTGATAGACTAACTGTTTCTGATTGCTTTGTGGATGTCGATCAGGCTTTCTCAGCGAGTCTTCCAGCTGGTCCTTGGTTGAAGGGCACCGCGAACGCACTCTCGTGGCTCTTGTGGCTCTTGTGGCCAAAATGTACAGGCACTTAAGGGAATTCAGCATCCATAGCGCTCTATGAAGTGAAAGTGTTGATGGATAACCTGATGGACCCGCACTGGTGAAATGCGCGAAGATAGCAATGGCTATTACGATGATAAGAGGATATACCATATAGTCTTCTTCGTGGCAGCGGGCCTTTTGTCGGATGTTTCGTGTCACTATATCTGTGATACTGGGACGCTGGAGCGGGGCGTGTACTATAGTGATAAGAGCTGATCTCAAAAAGGATACGTTCTTGCAAACTTGGAGCAGCTAGCGTGGCCTAACGTAACATATACCACAATAGAAGGTTTATTTTTTACTAGTCTCCTCCGAGTGAACGGCGCTATTTTGTATCTATCTCTTCAATCATACAAGTTCTCGCGATGCATTCCTCTCGCACTTCCATTCCGCATACTTGTTCTTTCTCTTATCCTTCCTCATTCATTCTAGTGGGCACAATAGCAGTATTAAGGACCCGTTATGAAAGAGGAGATTGATATCTCAAATCTTTATCTGTATTGTAATCTAAAATACATACAGTTGGTAAGGTGCCTATCGGGAACATCAAAAAAAAAAGTAGTAGGGGAGCGGAAGAGCGCTTTTATATTTGTGATGGCATAGTGTTCTTGACTTTCTATGAAGTTTACACAGTTGCTACCTTTAAAAAAGTGCATGTACTCGCCGCGCTGCAGCACTATCTGGAACAGTGCCCAGCCTACACAGTACAGCGGTGTAACCTTGACGTGGCGGTCGGTATTGCGGATGACCTCTCGAATCGGGTTGTGATGCAGTCCAGTGTCAGGAGCGAGAGAACGTACCTATTTTACTAGGAAATTATGGTCGCTGAAGAGGCCATCCCTATCCAGACAGATAAACAGGAAGACTTAAACAGTCTGTCATGGGAACAGGGACGCTCCTGACAGGGGAGCGTGGTAAACGTGAAGCGAGACGTGAGCAAGTTCATAGGTCAGGACCTATCCCCCACTGTGATCTTACCCACTAGGCTTATCACACGCAATAAAAGCTCAATGTTTAACGTTTTGCCCATGGGTTGTCCCGGTACGCTCAATGTTAGTGGACACCTCTGCCTGTCTTCAAGGACCACAGGCGTCATGATTTAAATGTAGTATTCTCGATTTAGAAGAATTGCCTACATAAACACCAAATCAGTTTTGCAACAATGTAATTTGGATATATTTGAAATGTCAGTAAATCATTTTGGTACATTGCCAGAGTAATTTCTGTATCGTCAAATATTGAAAGTCCGAAATTAATTAAATTTCGCGCATCGCTTCGAGCTTACCTCACATTTTCCGTATCAGTAATGGAATTTGAGTTGCTAAATACTTTTGTAGACTATGCTCTAAATTCAGAGCTCACTGACGAGCACTTAGCGTGTTTGGTTTCCTAACAAAAGCTCAGGTAGTACAGACCTATGTTACACACAAGTGACGGTAAATCGTAGCGTTGTTTACTTACTGTACTTGAGTATCACGTTGTGGCTTATGGCTAAGATTACTGTGACGATAAAGTTTATCTGGCGAACGACCGAGCCGTGGTGCCAGACTGCTGGCCGCTTACTGCAGACGTCTAGCGAAGGTCGTTGCACTGTCATACTTAAAATGCTGAGTTCGAAATATACGAGGGTTGCATTTTAAAGTTTGAGGGTGCCTTTACACAGACGGTTAGGTTTGTAACAAGAATTTACTGGTATCTTAGTTGGGGTCAATACAAAGGGAGTGGAAAGTATCTTACTGGCTTTTATATTCTGAGAAGATTCGACAGGCGTCTAAAATAAAAGATTTGAATCTTTTATGTTAAAGTAACAGTTACCCTCCTTAGTGCAAACTTTTCAAAATAATAATTTAGCTTTGCATCTCAAAATTATATGCTAAGCTGATGATAAAGAATGCGCCTTTCTTTCACGACGTGAGTTATTTAGAACTTGAATCAATCTTTTTATTTTTTTTAATTAATTGCAAAAGCTAAGTAAATTCACGTTTATTATAGTTTTTGACTGAGTTAAACCCAAAGAAATTCAAAACTTACTAAGTATAGACGAGACGTCACGAACAAAATTTTCATCCGATACCTACTTGTGTCCTAGTGGACACAAGTATACGAGTTTAATTTAGTACGCTCCGCTGCCGCTCCAATATTGCTATATTATTCTAGATGGCGTTACTGAGTGGGTATTCCTCGAAGCGCAACCTTAGTTCCAGTCAATTTATGTTTGCCTGGTCAACTATGACAGTCGATATAAAACTGTATATCGATATATTTGATGAATCCGTCATACCCCTCGCTCTCTAATTTTAATCATGGTTGCGCTTCGCGGAATAATAATGTAATACTTTGATTTTGTGAGCACAACTAACGGTTGCGCTTCGCGGAATAAGATAGTTGCGCTTCGAGGAATAAGATAGTTGCGCTTCGAGGAATACCTCTTACTGAGACATGGGATCACAGTTATTCTTTGACATTTCCTCGCCTGTCCTCTTTAAAGTATCTTAAATTTTTATGCTTAAACCAAAACAAATATTGCGAATTAAAGAATGAAGTACCCATACCGTAATTTGTTTTCTTCTTCTCTATCAAGTCTTAACTATCATAAAACCAAAAAAAAAACTAGAGTATAGGTGTAGGCAACAATTTTTCTTTGTACCAACCAACGTTCTTCACAAATCGATACAATCAGTCGTTCGTGTAAATTTTTCATGAATCGATTTGAGCACAATGATTGCTTTGGACTGGACAGCCATTTAATGTAGGTACCTAAGTATGTAAGTACTCATACGAGGTAGATAGATAGATGAAAGGTTGGATGCCTACAAACACAGGGCCTCTCTTCGAATTGTGACTTATGTTTCTATAGCGACTCCAGTGGTTTTGAATTTCACTGAGAATGGCACCACTTAGGTGTTATTTATTGTTTTATTTTCATATAATTAAATATAAATAAATAAATATTCCACAACTTTTTCACACAACACCATTTAGTCCCAAGTTAAGCTTGAGCGCTTGTGTTATGGGTACTAAACAGCTGATAAACATACTTATATATTTCTAAATACATACATATTACAGATAAATTACACCCAGACACAGAACAAATGATCGTGCTCATCAGTCATCACACAAACATTTGTCCTGGGTGTAACTTCTGTCATGTAGTAATTTCCAATTCCGATATCTTTTCGTAGACAATAGTGTGAGTTGTGCGTTTTTTACTTTTATGTAGGTACCAATTGTACCACTATATTTTAAAAATGCTGTATCGTAACTGTAATTTGTCCCAAGTAAATAAAATAAAATAAATACATAGGATAAACATAAATACAATTTGGTTAGTTTACTATTGTAACAAGTGAAACCAGACAAGTGTAAAAAAGGGGCAATACCGTATGTATGTCTCGTATCCTCGCTTCGTTTCTTATTTCTAAACATGAAAGGAATATAGTATTGTTTACTTTGGAAAAGCAAATATTTTGGATAAAAACTGAGCTCCATAAACATTACTGGGATAAAATCCTTGGCAATACTGTTTGTGTGGGATGGATACTAAGTCTGGGGTGCTCTATGGGTAACATCAGCATGCCTGTATTCCACGAAGGGTTAGGTAGTAGGTAGTAGTACAACGTTCCTTGCAAATATACAAATACAGGGTGTCTCATTCAAATCGGTCAGTATGGGAAAGTCTGAAACTATAAGACATACGAAGATCTGTTCTGAGGAACCATGTCATCGATTTTAATAACAAGAAAAACTGCATTCATACATTTTAAAAAACATCTGTACTATTGTAGTAATATTGTAAACGTGGCCACTTCTTCTTAAAATAAATAAAAGTATGTGGAAACAATGCATTTTATTCATTTTAGACATCATGTTTCATACAGACATTTACTGCTTAAGACCTACACAATCGATATCTAAATAGAAATAGTGTAGCTTTTTTTTTTCTAAATAACCGGGTTCGATTCCCGAACGGAGTACAGATGTTTTTTTTAAATGTATGAATGCAGTTTTTCTTGTTATTAAAATCGATGACATGGTTCCTCAGAACAGATCTTCGTATTTCTTATAGTTTCAGACTTTCCCATACTGACCGATTTGAATGAGACACCCTGTATATGTCGGCGTCAGCGATGGCTGAGCGATGAGCTGACACCGATGGGGGTTTCGTAGTACCAAGTTAATAACGTAGAATATCAATCTTCATTGCAAAATAACCTCACTTAACATTTGCAATCACAAAACATAACTCAAATAGGTAACTGACAGTTTCGTATTGGATGTGTGTCTTCGTTGGTGCCTCAAATCAATCTGAGCTGTGCCCAGCTCCCATGCACCAGCACGACTCTGTCCACGTGACATTACCGAAAACACATACGCTCCATTTTCAAATGACAAGTAACGTCACGCTGGTCGCCATAGACTGTACTAAGTTAATCAACTTCACAACTTATTATTCAAGAATATCGCTTTCCACGACATACATACACACATCAAAAGTGTCTAGGGATCAACATATATTTTTACAATAACTTTTCTCCTGATTGATATTAATTAAAATTTTCTTTAAGGATTCATCAAATAAAGTCACAGTAACGATAAACCAAGTCACCTTTGCATTAATAAAGAAATTTGCCATTTTCCTAATAAAGGGATTTTTGACATTTGAACCACTAACATTAAAGTTCGAAAAAAAGACTGAAATAACAGTTTTCTTTAAAATTTTATTGGGTAACTTAAACAATTAATAATCCGTGTTTCTACCGCGAACACTAACAACACAAGAACATCGGTTTGGCATACTCAAAATGAGTTCATCCAAATCACGCTGTGGAATGGCCGCCCATGTTCGTTGCAACAACAAAAAAAGGTCTTCTTGCGACTGGATACCCTCCATATTCGGCAGAGCTCTTCTCTGTAGCATATCCCATGCATGCTCAATCGGGTTCAAGTCTGGCGACTGAGCAGGCCAGGGCAGGACATTGATGTTAGCTGCGGCGAGAGTCTGTCTTACAACTCTTGCGGTGTGCGGTCGTGCATTATCATGCATTAACTGAAATAAGGGACCGATTTGCACTTGTAGAGGAACGATGACGTCTGATACAATCGTCTCAGCATAAATTTGAGCGTTGAGGTTGCCTCTGATCCAAATCAACTCAGTTCTTCCGCCGATCCAAATACCCGCCCATACCATGATGGTTCCACCACTATAAGGATGGACTTCCTGGCAGGATTTTAATCGCTGTTGGCGTCCAGGGGTTCTCCAGTGTCGTATACGTCTTGTATCCGGTCTCATACCAAAACGAGACTCATCAGAAAAGCACACGAAACGCCATTGTTCTTCTGCCCAATTTCTGTGTTCAAGAGCCCATTGATATCGAATCCTACGATTGTGCATTGCTATAGGTGGTACCCGTAGCGGTCTTCGGGAATGAAGGTTCACTTCATGCAAGCGGTTTCTGACTGTTTGGTCGCTAATTAAGTTCCCTGAAGAGTGATGAAACCTCACGGCTAACATCATGGCGGTTATTAATAAAGAATTAGTTAGCAATAGAGAATTTGAATTTGAATTTGAATATTGTTGGAGCTCTTCGAGTTAAGATTTGAATGTATCGGTCTTGTCTCCGTGTGGTGCAGCGATACCGTCCTCCATGGCGCTCAGCCACGGTACCAGTGCTTCGGTAACGTGTCCAAAGTCGACTGATAACACTCTGACTTGTATTCAGAGCTAAAGCCACAGTACGTTGCCGGGAACCAGCTTCTATCATTCCCACGGCTCTGAGCATTTCTTCCCTGCTTAAATGACGTCGCCGCTCCATAATAACGTTGGTTTTAATCAGTAGTAGGGAAACAGTAGCACTAATAATGTCTTCAATGCGTTGTATGTTTTTATAGGGAAAATATTGACAGCTGATTTTCATCTTTTACTCGAATTTGATTCACAGTTCCTGATTCAAATTATGAAATGCACCAAAAAGGATCCATATAAATTTATAAAATCATACACTCTAAAAAATTGAATCCAACTAAGAGAGATTTTCTCTTAGTTGACGTTAAATTGAATAACACAACTATGATATTATGCAACTCAACCATGGCTGATTAATTACAACAGCAAGTTGATTTGTGATTGAACGAACAATATAGGTATGTTTATTAATTCTAACACGTATTATTGTTGATTGTATCACTCTAAACTTTTTTGTATGACTTATTCATTTTTATTTAGTCAACATAGACAAATACGTCTGTTGAATCAATTCAGAATAAAATAGTAAAAGCAATCAAATCAAATGATAGTTTCGATAAATTTTATTTATAAAATTACCGAACATGAAGTAGTTGATTTAACTAAGATCTGATAATTACATCAACTAAAATTTAATGTTACATTCTATTTTATCTGAAACGTTGAATCGACTTTCATTTTTGTTGAATTAATCATTCGATTGATCTATTTATTCAAGACTTCAAGAGATCCACCCTTCCCTATTCCTTCCTACCGGCTACCCCGCCCCGCACACGCGCGCGCGCTGCTGAGCTGAGAGCTCCGCACGCGCCGCTTAGTTCTGCTGTGCTCCCAGTGCTCCTATTCTAAGCATCTTTGTAGTATCAAGTAATTTCAGTGTTTATCAGTGTCGTTAAAGAGTATTTGGCATAACCGTCGATTAGATTAACTACTTAGCTACAAGTGCAGTGACTAATAAATTATAAGTGTAACATAGATGTTATTATTAAGGATTGAAATGGAAAACGTAAGCGAACTCCTCAAGACATGGGAGTTAGAGGCTCTAATACCAGTATCACCCGTAAGTATCTCACTCGATAGTTTATTTTTATGGTGCTGATTGAAAATGTAATAAACCCGGAGGCCCCCGGTTGATATTCATGTTGTGTAGAGAAATAGGTAGATACCCTATCACATACTGTTTCGAGTTTGCTCCATATAATAATAACGAGAGAGAATTACGAGAAAAGTGGATGTGGGAACTCTTTCTCTCCCATTTTCACGTTCTCGCCTTGTTCTAATAACCTGTAGGTATGTAAGTAGTTACTATGTAATCCTGTGGAATTAAATAGAACCCATACATAAAAAACTATATTTGCATCAGTCACTAAATACCTACCTACATGATCTGCTTTGTCTAATTTTAAGATAATTAGCCGTAATATTGTTTATAAGCATTCCCAATTATAATTCATTGAAATTGATACAGTATTGTTTTGGCATGATATAACTGACAGAAAATTAAAAATAAAAGTGTATTTTTCTGTTAATGTTCATTGTATTAATAAATATGCATTTTTATTTTCCAGATGCAGAATTTGATGCTGCACATGGTATTAACAAAGACAATTTGTTTATTATTTTCCATTAAGTATTGAAAATCAAGCTACAGGAACTGTTTAAAAGAAAAAAACAACAGAACCATTTTTCGGTCACTCTTACCAATTGTAAGTATGAAAGAAATATCTATATACATTTATACTCCATCCGATTAGGTAGTTAACAAAAGGTAAACAATTTTGACATGTATTTTTAGTTAATAACGCAGTTTAAAAATAAAATGCAGCTGAAAACAATTTAGATACAACAAACACGATTACATGATCAATTTAAAAAATTGTTTAAACAGTAGTTGTATTTAATTAATAAGCGTTTATGTAAAAAGACTTGTCAAGATTGTTTACCTTTAGTTATCTACCTACTCGGATGGAGTATAGGTGGTTTGCCGATGGGAAACTGCTCTATAATATAACAATACAAAAGTTTTATTTTATTTGTTATTGTGATAATATTTGTTGCTTACTTCTTCTATTTTTTTTCAGCATCGAAAGAAGATTCATCGTTTTTATTAAACACTGCGGCAGTTAAACAAAAGAAGAAACGCAGTTCGGATGCAGGTCAAAGCTGGAAACCAAGTAAAGTTGAAGCCCGGGAAGGCTTTATAAAGCACATGAAATCGAGTTCAGAAATCCGTCAAGCAATCAAGCCCTAAAATGCAAAGGGTTTTAAAAAATGTAATTTTCAGCATCAACTATCACGAAAAGATTTTTTTTTAAAAAGGTAAACTAGATGACATTTTTCGCACAGGTCCTGTTATAGATTCGTTTTCAAAAAATCTAGGTGAGAAACAATTATTTTGCTCCACTTTGAAAATATGTCAAAATAAGTCATTAGTCAAAGTTCCTTGGGCTACTGTTACTTACACCCGCTATGTACTTTAAGTAATGGAAAAAATATCTATAGAACCGCTCTGCGCTGTACTATTTAAGGATTCCATGAATATATTTTATTGTTTGTAATTATATTTTTGTTTCATTTTGACCAAATTTTTGTAGGTACCTAACATGTCAGCCACTTAGAAAAATGTTGTTAGACAAAATAGTTACCTATCGAGACAGTTTAAATATCCAAATAGAGTAGGTAAACATTCGTATTTTGGGAATAGAGAAAAAACCATCATGTTTTGATATTTTTTATTAATAAATTGCTCTCAATTCAGACAGTATTCTGGGTCTGATCTTGAGGTGCTAGGTTCTTTAATTGGATCAGCACTTCAAATGCGTAAATAAGAGCACAGTATTTAGTGATATTTATAAATACAACCATTAACCCCGATTTCTGAAATGCCGGTAAAATTTTGAGAAATGTTAAATCTCATGTCAAGTGATATGATTGGTTGTCATTTTGATCATCATTAAAATTAACGAATCACAAGAGGTGATACTCATAGGTATATTAAAATTTGACCTGGATTTCAGAAACCGGAGGTAAGGGTTGTATTTATAAAAAAACACTTAATACTGGCTCCTAAATACGCATTTGAAGTGCTGACCCAATTAATAGATTGGCGCTAGTTAATGAGACAAAGTGTCTCAGTACATTCAATTAAGAGTAACTTTGATGCCTTAATAATGTTTCATATTAGTAACTAACAAGATTAGTAGCTTATTCAAATAAACAAATTGATTGTTATGAATATTAAGAGATTTAACTTGAACAAGGTCATAGTTGAATTGATTATGGTAAAATAGTTTAATAGTAATTCAAATAATTAAAATAACCAAGGTCTTAGCTGAGTCTACGAAGATAAATTAGTTAAACTTACCAAGTTTTTAGTCGAATCTACGAAGATGCATTTGTTGCAATGACCAAGTCCTTAGTCAAATTTAGTAATCATGAGTAGTTATAGTAGTCATTTTCAGATTTATATTGACCAAGATTATAGATGAATCTATTATGTTGAATTCGTCATAATGGTCATTTTCATGTTGACTTTGACTAAGGTTTTAATTGTTCTAGTTAAGAAGCAGATAGTAAGAGCAATAAAAATCACCTTATTTGATTTATCTAACGTCTTGTTAGGCTCGTATGGAATCAAGATGCTTGATTGCAATAATCACAATCCTGTTAGGAGCAATCAAATTTTTTTTAGAGTGTAAATTTATTACAAAGCCACATCTCAATCTCAAGAAATCCGCATAAAAATGCTTGATCCCTAGACACTTTTGATGTGTGTATTTTTATAAATTTTCTATTCTATAGAGGAGCTAGTGACTAAATATTAACTGCCGATCGAAGGTACTACGATTAATGAGGTTGGTAAGTGATGGGTGCTAAGTTGTGCTAAGCTAAGTATCGGTCACTAATTACCAGCCATCCTATATATTTCTAAATACATACATATTAAAGATAAATTACACCCAGACACAGAACAAATATCATGCTCATCACACAAACTTTTGTGTTTGTGTGTGGGAATCGAACCCACGACCTCCAGCATGGCAGTCAGGGTCACTAACTACTAGACCAACAGGCCCATCAAAATCTCCAACTTTAAGCGAGTTATACTCGAGTCCCATGTAAAAGGCCGCGAGCTTATTTCTATCAATTGGGTACAAATCCAGTCTCCGAGCTGTTACTGACCAATTTCCAAAGGAAAAACACAATAACACTTTCCCCGACCCGGGAATCGAACCCAGGACCTTATGCCTAGCAGTAGTACTAGCGAATACAGGAATCTTAAGAGGTATTCTATAGGTACAGATACAAAGACAGAAATTACTGGTGGGTTGTCAGCAATCAGTGTCGTTGACGAGTAATTATTATTACTGTTTGTATAAATAATTTATTGTCTGCAAATAAGCCTTTTTTCTAGATATTTTCTTCATATTAAAAATTTCGATTAATTAAAAGTGACTTGCGTCACAACCCCAAAACCCCCTTTACCTCTTCGTAGTTTTGGAAATAAAATAAAGTATGTTTTACTTGTTAATTTTGAAGTAATTTGGTAGAATAAAACTGGAAATCGGTTGAGCAGTTTTTGAGTTCAATGTTTACTTTAAAATCAAGCTAAAATAAGTGTATAATATTAGAATAGCAGATGTAGATTTACGACAGGGTGAGTTTCTGAGTATAATTTTTCAATTTACTATCTATGAAAATTTCATATAAAATAGAATGAATAAAGAAAACGAACTCTAACCTACATTTTCCAGTAAAATATTTTACCGCAAACTACAATTTTATCAAAAAAAAAACCTATTATTGAGCAATCGGATACAATTTTTAAGCAAACAAACCTTGTCATTGATGTTGTATTTTAAAAACATTTGAGAGCATTTTTAAACAATTGAATAATCTGAAGGTTAAGTTTAGAGGTCGTAGGCAAGGCTGGTATGACACTAGGTTAGCTGTTTACTTAGCCTTGTCTGTTGCCGATAGTCTTTTATTTGGTCTGGAGTCCATGAAGAAGAATATAATCAGTTACATAAGCGTAAGAAGTATTAGAGTCATAGACATTCAATACTTACTACTTATAGACGGGAATATATTCAAAATTTTCATCCGATACTTGTGTCCGAGTTGACATGTCTATGAGTTTTTTGTAGTACGCTCCACTGCCGCTCCAATACTCATATATTATTCTAGATGGCGTTACTGAGACATGGGATCAAAGTTTTTCTATGACATTTCCTTGACATGCCCGCTCTATAGTATTTTAAATCTGTTTGGTCGGCTACGGCGACCAACGGCTTAACGTGCTTGCCGAATCACGGAGGGGATTGATATGAATTGAATAGTTACCCGTCCACGTACCAACCTCGGCTAGCGTAGTTTACCTTCGATCGATTCATGTGGCTTTTAATGTTTCGTCCCAATCTCCTCATATTTAAATTGATGCAAATATTATAATATGTTTTGATGTCGCTACTCCACGACCTATTATTATCTACCTACTCGTACACTTACTGATCACAATTTAACTTTAACTTAACTTCTTTAGGTTACCTTTTATCCTGAGAAAAGTTTTATACGACAAGCCATTGTAAAAACAGAAAAGATGAAAACTTTGTTTTTATTGTTGGAGATTCACGGCAAAACGGTGTAGGTACCTTTAGGACGAAGCCTTTCTTCGGAATAGCCTAACAATTGTCCCGCGAGATTGTTACTGATAAAAGCAATTTAGGTCCCTTCCTTCCCTACCTAAATAACAATATATAATACTTAAATAGATAGAGTAAAATCTAAGAAGTTTGTGGGAGAGATAGTACAATAAAATAGATGTGTGTTGGAGGAGAAAAAACAGTGTAATAATGAAGAGAAAAACAGGTGACAGCTTTGTAAAAATATGCAATACTAGCAGACGTCCCGCGGTTTCACCCACGTTGTTCCCGTTCCTGTGAGATACAGGGATAAAAAGTATGTCTATGTCACCCGGGGATAATGTAGCTTCCAAACGGTGAAAGAATTTTTCAAATCGGTCCAGTACTTTCGGAGCCTGTTCAATGCAAACAAACAATCAAACATTTCCTCTATATATTATCTTAGTATATAGATAAACGGAACTCACAAAACTGGCCAGTACTTTGATTGTCCATGGTAAAGAGGTTTCAACAAAAATAAAAGTTACAAACTTATTGACAAAAAAAAACAACCGACTTCTTAAAAAAAAAACACTAACAGCCCCCCTAGCCAAGTTACAAACGATTCGTATCGCGCCTCAAATCCCTTTGTTTTGACCACGTGACTTATCATCTTTGGCTAAGTCACGTGGTCAAAACAAAGGGATTTGAGGCGTTCTCGATTGTAGAAAGAGAATAGATACGAATCGTTTGTAACTTGGCTAGGGGGGCAGGTGTAAAATAACTCTAGTTTTGGAAGTCGGTGGCCAATAATGAACGAAACAAAACCACCAAAACCATAGACTTCCGAAACTAGAACTAGTTTATATTTTGCAATTTTTAGTTTCTTTGTATGTAAGTAGAATCACTAAATAATGGTGTTTCAAAAGTTGAAAGAATCATTGAAATCGGTTAGCAATTGCTAAAGAAGTTCTTTTTAAACATGAATCTACACATGTCTGCCGGAGTCCTTCTAATATTACGATATGGATTATACATAAACCATGCACAGACTTGTGACTCTCGAGACTAATTTGCTGTTATGCGTTGATGCGTTAGATTGCCTGTCTTCTTCATTAGTTTTTTCTTCACCTAATGATACTTTTTAAATGAAAATGCTTGATTTGTAACTAAAAATATAAACCGGTACGTGTCTACCTATATTATTTGAGGAATTCCCTCAATTCCTTGGGATCCCATCATCAGATCTGAGTTTTAATACAAATGGGACCAATCTGCTATTATACCTACCCTATCAACAAAAACGAATTTTGATGATCGGTCCATAAATGACGGAGTAATGAGGTAACAAACTCTAAAAAAATAAATAAACAACCGAATTGTGAACCTCCTCCTTTTTTTGAAGTTGGTTAAAAATGTAAGTAGAATGGATCGATAAGCAGTCAACTGGGCACGTTAAGGACTAAACGAAGCGGGTTAAAGTCGTCTCAGTTAATTAACCATGCAACAAATTAATTATTTAAATATTATTATATTCGGTAAATTACCCATGTTGCCGAAAATCGACCGAGAATTTGTTAAAGCAGTGCGATTCTGTAAAAAACACCCTGTGAAAATGTAGGTGAAGTGAAGGCAAATTGAGCTGTCATTCATTCCATACTAATGCTAGACATTGACAGTTCACTTCACTGAAGTTTTCACAAGTTTGAAATCACCAATCCGCCTTGAACAAGTGTGGTGATCAATGCTCGTGCCTTCTCTGTATGAGCCCTTGGGCATTTGCTCTGCAGTGGGACAGTAACAGGCTGGTATTATTAAATAGACGCGTGGGTATAATTAGGTATACAAATTGGGTATAATTATACAATTTTGTATCCTTAATAGACATGTCTATTGCCTAGTTACATAAATCAAACAGTTTTTTCAACAACACACCTTTTAGAATACAAAATATTAACCTAGTCTCGGCCTTGCGTGGTAAATAACTGAAACTTAACATGCTTTCATTTCACTTTTATAACCTCAAGGGAATAAAGGTGAGCACGTTAAAAAATAATGTAGCTTAAATTACTTATGACTTTAGAAATGACAAAGTCTGGGTAGAAGTAACGAGTAGTTATTATAATTTCTCAGAGGTGTAATTTGTAGATTCTAAGCAATATTTTCTATAGTCTAGGTACCTAACGTTTTTGGCGAATTGTTTATGTTAGCATACGTATCATTAGTTTTTTTATTGAGTTTTTTTTATATCTGTTCTTATTGGTTTTTAAAAACATTGGGCCCTTTAACTACACTTACGCTGCCGTGTTAAAGAATTTAAAAATAAAATTCTCCAAGAAATCTTAATTAGGTCTAACACTCGCCTACAGTAGTTTCATTTCAGTTTCACACACACACACACACAATAAAGAAAGAAAGAAAGGACAAAAGGAAGAAAGAAAGAAAGAAAGAAAGAAAGAAAGAAAACATATTTATTTGGTACATGCCACAAGTGCACAAAACAAAGTAAAATAATAATAATAAAAAACAAAGAACTAAACACGAAAAAGAGTGTGTATCTCACGGCTGCGCCAAATAGGAGCAGTTCAGCAAAGTGCCGAGCAACTAGTGCCCGACGCTGGTTTCCAAACTGGCCCTGAGATGGTGATGTGACTAAACTACACACACTACACACACTAACTGAATTTCGTACACTAAATTACCTAGACTGGAATTGTCCCTTTCGACAAGTATAAGTTTTTCTTTTAACTCTAATAAATATCTGAAGATGGCTATTTTCAGTCTAGTTTATTTTTTTAAATAAAGCAATATTCCATTTAACTTAAATAATAGAAAAGCATAGAATACTGTATATTGTACACCATAAAAACTTACAAATTATAAGTTTATTAAGGGCTACATTGGGTGATAAAATGAGCGGCCTTATCGCTAAAAGCGATCTCTTACAGACAACCTTCGGATGAACCTGAGGAGAAAAGATGAGTAGGCAGTTTGTGGTGTACTATTTACATAAATATGATTATTTGAATAGATATATAAAAATAATCTACCTATTTAAAGTGGTTTGTCTTTGTTTATATTATTGGATAGGTTTTCCTATTCATTAATATTGAATAGTTAGGCGTTATTGTATCGAAGTTCGAGCGACAGTTAATTCTTTCACCTATTGAAATAGTGGGCCCGATAGGACCTTTGTAATATACATAGTAGCAATGAGGTTTCATGTCAGTATTCATGCAAACTTGACATTTATAAACCTTTTAGAAACACTAGCTGCCCTTGCCCTTTTCATGTCAATGGCCGAGGGGGCAATATATAAAAGTTCTCGTGTCACAGTGTTTGTAACAAAGCTTCTCCGAAACGGCTTGACCGATTCTTATGTATTTTTTTGTGTAAAAAGGCGGAAGAAGTTTGCCGGGAAAGCTAGTAACATTATAATAGTTATTAAAAGTTTGTAAGGATCGGTGTTATAAGCGAGGACATTTGTTACTCTTCCACGTATAAACTTCTAAATGGATTTTAAAGGATTTGTTTATTTTTTTAATGGATTTTGACTTGCCTGTTGGTCTAGTAGTTAGTGACCCTGACTGCTATGCCGGAGGTCGTGGGTTCGATTCCCACCCAGGACAAAGTTTTGTGTGATGAGCACAATCATTTGTTCTGTGTCTGGATAATTTTTTTGGCGTTGTGTGAAAAGTTGTGGAATATTTATTTATTTATAATGAGCCTTTATTAGTTTTCTGGTGAATAGCGTACAGACGCCAGAACAACAAGCTACCCCAAACTGCCAAATATTCCCAATGGAACATGAACCTTATTCTGTTTGTAATGAAGTTGAAAAACTATCGAAGAAATTTGACACATTGGGGAAGCTTGATGTGCTGGCCTCTGTACCTTATTTACTAGGATAACAATAATTAATTGCGAAAAAAATGGCCAAAATCTAAAGACAATGATAAATAAATCGGATAAAATTCTGCCATCTGCGAAATATTTTGGCGTGCACTGCGAAAACCGTCAGAGTTGACAGAAATGTGCAGATGAAGCCGCGGCGCACAGCTGGTATAATATAAGGGACGTTAACAACATTGTATACAGGGTGTCCAAGAACCTGGCGTCCAACTGGATTCCCACGATGCCCCAAGTTCTAACAGTACTCAGAAAAATATTTTAAAAAATCCACCCCATGTACTTACAGAATTATACTGATTTCAAAAAAAAAGGGGAAATGAGCACCCTGTGACATACTTTTGAATGCTGTGACTGCTAATGCTGATAATTTCGATATTTCTTGGAGGTTTTGTAATCTAGGGTATTGCTGTGTCTAAATAGAATGTAAAAATAATGTACTTATTGTACCATTTTAAAATAAAATATTATTTTAACTAAAGGTGATATGGAAAACTATTGAATTTCGCAACTTTGACCGACTGTAGTGTAAAAAAAATGTACCAAAATAGTATGGCAAGTGACGTCAAATTTTGACGCGTTTATTCCTCTTTTTAAAAAGGTATAATACTTACACATTAATTTGAAAAAAAAAAATTTGATAATATTTTTACTCAACAACCCAATTTTTACGAAGTGCCTACCTACTAACGGTAACTGTCGGACCCTTTCTTATCTTAGAAACTGTTATGTTACTACTATTATTTACTTCGGTTCCAAGAGTGAGCAAGAAGGAAATACACACAGGTAGATGGGTTCCCAGTAGAATAAAAGCAAAGAATGTTAGTTTAAAGATATTTTATTACAATAAATGTTCAAAATGTTGACCACCCGCGGCAATACAAGCTCTCACTCTCCTTAAAAAGGACCGCTTTATGTTTCGCGAGTAACTTTTTTGACGTATCACCTGCACTGCTTGTGTTATCTTCTCACGAAGGTCAGCGATGTCATTAATGGGCTTCGCATAAACGAGCTCCTTCATAGTTCCCCAGAAAAAAAAATCCAGCGGATTTAAGTCAGGTGAGCGGGCTGGCCACGGGATTGTTCCTGATCGCCCAATCCACCTGTTCGGGTATTGCTCGTCCAAAAACTCTCTAACGGATACGCGAAAATGTGCTGGACAGCCGTCGTGTTGGAACCACATATCTGGTGGGGTCTCTTCTAGTAAGTTTGGCAAATCATTTTGAAGAAAATTTAAATATGATTCGCCAGTCAAATTCTCGGGCATCTCAAATGGACCAATAATATTCCCACAGAGAATACCGGTCCACATGTTCACTTTGAACCGGTACTGGGATCTATCTTCTCGCATCAAGTGCGGATTTTCCACATGCCACTCGTGCAAGTTGTGTAGGTTCATGTAGCCATCCTTCTTAAATGTTGATTCATCTGACCACAAAATTTTGTCGATAAAGTTTTCGTCTTCTCGATGTTTTTGCAGGATTGTTTCACAAAACGCGACTCGGCTCGGATAGTCTCGAGGTAAAAGACTTTGCACTCGCTGTACGTGGTACGGATGATATTCTTCTTTTTGGAGAATACTGTGTGCTGTGCTCTTCGGTATCCCCGTATCAGCTTCTATTCCTCGCACAGAGATGCTTGGATTTGCCGACACCGCCTCTAAAACTTCATCGCGTATGAAGTCATTTACGGGTCGTCCTTCACCAGCTACTTGATTGGGGAACCGCCCGTCACATAGTGATCTGTGCACATTAATGAAAACTCGATGGTCGGGATATCGCGTAGCCCTCGGATACCTTTCTCTGTAAAGTCTCGCTGCAGCTCGTCCATTACCTCTACATTCTCCATAAATGTAGTGCATATTTGCGTATTCTTGCGGAGTGTAGGTCGCCATGGTAGCACACACAAAACACAAACTGTCCAAACACAGGCAAAGGTCGTCGTAAAGAGTTCGTTTCAAAGTCCAGAGCACAAAGAGTAATCGAGTCCAATAAACAAAGCTTTAAATCGTAGTACGTGATCAATGGTAACAATAAGAGAGAGGTGCGTAGTAACGGCAGGAGGCAGTGACGCGTACTGACCGTACTGTTATCCTAAATAGCACGATCCCAGATAGCGTCACTATCTATCTCACTCGCACCTCTAACCTTTTTCTCCCTCACTCTTACCTGAATAATGGGGTACCATAAAGAAGAACCAGCAAATCGCAAAGATAGTTTCTGTCTTGCTCCCTCCTGTTGTAATAACGAATCACTATGGTGAGATGCATGCACATACCGTCCCTTACGGTCTAACCTGTTTTTTGAGAGGCCTGTTGTTATTTTTATGAGCATACAATAGTAATTCTTTAGAGGTTAGATTCAATTCGTCGTAAATTTTTCTTTCTAAGAATTCTGTAAGACATCGTAAAAATTGGGTTGTTGAGTAAAAATATTATCAAAAATTTTTTTTTTCAAATTAATGTGTAAGTATTATACCTTTTTAAAAAGAGGAATAAACGCGTCAAAATTTGACGTCACTTGCCATACTATTTTGGTACATTTTTTTTACACTACAGTCGGTCAAAGTTGCGAATTTCAATAGTTTTCCATATCACCTTTAGTTAAAATAATATTTTATTTTAAAATGGTACAATAAGTACTTTATTTTTACATTCTATTTAGACACAGCAATACCCTAGATTACAAAACCTCCAAGAAATATCGAAATTATCAGCATTAGCAGTCACAGCATTCAAAAGTATGTCACAGGGTGCTCATTTCCCCCTTTTTTTTGAAATCAGTATAATTCTGTAAGTACATGGGGTGGATTTTTTAAAATATTTTTCTGAGTACTGTTAGAACTTGGGGCATCGTGGGAATCCAGTTGGACGCCAGGTTCTTGGACACCCTGTATAATGATATGTTAATGAACAAAGGGGTCAGACGTTTCACCGTCACCGCCTTACTCTCTCCACCCTTAGATCAGTTTAATATGTAGGATATTATTAGGATGAACTTTCTCATAACGGCGTCATAACCATGATATTAAGAATATACGTGCGATGATTAAGTTCTTTAGTAAAATGAATTTATATGAATACGACTAGATTACATTTCTTTTACTGCAAAAAATAAATAAATAAAATATAAATAAATATTCCACATATTTTCACACAACACCATTTAGTCACAAGTTAAGCTTGAGAGCTTGTGTTATGGGTACTAAACAGCTGAAAAACATACTTATATATTTCTAAATATATACATATTCTAGATAAATTACACCCAGACACAGAACAAATGATCGTGCTCATCAAACAAACATTTGTTCTGGGTGGGAATCGAACCCACGACCTCCGGCATAGCAGTCAGGGTCACTAACTACTAGACCAACAGGCCAGTCAAATACCAATAATGTTGGTAGAATTTATAATAGCCTTCAATATCTCACTGCAGTGCCTCTTCTCGTACACAGAAGGTACGAGCATTTAACTCCTTTTAAAAAGTCCAGGCTTCAATACGATGGTTACATATAAACTGAAAAAGCTATATTGCCTTGGAAAGTTCCAAGCCAATAAGACAATTTTCACACGTGCATTTGAACAACTTTCACAATAGAACTAACACTGGGATCGCGAAAAAAAATCAGTTGTTGCATACTTTTATAGTTTGATACCTACTGGACCGAAATTTATGAAACAGCTGATATATTTTTCGAGTTTTCCGAGTTATTCCCATAGTTAAAGAACTGTGTGTCATGATCAAAAAAAAAACACTCTGTAAGGAGATCAGATATGATTTGAGAAAAGTACGAAATGCGACTGGTATTGCAAGGGTAAGTATTGCAAAACAAACTTTCAGTAAAATTGTACAGAAATTATTTTTTATTCATAGTAAAAACAATTTTAACACCATCAAGCAAAATTCTTGGACCTGTACACTCGAAATAAAATTGTATCAGAAAGCTACGAATGCAATAAATGCTACGTGGCGCCTACGCGGCGTAGCATTAATTACATTCGTAGCTTTCTACGCCGCGTAGGCGCTGCGTAGCTGGTCAGTCGTGAAATAACACGGATTCATTTAAATTAAAATCCCTTGTAATTACAAGAGTATTAAAATAGATTTTAAATGGGATTTTAAATGGAATTCGATTCGTATCGATACTCTGTATTGTGCTAATCCACTGCAGCGGGTCATCGAGCGAGTGAATCGGAAACTCGAGTGTAGATAACGTGTTATATACCTACTGTGGATACGATATGTACATTATTGTATATAGAAACACTAGTGATGGTGGGGTAACAGCTCTACCACTTTACTAGTTAACTTAGTTAAAATATCGATAGGTCATGGATAAGGTGTTTTGCGATCGTTAGGTCCAGAATCAGCGTGCGGAACGTATATTCTCACAGTTTAGATAACAAACATATTGGTTCGCTCTTAAAATTTGTTGAGGTTTAAGATTTTGTCCTGGAAAGACAATTGTAAGGAAAAGTCTAAGTAGATGGTGATATTTCCTAAAAATGGGTGTTTCTAACATGTTTAAATAGTATTATTTATTTATTTATTTATTTAATACTTCAAGCACACTAATGTATAGAGGCGGACTTAATGCCATAGGCATTTTCTACCAGTCAACCTTAGACCTTTACCATGGTTTTTTCCCAGTATTGGTAAATAATAAATAAATAAATAAATATTCCACAACTTATCACACAATTACGCTATTTAGCCCCAAGCTAAGTTTGAGAGCTTGTGTTATGGGTACTAAATAGCTGATAAACATACATATATATTTCTTTATACATACATATCTATCTATACTAATATTATAAAGAGGTAAAATTTGTAAGTTTGTATGTTTGTAAGTTTGTATGTAGGGGGTAATCTTCGGAACTAATGATCCAATTTTAAAAATTATTGTACTGGTGGAAAGCTACACTATTCCCGGTGGACATAGGCTACTTTTTATCCCCGTATTCCCACGGGAACGGAAACCACGCGGGTGAAACTGCGTGACGTCTGCTAGTTATAGATAAACTACACCCAGACACAGAACAAATGATTGTGCTCATCACACAACCATTTGTCCTGGGTGGGAATCGAACCCACGACCTCCGGCATAGCAGTCAGGGTCACTAACTACTAGACCAACAGGCCCGTCAATGGTATAAAATGGTATATTACAAATTCGGTAAAACATACGTTATAATTATATGGTTTATTTGACGTATTCGTGTTTGTGATTAAAGGCTACGACGTAATTGGCTCTTTAGAAACACCTCACGACAAGGTATTATTCCCAGCGCCTTTGAGTACTTAGCATATTTTTGGTAGTCATATTATTTAGTTTTTTTGCCTCATCTCAGTGTGAGCCCGGAGCCTAGATTTGTGCCCGATTGATGGCAATAGTCTCACCCCCTATTAGATGGGACTTTAAACAAAACTGCCTCACCCTGCGGGGATTACACGCGTGAAATTACGAATTAAAAGACCTAGTTTATGGTCATAAATATTCCAAGTTTCTGAGTATAATTTCACTGCTATGCAACTGCAACGTGCTCGTAATACCAACATCAATACGTAAACGGCCTGCTGGATGAATGCTGACGTCACTTAGCAGGCATTTGTTTGGAACACAATTATGTTGCTTTCAACCCCCTCTGACGTCATGGCTCTCGCGTTTCATCACATCTAAACAGATGAAGAGAATTGCAGTGACGTATTTATGTCGTTTTCGTTAATGACAGCTTGCGTAATAAAGAGGAAAGATTTGATTGTTTATTTGTTTGCATTGAATTGGCTCCGAAACTGCTGGACCGGTTTGAAAAGTTCTTTCACCGTCGGGAAATTACACTATCCCCGGATGATATAGGCTATTTTTTATTCCTGTATTCCTACGAGAACGGGATCTACACTAGTAAAACCGCGTGACGTCTAAAACGAGTAAATAAATCAAATATTATTAGTATCGGCTGGTCTGAATACAGAATCAGACCAGCCGATGCTGGTCGTTAAGCCTCTGGTTCAGGCTGTCATTTGTTGGTCTTTGACCATCGTTACGGAAAGTCAGAAGCCTGAAAGTCTGAAGTCGAATAAGGTCGTGAGTTCGATCCACACCTATTAAACTATTGACGTAAACCTACTCCAGACGCATATTTAGCTAAGTTCGATGGGTCAACAAGACTACTAGTAATGAGCAACCTATATGAATGACCAATATTAGAAAAAGATACGCCTCTCTGATGACAAGTATCCGGGGCAGCACCAACTCTATTCTTAGGGTATTTGCCGATCGCTGGGACTCCCCGATGATTCAAAGGTGGTTACAGCTCCACGCTGAATTTTAACAGTTCAATTTCAATTTAATTCTATTCAAATCAATTTTTATTTCATTCAATTGAATTCAATTTTATTTTCATTGTTGTATTTGTAATTATGTAAACACTAACATTCAATATTAAGTGAATACGTAAGCGAATAGTAATACTAACACTATGGATTTTGTCTGAAATAACAGTTAAATTATTATTATTTTTATTATTATATTGCTAGTAAGGTTTTTAATATAACTTAAAAAAACGGAAATACCCAACAATTCCCTATGGGAGGTACTTATACACCTAATAGGTCGATTAACTAGACGTCACGCGGTTTCAATCGCGTAATTCCCGTTCCCTTGGGAATACAAGGTTAAACAGTACCTACCCTATGTCACCCGGGAATAGTGTAGCTTCTCAACAGTGAAAGATTTGTTTAAATCGGTCCAGTATTTCGGAGCCTATTCAATGTAAACAAACAAACAATCACATTTTTTCTCTTTATAATCTTAGTACGAGTATAAACAAGTAATTCATAGTAGGACTTAGAATAACAGATTCCTAATCCACGTTTGGATGCAGATGTCCCCACATTGTAAATCCATAGATATTTAATGGTGATTTATGGTCTTGTAACCGATCTGGTTTATGAGGATACTTAAAGTGTCGGATCGATAAAGGTTTTATTGCCGTGAAGTTCAGTAGGAAGTACTAGGAAGGTGTTCTCCTGAAGGAGGGTACTTTTATTTTTATTACACAACTCCGAAGGGTTTTTAGAAATCTAGTGGAATTTTATCTATACTAATATACTAATATTATAAAGAGGTAAAATTTGTAAGTTTGTATGTTTGTAAGTTTGTATGCAAGGAATCTTCGAAACTAATGATCCAATTTTAAAAATTATTGCACTGGTGGAAAGCTTCTCTATTCCCGGATGACATAGGCTACTTTTTATTTATTTATTTATTTAAATGATATGGAGGACTTACAGCTAAAACAAATCAAGTAAGAAACAGTAAGTTAAACTGACAGCCAATAACAAGTCCTCACTTATAAAGGTCAGGATATTACAAAAATTCCATGGACACCAGGTGCAGAAAAAGAACAAATAGTAGCTATTAATCCCCGTATTCCCACGGGAACGGAAACTACGCGGGTGAAATTGCGTGACGTCTGCTAGTATGTAATATAACAACACGTCAGTAATCCTTAAAAGGTTGGCCAGAGCATATTAAATTACCTAAGGTAGGTAAGATAATTTTCCACAACTTTCACACCAGCCATCTAGTCCCAAACTACGCAGATCATGTGCTAAGAGTACCAGACATACTTGTATATTACTAAATACATCCTTATTATAGACAAATTACACCCAGACACATAACAAACACAAACAAACACAACAAACAAATGATTACAAATGATAACAAATGATTGTGCTCATCACACAAACATTTGTCTTAAGTGGGAATCTAACCCACGACCTCCTCGCAGCCTCCGCATAGCAGTCAGGGGCCAGTCATCGATATCTTCACCCACATTTCACCAGTTATGTAACTTGAATCTCTCTAAATAGGGACGAGACTATTTCCCACCAAACGTGCAGAGATACAGAAAAATCCAGATGGAAAAACTCAATAATTACACTCGACACGGATCGAACAAAGGTTTTCATTCTCATGTAGTGCTTACGACCGCTAATCCAACGAAACAGTGTTTAAAACCTAGATTTTTATGAACGTGTCCATGTAACAGTAAAGCGTCCAATAAATCTTCCTAATGTCCAACCCATAATATGCAGGCCTGGCCATATTTCAAATTCTATTTCTATTATCGTAATCGATAAGGCGACAATAGAAAGAAAATGGCGTATATGGAATCAGCTGTTTGTCAACTGTCAAGTGTTAACGAGTAGAATTTGTAATATGGCTGAAAATAAAATACAATTGACAAACAGCTGATTCCATACGCCATTTTCTTTCTATAATAGAAATAGAATAGAAATAGAATTTGTATTATGGCTAAGCCTGCTGCTCCGAAATAGAAAAGAAAACGGATACAATTCTGTACTCAACATGCCAACACATTTTTCATTCTTAAAGATGTGTCATATATCTTATACATGGTGGAAAGAACATCGCCGCCCATCCGGACACAATGAAATCAGGCGGTCAATTCAGCAGTGCTATTCTGTTAATTCGCCGCGAAGAAATGTAGGTGAAGTGAAGAAATTGGACTGTTATTCCAAACTAATGCTAGGCATTGACAATTCGCTTTGGTGGTTTTGTTTTATTAATTATTGGCGACCGACTTCCGAAACTTAAGTTATTTTACATCTGTAGTGGTTTTTAAGAAGTCGGTTGTTTTTTTTTGTAAAAAAAGTTTTTATTTTGCAATTTTTAGTTTCTTCGTATGTAAGTAGCACTTAGATACAAATGAGACCAAGGTGGTAGTATAGGGTCAGATAAAAAAATAATTTTGAACTTCGGTCCATAACTGGCGGAGTAGTCGTATTGGAACCTCCTCCTTTTTTTGAAGTCGGTTAAAAAAACGTAAAAATTGGTAAAAATGTCCCTTTTACCCTCTATGCCTGATATTTTATAAAAGCCATAAAAGCGTTCGTTATAAATAAATAAAAAGTAAAAAAAAAAAAAACAGATAACTTGATCCATACAGTCTGATTTGAAATTAAAACAAAATAAATAACATTGGGTAACATAAAATCATAAATTACAAATAAAATAACGTTAGAAACAGCATCTCAGAATTAGAAATAAATTAAATTAACACTAAAATCAGAAATTAAAATAAATTGCCAATAAAATAAAAAAATAGCATATAAAAAGCAGGACAGAAACTTAAGTATTACTAACTTAGAACAACGGATCCCTTGCGGTTGTGCTCGCCTGTCTGAGTCCCGACTCCCGTCAGATTATCTTTTAAGTAGTCTTAACTTTTGTTACGGATTTGGCAATGGTTGCTTTTGTACTAAATATGACGTATAATCGCTTGTACTAAGTATGACGCATAATCTCTAGAGGTAAAGCCTAGTTACCTGCGGAAAATGTTGTTTACGTAACATTTTTTCCCCCTATTGAAGTTTCGTAAGCATTTATCTTCTTCACTGCCTAATGCCTCAACTGTGGCGAAAATATCAGTCATTCATCAAGGTACAAGGTTGGTAGCGAACATGAACATATAGGTATATATGTCGCAGACTCCATCTTGCTTGCTTACATAATACATACAGTACTAAACTTGTGTAGTCGACGCAATTGGTTGCAAAAAATATTTTTGGCAGAGTCGATATCAATGAACACATATAGGTACATAAAATAATAATACATGGCTTCTCACGTTATTTAGCCGCCATTTCTAACTTAGATCTGAGAACAGTAAGTGTGATTAGTTGAACATGTTAGGTTAGAAAGTTAGGCTAGCAGGTTAGACCAAAAAAATGGCTTAGAATGATTATTTTCTTCAAACCATTAAGCCCAAAATTAATATTATTATACAGGATGAATTTTTAGTCACCGTCCAAATTTTTTCTAGGCATTAGGTATCATTCACTAAGTCCATTTTTGAAAAAAAATCGATACATAAAATTTTCATATTAGATCATTTTCTCGAAAAAATTATCCGCTCTGCGTGGTCACAAGTTAAACGTTAATAATACTACACTTGCCGCGCAAATATTCAATGAAAAAGGCAGCGCTCACCCCGCTCACCCCCACCCCGCTACACCTGCGCGACACATTTATGACATCTATCATCTATCGTTAGTCGGTCTCGCGCGCGCACCCTTTCGCGACGCAAGCGCTTACTTCCGTGTTCCCGGCGTTCCCGCGCAACCCGCCGGCGCCGGCGCGACGGCGCCCCGTGCGTATCGTGAATTTATTTACAATGTCGTCGTATTCCCACCGCGAGTATTACGAAATGGTGCGATCCTACATACTGAGTGGTGAAAGCTTGAACGGTGCCCGGAGACTGTACGAAACCGAAAGTATTCCTCGCCTTCGCAATCAAGGAATAAATCCTTCATTACCAAATCGCCAAACGATTTTGGCCGCAAATCAGAGGCTATTAGACCATGGCCAATTTATAGTACCTACACACGCTCAAGGACGGGGCAGGCCGAGACTCGCAGTGGAGATCGAAGAAGATATCTTCGATTTCTTTGAACGGAGCCCTAGATCCAGTACGCGAGATGCAGCGCGGCGCTTCGGCGTAAGCCAATATGCCGTGTGGAAACTTCTCCATTCTGCCGGGTTGCACGCGTACCATTTTCAAAAGGCACAGGCCTTGAACGACGCAGATGCAGTTCCCCGTCGAGCCTTCTGTGAGTGGCTGATTGCACACCCCGATGCTAACATTTTGTGGACTGACGAGGCCTTGTTTACTCGAGTGGGGCTGTATAATCATCATAATGAACATTGGTGGTCATTTCGAAACCCACACATGATACGAGAAACGTATCACCAAGTGCGGTTCAGTGCAAATGTGTGGGCTGGAATTGTCGGCAACAAAATACTGGGGCCATATTTCATTGAGGGACGGTTGACCGGGGGCACGTACCTAGATATGTTACGCACAGTAATTGCTGACTTCATGGATGACGTGCCGGTAATCTCCTATCGAGATTTTTATTTTCAACAGGACGGTGCACCGCCTCATTACTCCGCCGCCGTTCGTAATTATTTAAACATCGAACACGGTGATCGTTGGATCGGTCGCGGGGGGCCCGTCGTCTGGCCACCCCGGTCACCAGATCTTACTCCATGTGACTTTTTTTTGTGGGGTGAAATAAAACGACGAGTGTATGTGGAGGAAGCCCAAAACCTAGACCAATTAAAACAGCAAATTGTACGTGCATTCGACGAAGTTAAAAGTGACACTGTAGTGCTCAATAAAATTAAAAACAATGTGCAAAAACGTGCAAGACTCTGTTTAGAGAGAAACGGTATGCATTTTGAACATTTATTAAAGTACTGTTAATTTGATTGTTGATGATTTTGATTAAATTTTTATTATTTGTACATAAGTTGATTCAAATTTTTTAAATACGCCTAATAGCAAAACGTTTTGGCTCAGCTTTTATTAAGGTCTCAAGTTCTTATCTAATTAATTGATTTTTACTTTATTTATACGTACTTAATTGATTAATTAAGGGTTAGATTCTAATCATAGTGAACATAGCACAAACCTTTTGCTTATTGACGGTCCTAAGCCCGTGAAAGTATGAAGGGAAAATTTGCAACTTTGTTTGTATTGTGTTATCAATGAATTCCGGCGGCGCGCGGCGCGCGGGGCGGCCCGGCTCGCGTAGCTTCACCTAGCGCGTACGCACGGCGCGGCAGTGTCCAGAAACATAAACTTTTTATAGATAACTTTGTGAAGTGATATCTCAATATTTTTGTATTGAGTGATACTAAAAGAAAAAACACGTATTCAATGATTTTTGCCAAAGATTAATATATCAAAATTTGGACGGTGACTAAAAATTCATCCTGTATAAGGATCTGTGTTTCCCCAATTGTAGAATAGAATATAATAGAAAAGCATTGAAAAAAAGTAAAGCAAGAAAGCATTGTAAAGCAATGAATTGGGATCCTTGCGTTATAAGACTATTTACATAAAGTAGTTATACAACCGAATTTCCATCAAGCTTTTACCAAAAAAGAAATAAAAATAACAATAGGTATCTTAAAAATACTGGCACAAATTTTCCAAATTACTTACTACACATGCTGTTCTAAAGACGACATTCGACATTCTAGAACTTTCGTGAGAAAGTAAGCAGGTGGCACGCCTTCCCTCCACTCTTTATTTCACTTCAACTAAAGACTGTCGTGAAGCCAATGTAGTATTTAGGGCGATGTACTAACGGCCTCACTTGCGGTGCATCAGTTAGCTAACAAAATGCATTATATTATTCTTTATTAATGATTCACCCGCGTAGTTCCGTTCCCGTGAGAATGCAGGTAAAAAAGTAGTATACTGGGAATAGTGTAGCTTCCCAACAGTGCATTTTTTTTTTCAAATCCGTCCAGTAGTTTTTAAGTTTATTCGTTATTTACAAATGCAAACCTTTTATTTATAATATTAGTTAGTATTGTTTGCTTGATCTATCCCATAACTTTAGCGTATGAATGAGACCATATCGGAATCATCATCTGACATATGAATTATTTTTCAATTAAGTATAATAATATTATTTTTTTACGTAAAATATGACAACGTCACCATTTCTTAGCTTAAATTAAAATATGAATGATTGGTTAGAATAAAAATGAATTACTCGTATTTGTCAATGAAATTTAGTTAATTACGATTGATGATTTTTTAACCACATTATCGAGGATTTATTGTATTATTTTTACTCCTAGGATGTAAACCTCGAGGTTTGGAGTTTTATAAAAAAAACAGCTTATATATTGATGCGTATGAGCGGTCAAGCTCTGAGAATGGACAGGAGGAACCAATGATTTCTAGCCTAAAGGTCGATTCACCGAAACTAATCCCCACTGTACCTTTCCCTCCTGTTTTGACTACATACTTATTTAAATTCCAACCTCAGTTTGACATACATTTTCAATGAAGCAGGCTTACGTACACCCTGTGCTTACACATGCTTGTTTACCTTTGAGAAGCTAATTAGATGAAACCCGTCGCGTTTTGTGCCTGGCACTGTTTGATATAGTATGTCAGATCATAATTTGCATGTTGATGGAGTTGAAGATAAGCAGTGCGATTTGCGAGTTGAATCTGTAGCTTGAAACTATGATTTATGCCACGATTTACCATACATATATGCAGATTGTTTGGAATTTTGTATTAGTGGTACAATCTATCATGAAGGTCATTGCATGAAATGATCATAACCTACTTAACTACGTAGTAGAAGACAGCTAAATAATAGTCTCACGGGTTGTCGAAAATCGGTCTAAGATACCCGTCGCCACAAAATGCTGCGGGATTAAATATTTTTTTCATAACTCCCTCAATATGGGTATCAAATGAAAGGGCTTGACGTTGAATACCTACTATACACAATCAAAAGTTTAAAATCCTGGCAATGGCTGCCACCACAATATGGCACATCACATATTTTTCTAAAAGTTTTGTTGGCGGTTTATAATTTTTTAAATCCTAATAATTAGAAGTTATTGCTTAGGCCAGAACCTGCTACTAAACTAAGAACCGGTAGCAATTACCGGCTCCAGTATAAAGATTTATGGTCACAGGACTTGGTGTCCGTAAATCCCGACGTTATATACCTAATTGTCCCACTTTAGTCGCCAACAATCCATGGGTACAAACAAACGTTATGTCATGAACAATAATTGTGATCTTTATCAACACGGTATTACTGGAGTTGGACTATCAAGGTTGCTCACTCACACATGTCGGTACTACTAGGAACTGGAAGCGCCTAATGACCTAGGTATCTTATATAAATAAGTACAGATCGTTTCTGTTTAAATCGAGTGGTTGTTTCAGATTTTAATGACTAGCCTACATCTGCCTAGACGATAGGGTTTTTAGCAAAGCAAAAAGGATTGAAATCTTCTTGTAAACAAACACCGAATGATATTATATTGTCTTGATATTATAATTAATCCCAATGGATGGTAGGTCCGTTCTAAATATTAACCTACACGAGAATAATTTACTAGCAGACGTCACGCAGTTTCACCCGCGTAGTTCCCGTGGGAATACAGAGAGAAAAAGCAGCCTTAGATATGCCACCTGAGGACAGTGTAGCTTCCTAACGATGAAAGAATTTTTCAAATCGGTCCAGCATTTTCGGAGCCAACAAACAATTAAATTTTTTCTCTTTATACTCGTAATAATATTAGTATGGATGTACCGCCAAAAGCCACGGTTTTAAAAGTCGTTTCGTATGGATAGAAACTGGCAAAAAACCTTGCCTTCAGTGTAAAAGAACTGGCCTTTGCCCGGCAGTGCTATAGTAACAGGCTGGTATTATTATTTTATTATTATCAATAAGAAAATCAAACAAAATAACGCAATCCGATTGTTGTTGCTCGCTTCGTCGTTCCAGTAAATACGGGACGATAAATGGTTCCACTGATCTATTAACAATAGTAAATGTATGGAACAATCCCTAGATTAGACTGACAAGACAACATGAAATAAACAGCTTAACAAAGCGTGTTTCTCTCATCTACCTAAAGTCCCAAACAAAGCATTCAACACGAGCTGGCTATGCATTTTGGAAGCGAGATTCCAGTGGAAAAATCCTTGAATATCTTGTTGTAATGTCCTTCTATGCATATTGAAATGTGGTGCACGTTTTATGTTCCACAAATTGCTTGCATTGTAAGTGGTATCGGCATAAGCCGCGTTATCCGGCACGCCTGGGATAAAAAGATTGCAACAGTAGACGATAAGCGACTGTCTGCGGTTTGCATTTCAAAGTCGACTTTTCCATTTCTAGTTTTGAAGTTTTCCTTGCAAGGTAGTGGTTGAAATTCTACCGTTTTAGATTTCTACACTCATCCATTCTTTATTATATAAGTAAGTATGGAGCGTGGTATAATGCTACAAATAACCCAAGGCCTTTAAGTTGCCTCTTCCAACTAAGGTGACGGATTTCATCATCAGAGGATCATCACCACCACGTGACCTCGAAATATTCTTAAAAAGGAATCCATAATTTCCGATTAAAGTAATTAATGTACAGTTAGTAGTCTTCTAAGTAGTAGTAATAGTAGTAAGTAGTAAATTAATAGCACTAGTTTAAACCTTAGTGGTTTTTGGTTGCTATTTAAACTAAGATAGATTATAAGATTCTTTTGTAAAATGGTAAATAAATAAAAAAAAAAGGATTGTTCTCAGAGTAATCAGATAGTGAAACATCGACCTCACCAGTTTAAAAAATATTTTGTTTGCCTTACGTCTAGGTAATAAAAAACAATATTCAGAAATAAATATAATTTAATAAAGAGAATTTTCGGCTTTTCATTATATGGAGAAATAAAATGCCTAGGCTCTCAGTTAATGCCCACTTGGCAATAGGTTTTATAGGCTCTATAACATGTTAGAAATACATTTAAACTTAACTAGCGAAATCTGGGTATATACACCTCTGCAACGTCCTTAGTTGAATAGGTACTTAAAAGACCTGATGTTGTCTGAATTGAAGTAATTAGTAGGTACCTACCATGAGTACCCATTCGTCTACGTACCTTTTGAAAGTTTGCGGAGATTGTTTCCTTTTTCTTTAGAAAAGAAGCGTCTCATCTAGCTGATTAATTGCCTACTTGAGTTTTTGCTCCTTCCTCCGCCCTGTTGAGCTCAACTAATGCAGATAAACATAGGCTACTTATTTTCTCGAGGCAGCTATTTTTTCCTGGAAACCCCGAGCTTAGCCGAGATGGCTCGCTTATTTATTTTTATAAATACTTCAGCACTGCTTTGAGTCTATTATATTTAATATTCGCTGCGTCATATTACGGCACTGAAGCACGGGTCCAGTAAATTGGATCACTGACTATGTTGAATGGTTCACATTTAAATATTTGTCTACTTTTAGTACCTAGCATCATTCAAATTTCAAGTCACAAGTGAACTGTCTGAAAGTGAACTGCCTTTCAATCATTCTAACCACATGAAGCTGATTACCAATGGTTTACGTCCGTGATATCTCACAACCTCACATTCAATTGAAAACCAGCGTCTGGCATTTTTGCTGATCTAGACCTATTTAGCGCAGCTGCAAGGCACATAACATTCTTGTATTTTTGCAATTTCTATTTAAAATTTAATATCGTGAGCCTTAAATATGTTTTCTTTCTCCCTTTACAAGGAGCCACTGTCTATCTGAAGACCACAACCTAGTGATTGCGTTACACGATATCCTTTATTTTATTTTTTTTAAGGGTAGAAAATCCTCATGGATGCCCCTCGCCCCGGGGAGGGCGGAGGGGTCTGTCAGACTCTTACTGACTAAAAACCACCCCGTGTTCCTTCTCACACCTGCGCCGGGGGTCACGGGAACGGAAGATACTTCCGCGACCCCCGACTGGTGCTGCCGACCCTTGGTTTAACTGGATGTTAGTTCTAGTCGTAACGATTGACAAATATCTACACACAACAGCCGAGACCAACAGCTTAACATGCTTTCCGAGGGACAGTGGGGTATTAAGTATTTTGTATGTGTAATGAATGGTCACCCTTCTGGAGACACCTTGACATGCGTAGCTTAACCTTTAGTCGACCCGTGTGGCTGTTATTATGTATACAAACCCCATGTAGGACTTTTCTTTAACAAATTTTGTTAATTTTCACAGATGGCTGGCAGTAATTACATGCCGGGGCAAGTTTTGTAAGCTTGTTTCATTAACGGCTAAGAGAATTATGTTTACATTACGCGGACGAGTTTCGAAGTCCTGTCGTGTATGACGATGCTACAACAGTGTATATACTGCCCTAGTTGGGAAATTAACTCCGTCTTTTGAGCTTAGATGATGCATCTTCATCTAAATTGTTCTAGTCCTTACTTCAAGCTAAGTTTTAATTTAAATGCATGTTTCTTTTTCTTTTTTCTTTATCATTGTTTAGCTCGATGATGATTTTTTGGAAAGGGTATCCGTCTTTCGTTATGTTTACCTTTTTATTGGTTTATTTTTAATTTTTGATGTCTATTAGTGATTTTTGAGGTAACTTACAAAACGACTATAGACCAATTTTCCAAAAACAAGTAATGTAAGCTACTTAATTTGTGAAAAATATTCATCAAAGATTAGTGCAAAACAATAAATTGGTAAATTCCGTGCAGACGAAGTCACGGGTAAAAGCTAGTCAAGAAATAAAAGTAGACACTTCTAAAGACTGTGCAGTGCAGCCAAGGCAATATTGACCGTTTGGATTTCACGATAACTCAACCATTACTAGGTCAAAGAGATGGAGGAGTTGCATCATCGATGACGTACCTACACTCGTCTAGTTTCTAGAATAGAATAGGGTTTCTAGGTTGGTTAAGGTTTATCGGGCAGGTATCCACAACTCCACGTCCAAGCGCGTATTTTGCTTACGGGTGGGAATAAACACTATTCCATCCATCCTAATTCCTTGAGAAAAGCCAGCAGCGGTTTAATGTAACCGCCGATCTCTCGGAGAGTACCTGGGTTACCGAAGTACTTTGCCCTGTATGCGGCACCCACTGGGCAGTTGAGAAGCTCGTGTAGTGCCGTCTTGTCCTCCTCAATACAAGCTCTGCACAGTGCCACACTCCTAAGCTGCTCCGCAGCTGCTGTTTAGTCAGTTGGAGAGCCTGTCTCGTGAAGCGGCCGTAAATTGAGTGAAGTGCTTCCCTGGCCTTCCTGCACGAATAATTTGTTAAGGCGTAACTAGCATATTAGACATACGTTGTCCTTGTCGGTCGCAGGGCCACCTATACCGGGTCCAATTGTGAATTACAGCTGTTCTTGGCCCTACTCAAACATAAGTACAAATAATTCAATTTTATATAACACACAAACAATTTCATTAGTAAAACCGGTCGAGCAGTTTAGGAGCTAGACCGTGACATACCTACACAGGTACACAAGAATTGTATTTAAAAAAATAATAAAGCTGAAGAGTTTGTTTGTTTAAATGCACTTATCAACATGGAACAATCAATCGTATTTAATAAAAAGTGTGTGCATAAGTACACGCGTTAGAAGTTATGCTTCTTTAGGGTAACAAGTTCAAAATCTTTCTGTTTTTTTTTTATCTTTTGCACTGTCTTACGATAATAGAGGAAAAACGACACTAATATTGAAAAAAAAACTAAAATGTTGACAATAGCTAACTTCAGGGTGTCGGTTTTTTGTGACGGAGTGCGCTCGCATCGTGAAAATGAACTCTCATAATTTTTCCTTAACACACCGAAAGAAGTTTAGTTATTTTTCCAAGCGGGTGAAACCACGGAACTTAGCTTATCTATTATAGGTACTACGTATTACTATTTAGTTTCTAAAGTAGTGTATTTTGTTATTTCAATATAATATCTGTATGTTTTACAACATCTTTTATATCTGCTGCCATAAAGTATAGGATAGATCAAGTGTGTACTAAAATTTTAATATACGTCTTGAGTCAACGAACAGACGGTGTTGGTAGAAGATACCTACAACTATTTTGTAGGATATGTTATTTAACTAAGAATATTCAGATGACGATTCATGGTCTTTTGAGCATGTTGTCTTCTGCTTCTTCTTCTGTTTCCCGTTGTCTCAATAGTCGACAATAGTCACCTGCCTTTTTTATATTTTATTATTTTTCAAATATCCCATCCAATGTTAATTTGGTCACTATTTCTACACAGCAAAATTATAATTAGTAAAATTATATTTGATTGATTGATTTATTTACATAAAAAGTCTTAAAACTAAGTTTTACGTCCTCAATTGTAAAAATTAAAACAACAGGTTTATTAAAAAATACACCCAACTTTAAAAAAAAAAACACTTACAGTTGTAAAATAACTCTAATTTCGGAAGCCTCCATCACTTCATTCATTTATTGGAGACCGACTTCCGAAACAGGAATATTTTACACCTGATAGTGTTAATTTATGAAGTCGGTTGTGTCTTTTTGTAAACAAGTTTTTATTTTGCAATGTTTAGTTTCTTTGTATGTATTTCGATGATTGAGTATTTTCCATTTGTTTTGATATCACAATGAAATTGGACCACACGGAAAGTATTATTATACACTCTCAAACAAAAAAAGATTATTTCAAATCGGTCCATAAACGACGGAGTTATGAGGTGACACACGTCATAAAAAATATTTAAAAAAAACAACAGCCGAATTGTGAACCCCCTCCTTTTTTTGTAAATCGGTTGAAAGTAGCAGTCGGTAGCAATGAATATATTGAGTATAGATTATTGAGTAAGTTGACAATATTCAATTTCTGATTTAGGAAATCAGTGTGATCCACATGAACCTTAGTCATGTAAAGTGCCGCAAGTAAAACAAACATTCCACTTTGCCGCTAGCCCCAACGGCTCGCCCATTGCTGTGAGCTCATCCAGTCGAGTCGAGCAGTTTGTACTAAATTGAGTCGTCGTCCAATGGGGTGTAATTAAACGAGGGAGCTTTCATGTCACACACGACCGCGGCCGCTGCAGTGACCTTGAACTGCATTCCTGTTGCCATGCCTCACAGCACCTGTTTACACTTTTAAAAACCCACTTTAAACAACAAGCCTTTGTGTTTGTGCTAAGTAAACATACACTCGCCTGCAAAACTATACTCTATTTACAATAGCATTAGACAAAAGTTAAGGGTTATTTTTAATGCACACTTTGTGATTAAAGTACAATATAGTAGATTATTAACCAAGGGGATAAAGCAGTGTCTTCTGTCACGGGTGACGATTTAAATCGCGTGCGAAGCGAGGGATTTAAGACGAGTCCTGAGTGAACCTAGGTATTTAAGTTCACCCAAGAGTAGGACAGCTTTATCACCGAGGAAAATACTCTACTTTTCGTACCATTTACGAAAAAATTAACACAATAATAATATGAGATAAGCATTTTCTGTTGGAAAAGCAAAGGCATCAAGCTCATACGGCCTCGTCGGTTTTCGTAATTTTATTAATCTTAACTGCTTAATAAATGCGTATTCCTTTTTCAAAAAGATGTATAATGCTTTAAATACGAACTCAATGGTGTAAACACAGATGTAGATCAGTATAAATTTCGGTAAGTATTCCAAATTTAAATCACGTTCTCCCCCTAGAGGATGAATGAAATTCAGTACAATTTTCATTCCCTGTTTTTAAAAGATTAATAATAACTATTGTTATGTTCGCTTTTTGTGGCATAGAATGTCACTTTTTTGAGCAAGTGGTACGAAAAACTCAATTAACAATTTATAAGTATGTTTTACATGTTATTTAATTTTTAATAACTGGTATTGATTTGGCGTACCTACTTATTGAACATTTGGTTTCGGAGCCGATGTCATATTAGAATTAATTCCAATTTTAAAAAATGTGATAATTAGTTTTGCAGGCCAGTGTACCTAGTTCAAATAAAGACAACCAATTTATCATTGGTTTGTTTGTTCAACACGTGTCGCTGGAAATTGTTGTAGTCTTGAGAGAATGTTTCCGTTTGTGACTGCAGTAAGTTGGAGGAAATAAAGCGCAAGCTGCTACATATTCACTGAAAGGGATATGCCTATTTGCTGAGGAACCTTTGGCCAAGTGATGCACATGGAAAATACAAATTATACGCATTAGGATTGACATCACAGATCAAGGAATAATAGCTGTTTTTCACATAAAACTTGGTGGGACTTTTTTATTAAGATTTGCAATCCTTATATACTGACTACCGAACCGAAATATTAGAATGTAATAAACAATTGAGTGTCATACGAAAATCTGCTTTTGATAACGTTGTAGTCATCACAAATTGGTAATAGCAATATTTAAGTTAAGTACCTACTATACTCCATCCGAGAAGTCTTTTTACATAAACGCTTATTAATTAAATACAACTACTGTTTAAACAAATTGTTTAATTGATCATGTAATCGTTTTTGTTGCATCTAAATTTGTTTTCAGCTGCATTTTATTTTTAAACTGTGTTATTAACTAAAAATACATGTCAAAATTGTTACCTTTTGTTCACTACCTAACCGGATAGAGTATAAATTAGTATATTTTTAGTATTTATTACTTCATGGGAAAAAACATGGCCAGAAATGGGCATTGCCCTTTCTAGCCAGCTGGTCTAAGCAGTAGGTAAAAGTTATACCGTGAACACTTGAGTGAAGTAGACTGTCAATGCCTAGCATTAGGTACTATTGATTGAATGACAGTTCAATTTCGTCGTCTTCACTTCACCTGTAATTTCACAGATGAATCACAGGTGATTTTCAAAAATAAATAGGTACCTGCTGGTTCCTACCATGTATTGCTTTGTTTTATATTTTGTTTCTATTTTGTTTTACAGAATATCACTGTTGTAGTAAATAAAAAACAAGTACACTGTGCACCACATAAGTAAAAGCAGATCTCACGTTTCACAGGATTTGCGTACAGTGGAGAGGTCAGTTTATACTGGAAATGTATAGCTTGATATGTAGCTGTGTGCACCCACATCTGAGGCAACCTACCAGGTTTTGATAATTATAATGACAATTATAATATGTATTAGTTTCTATTCTTCTTTCAAATTAAATGAACTTAGGATGAGACTACCAGTCTGTATTAGAAATCTTTCAAATGCTGGTCACGTTTTGTCACTGAAAATATAAAATGATATGTTTAGAATCACGCGTTACTTATTGCGGTGTACATAAATACATTAAATAAGAGTATTTTTTTTGTATTTTTTAAGAAAGTTCCATTAATGAGTAGGTACGTCTGTTACAAAACACAGTTGAAACCTCTAAGACACACAATTTGCTCATATAATACCTCATTTAAAACCTGTCCAGGACAAAAGCAACTACGTAACTAATTGCCCAACCTAAATAGCCCGCGTTACGTGACTGGAGGGACTTAAATTCTAAATACAATAAGTAGTTACAGTTCCACTGTTGCGCACGGATAGAAGAAAATCTTCAGCCGTTCGTTGCCAACGTAATCACATATACACCCGTATATGTAGTCCGTATATACTACCAGTGTACGAGTTCAAGGGCAATGCAGTATAGACATGCGACACTGGTAAAAAATCACTCATCTACATGATCTACATAGATAAATCTATGGCTGTCAAAGTCTAGCATTTGATATTATTGAGAAAGCACTCATGTAGGTTAATACCTAAGTCTTTCAAAGTCTTGCATTTGATTATTTCAAAAAGATTACAGTCATTGTATTTTTATTTCACAGCTCCAAAGATCCGTTGTACGTGTAAATGGCTTGATTTCAGAATAAAAGAGTAATATTCTTTCAACGTAAATGCTAACCGATTCGTAAGCTAATTTTATTTATTCAGTTGTTTTATATGATTGGTTTGGAGTGTTGTAACAAGAATACAAAGATTTGCCAAGTAATTTTCAAATCACAAGGCAAAATATTAGTTATGAAAATTTCTTTGTGGACTCATTTAATATTTACTAGAATAGAGGCCCATTGTGGCCCATGAAAGAGCAAAAAGTTTTATTCAAATTTACCTAGGCACAAAAAATAGCTAGTTTCAAATTTGCTATGTTATTCTGTGAAAGTAACTCTATGAAAATGTAAGTAAAGTGAAGGCGAAGTGAGCTGTCATATCTTACTTTTATGGAATACACCGGCTAGGTAGAAAATAGAAGTCTGACGGGCCTTCAATATTGACGCTAATAATTTTCACTCAAAGAAATCGTTCGTTTTTTTATTCGAAAGTAAGTATTTTATGTTCGAAAACTTGTTTGCCTGACCAAAGAATCTTAAAAAAAACTCAAAGACTCTATAGTCGGTTTGATGGTGGTGGACTACAGAGCGCGCTTCAACTTTTTTTCTTATGGATATTCCATTGGCTGCAATTCATTGAATTCCAAGAAAAACGTTACCTTACTTAGACTTATTTACCAAAGTAATCAAGCCTTATTTATGTGACAAAGCTATGTGTTCTGCTGGGAGATATTGACACAACTAGGGCATGCCCTACGAACCCCATGAAGAATAGGGCAGCCGACAGTTTCCTACGGGTTATAAATTTAAGTAGATTGTGCGTCTAACCCAGTCGGGTGCGGCAATGCGGTCAAGGGAACAGACAGAGTATTTCAAGCGGAAATGTTACAGAAATTAGGTACAAAATCCAGATAGGTAAGGGTTGGAGAATCTGGAAGGAAATCAATTAGTTATTACGTAATTTTATAACAAAATTAGTTTATTCAAATCCTTTGGCAAACAAGATATTCAATACCATTTTGATTGAAATTTGTGAATGAGGAAGCAATAACAATTTAAGTAACAGGCGTTGAAATTTTATAATACAATGTCCCAATTTATTTTGGGTATTAATTAATTAAACCCCGAGAGGACACCGGTGTCCGCGCTGTCATTGTCTTTCTATAATTGTAAAAACAAAAGAAGGAAGGCGGTTAAATATGAAGGTAGCTCATTTCACATATTAACACATAGGCTACTTTTTATAGATGTGTTACATAAATAAAACTCCTCCGTGCTTCGATAAGCATGTTAATCTGTTGTTCTTGGCAGTCATTTGTAGATATATGACTATCGTTACGAGCAATAGGTAAGTAAAGCGAAAGACTGTACAACCAGTCTTACCAAGAGATACCAAGTGTTATCCAGTCTCTGGGTTATGAAGATAAATGATAAATGATGATGATAAATGATAAATGATATTTATTTCTGTAAATAGGTTTTCACAAACATTTTTACACGTCTTTTTTTAACTAGTAGATAAGATTGGTGTTTCACTACCTGACTACTCTGAGAAGAAACACCGAAAGAAACTCAGAGGTCATAGTCTCTTTTAAAGTCCAGACATTATCTTGGTCAAATCATGTCATGAAGGTCAGTAGTAGTTAGGAAAAGGCTAGGCAAATGTTCTAGTTGACTTTTTAACCTCAGGCAACACCGTAGGGCGTAGCTAATGTAAGATAATCAACATCGCAGCGTTGTTTATTAAGCGTGCGGTATTCAGTGTGTGTTTACGTAACTCGTTTACGACCATTTTATTCCGTTGCAGTGCATCGTTTCGATTTATTTGCTGAATGTGTTGGCTGTACACACGTGCAGACGGAACGTGCTGCGTTTTAGAATGATTTGCGGATACCTACTTACTGTTTGTGTAATAATAGCTGCTTTATTTGTCTACGGAGGTCGTGGGTTTGATTCCCACCCAGGACAAATGTTTGTGTGATGAGCACGATCATTTGTTCTGTGTCTGGGTGTAATTTATCTATAATATGTATGTATTTAGAAATATATAAGTATGCTTATCAGCTGTTTAGTACCCATAACACAAGCTCTCAAGCTTAACTTGGGGCTAAATGGCGTTGTGTGAAAAAGTAGTGGTTGATTTTTTACTGAGTGCTGAGCATCAGGGCCTAATTTCGGTTTCCGTGTTGTACTAATGTTGTTGGATTTTTCTATCTGGAGCTTCTCAGTAGCAGCCCGGAGTATGGATTTGCGCCAGACTGATAAGGCTATGGGTTCGCCCTTAATTACATAGGAACTTTCACATAACTGGCGAAATGTGGGTGTACTACCAGGTACACCTCTGCCTAACCATTCGGGGATTACAAGCGTGATGTTATGAATGTATGTATGTTTTTAATGTTGTGGTCACAAGCGCTACTGCTAGCTGCTAGCTCAGCAGTAGCGCTGTTCCCGCGTTCCCGTGTTGAACAAAATAATGTTATTAGGTTTTTCTATCTGGACTTTCTCAGTGCCGTGTAGCTCTTCCGAGCTTCTAGATGTGTGCCAGATTATTTGCAATGGGTTCGCCCCCTATTACATGGGACTTTAACATAACTGGTGCGATGTGGTGTACGCCTGCCTAATCCTACTGATAATAGGTTTGACATTATATGAGCTTTGGCTGGTTTCCATCAGTTGGCTATCAATTTATAATAAACTTTATTTGGGCGGTTGGTGTTCATTATCTTCACTTTATTTGGCTGAAGCCATGAGCAGCCGCTATTGCATCCACTATTGAGACTTCTACTCGCTCTTAGATAATACCAGCCCATAACTATCACACCATAGGGCAAAGGCCTCATCTTCTCAAACACAGAAGGCACGAGTATTGATCACCAAGCTTGCTCAATGACAATTGTCGATTTCAGACGTATATATTAACCGTACGGTCTCCTCGTGATATTTTCCTTCATTTATTTGTGACGTCTAAGATTAACTTAGAAAGTAGGTAAATAACAATTGAATAAGTCACATTTAGTCTAGTGTAGTACTTGCCCCTATTTGAACACACTACCTCACGTATGAGAGGCTGCAGTGGTTTAACCACTGGGCCATCACGACATCTATAAATTCGTCATTGTTATAATATGAATAATTTTGACTTTATTCTCTTGTTATATAAGATCGCAAGATTAACTTCTTTTAATCTTGTAAAACAAGAAAAAAGTTAAGAGATATGGAAAGTTTTAATTCTACGTACAATGTAGATTGGTTGTTCGAGATTCATGGCCACCCAGTGGAAACTGACCTACTTTCTAACTTTTTAAAAAGTTTAACAACCAATTTGCAGGGTAAACGACTGTATCGATTTTGCATCTCAGAGTGATATTGGATTCTCGCATTTTTGTTTACTTATAGAAAGAAAATTTTGCTCGTGAATTTTCTTGCACACCAAAGACATTTAATACTTAGGTACTATTGTGATAACACGAACAAAATTTTCATCTGATACTTACGTGTCCTGGTAACAAGTCTATGAGTTTAATTTGGTACGCTGCCACTTCGATATTGCTATATTATTTTTGATAGCGTTATTGCGACATGGGATCACCTTTTCTAAAGTTTAAGGTACATAATGAATAATAAATATAATAAACTACACACTACTACCTTATTTTTGACCTGTTTGGTTCGTGCCATAGTAAAAGTTGTTCATAATTATGAGTACAAAAACCCCTTTTCGGCATAAATAAGGTAACACGTACAGTCAGTACCTGCGTTACCTGAGCAATCTTAGATAAAAATTAAGGAGAACATGGGTCAGGCCAAGTAGCTCACTGACTGTACGTACATTACGTACAAGCAGGTATACAGGTACGTATTCCCGGCAGTGTACCAGTACCAGTACTTATTCCAAAAATAAGGTTGCAAATAATGCACACGGCTAAACATCAACCTATACATTTCCAGTATTAGCTGATCTCGCATTGTATATGATTTCCGTAAGATTAGAGGTCAGCATAAATTGTAAATGTATAGCTTGATGTGTGGCCATGTTTACCTATAACTATTTTTTTCTATGTTGTCTTGCCTACATCATATAGGCAAAATAAGAGTTAAGTGATAAGAGTCATCAACAAAATTGTTGATTTTTATCACCTTTTTATTACGCTCGTTACATCGTTACGATGCAAATTTAATTAAAGCGAAATACCTACATGAACCTTAACCATATTTTTTATTACCTATCAGAATCAGTAACTCACCTATAGTGTTGTACAGACGCCAGCAGGTAAAGTTGGGTAACTTTACGTGCTGGCGTCTGTACAACACTATGGGTGAGTTACTGTGTCAAATTTCTTTGATCGTTTTCAACTTTATGACAAACAGAATAAGGTTCATATTCAATTGGGAAAATTTGACCCATTAGGGTAACTAGATGTGCTGGCGTCTGTACCTACACTGATTTTTTGATATTCATACAACAAGCGGTCATGATATTTTGCATTTCAAGATTACCGTAGCTAATAATATCCCTTCGTCCATGTTGATAACCAGAGTCTGATAACCAGTTACCAAAGAAGAATTATTTTTCTTCTTTGGGCAATCGGTTATCAGACTGGATTTTTTTTTTCCTTTTTGGGTATTGATTGATAACTCGTTAGTTTGAAAACTGCTTGGAAGTTATGTGTTCTGGCCTTCCACTTGGAAGTTATGTCAGTTATGTCACTTCCTTCTGCTTGGAAGTTATGACGACGGAGCCCCGCTACGCGGGGCTCCTATTTCTGTCTGCAGGGTTTAAAGGAACCTAACTAACCTAACGTCGGGATGCCCCAAGTCCTGTGTTTTAGACGTTCATTTGTTTTACACGATCAGGGCATCCCGACGTTAGGTTAGTTAGGTTCCTTTAAACCCTGCAGACAGAAATAGGAGCCCCGCGTAGCGGGGCTCCGTCGTCATAACTTCCAAGCAGTTTTCAAACTAACGAGTTATCAATCAATACCCAAAAAGGAAAAAAAAAAATCCAGTCTGATAACCGATTGCCCAAAGAAGAAAAATAATTCTTCTTTGGTAACTGGTTATCAGACTCTGGTTATCAACATGGACGAAGTGAATAATATTACTATGTTGGTAATATAACATCAACATTCAACATAACATCAAACCTGTAGTTCCCTGAAGGTCAGGTACAGATGTACCTACCCTAACTATCCCATGTTATTGGGAGCAAGTCTATTGCCACCAATGGGGCACTGTTTTTATTTTTGATAAGCTCGCGTCTGACCACTGACCAATATTTCACCTGATGATGTGGTCGACGATAAAGCACGCTTGCCTAGAAGTAACTAATTCACTCTTGACTTAGATACCTCTATGTTGTAGCTATCAGGAAACACCGACTCCGGCAGGGTATTCCACTCCTTAGCTGTACGCACAATGAATGTGTTTCCAAAACATTTAGTACTCGTATCTGTTATGGTTTGTCCAGCATTTATTATACTTTGTGGTCGGTTTTGTAATGTCAACATATTTATGGTCTATGAATGTTTATTATCTATGTTCCTCTTCCGCCGCTACAGCTTCCACGACGACATGCAAATCTGTAGAGTAATTCCTATATTTAATTATAACCCTACAAAGTGTTCAGTGTATTGAGTCTCGTGTTTCTCCGGCTACCACGCCGTCACTTTACACACTTACCCCAACAGTATCCACCATGCGCCCGTGGCGCAGCGCAGCTGATCCAGATTTCAAGCTGCTACAAAACAATTCTAGATGGAACAACCCAGCCACTACACCAAACTTGAGAATCGAACCCAGAACCACAAACTCAGTGCTTGTGACAACCAAACTAATGAAGCAGTCACTGTATAACTACATAGTAACACTTTATTTACCATAACACAGTTACTACAATATGTATTTGGTACAAACAATCTCCAATGTCGTTCAGCTTTTAGACATGGGATCAATGCCAACACAGTGCCGTTCATGTACCTAAAGCTAATTCTACGACATTTGTGTTAGTCCTGTGGAGTCAATATCCTTGGAGTTGGCACAAGGGCGTAGCGGCGCCCGGACGGCGGCGGCGTCGGCCCGCCCACAGCCCATTGCCATATTACGTTATGATTCTCTGAGACCATCAAGAATACTCATTTCTCATGTAAATTAAAATTAACTTTCGCTCTTTAGTACAGTAAGCCGCACGTCGTCGGTTGTTATACTTCTACTGGAGCTGGCTTAGCGAAAGTAGAGGAAAGATTAATTGACGTGGTCCGGTATAAATTTATAGAAATTGCTTCATTATTTTGTTCTTTAAATCAAATTAACAGCACTTTGATATTGCGTATTTTGATTTCTTGTAATTTTACTGCTTCGTATGTGTTGATAATGTTAAGTACACTAAATTTTGTTAAATGTGAAGAGAAGTTTAGTTTACTAATAACTTAATAACTTTCTGATTAACCTACCTTCTTTTAAAGATTGTTTACGATAAGCTTCCTCCAACTGAAAAGTCGGTGGCCAAAAAGGAATCAAATAAAGCAACTAAAGCCATAGACTTCCAAAACTATAATATTTGCAACTTTCAGAGTTTTGTCAAAGTCGGTTTTATCTTTTGTTATAAGTTTTATTTACTTTTTTTCTGTTGGGGTAAGGTTCTCGTAATAACCTGAAAATGTCGGTTAATCACATAGTTAGTGAGTAAGTTAAACTTTTCTTCTATTATTTTAGAAGAAAAGTTTATTTTATTTTCAAATCAAACCAAACAAATCATAAATGTAAAAAATGTGCGTGTGCTATGTCAATCATGTGTAAAATACTACAGCTATCGGCGTGGCGTTACGAATTGTGAGATTACAAAGTAATGGAATTATGAACAGTTCCTGAAGTACAGCCGTTAAAGTGATGGTCATAGTGTATTGACAGTGGTTGTGATACCTTGTGCGTCAATGTTGGTTAGGTGATAGTGTTGCCAGTATGACGTCGTTGAAGCATGGGGTAAATTTGAGCCGGCGTGCGTGCAGGCGACCCCTCGTGTGGGCCGCGGTGGCTGCCCTGCTGTCCTGCGCACACTGCAATCCAGTTGAAGTGAGTTGTTTTTTTTTATTTATATTATATACCTACTGGGTGGAAAGGACATAGACGAATAACCATGAGTTCAGTACTTACATAATTCTAGACCCCTTGCGTTGAAATTTTTCGTCGGTTCCTTCTTTTTTTACTCCTTTTTCACCCTGCTTACGTTTCACAATACGAAAGTGACTACAAGCTACAACACACATTTTCTTAATTTTCATGTTCGAGCTTGAAACACTCAAGACGCATTTATGAATGTTTATTTCATGAATAAGTTGTTGAGTTAAGTAGGTGTTAAATCTCAGTAAAATCAGTAGTCGAATAATGTTTTGCTCTTTAAATGCTTTTGGAATTGATCATCTTCCTGCCCTTGTCCAATATTATTTGAGGACAGCGCAACACGTCTCTTTCTTCCATTCTCTTCGGTCATTCGTCATACTATCATTTACTCCTTTCTCCTTCATATCATTCATTGAAATGTACAACAACTTAGGTTAGTTTACCTGTTGTACATGTATATTTAAATAAATAAATAAATCTTTAATCTTCTTCTTATCGTGTGGTTATTAACTAACCTGGTGTCAGAGTTTCAATGCCGCCCATGGGCCTCTGACTTGGCATCACATGCCGTCGAGAAATATCTCTCAAGCAAGCCGGTTTCCTCACGATGTTTTCCTTCACCGTTTTTGAAGCAAGTGATAATTATACAATACGCACATGAATCCGAAAAGTCAGAGGTGCGTGCCTAGGGTTCGAACTCGAGACCTATGATTTGGCAATCCGCCGGTCACACCACTAGGCTATCACTGCTATCAAATCTTTAATAATATCTATACTTCTATACTAATATTATAAAGAGGTAAAATTTTTAAGTTTGTAAGTTTGTATGTAGGGAGTAATCTTCGGAACTAATGATCCGATTTAAAAAAAATATTGTACTGGTGGAAAGCTACACTATTCCCGGTGGACATAGGCTACTTTTTATCCCCGTATTCCCACGGGAACGGAAACTACGCGGGTAAAACTGCGTGACGTCTGCTAGTAAATAAATAAAATATCATTCCTCACACAATCCATCCATCTTTTCTTTGTTCTTCCTTGTACTCTCCATTCATTAACACTTAAATTCGTCACTCTCTTAGTCATATTTGCTCCATCCCACCTCATCACATGTCCATACCAAGTCAAACGACTCCCTTTCATCTTTTATTTTACTTTCAACTTAAATACCTTTGAAGCTAGGGTACCTTAATAACGTATTGACGTGAACTACACGTACCTAACACGTTATTTAGGTGCCTACGTCAGAATCCTACGCTAGAGAGTTTGAGACCTATCCAATAATAGATTCTTGGATAGATTTAAAATATTTAAAAGATGCTGGTACGTTTCGGACCGTGAGGTAACCGATGTTGGGTCAGAATACATTAAAATCAGACAGGATAAATAAGCGTCATAATTTCGACGTTCGAGGCCTGAAACCCATTTCAAAGTTAAATTCGTGAAGTTGACAGTTCGATACTCAGCTTCTAAAACAGAGACTAATAAGGCTTAGTAAAATCAGCCTTGAATGTGCGCACTGGTAGGGCACACTTCGCGGGAGTTTACTTCTTCTAAAAGTGGTTCTAATTACTACGAGTTTCGGTTTACAATACAATGAGCGGATTTAACAGACTAACTTTTTAATTTGCATGACCGCTCTTGTTTTGGGAAAGTGTGATAAGGATTGAGCTAGTTAGCAATATATGAGATATGTGTAATTTTATCAATTTCCTTATAAAGCCTATAGAATAAATGGTATATAATATAAAAAAATATGTTTCAATAATGATGAGCTTGAGTGTGACCAACGAGACACATTACGAGAATACTTTTGTATTGTTACCGATCTTTATTTGACTTCGCTACATCGTGCATCGGAGCAGACAAATATTCTTTTTTCAACAAATACCATTATTTACCACGTGTTCTACAAATAAAAACATGATTTATTTAAATATTTGAGTCACATTCTTAATACGAGTAAGAGGTTGTTTAGAGGCTTCGAGTAGTTGCCTTTTCTTCAAAATGAGATAAAACGGCCCCCCGAAAAAATCTTCTCTCACAAATATTTATTACAATTCATTGTTGATAGGTAATTTTTACTCATTTTTTGAAACATGAGCATTTTTCATTGCACTCTCGGGCTCCATGGCGCTTTTCGAGTGAAATGGCAATATTTGCATACTTCAATCAAAAGGTACTGTAGTTGCTTTTATGTAGTTAGTTAATTCTTGTTTTTATCGAAATTTTGCGAGTCGACATAGTACCAAGTCCTATTATCATAAGAAGTAACAGTTTAGTTCTATTACAAAATTAAAAAGAATAAGATAAGTACATTGAAAATAACTCGTGATTTCTTTACTAGCGTTATTACTTTAGAAACAGCTCTGTAAAAAAGTTAGGTAGGTAACTGTTCATTAACTAAGAGCTCTGTAATATCATTTTATCCCACTCTTACCCAATCATATTAAGAAATTAATTGAAGTAATGGCGCAGGATGCGATGTCTAAATCAATCTACGAAGATGTCACCTATTTACAGCTGACATTTAACGCAAGGACGATTAAATATCTGTGGAAGGTCATCTGCTTGCTCTTAGGGGAAGATTCATAGATCGCGCTTTGACTTAACTTTGCTAAGTCAAGTCAAAGTCAAATCGTTTATTTCAAAATAAATAATTAGACCATTTAAACGGGACTTTTACGGGAAAAGCTAGCAATAATATAAAGATATAGATGAGTCGATAAATGAGCAAGAAACTTTATGCTTACTCTTTTACAAAAGTTTTTACTATATTTTGTGTTTTTATGTGTTTGTATGGTTCATGTTCAACCACATTTTAAATATTAAATTAAAAAGTTCAGTTTCTTACAAATATTAAGATAACCCTATTCACATGATACATGACGCACGCTCAGTATAGTAACTGGGCATGGTGTTTTGGGTTCTATTCCCGAGTCGGGCAAACTGTTGTAGGGTTTTTCCATCTCAGCCCAGAAACAATACGGTACTGGATTTTTGCCCGATTGGTGATAATAGGATCGTCCCCTATTTTTTTGGACTTAAACGTAACATACGAAGTGTGAGTGTACATACATAGGTACATTTTTATAATGTCATGTTTTTGCTAGTATGAACAGCTAATTTAACAAAGTGAAGTCAAAGTACGATTTATGAACCTTGCCCTTAGGTCGACAATGGCAATAACTTTAGTTTAAAAGGTCATTCCCTCACAATATGACTGAATTAGTATTTTTAAAGTAAATAGTTATATTCATTTTACTCACTTAGCATCCACTAATTTCTAAATTAAATGACTAAGTAATTAAATAATTATGAAAATAACTCAGAGAGTCAAAATCTTTTAAATATGTAAGTGTCTGTTACTAACAAAACATATACTTAAGTAGTGTGAAATTACTAACATCAAATGGATCAAGGTCTGAAATAAAGTTTTTTTTATAGAGCGGCTTGTATATTTACATGATAATAGCCGCACCAGTTGATTAAGCTACGCTGGCTAAGGTTGCTCTGTGGATGATAGGTGACCATTCATGACATACCACAAACTGGTATGGCATTTGTAGATCCTTGACAGTCGTTAAGAGTAAGTCAGAACCCCGAAAGTTAAGTGTACCGGTCACTGGGTTATGGAGTCCAGATAGGCAGACATTACATGTAAAATACCTACTATGTAGTAATATGTATAAAATTAACTCCTTGGTCAATATTGAACGCCCTATTTATAGAAGAAACAAGGTTGTCAGGATTTATTGTGCCATTGTTTTTTTTTTATACAACGACGGTGGCAAACAAGCTTACGGCCCGCCTGATGGTAAGCGTTTACCGTAGCCTATGGACACTTGCAACACCAGGGGCGCCACACGCGCGTTGCCGACCCTTTAAAAACCTATTTACCTACTACCTATTTATTTACCTTTTGAAAAATCCCATACTGTAGCCTTCTGAGAAAACCTCGGCAAGGAGCTCATTCCACAATCCAAGTGTACGCGAGGAAATTCCTCTAAAACCGCACTGTACGGGGCCATTTCGGCTCCAGTGTGTGCGATGATAGAAAGCGGCTGTGGACATCATATCAAATTATTCCTCGGAACACAACCCATTATACAAGCGGCTTTTAAGCTTATTGTATCTATAGGTATGTTGATTTTTGTTAAATAAATTGTTCTCTCACGCTAGAAGATCTTCAACTAGTCAGTCTATGCCTACATGGCTAAACGCCCCAGGAAAAGTATTAATGCGAAACCATAATCGAACTAGTAAATAATATGATCCATTGGTTGAAGAAGTGCTCGTTTGAGCAGTGGTAGAGAAGTTGTCGTATCTAATCAACACTTAGCTTCTGCTGGGGAATCTTCTTTAGAACAGGATGAAGCTGATTCCAATGATGACGACTAGTACATCGATGCAGTCGATGGTCATAATGGTGCTTGTCTTCTGTAGAAGACCAGCGAGATTCCCAGAATGAGATGGTCCAGCCACATTATTACAGAGACTCTGCGTCGTTCTGAAAGAGTATGACGTCCGCCTACTCATCTAGCTGACTATTTAGGATAATAAATAAACCCAGGACAATGTAGTAATATAATATTAACTCCTTGGTCAATATTAATCGTCCTATATATAGAAGAAACAAGGTTGTCAGGATTGATTGTGTCATTGTATGTTATATTGTTATGTGTTGAATTTTCTTAAATAAAACCTATATTACGGGGATATTCTTTTACTACACACTGGTATTGCTGCTGCTTCAGGCTAAACTGGAAGCTGGCACCATAGTTTGGAAAGAGCTAGGTGATGATGATCCATAAGTAACACCTAATAAATAGGACGTGCTAGTAAAGTCCTAATTTACATTCAATAAAAGTATTTTTAGATCAAAATATTTTAATCTCTTGGCCTTTAAATAATACACACATCAAAAGTGTCTAGGGATCAACATATATTTTTGCAATAACTTTTCTCCTGATTGATATTAATTAAAATTTTCTTTAAGGATTCATCAAATAAAGTGTTTTCGTTTGTCACAGTAACGATAAACCAAGTCACCTTTGCATTAATAAAGAAATTTGCCATTTTCCTAATAAAGGGATTTTTGACATTTGAACCACTAACATTAAAGTTCGAAAAAAAGACTAAAATAACAGTTTTCTTTAAAATTTTATTGGGTAACTTAAACAATTAATAATCCGTGTTTCTACCGCGAACACTAACAACACAAGAACATCGGTTTGGCATACTCAAAATGAGTTCATCCTAATCACGCTGTGGAATGGCCGCCCATGTTCGTTGCAACAACAAAAAAAGGTCTTCTTGCGACTGGATACCCTCCATATTCGGCAGAGCTCTTCTCTGTAGCATATCCCATGCATGCTCAATCGGGTTCAAGTCTGGCGACTGAGCAGGCCAGGGCAGGACATTGATGTTAGCTGCGGCGAGAGTCTGTCTTACAACTCTTGCGGTGTGCGGTCGTGCATTATCATGCATTAACTGAAATAAGGGACCGATTTGCACTTGTAGAGGAACGATGACGTCTGATACAATCGTCTCAGCATAAATTTGAGCGTTGAGGTTGCCTCTGATCCAAATCAACTCAGTTCTTCCGCCGATCCAAATACCCGCCCATACCATGATGGTTCCACCACTATAAGGATGGACTTCCTGGCAGGATTTTAATCGCTGTTGGCGTCCAGGGGTTCTCCAGTGTCGTATACGTCTTGTATCCGGTCTCATACCAAAACGAGACTCATCAGAAAAGCACACGAAACCCAATTTCTGTGTTCAAGAGCCCATTGATATCGAATCCTACGATTGTGCATTGCTATAGGTGGTACCCGTAGCGGTCTTCGGGAATGAAGGTTCACTTCATGCAAGCGGTTTCTGACTGTTTGGTCGCTAATTAAGTTCCCTGAAGAGTGATGAAGCCTCACGGCTAACATCATGGCGGTTATTGTTGGAGCTCTTCGAGTTAACATTTGAATGTATCGATCTTGTCTCCGTGTGGTGCAGCGATACCGTCCTCCATGGCGCTCAGCCACGATACCAGTGCTTCGGTAACGTGTCCAAAGTCGACTGATAACACTCTGACTTGTATTCAGAGCTAAAGCCACAGTACGTTGCCGGGAACCAGCTTCTATCATTCCCACGGCTCTGAGCATTTCTTCCCTGCTTAAATGACGTCGCCGCTCCATAATAACGTTGGTTTTAATGAGTAGTAGGGAAACAGTAGCACTAATAATGTCTTCAATGCGTTGTATGTTTTTATAGGGAAAATATTGACAGCTGATTTTCATCTTTTACTCGAATTTGATTCACAGTTCCTGATTCAAATTATGAAATGCACCAAAAAGGATCCATATAAATTTATAAAATCATAAATTTATTACAAAGCCACATCTCAATCTCAAGAAATCCGCATAAAAATGCTTGATCCCTAGACACTTTTGATGTGTGTAGTTCCGGCTTTTGTGGCCTAATAAAGGTTTGTAAAGTTATAAATGCAAATACACTGCGGTGGAAATTTAACTGTCACGAACTTGATAATTAATTTAACGTACCTACATTGGGAGCATTTAAGTTTCTGCTGCATTCAAGTTTCAAATCTCTGCAGTAGACAAGAGGCACAGAGACCAGCACATCAAACTACCCCAATATGCTAAATTTCTTCGAAAGTTTTTCAACTTTATTACATAATTCAGTAATAAGGATAAGGCGTGATGTTATGTTAAGTAATGTATTTTAAACATGTTATTAAAACGAAAATGCAACAACTTTTTTTATTGGCAATAAACTCGGCATCTATTACGTGGAACTGTTACTTACGGATGTGTGTACCTACTTATTATATAATAGCTACACTTTTACCAAACCCTTCGTGGAATAAAAGCGTGATGTTATAATTCACACATAACACATATAAGACACCATTTATTAAAACAAAATACAAATCAAGGTTTTCATAAAATACGTACAATTAAGGAAACGAAACCAGTATTTATTTGACTCGAAACAGTAAGTTAATCGATTAAATTAACCTTACATTAAGCATATTTTAAATTACTTCAGAAAAAATAATACTATAATTAAAAATGTCGCCCGAACAGGGACTTGAACCCTGGACCCTTGGATTAAAAGTCCAATGCTCTACCGACTGAGCTATCCGGGCCGTACCAAGTTTGTTGAAACAGCCACGTATATGATTTATGTAAAACAAAGCTTGGAACAGACATGCGGGCCAAATTAAAAAAAAAATAGGACAACTGAATATACTGTCGGATATGGACTTGCTTATTTTATCAAATCCCTACGCTGCTTTCCCATTCATTTCTATTAATTTTTTCACAAATTCATGTTCAGGCAGAGAACAATGTAACATAGTTTGCTATAAGTAATATAATGTACAACGTGTTCAGCTGTTTCGTTGAACTTGACACGGCCCGGATAGCTCAGTCGGTAGAGCATTGGACTTTTAATCCAAGGGTCCAGGGTTCAAGTCCCTGTTCGGGCGGCTAACATTTTGGAACAATATTTAAAAGAATAAATATTATGAGTTCACTTCGAATTTCTTTCCAACACCAAAACTAGAAATATAAAAGTTGTTTATTATTTTTTTTTTAACAATTAAAATTACTGAGTTTTTATCCGATTGTGCGTTATTTAATGCGTTTGTAAGTTGAGTTTTTTTTAGTATGTTTGCTCTATGGAAAGAAAAAGAAAGAAAGAAAGAAAAAGAAAGAAAAATATTTATTTGACATCAGTCATCAAAACACACATACACACAATAATATATAAAACAATAGAAGATATACAATAGTAGGTACAATCATGTGCTGTGTGCCTCACGGCGGCGCCAAAAAGGCAAAAACGTTAATAACGTTTTTTATTTATTTCTTTCAATAACTTTCATCTTCATTCAGCTGAAGCGGAATTATATATATATAAGCACAATTTTTAGGTAAATTACCTACCTATATGTATAATTGATGGTCAAATTTAAACTATTTAAACGTTTACAGTAAATGTCCCTTACGTAACATAAACATTTTACCATATGAAAAATCACATATTTTTCTTGTTTCCGTATAGTTAGTGACTGATTTTGTTGATTCCGAAATTTTACCTGATTGGTGACAATAGGAAGGAACGTCCCCTATTATATGGGACTTAAAACTTATCATGCGAAGTTTGAGTACATACTCAGCTATATTTTTAGAAAGTTATGTTTTGTTTTGTTTTGTAAGGTAGACTGTAGCTGATCTCTTTAATTTACTTACAACATCTTATGTCTGTACCTACATTCATCTATACTAATAATATAAAGAGGAAAAGTTTGATTTTTTGTTTGTTTGCATTGAATAGGCTCCGAACCTACTGGACCGATTTTAAAATTCTTTTCACCGTTGGGAAGCTACACTGTCCCTGGGTGACATAGGCTACATTTTATCCCTGTATTCCCACGGGAACGGGAACAATGCGGGTGAAACCGCGTGGCATCTGCTAGTAGCAAATAAAGTTCTGATTCTCATTCTGATTCTGCTAGTATGAACTTCTAGCTTAACAAATTGAAGTCATAGTACCTACGATTTATGAATCTTGCCCGTAGGTCGACACTGGCAATAACTTTAGTTTAAAAGGTTATTTCCTCACTCAAAGTAAATAGGTATATTCATTTTACTCACTTAGCATCCACTAATTTGTAAGTAAAATAACTAAGAAAAAACATCTTTTACTTACAAAACATATAAGTAGAATGTTTTCTTTGTAACAAATGTTTTTATATGATTTTGACTCTGAGCTATTTTCATAATTATTTCATTGTTGACTGGCCTGTTGGTCTAGTAGTTCGTGACCCTGACTGCTAATCCGGAGGTCGTGGGTTCGATTCCCACCCAGGACAAATATTTGTATGTATGTGATGAGCACGATCATTTGTTCTGTGCCTGGGTGTAATTTATCTATAATAATATGTATGTATTTAGAAATATATAAGTATGTTTATCAGCTGTTTAGTACCCATAACACAAGCTTTTAAGCCTAACTTGGGACTAAATGGCGTTGTGTGAAAAGTTGTGTAATATTTATGTTTATAATTACTTAGAATCAGCTTCTCACAGATCATAATAACATTTTTGAACATATAAAAAATCACATATTCTTCTTGGTTTGTTACATGTAATGTAATAATAATAATTTAACTTAATTTATTTTAATACTATTTTTTAATTTAATTTATTATCTAATTATTTTTTTTGAACTATGGGTGTGTATGGCTTGAATTAAATGAATTTTGTTTTATATTTTGTTATTTTATTTCACCACTCAACAAATACTTAATTGCGTAAATACGGTAATAAAGGCGAATCACCATGACTCATACTTTTGTACGAATCACGCTCTGCGCCAAGTTATTGTTAGAACAGTTATTTCGGCTGTCCTTGTACGGCCCGGATAGCTCAGTCGGTAGAGCATTGGACTTTTAATCCAAGGGTCCAGGGTTCAAGTCCCTGTTCGGGCGACCATCGTTTTTGTAATACTAAATTGTTCTAAAAGCAGTTTTGTGTAAGAAATTCTGTTAACTGTATGATAATAAAACGAATGAAACGAGTTTTCAAATAAATCGAACTTTTTCGAGGTTGTATCTTAATTTAAGTTACTTGACTATAGACAGCTCTTTTTTGTTGGATTATAAAAAAAAACTTAACAATGAGGAGCTTGTGGCAAAATAATAACTACAGTTCGGGTCGATCGAAGGTTAAGCTACGCTTAATTAGGTCGTTAAGTGGATTGGTGGCCATTTATATACATGTCGTGGCGAACGATATTCAGAAATAAGATTTTTTAAAGATTATTTAATTAGTACAGAGTCTGTGGTAAACGCCGCGACGTCAGCTGTCATTTGCAAATGGCGCGAGCGATGTCACGTGGATGGAGTCGTGTTGGGAAGTGGAAGCTAGGCACTCTAGGCAGAGCTCAGTTGGATTTGAGACACCAACGAAGACGCTAGTCCAGTGCGAAACTGTCTGTTTACCTATCTGAGTTATGTTAAGTGATTACTTTTATTAAAGTGAGGTTATTACTGCAATGAAGATTATTATTCAACGTTATGTACCTGGTACCAAGAAATCCCTAATGTCGGCCCATGCCGCTCAGCCATCGCTGACGCCGACATACAAATAAAGACTCCTCCGTGCCTCTGAAAGCACGCTAAGCTGTTAGTCTCGGCCATGTTATTTGTAGATCTTTGACAGCTGCTATCACGAGTGCTCAAAGCTTGAAAGTCTGACAACCAGTTTAACCAAGGGGTGTCGTGTTTCCCAGAAACTGGGTTGTTGAGGTCAGACACGCAGTCGCTCCATGAAAAACACTGTTATTCAGCTGCATCCAAAGACATTCAATACCTATAGACCGGACATCACGAACAAAATTTTCGTCCGAAAAAGTGTGTCCTGCTGGATGCAAGTATGAGTTTTTTGTAGTACGCTCGGCTGCCGCTCCAATATTCATATATTATTCTAGATGGCGTTACTGAGACATGGGATCAAAGTTTTTCTATGACATTTCCTTGACATGCGGGCTCTATAGTATTTTAAATCTCTTTGGCTGCATCCAATTAAACTGGACGCCGACCCCAACTACTATTGTAATTTGATTTTATTATTAATTGCAATTCCTTGAAATATTTGTACGCTGGAAACAGCAGAATATTATGGACATCAAATTAATTATGTATAAAACCTGTGTAACAACAATATTCTCACAAATAAATCTATTATTATTATTATTTAACATAGCTGGGAAAAGGCTAGGCAGATGATAGTAAAAAAAACTTAACAGTACTGTAAATTGTTTTAAAAGGTAGTATGGATAAGGGATAAGGACCATAGTAGGTAAAGTAAGGGTGGACAAAAACGTAGCTAGGATCATGATTAAATAATTATTTTTTAGTTTTATATGTTTAGTTTAAGTAACTAAATGGTGTATAGTTTCTTATCCACCTTTAAAAGTTTTGTGCCTTTTGCTTTTAACGGTTCCTGCCGGGTTCTTGTATTACTTATGTTCATTTAATCGTGCGGGCATAGATGTCGCTACATGATTGTTTAAAAAAATACTTGTACTTGGAAGACTTATGCTATTCATAGAGTGCTTAAAAAATCTAAAGTATTGCAATCTTCGAGGATCGCCTTTTGTTAAAGCTTACAATACACGACTTACGTCAGTAGATTCGGGGTTCTTATTGGTTTCATTGTACACTCGTTAGATCTTTTTTATTGATGAACTTTTGTGTATTCTTTAAGCAAAACGTAGGTTATTGATTATGGGTTCTGCAAAAAAAAACATGAAGCCCATAAAGGATCACTTTGTCTTTGGATGTCGGTCCGTCAATATTTTTTCAAAAGAAGTTCAGAAAATTTCAAGTTGTTAATACCTACTTAAACATTCTGAAACCATTATTGGGCGCTAGGGCGACGTAGGGCGCTAATGGCCTGCTGGGTATAATTGGTCCACAGCACAGGCTGCACGTGTGAAACATTTGGCAGTAGATAAGTATTAAAAAGTGTTTAGATAGGTAGGTACCTTTTTAATGGATTTTACACCTTTTATATTTGAACTTGGTTGGTACCGTTTCAGTTGACATACGAATATTGTTGTGAAAACTATAAAATTATTTTGATCTGGAGATGATCTAAAGATAACTTTATTTAAATAAGTACCTACCTCACTAACTTCGGATTTATGTAAGTCTGGTACAGACTGAAAATACCTAAGTTGCTTTTACTAGTTTAGGTGCTATTATTAAGACTTAAAATATTTAGTAGATACCTATATGAATAGAATTAAGGCCGCGGGAACGCGCTGGATGCGAGCCGCTTCCAACCGGTCTTATTGGAGATCTATAGGGGAGGCCTATGTCCAGCAGTGGACTTCCTATGGCTAAAATGATGATGATGGTGATGATGAATAGAATACTCTTTATTGAACACCATCAAAACTTGTAAATAATAATTCTAAGGATTATAGAGGGTTACAGTGAGCATCCTTATCGCTAAAAGCGATCACTTGCAGAGAACTTTTGAATGGACTTGATAATGAAGGAGAAAAGATATGCAGCAGTTAATGATTCTTCGCTTTTCAGTTTAAACGTTTTTTGTAAATCAATCATATAATGCATAAATATTATTATAGCCTATAATTATCGTAATACGCAGTAACTGATTTGCAGAGGCCATGACGTTTGCAAAACCAAACCATTCTTAAACTACGAAGACCGAAGAGGTACTTTATTTTCTCTTATTAAACCTAAGCTCAGTTGAACGTCAAATGCTAACCAGTGATTCAAATTAGGATGCCTAATTAGGGGATACTGGGGTCTCATTTAAAACGTGCCGCTGAATAATGAAATGAGTCGACGCGGGCTAATAGGACCGGTCCAGGGGGTTGTTGTACATTCGTCACAAAGTAAATTCGTCACGAAAAAAAGTATGTGTAAATTTGCCACAATTCTAATTTATACATTAAATTTTTATTTTGTTTATTGTAAATTCGTCACATAGGTTTTATTCGTACCGATAGCAAAAAAATAAACAAGAAGTAGAATAAAATGTTGTATATTTTTCAGAATCACATCAACTTTAATAATTTACTTTACATCTACATAACAACAATCACAGTTCTTGAGTGAACGATTTGCCTAAAACTTAACAATATATAAACAATAGAAAGACATTAAATCACAGCAATAATCATATTTTTTTAAATTCAACATAACATTTATAAAGAATCACAGATCTCGACTTGCTGACTTGCCTACAACAATATAAATAAATATAATAACCTAACATCTACGTAAAAATCATAGTTCTCAAGTGGCTGATATGCCCATAACATTACAAATAATAAGAAAACAGTTAAAGTCTTTAATTAACCTAAAACCTACATAAAAATCACAGATTTTGAGTGGCTGATTTACGAACAACATTACAATTATAAGAAAAATAATTACATCACAGTTATAATCACTTTTTTTTCTTAACCTAAGTAAAAATCACAGATTCTGAGTGGCTGACTTGTCTATAACTATATAAAAATAATAAGACTTATAAGTATATAAACTATGTAAAAAAACTATATTTTAATGTAATATTGGTAATTAAATGTTACATGGTTTTAAAATGCTGCAAAACAGAAAGTTTTTTAAGAACTTCAGCCAAAGACATGTTATCGTAATTGTTCAAAATAGTTTTCAATTCTTTATCATATGCTATGGATCGACGTGTTCTCATATTTAAGGATATATCAAATTTGAAATTCTTTAATTTCCAATCTATATATTCAGCCTCCTTTTTTAGTACATCAAGAAATTGTAGCATTTTAGGTTTTCTTTTCCTCATTTTATTGTTTAACCGTTTATGCCACGCTTCTGCTAGGCTTATTGTCCTATGACGAGCCCCATGTACATTCCACATAAACTGTATACTTGTATTTTCTAACCACTGGGACACAAAATAATCGTTAAATTTTGTAACTGCTTCGCTCTGTGGAGCATTTTCCATGATGTGCAACCAAGCGTCTTCGATGTCCTGTTCCTTTATATGTGCTAATGCAGCACACATGGCTAAGTGACTTTTCTCTTCTATGTCATTCAGCTGTAGGGCATGTGCTTTCCTGGCAAGAGCTTGTTTGAAATGAAAGTTACATCCTTGTAATTTAACATTAGGAAACACTTGTTTTATGACTTTTATCACGGCAATTTCAAAGTCGACGACCATTGTAAGCGGTGTCCAGTTGGTTAAATTTTGCATTAGTGATATAAAAAGTCGTTTGTAAGACTTTTCCTCCTTATTAGGCATAAGAACGTAGATGAGAGGCACTATTTTCGAAAATTTGTCGTCACTGTTCACGTCTCCGTGTATACAATATAGTTGATAAAATGGTGTACAGCAGCTTGCAAATGTGCCATCCAAGAAGAATGTATCTAGATTTGGTATAAATTCACGAGCAGCCTCAGTGCAGAATGCTATTATTCTGTTCTCAGGCTCACTGTTATCATCAAATAACAAAAAATTAAGTTTATATTTTTCTGGAATTATGACATCTTCGCGTCTTGAAAAATGTGTTTTGGGCACGTTTAGTTCACGATTCCTAACATTATAAAGAGATCGTGAAATGTTCGAAAATTTTGGTATGGCATTTAATAATTCATAACCCTCATCCTTGGCTGATTGAAAAGCTTCTTCATACACTTGAGGCATAGGTGTGATCGTGTTGGCTGCTGCTTCCTTGCAAAGATTTCTTGCCTTTATAATTTCAGTTTTTACTATATTTGGTTGACACTTGTGGGCCGATTCATGCAAAATTCTGATGTCATGATTCTCCGAAATTTTAATAGTTGCACTACATGAACGATTAGTGCATCTCCATACAGTGCCAATCTTAGTTTCACGGTGGAAATTGTACGTATGACCATGTCTTACAAGCATACGCCGCCCTCTTTCTGTTTTAGTAAAAGTGATCTAAAAAAAACATAAACGTTTTTTAATTAACTAGCAAAACATTCAATATATTTAGAAATAAACTAAAATCTACTTTACAAAAAAATAATTTATTGATGAAAGTTCGTAGGCAAGTGAAGATATCACTTGCCTATGAACTTTCATCAATAAATTATTTTTCTGTAATATTTGACTTAAAAACATGTCTATTTTCAAAAAGCTTCAAATTCTATGTAACCGCCATTTTACATCACGCCGTCCGCCATTTTGTTTTACGTTTCTCGTGGTCGTGTCGAAAGTAAGCTATACACGAGTATTATTTATAAAATACTCTTATATTTATTCACAATCATTCTAAATACATGAAATAATTTAATTTATATGGAAATAGAATTATTTCCAGTAGTAGAGTATAGAGTGGCGGTAACAAATATACTTCACGAACCTGAAGCGGGGACAATGTCGATAAAACTGACAATATTCATAATAGTAGTAAAATGTTTTTATTATGAAAACTACTTATCCTGCGCCCAGTGCCCTATAGTACCTTATTAAAACTAAGAGATAGTTAATATAACATAGTAATGATTTGTACAATAGCATTAAATAATAAAATACTTACACCATGGCTTCCCGAGCTTGTACCAGGTTGATCAAGATCCATTTTTTCAAAGACGCACCTATCACAAATCACATTTGGAACAGATCACCACAAGCATCGACAAGGTCAAGGGAGTCACTGAGCTAATAAGTTGTTAGATGCGTTTGACTGATACTGTTAGAAAGGGATGGATGCAGGGAACGAGCGAGCACGATGACGTGTGGAGGAGTATATTTAATTGCGAGCGCTAAAAACTTGCTTGCTATCGCTACTTAAAGAAAAAAATATGTGAATTGAGGATTTGTGACAATTTTTCAATAACCCTCATGAACCTGTGACGAGTTTACACATATTTTTTATACATGTGACGAATTTACTTTCAATGTATGGATTTTTTAAAATATGACGAATTTACTTTGTGACGAATGTACAATAACCCGGTCCAGGTTGGCTTGATAAATTATGGATTAAGGTAATACTTTAGGTAAATTGTGGGTAACTGTACCTATTGAGTATGCTACTTATGTTTCACTGGGTTGTTTACATTCTTGTTTACTTAGATATTACGGGATCTATCCAATTTTTTTTTTTTTATTGGCTATTAAAAATTGTGATCTTTAAAATGAATTAGAAAGATGTATCGCTTCAATAAGGTGGGTTTCCAATCGTGGCACAATAATTAATTAAGCATCTTATGGCATAAAATTGATAGGAGCTTATGAGGCTTGACTAAGCAACTGACCATGTTTTATCAGGAAAAATTAAACGTCAGAAAAAGCACTTAAATCGAAAATTAATATTTCACAACTTTTACACTACGCCATCTAGTCCAAAACTAAGCAGAGCTTGTGCAACGAGTACCTACTAGACAACAGATGAACATTTATATTTCTTAATACATACAAATAATCAATGATATTTTAAGTAAAAAGGTGTAGATAGGTTATACGCGCTCAGCAAGTGACACGTTAATATGTGGCTAACTAGCCACACTTCATCTCAGTGTGCCGTCGCGTCGCGCCCCAACGGACGCGTGCGTGCGTTAGTGTACCGTTTTTGAAGTTTGAATGTTGTCTTTTTACTTATAATATCATTGCATATAATAACACCGGTACACTAATGTTCGTGCTCATCAAACAAACATTTTGTCTTGGGTGGGAATCGGACCCAAAAACTCGGGCATAGCAGTCAGGGCCTAAAACCATTATACCGCACTGCTCTAGTCTATGCTCTCATTTTATTTTATTATTATAATTTGTCACATGCACATCTAGTTGGAGGAGGCCTGGCCACCTAGAATACAGGCCTCGAGCCTCCTTTATGTTACGGTAGAAATAATGGTACCAACTAAGACTAAGATATAGTGGAGAAAATAAACTTTTTTATTTTTTTATTTATCTAACTACCTAAACTTTTTGTCTTTGATCTCATGTAATTCCATATTTTCCGGCATGCCTGAGAGATATTTCTCAAGGGCATGTGATGCCAAGTCAGAGGCCCATGGGCGGCATTAAAACTCTGACACCAGGTTAGTTACTAACCACACGATAAGAAGAGAAGATTCCATATTTTAAAGATAAACGTTGCCACATAAAAGCGGTTAGCATTTTCATAAGTAGGGCACTCCGCAGCAATTCGGCGAAGGCCGAGGTCCCAACAGTTTCAAGACAAAGCCGTCTGTGACAAGGTCAAGATGACTGGCTGGCGAGAACCCTCGGCCACTTCGTTTACTAACCACTAATAACACTATAGGTACACAAATGTTTGGGATTTCAAAGGCATTAAATACGAATATGCATGCATAACATTTAACTTACTAAAAATGCAAATACAGATAGGGATTGTAAGTACCGGGTATATTGAGGTGGATAGAATACCAAAAGGTCAATTATTATTATTATTTAGCCCGTATTGTCCCACTGCTGGGCAAAGGCCTCCCTCCATTCGGCGCCACCTCTCTCCAATTCTCAAGAAAGACATCCAGGTCGTCCCGCCATCTCCTTCGTGGTTTGCGGCCCCGTGTCACTGTAGGGCACCAATTCTGGGTTTTACGAGCCCTTAGTCAAACGGTCAATTACTAAAATAAAAAACCGACTTAAAAAAAACACTAGCCGGTGTAAAATAACTCTAAATTAGGAAGTCTGTGGCTTTGGTGGTTTTGTCTTATTCATGATGGGCCACCGACTTCCGAATTTAGAGTTATTTTACACCGGCTAGTGTTTTTTTTAAGTCGGTTTTATTTTTTGCGAAAAAGATTTTTATTTTTTCATTTTTAGTTGTTCCCATACAAATATTTGCCATGAATTTATGTCTATATTGTTATTTGTTAACAATACATGTCATGGTAATAGGGTTATCCACTTATCCCTAATAAATGAAACTTAACATACCTAACTGTCGAAATCTAGGTATATTGTACACATCTGCATACCCCTCAAAGAATACAGGCGTGATGATACGTCATGATGTTGTATAAACAATAAATATCCAAGCGATTCCAGCAATCACGACAGATTTGCCGTCTATTTTTGAAGAGTTCCATTGTATATCTCCGAAGATCAGCACCAGATCTTCACCAAATTAAAATGGGACCACCTCGGGAGTATACTCTTTCAAATAAAAAAAGAATTTTGAGAATCGGTCCACAAATGGGGGAGAAATCGCGTAACAAACACACAAAAAAAAAAAAAAAAAAAAAAAAAAAAAAAAAAAAAAAAAAAAAAAAAAAAAACATACCGTCGAATTGAGAACCTCCTCCTTTTTTTGAAGTCGGTTAAAAAACAAGTGATAAGTGAAGTTAAGATTATGATTTACAATAATTATATTGGATGTAAATTTAAATGTAACCGATAAGTAGGTCTGCCTGATCTAGGTTTAGATAAAATTATCATTAGATTAAAACATGTTTAAATTAAATCAAAGTTAATGTTAGTAAATAGGTACACGTCAAAAACTTGTCTTAAATGTGAGGAACAGACAGAGATATTTTTGAAAGATTAAGACTAAGATTAAAAATAGAACATTCTTAAAAATACTGGAATTGCTCTTCTGGTTGTACAGCGAAAGTAAACTTTAACTGGGTTTTTCACGTGACTCAATACTAGATATTTGCTTCTGACACTGGCATGGTATAGAAATTACTTAATTAAATTAACTATATTTCCTTAAGTTATAGCTAGTACCTATGCAGCAAAAGTATTAAGGTGGATGTGTCAGGTGCCTGCGAAAGCCTCTGTATTTTCGGATCCATGTGTGTATTGTATAATTTATCACTTGCTTCAAAAACGATGAAACAAAACATCTTGAGGAAATATACCTGTGATATATTACATTTCTTGACGGCAAAGTCAAACGCCCATGGGCGGCATACAAACTCTGACAACCAATGATACTTAATATAAGTAAAAAGGTGTAGAAAATAAGCGATCAGCAAGCGACACGTTAAAATGTGGCCAACTAGCCACACTTTACCTCAGTGACGCGTGCGCGCGTTAGAGTGCCGTTTTTGAAGATCGAATTTTGTGTAGGTAACCTATCTACACCTTTTCACTTATAATATCATTGCTTATTATCTTTGCAACAGGTCACTAACTACACAAAAAGAAGAAGAATCCGAGACGAATTTATGGTAGTGTTGTAATCTTCCATTGTTTTGATATTTCTTAGCCTCAGTTTCAACTTTTACTGTGTCTTTTATTATTGTTAGTCGTGTTAAACCGATTTAATTCAGGTAAGCAAATAAATTTTCATTCACCAAGATAAAAAATGTACCTACTAACCTATTCACAAACATTAGTACCTATATTATAATACCTACCTATCTACACAAAAGTAGGTTACGGGCATCCATTAGTCAATAGAAAAGTAAAACCACAGTCTAAAACCTACAGTCGTCCGACGAAGCCGTCTAGACAAGGCAATCGTGCGGGGTGTGAGGTGCGAGACGCGGGATAGCCGCTCCCGAACTTCGAACAAAATGATGTTCGTAGTTCGGGAGGTATTATTCAGGGCTAACGCATGTAGACGTTGTAAAGAGATCAAAGGCGTCGTCCTACTGTATTAATATTTATACTGTGGTAAAACTGTAGGTAGTCTACATTCCAACAATACGTTTCCTACACTAGGTACATTTTTAAAGAGAACTACTATAAATAAACCAACTGCTATTGTGAAATGCACAGTTTCTAAGAAAACTTACTCATTGGTTAAAGAAACGGCTATTGTACGATTATCCCCAATATTTACCTGGAAATCGTAAGGAAAGTTGTGTAGATTGAGGAGGGTTTTTCGGACCGTAAACACACAAAAGACGGCCATCTTTGTTAGAGAACTGTGTGGATGAATGAAATTGAAATCCCGAAAGTAACAATAATGTGAGTGATATTGACTACTTAGGCTTATCTAAGTTGCCGACCTTGTGAGTGAGCAATAGCAAAGTGAATTTTGACAGCATAGCAGTCAGAACCACTAACTACTTGACCAACAGGTCAAAAACGGTCAATAAACGGTCGTTGTCATCAAGAAATCATTGGTATGACTGGTATCTTCATAGAACGGATGATGTATCTTGAAGTTCTATGATATCCAGCATATGCTCTTAGGGTGGCCGCATACGGGCCGCACGCGATCACAGGCGCGCGCGCAGGAATTTCCAACAGCGTTTTTGTTATTTTATTGTGTTGTTATTTTATTGTGTGTTGTTTATAAAAAGAGTTTCTTTGGGAAAGTTTATTGAAATCATGAATACAAGCCCGTGTTTAAGTATCGGTCACTAATTACCAGTCACCCTGTATAATACACTCTACTAATACTAATGCACATAAGACACACACAAAGAGATAAAACAATGATTAATGAATACACAGTGTGCGGTGTGTGTCTCAAGGCTGCACCAAATGGGAGTCCAGCTCAACATGTGCCAGGTAAAGGTACCTGGCGCTGAAATTCTGCTGGATCCGTGCAGTGGCGTATGGACACCAAGCAGACAAGAAACAACAAAAAAAATAAGATTGAGAGAATGAAGAGGTGTTGTGAAATTATGTTTTCTACATCATTTTTATTAAGTAATTAAGCTGAGTGATTATGTATATAGGGTGGCGAAGATTTAAATACGTAAAATAAATGGATTGTTCAACAAATATGTAGGTGGCGGCGATTTTTGGCCCATACCCTGGTATGGGCCAAAAATCGCCGCCACCGACAACTCTACAACGCTCAACCGCGCGGTTGGGCGGTGTCCGTGTGTTAGGCTGGTTAGGCATCAACAGATTTAATAGAGGCCAATGCGACACGATATCTGCTTCACCGCCTACCGCAGAGGTGCGCGGTGCCCTGTGTTAATTGCCTTATGGTTTTGTATTGAAACACAAAAGTAGTGTTTTACAAAAAAATAAATGCAACGGAATGTTGAAGAAAAGAGTTGGCACGAAAACACTTCGTTAGGCGTAACAAAGTTACGAAAAACACAATTGTATTTAATACAGGATCAAATTCAATTAGTTTACAAATTTCGTTGACGGGTTTTCTAATGAAGATAACATAAAAATAAATCATTCAATTTCAAGTAACAGCAGCTGACTTTTACAACTAATACTAAACAGTGTAGTTCCTTGAAGTTATACGTTTAGAAAATCGTGTCATATTGTCAGTTGAAATCGTTATTAATCACTAGTTAAAGTCACATTTTCGTTAACGAAGTTCGATAATAGAAATCTTAAACGTAAGTTGTATGGAATTGGTAGGAGCTTCCAAAATGCTGAATTCGAATTATATTTCGAACATTGATGAGTTTGTTTTTCTTTTGCTAAGTAATTTACAACTATCCATAATATTCCTAAATACCTGCCTCGCTGGTCTAGTGGTTCCAAGCACTACTGCTCATCATAAGGTCCTGGGTTTGATCCCCGGGTCGGGAAATTTGTATACTGTTACTGAGTCTTCCCTCTGGTATTCCTAGGTTTCTACTAAAAGATATCCCGATGTTATTTATCAACTCCAAATTCTGGATTAATGTCCGATTGATGGCAACAGGCTCACCCCTATTACATGGGACTTAAATATAAGTAAAAAACTGTGGGTGTAGGTACTTACTACAGTTACACGTTTTCCTAACCATGAGAGATTACAGGTGTGATATTATGTATTGCTATTTATCGAGCTCTAGTCTAATTTAATTGATTTACGATACGTACAGATGTTCAAATAAAGGAAGGTGTTAGCTACAGACAGAAGGTAGGTATACTGTGTAGGTGTCTTGTCTTTCTTCAGTTCTATAAATACACGTGTATGCGTAGGTTGTGGTTTCAGAAACACTGGGATTGACAGACCTATTGTTAGAGTAGAAGCCCACGTAATATCCATTTTGCTGTTCACGTTTTATTTATAATAGAACGACGGTAAAAGCTGTTGCTTGAATAATACACAAACAGAAGAGTATGAATGAAAGACGACAAAAGGTATTTATAAGGTAGATTTAAGTGGAAACGGAGGGAGGAGGAATAGAGGAGAAACAATAACTTCTTACTTATACATCTGTTCCTCTTTGCCAAGATTTTTAACCGACTTCAAAATAAAGGAGGAGGTTCTCAATTCGGTTGTATATATTTTTAATTTTTTTTTAGGGTTTGTTACCTCAGTACTCCGTCATTTATGGACCGATTTTCAAAATTCTTTTTTTGTTTGATAGCGTATGCTAGCAGATTGGTCCCATTTGTATCAAAACTCATATCTGATGAATGATCCTTGAAGAGTTGAGGGATTTCCTCAAAAAATATAGGTACACACGTACTGATTTTTACATTTTTAGTAACAAATCGAGCATTTCCATTCAGAAAGTATCATTTTGTGAAGAAGACCTGATGAAGAAGACTTGCGTCGGAACTCTTCAACGCATAACAGCAAATTATTCGCGATTGCTTTAGTCAGATGTCTATGCAGAGTTCTTGTATTTCCATAACATAACATTACGCCCTTCTATTTTAAAAGGGGCCCGGCAGAGATGTACAGATTAATGTTTAGAAAGAACTTCTTTAGCAATTGTTAACCAATTTCAATGATTCTTTGAAGTTTTAAAAGACCTTCTTTCCATACGAAGAAACTAAAAATTGCAAAATAAAAACTTTTTTACAAAAAAAAAACAACCGACTTCTTAAAAAGACACTAACAGGTGAAAAATAACTCCAGTTTCGGAAGTCAGTGGCCAATAATGAACGAAATAAAACCACTAAATATGGCAATATTTTCATTTTTACAAAGTATCATGGTAGCGATGGATAAAAAAAACTATGCTTGTGCCCTTTATATGGATCTTACAAAAGCCTTTGATTACGTTGATCACAGTATATTATTAAATAAGTTATATGCCTATGGAGTTAGGGGAAACGTTTATAATCTCGTAAAAAGTTATCTTAGTAATCGAAGTCAATCAACACACATCACAAGATTAAATCATGCAACTAAAAAAATTACTACCTACGAATCAAATTACAAAAATAACAATTTTGGGGTACCACAGGGTAGTGTATTGGGGCCATTATTATTCATTTTATATATCAATGATCTACCTGGGGTAACATCTAATAAAACTGTTCTATTTGCTGACGACAGTACAGTTATATTCACTGGAAAAGACAAAAGGCAAATGGAAATGGAGATAAATAATACTTTAAAAAATATTATTACATGGCTAACCTCAAATAATTTAAAAGTTAATTTAAGCAAGACAAAATTAATGACTTTTCGAAATAGAGTTGATAAATTAAAAGGGTTAGATATACAATACATAGACACAAAAGTTGAACAAGTAAATGTAGCAAGGTTCTTGGGAGTAAACATTGATTCTCAGTTAAATTGGAAACCACATATTGAAATGCTGTGTAAAAAACTGAATCAGTATTCATATGCTATCTACATGCTATCGAAAACTGTTAATACTTCTGCAGTTCTAACAGCTTATCACGGCTTTGTTACCCCTTTATTAACGTATGATGTCATGTTCTGGGGCAACTCTGCAGATAAAGAAATGGTGTTTAGAGCGCAAAAAAGATGCGTTAGAGCGATTTTTAGGATGAAACAGACTGAAAGTTGTAGACCAATATTTCCAAAAATTAAAGTATTGACTGTTCCTTGTTTATACATATTGGACATGATTATGTTTGTCAGAAACAACAACAGTTCTTTTGTCAAATTAAAAAGTAAGAGGCATCGATTTAAAATAAGCTTTATTCCTAATAGAACTGGAATTTTGTACAATAGTGTTTTTTGCATGATTCCTAGAGTATATAATCATTTACCCAGTTCCTTTCTTGAAATTTCGGACAATAATGTTTTTAAAAATAAACTAAAGCAAACACTTATAAATAAATCATATTACTCAGTAAAAGAATTTCTTGATGATAAATTGTAAAAACATTAAATCCGATTATTATAAAAGAATTATTTATATTTTAATAACTACTTTTCCACTGTTGACATTTATTAATTTTTTTTAAGTTTCTATTTAAATTTTAGTATTATATTGTATTGTAAGCTTGACATTCTTATTGACATTTTGACATTTGGTATTGTTTTTCGTAGCCTTATTTATTTACTTTTGTTATTGATTAATTTGTAATTTATTTTTTATTACGCTTTAAATTTGCATGGCATGAGCCTGAGTATGGCGATATATCTAAATTTAACATCTGTATACCCACCCATATTCTGCAAATAAAGGAATAAATGAAATGAAAATGAAAATGAACTAAAGCCACAAACTTCCGAAACTGGAGTTATTTTTCACCTGTTAGTGTTTTTTTAAGAAGTCGGTTGTTTTGTTTTGTAAAAAAGTTTTGTTTTACACACTTTTAGTAAAAGATTTTTGTATCATTGTGACAGCAGAATTCCGACTTCTAAGTTACAGGATCCCCTAGTTGGGAAGCCAGGGTTACTCTATCTGTACCTACGACCTTTAATTCACCGAAATTTATGTGACCTAGTCTATGAGCAATTTTGAAAGTTTTTGTATAAATAATGATTACTATTATTATTATTACTTAACTTGTGTACTACGTGAGCTCGACAAGTGGATGTGCGATTAACACTTGTGCGACAAAACTGTACTGCGACTCATAGTCCGAATGTACACTTGTGCGACACACTGAAGCTCGTCATCTCGTTAGTTTACCCAGTTTCGCCTCGCTAAACCAATTTTTTTCCTTTTTTCCAGAGTACCACAAAGCAAAGTCCGTCCATAACAGTCGATGGAATCTCCACGTACCCCGGCCTGGGGTTCGGGCCCATGGGTCCCGTGGTGCCGATGCCCGGCGAGCCCCCAGGCACGCAGCTTCGTCAGCATCAGGACACCACCACAAATCTACCTAGCACGGAGAAACCAGAGAAGAAGGTGAAGAAACTAGTCATCGCTGCCTTCGAGTTCCATCGGGTTGAAACGCCTTTCTTGATAGGATTATGGATTTTCTTCGCTAGCATAGCAAAAATTGGTGAGTATTTGTTTATTATTCTGCTTTACGTTCTATCTGCATGTGCGAGTGAAAACTTCATCTATTTGTGTATCTGACATAATTTGATTCGTATATTTGATTTAGTGAGTAGCTGTACCACATATTATTGTCCTTTAAAAATGAAATGGAGAAGTTTATTTTTAGTAGATACCATTAATTTGTCTTAATTTCATGAAAGGAGATGCTGTAAAGTACTTGTGTTTAGTTTCAGTAGCAATTTTAATAAGTAGGTATCTATCTAGAATTGTAAATGGGAGTTACATCTGCCAACAAAACTACTCTAAAGAAGTAGGTATTGTTTTTTGATAGTTGGACCTTTGGAAGGTCACCTCGATTAAAGTTTTTAGTTTTCTTCTATTTTTTTTCATCTACGATTATATATTTAAAATAAGATATTGTTTATCATCTATTCTATACTTATAATAATAATAATAATACTTATAATAAATCTGTAGAAGTAAAATTTCTGTACATTGAAAATATCAAAAAAAAAATAGCAGGGGGTGTTACTAGACCGACAGCGAACCCAAAAATATGATTAAAAAATTTTTGTCTGTCTGTCTGTCTGTCTGTCTGTCTGTCTATCTGTCTGTCTGTATGTTCAGGTATCACGCAAAAACTACCGGTTCGATTACGATGAAACTTGGTATACTTATTCTTTAATATCCTCGGCACAACACTGGGTACTTTTTATCCCGGAAAAGTATATACAATAAAAAACAAACTTAATTTTGCGGTTCGACCCCCAGACCCGACTACTGTACCAACCGCAAATAATAAGTTTGTCGTAGGTTACGTCACCCGCAGTGGAGTTCACCAAGGGGCGCTGCACACGGCTAAGATATTATAATATTTTATCTTAAGATACAATATCGCTCGCCATACAGTGCAATGGACTATCACACACTACGAAGATAATTATGTACATTGAATATATATTCAAAATTAATATTGGAGGATGATTGGTGATCGATACTGATGCCAAAAATGCAATTAGTAAATGTTTTATCTGTCTGTCTGTATGTGCACGCATAGTTCAATAACTATTATAGGGATTGGGATTGACTTGGTACGGTTGTAATCAATACGCCTGGGCAGGTTGATCTTAGTCTCAGTTGTTTTACACATGGTCAGTTGTATGGCGCTCTTTCCCGGGTCAGTAGTTCCAGAAACCTTAATGCATACATACTGGAAGGATCAACTTTGAAAGTAGTCTATCTGGAAGTATTAGGTATGCTAAAATTATTACGTTTATAAAACACGATATTTGGAAATTCAACCCTTAATGGAAAAACATAGGAGGCGGAAGTTCGACATCCACGCGGGCGAAGCCGCGGGCAAAAGCTAGTCTTAAATAAATATTTTACATAAATAATAATGCTAAGTCGGGATTCGAAGATAATATGAAGATATATAGTACCTACCACTTGGAAGACTAGGACAAGAAAGCTATCGAAAACTGCTTGACGATATCTCACACAGGCACATCTATATGTATATACTATACATTGGTATATTTTAGGGCCCTATCCAATAAAGCTGACAATCCGACATAAAACTTACCATTTTGGGCCTTATTTACGAAAGTAAAAATATACTTTTTGGGAAGTTTAGTGACCAATTGACCCATGATGTAAAAAATAAATAAATGAAAGGAAATAGCCGAAAACTTAAGAACATTAGGTATATTCAATAAAGACTGGAAATACCTTCGTGACACTACATGGCAAAATTGGCGCAAAAGGACCATGGTAAGGTTTTGTTTATTTTAACTAGTTTATCCTTCATCAATCCGTATTTTTTTTTATTTATTTAGTATTCATCATCACTACTTCACTGCTCGATACACCATTTTTTGACCATTTTTTTGTAATAAACTTTTTCATTACACTTTTTTACACCTTCAAAATTCAAAATATATGGTTTCGCGACAGAGGGTAACGCGCCTGTCAGAATTGTCGGACAATTCTACAAATATGTCAACATGTCATGACAATTTTCTGTTTAATAAAGCAGATTTGACAAGTTTTTCACGACAAATTGTCACCTGTCACCTGTCGCATATAAAGTTTTATAAAACAGAAAAATGTCAAGAAAAAAAAGAGTCCGACATATTTGTGAATTTTCCACCATGACAATTTTGTCGCCTGTAAGTTTTATTAAACAGAAAAATTGTCGAGTTGTCACTTTTTGACATATGTCGGACTTGTCGGATTGTCAGCTTTATTGGATAGGGCCCAGCTGTGCGATTAGGTAAAAATCATCCCGTGATAATGTAAGTTTGTGTGTGTGTGTGTGTAGTGAAGACGCATTGAGCTGTAATTCCATACGTATCATAATCCAAGGCATTGACAGTTTACTACACTAAAGTTTTTTCGGGTTTCTTTTGTCTGCTTTGACCGGCAGTTCCATTAAGCATTTTCATACCTATTTAATCCATAAAATTAAGCTAATCTGGTGTATAAAAACGAGGTAATACAGAATGATAAAGTAGGTAGGTAGGTAATAATTTATAACACAGACACTTAGCACTTTTTTCGCCCTTGGCCAATTTTTTCAGGCTCGAATGTAGGTACCTGAATTATCAAACACGAATACTCACTCACTTACTTGCAAATCAGAGGTTTATTCGAAGCTTCGAAGGTGATGCAAACTGGGCCAAGTGGTGTTATGCCCGGAGCTGTTTACTTAGGAATTTTACTTGGTATAGGTACCTGCCCTTGTGCCCGCTTATGTGGATATGTTATTTTCTTTAAAATTAGAAGAGTGTTTATTTTGTGGATTAAAGAAATCTAGCCTTCTCACTTCTTGGTTTTCTTTGATTCGGTTAGGGTTTTTTCCTGAGTAGATGATTCATCAGCCAAAATTCTGCTACTACTGTAAATACACGCGGCTTTGATATTATCTACCAATATTGTTCTCTGAAAACAAAGGACTCCAAATAATTTAATTTCAAATCTTCTCATCTTATATTCTTGGAGTACTTAACATAAAACGCATACACATCATCAAAATTAGTTAAACCGTTTATGTAGAGTTTAGTGTCACACACAAGTGCAGAAGAATTATTTATAAATGAATACACAATTCGAAAAATATTGGATCCCTTCAAATTATATTGCACTCTTGGACGAGTGTTAGATTTCGCATAGTTCATAGTAGTTTATTGGTAAGGGATGACATGTCATATAAGTACATATTAATTATATTACAGTCAACAAATGATTAAAAATACATTAAATTATTATTGTCAATTAGTAAAAGATGTCAAACAAATAAATAGCAGTCAAATCACTATTACAGTCAACAAATTATTAAAAATACATTACATTATTAAACAAATGGAGACGTGAAGACATGCAGTGAGCTAACACGTGATATTAATTAAGTGACAACCGCTCCACAAATCGACAACTTAATTGAAACCTCTATTCTAGTTGACTTGCTTGCGGCATTTGTAAATGAAGAAGTTAGGCGAGATCAGTAAGGCTTCGGCTGGCGGAACGTGGTGACCTACATTCAATGCACCAGTAGCGATGGGTTATTTGAAACACTTTTAGGATGTATTTTCAATAAATAAAATAGATTTCATTGCTGTTTCTATCCTTAAAATTAGAAAATGCCTACTTGTTTTTGAATGATCGGCAACTGGATGTTTGTGCGGAACAGCTTGTCTCGTCTAAAGATTTCTTTGTGCACTTTGTTAGTTAAATTCTTAAATATTAAATTAGCTTATGCCCGCAGCATTAATCTCGTTATATTATAATTTGACAATCACGTGGCGCCATCTATTATCTAAGACTGATAGTATAGTTTTCCTCGTGCAACAGTACTTTAATCAGGATATAACACAAAATAACAAAGTTACTTTGGCTTTTATAATTAATTAAAAATCGATGTCTTATGTAGCTAATTTGAGTAACCTAATTAAGTTTGTAAAATACAATCGAAACTGATTAATCGTGTGTCTCCGTTTCTGTTAATTCAACTAGGTATTTTAAATCAATTTGGGTCTACAAATACACTATCATTTTAGGGTAGCAATAAAACGAGTGACTGTAAATTACAATAATAATTTTAAGTGTCAAAATTAATTAATTTGGGTTATATAATTACTAAGTGAGCGACTGACTGTAAGTGACGAAAAATCAACAGAATAGTATCTTACAAACATTAATTTGAGTTACTTAAAATACAAAATGAGCAGCTTCATAATATTTGAGCGACTGCATTGCAAAAAAGGGGCATCTGGCGCTCGGCGGACGCTGCCGCGGCACGCTCGCTTTGCTCGCTCGCCTTCGCGCGTTGCGTTCTAACCTGACCTAACCTAGCCGTTTCCATTTTGAGTAACTGTTTTGTTCTATCTTAATATTGAAGTTGCCCTCTCTGTATTTCCAGTCGCTCACTTAGTAATGTAGTCGCTCGGATAAAATTTTAATATATGAAACGGATTTATCACAATCCACTTTTTGTAAGCTTGTTCTGGATTTTATTATTAATCAATATTCGTCGTTAGTTTAGTTAGTTTTTCGCTTACTCAAATTCATACCGCTCAAGTTATTAATACAGTATGTCATCATCAGTCACAAAGATTTTTTTTAATCGCTCGTTTTATAATTCCCCATCATTTTATACAAACAATATCGATATTTGAAGTTCTGTTCCTTGACATTTTGATGATATTCTACATTCGTCTCCAGAAATCTTGATTAATTAAATACGTCTCGTAGGGTGTTACTTTCTTCAAATGCTGTCCCCTTTCCATCTGCCTCATTTTATCTGAATAAGAATTCCACGAAAAGACGAAATATTCCATTGAATATTAAAATGGAATGACATCTTTATTCGCCTTCACTTCAGCAACATTTACACGGCATGGTTTTTACAGAATAGCACTGCTCAGCTGGTCATTTGTTAATCTTTTAAACAAAACATTAGTAAATGGTTATTGATGAAACTTTAAAGTGTTTGTAAGGGATTTTGAAGCTAAGAAGCTATTCTTAGCTTCAAAACCCTTATATACCCATATAACAAAGATTGGACTACTTGAACCATATGTGGCTCATGGGACAGGGAAGTGGTTAACCAATTTTAAACATTCATCACCGTCAGAATATCAGCTGTATTTTTGATTTTGATAAGTAAAGTGTAAAAACAGTTTTGACTTACACTAGCAGGCACGATTATACAATAGTTATATTAAGTAGGATTTTTTTTATAAAAAGATATACTTATTTTCAAATAAAAACTGTTATTTGCATGGTAAAAAAAATCTTTATTGTAATCATACCACAAATTAATACTAGAGCACCATACAAATAAACACGGCACGAAATATAAAGAAACTGGGTACAATAATTTATTGATTAGGTTTTAACACTAACGAATCCAGTAAAAGGTTACTCATTTTAGATTTTCTCCTTCGCTTAACAGAAAACATCTTTTTATACTTACCCTTAAGAAAATGTCTTCGAGATTTAACTGGAAAGGTTTCTGATTTATTATCTTCATAATGAAGCTGAGGCTGTGCTATCGAAGAGTATGCTGTGATATATGCTGATTTGGGTGTAAAGCCAGTTCCTGGTCGGCGTTGTGATGCTATGAGGAGTGGTCTCCGGCCGTGTGATGGACACTCTGACTCAGGGTCCATGGAAGTTATAGAAACTGTCGAGAAGGACTGTTCCTCTCCAGACAGCGGACTGGTGTATTTATCCTCATATCTCAATGTATGAACATTAGTGTAGTAGTTCCCCATTTTAACATCCACAAAATCAAAGGAGTTACTTGAAACTTTGGCTTGCAATATAGAATCTTTGGGAGAATAACTTTTATTTCTAAACTGACAACCGACATCTCTGATAAATATGACGGCCTCCTCACTCGGATTTTCAACCGAGGTACATTTGTAATTTGATGTGTCAAATTGGCATGACTTATTGGATCTACTCGAAAACTGTTCCGTAAAACAGGTATTCTTAGGAGATAGCTGGCAAGGAGACAATGTGCTGCTATAGGCTTGCTGGTTTGGATTTAATAAAAATGGTGGATTATTGTATTCGGTTAGAAACTCACACGCATTCTGCACTCGAGAAATCATATTAGTTTGTTGGTTAATTGGATTTGTTAATGAGTCGCGTTGACATTCAGGAAAATATTTGCATCTCGGTATATGAGGACAGTCACATGCGTCTATATCTTCGACCACTTTATTTGTTGGTTCTTCGTAATGAAGATTTTTTGTAAATGGCACACACAAAGGTATATTAACGCATCTAGGCCGATGTAAGCAAGGAGGGATATATTCGCAGTTATTATTCAACACAGTTGCTCTTTGACAAGATGGAACGACTGTACAAGGTGGATGATGCCTACAGGCTTTAGTTATTCTTATAACGCGAGGAGTCGATTTAGATACCGAATGTTTCTTAGTGCATTTCTGGTTTATGTTATAAAAGTTTTCATTTGGTAGTATTTGACAGACGGGTAAAAATTCACATCGAGGATCATGTTTACATAAATCATTATCTTCTATTGTCTTAATTCTGTTACTTTTTGGTAAAGCAGCCGATCTGCAGGCATAAGCTGCGGTTGATGCTATTTCCTCGCTGCGGAATGTCGAAGAGTTTTCATATTTCAAGCTTCCTTCTTCTTCTGTAGTGCTTTGGCTGATGTCTATATCAACTTCTACTTCTTCCTTACAATTAGGACATAGAACCCTTCGCGACTTTTTATGTGCTCTTATTTTAGTTTTTGCTTTTTTATTAACATTTATTTTGTCAACAAGAATCGGAGCGTCCTTCTTTTTTACAATATGTGTTGGCGGGTCGTTTTTTTTGTTAGGAACGGTCACTTCAACCATTGTTACTATACTTGTGTTAGTCGGCTTATCATCCATATCAAGAGCACGTTTATTCATTTTTATCTTGCTAGGCTTCATGTTTTTCGTTTGTTCCACAAATTTAGGAGTACTCGTTATTTTGTCAACAATCGTTAGTGACTTACTGTTTTTTGCTAGCTCAGTAAGAGATTTTTTATCCGTGCAAGGACAAGCGTAGGAAAATAGTTGGCACGGACAGGGATTTTCCGTGCGTTTTCCTCGGTCTTTCTTCTTAGTTTTCTTCTCCTCAGGAATGGGTTTAGTATACTCGGTGCGATATTTTGAATACGACCAAAATTTTTGCTGTCTGCTTGACATGTCTTTGTAATAATTTGGTCTTTGATATTCACTATAATAATCATCGTCTCTTAAACAGATTTCAGAGGAAAGCCTTGAATGTTTTTTCTTTACCTTCTTAGAATTGACCTTCAAACTATCTCGAGGCACCAGTTTTGGATGTATTTCAGTAGCACAGTCCTGAACAATAGCAGTGGATTTTCCTCCAAGAATATTTAAAGGTCCAGGCATTCTCATCACTTTCATAAAATTGGCATTTGAAAATTGGCAATTGGGTTCAGTGAAACAATGAAATGAGTGTCTTTTAGCAATCTCGTCTAAATCGTAGAATATAGTACTCGTAGAAGGTATGACAGTTTTGCAGCTACTATCGTTTATTAAAGGATTATACTTTTCAGAGACAATATATTCATATTCTGGTGATTGCTTAGGAGACTCACCGCTTCCGGCTGGACACACTGATCTAATGTTTCCTTGTTTACTAAGGCTAATGTGATGGACCAAGTTAGCATAAGACATAGCCCCCATCATATCATAAATACTAGAATGAGATTTACTTTGAGACAACTTCTTTGCTTTCGATTTAGACATTTTTCCACAAAAACAAACTAGGTGTGCGTTTTTAAAACTTTAAAACGTTTGTTGGGTTTGGTAAAATTGCATAACTTAACTTGTAAATTATACTTTGTTTAACATCACTGAAATATTTAAATTTTGCATATTTTTAACGTTTTATATTTACGTAAATGTCATAAACTGACACTTTCAAAGTGTAACCAAAAAGAATATAACGCTAATCAACAAGTACTTTCGTTGGAAAAGTACTGAAACTTTTTAGTCCGGTTGCGAAATATTTTTCTTGGCTGGTAACAATTAACTAACTTAGTAATTTATTTTGATGGAGTAATTAAGTGAACTTTCCAATCATCCGTTTAGTACAGGCTCTCTCTTTAAGGATCATACATATTATTCTTCAATTTATATCTTACATTTGTTTCAGGTTTTCATATGGCACCGAAGTTGTCCAAAATGTTTCCTGAGTCCTGTCTCCTGATCTTCGTGGGTGTGTTGATCGGAGCCCTGCTGCTAAGTACCCACAGCGTGCACGTGCAGCCCTTGACGCCAGACACCTTCTTCTTGTACATGTTGCCTCCTATCATACTGGATGCTGGCTACTTCATGCCTAACAGATTGTTTTTTGATCACCTCGGAACAATTCTTTTATTTGCTGTTGTTGGGACTGTGTTCAACACCCTGACTATTGGTAAGCTCATAATATTCACATTTTGCTTAAATACCGTAGATTACTTAAGGCAAATTTTTAAATAGTCAAATAACTTATATCTAAAGAATAAAAAAAAACTGTCAATCCCCCATTTTTATTCCTAAGATAAAACTTGTTTGATGATTGACAAAATCGACCCAAAAGTACAGGACTGATAATTTTGTAGAAACAGCAAAATTTTCGGTTTTAATTCCCGAGTCGGGCAAAGTGTTGTTGAGGTTTTCGATCTGAAATTTCTCAATATCAACTCGGAGTCTGAATTTGTGGACTTTACCATAACTAGCATTTACACTTATCGTATGGTAAAGTTAATATTATATTGTTCACAGGGGCGTCCCTTTGGGCTTGTGGACAGACTGGGATGTTTGGCTGCACCACTCCGCTTCTGGACATGCTCTTATTTTCAGCACTCATCTCAGCAGTAGATCCAGTGGCTGTACTAGCAGTTTTCGAAGAAATCCATGTTGATGAAGTGCTTTACATTGTAGTTTTCGGCGAGTCCTTGTTAAATGATGCCGTTACTGTTGTTTTGTATCACATGTTCGAAGCGTACACGTAAGTAGAAAGTTTTGACAAGATCATCATATATCCTCCTTCTGCTTGGTTCTAGCACCATCTGGGTCTGCTTTTTCCTTACATCTCTATCTGCCATCACCTCCTTTCTATCCACATTATCTTTCACGCAATCCATCCTACCAGTATCGTTTAATTTTGGTCGTGATCATTTAAAAATTGAACGTCAGTCATCCTAATTTGAGGTCTCATTTATCATGGCAGAGAAATGGGCCCATCACGTCTTGAGTACACGGACTTCCTCGCTGGTCTTGCTTCATTCCTGGTGGTGGCAGTAGGTGGCACGTGCATCGGTGTCGTGTGGGGCTTCGCCACGGGCCTCGTCACGCGCTTCACCCACGAAGTCAGGGTCATAGAGCCCATCTTTATCTTCGTCATGGCTTACTTGGCATACCTGAACGCCGAGATGTTCCACATGAGTGGGATTCTTGCGTAAGTTACTCTTATAAACTTAGGCTTAAGTGTGATTAAGGCTATTAATTTCACAGGACATTTAACTTGATTAATGAGGAGCTTGTGGCTAAATTATAACAGCCGCATGGGTCGATCGAAGGTTAAGCTACGCTTGACGAGGTCGGTCCGTGGATGGGTGACCATTTATTACATACCAAGACTCCTCCGTGCCTCGGAAAGCACGTTAAGCCGTTGGTCCCGGCTGTCATTTGTAGATCTTTGACAGTCGTTACTTGTAGTCAGAAGCCCGAAAGTCTGACAACCAGTTTAACCAAGGGGTATCATGTTACCCAGTTACTGGGTTGTGGAGGTCAGACAGGCAGTCGCTCCATGTAAAACACTGGTATTCAGCTGCATCCGGTTAAACTGGAAGCCGACCCCAACATAGTTGGGAAAAGGCTAGGCAGATGATGATTTAACTTGATTAATACTGAGTTAAGCCGTACTAAGTAGTTTAGATTATTTCTAAAGATAAAGGGTATTTATTTTCTTCAGCCATTTTACTTCTAATATTATTTAATGCTACTAAAAGAAAAGAAATACTTACACATTTATTTAGTACTAGACTCAGGCACGGATACTTTTTGTGTTACATAAATTCATCATCATGGGCTTTTCTCAACTATGTTGGGGTCGGCTTTCAGTTTAACCGGTACAGCTGAGTACCAGTGTTTTACATGGAGCAATTTCCTGTCGGACCTCCACAACCCTGTTACTGGGTAACACGATACCCCTACCCCCCAGTAACGACTATCAAAGATCTGCAATTGACAGCCGGGACCAACGGCTTTACGTGCTTTCCGAGGCACGGAGGAGTCTTGATATGTAATGAATGGTACCCATCCACGGATCAACCTCGTCAAGCGTAGCTTAACCTTAAAAAACCCGATCAACCCATGAGGCTGTTATTATTTAGCCACAAGCTCCTCATACATAAATTAAATGAAACAAAAAAAACAACAATAATATTGTAGCGACATCTATCTCGCAACATACGAACTATCCTACATCGCGCTATTAAAGTTATCCGCGCAGTTTGAACGTATACAAGTTCCCGACAACAAGCCCATCAGACACAACACCCGTCTGGTCGGAGGATCCTCCCATTTCAATGGTGGATGAGGAACTTTACACACTGTTCCTCATACCTCTAAAATATTATTGTTTGCTTTACGGCTGTGCCAAATAAGTAGGTCCAGTTCGGCAAAAATGCTACTGCATAATATTTTACTAATATTTTTTTATGATTTCAGTATAACATTTTGTGGAATAACAATGAAAAATTACGTGGAAGGAAACATATCCCACAAATCGCACACTACTATTAAATACACCATGAAGATGTTGTCTTCGTCATCTGAAACCATCATCTTCATGTTCCTAGGAGTCGCTACTGTAAATAACAATCACGACTGGAACACGTGGTTTGTGTTACTGACCATCGTCTTCTGCTCAATATTTCGGATAATAGGTAAGACTAAGATGTGATTTTTTTTTAATTTTTTTATTGTAATACACAAAACTATTATTTAATGTACAATCGCAAATACACCAAAACAGTAACCACACAGTAATTTGATTGACACCAACTAGATGTGAATCTAGCATGCATAATTTCGGTAATATTTACTTACGAGTAAAAGAAAAGCACAATAAATTGTAAACAAGATAAAAATAAAAACTAATATTAAATTTGAATAAAAACCCATAAAATATAATTAAAAAAATAACTACAGAATTAAAATAAAAGAAATAAAAATTACACAATTAAAATAAAATAATAAAAAACTACTTTCTATAACAATTTAAATTGTGTTTGCATGTTGTTCATTAAATAATTACATTCAAAAGCCGGAAGGTGGTTCTTGGCTACCACAACCAGTCTTAACTGTCTTACTACCAGTCTAAACTGCAATGGCCGACTTGGAAATCTCTGAACAGACTCCGCACCCAAGTCGGTCGCAGCAAGGATAATCTCTTAAAGTGGGGTTTCGCAGCTAGCACCGACCTTCAGTGCCCGTGCGGTACCTCTCCACAGACCATGGCCCACCTTTTGTCCTGTGCCGCGTGCCCTGTCACCTGCACACGTGAGGATCTTATGGTTGCGTCGGTGGATGGTGTTGCGGTAGCCGAATTCTGGGCCAAACATTCAATTTAGAATTTAGTGACTTTGTTTGCCATCGACACGATAAGAAGAAGAAGTCTAAACTTGTAGTCAGACTGTTGGAGTTCTTACTACTCCTAACGACTTGCTCGAAATCTTTACGTATAAGTCCTCTTTTTTATATTTATTTATTAATGGAGGTTTGTTAATAAGTCCTCTTCTGTACATCAGAAAATTTGCCCGATTACTGAAGTGTGAACTCTTAACAATGATAACTTCAACAAGGTACTTATCAAGCGAAAAAAATTCACCTAGTTTAGTTGTTAAGTGCCCATTTAGTAGAACCAATAGCCTAGTGCTAATGAATATATCCCATCAGTCAAATCAATAAGTTATGACCAAAAACAGCAAAACGACTTATATAAGCAAGTAGCTAAAAACAGAAACAAAGCGACGGAACACGATGTGGGTCACGTGTGAACTGTGACCGGAAAACGCCCGTCAAAATTCAGAATTTAGAGGCTTCATCTGCACGTGTTGGCCTTCTGACATTCAATTGTTACGTAAGCATGGTTTCAAGACGATTGTCGTGTTTTTAACCGACTTCAAAAAAAGGAGGAGGTTCTATGTTCGTGTGTATGTATTTTTTTTTTTTTTTTTTTTTTTTTTTTATGTATGTTACCTGATTTCTCCGCCATTTGTGGACCGATTCTCGAAATTCTTTTTTTGTTTGAAAGAGTAGACTCCTGAGGTGGTCCCATTTTAATTTGGTGAAGATCTGGTGCTGATCTTCGGAGATATACAACGGAACTCTTCAAAAATAGACGGCAAATCTATCGTGATTGCTGGAATTGCTTGGATGTTTATTGTTTATACAACATCATGACGTATCATCAAGCCTGTATGCTCAGAGGGGTAGGCAGATGTGTTCAATATACCTAGATTTCGACATTTAGGTATGTTAAGTTTCATTTATTAGGGTTAGGTGGATAACCCTATTATAATGACATGTATTGTTAACAATTAACAATATAAAATGAATTCATGGCAAATGTTTGTATGGGAACAACTAAAAATTGAAAAATAAAAAACTTTTTTACAAAAAATAAAACCGACTTCAAAAATAACACTAAACAGGGTAAAATAACTCTAAATTCGGAAGTCGGTGGCCCATTAAGAATAAGACAAAAGTACCAAAGCCACAGACTTCCTAATTTAGAGTTATTTTACCCCGTTTAGTGTTATTTTTGAAGTCGGTTTTATTTTTTTAATTAAGGATTTGTTTTGTTTATTGTGTTGAAAAAAAGAATATGAACAATTGAACATGTACATTCATGAATGGCGTGTTAACTGTAATTTAAATTAACAAAATTGTGTCGGCACTGTGTCTGATTCTCATGCACAAAGTTGTAGGTTTTCTGATTATATTTGGAATTTTTTGATTAAAATGCTAGACATAATTGATATTGGTAAACGGAAAATTGCGTGAGTATCCGTGATGGGAACCTAGACTTATAGTTGTATGTTTGAAAAAGATTTGAATAATAAAACAGGAGCTTATTCTAAAACTAAAATTATCTAGCAGATAAACTCTCAACACTCGCTCGCTCTCGCTATTTGAATATTGTTCAATTTCAACTCCTCTTTAATGGCGTTGGTTAGATATTGGTACGAGGTTCTTGTTATAATTTTTCGATGTTGGTCTCAAATTGTCAACTTAAGGTCTACGTCGTAGGCGTCTACGGCGTAGACCCTTGGCGGTTCTGGAGATACTACGAAACTACGAAAGAGGACTGATTTTTTAAAAAAATATTTTTAAATTATGTATTAATGTTATGTTATTGTTTCAGGTGTGTACATATTTAGCGCAATAGCCAACAAGTTCCGTTTGCACAAACTGAATAGGGTTGAAAAATTCGTAATGTCTTACGGAGGTAAGTCCGTCTTGATTGTATGTTTATTAAACTGTTCAATCAACTAAACAATATATTTAAACTAAGCACTAGGTCATATAAACCCAGTTCTTTACCCTATCACAAATATGCACACCAACATTGTTTATTAATTTAACAATACATTATTGAAACTTTGAAGACCACCTCAATGCAGTAACCAATACTTAGTTATTTGACACTTGACGACTTGTAGGCTGTTTGGTTCTGTATATCAATTCCGTCTAGCTACTTCACACCCTAGAAAATAATGATCTCGGGCGCCGTCGCGATTTAAAGGGCGAAAATCTTCAGACATGCTTGCTTGCTGTATCGATGATTTTGATATTGTAATTGAATACTACGTGTAATTTTGGGTTTAGAGACTTAACTTTGTTTGAATATTAATGAAGGCGGAATATATAAAACCCGTATAAATTAAGAGTTTCTACACTTTCTCCTACGATTGTCGCAAAAATGTCTACAGTGTGTCTCAACATATCCATTCTGTTATCGACTATACATATTACACAACACAGTATACGTTGAATTATAAATCAGTTATAGACACTAGAAAATATATAAATGTTCCATACGGTCGTGGTCATAGGTTTTCGGTCGTGGTAATATTGCAATTTTGATTGAAAAAGCTTATGTACATTGTATGTTATTACCGTTGTTCCAAGAGTAATATTGTTTGCATTCGTGGGATACTTTACAAATTGGAAACTGATGAAAATGTAGGTATAATGCCTTGTAAAGTGAACTAACATATAGTTCAGTATAGTTCACATCACGCTCACTTTACCTAAGGTTTTACGGGGTGATATATATTATTTAGCCTAGCCTTAGATTGGAATTATTTCCAAGATGTCCACTGTATTACCTAATGGTATAACACATTTTATTCTAAACCTAAATAGATTTACAATAATTTATTAAATCGATTATTGCAAAGTCACAATAGACAAAAACAAATGCACCTATAATATACTTTGTTTAAGCACTCTTTGATATCCGTTCCTATTTACATTTTCAGGTCTTCGAGGTGCAGTAGCTTTCGCTCTAGTTCTCCTAATAGATCCCGAAGTAGTGGAACTACAGCCAATGTTTGTCACCACCACAATAGCGGTGATTTACTTCACTGTTTTTATACAAGGAATCACAATAAAGCCTCTAGTGAAAATACTTAATGTTAAAACTGCTGAGAAGAGGAAACCTACGATGAATGAACGGATACATGAAAGGGTAAATATTTATCTCCAATAAAAGATACAAAAGGCATGATGACGGTATATGAATATCGGTGTAAGATTTTATTGAGTCCATCAGTAAGATCTAATAATCAGTAAATAATGTACGTAACAATAAATTAATAATATCGAGGGTAATGTCAAATAAATAAATGGAATTTTAATAAACACAAAATATTTGAGGATAGTTATCTTGTTCATGATCTCAAAATTTTAATAATTCTGCTATTACAATGAAATGATCACGTAAAGCAAGGCTTCCTCTCTCCTCCCATTTTTGCTGTGCCCTACAGGGTCCATAATGATCTCATTTATATACCTACCTCCTGAGAATACATATGGAAAGCAATAAAGATATTGAGTATTGAATAAAAAATAGGAGACACATTTCTTTTTGCTTTTTATTGGTGGAAAACTTAAGATGATGATTACGAAAAGATTAACCCTTAGACATAGAGAATGGACTGAGTGTTCCTTGTTCTGTGAAGTCAATACTGGTAAAAAAGTGTAAGAGAGATAAAGCGAACGTGCGGTCAATAGTTGTCTCTTTCTAGAATTTTGGGGCACTGCGCTTTTGTTTCTACAAACCTACAGAAAAGAGACTGGTATTCCCCAGGTCCCTTTGTCATTTTCCTGGGAGTGGTCAATTTTGTGCGGGCATTGCTAGCAGTCTATTCTTTTTACAATAAAAGAAGAGCTTGTGAATTTCTATTCAATATAAAGTGTGCAAAATCGTGACGTCGTCGTGTGACATTTTGACTCAATGTATCGCCGTTTTTATTTGATTACATAAAAAAAAGAAATTTTATATTTCCTTACTTTCCTAATAATCAAGGTGAGGGAGTAAATAAATAAATTTAGTCATCTAGCCTATTACTAATAATCGCAGGTGCATTGTGGTTAGCCGTTATATATTACGGAGGATCAACTTTTATGCGGAAAGATTTACAGCTCAACAAACGTCCGCCGCATTGCATAGCTTGGCCTGCGCGCAGATTTTGGTAAAATCTATATTATAGTAACTTATTGCGACTAATTTCGATGGAGCTCTCGTTATACAGATGCCAGCCAGCACATCAAGCTACCCCAATGTGTCAAACTTTTTTTATAGATTTTCAGTTTTATTACAATTGGAATATCGTTCATGTTCAATTGAGAAAATTTTACAGTTTGAGATAGCTTGATATGTTGGCGTCTGTACGTTGATCGGTTGAAATACAAGGTGACTTTGTTTTTATAAAACGGCCAATCGCTATTCAATGCAGTGAATTCGTCTTTCTAATTTGGCTTCATTATTTATTCATGTTTGTATGTGTTTCAGTTCATGGATCATTTAATGGCAGGTGTAGAAGATATTTTAGGAAAACATGGAAACCACCACATGAGAGATAAGTTCAAAAGATTTGACAATCGTTTCATTAGGCCGTTCTTACTCAGAAACTATCAGGTATTTATTTTGTTGTAACTTTGAACTGAGTTCACAAATTATGGAGTATATTGGTAATGGTAACTAATAACAAAACAGGACTTATTATTATTTCAGGGTGCAGAACCCAAGATACTGGAGACCTACTCAAAGCTGGCTATGAAAGATGCTATTGAATATATGCAAAGAAATGCGTCTACTATTGGCAATATATCAGGAGCCGAATCCATGTCAGCTATATTCAAAAACTATACAAATGCCAATTTTAATGGAAGGTAATCTCGATTTATTTTATTTTATTTTATTCTTAAAATAATACTAGGTACTTGTAATTGAGTAATACAAAAGTACCGACCGGACCGTAAACAGTACAAAAGATGTTAAAACAAGAACTGCTCTAAAACTCTCGCCATATTATACCTCCAACAAGAGTATATACAAGAGTCAAAGACTACAGTGAAGAAAAAATACAGTGCACTGTAAAAAATACACTCTACAAATTTCCTCTTCAATTTAGAAAATTACCCAAATCCACTAAACTGAAATATGTATTATAATTTAAAAAAAATGGGATAATTGTTTATTGTCTAGCTGGTAATTTTTTGTTTCTTTACAGCCCTAGTTTCAGCCAGTTGGATTCATCAACGTGGAACATAGACATGCAAGAGTTGGAGTACAATCCGTCGAAAAAAGATCTCACGGACGCGAAGATACATCATCTCCTGGCTGAAGAACTTTGCAAGCCGTTTAGACGAGTATGTTTTAACATCTTTATATTTTTCTTCTATGACATCCCTAAAGGAGGTACAAGGACATTTATTGGTATAGACCAATAAATAAAATGTTGTTGTCCGTTTGAAATGTAAAATAACAGCTCTTTACTGTTTGTACGCAACATACTTGCAGTCACTGCAATGCATTCACCACAAAAACATTTTTTTTTGAGCTATTCTTCGTAACCGCTAGACAAACTTTGTCGGAACTTCTATTGGCAGATAGCTAATGTTATAAGGAGTAACTAAGGCTAATTTAATTACGGAAATTATTAAGGGTTTTACGAAAAAAAAACAATAAGTTCAAATCCGTGTGGACGCATTCCCGAATTTAGCTAGTTAAAACATTACATGATTATAAATAAGGCCGAGGATGTTGTTCGGTCAGAGACTGGCATGATTGCGACTTATCCATAGGGAATCCCCTCTAGATCTTTTCTGGGTCAGAGCCTTCTGCTATAGTAATAATAAAGTAGGTTAAGCAAGGTTATGTCTAATAGATTACTACCCTATTAAATTGCAAAGGCACTATTAAGTAGGTGTTCGCTGTACTAGTTGTACCTAAAGTAGTTTTACTTAAACGTGCGAATGTGATTTCTTTTCCGAGTTAAATTGTAAATAAACTTTGAAAGTATTTCGTAAGTGTGTTCAGGGTTACTCGTGGCAATCAAAACCAAACCTTAGTAACCTACTTTTACTGCTGTAAGTTATCTGGGTAAGTTAGTTCAGGGTTCCTTGTGGCAATAAAAACCAAACCTTAGTAACCTACTTTTACTGCTGTAAGTTATCTGGGTGAGTGTGTTCAGGGTTACTCGTGGCAATAAAAACCAAACCTTAGTAAGCTACTATTACTGCTGTAAGTTATCTGGGTAAGTGTGTTCAGGGTTACTCGTGGCAATTAAAACCAAACCTTAGTAACCTGCTATTACTGCTTTAAGTTATCTGGGTAAGTGGGTGAAGATTTAACCTACTTGGCGAAAAGTATCTTCAACTTAAGTTGGCTGCTCTGAAACCAGTAGGTTGTACAAATTGTTGTCGCATACGTAAAATCGAAACGTACAGTTTTAAACATGAAAATAGGTACTAATAATATAAAACATTTTTAAAGCTTTGTTTATAAACAGTCTGTTAACGAACAGACGGCGTTCCCGTTAACCCGCAATAGTAGATCCATACATGTTTAAAAAAATATTACCATTTGAAAACAAAATGTTTTTATTTTTTAATAAGTAATTAAAATTTCACAAAAAAAATTGATACGTAAAAGAAACACTCCGTACATGCGTACTTGAAGGATGGCAATGCGACGTTGCCGTCCTTCAGATACGCATGTACAGACGCCAGCACATCAAGTTACCCCAATGTGTCCAATTTCTTTGATCGTTTTTCAACTTTATGTCAAACAAGATAAAGTTCATATTCAATTGGGAAAATTTGACACATTGGGGTAACTTGATGTGCTGGCGTCTGTACAGAGTGTTTAAAAAAATAAAAACATTTTGTTTTCGAATGGTAATATTTTTTTAAGCATGTATGGATGCTATACTATTGCGGGTTAACGGTAACCCCCTCTGTTAGTTAACATACTGTATATGGGTGATACTGATTGTGCTTTCTCATTAGTTTGAACCAAAACGCAATAATATGCACAATTAACATGACATAATATGATTGTAGTTCGTATGGTCAGGAATGCGAGTTCATGTGAATAACTTTAATGTAAGGCCCTTCCCCACTAGCCAAATTTTTAGTGAATGTTAGATTTGTTCAACTAACAGACATAACAAGAATTAATTACAGATTTCTACCAACCAAACAAACCAAACAGTTGGAAAGCTAATTCAGTTCGACGCTTTAGTTATACATGATTTCAATCATGGTCACTTTTAGGAGACATTACTTTGATAGGTAGTTGTGTTGTAATACATAACCCTAATTAACTTAACATTCCTTGACTTGCATACTGACTGGTTGGTAGTTAAGGAAAACGAGGCATATTTAGACAAGTTGTCTTCTATTAATCTATTGTATCGTTTTCTCTAGCACCGTCGGCTGAGCTACAGTCGGCACGCGGTGAACGATCGCGACCTCGGCACGCAAGTCAATTACAAGACCCACATGAACATAAGACGACGAGTTGGTGACAGGAAGCATCATCACAAGCGAAGTAAACGTGGGAAGCAGGTGCAGATTTAGCTTTTAAATACACACTCAGACTGCATATAACTGATATTATATTAATTAAGGTTTAGGCACCTACCTCTCTTGCAAGAGGTTGTGGTTCAAATATGGTTTAAGAACTTTATTTTTCTCATCAGAATTAACAATAATTCACTTACTGAGAAACTAGGTTTACAATAATTAAGTATGTTTTACAGAACGTATACAGAAACAAAAACAATACTTAAAAGTAATTTTTAAACAATAATAAAACTATGTAGGTAGGCTACATATAGGCTATCACAAAAATGTTTGTTGTGCCACCAACCAAGTGAGCGTAGATCTAAAGTAAAATTACATACTAGATGTGGCTTGCAATTCGAGACAGCTTAGAGTCAGTACACAAACAAAGAATGCACGAGCATTGATCACCACGCTTGCTCAAGGCTGATTGGCGATTTCAAACTTATACAAGTAGTTTTTTTTGATATCCTATAACTCTAAGGTTATATTCTGTAGGTAAAAATAATACTAAAACTCCTAGAATAGGTGGTCCAAAAATGCATAGTTTCGGAGATATCATCAATCATAATTAAATATTATCAGTTGTTTAGTACCCCGTGAACACAAGCTCTCTATAGCTTGGGTCTAGATGGCGTTGTGTGGAAGTTGTGGTATTTATTTACCTCTTCCTAACCCTTTAGGAGATAGAAGCCTGATGGTATGTTATTTATTTATGTTTTTCTTCTTTCAGGATGGGAAAAATCATGTAACTTTCCCTGAATTCCAGCAAAATGGTTCGGCCAAACAGTTCACGCACGGTAAAATAAAGTATTATAGATTAGGTACTTATTTATTCTTTCCTATTATCACGAGTGTCGATCGCATGCACGTGTGAGTTCAAGTATTATTTCCGATTGTTTTATTTATTTGCAAATACATACATACATATATGTATCAATGGTCATTGTTAATTTACGTTGCAAGCACAAACGCTTTGTCTTACACTAGTTTTAAATAAAATAAATGTAACATTAATAAACACAATGTTAAAACTATTAGAACATGTAGAAATAGCACATGTTTTTTTTTTCGTTTTTGTATTGCGTGTTAAATGTGAAAGCAAAGATTTATTAAGTTTTGATTACAAACTCAGAAATTAAAAAGAAAATCTAAAAGCTTTGATATAAAATAAAATTATTAGTTCTTTATTTAAAAGCATGCAACAAAAATGTCTGTATTGCTAAATATGCTAGTAATGACGTCATTATTGCAGACTACATAGACGAGGTTCTTCTGGAGGACGGCGAGGAGCGAGAGGAGGGCCCCCGACGCGAAGGTGACGACGGCGGTATTACTTTCACTGCCAAAACCCCGCGTAGGTATTCTGCATGAAACACCCTGTTTGACACACCGCAGTTTGGATTTGAATGGTAACTTCGCTAACGCTAAAACAAATCGTTGTTGTCTACTGGATCAGAAGCACTGCGTAGATAGAGCAAAGGATTATGTATCGGTAGCTAATGCTAGACGTAAAACTGTATCGGTATATCGTTCCTTAGCTTACAACACCGCTTAAGTCGAAAGTTGGCGGTTTTCACTTTTAAATGCATTCAGATGGAGCTGCTCGTTGAGCGTCCATGTTATAGATTTCAGCCAATCAGAAGCCGTAATTCGGAAAGCAGTTAGTAATAACAGAAACAATCCACCATTTTTTTAAAGTAGACATATTTCCACGTCTCCTTTAAAGTTGGTAAAAATCTCTTATGCGATGTTGTAAGCTAAGGGACGATATTGCATTACAATGTCAAGTATTTTTTGGGAAGGTACGCCTTATTTACTATGTTTAAAGACTAAAAACCTTTTCCAGTTGTTATGTTTATCTATTTTTTCACATAAGAGGAACTAGGAGGTGAATCCAATCCAGTACATGTATCGATTAACAAATTACAGTTCAAAAGCTTTATATTCAAATCCAAACGAGTCCCTTAGATGTTGTCGACTAACGTTTTTATTTACCGCACAACCTTTTCTTCATTAACCAAAATGGAATACTTATAAAATGAGTGAACCGATGTTTCCTAAATTGGTATACGACTATTATTTGCTGGGTCTAAAAGCATTCGTATATTTCTGACATGGCTACATACTGTGAGAATGAGCTGAAACGTATTTGTGGTGGCATGTTCTTAATTATTTATTTGTATTGTAATTCTTTGTACTTCCTAAATTATCTCTTCTTGAAATTCTTTTCCCTGAGTTGTTTTGGTTTAGTTGCCTATTTCAAGTAAAGTTTTGACCTATTTTATTAACCAACTTATTTGCAAACCTTTGTTCAAATAAAACGTTTATTTTGTCAGTAGTATCTCGCAAAGTTCTAGAATTTCTATCAATTTAAGAAATGAAATAACAGCAATCAAATTCATACTAAAAAAGTTATGGTTCAAAACTTTAACACCCAAATACATACCAACAAATTGCCATTGCGAGAACTGTTTTAGTTTATTTTTCATCACGGGAAGGTTTGTTAATGAAGTTGGTTTGAATCCAAAGTAAAATACTCTACTTCCATCCCGAGCCACAAATACCATTCCATTATACGTTTAGGAATACCTACTAATCTTCTAATCGCTACGTATCTGTTCATCTCTGCTTGTTTAATATTCTTTGTGTTTGATTGTCGTTTTCTTCCCTTCTGGCAATCTTCATGTGGCACCGCAAACTAACCGATACTCTCGACAACTGGCGATGATAATATTATCAGCTGGATACAAAGAAGTCAGTCCGACGTCCTCGCATAAAGAAAATAGTAGTTCACTTTTAAATCAACTGGCTAACCTGCCCGGATTCAATCCCTTGAAAGCGAGGATCGTTAAGCAGTACGCTAAAACACCCGAAGAGATACTCCCGACAGCTGTTGAGAAATCCTTACCGTGGAGAAGGGACAGATCCACGTATAACTTTGGTATGTGTTTACTTCAGAACTGAACTGTTTTCATAATATTGTCACTAGAACTGCGTGCATACTTGCGTCTGATGATCAAGATTTTAATTTAGATTATCGCTTTGTTGTGATTGTGCTATGATTGCCGCAAATCATGATTATATACAGATTACACGCTCAAGGTAGGCAAAGGCTGTAAAGAAATTTAGAGACTACACTTAAGAGTAAATTTTTGTAAGTTATTGGGTAGAACTGGGCACTAACATTTTTCATAGACTCAATAATTATATTATTAACCAGATTTATTTCGTATAGTTTTTTAGCCACGTTTGTCAATTGATTTACTTTCCGTTCAATTAACATATAGAAGCTTACATAGAAATAAAGAATATATTTTTTTCATCAGACGCTTTGCAAAGATATTGGTCATCCGATTCAATGTTACCGTTGCATGTTATAAACACATACTATTAATCATTCCTTTGTTTATTTACTATTATCGCTAAATAGAGCTTGATACCCAATCAAATAATACTAGGTATTTAATAAATACGAGTACTAGTTTTTTGATAATTTATAACGGGAAATTCTAGAATGTTTATACTTAAATATTATTAGATTGGATATTGCAGTAATACTTGGCACTGGATAGCTAGTTGAAAGAAGTAAGTATTGCATGGTATAACGAGTATAATAAGTATTTATAATATCTAATAATGTTTCGATATAACTACTGGGATCCTTAGAACTAAATTTATTTACAGATTTATGTTATATAATTATGTATCTGCAGATAACATAATAAAGTAGATATTTTGCAGTCACTACTCAGTTAACCCCTATTACATCGTATTTACGTACTGTATAAGTATAAAATATTTATGTACTTATAAAGATGAGATAATAATATTGCGTTGTTTCTTTCAAGTTATATTTTCGAAATATAAACTAGATGCGTAGGTATTTATTTATTAATGTTATTATCTTATTCTATTAGGCAAAGGCTTCCCCTATTCTCCTTCCACTTTTCTCTGTCTAGGGTACTTAGAACCAGTCTTTATTGAAGGTCTCTGGATCATTCCATCATCGTCTCTCACCGTCTGGGCCTTACTCTTCATTAAGGGGGGCGTGCCAAGGTAGCTCGCGAATCATTTTTTTTTGTGTTTTTTTTGCAATTTGCCGTCAAGTGTCAGGTTATATATCACAAATTTTTAATTAGTACTAATACTTAAAGGGCTTCTTCTAGACAGCCTTCTCATTATATTTGTGAAGAATCAATGAACAATATTCATGAACAGCAAAGTTATTTATGTTAGTGTTTATATCCCAAAAATTCACCCAATTTATGGAAATATTATACAGGCTATTCATGAAATAGTAGTATTCATTAATCGTCATCTCTCGCTCACGTTCGCGTGATCTCGCTCAAGCATGCCCCGCCTCCAACAGCTGTTGTCGTTATTTATATTTAACTAAATAGTGGCATATTTAAAAATAGTTTTTTTTTTTACTTTTGATTACGCAAATATGATCAGTAACAGGTACGGATACAGCCCATTATTTTTGTACTAATTTATAAATAGTGGTGTATTGAACAAAATATTATTCGCGACAGTAACACCGTATGTGTTTACAAAATAATAATAATTTAAACAACCCTCTAAGTTCAATAATCCCATTGAATGATTATTTCATGAAAACGTCATTTATTTATTTATTCAATACTTCAAGCACACGAATGTACAGAGGCGGACTTAATACCATAGACATTTTCTGCCAGTCAACCTATAGGTGATACAGAGAAAAGCAGTGATAGGTGAAATTTTAAATGAAAATAAAAGAAAGCAATATAATACTTAGACATATTTTGAGTATAAATATATAAACATGAATTTAATGGGATTAAATTAACTTTGAGGGTTGTATGATTTTAACTGTTATAACTCAGATAAACCATATTTGTTACAGTCGCGAATCATATTTTAGTCAACCTGACACTTAACTGGAAATTGCAAAAAACACAAGAATATTTGAATTTCGCGGGCAACCCTGGCACATTCACCTTAAGAGGTTCCAAAACACTTTTAACAAAACTATACCTAACGTCAAAACTTTATATATTTTAGTTCCCAATGAGGATATTCTCGAAGAAGACGAAAGAAGACTGTCTGACGACAATGGCAAGTATTAAACATGGTGCATAGTTTCTTATGCATCTTAGAATGCTTATCTATACTTAATTTTATAATCACAGACACCTACATGATAGTAGCTGAGCACGCTCGCGTCGCGACCCCGACGGCAACGGAAACCATGTTGCCATGGAAACGGGAGGAAATGGAGGGCTCCGGCTGCGGTGCCCTGAAACAATCAGAGTTCCCCGCTTGGGCCTCCAACAAAGAGTACCTAGCGTACAGCTCACCCTCGGCGACGTTTTTAGGTAAGTTTAAACACATTGAAAACACACTAAGTTTACTAAAAAAAATCTGACGTTAAACAACTGAAAAAAACACAGTTAAATTAAAAGCTAGCTAGTTACATTAAAACCAGGCAGTCGGAAGAAAGCTTTATTTAAATAAAGGTCGTAATCTAGGGAGACATCGTAGACCTTTGCGTAGCACCGTAGGCACGTAGCGCATCCAAGTGGTCTACGAAATCGTAGCACGTAGGCGCGTAGGTCACTCTATATCAAAGAGCAAGTTACGAATTTTGTTTTTGGTGATGATATTATATATATTTATTTGTAACGTAAAAAAAAATACTTTAAGTGTTCATATATTTCAAACTACAATTTTTAATGATTTTTTCTTTATCAAGCATCTTTATTATGGTTTAGAGATTGATCGAAAGTTAAAAAGTAAGTTAACGGGACTGCAAATTGTTTTAATTTATTTTAATACAATTTCTATAAGTTATTTAAGTTTTGAAGCAAAATAGTTCCCATATTATGCACAGCGCCTATACCCTAGCGTCTTTAGAGTGCATTTTCATTATTTTATTTATTTGGGAACATTTAGTTTTTACCACAGAGCTCCGACATTTCGATAACACCGTGCATGTTAGCTGTTTCTTTCAATCCCTTTAGCTGAAATATAGTTTTATTTATAGCACTTCGACACACAGCAGTTCAAATATAATTTTAAGAGAAACAATAATTTAGTGCTTAATAGTACAAAAATAAAAAGATGTGCCTGCTTCATATTAACACATTAACAAAAATAATTCAATAAAAAATATTTTGCACTATAACTTACCTTAGACTTTAAAAATTGTTGCCAACTTTTCTGACACGTTTTTTTCCTTCCCCCCCTTCTTTTCTTCCCGCTGTAAAAACACATCCATTCTCATAATACCTTTCCGGTATCAGGAGGCATAGAGAAGCCAAAACATCCAAAATCTATCATAGGTCTGTTCCGAAGAGAGAGCTCTAGCTCCACCCAAGGTGCTGCCGAGAGTGTGGTGGTATCCGACTCTGAAGGAAACAGGGACAGTTGGAGCAAGGGAGAGGGAACATCGAAAGATCCAGTTGGGAGACAAGGACCAAGTATGCTGTCTAAGAGAAGCACGAGCCTAGGGGGTCCGTCAGTACTGTTGATGGAGGACGTGTCGCATTCGGACCCCCTTGGCGCCTCAAGCAGACCAGCCAGCATCATGCAGGGACCACATAGAGGACAATGTCGAAGAGGATCGATGCTAGAATTGACTGGGTAAGATTTATTTTGAAATTATTATTAATTGTGAAGCGTCCGGAGAGGACGCCCTAGAAGGACATACACCACCCACCATAGACCATAGACCTTATTGGTGAGGTTCTTCAGAAAGGTCAGGTGCGTAGTACTCGTAACTGGCGTGATGTATGAATGTAAACGATGCAAAATAAGTATGTAAGAATCGTACCATATGGCGATCTATAGTTTCTGCCTACCTCCATGGAAAAAAGGCAAACAAAGGCACTGTACCTTACCAAAAGCTTGACAAAGCCATAATTATAATAAGAATTAGCCGACAGTTCTAAATTAATCAATGACTGCTTAATATGATGTCAGGGTTCAAATGACTGCTATCGTAATCAATAATGCTAACCTTAACTTTGATAAGATAAGCCTGTTTGAAATTCTACGTTGTACACTAGAACCACATTCTTTGACGAAAGAAACTTAACATTTTAAATAAAAAAGAAAGAGGAACTTAAAATTTTAATTTGTTACATTTCAGGTCATTATCACGCGATGCGATCACGGAAGAAAAATGTAGCAAATCATTGCCTGAAAGTGAGCGCATGGGTGTGAGGAGGTTACCTCTTGGCCAACAGAGCCTCCCCAGGGAACCTTTCATTCGGCAGCTGACCATGGCGTCCACCCTGCACACCAGCTCTTCGTCTGACGACTCCTCAGACGAGAACACCTGAGTGCCCCGCCGTGGTGACCCCGACAGGTTGCCACTGCTAAAATACAAGACGCTAGAGTAACGTACTATCGCGAACGGATCGTGCATGTCGATAAAACTTTCTCAAAAGTGCTGTGAATCTGTGGTGTTTAAAGATAAGTAAAATGAGCATAGAATAAAAAGAAACGAGTTAATTAATCAGCCGTAACGATTTTTTAAATTCAAATTGAAATCTGTATTTAAATGCAAACTATTTAGATGACTTTGCCAAAAACTTCGAAACTATTTCAAGGGCTTTCATAACATTGGCTCCATGTGATAAACATGTTTTGGGATCTTGACTATTACCGTCTACGTGTATTCATAAGACCACTAAGTAAGATGCGTTGATTTTGTCGGTCAATAATCATGATACGCACATGACGCAAGATTATATCTAGATAAATCGAGCGGTAGAGTTTAGGTAGGAATCTTTGTAAAACGTTACATTGCTTGCCAGATATCCTGTCTGAGGCTTTCAAGTTATTTTGGTGTAGGTAGCTGTAATTATATGTACATTATAAATTATAAGGTGTAAAATATGACGCATTGTGATGAATGCATCACACAACGACAGGCGTTTTAAAAAATTACAAAAATTATTATCCATATTGAACTTGCCTTTTTGTTTACATATAATACGGTATCAATTGAAAAGCTCTAAAGATATTAGTATGAAGATCTAGCTGTTAATCAAGAATTAATATTGCTTTAAGTAAGTACAATTATCTAAACCAAATTTTATAGTTGTTTGAAGTGTATTTTTGTATGCTCTTTGTAAAATATCATGTAATTACATCCAGCACTGTATGTAAAGTACTCGTTTTATAATAGTTCAATTTTATGTAAATTATTAATGATTTCGAACTTGGCACTTGTTGCCAATGACAATACCACTAGTTTTAATTGAGATGCGGTTTGTAGAAGTACTCGTGTAGATAGGTAATAATATTTATGTTTACTTCGTAAATGTAAGTACCACGTGATTGGGTAATTTTATTAGATCAAGAAAATCTGCTTTCAAACAAAGCGACACTTGAGGTATTGATTTTTTTTTTAATTAAAATAAATAATATCGACATAATTACTAAAAAAGTAGCTAGCATGACTAATGACGTTTGCGATCAGGATCCGATCGGGCAAAAAAGTTGTGTAGGTTTCCTAAACTCATTTCTACCTATTTCTTCACGCTAGGCAAAAACTGTGTAATTTTATATCACACAATTTAAGTTTTACAACTTTTTGTCGTCAAACTTTAGGTACTACAATCGATCTTGTGTTTCTATTAAAAAAGCTTAAGCACTGACTCGGTATCCGTACCTATGATAAAAATCTAATCAGTTTCATCCCTTCAATAACGCGAAACATTGATGTCATTGGCAATTTGACGTCAATTAAGTCTTTACCAAACTGTATAAATATGTCTTGCATTTTTTTAATCTGTTTAAAAATGTCTTGCATTTTTTTAATCTGTATAAAAATGTCTTGCATTATTTAAATCTGTAGGTACTTATAAAAATTTCTTGCATAATAATATAGGTTGGTTAAGACTACCTACATTCAAATAAAGACATTTAAACGCAATGAAAATGTTGAATTGTTATTAGATAGGTAATTAGATATAGGTATATATATACCTATGTTTATATTAACCTTGTTTATCAAGAATAGGTAGACTAATTTAGAACAATAATAGATATAGTGTTATAGAAAGTGTATCATAATAACTTATGTACAGAGGCCAGCACATCAAGTTACCCCAATTTGTCAAATTTCTTTGATAGTTTTTCAACTTTATTGCAAACAGAATAAGGTTCATATTCAATTGGGAAAATTTGACAGTTTGGGGTAGCTTGATGTGCTGGCGTCTGTACTTAAACAATTTTGTGAGTTAGATAAACATTTTGTTGGTATTGATAGCTGCATCATTAATTCTATTCAATATTCTCACCTTTCCTATTGAGAATATGCGGGTTTTAACTGTAAAAATAATACCACACAAACGACATGTGCCTAGTACCACAGAAAGATTTTCAATGCTACTTTTCAATAAAAGTATGATATAATATTCTTAATTAGAACAATCTAGTCATTCTGAATGATTATATTATTGTTGAGTGAGACCCAAACATAAAACGATTTTAAATACCTATACCTATTTAATTCATCTTGGTATATAATTACTAGACTGGTGTTACAAAACTGTTTCATTTTCATTGCACATAAGTACCTACCAGAGCGCTTATCAGTCATGTGGTGTTCAATGAAGAATCATTTTTATGCTAAACTTAGTGGCTGGTAAATTAGCAAATATTAGGTACTGTTTAGTTCAATACCTATTTGTATTGCTTTTGTTATTATTTTTATACACATTTAAAACCTATCAGTGTTAAGATTACTGATCAAACATAAGACCTAATGTACATACGGCTACACAGTATACCCTGATCCAGCTTTGTATAGGATGTCCGTACAATTCGAGGTCAGAGTAAACTGGAAAAATATAGCTGGAAGCCGTGTGTTCATCTATTTAAATAATATTGTCTTTCTTTGTGGTTCCTATTTATATGTTTTCGTGAAATTGATTCAGAACAACCTCAGAGAGTAGGTAGACTCAAAAGTAGGTACTACTACGGTTTACATCCTTATTCTTACTTCTATGTACCTAACTTAATTGTGTAATTTGTTGTTAAAATATTGTTTGTGGCTGTGTTAAGATGCTAAAGGTACTCGCATTTCTTAATTACGATTGTAAAATTGTGATAAGTACCTAAATAAAAAGAACGAATGATTCTGTTCATGAATGATCATCTATATAACAAGATCGGTGTAATAAGATGGTGCGTAATCCGATAGTTATAATTGAATCAAATAACTAGGTACTCTACTATAAGCAAGCTTTGTATAAAAGAGATTATGGTGTGTCAATTGATAAAAATAATAGTGCCTAGCGTAGATTATCTACACCGCTCATTGATTGATAATATTGTGGTTTTCTTTTGTACTAAAAATTGTTAAAAACTGTATTAAAGTAGTACAATAGATATAAATAAAACTGAAATTAAAATCACATTTGAGAGTTACCTATTTCGTATTTTATTGTTTGGTGATGATTGTGTCCCGAGATCGAAGACTTGGCTTTTTATTTATTTATTTCTGTACTGACTGGCCGGTTGGTCTAGTAGTTAGTACCCCTGACTGCTATGCTGGAGGTCGTGGGTTCGATTTCCACCCAGGATAAATGTTTGTGTGATGAGAACGATCATTTATTCTGTGTCTGGGTGTAATTTATCTATAATATGTAGGTATGTATTTAGAAATATATAAGTATGTTTATCAGCTGTTTAGTACCCATTACACAAGCTCTGCTTAGCTTGGGACTAAAAGGCGTTGTGTGAAAGTTGTGGAATATTTATTTATTATTATTATTTATTAATAATTTATTAAAATTGTATGCAATAGTAAAAAAACTCTACAAGGTCGGACTTAATGCCATATTATTCTCTACCAGTCTAACTTGACGCGACGTACCTACTGCGTAAGCTATCTAGACGCAAACGCAAAGCGGTAACGGAAAAAAAAAATATTTGTGACACATAGTTATAATGTATGTACATGATGTTAGTGCGGAAAGTTGAAAATTACAGTCGAGGCGATATTGCTAGCCCGAGCTGTAAGTAGGCGAGGGCTACAAGAAAGCAGAGGCTGTAATTATCAAAGCGAACGTATGTCATACGACGTTTTATAACACATTTGCGAGGAAATAAATAAAACTCGGACTGTCATTTTCAAATAAAAACAATACAGCGAAAAGAAAAAGCGTGCGGAATAATTTTTACTTGTTTACAAATTAGCGATAATTAATTATATTAGAGAATTAATTATATTAGAGAATTAAATGTTTGTTTTTTATATTTTATCTCGTAAAGTTTATTTTATTCATAAAATGTTGACCACTTTTCTGACATAAAAACTCTTTGCTAAGATTTAAAAAAGTACAGTTCGTTTAAGTTTTAGACGGTGCATTATGATAAACGGGTGAAGGGTTATTAAAACTTAAAAATAATCAGGTTTGCCGCAAAAGCAACGCCAACCAATGCCTAAGCACCGGCGCATCAAGCTTGTCAGCCATGGCTTGTAGGATGCTGTTAGAGCTGGACCTAGATCTGCTTAGCAACGAGGCAGCCTTCTTCCTCATGATAGCGTGGAAATCATCCACCCGCGCCACAGAGAACATGCCCGAAGCACTACAGTAGGTATCTAGACAACCCCAACAACAGCCGGAAACCGTTATTATATTGTACCCGCAGGGCGTCTAGAGCCTTCCGCGTACAATTCACCCACAGACCGCCCGTGTAGAAAGACTGACAAAAGGCTTTGAATAAAGTGACTTTGACCCCCCACTACAACGAGCAAATCTGTGAGTCAACATGTTGCATCTAACTGCTAGCGCCCTGCGTTCACGTTCAATGTCAACCTGATCTTTGAGGTCCACGGTCACATAGTGGCCTATGTACTTAAATTGAGTAGCCCTATTAAGTGGCCCCCCATTTAGGCAAATTACGGGCTCATAACGCACACTCTTCCCGGGGGCCTCAAAGATCAAGTACTCACTTTTCGACACATTATATTGCAAGCCGTGGGTCGCTGCATACCTCTCGCAAACATGTAGCATCTCTCTGATCGAGCCAGCCGTTGGACCCAGCAGCACCATGTCATCAGCGTAGCTTATATTATTGACACTGGTGCCATCTATCTTGCACCCGACTGGTTTACTGCTAAGCTCAACGATCAACTCATTCACATACAGGTTGAAGAGCTTATGGGCGAGGTTAACCCTCCCTGCCTCACCCCACATTCCAACCTGTACTACACCACCGTACCTGATTACATTGGTTCGAGTACCAGTACTGAAACAGGCCCGTCAACTCCGGTGGTACACCCGCTTTCCTGACCTTCTCCCACAGGACATCATTCGACACCAGATCAAACGCCTTCGAGAGATCAAGGAAGCAAGCATATACCGGAGTATTCCCATCCTTATAGTATTGGACCGTCTGCTTTATACAAAGAAAGCACTCTCTGTGGAAAGTCCAGGCCGGAACCCGAACTAAGCGTCATGCAACGTGATCCATTTGTCAAGTTGTCTATCAAGCAGACCATCCAACACCTTAGCTATGACAGTGGCCAAGGATATTAGTCTGTAGTTCGCCTGTCCGACACGTCCCCCGTCTTATTTTTAAGAATCGGCACCACTACCGTTCGCAACATATCGGAAGGCAGGTACGAATGATTTAAACAAAGCGTGAAAAACGTAGCCAGTACTCTAGGCAGATGAATATTTGAGATGCTCAATGTTGAGACCGTCGTGACCAGGAGACTTTCCCCCAACCATACTTAGAATTTGTCCCCTTACCTCCTTAGCCGAAAAACGTATTGGTACATAATCACGACTGATCTCATCATCGACTCCCCTTTTAGTCGGCCCTAGCGGAGATGACACCATGAAACGCTCCCTAAACATGTTAGCTATGTCTTCAGGCGAACTACATTCCCCCACGCTCACGAGGCGGCCCGGTTATTGCCATCTTATTGGTTGCCTTCCAGAACTGAGGAAAGTTTTTAGAAGCTCTGTGTGACGCTATTATGTCCATCTTGATCTGGTCTTGGTGGTTTTGACACCATTTAAGCCTACTTCTGAAGATCTTTTGACTAGTCCTCATTTCTTCCCATATACTCCCGAACTTGGGTTTATTGTGAAGCAACCATATCTGAAACCTAGCCTCCGCATGAACGGCCTGAACGTGCCTATTCCAGCCTGCCACCCGCTTAACCCTTCGAGGCTGCTTGCCTACCCACTTCTGCACCGAAGCTACTGACAACACATTAACAATCTCGCCATACATACAGTCCAGAGCCAGAGCCTATGTTCTAAACTATTACATTGATGTCAATGATGTCCAAGATAAACTTAGAAAGAAAGTAGGTACCTACAAAAACTACAAAATACTTACTATAGGTAAAACCTACCTATTTACCGTACAATAGTAGGTAAGTTCCTACCTACTATTGTACGATGATATAAGTAAACCATGAACCGTATTAGTAAAACAAGATGATATCGAATGGCTTAGTACTAAGAGCCAGTTAAATATCTAAGTCAGTTTACTAGCAAACACCATAATATAATAAAGTAATAAAGAAGTACTTTATTATATTATGGTGTTTGCTAGTAAACTGACTAAAAGTTTGTTTGTCAGGTACTTTAAAAGTACCTGACAAACAAACTTTTCCGATTCAATATTGCCGCTGCCCGTCTGCGCGATCAGCTGGTCCTAACGCGCGATCGGCGCGACACCTCTCGCTCAATATTGGAACGTCGTCGCGGACCTTTGTTCTCCGCGAGCATGCAAACGCGTTGTCTTCATACAGCCTAATGAATATTTTCGTAACATTTAAATTATCCATGTAATCATTCTTACTTTACCTTTAATTCCTGTTATATTCAATTATTATAAAAAAAACTTCTTAATAAAAAAACAAAATATTGTAATTAAACATTGTTTTGCGCCAAAGTGCAAGTATTCAAGAATCAAGTCAAGGTTTTCAAGTCACCCACCAAAAAAGTAAACCTATCCGCTCGGTCGCTAGCCGTCTTGTGATTTTTCTCGTTTCTTATTTTCACGAAAAATAACGGAAAATAGAATGTAACAGTAAATTTCTCTCTCATAATGGCATTCAATTAGTTCCAAGTATCAATAATATGTATGTGTGTTAGTGACTCCCTTTACTTCAATCTGTTTATCATGTGTGGATTGTGTGGCAGAGACATCAATAGAAGAATGAAACATACTTACGATTGGCTATAAACTAGAACAGCGGTAAGTAGCGTGAAAAATATTTTAGAATAAATATGTATAGTGTATAGTTTCTCCCGTAAAAGTTGTTTTAATATCATGTTGACCTGCAAAGTTGATTTAGGTTGTAGAAACCAAGTGCCTTTCTAAACTGTCAGTTTGTTTTTAAAACTGATTTTTTTTCGTAGCAGGGAGTTAAATAACTTTTTATCTGTTTACGAAGGAAAGTTTATTTGTATACATTTTGCCGATTACATTTTTCCAAATTCTCAATAAAATGGCTTCAAATACTTACAGGGTTGTCTTATCTTATCAGAGTTTTGTCAGATATCAATAAGTTTGATGTTACCTTAGCGCTCTTCATATTGAGAAAAATATTTACGTATTCTGAGACTTCTATTTTAGACTTAGTATCTATGGTACTACTCCGCCAGTGGCAATAGTTGAGGTCTTCAAATGTTTTATTTACCAACCAAACACTTAACAAACCACAACAAACAATATAAGAATTTGAAAGTCAAATCTTAGGAAACAAAATGTACTAACTTAGATAAAGATAATAAATTAAGCCAAATACATTCCTGGTTCTATAGTGTGAGATTTAAAGTATAACCAATAAGTAGGTAATATTATTTAGAAAAGTTTTTATGCTTATTTTAGTAGATAAGTACATTTTTATAAGTAACTTTTTTATGTTTATCACTACTTTAACACTAAAACCAGCCGGAATAAATCTAAACCTAAAGTAACTAAAAATTACAGAATGTGAAACAGTTTGTTTATTTACAGATATAAACACGATGGAGCACTCGGACTTGGTGTCTGAGATGGCGCAGGTGGAACATCTCACCACACAAGAGAGGCTCCACCTAGCGCGCAGGTAACGTCTTTACTTTTATAATGTGGCCTTTTTCCATGACCCTCTACTTAGCCCAGTTTTTGGGCTCTACTCTTCACCATCTACTATTTACTCCATTCATGCTCATAAGCTCAATTTCAGCAATTACCTTAGCATAACTTCTTTAGTCCACTTTGAAGTATTGGATACATAATGTTAAAGAAATCCTATTTCAAGAAATTCTACAAATATAACAAACACATCACACCTGTAATCCCCGAAGGGTTAATCAGTAGTGTACACTCATGTTAAAGTCCCATATAAAAGGGGGCGAGCTTCTTGCCATCAATCGGGCACAAATCCAGACTATGGGCTACTATTGAGAAATTCCAGATAGAAAACTCAATAACACGTTGCCCGACCCTGGGATCGAACCCGAGACTTCATGAACAGTAGTATGCTTGCGACCAGTAGACCAACAAGGCAGTCTTACAAATATTTTCTACTATTAATTTGTTAAACCCCGGAAGGACACCGGTGTCTGCCTGTCATTGTCTTTCTATTGTGTCTCTAATTACCTCAATTGAAAGGTTAAGTATGATTTTGCTTTATGTGAGTGGCCTAAAAGTACTTTTATTATGGGTCTTGCAAAAAACTGTTCTAGTTGAGATTGCCTTGGCAGCATTTTACCATCCTAGGTAACTTAATATCTATGTCTGAATATATTTCTATCCAAAGTGCTGAATCTTGTTTAAAAACTAGTTTTACTTGAATGGTTCTATAGAGTTGATATTTGGCAGAAAAAAATATTTTTTGTAGGAAGACACTGATCTTTGATTTATTGCACAATATTTATATTGCTTTAATTGATTGTATTGTGATAGCACCAACTCTTCCACCAACCTAGATCTATACAAAGAAATATTCATATTTAAACCACTCATTTTGGAGTCAGTGACATTAAATTGCCTTGAGGAAAATCATATCATATAACTGTATAATCTTACAGGTAAATGAGATATATTATACTATGAGCATAATAAATAGATATCTTTATCATAATTGGTCTTAATTATCTCCACATTGAGTGCTGGATTACCCAGTTTTGATTGGATTTTAATGCATTATTTTATCCCTCTCAGATTAGTTGTGATTTAGTTGAAAAGATGCTGGTTAAAATAATATATACCTAGGTATTAAGATTCCAAATAGGTGTGTCTGCAGGTTTGTCCTTCTTTCACACAATTCAATTTTTTTCATAGAGGTATTGCTTGTGGGTGCCATACTTCTTGTACAAAATAATATAAAATCTTGGATTTGTGGTAGCAGTTTAGTAAATGCTAAAGATGCTTTAACAAACTAAGACAAAATAATGCATTTAATTTGGTATCATCAACACATTAAAACATACTTTTTCGAATGCTTTACCAAAATTGCTAGAACTATTGTGGCTAGAACCGTTGTGGCTAACTTGACCAGATTTCAAATGTATGCACAAGTTTTTTAATGTAATACTAGGTGCTGCAGCAAACTTTGTTTGGCCTTAGAATCAGTTTATTACTTTTTATTAGTTAACGTCTCAGACCTACTGAATATACACACAAAATTTTGTAAGAATCAGTCAAGCCGTTTTGGAGGAGTTTTGTAACAAACACAGTGACACAAAATTTTTACATATATTAGTTTTATAAAAACTACTCAACTGATATAGTAAGTAAATAATATAGGTACAATGAAAGAAACCAAACAAACTATGAGAGATTAATGTTAGTGTTGTACAGATGGCATGAAAGTAGGAAAGCATTCCACATGTTCACGGTATGGATTCTGGGATAAAAAGTATTTTTTATTTCATTTAAGTAATAGCAGCATGTATTCATTAAAGACATTCTAGATACCTATCTATCTATGTCTTTGAAAATTAGTATTGAACAGTGTAGTGCATGAACTCACAGTACCTACATTATTTAAAGTGGCATAGATTATATTACTATTTAATTTATGATAATTACTTGTTACTATCATAATTTGAAATTAATTTTGTGACTAAGTAAAATAATCTTGATAAGTGTGATTAAAATAAGTAGCATTGACATTTTTTTTAAATGTATGTTTGAATGAAAACATGAATATATAACATTGTTAGAAAAATATCTATTTTTCTTTATCTTTGAAGATGCCAGTCACAGATAACACTTTGATGTATGGATTGAGCTAGGCTGATAGGTTTGTACATACACATGTTGTCAACAGATTATTCTGATATTGAGACTTCAGATAAATGTAATGATTCTGAGTGGTATTTTTATATCCATCTGCACAGCTATTTAGGACACTTTCAATGAAGAAATAACTTTCCCTTTCAACTTTCGAAAGTACTGGATAAATATGAAGGCTTTAAGACATAACAAAAAGTACTTGAACTTTAATGATTTTCCTTTTTTATTTAATGTTTTTTTAACATATGTACATACAAACATAAACTCACGCCTTTTTCCCATGGGGGTAGGCAGAAACTACAGAGCGCCATATGCTACGATTCTTACATACTTCTTTTGCTTCGTTTACATTCAAACATGTTGTCATACACACACGCTGGTTGCGAGTACTACGCACCTGACCGGTCTGAAGAACCTCACCAATAAGGTCTATGTATGTCCTTCTAGGGCGTCCCCTCCCGGCGTCCCCACTTACATGTTATTTTAATTCTTAGTATAAACATTTCTAACAAAATAGACTTTTTGAATTTGGTAAAAGGTACTCAAGTATGGTTGCAGATAAGACAAACATTAACTAATAGTAATAGAAGACCGATACAAATATGGGGTGTTATTTATCTATAATATGTATGTATTTAGAAATGTATAGGTATGTTTTTATCAGCTGTTTAGTACCCATAACACAAGCTCTGCTTAGCTTGGGAGTAGATGGCGATGTGTGAAAGTTGTGGAATATTTATTTATATTTATTTATTTTATTTTATAAATACTAATTGGAAACGTAACATTAGATAATTACTATAATTAATGTATAGATACAGTTGCATCGATCTTATTAGTGATCGATGTACAGTTGGCATAATCTGTAGACTATCCGAAAAGTAACAAAAAAAAAGACATCTGTAACTTGTACAGACGCCAGCACATCAAGTTACCCCAATGTGTTAAATTTCTTTGATCGTTTTTCAACTTTATGTCAAAAAGAATGAGGTTCATATTCAATTAGGAAAATTTGGCACATTAGGGTAACTTGATGTGCTGGCGTCTGCACATAGACTTATTCTTATCCATTTTCTCCAATATTGACTGTCAATTTTGTTTATATTCGCCTTTCAACCAGATACCTAATAACATTTCGAAATCTAAATTTAAAGTAACAGTGATCGTTTATCGCAATATACCTACACACATAGTATTGTCACAGTATAAATATTAACACAGTAGGACGACGCCTTTGATCTCTGGAAAAATGCCGACAACTTCTACACGCATTAGACTTGAATAATACCTCCCGCACTACGAACATCGTTTTGTTCGCAGTGCGGGAGCGGCTTTCCCGCATCTCGCCCCTCACACCCCTCACGATTTCCCTATCTAGACGGCTTCGTCGGACGACTGTATGTTTTTAGACTGTGGTATTGTTGTATGTAGGTATACTCAATCTTTAGCACATTACTATATCACTCGATATGCTGTGTATGGATCCGTGTCAACACCAGATATTTTATAAGCACACAGTTCTGTTTGCCATGGCATAGGTACCTATACAGTTAATCCTTTCCCCGCAGCCGACGTCAGTAGGATTAACGGAGTTAGTTCACGTGTGATAACAGATATCAAAAACAAACCTGCACGAGTACTTCCGATTATACGGTAGTTTAATACATAAAAAGCGTCTGTTTCTGATACGTTTTTATGACTGTCTTTGTGCAGTATCCTCATAAACAGACAGTGATTTATGGCTTTTGGTTCTTTGTTCTAATTTTAATCTTTCTTTATCTTGCACTTTGAGATTTAGTGCGAAATTTAATGGTTCTAAATTGGCTAACAATTCAGTAAAAGTCAGCCCGTGAAAACTTGAGTGAAGTGAACTGGCAACGCATGAGTACCTATCTATACCTAGAATAACAGCTAAATTGGTCTTCACTTCACCAAATATGCGTTTCAAATGAGAATAGGAATGACTTTGCGCCATGTTGTGACGTCATAGACGTCAATTTGAATAAATTGTGTAAGATCAGCAAAACAAGGTTTTTTTCTAAATATGTGTCTGTATGACAACATGTATGAATGTAAACGAAGCAAAAGAAGTATGTAAGAATCGTAGCATATGGCGCTCTGTAGTTTCTGCCTACCCCCATGGGAAAAAGGCGTGAGTTTATGTATGTATGTATAATTTATTTACGAATTACTCACGAATAATTTTCTAAATTGTACTCTCAAAGTATTTGTTTACATTGGAGATAATCTCTCGAGCCCCCCATGCAAAACAGCGCCTCGTTCACACATTTTCGAGCAGACAGGGAGATGAAAACAAATACAAATATCATCAACAACAACAAACAACCGTGTAAAAACAGAATTAATAAATAAAACGTAAGCACTCCACAAAACAAATTAGTTCAAGACGCTTTTTCATTTTGAATAACTTCGACTCAAAAACTTTTTTGCAAAAAATAAAACAGACTTCAAAAAAAGCACTAAACGGTGAAAAATAACTCTAAATTAGGAAGTCTGTGGCTTTGGTGGTTTTGTCTTATTCATGATGGGCCACCGACTTCCTAATTTAGAGTTATTTTTCACCGTTTAGTGCTTTTTTTAAAGTCGGTTTTATTTTTTGCAAAAAAGTTTTTTATTTTTCCATTTTTAGTTGTTCCCATACAAATATTTGATGAATGAATTGATTAAAACATGAATTTATTTTATACTTATTGTTGATTGTTAACATTACATGTCATGATAAATAGGGTTATATCCCTAATAAATGAAAATTAACATACCTAACTGTCGAAATCTAGGTATATTGTACATATCTGCATACCCCTCAGAGCATACAGGCGTGATAATACGTCATGATGTTGTATAAACAATAAACATCCAAGCGATTCCAGCAATCACGACAGATTTGCCGTCTATTTTTGAAGAGTTCCGTTGTATATCTCCGAAGATCAGCACCAGATCTTCACCAAATTAAAATGGGACCACCTCGGAAGTATACTCTTTCAAATTAAAAAAGAATTTTGAGAATCGGTCCACAAATGGGGGAGAAATCAGGTAACATACATAAAAAAAAAAAACATACACACGAACAAAGAACCTCCTCCTTTTTTGAAAGTCGGTTAAAAAACAAAATAATTGATACGCGATTATGGTTTCGTTCAGGCCGTACTTTTCAAGCGACATTTGACAGATAGAGGTCATTGACGTTCTTATTCTCATTTGAAACGCATAATACATATTCGAGGTATTCCTCGAAGCGCTACTATTTTGAGGCGCTCCTAATGAGGCGCTCCTATTTTATTCCTCGGAGCGCTCCTAATAAAAATATTTGTTTTTTTTTCCTAGAAAAAAAAAATATTTTTTTAATTTCTAAAGGGAACGCTCCTAAAAGGTGCGCTCCGAGGAATAAAATAGGAGCGCCTCATTAGGAGCGCCTCAAAATAGTAGCGCTTCGAGGAATACCTCACATATTCGCAGGGTGATTTTTACATAATAACGCTGCTGTTCGAAGTGCTAGCAGATTGTCAGTCGAACTTAACGACCAATAAACGGAAACAGACCAAGATAAAATGTCTAAACTTCATTAATTAAACTTGAGGAAGTATTTCATTGCCATTGCTGCACAATATTATGAAATTGTATATTACAATGTAAACATGAAACCTTGTTTTCACTTTTTGTGATTGCATGACAGTTTACTGTTAAAATAATATATGAACCTATGTGGGAATAGGCGTAACGCATTAACTGTATTACGAAAATAAGCCACGGTATCTAAGCGTTCGTGTGGATACGTATCGTACATTGCTATCATTTTGAAATACCTATAGGTATACGGGCCATGTCAAGATTGAGCAACTAGGAATGTACAGACGCCAGCACATCAAGTTACCCCAATGTGTCAAATTTTTTTGATCGTTTTTCAACTTTATGTCAAACAGAATAAGGTTCATATTCAATTGGGAAAATTTGACACATTGGGGTAACTTGATGTGCTGGCATCTGTACCTAGTATCTAATAGGTAACAGAAACAAGAACAACACATAGCGAATAAATATTGGACTGTTCTTAAGGTAAGGCAGTGTTTTCGTTTATTCATGAATTAGGAATTCGGTGGTGCAAACTTAATCATTTTAAAGGTAAAACAAGACTCTATAGGTACCTACCTATCCGGTAGAGTCATAGTCTAATCTTACCATAAAACAAGGATAGTGTTCAAGGGCCTCTTAACACGAAAAGTCCCTCTATACACTTATCTGCCCTTGCTATTACGCTATATTAACACAGTCATATTTCCTGACCATTACTAATACAATACATAAATTCACGCCTTTTTCTCATGGAGGTAGACAGAGACTAGAAAAGGCTGCTTGCTACGATCCTTACATAGGTAGGTACTCCCTTTTGCTTAGTATGTGTGCGTTATGCATGCACGCTAGTGGCGACTACTGCCCATCTGACCTTTCTAAAGAACGTCATCAATAGGTTCAGTGTATTGTATGTCTCCTGTGTGTGTAGTGTAGGCATACCTACTGCTGTTTCCACTGGCATCTACCTTAGAAATACCTACCTTCTGTTAGTCTCCTTCAATGCATTTTTAAATGTTTGTCACTGGTTACCTACATCTTTTAAACCACAACGTTCTCTTATCAAATCATTCCTCAATCTATCTATCATTCATAGTTACACCACACATATTTCGCAAGGAACGCATTTCTACAGCATTTATTTTACTTTTGCCACACTCAACATTGACTACTTATCATACAAAAGTGTAGGGACCAACATACCAATTTTAACCTTTCAATCGTGTCAATTAGAGACCCAATAGAAAGACAATGACAACGCGGACGCCGGTGTCGTCTTGGGGTTTAAACAATGATATTATAAGTAAAAAGGTGTAGATAGGTTATAAGCGCTCAGCAAGAGACACGTTAAAATGTGGCTGACTAGCCACATTTGACCTTAGTGTCGAGTCGCGCCGTCAACAGACGCGTGCCTGCATTAGAGTGCCGTTTTTGAAGATCGAATGTTGTTAAGGTAACCTATCTACACTTTTTTACTTATAATATCATTGGGTTTAACGAATTAATAGCCATTCGAGGCTTTTTCCACTAGCTGTACACAATTCTTATGCACCATTCACTTTATTTTTCGCATTTACTACCATTTCCACATCTACCTTTCTATCTTTCCAGCACTTGGAAAGTCCGAAGCACATCATATAATTTTTATTGGTACTATCAAGGAGACTGAACATTTATATTATGTGTCGAGTTTTATGGTAGATAAACCTCATATTCATTTCACTCAATTGGCCATAAAATATTATGTTGTTTGAAGAAAAAATTGGATATTCCTCAAATTACATAATAAAATTGCCAATTGACCAAATCCAATCGAGAATAAATCCATATACGCCTGTATTGATTTTCGCGTCAAGTGGGCGTCAGGCGCCGCGAAGGCATGGTCTCAAGGAGGTCGATCTCACCGTTTATGAACAAAACACGACACTGTACCACTTTACAAATTCATACTGATTGAGTGCTAATAACTTACGTCGCTAATAAATAGCAAAATTACACTCGGTTTCCGAAAGAGACAAGACTGTCTAACTGATGATAACTGCTGTGATTGGCTGACTGAAATAACAACAGTCAATCAAATCACAAGACACGACAAAGTTAGACAATCTGTAGCATATATTTATAGTGTGTATTAGGTATTTAAGTCTCAGGAATCTGGTGTTGACGCGCGCACGCACATTTGTCTCTTAAAAGATACTTCAGGTTATATTGTTGTATTGCGTTTGGCGTCCTGGTATTTTGTAAACACTACATGTGAGCACCGGCATTCCCTACATATTTTACATTGTTTACTTCAGACGACGCATGCAGCAGCTGAAACTATGGCAGCAACGAGAAAAAGAGTGGCTGCGGTCGCGAGCCAAACGGGAGAAGAGCAACAAGCGGAGCATATACTTTAGTGATAGCGTGATGTTGCTGGAAGCTGCGGCCAGAAATGATATAGATGAAGGTATGTAACTCTCTTTATTAAAATTCTGTAAATTAGTTTTCGTCACACGTCAAAATAGCGAAGTATCTTTAAAACTATTTAGATGTTTTACTATCTAACTATTCTGGGAAGAAACTCTGAGGTTACAGTCTCTTATAGTCCTGCAGGCAGTATCTGGTTATTATCTCGTCATTAAGGATATTTTTCCAAATTTTATTTAGCAGTAATACTAAAGTGACCTTTGATAGTTTGCACAAAATTATAAAGCCACTGGAATTGGTTAAGTATGTATAAAATTTTGCATAGGTAGTCACTTTGGCTTACAGCCAAATCTCAGTCGTTCCATTTGAAATATTGACATTATTTAAGCTCCGTTTGTTTACTTAGACCGAAAGCTGGCTCAAACGCAGGTAGTTAATTGGAAGAGTTCCTCACACCTTGGCATTTTCAAAGACATCTGCGCGCTATAAATCTTTTGTGTTATCGCTTAACCCTCGTGTCTAATTTGACAACGTTTAAACATTTAAAACGCTTATTAAGTGACAAGCAATTACGCTGTTATCCACAGTAATTTGTGGCTGTACCGGGTTTCGCACGCCTGAGTAATGCATGTTTTGAGTCGTACAAGGTTCGCACCTGTGTCAATTACGACATCTTAGCCCTGATAATAACTTATACCGAAGTGAATGAGAACTTTTAAAGGTCAGCAAAAGTAGGTATCACTTGGGCTGTATTAATCAATTTGTTAATGTAGGTACTTAGGGTGAGTAATATTCTCAAGGGATTACGTGGTATCGACGTATCAACATTAAGTATTTTGTGCAATCTATATTGAATCAATACTACTAAACTATACTAATAATAGCTGTCCCAGCAAACTTTTTTCGGCATTAGGATCATTTTAAAATTGAGGTACGGACCACTCTTGTGGTCAAAATATTTGATGTCCTATTCTTAGACCTACTGAATATACACACAAAATTTCATAAGAATCAGTCAAGTCGTTTCGGAGGAGTTTGATAACAAACACGAGAGTTTTATACATTTGAAAACTGAAAATAAGAGTTCCATAGGTTTGTGTTAGGTTTCTCTTTCTTCAATCAAGTCACAGACAAAAGCTAGTTTCTGGATCAGTGGAAAAATAGAGACATAAAAACAACCTCCCATTACATGTGGGTGCACTGTTTGTTCACCTCTGCCTGACCTTTCGGGGAATACAGGGTATGTTATGTTATCTAAAGAAATCTGGGAAAAAATCGGAACTACATCCACATGCTGCTGGTAACATAAAACATATCTTTAGCTGCATTGCAATTGTATGACAATAAACATCTGTTCGTGATTGGTCAGGTGACACCTGAGCAGTTTCATAAATAAAGTCTATAAAAGCAACGTTATTTTCATCATTACTCGGTCAATTACGCGCACTATATGTGTTATAACAAGATTGTTAGCAAAGCCTAATGACTAGAGCTGCAGGCTATTAACTTATTACACCTTTATTACTTACTTTTTTGTTATTTTAATTTAACTTGTTTACTATACTTTCGGCCTCGTTTTACTTGCGAGCAGAAATATTGCGTAGTTGAAGTTCTTGAAGCGTTTATGTGACGTCATTTAAGTGTGACGGCAATATTATTAATGTTATGCATGCAATCATGCTACAATAGTTGGTGGTATTTTAATATGCATAGTAAATCGTACACAGTATAATTACGTGCATGTGATACGTAAAGAAAACGATGGATGGTTAAATCGTTCTTAATCAAACCAAAATATATGTAATTGTAATATTAACTTAAAACTGTCCTACTGCAGATCAAAACCATCTTTTCATACAAAAAAGGCACCTCCACATTGCTTTTTTTATCAAACTGGTTTTTTACACTTCCAGAAAGCATATTATGACTTAAAAAAATATTTTTCTGATTGAATTAATAAATAAATATTCCATAACTTCACTAACATAAACCCACGACCTCCGCCATAGCAGTTAGGGTCACTAACTACTAGACAAACATGCCAGTCAAAATGATAGAATGATATGATATATATGATATTTTTGTGATAAACAAATAAATAAATAAATAAATGATACACTACTAACTGCCGATTGCAATATGTTATGGCTGAGTTCCACGTGGACACATCCTAGTGTACAATAAAACCTGAAATCCCATATTCAAATTCCAGTGCGCCGGTTACTGTCTCGCGGCGTGACGCCGGACGCGACGAACGAGGACGGTCTGACCGCCCTGCACCAGTGCTGCATCGACAACAACGAAGCCATGATGCGGCTACTGCTTGACCACGGCGCCAACGTCAACGCTGAGGACAGCGAGAAGTGGACCCCACTACACGCTGCTGCCACCTGCGGGAACCTCAACCTCGTTCGAATACTCATCCAACGAGGCGCCAACCTCCTTGCTGTCAATGGCGACGGCAACATGCCTTATGATATCTGTGAAGAGGAACGGACGTTAGACGCGATAGAGAGTGAGATGGCAGCTAGAGGCGTCACGCAAAGGCTCATTGATGATACAAGGGCGTCGACTGAAATGAAAATGTTGAGGGATGTTGATGATCTAGTGAAGAATGGTATGGATTTAGATGAGCCGAGAGATGGTCAGGGGGCCACGCTTGTGAGTATTTTTCCTTTACTATTATTTTTGGTAAACAATTTCTTGTTGCATATAGAATTTATTTAGCTTAAGAGATTACCCCCTACAACGTCACAAACTCACAAACTTTACCTTTTTATAATATCAGTAATAATAATAATAAATAATATTCCACGACTTTTCACACAACGCCATTTAGTCCCAAGTTAAGCTTGAGAGCTTGTGTTATGGGTACTAAACAGATGATAAACATACTTATATATTTCTAAATACATACATATTAAAGTTAAATTACACCCAGACACAGAACAAATTAATGATCGTGCTCATCACACAAACATTTGTCCTGGGTGGGAATCGAACACACGACCTCCAGCATAGCAGTCAGGGTCACTAACTACTAGACCAACAGGCCAGTCATAAAATCAAAAATATATTAGTAAAGATGAACATGAGCTAACCCTCAATGCGAGTTTTTTTCCATTGTCCTGTGACGCAAATCACGCTGTGATTAAATTAGAAAACACCATCGTGCATTAAACATTAACACTCTTATATGTCACCATAACAATTACTTTTCAAGGTCTTACAAGAATAAAATTAATTTGTTAAACACAAACGTTATACAGTACCTACTAATAAAAGATTCCTTGCTTGACACGACGAAGATTAATGTTTGTAATAAGCTGATTGTTTATTACCGAACTGATACGTAATGTTGAACTAAGGGCTACTGAACTAGAACACTAATAGGTATAGGGTTGTGAATAAAACAAATCATTGTGTTTGAACTGAACTGGTTCTATTTGATCTCGTTATACTGTCAAATCGTTGGCCTTATATAATTTCGCCGGTAACGTAACCATAGCGACTTTTAATTTGACGCCAACACCATCTACCATCTATCGAGATCATCGGTAATAATAGAACAAAACTTAATCTGTGGCCCTAGTGAAAAGGGGTATTAGTCCAATTTTGTCGAAAATGAGTTAAGTGTACCAAAGTGATCAGAAAACCGACTTTTACAGTTTTTTTTGGTGTCAGTTGGACCCTTTTACACAAAGTAACTTTCTTATTTTTAGAGATAGCTTAGATCTGTCTTCACCAAACGATAGAGCATTTTTTTCTGATGACGTTGGTACACTTAACTCATTTTCGACAAAATTGGACTTATACCCCTTTTCACTAGGGCCACAGAAATATTATGGTGTTGACGTCTTGAACACTGATCAAGTGCTATTTTAAATGGGATTTTATCTTTACTTTTTACATATAAGTACTGACCTACTGCGGTACAATCTATTAGTACGAGGGTCAGTGAATTTTAATCTCTAACAACCATATTATGCTCACATGACTATGAGATGTCATACAAAATGGATTATGTGAAAATCAAAGTTTAGATTTGATTAACACAGATTTTATTTGAAGCACGTACGTAGCAGAAAAACACCGGTAGCCATAGAGATGGATTACATCGGCGTTTAAAAATCCAACAATACATTTGTCCCAATTTTATATAAACTTACTAGCGGAACCAGCAGACATTGTCCTGATCGAACGTTGGTTTCCAACCCGATATCAAAGCGCCATTTACTGGGTCCAATTGAAAATCTAAACTATTCTCGAATAAGTCCAGGCGTTTAGGAGGAGTTTAATTTACAAACACACGCATAGAAGATTTATATATTATAAGGATTTCGTCATTTTTCGGATTATTAATAAGTGGTTTGATATAAAAAAATGTTTTTTTTTTATTTCAAAAAGTGTTTTACTTGTTCCAGTTACACATAGCATCGGCGAATGGCTACATAAAGGTTGTGGAGTACCTGCTGGAGCACCGCGCGTCCACCGACGTGGTGGACCACGACACGTGGCAACCGGTCCACGCCGCCGCTTGCTGGGGACATGTATGCCACTTTATTATACACCTCTATATTTTAATTAGTACAAAAAAAAATGGGCTGTATCCGTAACCTGTTACTGATCATATTGGCGTACTCTAAAGTAAAAAAACGTCATTCAATTTTTAAATGTGCCACTATTTAGTTAAACTTAAATAACGAAAACAGCTGTTGGAGGTGGGGCATGCTTGAGCGAGATCACGCGAACGTGAGAGAGAAATGACGATTAATGAATACTACGTATGTCATGAATAGCCTGTACAATATTTTCAAAAATTGGGTGACTTTTGGGATATAAACAAACACTAATAACTTTGCTGTTTTTGAATATAATTTTTTGATACTTTACAAATATAATGATAAGACCGTCTAGAATAAGCCCAAGTATTTGTACTAATTAAAAGCCAATGGTGTACTTTTTAACCCATAATCTACCCAAAAATCCTTATTTATTTGTAGCTGTCGCAGTATGCGAGCATCTTCTTCTTCCATAAAATCTGGCAAGAATCGGTCGTCAAATGTCTAGTAGAATAACTTTTTTAATTAAAACTGTCATTTTTTTTAGTATCCGCAGAGAGCTATGTATTGAAATGAAACACAGAATGATGTTACATTCAAAAGTTCAATACCTACTCGACCGAAATGTAGGGAAACAATCTTCCATAATGAAAGTTAATTATATTCACTAGTAAAACACTTGGTGAATATTAGACAGACGATATACAAATAATCCTGTATTAATCCGCCTAACTGTATAGCATTATTATAAAGTTCACCCTAAAATTCAACTCCAAATTCATGACATCATTATGATATCTTATTAATATTACTCCCTGTTCAGGCTTTTTCCAAGCCTAGCTAGGAGAACAGCACGTCATCCATCTGATGGCTAGAGAATGAAAATTACCCACTTTGTAAAAACAGTAACATGAATTGCAATCTGTTTTTACATAAATAAATAAATATTATTATTTTCTTATTAATGCATTAAATACTATGAAAAGTAACAACTAAATAGTAGTACCTATATATTCATACTCATATGTGCTTTCTAAGTTTATTTTAGACATCATTGACTAGTAAGACATTGTGAGGAAACCTAAGTCATTTATTCAAATTAGGCTGAGGATCAGCTCTTTGAACGTCAAAATTACATCATAAGACAGTCCTCTAAAATGCCCGCCCTTCACCACTTCCTAGTATTTTTGCTGTCCATGTCCATTCTTATATATACCAAAAATAAGAATGGACCCAGTATTGAGCCTTGAGGTACACCTAACTGAACTGGTAGTCCGGAAGATTTCGCACCATTAACATCTACACATTGGAATCTATTATTTAAATATGAATAATATAAGTTATATAATATAAGTTTGAAATCGCCAATTTGCCTTGAGCAACCATAGTGTTCAATGCTCGTGCCTTCTTTATATGAGAAAAGGCGTTGCACTGGGACTGCAAACAAGCTTTTATTATTATCATAGTATAGTTCCTACAAAGTAAAGTCACATTGCACACTATTCTAACCAGTTTGTTGACTCATTGTGTTATCGTTCAGATAAACTGTAATGTGTCGTTTGTTTTGTTACAGCTAGAGGTTCTAGAGCTGTTAGTACAATATGGAGCTGATCTCAATGTGCGGAATAAGCACGATGAGACGCCTGCAGGTAAAAATAGTGTTAAAATATATATTTGTCCTAATATGCATGTTGACAGAATATGAATATCAAAATATAATTATTCCTTCAGTTACATTAAAAAATATAATACACAAGTATTTATCTTCTTTTTTAAATTGTTGGAAAACTACTTAGATTAAGCGCATGAAAGTTGAGAAGAGGGGGCTTGTAACGCCACCAGTATAAAATGTATAGGATAGTGACGTCATGCGACATTTTGACTCGATGTATCGTCGCTATTTTTTGAATACGTGAAAAAAAATGTGTCGTATATTTTCTTGTAATTAAGATGAGGGATTAGAAGACAAAATTTAGTCAACTAGCGTACTGAAAATGTACCTAATTTTTTGTTGTCGTTTACTTGTAAGTATGACCATATTTAAGAATATATAGGGTGACTGGTAATTAGTGACCGATACTTAAACACGTGATTATACTCATGGATACCAATAACTTTCCCAAAGAAACTTTTTTTTGTACACAAAAACTTATTAACACAATAAATAACTAAAACGCTGTTCGAAATTCCCGGCGCGCGCGCCTAATTTTAATCATGGTTGTGCGTCACGGAATAAAAATATGATATTTTTATTTTAGTGCACACCACGTTTTTAAACGCGCGGTTGACGCGCGTCTGTAGCGATAAAGACGCGATACGTACGCAAGTCAGACGCAGCCTGTAGACCTTTGCACACTTGTATAAATTCAAAAACGCATTTGAATCGAATACAGTAGTGTGTAGCGATACAGACGCGATGCAAATGCGTGTGTGTATCGATACAAACGCGCTATGAAGTTTTCTGCGTCGAAAGGATCCATTTTTTTTATTCCAAAGACGTGCAGTGCACCATTTTGCTCGAATGCTGCTGATGTAGATTCACACTTCCCTCGTAGTGGGGCTAACCCTGCCAGTAGGGAAGGAATGCAATACTGAGCGCGTGTGTATCAATACAGCCGCGTCGGTGCCGCGCGTTTTTATTGATACAAACGACAACAAACTGCTCTGTAGGATAAAAGCGCGCCGTCGACGCGCATTTCCAAAACGCGTATCGACGGAGCGGTTAAAAAACGTGGTGTGCACACATAGGCACTTAGAGTCTTAGGGGAAGCACTTTTCAGTCAAGACACTATATTTTATTAACATTTTTCATTACACTAGCTTGAGGAGTTTAGTCCTGTTGAGTCTTCTCTGATAACGAATGAAAATAAATGTTGTCCAGATATCTGCGAGGAGGGCGAGCTGCGCGGGCGCGTGTTGCGGCTGGCGGCCGACCAGGAGGAGCTGCGCCGCCACGCCGCCGCCGACCGCCTGCGCACCGCGCGCCGCTCCTCGTCCAGCGCCAGCACTAGCCGGTAACTACGACCTATTACTATTACTATCAGACATCTGCGAGGAGGGCGAGCTGCGCGGGCGCGTGTTGCGGCTGGCGGCCGACCAGGAGGAGCTGCGCCGCCACGCCGCCGCCGACCGCCTGCGCACCGCGCGCCGCTCCTCGTCCAGCGCCAGCACTAGCCGGTAACTACGACCTATTACTATTACTATCAGACATCTGCGAGGAGGGCGAGCTGCGCGGGCGCGTGTTGCGGCTGGCGGCCGACCAGGAGGAGCTGCGCCGCCACGCCGCCGCCGACCGCCTGCGCACCGCGCGCCGCTCCTCGTCCAGCGCCAGCACTAGCCGGTAACTACGACCTATTACTATTACTATCAGACATCTGCGAGGAGGGCGAGCTGCGCGGGCGCGTGTTGCGGCTGGCGGCCGACCAGGAGGAGCTGCGCCGCCACGCCGCCGCCGACCGCCTGCGCACCGCGCGCCGCTCCTCGTCCAGCGCCAGCACTAGCCGGTAACTACGACCTATTACTATTACTATCAGACATCTGCGAGGAGGGCGAGCTGCGCGGGCGCGTGTTGCGGCTGGCGGCCGACCAGGAGGAGCTGCGCCGCCACGCCGCCGCCGACCGCCTGCGCACCGCGCGCCGCTCCTCGTCCAGCGCCAGCACTAGCCGGTAACTACGACCTATTACTATTACTATCAGACATCTGCGAGGAGGGCGAGCTGCGCGGGCGCGTGTTGCGGCTGGCGGCCGACCAGGAGGAGCTGCGCCGCCACGCCGCCGCCGACCGCCTGCGCACCGCGCGCCGCTCCTCGTCCAGCGCCAGCACTAGCCGGTAACTACGACCTATTACTATTACTATCAGACATCTGCGAGGAGGGCGAGCTGCGCGGGCGCGTGTTGCGGCTGGCGGCCGACCAGGCAAAAATAACAACGACAAACCTTCAACCGCTTCTTTACCCCTAAAGGAGTCGATTAATTTATTTATAGATAGGAAACATGACAGCTTGTTTTTACAATGTTAAAGATAATTATGGCAACAATGTCATATGAGCTTCAGAAGCCTATTATAGAGTTTCACAGCATACATTATAATATATTAAACTAGGAAGTAGAAGAAGCTTAAATATTGTAGTTAAAAAATGGTGGTTAAAATCTCACTTACGTCCTTTGGCAGTTTCGTGCAAAGCTTAAAATTAAAAATATTAAGACTTTATTCATATGATTGAATATCGACTAATTAATGTACAGGATAAGACAACGACATAAAAGTACAGGATGTTATTTAAATACATTTGTATCGGCTCGACTCTCGGTCCAGGCAACCGAATTCTTCTAAAATGCTTTAATGCAGTCGCTGTTGACTGGCCTGTTGGTCTAGTAGTTAGTGACCCTGACTGCTATGCCAGAGGTCGTGGGTTCGATTCCCACCCAATACAAATGTTTGTGTGATGAGCATGATCATTTGTTCTGTGTCTGGGTGTAATTTATCTATAATATGTATATATTTAGAAATATATAAGTATGTTTATCAGCGGTTTAGTACCCATAACACAAGCTTTCAAGCTTAACTTGGGACTAAATGGCGTTGTGTGAAAAGTTGTGGAATATTTATTATTATTATTATTATTATTTACAAAATCGATTTATTGTGAGAAAAAATTGTAGCATCAATATTTAGGGTACCTACTTTCCCTCTACGACCTGCTTTATATTTTTATCCGGGAACTTAAATAATGTTATGTTTTTAAATGAGATCCGTAAAACACAATCAATCTCAGCAGGGTCCGGTCGGTGCGGAGAACATCGCTACGAGAGAAGCAACTTACAGCGAAGGCAGACGTCCGTGGTGAAGCGAAGCTACGAGAGACCTTCGACTCCACCGTCGACGATGATATACAGGTTAGAGTTCACTAAAAATACCACTTCTTTCTCCAGATCGCTACGCTCTGAACGCGTTCTTTATCGTGTTATTATCCTTTAGAAAACATAAAACACTCATACACTCTTAAAGGGTCTCTTATTCCGCCAAATTCAGTATCGTAATGTATCTCATTACGCACTAGTGCGTAATGGTAAAGTAAAACGCTCGGTTTACAGACTTAATACGAACCGTTCCTTTTTTAAAATCTTAGCAATGAGTTTCTATGTCAGAAAAGTGGTCTACATTTTATTAATAAAGTTAACTTTGGGAGATAAAATATAAAAAATAAACATTTAATTCGTTAATTTAATTAATTTTAACAATAAATTACAACCATTAGTAATACTGGCTGTGTGTTTTTGTGCCTTTGACTTAAAAAAAAAACAAGCGCGCGCATCGCCAATTTGTGATTAAGTTAAAATTATTCCGCGCGCTTTTTCTTTTCGCTGTATTGTTTTTATTCGAAAATTTCAGTCTGAATTTTATTTATTTCCTCGCAAATATGTTATAAAACGTCGTATGACATACGTGCGCTTTGGTAATTACAGCCTCTGCTTTCTGCTAGTAAAGGGTTTCTTATTCCGCTAAATTCAGTATCGTAATGTATCTCATTACGCACTAGTGCGTAGTGGTAAAGTAGAACGCACGGTTTGCAAGTTGCTCCGACTTAACACGAACGGTTCCTTTTTTAAAATCTTAGCTATAAGTTTCTATGTCAGAAAAGTGGTCTACATTTTATGAATAAAATAAAATTAAAATTAAAATAAATTCTTTGGGAGATAAAATATAAAAAATAAGCATTTAATTCGTTAATTTGATTAATTTTGACAATTAATTACAACCATTAGTAACCAAAACAAAAAAAAATATTATTTAATTTACTTTATTAGTAATACTGGCTGTGTGTGTTATTGTGCCTTTGACTTAAAAAAAAACTGAAGCGCGCGCGCGCGATCAAGTAAAAATTATTCCGCGAGCTTTTTCTTTTCGCTGTAGGTATTGTTTTTATTCGAAAATTTCAGTCTGAGTTTTTTTTTATTTCCTCGCAAACATGTTATAAAACGTCGTATGACATACGTGCGGTTTGATAATTACAGCCTCTGCATTCTTGTAGCAATATTGCCTCGGCTGTAGTTATCAACCTACCGCACTTATATCATAATGTACTATTATGTGCAAAAAAGACACCCAGTATTCAGATTGTAATTATCAGATTGTGTACTAATAAAGGCTTCAAATGCCTTTCTATTGTGTATAATACATACCCATACGTAATAAAATACAAGTTTTTTGATAGGCTCCTGTAGAAAAAATACTTTTTGACATAGGCCCTTTTCATATAAATACACGCAGACACCAGTTTAGGCACATATGATAAAAATACCTAATCCTCCAACCAAATTACTGCATAATACTCTCAGATTATAAGAAAATTGTTCAGCTTTCCTTAATGACCTATCTAAACTTCCACCCGAGTGCCCAAATTCCCAGTTACAATAAAAAAATCAACTTATAATAATGTGCTAATAACAAAAACAAACAAATTAATAACCCTCATCTTGATAAATATTCAGACAACAACATGCGCCACGCAACATTGAAGGCATGATATTAAATATTATCATAATGAGCGCAGATCTCGTGCTGCTAGCAATTTAAATGGCGACGTCATTGTACGACCGAATTAATATTCTGCTTTCGACTTTCGCGAAGGAAAAATATGAAAAACCAGCAATACGATTAAAGTGTAAAATAATGAAACACAGACGTGTTACTTGTGCGGACTTGTGTTCCGTACGTATCTATCTATACTTCTGTACTATAATACTCGTAATAATCTATGCTAATAATCTGGAGAGGAAGGATAAGATTTGATTGTTTGTTTGCATTGAATAAGCTCCGAAACTACTGGACCGATTTGAAAAATTCTTTCACCGTTGGGAAGCTACACTACCCCCAGGTGACATTGGCTTTTTATCCCTGTATTCCCACGGGAATGGGAACTACGCAGGTGAAAACGCGTGAAGTCTGCTAGTATTTTTTAACTAGCAGCTCGCTCGGGACTTCGTCAGCGTGCATTTCGTATTCTAACATATTATTCTCCACCCCGTCTTAGTTTAGGAAATATATGGCTTTCTATTATATTACATTACTTGCCTGGATTTTCCCAATGCAAGGCTAATACCACCCTAATTTTTTCCCATATCTCTCTGTCTAGGGATTTTTGGGACCAGTACTTATCGAAGGAGTCCAGATCGTCCCATCTTTATATTGGTAAAAGAATTTTTAAAATCGGTTGTGAGATCCAAACATTACCTCCCACATCTTCGCAAACTCACAATCTTTACCTCTTTACAATTTTATTATTGAATACACGAAAACTGGTTCCTTTTTGAAGATTATTTCGTACTCGGAGTACCAAGTTTGGCATTATAATTTAGACACCACTAGTTATAATAATGACTGCTAACAGAATCCTAAGATCCCGAATCCAAACCTCCGTCAGCAAGATACTCCATACGTTTTTTCGATTCAATTCATACTGTTTTAGTTTCACATCTTGTATTGGGCTGAAACAACAGGGGCTCGAGTCTGCTATTGCAATCGTGTCTCCATGACCGGTCATTGATCGAATATTTGACAACTTTGACAGTTTTTGTATGGGAAATGTGTCATAAGTTTGACGTTATACGTCAAAAATCGATCATTGACCGGTCATTGAGACACGATTGCAATAGCAGACTCGACCCCCTGTAAACTAAACAAAATAAATAGGATAGTAAAAACAGCACATTTTCTTCCCAGTTATAAAAAAAATAAGTGCATATTCATTAAACTCCAAGAGGACACCGGTGTCCGCGCTGTCATTGTCTTTCTATTGTGTCTCTAATTGACACGATTGAAAGGTTGAAGAAACGCAAAAATCATCATTAAAACTATTAAAAGTACATATCGTAGAGTGGAACCCAAAACACTCTGGTGGTTAACTGTGAAAGGGAAACTTAGTGGCGACACGACACGCCATGTTGTTGCGCATTGTTAATACACACAGTTTCGCGTATTATTGCGTAATTGTTACCATTTAAACCATTAATTGTGCCTACCGGAATGCTCTGCCCCTCCGTCATTCTCATTTCCTACATCATTATGATAACAACATAACGTTGCTGTACTTGAAGTAGCGCGTCTGTCGGTGTTACAATTTTTTGATGTGTTACATTTTTACTCTCGTCTGCTGGAGCGGTTTTATGAAAAGGGACGGGAATGTGTTACAGGCATATGTGACTATGTAGCGTTCGCACTTTTTTAGTATCAACGGTGCACGAGCCCTACTGGCACTTCTTTAGTAGTTGTAAACAACAACATTACATAATAGCACGTCACGCCTGTAATCCCGAAGGGCTAGGCAGCGGTGTACCTAGTAGTACACCCACGTTTCGCCAGTTATGTTTAAGTCCCATGTAATAGGGGGCGATGGCCTATTGCCATCAATCGGGCACAAATCCAAACTCCGGGCTGTTTCTGAGAAATTGCAGATAGAAAAACTCGATAACACTTTGCCCAACCTGGGGATCGAACCCGGGACCTCATGCTCGGCAGTAGACCACTAGACCATCGAGGCAGTCTAGTAGTAGTACCTAGTAGTAGCCAGAGAGAACTTTTATCTAAACAATAAATATGTTTAGTATCGCTCGGATTTTTTATTTCATTTCCCGCCACAATAAATTCAAGAGGAAATCTTCATTAGTAGCTACCGCATGATGTTAATAACGTTGAAGTATAGAAATCGCAATATAAAAAGAAAATTAAGTGGGAAACTAAAATAAAAATCAAATGGAAATCGTGGCGTTCATTTCATTCGAACTATAGACTAGTATGCGTAAACGTTGTATCCGATCTAGTAATCTCGCATTTCACCACGTATTTTCTAACTTGTTAACGAAGTAATCATCTAATTACTATGATTTATCTAAGAGCTACATGAAATAGGTATTAAACTAGTAATAAAGCAACTTGTAGGTTAATACTAAAACAGTTGCGTTACTTGTTATTTGGATATGCGGATGGATTTTGAGGTTATCATCATTTTGAATCTGCATGTGGCGTAATCCTCAGATATCTACTTAATTAAAAAACATTATACTAAAGTACAGACGCCAGCACGTCAAGTTACCCCAATGTGCCAAATTTTCCCAATTGAATATGAACCTTATTCTATTTATTTATTTTATTTTATTGTATCAGGAAAACAAACAGTATTAACAACTAACAAATACAACAAATTATGCAACTATTAACCAATTACATGTTTTCGCATATAATTAACTATGATGAGCTTGATAGAGAATAAAATAAAAAAAGAAAGGCAATTGCAATGACAGTATGTGCAAAAATAATACTTACACAATCACAACAATACGTCATAGAAAAAAAAAACAAATAAAAAAACAATAAACAGTTATTGAACCAATAACTGTTCTGTGTACTGTTCTGTTTGACATAAAGTTGAAAAACGATCAAAGAAATTTGACACATTGGGGTAACTTGATGTGCTGGCGTCTGTACCTACGTTAGCTCATGTTACAGTCCGTAATATTTTTTTACTGAGCTTGAAGAATTTAATTAGATTTAAATAACGGAGCACAATATTCAGTACGTGGGTTAGTGGCTTTATATTGATAGGCGCACGGTTCAATCGAAGGTTAAAGTAGGCTTCCTGAGGTCTGGGTCCAGGGCGACGGACGCGGGGATGTCCGCCGCCCCCACGTACATGGACCCGAGGTGGCGGCGCGTCGTGTTCACGCGCGCCCCTCTTAGACGTCGCGAGGGGGAGTCCAACACCTCACTCCCCTCGCTGACTTGGCGAGGCCCGCGGGGCCGGCACCAGTTGGGGGTCGCGGAAGTATCTTCCGTTCCCGTGACCCCCGGCACAGGTGTGAGAAGGAACACGGGGTGGTTTTTAGTCAGTAAGAGTCTGACAGACCCCTCCGCCTCCCCGGGCGGGGGACATCCATGAGGATTTTCCACAAAAAAAAAAGGCTTCCTGAGGTCAGTATGTGGATGGTTGTCTTAGTGTCCATCCCTACTTACATACCGAAACCCCTCTGTGCCTCTGGAAATGCATATCAAGCTATAATAATTATTCTCGACTCTCATAGATCTCTGAAATTCGTTCCGGGTAGTCGAAAGCCCGCAAGTCCGACAATCAATCGTTGCCAAGAGTATCCGTCACCCAGTACGTGGATTGCCTTTTTACCCTAGTTAATACCAATCTTACTACCAGGGGCTCGAGTCTGCTATTGCAATCGTGTCTCAATGACCGGTCATTGATCGAATATTTGACAAAGTTGACAGTTTTTGTCAAAAGCAAAATCAAAAATTTATATGGGAAATGTGTCATAAGTTTAACGTTATACGTCAAAAATCGATCATTGATCATTTTTTTCTGAACAGATGTTCAATAAACAACAGTAAATAAAGTGAGATCCATGTGTGTATCCAAATTACACATTTTCACAGAACTATACGGTTCCTGTTGTGTATGTAGTACAAATTGTTTCTGCACGAAGCACAGCTTAGCTCTGTGCGTAATTGGCTACCAATTAGATGGGAAGTAAATTAATATAATGCACGCTTTTACGTTCATATTAGCAGACGGTATGTGGCGCGACCAGCTGCACTGGATCTAATCTAGACGTTTCTTCATTGTGCGTTGCCTGCCTATACTAAACTATATCTGTAATTATAGTTTACTGGGTAATATTTTTTTTTTTTAATATTATATACCAGTGCTTGACTGCAATCCCACCTGATGGTAAGCAGAGATGCAATCAGTGATAGTGAAGCGCACTAGTTTATTAAGAGCCTATTCACTCTAGCCTTGAAGACACCTAAATTATAATCGGACGGGAAGACCGCAGCAGGCAAGTTGTTCCAGTCCTTTGATGTACGCGGTATAAACGACGAAGCAGAGTAATTCGAATTCAGTTCAGTTACGTCCTTTTTAAGGATGTGGTCCTAATTTCGACGATTTGAGTAACTTGTACCGAATACGTTACCTGTTAGTTGGACGGCACTGTTGGTGCAGTGCCTGAGCCATGGGCTGCTGCTTTTTGTGGGTTAAATACCCGCTCGGAACTAATATTTGTACTATAAGTAGTTGTTCTGGGTCTCTTATATAGCTGTGAGTTGTGTGACTTTAAATGTTTGTACACGCAACCAAGTTCTAAAAGAAGCTAGTAGTGTGGAGCAACGTTTTTTTCTGTAGGTAGTCTGTGGCTGTAAAAGTGTAAGGCTAGCAACAGACCTTACACGCCATGCAACGCGACGTCAATATGGTGTTCTCATTGGTTTACTATAAGCACCTTTTTCAGATTAGACCAATAACACCGCGTGGGATGGCGTCGGGTGTTACAAATGTGCTGGAGCCTTAAATTGGTTTAGGATTTTAATTTTCATTGAAAAAGTCATCAAATATTTGTAAAGATGGAAAACTTTTAGCACCAACTCACCTTTATGCATTGCATTACGTTATTTTAGTTTTTATTTTCATTTCTAGTGAAGTTAGTGAGTAAAATGCTTGTTCCGAAACTACGTAGGTATTTGTTTACATTTTTGGAGGACATCAATTCTGTGGCCCTAGTGAAAAGGGGCATAAGTCCAATTTTGTCTAAAATGAGTTAAGTGTACCAAAGTGATCAGAAAACCGACTTTTACAGTTTTTTTTGGTGTCAGTTGGACCCTTTTACACAAAGTAACTTTCTTATTTTTAGAGATAGCTTAGATCTGTCTTCACCAAACGATAGAGCATTTTTTTCTGATCACTTTGGTACACTTAACTCATTTTCGACAAAATTGGACTTATACCCCTTTTCACTAGGACCACAGAATTGCAGGTACAGGATTGATAAACTACAAACCGATTAGATTACTTTTTGTCTTAACAAAATTCTACAATACTGATTTTGGTATGCCAAGTCATAATTCTCGAGTTTAAGCCCAAACCACGCACGCACCACGACTTTTCTAATTATGTACGTATTATTTTGTCATCAATTGCTAAAAAAACAGTGAAGGAACACATCATGAAGAATACGGAATGCCTGAGAAATATTTCTTGACTGCATGTGAAGCCAAGCCAACGTCTAGGTATAGGCGACATAAAAAAAAAACTGTTTAAATGTAAAACTTTTTAAATGTTTTTTCTTCTGTTATTCTTGACCAAAAACAAAGTGTCTTCTTGAAATCTTTTATATTATTTATTTTTTAATAAAACACCGCTCCTTCACTATCAGATATTCACCACTTATACACAATTGGCTAGACGAAATATTTTATGTCGATTTTATGGCAGCGTTACACATGAATCAATTAATTTATCGCACGAATGAACAAGAGATATATGAACCAAAAAAACTGCAATCATCTCACGCTATCTTTACAAGTAATCGGAAATCGTTTGCAATTATAGCAGAAACTGTATGAGCGTGTTATCAATTTTTTTTTTGACATTTTTGTTCTTTCTAAAAATAAGATACGATCGATTGTCGAAAAAATCAGCGGTTTCCTACATTCTGACGAGTTATGCGAACAACTGTAGGGAACAGCAGTTTTTTTTTTCTATTTTACGTTTGGTTTAATGACCCCTGAAGAGGTCCAGAACGAGTGAAATTTACCGTTTATACAATTACATCCGCACCCATCAATTTATCAGATAGTCAGTTTAGTAGCTAAATTAGGCACTGCAGGCTAGCAGTATCAATAAATAAACCACTTCTAGGTATAAGGGCTTTAAATACAGAGCCAATTTTTTGTAGCATAATGTTGTTCACATTTACTTTCGTCATAATTTCCACAAGAAAAATGCATAGTAATGATTTGTATTAATTTTATGAGCGTGTTGCGCCAAATGAGATTGCTTTTACGGAGTTACTTTTTTATTGCTGTTTACAAACACTATTGCTGAATATAAGTTATGTTTATTAAATGTTAGTGCTGTTTTGACGTAGAACACGGTTTGCCTTAAATATAAAGAAAATTGAAATCTCAATATTAAAATTAGATTTTCTTTTGATAGTGTCCATCCAAATTTTCAGAGGTATTCAAAAAATCTTTTATAATAACCGTGTAGGTACAGACAGCCGTTTTGAAGGGATGCGTGGACAATATTTTTTGGATTTTTTATGTTTTATAGAAACCGTATCAGCATCTCAATGATGGATGATAGTAAAACTGCATTTTACTGCATAGTCAGGTTCTAGATGTGATCTATCCCAGCAACGACTTCTTCTTCTCCAATCGGTCCCTCATTACTGAGGATCGTGGTCACTGGACCTCTTTAAGCGGACAATCTGTCTCCATCGATTCCGGTCCAAAGTAGCCATCACCGCCTGTTGAAATTTGCTGGAGGGGATAGCTTCCTTTACTTGATCAGACCATCGTGTTGGCGACCGGCCTCGTGCTCTCTTTCCTTCGGTATTGCCAACAATGACCAGTTTTTCGAGACTGCTATCTCCCCTACGCATTATGTGGCCAAAGTAGGTTAGGATACGCTCTAGGCATATTGTAGACAATCGGATCTTGACATCTAGTTGGAAAAGGACAGACACATTTGTGCGTTTGGCTGTCCACGGTATTCGGAGCATCCGCCTCCAGCACCACATCTCGAATGCGTCTATCCTCTGCCTTTCTCTTGCTCGGATTGTCCACGTCTCAACGCCATAGAGAAAAATCGGAAAAACTAATGCTCTGACCAATCGGGCTTTGGTTTTATAGCTTACACCCCGATTCTTCCAGATGTTCAGCAACGACTAGCAAATGTAAAAGTCAGTCGTCCCCACCTAACATTGCGTACCATGACACATAATAAGAAAATAGTTGTAATGTTCACCACGCCTATCGGTATTTACTAACTGAACGATTTAAGCGGGCCGTCCGAGTTGTTTTTTCGTTCACCGTGTGCGGTACTTTCTCTGCTTTCATCTCGACTCGCTAGTAATTAACTACACTAGAATAATTTATTACATACAATTGGACCAAGGCCGTGACGTAGAAGTCTAGTAACTCACTGATATCATCAACTGTGTTTTTGTGAGCTTAACAGACACGGACAAAATAAAATGCAGTTATACATGCCAATCTTATCTCTGTAATAATTTCAAACAATTTAAAGTTGTGGGGAGTTTGTTTAGGACCTCTTGTAGCTAAATAATGACAGCACGCGTCGATCGAAGGTTTAGCTTAGCTTGCTGGGTTCGGTCCTTGGATGGGTGCCCTTTTGTGTAGTCAAAAGCCTGAAATTTTGACGAACAATGTTACCAAGGGGTATCGCGCTACCCAGTTACTGGGGAGATCAGGTAGGCTAGGCAGTCTCACCTTGTAAATCACTGGTTTAGGGACAGCCTTAGGAAATGTAGTTTAGTCTCTTGGAGCCCGACCCTAACGAGTCGGCTTCCAAGAGACTAGGAGCACTCACAAAATAATGCTAAGGATAAACTCACCTGTCAATTAATCTTCAAGCGGGAGGTGTCAATAGAAATAAACCATTAAAAAAATATTGATCTATTTTATCACCCGTAGGTTGCTGGTATATAGAAACAATAGAATATTCCTTTCTAAAATTAACTAGTTACTTAAAAATTCATAAACAAATTCGCATAACTAAGATTAAGTATAATAATATCTGTCATTACTGCACCTTTTATAAGTTTAAAGTTAATTGAGTAAGTAAAGGCAGAAGATGAAGGGCATTCTGCATAAAAAAGTGTATAACTAACAATATCTAGACCAATATCCAATATCTATATCTATCTCATTTGTTCTGTGTCTGGGTGTAATTTATCTATAATATGTATGTATTTAAAAATATAAAAGTATGTTTATCAGCTGTTTAGTACCCTTACACAAGCTCTCATGCTTATCTTGGGTCTAAATGGCGTTGTTTGGAAAGTTGTCTAATATTTATTTTATTTTATCTAGTTTAAATAAAACATATATCATGCACCCACTTGTATGAAATTATTTTGAACTCTAATGAGGCCAAATTATTTAATACTTGTAATTAACATGGGTTTGTCAATTTTATCATTAAACCTGTAGGGGATATGGACCTCAAGTGACTAACTATGTATTTAAATATCAGTAATGTTGATACATTATATTGGCAGTAATTGATTAATATTTTCACATTTACTAGTCTACAAAGACTGATTATGAAGCTTATGAACAGAGAACTTCGGAAAGTTTCACATCGACATGTGTTTCTTTTATTTTCGTATGCAAAATGGCAATCACCTTGTGAACATAGGCGTGTCGTAGGCTTGCCGTGTTGAACACCAATAACACTAGTTCCTGCCCAGTTTGATACTTACTAGAGCGATTGATTTGCACTCGCTTCTCGCTTGTGCACTCTTCATAATAGCTTCGTGGAATCTGTTTATTTATAATTATTTTTAATGGCTGATAAATTGGTACAGAACTTTCTACAGCAACCAGGTAAAAATTTTCGACAAAATCTATCTTTTTCTATTTTTGATCTGCTTATTTTGAAAGTATTTCCTAAAAAAATATATAATCTCTACATATAAGTCTGGACTCAGTCGTCAAAATAACCATCAAAATTGGTCAGAAGTGTGGTGTGACTTTAAATACCAAATGTATCCTCTTGACGTTTTTTTTTTATCTGTGTCTTAATGTTTACGATAGTGTCATTGTAAGATGCTATCAATCACTGCGTATAGTCTGTTACTGCAGCATCAATCAGGCCGCGTCGTGAGCAGTGCGCACAGGCATCCCGTTCCGCTAGGCGCATTGATTGACGACACCCGGCGATTCACTCGGTTTTCCTGCGATTTCCCTCGCCAGCCGCTGGCTGCGCACGCGCCGTCAGTTCGTCTGGTCAGCGGCTAGCTTACACGCACCGCTCATTGTTCAATATTTTTTCTTTCGACGATGCATTTTGATATACAAAAATCTCCCTTCGAACTTCAATTCTTCCTTTATGGTGTTTCATAAAGTGTTGACCATTGTTCTCTCAAAGGATATTATGTGGTTATGTGATACTATATGTGTTATGTGCTGTTGACTACGGATTGTTATTATGTCTTTGGATATCATGTTTTTGACTAACGACAACTTGCGACGCATGCGCAAGGAACCGCAGGTCTTAGGCCTTCGTTATCGGGTATGATGTTTTACTATAATTTATTTATTACGTACAAAACACAGTTTGGAATGTTATAGATCTTTATCAGTTGTTTTGTTAACGCTACAATGAGCTTAGAATGCCACTCCTTTCTATTTTAATTCTTACTGAAATTCAGCGTTACTAAAACTGTAGTTTGAATTTACTGATTCAGTGCAGGTCATGCAATTATAGTGTAACGTATTTTTTGTTGTATATGTATTTCGCCAAAACTGTATACTTAATTTCTTAAAGTAATACAAGGAACAGTTGTAAATACGAAACAAATCGTTCTTAGAAGACAGACCTTAACGTTTTTGAGTAATTGTTAACTGCATTCATAGTGTTTTGAAAAATGGTACAGTCAGGTAGAACGAACAAAGTCATACGTAAAATCCGATTTATTTTTATGATCCCAGTCGATGTAGTTTCGTTTAGTATTAAATAATAATAATACAAAATAAATATATTTATTTCAGGTAAGTACACCCATTGACAAAAAGTTATAAAACCACAAAGCAACTATAAAACCAACAGACTATAATTATCGACATTAAAACATTAAGTTAGACATTGAGGATAAATGTCATTTGCGTAGCGCCTTGAAGCTGGAATTGGTCTACGTGAATCTCTCAGGTCTCTGTTGTTGCAATTTAGTCATTTATAACAATATTTCATTATTTTCTATTCAATTAAAGCATATTAAAACTTTTTTTTTTTCAAAATCAAAAGTCATTTATTCAAATTAGGCTGAGGATCATCACTTTTTGAACATCAAAAATTACATAAGACAGTCTCCCAAAACGCCCGCCCTTCGCCACTTCCTAGTGTTTTTGCTGGGAAGAAGAAGTATCGGAACAAACTCCTCAGCAACACATCTGTCTGATATGTTAAAAGAACAGTTTAAACAGCATTGGTAATTAATAAACATACTCATTTAAATTAAATTAAATAATTTGCTACATGCTAGCTAGCACACACCAATATACAAGACAGTAGTAATAAGAATAGTAAGTACGGACGTCGACAACTAAACTCAAGCAAAAAAAAAAATAACTAACTGAATAAATATAAGCCTTCAAGTAAAAAGGGCGTGCCCGCTGACATGTACACAACTGGATTACAAAGTCAATAAAACAAATATCAGCAAATATTAGCAGTGCTGTTCCGTAAATCACTTCGAAAGTCATTTCGCAAATCATCTCGAAAGTCATACTTACTACGCTTCTCATGTCGCGTGTACACGTTTCGGTATTCACATGTCAACGTCAAAATACTCAGTTAGGTGGCGCCAGTGTCGAAACACTCCATTTAAGAATACGATATTTTAATTTAATTTCATATGATTTCACTGCGGATTCAGAAGTGATTTCACAAATAAACTTTTCAGAATAGCATTGCTGGTGGCCCGACTATCCACATGAACATAACATATCTTAGACTATTTTATCTAGTACAATACCAAAATCAGAAAAGCAACTTTAATTAGGCTGAGAGGCATTTGGTAAAGCGCTGATCACTTTTCGAACGCCATAAAAAACAGCCCTAAAACTCCAACCTTTCACGGATCTATTAATTCAAATAAACCAGTTGTAGGTAGGGAAATACCTAATCCATTTCTTAGCCAACTTGTGCCTGTAAAAAACTAGACAAAACTATCAAATGTTCGTAAACTAACTGCTGCGGCGACTGTATAATTACAGTGTGTGGAAAATCATGTTGCACGTTTAACGATCGACAATTTTCTCATTAGTTTTCACCTGATTTCAACAGTTTAAGGATGTCCGTCCATTATGTTACAGGGCCTATCAAACGGCGTGGAAAACGACCAAAACACCGCGAACCTGCAACCACCCGAGTTGTCACACAAGCGGCTATCGAACGGTTCCACCACCTCCAACCAGAGCTACGACTCGACGGTGGAGTACGCGGTGCCCAAGCACTCGTACACCCAGCGCGGCGGCTCGCTGCGCACCAGTGACGTCAGCGACTTGTCCGACCTCACACCCTACGGACAGCAGAAGAACTCCAACCCGCTGTTCGGAGTCAACGCCAAGTCGCACTACGCGCCCGGCTCGGTGCCCGCCCCGCAACACGAAGCCGTCAACGAACAGAACAAACACTACGAAAGGGCGAGCTTACCCAACGGCGTCAGAAAAGCGCCCGAGGGACAGGACAATGACCTCATCAAAAACGAGGACGCGTTAGACGGTAGGAAAGAGGTCATAGTGAGCCCCAACCAGATCGCGATCGCTGAAGGCGGCACCGCGACCTACACCACAGACAATAATGGTAAAATCAATGTTCATGTCACCGTCATGATTAACGCAGGTAATTATATGCATCCTTACGAACTCAAATTGGCCGTAACAAGCACATCTAATATTCATACGTACTATATAGCACAGTTTATAACAATTTGATCTGTAAAGTTAATCTAACAGTTTTGCACAGTGATGGTATATATAAATGAAGGTTGGGACTGTGTGCCGGTTTCCGGAATTGATTCACTCTCGAGGATGCATATGAGGCAAGCAGTCTCTCATTGTAGTTGCATGCTGGTTATAGCGTGTGGGTTCATTGTTCCTTTTGTTGTGCTAGTCGTTATTGGGATCTGTTTTAATTAGTTGAATGTCAATTTGTTTGGAGTGCACGTATACTTTCTAAGACTGTCACTATTTATTGTTCTGTTACCTATCTGTTCTGTTCATTGCACGATTTCTTTTCGAAATCTTTCTGTTACGGTTTTTTTTTACATCACATTACTTTTGCGTAATTCGTAGAAATGTTATAATGAAGAAGATAAGCATTTATTGTTTACTAACAATTTAATTAAAGTACCGCACCGCAATTTGGATTAAGAAACTTAGTTTCGCGAAATATTACGTTTAATAGCTATGCTTATCTCATCAAATGTTAATGTTTCGTAGCGAGCGTACCGGTCGGCTTAGTGGGATAGTAATCAGTAGTGCGTGTTCCAGGAACTCTCGCAGATTTAAAAAAGCAGCGATCTCAGATAAGAACGAACGGTAGCCCGGTGGAGAACAGCCTGGCGTCCACGAACAACCACAGCCTGAACTCGCTGTCGGAGGCGTCGAAGGCGGACATGCCGGTGCAGCTCAACCCGCTGAGCCTGTCGCCCAGCGCCGGCGCCGTGCCGCGCTTCTCCGGCCACACCAGCGACGCGCTGGGCGACACGCGCTCGCGCAGGTGCTGCGTCATCATGTAGGCGACCGCGACGCCCGTATACAGTGTGATGGTGGTAAGCGTACAAGTCTGATTGTCATTCCAAAATAATTTTTGATCGGCTTTTGGACCACTCGGACGATTGACTTTTTACGGTTAGCTATTGCCTAAGAATTGTGATTTTGGCTCTGAAGAATTATTAAAGGAGAAGAGTATTGTTTTTTTTTTGTTTGCCGCGACTGACTTGTTGATTTTTTCCCGTCAAAAAGTCAATCGACGGATGGGAGGTCCGGTAGAGAATATAATATCCTAATATATTGAAGGTTGCCGATAGAGTATTGCCATGTTTGCTCACAAAGCAAGGGCTTGCCAATGGCTGGAAAACAGTGTGATAGATATATAAGAGCTCAACAACTATTATATTGTTAGCATTAAGGAAACTATGCGGTTGCTAATATTTTAATATAAGAATGAATCCTACATTGCAGTTATTGTCATTATATTTAAGTATTGTATTATAAATAGTTCTTGTCTTATATTTCCTGAACATTCCATTATTCGATTATATTTTGTTGAAATATTTTATTTTAATGTAAATAATTTAATTTCATTGTAAATTTGAATGTTACAGTATTCTTCGAGTGAAATATGTTTCCAATTAATTTTTAATGTTACATAAAATGCATAATAAGCATTTTGAACAGAACAAATCATAAATCGCATACATAATAATAATCGTATCGATTGTTCGGAAGTGCCTCAAGTATTGGTCTATAATGCAGATCTATGTAAAAATAATATAATTTAATTACTAAATACGATTTATTTAAATACAAAACTAATAAATTATTTTTTAATAATATTAAGTAAATTATATACCTATACTTTACGAGACGGAAGTAAAACCTTGTTTATTCTTGATGGAGTGTTGATGTGTCCTAACTGAACATAGCTGCGATGACTGCCTTAGTTACATCGGACCACTCTATGGCAATAAACTAATATCACTAGACTTGTAGCAGAGATAAACTTAGTACTTAACATCGGTATACTTTTATATACGTATAGTACTATCACAATTTTAACTATTTAGATATGCCATAATAATATGCAAGAATAAAGTCATGCCCGCTTTCACCAATACTAGATGACAATTAAATAGTTGCCTTAATTTACTGTTGGATTCTCAACTGTCGGCGTTGAGCCGAAGGTTCAAAGTTCGGTTTATAAGTCTGGGTGTTATCTAGTGTTAGTGAAAACGAGCGTCAGAGTTGTAGTTTTCATTACACCTAGTTTGAACCTAATTTAAAAAAAAAAATAACACATTTAAAATTTCTAAATCTAGTAGTTCTAAGTACAGTGTTGTTTACTTCTTATTTATAATATTTATACATTTAATTTCTTGCTAACTTTTTACCATAATTATTGAAGTTCAATGTTGACCTAAAGAGATTGGTTTTGTAGGTTTTACATTTACTAAATAACTGACCGCATGTGTCACTACAATCAAATGCGAAAATTCACATGAGTATTTTTAACTTTGATTAAATTGAACTGATTTTACAAGACAGAGTTTGCTAGACGAGTATAAAAATAAGTGTTTAGGGTGTTCAATATACAAGAAACACATGCGCTGTTGCGAACGCACACGGCCACTTAAAACCGCGTCTTTATTTTGTTACTAGCAAACGTCCCGTCAATCTATACTAACATTATAAAGAGGAAAGGTTTGACTGTTTGTTTGTTTGCATTGATTAGGCTCCGAAACTACTGGACCGATTTGAAAAATTCTTTCACTGTTGTGAAGCTACACTATCCCCGGGTGTATCATAGGCTACTTTTTATCCCTGTATTCCCACGGGACCGGGAATTACGCGGGTGAAACCGCGTGACATCTGCTAGTACAGGGATAAAAAGTAACCTATGTCACCTGGGGATAGTTTAATTATTTTTTTTTTTCAAATCGGTCATAATTTCCTTTTCATAGTATGAGTATAAATATTGCAACTTGATCGAAGCATGACAACGAGTTCAATTTAATTTATTCACAACGTTCGTCACATTTTTTGTAGTCACAAACCGTAAATTATTCGGATGAAATATTTCAATCTTTTGTAGTGACACATGTTCGTGGGTCGTGTATTTAACTTCAAGATACAGCTGAATGTTGACAGAGCGAGGGGCCACGGCATTTGTGCTGGTTCGTTTCACCATCCGTATGTTACAATGATTCACGAACTAATTCTTTCGAAGACTCAGTCGCCACTGCCACTGAATAAGTTCGTACAAAAGTGAAACTGCCGTCGAAATTATACCTATCATTCACGACCTGCTATAGTTCCTGCCTATAAACGGGGTTATCAATATTATTGATGACGATGTGCAAGGCGCGAAATCAGGCATACCTACGCTCGAAGTTTCGCTTCTGTGCATTCTTATTCTGAGCCACCTTCTTAAGACTGCGCATGACGGTTATATTCCTATACAAACCTGAAAGGGTGATTACTAGTTTAACGATTTGATTTTGTACTCAAAATAAGGCGTAATTTCGATTTATCCCGTCATAGGCATAAGCAACTCAAGAGCATAGTTCAAAAATCGTTGATTTGAAATTTGTAAAATATGAACAATCCTATTTTTAACACAGGTTTGAACATAAGTGAAACTATAAAATCCTATAGTTTATTGATCCAATAGTTCAAATAACTTTGTTTTGTATAAATGCATGGAGTGTCTATTCAATATTTTTCACGTTTTACGTTAAGGTAAACTACTCATCACTGTGCTATCTCTTTCGCATAATGCGCTTGGTGAAATACCAAGCACTTTTAGACACACTCATTGACAGGGTGGTCCTAGCGGCATGCGCAATCTTAATTATTGCTATTCACTATTAGACAGTAGACTAGACACGTTGTATTTTAAACTTACGATTGTTGTCATTCACCTTAGAAATTCGGGCTGCTAAGTGAATGCACTGTGTAATTAAAAAGCGACATAATCACTTATTAACACCACTGTATCACTTGTAATATACGGATGTAATAGTCGAGTGCCTTTTTCTTATTTTTATTATGGCTAAATACTCAATTTGTGCCAGTATTTTTTCTCTTTTAAATTGCAAGCACAAGTTACTTTTAAATAAATGTTTTAACACTTTGTTACCGCGAATGAAAATAAACCGTCGGTTAAAAACAATTAACGTTTTAAATGCATACAACGCGCAAATATGTATTACAACAACGGGAAGAACGTGTGACTCTAATAATAAAATATTCGTGGTAACACTGCACATGTTACATAATTTGACTCTTTCTTTATCTAAAGGAACCCCCCTGTTTAGAACCGAACTAGAAATATTAGCAGCTAACCTGTAGGAAATCTTTGTGGAATTTATGTTCTATAAAAAAATCCAGTGTTCATTGTCTGTGGTATACTTGTTAGGTGAATGTAGCAGATTGACATTCCGTTGTGTATCTTCTTATTAAATTTTATATTTATACAATGTAATATATTAAGCTTTTGGAGTCGTATTTATCATGTGTAGGCGTCATCATTAGTTCCCATCCAGTAGCAATTCATTCGTCCATATCTTAGTCATTAGTGTAGCTATTTGGTAGATTGATTATATCTTCAGTACTTATAAAGTACTTAAAAGTATATGTACTTTATGTAACTCGCGGAAACTTTCGTGAATATATCAAATATATGATTAAATGTATACTGAAATAAAATTATTAGGTAACATAGACATACAAACAAAGCAATACTGAATGGCCTTATAAGTAAGCACAATACATTTCATTTTATATTTTGTAACAGTATTATTTTTTAAAGCATTTTACGGGCGGCATTTTGTGATACATGTTAGTGTTGGGATAAATTTTTGGCAGAACAAATACTTATTAAATCAACATTGTTTTTTTTTGTATTATTATATGTTTATTAAAATTATGATTGCTCTGTGTTAGTTTATTATCATTTTCGTAAGTACCTTTGTGTGGGTTGTGAAGGCACCTTAACTTGCCGAGAACAGTGTTTAAGATACCAAGGATTGAATTAAGATTTTTCGAACTTACATGTTTGTAATTTGGCAGCGTTTAGTACGATAGTTCTTGTCAGTTTACTGTTTAATAATACCTAATGTGGAAATAATTATTTGAAATTTCAAAACAAAAACATTACACATAGATAAGACAAATTAAATTAATTGAAGATTCGACTATTACCAATCACTTACATTTTGCCGTATTGTCGTCTAAACATTATTCTATTAACTTATAAATGTTTATAGAAGTACGGTTCTTATTATAAAAAAAAGTATTATGTGTAATTATTCAATGTTTGCAGTAGGAATATGAACAGTGCCTGTTTTGTCTTGCCTTAGTAAACTCCTCTGTTGATACCCTTATTGTTATCGTCACGTGATCCTATGTACATAAAATATTGTAGACAAATGTTTGTCATATACTTAATTACTTCTTTACATATTTTGTCGAATAAGACATTGTATAAAATTAATGTTTATAATAACTAGTGGCAGCTGATTTACACATACCTATGTATATAACTGTTAGTATAGTAAGTCACTATTGCGCGGTTTGTACAACGTGTTGGTTTGCATCCTAGTCAGTTTTAGAGGCTGGTATGAAATACATAAATAATACATACTTGTTTTTTTAGTTTTATAAATTTGGCAGAACTTCTGAATACACCCTGCCCCCCAGAGCTCCCTGCCGAGGTTTTCTCAGAGGACTATAGTATGGGGTTCTTCAAAAGGGGAGAAAATAGGTTTATAAAGGGTCGGCAACGCACATGTGACGCCCCTGGTGTCGCAAGTGTCCATAGGCTGCGGTAACCGCTTACCATCAGGCGGGCCGTAAGCTTGTTTGCCACCCTCGTGGTAAGTATAAAAAAAAACCACTTTCAAAGAACAGAATTGACCCGTTGCTTGCGGTAGGCTAGGTCGCTGTGTGTGTGCGTGACGACGACCATGGCCCTCCTAAAAGCAGCAAAGAAATTAAAAAAACCTACTTGTTTTATTATTGATTCGCGACGAGAATCAATAGCATAGTTCCCTCTTAAATTTGATGAGGATGCAAAACGGCACCATGTATAGTGACGTCACAACTGTTACGTTTAATACAAGTGTTCTTCATGTTACTTAGTAGCGTAGTCGACCAGCATCACATTACATATTGTTGATTTTTATACAAATATTCTTTCATGTAGGTATCTCAGAACAAAAATATAAATATATATATATATAGGTATTCTATACGTTTAAAATAAGTATTTTAAATACAAACGCGAAAGGAATTTGTAATTTTCGAAAGACCTAGAAGTAATGCAGTATTTTACGTAATATATTTGTCAAATTAGTGACCTTGCCATTTCCATCTTGCCCTTAAAATACTATTAAAAAACTAAATTAAAAAAAAACATTGTGATACATTGGCTATTGATATTAAAAGTAAAAATTAAAAATTTACCTTCGGTCTTTAATATATTAAAAAAAAATGTCCTGACGCCCCAAATTGTCAATTCCTATTATAATTCGATAGTTATTTTTCAACTATCAGATAAGTTTCATATCAAAACCCCAAAATTATTACAGATTGGTAGCTATAAAATTACTCGGATATAATCTTTTACTTATTTATATACGTACATGTTTATAAAAATTGATGTAGCGTGTTAGATGTGATTTACTGTATATTTTGTGTCGTTATTAAGTGGCAAACAAGTGTTACAAACCAGAGACTTTGATAATCGTTGCCTCATAAAAATAAAGTTGTGGTTATCGAAACAATGACCAATTTCAAACAAAGTTGTATTGTGAGAGTGATAAAGATAAAATAAATTATCATACAGAGGCCAGCACATCAAGCTACCCCAATGTTCAAAAATTTCTTTGATAGTTTTTCAACTTTATGGCAAACAGAATAAGGTTCATGTTCAATTGGGATAATTGGACAGTTTGGATTAGATTGATGTGGCTTCTGGTACACCCCATATAATAAGCACTTATACTCCATTTATGCGCATCGGTTATGTTCTTATATCTCGAGCCTGTCATATCAGCTGTTCGTGTTTTTATTGTAATAAAATATAATACGTAGTTGTTTGCCGTAAAAGTTTTGTTAATCAATATTTCTTAGTGAAACTTACGTGCGTGAGTGTTTATTTACTATAAATCTGTGGTTCGGGAGTAATAATACGCTGTTAAACTTTTTAATTTTAGAAACTCTTTGCTCACTTTTACTCCGTTTAAGTTACTTTGATATTGTTTTGCGCATCAGTACCGTCAAATAGCTAAGTTTTGAGTAACTTTTTGACAAGTGTAAACAAGACAACCACAGATCTACAAACACGTCGATCATTTCCATTGCGCAGCTGACGCCATCTAGCGCCACTGGTGATTCGCGAGAGACACTACGCCATCTAGTGAAACTTTGCCGTACCTCGTGTACCATGGTGAAGTGTGCGGCATGCGGAAAATTCCTGTCGGCAAAAGGGGGCGCCACTTGCAGCAACTTTGCATGCCACAACCGTTACCACTTGGCCTGCTTGTTGCTGCCCGATCCATCGCAGCTGAGCAGCGACTGGTTATGCCCAGAATGCAGGAAGAAGTTGCCCAGGGGAGATAACAGCGCCACACCTGTTAGGGACCAGGGTAGTGGTCCACCTGCTCTTGCGGCACCGACGGCTGCTGGGTCAGCATCGGTTGTGGCAGCAGAGCCTGCGGTACTGGCTGTGTCGGCGGTGACATCAGCTCTGGGTGGAGCAGCGGCTTCTGCGGCAGCCCAAGGCGCTGTGATAAGGTCGTCCGGCGCGAGAACTCAGGTTCAGGGCACTTTGGTCAGGCAGCCTGTATCGGTGGCTAGGGTGATGTCTCGGGCTGCGAGTGAACAGGGAACAGATGGAGAACCTTCCCCAGACACTCAACTTACCCTCCGAGAGGAGATACATCTTTTTCGTTCGGAGCTACGAGAGATAAGGGACGAATTGAGGGAATTCCGTCAAGAGATGGGCAGTCTCCATGCATCGTTGGGCCTGTGCACCGAGCGGGTTGACAGCCTGGAGGTAAGGATGGAGGCTCTCGAGAGCAGACAAGCTGCTGCACTGCCGGATGCCAAGGTTTCGCAGCTCGAAAACATAGTGTCGCAGTTGAGATCCGAGCTGAACGACCGAGAGCAGGAGTTGCTAGGTTCTGACCTGGAGATAGCCAACATACCGGAGATCTCAGGCGAGAATGTGGTGCATACGGTCAGTCAGGTGGCGGCGAAGCTGGGAGTGGCTCTTGATGAGCGCGACATCGTGTTCGCTCAACGGGTCGGCTTGCGGGCTGGACGCGAGATGCAGGCGGCTTCATCGGATGCGGCGAGTCCGACCGACGGGAGGAGCCCGGTGGGTGCAGCAGCTGTGTCAGCGCGCGGGCGGCGCATTGTGGTGCGACTCACGCGGCGCGCACTACGTGATGACCTTCTGAAGAGCGCGCGCGTACGTCGAGGAGCCACTACAGCTGAACTGGGTTTCCCTGCGCCCCCACGTCGTTTTTACCTTAATGAGAGGCTCTCTAAAACGAACAGGCAACTGTTTTACCTTGTGCGGGAAGCTGGCAGCCGCCTTGGGTGGAGGTATACGTGGACGAAGTTTGGCCGCATTCTGGCCAAGCAGAGTGACGGTAAGCCTACCCACTGCATTCGTTCGTTGGAGGATATCGAGCGTGTTTTTGCGACGGAAGTGTCCTCAGGAAAAGTCGCATAACTTGATTTCTCTTGAGATCTGTTGTTGTGGTTATGTTGATTTTCTTTCTCTTCATTTTATATCTGTTTTTAATATGTTTCGATTCTTTAGTTTGTTTTGTGCGAGGCCGGTTTTTCTCCTGTCTCAGTACAATTCTGTATCTTATAGTGGCCTGTCTGATTTGCCATGGACTATGTTTGTACATCGTTTTATTTTCTTGCGTCTTTGTCCGAGTATTTACACTTCTACATTATTTTCTATTTTAAATTTATACGTTTTTTTAATTTCTTTACTATTATTGACATTTTTTACACTTTTTACACTGCTGGTCATTTATACTTCTACTATATTTACAAGACTTATTTTATACCATCACGATTTATACTTGTTTCTTGATCATACAGAATATATACAATTTACTATGCGATATTACACACTACTTTCTAATTTTTTACTCTATTTACAAAACATAATATATTTTATACAGCATTTATTTATAAATGAAAAATAGGAAAAATTTAACAGTTGGGTTATTTAATGCGGGGTCACTGGGTTCGCGCCACGAAGAGTTTCTTGTTGCTATGGATACCCTTGCGGTAGACATCATGGCAATCAATGAGACTTGGCTCAGACAAGGGGAGGAGGGCCGTGCGCCGACTGTGCCGGGCTACCGGCTGCGGCACGTGCCGCGCCCGGCCGGCGTGCGCGGCGGCCGCGGGGGCGGCGTGGGGTTCTACGTGCGCCGCGGGCTGCGGGCGTGCGCCGTGCCGCACCCGGCTGTTCCGCAGGTCGAGCAGATGTGGCTCAGATTGAGTATCAGCTCGCAATCCGTAATCGTAGGTACGGCATACAGGCCGCCGTGGCTCGACGTAAATGTCTTTCTGGATGCAGTCACTGACTCTCTGTTGTCCTTCTCTAGCGCTGATAAGGTCATTTTGCTCGGTGATTTCAACATTAACGTGTTAAATCAGTCTGAAAATAAGACTATATTATTTAATAATTTCCTTCAATGCTGTAAGCTATTTCAAATAGTTACTGAGCCTACCCATTTCACTGATCACAGTGAAACACTAATTGATGTGGTATGTACTGACGCCCGTGTATGTGGGGTCTCTGTATCTCACATACCTGAGCTTGGCCAACATGCAGTTGTATCAGTTCAATTTAATTTAAAACCTGATAAACCAACCCCAAAATGGATCATCTACAGGCCACTTAAAGATATTTTACTTGACCAATTTAATGTTGACCTAAACAATATGGACTGGGAGTATATCGAAGGTTTAGAGGATGTAAATTCTATGGTAGCAACATTTAATCACTTTGTTCTGAGTTTATTTAACCTACATGCACCTCTAAGGAAAAAGTTAATTAAAGAAAAGCCATGCCCATGGATAACTTACACTGTCAAGGAAATGATGAAGTTGCGTAACAATTGCCATATTAAATCCAAAGACACTAAATCTATACATCATATTGACTGCTACAAAGACCTTAAATACCTTGTTAGAGCTGCAATGGAAAGTGAAAAGTCTGCATACTTTAAAACATATATAAATAACAACATTAAACAGCCTAAGAAGTTATGGAATCATATAAAATCTGTTGTATCTATTTCCAAAAAGCCAGAGCACAGTTTGCCCCATTTTTGCACTGATCCAGACAGGATAAATAAACACTTTTTGGATGTGCCTGGCAGTGGCTCGGTCACCACCGCAGACTTATCCTATTTTGAGCACCACAGATTTGGTAATGGCCATTTCCAGCTTGAGCCTGTTTCAGAAGATATGGTGCTTCGACTGCTGCGAAGCCTGAAGTCTAATGCTCAGGGTTGTGACCATATCTCCCTTGAGATGCTAATGATGACAATTCCTCGAACACTTACAGCTATTACGTCAATTATCAACCGATCAATACTAACCTCCTTCTTTCCAGATCTGTGGAAAGCTGCTGTAGTCAGTCCTATCCCAAAGGTATCTAATCCCACCAGTATTAAAGATCTTCGCCCCATTAGTCTTTTGCCGTGTCTTTCCAAGGTTCTTGAGAAGGTCGTCTCAAACCAGTTTCGGGCTTATCTTGAGCAATTTAGTATTTTGCCACTTGCTCAATCTGGATTTCGCAAAGGACACAGTACCGCCACAGCCCTTCTTGATGTGGTAGGGAATATCCTAGAGGCCAGAGACCAGAGCATGGGTACTATGCTTGTCCTGTTGGACTTTTCACGTGCTTTTGACTCAATCAATACTTCCCTTCTTCTTTCTAAGTTGTCTTTTTATGGGTGCCAGCCTGAAACAGTGCTTTGGTTTAAAAGTTATCTAAGTAACAGGTCTCAGGTTGTCCAGGTAACTAGCGACAGTGATGGTGCTATCTCTACCTCTTGTCCTAAGCATGTGACCAGGGGCGTTCCGCAGGGATCGATTCTAGGCCCGCTCCTCTTCATTCTGTACAGTGCGGACATCACCAACTGTCTGATCAATGCCAAATTCCACCTATATGCTGATGATCTGCAGTTGTATCTGTCTTTTCACCCTCAGCAAGCTGCTGACACTGTAAACAAAATTAATGAGGATTTAGATAGAATCTCAGCCTGGTCTCGGAGAAACTCCCTGGTTTTGAATCCTATAAAGTCAAAATATATGTTGTTAGGTTCAAGAGTCTTTCTTAACAAAATGCTGGGTCACAACCTGGATTTGAGGGTCGATGGGTGTTTCATTGAGAAGGTGAATGAAGCCCGTAACCTAGGGGTAGTGTTTGATGAGCACCTACATTTTGAGACTCACATCTTGGAAGCTGTTCGCAATTGTTTTTACCGCCTAAAACTTCTATACCGTATTCGTCCCTACATAAGTGTGGATATGCGTGTCATGCTTTGTGAGTCACTAGTTTTATCCAAGCTGAATTACGCTGACACTGTGTATGGGGCGTGCATTCTGGGGAGAAGTGACAGGTTAATTCAGCGAGTGCAAAATGCATGTGCGAGGTTCTGTTTTAACATTCCTCCTCGTTCTCATGTAACTCCATTTTTAAATAAGGGTAATTTGATGAGAATGTCAGATCGCAGAAAACTACATCTGGCTACCCTACTCTTTGGCACCATTCTCACAAAAAAACCAGTTTATCTATTTAATAAGTTGACTTGGTCGCGAGACATAAACAAAATCAAGACGAGAGCTTCTGCTTACCTTCTGTTGGCGTCGTCTCATAAAACTGCTGCATTCCGTGGTAGTTTCAAATTCGCTGCTACTAAATGCTGGAACGACCTGCCACCGCCACTTCGTGCTGTTAGAACAGTTCGTACTTTTAGTATGAAATACAAGCAACATTTGCTGCGTATTCAAAAGGAAACTGATTAAAACTTACCCCGGGTTTTGCACGCTGCATGTTGACTAAGGCGATATCTAATGTCTCAGCAAGCGAGCCAGCAGCATTACACTTTCTGTTTTATTTATTTTTTTTCTCAATAAACAAGCTACACGCTTCACAAATATACACTAAACAGCCATACACAACAATATTCTGTACACCCGCTTTTCACAAATAAGTAGTCTCATTTGAGTACTCATTTCTTTTTATTTAGAAGTACTATTGTTTTTTTTCTATTGTAGTTCTTGATATTTACAAAGTTTGTGTTTTCAAAAGTTTAATAAGTATTAGTTTTATAAATGACAGCCGGCTCTCCGGTTGCGCCCGCGTCCTTCGTCACAGACCACAGACTATGTAAGCACAATTTCATGCTGTGTTAGTGGTAAAACTAGTCGCTGGAACGTGGGAGATGCGTGTGTTTAATTTTGTTTAATTATAAATATATCATTGATTTCACTTGTGTCCCTATTTTTAACATTATATATTCTTATTATATTTTGTTTTTTTATCTACTTATTTATTTATATATATTCATTTTAAGCCTCTTTGTAGGCAGTTGTACGTGCATGTATTCATGGCATTATAGTAGGCCCTATCAGAATAACAGCGCTGCGGTATTTATTGTTTTTCTTTCAATACCGTGGCATCGTGCTGAGATAGGGGCCTTTTTGGCCTCGCACAGGTCTTTTTGTTTAAATTTAGTTTAAGTTTTACACTGTTAAATTTCTGTGCGTGTCCCAAATAAACATATTTTCTTTCTTTCTTTCTTTATTTATAATAGCAATAGAAAAAAAGACTCGTAGATGCAGAAATGCAGAACATTTTATTTTAAAGATAAGTTTTATTCAAATTTTTATTCAAATTGTTTTATTTTAAATTAAGAAGAATAAAAGTGAAACGAGGAACGTGTCCATGTGTTGTTCATCCCTGCTTCTTTGAGTTTTTTTTATCATTGACAATGTAATTTTCAACTAAAATTAAATAATATAACGAAATGTAATCCACATAATTTCTTAAAATAAATTGCTACAATGGTTACAACTTAGTGTGACAGCTGCTGTGAAAATAGATTATAATAAGTTCGGCGTCTATCGTAATTGTAACACGCTTAATTCTGTGGCCCTAGTGAAAAGGGGTATAAGTCCAATTTTGTCGAAAATGAGTTCAGTGTACCAAAGTGATCAGAAAACCGACTTTTACAGTTTTTTTTGGTGTCAGTTGGACCGTTTTACACAAAGTAACTTTCTTATTTTTAGAGATAGCTTAGATCTGTCTTCACCAAACGATAGAGCATTTTGTTCTGATCACTTTGGTACACTTAACTCATTTTCGACAAAATTGGACTTATACCCCTTTTCACTAGGGCCACAGAATTGTACTTTCATTACAAAGTGCTGATTAAAAATAACCTTTTTTAACTACTGTCTAATGCTATTGTAAATGGAATATAGTAAACATAAATCGCATAAAAATGGTAACTGCGAAGATAGTACTCGTAACTGTATTTTTGTGACACTCTTTGATTTTATGTGTGATGATTGTCTATGGTCTTTGTTTTCGAAGAAGACGTCTTTGTACTTATAAAGCTGGTGATAGACACTACTGTTCAAAGAATATCATGGGTACAATGTGATTTGTGTCAAATGGCAGGCCAAGTCTTAAATCTTAAGTTTTTCTGTGTATTTTGTATTCGCACTATGGGGCTGGAATCCTATGAATACATGATCTAGCCAATGCTCAAACATAACAAAAGGGCGCATTTATTTCAGTATTTTGTCAATTGTTTTTTTTTTAATTTATACGTTTATTTATCAAAAATAGTATTAATTTGTTATCAAATCCAGGGACATTTAAGATTACGACTTGGGCGCGCCTATCTTGACTGTAATGTACAATTAAATAATGCAGAGTCAATGCAAGTGTTTTGTTTGTTTAAAAAAAAAAATAGATGATTTGCTTCTCTTTGATTCTAATTACTTCTATGAGAATTATGCGATTCTTCTATGCCCTCTAAACAGTAGTGTAAATTTAAATTATCTGGAACATAAATAAATCGTTTGTTTAAATCAATGATCATGTTTTATTTTTATATAGAAACCAACTTTTTCAGAAACCTTAAGCCGTGGCTGTATATTGTCAAATATTGTGGATAGACTGGTTGAATAAAAAACAGAAAACAAGTATAAGTACTCCTATTTAATGTTTGTTTTCCAGAGAGACAGGCAAATTTAATAGCTTTTCTGTCTTTCTACATACTTGGAAAGCCTCGCAAAATATAATATTCAGGTACTTTTGACATTAAAAAATATAAATAAAAGTTTAAAATGGTTTCTTGGACCCTTTGCCTCGGAAAAATACCAGGAATACGGTAAGATATTTGAAAAAAGAATCAGAAAATTGTATCTCATAAAATTCAGTGTGTTTTGTTTTTAAATGAATATTATTGATTCACCATGCGGCGGGCAATCCGCCGGGTTTGCGACAGACACGCGGCCGCCGCCGCGGGCAAGGTTACCCAACGTGTACGTCGCGAAACTGACGCACACAAACTATCACATGAATTTAAACCGCAGATTTTTCATTAAATGTGTTTGTTAATTAGAAAAATACAATTAAACTTTATTATATTTGCAGAGGAACTCGCAAACCGCTTGTAGTGTAAAATCTACTACATTTTTCACCAAGCAAATATTGCACACGGTGCGACACAGTGTGCTGTTGGAAAACCGAAGGCGGATCGTTGCGACGGCGGCAAGGTAAAGTCGGCTAGTAGCTGCGTCAGTGTTCGCCGGACCGCCACAGCTCGTCGACGCGTCGCGGCCTCACTCGTCACCACGCAGCGATCTAAATCACGCGGAAATCTATCACAACCTAAAATTAGCTTCAAGTCAATAACATTACACTTCGGGTCCTCAACAAGTTGCACGTCTAGCCCACTGGGTATTTCCTTTTGTGCATGTTGAGATTTCTTAAAACTTTTTGCACCATGAAGCCACCAGTAAACGTGAGTTAATTTGTATTATTATTTAATTTTTAAATTGTTTTTTTTTTGTATGCGAATTCATAGTATCTTCCCAAAAATAGTGAGTACCTAGGTACCTAGGTACGATATTTTTGGTACCTACTTATGTAATACCTTGATTGTTCTAAGCGTTTGGAGGTAAATTTTTGTTTAATAAATTAGACTTATTAAATGAACACAATCAATGAGAAGACAAAGGTCTCTTTATTAGATTTTCAAGGTGGCATAAATACCATTTATATCAAGAAATGAAACTTTCTGCACATTTCTTTTTCCTGGAATCTTAGTTAAGTAAGTAGTATCTTACCTGCACAGATAATCATCATTACAATAATTATGTGCACTCACTCAAGCAAAACAATGCGTTTACCATAGAAATGTAAAAAAATATCTATGGCGTTTACTAATGTTGTATATTATTAATTTCTTAGAAGTTTTAATGTTCTGATTGATTGGTCTTTTAAATTATTTTTTGTGATTTTTTATTTGGTTTAGGTCATAAAGAAAGAAAATTTGTCCGAATGTAATGCGGAACACTGTAGGTATTCTTTTGCTCCTTACCAAAGAATAGTGTTTCAGAAATTCTGTTTAAGAAAAACAGGTTGTAAAATACTACTTATAAGATTTATTTTTGTTAAATTAGAAATATTCTCAAAACAGCTATGGTTTCTCAATCGCTGTTTTGAAAATATTTTTTATAAAATTAGTGGTTGCGTCAAGCTGCGGCTGCTTGCTAGTATCTCAACTCTATAAATCAATTCATCATTTTCGTCTTAAGTCGTGTAAAATGACCGTGGGCCGTCCTTCAGTGTTCGGAAATCGAGACAACCGATAGAAATCAGGTGCAATAGATCTTTAAAGATATTTTACCCTCATAAGTTGTGGCTGCTGGACTCGTCCGGTAATTGTTTTCCACCTTTATCCCCTTGACCACCACTGTCATGTATGACTAGCAGCAGTTCCGTTCCCGAGGGAATACAGGGATAATAAGTAGCCAATGTGTTAATCCAGGGTGTCAGCTAACTCCATACCAAATTTTATCAAAATCCATTCTGTAGTTTTTACGTGAAAGAGTATCAAACATCCATCCATCCATCCACACAAAATTTCGCATTTATAATATTAGTAACATTAATCAAAATGTGTCCAGTACGCCATGCGTCACAACTACATGACAAATATAAAGGATTAATTCGTAGCTTGGCGCTGGGTGCACGTTTTTGACGTAGCGGTTAAGAATTTAACGGTGCCCTGTCGTACCTAGTAATCACTCATTGATGGTAGCTTGTATGTTCAATATTAACGGTGCGACCAACCAAGGAGTTGAGTGCCTACAGGTTTTTTTTTTTATAAAGCAATGAACCTTCATTCATATACTAATGAGGTGTAATCAACTCATACAAGTTTTTGCCGACGACGTCCATGGGCTGTGCGATCGATGACACAATGACCTCGAATTAAGCCTTTGGAAATGTAATTAAGGCTTAAGACTTACTTTATTTGTTTATTTTTATTTACTTATCCTTTTCTTAATCATTTCATTTCATTCTTACAATAGTTTGAGTCACGGTATGTACAGACGCCAGCACATCGACCTTCCCCAAACTGTTAAATTTTCCCAATTGAACATGAACCTTATTCTGTTTGATAAAAAGTTGAAAAACTATCAAAGAAATTTGATATCGCATCCCGTAGTCTGAAAGTCTGAAGAGGAAGAAGGAGGTACCTACATAATTTTCTAACACAGTAATCTATACTATATACTACTTATTACTATAATATTATAAAACATAAGAGTTTGTTTGTTTGGTTGAACGCGCTAATCTCAGGAACTACCGGCTCGAATTGAAAATGTTAACAGTTTAACGATGAATAAATGTCAAAAAAATAACTCTACCAATCGTTCAAAAATGGTTCAACATCTAGTCCAAAATCTGTAAGAAAAAAAAACAACCCTCCTTCCTGCGCAGTCGCGCACAATGAGGTGCAGATTAGCAAGTAGATACTTATATCCTCAGATTTATTTCTAGTAGCGAAACTCGCCCTTTCCTTATTTTCATTCAACAAGTTCATACTACTAATTGTATCGTTAATGAGTCATAATGTATCGCTTCATATTGACTGATCACATCACCCACGACGAGGGCGCATATACAATTACACTATTCCTTGAGGGGTCCATTGATAACATTCACTGCGCAGTTATTCAATTGTTTTGAATGATCATCTTTGTTAATTAGGTACGACCTTTTGACTATTGATAAATGGTGATGGTGATGATGTTGCTAATCATAAATTAAGTAGGTATATTTATTTCTGCAAATTCATTTGAACAAATAGTTAGCTTGAATTATCCCACTGTTGCCTCCCTCCATTCCTTCAACCGTTAGTTGCGCTCACAAAATTAAAATAAAAATATTATATTATATTTCCGCGAAGCGCCACCATGATTAAAATTAGAGAGCGGCGGGTATGACGGATTAATCAAATATATCGGTAGGCAGTTTTATATCGACTATCTAAATTTTTTACCAGGCAAACATAAATTGACTGGAACTATTATAAGTGTTTATTTATTTATTAATTCAGGATCTCCAACAAAGGATATGCATAGATGATATATGAAAAAAAGAAAATATTGACGACAAAAGTATGTGTCTGTCTGTCCGACTAGCGACTGTCTAATTTTACTTCCTTTGTTTCCGTTTATTCATAAATCTCTTTAAGTACCATCATATTAGTATTGCAGTATTTTAGGCAACATCGTATTTACTATATCATAACACATAACGCACGTATTGCCCTACAAGTTTTTCAGAGGTTTGCTAATATAACAGGGTGGTATTAGTGTACTAATTTATTGTTACTTTTCCAGGCCGCACTTTTGCACGATGTGGATATCCCTACGAAGAAGGCGACGTTCGGTATGGGCTGCTTCTGGTCCAACGACTCGTTGTTTGGCACCACCCTCGGGGTCATCCGGACGAGGGTCGGCTACTCGGGCGGTACCACCAAGAACCCACATTATAGGAGCCTGTGAGTATAGTCTGCTATTCATTACTTACCCTAAAATAACTCCAGATGGATACAAAATAGCCCTAATAACATCCTGAGTAAACCGATCGAAAGGAAGGCAGTCTATGTTCTTTTACTTAAAAAGTTTGTTGTCTGCTGCAAACATAACACTTAAAACCATACTTCTAAAGCATATTTTTTGCATACTCAATGTCTTCTTTGCCTTTTGTTTACCAATTTGCTCCTACCTGTCATTCATGATTTATTTCAATGACATTGTTCATCAATGACCATTCAAGGTTCTACCATACGATCGTTATTTTTTTTTAATTATATCGCATCCTAGAATACGACAGATCCAGGTCCTGCTTACATGTATTGTAAAGCTTAATGACGCTCAATCTTTTTTTTCAACTTTGTTGTCTTCTACTTATCGTGTAATTAGTGAGTAACCTGGTGTCAGAGGTTTAATGCCTCCCATGGGCCTCTGACTTGGCATCACATGCCCTCGACAAATATCTCTCAGGCATGCGGGTTTCCTCACGATGTTTTCCTTCACCGTTTTTGAAGCAAGTGATTATACATTACGCACATGAATCCGAAGAGTCAGAGGTGCGTGCCTTGGGTTCAAACTCGAGACCTGTGATTTGGCAATCCGCCGGTTACACCAATTAGACTATCACTGCATTTTTGTTGTAAGAATCTGGGAAAATGTCTTACACTTCAGCCTTTTTCCAGTATACCTACCTATGTGGTATATTTTATAAAGACTTTATTTCCAAGTTGTAATAATTTATCTATCACTACATTTTATGCGCACCTTTCTCTATGGCTTATCCTCTTGTCTTTTATTGCCACAGATTATACATATTACCCTGAATGATAAAGTGAAGCTTGTTTTATGTTCGTGAAGTAGGTCTGCAGAAGGTATTAATGGCTTAATTATGTAGTTAAGTACCATCAGTTATGATTGTAGAAAGCATTGTATTACTATTCAAATAACTATGACTGCCAGGATGATAGGATTATTTAGTTGGCGAGTCATTAGTACTTAGGAAAGTGTATGGTAATGGCTTTGAAGTGTTACGGATTATAACGGGTATTTATGACGTGATGAGTAATTACTTTTAAAATTTTTGAAAAAGCCGAAGAATTAGGTAGTTGGAAGGTATTTAGTATTTTAGGAAAATGTTAAACAGGGTGTGCATAAATATGAAGAACTCTAAAATCACGAGTTAGTCCCATAATTATTTTTTTTCATATTCGTAGAAACTATTCTAACTTGTTGAATTTTTAACCGGTTATTTAAAACTAAACCTGTATTGTAAACTGAATAAAATGCGATTTGACTGCAGGTACTTACATATTAAAGCGAATTATTATTTTAAGATCCGAAGTGCGCAATGATTCGCGAAAAATATTATCTGTCGTTATTTTATCAAAACTTCAAGGTTGAAGTTAATATCTAAACTTTAAAATGTTTTCTTGGTATTTAGATTAGCCACAACACTTTAAAAAAGAATAATAACTGCTAAGTTATAGATTTTACACATTCATAATTGCTTTTTTAATCACTTTCATGGTTTTTTTATACTATGGCGAATTTGTCTACCAGATATTTCAAGAAAGTGACAGTTTAGGGCATATATATTACTCAATTGACATCTTTTGTTTGTTCACGTATTCACCTACCCATGCCATACTTAATGTACCGTGCGTGTAAGTTCAGAAAAAAAAACGGGGCGTATTTACGGCTGCGTTCGAGTGGTCGATGTGAAAAATCCGGCTCCAAGGACCAACTATTTTAGAGCTTGTGGATGTGCACAGTAAAAACACGGGGTATATTATCTATGGATATTTTTTAAAAAGTTTGTTTAATTTGTATGTACAGACGCCAGCACATCAACCTACCCCAATGTATCAAATTTCGATTTGATAGGTTTTCAACTTTATTCTAAACACAATAAGGTTCTTGTTCAATTAGGAAAATTTGACAGTTTGGGGTAGCTTAATGTGCTGTACCTATGTAACTAACCATTGTTCAAATACAATAAATCTTTTTGGTTAAGTATAAATAATTTTAGTAATCTAGTCTACAGCAGTAAGTAAATTTAATGCGTCTAAAATATCTGTATTATCTTAACACGTGTAGGTACTATTCACTTTTACTATTATCATTATGAACGCATAATCCATGCATAAAGCGTAGGTTCGTAATTACGTAGTACTTCATTCCATGTGTCATCGTCATCCGTTCGGTTCACTGATCTGACAAAGAATGGCATACCATAGACACAATCTTAACTGTCATTTTTAAAGGTCATAAGCTATCGTTATCAATTGGACGCTTGCTCAAGTCGGTTCTGTTATAACTGTAGTGATTCATACTCGTCTCGACCTATTCCCTATCCTATCCTATAGGTTTCGACCTAAACTCAGACCTTTTGAATGTACCTACACACCCAATTCCATAAGAATCGATCAAGCCGTGTCGGAGGAGTTCGATAACTTACCTACACTGTGGCACAAGAATATTAATATTAGATTATTTTCGTTGAAAATTAAACTACAAAAAGTAAATTCTGAACATACCATCAGCACATGCCCATCAATTATTACGTTCTTCTCCTTTGTTTTGAAACATTTACTTTGATACTTGTTCAAATTAGTGTTTGTTTATTTGATATCTTATGGCCTACAGCTTGGCAAAAAAGAGTAGAAAATAATGGAGGCGCCACTGTGCTCTTCGTATGGCAACCCGTGGCAACCGCATAGCGTACTAGTCTTGATACTTTGCTGTTTTTTAGACAAATTAATCTAATTATGTACTATGTTTTTAAATCAGCAAGTAATCACTTTCTATCGTGTCAATTAGAGACACAATAGAAAGACAATGACAGCGTGGACACCGGTGTCCTCTTGGGGAGTAATGAATTAATTGAACAAGGACGTGTTCTCGACACGCAACTGATTACTTACCTAAAAATAACAAATTGGGTAAATACTCCTAAGTTCACAACATTGTTTAGGAATTATAAAAAAGAAAACATTACATTGTATAACATAATTTCTATATTTTATTCTATTAAATCTTCCTCTCAATATTCTACGATTAATAATTGAGTTTACGGCCTACGTGTTCGGGACACGTAGGCCGTAAACTCATCTGAGTCATGTTCGGGTTCAGAGGTGATGCTGCTATCGTCTTTTAGATTTATTACTCATCGCTCTATTTCTTCGTTCGTAGTTATTTTTTTTCCAGTAATCCTTTTCTATTTTTATTACATGTTAGCACGAGTTCTTCCAATCCTCCTTAATAGGTAATAGCTTGGAATGCACGTTCAGCTGCTTCCTGTAAAGACGAAATAAAAGTTAAACATTTTTATCACATACTTTTAATAAGCCGGATGTAGAAAATACCCTTTTGTTTATCTCCTTCCAGCACGATTTTGCTTAGAACGATAACAGATTTCCCTGAATTAAATAATAGATTTAGACTATGGCACGACCATTTCTTTTACATTTCTAATGCAAACGCTATAACAAATAATTCTCTCCCTTGATATCGCACTGAAAGTATATTTTACGTAGAAATTGAATTTTCATTCAGTTAAAAGTCAAGTCACCAATGTATCAATTTATCTCAGCGCGCTATACCAGAGAAATGTAGAAAAAATGTAAACATAACCTATATGCTCGACATTTATTGTTTCAAATTTCTAGTTATTCCTTGTGCAAGCAAATTAATATAGCTTTGTAATCATTAATTAACACTTGATTCAACTAAAATCAACAAAACCAACTCTTACATACCTGTCTTATCAGCGGTTCTTTGGTAAACATTGTGAAGTTCAGAAAGAATAGTTTGGGCCTCATGTTTCGCCAGACATTGCCTGTACACCTTATAAATAACCTCCCTGCCAGCACTCCGAATGGTTTTATTCACTATTCTTCCCTTTTTACCTTTATTTAATCAACGTTTGGTGGTCGAAATTAAAAATTTACGAAATTGTGAACTTTGTTTATTATGAGATGTCATTATTTTGGAAATGTTGCCAACAGACAAAAATTTTGTTCCGTTTCTACACTTTTTTGCCAAGCTGTAAAACAATAAACACTTTGCATAGATGTCGCTGTAGGTACCTACAATTTTTAGGTATCTACCTACCAGTAGATACCTAAAAACTGTGTAAATAGAAATAACATTTGTCTGACTTTGCGTCTAAAGGACGCAAGCGATCAATACAATGTTTACCAAGTCAAAGGTCATGAAGAAAGTGGAGCTTGTTGGCTAAGGGGTGCGTGGAGAAATGGGGTTAATACTAGGAAAATAAATAAAACTGTAGTACTTACATAATATAACGCCTGTAATCGTCCAAGGGTTGGGCAAAGGCTAAGGTAGGTATACTATAGAACACCCACTCACCAATCAAACAACTTTGTTTCAATCCCACGTAATATTAGCCAAGCCTATATCCATCAACCAGACACATGATGAAAAAAGCTATTAACTTGCTGTTGCTACTAACATTCCCGGGAATCGCTTCCAAGACCTCATGCACACAGTAGCACTTTCGCCCACTAGACCAAGGAGACTGTCTAAAACAAGATAGGTACCTATTATATTTATTTTGTAAAACAAGAATAGGTACAGTATGATGGTCTAATATATAATATGAGGTAAGTAGGTAGCTACATAACGATAAGGTACCTACCTAGTACGGTAATTAGCCTATTTTGAAATAAGCCAATAAGGCTGCAAGTTTTACCTACCTACCTGAAAACAGGCTTACACATTCAATGACATACATACACACATAAACTCACGCCTTTTTCCCATGGGGGTAGGCAGAAACTACAGAGCGCCATATGCTACGATTCTTACATACCTACTTCTTTTGCTTCGTTTACATTCATAAATGTTGTCATACACACACGCCGGTTGCGAGTACTACGCACCTGACCTTTCTGAAGAGCCTCACCAATAAGGTCTATGTATGTCCTTCTAGGGCGTCCCCTCCCGGCGTTCCCACTTACATCTGCCTTGTTAATACCTTTCGTTAGTCGCCTTTCAATACTAAAACGATTTAAACGCCAAATTTCACACGTATGCACTATCTATATCAAACAATAGAAATTTAATCGCATTAATAATGCGTTACATTAACCTTGGCGGAGGCAAACGCGATAGGTTTTAATGAATAAATTCAACTCATCAAGGATGACTTGCACGGTTAGGTTAGGTACGTCTAGTAAGGTGACAAGTCATTTTCTTTTTTTTCCTACTGTAGCAAACAATTCAGGTAACTGCGTAAGAATGCAGCACTATTTTTTCCCGTACTGCCAAGGAAGGGTTAGGTTAGGTTTTTTTCTTAACTTTACTGGGTGTAGTTATAGTCAGACAAAAAAACACAAAAGGGTTTCAAGTTTCACAGTATCTGTGTAGTGTGTGAAGAAAAGATAGTGGTCGCTCCATGGAAAATAAATATTGGTGAAATACTTTTCAAAACGCTAGAAAGATGATGGCTTTATTTTAAGAAACGAATTGTTTGTACACGCAAATAAGAACTGAAAAGTTGTTTTCAAAATTCGTATCACAGACTGTGCCATATCTATTTTAGTATAGATTATCTGTCTATCTTCTCTATTTTTTGCGACTAGACGGTATTTGCTTATGTCATGTTTGAAAGAACTTCGCGAGTTTTTTAACATAATGAAAATACGAAAATAAAACCACCTTGTTACTGCGCCACTGCAGGGCAAAGGCCTCTTGTCATACAGAGAACCATATAGGTAAAGCGTTGATCACCACGCTCGCTCAAGGCGGGTCGGCGATTTTAAACTTGCTTAGCTATTTATATAAGTCCTGGGGCTCGAGTCTGCTATTGCAATCGTGTCTCAATGACCGGTCATTGATCGAATATTTGACAACTTTGACAGTTTTTGTATGGGAAAAATGTCATAAGTTTGACGTTATACGTCAAAAATCGATCATTGACCGGTCATTGAGACACAATTGCAATAGCAGACTCGACCCCCAGGTTTCCTCACAATGTTTTACATCACCGATGTCAATGATTGAAAAAGTCAAATTGGTACCGGATTTGAACCACAACTTTGTGCAGGAGAGGTAGGAGCCTTAACCTGTGGGTCATCAATGCCTATCTATCTATAAGGATTTATTTATTTAATTATTAAAACTTTATGCACCAGTAAAATACACTGTACAAAGGCGGACTTAATGCCTTAGGCATTTTCTACCAGTCTACCTTAAGGTGGTGCAGGTATGGAACAGGGTAGGTGCAACAGGGTAAAAATTAAGGATAAATAATTGACGAAAAATAAATACACAATTTCATATATGTGAGTGGTTGACCAAAAAGGGACCTCAAGGGAAAATAATTGATTTCGAGTAAATCGCGTTTGAAATTTCGTGTAGAAACAAGTTTCGACTCGTGCGCGGGCAAAAAAAAATCATAAAAAAAACACTACAGCACCTAAAAATATTCTGGTTAGACCAAAACAAAGCTAAAAGACCACAGATTAAAAAATTCAAAAAAAAAAATTAACGGTTTCCAATCCCTCCAGGTCCCTTTTTGGTCAACCACTCACATATATATATACATATAGATTTAAGATTAGACATGGATTGGATTAGGTACGCAATGGATTTAGTGTCCGCACTCAAGCCCTGAAGTAGACATAGTGCGTGTTTGCCTGTTGCTTCATTACCTCTGTACATTTTCACTCGTGATACGACTTCAATATTATTAATATTCTTCGTTTCCTTCTGTTATCAAGATAGGGCCAATGATAAAATTAAATGCCAAGGAATAATTACGTCACGTCATTAGGTACCTATAACAAGATTAATAAATGTAATCAAGTGAATGACAGTAATCTGTCTCGTCATTGAACCTACTTATATTTTAAAATAGTGTCCTATAATAGTTGTGCCTAATTTGATGATAACGAGAGCCAAGGTTAGCGGCCCCGGCGCGTGCGCAAGGCCAAGGCGCGTCGCGTCACTCGCGTGTTGTACGCACTAAACTAGTTTGCATTACTCTATAACTAAGCTAATAATATAACATGCACGTGCACGTGCGTGAAACTTTTAGATAAATTAATTGATTTAAACAAAACAACTTGGTACTTACAAAAATGAAAAATGATACACTTTCGCTGAATATTAATGGTGTTGTTAAACATTGCAATGGGTATTGATTAAGCTACTATTACACTACTTTAAATTAAACTTTTCTAACGGCTGAGAAATATGCTAAGATACACCACTGCTTGTGCTAATGGCGCCACCTATGCTACTCATTTAATTAAGCTATTACTCAAAGACATTTACGAAATTAGTCCCTTAATGAGAGATAAATAATTAATTAAGTACAGTAAATTAATAATATTAGCATGCAGAGCCAGTAAAAAAATGATTTGAACATTATGAAAACGTAATGAATTATAATTTGTAATGGATGTATATTCTAGTAACATTTAATTTTAAATAACCAAAGCATCACCTATCACTAATAACGGCCAACATGCAAAATATAAAAAAAACACTAGTAAAAAACTGTAAATCAAGTATTTTGCATGGTTCTCCTCATTCTATCTTTTACCAGATTATCTTAATGCCTTGCTATAACATGTAGGTATCCCGCAATTCCTGACGAAATATTACGTGGGCTGTAACAACAAACAAGCAAGATAAACATTATCTATCTTTAAAGATAAGTGAATAGGTAAGCATATTGTTAAAAAGTTTTAAAATGACGATGCACTTTTTATTTTCAGTGGTGACCACACAGAGGTGATTGAGCTGGACTTCGACCCAAAAACAGTCACCTTCGAAGAACTCCTTGATATGTTCTGGGCTAACCACGAGTATGGACTTACCACCAAGCTAAAAAGACAGGTAATTATTACAATTTAAAAAAAAAAACAGAAGTCCTTGCAATATGTGTAAACGAAGGACTTGTCCAAACTATTCTTAATTCAAATTCATATTTCTAATCAAACAAATATCAACTTTACACTAGAATAATTTAAGTGGATTCAGTGAATGTATTATTGAAAAGACAAAAAAAAAATATGAAGACACAAACTGAACTGGTGTCATAGTGTTAACAGAAAGATTTTTTTGTTAAAGTAAACACTCATTACGAACCAACGGTGTAGGTGTACCATAATAATTATCTATATGTGGTTTTATTGCTACAAACTGTCTCCAAAATAGTAAATATGAGTGTCATGGCAATACTTATAATGTGTCGACTGATCTTTGTCTCTGTAGTAAATTTTTAGACAATAAAGAACACCGGCGAGGGAATTGTTGATGAAATTATTAAGCGACTACGTATGTCACCGTAATTGATACGAACGAAATAATTTACTAAGTTTTATCAAATCAATCATAAGGCCTATCAAAGTCTGGAAAAAAAATCTTCATAATTGAGAGCTTAATTGACTAGATTATTGATGAAATAAATAATCATGGCTTTGTTTTTTTTCTTTCTGGCTTGACTTCATGGCTTTTGGATTAGCTATACTTTTAATGTTGCCATGTAATATAAATCTTAGTCAAGTTGCTTAAAATGATTGGCTTTACATAATGTATTATTAATACTTAGGAAAACCATGTCTGCATCAGAATACAAATGTTAAAATAAACACGATTGTTTGTGCTAAGATTATAGCGGACTTAACCTGTTATATAGACATAACCTATAAAACTTAAAAATAAAATATCTTTAATTCCTGACTTCCTATAAAAGTATAACCAAAGAAAAAACTGTTCAGAAATTCAAACTCTATACTTTCAGATATTTCTTTCTTTCTTTATTTTTTTTTCTTTTTTCTTTTAGATATTTTTCATAGGCAGACGCAAAAAAAAATGTCAACAAAAATTTGTTTGGGAGTTCGCCGGTGTTCTTTCATGGTAAAGTTTTATCTGCTTTATGTTTTCTTTTTGTCTAAAATTGTAGTCACATTTGCTGCAATTTAAACAGGTGTTTCATACTTTGGCAAATATTTATTTACCATAGACAAAAATATCATATTGAGATTCAAACTTGATCTTGATACATATCACAAAGCCTGGAAATGTTCTTCAATTCAACATTTTCAATCCTAGAATGTAATGTTGTTTTTTTTCTTATTAAGTACCAATCAATGATCCTGTACCACGATGAGGAGCAGCGCTTGGCAGCGGAGGCTTCTTACAAACAGATGCAGGAGCGCTGCAACGGTCAGCTGCGCACTGAGATCGCGGCCGCCGGTACCTTCTACCCTGCTGAAGAGTAAGTACCTAGTAATAGGAACGAATACTAATAATTATACAGGATGTTGGGTAAAAAGATGGTTTTTTAAAAGGACATGTAGTACCTATATAGGTATAAGGTAGGTATAAAAAATATCAACTTGGACTAAAAACGCGAAAAAAAAAACCACTATTGTATACAGGCGCCAGCACAAGCTACTCCAATGTGTCAAATTTGTTTGAGTTTTTCAACTTTAAATCTATTGGAATAAGGTTTATTTTCAATTGGGGAAATTTTACAGTTTGGGGTAGTTCGATATGCTGGCGTCTGTACATTTATGTTCGCATAACTAAACAAAATAAATAAATTAATATTCCACAACTTTAACACCAAATCAAGCGGAGCTTGTGCTATGAGCAGGTACCTACTAGACAAATTTAGGTAGCAGCTGTTTTTATTTTCGCGATTCTGGGGCTGGTCCTATAGCAAAATTGTTACAATTTTATGAGTAGCTACGACACTCCATAAACAGCCGGGTACAAAAAGTTGAAACAACAATACAAAAAGCGATAACTGACTTCCACACAACTATTCGAGCATTAGGTAGTAAATAAACCCATGAAACATGGGTCATGTTTCATGTTTTTTGCATGAAATGAAAAAAAAACTGTCTAAAATTAACATGGTCGGTAAATTACAATTTAATAGTTGTTAAAAGAATCTTCATGTCATGCGTGGATGCCCACTTTCCATTGAGATACGTTTCAAGGAAAACATAAAAATAATCAAACAATGTAGTAATATTAAAATACATTCTCTTCAACATTTACTTATAGCTACAAAGATTAACCTAGATAGGTAAATTGAATGTGTAAACACTCACAAAACTACAAAGTTGCCATTCATAAAAATATTAATGGGAATCCGCGACATCGCACGGATACTAGCGACATAATATTATGTATAGGTGATAAAAATTAACCTTGCGAATGCGACTAGTGACAACCTTTGAATATTGAACATACAATGTTGAATACATAAATAACGATCGATTATTGCAATAATCAGGCCATGGTCTACCCCTTGTTAACATCCAGGCTCCATGTGCATTGATACTTATTTCAATTCCGCGCATCAGTTTTCCTCCAATCAAAGCAATCAATATTGATATTGACTATTCTAAAAATAGACGGTCTCCATCTTTAGGGTCACATTAATTGTGTTGGTTATGGAAGGCACACGTCTTTGGGCTTACAAAGTAGGTATCTAAGTAGGGAAAATTACGTTGCACACACCTCAATATACAATATCTTTATTGCTTTAGGTATATAAACAAATAAATTTGAGTAAAAAAAAACACTTTTAAAACAAGCTAGAAATATAAGAAATATTACAATGATGCATAATTACAAAATAATAGAGGAATTTCGTTAAAATCTCCCACAGCATAAAGACTCTTATTTAGTAGGAAAGTTATCAGAATATTTTTAAAAGAGCTTGTAAAGACATTATGGATCCTGTAGGGAGGAACAGCAAAAGGGTAGGAGAGAAGAAGCTCTGCTTTACGAGATCATTTAATCTATATCTATCTATACTTATAATAAATCTGTAGAAGTAAAATTTCTGTACATTGAAAATATCAAAAAAATAAATAGCAGGGGGTGTTACTAGACCGACACCGAGCAGTGGGTTTCACCAAGGGGCGCTACACACGGCTAAGATAGTATAATATTTTATCTTAAGATACAATATCGCTCGCCATACAATTCAATGGAATATCACACACTGACACACTACGAAGATAATTATGTACATTGAATATATATTCAAAATTAATATTGGAGGATGATTGGTGATCGATACTGATGCCAAAAATGCAATCAGTAAATGTTTTGTCTGTCTGTGTCTCTGTCTGTATGTGCACGCATCATTCAAAAACTATTATAGGGATTTTAACCAAACTTGGTACTGTTGTAATCAATACGCCTGGGCAGGTTGATCTTAGGCTCAGTTGTTTTACACATGATCAGTTGTACGGCGCTCTTTCCTGGGTCAGTAGTTCCAGAAATCTTTATGCAGACATACCGGAAGGATCAACTTTGAAAGTAGTCTATCCGGAAGTATTATGCTAAAATTATTACGTTTATATATCAACGCTCAGCCCAAACCGCTGGTATTAGAGACATGTAACTAGAAGGGGTGTTCTGAGTGATGTAAGTAACCACTAAAAAACGATTTTTGGAAATTCAACCCTTAATGGGAAACATAGGGGACGGAAGTTCGACATCCACGCGGGCGAAGCCGCGGGCAAAAGCCAGTTTCTAATAAAAATATGTCATAATATTAAGAATACCTAATCAAAATTTGGAGATAAGTTAGGAAATAACTTACTTACCTATTGTCTGTATCATTACCTAACTAGTGAGATCATTTTTATTTTTCTTTATTATTGTTTCGTTTATTTATTTGTATGTATTTACTCTCGTTGTTATTATATCACCTAACTTGATGGTGATACTTAATAATTATTGATTAATTTTATTTTTTTTAATTACGTTATTGTGGTGTAAAAGTCACATCAACCTACCCCAATGTGTCAAATTTCTTTGATAGTTTTTCAACTTTATTGAAAACACAAATTCAACAGTTTGGGGTAGGTTGATGTGCTGGCGTCTGTACAAAGAATTGTGATTCAAATAAAGTGCTTAGTCGGTAGTACGAATCTTAATAATAAATACTAGGGATTTTGGGGGATCATACTCCTAAATCACGAAAAAGGGATAGTCATGGTCGAATACCTACCTATGAGTTTTGGATTCGGCTGAAACTTAGAGCAGCCGACTTCGGCTAGATACGGCTTCGGCTGAATATTTGTTTCGGTTTACTCTAATTGTAAGTAAAGTGGAGTGCTGAACTTGAGATCATATATCAATCAATTTTAATGGACGGGACAAATCACGAGAATTGATTTTCTTGCAGCGCAATTGGGTGTTCAAACTATCATGATATTTGACACGTGACCGGTATACAGGGTGGAAAGTTAAAGCGGGCAATGATATTTAGGAAACAGCTCTCAATCATCCAACTTAACCTTTCAATCGTGTCAATCTGATACACAATAGAAAGACAATGACAGCGCATGTCTGGGTTACGCGCGCTAGAGCTTTCTGGGATTCATGCCGACTAACGAGAGCCTCAAGAGATTTTAGTTTTAGAGATTTTTGGTCTTAACCTTTTGAACGCCAGAGCGTAAACGCATCGGGCGCCCCTCCCACGCCAAGCCACAAATTCAGCGCAAATACCTACAAAAAAAATAGGGATTCCAACATCTTATCGATAACCAATTAATCATTGCTTTTCGACCCATATTTTTTAAATAAAATATTAGGTACTCGTAACATCATCCTCTTTTTTATTTTAACCCTATTTCGAATTATACTATCATTAAACAGCAGTTGCAAAGTTTTAAACAACGTAAAACTAGACTTTAGAAACAGGTACAAGTGAATAAATCAAACAATAATAAGGTGCATCACTAATCGCGTTTGTGACGTCGTTCGCTGTCGGGAAGAGCCGTCTCTGGCGTGGCACACCTTTTAACAACTGCCTCGCATGCGAGTAGGGATGGGATACTGCGGGACATAATAAATAATAATCAAGTAGTATTTAAAACAATTTAATCAATTCACTTATAATTATTACTCTGATTCTTCGTAACTTGGCAAACTTACGTCATCTAAGTCCTTTTGCTGTCGCACTTTTCTAATAACGTTCAGTCAGTATATTCACATAAGTTACTGATCGTTTTTCTTCTGGCACTCGATCCAGTTCAAAAGCGACCAGTCTTGCGAACGCCGCATTTCGTAGGTCGCTAGGTCTCGTATAGAGATATTACTTCGGAAAATTGATCATCCTCTTCTACATTTTCTAACACACGAAGGAGTTCTTCAGTAGTAATTTGACTGCCATCCACTTTTATTATACACTCGCACAATCGCACAATAATAATGTTGTTACAAGTATTACCACCGATCATAATAATAAATGTAGGAAATCACTAGCAGTCGGCCGTAGCGCTAAACAAATCACCTCTTGACGTCTATTCCCGACTGTGGCGTACAGGTTACTGTTTATGCGCTTTTGCGTAGGGATGCGCGAGAGTGGACAGTAAACTATCGATCAATGATATCAATTATGTTTTTTTCCCACAATTTTGTAAATATCATGCATTAGGAATATTCAGATACGAATAGTTGTCATTAAAAAATAATTGTCAAAGTAAAGTAAGCTACTTTGAATAAAATATTTAATAAAATTGAAATATAAGTTACCTTACTTGCCCATCACTAGCTGTCGTGTCTTGACGACCGTGGCGTGAGGAAGAACACTTTTTTACGGATTTCGATTAGCAATTTTTGATTATTATTTTTTCTAGTGAAATGTAAATAATGAATATATCTTGGTGCCATTTTACAATATTTCATTAATGCAGTTTTAAATAATAGGAAAAAGAAACACCGATTATTTAATTTAGTACATTTATTTTGTACTTAAAAAATGTTGTTTTCTTGACGGCTGTAGACGTCGGTGGCGTGTTTGGAACGTTTTCGTTTGTCGGCTATAGCCGTCCGTGGCGGTCAAAAGGTTAATGACAGCCAAAATCTCATTTAACGTGTTGACAACCGAGTGGAAAGCTCAGCTTTCTCGTAGAATGTAGATACTTCTTATAATGTGGGTTAGTACCTAACATCGAAAAATAATCATGGGCGTACCTAAGCAGCTTTTGGCCCGAGGAGGGCGGCACGAATCAGATTTTTTCCCCAATCGTTGTTACCTATATATACCTACTTATTGATTCATCAGCCAAAATTCTATAAGCAGGGCTGGCCTTAGGGATGTGGGCGCTCTGGGCAAAATATTTTTCGGCGCACCATCAGTCTGCGCAATGCTTATTGACGTACCTACTACGTCACACGGTCTCGTTATACCAGCTGGTTATTATTATAATGTTTTCCACCATTCTTGCAATTTTACTTCGTCTATTTTCCACTATACTCGCTCGATTATAACCAATATTTTACTCTCTCCACAGCTACCACCAGAAATACAGGCTGCAGGGCCACAAAGATCTGTGCCGGAGTCTCGGCCTGGATTCGGCAAAGCTACAGACCTCACATTTAGCGGCTAGACTGAACGGCTACCTCGTGGGTGTGGGGGGCAGAACACAGTTTGAGCAAGAAGTTCAGTCTCTGGGCTTGAGCGAGAAGCAAGCGGAGTATGTGCGGCGAGAGCTTGAGCGCAACGAGGGCGGCGGTCTGGCTTGCTAGCTGCGTCCATAGATTTAATTCCTTTAGCAAATAAATATTTTTCATCACACACCAGGCGATTGCGATTCCGTCTGCTTCTTAGGGTCGGTAAATATCTGACGGAAGATGCGTCGCATGTTATCGGACGTGTAACGCCAGAACAGACAAATCTACACACTATTACAAAAATAAAAATGTGTGTGTGTCCAGATTCACTCTGTGTAACATAGGCTACCTTTTATGCCTGAATTCCCACGGGAACGGGAACTATGCGGGTGAAATCACATTAGTATATAATAAAACATTCAACCTTTCACACTGCACCTATGATGCATTAGTGCGTCAAGGTACCTACAGTGTCGCATACGCTCAGCGCACCTTCCGTCAGATATGTACCGACCCTTATACTTAAGAAATAATAATCTTCAGAAGGGCTCAGAAATAACTGTAAAATGTTTAGACACATTTTGGGGGCCCATTAACTAGGCAGTACAATTTAAAAATTGGTTACTCCAAGAGCCAGCGTGCGTTAAGATGAAGTGACTATGATTAAACGATTTTTAATCTTCAAATGTGCGCACTGCCATTATGTAACACCATACTGAATCCCAGAGAGATCAAACTATAGCCCGATTAAAAATCATGAGCTGGTTCTTTAGAAATTTCTGTATACTGTAAATTCTATAGGTAATTAGTTTTTTTTATTAAGTTGACAAAAAGCTCGAAAGTAGTCATCTTGGTAATAAAATAACTACAGCACAGCATTTGGAACTTAACAAATAATTCTATAGTAAATAGACTCGTACGAACTTTTATTATTAAGGACTTATATATTGATAAATATCATATTTTATCTCATCATCATTTATGTATTAACTAGAAAATGGTTTAACAATGAATCATTCTTTGACTTCACTTTCATAGTACAGTATTAAGTTTATATTTGTGAAAATAATTAATTAAGTATATTATATCTCATGAATGATGATACACGAATGTGTCACGTATTGTTATGTTTAGTGATATTACGATTATAAATGTATTTTCTCACTTATAGAAGTTTTTTATTATATTTAAAAGCACCTTCACACACCTTAATAAAGTATGAAACAAGATTTCCAAGATGCTGAAAAAAGCCGTAGTTACGCGTTATTAGTGTAACGGTTGGTGCCTGTAATGTGTGACTACGGCTTTATTACACGACTAGCAGACGTCCCGCGGTTTCACCCGCGTTGTTCCCGTTCCTGTGGGAATACAGGGATAAAAAGTAGCCTATGTCACCCGGGGATAGTGTAGCTTCCCAACAGTGAAATAATTTTCCAAATCGGTCCAGTAGTTTCGGAGCCTATTCAATGCAAATAAACAATCAAACATTTCCTCTTTATATATTAGTATAGAAGACACGACTAGGGAATGCAATCTCGTCTCGCCGAGATCCCGATCTCGCGAGATCCCGGCCATATTTTACGAGATTGTATCTCGTCGTCTGTCGTCAAATTTCGTACGAGATCTCGCGAGATAACGAGATCGACAAATGCAGCGTGACGACGTGTATTTCATAGCGCGGCTGCGCGCGAACTGAATCCTGGCCGTTGCCTAAATATAGATAATTATTGTTTTGTTACCAATATTGTAAGAATTTAAACTGATTAGCTACAGTAGGTATAATAATTATAGACATAAACAAATGTTATTAGAGTTAGAGACAAAATAATAAGTACTCTGTTGATTTTTAAAATAAAACTTACATTATTTTTATAACTAAGCAACACAGTTTCTATTTAATTACATATCATGTAACGGTGAAGGAAAACATCGTAAGGAAACCGGCATGTCCTAGAACCAAAAATTCGAAGACATGTGACATCTACCAGTTCGCACTGGGCCCGCGTGGTAGATTATAGCCCATACGCAAAATACGCGCTGTGACGTGGAGTTGCGGATACCAGCCCGGTATCTTTATCTTTTTTTTTTTTTTTACATATCATGTCAATTACCAGTTCTTAAAACAAGCATTTGCGTATGTTTTAATTGCGATTCTTCCAATCTCGCGAGATCCCGTAATTTGCGAGATCTCGCGAGACTGGGTTTTGAGTCTCGCGAGATCTCGCTAGGCAGAAATCTCGTACGAGATTGCATTCCCTAGACACGACATGTTTTAGCTAGGTGAGGTCGGCGTTTCACAATCTGACTACTCTGAGATGAAACACCGATAGAAACTCAGAGGTAATAGTCTCTTTTAAAGTCCAGACATTATCTTGATCAGATCATATTATATTCAACATTCAACATAATTACCATGCAGAAACATGCAGTCCTTTTGAGAAAAGGAATCGGAGTCTAGTCGGAGGAGTTTGGTAACAAACACCATGACATGAGATTTTTATATATAGGAGATAATAAAACATATGTTTAATAATATTTGGCATCTTGTATTCTTACAGTAAGTAAATGAATACACAATTTAATATACTGGTAAATCAAAACAAGCGACAGCGCCATCTAGTGATAATAACAAACATGTTTAACAGAAGTCTTTATGCAAATGTAAGATCTGGGACCTTATCTTAAGTAGCAAAAATAATAAAGCCTAAAATTATAAAAAAAAAATATCTTTACTTACCAGTATTGCAGAAATACAGTTCTAAGAATTAATAAAACTATTTTCAACAATATAACAACAAAGGACAGTCAGTCAGTTAATACTCAGCTTTTAGGTAATAATTTTAGTAGTACCTATATTATCTTTTTTGATAATAACATCCCATAAGTCATCCCGGGACGTTATGATAAAAAAGATAATAAAATGCAGAGTACCTTTGGTAATAATTGTGATTTTCAGAATCTCAATTCCGTGTTAATCAACTTTAGTTACTGACCATACATATTCAACAATAATGTAAAACTTAAATGCCTTAAAATACAATAACTATAACATAAAATTGTTCTTTTTTCACTGTTCACTAAGGGCCAGCACACATCTGGCGAGGCGCAGCGCAGCGCGGATTTTACTGGTAAACAATGATCAACCTTGCTGTGGTTCATTTTGAGAGACACAATGGTGATATTGATTTAGCATGGAAAATCACGCGTCACTGCGCTTTGCCAGGTTTGAGCTGGCGCTGAAGCTAAATACTGACACAGTAAATGAGATGATCAGCTGATCACTGTTTACTAACTATCACTCAGATCACTGTTATTAATGACTATTTCATTGTTTCCTGTACATCTGCTTAGCAGTAAGCCATCTAGCTCATACATGATCTCTTGCCGTTCAGTTTCTGTGAACTGCCTAAGCCTTTTAGCCAGTAGCCTCCCGTATAAGTCACAGTCATCCTCTTCCTTTGGTATCGGTACACTCTGCCTTTTAGAGTTTTTCAATGCCTGGTGCAAAGCATTGAAGGCATTGGTCATTTCTTTGCTGGCCTCTTGTAACTCTAAAGGGACACCAGTGGCATATCGCTTTACAAGACGCAGTTTAGGTTTGATGTCCCTTTTCTTTTCTGAGCTGGAGTCTAGGTTGTCTTCATCTTCTTGTTCATCCAGCTCGTCTGTGGCATCTAATTCTTGTCTGAATGATGTTGATGCCTGGAAATAGTACACAGTGACCTTTATTAACTGGGTTTACAGACTTAAGAAGGCAGAGGGAGTTGAACACTGCAAAAATACACTGAACATTTTGAATTTTTTAAATAACATTCATAGTAAGTATTTGAAAGAAAAAGATAATATTATAATATGTATATAACTTGAACACTTATTCAAGTACCTACAAAGTACATCCAAAGGAGAGTTTATCCCAATATTGAGCTTACAGTTGACCAGAAAGCAATAGGATGATGACAGAAATTAAGTAATAAATAAATAAATATTCCACAACTTTTTCACACAACACCATTTAGTCCCAAGCTAAGCTTGAGAGCTTGTGTTAAGGGTACTAAATAGCTGATACAAACATTTGTCCTGGGTGGGAATCGAACCCACGACCTCCGGCATAGCAGTCAGGGTCACTAACTACTAGACCAACAAGCCGGTCGAAGTAAGTGTGTTGTTGTGTTGTTTTTTCATAACATTGCTGCATTGTTCATATTATCACACTTGTAAATATTATCATGCTTATATTCCTGAATGGTTTGGCAGAGGCACCTTTAGTACCTACACCCACATTTCTCCCGTAATGTTTAAGTCCCATGTAATAGGTTGCAAGCCTATCGGCAACAATTGGGTACAGATCAAGATTCCAATCTAATACTTAAGTATCAAAAATTCTAGAAATATTATTATATTTAATGCGATAGAACCCAGGACACACTCAGCATTAGAACTTACAACAAGGTACCTATTCACAAGCTTGCATTGTTCTTGTTTTTATAAAAGTATGTCAATCACATTTGCAATGCGGTATTCTTTGCCTGAAACCATAATGTAATGCTGTAAAAAAAAATACTTACAAAGGTATCAGAGCCCGGTGGTTCATACACATCTTTTAAGAATGATTCTAATGGGTCATAGAATATCCAGATAGGTTTGTAGACCTCATCTTCATTTCCTCTTATAGACTGCAGTATTTTCTTGTAATGTAATCGGAATGCAGTCATCAACGTTTCTTTCTTCTTCTTCAGTTCTGCAACCGGTATCTGCATACCATATTCTAAGCGGCTCCATGCTTCTTGTACCTGTCGGAAGAGTTTATTTGATTTAAACATTGATAAGATGGTCTACCAGTTTAAATACTTATTTTTCTAGCCTACAATATGAAGCTTAGTTGTTTTTCTGCTGTAAAATATAAAATTTAACTAGGAAGAGTTTATCAATAATATTTTATTGTTTATATTGCACACACAATTTAAGACCAGGCTTGTTGCCGCCACTTCTTCGAAATAATTCCCTTACCTTAGTTCTATCTTTGTAGTGTTCATGTTTTGGATTCCAAATTAATACTTCTCGTTTATACAAGTCTATGAATTTGAAAGTCTCTTCGTTTGACCACGACATCTTTTGGTGTAAATACTTTTTAGAGCAATTTAAACGTTCATTGTAGTCCACAGCTGATAACAAACTGAAGGATGGACCATTGTGTAAACAGATCACAACCGATGCCCCAACATTTTACTGAGATGCACACAAAAAATAAACTAGTTTTTGGTGGTTGATTTAAATCAAGATCGACTACACTTTGGCAGATTCTAATTGAACACCTTCCACGACTATAGTCGCTAATTATTTTTAATTATATTTCGCCAATCGCCATTACCGGTAAAAGTAAAAATAATCGCCCATCATAGCCCAGCAGTGCCATATTTGGGAGCAGTGATACCAGAAAATGACTAGTTATTTTCCGCAAATTATAAATTAAATATCTATTATACCTAGCTTTTAGCTTTTCAAGCTACGGGGCACCAATGGGACGGTCACTTTGTTATTGTGACACAAATGAGCAAAATAAGAGAATGGTGGCTAACCGTCAATAATAATAATTATCTAAATCCCAACATTTAGTTTCACTTCGTATTCTTTCATTAATGTATTTGAACTACTTTCAATTTCTAATAATTTTCTGTTAAAATAATGATCTAAATGATGTTTGCAGAGTTTGCTTCAATTTACTGGTTTGGAATTTGGATGGAACCGCAGATTATGGCAAATTTTACTAAATGGCAACACAAGCCAAAGAGAATTTTAACACAGATAATGAATGACATTCTTAATTATATTGTCCATCCAATTAGTTTTCTGTTAGCTCATGCTCCAACCTATAGATGGCGTTATGATCCATATAAAGTTAGAGTTTTACCTTTTAAGGTAAAAATGACGAATATGGAAATCCAAAGGAAATCACACTGATAATATTATATCATTTTTATTTTTTAATTGTACCCAAATAATGGAGTGAAAATCTTTAATAAAAAGGTTAGAAACATTTTACGCAGCCAGTTTATTTTTAGAGTGGCCTACCTGTTTCTGTCCGGGTTTTCTTGCGACTCTAGTTTACGAAGTCACAACAGATGGCGCCTCTTGTTGGTTCTAAACATTCAAAAAACTTTTAATTTTTTTTATTTTGTACAGGCAGTATTATTTTATGAAACAATGCAAAAGAAATAAGACTTACTACGTAGTTTAGGGGTACTTGTAACCACGGGTTGTAATTTTTTGACACTTTTAAACGTGGATGGATGATGATTTCAAGGAGTAAAGGCAGAGGTTCAGTAATCGAGGTTCAATTCTTTAAGAGTACCGGTAAACGCAGCTTACCTATGTGGCTAACTATAAGGTAAGGTAGGTAGGTAGGGTACCTTTAAAAAATCAAACATAATAAAATTTTATAATCCTAAACACAATAGGACCTAAGTATATAAGTAGGTAAGTACAGACGCCAGCACATCAAGTTACCCCAATGTGTCAAATTTCTTTGTTCGTGTCAAACAGAATAAGGTTCATATTCAATTGGGAAAATTTGACACATTGGGGTAACTTGATGTGCTGGCGTCTGTACCTACCTACTTAGTAATGTTTTGTCCATGGGTAGGTAGTTCACACTCGGCTAATGAGAAATGATTACTGAAACTAATTAAAAAACAAACGAACTCATTAGGTTCGAACACGTTTCTTTTAAAAAACTTCCACTAAAGAAGTGCCAGTCTCATGCACGCTGCACGCGTAGTGACCGGTTAATAAAAATCAAAGACATTCATAGTTTTTAAAATCTCTTTGATAAAAATAAATGGGTCATTATAAGTTAAGAGGTACTTTCCATGGCCAGGACCAAAAAATACTTTTTTTATATACTAGCTTCATAATTAACTTATTTATTAGTTAAAACTAAATGTTTTCTTAATGCTCACTTAAATTTATTACAGAAATGTACGTAGTTTAGTCACAATAAGTTCTCATATAAGAAAAAAGTCTCTCCCCTGGTCTGTCCCCAAACCGACTTTATTTGTAAACGAGTTAGAATGTATTAAATTTCAATAATGACTTTATCATCGTTAATTTTATACAGAACAATAACTTAGTCACAGTGTCTTATAAGTAAAATTACTTTTATTCCAATTTTTCATAAATAATATCAACGCCGAAATTTGTCCTCCGTGTTTCGTGTCCCGTCCCCTGGCTTTTTGTTTTCTTTTAAAAAATAGTTTTGTTTTGCTAGTGTGTGGAAGTTGTGACTTTGAATGCAAAGGATGTAACACGAAGCTAGCAGCAAGCAGTGCATAAGCGCTCTGCGCAGCCTTTTTAACGGCCATTTCAGTCACGCCGCTCTCTGGGTGTAGAAAAGTTGAGTGAATGCAGTCTTTCCTCTGGTATGTTTTATTTAGCAATTATTATCAGACTTAAATATTCACTATGAATAGTGCATACATTATTACCTTTGATTGTGAATTGCGTACGAGAAACACTTTCACGGCTATTTTAGAATCGAAAATGTATCTCCCCTGGCGTATCTCCCCTGGCTCTTTTGATGACAGGGGAGATTCTTAATATCCAGGGGAGATACATTTGTATGCGTTTTCATGAATACTTTTACATTTTTCTCTAAACCTTTACTTGGCATTATGTATTTCTTAGCTTTTTAATTGAATATGACTTTTTTACAGAAAAAATGGCTCGTAGAAAAGATACCAAGGCAGACATATCTGTAAAAGCAGCAAAATTAGACTCTACTGAAGGTATAAAGACTTTTTCAGGCACACTAAAGATTTTCTAAGTTACCGGTTGCTTATTTTTACCTAATTACCTGACATTTAAAAGTTTGAGGTGCTTCTGTGGGTCAGAGCTATGTCGTCATTTTCAATTGGGTACTTTGGATTATCCACAAACACATTGTAATTTTCGTCTACGTTTTCATGATATATACGGAGCTAGCGATTCAGAGGATGAACCACTAATCAATTTCACATCTCAAGAACACAGGAAGAAGCCTACAGCATTCTGTACCTACCAACCACTATTAAAACCAAACTGCACAAAGACGATTCAAAGCCCTTTAGATCTGGAAAGAAAACATTCTGCAAAGGGGACTTTGTACTTGTTAAACTTCAAGATACAAAAACCGAATATCGTTAAGTTGCAATGCGCACAGGTGTTGAAAAAGATGATGAAATTCAAGTTATATTTTGTAAAATCTGTGATGATACTGGAAAAAAGTTAAGAATTTATGATGATGATGATGAAAAAAATATTTTTTTCATCACCTGTCTTGGAAAAACTACCCTTCCTTAAATTAAAAATCAGAGGGCAGCGTATTTTTTATGCTTTTATGAATCTATTGATGTCTTTGAACGTGGGTTTTAGAAAAATATTTTTTTATAGTTACCTTTTAATTTAAAGGTTTTTAGAGCTTAAGTTCAAGAACAATTAAATACTGTGACTCAGAGACCTTTGTTTCTTTTTATTTCATTATTGAATATTGATAGAAAAGTTATAGATATTTTTGTTTTGATGGAAAGGAAAAGTAAGAACCTTTTGATGTTTTGTACTAGGTACAGTAGCTTAAGAAACATTTGATTTTATAAACAAAGACTGCTAAGAAATGACAAATGTGTTTATAAATGATTCTTAATTAAAATTAAAATAAATAAATAAAATTGATTCTCAAAAATAATCCTGTTTTTCATATGTCTGTCTCTCTTCCCTGTCCATAAAGTATCCTCTCCTGTGCATTTTGTCTCTACCCTGTACTGAGTATTTACCCTGGTCACTTATAAATCGAGAAAAAACGAATAAATTGACTGGCCACTTTGTAAATGCTTTCAACTTACAAGTTTCCATAAAAAAATCAATATAATTGTGTAAATATATAAAAAAAATGCCATGCCGCCACTTCATACAACGTGTTACCTCTTAACTTAGAATGACCCAAATATTGCTTGTCGGTTCTACTTATAATACCTACCTACAGGAATAATTTGCAGACAAGATTTATAGGGAGGTAGGTAAGTACAGTGCAACCACTTATGGTGAATCAGTTGCCCTACGAAATGCTTTGAACTAATTAGCGTACCTATTCATGAGCGGTCAAGCTCTGTGTTGGTTGGGACGCCACACGCCGCGCAATAGTATTAAGTAGGTACAGACGCCAGCACATCAAGTTACCCCAATGTGTCAAATGTCTTTGATCGTTTTTCAACTTTATGCCAAACAGCATAAGGTTCATATTCAATTAAGAAAGTTTGACACATAGGGGTAACTTGACGTGCTGGCGTCTGTACCTACTTACTTACTTAATAAGTAAGTCACAGTAGAAATCCTACAAAGGTGTTTAAAATCCAAGATTGTACAGGACCTACCTATTGCTGGGTCTTGATTTGTTTCAAATGTGTCTTTTTTCTTATCAATATTTTAAAACATAGGGAAAATGTTCTTTCTCTCACTCTCATATTGGAGTGGTAGTGCATATTTTCGAATATATCGTTACTGAAAATGTTGTTTCTATTCACCCTCAAGTATCTATTCACCGCATTTTACCCGGTATACCTACCTACTTAGATAAGAATCTTGTGAAAACGCACAAGATTCTTTTCTAAGTCTTGTACTTACCTACCTACTTATTATTCAAGACCTACTAACCATCACTCACTCACTCATCCGACACTCACTTGTTCCAAAGGTTCATTTGAAAATCAGCGTCAGGCAGAATCTTAGCATCTGTCTGGCATTACCGCTGAAATGAACCTTTTGGCGCAGCTGTGAGACATGGCATTATTGTCTCTTTTTTTGTGTTATTGTGTTTTTGCTGTACGTGTATTTTCTTTCTTTCTTGAAGTTAGGTAGGTACCTAAAAGATATAATAATAGAAGCAAAAAGATGCGGCCTAAATGGCATAGGCATTTTTTAGAACTCCGTTAACCCTCTAGTAATTTTCATTCAACCAATTTTGGCCTACAAGGAGGTAATGTTATGAAGACACTTCGTGTTCATTTGATAATCAAATGGCGAGTCATTGGCCGCAAGATGGCCGTCTTAAACTACGTCGACTTCGTGAAAAAAACTTATTACCTAATCAATATACCTATTTATTCACGTTTAACTTCAACGTGAAAATAGATCGGTTGGTGGATGGTGTGAATCAATAGACAACACGAGTTTGTAATTTACGTTTTTGGACATGTCGTTTAGATAAGTGGACCTTGAGGCGGACAACTACACCCAGTCAAGTATTTCTTTACTAGTTAATTTTCTGCGGTCTACGGATGACTTATGAGCCCTTTTGTGGTGATACAGAACTGGGCTTATCCCAGTTGTAATGCCTAACGAAGCGGCTGACAGTTTGACATCCACACCTTAACTGTTAATATTTGGCTTTACCTCGATGAACCTCGACTTACGCTACATTTGTTACTAAGTAAAAAGCTCCCAAACTAAGAAATACATTGACACCAATTGGGGCCAAGTCAATCACCCTTCATAATGAATGACTTTAGTAAATATTGGTGTTCGATACATCCTTTTCAATAACCGGGTCAGTAGTACTACTCTAATTTGTATTTACAACGACGCGTTGTTAGTATGTAAATCATACTGACCTCTTTAAGCGAAATGGACTGGCTTATTTCATTCAATAGTGTAAACAAATTATCATGAAAATTAATACTTTTGTTGTTGTCTGATCCGGCAAAATAAAAATGATCGGTAAATTCTGGTATTATTAACACAGGGATGAAATAGCCAGTCTCTATGGATTTCTTCAGTAGCACAAAGTAATCTAAAGGTCCTATCCTACTATCATCTGCTTGCCATACATATAAATAAAATTAATGTGTTTTTGTAACGTCAAAAGAACAGTTTTTTACATAATACGTTTGGAAGTTGGTATAAGTACATAAATGATTATTCATTTTATAAATTCATAGGTTCATACAAACACTTTTACATAACATTTATAACTAGAAATATAAACAAAGTAGGTATCTAGATATTAGGTACCTTACCTTTTTAATTTGTACCTATGCGTCTGTCTGTCCATTCGTTTGAGGTAGGCCCCTAACCTCCGAAGCGGCTGGCCCGATTATAACGAGACTTGCAGATATCTCTTGATAAAAGGACTAACTTCTACATAAATTATTATACTACATAAGTACACTATGCGTTTCAAATGAGAATAGGATCGACTTTGCGGCAAGTTGTAACGTCATAGCTGTCAATTCGAATACATTGGGTAAGATCAGCAAAACAAGCTGTTTTCTAAATATAATTTATTTACGAATCATGAACGAATTATTTTCAAAATGTGCTGTTTCACGCTCTCAAAGTATTTGTCTACATTGGAGATAATCTCTCAAGCCCTTCCATGCAAAACGGCGCCTCGTTTACTAATTTTCGAGCTAGATAAAAACAAATAACAACAAACAACCGCGTAAAAAACAGAATTATTAATAAAACGTAGGTACTTAAGCACTCCACAAGACTTAATATCTAATTTAAGACGTTTTTTTATTTTGAATAACTGCGACTCGGTAAAACAAAAAAAAAATGCATTATAGATACGCGAATAAGGTTTTACAGATACAGTTACCGGCACGTAACTTGGCAAGAGATTGTCGTAGTGGGGGAAGTTCGCGCATATAAAAATGTATGAAATTGTGCGTGCGCAAACTTCTCCCACTACAAAAACTCTTGCCAAGTTACGTGCCGGTAACTGTACATAAAGGACATTCACGTTCCACGTTCCTCTTCTTATTTGAAACGCATAGTAGGCTACTATAATTTTAGAAAAATAATTCCCCGCGGACGCAGTCGCGAACAACAGCTAGCGTGGAACATAAGAGCTACCATCTGTTACCAGTAACGTGAGCACGTCTTCATCATAAACAACACAGACCGATATCAATCATTTGAGAAAAGAACGCAGTTTACCTTTTAAAAACGCGAGCCATGAACAATAACCATTCTTCGTTTGCAGTGAAGCAGATCGTGATGGCCATACTAATAGCCGTGGCCACTGATTAACCAGGTGACGTACAGTGGGCTAGAAGACGTTGGAAATATTTTGACTTGAAGCTGGTCTGGCATAGTACGAAGTTCAATAGAACGCGAGGTCAGTTTAAACTGGTGTTATTACCACTGCCGTGCGAGCATACCCTTTTTAAACGACGCAGATTATTACCTATTTATTTATGTTTAGTAGGTACCTAACTACATAGTGCATAGGTAGGTGCTGAAACTATTGGTTGCTATTACGTTGCATTAGGTACTTTGTACCTATGCCGAAGAAAAAGAATGTTACATACCTACCTAAGTACCTATCTGACGGAAAATCCGCGGAGCGTATGCGAAGCTGTTCCTAGACGCACTGACGCATCATGCATCGGTTGAGTGTGAAAGGCTGATTGGATTGTTAATTATTATATTTGTATTTGTCTGTTCTGGCGTTACGCAACCGAAAATACGCGACGCATTTTACGTTACTTATGTACCGACCGACTGTTTCGCGGCAAAGTAAAGACGTGCCAAAGTGAACAGGTACAGATGCCAGCATATCAAGCTAAACCAAACTGTATTGTTTTTCTAATTGAACATGAATCTTATTCTCATAAATAGAAATTTGACACATTGGGGAAGCTTGATGTGCTTACCTCCTTGCCTCTGTACCTACGCTTTATTAATGACTAGCTTCTGCCCGCGACTTCGTACGCGGATCCTGTTGCTTATGCCAGCGACAACGGGGTCGTCAAAATCGAAGATCTGAAACGTCTGATGGTGAATTCTAAAAGCCTGGGGACGGGAAAACAATGGGATGCGCGAGACGATTCAAGACGTTCCAGATTTTTTATTTTTGTTGGTCAACAGGAAATGCCATCAGACTTAACAACTTTTGCTAAGACGCCATTTCTATTATGTACATATGTTATATTGTCTCTGGGCTTTGGAGTTCCCCTACAGGTGCTCCAGATCTTCAAATTTAGTCTCACAGCAGAAAACACTCTTCAGGTGGAATAGTTTTTGCAATGGTACCATTTTTATATCTCTTTTACTTTAGGTGCTCCATTTTCCAAAATAAATTATAGCCTATTTAGTCATTTTTATACGTCAACAGCGAGTGCTCATAAGGCTGAACAACTCTTGCTAAGACGTCATTCCAATATATGTTATAGTGTAGCTGGGCTCTAGAAGTTCCACATCAGGTGTTCCGGATCTTCAAATTTATTCTCTCAGCAGAAAATGCTCACCACGTGGAACAATTTTTGCTATGGTACCATTTTTGTATTTCCTATAGTTTAGCTGGTCTGTTGCGGTTCTGCATCAGGTGTTCCGGATCTTCAAATTTATTCTCTCAGCAAAAAATGCTCATCACGTGGAACAATTTTTGCTATGGTACCATTTTTGTATTTCCTATAGTTTAGCTTGTCTGTTGCGGGTCTGCATCAGGTGTTCCGGATCTTCAAATGTATTCTCTCAGCAAAAAATGCTCATCACGTGGAACAATTTTTGCTATGGTACCATTTTTGTATTTCCTATAGTTTAGCTTGTCTGTTGCGGGTCTGCATCAGGTGTTCCGGATCTTCAAATGTATTCTCTCAGCAAAAAATGCTCATCACGTGGAACAATTTTTGCTATGGTACCATTTTTGTATTTCCTATAGTTTAGCTGGTCTGTTGCGGTTATGCATCAGGTGTTCCGGATCTTCAAATTTATTCTCTCAGCAAAAAATGCTCATCACGTGGAACAATTTTTGCTATGGTACCATTTTTGTATCTCCTATAGTTTAGCTGGTCTGTTATGGTTCTGCATCAGGTGTTCCAGTTTCCAGGATAAATTATAGCCTATGTGTTGCCCAGACTTAATATCTATACAACACAAAAAAATCATTTAAATCCGTCCAGTGGTTCCGATGATTAGCGTGTACAAACAAACAGACAGACTTTTTTTTTTGGATTCGTGCTCTATTACTGTTTATAAACCCCCCTCAATTATTATTATTATTTTTTAAATATATTCAATGTACACAGTACACAGTTTTTTTACTGTCTTATTATATGTATAGATGTATAGATATAGATAGATTGTGTAGACCACTCGTCAAACTCTATTTCGTCGCTATCCCTAAATACACATAATATCAGTACTTATTTGTTAAATTTCACATACACATATAGCTCTTCTCTGTAGCATATCCCATGCATGCTCAATCGGGTTCAAGTCTGGCGACTGAGCAGGCCAGGGCAGGACATTGATGTTAGCTGCGGCGAGAGTCTGTCTTACAACTCTTGCGGTGTGCGGTCGTGCATTATCATGCATTAACTGAAATAAGGGACCGATTTGCACTTGTAGAGGAACGATGACGTCTGATACAATCGTCTCAGCATAAATTTGAGCGTTGAGGTTGCCTCTGATCCAAATCAACTCAGTTCTTCCGCCGATCCAAATACCCGCCCATACCATGATGGTTCCACCACTATAAGGATGGACTTCCTGGCAGGATTTTAATCGCTGTTGGCGTCCAGGGGTTCTCCAGTGTCGTATACGTCTTGTATCGGGTCTCATACCAAAACGAGACTCATCAGAAAAGCACACGAAACGCCATTGTTCTTCTGCCCAATTTCTGTGTTCAAGAGCCCATTGATATCGAATCCTACGATTGTGCATTGCTACAGGTGGTACCCGTAGCGGTCTTCGGGAATGAAGGTTCACTACATGCAAGCGGTTTCTGACTGTTTGGTCGCTAATTAAGTTCCCTGAAGAGTGATGAAGCCTCACGAGTTGTAAGACAGACTCTCGCCGCAGCTAACATCAATGTCCTGCCCTGGCCTGCTCAGTCGCCAGACTTGAACCCGATTGAGCATGCATGGGATATGCTACAGAGAAGAGCTCTGCCGAATGTGGAGGGTATCCAGTCGCAAGAAGACCTTTTTTTGTTGTTGCAACGAACATGGGCGGCCATTCCACAGCGTGGTTTGGATGAACTCATTTTGAGTATGCCAAACCGATGTTCTTGTGTTGTTAGTGTTCGCGGTAGAAACACGGATTATTAATTGTTTAAGTTACCCAATAAAATTTTAAAGAAAACTGTTATTTCAGTCTTTTTTTCGAACTTTAATGTTAGTGGTTCAAATGTCAAAAATCCCTTTATTAGGAAAATGGCAAATTTCTTTATTAATGCAAAGATGACTTGGTTTATTGTTACTGTGACAAACGAAAACACTTTATTTGATGAATCCTTAAAGAAAATTTTAATTAATATCAATCAGGAGAAAAGTTATTGCAAAAATATATGTTGATCCCTAGACACTTTTGATGTGTGTATTATTAATTAGTAAATGCTCGGGTTTTCCCTGCGAACCATTATTATACCAGCCTGTTACTGTCCTACTGCAGGACTAAGACTTCTTCTCATACAGAGAACAAAGAAGGCTCCAGCATTATTCGCCAAGCTTGCTCAAGGCGAATTGGCGATTTTAAACGTTCATATGTCTAGGTTTCCTCACGATGTTTTCCTTCATCGTCATTGATGTCTAAGATAAAATTTAGAAAGTACCTACATTTAAATGGAAAATACACATTGGTAATAGCCTGGAATGCAATTAATACTTTTACTTTTTTTATTTATTTACCTGTTCTACGCAACTCGCGAATCAATCAATCAAATCAATCAAAAGTCTTTATTCAAACTAGGCTGAGAATCAGCATTTTTTGAACGTCAAAAATAAAATACATAAAGACAGTCCCCCAAAAACGGCCCACCCTTCGCGAAGTACCTACTTCGAAGTTGACGTTTGTTACAGTTGGGCGCAAGTTGCACGAAGGGAACCAAAGTGCTCTACATTATCGTATTCGCTTAAATTCGATTCGAAGATAGTGCAAGTTATAAATACCTAGTTCTAATTTGAAATATATTGGGTAATCTGTTTTATCGCCGACATAACGTTTCTTAAAACTAGTAAGTATCGTAACTCGTAACACTGAGGAAGGGCTAATTTTTTAATAGTCAGATAACTTTTTATTTACTGATAAATATGGTTTTTTGACTTAATAAGTAGGTACCTATGTTCTATTCTATTCTATTTTTTTTTTATGGCAAACAGAGCCGATGTCGATTCTGCCAATGTTTAAAGTGAATTGGACAGCAAGTGCGCAGCAAAAAAAAAGAAAAAAAAAATCTTCAGTTGATGCAATGCATGGGTTAGTATGGGACTGAAACAGGTACCTATATTGTTCATACTTACAAAAGCTGTCAAACTACCATTTTTATTCCTCGGTTATTTGATTATTGTAAAATCGGCTCCAAATATGTTTAAAAAATAATGGGAAAGACCCATGTGATATTATTACTGTTATGTGTTTAACAAACAAGATAAGGTTCTTTTTCTTTATCATTTCATTGTTATATTATTATTGTCCTTTTATTAAATAATGTGGAAGTGAATATCCGTTCAAAACAAATTACTTAATCAGAATGGTTTCTATAGAAAAATGTGAATCAGAGCCATAATATCATCCTTTTAAAACAACTACGAATTTTAATTCTCCTAAATGAAATGAATTGGGATGATATTTATTGCTTTGATAAGTATTTCCATGAATCAAAATATCCTAGTTTACAAGAGAGCTTTGCAAGAGCTTTTCATATCGTCACAACATTTTTCATATCTTCGATGGCTTAGAGGTTGAGGTTGTTTTTCAAATCCGGGTAAGTAGGTACCAATATGTCCTTCAATTTATTGTACTTTTTAAGTCCATTTGTTTAAAATGATCTTAGAAAGTACAATAAACTTAACAAGATCATTGACACTGGTGAAGGAAAACATTGTAAGGAAACCTGGACTTATAGTTAATTTAAGTTTGAAGTCGCCAATCCGGCTTGAGCAAGCGTGGTAAGTAATGATCGTGCCTTCTCTGTATGAGAATAGGCCTTTGCCCTGCGGTAGGACAGTAATACAGGCTGGTATAATAAATGGTTCGCAGGGAAAACCCGAGCAACCTTCAATAATACCTAAATGCATGATCAGTTTATGACGTAGGTATAAAAGTTTGCTACATACAAGCACGTGATTTTACGCTTTTTTCATGACCTAAGTGATATTAGATCTATTTCAAGCGTTCACTTTACAAAATTCAGTGTATAAAGAAACCGCGATGTTTTCTTTTTATGTGGCACTTTTAATTAGCTAAGGGGGCATGAATAGGCCTTTTGTAACTTGTAATGTTATGTAATCAAAATTCTATTTTGTACTGCTTAGTCTTGGTCAATAGGTTTTTAAATGATTGCTACAGAAAATAAACTGGGGGTCTAGACAAAGTGACATTTTACGATAACGAAGTTCGATAAATCGAAATCGAATCGAATCTAATTCGGTATGGAAATCCGAATTAGATTTGGAAATAGAGATCATAGCTAGATCGATAAAAAAATAATATTCAGTGCACACAAAATGCTTAGACCAACAAACAAAAACAAAATTAAAAAAAAAACACCGACAACCGATAAATGTCAATACGTTTGTCGGTTATATCAAATGCTATTTAAAAAAACTTAAAGAAATATTTTTCTTATCAGACTCACAATGTCAGCATTATGTTCAACGTAGCAAAGCGGGGTAAAATGGTTTGCACACAAACGATAACTCAAGTATTTTATTCATGTAACGAGTAGTAAGTAAGCGACTGTGTATATTTTTTTCTTGATTCTGTATATAAAATTACCTACCTTGCGAAAAGTTAACTGAAGTGTACCTAAAGGAGTCTGTCAAAGTACGGGATGACAGCTTACTTCTTCACTGAACCTACATATTTAGAGGGTGGGATTTATAGAAAGAAATTGGCACTGTCCTTTTCATTACTCTGTCGTATTTCGACATATTTTTGAATAGGTCAAAGAAAGTGTTTCTAAAGTATGTAGAAAATATGTTGTAAACTTTGGTGTGGTGTGTCAGATTTGGCGTAGTTTAAGTTTCTACGAAGAAGTATACGACGTATAGTAGTCTGAAGAGTAAGTATGGAGTTTCTTGCCCATTCTTCTTCATACGAAAATACCTTTTGAGAGGGGCGAAATTGTTTTATATTTAACTTGTAAGTTTGGAGTTGAAAAGTGCCTTTTATATGGCCTAATTGAATTTAATTATTTGACTTTAAGTAGGTACTTACATAGCTCGTTGACAGACTGACTTTTTTTTACGAAACTTCGAACAAAAAGTACCTACTACTGATCTAGTTTTTTTTTAATCTAATCTAATCAAAAATGTTTATTTGTTAGAACATGGTACAGGTGGTGGTGGTGGTGGTGGTGGTGGTGGTGGTGGTGGTGGTGGTGGTTTTACTATTTGGATGGAAGCAACTTATTATAATTCTTAGTACTAAGATCATGTAGGCCACTCTTTCCTGCTACAATACTTTCCTTGTCCTACTCCTTTTGAGCAATGGGTAAACCATACAATTAACTTATAATAAGATTTTACATAAAATCATACAGGTTTGGGCTCCTACCTGTTTTAGTATACATAGATGTTATCATACAATTTTATACTATCACATACCTAATTATGTTGACGATAAAAATAAATACAATCATGTTGTGCACCTATCAGGAAAATAAACTGGAAGTTATAATTGGAATACCTACGTAATATAGACCGTAGTACCTATAGGTAAGTGTGTATAGATTAGGTACATTAAATCGCTTGAATCCAATTTTCTGATAATTTTCCCTTCAATCATTTTATGGTTATTGTTATTACAAATTGCATGAGTAAGTAAAAATAATTTGTTTAATAATAAGTAGCATTTTTCCTGCTTCGTTGTTAGTTGGGAAGTTTAAAAATTATCTGTATAATAAGCTTGAGAATTGCATTTCATTTTACCTTGAGTACCTAGATAGTGATGTCAACTTGAAGGAAATATTGTCTGCGCGGTCAAGATCTTGGTCCTGCTGCCTTGTTTAAAATACTTACATTAAAACAACAACTTATCCTCCATATGCAAATACATTCATACTATAGACCGGACATCACGAAAAAATTTTTCATCCTATATGATATTTGTGTCTTCATGGACACAAGTCGATTAGTCTAGTTAATACGCCCCGCTGCCGCTCTTATTTTGCTATAAGAATATTATGCTATGGGATAACATGGGAAAACATTTTTTCTATGTCATTTCTTCGCACACGTCTTATATTCCAGATACTATAGTATCTTAAATATGTTGGGTAAATGTAAACTTGTATTCCTGCTTGTAAATGCAAGTCATAATTTACCTAGCAATCGAATCCGCTTTTTACTAAACCACAGATGCAGTCATCCAACGAAACATCTTAAATAGTTCTCTCTCATGTCTGTATAATGTAAAGAAAACATAAATTATAAATATACAGGCATCTACGTAATCTAATCTACCGGAAATATTAAACGATTTTAACCGCTTATTACCGATATAAGTACCTACTTATCTATTGAGCGTTCCAACAGCTTTGTTTAGATTATTTCAGTTGTACCGAATACGAACTTCCCTTAGATAAAGTGAAGTCATAATCGAATTTAGAAATCGATTACGTCAATCGTGCATGTGATTCCGAACTAAATCGAACAATTTACGATGTTGAACACTTAAAAAAGTGTTATTTTAACAGCTTTGTAATCACTTCGTTTTAATCTGACGTTAAATTTGTTACATTGTAATTAGTCCTTAGTCGAGCAGCACTGTTTGTAGAGTAATTAATCGATTTACTGCCAACGATCAATCGACTTTTATTTAATAAAAGTCGATTAATCGTTGGCAGTAAATTAAGGCATAGGCGATATATCTATTATACCTATATAACTAGATCGTTTCACAACGATCAAGTTTACAAAATTGTCTTGGATTAAAAGTAAGGATTATCTAATCGTCCGCCAATCATTAGTTGTCCATGTCATCTAAAGCATTACTCCATCAAAAGCTACATAAAGCTTTTGAAGCTTCTGAATAACTGTTTCATTGAAAGCATAGGACATGCAGTTATTGGTATAACAGACATACATACTTACTAAGATACATTTTGTCGAGTAACGTGTATTTAAATAACATCTGATTTGAGGGTTCACACCTTTTTTAAAGTCGTTCATAAAGACGAGTCGAACAACCCCCTTTCGGTTTTTGCATTTACCAAAAATAATATTGATTATGCCCGTGATCCTCAAAGGGTTAGGGAATAGGAGCTCCATCCACATTTTGCCACTTATGTTCAAGTCCCTTGTAATAGGGGCCGAACCTATTGCCATCAATCGGCCGCAACTCCAGACTCCGGGCTGCTACTTATACCAGATGGAAAAACTCAGTAGCGTTATGTCTGACCCGGGGTTAAACCCAGGAGCTTTAGCTCTGCAGTAGCGCTTGCTACCATTAGACCAACGAGACATAATTATGTATAAATATCTCAGTTTAGCAACTACTACTATGCATGGCTAATGTTTCGTAATTTGTTCCATCAGCATGAAACTTTTATTTTGTCCAAAAGGTGTAGACGGATGAGTTTTAGCACCATGTACTGCACCTTTTTTGACTAAACCTTTTCCAAAGATGAAGTTTTGTTTCAATAGTATCTTTAAATCTTTAACTGTGCCACCGTCTTTGCTTTTGTGTATCGTTTATTTGCGGACGGCCGTACCCACTTGCACCGGAAGGGCCAGTTTTGCGCAACGATATAATCGCGTCGGAGACACCCGTCCCCCTCTAAGCCAGTCCCCCCTCCCAGTCTACCGCCACGCCGCACCCAGGCAGACCCAGCACAAGGGCGCGACCGCCACGAGTTCAAACTTAATCTACCTCCATTCAACTTTCGAGTTACGATGCGGGCTTGTAATGTTATCAATTCCTTTTTTGTCAAACTCAACTTTAATTGGACTATTTTCATCTTTTTCTCTCATAGACAATCAGAAATGGAAGGACATTTAAAAGAGCTGGAACAACTTGCCTGCTTTGGTCTTCCCGCCCGATTATAATTTAGGTGTCTTCAAGGCTAGAGTCAATAGGCTCTTAATAAACTAGTGCGCTTCATCACAGATTACCATCAGGTGGGGTTGTGGTAAAGCACGAGTTAATAATTTTATTAGAAAAAAGAAAATTCAAGTTAAGCTTAAGTTTTTACTTTGTTGTTATTTCAAACGCATCCACCAAAATTTCAAGGAAAAAAACTACTTATTTTGACTTCTGTAACTCAGTTCTTATCTTTCACCACTGACCGCCACTCTTTGTCATTTTTTAATGCCGTTAGTACGTCAGTAAGAGTTGTCAATTCTTTAAGTTTAGTTTTTTTTATAACAAGGATATCGAGACTAATTTTTATAAAAGCAAATGTTTACGTGCTTATTACTCAAGAACAACTGGCCAGTTTAGGTTGTTATGGACGCTGAAATGAATGCATTCTAGTTTATCAGGAGTATTCCCGTTTGAGCACCTATTTTTTGAGCACCTATGCATTTAGCTCCTAAGGTATTTCCATTTCCCATAGGTCAGTGCATAGGTGCTCAATAAATAGGTGTTCAAACGGGAATACTCCGTTTATCAGATTGAAAAGCTTTCGCAATACAGGAAACGAGATTATGAATCATCTAAATCAGGCGAATCAAATCTCGTAATGAGACTGTTGATATTGGAAATGACGGGGAGTAAATTATTGCTTTTATTATCTTTCTCTGTAGGTCATCAGGACATGCGTCAGAGAAGGCTAATGACTTCTTTGTAAATAGGAGATTATTGTTTCTTCAAATCTCCAGATTAAAGTGCAAATATTTGTTGAAAAGACCGATAACCAAACGGTACATAATCTGTGAGAGATAACATGCCATGTTGATTCTAATCTCTTTTGGTATAGGTACCTACTTTTTGCCCAGTCATCATTAATACACCCTTTTCCTAAATGACTATCGGCTCCCATTGATCCGAATGCGTTAGTGAGCTGTAGGATATAGGTAACGAGGAGTTGTTATTAAACGACACGGATAGACGTCAGCAACTAGGCCATACCTAATGATCTTGTGATCTTGTGCGATTCTGTCAAAATCACCGCCTGAAAATGTACGTGAAGTTAAGGCGAATTGAGCTGTCATTTCATACTTTAAGCATTAACAGTTCACTTTACTTAAGTTGTCACGGGGTGACTTTTAATAAATCTCTGTAAGGTTGGTCTTTCGTTGTTTTGACTGCTTTGCTTCGGGACTATAGTAAACCAGTTTGGGTCGTAGATCTGTGGCTTAAAACACATTTTTTTAAATGGTATTTTTTTTAAACACAACCGCGTGGGACGTGCATTGATTACTCGTGTATTAGAGAGCTTCTGGCTGCGAAAAGCTTTCCTAAGATATTTTAAATTTTGCAAAGTTGTTCAAAGAAACATATTTACTGGATACAAAGTATCTTGCAGTTAAACGAGGAAATTGTCTATTAATGCGCAAATGCGCGTGATTGAGTAACAAATATCCAAACGTCTTCACGAACATTAACATTTATAATTTCAGTAGAATTAAGTAGGACTGTAGCGACATCTATCTCGTGACATACGAACTATCCTACATCGCGGTATCAAAGTTATCGGCGCAATTTGAACGTATACAAGTTCCCGACAACAACCGTCGGGCAGTAGTTAGCCCACCAGACACAACATCCGTCTGGTCGGAGGATCCTCCCTTTTCAATGGTGGATGAGGAACTTTACACCCTGTTCCTCATACCTCCAAAAGACCAAACCAAAATCATGTACTACCTACTAAACTCAAATCAAATCAAAATAACTATTTTGCTGTGGACATAGGTCATTATGTGATGTTCATAACTTAACAATAAGTTTCAGTTCCTGTCTAATAGGCACACAAGTAATATAGTCTAAGATCCCGTTAAGCACGACCTTCACCGAGCTGGTTAATGGATGAAACCTATTTTATGTTTAATTTAATATGTCAATAAATATATTGCATATGGGTTGCCTCAAAAAATTCAGTCCAGGATATGATTAATTAATAATTAAAAATAAAAATTGTTCACCGGTTTGGTAATGGACAAATTCCATAGGTACCAATTTTTGATTGGTATTGAATTTGTCTGAAATCTTTGTTTTCATTTAACTTTCATTCATTAACCAGACCGGTGCAAGTTACTAGTATCCATTTACCTGGAAAAAATAGACAACCTAACGTTTGCATATTCTATGGACTTCATACTTTCGATTGGTAAGGAATATGTCTATTAGCCAAAATGGTGAAATATTAATAATAAAAAAAATATCCAGCACTGAAGTTTTTTAGATAACCCATATGTAATAATTATATTATATTTACTTAAAGACATTTTAAATTAAATATAAAATAGGTTTCATTCACTAACTAGCTCGGTGAAGGTCGTTCTTAACGGGATCCTATACTAACAGTAAGCGCCTTGTGTTTGTTCCCCCTGTATTTAACGTTATTTTCTAGGCTATGTTAATTAGTTAAACTGAGGTAGAACACAAAAAGGGAAGATTGTGTAACAATAGACATTTACTAACTCGTATGTTGTTGTGTATGACTATAAATAATACCCAGCCGGTCCTGTAATTAGGAGAACCGACAATGACTCAGAAGGCACCTGTTCAAATACCTAACGATAATAATGTAGGTACTGCTACTGTCGTCCCTTGAGAATGTTACTGTTCTACTACAAAGGAGTCATGTTTGTAGTTAGTTATACAAAAGCGTGTGTAATTTTAGGTACATTGCAGTACTTGTTTTATTTGCACATTTTATTTAAGTACATAGATATCCACAAATGCTTGTTTTATAAACTAAAATAAAACCGACCAAATTATCCCTAAAATATGGCGTCGTAAGATTCATCAGCGACAGCGATGCTGTCGACTGAAAGTGTCCCCAAAAGACTGGCAGCCTTGCCACGTTGTATGGCAAAAGTTATTCTTTGACAAAGGTAAAAACCAGTCTTTTGGTCACGAATCTTCCGTGCCTCGGAAAGCACGACTGTCAAAGATCTACAAATGACAGCCAGCGTTGGTCTAGGATGTCATTTGTACATCTTTGACAGCATAGATATTATAATAAAGGATGTAAGATGTTTTCGTTTGCCGTTTTTGAAGCCAATGATATGTATACAATACGCACATTAATCCGAAATCTCAGAAGTGCGTGCCTTGGGTTCGAACTTAAGTCATCAATTCCAATACCTACGAAAATCAATTTTCTTTTAATCTTATACTATAGCGGTCGTTTAGAGACTCATGTTCAACAAGGAATATCAACATTGTGGATAATATATGTCATATATGCGAGCTCTCGATCACCGTACTTAGGTGTTACCTTATCGAAACACATATGTAAAAGTAGGTACCATGCCACGTGGATTCGTATCAGTTACGAGTATCTATATATTGGATATTTGATAACGGTTCATTCAATAAGATTGGAATCACGTGTAACGGTAACTACATATAATATAAACTCTAGTGGTCGCAAGCGCCTGCTGAGGTCCTGGTTTCGATACCCGGGTCGGGCAGGGTGTTATTGAGTTTTTCTATCTGGAGTTTCTCCGTTGCAGTCAGGTTTTGTGCCCAATCATTGGGAATACTCTAGCCCCCATTTACATGGGACTATTACATAACTGGCGTAATGTGGGTGTAGGTACTATTACCTACACCCACATGACGCCAGTTAGGGTAAACTGGTTTTTGAACTTTTTTCATGGTGAAATGGTTAGAAGAACGAAAACACCCAAACAAATAGTAATAGGATCATAGTATTTGACGTAATCGAAATGGCGCGCGAAAATGGAGGCGTTTAAACAGCTCAAATTTATTCTGTATTTTAAATATTTTTTTAAGCTTCATTACACTATGTTAAAACGTTGCAAACAGTGAATTAAAAATATAAAAAAAATACATGCAAATACCCTATTGGCGAAGTGTGTGTGTTCTATTACAGGTACACGTCTTCCTAACCCTTTGGGGATTACAGGCATGTCATTAGACATACAGTATGTATATATGTATACCTATACATATAATCCGTTCAACTTCAAGCAAGCCATAATAAAGTTGCAAGGAATGTAGACAGTCTTAATCTTGGCTGTGGACAGGGGCAGTCGCTTAGGTCAAGGTGAGGTCCCTAATTGACTATTGTGAATACTCCAAGGCCAAGGGCAAGCCTCGTTTGGGGTGTGGAGGTAATATTTGTTGAGGTTTGGTGGTAACAGTTGATACGTTATCGTGTATCACGACCGTTTCAAATACTCACACAAATCTTTGAAGACATCCGGCGATTTTGTTGTTGAATAGTATGTCAATGTGTAAAATCTAAAGATAGGTTTATGAATTTGACGATAAGAATTTGTTACTTTTTTGTTCTTTGACGTAAAAATATTCGATTCTGATACACCGGAAATGTTTAATCTTATCTGGGTTTATTTCATGAATAAGTGAACGTAAAGTACATTATCAATGAAAGTGATAAGCACATCTGAATCGTGTTCCAGTGTCGTTTTTTTTTTCATTGCCAGTAACTGGCCAACTCCAGTTGCACACTGAAAAGTTAGCCAAAAAGTCTGGCAATCAAGCGACAAGGCAACAAGGGCGAGACCCCTCGGTTAAACGGATGGTCAGACTTCCGAGTAGCTGGAATGTGGAGGATGTCGCAGTTATTCAAAATGTTTAAATGTCTAAAATTAATTAGTCTTGTGGAGTGCTTGCTTACGTTTTATTTATTAATTTTGTTTGTTACGCGGTTGTTGTTGTTCTTTGTTTTTGTTTTCGTCTCGCTGACTGCTCGAAAACGAATAAACAAGGCGCTGTTTTGCACTAGAGCTCAAGAGATTATCTCCAATATACAGGGTGTCTCATTCAAATCGGTCAGTATCGGAAAGTCTGAAACTATAAGACATACGAAGATCTGTTCTGAGGAACCATGTCATCGATTTTAATAACAAGAAAAACTGCATTCATACATCTTAAAAAACATCTGTACTCTGTTCGGGAATCGAACCCGGTTATTTTGAAAAAAAAAACCTACACTATTTCTATTTAGATATCGATTGTGTAGGTCTTAAGAAGTAAATGTCTGTATGAAACATGATGTCTAAAATGAATAAAATGCATTGTTTCCACATACTTTAATTTATTTTAGTAGGTGCTCGAAGTAACCACGCTTACAATATTACTACAATAGTACAGATGTTTTTTAAAATGTATGAATGCAGTTTTTCTTGTTATTAAAATCGATGACATGGTTCCTCAGAACAGATCTTCGTATGTCTTATAGTTTCAGACTTTCCCATACTGACCGATTTGAATGAGACACCCTGTGGACAAATACTTTGAGAGCGAGAAACAGCGCATTTTAAAAAAAAAATCGTTCATGAATTGATGATTCGTTAATAAATTATATTTAGAAAGTACTTTGTTTTGCTGATCTTACCCAATTTATTGGAATTGACAGCTATGACGTCACAATATGGCGCAAAGTCATTCCTATTCTCATTTGAAACGCATAGTACCAGGTTTACGCGCGCCGCTGTTGATGTAGGCACTTACCTAAGTGTAGGTAAATTAGACAATTGACAACATTTCAAAATTGACATGACCCTAAAACAAAAATAGCGTTTCTTCATTTTTGTATGCTGAGTTCAAATATATATTTTTTTAATTTTTTTATAGCTTAATTTCTGAGAAAAAAAATAAAAACCAAAAACCATGCGATGACGTCACTTATACGGTGGAATGAGGTGTTTACCTTTGCGAAAGCAAGCTAATTTTTAAGATGAAAACTATAATGTCAAACAAGACATTTCTGTCAAAAATTACGTATCTAATGTCAAAAAAGACATATCTAATGTCAAAAATTACATATCTAATGTCAAACAAGACATATATAATGTCAATGTGTGACATTGACAACTGCTAAACGACAGTGACATCTAAGAAACTGTTTTTTTTTGACGTATCACAGTAAAGCAAAGGAATTATCGCCATTCCACCGTATGAATGACGTCATTTGGCGCTTACGTCTTTTTAGAATGCACCGAATTTCAAAGTTAAAATTATGAATGAAAAGTACATAATTTCGAAAAACCAAAAAATATGGGTCCTCTAGTTTTGGATTTACTTTTAGATAACATAATAAAACATGGAGGTTAAAATTTTGAAATGTTGTCAATTCCGTTGAAGCTGAAATAGTTCTCACGGAACGTGATGTAAGCTGAACCGTGATATTAACCAATTTAAACAATACTACTTTACATTTTTGTAAAATGCAATCGATTTCCTGTGAAACTATGCACAGGAGGTAAGTACTTTGAGTTTTTATTTCGATGTGTCAGTAGTTGATAGCGAACACGATCTGTTTATTGTTTTGGTGTTTTTCATGTGTTTATTTAAAACGCCTGACAATGTTATGTTGAATATTTTAATGACGTTTCATTGTTGACGATGTCTGTGTAGAGGACAAACGTGTTATTGAATGCTAAACATCATAAGTGTTTATGTAACATTTGGTTCTATAGTTTTGTTTCATTTAACCTACAAAAATGGTTTGTTTCATGTTATTTTTTTTATGTCAGAACTAATTTTATTCTGGTACTCACAGTCAATGAATAAATGCTTTAGGTATTTTGTTTTATTTTTTAATTTAAATTGAAAACAAAACTATTTTGTAGTCTTTAATTTTAGAATCGTCCAAATTGATGATTGGTTTACGTCTTAAATTCGTGCTAGATACACAAGCTCTGTCTGTTACCGTATGACAGATTATAACTAAGTTCTAATCATCTTACACGATAACGGTCAGTCAAGCATTTGATACGTTACGCAACTCGAGCATGTAGACACAGCCCAGCTAATCCAGTCCACATGACGGTGCCAGTATTATCACCATGTAATCTAGGTGTTAATTGCGTAACTAACTAGTATAATTAGCTCTTGCTGTTTAAGAGGTAAATAAATAAGTAACGAGTGGAAAAATATGACAAAATAACACAGCGATATCGTAGATCTGTAACAGAGCCGTGTCCGAGTAGAGGCGTAGCAGATCCGTAGCGGAAGCGTAGTGTGTCCGTAGCAGAAGCTTAGCAGATCCGTAGCGGAAGCGTAGTGTGTCCGTAGCAGAAGCTTAGCAGATCCGTAGCGGAAGCGTAGCGTGTCCGTAGCAGAAGCTTAACAGATCCGTAGCGGAAGCGAAGCGTTTCTTCTCTTAATTCTTGACATTGTCGTGCTCAAAATAAAAGAAAGGTTTCTACAATCTGTAAGCCTAGCCATATTACAAATTCTATTCTATTGCGACAATAGAAAGAAAATGGCGTATATGGAATCAGCTGTTTGTCATCTGTCATGACGTTAACGAGTAGAATTTGTAATAAGGCTGAAAATTAAATACACTTGACAGTTGACAAACAGCTGATTCTATATACGCCATTTACTTTCTATTGTCGCCTTATCGATTACGATAATAGAAAAAGAATTTGTAACATGGCTAGGCCTTCTGGCAGTTTGTCGATTCTTCTGTAGGCAAAATCCGTTTCGTTTCTACGGCGGTCATGCTACGCGTACTGCAGATCCGTGGCAGAAGTGTAGCTGATCCGTAGTGGAAGCGTAGCGGAAGCGTAGCGGAAGCGTAGCGGAAGCGTAGCGGAAGCGTAGCGTGTCCGTAGCCTGATCTGTAGCAAAAGAACAGCTGTAGAGATTACAGCCACATTTTAACACAGTGTTCATATTTTAACATATTTATTTATATGGAATGTATTGTCATATTGTATAAGCTGTGTACGCCTTTAACTGACATACTTACACAGAATTGGATGTCTATATAATTTGGACCTGCATAAGATCATGTAAATATGTCGTTGGTGTTCCTTTTATAATAAATAAATAAACATGGCCGCATGGTTGAAATTCAGGATGAAAGGGACGTCGACGCACTATCTATTTCATGATGCCCGTGAAAATTTGAGTGAAGCAAAGGGAAATTGAGCAATCATTCCTTTTAATGCCAGTCACTGACAGTTCACATGATTTCACATAATCGACCGGTAGTACCTACATGATTCTGAATCCCACAGCTTACTGTTGCGGGAGTCATGTGCTAAACTCATAACAATAACTGCGCAGTAAAAATGTATGGCTTGGCTGTTTCGTTACTTACTTCAGAAACTAAATATTCGCATCACCTCCACGACGGTAGCGAAACGGTGTAGCCATACATTTTTACTGATATGTAGAATTTGTGAAGTTAGGGTCGGTAGAGTTAGGCCGTGTAGATTCAGAAGCTTGTATCTACATGAGATATCTTTTTCGCAGGGCAAACCTTATGTGGTCGTCTTGGCAACATTTTACATGAAATGTTTTTGGTGGGATCATATTTGTTAGTAAATAATGTTATTCCATGTTTTTTTAATTTTTGTTCCACCACCACATACGTAGTTACATACGTTTGGGTGACGTTTTCTCGGTCATACTAAAACCTTTACTTGTCAAACCGCTCTAAGAGTTATCACAAGCTAATATAAATGTATAAATTATATATTACAAGGATGTTTCATTCCGTTGCTAAACCGCAGTTCCTCAATTTCTTGAATCACTCATTGACGCATGTGATTTAATGGTTTCAAAGTACATAATTTTATCATGACGTCACTTATGAAGTTAAAAGCAGTTCATTCATTCTGTTATACGATAATCGTTCAATTTACACCTGTTTCCATTAGAAATGTTTTAAGTCCAAGTTTTTAGGGGCAAGAGTATGTCCAGCAACTATCGACCCGGTAATCGAGGACCTAATGTTTAACAGAAGCGTTTGCGATCACCACACTAATGAGGCAATCTTAATACCTAGCTTCCTTACTATTTCTTAATATTGTTAGTTATACTTACTTTTTTAAAGTAGTTTTTACAATACTTTGTATTAATTCATTAGATTATAATAAGTGAGGACGCTCCTAGAATAAGAACTACTAAGTAAACTGAGACAGGAATCCTATTTAAAACTGTTAAGATTCACATTTTATTGATACGCTACAGCCTGCTTCGGCATCCTTCGGGACGGTCTGGCATGCCTTGGCATCCCGAAATATAGACGCTAAGCCTGATAAAATAAGATCTCAAATCATTTGCTCTTACTAAAATCCCCTGCTGTGCCACGCCGCCAATGTGCGCCGGCCCATAGGCAGTCGCGTAACTTAGAATATGTCGGTTCTTTTGATAAGCTTAGTTTAGATACACTACAATTAGAGCAGGCGCCATACAAATTGGCGGACAGCCAATACAAGCTAACTATAAGGAGTTCAATGTCTTAAATTGTGATTTACACCACTTCGCATGGCTGTCATGTGAACACCAAACAATAACACAATACAAGCCACTTATAGTTAATGACAGACAAAAATGGTTTAATATTTAGTTAATTTAAGTTAAATGACAATAACAATTAAAAAAAAAGGATTAAATATGTTTGTATTACTCTGCCCAAAATGTGATGGACAATAATTATGCACGTCAAGTTACCACAATGTGTCAAATTTTCCCAATTGAATATGAACCTTATTCTGTATGACATAAAGATGAAAAACGATCAAAGAAGTTTGACACATTGGGGTAACTTGATGTGCTGGCGTCTGTACAATGACCGGTCAATTTGATTATTTGAATAATTCTTATGAAATAGCACTCTCATATTGGGCATTTTTCATAATGACCGGGCATTATGTATAATGCCCAATTTCTCACTTGGTCCATAACATATACACTCCAACAAACGGACGATTTTCGGCGGCACTACAATTTTCAGTGCGGGACCAGATACTAGATCACTTCAGAGTATCAAAGGCTTTTTCGAAGTCGACAAAGTTTAGATAAATCTCCCTCTGCCATTCTGATGCCTGTTCCAGTATGATACGGAGAGTGTTGACCTGGTCTGCGCATGAGTGGTTAGCACGGAAACCAGCGTGTTCCCTGCTTAGAAGAGGTTCCACAGCCTTCGACAGTCTATCCAGGCTGATCTTGCAGAAAACCTTAGATTGAATCGAGAACAACGTAATACCTCTCCAATTATCTCACTGGTTGAGATCTCCTTTCTTGGGGACAGTTATAATAAGACCCTTGTTCCAATAGTCTCTTCGGCGGGAGCAGGGAGCTCTTCGGCGGTCCAGATCCTTTCGATCGACCCGTGAAGCTACTAGATGTAGGTACTGTATAAATAATGCCTAATTATGCTTTGTAAATTAATTGTAATTAAGCATATTTATGTTATTTGTTCCAGTCTAATAGAAGTAAGTTAGCAATAATTTACAGCTGTTGTTTTTGTGTTAGTTATAAGTATCTATAGTAGAAATTAAGGGTGAAGGCAGGGCTTGAAAACGATACCAATTCACATTAAAAGTAACGTTAAGTAACGGTATTTCATATAGATACTTGGCATATCGGTAAGATTTGGTAGCGTTACTTAGTAGCGTAACATTATAATAACATTAAAAATTGCGCTAAAAATTAACGGTATTTTTAATGTTATCGTAAAAATAGTGGTAATAAGTAACGGTATGTTTTGGTTATTTTATACGACCATCCCTATAGGTGGTGCATTGTTTTTATAACCGTATATAATTTTTAATAATTCAAGGTTTTGTTTTTATTTAATCTTGATTAAACATTATAGATAATGTATCGCTTTGATGTCTGAAATATACTTTTTAACCGACTTCAAAAAAAGGAAGAGGTTCTCAATTCGGTTGTATAGTTTTTTTTTTTTTAAGGTTTGTTACCTCAGTACTCCGTCATTTATGGACCGATTTTCAAAATTCTTTTTTTGTTTGATAGGGTATACTAACAGATTGGTCCCATTTGTATCAAAACTCATACCTGATGAGGGATCTTCGAGGAATTGAGGGAACTCCTCAAAAAATATAGGCACACATGCACCAATTTCAACATTTTTAGTAACAAATCAAGCATTTTCATTTAGAAAGTATCATTTGGTGAAGGAAAACTGATGAAGAAGACAGGCAACGGAACTCTTCAACGCATAACAGCAAATTATTCGCGATTGCTATAGTCAGATGTCTATGCTGAGCTTTTGTATTTCCACAACATAACATTACGCCATTCTATTTAAAAAGGGGCCGGCAGAGATGTACAGATTAATATTTAGAGATAGAACTTCTTTAGCAATTGTTATCCAATTTCAATGATTCTTTCAAGTTTTGAAAGACTTTCTTTACATACAAAGAAACTAAAATTACAAAATAAAAACTTTTTTACAAAAAAAACAACCGACTTCTTAAGACGCCGTATACGAAATTTTACCGATTTTGCTGATTTACGTGATTTTACGGACGTGATTTTACAGTTAAAATACTGTATTTCTATATTTTTTAATGCACAGTATGAAAGATCATGTCAATTATGATCTAATGTGTGAGCTACTTTTTTACTTTTATTATATAATTTTGATTAATCGACCTCAAACCGGCTAATGTGATGTGAAATTTAGCTGTAAGTGGTTTAGAATATGACATATTAACGAATTGTTTTGACGATGAAACGGTATGAAAAAAATACAATGTATTGTTGTGAAAGTCATCTATAAAATGTATGGATCACTTTTAACCACTTTTGTATAAAAATGTTGAGTAAAAAAATATAGAACTAAGTGAAACTTTAGAGAAAATGGGTAACGAATTGCTTATGATTTCGGTTACTTAGAACTCTCGTTCATTAAATTAAAAAAAAAAAACATAAATAAACTTCAGAAAAAAAGCAATCCATTTCCCGAAAAAAAAACGCAAAAAAATAAATAAATTTGGCAATAAAAAATCTTTTAAAACAACCCAAATCTCGCGATATAATACTCGACGCAAGTCTGGAGTCAGCAGTCCGCGCCGAGAGCTTCCAGTGAGTGGACGTATTGCTCTGCGCTCCAAAAATCGCACCGAGTCAACACGAAACACGACGCGCCGGCGCTGCTGGCTACAGACGAATATAGCGCGACGTGAGTTTTCGATACTTTGGTAATTTATTATTAATAAATATTTTGTGATGATTTATACATGCGTTTAAAATACAATAATTAATACTTTTTTTTAGGTGCCACCCCGTTTCGAAGTTATGTAAACAATAGGGAATATGCATGTAATTTAAATATGGTTCGAATATTTTTTTTCCGAATCTATAATGGCAGAAAATATGAACTAAATCATTATTTTACTATTTAATAGCGTCATAATTATTTAAAAATAAAAGAGCGAATTAAGCGCGGGAAATTCAAATTTGTGAAACGCATCACCATTGGTTAAAACGAAAAATTACGTCAAATACTACGACAACAACTCAACGTCTACAAAACATACAATGTGTAAGTATGACATTAAGTATTAGAATGGACTTTTTATTCGAAAACATAATTCTTGCCATGTGTGTTGTGAACTAATTTAATGTTCACGTGTAATTTTAGCTTCATAGTGAGGTTATTTAACATGTAAGAAAAATTAAGACTTTGAAGTTTTGACTCATCGAGTGCATCATTGCCGATGATATTCTTGGCTCGTTTCTCAATAGACTAAAGTGCATCAAGCTGGTATTTGGCGGATCCGTCCCAAAGATGAAAACAGACACGCCTGGGTTTTCGCAGCATTGAACTTGACCAAATTGGCATCACCCCACTCGGCGACTGCCTTCAAGGACAAGTTCAAGCGCTCGACCATAGCTTCTCGGAGAGACTGGATCTGTGACCCACTAGCCCGTGCGTCAGACATGTAGCTCTCGACAACAGTGCTGTTGTCTGCATACCCTAAGGTACCGGGCTTAAGCAGTTCATTAATATGCAGCAAGAATAATGTTGCCGAGAGTACCGACCCCTGAGGGACCCCGGCATTGATGTCTAACTGACCGGATGAGCAGCCATCAATTACAACTCGGATGGACCGACCACTCAGGAAGTCAGCAATCCAGTCACATAGACCAGTGGGCAGACCGAAAGAAGGAAGCTTACCAATGAGACTTTTGTGCCAGACCCTGTCAAAAGCCTTCGAGATATCGAGGGAGACGGCAAGCGCTTCCCCATGCTTCTCGATGGCCTTACTTCAAAACTCCAAAATCTTGCAAAAAATAGTTTTTAGACGTACAGAATTGAGTTCACATTTATCAACTCGGCGAGTAGGTGGGGCCGGGGAGTCCCTGGCGTCCCTACGACCACTGGGAACTACCTACTATGCTCTTCACTTTCATAACTAAAATGAAAGTGTAGTTTCATTGCTCAATTTTGTCGGTTGTTCAGTTCGCATCGCTAGACTCTGGACTCTGGACACAGTTGACACTTGATTACTAAATTGAAAGTTGGTGGTCAATGTGCGCAAATATTAACGTAGCAGTTGTATCTTTTTCGTGGGTGACTTTGTATGTGTGGAATCTCTTTAAAGATGTAAGTACTTAAACCAAAGGCTTGATCAGTCTTTTAGTATTAAAAGGGAATAAAAAACCCCCTGGAGCATGCATAATTCATACAAAATAATTAGTAAATCAAGCATTATCAGCCGGATATTTTTGTAATAAACTACTTATAAGAAGTTACCTGAGTGACAAAACTTTAAATGTATTGTTATTTAAGAGATCACATTTTCAAGAAGAGAGATTACATTCGGGACGAAAAAATATGGTTTGACTTTGACTTAACTGATAAGTTCCTGAATATTTTTTTTTGTTTAAATATTGTGTTCATTTTGATAATTCCTTGAATATAAGATAGTAAATGACAATTGTAAAAATTGTAGATACTCTATCTACAATATTTACCAAAAACATAGTCGATAAAAAAAAATTAGGAAAAATTCCGTAATTACGTAATTACGGAATTGGAGAAAAAAGTTGCGTAATTAGTTACGTAATTGACATTTCCGTAATTTTCCGTAAGCCCTACACACATGCGACCGAGCGCTCCCGCGTGTGTGCGTGAGCGAGTCAAATACCTAATTCAGTCCGTTTGGATTTTGTGTACGGCCTCTTAAAAAAAACTAACAGGTGAAAAATAACTCCAGTTTCGGAAGTCGGTGGCCAATAATGAAGAAAACAAAACCACCAAAGCCACATACTTCCGAAACTGCCCTGAGCTACTTTATCCGTCTAGGGTCGACATAGGGATTATTTGGATCCGTCTAGGGCCTAAACGGATCCGTCTAGGGCCTAAACGGATCCGAATAACCCTTCTGTATGTTCTACGACTTTTCATAGTTTTCGAGTTACGATTTTCCTTAGTTTAATTTTTAACAGCGTCTGATCTTTAAGACATTTTTGTGTACAGTAGTGTCAATAGCATAAATGCAGGCTACATTTTTTTCTCATTTTTATTAACACATGACTAGAAAAACAAAATTATCACTTTGGTTTTGTCCTCAAATGTAAATACAGAGCAACTAATCCCGCGTAACAAACAATAGAAGATTTTATAACACTACAAGGGGCACGGCACTAATGCGCAAGAGTGTCTACTGCATGGCTTCAGTCATTTATAATAAATTACCTAAGCAATGGAGAGAATTGCCACTGCCTTTATTTAAAAGTAGGCTCCGAAGTTTTTTAACTCAGAAAGCTTACTATACTCTCAATGAATTCCTTACTGAGAAAGAATTTGAAGAATTTTACTAACATATTATTATTCGACTTTGACATTTATTTAACTGACATTGTAGGTAAATTTGATTCTATTGCATTCTATTATTGACATTGTATTTTTATCTTTATTCCCATTTATTATTTATATGTATACTCAATTGTTAATGTTTTGCTTGCGCTTTATTTTATTTTGATTATTTCTTTTTTTAACGGTACCTATGTGAAAGAGTGTACGCCTTTAAGGTAGATTTTTGAGGAACGAATTATTTATTATTAAGATCTCATGTTAAATGTACCAAAAATCACACCAATAAATGAATTTGAATTTTAATTTGAATTATACATCAATGAAGGCTAAACCAAACAAAAATACGATTTTTTTTTCTATCCTAAATAAAAAAAAAAACAAAAAAAAAAAAGAAAAGTAAAAAAAAAAAAAAAAAAAAGATAAAAATGATAAAAATAAAAGTAATCATAACTCAAAAACTACGAATAATCGTAAAACATACATACGGAGTATACAGGATTATTTAGGAGTCTTCTATCTCTGGGCTTCAGCTTACCATACTTAGTAGAAAAGCCAGTATATTCTAACATAATAGAAACAAGAACAAACAAATAATAAAAACAACATAATTTTAAGTAATGAACGACAGCTGATCACCGTGTGTCACGTCACCATACTTACTTTAAATTGTGAATTTAATCGATACCAATGAGCTAAGGAACGTTAATATTAACATACAGTATTCTAACGTCATACAAATGGACGAAGTGCGTGCGAGTTATAATACCTACGCGCCTCGATCTCGGCGTGCGTTCGGCATGCAGTCAGTCGTGACTGTGCCGCAGTGACGAACAGTGTGTAATTTTTTTAACAATAACCGCGCGATTTTTTCACTAAAAATAAGTTCAAGTACAAATTTAATAATGTGTGTCAAACATTTTTAAATTAAATCTAGGTACCAATCAAAACACAACACGCATTTTTATTAAACTTCCTATTCAATTCACAAAGGATTTTACTTGTTTATATTTATAAAAAAAAGTAATACCTAATAAAAGTAGTCATATTTACAATCACAAAACTAAATGGAAACACAAAGTAGGCAAATGTAATTAACATGCTGGAGGCGGGCAGCCCTATCACATGTTTACGTACCGCGCGGCTGTAGGCATTTATTTCTAAGATTCGGCCGAGTTACAATACTAAGGTATGCTACACTGCAATCGATCATATTGTGAGTTTAATTGTTTTTCTCTGAGTCTGTTATATCTATTTCAATAGAGTGACAATTTCTTATAGTGTCTAAAAAATGTAAAATTTTCTTATATACACGTGTCCGCATGCAAGATTGGATAAACTGTAATTCTTCTTGGAGTAGGCGTGAAAAATACTCATTTCTCCCGTCATTACCAATACAGTTATTAAATAAAGCACAGTCTGAACAGGTCTTCTCGGAGGTGGATTCTGTAACCGATTTAGGTATTTTTTTGGTCTCACATTTACCTTCTGTGACCATTCCAACTTCTTCCTTGTTCTCACATTTATCTTCTTTCTTAATTTTTTTCTGCATTGTCCTCCGTTTTTCAGCTTAAAGTTCCGCGTCTACTTAGAATTGGTTATCCCAGTCACTTGTCAATACGTCAGGTGAAATGCTTCGCTTTGCTAAAATAAAACTGAATATAATTATATGCTAGGTATGCATGCATGCTAACATAGAAAAGCTTCACAAAATATTCAATGATAATTTTATTAAACTTACCCATTTTAAGGTTATAGAGAAGGCTTCAATCAGATTCACTTTTTTAAGATAGCACGTTACGGGTGGAAAACCAACCATGTACCTTCGAGTATATTCAAAAGAACAAGCACAACTCAGGAATTGCAAAAAGAATTTAAAAAAAACTTTTTTACAAAAAATAAAACCGACTTCAAAAATAACACTAAACGGTGCAAAATAACTCTGAATTCAGAAGTCTGTGGCTTTGGTACTTTTGTCTTATTCTTGATGGGCCACCGACTTCCGAATTTAGAGTTATTTTGCACCGTTTAGTGTTATTTTTGAAGTCGGTTTTATTTTTTGTAAAAAAGTTTTTTATTTTTCCATTTTTAGTTGTTCCCATACAAACATTTGCCATGAATTCATTTTATATTGTTAATTGTTAACAATACATGTCATTATAATAGGGTTATCCACCTAACCCTAATAAATGAAACTTAACATACCTAACTGTCGAAATCGAGATATTTTGAACACATCTGCCTACTCCTCTGAGCATACAGGCTTGATGATACGTCATGATGTTGTATAAACAATAAACTATACGACTAATCTAAGCGATTTCAGCAATCACGATAGATTTGCCGTCTATTTTTGAAGAGTTCCGTTGTATATCTCCGAAGATCAGCACCAAATTTTCACCAAATTAAAATGGGACCACCTCAGGAGTCTACTCTTTCAAACAAAAAAAGAATTACGAGAATCGGTCCACAAATGGCGGAGAAATCAGGTAACATACATAAAAAAAAAATAAAAAAATACGTACACACGAACATAGATCCTCCTCCTTTTTTTGAAGTCGGTTAAAAATAGTCGTACACTTGTACGGCACAGTCTCAGCGTCAATGCAGCAGTCTGACATTCTTTTGCGATTGGATGAAAGCGACGGTAACAGAACTGACTCATAACGATAAAAATTACGATAGCGTAGATTTAAACGTTACTTACATTTAACGGTAAAATGTGCCAGATATATCGTTAAATATAATAACGTTATATATTAGTTAACGATATCTGCATCAAAAGGCTGTAACGATACCATATTTTTAACGGTATTTCAAGCCCTGGGTGAAGGTGTTATACATATATGTGGGTAATCATAAGTAAGCGCGCACGGTTGTCTCGAACAGTTACTCAGTTGAATATACGCTCGTACGAACGCACGTCTTTTATTTATCAATTATTTAGCGTTCATCAATATGATAATACACCATACGTGCTTATTTACAGGACGACTGGCAATTGGCGATGTAATGTAGGTTCATATAAATATTCACCGGTATTTTTAGAAGCTGCCCGCTAATACATAATATAATACATAAAAAAACGTCCGCCCCGCCTTGAAATTGGAATTATAACATTGACTGATGACGCCAAACTTGCATCTACAAATACTAGTAATAAGATGTATGACAATTTTATTATTGCTTTTTGAATGCAGAATATACGCTAAGTATAAATAGAACACTTAAAGATACTGTTTGATACGCTTCTTTATTGCCGTATAGGGCCAATCTCTCATCAAATGATTAGACATTACAAAACTTGTTTTATTATTGTGAAATCAGAATAAACCTATAATTATGAAAATTAGTATACCTTAACACTTACAAACATCGATTTGTAAAGCACTTATGAGATGTAATTACTCTACTACAAAAAATATTATTTGTTAGTTACTGCATGGCATAAATAAATATGAGCCAAAGAAATAGACTGTGGACACGTTATTATGTAATTATGCACAAGAAAACACTTAGCTCAGAAGACCTTTTAATGTTCGAATTGAAACACGTGTTTTTTTAAAGCATATGCACTAACATGACATAACATGACGCCGATATTCCTTGAAGGGTAAGGCAGAGATGTACCTATAATATACACCAACATTTTACCAAGTCCCAAGTAATAGGCGGCGAGCCTATTGGCATCAACCGGGCCACTAATCCAGACTCCGTGCTGCTACTAAGCTATTCCAGATAGTAATATGTACTCAATTACCCCGTGAATTAAAGATCTCATGCTTAGAAGTAGCAGTTGCAACCATGTCGTTCAACAAGGCAATCCACGGCAATTTCATGAAAATTGTAAAGGTATTGAAGTGAAAACTTCTTTATGAGCGTAGAGCATTTTTGAAATGGGAAAAACCATTGAACCTGCGATACTGTTACCGTTACCGTGACTGAAACCTCTGTGTTATAAGTAAAGGGAATTGTCCGTTTGCGTAGCATATTTTGGCCAAATGATACACATTGAAAAAGAAACAAATAATGGACATTAGGATTGACATACAGATAAAGAAAGACATCGGTGGGACTTTTTACTAAGAATTTTAATTACGACTATTTAGAATGTAATAAAGAATTGAGCATCATAAAAAACGCTTTTGATATCTTTGTACTCAATTCAAATTGGTAATAGGAATATTTAAGTTACTAAATTAGTAAATTTTTAGTGTTTAATACATAGGTGGGAAAACATAGCCAGAAATGGACGTATCCCTTTAAATGTTTGGACTAGTTTGAGAATCCGTTCTCTAGAAATAATAATTACAAAAAGCGGCCATGACATTTACGAAAGAGAAACTAACTACAACTTCTGAAATAAAAGCTAATTTGATTAGAAAACTTAGGTGTTATCTTGAATCTTATTTGTAACAAATTGATAGCCACTCCGTAATTATAGGTGCGGTGCCCTAGAAATACACTGATCTTAATGATGATGACCTCAAAAACGGTCAGGCCACAGTTCATCTAAGACGTACTTTAAGAACCTACATAATTGGTTTTGGCACCAGATTGGTAATAAAAGGCGCCTTTACATTACGTAGACGATAAAAGTACGTGGTATAGGATGTATTCCAAGAATTGTAGTCTCCTTTTTTTGATTATGGATCAAATGATTGTCCAGCTGCTACTCAAAATATGAATTACGAAAAAAGGGTTGTTTTATTATTTTATGTATTTTGTCAAATAGTTATGTCTAGTATAGATATGTAAATGGTACATCACAAATTACCTGCATATATCTCCCTCTCTACCATTTACAGCAAAAAGTTCTCTCAGTTGTCTGTAAGAGATCACTTTTAGCTATAAGGCCACCAGTTGTAAAGCCTTATTATGTACCCTTAAAGTTAGGTATTATTTCTAAGTGTTTTCGGTGTAATATAAAGAGGATTCTATTCTCTTTTAAAAACCTAATAAATCTCTCAGAAGGATAAATATCCAACAATTTTATTTTAATGTTCAAGATTTTGCCTTTTTAGAAAGCCTAGCTGCATAGTACATTACTGAAAAAACTTATTTACTTATTGGTTACTAATACGTGGCTTCTTGCTATAAAACACAGTTAGATTCTTAAGTTATGAATCCTAATTCATTTACAAGTTAGTTGGATGACGTTATTGTTATTCGTTCTTCTGACTCAAGTTTGATGAATAATCCATATTTGATCAAGCATTTAGCATGTTTAATACCTTCCTGTGTTTCGGAAGTATTTGCCTGTTAGCTATAAAGCTGGCCACTTAACCGGTACTGGTTAATTATTACAAAGTAAGCACTCGACGAAATTACTCATTTGGTGATAAATACTGAACAGCTGGTTTGGTAAAGTAATTTGATAGGAATGGCGTGGTTAGGGTTGTCAGAATTCGGCTTTTACCGTTACAATCGAATCCGGCAAAATTAATAGAATATAAGGGAAATCGGTGCATATGCTGACTCCATGACTCCTGTACACGATTCTAAGCCGAACCATGAGTTCTATTCAGACAATATTCTTAAGCCCCAGCTTTGGATAGAATAGTTTTTTTTTTCTTTATTGTACCTACACCATAAAAACTTAGAGATGGCAATGGGCGGCCTTATCGCTAAGATCGATCTCTTACAGACAACCTTGGATGGACTTGATATTGAAGGAGAAAAGATGAGCAGGTAGTTAGTTACTATATATTTATATAAATATATACAATACATAACTACTAGATAATCATTTTGCAAATTCACGAACTGTTACCTATATTAAGACTGCTGTTGAAATATTTGTCCCCTTTCCCTCATGTTCGTCTTACTTCAAACGGTAGATATAAAATCATGATTTCTGACCAATCTAATGATGTTTTGAATAAAATACATGTCTTGTTTACTTTTAAGGAACAATTATAAAGTTAGATAGTAGTGATGATTTTTTTCATGGTTTACGGTATGAAGCAAAAGTAGTATCAGAAAAAAAATGGTAAAAATAAAAAAAAAACAACTAAGTAAATATTTTATCAAACTCATGTATAATTTTATCAGTATGTGCGAAAACCTTTCTTCCACCCTGTATATTGTATCTGTGTCGGGCTTTTGAATATTTACGCCTGTCAACCCTAGCGGAATACGTGTCAAGTTTGTAAGCACTTAGTTTGCACTCGTCGAACTCGTAACACGTGCTTTATACGTATGTAGGTACTGTACGTACGAGCGAGGTATACCTGATGATAATTACTATTCGTTTTCCTTGTTTTAAATTACGTTTAGTATCTTTTAACCTTGCAATTAGGATTTGTCTGCGCATGAAGCGTTTGTAAGCACACATGCTTAAGATAAATATTTTGTGATGATCTTGACTTATCTTCATGATAGCATCGTCCATGTTTAGTTAAATCGTTTGGCACATAGTTTACCTACCTAAACACATATTTTCCTATTTACATCCAAATACAGGTAAATATTTTCAATTGGCATATTTTTAGGATTCCGTACCGAAAGGGAAAAAACGGGACCTTATAACTAAGGTCCCACTGTCTGTCTCCAGACTGTAAGATATGAACCGTGATAGTTGGACAGTTGAAATTCACTAATGATGCCGCTATAACAGCAAATGATTCGAAACCCTTTGAGCGCGAGCCCGACTTGCAATTGGTTGGTTTTCTATTCTTAGGTGTTTCCTGACGGGTCCCTTCGGGGTATATAGGCGTGATGTTATATGAATTTTATACACATACATAATTATATTAGATGCCCAATACCGTCACTGAATCTCCAGGGAAATGGCTAGACAAATATAAAAGAGCCGACAGCAAAAACATTGTCATATTTTTGTCATAGTCAATTTGAATTAAGCCCTCGCGTGCTACAATGTATATAAATTAATTGTCCTGCTATCCAAGTAGACGATCTTATTAATTTCATAGTTTATTTAATTGGTATGTCAGAATTAATTGCTGTCCATATGGTGAACACGTTCCTGTAACCTTCAGTGTGGCTGACATTGAACTTACAGTTCTTTGTTGAGTGTTTGATAGCGATGATCAAGGTTAGATTGTATGTTGTGTCTCGTTTGCATGGAGTTTGGTAATACCGACGCCATTTTAAAATGAATTCATGAATGAAAATTTAGAAGGTGTTTTTGAGCTTAGTTTGGACAACAGTCTCCTATAGGTAATATGTCTATTTATTATGAAATTTACATGAACAGTACCTAGTATTATTATTACTTTTGCATACAGGGATTTTTTTTAACCAGCCACTTTTTCACAGGATGTTCTAACCATGATTTTGAATAACTTAACTTCCACCATGGTTCTAGGTATAGTGAAAGTTAATTATTCAAATTCATCAACTTGGACATATCGAAAGAAAATAGGTACCTGTTTCATACGTTTTGGTCAAGTAAGAAGGTAGGTACTAAACATTTGTATGCAACAGTTAATTTTTGACTGTATATTGTGGTGAGTAAAATATAATTTACCCTTTAGTCAAAACCGCAACTCGTCAATATGTACCTACATATAAAAATTCGCTATCCATTGGCACCCATTATAATAAATAATTTGACCTATAACAACTCCTGAGCAATCTATCCAAACAGTCACAAGGACTCTGTCAACGTTGCTAAAGACATTTCATCATACATTATAAATATGAACTTAGTTACAAGGTACAACACTTAGCACCTCGTATTTATAAACACATTGCATAACTTGTTGTAAAGTGACCAGAAAATCCTGGCCGGCAGCAAAATTCGGAATTTGAAAAATGTTTGGCGTTTGACATTTGTCTTAACAACTAGCACCACCATTAAGTCTCAAAATCTACTGGTTATCAAATATCAAACTATTTGTGGCAATATGATATTTACTTTGAACATTTATTTGTACTTTACCTCTAATCTTTCATTTTTATGTTTGATTCGTTCTGATGAAACGTGATGTTTGCATTTTGTGTGGTATTTACATAGGTACGTGCAGGTTTAAGTGCAATATTGTCGTCTGTATTGCCATTTAGTAGCAATGAAAAGATTAGGATTTATGCTTGGTAGGGTGACACTGTTATTTTTTTCGTTTTACCCGTGAAATTAACGTAGCTGATTATTTATTCCCCATCTAGGAATTCTAGTTGTTAGACTATGTTTCGCCAATGTTTTAGCTTTAACAGCTAGTACTGAGTGAACTAAAAGTCATGACTGTGTTAGCCCTGAATTTCCGTCTAAAATGCATTTAAGATAGGGGTGACTTTAGATAGCAATGTTTAATTGGGAGTTATCAAAGTAGTCCCGTTTTCAATAGCCATTTATTTAACGACATTAACTTTTCTTTCCCCGAAACTTCTAATACATTTTTATTAAAGGATCGTTACTTAGTTATCATTTAATGTGTCGTCGCTATGTTATTTTATTCCTTTTTTTTACTTTACAATTGTAAAAAAACATGAGTTTTAAATGAAATATTTATCAATCTAACCTCGTTTTACGGTACCATGTTTTTATAAATTCTCAGTTGACAAAAAAAGTTCGGTGTGCAAAAATTACTGGACGGCAGCAGTTGGTCACTGGCAATGAAAAGCCAAAGCCCCTGTAGTTCTATACAGTTACAATAAACTTAGGCTCGCAAGATTTTTGCTCAAGACTTTATTACGCGAAGAAGTCATAACTAAAGCTTAGCAGAAACACATCTGTTTTTTATGCTTCAAAACATAAACATGCATGTAATTTAATACCTACATAAATCAAGAGTAACTCGAATCAAAACCCTAACAACGCCTGAACGATCATTTTATTAGCATGATTATGCGATCAACGACAAAAGAGTGAATCATTCGGTGCGCTTGCACCGAGTTCGCACCGAGGTATCACATCATCACTATTGGTCCGCTTTATTCAGCGTGAACAAGTTCATAGTTTTTATTAATTTATTTTTTATGTCTAAGTAGTCAGAATTTATTTTATATTGGGAAGAAAAATTTGTTTAAATTGATCTAAACAACTATGAAAATTAAATTTTAACTCAATGACTTATGGAATGTTTTAGAATAAAGATACCTAGTAGGTACACGATAACTGTCATTTTGCCAAGAACTTTTTCCATTTGAGTTAAAGATTACTATTCTTTATAAAATTTCTCGTTTCGATAAGATTATTTACATGATAATCGTCACTTACTTGTAATTTTACTGTCGTTAAGTCATAATTTGTGTTCTAAGTAAGTACCTACTTAGATAAAGTTTTTAATAGTTAGATATCATCTCGAAAAGTATTTTGGAATGTCGAACAGGACACCTAAAGTATTTACAGAGGCATTCGGTAAGTAGGTAGGGCGGAGTAAATTTTCTTAAGAGGGAAGCCGATAAAAAAAAACTAAGCACATTAGCGGTAGAGGTAAACTCTTCCGAACCTCCAAATCCGCCGATAGGAATCGAGTTGTATAGAACACGTCTAACTCACAAAATCAAAAATGATGTGATAATATGTGGTGAATCCTGGGTGATTCTATGCATATATGGTATTGAACACAGATGTCGTTAGTGCACATCCCTATAGGTAATTAATTCAAATTGAAACATTCAAATTTTATGTTATTACTCTAATGTCCTTAATTACATAACATATTGTGTTAGCCAATGAATTAATAGGTATATGTAAGTATAGAAGTATGGCAGTAGCAATAATAATATAAGCTTCAATGTACCAAACTTTATATTCGCTGTTCTGTAAAAGTTACTCCATTGCATACCTATACCACATCTGTGTTCTATGCCATCGATGTGGTCACTGCCAGTGGTACATGTATCAAATCCACCTTTATGTAGGAAACTACTTATCACAAATATTGGTGACCGAACACGTGCACATAAAATATACCTATACCTAACCTATTATTTACATAAAAAGGTAAGTGGGTGATAATATGAATATCATCACTACATAGTATAAAACAAAGTCGCCTTTTCTGTCCCTATATCCCTATGTGCGCTTAAATCTTTAAAACTCCGCAACGGATTTTGATGCGGTTTTTTCGAATAGATAGAGTGATTCAAGAGGAAGGTTTGTATGTATAATACATGAATCATATACTAAGGCAACATTGCTAATTTTAGAGGTTTCTAACGTGATCTCGTAAATTAACCTATTTTTTTGGGCTTATTTAGCAATTTAGCAAAATCGCTGCCTAAACCCTACGAGTTAGATCAAATTAATGTACTACAGTATTGTACACCATAAAAAGGTCTACAAAAAAGTCCGCGATGGTATATGTTTATATTTTAGGGATAACCCACATTAACCATTTTTATTGTTTACTTTTTACGTGAAAAAATGGCTTATTTACGAAGCTATTTTAAGCAATACGGCATTAATCCTTATCGAATTAAGTACCTTAAATACAGTGTGCAATTAATATAGATCAATATGGTTCCTTACAGCATGTAAATTAAACAAATGTTTTCGGAGATATTACAAATTTAAAATTTGACTGTTTTTCACATGGCCAACTGTATGTCGCTCTTTCAAGAGTAACCTCAAGAGAAAACATGTTTGTATTGTCTAATGACAAGAAAGCTGTGAACGTTGTGTATAAAGACATCCTGTAATATATTAATTGTTGTAAAAATAAAATAAATACCTAGGTAAAAATGTAAAAAGTAAATAAGGAAAAATGTGTAATGTAATAAAAATTGTATGAATTTAGATATTCCAAAGATAGCAGGAAATCTTCATAGTAAGTATAGGGAAAGAGGAATTGTTTTACTCCAAATTTAATGCGTGCAGGCCAAGGGCAGTAATGAATGAATCAAAAATACTGGATCGATTTTAATCATGTTTTCATTGAGTGACATAGGCCTATATATTTTATGCCCGTGCAAAGTCGGAGCGGGCCGCTATGTTTTTATATACAATGTACATAGTTTTTCTGTAGAGTATTTAATTTAGTATCAGCATTGCACCCGTGCGAAGCCGGGGCGGGTCGCTAGTTTATAATAAAACCTAAAAGTAGGTACCTACCTAGTTATTTTCAAAACAAAATCACCTGTTTGACTCAGTTTCCTTTTAAGTTAACTAATTTGAATATTTGGACGATTTAAGATACAACGAAGGCTTAATTTAGCAACAACGTTGCTGTGTTGATAAAATAAAGACACAAAGAAACACACAAACAGCTGTTTACGTCATCACTTGGAAATAGCGTTGACGTAAACCTCCGAAGAATTCAAAGTTGAGTTTAAACGTAAGCTTTCTTAGATTAAAACATCGACTTTACAGTTGCGTTTTGGAAAACTGTTTTAGTTATTACAGAAGTTCTTGTCCTTAAATAATTTAAATAATAAATAAATAAAATAAATAAATATTCCACAACTTTTCACACAACACCATTTAGTCCCAAGTTAAGCTTGAGAGCTTGTGTTATGGGTACTAAACAGCTGATAAACATACTTATATATTTCTAAATACATAACTAATATAGATAAAATATACATACATATTATAGACAATTTAAACACCTAATAATATCATCACGGCTGTAATCCTCGATGGATTAGTCAGAGGAATAGGTACCTGCCAGTAATACACCCACATTTTGCCAGATTTGCTCAAGTCCCATGTAAAAAGGGGTGGGTTATGGCCACCAACGGTGTACAGATCCAGACTCCAGGCTGCAACTGAGCAGTTATAGATGGGAAAATCACCCAACACTGCCTAACTCGGAAATCAAAGCTTAGGTCCTCATGTTTAGCAGTACCGCTTGCGACCGCTAGCTCAACAAGACCTGTAATTAATTCAGTTTTAATTGTATCGTACATAATTGTTACCTAACCTACTTACCTAAATATTTATCTAAAGTTGACAGCTATAGCTTAACATGGCCTTTAAACTTAGTGCCATCGCATCTAGGGTTGTGGACCCTATCCTTTTTTATGGCGGCGTGAAAGACCTCAATTGAATGTCCCGCCCTGTATAGAGCGAAGGGGTCTGTCAGGCTCTTATTGACTATATTTCACCAGTCTTACACTAGCCGCCAGAGGTCACGGGAACAGATCACGATATTTCCGCAAGTAATTTTTTTTTTCTGTAAGTCCATAACTCTCTCATGCTATTTCCCTACTGACAGATTAAGTCCTAAATGAAGAATACTAGATACTATGATAGGAGACTAAAGCTGGTGACGCATCTCAATTCTTCAAAATCAACGGATTTATACCTGATAATCTACATATATTTTCATCAATCGCCATTTAGATATGGACTTAACGATCGACGTTTGTTACCTGATATGATTTTCCTCAATAGAGTTGAGAGCTGAGACATGGACAATCCGGGCAAGGGAAAGACTGACAGTGGATGCATTCGAGATGTAGTGCTGGAGAGGCCAACGTACAAAAATGATTGTCCTGTTTTATTTATTTTTTTCGATCTTGGGTAGTAAATTATGAATGTGGGGCAAATAAAGACCTATTCTATTCTATTCGCTCTTACTGATTAAAAACCACCCCGTGTTTCGACTTCCACTTTCACTGAGGGTCGCAGAAACGTACGATTCTAAAATGTGTCTGCCCTTTGTTCATATCGGTTTGGAAAATCCTCATGGATGTCAATCGGACTGAAGAATTTCTTACTGACTAAAAACACCCTAGTGATACGTCTTACATCTGCGGTGGGGGTCGCGGGAACGAACGATTCTTCCGCAACGACCGGTATATTAACATGATATCAAGAGCCGATTGACCACAGTTTGCCATCAGCGTATTCAGACCTATTTCTGCCACATAATGCGACTGGGAGATTTGGCCAAAAGTCTGACCAAGTGAAAGAGGCCATGTCCTCAATTAGTTTCAGCAGGGGTGTTGGAAACTTTTGATCTGTATCGATGGAAGCAGATGGCCCGCTTAAAGATGTCCACGACCCATAACCTTATTCAAGTGTTGGGCTAGCAAATGCGAACAGATTTTTTCTGATCCAACTGCTGGGCGTGCCTGTTCGAATAGAAAACTGAACAAACTCCTCAGATTTATTACAATATGTCAGATAAGACTTTTACCTCATAGTTTATAACTGACCTTTTCTACGTTCTGTTGCGCTGAGTTGAAGTTTCCTGATCAAATTATTTAGGTAGTTTAAATGCACACTTTTGTTACTTGCTTGTTCTTTATAATGGTTTCTTTCAATCTGAATCATCAGATAAACTATTAAAAAACTGCGTTCACTTGTCGAGCATCATTCGCAGAGGTCACGGGTGCGCGGGCGTCCATTACTTCCTTGTTAGCCGGCGCCTTGCAAGCGCCCCTCCGAACACTGCTGTCACTCGATTAATACAGATAACTACATAAAATAATAGGCAGATGGAAACGTTCACTGTACAGCGCCAATATTTTATTCCTCGGTTTTATCTGTCTAGCTAATCCGGCCCAGCGTTGCTGTGGTTCAGAATTTTGCTCTGTCATGCGTTAGAAACTTATGGAAATGTTTTTTTTAATTTATTTAAGTATTTTTATTTTGGCATCAAACAGTCATATAAATACATACATACTTCTTCAGACAATTTGTTTCTTATAATAGACCTTTAGTGCCGTCCATAGAAATCTTATATCTATGGTGCCGACAATGTGATAAGGATAAGATTTTTTTATCAAAATGTATGACTTAGGTGATGAAGTCTGGAACTCTGGATCATTTGATTCTGTGGCAGTTTTCTTATTAAAGACATTTGAAATCTTCTCTGTTATTGGATTTTTTTCCATTAGATAGGTTTACATCTGTAAAGTGTATGTACATACAACCGTAACTGTATCTATTATACAAAAACTAAAAAAAAAAACAATAACTAAACCTAACAAAAAATAATTACAAATAGTTGTTACCTAGTAGGTATCTACTTACTTAAAGTTTTATTATAAATATGCATACAATTTACTTTTTGCAATTTTTGATTATACGAGTAAGTAGGTACGTGAAGGACGACCAACAAAAACTGAGATTTTTTGTCATATCCACTTTAGTCTAGTGAAGCAGCAAAAAGATCAACTTGTCTAAACTTAAGTTGATTATCAACATTCTAAACGTTATGCCCAGACTAATAGGTAGGGCATTGCTAGCCTAAAATGCTGAAAACATAGACAACATTGACGTCACTCGATGTAATCACGATCTATATAATCGGTAAATTAACGGTCGGCGCAATTTAAACTTCAACCATAAAACTCATATCAGTGTTCATTCGTATATTGGACCCAATTGTTGATCCAAGGACGCCTCATGAATATTCATAAAACACTACAAACTTCACACTATTAGTAGGTACCTACTAACAATCACGACAACAATCTATATCTATCTATATCTATATCTATACTTATAATAAATCTGTAGAAGTAAAATTTCTGTACATTGAAAATATCAAAAAAATAAATAGCAGGGGGTGTTACTAGACCGACACCGAACCCAAAAATATGATTAAAAAAAATTTTGTCTGTCTGTCTGTCTGTCTGTCTGTCTGTCTGTCTGTATGTTCAGGTATCACACAAAAACTACCGGTTCGATTACGATGACACTTGGTATACTTATTCTTTAATATCCTGGGCACCACACTGGGTACTTTTTATCCCGGAAAAGTATATACAATAAAAAACAAACTTAATTTTGCGGTTCGATCTCTTGACCCGACTACTGTAACAACCGCAAATAAAAAGTTTGTCGTAGGTTACGTCACCCGCAGTGGGGTTCACCAAGGGGCGCTGCACACGGCTAAGATAGTATAATATTTTATCTTAAGATACAATATCGCTCGCCATACAATTCAATGGACTATCACACACTACGAAGATAATTATGTACATTGAATATATATTCAAAATTAATATTGGAGGATGATTGGTGATCGATACTGATGCCAAAAATGCAATCACTAAATGTTTTGTCTGTCTGTCTGTCTGTCTGTATGTGCACGCATAATTCAAAAACTATTATAGGGATTTTAACCAAACTTGGTATTGTTGTAATCAATACGCCTGGGCAGGTTGATCTTAGTCTCAGTTGTTTTACACATGATCAGTTGTACGGCGCTCTTTCCCGGGTCAGTAGTTCCAGAAATCTTAAAGGAGTCTACACACCAAACCCGCCGACCCGCCGACACAGCCCGGCGGCTTGGTGTCGGCGACTTTGCTTGGACTTTACTTGACGGGTTTGGGTCGCCGACACCAAGCCGCCGGGCTGTGTCGGCGGGTCGGCGGGTTTGGTGTGTAGACTCCTTTATGCATACATACCGGAAGGAACAACTTTGAAAGTAGTCTATCCGGAAGTATTATGGTAAAATTATTACGTTTATATATCAACGCTCAGCCCAAACCGCTGGTATTAGAGACATGTTACTTAAAGGGGTGTTCTTAGTGATGTATAAAGTATCCACTAAAAAACGATTTTTGAAACTTCAACCCTTAATGGGGAAACATAGGGGACGGAAGTTCGACATCCACGCGGGCGAAGCCGCGGGCAAAAGCTAGTGTAATAATAATTATAGTTATTGATTTGAATACTAACTATGTCAACTAAGTAGTACTTTATTTTTATGTAAGTGTACTGCTTGCTTACTACGTCGTAAACGGAGCATAGTCTAGTATAAAAGATGGTGATTTTTTCCGTTAAATCGTCGTTCTCCGTTTAAATATTTCTTGTAATTGGGAATTGGGGACTAACCAAATTAGAACATAGATAATAATATTATGACCGACCGATTTAAATGCTCAAGCATTTAGTGGTGGGTCTGCATAATAATATAATGTCATAATTATTATATCTCTTCTACTTACTTTTTATTTGTAATTTTTGTGGATATGATATCCATTCGGATTTGTTGTCTCAAATCCACAGTTGTACAGACGCCAGCACATCAACCTACCCCAAACTATCAAAATTTCCCAATTGAACATGAACCTTATAGTGTTAAAATAAAGTTGGAAACCGATCAAAGAAATTTGATACATTGGGGAAGGTTGATGTGCTGGCATCGGTACATTATCGGACAATTACCTACGTTGATACCACGGGTCCATGGTTGATACCAATTATAGGATTCAATTAAAAAAATATTTAATATAGCATCTCTAGTAATAAGGTACGTGAGAACGTTACAATTTTGTGCCATTTAATTTCAGAAAAATATGGTTTGTTGGAAAATTGTACGTAGGTACCTATACCTGTTGTAAAAGTCAGTTATATTTTTAAGAATATAATGTGGTTTCTTCCGGTTCTTATCTGTACATATAATTAGTACCAATACCAATTGGTACCATGCACCTAGCTTCCGACGCGGACGTATTAAAAAGCTCAAATGTACCCTACGTTTGGGTAAAAAATAAAATTGAAATCAATATTTTTGTAAGTATGTAAATAGAACTCTGCGGAAAGGACTGAAGTTATATTTTCGAGTGGCTTCAAAAGGAAGCATTCAAATGTAGGTGATCGTTACATTAGTTTACATAATGTAATTAAATGTTCCATCGCGTTGTTGCACAGCTTGTTAAATAACGCCTGTTGACAGATTTAGTGCACGCGAACCGAAGTTGGACAAAGTTCAATGTCCACTAAAGAAATTGATGGACCCATGGCACACTATCGAAGTGCTCAATAGGAGCAATAAACATACAATATAGGAGTCTGACTGTCGATGTAATGGACTTTATACTGAAAGGTTATGTAAGCAGATATCGAACTTAACAAAACTTTCACTCGCTGATAACACAGACATTCAGAGAGTAATTAAATTGACAACTTTACCACTGAATAACGAATCAGAAACGAGATAATTGTTGCGTAATCGAATCGAGTCAAATGCTACACAGGATACTCAGACAACGAGACGGATATACATATAAGGTACCTACGTATAATATTATCTATAGGTATTATGTTTAAGCGACAAACACTTTTACACATCGCTAATCTCCTTCCTACATCACCTCCACACATGACCTTTAGTTGACTAGATACAGAATTATCATTAATTCAACAAACAGCAAGTCATATTTTTAAATAATATCTGTCGATACGCTTTCTCGATCGTTGCGCAATCATTATATAATTTTGTAGTTTGGCAACACCACCGCCAATCAGCTGTGGGGAATGAAGTATGAAAATAGTCCATTTAGACTTGAACGGAATACAATAGGCACGCACAACACTAACTGTGATTTATAGACTGTGGCAAGAATGGAATGATATTATGATCTGAAGGTGACTTTGGAATTAAAAGACACCTGGAGTAAGGTCATGGCTCCATTATTCATGGTGTTTCCAACGAAACAAAAACACAAAGACGAATATGATTGGTATCGAGTATCGCGTTGCATTAATAAGTAAGCGACCATTTATTAATTGGATCTAGAAGTTATAGCCTAGTGGTGTTATCGTCGGATTTCCAAGTATCAAGTTCGAAACTAAGGCACGCACCTTTGTCTTTTCGGATTCAAGTGTTAATTGTATTATTTTCAATTGCTTCAAAAACGGCGAAGGAAGACATCATGAAGAAACCGGCATGCTTGAGAGATATTCGGCGATGGCATGTGAAGCCTAGTTAGAGGCCCATGTGAGCCGTAAAAAAACTGACACAAAGCAGTCATTACCCACACGAAGAGACGAAGAAGAACTGGATCTAAAGATGAAACAATTTGGGTTTTAGGGCACACTAAGTTACGTGCCTGATAAGCTACGTTGTCTTTACTTATACACGGTGATTTTTTACGTCCGACACGAAAAAAAAACGGCTGTTACCTAAAAAATTCGATACCTACTCAACCAAAATGTATAAAAAAGCCTATTTTTTTCTTGATTTCCGAGTTGGTCGCATAATAAAAGTTGTTCATATTCATGGGTAGAACCCACCCACCCTGTGAAAATTTGTCAGACGATTAAAAAATCACCGTGAATACAGCCGGTCGACTCCGAAAAAGTCACGCAGTGAAAACCTGAGCGCAGGGAACTGTCAATGCCTTGCACTATTAAGGAATGACAGCTCAATTTTGACCGGAATCGCACAGCTGATTGTTTGTGAGTTTGAAGGGGGTAATCTATGGATCTGCTGAACTAATTTTGAAAATTATATTAACAATAAAAAGCCACATTATTTAATTGTGTCATAGGCTATATTTTATTTTCAAAACTAACAGGGGACTGAGTAAAAGTACGAAATGCACGCGGACCAAACTAAGTGGCACTAAGTGCTAACTTATATAAGTGTATGTAACGTATGTAGGCGGAAGAAATAGTAACGTTTGATATTGATTAATTACGAGCACTTCCTCTTTACCACATGGGTCGAAAGGTCTGTTATTACCAAGTCCAAGAAATAATGACATGTGTTTATGTGTTAACTTTATTAGCTGCGTAAGATATGTACATACACTTTTACGAATTGTGTACGGAGGCCATCACGTCCAGCTACCCCAATGTATCAAATTTCTTCGAAAATTTTCAACTTTAAAACAAACAGAATAAGGTTGATGTTCAATTGGGGAAATTTGACAGTTTCGGGTGTGTGTATGGACTGGTGTCTGTACCTACATATAAACTTCGAAGGTAGATACAGACTCCAGACCACCAAGCTACACCATACTATATTTTTTTCCCATTAGAATATAAACCTTATTTTATTTGCAATAAAGTCAAAAAACTATCACAGAAATTTGGCACATTGGGGTATCTTAATGTGCTGGCCTGTGTACATGTGAAAATAAAGTTCTTTTTAAATGCGATTTCAATGGCGAAGAGACCTGGGTGCCTAGACCAAGTCACAGTCTAATTAAATTTACGATAACGAAGTTCTATAAATCCGAAATTTAAGGAATTCAGCATTTCGAAAGTTTACGCCAATTTAATGTATTTTGGATTTCATTTATGGAATTTCTCTAGGCCCCATAAAACATTCAAGAATTTTTCCTGCAAGAGACTATCTCAACCACCTATTTAGTTCTGACATGATCTGACCAAGATAGTTTCCCCTGAGTTTCTTTGAGTGTTTATTCTGAGAGTAGTCATAATATACATAATAGAAACGTACCTATATATCATCAATTCATCACATAGCATTATGATTGGTTCCCTAAAGAAACAACAAAATGTACTACATGATTTACAATGTATCATAAAAGTGTTGAAAATGAAAGAAAATGAAGTTATAACTCTGTCGAAGCAACACAACGTTTTCAATTCTGACCGTGAACTATAAAAAGTTATAGCGAAAATTCAACGAAGTGCCAAGAATCTGTTATTTTGGTACAGAAACGTAATTAATCGTTTACGCTATAAAACTTTACGGTGGTCATTTCGGAGATGTGTTTAGGAGCCCCTAAATTATTACATTTGACACGGTTCAAGGCCATGATTTTGGTCGAAGTATATTTTTGTATTTCTAAGTGCAATGCCAGCATGCGCAGAAAGTTTCTTGTCTATTATTTTCCATAAGAAAAGGTTTGGAAAAGGCTAAACTAGAATCATTGGCATACTTTTTTAACTAGTTTTAAGTTCAATAGTGCCTTAAAATGGTCGTATTGAAACGGATAATTCAGCTTAGCGTGTCTGTAAACTATAGACTGATTTCAAATGGACTCATCTATATTAATTCATTGGACTAAAAACAGCATATTCCGCACTCACTTCACTTATCAATCAATGAGGAATTTACTTCACTTGGATTATTTATATTTAGGCCTTACGTATAGCCAACTTTTGTTAGGTGGCTCATGGAACCAACCATCCAATCATTTCATGTATTACTTATTATTTTACTTAGGTACTTAGACCATTGAGCAAAATATTGAGCATGTTGAAAAAATGTATTCCGCGAAGCGCAACCTTTTCTAAGCGCAACTATCTTATTCCACGAAGCGCCACCATCAGTTGCGCTCACAAAATCAAATTATTATAAGTATTTTTATTCCGCGAAGCGCAACCAGGATTAAAATTAGAGAGTAAGGGGTATGATGAATTAATCAAATATATCGATACTTAGACAGTTTTATATCGACTGTCATTGTTTTTTTTACCAGGCAAACATAAATTGACTGGAGTTATGTGTTCTAGCAACTTTTGAGCAATTATATGTTATAGAGACATTCATTAAATTGAATTATGGCTTTTGTTTTGATAGTACCAGGGTATCAGAAATGAACAGAAAGTGGTCGCCTATAATAATCAATCAGAGGAAAAAAAAATCCAAAAAAAAAATTGTGGATCCATAAGTGCCACGTTGGTTTAGTGGTTGTGAGGATATGGTTTCCGTATTGGGCATAATTATGTAATTAGGTGCTATCTGGTATTTCTCAGTATCAAATCATTAAATCATATTTATTTCTGTAAACAGGTTCATACAAACACTTTTACATGTAATTTTTTAACTAGAAGGTAAGGTCGGTGTTTCACCATGTGACTATTATACTCTGAGAAGATACACCGAAAGAAACTCAGAGGTCACAGTCTCTTTTAAAGTCCAGACAATATCTTGGTCAGATCATGTAAAAACCAAGCATATTAGCACAGTCTAAAAATTTATACTGTGATAATAGTGTCTGAAATTATCTTTTGAGGAAAGAACCACACAGATATGCTGAGACCAGATCAGTAAGTGCAAGAATTTGTCAGAAAACGTGAGCTCAACTCGGAACTGGAGGAGCTCTACGTTCTGACGAACAATACCAAAGAAAGAACATTTGATCGCAGTGCCTAGCAGCCCGGAGTCTAGATTAGTAGCCGATGGCAATGGCAATCTATCTCATCCTTCGGCGAACATACAGTCGTAATGTTTATATTTACTTATACAACAAAATATAGGCAGACCTATTATTCCGGTATTTTTTCAATTATATTTCTACATCATTTTTATATCTTCTATGTTTCGAATTCCATTGAAGCATTGCGTAGTAAACTATAGAACTATAAATAAACAAGTGATATCAATAATATTTGCAGGTGGACTGTGGTTCGGAAGCGGAAGGAGCGTTGACCGGCCCTTGATGACGGTCACAGAGCCTGGCCTTATTCTCGAACATACTATACACACTTTCATGGCACTCCCAGTTAAGAGTGGGCTTAAATTAAAATCACATGTTATACCTACATGATCACTACATTTTTTTTGGAACAGACTAATAATAGTCGTATGTCTATACTAATATTATAAAGAAGAAAGATTTGATTGTTTGTTTCCATTGAATAGGCTCCGAAACTACTGGACCGATTTGAAAAATTCTTTCACCGTTGGCAAGCTACACTATCCCCGGGTGACAAAGGCTACTTTTTATTATGTCTGTATTCCCACGGGAACAGGAACTACGCGGGTGAAACCGCGTGATGTCTGTCTAATAAAATTCTGACAAGTATTTAATAAAACTTAACAAACACGAAGTGAGATGTAATTTAAAAAAAAGTCTACATAGAATGGACTAGAATACTCTTTATTGTAAGTACAGCATAAAAACTTGCAAATAATAACTTTAAGAGCCACATAGGGAACTAAAATGGGTGGCCTTGTATTCATCTACGGACAACTATTTCATGGACCTAAAATTTAAGAGAAGGAGAAAAGATCCAAATAGTAGGTAGTTTGTAATGTATGGTTACCTAATTAGCAGACGACCTTAATTCGCACGCTTTTTACAATTTGGTAAAACATCGAAACTACTAAAATGTTTATTTTTTTATCAAGTTCAATATTCTGGAATAAATTACCCATCAACATTATGGTTAAATTCGTTGCGTAAGTTTAGGATTACAACGTGATTTCATAGACATACACAAATAATTTAATCTTTTTCCATACCTATTCAATATTTATAATGTAGGTACCCGATACGTGTACGTTATACTAAATGTTTAATAAGATAAATTTTGATAATTAATTAATTACATGCATACATGACGAAACTCATGTAGGCATTTATGAATTGAAATTTCTTTTAATTACGGTAAACTACGAGATACAAGCAGTTAATATGTTCTTATTCCAAGAAAGAAGTCATTTTCTGGCTCATGTATAAAATGGAACTAAAATATTTTTTTTTGTTTCTCTATTAGACTAGTTTATTTCAAAGGTGTCGTTAAGGGTCTCGAATTCGAACACATGGCAAGCAACTCTGACATTTCAGTCTCAAGTGCGTATTGTATAAATATGACTTACTTACTGCAAAAACGGTGACGAAAAACATCGTGAGGAAAGCATGCCTGCAAATATGTAATGTCTCGGCGGCTTGCGAAGCCAATTCAGATGCTCATGGACGGCATAACAACAGCTCTGACCCCATATTAGTCATTAAACACACGAAAAAAGAAGACCATTGGGATCAATGATCCCATAACTCTAGGGTTATATTCTCTAGGTAAAAATAATACTAAAACTCCTATAATAGATGGTCCAAAAATGCATAGTTTCGGAGATATCATCAATCATAATTAAACTAGCAGTTGTTTAGTACCCGTAACACAAGCTCTGCTTAGCTTGGGACTAGATGGCGTTGTGTAAATCGTCGTGGAATATTATTATTAAGTAGGTATTATTAATATTATTTTTGTTACCTAATTAGTTCAAAAATTGTCACCAGTACGACGAATCTTCTTTCTAACCTCACTTTTCTTTCACGTAAGGGTGTTTTACTTTAATCATCGTTACTTTGTCGAATTATTTTGTATGATATTAGAAAAAAAAAAGGATGATTGAAACATAATTCATATGCCATGCCAGTTGATTCTTTGATATGGTCTCAATCATACCCTAGAGTTATGGGAGATAAAAAAAAACACGTTGTATAGTAAAAAGGTGTGTATATATAGGTTACCTAAACAACATTCGATTTTCAAAAACGGCACACTAACGCACCCAAGCGTCCGTTGACGGCGCGACGCAACACTGAGATGTCGATGTTTCAGTCGACAATAAGCCTAGAATATCGAGCATTATTTATTCTAAAATAAGCAGGATTTTTATACCATCTGTCGCTTTGTGGATTTTTCCGTCGAAATACCCTTTTTTATGGTCTTCCTGCTAAGCGTGCTGATAGTCAGTCCATCTTGTGAGAGGCCTACCATTGCTGCCTCTTCCTGATTTAATACGTACTCTTAATGCGGCCTTATTTGGATTACCAACATGAGATAAACGATAGGTACCTCAGTTTTATTAAACCTACGTTTTATCAGTTTTTATAGCAGATGCTATAAACTTTATTGGACAGATTTTTGTCTTCCTTATTCAAATAATTCGCTATAATATGTTGTGGATTCTTGTGGTATCTTCCTCATAATTACGTTTATATGTCTCTTTGACGTGAGGGTAATCCCGTAACGGGAAAATGTTGGCTTAAAGTACCTACCTTAAGTATGACTGTCTCCTGTTTCTGACGTTGCCTTATGTTTGAATCATCATCTGCCTAGCCTTTTCCCAACTTTATTGGGTCATCTTCCACTCTAACTGGATGCAGCTGAATACCAGTATTGTACATGGAGCGATTATCTATCTGACCACTACAAACCAGTTACTGGTTGTCAGACTTCCAGGGCCCTGGCTACCCGTAACGACCTTCAAAGATAAACAAATAACATTCGGGACCAAGGACGGGTCTCGATATATTATGAGGTTAATTACGTCAATACCTATAGATAATAGGTTTACCTATGAAATTGCCGTTCTGCAGTACCTACTGGCCATTTCAAATCAATATACTTAATTTTTGTTTGGCTAAGAATTCTAATTTCAAATTAATTTTATTTTAAAAACATGGTTTTTTTTTCCAAAAGTAGTCATTTGTTTATTGATTAGTGTTACATTTTCATCGCATTTCAATCTTTTTCTTCATCATGGATACGTTAAAAATTCGAGTAATTATGGAATATGAGTAGACCTAATATATTCGTTCTACTTGGAATAATCATTTCTGAGTCTAAATAAAATTATTTATTCATTTCAAAATCTCAAAGTTTTTTTAAGCTCCACTTACCGTTGATCTTTAGACAACGGCACCGTTCTTTTTAATTTGAATTAAAACACCGTTATTGACATTTATATTATGTACATTTTTTGTTGCTGTTAGTTTGTTGTGTTCATTTTGCTTTAAACGAAGAGATACAGGATAACAAAGATATAGTAGGTAATATTCAAAATTAACAATAACAATAATATTTAAAAATTTGGAATAATTTTTTGCTTCTAATGTCTACAACACATTAGATATAAATTTTACATAATACTTACCTATATTTTTTCGTACCTACCTAGCAAAATATAGTAGGTACTTATGGCGTAGAATAAAAAAATCAAACACAAACCGTGGATAATAGTAAGCCGCTAGCTTCTAAACTCCGAAATTGTCAGAACTAGGTAAAGAAAACACAATTTATAAACAAACGTGGCTATTTTTATCTGCAGTTAAACTAGGTTCTACTACTTACTACTACCTACATTACCTACTTCAAAGACCTCGATCGTTTCCGCTTATGATCAATACTGTCTTTAATTATCGTTGTTTTATTAACAACGTAAGTAAGTTATTATTGAACATGTAGGTAAACAACATTAATTATTGCATTGAAAAGCAAACACTCTGAATGAGCATCCACATGAACATGATACATCAAGGTTGTTCGAAATCCAAATTTGAAAAATAAACATGGCAGGTACGACGAAGTTCCAGTCACCGTTCTTTTGGGACACAGAAAAAAAAATACAATGCGCCCAAATACCCAATGTGGCTTATTGTCTCGACATGAAGTGTCGTTCCGTCGGGTGTTGCATCGCATTCCACGCTAACCGAGCAAAGAAACAAATACCCGATATCTACAACGTGATACAATACAACTGAGTCATCTTTCGTCATTCGACGAGCCGAGTTGTAGTGGAATTCTCATGGCCACAGTTCGCGTGCACCGGCGTTCGAGCGCGGTCAAACTTATCGTCGCTCGCTCTATTATCGTCGCTATTTTCGGTCGAGAGCCGTTCGATTGATAAGCGCCAAACTACCCTTGTGCTTCGGTCGCGGCGCACGTTTGCCAGCGCGAGAAACTCTAGTTTCAATTCTACGTTCACAATTTGAATAAAATTCGTATATTTGCGCTCTGTGGACTCGTGAATTTGAATTTCTATATTACCCTTGCAAATAGACGTGTGACGGATGAGTGAGTTTTCGTTTCCGAAGTTGTTGTGGGAGCACGAGCCGTGCGGCGCGGGCGCAATGGAGAGCTGCTACAAGCTCTACACATGGATCAACCACACGGTGCTCATGTTGCTCTTCCAGATATTCTGGAAAGTCAGCCAGATCTCCGACTACTTCATGGGAAAGTAAGTACAACATCTACTTACCTTATCTTGTTTTTACTGAACATTCTATTATATTGGTGATGGGAATTCTGAAATTACTTTTAATAAAGTGTTATGCCAGTTAGGAATGTGTATTTGAATAGTCTTTGCCTTAGGTAACTGAAATATTTTACTTAGTAGAAGGCAATAAAGGTATGATAATTATCTAGTTTAAACCAAGTTCATTTGTACTGAACGCTGTAGGTACCTACATGAGTGTTTACTCTGAAAGGCTACAGAAAATGCTGATACCATTCCTTCTACTTAATAGCAAAGATAGTTTATCTGATTAACAAATCCAAGATAAAAAAGATTTAACAGCATAACCACTCTAAACTGCTTTATTTACAATTTGCAACAATGTAGTAGGTACAGACGCCAGCACAGCAAACTACCCCAAACTGTCAAATTTTCCCAATTGAACATGAACCTTATTGTGATTAAAGTAAAGTTGAAACCTATCAAAGAAATTAGACACATTGAGGTAGGTTAATGTCCTGGCTTCTTTACATATTTTAAATACTTACCTACTTAGACAATTATTTAAAATCATGATGCCCTCTGTAATTCAAAGCTTTCCAGATATAATTATCTTTACTTCCAATCAGGCAATTCCTTAAAATTATCAACCGTTACTGTAAGTACCTTATTGAAATTTTAAAATGGTAACAATAATAAAAAATGCTGTGTGGGAAGAGCTGCAACAGAATTAAAAACATCTTGCTGTGGCTAATATGAATACAGGAGATATATAAACAAAAGAACAATATGAATCTGAGCGAGTTAAAATATAATCCATCGAAGAGATTCTTTGTGAGGAGTTTTGATACTTAAATGAAATGACATCATCCGTTTCAAACAGAATTCAGAACCCTTCTCTTAATGGAATTCGTAAGGAAACAAAAAATAAATCGTGTTTACTAAAATACAAAGCAAAGCGTTGTCACAAAACACGAGAATGGCAACTGATTCCTGTGGGATTCTATAAACACTTCTTTTTTTCTTTTATTTTCTTGGCAACCTATATTTTCAATCACCACCTGAGCTCATATCTTTAAAAACTTCTCTTGGGTAACACTTAAAAATACCCGACTCGAAGATGAGAGAAAATTTTGAAAAAAGAATGTTCGATCTGTCAAAGAGAAAAAAATCATTTTACAAATGTTGACTTTCGTGAAAAGTTTAATAGTGTATGATGGCTAGTGTTGATTGGCAGGCGATATACGCCACGATGCCAAAAGGGAAGAACTTGTTCTGTAACACCGTGAAACCGTTAATCTATCTTATTGTGTTCGACTAAACCGATAAGAAATCATAATATTGGGTTCAGTGTTACGCAAACTGTAATTTGTCCCTGTGTTCGATACCTACTACATTAATACTCGTAGCAACCTATTCGCTATGTCGAATGTATTGTTATTTCAATATTCATGGTGTAGGATACTTATTTCTGAATTTTCTGTACTTGCAAGTATTTCCCTGAATCATAGTTTGAAATCTGAAAAAATCCTTTCCAAAATCATGGCAAGGCCCTTAAATTTTTAAATTTCTTGGCACTCCCTGCGAGTGAAGATTAATGTAGATAGAGAAATATCAAATTCATGTAGGCAGCACACGCCCCTTAGTTTTGTTAAACCAGACAATATTTTGCAACTTGCCAATACGTATTTCAAGATTACCATAATTGCTTGATTCATAACTTGTTCAAATACAAATGTATCGAAGGGGAAAATTTTAAAACAACGTCATGAAATCATGACACAATAAAATGCAACACGTAGGTAAAAAAAATGTGAAGTATTTCAAAAAACAATCATAGCATTGCCTATACAATCTTGTGTGTTTTCTTTAATTGAAACAATTCTACATCCATTGATAGTTAACAGATGTTATCTTAATTACGTGTCTAGAATTAGTTGTGTCTTCCGGGTGTTTGCTGCGCATTTCTTTTTGAATTCTGATTCTTTTATTCACAATACACCTTTCCTCATTCTTACCTACCTACTTCTTTTCTCACATGTGACACAAATATTTCATTCAGTGTTTATTTTGTCCTGGCTATTTTAATATGGTCTGCTATATTATAATCCTTGTTTTTATTTTTTCGGGCTATGCCTCTGTTACTAAAGTATTCTTCATCAAACTTAACACTTTGATGCCATGGCCTTCGTAGAAGATAATAAAGAATACAGGATTATCAAAGTTAAATAGCAACCAAAAACCACTAAGTTTTAAACTTTTATGTATGGTCCAGAGGTACCTAGTTAGTTAACTATAGGTACTCTAGTTGAGTTGTTGTATGTGAGTTGACAAAACCATAGATTTCCCGATAATTTAGTTTTTATTGTAAAAGTTAGCTATCATGTCAATCTATCTCAATATCGAAACAAAATGAGTTTTTTTTTTATATGTGTACGTTATTCCTATTGTCAGTATATTTTCTAACATTTTTAAGGTTGCTCTTTGTGAGTCTCAGTCTCAAGCCAGTTTGACTCAACTGGCAGTGTCTGAGTGGGAGTACAAGTTCCACTTCTAGGTTCTATCTATTACCATACAATTATAATTTACATGTTCGTATATCATACCTCTAATCCACAGACACAGGACACACTAGTTTAGTATGATATAAGAATTAGCATAACCTGAATCAAAACTTATTTGTTACCTACCTATTTTCTACAGCTAATAAAAAACAAAACATTTTTAAACATTATGTCATTTGTGAAGTAGTATTTGTGAATAATGTATGCAACGTCATTGAGAGTACCTACTTCGAAACAAAAGACAGCTGCTTTATTATTCTAAGAATACATTAATTAAAAGAATATTGTTGGTGCGATATTAGCTGTTGTTGATGTAACGAATAATATTAATTCCATTAGTTCTTATCGAAACACTATGTTCTTTCAAACTAAACAGATTACAGTTGGCTATACTTTTCATTTCTAATGTATGACCGTGACCGAAATTATTCATTTAATACGATAAGGAAACGGGGTATTAATTAGTAAGAAGTTAAAGTACTTACAGTATTGGAAACGAGTAAAAAATACGGAATCAAAGGCAAAAAAAAAACGTTTAAAATGTTTATGGAAAACTTTTAGTGGGTCGGTATTGTTTATAAATCAGTGCATACCTTCTACGCAGTCTAGCATTCGAAGTGCTCTTTATGCTTCCATTCACTTCATTACAAAATGAATACCTAGGCATGATCTGTCTTATTTCAAGAATAAATGCCAGCGGCTAATACTAGATTTTGTCGTAGAATAAGTACCAAATCCATTGCGTACCTAATCGAAGTCTCACTAAGTACCTATATATTATTTCCCACAGTAGGAAATTATAAATACAAAAAAGTCTAACGCATTCGCTTTTTAAATACTTACTGTCATTGACACTACGGGACATTGCCAAATTGGAAGAGGGCAAAGACATTCAATACCTATAGACCGGACATCACAAACAAAATTTTCGTCCGAAAAAGTGTGTCCTGCTGGATACAAGTCTATGAGTTTTTTGTAGTACGCTCCGCTGCCGCTCCAATATTCATATATTATTCTAGATGGCGTTACTGAGACATGGGATCAAAGTTTTTCTATGACATTTCCTTGACATGCCCGGTCTATCGTATTTTAAATCTCTTTGGAAGAGGGTCTTCAATGTCAAGGAATAAGCAAAAATACTTAATATAAAAATTATTTTTATAACCACGTCACCATTCGTTCTTCTTTCAAATCGCAAGTGTGTCCATCCAGCCAGTGGTGTAACGTATTAACGAGTTTTTTTATGCTGTGGAAAAGTTATTATCGTTTTAAACACAGGCTTTTAGTCCGACTAATGTTCTGTATCCAATACGTACCTAAGCTCCAAGGTTATCAAATTATTAAATCGATTAAGTAGGAAAGAAACCAGTTCATTACTGCGTAAATAATTAATAATGAACTAGGTACAGACGCCAGCACATCAAGTTACCCCAATGTGTCAAATTACTTTGATCCTTTTTCCACTTTATGTCAAACAGAATAAGGTTCATATTTAATTGGGAAAATTTGACACATTGGGGTAACTTGATGTGCTGGCGTCTGTACCTACACTATTTTACAAAATGCCTAGATTCTGTATTTCATCCGATGAATAATTTGAAAACTAAGTCTAATTTTATCAATCTGCTTACTTAAATAAGGCTAGTAAATCCTCGACACATATAATAAATTAATCATCAAGGAGATTGAATGAATAAAACACAATGAGAATGCGATTCTATCTACATACCTACATCATCACTTCTTTTTTAATTAGAATCTATCTAAGTGAGTATTTTGTAGGTTTTTCAAGTTGAAAGACATTTTTTTTCGTACCTATCTGTTTGTTTACTTTTTCTTGTTCTTCTTGTATTGTATTTATTTTATTGTTTTTTACTTTTTTTTGTATTTTTTATTTATGCTTATTTTATACAACTATTGAGATAGTCCTGTATGTTATATACATTATGTAAATAGTACACCACAAACTGCCTACTCATCTTTTCTCCTCCACTATCAAGTCCATCCAAAGGTAAGAAGAAAGAAGAAGAAAGGTAAGAGATCGCTTTTAGCGATAAGGCCGCCCATTGTAACACCCTATGTAGCCCTTAAAGTTGTAATTTGTAAGTTTTTATGGTTTTTATAAAGAGTATTCTATTCTATTCAATTCTACTTCAATAGATTTTGCTTCATCCGTGTCACTGGAGTAGGAACTTATAACACAAACTTAAAAAGTACTGACGAATTGAAAAAGACATAAGTATTGGTACTTGGCCAAATATCATAATTATTTAATAAAGGTAATAATGTCAATCAATTGATAAGTTTAATAGAATTAGATATCCATTTCTCTGCTTTGAAACGCGAGGCATAACCATTTAAACCACACAAACTTCATAAATGTACATCCCGAGTAGCTCTGTCAATTTATAAACAAGAAAAAGAAAAAATGATGTTTTGCTAAATTAAATAGTACTGTGTTTCAAATGAGAATAGGAACGTCAATGACCTCTATCTGTCAGAGATGTCACTTGAAAAGTACGGTCTGCAACGAAACCTAAGTCGCGTTCGAATTCGCGAGTAGTTTTTTGTTTTACCGAGTCGCAGTTATTTAAAATTAAAAAACGTCTCAAATGAATTAGTCTTGTGGACCGTAGGTACTTTTCAAGTGACATCTGACAGATAGAGATCATTGACGATCCTATTCTCATTTGAAACGCATGGTACCTACCCACGGGACATACATAGACCAAACAAAACATTAAAAAGTCAGCGTTAGTAAACATTTAAAACAATGTTACCTTCAAATGTAACTTTAAAGCAGGTACAATAATTATTATGACCAGGAAAAAAGTTTACAATGCACATCATGTATGCACCCATGACATCATACTGACCTTAGCTTGGTGTTGTAAAGAACCGTGCACACCATACCATTAGTCCGTAATTGCACAGTGTTGGTGTTGCCAGTTTCACTTTCTAGCACTGCAGTACCATACACTATCTATTATGCAGGTCATTGCAGGTATAACTGCATTGACGTTTGACGCATTTGACAGTTAGGTTGCCCACAAAGGTCCGTTGTTCCTCGATCGTCTGCTGTTTTGACAGGGGATTCGTTTAGCGGTTTAAAAGTAGTCCGGATGGGTTTACAATATATGTAGGTATGTCTTTGTATTGAGTTTATGTTGACATCTACCACTTACATAAATTAAATGCGCCCTTAGTAGTCATTGGCTGAGGTCACGCGGTCAGTTTTAGAGGTTGCCAGGTGAATAATGTTCAGATGTGGAGACTTTTTATGTACCTTACTAAACGTAGACAGTTTTTGCAGGTAAAGTCATGAGTCGTGTAGACCATTACATGGACTTTATTTGCATAAATTGTAGACCGTAAATGCCATGACATTACCTATAATATAAAGATGTGATCCTCGAACAATCTAAGTACCTACATTTGAAGGTACCGACGCTCAAAAATTATACTAAGTAGTAGAATCATATTAAGACTCAGTGAATTAACGAATGCTTTTTTGCCAGAATATAGGTCTAAAATAAGGGTACACAATAGTACAAGGTTTCAATACATTACATTTTTCAGTTGTGCAAATATTTGACTTCCATCAAAGACATTTTAAATCTCTTTGACTTCCATCCATTAGGTCATTCAAGTTTCGAATATGTACAGACGCCTGCACATCAAGTTACCCCAATGTGTCAAATTTCTTTGAGCGTTTTTCAACTTTATGTTAAACAGAATAATATATCTAAGGTTCATATTCAATTGGGAAAATTTGACACATCGGGGTCACTTCATGTGCTGTTCGTTCGATTTAGTTCACGTTTAGTGCAATAGTCTAATCTACGCCGAATTATTCAAGAAACAGATAATATAGGTACCTACTAATCTTTTGTATTATGCCTATCAAAATTTTTCAATGGGTTTTCTTGCAGGTGTGTGATATGGCAACATTTAATCAGTAGATAAGTATCAGTTAGAAAAAAAGACAACAGGAAAATTATATAGTATTTGATTATTTATCATATTGCTGAATGACAATAAATAGGTATTAAACTTGGTTGTTGCTATAGGTCTATTTGAAATGTGATTAGGCTACTTATGTACCTACTTACCGGTGTTGAATGAATTTATATCAGTTATTTACAGTCAGGGAAAATAATTGACACGCTACGTCAATTTTATTGCGGTTTAAAACACACCTAGACGGCTGGAATACGGAGAATTGGAGCTGTTAGTTCGACAATTAATTTCCTCGACTTAACATGCATCATTAAAACACAGTCGCTAAAATAATGTCTCTGAATTGACTGGATCATAATATTATGCAGCTGCATCCTGGACAGTCTAGACGCCAATGCTATAGTTCCCAATATAATATGTAGATCAACATGGGAGGATAATAATTCCTGCCCACTCCATTCAACACACAATCATCCTTGATTCCGTTGGATATTTAGGTATATTGATTCGCTAAGGCCAGGATTTCTCAATAGTCGAATAACTTTTACCTGGGGAATAAAAATGGCGGTTGGACAGTTTTCGTATAGAAAATATGTCAAACGCTGCTATTTTTAACCCCCGACGCAAAAAGAGGGGTGTTATAAGTTTCACCGCTATGTGTGTGTGTCTGTCTGTCTGTCTGTCTGTCTGTAGCACCGTAGCGGCCAAACGGGTGAACCGATTTAGATGCGGTTTTTTTTATTTGAAAGCAGGGTTTCTTGCGATGGTTCTTAGACATGATTCATCAAAATCGGTTCAGCAGTTTCAAGGTTATCAGCTCTTTTGAGTTAGCTACCGTTGCTATTTTAGACGTCTATGGGTATTAACTTTACTTACAAACATATGTGTGTCTTAAAATTTCAAACACCCATGTGTGGGTGGGAAAATAACACCAATGGGAAAATAACAGCAGATATGTCGTGTTTGGATTCATTTTAACCTGCATTTTATTCTGCACACAATGCACTGATGGCAACTGGATGAGCTGATGCAGCAGCCAGGCTATCCAGCACACCAGTAGGTACACTCTTGACAAAATAATAGCAGATATGTCGTGTTTAGATTCATTTCAACCAGCATTTGATGCTACACACAATGCCTTGATGGCAACAGGATGAGCTGATGCTGCAGCCAGGCTATCCAGCACACCAGTAGGTAGACTTTTGACAAAATAATAGCAGATATGTCGTGTTTGGATTCATTTCAACCAGTATTTGATTCTAAACACAATTCACTGATGGCAACAGGATGAGCTGATGCTGCAGCCAGGCTATCCAGCACATCAGTAGGTAGACTCTTGACAAAATAATAGCAGATATGTCGTGTTTGGATTCGTTTTAACCAGCATTTGACTCTACATACAATGCACTGAAAAAATCTCATAACTGTAAACTCTATAAAACAAAATTAATGCGTTTAAAAATTTTAAAATAAAAATTAAATTAAAAATTTAAAAAACCCCCATCGCAAAAAAGTAAAACATTAAAAAAGTTTAAAATAACACTTTAGCCATGAAATTTTACGTAACGTCGGGGTACCGTTAAATAAGTACCTACATACCTAAAAGTAGGTAAGTACTAGGAACATTCCTTACTTAAGTGGTACCCCGACGTGAAGTAAAATTTCATGGCTAAAGTGTTATTTCAAACTTTTTAAATGTTTTACTTTTTTACGATGGAGGTTTTTTAAATTTTTAATTTTTTCTGGCATAAGATCACGGCTATTTTCTTGATTCGTACTTTTTAGAGCGTGTTTTAGTCGTCGGGTTTTAGTAGTTCATGGTTAAAGTTTATACCTATTTATAAAATGGTTTAATTTCAACCACTGATGATGATATTCCTCACCGGCTTCTAGTAATACCTACTTATAATAAAGAGTGCAAAAAGCTAAAACAGTCGAATCTAAGCGACCACTAGTCGGTACCAAATCAATAGCTGCTCCACAAATATTAATCCGCGTCTTACTTATAAAATCCGCGTCCTTACATGGTATCTATCTATCGGCGAGGTTCGTGACCAATTATATGAATGCATAGAATCTACATATTAAATATTCATGCCAAAAACCTTTAAATTGTGTAGTTAGGCCATTTCAGTACCGAGATTGGCTGATATGACGTCAATACAATCTAGTGTATCAGTGCGGTGCCAAAAAACGCACGTGCGGTCAAAGAACACGCAATGATTGGTTCCAAAGTTCATAGATTTACACATTTTTATTCGTGAGCCTGAAGAAAAAGGGGCTCGTGGCTAAGTAAAAATAGCCACAGGGATCGATTAACAAAGTTAAGTTAAAGGTCTTGCCGAGGATTTTTTAGCAGGATACATTACATGTTCTACGTGCCTCGGTAAAGCCATTGGTCCTCACTGTCATTTTTAGATCTTATTTAGTAACCCGAAAGTTTGATTTTGTAAATGGCTAAGTAACTAGGCAGATGTGATTCACCCGAAGAAAGTGGTCTAATTTCAGACTATTGGCAAAACTTTTAGTAATTTTGGCATGATAGTAGTGGACAGTTCCATTACGTTGGGGATATCTGGATAATAATGGAGTAAGTAGGTACCTACTGGCAACACACAATGTTTCTATTATTATGGTTCATTGTCTTCATAATATTGGATTCGAATTGGAATGTCTACCGGATAAATTAGAGTAGGGAAATAGACCAACAACAACAACTTAAAATATAGGTAATATTCACGTTTATTAAACCTTATTTGTTACCAAAATCGTAGTTTATAATTTTACTAACTTTATAAATAAAATTGTTGAATAAACGAACATTGTACTTATTAATTTATAAGGCGTCAATTGAAAACAGAAACATATAAAACAGTTATCGGATGTCTTACAGGAAGTTAAATACCTAACACCTTAATTATTGTAGTGACAAAAACCTCGAATCCATCAGCCTACTTAGCGTCGCCTACTTTTCTGACATTAATGGCTAATAACAGTGTGTAACGTAAAATAATCTTAGTAATTGGAACAAGTGTCTTTTGTCGGAAATATGATAAATGAGTGTGACTAAATTATTTCCAGACTCAACTTTTATATTGTAGACCTAGAAACCTACAATATACCTAATTATTTATTTCAATGAATATCAATGTTGCGACAATTCATTGATTTGAAACTGATTCTGTCACAGAGTGCACCAGCAGTGCAGAGTTTATCACCGAAATTTGCCACAAGAGTTGCTGTGTCAGTGCAGTTTCATTATGATAGGTACTTATACATATGTAAATAGTTACGTATTTTGGCAACAGGCAAGTTGTCAAAATAGCCTGCTTAGCGCTTAACTGCAGTCAAAATATAATAAACAGAAATAAATAAAAAAATGGAAAATTGTATTATACTTACCTATCTACTATTAAACGTTTATATGCGTATAAGACAAGTAAGAGTTTATTACAATTTTCAATTATTTTTTCTAAATGATAGATGCAAGACCTAAATATTCGGTTTATTTAATTCTATTATCAATTAAACTTAACTCAATGGCGAAATTATCTGATACAATTCAAAATAAGTTAGTTAGTTTGCCATTCAACGTGGCAATGCGGCCAGTCTTTTGCGCACATTTCCGGTGTTTTATGTATGTAATTATGTATACAAATGTATAATAATTTCTTAGTTAGAATAACACATTCATTTGTTACCTATAATAACATATTAAATGAATTTTATAATTTTTGCTGCTGAAGTTGGCTTACGATCAACCAAGTCACCTATCTACCATTCATAGCGTTAATAATTATTGTGTTTTATATAGGTACAAGCTTTACCAAAATAAACCAAATACATGATTCATTCATTCAATCTTCAAAACTATTTTAAACTGGTTTCTGTTATGCTTCAAGTAGGCTATTATTGGCATAGACAACGTTAATAATATTAAACGTAATTAGCATGACATTAGTATGTTAGCCGATTATTGAGCATAAGCTAATTTCCATTATAACTATTATTAGTTTATTGGCATTCTAGTCAAGGTACTTATATTACAATAACATAATACTTATGAATGCTAAGTGGGTATGGCCTGCATATAAAATAATGGAAACGATGGCAATGGCATCAAAATATTGATCCGTTTCGCTGTCAACGGAAAAATGGAATACAGACTAGCGACATTGCCACTTTGAATCGCAATGCTGATTTTCTGGCCCAAAAAAAAACATTTTATAAATACGACTACTACTACCGACCACTAAATCTACAACTACTACATTAAAAAGTGTGAATTAAGTCTAGTTTCAGAAGTCGGTGGCAAATAATGATACACAAAACCACAGACTTCCAAAACTAAATTTATTTTACACCTTTTAGTGTTATTTTATGAATTCGGTTGTAGCCATAGAAATCTAAAAAAAATATTTTACTTCCTTTAGTGTTATTTTATGAATTCGGTTGTAGCCATAGAAATCTTCTTTATTATATCTATGGTTGTAGCTATATTTTATTCGTTTTTAAAAGATTTTTGAGAAATAAATAACTTTAATCCGAAATAAAGGCCGCCTTTTGGCCATGTGAAGAGTCAACCATACGCTTAGCGATGTCCCGAAAACCATATAAGTAGTCTTCGGTAATTAAAGCGAAATAAATATACCTATTACGTAGTAATAAGGTATAGTCAGAGTACTTGTAGGAAGTGTGACAACTTATTTACAGAGAGCAATCAAGTTTCAATAATAACTTTTGTTTTTATTCATTATTGGCAATGAATCACCGTTCTGCTTATTAAGGCAAGATAAAGTCCATGAGACTGCTACATGAGTCAGTGTAGATGGTCATAAAGTTACTTTGTTGCTCAAGAGTTACCTCCAATTATAAATCGTGTTGCGAGATTCTGATCCGCAGTCAGAACCAACACTAGACCAACTTACAGGTTAGTCGAAGAAGTTTGAAAGAAAACGTAAAGTAGTAGCCAGGAAAAATAAACATTAAGTATGACGTGCCGACTCTTAAGACAATTTTTCCTTATGCTAGTTACAAACATAACATTTCACTGCAACGAACTACACAATTCGAATATCTATACTTATGGTTCAAATTAATGTGATAGAATTGTACATATTGATAGCCAAGGGTCAATTTATACTAGCGCAGAGTCGAAGCGCATCGAAACGTCTATCCAAAAGTCATCACGTCTGTGTTCCCCGAATGAGTAGGCAGAGGTGTAACTATACCTACTACACCCAAACACCACTATAGTTATGTTGAAGTCTTCGGTTATAGAGAACAACTATTATACTAATATAATTTCTGTGCTATAAATCAAATCAAAACAAAAGTCATTTCTTCAAATTAGGCTGATAACAAGGGTTATCAGCCTAATTTGAAGAAATGACTTTTGTCACCACCACGTGACGGTCACCACTTCATAGTGTTTTACACGTGAACGTTTCGGAATGAATTCTCAATATAGGTGAAAACTAAATCAAAACCCTGCGCGGTTTCAAACCGATCACATCACAAATAGATACAAAAAGTGACTTTGTTATATGTATACGTGTGTACCTGTGTACTGACGACACGTCCCTGTCGGGTCGACCTGGCAAGGTTTTTACAAAAGATAAGTATTTCTTTATTGCGTGTTATGAATACACAAAATAAATCTCTGAATAATGGTAAAAACCTCCTCAAAATCCGTTGCGTCGGAGTTTAGAAGAACAACGCTGTCAGACAAACAGACACGAAGAACGACTTTGTTTTAAACAAATAAAAGTCTTCACGCAAGCCTATCTATTTTAATGAAATCAATTTGTATCGTAACGTAATTTTCTAAATTTTCAATGTATAGGTACGAGTTGTAGATAACAATATTATTATGTATAAAATAATTACTTATCTAATAATATTTGACCTTTCCAGCTGCAATATATTCCGATTGCGAAGAACAGATATATTTATTTTGCTGAATACCCAATAGCAATATAATATAAATTCCAACATCACAACATTATCCTGCTTGGTCTAAATTTATTTAAAGCATATACCTAACATAGATCTAAAAAGACAGGTTTCTTGGTGAACATAAAAAATACGTCGTGGAGTATGTAAAATGGAATTAAAAAGAAATTACGTCCATTCCAAGTATGGTATTATTATCTTTGAGGCAGTTGTAGCCTCGCCCAGGGGGTTTGACTAGAATATTAATGCTAATTTAAGTCGGCAGACCAGCGATGATTATACCTACCTACTTGTCTACAAATCGATTACAAGTCATCTAGAATATTCTAGACTCGAAAGAATGTATCTAAGGTTGACTCGTAAATCTTTTACCGAAGAATGTATCGTTCCCATTCAATAATTTATATTCTATGAAGAAATATACCTAGCTTTTTTAAACCGCGATCTATTTCGGTGTGTAACAAAGAGTTGTATTGTTCAATTTGGCACATCAACGCGAGCTTTATTTTCGACGATTTACTTTTATCCACAAGAGACGAGCGAGAGTGGATTTTCGAATAAAATTTAAGTACCTACGTACCCACGTTATTATGGGGATAGGTATCTGGTTTGTAATGAGCGTTGAACTTGTGTGCATTGGCAAAAACCAAAGACATTCAATACCTACTTATTAGGTATTATTATTTATATTTATTATTATTTATATAGTATTATTTATATTTATTTATATTTATACAACTACTTACTATCACGAACAAAATTTTCATCCGATGCTTGTGTCCTATTATACCCAAATCTACATAGTTTAATGGTCTATTTGACAAAAAAATATTTTTTAGTCCGTCACCTAGATTACAAGAAAATATTCGACACGTATTTTTTTCTTTTTCATATTGATAGAAGACTGCTTAGATTAAGCGCATTAAAGTTGAGGAGAGGGGGTTTGTAACGTCATTACCTAGTATAAACTGTACTGGCGTCATGCGACATTTTGACTCGATGTATCGCCTCTATTTTTTTCATATTGATGGAAAACTGCTTGGATTAAGCGCATTAAAGTTGAGGAGAGTGGGTTTGTAACTTCATTACCTAGTATAAACTGTACTGGCTAGTGACGTCATGCGACATTTTGAGTCGATGTGTCGCCGTTATTTTTTGATTACGTGAAAAAAGAAAAAAAAATGTGTCGAATATTTTCTTGTAATCTAGATGGGGGACTAAAAACTAAAATTAGGTCAAATAGGTCAATATGCCTACATACCTATATTACTCTAACTGGCGTTAATGAGACATGGAATTACAGTTTTTAACCGACTTCAGGAGGGGGTTAGAACAATTCGATCAGTTTTTTTTTATGTATGTACCTACACCGGATTACTCCGAGATTTATGATCCGATTTTTCTATGACTTTTCCTCACATGTCCTCGCAGCTCCTCTCTATACCATCCTTAATCTCTTTGGCAAAAACACATCACACGGTCGAGTGTGATAATCTTTTAATGGTCAGCAATATACTTTACTTATTTACATAAGTACTGGTTGGTTTTTTGCACTCTTTGTTAATATCGTGTGTTAGTTAGTAAGTCTTAATTGAGTGTGTAAACAAGTTGGTAATTAAGTCTTGTCTAGTCATAACATTAATAGTGTCTTTACACTATCTTAATTAGGTTTGTTCGTCGTAGAAATATTGCTAGTTTCATGTTTATAATATAACATCACGTTTGTGTTTTCCGGAGTTTTATGCAGAGATATGCACTGGCGGTTCTCCCACATTTGGTCAATTATGTTTAAGTCTTATGTAATTAGGAGCGTGCTTATTGCCAGCAACCGGACACAAATCTATAGGTAATAATTACGGAAATCTGTTTTTCTCAATTGTAAAAAGTGAGACAATAAGCTTGTCTCTTCACAAAATGTAAAAAAAAAACCGTTTACTCCAGTGATTCGCCAAATTTTCGCAATCGACTTTGTCACATACAGAATATAATGACTTCAATGACCCCAATTAATAAAACTAATGTTCAGAGACTTTCGAACAGGCTTTTCATTACAGTACAAAACTGAAAGGCGACAGGTAATGGTTTTTCAAAAGTGGTTTGTTTCGCCACGCCTATGTATTCGATTAAGGAGGCTCCCGCAGACAGGCGCGACGCGAGCACAAGACACGTGTTGTCGGAAGCGATTTTAAAGACATTAGGGATGTCGGGAGTGTCAAGAAGAATCGATATAGCTTTCTTGGATCGATTGTATAAATAAAAACTCACTCAAAATCATGTAAGTATTCAAATTAAGCTAAGAATCAGGGCTTTAAGAAAGTCTAAAATTACATAAAAAAGGCAGTGCTCCACAGCGCACGCACTTCATTACGTCCTAGTGTTTTGCTGGTGAGAAGTCGCAAAAAAAAAAACTATTGTGTTCGATATCTTCTAAAGATAATATATCGATTTTATTGTGCTGATGATGTGGGCTCAGTCTTAATTTTATAAAATTTAACTATTGTCACTGACTTCAAACACTATTAAAAAAGTTTCAATGACAGCTAAAGAATACTGGCTGATTTTAAAATGACTCTCAGATACTAACAAAGATGCCTAACAGTATTAGGTACTTATTTTTTAGTAGCAATGTAAAGAATCTGTTCCGGTGTTTATTATCTTATCTTAGAGTACAAAGGAAGCAAAAAGCAGATGGTGTTCCTATTTGCAGAACATTGGTACCTATAAAAAAAAACATTTCAATTATTATTATTATTCTCTATTCTTAACATAAATATGACGTCAGTTGCCGGTGCAGTGAACGGTAGTTGAACCGTATATCAGGGTTTTCAAACATGCGCCTACGCATATTGTGGAGATTTTAAGTTGCGTATATGCATGAATCCTACGCAGTAAGTACAGAGACTTGAACATTAAGCTATCCCAATGTGTCAAATTTCTGAGATGGTTTTTCAACTTTATTACCAAAAGAATAAGGGTTTATGGTCAATAGGCATGTGAACGATATATGAATATCAAAATATAATTAGTCCAGTGGTTACATAATAAAAAATAATACCCAAGTATTATGTTGCTTTTTCAAAATTATGGAAAACTACTTGGATTAAGCGCATTAAAGTTGACGAGAGGCGGACTTGTGACGTTATTATATTCAGTATAAACTGTACAGGATAGTGACGTTATGCGACATTTTGACTCGATGTATCGCCGTTAATTTTTGGTTACGTGAAAAAAGAAAAAATATGTGTTTAATATTTTCTAGTAATTTAGATGAGTGACTAAAACCGAAAATTTAGGAAAATTTTACAGTTTGGGCTAGCTTGACGTGATGGCGATATGTACAGACGCCAGCACATCAAGTTACCCCAGTTGAATATTAACCTTATTTTGTTTGCCATAAAGTTGAAAAACGATCAAAGAAATTTGACACATAGAGGTAACTTGACGTGCTGGCGTCTGTACCTCAGTTGGTAGGCAGACAAAGTATCAACCCGACCTAAGAATTGAATTGCTCAGGTTTTGGGAGACTGAGTATGTAACTAACTTACGTAACTTGTAGTTGATATTGAAGTTGATATTTTTTAGGGTTCCGTACCCAAAGGGTTAAAACGGGACCCTATAACTAAGACTTCGCTGTCCTCTCCGTCTGCCCGTCTGTATACCTGTCACCAGGCTGTATCTCAAGAACTGCGATAGCTAGACTATTGAATATTTTACAAATTATGTATTTCTGTGGCCGCTATAACAAGAACCTAGGTACCTACTAAAAACAAATGAAAATAAATATTTTTAGTGCCGGTTTTTGCTACGGACTCGCACTTGGCCAGTTTTTTTAAATGCGTTTCGACTGTCTTGTATGTACTGGGGCTCGAGTCTGCTATTGCAATCGTGTCTCAATGACCGGTCATTGATAGAATATTTGACAACTTTGACAGTTTTTGTATGGGAAATGTGTCATAAGTTTGACGTTATAATACGTCAAAAACCGATCATTGACTGGTCATTGAGACACGGTTGCAATAGCAGACTCGACCCCCTGTTTTATTGAATTGCATAAAATGTTAATAAATCTGAAAGAGACTTTCCTTTATAATCTCAGTTAAAAGACGGTACACAGACACACTACACGTCATAGAGTGTCCGAGATCCTACCTAGGAAGGTACTTTTCAGCCAATTTGATATGCTTTTGTTACTAAAACGTTTTTTTATACCCATGGGACTTAATGAATTGATGAAACACGCCACCATCGGTCGTTTACCTACGCCCAATTCCCATAATAATTTACCGTGTTCATAGTAATTTGTAGCTATCCCATTGGTATTAAAAACGTTCGCGTTTACCTGGAATCAATTCCAATTTTACGGTTCTATTATAAACTACACACATCAACACCGTCTAGGGATATTTTGTATAAAGATCTTAAACTCAAAAAATACTGGCCTTTTTTAAATTCTTTTGAAGAAAGTTTATTTTGTAAGCCTTTTTGAACGATTCTAAATTTGAATTTGAAAAAATACATTAAAAACAAAAGATTGACGCGGCATAATGGTAGCGAAGTCCGAAGGTTTCATTTACCTACAGTAGTTTGTGGCTATTTTTTTGTGTCCAATTTAAGTTTTATAACAAGTTATTGGTTAATTCCGAATTAATGTTATTGTGTGCATCATGCAGCGGCGCCATTTAACTAGAGAAGAAATGTTAAGGGCAGTAGGCATGCTCCAAGCTGGGGCTACTCAACGGAGTATTGCTGAGGAGTTTGGAACAAGACAAAACGTGATATCAAGGTTATGGTCACGTTATCGTGCTACTGGTGAAGTGGCTGAAAGACACCCAGGCGGGAAGCGCATAACCACTCAACGACAAGACCGATTTTTGCAAGTTGCCGCGAGAAGACAACCAAATGTTACGGCCATGCAGTTGGTTCAGAGGCTCCAGTCAGAGCACCAGTTGCTTGTGAGTGACCAAACTATGAGGAGAAGGCTGCATGAAGCTAACCTTCATGCTCGCAGACCGCTTCGTACTCCAGCACTACGTCGAGGAAATCGTGGACGACGACTAGAGTGGGCTCGTGAACATTTGCTCTGGGAAGAAAACCAGTGGTCTGTAGTGCTGTTTACCGATGAGTCCCGGTTCGGTTTCCATCCCGATACACGTAGAGTGCGTGTTTGGCGAGTTCCTGGTCGTGAGAGCCGTCTGCAACATCCTCAGGAAGTCCATTTATACCACGGCGGGACAATTATGGTTTGGGCGGGAATTCGTGTTGGTGGAAGAACAGACCTCGTTTGGATCAGAAACACCATGACGGCTGAAAAATACCGTAACGAGGTGCTAGTACCAATAATCTACCCCCATCGACTACAAATGGGCCAAGAATTCACGCTCATGCACGCTAACGCCCGTCCGCACACAGCGTGAGTGGTGACGAGCTGGTTGCAGGAGCACGACGAATCGGTCTTAGGCTGGCCCGCTCAATCGCCTGACCTAAACCCCATAGAACACGCGTGGGACATGCTCCAAAGAAGGGCTTTGAGGAATTTCCCTGCAAACGTTGCGACGGAAGAGCAACTTTTTTTGCATCTTAGCCGGACCTGGGACAATATACCGCAGCAAGACTTGGATAACTTAATCCAAAGTATGAAAAACCGTTGCAGGACCGTTATAACGTCATGGGTGGTTTTACTACTACTGATTTTTCACAGAATTGTTAGAAACAAATTATTTTTCCTTATTTGTATTTTTTTCTTGAGAAACACATTCGTTGTTAGTTTTACCATTATTTCATGTTTTTTCTTTAATTGAATAAAAATTTGTTTACGCAAAAAAACATTGTTTTCTTTTATTCTGGAGTGTAGTCTGATAAATGGGCTTTATAAAAATATATACATGTTGTATGCTATTTTTAATACATTTTGAGTAAATTGAGTAAATCCAAAATATCCCTAGACAGTGTTGATGTGTGTATTTGTATGGAATAATATTTATTGAATTTTCCCCCTCACTCATTAATTGGATTTTTACAATGGTCGAAATTAATTACTCATGTTGTTGCAATAGGTATAAACAAAATTAAGTAATTATTTTTTGGACCAAAAAAATTGTTGTGACCTACTACTGTACTTAGTTCTGGGTCCAAGAATGCGATAAATCTTCTCCTAATCGTGGGTTTAGTGACTAAACATAAAAAAATAAATAAAAAAAATAAACTGGTGTCAGAGGTTTAATGCCACCCATGGACTTGGCATCACATGCCCTCAAGAAATATCTTTCAGGCTTGCCGGTTTCTTCAAAATGTTATTGCCGTTTTTGAAGCAAGATAAATGAGTATTCTAATAAATACACACGGTAACAAAACAAGAATAAGCTTTAATTCCAGCTCAAAGTGTAACCATGGGTATCTAAGTGGTTGTCTGTCTGTACTGACGTCAAATTTAACTATAATATACATATACAGTAAAATTACAAAAAAAATACCTTTTAAATAGTTGATTTCGTAATTATGGCAATTTAACGATCTGATTAGTTGGGTTATTGTTTCAATTTGAGATTTATATGATGACTTACCATTTTCAGGATAAATTGCATATCGTTTAAATTTGATTTATTGATCCGACATGTAAATTAAACCATTTTATACCTGTTTTTATTATAACTAGGTAGGTACTTATCGGCTAGTTGGTATAATTTATTGGCGTAGGGAACATTAGGTAGGTAACGTTAAACCAAGGGGGCACCTAGGTATTAACCGCATTAATCATCGCAAGGAGCATTACGTGCCCACTTATTCTCTGATAAAAATAATGACGTCCACAATACGAATAAATACCAACAGTTATTGCATACGTACCTACGTACTTATGTACTAAACAAATATTCACAACGAACGCGTTTAAAATTTTAAACCGATATTGCATTTCTAAATAAAGCTGAACGTTGCTTGAGCTGGTCTCATTAGTACCTACCTATTGTTGTACAATATTAGGTTTAAAATGACATAAAAGTTACACACAACAAAGTCAACAAATAACACTACATTTTGTCAACAAATAAAAGAAAAACCTTGATTTTTTTATTTTGTCACAAAATACAGGAAGTCTTGCCAACTTTTCATATTGCATTTCCTTTTTAAAGTAGGTAGGTACCTACTCATAAATAAAACAACATAGGTAGGTATTTTTAACATCGCTTTATTTTTGCCAACATTCGAATTGGTGTCTGAATGTACTTCGATGTCTTATCCATCCTGTATTTATAAATAGATTTTAACATTAGGGCACGGAATCCTAATTGAAAAACAATCGTTGTTAGAGGCTTATTACCTGGAAGTTACTCTTTACACAGGATTATACCTACCCTTATGCTTAATGATTCCACACACTCTGATCCCCCCACGACAAAGTTCAACATTCACTATTGCCTGTTATGTGGAACTATATTCCATAATATGATAAGGAATGACATGACCTAGTATTATACATATTATTACCTACTCACTAGCTCTATGCTCGCGACTTTGTCCGCGTGCATCTCGTTCTTTAACAACCTCTCTATCCCCTCTTAGTTTTACACACAAACATAATGTGGCTTTCGATTGGTAAAAGAATTTTCAAATGGGTTTAGGATTTTCAGAGATTACTCCCAACAACGTCATAAACACACTAACTTTTCCTCGTTATATTATTATTATTAGTATAGATACATGATGAGCTTGTATGGCATGAGCTGGTATTGACTTATATCTGTTAATGGTTACCCTTCTACTGCAATACAACGCCTTAAACCCAAGCTGTTACTGAATGAACGGAAAAAATACATTCAAATCGTCTATTCTTAGAACGATGACTACCTACAAAACAATTATCTGAGCGTTGAAATTAACCTTATTCGAATAGTTTATTTAAGTGAGACGTCCTTTCGTTATCTCAGAATACTCGTTCAATTACACCATCTTGCTTCATTCGACCTTCACTTTGTTTCATATCAATGAACAACTCGAGCTCAAATACTTAGCTATCGAATGCACTCCGTAAGAATTTCATCCACTACAAATAACAATATTTATGATAAATGCACATAGGTAACATAAAACCCATAGGAAACGAAATATTTGCAATAAATGAGCAAAAAAAAATTTTGTCTTGAGACAAGCATCCAGGGTGTCAAAATAAAGGTTTATACAAGTTTATAGCTGACTTTCTCTCATTCCAAGATTCTTTCCCTTATTTGACTAATTTTCCTGGACTATAACTAACATCCGTATTAATACTGTTGTTTACTAGCTACTTTAAATTAATTTCTTCTAAAGTAATTTTACGGGCACTTTTATGAGATCCCTCATGTGCACTTCCATCTCGATATCCATTGCAAGGAAAATACTTCTCGTTTTTGCAGCTCCTTCATTCAACTTTTATTGTTATATCAATGGAAAACTTAATACTTTTCTTCTTCGGTAAATCGGTACATACTAACATAGTTCGATTTTACTAACTTTAGTTACATGAGTGAATGCTATATGTACTGCGTTCTATTGCGAATATTCGGTTTGCCCGATTGACTCTGAAATTGTAATATTAGAGGTCAAATAAATCAGGCGAAAATGGTAAAAGATCGGCCAATTATTTTGTATCGTTGGAGTGTAGGTACCCTATTTGATACGTCCTAATGTAACGTGACCATCGAATATATTCTAGATTTACTTACGTCCTTAGGTAAGTTTGTAAACGATATAGTAGCCATGGGTTGTCAAGTACGTTATTATTGGTGGTAATAAATTAATTTGTTTTGATTCTCGTGAATCTGCGCATAGGTGTCCCACTCATTTTAATTGAGTTCAAATAACGACAGTAGAAATATTCGTTTTTAATGTTTCTGTACTGACCTATGTATATCGATAAATAATGGGTACTGTAGGCCCAATTGGTTCTAGAGTTACCGATTTGAAATTATAATTACATAGTTAGGGTTGGATTTAATCGTATGAAGAATATTTTTGTTAACATGTCGAACGGCTGTTTAATCTCTTCTAAATTAAATTGTTTGCAAATTATGTATGGAGTTCTAATGTCATTCTAATCCTTTTCTATCTGTATTGTCTAAAGTTTTCTATAAATATAGTATCGATTGTCTCACATTCCATAAACTTAAAATATGTCTAGGCAGTCTCAATGTGATTTTGAAACCTAACTACACACATCAAAAGTGTCTAGGGATCAAGCATTTTTATGCGGATTTCTTGAGATTGAGATGTGGCTTTGTAATAAATTTATGATTTTATAAATTTATATGGATCCTTTTTGGTGCATTTCATAATTTGAATCAGGAACTGTGAATCAAATTCGAGTAAAAGATGAAAATCAGCTGTCAATATTTTCCCTATAAAAACATACAACGCATTGAAGACATTATTAGTGCTACTGTTTCCCTACTACTGATTAAAACCAACGTTATTATGGAGCGGCGACGTCATTTAAGCAGGGAAGAAATGCTCAGAGCCGTGAGAATGATATAAGCTGCTTCCCGGCAACGTACTGTGGCTTTAGCTCTGAATACAAGTCAGAGTGTTATCAGTCGACTTTGGACACGTTACCGAAGCACTGGTACCGTGGCTGAGCGCCATGGAGGACGGTATCGCTGCACCACACGGAGACAAGACCGATACATTCAAATCTTAACTCGAAGAGCTCCAACAATAACCGCCATGATGTTAGCCGTGAGGCTTCATCACTCTTCAGGGAACTTAATTAGCGACCAAACAGTCAGAAACCGCTTGCATGAAGTGAACCTTCATTCCCGAAGACCGCTACGGGTACCACCTATAGCAATGCACAATCGTAGGATTCGATATCAATGGGCTCTTGAACACAGAAATTGGGCAGAAGAACAATGGCGTTTCGTGTGCTTTTCTGATGAGTCTCGTTTTGGTATGAGACCGGATACAAGACGTATACGACACTGGAGAACCCCTGGACGCCAACAGCGATTAAAATCCTGCCAGGAAGTCCATCCTTATAGTGGTGGAACCATCATGGTATGGGCGGGTATTTGGATCGGCGGAAGAACTGAGTTGATTTGGATCAGAGGCAACCTCAACGCTCAAATTTATGCTGAGACGATTGTATCAGACGTCATCGTTCCTCTACAAGTGCAAATCGGTCCCTTATTTCAGTTAATGCATGATAATGCACGACCGCACACCGCAAGAGTTGTAAGACAGACTCTCGCCGCAGCTAACATCAATGTCCTGCTCTGGCCTGCTCAGTCGCCAGACTTGAACCCGATTGAGCATGCATGGGATATGCTACAGAGAAGAGCTCTGCCGAATATGGAGGGTATCCAGTCGCAAGAAGAGCTTTTTTTGTTGTTGCAACGAACATGGGCGGCCATTCCACAGCGTGATTTGGATGAACTCATTTTGAGTATGCCAAACCGATGTTCTTGTGTTGTTAGTGTTCGCGGTAGAAACACGGATTATTAATTGTTTAAGTTACCCAATAAAATTTGAAAGAAAACTGTTATTTCAGTCTTTTTTTCGAACTTTAATGTTAGTGGTTCAAATGTCAAAAATCCCTTTATTAGGAAAATGGCAAATTTCTTTATTAATGCAAAGGTGACTTGGTTTATCGTTACTGTGACAAACGAAAACACTTTATTTGATAAATCCTTAAAGAAAATTTTAATTAATATCAATCAGGAGAAAAGTTATTGCAAAAATATATGTTGATCCCTAGACACTTTTGATGTGTGTACTTACGTAGTATCAACAATACAATATTTGAGAAAATTTACATCATAGTGAACTTTATTCATGATTGTAATAGAATAAATAAAAAGAAACGTAGGCCTAGAATAAACTCAGAAGTCGAATATAGATATCATCAGGTGATACAATATTTGAGAAAATTTGCATCACAGTGATAATTAGGACTATTTATAGGCATTACCAAATAACAATATTGTACGCACAATCGCTCAGTAAATATTACCACTGCAGTAACGTGTCTTGTCCTAGCGTCACGAGTTATCGAACCAATTTTCAATTCTACGTAAAATCTTAGTAAACATTATTATCTAATGTGTTTACTCATTACTTCTGGTAACAAACAATCTTTCTCGATAATTAGATGTCAGTAGGCTAAGTAAACTTATAGTGGTGACATGAGGATTAACGGTTTTATTTTCCTCTTTCCAGGTCTCCAGAGCCGAAATCAGAGAACATGGTCATCAGTTTTTCGCCTCTCACAAAGGAGTCAAAACTCAGAAGACACATCAGGTCGATGTCAGACGTACAGAGCAGCACGCCTTACAGAATTCCGTTCAGATCGAGGAAGGGCAGCACACAGACACTCATGTACGACTCTGACACGAGAGCCAGGAGAATCCGGAGTCACCACAGACACTTGCAGATCGACTCTTCTGACTCGAGCGACTACTTCGAGTCACCCAAGAAGATCAGAAGTCTGGGACAGAACATCATGAAACACACAGACTCCATGAGAATACTGTAATACAGACGTTAAAGATCTGATTTTAAATGAGGCTGAACAATCTAGTTGCCGACTAGATCAGAATCACGTCGGGTTTCTGTCAATTAAAGAAAAATCAGATATCAATTGGGACGTCCTCGAATTTGGAAGACACTGTGTATTCACAAAATTGTTCTTTAATTTATAATGTAGATAATTATGTTATGCTAAGCATTACTAAACATCGCACTGTCACTAATAAAATGCGTAGTGGAAAGATTGAAATGACTTTAGCAAAATGATTTTGCTACAATTGTGCGTAATTTAACTTGTCTGTCGAATAATCTGACGAACCCAAAGATTTTTATCCCAGCGTGATTCAGCGAAGTAACAGACTATAGTGATTTCCTTTATGAGACTGTGATGATGTAGGTTAACGGTTATGATGACTATTTAGTTGTAATTATTAGTTTATAAGTTTATTTTTCATTGTCAATATGAGTCTCAGTGACTATGGAACGTACCGAAGCTACAAACACGGCACTGGAGAGAAATGTGACGAAAGATTGTGGTTCTGGTGAATTATTTTTCTATGGAAATTGTAAAATACTTATAATAATTTCATGAAAGAGTCTCAAGGGTTGCAGACATTGTGGTCGATTTCTATTACTTAGTTACCAATCAACATTTTAAGTTTACCCACAAAGAGAAAATAAAATTTTGTATCTTCTTACATCATGAGTATTTTTCACTTGAATGAAATTTATTACATGTGTAAAGAATGAAATTACGCTAAAAGATTACAAATATAAAATTGTGTGTCTTAATATTGTTCTACGTTTCTGTTACCTTGAGAGGAAACTCGACTATTAAAGGTAGGAACCTATTTGAACCAAAGCTCTGTTAGTGGCCATATCTACAAAATAATGGTAAAACACACTAGATACTAGATAGGATTATCGTTTTTTATCTAGCTAGCGAACATTACCCCACAATCTTAAATGTTGATCAATTGACGTTTCTCGAGCAGCAGAAATAGAATGAAAGGAGTTCAGTGTTATTTGCATTATGAAAACAATGAATCGTTTATTTTGAGCGTATATATTTGAGTTGTAAATGACATCATGACAGTGGAAAATTGTGACAAAAGCAAATTGTAAATATGTACTGCCTACTTATGCTCTGACATATCATGTACCTACTAAGTAAATGTTTAATCAAGTCGGAGGAGATTGTCGTCTTAATTTGACCAAAATATCGTTGAGTATTAAAGTAGGTAATTAGATGCCCTAAAAATGTCTGGTGCAGCAAAGATTCATTTGTTTTGTTATACATATAACGTGTGGAAGTTGACAATACAGAATTATAGATTTAAGTTTTTTGAGTATTCCGGCTTAATTCGCTATCTCTGGAATATAGTTATCCAGAAAAACAGGATTTTGAAAGCAATTGTGTGATTTTGAGGAGAAAATGTCACAGAGAAGTGACATAGGCCTTCAATATTACGAATGTGATAAGTAGCAGTTAAAATATATATTACATATTGTTATTTATTACATAATGAAAAGTGATGAATGTCAATAAACAAAAGAATTCTATATTACATCGTTTAATTTTTTTCTCCCGCTTTTTTGCTGTGGAGTTTGTTCCGCCACTTCTTCTTCCCAGCGAAAACACTAAGAGTGGTGTAGGGTGGGTGTTTTGGGGGACTGTCTTTTGTATTTTTTTTTTCACCCAGATTACTACGAAAATTAACTTCAAGAGCTAATAATATAATAGCTTACCAGTTGATGGGGTAGGTACCTATATATCGTCCGTTAATTGGGTTTCAGCCAGGGGGTGAGGGGGGAGCGGCTAACACTAACTTACCTAGTAATTGGTAACCACAAACAATGGTCGACTGACGTCATAACATAGACAATACCGAGGAGCGAGTGATTTATGGAAAAGTTCGTTATCTATAGGTAGTAAATAAATATCAACATGTACTTGCTTACCTATATCTAGTCTACATTTAGTTGAGCAATCGTCCATGGGGACTATTGCTTAACTAAGTAGCTAGAATTATCAATTCATAAATTACTGGCATTATCTATCTATCAATATTATGGAATATTGATAATACTTACTTGCTAGATGACTCACTTATTCTTTAACATGTTAAGGCTATAACCCTGACCTGAAGCTGTGGCCAACCAGGTAAGTTCTCCGAGTTCTACCTATGACGCATTTATAAAATAATAATAATAATATTTATTTGTACCTACAACAAAGATCAAACAGAAGAGACAGAGACTTATAAATAAGTTGTAAGTACCTACAAAGTGGCACAATTTTAAGACGAACGTCTGACTTCTAAACTAGGCAAAAGCCTGTGTCTTAGAAGCCAATGTTCCCGATATGCAGTGACTTCAACTATTTAGAAGAATAGAATACTCAAGTACCTACCTACTTACCTACTTCTTCACGCTCATGACACAATCAAAAGCAAAGAATTATAATTTAATTTAGAGACTGGTAAGTAGGTAAGTACAAACCTATGTAGGACCTATAAGCAGGGCATGGAGGAATGGGAAACGGTAGTTAGTGCACGTGCTCACCATAAACCAGAAGGTAACCGAAATCTCTTGTTGATTGATACTCAGAGAAGTTTGGTTGGGAAGTAGGTACCTATAACCTGCTCTGGTGGGGTGTGGGCTGATTTGTATGATGTAAGGACAGCCGCAATGTCTCACGCACAATGGTCCACTTCAATCACATGGTGCGAAAACCAAATCTCAATAGAATAATTTGGAATAGAATAGGTACCTACTCAATACCTACCTACCCCAATTTTTGCCAAAAACTACACAATCACAGACCCTGTCACACAAAAAAAGAAAGATGTCAGTGGACAAGAGGACGTATCTTAATAATAGACATAATAATTATATTAAAAAAAATTGGTTGCCTGTAAAGTCGGTATACGGGCGAAAGTTTTACGTGACAACGACTTTGAGTGGTAAAATAATTTATGTCTGTCTCTCTCGCTCTTAGGCGGGCTAACCATGCCCGAGTGGAAAAGTCGCGTGCCTCTCACTCGCTCTCATTGTGAGCGCATAACGTGAGCGGAGCGTAACGCAGTTTCTTGAAGTGTCACCCGGCAAACCAATTTATAAGACGTTGTCACGTCAAAATAATTCAATGAGTAACTACTAACGCCATCTATTGCAAATTTACGGAAGTCTTTCGTACATGACGTCTGGCCCGAAAGGATAGACTAGTAGTGACATCTAGTTTATTGAACAAAAAATTAGAGCATCTTACCTAAACTAACCGCAACTTGCAGGGTACCTCACATACTTGACAATCTTTAAACTATTTCCTATTTATGAATGATCGTTGATGGGTGGTAGGTAAGTTAATCCGAGTGATAAGGTCAATGGTCGGTAGATGTCATTCACAAACATTTTGGTCAATTGCATTGCACTTCACTTCATTCATTGACATATTTGACATTAGTTTGACACTTGTTTGTTTACATTACGACTATTTACGTCTTTTCATTGTTATTTCGTTCGTTTTAACGCAAACTGTTTCGCTTCCTCCGCGTTTACATTATCACAGTTTTTTTTAGTGCAATAACAATTTAAAATGAAGGCGCTTTTTATTTTTCTGTTTGTTATCAAATTAATATCAGGATCACCAACTCCCATTGTACTGTGGCATGGAATGGGTGAGTTATTTAATTTAATTAGACATATATATTGTAGTATTAACGTACTTTTTTAGTGTCGAATACCGCTAAAATAGGTATGTCAAATGGATAAATTAAATTATGATTGTGTTGGCTTGTTTAATTTGATTAAGCATTATTTAATTTCTTATTATTGAACTAAGTAGTAAGTACTTAAATTAGGCACATTTATTTGTAAGTACGCTGACCTGACCCCATTTAGAGGTAGGTACCTACTTGTTATCAGATAAATTGTTTTTTTTTTTTGTACAAGGTACCTACCTACTTTAAATCTTATACTTTGGCTCAGGTTTATTTAAATTTTATAATATTTATTTTATCTATCTTAAACTTTCAATTGCGTCAATTAAAGACACAATAGAAAGACGAAGAAAGAAATATGTAAGTAGGTACCTAATTACTCTTAAACATTCAACTTCAAGCGGGATTATTTATTTCTAAGGAGATAACATACAATCCTGTTTAAATTCAAGAAGGGTAATGCTAATAACCTAATGCTGGTTTCCTTAAACAGGAAAATGATAAAAATATATTTTAATCCAAACATAATTTTTTCCCACAAATGCAATGTTATGTTATGTTTATTTAATTAGGTAGGTATTTGCGGCAGACTAAGGTTGTTTTTATATTTGTGTGTGCAGGTGACACCTGCTGCGTTGGTTTCAGTTTGGGAGGAATCAAGATATTTTTAGAAAAAAATATTCCCGGAGTGTATGTGGACTCTTTGCAAATTGGTAACTCCACAATAGAGGACCTGGAGAATGGGTATTTCTTGAACCCTAACACACAGGTGGCAGAAGTCTGCAAATACCTGTCTCAAGAACCTTATTTGCAGGAAGGGTTCAATGCCATCGGATTCTCTCAAGGAAGCCAGTTTCTGTAAGTTTTTAATAATAAAAATTAATTAAGTAATAAATAAGGTACAAAAAATGGGATACCAATTTACATGTAAATAAGCAACTACTGAACAACTTAGTAGATAACATAAAAAAATATTTTAAAATTTTTGCGTTAAAATATTAAAATGGAGTTTAAATTTCAAGGAGAGCCGTAGTGCAACGCTGCGGCCACAAATTGCCTCCAATCAAGAACCTGATAACTCTTGGAGGACAGCACCAAGGAGTCTATGGCCTGCCCCACTGTGGGGCCCTGATGCACCCCACCTGTGACTACATCAGGCAGCTTCTCAACTACGCTGCTTATGACTCGTAAGTCAATTAAAAACACATAGGTATAAGGAGTAATCATAAATATCAACTTTTTGTTGCATGTTGGTATAAGGGCAGTTAAATGCGCAACTCTTGGCAATTATGGTCAAATCGCAATACCGAATATTCGAGTCAAAATTATATAATGGCAACACCAGGTTTTTGACCCTTAGCTTTGACATTTCCACGTCTCGTCGTGGGCAGCGCGGAGGTCAATTCTACTACATTTTACGGACTCACTAGTCACTGATGGTACCCATAGCACCATCTGATCTCGTTCCTTCTTCTTCCTTTTCCCAAAATGTTGGGCATGGCACTCAGTCTGACCGAAAGCAGCTGAAGCCAGTGTTTTATGTGTAGCGACTTTCTATCTGAGCCCCCCTAGGTCAGTGTCTGGGTAACATGATACCCCTTGGTTACACTGCTTGTCAAACTTCGGAGTTCTGACCAGTGAAATGCCAGTAGGCTTAACGTGCGTTACGTGACGCGAAGGATTCGTAGGTACCCATTCATGAAATATCTTCGACAAGCGTAGCAAAACGTTTGATCCAACCTTGCGGATGTTATCATTTCGCCACAAGCTCTTCATTGCATATTTGTAGGTACTAAAAGTGATTGCTTATCGGAATATTCATCTCTTGACCTCTACATAGACGTGACACTTGGACCTGTCTGTATTATATCATTGTCTAGAGCTCTAGAAGGTCCATCCTAACATCTGATTAAGTACAAGGCAAAGACGTGTATACCGTATTCTTTTACATGCACACAATACATATTACTCTATTTAAGACTTCCTTATTGATAGAATATTATTATGATTTTTATGTGTAGTTGTTTGTGTTATTCTGTAAGCTTGTTAAAATAGGACTAGGTAAGTACATACATGCGTGTATGATGCTTTTATCTGTCATTTCCTGTAAATGTAATCGTTATTTTATCTATAGTATACATTATTACGTAAAGTGAAATCTAGACACGCAGTAGTGTGTCAAGCCAAGTTTAAGCTAACAGAACTGGCGAGTAGAACCTTGTGTAATTTTACACGAACCATTTGGAGCCAGTTTTGATCTCCTCATAACTCAAAAACTATTTCACATTAACATGTTGAATTTGGCTCATGTATCAAGACTCGCTCGATACCTTGTGCTCAAAATTTTAATTTTTTTTACAAAAAAACAACCGACTTCTTAAAAAAAAACTAACAGGTGAAAAATAACTCCAGTTTCGGAAGTCGGTGGCCAATAATGAACAAAACAAAACCATCAAAGCCACAGACTTCCGAAACTGGAGTTATTTTTAACCGACTTCAAAAAAAGGAGGAGTGTTTCTTCACCAAATGATACTTTCTAAATGAAAATGCTTGATTTGTTACTAAAAATGTTGAAATCGGTGCATGTATGCATATATTTTTTGAGGAGTTCCCTCAATTCCTCGAAGATCCCTCATCAGGTATGAGTTTTGATACAAATGGGACCAATCTGTTAGTATACCCTATAAAACAAAACCAGAATTTTGAAAATCGGTCCATAAATGACGGAGTACTGAGGTAACAAACACTAAAAAAAAAAAAAAAAAATATACAACCGAATTGAGAACCTCCTCCTTTTTTTGAAGTCGGTTAATAAAAACACCTGTATCGGTTGTTTAGTAATTAACGTCTCGTATTTTTTTTCACGGACTGACCTATAAGTCAAAATTCTAACCCATTTCCAGAGGATCTCACTTCTTGTGTCGTTAAAGTTAACAACCAAGGCCAAATGCATTCATAACATTTTACGTTTATGTTTTTGATGGGTTTCCTTTATTACCCGACTGTCAAGGCACGGTAAAGATTTTAGCGCGTATCTTGTATGTGTGAATTACCTTTTAAGACTATTGCAAGCTCGGAGGAGTGTGAGATTTGGCACAGTTAAAGTTATAAGGGAAAGAAATGCAGGATACTAAAATAACCGAATTTCGACCAATATAAAAATACCTCTTTATAAAGAAACGTTATACTGTTTGAAAACATTGTGTCCGCGAGAGTGTTTACAGTTTTGAAACTGTAAACACTCTCGCGGACGCGTACGGAAATTATTTCGGAATTTCTGTCGTTGTTTAAACTTAGCTTAGCACCAAATTGTTCACAAATAGAATAGATAATAAATACACAGGGATGCAGGTGTATCAATCGTTTTGTATGCATTGTGCGTAGTACCCGGTACTTATCGTGAATCGCTCAGCAAATAAGGAGCGGAATATGTGAAGGTCGGTGTTAACGCTCAAGTATCCTTGTGATTTGCTTAATAATTTGCCTTTGCACTTGTGATTGAGGGCACAAATATTGCACCATAACAACCTTTTTTTTTCGTCATAACTATTACAATATGTACAGACATGTAAAATTGGACACATTGGGGCAACTTGATGTGCTGGCCACATCAAGTTGCCCCAATGTGTCCAATTTTCCCAATTGAATATGAACCTTATTCTGTTTGACATAAAGTTGAAAAACGATCAAGGAAGCCCAGGATTGAGGAGGAGATTTTGGCTAAATAATAACAGCCTCACGGGACGATCGAGGGTTAAGTTACGCTTGACGAGGTTGGTCCGAGGATGGGTGACTATTAATTATATATCAAGACTCCTCCGTGCCTCGGAATGCACGTAAAGCCGTTGGCCCCGTTTGTTATTTGTAGATATATGACAGTCGTTACAGATATTGGAAAGTCTGACAACTAGTTAAACCAAGAGGTATTTATTTATTTAATACTTCAAGCACAGTAATGTACAGAGGCGGACTTAATGCCATAGGCATTTTGTACCAGTCAACGTTTAGGTGATGCAGAGAAAAGCAGTGGTAGGTGCAATTAAAAATTACCACCCCAATATACTTTAATGGGAAAAGGTTAGGCAGATGATGAATTAGCACATGATAGATTTTTACCCAAGAACAAATTGGTGAATTTTTGAGCGTTTCAACCGCCGTCATTACCTTCCCCTTAACATTAAGGGAAGAGAATGTATTCAATGCAATATTTCAGCTTTTCTCAGAATCTGCTAAAGTACTAGAATCTGGAAATGGTTGAAATATTCCATTAAATACATTCTCTTCCCTTAATGTTAAGGGGAAGGTAATGACGGCGGTTGAAACGCTCGAAAATTCACCCAATACTTTAATGCACTAGATAGATTTAACCACAAGATCAAAATATTGTTTTGTAATTTCATAGTAGGTATTTTAGCTACCAATTTGCTGTGTATGTTCTTTCTGTGTTCATTTGCACTTCAATCAGTGTCAATAGGTTTTATTACGAAACAAACCTCGATTTATGATTGTGACGTCTCTACCAGTAGATACAGAAACCACACTACTTACTATTACCACAATGGTTCTATGAAAATCTAGATCAACATAGTTTGTAATAGGGTTCTTTGAAATTTTATAGGGGCTAAATAAAAGATTATAGGTAATATAAAAAAAAACACATAATTTGCGTCGTACCGCTTCGTTATTTACATTGCAATATCAGCCGAAATGGGGAGTTGAAATGTTAAAGTGGAGTAATTAGTTTAAGTATAGAATCTTTAATACCTACATAATTATAAAAGAGTTTTGGCCTATGATAAAATTACGATTTTGTTTCTATTCTAGCCAAATAGTTTTGACTTTTATAATGAGAGTTTGCGTAAAAATCCTCCCTTTTCTCAAGTCAAATAAGTATCTAAAATAAATCTAGTTCATGAAGATTTTACTTGTGCAAGCAAACTTAGTTTTAGGATCACAAACAAAACAAGTTATTTAGAAATTTATTTCTAACGAAACGCTCAATTTATTTGTTGAATACTTTTTTCAAACATATTATATACAGGGGCGGACTAATGCCATAGGCATTTTCTCATTGAGCGAGTGCGACTCGTTTTTTGCCGCATCATTTTATCTGCGTTCCGCTTTCTTCGCAAGAAAATATCGCCTATTTATAAGTACAGAGTATGGTATTTCTGCGTTTCCTTTCACCGAGATGCAATGCTAACCACAATCTTTACCTAATGTTAGTGTTGCACTATATAATATTATCGACGAAGTAGAAACTCAGTTATTTTTTTTCAGTAAACAAAGTAGTTTAAGGTATTTGGTGCCACCAAATACCTGGTGGTACGGTAGACCCCAAGTCACTAATGGAGGGTGAATGTAGTTGATTGTTAAACATGTTCTTGTTATCTTACACAAATACCTATGTTATGAATCATAACGTTGAGCTTTTTGTGCACATTTCCTAATTTAACATTGCTCATTTTGCCACAATTTCCTTTGATTAACTAAACAGGTACATGGAATAATCTAACATGGTAATTAGTGGAAGTACACAACTGAAACATCTCCCTGTGACAATGTATGTGAAGTGAAGGTAAAGTGATCTGCCCCATATACTAATGCTAGGGAAGTAGGGATTGACAGTTCACTTCACTTAACTTTTCGCGTGGAGATTGGCATGCCTGTCTGATGGTGTCCGAAACTACACTTTAAAGGTACTGAGTTAAGGTTTATATTACAGCTGGCTCCAGCACACGCTAGTCCAAGCGACGTACTGGCACGATCCTTTGGATGAGGAGTCCTACATGCACAAGTCGATCTTCCTCGCTGACATTAACAACGAGGTGTACGTCAACAAGACGTATATACAGAACTTGAACAAACTGGATCATCTGGTGCTGGTCAAGTTTAACAATGACACCATTGTTCAGCCAATAGAGACAGAATGGTTCGGGTTTTATGAGCCCGGACAGTCAAAAAAGATGCTTCCGCTGCATGAAACCAAGGTTTATAAGGAGGTTTGTAGTGTCCTTTTTAAATATGTTCTAATAGATTTGAGTCAAAATTAAAAGTTACCATTTAGTAACCACATTAGTAACGTTCTCTAAAACGTGCCTGTATATACTAGCCAGATGAGACAGCAATCTGACATGACAGATATGACGTAGAACTAATGACTTTTGTACCGGATACTACCTTTTTTAGTACCTATAGAATACGCAACCCAAAAGGTTGTGCCTTACTACGTACTTATGTTTTGTTTTGCGATTTTATGGTTCGTTCAATAGTAAAAGTTGTTCATAAGGATGAGTAGGGTTGTGCCATTCGGATTTAGTATATGATGCATTTTTATGTGATGGTAGGTAAGTGTGGGACGAATCATACAAGCGCAAAACAAAATTTACCGTAAAACGGGGTAGGTACATGAGTAATTCTAGAAACAAAACTTGAAGGTGGATTTTGACACTAGTTTAATATAATTTCATATATATATGATCCCGACCGATTTCGGCCACAGCGACTTGGATCTGCCTATTAAGAGCATCGCTGGTGTGCCCTCTGGTGACTGACATAGCCAATTTTTGCCGTGAAAGTTCGATCACATTCACTGCAAGTCAGCACCCCTCCGACGTAATTGTATTGGATGGCCGCGGGTGGTCGGGCCTTAAGCTCATCACGTTTAGCATCGAGCTCTTCTCTACGTCGCCTTTCAAACTCAAACACCTTAGTGCTCACGGTATGCCTCCACAGTGACCGGTCCGCTGCCATTGCCTCCCATTGTGACGTGTCTAAGTCACATCGTTTCATGTGGCGCTTAAGCACATCTTTGTACCGAAGGAGTTGGCCGCCTTGTTTCCGCTTGCCATCCTGCAGTTCTGAGTAGAAGATTTGCTTCGCCACTCTGTCGTCAGACATTCGGGAGACATGGCCAGCCCATCGCAACTGGCGCCGCATTATATAGGCCTCTATGCCGCCGACATTAGCTCGCCGTAGTACTTCCGTGTTACGAACACGGTCTGACCAGTGGATGCTCATAATGTCCCGTAGGCATTTCAGATGAAATCTATCTAAGGTGCGAATGTGCTTGCGGTATAAACACCATGTCTCGGAGGCATACAGGAGATTTGGCAGAACTATTGCCATGTACACAGCAATTTTCGTAGAGATTAATCAATATTATATCAATATATCAATTATTTAAAAGCATTAGAGTCCTCGTATATTTCGAACAACTTTTAACTTACCTACGTAAACATCCCCTATAAGTTTTGTTTCTATTTGCCCTTAAGTTTCTACTCACCCCGTTTTACTCGGTAAGTTGTTCATATGGGTACTAAAAATAATGTTGTATTGTATAGGTAGATCAGATACTCTATACACCAGTATAATGTTTTTTTTTCTCGTAAGTGGAAGAAGAATAATTCAGATTATTATAAACACGTTACATCTATTTACTTAGCATATAACATTTGTACCTTTATACTATTTCAGGACCGTTTAGGCCTCAAGAAGATGGAAAAAGAAGGAAAGTTAGTACTAATATCAAAAGATGGCGATCATTTGCGCTTCTCAGACAAATGGTTTCTCGAGACTATTATAAAACCTTATCTTCTTAATTAGGACTTACAAGAGGTTAATGTAGTAAAAGCCAATAAGAGATTAAATCTCATTACCACGTGATAGGATTAATGCGCATGTGTTCGATAATCATGTCTATTCATTACGATAGCTATGAGTATACTTGAATACAGATTATAAATGTGTTTTATTTATCTGTTTTGGCAAGTGTCAAATTCTAACTGTTGAGTCTACTTGAATACAGATAATAAATCTGTTTTCATTATCTGTTTAGGCACGTGTCGTCTTAGGGTTAAGTCTACTTGAATACAGATAATCAATCGGTTTCTATATCCATATAGGCAAAAGGCCGTAGTGTCAGCTGTCAACTGTGTTGCAGTTATACATAGTTAAAGCCAATGCTGACAATTATAGGTATTTTCAGTATGTCGACATTTGCCTTTGTTTGCCATATCAAGAAATAGGATATAGTAGGCGATGGAGTCATTCAAGACGTATATCGCTTTCCCTGTTTCACACAATAATAAATAATAATAATAATGACTTCTTGTTCCTTTTGGGTGACTGACTAACATGGTGTACCACCTTTAGGCCTTGGACTTGGCTTAACCAATTCCTCTCGATGTTTTCCTTTACCGCAAGGATAAATATTACAATACGCACATGAATCTTAAAAGTCAGTAGTTCGTCTCTTCGGTCTGAAGTCGAGACCTATCTCTTGGTAGTCGACTGGCTATACCACTAGGCTATCGCTACAACACAATGACTATTGACACTTCTCTAAACAATCTAGGGAATGCAATCTCGATCTCGCGAGATATCGAAAACTCGAGATCGCGGCTATTTTTTCGATATTCAATCTTGAAAATAAGCAATCTCTTTTTCTTAATCTCGTTCGAGATCTCGACAATATCGATCGAGATTTTATGACCGAGAGTGCGCGAATCATAAGAAGAGAGTAGCTATTTTCAAAATCACAATTAATGTGTGTTTGTGTACTGTGTACCTACACAATTACTTTTTTAAATAATTCAAAGATGCGCGCCATAATGCCGTATTTTTTTTGGTTTGAAATAAATAGATTTTATTTTTCATTGTTTTGTATTATTGAAAACTTCATAAGATATAACAGCGATATCCTAACTAGTATTACAGTATTACGAGTATTCTAATTAATGTAGTATTCTAATCTAATAGCATTCCTCGAGTTTTGTATCGATTTAAGGGTGTTTGAGTTTAAAAACCAAAATCTCGATAATCTTGAAATTTCGCCAGACTATTCGATCTCGACTTGTTTTGCACGAGATCTCGAAACTGCCAATCTCGACACCAGGTTCAACAAGCGAGATCCCGATTTGCTAATCCTGGATTCCTGGCTCGAGATTGCATTCCCTAATACAACCCTAGCTGGTTGTAAAAGTCTGATTTTAACTCTTTGACTGCCAACAAAGTAGACACAATGGTAAAACAATCAACACGAGTCACAATATGTGACTCATGGGACATAGAAGTTGTTAATTTTATTATACTTATAAAAACTAAGTTTCATTGTACAGACGCCACCACATCAAGACAAGTTACCCCAATTTGTCAATTGGATCTATTTCTTGGATCTATTTTCAACTTTATACCAAAAGAATAAGCTTCATATTCATTTGTGAAAATTTGACAGCTTGGTATACCTATCATGATGTGCTGGCTTTTGTACTTTCAGTTGCGATACAAAACAACAGATTTGTCATTGTTTTTTAATTTCATATCACGCATTCGTTAATATAAACATAGATAATAATTACAATGTGTAATGAATAAGCCAGTTAGTTAATTAGCAGCCATAAGATTCTCGAAGCAATAATATTGTGATAATTATGTACTAATAAAGATTTCTAAAAGTATATTACTTACTTAGATTGTTGTTTTTATTCCTTGTATGTAGTCCCTCGCAAAAGCAATTACTTAGTATTTAATATCTAATTATTTCAATTGGAGTTCTTGCAATGCAACCTAGACACATCATTTTTGCAATGAAAATGTAGCGACCGACCCTTGGTAAAACTGCGATGTCCAACTGGTTGTACTACGGAGAAGTAAATTTACCCATGGTTCAACTCTTTTCTGATATTTATGATTATGACCCGTGGTACAACAGTGGAATTATGTCCAACTGGTTGGACCACGGGGATAGGATGATCGTGTAAAACAAATGAACATCTAAAACACAGGACTTGGGGCATCCCGACGTTAGGTTAGTTAGGTTCCTTTAAACCCTGCAGACAGAAATAGAGAAATAGGAGGGGATCCCTCGTCTACGCTTTTTAAATTTCTTCGTTGTTATGGCACTTCAGCATTGATAGATACATTCAATTCCCAGAAGTACAACTAGTTGAAACAAGGAAAGAACAACTCACTCGAGTTGAACCATTGGTAAAGATATTTCCCCATATAACAACCAGTTGAACTATGTGGGTAAATTTACTTCTCCGTAGCACAACCAGTTGGACATCGCAGTTGCACCACGGGTCGGGAGTGGAAAATGTGTGTAGAAGTATCAAGACAGTATCTTTGTTTAATTATGGAGGTACTAACTGCTACTTCTGATTCCTGAGGTCTGACAAAATGTGTGTAGGTATTAGTAGTTTTTAATAACATAACATCACGCCTGTAATCCGTGAAGGGTGACGCAGTGGTGTACCTACCTGTAGTACAACCACATTGCGCCAGACATTTTAAAGTCCCATGTAAAAGGGTTGCCATCATACTGAGAAATTACAGATTGAAAAACTTAAACGAACCCGGGACCTCATGCTCAGCAATTATTGCGCTTGCGACCACTAGACCCACGAGGCACTTGTTAATATTTAAAACAAATCCATTAATAAAAGAAAAAAAAGGTAAGTGTCTGTGCAGAACTGCCCTTCGATGGATAGCTTGCAATCAAATTCTATTCTGCGTTTGAAATGTAGCCTCCAAAAATGTAAACAAGTGCTTATAAGTAGTTCTGGAAAACAGTACTAGGTATAACACCCTCACTTATAGTTCAGTTACCGCTACAAAAATATTGTCTTTTTCAATAGCACGTAGGTACTTACTTACTATTCATTGTAACGTCGACCTAATTTAAGAAAGAGTAAAGTTTTTATTTTATTCAAGTGAAAGAAACATAAATTTTAAGTTTGGATGGATTTAAATATACATAGAATACGGAATTGTGCTTCAAAGTATTACCCACATGCTAGCATCATACAGATTTAAATTACTAGTAAATAAAGCAACAACACAATATTAGCCATTCAAAATCTATTTCGACTCCAAACAAAATAGGTACCTTTAACAATTTCTTCGCTTAATGTCACTCTATAAGGCTTTCTAGATCTTGCTGCCTACTTCTGACAGTCGTTCGGTCTACGTCGGGCTGCGAGCGCGCATCAACATAGACGCGTACGCATCGGTTGAATTCGGAATTTCTCTTTATGAACGGGGCGTTGACTCCGCGCACCTTGTGTAGGGGAAACTTCACTAAACATTGCAGCATACAACGTTCTGCGATTTTGTAACTGGGAAGAGAAAAAATAGGTTATAAGTGTTGAATGTTTTTGGTTATTTCTATAGCTGGATTAGTAGGTAATTTTTTGAGCGGTTTGTCTCTGAATACCAATTATAATTGCCATGGCAATGGGAGAGGCATAAGTGTAAACTTATTAGTACACAAAATTAATAATTGTAAGCGATCCACATGCTTTATTGGGCTCCATATTACACTTAAAGGGTTTATTACACTAAACAATATGTAGGAAACCTAACTAGGCAATCGGTAGATGTAATCGCAGTTTGGATCCGTTTTAGGGTAAATCGGGGATTCTGACCGCTTGGGGCTTCTTAATACTTCTAATAGCACTACTTTCTCTAGTGCTAACATAATACACGTAGCGCGAGCCAGGATAAGCAAGAAGAAGAACAGCACAGAACAGCTCTCGGGGATAGAGTGATTAACTGTTCCTATAATAGTTAGGTTCCCACAAATCGTATTCGTAATCGTGTATTAAGCCCTTAAGATTGACACAAGTGAAGCTAAGAGTTAAGCTAGAGTTTTAAGTGGGCACTTCAGATAGGTTTGTAGAAGGGCATCTATGCTCTATGGATTTTGTGCTCTGGGCAACGTCGCCGGTGGCACACACCTAAAGATTAAAGATACCAGGCTGGTATCCGCAACTCCACGTTAAAGTGCGTATTTTGCGTATGGGCTATAATCTACCCCGCGGGCCCAGTGCGAATTGGTAGATGTTACAATGTCTTCGAATTTTTGGTTCTAGGACATGCCGGTTTCCTCACGATGTTTTCCTTCACCGTTTTTGAGAGCAGTGGTGATGAAATAAAATACACAAAGTAATGCGCCGGCCTGGGTTCGAAGCCACGAGTTACTGTTCGTAAGTCGGGGCTGCCACCACTTGGCTACCGCTGGCCCACACCTAACGCCGCGGTGTCTTAATGTTTGGATCTAAGTATTCAACTTATGGCCATTAAATGGCGATCTCGCTGGCTGGTTTTGACGCAATAATAATATCTAAAATAGGCCTTTAGTATGGGACGCTACTTGTGTTGATACTCTTGCGCCATCCCATCTTCCTGGGTCAACATGCTGTGCTGGCGCTGCTGCTGCGGCTGCTGAGAACCTCAAGCGGCGTAAATAAAGTAACCTTGTTGGTAGTTATACTTTCGAGCCGTTTGGGGTTGAAACTCTTGGGCCGTGGGGTCCGAGTGCTCGTCTTCTTAACAAAGACATCTGCAAACGTTTAGTTGACGCTTCCCGTGACCCAAGGGCTGGCCTCTACTTTGGCCAGAGGCGAAGCATTGCCATTCAACGTGGCAATGCCGCCAGTCTTTTGGGCACTTTACCAGCTGGCAGCGATGCAGAAGTTTTTTTGACGTTTTGTAGTTATTTATTGTTAGTTTTAGATATTTATTTATTTTAGGTTTTTGTTCTCTTGTTTCTATCTGCTGTTTTTTTTTAAGAACAGAATGTCTGAAACCTCAAAAGAGATGAATGAAAGACAATTAATTCAGCGTAATGAGAAAACGCGATTGTAAGCTGTGGTTTACCCACAGCTACTGTCATTTTCGAATTGCTTTAGGTATTTATGACATTCATGGATACGTATTTGCATTACCAGTTTAAAGTTATGCTGGACAATCAAATCAAATCAAATCAAATCAAATCAAAATAATTTATTCACATAATATGGGTAAATAGGTGGTACGTAATATATAAATGTTGGATCCTCATATTGACCATTGCTGGTATGTGAAACTTAACATTATGTACTATGTAAGACTAATCTTAAACTAAACACTTTATTTATTACACTACTACTTACATCATTTTTTTATTTGTAAGTCTAAGGTAGTCATTAGTAGTGTAGAAGCATTTATTGACAAGCCAGGTGTACAATTTTTTTCGGAACAATGTAATAGGAAGGTCTCTGATTTCGCTAGGTAATTTATTAAATAATTTAATTGACATGGGGTAACAGTTTCTTTTAAAGAGATCAGTTTTTATGTTTGGTAATGGAAGGTTATTCGGATAACGGGTATTAAAATTACAATAATCCCCAAAGGATTTGTACAGGTATTGATACGTTTTAACAAATAAACAAGATTCAAAAATATAAATGGAGGGTGCAGTTAATAAGTTTAATTTTTTGAATAAAGGTTTGCAAGACGTCAATGAATCTACATTACAAAGTGCGCGAATGCACTGTTTCTGAGCCAGGAATACTCTATTAAAGTCTATTTGCATCTAGAATCAGCAGGTTTAAATAATCCTGCAAGGTCGCAGACCACTTAGCTACCTGCTTGCACGTAGGTATACCATGAACTACCCGTAGGACCGTTAACCTACACTTTAAATTAGTTTTGTATTCTCGATCCTTTGTGCTTATTTATAGGTGCAGCTATAAACCGGATAATCGAAAGGTCCGCCTATACTTCATAAGGTACGGTCAACCTCACCTTAAAGTAACGCTACGACACATAGCTCGAGAAAATAACCTCAAGAAGAAGAGCTGCATAGTTTAGTGTCGTTTTTGGCTTGAAAAGGTTTTTTTTTATTTTATTTTTAATGTTTTTTTTTGTAGGTATAAGTAACAAGCACTTGCTTCAATAACGATAGAAAAACATCGAGTGGAAACTCGCATGCCCAAAATATATTTCTCGACGGTATGTAAAGCCAAGTCAGAAAGCCATAGGCGGCATTAATGATGTGAAAAATGTGGGTTACATACGAAGACGCATTGGATTGTTATTGTAAAAAGAAAAAAAAATGCTTCGTGCTTTTATTTAGGACTAGTTAAGACTAGTAATCAATATTGCTGAGAGTTTAATTATAAGTGTAATACAAATTTAACAGTAGAATAATTAAATCGTAACTACTGAGATTAAAAAAATGTCCATGGTGAATCAAGTGCGGTTTTAAGTGAGACTATTGGAACCAACATGTCCATATGATTTTCCCAAATCCAAATACAATATTATGAACCAAAATAGTATTTTTTTTTGTTTCAATCAGTAAAAAATTGCGTGATATTTGCCGTTACCCCCGTCTCTCCAACGTAAGATTAGATGAGATTTGGCTCGACCCCCTCCCCCCCTTAAACATTTTACGTATTTTATGAACGCCCCCTTACTATGGTCAAACACTATGTGACTTGAAGTAATTTGGCTTGAAAACTGAGGACTTATCACACCTACAACTTTAAAACTTTATTAGGTGTTCTACACGCGATTTTTGACATACAGTGTAGGACATAAAGTCGTATTATTCCAATAGATGTGCCGTTAACTATGCCTCACCATCATCTGACTAGCATTTACCCAGCTATATTTGCAGCTGGACACCACTGTTGTACATGGAGCGACTACCTCCACAACCCAGTTACTGAGTTACACGATACCCCTTCATTAAACTGGTTTTCAGGTTTTCGGGCTTCAGACTAACTGTAACGCCATTTCGAATGACAACTGTAACTGCACCTACCACTGTTTGTCTCTGCATGACCAAAAGGTTGACTGGTAGAAAATGCCAAAGGCTTTAAGTCTGCCTACATGTACAGACGCCAGCACATCAAGTTACCCCAATGTGTCAAATTTTCCCAGTTGATTATGAACCTTATGCCGTTTGACATAAAGTTGAAAAACGATCAAAGAAATTTGACACATTGGGGTAACTTGACGTGCTGGCGTCTGTACATTTGTGTGCTAGAAGTATTCAATAAATAAATAAATATAATGAAAGAAAAAAAATAGAAAGATTTTATCTTGTTAGGTACGCCAAAGAAGTACCTACCTATATTTAACTTCTACGCGTGTAAGTCGTCATCATCATCATCATTTCAGCCATAGGAAGTCCACTGCTGGACATAGGCCTCCCCTATAGATCTCCAATAAGACCGGTTGGAAGTGGCTCGCATTCTGCGCGTTCCCGTGGCCTTAATGAGGTCGTCTGTCCACCTTGTGGGTGGACGTCCTACGCTGCGCTTGCCGATACGTGGCCTCCACTCGAGAACCTTTCGACCCCATAGGTCACCAGTCCTTCGTGCTATGTGCCCTGCCCACTGCCACTTCAACTTGCTAATCCGCTGGGCTATGTCGGTAACCTTGGTTCTTCTACGGATCTCCTCATTTCTGATCCGAACTCGCAGAGAGACTCCGAGCATAGCCCTCTCCATAGCTCGTTGGGCTACTTTGAGCTTATTCATAAGGCCCATAGTGAGGGACCACGTTTCAGTGCCATAAGTCATCAGGCTCACACTGGTTGAAAACCTTCGACTTGAGACACTGAGGTATTTAAGTACCCACACACAACCTTTTTGCACTATTATTTAGCCGCATGTTCCTCCGCCTTCGCTGCCGTTGACTGTACCTGTCGGCGTTAATTACTTTGGTCCTTGTTAGACCAGTTCTCATCTAGACCTATAAATAGTTTGTTTACAATTTGTGATACTTACTCGAAAGGATTGATGCAGTCCATACGTATGACTTTGTACCCTTGATCATAAGCCAGCTCTTTGCTCTTCTCTGCCAGGAATACCGCCAAGCCTTGCCTTCGGAATTCCGGGAGAACTGCTATCATTTTGATCTGAAATTTAGAAACATGTAGGTACGCATAAGTATTAAGTATTCTATTAATATTTACATACATACATTAGGACATAAGATTGGCTACTTTCACTGGTTGGAACTCCCACCCCTGCAAAAGCAATAATGTCTCTTAATAATTGTTACGGGATTTCAGTAAAATGATTTTCTTTCATTCGATTGGATGACAAACAACTATAAGCAATCTCGATGGTAAGTGTTATCATTGCTTAAGGTCCTTTAATGAGGTAGTTGGTAAGTCGTTATTACTTACCTCGTATATTTTCTGTTGTTTGAAAACGTCCCAAAGATTTGGCGTCTCCTGCAGCTTTGCCGTGAAATAAAGAAAATCTTTGGTATTGGGATCCTGTAAAAGGATACAATAATATTGCATTCAATTACTTAAACAAATATAATCAAATTCAAAAGTCTTTATTCCAACTAGGCTGAGAATCAGCACTTCTTGAACGTCAAACAAAATAATACAAAAGATAGTCTCCAAAAATTCCCCACCTTTCACCACTTTAGTTTTTGCTGGGAATTTATCTAGGTAAATATTGCTCTCTTCGTTTACAAGCAATTTAAACGCATAAACACCCACTTGGAACAACTACCTGTAGGCCATGAAAATATGTTTTCCTTGCAGGAATCAAAAACAGAGACACGCAGCGCAGCAGCCAGATGTTGAACCACTGCGCCAACCGTACCGTCTTCGTGCAGTAATTATCACATAGAAAATAAGAACAAGTAGGTACCCACAGTCCCAAATTGATGCTCGCTAGGTGCTGGTAACGGTTCTACAACCACTAGATCTCTTAGCGTGTTCAGTAAATACGGTTTATTATGTCGTCTTTACCTGTCTGTAGAAGGCATAGTTTCTTAAGTTTCTAGGGTCAATGGGGCAACTGGCGAAGCTGACACACAGTCCAGCTAACGAGCCATCTTCCGTTCTAGCAAACATCGAGTTGCCTGTAAAAAAATAAATGAACGGCTTTGTATTAGGAATTGTTTACAGGTGTCTGGGCCAATATATGTACTTATAGTTAAGAAATATTATACGTTCCTCTGTTTCGGATAAGTTTTGTAGCGACATCTATCTCGCCACATCGGTACGAACTATCCTACATCGCGGTATCAAAGTTATCCGCGCAGTTTGAACGTATACAAGTTCCCGACAACAACCGCCGGGCAGTAGTTAGCCCACCAGACACAACGCCCGTCTGGTCGGAGGATCCTTCCTTTTCAATGGTGGATGAGGAACATTACACCCTGTTCCTCATACCTCAAAAGTTTCATAGTTTCATTCTTTCTACTTACCTATACTCCATTTATTAGAGGAAATGGGCTCGAAGAAGCAGGAATGCAGAACATTTTATTTTAAAGACAGGTTCCTAAGTTGTTTTATTTTAAATTTAGAATAAAAATAAACGAAGAACATTTCATGTATTGTCTATGCCTACTTCTTTGAGGTTTTTATCATTGACACTCTATTGCCACCTGTCAGACCTCCACAACCCAGTACCTGGGTAATATGATACCGCTTGTTGAAACTGGTTGTGAGACTATCGAGCTTCTGACTACAAGTTACCACTGTCAAAGATCTACAAATGACAGCCGGGCGACCAACGGCTTAACGTGCTTTTTCGAGGAACTATATTTTTTTTTGACGATCAATAAGTGCTTATTCTCAGCCTATCTATATATATAAAAGAAAGTCGTGTTAGTTACACCATTTATAACTCAAGAACGGCTGGATCAATTTGAATGATTTTGGTCTGGTCAAAAAGTCTTATATTTCAGAAATCAATTTACGTTATTAACAATGACGACAGAGACGAACTTTAATAATTCTATGCAAATAGAACTTATTTTACTGTTACAGGACTCTAATTAAAGTAGACCGGGAAAACTATAAGTATAAATTGTATGTAACAGCAATAGTTCAGTTTAAAATTATGAATTTAGTATTTTTTAAATCAATGCATTTTAGTAAGGTAGTTAGGTTAGGTAGTTAGGTTAGCTATAGGATAGGTATGGTCAGTTAGGTTAGGTTATATATGTATACATGTTGTAATTTTAATTGTATTGAACACAAAATGTTTAAATAAGATCACAGTAGAGACTCGCTACATACAAAGCAGTAGTAGTTATTATTGGTTTGAATCTATTTGTTGTCGTCTTATTAAACGTATGTATATCTATATATCGTAAAAAATTGATAAGAGCAATAAATTGACTCTAGGGCACAACGAAGTTTGCCGGGGCAGCTAGTTTTGAATAAAGACTTGATTTTTTATATTGTTATATACAAGAAAATGATGTTACGAGTATGGTGTATACCTTGTTTGAGTAAACCAACAAGATATTCATCAAGTGCGCAGTCGTTGGAGATGTCGATGTTTCGTGACTGAATCAGGACATGATCACTCAAGTAATATTGCTTGATCACGTCTAGGGCAACGTCGTGCTGTCCAACCGTCACTTGGGACAACGAAAAGCGATCTGGCTGAAATTAAACGATAAAATATTGAATACATAACATCATAACATCACGCCTGTAATCCCCGAAGGGCTAGGCAGAGGTGTACCACAGCAAGTTCATTTGAAAATCAGCGTCAGGCTGCATCTCAGCATCTGTCTGGCATTACCGCTGAAATGAACCTTTTGGCGCAGCCGTGAGACATGCCATTTTTGTCTCTTTTTTAATGTGTTATTGTGGTTTAGCTGTGCGTGTATCCAGCTCTTGCCAATAAATGTATTTTCTTTCTTACCTGTAGTAAACCCATATTTCGCCAATTATGGTTTAGTCCCATGTAATAGGCGAGTCTATTGCCATCAATCGGGCACAAAAGACTCCCAGATTCCTGATGAAAAAAGTCAATAACACTTTGCCCGACCTGGGGATCGAACCCACTACCTCTTGCTCAGTAGTACCCTTGGGACCACTAGACCCACGAGGCGCAGTCATTCAAGTCAATCAATATTACCTAAACAACTCAAATTAGAATCTACAGTTAGGAAAAAATATAATTTACTATTTGAACACTGTGAGCTTCGGTATGTTTCCTTTTAATATACTAGCAGCCGTCCCACGGTTCCACCCGCGTAGGTCCCGTTACCGTGGGAATACAGGGATAAAAAGTAGCCTATGTGTTAATCCAGGGTGTCATTTTATTAAAATCCATTCAGTAGTTTTTACGTGAAAGAGTAACAAATATCCATCTATCTATCCATACTCACAAACTTTCGCGTTTATAATAATATTAGGATTGTAAAGGATTCAATTTATTATCCAAGATACATATGATAGTGTAATGTCCCCCTTAGTCCAGCTCTAAACCAGTAATCTACATCTTTGTCAAAACTAGACAAAGTTATTACAATTTACGTATACCCAAAAATTCTCTAACTTCATCGTCAACGAAATATTTTAACCATAAGCGTATATATAAAGAGATTTAAGAAACTAAGTTAGTTAGTAAGTATTGAATGTCTTTGCCCAGATACTAACAATTCCTTTCGATACCTTTTCTTGCTGAAGCATACCCATTATACCAACAACACTGTGACACTTTCTAAATTGTACTGTATATGATTTTATCATACTTTTTGGCAAAGCAAAAGAACCCAATTTTACTGTTACACGAAACATAACGAGAATTTCAGACCAAATACTGGCTTTAACTGGTGCTCATTGTCGCCGCATATAGGACAGACAAAAACGTCACCGATTGACTGACAGTTTATAAAAACAAATGGCCAGTAATAAAGACACGCATGAGGGCTAAGCTAAAATAGGCAGAAAGTCCGTGGAACTGTTGAGTCATACAGGTATCTTCTAATTGTATTTTTAATTCAAATTCAAATAGGTATATTTATTTGTGACACATAGGTATAATGTAACATGGTGTTAAATATAAAGAGTATCGCTATGCGCTGCCTTGCAAGGCGTACAAAATATTTCCTTTACAGGTGAAAAAAGAAAAACTTAATTCTACGTACTTAAATGTCTAGGCTAAGTTTAAAAATACAAATTAAACATACATCTATAAAACATAAAATAATAACAATGAAATGTAAAATAATTGATAATAAAGGAAAATGGGGCATTTGTTGGGGTCTTATTTATCTTGTAGGTAATCATTTACGCAGTAATATGCTTGACAAAATTAGGCAAACTTATCCTCTTGCAGTCAGAGAAATGTCATTAAATGAAATTGCTATTTTATTATTTGCTTCCTTATACAGATACCTACTCACATAATGATATAGGAATTATGTATGTTTTGATAAGAAATAAAAAAAAAGCTTTACGAAATATCATCAAAATGCTTCTCGGCCAATTAATTGGCACTAAAGTATCATATGTGTTCTTTGGTTATAATGATATATGATCAATTTCTCAAGGACTTTCTTTCCGATAAAGAGGTGAAATTTTACATACCTACTTCTCTAACTTGGCTGAATATAGTAGTCTTTTGATTCCCATGATTAGACCATCATTAGACCCTGAAGGTCATCAAGGAGTAACAGTATTTGCTTCTGATTTTCAACATCATTTTCTTTGTTTTAATGAGAAGCGGATCTATATATTACCTAGTACATGCATATAAAGTAATCACACCGTTAGACAGTAAAATTTAATTAGAGTTTCAGTTTACTATCTTAGAAATGTTTACGTAATAGGTACCTATTCATGTTTAAGGCATGTAGGTACATACACACAAACATTAATTACGGAAAACCGATAAACAGTAACTAAATTACTAAGTTTGGTACCTGTTGGTTTATACTTAGCTCGATTTAAAGATTTAGTAATGTTGTGACGACGTCGATCAGAATGAAAATATTTTTTATAAAACTTGCTACACTAATATGTAAGTACCTATCAAAATTAAAAAATATGTAAGTATGATTTACAAAGTGTTAATAATTTTACGTTTTTTTAGGTACAATAAAAAATCTAATCCAGGTATGTAAGTGCATACATTTAATAGATTTATCGGACGTAGACGCATATGATCCTAAATTCAAAGATAAACTTGGATCGACCAAGTTTGAAGAATTCAAAACGGACCATTTACCACCAGAGCCTATTCGCAAGTATTGGTTGTTAAATGAGTCTCCCGAATTAAAAAGGGGTCATGTACACCCGCGAGTCTACGAGGATGAGAAAGACACGAATTTAAAGCAGAAAATAGCTAATCTTGTCGATCACACGATGAGGGACACACAACATAAGATGAGAAACACTGAAGAAATAAAAAATGACAATAGAGACGAGTCACCTTATAAAATAGGCTTCATTCTATGCATGATCAAGAAATCCAAGAACGTAATGGACGAGCTCTTCAACGTGGCCGTTAAGCACAAATACGAATGGAAGTCTCTGCAGCATATGAAGGTCTTTGAACTGATCGTACACACGAATGTCGATACGACGAATCTATTGAGACAGCTCGTTGACGTACATTTGAAGTTTGTGAACTCTACACGAGACGATAAGACGGTCATTCTACTTTAAATTTAAGTTTGTACGTTGTCATGTTCTGTTAGGTCAATATAAAATGATAACAATGAAATTTGTAGTCTCTTTAATTTGGTATTTAAGTAAGGCATACCCGATAAGTGTATAATTTGAAGGTTTGAAGCTGCAGAAACGGCAACAAATGACAAACTTTAAAGACATCGCCTGTAGGTACCAAAATTTAACTATTTTGATTTGAGTTCTGCATAAAACACAGCCGCCGAACACGTTGATTCCCATTTATTCCTAACAAAAGTGTTTTGTTCCATTTCAAGCCGCGTTCGAAGCAAAAAATGCGCCGCACTATATTCACTACACAATACACATGAGTATTTCGAAACACACATTGTGTACCATCTTCTTAAATAATGAGAAGGCGCATCCCATCTTTTCCACGCGGTAATTATTTCTCAGGTGGCATGGCGGCGCCACGCCACAGCCACGCCACACCTGTGCCTTGATGAGGTCGGCGCTAGTGCATTAGTTGATGACGTCACGGCTTGATGCCGACGAAACGTCGCGGGAGGGTTAAAAACGACGATATACGAAGGTTGTAAGGGTAATTGGTCTAAGCGATTTTTTTGTGATATTAAGTTATCTAACTATTTAGGATCAGTGATTTTTGTGCGTCGCTTTTGCTAGGTTTCAAATTTTAAATAATTAAATGTCGCTTACACCAATTAGCCTTACAACCATCCATAATTGGTTGTATAGGGTGGGTTTGGTGTTAGTTGCTCTTTGAATTCCAGCTTATTGTTTTTCCTTGCCATTCTTAGGTAAATGACAGAATAAGAAATTGATAGCTCTGATTACAAGCGTTACACAGGGAAATTAGCCATTCACAAAAAAACCTTGTAAGTAGATAGTGTGGGGACGAACCCTTGATTATAAATAACTTTTACTATAAAACCAACACTAAAGTATAAAAATACGTGTACTTATTATTAATTTGCATCTAGTACAGACTGTACTTTGAATTAATCAGCTTAGCCTTGTGTTTTAATGCACGGAAGTCAGTGATTTACCAATTAAGTAGGTACACTATTTAATTTTTAAACAATCACCCCCTGCAGGAAAAACCAGACTTACCTACTTACGTAACCCTCTCTGCAATTACAAATTTCTATGGTGTCCATACAATTATTGATTAGATCCACCACCACACACGAAAAACGTTCCCCACACTATAACAACAGCTTTCAAATAGGTATCGTATCAAACAAAAGAGCATCACAATGGAAAACTAAAAACTTTTTTGGCTTAAATAAACAGAGGAGTGTAGGTAAATGTGAAATAGATGTATTTTGGGCTGTAGGGTTGTAAGCTGAGGGATAGTTTAGTTTTTTGATGTTCAATTCCATACCCTTTGAGTATGTCAATGAGCTTGACGATCAGTGCATGCCATCTCCTTGGTTATCATAGAAATCTGTTTCTCATGTTTACCTATTATTTTATATTGGTGTAGGTACAGACGCCAGCACATCAAGTTACGTTACGTTTTTCAACTTTTTGTCAAACAGCATAAGTTTCATATTCAATTGGGAAAATTTGATATATCCCCAATATATCAGACACATCAAGTTACCCCAATATATAAAAATTTGATATATTGGGGTAACTTGATGTGTCTGTACAACAACGAGTAGGTATTCGGGTACGTACTTTAATTTTTGTTATAGTATAAACTAATGCCTGACTGCGATCACACGGACACCTGATGGTTAGCATGCCCGAGCATGAGTTTTTGACATTAGCGAACCTAATGTCAATTCGACCAATTTCAAAATTTCAAACATTTTGCTGCGTTTAGGTTTATAAATGTGGCAAGCTCAATGAGTATAGACATGAATAAAGTTTTAAAATTACCTACCTGAATAATATATTCGAAACGTGTTTTCTCAATTTTGAAATTATATATTTTGACATTACGTTTGTATGGATGCGGGAAGTCGATGTATTTAAAAATCACGTATAAAAAAAAACAGAAGATAACGTAAACATTTAACTTATCGTTAATGTAAGAGCCGCCGCAAAAATATATGTATTGTAAATAGATTAGGTTAGCTTACCATGAGTTGAAGCGTTTTTGCCATATCTTTTTATAAGAATTAAATGTAACAACAGCTGCTCACAAATTAGGATCACTTATTTTTACTCGTAATTTAAATCGGTGCTTCTAGGCAACTTACTCATTTTAATTATAATTTCACCTCGTCTTTTCGCCGAGTAATTGGCTCAACGTTATCCTGATAGTTGCCATTGTTAAATCTGGCTTTTAGGAGTTGCAGTGGGTTGGAGAAAATTGGCGGGTTTGTCCCGAATAAGGTGTGTTGGTGTTACTAAACTTGACCGAGTATAGTGAAAGCTACTGAATAAAACCATTTTCTTGCTGACTTTATAGGAACATAATTATGATCTAGGGGCCTAGATTCGATAGAAGTCAACGATAAACCCGAAATGTGTGGAATTCGGCATTTCCAAAGCTTAAGCCAATTCCGTTCCATTTTGGATTTATCTACCTTTGTTATCGTTTATGAGAATATGACTTTGTCTAGTTGGGGAATTTCATCATAGCTGCACTTACAAGGTGAGAAAGATGGCACGATACGCCTCCTTTTCCTGAGAAGTCACAGCGCATGTCATTGTTTTACTCCATTTACAATAGCATTAGATAGAAGTTAAAGAAGGTATTTATTGTTATTTATTTATTTATTTACAATAAATTACGATAGACGCCGAATCTTTTATAATCTATTTTTACAGCAGCTGTCACACTTAGTTGTAAGCATTGCAAGAAATATTTTAAGAAATGATGTGGATTTCATTAAGTTATAATATTATTTGATTTTAGTTGAAAATTACAGTGTCTATTCAATGATAAAAACCTAAAAGAAGCAGGGATGAACAATACATGGGCACGTTCTTCGTTTCAATTTATTTTTTCTAAATTTAAAATAAAACGTTTGGAATTAAAATTGCATTCACATCTTTAAAATAAAATGTTCAGCATTCCTGCTTCTACGAGCCTTTTTTTTCTAATGCGACTCTTTGACAATATTTTTAAATACCCTTAAAAAGTTTAGCAAAAATGGATTGAGTGAAAGTTGGAATAATATCCTACATCTCCGATGATCGATTCGGTCGATTAATCAAAAATAAAAGAAGCTAATGTGGATTTGGTTTTCCTGAGTTTTCTTCTAACATATACATATACTATACTTAGTATGTATCTTTTAGAACGTTTGCATTGTATCTAATCTGTTTGTAAATACAATACTTACATCCTAATTTTTTGTCATTTTTGATAAAGGTACCTTTATTGAGATTCAGAAATCTGATTGTGTCTTTAATCTCAATAAAGGTACCTATTTGCTGAATAAAACTTTTAATGAGTAATAAAAATAATGTCATTTAAATAGGTATTCATTGTCCTATTTACATTTTCTTGTCGAATGCACAGCGCTGCATGGAGCGCGCCCAGCCGCGACTGCCCGCCCAAAACGACCGATAGTACGACCAACTGGTCTTGATACAGGGAATGATACAGTTATTTCTTTTTTTGAGCAAAATACGTATAAAAATATAATGTGTCCAGCAGTGTATATTAGGTCGTTAACGCACTTGGGATCGATTATATGTTACAAAAACTTTTTTACAAAAAATAAAACCGACTTCAAAAATAACACTAAACGGTGTAAAATAACTCTAAATTAGGAAGTCTGTGGCTTTGGTACTTTTGTCTTATTCTTGATGGGCCACCGACTTCCGAATTTAGAGTTATTTTACACCGTTTAGTGTTATTTTTGAAGTCGGTTTTATTTTTTGTAAAAAAGTTATTTATTTTTCTATTTTTAGTTGTTCCCATACAAACGCTTGCCATGAATTCATTTTATATTGTTAATTGTTAACAATACATGTCATTATAATAGGGTTATCCACCTAACCCTAATAAATGAAACTTAACATACCTAACTGTCGAAATCTAGGTATATTGAACACATCTGCCTACCCCTCTGAGCATACAGGCTTGATGATACGTCATGATGTTGTATAAACAATAAACATCCAAGCGATTCCAGCAATCACGATAGATTTGCCGTCTATTTTTGAAGAGTTCCGTTGTATATCTCCGAAGATCAGCACCAGATCTTCACCAAATTAAAATGGGACCACCTCAGGAGTCTACTCTTTCAAACAAAAAAAGAATTTTGAGAATCGGTCCACAAATGGCGGAGAAATCAGGTAACATACATAAAAAAAAAAAAAAAAAAATACATACACACGAACATAGAACCTCCTCCTTTTTTGAAAGTCGGTTAAAAAGAGAACTAAATGTTGTTTCTTTTTAGTTAATTTAAACTACACACATGAGAAACGCAGTGTTTATTATCTGGATAATTAAATCTCAAATTAGCGCACTAACATAACACAATCATGCATGAGTGAATTCATTTACCTACTTTATTGTGTCGAAAAAAACTATTTTACATGGTGGACTTATATGGATACTGAAACTGGCAGTATTTTCCATCTACCGAGCTTGTTTGGGGTTTAAAACATTAAATTATTTAAACTGATAAATGTTATTGTGGTCGATAAACATACACATAATATCTATTTAGATATAGATATTTCATAATTTGTGCTGATGAAGTAGTTTTTACTACGATGGTAACATGATCATATTACTTTTTTTAATATCATGTAAGCATTTTTATTTCAATCATTGAAATGTGTTTGGTATTAAGTATTAAAAAAAAACTTAAGTGCCATTTCTCATTTTAATTTGTTATATCATTACGCTTTATTATTTTTCCTTTCTATTTTAATTACAGATACGATACAACTTATCGTACAGCACTGCAACTGTATCAATTTTATAGACTTACCACAAAACCCTGTAGTTTATAATCCTAGACGAAAACTAGAACTTAGAGCCCGAAAAATGTATGAGCCATACCCAAGAAAAAATGGAATTAAATCGTATCTTCACAGATATTGGCTAGGAAATGATAGGCAGGATCATATGATAAACTCAAAAGCAAGCAGGCGTACTGACAAATACGAAGACGAGAAAGACGGTAATATAAAGAAAAAAATAGCAACACTGGTTGAGCAGACAATACACGATACAGAAAGCAGAATGAAAGAAGTAGAAGAAATAAAAGGGAAATATAGAGAACAGCCTCCTTACAGAGCTGGCTTTGTTCTAAGCATGATAAAAAAGGCGAGAGAAGTTGTAAACGAACTATTTAACGTGGCGATCAAGCACAGAGATGAATGGCAAGGTCTAGAACATCTCAAGATTTTCGAAATGATTGTGCACACCAATGTTGATACTACCAATTTACTAAAGCAGTTGATTGAGATACAAAGTGGTGGCGTTCATTCAAATACTCCAGACACTACTCATAATGCTACCGAGGATACTGATATTAATACTGAAAGTGTTGTTAATTCTGAACCTACGGATAAATCATAATTTTATGAACCTGTTATCATGTCCACAATGTTAATTAAAAGAAAACCTCTTGTCACCTTTACTCACTCAAATCTGGCAGTTTTACTAAAGTATGTGAGTCTATAGTAGGTAGGTACTTAGGAATGTCTGTTTCCAATTTTTATCAAAAGTGTGAAAAGGATAAAGAATATTATGACCCTACGGATTTTTTCTCATTTTATGTACCGCGAAATTTTTGCCAATATAATCGACATAAGACCGAATACCTTTAGTTACGGAAGACAGTGTCTAAAATAATATTCCACGCCAAAACGCCATCTAGTCCCAAGCTAAGCAGAGCTTGTAATAAGGGTACTAAACAACTGATACTCTGACTGCTGTCATTCATTCATTCATTCATAAACATACTTATATATTTCTAACTAAATACATATTATAGAAAAATTACACCCAGACACAGAACAAATGATCGCACACATCACACAAACATTTGTCCTGGATGGGAATCGAACCCACGACCTCTGGCTTAGCAGTCAGGGTTACTAACTACTAGACCAACAGGCCAGTCAAACCCAAATCAAAGATTTTATATTTTCCGAAACTTTTTATTTAGATTAGGTAATCATGGGCAATATCAGGTGGCTCTTGGGAAATAGTATAATTACAGTACACATAATATTATTTTATTATGTGGAGTAGGTCCACACATAGACAAGCGTCCTAAAAGGTTTTTTTTTATTGTAACAACAATAAACTTGTCTTTGTGAACAAACCTTTAGAAAACAACCGATTTATTCATTTACTTTTAAAACTGATACGTATAAAGTATACGTAAGTTGATGTCTTTGTTTTACTATTTGGCCACCGAATTAAGAAACTGAAGATTTTTTCCACTTTTATGTTGTATTTTGTTTTAGTAGTACCTAGGTATGTTTTTTCTACACATCTCATAAATCTTTCATAACATTTACCTATACTGTTAGAATATAGCAATGTATCTACAATGAAATTGTTTTTAAGTAGGTATTATGTTTAATGTTTGTATGTGTAAGTTGGTAAAACTGTCAAGTAAAAAAATGGCCCTTCCGGTTTAGCTTGTGAAAAGTACTGTACGTTGGTTGTAAGCTTGTTTTTATTAAACATACTATTTATCAATAAAAGTGTAGTTCTCATTAAAATAACAACATACACATTTTCTTTGGCCTAATCATTTCATACCCACAGCATTAAATGGGTTGGCTAAAGAAAATGTATTAATTTAATGGATGATAGAGACTAATTAATTATCTCTCCAATTTATTTATTTTTATTAATTAATTTATTCATTTAAAATAATTAAGATAGTAAACTTAGCTAACACAAACATTATATTACAAAAAAAAACCGGCTAAACGATCAAAACCACTTCCTCCGCGTTCACGGTTGTCAGCGACTTGGTCAGTTTCTTTCATCTGGGCAGAATTCGTGGCTAATTGTGGCATTAAACAATAGAACCTCTTAGCAATACAAGTAACGCGCCTCGCATTGTTCCCCGCACACAAATGCTGGCTGAATGTCCGTAAGTTTGTGCCTGCATGCATGCACGGACAGTAAAAAATCGAGATATTGTTTTCCCTCAAAAACACAAAACACGACGAAACTGTTTTTTGAATAGCATCATTTGGACGAAATGTTTTGTTCGTGGCCACTGTTTGTCTAAACTTTTGTTGGGAATGTCTAAACAGGGCTTCAGCGGGATTATTATTTGAAGAGTTTACATTTTCTGCTTTTATGGATCTTAGAGACTAGAGGAACATTTTTGTATTTATGAGTAAAAGGGGTGCTTGTGTTACTATTCAAATAAATTTCATTAAATTAAAGCGGTTGGGAATCAATGCGAATAATTACAGACAAAGCTTAAACTCACCTACTTAAGACAAAGGAATAGTTGAGTAACTTTAAGATAAAATATAAGTTAGAAATGTAATAAACTTATCAACACTTATAAGAATCCCGCTCATAGATAAATTGCACAATGTTAAGCTTAAATAACAATATTTAATTACCAATGGAAAAACATATATAAAGATTGTTGAAAAGAATCAAACAATTTTAAAAGTGGTGTTTCGTAATAGTTTTACTAGCTATTATATAATGTATGAAAAACAATCAATAAAACAATGAGTCAATCCATTCAAATAAAAAAATATTTTAATCAACAAAATCACAAATTTTAATTAATTAAATTCATTCAATGCTGAAACATCACTTGCTTTTCAATGATTCTCAGACAAAGCTCAAAATGTATTATTTTATAGACAAATCAAAACAGAACGGGATTATGTAGTTACATAATATACTGCCTGTTTAATAAACTAGTCTTTATCTTCTTAAGAGTAAAGTAGATAATGCTTTGTATAATTAATTAAGTTAGGGCGTAACGGCATTGACTGCGAATATAATAGGGGATGGAAGGGGGCGGAGTCGTGGCTCGTCGCAAATATAATCAAAGACTGGTGGAACTTTGGAGTCGTTATTGACACGAATTATTTAAATAAATGATAGGTACCTATGATATTTTTTTCGACTAGATACGCTTAGCAGTCTTTTTGAATTGAGTTTCGCAAAATGGCAGTAAACTTAGTTTGACGACGATTACAATAACAACACGCGTATAATTTAATCCGTTTGGGCGGTGCACCAAAATATCGAAAATAATAATCTGGATATTAATATTAAAATGAAAAAGTAACTTCTTTGTCTGTTTGTTTGTCGCCTTTCACGGCTAAATGGCAGAACGTGTCATTATAAAATTTGGCATGGAGATAGATAGACATGAGAGCTATTTTTGTCTCAAAAATAATGTGAAGAAATTCGTATTCTCCAACATTTTTCAAATGCAGCGCCATCTTGATGACATGACACATGGTGACAAATGTCTTCCCAGTTCATTATCAGGTGACAATTTGACAAGTTTTATGCTAAAACTTAGAAGCAAAGACATTCAATACCTATAGACCGGACATCACGAACAAAATTTTCGTCCGAAAAAGTGTGTCCTGCTGGATACAAGTCTATGAGTTTTTTGTAGTACGCTCCGCTGCCGCTCCAATATTCATATATTATTCTAGATGGCGTTACTGAGACATGGGATCAAAGTTTTTCTATGACATTTCCTTGACATGCCCGCTCTATAGTCTTTGAAATCTCTTTGCTTAGAAGGCAACATAAATTAGCATTTGTAGCATAATAAATAAATAGTAAATATATAAATATTCCACAACTTTTTCACAAAACGCCACCTAGTCCCAAGCTAAGCGAGAGCTTGTGATATGGGTACTAAGCCGTTGATAAACATACTTATATACTTCTAAATACATACATTTTATAGATAAACTAAACCCAGACACAGAACAAATGAACATGATTATCACACAAACATTTGTCCTGGGTGGGAATCGAATCCACGACCTCCGGCATAGCAGTCAGGGTCACTAACTACTAGACTAACAGGCCAGTCAAAATACCTAAATAATAGTACCTAAATAATAGTGTGAATATATATATACTATTTTAATATTATAAACCAGTGCTTGACTGCAATCCCACCTGATGGTAAGCAGTGATGCAATTAGTGATAGTGAAGCGCACTAGTTTATTAGGAGCCTATTCACTCTTATCTAGCCTTGATGACACCTACATTATAATCGGACGGAAGACCGCAGCAGCCAATTTGTTCCAGTCCTTCGATGTACGTGGTATAAACGACGAAGCGAAACGTTTTGTTCGAATCGTGGAAGTGCCAACGATGTAAGGGTGGACACTTGCCGGGTTGTCCGATGGTAGAAAGGTGATGGCGGAATCAAGTCTAGTAATTCAAATATTGTATCTGTGTCGTTGTTGCCCACCGATCAACACAACTTTACGTGTGATGCTCTCTACCACAGCTGCTATACCTGTTCTTAATTATTCTTTTGTAATTTGATCGTCGTTTCAGTGTCGTGATGGCCCAGAGATTAAGGACCCTACCTCTCATGCACGAGGTTGTGCTTCAAAAATCCGGGCAAGTACCTATGTAACTTTTTCAATTCTTAAGTACTTACTTTCTAAGTTTATCTTACACATCATTGACATCGGTGAAGGAAAACATCGTGAGGAAACCTGGACTTACAGTTAATATGTATATTTTTGAAATCGCCAATCCGGCTTGACCAAGCGTGGTGATCATTGCTCGAGCCTTCTCAGTATGAGAAGAGGCCTCGCAGTGGGACAGTAACATTTTCTGACGGGTATTTTTTTTAAATTTAATCACAAATATTTGAGTGTGAATGTCGTCTCTACTTAGTTGTTGTGCACTAATCAACGCGGCTCTACGTCTGTGAAGCGCTCTCTATCACAATGCCGCTATTACATTTGCTCAATAATTGTCACCCCTCACCCTTCACCCCCTCACCTCTATCGACTAACTGTACAGTAATATATTTAGGCAACATATTGATTTAGTCTAGATTTTGAACTAATAGTGAAGACTTAGTAACAAAAGGATGAAATAAATAACGTTTATTGGCTTATAACAGCTTGATACTTGACACACACCGTAAAAATATAATAAAACAATTAAAAAAAGATTGGCTTATGTTAATTATATGTCCAAATAGTAACATATAATATGCAAAGCCCGTGAACCCCGAAGTGTAAATCAGAAGTGTACCATTGCGTAGTGGTACAGTACCCCTTTCGTCGGTTATGTTTAAGGCGAGCCTCTTGTCATCAATCGCGCAGAAGTCTAGCTTCCAAACTATTACTGAGAAATTCCTGGTGGAAAAGCTCAATAACTCTGCCCGGCCCGGGAATCGAACCTGGGACGTCATGTACAGCAGTTGCGCTTACGATGCGACCACGACACCAACGAGCGAGTTACAATCTATCTAATATATAAAATTCTCACAGTGTTTGTTACAAAACTACTCCAAAACTGCTTGACCGATCCTCATGAAATGTGTGCAAAAAACAATGGCGGAACGAAGTTTTTCGAGGCAGCTAGTGATAATAAAATATAATAATTGAAATTTTGGATAGAAACAGAGGGGTTTGTACCAAAATATTAAATGTAGTTAGCATGTCTGTTTTTTTATAGACATATTTTTTGTCATCTCAATAATCACTCTAATAGTTATGATTCCAACATCTTTCCATCGACTGTTTCGGTTTCCTCCCTTCTTATACCTAACCCTTCAAATTTATTTATAAGAGAAAAAGAATAAATCATTATATATTTATAAATCATTTGGCCCAAAAGGCACACGATAATACATAAAAATAAGACAAAAAAAAGAGAATAATTAAACACCACCACCATTTTATACCCTCTAAGCTTACCCTATCCACATAAGGCGAACAATATTGTTAAGTAAGTCGATGTTTGCAAAATCAAGATCTTAATAAATTACACAAACTATTTAAATTCACCTATTAACTCGCTATTCGCACTACCAATTCACTATACCACGTATAAATTAACCAATCAAGTCCTTAATTGAATATTTTAATTAAATGTGGAGCCTTTTGATCACACTAATGAATATAAAACAATTAAAAGGTATGTCACCTGATAGATAAGTAGGTATATTTGCGGTCGCGTTGGATGTCAATTCATTAGGTTAGTGAATGCTATCCGATGTTCACGCACCACCTATTTTTAGTGAATCAGTAGGATTAAATAGGCCCCCGCAGTATTTAAAACGTTATTTTAATGTCATGTTTGTTTTGAAAGAAGTCCAAGGGTATAGCATAATGATACTACTTATATCAAGCCTTTATTCCGAAGAGTTATGCAGAGGTATTCCTAACTTATTTTTCCAAATTTAGTAGTATGTTTAAGTGCCATATTGAGCGAGCATTTGACTGTTACGTAACTTAGGTATCTGTCACAATTATTTGGCTAAGTTACAATAATAGTTACAAAGTGTTTTAGTATACTTTAAACTGTCATTACAGAAAATAGCGAATTTGGTATTCATAACAAAAGTACCTACTTATCTCTCGTTGAACAATGATTGCTTTAGTTTTACTTCAGTGTTTTTAATGTAATTGTGTCCATTATTAACGACCCCAGTTTTAAATTATATTAGTACCTGTACATTTATAAAGCTGGTGGAATCATAAAGCATACCTACCTTTTTAGTTACCTACTAAGTAGCTAAGAACAGTTTAGTTATTATACATGACTTACAGCTTAAATAAACATAACTTAGTGTGTGAAACTCGCAGCCGATTAAAAGTCATCACTTTTAAGCTAATAAAGACTAAAGCTTTAATAGATTATGATGTCTTCCAAGACTCTGCTTACCAGACTAATTTAACATAGTTCCATTATATTTAAAACCTATAAATTCACGTGTCAATGACAGATTTTGTCCCGAACTCCGTCAAAATGTAGAGGCACTGTATCTCATGCCTATCTTTGGCTGTGACCGCTACTAGCTAGCTTTAATTAAAGGATTGGCCGTTTTTCCACACGGTCCGGCGCAGCAAGCAAACAGTCAGTGTTGCCACTGACGAATTTCACGGAAATGAAATGTCACAAATTCAAAGACTGAAGTAAACGTGGACGCGGCTGGATGTCCGATTCTCATGAAGGTGTTCTCAGGAGTTTTGTGGGTAATTGTTATTCTGAGAATGCTAAAAAGGGGAAAAGGAAGGGTAATCGGCGAAATTCACATGAAGATAAGTCCTAAATCAAAATAATCCTCATGTGATTTTCCAGAATTATAAAATAACATCTTTGTAAACCATAAACCAGGCGAAAATATTGGCTCCGGGCTGCTATCAAGAAATTCTAGAAGTAAGAACTTAATAACGTTTTGTCCCACCCGAAAATCAATTCCAGGCTCTAGTTGTTCTTTACCAACACAACGTAAACAGTTGATAACATTAAATGACTTTATACATGGTTAATTCAGTCTACAAAAAACATAAAGTACCTTTGCACGGAACGTTGAAAACTCAAACACAAAAAATAAACCCTTTTCGTTTTTAACCCGTGAACCCTGACGTCCACAGCGTGCGGACTCGTAGGGGTATAATTACCCAGATCAAATGGAGTTCAGTCCGATTTGGTTAGTCTGAGGTGTGCCACAGAAACGTCAGGTTTTTTCGGCCCTTTTGCTTCGGACCGTCAAATGAATGCGGAGCCAATCCTTCTCGAACGTTTATTTTGACTAAGCGAATGACGGAGTAGTACCTATTACTTATTTGACGAGGTTTTAGGCAAATATCATTTGGTACTAGTAAGTTTAATTAAAAATTGTGTGGATAAGGTTTCTGGAACAAAAATTATCGCAAAAATGTGCCCATTTCTGTGTTTCCCATCTATGTAATAAATCCTTGAAATAAACTAATTTAGTAACAGCAACATTATAGTTACCACATTTAAAGTTTTAACAGTTAAGTTAGTTAAGCTAATGTTCCTCCTTCTCTCTCCTACTTGATCTATGCTGTGCCCGACAGGGTCCATAATTGTATCTTTTATTATTTTTCTCACCAACTTTTAACACATTATGGTTATATGCAATAAAGATTTGTGAATTTGTGAATTTGAATTTGTTACCTTTTTGTACTCATTATAAATCGGTATTTGTAATGAGTATAAGGTATGTTAAGCCGATTTTTTTTGTGACACTCAATTACTTATTGTATTCTTAATACTTACTTAAGTTCGGTTATAAGTAGTCTAAAAGTAGGGATTGTAATTCTTAATAAAAAACTCTCACCAAGTTCTATGTGAAAAACAGCAGTTGTTTCTTTGTCTGTGATGTCAATCCTAATGCGTATCATTTGTTTCTTCCATGTCCAAAGTTTCCTCAGCTAAGACATTTCCTTTTAAGGTGAATCGTGGTCGTAATTCATATTTTGTTCAACCTACAGCCTGACATTGAACAAAAAAATGCAAAAAACACAAGAAAAATTGAATTTCGCGGATTACCCTGACGAATTTGAAATGACAACTCTATGATTGGTAGAATGAATTTTAAACAACCAATCGCATTGCATGACCTGCGAATAATTAGTGACGCGTCGTCTAGATTTTAATTTCTTCCAAATATCAAGTGTAAATTCATTCTTGAGCTGTAGATGAAGTTGAAGAAGATCATTCGTTATTAAAAATGAAATCGCAGGTCGATAAAGTTAATATTGCGAGAGTAGGTATGGAAAAAACAGCTCACACAAACAATAAGGCCAACATAAGCACAAACAATAATATACCTAGCACTATTCCAATACCACAACGTGAAGCGAAGTGCATAACTGAACCCACTGAAACAAGTAATTAATGAACGAAACAAAAAGCAGAACCCTTTTGTGTGTTATCTTCCCGGCGAATATTCCTCGTTATTGTGCGCTCTTTAACAAACTGCATTCGAAATTAAAATTTTTCATTCTGCGCCCTCCCTTGAGTCCTCAGCCTCCTTACAGGAGCGAGATCAGTTCTGATTATATTCCCTCCCACCGCAACGTAATTGGGATATTTTGTTGGAGCAACAATGGCTTGCACATTCATTCGTTTTAGGTATTATAATTTTTTTTCATTCTTCTCAAGTCTCGTCTACGTGGTACCTTTCATTTGGGTAATATCTTTTATTATTCTCGGTAGCTATGACTCACGCAATTATGTGGGCTTTGTTATTGTATTTATTTCGGTTATCTCTTGATTGTATACACAATACGGTCATACGACCGTTCGTTCTTGTGAGGTCAGAAAAACAGATGATACCAATTAGAAGCGATGATATGTGAATATGGAGACTTTTGTTCATCAACGTAAAATTGTCGATCTAAGTTCTAAAGAAAACTAAACAACAAAATTTTATTTAAGTAGTAGAAAAATCTAATCTAAAATATGTCATTTTTATATAGTGCGTATGTCATGGCGCTGCGAAAAATGTCCATGTTAGCGGTAATGTCTGATGGGTGTTGTTTGACGCAAGTTTATAATTAACTTATGATATGGGATAAGTATCTATACAGGGTGGAACGATCATCGTCGCACACACTGATCCCTTCAGTTCTGCAACATGATTCTGGACCACCTACCATTGACTTTTTTTGTCTGATTTTTCCAAATACACACATCAAAAGTGTCTAGGGATCAACATATATTTTTGCAATAACTTTTCTCCTGATTGATATTAATTAAAAATTTCTTTAAGGATTCATCAAATAAAGTGTTTTCGTTTGTCACAGTAACGATAAACCAAGTCACCTTTGCATTAATAAAGAAATTTGCCATTTTCCTAATAAAGGGATTTTTGATATTTGAACCACTAACATTAAAGTTCGAAAAAAAGACTGAAATAACAGTTTTCTTTAAAATTTTATTGGGTTACTTAAACAATTAATAATCCGTGTTTCTACCGCGAACACTAACAACACAAGAACATCGGTTTGGCCTACTCAAAATGAGTTCATCCAAATCACGCTGTGGAATGGCCGCCCATGTTCGTTGCAACAACAAAAAAAGGTCTTCTTGCGACTGGATACCCTCCATATTCGGCAGAGCTCTTCTCTGTAGCATATCCCATGCATGCTCAATCGGGTTCAAGTCTGGCGACTGAGCAGGCCAGGGCAGGACATCGATGTTAGCTGCGGCGAGAGTCTGTCTTACAACTCGTGAGGCTTCATCACTCTTCAGGGAACTTAATTAGCGACCAAACAGTCAGAAACCGCTTGCATGAAGTGAACCTTCATTCCCGAAGACCGCTACGGGTACCACCTATAGCAATGCACAGTCGTAGGATTCGATATCAATGGGCTCTTGAACACAGAAATTGGGCAGAAGAACAATGGCGTTTCGTGTGCTTTTCTGATGAGTCTCGTTTTGGTATGAGACCGGATACAAGACGTATACGACACTGGAGAACCCCTGGATGCCAACAGCGATTAAAATCCTGCCAGGAAGTCCATCCTTATAGTGGTGGAACCATCATGGTATGGGCGGGTATTTGGATCGGCGGAAGAACTGAGTTGATTTGGTTCAGAGGCAACCTCAACGCTCAAATTTATGCTGAGACGATTGTATCAGACGTCATCGTTCCTCTACAAGTGCAAATCGGTCCGTTATTTCAGTTAATGCATGATAATGCACGACCGCACACCGCAAGAGTTGTAAGACAGACTCTCGCCGCAGCTAACATCAATGTCCTGCCCTGGCCTGCTCAGTTGCCAGACTTGAACCCGATTGAGCATGCATGCGATATGCTACAGAGAAGAGCTCTGCCGAATATGGAGGGTATCCAGTCGCAAGAAGACCTTTTTTTGTTGTTGCAACGAACATGGGCGGCCATTCCACAGCGTGATTTGGATGAACTCATTTTGAGTATGCCAAACCGATGTTCTTGTGTTGTTAGTGTTCGCGGTAGAAACACGGATTATTAATTGTTTAAGTTACCCAATAAAATTTTAAAGAAAACTGTTATTTCAGTCTTTTTTTCGAACTTTAATGTTAGTGGTTCAAATGTCAAAAATCCCTTTATTAGGAAAATGGCAAATTTCTTTAATAATGCAAAGGTGACTTGGTTTATCGTTACTGTGACAAACGAAAACACTTTATTTGATGAATCCTTAAAGAAAATTTTAATTAATATCAATCAGGAGAAAAGTTATTGCAAAAATATATGTTGATCCCTAGACACTTTTGATGTGTGTATTTACGCTGTTTAAAACTGTAAAGAAATCAAAAAACAAATTGTAGGTACTTCCTGTCTAACATTATAATAAGTACCGAATCATTTAGTTTCATTCAAAGTCTCATTGGTTTTGACAGCAAAATATTACAATTATGAGTAAAAAGAACATCAGGTCACACTTGGAAATAAGGGAAAGCCGGTGAAAATTGCCAACGCTGTGGAGTCCAGGATAATGTAGCGAACTCATGGTGTCAAGATGTTGTTCGACGTCCCTTCCAGCCTGTTTATTAGTACGTGAAGATAAAATCTGTGGCCCTAGTGAAAAGGGGTATAAGTCCAATTTTGTCGAAAATGAGTTAAGTGTACCAAAGTGATCAGAAAACCGACTTTTACAGTTTTTTTTGGTGTCAGTTGGACTCTTTTACACAAAGTAACTTTCGTATTTTTAGAGATAGCTTAGATCTGTCTTCACCAAACGATAGAGCATTTTTGTCTGATCACTTTGGTACACTTAACTCATTTTCGACAAAATTGGACTTATACCCCTTTTCACTAGGGCCACAGAAATATCGAACCCCTTTTTAAAGATGTTATGCATATTGAGGAGTGCGAGATTAGGCGTAGATAAAGTTTACATAAATGGAGAAGAAGTGAAAAATAGATTTTTACACTTTATGAAGACTTTTGCAAACTATCTGCTCTGCTCTGAGCTGTCGGATATCTAAGAAGAAATAAATAAGTTCTAGTAAACAGAGTGCGTACCAAAGTAGATATTTCATTATTACAAGTGCAATAATATACATAGAACTAAACAATAAAAATGCATAAGTATCCAGCTTCCCTAAGTAATACGAGTACATAGCAATGTTTAAAATGGCAACAAAGCAAAGCGTATTTTTCGCTTCTTCACCTTTTCGCTTTTAAATGGTACTTTCAATCTTTTAGAGGAATTAGGTGTGGTGTGGCAGTGTTGGCAGCTGCTGACAATGAGGCAGGCATGAGGTGCAGGGTGTTGGCTGAGCGGCAGTGCGTGACGTCATCAACTAATGCACTACACGTACAGATTGTCGCAGGTGAGGTCGCCGCCGTAAGATACCGCAAGGTAGGCAAAGTTACTAGAAGAGGCAATTTTCTGAATGTAAGTACTGTCTATCCGTTAGTCTACACTAAATAATATCTGGTACTTACGTTCTTTGTGACACGTAACGCCCACAGGTACCTATTTGAAAAATCATTGACTTATCTAATGATTGTAACATTTTGCTAAATTTGAGCCAATTTTTTTAATAGACTTCGTAGAGGGGTCGTAGCTCGCTATTTCATTGCATTGATGTTTTTGGACGATTTTAATAATTTTGAATTTTGATATTTAGTAATGATTGTACTATTGACTTACCCTCTTACGCATCATTACCAAACCATACCATACCTGTCAAATAAAAGGATTAAAATAATAGGTACGATTGTTCCCAACGATTCACACCGTAACGCTAACAGCTCCCATCTTATTTGTATTCTCTTTGGCTAAAAGTGTGACTGGTTGGGATTTTTTTGAGATATGTAGGATTCAAATATAATATATATTGAAATCTTAGACTATATTATCTAAGATTGAAATTGTTAGATTTCTAAACACAACACAATATGTCAGCTTGACATAATCCATTTCATAGGTTATTGGTGTTTTCTGTGGACACGATAAGGAAAACTAATAGGATTAACACAGAATTTATGCTGTGTTAATAACTAATCCTTTGGCTTTTTACATAATCCATCTGAAATAAAATTAAATTGTTAGTTTTCCATTGAATCGTGAAAATTACAAAAGACAGATCCTGTAAACGTTAACCCTTCACAACTTCCTAGGAGGTTTGCTGGCAAAACATTACACAGAAAAAATATTGGAAAAGCGACGAGAATTTCGATACCATTTCCGTAATTTTTAACTCTTGGTATAGTAAGGTGCAAGACTGATTACTTCTCCGTGTTCGTGGCACGCACCTTACTAATTAACGGAGTCACACTGATGACAATGAACAGAGGGGGGAGTGTGATAGGCGAGGAAACCTGGTTGTAGATGCCGGGGGAGGGGAATTATAATCTGCTATTTCTAGGATACTTACACGTTAATTACAAACTTAGGAGATTAGTTTGGCAAGTTGGTACCAATTTGATTCCAATTAGACAGAAGTTTAAAAAGGTAGTTTTTAATACACACTTTGTAACAGAAGTACCAACAATAAGCATGTTACAATACATCATAATGACGATATACGCCTAAATTATTAAGTATAATCTATTTTCACTTAGTTGTAACCATTTCAACAATTTATTTTGAGAAATTATGTGGATTTCATTTCGTTTCATTATTTCATTTTAGTTCAAAATTACAGCGTCAATGATAAAAACCTAAAAGAAGCAGGGATGAAAAATACATGGAACGTTATTCGTTTTCCTTCTAATTCTAAATTTAAAATAAAACAATTGTTATTAAAACTGTTCAAGCTTATCATTAAAACAAAATGTTCCGCATTCAAACTTCTACGAGTCTCTTTTTTTTTCTAATGCTATAAAATGGAGTATAGGTGTAAAGTATATAATTATATGCTTATCTACACCTCTATGTAAAATACTAGTAATAAACTGCATCTGTTTAGATTTAAAGCCGGCCCCAACATAGTTGGGAAAAGGGTAGGTAGGTACGTCAAGTACCTACACATTTACTTTGTTCACAAATGAGATAACCGGGACTAAGCTTAATATAATTTAATAACGAAACTGACAAAGTTTAGTCAAATTATAGGTTAATAATATAATTTACTGCAGTTAAAATACTGCTGGTTATAAAAATAAAAACGATAAAATAAAGCTACACATACTTAAATGTTTTTTCCTTGATTTACGTTCATATTCAAATCTTTCCTAATAATGTGTGATCTTCGTTCCTCCTCAACACAGTTATGTCCATACCAGGACAGCCGATTTTCACTCTAGTTTATCCATACCAAAGCACTCGATTTTAATACTAGCTTGTCCATATTTTAACAACTTATTCTCTTTCTAGGCTGTCCATATCATAACAACCTATTCTCACACTATGTTGTCCTTAAGATAACTAGCCATTTCCACACTACTACTCGATCAACAGCCTTATTTGTAGACTTCCCCCATCCCCCAATATAGAATAACAACACAAAATAAAACGTAATCAACAAATAAAATATTAAGCAAATGAATACCTATTGTGTAAGTACATTGTGTTTGTGAAGGTAGGCGTATTTTAACCGTTTTGTTAAGACTGGACTTTTCATTGGATTCCCCGCCTACCGTGGCTTCTATAAAATTATATGGAAACAAACAATTTGTACGCCAGACACGATGTCTCAAAGTTTGTTTTACTTAGTATTGTTTTGACTCATATAATTTTGAGGAGTATTAATAATTCTTAAAAGATAAAAAACACACATGGCATGCAGAAAGTTACATTCAATTATATGAGAGCAAAGAGATTTAAAATACTATAGAGCGGGCATGTCAAGAAAATGTCATAGAAAAACTTTGATCCCATGTCTCAGTAACGCCATCTAGAATAATATATGAATATTGGAGCGGCAGCGGTGCGTGCTACAAAAAACTCATATACTTGTATCCAGCAGGACACACTTTTTCGGACGAAAATTTTGTTCGTGATGTCCGGTCTATAGGTATTGAATGTCTTTGTATGAGAGTCATGTTTTGCCTAAGAGGTAGTAGGACGCTGGACAGCATCAACATCACATCATCTTCAATGATTTTACATCTGTTTTTCTAAAGGGTTAACAGTAGGCCCATTACGCACATTATGCCAGCAACTTTAAAGTCCCATCGTCGGAGTGGGGAGATTGTGAGAGGGCGAGGGGGGAGATTGTGAGAGGGGACGGAGGGGCAGGGCAGGGGAAGGAGGGGAGGGGTAGGCGCAGGGGAGGGGAGGGGAAGGATGGGGAGTGGGACATGAAGGAGGGTAGGACAAAGGGAGGGGTGGAGAAGTAGGGGAGGGGAGAGGGAGGGGGAGGCGAGAGGGGGGGGAATAGGAGGAGGGGAAGAGGCAGGAGCCGGGAGGGGGAGGGAGGGAAAGTGAGAGAGGGGAGAGGGGAGGGGGAGAGGGGGAGGGGAGGGGAGAGGAGTTGATAAAAAATGCTATGCAATAGCTTTACCGCGGCAGTCTCCGAGTGCCACACGTCATTATCTCTTTTTTTTTAACCATTCAATCACAATGGGCCACAGCGAAGCGTGGCAGGGTACAGCTAGTTATGGTATAATAATTATATGGCCGCGTTAAAAGTATCGTTCACCGGCGTCAATTAGAGGATAAGTGAGTTTAAGTTTAGATAGCAAAACAGTAGAAGTTTTTTTAAGCCTATACTTAGTTTTATGCCCCTTTTCACTCAATAAAAATGTGCTGTTCAATTTTCAAAATATAAATTACCACGTGACACATTAATTTACTAACACAAAATGCTAAAACGTTTGGAAGTTGAACTATAAGTATTACATTAAAAACGTAAATGAAACCTATTTGCTGTGTACACAGGCCAACGTTGAGCACCCCTGTCGGCCCGAATGCGCACTCTGTAAAAATTACAAAATGAAAATTGCGGCCCGGCGCCGCGCCGCTGAATACATTAATATCGAATATTGAATACATTATATAAAAATATTGAATGAATACACCGCTAAAACGGGAGCCGAATGGAAATCAGCAAAAATCCCGGGAGATTTTATTTGAAACGCGATGTTCGAGTTTCACATTAATGCTTATTAATAAATCCATTCTTGCGTTTCATAAAGTTGGGTGTTCATACCGCGCTTTGCTATCAGTGGATTCAGTTCATTTCATTTTCATAGGTACGAATATATTAAGTTTAAGTATCTTTCCTTAATAATTACACTTGAAGAAACATTTATTGGATTACAAAATGTAATTGGTATTACGATCACTAGGTAAGTAATCGCAAAACTGAGATCCCACCAAAACATTTCATGTAAAATGTTACCAAGACGACCGACATAAGGTTTGCCCTGTGAAAAAGATATTAGATCTCATGTAGAGCCAAGCTTCTTAACCCAAGGCTGAACAAGATACCTACATACTCACTCTAAAGTTACTTTGTCGCACTCAGTGAGTTAAATCGCATTTTGCTCTGATTTCAGGCAGCAAAACCTACATGTTTGAGCTACTGAAGTGAAAATAACTATTGGTAACTCGTTTCTGCTCATGCGTTTAATAGGATAAAACGCGGCAAGATCATAAATGAAAACTTTCCTAACATTTTTATTCACTAAATTAAGTCTCTGTTAAATTACTATTCTCAGCAATCAAATGCATCCAATGTAATTTGACAGAATAATCACACGATATCAGAGCATCCATCCACTGCTTTCATTGTATATTCTGCATCTGTTCACGATCAGTAATCAACTTTGTCGGCGAGTGTACGTAGTGGTACAGTCGGCGATAGCGCCAACAATGCGCGGAGCAATCAATTTGTGTATTCAATGATCTCTCTTTCTCTCTCTCTCTCTCTCTCCCTCTCTCATTCTCCACTAGATTGAAATATGAAAACCTTAATTGAGAATGCCATTATTGAAATATGGCGCCGTTTTTTCATATTTAAAATATTATTTTCGTAAATGTGATGCATGTTTTTTTTAATCGAAGTAATTTTATGATTAAATGAGTGCGATTTATTATCATAGCTTTATTGATTTTTGAAGTATGTATCTGTAGAACTTGATTTAGGTACTTTAGTTTCAATTAGTTTAATTTGTATTTATAGAATTTTAGTGAATGTTACCCAATGCATGAAAATGATTATATCCTACTAATACACACATCAAAAGTGTCTAGGGATCAACATATATTTTTGCAATAACTTTTCTCCTGATTGATATTAATTAAAATTTTCTTTAAGGATTCATCAAATAAAGTGTTTTCGTTTGTCACAGTAACGATAAACCAAGTCACCTTTGCATTAATAAAGAAATTGGCCATTTTCCTAATAAAGGGATTTTTGACATTTGAACCACTAACATTAAAGTTCGAAAAAAAGACTGAAATAACAGTTTTCTTTAAAATTTTATTGGGTAACTTAAACAATTAATAATCCGTGTTTCTACCGCGAACACTAACAACACAAGAACATCGGTTTGGCATACTCAAAATGAGTACATCCAAATCACGCTGTGGAATGGCCGCCCATGTTCGTTGCAACAACAAAAAAGGGTCTTCTTGCGACTGGATACCCTCCATATTCGGCAGAGCTCTTCTCTGTAGCATATCCCATGCATGCTCAATCGGGTTCAAGTCTGGCGACTGAGCAGGCCAGGGCAGGACATTGATGTTAGCTGCGGCGAGAGTCTGTCTTACAACTCGTGAGGCTTCATCACTCTTCAGGGAACTTAATTAGCGACCAAACAGTCAGAAACCGCTTGCATGAAGTGAACCTTCATTCCCGAAGACCGCTACGGGTACCACCTATAGCAATGCACAATCGTAGGATTCGATATCAATGGGCTCTTGAACACAGAAATTGGGCAGAAGAACAATGGCGTTTCGTGTGCTTTTCTGATGAGTCTCGTTTTGGTATGAGACCGGATACAAGACGTATACGACACTGGAGAACCCCTGGACGCCAACAGCGATTAAAATCCTGCCAGGAAGTCCATCCTTATAGTGGTGGAACCATCATGGTATGGGCGGGTATTTGGATCGGCGGAAGAACTGAGTTGATTTGGATCAGAGGCAACCTTAACGCTCAAATTTATGCTGAGACGATTGTATCAGACGTCATCGTTCCTCTACAAGTGCAAATCGGTCCTTTATTTCAGTTAATGCATGATAATGCACGACCGCACACCGCAAGAGTTTTAAGACAGACTCTCGCCGCAGCTAACATCAATGTCCTGCCCTGGCCTGCTCAGTCGCCAGACTTGAACCCGATTGAGCATGCATGGGATATGCTACAGAGAAGAGCTCTGCCGAATATGGAGGGTATCCAGTCGCAAGAAGACCTTTTTTTGTTGTTGCAACGAACATGGGCGGCCATTCCACAGCGTGATTTGGATGAACTCATTTTGAGTATGCCAAACCGATGTTCTTGTGTTGTTAGTGTTCGCGGTAGAAACACGGATTATTAATTGTTTAAGTTACCCAGTAAAATTTTAAAGAAAACTGTTATTTCAGTCTTTTTTTCGAACTTTAATGTTAGTGGTTCAAATGTCAAAAATCCCTTTATTAGGAAAATGGCAAATTTCTTTATTACTGCAAAGGTGACTTGGTTTATCGTTACTGTGACAAACGAAAACACTTTATTTGATGAATCCTTAAAGAAAATTTTAATTAATATCAATCAGGAGAAAAGTTATTGCAAAAATATATGTTGATCCCTAGACACTTTTGATGTGTGTATTATAAACGCGAAAATTTGTGAGGATGTTTGTTACTCTTTCACGTAAAAACTACGAAATGGATTTTGTTAAAATTTGGTATGGAGTTAGCCGAGACCCAGGATTAACACATACGCTACTCTTTATCCCTGTATTCTAACGGGAACGGGACCTACGCGGGTCAAACCGCGGTACGTCTGCTAGTTCATACATAAAACCTTGCCGAAATAAAATGTCTGACAGCTGACACTAAGCGTTTAGGTATCAATGTATCATAAAATAATTACCCCTCGAAATGAACACACATTCATTACCAACCTTAATACAACCAAACACGAAGAACCTAATACAAAATCCAGTAATCTCAATTAACAACTCAATCAATCAGATTACACTCAATAAGTCATAAAAGCAATGGCACTGATATGAAATCAGAAATGTGATTAAAAATAACACACCGCCCCTATAATAGCCCGATTACATGAGCCCGCGGGTTCCGTGTAGCGAGAAAGAGTGCAATCACATTAGCGGGGTGAACCCTAAAATTTTAATCTGCACCACAATGCCGGCAATCGCTGATTGCAACCAGCGCGCATATGCATAGTCTTTGGGGATCGCTTAGCGTACACTGCGGGCGAGAATTATGTGCTCACTGCGAAGCTTTTTTGTGTAGGGATAAAGTGGAGTTTCAATGTTGATAGTTTGAGTAGATTATTTATTTATTTATAGAAAGGAGAACCAACAGCTTAAACAGATGGTTAATAATTAAATAAGCAGCACAAAGCCAATTACAGGTTCACACATGTAGAAACAGATTAAGTTACAGAAAGCTTAGGATCACCCAGGATCACCTAACAAACACGATATTAGCAGAAATAATAGAAATAAGAAAACATACAATGAGCACTAATATACTCAGGCATCAGGTTAGGCACTTAGGTCAAGCCAAAAAATATTAAATAAACAAAAGCACTACGCAATTTAAAAAAATGGGCATTCAGCGGAGTGTGAGCAGAATTGGTTTTGGTCTCCTCTCTCTCTCTCTTTCTCTTCGTCTTCTCTTCTCTTCTTCGTTTGTTCTTTCTCTCTCTGTTTTCCTCCTAATTTATTAAAAAAATTTACACAGTGTAAAAAACTGTACAAAGGCAGATTTAATACCAGAGGTATTTTCTACCAGTCTACTTTGTCTTTACATAATTATTTGAAATTTAATTTTCATTGACTCATTGATCGGGTAGTCGCAAGCGCTACTAACAACTAATAAACACGACTTCCTGGGTTGGATCCTCTGGTCAGGTAAAGCGTTTTGTCTGAATTCAATGTTTTGCTACCAATTAAATAACTAATGGAGATAATTGAGATATCTCGCATCTTGTATACTATTGAATAGTTTGCCTCCATTGTGTTTCTCACAAAAACTACTACTTTCTTTTTAATTCATTGAGCGGTTCCTGCACGTACTGAAAACTTCATACGGCTAAAATATAACAATCTTATTACGAGTTAAATATTTGGGGTCGAAATTATTTAATAGATCTGTGTGAAACGCTTAGCAATGTCCCTAAAATCTAGAATTTTACGGACATTGCTAAGCGTTTGGTTGACTTTTACTGACCCAGCCAGTAGATTGGCTTTTTGAACAGAGAATCAGCATTGGCATTAACGTTGACAGCGTTGCGGACATCTTTATTAATGCTCTATGTTTTTTTGCCTTTTCTTTTTTTCCACGCACAAAATAAAATATCAACAACGTAACAAATGAACCTAGTTATAAGGTTTAATACTTTATATAACGTCGTTTTGTTAATTGTGTCTCTTTCCTTGTCCCCAAGTGTACCCACGCGACCGGCAAGGGACGAATTGTTTTCATATTAATAGCATGTCGAGAGGTGTACCAACAATGGGCCAACCCTTGGCTAAACATGTTGTTTATGACCATTTAATCACTTGCCAACTTTTATGCAAGTAAATATCTTGGTTGATGGTTTATGCGACGTTTATTGGGGGAATTGGGATATTGATGTGACAATAATATACCTACTTACAACATTATTTTTGGTACAAAACGAACTAGGTTTGTAGTAATCATCATTATGAACAACTTTTACTATGTAAGTAATAGATTTTTGTGCGTCATGTAGAATGGGCTATTTGACAATTTAAATTAATCATTATTTATATATTTTTTTTTTTTAATTTAGTTTTTAGTCCCACATCTAGATTAAGTACAAGAAAATATTCGACACATACTTTTTTTATTTTTCAAATTGATGGAAAACTTCTTAGATTAAGTGCATTAAAGTTGAGGAGAGGGGGCTTGTAATGTCATTAATTTATCATGCGTTATTTTGATTCGATGTATTGCCGTTATTTTTTGATTACGTGAAAATAGAAAAAAAATATGTGCCGAATATTTTCTTGTAATCTAGATGAGGGACTAAAAATAAAATTTTGTCAAATAGCGCATTCTCAATTGCTTGAAAAACGGTGAAGGAAAACATCGTGAGGAGTCTGAGAGATATTTCTCGACTGTGAAGCCATGTCATGCGACAGCATAAAAACTCTGAACACCAGGGTCATCACCTACTCCGCGAAAAGAAGAAGCTGAACTATGTAAGTAATTGTGAAAAACAAAATCAGCTGTTCAATACATTTACGATATGCATACGTAACTGATTGCAGTGTGTGATGCGCAGTGAACAAAATGATTGCAGTGTTCGTCAGTATCGTAAATTAATTATAATCATTACTTAATTTATTATTCAATTATTATTATTATTATTTCCACAAATTTTACACAACGCCATCTAGTCCCAAGCTATGCAAAGCTTGTGTTATGGGTACTAAACAGCTGATAAACATACTTATATATTTCTAAATAAGTACATACATATTATAGAAAAATTACACCCAGACACAGAACAAATTATTATGCTCATCACACGAACATCTGTCCTGGGTGGGGATCGAACCCACGACCTGCGGCATAGCAGGGAGGCTTACTACTAGACTCCCTCTTTTCGGTTTTTGTATTTTGCAAAAGTAATGTCGTAAGTGTTTTTAGCCCTTCTGAAACTTAATTTATAAAACAAATGTCAGAAAGCACAATAACGCAACCAGTTTCATTCAAACATGTCTTCAATACCAGCAATTCTTTAACATCAAACATGCGTTGAACCAAATAACTTTTTTACACAACGCCATTTAGTCCCAAGTTAAGCTTGAGAGTTTGTGTTATGGGTACTAAACAGCTGATAAACACACTTATATATTTCTAAATACATACATATTATAGATAAATTACACCCAGACTCAGAACAAATGATCAAAATTAAACGAAATTAATCAGCCCACTGTAATCAACGACTCGTCGACTCAAAGCTGTACATACAACTAGCAAACTGATTTACGAGTGCTCACGAGTACGTTGTACAGGTGCGGCTGACGAGGTAGTTTTGTTTCACCCCCTTCCACCCCCCTCTCACCCCCACTAGCTGCACTACAGAACAGTTTCGTCGCGTCTGAAAATTAATTCCTCTACATAATCAGGATTTCCGAGCGCCGCTCGCGCCGCCCGCGCTCGGTGTAGCTTCACTCCGCAAATATTATTGAGAAAATATTGATGCAACTGTACACTTGTGGCAGGAAAGTAATTTAGGTTGCTTACGATGTGGAAAAGCAATTTATGGTTTGGCTTTTTACATTTTTAGTCTGTTAAAGTTGTCGATAAATACGGTATGGAATTGGAAATTCACCACATTGACGCACATTGCGAGATAAATCAATCGGCGGGCGCTGGCTAGCAATTTTCGCTTAATAATAGTTTTCCGAATCTAGCTCATTTTTAATAAGCCCATCCGCTGTAACCATGTGTTCTCTCCAGTTAAAATGTTATTGCTACTTGATCAAAATATCTATTGATTTTAAGTAAATAGGTAGATATTGTTAGGTCTCATCGAATTGATTAGAAAATTGGATCCTAATCGATGTGAAAAGGTGGGTGTACAAAAATTTAATAGCCTTAGTACAACAGTGCGTACCTACTGACGGGCCCTCCAAAACAAGCAGTATTACAAAAAACAGTGTTTTGTTATTGAATACCAACTATAATACTAACTTAACTCATAGTTTTTCCATCTAAAATATCTGAGTAACTGGTTGGCATTGGACTCGTCTCTTATTAAGTACATGGGACCAAAACATAACTGGTGAAATATAGGTGTTTTAATAGTAGATACCTATACTACACCCACCATATTCAAGCTGACAAAATTTCCATAACTTTTCAGCCATCTTAATTCTAAACCAGAATCGAACCGCCAACATCCGCCCAGGTGTTATCCAAGAAGTTGTAGCGACTCATGTTTTACTAAAGACAAAAAGGCTGAACGTCATAATTAAAAAAATCTCGTGCCTGCAAAGAAAGGGGGTAGTGGCGTGAAAGCAAGACGGATGGGGTGCCACAGAAGGGCTCGCAAAGACAATGCCGCGCTTTGGACGCGAAGCTTAATCATAAATATATCAACTGAGACACGGTTAGGCTTGAACACACTTTGGGGGATTGTTATTATTTATCTATGTTTAAATTTTTGTGCTACGATTTTTAATGTGTGAAAAAGAGTCGATTGGCATTATTATCTACAATGCTTAGGTAAATTTCGCCAATCAACCACTCGTATATAAATTCAAATTCAAATTTTAATTCATTTATTTGTCCGAACATGGTACAATACAAAGTCTCAAATAACATAAAGGTCTCATCACATTCTGCCACATGTGGCGTGCAAATTACAGGTACACAATAAATTATTACAATATAAAAATATAAATACTATGCTAGAATTGATACAATTACACGAAAATATTCAACTCAACTTTAACTCTTCTCTATGGCATTAGTGGAAGAGAGACACCACAATAATTTTGCTAATGAAAATTTAATGTTACAATAAGAGGCATGTCAGAGTAGTAAATATGTCAAAAAAAAAAAATGACAATTTCATAATGTAATGTCAAGCCATCTGTTATAAAAAGAGATTACAATTGGATTATGATGTCAAATTATAATTTAAAAAGTCGTTTAAATTTTAATAACACTTTATAAACAAATAGAAACAATAATTATAGAAACATTTAAAAAGCAATTGTGTCTCGCGTGGATCCACGGTTTAACATAATAGAGTTCTCAGAATATGACGATGGTAGATGATGCTCACTGTCATAGTATAGAATAGAATAGATTTTATTATCTCACCACAAATTACAATACGGAGTTTCATTAGCCAACAGATACAATTTTATATTTATTTTGTGGAAGACTGGTGCCTAAACTAAGTTTTTTTTAAAACCTGTAATAAGTCAGGTCATCAGGCCCCCAAACAATTGTAAAATTACTTAAGCAGAGTTTCTGAAGACGTTTTGTTTACAGTCAAAATATTAATACAAAAAATATTCTGATTACTTAATAAAATTACTTTTATATAATTGTGTCTAAAAACGAATTTCATTAAAATAATAAATAAAATAAAATTATGAATCATGCAGTGGATATGTAAGGGTGTACGTGTGTGTATGTGGAGGTGTGGGTGTGTATACACACCATACACCATACACCCACACCTCCACGTACACACACCCACATAACGCACATAATCTCATGGTTATGTGCGTTATTTTGGGATGAATTAATTGGGATATGGTAGTCAGGTCTTCGGTTTGAGTATAATCTAACGAATTCAATTTAACAACGTTTTTTTAAAGTGTATTTTGTAAGAGTGTGCGTCGAGAGTAAGTTTTTTAATTTGTTATACAGAAAGGGCCCCAGAAAAAAGAAGAAATTGCGAGTATGTTTAGTATGTCTCTGAAATCTCTTGGAAGCGGTTTAGATGTCGCATAGAGTTTCATTGGTGAAAACAGCAGATTAATTTTTTTTATTTTTTTTTTTTTTTCATATTTATTTTCAAACATGCGATCGGTTCTTGAACCATAAGCAGTTGTTTATCAATGTGTTTGACATGTTAGGCGTGCCCTCCCATTGTTAGGCTGCCTTTGGATATTGCTTTACTCAAAGTATATTATCCCAAATGTGCAGTCTTTTAAGACGTCTTGTTGGCAGCGATTCACTTAGAGCCTGAGCAAGGCTGTTTACGTGATTTATTATCCTCTCTCTGTAAGCTTTTATCATAATTTTGATTTCCTCTTTGATGGTAGGAACTTTTACATATTCGTGGATTTCATCCATTCTTGTGTACCATGGGGCACTCACTATGGCTTTAAGCACGCCATTTTGAAATCGCTGGAGTATTTCAGTGTTGGAGGTTTTTGCTGATCCCCACAGCTGTATGCCATAAGTCCAGACTGGTTTTATGACTGCTTTGTAAATCAAAACTTTATTGTTGACAGAGACTCGAGATTTTCTTCCCAATAACCACTCTAGTGTTCTCCATCTGTGATTGAGTTCATCACGCTTTGTTTGGATGTGGGTCTTCCACGTTTGTTTGCGATCGAGGTAAAATCCCAGGTACTTTACTACAGTGTTGTGTGGTAGCTGCTCATTACCCAGTTTCACAGCAGGGCAATCTCCTTGTTTGAGGGTAAATGTGATGTGGTTAGATTTAGCTGCACTAGCCTTGATTCGCCAGCTCTTCATCCAGGTATAAACCTTGTCCAGGTGCGACTGTAGCTTACTGGAAGCTACTTCTGGGTTGGCGTCAGATGTCAGCACTGCAGTATCATCGGCAAAGGTGGCTGTCATTACAGTTTCCGATTCAGGAACATCTGCTGTGTATATCAGGTACAGGACGGGCCCCAGGACAGAGCCTTGTGGGACTCCAGCTCTTATGTCGTAAAAATCTGAAGCGGCATCATTAATTTTTACAAAGAAGATACGATTTTCTAGGTAAGATTTCAATATCAGGAACAGGTTGTATGGTAATGTTCTTTTCAGTTTATACAGCAGCCCAGGGTGCCAAACCTTATCAAAAGCTTGCTGTACGTCGAGAAACACCCCTGAGCAGTATTTTTTACTTTCGAGAGTATCTCTAATATGTTCACACACTCTATGGACTTGTTCTATGGTCGCATGTCGTCTTCGAAATCCGAACTGGTGCTCTGGGATACTAGCGTTTTCGTATAGGTGCTTACTAAGCCGTGCTGAGACTATTTTTTCAAAGACCTTCGACAGTACAGGAAGCAGGCTTATTGGTCTGTATGAAGACGTAAGGTGCGGCGGCTTACCTGGTTTAGGGATCATAGTTATTTGAGAGACTTTCCAGATGTTGGGGTAGTACGAGGTTCTTAGAATAGCATTGAATAGCGAGGTGACGAACATTACTCCTTTTTTTGGCAGGTTTCGCAATATTTCCGATGTCACAAGATCAAATCCTGGAGCTTTTTTAAGTTCCAAATCAAGGATAGTGCGACGCACTTCTGCAGGCGTGCAGCATTGGAGAGGGGGACTCAGTTGGAGGTCACTTTCAAGATATGAGCTCACTTCACGGTCTATAATTTCTGTTCCTAGGTCCTCATTTGGGGTGAACACGCTGCTAAGAAACTCCCCGTATGCTTCTGCTCTCTCTTCATCTGTTTTAGCCCATTCACCATTTTCTTTTTTGAGCGGGTGCTGTGCTAGTTGTGGTTTTCTTTCTGATTTTTCCACTTTCCACAGTGAGTACTCGTTTTTAGCAGGGACTGATGGCGTTAAGTTTTCGAGATGTAGTTGTATTGTTTCATTCTCCATCTCAACCAGGTTCCTTTTTAGTTCAGCTGCTGCTTTGTTGAACGCTCTTTTGTCAGCAGGGTGTCGGCTACAGTGCCAAACCCTTCTAAGTCGTCTTTTTTCTAGAACTTGGCATTTTACTTTCTGCGGCAAGTTGCGATGAGTTTTAGTTTCAGTCGATTTTTTGTCAGGTGGAGTACAAGCCCATGCCGCTTTCTGTATTAATTTAGTTATGTAGGAAGTAGCACTTTCGATGTCATCATCGGTTTTAAGAGGAATCTTCAGGTCTATATTATCATTGAGGTATTGCTGAAAGGCTTCCCAGTCTGTACGGTTGTTATATAAGTATTGATTTCTTGACCGATTTATTACAGATGTGCTCATTGTAACAATTACTGGCGAGTGATCTGAAGAGCTGTCGTGACAGCTAGAAACTTCTAAGAAATAGGATGGTACCCCTTTGTAGACGAAGAAGTCTATAAGGTCGGGCAGTCTATTTGGGTCTGCGGGCCAATATGTTGGTTGACACGTTTTGAGGATATTTAGACGGTGTTTGTCGATGCTATTCTTAAGGTTACGACCTCTAGTCAATGTAAGCCTTGATCCCCATTGAGAGTTTTTGGCGTTCCAGTCTCCACCAACAATAAATCTGTTGCCTAGAGTTTTGAACAAATCGTTGAAATCCTCCTCACTGGTTTCGTGTCCTCTTCTCTTTTTTGGCGGGCAATATATCGATGATATTAAGATAGAGCCTTGGCTATCATGCACCATTATTGTTGTAGCTTGTATTTTTGAAGTTCTGTATTCAGGAATTAGTTGATGCTTAATGCAATTTCTTACTATGACTGCGGTGCCAGCGTGCGCTGTGTTTTCCGGGTTATTTGTAACGTATGTACAGTATCCGTCTAGGTTGAATGTTTTTTCATCTGTAAGGTGTGTTTCGGATATAAGCACTACATCAAGGTTCTGCACTGTAAAGAGTATTTTAAGTTCTTGTTTTCTGTCCAGCAGACCATTTATGTTCCAACTTGCTATTCTTAGAGCCATTTTAACGAACAAGTTTATGGACGATTGTTGTCAATAGGGTCATAAGGGTACCCATTTGGTCAATTAGACGGTCTAGCTTTTCAGCTTGCTTTGACATAATTTTTTCTAGGTTAGTCGCGTCTCCTGTTAAAGCTTGTGCGTATGTTTTAGCTGATTCGGTGTTGGTAGATGGTTTTTCTGACAGGGTTGGTATGTTTCTGATAGTTGGAAGGTGTTTTTCTTCAACATGTTTCCATGGTCTTGTTTGCGCTCTTAAATTAGACTTCCTGTTTTGAATTTCTTGGAAAACTTTGCATCCTTTGTAACTGGCCGCATGGTCCCCAAGGCACAATGCACATTTTGCTGGTTCATCTTTGGTCTTAGGACATTCTAGCGTGTTATGGTTTTCTGCGCACTTAACGCATCTATATGGACGCATGCAATAATTTTTTGTATGCCCATATTGCTGACACCTCTTGCATTGGGGGATGGTTTTCTTACGTTTGGGGTCTTCAATATTGACAGATGTGTGGTAGATGTATTTCAGGTTTTTTATTTCACTATTGTTGGGGCCCGGCTCAATATTAACGAACCAGGTTGACAGTGGTTCTTTTGTTTGTCCATGTCTGGCGTTTATAATTTCACCTTTCACTATATTTCCAGTACTTTCTATTGCCTCTTTTATAGCTTCCATGGGTGTCGAAGAATGAAGATTCTTGATGACGATGCGATATGGTCGTTCGTCTTTTGGGGTGAATGTGTGCCCTATCAATTTCTTCTCACGTACTAGTACCATGAGTTTTTTGTAAGCTTCAATGTTGTCAGCCGTCACACGAAGTTGATTCTTTGTTACAATTTTGAAGGAAAAGTGAGTTATATTTAGAACCTCTTCAATCAAATCTTTGAGCTTAGTAACATCTTTAATGCCATAAAGCATTAGTGGTGGAGGCTTGTTGGCTCTTGCTTTTGGTATTGATTTTTGTTTTTCATCTACTTCAAGTTCCGAGTATCTATTTTGAGTTGGTGTTACTTCCGGAGATGGAGTTTGGCCTAATCTCATTCTTTTGCGGCTATTTTGCATAGCCTCACCAGTCTGAGCAGTGTGTGCACTTAAGGGTTTCTTTCTATACTGTCGCAGTATAGGTACAGATTGCCACTCATTTTCATCATCCGAAGTTTGGTTAAGAGGATCTAGGTTGACTTTCACTGTCTTATGGTGTCTATCTTGATGATGATAAGACGAATTGATTTGGTTAATGTTGGTATTTTTTCCACCAGTAGCATTATTTTTACCGAGAGCCTGGTCAGCCATTCTCGTTATTTATTTCCCTCGGGGGAGTTTATGATTTTGGTTTGGCAACACTGATCGAATTGTCAGCTGTCATACTGACAGCTTATTTTTATTCAAGATAAAAAAAACAAAAAAGTTGGAGGTAGAAGAATAAAATCTCCGGAAATGTGGAATGTCATCCGCGGTTTTCATGCACTATTTTCGGTCGAAATCCAAAGATTTACGCACGAATAACACTATCACATGTTCCACAGGTGTTTATCTTCACTTTGGTAGTGTTTTTAGTTCACAATATCACTGATTAGTCACAAAAACTGCAAATTCTTTGGGAGCACTTTTGCTTCCTATCAGGGTTGACAGATGAATTAGTGAATTAATTAAAACGCAGATTAATTAAAACACAAAGCTTAAGTACTTATAACTCACATCGCTCGCTCATCATCGCTTACAATTTACATGTGAGATTGTGAGATAGTATTCAATTGCGAGCCAATCATTAATATGAAAAAAAACTTTAAGATCTTTCTAACAAGCGGCCAGCATCTACAAGGGCTATTCTATCTTCCAATATTTCGTATCCTTTGATTTTTATCATAGAATTACTTTATTTGCACCTTAAAATATGCCCCCTAGCCACGGATCTATGTCCCTAGCGATACTATTTCACTTTCTCAGTGCGGTAGTCTTTAAATTTTGCGAAATAATTCAAGAAGTAAGTACTTAAATTAAAAGTTTAAACCAGACAGTGCAATTCAGTAACACGGTCATTCTCACCCATACCCTACGGCAAAAGAACGGTTAGATGTTAAACCAATGTATTCGTTTTTATAATAAACTCCTACTATAAACCAACATTTTCTATACAAAACGTTCTCCGTTCGTCCGTTTAACTTTTAACGATTTTTCTAGAAAGAAAAGTAAACGGCCGCTAAATATTATTTGTCGCCAGCCTGTAACCAGCCGAAGGGCGACGAAGGAGGCACACATGAGTGTATGAGAGTTAAAAGGGGTGTTAAGACAAAACGGATGAGCTCGGACAAAGACAGGAAGCGACTCTCCGTTCTTTTGATATCGCTTGTAAGCAATGGGATACCTAACATATTTTGATTAATGAGTGTTTTTTGTGACATACTCGTAGGTACATACTCTGTGCTCGCACCCTTTCTGTCTATTGTCTTTGAAGAACGATCTTTGTTTATAGGTTTTTTTCTGTTTAGTTATGCAGATGAGTGTGCAGAAGGTAGGATGATAAGTATACAAAATATAATTTTTATGTGCAGGCTGAAAGGAATATAGACACAACTAATACATGATCCTGAACACCTACGCGTTTAAACATACTTTTCCTAATTTCTACGTTTTACTGTGATGTATTTTACTATAAACTGTAGAAGAAGAGAGAAGACAAAATCATGTTTTTGTATAAAGTAAAAGTATTAATAATTAAATAAGAGCACGTCTACCGCAGAAAAACAAAAACGCTTATCTCTCAAAATACAGTGCTCTGTGTTGAATCTTGGGTGATACTGTAGTACCGTACCGCTATATTATCATAAATAGCATCACTATAAGGTAGACTAGTAGAAAATGCCAATGGAATTAAGTACACCTATGATCAGTTTTGTGTGTAAAGTTTTATAAAATAAATAAATTAATTACTTAATGATTTAGTTGTTTCATTAACAATCTCATGTAGGGTAGGTAATGTGGAAATCATGTTTTTCCATGATTGGCAAGTGTAGAGGGATGTACAATCTGGGATAGCTTTTTAAAGTTGTGTAAAAAATATATGTTAAGGTAGCAAATAGGTAGTAAATATTAACATTAACAACGCGGTTAATACAACTCTAAAACTACGAGAACTTGAAAAGAATTATATCAATGAAATAAAGTGGCTAGCCATCCTTACGTCAGGTTGGCTGGCCACTTTATTTCATTGATATATTTCTTTGTGCAAACGTACCAAATATTTCACTTTAGGTATTAAATAGTAGCAAATACCTAGGTATTAAATAGTGCACATAGTCTTAAGGACATATCTCACTTGGCCCAGTCATTCTAACGGTCACCATAACGTTGTCGTAACTTCCAAAAATATTTAAAAAAAAAACCTAAGTTAAACAGTTGCGTGGGAGCTGAATAAATTACTTAAACCTAATGTAAATAAGATCATAACAAAACCAAAACAAAACAAAGTAAACCTGATAAACTAGATGGTACAATAAATAAATACATGTTGCCTCAAAGTTCGGCTAGATAGTTAAAAACTGTTTTTCAATTTGCCCAAACTGTCGAAATGAATGTCGATCCGATCATTGCAATCATTCACAACTCTGCAGAACCTTGCATAGGGAGATTAAGCACCTAAAACCTAAGCACCTAAGCATCAGCATATTATTTCAATTACAAACTATTTAAATTTACTTTTTATTAGTCCTTTTTGTGAGTTTTATCTGGTAAATATCATCCGATATTTTCAGGGTTTGTCTCATAGTACAGGTGTATTATCATAAGTTTCTACTTTAACCCCCTGTGAGGTATTTAGTGAATTACCCAACAACCCATATACTTCCAAGAACAAAAGTTACTCTGCAAACATACTAAATAACACAACAGACTATATCTAAACCCATGTCATATATCAAACTGCAGACAAACAATCGATCTCACGCACACACAATATGCACACACACATAAAGCCACGCACACACGCACGCTCACCGGTACGGCAGCAACCGCAGTCGTCATTTAATTACCTATCTAGTTAATCAAGGCTGGCATGAAAGCGTATTAATTAGACCAGTGTGCACGCTGCGCGGACGACTGTATTGTCCCGCTGCTTGCTGCAAATAAGTAAACGCTGTTAACGTTGCTGTTAGGGCTGTACCTAATGTCTAGTAATGTTTTATTGAAAAATAAGTACGGTTGGCAGTGGGAACTATTTTCTATTGAGCTATTTTGGAGCACTAAAGCATAAAATAACACCAAAGGTATTTACCACACTAAAGGTATTGAATGGTGCTAAAGACAAAGGTGATCAATAGGAAATACTTCGGAAATTGGCTTGACACTCCGTAGAGTAACCACAATAGATAAACTAGCAATATGAGTCTTATGCAAGTCATGGGACAGGGATGTTGTTAAGACGATATAGGGAAAAGTCACTTCTCAAACTTCAGTGCCCTGTTGCTTTTGGCTCGGCGACGATGAAGCGAAATATGTTTAAGTGTTTAGTACCTAAGTAGTATATTTTTGAATAGAAAAGAATAGTTTTTCATTTGCACAGAAAATATATGTAAGTAGGTATACTCTTAATGTGTTGTGTACCTACATTAAAGCAATAGCAACAGGCGTATTTCCTGGACTATTATGTAAGTTGACAAATAGGAATAAATACTAAAAGTATACCAGATATTAAATACCTACACCTTTCAATCTTAAAATGGTACCTTAGACGGAGACACCTACCGTACATATTAGACCCGCGCTTTCAAAGGCACCTACACAATACCTATAAACAATGTTGTAGTGAAACAGAATGAACAGCTTCACCTTCATGTTTAAAATCTTAGTTGACTCTTCAAACACATTGACTAAAAACTTGTTGAAGCAGGAAGGAAGGAGGCAGAAACGAACTCGGAAACTAGGAAAAGTTTTTCTAGAACTGTAATCAAATCAATAGAAGGAGGCTATTCCCGTTAAAATAATGAACGATCGCATTCTCAGTCTCAATACTTAGTCGAAATAATTACCTATATACATTTTGGACAAGTTTATAAAAACGATTGGGATTTCGAATAGATTTTGAAGGTGTTTGAATACGGGAATAGTTTCAGTTTAGTTTTTGAAAAGAGAATCGACGCCATTGAGGGTTTATCTGTTTAATATTGGAGCACTTGGCTTCTAATTTGCAAATAGTATGTAATTAAGTAGAAGTTTCCTGACATTATCACCAGCCCTACGCCACTAGAGAAGGGACTCGTTCCCACCGGTTTGCGCCTCGTTTATAAATGCTATTTTAACGCGGAAAAAAAGATTAATTAACTAATTGAGCCGTCGGACCGCCTCGTGCTCTTTTTTAAGCTTTTTTCATACGACTAATTAAGATGATTGCTTGATATGACAGCGGGATGTTTGAATGTTTTGAAGACCATTTCTTTTTATTTGGGTGTAAACTTCTGACTGAAGATCACTAAACGATTTGATAGTTTTATGTATAATTTTCTATGTGTTTATGAGTCCCTGTTACTTGAAAATAAATGATTATTATTATTATTATGTGGGGACTAGCGAAGATGGGGTTCGAAGTAAGTACATTATCTACCTACACAATTTGGGAAAATTAGAAAGTTTGAATAAGATTTACTTATGAAATAATTAGGCACTTTGTATTTTTACTTAGCTATATTGTTTGGAAGATTACCGACCATTATAGTGTTATAATTTGTTATCTTTAAATACGTATCTAACAAAATCTAGTGGACCGACAACTTGGTGATAGTCGCGGGAAACCAATGGATGAAAGACGCACAGGACCGTACGTTGTGGCAACATTTGGGGGAGGCCTATGTCCAGCAGTGGACATCTTTCGGCTGAAATGATGAACAAAATCTAAACAGATATGTAACATTTAAACAACGCAATTTAGAAACACGTAATATTGATTGCTCACAAATCAATTTTCAGTCTAATTTTAAAAGTTTACGCGAAAACTTATAATTGGCTGTATATGTCGACAATGATTTCTTGTTATTAAAATTAAAAACCTGTAAGTCTTATACATAGGTAGTAAAACAAATGAGCTGGTAACATAACCCGAAAGGCAACAATGTAGAACTCAAAATCAATGGCATCATTATTTGCAATTACCAACCAGACTTATCTTCAATTATCAAGTTACAAAAACCCGGAACTTCAAGCTCTTGTTACAGTTCTTTTACAAACTTATCTGACTCCAACACAAATCACACCAGCTCTCTGTACATCAAAAACCGAACATAATTAAAAAAATAATTATGAACACGTATCTTTCAGGGCATTGTGAGTTACTGACTACGAAATACGGTCCACAACATGGTAAGAGAGACAATATAGCTCGAATGTTTAATTAACGCATTGCAGGCTCTACGGGGATGAGAGGGGGGGATGAATTGGGGGGTGGAGTGTGGGTGGAGGGGGGTGAGGGCGCGGGAGGTGTTATTCATTAAAATGTTTGCGGAAACTCGTTTAGCGCCGTTGCGGCGGGCGGCCGCGCCACCCGCCCTCCTTGTGCGCAGGGATGCCTTAGCTAATGATTGGATTATAATTTTAATTAGTAGGTCTGAGTTTGACTGGCCTGTTGGTCCGGCACTTAGTCACCCTGACTGCCATACCAAAAGTCGTGGGTTCCATGCCCACCCAGGAGAAATGTTTGTGTGATGAGCACGATATTTGTTCTGTGTCTGGGTGTAACATTTTATAATCTATAAATATGTTTGTTGGTAGAAATATATAATGAGTATGTTTACCTATTAGTTGTCTAGTACAAGCTCTGCTTAGTTTGGTACTAGATAGCGTTGTGTGAAAGTTTTGGATTGAATATTAGTTACCGATATAGCTTGAAGAGTAAGCAAACAAAAGTGGCTGTCGAAGGACTGATGGCCAGTGAAGCAGGACTGGAGACCGCGTCTCCGCAAATGTAGTAAGGAACGCCCTCCATCTAGACTGATCAACGACATAAGGAGGGCTGGGTTAGACTGGATGCAGAAAGTGATGGACAAGGTATTGTGGCGCTGCCTATAAGGAAAGGCCTATGTCCAGCAGAGAATTGCGAAAGACTGAGTTGATTGATAGATTGAATAGGATTTGATCTACACAGATCTACATAGAATCTTTTGATTTCGGCGGTACTTTGTTTCGACGGTTCAATCCCGCACGCAAGAAATATTTGTACGCCCTACAGGTAGTTTTGGGGCTGTGTTTTTTTTTATTCGAAGTTTGAATGTGTGTAACACACAACGTAAACGGGAGAAATTCCTAATGACGAGAGGTGAAGTAATTTATTTTTAAATGAAACTATTTAAAGTTTAGAAAGGCTATTTTGTAGATAATCAATGTACTGAGTTTAACAGCTGAGATATCAGTGTTCCTCACGAACATTAAGTAAGTATTTGATTTGTATTGATGAAGTAGGAACGTTGCACGCACCACAGCTTTTGCTTGTAATTAAACTTCATTTAACCGTTGATCATCTTCTCTTATATCAAAAATAAAATGGTTTGTAAAAAACATTCGGTTTTTACAAAGCATTTGTGTGAGTATATGTGAGTATATGTGAAGTGAATTGTCAGTTTCAGAATTCAAAATAGGATCACAGTTCAACTTTGAACTGTGATCCTATTTTGAATTCAAAAATCTTCAAATTATCACACACTACTGCTGGTCAAGAATCGTAAGAATCGTAGCATATGGCGCTCTGTAGTTTCTGCCTATCCCCATGGGAAAAAGGCGTGAGTTTATGTATGTAAGGTAAACGCAGGTATTAACGACCCCCTTAAGGCAATTTTAAAATCAACCATTTTTTTTTAGTATACTGGTTCCTCTAAACATGAATAGTTTAATTTTATATGCTAGTGTTATGTATAAAAAATGTATTTACTTAATCAAATACATTTAAATAAAGGATTATCTTGTAAAAAATATTTTTTAAAGTGACTTAGTCGATTGTTGCCATTACCGACCCATAAAAAAGGCTGTGAAGCTATTAACGATTTTTATGCAGCTATTCCCGATCGTGTATGAGAGGTGGCCTTTTTCCAGCAATGGAATGTATTTAAGCTTGTGATGATGATGATTGATCTTAATAAAATAAAACAAAGTAAAAATGCAGATACTTATTCTTTTTTTTTTATTATCGTTCATTTTCATTTCTTATTAAATACATTTTTAAATATTTAAATATAAAAAAAAACATTTAAACATAAAAAAAATAGTAGCCCACCGGTATCGGGAACAGGGTCTAAGGGTCAGGGCTCCAGGGAGAGGAATCGCCTAAAAATGCGCGCCGTGTCCAGAAGTACTGCTTTCTGAATCAAACCCTTGATCCAGCTGCCTAACGAGAGCCTCTTTAGGTATTAGTCGAGGCTCTTTGCTAATAAGCCATTGGCAGACACGACTATCGGCACAATGATTTCTTAGTCCACATCCCACATGTCGACAACCTCGCGAGCCAAGTAAAGATACTTGATTTTCTTATCTGGTTCGGCTTTCACGAGGTTCCCGTCATGTGGGACCGTTATGTCAACAAGCATTGCGCGCCTCTCGGTTCGATCCATCACCACTATATCAGGCTTATTAGCCATGATAGTCCTTTCAGTGATGATGGATCGATCCCAATACAATGTAATATGACCATTTCCGAGAACTGGGTCGGGCACATACCTGTAGTACAGCACTTCCGATTCCACGAGGTTGTATTTTAGTGCAAGTTGCTGATGGATAACCCTGGTCACAAGGAGCGAGAACACCCAGAAATTATGTGTCGGATTGACTCTCCTGGACGGTGGCATGCCCGACAGATGTCAACCGTGCCATCCTTCACAATAAATCTCCAGTAGTTTCTCGTCATAATAACTTCATCCATAATTGCACAGACAAAACCTTCGAGGTAACCGAAACGTAGCCAGGACACGGACGCTAACTGGTCTACATCAGGCCCATGAAGGGCCCGGAGAAAGCGTCCGTGAAGCTCCTTGCTCTGCCACACTTCCTTGCGATCGTTAGTGTCAAGCACTACATAACAGGTTTGCGCTAGTTCTCTTTCGCCAAAGAGAGCGGTGTGAGGCCTTTGCAAACCGCAACCACATCTCGATGCATCCCCACGTCGGCTTTTAGGAAATATTATCTGGGACTATATATCTCGCGATTGTGGAGAGACTTGCCATTTAAAAAGCCTCGACCTCCACATTTTCGCGGGATATACAGTCTCATAACCGACGATCGTGGGTGATGCATTCGATATGCGGTCAGCAGTGTGCGAACCCTCTTATCCAGGGTGTCAAGCTCTGTTTGAGTCCATTTGAGTATGCCGAAGGAGTACATCAAGACTGGCATGACCCAACCGTTGAAGGCGCGCACCTTGTTCCCGCCCGACAAAAGACTATTGAATACTTTTTTCAGGTGGCCAAAGAAACGCTCCCTCAACGATTGCTTCACATCAGCAGTGTTAATGTCCAACGCCTCTGACATTCCCAAATACATCTAGGTTTCGATTGGAGAGAGGGCTCTACGGTTTATGGAATCCGAATATAAATTTGTCCACACCAAAATCCATCCTGATATCGCTACTGAAGGTTTCAGTTACCTTTAGTAGCTCCATCAGTTTTAAATTGTTGGGGGCAAAGAGCTTTAGATCATCCATGTAAAGAAGAACCTGACCTCCTCTCTTCAATCGATAGCCTAGACCTGAATTCTCCAGAAGTGTGCTTAGAGGATTCAAGGCTAAGCAGAACCAAAGTGGACTCAAACTGCCACCCTGGAATATGCCTCGCTCAATCCCAATCGGCTCGCTGTTCCTCTAAATCTGTTGACATCCTGGATAGCGAAAAACCGTCCTCCACTGCCCCATACACGTCCTCAGGAAGGCGCGTAGAGTTGGATGGTTTCGGAGGCATTATTGCAGTGTCTGCATAAGTCAGTCTGTTGATTCGGTCGGAGTAATTCTTTCGACTTAATTTTATCGACGTGTGTCTGGCTCAGATAGGTTTATTATTATTATTATTATTATATTATTATCGTTATTTTTAATAAAACAAATTAGGTAGTACTTTTGTGGCTCCATACTTCTGGAAAAAAATATAACTGTATGTTTTATGTTGTTTTAGCCAAGAAGTAGCATTTATTGATAGGTAAAAGTAGGTGAGAAAGTAAATAATCTTTATACGATCGGTAATAGCTTCTTATACTTGCTATTACCGACCCTAGTGGGTCGGTAATAAAGTATGGAAGTATAAACATAAATTGTATTACCGACTCATAAAAAAATAGTTATTTTAATTCAATTGACCTTCGGACTATAAAATAGATTATAATTGTTTAATATCACAAAAAATATGAACATTATGCACACGGTTTAAACACAAAAACAATGATTTATTATTGTAACTATTCAATATCGATCCTCGAAAAATATCAAAACTTTGGTTATATTGACAACGCTAAAAGGTAACAACTAGACAAAATAGATTAGTCGTTAATAGATTTTTATAAAGTCTGATAGCTTAGATTTAAACTGGTCCATAAAAATACCTGTGTTAGAGTGATTTAATAACATAAAAGAAAAATAAAACTAAAAGTTACGTTGCTGCCATTGCCGACTGAAGGGTCGTTGATAGCTGCCACGACTAAAACTGATGCAGCTAACACCGTCCCATTTTAATTTACAGTTTTATCGTTTCAAATTACTTTTCATTAATAAAATGTCATGATAAATCAAGAGTTGACACTTAAATGAATACATTTAGTAATATAAGATAAAGTATAGACGTCATTTGTTTGTATAAATGTCTTAAATAGAAAAGTCACGTACTTACTTGAAGGAACAAGGGAACAGTACGACAAGTCCTGCGTCCACGCTGCTTCGCAGTAACTGACGTATTTTATCTCTTCTTTGCACAGCTACTCACTCTAACATAAAAGTATACGATGCTCAAGGAATAAACGCGTGTGTAACTGTGCCTATCTATAGCTAGAATTGTTCTGGAAACGTAAAAAATTCAAGTTACTTTTATAGGTCGGTAATACCTGCAGATTTTCGATGGGTCGTTGATAGCTGCGTTTACCTTATGTATGTATGTATGTACTGCTGGTCAATTGACTTAAGACATTGGCGACATCGGCTTGGTTTGCCATAACAAAAAATAGTACCTAATGGAAAGAATGGCTGAACCTGAATAGAGCCGTGCGGTTGTAATTGGTGTTATTAAGCCACAAATACATTCATAACTATCTAATTAAATGATAATGTGTCATTAATGAGTGAGGCAACCCTACGTCAGCGGGTGCGACGGGCGGGAACGTTCATTTACTCCTCGTAATCGCTGCTTCCGCTATCTACAACCCACTTAGTAGACTTAATTTAGCTACGCAAACAACTTAGAATGTATTACGGATTTTGAAAGCAGAAGATAATATTAGTACCTCTCTCATTATCATTACTAGCCTGGCTTTTGCCACTGCAAAAGGACTTCCTACCTTCTCCCCACTTAGTGTGTTAGCTAGTGCTTTTCAGGTCTGGTCCTCATCGAAAGAGTCCAGTTCATCATTCGTCATCGTTTGCAGATAGGTACTAACTTAACGACAAACGAAGACGAATAGATAAAATATAATAGGTATAATAATAAGTTTATTTGTACATACAAGTAAACGCATAACATGGCATAGAGAATAAGTGGGTTGTTGTACAGTTTATTCAAAATCATTGTCGAATTCCCGAGCTCCTAGACTAGGTACGTAGACCTGTATCTTAAGAGTCGGGGATTATACGGCTTCTTTTTATAATATACAACCGACGAACGACTGGTGTGTGTCATGTCTTCCAATTTAATGTAGTATATTGAAATTAAGTCAGCTTTGTACTAGAAATAGTTCAGTCCAACATGGCTACATTCAGGGGTTCTTGGCACGCAAAATGAGAAACCTGCTTATTACACCGATTTAAGTAACCTGTAGCCACGTAAATTATCTTAGACCCATATGACCGAATCACACCGGAATGGCAGAAAAGCGGCAAGCAGTTTCAGTGTCACATAATTTTAAACTTTATCTTGATTACCGTAAAACGTAGTATCTATTGAGACTTTTTTGCACGGGAGTAGTCGGAAAGCTCGCGGCGTCGTGGGCGGCCGCGCGATCTTCAATTTTCTCAAACGATACTATATTATAGAGTAATCACGATAAAGTTTAAAATTATATGACACTAAAACTGCACGCCGCTTCGCTGCTACTCAGGTGTGATTCGGCCCTAAGTCACACAGCAGTTGAAAATGTTTTATTTCAATTAACATTCACGCTTCAATTAAGTCAAGTAAAGTAACTTTAGTAGCCATAGTATCAATGGAAATAATTTCGACACATTATTATTTTATTTGTTGTCTAGTTATTAAGAAAAAATTGATGAAACAGGAGGTAGGACTACTGTTCCACTACCCCCTAATAGGCTTAACCAATAATTCCATTTCTTTGATCTCAAATAACCAAGACTCAACGCAGTTTTCAACGCTAACACATTTGCACATTAGACAATTAACGCTAATACACAACGGAAATAATGTCAATGGGTGATCTCCTCAAGAGAAACATGTGTTGTTCTTATTCACCTTCTTGATTGTGGCGACTTCTCTAATTGTTAGTCCTTGTGGAGATACAACGAGACCCTTAATGTGAGTAGCATAGCTGTTCTTTAAATCTTAAAAGACAAAAGCTGTTTCATCTGCTTGCCTAGAGTTAGTAGACCGGAATGAGTAATCAGTTCAGTAATTAATCGTTTCAAATGTTACTTTAACAAAACAACTGAAAGCCGATTTTCGTAACAGAAAAAGTTTAAAATCTGGTCAGCGACAATCATGTCCGTAAATCTTGGTAAAAATCGAGGGAAATTAGAGATATTTTTGACAGATTGAGATTGAGATTTTTAACGACCGTTTTTAAAATACGGGGATTGCCCTCTCGTGTCACACTGATCATGTTTTTAACGTTGATCATGTAGGACAATCAGCGTCAAAACGTGTCAAAAATGTAGGAACGAGATAGAGAATAGACTGCAAACTTTTTTTAAAAAATACGGGTAAGTGTTGCGCTTCTATCGGGAATATTTTATATAAAAAAATGATTATAAGTCAACTTAGTCATTATTATTACAATAACAATCTCGTCTGTTTTTCCTAAGGGTGTACAGATGTTGCAATACAAAAATTAAAAAAAAAAGAAAAATATGCGCAAATTGTCGACACCCATGTTAGTGGTAGGTACCTAAAGGTTGCTCTTTCAATTGGATCTTATCTTACAACCATTGGGGTCGTGGGATAGTTAATAACTAGTTACTTATTGGAATTTTGAATCGGTTTGTGCCTTTGGGGAATTTAAAGGTGTGATGTTATATTTAAGCAACAGTTTTATGCATAAAATAAACCTTCAAACTTGTCGTTAGAGTTACTCTCTCTTACATCTAGTTACAGATAAAGGAGATTTCTCGCCGACTGGTCGACACTTCGCGTGACCAGAGGGCTGGCTTATTCTTTGGCCAAAGAATTAGCACTGCTATCCAACGTGGCAATGCTGGCAGTCTTCTGGGCACGTTTCCTGATGACAGCGATGGGGAGGAGTACTTTGATGGAGGCTTCCGGCGACTGAGACCGCAATTAACTAGGACCGCGGTCCCAGTCGCCGGATCCGTAAAAAATAAATATTTTTCTTCCGGCAACTGGGACCACTGCACTCATAAATGATAACTGAAATCAAAAAATGTACAGTCAAACGATTTTTTTTTTTTTTTATTAAAGGGATAATTTGTCTAATGTTATACAGAATATACTATGACGATGATACTGTATTATTGAATAGTAGGAGATATATATATATATGTATTATTGAATAGCATAATTGGAGAACAAGTGACCGGCCGACCCCAAAACCATTGGAGAAACGGGAGATCCCCTTTTTCAAATGGTTTTGGGGTCCGCTTCCAGTTAAGCTGGATGCCGCAGAATATATAAAGCGCGGTAACTGGGTAACATGGTACCTACTTGTAAATACTGGTATCAAATTTACCTACAGACTTCTATCTATCCACAACAACTGTCAAAGATCTTCAAATGACAATGGAGATCAATGTACATCTGATGGCCAAAAATGAAACATCTCCTTTCTCGTTTATAACAAAAGGGCTACTTGGCCTTGAAATCGACAGGCAAAACGGACTCGAGTTAGAGAGTGATAGTATTATACAATGCTATGCCCTTTGTGTGTTTTTGCCTGCATGTGTTAATTATGTAATAACAGGCTAGCTTAATCGATTACTAAGCGCATATGATAAAATCATGTCTGGAACGAGTCAATGATATTCATTAAATAATTTAGATTTTTTTTCGTTTGACTATACCGATTTTGGCTTGAATTATAGATTTTTTTAAGTTATCTATGAGTGGTCCCAGTCGCCGGAAGAAAAATATTTATTTTTTATGGATCCGGCGACTGGGACCGCGATCCTAGTTAATTGCGGTCCCAGTCGCCGGAAGCCTCCTTTGACTCCGAGTGTTCCGATTTTGTTTTTCCTAGAAGAGGGTTTTTGTTTTTTTTTCTTTACTATTTTATTTGTAGTTAGTTTAAGTGTACATATTTTTTTTTTTTAATTAGTTTTATTTTATTTTAGATTTTATGTGAAGAGTTACAGATACATCACTGTATTATATATTGTGCTAAGAGATCATAATATCACAGCTTCTTTAAACATTTACTTTACTCATAGTTATTTTTTGTTAATGAACTTTTTGCCCGCAATATTAATCAGCCAACTAATCAGCACTATAAGCCGTCGTTCACCGTATTAAATATTTCATTAACAGCTCCACACCAAAGTTGTTAGCACTTATACACCATTTATGTTTATAGATATGCTATAACTTAATCTTCACCTATTAAATACAACCCCCATTGCACCCGCTCATTGGCTGGGACTTCCAACCCCTGTGCCAATCCACCAATCACGTGCGGGCTTTGTGTATCGAGGGGGTGGAGTCAGGGTGGTTTTCATGACGAGATTTTCGCGAATTCAAACAGTACTGTTCGGATCATCTCGGATGAGACTTCTATAGACACGCAAAAGCCAGTGTAGTTGTCGGAGACGAGAAGTTTTAGTAACTTTAAGTTGGTGTGATTTAATAAATATTAATCAATAATAATCCATAAAAAATAACCGAGTTTTGAAATAAAGACATAAGAAGATAATACCCAACTTTTCGTTAAATTATTGACCATTTAAGAACTTACCGTTGAAAAGTGTTACAAAAAAACACAGCGCTTATACTTCCAATAACGACGCAGTGTATTATTATTATATTGCTAAATAAATCTAAGAAGAATAACCACCACCAATAAAGAAGAATAAGCAATAAAGAAGAATTGCCACTGAAAAGCCCAAAGACTAAAGATTTTTAACAGAGGGCCCGTGATGGCGGGTCCTTACCTGTCTCCTCTTCCTGGGGACCTTCTCACAGAGTACATGTTTGGGCGTCGTCGGCAGCGGCGGAACCGCACCACCTTTACCCCGCAGCAGTTGAATGAGCTAGAGTCGCTGTTCCAGAAGACACATTACCCTGACGTATTCCTGAGAGAAGAGGTGGCTTTGAGGATCAGTCTATCAGAAGCTAGAGTTCAAGTAGGTTTTAATGCGTTAAGTTTTTTTTTATTCTTTAGGTGTATTTTGTAGGTTGACTGCAGAAAATGTTTATTAATAATCAGCGTTTCAACAAAAGTTTATTCAGCCTTCACGGTCCTGGTCCTCAAGATGTGAGATAAAGATTTCCTGGGTCGCCTGGGGTCTCCGTGTTACAATTTGTCCTTTTAGATTTTTTCCTAGTTGGATTATTCTTTTTTTAAGTCGATATACTGCTGCAGAACAAAAGATGACGTATCCCAAGAATCAGTCGGAAGGTTGGGCGTTGGTTTGAAGTTACAATTCCTACCTTATTTGAAACGTCTATATCATACCACTTAACCGGCATTTTAAACTTAAAATAATTTTATAAGTTATCTGTGTTTAGTAGTGTTGAAAACCAGCAAGGCAACCATGATTGTGACTTTTAGCTTATGATGAAGACCTAGTGCTGTAGCGTACTTGGGTGTTGTATAAAAACGGCACGCAAAAAGTCAATTAGAACAATTGCTGACAGTTACCTAAAACAAGAACTGGCTTCTACTTCGGCCAGTGGCTAAGCATTGTAATACAAAGTGGCAATTTGACTATAATTTACTGTTGGGTAGTAATATTTTATTGATTGTGCTTCTAATATGTGTTTAAACTTTTTACTGTGATTACCTTTTAACACAAATCTACCTAGCCTTTTCCTAACAAAGATGGGGTCGGTTTCCAATATATCCAGATGCAGCTGAATACCAGTGCTTTACATGAAGCAGGTGCACAATACGCGAGTATTCAACCCAGTGCCAAAAAAAACTCATACAAAAAAAGACAAAACTTGATTAATTAGAAAGTTTAACAGAAACTAAGTACAAACGCCTATTGACTAATTACAGCCCTTACATTCAGCAGTTTATGAACGTTATATACTATATAAGACAGTCCCCCAAAAGCCTTTCACCACTATGTGAATTTTACAAACCAGTACCTGGGTAACACGGTACCCAGACTACTGTCCACTTTATGACAATGTGCCAAAATTAAAAGATTCATACGAAACAAAAAAAAACTTAATTAATTACAAAATTCAACAGCAACTACAGACGCATTGACCTATTGACAAATTACAACCCCTTACATTAGGGGATGGAAAAGTTCTAAATCAAAATTGATAAAAGTGCGAACCTGCTGGGGTTCGAAGTGTATTGTTCAAAGTTCAATAAAGAGCCCTTGAACATTTTATAAGTGCATTCTATTTTTTTTTAATTTGCTTAGTGACTTTTTTTGGTGGCTAGTGGCTAAGTAATTTAAGTCACACAGATTGATTTTAACATTAAGCGATGCTTGTCGAAGCCGTTCCGTTTATCTATACTATCTATATCTATACTATCTATACTAATATTATAAAGAGGTAAAATTTGTAAGTTTGTATGTAGGGGGTAATCTTCGGAACTATAGATCCAATTTTAAAAATTATTGTACTGGTGGAAAGCTACTCTGTTCCCGGTGGACATAGGCTATTTTTATTCCCGTATTCCCACGGGAACGGAAACTACGCGGGTGAAACTGCGTGACGTCTGCTAGTGGGTGATATATCAAGACACCTCCGTGGCTATGATTGGTTTACCATTAACAGTTGCTACGTACCTAGTCAAAAGACCGGAAAACTGACAGCCAGTCTTTCCAAGGTGTATCAAATAAGATACCCCTTGGTATGACTGCTTACTACAGTGTATTATTTCATGTCTTTTTGGGGTGTGACACTAGTGATTCGTAACACGCGTTTTATTATTCCTAAAGTGATAATAGTAAGTATTCGGACACAGAAATAAATAAACACATACACAATCTCATGGTAATAAGCCATAAATTGGATTGTGGAGTTAAGATAGCAGCTCTATGTATAATATTGAAGGTTAGATGGATTCAGTTCGTCTCGAAGCCAACCAAAATATAAATGTGTAGTTGGGAGTACTCTAAGCAGGTGATTAATTTGGAAACAATGGGAGTTATTATTATTTACTTGGTAATGTTCACCCAGACCCCTAAGGTCTGGAAAGTAGAATGATTAGGTACAGACAGCCTCATAAGTCGGTATACATATCCATATTTCCTAAACTCATGAACACCTTAGCTTATACAAATCTTAACAAGACTAGTGAATTTTGAACCTTTAAGACGTTAATTAAATCCTGGCACTAGTCTTGTTTAGCAATTTGTGTAAGCTAAGGTGTTCATGAGTTTAGGAAATATGGATATGTATATCGACTTATGAGGCTGACTGTACATAGCCCTTAAATAACGTGCATGTTCAACAAACAGCGTTTGATATAGGTATCAACTCTCACCACAAGGTGAGAGTTAGTTAAATAAGGCCGCATTTAGTTAAATAAGGTGTTAGATTATGTATAACACAAGTTATACATAATCTAACACCTTATTTAACTAAATGCGGCGTAGCGCCGAACCAATTTGTATAACGGGATTGTTTTGTAACCTTAAAAGTCCAGATGCAAATCTTGTGACAACAAAAAGGGTAAAACGGTGCTACTTGTTACATTATTTGATGCTCTTAATAGTAGGTACTTAAGACATTATCATCTGAATTAACCTTTTTAAGGATCAAGTGGGTTACCCTTCAGGGATTGAAAGCATGATGATAAGGTGCCCGGCACAGGACTGGTAATGGTTGATTAAGTAAAACACGTAATCATCTAAATCGAACACTAGACAAGTTTAACACAAGCTAAGTATATTAATAGTTTCCTTTTTTATTAGGTACTTTACTTTTTCTTCTAAAGGTACATGATATAGGTTTTAATCAATAGTCTGCGGACCCCCAGAGGTCTATAAGATACATTCATAATTTTAATTTTTATTACAACTTTTTGTATTTTACAAGTCTGTTAGGAGTTTGAGTGTAACGACTAACGAATACGTTAAAGGTTTAAATTTGAGTTTATTTTATGATACTTGCCAACATCAAATAAATAAAAGAGGTCTCGAGAACTACTGTAGAAACCTCTGCTAGTACATGTGATCCCGATTGACTAAAGGGCCAACCCCAGTGTCTTTAAAAAAAATAAAATTTGCTCGGTACTGATTCATAAAAAAATATTATATGGTAACAACTCTGAAGTAACAGTGACCCAGTACACTTCCAATTTAAGTACTTAATTTGAAGTTGTCGTTACATACAAACGTCCAGCATAAGTATTAGTTTTATTTACTGACAAAGAAGGGGCGATTTTAGAAGAAATGGGTATGGAGGAAACGGGTTGCTATGGCAAAAGGTTGGGTGTATAGATGAGACAGTAATCAAAACGATTTATTCTTTTCTTGCTTATAAATATTTACACTTCGCAAACTAGTACCTATGCTATCAGGGATCGCAGAAAATAATGTCAGGATTATGGTACTCGGAAACGAGTAGGTTTCATTCTATCAGTGAAACAAGAATTGAAATCGGATGAGTACTTGTAGAGGTTTTTTTTTAACTAACAAGTATCTTTCTACTGTTATAATATGGTTTAATAGACGCCTGGACTAATTCAAAATGATTAAAATACTTATAATACTATACAGTCAGCCTCAGCCAAACTGACAATATAAATTATGTTACATTTATAGAAGATACAAAGGCTATTGTGAAATAAATATTTTCTCAACCGTAGACCACATGCAACTAATAGCAAAGAGACTAGATCCTCGTCAAGAGGTAAAGTTACTGTTAAATATTATACTCTTTGATTAGTGACTAGTTTTAACGGGAATTTAATAACATCTCAGAAGAAATATTATTATAAAACATGTTTGTTTGAACGCACTGCTCTAAAACTACTAGTCAAATTTGAAAAAATATTTATGTTTCCATTTGATAGCCTAATTCTTGAAGAATTTCTATACTAATAAGTAATACCTAATAATATCTATTATAAAAGAGGAAAGATTTGTTTGTTAGTTTGTTTGCATTGAATAGGCTCTGAAAGAACTGGACCGATTTGAAAAATTCTTTCACCGTTGGGAAGCTACACTATCCCCGGGTGACATAGCTTAACCGACTTCAAAAAACGGGGAGCTTAAACTTAATTTGATTGATTAGATGTGTTTGTCACCGGCTTCTAAAGCTATTTATCTTTCACTTTTTTGTGTTTTTATTTTAGGTTTTTTTTTGTTTGTGTTTTTTTGAAGTTGGTTTTAATATCACTTTAAACCGAGTGACGTCTTAGGCTATAACTTTATATTACGCTACGATTCTCACAAGCGTGCGAAGCTGTACGGCGCAGCTAGTTATCTATTAAGATGAAAACGAGGTGTTATTTAATTGAAGTAATATTATTGCAGTTGTATACTACAGTTATGTTATTTTCAGGTATGGTTCCAAAACCGTCGTGCGAAGTGGCGCAAGCAGGCGCGGCTGCAACTTCTACAGGATGCCTGGCGGATGAGGTGCCTTGGACTTGGCTCCCCGCCGCTGCCCATGTCAGGTGAGGAACAAATATTGTCACATCTGTCTCTGCCCCGGAGTTTTTAAAATGGGGTCCGTTTGTGGGCAATGGGCTCGCCTCACTGACCCTCTATTAAATGGGACTTCATTTATTTATAATATAAGGTTCACCAACAAATGTTCACACTGAATATAGCGACACTTTTCAATCTTTAAATTCAAAAACAGTGTAACAATTATTACTTAAAGGAAAATAAGCTACTTACCTAACAAATGAAAAGCGCCAATATTCAATCAAATTAAAATAAAACTGTATACAATTAGTGGAAAGCAGAAAAATTACAAAATCGATAAAATGTTTTATTTTACCCAATCGGCCCAATATGGGACTATGGGAGTGTGTTTGGTTACAACACTCAAAAAAATATTTAACACTTTTGAAGAATATCTATAATATGTAGACTGCAAAATTTAACATTTAAGGTTATAGTGATTTATTTTTCAAAAATTACTTAGGTACAAAGATTTCATTAACCTGTGTACATTTTAAACTAAGGACTTTGACAACATAAACTATGCATGCAGCCTCTATTATTTTTGACATTTAAAGTATTCTGTTTGTTTTGTAATGCTTGACGGGCCTGACTGCTATGCCTGGAGTCGTGGGTGTGATTCCCACCCACGCACACCCCCCATTGATGAGCACGATTATTTGTTCTGTATGTGGATGTAATTTATGTATAATATTATGTATGTATTTAGAAATATATGTCTAAGTATGTTTAGCTGTAGTAGGTAGGTACCCATAACACAAGCTCTGCTTAGCTTGGGACAAGCGGCATCCTCAGACCAATTTTATTGGTCTGAGGAGGCATCGTTTTTTCCTTTGCATGAATTGTAATAGACTTCATTTGTTTTATTTAAATATCGGCACACTGTTCGTTTCTTTTAATATTATAATGTTTTTTTTTATTTATTTTATGTTTTGTGGTGTCCTATGTCTTTGTTTGTGTGCACTGAATAAATATTTTGTCTATTCATCTATTTATTAATATCGTTATGGGTTACACAAACGCTCTAAATTGGGTAAATGGGGATTATTACTATGATGCAAAGAGCTATGAGAGCGGTAGTGCGCCATCTTGTCGCACGCTATAGACTGTAATAGGCAATGATTATTACTATAATTATAATTTTGATAATTCGAACTAATGTACAATTTTCAAGCCCGAGGCTGCGCTGAAATAATAATTTGTGGCAATGTACAGTCAGTAAGCTGCGTTGCCTGACCCATTTTCACATTTATTTTTTTCTAAGATGCATCAGGTAATGCAGCTCACTGACTGTACATCAAAGTCAAGTAGTATCGCAGTGAAGATCTTTCGCGAATATCGCGATAACGTTCATCAAAGTGTTGGTGGCTTCGCGGAGATGATCTGTCGCGGTATTCATTTTGTGCGTCGAGATTCGTCGAGTATTGATATCGGAGTAGGTATCTATTAAAGCTCAATTACACAGACAAAGAGAAACTATTGGAAGTTCTAGTATGTTTGTAAGGTTTAGTTCGTAAGTTGTTATTCTATAATTCCGTACGTAACATGCACCCGTAATGATAATTAGTCTTGTTAAGTGATGATCTAAAACACAGGTTTTATTAATCTAGTTCAGGAAAGTCGCTATTTTGGTATGTACCTATAACTCTTGGTTTAAAATAAATTTTGCATAAGTCCTGTTTGTTAATTTAGTTACACATATTATGTAGGTAGTTAGATAAAGGCTAGATAAAATACATCAGTCCGTAACTGTCTGGCGGTTTAGAGTAGGTACTTCTACGTGGCCTACGCAAATGACCAGCAGAAAGCGTCGTGTGGTGGGTCGTCGAGCTCCCTGAAATAGGTTTGAGAAAGCCTACTATTCAATTAACCTTTTGAACGCCAATGTCGGCTATAGCCGACATGAGCAAGCGTGCCCTGTGCGCCAACGACGGCTATACTCGACAAAAAACAGGTCGCAGAAAAATACAAAATAAACCTATTAAATCATTACTTTTATGTATTTTATTGATACACCTTGAAAGCTGAATTTTCGGGCTTGGCGTACAGGGCATAGGAATACCGATATGGCGTGGCGGTGAAAAGGTTAATGATTATTTAAATGATACATGTAATTAACTATTAAATTTATAATGTTATGTATAGGTATGTGTTGAGAATTGAGTATGTAAAATGACAATTGTTTATTATTATTGACATCCCATGTTCTCGTGTTTTGTTCTAAATTTTTATTTATTATTTTTATTGATGTACCTATGATCCAATTTGCACACCTGTTACGATATGGTTTAAAGGACTATTATTTGTATTTCATCCATTTGTGTACCCATATTTCATGCAATAAATGATTTGATTTGATTTGAGCTACACGATGACTGTCGGGGCTGGTCAACTCAAAGCTGAATTGATTCTTTCTTCAGAAGGCTTTTCCAGACTTTGGCCTGCATCGTTAGACTCGCATATTAAATTGTCAATCTTATGTCTGGACTTTAACCTTTCAATTGTGTCAATTAAAGATAATAGAAAGACAATGACAGCGCGGATGCCGGCGTCCGCTTGGGGTTTAATGAATTAAAAGAGACCATGACCCCTGAGTTTCGTTCGGCATTTCTTCTCAGGCATCAATCACTTTGGATGGTATCTGGGAAGATATAGGTACTTACAGAAAATAAATATAATTTCATCATTTCAGTATTTGTTTAGTACTAGCATAATTATCTATTTAAGATTTATTTGTGGCCATTATGTATAACTAGGTATATTGTGTAAAAGATTTAATAAAGATTTGATTTGATTCTACTCGGTTTATAGATACTTACTTAATAATGTTGCTTGGTTATAGCGCAGTAAACGTTAAAGCTTCTTAAAATACATCAGTTTACGGTTGTTTTACGGTTGACACTCATAGTAAGTCAGTTGAATAGCTATTGTAACACATCGACTTTGTACAATAGCTGATGTAGGATAAATAACAGTGCTTTAGTAAATAGTAGTGTAATGTCTGGAGACTTACCTAGGTAGAGGAATATTTCTAGTGCCCACAATTGACCAGTTATGACTTGTTAAGTCCCAAGTCATGTAATATTGCTATCAATTGGACACAAATATGACTCCCGGACTGTGACTAGTTAGTAAAAATATGCCTAATGCTTAACAAAGTAGCACTTGCAGCCAATAGACCAATGAGACAGGCATAAAATAATGACATTTTAAAAATCTCTATACATATCGAGCGTTTTTAGTTAGGGAAGAGATACTATTTTTTTCATATAGGTAGTTGGAGGCAGCAAGTCCTGTGATGACCTTGTCATTCTGTTTACGACGCGTCGTTCATTCAAAGTTTCTTTTTATTTCAACATCATCCTAGCCTTTTTTCAAGTATGTTGTGGACGGCTTCCAGTTTAACCGATCCATGGCCAGTGACGGCCCAGGGGCGTCATAAGCAAATATCACGGAAGGCCCTTGACGCCCCTGGCGCGTCATATCGAACTTACTTAAAAAAAGATTTAAAAAAATTGAGATAAAGAGAACTTTTTATCCTAAATTAAACATTAAAGTTGACAATACCTTAGGCCATTAATTTAGAATACATATTTTATAAGTCAGGGATAGCAAACCTTTGGTAACAGTTTACAAACTTATACGGGGTGGAAGGGACACGAAAAAATCAGGAAAAACATCATTTTCTTTATCGTTATCTTGTTAGTTATCTTCATGCTTATTAGTATATAAAGCTTGACTACATTCAGGAAAAAAATCGTCTTCTTGCTGATTCTCTACAAATAATACGTTTATTATCACAAACTATTGACCTAATACTAATAAATTTACACAAATGTTGACTACCCCCGTAACATTTAACTAAAATAAATAAATCCTACCTTGGGAGGTCATATTTTCTTTGAACACCAACGAATAAGAATTGAAGCACACACAGAACTTTTCTCTTAGCAGATCGACGCAAGATAACGGCGAAATACGCATAAAACATCATAGGGTGCCAATGACGCCCAAGGTCCGTCTTCCTGTATGTAGGCCCATGACGCCCCTGGCGCGTCATCGTCCAATGTTCGGGGCCTGGCTAAAGTATGCATGAAAATAATGGTGGCAATGAGTCGTAACCGGATGCAGCTGTATACCATAGTTTTACTTGGAGCAACTATCGTCTGATTCTTATTATTTATCTATCACGTTTTGTTTAATTTTCAGGTCACGGTAAACCAGATTCTTCACCTGAAGCGCCAGAATCACCCAATGACAAAGATTCTCCGGAGCCTCCGGGAGCTTTAGACAATCGCGAACTGAAGTCTCCTCGCCAAGACCCTTATCTTCACAACACAAACATGGAACAGATCCAATCGGGCAATCCAAACGTTCACGAGCTACCTCCGATGGCGTACAACGATGACGGCAGGATGATGCAGCAGCCTTTCTCTTTCCCACCATTGATGATGACGCAGCAAATGGAGTCAGAAGTAGTGCCAACAGACTTGAGAGTGATGTCGAAGCCTAATCCTTGTCCGTGCGGTACTTCAGTGCAAGATATGGACGAGCCACAGAACCTTGCGTATCGTCCACAGCGACGTGACAAGGAGGCTAGTGACAGTGATACTGACACCGAAATAGATCTGACGTCACATTCCAAAGACGATGACATAAGGGAATCAGAGAGACTGGCCAGCAGGATTGCCACAAGCATCTTCAGAAGTGACACAGTTCTTCATGACATGATGCCTAATGATCTCAGCTTAGGAACGAAGAATGGTAATGATAGGGTTAGAAATAATGTCTCAATCTAATTGGGATGACTCTGAAGGCCAATTCCCGGACTTTGAAAATTGTTCAAATCTAGTCGTAATCGCGTCTTAGCGACAGTGAACTTGTCAAAAATGTACGGCAATTGGAAGTTGTACTCGTGCTTTTGACAGACTAACACCTAATAAAGATTAGAATGCGAACATTCATAAAATACGGGAATTGCTTCTCTGATTAGAAAAAGGGTTCCGTTTTTTTTTCCTTTTGAGGTAGGTACGGAACCCTAAAAAAGAAACTCTAAATTACTTATTCTTTTTAAACGACTTGATTTCTATGAAATAGAAGAATGTAGATTATGTACCTAAGTAATATTTAATTTTGTAAAAGTAGGCGCTTGGATTTTATGTAAGTAGATTTTTGGATTTTTAATCAGTTTTTTTTACCGTTGAATGTTATTGATGATTCTAGTTCTAGAAAACAGGTGATAAGTTTCATATTTCGTGAATTATGTTCTAGTCAATGTTACTGTAACTAACCATAAGCTATATTTTCATAGACTATTATGTAAACTAGAATTCGTGTAGGTGCTGTATATGAATTTTCATCATACCTACTTCTTGCAGTATTTTATAAAAACCAGTTTAAATGTATTAGATAGTAACTTATAGTCAAGAACTGTAAATTAGATCTAAATATTTGTTACTGAACTGTACACGCGTAGTTTATAGAAATTTGATGCCTACTGGAGATCTTATAACTATACTCCATCCGAGTAGGTAGTTAACTAAAGGTAAACAATCTTGACAAGTCTATTTACAGAAACCTGATATAATCATTAAATCCCAAGAGGACGCCGGCATCTGCGCTGTCATTGTCTTTCTACTTTGTCTCTAGATAACACGATTGAAAGGTTAATTAAATACTACTACTGTTTAAAAAAATTGTTTAATTGATCATGTAATCGTTTTTGTTGTAAGTATCTAAATTTGTTTTCAGCTGCATTTTATTTTTAAACTGTGTTAGCACAGTATAAATATTAATATATTAATAATATATTAATAATACAGTAGGACGACACCTTTGATCTCTGGAAAAATGCCGACAACTTCTACACGCGTTAGACTTGAAAAATACCTCCCGCACTTCCGCGGCTTTCCCGCGTCTCGCCCCTCACACCCCGCACGATTGCCCTGTCTAGACGGCTTCGTCGGATGACTGTATGTTTTTAGACTGTGGTGTTAGTAACTAAAAATACATGTCAAAATTGTTTACCTTTTGTTAACTACCTAATCGGATGGAGTATAAGTAATACCTTTGTTTTAAACATTGAAAAAGCCAAAACCTTGAAAGCAGTTTTTTTCATTCACTATCTTTTCGTTTCCAGTTATTTACTGGCGTTCAATTGCACACCGAACATTTAACAACACTGGGAATTTTCAAAAAATTGTATTGCACTTTAAGTAAGTATAGACTTCTAGTTACCGTGACTATCAGACGCGGTAGGTACTGTGCGCTTTGTCACATCATTCTAGATTCACGCTGATGATGATAAACTAATCAATTAATTGCAGACTTAGTTCACGCAGTGATAGTGACACAGTGATATTGTGACGGTGAAAACCTACTCTTTAATTTAGTGCTGTTGTAGCTGAATGTGCTTCGCTATCTCACTAAGAAAATATACAAGAGTAATGGCTGGGAAGGTGGGCCCTCTGGGTGGGCCTTCTAACGGGATGCTTGAAGATCAATGCCCAGCCTCTTGCCTTCTCTTGACCGTGGAGATCCTGCGGCCGTCGTTATACCGCGGATCCGACATCAGCTGGAACCACGAGTTTTTACGTTTGTTTTATGATTTCACTACTTAAAATAATGCAGACACGACGTATGTGTAAAATCTACAGCAGCCACCACCAGTTCGTTGACCCAGGATAGAATGGTGCAAAGAAGCTTTTGATATTATTTTATTTTTTTATTAATTTTGCTCCATTAGTGTAATTGCAGTAAGGCGTTCTGATGCGAGGGTAAATAAATAAATAAGTAAATAAATTATAGCCAATGCGAAAATAGCTGTTTAACCTTTGTGTGTGCAGTTAATCGTTGAACACTTTGCCCTGTGATCAGCACTATTAACTGTCATTTTTGAGATACGCTATTGCGTATCTTGCACTATTGCACTATTGTGCTGCAGTTCAATGACAGAACTCTAGGAAACATAACCTGAACTAAATAAGAATGGATATCAGATAATTAAACTGTTTTTATTAGGTACGACTGTTACGAGTCATTCTAAAATCTTCTAAATTATATAAACTTAAATTGATATTCCTTTAGTGAAAATGACATTAATTACATTCAAGGATTTGAATACACAACAGGTGTGTTCTGGCCATTTGTTAGTACCCAAATTAGTTACGCCTGTTACGAGTCATTCTCCTGTTACGAGTCATTCTAAAATCGACTAAATAATTTTTACTTAAATTGATATTCCTTTAGTGAAAATGACATTAATTACATTCAAGGATTTGAATACACAACAGGTGTGTTCTGCTCATATTATTATGTTACACTACCATAACTACCCAAAAATGTAAAACTGACTTATATTTTATGTAAAACTTTATAAATGTTTAAAAAAATGCATGTCCCCAACAATCAAACAATAATACAAATCTGTATACAGTAGCAGTTTTATTATATATATAATTGTCATAGATCAGTATTACTAAGTATAAATCTAAATTATTATATCACAATAAATTCGGTATATTTCAGAATTTCTCGAGTACATTTATTATTACACGGCTAGCAATAGAAATATTTACATCATAATTATTTGAAATAGAACCCTGACTTAAGGTCCTGAAATATGTCTTTAAAAAAGTAAGTATGAAAGTACCAAATCATTACAAATTTCCTCATAGATTTAGGTACTTATTTATTGTTCCCATTAGATAAATTCCTTATTTGTTCTTACGATCAGTTCAGACGCTACACTATAAACAAGAAAATCTTCATTAAATCTTTTACTGTCTGTTGAAAATGTTCAAAATATTATGTAATAAACCTAGTATTATTATTAGTTGTTCATTAAACCTAATTAGTCACTTGCATTAGATTGCATTGCTATTTAAAATTATGCTACTTACGTTATAATGTAGGTATTTACAAATACATTTGTGAAGAAAAAACGAACAGCTATGAGTAGTGAGTCTAAGAACTTTTGTTTTTGAAGATATTTCCAGACCTATAAACAGAGCCTTAACATACTTTTATAAACTGAAGTTGTATAATTTATATAAACATGAAAAATAAATCGTAGCACCAATTTTTATCACAAGACAAGGTAAATAATATTTCATATGATTCAAATGGCGATTAATTATTAAATATTAATGCAGGTTGGGCATTACAGTCAAACACTTTAGAAACTTGAATAGGTAGAAGTAACAGCAGCGGTTTGTTTTATCAATATAAGTTCATAATTTATTTATTATGCATGTTTGTATATCATCTACAATGCCCTTCATGCACAGATTATAATTATCATAAGTACATGTTCAATAATTTACAGTTCCATTACAATAGTTATAAATTATAATATGCTATTCGGAGCCCTCATAAATGTGTGTTTGGCAGTTTTAAATACCTCCTCAATAATAGTACTAAAAGTTCTTGTTCGCTTTGAATTTGTTGAGTCCCTTTTATTGACTTGCTCACAAATATCACCAAGGAAGATAGACGGACTGCATTCCAACTGCACTCAACTGCAAATTTTAGTACAAACAGCAGTTGTCAGTTTTATTCCATTCATACAATCTGCACGCAAACTGCAAGCTTGCAGTTAAAATACAATCCATCTGCCTAGAGCCTAAAGAAGGTATCCGAGGGCTCTTGTCATCGAGATCGATACTTGGTGCCTTACCACTGACGAGCTGATTATGATGTTACATCATTGATTTCATAGTCCAGGATCTTCCATTGGATATCTTTTGCCAACGTAATGACTTATAGGTGTGCAGTTCCACTGGCCAACTTTTGTTGTAGGTACTAACGTATTGACCTAAAGGTGTGTAGATGTCTGCCTAGAGCCTAAAAAAGGTGTCCGAGGGCACTTGTCGTCGAGATCGATACTTGGTGTCTTACCACCGACGAGCTGATAATGATGTTACATCGTCGATTTCTTAATCCAGGATCTTCCATTGACTAACTTTTGTTATGCCAACGTATTGACCTAAAGGTGTGTAGATGTGCATGGTAAGGACTTGACATGAGAGTTGTTATTGGGTTCAGAAGCACTTGGAGTCGTGTTGCGAGCACCAGGCGGGGGAGATGGCGTCGGCGCGCAGGCCGCGCTTGATGAGGCGCCCGCGCTGGCGCTGCATGCGCGGCTCGGCGGCGTACACGCTGGCCGTGGGGTCCGACCACAGGCGCTCCGCCACCGCCGCAGCGCGCGGCCAGATACGAGTGTCTGGGAGGAAACGTTGACATATCAATGTACTGTCTACTCGAAATATGAGACAGACTCAACCACAGATATAGATAGACCTAGATAACGCAAGAGCAACTTTTTCGCATGTTCTTCGCGTGCCTAGCTTACCTACAAAAATCGTAAGTGGCCATTTTCGCGCTATGTTTCCTTCTATCGGTCAAGTCATTTTGTAATTAGTATTATGCGCAATTAGTTTCAAAAACAATTATTTTTAATCTCATACCAAATTTGAGAAAAACAAAACATTCGTTTTACAACATTAAAAATATTAATACAGTAGGACGACGCCTTTGATCTTTGGAAAACATGCCGACAACGTCTACACGCGTTAGCCCTGAATAATACCTAACTACGTACATCGTTTTGTTCGCTGTTCGGGAGCGGCTGTCCCGCGTCTCGCCCCTCACACTCCGCACGATTGCCCTGTCTAGACGGCTTCGTCGGACGACTGTAGGTATTTAGACTGCGTGGTATTACATTGCGTACAGTCAAAAAATGGCACGCTTGGTTTTCATACAGATCGTGATACTTGCGTTATCGGGGTCTATCTATATCTGTGGACTCAACCCATGTTTATTACTATACTCTCAATAAACTTAACATCACATCTGTATTCCCAACAGGGTTAAACACAAGGGTACCGGTAGTATACCAACATGTTGCAAGTTTCCTGGCTTTCATTTGTAGACAGTCAAAAGTTAAGGAAAGGAAAGTTAAGTAGCTCGAAAGTTTAACAACCAGTTTAACCAAGGCGTATCGTTTTATCTAATTAATAAGTTGTGAAGATCAGACAAGCTGTAGCTACATGTTAAACATACTCGTATTCAGCTGCATGTGGTTAGGATAGCCTAGCCTTTTTGTTTTGTTGGAAACCATTTATGTAGTCCAACGTTCCAAGTCGGAAAAAGGCTAGGGTTGATAACCCTAACAACGAAGTTTGGTTAAAAGCGGGTTTTACCAGGTGAGCCCATTGTCATCAACCTGGCTTAAATCCAGACTGGCCTAAAACTGACACTGCCAACACAGAAACAAAAGCCACAATCAGATACATTAATGTCCACATACCCAGACCCTGTTCATCGATATACTCCGTCCACATGGCGACCTCGCCTCCCAGGAACTTCTCGTCTCTCGGCAGCGTGTGTGCGTACATCTTCCTCCAGTTGTTGTACTTGGTGGTGCCCCAGAACCCGCGGTCCAGGTACCACACGTCCTTGGGGATGGAGACGGTTTTGTAGCCCTGCTTTATGAGCTGGTGTAACAGCGGGCTGCTCACTGGCTCCCATACTTCAATTACGTATCTGGAAAATAAAAAGAAGGTGTTAAGAACTAACGGCGTTGTTTTGGGAGAACGGTGCTCCTAATTTGTTTCTTCTGTATCCGATGTGATTTGTAATGAAAACTTCTGGGCGCTCTTTACACTGTTTCTGAACATTGAACGTAAGTGAACCATCACTCTAGTCTTCGAACATACTCGGCTGCAGTAGGTCGGTTACGCTGAATTATAAAGATTCAGATGCTGTCGACTTCAACTGCCATCAGCCACGTAAACTGTCTAATTATGAGCGTGCACTGGACGAATGTATACCATTTTCATACATTGTCACCGCTAGATGAACCTATCGTATTCACTTCTAACCTCGACGTGAAAACACACCTAAAAGTACAGGCTTTTGTCGTTCTTCGAATTCAAAGTCATTGGCACTGCAGATTTTTCGTGTATATGAATGCAAGATACCGTGTGTCTTATAACACTCCCACAACAATACAGTGTAAAACTTAAATTAAAAACCCCCTTTTGCCTAGGGGTTAAAAAAGATGTTAGCTTACCGTTCCTTGTCAAGGTGTTGGCTGATTCTGTCTGCCTGGGTGAGCTCAGAGGACCACAGCATGACGGGTTGTTTAGGCGTGCCAGCTGCCTCCACGGCCTCGTCCCACGCCTTCAGTGCCTTCTCGTGGAACTCTGCCCATAACTTTATGAAACCTTCCGTCGTGCTGCTGTCGAAGTTCTGCTGCTTCATGTATTCAGTGATCTCTTCCGTTGAGTTCCAGCATTCGATGTACACCTGCAAATAATTCAGTTGTCAAGCTTAAGTCTCCGGATTTTTGTGGGCTATTTTAATTAGAAAATTCAAAACGTCTAAGTCGGGATCGGATACAACTTTTCGGCACCAAAAATCAGACCCTCGTTGCGAGTGGCATATATTTCTTCCAGGTGCCACCTGCTACATTGCAAAGTTACACAGGTACTTCTTTTTGAAGTTTTTATTAAGTTGCAAGTACTACGCAATTGACTTGCCTGAAAATATCACCAATAACGTCTAGGGCGTACCCTCTTGTACCCTCTTGACGTTTTCATTTACATACATCTGCCTGAAATATCTTTTGTTAGTCGTCGTCGTTTTGTTAGACGCCTGACAGATCTCCAGGGCGGTGGTCGGTGGAAGATTTTCCACCACGCCATCAAAGAAGAAAAAATATAAGTTGCTGGATTCAAAACTAGGTTTGCTTTACCTCGTCGCCTCCCATATGCAGCAATGCGGGCGCCGGCACAGCTTCCACAATATCCCGGTAGAGGTCTCCCAGCACGCGGTACACGGCGGGGTTAGCGGGGTTCATCTGTCCACAAGGTGGCTGTACGCAAAGATGGCGCCATGGCCATTGGTTCACGCACACGGCGAGGTTTCCAAGACCATACTCCTGAAAAGCACATTGAGATTTTCAAAAGTGATGAGTTGGTATCAATAACAAAACATGTAAAGTCAGGCCCACTTGTTTATTTATTTAATAAAAACATACAACTATCATTACAGACACCTAATGCAATAGGTAGTGATTCAGTTAGCTAACGAAATGATTTGAGAAAAAAAACATGGCGGCCTGCGTCCCTCTGCTGGGACTCAGGCCTCTTCTCTGTGAGATACAGTGGGCCGTAATCTACCACTTTGGTCCAGTGCGGGTTGGTAGATGTCACATATCTTCGAGGTTCTAGAACAAGCCCGTTCACGTTTATCTTCACCGTTTTGAAACAAGTGGTGATAAAATAATTTACACAAAGTAAAGCGGTTGTACGGGTTCGAACGTACGACATACAGCTCGTAAATCGAGGTTATTGCCACAGTGTCACCACTGCTCTCACACACAATAATATCAGTGAGAACCGGATTGTAGAATCAAGCTACAATATACTAACGGTAGCTAATTATTTGCTTAATAACTCGAATGCGACACGTACAACCAAAGTGATTTTAAATATGTCTTTGTGTACAACAAAGTACCACTGAGTGATCCAATCCTGGAACAAAAGCATCCAAAGTCCATCAACATGTATTTATGGTGCATCTACTGAGACGATTCTCAGTAGTAGCTCAGGATTGGAACCTTGCCCAACAAATAGTGCAAGGATCAATGTAACACTTACAACAGTAATAATTTAACACAGGAATATTTATGTAGTTGTGATCGCGTAATCGGTTAGTTTGCACAGAAATAGATAACCATAATATCCCTCTTTTTTATTTTTAGGATCGATAGGTTCATTATAAAAGATAAATTGACAACTGCCTACTTTTGGTGAAATGCCCTGATGTTCTAAAATGCCTTGAAGTCAATGCCTGGTTAATTATTTGGTGGGATTTAAACACTCCAGGCGGTGGACTTGAGGTGGGATCTGATTTTTAATAAAAAGGTGCTCAATGTTCTATATATTTTGACTCAACTTCTGACTATGTTCGTGACTTGTCAAAACTGACAGCACAAAGCTAAGATATCTCACACTACGAAACATGTCCGTCACGTTAATGGAACTTCTAATGACAGCGCCTGGTTTTCGGCATAGTGGCTTTCATTGAGGTTCAAAGACAATCGTCGGTTCGATTTTCATACCCGCCCTTCAACGTTTTATCCCTGAACGTATAAAGGATAGGTGGTTATTACGATGGTATTTCTGGTGTAAACTCACCGGTCCCCACTGCCAGCCGTTGCCCGCGTGCGCAGGCGAGTCGATCTCGATCACAACTCGCACACCTCGAACTTGTGCGTATGTTATCAGCTTCCGCACTTCTTCTGCCGAGTATATCTCCTTTGCGGAATAGGCACCGTATCTACGAAAAAATACGTAACTTAGAAATCAGGTATCAATCAGGTACCTAATAACAGAAACTTTAACTTGTATGGGTATCTAAACCAAGGGTGTTAATAAGGTCATTAAGTCAAGAGTGAACAGGTTACATTCTGGGCAAGCGTGCTTCAGCGTCGACCACATCACTTACCATCAGTGGTCAAACGCGAGCCTATTAATAATAATAAAAAAGCGTAGGCAAAATATCAAGTCAATCTTTGAGGAAAGCTGGTTTGAAATTCAGCTGCAAGATTTGATTCTCACATAATTATAATAATATTGTTAATGAATATCATCATGACCTTGCCTCTCTGGCTTATTAGGTAAAAAGAAAGAAAGAAAGAAAGAAAGAAAATATTTTATTTGGACGCACAGAACATATAACAAAAGAACAGCAATACAGATAATAATAAAAGAAGATTAAAAAACGAGAGACAAAAATAAAATAAGGTAAGTAAATAAAATAAATTTATCAATCATATAGTAAGGCAAAGCAGCTCGAGACAGGCAATTTAGGAGAGGAATTATCTTAGCATAACCGAGAGCAGAAACTAACCTGGTAAACTGCGGTACTCTCGTGGACTCCAGGGGAAAACTATGCGTGTCGGTAACATGCCAGTGGAACACGTTCATTTTATTAGCCGCCATGCCATCAATGGTCCTCATGACATCCACCATGGGTATAAAATGTCTGCTAGAGTCAAGCAGAAGACCTCTATGTCCGTAAGTAGGACGGTCACGGATCTTAGCTCCAGAGACCAGTAGGAGGCTGCAAGTGTGCTGGTCGGAGAAGTCAGGCCTGTCTGACGCCACGAGTTGGGAAAACGTCTCCAGGGCGTGTCGGGCTCCGTATATTGTTTCAGCATTCACGCGAACAGATATCTGGTCCTCTGAAGAAGAAGAAAACATTTTTTTAATGATAAGTTTGGTGTCAACGAATGACAACCACATTTTCCGAGTCATGAGTATAGAAAAGGAACGGCAATTAAATTTAAATTTATTCTGCAATTCTTTATGTATATGTAGGTGAAGTGAAAGCGAAGTGAACTGTCATCTCATATTTCTGCCAGGGATTTACAGTTTCCTTACCGTTCACTGCACCTTACTTTGCCCGAGAATAATGTTACAGAATACACAGGCAAAGGGTCTATAATGTAAAATGCGAATATAGGCTAAAGAAGTGGTTCATCACATCAGCCTAGACTCTCTCGGGGTCGGCTTCTAGTCTTACCAAATGCAGCTGAATACCAGTGCTGCCAATATAGCCACTGCCTGTCTGACATCTACAACCTAGATCAGGGTAAAACGATACCCCTTGGTTAAACTGATTGTCAGACTTTTTACCCCTATCGACTGTCAAAGAAGAAGTGGATATAACTTGATATACAACATTTTCATTTTACAAACCTTTAGTCTGAACATCTAGCATGTATTCCTCGTCGGTGCTCCATGTCAGAGTGATATCTGCGCTCTTCACGTTCAGGTAGACCACGATTGGTGTCTCCACGATGTCTGTGACCACTCCATCGCACTCTGCCAGCAGGTTGGGACCCACTAGTTTCGTCATCTCCACCATGAGTGAAAGAGCTTCAGCGGGCACGTTTTGCAAATCGAACCTATAGTAGAGATACGTTGTAAATTATTTAATAATCGTGTAAAGTTTTACACCTGGCAAAATTTGGGAGTAGGTATGCTGTCAGTACACATTTGTCTAAACCTTTGGGGAAAAAGGGCGTGATTTCATGATATCGTTATGTAAAGTTTAATTAGTTACATTACGACACCTTGTCCTTGTCCTAGAAGAAGATGGCGGGACGACCTGGACAAATTAAACGACCAGTGACCCACTTTAGCCCTGGATCTTAAAAACTGGAGGTCAAGGGGTGAGGGTTTGGCCGTACCTACTAGTAGTAGTACCTTGTCGTTTTACATTCTAGTCGAATCCAAGGAGGTAATTAATGATTCTCAACACGAATCTATCGATATTATCTATATCTTCTATCTATATATATAAAAATGTTATGTTGGTTTGTGTACGCTTCAAAAACTCAAAAAGTTCTGCACCGATCGAGCTGAAATTTTAGCATGATACCTATATAATCCGCATCAAGGATTGTTTTTATCTATTTTTTTTTATTATGATTTTTTTCTTTTATATAACCATTCAATCATAATGTGCCACAGCGAAGCGTGGCAGGGTACAACTAAAGATAAAGATAAAGATAAAGATCATTTTATTTGTTTAACTAGTATTATATATAATCTTATATTTAGAAAAAGGCTTGTATGGGACACATGAGGCTTGCTGGTCGTCGACACGCACGCACATAGCAACATAGTCGTGTGACACTGCCTACCGCATACGCAACGGAATGACTTTGTTCATTAAAAGTGGTATATTTGGTAAAACTGTCCCCTATCACAAGTTTGTACTAATTATTGAGCAGGTTTCGTAATTTAACTATGGCTTTTTTAACAGCCTCCTGTTTGATAAGAATGCAAAGCACCACGTCGATATTTATTAACAGTCTTACCAACGTAGCCTATTACCAACAATCGAGCATAAATATTATTCACTTTGGGCAGCTACTGAGGAAACTAGATAGAAAAAACTGGACCTCATGCACAACGCTTGCGACCACTAGTCCAACGAGGGAGGCACTTAAGGTCTTAATTTTGAGTAGGAAATTCTCTGTGAAAGTATGTGAACTTGATCTATACGAAAGAGAGCCCTTTGCCATTATACATCTGTCAGCGACCGTGGAGCTATGTATATTACAGTACCATTGCTTGACACTAAACTTATGGTGACATCACGATAATATTACCACGAAGTAAATAAGCAGAATGTTATCGATGTCACCTTCATAGCTTCTCAGACGTCTGACGTTTGGGAAGCTAGCAGAAATAGCAGCACAAATTGTTCTACCCACATCCGTCACAATAGAATTCGTTATTTTTTTTGTTGTAAAAATAATTCAACTGCTTTGTCATTTCCGTTGGTTTTCGCCGTTTGATAATCAATTCGTCAACACCGACAAAAATACCACAAAAGAGCGTGTTTCTACTGTCAGTATTTTGATAACCGTAGTGTAAACCTACGATTGAAAACAACTTTTTAAACAATCCGGTAAGTAAACTGGGAAAAAAGGACAGAAAAAAGGAAAAATAAAGATATAAACACCCGGTATACCCCGTTTTACACCAGATTTATAGAAAAAGTTCAAATCCCTTCGCGATCCTTAGTAAATGCGTGCATTCATATCTGTGTCCTCAAAAGACCATTTCAGACACTAATCTGCATGGTTCTCATGTTTTCAGACCAAGGTGTTTGAGTTTCTTTAAGTGTTTCTTCTCAGAATGTTAAAGAATATTGAAACAACGACTTTATCACGTGGAACAGAAAAAAAGTATTTGTAATCTAAGAATGCAAACTACTTGCTCAATAGCAATTCGATAAGCTTTTTGACTTTAAATATTACTCCCTGTGGGCAATAAAACGGTACAAGTGGGCGTGTTTTCATTTAGCGAAGTTTGAAACTGTCAAATAAACGATGTTTAGGTCGTAGGTCGAAGAACCGCTAGTGTTCAAGATAGGTTGTTCACCCCTGACGAGCTCCGACAAACCGTCTCACTGTACTTAGGGCTGCCACACAGACAGTTGGCTGATCATTTCCACAACCTAAAACATAACATACGTCACGCGAGTATTGCAAAAGTACCCTGACTGATAGTTATAGATACACAGAGTCCGATATAAAAGGGTACGATTCTTTTGGCATTAATCGGGCAAAAATTCAAACTCTCAGCTGCAACTGAAAATTCCAGAGAGAAAACCCAATAAAAATAACTAATATCTGATCATTTGTAGAGGAGTAATAACCTAGTGCCATGACCGGCGAAATGCCAAACCAGGTCTCGGGTTGCTTCAGAAATGGTGAAACATCGCTGCATCGTGAGTAAACGGGCATGCCTGAGACATATTTTTCGACACAATATGAAACCAACTCTACCCATGGAAGGCAAAAGCTACGACACCTAAGTCACTTACCATATAGATGAAATGCCTATTAGCATGTTAAAAGCTAATGAACTATTAATGCCTTTTTCTAAAACAAAAAATAAACAAGAAAATAGAAATAGAATAGATGCGTTTATCTTTACACTATTTAGTTGCATGACAGTGTGTGTTTGTGTGTCTAGAATCGTGTGAAAAAGTAATAGATACAGTTATCAGTGCGATACCGCCTGTGTTTCCTTGCCTCATGTGAACTGTGGCCGAACTGCGGTCGATTGACTACATTGTGTCTGACATATTTTGGGTAAGCGCAATAACCCTTTTGTTACACTGGTTGTCATACTTTCAGGCTTCTGATAGCTCGTTACGATTGTCAAAGATTTACAAATAACAGCCGGGAATAACGTGCTTTCAGAGGTAAGGAGAACTCTTGATATGTACCTACTGGCACTGCCTATCTGACCAGTGACCTACACAACCCAGTGCTATGGGTAGCGCGATATCCTTTGATGGAACTGGTTGTCAGAATTTCGGGTTTCCCAGTTTCTGCCACTCGTAACGACTCGACAGTCAAAGATCTACAAATGACAGCAGCTGGGGATATAATTTTAATAGTCTCCCAACCACGGCAAGCGTAGCGTTTATCCTTCGATCGATCCGTGCGATTGTTGTTATTAACCCCCGACGCAAAAAAAGGGGTGTTATAAGTTTCACCGCTATGTGTGTGTGTCTGTCTGTCTGTCTGTCTGTCTGTCTGTCTGTCTGTCTGTCTGTCTGTGGCACCGTAGCGCCCAAACGGGTGAACCGATTTTGATGCGGTTTTTTTTTATTTGAAAGCAGGGTTTCTTGCGATGGTTCTTAGACATAATTCATCAAAATTGGTTCAACCGTTTCAAGGTTATCAGCTCTTTTGTGTTAGCTACCGTTGCTATTTTAGACGTCTATGGGTAATAACTTTACTTACAAACATATGTGTGTCTTAAAATTTCAAACACCCATGTGTGTAATATTAATAAGCAACATTATGGTGTATTTGGTCTGATGCAGCCAGGATATCTAGCAGACTAATACACTCTTGGGAAAATAACAGCAGACATGTCGTGTTTGGATTCATTTTAACCAGCATAAGATTCTGCACACAATGCACTGATGGCAACAGGATGAGCTGATGCTGCAGCCAGGCTATCCAGCACACCATTAGGTAGACTCTTGACAAAATAATAGCAGATATGCCGTGTTTGGGTTCGTTTCAACCAGCATTTGATTCTAAACACAATGCACTGATGGCAACAGGATGAGCTGATGCTGCAGCCAGGCTAACCAGCACACCAGTACCTAGGTAGACTCTTGACAAAATAATAGCAGATATGTCGTGTTTGGATTCGTTTTAACCAGCATTTGACTCTACATACAATGCACTGAAAAAAATATCATAACTGTATACTCTATAAAACAAAATTAATGCGTTTAAAAATTTTAAAATAAAAATTAAATTAAAAATTTAAAAAACCCCCACCGCAAAAAAGTAAAATATTTAAAAAGTTAAAAATAACACTTTAGTCATGAAATTTTACGTAACGTCGGGGTACCGTCAAAATAAGTACCTACATACCTACAAGTACTAGGAACATTCCTTACTTAAGCGGTACCCCGACGTGAAGTAAAATTTCATGGCTAAAGTGTTATTTTTAACTTTTTAAATATTTTACTTTTTTGCGGTGGGGGTTTTTTAAATTTTTAATTTAATTTTTTTAGCTACAAGTCTATTTAAAAGATATGAGATACATTATTATATTTTGAGACGACAATCAGTGTTGATCAGACAACAGATGGCGGACTGGCCTGTATTTTACGGCAGTTTGTATTTTTAAGCCCCGACGCAAAAAGAGGGGTGTTATAAGTTTCACCGCTATGTATGTGTGTGTGTCTGTCTGTCTGTCTGTCTGTCTGTCTGTCTGCCTGTCTGTGGCACCTTAGCGCCCAAACGGGTGAAAAGATTTAGATGCGGTTTTTTTTATTTGAAAGCAGGGTTTCTTGCGATGGTTCTTAGACATAATTCATCAAAATCGGTTCAGCCGTTTCAAGGTTATCAGCTCGCTTGTGTTAGCTACCGTTGCTATTTTAGACGTCTCTGGGTATTAACTTTACTTAAAAAATTAAATTAAAAATTTAAAAAACCCCCACCGCAAAAAAGTAAAACATTTAAAAAGTTAAAAATAACACATGAAATTTTACTTCACGTCGGGGTACCGCTTAAGTAAGGAATGCTTGTAGGTATGTAGGTACTTACTTTAACGGTACCCCGACGTTACGTAAAATTTCATGGCTAAAGTGTTATTTTTAACTTTTTAAATGTTTTACTTTTTTGCGGTGGGGGTTTTTTAAATTTTTAATTTAATTTTCTAAGTATCATGTTCAATTGTTCAGGATCCTTTAATGACATCAACCAGACATTAATACAGGTTCTGGGCTACTACTGAGAATTGTTTGACGAAAAAACGCAATAACTGCACTTTGCCTGATATGGAAATGTAGAACCTAAGATCAAACGCAAAAGGATGTTTGTCACGTGATTGTAATCAAGGATACCTCGGCACCTATCTCATGGGTTGTTAATTGGATTATAGGCATGCCCAGTAAATTCTTAGCGTTAAATCTAAGCAAAGACTTAAACTGTACCATAAAGCGGTCTATCCGTAAACTTTGTTTGCACACTTAGTATATGCAAGATAAATATGAGCCATGTCAATGTGGTACCCAAGGTGATTGACCTCTGGCTGGCGACCTTACATGAACTTGTTAGCGGCATATTATTGATCGTTATATAACGTCATTGTATATTTATTTGTAGATTATGATATCATGGCCTCCAGCCGAACGATCCAATGTGATGTCAAAGTCACTAACAATTATTGTGAGGGGTGATATTGTAAGCGATAACATGTGAAATGTCGATATATGGAGCAAGTGCAAACTGTGCAAAGTTAATTTATGATAATTAATTAATTATTTAATGATACAAGTGTGCAGTGACGAATGCTTACGAGTATGGGGAAAGTGGCAGTAGGTTTTTTTAAAAAACGTCGTGTGCTGTGTCCTTTTGTCATTTTGAAGAATTCTGACTCAGTGGGGAATATTAAAAATATTTTGTGCACTATGTCTTTTTGCTACTTGGAAGAACTCTGACTCAAAGCCTCAAGAGAGTGTAGCTAAAATATGTTTTTTCAAACATTCAGTTGACAATATAAGTTAGATTACGACATTATATAATTCAATTAAATGTAATATTTAGATTTCTTTATTTACAGTTTTCTAAGTGTTCATACTGTTATTTGCTATAAATATACAAGACACATATTTTCATGAGATTTAAAAATCGTTCAATTCTGACTAGTATACACGCCCTAGTGAATGAAAGTGCACATTTATTCACTTGTGCGATATTGGAAAATACAAAGCACGTGTGCATTGTAAAGTGTGTGTTTGTATGTTGTTTATAAGTTTGTTATGTACAAATTATCAAGGAACAGCAGTAAATAAATTAACCTAAAATGGTTCAATAAGATTCCTATAATTACGAGCGATCTCAATCGCTCGTAATTATAGGAATCTTATTGAAGAAAATAAAATACTATTACTGTTATATACCTACTGTTTGTTAGAACGTAGTAATATTATCTAGAAGTGGTTCCCGTATATTTTTAGACCGCAGTCTGTCAAACTCTTGGATGGCACCCAGCACATGAAAAGATTTATTCTGGTTAGCCCTTCCTATTTATGATATTAATACATAGTGGAATAGAGTGGACGGATATCATTCATGATAATATTGTATTGAGTCCGCTCTAAATAATGGTTTTTAATAAGTTTTATGGTAATTTTTGTTAGGTTACCTAATTGTTGCGATCTTTGGGCAATATTTAGGATAGTCTCTGAGAAAGGATTAAGGTAACTAATGTTGTAGGTACAAAGGCAACACTAACAGAAACAAAATAGTTCCGATCGAATCCGTAAAAGTCACCGCGTGGAAATTTGATGATGTGAACTGGTAATGCCTAGCTTCAGTATAGATTGTCAGCTCAATTATTCACCTTCCCTTCACCAACATTTTTACGGGTCATCGATGCAATTTTTACTGTTTGTATTTTATATTGTAGGTAAGATTTTTTCGTGAAACGTGTTTTGAAACCAACAAAACTTAGTTGTTTCCCAAATACATGTAGGATGTTAATGACGATGAATAAGTATGAACGCAGCGATGGGTTAGTGAGAGAGTATTAATGTGGGAACGAGAAAGACGCAGGATCTGAATATTTCTGAAAAAGGAAGAAGGAAAAATATGATGAGCAAGCGACAAGATGGCAATATAAGAATATATAAGAAGCATTATTTTATTAAAAAGTAAAAAAGGAAATTTTTATTTATATAAAAATAAGTCTACATTGAGTACCTATTTGTCTCTGACTTGTCTGTTGTTGAGATAACCTTCATTCATACAACTTGCCTCCTACAAGTAATTATATTTGTCATTAGATCATTACCGCGTGGCTACGAACGTGGGAACTTGACATCCTATCGTACGTAGCATTGATGCTATATAGATTTTCAAAGGTCTCAATGAAGAATAGACGTTGTCATGGCCGTTGAATAAATAATAAATTATGTTAACAGTAAGTATTTCGAATAACATAATGGTTTGGGTTAAATTCCGGTGGCTTTATAATATTACTACTTATTACTATTAGTGGAGGTCATTACTGATTTTGATAACTATTTCATATTTAAAATCACTTGCTTTAGTATTGAAAATGTACACTCACGAGTACGACATATCATCACGACTGTATTCTCCGAAAGGTAAGGTAGAAGTGTACTGATAGCACATTCACATTTCGTCTATATTTATCTGACTTACAAAAAGTGGAGGTTCTCTATTCAGATCTAATTGTGTTACCTACCCGCTGTTAATGGACCGATTTGAAAAAAACTTCTTTTGTTTGAAACCTTTTGAAACTATTTGAATTTAATCGATGAAGTTTTTAGAACTAAAAATTGCAAATTTAAAAGTTTATTACAGCAAAGTAATGTAAGCGGGTACGCCTTTTATACCTGGAGGCTGTTATTTTTCAGTTTTGTAGTAGCTTGAGTTTAGATTTCAATGTTAATATGAATTTACTTTTTTTTCTTAATCTCGGTATATTAGAGTGTGCTAGCTAACACGTGACAATCATTCTGAAATGTAATGTTTTACAATGTGTATTAACATTAGTGCTATTTATTGAGCATTTTATTGTATAGATTCTTTGTATACTTAGTTCTTCAAACGAATCAGACAGATGTTTTGCAGGGGAATTTGTTCCGCCACTTCTTCTTCCCAGCAAAAACACTAGGAAGTGGCGGAGGGTGGGCCGTTTTAGAGGGGCTGTCTTTATGTATTTTTTTTGACGTTCAAAAAGTGCTGATTCTCAGCCTAGTTTGAATAAAGACTTTTGATTTTAATTTTTGAAACTAGCTGTTTGACTGTCAATCCTTAACCACTTCGTCCAGTGATCATTGCCATGAACTGTCAACGGAGATGCGCAATAAATTGCCCTGCCCGTGACCACTTTGATCTTTGATTTGTCCATGTAGGTACCTGATAAACTTATTACGAGTATAACGACATTACAGGGAGACGAAGCAGCTATTCTTAGACGCAGACTACACTCGATGCTCTAATAACTGTCGCAGGTACTAATATGTCAGAGTGTTGTGATTGTGACGCGTCAGAGTGACGCAACTCTGAGTGTCACCAGCGACTGTGCCCAGAATAGATCGTGGAGTTAGACGCACGCGAGACACCTGCGGATTGTCACGAGAGCGGTGTCAACAACGACGTAATCGAGCAACCGCGGATCTAACGTTGTGGGCACTGTGGACGTGCCCACATTCCCAATCAATAATATAACTTCAAGAGTTACTGAACTGAAACTGAGAACTTTAAGAGTTATTCTATTCTATTCTATTACTTTATAAGCTAAGCAGTGCTTGTGTTTTGGGTACTAAACAGCTGATAAACATAATTATATATTTTCTAAATACATACCACATATTATAGATACATTACACCCAGACACAGAACAAATCTTCGAGCTCATCACACAAACATTTGTCCTGGGTGGGAATCGAACCCACGACCTCCGACATAGCAGTCAGGACCACTAACTACTAGACCAACAGGCCAGTCAAAGTAGTAGGTATTTTATGTATGGATGATATACCAATCCAGTTAAATTAATATTACCTCCTATTACTACTTAAAATACTACTGCCTACGTCTACGTCCGTCGTCGTTCTTAGCCTTGTATTGCATCTAACATAGAGACACGCAGCGCTATAATATACTAAGTTCAGTATAAAATTATGTATTTTGCATCTTTCAAAGTCAATGCATTTCCGTAAGGTAGTTAGGTTAGGTAATTAGGTTAGCTATAGGATAGGTTTGGTAAGTTAGGTTAGGTTATATGTATACAGGGTGTAACGGAATGGGTATATACATACAAACAGGGTGAATAGAGTATTTAATAACGAGTCTTTCCTCAAAATTTCAGCTCCCAACTAATAACTTTGAAACTTCACGATATTATTTAATATCGACAGTTTATTAAATGCAAAATCATAACAAACGTGTCACCGCACTATGAGGGTCATAATCCTGTCCGGCAAGGTTCAAGTATATCTATCTCGGGTTCTGCGCGCCTAGTACAGACCTATCGGGCTCTGCCTAACCGACGAAGGCGCGATGGCGCGGGCGGGCTCAACTTTACAATTATGTATGTATATGTATAAAAACGTTGCCATGTCATTTCTTGTCACCAAGAGAATCCGTGCCCTTCGGATGTATATACCCTTTCCGTTACACCCTGTATACATATTATGTTGTCATTCTAATTCTATAATCACACCAAAGTTTTAAAGAGCACATTAGAGACTCGCTTAATAAAAAGTAGCAATAGTTATTTTTATTTTGGATCTTTTTATTATAATTTTATCAAAGTTATGTTTACATCTCTAACATACAATATTCTCGCGGCACAGTGTTTGTTACCAAAACCCTCCGAAACGGCTTGACCGATTCATATGAAATATTGTACGTAGGGATTTTCAATAGGCCTGATAAAATTTAAATAAAATTAACAAATAAATTCTAAGGCTTAATGAAGTTTGCCAGCCAGCCAGTTTTATTAAACTAATTACCGTCCTAAAATCATTTTTAGGTTATATTATACATGGCCTAGCAAGCTAGTATTATCCAGCATTACTTTTAAAAATGGGAATTAGGTAGGTAGGTGCTTACGCCTTAGATTTTTGTATTATAGGCTGTTTGTGTCATGTGAGGCCTGTGGTGAATTTTTTATAAAATTAAACAAACTAAAAGGTCATCATTGCAGACGTACCTACATTTCATTATGTTTTATCACTTTGTATCGTGGTTTTCCCCGCTCCAAAATGTATTGTAAAAAAGCCTTTATCTAACGTGTTTTTAAGTAGTCTTTATCCTTCCTTAAAACATGAGGTACCAAATACAAAAAATAAATTATTCAAATTGACTAGTAGTTTTAAAGTAAAAAAAAAACGCATAAAAACAAACATTTATCCATTAGAAGTGAACTTACTTCTATAATTCTACTTACTAATTATAATAATTCCTACCTTTAGATTTATATTAAGAAAGATATGATTATTATTAAAAAAATGGTCTAAGGGTTTTAGGAGAAAAAAAAATATGATCAATCGCTGAAGTGATTCGCTACGAACATCATTCCAAGATCCCTAACTCATAATAGAAATTTGTACCACGGAGCATCCTACTTCGTAAAGTTTGTCAAGATGTCTGGATGTTTGTTACTTAATTACGCGAAAACCTTTGAACGGAATTGGATGATAATTGGCACAAAGATAGACAATTTCCTGGATTAAAACTTATCTCACCTGCTACTATATACTACTAGGTAGGTACTACCTCTATCTTCTTTATATCCCGGCAATGTGTTTCCTTAGGATAATCTTTGGACTGGCCTGTTGGTCTAGTAGTTATTGACCCTGACTGCTATGCCGGAGACATGGGTTAGATTCCCACCCAGGACAAAATGTTTGTGTGATGAGCACGATCATTTGTTCTATGTCTGGGTGTAATTTATTTTTAATATGTATATGTTTAGTAATATAGGTACAAGTATGTTTATTAGTCGTTTAGTACTCATAACACAAGCTCTGCTTAACTTGGGACTAGATGGAGTTGTGTGAAAAAGTCGTATAATATTATATTATTATATTAATCTTCAGGAAGTTACTTATTACTCGGACGAAGTCACGGGCTGAAGCCAGCTCCAAATAAATAGCTCAACAGTTTTTCTTATTACAGTTCGTATGACAACTGACACTATTCTCAAGAAAAATAAGACATGATTTATACATCTGGGAAGCCATGAAAAAAGATAAGTGTCATTTCAGTCTATTATTATGTTACGCTTTTTCTACACAATTCACGTGATGCGTCCGAACAGCCGTTTTGTTGTTTTTCTTCATCAGAATGGAAATAAATGGACTGCGAATGAGTTTTTTTTGGGTTAAACGGGAAGCCAAGAATATCTACACTAGCCAGTACTCGCCACCACTTTCTTTCCTAGTTTTTATAAATGTAATTCGGTTCCTGAACGTTTGCTGTATCTACTATTCATTGGTTTTAGTTAGCAACGGCAATAAATACATTTTTTATTAACTTTTCAAGCGATAAAACGTTTATTTGGTTACTAAAAGACTCGTAAATAGGTACTTATTCAAAAATTTTGTTTTATTTACTGACATGTTTTAAATAAAGAATCTGCTTTGTCATAGACAAATATTGTAAAGACAAACAATAGTGTTAAAATGACTCTTAACCTGGTGGATATCAAAATAAATATAGACTGAACACTGAGTAACTGATATGAACTGTTTCATTGGTATATACAGGATGTCTCATTCAAATCGGTCAGTATGGGAAAGTCTGAAACTATAAGACATACGAAGATCTGTTCTGAGGAACCATGTCATCGATTTTAATAACAAGAAAAACTGCATTCATACATCTTAAAAAACATCCTTACTCCGTTCGGGAATCGAACCCGGTTATTTTGAAAAAAAAAACCTACACTATTTCTATTTAGATATCGATTGTGTACGTCTTAAGAAGTAAATGTCTGTATAAAACATGATGTCTAAAATGAATAAAATGCATTGTTTCCACATACTTTAATTTATTTTAGTAGGTGCTCGAAGTGACCACGTTTACAATATTAGTACAATAGTACAGATGTTTTTTTAAATGTATGAATGTAGTTTTTCTTGTTATTAAAATCGATGACATGGTTCCTCAGAACAGATCTTAGTATGTCTTATAGTTTCAGACTTTCCCATACTGACCGATTTGAATGAGACACCCTGTATAGCAGTCCTATCACCAAGAATTCAGCACATATGGTAGCGCATAGCACTGTATTTTGAGAGTATTTTTTTGCGAGTTGGACGTGCCCTAAAACTCCGTCGGGTATAGTATGGCATGAATTAGTGTGTGACGCTACTGCTGAGCCAGAGGTTCTGGGTTCGACTCAGGGGCTGGATAAAGTATTATTGGGTTTTTCTATCTGCAATTTCGCAGTAGCAGCCAAGCTCAACTCCTGTTACATTGGACTTAAACATAACTGACAAAATGTGCCCTCTAGGTACACCTCTACTAATTCTTCGGGGAATACAGAGGCGTAGATGTTATGTTAATTTATTTATTTAATAACACTATATATGCATAAGTAAAAAAAAACTGTACAAAGGCGGACTTAATGCCTTACGCATTCTCTACCAGTCAGGTACCACAAACTTCAAATACGTAACCTTTAAGAATAAATAGATAAGAAGCTACGAACGACAATACATACGCGGACCACGTAAACGACAATTCATATGTTATGTATGTTGTTAAAATATATGTAGAAATACAGTAGCAGACAACAGTTACTACGAAACAGCACGTAATACCGCTATAAAATGACGCGTTTGTGACGATTCGACACAGCGGGGTAAGTACATCCGAAAATTAAGTGTGTCATAAAATATGATGCCAGCGAAGCATTGCCAACAGCTAGCTATAATCCATGGCTAATAGAATATCAAAAGTTTATGGTTAGCCACTTATTTATTAAATGTGTTCTTAAATGTTTGGTACAGCTGTTAAATGTTTACTAATATTTTAAAAAATAAGCATTTGATTCTCGTTTGTTTATATGTTTACATGGATTTAATTCAAAACCTACTGAACCGATTTTGAAAATTCTTTTCCTATTAAAAAGCTATATTTATATTCTCAGTGAGTAATAAAATTCTCGTGTCATTCGTATGATTTTTTATAAACATATATATTCAGTAGGTCTAAAAATAGGACATAAACTAATAAAAACACGGGACAGCTAAATAAATAAATAATTAAATAAATAAATTCCACTACTTTCACACAACGCCATCTACATAGTCCCAAGCTAAGAAGAGCTTGTGTTATGGGCATTAAACGGCTGATAAACATACTTATATTTTCCTGATTAAATACATATTGCAGTATGTAGATAATTTCACACAGGAACAGACCAAATGATCGTGCTTATCACACAAAAATTAATATTCGTCCTGGGTGGGAATCGAACCCACGACCTCCGGCATAGCAGTTAGGGCTCTAACTACTAGACTAACAGGCCAGTCAGCCAGTTACATAAATATAGAACCGCAATATTAATTTAACTCCCAAACGACCGCACATGGGCAGTGTTGGTTGAACCAGGCGTTGCGTGGGTAGCGTGGTAATATGGTACGTGGCTGTATATAAAATATGTAGCTTGCTAATGTAGATAATGCTAGTTTATTTTCCCAGCCAGAGATCGAGTTCTAAACTTCAAACTTCTAACTTCAAATATTTATTGCGATCATGAGTAGATACATAGGGTGTTATAAAAGGTTAAAGTACATACATGATACCCTGTTAGGGCGCAGCAACACAATTTCAATATAGAAATACTTACACACTATTTAATCAATCTTTTATTACATAATATTATGGCTATTTATATATTATATTATTACATTTATATATAACTATATTATTATTCTATTATATAATTTACTTTAACATATTATAATACATATTTTTTTTTATATTTCACACTGTTTTACAGTTTAGTTCTGTCCTCGAAGAACTCTTTTATACTGTAATAGCTTTTTTTTGTCAAGTAGTTTTTTAATTTATTTTTGAATGTAAATAAAATAAAATTAATTTAATTAAATATTCCACAACTTAATAAATATATATAGCTTATATTGCTTGCTTGCTTGCTTGCTTTTTGCTTTTTAGCTTATATTGTAGCTGGAGGCTATCTTAGGTCTTATCCAGATGTACTCGCGAGTTTGATGCGTTTTGTACTAGGAACAGTGCTCTTCAGCTAGAGGCTATGTAAATAATGTATGCAACATTAAAAGCATTGAACTTCAAATCGCGTGTCAATTCGTAGTGAATTTGTTCCTTCTGCACAGGGGCTTAAGTAACTAGCACTTCTTACTTACTAAGTAACATCCCCTCTACCCCCTCTTAGTTTTTAAAATAAAATATAATGTGGCTTTTTATAAATAAAATATTTTTTTATCGGTTTGTTGGGTCCAGAGGTTTACACCTACACACACAAACTCACAAAATTTACCTCTTTTAATATTAGTATAGAATTATGGAAGAATGGAAACCTGTTTTGAAATATTTCGTTTAAAAGCTATCAGTTCATTTCAAAAAATGGCATTTAGTAATTCTGTTTGGTAGTTTTATAGGTTTTAATGATTATCAAATGCTTCCGCTCTCCTAACTCATATTATTTTGCCGTGCCCGAGAGAATCGACATGGTCTAATTATTAGTTCACTATTCAGAAATATCTCAATGATTGCATTAATAGTACTAACAATACAATGCGATACATTGCTGGGGAGTTTGTTTCGCCACATCTTCTTCCCAGCAAAAACACTAGGAAGTGGCGAAGGGTGGGCCGTTTTTGGGGGACTGTCTTTGTGTATTTTTTTGACGTTCAAAAAGTGCTGGGTCTCAGCCTAGTTTGAATAAAGACTTTTGATTTTGATTTTGATTTTGAATGCTGTTTAAAAAGAGCCGATCCGTGTTACTGTTATTATTTAGCGACAAGCAGACGTCAAGCGCTTTCACCCGCTTAGTTCTCGTTTCCGTTGGGAATACAGGGATAAAAAGTAAGCCTATGTCACCCGGGAATAGTGTAGCTTCCCAACGCTGAAAGAATTTTTCAAATCGGTCCAGTAGTTTCGGAGCCTATTCAATCAAAACAAACAAACAACCTAATGTTTCCTCTTTAAGATATTAATATATACCCCGGTCCATTTTTTCCTAATTTATTCATAATAAGAATTAGGAGTGGAATAATTAAATGAAAAAAATAATATTAACGAAGTGCGCATATGAGATGTTTTTATATAACATTGTTAGCATGCACATAAACATATTTATAAATCGACATCATCAGGCATTTTCCTGTAGTTAGTAGCCAATAAGTACTACGAAATTGTTTATCAGTGACGGTATTCGTAACCATATTTTTTGCCAGCTCTCTTATCTCGGCAGGATATAGTTGTGGAAAATAACTAGGTTATGGTTTATTTATTCACGTACTATTTAGGGTTAGAATAAAACAACTAATTGTTACGAACATGGTTTGGTTTGGTGTTCAGATCAGCTTAATTTTTATGTCCTCCACACAAGGAAGTGCGGAGGGGTCTGTCGACTCTTACTAACCAAAAACTATCCCAGTGTTCCCTCTCACACCAGCGTCGGAGAACGGACGATTCTTTCACAACCCTGCGTCTCCAGTTCAGAGTACGGAGTGAGGTTTTTAACTCCCTACTACGTCTAAGAGGGTCGCGCGTAGAACACGTCGCGCCGCTACCTCGGGTCTTAAGCCGTTAGGGGGCATCACTGACATAGGGTCAGTTTCTAGCTTCTTCTTCCTAACCAAATGCAGCACAATAACTAGCAGCTTTTGGGCTCCCACAACACAGCCATTGAGTAACCAATTCCTCTTGGTCAGACTGGCTGTCAGACTCTCAGGCTTCCAGCACCAGCAGCAACTGTCAAAGACCACCCAATGGCAGCTGAGACTGGGACGGCTTGAGTATATGACAATTCCTATAGGAAATTGAGCTGATATTCGTACCATATCATTCCTATAAGGCCGAGGACCCCACTCAACCAAAAAATTTTAAGAAACTCAATTCTGCTTTTTTTTATCCGCGCCTAATGTGCAACTGAAGTAGTATACAGACAGTGTACACGAAACACGAATATTTTACTGGTACACGAAATAGGTTTTAAGTCTTCTAAACAATTAGCTATAACGGTAATCCTATTAATAAACGATGATCATTAAATTTAGCAGTCAATTGAATAGTCCACGCAAGGACCGAGTTCAACACTCGATTACTAATTAGACACAGTGATCATATTCACCGCCTATTGTGTCAACATGTTTATTGATTTATCGTTTGATACAACAATCGATTGCGTCGAATGTTAGCGTAACGATTAACTTTTTACCGTTAAGTCAAGGTCTCGCCTTAATCAGAGACATATCGGGTATTGTTCACAAGGTAAGAGATCAATGAAACCACTAGGTCAGACCTATTCAGTGATAAGCTAGTCGGAGTATTCTCGTTTAAGCACCTATTTATTGAGCACCTTTGCATTAACCTATGGGAAATGGGAATACCTTTGGTGCTAAATGCATACGTGCTCAAACGGGAATACTCCAGCTAATCGAGTGGCGGGGGACTGTCAAGTCTTACGTCAGGGTTCGAACCCGAGGTACACACCTCTCGCTTTTTAGATTCATGTGCATATTGCTACGCTTAATGAGGTTCGTCCGAGGAGGGGTGACTATTCATCATGCCAAGACTCTTCTGTGCTTCGGAAAGCATGTAAAGCCGTTGGTCCCGGCAGTCATTTTGTAGATCTATGAAGCCCGGTTTCCACTGCGAGCGGAACGGACCCATTAATGACTTCGTTAAACTCGCAAGTGCAAACTGCATAATATAAGTACTTAGGTAGATATATTTTTTTATTTCAGCCAAATTTACATCATCAACTAGATTTCCATGGCGCTTCTTTTATAACTATGTTTCGGTATTCTTTAATTGATACATTCTGTACAGTTTGCGCTTGCGAGTTTAAGGAAGTCATTAATGGGTCCGTTCCGCTCGTGGTAGAAACCGGACTTGACAGTAGTTGACAGTAGTTACAGATAGTCAGAAGCCCAAATATTTGACAACCACTTTAACCAAGGGGTACCTATCGTGTTACCCACACATGGTAATGTGGGTTGTGAAATGAAATGAAATGAAATGATATTTATTTCTTTATTTAGATCTTCCCAGATACTTTTAGATTGTCATTTTTTTTAAACAAAAAAAAATGCAACAACAAAACAATACAACAACAATACAGCACAACAAAAACAATTGTTGTTATTGTTGTCTGTTGTTATTGTTGTTTGTGTTGTTGTTGTTATAATTGTTTGTTTTTCCCAAATAAAATAAAATAGAATAAACTAAATGGCACTAAATGGCACTGTGGACTTGAAGATTCCACAAGTAACCGCTCCATGTAAAACAGTGGTATTCAGTTGCATCCAGTTAAACTAGAAGTTGATCCAAACTCAGTGGGGTAAGGCTAGGCAGATGATAATGTGCGTATTGTAAAATTCTTGCTTCAAAAACGCTAAAGTAAATCATCCTAAGGAATCAAGCATGCCTGAGAGATATTCTCAACGCCTTGAAAAGCTAAGAGACCCATGGGTTGCATTGAAACTCGACTGGGACCAAGTTAGTCACTTAACACACGAGAGAAGAATACCGTGTTAGGTTTTAAACTTAGAAAAAGATTTTAAGCTGCATACAAAAGTCTGACACTCGTATTTCAGAAACCAATTTACATCATCGTCGACATCGCCAAGCGGTTGGTCGACTCTTCACGTGACCAAAAGACTGGTCTTTATTTGGGTCAGAGAATCAGCATTTCCATTCAACGTGGCAATGCGGCCAGTCTTTTGGACACGTTTCCCGATGACAGCGATGTGGATGAATTTTTTGATGCTCTATAATTATTTTACTTTTCTTTTTGTTTTATTATGTAGGTATGTATGTATAAAATAATTTCTTATTTGTAACTACAATAAATATTTTTTTACGTTGTTACTAATGACGAGAGAGACGAACTTCAATCATTTTTTGCAAATACATAGGCATATGTGTATACTATCTGCACTTTAAAGTAGACCGGGAAAACTAAGTTGTTTGCAACATAGAGACACGGAGCGCTGTAAATTTGTTTAAAATTATGTATTTTGTATCTTTTAAAATCAATGCACTTCAGTAACGTACTTAGGTTAGGTAGTTAGGTTAGCTATAGGATAGGTATGGCATGTTAGGTTAGGTTATATGTATATATATTATGTTGTCATTCTAATTCTATCTAACACATAATGTTTATTGTTTAAATAAGAGCACATGAAAGACTTACTAAATAAAAAGTAGTAAGTAGTTATTATGGTTTGGGATCTATTTGTTGTCATCATATTAAAAGTACTATGTATTTCTATTACTTAAATAAAATTTTCGTATCACAGTGTTTGTAACAAAACTCCTTCGAATCGGATTGACCGATTACTATGAAACTTTGTCTGTAAATTCAGTAAGTCTGAGAATAGAACATTAACTATTTTTTGTGAAAAAAAAAGCCGAAAAAGTTTGCTGGGGCAAGTTTGCTAATCGTCTAATACAATGCCCATCGTGGTTCAGTCTAGCACGATTAAAAAAACGAAGACAAAAAAAACTAGGAAGCATGTAGGTATGTACCTACCTACCTAATGTACTGTCTACTTAGTATATATTACCGAACCGCAATACATATGTATTGCTGTTCGGTGCTAAGTGTTTAGGTAATGAGTTTAGTAGAACATGACAGTCCTACTCTAGGAAGTGGGTTGAGTTGTTCATCATTCACGCAGCAACAGATGGCTTAGCAGGAGGTAAATATTTATACGACGCGGCGACGGCAAATAAAGACGTATGGAAAAAGACCTCTTTTTTATTTGGTGCGGGGAGAAAAATCCTCATGGATATCCTCTGCCAAGGGCAGGGCGGAGCGGTCTGACAGACTCTTACTGAGTAAAAACCACACCGGTCTTCCGTCTTACACCCGCGTCGGGGGTCACGGGAAGAGGAGATACTTCCACAACCCCCGATTAGATCCAGTCCTGCGCGCCTCGCCAAGTAGCAAGGGAAGTGAGGTGTATAACTCTCCCCGCGACGACTAAGAGGGGCGCGCAACGTCTATCTTCTATAGTACAATCTCGCATACTTTCATTATCCGGACACGTCTCTAGGTGAGGTAGCCAATCTATAGAATGTCTTGTCGTCCAAAGAAAATAAGTCATTTATGCGACGGACCGACCAGGCCAAATCTTCTGGTGGTGGTCCCCATGAGTGCACCCGGTTGACACTGAACCAACAGGGATGGCAAGGTATTGTGGGGCGCATCACATCTAAATTTCCTGATAAAACTGCAATACAACCAAAAGAAGAAAAGTACTTACCTAAGATAGTTAGGATGTATCTTAACCGTCTGCATGCCGATAGCTGCGGTGATGGGTCGTGGCCAGAGACCCCCGAACCTGCCGCAGACAGTTCTGCAGACGTCGAGGCTGCCAAACAACAGGCTGCTGGAGTTACTGACGCTGTCTGTCTGCGGGTGTGTAGTGCGCTCGCAACCCTCGTCTGGAACGCATCTGTACCTCCATGATGGTCTGTGAAAAGAAATGGCTTTGTATGACATTTGCGAGTAAGGGCTATAACCTACTGACGGCTCGGCACGTCAACGGATTTCAGTAAGCGCAAATAATTTGAGATCTTATTTTATTATGGCTAAGAGACACACATTTCGGGATGCCACGGTATGCCAGGCCGTGCTGAAGGATGCCAAAGCAGGCTGTGACGTAGATATCAATGAAATGTGAATATTAACAGTATTAAATAAGGTTCTAAATCATCTGTTTCTGCATCAATCCATGTCGCCAGTGGAAGCCGGGCTAATGCAAACGTTCCGCTCGACTAATAGGTAGCATCTGCGATACTTCAGGAAGCATCGCAAATGTCTAAGCTACTACTCGTAATGTCGGATCGAAGCAGCTAATAATTGCAAATCAGTCCTTCCTACGTAAACATACGCGTAAGTAGGACTAAGTATCTGTGATAGTTACTTTAAGTAACTAAGTTTGTGTGGATTGTCCCCACTGTCTGTGGCTATGCATCACAATGTTTTGAGGTGCAGTAGGCTAGCGTAGACACTTCATGGTGCACACGTTAGGCTGACCTTCCAGAGTAAGTTTCAAAAGAACAATAGTCGCCAGCGTATACTGGTTTCGTTATCACCAGCGTGCATACATATGGAAAAAACTAACTATGCGAACTTTGGTAAATACAGGTTTTTCAACATTCTAAAACTAGAACATGCTCTGTACAGTAGATAAAGTACTTACTCGTAAGTATGTGCCACTATATCCTCCGCTACGTTTTCTGAACACCCCACTAGTTGAACTGTCGCTATGGCCAGCAGGACCCACGAACACCGGCCCGCCATACTTGCCTGTCAAACAAACAATAACACATTTATTCACTTAACTTCCTCCTTCTCACATAATTACACTATTATTACTTATAGCCTCTTTATTTCCATAATGAATGATTTACAAAAAATAATAAATATATTACAAAAAATTCTATTACATGTGTAGTTTAGCGCAGCAAATTTTTAAATGAATAAAATCATTTTCTTGCATTTATTATAGGATTTTTTTTCGAATGTCATCATTTCGAAACTGTACTGAAAGACATATTTTTTTTACATCGCCTATTTTTTTTTACTTTGTACATTTTTTAATATTTGTATATTTTGGATCGAAAAATTAAACAATGGACATGTAGAATTTTTTTTTTTTTTACGCTACAAATTTGGAACAATATCATTTATTTTAATTCAATATGGACCCCTCGTCGGGTGAAGGCCTCCTCTATATTTTGCTCCACGTCTGTCTGTCCTTTGCTCTTATGATCCAATTTTCACCTGCTTTTTTCATTATGTCATCAGCCCATTTTTCTTTCGGTCTACCTCTTTTTCTTTTGTTGGTTAGATCTTGCCAGGTAGTTACTCTATGTGTCCATTTATTTATCTTTGTACATCCGTGAAGTAGAGTAAGTTCGTCTGTTTTAAAAGAGTAAGTAAGTATGGAGAAAAGAGTAAGTAAGTATGGAGTTTCTTGCACATTCTTCTCCATACGAAACTACTTTTTAGAATGTGCAACTAGAATTATATTAGTTTAATTTATTTGTAAGTAGGTATAACGTTCAAAAGTGCCTGTTTTCAGGCCTAATTGAAATAAATTATTTGACTTTGACGTGCAATATGACCAGCCCATTTCTATTTTAGTTTTTGAAAATGTTCCAAAGCATCTATTATTTTTGTTGTTTTTCTTATTTCTATGTTTCTTTTTCTGTGTTTTCTTTGTAAATTTAGTATACTCCTTTCCATCGCTCTCTGGCATGCTTGTAATCTGTTTTTAGTGTCATCATTACACTAGGTATATGTATAGCCAAAGTATGTCTGTAAGACCCTCTGATTATTTTGACGAACTATGCCTTGAGGGCGCAGCAGCAAGGCAATCAGCAATTTTTATTAATTAGATGAACACTTTTATTAATTATCCATGATTATGAATAATAACCTCATGATTGAGTAAGTGTTAATATTAAATTCAAATTCATTACTTTTTGCAGTTGTTATAAATAATTCACTACACTCGTCTGTCAAAGTAGGTAATAAAATAAAGTAAAACTCAAAGTTGGCGTCGGTAAAAGTAGTAAAATTAAGTAAGTAAAACTCGAATTTATTAGTCCGGGAGGAACTTATTTACCTATTTAATTTACAGTTTAAATCACACATGCGAAGTTAATTACCGCGATATCGTAACGGCGAAAGTTTATCATCGCGAAGTCCGTTGTTGCGAAAGTTCGATTGCGATTTAGGGCACCCTGACTCGGAAAGGTTAAGTTAGACAGAAGGTTCGATTAGGTCTCCTCGACATCAAAACAACTTTAAAATGTTTGGCTTTGCTAGCTAACTAAAGTCGTCATACTTTGTAGCCTTTTAAAGAGTAAGTAAGTAGTACAATTACGTAATCTTTAGTGATCAATGTTCTTTGATTTTTTCTTGACATGTGTATGTATGGGATATGTCCCATAGTTACCTATTTTAGCATTTTATATGGTGTGGCTTGAATATTATACATAAAATTTTTGTTTTGTAAAACGAAACGAGATAAATTAAGGAAATAAAATACCTACTTACTTACTTACTACATTTTTTTCCGTACCTACCTACTATAGATTAAAATAACTTAGGTATAATATTAGTTAATTTAATTAGGTACCATTTAACGTCGTTGTTTAGTTTATTCATATATCATTTATTTGCATGCAGTAATCTATTCGAGTTATTTACTTAACTTAAAATATGTATACTTGGCTGATTAAATTGAAACAGAATTGCACCTAAGTATCATTTATATTTTATTCGAGAAATAAATTAAATAATGTCTGTGTTTACTTTTTATTAAGGGGTTAATTAAGTACAAATTATTCTGTTAATTTTACGGAAACGAGCTCGCAAACTCTTATCATTTCATATTGTAAAAACTATACAGGTGGAAGAATAAAACATCGATTTTACTTCGTGTCAATACTCGTTTAGATGTTAATCTCCATAATTTCTGACGGAAGTACGAATCCAGCTGTAATTTAACGCTCCAATATGGCGACCATTAATGGGACTCATGTACATTATTGTGCATCATTCCATTAATATTGACGCGGTCGTCGCGATGTCCATATTAGCCGCACATATCGCGTGCTGGCTAACGGAACTCACTCAGACACAACTGTGGAAGTATGGATTCTGATCGAACTATCTATTATAATAAGCCTCAGCGGGACACTTCCGAACACGCGATTATGTTTATTTGTTCAGTCAATAACCTTTATTGTTTTTTTGTGGCTAACTACAAAAACAAGTAATTTATTTTAATTAAAATCAAAATCAAAACCACCAAATGGAACACCAACATCCGTCCGAGTCGCCTACTAAGCCATCCATAGTAGGTATAGGTACAGTCAGTTTCAAAAATGATGAAAGTAACAAATGGGTTAAGTTTATTTATTATTATTATGAGGAACACCAACGAGTGCAAACGACATATTAACAAGATCATACAAATGCAATAAGTACTCAATTTTGTGTAAATATGTCAATTAAAGGCGTCCAACAATTTGACAAATGAATTGTATTGTACGATTGGCGCAGTGGCTGAGCGATTGGCTGCTACGCCGTCTTGGGTTCGATCCCGATTTTTTTATCTGCATATCAATCATTGGCTCGAGATTTACCCCTCGACGGCCATAGTCATGTATGTAGTCACGTGGTATACCCAAAATGTTCCCAACGCGCCACGCATCTCGATTACATGACGAATTTTAAGGATTAATTCCTAGATTGGTGCCGGGAGCATGTTTTTGCTATTTTGACCCGGCCGTTAACCCCCTTTTATTTCTGGAAAAGTTAGACAGGTAGACAGGTTCTTAGAAATTAATATCTATTCATCATACAGCCAGCAATGACTGCTCGAATTTGCTGTATTTTTTGTCTACGTCATTTTCTCTGTCGCTGATCCTTTCGCATTCGTATCTGCCTAGCCTTTTCTTAACCCTGTAAGGGTACCTACGTCTTTTAGTTGCAGTCTAACTGGACGCAGCTAAATACCGGTATTTTACATAGAACGACGGCCAATCTGACCTTCAGTTACCTGTCAGGTAACAGCTGCCCCTGGCAAGATTGTTTGCCAGAATTTCGGGTTACTGACTATTACTGATTACACTATAGACAGCTGACAATCTACGATGACTGAATGAATTATTATCAGCATGATGTACAGACGCCAGTACATCAAGTTACCCCAATGTGTCAATTTTTCCCAAATGAATATGAAGCTTTCTGTTTGACGTAAAGTTGAAAAACGATCAAAGAAATTTGACACATTGATTGACATGATATTTATTAAGTGCGCACTAAAAACATTGACCAACACACATAAACAAAATCAAAAACAAAAAAAAGTGTGTGTGAAAAAAGTTATAAGTAGGTACTTATTTAAAAAAAATATCTTTTGCGTTACTTATCTTACGTTTGTAGAATAAACGACACTTATAATAGAAAAAAACTAAAATGTTGACTATAGCTAACTTCAGGGTGTCGGTTTCTCGTAACGGTGTGCGAGCGCATCGTACAAATTTACAAATAAACTCAAAAAAACATTTTTTTTTTAATATTTGTTTACAATTAGTCCTTGCTGATTTAGGTGATCTCCAACAATATGTACCGATGTTTCAATGGAACCTTTGTAATTGAAATAGACATTTTTATTACGTAGGTATCTAGCTAGCCGCAGAACTAATCTAGCTATTAATCTGTTTGACATTTCATACGGTCTATTTTATTTAATACATACTTAGTTTCCACCTTGCCTTGCTAGTTTGAAGTAGTTTCTACACGCCATGACATCATCTGGCCAAGACTCATACCAGTTCTTTAGATTCCTATTTTTCTGCCTCTACTATCATATAAATGTTTGCTTTGCTTTTCATTTGGACAAACCTTAATTACTCGTTACCGTTATAAAGCAATTACGGCTAAGTCTACTAATGAAACTTGCCTAGACTCAAGAATTTGCACTTGTATAATAATACTATTCATATTTTAAGCACTTTTTTTGCGTCGATTACGCTGACATACGGTATGTAGATATATACCTAAGTAGGTACCTACATCAGTTTTTTTGGTTTTAGAAGGTCAAAATAAACGGTTCAAAGTTGTATTTGTTACGTTCACTTTAACACTAACTCATGGACATGTGGTGATAACAATACTGTTACACTGCTGATTTTTAGAATTAATAGGGTGAACGTTACCTACGTTTTTCAACGTTTTTACAGTTCGGCCTCACTTTAATGCCCTGTGTTGAAAATAATTAACGTCTACTAAACAAGCTAATAGTGATTATAGCGCCAGATCAAACTGATGTTTGAAGAAGCCTGTGATCTCATAAACATCGTATGTGTACGAATTATATACATTACACCGGTCGCCATTACTGTTTTAGAACACAAATGTAGTTTCTTTTTTACATTAAATCGCTAACAGAATTTGATATTTATCATGGGGCTTTTAAATGAGTCTATATGTTAATTGTTGACTGGCCTTTGGTCTAGTAGTTAGTGGCTCTGACTGCTATGCCGGAGGTTGTGGGTTCGATTCCCACCCAGGACAAATGTTTGTGTGTTGAGCACGATCATTATTTTGTTCTGTGTCTGGGTGTCATGTTTCTATAATATGTACCTATGTATTTAGAAATATATAAGAATGTATATTAGCTGTTTAGTACCCATAACACAAGCTCTGATTAGCCTGGGACTAGATGCGTTGTGTGAAAGGTGTGGAATATTATTGTTATTTATTATTATTAATTAGGGAAGTATATAGTATAGTATATAGTATTTTAGACTTAAAAATTGTTTGTTTGTATGTTGAGGGTAATCTCCAACACTAATAATCCGATTTAAATGTTTCAGTTATGAAAAGTTAAGTTTCCTCGTCACTCAAGGACAATTTTTAACGTAGGCAAAAAATACAGCAAATTCGATCAGTGGTAGCTGGCTATATGATGAATAGATATTAATTTCAAAGAACCTGTCTACCTGTCTCTTTTGGGGTTAACGGCCACGTCAAAATAGCAAAAACATGCTCCCGGCACCAATCTAGGAATTAATCCTTTAAATTCGTGCGCCACTTAATGAAAAAAATTAAATAATATGAGGCTTATTTGTTTATTTTTAATTATTATTTTAGATTCTACTTTTGTTAGATGAAACTAGTAGCCAAAGAGAAAATGAGAGCACGTTAACTTTAGAAACATTCTTTGCTGCGGAAAAAATATGTGGATCCCAAAAAATGAGGAACATAGATCAGATAGGAAAGATATTCATAGCACAGTTAAAGAATAATTACAACAACAACATACAATTACAATACAACAACCATACGACATAGGTACAATTTTCTTATACAAGATTTTGCATTTGTATTTTTAAGTTACGATTCGATAAATTAAACATATATTCGAATCGGTACAATAAAATGTCCGTAAAAGAAATATAAATTACAACATTAAACCATCAATTAAGTTATGGATGCATGGAAATAAAAAATTGTAAAGAAAAAAATGAAAATTGTGCTTACCATTCAAGACAAAATTTAACACAATTTAAACACGACACAAAATGTGCTTCCAGTCAAAAACAGAGCTACAATACAACTAAAGATTTGCGAAACATAGTCTATCTTTTTATTTCAAAACAATGAGATAAGTAAAATTGTAGAGTAACTTATCAATAATGTAGTCGATAACACCTACAATACTTTACAATTAAGTCTTCATGTTATTCTGAGGCACCGGATAAGATAAATACTAATCAGAGATAGGTAGAACATTTTCCTTTCAAAGATTATCTCCTTTCTTTTGTTTCCGGATTTAAAAAAAAAGTATTTAAAGCCAGAACCTCCTTTGTGGCTCATCTTCGTTTTTTTTTAAATGTCTACAGCCAATGTGTTGTGTACTTCAGCATTAAATGTCTGAAATCATGTTAGGTATTTATACGTCGAAAAAGTGTGTTTTCGTAATACAGTTATTTAGTTTTATTTGGATTTTTATATTTTTTACGGAGAAAGAGTGTTCCGTTAGGTTTTTCATTTAATCCAGTTTAACCTTGTTTGTAAACCTATGCAAATATTAAATGTTAAAACCTAATTAATGATATGACCAAACTGAATAATGTTTAATAACAAAACTATTCATAGTATAAGTTAATTACTTAATACCTACTTAGTCTATTCTCATAATACTTTTAATTTGCGAAGAAGTGCATTGACCTATAAACTGTGTGGGCGCATATAGCGTATAATAAATATGCAAAGTAACTTACACGTATGGTAATGAAAAGGACGCTCGCTTCCAACGAAAGTTGCAAATTATTCTATGGTCAGTTATAAAATGGTAAGCAGTTCTAGATAAGATCACTTCGTGAGTTAACGCACAACACCAACACTTCCTTACACGACTAATTGACAAGTAATTAAAAACTATTCTTAGATAGTAATAACTTTAGATCGTATCGCAAATAACACTAAAAATACAGCATTATTTTATTACTATTATCACAACACATTGTTCATCGGCACATTTTAAACGTAACTGAAATTCATTGCAGGCTGTTTACAAGCGCGCGATTTTGTTTTTACTTTTTCGCTACAAACACGAAGCAAGTGAAGCTGGGGAGAAGTAAACCGGACCGCCACGTTTTTGTCGTTTTATTTCTTGTTTACTTTGTATTTGTTTTGTTTTTGTGCTATATGCACGCAGGATGTGTTCGCGGCGCGAAGGTCGCTTGTGCTTTGACTCCGTGCTCGATTACGGCCGGCTATAAGTTATTTTATTATAGTTTAATTAATACTGCCGCTGCCGCTCTGGGAGCCATTCGCATTTTGATAAACGCGCGCGTGCGGGTAAGGCGCGAACCGCTCTGATTGGCGGACTTGCCTAACCGAGCAGTACGCGCGCACTGAGCATTTTGGCGGGAGATCTGCTTCCAGCCAAGCCAACTAAAGGCTGCATAACGAGATGTAAACTAAACTTTACCTTTCTACATGCCTTGAACTTTATTACACTCACTTAGAATGGTCTTGCTGGAGATAGGCACATTAAAATATATTCAATCCACAAGATAATCTGTCTATGCAATATAATTCAATACCTTTAGACCTACTATATGTTCAGTAAATAATGTAGTAATAGATATCTACCAATATCGTTGTTGAATTACTTCTATCGGTTCACTATTTCATATGTAGTAAAGTTGAGTAAGTAATCATATTTTTTAATTAAAAAAAAGTGTTTTAAATAAAATTAAACGATTTTTAAAAGATCCTTCACTGTAACTCAGTCAATTGTTAGAACATTGTATTGTATTGTTACATTTTGATTGGCAATGGTTATTGGTAGGGGGAAGTGGGGGCAGATTAAAGCAGAAAAAATCAAAATCAAATAAGTATCATATGACAAAAAAAAACACATAAAATACAATAAACATAATAATTTTAACTGATAATACTGTTTTAATTGGGGATCAAATGCACAATTACCTACTTATTTTGTGTAAAATGGACTTTGAATTGAATCATTCTGCCCCACCAATGGGCTAGATTGATTCATTTTTATACAAAATGACATTGGGTGAAAGGAGACAGTTTTTTTTGGGCCCACTATTAAACGGTAACGTTTATTTATTATATTACACATGAAGAAAGTGATCATCTTATTACTATTACCAGACCAAAAATTATATATAAATGTAACCGGAATACTGAAATAATAGTAAAAAAGTGTTACGGCAAAAAATGCTTGTTTAGGAGCGTTTACATATTTGTTTTCACATTAAAATAAACCTATTATTTTAATGTGAAAACAAATATGTTACCCCGGTGTGCAGCGGTAATGACATCGGCGTTAGAGATAATTATTAATTGGTACTTACAGTGAACTTGTTTTTAATTCTTTTACTAACGGAATATCAAGTAACGTAGTTTAAAAACACAGTGGAACGAATCGTAATTAATAGCCCGTTGCAGATGCTCTGTGGTCTAATTTCAATCAGTTTGACACTGACAAACAACATTATTATTTCCGTTATTATTGTTTCCGATTACTAGATAATTGCATGTTTCTTCTGTTCTTTTCGTATTTTTATTCTAAAGATTTTACGAAAATGGCATCTGTAGATACAGTGTATAATCTACAAAGCCATTGCAAGCAATATTGTTCAGCACCATTTCAATGGAATTGGGGCTGCTCTTGCTGGATACTGTTGTAGGTAATTGTTTATAGTGGGCAGAGGCACTGTTGGCTGCTGTGCACATGTGATGTGTATAGTGTGGTTTTTATCTTGGGCGCGGCATCAAGTTAAAGTTGAGCCACCTGCATCTTTTTTAGATGAAATACTGCATTTAAGAGAAGATTTTGAAAATTATGACGAACAGTTAAAAATACTTCATGTGACATACTATAATGTGCTTTTTTTTATCTCCTGACACAACCAGCTTATAACACATCACCTTATTATTTTAGATCTCCAGTCCAAGAGATTTAAAATACTAAAGGTACTACTAAGGTATACTACTTTAGGTATTGAATATCTTTATCTACAGTCTATGGCCGGAAAAAGTGTGTTGCGAAATGAATACATCTAATCTATTTTCGTGAATATCTCTGTCTATCAAATCGTGTAAATCACATCAAAATCAGTACAGACGTGTCTTTGTTTTATACTTTATATTATTGAACACTGAACAGTGTACTATTTTAACTTAAAATACCAAGGATACCTATCCACTTATTCAACAATCGCTCTTCTCAGATTTTAGGTTATTATGAGAGTCATGTTTTGACTATCGTATTTCACAGTATTCCGGTTACATACAGTATTGCTAATATTACCACTGTAATCTACAGATTATAAGGAATAAACTAACGTACATTTCATTGCTAAACGCCACAATTTGTGGTGGGCCTATTCCCCAAACAAAAAAAACTGTCTCCTTTGTGAGATGATAACACTTTTGTTAGATTATATTTATAGCGCAACATTACACGCTCATAGTTGTCAAAAAATTCAGCCACTGCAGTGTTTTCAGGCTTTCGTAAGCTGAGCTCCTGATTTCTTTTTCTAAACCCAACTACTGCCCATTTCGGTTTTTTTTATTTGTTTTCCCATGTTTTGAAAACTATTTAAAAACGCTATGAGCACTCGGACCCGAGAGTTTCAACCCCAAACGGCTCGAAAATATATTTTCCAACAAGGTTCTTATAATAATAACTAGAAATAGAAACTGGATCAAACAGGTGTAGGTACCTAAGAGTTCGATTTTATTAATAGGTATACGAATACACGAATAGCCCTTCTTCCCGTGACGTCAATCGCGATGAGCGCAGGCGCAGCCCAGCCAAACTCGCTCCCACATTATACAAATGGGCCACCGCTCTCTGTCACCCACTCCTCCATAATGGTGTCATAATAGTTTAAAAATATTGTTGTATTTTAAAATTAAATTCTCCTATTGTTGAGCTAGTTTAGAAAAAAAAACTGTCTTGTACTAAATAAATCATGAAAATGTGGGGTGATCGTTTAGTAAAAAAAACAGTGGTGTTTTGTGATTTATAGAGGTAAACGAGTAGATACTTAACCATTTAATGGAGAGAATATGATGTTTATTGCCAATTGGAACCACACATAATCACACATTGTTTAAAAATAACATTAATTTGACATTTTCAATCATCAAAATGTGGGGTGATCGTTTAGTGAAAAATCAGTGGTGTTTTGTGGTGAATATAGAGTCAAATAAAGCAGTAACTATTAAACGAAAGGGATCAGATATTTATAGCCAGCTTTCATAAATAACAAAGGTACTTAGGTGCCACACATTGTTTTAAAAACACACATAATAGACACGATTCTTTTTTTAAAATTTGATATTTACCTTTTTTCATCAATTTTACTAAGAAAACTTGCCTTTGGTTGGGATTAAAGCCCCAGGTCCCGTTGAACTGCGTTGAGTTGATCTGACCCCATTATCAGGTCCCGTTAGTCCGCGTCGCTATGGTATGGTGCGAAACACCATTGTTTAACACTGCATTCGCAATACATACAAAGGCAATGGTTTTATCTCTTTTATATTTGCAGTAACACAATACTAAGTTACAACATTATGGTTAAAAATGAAATAAAAATGGTTGGAATAGTGCTAAAAACTGTAACTAAGTAGGTAGGTACCTACTCAGAAAAAGTATTCTTAAAAATATCTATAGTAGGTAGCAGGAGCAGAACACTGTGCGTAAACTATCTCAGGAATGGACCTACAATCACAATTTAATCCACGGGTGTAATGTGTACATTCGCAGCGGCCGTGCACTATGTTACTCTTGGACTCTACTCCTGGCCAATGCCAGGAGTAGAGTCCAAGTTCCTGTTCAAGTAAGTTCCTGTTATGGGCATGCACAATTATATTTTTGACTATAATATTAAACATCTCGTTTAAAGTTCTTGGAACTCTGACCTGTGACTAAATAATTTTATGAGTAGGTATTCAAATATCCTTAAAAAACTTGTCTCAAGTGCAAAACAAGTTCATGCCGCGCCTGCCGCGCCGTCTCGGCCACACAGGTCTCGGCTATGTAACGGTCTGCCATACCTCAATTTGGTGATACTATCAAAATTAATATAAGTAGGTACAGTAGGCTACAAGTCAGTGGTGACAGAACCACCGTTTATGCACCCAATGAAACTCCGCACTACGTTAAGCCACTCAAGGTCGAAGTGGCCAACCTCTACAGAATGACATCTGTAGATTACCTGACCCCTCTTAAGAACCTATTCTCCTCTTCTTCTTTCGAACAGGGGTCAGGTAATGTAGGACAATTTAATGACTTTAAAGAACCATCACCTATATTACAATAAGTTTCAATAGATTAGCGTCAGATAGTAAACCCTGTGTTTTCATCTGACATTGTTCTGATCCTATCCTACTGCTATTATAAACGCGAAAGTGTGTGAGGATATTTGTTACTCTTTCACGTAAAAACGACTGTATGGATTTTAATAAAATTTGGTGTTGAGTTAGCCGAGACCCTAGGCTATACCTATATTATATATTTTTATCCCTGTATTCCCAAGGGAACGGAAGCTACGCGGGTGAAACCGCGGGACGTCTGCTAGTATAACATATATGTGGGGTTAACGGCCTAATAAAAAAAAACAAAACAAAAAAGAAAAAATAAAAAAGAAAAACAAAACCAAATAACCAAATAAAATAATATAAAACAAAACCTTTATTCTCAGAATTATAATTCGTTTGTTGAAGTTCGCAGAACTCAGTGCGTGGATGGATATCCTTATTGACCCTCATATCATATCATTGGTGCTCATTATGCTCAATCGACGAACTATGCAGTCGCGGCTAACGCAACTGGTTTGAACTTAGCCAACATTTGCTTTAAACAAACATCCGAGCGTTAACCTTTCTGCATAAATACTTTGGTATTAATAAAGGATGAAAATCCTACTTAAGTGAATTATAAACGCGAAAGTAAAAACTACTGAATGGATTTTAATAAAATTTGGTATGGAGTTAGCTGACACCCTGGATTCCTGACAAAGGCTACTTTTTATCTCTGTATTCAAACGGGAATACAGAAATAAAAAGTAGCCTATCGCTACCTACGCGGGTGAAACCGCGGGACGTCTATACATATAATATTTCAGGAAATGGTCTATTTATGTGGCTTCTACATAAATTGACCATTTCCTGAAACACATAGGATATTTCTTGTCCCGGTAATGTGCCCCTTTGGGATAATCTGGGAAAGTATCGCGGGCGAGGCCGGGGGCGGTTGCCAGTAAGGAATAATGTTTAAAGTTTTAGCTTTGTTTGAGTCTGATATAATTTATTGTCCATTTAAATAGTAGGCAATTCACAGTACCCACAACGGAAAAACCTAGACTATTCTTGGTCGAGTTCAATGTATAGCTAGCAAAACAGAGAAATGGGTACCCAGGCAGCTAACTGTGTTGTGCTCTGTAGCAACGCCACCTTAATTTTTTTTATTTTGATACAACCCATTTTGATGTACCGCTGACGTACATGATGTACCTACATGCATTGTTTTTGAATGTACGACTTTTAATTTTAAAGAAAAAAGCAAATTAATGTGGCGTTGCTGCGGAATATTCTCTCTAGCCACGCCACCTGTAAACAACATTTGCAGATACAATTTCAGCTTTTTTTCTGAAGTTATATAATGTACGAGCGCTGTATATTATGTACACGTGATAAGTATGAAAAAATATGTTAATCCTAAAGTTTAATTCTAAACTCACAAATTGTCCCATATTGACAAAGTTGTAGGTAATAACAGATACAATTTCAGCTTTTTCTCAGAAGTTATATAATGTACGAACGCGGTATATTAAGTACACATGATAAGTTTAAAAAAATATGTTAATCCTAAAGTTTAATTCTAAACTCACAAATTGTCCCATATTGAGAAAGTTGTAGATAATAACAGATACAATTTCAGCTTTTTCTCAGAAGTTATATAATGTACGAACGCGGTTTATTATGTACCTACACGTGCTAACTGATAAGTGTGAAAAAATATGGTAATTCTAAAGTTTAATTCTAAACTCACAAGGTAAATTGACCCCGATACAATAAACCAAGTCAACCTTAACGGTTTCGTATTCAACAAGCCTACAGAACATACCAGTCGCGTTTTACAGTAGTTTAACACCTCACTCCCCTCGCTGGCTTGGCGAGGCCCGCGGGGCCAGCACCAGTCGGGGGTCGCGGAAGTATCTTCTGGTCCCGTGACCCCCAGCGCAGGTGTAAGACGGAACACGAGGTGGTTTTTAGTCAGTAAGAGTCTGACAGATTCCTCCGCCCTTCCCGGGGCGGGAGACATCCATGAGGAATTTAAAAAAAAAAAGGTTGAACCTGGGCCGCGAGCGAAGCGAGCGTTGCCGCGGGAGCGGCCGACAAGTGCTAAAAACTAATAGATTGTACAGACGCCAGCACATCAAGTTATCTCAATATGTCAAATTTCTTTGATAGTTTTTCAACTTTATGGCAAACAGAATAAGGTTCATATTCAATTGGAACAATTTGACACATTGGGTAACTTAACGTGCTGGCGTCTGTACTAATCGATTTCCAAAGTAAATATCAGATTAGGTGTGCATATTATATTATGCCCTGTCGACGGAGTGTCCTGTCGGCGAAGAGTCCCGCCGAAATAAAGTCATTTCATAAAGTCATTCATTCAGTCATTGAAACTGGCAGGCTAATGCATAGGCCAAACTCTGCGGCTGAATATCATTCAGGCCACTACTTAAACGGCGCTGTTTAGTTAAACGGCTTGGCAGTTAGTTGAACGGCGGATTAAGCTTGCGTTGGCTGCGACATATTATATTATCTATTGCATTTTTGTAACTTTTAATGCCTAATTTGTTTTGATGAAAATCAATAGTTTTCATAATCTTTGTTCGGAACAAAGTTTACTAATGATACTTGGAATAGGATTTTGAAATAAAGACGAAAACAAATATGTCACTTTGACCTTCAATATCTCTAGAAGCAGTTAATTCCCAGGTATGTTGTAGAGAAAAAAACTATCCCAGTGATGGGTAGAATATGTAGTTCGTTTACGTTGAAGGTCTTTTCACACCCTATAGTGTATCAAACTACTATTTTAGCGTTTACTTCGGATTGACAGGAAATATAAACTAAACTGTTTTTTAATTTGTGAGTTTAGAATTAACATATTTTTTTTAAACTTATCATGTGTACTTAATACACCGCGTTCGTACATTATATAACTTCTGAGAAAAACCTGAAATTGTATCTGTTATTATCTGATCTACAACTTTGTCAATATGGGACAATGTGTGAGTTTAGAATTAAATTTTAGGATTAACATATGTTTTCATACTTATCACGTGTACATAATATACAGCGCTCGTACATTATATAACTTCAGAAAAAAAGCTGAAATTGTATCTGCAAATGTTGTTTACAGGTGGCGTGGCTAGAGAGAATATTCCGCAGCAACGCCACATTAATTTGCTTTTTTCTTTAAAATTAAAAGTCGTACATTCAAAAACAATGCATGTACATCATGTACGTCAGCGGTACATCAAAATGGGTTGTATCAAAATAAAAAAAATTAAGGTGGCGTTGCTACAGAGCACAACACAGCTAACTTTCAATTCTTTTTAAACAATGTTACTCTTATAAATGTGCTGTACAACTTTGCTTTTGACAACAGCCAGTCTATTCAGCAAAAGTCATCCCATTAAAGCTTGAGTGAAGTGAACTGTCAATATTTAGCATTATCCAAAGACATAGAGAATGGACTGAGCAATAACCGCACAAAATTGACCACTCCCTAGAAAAAGGCAGAGGGACTGTGCGACCAATACCTGTCTCTTTCTTTCTCTTTTAATCAAAATTCTGGAAAGAGACAACTATTGGCCGCACCTTCGCTTTATCTCTTTCACACTTTCTTACCAGTATTTACTTCAACAGTAGGATAAGGAACACTCAGTCCATTCTCTATGTCTATGGCATTATCTAATATGGAATGACAGCTCAATTCGCCTTCACGTCACCTCCATTATCACGGGGTGATTTTGAATGAATAACTCTTTCTATATGTTTCCTCAAGTTCGTTCTGCTTCAAGTGCTCTAATAAATGCATTTCTTTTCTCTTTCTTTCTAAGCCATTATGCACACAATAGTAGATAATGAATGTTCACGGTGTAGTGGAAAATTTAAAAAATAGTCAGTATACTTATACGTAACTTTTTCGATTTGTACAGACGCCAGCACGTCAAGATGGGACCCCAAAGTGTAAAATTTCTTTGATCGATTTTCAAAGTTGTTCGATATTATATATTATTCAATTGAGAAAATTTGACACATTGGGGTAACTTGATGTGCTGGCGTCTGTACTTACTAAGTTTATCTTAGACATCATTGACATCGGTGAAGGAAAACATCGTTTCCTCAAGACGTAAGGTGTAAGGTTTTTGCTCAAGGCGGATTGAATCCGCCTTGAGCAAACGTGATGATCAATGCTCGAGCCGACTCTGTTTGAGAAGAGGGCTTTGCCTTGCAGTGGGACAGTATCAGGTTGGTATTATTATTATTACTTGACTCTTTTAAGGACCGTACCTGCGGCACCTTTAAATCCAGCTCGCATTGCAACATGTATGGAGATTTGCAAAGGAACCGTACAATTTTCCAGCAAAAAAAGTATCTCATACCAATTGAGAATGTATAACGTTCCATTAGTTAAAGATTTTCTCGTAATCAGACCGGCATTTCCAGAGATTACCTTTCACAAACATACAAATACCCGATAATTAGTCACTGATGAATACTGATAACATCCTGTATTGGTACCGGTGTTCGCGCCAGACTGCGTTGAAAGAATCCGAGACTGCAATTTTAAGTACCACACTTACCTACTTACAAAGTTACAATTATTTACCTACAGTAGAAAAGTGTGTCAGTGGCTTCAATAATACATTACTATAGTCCAGATACTCGTATCGGTTAATGTGAAACAATGGAGTTTACATTAAGGTGCTTACCAACCATGGAAGAAGAAAAAACAAAAGAAAACAACAAAGTGACAGATTTCTTTATAGACTAATAGTCCATTGAAATGTTACATGAGCTTTGCATTTTTTAGAGGACGCAATTTTATTTTTGGGACATGTGTGGGGGGTCAATAGAAGGTTAACCTCAAGTTTGTGGGGTCGCCACCCTTGTCCCCCGGCCGCCATCATGGAAAAAGGGGTGAAAACACTTTTTTCGCGATACCTCGGAAACTATACGTCTTACAAAAGAAATGTAAAGTCATATTTTGTAGCAAATTGTTTCGCCCACAAATATTTTACATTCAACTTTTTGCCCTAAATTAAAAATTAAAGAAGTTAGAAGCAAAAAAGTTTATTATAAAAATTTTCTTTTTTGTTCTTTAACTTTTTTTTAATACATTTTACAAAAAAAATATATCAGACCAATCTTGTAGGTGATCTTTTGAGGAAAATTTTTCCTCACATTTATTTTTAATTTCATTCATTTAAAACGAAGTTACAGCGCTCCAAAGTTGACTGGATTCGTCAATGCTCATAAGAATCCGGTCGAAATGAAATGTTTAACTTATTTTTGTTTTTTTTTATTTTTAATATATTTTTACAATTTTTTTGCTAAATTCATACAACTTTACTTATTAAATCAAAAATCTGTCGGTCAGTCAATCTGTCAGTTAATCGATTCTTCCGTTGTTAAAATTAACCCGTTTCTTATAATGTACTGTGTCCATAACCGACAAGCATTCGCCATCGTAATGTAACAAATTTGACATGTTTGTGTGAAATAGTTTTATAGCTACGAGGGGGTCAAAAGTGGCTCCAAATGGTTAGTGTAAAATTACACACAATGCTGTTTGCCAGTTCTGTTAGCATGAACTTGGGTTGAGACGCTCCCGCGTGGCTAGATTAGATTTTGAGCATTTAACTTGTTGAGTCCACAACTCCTTCCTCTTTCCTTCATTGTCAGAGGATATTTTCATTGTATCATCAACTTGCGCATTGTAATACACTGATGCACTTTTCTCTCACTTGTGCGTAATCCACATGAAGCGAACTAAATTAATATAATTATAATATTTAAATTGATGTATCTGCATTAGATTTATTTACTAGCATTATTTTTAAGACATTTACTAACATAGCGGATCATATGTTATCCTCAACAAATAATGTAATATTATTATTAATAACACTTTCTTCCCTCACCAATGCTAAAACTTTAAAAAAACTTTTTTACGAAAAAAAACAACCGACTTCTTAAAAAAAAACTAACAGGTGAAAAATAACTCCAGTTTCGGAAGTCTGTGGCTTTGGTGGTTTTGTTTTGTTCATTATTGGCCACCGACTTCCGCAACTGGTGTTATTTTTCACCTGTTAGTTTTTTTTTAAGAAGTCGGTTGTTTTTTTTTGTAAAAAAGTTTTTATTTTGTAATTTTTAGTTTTTTTGTATGTAAAGAAAGTCTTTCAAAACTTGAAAGAATCATTGGATAACAATTACTAAAGAAGTTCTATCTCTAAACATTAATCTGTACATCTCTTCCGGCCCCTTTTAAAATAGAATGGCGTAATGTTATGTTCTAAAAATATAAAAGCTCAGCATAGACATCTGACTATAGCAATTGCGAATAATTTGCTGTTATGCGTTGAAGAGTTCCGTTGCCTGTCTTCTTCATCAGTTTTTCTTCACCAAATGTTACTTTCTAAATGAAAATGCTTAATTTGTTACTAAAAATATTGAAATCGATGCATGTGTGCCTATATTTTTTGAGGAGTTCCCTCAATTCCTCGAAGATCCCTCATCAGATATGAGTTTTGATACAAATGGGACCAATCTGTTAGTATACCCTATCAAACAAAAAAAGAATTTTGAAAATCGGTCCATAAATGACGGAGTACTGAGGTAACAAACCCTAAAAAAAAAAAAAATATATATACAATCGAATTGAGAACCTCCTCCTTTTTTTGAAGTCGTTTAAAAATAGAGCATTGTAATGCTCTGTTCATCTCCTATCCACTCCAGTAATGTATTACATGATGCGAATGCTTCAAGTGAGTGGGCGGGCACCTTTAGAACATACTTAAAGGCAAATGTGCAACCCGGATCCGAGATTGAGTGCATACGCTTAGTAACTACAACTATTCGTTAGTGTTGCCATATTAAAATGTCGTTAAATCTGGAGCATGCGTGGTTGTTAACTCATTTAATGCATCTAGGGCAGAACGTGTGCGATGGCGATAAGCGCATGTAACGGCAAAATAGGCATACTATAATTAAGAACTAAGCTAAAATGTCAAACTGACTGAGCAAGCTGTGTACTTTTACTTCTGTGTATAACTCACTATCTCTTGTGTGCATATTATTTTTGTCTCGAAGAAAGATCCAACAGTGCTATACTGTAGAAATCATCCCATGTCCAAATGTAGTTGAAGTGAAGGCGAATTGAACTCATTAAAGCCCGAGAGGACTCCGGTGTCCGCTCTGTCATTGGCTTTCTATTGTGTCTCTAATTTAATCTTCATTAAAAATAAAAATAAATCGCTGCAATGTATGTAGGTACTTAACTACATTTTAGGATTTAAGTAGCATGTAAAATCTAGGATGCCCTGTAATAAATAGAATAGACCGCTTTTTACTGTCCACCTTAATAACTCTTGTGAGTTATTATGGTGGACAGTAAAAAGCGGTATTTGTATACCTACTATTTACCTACTGTATATAGGGTGTTACAATAGCTGGCCTTATCACTAAAAGCGATCTCTTTACAGATAACCTTTAAGTGAAAACTGTGTGACCTTTTCATTAAGTGTTTAATAATAGTTGTGTTGGGATTGTTTTGCCATTTTCCTTATTTTCTCAGCAACCATTTAGAAATATGTATAAGTTCAAGGTGCATCTACTATCTACATTGAAAATAGAACTAAACGGGGTTGGTCCCTTAATTGAGGCTTATTAATGTTCATAAGGATCTTTTCACCTCTAGAGATCATTTAAAAGTCACCCTGTGTACGATAAGTAGGTCGAGTTGAGTGAGCGATAAGTACCTATTGCAAATAAATCTCCTAAAACATTTGCTATAATACGATCATCATGATTTCTTTCGTAACATTTACGATACACTTTTATTCCCGGAAGAATGAGCCACCATGCTATGTTAGCCCAGTGTCCGTTAGTATGCTAGGTACAGACACCAGCACATCAAGTTACCCCAATGTGTCAAATTCTCCCAATTGAATTTGAACCTTATTCTGTTTGACATAAAGTTGAAAAACGATCAAAGAAATTTGACACATTGGGGTAACTTGATGTGCTGGCGTCTGTACATCCACATTTCCCCAGATATGTGTGTCACGTAATACGGGCCAGTTCCAAACCACAGACAGGCAAAATAGTCTACACCGGCTTTGTTTACCACATCAAAAAATAGAATAGTGATCAACAGTAGGTAATTAAATTTAACAGAGATGCCGTTGCCATCATACTAGCATACCTACCTATTAAAGTTATAGGTACAATAATAGGGCTTACTATTTTTAAGAGACTACTGAAAAAATCTTTTGAAATTTAGCGCTTATTTTTCTTTGTTATACACAAAATAAGCAGTTCGACATAAAGATAAAACATTAACCTATTCAGTGCACAAAAACATAGCCCAACTCACAAAAACAAAATAAAGAGACAACAATAACATTAAAAAGACTAAAAAAAAGGGGCCAGGCTGACTGAAAAACAATAAAATAATAAACAACACAAATATAACACACACAACGTGTGGTGTACGTCTCCAGCAGGTTGCACCAAATGGGGGAGTCCGGCTCAGTCAGTTCAAGCGCTTGTACTGACTAAAGGTCAGTCAAGCCTTTCAATCGTGTCAATTAAAGACACAATAAAAAGACAATGACAGAGCGGATACCGGAGTCCTCTTGGGGTTTAATGAATTAAGAAATGATTAGCTGATTTTATGTAGGTCTATACATAATATACCTACTATTTTAATTGTACCTACGTGTGGCCTTTAGTGCTCCGAAACCAGGTTCTTATTTTTGGAGCGCTACCTAACTACCTACATAACTTAGACAGTCGACGATAACCAAAATTGTACAAAGTAAAAAGGGAATATCGGTTTGTTGCAAAGTGAAAGTTGTAGTGAAAGTCTAGATACACGAACATACAATCAGCCCAATAACGTGTATTATTCACATCACGAAACCACGGCTCGTTCACTGAATTCATTGAATAGTCTGACATGACACACATTTACACACTTACATAATATCTACAGCTGGTGAAGCCGACAAAACAGGTGTGTTTGTACTTCTTAGGAAGTCTGTCCTATTCAATCTCTGGTTTTAAGGAGGTTGGTAACAAAGCCGCAATAAATACTATGCTCAGATAGTATTTAGTAAAAAAAATCTGTAAGTACTACCCTATAAAGCTAAAGAGTTTGTTTGCTTGAACGCGCAAATCTCAAGAACTACTGGTCCGATTTGAAAAATTCTTTCAGTGTTAGATAGTCCATTTATCGAGGAAGGCTGTAGGCTATATATCATCACGCTAAGGCCAAGCACTTGCTCGTAAGTCTATATCTGGGAATCTCCGTTATTCAAAAGTGGGAAGGTTGTGTTTCTATTTACATTATTCGCATTACATTAGATTCTACTGATCATATTGATAGGTCCTTAAACCATGGTCACTGGAGCTGTTAATGGAGGAAACAATTGATGGAGGAACTTTAGAAGATCTTTTCCAACATCGTGCATCTCATCATCATACTTATATTTTGTTCAATTCCATGCACTTAGCCATTTAACTGATGCGAAGCGGTGGTCACTGTTCCAACCTACTTAGTTTTTAAAACTTATTTAAGTACAAACCTACTCTTTACTTCCTTCCTTCGCGATTGATTGGAAGTTAACCGCACTCAATTAACATCAAAGCATTCATTTCACTGTTGCTTCCTCCATGATATATGGGCTTACGTAAGGGAGCCATTTCCTGGGGGAAATATTTCACGGTATGTTAGTTTAGCTGACAGCCAAGTGACTTATCGTGTTGGTATTGTTTTATTGAGTCCGGAAATCGCTGGTGTATCATAATATTGTTTATATCTCCGTTTTATCTGTGGCTAAGCCTCAGGCAAGCATGCAACTACCGACAGAAACCTAGATTAGTAGGTACATACATTTCGCAGACTAGATGACAAATCATCTTTTTCTGTGGCATTCAATCTGCCTCCGTTCCCACATTAAAGTGTTTTATAAACAAAAAGCACCGGGCTTGCCCCATAAGTCTGTAACTGGAGATTCTTTGGTATCGATCGACAACACTATAGACATCTGCCTAACCCTTCAGGAATAAATGCGTAAGGAAAAATTATGTTCAGCGCCATCTCGTGTCGCTATTGCGAAACGATGCTGCTACTTCTGGCAGAACTCTGATAAAAATGTTGCTATATTCAATAAAGAAATTCGATCGTAACCGTAGATTTGTTAACAGTGACAAATCAATTTATATTTAATAGGACAAAATCTTGAATCAAAAGGTAATGAATTTAGTGAATGGTCCTGATTTCATAGTAGAATTGCATAATTTAACAAGAATTTACAACAATGATGGTTGGTGGTTCTTCACGTAATTATTATCTGGGATGGCAACTCAATGTTCAGTGTTCAAAGTTGGTCTCGTAATATTCGTGTATGATTTTTACGTTTATTTTTTTAATTTCTGAGTGAAATTTTAAAATGTATACTGTTTCTAAGGGACCTAGCAAAATTGTAGCCAAAACTCGACGAGGTTGTTATTATGTTTTAACTAATTTGTTTTAAAACAAAGTTCAAACTTGACTGTGATCATGTGAGATGAAAGTATCGTTTCCTTTTCAATTACAGGCCTCTCACAGAATTTGGAACGATTGGATAGCCGTAAAGATCACAATAGGAAGTCTTCAGAGTCTGATAATGGAGAAATCATCAAGTAAGCTGTAATGTTTGTGAAAGTGTACATTTCATTGTGGTATTTGAGATTTCATCACTGTTTTTACATAACCTCTTCGGCATAAGATGTTAAGAATTTCGAAGATTTTATCATGAAAATAATCATTCGTATGGAAAAGCTATAATAAAAACTAAGTCAGAATCGCCCCTTAACTAAAAAAATTAAAATCAATATGAATCTAATAAGATTATTTTGTTTGTTCTTATTTCAGTATGCCCAAGCCTATTTTTCATTCCAATGGTAAAAAGACAGTTCATCAAAGAATACAACACCATGTGATTACTCCGCAACATGAGGAAATCATCAGATTTATCAGTGAAAGTAAGTTTACATATACAAAAGAAATCTACAAGTTTTATTTATTTATTTTATTTTATTTTATTAATTTTAAGAAGGCTTACAGACTAATTACACATTATTAGGTAACAAAATTAAACATTCAGATTGCTAAAACAAGCCTCCACAGATATTTTGCATTATAACAGTAAACTAAACTAAACTAAAGCCGAAAAGTTGAAGTTGTTGGTTTGTTTTTTATTGTGAAACTTTTGAAAACTCAGTAGATAATATAATTTGTATGTATCAATTTTAGCATGGACACAGTCAGCTTATGGCGAGAGTGAGCCCTCAACACCAACAAGTACAAATGGTAAGTTTATAATATTAAACATACATAATGCTCTTAGTTGGTGCTTGCTAGTATTTTACTATGAAGGCCACATTGGCCATGGCATCTAAACTGCTATTGACTGAAGTGATTTATCTTTATCAATGCAAACAAACACTTTGAGTAATAATTCTTCATCACATAGGTACCTAATAAATTCAATAACAACTATGGCGCCATGCCATGTGTGCTGTTTCCAATTACAATCAGTTGAAGATGAGATTTTCCCATGGCAAAAGGTGATAAGTACAGGCAAATATTACATTTTGTTTTAAATGTACCTACTGATGAAAATCCAAAAGCAGTTATTCCAATTGTGCTGAGGATTTTGAACGTTGAAATACCTAATATAAGACTATCCCCCGAAAATTCTGCCCTTCCTACTTCCTTGTTTTTTTTTAGCTGGGAACAAGTGGAGGAACAAACTCCCCAGAAATAGATGAATGAAATGGATCTTGTAAGACCTTAGAATTAAATTATCACAGCATCAAACTTGTATTCTGTGAATAGTTAGATAAGGTGGAACACTTATTGAATAGAATTTATTAGAATACTCTTTATTGTACACCATAAAAACTTACAAATTATAACTTTAAGGGCACAAAAACCTAACACCAACACCTATTACACCACCTGGCTTGGCGTGGTTTTAAATTCAAATTCTACAACACAACAACCACCACAACAACGTCATCATTCATTCATCATAACAACTATCAACAACTAACATCATCTACAACAACAACATGTTTTTTTAACAACTATTTTAGGTATAAACCTATTAGGTATAGTTTAATGCATTTATTTCTCAAAACAGTACAGTTAAATTACTTAATAAGAAATACTAGTTAACAATGTACCTAGTCATTCATATGCAAAGACATTCAATACCTATAGACCGGACATCACGTACTTACAAAATTTTCGTCCGAAAAAGTGTGTCCTGCTGGATACAAGTCTATGAGTTTTTTGTAGTACGCTCCGCTGCCGCTCCAATATTCATATATTATTCTAGATGGCGTTACTGAGACATGGGATCAAAGTTTTTCTATGACATTTCCTTGACATGCCCGCTCTATAGTATTTTAAATCTCTTTGTTCATATGGAACAAACTACTGAATGGCCTGCCTACCAACTAGTTAAAGGTCTTAGTGAAAGTTAAGCTAGCTATAGCTATTGATAGAACACAAAATCCAATCTCTTTAGTAGCTAAAAAGGGCTATTTGACAAAGTTTTATTTTTAGTCCCTCATCTAAATAACAAGAAAATATTCAACACATTTTTTTCTTTTTCATTTTGATGGAAAACTGCTTAGAATAAGGGGGCTTGTAACGTCATTAGCTAGCAAAAACTGTACTGGCTAGTGAAGTGATTTTAACTCGGATGTATCGCCGTTATTTTTTAATTACGTGAAAAAATAAATACGTGTCGAATATTTTCTTGTAATCTAGATGAGGGACTAAAAGCTAAAATTTTGTCAAATAAGTATCCCATTTTAAACTTCAACTGAGTGCACTGTAATAATGCACCAATATGGGTTTATTGTGGCGCACTTGTATTCATGTTTATTACCATTGGAATCAATTAAGGTCATTCATAGTGCATAGCTCTAAGTGGCTGTTAAAATGTTCCCTTTGATTGTGTATTCAATTGCTAGTACTATTACACACTGATAATAGTTAATATTAGGCATTCCAACAAACTAAAATTTTTTTTTATTGAGCATCATTCTCTCCTAGGACACATTTGTCTTAATAGAAGGTTCCTGTGTAATTTGCAATAAAAGTTAGTACAAGTTTCTGCAGTAAACCTTTTTTTTATATTTACCAGAAATACCTAGGTACCTAGTGGAATTCTACACAATCTTTTTTGCATTTAAAAGCCCACTTTGTTGAGGTAAGATAAAGGTCATTCAACATCATCCTAAGAAGCAGTAGAAAAACTGAGCACAGTTTGTGTTTTCCTACATTGCTTCAAATTGATTATCCCTTGCCATAAAATAAAATAGGAAAGTTTGTTACATTTTCACAGTTAGTGAAAGAAAATACAAAATAAAACAAACTAAGTATTATAAGCTTTAAAAATAATTAAAATTTTACTTTTCAGAATCTGGCAGCTCATCACCCGCCCTTCTATCTAATCTGTACTACCAGGACGATGCCCCCAGCCCAGTACTGCGCGACTTCAAACCATTTGACCTGGAGACATGGTGGGGCAAGAGACTGTTCCAAAACATCACCAACTCCCTTTGAGTTCACAGAGTATGATGAAAAGATGTGGAAACATAAAAGTTGGCGGTAGCGTAAGTCACAATCATCTGTAGTTTACTAAATTTTTATTTAATCTGTACCTCGTAACATCAAATTGCTCTTAACATCAAGAGGGAAGCAGATGCTTCATCCATTTAACTGAATTAGGTACTAGTTTTGAGATGGTCAATGAGATGAATCTTTGCGTATCCTGTTACTACTGGTTCTAACTGGAAGCTTTAAACTGAGGTCAATGTCAAGATTGTTACACAAAAGACAGAGCTTGTCGAGTCTCTTGAACATAGTTTGCGAAAAGGGGTCGTTAGCTATCAAGAGTTCTGAGGTTAAATGAATGAAGCTACATCCAAATGTACCCCAGCCTGCATCAAGACCTTGACTTAATAAAAAGAGCCTTTTTACTAATGATCAAGTCTGTTGACTATCAGATCAAAAAATATAACGATTGGCACATAATTAATAATAATTTTATACTTACATATTTTTACGGATGACTGTTATTCTTAAGAGAATAGATAGGATTTCTAAAAAAAAGTTAAGTAATCTACAGTTGATTGTGGATCTCAGTAGTTATGTCATATCATAAGTAAATTTTTCCAAAAGCTCAATTTCTTTGCATTGATTCTGTGAACCAATATTCTTTAAGATTGAATTTGTTTTGTGTGAATGTTGTTGAAAATGATATACCTATGTAGGTACCAAAGAATATCATGTTACTATGTGACCATGTTAAGACATACTGTATGAAGTTAGACACCATTTTTTGCCAAATCTATATGAGCCAAATTGTTTATTGAAGTTTATATTATAATTACCTTTTAGTGAGTAGCATTGTTCTACCATCTTTTTATATGTTGAATGTTATCATCACAGTTTTAGTCACATGCTATGTAATGTGAAATTTATATTTTTGAGCTACTTAACATTACATTTATCTTAAAATAATGCCTTTTTGCAATCATTGTGTATTGCAACCATACTTTGAAGTGCCTAAATACAGCAATAGTATAAACAGTATTATAAATTGTTATGCAACAGTGGACATATTGTTAAATTGTAAATATTATTATGTAAAGGTCCTCAATCATGTATTTTGTCATTCATATTTAATGTATCTTCATAAAGCGAGAATTAGGTAGTCCAAGAAGTCAATTGGATTTGTTTCGTTACTATGTACAGACACAAATTATTAGCACATTGCTAAGCACCTATTTTACTTTTATTTACAATTTCGTTGCACAAGCCTCGTTTGACCTAACAATATTGTTGTGACGTTGGACAGCTAAAGCCCTATTCCATATGGATATTGCCTATCATAATGTGATTTGCTTACAACTTTTTCTATCACAAAATTTCTTCGAGCCAAGTTCAAAACATTATGTTAATATTGACTTACCGAAAGTTCCTGTGAAGATAGTTTTATAAGTAGGTACCTACTCGAAATATTTGTGAAAAAATAGCTTTTTACTAAAAATGTTACTGTTATTGTTGTGTAATGTTAAATAATTGTTTTCAATGTTTATTTGTGTTATGCAAAGCTTCTCAATAGGCTGAACAATGTCTTCCAGAACTATATAAGTAACCTAGTTTGGCCATAAATATTTATGCAATTGCATACTGCTTTTAGGTTAGGCTTTATTTGCATTATCAATAGACACAATAGTGATTTATGGACTGTGTAGAATCAAAGGAATGGATGGGGTGGAGAATGGGGATTTCAGGACCTTTTTTTAACTTGTAACCAATAACTTGGCCTAATATTTGCACCTACGTTTACACATCTCATTCATATTTATTAGACAAAGCAGTGTAGCAAAGAAATATTTCTTTTTTGTTTCTAACGATATGGCCAGACTAGGTGTTTTACATCAATTTTACATCACTAGTATAATCATGTTATTCGTCATGTACGAATCTTTGGAATATTGGTTTTATTTACTTTGTACAGACGCCAGCACATCAAGTTACCCCAATGTGTCAAATTTCTTTTATCGTTTTTCAACTTTATTTCAAACAGAATAAGGTTCATATTCAATTGGGAAAATTTGACACATTGGGGTAACTCAAAGAGATTTAAAATACTATAGAGCGGGCATGTCAAGGAAATGTCATAGAAAAACTTTGATCCCATGTCTCAGTAACGCCATCTAGAATAATATATGAATATTGGAGCGGCAGCGGTGCGTACTACAAAAAACTCATAGACTTGTATCCAGCAGGACACACTTTTTCGGACGAAAATTTTGTTCGTGATGTCCGGTCTATAGGTATTGAATGTCTTTGGGGTAATTTGATGTACTGGCGTCTGTACATGTGAAAATTTATAAGAATGTTTATTTATCGTATACAATCAGTAACTAACGCAAGTACAGCATACTTTACTGTTTACCCGTTTAGTGTGTTTTATTAACGCAATAATGTGAATTGAAACTATTAATACATAGGTAATTATTTACTTATTGTTTCAACAATTATTTAAAATGAACTACATATTTTAAATATTTGCTGTTGTGAAAAAATATATATGTATCATTATAGCTGCTATTGCGCAATTAAGTACAAAACAATTTGACGCGTAAAGCTGATGTTAATTTATGCAATAAGCAATAAATGCAGGAATCGTAGTATAGTTTTTAACCTTTTAGATGAAATATTTGAGTCGTTGTAGTTATAACGCAGGAGAATATTTTTAGACTGATTTAGTTATTAAACGTTATGCTTTTTGTTGTAGTTGAATAAACCATCTGATGAATTAAATGATGATTTCATTTAAAAATCTTAGATACCTACATAATCTGGAAACATTAAGTGTCAGAACCTGTTCTTGCGCCGCAGGTCAGTGCTATGATAAATTTAATTTACTGTAGATATTTGTTAACGCTGACTGACCAATATCACAATAAAAAAAACTACAAGTAAAAAGAAGTTGGAATAACTGAGAAGACCGCAGGTAAAGGTTTGCCTTTTTATCCAGTCATCATTATTAGATACAATACACCAAAGAGAGGACAGGACATACGAATAAATGTCAAAAACACTGATCCCATGTCTCAGTAACGCCATCTAGCATAATATACTAATATTGGAGCAGCAGTTGAGCATACTAAATTGATTTCATAGACTTGTGTCCACAAGGAAACAAGTATATAGTCTGTAAGTATTTAATGTCTTAGCAATACACTATGTAAATAATGGATCCCTTTTTAAGAATACAGCTCGCTCGGAGGAGTAATATTGTAGCAGAGTTGTAGTTTACCTTATAAGAAGTGTACCTACCTATACAGTTAAAACGGTAGGATTTCGACCATTAGGTAGTTGTAATTAGGTAGGTAGGTATATTATTCTCTTTTTTTTTCTTCATGATATGGTCCTGTTAGCACTAACATAAACTTTTTTACCGGAACTTTTTATGACAAGACTTGACGTAGGTACCTACTATCGTAAATGTCAGATAAATCAATATAATATCTCCTTTCACTCCACTGATTTCTTGGTAATTTCTAATATTGTGTTTATTGCTCTTCCATAAACGCCAGAACAGTTGAAGTTGAAGCTACGCTAGTGTACGGAAAACAATAAGTGAAACATGCAAGGTGTAAAAATACGCAACGATCTGTTCTGCCCTGGCAACGTTAAATGCTTCGCAGTTAACAATTTCACTGTAAGTTTGAGAGTCTTTGTATCTACATAACACGTACCTACTTACACGGGTTGAAGGGGTCAATCCCACTAGGTCCCATTGACCCAGTCCCATGATGGGACAAGTGGGGTGATAATGTCCCACTAGTCTCATAGGAATCAATAGAAATAATCTGATTAAAAGTTTTTAATCAGCAATATTCCGATGATTCGTCTCGTAATACCATGTTTTTTATGCAATAAACTATTTGCAGGTAGGTATACAAATAATTTCGACGGATCACATCTGCCAGGCGTCCCGTGACTACTCACATTTTTTTTACTTAAGTTCTTGAAGTGTCTTATTGCTGATTAATAACTTTTAACCAGATTACTTCTGTTGGTTTCTGTTACCCTGGTACTTTTCTTTCTTTCACCTTCATTTAATTCATTAATCGGTATAGTGCAGCGCAACGTCAAGTTATATTGAAATTTTCTTATGCACCTGGTGTACACCTACTAGCTGATTCACTGTTGCAATCACATAATCAGTACCTACTCGCTTTCGTATGGAACTATTGGGACTTAGTTAAAAAAATATATTAAGTAGGTAGTAACAGTTGTCCCATGGGACAAGTGGGACAAACTTTATAAAAAATGTTAGTGTCAGTTGTCCCATGAGACTAGTGGGACATTATCATCCCACCTGTCCCTACATGGGACTGAGTCAATGGGATTAAAGGACTAGTGGGATAGACCCAGTGGAAGGGACTTCCGAATACCATAATGGGTTCTAGACATGATTCTGCGTTGAAGTTTTTTATCGGCTTATTCATAATTTTTACGTTTTTGTCTGTCGATTTTTTTTTAATTTAACTGTACTAAACTGCAGTGTGTGTTTTAACTTTACAACTATCTAAGAAGGATAAGCCTCTCAATGAAGCCTAACCTACCTTTTTTTTTTTTTTTTTTTGCGCTGGGAAAAAATGACAATTACGCATACCCACCCATCGGGGGATGGGAGGCTATGTGGGACTCCCCGGTCAGACCCGGTATACCCACTAAAACAACCCAGCTTTATTCCCGCTTCGTCTAAGTGGCAGGGGACTGGGAAACCGGCACAGCCTTTACGTCCAGTCCTCCGCCGACGATTGCCCCGCATGGCTTCCCCTAGGGGACCGACAAAGGTGGTGACGGGTGCAATGCGGGCGAAGGTACCCCCGTACCGTCGCCCGCCCGTCGCCACCGTGAACCGCTTGAAAGTCCGAGTCCGAGAAAAGCAGTTCCTACCTAAGATTTTCAAAATCATTCGTGGTTAAGTGCAAGGATATACCTACTAGAGTTGCTTAGAATGGGTTTCATCATGAACTACTTATTCTTACAGTCCAACAGCCACCAAAAGGACTTCATGCACAGAGTACAAAACGTCCGAAACACGCTCGGCTGTCTGGAACGCAGTATCAATAAGTCCAACGAGTATGAACAAAAATTGTTGCACTGTAAAGGCTCCCACAGACATTCCCATGATGCGAATGAATGGTGGGACAGTGAGCATTCGGAGAAAGGGTTTAAGTACTCCAATACTACCAGTAAGTTTTTAATATGTTGTTATGGTAGGTATAGTTAGAAGATATATAATAGGCTTGTAGGTAAAAACAGCCGCAATGGGCTATTTGACAAAATTTTACTTTTTAGTCCGTCATCTAGATTAGGTAGGTACAAGAAAATATTCGACACATACCTAAGTATTTTTTCTTTTTTCACGTAATAAAAAAATAACGGCGATACACCGAGTCTAAATGTCGCATGACTTCACTAGACAGTAGGTACAGTTCTATATAATGACGTTACAAGCCCTCTCTCCTCAATTATAATACGCTTAATCTAAGCAGTTTTCCATCAATTTGAAAAATAATTTTTCTTTTTCAAATTGATGGAAAATTGTAGGTACACATCGAATATTCTCTTATAATCTAGATGACGGACTAAAAACTTAAATTGTGTCAAATATCCCATTGTCGACCGAAGATTAAGTAAGCTATGCTTGACGAGGTCGGTCCATAGATGGACATAGATCATCTATTACAAAATAGCAAGGAAGGGCCGTGCCTCAGAAAGCAGATTAAGCCGTTGGTTCTGTTCTGGCTGTCATTAATAGATCTTTGACAGCCGTTATGAGCAGATAAATAGTCAAGACCTCAAAAATCTAACACTTTTGGGCATGGCCACAACCCTAATTATTGAGGTCAGACAAAAAAAATGACAGGTCAAAATGATCGTGCTCATCACACAAACATTCGTTTGTAATTTACTTCATATTTTCAACACTTCATAAATTAAGACTGCACCTACAACAATTTGAAATAAATGAATGATATTTTTTTCAACAGGCACTACTAATACAAAGTCTTCAAAGACCCAAGATGATTACACTGGCACTTGGTCCTCCATGAGCATAATTTGTCTACAATACCAGTAAGTATTTGAGATTACCAATAAAAAAACCACCAAAATTTGTAGTTAACGTTTGAAATATATATCAAGACAAAATAACATATTCCAGATACGATGAACTAGCTAAGCGATACAGAGCTCTGATACAAGCGTACGACGAGCAATGTAACGCGATCGGTATGCGCGACAAACGCCTGGAACAATGGCGGGAGCGCATCAATGCATCGCACGCGCATCTCACACATGCGCACACGGCGCTACTCTCTGTTGGAGAAAAGTACCTAGCGCTCAAACATAAGAGAAAGATGCAAGTTAGTATAAAGTTTTATTCTATTATATTGTAACGTGTAGTTGGATGATCACAAAACGTCATCTATAATCCTCTTGTCCTTATCCTGATATGTTGGAGTCGACTGTCTCCTTCTTCCATATCTATAACCGTCATCTCAATAAGTGGTCAGTTCCTTCCTAACCAAATCATGAACCACAGAATCCATCCATTGTTTTGTTGGTTTTTCTCCTTTCTTTCAGGTAACCCTTCACATTCACATACTTAAAATATTCGTTACAACAACATTATTATTGTTACCTATGTATTTAACAAACAGAGAAGTCGTACGACTCGCGTTCGCATATTTACAACACACAATAGCACTGCTAAATAAAATATAACGTTTACCTCCACTGGTACCAAGTTTCTTGATCACAAACTCATTTGAAGTTAGAGAATGGAAATCTCTTTCTGGCACGTAGCCCAAAAAAGGACAGTGAGAGATAAGAACTTCGGTAGATAGGTTTTCCTATGCCAAATTAGTTCATGCTTTGAATGTCGCCATTACCTGTGCCAAATTAGTTCGTGCCTTGAATATTGCCAATGCCTGTGCCAAATAGTTCGTGCCTTGAATATTGCCAATGCCTGTGCCAAATAGTTCGTGCCTTGAATATTGCCAATGCCTGTGCCAAATTAGTTCATACTATAAATATCGTCATGTTTTTGATTGATGACTTTAATGTCAATAAATTATTATTGTCTGCATTGATGCTTTGTTTTAACTTCAGTGGCATCTTTCATATGTCCGTCTTTTTCTCATTAGTGAAAGAGAAGAGATAGAAATAGCCAATTTATTTCTTCCGGGTTTCTGACTACCCGTAACGACTGTCAAAGGTCTACAAATGACTGTTAACAGGAACCGACTGCTCAGATATAATCCCAGGCATGGATTTTTTTATTATTATTGATAGAGATAGAGAGGGCATGCGAAGAAATGTCATAGAAAAACTATAATCCCATGTCTCAGTAACGCCATCTTTAATAATATAGCAATAGTGCAGCGGCAGCGGAGCGTACTTAATTAAACTCATAGACTTGTGTCCGCTAAGGGAGAAGTACCTACCTATGAATGAAAATTATGTTCGACATGTCTCGTCTATGCCATGTATTGAATGTCTTTGCTGTACGCACAATAATGGATTGTATCGTTACAATTTATTAGTAGACTTTAAAAAATTAAGAAACATAATAACAATATACTTATAACACACAGAAAAAGTGGTTTGAAGACCAGTTGATGGGCATGAGGCAGTCTCTACAGGACATGATGCACGTCACAACTCGCGCGCGAATGAATTTCGACGCCCGACTCGAGAGTTGTATGGCCAAGGAATGTGACTCTGACGCTGCTCTCTTACTTTATGAAGTGAGTTGGTCTAATATCAGTCTTACTGTCAAATTGGGATGACTCGCAACATAAACTTATTAGAAATCCATCTTTATCCGAAAATTCCTAAGAACTCCTACAGGGGTTTGATGGTACCATTAATTTCAGTATATGATTCTAGACCCTCCAACATTAACATTATTTGACAGTTTGTTTTTTTTTTCAATATTTCAGTTCTTTTTTCTAATGTCCTTTTCACTCACGTCTCAATGGCACAGTGTCTACGGTGTAGCATGGCGTAGCACGTATAGGTCGTATCGTAGCACGTTGCCGTAGCATGATAGGCGTAGCACGTAACCGTAGCATGTTACCGTAGCATGTAGCATTTTTCATTTTCTACTATTTGACTCCTACGTCACCAGTTTTACAAAGGGTGTGTCATTGTATGTATTTTATTGTGTTGCGTTTTCAGATACGTAAATGCAACCTCATGTTTCTTGAAAATATGCAACTGAAGACTCTTATCGAAGAGTTAATTCCGGGTCAAGTAAAATGGAAACCATGATGCGTTTAATTTTTAATGCTTGTCTTTATACTTATTTATTTAGATAGATATTAAAGAAACACATTACATTTCATAAAAGTTTTATTTGTAACTTAAAGCAATTTAATAAAATAGAAGGTATTAAACAATAAATAATGCTTAACCCTTTAACCGCCGCGGATTTATACGACAAAAAAACCTGTATGTCTAATTAAATTTCTTGGTTCTACTTTACATTCTTCCCACAAGGGTAATTCAGGTAAAATGATAAATGTATTGACGATTTATAAGTTGGGCGCTGGGGGCACTACAATTGATATAAAATCAGGCGGTTAAAAGGTTAATGTTGCTTACACAATATTTAAACTCATATATTTTTCGCTCGTCTATATCATAATTCATTAAAAAATAAATACGTACAATAAAAATGCAATGTTATTGTTATATTTAGGTATCTGTAGTACTTTTCTTATACATTTACTTATAAAAAATAGTATCAGACGTTACACAAAGAAAACTTGCTTATCCTACCTAAATCTTTTAGAAAGATTAAAGACCCAGGTTTTGGGCTATTTATAAAAATTCTAAGCTCAAGGAGGGCACTGTGTGACAGTCGTATTATGTTGCTTGATAATACCTTAATTAAAGGTTGCATTTAATATCGCTTTTAATGATAACATGCGGTGGTATCGTTAAAAGCTAAATTGTGTCACGTTAGGATTTTTACTACGTTTACATGTGTTACTTATATCGTTTACTGTACATATTAACGTATATCTATCTGTCTAATTTAAAATGCGATTACTAACAAATTGATGCCTAAAAAAAAGGTTATTAGAAATGTGGGTTGCACAATTTATACATTACCATTACTGAGTCCTCCGACTAAGCTAAATATGCTTGTGTCTGGAGTGGGTTCAGGTCAATAGTGATTACTAAGAAATCCTATGTCTAGATTCCTAAAAAACTACACCATATTATGTGCTTGTAGGTTATCGTTGTATTGTTTTATCTAGACTTGGGAGCACATAAATCGAGCCATTACTAATTTTTCTTCCAAATTTTTTCTAAGCCAGATTAATAATTTGATAAGGTTAGGCGAAGTTTAGTTGGTAAATCAATAAATTTTGTCCTCATTTTAAAGATTATTCAATAAACTTTTGGGTGATATATGGTTCGAATTGATACGTTTCCTATCATCAAGAGATTGATAGATTACGTGAAAAAGGGAAGTGGCTCGTTTTTTTTGCTTGCAACTATATTTATTTTATTTATTCACAAAACTTGTTTTAATTACTATTATTTATTATTATTTTTCAAATTAGTCTAGTACCCAAAAATAACTAAGTAAGTATAAAAAAAAACATATGTCTATATTAACCAAATTAACAAACAGGGCTTATGGAAAATTTATTTTGTACCTAGAATTATATATAATTAGCGACTTTCCTGAACTAGGTTAATAAAACCTGTGTTTCAGGTCATCACTAAACAAGACTAATTATTATGCGTGCATGTTACACTAAATAATTATAGAATAACAACTTACGAACTAAACCTTACAATCATACTAGAACTTACAATAGTTTCTCTGTGTCTGTTTAATTAAGCTTTAATAAAATTACTACATCGTCTTACAATATCGGCTTTAACACGTTTACGTGAGCAACGACGTCTTACAACGTCGTGTTGATATAATTATGAAATGGCGCAACGTCATATGACGGCCTCTAGATTGTCATATTTATTTTGACGGAACGTCTTTGGACGTAAATTCCTATGGCGCATCTACTTAGCGCCGCAACACGTTCGACGACCAAAAAAAAACATCTCCCTAGTTTTGTACGCACAGATGCAGCGCACACAAGATCGCAACGTCTTTAGACGTTGCTTAACTTTGTATGGGAAAAAGGTGCACCTCAGTCTCAGATTAAGAAATGAGGTTGCTCACGCGAACGTGTTAACAGAGTTTATTATTTGTATGAATCTATTTACAGAAATAATTACCATTTGTCGTTTATCATGGGCGTATTGTGTAAATATCACTTGCTTCTAAAACGATAAAGGAAAACAAGTGAGGAAACCGGCCATGTCTATTTCTCGACGGCATGTGAAGTCAGAGGCCCAAGTCAGAGGCGAAAATTGCCTTTGATGGGATTAGGTAAAAAGTAAATGAACAAGTATTGCATAAGGTCTACCTAAATCTTAACTACATAGATACTAGGTACCTATTCTAAAGTTTTTGGGTCTTTTTCACCAATGGCGAGCTGCTGCCGTTTGATGTAGCACAACACATTGATCCAGAGCAGTGACGCAGAAGACACATAAGTGACCCTAAGATGAGATGGAATGAAAAAGAAGTTGATGGTCTGTATCGGGATCCAGAATGTTTGATTAGCTATGAAAGCCATCTTATACTTCTGTCGAAGCTCCTCGAAGGCATCTTCCTTACGTTCCAGGACACTCAGAACTGTAAAATTGAAAGCTGTTGTCAGTATTTGAAAAAGGAAAGGAAAACAGCTACTTAAAGCTATATAAAAATTCAAAAATATCGGTCGATTTCACACGTCAAAATATCATGCAACGCTACTGGTATTTTAAATATGTATACAGACCCCAGCACATCAAGCTACCCAAAACTGTCAAATTTTCCCAGTTGAAGATGAATCTTATTGTGTTTGTTATAAAGTTGAAAATTAACTAAAAGAATTGACACATTGGGGTAAGTTGATGTGCTGGCCTCTGTACAAAAGAAAAATGGAACTGAATAAATGTGGTTAATTCCTAATGGCTCAAACTCTGGCGCGCATATTATGGCTAAAATTAGATGCAAAATATTTTTAAGTTACATTCGTCAGAGTTTAATTGAGGCTTTTGTCCACAATGGCAAGTCAGCCTCATTATAACTTAAACTAATCTAAACGAAATCTTAAAATACAATTAAGAATATTAAAAACTAAATAAATCACTCAAGAGGTTTGCTACCTCATTCGTCAGTGTTAATATAGCGAATATACCAAGTATTCTCTCATTCCCGCCTCAAAGATGGAATTTCACAAAATTTCGATTTAAGGGTATGCACACATTATAAAATGAACTTATAAGTATTTCATAATTCTAGACTTAGTAGTCTTAGCTGTGCGTTGAAAGGCAGTCAAGACAGATAATTTAATAAGTAACCTTAAAGACTCAGTTTATGTAGCCTTTTTCCCAATCCGCACTAATGTATCTAGTCTTAAATTAGTGTGGTTCTAAGCTAATCTTATCAAGCTACTGTGACTTTGTGAAGCTCATCTTTTCAAGCTCTTCACGTGAATTAGATGACACAGCAGTTAATCAAATAAAAGCCTACAAAGCTAGGACAAATTACTATTCATAAAATTCTATTTATACTCTCACATATTGCTAATAGAAATCATTTTCATGAATGACGAAAGTTAAAATGTTGTATTACTTAATACAAAGCAGTATTTTATAATGAAACAGAGAGTAGGTACTTTTAAGTACAATTTCGGGCGTAATGGGTCGTTATCTAATACAAAGGGCCGCATTACGTTACACATTCTCATACAAAAGTAGAACCTTATAAATATTCATCTAACACTATAGAACGATGAAAGATGACCTATGCTTACTTATCGTTAGTTAAACCAAAAAATGTGTATTTTTCTCTGTCTGTTAGTATGGACTTATCTACAAAGCGCCTGATCCAATGGGCTATTAAACAAAAATTTAGTTTTTCGTCTCTCATCTAGATTACAAGAAAATATTCGACACGTATTTTTTCTTTTTTCATGTAGGTACCTAATCAAAAACATGAAAATTTCACATGACGTCACTAGCCAGTACAGTTTATACTAGGGGATGACGTTCAAGCCCCCTCTCCTCGACTTTAATGCCCTTAATCTAAGCAATTTTCCATCAATTTGAAAAAGAAAAAAATACGTGACGAATATTTTCTTGTAAACTAGATGACGGACTTTAATTTTTTTTTTCCTTAAAGCCCATTATGACAGGATTTTCACTGTCAGATAGCTCAATATTATGTTAGATGTAATAACATAGGTTATTTTTAATTTGAAAGAGATACACGCATAAAATGCCATCAAATTTCAAGTGGATAAAGAAGCGCGACCAGCCTGTTAGTGAATATTTTTGCACATTTTGCAAAATTATTGCTTCTGTTTCATGCTGCTTCCTTTCTTATTCGTACCATAACGGCTACTTAATTAGTAATAATAATTAACCTTTCTGCATTATCTAAGCATATCAACTCAGTGTTATGTTATAATGCTCATTTTTCTTCTGATAATAAGATCTTACGATACAAGCACCCGGTGTAATTAATTTAACTTAAAATATGTATGTAAAAATCTGGCTAATTGCGAGCCGGACTCGCAAAGTAGTTACAGACATTAAGGGTTACGCAAAAACTAAAGAAAAAAGCACATTACTTGTAAAAGAAAGAAAGAAAGAACAAGCATTTATTTGGCACGACACAGGCACACGTTAAAAATAAAAATAGGTACAAAAAAAAGAATTAAACTAAAAAATAACAATAAAAGCTATGCAATAGCTTAAAAATAAACAAAATAAAGAATTATGCGCCTTGCGGCTGCGCCAAATAGGTCCAGTTCAGCAAAAAAGCCTGACAACTAGAGCCTGACGCTGGTTTTCAACTGGACCTGAGGTTGTAAGGGAAATATGAGGAAACCATTAGTTGTAACAGCGTTAATAGACTTAAGTAGGTACACACTCAAGAAATATTTCAACTGTATTTACGGTTTATGAGATACAACTCTCTGGCAAAGTGACTGACGGACAAGGGAAGCTTAATATTAGGGTTCCGTCGAGTCGACACCCTGTGACTACGAAACCCTAAAAGACTTACCAATAAAAAACAACGCCAACAGGGTGGGTGTCATGAGAAACTGGTCGCAAGCTACTTTTGTTAGCACCGTCTTCACAGCCGTCCCGACGAATTTCTTATCTAGGAATTTGTACCTGTTAATTTTAACGTCAAAGAATTAATTAGTGCATTATTGCCGATTTAATAGGTCTCACATTAATAATTATTGACATAAATTAATACAAATACATCTTAATGAATTCCCTAGCTCCTGCGCTAGTGCACACTGTGTTAAAGGAGTTTAGAGTCATTTAAGATAACGAAAATTTAAAAAAGATAAAAACAAACAAAAGTAAAATAAAATTAGGATTAAAAGTAAAATAGTTATAACATATTTTTGCACAACAATAATGTAACAATAATAATTTTGTATTGTGTGGTCATTACATTATAATTATGTTATTCACCATAATTAGTATACTTATATTTATATTAACATTATGCCTGTACTTCCCGGAGCGTTAGGCATTAGCTCAGTCTAAAACCTACAGTCGTCCGACGAAGCCGTCTAGACAGGGCAATCGTGCGGGGTGTGCGGGGCGAGACGCGGGAAAGCCGCTCCCGAACTGCGAACAAAACGATGTTCGTAGTTCGGGAGGTATTATTCATTTATACTGTGGCATTAGGGAACCTGTAGTAGGTACCTAGGTACTCCTAAATTTCCATGTAATATAGAGCCTATATTTTTTAATCATTTCTATATTTTCCACTAATTGTTACGCATGATGCAGGTGTATCTAATTAAGTACAGACGCCAGCACATCAAGTTATCCCAATGTTTCAAATTTCTTTGATAGGTTTTCAACTTTATGCAAAACAAAATAAGGTTCATATTCAATTGGGAAAATTTGACACATTGGGGTAACTTGATGTGCTGGCGTCTGTACATTTTTGTAATAAATGGAATTTTATCTTTTAAATAGCATTATTACCAAAAATATAGAGTAGGTGCGTAAAGTGTAGTTCCAACAGCGACCACTCGCGCTCCTGATGCGACGTTGTAATCTGGCTTATCGGGCTGAAATAAAACAAAAAACATACATTATGTATTTTATATATTAATTTCCCTAATGGCGGAACCGATTGAGTTCCTCCATTTTTCTTTGTTAGAGAAAGCGGTTCGTAATCAATCGCCACAAAGATCTTAACGTAGATTTATGTATCTGTACCTATATAGACATTGAAATACCTACTAAGATTATAGTGTACTGTACCGTTATGCAACTATATTCTCCTATGACGTCATTACGCGGCGATTGTAAAGTACAATTTCGCCAAATTGCCTCAATGGTAGCGTGGCCGAGCGGTCTAAGGCGCTGGTTTAAGGCACCAGTCTCTTCGGAGGCGTGGGCTCGAATCCCACCGCTGCCAAAATCTTTTTGTGTGTTTTTACAATTTATTATAGTTTTTTACAATTAGCAATTGGGATTTTAGTGATAATTTAATAAAAAAAAACACATTTTATTCATGAAATAGTGGGCATAATGTTTTTTATCTAATGTAGCAATCATGACGTTGCAGTAATGTCTCGAATTAACTCACTAACTATTAAAATGACTGCTGTTAATTAATTGTCATGACAATCAAAACATTCACAAAAGTTTTAACTATAAACATTAAATAAGATAATTCTTGGGATTCGGAGCAAAGACCAAACTTGTTTTCAGAAATATTATAAATAGCTATTTCTCAGGTTTACCATGCTATCAATAGATAGATAGCAAACGCGTAATCAAGTTCATAAATGACTCAAATACCTACCATGAGTCTTTCCTGCTATTCTTTTTAAGAAAATCGTGGCCTCTCACTAGAAATTTCTCCTGTATTGTATCGTGGTTATATTAACAAACATTTAAACTCATAAACACAAAACCCCCGAAACCTACCCATAGGCCATACGAATATTTTTTTCCGTGCAGTAATCGAACCCGCAACACGCAGCGTTAGTTATGTCGCCATTTAGTATGACATTTGGCATAGATTCCCTTGTTCTAAAACTAAACTAAAACATTAAAAAATAAATTACTAAAATATTAAAAGGAAAAAGACTGACATTGACAGATAAGAACTAAGTTAGAAATGTCAGTTTCGTCTTTTCTTTGGACTTCGCCATGTTTTTGGTCGATGCCTTTGTAATGTCAACTACTTACGTCAGTATAAAAAGCTACAATAGCCCAATGGGTAAGGCGTTGGACTGGCGATCGAGAGGTCGTGAGTTCAATACCTCTTGCACTATTGACGTGAATCCACTCCAGACACAAGCATTTTAGCTTAGTTGGATGGATTTAAAAACTACCTACTGGTAATGTGATTGTGCAAGATGTGCAACTCACATTTCTAGTAAGCTTTTTTTTAAAAAACTTTAAGTTATAATTTACACCTCTTGTAGATGTCCGTACTTTCCTAATTGGGTAAGTGAGTACATATTATTAAATGTAATAAGTAGGTATGTTTTTTCTTGATTTGAAAACTTACCGATAAACCCTTATCATAGCATAGGTACTTATTTGTTATTATGTGGAAAATGTTGTGGTTATTGCATTGATTTTGTTTAATATGTATACCCCACGGATACGTGTTATATTTAATGTAATAACGTTTGTTTTCCCAAATAAAATAAAATAAATAAAAATAAGTGAGAAAAAGATAAAACCAGCCTAAATTAAGTTTACTTTCACAAGAAGAAAATTGGCTGAACTCACCAAGTACATTTTGTTGAAGGTCTGCTGCATGAACTCTGCAGTGGAGTAGAAGCTCGCGTACACTGTGACATTGGTGATCAGAGGTCGCTTCTTTAGGGACTGCTGGAACATGCGCCTCAAGGTACTCAGCATTCTTACCTCGGAGGTGATGCGAAGTATGACCTGGTGAACACGGAAAATTGTATACACGGAAATTATTATATTGTTAGATGGCAACACCAGACACTCCCCACCAGCGCAGCCACGCCTATAAAACGAAGAACCCTGCGTAGACTCGTTCATTTTGTCCGCTGTCGTAGAACTATCTACATCGCTCCTCTGCCCATTTTTGATTTATTTTGCTATTTTATTTTTTGTTAAATGTGATTATTGCAGTTTGCTATTAAAATTATTTTTTAATGTTGTAAATGTTTTATTTATAAGATCAGAAGTGGGATATGAAGGCCTAAATCCGCTAGAATACCATCTCTGATTCTATAAATTTGAATTAAACGATTTTTAAACGTGTTCTAAATAATTAATTAATTTTTAAATGCTAAGTTGGGCAGAGACGCAATGCCTTCCGATAGTAAGAGGAAAGGAAGACGTCATGTACGTACTCCCTCGCCTCCTAGTGGTCTAGACCAGATTTTAAAGAGGCTTCAAGATCTGGAGGAACGAGCACGTGGGAACGAGTTGCAACCTGTTCGTCGCCCTCGTGCCATGTCGAGCACGCCGCCGCCAGACGTGGAGCCCGCCACAACACCTGCCTGCACAGCCCCAGCGTCTGTCACCCCGACGCAAGAGTTTGCAACCACACCGTTGCCGACAGAGAGCGACGTCAAAAGCGTAGCCGAACGATTTCTCGACGCCATGATGTCTTTCCCGGTGAGATCAAACCAATATTTTGTCTCGGACTTTGATCCAGGTGTTCATGATGTCGACACGTGGTGCGATGAAGTTGACAAAGCCCGATCGCTTAATCGTTGGGAAGATGGTGAATGCCTTGCTCGCATAGGTCGTTGTCTTAAGGGGGAAGCCCGTACCTGGCTTAGTGAGTGGACTAGCACCACGCGTACATGGTCTAATTTTAAATTAGAATTAAAATCATTATGCCCACGGTCTGTCGATATCGCGAACATCCTGTATAATGTCATGTGTACCGAATCTGACAAGTATGCTACCTATGCTGAATATGCGCGTAAATCCTTATTGAAATTACGTATAGTTAAAGGATTAAGCAGCGAGTTATATAACAGCAATTATTATACGCGGTATTACCGACCCGCAGGTTCGTGCGTCCGCAAGGAACGCTAAATTAACTCCCGAAAGCATAGTAGATTACTTGTCGAGCTTTGTAAAATGTAGTGTGCCTAATCCTAATAGGAAACCCAGTGCTCATAGTGCTTCAAATTCCAATCGTAATGATAATAGCCAGTTTAAACGTAAATCTTATGATATTTCTAAGGTACGTTGTTATCAGTGTAGCGAAGTAGGTCATAAACGCGAAACCTGTCCTAAACGACCTAAATCAGATTCACCAAGCAATAATTCTGAAAATAATGCGAATAGCTCTTCAACAAAAAGTCGTCCAGATAAGTGCGGTTTTTGCAAAAAAGTAGGTCATACGGAAAGTCGCTGTTTTGCTAAGGAACGTGTTCGAAATAATAGTTCGGTAAATTTTTGTCGAGAAAATGAGGGTGAAAGTAAAAACTCTGACATTACTACGGCAGTTATTTCAAATATACCCGTCGACGTACTCATTGACAGCGGTTCAGCGGTTTCTTTAATAATATCCGACTTAATTAAATACTTTTCGTGTCGAGTAAAACCAGCCTACCAATTATTGCGAGGGTTAGGTGGCATGGAGGTAGTAGCAAAATCAATGATTACGTTACCGATACAATTAAATAATATTACGTTAGAAGTTGATTTTTATGTTGTCGATAAAAGCCATTTAAATGTGCCCGTAATTATTGGTACTGACGTTTTAAATAGAAAAGGTGTTGCGTACGTTCGTACCGGTAATTCGCAATATATCGTTCATAGTGATTTTGTGAATAATATTACGCAGGTAGACCCATCATCGTACTTCGAAAATATATCAACGCATGTTACTGGGCAAGATAGGGAACAGTTGTTAAAAGTGTTAAACAAATATTCTGATTACTTTTTATCTGGTACCGCCACCACCACGGTTAAGGATAGTGAAATACAGATTAAGTTGACTAGTGATACTCCGATTTATTATCGACCATACAAACTGTCTTTTGACGAGAAATTACGCGTTCGTGCGATAGTTAAAAACTTATTAGAGAAAGGCATAATCCGTGAATCGGAATCGGAATACGCTAGCCCGATCCTGCTCGTGAAAAAGAAAGACGGTTCAGATAGGATGGTAGTGGATTATAGAGCCCTAAATCTAATTACAGTTAAAGTTAGACACCCACTTCCGTTGATCAATGATCATGTAGACATGCTTGGTAAAACTAAATGGTTTAGTGCACTTGATATGGTCTCCGGTTTTCACCAATTAAGAGTCAGTGAGGATTCCATCCACAAAACTGCTTTTATTACTCCAGAAGGGCATTACGAATACTGTAAAATGCCTTATGGTCTTGCCAATGCTCCCGTTATTTATCAGAAAACCATCAGTAAAACTTTAAAATCTTTTATTGAATCGGGTAAGGTACTTGTATACGTCGATGACGTTTTATTACTATCCGATACTATCAGTGAGAACCTTATTTTGTTAGACGCAGTCCTAGAAACTTTAACAGAAGCCGGGTTTTCTATAAACTTAAAGAAGTGTAGTTTCCTAACTAGTGAGATAGAGTACTTAGGTAGAATCATCAGTCAGGGTCAGGTTAGACCGAGCAAACATAAGATAGAAGCCTTGGTTAGGTCGCCGAGACCGAATACCGTTAAGCAGGTTCGCCAATTCCTGGGCCTGGCTGGTTATTTTCGGCGTTATGTTCCTAGTTACGCAATTAAGACTGCCTGCATGGCTGCTTTAACTCGAAAGGGTGTTGTATTTAATTGGAGTGATGAACATGAAAAAGCTAGGCAGGAAGTTATTTCGTATTTAACTAGCGAGCCTTTACTAACGATTTTTGATCCCGATCTACCTACGCAGTTACATACCGACGCGAGTGCGATAGGTTACGGCGGTATTCTGATGCAAATACACAAAGACGGTCGTAAGCGCGTCGTCGCGTATTTTAGTAAGTTGACGGTAGGTGCAGAATCGAGGTACCATAGTTATGAACTCGAGACCCTAGCCGTTGTAAAATCATTGCAGCATTTCCGCCAATACCTAGTTGGCAAAGCCTTTACAATAATAACCGACTGTAACGCGTTAAAAATGACCCAGCGCAAGAAAGATCTTCAGCCGAGAGTGGCACGATGGTGGATCTATATGCAGGATTTTGACTTTACATTAGAATACCGTAAGGGTTGTTTAATGTCTCATGTAGATTATTTGAGTCGAAATCCGGTTAATGTCATAAATGCTGTTCAGAAACCTCTTAATTGGGCGCAGATAGCTCAGGCGGGTGACGAAGAAACTTTGTCACTATTAGAAAAGTTAAATAACGGTGAGTTAGATTCAAGTCGCTATGTAAAACGTAACGATCTTTTGTATTATAAGTACTGTGTTGAGGGCGAGCAAGAGCGTTACTTATGTTATGTCCCTAAAGCGTTTCGTTTAAGCTTGTTACGTGTATTCCACGACGAACATGAACACTTGGGAATGGACAAAACTATTGATTTGATTCTCAAACACTTTTGGTTCCCGGGTCTAAGACGATTTGTTTCAAAGTACATAACACACTGCATCGTATGTATATCGCATAAACAAGTACCCCGAGCCCCTTTACAACCAATATCCTCTTGGCAAAAGAACCCAATACCGTTTGATACAATACATGCTGATGTACTCGGTCCGCTTAGAGAATGTAATGGGTTTAAGTACGTACTCATAATAGTTGATGCGTATACTAAATATTGTTTGTTGTATAGCCTGTACAGACAGGATTGTGATGAGTTAAAGCGGGTAATAACTCAAACTATATCGTTGTTTGGTACTTTTAAGCGATTGGTGTGCGATCGCAGTCGAATGTTTGATAACCACAATTTTGTACACTGGCTAACAGAGTTTGGTATTGAAGTACACTTCATTACGCCTGAGATGCATCAGGAGAATGGTCAGGTTGAACGTTATTGCCGAACTGTGCTGAATATGGTCAGGATCGAAGTTAATAATAACGAAAATAAATGGCCAAACGTTTTGTGGAAATTACAGCTCATATTAAATATTACCAAACATAAGACGACACAATATTCCGCGCTAAATCTATTAGTTGGCACAGAGTCCACTACGCCAGTAATTAACTCATTAATTAGGGATGTCACGTTGGAGGGTTCAAATCCTAACCGCGAATCGATCCGTGAGTTACGTAGGCAACGCGCAGATGAATTAATAAATAAAAACAAATCTAAACAAGACGCGCATGTCAATAAAAACAGAAACCCTCCTAAGAAATTTAAAATTAATGATAAAGTTTTTGTGATTAAGAGATCACAAAGTACTGGCAAGTTGGATTGTGGCATGCGAGGCCCATATAGGGTTGTGAGTGTTCTACCTAACGATAGGTACGAACTAAAATTGATAGCTGGTTCGTATGGCAAAACCAGTCAAGCAGCTGCAGGGTACATGGTGTTGTGGCGTGGCGAATGGACGCCTGACATATGCGCCGGTTTCTTTGAGAGTTAGTTGAGAACTTTCATTGGTATTGTTTGTTGTATGCACCCTGCTTTTGCTTACATTTGTAGACTGTATGTACCAAACAATCACTGTTTGCAATATTGTTTTGTTGTTGGGTGCCGGAGACTCATGTAAATCCTTAGTGCACATGGTTTTGAGTAGGCACATACTGTGGACTGTACTATTGAGAGTGCAGTCCATGGTGGAGGTATCGAGGTTGATGTCGGTGGGGCCCATGCTGACTATAGACCGAGTGTAAATCCTGAAGTAGGTCTCATGGTTGACCTGCTGTAACCAATGTAAATCCTGATGCGCGCATGGTATTTGGTGTAGGAATATGACCTGAGTAAATCCTACTTGTGATATGAAGTCGTTATGTACGACTGTTTGGTTGTTTTGCAAAGTGTTTGTGTTGTTCGGTACATAAAGTTAACATTGCTATTTGAATATTACAACTCTTGTGCTATCTTGTGTAATAACTTTGTATGTGATCTTAATGTTTGTGCACTGCTGTGGTTACAGGTTGCGATGAAGATCTTCCATCCGATGGTGAGGACGATGGTGCTGGTCCATCATCGAGAGCTGACGAAGGCTGCGAGGACGCTGCCATGTCAGGAGAGGCCGTGTTAGATGGCAACACCAGACACTCCCCACCAGCGCAGCCACGCCTATAAAACGAAGAACCCTGCGTAGACTCGTTCATTTTGTCCGCTGTCGTAGAACTATCTACATCGCTCCTCTGCCCATTTTTGATTTATTTTGCTATTTTATTTTTTGTTAAATGTGATTATTGCAGTTTGCTATTAAAATTATTTTTTAATGTTGTAAATGTTTTATTTATAAGAATATATTAAATTCTCATGTCACATTCTTTGTTACGAAACTTTGTGTGTATATTCAGTAGCTCTAAGAATAGGGCGTAAAGTATTTTTTTGGAAAAAAATGTTGAACGTAGTTTGCGGGGGCAGTCGGTGGCCAATAATGAACAAGACAAAACCACCAAAGCCACAGACTTCCGAAACTGAAGTTATTTTTCACCTGTTTTTCATTTTAAGAAGTCGGTTGTTTTTTTTGTAAAAAAGTTTTTTTGGTGTATATTCATAGGTTGGAGAATATGACGTTAACTAATAAAAACTAAATAAACTAAAACAAATATTCTAAGGCGGAACGAAGTTTGCTGGGCGGCTATTTTTATTATAATTTTATTACACAGCTTTTAGTCTTGCAATTATTTAGTACCTACTAGAAGACGTCCCGCGGTTTCACCCGCGTAGGTCCCGTTCCCGTGGGAATCCAGAGACAAAAAGTAGCCTATGTCAGCTAACTCCATACCAAATTTTATTAAAATCCATTCAGTAGTTTTTACATGAAAGAGTAACAAACATCCATCCATCCATCCATCCATCCATCCATACTCACAAACTTTCGCGTTTATAATATTACTAGGATTCTTTATTTGATGCTAAGCGTCATGTAACATTCAAGCATTCTACAAACCTAAATGTAATCGACTAAACGTAGTTATCATTGTTGACCTCTGAATCATTACCATTTCAAACTGAACTAATTAGCATAGTGTACATTGTGTGAGTGACACTGTGTCCGGGGTTCAGTGTACAACATTGAAACCCGGGATCTTTAATTAAATGCAAGACGCATCACTCGATATGATTGGTTATTGATAATAATTCGTTGCATAAATTGCGGCAATTGACATCTGCTGGACAATCATTTTTCTCAGAAACTAGGGTGATACTACAAATACCAATAAGTTAAAATAGTTAATGTGGTGTTTACCTTCAAGAATTTTTTTCACTACCTACTTAAAGTGTAATGAACAGCTTGCACTAAAAAGAATAATCTTGCAAGCTGTTTGTGTAAACAATTGTTGGTAGATCAAAAAATAAATAATTTATATATTCCAAGGCACCCTGCGAAGTTTTAAATATTCTTAAGTTATCTTTTACAAATTGTAGCTTTAATGTAGCTCTAAATTATAATCACTTAAAACGTAGAATCAATGTGTTTGTACAAGACTACCCTTTACCTAATTAACTCTTCTGTTTCGACGCAAAAATTAGAGCTAAGTACATATTAATTTAATCGATTAAGTTTAATAAGAAATAGTTTTTAATAATACTTGTTTGTTTACAAAAAAAATATATTAAATATTGTAAATCATTACGACAGGAGCCAAAATGGAAAGTTTGAAATTTTGATAAGTTGCTCATATTTTTATTTAGTTCAAAAATGTTCGGAATAATCTAGTTGATGGAGTTTCTTTTTCTAAATAACACAGCCAAAAACCCTATTAATCAAACATATAGTACCTACTTACGTTTGTTTTAACGAATTTGGCCGCATAGTAATATTTTTTTTTTATTTAAATATTTTTCTAATCTAGATACGAACCTCTTGGTGGGCGAGAGTACCTACGATTCAATCTTTTTCGATGTTTCTTATAACAATAACTGTAGAAGAAGACTATGAAACGTTCAAGTGCTAAATTGGCGAGATAAGATTTAATGTCAACAAAACAGAATGATAAAAATGTATCTCAAAATATCTTTAAGTAAAAACATTAAAGATTTGATACTCATATCTATTCAGATCAGGAAGAAATTGGTATAAACGCGTCTCTCTCTAAGAATAGGAATCAGGCTACCATGGGACTGGCCTATCTAACTATATGTGAAATCAACAGGCCAGCAGACAAAATTTTAGTTTTCATCTAGATCACTAGAAAATTGATTAAGTACCTACGTGAAAAAAATATGTGTCGAAAACACATATTTTTTTCACGTAGGTACTTAATCAAAAAAAAAAAATAATTATAATGATTTATTTCTCACCACAATATAGGTGCATTAGTCAGGTATCAATACAAAATACATATCAGAAATAATTATACTGTGGGAGCCTGGTGCTAGACCGTGAGGTCTGTGTTTCAGGACACCAGGTCTCCACCCCTTGGATAATGCTTACAATCCAATATTATGCAAAAAGCAATCATTAATGCAATTAAAAATAATGGCGATACATCGAGTCAAAATATCGCATGACGTCATTATCCCGCACAGTTTATAATGCCACAAGCCCCTTCTACTTAATTGTTATGCACGTTTTTCATCAATTAAAAAAAACAAATAAATATTGTGTATTTTTTGTCACAATCCAAGTGATGGATAGTTTTGATAATCGTACACCGTCCACACGCCTTTTTACAGGCTTCAGCAATCTTGTTGACATAGAGCACACATAAAAGGACATAGATACTTTGGCCTGTGAAATTGTTCTGTTTAGCAAGTGGACCTATACTCATGGCTGTTGATAAAGAGTCTTCTTGTGCTGCGTGCCCACTCGGTTAGGTCGTAGTAGGATGCCCATCTAACCTACTAAGTAGTTTACTATTTTCTAATTGACACTTATGTTTTGGTAATCAAACGCATGAACACCTACAGCCTCGTAAGACATCTCCTCATAATGCTGCTATAAGCTTTTAACAGAAATTACTATTTTGTTAAAATTATTTGAACTCTAATTTCAGTCCCAGTTTCTGTTCAAAACATGACTAATTTCTCAACATTTGTGACAAGGTTTTGACATAGATATCGCTAACACGAGATTACAACTAGAATAAAACTTTTTTAAACACGGGAATTAGCCCATAGATTCAACAAAATATTATTTTTTTAAACCGTATGTTACCTAAACAGTGTGCTATACCTATAGCTCGTGCATTTTCAAGATATCGAAATCTACATACTCAAAGCTATCGACCGAAAAGAAACATTATTTACGTAGAAAATTAAACTTTGTTCTTATCGATAGACTTGGTGAAGTAATAGCGAGTTTGAATCAGGAATATAAATGCACTGTATAGGTACTTAATGGGCAGAATCTCGATCAATCTTTCGATTTTATTGTACAAAGGAAGAAACAAAGCGAACTGAAAGAAGGACACTATAAATGACGTGTATTAAGGAACAATTTAAATCAAGTCACAGGATTGCGAAGGTCAGATAAGTAGTCACTCCATTTAAAATACAGGTACAGACGCCAGCAGCACCTAAAACTAAACTGTCAAACTGTCAAATTTTCCTAATTATTGCACATGAACCTCAGTCTATTTGTAATAAAGTTGAAAAACTATCTCAGAAATTTGACAGATTGGGGTAGCTTGATGTGCTGGCATCTGTACATATTCAGCTGGGTCCGGTAAGACTGGAAGCTGACTCCATCCAACATAGTAAGGGAAAGGCTGGTGAGCATAACATAGGTGGAAAAGGCGAGAGCAATTCAATAAGAGATTTTTAACAATATGACTAATTCGCTATGCTATAAACCATTACCATCTTGAAACTTATTAGCATAACTACAATACTGTCACTTTAAATGAATGAAACATTTTTTCAATAACAGCTAAGCCGACGTTTAGGTACTTTACCATGCAAATACCTATGGAAGATTATAAACTTCATATAATTATTATCACTTACAGTCAACTTGATTTTGCGATCCTGACCTTGCTCTACTACTGCTTAGATAATAAACACTTATTGTTTTCCACTATCAGTAAATCCGCAGTATTTTCAATACAGAGAGACTGTTTACGTCGCGGTATCGTGCGCAGGCGACTTGTATCAGCTGTTATCCAAACCGAACTGTCCCCTTCACACATCGCAGTCAACTGACAATTGACTTCAATGGAATAATTTAAACGAGAAGCGTCGTGTTCATTGAGCATTCACTCCTTGTTTAACAATACAAACCTGACCCTATAATATTGAGTCTATACTGACCGCCAGCCTAGTGGGTATCTCACAAGTACAAATGGTTTCCATGGGCAAAACAATTACCTAACTTTTCGTCCACAATATTTAAGGAAATATTCCCGATTGAGCACATTTTTAGGCCACCTATGCAATTACTGGCCTGTAGGGCTAGTAGTTACTGCTGACTGCTATGCTGGAGGTCGACGATTCGATTCCCACCCAATTCAAATGTTGGTGAGATAAGCACGATCGTTTGCTCTGTGTCTGGGTGTAATTTATCCATTATACGTATGTATTTAGAGCTGTGTGTTTATCAGTTGCCTATAGTACTCATAGCACAAGCTCTGCTTAGTATGGGTCTAGGTGGTTTTATTTGAAAGGTACTAAATGCATAGGTGCACTAAGGTCTAAGTAATTCGCAGTGCTCATAAAAATACACAAACATGTCTTATTACAATTTCACATAACAACTATTATTTATATGAAACATACATACCTACCAACATTTAGTTCAGGTCATGCTTACAGAATTCCGCAAGTTTCCTTTCGATATCTTCTTCTCACCTCGTGTGAGAATCCCCTTACCGCTACCCATCCTTTACCACCAGCTATATCAATAACACTTCCATTTCACCGGTTTATTATTTATTTATTTAATACTTTAAGCACAAAAATGTACAAAGGCGGACTTAATGCCATAGGCATTTCACCGGTTTATTTACCTACGTCCATTCAACGGTGAATGAGGTGTTACCACAAGTAAAAAGTTAAATCATTGTACTGAGAACTTTCGTATCTAAACTTTTCTATGGTTACGGAACCAGACCTGCAACCGGCTTAGAAGCTTTCTGGAGAATGACGGGAACAGTCAGCTGTCGAGAACATTTGCGCGCGCAACAGAATCTGGCTTACTGCGCAGGTAGAGGTACATCTGTATAGTAGAAAATGCTGAGGTCACACCTAAAGGCTTTGGCTATCGTTCCTGTTTTCTCGACACTTGGAATATGAATATTTCATGCATTTAATTTGCTTTGATTAAGCGTTGTGATCAATGCTCGTGCCCTCTCCGTATGAGAAGTGGCCCTTGCCCTGCTGTGGGACTGTAAGAGTTTGGTATAACACCTTATTGTAATGACACCTACATCTTATATATATAAAAGAAAGTCGTGTTAGTTACTTCACTTATAACTCAAGAACGGCTGAACCGATTTAGCTGAAAATTGGCAGGGAGGTAGTTTAGAGCCAGGAGAAGGACATAGGATACTTTTTATCCCGTTCGACATCATAAAAATATATATAAAGAATATAGGTTGTCTCAAACATTTTTCAAACGCAGCGCCATCTTGGATGACATGACAGGAGTCAAACTTCCCAGTTCATTATCAGGTGACAATTTGAAATTGACAAGTCTTAAGCTAAACCCAAGAAGGTAAGGTTGTCAATTTATAATACGCACCTACGTTCTGAAATTTATTTTGTTACTAAACTTAGAGGTTTTATGTAGCATAAAAAAGTCTTATATTTCAGAAATCAATTTACGTAACTAGCAATGATGACAGAGACGAACTTTAATAATTCTTTGCAAATAGAACTTATTTTACTGTTAGGACTTTAATTAAAGTAGACCGGGAAAACTATAGGCATAAATTATTGTATGTAACATAGAGGCAATAGTTCAGATTAAAATTATGAATTTAGTATTTTTTAGTAAGGTAGTTAGGTTAGATAGTTGGGTTAGCTATAGGATAGGTATGGTCAGTTAGGTTAGGGTATATATACATGTTGTAATTTAAAAGTAGTAGTAGTTATTATTGGTTTGGATTTATTTGTTGTCGTCTTATTCAACGTATGTATATCTAATATAAAAAAAAAATAAGAGCAATGAATTGACTCTAAGGCACAACGAAGTTTGCCGGGGCAGCTAGTTTACGAATAAATTTGATTTGATTTGATTTGTATTATAATTAGGTAAGAAGAAGGATTCTCCAGTTAAACATAGTGTAAAACTTTTCGTAGGAAACCATAATCTGGCTAAATATCGTGGAAGGCGCATAAATTTCCATTATCCTCGTGCCAAGAGTAAGAAGAGAACACTGCCCAGTGGTTTTCAGTCAAACATACCCCTGCACTTTCTGCATTCGTCTTTCATGAGGAATTCCCACCCCGGAACAAAAACAAAGGATACCATATATTGCCTAATATTTTTTCTACTACGCAGATATAAATTTAATACCAGTATTTTTCATTGAGCGCCTTATCCCCATGATAAGGCATTATCCCCATAATAAGGCGCTCCATGCAAAATACTGGTTTAAACCCTTGTTTTAAATTACATAGTTAGGGCTACCAGGGTCTTAGAGAATTTGCTAAGAACCACATGTCCACATACAATCAAATTCAACTGAGAATAGTAATGTGAATGACCTCGATCGGTTAACTAAAACTTGAAATAAACGGATCTGATTGCAAAGAAAATATACTGTTAGCTGTTTATGTTTAACTACATACTATGCGTTTCAAATGAGAATAGGAATGACTTTGCGCCATGTTGTGACGTCATAGCTGTCAATTGACTGGTCTGTTGGTCTAGTAGTTAGTGACCCTGACTGCTATGCCGGAGGTCGTGGGTTTGATTCCCACCCGGGACAAATGTTTGTGTGATGAGCACGATCATTTGTTCTGTGTCTGGGTGTAATTTATCTGTAATTTATGTATGTATTTACAAATATATAAGTATGTTTATCAGCTGTTTAGTACCCATAACACAAGCTCTTAGCTTAGCTTGGGACTAGATGGCGTTGTGTGAAAAGTTGTGCAATATTTATTTTTATTTTATTATTTATTCATTCGAATAAATTGGGTAAGATCTGCAATACAAGGTTTTTTTTTAAATATGATTTATTTACGAATTACGAACGAATAATTTTCTAAATTGTACTCTCTAGTATTTGATTACATTGGAGATAATCTTTCGAGCCTCGTTAACACATTTTCGAGCAGTCAGGGAGATGAAAACAAAAACAAATATCAACAACAACAACAAACAACCGTGTAACAATCAGATTTAATAAATATATTGTTAGCACTCCACAAGACTAATTAATTTAAGACGTTTTTTTCATTTTGAATAACTTCGACTCGGTAAAACAAAAAAAAGAAAATAAATGATACCGATAAAGGTTTAGTTGCAGGCCGTACTTTTCAAGCGACATTTGACAGATACCGGTCATTGACGTTCTTATTCTTATTTGAAACGCATAATACCCGCGAGTTCGTCTGTGTGGAATATCATGTGTTTTGAACAGATCCCTAATTATTCTTCATTTTTTATTTTATTTTGTTCCAGTCTAGGAAGTTCTTCTGTTTCGCGTGGGTGTGTTTTCAGACATATTAAATGTAGGCCATATAAATATTTATGTTCCGTGCGGGAATCGAACGCGCCAATCAATCGCATCGTCAGCGGTGCCGTCAAAAGAAAGCCGATCCTAACATCAGCTATCTGATAGTGTAAGTCCTGTTAAAATCAATCCAATCCTTTTGGAGATTAATCCTAACAACCACAGCGACTGATATGAAAAGAAATACTTAGGAAAAATATTTTTAGTGAAACTACCGTTAAAATATAGTTTTATTTAAAAAAAACAGTTCTTTTGACATTATAAACAGTTACATATATTTAAATTGTATTTTTGTTAACTGTAGCAATTCGAGCAAACAATTACCTCAAAACGAGTAAACAAGATGATGTTTTGCTTAAAGTCACAATGAAGAGCCTATTCTTAATAAAATCGCAATTTACAGTCGTGTGTCGTAAACAGAAAAACTCGCCAAAGCTCCTGCAGTGTGGCATCGGCACTAGTACGGTCCAGGCTGCCATCTGCAAAATCATTAAACTAGGACAAGAACTTTGACATGTGAAATAGGAAGGTACAGTACATACAACAGAAGTAAGAATGGGGATAGTTCGGAGTTTGAGTGATGAGTAAATAGTTTCTGAACGATGCTTTTGTACTTTTCACTAACACTCGGATATTGAAATGTAATATAATGATATTTATTTTGAATAGTATATGATTCTGTCAATTGATTTAAAAACTAAATGCCGCTTTATATAAATTGACTGATCTCTAAAGAAATTCCGAAAAATCATCAGGTTATAGTCTCTTTTCCAGACAAGATTTTATACTAGTAGGTACCTATAATGCGAGTCTTACGATATGATGGTTGTTTGAACTCGTCTCCTAACTGTTGCAAATCATAACTTTCTGTGCAGTGAACTGCTTAGTACCGAAGTTTCAAAAGGTGTTATGATCCTGACGTTCCTGACAGGTAACAGGAAAGTATAAAAAAACTCTCTCCACCTTTGTCGGAAGTCAAGGAAGTTAAATATTGTTTTTGCACTTATGAACGCCAAACTTACAAGTTAAACATAATATTTTAAATAACTAGATTATTTAAAATATTTTGTTTAACTTGTAAGTTTTTACGTATTAAAAGGCCAAAAGGTAGTTTCGTATCGAGAAGAATGGGTAAGAAAATCTATACTTAGTAACCAGAAAAAAACATCGAGCAAAAATAGAAAATCACAATTAGACTTACTTACTGAGAATCGAATTCACCATCTTATGAATTATAGGTACCGTAATTTACATAACTTATTTAAAATCTAGTTCCAATGACAACTTACCGAAATCTATTTTAGACACGTTTTTTTCTTTTTCCGTGTACTAATGAATGAAAGCCATTAAGCCATATTTTGTGAAGTGTTATCATTATTTTTGATAAGCCGCATCTATATTACTAAACCAACAACTATACATAGATTGATACAGATAAATTATAGAGTGGTAGTGACGTATTATTAACTCGTTAATATGAATAGGCATCTACAAATAATTTTGTCCTAAATTATAATCTTTCCTGTAGCCGTCTTTGTTTAGAACAAAGGACAGGAAAACATTTTTAGAATCAAATGAGAAAATCTTTTGTCAGCTTATGTTAATACTACAATTTTGCTCAACTAAGTCCGGGTGCATTTCTTAGTTTAACATCTCATCACCCCCTCTTAGAGTAACTTTTTTACATCCAACTCTTAGTGTTATTTATTTATTTATATGGCCATACCAACGACTTATTTACAAAACAATGACTACAATACATTTACGAGGGCATCCTGTGTAAAACAGTCACTTACATAACACACAGTCACAGTTGGTAGGTCTTAATAATCAATTTGAAAAAGAGTTACAAGTTTTTGAGTTAAATTCTAACAAACAAACTAATAAAAAATATTATCTTTTCTCTATAAAATACAAGTTTAGATAATAATATTATGTCAACATAATTAATACAATTGAAAATAATAAGTTTAATTTGTTTACGGTCAACATTTTCAGAAATACTTTATTTTGTGAATATTTTATGAACAAGTCGAATTAAATGAAATCTAAAAAAAATGCTAAATTTATTGTTATGATACTTAATCTATAAGGAATTAGGATGTATATGATCACACTTTACGCACCATCTCTTCCTACCAATTTGTACGTCACGAGATGTGACTGAACATATTAGAACTATACCTATATCATTATTAGCTTGCATGCAATATACACCATGTTCAAACAAACAATATTTACTTTACATTTAATTTCTTATAGCATTCTAAAGATTCTTCTATTAAGGATAAAACTGCATGCAACGTGTGCAACGTTTTGCATTGACACAATTAATTATCCTTGTTTTATCTTATTGGGCATTAGCATATTGTTAGGAAATGAAAATAGAGGTACAGAGAGGTTCGTGATGATGCACATCAAGCTACCACCATGTTTCAAATTTCTTAGATATTTTTTCAACTTTATCGCAAACAGAGTAAGGTTCATGTTCAATTGGGAAAATTTGTCTGTACTATTGAGGAAACTAAAACATAACATCACTACTGTAATCCCCGAGGGTTCTTCTTCTCTTCGTGCGGTTGCCTGGTGTCAGAGTTTATGCCGCCAACGGCCCACGGCCTTCTGACTTGGCTTGACAATTCATCATTCATTCAATTCATTTCTTTTGCTTACTGTTGAGAAATATCTCTTAGGCATGTTCCTCACGGTGTTTTGCTTCACCGTTTTTAAAGTGAGGGTTAGTTAGAGCTGTACCTGTAGGGCTGTAGTACCTACATCCAATGCTATTGCAGTTTTATTCATTGTTTTCTTTTAAGGATTTTTTTCTGATTTAATGTTTTTATACCCCTTCGCCCGCGACTTCGTCAGCGTACATTTCGTAGTTTAATATCCCCTCTATCCCAATGATATTATGTAAAACGGTGTAGATAGGTTATACACGCTCAGCAAGTTACACGTTAAAATGTGGCTAACTAGCCACACTTTACCTCAGTGTGGCGTCGCGCCCCAACGGACGCGTGCGTTTGTTAGTGTGCCGTTTTTGAAGATCGAATGTTGTTTAGGTAACCTATCTAAGTACACCTTTTTACTTATAATATCATTGCTCTAACCCCTCTTAGTTTTGAAAATGCCTATGGCACTTTAAAATAATGTGGTTTTCTATTAGTAAAGTAATTTTCGAAATCGGTTCTTTGGATCCAGACATTATCCCTATAACGTCACAAACCCACAAACTTAACCTCTTTAGATAAATCATCATCATTTCAGCCAAAAGACGTCCACTGCTGGATATAGGCCTTCCCCAAAGATTTCCTCTACCATCGGCTCTGGACTGCCCTCATCCATTGACTTCCTGCAATCCTCACCAGATCGTCAGCCCACTTTGTGGGAGACCTAGTTGCTTATAAAAGTTACCTATTAACTTTAGATCCTATTGAATTAACCCGAAATGAAAAGGGGAAAGGCATAATATGTAGAAATATATATATATATATATACTTATAATAAATCTGTAGAAGTAAAATTTCTGTACATTGAAAATATCAAAAAAATAAATAGCAGGGGGTGTTACTAGACTGACACCGAACCCAAAAATATGACTAAAAATGTCAAAACTATGTCTGTCTGTCTGTCTGTCTGTCTGTATGTTCAGGTATCACGCAAAAACTACGGGTTCGATTACGATGAAACTTGGTATACTTATTCTTTGATATCCTGGGCACCACACTGGGTACTTTTTATCCCGGAAAAGTATATACAATAAAAAACAAACTTAATTTTGCGGTTCGATCCCTAGACCCGACTACTGTACCAACCGCAAATAATAAGTTTGTCGTAGGTTACGTCACCCGCAGTGGAGTTCACCAAAGGGCGCTGCACACGGCTAAGATATTATAATATTTAATCTTAAGATATAATATCGCTCGCCATACAATTCAATGGACTATCACACACTACGAAGATAATTATGCACATTGAATATCTATTCAAAATTAATATTGGAGGATGATTGGTGATCGATACTGATGCCAAAAATGCAATTAGTGAATGTTTTGTCTTTCTGTCTGTATGTGCACGCATAGTTCAAAAACTATTATAGGGATTTTAACCAAACTTGGTACGGTTGTAGGTAATCACCTGGGCAGGTTGATCTTAGTATCAGTTGTTTTACACATGGTCAGTTGTACGGCGCTTTTTCCCGGGTCAGTAGTTCCAGAAATCTTTATGCATACATATCGGAAGGATCAACTTTGAAAGTAGTCTATCCGGAAGTATTAGGCTAAAATTATTACGTTTATATATCAACGCACAGCCCCAACCGCTGGTATTAGAGACATGAAACTTGAAGGGGTGTTCTTAGTGAAGAGTAAGTCTTCCATAGAAACGATTTTTGAAAATTCAACCCTTAAAGGGAAAACATAGGGGACGGAAGTTCGACATCCACGCGGGCGAAGCCGCGGGCAAAAGCTAGTGTAGAAATAAAAGAAGAGATCCTTCCGAATTAAATTTATCTAAGTATATAAATAATATGATATCAAATTTATGGACCACATTTTTTATTTATAGCATTTTTCTTCGACCGAACGAGTCGAACGAGAGATGAAGAATCCACGATCACGAGTAGTCAGTACAGTATAGATTTAAACAAAATTAAGGGTTGTTCTTCATTATCTTAGATAACTTTCTCTTATGGTATACATACAACTATGCGCTAAGTCTCATTAAAGAAAAAGAAAAAAAAATGACGTGTGGCACTCGGAGACTGCCGCGGTAAAGCTATTGCATAGCATTTTTTATCAACTCCTCTCCTCTCCCACTCCCCATTCCTCTCCTCCCCCTCTCCCCATTCCTCTCCTCCCCCTCCCTCCCATTCCCCCACACTTCCCACGCCCCTCCCATCACCCCTCCCTCCCCTTCCCTCACCCCTCCCCCTCCTTTATAGTGCAATACCATTTTTGTGCAAATTCTCAGTTCTTATCAAAGTTCGGTGTGCAACTGGACGCCAGTTGGTCACTGGCAATGAATAATATCCATGGACGTCTAAAATAGCAAAGGTAGCTAACACAAAAGAGCAGATAACCTTGAAACGGCTGAACCGATTTTGATGAATCATGTCTAAGAACCATCGCAAGAAACCCTACTTTCAAGTAATAAAACCGCATCTAAATCGGTTCACCCGTTTAAGCTCTACGGTGCCACAGACAGACAGACAGACAGACACACACACACACAGACACACACACACACAGACACACACACACACAGACACACACACACACATAGCGGTGTAACTTATAACACCCCTCTTTTTGCGTCGGGGGTTAAAAATTAGCCAGTAGCCCTGCAAAAGCATAAATTGCACCGCAGTAATTAATGAAAGTTATGTCGCAATGTTTTTGAAACTGTAGAGCTGTAGATGGTAGAACTTGTACAGTCGACCGCACATCGGTGGTAAGACATCGACCTCCTTGAGCTGGCCTTGCGTAGTAAGAAGTTTCAAAACATTAAGAGGTCCACTATTACTGGTTTCGTTACCACTAATGTGTGGTCTACTGTACCTACCGGCTCATGGAGTTAAAAATTTGAATCGTACGGCATGCGCCGGAGTGGGGGGCGCCGTGGTTGTTCGTGCCAGGTAACAGGAGGTACGGCGGCATAGTGGGCCAATGTGCAGATTCTGTGGACAAAAAAATGAAAATAAAGTTTTTGTGATTTCTATTTTAGTTTTGTAATTGTGTTTTTTTTTTAAATAAACTGCAATGATTTTGAATTCTGTTTTCCAGCATAGTGAGCCAACGCGCATTATTTTGTGTATAAAATAATAAAAATGAATTAATTAGTCAAATTATGTGATGTCAGTGATTTGGCATTTTTTTAAATCATGTCGCAATAATTTTGTGTACTGTTTATATACTTTTGACTTAAGTACATTGCTTTTTGCATTTTCTTTATTATCATTAAGTACGTAGGTAAGTATAATAATAGTAAAAACTCCTAACTAACCAGCGTCACTTGTAAGTAGGTATCCATAATAATATTATCCAGTTGTAGGATTTAGTATTAAGAATTTCTACTGTCAGGTGGTTGTGCAACCAGTAAACATTACTCAGCGTAGTGGCAGTAAAAACATATACTGAAAAAATCAAGCATTACTGCATTACCCACATTCAGGTTAACATTTGTGCTAAGTCACGAAACAAATAATGTTAATAATTTGAAACATTTGTCTGGAAAGTGGAGCACAGTGCGTTCTTGGAGCTTAGCGGTCGTCCTCCCTCCCACGTCACTGCATATCTCTTTCTGGCAACATCTCGCTATCTCTGTCTAGCGGCATATTCAGTCACCGCGGAACTCTGGCGTATTTCACAGGTGTGTGTGACCGAGTGCGTGAATGTTAGACGATCGTAAATGAAACCTGTTATAACAATAATAATGCTGAACTTGTGAGAGTATTATAAGTGAATATAGGAAAATATTTAAAATAACTGCAGCCGTGTTCGTAATTTAACATTGTTTTCTCCAATTTGTGTCCAAGTGGTGCGTTTCGAAATAGTGACAACAAGTTTTTTCTTGTGTTGTGAGTTCAGTCCTTGAGTCGGAGGCTTTAGCATCGTCTACGACGCTTGTCTCGCTGCTTATTCCTTTGGCGGGATACTCGTGGTCAAGGTACGCATTTAATTCTAACTTTAACATAAAAAAAAAATGCATTAAAAATGCAAGTTTTGACTAGTTCCACGTCACTAAACAAGTGTGGCTTTTTAAAAACATTTCTTTTCAGAATAATGTACCTACCTATGTTTTATTGCTTCTTTCAATTTACTTTGTCGACTTGACAATGCTTATTTATGTGAAAGGGAAAAGCTATAACATGTGAGGTTTGTGAAAAAAAACATCCTGCTAATGTGGCGATTTTTTTGTGTCCTTAAAATAAAATTTTCACCCACTTGTTACTTTGGTTGGGGTACCTATGTCGTCAGGTGCTCTATTTGTGGAGAGCACTCAAGTGTAATGCGTTATAATGGGGAACGTTATCTTTGTTTACTCTACTACCTGATCCGACACAATCCCACAAAACTTACCCTGACATGTCAACACCGTCATTCATATTGTAAATATAAAAGGTTGTCATTTAAGTACTATAATATGTTCACTAAAAATTTCTATAATCAGTTTTTACTTCGACCGGTTTTAGGTGATCCACTGACCACTAAGAAGTTTTTAGAAACAATCTTATTTTTAGACCTCATTGTAAAGTTACTGTCTATGTATTATAAACAAAGTTTTTTTGTGAAACTGGCGTCCATGACCGCACGACCGGCATTCCGTCAATGCATCTCTCTGCTCGTGACTCACCTCGATGGCACGTCACCGTGATGTCACTACCTCCAGGTACCTCTTTAAGCACTACATAAACCAAGTAGTTCACTACCTTTGTTAGTTTTACGAACAAAATAACCTTAAGATTTCGCTGATGTGTCTAGGCAAAAAATTTTACTGACGATCTTTGTTAGGGTACTGTTTTAATAAAGCTTGTTATGAATACAAACAAGTTTTTAATTATTGAAATATGTTAGGTATTTTAAGAAACAATTTGTAATGCAACACGAACAACATCTACAAGCTTACAATAACAATGACGTCATAACTTCTATGCACGAAGTTAACATATCATAAGTTACAAAACTACAGAAGATAATAATTATGCGAAACATCACGCAACTTTACACCTTTATCTGATATTACAAATTACACACGTGTAAAGTTAAACAAACAAATGAAAAAATAATGAGTAACTATGTTAACTATGTAGTTGCTATTGCTTCTCATAAAATAATATGTTTTTTTATTGTTATAGCAATCACTTCGTTTTCATTCAGAAACATTATCAAATCCCAGACGAGGTCACCAGCCTTTCATTAAAATTAAAATAAGTACCAATCTAATAACTTCACCGTTAGTTTATTTCACTATGACCTTCCATTTAACTTGAGTTTTAAAGCTTTAAAACCATAACTGCTGTTATATTGTTTCCAATCCAATCCTTGCCCAATTCCAGTAATAACTCAATCGACCGAAACGAACGGCGCATATTATTTATATTCTATGGCCTTTTGAAAGGCATGAAAGGCACAAAAAAAGTTGATTGCAGTTCAAATCGTATCTCGATGTGAAGAATGAACGTCACCAGTTGGATTCATTGATTTTTTCTCGACGTAATAGGTACATCCGACGCAAGATTATCCATTACGTAACTATAAACCAAAAATTGAATTTCTCTTAACTTATAAACCTGGTTTTTTGCCGAAATGTGCACAGAAACTTTATCTTACTAAATAATTTTATTGCATTTGGTAAACTTATAATAACAGATCATAATGATCGACCCTGTCACAGCAAAATAAGTGAACTCACTTATTTTGGAGAGACGAAGCATTATTAATTTAATATTTATGTGAAACATTGTTTAACCTACTATATATTCAAGTTAAGATATCAGTCAGTTTAAAAAATTTTGATGAAATATACTAGATGACTAGGATATGTAAGTAAAAACCGTTGTTTGTACAGAGAAAATTTTTATTACATTATTAATGACACAACTCACAAGTCATTATTTTAGAACACATGTTTGAATATTACTTTTTAAATATTGTATAACTAAAAAGTTTCCACACTTCCCCTCAAACAACATTCATCATCAGATAATACCCACACATCACTTCACACCAGACACAATCATATCGCGCACACTGTTCTCTCCCCAGTCAGCATCTACAAATCCCGTGATGTCCTGCACCGATGACTTGGGAAATATCAAACATAGATCCCTTGTACCCTTAAGGTATCTCAAGATATGTTTAGCAGCTTTCAAATGACGTTCCTCACAACATGAGTTATACTGTGCCAAAAAATTTACCGCAGCCGCAATATCCGGGCGCGTGTTACAGGCCAAATAGTTCAGCGACCCTATGAGTGCCTGATAACTACGAGAGTCTTGGCAGGATAAAAACTTACCTCCTTCCCCTTCCGCCAAGGCTCTATGGAAATTCATTTCCGTCGGAGTTTTCACTGGTTTGCAGTCAGACATACCATATTCATCCAAGATCTTCGAAATAAGCCTCTCTTGATTCAAATATATTCCAGTATCCGTCTTCGACAAAAGCATACCCAAAACTTGTCTCGCTTCCCCTAAATCCTTTATCTTGAAATGTTTACATAGATTGTTTAATAAAACTTCCTTCTGCTGCTTGTCTTTGTAAAATAATAAAAAATCGTCAACGTACAGAGCGATATAAAAATTATTATTTTTGTAAAGACAGCTATCAAAGTCACAGCGCTTGAAGTTCAAAGACAATAACACTTCATTTACTTTTTCATTCCAAGACCGTGAAGCTTGTTTGAGGCCGTATATCGCTTTGTCTAGTAAGCAAACTTTTTCCTTCGAGTTTTCATCTATGCAACCCTCCGGCTGTTGCATATAAACTCTTTCATGCAAATCACCGTTGAGAAACGCGGTGTTCACATCGAAATGACTGATGAATAAATCCTTTTCAACAGCCAACGATAGCAGCAATCTAACTGTCGATCTTCTCACGACCGGTGAATAAGTTTCGAAGTAGTCGACCCCGTAGGACTGAGTGAAACCCTTCGCCACAAGTCGAGCTTTATAGGTCTTATTACCATCTGCATCAAACTTGTACTTGAAGATCCACTTGTTTCCCACGACTTTAGCTTCGGGAGGCTTTTTGAAGAGCTTCCAGACCTTGTTCTCGTACATCGAATCCATCTCTTTTTTCGTGGCTTCCTTCCAGTTATCCTTATCTTTCCGACTTAAGGCTTCCTTAACTGTCAAAGGCTCGTGATCTTCTGTACAGCATGCAAGTCCATGAAGATTTCCTTTTCGGATTCTACTACGTTGAGGATAACGACATTCACCTTCGTTTGACTCCCCTCTGTTAATAGTCTCTTCAACTTCAACGTTTTCCACGACATTTTCTGCTTCGCTATCACCCGTTTCTCCCACCTCCATCTCCGCGTCTTAATATACTTCAGCTCCATCTGTGGAACTCGGCCCTTGAGAAGCTTCTGCACTACCAGGTGACAAACCTGATTGGCCTTCAACCTTTCCTAGTTCCCAGATTACTTCAGCACCTTTGTCACCGCTGCCTACGAGCTGACTAGGGTCCACTGAAACTACTGCTGTAGAGTCCTCCAAGAAAACTACATCCCTTGCTCTAACAATGACGCGAGGGTTACTGGGATCTATGAAACGATATCCCTTGGTTTGTTCACAGTAACCAACAAAGATATGTTCTACCGCTTTAGGGCTCCATTTCTTCCGAGTTTCCTTGGGCACGTGCACAAACGCTTTCGTTCCAAAAACTCTGAAATTATCGAATGACTGAGCCATCCCTGTCCACAACTCTTCAGGAATCTTACCATTATTGCCACTATGAGGCAGCCTGTTCTTGGTATAAACAGCCGTATTACATGCCTCTCCCCACAGTCTCGCACTCAGACCCTTTTCCGCCAACATAGCACGAGCCATCTCCACAATTGTGCGGTTTGCTCGCTCCACTACGCCATTCTGCTCCGGAGTGTAGGGAACAGTCAACTGATGCTTTATACCCTTTTGCTGTAGAAAGCCATCAAACTTCCTGTTCACAAATTCTGTTCCATTGTCTGTGCGTATGCACTTTACCTTCAACCCGGTTTCAACCTCTACACTAGCTAGAAAAACTTTAAAATAATCGAGCACCTGATCTTTTGATTTAAGGAAAAATACAAAAGATTTACGTGTAAAATCATCTAAAATAACTAGCATATACCGAGATCCACCGTACGTGGATTCAGACATTGGACCACAGATATCTGCATGAACCAGTTGCAGTCTCTCGACTGCCCTCGCAGCCTCACCAACTGGAAAGGGTAAACGATGTGCCTTCCCCTTAATACAGGCGACACAAGGCTCCATTACGCTCTTTCCAAAATCCATACCAGGAAGCTTACGTAAATCTCGCTCATTTACGTGTCCAAGCCGCCGGTGCCACAACATCAAAGGATTACCTGCCTTCACTGACGCCAACGCAGTCCCATCTACAACCGCTTGACAACCTTCAAGCTTGTAGATCCCTGAGACTTCACTTGCGGTAGCCAAAAGCTTTCCCTTGAAATGGCCTGGAACCAAATGGTGAATTAGCTTGCACCCATCTCTGTCAAAACTTACCTTCCATCCTTTATCTACTAATTTAGACACTGATAACAGATTAACACGCAAACCGGGTACATATATGACATCCCTCACAGCAAGCATTTGTCCTTTCAAACTCACCATGATATCACCCTTACCTTTGCATTCAATCTTATCATTATTCGCACATGTCACTTTACTCATACCAACATTCACAACCAAATCTTTAAACCAATGTTTCTGGAAAGACATATGTGAAGATGCTCCGCTGTCGATGTACCACTCCGTCGGATTGAAGGAGTCCCCGGCGTTGAATGAACACAGGCTCACGATTGCAACGTCACTCAGTTTGGAGATCGAACCCGCTTTCCTTCCTTCAGGACAGTCTGGCTTCTTATGTCCACTCTTTCCACATTTAAAGCATTTAATTTTGGTCATATCAATATTTTTGTTCCCATTCCGCTTCTTACTTTTACTCACAGCCAATGCCGAGTCCGCTGAAGACAATGTACTACAACAATGACGTGAATCCTCCTGTAGTAACTTCTGCCGTACGTTCTCTGAAGTCAACTTCATCCCAGAGTGTTCCAGCGCCATTCGCATAGGCCTGTACTCTTCAGGTAGTCCTCTCAGTAACACGACAGCTACAAGATCATCGTCAAATCCGGTGGCAATATCCTTCAACTTTTGAGAAAGAGACATAACTGCAGAAACATATTCGTGCATCGACGAGTGTCTCTCTAGCTTCTCATCTAACAATGCGTTCATGAGGGTGATCCTGCGATTCACGCCTTTGTCCTCAAACGCTTTCGCTAAGCTATCCCAAGCATCTTTAGCATTATTTGAATTTTGTACATACGCATAAAGTGTAGGTTCCACATGTAGACAAATCAAAGCTAGTGCATCTTGGTCCTTCTCGACGGCAATAGAGTCTTTGGAATCCGGGTACGTTGACGTATAAGTGAACAATTTTTCTCGTATGAGAATCATTTTTATTGCGAATTTCCACGTAGAATAGTCATCTAGGCCGCAGAGGTTCTTGATGGCAAATTTAGTGACTGGGCCCATAACCTTTTGATGAAATATACTAGATGACTAGGATATGTAAGTAAAAACCGTTGTTTGTACAGAGAAAATTTTTATTACATTATTAATGACACAACTCACAAGTCATTATTTTAGAACACATGTTTGAATATTATTTTTTAAATATTGTTTAACTAAAAAGTTTCCACAAAAAACCTCCATGCATTCTGTTGAAAGTAAATACTTAACTTTAATCTATGCACAGTTTCTGCAGTTAAGTAGAAAAACAATGGTGTTCATAAATGGTGAAGACTAAAGTATTGTCTTAGATGTCGGAAGTAACGGGTGATAATCAATCGCTGAGGCTTAACTTTACAATGCGACATTGTTCTTGAAGCTGACGAGAATTTTTTGGGGGAGACGAGAAATTAGTCAGGTAAGAATTGGTTATTACAACAAATCAATTAGTTTAAATATCTTTGAAATTTTGAACGTAGATGGTTTTAATTTTTGCTGAGTTCATGGGAATCAGATAGGTAAGAACCTAATCTAATAGTCACTCAAATGAATAATAGGTAACTAATCATTCATATATTTTCTATCAACCAACTTGCGAAGTGATGTGCTAATAATCTTAATTAGTCCTATTTCCAAATTGGAATACCACTTTTGAATTACATTCTTTACCATTGCTTTTCAATGGTAAATTGGTAAATCAATCATAAACAACTCACGTCACGATTTTTAATTGTTGAAAAACATGAACACATCTCAGGTTAGAATAGTCGTATGTTTACAAACTTTAGTTTCAGTTTGTAAACTTTGAACTAGTGGTCGTACACGCATTCCGAGCACTGCTGCACTGTGGCCATCAATGTGCCGCCAACAATAGTAATTTCACTTTAATTTGAATATTCAACATTTTATCAAAGAAATTCATCATTTGTAACAGAGTGCATCATTTGGGTCAAATTGTGAAATGATTCTGATTCGAAATGAATGTGATGATTTAGCAGATTTATAATTAATGTGTAATCAATACACATAATTACCAATATCATATTTAAAAATTTTCGTATTTATTCTTTCAGATTGTTTTCTAAATAACTGGCTGTACGACAAACTACGTTCCGCCTTTGTTTTTCCCAATAAAAAAAAAATCGTTTACGTTCTATAATTTATCAGACCTAGTACTTTTGTAACCCACAAATTTTTGTTAGGATCGGTCAAGGGTTTTCAGAGAAGTTTTATAAAAAACACTGTGTCACGAGAATTATAGTAAGTATTACTTATTTAAGATAATATTGTTAAAAGCATAATGAGACGATAAAACGCTAGCTTTTGTACGGTTTTGGTAGACGTATATTCAGCAAGATTCCAGAGACCAATTGCGTAAATATTTTCTATGCAGAGTCAACTCGACTCATTTATACCACACTGGCGATCGTTTTCTCCAACCAGAGAATTGTAGATGCGACATTTTTGTGGCATTGCGTTCAGAAATAGTGTCGCCACTCGCCGTGCGCCATCGTAGCGAATTTAATCATTCAGAGCCATAACCCATAACATACCGGTGAAAGTACGGCCCAGTTAAACACAGATTTGTACGCGCCACTCTGATAGCCAGGCTTTTACTTACTTTGCTTAATATTTAACCTTAAACTAGTTTGAGTTGGGTAACGGACAACTGTCAGCTATCAAGATAAGTGTAAATTGACAATTTGTGCAATGAACGAGTGTTGTGTTTCCTAACTTTATGCTGACTGAAGCAGAACCTAACATATTTTGCCACTATGTGGCCTCGTGTAAGCTAGGAGCATCTCAATAATTGCAATGACTTAGTTTCAGTTTTAGTTTTGCCAGATCATTTCGGACAACGAGCACCCAGGAGTCTTTTAAATAGGTATGATAAATTTAGAAGACTTCATTGATACAGCGAAAGTATTTTTATTTATCTATATTAATCTTTACGCGCAAGTAAGGAAAATCTGTTCAAAGGCAGACTTAATGTCGTAATGAATCGCCTAAAAGTAATGCGGAATTTGTAAAAAGTAAGCCATAATGAGATATCGATTCCTCAGATTAATAGACAAACAAACACTCACCATGATCTGAAGCTTCAACAGTGTTCAACAGTCACGATTTCACACACATACAATAATCGTAACATACAATAAATAAAATAAATATTCCACAACTTTTACACTGCAACACCATCTAGTCCCAAAACAGAGCTTGTGCTATGAGTACTAGACACCGATAAACATACTTATATATTTATAAAAACATACATATAGGTTAACTACACCCAGACACAGACATTTAACAGTAGAAATCGAACCCATGACCACCGGCATAGCAGTCAGAGCCACTAACCACTAGACCAACAGGCTAGTCCGACAGGGTCCATATTGATCTTGACAATATTTTATACCATCTATGTACATAATATGGAATGCAATAAAGTATTGAGTATTGAGTAGTCAATCACGAATCAATCCATCAATGGAACCTACATTTACCGGAATCGATCACCAACAAAATTACTACTCTTCAAAACAGACATGGGGCTTACAAAAGGGTCGTCTCAAGTCGTAAATCGCCTTTGTCTTGCTTCACCTATTATTAGAGTTAACGGAATGACAGTGGGGAAGGTCAGGGAAGGTTACCCCGACTATTTCCCACGACGTCTGGCAAAGGAAGCCGCACAAAAACTCCTCACTCTTCACTCCTTGGCTTAGGAGTAGGAGGAAGTGTCGCGGAACGAAAAAAAAGGGTGCATGAATTATAAAAAAGGTTATGAATTATTTTCAATTGCAGCGTGATGTAATTGTGATGTTATGCTGACCATTTTATTGATGTTCATATCCTGTTCTTGTGGCGTTTGTGGCTAAATTATAGCTGCCGTTTGGGTCGATCGAAGGTTAAGCTACGCTTGACGAGATCGGCTCTAAGATGGGCGACCATTCTTTGTATACTAATACCAAGACCTCTCCGCACTTCTGAAAGCACGCGAAGTCGCGTGACCATTTATATCAAGACTCCTCTGTGCCTCGGAAAGCATGTTAAGCCGTTGGTAAGCTGTCATTTATAAATCTTGTCAGTCGCAAGCTACTTTAGAATAATTTTAAAAAGATTTTTAAAATTTATTGTCTCTTGTTCTATTGTTCTTGCTTGTTGTTCCTTTTGGAAGGGGCAACTACTTATATGAATTTTATTATTTTTGAAACAAAAAACTTTGAAGTATGGTGTTCAAAATAGCCTTTTAATGGTTTAGCGATATTAATTATTAATCAAGATGTTTTGAGTTACTCAAACACTGCATTGTGGAAGCCAGATAGTCAGTCGCTTGATGTAAAACACTGGTATTTAGCTGCACCCGGTTAGATAGACTGGAAGCCAATCCCAGCAAAGTAAAGAAAAGGCTAGGCAGATGATAATGTACGTATCCTGCACTTATGATTCTTCCGTATGCGCTCACGCTCTTTGAAATACAGCGTAATTATTCTTTGGTTATGTCTTCGAAGATGTGCAGTGCGGTATGTTACATAACTATAGAAGAAACTTGTAATTTTTTGGTTCCCCACTAAGTACCTACTACATTATGAAGCAATAATTATTACTAATTAACGTCATTACGTTTGTTTGTCACATTGTAGGAAGAATAATATAATGATAGACTCTTACGAAATAACTTCTTCTAGAATATCATAACGCATGCATTTCCCGATGAGTTAGCCAGAGGTATACCTACTAATAATACCTACACCTACACCCATATTTAGCCGATTTGGGGCGTGCCTATTGTCATGAGCCGGGCAAAAATCCAGGCTCCAAGCCCAATAACACTTTAACCGACCCGAGAATCGAATCTAGGCACTCATTCTCGGCAGTAGGTACTGCTTCTGGCCACTAGACCAAAGAGGTACTTATATTGTTTGTGTAAAACGCCACGGTTAGAACCTTACACAGTCCAGAAGACTATTAAGTATTAAGGAACCTTTTTTGGCCATATAGGTAAGGTTAAAATTTATACGTTCTAGGTATATTACCATTGCAAGAATATTTGCCATTACTTATACCTACGTGTAAAAAGAAAACGGCTCTATTTATAGATCCAAAGTATAGTTTAGTTACTACTCACCAGTGACGTGCGGCCCACCGTACCTAATAAATTAATTAACTCAATTAACAATGTACACACTTTGAATTAGCGGCTTTCGCGGAACTGTCATGTGGCATGAAATTCGATCATTACCGGCAGCGATATTGCTAGATATTTTTTCGTTGAAAAGTAATTAAAAAACAACCTTTAATAGAGGAAAACCAATTTTAAACACTAAAATTATTTACCTATCATTAAGCTGTAATTAAAGTACCTAGTTGTTGTTTGTTAATGAACGTAGTAGGTACGCCATCTAGTCCCAAGCTAAACAGAGCTTCTGTTATAAATAATAAAAAATAAATAACAAAACTTAAAAAATCGAAAGGATCTTCGTTCCATCTGGGTTTCTCTTGACACCTCTCAAGTTTTTTAAAAATCTCTTTGGGTTAGGTTGAACTTTCAAAATGTGGGTATACTATAATATAACCACCTTACAGCAGTTATGTTTAAGTCCCATGGTGCAAGGGGTGAGCCTTTTACCACTAACCGGACATAATTTCAGGCTTTAGATAGCCACTGAGAAATTTTAGGTGCAAAAACACAACAAAACCCGTACGAAACATACATAAACAAGGCGTTCTTTAAACTATCATTATTTATTTACGGGTCATTACGTCGTCGTGAGAAAATTTCATTAATTTTGTCTAGTGGAACTGTTTTACATTCATGTTTATTACGAATTTCCAGCTTTCTAATAATATCCATACAGGAAATTGATGTTAAATAAACCCTAATAATTACATTTCCTGAGAAATTTTCCTCGTCTTTTTCCTTTTGCAAACATCTGCCTAACAGCAATAATAAAATACCAGCTTGTTACTGTCCCACTGCTGGGAAAGGCCCCTTCTTATACAAAGAAGACACGAGCATAAGCAAGCACGCCTGCTCAAGCCAATTGGCGATTTTAAGCTTTGTTTTTAGTATTGTTAAAAATAAATCAAAAGAGAAATATTTTTTTGAGCTTGTAACCTTTTATTTTTTTCTCTCGACGACGTGACTAAACAAAACAAATAATGATATAGTATTCTAAAGTAAAAACAATATAGAATTATAAAGTCCACAAACATCAATATAGAGCCAGCAATCAAAACAACAATACTTGTAGAGCCTCGTCTCGTATACAAACTCCTTTTAATTTACCCACAGAGATTTTTCCATGACCCGCTTTCTCTATTGGATGTAGAGTTATAGAGCTAGCCTGTCTGTGGTCACTGAGGAATTTATCTTTTCTATGGCATAGAAATAATTGCATACCAAATTCGATTGCATGCAATTCAAAAATGGATAAACGAACAGTGATTTTGAAGTATTAGAAAATGTTTGTGACTGCTTCGTTGGTCTATAGTGACTGCAAGTGCTACTACTAAACAAGAAGTCTTGGGTTCAATTCCCGGGTCAGACGAAGTGTCAAATTGCGTTTTTCCTGGATTTGTGCCTGGTTAATGCTCTTGTTACTTGAACATAACTGGCGAAAAGTAAGTGTACACACGGCTTTATATCAAACTAAACAAGTCCTATAAACTAACCTCTTACTGTACGTAAATCCTATGAGAGAGTGCTTATACTCGAAATGTATAGCTTGATATCAATAATATAATAATATTCCACAACGTTCACACAACGCCTTCTAGTCCCAGGCTATGCAGAACTTGTGTTATGGGTACTTACCTTCTAAACAACTGATAGTACTTGCTTACTTGTATAATATTTCTAAATACATACATATCATAGATCACGCGGTTCCACCCGCGTAGTTCCCGTTCCCGTTGGAATACGGGGATAAAAAGTAGCCTATGTCGTCCGGGAATAGTGTAGCTTTCCGCCAGTGCAATAATTTTTAAAATTGGTTGATTAGTTCCGAAGATTACCCCCTACATACAAACTTACAAACATACAAACTTACAAACAAACAAATATTACCTTTTTATAATATTAGTTTAGATAAATTACACCCAGACACAGAACAAATGATCGTGCATATTGAACAAACATTTGTCCTGGGTGGGTATCGAACTCACGATCTCCGGAATAGCAGGCAGGGGCACTAACTACTAGACCAACAGGCCATTCAAAATCAAGCCGTGCGGGCTGCAGACATTGTTAGAGAAAGAAAATGTTTCTCACCGTCATGCAGCAAACGGAAATGTTACATTTTTTTCCATGTATTTCTCGATCAATAATAGTCATTATAATAATAATAAGAAAACAATCGGTCCCGTACATCATTGTGCTTTGCAGTCAAGCTTTCTCGCAGTCTAGAAATGTCATCACAATCGGCACACGTGCAATAAATACCTGTAAAAGCGACTCTCTCAATGTGACTCACTTCTTATCACCCATTGTGAGCTGCGCGCACGCATGACATACGTTTCCAATGATTTACCATGAGATTATAAACGCAGTATATAGCCATCCTCCTTTTATGTCAAAGGAGTGAGGGGGACAGAATGTCGGATGCATTTTGAAGGAATTAAGCGGTGTTTAAGTAAGTCGAGGCAAATTGTACCTACTCGACCTAGCTGTTAAATATTTGCATACTTAACTGTCAATTTGTCTTCATTTGGTTTATTATCTGTTCGCAAGATGCTTGAAAACGAGGAAAGCCTTGAGTATTGTCAGTGTATTTTTTAGTTTTTAATATTTCCTTAGGTTTATGGAGGTATAACTTAGACGGAATCTGGTACGTATGTAACTATTATAATCTGTGGATAATGTCTTGATTAGTATATTTGCTACTTTTATTATAAGTCTTTATTTATATTGTCTGCGTACTAAGAAATATACCGCGATTTGTTATTCCTATCAAATAAAATAAATAAAGAGAGATGTATTGAAAAAGAAGACATGCTGCGCCGAGTTCAAACAAAGAGCGTCCCAAAATTAACGCAAGATTTTAATTTGCCGCCATTTGTGCAGTAAATTGTTGGCAACCCTTAAAATAGTAAGCTCAGGGTTCTAGTAAATATGGAACGTTACGCAATAAAACGACTTGTTTTAATTTTTTAACAATATCTTTACTTTATAATATACTAGCAGACGTCCCGCGGTTTCACCCGCGTAGGTCCCGTTCCCGTGGGAATACTGGGATATAAAAAGAACTCTTTTAATATGTGTGTACTAATCTATAATAAAATACCAAAGGACTTCAAAGAGCTAACTAATAATTTATTTTTAAAAAAGTTAAAATTATGGCTATTGGAAAAACGATTTTATTCTGTTAATGAATTTTTAAATAATGTCAATGATTAATGAATTAATGTATTCTAATTAAGGTAACTTTAATGAATTTTGTGTTGTAAAATTTTGCATGTCATCTAAATCTGACTACATATGTATTAGGAACTTCAACTGACTTTAAGACCATAATGTACCATACTTATTGCAAATAAATGATTATGATTATTATGATAAAAAGTAGCCTATGTGTTAATCCAGGGTCTCGGCTAACTCCATACCAATTTTATTTCCAATCCATTCAGAAGTTTTAACGTGAAAGAGTAATAAACATCCTCACAAACTTTCGCGTTGTAATAATTATTAGTAGGTTAGTACTTTGGTATAATATTTTATCTTACATTGAAATAGGGGCAGATAGATAATTGTACCGGCGATGTTACCATGATTGCGAGTAATAACTAGGTTTCTATCTACTATACAGGTCCTCTTGTTAACCAGGAGGACTGATGATTTAGTAACCTTTACTTTAAATTAAATGTCATTGAAGCTCCAATCGTTAACCAGAGACGAATTTACTTCCTTCTGACATTAATCAGTGACCTTAAAGCTAGTTGCTGTAGTAACTTATGTTGCCGTTAAAAGCATTTTTAACCCCCGACGCAAAAAGAGGGGTGTTATAAGTTTCACCGCTATGTGTGTGTGTCTGTCTGTCTGTCTGTCTGTGGCACCGTAGCGCCCAAACGGGTGAACAGATTTAGATGCGGTTTTTTTTGTTTGAAAGCAGGGTTTCTTGCGATGGTTCTGAGACCTAATTCATCAAAATCGGTTCAGCCGTTTCAAGGTTATCAGCTCTTTTGTGTTAGCTACCGTTGCTATTTTAGACGTCTTTGGGTATTAACTTTACTTACAAACATATGTGTGTCTTAAAGTTTCAAACACCCATGTGTGTAATATTAATAAGCAAGATTATGGTGTATTTGGTCTGATGCAGCCAGGATATCTAGCAGACTAATACACTCTTGGGAAAATAACAGCAGATATGTCGTGTTTGGATTCATTTTAACCTGCATTTGATTCTGCACAAAATGCATTGATGGCAACTGGGTGAGCTGATGCTGCAGCCAGGTTGTCCAGCACACCAGTAGGTAGATTCTTGACAAAATAATAGCAGATATGTCGTGTTTGGATTCATTTCAACCAGCATTTGATTCTAAACACAATGCACTGATGGCAACAGGATGAGCTGATGCTGCAGCCAGGCTATCCAGCACACCAGTAGGTTGACTCTTGACAAAATAATAGCAGATATGTCGTGTTTGGATTCGTTTTAACCAGCATTTGACTCTACATACAATGCAATAATGGCAACAGGATGAGCTGATGCTGCAGCCAGGCTATCCAGCACACTAGTAGGTAGACTCTTGACAAAATAATAGCAGATATGTCGTGTTTGGATTCATTTCAACCAGCATTTGATTCTAAACACAATGCACTGATGGCAACAGGATGAGCTGATGCTGCAGCCAGGCTATCCAGCACACCAGTAGGTAGACTCTTGACAAAATAATAGCAGATATGTCGTGTTTGGATTCATTTCAACCAGCATTTTATTTTAAACACAATGCACTGATGGCAACAGGATGACCTGATGCTCCAGCCAGGCTATCCAGCACACCAGTAGGTAGACCCTTGACAAAATAATAGCAGATATGTCGTGTTTGGATGCGTTTTAACCAGCATTTGACTCGACATACAATGCATTGAAAAGTTCTCATAACTGTAAACTCTACAAAACAAAATTAGTGCGTTTAAAAATTTTAAAATAAAAATTAAATTAAAAATTTAAAAAACCCCCACCGCAAAAAAGTAAAACATTTAAAAAGTAAAAATAACACTTTAGCCATGAAATTTTACGTAACGTCGGGGTACCTCGTTAAAATTAGTACCTACAAGAACTAGGAACATTCCTTACTAGGTACCCCGACGTGAAGTAAAATTTCATGGCTAAAGTGTTATTTTTAACTTTTTAAATGTTTTACTTTTTTGCGGTGGGGGTTTTTTAAATTTTTTTCAATAAGAAGATCTCCTTGCCACGTTCTTTAATGACAGACATTAACCTAATTTATAAATAGTCGTCATTAACGTTATCCATTGTTTACCTTCGTACGTTAATAATCATTGACTGACGAGATGGTACTGACGCCAGCACATCAAGCTATTACGACTTAATGTGCTTTTCAAGGCGCGGAAGGGTTTTCATTGTATTGAATGGTCACCCATCCACTTACCAACCTCGTCAAGCGTCGCTTAACCTTGGATCGACCCGTGAGGCCTTTATTCCCTGAGTTTCTTTCGGCATTTCTTCTCAGTCACTTTGGAAATGCGATTTAGTGCCATTTAGTTTAAATATAAATATGTAAAAGTCTCTGGGAAGATCTACTTACAGAAATAAATTTCATTTCATCATTTCATTTCATTTATTATTGACTCGCCTCAATTGGTCTAGTAGTAAGTGACCCTGACTGCTATGCCGGAGGTCATGGCTTCGACTCCCACCCAGGACAAATGTTTGTGTGTTGTGCACGATAATTTGTTCTGTGTCTGGGTGTAATTTATCTAAAATGTATGTACTTAGAAATATATGAGCATGTTTATCAGCTGTTTAGTACCCATAACATAAACTCTCAAGCTTAGCTTGGGACTAAATGGTGTTGTGTGAAAAGTCATGGAATATTATTTATTTGTTAATTAGCTAATAATCTAGTCGCAGTAATCCACCTATTACTAATACAAAGTAAGACGATACCCAATGTTCTGGCGGGATATCAGCACATTACCGATATGTTTAGTGGCATCGAGGCCTGTATCGTGTCATTCCCTCTACGAATAAACCGCCCACTTCCGCTGAATGACAGTTGGGATACGGTTACATACGTCGGTGTGGTAACGTCCATAAACCATGGCTTATGGTGGTCAATGGTCACGCGATCCTCTATACGCGCCTTACGCAATAACTGTGACCACTTTGCACGTTGTACACGTGGCTACACATCAAGCTATACATTTCCAGCATAAGCTGATCACGCATTTTTAGGATTTTCGTACAATGCGAGGTTAGCGTAAACTGGAAGTTATAGCTAGACCAGTAATTGCATAATATTTGCGGAAGGTTTAATACCTTTTTTGATTAAAAAACTGTTTTGTGTTAAATAATTTTTTGACTGATTTCCCTTTCACAGTAATTTTGTACAAAAATATTTGCTCAAAGCGTATGAATGAGTTTTTAAAGACTAAACATGCGCGCACGTAACCTTGATTGTAAATTCAACTTTGAATTCTTAACCGCTGAAAGTGATTGGGAAATTTACAAAAAATGCAAGGTTTATGTTATTTTCACTTGAATAATGTACATACTTATTAAGTTGATTAGAGAATGCCTAGAATAATAAGAAAAGTCAAAAATATAATAAATAAATAGTAGTCTAGACACTAAACCGGGTGATAAAGTGAATTTTCCAAAAAACTCGTTAGTATTTGTTTATTGGAAACTAACTCGCATACGCAGCATTTATATGGATAGGTATTACTGGTTCGACTACTAATACTTTAAGTAGAATTAGGTACTTAAGTTAATGGAACTGGCCAAACATAATCAAAGAAAATAATCACGAAATGTACTTGGTGCGTATAACCTCTAGAATTTGAATATTAATTCGAAAATTACTAATAAAATCACACGCGCGTGAACCTAAATTATTAGAGAAATTTAGGCTATAATTGCTGATTCAGCGATGCTAACTTCAAGTACAAAGAAACCCAAATGAGACGAAAGGCAATGGATAAAGTCCAATTTACTAGTCATGCCACATACCTTTGATCCAGCGATCTCCAAGCAGAAGCAAATGGGTGCCACGTTCTGGATGAGCAGCTCACAGTTTAGGACACTACGCTGGCCAGCGGTACACAACAAAGTCTAGGTAATACAGATAACACTTGAAGGAGGTTCAATTAAGGGTTTAGGTTGAGATCGAGCGCGTCCGAGTAATGACGCGTGCGCACTTTCCCGTAGTCAAGACGAGACTCCGGAAGCCGGCAGATGTCAGCAGTTGACAGGCCGTTCCGCATAAAGCATCACCAAACCAACAATATGTGACACTTATTTAATAAATTAGAACTATTAAACCAATGCCCTTCAATCGCCATAAGGTGATGTGACAAGAATGTAGAAATTATAAATTATGAAGCGCAACCATTTTCCCCGGCTTGAAAGTTCCTACTTTCGAAACACAAAGAAAAAGAAAAACTAAAATTGCATATCATCACAACTCTACAAAAAGTTATAAGAACTCTAAAGTTGCGACTCTATATTACAAATAAGAATATCTAACTAACTATTCTACGCGGTAACTAAATCTAACACGGCACATTGGTGCACGATAAAATTTAATCTTAGTATAACGAAAAACTTATTGAGTTGGCAAAGGGCACAACTTTACTACCGGGCGACTCTGAAGGATCCCGCTTTTAGTCTTTACGGATGCGACTCTACAAACTCCGTTTTTATCGGGAAATATTTCAGTAATTACTCCTAACGGCCAATGAAGAGGCATCACATTGTCCTGCATGGAGACGACAACCATACCGACCCGTACTGGATTGGCTGGGGTGTTCCATTTCTGTTTGGATTGCAGGGTGTGCAAGTACTCTTGGCGCCACCGCTTCCAAAAAGATTGGACCAGTTTATCAGTCAATTCATATCGCGAAATAAGATGTAACCGCGTTTCATTGACTTCGCGGGCGGGAAGAGATAAAAGAGGTTTCGTATGCAAGAAGTGCGCCGGCGATAATGAAGTGGGCTCTGACGGATCGGAGCTGATCGCATACAGAGGCCTCGAGTTTAATAATGCTTCTACTTGAGTTAGCATAGTGTTAAGCTCATCAAAACTAAGAATTTGCTGACCAATGACCTTGAAAAGATGCGTTTTGACACTTTTTACTTCACTTTCCCAACAACCACCAAAATGTGGAGCTCGACAGGGGATGTTTTTAAGTGTAATTCGATGCTCTGCAAGTTCTCTTTCCCATAAAGGGTGATACTCTTTAGCCAAGAATTGATAGAGATCTCGGAGATAGGACTTGGCTCCAATAAAATTGGTAGCGTTATCTGTGTAAAGACACTGAACCGGACCTCTACGCGCCAGGAAGCGTTTAAAAGCTGACAGAAAGCTCGCAGTGCTAAGGTCTGAGGCAATCTCAAGATGCAGAGCACGAGTTGTCAGGCATGTAAAAAGACAGATATACGCTTTCCTAGTTTTTTGGCCTCTAGCACGAACCGACGTAATCAAGAGAGGTCCCGCGTAGTCGCAACCTGTTTCAGAGAAAGCCTTAGGAGCCGACTCAACGCGAGAACGTGGCAAATCCGCCATTATAGGAAAGGTAGGTCGGGGCTTTGCTCGAAAGCAAATGTTACAATTAAAAATGATGTGACGTGCAATATGTCGCGCGGACCGGATCCAATACTTCTGTCGTAAGAGAGATACGAGCAAGTTTGGTCCTGTGTGAAAATTTTTCACATGGTAGTTGGAAACTAAAAGTTCCACTATATGATCTTGACGCGGAAGGAGGATCTGATGACGCGAGTCAAAGTCTAGCTCAGAGTTTGCTAGGCGACCTCCAACGCGGATAAGTCCTTCGTGGAGAAAGGGACTTAGTCGTTGTACTGGCTTAGAGCACAACTCATTGCGGGCTAAGCGATCGAGATCAGCTTCAAAATGAATCCTCTGTACCGATCGCCACACAATGAATTCAGCGAACTCTAGATCAGACGCGGTAACGGGCCCTCTAGGGAGCCGTTTGATGAACTTATAGACGAAGCAAATCGTTTTTAAATATTTCGACCAGGAAGAGAACCTGGTAGAGCGAGCGTATAGAATGTCATCGGAAGGACTTCCGTCCGAGCATTCATGCGAGAGAACAGGTAGAGCCACGGGCTTCATTTCGGGAAGCTCTTGCGACTCGCCTGGAACGAACGGTTTTATCGGCCATTCAGAGCGGGGAAGCTTAAGCCATGGCGGTCCACTTAGCCACAACGGATGATGGACTAATTGGGCAGGCGTTAAGCCGCGAGAGAGGCAATCACTGGGATTTTCAGACCCTTTCACATGGAAGAAGTGATCTGCCGAAAGATTCTCGTGAATCTTAGCGATACGGTTGGCTACGAAGGTGTGCCATCGATGCGGCGCGGAATGAATCCAACTCAAAGTTACAGTTGAATCCGAAAAAGCTACGACTACCTCAATGGCGTGCCGAGCTGCGAAACGATTATATACTCGTTTCATCACAGTTGATAAAAGGAGTGCGGCGCATAACTCGAGACGAGCTAGCGAAACGACTTTCAGTGGTGCGACTTTAGATTTCGCACACACCAGCGAAACGACGATACTACCGTCGGGTTTGATAACGTGGGCGTAGACTGAACCACCATAAGCTTTCTCACTAGCGTCGGCAAAACCGACGAGTGAGAGCCTACAGCGTTCTACGACACCGACATGACGCAAAAATCTCAATTCAGAGATAACTGGCAGTTCAGCTTGAAATTGTTCCCACAGACGAACAATGCGAGGTGGTGGGACGTCATCCCACTCAAGTTTGACAAGCCAAAGCTCTTTGATGAGAAGCTTGGCGTATAAAATTATCGGTGCCACGAGGCCTAGAACGTCGAAAAGACGTGCGATGGAAGAAAGAATATTCCTCTTCGTGCAAGGGCGATCATTAGGATTAACCTGGAAAGCGAAACAATCCTCATCCGGAAACCAACGGAGTCCCAGTATTTTCTGTGTCGGATCTTTACTTAGGTCCACACTCTGTGAAAGTCGTAATGACTCTGGGATAGCCTGAAGAACATCGACACTGTTGCTAGACCACTTCGTCAGCTGAAAATCACCGAGAGAGAATATTTTTATCAGTTCACGAGCCGAGTCTATAGCCAGCGCAGTATTAGGTATAGAACTAACTATGTCATCCATGTAAATATCTCGTTGCAAAATGTCCTTGGCGAGAGGTAACTGCGTACCTTCATCCTGACATAGCTGTTGGATAGTGCGAATAGCTATAAAGGGACTACACTTTAATCCAAAGGGAAGCACAGAAAACTGATAAATTTGAAGTTCTTCTTCTTCATTAAACCGATATAAGATACGTTGAAGCGAACGATCTTGCGGGCGTATACCTATACGTAGGTACATAGATTTGACATCTGCGGAAATAGCGATACTGAAAAGCCTAAAATTTAACAAAATGTTAAAAAGGTCAGCCTGAAGTACTGGACCTGCGTACAGGATATCATTGAGCGAGGTACCATTGTCTGTACATGCACTGGCATCTAGGACCACGCGCAACTTAGTGGTCACTTTATCCTCTCGTATAACAGCGTGGTGAGGAATATAGTATTCTATTTCTCGCTCCTTACAATTTCGTTTGGGTAACACACATTCGGGTACGATATTCTGCACCAAAGAAATATAATTGTTATGTAGATAATCCCGTATGACGTCATCATAAAGAAGCTTGACGTTAGGAAGCGATTTAAGTTTACGTTCGAGGCTATAGAATCTCTTGCGAGCTATGTCAAAAGAATTTCCTAACGCTGACGCGTCTGTTTTCAGTGGTAAAGCTGCAACATATTTGCCATTTGGGGCGCGGGTAATTGTGGTACAATAAAACTGTTCACAGTGTTTATCATCCACACTTCCAATGGACGAGGCAGTAACATCTTCAATCTCCCAAAACTTACGAAGATCGAAGTTATCGAACGAACTCGCAAAGAAAGACAGAGTGTCAGTTGGAGGTTCGACAATAGGTGCTTCTCCTAGAAGTATGTAGCCGAGCACAGTCTCCAATGCGTCGGGGCAGCTGGTTACGCTGGTCACGTGACCTGGTCGCAATAACTTAGCGAACAACTTGACCCCAAGTAACATGTCAATATTACCTGGCACACCCCAGGTGTCATCCGCAAGTAGTTTAGGATCAATATGATTCAGTTCGGCAATGTTTATAGCACACAGAGGAAGCTGGCCGGTTATTTGATCCAAGACTAAAGCGTCAATTTCATACCTAGGTTGCGAGCGAAGCCGTGAGCGGAACGTAAGGTTCACCGAGCCGCGAACGGGCTGCGACGTGCCACCAATACCACGAACGGTATTTATCGAGTCCGTATGTATAGTTAGACCGAGCATACGACAACAACGCGATGTCATATAATTCCTTTGCGACCCAGGGTCCAAAAGACATCTAACCACCACTTCCTTACCCTTCCTACCCGCCACTAACACCTTGGCAGTAGCCAGCACTTCGGTACTACGTGTGGCCTGGACTTGGGCTGAAGAATGCGTACACAACGCCACATGATCAGGAGTAGCAGGGTCGGCCGAAGAAGATGAGGCGGGGGCGACCGATGGGTCAAGTGCAGGGGCTTGCGTCGATTGCTCAAAATGCAACAATGAATGATGCTTACCGTTACATTTTTTACAAGTGGACTTAGATAGACACTTAGATACGGTATGTTGGCTACTTAGGCAGTTACCACATCTGTTATTGTCTTTTACAAACTTAAATCTATCATTCACGCTCAACTTTTGAAACGCATTGCACGTAAACAAATTTTTATGCGTGGAATGACAGAGCGAACATTTAGATTCAGTAGTCACAAACACCTGCGATACCTTAGATGAGGTGCTGGAGCTACTTACGGGGGCAGGCTTAGTTGCCGCAGAAGAGGTGCGATACAAGATTTTTACTTGTTCACGAACAAACTTTACGAAATAATCATAATCTAACTCTTGTTGATTACGAAGCGACATTTCAAAATGTTTTGCTATATCTGAGTCTATTAACTTAAGACCCACATGAATAAATATAAAATCATCCAAGTTATCTATTTTCAATTGTTTGAGTCCCGCAACCGTAGCAGTTAATTTATCGAAACCCTTTTCAATATTAGCGGGTGTCGATCCAAACGACTTCAAGGAGAACAGCTGATTTAGATAATTAGTGGCAAGCGCACGAGTATCCAGGTACTTTGCGATAAGCGCATCCCAGACTACGCGGTAATTATCGCCAGAAGGTACAATACCTACTGCCACATTCCTAGCCTTTCCTTTTAGACAACTCAGCAGATAATGAATGCGATCAGAATCTGATAAATCTGCGTTAGTATGTATAATACGTTTGAAAGTTTCATAAAAGAACGGAAAGCTCTGAATATCACCGTCAAAGGTAGGCAGCTCGATTTTAGGTACCTTTATATGATAAGCATTAGGCGTCACTTTCGTGCTAAACGAAGCAGTAGCAGCGGGTTCCTTGGAATCATTTGATTCAGTTAATGAAGCTAAAGTATTTTTTATCTCACAAACCAACTCATCAAATGAATTTAAAGCACTATAGTTTACTTCGCACTCTGGATCTAATGTCAAATTTAACATATTTATCTTGTCCATAATCTCGTTGAATTCACTGCGTAATTCATCAATTTGTATAGCCTGAGCAATAAAAGTCTTACGTAATCTTTCGGTTGTTAAAGATTTTGTTAAATTAAAAATACTTTGAACCCGTGCGAAATACGATTCGCGTTTACTTTCAAACAATCTAAGTTTAACCTTGTCACTCATTGTAAACAGAAATTAAACCCAGACAAAAAAAGAAATTTTAAATTAAGTCAACTGAACTCTAAATTACTTCTACGGAACCTTAAAATGCGTGAGTGAAATTAGGGGGAGTAAATCAAAACAATAACTCAGCGAACGATATTATAAATTAAGTAAATAATAGTACGGAATCACTTATCCGTACGCGCGAACCCTAAGAATAATAAATTGTAAGGTTTAAAAATATAAAGTGAACAAAAACTTAACAGATTGCAAGTAACAAGTCTAATACAATTAAAATAGTAAGCACGCCTAATACCTTAAGAACGTACCTATCTATATCATGTATCTATCTGATTAGCTTAGATATACCTACAACCTTCCAACAAACCAATAATTAGCATATATGTTGGATGCGACGCGATAACAATTATTCCGCACTACTGTTATTTATATGAGATTAACTTACTCAATACCTATAGTACAGATTCTTAACCAACAATAAGTTAAGTGTGAAACTCGGGAATAAGTACAGACACTTATTACCGTAAGCGATGCGATTGTATTCGTAACGAAATACCTTCGTAAGAAACGATACAATTCCTAACAAGTAAATGTGTAGATGACCGTTCGAAATAACTTATCTAGTAGGTACCTACTACGTTTACAAAGTCAGGTGATAGGGTGATATGTATAAATATACGGCTGTTTCCTATGAGGAGAACTATAACACGTAAAGCTTATACAAATCTGTTATTTTATCTGCAGGTTCCTATCAAAAGATCAAGTTACCTTACAAAATAAAATAACAAGCGACGCGATGATAAGATGGTTAATTGCAATAATTAGCCAAATGCGGTATAAGATGATTAATTGCAATAATTAATCAAATGCGGTGGAGTCTCGATATTATAAAAAATACCTACTCGTGCAATACGAATATTGTAGGCATGACGTACCTAACGAACCAACAGTACAAGTGTATCATACAAATACCAATCAATATCATTAATTCAGCAAATCTCGACTAGAAAAAAATATAAAAGTTTCTAATACGTAAATAAAAATTAGCCGTACGAGAACAAATATGGAGAATACCACAGTCACGTAGGCCAACTTGAGGAATTTCACAACTACCTACAATTTTCATACACGAACAAAAAAAATATGTAATTACGCCGAAAATCAACTGATTTATTAAACAAACTTATTTAGCGATATGAATCAACGTTGATATTCAATTATATCTATATTTCATAGTTGTAATTAGTGAAATTAAAGATTTAACTTAACCATTAATTTGCCGGTAGAAGTACTGCATGCAAGGCAGTGTGACCCTTATTCCTAACGCAATAGAGGTGAGATTTGTGTGATGATATGCAATTGATATGGAATATTCCCGAGCTTTTTTGCTTAAAGTTAGACTTTTAGAATTCAAGAATAGGCCGTAAATAGGGCCAAAATTAATTTATCCGGCTCGAAGGACCAAAATGGTGCGTATAACCTCTAGAATTTGAATATTAATTCGAAAATTACTAATAAAATCACACGCGCGTGAACCTAAATTATTAGAGAAATTTAGGCTATAATTGCTGATTCAGCGATGCTAACTTCAAGTACAAAGAAACCCAAATGAGACGAAAGGCAATGGATAAAGTCCAATTTACTAGTCATGCCACATACCTTTGATCCAGCGATCTCCAAGCAGAAGCAAATGGGTGCCACGTTCTGGATGAGCAGCTCACAGTTTAGGACACTACGCTGGCCAGCGGTACACAACAAAGTCTAGGTAATACAGATAACACTTGAAGGAGGTTCAATTAAGGGTTTAGGTTGAGATCGAGCGCGTCCGAGTAATGACGCGTGCGCACTTTCCCGTAGTCAAGACGAGACTCCGGAAGCCGGCAGATGTCAGCAGTTGACAGGCCGTTCCGCATAAAGCATCACCAAACCAACAATATGTGACACTTATTTAATAAATTAGAACTATTAAACCAATGCCCTTCAATCGCCATAAGGTGATGTGACAAGAATGTAGAAATTATAAATTATGAAGCGCAACCAGTACTTTTTAAGTTAACAACTTCGTTTTTAAAACAGTAAGCAATCGTATATCGATCGGTTATTCGATAAAGTCAAGGTGAAAACGACGCTACTGAATTGTTGATCACTTGCATTGTTTCAATTATAGATTTTCAAAAAAGTCCCCGAACCTACCCCGCGCACTAAAACTTAGCTTATCCTACTAATCGTTCTACAATTATTGCGAAAGTTTGTATGAATGTTTGTTACTCTTTCATGCTAAAACTACTGAATTGATTTTAATGAAACTTTACAAAAATATTGCTTATACAATAATATATGATATCTAGCTTAACACATAGGCTAGAAGATATAAAGATATTTTATGAATTGTTCAAAATATAACGATAAGTGTAAAGTAAGTAGGAAAAAACAATCTGCAATCTGGCAAGCTATATCAAATTGGCGTGTTAATCCTGCGCAAACAAAGTTAAGGGCACTAGCTAGTGAATATAATTAAGTTTATGAAGTGAGTAATATTCTTTCACTTCAATACCTAGTTATATTATTGTTATTATAATGAAAAAAAAATTGTTATGTTTTTGACGTGGATAAAACACACCTGAGAAAACACTGTTGTTTAGGCTTTCTACTAGCGGGTACTTTTCATCAGCTGGCGTCGTTTACGACGAGTTTCTCCGTCTTTAAGTTTTAAGTTCTTGTCTAAATAACTTGAATGAATAAGGAAATTTGACTTAAGTACCTTATGTTCAAACATTAGGTACTTAAGTTAGCTGACTTTAGTAGTTAATGTTAAAGATAATTAAACTAAGTGAATTATATATGTAACATTAAGGATTAGATAAGAAGCAGTACGTATTTAAAATATTAAATACGTTTACTGCTATTTGTCTAGTAGTCACAAGCGCTATCTATAGCAGAGTATGGAATCCCGGGTTTTATTCCCTCGTCGGGGCAAAACGTTATTAAATTTTTCCATCTAATATTACATCTCAGTACCTACCAGCCCGCAGTCTTTATTTGTACCCGAGTGATGGCGTAGGCTGGCCCCCTTTACATGGGACTTAAGAGCCTGTGCACACCACGTTTTTTAAACGCGCCGTTGACGCACGTTTTGGAAACGTGCGTCGACGGCGCGTTTTTATCTTACAGAGCTAGAGCGAGAGTCTACAGGCTGCGTCTGACTGGCGTGCGTATCGCGTTTGTACGCGCGTCTACGGCACGTTTAAAAAACGTGGTGTGCATTGGCCCTAAATGTTGAAATATGGGTGTGCTACAGGTAAACTTTTGCCTAATCCTTCGGTGATTACGGGCGTGATGTCTTCCTACCTATATGTATAAGATTGACTATCTCATGATGTAAATGGAAGCGCTGGGAGGGGACGACCTAGAAGGACTTACAGACCATATTTGTGAAGTTCTTCAGAAAGTTCAGGTGGATACCTAATACTCGCCACAGGCTTGTGTGTATGACAACATGTATAAATGTATACGTAGCAAAAGCAGTATGTAAAAATCATAGCATATGGTGCTCTGTAGTTTCTGCCTGTGAAAAGGGAAATGAAAAGATGGGAGTCTATGTGTGTATCTCATAATCTTGTCTCCAAACCAAGTTACAAAGAAGCATTTAAAATGTCGTTCTTAAATCAATTTACGTTCGACCTTTCCTCATAAATGCAAACAACTATTTGATCCTACTTCTGTCATTTAATAAATAATATTCGCAAATATGTTGAAAGTATATTCATAGCACATCCTAATACGATACATTTAGTAATGCAATTTGCACATCACACGTTACATTCAACGCGTTGGCACAAATTAGCAGACATCATACGACATGTGCCAAGTGCGCATTATTTCCTGATCACTGGTGAGTAGACACTCCTATGTCACATTATGACTTTTTAGATACAAGTCTTGCAACAACACGTTAAAACTAAAATTTTCAATGACTATGTGAGTGACGTCTGCATTCTCTAGTTGTGATTTTTGTGCGGTTTTGTTGTATTTTTCCTTTTCTCTTTGTTACCTGGGGTTTGTGATACATGCTTTAGTTTAAATCTTAATCAATTACGAGCTGAACCGCAAACTCAGTTCAGCCTTTTTTTTTCATAAAAAAATACGACATATTCTCAGACCTACTGAATATACATACACACAAAACTTCATAAGCATCGGTCAAACTGTTTCGGAGGTGTTTGGTTACAAACACTGTAACACGAGAATCTTATATATTAGATAATCATTATTAAATAACTTCACCCCGTTGCATCATTAGCCGGAAATTAATTTTTGTATAATTATTCTGCTGTTTCTCACATAACACAGTATCCCCAAAATAGTTATATCAATTAAAAGATATCGATTGTAATACCTAATTAGATTTACAGAACACCTAGAAAGAGCATAGATACCTACTATGCGACATGCCCACAACATTAAAATATTTTGACCCAACAATCTGTCAGACTCAATTGAAGAAGAAATCTAGGTTAATGTGCTACTTCAAGCAATGAGCTAACGAGACCCCATTGAAATGGTACTCTATTGTAATATTATGGGGTCGTTGTAGGTGAGGTTAGAAGAAGCATCGAGCAACACGCGGTGGCTTGTCAAACTCTCAGTGTACAGACGCCAGCACATCAAGTTACCCCAATGTGTAAAATTACTTTGATCGTTTTTCAACTTTATGTCAAACAAAATAAGGTTCATATTCAATTGGGAAAATTTGACACATTGGGGTAACTTGATGTGCTGGCGTCTGTACATACCGACTATCCTAAGCTTTATGACCTCTTCAGTATTTTTTTGTGTCTGACAAATACATCAGACACCAGCACACCTGCAGCTACCCCAAACTGTAAACTTTCAAAAAAATTTGACCCGAAACGGCTCACTATGTTAACGTGTGTGGTTCTTTCCTCAAAAGACCATTTCAGACACTAATCGGCATGGATCTTACATGATTTAACCAAAATAATGTCTGGACTTTAAAAGAGACTATGTAGTGTTGCCCAAATGCAAGGCCAAGACGAGACCTTAGCCAGTCTTGGTCTTGGGCTTGCGTCAATACTCCTGGTCTTGGTCTTGGTCTCGGTATTGCGCTCTCAGTCTTGGTCTTGGTCTTGGTCTTGCAGCAAGAGTCTCGCAAGTCTTGCGAGACTCTACTACTTAGACTAGTCTAATCGGAAAACGGACGAAACGGCGGGCTTATATTAAAGGTAAAATTCGCAACAAATACCCGTTTACATATCTATCTATACTAATATTATAAAGAGGTAAAATTTGTAAGTTTGTAAGTTTGTATGTAGGGGGTAATCTTCGGAACTAATGATCCAATTTTAAAAATTATTGTACTGGTGGAAAGCTACACTATTCCCGGTGTACTTTTTATCCCCATATTCCCACGGGAACGGAAACTACGCGGGTGAAACTGCGTGACGTCTGCTAGTGTTTTATAATGTAGACTGGACTACTTGCAAATACCTGTTAGCCTATTGCAGTGGCGGCGAGCAACGAAATGGATCCAAAGCCCAACTATACAAATGACGATATATGGTTATAAAAAAAAATTCAGTGTCAAATGCTGTGTGATTATACTTGTTGCAGTCTTTGATACACCGCGGCGTCTTTATCGGTAAATTATCAAATAAGTAGGTACATAATACACCGACCGACCAACTGTTTATTCGCGGAACGTCTAATTTTTCCATTCAACCATGAACCTTAATGCTTTAGAGATAAAGTTGAAAATCTGTTAAAGAAACTTGACAGACTGTAGTAGTTTGATGTGCTGGCGTCTGTACCATAACATTGGCTGGCGTAACAACTGTTACTAGTACTAGACCTACTCGACTCGCTGTTAGTTTTAATTTTTGCTGAATACTGGGCCATTCAAGTATTACGAAAGCAGATTTTTTACAATTATTTACCCCCCCCCCCCCTTTTCCTTGTCAGCAAAAGTAAGCAAACAAACCTTCCCCCCCCCCCCCCTTCTCCCATGCTTATGTAATCATTTAAAAAGAAATTTAGGCAAGTGACAAGTGAGTGGCGTGCGGTAATTCCCCCACTTGCTTCTAGGCGAGTTCCTATAACGTATTCATTATTTGTGGGAATCCCCGAAATGTGTGTTTTGTTTTCAAGCATAGAAAATTTGTGGATTCATGCCATTTGTGAAAAAAAAAAAGTAAATAATAACTGCTGACGTAATCACGATATCGACCAAAGCAAAGTTAAGACTCCCCCGCCCCCCTCAAGCACTTACGTAATACTTGAACGCCCCCTAGAAGAATAATATAAACTTTGTAACATAAGTAGGTACCTACATAATGAATAAAATTTACCAACCTACTAACTTTAGATCTGCACATTAGACATAAACGAGCATAATATAATACTACCTACAAGGTATGAAATGAACTTTGTCAGAAAGTTATGCTAGGTACATTTTTATCACATGGATATATATTTTGTGTGAGTAACACGCTAGCAACTTAATAAATAGTCTAAAAATAACAATCAATACAGTACCTTTTAGTGTTGTGACTATACGGTTTTGATACTGGGGAACGTCTATCAAAATCAGGATTGAAACCAAATCCCTACTTAATAACGCCCAAAGCTCAGTTTGACTTAACTGCGAGACGCAAGAGTCTTGCAGGCTTAGTCTTGTTCTTGCTCAAATCTTGCAGGGTTCAGTCTTGGTCTTGGTCTTGCTACAATAAGTCGGTCTTGGTCTTGGTCTTGCAAAAATGCAAGAACAAGACCAAGACCGCAAGACCAAAACCGATTTTGGGCAACACTAAGACTATGACCTCTGAGTTTCTTTCGGTGTTTCTTCTCAGAGTACTCAGGTAGTGAAACTCCGATCTTATCTACTAGTTAAAAAAAAGACGTGTAAAAGTGTTTGTGAAAACCTATTTACAGAAATAAATATCATATATCATTTAACGTCATCTTTAATTTGACGCCAGACCCGAACTCTCAAGAGTCTAATTTACCGTAAAGATAATCCAGCATTCTTCTGACTGCCAAAGCGAAAAATGTTGTGAATTGTTAGCTTAAAAAAAATTGGGAATATTTTTATTCAGTGAAATATTAGTAAAACCCTATTAAAAAATAAACCAATACACAAATTCAATTGATTTTTTTAAAGCTAACGCAATACTTCAAATTCTGAAAAATTTGAAATAAGTACTTAGCTTAGAATATTTTGATTACACTTGTGAGTTTCGCCCTTTATTTATTGTGGTTCCTCTATTTGTTTAAACAATGAACAAATACCTAATATAATAAAAAAAATCTTCACACATCGCCATCTAGTCCCAAGCTAAGCAAAGCTTGTGTTGTAAGTACTAAATAACTAATAAACTTACTTATGTATTTCAAAAACATACACATTACAGATAAATTACATCGAGAAATTATCGTGCTCATCAAACAAACATTTGTCCTGGGTGGGAATCGAAGCCATAACTTCCGACATAGCAGCCAGGGGCACTATCTACTAGACCAGCAGGCCAGACAACAATACAATCTTAGTTTTCTATAATACGATAAATATTACATAAAACATACAATGAAACCTGAAACTTAGTGATTCATGATTTCGAAGTAGACGCCCTTGTTCTGCTTTAACGGAATATGTATTTTTTTAGTTAATGATGCGTGAATAAGTAATTCGATATAAAGGTAAGTTATTCAATTAGAACAATTTTGGCATACATGGACTAATTAAAAACAGCATAAGAGTACGGTATTTATACGTCTATTCCTTATGAACGTATCATCTTTGTGGGGCTTGAGTAGTGTATAGATAATAGTCAAAAAGACATGTAGATCAATAGACTTGGTTTTAATGCCCTTCATCGCCCTTAGATCATTAACTTTAAATATTTCTTAATTTGTGCTTTTACGAAAGAACTGTTTCATTTAAAAGTGACGTAAGTATACCTAGTTGCACCTATCAAGTTCTGTCTCTGAATTACCTTAAGGTAGACTAGTAAAAAAATCCTAGTAGATCCATATGCGTAGTCAGTCGTTTACAGTTATTTTTACTAGTGTTTTTAATTAATAAATAAATAAAACCATCTGCAACCCATCACAAAATCTCAGTGTCAGTAAGTTAACGGCTTGATCCTTGCAAGAAAAATAATACGATTGGGCATAACACATCGAAAACGTTGAAGCTTCCAATTAACCTAATTTTCTCGCATTCAGAGACTCGAGAACACCGTTTTGGTCTTCTAAATGTGAAAGCATTAGGTACTGCCTTACTCGCTAAGTCTGTCTACAGACTGTCCTAATTCCATGACGTCCGAGACAGCTAGATCGCCTGACCGTTTGCCTTGTGACTGAGAAGCCATAGGTGGAATGTCAGGACGACAAAAGAAGGAGACTTATAACACCAAGTGGATTACTAGGCTTTACACTTGATAGAAATAATGAAGTGTTTATCGACTACGTCTGTATAAATTACGAATCAACTACACTTTACATTTTAATCGTAATATCAACGGACGTACCACTTTGCAGTGTAACTTTTTCTTCATAATCATTCTTAAGGACATTTTTATGTATATTAAGTAACATAAAGTGACCATTGCGCCACTAATCTCGGAAGGGTTAGGCAGAGGAACGACTACTTTAACGAAACGGAACGTTTAACTCCAATGTTTCTAATGTGTAGGAGGTGACCCAATATTGCAACATTCTGTTAGATACCTCCAAATTTAGTGTTTCTAGTTCAATACAAGTCATTAATTATTCTAGGCGGAAATAATTAGACCTAGAAAAATACCTCGGTATTAAACTAGGCGCCTAAATAGTTTTATGCCACACGGAATTCGAAGAACAATATGTTTGCCATTAAATACTCATTACTGGGTCATTGGACGGCTGAACCAATGGTACCTATTTACTGTACATAAACAAAATCATGTCATAAAGTTTAACGACTTGTGGTGTGATCCCCGTTCGATCTCGTGTGATGCGCCGGCACACTTGAAGTATCCTATCAAATAGATACTTATAGAATTTTAAAGAGTGCGTGTACCTTTGTGGTGTAATATGTATGTATACAACACTACGTCATTTTCGAGCAATACAAATATAAGCTAGTCTGCAGTTTTGGTAATGGCACGGCAAACTTACTAAGATAAGAAAAGAACACCATATTTTATCAGCCTAGCCTTTTCCCAAATACGTGGAGTTTAAGTTCCAGTCTAACCTGAGGCAGCTAAATACTAGTTAGGCATGGAACGATGTGTGCTGGCTAACATGTAGCAAATTATTTAATTTAAATTATTATGTTTATTAATTACCAATGCTGTTTAAACTGTTCCTCTAACATATCAGACAGACGTGTTGCTGGGGAGTTTGTTCCGCCACTTCTTCTTCTCAGCAAAAACACTTGGAAGTGGCGAAGGGCGGGCGTTTTGGGGGACTGTCTTATGTAATTTTTGACGTTCAAAAAGTGCTGATCCTCAGTCTAATTTGAATAAATGACTTTTGATTGATTTAATTACGGTTTGAGAAGGTTTCTCACACAGTTAACCTTCAAGAAGATGATCAATTCACCGACCATAGACCAGCATGGCTTTTGGCTATCTCTTCATTGCCAGTGACTAACTGGGATACAGTTGCACACCAAACTTTGATGACAACTGAGAATTAACAAAAAAAAATGGTATTGCACCTTAGGTGGACTTCAAGTTACGGTGACTATCAGACGTGGTACAGTGCGCTTCGTCACATCTCTGCGGGTGAGAGATGACATCCAATACGAAACTAGCTGTTTGACACTTGATCGTTGAACACTTTGCCCATTGATCATCACTAAGAACTGTCAACGGAGATACGCGATAGCCCTGCCGGTAGACATTCATTCGTAGATGTTCGAATTTCAACTGTTCCCACATTGCTTTCACGACAGAGTCGGAAAGCAGCTCTAGTGTCATTGGATATATCGGTTCTAAGCAATAAATGGGCCTAAAGTAATCTTCGAAAGAACTAGCGGCAGAGAACTTGTAATGCCCCACCACCTTATACTGGCCCGCAATCTAGCTTTGCTCTTTGTTGCCAAAGTTTTTAAAGAGAGTACCTATTCTATTCTATTCCCTTAGGCTGCGTTTCCCCCAGAGATGTGCGACGATGCGTAGGGAGGGATGTGTTTGTGAAGAACCAATAGAATCGCTTCATTTACCTCGTCTCGGTCAGCACAGCTCTGGTGGAAACGGCTCAGCGGAGCTAGATTTTTCCGCATACAAAACAAGCGAGGGATGTGTGGCGAAGAATGTGGTTTGAGAAGGATGTGTTGTGAGGTTTGCGCATACTGTACCAGCCAGTCCATAGACGGAGTTTGTTGGAAGTAGAAGTGCGCAAAATAGATATGGATAATTGGAAATTTGGCTCCTACTACACCGCACCTCCGTCGACACATTTCACAGCTTCGCAACGCATCCGCGCACCACACATTAATGCGCATTTTCACAGCTCCGCTACACATCCTCGTAGGCACATTTTCATCGCACAGCTTTGGTGGATACCCCAACACATTTTCACAGCACAGCTAGACATCCTCGCATGACACATTTCCATCGCAAATCTCTGTGGAAACGCAGCCTTAATGTCCCAATTTTCAGTAAATATTCACTCGACTAATGTAAACACGCACTCTAACGTATGGAAGCTGTGAACGAACACATTCATAGACACTAAAACAACACCAATTAAGTGGTTATGTAATTTTATGAGGTCTTCGCCCAAACTCATTAATTTAATACACACTATTAATAGTCCAGTGATTTCTCTGAAACCCCGTAACAGTTGCTGGTAAACGAATTAGACTGATATCTAATTAACTTAAATTATGGAGCCCTAATTGAGTTAAATTATTAGTTTGGCGTGAGAATTTTGTGCTGTGTTCTTCAATAATAAATGAGTTATACCGACTTATAATTTTGTGAAAGAATAATATTACAGACAACTCTGGTAAAGTACTATGTAGGTACTTATCAAGTGCAATTTAAGAAAATATTTTTTTTAAGTTATATCTTTCGATCATTGTTTGCATCGATTAGCATCATAGTTAAAATATATATGTACCTATCTATATATCTATGGCAGTTATTGAGTACTTAGTTGTTATTGATTATCTCGAAATATCGCAGCATCGTGAGACGAAGGCATTTTTAGCTTAGCACAGGTATTTTATTTTTCAGTTGTTTGATGTGTTTAATACAAAATCTTTATATTCTAATCTGCGTTGTTATTCTAAACCATAGAGTGCATAACTATACTATGACAATATTTATATATAAGTAGTATGTAATGTTTGTAATGCATGACTCTCCATGACTCACGCTCGTATTTCCGACGTAACATCCAACAATGGCAACTGCATTAAAACCTTATCAACATTATCTAAACCGATCTCTCTATCTTTGTAACAGTAACTTTTCCGAGAACACTGCGAAGATTTGACGACGTTATCAGGTAATCTTGATATCATTTGCGATATCGGCTTTTATAGTAGGTACTTTGAGGAATGCTCAAGGAAACAATACTTTGAATTTAACTAAACGTTAGTAAATGAATAGGTTCACTACTAGTAAGACATATCCCGAACTACTAAGTCAAACCTAACTTTGACTACCTAAACGTATTTGTTATAGTTCTTGCCCGTGACTTCGTTCGCATGGAGGTCTACACGTCGATAATGTAGCTTTTAAGGGGCTACGCCAACGGAGACACTCCTTACAGACATGACACGCCATTATCTTATGTTCGTCATATTCAGGATCATCAAATGATTGCGTCTGCGCAAGGAATGGCTGTTTTCATACTGGTTACATAGCAATGAAATATTCATTAGTAGCTTGTGTCACAAAAATGTCCACGTTTGAGCAGCGCCTTACTAGTAAAAGATTTTTTAAATTGGATATTGAGTTTCGGAGACTACCCCATACAAATTTACAAACAAACACATTTTACCTCTTTATCACATTCAATATTAAAAAAGATGTGATATAATGAATTTCATAAGGTATTGTTTCATCAGAAAACAAACAGATCCGTCTTGCATACTTGATTCTTCCCACCCAACACCCAGAGATAACTGTTTTACAAGTTTAATTATTCTTTTTAAGTCATTTCTACGAGTTTCTACATGACTCATTCCAAACATCTAATCCGCAGGTGTGATAGAAAATTCAATTAAATTCTCCTTGTATTTACTTATCGTTTATTAGTTCCTTTGATGAGTAATATTTATTATTGTGCACACAAATATTTAAATAAATAAACGTAGAGTTTCAAACGCGATACATCAAAAAGTTATGCAAGGGAAGATTGAAAATCTTCTGCCATAGAAGTTGTATCTCATAATAGAACATGCCACTTCTCACCTCGTCTATTTCGGGATAAATTAATTTGACGCACGTGAGGTTAATAGCGCCGAAAGCATTAAATGATGACGACCATTAATTAATGTTGTGTAAAGTGTCAATATTGTAACGTAAAATAAACCAGCTGTCCCTCAAACTTGGTTCCGCCTTAGAATCAATTTATGTTGTGTTACAATCTCAAATGATCACCTATTAATGAACTGGAAAGATTTTTCACCGTCTGTCATCAAAGAAATGGTGCTGCATTTGAAACATGTTAAAGATATATATACATATAAATTTTCTTCACATTATTTTTGGGACAACAGATAGCCCGTGTCCGTCTCTAAGATATGATCTACCTCCTTGCCAAATTTCATTAAAAACGTCGACAAACAAACACAATTACTTTCTCAGTTATAATATAAGTTTTTTATCCCTAATAAATATAATAAAATGGTATGGATAATGTGAAAATCCTCAGTAGCAGCCCATAGTATAAATTTGTGCCTGGATTAATGGCAATAGGCTTGCCCCCTATTACATGGCTTAAACATAACAGGTAGTAAAGGTACTATAGGTCTGCCCATAGCATCGCAGATTACAGGCGTGATTATGTTATGTTATTATGACGTACAAATGAATTGAATATGAGGTATCTACACGCGATGTGTTTGCAGCTGACATTTGATTTACGATGATGCCTTGTTTACTTTTTGTAGTAGTATTATTGTGCTCTTTACAAATAATACTAGCATGTTACTGTTCCACTTGGGGTGAATGCTCTTCACGTACAAAATAGTGTATTAATCACCACACTTGCTCAAGGCAGGTTGGCGATTTTAGATTTTCATTAATTTTAACTCCAGGTTACCTTACGATTTTGTTCTTGATCGATGTCTGGGTTGTCAAAGATTAACTTAGAAAGTGGGTACAGATGCCAGCACATCAAGGTACCCTAATGTGTCAAACTTTGATAATTTTTCAATTTTATTGCAAACAGAATAAGGTTCATGTTCAATTGGATTTTTTTTACAGTTTGGGGTAGCTTGATGTGCGCGTCAGTACCCGGATCCAAAACCTCGTGTATGAAAGCACTGCCAGCCTCAACCTAGAAGTTGCCGTCGTGGCAAAAATGTCATCTCGATAGGTATCTAGTTACATACAAATTGAAAAAGTCACATTGGTGGGTATGGCCAGCCCATCTAGCTACCCCAATGTATCCAATTTCATTGATAATTTTTCAACTTTATTTCAAATAGATTAGTTTCAAGATCAATTCAGAAAATTTGTCAGTTTGAGGTATAGCATGATGTGCGCGTCAGTACCCTTTTCGGATCCAAAACCTCGTGTATGAAAGCACTGGGTCTACTCACAAGTTGCGAATTGGTCATGTTTTTGAACATTGGACCAATCGCACCTAAACATCGACAAAATACTAGTAACATGTAGAGATATGTTATGTTATTGACTGGCCTGTTAGTCTAGTAGTTCGTGACCCTGACTGCTATGCTGTAGGTTGTAGGTTCGATTCCCACCCATGACAAATGTTTGTGTGATGAGCACGATCATTTGTTCTGTGTCTGGGTGTAATTTATATATAATGTGTATGTATTTAGAAATATATAAGTATGTTTATCAGCTGTGCAGTACCCATAACACAAGCTCTCAAGCTTAACTTGGGACTAAATGGCGTTGTGTGAAAAGTTGTGGAATATTTATTATTTATTATTATTTATATGTAGGTAAACATCTATTACACAAAAGATAGACCTTGACAACATTTTATTGGATTTATTCACAGTATTTTGTGAAACAGCATTTACTCGTAGAGCTAGACAGAAAAAAAATAATCATAAACAGCGACCTCTCAGAAAAAAACTCAATGGTTAAAAATCAAATATCACTTTGATAAATAACCTACGTAGATTCTAAATAAAGTTAGGTACAAACAAAGTGACACGACGAGGCATATCGATCGTGTCATTGTTTGACGTACAGTTAGTGTGTTCCCGCGACTTTGCTCGCAAATTGTAAATTGACCGTGTCGTACCGTTGTCGACCTTCATGAACGCAACACAAACTTTTTGCCTCATTGTTAATGCTCATTTCATGACGTATTTTTAGATGGTATGACTATTTTTGTTTGAAACCAACATACACACATCAAAAGTGTCTAGGGATCAACATATATTTTTGCAATAACTTTTCTCCTGATTGATATTAATTAAAATTTTCTTTAAGGATTCATCAAATAAAGTGTTTTCGTTTGTCACAGTAACGATAAACCAAGTCACCTTTGCATTAATAAAGAAATTTGCCATTTTCCTAATAAAGGGATTTTTGACATTTAAACCACTAACATTAAAGTTCGAAAAAAAGACTGAAATAACAGTTTTCTTTAAAATTTTATTGGGTAACTTAAACAATTAATAATCCGTGTTTCTACCGCGAACACTAACAACACAAGAACATCGGTTTGGCATACTCAAAATGAGTTCATCCAAATCACGCTGTGGAATGGCCGCCCATGTTCGTTGCAACAACAAAAAAAGGTCTTCTTGCGACTGGATACCCTCCATATTCGGCAGAGCTCTTCTCTGTAGCATATCCTATGCATGCTCAATCGGGTTCAAGTCTGGCGACTGAGCAGGCCAGGGCAGGACATTGATGTTAGCTGCGGCGAGAGTCTGTCTTACAACTCTTGCGGTGTGCGGTCGTGCATTATCATGCATTAACTGAAATAAGGGACCGATTTGCACTTGTAGAGGAACGATGACGTCTGATACAATCGTCTCAGCATAAATTTGAGCGTTGAGGTTGCCTCTGATCCAAATCAACTCAGTTCTTCCGCCGATCCAAATACCCGCCCATACCATGATGGTTCCACCACTATAAGGATGGACTTCCTGGCAGGATTTTAATCGCTGTTGGCGTCCAGGGGTTCTCCAGTGTCGTATACGTCTTGTATCCGGTCTCATACCAAAACGAGACTCATCAGAAAAGCACACGAAACGCCATTGTTCTTCTGCCCAATTTCTGTGTTCAAGAGCCCATTGATATCGAATCCTACGATTGTGCATTGCTATAGGTGGTACCCGTAGCGGTCTTCGGGAATGAAGGTTCACTTCATGCAAGCGGTTTCTGACTGTTTGGTCGCTAATTAAGTTCCCTGAAGAGTGATGAAGCCTTACGAGTTGTAAGACAGACTCTCGCCGCAGCTAACATCAATGTCCTGCCCTGGCCTGCTCAGTCGCCAGACTTGAACCCGAATGAGCATGCATGGGATATGCTACAGAGAAGAGCTCTGCCGAATATGGAGGGTATCCAGTCGCAAGAAGACCTTTTTTTGTTGTTGCAACGAACATGGGCGGCCATTCCACAGCGTGATTTGGATGAACTCATTTTGAGTATGCCAAACCGATGTTCTTGTGTTGTTAGTGTTCGCGGTAGAAACACGGATTATTAATTGTTTAAGTTACCCAATAAAATTTTAAAGAAAACTGTTATTTCAGTCTTTTTTTCGAACTTTAATGTTAGTGGTTCAAATGTCAAAAATCCCTTTATTAGGAAAATGGCAAATTTCTTTATTAATGCAAAGGTGACTTGGTTTATCGTTACTGTGACAAACGAAAACACTTTATTTGATGAATCCTTAAAGAAAATTTTAATTAATATCAATCAGGAGAAAAGTTATTGCAAAAATATATGTTGATCCCTAGACACTTTTGATGTGTGTATTTCAGTTCGTGTTGTTTTTCAAACTCAGCGGCCTGGTAACGTTGCCATAAACGAGCATTTATAATAGCACTTCTATTGGAAGGAAAATAAATTAAGAAAACTAACAACTAGTGAACAAAATTATCTCCAGAATTAGGTATATCCACAGAGATGTAACCATAGTAAGTAAGGTTTTCTCACCAAACCATTGCAATGGCGATAGTGTTTATGATTTACACACGTACATTACTGTGTACTCACATAATGACAAAGTGTTCTAACTGTTGTAATATGTAAAACCTATGAATTCTAAACAGTTGGATTGCTAGTGACGTCGATCAGAACTTATAATATGTAAATATGGAAACATATGGAAATGATAAATAAGAGCCAATAAGGAATATACGTCTAATGAAAAATTAATTTTAACTGCCCACAAAAGTTGATTTGTTGTTCTTCAAAGTTAATCTAGTTTTGGTAGACGTTTACTAACATATTATACGTATCATTTAATTCTGTTCTATTTGTATGGAATAATAAATTGTGTTTCCAATTATTGTTATCGAACGGTGCTTATTCAGTATTTATTTAATGAAACCAAGGAATTTCATCAAAGCCTCACTGTTGAAGTGTTGAGAATATTTAAAAAGTGTTAGCCGTAAATGCGTTTGCTTGTGTAGTAATAGCTTCATTGGACAACAAAACGCTTTGCAGTTTGGCAAAAAAAAAAATAAAGTATATTGTTTTAAGTGGTTTCAATGAATTTAATAAACTATTTTTTAATTATTATTTTATTTTATTTTTGTAGAATTCATTTGTATCTACAAATTAACGTTAACGCGAACAAAAAGGTTTTAACCAAGGTCATTTTTGTAATTTGGAGTCAGCTGTTATTAGTTTGTTTGTCACTCTAAACGTGTTTAGCACACTTCAAGGTGGAATCAAAGACTTAATTTGTGTGTTAAATTCGCGTGTTTATTTATCCTTAAAGAAGAAACTCGTATGGTTTCATTAATACAAATAAAGTTTCAGAATGTCATGGAAAGTCAATTGTTAGGAAGGTGGCTCGGTAAATAATATTTCCCTAACCTTTACCGTGTGGAAAACAATACCAATGTTGATAAGTTCTAGGCAAAATAAATACTTGTTTGTTATGCTTGTTATTACGGTAACCCGGCATAATATCTGTGTGGTTAAAGAACTACACAAACAAATTTTAAGATGTCTTTTGAAAAAAGCTTCAAAAGACGAGATACAAGATGTCGTATAAGTACTAATTATCGTCCCTTGATCTGTTAATGTTTGGGCTCTTAATGAGGCTGACTTCTAAGGTTGTATAGTAGTCAGATAGAAAATATTGACTTAGGTCCGATTTTTCAATTGTATCTGACAAGTTTGTATATCCCGGTTAAAAGTTATCTGACTATAGAAAAATCAGACCTTAGTTTAGTTTATGTTTCTTTTATAAAAAACAAAAATCAGACGACACTATTCTTTCTTGCCCATAAACACATAAAACCTTATTATACATCGACTGCAGACATTACTCACTCGTTAAACAAAAATACAATGGGAACTGCAGATACGATATTATGTTATATGTCATACATTGAACTAGGTGAGAATCCTTGATCTTTACTACGTAGGCATAACGTGGTACAAAAGTCGAGACGTGCCAAATCTTCTGCATTCATTAAATATTAAACAGACCGTTTCTAGAAAAACATGGTTAAACAAAGAAATAGAAACGATACGATTCTTACATACTTCTTTTGCTACGTTTACATTCATACATGTTGTCATACACACACGCCGGTTGCGAGTACTACGCACCTGACCTTTCTGAAGAACCTCACCAACAAGGTCTATGTATGTCCTTCTAGGGCGTCCCCTACCGGCGTTCCCACTTACATCTGCCTTGTAAATATACTTTATTTTGTAGTAGGTAAATATTGCAACAAAGGAGACAGTTTTTTTTGGGCCCACTATTAAACGGTAACGTTTATTATTCATATTACACATGAAGAAAGTGATCATCTTATTACTATTAACAGACCAAAAATTATATGTAAATGTAACCGGAATACGGAAATAATAGTAAAAAAGTGTTACGGCAAAAAATGCTTGTTTAGGAGCGTTTACATTTTTGTTTTCACATTAAAATACTTAAACCTATTATTTTAATGTGAAAACAAATATGTTACCCCGGTGCGCAGCGGTAATGTCATGCGCGTTATATGCGTTTAAAGAGATAATTATTAATTGGTACAATGATTTTGTTTTTAATTCTTTTAATAACGGACTCGTACTTTAAAAACACAGTGGAACGAAACGTAATTAATAGCCTGTTGCAGATGCTCTGTGGTCCAATTACAATCAGTTTGACACTGACAACATTATTATTTCCGTTATTATTATTTCCGATTACTAGATAATTGCATGTTCAATCTGTTCTTTTCGTATTTTTATTCTAAAGATTTTATGAAAATGGCATCTGTAGATACAGTGCATAATCTACAAAACCATTGCAAGCAATTGTGCAGCACCATTTCAACGGAATTGGGGCTGCTCTTGCTGGATACTGTTGTAAGTGTTTAGTGGGCAAAGGCACTGATGGCTGCTGTGCACATATTGTGATGTGTATAGTGTGGTTTTTATCTTGGGCGGGGCATCAAGTTAAAGATGAGCCACCTGCATCTTTTTTAGATGAAAATAAATACTGCTTTTAAAAGAAGATTTTGAAAATTATGACGAACAGTAAAAAATACTTCTTGTGACATACCTACTATAATGTGTTTTTTTTTATCTCCTGACACAACCAGTTAATAACACAATCACCTTATTATTTTAGATCTCCAGTCCAAGAGATTTAAAATACTAAAGGTACCACTAAGGTATACTACTTTAGGTATTGAATATAAATCGAGTAAATCACATCAAAATCAGTACAGACGTGTCTTTGTTTTATACTTTATATTATTGAACACTGAACAGTGTACTATTTTAACTTAAAATACCAAGGAGACCTATCCACTTACTCAACAATCGCTCTTCTGAGATTTTAGGTTATTATGAGAGTCATGTTTTGACTGTCGTATTTCACAGTATTCCGGTTACATACAGTTTTGCTAATATTACCACTGTAATCTACAGATTATAAGGAATAAACTAACGTACATTTCATTGCTAAACGCCACAATTTGTGGTGGGCCTATTCCCCAAACAAAAAAAACTGTCTCCTTTCTCACAAGCCTCTTGTTGAAGCAAAAGAAAAAGGAAAGCAATTACTTGACCCGCAACGCAATTAACGCTTGCTGATGTGAGTCCACTGGTGACCATACTGACCAACCACGAGACCTCTCTGTGCCTCGGAAATCACGTTAAGCAATTGCTTAAGGCTGTAAGGCGAGATTTGTAGATCTTAGACTGTCGTTATGATTAGCCTGAAACATGTGTATCAGTTCATCTATAAGTATTACGAAAAGGTTTCAGATAGATATTCGTTTCATGTTAAATACAGGTATTCAGTTAGAGGTTAGACTCATAATCTCAACGTAATTGGGATAACGGAAAGAGATTTAAAATACTATAGAGCGGGCATGTAAAGGAAATGTCATAGAAAAACTTTGATCCCATGTCTCAGTAACGCCATCTAGAATAATATATGAATATTGGAGCGGCAGCGGAGCGTACTAAAAAAAACTCATAAGTAGACTTGTGTCCAAGCAGGACACAAGTTTCAGACAAAAATTTTGATCGTGATGTCCGGTCTATACTTAGGTATTGAATGTCTTTGGGATAATGCTAGGCAGATAATAACACTAATTTATAGCTCTGTCTCGAATCGGTGACAAAGATGATGCCTGAAGTACCTACGCTAAAAGCTTACTACTCTTAGTTACGTCAACTAGAGCTAGAGAATCGTAAAATATATGAAATATAAAATCGATGTAGGTATTCAATCAAACGCTAAAAAAGCCAACTAAACGAACCATGAAATATCAGGAAAATAAATATACGCCATTAGACATAACAGAAGCAGAACAAACACATGTGTTTTGCTCATAAATAAATAGATATCATATCAGTTCTGAATCACATGACCCAGAATCATGAATAGAAAAGTTTGTAGGTATGCCCTAGAAAAGGGCTTCCATAAAGTACCTAACACTGTTTGTTTCCGTTTGCCCTACAAAACCTCACTCACTAAGCAATCAATACCAGTGGGTCGATGGCCTTACAACCTTATATAGAGCAAAGCTATTACTAAAAACATAGTTGAAAATCGTTGCCATAGACTGTGTTGGTAATAAATTACCATTGCGAATGGAGTTTTACTTTTAACTGCACAATTTTTGGAACCCACTGCCAATTTATTTTGCAAAAATTGTTTAAAGTTTCGCTCTTGCCAACTTATTTCGCATTTTACGTATCCTGTTGCACCACTATTATCGATTTTACGTCAGATTTATTTGTTTTATCTGCAGCGACCAAATAAGGACACATTTCTGGCATATTTTTTGTACCTTCCAACAGCTACTGTAAGCTTCAACAAAATAAAACACTTTTAACAGTCACTTCAAAACATGTAAAAGCAATTTGTCAAGTTTTATTAACATCAGCAGGCCAGTTAAATGGATGGAAATACCTTTTTATGTTAGTGTAAATTTAACTTTGTGAAAAAACAAACATGAAAAAAAAACGAGAAATGCGTCATATGAACGAAGGCAAAGCACAATATTTTGCTTTCGGGGAATTACGTCTAACTTTGTTAAACATTCGCTGTTGTAAGTCACTCGGTAGATTAAAGTTGTGATAGCTCAGGTATATATTGCTTTTTGTTTCCATTAAAACCTAAAGTAACGGTCGTAAACGCAAAATTGATATTCTACAGTCTACTATATTTTTTCTGAATACAAGCAGTTTTTATCACAAGCTCAGTAAACCATAAAAAATCCAAATATAGTCTCGATTGACTAATTTTAATGACTCAATAGTCGTTAAAAGCCAAAGAATTTTAAACAGAAATAATCAATGACTCCGCTACGAATATTAACCTGTTTAATAGTATGCTTGTATCCCACCGACACCTCTCTAGAATTTAATTCTCGCTCAAAACGATCATAACCAACAGTTGCATTAACCTGCGTTTCTTTCGTACAAAACAACAACGTTTACTTAATTTCTTGCGTCTTGTAATTGTTTACCTGAAACAATTTATGGTCCGGAACACAAGTTGCGCAAGTCTATCTTTAATATAAGCCTTTTCTATCTCTGCTATCTTAATTGCATTGTTCTTTAGTTCGCATACATATTTCATATTGCACGCTATGTACAACTAAAACAAATGCTAACAAAATTAGCATTCGCAGCAGATATACGAGATAGTATGGCAGACTATTGGACGCCGCGCTCCGAAAATAGCGCGCATTAATAGTACACTTTATTTCCCGAGACTATTTCGCATTGAGTGAAATACGAGCGAATGTGTCCAGCTTCTGGAGCGTCGCCAACTGTTTACCAACGATATAGGCCTCTACTGGAAGATTTATGAAAATGAAAGGTGGTTACGTCACAGTATTTTGTCATTCCTAAACGTCTATCAATGTTATTTCATCCCAAGTTAAAAACGCGCTACTTCACACACACGCACGCACTGTTTTCTTAAGTGATACCGGCATTGATCAAATTTGTTATGGATTGGTTATAATCTGTCAGTTATATAAGCGCTTTAATTAGCGCATTACACCTAGAACTTCTCATTTTACTCACTGCATCAGCCATTGGACTATCCGACATCAAACAGTTGTCATTAAGTATCGTTAGACATAGGTACACGAAACCTGTAATCGACACCGTAGTTACACCTAATAACAGGTATATGAACAAATGAAGCCAAAGTAATATAAGTCCATTGGGAAACGACAGTTTTCACAATCGTCGTGCGATGCCCAGATATGAACCGATCCTACGCAACTATCTGCTGCCATTCGCAACTCAGTAACTGATACCTTACTTACAAACTCGTTTACCTCTATTTGAAAACATCCGTTTCTCATAAACTTGCAACGAACCTTACACTTAGTATAAGTATTTAAGTAGAAAATATTTATCCTCTCCGTGACTCATACATTCTAACAGCTGCCTTTAAAAGCTTATGCTATTTGTCTACCAGCAGAGTTAACACACCTATCTATTTTACCACTAAATAATTTGTCTACCACGTCAGAAACAAATACCATTACTGCGTTCCTGTCATACCTCTTTCTCTCCTTCATCCATAAATATTTTGAAGACTTTAATTTCCTTTATTAACTACTTGTCAAATAAACTTCCATGTTACCAGGCATCCCTGCACTGGCCGACAAGCCTTATCTCTCATCAATTACATCCACGGCCGCATCTAATCTGATCTACGAAGATTTATATATCAATCCTTCCTCGTGCTACATCGATTCGAAATGCGAGTTATACTAAAGTCATGCATCAAACGCACTCAGGCGCATGTGGTGGGAGCTTAACACTTTTTATCGAGCGATATATCTAAAATCTAATGGTAGCATTTTTTTATGTTCAACACGATTCAACTTAAATCCATGACAAGCAATTAGTTGGATTTTATCGCATGTCTTTTAATTGGCTGTCTTCCAAATTAATGTTTTAATCGAGCAATGAAATTGAAGGAGAAAGGACATGTAAGGCCATAAATACATCAGCGTTTTATACACGAATGCTTCTGTAATGATTTGTAACTTTCTGAGAACTTAAAAACTTGTTGTGTGACGCAGTGGCCTGCCCGAAATTTGGTGAATAACCTCATAGAAAAGCTAGCTAATGCCTTACAAAAACTTATCACAAATAAAAAAGTACAAATTACAAACACCAAACCTTCAAAAGTTGTTATTTTTGTAACAACACCTCTTTGGAATGGTCCTATATTTGGAGCATGATTAAAATACACCCTCGTACAAAAATATACGCAATTGACGCAGTTATATTAACAAAATCTATTATTAAGAATTACAAAACCTTCCATGGGTGTTATTTCTGTATCAATACTTTTATGGGTTTCGTTCTATATTTAGTTGTCACTTATTTAGATAGAGAGATTATACTTCGAATGATCTGCCATAGATAGTCTTGTTGTATTAGTATTACAAGCTATGATTGACGAGTATTTAAGAGATTGATAATGTATAGCAATTAAGCAAGAACAGGTATGGTATTCCATTAACTTATTTAAGCATAATTTTATTATACTGACCGCGATATTATAGGATATGACCAATGCAAATGCAATTTGGTTCAGCCGCCTTGTAAAAGCCAGCATTCAGGACACGATGCCATAATATACCAAGCATGTGACATTAAACAAAATTGTTGTAAACTTGCCAAAGACTTGCAAAAATACAACATTATATTTATAACTGAAAAGTTTCCTACTACTTACAGTGAGCAAAGTATGTATTGGACTATTGTCATATTCCTAGCATTATAATCCATCAAATATCCAGTCCGTAAAGCTATTCGCATATTAAAGAAATAATTGAATTGAGTAAATAAAATGTTACTTGGACGCCTGCAACACTCGACTACTGCAATTAATTCTTCAAGGTAACTTTCGTAAGCTAAAGAAGAGACATAGTCCCATAACGATTCACCACACGGGAAGCGATGACTTCGACCATTCTCAGCCGAAACCACAAGCGTGTGACAAGAATAATTTCTTTCCAACTATAAACTTAATTCCTCTGATTTACACGTCATCGTTTAGTAAAGCACACACATATTTTTTTACGATTCAAGTTCACTATATTCGGCATATTACGTCATAAGTTTGACCTAGGAATACGCCTACGATAGTTAAATAACCTTTTCAATAATGGTCATGAGTAATTGACACGTCATGAAAGCATTGAATCCGCTTACGCCTAATAAGGAACATAACAATAGGCGCCAAGCACTCATAATATATATTACAAGATCTTGTAAATTGAATGCTGCAGTTAACAACAGAATAGATAAATACAGAAGGTGAGTAATACTGATAAATAAATTGCTGATTTAATAATGTTTTTACAAGCCATAGCTTACTCCGTATCTTTTGTGAAAATTTAGTTAAACAAAAACAAAAATTATATGTGGTGCAAATAGGTAATTAATTTTACTTAAATAACCGGTAGCAAGTTCGTCATGCTCCCTCAGATGTTACTGCTTGTGGTAGCGTCGAGGGTCGGGTTACCACCTTCCCTCTAATATGGCGAGGGGGGTAATGGCTGATCTTTGCGTTATGCTCGTGAACGGGTGCTGCTTGTGGTAACTGGTCGTCTTGCTGGCTTTGGTTTTGCTATTGTTTTAACTATTACCTGTTTTTTTTTTGTTTTATTTAACTTCCACAGTTCTAGTTTATCATTTTGTTACATTGTGTTCTGCAGATCTATGGATTTAATCCAACTCTGCACATGCAAGCTGGCACACCCTTTTTACCTGGAGGATTCTTATTAGTCAGTTGTTTTTGCTTGAGTTAAGTTAGTTTTATTGTCGGTAGCTATATATATTACTGGTATTCTGTATGTTGAGTGTGCTAGCTAACATGTAGTGAATAACTAATTTTAATTATTTTGTAATTATAACTAATTGTACTGTGTAAATTCAAGTTCTTCTAACTTATCAGACAGATGTGTTGCTGGGGAGTTTGTTCCGCCACTTCTTCTTCCCAGCAAAAACACTAGGAAGTGGCGAAGGGTGGGCTCTTTGGGGGACTGTCTTCTGTAATTTCGACGTTCAAAAAGTGCTGATCCTCAGCCTAATTTGAATAAATGACTTTTGATTTTGATTTTGGTAGCGATAACAGCATCTTCGTAAGTATATACTTCATTCCTCAAAAGGCAGGGCTCTAAAGATTCAAGCCAGAATCAGAGTCGAATAAGCGTCTCTGCAGTCGGTATATCCTGAGTTCAGAAATATGTTGACCGCTTTTGCAGCTTAGCTAAGCCCTCTTAATTATCCAACGACCAGCATCCTCCGAGTAGTTAGACTGAGGATTAGCACTTATTGAACGTCAAAATTACATAACACAGGCCCCAAAAAGCTCGCCCTTCGCCACTTCCTAGTGTTTTTATTTTTTTTGTTTTAACGAGTGCTAATAATTATCCAAATCACTTTGCGATATTGAAGCCTATGTTCTGTTAATATTTTAAAGTCCACAAAGTAAGAAGATATCTGACAATAAATGGCAATATAGCCTATGACGCTGGTATTCATTAATTGAAGTGGTACACTCTTGGAACTTTTAATGACTTTGGTTTTAACAACACAATGTCAAGTTCGCTTCGTAAGATCACAAAAACTATCAATGTCGTAAAGGTCATATCGTCTATTACATCCGCTGCATTGAAGTGCACCGACATTAAACTAATACGTCGTGACATGAAACTTTAAAAGTGTGATTACGACATTATCAGTAGCACCCATATACACTCATGATTGGTCCCAAGACGTCTGTAAATGGTTTTGATGCAACTATATTATAAATGTTACCTCCACGTATCTTTAGATGCGCATCAATCTAGATCTGACACAATTCTTTCTTTAGATAGTTTCGTCTCCGTTTTCGAAACTGTAGGAAATATTTTAAACCACTTAACAGCATAAATTTTACATAACAGCAACCGTCAAGGAACTACAAGTGATTGCGCTTTTGTGAATCAGAGCGGTCTTGCGATGGTGGAGCTCCACAGATAACCCTCGGACCGTGAACAAGTAGCCCACTATAAATAGTTTAAATCTCGGATTCTGAGACAAAAATGAGAGATGTGCTACCAGCACGACTATCCAACACAAGACGTTACCTTCAGCTACTATCACCACCTGAATTAGGAATGTAAGTACTCAAGTTCATTTCCGTGATGAACGTAAATACGAAAGTTTACCATCGCGAAGTGCGTTAAAAGTCCTTTACTGCGAAAGTTTACCATTGTAACGTACGTTGTCGCGAAAAATCGCGTATGTGTTCAAAAGGCAATCTTATAACTTTTACTATTATAGGATGGAAGAGCGAACGAAGCGAGCTCAGGATTAGGGGCACCCCGACTAGAACTGGTTAGATTAGAAGGTTAGGTTAGAAAAAAGTTTAATTTCGTTGTTTTTTTTAAACCATTTATGAAACGCCAGCTGTCTGAGACAAACATAACATTTCCACTTAATTTACTTCTTACTTACAAACATTCACAAACTCTCGTCTTAATTAAATAAAAGGACTGGCCTGTCTCTTCTTCTTATCGTGTGGTTAGTAACTAACCTGGTGTCAGTGTTTTAATGCCGCCCATGGGCCTGGCCTGTTGGACTAGTAGTTAGTGACCCTGACTGCTATACCGTAGGTCGTAGGTTCGATTCTCACCCAGGACAAATGTTTGTGCATGATAATTTGTTCTGTGTCTGGGTGTAATTTATCTATAATATGTATGTATTTAGAAATATGTAAGTATGTTTATCAGCTGTGCAGTACCCATAACACAAGCTCTTAAGCTTAGCTTGGAACTAAATGGCGTTGAGTGAAAGTTGTGGAATATTATTAATTTATATTTGTAATTCCATGGGAGTAGGCAGAAACATCAGAACGCCATCTGCTACGATTCTCACGTCTTGCATAGTACAAGACCAAGACTAATAAATAAATAAACTATTTAACTGGGAGCCGCCAAAAGAAAGCCCATGTTGATTTGCCTTAAAATTCCATTACTTTCACAAGAATGCCTTTGTTTACCAACAACGGTCAAACAATGGTACTCATTTACAATAGACCATGACATGAAAACAATTCGAGTGACGTTCAGTGTGAACGTAAACGATTGGATCATTGGTTAACATTTTCAACACACCTTAACGTTTCGGCGTAGATTTTGGATCAGCAGTACATATATACATAAACAAAGTCACGCCTTTTTCCTGAGAAGGCAAGGAAACTACAGAGCGTCACCTACTACAATTCCTACATAAATTTCTTTTGCTTCGTTTACATTCAAACGTGTCAGTTACAATAGCCATCCGTACGCCACGCGCCGGTTGTGAGTACTACGCACTAGACCCTGCTGAACAGCAATAATAGTTCTACGTAATATATGTCCTTATAGTGCGTCACTTACTACTAACTTATTAATATTTAGGTAGTCGCCTTTCATTCGTCGTCTCAACGTGACCATACCATCTAAGTATATTCTTTTCGATTTTTGTCACTACATCTTCATGAAACCACGTTGCTTGCACAAAGTTCCTCGCTAGAGTTCCACCTGGAACATGGTAGGCTAATATACTCGTAATACTATTGTGGAGGTCTAATAGGCAGATGCTCTATGTAAAACACTGGTATTTAACTGCATCCGTTCGGACTGGAAGTCGAATCTAACATAGTTGGGAATAGACAGATGATGATGATGGGTTCAGAATTTTTCTACAGAAAGTTTCCAGCAAAGTATATATACTTAATACCTACCATTGTAAATATAATACCCAGTAGATAGGGACTGGCTAGACAGGGTGCGCCGGACGTGTTTCAACTTCCTCGCCCCAGAAGGCTCTTTTTAATGCATCCGGAAATTGCAGTTTGCCATCATACACTATACATATACATGTATAACATGAACTTCCTTGAGCAATAAACGTGTGATTACATTAACGGGAAACTATTAACAGGGAAGAAGATAGGTACTACCCACCAATACTATTAACATCCTAACACTACGAGTATAATCGACTTTATCCCACGACAACAAAGAGAACCGGACACTAGGCACTCGACGAACACTTCAACAGACCCTTTGAAAAACAAAGAGAAGGATAAATGGCAAAGATTAGCTAACCTATAGTTTAGTATTAACAAGCCAGAATGAGTTATTCTTGTAGGCATATTATAACGTTTGAGCATTTAATGAAATGAATGTGCAGCGTCATCAACTCTTACTTGCGGAAGTTGATAAGCGAAGAAATAAAACTAAAGTACCCATAAAACAGGTTCCGTTACTAAGGTAAAAAGAGAACGACAGTTATTGGATAATTATTGATTTTAAATCAATAACAATAACAAATTACAATTCTGCAATCAGTAGGCCTTCGTACCAGCCACGGGTTTCACAACAAATTACGACACACATACCGAAATGCAATTGATACGAATGACATGGATCGCAATCACACCGAGACCGACCGGCCATACGTTACCTGCTAACTACATACTAATAGCATTAAACAAGTATTCCAACAGAATCCGACCACAAAAGAAAGCATCTTCACGCACGACTTGTACCGATCTCATAGCAGATGTGAAACGTGACTAAAACTGAAACTTATTTGGCAGTGAAACCGAACGCGTCTATCAGACACAAGTACCACATTGCGCAAATTTCAGTGTTCTAACTCTAGTTTATAAACTAGAAAAGTATTTACTCGTAGACATTTACGCAACTTCCTCAAGCTACCTTATCATAAGATTCAATCAAAAAATAAGTTGCAGTGACCGGATTCTTGCTATCAATGCAACAGCAAATCTAGGTCATAATCACAAACTTAGCTTGCTGAAGCAAAAACAAACCTATTCAATTTATACGATTACGAGAGGCAAAACAAAGAATTAGCAAAATTGTTTAAACCATTAAGTGAAAATGGTTTTTAATCAGTGACGTTACGGTGAAATTATACGTTTCCTAATCTTATGGTAAAGGCGAGCCGCGTTCTAATCTCAGAAATAGCATCCAGTAACGCAGACGAAGCAGTTTTGCACTTCTATGACCTTTCGACGGCACGCAAACCTCGCTTACGACCAATCGGAAATACTATGAAAAGAGATAGAGCTAACATAGGATATAATAATAGAAATGAACAGAACAAAACTCAACAAATAAACATATTGATAATCTTTGTCTTTTCTTTCCAGATTCCGCGCCCCGGTGAATTTATTTCGAGAGGTGGACTAAATTTCTGGTAAGCAATTACTTTTATGGCAAACGTGTTGGTTTGTAATTAAATTAGTAATGAAAAAGCACTCCGGTCACGTCTCAAACATCCGTCTCTGCGGCATCCGCACTTGAACGACACCTTTTGTGTGTGACGCCATGAAGCCATATCCTCTCTCGTTAGGAAATGCAAAAAATACGGAAGTTGTTGACTAAAAATAGATGTCCCAAAAGCTATGAATTTTTAATGAGATGAATATTATACAACAGTCGTAGTTTTTTTGCACAGTTTTTTTATATTGTTGGTGTGACGAATGTGCAACGCCGGCCATGGTTGCGCAATTTGAGGTCGATGCCTCCACCGCTCCCACAGCTATCGATCTACTGAAACTGTTTATTCTTTTATTGATGCTGGTTCACTAACTAGGCAGGTATCGTCTGATTAAACGCTAGTTGTTTCTTTTTTAATATTCATCGTTTAGAAAGTAGAAACATCGATAGCTACGAGCTGTGAGGCGTAAACAAGTATAGAATCTTTAGTGTTTTCTATATCAGTTAACATCACCACTCGAGTGAGATCCGAGATATTCCAAAGCCCAGTTTATTCAATTCAGAGTATAAATTAAAATTCTCACCGGAGGAAGAAGCGTGTCAACTTCTACTGAATCTCAAGGCCAGTCGTTATGCAAATTAGTATGATGCATATGTTTTCGGTCTATTTGATTTCTATTGAATTTCTGAAATGTTCTGCTATTGGCCAATCGCGATGCTAGTCAAGTTAATGTTGCGCGACTGACTTGAGGTGAAATGTTAGAGAATCAGTGTTTTTTAGTAAACTTGTTTGCAATCCGCAGCCACAATACATTTATAACAACAGCTGGGAGGCAACACAAATGGAAATCTCTTTGTATCTAAACAATCGCTCAATTTCTTCACGACATTCAACCTCTCTGTGGAATAAAGTTTAGCTTAGTACTCTATTCTTCAAGTGATCAGTTTCGTCACTATTTTATTCTATAGCGCTACTACTAGCGCACAATTTGATCATTATTTCAGCGTATTTGTCACGCTACAGTTCATGTATTTAACAATAGTAGGTAGTTACCTACTTACATCCACTTTTAGAAGTAAGTTATTGATAATTCCACTTAATGTAGGGCGTCGTCAGATGGGGTTTGGTACTGGTCCTCTTTTAGCTGCCAAGAATTATTTGAATTTGCATAAAAATCTTTATAATCTAGACCCTTTTATGTCCACGTCTCCTGCATCTTTCTCATAATTGTTATTTTGTATGATTTTAAGATAGAGGACTTACATTTAAATTTAAAATAGTGTAGCTACTGTCCAAACTGTAAAAAAATACCAATTGAACACGAACCTTATTCTATTTGTAATAAAGTTGAAAAAATAACAAAGAAATTTCCCTGCTGGTCTCTTTACATGAAGTTGCTAACTTGTGCATCTTTATAGAAACCTACGACTTTAAGTTTAATACGTGAAATGTTTTCCTCCTCTAAGAGGAAAAATATGTTCTGAATAAATTTAATTCTGGCTTGTCTACATTTTGATTTGCATGATTCCGCTGAATATAATAGGTTGAGAAGGTTTCTTCTTAAAGAAATACAGGGCCTTATCGAATTAATAAAGCAAGTTTTTCCTCTCAAGAAAATCAGTTTCCGTGCCATACCAGTTTGATAAAACCGTTCATGCAACTTATTACAGTTTTCTTCATTTGTGCTGTTTTTTAAGTCTGCGTCATCTCACTGATGGTCAATGACTTTTCCCAACACTTAAATAGAATGTTTATACCATAACGTTTGACGTTGTTGTAGAATTCCACATACTCGTACTTAGAGGCTGCACAAACGTACACTTTTTATCGCCAGTTACCGACACCAAACATCTTTTGATCGTCATGAGTATGTGTTAAGTGGAAGCAACTGGACAAAAAAAAGTGATACGACACTGATTCTATAGAAAACAAAAATTCATCAGTAGCTTTTATCTGACACAAGCCACAATAAGTGTCCACGTTTGCGCTCCACCTTGTTATATCCGTGGTCATAATATTCTTTCTCAATACAATTTAGAACTGACAATGTCATTGCCATAGATATAATTATGTATAATGGTCATGACTGTTGTGAATAGGAAAACTGACACTTGAGTCTTGAGCTTGGTTCCAGGATGGCCGAAAACGCACCGATTTCAGATTTAATTTCGTAATTCATTTTCCGAACGCAGTTGAAAAAGAAATAGGTAATAAACTAAGTCAAAAGTCGTGCATGTGCGGCCAGCTTTATATGTGTTGATCGCGTTTATATTAATTGGTGTAATCCTCCTTTGGTGTAGGTCTTCGTAAGTAGTAGTCATATGTTATATTAGCACTTAACTTCATAAACCTGGACTTATAGTTACTATAAGTTTGAAATCGCCAATCCACCTTGAGCAAGCGTGGTGATTAATGAACGTGCTTTCTCTGTATGAGAAGCAAGAGCGTTTATCCCTACCTTGGGTATTATTTTACTTAACTTTAACCAGAATTGTTTTGTTTGCATTATGATAGTAAACAAGCAATTATTAGGTTCCGTGCACATGCTAGCATTAAACTATTTTATCACGTCACGTTTCACTATTATGGATGTTTATCACAAAACGATAAGATCTGTTTTCCGCAACTGTCCAGGTAATAAACTCGTTGACGTGGTGAAACAGAAAATAAACGCAAAGGGGATATTGGAATAATCCTCCTTCTGGTACAGTCAAGGTCAAGGTTAGGTATACGAAAACTTCAGTAAGCTGACGTGACAATTATAGTCTAGGCCAGCCTTGGTCAGCCTTGCAGCTAGCAGTCTTCTTTTTATTATCGTGTGGTTACTGACTTAATTAGTGTCATCGGTGTCAGAGTTTACTTCACCCATGATGGGTCTCTAACTTGACTTCACATACAGTCGAGAAATGTCTCCCAGACTTGCCCGGTTTCCCCACGATGTTCTCCCAGTAGTAGGTAATATGCAATGTCAACTAAGAAGACCCTTTTTTATGAGTTACATTCAGATTAGTACAAAAAAATTGCATCATCTTCTTAACTATGTTGGGGTCGGCTTAAATTCCAGTCTAACTGGATGCAACTAAATACTAGTTCTTGTATGGAGCGACTGCATATCTGACTTCCACAAGCCAGTGACTGGGTGGTGGTGGTGGTCAGACTGGTCGGTTTGTTAAACTGGTTTTTAGACTTTCAGGATTCTGACTAAGTACTTGTAATAATGGGCTACTTGACAATATTTTAGTTTTTAGTCATTCATCTAGATTACGAGAAAATATTCGACACATATTTTTTCTTTTTTCACGTAATCGTCATCGTCATCGTCATCGTCAATCGTCAAATTACGTCGCATGACGTCACTAGCCGGTACAGTTTATACTAGATAATGACGTTACAAGCCCCCTCTCCTCAACTTTAATGCGCTTAATCTAAGCAGTTTTCTCTCAATTTGAAAAAGAAAAAAAAATACTTGTGTATTATTTTTTGTAATCTAACTGATAGACTTATTATATTTTGATGTTCATATTCTGTCAAACACCCTATTCGCGGAGCGCCTAATAATTATAGCTTCCATAACAAGTACCAAGTAAAAGCTAAAAAAGAGCAGTTTTCAAGTTTTCCAGAGATATTTTAACTTGTGACGAGACAAGTCTGTATTATTCTTTATTAATAAAGCCTAATGCAATATCATTAGAAATGTGGGTAATTGTTAAAATAAACTTTCACAACCACTCCGACACAACTCAAAAGAGTCGTTACCACTGACGCGTTTAATTGACGTTTATAACAATTTCCAACACTTGTCTGACAAAGACAGTTTTTGTGTTTCATATTGGACTATTATCGATAATACCGTTATATTACCTCTCGTTGCATAATTATCAATGAACTGGTTGAAACGGCGCCGGCGCAGTCGACGGCCGCGGTCGGTCCTCGCCGGTAACGAATCCTAAATACCCTTTCAAAACACAATAAAAATATAAGCAGCCTAATTTGTAAGCATTACTAAATATTGTAATATTGTTAAGTGCGTGGAGTTTATAAAGAATGTGGTTACGTGTGTGGTTACAATAGTAACAAAAGTGCTTATTGTGTGTTCACTTCGTCACCAGAGAAAGTTTACACAAATGCTTTGGATCTGGAATCTCTCTGCGCTTGCGACGTAGAATCACGTAACTTACTGACAAGTATTTCACTGTACAATTTTTTTTTTTCATATCCATTGATGAATAATACACCATAGCCTTAATTATATCGTAAATATTATCAAACGGATAAAAGTAAAGGATTGTAAAATTTATATCTTCTGTCTGATCATAATTTAATTTTTTCTAAAGGATAATTTTGACAAGTCAACAAAGATATGCTCCTCAAAAGTGGGTCATCTGTTATATCAGCTTCGGAAATAAGTTTAGAATATGGGTCTTATGTTCACGTCAATAAAGGCTTGATAATGTTTCGTTTTAGTGTAGGGTACGGTGAACGGCATCCACTCATCCATAAAATTATCGAAACCGAAGGAAACGTCATGTATTGTACGTGAAACAAATAAATATATTGGTTGGGTAATGTAGCTCGAAGGACGTACACGTTTTGCGTAAACCGGTCGCAAGGAAACGCCAATTTCACATGCGTGTTAGAATGTGAATTAATTATTAAAACGAAACGTTTTTTATCGTCATAACAAAAGTCTACCAATCACTTCCAAGTTTACCATCTTCATTGTCCTACTGTTAGTCAAATAAGTCATTTGATTGGAAACTTATTTTGATTACTTTTCACTCATTGTAAATATAATGAAGCTCATGCGACATGAGCTTTGTTATATTTATGGAAAGTTGTGGAATGTTATTATATAATATGAATAATAACATTCTACAACTTTCCAAGCTAAGCAGAGCTTTTGTTAAGGGTACTGAACAACTAATAAACATACAATACATATATTGTCCTCCTGATCTCCAGCATAGCAGTCAGGACATCTAACTACTAGACCAATAGGCCAGTCAATAAACAGATTATGTAGTGGAGGAATAGATCTCGTGTATAAATAACAAAGAGGACGATCCTTAAGACAGAGATATGAAAATGTAAAAAAATAACGAATAGTTTACGAATTTTATTCACTCATCTCTTAGCTTAACAAACATCTAGATACCACAGACCAGACACTAACGTGCTACAATATTGTAATGTCATTTGCTGAAATGCTTGCTTAGAGAGCGTAAAGCCATTTGTACGGATTCCATATCTACGAATTGACTGAATGTAACCACAGCTCATCAGCTCATAGATGCGTTTCAATCAAATACATACGTGGAATTAATTATAGGTTTACTGGTACATGTTATGTGCCAGTTAAAAACGAGCAAACACTCCAATGCCAAGTTAAGTCTAGCGACAAACGTACAATTAAAACTATGGAACGATAAGCAACGAATGTTTAGTTAGACGACATTGCATTAGTTTAAAAAAATTATAGCGTTGTAATTATGATTTGCTTGTCAGTAGACTACTATTCACTCATTATTAATTTCGTAATTATAAGCGTACACACTCCCGGTTTTTTAAAGTCTAATCACAACAAATATTAGCTAACGGTATGCCAGAGTCAAGTCAAGTGTTTTGATTGACTTATTGTTATTTCAGTCAGCCCATCATAGCATGTGACATGAGTCTACAACTAATCGACCACGAGTAGTATTAATACTGTGCGTTTAGTAAATCGTAATGGAATATTTTTAAGGTGTTCCCAATAAGTCCCCAATGCAAAATACTAAGGCGATTGATACATTCATGGTTTATAACAAACAAAGAAAAGTGTCCCCATTGTATTCATTTGCTTTCGTGTTCGTACAAAATGAAAATTCCATTTGCACGGACCTAAGTCACTCCTCTTACTATATCCGATAACACTTTCTTATCAAACACTATGTCAACGCACGTTTCTGTAACGAAACATTAACTTTTCAAACGATAACTGCAAAATGCGAAATGAAATACACAAACGCCATTATAATCGAAACGAAATAACGGAATATAACTAGAAAGATATAATTTGAACATGATAATGTAGACCATTCCGTTGCAAAAATAATAGTAGATGTTCTTACCGAACTGATAAATCAACAATCTAGTTATATTCACAGACTCAACATTTACGATGAGAATATGGTAGACAGTAGAATGCATTGAACACACGATGTAATGATTTGCCAAGCATAATAATTTATTTGATGTGAAAAATTTTGTCAGATCTCAAGATATAATACAAATAATTTAATATAGGTAACAAACGTAAAGACATTATCTATGAGTATATTAGTACCAATTAAACGTGATCACACTATAAGCACTGCATTACACAGATCCATCAAATGAAAATTAAACTAACGTGACGTTACATTGAAATACTGTCGAAGTGAATTAAGGCCGAAGTGATGTGATGAGTGGTATCGATGCTGACGTCGATGTCGGAGGTGGTGGTGTTGCTGCAGAGTGACTCATATGACGTGTTCCGGTTGCTGGAAGCCTGGTGGCAAGGATTGCTGGTCTTAGGAAGACTGGTCCTATGGTACTGCCGACTGCTGCACCAAGCTATTTGTGGTGGGCATCAAATTATATAACAACTTATGAGTATCTCTGACAGACCGTTGTTTAACCATTACAATTTTATTATATAATCCTTAAAACTAACTAAAGCGTAGCTTCGTCTTCGTTTTCTAATACACTTAAAATCTAACTGGACAAGGGCTGGCCTCTACTTTGGCCAGAGGCTAAGCATTGCCATTCAACGTGGCAATGCCGCCAGTCTTTTGGGCACTTTACCAGCTGGCAGCGATGCAGAAGAATTTTTTGACGCTTTGTAGTTATTTATTGTTAGTTTTAGTTATTTATTTATTTTAAGTTTTTGTTATGATTAAAAGTAAGACAATAACTGGACAATGATTATAATAGTAAAAGTTAATCTAAACACTTTATCTGTCGCAAAATTTTCACAGTTAGCATTAGCTACGGGTCACAATTACTAGGAATCTCTTAGATAATATAATTGGCGTTTTAAATGAAGACGTTAAGGTGTCAGCAATTTCTCTGGATAGTTGTCAAATCAGACATCACAGTACAGTTGCAACAAACTGTAACCAAACAAGGGTTTACTCAGAAAAGAACAATAGATTTCGCTTCTACCTCACTCGCTGCTATCTGATGTTCGTCCTTTTGTACTCGTGCTACAGATGAACTTTCTGTTTATGTCCATACACGTGAACGGCGTTTCTCTAACACTTTACAGTGTAAAGATGAAAATACAGAATCTCTAGCTATAGTACGACATGCATACGGTGTAAAGTTTACACCGTGTAAATGTTGTACTATATCTAGAGATTCTGTATCTCCATCTTGCTTGTAAAAGTAAAATAATAAACTACTTTTGCAGAGATCAAACGAGATTTTGACGCCATATTTTTTTTTATTACTTAGCAATTTCTCTTTCTTCTGTTACTACGAGTACATACATAGTTTTCACAGCTATATGTGCAGTATCTCTTTCACTCCAATCGAGTACTAATCAAAATGTGTTGATAACGAAGATAACTGCTATCGGACGTTTAAATGCTTTGCTACTTTACACTGAAGCGGAACAGTTTTAATTTAATTAAGTACATTTTATATAGAAGTGAGAGTGTTATCTAAGATGGATTTAATTAATATTTACTTGCTTCAACAAGGTACATTTTTTTTGAGTTGAGTAAAGAAATAGAGTTTGTTTTGTTAATAAACAGGGGCGCACACGAAACTCTGAAATCCCATCTAGGCTAGCGTAACCTTGCTTGTTTGGTTATTATTTCTGAAAGACTTCACCTCGTTCTCAATGGTTTTGTTGCGTGACTGCTAGTTCGGGTCAACGGCCGGTTTTCTTAGAGCATTATATGCTGATATATGTGGTGTTTTATTGATCTGTGTATCGTGTTCCAGAGCTGAAGGCGCCTGCGGAGGCAATGATGGCGCCGAGCGTGTTTCAAAGGACCAAGTCGCCGCGCACCTCACCCGGAAACTTGCCCAGAAAACTACTGGTAAATGTCACTTTATTTGTCTAACACATTATAACAGTACCTCAATACAGTTATCTGTACCCACAGCAAAAGGTGATGTCAGCTAGGCATGTAGATCCTGTTAACTGTTAGTAAGGTCGCATGTGGAAATGTGAGCCTTGATGCTTTTACGAGAAAATGTGCTTAGGGATTTTTTTTTGAATGGTTGGATATTAAAGGCGCCTAGGATCTTCACTTCTGTGTTTTTGGGAAATACCAAACTAACACCTTAAGTTTTAAAAATCCAGCCAATATGAACGAAATTCGGTGCTTCAATTGGCCTAACAGTAGTAAGTCAATAGGTGCTTCTTCTTAAAATCAGTACTCATTCAAGTTTAAACTAGATCAAACTACAAGAATAATAGTTTCTTCAACCGAAAAGCTATAAAAACATAACCTTGCCGGTAATGATTCCTTTTGCCCTTTTTTAAAATAGTACCTACGCTGTCATTTTGAAATTTAAATCAGTCTACAATGTTGTTTGTACAGATGCGGGCGACTCCGCCATATAATGTGGAATTTGTAATGCAAACTTCCAAGTTTCAATTATTTCAGTTAACGCTAATTTAAAAACAAATGGCAGACGTCTCACCATAATATGAAGAAAATATGTTTTCTAAGATATACAATGTGCTTGTTTGCCATGATGAGATAAGCAGCTATTAATAGGACTGCTAGTAATTTGCATATACTAAAGTAAGTTGATATGTTCAGGCTGCTATAAACATAACATCGCCATGAGTATGTGGTTATTTGTCTAACTAAACAGTCTAAACTCTTTGCAGTCCTGTCTTTAATGAAGTATTTTGTAAAGAAAAAAGTTGTGTATGCATCCAAGTACTTGCTTCTTCATAATTCTGTTTTACTACAACAGCAAAGACTATTGATTACCGTAAAATGGGGTGAATAGGGACTCAATGATAAATAGAAACAGAACTTTGAGTATAATTTTAACGTAAGTTAAAAGTTATTCGGTACAGTGGGCTCTAATTCTTTTAAATAATTGAGATTAATAGTGTTGACACCTTGTTAGTATCAAATAATATTAAACAAGCGTGAATATCTTAAAGTTTTGTTCTATTCACCCTTTAGCTTGTTCACCTCTATTTTACCGGTACTGACCACTTTGTACCACTCGGTTATACTAAGGTAAGAGTTAATCGAGAAATAGCAATACCCGTAAAAACAAAATTTCTCTAGTTTCCCTCTAAGTCTTCTGAGCAATCTCTCACTCATTGCACATGTTGAAGCAATGAGCTGTGCATGGTATAAAGCTATTGTGGATAATTTAGTGCAGCTGATTCGGTATCTTGTAATAGACTTCGTATCGATATGTTAGCCCACGTAATATGGTGCACGGAATAAGCCCTTGTGGCTAGGTTAATATAATGGATATGCCTTATGTAAAAGGTCCTTGTGACCACTTGATAATAAGAGTTTCCAGTAATTAAATTGTTTTCTCCCGTGTTTCAGAACGGAACAGAAGCAGCCGGCCAATCAGTTCCCACCGCAGACTCCAGTCCTGGAAATTCCATATCTGATGCAGAGAACTTCGAGTGTTACGGCGAGGGAGACCACGATGCACCAGCTAACACGTTAGTCTTGGATACTCATAATTAGAGAAGAAATGAAGTCAGCGAAAAAAAGGGTGTAGCTAAAGCTAGATATTTAGGGAAATACTAGTCATAAACGTAGCGCAGTCTAAAACCTTTATAACTAGAACATTGATAAGTATCCTGTCTTTCCTGGGCCCATAGCCTGTTGGATTTATTGAAGAAAGATGGTTTGTTGGATTGCGAGATTATTTTAATTAGTATAGTTACTGAATACAACGTCTAGGCTAGCAACAAACTTATAACACACCATGCCACGAGACGCCAATGTGGTGTTCTCATTGGTTAAAATTAAGGAACGTTTCAGATTTGACGAATAAAACAGTGTGAGATGGCGTCGGGTGTTACAAGTGTGCTGGAATCTTTAATGTGACGTTCACAGAGTAGAAGGGCACAGGTTAATTAAAGAGTGAGACTACCTGTAATAAGTATATTCTAATAGTCAACAACAACTTGCCTGCTGCGGTCTTCCCGTCCGATTATAATTTAGGTGTCTTCAAGGCTAGAGTGAATAGGCTCTTAATAAACTAGTGCGCTTCACCATCACTGATTGCATCTCTGCTTACCATCAGGTGGGATTGCAGTCAAGCACTGGTTTATAATATTAAAAAAAAAAAAGTTTTAAGATATACTCGTAGGTATAAATAAGAATTAGAGAGTCTGATGGGATAGTTGTAGAAGAAACCCTAATACATTCTAGGAATTCTTCCTCTTCTGGCCCGTGTGCCATGAAAACTGACTTGGGGATTATAGCTACAAATAACTAGTGGCTGTGGCATTTCCAGGCACATTTACTAGGTACTATGTCATTACAAAGCTAAGGCTTATTCAAACAGAGATAGTTAAGTAGAATATTTTCTGAATATATTTTTTTCAAATCCTTAATATTACAAAAGATTCAGGGCTTGTGGCTGCGTGGGTCGATCTGCAAGGTTAATCAACGGTAATCTAGAAAATCTAGATGAGTGGCACACTCTTTTGAGACTTCTTCTTGCTTCATGTTCGTGTGACTGACAGCCAGTCTTTCCGGGGAGTATCACATTCCCCATTAGTCAGTTGCTGTATGCAAAAATCCACAAAATTCAACTGCGCCCAGATTGACTGAAATCAACTATTACAAAAATAATTATAAAAATAATATTCCACACAACGCCATTTAGTCCCAAGCTAAGCAGAGCTTGTGTTATGGATTTAAAACGACTGATAAACATACTTATATATTTCTTAATACATAGTATACATATAGGTAATAGATAAATTACACCCAGACACTGAACAAAGGATCGTGCTCATCACACAAACACTTGCCCTGGGTGGGAATCGAACCCACGACCTCCGGCATAGCAGTCAGGACCACTAACTACTAGAACACCTGTTGTCGTCTACAACAATAAATTGACAAACATTTACGAAGTAGACTACACACGGTGAGTCTATTCTAGGCGATTCTTAGATTTGAATTATAATCTAGATGTAAGTAGTCTGCTAAAATGATAATAATATTATGTAAGAAATTACGAATAATTTCGAATAATTTAGAATTTGAAAGTAGCAGTAAATGTATACAAAAGTAGCTACTTAATGAGGACTTATTCAACATTATTGTTCCGCATTTCAATGTTCTATTCTATCTCTATAAATAAATAAAATTGAATTGTCTATTTGTTATGACAAAATAACAGCTTTTTACTACATGCGTATGATTCTGAAAGTTTATTATGGATAAACTTATTTCTTTTTAATTTAGTCTGCCTGTTTGTTTGGGATAAACTCTATAATGGCTGGACTGATTTAGGAACTTCACTGGCTGGTGTTATAGTATAAAGTAACTTAGGCTAAAAATAATTAGGGTACCGCGCTCACTTATCAATTTCCGCGCAGACTTAAGTTGTAGGCTGTAGCAATTTATTTTTAGGTTCCTTACCGTTGAACATAATTGTTAATGAGTGTTTCCCAGTAGCAGCCCAGAGGCTGGATTTGTGCCTGATTGATAGGTAGCAATTTAATTGGCGAGATGTGGGTGTTTTGCTTAAAGGTATTCGTCGTAAGCTCTTCGTAATTACGTCATATACTTACCCATAAATTAATCATTCTTGAGAACTGACCACTGATTCAATTGGCTGATTTCCTTGCTTAATTTTTTATAAAACAGAACAATTCTTCTATCGATAATAATGAAGATGCATGAAATGCGCTCACAAGTTCGAAATATTGCTTTAATTAAATTATTGAATCGTGTAAAATTAGCCGCATAATTCTACTCCAACAGGAAGATACACCGAAAGCGTAAATGTTAACTTTGGTCTTATTACAAAATATGAAAATAAAATTTCAAAGACTAACGTTATAAACAAAGATTTGTAATAGACACAGAGTAAAACTTTTATGTAGCAACGTTAACAGCGGTCAACGGTACCGTAAAAAAACTTCCGTAAATTAATTTTGTATATATGTGCAACGTTAAATTACTGTTTATACACAAAACGGTGATGCCAGACGATTTCTCTGTGATTTCCCAACATTTTTAAACAATGTAGGTCACAATAAATAATATATTATGTTTTATGGTCTGAAGGTGCAGCAATACTTGCACAAAACGGTGACATGTACAATGTAGTCAGTAAAAGCAGAATATAGAATTTTAAAGATTTTTTAGAATTGTAAAGTATTTCGACATGTGTATGATGATGTAAAGCTTCATAATTAAAATAAAAATGGTTATGATACGTTAGCTAGGGAGATTAAAGCTACCTGTAGGAAATAAAATAGCAATGACACACTAGCCGAGGTATGCAACTCGGGTATTGGTCAACTATCAATCTATTAAATACACGGTAAGCTGCATAGATATCCGTGGTGAGCTCCAAAGAGTAGTTTCGTTAGGGCAACTGAACAAGAAATCACCTATAGCTTTAAAAACACATTACAAGACCCAAAAGTGAAATTGAACGAATGATCGTAATTTCATTCTCAATAATTAATATTATTAATTAGTTTTAAATTAGAACACCTAGGGCTCTTGCAAATTTGAAATTTTAATGTGCAGCATCGTTATTTTCATCAACTGTAACTGCTTGCGTAGCAGAAGAAAATTTTATTTGGTAGATTTACCGATTGCCACTTTGCCTTTTAATATCTTAATTTTGAATAAATACTACAAACGCAAATGAGCATCACATTTAATTATATTTTCTTCCACAGATTAGAAAACGGCACCAGAAGTCCTGGCAACCCATTGAACAGACACTCATGGACAAGAACTAGTCTTAGGCGGACACCACCCAGGTAAGTCGAAGGAGTTTGACGATATACCTGTAGTTACACGCAAACGTAGTCTAATTCGTTTTAGAATTGAGGTTAAGGAAGATTTTACAATTGATATCAAAGGTACAGACTTGGCTAGCGTTGGGTTGGTTTAGAGTCAGTCTTCCTGAAATACAATTGTTAAAATAGAGTGCCAAGCTTTCAAACCTGCACGCGTAGTATGAACACCATAGAAATGGATCTTGCCAACTGAAGGATCAACAAAGTGACAGATTGTAGAAACATTTCTTTAGTTTTGAGCACGACAATGTTAACACGTTCGTTTGAGCAACGTCTTACAACGTCGTGTGATATAATTATAAAATGGCGCAACGTCATATGACGGCCTATAGATTGTCACATTTATTTTGACGGAACGTCTTTGGACATCTATTTTATGGGCAAATTCCTATGGCGCATCTACTTAGCGCCGCAACACGTTTGATTTTCAAAGCCACAACCGCCGTATGACCAAAAAAAATATCTTCCTAGTTTTGTACGCACACATGCAAATGTAGCGCACACAAACTCGCAACGTCTTATGACGTCCTCCCTTGTACCGCTGTCCCAATTGCCAGTTGACCTGCACGCAGTGAGACGACCTAACCTGTGTGTATTATGAATGTTGCGCCACATGACATAGTTCTAAAACGTCCGTATTACGGCGGGACGTCTTTAGACGTTGCTTAACTTTGTATGGGAAAAAGGTGCGCCACAGTACCAACATTCAGAAATGAGGTTGCTCACGCGAACATGTTAAGAATGAAGAGAAGAATTGTGTCGATTCTACAGTCCATGAGTATCAACAATATCGAGCATTATTTCTTCCATAATCGGCAGAAAGGTTTCTACCATCTTGTCACTTTGTCGACTATTCCGTCGACATACCCGTTTCTACTACGGTAACCATGCTACACGTGCAGTAGTAACCAATGGTATTTACAGTGTTTTATACCAGATACCCCTTTTCTGATGTTTTAAAATGCGTGAGGGGTACCCAGTTGATGATACTGTCTTTACAAGTAGCCTGCCGAACGAGTGCGTGGTGCACCCTTAGATCTCAATTCTAAAACTACATTACTTACATTATGTTGAAAAGTTTTTTTATCACTGGTTCTAATTTTGCACCTATTGAGTTCACTGCGGTACGCTTTTACTTTTATATGTTTTAGCTTTTATTTTTTACTTCACTTTGCGTTGTTTCATTGTTTTGTTTGTTTATTTATTTTGCTATCTTTTTGTTTGCTTTTGTCTATATTTGTGTTGTATCTTCCGTAGCCATCAGGAGAATTTGCCGCATCGGCGATGGGGCTCCATGAGACAGTAAGCTATCTTTTTAGTTTATTTTGTTTGTGAACTGTAACAAAATACTGTAAAAAGTATATTTTACAACGAATCTTAAACGAAAGAATTTTAAAGTAATCTCTTTGCACCTTAAACAATAATTATTAGGTTTTACTTGGCTTTCATTACTTACTTGTTTACTGTAAATTGAGTAAATTGTGGCTAACTCGTAGGAGCTATTACCTACTTTAACTGATATATTAAGATGAATGTTACTATCTCATACAACTATAACTAAATCTAGCCAAAACATTTGCATTATTTTGTTACATTCACTTTATTTTCGATTTCATTTCGGTTTTATTTGGGGTAAACACAAAATTGTCATAAAGAAAAAAGGCTAGATATTTACAAGGCTACATTTATTAAATTCACCTTGTAACGTGTAAAATATGTAAATAAATTGAACAACTGTGCACATTGTATACAAAAAGTAGTGACCGAACTTCGTGACTACTTCACTCATGTCTATTAGTAACTTGGAATTCTTTGTTAAGTTAGGAAGGACCAATTTTGTGTTTTCCTCAAACTTGTGTGTTTTCATTTGTTTGTTTTTGTGGTCTTATTTCATGTGAGTGAAATTGCTTTTATGGGGTAATTTTCTTTAATATTCCTGGCCGATAACTGTATTATTAAAATTTAACAAATACCTTCACAATAACATGTATAACTTGCATTATGTTACATGTTCCCATTTTTAAGTCACTGTTGTCTATAAACGTTGTTAAATAAAGGTTGCCACGAATAGACACGATAGTGCAGCCGTCAATCGAAAATCAGCTCAACAATGTCCTGGAGCCAATACTGAAATACCAGTCTTCATCCATCGGAGTAGTTGCCAAATAATTTTCAATCGTATTACACAATAATAAGGTCCTCTAGTATTTAGATAAGTGTAATGCTGTAATGGCAGTCGTACCTACATACTATTGTCAGCTGCAAACAATGCCGTCCCCTCTATTTTCAGATAGTCAATGAGTCACCTCATCACGTCAGATTTAAACGTGAGCAGATACTAAACAATTAGAGATTATCGACCTACACTAAAATTCCCAAGATGAGCATGAGAACCGAAGCAGTATATTGTAGCTACACGTAAACAATTATGTAGACTCTGTGAACGTTCATAATGTCCATTATTTCAGCTTCATTTACGATCACAGCGAACGTTACTAAATAGTATTACTTAACTATATAATAATACAAGCCTGTCCTACTGCAAGGCAAAGGCTTCTTCTCATATAGTGAAGACACGAGCAATAATCACCACGTTTCCCAAAATAGATTGGTGATTTCAAACTTATCTATAGACATTATCTATACTTTTATACTAATAATAGTACGAGTATTATAAAGAACAAACATTGTTTGTTTGTTTGCATTGAATTGGCTCCGAAACTACTGAACCGGTTTGAATAATTCGAAGTTTGAAAAATGGGCTATTTTTTCCCTGTATTCGCACAGGAACGGGAACTACGTAGGTGAAACCGTGGGACGTCTACTAGTATTACGTATACGTCTAGGTTTCTTCATAATGTTTTCCTTCGCCGATGCCAATTATGTCCGAGATAAACTTAGAAAGTAGATATGAATGGAAAAGGTCACATTGAACTTAACACCTCGATCATGAGAGATAGGTGCCTTAACCGCTAGGCCATCACTACAAGTGTATTACATTATAATAATATCACTTGTTAAAAAGCTCATTCTAAAATTAGTACATAGGGCACTATTCATGTCAAATTAACTTCACGAATTAAAGTTTACGACTTCCCAAAACGTCTGTTATGTTCCAGTAAAAGTTAAATGATGTTTCTTTGTTTGCAAGCAAACGGGAAAAGTACGGGCAGAGTACAAACTTTTCGGCTTTCCGAAAAGATATATTTATTCATTCAATTGACAGTTATTAGGTACTATGCGAGAACTATGCGGCATCGGGTTCCGACTCACTGGAACACCTCACTGGCCTGGCAAGCACCTCCAAGACTCAACCTGCTATCGACCTCCGGTTTCGAAGGGAAGTGATGTAGCGACATCTATCTCCACATACGAACTATATCCTACATCGCGCTATTAAAGTTATCCGCGCAGTTTGAAGGTATACAAGTTCCCGACAACAACCGTCGGGCAGTATTAGCCCACCAGACACAACACCCGTCTGGTCGGAGGATCCTCCCTTTTCTATGGTGGATGAGGAACTTTACACCCTGTTCCTCATACCTCCAAAATATATTGAATAAAAATAAAGATAATGTTTGGCTATATGACTGAAGCTAGTGTAAGGTCGATGAGGAGACGCTCGAATACCTACTTAGTGTATCTTCTTCTAACACAACTATATGTTAAGAAACAAGTGTTGTTTGAGAAAGTCGGCAATAAAAAGAATCTCAGATAGACACTTCAGGCTGACAGCATCAGTAAAGAATTTGTGAAATTCATTGACGTTATAGAGAACGGAGCTCGCTCTGCGAAATTAAAATTTAAACTACTTAATTAACAATCTTATCACGAATAGGCCTTAGCGTGACGGCTTCCTCTTAATAGCGATAAAACTTTACCATTAATTTTATACATTTACCGGAAGTCGAAAACCATTAACAATTTAACTGTCCTTTTGACTAACTCGGAAGTCATAGTTGAGTTTGGCGTAATGTAAAAAAAAACTGAATTTTATAATCTCCACAATTCGTAATAAATATTCGTGCATTTCGCATTTTGTGTAACAGATGGTTAGTGAATAAGTTCTACTATAATATTACATTGTCGAAAACGATGCGTACCGAGTCAGTCTAGGTACGCATCGTTATCGACAATGTAATATACAATATACCTACGAACAATCTAATTCGAACAGAAAAATGCGGAAAGCCGCTTACTTTTTACAGTGTTCATAAAATAAACGACAAAACCTTCCTACAATGCGTTTCGTTTACTAGCGTGTACGAACAAAAGAATAGTTTAGTTACCCATATAATTTGGATTATAATGTCTATGTCCGTTCAGAAAAATGGTGTTTATATCCGGATTAGTTGCAGCTTTATTACCAACAATCTTTCCGCCTCTAGTGTCGGAAAGAATAATATTACACATTAGGAATAGAACTACAGTATTCTTTATAGAATTATAACCAGTGACAGGTTTGCGTAACTTCCAAACGTTTCCTACAAATTTAACATTTCTAAAGAATAATTTAAATGGAAGCAGTTGCGCCACTGTGCGCTGGTCGGCAGTAATTGACAACATTTCAAAATTGACATGAACCTAAAACAAAAATACCGTTTCTTCATTTTTGTATGCTGAGTTCAAATATAAATTTTTTTAATTTTTTTATAGCCTAATTTCTGAGAAAAAAAAATAAAAACCAAAAACCATGTGATGACGTCACTTATACGGTGGAATGAGGTGTTTACCTTTGCGAAAGCAAGCTCATTTTTAAGATGAAAACTATAATGTCAAACAAGACATTTCTGTCAAAAATGACGTATTTAATGTCAAAAAAGACATATCTAATGTCAAAAATTACATATTTAATGTCAAATAAGACATATCTAATGTCAATGTGTGACATTGACAACTGCTAAATGACAGTGACATCTAAGAAACTGATTTTTTTTGACGATCACAGTAAAGCAAAGGAATTATCGCCATTCCACCGTATGAATGACGTCATTTGGCGCTTACGTCTTTTTAGAATGCACCGAATTTCAAAGTTAAAATTATGAATGAAAAGTACATAATTTCGAAAAACCAAAAAATATGGGTCCTCTAGTTTTGGATTTACTTTTAGATAACATAATAAAACATGGAGGTTAAAATTTTGAAATGTTGTCAATTGTGGTTGGAAACCCAATGCTAAATATTGCAATACTAGACTTTATTGCCACCAGGACTTTTAGAGTATCTGAATTTGTGTTATTAGTATTTTTATAGGCTAATTGACTAACATCCTTAATGAACATACTTTTATGCAAATGTGGTATAGTAATGATTCTATGAACAAGTTTCATGCGCTGCTTTGCCATGTACTTAGTCGTTAGCATATTTACGAGTAGATCGTAGCAGTTGTACCTACTTATTAATTAGCATTATTATATTAAGGACTATTAAAAATAAAGAACGTGTTAATTAGCTAATTGCTTTATCCACTTAGTCGTCTAATAATTAGAAAATTCGGAGCATAATATAGTTCGAGAGTCAGATTCGCGAGTTCGGATTCTCACCAAGAAAGTGAACTGTCCCGTTCCGGCTGGCAGCGCTCCGTGGTTGCCCAACGGCACACGCGCCGCACTACGCCGCTTCTTACTCATAACGCACACATAATCACCAACGAACATCGGTAATTACATTTGTAGTACGATAAGTAAATTAATTTCCAACGAAATAGATTACGAGGTATTCGATTGGCAATCCTAATAATATGAAATAGTACTGGTCATCATTATTACACGCTTTAAAAACATCTTATCCTACTCCGCACAAAATTTCAGGAGCCCGACCAATCAATCAAAGTTTCTTTTATACAGGGTTATTTGTAAAACACCGACAACCTCGCAGGAGTATCTACTCCTGGTCTCCTGCGAGTAATCTTACTGTACTAACATCATAAACAACAACATTTTTGTTCTACGACTTTTTCGAAAACAGACATTAAAAAATCAACTCTCCATACATAGGTACATATCCGAACAGCTGATCGAGTTTTGTATGGAGAGTTGTTTTTTTTTTGTCTGTTGGTTTTTTATTGGTTGTTGGTGTTTTACAAATACTGTATATTGATCAGGTTTGGCAAACAATAAAATTGTCTAGCAGTTACTTTCAAAACTAGTCCAATACTATATAACTAGTTTGTTCACCAATTAGAATAGAAAAAAAATCCATTAATCATTTTCTATTTTAACGGCAAATAAATTCATTCATCGACTTTCATAATTTGCAGGCAATTAGGCAGTTTATCTTTCAACAATTTTATAGATTCTTACACCAGCTGTTACAGATGGTATTTCCATAACACGATAATGAGAAAAGCAATCTCGGTGTGCGTTAATAATATCCACTTTGTATATTTAATATCCAGTATGCGTCTCTCCATCTATAATCTACGTACTTATTACTGTAAAAGTTGGTTTCATAAATGGTATTTACGCAATCACGATACGCTAGCGAGATTATCCCGATAACTTAGGCATTTGTAATTATCCTGTGTACCTGGTACGGTTAATTTAAAGCAGGAAAATTATAATAAAATGACAGATAAAAATTATATCTATGTTCAAATAGGTTCAAGAGTCAACGTTTAATACTAGAACAATGCTGAGAAAATGATGATTTACCTACATAATTCAATTCCACTTCCTAGCCTTACTCGCGCAGTCACGCATCATACTACTTAAGTTTTTATCTAAATACCTTGAAACCAGACGCTCGTAACGTTGTGCGACTCGTGGGATATAATTCAGAAGAAAATAGCAAAACACGACCAAGTTTAAAAGACCCCTCGATAATTTACAGCCCTATTAAAGCATGGGATGAGAAAAGTAATAGTATTAGAATCAAAGTTCGTACTGTAGTGGTCATTCGAAACAATAACGATGGTAGTGGTCCATGACGCAACGACTGTCATTTGTCACAAAACGCAATTAGACCAGAATAGTGAAGGACAGAAGTATCATTTCACATGACAACTGGAATCGGTTGTACACTCAAAGTCACGAACTGTACTGACTATGGTGTAAAATCATACTCAGTACTGATGAACCGTTTATCGTAAGAGAAGAATCTAGCTGGTATAGCTTGGAATTATCGAGAATGCAGTAAATCTTCTGCATTTTATTGTTTTGCGCTGAATACTGTTCGTGTCTTTGGATGTGTATACTGTTATTTCACCAACGGGTATAGAATTATCTGCACTACGTTTGCAATGACTTTAATAATACACAATTTTGTGTTCACTTTATTTTGATATTCTGAATCATGCAGTTGGTTCTCTTTATGAACTATGTACTAATGGGGTATGCCCATTTTCTGAGGATACTTTGGCCAAGTGATGCACATGGAAGAAACAAAATGATAGGCATTAAGATTGACTTCACAGATAAAGAAACAACCGCTGTTTTCCACATAGAACTCGATGGGACTTTTATATTAAGAACTGCAATCCCTACTTTGATAGTACTGACCACCGAAAGGAAATATTAAAATGCAATAAACAAATCAGATTTTGATAAATATATACTATTAAAAAATTGGTGTTAACCATTTAAGTAACATTAGTATTATTTGAGTATTTATTAAATAGGTGGGAAAACATGGCAAGAAATTGGCATTTCCCTTTTGAGTTCAGTCCAGGTTTCATCAAATCAAACATTCCTTGAATATTATGTCTCATGTCGTTGTTGTTCTTTATCTTTCTTACAAATAAAATCTTTATCTCGTATTTCGTCGTCGTAGTTAATTAGTTTTTCTATATCGTCATCGTTAATCATGATTTAGAAAGCATTTATTTATTATTAAAAAGTTATACCCCTATTATATATTTATTATTATTCAATGATCCTCAAATTGTAAATTACAGCAGTCACTATCGCCATCAAAAATCTGAAAAAAAATAAACAGAGCCAACACGAATGTAGAAACGGATGAAGATGCAAATTAGCATACCCTTCAGATCACGATATCGATGCGGTTGACTAAGTTATTAGCAGCCATTAGTCCATCAGTCCACCGCCGCGAGCTACTTAATAATTTAATAACGGCGAGTGTTTCGCCAGCCATTGTCTGTTCTATTGTGGATAATTCATACCTCGCGGTGTAGTCGCTGACCGGTCCACCGCTGCGTTTGTTGATGCGTCAGTACATCGTGGCTGCTCGCACGAATATACCGAACGCGCCGCCTTCGCACACGCCGCGTGCCATTTCGAATTTCGAACACATATTTTTCTTTTTCTTTTTTTTTAAATTTTTCAACAGTGATGTTTATTTACTTGTCTGTAGTCTGTGCAGTGGTTTCAAATGAAGTGATGTGAATAAATATCGAGTGTCGTGTTCCATGTGACCGGATTTGCTGTATATTTTTACTAGTTGCAATTATTTGTTTGTAAAGCTGGAGCGGAACGGTGTTTACATGCATTACAGAAAGCGACCCTACAGGTTGGAATAGTTGAATTTTCATTGATTGCCACTAATCAGTAAATCTAATTATTAGTTAAATGTTTCGTAAGCACACACAAATACCAAGTTTTCAGTTAAAGAATTTATAGTGTCTGATTTAAGATATTGCTTGCTTTAAGAATGCGCATGAATATTCAAGAGCAGTTAACTTAAAAATGTATCTCGTTCAATGGTCCGTAACCATGTTTAGTCAAAACAAAGTCTTTGATTGACTGCTCCACTGTGTTTAGAGAGCTGATGATAACAAAAGACAGACAGATTTGATTTATATTGCAACACTTTTTCTAATGTAACAAAAACACAATCCGTTATGGCGCGATAATGACGTAATCCGACGTTGGGCTGTTGTTTTATATTGTCACAGCAAATACAACAGTACAACAATGTCTACGCATGAGTATTTTATTGCTGGCCAACAGCATTGTGTTTTTAGCGATGGCATTCACTAACGTATGGCTCTTCTATAAGCGCACACATTATAATCAGGCAATGTTTTTTATTCTGTGGTATCCTCTACACCCAAGTATTTATGTATGAGGCAAATAATTGAAATCGATCCCTGCGAGTCGATAGCCGTTATGATTCATAATAATTATTCGAATAGTTTGCATGACATGACAAACAAAAAACCAAAAGTTGAATGAATTGAGTCCGTTTTATATCCGCTTAAAAAATAAAATCTTGTTCCATAATATTATTAGAATCCTGGGTGGATTCTCATATGGATGAGGCATTTTTTTTTATTTTCTTGAGAAGTATTTTAAAAAAAAAATTGATACCTGCGACTTGTAAGCCGTTTTGATACATACTTATTTGAATAGTTTAAACGACTTAGCACACGATTGGGGCTTTGAGAAAAAAAAAAGACACACTACGAATTAGACCCGTACATTACGCTCTTTTTTCATGTATAGCAAACAACACTGAAAAATCGCATTTCTTGTAGAGAAGGCATTTTTTGTTTAATTTTATTTGGTAGTTGTTAGCGCCTTAGCGGTAATAGAAATACGCAATCTATTTAAACTGTCTACCGTGTCTGCTTTTGGTTAATGATATACAAACCGTTGACAGAGAGACGGACTAATGGAAGGACAACGGGGACTTCGGAATAGGATGTCACCCTTTGGGTTCAGTATAGAAAAAAAAAAATCTCCTATAGTCTGTCGAGTCCCAATGCATATGTATTTGTAGACTAGCCCCTTCGATCAATTATTGATCGAAGACTAGCCTATATCTTTTACAATAAGCTTAACCAGCCAGAATTCTCATGTAGAGTGCCAGGAACAAAACTGTTGACACAAATGTTTTTCAATTGCCACGTAATTGTAAACAGTCAATTGGAGAACTCATTGCCACCGGCGCGGTGGCGGCCACCGCACCGGCTGATTACAGCAACAATTTACTTTTTTGGCATTTTGTGTAAAAAATAACGTAAGTGGTGTTCTTGTTCTCAATTCGCTATTTGTCGAGGACAGAAGAAACTTTAAGGATCGATTGCACTACAAATCACTTGATAATTAAAGCGCTAAACGTATTTTAAACAATGTACCGTTTCTGTCAAACGATTGAAGATAATTAAGCTTTGAATACAGACATAATATAAAGAAAGAAAGAAAGAAAGAAAGAAAACATATTTATTTGGCACATGCCACAAGTGCACAAAACAAAGTAAAAAAATAATAATCAAAGACTTAGAACTAAACACGAAAAAGAGTGTGTATCTCACGGCTGCGCCAAATAGGACCAGTTCAGCAAAATGCCGAGCAACTAGTGCCCGACGCTGGTTTTCAACTGGCCCTGAGATGGTGATGTGACGGACGTAGTAACTTACGCCTATAATGCTCACACTACGACTATAATTCCCGAAGGGTTAGGCAGAGGCGTATTACCTATACAACTACATCCGAGTGTTCCATTTAAGTCCCATGTTAGGACCTTATTATAGCCCATAGCCATGAACTGGGCAAAAACCAGAACTTCAGCCGAAATAACCTAAAACCCCATTAAACGCTCATGCTTAGCGAGAGTTCGAGACCAACGATCAGTCAAATCTAGAAGAGTTTTAAATATTAGTAATAATTTGTGATACACGTTAGCTGTTCCAAGTTAGGTCACATACACTATGTCTGTGTAATACAAATGAAATAATAAAAGCCCTACAAAATACATATTGTGGAAAGTAGACCCTTTAGGGCCAGCGCAGATCTGGCGAGGCGCAGCGCAGCGCGGTTTTCACGGGTAAACTATTTACAACCTTATTACGAATGAAATTGAGTAGAAAATGAATTAACTTAAATTAATCCGAATGCCGATAGAAGTACGCGGTTTATTTTCGACTTTATTTTGAGTAACGTAACGGTGATATTGATTTGGCACGGAATAACGCGCGTTACTGCGCATCGCCAGGTTTGTGCCGACCCTTAACAATAGGCTTAAAACGTAAAACTCTCCGTTTGACCTTAAAAGTTGTACTTTGAAAGCGTGAATTAAAACTAAACAAGACACATTGTGCAACAGCTTCTATTTCCCACAAATTATGTATTACGAAATATAAGCGTTTATGTACTTCTCGTGTCAGTACGAGTAGGTACATAAAGATGTGAATGAAACCTTCAAATATTGCGACCTCACGCTTCAAATTAGGCACGAACGCCACTACAATTTAGACCATAGACAAATGCGAGAAAAAAATATTCAAGGAGAACAACAAGGTATTTCCAGGTGGATGCTTTTATAAATATTATTTCTACGAAATTATTGTAAAAACTTATAATAAATACAACGGACTTCATAAAAAATCACTAGTGTGACTTTAATAAGTTAAGGGATGAGAGAGGGAGGAAAATTTTGAAGATCTGTGACTTTCGTTGTTTTGTTTGTTTCAAGAGGTACATATCAATAAAGGGTCAAAGTAAGTTAAACTCAATCTAAGTCCAATCGACAGCTGTCGTACCAAGGTGCTTCGATTCAAGGGAAGTTATCTCTAAACTAACTTACCAGGACGGCTTTAAGTCAGTAAGAGTCTGGCAGACCCTCCTACTAAGCTCCGCTAAAGGGCTTATTACACTATTCAATTTGTAGTAAATCGGTAGATCTATGTAATCGCAGTTTGAACAGATTGGATCCGATTTAGGGTAAATCGGAGGTTCCGACCGTTTGGTTTCTTCCTAACTGTCCTAGTTAGGATTCTACAAATTGAACAGTGCAATAAGCCCTCAACGTAGTACGGAGGACATCCATGAAGAATTTAATCAAAAGAACCTCTTTACGGTAATATTAAAGCCCCGTCAAGCTTAGTAAGTAATTTCTACTTACTTAGGTACCCCGAAAATTACCCATTACTTAATAAAAGATAATTAAAAGGAAACATTAAATTACAGAATAACGTGCATGTTCAATTGATTATGTACAGCGGTTATCCAACTCCTAAATTGTATGATTACAATACCTATTCAGAATATTCACAATCATCCTAAGATTGTACGCCTCTTTAGGTTAATCAGGCGTGATGTTCTATTAATTCGTCATAAACACGCAATATATTCAACCTATTTTTTTTATTCTGTGGTAGCTAAAAGCTTTCGAAAAAAATTCAAATTGCCATTTTAATCCCGTCACGGAATCTTCGCCAATCGTAGGTGCCAGATACTTACTCCATTTATAATAGCAGTATAAAGCTATTGTAAATGGAGTATATTAAAAAGTTATTCACGAAGTTATTCATGGAGGTTTATTACAGCAGCGCAATTTTTATAGAACTTATAAAGAAAGAAGTATAATCATTCTTTAATTTTACAGCCGTAACTTACTTCGTAGATAGGAATCTTTTTTACATATAACCAAAAGTTGTAAGCAATTTGCACTCACATTATTTCTTTATCAGCGTCCATGGGTACGTTCCATACAGAACATTTAATTATACATATTAAAAAATAGAACTGTAGGTATATAATCTGTCTTTTAGGATCTAATTATTGATTTAGGACGACATGTAAACTGAATATTGTCAATTTTCTTGTCCATAACTTAAATTATTTGCTATGTGTTTCTCCTGATTTTATACGCCATTACATGGAAAAATATAGAGAACATATTCTCTAAACATTCGATCTGTAAACCAACCTATCTTTTACAAAACAAACGATTTGATTTGATTTGTCTTTCTTATCACTCTGCGACGAAGCTTTCTTCGTACTTAGATTCAGATCATTTGACGAACAAAGTTGCAAAACCTACATTATCTCTATATCAGTGTCCAATTGATGATCATCGCTAGCAAGTTGGTAGTATGCTCGTCACTTTCTTGCACAATTTCACGGCGTACGCGCACCCATGTTTCATTTGTGGCCTGCTGATTTCTCCGACACTCCCCACGGACGTCCTGACCGCTTGCATATGATACACTTGACAAACCATGGTAATCGTGAAGTAATGCTGTATTGTGTAGCTCTTACCTTAATGCGTAGAAACGTTAGGTAGGTACTGTTCTAGGGTACCTAACTATGTCAATTATTTTATTAACACAATCATCGAAATTAAAAATTGGAAGAGCTTGTGGCTGTAACTGCCTCACGGGTAGATCGAAAGTTAAGCTACGCTTGATGAGGTTGGTCCGTGAATGGGTGGCCAAATTCATTACATATCATGACTTTTCCGTGCCTAGGAAAGCACGTTAATCCCGGCTGTCATTTGCCAGAATATCTGACAACCAGTTTAACCAAGGGTTATCTTGTTTCCCAGTAACTGGGTTGTGGAGGTCCGACAGGCAGTCTTTCCATATAAAATACTGGCTGGAAACATTCAGCTACATCCTGTTAAGCTGGAAGCCGACCCCTACATAATTGAGAAAAGGCAAGAAATTAAAAATTGTCCTTTTGTCTGTTATCTTCTTTGAAGATAAATAGGTGGGAACACTCCATGGTTGTAGGTGACTGCTACAAGGCTATGGAGCAGCTCCATCTAGGAAAAAACAATTCAGCATCTTTAAAAATATACTAAACAATCTAAACATTACAAAATACAGCACGGCACGGTTGACGCAGTGGTAGATAGGCCGCTGCGCAGCGTCGTGGACTTGATTCCCGCACAAAACAAATATTTTTATGGGAATATTTTGTAAGAAACAAATGGTTGGTTGATCCGTTGATCCGCTGTTAGCGTAATGACCTAATATGACGATAAAGGAGAAAGTGCCGTGGGGTAAGATTAAAAAAAAATGGTAAAGATTGTAGATCATATTGTTCTGATGTGCCGATAGCCAGAAAACATATTCTTGCATTGCTGCATAAGAATTGCTGAAAACTTCTATCGTGGTATTGGTATTATCAAAAACCTGATTGCCATAATAACGGACTAATTCATAATATTTCAAAACAAGACTGTCCAAAATTACGATTGGTTTACACTCCACACCGCAAACGGATGACCTAAATGATGCAAGCGTTGTGCGTTGTAGAAGGTCGAAATACCATTCAAACTTTTATTATTTTAACTGTTAAAATAAAACTATTACTCGCCGAGTAATTAAATGGCTATTCATAAACGCTATGTGCTAACAAGCACACGTGTCTCAATTAGTTTTTAGAGGAAACGGAAGCGCGTCAGCACTTACCTAAAACGATACTAATAAAAAAGATTTTTCAATGACTACCTTGTGGGTCTGTCCACATAGTTGGTCTAGTTCTAAATAGGCAGACTGTAACGTCGTTGGTCCTGAGTTCAATTGCAGGGTCAGCCAAACTCTATTTGATTTTTCCATCTGGAATTTCTTAAACTGGAGTTGATGGCAATAGGCTCGCGCCAAAACAACATTTTTCCGCAACAACGGAACTGTAACATAGGTGATGTTATTGATGTTTCAATCTTCAACAAAATAAAGAAACCAACATACAAAAAAAAATAGTGTTACCTTACCGAGTTGTATTCAACGAAATAAAAATCGTACAGTATGTTGACTAACCTTCCACACATCGCCGGCAAAAATATTAGCTCTAGGTTTGCACTACATATTAATTGTTCAACAGTTAGAGATGATGATAATGTTTTTATATGAAACACTGCTCGTTTCATATAAAAACATTATCTTCACACACACAATTAGGAACATTAGTCACTCTGCATGAACGTAATCTACAAAAAATCTCACAATGGTTGCTCACGTAATGATGGCACACGTCGCAGTCATAATGATCTAATTAGTTTATGAGCGTTACCCACATACATTTTAAAGTATTTCCTTCTTTCTACAGCAGTTGAAGAATTCCGGACATGCGTCCACTCCAGTAATTGCTCGACGTTCACGTATTAGCATGTATCAGCATTTGTCATGCAGTCGTCGTCATGTGGTGTCACGATGTAGACTTATTTCTTTGAAATTTCTCTAGATTGCCAATGCTTGTATGAATTTGCCTGTTTCGTCTGCTTTTTAATTACTAGCATTCGCTCGGACTTCTTTTTATACAATCGGCTCAATGTGGGAATTTTCTTGTTCTCTCCTTTGCCTTTATCTAGATCTTTAAATATCAGTCCTGCTCATTAAATTTCAGCGTAGGTTACTGTAGCAAGAGATTCCATGATTTTAGGTCAAGTTCTAACGGCTTGGAAAAACTTCCCAACAATGACAAAAATCCAACGATTTAACTCATCGCGCATGAACCGACCATACGGTTATCCAGAATCCTATTGTCAAGTACATCCCATTTTAAAAACAGCGTCAGTACCCATAGTTCGTTGGGAGCTCTCGTCGGCCGCTGGGAGATTATGAGATTGGAGATATTAACTGCACTTTCATTTAAAACCAAGTATGTCAGTTGTTTCACCGTTTTTACCATAGATTTAGATTTCTATGGTTTTTACGAATAGAAACCGACGGCCAGAAACAGAGTTTAGTGCAACCTGCGAAGGCACGCATTATTGCTAATGGGAGTAATGGGGACTCTAGCCTAGTCGCTCAGCGCGGCGACTCCGACGTCCCCACTCTGTAGGTACTTGATACCAGGTGTTACCCTAGTACAGCAGTCATCTCTGCTATTATATTTGGCTTTCCAACGCTGAGATTGGCTGCATGCACACTTTTAAAGTCGTCAAAATAACGACTCCCTAAATTGACAATAAACTCATTGGATTTTTTTTAACTTAATTAGTGATCGGGATAAAAGATAAACTGATCAGGCTATATTGAAAATCTCTTTTATATCTTGTCTTGTTAACAATCTTGTCAGAAAAACTGTATTAAGTATATCTACCGGACATGCGTTGTTCCAACTTAATTAACTAAGTATTTGTAAGTATAATACTACCTATCTAGTTACTTACTATGCAACACTCGTGCTGCGATATAGGCCTACATACTTTTACCGTGATTATACTTGCGTAGAACGTGACTTAGGTAGGTAGGTTCTACTTATTAATAATTAGTTATACAGCGTGGAACATTCGGGTTACGGACGATTTACTTAGTAGACGATATAACTGTTACTTCGATCATGAGGAATAGTTTTTTAAAAGTTTAAGGGTTCAAATTTAAAACAATCAAAAAAATATGTAAACGGTAAACGTGTTTAATATTTTATGATAGGTAGGTATACTAAGTCACATATACTTACCCTAAAGCTAGGCACTAATAATCTTCTTTATAAAAAATAAAGCTGTTATAATTTCATTCTTTGTTGTTATACCCATGATAGTTTAACGCCCAGCAACTCTAATTAAAATGTTTTTAGGTTGGCATTCGTTAAATTATTTAAAGAGAACATAATTATTTTTGCTGCTTTGATTTCTAGAAAACCCCGAAAAACACACCGTTATTTTTTTAAGATCTGTCAAAATTAACATTCCACTCATTTGTTTCAGCTCTGGGAAGCGACAACTCGGCTCAAATGTCTTAGCTAGGTAAGCCATTTACTTAAAGCTAACTTATTACATTTATCAACTTCAATCATGAATAATTCGTAAATTCTTAAAAATATTCATTAGATAACGCCACCTAGTGGCCACACCAGGAGCAAACCAATAGGAGCGCCATCTAGTAAACTGCGTGCACATTACGTATATTCAAACAAGGAAAAAAGTTACAATAGTTGAACATAGATGGCGCTAAAACGAAGTTCTTGTAGATCTCAACAGATGTCACTGCTAATCCAAACTTGAATTATCCAAAGTTACGGCTGTTAATTTAATGAGTAGAATTTGAGTAACGGATGCTTGTCTAATAAAGTGATGCTTTAATGAAGAGTGTCATTGTTTCAGCCAATTATACCGGTCGTCGTCATTTAACTCCTCGGGCTGCGGCTCGGGCGGGGAACCAGCTGACGACATGTACTCCGATGTGTCGTTGGAGGAAGACGTCCAAGGTCTCAATTATAAGGTCAGTGATATTTTCTTTATTTACTTAAGCTTTTCTTACTTACAAAAACTAAGTAGGTTTACCTTTACGTCTTATCTGGTCTTTTAAGCCAGTCCTGTGAGTCTAGGGGGTTTTTTTTTTAAATTATTGTTAGGCACGCGTTTGACCACTATCTCACCTGATGATAAGCGAAGATGTGGTCGACGATGAAGCACGCTTGCCTAGAAGCAACCTGTTCACTCTTGACTTGAAGACCCCTAGGTTGTAGCTATCAGGAAACACCAACTCCGGCAGGGAATTCCACTCTTTAGCTGTTCGCACAATGAATGTGTTTACAAAGCGTTTAGTACCTACGTATGGTTGGGTTTCCTAACGCAGTCGACTGCTAATCGCACGCATGGACCTATTCCAACCAGATTATACATTGGATGATGGATAACAGACATTTCAGAACAGATAGTTTCAGTAGCGTAGAAATGCTGCGTTTTGTTTTCGGACGTTTCCCGTACGACATAGCAAAGCGTTTACCTTCAAATGCCACGGAGCTGGACTAAGTAGTTGTTCGGCTACCCATAAAACATTAGTGGAAACCATACCAGAAGCTAACTCCTGGCCAAATACGAGAAAATCGACAAAAATATTTTGCAAGATCATGATGATATCATGAATTCGATGTCACGCGACGAAAATACGATACAAAGGTTCTAAGACATAACTTAGAACCTTTGTATCGTATTTTCGTCGCGTGATACAAAGTACCATGTTTACTATTTATCTATCAAGATCACGAAGGTCAAAGCGAACTCGTCACCGTCCACGCATCATTGATTCTTCGTTTCGATTTTTTGTTTACATACCATTGACCTCATACTTACTGATCTGCCCATTGTGCATCATGACCTGCACTATCACTGGCCTCTTGAAAATCAGGGAAAGCCGACGATAGGTTTTGGCGCCAAGAGGTCCTGAATGATGTAGAGGCGTCACGGTTTTCGTATGTGTGATTTCCTTTCCACCCTGTGTGACAGTATTATAATAATAGTCGCAGAAAACCTTTCAGGCCTTTCAGCTCATGATGTTAAACAACGTTTACTTTAAGAGCAACTAAGAAAAATAAAAGTAGTAGTTTCGTAAATTTTCATCTGGTAAATTATAATGCGTTGTGTGTAAATCAGCCGTTCTTGTAGATTTAATTTTATGTACTGAAAAAACTTAATAAAATTAAACATAACTACTTACAAATGTAAACTAAAACTAACTATAAATAAAGGAAAAATGTGGGAATAAAATTAAATAAAACCAAGAACGTCTAGGCATCAGAGCACTCGCTGTCGTCCGAAAACGTGCCCTCATGGGCACGTTTTCGGAGACTGGCAGCATAGTCACATTGGATGGCAATGTTAATTATTTGGCCAAAGAATAAGCCAGTCCTTCGCTAATGCGAAGTGTCGAGTATCATTCTTGAAAATCATATTCAAACACGCTGACTTCGGATCCAGCCCCAGCAGTTCTATTCTGTAAAACTCTGGCCATGAAATTGTTAAGGAAATGAGCCCTCTCCAATATTAATGTTGGGAACTGACAATTCACTCCACACTCAATTCACCTAAATTTTAACAGAATACTCTGACACGTAGAGTTTTTTATAATTTACCTAATCTATTTATCATTAACATCGTAGTAGTTTACTATGATATGAACAAACAGACAAAAATGACTCACGTAGAGCCATTCATGCGATCAGTCATTACTGAGACACTCTTCTCAGAAAACTATAAAGAGTAAAAAGAAATTTATCATGTTTATCATCGGATATTGTTCATACTTACTTACTTAGTATTGCTTAGTTAGTGGATTACGTCAATTTCCTTCCTGAAAATTATTCAGACGGATTCACCTGCTAAGCGGTCTTCACCAACTTGAATAATTTAATGAAAGTTCAGGATAAACATCTTTCGATGTGTATCCAGAAATATACAAGTACCGATTTTTAAATTGTTTTATCTATGAAAACTTGAATGAACGTGATATACAGTTTTACTTTTACCCTGTTTAAGTACTTAGTAACTATTTGACATTAAATTAGAGACCATTACATTAGCTTAACAAATATTTTAGGAAAATCTCGACTAGGACTTAACAATGTAAGTAATTCTTTGTCGTTGCTTCCGGTGGTTGTCACTGGCAGTAGCTTTTAGCTCAGGCATTTAAAGCCCAAGACGCAGAGGCGAAGAATTTATTCAAAGATGCATTTCCTTGGCCCCAATTTCAAAGTCTTAAGAATTTAAATGGCCGTGATATAGTCTTTAATTAGACCCCACGTATAAATATTACGCGTAATTAAAGAAACACAAATGATTCGTGTTAACTCTTTACTTTACACTATTAACTGAAATTATGAAGTAAGATTTTATTTCCGTAGGTTTAATACGCCTGAGTTCAAAACAATGCAGAACAATCCAGCCATGTTTCAGGAAAATTACGTATTTTTGTAAATTATCTACTATTTGTGGTTATTACTTACGTAAACAATGGCACCAATAAATCTACGTCAGTATACCACAATATGGACAAGCCGATAATTGAAGATGATTCATTTAGAACATGTATTTTCAATTAATTGCTTTATCAATTACTTACGTGGGTGCTAAATGAAGTTCGGATTATTAAAAGTATGAGACATGTGGCAGATATTAGAATTCATTCACGTCATATTATTCAGCGACATCGATCTCACCACATACGAACTATCCTACATCGCGCTATTAGAGTTATCCGCGCAACGTGAACGTATACAAGTTCCCGACTACAACCGTTGGGCAGTAGTTAGCCCACCAGACACAACACCCGTCTGGTCGGAGGATCCTCCCTTTTCAATGGTGGATGAGGAACTTTACACCCTGTTCCCCATACCTCCAAAATATCATTATTATCACTTGCCTAGCGATTTCCCAACTATGTTGGGGTCGGCTTCCAGTTTAACCAGATGCAGCTAAATACCAGAGTTTAACATGGAGCGACCGCTTGTCTGACCTCCACAACCCAGTTCCTGGGTTACACTATACACCTTGATTAAACAGGTTGGTAGTGTCAGACTTTCGGACTGACTCTTGTAACGACTGCAAAAGATCTACAATTGAAAGCTGGGACCAACGGCTTTCGTGCTTTCCGGGGTACGGAGGAGTCTTGATATGTATTGGTCACCCAAAGTTCGTCAAGCGTAGCCTAACCTTCGATCGACCCAAACAGCAGTTATTATTTAACCACAAGCCTCTAATTCAATTCAGCTAAATCTCAAAGTGACTTAATATTAAAAATATCAAAATTTTGGTAGAATTATAAAATTTGTAAATTTTATTTGTGCTAACATCGTTTGATCATGATCTCTTCTCATCGGTGCAAGGTCGTGCTGGCAAAAAGCCAGTTTCCAAATATAAATTTTGTTCACTTGCAATATTTAGCACTGACCACTTTCACATCATCCCGTGTTTATATTTTTTTTATGCGGTAAGAACTATTAACGATAATCCAAAAATAAAAGTTTGCGTTCGAATGCACCAAATGATATTTCTTCGCCCGATTTTCTGAATCTTCATCTAAACTCTGCCGTGTCTTTGTGTTCGTAGTTTTAAGTTGTGAAATACATAATTTATTTATTTATAACCAACTTATACTAACAGTTAGTAACTAAACATACAAGCTATTGGTTGAAGAAATATAAAATCGAAATAAAAACAAAAATAAGTAATAATAATAAAATAGACATGAAATTAAAATAAACGAACAGGAACACAGATAAACTAAAATAAAATAATGTAATATTTCTTTTTTTCTATAATCTTGGGAGATAGTGCTTGTACCGGCAATGGACTCCAGTCCAGGTACCGAGAAGCAGTGTTCAGGAGTCTCAGTTCGGTACTTGCAAAGATATATGCGCCTACGTCATACGTCAACATGTTATTGATATGGGTAAGGGCTAGAAACAGTGGGCTGGTCTGAAGGGAGTCATAAAAGGTTCATAAAAAGTTAATGAACCGAAATCATTTTAAATCTTGACCATGAAAAGATCGTCAAGTCGTTATTTTGTCGTCGTATTAGTATCTACTATGGCAAAATAGTTACCAATACAATAGACGACGCAATACATTGTATTAATTTTTAATTTACATTTAACAATTAAAAATAAGGTAATAACATTTTTTTGCAATGAAATATGTATGAAAAATAGTGCCCTGCCCACAGCGAGGTGGTAAAACCCAAGCTAACGGTGCGGCGGTGGTAAGGAATCTAGAGTGAGGAACCTCCTCACAATGCGTGCCCTATCCATGACGACTGCCTTCTGCATCTGATTCCTAATCCAGCTGTTTAGCGAAAATCTCTCAAGATATAGGTCGAAACTCTTCGCTATCAAACCATTAACTGAAATGACTAACGGTACCTACTATAAATGTTGAGTTCAAATTCTACATGCTGGTAACCTCATGAGCAAGATCTATACTTTATAAGTTTTTAAAACTATTATTGTTCCTAATTCGTTCACTTCTCCAAAAGTGTTAGTTGTAGCCATATGTAGGTACCTATAACATTAGTTTTGCTTAGAACTATCAAGTTAGATTCAACATACCAATACATACTAGTACTAAAGTAAGTGGTAATTGGCTACTAGCCATATCCCAAACGTGTCATGTGTTTTACTTTTTTTTCATATTTAAAAAATCGATCGATGATCTTTTCTTGTGTGTTTTCTCCGTCGATATTTTTACTATATTACCGTCTGTAATTTCTGTTCAATGACCCCATTAAAGTGGCATTGTATATTACCAAAGGAAGGGTTTTAAACAATGCTCGTGCCGCTTCATTTAATAGTTTTACCTAGTGCGACAGTAATGGACGCCGGAAATGGTCCCTCAGCTGCGCATACGCCACTTCCGGTCAGATGCGTGCGGAGCCACAGTGATATTGTGATTAATTTTAAAATTAGAATCCTTGTGTAAATATTAAACAGATATGAGCTTTTGCAGCCAAACATGATAAACAAACCTTAGGAAGGAAATGATGAATACAGAATGACTAAATTTTCTTCGCATCGTTCATCGCTCAGATGAGTTGTAAGATGTAATAAGAATAACCTATGCTAGGGATTCAACATAGCACACCCTAATCTCTAACAAAATATTTTTAATTATTTGTGACCGAGTTACTTTAGCTAAGGCGTTTTTACAAAATGTATGGCGTTATCTATATAACTATGTCTGATAATCATTGAATGTTTAACTTGTAGTCACTCACCGTTTTGCAACACAACACAAGTTTAATTTTAAATCATACGTTTTAAAGAATGTATCATTGAAATAAATAAAGACAGAACGAAAAGCATTTATTTGAACACACAGGACCACAGTTAAATTGAAAATACAAAAAAATAAAAAATTAAGTAGGTATAACCTAAAGAAAAAAAGTAAAAAGACCTGTGCTGCGATATTTGAAATAGGTAAATACTGCAGCGCTGTTATTCTGATAGGGTCCGATTCATTCATCACATCACTACTACAAGGATGCTTACTATTACCGTCTCCCCTGATGTCGACGAACAAAAGCTCGTATGGACACAAGGGACTTTGACAAAAAATAAAACCGACTTCAAAAATAACACTAAACGGTGTAAAATAACTCTAAATTCGGAAGTCGGTGGCCCATCAAGAATAAGACAATAAGGGACTTTGCAAAATGGGCCCGAACGACGTAGGCGAATGTACTATTCAGTTTCAAGCCTAAACAAGCCACTCTGATTGCCAAACAATTGTAGACCCTAATATACGGTAGGAAGGTCCTATGCGTATATTGAATAACATGTTTTCATTCCACGTCGCGTAATGCACCAGACAATACGTCTTGGTGAAACTGCGTGCCATTGAATTTTGCATAATATCATGTAGGTACGAGTAGTCTGTTCGAGGGGACTATTATGAATTCTATTAGAGAACACGTTGCTATTTAACTTTGGACTGTATCCTTACTCAATTTTTTTTCGTAAGAGTCGTAATCATTACAAGGACTTCTCGATTTGATCGACATCTGCCTATGTCCGTCATTCGTATCTAACTGTTGTATCATACATAACATCAAAGAAAATACGGTATTCATAAATCATTATCTGCCTAGCCTTTTCACAACTGTGTTGGGGTCGGCTTCTAGTTCAAGGAAATGGAGATGAATACGAGTGTCTACCCTCCACAACCCAAAAACTGGGCTGTAGACTTATAGAGGTCAGATTTCCATTTCGGGATAGGTCAACTCAAAGCTGAATTGATTCTTTCTTCAAAAAACTTTTCCAGACTTTGCCCTGCATCGTTAGACTCGCATAATAAATTAATACAGTCTTATGTCTGAAATTTAAAAGAGACCGTTACCCTTGAGTTTCTTTCGGCATTTCTTCTCAGGGATCAGTCACTTTGGAAATGCCACAAAAAAATTACATGTAAAAGTATCGGGGACCATCTACTTACACAAATGAATATCATTTCATTTCATTTCTTTACGTGCTTTCCGAGGGGCGGAGAAATCTAGATAATTATGTAATGAATGGTCAGTGGTCACCTATCTACTTACCAATTGTCGTCAGTCGTCAAGCGAAGGTTAACCTTCGATAGACGCGTGAGGGTGATATTATTAAACCATAAGCTCTGCAGAATTCCTAAATATTAAACATAAAAAATGAAACCTCTGCACTTGTATTGAAGCATTTTTAACATTTTGTAAAGCCGTTTCAAATTTCTGCCATTTCAGAAATACCTACGTAGGTATCCGAACCGTAGCAAATAACACCAAACATTACTTCTTATAACTTATCTTCGTAAAGATTTGTTTCGGACAAAGCGTTCCGTTAGTCTTTTGTTTGTACGTTTAAGAATGATCGAGTATGATCACGCACGTCAAACTCACGTGCAGGCGTTCATGATGATAACAAACGCTATTTTTGGTAAGAGGGATCCGAGCTACAGATAAATCTGAGCCTTGACTCTTTGAAAATAATGGAAATGTTTTAATGGGAGCTGCACGCTGCTTTTCCCGCTTAGGCTCTTAAAGTGTCCAATTTGATAACTATACTAATGTGAACTAGCTCTAACAACTAAGCTCTAAATTCCTTAAAATCGACTTGGAATTGGTCACTTTTTGTTCGGCTTAAGCTAATACAACTAGCTAATTAATATGACTCCACCAAGCAAGCGCGACTAAAGCGTGATAAGCACACGGTTCAAATGTCAGATCAAACCATTAACATGTTCCGACAGTGCACAGTTATGCAAAATGATTAAACGCGTGATCGCTTTCATAAATATCAACTATGTACAATGACTATTAATGATGCCGTGTCGTTTGTTCATTAGCTATACTTAATTTAAGGTTTTTTTTTCATCTTTTTCTCTCATAAATAACGAGAAAGGTTCACATTCCTAAGAGCTGTCAAATTTAGTAACAATATAGCTATCATTTAAACATTAAAACGCATCAACCAAAAACAGCTATTATCAAGGCATTATCTAATTTGACATCTTTAAATTAGTTCTTTTCATTAGTGACCTTCCTGTTTTAGTCCAAGTAAAAGATGGCAATCCCCTAGTTTTAGTTGAGTGTTTGAATAAAAAAATATCCAATCCAATATTTTGATGCTAGTGCCACGAATGCGTTACATAGTCTTTTTGATCACAAGCTATACAAAGATCAGATTATACAAAGGCTGCTGCGGAAGTATTGCAAGATCTGGTAGTAATGTTAGGTTAGCTTGATGGACTAAATCTGCTTAGTATTCAACTGTAAACAATAGTTGCGAGTTAGTATTCTCGCGTGCAGTGGGAGGCAACGTGGGTGGTCCAGAACTGTGCCAAGGATATCGGGAACCTAGCGAAATATCTCGCGTGATTATTGCAGTGTTGACATGGGCTTATTATTCATCTTTTTATATTTCTCGAATGTTGAGGGCTTTTTATTCGATAAGCCTATGTAGGTAGGCGTAGGATAACTCTCGCGTGTGAAAAACTTAGGGAATAATATCATAAGTGATTGAGTATGGAGTACCTAGATATATGTACCTATGTATAGAGTTTCTTGCCCATACTTCTCCATACAAAACTACTTTTTGGTAGGGGCATTTAGCTAGAATCATTTTCTTAATTTTTAACTTTTAAGTCTGCCGTTCAAAAGTGACTTTAAACGGTTAAGTGGGTTTAAACGGTAGATTTAGGTACCCTAGTGATGTATGCCTTGAACATCACTAGGGTAAATATAAAAATAGCCAGCCAAAATGGGTTTTTGTCAAATGTAAAGGCAATTGATAAATGCATAGGTACTGTGTTTGTAGATGTTATTATGATAATCACTTCTCACATGATGCATTTAACTTCTCACAACGATTCTGCGAGACATAAAAACTAAACAGATGTCTTCACATAAAGCATTAAAAGATGATTTCCGCCTCATAAAGACATTCCCATTATGAATTAACGCTACTCATAATACAATTAGATGATAATCTTTGTTCAAATTTTAATTTGAGTCTTACTATTGCATAAGTGCAGCCGAATTCCCAAAGCATGTCGATGTAATCTCGGCAATCTATCAAACTTATCATGAGCATCGGTTACAGAAACAAGAGGTATTTGACAGTGTAACGTCTTATTATCTAACCCTAGTATTACGCCTTACAAAAACATAGTAGTGTGAAACGGAAAGTGATGCGAATGAACGCGTGTGAAATACAAACATATTGTGTGCAGATGACGAGATTCTTACACATATATCCAGATACATCGTAATTAGTTGTAACGTGTTGCTACATTACATCGTTTATCCTAATTGATTTCGCGACTATCAACAAACTTAATTATTCGCTTATTCGGGAACTCGTTTTCAGCGCAAAGTAAAAACATTACCTGATTCCGGTTTCCGTTCCTTTTCGTGTATTTAACTTCTTTTTCTTATCGAGTGTCCTTCGCTCATTTCCTTCATTTTCTACCGCTGCTGTATAATTTCAAGAAAGAAAACGTGAAAATTGTAGCCATTTAGCTTACAAATACTTAGGTAGTTAACACTCATAAGTCCTTTCTACGTGAGTACGTGAGTATCGCGCTAACAGGATCCCAATTTAACTTAATTAATATTTATGTTGCCCATTGAAGAACATCGGTAACATCAATTAAAATACGACACTTTAATAATATAATCAAAGGTTTGTGATCACTCACCATTCACCCAGTCGTCGTTCGATCATCATGCAATCCCGCCTATTTTACATTCACTGTTATAGTATCCAGAAACCTTATTTAAAATATATTCTTCTATTGTAGAAATTCGCGGAAAACTAAATAAATAAAACTAGACAGGGGGCAACGTCACTCATCTGGGGCACACGTCGTCGGCGTTGTTGGAAAGCAATTGGTTTAGTTTTTAGGGCGCAAAGATCAGCTTACGGTGTGAACGTGTTATATGTGGTACAGATCTAGACGGGGAGATATCTAGTAACGATCATTATTACTGTCGTAATTATACCGTGAGATGACACTTGTGTAGTGAATCCGGGAGCTCGCCACACGAACTGTGCCTCACAGACGATTGTCTTTAAGTGGCAAAACAGTTCGCGCAGCTTCCATCAAAACAATGTTTGCCGTTTTTGTCCGGAAATTGCAGTGAAGTGCATTTTGAAGGAGATTTTTTGTCCGACATGCATTTGTCGAGTGATCTCGGTTACTAATCTGAAGGGGGTTTTGTAAAACATAATTACTTACGTGCAGCGTTCAATGGATAATTATAAGCATCAATTTCGAAATAAACCAATATAAATTATAGGAAGTTGTGAATGTGATTAAACAGAATACAGCAAAGCCAACTATTGCCGAATTCAACGATGAAATACTTCGCAGCAAATTGACAGAATACATCTTTACTCCTAACCATATCTACGTTGATTGTGAATAATTTATATCTGTCTTTATTGCCACCAATGAAACAATTCGTTTCAAATGTAATTTTAAGACAGCCTTGCTATTTGTTAGACATTTTATGACCAAACCTCACATTTAGAAACTTGTCATGGTGATCACAACGGTCCCGTGATCAAATGATGTGATTACTTAAAATAGAGTGCCACTAATATAAAGACAGTTATGGGCAGTTCCATGAGTATTTTATTGGTAATAGTAATTTAAAAGAATGCCTCCTTGTAGTAAATTAGTCGAATGGATCTCACGTTTCACATATTCCATTTAATCTCAATTCAGATTTTCATCTAAAAGAATTCAAAATTTAATTATCGTGTTTTTGCTCTAGATCCACAACAGCGAAATGATAATAAATGTTGTCGTTATGTAGTTCATCAACACGGTCAGTGTCTTTTATTTGTGGTTGAGTTCAACCTTGAACTGGCTCGAGGTCGTGTGCTGCCGACCAAGCAGCACCGAGTGCGGAAACGGAGCAAGAACTATTCTCTGCTATTAAAGTGTCATTAGCATTTGCATGTTTATCTTGAGTAAATTAATATGTTTACATAACACAATTGTAACTGTTTGTCCTATATTAAATACTGCCCGTTGTTATAAGTAAACTTAAGGAATGGTAGAAGTAAAATTCTCGTTGGTAACTAAAATTTTAGTTTACTTTGCATCTTTAGTGTCTCTAATACGAATCCTCTACGTAGGTAACCGTAACGCAAAAGACAATTTTAAAATTAATACTCGTTTCGCTCATGATGTTCATTTAAAATGTGTGTATATTGTATGTATATTAATTTCCATGTGTTATCAGTATCACCAATTGAGCCTGCCTCATACAAGGAAAGAAAAACGTTCAAACTTACTTCACTTTTACGTCAATCATTATGGATGTTACTACATTCAACTTCATTATTGATCCAATATAAAATATTCTAACACATTTTCAACAAGAAAAAACTTTTGTGTTTCGAATATTCGCGTTTATGTTTTGACGATCCCATTACTATGTGACCACCCTCCAACTTTTCCCCTCCGACCCTTACTAATCTTTTAATAAATGAGTAACGGGGAATTCCGAATGAAACTTAAATGTTGCATGAGAAACAACGATAAACGAACGTACAGCATATAGGATTGTACTGTTATATCTATGTTAAAATATGAACCGTGAATGATAAACAATGGCACCATTTTTTTGTGGGAGAGTAATAAAAACGAGTGATATAAAAACGTATTCGTACATTTTTGATTGACATGCTGAAGCTAAAACCGAAGAACCCAGTTTCCTTTAATATATAAACCATAGGTAGGTAATTATTCAAACAGAATAAAAACACAGTTTATGATCAAGATTATAGAGATAGTAGGTATAGCAAAGACTTATCCGCTATGTCAAAAAAAGTTACAAAGATGAAAAAAAAACTTCACGGAAACATAAAAGAGAAATTGCTAGATAATGATAATTATCAATCTATTCACATATTAAATTTCCCATGCACAAATTACGAAATTATGCTACAAAAACGCTAATTAAAACTTGACAAAGATAATTTGCGTGTTCATTGGCTAGACATATTAATCTGTAACTGTATCCACAGTGTTTCAAGTCAACAGATTTTTTTTTTTTTATCTATTTCTTATCTCATATCTATGAATTTTGGTTTTCCTTCTTTTTTAGTAACTTTCTGTTCTACAATACACAAGATAGCTATCATCCTCAAAAGCACTTTGTATTATCATTTTTGACAATGACTAACAACTAATCCATGAATCACGACGGTCTAAAACATACACATTACAAATTAATTAGTTCGAACTTCAAGACAGCGCATTTCTCATAATTTTTAATAAACTGACAAATAAATTTTCACCGTAGTTATATCACTATAACTTTTCCTTAAGGCTGTGGAAACCGAATATGGGTAAATCATAACTTATCTAGAAAGGGAAAAACTCAGGTATTTAAACTATCAGGAAATCTGCTAACGCAAAATTGATTTTTATAAGAATCAGATAATTTGTCGTGTGTGTGTGCGTTAGAAAAAAACCTGTGATGGATGGAATTTATCAGTACAATTCTACACGAATGACATCAGACTGAAACCAGACAATTGTCCTGCTAATTTTAATGTAATAAATCTTATTTCTTACATAAGAAATAGTAAGTAGTGATGTTGCAAGTTGAGCAGACATACAAGAACAAATTGAATCATGACTGTACTTTGTAATACTATCATCGATTATTAGAATATCATCACTCTACGTCGGTATTGTGATTTATTTCTATCCATAAACTTCTTATGATCAATAAACACTTAACACTTTTAGTTTTTCAGTACCTTTCAACACTGACGTTTGTATTCATGACGATTTAGCGAAAGTGGCAGATATTTCCCTGAGCTATTTCTGTACAACCCTGCTTTAGAATTATTAAGTTTTTATTCGGATTCTATTCATGAGTGACGTTTGCTTGTTCGCAACCAGCTCTACTTATTTGCCACGCTTGTATGAACTGTATTAAAATGTATGAGATCGCATTGTTCCGTCAATTGTTAACTATGTTGGATAAAAGAGTTGAATTTTTTATTTCTTTCATTATGAGAATATTTGAACCCTTTGTTTGGCATTTGAAAGCTTACGACGGCGTGCCTAATAGTGCGTGTTGCGTCAAGTTTAATTATTTTATTAATCTAATGTTACGTCATTGATACTATATCCGACAAAAAAAAAGTGAAATTACGTGACACACTTTTTGTGTAAATGATAAGGGGCATGTAGGGCATAAAACGAACTTTGTTGCAATCATATTATGAGATCAAGAACCTCGTCGCGATGTAAAGACCTCGAAGCCAACAATTCTTGTTATTCTGTTTTCACTAGTTCAACCAGTATTGAACGAATACAATCTAAAACGACAGACAACGTACCACAAGTTAAAACAACAGACAACACTTGCAAGCCACCACTTACCTTATATGTATAATTGATCCATATGTTCATTATTTTCTTTTACGCATATCTCACATAGCAAGTCGTCCAAAAACTAACCAAGTTGATACTTTTGAAATAACAATTCTATTGGCCGAACAAAAAGATTAATCGGACAACGGAATCAAGAAACTCATAAATGGGACTGAATTTCTGCGTAGATTTAATGATTACTTCACAGTTTCTGTTATCCGTTAAATAGAGCCCGCAATGGTATCCAATTCAAAGTTCTGAGCACGAATTTCACACGGTGTGAACAATAGACTCAATTCCAATTCACTATTCTATTAAATAACTCTTTATTTTGTTACTTTTCAAATCATCTTTCTTACTTTTCACTAAAAGTAGACCGACTTTTTATAATCTACCTCTACAAATACTATGAGCTTTTTTTTCAACTGTTCAAGTCAGTCGTTTAAAAAATGAATAAAATGCTCTAAATTGAATGTCATGCGTAGATTTACGTGTTTACGTAAATAATTTATTTTGCTACTTTTATATCTTCACCGCTCAAGTAATCAAATAGGCATCAAGTAACATAGAGTTGTGCCGCAATTTTATGATTGCGACTTGCAAGAGCCGGTAACGTCTATATAGAGTCCACTTAATGATTTACGTTTTTATGTCATATTGCATCTCACTTTCAGTATCAACTTTCTTCAATTTCACTGCTTTTTATCAGGTCTAGGTCTTAGGGTTAGGGTGGGCCTAGGGTTTAGGTCTTCATTATCAGGTTTAGTTCTAAGGTCATTTAACTACCTTTTTATATTGTGAACAAAAATCTAAACTAACTAGACTATACTCTCATGCTCATAATATGTCATTACAATTATAATATAAGTCTCATTGTATAATTAGACTTGAAATAAGTTTATGAATGATTTAGCAACAAAACAAAGTCTCGAAAGATAGTGAGTTGGATTCAATCGTTCTCCATCTGGCAAAGTCGGACGCAATCATGATGGTCCCTCGCCCGTAAAATTACGAGATGCAACCAGACTGGGGGAGCTTATGAAAGGGGTTATTGCCTCGGAACTATCTATCAGACGGCTGTGCATATGTGCAGGGAGCGAATAAAGTTTATTTGTATGGCGCGGTGGCTCGGCCGGCTGATAATCATGTCGTGTCAATGGGTGGGGCGCGTCGGCCGAACGCCGCTGTGCGCCGGTTAGTACCCAACGCGATACTGTGCCAACATCACGTACCAGCGCGACTTTTTAAAAGTTTCGGTTGTTATACTACGATACCGATAACAAACAAATTAACATTCCAAAAGAAATCCAAACATTATTAACCGTGTTTACTCGAAATTTGTCGTTTCGAAAAGGATGTCAGTGCAACCGTCGAAAATTTTGAATAGACTTCGGCGAAGTCTCCTGTTGCCCGATATTTTGATACTTGTTTACGACGACAATTAAAGGATTCCTGTAGTGACACTGACCAGGGTGTTCATACGTTGGAATCATTGTGAAGCCATTTATGTGAAAGATGTGACACAGTGTGATTAACTACCTGTAAGTGGTGTTACGTCAATGTGAAGTTTCATAATTGTATTAGAACAGGAGAGCCGCAATAACTATTACTAATCAAGTGTGCCATTAGAATTTTAGCTTTATATGGAACGAAATTATTCTAATCTACAAAAGTCAAACTTAAAAGTTACGAAATAGTGTTTAGTTAATGTGTAAGTTAAGTTAGTTCAGTGCAATATTGGAATATATCCAAAGATAAGAGTACCGGATCTTAAATGTTTAAATCGGGCCTGTTCAATCGGTCCAGAGGCACGATGGGTGAACAAATCGAGGTAGAAGACAGTCTGGAGCTGGAGTATGACATGTGGGACGGTCAGTTTGACTTCGTGGGCCCGCAAGGTCCTCCGCCTGAGGTCAGAGGGAGGATCACCTCTGACGCTAGTCTCACTGAAGACTTATTTACCGGAGGACCTCTGACCCCTCACCTGCCCAATGGTCTGAACGGTGGAAAGAAGACTGCTGCGCATCAGTGGTGCGATAATTTATCTGATCAAGTGAGCATTGTTTAGATCTCTCTTTTTCTACTTCACTTACAATTATAAGGGATGCCACAAGGAGTTTTTCCGAACACACTTTTAGAATCATTATAGGCAATTCTTACATTAGTTGAAATGATTAGGAGTATTTGTCTCATTGAATTCTATTTGTTCGACAGTCTAGCGTCAATAATAGTGACGTCAAGCGTACAGCATCATTTAACGCATGTTTTTTCCTGGCATTTGATTCACAAAGGAATTACTCATTTCTGATCCAATATGTCTTGTTTACTCCTGATTTTTCCTGTAATCCGCCCTGGTTTAAAGAATAATACTATCTAATCAAATAACGTCAAGCTCTAAATCTTCAAAGTTAGTCCAACTAAGTAGCCATTTGGCAACCAAAACCACCTGCTAAACCAGAATAACAAAATTTGCCAAAACAGTTCATTCAAAGTATAACAAGGAGAGAAAATATATATACGTCTTATTCACAGCTAGTATTGATAAGCGTAATATCTTCCGCAGCCGATGCGTCTAGTGCCATTTGCTATGATTGTTCAATAGAAATCAAAAGTATTTCTTTCTTCAACGTTCGTAGTTTCTCGACCTGCTCGTGCCATCGCGGTCTTTGATTTGTTCACAAGTGTCACGCGATCATTTCTGTCTAAACATTGTGTTTATCGACCAAACACTTCATAACAACTACTATCCTGGTACTGTAGAGCCTTCTGACCTCCGCGGATGTTTAATAGTTTAATAGCATTTGTGCAAGTACCAATTAGACTTATCCAATTTATTTTTATGAGCTTTCCAAGTTTCTCCTAAGCATTGCGGACTTCCGTGAAAGGAACTTTGTGAGGAAACCCAGACTCTGATAAAAAAAATCGCCAACCCGCCGTAATCAGGAGTGGTGATTAATGCTCATGACTTTTTTGTGTAATATTTAACATGCTGCAGTAGGACAGTAATAGGCTGATATTATTTCTTTAATTTTATAATAACATAAGAACATAATATTTAGAATAGAAAGAAATTACACAAAGACCACCGTTGTTGGTTAGCAGGCGGATTACATTTATAAACAAATAAAAAAAAATACAATTTCCTACACATTTTATTGCAAAGAAACTTCAGGTTCGTTAGGTTCCTATTGTATCTAAGTAACGCCACAGTACCTGTACGCAGTGTACCTACCTCCTATTGCCCTGCAAACTACAGATTATTAAACTTTATCTATGATGGCGATGATGGCAATAGGTTAGATTACTTAGATTGTAGCTTTATCAATATCATATCTTTTGAGTGTTATGATATCTATAAATTGATTCTAGAAATTGAAATACTGGAATTAATTTTCAAAGGAAATGTAACTGAAAATAATAGTGCAAGTATAAGCAAATTAAGCCTGGTTGCAATTTAATGGTTCACCTTTGAATTCAGATAAAAGGTGTTCACAAACAACACACACAATTCTTAGTAAAAATACAGACATGAAGACAATACCTACTGTTATTTAATTTATTCCTCGTAACTGTTGAGAAAGGCATCCTGGTGGCATGTTACGAAGTCACCATGATTAGCTTCAATTTGCATAATGTGTTCTAAGACATGTAATTACAGAACAATGATGTTACCAAAACAGTGATGTTTTTAATTAATAACACTTGGTGCAATGCTATTCCAAAATATTTGAAGATCCGTGTTCCAAAACACGTACTTACTGTCGAAAACTTAGAAATATATTGACTAAAACTCATGCAAATAAATTTCCATAGTTACAGTACGAGTGTTGATCCCTTCTAAATTGCGAAAGGACTTGGACAACTAAGGAGCTGGGTATAGACACCCAGCTCCTTAGTTGTCTAGCCCTGCCCGTAATTCGGTTACTGACCGATGTAACACCCTATTTTGTTGGTATCTGTGTCACGGACGATGCCCGTCCAGAAAACATTATGTGCAAATCATAATTAGGTTAGCAGTGCGTGCAAATATTTATGTTTACTTCCCTTTGCGAATCTTCCTGAAAAAAAAAAACGATTGTAGATTCCATGCATATAACTTGGTCAATAAAGAAATGGCAATAGAGCGAGAAAGCAGCGGAATTATAGCTACAAATAACTTCTCATTCACTCACTAGGCTACAGCACTCGTAAGAGATCAGTAGATTCCGGAAGAATATTGTTATTTTTTAACCCCCGACGCAAAAAGAGGGGTGTTATAAGTTTCACCGCTATGTGTGTGTGTCTGTCTGTCTGTCTGTCTGTCTGTCTGTCTGTCTGTCTGTCTGTCTGTCTGTCTGTCTGTGGCACCGTAGCGCCCAAACGGGTGAACCGATTTAGATGCGGTTTTTTTTATTTGAAAGCAGGGTTTCTTGCGATGGTTCTTAGACATAATTCATCCAAATCGGTTCAGCCGTTTCAAGGTTATCAGCTCTTTTGTGTTAGCTGGCGTTGCTATTTTCGACGTCTATGGGTATTAACTTAACTTAAAAACATATGTGTGTCTTAAAATTTCAAACATCCATGTGTGTAATGTTAATAAGTAACATAATGGTGTACTTGGTCTGATGCAGCCAGGATATCTAGCAGACTAATACACTCTTGGGAAAATAACAGCAGATATGTCGTGTTTGGATTCATTTCAACCAGCATTTGATTCTGCACACAATGCCCTGATGGCAACTGGATGAGCTGATGCTGCAGCCAGGCTGTCCAGCACACCAGTAGATAGACTCTTGACAAAATAATAGCAGATATGTCGTGTTTGGATTCATTTCAACCAGCATTTGATTCTAAACACAATGCACTGATGGCAACAGGATGAGCTGATGCTGCAACCAGGCTATCCAGCACACCAGTAGGTAGTCCCTTGACAAAATAATAGCAGATATGTCGTGTTTGGATTCGTTTTAACCAGCATTTGACTCTACATACAATGCACTGAAAAATTCTCATAACTGTAAATTCTATAAAACAAAATTAATGCGTTTAAAAAATTTAAAATAAAATTAAATTAAAAATTTAAAAAACCCCCATCGCAAAAAAGTAAAACATTTAAAAAGTTAAAAATAACACTTTAGCCATGAAATTTTACGTAACGTCGGGGTACCGTTGAAATAATTACCTACATACCTACAAGTAGGTAGGTACTAGGAACATTTCTTACTTAAGCGGTACCCCGACGTTACGTAAAATTTCATGGCTAATGTGTTATTTTTAACTTTTTAAATGTTTTACTTTTTTGCGATGGGGGTTTTTTAAATTTTTGTGCCAAATTTTTCCCATTATTGACAGACCTACTTGGACGAAATACACATTTTCCCACCTCATTCGTTTTGAGATTATAAAAAAGGGTAGATTTGGGTCTTGTTCTGATGTTTCTAAGAATTGGACATAATTTCTGAAAGAAAAACTACGTTAATCCGCCATGAAACAACTTGTCGCATTTCCTGTCGCCAGCCATTTCATATCGTAAATCTTTAATCAGAATGCAGTCAATGAGGGGACCAGCTTCAAGCAGTTTTCGCAGTAACTATTTATCTGCATTGCGCTTAACGATGTCAAACGTAAAATGCTTTAATCATCTTTAATTTGGTATTCGTTTGCATTCATAGTGGTCAGTAATCTAAATAATCCAATGTTCATGTTATGGATATCATCTTGGTATCTGTACCTGTATGTACAGAACTTAATTATGATACGTTCTTATATGTATATGTCACTTTCTATATCTTTAAAGATATTATTTGCAGTATAGGTACACCTCTTAACTCATTAGGCTCCGCATGGACACCGGTGTCCGCAAACAATAGTAATTTAATTGTGTCTGGATTGCGGTAATTGACTGGTTAAAACTGTTTTGTTTTAATAGTTGTCACCAATGTCTATTACAAGAGGGTCTTTAAAATGATTTTCAAATCTTATTAACTACGCTTTAATATCCATTATAATCCTTATACACACATTCCATAACCATTACTGTTAAAAGACAAAGCTTTTATGCAGTTGAACTAGAATCTGTTATGATAGCCAGGTCAGCTAATTATAAAACAATTAGAACAATCAATGAACGGAACGAATAGAGTTGACCGTTACCGATATATCGTGTCATAGTAGCCGGTAACACCGGTATGGTTGGACAATACGTTACCTACCGTACGACCTAATACTTTGTCATTATTTAACTGGGGCACCGCCAGACGCCACGGACGTTGACCTTTATATCTGCAATAAATTAATTGAACGGCCAATAGAAGTAGTAAACATAAACATTACAGCGATAACAGCAAACAATTTGACCGTAACGTGTTCCAACAAGTAACAAATAGAGAGTGGTTTTTCCAGCTCCCATATTAATTCAATAAGAGACTTCTTCTAGTAAGAATACGCAACAGTTTACTCCGTACAATCGGAAGCAATATATCTTCAAGTGTCAATCTTTCTACACAAGCTTCCTTCATCTAGCGCCTATTACAGAGAGACACATGACATCTGAAACCGTTCAACGGGCGATGGTAATTGAACGAAACCGACCGTCAACTCGCAAATATCCATCCGAGGCAAAGCCGTCGTTGTTAACAAACGGTGGAAAGTTGCAAGACAACTCGACAACACACAACAGCCAAGAAAATATGTTCACTTGAGGAAGTCACGAGCACTCACTCCGCCTGCTATTCAACTAAAGTGGCTATTGATTGCACTTAACGATAATAATCATGATCTTACTTACCAATATGTTAGCGCTTAAAAAGTTTTGCGGTACATGTTCTGAAACATCGATTTTATAGACTTATTCGTAATCATTACCACAATATTCTTGTGTGTCTTTAAAGAATAAAATAGAATAGAATACTCTTTATTGAACACCATAAAAACTTACAAATTATAACTTTAAGGGCTACATAGGGTGTTACAATGGGCGGACATATCGCTAAAAGCGATCTCTTACAGACAACCTTTGGATGGACTTGATAGAAAAAAAAGTAGTTGGTCAAAAATGTCTTATGACATACCTAGGTATTTGAATAAAATTTACTTGAGTTGACAGTGCAAATGAGTGATGATCTCAGTTCAACAGTAAACAGTTTTTAGATAAAGTCTGTGATCATCGTGGACATAATTGCTAAGGTTATCGGTATAACCTCGGATTGTTTCACTCTTTCGTCGATTCTTGTTGTTACTTCGATACGTAATGGCTGCATTTTTTTAGCAACATTCGGTACTGGACGTCTGTTGAATATTCAATATTTCACGGTTTTCTATACTCTGATAGCTGCAGGTATTCCTAATAAATAACCATGTTGATAGATAACTATAATTAACAATAGACATTATACATATAGCCATCGAAAAGGTGCACTTGCGTCGAGACCTAGATTAAACAAACCAAACTAGTTTTTAAGTAGCCTTAGCATAGAAATATGCTAAGTATTAGGAAATCAAAATAAAGTTATTATTTTACTGTTTGTTAGTATCAAATTTATTTTAGTAACTAAACACAAACCCATCTATTTCATGTTATCTTTTTTTTGTTAATTGTAAAGTTCATTCTCTGTCTTTGAACTCATTAATCATCCACTTATCTCATGCTTGCGTTTCTTTGCTTCAGTCTTTTGGGTTAAGTAATCTTAATGTAGGTACCTACTCTCCGTTATTACGAGTACAAATTAACCCTTTAACTAGGTTTATGGGATCTCCTATTGTTTCTCTAATTCTCTCAATTTAGACGAATTTACGTTGTATAAGACATTCCTTTTGTTTCTCAATTGCTGTCTTTATCTGAACTAGAGAATTAAGTAATTAACTTTTTGTTGCTTTTTACACATTTCATTAGCTTATGTTTTCTATAACAAATGCGTGACACGAATTTGTTGTTTGTTATATTTTTTGTTGAGTTTAAGAGTATCCACGTTTTAATCATTACTCCACGAGTCACGACATACTCCTTTCTCAAACTTACTTAATGAATTGTTTTGTTTTATTAAAGCTTTATTCGAAGTTGAAATTATCGTTAGGTGTACAAACTTATGACTCACAAGAATCCCCCGTAAGATTAGATAAAAAATGAGAAGATATAAGACACGTGAGTTGATAATGAAAACCAACCAATACTTTCGATTATAAATCATGTTCAAGAAAGACAAAAAAACACAACAAGTTCTGAATAAATTCACAATAAATTACTTTCTTACAAATCACAAGACAATTGATCTACGCTAGTCTTAAACTCGAGCACATCAGCGAAGTGAAACCAGTCTGCGCAGGCGCAGTTCAACAAAAGTAAAACCGAGAGTACTCGAACTACCTTTACTTCGATCGAAAGTCCGATATATTCCGATGCAACTTTACATTTTAAAGACGATTCATTTCACTTTTCCCATGAGAGCGTAGCTAAATTAGTTATGTCACTGCAAATTATAAATTAAGTTCGGTATTGTATTTTCTTTCTCAAGTTTTGATTACTTTGAGTTTGCTGTTAGAGACAAATGAAATTACTTATAGAAAACGGTAACCCTTTTCAAAGATTGAATAGATTTTTTTTTTAATTTTACAACTCTAACTCAGTCAATGATGAGTTCTGGACCATGATGGAACGACTCACCACTTGGCATTACACATACGTGTGATATTTATTCACAACTATCCTGACTCACTGCCATTACCAGGCAGGTCCCAGATTTCCCAGAATATAGATTTCCAATGTTTCTATCTCGCCAAAGACGTTAATAATGCTGCAAGTAGCTCGCATAATTTTAGTTCACATAAAATAAGCACACTAGGTACCTCGTCTATTTTCAAATATATTCATAGATTTTACCTAAACAGTCAACAAAATTACAAATCTATCCATCAACGTTTAACTTTTTATGCGGAATACGACATTATGATCCACAAAAACTACAGCTTTACAACAGAATTATACTTCTATCATCACAAGATTCCCATGGTATGATGAATTACATCACACTGTACAGAATTACATTGCACTAATGATATGTTTATATTGTCTAGATAATTTACTTTGCGTGGAAACATCTCATCTGCTTCTTTTTCATTAGAGATACTTAGTAGACTTACAGGGTTTATTAAATGACTTCCAGGTATATTTGGATTAATGAGCACCTCTAATTCATCAGCTGTTGTCTTATCTAGGGCCATTCTTTTATTTTGTTGACAGGTTTATTGGTTCTAGCTTTGCTAACAGTTGGTAATCAATCACAGTAATATCATCTTTCCTAGCGTGACGCTAAAATTGTTATCCCCACATTTTCTTTTGCTCGTGTACGCAAGTGAGAACATACTTATGGATCAACGTCCTTCAACTTTTCTTCCAACAAATGTTTCACTTATAGTTTCTACTTCTACAATCCGTATAAGTGTACCCATATCATACCTGTTTTCTTCACTTTCTTAACTCTCAGAAGTATTCATAACATCTGGTTAATATTTCCAGAAACCTAAAACGTTCACGACCATTCCAAGTGTGTGCCTTTACGATGTTTCCTGTATCCAGGCAAGCGATAAATTTGACTCCTAAAGGCTTAAAATCACTCTTATCTTTATATTATAAAGCTTTAGTGTAGCTTTTGCGTGTGTAAGCTTTAGCTTCATCCTGACAATTTCCTTTACCTACAATTCTCCTAGTTATAAATGATGAATGAAAGGAAAGGTTGTCTGTAAGAGATCGCTTTTAGCGATAAGGCCGCCCATTGTATCACCGTTTGTAGCCCTTAAAATTATAATTTGTAAGTTTTAATGGTGTACAACAAATAGTATTCTATTCTATTCTAATATAGATTACACAATAAATATCATCTGTCGTCACACACTATGACACACTCCATCGGTCAAAAATGTCTTCGGATCGGACAACACGCTATAACAGAATCCAAAAAACAAGATAAAATATGTTCTGTGATGCTGATTAATCTGTGATCGACGAAGCGATAAATGCGTTATCGTCATTCGATATGGCTAAAATTACTTTTAGTGTAACATCTATGTACCTACTTACTTATTCTAGTTGTTCTGATTGAAAGTACATAGCATTCTTTACATTTCAGCCTTGTGAAAGTTAACGGAAAGCAATCTTTGATTGATCTGGCCGCGAAGATTATACATTGGTACATACAATATATTTTTTTAACACGACATTTAAATGTCGTTTATCTGACTGTATTTTCAAAACTAACAACTGTTTCCTTACTGCTAATGAAAATTTAAAATGATTACTTAGTTCTTACTTAGTATACCGGCACGTAATATTTTTAGGGCAATTTCAGCATAAGATTTTTGTTTTTGTTTGTTTTGTGCAAGTAGGTAATTCTTGGTGATAATCCTAATAAAATAAAAGTATAAAGTGATTAAGGTATCACTACAAATATTCCAAGTAAATTGTAAATTTGTATACAATGTGTGAAAAATGAGACAGAAATAACACACATGAAACTAGTCACTGAAAATGATTCACATTGAACACGGAGCGTGGAACATTAAATTCACTCTACAAATAATAAATTCTTGTTCTTCACGGACGCTGTCCATTAAATTGTATCAATGAGTCGCTCTTTTCAAGTTGTGTCTCCATGACTCATCCAATAAAGAAAAGCTCATTCATATAGTTCTTTCGGCCGACCGCTTCTTTACGCTACAATAACCACACAATACGCTATCCTTGAATGTATTTACCAAAGTTTATATTACTGCTTCGACAATCACACTATATTTGTAAATGAGGTTATTAGAATATGAGGAAAATAAATTCAAACAGGTGAACCCAATCGCAGCGCCACCTACCGGATCGAATTGTAAATTTAAACCATTCAGGGACCAACACAATAACAAAAAAAAAGAATTATCCAACTTGGTGCAGTCGTTCGGAAGTTATGCGCGTGCATACATTTTTTATTTATATATCGTCACAGGAAAAGCCAAATTACTAAACCGAAAATTAATAAACGCATTGTTTTACTCGGAATCAGCGATTTTTTCTGCATCGATCTATTTCGGTAACATTGCAATCGAAGCACTTTTGTACCGTTTCAATGACTCGTGAAATAGCGGAATTTTTCGTAGGCTGATAAAAATTCCCGTCTGTTTGCCCAATTTGGCGGTTAAGTAATTTCGCTTTTCCAGTGACGGTTATTACATAGATATATAAATTGAGAGCAGCACCTAATTTGATATGGAAAATCACCCAATTATTAATTTGTTTACGATGGAATTTAATTCCTGTTTGCTGAATTGATGTTCGTTTACTACATATGTACTTACCTGTAATATCGATTGTTTCAACAGTTAACTATGGTTTTATAACAACTTATTGGTCATATAATATCTTACGTCAAGCACCATCATCGCTCATGCGACTACTTGACACGTTTGAATCAATCTCTTCCTGATGTGCATCTTCCTGCAACATGCACGAAATTGTTATTAATTTTCAATAACGATAGACAAGCGAGAAACGCAGTGAGACCATATTCATGCTTCAAGCAAAATTCTTAAAACTCCTGTTTCGGTTGAAGACAGGTTGCCTACGATTTTGTCCGAAATTTTCAAAGTTTAAACGAGTTTTCCAGATAGAAAACCGTCTTCTCCTGGGCCAGAATTAATTATAGTTCGAAAGCCCTGTTTATATTTGTCTCAATTTGTCCTCTTACTAATGGGTGGTGGTTACACAAGAGACTAGTATTCTTGAAAGTTTACTATCGAAGAAATTTAATTACAAATCTCGAGCACGGTTTTCATAACGAGTGCCAATCCTGAACCTGTTTGAGATCTATAGGTTAATTACGGATACAATGAACTCGTCCATGCATAAAACACTGCAAGTGGGTAGGAATGTGCATACATACATAGAATCAGATGTTCCTTCGTGACTGACTGGGGCTCAGTGGAGCTCAACGAAACGATTACTATTTGCTCTCCTAAATAACGCTTCAATGATCATTTGTCTATATTTACTCGTTGATTCAACACCACTCGCAGAAAAGCAAAGAAAGGAGATGTTTCTTGCGAAGACACAGCTCTTTTTTTCCTTTTTTACACTTCACATTACTAGTGGTCTTGTTAACCCCTCCAACAAGCAAATATGCTTCGTCTGGAGTGGGTTGGTCTCAGTAGTGCTCTCGATCGTCAGTCAGACGCCTCAGCCGTTGTGCTATTACCGCATAAGCTAAATGTATCAAAAGCATAAATCTGATATTCCAAAAATAATAACAAGATAAAAAGGCTTATAAGCAAATCCTTGACCATAATAATGTTATTAGATTTTTGATCGAATCCAATCTTCCCGTTGCTCTGATTTGATTTCCAAACCAAATAAAATCGATTATGTGCGTAAATTGCAAAACTTCGTTTAGGGTGAGGTACTTACTCCTATAATATGGTTACGAAGAACTAGATGTTGAAATCAATTTATTCGTAATTTTATAATTACAAGCGGCAGCAAGTGATCTTACTAACTATCTTTAATTAGACACAGTTTCAGTTGAGTACTTACTCGGAAAATGTCTCAGGGACGAATTGCTTTGACGGTGAACTAAATAGACGTTACGAGTACCTAAAATACATAAAATTTTATAATGGGTCTTCTCTCAACTGTTAATACCTAATGTATAAACTAGGTTTATGATTGAACTCCGTTAAGCAATTGTATGATAGCCTCTTCACCTACATCACAAATGTAATAAAATTGTTCCCTAAGTATTCACCGCAACTCAATCTTCTTCTCGTGTGGTTAGTAACTAACCTGGTGTCAGAGTTTTAATGCCGCCCATGGGCCTCTGACTTGGCATCACATGCCGTCGAGAATAGTCTCTCAGGCATGCCGGTTTCCTCACGATGTTTTCCTTCACCGTTTTTAAAGCAAGTGATAATTTAACAATACGCACATAAATCCGAAAAGTCAGAGGTGCGTGCCTTGGGTTCGAACACGAGACCTGTGATTTGGCAATCCGCCGCTCACACCACTAGGCTATCACTGCCAATAGGAAATGTCTTTCCGCAGGATGATCTCATGCAGCATTCAGATTACGTGAGGTGTGTGCTCATCTATTTGATTGTATTCTTTAGTCACCTCAACCTAGACCTGCGTAGAGACGTAACGTATTCTAGGCCATGCATCATAATATTTATATAAAACACGCACAGGTACTAGTTGGCAGCCATGAGACTAGTAAATCAAACAGCGAGAGGAGTGGTAACGTAATACAACGGTTCGTTTGAACTAGACGCGAACTCATTTGATCACAGCTTGTAAATGAATTAAAGCGAAACAGTCGAGAAATGAATATTAATTCGCGCATCGATAATGTCGACAAACATGCAACTAATTCTGTCAACAGAAAGCTACTCGCTATTATAGACTATATTACAGGTCACGCGAAACTTTTAGCCAGCGACATTACAGCGCTAATCTAGTTATTTATAATGCGGCCAACTAACACGCAATAATAGCTAACCGTACTAATACCAGAGCTGCCTTATAATATAACCGTTGAGAACCACAATGAATCTCAGGAGATCCTAATCGTTTTGTATTCGACAGTCGCCAATACGTCTCTATAGCCAGTACATTGGTGTGTACACTAGAGCGTGGCGTGGTAAACGCTTACTGACATCGTTATCGCGATCAATATCGCGATCAATATCGAGCCCATTCGATGTTATTATTAATATCGATAAGCCTATACATATATTTGTCCAAACCTCCAGCATGATGACTGAAATATGTAATTTTAAATATTGCGATATCATATTATTTGATCAAGAGTTTTGTTTGTTGTTTTGGAATTAATTTTGATTGTTGTTTTGGAAAAACGTTATTTGTTGCCATTATACCTAATTTGTTGCAGAATAAGTTTGTATTGAAAGTGATGTACGATTGAATCTCTTTATTTTATGCGTTTCTGTTATGGGCTTGGCATTTCATAATATTATATTCCGAGGAAAAATGCTCTAACGGAGATAGGAATCTTGTTTTATGCTCCTACTTTCTTCGATTCCTGGATTGAAAGTCCTAAAACTTACAAAAAAACACAATGGCGCATTAAACTACCCCAAATTGTCAAAACATCCAACGTAAACCTTATTCTTTTGTAATAAAGTTGAAACACTTTTAAAGAAATTTGACCAATTGGGATAGCTTGATGCGCTGGCCTCTGGTCGGTTCCTATTTACGTCGCAAAATGTTTCATGCTCTTCAATATAACAATGTCGTTGCTCTCTGGCAGGTGCAGCTACTGCAGCAACAGGTGACGTCACTGGCTGATACTCAGAGCACGGCGGACGAGCGCTACGCGAGGGCGAAGTCCGACAACGCAGTGCTGCAGGCCAGGGTACACATGCTCGACGAGCAGATACGAGAGGTCAGTGTCTTGGGATGACTACAAGAAAACTTACATCGGTATTCATGCAACTATGCAGAAACACTCAAATCGTATGGAGTACCTATTTACTATCATAATGTTACCCACCTGACAGTGCATAATTTTGCATTTTACCAATATTGAATGCATAGTTTGCATGTGGTATGTATGAAGTATCAGCATTATCGAAACCACAATTTTCATGCTACTCTATTTTAATATTAATGTGACTATTGTTTACTGAGAAGAATTTTAAAAAAAATAGTATACCATTAGTATTACCATGGGTCTCTAGGTCCTAGGTTATATTGTTATATAAATTCCTACTCTCCTACCAAATTTTGAGTGTAAAATATCGAATATGCTCTAATATAAATATGCTCTTCCACTCAGATGTCAAATCAAAATCTTCAATCTCCTTCATGAAGCCAACAGATCTCCCAGAATTAGATACAATAATCCATATAGCTTACTGAAGAAAGTTCTCAGTCATTTTAATTGTCCAATTAGTCATCATTTCCCGTATCAATTCCGTTAATTATCTCATATCTAACGTGATCTACACTAATATTATAAAGAGAAAAAATTGTGTGTGTGTATGTTTGTGTGAATAAACTCGAAAACTACTGTGGCAATTTTACAAACTCTTTCATCATTGGAAAGCTACATTCACCCTGAGTAGCATAGGCTATTTTTTATCCCCGTATTCCCACGGGAACGGGAACTACGCGGGTAAAACCGCGTGACGTCTGCTAGTCTTTAATAAAACGTGGACAATGTGCAGATCGAGTGCCGGTGTGAGGAGAGCGTGGCTGAGGAGAAGCGTCGCAGTCGCGAGGCGATATCACGCGTCGAAAGAGACCGCGACACACAGCTATCTGCAATCACTGACAGACTTGGCACCGCAGAAGCTGAGGCGTCCGAACTTAAGCAAGAGGTTAGTGAACTATTTTGTGCATTCTATGGTCTCCTTAACCCTTTAACCGCTTGTGTCGCATAAATATGACACATATTTTCGTGCCCCTACCGCGTGTGTCGTATTTCTGCGACACAGAACATGACTTTTTCGTTTTATTTTAAAAATACTGACTGTATGGTACAACTAAATCCATTATCGAATTGAGATATTTATATTCTTGTGACAAAAACTAAAAATAGATACAACGATTGTTTCTCCTTATTTACTGTAGGTATTATTTTATTGATTTGTAGATATTTTGGCCCGGCGCTAGGGGCACGGCCACTAATATTTAGCCAAGCGCTTAAAAGGTTAAAGTGAGGAAGTACACCAACATAATAGTTCTTTGTTTAAGAACAGGAAATGAAAATGCAATGACTTTTATACCAATATTTTTACCACTTCCCTAATAAATAAACATTGAAATATTTGTTACGACAAAGATGGTGACGTCAAATCGGATGGGAAAGTCATAATATAGAAACATCATAAACGAGGGTCACCCAAAATTTTCCAGTTATTTCAAGTCCCAATACATACAACAGGATAAATACAATATAAAGTACAATAGGATAAACCCCCTATATAGCATGTCATAGGGGGTCGATCCTATTGTCCTTTTTACTATAATCCAACGATTTCGGAAATTCGGACTAAACAACAACATCAACGAACTGGGATCACATGACTAGATTAGATGTGGATACACATTTCAATTCCTATACATCTAAAAGAATTTCTAGAAGTCCTAGTATTGTTTACAGTATAACTTGTGAATGGAATGCAAATCATTCATACGGGCAGCACACAATAAACCTTAGTCTCACTTTCAGTTCATATTTCTGATTTATGCTAAGATAAGCTAATCTTTTATATCTACGGCCCGTCTATTAATATTGCAGATTGCAGCCAGTATATTAAAGGTCAGATTGATATTGTGATAAGGTTTATTTACAAGGTTTTTTTGTGGTTGGTTTTTTTTTTGGTTTGTTGTTTTTTTCATTCTTTTATTTCGATTCCAATTGTTTATAAGTTTTGGTACTTATGAGGTGAACTATATTTTATATGACCAAGTCTATAAAGTCATGTCTGGCTTGATTTTGTTGTAAGGCAACTAAAAACTCCTTTTTTTCAGGTGGGTCGACTACGTGGCGTAGCTGAAACGCTCAGAGCGAACGCAGAAGCGGCAGCGCGGGCGCACCGCGAAGCTCAAGAGCAGGTGGCTGAACTATCAGCTGCTTTAAGCAACGCTCGTGAAGCTGAACGAAGGGAGAGAGATGCGGCTGCCGCAGCCAACGGCCTGCTGGTGACTGCGAGACAAGAGCTACAGAGACTGAGAGATGTGCCACCACCGCCACCAGACCCGCGCCTAGACGAGCTCAGGAAGGAACTGTCCCTGCTCCGGACGCAGAACAAATGTAAGTACTTAGGTACAACTGAATCTTCAGCAAATTTTTATTATCGTGCCAAAGCTGTCTTATTTTCAGAGTCTTACTTAATACATCGCAGTCTTAGTTTCTAAAGACGTTTCTTAGAGTCTAGAAAGTCTATCCCACTTAGCAAGTTCCTCATCTCTAGCGACTTCACAGTTCCTATGCCTGTACTGTGATACTGTCTACTCATATAACGTTTTAAAGAGACTCTGTAAAACAAAATTGCTTTAATAGTTCGGACAGATAATATTAAAAATTGTAAGAAGTAACTAAGATTAGGTGGCATTTCCCTCCTGTGAATTAATAATAGAACAACATTACAATACGGGATAGAGTCATAGAATCGGTGCGTCTGCCAAGAACGCTAAACACAACCGCATTCGGATCCGGATAATGAATGGGTAGCCACAAATTTAAAACGACACAGTGTCATTGGAAGCCCCTTCTCAAACAATAGTCAAACCTGATACCTACATCAATTAGAATATGATATCTATAATCAATAGCATGTTTTGTTTTGATAGCGTCAAGTGCCCAGTCCACTTCGAATAATGCGACAAACATTGTTTGTATCAGTTTTAAGTACCAACTAACAATTGAAACCACTTTATTTGGACGTGTATGTACATGTGCCATAAATTAATTTGTTATGTTAAATATATCAGACAATCATCTAACACTCGCGACATCATTGATGCTAATAAAATTATAATTATCTTTTAATTTGGGCTAATGAATGACTCACATCGTCGCATGAATATGTCCCCTACTGGACTGGCTGCTACATATGTGTCTGCCAACAGTCTTGTGGGGGATTTAAAGTTATAATTTCTTTCTGTTTTAATTTATAAAATGGCAATTCATATTATGATAATTTGGAAACTTCTGGAAAATAAAAATTAACGTTGTCGTGAGTAGATACCATGCAGACACAATGAATGTCTTCTTTCACGTCACGATGACATCAGTTTTCACACGTCCGTGGTTAATTTCTCGTTAGCCTTACTCTGTGGTCCTTTATTAGAATAGGGGACTCCAGACTATGGCCTGGACTGTGCAAGATAAATGCCTTCGTCTGCTCCAAACAGTCTTCTACCATTACACTATATTTCCATACCTTTTCATATTTTCCGTACTGTCTCTGTAGGTTACTGTACTTCAATGTTTTCATTCCAGCTCTATCAGAAGCTCAAGAGGAGTTGCAAGCACAAATTCTGACGCGCGGCGTGGAAGAGGGCCGCAGCCTGCTGGACGGAGTCAGCGGCCCCTTGGTTGGGACCAACTCACTTGCACACGAACTGTCGCAGATGAGCGACGATGAGGTAAATATTAAACCTTTAAAGTATCTTTCACTATAGTATGCACTATATCATTAAACATAAAGCTGGTAATCTACCTAGGGCCAAATCATGACGTGTTAGAAAACAATACCATCTCAATGGCACTTTAAAATCCATATTTCAGCCATTGTCATCTCTGTATCTATCTATCCCCTAGACTATCTCCACACAGACACATTTATTAGGGTTTAACCTGGTCTGGACCTATACTGGCGATCAAGATAAAACCAGCAAGGTCATTCTCGTTGTCCCACTCGGCATTTAGTCAATAGAATGTCATGCGTCTAAATTCCACCCATTATACCAAGTTTCCATTTTTTGTTTCATACGAAACTTCTGTGGCATGCTTTAGGCTTTCAAATTCTTTTTTTAGTATGCATTTATTACAACACAATACTTCATTACTGTGTACACTCGGCAGCTGATTGGGTAGCTGATGCAATTATTATCCTCATTAGTAAAATTGATATGCCTACTCGTAAACCCTAACAAGGAAACTACCACCGGTTATTTATCAGCTGATTCAGTCGGCTTATGTAAACCCATAATGTTATGCTTTCGGCTTGATTACTTATTATTTTAAATTATTTAAAACTGCTGCAAATCACACGAAAGTTTTACATTCATATCTACAATATATGGCTCCGTAACATTCACAGTCAACATAATGTCGCGTTGCTTTGCTTTTTATGAAGCCTGATTGACTCGTTTGCCGAACAATTGCCTATATGTCATGTATGCCTTTTGCAGCTCGATGGTAACGATACACAATCTGATCTCAGCATAGAGATGGAAAAGGTACGAAATTTTTACTAACTGTGCATGTCTGTACCTTTAGAATACCGCTAACTTGCATGCTTTTTAACAAAAAATACTTTGACATACTTTTGGGATTGAATATGTACCTTTTTCATACTTTATTAATGGAATGCTTGCCCTCATACTATCCAATAACACCACGACATTTTAAACAAACTTTAGCAAGGCATGCGCACTACACATTCCTTACACAACGCTTGTGTGTTTAAGTATTTAAAAAGAATTTTAATCTAATAGTGGTGATCGAATAATTTGCTCAATTAATCGATATTTATTTCTAACAGTTGCAGAAAGCTTTAAAAGAACAACAAGACGTGAACGTCCAACTGAGGAACTACATCGACGGAATCCTACTGTCTATAGTAGAGAACTATCCCCAGCTTCTCGAAGTCAAATACCAGAAAGCGCCGGGCGACACCAGGTCATAACATATAACTATACGAAATCCCCTATTTTTGGCTCATTTTCATTTTATGTTCTTCGTTATCCTTTAATCGATTATTAATTTATTTGGACATGTTATATTAATCAATTTCTATTTTATTATTATTATCGGCGTATATAAAATTTTAATATTTTCTTTGATGTAGAACGATATTATTACTGTGATAAGAAAGATAATCAATAAAATTATCATAAGGCTTTCCTGTTTGCAAAGCTATAGTCTTTTGTGAAAAATAGATTTATTACTTTTATAAAATGGAGTTCTATAATATGAAGAAGCCTTTGACACTTCAAACGAAATAAGGGTGTCGATATAATTATTATAACATGTGTTGTAAATATTGTGTATAGTAAAATATATTAAGCATTTTTATTTGTTTAAAGAAAATATCGTTACTTATTATTATCTCAGACGTCGTATGCTTCTTGTATGCAGTTGTCAGTTAATAATAAGTTATATATAATTTATTTGGGTTTATTAATGTAGATCTGTGCAAAATAGATAATGTACAGCTTGGCAAAAAAGAGTCTGACGCGGTGACAGTTGAAACTAAAAGTGGATGATTGTGGCAACATTGATTTATTTGTCTAGTGCTAGTACATCATGTGTCAAAAGTGTGTAAATCCTCGTCGTTTTTCATAAATTTAACAAAATTATTAAGTTTCGTTGCAAAATTAACGATTAAAAGTTAATAAAACCATTCGTAGTTGTATCAGAGCAGTGATTTACCTCGTCTTTTTGTGGTGTTTGGCCAAATCTGAAGCAGGACAAGTTTTGTCTGATATCGGGAATGTTTATCGAAGAACTGCCGCTAGGACAGGTATTTATCTACCCTAATTAAATCATTGTACATTAAATAAGTTTTTCTAAATGTTTTCAATGCGTAGTTTTGTTGATATACAGATTTAAGTAGCTATTTGTCTTGTTTACAGAAATTGAAATTTAAGGTTATGTTTTGTAGTATAAAGAGCCTCGTATACCCATATTTGATACTTAAAGATAAAGAATAGGGAATTAATAATAAAGTAGGTACCGTATCTTTTTGTTTTAGGTAAATCTGTCAACACAGTAAGAAAAATGTTTATGGAAGGTAAAAAATAAGATATTTTTAAACACCGGGAAAACTTCAAAGGTCGCTTGAAGAAAGTTACCACCTTATCATTGTGACGTGAATCTACTTGAATTAATATGGGGCATTGCAAAACATTAAATTGCTTCAATCAATGTTGGATTCATTGATATAAAGGTATGTAGCCTAGTTTATACATATTTAAATTTGCTATGTTAGAACCATTGTTTATGATATTTTTTTGTTTTTAAAGGTGGCTGCTGAACAAGCATTTGCAAACATTACTAAGATTGGAAAAATCATGCAAGGATATTGTAATGAAAATAGAAAATTAATATCATGACAGTAATAAATCTCACAGATGACAGTAGCAGTGATTTATCAGAATTAGAAAATACTAGTGTTTCAGAAGTTGCAGGAAGCTCTAGCCAACATTTGAGCTTTTCCGGGATCCGAATATTTGATGGTACTGTGTTCGATTCGTCTGATTAAATTTTTGGTATTAAAATAAAACTAAAAAAAAACGTGTATTTCATTATCTTATCCCTGTAAACAAACTAATGTCGTTAATTCCTAACAACCTTACGGTTAGACTGCACTCGAGGGCATGATTATTATCTGTCTGTGTATACCTAATGCATCACTTTCGTGCAAGCCTTCAGTGCCCACTATAACATACATAGGTATATTAACTCTCGCCTCTTTCCCACGCTGGTAGGCAGAAACTAGAGATCGCATACGAAGCAAAAGAAGTATGTAAGAATCGTAGCTTAAGCATATGCATTCTTACAATTGTACATAGTTCTTATGCTTCGTATACATTTTTACATGTTGTTATGTATAACAACATGTACAAATGTGTACATTTGCCCACTGTGTTAATACTGGACATTGAAGCCTTCCATGGTGTTTGCATAGCATCCGACAGACAGAACCACCCACTTAACTTTGGGAAAAAATAACAAGTGTCAAACCTGTTTAGTCGTACTATTCAGGGTGGCCACATGCGCGATACTAGCGACCTCATTTATTCCACACTCTTTTTTGCCAAGCTGTAATTGAATTATACTTTATAAAAACGACAAGGCCAGGCCGTCCATAAAGATATTATTTGTAACTACTTAAAGCAATTTTAATGAAAGACTGTGCGAATGTTTAACTTGGGTGCGTAGTATACATATATCTATAATGTTTTTAAGAATATGAAATGTATGAACTTTGCGATATATTTACAGCTACTTCAAAATTACTTTCAATTAATGGGAAAGTGCCTGAACACGACCATAAAAAAAAACAAGTTTTGATTGGATGTAACTTTGAAGTAGTCATCCTACTTAATACTATAAAAATGTGAAAGTCCGTATGTCTGAAAATTTGAATGTTCGTTAATCAAAGACACCTCAACGGCTGAACGGATTTGGATAAAACTTGGCACATGGGTAGGCCTTTAATCCTTATCCACGAACGTGTACGACCGGGATAAAAATATCCTAACATTATTTAAGATATATGCCAGGCAGTACTTGGGATATAATCTTAGACGTTCACGAAGGCGGAACTGCTAGCAAAAGCTAGTATATCATAAAACTGGAGCCATTTATACGAAGAGTGTATTCATAATTACATCTAACTGCATACCCTAGTACCTACTTAAAACAATAATTATGTAGTTTAAGGAAAGATCATGTACCTATATTTTTACAATGAAATATTTATAGTTAAGTTAGCATGTAGCTTTATAGGCATTTGTGTACATTTTGATAACACTGTTCATAAATCTAATAACAAAAGATGTTCTATAACAGTCATCAAAGTAAATTAAAACAATTAATACAGGTTCAGTCTTTTATTTTGTCATCATTTACACTGTTAGTGTTGTTTTAGCTCAATCTTCATCAATATCTACTTCGGCTACAAGATCAGTATCTTCTTTTTTAGTATGATCCAAATTACTTAACACCTTCTGTACATCTAGACGTAACATCATAAATTTTGGATCCAAATAATCCTGGAATTAAAAAAATTAAACGAAATGAAATAATATTAATTTCAATCAGGTCAGACAGACAGTCGATATAAAACAGTGGTATTTAGCTGCATCCGATCAAACTGATTGAAAATTCCAACACAGTTGGGAAAACGCTAGGCATACAAGTATCCGGCAGGGTAGCATATTAAGACCTATCTTTATTTGGTATTTTTAATGACACGGACTAAAATGATAAAATGGTCGGTAGGTACGCCCTTTAAGCAGAAACCCACATTGTCTGCCAACAGCTTGATGGTAGACAGGTTTTACTAAACATGAAGCTCTTATTCATTCAAACACTTAGTAACAAACATACCTTAAGTGATGCCGACTTTACTTCCATTGGCTCAGACGGAAACTGCGTCGGCTGCCTCTCCTCACTCAGAAATCGACGTTCAGTGGTGATCTGGTGATCATGGCTACTAAGATCTCCTATCCCAGCGCTATGCCTCAAATTCAAATTCTTCCCTAACAAATGAGCCATTTCATCTTCTATAGCATTCATAGCACTTGTGACATTAGAATTTAACGCTCTAGTGACTGGTATATTCATGTAAGAATCTGGGAAAGTGTAATTTGGTTCTAAATAGGGAACTTGTGAAGATCTGCATAAGGAACACTGCTGTCTACTTTCAATTTGTTTTCTCTCATTGTGAAGATGCAATCTTTCTCTCGACAAAGCTACCTTCTCTCTAGCAACATGTTTTTCTCTAGAGTTAAGGGAAACCACATGCTCCTGTATTCTTCGGATTCGTTCTTCGTATTTGCGTTGAATAAATTCCGCTTCGGAGTATTTTTTGTCAGCATGCGATTGCTTTTCTATTGCTGTCTTCGCAAGGAGGTCTAAGTCACGACTCCTAAAGAAATAGAAATATATACAAATAATCTTACGAATTGTAATCAGTCAGGTTGATATGAGCTAGGCTGTATACGTACTTGGCCATGATTCTTTGTTCTTCCATGTGAATCTGCTGCTTCTCCACATTCAGTTTGGATCTTTCATCAGAAACTTCTTCTAAGTGGGCCTGAAGCTCTGCCTTCATTTTCTGTGACATATTTCAAAACTTTTAAGAAATACCCTACGACTAGACAAGTCCACAGTTGGCTGACAATAGGGGTAGTCTTGGGTCAGTCTTAAATCCGCTTTAGCTAACACTAAACAACACATAAATGAGCATCACACATATACTTAATGGCGTACTGTTAGATTATTCAAAATCAAACAGTGCAATAGTATTAAGGTCACGCCAAGACTTAGTAACAATGTGAATTCATTGTTTAAGTAGGTAGGTTCTTACTTCAAGTTCCTGTTTCAGATTATGTACCGCAGACTTTTCTTTAGCAAGAGCGGCACTTTCCTTCACAGCTTTAGCCTTCTCTTCGTCTATTTTCGATATTTTTTCTTGAAATTCTTTCTGGATATCTTCTCTCAGCATCTAAACAATTATTTTAGTACAACAGTACCTATCAGGAATAGAAGAGCTTACTATTTTAGGCTTCGAATCATCAGTAAAATTACATTCTACCTTCATTTCTTCGTCCTGTTTCTTGAGTATGTTCTTGGCAAATTCGGTCTGCTTGCTAAACGTTGCTTTCTCAAACTCAAACTCCATTCTCTTCTGTTTAAGAGAAGATGACTCTTCCTCGATCATCTGTATTAACAAAAACATAAGTACCCAAATGTTCATGTTTCGCGTTTTTGTGGTTAAAGAGACTTTATTCTCATAAAGAAATTTACATTTCACTTAACTGAGAACAGATTAGGTTTCTAAGTTAATAGGTACTTACATAATAACATGCTTTCGGCATTTAAACTTAAAATTAAACATAAACAATTTGCTTAACATTGTAGTTGAACATAATATTTACAAAATTAGCTGGGGGTACCCCGATAAACAAAAATATATAATCCATGCAAATCTACCCTGCGCGGAAGGTAAAAAGTGCGACTCACAATGTCACAACAGTGTTTTGTTATTGTTATGATTTTTTTATGCAAAAATATTACCGAAGTCATTTGCTTCAGTCTTGCCTCTAACATTTTGATTGTTTCCCTATTTTCAGCTTTTTCAATATCCATATTTTCGCGATCTTTTTTCAGCTGTTGTATCATATCTGCAACATTTTTTTATAACAGACTTTGAATAGTTAATAAAAACAAAATATTAGGAAGCGTTCGCGGTGTATAGGTACATACAAGATTATTTGAAAGGATTAAGTATCCCAATTTCTACTTATGACTTCTCTTTCAAACATATATCACCAAACCAAGTCTATATAATATAATACTTCTTCATTTAAAACGACAATAATATAACAACGACGACCTGGCCAAACCTAGATGCGGAACAGTTTATATTTAAACTCTTCGTACCATTTATTTGCATTTCCCTGGCTTGCAAATTGCCATCATTCCTACGTTCGGTGTTTTCTGCCAAAGCTTGCACCTTCTCCAGTAGTTCTTTACAATTGACTTTGTTCTCCGTCACGTCAATAACCAACTCTTTCAGATCGGACGAGAAACTGGCTGCATCCTGGATCAGGACATGCTCTTGATTAACTGCCTTTCTGAAATTTTATACATGGGGTATGGGGCAAATCATACATATTTTATGACCATTGTACGTAAGGCAACTGACTGAAAATCTTTAGCTCGCATGTTACTCTAACACATATTGTACTCTTTTATATCTTTACCCACTTGATATTCTCCATGAGCGCAGCATGGTGTTCCTGTAAAACCCTAACATTTTCTAAATGTTGCTGTGCTAGTATTTCGTTCTCAGTCTTGTGACGCTCAGTCAAAGCCGTCAAGTTATCCTCCGTCAATTTCTTAAACAGATGATGATGCTCCTCCAGCCAGTGAATCTTCTCTGAATAAAACTTCACCAGTTTGTCGCTTTCCTCTTTCATTCTTTCTTCGCTTTGGTTCAAAGATACTTCTAGGAAAGCTAATTGTCTCCTGAAAATTCGTAAAAAAATGGTCAGCTAGTGAGTTTATAATATCATTATTGCTCCCACATTGTTTTGTTAACAATCTTTGCCGAACTGGAGATATATAGGAGTTACAAATACGCCCTACAAATCGATATGTGTCTAATCAAAAGATTATTGTTTTTCTTAGCATGACTGATGAATAACTATTTTTAAATGCTGGTTGCATTTATACCTGTACGATGTTTCCATGAGATCTATTTCCTTGTCATGGTTTTCCTGCAATGATTGCACTAGTTGTAGCAATTGTTTCTTCTCCCGCGTATGAGGCGGATCTTTGTGATCTCCAACAGTGGGATATTCTCCAGGATTATTCTGGATATCTTCATGATTCGTATTTTCTGTACCCAATAGTGCCTGAAAAAAGCTCATAATAATATTAACCGTCCATCTTTTCAACGTTTTTATGTTCTCCTAAATTTACTACATGAATTGAATATATTTCGTAATATCTTAATAGTATTTAACCTTTATTCTCTGCGTGATCCTCTCCTGGTGTGCAGCGATAATGGACTGCATCTGTTGTCTGTTCTCCGCTTGACGCTGCAACATGGCGTCCAGCTGGGTGTGCTGCGCCAGCGCAGCCTCGCGTTGAACGCGCTGACTCTCCTTCTGACGCGCTGTGCAAATACATCAAATAATTTCAGAAAGAAGGCGAAATGACTCCAGCGTATTTCGTAAGAAAAGAGTAAGTACACTAAGATTAAGTACTACTAGTAGGTAAGTCTAAAGGGAGCTACTGTTCCACTGCTGGGTAACGCCAGCAATGGAACAGTAGACAGGTATCTACTTGATAGATTTTTTTACCAGTAATATTACTTTATTGACTAACTCACTTTGCATAGCAGCAAGTTTCTCGTCTTGTGCCTTTAGTTGTAACGCCACCATAAGCTGAGACTCTTGCTGTTGCATGTATAGAGCGGCTCCTTCTGCCGCTACGTCTTCATTGCCTCCGTGCAGAACATTAGAAGACGGAATTAATTTAGTCATCTGCGCTATAACTTCAACGTCCTTATTAACTTCCACCGCGGAAGCTTCAACCTCCGTTTGCTCCTCTTTTTGGGGTGGTGATCTTGATTTTTCTTTAGCTGGTTCTTGTTTACTAGCTGTCTTCTTTTCTTCAGTCTTTTTCTTCTTTAAGTCACCCCCAACCAACCATGATGGCATTCCAGAATCATCTTCCAAGTCATCGTTACCGTCATCCTTATCTTGAAATATACCAAGCCAATCTTCAGAACTCTTAGTTTTTTTGGCGGGTGCCTCTTTTTCTTCTTTTACATTTTCTTTTATATTTTTCTTCTGCGCTACACTTTTCATAGAAGCGGATTGTTTGGTTTCACTTTTTCCCAAAATAGAATCAAAATCAAATTCTTGACTTTTTGCAGCAGTGACCGGTCTTGTCGCTTGACTTGAACCGCCGCCGCCAGATTTCGTTGAAGAGCCTCCTAAGATTTCATCAAGTAATGACTGTGAACTCTTTCCTTTTTCTTTACTTGTCTCTCTTTTTGTTCCACCCAATTCACTAAGTAAGTCGAGTTTGTCTGCACTAGAAGTCACTTTAGGCTTAGCTGGTGACTTACCCGGGTCTACTTTATCGACTCCTGCCTTAAGTTTAGGTTCTAATTGCGAAAACTTTATAGACTCTTTTGATAAGGTTCGCTTAAAAGGCGTAGGGGATTTCTTTGAATCTATGTCAAACAGCGACTCTTTTATGCTAGCGACAGATTTTGGCTTATCAGAATCCTTCAAGTCAAACAGGGCATTTTTCTTTTCTAAAGTCGGCGTGCTTTGCTTCTTTGCAGGTTTTTTCTTTCCCAATACATCGTCGTCAAAAAAGCTATCATCACTACCATCACTGAGTATTCCTGCTAAAGGATCATCTATGTTAAAACTCATTTTTATCACTTAAATATTTTTACTATCTTAGGTTTATAGCATTGTTTACAAACTGGCCGCCATGGAAACGGAAACTTTATTCATAAAGTAGTGATTGATGGATTTTTTATAACGTACCTGGGAAGAAATTCTCGTTATTAAGTTCATTGGTTTATTTCAACCTTTCAACAAGCTTGTTTAAAAATATTTAACAAAAAGAAATGTTTATTTGAAAATTAATTTCATTGTTAGTATATTTCTGTATTTGGTTAAACTTTTGCTGGATTTCTAAGTGAAAAGTATGAAAACTCATACGTAAAAGTTGTTTTATGAAAAGCCCAGAGGTTAAAAGTTTATCTGTAGGAATAGCGTAAATGTCTCTGCACTAGCGATCGATACGTTTCCAAACGTAACAAAACATAAAAATTGTATAGTCTGTGCAAAAAATTTGTTGCTTCACGTCAGCCAGTCGGCTGTATTTTAATTATTTTTTCAAAACAACTACGATACAATAGCGTTTTTGTTATTTTAATTCCGGTTACTGACAATTAATTTATAACTATGGAATATGTTGGTGAGTATTCATACACGTACGTTCAATTTTGGTATATAAATACAATTTGACAGTCTTTGTAGAGAACCACACCGAGACCTTTTGTTCTAGAATTTTTGCTAACTCACGTTTTGATGTTATTTTCTAGCTTCAGAAAAGGGAGATTCAACAGAGAATCGGGATCCGAATTCAATAGCTAACGGCACATCGAAGTCAGTTGCAGAAAACAAGAGTATTCCAGAAAGCGCACACATAGAAGCTCCCGCTCCCGCGGAGAGCGAGGCTGCGGCATGCTCATCAGAGACCACTGAAGACTCAGAACCTGAATTTTGTGAAATTCCGGAACAGATCGAATTTACAGTAGTTTTTAATAAAGCAAAACATGACATTACGTTCGCGTACGATGCAACTGTGGTAGATTTAAAAGCGCACTTGGAGCGAATATGCGGCGTCCCACAATCAGCGCAGAAATTAATTATTAAGGGAATGGCGAAGGACAACATGACACTGCGACAGTCGGGCGTTGTGAAGGGAGGCAAGGTGATGCTCGTGGGATCCAAAATGGATGACATTTTAGCTGTGAAGAGCGCCCAAAAGGTGTATGTTTGTCTAATAATAACTGCAAAAACATTTAGTTTTTTAGATACGTAACTGCCAACACTTCCCCTGTATTTATATTTACACAAACAACACAACATAGACATAGCCTCTAAGACGACCTGACCATGACTCGCAGCTCTAAACTTAAGGTCACACCTGTATATGTTCAGCATGGGTTACGGAGTCTTGTATCAATAGTTCACAAGTCTATTGCCATCAAACGGGCATTCTACTGAAAAATTCCTATTGGAAAAACTCAATAATACTACAGAACCTCTTAATCGATGGTAGTGCTGGCAGCCATTAGACCAATGAGGCATTAATCTACTTTTACAAAAACATTATACAACTACGACTTTACTTGTGTAACTGTAATGTAACTAAATCTTAACCATAGTCTATAATTATTTTTTTAGGAATTAGCTGAAGAAAAAGCTGGTAGTCAGTCAAGTAAAGAGCCCCTAAGTGTGCAGAAAATCCATAGGAAAGTCCTGGACAAGGGGATTCCTCCAGACGTCATGCCTGGGATCAAGGGAGTGAAGGTAAACAAAGCTGATTCCATACATATCTATATGTTTCTGTGATGAGCACGATCATTTGTTCTGTGTCTGGGTGTAATTTATCTATAATATGTATGTATTTAGAAATATATAAGTATGTTTATCAGCTGTTTAGTTCCCATAACACAAGCTCTCAAGCTTAATTTGGGACTAAATGGCGTTGTGTGAAAAGTTGTGGAATATTTATTTCATTTATTTATATATTTTTATCTATTGTAATATCCATTAGAATCCAAATAGAAGATATTTTTTTATGGCTTCATATTGTACGATTCATTATAAAATACATAATAGATAAAAAAATGTGATAAAGATTATTGACCTTAGAAATATAAAGCTTCATAATAAATCTATCAATACATGTAAATCAAATCATCAGCATCAATAAATCAAACTCAGAAATTGTATTATAAAACAATTTCACAATAAATTGATCAATCCAGTAGTAATTGATATTGAAATGTTATTTTTACGATGTATATTTTTCATAATTTCTTTTCATTCATCTACTTATGTTGATTGACTAATCCTTTCTATACAAAGGCAAATGCAAGCTCTATTTTAGTGCCTATTGATACACTAAGAGAAGATTTTTTATTGTACTAATACATTATTTTGTCTCTAGGAGTCCCTGCCACCAGTTCCTCTTAGTGGAATGCTCAACAAACACGGAGGCAAAGTGCGGCTCACATTCAAACACGAGCAAGATCAGCTCTGGATCGGCACCAAAGAGCGAACTGAAAAACTTGCCATGGCTTCTATCAAAAGTGAGTTTGGTATCATTTTATTGTTTCATGATCAAGGTGCAAATATTCAACACCATCATCCAAATTTTTGCTAAACCATTTGGTTTAGCAAAAATTTGGATGATGGTGTTGAGATGATGAGTCAACTTTTACATGTTTGTAAAGTTCAAGTTCATTTGAACCTGAACTTTACAAACATGTAAAAGTTGACTACACAGAGATAGTGCAGAGATTAAAAAGAACTAAACATTCTGGAGTTACTTTAGAGTATTCTGAGTTTAAATATTGTATTAATAATAGTAATAATGTTGTTCTACACTCAACATGTGAAAATACTAATTTTACTAATAAATAAATAAATATAAGAGTGCAATTAGACCATGATTTTTAACTTTTATGATATAATAAAATTATAATCTATTATGTCAAACAACAAGTTACAGTTATAGCCTTATAGCTCTTAGGCTAGTAATAGTTGTTTAATAAAAGGTTGGCTGTGCGTAAGTCATGTGCCCTCATAAGTTCAGTGTATGGGGTTTTCTCCATAATTTTAGCTATACAGTGAATGTGTTAAGAAATTTGTACTCATATTTAGAATATCTACAAAACAAGTCCTTTAGTTGTGACATTATTACATTTTTATTTTCTGTTTATAAGTAAATTCCTATTTTTCATAGATTTTCCAATAAATAGTCAATACTTTTTATAATCCAATCTGTTAAGTTTTTTTTATTTAAAAAACTGTAAAATAAAAACCAATTTTTCTATTTTCCAGGCATCACATCTGAACCAATCAAAGAACATGAAGAGTATCATATCATGGTATGTGTGTTGTTTGTTAGTTGATATGCTGAGTTTAATTAATTTCTATTAAACTACGTATATATAATACAATGAATAAGGGACTCATCAAGTTAATGTGTTCCACAGGGTCTACAGCTCGGGCCCACAGAAGCCTCCCGGTATTGGGTGTACTGGGTACCAGCACAATACATTGAGGCCATAAAGGATGCAGTGCTCGGCGTCTGGCAGTTATTCTAATCAGCTTATAATCGTGAATCTTCTCTGTCCATTGCTGTCTACCTTCATGTCAGCTGATTGGGTAGTTGCAATATAAAAATTTAATGTAATGTGTCCATTTCAATTGGTACAATGTAATGGTACCATTTTTATTTTGTGATAAAATACATAATGCCATGTCAATTAAAATTGTCCATTCAAACTGGCATCTATCTGGTCAAAAAAAATTGAGAAATTATTTATTGTTATAGTAAGTTTGCATTTCGCGAATTTGGGTTCAGTGAGCTGTACATACAAAACTGCTATTGTAACAGTAATAGAAGTATGCGCCTGCGCAGTCGTCGTGAGCTTATTGTCCCTCGAGTTTCAAATCTGATCTCTTTATGTGAACTTTACAATGTAACTTGAGTGAGAGATTGGACTGAGTGAACAACTATTTTAACAATTTTCCTATCACTTATAGTGTAATCATGATGTGTGGTTTTTAAAATTATGTATTTTATGTCAGAGTTGATACTCAAGCCAATTTTTCACTTAAAACTTTTGATCATAGAATTAGACGAATAAAACGTTTTGAATATTTACTCTCGTTGTATCTTTTGCACATAGATATTATATATAGCCAAGTTTTTCAACTAATTGATTGCCAACATAATTATGTACTATCATGTACAGACGCCAGCACGTCAAGTTACCCCAATGTGTCAAATTTCTTTGATCGTTTTTCAACTTTATGTCAAACTGAATAAGGTTTATATTCAATTGGGAAAATTTGACACATTAGGGTAACTTGATGTGCTTTCGTCTGTACATACATCTGTGATCCGATATTAAACCAAGGTGTTGTTTGTAGGTATTCATCATTATTGCACTGTAGTATAATGGCACTGTATCAGACAGTGCCATTATACTTTGACAAAGTCCAAAATAGCTGAACACAAAGAACATTAGAGTAACAACTGCTACAGTTGAACCCAGGAACCTTTGTTTGACAGCAGTGCCTCTGACCACTACCCCAATGGGCAATATGGCACTTTCGCTTTACTTATGCTTTCCCTGATGTAAAAGTGTAAGAAACATAAAAAAAACAACTGAAAAACATCAAATTGTTTATTACATTGTGTGGTATAAAACATGAAAGTATAAAATAAATAGTTACAAGTATAAAAACCAAATATTACATAAACTTAACTCTAAGCTTAGTTGCACTACTTACAAAATGGCACATAAATGCATTATATATTATCAAATAGCGTGTATAAATAATTTATGTAAGTATGTATAATTTGGCATCTCGATATGTTAAAAGAACACTTCTTTTGTACTATGTCTAGGTAATATAATTTGTTTATCCGTACTCAGACTGCACAGTCAAGGAGAACTGCCCTTTAGGTATACTTGTAGCGTGGTACCAAATGCGGGTGTCCAACAATACTGAAACAAAGTAAATAGAATAACACATGAACATGATATTGTAAGATACCTTTGTGTGACCAAACTAAGTGAAAACGCCGAAAGGGGATGCCCTAGAAGGACATACACAAACCTTCTTGTTGAAATTCTTTACACCCCCTCCCCCCCTACGATCACAATAGTACACTTTAAATAGTCAAATTTCTTTAAAAAGAAGATAAGTGCTTATAAGTTTTGCAATTTCTGTTTTTAATTTCTCATGTCTATTTACGCCTATGAATTTGATTTTTAATTTACTGTTGGTGGAGGCCGGGCCTTAACACTGTCTTTATGTCACTACCACTGAACCAGTTTAAACAAATTACCTGATTGGACACAACAACTTTTATGTCATGCTCATTGAACTAATTAAATCTAGGTAATTTGATGTTACTTGATATGAATAATTTAAATACACACAAGCCACAATAACGTTGGCGGTACTTGGTACTATAGTAATGAGATTTTTTGTTGTTGTTTTATCCACATGTTTTAAATATGTGGGTATTACTGAAAGTTCCTAAAGCAAAAATATTGCTAAGTTCCAGGTAGTGCTCACAGGAGTGTTGGGCTAATTCCCAAGAGCCGGCGCATTCCTGGCGAAACGCAGTAAGGCGCGTTTTTCGATGCTAAATCAGCATCACCATTGTGTCTCTTAAAAATAAAGTCGATAGTTCACGACGTATTTCCGTTGGCATTGATGCTCTTGGGTTAATGGAAGTTTATTTATTTTTTTTAACTCTATTTCAACGGCAGCTAGGCTGGTAATTGTCACCAGATGTGTGCTGGCCCCAAGAAACAGCCCATTGGATCCGGTAGGTGGCACTGCGATCGGGTTCGAAACCAACGTTAGGGGAGGACAACGTCTGTCAGGTCAGCTAGTCTTCAATATTTTATTTCATTTTAATTGGGGAATGTGATGTCGTGATGTCCCCGTGGTTAAGGCGCCTACCTCTTATCCACGAGGTTGTGGTTCAAATCCGGGCAAGTACCAATGTGACTTTTTCAATACATATGTACTTTCTAATTTTATCTTAGGCTTCATTGACATTGGTGAAGAAAAACATCAAGAGGAGACCTGGACTTATAGTTAATATAAGTTTGAAATCGCCAATCCGCCTTGAGCAAGTGTGGTGATCAATGCTAGAGCCTTATCAGTATGAAAAGAGGCCTTTGCCCTACAGTGGGACAGTAACAGGCTGGTGTTATTTTTGTGGAACATGGAGAAATATAAATGGTTTGTGTTTTTTTGTTTTGTGCTTGTTTGTTTTGTTTTCCTTCCAAATTAATTTTCTTTCTGTCTTCTCTGCTGTATAAGAAGAGGCCTTTACTCTTTAGTGGGACAATAACAGAATAGTATTATTGTATAGTAAACCTACCAACATCACCTGGGTCCACATAATACTCAAACTTGTGACACACATGGTCACACTCAGGCACAGGGGCCACCAACCAGTTTTTGTTGCCTTGCACCTGGCCTTGCCACATCAGTCTTGGTATATAATCCAGCTGGAATAACACATTTAAAATATACAGTTACTGCTCACTGTCTTTAATAACATTCTTTACAAGCAATCTTAATCAATAGTGTTTGTTCAGCGAGTCAACTATGATCTAAAAAGGTTGACCAACTTAAATGGGACTGGGAGGAATATGTCTGCTGAATGCTAAGCTAACTGTGGGCGAAATAACAAGAAAAAGGTGCCCAAAACACATGTGGCCATGGCAGTCTACCAGACCACTATGGATATGGCAGAACAAGTGCAAAATTGCAACAGAATGAAGGAACAGAGAGAAAAAAAAAACCGCATCTAATTTGGTTCACCCGTTTGGGCGCTACGGTGCCACAGGCAGACAGACAGACAGACAAACAGACAGACACACACACATAGCGGTGAAACTTATAACACCCCTCTTTTTGCGTCGGGGGTTAAAAATCGCAACCAATGAAAGGCCTGGAGGGTGACCTTTGCCCACTGACAGCAGATTTCATGCTAATTACAATAAAATAAGAAGCCAATTAAGACTTGTTTTAGTGTAGTGTGTTTTCTTTTTCTAGGTTCAGGGTACTTTCATAGTTTATATTATAACATACATGCATTACAGCTCCAATCTCAAATCCAAAAAATATGTTTTCAGTTGCTGGAAACTCTGCGTCTTCAGGTAAAAATTCTGGAGTACTGTAATACTGTCTCACTTTAGCCAATATGTCTGGATGGCAGTTACCCCTGAAACAATTAAAATTATTATTTTAACAAAATTAAACATTATGCCTGTTTTCTCCATGAAGGTAGGCATAGATACATTATTTACATCAAGCTATATATGTCCAGTTTACGCTGCCCTCGAATTATACGAAAATCCCAACATCATTGTTAGGATTTTCATATAATTTGTATAGATCAGCTTATACTGGAAATGTATAGCTTGATGTGTAGCCATGTGTACAAGCATATTTCACTTGTCCTACAAAACTCCTGTGTAATTGGTGACAAAATTATGAGATGGTTGAGGTTTTTGCTTTAAATGTATAGATAGTGTAAAATATTTTTTTATTTACTCACCATCCAACATACCAAGGCTTTTGGCCCTCCTCATTCCTTACTCTAGCGTCAGGCATACTGAACACCTCCCTGAGACTAAACAGATCTGTCTTAAAATTAAGGAACTGACAGCCTTCTTCCAGGCTCTCATAGCTGCCTACAGTTTGCTCATACAGCCTCTTAAACATATTAAAACTAAACTCTTTGGTTGCTCTCCAGTGTTTGATCGCATTCTTAACGATTATAGGCCTTGGTGTGTAAGCATAACTCTGAAAAATTAAAATGGATTTACTTCTGAAACCTGTACCAAATAATTGGCTCTGTATTCACAACTAAACTTCTTACAGCAAATTCCTGTCGCGTGACGTTCCACAATATAATTGGCTTCGTAACATTCTCACAATAGCTACAATCGGCGAGTGGCCGCGTCGCCTCCCACACTAAATAATTACTAGGTAATAGACATCTTGCGCTTAGAATATTGTTCACAAAGCTAACGCTTAGCACTAATATTATGATAGCCGACAAAATCCCACCAATGAGCTTCTTATTAGACCTCTTAATTTCGACTTCATCATTATAATTACAAATAAAATCGTATTGCTTCAAGAGCACCCCATTTAAGCCTCTTTCGATGGCTTGCCTTTGTACAGTTCGCAGCTGCTTTTTTATAACATTGTTCTCGCTGTTAAATCTACGCATTGTTTAATGCTTAGAATTAAAAACATATTCAAATGGTTGAACCAATTTTCAAGCGCTTACAGAACTGGTTTTAGTTAATTTAGCCGTTTTGTAAAATCTAATCACAATAATAAATAAATAAACGTCATTATGAAATTTGATAAACCGTCCAGAAATTACAATGTGCAGTTTAAAAATTTACGTCAAGTTACGAAGTCAGATTCGGAAGATATTCTCGTTATCTTTCCTTGTCCGTAATGCATGGCACCATAGTGTACGCGTTCATGGCGTAAAAATAAAATGCTTTTGTCAATGAATCAGTGTTAACATGGGTAGAATTCTAGATTCCCGGAATTCCCAAGTATTTAATAGACAAAGTAAATCAATAAATGAAGCATCCACCCCTAAAAAGCGATTTATTATAAAAAATAATGTTCTGGTTTAAACATTGTACCTGTTAATGTCTCACTTCTATTCAGATATTATAAGTAAAAAATAAATAAGAATTTTGAAGTAGACACTATGATAATTATTTGAATACTATATAAATTGTTGTAAATTAAAGTACAGGTACAGTTGCAAGAGATTTAAAAACTCACGCACAACGCAAGTTTAAGTCAATATTTAACAAAAATAAATAAAATCTAGTTTATACCTAACTATGAGGAATTATACTCACTCAAATTTCGTGTAGATTACCCTTTCACTTCGTATATTGACGCAAATTTTTTTCCGACATGACGTCATCGTGTGATTATTACATAAGAGAGAACATCAAGAAAACCATAATAAAGAAATTACTCTAGACATAACAAAGATACGATATAAGGCTCGTTGCCGTGGTTACCAGATTACATCTGTATACAAAATATTTAAGTTTCATGAGGAGATAAATCTATTTGGAACTTCGATCAATAATAGCACTAGATGTCGGGTCGGCGTCAAAAATCCGTCTCGGTAAATATAAGCTCACTAGAGACGTGTGTTGTTATTTTGTTTAATTTGCTTGAAACACGGCCAATGTAAACACGTCCCACAATGCCGCAGTGTGTATTCAACAGTTGCAAAAATAATCCCCGAAAACGTAATTATTCGGCCGGAGTATTTTACTTTCAGTAAGGACATGAAGAATAAGTTATATTTTAAGCTATAATTTAACAAATAATATCAATTTTTTAACAAAAATTACCGATTTTAAACCACCGCTACAAATGTTTGACCAATGCTCGCCAACATTTGCACAAACTTTTGTTTAACTGAACAGCAGATGCATGGAGTAGATTTGTATTGTAATCATTTTAATAATTTGTTACTTATACTTAATGTTGGTTAAAATCGGTTAATGCTACTTTAGTTTGTTGGACTCTTATTAGGTACTTAGCTTTTCTTTTTTATTTTAGCTTTCCTAGCAATCCATTTACGTGTGCAAAATGGATCTCGATTGTCGCCAGAGAAAGAAGAGGTTTTGTTTCGTTCATTATTGGCCACCAACTTTAGAAACTGGAGTTATTTTTCACCTGTTGGTGTTTTTTTAAGAAGGTTTATTTTTTTGTAAAAATATTTTTGTTTCGCCATTTTTAGTTTCTTCGTGTATCAAGAAAGTCTTTCAAAACTTCAAAGAATCATTGAAATCGCTAAACAATATTGATAAAGTAGTTCTTTCTAAACATTAATCTGTACATCTCTGCCGGGCCCCTTTTAAAATAGACAGGCGTAATGTTATGTTATGCAAATATAAGAACTCTGCATAGACATCTCACTGTAGCAATCGCGAACAATTTGCTGATATGTCTTGAAGAGTTCCGTCGCCTGTCTTTTTCATCAGTTTTTTTTTTCACAAAATGTTACTTTCTAAATGAAAATGCTTGATTTGTTACTAAAAATGTAAAAATCGGTACGTGTGTACCTATATTTTTTGAAGAGTTCCCTCAATTCCTCAAGGGTTTATTATTTATAAGGTGATATGAGTTTTTATACAAATGGGACCAATCTGTTAGTATACCCTATCAAATAAAAAAAGAATTTTGAAAATCGTCTATAAATGACGGAGTACTGAGGTCACAAAACCTAAAAAAAATACAACCGAATTGATAACCTCCTCCTTTTTTAGAAGTCGGTTAAAATAATTTGATTTCATTCAATGATTTTTAACCAGGATATAAGCTACCTACATACTAAATTTCATCCAAATCTGTTCAGCCGTTTGAGCGTGAAGAAGTGACAAACATACAAACACACACACACACACACTCACACTCAGAAACTTTTGCCTTTATAATATTAATGTGAAAACTTCTAAATCGCATACAAAAGTAGACTCATTAATTTTTTTTTGGGGGTTGATTATAATGACCCAACCCGCAGACGATTAATAGCAATGTCTTAATAAAATAGCTACTGTACTAATTTAGCCCTACTTTTTTAAAATGGGTCAAATGTAATTATTTGCCACCATATAAAACAAACCTTCGCTCGCATAAGAAATATAAATTATTATTTTGCAACTCTATCTTTCAATTCTTACTGTGTTCTGAGCATTGAAATGTCATACCAAGACCTACGTCTAGTTCCAAAATAGAGTAAAGACGAAATTGTGAACAAAACGTTTTTAACCTTATTTTCTAGGCCTTAAATTTCATTTTAGAATAAATGTTTTTGTACTTATTATAAAAATGGCTTTTATTTTTAAGTCACATTTCAAATTTATTCCTTTTACTTTTCTCCAACGACAGAAGGACATAAGCATAAATTATTTTGTATTTGTAATTACACTTTATGCTTGAGTGTCAAGGTTTTTAATGAACTGAACTTGATAATATTATAAAACTTTTTTCTATATTCGTAGTAAGAAATGCAATTGTTTATGCGTGTCGAAACGTGGGCACTTTAGCGAGGTATTTTTGTTCCTGATCTTGTATCTAGTACTATTATTGATCGAAGATTTGGAATGTAGTTCAATGTAATCAAAAAAATATCTTGGGACCTTGTATTTTTTCTGGATTACCATAAAATTAGTATAAATTTCTTTAGAGTGGTAACCCTAAAACCTGACGCTGTCAAGTCAACGAACCGATGAACTTGGCGGTTTCGCTAATAGTTTAGATAAAAACCCTAAAAATGCCTCCCAAGAAACGAGATAAAGACAATGAAGCTCATAAAAACTCCAAAATTGATCACTTACAAGCGGACCATGAGTTGTTTTTACAAGCATTTGAAAGTAAGTTAGCTTTACGATGCTGGGTAAGTAAGCGTTTCCTGTGAATAATTTTGTAATAATTTTTATTCATAAACATTTTACAGAGCCCACTCAAATATACAGATTTCTACGGACTCGAAATATGCTTTCGGTATGTAAAACTAAAGTGAAATTATTAACTTTTATTTTGAAAACAAATACCTAAGACCATTCTCTCTTTTAGCCAATATTCTTAAATAGAACGCTGTCTTATATGAAAAGAAGAATGTCGCGAAGTAACAAAAGCCGCATAGGCTTCAAGGTAGACAGTTTACTAGACAAAATAACACTGAAGAAGAGCACAGAGCTACAGCTTAACAGTTTGGGAGGTTACATGACACTGACCTTTTTGGGTTTTTATGACAAAAGCTTGGATGAACCCAGAGACTACCAGGTCAAAGTTGAAACACTGCTGCTTAAGATATGCCATAAAAAAAGAAAAGAGAGTTCTTCTGCTATCATTGAAGTTTCTGTGAGTATAATGCATGCTGTTCATGTAATAAGGCAACCTAATAAAAATATTATGAAGGTTTTCTTTCTTAATCATGTCAATTAGAGACACAATAGAAAGACAATGACAGCGCGGACACCAGGCCGGCAGGATTTAATTAATTAAAACCTCCTTAACACTTGTTTTAACAAAAAATGTGTTTGTATTCATAAACTAATGTATGTAAACATAGCAGTTATTATTTTTCTTGTTATGCCTCTGGAACTAAAAGAACTGACAAAGACAGTGTTATATTTATTATCTACTCTACTATAAAACTTTATAACCTTTGGCACTGGCCTTATTTTAGCTGCATAATATTAATTAATTAGATATTGTTGCCAACAGTTCTATCTTATTAAAAGGAAAAAGGGTTTTGTTTATGTGTAAGCATGAATTAATGGCAATACAACAATGAAACTGAGTGTTATTATTGCTTAGTGTTAAGATTTGTTGTTTCATCTTCCAAAATAGAGGATCCTACTTTGTTTGTAGCCAGTCATAATAATCACCATGGTCAAGGAATCTTCTTTTTTGAAAACACAGTTGTGTGCTAAAAAGGAGATGGCATTTGTGACATAGTAAAGAAAAGTTTTACTAACCCATACTGTCTTTCTGCTGGGCCAAGACTTCCCTCCATTCCTTCCATTCATTTCGATTTCGTTCAATATTTGACTGGCCTGTTGGCCTAGTAGTTAGTGACCCTGACTGCTATGCTGGAGGTCGTGGGTTCGTTTCCCACCCAGGACAAATGTTTGTGGAATGAGCATGATCATTTGTTCTGTGTCTGGGTGTAATTTATCTATAATATTTATGTATGTATTTAGAATATACTTAAGTATGTTTATCAGCTGTTTAGTACCCATAACACAAACTCAAGCTTAGCTTGGGACTAAATGGTGTTGTGTGAAAAGATGTGGAATATTTATTTATTTAACTTTAGTCCAATTCTTAAGAGACAAAACCGGTCTAGCCATTTCACTCATTATTGCAGCCCCATTTTGTGGCCCATCACTCATTTGAAATATAGCAGAGATGTTCTGCCCTGTTAAAATTATTTAAGTTGGGCACCTTTTGAGCACAGACACTACTTTCTAAGTTTAGAAGCACAGTTTGTTGATTCCCACATGATCTATTAGGGCCTTCGCAAATCTGGCGAAGCGCAGTAATGTGCGTTTTTTCATGCAATACCAATATCACTTGCATCTCTCAAAATAAAGTCGAAAATAAACCGCGTACTTCTACCGTCATAGATGCTCTTGGATTAATGAAAGTTTATTTATTTTCAACTCTCTTTCAACCACTAAAAGGCTGAAATTTGTTTACCCGTGAAAACTGCGCCTTGCAGGTCTCTGCTGGCCTTTAGATTAACACTTAAGATACTGCACTTCATAGCACATTACCAAACCTTCAGTCCGGCACTGAAGGTTTGGTAATGTGCTTTGAAGTGCAGTTTTGAATGCTAGATAGAGAATACACATGTCAATAATTTGATTTTTAGGTAAAATGTCATGAAATAGCTACTTCATGGACCTTTTTCTCTTCCAGGCATTTTCTGTTTCCTTATCTTGCCTTGCCTGGAAAGACTCTACATGGCCAAGTAGATGTGCTTAAAAACTTGATTGAATTAGTAAAAAAATTGTATGTCTAGTACATTTTCTCTGATCGCCACAGTTATCTCTAAGACATTGTTATCCACGTTTTTTTTTACTTATTGCTTTGCTATTTCTTGTGATCAATTCTATTCCAATGCATTTTTTATTAGTTATTATAATAATCTCTTAAAGCTTTCCTAATGCTGTGCTTAACTTCACAAACTTTTAGCCTATAGTGTCCCTAGTATCTTTGTTTGTCCTGACAGTTTTGTGTTATGGTTAGTGTAGTGACATTACTAGCTTTTGTTATAACATTAAAACATTATTTTGTCATAAAATAGAATAGAATAAATACTCTTTATTGTACACCATAAAAACTTACAAATTCAATCAACAAACAACAACTTCAAACTTCTTTTTTTTTGTTTCTTTAAACTGTAAATATACACTTTTTGTTTATTTACTGACTTCTATAATAACGGCACGGTTAGCGCCGCGGCTGCGCGATTGGCTACTGCGCCGCGTGTCTCAGGTTCGATTCCTGCACGGAACAAATATTTAATTTCTATAAATAAATAAAATAAATATTCCACAACTTTCACACAACGCCATCTAGTCCCAAGCTAAGCAAAGCTTGTGTTATGGGTACTAAACAACTGATAAACATACTTATATCCTATCCTATAAAAAGGAGGTGGTGGTGGCGGTGGTAGTGGTTCTATAATTAATTGTTGGGAAATGTTTTATACAAAACCCGGACATGTGAGAGTTCGATTCGCCCACCAAGGGTTCCGTACGTAGATAAATAATACAAAAAATAGTTCTGAACACAAATCGCGCAGTTTTTTTGATATTTTCGTTATAAATAAATAAAAAATCGTCCAAAAAAAATTTTAATAATGCATTTGGCAATGTGCTCATCAAGCCCTTTCATAGGGGAAATAGAAGCTTCAAATTGAAATTTCAGCCCTCATAAAAATATAGACCCTATTTTATTAAGATTTGATTAAAAATGTATCGATTTCCGATCTTTTTCTTGTGTTTGTGGTTTATAACTATGCTACTTGCCAAATTTCATTGTTCTAGGTCAACGGGAAAAGCCCTATGAATTTTGATTCCTTTGACAGTGTCAAAATATGCGTTTTTTGCTAGTTAAACGGCAATGTCTTTTTTTACGGAAACTAAGAAGGAGGTGGGACCGTGGAGATGAGTATACGGTTTAAATTTCAACATGATACCTCCACCCATTCCCAAAATAAAGGATCTTGACAGACAGACACACAGACAACAAAGTGATCTTATAAGAGTTCCGTTTTTTTTCTTTTGAGGTTCAGAATTCTAAAAAAATTGCATTAAGTAGATTAGAAGTATTTTTTGTAAGGGATTCCACACTTAATTTTATTCAGTAAAATAAAAGTATTTCTTATAAGAGGTTCCACACTAAAAGTAGATTAAAAAAAAAAAACTTTCTTTATTTGTAAAATTAACTTATCAACCTGACACAATTTTTGTTCAGAATACTTTTCCCTTAAACAATGTAATTTAATCTAAGTCGAATTCAATGCGCTTCTAGCCAAATAACATTGGTTGAGATAAGAAGTATTTCTTGTATGGGACTCCACACTTAATTTTCTAATGTTTGTTTTGAATATGTTTTGGCATTTGATTTGAGTATTGTAGTTTATTTCCCATAAATTGGAGCCTAATCAAGAAACTTTTCTAAATTAAAAAAAAATATGTGTAACAATATGTATTCTTGGAAATGCCTGTTCATTTTCAGCACCTCCTTTTCATGGCTTTCTCTAAATCCTTAGGTTGGAAGTTGCTCAGTACCACTCAACCCATCTACATCCGAACCACCAGCCATGGCGTCCGCAGTCAGCATTTCCAGCGACACTTTCAGCCCCTCACAGGGCCCCAACGTTAAGTCCTACATGCTCATGTTACGGGTAACAGTGACCAGGGCTTCAGGATCCAGTACGTCTAATGGTGCGGCTAGTTCTAGTGAAATTACAAATGGTGACTGTGATGGTAAAGCTTTTGTGTTTTGTTTTGTTTTTTTTTGTTACATTTGTTTTTTTATCCACCTGAATGTCTCCCCACCCACTTTTTGTGTAACTGTGGCTTAGTTGGCATGTAAATTGATTTGTTGAAATTTAATTGAATGGTACATAATCAGCATGTTACGTAACTATCCTAGTCAAGTTCAGTCAAGCACAAAATTAATATTATATTGTAGAACCAGTGACAAAACGCCTGAAGTCATCGTCGGATCTCAACTCGTCTAGTGATGGGAAATGGATTAAGTTCTACGGGAGTGAGCTAATAGTTTATGACAAACATAACCGCTGTCTCCTCACTAATGGGGAGTATGATCTGGTGCTGCATGACGCGACACCTGGCAAGAGCGGTACCATTGCTAGGTCGCCACATAAGGCGCTGATGGCGCAATGGGAAACTATACCCAATGTAAGTTACAGCATTTTATCATGTTTTGTGTTTTGTTTTTCATGTTTTTTTTTTTTGTTTTTTTTTTTATCTTAGTATACATTAGAAGAATACGACTTCAGGTAACTCAGTACATCACACCTGTGTTTGTCTTTGAAGGCGTTCTTATGGCTCGCTTATGCTAGGTCGACTACTGCTTTTGGATGGCAAAGTCCAATAGGTATTTATACCAAGGCAACTGCAGCAGGGTAAAAATACTAGCATTTCAACCGCCGTCATTATCTTCCCCTAAATGTTAAGGGAGGACAACGTATTTAATGGAATATCTCAGCCATTTCCATATTCTGGTACTTTAACGGATTCTGAAAATTGCTGAAATATTGCATTAAATACCCTTCCCTTAACATTGAGGTGAAGGTAATGATGGCGGTTGAAACGCTAGTATATTTACCGCCCAAGCTATTAACATGAAGTCGACTACCACCTTCGGCCAAAGATCGGCTCAAACAATTATAACCTAATGAAATGAAAGACAGCACCCGTCGACACCGGCTCGAGAGACGGTCGCTTGCCGAAAGAGTCTCAGTCTTCCGATAGCGTTTATATTTAGTTACAATTTCCACACTGTATTAAATGCTCAATAGGCATGTGGACGGTGTATAAACGTCAAAATTATATTTAGTCCATCAGATTATAAAAATAATACACAAGTATTGTTTGCTTTTTCAAATTGATGAAAAACTACTTTAACATTTTGGAGCCGAATGGCGTCACAAGGCCTCTTGTGACGCCATTATTCAGTATAAACTGTGCAGGATAGTGACGTTTTGACGCGATGTAGCGCCGGTATTTTTGATTACCTAAAAAAAGAAAAAATATGTGACGAATATTTCCAGTAATCTTGACTAAAAACTAAAATTTAGTTACTGGCCTATTTCCTTTTATAAAATACTTAAGTTTCATGCTTGCATGGAATTTATTTTGACTGGAACGTGGTTAGATCCGCGCGCATGCCGCCCAGTATAAATTCAATGCAAATATGAAACTTAATCATTGTTCATAAGTCTGAATCTATGACGTGCCCCGGCCTGGCTTGTCATATATTCTTCCATTTCTGGTGTACAAATGTAATTTCATTAAACTACCACTCACTTCTTACAGGAAAATAATATTCAAGCCGAAGGAAACCCATTTGACATATTCAAAGTGAGGCCCCTACTCAAGTTAAAGCTCAGTTGGAGCCAGGAGCCTACCACGGGGCTGGTAGACAGACCCAAGCTTTACCAACAAACCACTGAGAACGGCAAGAAGGACTCAAGCTCCAGCAAGGACAGACAGAGTACATCAAAATCTAGTAATAATGATGTTAAAAATGGTATTGTATTGTGTCACTTAGTTCATCTTTCTTCATCCTAATCTAACATTACCTTGGGATGGGTTAACAACATTTTAATGTAGAATCTGTACTTATGTAATTTTCCATCGGTTTTTTTGACGGTACGACTGGTCGCGGGTTCGAATCCCGCAGGGAAGAAATTTGTATGGCTTCCATGTAGTTGTTCTGCGTATGGCTGTTTGCGTATGTGAGCTTAAATGTTTGTAAATTCACCCATAATACAGGAGATACCGTGTGGAGTAAGGTTTAACAAAACATTTTTAAGTAGTTAAATGAATGCATTGCAGCTTTGAATGTAATGAAAATAATGCTGTACACATAAGCTTATCTTTAAGGCCTATTCAAACCTAAGCGATATTCGCTGCCGCTGTGAGTAGAGGTACATACCGCGTGGGTTTCGCTCAGGTATTTAGTATCAAGTGACGCGGCAAGAGCGACCTGAGCGATATTCACTGCCGTTGTGGGTAGAGGTACATACCGCGCGGGTTTCAGGTATTTAGTATCAATTTCGCTACCGTCTGCCGCAGACGATAGCGAATACCGCTTAGGTCTGAACAGTAATATTACCGCATACCCACTGGGTTTTCTCTGCCGCAGACGGTAGCGAATACCGGTTAGGTCTGAATAGGCCTTTAGATTTATTTCATCTTATTATGCCTACCATTACTTGTTTATTTAAATCTTAAGTTTAGATACATGTATATTCATTAGTATCATCGATCCTTGTTTTCACTAACACTAGGTGATTTGGAGATTACTTCCTATGTAGAAACTTACAAAATTTACCTCTTTAAAATATTAGATGGTTCAGTGTCGCCAAATGTTCGCGAAAACGAGCACAAGCCGCTTTCTTAGATGCTCTAATAGAATATCAAAATAAAAACGCAGTATTTTTAAGCATGAATATTTTCATCTAAGTTATATCTTTCATGTCACTAATCTTCATCTTGTTGTTTGATGTCAGTGATGTGTTAACTTGATCGAATTTAAAATAGACGGCTCAGTGTCGTTTAGTGGTCCTGAATATGACCAGCTGGTTTCTTAGCCTAAAACACACTATTTTTAAGCATGAATATTTTCATCAAAGTTATGTTCCATTCACTCACACACTTCATACCCCTACATTATTGTTTGATGTCCGTGATGTGTTAAATTGATCGAACTTTACTGCCTACCCACATTACTTCTATAAAAATCTTCTTTCAGACAAATCTAAATTGTACGGTCCAGACGGCGAGTCCCGACGTCAACAGATAATATACCAGTTCTTGTACAACAACAACTCGCGCCAGCAGACAGAGGCGTGTGATGACCTGCACTGTCCGTGGTGCTCTCTGGACTGCGGCACCCTGTACTCCTTGCTCAAACACCTCAAGTTGTGCCACTCCCGGTTCAACTTTACGTACTTCGTAAGTCATCTTTTAGTTAAGCAAACTTGAATACTGCGTATTTGAGAGTCGTATGAAATTTTTCGTGTATATTCAGTAGGTAGAAAATACGGTAGATGTTGTCCTGCCCAAACCGTGCCAATACCGTGTTCAATTATTTACTCTCGACCGTCTGCAAATGACTCAAAGACACAGGCCAATAGGTCGCCATAACTGTCTGACACAAGACAAGACAGTATTGTCTAAGTATTGGAAAATTAAAGATTTTTATCAAATATCCACTTTACGGTAGTTAACAATAAGTTTTTTTCTACTTAACAGTGTAATTAAAAAACAATCTTATTTCAAGTCCATAGACCTAATCTCCCTTTCTCTTCCAGCCCATCCCCGGCGGCGCGCGAATCGACGTATCAATAAACGAGCTGTATGACGGCTCGTACACCGGGTCCCCGCACGACCTGATCGCGGCGCAGGGCCGCGCGGGCGGGGCCGCGGCCGGGGGCCCGCGCGCGGGGCCCACGCGGCGCACGTCGCTCACGCACGTGCTGGTGTGGCGCGCGCGGGCCCGGCGCCGGCCCACGCGCCACAGTCTGGCGGAGTTCCTGGAGCTGGATGATGCGGATATCGTGGATGCTCAAAGACCTTATCTCACTGGTCATAACAGGTTGGTGCTGTCGAAAATTAACACTCAAAGCGAATGGATTGATAAATGCCAAGACCCTTTTTCATATTTTGGTCAAAGGTAATACTTGTCATGTGACTATATTTAGCCCATAAAGACTGTTTTAACAAGTTCTACAGTGTATGAATGTATTTTTATGTGCCCACAATCATAGGTTATTCTCATTCCAGACTATACCACCACACAATCACCTGCTTACCCGTATACCCCAATGAGTTGGACATCGACTCTGAAAGCGAGACGGACCCATTATGGCTGCAACAGAAGACGATGATGATGATCGACGAGTTCACTGACGTCAACGAGGGCGAGAAGGAACTCATGAAAATGTGGAACTTGCACGTCATGAAGTACAACTACGTGGGTGACTGTCAGATGCCCATCACCTGCCAAATGTTCCTGCAGATGAGGGGAAAGGAGCTATTAGAAAAGAATTTATACAGGAATTTTGTTCTACACATGTGTTCGCTACACGACTTTGGGCTCCTGAGCCCCGTAGCGTTATACCAGACGATACAAATGCTGAACCAAATGCTGGCGGACAGCGCCGAAGCCAAAGAGAAGATGCGCTCGTCGCTACGAGCTGCGCGCGAGCACTGGCACGCGGTGGGGCGCCACGCCTGCGCGCCCGACAAGCCGGCGCCCGCGCACAAGCACGACGCGTCGCCCGCCGTGCGCCGCAAGACCACCGCGCTCAGCAACGCCAACCGCATGGCCAGCTCCGGGAACAACTTCACCAAGGTCAGTTTATTACACTAGAGCACTGGCACGCGGTGGGGCGCCACGCCTGCGCGCCCGACAAGCCGGCGCCCGCGCACAAGCACGACGCGTCGCCCGCCGTGCGCCGCAAGACCACCGCGCTCAGCAACGCCAACCGCATGGCCAGCTCCGGGAACAACTTCACCAAGGTCAGTTTATTACACTAGAGCACTGGCACGCGGTGGGGCGCCACGCCTGCGCGCCCGACAAGCCGGCGCCCGCGCACAAGCACGACGCGTCGCCCGCCGTGCGCCGCAAGACCACCGCGCTCAGCAACGCCAACCGCATGGCCAGCTCCGGGAACAACTTCACCAAGGTCAGTTTATTACACTAGAGCACTGGCACGCGGTGGGGCGCCACGCCTGCGCGCCCGACAAGCCGGCGCCCGCGCACAAGCACGACGCGTCGCCCGCCGTGCGCCGCAAGACCACCGCGCTCAGCAACGCCAACCGCATGGCCAGCTCCGGGAACAACTTCACCAAGGTCAGTTTATTACACTAGAGCACTGGCACGCGGTGGGGCGCCACGCCTGCGCGCCCGACAAGCCGGCGCCCGCGCACAAGCACGACGCGTCGCCCGCCGTGCGCCGCAAGACCACCGCGCTCAGCAACGCCAACCGCATGGCCAGCTCCGGGAACAACTTCACCAAGGTCAGTTTATTACACTAGAGCACTGGCACGCGGTGGGGCGCCACGCCTGCGCGCCCGACAAGCCGGCGCCCGCGCACAAGCACGACGCGTCGCCCGCCGTGCGCCGCAAGACCACCGCGCTCAGCAACGCCAACCGCATGGCCAGCTCCGGGAACAACTTCACCAAGGTCAGTTTATTACACTAGAGCACTGGCACGCGGTGGGGCGCCACGCCTGCGCGCCCGACAAGCCGGCGCCCGCGCACAAGCACGACGCGTCGCCCGCCGTGCGCCGCAAGACCACCGCGCTCAGCAACGCCAACCGCATGGCCAGCTCCGGGAACAACTTCACCAAGGTCAGTTTATTACACTAGAGCACTGGCACGCGGTGGGGCGCCACGCCTGCGCGCCCGACAAGCCGGCGCCCGCGCACAAGCACGACGCGTCGCCCGCCGTGCGCCGCAAGACCACCGCGCTCAGCAACGCCAACCGCATGGCCAGCTCCGGGAACAACTTCACCAAGGTCAGTTTATTACACTAGAGCACTGGCACGCGGTGGGGCGCCACGCCTGCGCGCCCGACAAGCCGGCGCCCGCGCACAAGCACGACGCGTCGCCCGCCGTGCGCCGCAAGACCACCGCGCTCAGCAACGCCAACCGCATGGCCAGCTCCGGGAACAACTTCACCAAGGTCAGTTTATTACACTAGAGCACTGGCACGCGGTGGGGCGCCACGCCTGCGCGCCCGACAAGCCGGCGCCCGCGCACAAGCACGACGCGTCGCCCGCCGTGCGCCGCAAGACCACCGCGCTCAGCAACGCCAACCGCATGGCCAGCTCCGGGAACAACTTCACCAAGGTCAGTTTATTACACTAGAGCACTGGCACGCGGTGGGGCGCCACGCCTGCGCGCCCGACAAGCCGGCGCCCGCGCACAAGCACGACGCGTCGCCCGCCGTGCGCCGCAAGACCACCGCGCTCAGCAACGCCAACCGCATGGCCAGCTCCGGGAACAACTTCACCAAGGTCAGTTTATTACACTAGAGCACTGGCACGCGGTGGGGCGCCACGCCTGCGCGCCCGACAAGCCGGCGCCCGCGCACAAGCACGACGCGTCGCCCGCCGTGCGCCGCAAGACCACCGCGCTCAGCAACGCCAACCGCATGGCCAGCTCCGGGAACAACTTCACCAAGGTTCTTTATGCTCCCCGGCATTCTTTGTTTTTACATCTTTTGTATTTAGTTGGTAAAACTTCATAAGCAGAAAACCCATTACTAAGCCTTCGTCGACGCACTATATCATTGCGTGTAAGTTATATTGCACATAAATAATTTGAAGCAGTGTAACCTACCCCTTTAATATACATCTACCTATGTCTAGTAAAGAAACATTAAGAAAAGGTGCCTTGCATCTTATTAATTAAGAGACACAAAAGTAAAACATTGTCGAAAATTAAAATTTTAAGTAGGAGGTATCACAGGAATTTCATGTTTTTTTCTTGTTTGTATATCGACATCGATCAGGTCTACGAAGTTTCAATAGTCAATTTATTTAAGACTATTTTATTTAATTATAATTGGTTGTGTATCTCTATATTTAACAAGCATTTATATCATTTGTAGGCGGGGAGCCCGGGGCCATCCCACGGCCACTCGGACACCAAGCGCAAGATGTCCTCCGGTAGCATCCAGAGCCGCAAGCGATCATCCATTTCGGAAAGAAAAAGCTCCGTATAGGGCAGACCCAATCACAAGCCACGGACTGCTGTCCACGTTCGTGGCTCGCGAAAAGTACAACCACCGTTACTTTTATCATGTGGGAAATTCAGCGCGGCTGTCGTCTAGATATTAATCGGTAGAACAAACTTTTTGGTCTTTCACGTTTTATGTATAATTTTAACGTTGACGTTGACGTCATATCAAGTGAAAGCCGTCATTTTAATAACAAAATTATCCCTTGTGATTAGGATTTGGTTACTGCCCAATTATGGTAATGTTTTAGTTGTAAGTTAGTTGATGTCCATGAAATGGATGACAATAGTTATGTTACTAAATTATGACGTATGATACTTTTTCCTCTTGTTCTGATGTTTGATCTCACGAGGTCACGCCGCCTGCGCGGGCGCACTGCTAGCACGTCGCATTATCTGTGGTGTAACACTGGCACACTCGCACTACGACAGTTACGTTAGAAACTCTTCCTTAGACTGAAAGCACGCTATGAGAACCTTGCCACAGTATTTTAGTTCTTATATCATAATCATAGATAAATTATAGTCAATCGCATTTTGACATAGAATTATAATGTAAGTACTACTACTACTACTTATTCGTAATTCGGGAAGACGTAAAAAGTTTCACTTCATCTCATTCCTTAAAGTTAAAATACAGTAATTCTAGACCAAAAAATCATTTTAGGCTCCGACAGTACAGGTTTCCAATTAACATAGGATAATGCGCTTACATTATTAAGCAGGATTCTAATTTAAAGAAGTGTCTTCATATTCAAAATTGTCTTTAGATCTTATTTTTAAACTTACAACAACAGTTCTAAGTAAGCCTAACTGGAAAATCATTACCAGACTGATAAATAAAAATAAAAATACAATGAATTTGTTGAAAAAGACTAGCTTAATTATTTAATTAGGATAGAATTAAAATTGGGTGTTAAAATAATGAAAGTAATGGAAGAATATTGTGTGAAGTGTTTGTTTTGACATGAATTCTACAAGACTGCAGGGTTTCTATGCCTTACTCTCATCTCAATCGACTCCAGACATGGTTCTCACTCAAACGATCTTAGGTATATCATCAAAGTGTTCACAAGTATCATTAAGTGAAATCATATTATTATATGTCCGTGTTTTATCAACTCATAATATTAATCATATTTCTGTATTATAGACGATTACAACTATAGTAATAACACATATACAATAGACACTCAATGTTTTTAACATTCTAGTTGTTATCTTAATTCCATTTTACATTGCTGACCTAACGATTTTGTTATTTTTATATTTTTTCCATTCTGTGTTTAAGTTCAGTCAAATGTACTTATGATGAAATGAAATATAACAATTATTTTCAATTATTTCTGTTTTATTGCCTTCACGAAAAAGTCCTCTTCTAACCAATAGAAAGTTAAGTATTCTTGAATAGAGTAAAAAGTTATAAAATGAGGTTGCGATGAACAAACCTAACTCTTATCTGAAAAAAAATATTAAAATTAGAACTGTCAAGGGCAACCAAATAAAAAGAAAATGGAAAGCCGTTTTTGACAGAGTTCACAAACTGAAATTTGTTGTTAAATATGTCACATTCGAGGAATGCACACAAATTATCTGATAAAAGCAGAACAGACAATCAGGCAACCAACAGACATGAGGACGAAGGTAAGTTTCGCGGGGAACAGTTGCCGAGGCGTGTTCCTGTTCATAAATGTCAAGTCATTGATCGTAATGTTTATTTTGTAGGACATGTTATAAGTGTTAACGCCACCGACAGCTGTACGTATGCAGGTATGTATACCTTTATTTAACGCTATTTATGAAGAAGTGTACCTAACTGGCTTCCTGATTTTGCTAGAGAATGTATTTTTACTAATGTAACTAAGGCCTCGCATCTTGTCTGTACTCCGAAACTTATGATGCGGCCATATATGCCATATTTTTCTGATCCCTGTACCTACACTCGAATTTGTTGTTAATGAAAGTTTATTCCCATAAAGACATTTCACTCAACTGAAACAGATGAGGCTTCTAAGTAAAACATACGTAGCATGCATTCGGCATTAAACTTGAAATTATAATAATAAAATAATAATAATAAATATTCCACAACTTTTCACACAACGCCATTTAGTCCCAAGTTAAGCTTGAGAGCTTGTGTTATGGGTACTAAACAGCTGATAAACATACTTACTTATATATTTCTAAATACATACATATTATAGATAAATTACACCCAGACACAGAACAAATGATCGTGCTCATCACACAAACATTTGTCCTGGGTGGGAATCGAACCCACGACCTCCAGCATAGCAGTCAGGGTCACTAACTACTAGACCAACAGGCCAGTCAATATAAACAACCTGCTTAGAAACATAGTCAAACATATTTACTAAATAATCTGGGGGTACCCTGATAAATTAATATACCACATCACCTTTCCATTACAGTGACAGTTTCTAAGAAACCATCTGCCTCGAACGAGGAAGGTGCCTTGTGCACTGGACAAAAATCCTTCATAAGCATACATTCAACTGACCAGTTGTGTCAAGTGGCCGACGTGAACAACCTCTCGACCCTCGAAGAGTGCAACTTAGAAGTTCTGAGCCTCAACGAAGTGTTCCCTTCGACGTCAGAAGAAAGCCTGTCGAACGAAGATGATTCTCCCATTCAGAGGAACAAAAGAAGCAAGAATAAAGCGGCCATGCAAAAATGTCAGGAGAAGTCTGCTTACATGCCGACGAACAGCAAGTCGTCGACGGGCTCGCGGCAAAGGGAACCAGTTGACAGTCAACCTTCCGTATATTCAGACTTCGATATACCAAAAAATACATTGCATGTGGTTGGCAGCAACCCAGGGGAACCGAAGATGTCATATCCCGATCCGCCGAAGAAAATTTCAAAGACGGTACCTGCCTAAGCCATATCAATTTATTTTAGCTGTAAGTGTTGTTTAGTGAACAAACTTTAGTATCTACTTAATCACTGCTCGTCCTTCCATTCATATATGAAGAGGCATTTACCGCGCAGTAAAATTAATTTGAACTGGCCAATAAGGCTGCTTTCAGACGACACGAGCATCATCACCTGAGTCTAATTAGCTTTTTAAGTTTTTTTATATATAATTGAGGCTGCGTAGTACCTACTCGCAATCGGCGTGTGTGTATTACAACATTTGTATGAATGTTTGTTGAAACGAAGCAAAAGAAGTACCTATGTAATAATCGTAGTAGATGGCGCTCTGTAGTCTCTGCCTAGTCTGCCTACGCCCAAGGGAAAAAGTCGTTTGTTTATGATGTATGTTGTCATACATAACACATTCTTACTATTATATTACAAAAATGTTTCGATGTTTGTTACTCAAACGGTTGGATAGATCTGAATGAAAATTGGCACATTGATAGACCATTAAATTTTCTGGATTACCACACTACTTTTTTAGCTGCTAATAGTAGATATAACAAGAAAATTGTAAAGGTAAAAATTTTGCACTTCCCTCCATTTCAGATGAAGAAGTTCCTCCGAAACATAGACAAGCACAAGAACGAACAGAACAATAAGAGTAGTGAGAAAGCCATCAGTAAGCTGACGACGATGCGCGGCATCCTCAAGGACGGCCGCTGCGGGCCAGAGTGTACCGGGGACTCGACCGTACAGGGCGCCGAGGAATACAATGGTAAGGTACTATCACCCTGCCATAGCGTCGTTCACGCATATTATTGTCGTCGCTGTTCATATGAGAAAGTTCTAAGCATGATATTCGCCCGAGAATCAGTCCAGTATCAAGCCGGGCAACAATATGAGTCCGATAAAAAGGAAATAGGTGTCGAGCGGCGGCCGTACAGTCATTATCATGATTTAATAGGAGGCCTCTCTCGACCAATGACCGGTTCTGTGCTTCTCGCTTCTAGTGGTTTCTCTCATGTAAATTATGGAAAAGTCCAACTTTTTCTGTAACTCAAACGTCCATTTTGTCTGGTTGAGTAAAATTGAGAAAACCTCCTAAGGTAGGTAGGGTTGAACGATATTGGTCGACCAATGTCGTTCAACCCGGTAGGTATAAGGCAGAGCAATCGAGATGGGCCGTTTACATTCAAGAATAAAGCGTAAGCGTAAGGCGACATGTAAACATTTTTGAGCTTGCTTTGCTCGCTATTGCTAAACTTTGCAATCTGAGTCAACAAAATAAGTCTTATTTGTGTATGAATGGCGAAATCAAATCCTATCCGAAGCACCTTCTTTATTCAGTAGGTAACACGTAATAATCTATCTGTAAAGTATATAGACCCGGAACTTCAATAAATTTATCTTACCTACATGAGATTTTAGTCTTACCTGCTACTTCCTAGCGATGATTAGATATCTAACAAGCCTGCATGTTTGGCAATTTTTCTTATTAATAATTGTGCCTTTGTGCTAAAGGTTAGCGTCCTAGCTAGTGTTGACAATTTATTATTATAAAATTTGGACACATTTGCTTTTGAAATGTAAGTAATTAATTTGATTACAAAGGACTATCAGACTGATCCCTAGATACCGTAAAACGGGGTGGATAGAAACTCAAGGGAACTCAAGGGGAAACAAAACTTTGAGGAGGATTTTTACGCTAGTTTAATATTGTTTGATACTAACAAGGTGTCGAAACTATTTATCTCAATTATTTGAAAGCATCGCAGGCCTCGTGAGTAACAAACAACTTTTAACTTACGTGAATATCCTACTCAAAGTTTTGTTTCTATTCACCCTTGAGTTTCTATCCACCCCATTTTACCCGGTACTTAAATTACTTTTCAACAAGAGGAAATTTAAGGATGCCAACATCTTTCATTTATAAAAAGGCATGCCTTCCCAATGCAAGTAACAAGTGTTTTTGTCCACAGAGAATGTAACACTACCATTCCCAATGGACTTTAATGTTCCTCAAACAAACTACAGTAAGCAAAACCCGGACAAAAACGTGACTTTTAACACTCAAGTGGTGATCATCCACTTCACGGGCGACCTGTGCGTGGGTCAGAGCGTCGAGACCCTTAGCAAGGAAAAGGACCAGCAAGCCAGAAACTCCGAACTTAGGAAAACGTTCCTCACGAAATACAACGAATTTTGGCCCTCACAGAAATAATTTTAAGTTTAGATTATAATTTCGTCTTTAGTGAGATTATTATCATTAGGAAAGTTTTAAAAAATAATGATATTTAAAATAAGTTATTGCAAACATTATATATTTATACATACAATATTTTGTACGATGTTGAAATTTATAAAGTAGCGTTTTGTCCGAGATTGTTATATACAAAAAAAAAACTCTGGATTGATGCGCCTGCGACGTTTGTAGCTCTGGATCGTGTGATATTTTGGGTAACTAAATTAAAATAAACGTTATTATAATTTACAGGCCGTTTCAGTAAAAGAATATTTAATAAAAGAATAACATTTAATTTACCTAGATTGTCTTTTACCTCAATTTGGTGTAGAAGAAATTTTCCATAGAACTAGATCTTTGACGCGATCATAAGTGAAATATTTTGGGAAGTCTATAGGTAGCTGTTCTATGTTCCAGGTGGAATGTACGTTTTCTGTCTTGACTTTGTCTAGCAGAGTGAGGAATGTCTCGTAGCAGGGCGCCACCGAGTCGAGGTGCTCAATCGTGAACACGTACCGCTTTTCCAACACCATGTATAACGTTTTTGGCGGTTGAGTGTTTAATATCTTCTGTATAGTTGACACGAATGCTGCCGTGAGGTCATCGTCGTAAATTACTGGAACAACATAAAAGCTGAATAATTGTAACAAAAGTAAGTAGTTTTTTGTTTTTTCACGTTATAATAGTAGGTCAATGATGGTCAATGGTGGTGGTGTGAATTGTTTAATTATTGCTTTCCTTATCGGACACGATCACAATCGAGAATGACGTCAGTCGTGACCCAGGTAATTATAAAATCGAAATGTAACATTATAACCTCCTCCTTTTTAGATATCAGTTAAAAATAGAGGCATAAGGGCCGGCGCAGACCTTGCAGCAACGGTAGAGACCGTTTTTTTTTGTATTGATGACTTCTGTATTGATGCTGCAAATGCAAGGAATTTACTTATTTTCAACTCTATTCCAGCCACTGCAAGGTTGCTATTTATTTACCATTGAAAACGTCGCTGCGTTGCTTTTCGCCAGACGTGGGTCCTAAGAGTGAAAAAGTAAAGTCTGTGAGAGTGAAAAAGTGGAGTCTGAAAGTGAAAAAGTGTAGTCTGAGGGTGAAAAAGTGGAGTCTGAGAGTGAAAAAGTGGAGTCGGAGAGTGAAAAAGTAGAGTCTGAGAGTGAAAAAGTGTAGTCTGAGGGTGAAAAAGTGGAGTGTGTGATTAATATTCAGCATTGTGTCTCGTTGTTTTTCAAATCGATCACCTATATAACGTTTCAAGACTTACCATCAGCAGCTATTATAATGCTGGCTTGATTTATTTCGCTTAGCAATGGCGGATTCCAAGCAGTGTCCGTAAAATCCAGGGGCATCACTTTAAACTGGGACTTTACTAGCTTCTTATTATTCTTGGCGTTTAACTTAATTAGTCCTAAGATACCGCCGATGTCAATGTCTGAAAGAAAAACATAGTTACATGGAAATTATTTCAAATTGATGGAAAACTACTTAGATTAAGAGCATACATAGACGGACGCCCTAGAAGGACATACATAGACCTTATTGGTGAGGTTCTTCAGAAAGGTCAGGTGCGTAGTACTCGCAACCGGCGTGTGTGTATGACAACATGTATGAATGTAAACGAAGCAGAAGAAGTATGTAAGAATCGTAGCATATGGCGGTCTGTAGTTTCTGCCTACCCCCATGGGAAAAAGGCGTGAGTTTATGTATGTATGTATTAAGAGCATTTAAATTAAGGAGGGGACGTGACGTCATTATAAACTGTACGAAATCATGACGTCATCTGACATTTTGACTCAAAGTAAACGGCTATACTTTGATTAGGTAGGTACGTGTAAAAGGAAAATACGTGTCTCACATATTCTAGTAATCAAGATAAGGGGCTAAAACCTAAAATTAGTCGTCTAGTCTATTGACGCAATACGGTGCGGGCACAGTCTAAAAACATACTGTCGTCCGACGAAGCCGTCTAGACAGAGCAATCGTGCGGGGTGTGAGGGGCGAGACGCGGGAAAGCCACTCCCGCACTGCGAACAATACGATGTTCGTAGTGCGGGAGGTATTATTCAAGTCTAACGCGTGTAGAAGTTGTCGGGTGTTGTTTCCAGAGATCAAAGGCGTCGTCCTACTGTATTAATATTTATACTGTAGTGCGGGTTTGAATAACTTTTGGGGCTGTTCATGATGGATCGCGCTATTCCTCAGGTAAAAGATAACAATTATTGTAGTAACATTGCCTTAAAACCAAATAACCATAGCAAGTTACCTGTACAAACAACCTTCTTAGCATAAAGAGCAGCCACAAAGCTCGTGAATCCAGTGCCAGCGCCGAGCTCTAAAACGCTCCTATTGGTCAGCTCTCCCTTCAGACCTAGGTGTATCAGCCAATCACCGAGGAGGAACGCGCCCCGCCATACTTGTAGACCGACGAGCGCGATTTTGGTTTTAGAACTGTGCTCTGGAAATATTGAATTGGAGATTAATAAAGTAGTATAAAAACAAAAACATTCAATACTTGCTAGACGGGACATCACGAACAAAATTTTCATCCGATACCTACCTGTGTCCTTGAAATGAGATGATATTTATTTATGTAAGTAGGTAGATCTTCTCAGATACTTTTACATGTCTTTTTTTTTAAACTAAACTAAATGGCATTTCCAAAGTGACTGATCCCTGAGTAGAAATGCCGAAAGAAACTCAGGGGTCATGGTCTCTTTTAAAGTCCAGACATAAGATTATATTCATTTACTATGCGAGTCTGACAAAGTCTGGAATAGCCTTTTGAAGAAAGAATCAATTCAGCTTTGAGCCGACCTGTCCCGACGACGGTCTAGTTTAGTACGCTCCGCTGCCGCTCCAATATTGGTATATTATGCTAGATGGCGTTACTGAGACACCCCATGTGTCTCAGTAACGCCATCTATCTATCCATCACAGTTTTTCTTTTACATAAACTGTACTGGCTAGTGACGTCATGCGACATTTTAACTCGATGTATCGTCGTTATTTTTTTATTACGTTAAAAAAGAAAAAATACGTGTAGAATATTTTCTTGTAAGTAATCTAGATGAGGGACTAAAAACTAGCCCATTGCCATTTTCCCATCTTCTTATCGTGTAGTTAATAACCTGGTGTTAGAGTTTTAATGCAGCCCATGGGCCTCCGACTTAGCATCACATACCTTCGAGGAATATCTCTCAGGCATGCCGGTTTCCTCACGATGTTTTCCTTCACCGTTCCTTACTTTCCCATGAGAGTTGGGACTAGTTGGGAGACACTACAGAAACCCATCTACTACGAGGAATAGGCCTACACGCGCGCTGGCTAAGAGTTTTACACTTGCCTCCCTGAAGAAGGGAGCTTGTGGCTAAATAATATCAGCCACACGGGTCTGTAGCGACATCTATCTCGCCACATACGAACTATCCTACATCGCGCTATTAAAGTTATCCGCGCAGTTTGAACGTATACAAATTCCCGACTACAACCGTCGGGCAGTAGTTAGCCCACCAGACACAACACCCGTCTGGTCGGAGGATCCTCCCTTTTCAATGGTGGATGAGGAACTTTACACCCTGTTCTTCATACCTCCAAAGGTCTATCGAAGGTTATGCAACGCTTGACGAGTTTGGTATGTGGATGGGCAACCATTCATTGCATATCAAGACTCCTCCGTGCCTCAGCAACCACGATTGCCGTTGGTCCCGGCTGTCGTTTGTAGATCATTGACAGTCGTTACCCATAGACAGAAGCCTGAAAGTCTGATAACCAGTTTAACCAAGGGGTATTGGTAACTGGGTTGTGGAGTTCAAACAAGCAGTTGCTCTATGTAAAACACTGGTATTTAGCTGCATCCAGTTTAGCTGGAAGCCCACCTCAATATAGTTGGGTAAAGGCTAGGCAGATGGTGACTTGCCTTCCTGAAGGACCTTGAGATCTTACCTATTTTAATAACTTCTTTCTGAGGCCTCTCTATGTTTAAGTCATCGTCCTCATCAAAAGTGGCGTTGCTTCCATTTATGGGTAATAGAAATGGGAATTCTGATACCACATCTAAAAGTAAAAAGTACATGATATTAAAGAAACATAGAAACAATGGTTTATTATCAAAATCAAGTCATTTATTCAAATTAGGCTGAAGATCAACAGTTTTGAAGGTCAGAATTACATAAGACAGTCCCCCAAAAAGCCCACCCTTCACCACTTCCTACTGGAAAGAAGTAGCAGAAAAAACTCCCCAGTAGGAATTGTTATAATAATTCTAAAACATTATCAAATGAAGCTTTCATTTTACAAAGTTAATAAAATATTAAGTTTAATACTTACTTCCTTCAGTACTTGGCGATATTTTAGTTTTATAATCATACTCCTCATATATTTCGGATGTCACAGTCAGTTCTGGCATCTGTAATCATAACAGGATTCAGTTTAGTAAAAACACATCATAAATTTTATGTAAAATTTATGTTTGTTTCATTTAAATGTGGCACTTTGCACTATGTTAATAACATTTTTATTAGTCACAGATAAAGTATGAGTTGAAATATAAATGGAAGTGTAAATATTTTAAATAATTTGTAATGCATGTTGCAGTGTGACGAATCCTTCAATTTATGATAAGCTTTTAAAACTGTGTTTAGATTTTCCAGTAGGGTTGTTCATGTTTAATTTTGAATATTATGTTTTATTCTCACATTTTATAGTTTAACACAGAAAGCATGTGCACAGAGTTAATTTACATAAAATAATATTTGTGTAAATTAATAATTAATATAAAAAGGAATGTCAAAACAAGAGCATCGGATTGTCACATGGTTAACACAGTTTTACAGCACATTTCCTGGATTAGCTTGTATTATTTTGTACAATAATATTTATAAATTTAAATAATTACATAAAATATAGTCTTCTAGTTCAACCGCCACACTTAATTTGATAACAAATGTTCACCATCTCACTTTCCTACACAGTGATATAAATCTCAAGTATAATATTGAATATTACATAATTTCTATCATCACCATTCAATGAAATCTGATAATTTTACATGAATTTACATTTTAATATATTTTTTAAATAATTTAAACATACCTTAAATGTATCAAACACCCTATTAATTACCAAAGACAATAAGAATACTTTTTGCTACTGTTAATGAGGAAGGGCACTAGTACAAAAATTGGAAACGGTCCAATATTAAAACTTCTAAAATAAATCTGTAATAGTGTGGTATGCGTGCCAGCTTTTGTAATTTACTATGCTTTAGGCGTGTTTGTTATTTATGACGGTCACATGGGAGTCTCAATATTATTACTTGTAGTAAAATATTTGTAGTATTTCTGAATGGAATTTGTATTTGCTTATGTAATGGCTGTAAGTTGGGATGTTATGATATTGAAGCAAAAAACGCTTTTAGGTACCAATAATGAGACAACATCATGACTATTATGTTAGAACAGGTAGTAGGTATAGTGTAGAATTGTTATTTAAAATAATGAATAAAAAATATTAATTATTTTCATGGTTATTATGACTGAATCAGTGAACAGATCCATTGCTCAGTGGGTCGCCTTTTCATACTTGAAAGACATTTCTACAATTTTAATAAAATGCCACGGACTTAATGTTTGTTTTTTGCTAAAATATTGAATAAATTAAATATATTACTCTCCATGTTTTGGTAGCGAAGTCCATGAATACATCATATTACCTGGACTATGCTTCTTAACTATTTCTGAAACGCCACCAGTTAATAATCTACGTTTTTACTTTACAATGATTTGTTTGTCTGGCTACTTTCATAACATTATTCATTTTATTTCAATTCGTCTCGTAACTTGTTTGTTTTCATCTCTCGTTTATTATTTACTTTGCCGTCGCCTGGCATTTATTGGTATTGACATTGGCAGATTGATAATGACAGCATCAAATCAAAGCAGTTGGCAGGTGACGTAATCAGCTGTTTGGGAAGGAATGGATAAAAAAAATCAACGGGAACGATCAAGTACAATATTATTAGCTTAGATAATATACCTCATAGTCTAAGATTATTAGCAACAATAGCAACGATAATTAATAACAATAATAATAATAATATATCTTTATTCTCAGACTAATGTCCATAAAGTGTTAGTAAAATACATAAAAATTGTAGGATAGATGTTAGTACAAACTTACTATTAAAGAAGGATCAGAAGAATGATAAAAAAACTAATTAAAGAACAGCTATTCAATATAAATAGCCACAAAACAAAATTTTTTGTATTCCTAAAAAAATTTGGCTTTATTTTTTTTCAATTTTTTATGCTGCATTTGTTAGTATGTTTTAATTCCCATTTAAAAAAATATTTAAATTATTTATTACTTACAATAATAATAATTTGTAATAATTATTATCTTTTTGTTAAAATAAGAGGATGTTTACAAAGAAGTCCTTTGCCCGTGAGCCAACTCACTTTAAAAATATCACACTTCATCCACCAATCACAGCTCTACACACGATCGACGCTGCCACGTCAAGTGAGACGGGAGTGAATGAAGTGGCACTATTTCGGCATTTTGTAGAGTTTCGTCTTCGGAGAAGGCTTGTGAAGTGCTGCATTTTTCAACATGAGAGTAATCCTATTTACGGCGATAGCCCTTTTGGGCGCCGCTTTGGCTGATGAAGTACCCACCGAGGAAAACGTACTCGTACTGAGCAAATCCAACTTCGACGGTGTTGTCTCAGCAAACAACTTCCTATTAGTGGAATTCTGTAAGTTTTTATTGTTATCTATTGTTCTTTTGTCTTTTATTCGCTGTGTATCCCAATATTTAGCCCTTTGTAATTCATTATTGCATTGAAATGTGAATGACACGTCAGTCGGCATGGTTGCGCGCGTGCCGGCACGTATTGCATGCCTTTGTGAATCATACCTCCTATTTGCAGATGCGCCATGGTGCGGTCACTGCAAGTCCCTCGCTCCCGAGTACGCCAAGGCTGCCACAAAGCTGGCCGAGGAAGAATCTCCCATCAAACTGGCCAAGGTTGATGCCACACAGGAACAAGAGCTCGCCGAAAGCTATGGCGTCCGGGGATACCCAACACTCAAATTCTTCAGGAACGGCAGCCCTGTTGATTACTCCGGTATGTTTATTAAACGATTATGAGAAATTGCGCTTTTATAAGCAATGTTTATTAAACTTTTCATGGTTCATTCATGAAAGTTAAACATTTTCAATTAGAATTTGCGATGCATAATTTAGTTCCAATCATTAGGTCATTAGTGTAATTACATTTACATTAGATGCATGCATGTATTTCCACTAACTAAAACAATTGACTATTACCATTTTTTTTTTAATTTAGGTGGTCGCCAAGCTGATGACATTATTAGCTGGCTGAAGAAAAAGACTGGTCCCCCTGCCCTTGAGGTTTCCTCGGCTGAACAAGCCAAGGAACTCATTGGTGCCAACAATGTCATCATCTTCGGTTTCTTCTCCGATCAGAGCTCTGCTAAGGCTAAGGCATTCCTTGGAGTTGCCAGTGGTGTTGATGACCAGGTCTTCGCTGTTGTCTCTGACGAGAAAGTTATTGCTGAGCTGGATGCTGAAGACGACGATGTTGTTCTCTTCAAGAACGTAAGTACACATCATAACATACTCTCATAAGCCTGTTTACTGCTTATAATTTTTTGCAGAAACCATTATTTTAAAACCAAACTAGTTCCACAAGCTTTTGGTTGTTACTTCAGTCTAATGATTATTCAATAGGTACAAAATGTGTTAAGAACACATGTGTACCTATTTAATAATCTTATCACAGTTTTTGTGAATATCATTAGTTTATTTAAAGACAATAAAGCAGCACATCTTTTGTCCTTACTTAAGAATGCAAATAAAATCTACATTAGGCCACGTAATATGAAACATAACATATATCTGATTAAATAAATGTACACATTTTGTATTAAACATTTGATTGTCCTCCATTTGGGTTAAGAGATAATAAGTTTGTTGGCCTCAAAGGAGACAAATATATATATATAATGCAGCTGCACTCAATTTTATTGTCCAGTCGGTATTCTAATTCAACACTAAAGGTGACTGATAACATCAACACATTTATCTCCGTTATCACTCAACACTTATCTTATTACTTTGATTTTAATTGCCTGCTTTTAAATGATAAAAATCTATATTTTTGGAGATAGTACAGGTTATAAACATGTTTAAGATAATAATATGGCTTAATATTTTTACCCAAGTAGGTACAATAAATTTATTTATGTATCTTTATTAATAAAGGATATCATATCCCTAATCATCTCACTTATTTGTTTTTAACCTGTAATATAGGTCCTTGATTTGGACATGTGCTGCAATACATATTTTTCCTTATTTATTGTATGGTCAGTTTCCCCACATGTCTAGACATTGTCTCTCAATATGTATAACAGTTATACCGAACACAATGACTATTGTATTTATAGATTTATTTTTAATTCAAAAACAGGAAAATGTATACTATGCATCAGATATTTTTCTTCTATGAGAGATTCTAATAATTACTCTTCAACTAATCTTCTTTTTTAAATTTTGTTGTGTGCCATAAGGTCCATAATTGTTTCTCCTACCACCTGTATACATTATGGATAACAATAAAGATTTGAGATTTAAGAAATATGAGACGCTAGCGGACGTCACGCGGTTAAACCCGCGTTATTCTCGTTCCCATGGGAATACAAGAGTAGTGTAGCTTCCCCATGATGAAAGAAGTTTTAAAATCGGTCCAGTAGTTTCAAAGTTTATTTATTACATACAAAAATACAAATATTTCCTCTTTATAATATGAAGTATATTATATGGTAGAAGTATATGATATACAACAACAGGAAAAATCAATGCTCTGTATAATATGGTAAGTTTATGGACCAGACATTTTTCTTGTAGGTATTAGAGAAATCATGAGACATATTGTATCCATTCCTATTTACATAATACCCTTATTTTGCCATCAGTTCGAGGAGTCCCGCGTCAAGTACGACGGTGAGAAATTCGACGAGGACCTGTTCAAGACCTGGGTGTTCGTCCAGAGCATGCCCACCATCGTCGAGTTCTCACACGAGACCGCTTCCAAAATCTTCGGCGGACAGATCAAATACCACCTTCTCTTGTTCCTATCCAAGGTAAGACACATTAACAGCAGAAATATTTTTATTAATCGTAAAATAAGATAGTTCTTACTTTTCTTTTTTAGCAAAAAGTTTTTATGAGGAGGCAGGATGTACAGTTTACAAGCTAATTAACTATCAATTCTCTATTCGAAATTGACTGAATGATGATTTTTTGAATTGATTCTATTTATGTGGCCAATTCATAAACCTCATGGTGGGTAAACAATGTACATACCAACTTATTTAACTTCAGAACAATTTGTGAATCTCCCAACATTTAAATTCGTAGGAAAACGAGATATCGCAGACGGCTATTATTACTCAGCAAAACCTGTTTTTTAACGAGTTACTGAAGTAAACCTCCACACGTATAAGGCAAACATTGACTCGTATGTAGTGGCTTATCGTTCCAAGAATGGAATTAATCGGTGTCATTTTTTGCAATGCAACTGTATGTCTTGTTCTCGAAAGTGGTTAGACGAGAAATTGGCGAGCAGTACTTTCACGACGCGTGAATGTAACCTATAGTGAAGAGATTTGAGGCGGTGACCTGCCGACTTGAACTTTCACCGTTCATTACTAGGCAATCTATCATGCGCATCGGTTAATGAACCTTTTTACACACTGTACTACTTATCAGTGTTACTTAAATATCTGCGTCACATGGCGATTTTTTTAAAATTGCTATTATTCGTTTTCATCGTGCATAAATTGGAGTTATTAATAAAATAATGTATTTTCTACGGATACTGTTAGCGGAAGTTCTAAATAATATTAGCGCTAAAATCATCGAATAAAACGAGACGGTAGTTAAAGCATGCTAATAGCTAAATACACACGACGACACATCGACAAACACTATAAAGTGCAACAACCTCGTGGTCAATGACCCCTTACTTGTAAAAGGTGATTGCGTGGACTTGATCTTACGGATTCTGATGAAGATTTTTGTCCGTAGAAAAATGGCGACTTCGACAAGTACACAGAGGAACTCAAGCCCGTTGCAAAGAACTACCGCGACCGTGTCATGTCCGTTGCTATTGACGCCGATGAGGATGAACACCAGAGGTACAGTTATTTATATTTATTTTGATGTTTTTTTTTAGGTAATGAGAATCTACGCAATGCAGTCTGTCAGTTCAGGATTCTGTACTTGTGTCCAGTATTTAATGAGGCCTATGAAGTATTCAAACTCTTTAGTGAAGAGTAATTTCAATTTTTTTCTCAAGTGAAAAGAAAGTATTATAACTATCTTACGTATTTCTACTTCTCGTTATCGCCCACTTGAAGAAAGCCAAGATGCGCGCAGTCTTAGAAATGTAAACATTTTATTAACCTGAATAGAAAGTGGATATAGTATTATTATGAATCACATTCAAAGTAGCTTATATCATGATTAATCACCAGCGCACTTTCAGCTTTATGTAAACGAAACTAAGAGTGGGAGTTTCATTGGCCACTCCCTTTTTCGCCACTCCTATGATCTGTCTAGCCACCAGCTGTTAAATTGTTCTTTGTGATTAATTAACCATTTCGGTATAACTCCAGTGTTATTTGCTGTCGTAAACATAAGTAGGTTTGAAATTTATAGTCAAAACGAAGTTGGCTAACACAGAAAGCTTCGAATTCTCATGCTCTTTATAGTAAACATTGTGAACCAAGGAATTTATGTACTTAGTTCAACAGTATATGAGGCCATAATATAGTTAGGGGCTATATTGCACAGGCCTGTATCCCAGTAGTGGGAAAATGCTCTACTAGGCCTTCATTATCCCCCTTATACCTGAGCGGATTAAAGTTTACCAGTATGATATCCGGATTTACCATAAATTTTTCGAGGATTAAGTTACATTGTCTTCACGATTGTTAATAAGTGTTCAAACTGTAAAGATTAATAGATCAACGACATTGTGTACATGTGAAAAACCCTTGTGAGGAGGTGAAGATTATCAAAGGGAGTACAACTACTAGACAAAAAATATTTCAAAACAATATCACATTGCAAGCTGAATGATGCAAATAGCAGTTATTTTAGTACAATCCCAGATTTAATGCAATCGAAGACAGCTTGAAAATTTACTGTTAGCAAAATTTTACCATTATTTTTTTCATTATTTTCTGGGAATTGGCATACATGATTTTTACCCTAATCCAAGATTGAGGAGCAAAATATGTGCTGTTAAAGTAGCAAGAAACGATATTGCGTATTTTTTATTTTTTCTTTGAGAAGTATTAAATGTCCCTTATTTTTTTGCTTGTATTCTATTTCTTACCCTACTCGCATGATCCTAAAGAAAATTAATTGTAACAGTGATTGCCATTGATATAGTTACTTCGTAAGAAGCAGCCCCACGTGCCACCCACCCGCACCGGTAAACGTGTTTCGTTCAATGGTTTAAAATGTCAAGGACGGCCACGGACATTTCCTTCCACCGGCGAAATCGTTAAAAAACAGCTATTTCAAGCAAACATTTCTATAGATGCTTGCGTTAATTAGTTACCCTTCACGTATTAAAATGAATTAGAAAAAACATACAATACATACAGTCGAACATAAAACCTCATTAGATTTCGGGTAAAAATGTAGTAAGTAAATTATAAATTTAGGGCGACTGCGCGGCGATTTATTGCTCTATGGTAAAGATCTATTCTCGTATAGTTTATGCTTTAGCGAACAAATTTTAATAAGGCAGTCAATAAAGGTATAGGAATCTCTGTATATACCTACGTAGGAGAAAATTTTCACTTATTATTTTTGAATTTAATTCAATTCAATCATATCATTAACATATTATGACAATCTAGTTACCAAAACTGATATCAGGGCTGCCGGCCAGGATGCTCTTTAGCCTTATTACCAAGGGTATTATGGCGAAATGCCCACCAAATGTCGACCTGGATGTTTAAGAATAGTATATTTGGAATTAGACTCGCATATATACTGAGAAGCATCCAAAAAATGCCATCAGACCCATTAAAACTACTTCAAACTAAACGATTTTAATGTCTGTTTACTCCTTTTAGAATCCTGGAGTTCTTCGGCATGAAGAAGGAAGAGATCCCCGCAGCCCGTTTGATCGCCCTGGAGCAGGACATGGCCAAATACAAGCCCGCTACTGATGAGCTTTCTGCTAACACCATTGAGGTAAGTTTTTTTTATAATATTAAGACCCGGTCGCGCCGTTGCACAGTGGAACGAATGTATGGGAGCGGTTGGACGTAGACATGTCCGAAAAATAAGAGTAAAATTATGACAAACTAATGATGCCATCTTATTCGATTACTTAATGCCTTCATAAATTGTGGTGATGAATTTCTTCATAACTCCCATATTTCGGGAGTAATTTGAGAAAATGTGAAATTTTACTATGAAAATGAGTGTATCGAGCTCTCTCCCTCCTGATTCCGGGCTTGTTTCAAGTAGCGGTCTCTAATATCGTAATGCTATTACTAAGAGCTATATTTAATACTAAGACACATAGTGCGCCAAATGTGCACTTTCTGGGATAAAAGGAAATGAAAATTTAAAAAAAAAAACGTTTTTTCCCCATTTGTATTTACTTTAAACCGCAGACAGACTTATTAAGAGGTCTATAAATATATTATATATATACAGAAATATATATTAACAAAAATATTCACAAGAACTGATGAGAGTATGACTTTTAAGTAAGTTGATAATAAATTACCTAGTTTCATTAAAAGTACAATAAATAATTAAGATGTAAGCTCTAATTTACTAAGTTACACATTTTAAAACAATAACATCATTTAATTATCTTCGTCATCATCATCATCATCAATTAATTCAAATTCAGAATCGATGTCCGCTAAATCATTTATGTTAACGAATTCGATATCACTTTTCTCAGAATCCGTAAGCTCATAAAATTCCTTAAAAGAAGATTTTTTTACAAACTTATTTCCTTTTGGACGGATACTTGTAACAAGTGGATCAGAAGACAGTAAAAGATTGTGCATAATATCTTCATTGCATGAGATACTGCTATGCTTTCGAGAATGCCCCTCTCTATATTTTCTAAAATCTTTATTTCTAGCCTCAGATGCCTCTTCGGATAGAAAACCAATGGGCACAATTGACATGTTCTGAACTATGTCTGGCCCATGCATTAAAATTTTATGAAGTGAAGAAGGCATATAATACCATGGGTATAACTCCACGTAAAGCTTAGCAGTATCAAAGCAGAACTCTCGGAATTTAGTTACGTTGATCTTCTCTCCTGATGAAATACACTGCAAGATCACACAGATTTTTCTTAAAAGCATAGCATCTATTCCGGTCAGTTCAGCAGATTTAGTGTAGTTTTCAAAAAATCTCCTTGCCGAGTTGCCATTGTTGGTGGATCCACTGCCTTGTTTCACAACATCGAGAAGTAAGCCCGTTTCTCTTCTTACAGCCTCTTGAACTCTTTTCTTCCTGTCATCAACTTGCCTTTTTGCTATATCACCCCTTACTTGCCATGATTTTATGTCTAATTTGTAGGAAATGTGTAATAAGCATTCCATTGAGCGAATCCAAGCGTGAAGGGTGCTTAAGCTATATTTATACATGTCCTCGTTTGCGTGTTTATCTTTGATTAACTCTAAATTATTCATTTCTTTAGGACAAGCCTTGCATATGTCACACACTGAAGCTGCTGTATCGGATATAATGGAATGAATTTTACCATCAATCATTGTCAACAGCAGTTGGTGTTTGACACTAATTCCATCAGTGATAGTGGATGGAGTTAAGGCTTCAATCTCTGCTTCGATTTCAGCCGTCTCTCTCTGCACATTTTCTTTGGTTTCCTTTATAAACTTAAACAATATTGGCCGGCAAAATGAAGTGGAAGATGGTCGCTCGTTTTCCCAAATTGTTACACCTTTTGAGACGAGCCGCAGTGGTACAAGACTAATCATAAAATTACTAGCAAGATCGATTTGCTCATCTTCACTCGTCCTTTGATGATAAATGCTTTGGCTAGATGATCCGTCAAAACCCCATTTGCTGGTCAATACGAGCTGTTGATTGGGATCAACAGGGGTTTCTAACGACCTAATAAGTCTTCTTGAGGTTAAATCCATCAAGGCTTGTAATTTGATTTTTGCAGAGCTCTCTGTAACTGTGAGATCTTCTTTGGCCGGATAGCACTTAATTTTTTCTTTAACCAACATGTAGTAACTCGGGTATTGAAGAGCTCCTTCTTGAGTGTTGAAATCCCGAAGAGTGTTATAGCGCCATTTCGATAAGTTCATCGATACATAAAGAGCCAATGCCTTCAAAGGGGATATTTCCCGTACCTGAATTGATTTACCTTCAATGAAGGCTTTGATTTTTGAGGCCTCTTCTGGATTCTCCGTCAAGTATTTCATAACATAAGCTGTATCGCTTTGTCCTGCCTTTTGAAGCGCCCTTTCGGCCGAAAACATAATTTCAGCGCTGCTACTGCTGCATGAAAGACTATCTTCAGTGCGTCTTCTTTTTTGCCGGTTACTAAGGTCCTCAAAAGATTTACGAGGACTAGGATGTGTACAAGTTGAAGCATCAGATTTAGCAGGAGAAATTATGGGCTCGATGACGTCACTTATATTTTCTGTAGAAGGTTCCATATTTTCATTCTGTAATTCCGGCCATTGAATTGCAGCCTGTAGCCAAATCTCATGTTTCTTCCGAAACTTATCTGTGCTTCTTCCAGACTGTGTCCATTTTGCATAAATGCGGTAGCAAAATCGACGACACCAGTCTTTTAAACTTGTTTCAGCACTTTCACATAACTGAACACAACTGTTATCTTTTAAAACACTGAACAAATAGTTAAAGTCGCGTAAATCTTTATGTGCGCGTGCGCATAAAGCAACGTGAATATCAAGATTTGTATTAAAATTTGGAAAATACATTGCGAGATTAGCTTGGATACAACGAGGTGTAAATCAACACTGATTTTAAAGTTACTAATAGTGACCTATTTATATAAAATCCAGGTATCCCAGGTATCCTTTGTTAAATATTGCAAGGTAATTAGTTATTGTGATAATTAGTAAATGATGCATGCTAAATTAGTGTATTAAGAGCCATTTAGTAATTAAATAATAGCAATGTTCTTATCAGTAATCATTAGTGCATCAGTTTTATATGTAAACCTTAAGTCCCTAATTATATATCCTAATTAGCTTATATCTTCTCTAATTGGCTGCTCAGAAATGTTATTGTAATAAGGTAAACCTTTAGAAAAACGGTTTTAATCAACAAAATAAACAAAAAATAAAAAAATTGTGTTATAAAATAAACATCACTCTTTATCCCAGAAAGTGCACATTTGGCGCACTATGTGTCTTAGTATTAAATATAGCTCTTAGTATTAGCATTATGATATTAGAGACCGCTACTTGAAACAAGCCCGGAATCAGGAGGGAGAGAGCTCGATACACTCATTTTCATAGTAAAATTTCACATTTTCTCAAATTACTCCCGAAATATGGGAGTTATGAAGAAATTCATCACCACAAGTTATGAAGGCATTAAGTAATCGAATAAGATGGCATCATTAGTTTGGCATAATTTTACTCTTTTTTTTCGGACATGTCTACGTCCAACCGCTCCCATACATTCGTTCCACTGTGCGTTGTATGACCGGTGCGAGATAATACTTACGAAATTACTATATAATTATCTTTGTAACTTTTTGCCAGAGAATAAATAGTAACCCTATTTTTATTTAATTTTTACATGGTTTTATAATGGTATCTCTGCAACTTTTGAACACATTCTAACTAACATAATCAAGTGTCAAGTTTATGATTTTTTCTTTCGAGCTACATTTCTTAAATCATGTTTCTGAATTTTAAAAATCCATTACTAATAATAAAATAATAATTAAAAAATGTTATAAGTAGGTATTTATTTTTACAAAAAAAAAATGTCGAATTATTTTTACATTTCGCCAGAAATACAGAAGTTTATAAAAGTTTAAAATGACTGCAACCGCACACTATCAGCCGGGTAGTAAGTACGAAATTCGATACATTATTATCGACTCATTTCACCGAACTTTTATCTTAATAACATAACATTCAGCATGTTAGCTGACATGTAATATGCAAATCGTTGTTATGTAAATTATGTAATCAACCTTATCAATGCTATGGTTACAATAATGGCTATTAACTACTTTTTATGTGTCGGCCCGTGTGTTCACGATTCGGTAATTAAATCGTGATAATGTGGGAATCATGTTACAAAATAATCTATACATATAATAAGACTGTAAAAAAACTGTGTCTGTACATTGAATAAATTTAAAAAATAATAATTGAGGGGGGTTTAAAAACAGTAATAGAGCACGAATCCAAAAAAAAAAGTTTGTCTGTTTGTCTGTTTGTCTGTTTGTTTGCACGCGCTAATCTTCGGAACTACTAGACGGATTTGAATATTTTTTTTTTGTTGTATAGATATTAATACTGGTCAACACATAGGCTATAATTTATCTTGGAAACTGGAACACCTGATGCAGAACCGCAACGGACCAGCTTAACTATAGGAGATACAAAAATGGTACCATAGCAAAAATTGTTCCACGTGATGAGCATTTTCTGCTAAGAGAATAAATTTGAAGACCCGGAACACCTGATGAGGAACCGCAACAGACCAGCTAAACTATAGGAGATACAACAATGGTACCATAGCGAAAGTTGTTCCATGTCATGAGCATTTTCTGCTGAGAGAATAAATTTGAAGATCCGGAACACCTGATGAGGAACCGCAACAGACCAGCTAAACTATAGGAGATACAACAATGGTACTATGACGAAAATTGTTCCACGTGATGAGCATTTTGTGCTGAGAGAATAAATCTGAAGATCCGGAACACCTGATGTGGAACTTCAAGAGCCCAGCTACACTATAACATATATGGGAATGACGTCTTAGCAAAAGTTGTTCGGTCTGATAGGCATTTCCTGTTGACATATAAAAATCAAAGATCAGAAACATTTGATATAGAAATGAAAGCTACCTTTCACTAATTTCATTGCATAATTATAAAATAACATAAGTACCTCCACGCGGTGAAGGCGGGAACAGTTCAGGACTGATTTTCGATGACAATGATATATCATACAAAACTCCCATTTTTTTATCGTATTAATTTGCCTTCGAGCTAATGTTATTTGAGTGTTTTTCTTTTCCATTTATCTTCGTTACGTGGTAGCCTACCCGGTAACGCAGGGGAGCAGCCACTTAGATTTTAATTGATCAGGTAGGTATCATCACAATAAAACTATAACCATGCCTAAAAAGAGGTCTAATCTTTCCCAATGTTCCAAAGGTGCTAAATAATTAAAGATCATAAGATCCCAACATTCTACCGAAGAGCGTTAGGAGAGACTTGATGCTGTTCGAGAACATGAGGCTGCAACTCGCTCCGTGGAAACTTCTTGGGATCGCGAAGCACGCCTGTATTCTCAGCGTATTTACGCATCTACATCCAGGTCTCTAGACACCAGTGAAGAATATGTGCGTGAGTGACCGCTGATCGTGAACATCATGCACTGTCTCGCGAGTTTGAGACGTTCACGGAAAAAGCATGACGCTTGAGTTTTTAGCGTATATACGCATCGACTCTAGAGATAAGTGGGGGAAAGAGATTCGCGACTGACCGCTGATCGTGAACGTCACGCAGCATATAGGCTATAATGCATTTTGGAAAATGGATCACCTAAAGTGAAAGAGATATAAAAATGGTGCCATTGCAAAAAGTATTCCCCGTGAAGAGTGTTTTCTGCTGTGAGACTAAATTTGAAGATCTGGAGCACCTGTAGTGGAACTCCAAAGCCCAGCGACAATATAACATATACATAATAGAAATGGCGTCTTAGCAAAAGTTGTTAAGTCTGGCATTGGCATTGCATTTCCTGTTGACCAACAAAAATAAAAAATCTGGAACGTCTTAAATCGTTTCGCGCATCCCATTGTTTTCCCGTCCCCGGGCTTTTAGAATACGACATCAGACGGTCGATTTTGACGACCCCGTTGTCGCTGGCATAAGCAACAGGATCCGCGTACGAAGTCGCGGGCAGAAGCTAGTAGTATATAAAAGTATTATAATTATAATGTTACACTTCTCTTGCTTGGTAATAAATAATCGATGTGTGATAAAAGTCATGTTCAAAAGCAAATAGATGAAATCGTGACCACGGCTATGCTATTTACAGATTGGCATTTATATCTTCTTTGAAAATTGAACACAATAATATTGAAGTAGTAGAGATGCAACGAGATGTATTACCTAATTAGTATTCCACTTCTCTATATAAACTAACTACTTAAGCCAAATCACACACTCTTCCGTGCTTAATTGCGTTAGTATTCTTGAAGAGCAATCCGAAGTTATCGCTGTACTTCGTAATGCAAAAATAATATTACCTACAGTACCATTTCTCCTATCAGAGTAGAAGTTTTTCTTTGTACGTTAAAAGTTACTACATACTTGTTTGATATGTAATTAACTTCCCACCAACTTGTAATTTAATACTGTAAAACGAATCGGCTCGGAATTTGTTTTCTTAGTAATCTTATTTATTATTTTTCTCTATCAAACTGTTAAAACAGCGTTTTGTGAACGCTTTGAACGAATCAGGCAGATGTGTTGCTGGGGAGTTTGTTCCGCCACTTCTTCTTCCCAGCAAAAACACTAGGAAGTGGCGAAGGGTGGGCCGGTTTTGAGGGACTGTCTTTTTGTATTTTTTTTTTGAATTTGATGATTTTGATTTTGAATAACTACAGAAGAGAATTTACATGCCTTTTTGTTCATTATCATTGAAATTCTTATAATGCATAAAATAACTTTTTCTTTCCTCTTAAAGTACACTTCAAACATTAAACAGTTATAACGTCAATCATTTTAACAGTATTTTCAATAGTATATACGAGTATAACTAAGAAACTGTTATTTATATCGGCTGTTACCGTTTCGCAAATTAAGTTCGATAATTTTTGTAAGGTAGTGTAGCTACCTACATATTTGAATGCTCAAACTTTTAAGAATAGCCTATAAATCTCTTTGAACAATAAACAGGTATTCGTAAACTTAATGGTTGACTTATTCCACTATAAATATGGTATTAACCGTCTACTCGTTTTTCCCAGGAATTCGTCCAGTCATTCTTCGCCGGTACCTTGAAACAGCACCTTCTCAGCGAGGACCTGCCATCCGACTGGGCCGCCAAGCCCGTCAAGACTCTGGTCGCCACCAACTTCGACGAGGTCGTGTTTGACACCAACAAGAGGGTGCTCGTCGAGTTCTATGCTCCATGGTAAGTGACCAGAAAATTGATTAACCAAACAGGTTGAAAACTCGTGAGGTACTTAAATTTAAGAATCCCCTAATCCCCTTTAACTAGTCAATTACCGCAATCCAGACACAATTAAATTACTATTGTTTGCGGACACCGGTGTCCACGCGGAGCCTAATGAGATAAACTTTTCTCTAACAGTCTGAGTTGCTTCATAATTTATGTTTTTTCATCAGTTTCTTTAGAGTGTAGCCTCTCGATTGCTACGTCAAATGAACAAAGACGTGCCCTCTGCACCAAGCTTCGAAATCATCCTTAAAATTCGTCATGTAGTCGTGACACGTGGCGCGGTAGGCACATATTGGTTTGTCGACTATACATGAATTTGTCGGTCAAAGTATTAAGTTTCCTCTGGCAAGGCAATTTTTTAATCGTTTTGTATATACGTGGCCTACACTTTTCAACACTAAATGATGAAATATGTTTTTCTTTTTCGCATGTCGGCGTAGATAAGATTTGTACATAAATGTATATCTTAACAATCGCGATTGATAACGATTTATTGATACCTTTTCCTGACATCAAAGTGACCTATTTATTGCCTTTAGTTACTTGTTAATGACTTGATCAGGTCACCTGTAAAATGGCGTATGACTCACCAGTTGAAATATGTAGCAAGTGTAAACACATCATCACAAAGATTGTATGTTCAAGTGTGTGCATTTTCAAGGTTATTTAAAAGAAAACTATAAAATTATAACAATAGTTAGGTATTGCCTCATCACGAAGGATTAAGTAGGTATGTAAAAAACATATTCGATACTCAATTCTTTATTGCATTCCACAATGTAGGCTTAGGTGGTAAACATAAATTAGTTAAAATGAACAATCATGGACTCTTGTCGGGCACAGCAAAAAAATTTGTGGCGAAGAGGATTATCATCTACGTATCATAATATAACTTATTCCAAACTCAATTTTACTCACTCATATCCTTCTTCTAGAGTACAGACGCCAACACATCAACCTACCCCAATGTGTCAAATTTCTTTGATAGGTTTTCAACCTTATTTTTAACATAATAAGGTTCATGTTCAATTGGGATAAATTCACAGTTTGGGGTAGGTTGACGTGCTGACGTCTGTACATATTCTGATGTTTTATCAAGTGTTCCCGCTGTGCCGTACAAACGTAACATCTTTAATAACAGTATAATACCATTAGATGCCTTGTACAGGCTGTTTCTAGGTCGAGTTCAAGTCCAAACACCATGTTATTTGTCGCGGCGACATTGCGTCATATTTGTCGTCGTATCGTATAATTTGCGCAAGTGTACCCGCTCGTTAGTTCGTATTCACTGAGACGTAATTAATACGCTTGTGATGTCAGACGTCATTGTTTGTTGTTCAACGACTTGGAAATTGATTATTTGCTACATTATTTTATGTAAAAATATCTCAGAGATTTAGATTTTCGTTAACGGAGTGTAAATTTGTTTATCGATATTTATAAAACTGATAAACAGTGGAGTTCAATGCTTTGTACTGCTCAACCTGTAGCGAATTTGCATTGTTTTAAATGATTAAGAAATCACGCGGTGAATCACTCGATGCAGTAGCAATTAGAGTATAAACTATGTTAAAAATCTCAAAATATCAAAGTTAACTTTAATATTTGAGTGTCACTGGTCTAAATGTCACAAGTTTAATACAGGGACACAGGGGATAAAAAGTAGCCTATTTAACCCAGAAATAGTGTAACTTTTTAACGGTGAAATAATTTTTCAAATTGGTTCAGTAGTTTTGGAGCTCCTCTGCCTTCGAGCCCAGTTATATAAATGTATATGCATTAAACCCCGCGCCGCCGACTAGCACCCGCTGTCTTAAGAGTCCGTCAAATCTCTTCAGAAATCTAAACATCTTTTTCCACCACCAGGTGCGGCCACTGCAAACAGCTGGTTCCTATCTACGACAAACTGGGAGAGCACTTCGAGAAGGACGATGATGTAGTCATCGCCAAGATCGACGCCACCGCCAACGAGCTCGAACATACCAAGATTACCTCTTTCCCCACCATCAAACTGTACACTAAGGATAACCAGGTCAGTACACGACTGAAATATACTTTTTTAATACCTATCTATACTACTTTGTTTGGGTATTGAAATCTTCTTTTTGTGTAGTTATTGAAAAACCTGGTTTAAGTTTTTATGGGCCTCCGAATTGGGATCACATGCCGTTGAGAAATCTAGAAGAATGTCTCTCAGTCGTGTCGGATTCCTCACAACCTATACCTTCACCGTTTTTGAATCAAGTGATATTAATACAATACGCACATGAATCCGAAAAGTAACAGGTGGCTTTTTATACAAACTCTTGTTTAACAAATAAACTAGTGCTTGAACTAATGGTTCAATTGATTTAGTACCTAATCGTTGTTGTTCTATTTACCTAAATTGGTTTTTAATTGCATTTTATTTAAAATAAAAAAAGATTACTTATGACCATTAGTGTAATGAGAATGCGTAAATAAGTATTATATAGGGTGACTGGTAATTAGTGACCGATACTTAAACACGTGATTGTATTCATGATTTCAATCAACTTTCCCAAAGAAACTTTTTTTATACACAATAACTTATAATACTACAAAATAACAAAAACGATGTTTGAAATTCCCGCGCGCACGCCTGTGATCTATCAGCTGATAGTCTGACCTCAGGAAGGGCAAAATCAACTAGTAGTAGCGTCACAACCTCCCCCGCCACCCACACCGCTCCCGTTGTGAAATACTGACGTAATTGAATTAAATGAAAGTTTATGAGTATAAAAAAAAAGTACTTTGGGAAAGTTATTCGTATTCATGAGTACAGTCACGTGTTAAAGTATCGGTCACTAATTACCAGTCACCCTATATATTATTAGTATGCACAATTATGTTTTAAAATAAATAATAATTATTATTATTACAAATGAAATACGTTTATGCAATTTGTAGCTCGGAATTAAATCGCACGAGTATGTTATTAAAAAACTTATTTGCGACCGTAACGAATATGTGTGCACTGAAGTACAGTCATAAAATCATCAATCACGCTCAAGTTGAATTGGCCTAAATTTAATTATATCCAGCAGCCTGCTACAAACCTTACATGCTCCTTTTGCGTCGTTTACGGTAATATAATCACGCTTGTTGGTTCTTTCTAAAGAACATACAAGACAGGCCATATTCTCCTTTTTTTTTTAAATAAACCACAACTTTTCACACAACACCATTTAGTCCCAAGTTAAGCTCGAAAGCTTGTGTTATGGGTACTAAACAGCTGATAAACATACTTATATATTTCTAAATACATACATATTATAGATAAATTACACCCAGACACAGAACAAATGATCGTGCTCATCACACAAACATTTGTCCTGGGTGGGAATCGAACCCACGACCTCCGGCATAGCAGTCACCCTGACTGCTATGCCGGAGGTCCACTAACTAATAGACCATCAGGCCAGTCAAAATCCTTATGTCAGTAGTTTAAAGAATGTCCAAAATCTCAATAGTCCGCCATTATAAAAAGGTTAAATATATAAAGGGCTGCGGTCTACTTAAGGTAAATCCAATCACTAATAGTGCCATCTAAGATATTACAAGTACTGTTAGTTCAATCGTGGTTAGTACGCATTTAACGGCCTCATTTAATTGCAATGAGTTCACGCCTCTCGATTTAACTAAGCAATGTGTGTAACATAACAACTTACTTATGTTTCTAGCGTGACTAGCCCATTAATATGCCATAGCCACTTACTCTCTATTAGGCCATTGTAACTGGACTCATTATTCTTATCAAAAGGTGTGTTTTTCTTTGTTATGGACAATAAAATACATTCGTCTGTCACATCTTGGTATGGTATTAAAATATAAACAATGCGATAGTCGTGTTTACCGTTGTGCACATCAAACAAATGATGTACCAGACAAGATACTCTAAGGTTGAACAGTCTTTATACTTTCTTTAAAATCACCATATATGACCGTTATCACGCTCGCATATTTAGAGTTCTGAACCAATAGATTTTGTTAATCAATTTTTATCTTTTTTTAACGTCAACTATGTACGCGGAAAGTTTATTCTCTGATGACTCAAGAACAAGAAAACGTCAATATAAATTATAAGTTCTCAGAATTTTACTTGCAACAATTATAATTTTGAGAGTTACGTATAAAGTTTTAAATGATTAAAATTATAGTAGTTATTTCATCACAATTGTCGTGTGCTTAATTTAATCAATTAAACCATTTAAAACAACGTCGATATTCAAAATTAAGCGAGGTAGTAAAAAGAATTTACTTTAAAATGAGTGCTTGTTTTCAAGCAATTAAATTATACTTTAATATTTAAGCTAACAAAGCATTGCCACCCCCTAACGGCAATTTCTTCAAATCGCAATCGACAATGTTTGTCTTTAGACTATAATTTCTAATACCTTTTTTTCCATTGCGCAGGTGAAAGACTACAACGGCGAAAGGACGCTGGCAGCCATGACTAAGTTCGTAGAGACCGACGGTGAAGGTGCTGAGCCCACACCAAGCGTGGTAAGTTATACGTTTTATTTTATTTCAATCTGTGTAGCATGATTGAAAAAACTTAATTTGAGGTAATTAAGCTGCCACTTGTGGAGACTAACCTTACTATACCATATCATGACCCCGTAGCCTGGCCTATTGTATGATGAAAACAATATTGAAACATAACGTCACGCCTGTAAGCCCTGAAAGGTTTCGGGTATACATAATACATCCACATTCCGCCAGTTACGTTTTTAAAATAACTAACAAAAAAAAGAAAGCAATTGTCTTATGAAATACTAGCAGACGTCCCGCGGTTCCACCCGTCTAGGTCCCATTCCCGTGGGAATACAGGGATAAAAAGTAGCCTATGTGTTAATCCAGGGTGTCAGCTAACTCCATACCAAATTTTATTCAAATCCATTCAGTAGTTTTTACGTGAAAGAGTAACAAACATCCTCACAAACTTACGCGTTAATACGAGTAATATTAGTAGGAGGATATGGATAATACTGCCGTGATTCTTTAAAAAGCAGTCATCTGACAATTTACCGATTTTGAGTTTAAACATTGAGCGACATCAGGATTTGGCCACAAAACCACTTCACTGCTTTTTTTAAAAAACATATCTCAAAAACTAAATAAGTTTCAGAAAAAGGGGTTAGATAGGTCGACGCGCATTTTTTTTCCTGATGTCGCTCAATGTTGAAACTCAAAATCGGTAAATTGTCAGATGACTGCTTTTTAAAGAATCACGGCAGAATAAGTAAAAGGATGTCCTTACCTTCAAGCGGAATAGTGTGTGTAAATGCGATTGTAACCAGCCAGTCATTTTACAAACAGCCTCGTTTACAGTGATGTGCTTAGCTTACTATGAACAGGACATCTGGAACAAAATTTTCACCCGATACTTGTGTCCTAGTGTACAGACGCCAGCACGTCAACTTACCCCAATGTGTCAAATTTCTTTGATCGTTTTTCAACTTTATGTCAAACAGAATAAGGTTCATATTCAATTGGGAAATTTTGACACATTGGGGTAACTTGATGTGCTGGCGTCTGTACAACAGTCGATTAGTCTAGTTCAGTATTGCCGCTGCCGCTAGAATACCGCTATATTATGCTAGATGGCGTTACTGAGACATGAGATCACAGTTTTTTATGACATTTCCTTGTATGTCCTCTCTATAATATTTTAAATCTCTTTGGCTGTTATGTACCGACGCCAGCACATCAAGTTACCCCTACATGACAAAGGGTCTATTCGTTGGCGTCGAGGGCACGTTTTTGCTTTCTAGACAAGAGAAAAAGTATCTTGAGCAAAGAAGTAACTGATGGAATAATATATATTTATTGTACAGACATGGCACATTAATCTACCCCAATGTGTCAAATTTCTTTGATCGTTTTTCAACTTTATGTCAAACGGAATAAGGTTCATTTATTTATGTATTAAATAAGTCATACACCATCCTAACAGGTTCACACCCAATGCGATGATGTCGTCATTAATCATACGTTGCAATGTGTCCATAAATAAAATTACGATCAATAAATAAAATAAGAATCAATAATACAATTAACAATTTCAATACATTACAATAATTAAAAATACTTTTTTACAACATACAAATAATAACAAAAATAAAATAAAAAGTTCTGCTATTTATACACTAATAACATTCTACTAATCTAAATTCAATAACTCTCTACATTCTAATAACAGTCTACAATTAAAATCCATTATAATAATTAAAATAATAGTTCATATTCATTTGGGAAATTTTGACACGGGGTAACTTGATGTGCTGCCGGTTTCGATTCAGTAAAAGTCACGCCCGTGAAAACTTGAGTGAAGTGAACTGTCAGTGCCTAGTATGGAATGACAGGTCAATTCGCCCTCACTACGCCTACATTTTCACTCAGTGATTTGACCAGAATCGCACTGCTGGCGGTAGCGAATGTCTGGTGTAGAAAAAAATAATAAAAAGAAGAATAAGCTTTTAGACCCGTTAGCAACAATCAATAATGTTTTAGGTTACGAAGAAATCGTAATCGATGTATGGATTACTTACTTATCGCCATATATTGTTGTTCTTGAATCATTTTAGGTATAAAGACTAAATAAAAAACATGTTAATTAAATTAAAAATGTTTATTGCATTCATATTCCTCTAAGTATTTGTGTGACGTGTTTATTTTAGAACAACGTGGTTTTGGGCCACGTCATTTAAGTTTAGTGTGGTTGACGATAACCTATGTGGTTCATCTCGTAATGTGTCTCTTTAATTATACAAGCAACGTAATAGTAGCTTCCGAATTAGATAAATGTTATTTGAAGATTTTAAAGGATTTCATAATTGTACAGAGGTTGTTCATATTTGAAAAAAAAAAAAAAAAAAAAAAAAAAAAACTGGAAAAGTAAACAAGTTCGTCTCCTAGCTTATTAGCGATATTAATTATAAAACTCGTCGTGATTCGCTTAAAAACATTACTTATCCAAATGTTATGATCTGATAATCAAGTGATATCGTTTGCAAAGTGTAAATATAGTTTATTAAACTTTAAAAACTAAAATTAAGTGGTTACCCAGTATTTGTCTACAAAACATTAATAGACATCCAAAGTGGCAGTGAAACAATAAAATTGCAATTACCTTATGCAAAGAACACCATCACAAGTTATAACTAATCATTTAAAGCTCAAAAAAACTTTAAAACAGTGTCGAAACCTTCAAAGTGAACGTTATAATTCAAAAACAATAATAACGCCCCGCATCACCTACATACAACTCAGGTGGGCGCGTTCCAGAACCGTATACTGTGAGTTATAACATTCTAAACAATAATTACTACTCGAGCGCCATCTGACGCTGAGTAGCTAATTTACTTGAAAACGTTCCAGTTTGAGCATAACAATATTTATAACACCTATCTCCACAAAGTAATAATGGACCAATGTGCAGGCTGTAAGCAAAAAATCCCGAACAAACATTACCTAACTTGCTCGATATGTAAGAAATACTATGACCTTGAATGCGCCAATATTTCAGAAGAACATTATATCCAAATGAACAACGAGTGTATATTGGTCTGGGAGTGCCAAGAATGCAGGTGTAAAAAACCTAAACACAATAATATAAATACTCCCGTAAGATCGCAACCTATAATCACTTGCTCCAACCTAACACCAGAACTGAACGTGACTCTGCGTCGAAAACCAAGCCAAAACAATTGCAATGTGTCTTTTTCCTCAGAAGACATAAGTATTCTAGGTGATACTATAAATAATAAAAGAAGTTTAGAAGCTCATCAACAACCGGAACTAACACTACATAATCTAAGCGAAATGATATCATTGAAACTCAAAGAAAATAATGCATCTATAATATTAGAACTAAAGGCTACTATACAAGCAGAAATTAATAAAGCCATTTCAAAATTAAAGGAAGACATAAAACAAGAAACTAGCGTGTTGTTCTTTCAAAATGAGCAACGAAAGACTGATATAGATAAAATCAACATCCAAATAGAAAAACTTAATAAAGAAACCGAAATACTCAAAAACGAAATTAAAGGTTTAGAAGCTGAAACCACGCCTAAAGTACAACTTACGTCACCTGATAATAATATCAAGAAAATTGTGTTATATGGACTCACCGAAATCTACCAAGAGTCTGAACAAGACCTACATGATAGACTCAGATCTTTATTCTGGGAAATTACTGGAGTAGACTTATTAGGCTACATTGAGGATACCCATAGGATCGGACGATACTTTAAAAGTCGAAACCGACCATTGGTCATTGAATTATTGAGCAAAAGGATGGCCAAATACTTAACGGAAAATAGCCGATATTTCCAGGGAACTGGACTGTATACCGCTGAATTTTTAAATGATCAAGCACGGAGTGATAGGAAAATATTGCGGGATAAAATGCTTGTAGCGCGTAATAAAGGCCAACAAGCTGTAATACGCAATAATCAACTGTTTATTGAAGGAAAACTTATTAATTCTAAAGACCAAACCATATCATACCCTCAGCCCTCAACAGAATACGAACAGAATAATAATACAAGCAGACAAAGCAGACCATACCATGACAGTACATTTCGAGATTACGGAGAAGGCCATAGATTTCGAAAACAAAGAACAACATATTAATATTTTATTTCAAAACATGCAAAGTCTATTTAACAAACAGCATATATTAGAAGCATTTGTTGACCAGAACCAGACTTACCAAGCTATATGTATTACTGAAACATGGCTTTCAAGACAAAAATTAAGCTTGATTGATTTTAGTGGCTACAAAGTCGCAGCATCCTACTGTCGAGAAAACCGTGGAGGCGGTGGAGTTTGCATATTACTAGAAAAACAATTAGACTATATAGAAAGATGTGACATAACTGACATGTCTCTGGAGTATATTCTGGAAGTTTGTGCGATCGAAATACCTAAAGACAATTTACTATTAGTGACAATGTATTGGAACAGAAGGGAAGAAAATATATTTAATTATCAACTAAGTCAAATACTTGCCTACATCAACAAGAAATATGTTAAACTAAACACAGTCATTGGTGGCGACTTCAATATTGATATTCTAAGAAACGACTCTAGAAGTAATACTTTCTTAGACCGTATGTCTGAATTTAAATACACACAACATATAAAACATCCGACACACATAACACAAACAACGTCAACGTGTCTAGACCTTATTTTTACAAATTTTAATAAAAGAGATTTATATACTTTTGTAGAAGAATTAGGTTTTTCAGATCACTGTGGTACAATTATAAAATTTAAAATACCACAACAACCTAAGCAAACCACTTGGTACACTGAAAAACGACTATATAACAAGAATAACGTAGAAAGTTTCAAACATGCATTGGAATCAGTAAACTGGAGAGATATTATTGTAGAAAGTAACGATGCAAATCAAAACTATAATGCTTTCAACGAACTATTAACCAAAATACTCAACGAAACCATACCTAAAATTAACACTAAATTAAGAACAAACTATAAAAAATACTGGTTAACTAAGGGATTAAAGATTTCATGCACAAATAAAAGACTATTAAAAATTTTAAGTATTAAATCAGGAAACCCGATCATAACAAAGTATTACAGAAAATATGAAAAAATATTGAAACAGTCTGTAACTACATCTAAAAAACAACAATACATCAAAAAAATTCAAATGTCTCAAAATAAAATTAAAGCCATGTGGAATATAGTAAAAGAACGTACAAACAAAACAACCCTTACAGATAAATTTAATATTCGATTACAAATTAATAATACCTTAGTGTCAGACCCAAAACAAGTAGTAAACAAATTCAATGACTTTTTTGTATCAATTGGAGAGGAGCATAACCGCCCAGTCGGCAGCGAGGCTAAAGGCCAGCCAGTAATCAACCCCTCAGAAAATACCTTGTTTCTTAGAACATTAGACATTCAAGAATCTCATAGACTCATTAAAAGCTTGAAAAATAAAAAAAGCCACGGGATAGATGAATTACCACCATCTGTGATTAGACAATGTGCAGATGAACTTGCTGTACCCTTTTGTGTACTAATAAACCAGTCTTTTGATGAAGGTATCTTTCCTGATTTACTAAAAAGAGCTGTTATCAAACCTTTGTTTAAAAAAAACTCAAAAACTGACCCCAATAATTATCGGCCCATTGCTCTTCTACCTACGGCTTCAAAAATATACGAGAAGGCTATGTGTAACAGAATATACAGTTTTTGCGAAAAATATAAAATCTTCGATGAAGGTCAAAACGGTTTTCGTAAAAATCGATCAACCACATTAGCCGTCTATAAATATATTCAAGACGTTGTCAATATTATAAACGATAAAAAATATGCGGTAGGAATACTTTTAGACATGACGAAAGCATACGACAAAGTACAATTTAAAATTTTATTGGATAAACTTTATGGAATAGGTATCCGTGGAACAACGTATAAATGGTTTAAATCGTATTTAACAGATAGAGAGCAATATGTGGAAATAGACAATTTTAATAACGAGCAGAAACAAATAATAAAAGTGAGATCTGATAAAAAGATTATAAATGCATCAATTCCCCAAGGAAGTGTCATTGGATGTCTCCTATTCCTAATCTACATCAATGACCTTCCCAAGATCATGGAAGAACCATGCGTGTTATTCGCAGATGATATATCTCTACTTACCACTTGTCAAAATAATAGCAATCTCAACGAACAACTAAGCTTAATATTTTACAAAACAACGAATTGGATGGATGCTCACAACCTAGAGATAAACTACAAGAAAACCAAAATTATAACCTTTTACCCGAAACAAAAATCCCCTTTATCAGTAAAATTCACAACAAATGGCACAGATATCGAAGTGGTACACGACTTTACGTTACTAGGGCTCACTATAGATACGCATATTACTTGGAAACCACATATCAAGAACATTCGTTCCAAACTATCCAAGTTCACATATGCACTCCTAGAAGTTAAAAAAACCACCGACCTACACACCGCACTAACTACCTACTACGCCTATGCTCATGCATGGCTCAGCTACGGTATTATAATGTGGGGAAATAGTACTGATGCGCCCACGCTTTTCATTCTCCAAAAAAAACTAATCCGAATAATAGTAAACATAAAACAAACAGACAGCTGTAAACCCATATTTATAAAACATAAAATTCTGACTTTACCATCTATCTACATCCTGGAAATATGCAAATTCGTGAGAAAATACATAAACTATTTTACAACCCGCGGTGAAAAACATAATGAGCGATCTGTTAGGTATAGGAATATGTTAATGTTACCCTCTTCGCGAATGAAACTACATTCAAATAGTCCTTATGTTATGGCTATTAAAATATATAACAATTTACCTGATTTATTTAAAAATGAAACCAGAGATACAATATTTATTAACAGACTTAAACAAGTATTAATTAAAAAAGCATACTACACATTAAATGAATACATGAATGACAAAGGAATTGCAATGACACAAATAGACGCTTTAGATTAATTTAAAAATCCTGTCCCACCATACTGATACTGATCTCATTTATTTATATTGTAATTAAATAATAATAAATAATTATATTGTAATATTAATATGCAAATACTTATTGTTAATAATTTATTTGTAATTTTGTAATTTTATAGTTATGGTTATTACTCAATTTTATTAAATTTTTGCTGTGCCCTACAGGGTCCATGATTGTACGTAGCTTTAAGCACTATTTTAAGATCTCTTTTACATTGTGGAATGCAAATAAATAATATGAATATGAATATGAATATGAATATGAATATGAATATGAAATTAAAGTTCACTATGATCTGGCTACTACAGGCATACAAAATATTTTTTTTTTTTACACTCAAGTAGTAATAAAAACAAATAATAATAATAAAATAAACAAAGCTTACTCGCACTGAACTACAAATTAATTACATGATTACATTATTTCATTTCTATAAGTATATAATTATGTCAAAATACCAAAAAATAAATAAAAAAAATAGTAAATGTCCAAATAGTTCCGATTTAAATAATTAATAAGGCTTTGTAATTATAGTATTGTCAAAGAAGTAGGTAGATTAAGTTAAAAACTATTTGTTAAGTAAATGTAAAAATAATTCCATTTCAAAAAAATAATTATGATTTATAAATTTAATATTGTCGAAGAAGCAAATTAAACAACGTTACAACAATCAAGTCAAAGCAATTTGTTAATGTCAGAATAATTCAGATTTAAATAATTAAGTATGATTCGTAATTACAATATCGTCAAAGAAGCAAATTACATAATGTTACAAAAATTGCAATTACCTACACAATTAGGTTGCTACTTATTATAATACCGGCCCTGTCTCACTGCATGGCAAATGCTTCTTCCTATACAGAGAAGGCACGATCGTTAATCATCACGCTTGCTCAAGGACTAAGGGGGGGTTTGCGATTTCTAATTTATTTTCTCATGAAACCAAATTTTCCGTCAGGAATTTCAGTCCGAAATCTGGATTTGTGTCCGATGGCAATAATTATAGGCTCCTGTTACATGGGACTTAAACTTAAGAGGCGAAATGTGGGTGTACTGTAGGTTCACCTTTCGCCTAACCCTACGGAGATAACTGGCGTGATGTTATGTTCACTGTCATTAATTAATATTAAGATTTCTTCTTACTAACCTACTATAGATGTTACTTTTACGAAAAGATTTTTTTAATGAAATGAGACACCAACTGCATATTTTCCCTGTATGCACCATTTATTTATTAATGAATTGCATTTTGTACGTTTGCAGAGCGATGAGGACGAGGAAGACGAGCTGCCATCCAGGGACGAGTTATAAGCGCTCTGCGGCCAGTACACTCTCATGAGACTTCCATAGTATAGTACTGTATAGATTATAATTATTTACTTTTATACTTAAACTAACACGTTTGCATTTCTCTTGCTAGACTGTTGACTTGTTCTCTAAATTGTGTTAAGGGTTGTACTTGAACGAATTAAGTTAATAGTACGCATTGTTTGATATTTTGTAATGTAATACTCTGTTTAAGTTTGTTCGTCACGTTTCGTTAGAGCGACCGGATCTCGTACAAGTGCCCAGTAAAATTTAATTTATTTTCTAAACGCATAATTTATTTTGCATAAACAGCAGCATAACTTAGTTTATGTATAATAACTACTGTATTTATAATTTCTGTATCATAATGGTATAATGTTTTCACATTCCTTAGTACAAGTTGTTAGTTATGAACAAGTGTTTTGTTAAGTAAGCATTGGCGATATTTTTATATTTTACTTGTACATTAATTCATCACAACAAATAGAATTACTTTTAACCGTTAAGTTGTACTTTGTAGCGTTTGTTTTTTATAAAAAATGTGACGTTAAATAGTTCAATCATAAGTACTTGCATTCTCAAATGTATTTAGTGCTATTTTCATAATTATAATTAGTGAAGATCTTGAAAATGTAATTTTCTACGGATATTTGGTAATTCTGTCTATACATGTAAATATTCATAATTATATTTGCCAAATCTGCAATTGTGTATCTATTGTGGATACAGAAATTGATAAATAAACAAAATTAAAATTTAACTCTACTTTTATTTAAATCCTTTATATGTAGCATTCATGATTTCCATGAGCATCTTTTTATTCTCTTTTTGTTTAATTAAGGACTTTTTCTGATGAGCATCTTCAAACCGCTTATTTCCTTTGTTAATGGACGACGTTTATTCTGTATTCAGTTAACGCAGTTTCGTATGGCCAGGCGCAAGCATATCGCGGTGCTGTGTTAGTTAGGGTGCCTTTCTACTGTAGCGGAGTCAAGGTGAACGGTGAAGTGCAGAAATCGACCAATCACAATCGTTGAATACACTTTATCACGTTAGTCGTCTCGTTTGTGATAGGACGATTCCTGCACGACTTCGCTCCGCCCAACTCCACTTCTTTTGAAATGCACCCTTAGTGTAGATATTGACTATTACGAAAAAGAAAACTATTCATAAAACCGTAATATATCTTGGAATTAGTATTAGCGTTTGGGTCCCGGGTAGTTTTTATAATTTTAGTTGACTCAGTGCCTGATTTGGTCGGTCGAGACTCAAGGCGAGACAAGATTGCCGAAATAGTGGTAGGTAGAGGTCGAAAATGAACAAGATTATACATGACTCCATTTCTCCGCGGGGGGTGAACATAAGGGGGATACCAAAATTTCATTATGTTTTACCTAGGACGTCCCGTTTCAGAGATTTAACCTGAAAAGGAGATTTCCGATTCCAACAAAAATTGCTTAAGATAATGACTGGACATAGAGAAACTTGGCCTCGTGTAGTGTAAAAGTAACCAATGGATCAAAATCAAGGTCAAGGTCAGTCAAAGGTCACCTACAAGATGGAATACATTTCTCCGCGGGGGGTGTAACATAAGGGGGATACCGAAATTTCATTAATTTTTTACCTAGCACCTTGACTGCGGGTGCTATCGCCTACGCCGAGCCGCCCGTGCGGACGGCCGCACTCCTGCTGCGAGAGCCGCACAGTCGTAACGGATGGTCGAAAACAATACGCCAGTGCGGATATAGCGCTGGGTGTGTTTTAATCCTCCAGTGCGGCAAAACACAGGCTATTGTGTTTTTTTACGAATGTAACAAGTTATTTTGAAAATGACCATCCTACAGAATAGGACCCTCAAACTAACACAACAGGGTTTAAAATCCTTTGTGAACACCTGGCATCTTAATTGCTAAAGTGAAATAAAACAACATTGCGAATATCAACTTAAGCTCTAACACAATAGGGTTTAGGATCCTTTGTAGACACCTGGCATACCGGTCATAAAAAGCTTAAGTATACAATTTTTAACTTTATGATTTTTGTAACTTTATAAGAAATTCTAGTGAAACCCTTACTGGTTCTGTATTTTAAATAATAATTTCTCATTGACTTGAAACTAGAAATTATCAAACGTCTAAACAGACGTGAAAACTCACAGCAGTTGCGAGAACCGCACCGGCGGCATAATTAAATTTTACACGCTGGGCGTGATTTGCCGCACAGCCGTATTGGAAAATATGAAATCACAACCGGTGTGCGCGAGCCGCACTGGCGTTCCGGCGGCGAGAACACAGCGTATGTGAGTCCCGCAGTCAAGGAGCTAGGACGTCCCGTTTCCGAGATATAAACTGAAAAGGAGATTTCCGATTCCAACAAAAATTGCTTAAGATAATGACTGGACTTGGAGAAACTTAGCCTCGCGTAGTGTAAAAGTAACCATCGAGTCAAAATCAAGGTCAAGGACAGTCAAAGGTCACCCATAAGGTAGAAAACATTTCTCCGCGGGGGGTGTAACATAAGGGGGATACCGAAATTTCATTATTTTTTACCTAGGACGTCCCGTTTCCGAGATATAAACTGAAAAGGAGATTTCCGATTCCAACAAAAATTGCCTAAGATAATGACTGGACTTTGAGAAACTTAGCCTCGCGTAGTGTAAAAGTAACCATCGAGTCAAAATCAAGGTCAAGGACAGTCAAAGGTCACCCATAAGGTAGAAAACATTTCTCCGCGGGGGGTGTAACATAAGGGGGATACCGAAATTTCATTATTTTTTACCTAGGACGTCCCGTTTCCGAGATATAAACTGAAAAGGACATTTCCGATTCCAACAAAAATTGCTTCAGATAATGACTGGACTTGGAGAAACTTAGCCTCGCGTAGTGTAAAAGTAACCATCGAGTCAAAATCAAGGTCAAGGACAGTCAAAGGTCACCCATAAGGTAGAAAACATTTCTCCGCGGAGGGTGTAACATAAGGGGGATACCGAAATTTCATTATTTTTTACCTAGGACGTCCCGTTTCCGAGATATAAACTGAAAAGGACATTTCCGATTCCAACAAAAATTGCTTAAGATAATGACTGGACTTGGAGAAACTTAGCCTCGCGTAGTGTAAAAGTAACCATCGAGTCAAAATCAAGGTCAAGGACAGTCAAAGGTCACCCATAAGGTAGAAAACATTTCTCCGCGGGGGGTGTAACATAAGGGGGATACCGAAATTTCATTATTTTTTACCTAGGACGTCCCGTTTCCGAGATATAAACTGAAAAGGAGATTTCCGATTCCAACAAAAATTGCCTAAGATAATGACTGGACTTTGAGAAACTTAGCCTCGCGTAGTGTAAAAGTAACCATCGAGTCAAAATCAAGGTCAAGGACAGTCAAAGGTCACCCATAAGGTAGAAAACATTTCTCCGCGGGGGGTGTAACATAAGGGGGATACCGAAATTTCATTATTTTTTACCTAGGACGTCCCGTTTCCGAGATATAAACTGAAAAGGACATTTCCGATTCCAACAAAAATTGCTTAAGATAATGACTGGACTTGGAGAAACTTAGCCTCGCGTAGTGTAAAAGTAACCATCGAGTTAAAATCAAGGTCAAGGTCAGTCAAAGGTCACCCACAAGGTAGAAAACATTTCTCCGCGGGGGGTGTAACATAAGGGGGATACCGAAATTTCATTATTTTTTACCTAGGACGTCCCGTTTCCGAGATATAAACTGAAAAGGAAATTTCCGATTCCAACAAAAATTGCTTAGGATAATGACTGGACTTGGAGAAACTTAGCCTCGCGTAGTGTAAAAGTAACCATCGAGTCAAAATCAAGGTCAAGGACAGTCAAAGGTCACCCATAAGGTAGAAAACATTTCTCCGCGGGGGGTGTAGCATAAGGGGGATACCGAAATTTCATTATTTTTTACCTAGGACGTCCCGTTTCCGAGATATAAACTGAAAAGGAGATTTCCGATTCCAACAAAAATTGCTTAAGATAATGACTGGACTTGGAGAAACTTAGCCTCGCGTAGTGTAAAAGTAACCATCGAGTCAAAATCAAGGTCAAGGTCAGTCAAAGGTCACCCATAAGATAGAAAATATTTCTCCGCGGGGGGTGTAACATAAGGGGGATACCGAAATTTCATTATTTTTTACCTAGGACGTCCCGTTTCCGAGATATAAACTGAAAAGGAGATTTCCGATTCCAACAAAAATTGCCTAAGATAATGACTGGACTTGGAGAAACTTAGCCTCGCGTAGTGCAAAAGTAACCATCGAGTCAAAATCAAGGTCAAGGACAGTCAAAGGTCACCCATAAGGTAGAAAACATTTCTCCGCGGGGGGTGTAACATAAGGGGGATACCGAAATTTCATTATTTTTTACCTAGGACGTCCCGTTTCCAAGATATAAACTGAAAAGGAGATTTCCGATTCCAACAAAAATTGCTTAGGATAATGACTGGACTTGGAGAAACTTAGCCTCGTGTAGTGTGAAAGTAACCATCGAGTCAAAATCAAGGTCAAGGTCAGTCAAAGGTCACCCATAAGGTAGAAAACATTTCTCCGCGGGGGGTGTAACATAAGGGGGATACCGAAATTTCATTATTTTTTACCTAGGACGTCCCGTTTCCGAGATATAAACTGAAAAGGAGATTTCCGATTCCAACAAAAATTGCCTAAGATAATGACTGGACTTGGAGAAACTTAGCCTCGCGTAGTGTAAAAGTAACCATCGAGTCAAAATCAAGGTCAAGGACAGTTAAAGGTCACCCATAAGGTAGAAAACATTTCTCCGCGGGGGGTGTAACATAAGGGGGATACCGAAATTTCATTATTTTTTACCTAGGACGTCCCGTTTCCGAGATATAAACTGAAAAGGAGATTTCCGATTCCAACAAAAATTGCCTAAGATAATGACTGGACTTGGAGAAACTTAGCCTCGCGTAGTGTAAAAGTAACCATCGAGTCAAAATCAAGGTCAAGGACAGTCAAAGGTCACCCATAAGGTAGAAAACATTTTTCCGCGGGGGGTGTAACATAAGGGGGATACCGAAATTTCATTATTTTTTACCTAGGACGTCCCGTTTCCGAGATATAAACTGAAAAGGAGATTTCCGATTCCAACAAAAATTGCCTAAGATAATGACTGGACTTGGAGAAACTTAGCCTCGCGTAGTGCAAAAGTAACCATCGAGTCAAAATCAAGGTCAAGGACAGTCAAAGGTCACCCATAAGGTAGAAAACATTTCTCCGCGGGGGGTGTAACATAAGGGGGATACCGAAATTTCATTATTTTTTACCTAGGACGTCCCGTTTCCGAGATATAAACTGAAAAGGAGATTTCCGATTCCAACAAAAATTGCTTAGGATAATGACTGGACTTGGAGAAACTTAGCCTCGTGTAGTGTGAAAGTAACCATCGAGTCAAAATCAAGGTCAAGGTCAGTCAAAGGTCACCCATAAGGTAGAAAACATTTCTCCGCGGGGGGTGTAACATAAGGGGGATACCGAAATTTCATTATTTTTTACCTAGGACGTCCCGTTTCCGAGATATAAACTGAAAAGGAGATTTCCGATTCCAACAAAAATTGCCTAAGATAATGACTGGACTTGGAGAAACTTAGCCTCGCGTAGTGTAAAAGTAACCATCGAGTCAAAATCAAGGTCAAGGTCAGTCAAAGGTCACCCATAAGATAGAAAATATTTCTCCGCGGGGGGTGTAACATAAGGGGGATACCGAAATTTCATTATTTTTTACCTAGGACGTCCCGTTTCCGAGATATAAACTGAAAAGGAGATTTCCGATTCCAACAAAAATTGCCTAAGATAATGACTGGACTTGGAGAAACTTAGCCTCGCGTAGTGCAAAAGTAACCATCGAGTCAAAATCAAGGTCAAGGACAGTCAAAGGTCACCCATAAGGTAGAAAACATTTCTCCGCGGGGGGTGTAACATAAGGGGGATACCGAAATTTCATTATTTTTTACCTACGACGTCCCGTTTCCAAGATATAAACTGAAAAGGAGATTTCCGATTCCAACAAAAATTGCTTAGGATAATGACTGGACTTGGAGAAACTTAGCCTCGTGTAGTGTGAAAGTAACCATCGAGTCAAAATCAAGGTCAAGGTCAGTCAAAGGTCACCCATAAGGTAGAAAACATTTCTCCGCGGGGGGTGTAACATAAGGGGGATACCGAAATTTCATTATTTTTTACCTAGGACGTCCCGTTTCCGAGATATAAACTGAAAAGGAGATTTCCGATTCCAACAAAAATTGCCTAAGATAATGACTGGACTTGGAGAAACTTAGCCTCGCGTAGTGTAAAAGTAACCATCGAGTCAAAATCAAGGTCAAGGACAGTTAAAGGTCACCCATAAGGTAGAAAACATTTCTCCGCGTGGGGTGTAACATAAGGGGGATACCGAAATTTCATTATTTTTTACCTAGGACGTCCCGTTTCCGAGATATAAACTGAAAAGGAGATTTCCGATTCCAACAAAAATTGCCTAAGATAATGACTGGACTTGGAGAAACTTAGCCTCGCGTAGTGTAAAAGTAACCATCGAGTCAAAATCAAGGTCAAGGACAGTCAAAGGTCACCCATAAGGTAGAAAACATTTTTCCGCGGGGGGTGTAACATAAGGGGGATACCGAAATTTCATTATTTTTTACCTAGGACGTCCCGTTTCCGAGATATAAACTGAAAAGGAGATTTCCGATTCCAACAAAAATTGCCTAAGATAATGACTGGACTTGGAGAAACTTAGCCTCGCGTAGTGCAAAAGTAACCATCGAGTCAAAATCAAGGTCAAGGACAGTCAAAGGTCACCCATAAGGTAGAAAACATTTCTCCGCGGGGGGTGTAACATAAGGGGGATACCGAAATTTCATTATTTTTTACCTAGGACGTCCCGTTTCCGAGATATAAACTGAAAAGGAGATTTCCGATTCCAACAAAAATTGCTTAGGATAATGACTGGACTTGGAGAAACTTAGCCTCGTGTAGTGTGAAAGTAACCATCGAGTCAAAATCAAGGTCAAGGTCAGTCAAAGGTCACCCATAAGGTAGAAAACATTTCTCCGCGGGGGGTGTAACATAAGGGGGATACCGAAATTTCATTATTTTTTACCTAGGACGTCCCGTTTCCGAGATATAAACTGAAAAGGAGATTTCCGATTCCAACAAAAATTGCCTAAGATAATGACTGGACTTGGAGAAACTTAGCCTCGCGTAGTGTAAAAGTAACCATCGAGTCAAAATCAAGGTCAAGGACAGTCAAAGGTCACCCATAAGGTAAAAAACATTTTTCCGCGGGGGGTGTAACATAAGGGGGATACCGAAATTTCATTATTTTTTACCTAGGACGTCCCGTTTCCGAGATATAAACTGAAAAGGAGATTTCCGATTCCAACAAAAATTGCTTAAGAAAATGACTGGACTTGGAGAAACTTAGCCTCGTGTAGTGTGAAAGTAACCATCGAGTTAAAATCAAGGTCAAGGTCAGTCAAAGGTCACCCACAAGGTAGAAAACATTTCTCCGCGGGGGGTGTGACATAAGGGGGATACCGAAATTTCATTATTTTTTACCTAGGACGTCCCGTTTCCGAGATATAAACTGAAAAGGAGATTTCCGATTCCAACAAAAATTGTCTAAGATAATGACTGGACTTGGAGAAACTTAGCCTCGCGTAGTGCAAAAGTAACCATCGAGTCAAAATCAAGGTCAAGGACAGTCAAAGGTCACCCATAAGGTAGAAAACATTTCTCCGCGGGGGGTGTAACATAAGGGGGATACCGAAATTTCATTATTTTGTACCTAGGACGTCCCGTTTCCGAGATATAAACTGAAAAGGAGATTTCCGATTCCAACAAAAATTGCCTAAGATAATGACTGGACTTGGAGAAACTTAGCCTCGCGTAGTGTAAAAATCAAGGTCAAGGACAGTCAAAGGTCACCCATAAGGTAGAAAACATTTCTCCGCGGGGGGTGTAACATAAGGGGGATACCGAAATTTCATTATTTTTTACCTAGGACGTCCCGTTTCCGAGATATAAACTGAAAAGGAGATTTCCGATTCCAACAAAAATTGCCTAAGATAATGACTGGACTTGGAGAAACTTAGCCTCGCGTAGTGTAAAAGTAACCATCGAGTCAAAATCAAGGTCAAGGACAGTCAAAGGTCACCCATAAGGTAAAAAACATTTTTCCGCGGGGGGTGTAACATAAGGGGGATACCGAAATTTCATTATTTTTTACCTAGGACGTCCCGTTTCCGAGATATAAACTGAAAAGGAGATTTCCGATTCCAACAAAAATTGCTTAAGAAAATGACTGGACTTGGAGAAACTTAGCCTCGTGTAGTGTGAAAGTAACCATCGAGTTAAAATCAAGGTCAAGGTCAGTCAAAGGTCACCCACAAGGTAGAAAACATTTCTCCGCGGGGGGTGTAACATGAGGGGGATACCGAAATTTCATTATTTTTTACCTAGGACGTCCCGTTTCCGAGATATAAACTGAAAAGGAGATTTCCGATTCCAACAAAAATTGCCTAAGATAATGACTGGACTTGGAGAAACTTAGCCTCGCGTAGTGCAAAAGTAACCATCGAGTCAAAATCAAGGTCAAGGACAGTCAAAGGTCACCCATAAGGTAGAAAACATTTCTCCGCGGGGGGTGTAACATAAGGGGGATACCGAAATTTCATTATTTTTTACCTAGGACGTCCCGTTTCCGAGATATAAACTGAAAAGGAGATTTCCGATTCCAACAAAAATTGCTTAGGATAATGACTGGACTTGGAGAAACTTAGCCTCGTGTAGTGTGAAAGTAACCATCGAGTCAAAATCAAGGTCAAGGTCAGTCAAAGGTCACCCATAAGGTAGAAAACATTTCTCCGCGGGGGGTGTAACATAAGGGGGATACCGAAATTTCATTATTTTTTACCTAGGACGTCCCGTTTCCGAGATATAAACTGAAAAGGAGATTTCCGATTCCAACAAAAATTGCCTAAGATAATGACTGGACTTGGAGAAACTTAGCCTCGCGTAGTGTAAAAGTAACCATCGAGTCAAAATCAAGGTCAAGGACAGTCAAAGGTCACCCATAAGGTAAAAAACATTTTTCCGCGGGGGGTGTAACATAAGGGGGATACCGAAATTTCATTATTTTTTACCTAGGACGTCCCGTTTCCGAGATATAAACTGAAAAGGAGATTTCCGATTCCAACAAAAATTGCTTAAGAAAATGACTGGACTTGGAGAAACTTAGCCTCGTGTAGTGTGAAAGTAACCATCGAGTTAAAATCAAGGTCAAGGTCAGTCAAAGGTCACCCACAAGGTAGAAAACATTTCTCCGCGGGGGGTGTGACATAAGGGGGATACCGAAATTTCATTATTTTTTACCTAGGACGTCCCGTTTCCGAGATATAAACTGAAAAGGAGATTTCCGATTCCAACAAAAATTGTCTAAGATAATGACTGGACTTGGAGAAACTTAGCCTCGCGTAGTGCAAAAGTAACCATCGAGTCAAAATCAAGGTCAAGGACAGTCAAAGGTCACCCATAAGGTAGAAAACATTTCTCCGCGGGGGGTGTAACATAAGGGGGATACCGAAATTTCATTATTTTGTACCTAGGACGTCCCGTTTCCGAGATATAAACTGAAAAGGAGATTTCCGATTCCAACAAAAATTGCCTAAGATAATGACTGGACTTGGAGAAACTTAGCCTCGCGTAGTGTAAAAATCAAGGTCAAGGACAGTCAAAGGTCACCCATAAGGTAGAAAACATTTCTCCGCGGGGGGTGTAACATAAGGGGGATACCGAAATTTCATTATTTTTTACCTAGGACGTCCCGTTTCCGAGATATAAACTGAAAAGGAGATTTCCGATTCCAACAAAAATTGCCTAAGATAATGACTGGACTTGGAGAAACTTAGCCTCGCGTAGTGTAAAAGTAACCATCGAGTCAAAATCAAGGTCAAGGACAGTCAAAGGTCACCCATAAGGTAAAAAACATTTTTCCGCGGGGGGTGTAACATAAGGGGGATACCGAAATTTCATTATTTTTTACCTAGGACGTCCCGTTTCCGAGATATAAACTGAAAAGGAGATTTCCGATTCCAACAAAAATTGCTTAAGAAAATGACTGGACTTGGAGAAACTTAGCCTCGTGTAGTGTGAAAGTAACCATCGAGTTAAAATCAAGGTCAAGGTCAGTCAAAGGTCACCCACAAGGTAGAAAACATTTCTCCGCGGGGGGTGTAACATAAGGGGGATACCGAAATTTCATTATTTTTTACCTAGGACGTCCCGTTTCCGAGATATAAACTGAAAAGGAGATTTCCGATTCCAACAAAAATTGCCTAAGATAATGACTGGACTTGGAGAAACTTAGCCTCGCGTAGTGCAAAAGTAACCATCGAGTCAAAATCAAGGTCAAGGACAGTCAAAGGTCACCCATAAGGTAGAAAACATTTCTCCGCGGGGGGTGTAACATAAGGGGGATACCGAAATTTCATTATTTTGTACCTAGGACGTCCCGTTTCCGAGATATAAACTGAAAAGGAGATTTCCGATTCCAACAAAAATTGCCTAAGATAATGACTGGACTTGGAGAAACTTAGCCTCGCGTAGTGTAAAAATCAAGGTCAAGGACAGTCAAAGGTCACCCATAAGGTAGAAAACATTTTTCCGCGGGGGGTGTAGCATAAGGGGGATACCGAAATTTCATTATTTTTTACCTAGGACGTCCCGTTTCCGAGATATAAACTGAAAAGGAGATTTCCGATTCCAACAAAAATTGCTTAAGAAAATGACTGGACTTGGAGAAACTTAGCCTCGTGTAGTGTGAAAGTAACCATCGAGTTAAAATCAAGGTCAAGGTCAGTCAAAGGTCACCCACAAGGTAGAAAACATTTCTCCGCGGGGGGTGTAACATAAGGGGGATACCGAAATTTCATTATTTTTTACCTAGGACGTCCCGTTTCCGAGATATAAACTGAAAAGGAGATTTCCGATTCCAACAAAAATTGCTTAAGAAAATGACTGGACTTGGAGAAACTTAGCCTCGTGTAGTGTGAAAGTAACCATCGAGTTAAAATCAAGGTCAAGGTCAGTCAAAGGTCACCCACAAGGTAGAAAACATTTCTCCGCGGGGGGTGTAACATAAGGGGGATACCGAAATTTCATTATTTTTTACCTAGGACGTCCCGTTTCCGAGATATAAACTGAAAAGGAGATTTCCGATTCCAACAAAAATTGCCTAAGATAATGACTGGACTTGGAGAAACTTAGCCTCGCGTAGTGTAAAAGTAACCATCGAGTCAAAATCAAGGTCAAGGACAGTCAAAGGTCACCCATAAGGTAGAAAACATTTCTCCGCGGGGGGTGTAACATAAGGGGGATACCGAAATTTCATTATTTTTTACCTAGGACGTCCCGTTTCCGAGATATAAACTGAAAAGGAGATTTCCGATTCCAACAATAATTGCTTAAGAAAATGACTGGACTTTGAGAAACTTAGCCTCGTGTAGTGTGAAAGTAACCATCGAGTCAAAATCAAGGTCAAGGTCAGTCAAAGGTCACCCACAAGATGGAAAACATTTCTCCGCGGGGGGTGTAACATAAGGGGGATACCGAAATTTCATTATTCTTTACCTAGGACGTCCCGTTTCCGAGATATAAACTGAAAAGGAGATTTCCGATTCCAACAAAAATTGCCTAAGATAATGACTGGACTTGGAGAAACTTAGCCTCGCGTAGTGCAAAAGTAACCATCGAGTCAAAATCAAGGTCAAGGACAGTCAAAGGTCACCCATAAGGTAGAAAACATTTCTCCGCGGGGGGTGTAACAAAAGGGGGATACCGAAATTTCATTATTTTTTACCTAGGACGTCCCGTTTCCGAGATATAAACTGAAAAGGAGATTTCCGATTCCAACAAAAATTGCTTAGGATAATGACTGGACTTGGAGAAACTTAGCCTCGTGTAGTGTGAAAGTAACCATCGAGTCAAAATCAAGGTCAAGGTCAGTCAAAGGTCACCCATAAGGTAGAAAACATTTCTCCGCGGGGGGTGTAACATAAGGGGGATACCGAAATTTCATTATTTTTTACCTAGGACATCCCGTTTCCGAGATATAAACTGAAAAGGAGATTTCCGATTCCAACAAAAATTGCCTAAGATAATGATTGGACTTGGAGAAACTTAGCCTCGCGTAGTGTAAAAGTAACCATCGAGTCAAAATCAAGGTCAAGGACAGTCAAAGGTCACCCATAAGGTAGAAAACATTTCTCCGCGGCGGGTGTAACATAAGGGGGATACCGAAATTTCATTATTTTTTACCTAGGACGTCCCGTTTCCGAGATATAAACTGAAAAGGAGATTTCCGATTCCAACAAAAATTGCCTAAGATAATGACTGGACTTGGAGAAACTTAGCCTCGCGTAGTGTAAAAGTAACCATCGAGTCAAAATCAAGGTCAAGGACAGTCAAAGGTCACCCATAAGGTAGAAAACATTTCTCCGCGGGGGGTGTAACATAAGGGGGATACCGAAATTTCATTATTTTTTACCTAGGACGTCCCGTTTCCGAGATATAAACTGAAAAGGAGATTTCCGATTCCAACAAAAATTGCCTAAGATAATGACTGGACTTGGAGAAACTTAGCCTCGCGTAGTGTAAAAGTAACCATCGAGTCAAAATCAAGGTCAAGGACAGTCAAAGGTCACCCATAAGGGAAAAAACATTTTTCCGCGGGGGGTGTAACATAAGGAGGATACCGAAATTTCATTATTTTTTACCTAGGACGTCCCGTTTCCGAGATATAAACTGAAAAGGAGATTTCCGATTCCAACAAAAATTGCTTAAGAAAATGACTGGACTTGGAGAAACTTAGCCTCGTGTAGTGTGAAAGTAACCATCGAGTTAAAATCAAGGTCAAGGTCAGTCAAAGGTCACCCACAAGGTAGAAAACATTTCTCCGCGGGGGGTGTAACATAAGGGGGATACCGAAATTTCATTATTTTTTACCTAGGACGTCCCGTTTCCGAGATATAAACTGAAAAGGAGATTTCCGATTCCAACAAAAATTGCCTAAGATAATGACTGGACTTGGAGAAACTTAGCCTCGCGTAGTGCAAAAGTAACCATCGAGTCAAAATCAAGGTCAAGGACAGTCAAAGGTCACCCATAAGGTAGAAAACATTTCTCCGCGGGGGGTGTAACATAAGGGGGATACCGAAATTTCATTATTTTGTACCTAGGACGTCCCGTTTCCGAGATATAAACTGAAAAGGAGATTTCCGATTCCAACAAAAATTGCTTAAGAAAATGACTGGACTTTGAGAAACTTAGCCTCGTGTAGTGTGAAAGTAACCATCGAGTCAAAATCAAGGTCAAGGTCAGTCAAAGGTCACCCATAAGGTAGAAAACATTTCTCCGCGGGGTGTGTAACATAAGGGGGATACCGAAATTTCATTATTTTTTACATAGGACGTCCCGTTTCCGAGATATAAACTGAAAAGGAGATTTCCGATTCCAACAAAAATTGCCTAAGATAATGACTGGACTTGGAGAAACTTAGCCTCGCGTAGTGTAAAAGTAACCATCGAGTCAAAATCAAGGTCAAGGACAGTCAAAGGTCACCCATAAGGTAAAAAACATTTTTCCGCGGGGGGTGTAACATAAGGAGGATACCGAAATTTCATTATTTTTTACCTAGGACGTCCCGTTTCCGAGATATAAACTGAAAAGGAGATTTCCGATTCCAACAAAAATTGCTTAAGAAAATGACTGGACTTGGAGAAACTTAGCCTCGTGTAGTGTGAAAGTAACCATCGAGTTAAAATCAAGGTCAAGGTCAGTCAAAGGTCACCCACAAGGTAGAAAACATTTCTCCGCGGGGGGTGTAACATAAGGGGGATACCGAAATTTCATTATTTTTTACCTAGGACATCCCGTTTCCGAGATATAAACTGAAAAGGAGATTTCCGATTCCAACAAAAATTGCTTAAGAAAATGACTGGACTTGGAGAAACTTAGCCTCGTGTAGTGTGAAAGTAACCATCGAGTCAAAATCAAGGTCAAGGTCAGTCAAAGGTCACCCATAAGGTAGAAAACATTTCTCCGCGGGGGGTGTAACATAAGGGGGATACCGAAATTTCATTATTTTTTACCTAGGACATCCCGTTTCCGAGATATAAACTGAAAAGGAGATTTCCGATTCCAACAAAAATTGCCTAAGATAATGATTGGACTTGGAGAAACTTAGCCTCGCGTAGTGTAAAAGTAACCATCGAGTCAAAATCAAGGTCAAGGACAGTCAAAGGTCACCCATAAGGTAGAAAACATTTCTCCGCGGCGGGTGTAACATAAGGGGGATACCGAAATTTCATTATTTTTTACCTAGGACGTCCCGTTTCCGAGATATAAACTGAAAAGGAGATTTCCGATTCCAACAAAAATTGCCTAAGATAATGACTGGACTTGGAGAAACTTAGCCTCGCGTAGTGTAAAAGTAACCATCGAGTCAAAATCAAGGTCAAGGACAGTCAAAGGTCACCCATAAGGTAGAAAACATTTCTCCGCGGGGGGTGTAACATAAGGGGGATACCGAAATTTCATTATTTTTTACCTAGGACGTCCCGTTTCCGAGATATAAACTGAAAAGGAGATTTCCGATTCCAACAAAAATTGCCTAAGATAATGACTGGACTTGGAGAAACTTAGCCTCGCGTAGTGTAAAAGTAACCATCGAGTCAAAATCAAGGTCAAGGACAGTCAAAGGTCACCCATAAGGGAAAAAACATTTTTCCGCGGGGGGTGTAACATAAGGAGGATACCGAAATTTCATTATTTTTTACCTAGGACGTCCCGTTTCCGAGATATAAACTGAAAAGGAGATTTCCGATTCCAACAAAAATTGCTTAAGAAAATGACTGGACTTGGAGAAACTTAGCCTCGTGTAGTGTGAAAGTAACCATCGAGTTAAAATCAAGGTCAAGGTCAGTCAAAGGTCACCCACAAGGTAGAAAACATTTCTCCGCGGGGGGTGTAACATAAGGGGGATACCGAAATTTCATTATTTTTTACCTAGGACGTCCCGTTTCCGAGATATAAACTGAAAAGGAGATTTCCGATTCCAACAAAAATTGCCTAAGATAATGACTGGACTTGGAGAAACTTAGCCTCGCGTAGTGCAAAAGTAACCATCGAGTCAAAATCAAGGTCAAGGACAGTCAAAGGTCACCCATAAGGTAGAAAACATTTCTCCGCGGGGGGTGTAACATAAGGGGGATACCGAAATTTCATTATTTTGTACCTAGGACGTCCCGTTTCCGAGATATAAACTGAAAAGGAGATTTCCGATTCCAACAAAAATTGCTTAAGAAAATGACTGGACTTTGAGAAACTTAGCCTCGTGTAGTGTGAAAGTAACCATCGAGTCAAAATCAAGGTCAAGGTCAGTCAAAGGTCACCCATAAGGTAGAAAACATTTCTCCGCGGGGTGTGTAACATAAGGGGGATACCGAAATTTCATTATTTTTTACATAGGACGTCCCGTTTCCGAGATATAAACTGAAAAGGAGATTTCCGATTCCAACAAAAATTGCCTAAGATAATGACTGGACTTGGAGAAACTTAGCCTCGCGTAGTGTAAAAGTAACCATCGAGTCAAAATCAAGGTCAAGGACAGTCAAAGGTCACCCATAAGGTAAAAAACATTTTTCCGCGGGGGGTGTAACATAAGGAGGATACCGAAATTTCATTATTTTTTACCTAGGACGTCCCGTTTCCGAGATATAAACTGAAAAGGAGATTTCCGATTCCAACAAAAATTGCTTAAGAAAATGACTGGACTTGGAGAAACTTAGCCTCGTGTAGTGTGAAAGTAACCATCGAGTTAAAATCAAGGTCAAGGTCAGTCAAAGGTCACCCACAAGGTAGAAAACATTTCTCCGCGGGGGGTGTAACATAAGGGGGATACCGAAATTTCATTATTTTTTACCTAGGACATCCCGTTTCCGAGATATAAACTGAAAAGGAGATTTCCGATTCCAACAAAAATTGCTTAAGAAAATGACTGGACTTGGAGAAACTTAGCCTCGTGTAGTGTGAAAGTAACCATCGAGTCAAAATCAAGGTCAAGGTCAGTCAAAGGTCACCCATAAGGTAGAAAACATTTCTCCGCGGGGGGTGTAACATAAGGGGGATACCGAAATTTCATTATTTTTTACCTAGGACATCCCGTTTCCGAGATATAAACTGAAAAGGAGATTTCCGATTCCAACAAAAATTGCCTAAGATAATGATTGGACTTGGAGAAACTTAGCCTCGCGTAGTGTAAAAGTAACCATCGAGTCAAAATCAAGGTCAAGGACAGTCAAAGGTCACCCATAAGGTAGAAAACATTTCTCCGCGGCGGGTGTAACATAAGGGGGATACCGAAATTTCATTATTTTTTACCTAGGACGTCCCGTTTCCGAGATATAAACTGAAAAGGAGATTTCCGATTCCAACAAAAATTGCCTAAGATAATGACTGGACTTGGAGAAACTTAGCCTCGCGTAGTGTAAAAGTAACCATCGAGTCAAAATCAAGGTCAAGGACAGTCAAAGGTCACCCATAAGGTAGAAAACATTTCTCCGCGGGGGGTGTAACATAAGGGGGATACCGAAATTTCATTATTTTTTACCTAGGACGTCCCGTTTCCGAGATATAAACTGAAAAGGAGATTTCCGATTCCAACAAAAATTGCCTAAGATAATGACTGGACTTGGAGAAACTTAGCCTCGCGTAGTGTAAAAGTAACCATCGAGTCAAAATCAAGGTCAAGGACAGTCAAAGGTCACCCATAAGGTAAAAAACATTTTTCCGCGGGGGGTGTAACATAAGGAGGATACCGAAATTTCATTATTTTTTACCTAGGACGTCCCGTTTCCGAGATATAAACTGAAAAGGAGATTTCCGATTCCAACAAAAATTGCTTAAGAAAATGACTGGACTTGGAGAAACTTAGCCTCGTGTAGTGTGAAAGTAACCATCGAGTTAAAATCAAGGTCAAGGTCAGTCAAAGGTCACCCACAAGGTAGAAAACATTTCTCCGCGGGGGGTGTAACATAAGGGGGATACCGAAATTTCATTATTTTTTACCTAGGACATCCCGTTTCCGAGATATAAACTGAAAAGGAGATTTCCGATTCCAACAAAAATTGCTTAAGAAAATGACTGGACTTGGAGAAACTTAGCCTCGTGTAGTGTGAAAGTAACCATCGAGTCAAAATCAAGGTCAAGGTCAGTCAAAGGTCACCCATAAGGTAGAAAACATTTCTCCGCGGGGGGTGTAACATAAGGGGGATACCGAAATTTCATTATTTTTTACCTAGGACGTCCCGTTTCCGAGATATAAACTGAAAAGGAAATTTCCGATTCCAACAAAAATTGCTTAGGATAATGACTGGACTTGGAGAAACTTAGCCTCGCGTAGTGTAAAAGTAACCATCGAGTCAAAATCAAGGTCAAGGACAGTCAAAGGTCACCCATAAGGTAGAAAACATTTCTCCGCGGGGGGTGTAACATAAGGGGGATACCGAAATTTCATTATTTTTTACCTAGGACGTCCCGTTTCCGAGATATAAACTGAAAAGGAGATTTCCGATTCCAACAATAATTGCTTAAGAAAATGACTGGACTTTGAGAAACTTAGCCTCGTGTAGTGTGAAAGTAACCATCGAGTCAAAATCAAGGTCAAGGTCAGTCAAAGGTCACCCACAAGATGGAAAACATTTCTCCGCGGGGGGTGTAACATAAGGGGGATACCGAAATTTCATTATTCTTTACCTAGGACGTCCCGTTTCCGAGATATAAACTGAAAAGGAGATTTCCGATTCCAACAAAAATTGCCTAAGATAATGACTGGACTTGGAGAAACTTAGCCTCGCGTAGTGCAAAAGTAACCATCGAGTCAAAATCAAGGTCAAGGACAGTCAAAGGTCACCCATAAGGTAGAAAACATTTCTCCGCGGGGGGTGTAACAAAAGGGGGATACCGAAATTTCATTATTTTTTACCTAGGACGTCCCGTTTCCGAGATATAAACTGAAAAGGAGATTTCCGATTCCAACAAAAATTGCTTAGGATAATGACTGGACTTGGAGAAACTTAGCCTCGTGTAGTGTGAAAGTAACCATCGAGTCAAAATCAAGGTCAAGGTCAGTCAAAGGTCACCCATAAGGTAGAAAACATTTCTCCGCGGGGGGTGTAACATAAGGGGGATACCGAAATTTCATTATTTTTTACCTAGGACATCCCGTTTCCGAGATATAAACTGAAAAGGAGATTTCCGATTCCAACAAAAATTGCCTAAGATAATGATTGGACTTGGAGAAACTTAGCCTCGCGTAGTGTAAAAGTAACCATCGAGTCAAAATCAAGGTCAAGGACAGTCAAAGGTCACCCATAAGGTAGAAAACATTTCTCCGCGGCGGGTGTAACATAAGGGGGATACCGAAATTTCATTATTTTTTACCTAGGACGTCCCGTTTCCGAGATATAAACTGAAAAGGAGATTTCCGATTCCAACAAAAATTGCCTAAGATAATGACTGGACTTGGAGAAACTTAGCCTCGCGTAGTGTAAAAGTAACCATCGAGTCAAAATCAAGGTCAAGGACAGTCAAAGGTCACCCATAAGGTAGAAAACATTTCTCCGCGGGGGGTGTAACATAAGGGGGATACCGAAATTTCATTATTTTTTACCTAGGACGTCCCGTTTCCGAGATATAAACTGAAAAGGAGATTTCCGATTCCAACAAAAATTGCTTAAGAAAATGACTGGACTTGGAGAAACTTAGCCTCGTGTAGTGTGAAAGTAACCATCGAGTTAAAATCAAGGTCAAGGTCAGTCAAAGGTCACCCACAAGGTAGAAAACATTTCTCCGCGGGGGGTGTAACATAAGGGGGATACCGAAATTTCATTATTTTTTACCTAGGACGTCCCGTTTCCGAGATATAAACTGAAAAGGAGATTTCCGATTCCAACAAAAATTGCCTAAGATAATGACTGGACTTGGAGAAACTTAGCCTCGCGTAGTGCAAAAGTAACCATCGAGTCAAAATCAAGGTCAAGGACAGTCAAAGGTCACCCATAAGGTAGAAAACATTTCTCCGCGGGGGGTGTAACATAAGGGGGATACCGAAATTTCATTATTTTGTACCTAGGACGTCCCGTTTCCGAGATATAAACTGAAAAGGAGATTTCCGATTCCAACAAAAATTGCTTAAGAAAATGACTGGACTTTGAGAAACTTAGCCTCGTGTAGTGTGAAAGTAACCATCGAGTCAAAATCAAGGTCAAGGTCAGTCAAAGGTCACCCATAAGGTAGAAAACATTTCTCCGCGGGGTGTGTAACATAAGGGGGATACCGAAATTTCATTATTTTTTACCTAGGACGTCCCGTTTCCGAGATATAAACTGAAAAGGAGATTTCCGATTCCAACAAAAATTGCCTAAGATAATGACTGGACTTGGAGAAACTTAGCCTCGCGTAGTGTAAAAGTAACCATCGAGTCAAAATCAAGGTCAAGGTCAGTCAAAGGTCACCCATAAGATAGAAAACATTTCTCCGCGGGGGGTGTAACATAAGGGGGATACCGAAATTTCATTATTTTTTACCTAGGACGTCCCGTTTCCGAGATATAAACTGAAAAGGAGATTTCCGATTCCAACAAAAATTGCTTAAGATAATGACTGGACTTGGAGAAACTTAGCCTCGCGTAGTGTAAAAGTAACCATCGAGTCAAAATCAAGGTCAAGGACAGTCAAAGGTCACCCATAAGGTAGAAAACATTTCTCCGCGGGGGGTGTAACATAAGGGGGATACCGAAATTTCATTATTTTTTACCTAGGACGTCCCGTTTCCGAGATATAAACTGAAAAGGAGATTTCCGATTCCAACAAAAATTGCTTAAGAAAATGACTGGACTTGGAGAAACTTAGCCTCGTGTAGTGTGAAAGTAACCATCGAGTTAAAATCAAGGTCAAGGTCAGTCAAAGGTCACCCACAAGGTAGAAAACATTTCTCCGCGGGGGGTGTAACATAAGGGGGATACCGAAATTTCATTATTTTTTACCTAGGACGTCCCGTTTCCGAGATATAAACTGAAAAGGAAATTTCCGATTCCAACAAAAATTGCTTAGGATAATGACTGGACTTGGAGAAACTTAGCCTCGCGTAGTGTAAAAGTAACCATCGAGTCAAAATCAAGGTCAAGGTCAGTCAAAGGTCACCCATAAGATAGAAAACATTTCTCCGCGGGGGGTGTAACATAAGGGGGATACCGAAATTTCATTATTTTTTACCTAGGACGTCCCGTTTCCGAGATATAAACTGAAAAGGAGATTTCCGATTCCAACAAAAATTGCCTAAGATAATGACTGGACTTGGAGAAACTTAGCCTCGCGTAGTGCAAAAGTAACCATCGAGTCAAAATCAAGGTCAAGGACAGTCAAAGGTCACCCATAAGGTAGAAAACATTTCTCCGCGGGGGGTGTAACATAAGGGGGATACCGAAATTTCATTATTTTTTACCTAGGACGTCCCGTTTCCGAGATATAAACTGAAAAGGAGATTTCCGATTCCAACAAAAATTGCTTAGGATAATGACTGGACTTGGAGAAACTTAGCCTCGTGTAGTGTGAAAGTAACCATCGAGTCAAAATCAAGGTCAAGGTCAGTCAAAGGTCACCCATAAGGTAGAAAACATTTCTCCGCGGGGGGTGTAACATAAGGGGGATACCGAAATTTCATTATTTTTTACCTAGGACGTCCCGTTTCCGAGATATAAACTGAAAAGGAGATTTCCGATTCCAACAAAAATTGCCTAAGATAATGACTGGACTTGGAGAAACTTAGCCTCGCGTAGTGTAAAAGTAACCATCGAGTCAAACACAAGGTCAAGGTCAGTCAAAGGTCACCCATAAGATAGAATACATTTCTCCGCGGGGGGTGTAACATAAGGGGGATACCGAAATTTCATTATTTTTTACCTAGGACGTCCCGTTTCCGAGATATAAACTGAAAAGGACATTTCCGATTCCAACAAAAATTGCTTCAGATAATGACTGGACTTGGAGAAACTTATCCTCGCGTAGTGTAAAAGTAACCATCGAGTCAAAATCAAAGTCAATGTCAGTCAAAGGTCACCCATAAGATAGAATACATTTCTCCGCGGGGGGTGTATCATAAGGGGTCTAAATTGTATGCTGTCCCTCCTCCCTCCTGTCCCGGGGCCAGAGAGATTTAAGATACGATATAGAGAACATAGAAGAAATTTCATAGAAAAACTTTTTTACCATGTCTCAGTAACGCCATCTAGAACAATATAGCAATGTTGGAGCGGCGGCGATTTAACTCGGATAAAAATTTGTTCATAGTGTCTCGTCAAATAGTGAGTATTGAATGGTCTTTGTTTTGGACGTCTGACTTTAGAGCTTCTGAATACTCGTAACAAGGTAACACTTTCAAAGGTTTACAAAGGACAGCCGGAACTAACTGCTTAGCGGGCTTTTCAAATAAATAAATATTCCACAACTTTTTCCACTACGCCATCTAGTCCCAAGCTAAGCTAAGAGCTTGTGTTATGTGAACTAAACAGCTGATAAACATACTTATAAATTTCTAAATACATACGTGTTATAGATAAATTACACCCAGACACAGAACAAATGATCATGCTCATCACATAAACATTTGTCCTGGGTGGGAATCGAACCCACAACCTCCGGCATAGGAGCCAGGGTCACTAACTACTAGACAAACAGGCCAGTCAGTTTATAATGAATCACCCATCCTCAGGCCAACACAGCAAGCATAGTTAAACTCACGGCTGTACCTACTTTATTAACCACAACCATAAGCACATCGACCATGAATCAAATAAAACAACATCTATATTATGGTAATTATTTTATTATCTTAAATACAACGATTACAACATAAAATAACTCTTTTTAAATAATTAACATTAAGCTTGTTCTTTTTAATTATCACATTAACACCAAAAGAACATTTAATTGAGACAAAATGTGGAATGGCATAGTGTATTAAAACGTTAGTGAATGTATAGCACTTTGGTACAATAAGGGTTAAATGTAGGGGTAACTCCTTTCAATATTACGATGAAATATTCTACGCTTTATACAGAACCATTACGAATTAAAAATAACTAACAATGGGGATAAAACAATAATAACTTAATCGTGACTTCAGCTTAGTGGACAATGTTAGAAAATATGATAACTTTGCTTAGATATTCCGTCAAACAGCGGCAAAAGCTATGTAATATAAAGTTTTCTTATCAAATTCATAATATATCAACCAACAGCTGAAATCAGGTTCATAAATGATTTTAGACATAAATAAGACTTATAAAACACGTCACTATTATTTTATCTGTGCGGAATCCATTTTCGTCAATCTCAATACATAGAAAAAAAAATCGTTATAAATAAAATACTCGATTTCTTTAAATCCATTTCACCTTACTTCTTACAATTTCAATAATCAACAAAAACAAATCAAAATGCAGTACGACAGGTACTAAAATTAATATACAAATACATGCTTTTGATTTACTCTCAGTAATCACTAAATCTAGTAAATAAAAGTACCACGATATACTATATAAAACAATATTATATATCACAATCTCGTCTCCTCGACGATGCCTCTCCAATTCATCAATACTATAAAATCGTAATAAATAATTTCAAACGCCAGTGGTCTTGTATTAAATGCTCCCGTGGTCTAGTGAAGTCTACACAAGTTATATATTAAAGAAATCTACCTAATATAATCTTAGTCTAGAGTAATACATAGTCAATGACGCGCCGTAGTTATGTACTTATCATTGTATATACCACGCTGTTACAAAATAATTAATATTGAAGTATTTTAAGTTGAACAAGACGAATATTTCTACGATTCGATTCTCCATGAGTTAGAACGATAACAAATGTATTAAGATTTTTATCTTCATACGCTTAGAATTAGCAAGTACACTTGGAGCAAATAAATCGACCTACTTTTTTTACACATAAGTATAAAGGTCAATATTTTTGGTAATATAGCACGTATCAATTTGAATCTTATATGGCTTGAAAGTTTATTTAATACCCTTTTCAACAAGGGTAGTAACATTGTTAAGGCTATTAAATAACCGACATAATGTTTCGAATCGATGCGTTTTATTATATTAAAAATGCCAATGCCAATAACAAGTGTGAAAAAAGCAAGTGGCTCAATCTTTTTGCTCCCAAGTGTATATGAAATCGATTAGTCAGCTTAAAATATTTCAATTACAACTATAAAAGCCAGGCACCAAACGGCATATCGAATACATGTGAATTATTAGCGATATTACGAGAAACAATCGCGGTGTATAAATACGATTCGATGCAAAAAATAACAACACTGAAGATCTAATACTACGTACAGTTGTAGTCGGCGCGCGCGCATACACTTAGCTATTTATCGTCACATCTCATACAATATCGTGAGAAAAACAACGCAAGGTGTTGAAATTAGTGAAGTGATAAGAATGTTATATTAATAAACACAATGCTCATACGTAGGGTAACATTATTTAGGATCTATTCAGGGTGGAAACGACATTGACAACCAACTTAATACTACGTCAGGTCAGTACATAATTGTGGATCTCCTAGTGTTGAATATTTTGTTGGCTCTCGTTATTTTCTACGTTTTTTGAAGTAATACTTCTTTTGGCGCGTTAGTGTAGCAAAATAATGAGAATTATTTTTTACGATGCGCGCGTACACCCTCACAAAAAACCGAAGCCTGAAGTTAGCTATAGTCAACATTTTAGTTTTTTCTATTACTACGGTTAAGAAGTGTAACTTCTAACGCTTGTATATAATTACACATACCTACACTTTTTTTCTATTATATTTTTTGATTTGAAACTTAAATTAAACTTCAGTAAAAAGATATCTGGAAAAATTGATAAAATTGGGAAAGGCTGACTAAAAATTCAACGTTGGGGAGTCTTGAATCATGTAATGACCTCATCGTAGTATTAGATTGTCGATGGCCACTTCCACTCGGTTTCAATTTTGAATATAGATCTGACTGATTATTTACACATACATTCGGGGAGACTTGCAAAGTTTAGTTTAACACGCTTGTGCAAATATCATAAAAACCAATCTCAATTGCGATCAAATTTGAACCTTGCCGTGTATGATTAATGAGTTGACTGTCCCAAAACATGATACTTATTCAAGATTATATAAATTTAAGCTGAATCAGAGTTACTGCAGTAGCTATTGTTCACAAGTGACGATAAAGTTGTCGCGTGTACTCTGTGCGTTGGTGAATCAGAGCGCGAACATGGAGTCGTGCTCGTTGTCCTTGTTGATCTGTCGGTGGCGCGGGGTGAGGGCGGCGGGGAGCGGGGGCGCGGGGGTGGGGGCGGGGGCGGGGGAGGGGTGTATGGGGGCGGGGGAGGGGGAGGGCGCGAGGGGCGCGGGGGGCAGGCTGTCGGCGGCGGCGGCGCGCTCGGCGAGGAACTTGTCGAAGTCGCTGCTGGTCACACTCTCCTGAGCTCCGATGGCTTCTGATGCCGCCTACGGATCACATTCACAATATCATCACCTGGGTAAATTATACTAGCGTTTCGACCCGCCGTCATTACCTTCCCCTAAATGTTAAGGGAAGAGAATGTATTTAATGCAATATTTCAGCCATTTCCAGATCCTGGTACTTCAGCAGATTCTGAGAATTGCTGAAATATTGGAGAATGTATTTAATGCAATATTTCAGCCATTTACAGATTATTTATTTATTTAAAACTTCAAGCTCACTGATGTACAGACGCCAGCACATCAAGTTACCCTTATGTGTCAAATTTTCCCAATTGAATATAAACCTTATTCAGTTTGACATAAAGTTGAAAAACGATCAAAGAAAATTGACACATTGGAGTAACTTGATGTGCTGGTGTCTATACAAAGGCGGACTTAATGACATAGGCATTTACTAGTTCAGGTTCTGATATATTGCATATTGCATTAGACATATTTTCTTCCCTTAATATTTAGAGCAAGGTAATGACGGTTGTTAAAACGCTAGTTTATTTACCCACCTACGAATAAATTGTTGTTACAACACACGGTGGAACTTTTCCTATGGATTCAGCACATTCGTTTGGAAACAGTTGAGGCTATTAACCTTTTGACTGCCACTGTCATTGTGTAGATGACAAACAAAAATGTGTCTAGAACGCCACGCGTCACGACTACATGACAAAGGGTATATTCGTTGGCGTTGAGGGCACGTTTTTGCTTTCTTGACAAGAGAAAAAGTATCTTGAGGAAAGAAGTAACTGATGGAGTACTACTTTTGGTGGTATGTAATCTTGTTCTGAATCCATGGTAAAAGTTATATAGTAAGATGCTTCCTTAACCGTGTATAAATAATTTTTGTGCTTTATGTCGACGTGCTAAGCCAGTGTTTGAATTTACACTGTATCATCTCATTCTGCCAACTATTTACCCAACTAAGATAAAATTCATATCTTATTTCATATGACATAGGCGTGAGTGCACAGTTTTAGCTTTAATGAAAGGATTTTATATAAAAAAAATGATGATGATATTTACACCATACTTAAGTTAAATACATAAAAATAAAAAAAATAAAGGAAAATGATAAATAAACATAAAACACACCTTCTCCTGAGCTAACCAAGCGGCTATTTCATCGATCTCCCTCTGATCCATGCCCGACGGCTGTCGAATGTTCCAGAAACGTTAACATAAAATAATTGTTATATACAAAAGACAAAAACAAACGGTAATAAAAATTATATTATGGAAAAATAACAAAGAAGATAGATTAATGTAGATTTGTTTTAGGCAGTAAATAAAATTATCTTGAAACTACTGAAGAATAGAATTTACAAATAATACAAAATAGTTATCAACTTAAAAGGGAGACACTGTATCCAGTATAGTTTCGTGCCGAGGTGACATTGAGTGCCATTTTATGTACCTACATAAAATATCTTGCGCAAGATCTTACTATTTCAATCTAAATCTTTACTGGTGTTTATTCCATCACTGGACTTTGGAAGATTTGGTTGGTTTATTATTTAATTGCGCTTTTCTCTGAAAATATCTGTCTGATTATTGAAGAAGGTCATATGCTGTTCAGCATCTCGTCACGACCCTCAGAAGCGAAAAACCGTAGGTATATAATATAACCAAATGAGACGTGGTGGTCTATATATATATAAGCTTGCTTGAATAGCGAAAGACTGGAACAGTCGCCGTAGACCACGAAGATTGGGAAACATAGATTATTGTTACCAATGAAACTTCTTTAGTAATTAGAACGAAGAAGTAAAACATCGGGATTAATTTTAATGTAGAGAGAGACCTTTACCCAGCCAACAGTGAGATACTAAAAGGCCTATAGCAAAAACATTTTGCATTATTTTTTTAATTAAAAGCGCATATCTATAAGCAAAATGGTGCGCAACCAGAGGCTGTGAGGTATCTGAAGTACAAAAACACCTCACTTTAACACACACCAAAACAAAAAAAAAACAATGTTATTAGTAAGTACACAAAAAATCACACTAAACATCACATCGACATAACACCACACGGTTATAATAAAGGAAAGGCATCGGATTGTGGTAACAGTTCGGCTTGGTAGAGCGTTCTCTTTGTCACTCATGCTTGTGTATCTCTTTTAACTCAGAACTCCACAACCCATTGACTGTGTGTGTAACCTTATACCCCAAGGCTAGACTAGTTGTGGGTACTCGTAACGACTGTAAAATATCTACAAATGACAGTCATAAACAACAGCGTAACGTGCTTTCCGAAGCTTCTCTGCACGATTGCACGCGTAGTATGAGCACTGTAGAATTGGGTTATAGAATCGACAAAATGACAAATTTATAGAGGTATAGAAAATAGAAAAGCTCGGGTCCTCCGACCAGACGGGTGTTGTTATAGTGGGCTACTACTGCCCCGACTGTTGTTGTCGGGATCTTGTATACAATTCCGCGTGGATAACTTTAATATCGCGATGTAGGATGTAAGTCGTTAGTTCGTATGTGGCGCGATAGATGTCGCTATGGATTTTAAAAATATTTCTGCCGATTATACAGAGTGTAAAAAGACCCTTAACGTAAACTAAACCTACATATTCTACCCATCACTGGGATAGTTTTTTTCTTCTAGAACATACCTGGGAATTCACTGGTTTTGGAGATATTGAAGGTCAAAGTGCAATATTGTTTTTCGTTTTCTTTTCAAAATCGTATTTCAAGTATCATTAGTAAACTGTCTTCCGAACAAACATTATCAAAATTATCGATTTTTCAAAACAAATAACGCATTTGAAGTTACAAAAATGCAATGGATACTATACAAGCGGGCCGGTCGGGTCAACGACCAAGCGCGAGTGGCCATACGCTCAGCTGATTGAAAGTTGCTTTGCGTTGTCGCGCTATGCAATGTGTGCAATAAAAAGCATATCTTTTTTAAAGATGAAAAATAAAGTATTTTCCCAGCATTATTTTTTGGTTAAAGTTAAGTACCCACGTAAGTTAAAAGTTGTTTGTGACAAATGAGGACTGTAATGCTTTGAAATAAAAGAGATAAATAGTTTCGACACCTTGTCAGTATCAAAACAATATTAAACTAGCGTAAAAATCCTCCTCAAAGTTTTGTTTCTATTTACCCTTGAGTTTCTATCCACCCCGTTTTACGGTACTTAATTATATGTACAGAATGTGTGGTTATAGGCTATGTGATCGGTCTTTTTACATCCTGTATACTCGACAGTGTACACTTTTGTCGACTGAAGAATCAACGCAGTTTTTCAAAATGAATAAATGTTTCTACATTCTACAATCTGTCAATTGGTCGATTTTTCCACAGAAAAAATCAATTTCTACGGTGTTCGAGCCGTAGGACTGTTATTATCTAGCCACGAATACCCTGTCTCTTTCTAAAGTCCGATGTGTTAACGGCCGAGTATTGTAATTGGTGTTCGCTACCAGAGGTTGTCCTTGTGTAGCTCGCTGGCTGGCGGCCGAAGCTAGTCCAGTCGACGACTGTTCTTCCAAGTTGTCGGCGTAACTGCTTCCGCTGTAAAAGTGTTTTCTTTCATTTTATTGTCTGATTTTAAGATTTATTTATAACTTTGTATTTTGCATTTTTCACTTAGAACTTTAAAATTTCTTTCCCCAAATAAAAATTGACGTAGTAATACAACTTACTAATGGTGAAAGATTTTTTTTTAATTGGTTGAGTAGTCTTAGAGTAAAATCCATATAAACTACTACTTTGCAACTATTACAATTTCAGTTAAGTAGGTGAGTTAAAGAGTTTACTTATAAAGCTTCATTCGCTACAATGTAATCGCCGTTTGTAAATTCTTTATTTTATGCTTTATGTTAGTAGCCAATAGCAACTAATAACAATATAGCATAAGTATAGTTTAGATCATCTCGCAACTTACCCAGTCTTGGAGTTCTCGTAAGTAAGGTTGCGCGATTGCGCGAACATGTCAAACTCGTCCTTCGAGCTGCCCGGAGACTTATCCAGCTGAACATCCTTCACGGCTGAAAGGGTTAAGTATTAAACAACATTAGTATGTATAACATACAACCACCTAATACAGGGTTCACTTGTGTAGCTACTAGTATATTCGACATTCAACATGAGCACGTTTTTAGAAAATGTCAAATATTGTAGTGAAATACACCGTATTTCACTACAATATTACCGACTTTACCTACTTATATCGATAAGTAGGTTATTCTGATTTAATTTCAGTATTTCGTGGCATTTTAAATTAATTCCAATGGCTAAAGTACAGACATCAAGCTGGGGTAGTCAAATTTCTATTTTCCACTTTATTCCAGAAGCATAAGGTTCATATTCAATTGAGAAAATATGATAGTTTGAGGTGATCCTACTGGCGTCTGTACCACATAAAAAATCTATGGATGACGTTGGGTAAAGTTACCTCAAAAACTGTCAAACGTATGGAATCGTCGTGTGCTTACTACCTTGTGACGTCATATGGGAACCGAAAGACACGCTGCTATCAATATAATTTAACGCAATATACGCGTCACACAAAGCAGTTTGAGCATGTCCTATTAAATTAATTCAATATGAGTGACTTATAAAGCGAAATGATCAATATTTACTTACTCAATTTAGCAATATCAGGTACATCATCACTGAGATCAATCAAAGCATCGTCTTCGGGCTTATTGGCTGAAATTATATGAAGAAAATGGCTATAAATAAAAATACGAAGAACTGAATCTATTACAAAACAAGCCTTTTGATTAGAGATATCAAAATCAAAAACAATCTACTCAAATTGGGCTGAGATTTAGCAGTTTTCGAATGTCAAAAATAACAGGTACAGTCGCCTAAAAAGCCTGGTTTTCACCATTTCCTAGTGTTTTTACTGGTAAGAAATTACGTAGCAACACATCTGTCTGATTCGTTTGAAGAACTTAAATCTATACATCAAAATGCCTTGTAAATAGCAAAAAGGAAATTAAAATGAGCAAGCAAACTTAAAAATACCAATAAAAATGACGTGTGGCACTCGGAGACTGCCGCGGTAAAGCTATTGCATAGCATTTTTATCAAATCCTCTTCTCTCCCCCTCCCTCCCATTCCCCCACACCTCTCACGCCCCTCCCATCACCCCTCCCTCTGTTTCCCCCCCGATCCTTGCCTCTACCCGTCCCCCTATCCCCTCCCCTCTCTCCCTCCCCCTCCCCTCCCTTTTCCCCTCCCCACTATCACCACTATGCCTGCAATATAAATATATAATATATATATAAATATATATGCAATAGCTTCGGCCTTCAAGCCACACCTCCTTGCCCGTCGGAGTGGGGAGCGTGAGGTTTTTTCGTTACGGAATTTCTGGATTCGGTCCCCGCGCTCAAGGCCCGCGATAGAAGCTATGCAATAGCTTAAAACATTAAGTAACATCACGCCTGTAATCCCCGAAAGGGTTTGCAGAGGTGTACCTTTAGTACACTCACATTTCGGCAGTTATGTTAAAATCCCATGTAATAGGGCAACCCTAACACTTTTTTTTTATACTATAAATCCATACTCTGGGCTGCTAATAAAAAATCCAGATGGAGAAACACAATAACACTTTGCCCAACACGGGGATCGAACCCGGGACCTCTTGCTCAGCAGTAGCACTTACGACTACTATACCAATGTGGCAGTCGTATATAAAAATAAATACTAACGTGAGGCAGGAGCATTAGTTCCAGGTATACCCATGGCAGCACCCAGGATGGCAGATGGAGTGGCCCCGCCAGTTGCAGCATTCCTGAACAATGTAAAAAGTTTTGACCAATCAGACCAATGTTTTATTAGGAATAGTGTTTGATCGTTAATTAATACGATTATTATGTGCATCAAGCTACCCCAATGTGTCAAATTTCTTTCAATTTTATTGCAAATAGACCTTTTAACCGCCTGACTTTATATCGATTGTCGTGCCCCCAGCGCCCGACTTATAAATCGTCAATACAGTTAACATGTTGCCTGAATTAGCCTATTTTTGGGAATAATGTAAAGTAGATCCAAAAAATGAAATTGGAAAAACATTTGTTTTTGTCGTATAAATACGACTCAGACGGAATGGGCCCGAAAATAGTTGTCGGATAAATCCGACTTAGGCGGTTTAAGGGTTAAGGTTCAATTTGGAAAATTTGACAGTTTGGGGTTACTTTATGTAAAGGCGTCTGTACTTACAGACAGGTTACAGATTTATTTTATTCAAATTTTAGATTCCAAATGATGTTATTTCCACTTAAACAAACAGCAACTCTATGTTACTGTGAGTTAAGTCATTTTTTTGTTGACAGTTGTTATTGAAAAACTAATCCAAATGTTTACACTGAATTTTACGTTTAAACATTTGAAAAACGCGAACACAGTTTTTCTCCGTCTATGGATTTTTATTTCTCTTGACTTCGTTGTTTTATTTAATTCTAATATGTTATTTATTTCACATTCAGCTTTTGATAACCTTCTTGCGCCTACCGTGTTTTGTCATCATCATCTAGATTACAAGAAAATATTCTACCCATATTTTTTTATTTTTCAAATTGATGGAAAACTGCTTAGATTAAGCGCATTCAAGTTGAAGAGAGGGGGCTTGTAACGTCATTAACTAGTATAAACTGTACTGACTAGTGACGATGTATCGCCGTTATTATTTGATTACCTACGTGAAAAAATAAAAAATATATGTGTCGAATATTTTCTTGTAATCTAGATGAGAGTCTAAAAAATAAAATTTTGTCAAATAGCCCATTTGTAAGGGTTAAGTAACTAAAAATACGATATTAAGACCGTCTTTGCCCAGATTTTTTTACTTGTGCATGTAATTTTAATACATAAATATACCTACGTACTTAGTTTCCACATACAATATCCTACCTGTTGTTAACAAACCGGCCGTGTCTAAGCAGCAGGTTGTTGAGTCGGTCGTTGGCGTGCAGTAGCTCCGCGGTGAGTGGCGACTCGCCGGCCAGGCGCCCGATCAGCTCAGCCACGCGGGTCTGCATGGCTCGTAGAGTGTCTGCCAATTCCTAAAACCACAAGTTGAATGATGAGGTGGTCATATACTCCGACTCATATACTCAAAATCAAAAGTCATTTATTCAAATTAGGCTGAGGATCAGCACTTTTTGAACGTCGAAATTACATAAGACAGTCCCCCAAAAAGCCCACCCTTCGCCACTTCCATAGTTTTTTTGCTGGGAAGAAGAAGTGGTGGAACAAACTCCCCAGCAACACATCTGTCTGATAAGTTAGAATTTGAATTTACACAGTACAATTAGTTATAATTACAAAATAATTAAAATAAGTTATTCACTACATGTTAGCTCTGACGAGTAGGGGATGAGCAGGGCTATTATTGCACATATCCGTTGACAGGTCATGGTGAATTAAATTTAGACCGTTTCAACCGCCGTCATTACCTTTACCAAAATTTTAATGAAAGATAACATAATAAATTAATCTTCTAGCAATTCCCAAATTCTGGTAAGTTCTTTAGCAGATTCTGTGAATTGTGTGTTCAAAGATTAACTGTCAAACAGCTAGTTTCGTATTGACGATCATCAGTGTGTATCGAGGATTACATAGACGTAGGAGAATATAACGTATTCTATCTGTATTTTCTTTACCCTTAAATGATAAGGGTGGTCCATCCCATTTTCTTTTGTTCTAAGGCAAACGAAACGACTGCCGTGGCTGCCAGTAGTTATTTTAAAAATGATACACAAATAAAAAGAGAATTCTGTAGATGAGCCATCTCTCCAAAAATGGGTTCCAGGTCGTTTTTTAAATCTTCTACAAAGACAACTGTAATATCTAAGGCACTCAACAGGCATTTAAAGCTGTCTTCATAAATGTTATTTACAAAGAAGGTTTCAAGTCAGGTCAGATGACCAGAAATCAATAAAAAACGTCCTAAAAAATGCAGTCTTTGAATTCAATGCGCTACTGTTACAAACAGTATTTTTTAAACCTTGACACCGATAAATTTTATCTGTCATTAGCATGTTATTTACATAAAAAACAGACAACAAAAGGTTTCCTTGTACGGCATTTTTATTGTAAAATACGAATGATAAGGTTTTAAATCCATGGTTTCATTGTCCCTATGTTGGAGTCGGCTGCCAGTCAATCCCTAAGCAGCTGAATACTAATTTGTTTCACGGAGTGTGATTAGTTTTACACCAGCCGTTCCTTGGGTGCGCTTGTCTAGTGCATACAGGGGGAAAATCTGCGGTTGGTGCCTCAATTCATTTAAGACGCCAATGGGCTTCTGCAAGTCGGCTTCAGCCCCTCGTACGCCTTTCAAAGGACTGGAACATAAAGGTTCCGAGAAATAAAAGCTCATGATAATAATAATATTGTAAGACAAGACAAGACCGGTGAACAAACTATAACTTACATTAAGCAGTTCAATGTCGCTGTCGTGGTGTGCAGTATGAGGTTGGGTCGTCAGCTCGTTGAGCATGTCATTCATCACGTTCATGTTGCCATCTACCAGCGCCAGGTCTGCACGTAACTTGTTGGTCTGACTTTCTGACAACGTCACCTGTGAACCAAAAAGAAAATATAATACGAGGACTAGAAAATAAAGTTCTTGAAGACATGTCTTTACAATCTTTGCCTAAACGCGTAGAGAACTAGAGACTTATTCTTCTAGACTTTATGTGAAAATCAAATCTTATAAATTGTATCACCACCCTCCTAAGCGTTTTAATAAATTGCTTTGCAAAGAAACTGTGTTGACATGTTTGCAGGTTAAAGGTCTCGTATAATGTTGGGGGTTGCGGAAGTATCTTCTGTTCCCGTGACCCCCGGCGCAGATGTTAGACGGAATACCGCCGTGGTTTTTAATCTGTAAAAGTTTGATAGATCCTTTCGGGGCACAAAAAAGGTCTAGTATAAATCCAAATTGAATTCAATCGAATCTTCCGTAGAATTGTACGTTCCCACGACCACCACCAACAACACATTGAACACCGAAGAAACGGCCTTTGTCTACAGACGAATCGGCAAAGTGACAGATTATATAGACAGGAATCTCAATCTGTCAAATTTCTTTCAATAAACCTGCCTGCGTAGCATGAACACTTAATTTCTTTTCTTCCGAGACACGACAAAGACCGTTTCTTCGGTGATCATGCTACGCGTGCAGGTGGGAGACGGATCAACGGGGTGGGTTTAAGTCTATAGGAGTCTGACAGAATCCCCTCCACCATCGGAAGACATCGATATGGGTTTTTCTCACCGAAATGCAAGATACTAGAGCGATTTGCTCTATAATATACATACATACATGAACTCACGCCTTTTTCCCATGAGGGTAGGCAGAAACTACAGAGCGCCATATGCTACGATTATAACATACTTCTTTTGCTTCGTTTACATTCATACATGTTGTCATACACACACGCCGGTTGCGAGTACTACGCACCTGACCTTTCTGAAGAACCTCACCAATAAGGTCTATGTATGTCCTTCTAGGGCGTCCCCTCCCTTCTATAATATATTGACATATTAATTGCATGGTAGTTTTGCGATCACGATATTTTCAAAACCATAATTTCATGAAATAGGTTTTCTTTTTTCAAAGTTGCAATTGTTATTTCAAGAGAAAATACCTTTTGATTTTCCATAAATGCCAGCTATGTACGTTAATATCAATGTATAACCACAGTCCACAAGGTTATGTTAACGACTATAGTCCGCCATGTTGTTGCATTTTATACGATTATGGGTTAGTACAGCTTGGCAAAAAAGTGTAGAAACGGAACTAAACTTTTGTCTGTGGGCAACATTTTCAAAATAATGACATCACATAATAAACAAAGTTCACGATTTCGTAAAATTTTAATTTCGTCCACCAAACGTTGATTAATAAACGTAAAAAGTGAATAAAAATGAATATAACGATTCGGAGTGCTGGCAGGGAGGTTATTTATATGGTGTACAGGCGATGTCTGGCGGAACATGAGGCCCAAACTATTCTTTCTAAACTTAACAATGTTTTCTAAAGTTCTGCTTATAATACAGGTATGTAAGAGTTTGTTTTGTTGATTATAGGTAAATCAAGTGTTAGTTGATGAATACAAAGCTATATTAATTTGCTGGCATAAGGAATAACTAGAAATTTAAAACAATAAATGTCGAGCACATAGGTTATGTTTACATTTTTTCTGCATTACTCTGGTATAGTGCGCCGAGATTAATTGATACTTTGGTGACTTGATTTTTAAGTGAATGAAAATTCAATTTCTACTTAACTTATACTTTATGTGTGATATCAAGGTATAGAATTATTTGTTTTATCGTTTGCATTAGTAATATAAATTAAATTATCGTGTCATAGTCTAAAAAGTAAATCTAAATCTATTATTTAATTTAGGGAAATCTGTAAGCGTTTTATCGTGCGGAAGTAAATAAACAAAAGGGTATTTTCTACATCCGGCTTATTAACAGTATGTAAACAAAATGTTCTACTTTTAATACTGTTAGACATAAATGAAATATTTCGTCTTTACAGGAAGCAGTTAAACGTACATTCGAAGCTATTACCGAAGAGGATAGTAAGAACTCGTGCTAACATGTATTAAAAACAGAAAAGGATTACTGGGAAAAAAACTAACTATGAACGAGGAAATAGAGCGATTAGTCATAAATCTAGAAAATGATAGAAGCAGCACCTCTGAACCCGAACATGACTCAGATGAGTTTGCGGCCAGCTCTAGCCATGACATGGATGTGGTCAGGGTGGACTATTTGGAGGGCGATTTACTAGATTAAAATATGGAATAAAGAATTAGGTCAAACAATATGATGTTTTATTTTTATAATTCCTAAACAATGTTGTAAAGTCAGGAGTATTTACCCAAATATTTATTTTTAGGTAAGTAATCAGTTGCGTGTCGAGAACACGTCCTTGTTCAATGAAACTACTACTAATTACTTACTGATTTAAAAAAATTATACTTATACAGGTTACGAATATATTGTTACTTTATGTCTAAAAAAAAATTGCTAAGTGTCAAGATTAGGTCAGTACGCTATTCGGTTGCAACGGGTTGCCATACGAACAGCACAGTGGCGCCTCCATTATTTTCTACTCTTTTTTGCCAAGCTGTAGTCACAGTGCGACCGCGACACTAATAAGAAGGAACTCTGGTCTATAGATGATAATAGCTTGTGAAGTAATAGTAGGTGTACATGTACCTACAGTACACAAGTGGCCAAGTACCGATCTAGATTGTACGGATCTAGCTTAGTCTCTCCTGAATATATTAGCAGACTCTGAAAGATAACTTCACGCCTCTTTTTCCCGAAAGCTTAGGCAGATAATTACGTACGAACCAATTTTACGCTCACATTTGACCAGTTAAGTCCCGTGTTATACGGGGTGAGACATTTGACACGATCCAGACATATAGCTTCTAACATTAAGTACGTAATTTATTAAGGGGAAAGCCAATAATACCGGTAAGAGAGGGAAGCAAGTCTAAATATAACGAATACGCCTTGAGCAAGGGTCGTGATACTGGTGATCAATGTAATAAAATAAAAAGATATTTCTTTCTTTGATGCCTGATCCCGGAAGAGAAATTCCAAAAGAAACGTATCTTTTGAAGTATAGACATAAGATTGTATTAGCAAATTATGCGAGTCTAATTTTGCAGGACAAAGTCTGGAAAAGCATTCTGAAGAAATAATCAGATTTTCAGCTCAATTCAGCTTTGATTTGTCCTATCCCGATAGACGGCACGCATACCACAGTCATTGTGTAGCTCGAACCAAGTTTAAGAAGCTCAATAGTCATTCCTTACTGTATTGTATGAGAAGAGACTTTTGCCCTGCAGTAGGACAACATAAGCTGATACCGTTTTTTTTGTTATTATTATTACAAACATGTACAGTCAGTGAGTGATGCCTGACCCATTTTCCCCTTACATTTTTTTCTAAGATGGATCAGGTAACGCAGCTCACTGACTGTACTTTTACAATTATTAGTAGACGTCACACAGTTTATTTATTTATTTATTAAAAACTTTATGCACAAGTAAAAAAAACTGTACAAAGGCGAACATTTTCTACCAGTCTACCTTAAGGTGGTGCAGAGATGGAACAAGGTAGGTGTAACTGGGTAAAAATTAAGGACAAATAAGTGACACAAAAGAAAATACACAGATACATACTTACATACTGAAACAAAATAAATACACAGTCAAGAGAGATAAAAGTACGTTCAGTTTTACTTGCATAGTTCCCGTTCCTGTAGGAATACAGGGATCAAAAGTAGCCATGTCACCCGGGGATAGCGTAGCTTCCCAAAGGTGATACAATTTTTCGAATAGGTCCAGTAGTTTATAAGTCTATTCGTACGTACAAATCTTTCCTTTCTATGTTGTTAGTATAGAAAGATATCAGCATAAAAACTTCCACGACAAAATGAAACTACCGAAGTCATGATCAACATAATTATCAGACTAACATTGAAAGAAAAGACTTGACTGATAATATCAGAAGGTGTCAATAGCCGACACTTCATATGAAATACGTTCTACTTTCATAGATTGTATTGATATCAATGATAATTATAAACAAAGATACCTATCTAATTTACTACCGAGAGCGATACATTGTTATTAGTTATATTTTACTAATTACAATTTAATTATGTGTAAAAAATGACTATGTACACTTTGTGTCTTACTAACGGCATCTGAAGATAACTGTGTTGTGTTTGGGTACGAATAATTCTCCTAATATATTTTATTTCCACACCTCCTATGGTAATACCACAGTCTAAAAACCTACGCGGGAATGCCGCTCCCGAACTGCGAACAAAACGATGTTTGTAGTTCGGGAGGTATTATTCAGGGCTAACGTGTGTAGACGTTGTCGGCATTTTTCCAGAGATCAAAGGCGTCGTCCTACTGTATTAATATTTATACTGTGGTAATACAGTGTACCTTATGAACCTTTTATAACATCCTCTGAACCTGTGTTATGCAATAAATGATTTGATTTGATAATTATTATGCAAACTAGATCGCCCACTGTTGACGATCCTTATGTATAATATGTACCTACGTCTGGTGCAAGTACTACGATAGAACAGAAAATCAATACAAATGAAAAGAGATCACAACTGACAAGAGCATATACAAATTTTACTAGCTTCAGCCAACGATAATGTTCTCTTAGAGGTCTACTCACATTCTAGAGCACACGTCGATCATGCAGCTTTATAATTGAAATGAAAGAATTTTTGAAATCGGTATATACGATTAGTTCGTAATACGAACTAATCGTATATACCGATTTCAAAAATTCTTGTTTGAGGTTATTTCCTACATACGAACTTCGTATGTAGGAAATAACCTCAAACAAAAATATTTTACCTATATGTATAAATTGGATGAGATCCTGTATAGATTGGAGTCAAAATTACTCAATCGTTGAAGGACTGGAACAACTCGCCCGCTGCGGTCTTCCCTTCCGATTATAATTTAAGTGTCATCAAGGCGAGAGTGAATAGGCAATCTAGTGCGCTACAACATCATTGATTGCATCACTGCTTACCATCAGGTAGGATCGCAGTCGACCACTAGTTTATTATACCTTTAAAAAAATACATGCTGTATCGTCGTCGTACTTCGTCTTCGCCATTTTTAGAAGGGTCCTCTGATGCACTTGTTCGTCGCGTAAGATGATGAATATCAATGATTACTTACGGTGCCAAGGATTTGTTCCTGTGTCGGGCGGCTGGGCGAAGTTTGCGGCATAGCTGATCGTTGAGGCGAGCCGAGCATCGGCTCTCCACCATCCGGCACACTCTGCACAACAAAACACACTATTCTCTCTGATCTATGCTTATAACCTGTACCTCTTCGGTGTCACTAACTGGTTTGAGCACTCCAGTTTAGCTATAAAGATCCTAATCACTTTTTCTAGATCGTTATCAAACACTTTTATTATTTTAGATAATAATATTGAACGTTGTCGTTATATTTAGGTACGACGCGACGGCTTGGTGTAGAATGTCAATTTGGATAGTTTCACGCGAGATACTAAACGACATGCTCCATAGAATACGTAATTATGAAATTCGCGTACTAAATCGATCGCAATTTTTATGGGAAAACAAAAGCATTTAGCAGCTGACTGGGGAAAATTTGTGGAGAATTGGAAATCTTTCTAACCTATACTATAACTAATAAACTTTTTATTAGTTAGTATTAAGTGTCGACTATTTATCATGAAATAATATTAACAGTATTTATCATATCTATTTCAGTAGTCAAGTAAACAAATGGAGCGAGTGATACGCTTCATATTAATTCAAAGGTACATAATATTGCATAGGTAACATTATACTATGTTCGTTGCTCATTAACGCTAAACGGTGAGCTGAATGATTAAATAGGTACCTACATTTGTACCGGGTAAAAGGGGGTGGATAAGGTTTTGTTTCTATTTACCCTTGAGTTTCTATCACCCCGTTTTACGGTAACATATTAGGATATACATGCATACACAAACTCACGCCTTCTTCTCATGGGGGTCGACAGAAATAAACTTCTTTTACTTCCCTTACGTTCATACATCTAATCAAGCACGCCGGTTGCGGTACTACACAACATGATCAGTGTATGTCCTTCTATGGCGTTCCCTACCGACATTTCCACTTCCATCACACGCATTAATTACTACATATTAGAAAATATATTCATAGATAGGTTTTTCACCTTATCGATAAGACCGTCTTAAACAAAATGTTTGTAGATTACCTTTGCACTTACAATTACCAACTACTGATAACATTTGGAAATAATTCTCAGAGCTACAACGACTAGCGACTGTAGTTTTACCCTAAACATGGTTACAATATTTCCGACTGACTCATAACATTATCGTTCGGATCACGAATTTAGCGTATGACGATATTGACGATATGTATAAGCTTGATAAGATATTAGATAATATACGACTTTTATCACGAATTTCCTCGCATGATACATACCCTTTGTGGTGTGAATATTGGCGCCATTGCATCTAAATCTGTCATGGGGAACTCCACACCTTTAGTCCTCAACTCAGTGTAGATTTGGACGACACCCTGAAACAATTATTCTCTTTAGTTACGGATTAATTACGTTGCAGGATCCAAGAAAGTTTAACCTTCCAATTGTGTCAATTAGAGACACAACAGAAAGACAATGACAGCGCGGACACCGCTGTCCGCTTGGGGTTACCAGGACTTGCTTCGACGCCTTCCTGTTGATTCTGATTTTCAGAAATTGCCGTGGTTTGGGAAAAGTGTGGTGGGATTGTCATTAATGAGCAACAATCTTAAAAAGCACATCATAAGAGACAAATCGAGAAAGTTTCTTATGCAAGAGACTGTTTTGTAAAATGGAGCCAGCACCAATGCGACTATTGATTCTCATCGTCCCATCCCTTCGTCTATCTTAGACATCATTGACATTGGTGAAGGAAAACAATACATAGGCATGAAACCTGGATTTATATGAATTTAAGTCTGATATCACCAACCCAACTAGAGCAAGCGTGGTGGCTAATGGCTTCTCTATTATGAGCAGCAGGTTGGTATTATTATTTTATTTATGGAAACAACTACAATTGAAATTACTTCTAGTTTTATATCGAGTAATCACATTTTTTTTTAAACAAGCATTCTAGCAACGTGGCGTTGCAAATTACTAGTAGTCTTGTTAACCCCTCCAACAAAGCTTAAATACTCGTGTCTGGAGTGGGTTTACGTCAATAGAGCAACGGGTGGGGATCGAATTCACGACCTCTCGATCGTCAGGCCGACGCCTTAACCATTAGGCTATTGACGCTTAAAATTTTCAACAATACGCCATCAATATTTACTATTTCGTTCATTTACAAAATAAACTACCTAAGTACTAAAGTATTTACTCGTATACTATATCAGTAATACGTGAGTTGAGTCAAAACCAATTAACTGGATTATGGCTTAAGCTGTTTTAGTAGATAGTGCAGTAACAAGATTGTTTGTTCGGGACATTGAACTGAGGAAACGTTTAAAGGAAGACTTGAGCCTTGTACTCACTGGAGTTCCTCATGGCCAACGGATATTAGAAAGGTCACTTGATGTCGTCAAACCATTATTTTTTTTGTAATCTTTTGACATTGTGATTTGTTTTTCTCCTATTTTCATGACATTTTCCCAATTAAATAACATAATCTTATAATTTGTCATGCATATTTCTTGACCATTTGTTTTAACTTTATAAACTTGATTTTGTATGCCTATCGGCGGGACATGGTTTGTTAAATTGACATTTATAATTAAATCACCTATGTTCACAAAAATAAATGAATTGATTTTGATTTCAACTCTCTACAAGTTTGGTAACTAGTAGGTTTGTGACACGAGTGCGATATACTTACCTATTGCAGCGACCGCATAGAAGTGTTGTCTAGGTGACAAAACTATTCTATGCCGTTGCTAGTAAACATCGCAGGAATGTATCTAGTAACTATAGATTATATTAACTTCACAGAACATAAGTGAAGACAATGGCCGCGCCTATTTCCTGTCACGTAATCTATCCAATGAGGTGTTTTTAGTTATTCCAGGATGTATAATTCTATTGTATGAATATATCCATCTAATCGACGTACGGAAAGGAAACCCCCAAAAAGTTCAAATTCCCAACAGGAAACTCCCGTTCGGAATACATCTAGTACAACGTGTAATAACCCATTACAGGAGGACAATTAGCCAAAGCGGAAATATAGGTCTACATAGAGAGGGTTGCCAGATGTTCGTTTTTAGACACACATGAGAGCAGCGGTGGCCTAGTGGTGGCGGCCCCGACTTACGAACAGTAAGTGTCGGTCCGAACCCAGGCAGGCCCATTACTTTGTGTAATTTATTTCATCACCACTGCTCTCAAAAACGGTGAAGGAAAACATCGTGAGAAAACCGGCATGTCCTAGAACCAAAAATTTGAAGACATGTGACATCTACCAATTTGCACTGGACCCGCGTGGTAGATTATGGACCATACGCAAAATACGCGCTTTGACATGGAGTTGCGGATACCAGCCCGGTATCTTTATCTTTTTAGACTCACATCACTTGTTGGGCTTTTTACCATCGTATCAGTAATAAATATACATGTTTCCATTTTTTTATTGAAAACCTGTGTTGTAAAAATTACCTACATATTTTTTTAGAATACCTTTATAAAAGGTCGGTATCTTCATATAGCTAAGGTTGAAATGGGTTATGCATTCGATTTGCGACATATTAACAAAGAGGCACAAGTATAGGTTCAGTCGCCAGCACATGAAACTATCCTAAACTGTAATAAATTTCCAATAGAACGTGAACCTTATTACTTGACAGATTCGAGTTGCTTGATGTGTTAGCTTTTGTACAAACCAAAAGACATGCACAGTCACCGGTATTAATGAAATAGGTAGGTACTCCTCACCCATTAAAATACCTTGGAAACTAAGTGATAAATTGATGCAGACTCTATTACCGTTTACAGAAAGTAAAGCGTCAAAAATATCTTCTTAGCAACATGATTTTGCTATTCAATTGTTGTGTTATTCATATACAACAGATGACCTATACAATTGAAGCTAAATTGGCGAAGCAATTGAAAGTTTTGGCCTTCTCAATATATTGAACTACAAATATATCCATTGTGAAATTAAGACGCGTCTGAAGCAAGTAGGTTTATTTTGACCCTGCTCCGGCGCAGCGATTGAAACAGTTGAAGGGGTTATTCTTCCTCCCCGTTCGTCTTTCGCAAATTACTAACAGACGCAAAATACTAGCAGACGACCCGCAGTTCCACCCGCGTAGGTCCCGTTCCCGTGGGAATACAGGGATAAAAAGTAGCCCATGTGTTAATCCAGGGTGTCAGCTAACTCCATACCAAATTTTATTAAAATCCATTCAGTAGTTTTTACGTGAAAGAGTAACAAACATTCTCACAAACTTTCGCGTTTATAATATTAGTAGGATATAGCTGAAGCTTGTATGTCGGGGTCCTGGAGTCCTAAAATACAGGCTACGGCTTAGTTTAAGCACCAGTATTTCGCAAATAAATTTATGTCATATAATTTTAAGTCCCACTATGTGTTTCTTTGTTTTTATTTGTGGAAGAGAAATAAATACATTTTTATTCATTTAATTTTATTTATTTTCACGAAATAGACTTATAAATTTCTAATAATTTTTGTATGATTTAGAAGGCTCATGGTGGAATTGAGTTTATTGAGTATAATTGTGTAGAGATACTTACCTACTATTACTGTTTCAGAAAAATGAAATTGTGATCCCTTAATAAACTTAGCAATACAAGACAAATCTCCCTTAGTACATAATAGATTTCTTAACATTACAAAATATTGTTTTATAATTTACCTGTAAATCAGGCTGGTTTTGGAAGGCATCAGCCCAACACTGGATGAGGCTGAGAACTTTCTCCTGCACCACAGTCGGAGGGTCATTTTTGGGTCCAATAAGTTTGACCTGCATCAAAAAAAGAGTAAAATAAAACAAATGACATAACCGTTTACCTTAAATAAACATTGACGTTGATCAGGCAACAAAAGTAGATTTAGAAAACATATTTTGTTTTTCCATAAAGCTATCAAGAATTTAGAAAAATCTTGTGCAACTCTAGTTTAAGTTATTATTTTGTTATCTTTTCCATGGAGGTAGGTAGATACGAGCATACACATGTATGTGCTAATCAAACTAGTTTTGATAATTATGCACATAATGTGACACATTCGGCCGTCGAGGTAAGAAAACAAGTAATTTGTATGAATATGATAATATCCCAGATGTGGATATGGTCACGAAGTTTCACATATTTTTTTATCTACATCAACTTTATATAACTCCATTACTTTATCCATAGGAAAAGGCAGAGGTGTGACCGTGTGAGTACATTTCACCAGTTAAAAATTTACAGATTTATTAACCGCGTTGCAGATCAGCCCAATAACGCCTCATTTCAAATTTCTTACGAAATATAAACACGTTAAAGAATATAGGTAGTTTTAAAATAAATATTGTGTAATACTTAATTAATAACAAAATAACAAGGTTCTTAAATAAACATTAACAAGTTAGGAGGTATGGATTAATGAACAGGTCGTAGATTAAACAAGAAATATGTTGATTACTCTAGAAACTAGAATAAATATCTTCACAGTGAATGTGTTAGGAAAAACCACACAGACTTTACACTACCGATATCGACCTAAAATACCTCTCCTCCTCATATAGGTTTGGAGAAATTGCTACAGACTTGGCGCTCTGAGCGTCGGCCACATTGGGCATTAAAGGGCAACACAGGCTGAAATACGCAGCGTTGGAACCCCTCCCACAACATGGACCGACGACTTGGTGAGAGTCGCGGGAATCCAATGGATATGGATGAGAGATGCACAGGACCGGTCGTTGTGGCGACATTTGGGGGAGGCCTATGTCCAGCAGTGGACGTCTTTGGGCTGAAATGATGATGATGATGAAAGGCTGTAATCTGGGACAAACCCGGATTTCCCGGCAACCTGGAAACCTTAGGCTGTGCAGTGCTCTAACTTTTAGGACACTAATTATATTAGCTTCACAACATTAAGTTGTCGCCGCACAGTGCAAAACCCAACCGATTCGGCGAGATTTTTGCAGCTGCCAATTTGTTAGCTGCAAATCTATAAGTCCAGGATGTGTGGTGTGGAGCTCAATTCTATTGTAGCGCGTAGGCATATTATACATCTTTACTCTTTGGCATTGTATGACGTAGCTCGTAAGTTAGATTTAAGTCCTCTCTACCTCTGTATACAACCAGTCGTTCAGTACACCTTCAACTGAGAACACGCCTTTCATTTGCCCAACCTTCTGATACACACGCACACATAACTACTATCACTCAGTACGGCAAACTATGAACCGATCTTCAACACATTCCTCAGTCATACAATACTGGGAACTTATCTAACATTATTGTTAACAATAGAAAAATCAACACTAACCAACCACATTGGCATCATTATATTCGCTTTACACATACAATACATTTATAACAGTACATAAACTATGATGCACTAATGAATACAGGTTCGTATTACATAACATTGCACACAAACACATCCATACAAGGCAGGTAAGGGACTATGAATCATAATACGCAAATGACTAATGGAAAGGAAACAAGAGTAGAATAAATGCATATTATTAGTCTGTTTAACATTTATGTTACGGCATGTGGGAGAGAGTGATACACAAAAAGGTGTAGATAGGTTACCTAAACAACATTCGATCTTCATAAACGATACACTATCGCACATACGCGTCCGTTGACGGTGCAACGCGACACTGATGTCAATTGTGGCTAGTTAGCCACATTTTAACGCGTTGCTTGCTGAGCGCTTATAACCTATCTACACCTTTTTACTTATAATATCATCGGGAATGATCATGATATGATTATATCCATGATTATACAGAATTATTTTTTAATCATGGGATACAATTTAATTTTATTTTACCCATGAATATAAATAACTTTTACTATGGGACCAGCTAGGAAATATGCTGTTTCCACACATTTTGATTGAGAAGTTGTATACCTACAACAGCTATTTTTTTTTTGTATAATGACGTTAACATGCTGAGAGATTTGGTCTGTAGTTCTCTTAACAGATGTATGAATATGAATGTAAATAAGTAAATCAAAAGCAAAAGGTCGGAAGAACCAAAACAGGTGGCGCTCTGTAGATTCTGCCTATCCCCATGGGAAAAAGGCGTGAGTTTATGTATGTACAGACGACAGCACGTCAAGTTACCCCAATGTGTCAAATTTCATTGACCGTTTTTCGACTTTATGACAAACAAAATAAGGTTCATATTCAATTGGGAAAATTTGACACATTGGGGTAACTTGATGTGCCGTCGTCTGTACCATAGTTATATTTAAAGTATCAGGTTTATATTTAGGGTAATTCTATAACGAACATTGTAGGTAAGATAAAACAGGAAAAGTGGTACACATGTGAACTTTTTATCCGCGATTTAAGTAACAAGTTATGGTATGAGAGTGCCAGTGATTTATTTTTAGTGTCAGACGCCAGCACATCAAGTTACCCCAATGTTTCAAATTTTCCCAATTGAATATGAACCTTATTTCGTTTCCTTTCTGTTTTAAAGATGAGCAATGTCAATAATATTTCACTAAGTTACTTAAATCTTGTCTGGCCTGTTGGTCTAGTAGTTAGTGATCCTGACTGCTATGCCGGAGGTTGTGGGTTCGATTACCACCCAGGACAAATGTTTGTGTGATGAGCATGATAATTTGTTCTGTGTCTGGGTGTAATTTATCTATAATATGTATGTATTTAGAAATATATAAGTATGTTTATCAGCTGTTTAGTACCCATAACACAAGCTCTCAAGCTTAGCTTGGGACTAAATGGCGTTGTGTGAAAAGTTGTGGAATATTATTATTATTATTTAAAACGGCCACAAATCAAATATATTTTTTATTGCAACAATCATAGAACTTTTGTTTATATTCTTAAGTCCAAAAAAGACACCAAGTAGGTATTCAGATTGTAATTATCAGAGTGTGTAAAGACTTCAAATGCCTTCCTATGGTATATAATACATACCCATACATAATAAAACAAAAGTTTTTTGGTAGGTTCCTGTACAAAACTGACTTTTCAACAAATAGCCCTTTTGAATTTAAGTAGAGATTTCATATCTTGATGGTTTCACAATGTCTTATAATCACCTATATAGTATGGAGTTTCTTACCTTCATTCTTCTCCATACAAAACAATAAATATTTTCTTATTTTATTTAACTTGTAAGTCTAACATTCAAATTGCCTTCTTATTTAAAAAAAAGCCTTTCAAGTCAAATGAAAAATTAGATTTTTCATTTGACTTGAATGGCGTTTTTTTTTGAAAAATTACACATTTTATTAATAGCTTTCCCTTTCATACCTATTTGTTTTTATTTAATCCTTTTAGAAAATTCAATTTTCCTAGTGAAGTGGAAGTGTACTATGCCTTTATCTTTTTAGATATTGGTGTAATGTTATGATTATATTATTTGTTTAAAGCTACAGAGATATCTACTTTCTACCTTGTGATAACATTATAGGCTTTCGAGATTTATGTACCTTGGTAACACAATGTCTGATTACTCAGTCACTTTAAAAAAGCCATTTAGTTTAAAAAAAAAATGACATCCAAAAGTATCTGGTAAGATCTACTTACAGAAATAAATATAATTTCATTTCATTTCAGATACACACATTTTCTCAAACAGATTTTGTGTTAACTACATCAAAAAAACAGGGATAACAAAAAATGCAACTTACTTTAAAAATGGCTATCTAGGCAAAGAAATAATCAAAGCACTTACCAATTCAGATATGAACTCCTTGTTGCAAGCCAGAATATGAAAAGACTTTCCACAGTTTTTCACACAGGTCTCAAGAACAGTAAGAGTATACATTACAACAGTGTAATTCTTCCCAGCACTCTGTGTCAACCTCTTTCTAATAGCCTTTATGGCATCTTTGGGCCCGTCCGTGCTGCTGTTCACAATATCACATATTTCCATATTAAGAGCCCAGTTTTCCGACGGTAACGATCCATCTGTAGCTTGTTCTGGAATAATATTTCATTTCACATATCACTTATTAAAAGGGTCAAAGTAATTAACATCTACATGATATTATACGGCGCACAATAATAACATGACCATAGCAATATACACGAGGTACTCTCAACGAAATTGCCCAATATTTAGTTACCGTGACACCATAACAAAGAGAAATTGAGATCTTCTAGTGCGCAACAAAAAGAAATGGAACATTGGGTAAGGTATCTTGATATTGTGAAGAGTGATGATTAACACGAAACATAACCATTGCATTCTCACCTATTTTTTGACCCACCGGCGTAGAAAAGGGATTTCCTACACCAAAGAAAGACATCTTTGGAAATTAATCAAGTATTTATCAAAATGATTAGGGATTTCACCGATTTCACTTGTCACCAAAAATGCAACTCACAGATAATAAATACGCGCAGCTGTCAACTATAACAAACATTCGTTCAGAAATGAAAAGTACTGTTTCTTGTAGCTTCGTTCCAAAGCGGTGGCGATCGAGGGCAAAAATGTCAAAAACTTAACAATAACATACTGTATGGCCAAAGTAGAGGCAATCCCTTATTTAGAATACTATTTCGCCACACCGAAGTTTGGAATTTAATTGTTTTAGTATGTCATTATTTTTTACTACGAATTCTTAATATGCCTGAACAGCAACTCTGTCTTATTTTTTTTAAGTTTATAGTAAAAAATTAAGATTATTCTTTACTAAACCATAATTTTTCCGACTTTACAAACTTTATAGTAAAATGAAATATAATTACATCAAATATGCCTTTTCATACTCAAATCAGATTATAAAAGTTTGTTTCTGAACTAGACTTGGAGAATTGGCTGTTGGCTGTGGGGATTGGCGCCAAAGTTTAATATCTAAAGCTGTTCCCATTCTGTTTCCCAATGATCTAATGTAACCATGGCAACGTCATAAACAAAAATAATTATTTTCTGTTGCTCTCTCGTTAAAAGTAAATAAATAGTAAATAATATTTAAAATATCAATTTAATTGATTACAATAAAATCAATCATTTGCAATGTCACAAACGCAGGTCGTACAGAAGAGAAATCTAAATAGCCTTATTATTCACCCCGCTATAGAACCAGGTGTAATAGATAATGCTATGCTCATACGATGTATTTTGGAATGTGGTAAGTAAGGAAAGCAAATTATTAACTTTATCTATATTGCTCCCTTCAATCGATCCTCATCAAAAGATTGCTGCTGATGCGTTATAGTCCAGTAGACAAATTAAAGTAGCAACCAGTGATACCTACGCGGCTACGCCTTGTCTTTACCCAGAAGTCTCAGATGACAGAACGAGTTTATTATTATCTTGAATTTAGGTCCAACTGAAGAGGCTGGAAGACTTTTCGCCGAAGAAGGTGTACATCTAGACGAGGCGGAAGAAGTTAGGCTGGAGTTCCAAAAGATCCTGCGCATAGACCACCTTTGGATGCTAAAATCTTTAACGAAGCTAACTTTAGCCCACAACCTAATCGAAAAAATTGAAAACTTAGAACTGCTCACAGGGCTCAATGAACTAGACTTGTCGTTTAATAAAATTGAAAAAATTGAAAATTTGACGGAACTTGTTAATTTGGAAATTTTGACATTATTTCATAATAAAATACGGAAATTGGAAAACTTGGAAACACTGGAAAAGCTTCTTGTATTCAGTATTGGAGATAACAAGATAGAAGATTACAAAGAGGTAGGTATAGAAAAAGAAATATTTTTCAGTTAGTATAGCAGTAAAACTATCAGTAAGTAGTTATTTTCCACAAACACCTAGGAAATTACTAATAGTGTTGCCAATACACCCTAATTGGGATAAAAACTTGGCGCACAGGTTGTGAATTTTTTTTATGGATACGAGGTGTGTTGGTGCCTCTTTCTTCTCAGGGATCAGTCACTTTAGAAATGCCATTTAGTTTCATTTAATTTATTATCCCTAAGTGGGTTGGGGGTAGTACCACAATGGGTAAATCGACTAAAGTCTGCATAAGGAGCAAGGCGCCTAATCTATACTTCATAACACTGACGCACATTGCACCTTCCAACTAAAACCTTTTTCTCACAAATTTGTCTATTAGTTCCACCTTGAAATAGGTAAAGAATTAACGTAATTTTAATATGGTAGTAAGTATCAGGTACTTAAACCACTTCTCAGATGGCGTACCTCCGTCGATTTCGGATGTTACGCTCAGTAAGCTTCAAGGGCAACCCATGCTGCGACGATCCCATGACCTACCAATTCCTCAGGGCAGCTCTTACTAGAGTCACCTACCTCGACTACAAGATTGTTACTGAAAACCAGAGGGAGGATGGAAAAGCACTTTTCAGGTAGATATGGCACTCACTACTGATTCAGTTAGGTATAGGTACCTTTTCTGTTTTTGAAATGAAATTTCTATATAGACGGGGCGTATTAGATATACAGCATGGAGGCGGAAACGATATATCGCATGGTGATAGCCGGCAGCGGCGGAGGGAGAGAATTCCACTTGTCCGTTGAAGTTTCACTTCTATTCTACCATGTGTACATTTCGATTTTGTTTTATCCTGGGAAAGTCCTCATAGACTTTCGGTCTCTTACCGGCTAAAACCACCACGGTTTTCTCCGACCGATCTATGGGGCCGGGGTATGCAGGTGCTCGCTGGCGTATTCACTGCACCCCTGCCAAGTTATGACCTACCAATTATAATGTAGACGCGTCGCGTCAACCTCACCGATCTAAGCGTTATTCAGATCCAGCTATCCACTTAAATAATAATAATAATAACAGCCTCTAACTATCCCACTGCAGGGCAAAGGCTCTTCTCATACAGAGAAGGCCCAAGCATTGATCACCACGCTAGCTCAAGGCGGATTGGCGATTTTACATTTATTAAATATTTACTACTATAAGTCCAGGTTTCCTCACGATGTTTTTCTTCACCGATATCAATGATGTCTAAGATGAACTTAGAAAATACAGGACATATTGTATGAATTGAAAAAGTCACAACCTCGTGCTTTAGAGGAGAGGCGCCTTAACCTCTGAGCTATCACGACTTGACTAGCTATCCACTTGCAATTGCATATTTTTACACCAATCTAAGTGTTAATTCCCAATTTTAGAGGTCTTATACGGAAAATGGATGAAGCTGACGAGAAAACGGAACTTGAGAGATTAGCTAAAGAGGAATATGATGCAAAGGTAACATTTTACGCGATGTCCTTCGTGGAATACCTCAGCGGACCTGAACTTTTGGACTCCATGTTTGAGAAGGATCCTGATGGTTTGATCCTGCTTAGCTTTGGAGGGGAACTTGTAGGCTTTTTTGAGCAGTAAGTTCAACGAAATTATACTATCGCCTTTTCTGATGCTGGCCAAAGTAATTGTTACAAAATAATGGTTTACAGGTACAAAGAAAACTACGTCGAAACGATGGCTCATCTAGTAGAGTTCGCCCAAGAAGCGTACAACGATAGACAGCATGAAATTAAACTTTTCAAAGACCTTGTGGACAACGCTTTGGCGGATAGTGTCGCGGAAAGTAAAAAGTATGTTAAATGCCCACACATTTAAGTATTGATGACTATTCCATCAACCAAGCACTAAACCAGACTCCTGTTCCTGCTAATTAATTCCGTCAGAAACAAGTATACATTATTATCTTCCATTTATTTTATTTTAATGAAGGTTTACAGACTTAACAATCCAATGAAATAAAGAATACAACATTAAAAAATAGCTAGAATAACAATACTCCACATAAGTTTAGGAAAAAAATCGATAAAAAGAAAGTACAGGATACCTATATATAATTTTTTAATCCGCTCCTTGAAATAAATATACAGAAATGTGAACATAAAACTGGTGCATTATTCTTAAGAAACTTTTTAAACTAGTTTCTTGAAAAGTTTAAAATACCTAAGGCTCTCCGTAGACGGACTAACTATAGACCCTTTGAACGCCAACGACGCTTACAAGCGACAAACGTAATCGGCCGCTAGGACGCCAACGACGAGTTTAAGCGACAAATAGATGTGCTACTTTTTAATCTAATATTATAGAAAATAGGTAAAAGAATTATGTTTTTTAAATTTTGTAGTCTTCTCCGTAAGTCACTTAAATAAAATTGTACTAAAGTAAAGCTTGATCTTTTAGTATTCATTCAAAATTTAAACTTGTTTTAGGCGAAGAAAAGACCTCAAAATATACGTTCACCAGACGCCATTGTCGCTTTGAAGCGACACTAGTGATGGGGCAATTTAACTTTCTTCAATTTCCAAGAAGATTGTGCTAATTGAACTAAAACATTGATTAAAACTACAAAAAATGCGTTTTTCATGGAATTAGTGTTACTTCAAGGCAATTCAGTGTGAAGAATGTTTCGTCAATTACAGAAGAACATCCGAATTCGAAATAGAAGTGAATGTCGCTGCACTCCAACCTCCGAGATTTATCTGTGAAAGGCCTTCGGATATTAGAAACGAATATTTTGCTAGTTTGGTTGCATTTGAATTAGAAAAAATAAGGCCTGAAGAAAGATCATATGTCTATTTGCAGATCATAAATACGATCAGGAGTTGCCGTGGCGAAAATGAATTTCCGTAACTTTCCGTATAACCTATTATAACAGATCCGTAATACAACAGTTTGCTATAAACGTGTTTATTTTATTTTATATACATATTATTATTATGAGTTTACCACATCCCTGAAATATCCGTATTTTCTTTGAAGCCATACGCCATTGACGCTTTCAAGCGACAAGTATTGACGTCAATCTCATTTTAGGGATGCGCTTTGTTCAATAAAAACTTTTTTCTGTGAAGTTTTAATTGTGTAAATAGTTTGTTAGTTTGATTATATCATGTATGTAAGTTAATTAATGCTACTATTGTAACATTTATTTGATAAATTTAACACTTTTAAATGGAAAATCGATTGTAGTAGCAGTGATAAAGGTTTATCGATAGTTGTGAATACCCCATCACTAGCATTTGTAGGTATTTTAATAGACAATAATTGGCTTGGCGTAGAGAGTATATCTGCATTCCCATATCTGCATGTATAACATATAGCTGCGAAAAAGGTTTCGGACAACTTTTAAAAGTTCCGTCACTGTAAAAACACACGGCCTATTTTATGGTTTATTCCGAGACGTGAAATGTAAACAAAGGACATCGGCATCTTCAATTGAGCTACTAGAGTTTAAGTAGCAAAACAAAAGGATTAGTAATCCTTTCTCACGATAGTTTTGGCTTTTCGGCGCTCGTGTCATCGGCGGGTCGCCGCTGCGCAAGGCGCTCGCGCCGTTTCCTATTTTATGGTTTTAAAGACGTGAAATATTAACAAAGGACATCGGCATGAAGATAAAGCACAATAGATTATTAGTACATATTTTGTTACGTTATCCCAAAAAATAAAATGCCGACCAGCCTGAGTAATTAGTATGCCAATTGATTTCATACAAAATTATATTTTACGGCCATTTCAGGAAAAATATTATAGTGAACCGTACCTATTGCCTAAATTTCAATGCATATATATCTAGATACATAAAGGTACCTAACTAAACAATTCATTTACTTTAAACATTCGTCGTGACGTCGGTAATTATTTTAAAATCATTCCAAAAAAATATAAAGATATAGCATTTATTTTAACTATTATTAGGGGTGGCCACTGGGATTTTTACTGACCAACATTCCCGTTTGCCACCCGGAGGTGGCGACTGGGATATTTTTTTAGAATAATTCCCAGTCGCCACCGGAGGGGGCAATACTGGCGGTGGCGAACGGGAATAACCGCTTCCTATGAGCTGCGCTTGGCGTTCAAAGGGTTAAAGAAACTTCCAACTTTTTAAAAGGTGCTATGAAGTAGGCCTTTTTAATGTACAACTGACAGTTAAAAGTTTATAGTTTTTCAACTAAGTTGATAATTTCTTTCAAGTTAACAGTTTGTTTATGTTAATAGTTTCTTTAACTAAGTGTCTCTATCTGCGGAGCGACTGAGATGTTGATTTCTAATCACAAACCTAAACACTAATAAAATTAAAAAAATAGAGTGCTGAAAGAGTTCGATACCAAAAAGAGGCCTTTTATGGATCAAGTGAATGAGATAAGCAGTCAGTTCAGCGCGAAGCAGATATCTCTTGAAGATATGGAACAGATGCTCGTGGACTTGGGCGAAACATACCATGAAATGCTGTACGAACTGTGGAAGAGCCTTATGACTCTTGAGATGCAACTTTTTGAACAATGTGAGGTATTCAAATATTTAAAATCCTTGTATAACAACTTCACGTTTACTACTACTATACCTACAGAGTGATTTTCAAACCATGGGACCAAATATTCACAGTGATCAACTTTCGGAAATCTCGAAAATCAGCTGTTTCAAACATTTAGGTCGAGTGTAATTATATCAAATTTTGTATGCTAAAGGTGATTTTTCTCAATCGGTGTAAATTTGTACCATGTTTCAAAAATCAGTTTGTTTGTCTTTTAATATCCTGTTTGTTCTAAACTCTTGAAGAGGTTTAAGTACCTAAACAAATCAAGAAGTAGGTAGGTACAGACGCTAGCATGTCAAGCTATCTCAAACTGTATTATTTTTCAATTTAATATGAACCATATGCTTTTGTGATAAAGTTGGAAAACTCTTAAAGGAATTTCATTTATTCAGGTAGCTTGATGTGCTGGCCTCTAGATTTAGTATTTCACTGTATGCCGAAGTGTTGTGTCAGAATAAAAGTTTTCTACTTAATGCGTACCTTCAAACGGCAGAAAAGAGTTTTGGCCTGTTCATTTGTTCCGGCTATTTTCCGAAACTGCTGCTGGAACGATTTTGACGGGACTTAACCGTTCTATCAATAATGTTACTTCTGTCATCATCTGTCACCTAGCAGGCAGCGTCCCACACTAGGTGCACTTGCCGATACGCGGTTTTCACTTCAGGGTTTAGTAACCCCTTTCAAAAATGTTGTTTCGTATGGAGAAGAATTGACAAGAAATTTCATACTTTCTCTTTAAAAACAGTGTTTACAATATTAATAATACAATTTTCATATTAATCTAAGTTAAGCCAGTGTTATTGTTGCAAACTGTGGATAAATCCGCAGGACTCTCGCGTGCAGTTCTCAGTGAACATGACAGAGAAGATAACTAAGTTGCTGGAAGTGTCCCGAAACGCGTTCGGTGCGTGGCGCGAGTACGAAGGCGTATGGTCGATGCGGCAGTTTGAGGTGCTTTCCAAGCATCTCGGCAACAAGGTCATGCTAGGAGACGCTTCGCCTGCACTCTATAACGTGAGTAAAATAATTTATAGGCAAAAGAGGGCCCGATTTCTTCGATGTCGCGGAATTTCCTGAGTTGATCTGCAATATTTTTTTTAGAAAAATATTTTTTGTTACAATAATATAAGATTAAATGTTTAAAAAATGGAATAATTAAAATTAAAATGTGGCGTGGCGACACATTGGTCCCCACCCATGACAAGTTTGTGCGATGAACTCGATAATTTGTCCTGTCTGGGTGTTATTTATCTTTCTATAATATACGTTTTTTAAAAATATGTAATATATGTATGTTTATCAGTTATCTAGTACTTATAAGCACAAGCTCTACTTAGTTTGAGACTTGATGGCGTTGGTGTGAAAGTTGTGGGATATTTATTTATTGGAACGAAGTTCCTTATCGCGCGATGCGAAAGGAAAAAATTAAGACCAAAAGTTGTAACGACACCTTTTGTTGTAAGCCGTGCGGCGTGTATCTCTGTCTGTCTCTCTCTCTCCTCTCTCTCCCTCTTTCATAGAAAGCAAACCATCAGTTCTTTTCGTTTCGTCTTTCTATTTCACATTGAACAGTGTGGTGTCGCGACGATTATTTTTGTTGAGTGTACCTATACAGGTTTTTTGTACATAATAAATAATAAAACAATCTACACACATCAAAAGTGTCTAGGGATCAACATATATTTTTGCAATAACTTTGCTCCTGATTGATATTAATTAAAATTTTCTTTAAGGATTCATCAAATAAAGTGTTTTCGTTTGTCACAGTAACGATAAACCAAGTCACCTTTGCATTAATAAAGAAATTTGCCATTTTCCTAATAAAGGGATTTTTGACATTTGAACCACTAACATTAAAGTTCTAAAAAAGACTGAAATAACAGTTTTCTTTAAAATTTTATTGGGTAACTTAAACAATTAATAATCCGTGTTTCTACCGCGAACACTAACAACACAAGAACATCGGTTTGGCATACTCAAAATGAGTTCATCCAAATCACGCTGTGGAATGGCCGCCCATGTTCGTTGCAACAACAAAAAAAGGTCTTTTTGCGACTGGATACCCTCCATATTCGGCAGAGCTCTTCTCTGTAGCATACCCCATGCATGCTCAATCGGGTTCAAGTCTGGCGACTGAGCAGGCCAGGGCAGGACATTGATGTTAGCTGCGGCGAGAGTCTGTCTTACAACTCTTGCGGTGTGCGGTCGTGCATTATCATGCATTAACTGAAATAAGGGACCGATTTGCACTTGTAGAGGAACTATGACGTCTGATACAATCGTCTCAGCATAAATTTGAGCGTTGAGGTTGCCTCTGATCCAAATCAACTCAGTTCTTCCGCCGATCCAAATACCCGCCCATACCATGATGGTTCCACCACTATAAGGATGGACTTCCTGGCAGGATTTTAATCGCTGTTGGCGTCCAGGGGTTCTCCAGTGTCGTATACGTCTTGTATCCGGTCTCATACCAAAACGAGACTCATCAGAAAAGCACACGAAACGCCATTGTTCTTCTGCCCAATTTCTGTGTTCAAGAGCCCATTGATATCGAATCCTACGATTGTGCATTGCTATAGGTGGTACCCGTAGCGGTCTTCGGGAATGAAGGCTCACTTCATGCAAGCGGTTTCTGACTGTTTGGTCGCTAATTAAGTTCCCTGAAGAGTGATGAAGCCTCACGGCTAACATCAAGGCGGTTATTGTTGGAGCTCTTCGAGTTAAGATTTGAATGTATCGGTCTTGTCTCAGTCGCCAGACTTGAACCCGATTGAGCGTGCATGGGATATGCTACAGAGAAGAGCTCTGCCGAATATGGAGGGTATCCAGTCGCAAGAAGACCTTTTTTTGTTGTTGCAACGAACATGGGCGGCCATTCCACAGCGTGATTTGGATGAACTCATTTTGAGTATGCCAAACTGATGTTCTTGTGTTGTTAGTGTTCGCGGTAGAAACACGGATTATTAATTGTTTAAGTTACCCAATAAAATTTTAAAGAAAACTGTTATTTCAGTCTTTTTTTCGAACTTTAATGTTAGTGGTTCAAATGTCAAAAATCCCTTTATTAGGAAAATGGCAAATTTCTTTATTAATGCAAAGGTGACTTGGTTTATCGTTACTGTGACAAACGAAAACACTTTATTTGATGAATCCTTAAAGAAAATTTTAATTAATATCAATCAGGAGAAAAGTTATTGCAAAAATATATGTTGATCCCTAGACACTTTTGATGTGTGTATATAACTTCGTTCCATCCTGTCCTTTAACACCTCTCAAGTTTTTTTTTAAACTACTAGGCTAGATAAGTACCTACCTACCTCTGATTTCTCCAGCCATTCCGCCCATTATTTTCTTTTTGATTTTGTAGGTGATGATGGACCGCGACATGTTAATGAACTTGGTAGCCGCATCATCAGACAACCACATGCGGTTCATAGACGCGCGCGAGGACCTCCTCACGACCCGCGCTAACGACTGGCGTGACGATCTAGTGAAAGGGACGAACGAGTAAGTCTTTTTCTATCTTCGTCCCTTTTTTGATGACTTATAGATCGTTGCACATTAAATACACACATCAAAAGTGTCTAGGGATCAAGCATTTTTATGCGGATTTCTTGAGATTGACATGTGGCTTTGTAATAAATTTATGATTTTATAAATTTATATGGATCCTTTTTCGTGCATTTCATAATTTGAATCAGGAACTGTGAATCAAATTCGAGTAAAAGATGAAAATCAGCTGTCAATATTTTCCCTATAAAAACATACAACGCATTGAAGACATTATTAGTGCTACTGTTTCCCTACTACTAATTGAAACCAACGTTATTATGGAGCGGCGACGTCATTTAAGCAGGGAAGAAATGCTCAGAGCCGTGGGAATGATAGAAGCTGGTTCCCGGCAACGTACTGTGGCTTTAGCTCTGAATACAAGTCAGAGTGTTATCAGTCGACTTTGGACACGTTACCGAAGCACTGGTACCGTGGCTGAGCGCCATGGAGGACGGTATCGCTGCACCACACGGAGACAAGACCGATACATTCAAATCTTAACTCGAAGAGCTCCAACAATAACCGCCATGATGTTAGCCGTGAGGCGTCATCACTCTTCAGGGAACTTAATTAGCGACCAAACAGTCAGAAACCGCTTGCATGAAGTGAACCTTCATTCCCGAAGACCGCTACGGGTACCACCTATAGCAATGCACAATCGTAGGATTCGATATCAATGGGCTCTTGAACACAGAAATTGGGCAGAAGAACAATGGCGTTTCGTGTGCTTTTCTGATGAGTCTCGTTTTGGTATGAGACCGGATACAAGACGTATACGACACAGGAGAACCCCTGGATGCCAACAGCGATTAAAATCCTGCCAGGAAGTCCATCCTTATAGTGGTGGAACCATCATGGTATGGGCGGGTATTTGGATCGGCGGAAGAACTGAGTTGATTTGGATCAGAGGCAACCTCAACGCTCAAATTTATGCTGAGACGATTGTATCAGACGTCATCGTTCCTCTACAAGTGCAAATCGGTCCCTTATTTCAGTTAATGCATGATAATGCACGACCGCACACCGCAAGAGTTGTAAGACAGACTCTCGCCGCAGCTAACATCAATGTCCTGCCCTGGCCTGCTCAGTCGCCAGACTTGAACCCGATTGAGCATGCATGGGATATGCTACAGAGAAGAGCTCTGCCGAATATGGAGGGTATCCAGTCGCAAGAAGACCTTTTTTTGTTGTTGCAACGAACATGGGCGGCCATTCCACAGCGTGATTTGGATGAACTCGTTTTGAGTATGCCAAACCGATGTTCTTGTGTTGTTAGTGTTCGCGGTAGAAAAACGGATTATTAATTGTTTAAGTTACCCAATAACATTTTAAAGAAAACTGTTATTTCAGTCTTTTTTTCGAACTTTAATGTTAGTGGTTCAAATGTCAAAAATCCCTTTATTAGGAAAATGGCAAATTTCTTTATTAATGCAAAGGTGACTTGGTTTATCGTTACTGTGACAAACGAAAACACTTTATTTGATGAATCCTTAAAGAAAATTTTAATTAATATCAATCAGGAGAAAAGTTATTGCAAAAATATATGTTGATCCCTAGACACTTTTGATGTGTGTAAGTTACCTATTTGTAGAAAAATGTCATAGGGTTAAATAAGAATGATAATTTATTTTAGGTTCTTTACGGTGTTAAGCAAAACCATCAGAAATAAAATGTAAAAAAAATACAACCGAATTGAGAAACTCCCCTTTTTTTTACGTCGGTTAAAAATAAGAAAAAAAAAAAACGAAAATTTAAATGTTAGTCCAGAACCATTGTACCTGCATGTTTGGAATTACTCTACCTACTACAAATGACAGCCAGCACCAACAGCTTAACGATATACATATAACTATTATGTAGTGAATGGTCACCCATCCACAAACCTACCGCGGCAAGCGTTTGTTTGCAAACAAAGTTACCTACAATTGAATAAGAAGTCATAAATGTAGTCTGCTTCCTTAATTTCATCTCGCTAAAAACCTGTGGAACCACTAAAGCGTTGATAAGCTTTAATTATGCAAGTAAACAACAAAAAGTATACTGTTATCAAAAAATATTAAGTAGGTAACCTGAGGTAGGTATAACTATAAAAAAAACCGGTTAACCCACAACCCCCCCCCCCCCCCCCCCCCCCCCGGGTACCGACATATCAACAAAAGAAACGTGAAGTGTTAATTTATACGAGACTAGCACTTCGCCCGCGGCTTTGTTGATTTCGAACTTAAACATCCCGTACACCCTCTAGTTTTTGGAAATAAATTTATACCCTATGACACTCTCAAATAATCTGGTTTTCTATTGGAAAAAGATTTTTCAAAATCGGTTCAGTTGATTCATAGATTACCTCCTACAACCTCACAAACTTTACCTACTCTTTTTTAAATAATAGTTTAATAAGAATAAGAGTATGTACAGACGCCAGCACATCAAGTTACCCCAATGTGTCAAATTTCTTTGATCGTTTTTCAACTTGATGTCATGCGGAATAAGGTTCATATTCAATTGGGAAAATTTGACACATTGGGGTAACTTGACGTGCTGGCGTCTGTACCTCGGCTGAGCTGACGATGATACTTTTGATTCGATTCCTGGGTTCGATTCTCAGTTTTACACTATTAGGCCCGGCGCCCACAAGCGGCATCGGCATGGCATGGCACGACAAGGGATTTTATAAAATAGATGATTTCGAATCATAATTTAACACTCACATTTCATTGATCCGCAAAAGCTAAGTATATATTTCGGGATGCCAGACCGTGCCGAAGGATACCCCTTCGGCACGGTCTGGCATCCCCAAATATTGACGCTTATTTGCGCTTACTAAAGTCCCTTGATTGGCCGATGTCGTGCCGTGCCGCCAGTATGCGACTGCTGAATTCAATTAACTAAACAGATAGGTACAAGATACCCTACTAAAACACAATTCTCTTCTGCAGCAACGAAATCAAACGCAACAGAGACAGAATCTTGGAGATCAACTATTTCATAGACAACCAGCGGGAGCAATGGGCAGATATGCATATGGAACTTACTGAAATCGTAGACCCTGATGCGGCGGCATTGTTGGGAGATGACTTTCAATGATGATTTTACTTAAATATAATTTTATATTTATATTATACCTACCTGTACTGGAATAGTAGTTTTATTTTTCATGAATTAAGAGTCAGAGCTGTCTCTGTTAGAGCCTCGGCATGGCAAGATGGTCACAGACAATCTTGCCATGCCGAGGCTCTAAGACATACCTACTTACAATAATTTAGGGCCCCTTTACAAAAGCGTTTAAGATTTTCATTTCAGAGGTTTTTCAAACGGTTGAGAGGTTAATAAAGAAAGAAAAATATATAGGTACAGACGCCAGCACATTAAGTTACCCCAATGTGTCAAATTTTCCCAATTGAATATGGACATTATTCTGTTTGACATAAAGTTGAAAAACGATTAAAGAAATTTGACACATTGGGGTAACTTGATGTGCTGGCGTCTGTACATTTATACTCTGTATTAGATCACACTTTACTCAATTTCTGAAACTCAGATAATTTGTAACATTCCATCACCAATTTTGCTCAAATTTTAAATAAGTAACCATTTTAATTTATGAAAACAATGTTTATTTTTGTTTGTTCGTTGTTCGTATTTTATACGCCGCTATACCGTGCCTACTCAATATTTTTATTGCCTTCCTGTAGTCTAAGTCGTAAATAATCAAGGTCATTATGGGCATTTGGGTATCTATAAATTATGGATACCCAAATGCCCATCTAGGCTATCAAACAACATGCTACGATTCCAACAAGTCGGTGAAACTGCGAAGCCCAACTAGATTTTTATTAAAATTTGTAATATAAATATTAAGTTGCAATGGAATTTGAAGTTGACCTTAAATCAACATAAAGTTTGTTGCTCCACAAAACTTACATAGTTTTTTTTACCATTTTTTTTTAAATGAGTCGTTTAATCTCAATTTTGACAGCTTCTACTGTGTTAATAATCCTAGGACATCGTGCCAAATAAAAACTTCTGTTGTTACATTGTTTACCTACATAAATCATTTTTTTTAACAACTCGTTTGTATTTAGTATAAAATTTATAATAAGCATTTTTCTTAAATATAATGTAGGTCTTGTTTCCACGACAATACAAGATGACGGACTTTACAGAAGGCCCGTTATTAAAAACGTTCAAAATCTAACCGCAATAAAGCGCAGGCCACACCTGACACCGCCAGCTAGCGGGCGGGCGGGCTAGGCGGGCGAACATCGTTTCACCTCTTTACATACTTAGTCGGTAGCTCGCGGTGTGAACCGAAGTATGTAAAGAGGTGAAACGATGTTCGCCCGCCTAGCCCGCCCGCCCGCTAGCTGGCGGTGTGGCCTGCGCTTAACATCACAGCCACAGACAATCACTACCAAAAACTTGTCCATAAATCAAAAATGCGTACCTATATAATTGGGACATTAAAAAACTGAGAATAGAATACGAACATTCTTAAAAATATAGAAATTGCCCGTCTCCGACCCAAATGTTAAAAAATCCAGAAGGTAAGTACTTTTTGTTCCCTTCATTCAGTAATCCAAATTAAAAATAAAACAGGTTCCTTATTTAAGTAGCGTACCTACTTATTTGAAGCTTTAGCAGCCTTTCTCTGTTTGATACTTTGAATGTACCGATCAATTATCTCTTGGAAAGCTGGACTTGTCATTAGATTCAAATAGTCTGTTAAAATTTTTTGTCTATCGTTTTCAAATTTAGTTAGGAATTCTTGTCTTATTGCTCGTTTGGTGGTAGCTCGGACGGTTGGAGATATGTGGTCGTACGTTCTTATGAATGCCTTGCATTTCTCTATAGCATCCGTTCTGTCTGCAGCCACGTCATCAATGAGACCCACCTGAAATGCCCGAAAAACAATATTATTAGTAGTTTATCAATTTGCCCTCCAAAATTTGACCCGTCTACCTTCAAAGCAAGAGTGAATTTAACAATCTTCTGGGCACGTTCGCCATAGCCGTCATACATCGCTTTCTATCAGGCGTGATCGAGTTCAAGAGCAGGCCTATTTAGTAATAAATAAAAAAAAGTGGAAGCGAATTCGATCCGATTTACAAAAAAAACTTTTTTGCAAAAAAATTAAACCGACTTAAAAAAAAACACTAAACGGTGTAAAATAACTCTAAATTAGGAAGTCTGTGGCTTTGGTGGTTTTGTCTTATTCATGATGGGCCACCGACTTCCGAATTTAGAGTTATTTTACACCGTTTAGTGTTTTTTTTTAAGTCGGTTTAATTTTTTTGCAAAAAAGTTTTTTATTTTTCCGTTTTTAGTGGTTCCCATACAAATATTTGCTATATATATTGTTAATTGTAACAGTACATGTCCTGATAATAGGGTTATCCACTTTTCCCTAATAAATGAAAATTAACATACCTAACTGTCGAAATCTAGGTATATTGTACACATCTGCGTACCCCTCAAAGCATACCAGGCGTGATGATACGTCATGATGTTGTATAAACAATAAACATCCAAGCGATTCCAGCAATCACGACAGATTTGCCGTCTATTTTTGAAGAGTTCCGTTGCATATCTCCGAAGATCAGCACCAGATCTTCACCAAATTAAAATGGGACCACCTCGGGAGTATACTCTTTCGAATAAAAAAAGAATTTCGGGAATCGGTTCACAAATGGGGGAGAAATCAGGTAACATACATAAAAAAAAAAAAAAAAAAAATACATACACACGAACATAGAACCTCCTCCTTTTTTGAAAGTCGGTTAAAAAATAAGAAGAGTAATGGAAAGGGTAGAAGACATTTAGAGAAAATGAAGGCAGCTTAACTTAACTTCTGAGCCATTGCAATGGACTATATTGCGTATCTCCGTTGACAGTTCCTAATGATAATCACTGGGCTGTCCCTGGCTGGGCAACTGTCCAAAGATTAGTTTTGCCAAACAGGTAGTTTCGTATTGTTCGTTTTGACTATAATCAGTGTGTATCTAGGTTGACGTCATGCATGTGCACACGCAGAGAAGTGACGAAGCGCACAGAACTTCTACCCCTGATCCGAGTCTGATTGAAAGTGCAAAACCATTTTTTTTTGTAAATTCTTAGATTTCATCTTAACCTACGGTGCCCAGACTTGGTCTTTGACTAACATCCTAAAGTCCAAACTCAGGTTTGCCAACGTGCTATGGAGCGCAGTATTCTGGGTGTCAAACTCACAGATCGTGTTCGAAACACCACACTGCGCTCCAAAACACAAATAGTCGACTGTGCACGAATGGCTGCTGAACTTAAATGGGACTGGGCAGGACATGTCTGCCGCATGCCGAACGAGCTATGGGCGTAAAACCCATAATTGGTGCCCTACAGTGACACGGGGCCGCGGCAGACAACGAAGGAGATGGCGGGACGACCTGGATGTCTTCCTTGAGAATCGGAGAGAGGTGTGGCGCAGAATCGCGACCGCTGGAAGTAATGGAGGGAGGCCTTTGCCCAGCAGTGGGACAAATTGGGCTAAATAATAATAATGAAAAAAATCTCAGATTTCATCATAGTTCTGTGTGCAACTGGACGCCAGTTAGTTAGCCAATAGCCCTGCTAAACTTATAGCTTGAGTTTTTATAGTTAATTGAAAAATTATATAAATTGGTATAACTAAAGGTACCTAATATGCAATTGTGCATACATACTTGGCCGAGTTTTTTATAATAAGAGACATTCAAACCTGCAAAGCTCGTTCAGCAGAATACATTACAGAACTGGTGAGGGCGTATTCTGCATGTTTAGGGCCCATGACTCTGTTCATAAGGTCAACAATCCACATCGCTGGTGGGATCCCGACGGCTGTGTCGTTCAGTCCGATGGTCGCCTGGCCAGTGGTCATAGTGCGGTAGTCGCACGCGAGGGCCAAGACGCAGGCGCCGGCAGCCGAGTAACCCTGAAGCAAATAAATATTTGTCTACTGCATTCAAGATTCAGTACCCTATCCATAACTTTCACACAACGACATCTAGTCCCAAGCTAAGCAGAGCTTGTGTTATGGGTACTAAGCTAACTTATATATTTCTAAATACATAAATTTTATTTACATTACATTATAGAAAAAATACACCCACAGAACAAATGATCGTGCTCTTCATACAAACATTTGTCTGGGTGGGAATCGAACCCACGACCTCCGGAATAGCAATCAGGGGCTACTAACTACTTAGACCAACAAGTCAGTCAAATGATGGTATTGCCGCGTGGTTTAAACGTCAGAAGATTAACCCACCTACTTACGATTAAAATTGTTATTAAATTATTAAGTATTGAATAGTAATACTTACATTTATAGCAATTGTGGTGATTATATCTGTTCCAAATATTTTTTTCACAACGTCTAAAAGACCCTCCTTCAATTGCGTTAACCTTTTAATATCGGGTTTGTGGAATTCATTTAAATCCATACCAGCTGAGAATATTTTAGGAGATACCTGAAAATGTTTACCTCTTATATTAGTTTTTAAGTGTTACGTACGTACAGTCAGCGTCAATAATATTGTAACGAATACACTGTTCAAAATGATCTAAACAACTAAGAAAATGACAGCCCAAATGACACAAGGAATGTTTTAAAATGAAGGCAGAACACGACAATTACTGTCATTCTGACCTTTATCCAATGTAATTTAATTTTCTTATTAGTCCAAATGACCCTGACTGTACCTAGCTAGGTATTCAAAATAAATGAATGCAAATCTATGTGTAGCAAACAAACTAAGACTTACCGAGGTCAAAATCATGCCCTTACATTTATTTTTCTCCACCTCACAAATCGATGCATGTAGCTCCTGGACTAATTCCAGGTTCAAGCTGTTCACAGGTGCCCTCTGCAGCTGCAGTACTGCTATACCTTCATTATCCACTGATACACCAACTAAAGGCTTTGCTTGCGAAGAAGACACTAGCCCTAAACCCGCTGCAAGTCGTTTTGGAATATTTCTCAAACGAAACATTTTCGATACACTTGTATCTCTCGCTAAGTTCCGATACCTACTGTTTAAAATACACAGATATGAGTTATAATATGATAAAAGATAAAAATTTATATTTTGCCAAAATATTAGATTACTTAGCAGATAGTTGACTACTATGCTTTTAGTCTCGGTTCAAATGTGTTTTAAATAAGTATAACGTAGGACATTCTATTAAATAATGTACTAATTAGTACTTACCTTATTTACAAGAGTTATTAAAATTAATTGTGTATTTGATATCCGTTTGCGGAAAATACGTTAAGAGTACATCATAATTATATCTTAATTAATGTTCTGCGGGAAACACTATTGTTACGTTAGGTATATTGTATGAAGGCAAGACAAAATAAGGAAAGATACAGTAAGTGGGGATGGGTTTATGCGGTACGTACCTGCTAGTTGGATTGTCAACGCTCGGCTTACCGGCAAGAGTTGAATATCCAACTGTGCAATAGTATCTCGACGTTTTCGTGTGACTGACACTTACTTGGCCACCACCGAAGACACTCAATACTTACTATGGACATCACGAACAAAATTTTCGTCCGAAACTGTGTGTCCCAGTGGACACAAGTCTATGAGTTTTTTTTTAATACACTCCGCTGCCGCTCCAATATTGATATTATTCTAGATGGATACGGAAATGACGATATCCGCAAGAGAACCAAGTACACCGACATGGCCCGAAGAATTGCTAAACTTAAGTGGCAGTAGGCAGGACACATCCCTCGTAGAACAGCCTAGATGGTCGTTGGGGCCGAAAAGTTCTGGAGTGGCGACCACGTACTGGAAGACGTAGCGTTGGAAGGCCTCCCACAAGGTGGACCGACGACTTGGTGAGAGTCGCGCGAATTCAAAGTATGAGAGACGCACAGGACCGGTCGTTGAGGCGACATTTGGGGGAGGCCTATGTCCAGCAGTGGACGTCATTCGGCTGAAATGATGATGATGATGATTCTAGATGGCGTTACTGAGACATGGGATCAAAGTATTTCTGTCATTTCCTCGCATGTTCGCTCTAAAGTATTTGAAATGTCCTTGGCCACCACCAAGGATTTTAATTTTGATAATACAATGAGAAATTTATCGCCAATCATCAGAAATATTTGTCGGTCACTGGTTCAAAAGATAAGTATAAGGTTTTATAAGTGGCCGATCTAGAGACTTTTTCTAGCTTGCGCACACTTATATCTCAAAAATTAGAGCACTTAGCAAAGATTGCTGTTTTGTTTCAAATTTTGTAAAATACCTGAAGTCGTCAACTAGGCTTTAGTGTCTTAAATTAAATCACGCACAGTATAATAACAAAATGTATTTATATAAACATACGTAGGTACACTTTAACACAGGTAAATACATTGCAAAAACAAATGTCACCTAGTATTGGATTCACAATTCACATGCTTTCTAGAAGAAAAATCAACATTACAAAATAGAACGCAATAATTCATCAAAATAATATTATAGATCTTAAAATTAGATTCACTTAGCAGCCTTTTGTTTTAAAGCTTGTATATACATTTCTAATGACTTCTGTACTTTGGGGTGGCCCACAAACATGAGGAACTCTTGTGTGTCCTGCTTACGGTTATCCATCATCCATGTCAAAGGGCCTTCCCTTATCTTCTGTTTAGTGAGAGAACGCGCTAGAGCTGGGATCCTGTCAAACTTCTTGATGAATTGCTTGCATTTAGCAACAGCGTCTTCTTTGTTCGACGCGGCTTCGTCAATGAGACCAACCTGTAATTTAAGAGAATCGTTTTTATTATTATAGTTATTATTAGTGTTGAATGATCGTACACACAGCTACACATCAAGCAATACATTTCCAGTTTACACTGACCTCGCTTTATATGTAAATCCTATACCATGCGAGATCGGTTTATATTAGAAATGTTTAGCTTGATGTGTAGCCGTATGTACCAGATGGAGCTCTGTACCCTTTCCGCATTGGAAAAGGGCATAAAAAATCGAAATTCAAAAATTCAATTTAGCACTTTTTAAACGTCAAATTTTTATTACAACCTACAGTTCCCCAAAACGCCCACCTTTCACCACTTCATAAGTGTTTTTGCTGGAAAGAAGTGGCAGATCAAATTTCATAGTGACACAACTGTCTAATTTACAGTGGTGGCCTGTTTTGGCTTTCTGCACTTCTTTTACTATGTTAAATCTCACACTCTGTGCACGCAATATTACCAAAAAGGGATTCAAAGTATTTGCTTAGCGTTTTAAAATAGTATTTTATAACACATTTGCTCGTAAAGGGTCTCTTATTCCGCCAAATTCAGTATCGTAATGTATCTCATTACGCACTAGTGCGTAATGGTAAAGTAAAACGCACGGTTTGCAAGTTGCTCCGACTTAATACGAACGGTTCCTTTTTATAAATCTTAGCAATGAGTTTCTATGTCAGAAAAGTGGTCTACATTTTATGAATAAAATTAGCTTTGGGAGATAAAATATAAAAATAAACATTCAATTCGTTAATTTAATTAATTTTGACAATAAATTACAACCTTTAGTATTATTAGTAAATTTCAGTCTGAGTTTTATTTATTTCCTCGCAAATATGTTCTAAAACATGGTATGACATACGTGCGCTTTGATAATTACAGCCTCTGCTTTCTTGTAGCAATATTGCCTCGGCTGTAATTATCAACCTACCGCACTTATATCATAATACTTATATCATATCACTATTTTCATACATTCACAGGGTGCTCTGCTCATGAATTCTTTGAGCTCGAACAGGTCTCTCTCGGTCGGGCAATAGGCATAACGTTACTGAGATTTTCCATCTGGTATTTCTCAGTATAAAGCCTGAATTTTGCCTGATTGATAGCATTAGGCTCGCCTCCTTTTACATTTGGACTTTGAAACATAATTGGCGGAATGTGGGTGCAGGTACTTTTAACTAACGCTTTATAACTAACCCATATGAGTGCAAACTTGAAATAAATTATTATTATTATTATTATTTATGGATTACAGGTGTTATGTAATGTTAAGCATAAACTAAACACGACCTACCTTCAAAGCTTCTTCAACGGAGAACATTCTAGCTGTAGTTAAGGCCAGTTCAGCTTCCCTCTGCGGTATGGTGTTGGTCATGGTCTGCATGAACCAGTTGGGGGCTACAATGCCTAGGGCTGTCTCGTTCAGGCCAATGGTGTATTTCCCGCTCATCATCACACGGTACTCGCAGGACATTGCTAAAAGGCATCCTCCAGCTGGAGCGTGACCCTATGAAAAATGAAGAAGAAAAACAATAAACGATTTGATTTTGATTTGAGACGAGTTATTTAAGGCAATGTTTCATTGTCATAATAAGTAAAGCCTTTTTAATTCTAAAACTTAATCAGAGATTAATTATTAAAAATTGGCCAAGTTTTTATTCACGCACAAAGTGTTTCCTACCATTGTTTTGTTATAAATCTTATTTTATTATTGTTTCCTTTATTTTTAAATATTTAAATACAAAGATATTAGAAAACATTGTTAATAATGACAATGTGTGTTAATATTACTTGGGAAGGTCTTTACTGAGATGATGTATGTAACTGTGAAAGGTAAACTTTTACAGATATTAATTTTTAATGTTGATTCCTAAGCATCTTTCTGTGTGATTAAACTACCTTCAAGAGAGCTCAGCCAAACAATTTTTTTGAAAATTTATTACAATTAATGTTACTAAGTAGTTGATTTTTACCTCAACTTCTACAGTTATGAAATATAATATTGATACATGGTAAATTAAAGTCGTTTTAGACCTCTTCATGGGTCATTGTACTCATAAAATTATGAACAATTTTTCCTAAAAAAAACAGCTGTTCCCTACATTTTGACAAGTGATGTAAATGTAGTAAAAAGCTGATTTTTTAGATTATTTTCTCGCGATTTCAGGTATGGTCCCATAGTAAAATGACCCTTCAAGAGGTCTAAAACAAATTAAATTTATCCGTGTCTTCATAGTACAGAGACCAGCGCATCAAGCTACTCAAAACTGTAAAATTACTTTGATAGTATTTCAACTTTATTGAAATTGTTATTATTATATTAAATTAGATTAAATTGTATAATGAATAATTTGAACTGGTAAATTGGACTGGTGTGTAAGATTGTTTTCTCTTTATGCGTACTAACATATCTCCTCCTCTCTCTCCTACTCGCTACTAACCCAAAGGTGCAGCGCAGACGGCACACTCTTTGTGCGATCGAGTCTGCGGCGCACAAAAAGTCTGCATGGCGGGCATAAAGTCGGTCGCGGATTTTTCACAGACTCAACGCACACGACGCACGTCTTCGATCATTTTGTCGGCAGAGCTGTAGGGACGTAGACGCTATGGAAATCGTGCAGACATCGCGAAGTATTATTTTGTACATGACGTACAGAAAAAGAAGAAGAAATAGAGAATTTTGGGTACATCCTATACTTTCGGAAAGATTACTGAAGGGACAGTGCCATACTAAACATTCAATTCTGAAACAAGATCCGGAAAATAATTTCAAATTTTATAAAATGTCTGTTACATACATTTGATGAGTTGCTTGCTATTTATTTTAAGACCTGCTTTGACTCATTCAGAAACATCGTTACATCGACCTCTGACGCCATGATAATAGATCGCGTGCGTTACGTACACCCCTAGCAAATGCAGATTGCCGACTAAAGTGTGCGCCGCGCGCCGTCTGCACTCTGCGTTAGCGCGCGTTGAAGCAACGTTCAATTTTTTTCACACACTTTTGTGCCGAGCGGCGCGGCGCGGCGCGGTGCGGTCTGCCCGAATTACACGGATTTTTTGTGCGCCGGACTTTTTGCGCGTCGTGTGCGTTACTGCATATAATTGCATAGGTTCTATTTTCACAGACTACAAAGTGCGTCACGGATAGTCTGTCGTCTGCGCTGCACCATATGGACTATTGTTTGAAATAAAGTTTTGATTGATTGATTGGCAAACAGACAAATGAGAAAATTTGGCAGTTTGGGGTGTTTTTCTGTCTTTATATTTCTGTCTTTCATGTATGTGTTAGCACACAAAATAATGACTTTCTTTCTTACTCTTTTCATATATTTTAAACTCAAGTAGGTACTTACTTTTCTTAATCCTATTTTGGCATGTAAAAATAAACATGAGGTGTTAATGTATGTACTTACATGATAATGTTAATTGGCTTAACTTTATCGCTTTAGGTATTGCACCTTTAATTGAATTATTGTATGCATTACTTACACAATTTATATTGGTTGATAATTTTAACCTTTCAATTGTGTCAATTAGAGATACAATAGAAAGATAATGACAGCGCGGATGCCTGGTCCGCTTGGGGTTTAATGAATTAATTGCAAGGAAATGGTTAGGGTGATACAATACATTTTCTTATTAAATATGTATTAGTTTGTTTGAGTACAAATATTAATTTATTTCTTGTGTTGTGAAAAACCATATGGAGGAAGGCCTAACACAGATTGCTTTGATCTGTATAAAACTTAAAACAATAAGCAACATCTTTTTAATTCATGGTAATAAACAAGTCCCGAATTCAAATCATGTGCTCTTTTTTTCGTACAAGTAAGTTATATTTTTAAAATGGTCATAACATCTTAGAGTTTATTTTTAACTAGCAGAAGTCACGTGGCTTCACCCATGTAGTTTCCGTTCCCGTGGGTTTGCGGGGGTAAAAAGTAGCCTATGTCACCCGGGGATAGTGTTCTTAGTTACACAACAGTGAAAGAATGTTTCAAATCGGTCCATTAGTATTGGAGCCTATTCAATACAAACAAACAAACAATCAAATCTTTTCACTTTATAATGTTAGTATAGATTTAAACCTTGCATCCAAATCTTAAATGTGTTATTAGCTTAATACATTTAAGTACAAAACCTACCTCAATAAATCATTTCTTGGATCTCAATTAGCATTTGGATAAAAGTGATAGTGGGAATTTTCCCATCTTGATTGTGTGAGAATTTTAAAGTATTGATGAATAAACCATTGTTCAACATACATTGATAGCTGCAGCCGTGATGAAGTTGGAACCAAAGAGTTTGATCCACACTTCCTGTAGGGTCGTCCAAAATGTTTCCACTCTTTTCATGTCAGGCTTGTACATCTCCATGATGTCTAAACCAGCGGAGAATACTGTTGGTGATGCCTAGAATAACATAAAAATTTGGTCCTTAGATACAAACAATATCTAGTTACGAGTAGGTATCATTTTGTTTTCGATACACTTTTCATTTCAAGCCATTTTCTCAGCAAAAGAATAGTAAAATTAAACTTACAGATGTCAAGATCATTCCCTTGCATTTCTTCTCAACTACTTCATCCAATGCTTTGTCCATAGCTTCCAGGAGGTCCAAGTTGAGGCTGTTCACTGGCAGCCTTTGCATAGTTACAGTCGCAATTCCTTCATTATCTACGGCTGTGTCGACCAGAGGACCTTTGCTTGACATCGCCCGAATACTGGGCACCACTCTTCTGGTGACATTGCCTACTATTTGTCTGAGAGGAAACATTCTGGAAACACAATTTTATTATAATTATAGTTAATATCAAGTTTATTTAATCAAATGAGACGCGTATGCTCTGTTCAGATTACACTTTAATTTAATAGCTCTACGCTAACGCTAATGTTTGGAATTAATTAATTAATTACTGAACTAAAACAAAAGAATTGGGAGAGTAAGTACTAACTAACCTACGTTTTGTACAAAATAAACGTAAAGTAGGTAATAAGATCACAGTTGTTTGTGCGGCGCGGACCTTGGACCCGACAATCTATGTTTAGTTCCAAAGTACAGTTAGATAATATAGCAACTGACAAATTGACAATTTAATAAAAATTCTTGAAGTAGTTTGAACTTTGTACCCTTTTCTAAAGTTCGGTCACCCGTAGCAATGTTGCCAACTAGGCCTTAGTTCCCAGGATTTTGGCGATATAATATTACTTTCCTCTATGGATTTTGGGCTGTATTATTGATTCTCTATATTTTTCACGGTTTTTTTTTCACTGCAAAAACCATGTGAAATTATAATTTGTATCCAACTCAACGAGATTTTCCCTTAAATATAAAACGAAATACAATAATTCACTTCTTTCATAAATTCAATCTCAGTAGGTTAGATAAAAATCAACACTAGCAGTTATCAGCACGACGCGCGACGGTTAGTGAAGTAGCTGAGCTATCGACTGTTGCGCTGCAGGTCACAGATTCGATTCCCGCATGAAATAAATATTTGTAAGGGTTGTATAGCCTTTAAAGGTAGTAGTTCTAGGTCTGGCTATTTGTGTTACGTGTGAGTTTAAATGTCTATAAGCACACCCAGGTTGCTGGAAAAAAACCCTAGATTTTGTTGTATTGGCGAATGTTGTTAGGCTAATGCTCAGTTAACTGATAGAGCCGACTTGAGGACTAGGCTCCCGTCGCTATCACCCAGCGAGCCCCCCGGATTTGGTGACCGGTGAGACGAGTAGGAAGTGCAAAAAAAGATCTAAGTAGCTTAATTTGGCTCGTTTAGGTTGACATTGCAAATATAGATTTTGTAAAAGTGACTGCCTACTCAAAGAAAAATTGGTCGATCACTAGGTCTATCGACCGAATTTTCTTTGAGTAGGACTTCACTTTAATCTTTAAGATACTAATCTTAAATCTCTTTGGATAGATCTGAATATCAAAGCCGCAATCAGCTTTCGAGATATCGGACAACCGCGACCGGAGCCGTCACCCAGAGCGTTGAGTCCGTAGGACGTGGAATGTTATTATTTTTTGTCAAGCAATGGAAATAAATCAGCAGCTAATCAATCTGACCGCATTCGCTCAGATTGATTTTCATTTATGTCTTTCGAGTCAATGAGAAAGTTTCAAGCTTCATTTGTTTTAACTTGATATAAATCATGCTTATAATTTTATTAAATTTGCGAAGTAAAGAGATACACATCAGTATCCTTATGTAAAATTTGGGTGGAGAAGAGATATTGATGCACAACCACGATGAGTGATAAAACATCAGTATTTTTTTACTTTATTATAAAGGTTAAAACAAAAAGACCAAAGAGAGAAAAACATTTCAACGATCCCGCTTACCTACCCTCTGCACTAAAAGCAACCCCATGAGCATACCTACAATCACAAATGACTAAAATATTATTAATAAAAGAAAAATTTAGGTACCTATTTAGACGCGCTGTAAAAGAAAAAAAGTATTTGTCAGTAGTGCAACAAATTGAATATAACTCGAAAAAGTGCCAGATTTGCTGTTTTATCGTTACTTATAAGCGTAGGTCTAGTTTTATTAGCAGTTTGTTTATGCAATCGAACATCCATTTCGTCTAAGCTTGCCTTGAGAAATGAGACCACAATTGACTAACCAAGCCTCGCAGTGTCTTATATTTTATGCAATAGAACGCGTTACACAGGGAACATATTGATAGTCATTTATCGCAAATCGAATAATCCAAAGCGGAACTCGCCGGTATTGGACGGAAATATGTGGCTTAAAAGGCCACGACTTGAAACTACAAAGACCGGAGTCCATTAGACAGATCTTTTTTATCGTTACTCTAGCAATCTCGTTTTTCTGTCAGTGTCATGTCATGGTCATAGTCAGAATGTCAGTTCATAATGTTCATCCGTCAACAATAAAATTGTAAACGACTGATTTCTAGATTTTAGATTTATAAAAATATTAGAATATAATCGATCGCCGATAAACAGCAGTGAGGCTCACTATGTAGAAAGATATTAACATTCTTGTTCATTGTTTATACGAGTAAAAACAAGATGTCGTTGGAACAAACGGCTTGCGATGGTAATTATTAGCAGTTGTGTACTCTTCATCTGCTTTTAGGCGTTGTTCTTGGTATTTGAATGTGTATTCTAAATAAATAAATTCTCTTGCTTGGTCAGATAATTGTTCTTAATACTAATGCATTTGAGCCGACTAAATCTAACCCAAAAAAAATCCTAAAATTATGAGACTTTTTAGTCAGCCTCGCCGGCGTAGTTAAAGTAAGAGATGCTACCTTCAGCACGACGTTTAGATAAAGTAAATCCGCCCCTAAGACGTCCGACCGACCCAAGTTTGATATAAATAAACATATCTTAGAAAACTAAATAGCTGTCTGCTATAAATCCGGATTTGTATTGATTTCAGACTTGAAAGCGTTTGAGCGACGCCTGACGGAGGTTATAGGATGCCTCCAGCCAGCAACTATGAGATGGAGAAGTATGTATACTTAATAATAAAATAATTATAAATTACCAGGTTACAATACTTCAATATCATATCATCACATACCTACCTTTTCCCAAGTATTTTGGGTTAATATTCTAGTCTAACTGGATGTAGCAGTATTTTGAATGCAGCAACTGCCTATTGTGATGGCCCAGAGGTTAAGGCGCCTGCCTCTCATGCAAGAGGTTGTGGTTCAAATCCAGGCAAGTACCAATGTGACTTTTACAATTCATATGTACTTTCTAAGTTTATCTTAGACATCATTGACATTGGTGAAGGCAAACATCATGAGGAAACCTGGCCTTATAAGTTCGAAATCGCCAATCCGCCTTGAGCAAGCGTGGTGATCAAGTTCGAGCCTTCTCTGGATGTGAAGAGGCCTTTGCCCTGCAGTGGGACAGTAATGGGCTGGTATTATTATTATTTAACACCTTGACTGCGGGTGCTATCGCCTACGCCAGGCCGCCAGTGCCGACGCCCGCACACCTGCTGCGAGAGCCTCACAGTCGTAACGGATAATCGGAAACAATATGTCAGTGCGGATTAAGCACTACGTGTGTTTAATTCTCCAGTGCGGCAAAACACAGGCCTTTGTGATTTTTTACAAATGTAACAAGTTTAAAAGTGAAATAAAACAACATTGCAAATATCAATTTAACTGCCTATCTACACAACCTGGTGACTATGAAACAAAAAACCCCGTTTCTTATCTGGATGTCACAGTTTTGGACAGGAACACAGCTGGAACCACCAGGCTTGACATTCTTTCAAAGGCAGGAAAGGAGTCTTGATTACGCATCCAAACTAATATAGGATTTATAAACTCTAAATTGATAAGTTTTTTGTACTGGTAATTTGATAAGTAATCAATGGTTAAGTCACTGTGTGTAATCTACATTGCTCAAATATTCTGTTAGCTACATTGAAACTGATTGCAAACAAATGTTGGTGCCTAAATTTATCACAGTATTCTGTATGGATATGACATCAAAGCGCTACTGTAATCATTTTTGCTCAATCATGAGTAAAAATAGGATGGTACTGCCTGTTCTCGGTTAACTGATTGCAAACAAATTGCAGCTGTTACCTAAATTTTTAAGCAGTCAGGGCCACCTAACTACTAGATCAACAGGCCCCTCAAATCGAGGCTCTACTGCATACTGTATTTTGGGGTGGGTTTAGTATTTAGGCAACAGTAATTTCTCGAGAAGTAATAATCCAATCTAGTCCTTAAATGGCATCATAAATACAACTATTGACTAAGTTTTCTTTTCATTTCAGTATTGCTGACGGTGGTGTCGGTATGTACAGCAATAGCTGCATACCATTGGCTGATGGACCCACTCACACCAGTAGTCTCTCTAACACAGTCTCTCTGGAATCATCCCTTTTTTGCCTTTACCTCAACTTTTTTAGGTAAGATATCACATATAAGTGTCAATGGTTTTTACATCTACTGAGCATTCAATGAATATTAGATATTCATTGAATGCTCAGTCAAAGAAGCCAGGTTGAATAGTTGAAAAACAAATTTCAACAAGTAAGTATGGTTGGTGCATTGGCTGAGCAATTAAATGCTTCTCTGCATGTAATTTGTTCCTTTCCTAATACTAAAAAGTCACAAGCTAAGCAGAGCTGTTATGGGTACTTAACAACTGAATAACTTACTTATATATTATGTATTTCTAAATACATACATATTTTAGATAAATAATCATGCTCATCACACAAATATTTGTCCTGGGTACTGGGCACAACCTTCACGTCAATGTCAAAGAAAATTTTGCATTTGTGCCCAATTGTGGCAATAGCCTCCATGGGATTTAAACATCACAGTAGGTAGGCTTTTTATAAGGATTTCAGATTCTACTAACAAACTGATTACTTTCCAGTGTTGCTGTTTATGATGGGAGTGCACAGAAAGGTGGTAGCGCCGAGCATCATCACAGCTCGTACGCGCTCCGTGCTCAATGACTTCAATATGTCGTGCGACGACACCGGCAAGCTCATCCTCAAGCCCCGCCCCGCCAACAACTAACACATCATTGTACATACTTTTTAAGTTAAGAATAAATTGTTTCTTTGTTTATATATCACTTTTTTACTTCACAATAAAACAACAGTCTACAAGAATCTATCCAAGTTTATTTATTACTTATAACTTTGGTGTGTTTATTATATACAATAAATAAATGATAACTAAAGAAAAATAGGTCTATCATACAAAACCACCTAGAACAATAACAAAATGCTGCAGTTCAAATAATTCATGCAACAATTTTTCATAACTAGTACATTTATTATGTAATGCATTTTATAAACATTTTCTAGAAGAATTTACTAAAGATTTGGCTAAAGTATTAACAAATGCCTGTGCTATAATAAATTCTGAGTAAATAATGAAGTAAATAATTATTTCAACGTAAATAGTACTTTACAGCTTCTTCTAACTACAAACATTCATAGCGACCTTAGAGAGGCCCTTTCTATAATGTATTCTACAATCATAAGCATTCAATACTTTTAGTTTTGCCCAACTAGACACTACTAACTTTGCTCAAAGTATGCTTAGACTCAACATGGAGTGATTGGAATTATTATATCTTGGAATAATTTTAGAAAACTTATCAATTATTAAAAAAATATTGTATAAAATTTACTTATTTGGGCAGTGTTCATTTAGGGAGCGATATTATTTATTCAAACCTTCAATTCCTCACAGTAAATGCAATTCGGAGTGCACACCTGAGTCGATCCTATTCCTTGCAAGCAACAGTCGCATTTACAAGATAATATTCAACAAGGGTACTATAATATTAAATACAGTAACTATAATAAAGTATTGTGCAGACTGTGCATGTAACTAACCATTCTAATTTAATAATTTTATATAATTCTAAGATACTATACACATAAGACGAGTGTTTGTGCTTAGTTATAGTGATCCGACGGCTATATTACCAATACCTACATATAAATAGTGAAAGGGTTAACAAAATTATTTTCTTTTGCAAACTTAACACTAAGGCCTGCCATACACAATACGATTTACCTTCAGACTATCTGCCAAACGAGCGAGTCTGTGAAACGATATTCACTTTTTTTTTCTTTTACAGTGCCTGTTTTGGTACAACATTACAGATATCTGGGGATTCATTAAGGTGTATGGCCCACTAAGACCAGAAAACACGTAAAATAAATCAAACTACCTACTTTATAATCATCGTCAAACAGTTCGTACCAAAAGGAAATTCTATTTATTTCTGCGCTACGACATCCCAGAGTCGATTGAAACACGAATTTCAATGCGATCGAAGTCGAAATCCTTATTACGATGTAGAATTAAATCAATGTGCAAATTGATTTTGAGCGGTATCAGCGGCTTTTAATATAATTAAAAAATATAGCATATCTCATTCAAGCGCTCCGACTAGCCACAGTTACACGAATCTGGGAGAATGATTTAAATACTTATAAACTTGTATTAGGTACTTGTAAATAAACAGAGTACATGCTTTATCGTTATACTTACATATTTGTGTTTATACATCAATAGTGAAACATATTACATTATACCTACCTATAAATTCAATTTAAAATTATTATGTTAGTTAACATCAAGGCAGTGGTACATGCATAAATTCAACATTGTTAACACGACATACTTAACATTTTATAATAATTTTAGAAAAGGCATTGAAATTACTTATATTCGCTATAGGTACGCCATTTTCTTTAATTCATTAAGGCTAGTTCGTGACTTACACATTTCTGGTTTCTTAATCAAAAGAAATGGAACTGTATTAACGAGAAATGCAATCAATAACATATTTGCGAGTCTATAATCTCAGTCTTTAAAAAAAATACCGATGCACGAATCATGTAGTGAGCAAGACAAGTATTAATTAACGTTTTGAATAAATCTTTGGAACCGAATACCAACGCATGTTGCCATCCCAGTAAGGGGACGATCGTAACAATAAAATTTGTGCTAAGTATATAAAAATTACAATATCTATTCAATACCACCCAACACTGGGATTAAACATTAGTTGAGTAAAACTAAGTAATCATACCATTCCCACCTAAGTATCAATTTAAATATGTAACTGTTTACCTAATATTTTTATACAACTTCAAAATATAAACATGAATTTAAAATTATGAAAAAAATCAGCTTACAGAGATACTTAGGTGCAGTATTATGGAAAAATTACTCAACGCCCATTTAAACAATAACAATTCATACTCTTGAATAAATTGCACAATAAATAAATTGTGTGGTAACCAATCAATATGATCCAAGGCAGTTTTATATCGTAGAATAAATGTAAATAATACTTCTTTTTCAATTACGTTACACAATATAGAGGTGTCTAAGCCTTCCTATGATAGTTTATAAAATCTTATTTACGAATTGCGACTGACAGCTTATATCTGTTGAGACGAAGAGGGTTCAGTGAAACCTTGCACGAATGTGGGAGCGTAGGGATAACTTCTCTATATAATTACTTCTCAATTTATATTTGCTTTTAAAGCATGCTAACTACAAAACGTAAGAACAATAATATATCATTTAGAGTACACATAAAATCCTTTCTTCATAGATACAATTATATTCCCGAAATTCACTCGTGAAATTAGTAAAAGTGTAACAATAAAATACAGGTATTTTTTATATACAAAATTTCGTTTACCTGTAGGAATTAAAAGGTAATAAAATAAATATGTTTAGACGACACTTATTATTCTCTCATCCAAATGACGCAAGGTGGGTACAACCACATCCTTTTGAAATTATGACATTTGTAAGGAATTATTTTAGCGACTGCCTCGTCAGTTTTATTGTATGTACCTATTAGTTATACCCTTATATTATAATGGAAACCTTATTTATACATTATTATAGTTTCGTTAATGGTCCATGGTCATTCGACATTCTAATAATGGTGCGATGAGAGATAGGTGTTAGTTGTACTACAATTTAGGTAGGAGTATCGCTAAAGAGCAAAAAAAGGCGTGCCAACGAGGTATCCCCACAGGTCATTATTGTCGCATCATTCCCCACAGCAACATGCAAGGCTCGAGTGCTGTCCTCACGCAGCCAGCAGTGTCCTGATATTCTTCGGCGTCGATTGATGATTTAAATGCTTCGTTGTATACCTAAGCGCGTTGAGGAGTGGTTCCGCCTTCGTCGGTGGTTGCTGTTGGAGGAACTTGACGCAGCCCTTCACGTCGACGGACGAGGAGCGGCAGAAGGCACCGGAGGGGTGGACCCAGTCGTATAGGATGATCAGCCCGACCATGACGCGTAGAACCAGCAGTGACGTCTCCTCGCGACTGAACTGGGCGACGAGTTTTCTGGAAAATTTACGAGATCTATGTTAGACAAATCTATAAATAAAGCTCCATAGAAATTTGTGTAATTAATACAGTAACCTCCTAGTTAATGACTTAACTAGAAACCCAGATTTATGTAAGAATATTCTAACGCGTCCTGAATTTCGAAATCTTTATTATCTACGCTTTGATACGGTTAAAAGTAAATAAATAAGTTCCGTACATGTTTGTTTTGAGTCGCGTGTGTTGTGTTTATAGTAAAGAAACTGAATTTACGACACAATAAAGCTACATGCGACTGTCGGGGCTCGGGGCTCGGATTTGGGTCGCCGCCCACAGACCAACGGATCCCGTATGCACCGCACAGACAGGTATGTTCACTAAACTGTATAAATGTTATTTGTCCGCGACGGAAGTACGTCTGCTAATATTTAAATAAATGCGATCCATGTCGGGTGTTTCGCTAACGAGCATTTTAATGGTCTGCAATAACCGATACAATATCTATAATATTTCATTTTGTATCTCGTTCCTGTTCTTGAACTGAATCCGAACGTGACTCAGGCAGTTCTAAATACACTTAAATCAACAAAATTTATCGTGGTGAATATTCAGTTGCTAGGAGAAAATAATGTAACAGTTAGTTTAAGTTACTGTTGAGTAACAGAAGTGGTTTTATCGTAGCCTAGGTCTGGCACTAGAAGGGCTATCAAACACGACGAGCACAGTTGCGATACCGCCATCACTCAAACTCCTTACAGCAGTAATCAAATATGTACATATTTAAATTATCATTCAAATAGGTATACAATGTAGCCAAGAAAAATATTCCAAAGAAATTTTGTTAGGTTTGACAAAAATATTATAGCGTAAAAGTAGTGGTATAAAATTGTGAGCTGGCCTGAATGTGACACGGCAATTGCTTCCTTTAGGGGTACGGATTGTAGCACTAAGTAGGTACCTAAATTGAAATTATACCTGCTTGTGAACTGCATATTAAAAAAAGATGATGTATAACACAACACACAACACAAAACACTAAACAACACATAACTGGCGAAATGTGGGTGTAGGTACTACCAGGTACGCCTCTGCCTAGCCCTTCGGGGATTACAGGCGTGACGTTATGTTTGTTTTTTATGATGTATAACATAGTATCATCAGTATAACTATTATTTCAGTCTCTGTTCTCAGATAATACCAGCAAACCTATGCCAGGAAAATCCGTTCGAGGAACAGTTGTTGGCAGAAAAATATTTTATAGGTAAACTGATCCCGCTAAAAAAAACTAATAAATAATAATAATAAATAAATAAATATTCCACTACTTTCACACTACGCCATCTAGTCCCAAGCTAAGCAGAGCTTGTGTTATGGATACTAAACAGCTGATGACCCAGACACAGAACAAATGATCGTGCTCATCACACGAACATTTGTCCTGAGTGAGAATCGCACCCACGACCTCCGGCATAGCAGTCAGGGGCACTAACTACTAGACCAACACGCCGGTCAAATATTTTTATAAAGAAAATATTTTTTATCTACTAGGTAACTAAATGAAAAAAATAATAAAAGGCATTTTAGCACTTGCGTAGGTACTAGTCTTATTTCCTTCATCCATACTTTTAAAAGCATAATTTAGCACCAATGAACTTGAAGCCATGACACTATACTATATTTGAACATTGCATTTGGTAACAAATCAGTCACCGCAAAAATGTGACGTGACGATGAACATAAATTTCAATTCTCGTCACGTCTGTATTGTCACTTCCAATGAAGGAACTGCTAATTCTGGTCTTATGGCATAGCGAATTGTTCCAGTAAGTATTATAAAACAACCAATTATTATTTATACATCAATTGAGGATGTTCTAATAATTGCCACTATGACTGTCTTATTGTGGTGCGTCATTGTGTTTGTTTAAATCTAAAAAGGCAGAGTGATTTTTTAATCATGGACATTTTCATCAAAGGGAAAAGTTACATTTACATACATATATTTCATGGATATCTTGTACGACAGACGTGTGTAGATTCAAGGTTTTTCGTAGACATTTTATATTTTTTATGGAGAAGGGATGCAGAAAGTTAAAACAGTCGAATTTCGACCACTGCATTTAAGTTCCCAATATTCAGATTCAGTGTTGTAGCAGATATTTTATTTTATACTATACTAAGCATCATAGGTACCTTCTACATTCTATTGGTCGATGATTTCTGCCACCATATCTTAGGTTTAGCACGTTCCTATTGTGTACAACATGACACATTCATTAGTTTCTGCACCGATTGTCTAGTAAAGAAGAGTGAGGAACAAAAGACTTATACTCGGCGCCCAATGAAAGGTGGTACAAGAAGTCTATTAGTAGTCTACTAGTAACTAATATCCTAGATGTCAGTTATGTAGGTACCTAGGTAATAATATCGACGCAACATCACATAGTAGCACGGAAACGCTCACTTGGGGCAGTTGGGGACAATCGATGCGAGGTAGTGAACGAAATTACACGGACAACCGGAGCGAACGCAGTATGGTATTGATAAGGAAGTGCAAGAGAGGAAACCGTTATCTGTGGTTTAATTAAACTTGTACATTTTCCTGTCGAAATGCGTTAAAAGTGAAAAAGAAACGGTTCATAACAATACCTGCAACGCTACAACATACGAAATAACCTCTACGAATGTTTAGTCTGGAGTGTTAGAACTATGTAAACAAGTCACTCTGTAACCTAAACAAGATAAAAAAAACTTTCCGTGGAGTTAGGAAATGGTTACAAAGGAGAATAAAAAGCGTAGGAGGTCGTTATGGACAAACCGCACTCGATGGAGGCCTCGAGAAAGTAATTGGGAAATAAAACATGACATTCAGTGGCGCCTCGTTTTGTAATGATGTAACAAAATTATTATGGCTACAACGGCATGTGCAATTAATCCAGTGATACGATATGATAAACAAGACACATGTTTTAGTTATCAAGTAACATGTGGTGTATGTGTATGACTGCCACGGCCCGCAATAGATTTATTGTCCAACTAATTTTGGAGCACTTCCCTTATAACTTGCAAGAAAATCTTCGCAAGTGGAAAGCAATCTAGGGAATTGCTTTTACGTGGAACTAGCAAGCGCATTTCCGATTTCCACCCTAAATAGACAAGGGGAAGGGAACTAAATTAGTTCCTCGGTAATATCTGTCCAATCAGTAGCTCTCGGGGGAGATAAGATGTTTGTAGTTTGTATAAACAATTCAGCGATTTATCAAACTCGAAGAGCATCAGATATCCCAATTTATTAGGATGAACCCAATTTTGGTAAAAGCAAAACAGAAGCTTTGAAACTGTATACTTTTAACGTAATTATACTGAAACTTTTCAGCTGAGTTTGGACGTTCGCAGTCACACAAATTGGTCAGGGTGAGGACAGTAGTTAGCGATAATAAGTGCAGTAATAAGTTCCATTCAAGTGCTGTAAACAATAATGAGGATGGTGATGGCACTTGAAGTGGGGTAGATATCGACGTGTGAGGCGAGACGATGGGTACGAACAAACACTCGTAGTCGAAAGCACGTGTTGCCACAAGTGACAATCTTGGACATAAGAACATAATATAATAAATGTTCTTATGTCCTGACAGTGGCTCGAGCGTATCGATGTCGCGACTCGACACACGATCCCTCCGTGTAATGAATACGCTCCTATTGTTGCAAGGATAACTCGGACAGGACCGACTGCGGTGACGTTATTCGGTGCTACTGTTTATATTACCCACCTGTCTGTCAACGGCTACTGTTCATACAAAACGACGACCCATTTTTCAATAGACTAGAAAATAATGAGAGAGGATAGTGCTGAATGAGGCTTTTAGATAAATAGGTCTACGCGCCGGAACGATCGAGAAAATAGGCATAATAAATCTCGTTGTTCGAAAATAACTATTGAGGAGATGGTAGAAGTTTTTGAAATCGATTAATCTTATTTCACAGCTGTTGCCCCAGCAAAAGCAACTCGGACAGACGTCAGGAAATAAGTTAAGACTTCTTTTGTTCAACTTTGATCTACTGAACTAACTTCGATAAAGTCTGAACCTATCGCAGATACACAGCGGCTGACATAAATAGATTTTCGATGTTAAAAGCAGTTTTACAAGTGCACCGTATTCCGTAGGTACAAGGGTCTTGTTTGAAAATCAGGTTCGTACGTGAAACCTGAGATTCGCTCTTGCTAGGTAGGTTTACAACGGTCTAGTTTGGAAACGCTTGGTAGCTACTTCTGCACTATTATGGACGCTTTTGATCATTACAGCAAGAATGTGTGCTGGATACTGGTTCGGTGTAAACATGCTGTAGACTGTAGCTACATCTTGTTGACACCATTACGTGTTCCACTAGGTACCTTGATAGTTTCGGAAGACATACAAATTTATGACCGATTTTATTGAGTCGTTATGTAGGAATTGGCACAATTTTTTAATTCAGAGTTTTCAGTAAATGGTGCTGTCCTGGTGGAAATGATCTTTTATGAAAACAGCCGACAGCGGTTGTAACTTTTTTTGCGATTTATTAGGCCGCGTGGTTTCCGGAGAAAATAGGCCACCATGAGTGGATAACAGAAAAGATACCTGAGGTCTAATGTCTGAGTAGTAACAAGCATTCAACATGAATAACTTACGTGTGGGATGTTGATAACAAATTGAGATCAGAAGTCCCTACGTATTTTTAGCAAAATTATAGACTATTAAAAGTTTTAGTGGTTTAAAAAAAAATAAAAGCACTTACGGATTCTCCAACATCCGAAGACACACTTTTGCCATAGTGCTGAGCGTTTCCGTTGTGTTCTCCAAGTCTTGCTGGTTATCATTGACAAACTGGCTAGTGGCTTCTGACAGGACCTTCAGCATCGGCGTGGCTTGTGCATAGAAGAGGGACATTCTGTTGGCGACTTCTGCTGTTATGTGGGGCTCCTCTCCCGGCGGAAGTTCTGCATTGATCAGCCCCCCTCTTGACACGCTTCGTCTGTAGTAACTGAAGTCGTTTTGTATCGCTGGTGTTTTCATCTGTGAAAAGATAGGAAATGTATTAGCATTCATCAGATAAGATCATCAAGTGGCGCGTAATTATGTTTAAAAGGATTTATAAATTATTCTATGGTTGTGGTGACCATAGTGCATAATTTAGCCATGGAACTGTGTCACGCAGACCGTGCATACTACTACCAGGACATTCTTATTAATAAATTATCATTTGCAACCCCTGAGTTTTGCAACTGAACCCCAGAATATTATGGGCTTTATAAGAGTCTATGGGGACATCCATGTTCAACAATAAAAACGTCTACCTGCTGGTATAATGGTGATTAAACTCGGCATGAGCCTGATGAAAATAGGTACTTTTTGCACACAATGGGCACGCGAAATAATACTTTCTACTATTTTCTAGACATGAAGGGCGGAGATGAATTAGGATTGCCGCCCATTCAACGTCGTGGCACTCAATCAGCCTTGCCATAACTCGAACCTAGTAATTTTACGCGCCCATATTGTAGATTATTTTTAGTAGACCACACGCGAAGGATATGCGTGCGCTTGCGATTTATTCGTCGCAAGATTATCTTTTAACGATACATTGTTCGTCTGAGTTTGTATTGAAACTCTTTATTAGAAATCGTTATTGCTTGAGGTGCGGCTATGCTAATAAGTGTTTGTCGGATGAATGCCTGCTTCCTTGCCTTGAAGAAAATGGGGGAGAGTTTATTTATAAAGATCTGATTTATTTCGCCAGAGTAACGTGAATTAAATTCAATTACCTACTTATTTATATGGTATCCCATATTTTTTTTTGTCATCTTTTACAGTTAGTAAATTTTCAAAGAGCGTAGACATTATACATTCATGACCAAGTTCAAATTAAACTACTTTGGAAGAATTTCATTTACTTAGGAATTCATTATTTTGAAACACTATTTTTGACCTATCCATCATTCTATGAAGCACTAACACATGACCAGGGGGTCGAGTCTGCTATTGCAATCGTGACTCAATGACCGGTCAATGATCGATTTTTGACGTATAACGTCAAACTTATGACACATTTCCCATACAAAAACTGTCAAGTCAAATATTCGATCAATGACCGGTCATTATGACACGATTGCAATAGCAGACTAGAGCCCCTGGTTTTAAAACATACAATATTGCATAACCAACCACCACCACCATTACCATTTACTGTAGAATCTCTAATCAACTCTTTCTAGGAAATGATTCATCAAACTAGGTAAACAAAGCAATTTTCTGAGTATTTCAACTCGCTTAGTAAACAAAAATAATTAAGTATGGCTAATCAATGCTTCTATTTCTGTTAATACAAGGCTACTTCGTAATCCAATTAGCTTCACCAACTGGCGGTATTAAGCCTACCAGCTTAACCCTCCCTTATTAATTTTTGCACAGTAATTATATTAAAATGAGGCGCTGGATACCAACAAAACCACTTGACCGCTGGATACCAATTGTTGAAAAACCCCGCGAATACTATTTTTGATAGAAGGTATAGGGTTAAGAGCATGGTGCTTATATCCTTTAATTCGTACTAAATGGTTTCTATAGGAGATTACATTTAAAAATTATTTATCTTATCTCCAACGTCAAAATTACAGGTAGTCCCCCAAAAAGGTCAACCTTAGCTACTTCCTCGTGTTTTTTTAAATGAAATTTCCGACCTACGAATTCTTCTATATTTTTCTGGAACTAAAACGTCTTAATATTTATATTATAATTAGGGCATCGAGACTGGATAGCCATGGAAGTGTTATTTGCGTTCAATATTGAGATAATTTTATACATTTTCTGTGGTTAAAGTGGTTTTAAGTTTATTTTCGACAAAACATTAATGACACTTTACACCTTTTGACTGCAATTCCACTTACCATGAATACACTACCAGTGACACACTAGGTTTACTTAGCCAGGATTGAATAATTACTTAAACATAAAAAAATATTTTATTTTCAAAACTAAATAAAATACCAAGAAATGTAGTTAAGTGTTTAATAACATTTTCCGATATTATGCATATAGGTATTATCCATTGTAAGTTCTACATTCCAACTATTGGTCATCTTTGTAATACTTATCGATTTGCTGTTACGTAATGTAAGCTATGAAGATCGTTACTGGTGGTAAGTACGATTAGGTACCGATCGATCGCAGAGGTTCCAAAGGCGATCGCACTGCCAAAGGACGTTAATTATGCACAGGGCTTACGTAAAGACGACTGTAGGGCGATAGCCTTAGAAAGGGTTGAAGTGTTAAGACAGTGCACACGATTCACGAGTCAACTTAGCCAAATCAAATGTATTTTTCGTCTTGGGAATATAAAGCACATTTTTTTTGTTTTACCAAATATTAATTAATGTTTGTTATTATTATTAACTTACCAATTGGTAGGAGAAGGTAAAGCAAAAGATTGTCAAAGAAAGACAAAGATTAAAAATATTTAGGGGGGAAAACTTTGTTTTTTTCACAGCTAGTTTCTAAATTATGTTTGAGTTTCATGTAAGAGCAACCCAATTGCCATTAACCGCTCACAAATTCAGGCTCCGGCCCACCACCAAAAAAATCCAGATGGAAAAGTCTAACACGATCATAATGGCGAAATTTACTACTCTATGTGAGTGAACGAAAGGTACTTACCCCTTGGTACTACTTGGCCTTTAACCCTTAGGAGAATGCAGACATTATGCCTATGATGTGTAAATAATTTTATCACCACTGTTCTTTAGACGGTGAAGGAAAACATCATAAGAAAACCGGCATGTGCAACAAGCTACAACCAAAGATTCGAAGACATGTGACATCTGCCAACCCACGCTGGGCCCGGGTGGTAGATTACGGGCAAAGAGATTTAAAATACTATAGAGCGGGCATGTCAAGGAAATGTCATAGAAAAACTTTGATCCCATGTCTCAGTAACGCCATCTAGAATAATATATGAATATTGGAGCGGCAGCGGAGCGTACTACAAAAAACTCATAGACTTGTATCCAGCAGGACACACTTTTTCGGAAGAAAATTTTGTTCGTGATGTCCGGTCTATAGGTATTGAATGTCTTTTGGGACACTCCTTCTCAAGGAATAGAGGCCTGTGTCCCAGCAGTGGGAACATTATAGCCTGGTTATGTACCGTCTGTGTGTAATTTTATATTAATACTGGCTTCCCCAGCAAGCTTCGTTCCGCTCACTTCCTTATCAGATCACTTAGGGGTATGAAAAATAGACAGTAGCCGATTCGCAGACCTACTGAATATGCATATAAAACCGACCGAAACCGAACTTTCGGACGACACTATTGACAAATAAAATGTTTGATAGGTAGGAATAGTTTCTAAACAAAAGCTAAATTGTTGTTTTTACTATATTCCAAGCATTTTTTTCATATTTATTCATAAGATCCCTTTTAAAGATTCCCTGGACTTCCACGAATATTTCAAAACCAAAATGAGCTAAATCGACTACGAACAGAAAATATACCTATTAGCATTTATTTAGAGGCTCGTAGAAGCAGGAATGTAAACCATTTTATTTTAAAGATTAGTGAAAAACATTTTTATTCAAATTGTTTTATTTCAAATTTAGAATGTTGTGTTCATCCCTATTTTTTTTAGGTTTTTATCAATGACACTGTAATTTTCGGCTCAAAATAAATAATATTATAATATAACTAAATGAAATGTACACATCATTTCGTAAAATAAATTGTTGCCATGGTTACAACTAAGTGTGACAGATAGTGTGAAAATAGATTATAAAAAATTCGGCGCCTATCGCCACCTATATGCTTAATTATACTTTCGTTACAAAGTGTGCATCAAAAATAACCTTTTTTAAATTCTATCGAATGCTATTTATTGTAAATGGAGTATAGATAAAAGATAGATCAACAGAGGGATGATTTTGATTTACCTCCACAATACACACATTTACCAACGCAAATTAATCTCTTCCACTCTTTTATTTTTATTGCATAAGTTAACATAATTTTGAACAGCTTAAAGTTTTATCGATAAAGTAAAAGATATTGTTTTAATTTACGGGGATATTAATATGAACAGTGCTTCAATTAATGTACAGAACTATTATTGTTATTTTTTATCATATTGTAGTCTGCTTGATAAGAATGATGTGAGAAATCTGCATGGAGGAATGTTAGATGTGGTTTTAGTCAAGGACAGCACGGAAGTGCGGGAGGCAAATGTAAAACTCACTGACGGAATTGTTCCACCCGATGCTTATCACCCTCCCTTAAGTGTTAACTTAAAATTTGCTTTCGATCGCCATACTCATCGTATTGAACCAAGTAATATAGACTCCAGTCGGGACTGGAACTTTAAGAAGGGTGACTACGAGGCATTATATAAAATGGTCTTTAATGAATCATGGCAAGAACTTTACCAGCTGGATGACGCGTATCTTGGTACTAAATACTTCTATGATACTATTTATAGCATGTTTGATGCTTGTATTCCAAAAAAAATCCGTAAACCATTTAAAGATGCGCGATATCCAGTTTGGTTTACGAGTGATATTATACATGACATAAAACTCAAACTTAAACTACATAATAGGTGGAAACAAACTGAGGCTCTGGAAACTTACGAATCTTTTTCTCGTTTAAGATCTAGTCTAAAGACGCGAGTCAAACTTGCGTATGAATGCTATGTAGCCGGAGCTGAGCAAACAATTAAAACCAACCCTAGACAGTTCTGGCACCATGTTTCAAGTCTGAAGTCTAAAGGTGGTTTTGAGCCAAAAGTGGACTATAAAGGTAACACTCTAAGCGGAATACAAGCTGTCAATGGTTTTGCTGATTTTTTCTCCAGCGTTTTTCTATCAGAATTACCTAAACTGGACGCGAGCAGTAGTTATAATCACCAAAATCGGCCTTCAAGTAATTACGTTCACATTCAAAAGATAACACCCAGTGTCGTAGCAGATGCGATTCTAAAACTGAAAGCAGAGAGCTCAATAGGGCCTGATAGCATTCCACCGTGGTTTCTCAAACAAGGTAGTAAGTTCTTCGTATATCCACTTTGTCACCTTTTTAACTTGGCACTTAAAACTGGAACCTACCCTCCTCAATGGAAACTATCAAGGGTCACTCCTATCCCCAAAGGCTCTAATAAAACCTCGGTGCAAGAATACCGCCCGATTGCCATACTTCCTACACTAGCTAAAATCTTTGAGCATGTTTTACATGCAGAAATATATAGACAGGTTGATCCGTACTTATGCAATGAGCAACATGGTTTCAGAAAAAAAAGGTCTGTTAATACTAACCTACTGACCATAGTTAACTATATTTCTACACGCCTGGATTGTGGCCAACAAGTGGATGTACTATATTTCGATTTTCGGAAGGCGTTTGATAGAGTCCACAATGACATACTGCTGGAAAAGCTTAGTGTTCTAGGATTGACCCCAAGCCTTCTCCGATTCGTCGCTGATTATCTGCGTGACCGCCAGCAGTATGTTCGACTTGGCATTTATGACTCTCGACCCTATCACACGCGTTCCAGTGTGAGTCAGGGATCGGTCCTTGGACCTCTCCTATTCATACTAATGATAAATGATCTACATAAAGTTTTAAAGCATGCGAAATGTCTTCTGTATGCCGATGATTTAAAGCTTTTCATGGAGAGAAAGACGGTGGAGGACTGTATTCGGCTTCAAAAAGACATAGATGCCGTGTACGAATGGAGCCTTCAAAATAAAATGGAATTTAATGCCAACAAATGTTACCAGATGACTTTCGGTAGAATGCGTCACCCAATCGAATTCTACTATAAGCTGGGTTGTAATACCATATCAAGATCTACCAAAACAAAAGATCTGGGTGTCACATTTGATCGGAAGCTCACATTCCATGACCATATCACAGCATTGGCCAAAGAGTCCTTCCGGCGATTAGGTTTTGTTCTTCGGAACTCCAACGATTTCCAAAACTTTGGAGTAATCAAACTTATTTACAGCACGTTGGTTAGATGCAAACTTGAAGCTAGCTCCTGCGTATGGCATCCACATCAGAGCACATATGTACTTCAATTAGAGAAAATTCAGAAGGCTTTCCTAAGATACCTCTACAAGCGCATGTATGGATATTATCCATTCATGTACCCAACTAGGTTCCTCTTGGGATGCCTTGGATACAACTCCTTGGACGTTCGAAGATCTAATGACCAACTGCTGCAAATGTGTAAAATCCTCCGAGGAAAAGTAGATGCCCCCGATTTAAATACAGAATTGTGTCGCCTGTTTGTTCCAAACAACTACCGGCGCGGTCGAAAGCACAAGTTATTCGCAGTGCCACCATGTCGGACGGTTGCTAGGACAAGATCCCCAATACCGCGAGCCCTCGCCGCACTTAATGCCCTCCTGGACACCAGACCGGAATGTGATGTGTTGGGAAGTACTGGGAGGAGAATGCATGCCTGAGAAATTAGTTTTTAAGATTTGTTTTATTTTAATTTATTTTACATTCATTTTACAATGTGTGTTTTGTTATTTTTGCTGTCTATTTACTGTAATTGGTTTTTTCTTTTTACCGTAGTAAATAAGTAAGTAAATAAATAAAATAGTGTATTTTGGTGAAGGGAAAATCCTAACACAAGTAAACTAATTGCTTAAAAGGATTTTCCTCATTGTGATCTAAAGTAAGTTAAGTTGTTGCAATAAACATTTCTTTTATTTTATTTTTGTACAAAAATAATAAAAAAATAATTGTTTGTTTAACGAGTCGATTACTAAGAAGTCGTCTAGAAGCTGAATACAAAATACATAACAATGTTCTTAGAAAAACAGTACCAATTTTCTGAAGTCATAACTACCTACTTGTAATTCTTGTAATTCTAAAAGGGCTTTACAAGCTTTTCTATTTCTGTTACAGAGGCAAGGCCATTCCAGTTTAATGGAAAGATAAACGAAGTGATATTCCTAGAATGTCAGTAGAGTATAAACCGAAGAATAGTATCATTGTTTAAGTTGTATAATTTACACTTTACCCGCAGACGGTTTCATTAAAATTATTGTTTTAAGGCCAAAATACCGCAATAAAAGAAAAACAAAAGGGTCTTGTTAGAGCCATTTTGGAACACTAACACTTACAATAATATTGGTATTCGGGGCCACTAATTTTAATGCTACTACAGGCACGAACTTAGAAAAGATGTGAGACGGAACAGAAAGAGGAAAGTGTAAACCCGATACGGAAAGATTCCAGCAGAAAGTAAATAAGTAGGTATACACTTTTGGGAGTCCTCGATTCAAATATACACGGTGATTTATTAATTGTCTGACAAATCACCGTGTATAAGTAATCGAAGTCGCAATCTTAATATGAGAAGCCCAAAAAGCCTTATCCAATTTAAATAAACGATTTAATATTCTAGTGGTGGCCAAATGCTTGAGATTTCCTACTCTTTATTATATTATATTGTAGAGCTACGATTACCAGGAACAAAAGCTCATAAAGAATATCATCTTTTCGGAACACCTTGCGGATGCATTGAGAAGTTTGGGAGGCTAGAAGGAGGTGGGCTGGTTGGAGTAACCCCCAACAAAACGACCGCAATGGCTCACGCACAATGCTGCAATGGTCCAATCTGGGATCAAGTGCTGAAACCTAACCTGATAGATAGATAGATTATTGTCAGTGGTTCTGAAGTTCCCCATTACTTTAACAGTGCCAAATCTCACATTGAAATTAATTATTATTGTCACTGCGAAGAAGAACATCGTGACGAAACCGCAGTACCTACTTAAAAGATATTTGTCGACGGCATGTGAAGCGAAGACAGAGGCCCCTGGGCGCCGTAAAGACTCTGAAACCAGGTTAGCCACTAAATACACGAAAATAAGAATAAGCGTATAATAATGATAGTATTAATATAATGATGATAGTTTTTTGGCACGCTATTACCAAATCCTCATCTGTTTCGAATGACAAAGAACTAAACGTAAATAAATCGGATGCAAGCCCGTGAGTCACCGTCGAGGTCGCGAGCCAGCCTCACCTTACTTTCTATGATACAATGCCTTCGCAAATTGTTCCCTTTTCGACTCGATGACTAACATTTAGATAGCTTCGCTTTAGATTAATTATGGCGATAGTTAAACAACCAATACAAGTTATTATAAACTACTTGTAGATAAGGATATTGACAGGCTTACGTAGCACTGAAACGTTTGTTGGAATAAGCACAATGTGTATTTAAAGTGGTTTTATCAGACTACGTTTCTGCTGACTCCTAAGGATACTGTTGAAGAGGACAGAGGGGATTATGTCAGAAGGTCCTATGTTATTGCGAAACGTGGTTTTGTTGTAACCCCCTCTTGATTTTTAATTAAAGTCGCTTATGAGAAGGCTTATTGAGCATTATTCTGATGATGTCACCGATTTGGGTTGCAGGTAAATTCTTACCCCTTTATGAAATAATTTCCCTAAGGCGCATAATATGCACAATGGCTTAATGAGAAGGCAAAAAGAAAGCTACAGGAAAATGGGTCCCTTCACGATGTGAACATCTTTTATCTTTCTCTTCAATGGCTTTCGTTTTCGTCCACTACTTTTCATTGCTGCTGCAAAACTACAACAAAACTATTTAAAACACATCTGCATCTGCTTAAATTAAAGATCAATTATCCTATCCCAAGGGCTTGTACCTATCTATTCCACACAAATTCTTCGGCAATTATTTTCTCATTAACCAAACAGTGCCTACTTAACTAAATAAATAGCTAATAATTACGAACTCTGATTCTAGACACAGAGCAATTGTTTCGCAGATAGCAGTCACTGAACTAGGAGCAACGACACTGCAAGGTTGGGGTCAAAAGGGCCCCAGCTATTGAATTACTGCTGCATCAGATATAATGGGAACGATTGGTTGCTTTGTTTATATAAATTGTGACTTATTGTTTGTCATTGGCTGCTCACAGAGCTGTGAACAAACATTAGATCACTTTTGATTGTTCATATTGTGTTGCAACTTTGTCAGAGACTGTATCGTCATCTGTGTCATGATACTGTTCGAAATTATGTAAAGATTTTAAAGGGTACGTCACGGTTGACACAATAGTTAAGCGTATACCTACTGCGCAGTTTAGCGGGTTCGATTCCTTAAGGAAAAAAAAAATTGTATGGCCTACAGATAGTTACTGTTGTTGGAAGTTGCGGGTTTGGCTGTTTGTGTATGTGAGATTAAATGTTACCGGAGAAATTTCTAGTCCCCACACTAAAATTTCTACGAAATTCCTGGTGTGGGGCAACTCAAAAAAAAAACAGTATTGTAACATGAAAAATCCTCGAAGTATAAGGCAGAGGTGTACCAGTAGATTCTACCCACATTTCGCCAGTTATGTTTAAGTCCCAGGTAATAGCGGGCGTGCCTATTGCTAGTAATCGGGCAAAAGTCAGCCTCTAGTTTGCTTATAATTGAGATATTCAAAAACCGACTTCAAAAATAACACTAAACGGTGTAAAATAACTCTAAATTAGGAAGTCTGTGGCTTTGGTACTTTTGTCTTATTCTTGATGGGCCACCGACTTCCGAATTTAGAGTTATTTTACACCGTTTAGTGTTATTTTTGAAGTCGGTTTTATTTTTTGTAAAAAAGTTTTTTATTTTTCCATTTTTAGTTGTTCCCATACAAAAATTTGCCATGAATTGATTTTATATTGTTAATTGTTAACAATACATGTCATTACAATAGGGTTATCCACCTAACCCTAATGAATTAAACTTAACATACCTAACTGTCGAAATCTAGGTATATTGAAAACATCTGCCTACCCCTCTGAGCATACAGGCTTGATGATACGTCATGATGTTGTATAAACAATAAACATCCAAGCGATTCCAGCAATCACGATAGATTTGCCGTCTATTTTAGAAGAGTTCCGTTATATATCTCCGAAGATCAGCACCAGATCTTCACCAAATTAAAATGGGACCACCTCAGGAGTCTACTCTTTCAAACAAAAAAAGAATTTCGAGAATCGGTCCACAAATGGCGGAGAAATCAGGAAACATACATAAAAAAAAAAAAAAAAAAAAATACATACACACGAACATAGAACCTCCTCCTTTTTTTGAAGTCGGTTAAAAAACTCAATAATGCTTTGCCTGTCGAGCGGACCTGATGCTCAGCTGCGTTTGCTGTAGCGCTAGCGACCACTGGCCTAACAAGGTAGACAGACAATTGAGTTTTTTTTTTTTGGTAAAACAAGCAGCTACACAACACACCCACACAGTTATAGTAACATAATTAGAGAATACTACTAAATTCGCTGCGAAGCATAAGGTTCCCGGGTTCTCCTGGAGTCGCCAACTGTGCCTAGTTGGTGGCAATAGACATGGATGGCACAGACCTCTGCCTATCCCTTTAGAGAATACAGGCTTGATGTTATGTATGTAGTACAGTTTGTTTTCAGTTAAACACAGCGGTTATCTGCGACTGATGAATTTTTCTGGTTCACTGCCCACAATATAGGCAATGAAACGAACTAAAATTTCGTTGACTGTATGAACTTGTTTAATTAAGTCAATCAATTACAAAAAAATCCTACATCATTACTTAGCATTGAATGCCAAAACAAAAGCCGAAACAATGGTTGCTAACCATCTACATAAAGGAAGTATTTATTGTTGTAACCTTCCTGTTTAGAAACATAATACAGCGTTACAATAATACTAACATTAGGCGGCGCCTAAATTACCGCGTATAACACTAAATAGTAGCGCACTGTTGGATTTTCATCACTTCGCCGACATCGACAGTTGAAAATCCAAAAGTATAAATGATATTATTTTATTTCTGTAAATTGTGTTTCGTATTTTTTAACTCACAGATGAGGTCGGGGTTTCACTATTTGACTACTCTGAGAGGAAACACCGAAAGAAACTCAGAGGGCTCTTTGTAGGACAGACTTTTGTATAAATGAATTTTGAAAACTATTATTACTAAGCACAAATATGTATAATGTTATGGCAAAATAAACACGAATTGTTTATAAAAACGCTACGCTAATTTGACATTCAAATTATTTCAAATAGTAAGGAAATATTTCTCAGAGGTCAGTCTCTATGGTCCAAACATTATCTTTTTCAGATCCTGTAAGAACCATGAAGATTAGTGTCTAAAATGGTATTATGAAAGAACTACACAGATATGATGTAATAGTATTTGGTGAATAATTTTGTTGCCAGAAGTACAGAGTCTTCTGCCCTATTAAGGTAGATAACAGCCACGAAATCTGGTCGTTGTTGGTCACCAAAAGAGACATGGAGATCTACCCGCACTTGCGCCCGTGTGGTGTATAAATTAGCCAAGCGCGGCTGCGCGGATCCGCCGTTGCGGACACTGTGGAATTGTCCACAACCCTACGATAGGCTATTGTTATAAACATTAGCCTATCGGCCTCCAATATTTATATAACAGTGTTGTATCACTTTGTATGAGTCCACGCCAAAGATAATAATATTATAGCACTTGTGTATTTATTGTTTTTATGGGGATTGCCCCATAATGCTCAATTAACACCCTCGTTTGGTTTGGAGAAGGCGCCCTGGGTGATGACGCCGACGGTCCCAGTTGACTACTTTGGGGTAGACAATCACGTCCGTCGCCCAGTGCCCTAAGTGCGAGTTGTTTTTACGCTAACGCGATCGAAACGTTCACCGCGTTTGGCTCTCTGATTGGTTAAAAGCTCGGAGCGGGCCAATCGGAGCGCCGAACGTCATGAACGTGTCGATCGCGTTAACGTAAAACAAACTCGCACTAGGCACTCTGGGCGCCTTCTCCAAACTAAAGCAGGTAGTAAGTTGACCATGGAGGTAATGACATTAGACCGAAGTCGAAGGAGGCAGATTACCCGGCAAAATGAGGTCCAGTAACCACGATCGATCCTTAGTAATGATGGACCAATTGAAGAAGTGTTAGCTAAAACTGGTATGAGACCTCGTGCGTGGCTTATCTTACTAAGTGACTTGACTAAATTCGATTTGAAGGTGATGATACTATGTGTTGCTTTACACGTATTTGACTTTTAAACTAAAAATCAAAATGATTTTTTTATTAGTTTCATCTAGACATTCATAGACTTGAGCTGCCAAACTACTGCCAGAAAAATTCTGAAGAAATGCTAAAAAGAGAAGTCTCATACGATCAAAGCGTTGCCTTTAGATAAGTAGGTTAGATATAACTTTAATACGAAACAGAAAGAATTGAGTTTACACAAGCAAAACATGGAATCCACTGAAGCTGTATAAAAACAAACTTTAACAAAAGTTTGTGAATTCAAAGCTGGTTTCATTCCCATTGAAGTGTTTCGACGTTCGAGATTACCGACCTATTTTGCAGGTCCGCATAGACTAGAAGCAAACATAGGTAGACATGCTTTTCGGAACGGTTAACTAGTAACTGCATTAGATAATCAACAATGCATTTAACACCATAACGGACATAAAGATGGATTAAGTAAACTAATAACTGCAACAAGGCAAACGCAAACCAAATTACGTAGTGTTCATGTAACGGATTAACATACAAAATTATGACTTAACCCAGAAACTTGGGGTGATCATATAATAGTAACAGCAGTGGGCGAAGCGTGGGTAACAGCTAACATGCATAATTGAAGCGACATACTAAAGGCTGGTGTGAATATTAGCCGGTTGTTTCAAACAAAAACGGAGGGGCGTGTGCCTAAATATTAAAAGTTACATGGTTGAGGTTTATTCGCGGATGGGTGACAATTCGTTCATTACATATCAAGACCGTTGATTCCGGCTGTCATTTATAGGTCTTTAACCGTCGTTATGAGAAGTCAGAACCTCGAGTCTGACAAGTAGACAATCAAGCCAAGAGGTATCGTGGGCTGGGTCAGATAGACAGTCACTGTATTTAAAACACTGGTATTTAGCTGCACCCGGTTAGACTGGAAACCGACCCCAACGTAGTTGGTACCTAGTTGCGAAAAAAGGCGAAGCAGGTGATGATGTTTTGACACAAAAAAGTTGACAGCTGATTTTTACGTTGGTATCGTAAAAATGGGACTGGCATTATAACAAACACCAACTTAATCCTTTACGCTGAGATCACCGACAACGCTTTCAATAAACGTTATTGTTTTGATTTTTAATCCTACCTACACAATTCTCCATTACCTTATTCGGGACTCGGGACTCGTTTAGAGTACTTACTTTGTATTCATCGAATTTGAGAACGAATTCTAATATTTCTGCGAACTGCTTGACGAGGGCTTGCTGCTGTTCAAGGTGCTGCGTGGGACTCATCGCACCACCAACTAGTGAACCCAGCAATCTTGGAACTACCTGTTAACAAAAATGAAATCATTAATTCTGTAAATTGGAAATTCACTTTTTTCGTGTAGCTAATTAATCATAGGGACCATATTTACAGCTAGTACTTAAATAACAAAGAGCGGGCTTTTTGGACAGTTTTAATGTAATTTTGATGTTCTAAAAGTTGCACAGCCTAATTTAAATAAATTTTGATTTTGATAACTAGGTACACCAAAAACCAATGTTAAGTAATAACAAGATAATTAGCAACTGCTCATTATAACGCTACGCTTATTTGACATTCTAATAGTAAGGAAATATTTCTCGTAAACACTGCAGCAGAAAAACAAACGGCGCTCTTTTCATGTCAAAATAAGCATGGCGGAAAAGTAAAAAGTACAAAGACTGCTTGTATTGACCGGGAGCATTGTTGTGATAGCTACTAGCAAGACAATAAGTACATTGAGTAAACACGAAAGGCAAGAAGTCTATGTTATATTCAGCTACTACACGATGTTCGTGCCAAGATCCTTTGGGATTCCACAAACGTTGCTGTTTCTTTATTCTTGCGAAGAACTAAAGATCCCCTTGTAACTTCTTAAGATTAATGCAATATTCAGAGCAATCCCAAGATTAACCTGCACAGATGGTTTCATCCGATTTCGGGAAAAAGATATCAGAAATATACATCAAGATAATGCTGTTGTGCTACTCGCCCAAATCACTACTGTTTACGGAGGCAAGCCTGCTCCACTGAATCGATTTCTCAAGACACGTTATGATATCATTCGGTTCGATTACCGGCAGCCAATAAACGTAGGTATCTAAGTACTATCAAAATATTTGTGTTTTATTGCACAGCTAGGCGTTTTGGCTGTGTGTGTCACTGTGACATGGTTAGCGTAACTGGAGCCTTTGTGAACCTTTTTAAACAATGTCAGGAAACGATCGTAATTCAGCCGATTAGTCTGCAATCTGCATCGGCCGCTTATTGGTACGGGAACCAATGTAACCGATTATTTTGTCGATCGTTTGCCCAAGCCCAATGTTCCTGTTGCCTTAACGACATTACTCTACTTCTCTTATCTTCTCTTCTCTTATATGTGGATACAATTTACTACCAATACGATGACATTGCATTTTTCCTGATGATGCAGTTTAACATAATTTTACTCTACGTTTATTAATAATAGTCTGTAGTAGTTTTTCTGAATGTTCCATTTTAGATTTTAGTTCGTGTACTATTAGACTATGAATGAATATTTCCTTTAGATGTTAGTTGTCTATTTTTCTCTTGACAACTTAACTGTTTTTTTAATAAAGAATAATTAAAAAAAGATGTACAGCTGCGAAGTGATTTATTGTTTCCCGTCTGCTCTCAACACTTCGTAGTGCGTAGACATTTAGTTTAATATGCAACATAATGTGTCAGGAATAATCAACTCGCTCACCGATACTTTGATGTGTAATTAGAATACATTCTTTTTCATCACGCTATGAATGACAAGCGGACATATGATTAATTAAAAGGCTAATTACCCTGTTGTCCTACCCTGTTATTTTACGTCTAATACATATACTTCGCCGGGAAAACGTGTATTATGAAAATGAGACTAGCAGGTCCGCGAACTTTGCCTTCAGCCTTCGGTCACGCGAATAAAGCATAACTCGAGGATTTATTTGAGAGATAAAGTCATATTTTAGATTAAAGCTTGAAAATAGACTGACCTCAACCTCTTTATAGCTTGTTGTGCTTTTATTTCTACACTTGATTTTTTACAACTTTGTGCTAATAAAGAGTGTTGAATACTTTAGGGGCGGACCTTGGGCTTTTAAGTATTCAACACTCTTTCCGTCATAATGATGATTACGTACGAGTGTTTGGTTCAATTCCCGAGACGGGTAAAGTGTTATTGGATTTTCTTTTCTCAGTAGCAGAGCAGCCCGGAGGCTGAAATGGTTCTCAGCAAGTGGAAATAGGCTTGCGCGTCCTTAATGCATCGGACTTACTGGAAAAATGTGGGAGTCTTAGGTACAATTTTGTTTGTTTCCTGGGATATCGGTCATCGATACCATTACAGCAACTGATATTCAACAAAAAAATAGATTTGACATCTGTTTACAGAGATTCAAATATAGGTACTGAGACTTATGCTGTTTCGATTATTGCCCTTCGGCAATAACGTTTCATTCAGTTAAAAACATGTTTATCGCAACGGGCGTGTCACCACAAAAATAACTTGTAAACATAAAATGACTTCCCGAACGAACCTCACAACTTCACAAGTAGGTGCGCAAACGCATATATTAATTGATGATTCATACAAATTAAAACGTGGTGAATCACGTGTGGAGAGGATGGCAAGTTTTTTTTTATTATCCCACCAGACGGGATAATTCTGGGATTCGTCGAAGATGATGTAATACTGTAAATGGATATTTTAAAGCGCACGCGTCTCAAGGAGATAGAAACAGCCGCGGGAAGAATAAATGATCCTTTATATCCGTCAAGGTTAGACCCACTGCAAAATTATTGTAACTGACAAGCAATTTGGTCATTGGCATAGATATGGTGGCATATACCTAATAAAGATAAGATTACTTTACCGATGCATGGATTTAGGGCATGCGAATGTCATCTAGATACATTTGATTGAACTCGACGTCTGTTTCCTGCCTATAAGAAACTAACAGGAAACTTATTTATTTACTTTGCGTGGTTTTTACTTGTCGTTTAGGTAAATATCGAACCAGAATGTAATGATGGTTGAAGTACTTGTATTTTATTACTTCATGTACAAGATAGTATGATCTGAGAAAAACCGCGAGCGGTATCTATGTACATCTCTATTCAGAAAAGACTTCAAATAAAATACAATCACGTTTGAGAAATGTGAAGAAAATTGAATGCTCATTCACTGTTTCATGACGTAATGGAAACTGGCACCCGAAATTGATTGCCAACATTATAAATAGGTACTAAAAGATTTTTGTGAAAAGAAATATCGCACAGAAAAACTCGGTTCAAAATCACCCCGTCATAACTTTAGTACCTATGTTTGTATCAATGGGGCTTATTATACTATCCGATTTGTAGGATCCTAACTAGGATCCTTGTTAGGAAGCAACCAAGGGGTCTCCATAAATTGGGTCCACACTGTCCTAACTGCGATTACATTTACCGATTTCCTAGTGTAATAAGCCCTTTTGCATTAGTATGGAATGACAGCAAAATTCACCTTAACCTCACCTATATTTTTACGGAGTGATTTTTAACAGACTAGCACTGCTGAACTTAAGTTATGATGAGAATAAATCAAGATAAGTACATAACTACGAGGTTTCTACTCCATCATCTATCCGTTTCACCTTAATTGCATTTGTTTAGCTGTAAACAAGGTCTTTCTAAAGTAATTACTTGATTTTCGTTTTCTTGGTCAATATTTCATAATCTTGGAAGCACTTCGTAATCCGAAAGGTCTAAAGGACAAATTCTATTTAAAGACGTAAGTCGTTGATGTAATACCTTTGTGCTTTCTAGGGTTACCAAGAGCCTACTCAGGCATAGAATAGCAAATTACCCGCTTGCAGCTAAAGTGGCGTTTAAGATGCAACGCCTACAATACTATACAGTAATAGTGTTAAGTAAGATCGTCTACTGTTTATATTAACTGTTCACATCGCGGTACAAACGCGCGATGTACAATTAAGTGTTCACGCGAGATCAGGGGCAGTAATTAAATTAACACCATTTACCGACCAATTGCGAGATTTGAGCAATAAATTGTGCCAGATGGGAGCGGGGCGAGTGCGGGTGTCATTTCACCTATTTATGGAATACAATACAACAGAACTGGTTTTCTTAACTTTTAGGTACTATCGGCTTGCCTATTCATCTACTTAAAATTAAATAATATCTAGTGTTTGTTCATGTCTGAATAGCTCTGGAACTTTCAACTTCAATATAGGTACTTGTTTAAATTATATTTTATTACTAAAGTCATTTTTATGAGCGCATCCAAATTCATTGTTATTGTTTTGATTCTTTGTAACTTACCGGTGGCAAACAGTCCGTTAATTCATACTTTCCGCATATCGATGTGATGTTCTCAGTTTTTTATGTGTTTATTAAAGGAAAAATCTTAGTTAAATAACACACAGTAAACAGAAAGTTTGCATTCTTTATATCCGAGTGCAACGTACTCCATGCACCATTAACTTCGGTTCCACATCACGATCATCTGTCTCGTGGTCGTAGACAGCTCCTGTTAGACCTGATGAATGTATGCCTAGTAGGTACGTCATGCTACTGTACTATCCAATTAGCATTTATAACGTTTACTAGGACACCTTGGTATTCATACGTTGCAAGTTTTTCATAAATTGCAACGCGCTTCATCAAGCGTTCCCTCCTTTTACGACTATTTAATTGAGTAGGTGTATACGTAACTGTAATTACTCAATCCGTATTATGGCAATTAAGGTGTGCACCGATCCACACTACATTGAAAACTAAAATTAATGAAATTCCATTCTGTTACACCCACACAAGTACCTACCGATAAATAAAAGCATTGCACCCACAGACGGCATTATACTCAAACAATACGACGTTAACGTCATGGTTGCACTTTGCGCGCCAATACTTGCACCGAACTTTGTTTAGTGTAGTGCTTCGCGTGCATAACACTAGTGTGCAAAGTTAGACGTGTTTCAGGGTGCTACATAAATTCTGTGGCCCTAGTGAAAAGGGGTATAAGTCCAATTTTGTCGAAAATGAGTTAAGTGTACCAAAGTGATCAGAAAAAATGCTCTATCGTTTGGTGTAGACAGATCTAAGCTATCTCTAAAAATAAGAAAGTTACTTTGTGTAAATGGGTCCAACTGACACCAAAAAAAAACTGTAAAAGTCGGTTTTCTGATCACTTTGGTACACTTAACTCATTTTCGACAAAATTGGACTTATACCCCTTTTCACTAGGGCCACAGAATTATTGTTGAAACTGAGACTTTTAAGTTGTTTTCACAACGTCACGCAATGCAACGGGAGCCGTTTTAGTATGGAACTAGATGTTGTCTGCGATTTCGTTCACGCGGAATCTAACAATGTGTTTGTTTGCACGGATTTTTGAGTTAACTGAAAAATTATAAAGCATAGAAAAAAAAAATAACCAACTGAAGTCACATACTATGTGTAACATGTTACCGTGGTACATACGCCGTCACAAATTCAAATGCTAGTGCGACGTGGTACACACATCAAGCTAAATATTTCTACTATTTAAAGCTGATCTCTTATTGTATAGGTTTTCCGTACAATGCGAGGTTAGCGTAAACTGGAAATTTCCTCGTAAAAAACCTCGTGCAAAATGGGTTGGCACTATCTCGTAGCCATCTACCCGCAACCGCTAATTGGTCAAATCCAATAGCGCGTGTTTCCCCACTTTCCTGTAACACATTTCCGTCCCATTTCACGAAATCACTGCCAAAAAAATTATTTAACAAGATAAAAGTCTAGTCAGTACAAATAGACACTGCATTTTTTATTTATTTATCCATGTATAGATAAAGTTCAGAGATAGTTCATAGTCTCCGAAACAATTTAATATTGTAATTAATACGCTATAATGACCACCCATCACGAGTTTGTTCCGGTTTGTAAAGGCGCGCTTATCAACTTCGCGGGTAATTAAAAAAAAGTTTATCACTAAAAATCTTGTTGACATTCTTCCGTACCTACTATAATAACAAAACAAGACAAGCTCAAAAGAATTGTCTCTTCTAAATATTATAAAGAGCGAGTCTTATCTATTTGCAGCTTTCTCAAGCAGACATATCTGGAACAGATTTGCATGACAAATGAAATGGCTGATATTTTATATATTACTTAGGACTTCACTACACTCTGCGACTTTCTTTGCGTGATTTTCGTACCCATTCCCTTGGAACTTATAATATCCCCTTCACCAACTCGTTAATTTGAATTACATTATACCTTATAGCCTCTGTTACTTCCAGATAATTTAGCTATTTAGTGGTGCAAAAAAACTGTCTAGTAGTTTCGGATCTTACTAGGCACAAACAAACAAAAACGAAATATTTCCTCTATAAAATATTATTTTTAAGTCATATACCTACTTAGTTGACATATCTGTTAAGTATACATATTATAAGGACTACAAGAGATCACGTCACGCCTGCATTCCCCGAAGAGTTATTCACATCAGAGTGACACCCACATTTTGCATGTTATGTTTATGTCCTATGTAAAAATATACGGGGCGAGCCAAATGCCATCAACCGGAGAAAAATTCGGACTTTTATAATGATAAATTTATTCAACAATACTTTTGGTCTGACCCGGAATTCGAACCCACCAATTTAGAATACAGCTACTTACCATGAACAGTAAACCAACAAGACAGTCAATACATTTGCTATAAATCATAATAGGGTTGAAGAAACGACTCAAGCGCAGGTGCGTTTAGTAACAGGTAAGTATAAAGATCTACATTGAATACTACCCGTCTTATTCACTTATGAATGACTTATAATCGTTTGCATAAATGTCAGTGCGCACAAAAACTTTTATACAGGGCTGTTCGGTAATCAACGGATAACTTTGAAAAGACATATTTTACAAAATGAAACAAAATAATAACCTTACTTACTTACCACAAAAAAATGAATCGAATATCAGAACTTTGTATCGAAGTATGAGATGTGGCGGCATGGTTAAAGTTTAAACATATAGAGGAGAAGTGCAGAGAATGTGAATTGAAACTGAGTGAGCACTAGAAAAACAAGTTTTGATCCAATACAGGCTTTCCCTTGCTCAAGGAACTTGTGCCTAAATAACAACACCCTCACGGGTCGATTGAAAGGTAAGCTACGTTTGACGAGGCTGGTCCGAGGACGGGACTACTCATTACATAATTAACAAGACTCTTCCCTGCTCCGGAAAGCACGTTAAGCCGTTGGTTTCGGCTGTCATTTGTTGATTTTTGACAGTTGTACGGGTAGTCAGAAGCCTGAAAGTCTCAGTTTAACCAAGGGGTATCGTGTTGCCCAGTAACTTTTTTGTTGTGGAGGTCAGACAGACATGCGCTCCATGTAAAACACTGATATTCAGCTGCATCCAGGTAAACTGGAAGCCGAGGCTTAACATAGTTGGGAAAGGGCAAGCAGATGATAAGGATATCAATTAAATATCGGACATCCTGTATATGCCTTCACAAAGGTGGGTAGTTGTTGAACGTACAATTAAATGCACCGAACTATTTGTAGACGTGTTGCACCTGCCCATTTCGATGTAGTTTGTATATAAGTAAATAAATATACGTGGATATACTCGTATACAGAAAACGCGAGAGCAGCTGGCAACCGCCACGACCGAACATGTACCAGTAAATTATGTATTTAAAAAGGAAACGCACCAGTCATTATTTACAAAACGTGTATTTAAGTGATCGTTTGTGACTCCTTTTTAAAAGAGCTTCTTTGTGGAAATACTAAAGTGCCTTTGTTATAGCAAATTTTTGCCAAAGTTCGCCAAAATCCTTAAAGTTATACGTGTGACATACAAAATGCAATGGTTACTGGCTACACCGCTGAAGACAGAACGAATAAACATAAGTTAGAAAATCCTCGTGGTGGATGTCCTCCGCCCTCGGAGAAGGGAGGTCAGTCAAGACTCTTACTGACAATAAACCACCCGGTGTTCCGTCGCACATCTGCGCCAGGAGTCACACGAACGCCGAACGGACGATTCTTCCACTACCCACGGGCTGAATACGACGTTCTGTGCCAATTCCCTTATATTTTGAGTCTTGAAAAGGATGACAATGATCATACAAGATAATTGATGTATCTGTGCGTGTCCCAAATTACTTAAAGTATTTTCTTTCTTAAATCAAAAATGAACATGATTCTAGTGGCCCAGTGAAAGGCGCTCTGCTCTCATGTTTAAGGCTGTGGTTGCTTATCTGGGTAAGTACGAACTGATTTTACTAATAATTTATTTACTTTCTAACATTACTTTATCAGTTAACGAAAACTTCTTGTGAAAACCTGGACTTAACGTCAATACAAAACTGGAATCTCCAATCAACCTTGAGCATGCGTGGAATCATCAGGTCGAGATCCTTAGGCGATTATCACACTGCCCCGCATCACGCTGCATGTTGCGTGTCTCTGAACTGAATTGAACGCGCGTGGATGCATTTTCTGTGTGTTGGACTGTGCGTGTTTTCCATACAAACGGAGATACTTACAAGCAACGGAAGAACACGCGCTACGCTGCATCATGCGGGGCAGTGTGTTAATCGCCTTAGCGTGATGATTAATGCTCGTGTCTTTTCTGTATGAGAGAACAGACCCCTACAGTTGGACAGTAACAGACCAGTTTTATTATACTACATTTCGTAATGGAAGTACTTATAGGATGAAAAATCTGAACGATTTCTAAAGACGTCATACAATACCATCCGAGACAGATGAGATGATAGTATAGGGACAATTTCAAAAACGAATAACTGGAAAACTCGTATCAAAAATACATCGTTGAGTTTGTAAGAGACAATCAATTCGCATCGGCCCTTTCGCCTTATGACCTTGTCTTGGCTATAAATAGTCCACACCATGGCCTCGGAAAGAAAGGGTTTTTATAATGAAGGTTGTAAGCATGGAGAGTCCTTGGATTTACTAATATATTGCGGTCCCGAACAGAACCCCTAAATGTTATTATGGAAAAATGAGATGAGATGAGCTGCAGTGAAACTAAGGATTGAGGTTTCCAAAAGCTTAGAACAGTTAAGTATAATTGTATTTTTCACCTTTTATATATTTTTTTTAAATATCGTAACAGTATGCTGATGTGGAGTCTTTTCAGCCATGCATATCACTTTCCATTTATTACCTGTGCGCGTGTTTCACATCTAATAGATACTTTTAAATATTTTTCTTAACTTCGTTTTCTTTAATAGCTTACAAAAACTGTCTAAAAATATTTTTAGAACTAGACGAATTATTTTATGAAAAAAAAAGCATGGTCCCTGAACATTTGCGTTCTGTGCCGTGATCATAATATGACGTTGCGAAATGCCGCAGCGCGCTCGTTGCCGCGTCGCACGGGTCGCACCTAATAAGGATCCCTATTCAACAATATAGCGCGTCATGCAAGCTACAAAACCGTTGTTTTGTCTCCTTCCAACTCTACGATAAACGTGGAGAAGGAATGACTGGCTATGCATCCAAAACTTGATGGTACATTTGTTATTACTCATATCTTTGACGTTTGTTGTCATTGTTCTAACTAAAATGGATCGAGCATTGCAGTTTGAAATGGCAATCTAGAGAATTACATTTTGCTAGAACTATAATAGGTAGTGTTAGAGTTAGAATAAGCTTTAGGTAGTATATGTACAGTCAGCCTCATAAGTCGATGAACATATCTATATTTCCTAAACTCGTGAACACCTTAGATTACACAAATTGCTAAAAAAGACTAGTGAATTGTGAACCTTTAATACGTTAATTAAATCCTGGCACTAGTCTTGTTTAGCAATTTGTGTAAGCTAAGGTGTTCATGAGTTTAGGAAATATGGATATGTTTATCGACTTATGAGGCTGGCTGTACAACTGGGTGATGGGCCATCGTTGCTTTGTATATGAGTCTGACGTTTAACTAAGCAATCTTGCATAATTATCTACTTTTCTCAACGTTAACTCGAGAATAAAAGTCGTATAATTAAACTTAGCATCCAAACGAGCATAATTATGACTTGAGTTATAGCCATATCAATCTCTTAAAGAGGCTGGGTTATCACAAGTTGACTCCAGTTATTTAATTAAACACTTACTCGATTGATTCAACCTACTACTTACTTTAGTAAAATACGTAAACACTAAACTATTGCCAGGAGGAAGGAAAAATAGTACATATATAAATGTATATGGGTGATTCTACGGTATTTGAGTATTTTGTGTCCCCAAAGAAAAAATCATCTGTTTAATTTAATATTAATAATTCAACTACTTGGCATTATTTTGCCTAAGTAATTACAAGGGCCAGAAGATATTTCCATTTTTTTTTCATTTTATAGGCTCCAGGGGAAAATGTGTTATCAGGGGAGAGACACTATTGGCAGAGTAGTGACAAATTATAGCAGGAAAGTGACAGGCTACTAAGTATTATCTAAGGAATTTTAATAATACTGTATAAAATGAATAAATAATAGCTTTATCGTTATATTTTTAATGAATAGAATACAATCAGCCTTAACAGTTGAAACATATTCACAATATTAAGTTCTTAAAAAATTAAGTTTCGATCACCATCAAATAATTTAAATATGAAAATAATAATAAAACAATAATAATATCTAATTATAATATAATATATATATTAATGCATATCACTCTCGTCTGTGAATTGAACAAAATTAGTAATTTTTCCTATTAAATAATCACAACACTTACTGTTCAACAGTTTTTAATAATTAAATACTCGAAAAAGTGTAATTTCACATTTAAGGCTTACCTAAATAGTAAAATGATACACCTATGAGAAGTTATCTTAGCAAGTAAACTTAAAAATCATTATTATAAATGTAAACTTCCATTTTAAGAAAGAACTGAATCAATAATTTCGGTTAAACTAAGTGTTTTCTACTTATATACTAAACAATAAATAATTAACTTTTTGAGCACATCAACCAGCTCTAAAAAATTGTAGAATACTCTATTACTCATCATAAGTAAACTGGCAAAAAAGAGTAGCACCTTTAATAGATTTCTTTAAATAAAGTAAAATAATAATCTCTCCTTCTTCGTCATCAAATTCAGACTTGCATACGGCAGCATAACTATATTTTTTATCACTTATCTGGTATTCCACAAGTATAAAATCACAGGTATCACTAACATATGAATGATAGAACTTTAAAAAAAAAATCTCTGGTAAAGTTGTCCATTGTAGCAAGGTTTGTCTACATGCCCATCTGATACCATGTCCGGTTTCAAGATAATTCCAAGTAAAATCAGAAAAAAATCAGCCCATTCCCTTTCAGTCGTGTTTAATACACTTAATTTATCCCTTTTCTCCTTTTTGAAAATTTTGCTTTTCTTTCGCTTGTATTTCTGTATTTTTAATCAGATTGTTTTTAATTTTTTGGTAGCGTATTTTTTCTGCTTGGATCTGGTTTTTTAGCCTCTCATCCCTTGTTTGCTTCTTTATCATGTTTGACATGATATTTGCGTAACTAGAACAAATGAAATAAACCGTTTTGAATAGTAAACATTAACAAAAAAAAAATTGTCACTGCCCCTGCATGGTATTATTTTCCCCTGGCATAGAAACTGGCAGAGAAGTGACGCCAGAGAAGTGACAAAATTGGACATAATCTCCCAAAAGTAATACCGCATGTTTTTCTGACCACATTTTACACAATAAATGTCATCTACACACACTAAACATTGCACTGTGCAAATTCACAATTATTTAACGATGAAATATAAAAAGATATACTTACCAAGGGAAATACTGTAACTACTGGCACAAGCACGTTCTCAGACAATGAATTGAAAACTGACGCCACATTGTTTTAGTTGTGCTCAACACTGTTAGCTTGCATTTAACTTCACACTGTCCCACGCGCGTCGTTTATGGTCAAAAATATACTTTAGCACTTTTAGGTGAAAATCACAGTCTTTCAATTTCGCCAGGTGAAGTGACGCTTTTAGCAAGTGACGTGAAAATAAGTTTTTTTTTAAATTATATAATAAACACTTTTGCAATGTATTGTTATAACATATGTTTCAAAGTTATATTAGCTATAACACAATATTAAAATAAAACACAATACCATAAATATTAAAAGTACTAGGCCATAAAAATGAAAAAAATGCAGTAATGGGGTAGGCCAGGGGAGTATACATTTGTTACTATTTTATAATGTTAATGTGTAAAATTAAACCACTATCGTGAATTGACTAAGTGGTCCAAATGAAAGAAGTTATACTTTATTGCATAAGCACACATTAACGGCAATGTAATTAGTTTAACATAAAAAAAATCAAAAGGCCGTTGGAATCCAAATAGCGTAGAATCACCCATATATTATTTATTCCACAATAACCAATAAATTAAACGGTATCATGTGAGTGGTTAAGTCGGGTAAGTATGATAATAGAGGTGTGAGTAATTGACAATTAAGTATTTGTATTCTTCGTTTGTAATATCTATGTATAAACTAGTTTTTTACCCTATGGGTACTTCGCTGTTTCATTTGTTTCTAGCACAAAATAATGAAGCCCTGTGTATTCAGTAAAATTCACCGCGTGAAAAAAATTATACCATCGTAGCGCAAAATAGTCGAATTTTATGATCAGTCGCCAGCACATCAAGCTAGCTTTGTAATGAAGTTGAATAACTATCAAAGAAATTTGACACATTGGGGAAACTTGATGTGCTGCCGTCGGTACAACACTGAACTGATAACATGTCAACGCAAATTACACGAGCCATTGTTTTATTCGGGTTTAAACAAATAGGTACGTACAATAACGTCCGTAAGGACGATTCTACGCATATCTGTGATAATAGATTTTTTAATGATAATATGTATAACGAGATTTTATTTAGCCTGTTGCAGGGCAAATGCCTCTTCTGAGGTCCAAGGTTTGATCCCGTTATTGAGTTTTACCATCTGGAATTTCTTAGTAGCAGCCCGGAACCTAGATCCGTGCCTGATTGATGGCAATAAGCTTGCCCCCTATTGCATGGAACTTCAACATAACGAAATGTGGGGGTGCAAAACAACTTCACCTCTATCTTCAAATCCTCCTAAGGGTTAGCCGATCCGATCCGATCTCAATTTTTATTCTCAACGTAGAGCCAATTTATTTACTTAAATAGACTAGATATTCAATTAGAATCAATAACTACTTTGAGCACAACAATGTTCTTATTAATTTATGTATTATAAATCAGGAGATCTAATAAGGCAAACAAATTGATGGTTCCATTGCCCTCAGAGGATGCAGCATGCGTTATCGTGTGCTGCGCATTCTCACGCGGCTCGTGAGAGTTGTGACCGTTCTGATTGGATGATTGACGCGCGTAATGGACGGGTTGAGGTATGCTGCATCCTTTATTTTAGAAGCTTTTTAGTTTGCCGTATTGAAATATGTACAAAAAATGACACATAACTTAGGTACCCTTAACATTTCATCCTGTCTGTCTTGTCCGGAAGATTGCACAAAGCATTCAAACTTTTGGCACTATATTGGTGAAATTCGGTAGAGAGATGTTTTTTTTTTACCGCGAAATAATGGTTAGGTAGGTCTTTCAAAAAGAACTAATGCAGTGTGGCACTGCCCATGCAGGTAATTTAACAATAAAGAAAACAGTGCACGTGATCGTGTAGGCCTAGGGTACACTATTTATTGGTTGGTCCTAGATTTAAAAGATTATGATACTTTTTTATGTGTAATTTTTATCTGAATCAATATTTGGTGAGATTTATCAGGTCTGGGCACTAGTTACAGCTGCAGTAATAGCTTTCATTTTAAAAGTTACTTACAGACAAAAATGCCTTTAATGATTATCTTTTTCCGCTTCTAATTATATTTCAAATATAATATCTAAGAGGTATTAGCATCAATACATACATATAATTATGTTAAAGAGTAGCCTATGTCACCCGGGGATAGTGTAAAACGAAAGAAAGAAGTTAACAAATCGGTCCAGCAGTTTTCAAGCCTATTCAATGCAAACAAACAAACAAACAATCAAATGTTTCCTATTTACAATATTAGTATAGATAGAAGTATAGATCTATGTCTTCACAATTAAGTTCAACTGCACTCAAACAAAGACTTCGAACATTGTTGTGACTTTGCTAGAAAGTGAAGTGGAGAGGTCATTATTATTACGTAAATTGGATAATGAACGGCGAGCACTTGCTCCAATTAATGTACTACGGGAAGTTATAGTATCATATCTGATTAAATGGATGAAGAACTAGCAATAAATATCGTTTATTTTAAGTTTGACCTAGATTTTAGAAGCTGATAGCGTACCTAATTAAAATTTATAATATTTCAAAAACATACAGACCGTGTAATTAATTTTAAAGGCTATTTCGCAAATTTTCCCTCAATTTTTCCGCAGATTAGTATAAAACTCTTGTTTACGTAGGTAGGTACTATTCGAAGAGGAAATGAATGCAACATTATCCCTGGGAGAGCTGATCAACACTTTTTTCAGCGAGGATACTGCGCGTTTATGTTATTTGTAAAAAGCTTTTTGCACTTAGCTAGACTAGTCTTAGACTAAGTAAATGGAGGTCTATGTCATTCGCTTTTTTTTTTTTTTAGTTAATGTAACACATTTTTTTGGCACACTATTTGTTTTTTTTTTATATTTTATGGTATGTGATTTATTTCATTTTTTTTTTGTGTGTTGGACTGTGTCTTTTGAGTGCAATAAACTATTTTTTGATACAAATGAATATTACAGAAGTAAGTAAGAAAATGATGTTTCTATCTAGCACTGTGTTTTAGACAGCAGCAAGAATATTTTACAAAAAAAAATCGGTTCTATTATACAAACAAAACCTATTCGAACTTTGCCTGCGACTTCGTCCGCGTAGTTTTAATATAGCCTATGTTTCTCGAATTTTTAAAATCGATTGCGTGGTTGTCGAGCTAAAGTCCTTACTTTAAACAAAATATCAAATCTTTTTTCTTTATAAAATTAGTACACGTAACATTGATGTAATTAACTAAGTTACTTAAACTTTAAATAGAAATTAATAATGTAACGAATTTATGTAACAATGTTGCATGACTGTGACGAATGCTGGGTTACTTATATTATGCTAGTTCTTACCTTACCGCAAAGTCGATATCGCGAAGTAGGTATTTACAATTGGTAGAAATACAATTCAGCGTTATTTTTCCGGGAGGTGGTCATTATATTTTTGGTGTACCTAAGAGGAATTCCCTCGCTGTAACCTGTGAAACTTTACTTACGACTACTAATACAGCTCAAGAAATTGCATTAGCTGTAAATCGACATACTTTCACGTTCATTTTCTTTTTGTATGGCTAAAGAGTGATAAAACTGGAGTCAAAGTTTTTATACCGCCCATACCATACACGGATTTTGATCCTACGAAAGAACCGACCAAGTGGGAGATTGAAGGAACATTTCTTCCGCCTAAAGCATGACTCAGGGTCTGCAAACGTGCAATGGATCGCAGTATTCTTGCCGTCAAACTGACAGACAGATCACTGACGTTGGTCGAAAAGCCGCGAAACTAAAATGGGACTGGGCTGGCCACGTTTGTCGTATGCCCAATGAGCTGTGGGCCAAAATAACCCTGACACAGCTAGAAGGCGTCGCGGCAGACCCCGAAGAAGACGGCGGGACGACTTAAACATATTAAACGACCAGTGGCCCATTTTAGCCCTGGATCGAAAAAACTGGAAGTCATGGAGAGAGGCCTTTGCCCAGCAGTGGGATGATGCCGGCTACTGCTAGCCTGCATCATCCCACTGCTGGGCAAAGACAATGTCCAGAGTGAAGACAGGAAATGTGTCGAGCCTTCAGTTGACAAGAGTCTACAATGTCGAGCATGATATCTACGATAATAGGCTGAGAAGTCACTTTCTGTCACTTGTCGATTCTTCTGCTTAACCCGCGTTTTAAGAAACTAGTGATAATTAAGGTGAACCTTTGTAAAAGATGGGTAGTGTCGCAGATTCACATTGCTCGTTCTGTATCAGATTTATTTTATAGCCCCCTCACTTCCTGATTTCGTGAGTCTAATTTAAAGCTTAGTTCAATGTAGAAACGTTCATGCTAGTCTATAACAGGGGCCAGTATAGGTGTTATTTTGTACCAGAGTCGGCCCGTTGATATGTTTATTGCCGAGCTGTTATTTATCTCATACCTACTCTGGCTACAGAATGCTGCAGAACAAATACGTACCTAGTAATTTGGTTTGTGGTCTGGCTGCATCGTGTTTTAATATAGAAAGCAGCAACAGAAGTATTTACATAATCAATATTATCTTTGGAATTAATTATGAACCAGTGCGAGAAGCTAAAACTACGTGTAATATTGCCGAAATTATGACCAATATTAACGTAGAGGGTTCTCAAGATAGATCTGACATCTGATTACCTGATACGATTGGGACTGCATGATTTTCTTGACCTGTGTTTTTTTTAAAACACCGACTGATTAACTGTAGCATACCTTTACCTGTTACCTTACCTATTCGTTTTACAAAACTTTGTACGTTTTCTTGTATGAACGTGAAAACAATTTCGGTCGCAAATTATTGATTTTGAGCCTAATAAAGTTTAAGTATTAGAGTTCCAAATGAAAATCAGTTAGATCAGATACTTACAACAAGACATCGATTCCAATAGGTACCAACACATGATGGGTCAAACCGTATGAGTAACATACCTAATAAGGAGCCAATGTTATTGTACGTTTTGCTACTTACCGGAAACACGTACCATCGGTGCCGAAAAGATACTAACCAGTCGGTTAGGCGTGTTGGGAGCCATTTGCCACCGATTGCGTAGACTCCCTACTAAACGGACGTGTGTCCGGCCTCTAATAAAACCATCTGAATATTTCCTTGCCATTTATTTATTGATTTTCAAGGTTGAAATGTTCTTTCGTTACTTGCAGGATTTTTCGACACCTCACAACCTCAGAGTCGGGCACTAGACTAGCTGTTTACTTGTCTGACATTTCGCTGAACTGGACCTATTTGGCGCAGCCGCAAGGCACAAATCTCTTTTTCCGCAATATTGTTGTTAAAATGCTAATATTTTTAGTGTAAATTATAAAAAAAAAACATAATAATGACTAAGTACTAAATATTGTGTTTTTTAAAAATTAAAAATTTAAAAAACCCCTCACCGCAAAAAAAGTAAAACGTTCAAAAAGTTAAAAATAACACTTTAGCCATGAAATTTTACTTCACGTCGGGGTACCTAGTAAGGAATGTTCCTAGTACCTACTTGTAGGTATGTAGGTACTTATTTTAACGGTACCCCGACGTTACGTAAAATTTCATGGCTAAAGTGTTATTTTTAACTTTTTGAACGTTTACTTTTTTTGCGGTGGGGGTTTTTTAAATTTTTAATTTAATTTTTATTTTAATTTTTTTAAACTCATTAATTTTGTTTGTATAGAGTTTACAGTTATGAGACTGTTTCAGTGCATTGTATGTAGAGTCAAATACTGGTTAAAACGAATCCAAACACGACATATCTGCTATTATTTTGTCAAAAGTCTACCTACTGGTGGGCTTGATAGCCTGGCTGCAGCATCGGCTCATCCTGTTGCCATCAGTGCATTGTGTTTAGAATCAAATGCTGGCTGAAATGAATCCAAACACGACATATCTGCTGATATTTTGTCAAGAGTCTACCTACTGGTGTGCTGGATAGCCTGGCTGCAGCATCAGCTCATCCTGTTGCCATCAAGGCATTGTGTGCAGAATCAAATGCTGGTTGAAATGAATCCAAACACGACATATCTGCTATTATTTTGTCAAGAGTCTACCTACTGGTGTGCTGGATAGCATGGCTGCAGCATCAGCTCATCCAGTTGCCATCAGTGCATTGTGTGCAGAATCAAATGCTGGTTGAAATAAATCCAAACACGACATATCTGCTATTATTTTGTCAAGAGTCTACCTACTGGTGTGCTGGATAGCCTGGCTGCAGCATCAGCTCATCCAGTTGCCATCAGAGCATTGTGTGCAGAATCAAATGCAGGTTAAAATGAATCCAAACACGATATATCTGCTGTTATTTTCCCAAGAGTGTATTAGTCTGCTAGATATCCTGGCTGCATCAGACCAAATACACCATAATGTTGCTTGTTAATATTACACACATGGGTGTTTGAAATTTTAAGACACACATATGTTTGTAAGTAAAGTTAATACCCATAGACGTCTAAAATAGCAACTGTAGCTAACACAAAAGAGCTGATAACCTTGAAACGGCTGAACCGATATTGATAAATTATGTCTAAGAACCATCGCAAGACACCCTGCTTTCAAATAAAAAAAACCGCATCTAAATCGGTTCACCCGTTTGGGCGCTACGGTGCCACAGACAGACAAACAGACAGACAGACAGACACACACACATAGCGGTGAAACTTATAACACCCCTCTTTTTGCGTCGGGGGTTAAAAATAATATTATTTTTACTGTGTCAGTAACTATTAACTCATTTGTTATTTTTATTAAATATTGCGTAGGTAGGTTTTTGCCAAATAAAAGCTTGTTTGTTCTTACTTCTTTTGATATCAATCATTTTAATTCGATATGTTCTATTGAGTTTACCCTATTACATATGTGAATCAATCTATTGGATCTGTTCTTGCGGTAGGCACGTACCTAGTATGACTAATTTTATGTCTTGTTGCTTGTATTGTGACAACTTCCAGTTTATTACTGTTACTTACGTCAGTTTAAATGACGATAAGGAAATTCTTTACTTACTTTAGCTACAAGTTAAATACTGATTTCTTAGTACCTACTTGCCAAGTTGTTTCATGATGAGGTCTGAAAAGAAACAATTATGTAAAGAACAGACGATTACATAGGTAAAGTGCTTTAATCTTTCAACTGAGGTAATTAGAGACACAATAGAAAGACAATGACAGGCGGACACCGGTGTCCTCTCGGGGTTTAATGAATTAAATATCAATCCGTGTTAATAACACAAAAAAGAGATTTTAAAGGTTTATTCTTACAAAACAGCACGTTGCTCTTTGGCCACTGTACATGATGTGATACCTGAGTACGATTCCGGGGTAGGGCAAAGTGCGGTTTGTTTTTATTAACCCCCGACGCAAAAAGAGGGGTGTTATAAGTTTCACCGCTATGTGTGTGTGTCTGTCTGTCTGTCTGTCTGTCTGTCTGTCTGTCTGTCTGTGGCACCGTAGCGCCCAAACGGGTGAACCGATTTAGATGCGGTTTTTTTTATTTGAAAGCAGAGTTTCTTGCGATGGTTCTTAGACATAATTCATCAAAATCTGTTCAGCCGTTTCAAGGTTATCAGCTCTCTTGTGTTAGCTACCGTTGCTATTTTAGAAGTCTATGGGTATTAACTTTACTTACAAACATATGTGTGTCTTAAAATTTCAAACACCCATGTGTGAAATATTAATAAGCATCATTATGGTGTATCTGGTCTGATGCAGCCAGGATATCTAGCAGACTAATACACTCTTGGGAAAATAACAGCAGATATATCGTGTTTGGATTCATTTTAACCTGCATTTGATTCTGCACACAATGCACTGATGGCAACTGGATGAGCTGATGCTGCAGCCAGGCTATCCAGCACACCAGTAGGTAGACTCTTGACAAAATAATAGCAGATATGTCGTGTTTGTATTCATTTCAACCAGCATTTGATTCTAAACACAATGCACTGATGGCAACAGGATGAGCTGATGCTGCAGCCAGGCTATCCAGCACACTAGTAGGTACACTCTTGACAAAATAATAGCAGATATGTCGTGTTTGGATTCGTTTTAACCAGCATTTGACTCTACATACAATGCACTGAAAAATTCTCATCACTGTAAACTCTATAAAACAAAATTACTTAATGCGTTCAAAAAATTTAAAATAAAAATTAAATTAAAAATTTAAAAAACCCCCATCGCAAAAAGTAAAACATTTAAAAAGTTAAAAATAACACTTTAGCCATGAAATTTTACGTAACGTCGGGGTACCGTTAAAATAAGTACCTACATACCTACAAGTACTAGGAACATTCCTTACTTAAGCGGTACCCCGACGTGAAGTAAAATTTCATGGCTAAAGTGTTATTTTTAACTTTTTAAATGTTTTACTTTTTGCGATGGGGGTTTTTTAAATTTTTAATTTAATTTTTTATCGGAAATGGCTCAGTGGCCCAGAGACTGGATTTGTGCTAGCTCGCCTTACCGTTACTAGCGAAATGGAGGTATACTCTTGGAGATGTACACCTCTGTCGGCGTTCAGTTGCACACTGAACTTAGTGAACTTCAAGTGACGTTGACTATCATATATGGTAGGTACTGTGCGCTTCGTCATATCACTGCGATTGCGCACGACGATATCCTAGATACCTACGCAACGCGGTTTCTTTTTGGCTGTCATCAGATAGCCAATAAGAAACCAGCTGTTTGACAGTTAATCGTTGAACACTGCCCAGTGATCATCACTATGAACTGTCAACGGAGATACGCAACAGCCCTGCTTAGGGTTGCCAGTCGTCCGGATAAAGCCGGACATAGTTAGGCTTTTTCAACAGTATCCGGCCATAGTAAACGGTGTCCGGCTTTTTAAGAAAACATAAACTTTTTTAATGGTAATAATGAAAACACCCTGATTTTAAAAATATAGGGTGTCCGTCCTTTTTACCCAATTGTTCGGCCATGCCGGCTGGTCTGTCCGGCTATAAGGTTTGGCGACCTGGCAACCCTAGCCCTGCTGGTGCTGATTACTTATAGCGTGCTATTTTTCCCAGACAAGTGATAATTCAGCCATTGCACAGAATATTCTCATTCATCAACTTCTGAGTGCGTGCGAAACGTGCAGGCAGAATTTTATATTTTGGGGTAGTAAAAAACATTCAACTTTGACGTTTTATTTTTTTATGTAAGTAATACATGATTTGTGCTGACTAGTACGGTACATTTAGTAAAAGGGTCACAGTTTTGGCGGATCGTTGACTTTTTTTGCAATGACATTTCGCAGGTCACAAGGAAGTTAAAACGCCTTAAAAAAAAGGCTTCCAGCCAAGCGTAAATAATGTATTGTGTATTTTATTTTGATTGTTTTTTTAGTGTGACCATGTGTAGGTAATGTTTATTTTTATGAGTCTATGGTACCTATCTTAATTTTTTTTTTGTATGAAGTACTTTTTAAGCAAAGACATTCAATACCTATAGACCGGACATCACAAACAAAATTTTCGTCCGAAAAAGTGTGTCCTGCCGGTCTATGAGTTTTTTTTAGTACGCTCCGCTGCCGCTCCAATATTCATATATTATTCTAGATGGCGTTACTGAGACATGGGATCAAAGTTTTCTATGACATTTCCTTGACATGCCTGCTCTATAGTATTTTAAATCTCTTTGTTTTTAAGTAATACGTTGATCGATACCGTTTCGAGCTTGTTAACTAAATACGTACCTAGTTAACTTTACTTTCAGTCTACTCGATATTTTCAAACGATAAAAATCCTTGCAACATCATCAGACCTTGAGTTTATCATGATTGTTTACTTTCTGTAGGTATTCAATCTAACTAATGCACAATGCATGCAAATGCGGTGGGTGGTAACCTTTCAGCACGCGTGTTCAGTGAAAAACGTTTACGGGGGAATGGACACCCTCGTCTTATTATTTATAGCTGTAGGTACTAATAAACTTTCATAAATATCATGTGTTGTCGCCCACATGATACTCATTAGGGAGACATTTTAATTCATTATCATATCGTAAGGGTGGCCAGCTATTTTATTCCTTTTTTTTAGTAACAAGAAGGGGACGGGTGACAGTTAATCACTTGTGGCGGAAAATTGTCTATGACGACGACATAGACCGTTTTTAAATGTGGTTTAATTTTGGAATTAGATCGCTACCTGTCTAGATTTCATTCTACCGCGGTTTGCGGATGAAACGTTATAGGTAGGGAATGTTATAATTATTTTTCGGTGTAGGTACGGAATGGTCGGTCATACATGGTCTGACCTTGGTAAGCGCCGCTGAATAGCTTCGCACTTCTATATTATTTTTGGTTACAATCTTTAGAACCTTTACCTACTTAGATGTGCTAGGATAGAAAAGTTTGGTTGAAATATCACATTGTATCAAACCATTATCTGGTTTTTTATGTACCTACCAACACTACCTATCATAGATAATAAGTACAGACTAACAGACACTAGCACTAGCTAATCTTAACTGTCTCCCAGAACATGAACCTTATAATGTTTGTTATAAAGTTGATATCTAAAAAATTGGACACATTGGGGTAGCTTGATGTGCTGGCCTCTGTACTTGAGTAGGTAGCAATTTAATTTTAATACTGTCATTTTGAATTTAGGGCCTTCATCTTAATTAAAAAAAAAAGGTTTCTAAATGAATACCTACCGTGAATATTTCCATAAACACTTGACAAACATTGTATTGTATTTGCTTACAGTGTTATCAGTGTGAGAACTTATCAATATGACATCATATAATCTTATCAAACTTATCAGAGTGCCATACAGGATCCTAAATGACAATGAACACCACTCTCTTATAAATATTTGATGTTTACTTAATAAAGATATGGGGTAGTCAGAAGCCTAAAAGTGTGACAACCAGTCTTACCAAAGAGTTTTCCACTAAACAGGTCAGATCTAGAGAGCATTTTATGCATAGACGAAGTTGCATAGATAAACCAAAACAAAGTTAATAAAAAGTAAAGCTATATTTTTAACCAGCAGATGTCTAGTAGTTCCTGTTCCCGTGGGATTACAGGGATACAAAGTAGCCTATGTCATCCGGGAATAGTGTAGCTTTCCACCAGTGCATTTTTTTTTAAATTGGATCATTAATTCAATCAAATAATTACTTTAATAGGAACTTCCTTCGGTGCATGAAAAAGCCCTCAATAAACTATGTACTACATTATTTTAAGGTAAAATTATTTAATGTGAGTGTAGGAAGTAAGCAAATAAATCATAAATTATTCCTTGCTGTTTTTTTAAATATTTAATCATTTTAAGTATTTAAGTGACAAGTACCCTCAAAAAGTTAAAATAAAAGTGTTTTGACAGTATACTAGGAGGATAAAATATCCCTGAATGACAAAATCATAGTGAGCTAGTTTTTTTAGTCGTAATGTAGTGATTCATGGACTTACCCGCTGCAGCTGCAGGGAGTGGTTGTAGCAGCGCAGGAGTTTGTCCACGAGCGGGCGCACGGCGCGCCACGCTCGCTCCTGCGATATCCTCGACGGGTCCGCTATCGCCTCCCGTATCTCCTTCCCCGCACCCTTATAACACTGTATCTCTTCAAGTATCTTCTCCGAATCTAACAACACCCTCTGAACTTCCTCGTAAACAGAGCGCTCCGTGTCCGTGGGCGCGGCGTTCTCGAAATCCAAAAATATATCATAACGCGGCGACGAACAACAATTAGAATCGTCCCGGGACAAAAGACTCAACAATTTCCCCATCGTAAAATAAATAAATCGCAATTTATTAGAAAACTCTCCTCGATAGCGAACACTGCATTGCCTATTTTCTTAACAGTTTCAGAAAAGTCACTTAAATCACTTACTTTTTAGTCATACATATGATTTTACTGCAATATTAAAGCGTTTTTCTCACTTTTATTAATAAAACACGCCCAAATTGTTATAAATAATAGTAAAATTAACGGAGCTACACACGAGACCGACGACTGCGGCGGAACAACTGTCATTAAAATAAATGTTGCCAATAGTTGCCATGAATAATGCCAATGATGCCACACTGCGTCATAGTGTTTGACCAATGTTTGACATACCGTATTTAGTCGATTATAATATTTTGAATGACCTCAATTGTTGTAACTTTAGTAAGAAATGTTCGGAAAATAAATTACTCATGTTATAAAATATATATCGTCTACCAGGGAGCTTTAATATTAATTTCATGGCTCGTCGGTTTATCGGCATTGCAATAATGTTGTCAACCTACCTATTTCAATTGACAACATTTCAAAATTTTAACCTGCATGTTTTATTACGTTATATAAAAGTAAATCCAAAACTAGAAGACCCATATTTTTTGGTTTTTCGAAATTATGTACTTTTCATTCATAATTTTAACTTTGAAATTCGGTGCATACTAAAAGACGTAAGCGCCAAATGTCGTCATTCATACGGTGGAATGGCGATATATCCTTCGCTTTACAGTGATACGTTAAAAAAAAACTTACTTTGATGTTACTGTTATTTAGCAGATGTCAATGTCATACATTGACATTAGATATGTCTTGTTTGACATTAGATATGTCTAGTTTGACATTAGATATGTCTTGTTCGACATTAGATATGTCTTGTCTGACATTATGGTTTTCATCTTAAATTTGCTTGCTTACGCAAAGGTACTCATTCCACCGTATAAGTGACGTCATTGCATGATTTTTGGTTTTTATTTTATTTTTCTCAGAAACTAAGCAAAATTTTTTTTTCTAAAAAAAATGTATTTGAACTCAGCATACAAAAATGAAGAAATGGTATTTTTGTTTTAGGGTCATGTCAATTTTGAAATGTTGTCAACTGTGAGGAATCAGCAAGAACCAGGCGGTGGCGTCCTAGCGTCTTTGAAGAAGCTTGTCGTGCCGCACCACGGTGCCACACATTTAACAGTGATAAACTGTTTAGTTGACTGCTAAATATCTGCAACTAAATAATAGTCTGCCAATCGAAAACAGCTAACATTTGCATAAACTTGAAACGTATAAATAAATAGTCAGTAAAAGCAAATCTCAAAAATCACTCAATTGATTAGAAATAAAATTCTGTCTATTTCATCCAATATCACTAGTTGAAATATCTACATGCTACGGTATAATATTATAACCACAAGCATGATGGCAAAAGACATTCATTTAAGTTACTAATATTTTATTAAATATCTCTTTGGTGATGGCAATTTTATTTTATAATTATGACGTTTAAGTAACCCCGCCAAATTCAAAAGATTTTCAAAAGAATTTAACCAATTTAACAGTACATTGAAGCTTAGAATACCTAGTTAAATCTAGGCAAAACATTCGTTTAGTTAATTCAACATTTAATTAACAACACGTCATAGCTACAATCTTTGAAGGGGTAGGCAGTATGTTTATTACTAGGTAAATAAGAAAACCAAGAATTACTGAAATTATTTATTCTCTTTTTAGTTTATAAGAGCAAAGCTAATCTTCGGATTACTTTTGATTTTGTATTCCCAGATTGATTAGGATTTGTGTTAGTATTAGAGAGGTAGGTACAGTAGTAGTGGTAAGTAATGTATTTACATGTCCCGTATAATAAATTATGCCTGCCTGCCTGCCTGTTTATCTATAAATATATGTACCTATAGTTTATTCTTGGATAAATGGACCACTGAAACATTAACTAGGTCTAACTTTTACACTAAAGGACCATGCAAAAGATTGTATGGGCGCTGTCCCAACCCACCAACAGACATGGGACTTGTTTCAATATTATTAAGAAGTCTCATAAAAACACAAATAACAATTTTTAGTCCGTAAATATATGGGGTACCTAATTAAAAAAAAAGTGTTTACTTAAAAAGGGTGTACTTATTTTGTTTTAAATAACCTTGTTTTAGACATTTTACAATTAACAATTGATCAAGTAAACACTTTAGGTTTTTATAACATGTATAAGTATATACATATTTATGAAATAACAACATTTTGGGTTAGTATTAATCACATTTTTTGTTATTGTTCATGTACAAATATATTTATGTCAACAGAACTGTTATCGAGTTTGGTAAGTTAGTAATTATTCGTCTATCATTATAGTAGATAGCATTTCTGCCGGCAGATTAAATTCAGTGTGACGACCTTTCTCCATATACAAAAAAAATGAGACTATACAGGGGTCTCATTCAAATCGGTCAGTATGGGAAAGTCTGATACTATAAGACATACGAAGATCTGTTCTGAGGAACCATGTCATAGATTTTAATAACAAGAAAAACTGCATTCACACATTAAAAAAAAACATCTGTACTCCGTTCGGGAATCGAACCCGGTTATTTTGAAAAAAAAAAACCTATTCTATTTCTATTTAGATATCAATTGTGTAGGTCTTAAGCAGTAAATGTCTGTATGAAACATGATGTCTAAAATGAATAAAATGCATTGTTTCCACATACTTTAATTTATTTTAGTAGGTGCTCGAAGTGACCATGTTTACAATATTACTACAATAGTACAGATGTTTCTTAAAATGTATGAATGCAGTTTTTCTTGTTATTAAAATTGATGACATGGTTCCTCAGAACAGATCTTCGTATGTCTTATAGTTTCAGACTTTCCCATACTGACCGATTTGAATGAGACACCCTGTATATTATGCGCACCGCCAGACTGGTTTTTTATCCTGTGCATCTCACGGCTGTTCACTATCAATAGTTTTTTCATAGTTAAATAGTGTTCCTGTACGTTTTTTTTACAATTTACTGTACCAAAAAGTGTGTAAGTACCTATAAAAAATATTTTTTTGCGCGATACCCCCATGACTTACGGAGATGTCGTCATAATAAAAAATGATCATGATGCTAAGATGAATTGATTGAGATACGTTTGAAATCTGTTGGTGGTATGGGACGATTTTTTGCATGGTCCTTTTAAATGAATATTTCTTATGACAGTTTATATAATTTTTATTAAGTAATAATAAACAATTGACACATAAATTCTAACCCTTTCATTGATATCTAAACTTAATGTTCAAAAATGTAAAAGCTGTATTGTTGTAGAAGTGTAAATGTGAAGGTTTTACTGGTTACAAATCTCCTTATTAAATCACTAGAAGAGGAGACACTTGGGCCTACTCCAATATCCAACCAGCAAAAAGGCATTGAAGCATTTTAAATGCCTTTCATTCATGCAACAGTTTAAATTGTTATTATTTACTGTTACTTTGGTTCTAACGGTTTGGTTTGGTTTTATATTGAGTTCTAAATAATGGCTAATAAATAGTCAGAATGGCTTTTATTGCTGACTGTACTTACAATCAATGATACTCAAATCATGATGCCTAAATATATTTTTATAATACTAGCTTTTTTGTATACAATCATCCTTTTGCTATAAGTACAAAATGAATCAAAGAAGTAACTGATACAAACTATCTAATAGGGTAACTATCATAATAATCACAACCTTATTACAACTAAAACAACAAAAAATGTCCATTTACTAACACTAGGCAATACCTAAACAAATATCATGCAGTTTGATTTTGGACTCTCTTCCATTAAGCTGAGAGTTGAAAATCAAACACTGCATTTGTAATTAAGCACTTATTTAGGTGTTAGTGAAATGGGCATGTTTCATTATAATTAATACTGTCAATGTTTGCCACAGAATCACATAATATGGCACATAACGCTGAAATCACAACCACTTTTAAAACTATGTAATAGGTATTATCAATGTAACTAGATAATTATAGTCTCTAAAAATGTAAACTTAAACAAGTTCGACAGTGCTTTCAGCTGTCTATAAAAGTAATTAAAATTACAATCTTAATAATGTAAATAAGGAAATACCTGGCCTACTTGGGTATATACGGTATGATACCTGAATACCCCGGTCTACATAATCATAATGGGAACCTCAGAAAAAGGACAGTGATGTTGTTCAACCCACTTAGTAAATGCTTTAGCTTGTGTTTTAGCTATTTTCATAATCATGATACAGTTATATTCTGCCCCCTCGATCTTTAGTTTTTCATCATTGTCAGAGAATTTTGCAACTCTTTGGTAATCATCATTCAAATTGTCTGATTCTGTTGGAATATAAAATTGTTCCCGCCATAATTCACTAAACAATTTTGTTTTGTGATTATTCTGTGCATACTTCTTAAAAATCCCTCTATTTTCCTGTGTCGGTTCCAGTATGTCGTAAAATGCATAAGCACTATCTGTACACATAATATCTTCAGATAATGCAACCCTCATTTTATTTAAATGATATTTAAGTATTTGAAAGTGGAATTTAAAAGCATTTTGACCAATCAGACACACAGGCTTCTCTAGACATCTAATAAAAGAATTGATGGCATTGTAAACATCCATATTGAAGTCCGCTTCGTATTTCAAAAGAGTTAAGTTTAATCCAGTTTTTGCTGAACTTCTTTTGGTCACTTTCTTCTGGGGGTTGAAGCACATCCGGAGCTTGTACTGCACTCGGGGCGCTAGTTTCTCGGGGTACAGAAGGTGCGCTCGTTTAACTGCTATCATACAGAGTTCTGTGATCTGCATGTCGCTATGGTCTTCGCCTGGAAGACCGCTTGACTGTACATCTACGAATACGTACGTTGCTATTGGCATTATTAATAGAACCGAATGTAGAAAGTTTTGACGAGTCTCACAACTTTTACTTAACGATGTTTTAGTTATCAATTTTATTGTGGCATTGATTTGTGACTGTTCTTACGGAAGTCAAGATCAGCAAAACGGCAAAAGAAATGCTTGTATTGTACTAACACTGCATTCGGCCGAAAGCCGGTAAATAAATTATCAATATAATATATTGAATGTAAACAAAACAAACAGTACCAATGAACCATGACCAACCGGACTGTTAGAATTTTAGAAAGAAAATGAAATTGTAATTGTAGTGTTGCCAAACCTATAATATAAATCAGTAGACATTTTGCTTTTATGGGAAGTTACAGAATAGTTGAAGATTTCTCTGAATTTTCAAAAGTGGTGGTTTAAATTTTAGAAATGATTTTTCCCGTACGAAATTTGCTTTGTAAAGAAAAGCGATTTTTTGGATTATGTATAAATTAGTAGAGCTTACATAAAGTAGGCCAATTTATCTGGCAATACTTGCACTAGTGGGAAAGTTTGGCAGGGTGTATTGGTAAGGAGTCTAGTCGGTAAGACTACCTACTCTAGGTGTGGAGCTACCTACCCTCACCCACACATGGCAAATAACGGGGGAAAAACACTATTGAGACCCAAGTACCTATCTTGAAAAAGGGCAGAATAACAATGTCAATGTTTTGAATGGTAGATCTTATCAATAGAACGGATGTTTACTAATTATTTTTCAGTAAAACTAACAGAATGCAGTAAGTAAGTACTGGAAAATACGGTAAACAGAAATGCGGGGGTGGAACTAAACAATATTTAAGCCCACTGTAAGATCCTAATTCTAGTACTCTAATTTGGTCACCTTGTCAGAACAAATATTAGATAGAACAAATATGTTAGGCAACCTGGAAGTCCCCTTCCAATTTGTTCCTAGTCTGCCTTGAGTTTTTACCTGTCTTAGTTGCAGACGAGTAAATGAAAATTCACATATGTTTGTCACACTAATATAAGGTTTGCGGACATGGTATAGATGGAGATTTGCTATTTACTACTACTCTTTTGTAATCTACTTCAGTGTGGAAAGCTTACATCGAAACTGTAATACATACATTACAAAGAATTTATTGTTGCATAACCATTATGGGTACCTCTGAGAAGCGACAGTGATATTGTTCAACCCAATCAACAAACTTTTCAGCTTTTGCAATAGCTATTTGCATAATCATAATGCATTGATTTTCTGCCCTGTTATTAGGTAGAATGGTGTGTATGACTCTCCAGTAAATATCTTGTAATTTGTATGACTGATAGAGTTGGATTTTCAAATAAAATTTTCTCCGCAACAATAGATGGTACCTTTTATGCCCTTGCCTTTTCTGCATAGCAAACATGTTGTGTCCACTAGAGTTTTCTGCTTCCAGTATATCAAAAAATGCATAAGCGCTATCTGCACACATGATATCATCTGATAATTTAACATCTATTTTATCAAAATGATATTTAAGCAGCTGGTAGTGAAATTCAAAAGCATTTTGGCCAAACAAACACACTGGCTTTTCCAGACAGGTGATGAAACAATTTATAGCGTCAAAGACATCCTGATTAAATTCAGCTTCATGTTTCAAAAGAGTTTTTGTTAGTCCAGTTAATGAACCACTTTTTTGGTTCAATCTCTTGTCAGGCTTGAAGCACATCCGCAGCTTGTACTGCACTCGGGGTTGTTGCCCTGGTTCCAGGTCCAGTAGGTGCGATCGTTTCACGGCTAACATACATAGTTCAGTGATTTGAACTTCGCCATGAGCTCTGCCCGGAAGACCGCTTGACTGTAGATCTAAGAACACGTACGTGGCTATCGGCATTATTGAGAGGGACTATTTTTGGACCTCGTATCAAGTAGTCACTTTTCGTAAAAACTTTTACGGCGCTAGTTAACTTACTGTTCTTCCTTGCAAATTGAAGTTTGTATCGAATAATCGTCAAGACGTAAATTATTGTTTAACAACACTGCCACTGTTTACGCACCGCACCGATCCTTCTCGGTACCTACATTCAAATATTGAATCCACTATTCAGTCAAAGAGTCAAAGTGTTATACCCGCCGCCGTAATAAAATATTTCGTGTTTATTTTGAATTTTGACAGCAAAGAAAATCGTTTTTTTTTTAAATATTTTTATTCATGACCATAGATATAAGTCTTTCAGTCGCATACATAAATGGTAATATTACAATACAATGGTAATAATAAGGCACGAGTTTCACTTCAGTAAATAATCAGTTTTTCATCAATAGTTTTGTTCATTATTACCAACTGGCCAAAAGCAAATCGTTGGATCAAAGTGTTACCAAGAATAAAAATAAGACATTTAGCTGAATTTTTCACGGTTTTGCAAAATATTAAATTCGATAACAAGGCTTTGCTAACGGAAATGAAGCGATTATATTGATATTGAACAGTAAGTATATCTTATTGTAATAACAAAATACTAAATTTGGCACTGTCTGCAGTGATCTACGAGAAATTAATTTTAGTTTGCTCTGCATTTGAACTAACTGGCTGGACCAAGTACAAATATTTACTTAGTTATCGTGATTCTCTTTACTCAGTCATTAAATATTGATACTAATAATATAGACGCTTTGTGGTGATTCTGGCAGCAGGGTAGCGAGCGTTATAGTAATTAGCAAAGAGATGGCGCTGTCTACACACGTGGTGCTGTGGTGCACCCACAGAGCATGTAACTCGTGCACATAGAAACTATAAATAATTATTTTAATAAAATGACAGTTAACGTTTATTTTTAACATACGGTCTACTATATTCTTCTAGTAACTTTGGACTGTGCCAAATCTCACACTCCTTCGTACCAGCCCAACAGGGTAACTCGCGAAAGTAAAGCACTTTTTGAACGTCAAAATTACAAAAGGCAGTTCCCCATAAAGCGGGTGGGCTTTTTGGACTGTCGCCACTTTCTAGTGTTTTAGGTGGGAAGAAGAAGTGGCGGAATAAACTCCCCAGCAACACATATTACGATATTTGCTCAACAAAACTTCTTTACCTACCTACTAACAAAGTAAAATCATCAAGACGATCAAGCGGAAATGTCTAAAAAAAACAGAAACGTTTTCAGGCATTATTTATTTATTATCATAAATGTATAACATCGACACGTTGCCATTAAACATACGATTTACAAATAAAATTCTTTTTCTATAATATTTACAAAATGACTCCCATCTTTTGATACACACATTATTTAGTGAAGGGCTAACGGTTAACAAAGATGGCAGTTTCAATGGAACATATTTAAAAAAATTAAGGATACCTAACTATTTTATAAAAAAATGTTAGGAGTTCGTTATAATACCAATTCACATAAGGAGGTACTTATAGGTACCTATGTGTAGATTTTTTGTATGCAGAGCCGACGTTCTTAGAAAAACTATAAACAAAGTAGGTAGGAGGAAACAAGGCAAAAATCAAGGATAATAAGGGCCTATTTGCAAGGTTTCATTATACCTAATTGTGTTAAAAGTAAATGAACGTTGAATCCTGTCTGTTTTATTATACCAAACTAATTCCAGTAAGCTAACCAATTAGGTACCTACCTAGAATCGCTATGGAGTTCCATAGAAACTGATACTTTGTCCTGATCTCCAAGCATGCCTGTGAGCAAGAATGAGGTATTACTATCATCTACTACTTCAGTAGTAAGTACACAATATACTTAATATATCGAATAATTTTAATAAATCAACTAATCCAAGCCCTGTATAAAACATTACCTACTGATTAATTCAAAGAAGTGGACAGAGCAAGATATTAGAGTACTGTGTTTTTTTTAATTAAATAATGTTCACTACCAATAAGAAAAGATAATCTATGAAACTTATTAAATATATCTGAGTCCGTATATTTTTAAAGATCAGTCTAACATTCGTTAAAAATTTACATCTTTCATCTCTAACGTTTAGTTTATATTTTTTTTTATGTTTACGATAAGGCTGCGGGCTGGCTGACAGATCCTGCACCGTAAAAACAAACATGACAATGGTGACCGATAAAACTGTATTTTTAACTTATTTATAATTTATCCTTCTATCCCTTTGTGCAGAAATAATTGATGTTATTTATGTCTGTTTAAATAAGTACTTTGGAACATACACACAATCAGACCCACAAATTACAACACCAGATAGATAGTAAGTATTACCTAAGTGCTTAGGTTTGTGTGAGTTTTAACAGGTCTTCAAGAAGTTGAGGAAAAACAAGGGTTTTTTTAACCTTAACAGTTGTGTACCTACTATCATGTATTTTATGTTTCATTACTAATTGATATCTATAGAGATAGATTATGCCAATTGATCTATCCCGTCGTCACAATTGCAATGGAATATAAAAGATCATTATCAGAAGGTAATTTAACTTACACAGCAAACAATATGGTGTTCAAGAATTATAGGTACCTACCTTTCTTATACAACAATAATACAAATAACATCTACCTAAATTATCTACAGTCGCTAAAATTATAGTCTTAATTAATTGGTGTAAAGATCCGTCTTAAAACCTACTTAAGTAATTTAAAATTGTTGGTTGCAGTTACCCTCAACACAGTTCATAAATCACCCTACAATTAGAATTCTAATCGAATTATCACGGTGTCACCAAGTCTATTTATAATTTCGATAGGTAATCCTGTAGTGTCTACTGTAGACGATACCAGGAAACACATAATAATTGAGAAGTCGAGTTGCTTCAAAACATTTTGATTTGGCTAATAACGGATCTAAAATCATTTTTCTAGATCCTTAATTTTTCGTGCCACCATAGTAGGCATTATGATATAAGTGCGGTAGGTTGATAATTACAGCCGAGGCAATATTGCTAGCCCGAGTCGCAGGCGAGGGCTACAAGAAAGCAGAGGCTGTAATTATCAAAGCGCACGTATGTCCTACGACGTTTTATAACATATTTGCGAGGAAATAAATAAAACTCGGACTGAAATTTTCAAATAAAAACAATACAGCGAAAAGAAAAAGCACGCGGAATAATTTTAACTTTATCACAAATTGGCGATGCGCGCGCATCAGTTTTTTTTAAGTCAAAGGCACAAAAACAGCCAGTACCTAGTAATAATAAAGTAAATTAATTAATATTTTTTTGTTTTGGTTACCTACTAATGGTTGCAATTTATTGTCAAAATTAATTTAATTATCGAATTAAATGTTGACCACTTTTCTGATTTAAAAACTCTTTGCTAAGATTTTAAAAAAGGAACCTTTCGTTTTAAGTCGTAGTACCGTAAAACGGGGTGGATAGAAACTCAAGGGTGAATAGAAACAAAACTTTGAGGAGGATATTCACGTAAGTTAAAAGTTGTTTGTTACATAAGAGGTCTGTACTGCTTTTAAATAATTAAAATAAATAGTTTCAACACCTTGTTCGAACCAAACAATATTAAACTAGCGTAAAAATCCTCCTCAAAGTTTTGTTTCTATTCACCCTTGAGTTTCTATCCACCCCGTTTTACCCGGTATCTATCAAACCGTGCGGTTGACATTACCATTACGCACTAGTGCGTAATGAGATACATTACGATATTGAATTTAGCGGAATAAAAGAGCAAATGTGTTATAAAAAACTTTTTGAAGCAACTCTGTGGAAGAAAATACGAAATGCATAGAGTTGTACAAAAAAAGCTCATGTCATTATGGTAAGAAAAAAAAAATGCTTTTTGTACAAAAAGGTCATCATTAACATAGTAAGGGAAGGGATTATTAATTACTTAAATGCCAAAGAAACGCGAAAAAAAATGAGATGCGCACAGATTTATAAAATTAAATAATATTTGTGGTTTATGGTTGCAATCAAATGTAGAGCAAAGAAGAGGTGCATTCAAATAATGTTGCAGGATAACTATGTATGTCATGCATCATTTTCATTCTTCACCTGGCATTTACGCTCATCCAGACAATAAGTATAGTTTTAATGATGAAAGTGCCTCAATTTATACAAAGATACGTTTTAAGTCTTAACCTTAGGATCTTGATTTGCGATGTACATACAATGTCAAGTGACGGAGGTAAAAATCTTTAGTTAATTCATTTAGCTCCTTGTCCATACATTTTGATATTTTTTGGAAAGGTTACAAAAGTGCTAATAAGAGGTTTGAACCATTGGCAATAATGCACTAGATATGATGCCACCACATCGAGCCGCCATTATGGCTACCGTCCGACAAGGTTGCATGACAAATATCCCAAAAATACATCAAAGTTGTGATTGCGTGAAGTATTGGAGGCATTGGAGCTGTAGGGAATACAAAGATACGGTTGTCAAAAGGTTCAGGAAAGTAGCATATTGAATTTTAGAAAGAGTTTTGTCAGCGTCATTCACATGGTCTCATTCTAAAATCCGATGCACTATGGTTACGTAGGTAGGTACTGTAAGTTTTATCGAAAATATTTGAGAGCAGAGACGAGCAGGAACTTCTCGATGAAGAGGTCAGAGTCGAGAGCAGCGATGTGAGCGGCGCGGCCCACCAGTGCGCTGGCCGTGTGCGGCAGCGCGTGCTGCACATCGTAGCGGACCACCGACACTGTGGACGCACGCGCTGCCAGTGGTGATACCATGTTGTGAACCTGGAGTCGAAAACCAATCATTGCTAAGAATTTGTCCTACTAAAAGTTGACCACCATGATGAGCTGATTGTTAGAATCCTGTGAATTCAAGAAGCAAAGAACTGGTCGTTTTGACAATACTTGGGAAAGGCCTACGTCCAAATTATGTGTATCTATAAGTGTCTAAGTACTTATACAATTAATAAAAGTACGAAATACCAACCATTTCTCTATAAGCTTGTCCCAAAAGCGACGTATCTTTAGCAGCGGCTTTGCACAGCTCCAGTCTAGCAGAATGCAGTGGGACATAGCGATCCTGTCCCGAGCCACAGAGCAAAATATGTTTGAACTGGTGCAGCTGACTTCGTTCACTCAGTCGGTAAAGGAATGACCTTCGAGGGTCCGAGGCATCACGGAGAGAAAGCTGCAGTAAAGAACCCGACTTCTTCCACTTTTGCATGAACCACATACCTGGAAATGAGATAAGATTATAACTATAAGTGATGATGGATGTTTTAGGTGTGTTCTTATACTTTTTGTTTTAGGAATTAATTAGATTACGTGGCGATCATCTCCACTACGGGGAAAGCTCACTAGGTATATACGTAGGTTTATCACTGGCTCATCACTACACCCAAATCCACGCGTAAGCGCACGTCCCTCTCACACTGCGTCTAACAACAGACTGCCCGGCCGCGCCTGCCCGGTCAGACGACGTTGACAGTTACGCCCTCTCTCAGGGTATATGAGAAAATGTATTATATCTACTTAACAGATACAACACTATACCATAGAAATGTGACATTGTGGTAAACGTGAAGTCCAGTAATCCATGGCCCGTATTAAATATGGCATGTAACTTACCAGCATTGACTAATCCGCTAGAGTTATACAGAGTCCCGAGATGTGGTCCACTTAGAGAGAGGAATGTGTGGAGTTTCGCTAGGTATGGCTTCATCTGTGGCCTGGCTAGCGCTGACCGGATGATGATCGTGCCTAGAGAATGACCCACGAAACTTATTCGAGCTGGGTCGCTTGAGTTCTGAATGTGATTCAGGATCTCCTGCACGAGTCTGGAAACATTGAAGACCAGAATGTAGTTAAGAATATGATTAAAGTTCAAATATAAATTACCATATAACATACAAGCAATTTAACTTCTTGGAAAGCGAACGATGTGCCTTTTGCTTTGCAGCGACTATTGCCAATTTTCTTAAGACACACATTTTGTTCATTAATTACGGTGTAAACGCAAGCTAACTAGGGCCTGCCCGCGATTTCTTTTACTGTCAGCTGTACTATATCACAAAACATATCCTATGGCACTCTACAATACACTTTCTATCAGTGAACAAAGTATAGCTGAGAATACCAATTACTCCTAGAGATAGTCACTTACAAAGTTACAAACGAACAAACAATATCAGTTTAGCTAGATTACGATTTTCCGATTGCAATCAATCACCAAGTCGTAAAGCAATCTTACTAAATAACCATATAATTTAATTTGGTTTGAAAACTCGTTATCTGTTTGAGAAAAAATAATAGGTATAATCAATAACTGGATACTGATGAGGCTGTCGTAACTAATAATAATTTAGAAGAGGTATAAATTTACCGCTCACCTATCTGTCATCGTGTCAAAGTCAGAGAAAGTGTCGCCTTGGTTTCTCTCAGACATGAGGAAGTCTAGCCTGGCCCCAGGCAAACCTAGTTCCAGGTATGTCTTCACGAGGCGGAGGTCAGCCGCGTTGCCATCTAAACCATGGACGCAGATTATTAGGTGAAGACCTGGAACATTTAGACAGCTCTGGTAAATATTTGCTTGACTTGGATGGATGGATTATAACGCATGCCTGTGCAGTACCTATTGTGTCCATGGATTGAGGGTTCTCACCTTCTGGATTAAACATTCGATACTCATCACTGATATGGAAGTAAGGCAGAGAGTTCTCAACGGGCGGGAAGTCAGAGTAGATTGCACCCGGATATTTGACACTTTGCCTGAACTCTTCTCTGCATTTAACGAATAATCTCTCAGACTCAGCCAGGCCGAATATGCTGACAAGATTGCTTTCTCGTTGTTCTGGAAATATACATTTTTATATGAAATTCTGGGAAAAGTTCGTACCCATTAAACTGTAACGGCTAAAGTTCACTGCCTTGTTTTGTATAAAGTTGAAAGTTTTTGTACAAAAAATGAGGATTGTATTGAAATGGTGAAATGGTTATATATAGGAGATAGACAAAATATGAAATATAAGTAAAATAAGTTCATTACCAGTATCGTTTCTGCTCGCGAGCTCCCCGGTGCTCTGACTTTTATTAAGCGTACCACCGGTAATCATACCGCTAGAATTAACTGACTGATGTGGCCTCAGCTTGCGCCTCTCCATTATACCTGTTGTAAGCCAAGCGATGATGTTAGTAGCAGAAGCATTTTTGAATCACACCAATAGGGTTACAGTGTAACTCACCTTCACACACGTGGTACAAAGGGTTGTCTAATTGAAGCGAGGAAGGCTGTGGAGGTTGTTTTCTCGGCGTTTTCGATGGGGTAGACGATTTGCTGCTCTGCCTACTCAACTTTGGAGATTTAGTTGGAGGATCCTATAACATACAAGTTCATTAATATGATATTTTATCAACCAATTGATATTACTTTAGTCGATGGATGTTACGTGTTTACCTTAAATTCATCTGGTGGTGGAGGAGCATCTCTAAACTGTTGCGGTGGAGGTAAATGCTCATAGTCATTGTCACCCATAAAATGCGCTAAATCTATTTCAGATTTCGCTTTATTCGAGTATTTTTGCGCACCACTGGATGTGCGATCTTTCGTGCGGCTTCCAGTTTTGACGCAGGAGCGATCCACGGTCAAACTACGAATCTCAGCCGCGATTAGCTTTTCAGTATATTGTATTCTGTCTTTTAATTTAGTTTTGTCAAGCGATTGAGATTTGGCCGGCTGCGCTTTCGGCGGTATTTCTTTCCTTATATAAGGATGCAGGTTATCACTTATAGTTTGTGACTTTTTCACTGTTCCCTCATTCAGACTTTTGGAAGACGAGCTATAAGTCTTCCCTTGCACGGCACTAAATGAGTTATGTCTTTGATTACCTTTCACTGCATTCGCTTCAGCAATTTGTTGAAAACAACTTGCCGTGCAAGTATCTGAATTGCACTCCGCGTCTATACCATTACTGTGTACCAGTTTATTATACTCGCACTGGCTGTCGGTGCATATAGAGTCGCTGCATATTGTGCATTCCTCACACACTTCCTTGTCACAGCATTCTATTTTCTCGTTTGATGAATTTTGAGCTACCTTGACGGCTAATTTTAACAGCCGCTCACGTAACTGATCTCCGTTAAGGACTGTTCTTTTAAAGTCACTAATAGTTTCTCCTTCTGATTTTCGAGAGTCAGTTGCATCTTCGTAGTTTTTATTACTTGGTTTAGGCATTACTGATTTTGCAGCAACAAAATTCTGATTTAATTGACAACTTGCATTATCTGGAGAGGACGGGCCTGAACTACGTCCACTAGACACCCATCCACTTTGTTCACTTAAACTAGATGTCGAAGTACTTCTCCGACGTTTCTCTTCCTTGTTTGAAAAGTTCTTAGGCGGCAAAATTTTGAAATCTTTGTCTGCTATATCAAGAGGCGGTGATTCAAAGGCAGGTGGTGGAGCTAAATTAGGTAATGATTCCGAGCCGAAAGTATTATTTAAATTAGGTTCATCTAAGACCGACGCAGCACTTCTACAATGTCGTAACAACTCTGGTCCGTGGTCGAGACTGTAAGGAACACTTGAAGAAGATTCCAATCTTCTCAGCTCAAAAGGTATACTTTCGTTGCTGGATGATGATGCGGCTTCTGACATTAACTGAGTCATCTTTTCCGAGGGTTTGTGTTTTGAACGTTTTTCTGGTTTACCACTTGACCTCCCGCTTTTTGGTGTCGTAGCACCAGATTTTGGTGTAACTCTACCCGATTTAGGAGTTGCTAGCCCTGATTTCGGAGTAAATCCACCCGATTTGGGTGTAGATTTACCGGACCGCGGAGTTGCTCGGTCAGATTTAGGAGTACTGCGTTCAGATTTCGATGTATGACGATCTGATTTACTGTCTCGGGATTTAATAGAATGATGGCTATTCAACGAATCCCTGCTTGAATTCATTTTAGTATTTTCTTTTCGTCCATTGTTTAGTTTCGACTCCTTGGATCGACTTTTCTTATGCCTTACTGATGGCATCGCCGAATGTGGAGTAGATGGTGGTGTCTTTGAATAAGTTGATTTTGATGTTCCATCACTGCTTCTGTCTAAATTCATCACGAATCCACTGTCATCACTACTTTTACTAGATTTCTTTTGATAATTTTGTATTAAACTTCCTGTATTAAAATCATAGCTCCAATCGCCTTTCTGCAGGTAATAATTAAGCTCATGTCTGAGTTGATTTCGAGCTGCTTCAATATCAATTTGTTGATTTTCCACTTTCTGGTGAAACACATGCGTAGAATTAGATCTATGTACGTGTTTATTAGAAACTAAGTTATTTTGATCAGTCGCTTGAGTTTTACCACTAACCGGTGGGTAAGAATTACGTGGAGGCAGCATAGGACGGGGTAAATTTGCACTGTAGCCTCTTTGAAACTCTAACGGATTACGAATAACATTGTTTACTTGCAGATTACCCTGATTACCGAAAGTATAGCCGTACACTTGGTTAGGATTAGGTTGCATCACTCCATCATACTTATATCCTACATTGTGAAACACTTCATTGTTCACTCCATGTCCAACTTTCTTAATACAAGGATTTTTGTATTTTTCTCTAAACTCATTTATATTTCTCCTGTAGTCTTCGGTCCCTTTGGAACTGCATCGAGTCGTTGTATTAGTTGGATAAGCACTAGTTGTGACACTTCTGGGCAATGTTGTAGGCTTAATTTGTTGGGGTGGCAGATATGGTTTTGGATAGTTAACAGAGGAGTTGGAACCATTTCTAACAGTCTTTGTTAATGTTTGGGTAGTATTTAGCGGTGTTAATTGGGATACTCTGAGCTGATCCAGAGATTTGCTATGTCTAGCCGGCAGGGTTCTCACACCACTAGTGATTTCATGTTTTTGACGTAAAACTTCAAGACCTGGTTCGGATTTGTCCTTGCCTAGACGCGAAACATTCGTAGCACTTTTTGCTGTATTGATATCAAGCAAAGTCGATGCGGAGTATCGAGACATTTGTTGTCCTTGTTGTATCGAACATGAAGCGAACGCGTTGTTTGGTGGTAGTTGAATCTCGCTAATTAGATTGTTCTGCACGATGTATCTATTTCTTCCAGTAAGCTCGAGTTGTTTGTTATGCGCCTTGGGTAGTTCCACTACATTTTGTTTAACTAGAGTTCGTTTGGGAGATCCGCGGGCAGATTTTTGTGGAGCTAAAGTCAAAGTTGCTTGGACGACATTGGAATTGGATTTAGGTGCATTGAATTGTAGTTCAAGAACATCCATTATTGTTTTGGGTAGTGTGAGGGTAACTCTGGAAGCTTCCGATGACGGTCTTCTGGAGTCCATGAGTGAACTAACACTACAAGCACAGTCATCTCCAAGGGGCTCCGAACACAGGAAAGGATCTGCATCAAGACACACACACACATATTAGATAAAAGTTTTTGTGCTCGTAATATTAGTATTTCTAGAAAACGTACTCACCGCTTCCAGATTTGCTTGCACCAGAATTCAGGAATGAACGGCGTCGTGCAAATTCTGCTGTATCTTGATATCTGAAAGAATTTATAACATTATGTGATGCAGCAACATAATTATCACACTAGAAGAGTTTTGGCTCAGATGGTAATCTTCCATTAACTGCCAATAATACACACTTTTTTCAATAGAATTAATGAATTCTAACTACCTGTCTTCGAATATGATAGGCATGATATGCGGATCTCCGTCCAGCGCGATGCAGTGGACTGGCAGCGGCGGCAGCAGGGCAAGGTACCGCGAGCGCCGCGCCACCTCGCCGACACTCTGGTAGGACTGGTAGTTGCTGTCGTAGCAACCAGCCAGTGAGTGCCGAGGGTTGTCTAGCACGAAGAAACATTCGGCAAAGCGCTTTATGCTGAAAAGATAATTTTTGTATTTATTGTACAATGCTTGAACTTAAAACGTAAAATAAAAATTTGTTTACAAGTACATATAGGAGGACACGTCAGGGAATGGCGCGATTTGATTGCCAATTTGATATCAATTGACCACAGCGTGGATACACACAATTTTAGGTTGTTTAATTGTGAAAAAGATTGTAATTGTGTGTGTAAAAAAATATTTGTGTTTTCATCCCTGAGCGATGTAGGTAAGAGAAAGGCTTGCCATTAGTTGCCATTACAGCAGCGTCACCTTCTACACAGTGGCGTATTTTGGTGTAACTTTAATTATTTGCGCATGTAGCATAATTTGCAGGTTTGTTGTCGCTTTTAATAGCGCTTCTTACATCCACCCTCACCATTCCATTCAATTGATTCCGTTTTTTCTTTTTTATTATATCCTTATAACCATTTGGGATTTTATTTCGTAGTATGTTAATATCAATTTTACCGCAGCGCGTGATGCCTGGCTGCGAGTGCGTGGTGCACGTGCGGCCGGTCTGATGTGTGATGCAGGAAGGCTCGCCACCGCAGCGTCACTTCGGCACACAGCCGTGCGATGTCGTGCGCTGCACTCATCGCCCATTCTTCCTCCTCGCCACATTCGGACTTCTGGAAGTTCTGAAGAATATAAAGTGTTCGATTAGTTATAAGTATTAGGTCTATTGGACAAAGTGCATGAAACAGTCATTGCACCTAATAAATATGTATTTCACCAAACACTTTAAATAGGGTATACGATTCTAAGGTGAATGGGCAGGGCAAAAAGTAAATAAATATAATACCATCTTGCGATCACAATAAAAAACAAAAGTCATTTATTCAAATTAGGCTGAGGATCAGCACTTTTTGAACGTCAAAATTACATAAGTCAGTCCCCCAAAACCTCGCCCTTGGCCACTTCCTAGTGTTTTTGGCGGGAAGAAGAAGTAACGAAACAAACTCCCCAGCAACACGTCTGTCTGATAAGTTAGAACAACTTGAATGTAAACAGTGCAATTAATTTATCAATATAAATCAATCAAATTAAATTATTTGCTATATGTTTACTAGCACACTCCAATATACATACTACTGGTACTGACATTAACATTAACTAAACTCAAGCAAATGTAAACTGACTAAAAAGAAGTCTCCTGGCGCGGTATAAAGGGTGCAACGAGTAAGTCAATCAAATGAATTGAGAAACTTTAAAATACTAACGTAGAACTACATACTCAGAAATTAAAAGTCTGTACTTATAGTTATGCTATTTAATCGTCGTTTGGGTCTTGTGTTCCGCCACTGCTCCTTTTCAAATACTGGGTAATTTTCCAAGACTTCAGTTGTCATGACTCACCTTGCCGAAGTCGCTAAGATCCTTTATTCTCTGCGCGACTTCTCCGACGACAGAATTCGACGAGGACTCTTCGGGAGTTAGCAGGACACCGGGTGAGCCACACATCGCTAGAGCACTTTGTAGCCCCTCCAGTGACCCTAGCAGGATTCCGCACACTTCGGCGTGGACTTGCCTGGAAAATAATATCAACATTGTGTTTTATTTTAGCGTACAACCTTTTATTCTGGGGATAAGAGCTGGAGGACGAACATTTTATCTAAAGTTAGGGTTCCGTATTCAAATTATAAAAGTTACCGACAGAAGCCTTAATGTCACAATGTCGTCTTTCGTTGTAGTCTGTCGGTGTAAATCCAAATACGACACTTCTAAACTAAAAGTTGTTTCGATACCTTATTGTGTGAGACAATATGAATGTGCTTACAAACGTATAAATAAAAAATATGTAATATTTCGGAAGTCGGTAGAGCTGGTTGTTTTGTTGGATTATTTTTTTGCCAATGACTTCCGAAACTTGTTTAGATTTTCTTGGGGTAATTACACTGAACACTTTAAACTAAACATGTATTATTACGATTGACAAGTCGTATATTTCATCCTAAAAATTACGGTTAAAGTAAGTAACAGTACTAAGTATAATAAAATGTTTATTTTTATTAAACGACTTACAAAACGTTAGAAACCCTACCCCGCATGCCAAACCTGTATCCAAACACTCAGATTTAAGTCAATAAAGTCATACCAGAAGTATGCCAATCTATAATAGTAAGTAGTATGGATGAAATTCAATCGGGTTAATTATTACCTCCTACTACTACTCTTTCAAATACTACTACCTACTTTAGTATTTTAAGCACTAAAGAGACACGCAGCACAGTAGGTTACTTTAAAATGATGTAATTAATGTCTTTCAAAATCAATGCATTTCAGTAAGGTACTTAGGTTAGGTAGTTAGGTTCGCTATAGGATAGGTATCATGAGTTAGGTTAGGCTATACATATATATATATGTTCATTCTAATTCTATCTAACACAAAAGGCTTAAATAAGAGCACATTAGATAGTCGCTTATTGAAAAAGTAGTAGGTAGTAGTAAGTAGATTTTGGTAAATGTTACTCATTATTTTGCATGACGGATTTTTAATGGAGAAGGGGATTAATATATCTGAATACTTTTACAGACAATCCCCAAAGATCTTCTGTTGATTTAATAATCGGATAACGCTGTACAAAGTTATGCGTCGACGAAACGACTTAAAACCTCCTCCTTTTTTTGTCGTCGAATAAGAAAATCAATCGATGATATTTTTCTATTAGAACACGAAGTACTTAGTTATTGATTTCCACTATTGGGTTTCTTACCTAGCATGCGCAATTTTGCTAGAGTTGCCTCCAGCACATTTGCCGGTGGATCCAAAGAGAACATTCTCGAAGCTTCCCGAAGTGTTGAAGGATCCAGCACTCTTCATCAATTTGCCCCATTGTTTACTTGAGCGTGGAGTACTGTAAAACGCGAGCAAAAAACATCATTACACACTACATTGCTGATTTCGTTCAGATTTAAAGAATCCATTTACGATTTCTGGATCACAAGCTTGCTATAAAAATAATTTGTTTGTATAATTATTAAAAGTAGGTGCCTTTTGAGGTATCAAGTAGGTATCAAACTTATATGGCATGGCTCTTACTAAATAAGGCAAGTGATGAAGGAAGTCTTTGTTTGTTACTCACCAGCTTTGCACATAATGCATGATACTTTTCCTTCAGTGGCGGACAGACATGTAAAAATTCAATTGTCTTAGGACCTTTGTATTCTGCACTAAGTTAGTCATTTAGATGCAAATTAGTTTTCAAATTCATAAATCGTTCATATAGAGGTTGGTCTATTTGTTCTACTATTAAAGATTCATAATGATCTTAAGGATAAGAGAGTAGAGGCGGGCCCTGTACCAGTCAGGGATTAAGAAAAAATGGTAATTCCGCAATCCCTCGCAAAGGCGTGAGACGTAACATCAGGGTGGTTATTAGTCAGTAAGTCCGACAGATAACTCCGCTTGCACCAGATTCAAGGACATTCTTGACGATTTTCCACCCCGAACAAAAGGAAAAAAATATCTTGGTAAAGTACCACTTTAGAGTAGATGCTCGAAGATCAGCAATAAAAAATGCCATCAGCTTGACAATTGATAAGTTTCGGGAAAGATAATGAAAGTTAAAAGGTGTAAACTTCAGTTAATTATATAGTGTCCAACAAATATATTACCGTCAAAGAAGTTCAATGTTGTTCACACCGATGTTATCAAGATAATCGCAACTTATAGCCCCTGGTTCATTTTCAGGCAAGTCAATAAAATACCAGTTGGTAATGGATGATTTAAAATTTAGTTCGTGACGGTAATAAATATGAGATAATGATCAATAATCTGGATTTATGACTCGCATGGATTTGTTATTTTGTTGCTTTTAAACAATATTATAATAAATAAAGCTTCAATAACTTCAGATCTATCAAGGTGCTGTACAGAGGCTAGCTTATCGAGGATATCCAATCTGTAAAATTTATTTTATATGTTTCCAATTTTATTAGTAAAGAAGTTAGTTTACTTCATGTCAACTGCTGACGTCTGTGAATACATTTTGCCAGTAATGTACAAACTGTTTGAAAACTCCTCGTACTTACTTGATGTAAGGCTGATGTAAAGCAACTAGGCTTGCGTGTATAGTGATGGAGACCGATGACAGGTGGAAGTAGTCGAATAGAACCGGCAGATGGTAGTGGAGACCTTGGGAGGGCTGGAAGTGCAGCTTGAGGACCCGACATGACATCGGGGCGAGAGTGCTAGACTGTGCACCCTCACTGCACCACAGCTCCACACCAAGACTCCACTCTGCTCGCTCAAGAGACTCCTTGAGATTTCGGCTATCCACTAAAATAACAGATGCAGGTTAGTTTAGGCTGAGTATACCTTTTCCAAATGGGTTGCGGAAGTATCTTCTGTTCCTGTGACCCTGTTGTGAGATGGAACAGCAGGGTTTTTTAGTCAGTAAGAGTCCATCCAGAACATCCATGGGGATTTTTCACCCCGCTCCAAAAAAATGGGTATTTCTATAAAAAAATCGTAAATGGGTTCGAGCATCTTCCCTGTGTTTGCATAAAAATGGCTACCACTTCAGAGCAGATCAGAGAGGTACAGTAGGTGCGAGCTTTACGAACAACACTTGGCAAACACACGGTTCAGAGTTTCAGAACGAACTTCTATTTAAAGAAAGTATCTAACGAGTTCCAAATGCTTGTCATTGTGAGATGTGAAACAATACAATTTTTCTCTTCTGATACTAACTAATGTGTTTTTAATTGCTTTTAGATTGAACACTTATTAGGTTTTAGTTTTAATTAGGCATTGTGCCTTGTTATGTAGGTTTCCCCCTTCTTAATTTGCACGATCTGTTGATGCAGTTGAGAAAAAATCACAAGGTAGGAAGCTGGAAGGTTGCAATTTCGTAATTCCTTAAAATGTTTTTATTAAATAAAGAAGAAAAAAAATGTTTATTGCGATTTCATTAGGGGTATTATTAATTATTGAGAACTGGGAGGGTCTGACTCTTGACTTTGGTATCTTGACAAGGAATGTTCGGTTCACGTACAGGCAAACTGCTAACGCAGCGATCTACATTAGCTGCTCGATTTCTTTGCTTATAAAACAACTCAACTGTAGGTACTACTAACTACATCTAAACCGTACGTATAAAGTTATTCATCACCAAAACCAAAAAAATACACCGAATAAAGTCAAAGTCAAATCATTTATTTCAATTAGGCCATTTAAAAGGCACTTTTGAACGTTAAACTTACAAGTTAAATAAAATTTAATGATTCTAGTTGCCCCTTCCAAAAGGTAGTTTTGTATGGAGAAGAATGGGCAAGAAACTCCATACTTACTCTTTTAATTGTATACAATAAAAAATACATTATATGTGAATACGATGTACCTAGAATAAACAAAGTAAAGTAAAAAACTAAATAAAAAATAACATACTACTTAATAATTAAGAATATTTCGAAAGACCACAAACAAAACGTTCTTACCTAAGAGATGAGCTCTAAAATGCACGATATCCCGTAACGTGACCTCCTCGTTACGGTACATGATCTGGAAGGCCCGGGACGCGGCCAGGCCTCCGATGAGCGATGCGTTGGCGGCCGGGCGGCCAGTGCGCGCGGCTCCGTTGCCGCTTGACACGGAAGCCTCGATGTGCACCGGGACCTTCGGCGACACACGGAGTCCCACGCGCACTTGGTAAAGTCTGAGGAAAAAGGAATTAAACTGGTAAGTTGGGTGAAGTTTTAGCAGTGTAGCTCTTGCAGGTTATTTTATTCCCATGGTGGCTTTAGCCACTCATACATTTCCAAAGTGGTTGCAGAAGTGTCTTCTGTTTCCGAGACCTCAGGCGCTGGTGTGAGAGGAATTACCGGGGTGGTTTTAGTCCGGGGTGTTGGTAAGAGTCTGACAAAAGGGAGGCGGAGGACATCTATGAAGATATTCCACCCCACACCAAAAAAATGGTAGGAGAATGACGGTTGGGGGTTGTGAAAGTATATTGTCTGTTTCCGTGAACACAGGTGCAGATGTGAGATGGTTTTTAGTCAGTAAAAGTCTGACAGATCCGTCAGTGATAATCTACAATTTCAAAAATGACAGCGGTTTTATTGAAAGATTTTGAACTCAAGGGCCATTGGAGTTGCAGCCGGTTACTTTCCATCGAGTGGATCGTCAGCCTGTATAAGATCCATAAAACATAATCCGACTTATTTTTTTTCAGGCGTTTTCCTCCACAGGGCTACAAAGGTAGCCAAGCTTATTATGTTAAGTTCAGTGGGGTCATCACGCTTCATTACGGTCATTTCACAGAAAGGTGGCAGTTAACTTTATGGCGGTTTTTAGTAGCTTGACTTATGACTTAACCTTTAATATGCATGAGTTTAACCTCGTTTCGAAGTGTTTTTTTTTACCTTAGAATGTGTTTTATTTAAGATGTTAGCGTGGTGTAGGTTTAATAAAGTTTTATTTTTATGAATAACCACGTAGTGCAGTTAAGTTCGATGGTTAAGTTTGGCATAACTTTACTCCAAGTTTATTATTAAGGAGGTTAGTGATTAAAAAGTTCTAAAGTTTTAACAGGGGTTTTTTCCGAATGTCATATACACTAGATAAATTAAAAATGTAACAGAATTTTAATGACTTTGTATGAGAGACAAGCTATACGAAACATTGCAGAATGTAGTTAACGTGAAAGAAGTATATTTTATAATTATAGGTACCCCTACTTATATAGGTACTAAAGACTATTGTCATATCTAAAGAAGTGCAAGAGCATTTCATTAAAGTGTTGTTCACTGCTTTTCATCTTTTTTTAACCTCAATTTATTATTAAAAATTATATATACTTATATAGATTTTGATAGCAAATAGGCCACTTTTTTAACGGAACTTAAACATAAAACACCTTATAATCTTTTATATACATTTCAATACATACTTAACTATATATTACACTATAATTGAAAATAAAACTAGTAACTACCTCTAAAATAAAGCATCAAAAATTTCAACCGCATCACTGTTCACTGGAAGTGTACCCAAAAGACTGGCAGCATTTACAACGTTGTATGGCAATTTTAATCCTTTGGGTACCAACCAGCCCTTGGGTCACGCAAAGTGTCATCTTCATCTAAGCGCCTTGAAAGATCTTTGAACAAGCTATGAGCACTCGGACTTCACGATATTAAACGTAAGTGGCTACATATGGGTATAGTAGGTATAAGGTGAACGTCTGCATATCTCTTCGGGGAATACAGGCGTGAAGATAAGTTATGTCTAAAGTTCTGTGCCTTCTGCGTTTCCTTATACTAAGTAGATAAAGTAAAGAGACTTATTTAGAGCTACAAATTCTACTGCACGAAGAGCTTACGCGCCACCACAAAAGGTTTATAAAACTTTACACCACTGAATTCAACAAAAAGTGCCGCTTTCATAATCACAACTTGCATGCTAGTATTTTATCTATACACAATACGGGTATCATGTCAGAAAATGCGAATAGGAAAACAATGGGAAGAGTGGTTTTACCTATAGCTTCACGAGGCTGCAATCTGCCTAAGTAGTTCTGAGTACACAGTAAACTTCGCCGGTACGTTTTACCGCCCGTAGTACGGACTGAAAACTTACTTATAATAAAGTGTACTTGGTGGAGAAGCGTAGTAAAATGTTGTTTTTATAAAGAGAGTACACACGACTAGTCGCCTACACATCAAGCTTTACATTTCCATGCTGAACTCACATTTTACATATCTAGCGTTAAAGCCAAATTCGAACGCGTAACGTGATTTTCTCGTGAAATTTCAATGGTAGATACAGACACCCCGCACATCAAGAAATTAATTTTATTCTGTTTATCACTAACATAACATTATAAAACAAAGTCCTTCGCTGCGTCTGTCTGTCTGTTCGCGATAATATTAAAAACTGCTGCATCTTGTTCGTTCAGGGGCAAAATGTCCAATTCTCAAAATGTCCAGTTTAGTGCTGTTTTCACTAATGGATAGAGTGGTTTTCGAGGAAGGTTTTAGTATATTATAATTTGTCAAGGTTTGTATTTACTTTTTGGCGAAAATACAGTGTTGGAGGTGTCAGAAAAACATAATTAAGCCGTCTGAGAGCTGGGTGCTATAACCGACATTCACGCGGTCGAAGCCGCGAGCATTAGCTAGTCAGTAATAAAGTTGAAAAACTATCAAAGGAATTTGACACATTGCGGGGTAGCTTGTCTTCTGTACTTTAAATTAAGTTGGACTGTTTCAAGTCAAAAGAAATATTCAAATAATTTATTTCAATAACATAAACTTAATATTAGAAAAAGCACTTTGGGACGTCAAACAGACTACTTGTAGTAAAAAACTTTACGAGTCCTCTTCCAAAAGGTGGTTTTGTATGAAGTTAAGAATGCTAGCTAATGAATACTTACTCTTTTATAATTCACTAGCACTTCACTCGCGACTTCGTCTGCGTGTACTTCACTTACATTAACATTGTCACCTCAACTCTCTCCCCTCTTACTTTTGAAAGTAAAATAATTATAGCCTATGACGCTCAAAAATAATGTGGTTTTTCAAAATCGGTTGAGTAGATCCGGAGATTACCAACTAGTATATATGTAAATAAGCCATCAAGTTTAAATATACATATATAAAATTTCTATCAACGCTTTTCGAAAAAAAAAGAAATATAAATAAAAATACTTATATCAAAACAAAATAAATCATAAACAAAAACAAAAAAAAAATAAAAAAAAATGTCCAACCCTCTCTCTCTTTATTTATCTATCTTACTTTAATATGTCTTTAATTTCAATAAAGTATTGAGTATTGAGTAAAAAAAACAACTTTTTATTGTAACGTATCGTGCTCTTGCTAGTAAAATCACATTTAACTCGTTTACTTAACATAAAGATTCCTTTCTGGATAAGGGGATCGTACACAAAGTAACTCATCAATAAAAGAAGCATCCATCCATCCTTGGTGAATTCATAGCTAAATTGTTGACTTTTTTTCTTGCACAAAACCGAACCAATTCGTCTGGTTCGTCTGGTCGCGTCTAACTTTTTCCTACACATGCTGCTTCACAAAGTCGGGCACTTTTTACACCCCAATTCATTTACACCTGTCGCGCTGGTCTCGACCCGAATCAATTTACGCCGCAGTGGTAGCTATGTCGTCACCCCCTCTCCTCTCACGACGACAGTTAAAAGGGCGAATAAATTGTTGGGTGTATTCGTGAAGTTTTATCAAACCTAAATACCAAAGACATGTAATACTTACCTACTATAGACAGCTCATCAAGAACAAAAGTTTCACATCATACACTTATATACATACTTGTATCTTGGTGGACACAAGTTAGTCTATGAGTTTAGTTTGGTACCTACGCTCCACTGCCGCTTTAATACATCGCTCCATTGCTATACCGGGTTATTTATAAAACATCAACAACCTCGCAGGAGTAGATTACTAACATCATAAACAACAACATTCGTTCTACGACTTTTTCGAAAACAGAAAAATAATCAACTCTCCATACATACATCCGAATAGTTGATTGAGTTTTGTATGGAGAGTTGATTTTTTTTTGTCTGTTTTTAACAAATGTTTATGATGTTAATTGATGTATTTAGAAATATATAAGTATGTTTATCAGCTGTTTAGTACCCATAACACAAGCTCTCAAGCTTAACTTGGGACTAAATGGCGTTGTGTGGAAAAGTTGTGGAATATTTATTTATACTAAAACCATTGGTGAAACGACGCCAATAAAAACATTAAAACAATACAAACAAACAACTAAGTAGAGGTACCCACTAATTTGTTTCTTTAATGTACAAACCGTCCTGTAATTTACCAATTTGAGGGCAAAGACTCTAGGGCAAATACCCCGTTGGAGGGCAAATGGATTAATCATCACTCTTGTTCATTGCGTGTTGACAAATTCAGACCAACCAACCAAATTATTCGTTTACCGTCAATAACCAATACAAAGGTAAACAGCTAGGTAAGCAATACAAAGAAAACCAATAAAATATTCATCGAAATTTACCAACTTCTCAACGAATAATTGATGTCTAACTACTTAACTAGTTACCGTGGTAAATTATTTCTGAAGCTCGAAGTTCTTTTAGTAAGCAGTATTGCAAAGAGGCAATTAAAATTTGAGAATAAGTTTTTAAAATTTCACTTGAACAAACTCACTTTCTGACTGGCCTTTTCCCGACTATATTCTGAACTAACTACTTATACTTTAAAATAAATTACAGTTCAGAAAATATGACAGTTACAAATGGGTATTTAAACGAAAATAGAAACAGTATAAAAAAAGAGTAAGTTCAAAAGTTAAAAAAACCATTTAATCTCTTAAATTAATCACCATCAAAACTCGTACATAAATTAAAATAGTCATGATGTTGATTCAACATTCAAATCACGTTGCTCAGTAATGAGGTTTAGAAGAGAAAATTGAGTTTATTAGGTTAGCATGAAATATGAGTTTCAGCGCGCTTCAGTCGGCCGATTCTGACATTCATTACATGTAGACACTTTCTGTTTCTAGTAGTTTGGTAATTGTTTAAGCGTTAATGGAAGTATTTAAATTCTAATTTTGCAATTCAAAAGTTTCACCGTTAGTTTGGTAGACTCGTTTTGAAGCCGGTTGTTTGTTCTGAAAGGTAAAGTGAAAATGATTCAACTAAATTTTGATTAATGCAAGTTGTCTGTAGACTTTTAGTTTAGATGGAACTGGCCAGTTGTTAACAATGGTATAAAATGTAATAAACTGGGAACTCTAAAATTGTACGAGCAAAAACTCTAGACAAACATCAGGATTCCTGGATAGTCAACCCTAAAATAAAAACGCCGGACATAAATTGTAAAAATGTAACCGAAACATAAAAAAAAACAGAAGGACGGAAAGAATACTAAGAAAAGCAGACTAGACACTTTTTAAAGGCGACTTGTAAATCATCAGACTGGTAACAGATCAAGTTCCACACAGCTTCATAGACTGACAGATGACAGAAAAGAAACAGATAGAAGGAACAGTAGGTCAAAGTACCTACTACAAAGTTAATAATTATACCGTACGCAAAATACGCGCTTGGTCGTGGAGTTGCGGACACCTGCCCGATAAACCTAATTGTCCTATATTATATAATTATACTTAGCAACGACAAGAGCAATGCGCATGAGCATATGACAACACAATCATCTGTAATAGTACATTATGATATAAGTGCGGTAGGTTGATAATTACAGCCGAGGCAATACTGTTACAAGAAAGCAGAGGCTGTAATTATCAAAGCGCACGTATGTCATACGACGTTTTAAAACATATTTGCGAGGAAATAAATAAAACTCAGACTGAAATTTTCGAATAAAAACAATACAGCCAAAAGAAAAAGCGCGCGGCATAATTTTAACTTGATCACAAATTGGCGATGCGCGTGCTTCAGTTTTTTTTTAAGTCAAAGGTACAAAAACACACACAGCCAGTATTACCAATAAAGTAAATTAATTGATATTTTTTTGTTTTGGTTATTAAAGGTTGTAATTTATTGTCAAAATTAATTAAATTAACGAATTGAATGTTTATTTTTTTTATATTTTATCTCCCAAAGCTAATTGTATTCATAAAATGTAGACCACTTTTCTGACGTAGAAACTCATTGCTAGGATTTTAAAAAAGGAACCGTTCGTATTAAGTCGGAGCAACTTGCAAACCGTGCGTTTAACTTTACCATTACGCACTAGTGCGTAATGAGATACATTACGATACTGAATTTGGCGGAATAAGAGACTCTTTATGAGCAAATGTGTTATAAAATCATTTATTTCGAAATCATATTTAAATGTGTAAACTTTTTAATAGTTGTTATAATTTACTCTGTGGCAGACATGCTTAGAAAGACACGCGCCACAAATATAGAACTGGGTCAGAAACCGTTCGCGATGCGTAGGAGTCTTGTCATTTGCAATTTAAAAGATAAAATAATGTTGTTTTATGTGCGTGTCGTAAAGTGTTTTGCATGTTATTAAATACATATTTCATTGTTTGCTATACCTATTAATTTTTGTTCTTATTTTGTTTAGATGCTTAATTTTCTTTGATATATTATTTGATATACATATATATATGTGTTGATTACTTACTCTGCAATGTTGTGAGTGTATGTGCCTGAGCAACATGTTTGAGTTCCTTCTTGTAACAAAAAGTTTTTCCAAAAAAATACATCAATGCAAACCATTGTGTCAAGCGTTGATTTATTGCCGCAGGTCATTAAGCCGCTTGAAAGCACTTTTGAAGTTTGTTGTGGTGAGTAAATGTATCACTGTAGGGTTTTTTGAAAATATCAAATCGTCAATAGATAATTTTCTTTGGACTTAGTTTTTCAAATGATAATACGTTTTCCAGGACCGTATCAACACAAAATACGTTTTAAGTGAATAAACAGGAATGATAAAAAGTATAAGCAGAACTAATGTTTAAATACATGATATTATGTAAAAAAATTGTTTAACAACTGTATTCTTAATAAGATTTAAATAAAATATACCTACTCAATACTAACTAATTACTCAATAATAATAATTGTAATTTGTTACTTTTATTATAAGTTTTATATTGTGCGCTTACTTTGTAATACTGCTGTCGATAAACCTGAATTTGTATCAATAAATCATGAAGAAGAAGAGAAAGTTTGTTTTTTTGTCAGTTTGTAATGCTCTAAGTCAAGGAATAAATATAACTGATTCTTAAAATTCTTTCACCATTAGAAAGCTAAATCATCGCCCAATAACATAGGTAAGCTATTTTACTTCAAAACTAAGAGAGGGAGGCAGGGATGTTAAACTTCCAATAGAAAAGTATGATATTCACGCGGTATACGTCAAGAGTGAAGATATAGTATTAAGATATAATGGGTCTACTCTTGACCTCAATCTTGTCCTGCGGTCAAAGATGAGGACGACGATGGAACCTTACCAAAAGCTTACCCAAAAAAAGCCTATTAACTCGCGACTTATACAGATTGGGGTCATATGAACTCGGGATCACTGATGCAGGCAGGGAATTCCACTCCTTGGCTGTGCGCATAATGAAGGAACAGGCAAATCGCTTCGTGCGAATGTGTGGAACATCTACAAGGAATGGGTGATAACCTGCAGTACGTCTGGATTCCCGATGGAAGAAAGGAGATGGTGGTATGATGGTGGGTGATGATGGTGGTGATGAAGATTAATAGAGTAGTAGTATATAGGGAGGTAAATTATTCGCAGAGTACATTATAATACACTCCTCACTATAATCATTAATTGAATAATTGCAGGATCAGCCAAAAATGTGTCGGAATTTGCCAAGCTTATTACAATTCTATAGCTTTTGCATTTCTGCCAATCTGTTAACAATAAGCTGTGTATGCCACACTAACACACCGCTTTGCTCATCAGACTCATCTCTAACAGATGATAGACTGACAAAATCGACAAAAGTTCAACGATCTACTGATTTGAATCATCGTGTATTCGTGTACCCTTTTTAAGAACCAAAGCAATAAAATTCACTTATCGATTTACTAACAAACCATACAAAGTTTATCAGACTGCATGTTTTACAACTGTTTATGTACCGTATGTATGTAACGTGTTTTGTAATAAAACGTCGGTCTACGGGAGTAAACATTGTGTGGTAAAAGCTGGTTAAAAACATTTAATTTTAGACAACGACCTTGCGGCTAAATGCTGTGACGTCTGAGAGTTGGAATATCTTACAAGAATTACGATTGTTTTCTTTTCCAATTATTTTAATGGCTTTTATTATTTTTAACGCCACATTAAAATTTAATTCGTAAGATATGTTTGATGAATTCTAAAACTTTTCTCAGGTACTTTAATGTTTAACCGAGATGTCTTTTGAAAATCTACGAGGTTAGCAAGTCGTCATCATTTGCCTAGCTTTTTCCCAGTGTTAGGGTCGGCTTCCAGTTTAACTGAATGCTGAGGGACAGTATTTCCAGCAGTTGTTCCAGTTGATAGGCAGTTGACTATTGGACGATATTCCTTGATAATTCTGATATCAGAATAACTACATAGTTTACAAGCATGCATCTTTGCATGCGGCTATCTTTATACGTTCCTTAAAAACATGCTTGTCACTTCAGACAAGCATGTTTTTAAGGAACGTCCTTCAGACCGCTTGGACCGATGGCCTACCGTACATCCCAAGGCACGAAGGGGTCTTTTTGTGATACCATTATTTTAATCCCGTTTGCATCCAGGGATTTACTTTACCCAATCATCGGTCCACCTTTCAGTACGAGGTCACCACTCCAGAATCTTTTGAATCACCAGTATACGAGCAATTTGGCCCGCCCACTTCCGCTGAAGCGTGACTATTCTTTAGGTTACTTTGGTTCTGCTTCATTCGAATACTCAAGAAATCTCTGAGCCCTATAAATAAAACGATTGTTTTTTACAAGACTTTAATGCTGACCACCCAAACTCAATAATAAGTTTTGACAATAAATTACTTATTAACAAAAACATTGTGTATTGAGATATACATAGATATATAGTAGATACAAAATAATGGAAAACTCAATGTAACGACTTTTGGCTTTGTATTCAATAAATCAAACGTGCGCACATAAATCTAGCTGCAGAGTGAGTGCAGATTGTATCACGAAGAAAATCCTATAATATTGTGTGGTATGCGGGAACATTTAAATAAATGTTGCTGAAGATTATCGACAATCTTGCATTGACAATATTATTTTGTGTAATGTACCCAAATGCAAGGTAACCGCACCGTGTTATTTATACCGTGATGATCTGGATAGTTAGTGTTAAGTAAACACAATTGTTAATAGCTTAGCTTAGAGAGCAGAATCTACTCTATCATCAGCCCTACTGTCAACTGAGGCACTGGACTGAAGTAGGTACCTACTTCATGGTCTCTCTGTGGAATCCAAAAGTTCAAGGTCATCCAGTGCAATGATGGTTAATTTTGGGGATACTTTAGACCAGGGATGCATAGACTTATTAAGACTAGGGGCCACTCGGGCAAATTATGAACTGATGGCGGGCCGCCAGAAGTATAGGTAATTAAAGACAATAAAGAATTGATAATAATGTTTTAAAATTGAAAAAGAATTTATTTATTTGAAGCGTGGCACTGCATAGTGCTTACAATCTTTTTTTATATTTGGCTCAAATTTACTTGTAGCAACACATAAAACTGCTTCCAAACTTTCGTTTGCAAGGCGGCTTCGATTTTTTGTTTTATTATTATTTAGTATTGAAAAGGTTTGTTCACATATATAGGTAGATAAAACCATATAAGCTGGCACATTTCAGAGCGTTTATGTGCAACTCTTTGTACGTATTTTTATCAATGCAGCGGTAAAAGTTCAGCAAGTCTCCTTCGTTGAATTTGTTGCGTAAATCTTGGTCGTTTTGAATGTCGATAATTTCTAACTGCATTGACTCTGGCGCATTTTCAACTGAAATCGTGAAAGGATTGCTGAATATGTCCAACAGAGGTTTCACTTTTTTAAACTCCGAAAATCTGTCTTGAAAAGATTGAATCAAAATATCTAGCTTTTCTACATAACTGAAATTAATCGCAGTTTTGTTGAATTTTTCAGCCATTTTCTTATAATTCGGAAAATGATTGTAATTTCCAGAATTCAATTGCGATCTGAAAAGTGTCAGCTTGCATTGAAAGGATGATACATGAGCGTAGAGCTGGGATATCAGTTGATTTTTGCCTTGAAGCCGTGTGTTCAAGACATTCAAATGATTTGTAATGTCAACTAAAAATGCCAAAACACACAACCAATCAGGATTTTTAAGTTCCGGGGCATCCCTTTGCTTTTCCGCCAGAAATATTCCAATTACTTCTATTAAATTTAGAAATCGTTCCAGTGTCAATACCACCACTTACCACCACACTGACTGACTTAGCCACCTTACTTCTGTATAATACAGTAAATCTCCATATTCGCTTTCGATGTCCTCAAGGAATTGTTTGAATTGCCTGTGATTGAGTCCTCGTGATTTTATGAAACTTACAGTCGAAACTACCACTTTCTGGAATAGAATTCAATATTTTTCGAATGTATGAGAGTATTATTTTTGCTGTCGGCGGGCCACCAGTATTCGACCGGCGGGCCGCAGGCGGCCCGCGGGCCGTGGTCTGTGCATCCCTGCTTTAGACCAATCTGTATCTGGTAATTTCAACGAAATTTTTAGTCGAAAACTAAGTATGTAGTAATAATAAATGCAAATAAATAATATCCCCTTTTTTGGCTTTCATAGTCCTTTTTAGCCAAAGCCATAGTACTTATTTGTTCAGTTATGTACATGGGTGTGTTTGTTTTGCTTTAGCAACGCACCGTTTGATTCGGATCGTAAATACCATTTTCATTTCATACTCGTTGCCAAACGCATTGTAACAGGGTTTAACGAACACCAAGTTTCTCATAATTCCTCTTATGTACAAGGTGTATTTTTGATCATGGGACTAATTTTCCCATAGTGTTCTACCCATGAATATGAACAACTATCAAGTTTCAACTAGTTTCAACTAGTTTCTCCTAGTCTCCAAGTATAATCTTCTCGACCAAAATGTATAAAACTTTAACGTTATTTTTTCTTCGCGTTTTTCTCAGAGTTGTATTTAAAATCTTTTTCGTACCACTTGCTCAAAAAAGTGACATTCTATGCCACAAAAAGCGAACATAACAATAGTCATTTTTAATCTGTTAAAAACAGGGAAAGAAAATTGTACGGGATTTCATTCATCCCCTAGGGAGAGAATGTGATTTAAATTTAGAATACTTACCGAAATTTATACTGAACTACATGTGGGTTTACACCATTGAGTTTGTATTTATAGACATCTTTTTGAAAAAGGAATACGCGTTTATTATGCAGTTATGATTATTAATTGAATAAAATTACGAAAACCGACGAGGCCGTATGAGCTTGATTGAATGCCTTTGCTTTTCCGACAAAAAAATATTAATCTAGGAATTTGCCGCGTTTTTGTTTTCTTCAAATCATGAAGCAAACAACCGTGTTGTTTGCTTCATGCTTCAAATATTTAAACGTTAAGTTTATTTTTTAATTTATTTTTATAAATAAGTTAATGTTCTAAAAATACGTCTACTTTTAATTGTCATTATTTTTAATAAATGCTTATCTCATATTATTATTGTGTTATTTTTTTCGCAAATGGTACGAAAAGTAGAGTATTTTCCTCGGTGATAAAGCTGTCTTAGTCTTGGGTGAAATTAAATCCCTCGCTACACTCAGGACTCGTCTTAAATCCCTCGCTTCGCTCGTGATTTAAGTTTTTAACACCCTCGCTACGCTCGGGAGTAAACCTCGAGTCCTTCGTTACGCTCGCGATTTAAACCGTCACCCGCGACAGAAGACACTGCTTTATCCCCTTGGTTAATAATCTACTATTTAATTATTGGCAAAAATATGTTATTATATTATTACAACCTGTGCCAATATTGAGTCCACTTATATCCCAAGTATTGTGAAATGCTGTCTGAATAGATGCTCCTAATTAATGACTAATATTTTAGAGTTGTAGCGACATTTATCTAGATTTAAAATGAAACCTTAGTCAGCCATATTTAGATCAGGGGGCTAAAGTAACGTCACAATCTCATAAACGATAACGAAGTTCAATAAATCCAAAATGAATGGAATTTGCCTAGACAAAGTGATCGATAAATGATGATATGATATTTATTTCTGTAAATTGTTTTTCACAAACACTTTTACACTACACTTTATTACTAGTAGATGAGATCGAAGTTTCACTATCTGACTACTCTGAGAAGAAACACCGAAAGAAACTCAGAGGTCATTTAAATGTCTTTTGAAGTCCAGATATTATCTTGGTCAAATTATGGATTTGGATTGAAAATGTGACTTTGTTATCGCCCCCTTTGAAGGTTTAGCTTCTAGAATGAATTGCAGACATACCTATTTCTACAGTTGGTATGAGTATTTAATGCTTAAGACTTATAAAAATATGTCGAGCTTCGCAACTCAAACACGCAATGATACAATTTACGAATGGCTGCTGTTTGCACGCGAGCTTTTATGAAGCCATCGTATTTTAGAACTGACTTCACTGAGGTCATGGATGACTAATACTTAGATAAAGTGAAGATTATTGTAATTTTAAAACTATTAATTCATCACCTTATCATAGCTTACCATTAGGTGAGAAAGTGGTCAACCGCAGTCTTATCAATTAAAATAATATCGAGCGATCTATCATCAATGACAGGACTATTCTTAAATATCAGACACTGGTAAAAGCTAGGAGTCTGTCTAGAGAAAGAAATAATTCACTCTATTCTAATATTGTCATGTCATGACATAGCATGCTATCAATCAATCAGAAATCCTGATCAAATGCAATTACCAGGGAAAGCACACTAAAAGCAGTGATTACCAATTAAAAGGTATGAGTCAGTTCTCCCCTTCAGTCTGGCGGAATTAATTGAAGGGTTTTCAACGATGCCGTGCAGTTAGCATTCGTCAATCATAATAATTGCGCGCGACAGCCCCGTGGCAAATCCGCAAAAACATTTTTAATAAAAACCCTTTCATATTTCGTACAAAATTGATGTCGACCGTAAATAAAAAGTAATATTGATTCGTATGCATGGACGTTATGATAAATACGGTATCATTTTAATTTAATGGGTTAATAAATCAACTTCGCTTTTCAGTATTCGGTCAATGTAAGTTAACGTTTTGCTCATATTTCATTTATTATTTCAACAAATCTTGGTTTACAAGCTGTATTTAGGTACGTTATTCCATATCTATTCTCCATTAGTAAAGTTGATAGGACTGGACTATTCGGATTGTACTTTTGTGTTCGATATTATATAAATCATTGACTCGGATGCAATGTTGAACACTATCTATTATTAATTGATCTTCTTTTGTTGCAAGTACCACTTACACTGTCTGGTGTTTTACGTGTTTATGTTTCAGCCCTCTATAAATCTTCAATTATTTGAACTAGTGGTTGTTTAGTGCCAACATTCAACCGCTTTACCTATCTGCATTCTCTATCCACTCTTTATTATATAAGAATAGGGTTACGGTTACCAGGAACCCATATAGCTTTTCCTGACTAAGGTGACGAATGTAATCGTCAGTGGTCGACAGATCCTTGTTTTTGCTTTTCTTATCCATGTAGACTATCCCACATTCTTCCGTAAACGCAATATTCTTTAAAACCGATGCAAAGCCTAGTGTATAAATATATATGGATAGTAAATTTACAAGATAATAACTTCCTTTCCCATAAAATGATTTCTATATATTTCCATATGGTCCATATGTTCTGTTCAGATTGTACCGTGACAGTTTGATGTCACAGTAACGTAACGTGTCGGAAACTTGGAATGGAACGTAACGAGATCTGACACTAGAGAGCTCTTCTATTGTTACCGGTTAATAGAGTTCCTCGTTAAGCCAGAAAATTGGGTTACACACAAATGTGTAGTTATACATAGCTATTTTCGCATAGTTCCTAGCTCCTTTTGATACATTTCTAGAGAAAGATTAGGCTAACGACCGCTTTTTGACACATACCTACATATTTCAATTTTTTTAAATGTTCTTATTTTAAGAATTATTAATGGTAATTAAGAAGCTTTTATTCCTAATCCCACACTTAGCAAAGAGTGTCTTAGATCAGTAGAAGCTACGCTGTAGACGGTCTTCATAACTCCGAGTTTCGTCGATATATCTTTATAGCACTATCCCGCTCTAAAGTTGGGGTAATGCGGTGAAAGAAAATCTACCAATAACCTCTGTCTGCGTACGTCTCAATCAGAGGGCATTTCTCTTGCGAATGTCAAGGAGATAGTAATCGTTATCAGATTGGCGCTCTGATTACGAGCCATCTCAAGACTGATTGATGATAAATATTTTATTTCGAATGCGCTCATGAAATTCACTACTGCAATGATTAATTAATTCAAAGTTCTTGCACATCAAACTCCTGCCAGGTCATATTTATCTATGTTATCTATTGCTATGAGCTTATGCCATTCTAATTTGACGTGAAATTCACATGTTATCAGTTGTTATCCGTGTTATCACTAAAGTTCAGGTACCACTACGTAATTAATATCGAGAGCGCTCACCCTCTCTGAAAGAGGTCGACATTGTAGAACTTATAGAGTTCCACGGAGAACTCGAAGGTGGCCTGCAGGTCGCTCATGGTTTGTGTGAGGAGCAGGCGCGGGCGCGGGCGGCGCAGCGCGCCATGCCGCGGCCGCTACCAGCCCGCACGGCGCATGGCCGGCCTCACCGCATGGGACCCGCTGCACGCACTGCACTGCACTCGCGACCACACCCGCACACCAGGCCCCGGCGGCGGCGCTGCGCGATGCGGGCTCGGCGACCGTCGGGCGGGTCCGTCTGGCGCGCGCCAACCTCACGCAGCCGCTGACACCGACGTACGGCTCACAGTGCGGGAACCAGGAATTCATTTTTTAATAGCGGCCAGCGCGCATGCGCCGCAGCCGTCCCGAACGTAACGACTAGGGTAGGGACGATGGCGCCACGGCGGATAAGCGTGGATAAGGGGCTACGCGAGGGATCTGCATTTCAGTCTCAATATTTTCAGTAGTTACCTTTCAACTTAAATTATTAAAGTACTTTAGTGAATTAATTACTTGTTTTTTATAACTTCCAGCATCACCTCTACATTTGCCACATTGAGGATTTATTCCAGAGAAGGTATGCAATTATCTAAATAATGTTTTATATTCGAGTATATTTTTGTTAATTCTTAATTATTTACTTTCAAAGAAGCTAGAAAGTTTCGTCTACACAGTCAGAGATATTACGTATGTACCTACTCTATTCATGATCACACACTTTTTTTTAGTTTGAACTCTACAATTAATACTATAAAACTACCAATACTAACTAACACACACAACTACCCACCCCCCCCCCCCCCCTACTCTATACTAACTATTAATACTATCTACTATTAATTCTCTTTTTTTATTATTATTATTTTTTTTCTATGTATATTATAACTATAGTGTACATATTTATGTATATATACTAAACATATATTAGTATTGCTTGCTTTATTTTGTTTTTTTTTTGTTTTTTCATTTTAAATTGCACCTACCACTGCTTTTCTCTGCATCACCTGAAGGTTGACTGGTAGAAAATGCCTATGGCATTAAGTCCGCCTTTGTACATTTTTTTTTTGTGCTTGAAGTATTAAATAAATAAATAAATAAATAATAATACAGGAGACTGAAAAGCACGTTAATATACCTAGGCTTCAATTTGAATTTCGAATCAAACAAAAACGGGATCTAGATAATAATTTATCGATAGGGATATTTAATATACCTACTTTCGGATATCGGCGCAGCACGTGCCTAGAGGTGCGTGTCTGCCATGTTGAGCGCGAGACGCGCCGTCGCGCCGCGTCGCCGGCTCCCGGCCTGCAGTGCCGGAGCCCACCTACACAGGTGCGGCTCGCCCGCACTGGCCCGTCCATGTTATGAGCCGTTTCAGATAATATGTCGCCGCGTGGTAATGCGGCGCGATCACTCTCCCGCGGGACTGGGCGACTCTGTAAAGGTCAGGGGGAGGCCGACTGCCGACCCCCTCGCCGTCGCCGACCTAACCTTTCTCCTACCTGCCGATCACAAGACTATAATTCTAAACCGATGACGCCATTTTATAATACCTGCAGGGGTGCGATTTGGGGCGACCTTTATTTGAGTGAGATTCGCTATTTTACGAGGCTAAGCCGATGTTATAGAGTAGAGACAGTAATGATAGCGGGTATCGCTCGCTGCGCCGTCGTGCGAGGGACACAATTATTTTAAGCTTAACCCCACGTGTCGTAGTATTTTCGTCAAACATTAGACATGTTTATAATGTTACCTAGTTCTGGGTAGCAAAATAAAAGCGAATACAAGAAATGTGTTTTATCTAACACTCGTAGACTATATAGGTATTAGCTAGGTATTGATCTTCACATGACTCACGTTGACATTCATAGAGCGGTATACAAATTACACATCCAGCATAATAATTAGCGTTCCTGAAGAGAAGTCTAAAAATAATCCGCCCACAGATCAATGTAATCCAACATGGCTTTTTGAATATTTCGAAATAGCAGTAAGTTACATTCGGAGAGCGAAGGGAAATTTAATTGGTGGATTGTTGCAAAAGGTCACAGTTCAAGATTGGGGAGGTTGATAATGATTGGTAGGCAGGTTCGCGAAAGGATTGCAGGATAGTGCCGCCTACAGCCGGATCAGGCTGCCGAGGGTTCTTTCAATAACTGTGATTGCGCGTCTTTATACGGGAAATCGGGACCTTTTTCAGGATCCCGTGAAGTGATATTGAATTGACGAATTCCTTACCTACTTTATTATTGCGTGTACCAATGTGCCTACATATTGATGTAAAATGTTGTTATGTATTCGCTTAACCTTAGCAGTCGTACGTACATATATCGGTTGGCATCTGGAACGTCGGTCAGGCAGGTGTCCAGTGGGGTATTAAATGTCAATGAGATTACGATGCCCGGCCGTGTTTGAATGTCAATAAGATTACAAGAATCCTTAGATCATACACATTTCTGTTGTTTACTAACAGAATAATAACTAAATTAGTGTCCTTTCTAAATTTACTAAACATTTAAGTACACATATTTCAAATTACTTCCTTAAATATTCGGATGTTTAAAACAAAATTAAAAACATTAAAAAAAAAAACGATTCACTAATGGCAGGAGCAAGGTTGAGAAATGATATTTATTTCTGTAAGTAAATAGGTTTTCACAAACACTTTCATATTGTCATTTTTTTAATTTTATTAGTAGATGAGATCGGAGTTTCACTATCTGACTACTCTGAGAAGAAACGCCGAAAGAAACTCAGAGGTTATACTTAGTCTTATTTAAAGTCCAGACATTATCTTGGTCAAATCATGTAAGATCCATGCAGATAAGTGTCTGAGATGGTATTTTGAGGAGAGAACCACACAGAGGGGACTAGATCAGTCAGTGCAAGCATTTGTCAGTAATCGTGAGCTCAACTCGGAACTTGAGAAGCTCCACGTGCTGATGCTGACGAGCAATACCTACCAAAGAAAGAACATTTGGGTTAGTCCCATAAAGATATTTAAGGCTACAGAAACAGGAAAGGCATAGAGGAGGAAAAGGAAAAGTTTCCTCGATAGAGGGACTACTGCCTTCTTAAGCAGGCCTTAGATTTAACTGCGCAACGAGAGCATATAAGACAATTCACGATCACGACCACTCCGCCATCACACGACGTAGCAAGATCACCGGATTGTATAATTATCACTTGATTCAAAAACGGTGAAGGAAAACATCGTGAGGAAACCGGCATGCCTGAGAGGTATTTCTCGACGGCATGTCATGCCAAGTCAGAGGCCGATGGGCGGCATTAAAACTCTGACACCAGCCTGCGTAGCATGAACACATTGAACACCGAAGAAACGGCCTTTGTCTACAGACGAATCGGCAAAGTGACAGATTATATAGACAGGGACCTCAATCTGTCAAACTTCTTTCAATACACCTGCCTGCGTAGCATGAACACTTAATTTATTTTCTTCCGAGACACGACAAAGACCGTTTCTTCGGTGTTCATGCTACGCAGGCAGGTTAGATACTAACCACACGAAGGATCGACAAAGTGACGGATTGTAGAAACATTTCTTTTGTTTTAAGCACGACAATGTCAAGAATGAAGAAAAGAAAAGTGTCGTTTCTCCAGTCGACAATGGTCTACAATATCACAGTATAAATATTGATACAGTAGGACGACGCCTTTGATCTCTGGAAAAATGCTAACAACGTCTACACGCGTTAGCCCTTAATAATACCTCCCGAACTACGAACATTGTTTTGTTCGCAGTTCGGGAGCGGCTTTCCCGCGTCTCGCCCCTCACATCCCGCACGACTGCCCTGTCTAGACGGCTTCGTCGGACGACTGTTGGTTTTTAGACTGTGACAATTTCGAGCATTATTTCTTCTATAATCAGCATAAATATTTTGAAAGAAAAGAACCCAGATACTATGATAAAAGGAGGGGATAAAAAATATATATATATACTCCACAACTTTTCACACAACGCAATCTAGTCCCAAGCTAATCTAAGAGCTTGTGTTATGGATACTAAACAGCTGATAAACATACTTATATATTTCTAAATACATACATATTATTACAGATAAATTACACCCAGACAAAGAACAAATGATCGTGCTCATCACAGAAACATTTGTCCTGGGTGGGAATCGAACCCACGACCTCCGGCATAGCAGTCAGAGTCACTAGACCAACAGGCCAGTCAGGATAGAATAGAAGTATTTATAGCTTTAACACAGAACATAATGAAGGAAATTGTAGTAGCTTCGTTGGGTAAGGTATCTCTTGAGATGCTTGAGTGAAGTTGCCAATTATTATAGACTTTAATATCTTCATCGATCACCAGTCGAGGATGTCCCGGGGGTATAGCTGTGCTACACTTCCTTGCTGCAGTGCAGTAGTTTATTACCACGGTTCTAATTGGATAGGGAACACGATTATTTTGTTACGAGAAGATTGGTAGCCTGTCAAAGCCCATGGCAAAAGTGCCAGACGTCACCATATTGAATCTGATCCACGAAAGAAAGAAAGAAAGAAAGAAAGAAAGAAAGAAAGAAAGAAAGAAAGAAAAAAAGAAAGAAAGAAAGAAAGAAAGAAAGAAAGAAAGAAAGAAAATACCATTATTGGCAAAAGTTGGATACACGCACAGTAAAAACACAATAACAAAAAAAAAGAGACAAAAAATGGCATGTCATAACACGCAAGGAAAAGTGTGGACTGTGGTGTGTGGTGTGGTGTGTTATTATCTGCTAGGTATGTTTTAAATTTAATTTGTTTTTGTATTAAGTAACTTACTTTGTCAAAAAGGTTTAATTAAGTACTTAGTTATATTTTTTATGTTTTAATAGCTGTAATATTGACCCGTACACCTACTGTGTAAGCAATAGTTGTAGGCCCTTGCAGGGTAGCCTATTATCACAGTATAAATATTAATACAGTAGGACGACGCCTTTAATCTCTGGAAAAATACCGACAACTTCTACTCTCGTAAAACTTGAATAATACCTCCCGCACTACGAACATCGTTTTGTTCGCAGTGCAGGAGCGGCTTTCCCGCGTCTCGCCCCTCACACCCCGCACGATTGCCCTGCCTAGACGGCTTCGTCGGACGACTGTATGTTTTTAGACTGTGCTCTATAGTGATACAATAGCTTGTAACATCTGTTTATTAATAATTCTACCAGCTTAATATTGATCCACTGCAAGACCTTATTTATAGTGTAAGTTCCTCAGAAAGGTTAGGTTCGTAGTAGGTAATCGTTACCGGCGTGCATATAGTATTAGTAGTAATACTATATGCAAGCCGATAACGTAGATGTACAAACGTAAACGAACCAAAAGAAGTAGGTATATGGATCGTAGCAGATAAATAAATAAAAAAATATTCCACAACTTTTTCACACAACGCCATTTAGTCCCAAGTTAGGCTTAAGAGCTTGTGTTATGGGTACTAAACAGCTGATAAACATACTTATATCTTTCTAAATTCATCCATATTGTTAGCTTTCTAATTCAATGCATATTGTAGATAAATTGCACTCAGACACAGAACAAATGATCGTGCTCTTCACACAAACATTTTTCCTGGGTGATGATTTTTTTTTTTTTTATTTATTTCAACAATGTTACATGAATGGGTACATACAAATCTTCTGCCAAACTGCAGGACAGTTTGTCGGCAGTGTTCTCGTGGGTACAGCTCTTAAGTAGTTAAAATAACATTAAGTATCTACTACTTACATCATAAAGTTTAACAATACACTTATTATTATTATTATAATACAATTTAGGTTCCAGCGCTAAGGACACAAACCCAAATAGTGCTTGCGCAGGATATTTTTTAAGGCACTTTTTGATATTATTTCGGTAGACAATTGCTCAGGTAGTTCGTTTAACAATGTTGGAACTAGCCATTGCCGCGTTCTTTGACCGAAATAATTCCTCACCTTAGGTACCGAATATTTGTTTTTCCGTGATATGATGAAAGATCTGTAGTTTCTTCCTATCCCCATAGGAAAGGCGGTTTCATAAGTTGATGGCTAATGAATATGAAATAGAAACAAAACTCCACTACACCATCGAACCGCGTACATTTACAATGTGACCTAATAACGAGCCACGTACCAAACACAAAGTAAGAAAGCTCGTCGCCGACAATACAGAACTGACTACCCTCGCGAGCTCACAATACGCGGCGCCACTACCCACTCAGCATATTGCACGCCGCGCGCCGCGCCGCAGCGTCGTCGTAAAAGAACAAACACACGGATTTACACCGCAACGCCCTTTACTCTTTCTACAGTGTGAATATTTATGTCTGTATCAAGGCTGGGTGGATTGTGGTGGATCGATAGTTTAGCCATTTAGCCACCAGGCTAAAGCACCAGGACCCCGATTCCCGTGACACAAGACGTTTTAAATCTAGTCGCAATCTCATCTCAGCGACAATCAATGTCAAAAACTTGTCAAAAATGTAGAGAAAAGAAAGGTATGTTTGACAGATTGAGACAGATTTAGAATGCAAAGTTCTTAAAAATACGGGAATTGCCCCTCTGGTATTGAATGAATGACTGTTTCTGGAAATCATAGGGTTAAACCGTCATAACGGGTAATCAGAAGCTCGAAATCCGGAAATCCATGCCTTAATACTAAGGAGCATCGTGTTGCTGTGCTGTTCTAGACAGGGTCCGTAATAGGGTATATGCATGTATTTTTTTTATATTTTTAATTCACTGTTTACAACGTTTTAACATAGTAAAAAATATAAACATATTTAAAAATTGCTGTAATGAAGCTTAAAAAAATATTTAAAATACAGAATAAATTTGAGCTGTTTAAACGCTGCCATTTTCGCGCGCCATTTCGATTACGTCATTTACTATGGATCCTATTACTATTACTATGGGTGTTTTCGTTCTTCTAACCATTTCACCAAGAAAAAAGCTCAAAAAGCAGATTACCGGTATTGCTTGTACCCGAATGCAATAAACACTATCAGATTGTGCTTTTACAAAACCACTTTCAGTAATTTTTCTTATTTTTTTTTTTATAACCTCACTATGAAGCTAAAATTAGACTTGAACATTAAATTAGTTCACAACACACACGGCAATAATTATGTTTTCCAATAAAAGTCCATTCCAATACTTAATGTCATACTTACACATTGTATGTTTTGTAGGCGTTGAGTTGTTGTCGTAGTATTTGACGTCAAGTTTCGTTATAACCAATGGTGATGCGTTTCACAAATTTGAATTTCCCGCGCTTAACTCGCACTTTTATTTTTAATTTTAAATAATTATGACGCTATTAAAAAGTAAAATAATGATATAGTTCATCTTTTCTGCCATTAAAGATTCGGAAAAAAAATATTCGAACCATATTTAAATTACATGCATATTCCCTATTAATACCGGTCTGCGATATCTATAAAGTACGAAAGACAAAAAAATTGGCAACAGTAAAACATGAAATTAACAAAAAATAACAATTGAATAAATGGCATGTCTCACGGCTGCGCCAAAATGAATGCTCATAGTAATATGTAACACCGGTGTAACACATTATGGTTTGCACTATGCAATAAAGCGTTACCCAGAGTACCAAGTAACGGTGCTGTGGAGGTCAGAGGCGGTCGCTCATTCGGTAAGACTGGAAGCAGGGTCTGCTTCCGTCGTACTTAGTTGGGAAAAGAAGACTAAACTATAAAGATTATGACTTATGAAATTACGCCACAACTCAATTTCAATACAATTCTGAATTTAACCCCCACAGTTTACTACTGCATACGGCATCACATTATTCTCAAAACGTGCAATCTAAATGCAAATCACGTGCTCCATATAGCTCTATCAGCAAACTTAACGTTACATTTTACTAGTTTTACGAGTTTTCCCACTATTTTCGTATTTCAGATGCCACCGACTTGGATACTTCGAGCCCTTAGTTATTTATTTACATTCTTCACGAGAAGGTGCGCGGTATTTATGTTAAAGATTTTGGTAAATTTTTCAGTGGGCGCACGATGGTTTTTTTTTTTTTAATTGTAGTACCTAGATACTTGTTTAAGTTTGTGTTGCTTTTGGAAACCAGTATCAGAGAGATCTTGGTGTGGTACATGACAGCGAGCTACTTTCTGATGATCATATAGAAACAGTTGTCGACAAGGCGTTTAAAGCCTTGGGCTGCATCATTAGTGCTTGTTCTAGCTTTCGTGCCCTAAAACAATTAAAAGTTCTATATTGTTCTCTAGTATAAAGCCACCTTGATTACGTTTCTCGAGTAAGGAACCCTCAATATGAGATCTACAAATCTCGTGTCAGCATTATGCTCAGGTCCCGTTGAAGGTTGGTTTTCAGTTAAAACTCTTGACTCCAGCTTACAATTATTCAGAGGATTTTGATAATTTTAACTAGCTAAGCGTATTATGGAGTTGCAATATTATAAGAGGACATATTATAGTGGTTGACACGTGACAGCACTAACGCGACGACGACGACGTACGGCTTACTTTGCAACCTGTCAGAATCCTATTCGTTTAAGTTCGACAACATCATAAGGCATATAGTTTGCATATTAGTTCTCACTGGATTCAAATATATATTCAACCGATTTTAGAACGGCTTGAGAAGGACGTGCTGTTCGTTTAGGGCCGATTGGTTTAGATGTGCTAAAGTAAAGACGTATTTAATGACAATTATTATTTTATAAATAAATAAATAATAATTTAGGATGACACAAAATACCTGTAGATAGTTAGATAAGACATTGATTAAAATTACACAAAACACAGAAAAACAAAATTAGACAAAAACTAATGTAAAAAGATAAAAAAAGTACAGTGTGGTGTAGCTGAAGTTTTATCGGCAGAGCCCTATTATTTATAACAGTAATCTCTCGACCCTACTATGTGAGGCAGTGCTTACCAACAAATCACCGTACAATAAGAAACAAATTGCTCATTGACAAAAAATGATTTCACCAGCAGACATCATGACAGTTACCAAAAGTAGAACATAGTATTTAAGGCGTCTCGCGTCCCACGCAACAGTTTCTAAAGGCCGAGAGTGTAGGCACCTCTTTTTTTACACCTACATCTATAGGACGACTTAACCCTTGGACTACCCACGGAAGATGTCTGTCTTGACGAAATTAAAAAAGTAATCGCTTGTCCTTTGTTTTGGAAGAATTGCGTGAGGTACTCAGGTATCTGGGACACGGCTTTACTTGGGTCTTAATGTAACATGATAACTGCTGTTGAAATCTTTTGTAAATGTATTTTGCTAATCCAAAGGATCCGGTTGTGACACAAACGACCAATAAAACTAATAAATAAACTAGATCTTAAGTGCATTTAGTACTAAACAATGAAATCATAGCTCTATTTTGATCCATAGTGAGAATTTGACAAAGAAACAATTTTGTTTCAAGTATATTAAGCTTTAAAAGTAGTTATGAATTAACAATAAAATATTTCTCTGGTCCTGGGCCATAGGACGGTCTTGGAGTTTTGAGAGATCCAGTTATGACAGTTAACCTAGTACAATATGACATATCGTATTATTTTGTTGTATTATCTAAGGCCGTGCACAAACGATGCAGCAGACGACCGGTTACCGAGACCTTCCCGACATGGTCTAATACCTACTCGTCAGAATTTACCTTCAGTACATACTTGCTTGCTACAGCTAATCTATAGAAGTACTTGGGATATTTTTTCGCAACCTTTCTTACCAAGCTTTAAATAAAACATAGATTTATAGAAGTTTTGTTCCCAACGAGTCACACTCTTCACTAAAAGTTGTCCTATCGAGTAACAGTCTGACTCGTTAGGAGGTTCATTCTTCCCAACAAGGCACGCTATACTTAACACGTTATGGCGTGCGTGACTCGTTGGGAGCAAATACCTAATAAAAAGTTGTCCCATCGAGTGACAGTGTGACTGGTTCGGAAAAACAATCCCGACGAGTCACACTGTTACACGTTACAGTGTGACTCGTTGGGAACAATCGTATAGATATGTTCCAGTCGTGAGAGTACTACACATGAAATATAAGCCCGTAGGTACGCGAGAATGCTTAAATATTTGAGGAGCTACTTGTGTTTGCGAAAAAACAACATTTATATCCAAGTCTCTCGGGCCCAATGGAGCCCGCTCGAGGAATGGGCGTGACAAGTTCCGTACCACTCCATCCGATGGTCATAAATCAAAAATGTGTGAAGGAAAGAAATAAATTGCAAGATAAGTTGTGTAACCAGGACGTTTTTTCCCTCTTCCGACGTTTAAAAGTGCATTAGGGAAGTTGTTTTATTTTTTTAGTAATTCGTACAAAATAAAGTATTGGGAAATTTATTAAAACTGTGTATTTAACTTTCTTTTTTCTTTCTTTCTTTGAAAACTCGATTGAAAAACTGTTTCTCTGTTTAAAAACAAATCAAAACCAATATTTTGTTTAAACATGACTGTCCTACAATACTAATAATAATAATAAAATCTGCGGTTGGTGCCTCATTTATTAAAGACGACAATAGGCCTCTGCGAGTTGGCTTCGGCCCCTCGTACGCCTTCCAAAGGTCCGGAACCCAAGGGTTCCGAGAAATAAAAGCTAATGAAAATAATAATAAGGACCTATATAATTAATAAACAATATTTGTTTGTTCGAGACTTAAACTAGCTTACGATTATTTTACCTTACATCAAGACATTTCACCGTAGTATTTATTGGAAACAGATCGCTACGCTAAATACGAGGCCATTTTCAATTTCACCGCCATTCCCACTTTTCTTGCATCTTTCTAAATACATAGGGTACACGTAAAACCTATATAAAGTAAACACATTTGACACCATCCGTCTTGATTGCGAGTATTCACTACGCCCCCTACCAATCTTATTTGCTTTAGCTTCAAAAGTATATATATAATGTCAATCAGACAATTTAATAATATTTTTATTGACGTGGAGGAATCCATGAATGCTTTCCAATTGGGGAGAATGGAGAGATATGCCGTACGCCTACCGACTAAAACGACGCTGGTTTTCAACTGGACTTGAGGTCCTTAAGGACCTTTTTTACAAAAATTACAACCGACTTCATAAAATCACTAAAAGGTGTAAATTAACTCTAGTTTTGGAATTCTGGCTTTGGTGGTTTTGCTATTATTTGCCACCGATTTCCAAAACTGGATAACAAAATTAATGCAACTTTACTGATCTATGCATCGTTGGTATTTGAAGTACCTACAAAAGTAGGAATTTTTCTTTTAATATTCGATTAATGTTTTCCCAGATAATTTTATATTAAAAGCGAAGTAGGTACTTACCTACTAAACCGATTTCATTAAGATTCATATTAAAACCACTAGGTATGTATTTGTTTTTAACATACAAGAAAATAAAACATTGTATTTTTTATTTTCTTCTGTGTTTTGAAAATTGAATTGAGAACGTCCTCCTGTTTTGTAAGTCGGTTAAAAATGAGCAATATATAATCTGACTGGTTCTCAATAAGCGCACTAACGAAAACGATGTGGTGCTTTTCATAATGTAGGCATAAAATCAATATTTTTTTCTTACCTATGTATGATCCCAATTTCCTTTCATCAGGAACTAAGGCTGCACTTTACGCCTAACTGTACATTTCACATCAGTCATTAGATCGGTTCTCGGGCACTCGTCCATTGGCGCCGCGCGTCGACTTCGGCTTTCGGCTTCGACCGGTGAGGGGCAGAAAGCATGCGAGTAGTGCTAAATGTAGCACACGCCGAACAAATGGAACGGGAGCAATGGCTGCCGTATTCTTTAACTGTCAAGTACCTTACCATAAAAAAAAAAATAAAGCGGGATCTTGGTTTGAAAAAAGAAAATGCTGGTCGGTACGAACGTATGACCGTATGACGTAAATCCTTTTAAAAAGTCTCCAAAAACAGAAGGAGCTTTAAAAAAAGACAATGGAATCTGTCTTTGCCTAAATCTGCTCGTCAGTCTTCAGAATTCTGCATCGCTGTTTGTTTTGTGTTTGCTGTTTGCTGACCTGAGTTTTCAAATCAGTCTTCAAAATCTTGATTAATTTATATCTCGAACACGTCATTAACATTTTACTGAACTGAGGCCTTTTGTGTTTGTGTATGTGCTAGGAGCACATACACAAACACAAAAGGCCTCAGTTCAAAGGGCCACCGACTTCCGAATTTAGAGTTATTTTACACCGGTTAGTGTGTTCTTTTTAAAGTCGGTTTTTGGCATTACAACTTTTGATTTCTGAGTATTTTATAGTTTTAAGTTGATTTTATTTTGCTGTAACGAATTTTTCTTTCTTTATTTCTCTACAATAAAAACGCATCGGGTTCGGTCATTCGTGTAGGAACAAATAAACACACACACAAACAAGCTAAAATACACGCGTTAAACTCAAATAAAACACACCTCTTTTTACATCAGGGGTACCAAATGCAAAAACAGCTTCAAAATAATGAAATTGAAAAATGACATTCCTTAAATTAAGTACTCCAGATACATGAAAATAAAACTATTTATTTCGTGGAAAATGTTGGAAGTAAAAGGCGTCTTTTACTGCATATTTCTTAGAAATAACTGTACTGAGACGTGTAAAGAATTTCAATACAATAAAACGTTTGAAACTTCCCGGAATACAGCCGCAGGTATCGTTTTGTGTTGCGCTAACGACACCTAGAAACCACTCCCTTTAGCTTACTGTGGCAAAGGAAAAATGAAGGATTATGAATTTACCTTACAGGCATGCAATTTTGCTTTTAAATCTTTTCCTGGAAAAATAGGCTAACAGTCTCTCTTGTTGTCAGGATATCGTTAAATGGCAATGACTCTTTGTTGTTCAATTAATCTCTTTAATAAATGAAATTTAAGTGTCTTTTTGTATTATCAAAATAAAAGCTTTTTATTTGTCTTTGGAAGTTCATAGACAAATGAAAAGCTTTTATTTTGATATTAGGTACTGTATTTGTATATGCTTGCCTCATAATATAAAACCTATACACTATAAGCACAGTATAAATATTAATACAGTAGGACGACGCCTTTGATCTCTGGAAAAATGCCGACAACTTCTACACGCGTTAGACTTGAATAATACCTCCCGCACTACGAACATCGTTTTGTTCGCAGTGCGGGAGCGGCTTTCCCCCGTCTCGACCCTCACATCCCGCACGATTGTCCTGTCTAGACGGCTTCGTCGGACGACTGTATGTTTTTAGACTGTGCTATAAGGTAGTAAGTAGTATTTTTAAATTGAATCGTTCGGTATGACGTATCGTTTACATCAAATTTTCATGCTTAGCTTACCGATCGATCACTAATCAAATGCATTGATTTTCATTTAATTTGATGTTACAAATCTACTAATTATGAAAAACAATCGAATTTTGAATTTATCAGTACGAAACAGTTAAAAAATTATCATAGTAAAAAAGCAATGGATAGACTTATGTATAATAGTTAAGTAGTTGTTTCCCGAATAATGGGCATTGGCAAAGAAAAAATTGTCAACAATCAGTCAAGTGCTATGCTCCAATTAACAAAAAAAAACTCTCGTCAAAGTAACAGTAAAAGCGTCTTTAAATTTCTAGGCTGTTTTTCGGTAGCGCGGATTTTAAAAATCCTTGCTGAACCATAGCTACGATTTTATAATAGACTGCAAAATGTCAAAGTTGCACCGTTGCTTTTGATGTTGGCAGCTCTAGCAAATTGCACCAACCAGACAGTGTTCAGATCCAGATATAAATGAAGGAAAACTAAAAAAATGTCGGCAAATGCGCGGTTCCTAATTATAGCCTTTCATAGAGCAGACTCATTTCTCTGTCGTTAGCCACTTTTGTACTTGACAGTGGCTCTTTTGTGAATGCATAGATTATAAATGATTTCATACGTGGAACCCGCGGGTAAATGAATGAGCTTGAAGGCTGAGAGCGGTGAATGGTGAACGTAATTATTCCATTCGGTGCAACCACGACTGTATACTAAATTATTTAAACAGTGCGATGCTTTTCATATTCAGTAGTTTTAGAATTTTAATAATTCACTTAGTTTTTGTTAAGGATTTTCAAACAACAAGCTGTAACGGCCGCCACTTACGCGTTGAACAGAGGTCAGCACATCAAGCTAGCTCAAATGTGTCAAACTTCTTTGATAGTTTTTCAGATATAAAACAAATAAAATAAAGTGTATGTTCAATTGGGAAAATTGTACAGTTTGGGGTACCTTGATGTGTTGGCGTTTGTAGGTCGTTAGTTCGAACCTATACAGGCATTTCATCACCACTGTTCTAAAAACGGTGAAGGAACGAAACGTGAGGAAACCGGCTCTAGAGCCAAAAAACTCAAGACATGTGACATCTACAACCTGCACTGTGTCTACTCAGACACAGGGCAGAGAGAAGAGGCCTGTGTCCCAGCAGTGGCAACATAATGGGCTGATTTTGTATGTGTGAGAGGTTTTATAGGTAAACTAGCAGACGTCACGCGGTTTCACCCGCATAGGTCCCGTTCCCCTGGAAATACAGGGTCAAAAAGTAGCCTATGTGTTACTCCAGGGTGTCAACGAACTCCCTATCAAATTTTATTAAAATCACTCCAGCCGTTTAGACGTGAAGAAGTAACAAACATATCACACTCACAAACTTTCGGCTTTATAAAATTAGTGTGAGATATTAACAAAGGCAATAATAATATTCTTAGAAAAAACGAATACTTAAGTTTTCCTTTCCTAATTATGACGTTTACCATATAGGTACAACGTTTACGTCAAAAACAAATAATATTATGTCTGTGAAACAAGTGTTTATGGCTGGAATGTAGGGGCCGAGCCATTGGCGAGGAGTGAAATAGCTCGTCCCGCGGCAGATGAGATTTTAAACGAGCGCCGAACGTCCACTGTGGCGGAAAACGTCCAATTAATTTGTAACATCTATTTATATTGCCAATTTTATTTACTGTTTCCTTTTGCCGTAATTGTGTTTGGACGTTTGATGTATCTACGTAGCTAGGTATTTTAAATGAATGAGTTTCGAGGTGATTTTTACATTTGTTAAGGCAAGAAAAAAAAAGTCGCCATTTTGCTTTGGGGATAGCTCAAGTGTTCCACCCACAATGTCCTTAACTTTCACCAAAAGATGTGTCTCTTACATTATGGATTCTTCCAAAGAGCAAAGTAAAAACTAATAGACTGGAAAGAAAGATCAAATAACGCTTAGAAGGATAACGGAGACGCATGGTAAATAATGATTATAGAAAAAACAAATACCTACATGAACAAAAAAAAAGTAATGTCTGATCGTTGCGCTGAAAGGTCCATTTCAGCGATAATACCAAACAGCTGGACATTGACGAGTATAGACATTTAGTCAAACTAGAAACTAATCCAATCACAATCAGGGAAAAGAACATATTATTAAAATACACAAACTTATTAGGAAACTTGCGTGGATATCCATTTACTTTTAGAACAGAAAAAATCCTCGTAAATCTAGTCTATTCATAATCTGCCACACGCTGCAAAAGCTTAACTACCAAGGCGAACTTTGTGGACGTCCTATATCCATTGATGGATTAGTGTGGTCGGATAAAATAACCGGGTCATTCCTGTCATCGTGCCACAGAGGTGTACGGCAAACGGATTACGATAGTCGCTGTTAAAGCGATCGATACGGATCACGGCACAAAATTCAAATCAAATCCTGCAAACGACTGCAGGTTTTGATTTGAATTTTGTGTATAGGGTATGCATTCGGGTATTCGCCTAAACTATTCGAATAGTATAAAACTAAGCTCGAAGGACCCGAGTTTTAATATTATTAATTGCCTGCTCTTTGTATCTGAATGAGCGAACACGAGTACACTTTTCTGCTAAGTGAGAGTTGAGTGGCATAAAGGATAGAAGTGGATCCCAATTTAAACATCGTTCACATACTTTTAATATAATACCAATCTCGGTCAGACTATGTTGTATCGCAGTTCACTGCTGGACTGAGGCCTCTGCGGGCTGCGCCAAAATATTTATTATTTCTTTTTCTATGGAGAATTAGCAACTGTTCTTGTTTCTCGTACTCTTAGATAGCTAGATAATATCTCAATCATAATTTTCTAAGAACCTCAATTAAAACTGAAGTAAAACTGTAACTAACGATACTTTTGATTTTTTATTTTTATTTGATTTTAACGATACTTTTGAAACTCGAATACCTAGTAAACTATTCATTTTTTTTAATCTACACGAATAGTACCTAAACTACTCGAGCTTTCGTACCCATATATTCGAGATGTTTCGGAGATGTGGATATAAATCTGATTTGAGTTATTCGTTGTTTTTGAGATTGTTTTCCAATACTTACGTGGGTAAGTGGCCTACAGTAATTATCACCTTATCAACAGGATAGTTCAGGAAATATCTAATTACATAGGTCTAAATTAAGGAAGAAGGAAAATGAACGGGAAATATTATTTCTTTTCCTCAAAGAGGGGAAACTGCCGAATATACTTACAAGAAAGCTGACGGTTCACGACACTCATCTAACACGTAGTTTATGTTGGTTTATATTAAGGTACTTCACTAACCATTAAAATTTTCGCATTTATTGATTGTTTTTTAGGGTTCCTCACCCAAAGAGTACTAGCGGGACATAAGCTACAGCTGATCGTAACTCCGTCGTCGCGTTGGTCTGTAATACTTACTTGTAGTTGAAAGTTTTACATAAAGTGTATCTCTCACCGTAGAAGGTAGAAGGGTTTTAGCTGTCTTACAGAAAAGGAGGTTCTCATTTCAGTTATTTTTTATCGGTGTTACCTCATACCTATTAATTTCGGGTTTTTTGAACCGATTTGGAAAGTTGTTTTTTTTTTGAGAGGGTATACTTCCCTCCTTAATTCATTAAACTTAAACCCCAAGAGGACACCGGTTTCCGCGCGTCATTGTCTTTCTAATGTGTCTTTATTTGACACGATTGAAAGGTTAAATTCGTTCAGTAGTTTGGTAGTAGTATTAAAATAAATGGCAAATAAAAAACTGCCTACACAAACAAATAAAAACTTTTTTACAAGAAATACAACCGACTTCGCGTGTTCCTATAAAAAACACTTGTAAAATAACTACTGATTCGAAAGTAAGTTTTTATGAAGTCGGTTGTATTTTTGTAAAAAAGTGTTATAAACTATAGTTCAATACTTATTACTCAACATCTTTATTGCTTTCCATATTTATTCTTAGAAGGTACGTTATAAATAAGATCATTATGGACCCTGTAGGGCACAACAAAAAGCTAGGAGAGGAGAGGAAGCCCTGCTTTAGATCATTTTATTTAAAGTCATTTTACATCTGTAAAGAACAAAGTTTTGTCTTGCTTACCTGTAAAACTGAACTTCATGAAGAAAAAATATACTTATTTATTTCGGACACGCACTGAAAAATAGCTCAAAACTAAACTAAAACTAACATCTTAAATAACAAAAAGACCAGTGCGAGGCCAAAAAGGACCACGATGCCACAATATTTAATGAAAAACAATTAATACCGCAGCGCTGTTATTCTGATCCGGTGCTTCTATGACGTATTGCATGAAATGGTTGTATTTGATTATGGCCAGCCAAAACTTACTACATATATCGTTTAAACTTCAACATTTAATGATATGTCAATCAACATGATTTTTGTAATGAGTGACTTTCGTAAAATTCTAGTAGTTTAGTGTCGTATAGTGTAGTAATGACGTTTCTCTTCACTTTTCGAATACAAACGGTCAAAATATCTTATGAAATAATTTAACATTTCAATTTAACCATAACATAACATAACTACCTGTGCAACACGTTGAACTATTAATGATACACAATTCGAAATCACTGTCATCAATTATAGACGATTGATGACAGATTGATTACATGTGACTGTCAATCAACTAGTGACCTATTGTTACAATATGTAGGTACTAGTTAATAATCCAATTTCTTAACGATTCTTTCGCGTGTTCCTATAAACATTATTTGTATTGAGTAACTTAAGTAGCTTGCAACCCTTTTTAGCTGCATTATGGCTACTTATGAAATAAAATAATAGGTGCCTATACCCTTCATTGTAAAGCTATCACATCAAGGTACCCCAAACTGTCAAATTTTCTATTTAAGAAACTTGACACGTCGGGGTAGTTGAAGTGCTGGCCTCTGTACACCATACAATCTTACAAATAATAACTTAAAGAGCTACATAATGTAGTGTTACAATGTGTGGCGATATTTCTAAACCCGATCTCTTACAGGCAACCTTTGGATGAAATTGATAGTGAAGGAGTGAAGATATGTACTGCGGTAATTTCTGGGTTTAGTGGTCAATTTACTGCATAAGCTAATTCCGCAATCATAGGGAACGCAACTAGAGCTACCTAATTATGTAGCTGATTTAGATATGAGTATTTTCAAATATAAAATCGTTCTACGTTCCATATTTTACATCAAACTTTTAGGCTAAGCTGACTGAACATCGCAGTGTGAACAGGGCCTAACTGTACCATTTCTTTTCGCCAGTAAAAAAAATATTTTTACTAGACGGCAGCGTTCAGACGCCTTCATTATTTAGGTACCCCTCTCGCATACAAATACCTTAGAAAAGGGGTCGACCAATTAACCTAGAGTCCGTACGTCTTGGCAAAGATTATAGGGTGGAAGGGGTAGAAGGGGCATCGACACACATCCGTTCAGTACATTAATCTGCAGGACCCATGTCCATTTGCATTTTTTAACTATTTAACTGGTGTCATTTTTACTTTATACTAAACAATATACTTAAGTAAATATAGATTTTTCCTTGAACAATAGTTAAGTCCCTTTTGTCATTAATAATTTCCACTAGGTTAGTTAAAGATCTTGTTTTTAACCGACTTTCAAAAAAGGAGGAGGTTCTATGTTCGTGTGTATGTATTTTTTTTTTTTTTTTTTTTTTTTTTTTTTTTTTTTTTATGTATGTTACTGATTTCTCCCCCATTTGTGGACCGATTCTCAAAATTCTTTTTTTGTTTGAAAGAGTATACTCCTGAGGTGGTCCCATTTTAATTTGGTGAAGATCTGGTGCTGATCTTCGGAGATATACAACGGAACTCTTCAAAAATAGACGGCAAATCTGTCGTGATTGCTGGAATCGCTTGGATATTTATTGTTTATACAACATCATGACGTATCATCACGCCTGTATGCTCTGAGGGGTACGCAGGTGGGTACAATATACCTAGATTTCGTCAGTTAGGTATGTTAATTTTAATAATTTATTAGGGATTAGTGGAAAACCTTATTATCATGACATGTATTGTTAACAATTAAGAATATAAAATAAATTCATGGCAAATATTTTTATGGGAACAACTAAAAATGGAAAAATAAAAAACTTTTTTGCAAAAAATAAAACCGACTTCAAAAAAAACACTAAACGGTGTAAAATAACTCTAAATTCGGAAGTCGGTGGCCCATCATGAGTAAGACAAACCCACCAAAGCCACAGACTTCCGAATTTAGAGTTATTTTACACCGTTTAGTGTTTTTTTTGAAGTCGGTTTTATTTTTTGCAAAAAAGTTTTTTACGCTTTAAATAGCATCGACTTTACTCGTTTCGTACATTTGTGCAAACCTGCGGGCTAGCGTATTGCAGCAGATAGCCAGCGATTGTACGAGCAGATGGCGCTCTCAAATTTTTGTCTACTCTCATGGCAAAAAGGCGTGAGTTTATACAGGGTGTTAGTGTAGACACCGTTATAACTAAAACCATAGGACTTAATTATAACAATGTTTATCTAAATTTAAGAATAAATAAACGTTATTTTCATTCAAAAATGTAAGAAAGTTTCTGTCCGACACCGTCCATAAATTTATGGATACTACGCGTAAAGGGCGCTGACCTGCTGCACTGGCCGTCCGTTTTAACTACCTACACAATATTCCAATAGAAACACAATACACATAACCTGTGATGTAACTTTCCTTCATACTGACTTTCTTCTCGGTCTAGTAGTTAGTGACCCTGACTGCTATGCCGGAGGTCGTGGGTTCCCACCCAGGACTAATGTTTGTGTGATGAGCACGATCATTTGTTCTGTGTCTGGGTGTAATTTATCTATAATATGTATGTATTTAGAAGTATATAAGTATGTTTATCAGCTGTTTAGTACCCATAACACAAGCTCTCAAGCTTAACTTGGGACTAAATGGCGTTGTGTGAAAAAGTTGTGAAATATTTATTTATATTTATTTATTTATTTATATTTATTTATACTTTTCCTGGCTTAGGACAGGCAAAAATACCTACTACCTTCGTTGCGTGACGGGTCCAAATGTAAGTTAGATTTAACAACAACGAAAATGAAAGAAAGGCAACAACTGGGTAGGGTTTTTATCTAGTTTCATTAAAAATACTGGTTAAATTTACGCTGATTGAATATCTACACTGATTGAATTAAGTACTTACATTAGTCTTAAAAGATGTTCAAAATGGGATCCACTCCACACGTTTTCGCACATTGTTTCGCACTCTAGGAAGCACAACAGTGCCACTTTGTATGTCTCTGAATGCACTACGAATCCGCATTTTGAGTTCCGACGTATTATGAAACTCAGTGGCATACACCCGGCGCTTCATTTCCCCCCAGAGATAAAAGTCCAGAGGTGAAAGGTCTGGCGAGCGCGCGGGCCACGCCATTGGCCCTCCACGTCCAATCCATCGTCCAGGTTATCTATCACCAGCCGCGGCGTAAAGCCGTACCAATTTCGTCCACTGTACGTTTGTGTACGACATAATTACTTTTATCTAACTACCCACTTTTGCGAAAAACGTGTCTAAACCGACGTGCGCTCGATAGCAAGGCTATAGCCAGACTGAGGTGTGTGTGCGGGCGCGGGCGCACAGGTTACGGTGTCTGATCAAGCGCAGTTACCCGTGGCGCCGCTCTGTCTACAATGTACTTGCGTGCAGTTGTATAGGGTGAAACAATTTAAAGGAAAAATTGAGACTTTACTTAAAAAATAAAAAATAAATTTTTTCATTGAATTTACGTTCTATAAGTGAAACCAAACCACCGGTTTCAAGGATATCGGTGTTCACCCTAATACCCTGTATAGATTTTTCCTTGAACAATAGTTAAGTCCCTTTTGTCATTAATAATTTCCACTGGGTTAGATAGAGATCATGTTTTTACGCTTTAAATAGCATCGACTTTACTGGTTTCGTACAGACGCCAGCACGTCAAGTTACTCCAATGTGTCCAATTTTTTTGATCGTTTTTCAACTTTTTGTTAAACAGAATAAGGTTCATATTTAATTGCGAAAATTTGACACATTGGGGTAACTTGATGTGCTGCATGGCGTCTGTACATTCGTGCAAACCTGCGGGCTAGCGTATTGCAGCGGATAGCCAGCGATCTAATTGTACGAGCAGATGGCGCTCAGAAATTTGTGTCTACCCTCATGGCAAAAAGGCGTGAGTTAATATATGTATGCAATGATATTATAAGTAAAAAGGTGTAGAAAGGTTACCTAAACAACATTCGATCTTCAAAAATGGCACATTAACGCACGCACGCGTCTGTTAACTGCGCGACGCCACACTGAGGTCAAGTGTAACTAGTTAGCCACATTTAAGCCACTGTCGTGGTATATAAAAAAAAAAATATTTAACGTGCTGAGCGCTTATAACCTATCTAAACCTTTTTACACAGAAAATCATTGTATGTATGTATGTATGTAAATAAAATGAAAGTGTAAATAATATTTATAATGTCTAGCACATACGTTTATAATATCTAATAATAGATAGCTTTACCTACACTAAATGCATGTAAAAGTACCTAAGTAGGTACGATAGTTAGGTACTTTTTACGGGCTCTTTTGCGCTGCAGTGGCTGCAGTGGGAGAGGAACAGGCTGGTTTTACTTATTTTTTTTTTTTATTATTGATAGACACGCGTTTGACCACTATCTCACCTGAAGGTAAGCGACGATGTGGTCGACGATGAATCACGCTTGCCTAGAAGCAACCTGTTTACTCTTGACTTGAAGACCCCTAGGTTGTCGCTATCACTATCAGGAACACTGACTCCGGCAGAGAATTCCACCCTTTAACTGTTCGCACAATGAATGTGTTTCCAAAGCGTTTAGTACGTATGGTTGGGATATCTACCATGTACCGGTGGCGCAGTGCCGTACGTCTGGTGGTCCAATGATGAAAAGGGCTTGGTGGAATTAAATCGTGCAATTCCGATGCACACTCTCTTAAGTATAACCGATAGAAAACCGACAGGCTAGCAACTCGGCGTCGATGCTCAAGACTTTGAAGTTTTGACTCAACGAGTGCATCATTGCCGATTATCTTCTTGGCTCGTTTCTCAATTCAAATTTAATAAAAGAGTATTGTTAGTGGTTTTATATCAACGCTAGAGACTGATCTGATTGTTATTTGTTCAGAGGGGGACCCGACCCCACAACTCATATAACACAAACTCAAGTGTTTCTTCAATATTATGCCTTCAGTCAGAGATATTGCGAACAGATAGTCATGTCGAAGAACCCTCTAAAAGATAAACCGAAAAACAAACAAACAGACATTTGAATGATAACGAACGGCTAAACACACAAATATCCACACTAATATCTTCAATCTAACTATATGCCCCTGAGGAATCCAGACTTACGCTGCAATAAACTTCTCTTTACAAACCTTTGAAATGCATCTTTATTATAACGTAGCAAGGTGTTTATTCGGATGTTGAAGTAACGGAAACTTCGGAGTCTTTAAAAACAATGAAAAATCCATCTTATGCACTAACCTTGTGGTAGGAATTCGCGTGTCAGTACAGTCACCATGTGCTGATAGCAATAGCAACCCCAGAGCCGACTCAACAAAAAAATAACCCTATTTCCACGGTTTAGGGTTCATATTAGTCTGTTCTAATGTCAGGGGCTTATGGGGCCGATTGCCGCCGGGCTGCGGAAATGAGTAGGAACCTCGATGGGCTGCAATGATAGTCCAGGGAAGGTACCGTGCATTTAGAGGATTACATGCTCGCAGGATACTGGGCTTGTCGTAAAGTGTAAATGTCTTTATTGTGTGGGGACCGGCTAGAATAAAACATAGTGTCGTTGGAATTAATGAATGAATTTATTGTTAAAGTTTACCATTAAACTTTCAATCGTGTCAATTAGAGACACAATAGAAAGACAATGACTCTCACTCTCAGAGTTTATTGCATTAATGACTAATAAAATCCTGGACACACGATTGATTGAATGCCAAAATCTTACATTTTGTATTATTTATTAAAATGTATAACAATTTAAAGTCAAATGACAGTGTTGTATACCTCAATCGGGAGACATCGTGGACCTATCTGTTAAAACACAACCTCATTTGTAAACCTGTGATCCATTAAATGTATTTGAAATAACCTAGGCCAGAGAATCAACATTGCCATTTCACGTGGCAATCCCAACTACTTTCTGGGCACTTATAAATGCGGTTAACTACGTATTCTGTGATAATTAAACGTGTATTTTTCATCTGTCTAAGATATTATAATCAAAATCAAAATCCATTTATTCAAATTAGGCTGAACGTCAAATAACAAAAGATAGTTCCCCAAATAGAATACTTCGCCACTCCTTAGTGTTTTTGCTGCAAAGAAGAAGTGGCGGAACAAACTTCCCAGCAATAATAATTACAACATGCAGCAATTAAAAAATACCTAAGGGTAGAAATGCCCCAATCGAGGGCTTCATCAAATTAACGTGGCTAAAATTGCAGGCATAAGTACAGTCTAATCTACCTAAGTAGATCATGCAATTCCATTCAAACGAGGTCTGCAGTTTGCAACACAAAAACTACCCACCAAATACATATAAGAAAATTTTACCTGAAACTATTTACGTTGAAAACTGATTTTCTTATAAATAAACCGAGCTTCACAGCTACATAATAAGGAGGGTTGCATAACGGCGTGTTATTTAGTTAGAAACTGCAAGTGTTGGGCGGGGGCGGGCGGATGCGGCAGGGCGGGCGGCTTCCGTTCAGACAGGCTCGGCGTTGTTGTTATAAACTCTTAACTTTGTAAATAGGTGGGTGTATATATTTGATATGGGGCTTTGATTTATATGTTTCAGGTATCTGATTTTGATACAATCAGAGTCATGAAAAAATAATGCACAAGTCCAATTTCCAAGATATTCAGTTAATGAGGCTTATGTAAATGAAATATGACTCTGCTGCTGCTAACTTATGTACAAACCCCAGCAAATAAACCCTACTACCGCAAACTGTTAAAATTCCCCAATTGAACATGAACCTTATTCGGTTAGACATAAAGTTGAAAAACGATCAAAGAAATTTGACACATTGAGGTAACTTGATGTGCTGGCGTCTGTACAAACTTCAGCAAGTAAAGCTACCCCAAACAGTATAATTTTCCCAATTCAACATGAACCTTATTCTGTCCGTAAATAAAGTTTAAAAACTATTAAGTTAGTTTAGTTATTAAGTTTTAAAACTAAAGCGTGATGTGCTGGCTGGTACCTATAGTTACGTGATTTTGTCATTTTTAATAAATATGTTTTTGTTTGTTTGCTTGTAGAGTTCTGGTACACGCGTCTTCTGAGCCGAATATTTTTTCTTCCTTTCTTTTTTCAGATATTAAAACAATTAGTATTTCTCTGAGTGTTAGAGAGTGTTATAGGTATAAAGAAACAGGTGAATGGAAAAGATCAATTCCATCGATTAAGACTTACTTATATCAAGTTCTTAGATATTAAAAAAATAAATAAATACAATAAATATTATACAACTTTTCACACAACGCCATTTAGTCCCAAGTTAAGCCTGAGAGCTTGTCTCATGGGTACCTACTAAACAGCTGATAAACATACTTATATATTTCTAAATACATAGGTACATACTATAGATAAATTACACCCAGACACAGAACAAATTAATGATCGCGCTCATCACACAAACATTTGTCCAGGGTGAGAAACGAACCCACGACCTCCGGCATAGCAGTCAGGGTCACTAACTACTAGACCAACAGGCCAATCAATAGTGATATTAATAGTGTTATTAGTTATTTAAATACGACTATCTCATGAATTAATGTATCTAAATAATATAAATTATACACTAATAGTCCCGTACCAAACACAGACATAATGTCAAACAGTATCATAAACTCAGTAGGTACACACCTACATACCCTTGTTTCAACAAATAATAATATCTGTGATTTCCGAAGCGCCGTAAACTGAAGGCTTCGCAGGACACGTGACTTGGTTATTAATAAGTTCAGGAGCACGTGCTTCAGTCACCCGCTGCGCCCTCTGGCACCTCGAACACCCCCTGGCACCTCCAAACACCCCCCGGCACCTCCAACACCCCTCGCCTCGGCCTTTCATTTACATATGCCGCGCGCCGCTCGCAACTTGGCAAGGCGGCGGACGCATGAAATTTGCAGGAAATAACCGGTACGTAGCAAATGTAAGTTTGTCGTTATTTGCAATTGGGTGGAAAATTTTAAAAGTTTCGTAGTTACATTGTTACTGTATTGTGCCGAATGTTGTTGTGGCGTTGAGTTATTAAGTGGTTTTTTACCCCCGACGCAAAAAAAGGGGTGTTATAAGTTTGACTGCTATGTGTGTGTCTGTCTGTCTTTCTGTCTGTGGCACCGTAGCCCTTAAACGGGTGAACTGATTATAATGCGTTCAATTAAAAAAACTCATTCTAATCAGTTGACCATTAGCTAGTTGGGATTGTTTTTTAGATGTGGTTTATACAAATCGGTTCAGCAGTTTCAATGTTATCGGTTCTGTTGTGTTAGCTGCCGTTGCGACTTTAGATGTCTATTGGGTATTAACTTTACTGAAAAGCATATGTGTGACTCAAAAATATAAAAGCATGTTTTAAAGTGGGGGTTTTTTGGGATCAATGTCAAGGGGGATTTGCTAGGATAGCAAGCGAAGTTCAAATTTTCTTGTGTTTTTTGGAATTTGTCGTTCAGTCTCAGACTGTATGATGGACAAAATATGAATTGCGTACCGGTACAGACAATACTAGTCTGGCTGTTTGTGTATCTGACTTAAAATGTTTGCAAACTCACCTACGACGCAAGATTAATTTCTAGTGATCGAAGAGATTTAAAATACTATAGAGCGGGCATGTCAAGGAAATGTCATAGAAAAAATTTGATCCCATGTCTTAGTAACGCCATCTAGAATAATATATGAATATTGGAGCGGCAGCGGAGCGTACTAAACAAAATTCAAAGACTTGTGTCCATTGAGAGAAAATTTTGATCGTGATGTCCGTATTGTCTTTGCTAGTGATGAATGAATTCTAATTTGACATGTAATATCCATCCATTAATTGTAATTTGACATTTACCGTCATACAATAGGTTTTTATTTGACGTTAAACATGTTGCATGTCAATTTAATGATGAATAATCAATATGATTGTGAATTTAATATGCCTCAATGGCGTGAACGTAGCTAAACTATGTACTATCTGTTTATATCACATCACATGAATCTAAGATCCACAATAAACTATTTTTGAATTTGAATTTGGAAGTTTTTTTTTTTTTTTAAAGGAGGAAAGGGTGTCACGTAGGTAGTAAAAGCTTGAGTTTTACTTAAAGATTTTTATTGTCTGTACCTATTATATATTTATACTATTTTATACATTTATACCTACGGTAACTATAGTTTATTTACCCACTATGTTTGACTATGGACACCATGTGTCCCGTTGAGCGATTGCTCGGAGGTTCATCATTAGATCATTAGGCAGTGATCGTTACATTTAAAATAAAAGAAGTCAAAATATCCAGATCTATTGCAATTCCTTTTGTTTTAACCCTTACCGCATACGACACCGTTGTAGTCGTAAATAAAACAATAAATAATCAAATATTAACTTATCGTTACCTATCTATGTTTACTGACCGAACGTTTTTATTGATTTCTCGAAGTTACCAATCGTTTTGATTTTATATAAAAATAAAAAAAGGACAACAAAACTGAAAGTTGTTTTAACATACGAACATACTATACACACATACTTACATTCATTGGATCTGTTAATAACAACAAGTTTTAAGTATAAATTGTTTGTTTTTCAGAACTATCTATAAAAGAGGCAAGTAAGTACCTAATTAAAGAGATCAGTTGATTCTCAATGAATTTAGGAAATGTAATTGCCCAGTTTAAACAGTTGGTCAGGGTCCAATTTTCAAAAAACTACCGCGATAGTTTCGAAAACTATCAGCGCAGGCGCAGCTGCAAGAAGTAATGTAACAAATGGCGACATCTAGCACACTACTTTACAATCACACAACAACTAATGACATCTAGCGGCGGGGCTCATCAATCCGACCTGACTTCACAGATGAAGAAGGTTTCAAAGGAGCATGGTGAATCGTTCCACTTGAGACCTTTGTCGTCTCTGTTCCACAGCTCCAAGCAGTTCTCTTCTTCTCCATTCTCGTAGCGGAAGTTGTTGGGTTCTCCTGCGTTCCAGTTCACAAAGGTCAGTGGTCTGCCGTTTGCCATCCAGAAGAAGCTGCCCTCTTCAGCCAAGTCGGTGCCTGATGTCCAGAAGTGTTCGCGGCCGTAACCTGGAAAATAAAATAGTAAAATTTTAGTCACTTTTACGCTCACACACCCTCGCTCTCATTCACACACTCGCATCCCAGCGTGAATAACTAAGTAGGTATTCCATATCTTTCACACAACACCATCTAGTCCCAAGCTAAACAGAACTTGTGTTATGGGTACTAAACAGATGATAAACATACTTGTATACCCAGACACAGAACAAATAATCGTGCTCATCACACAAACATTTGTTCTGGGTGGGAATTGAACCCACGTCCTCAGGCAAAGCAGTCAGGGCCATTAACTACTAGACCAACAGGCCAGTCATTATCCGTAAGTAGTTGTATCATCTTCTTTTTATATGATCTCATTGGCTCATTAAACAAGTTCTTCAATGATACTAATTTAAGAAATGAAAGAGCGGAGTCTCCTAACAAGCTTCTCTGCTTAAGACGAGGTTGCAGTCACTAGTTTTTGTCCTGTTATATGCTATTTTTTTTTTTTAATTTCTTTGAATTCAATTATCTCTTTTTTTGCTTTTATTTGTATTTATTATCGTATGCCTTTTGGCCCAAATAAACAACTATTTTTTTCTTCTTCTTTTTTTCTTTCTTAGTTGTTAGATTGACTTGTTAATTGTTATCCTAATAAACAATTATCGACTGGCCTGTTGGTCTAGTAGTTAGTAAACCTGACTGCTATGCCGGAGGTCGTGGGTTCGATTCCCACCCAGGACAAATGTTTGTGTATGAGCACGATCATTTGTTCTGTGTCTGGGTGTAATTTATCTATAATATGTATGTATTTAGAAATATATAAGTATGTTTATCAGCTGTTTAGTACCCATAACACAAGCTCTCAAGCTTAACTTGGGACTAAATGGCGTTGTGTGAAAAGTTGTGGAATATTTATTTATTTATTTTCTTTTTTTTTAAATTAGTCAATAAAAAATGTGGCCTTGTTTTTAAAACGGAAATAACTGTAACGCAAGGCGTAGCGTGGTGGTATGTAGTTTAATTAAAGAATGGTATTTCCTCACTATGTAACATATTGGCTGGAAATAATTATACAGTACCTAACTACATATAACCCCTCTATCATAAGAAGTTATTTCTAACATCCTCAGTGCAAACAATGTCAAAATATTGCACTCGCTAGGAACTGGCAAGTAGTGGCAAACCCTTTGAGACTATGAGAACATACGGTACTGTACTATGTTATTCATTATGTGCTTTCTAAGTTTATGTAAGATATCATTGACATCGGTGAAGGAAAACATCGTGAGGAAACCTGGATCCTAAGTTTGAAATCGCCAATCCGCCTTAACCTTTGGTATGCCGGGAACGTGGATCCACGCGAGACACAAAATTTGCTTTTTAATTGTTTCTTTAGAGTGGTTAAGCAAGCGAAATAATCAATGATCGAGCCTTCTGCCTTCTCTGTGCAAAAAGAAGCCTCGCAGAGGGACAGTAACATACTGGTATATTATTATTTATTATTTAAAGTTTTCGTGTCATTGTTGTCTCGTTTTTATTTACCTGAATCCTTAACGTACTGCTCCAGTTTGTCGTTCTCCTGCTGGGTTGAGATGGATGCTAGGTGCATGCCGTGGAACCTGCAGTACTGCTGAGCTTTGAACCAGTTTGCCTGCAACAACGAATGAAATCTAATTAGAAACTGTATAATATTATATCATATATAATATGTAATATATATAATAGTACATCTGCGTGACGGTTCTATTAGCACTCATTTTATTTACGCTGACACTTAAACCCGATAGGTCTACAATTTCGCTGTCAATACCTGTTTAAAACTTTCAGAAAATGTATATGCAGTCACGCATTGTACATATTTCTATTAGAAAATGACAAAAAATTCCTACAATAGTAAGTTTTGCCCCCAATAATTGTAATTCATGTAGAATAGGTACGTATGTCGTTAAAAACTTCAGTTTTTATTTGTCTCATAAAATACCCGTGACTTCGTGACTTTATTGCTGCATGCTTGCAAACCCAAAGTTGGGTTCCAATCAAGTAACCTATTAAAGTATTCAGGAATGTTAATGGTAACGTTGAACTTGTAAATTTCGAGGTAAACGTTACACCGAAATCATTGAAACTAATCGCATGCGCAGTACGGAAGCCGCATACTAACTAGGTTAGCGTCACAAAATGTAAAACTGCGGTTAACCGGCCGGCGACACGCAGGTTTGTGCGGTTACGGACAACACGTACGACGCTGAACATAAATCAATTTGATTCAGACAGACTAAGACCTGCAGGCCTTGCCATATGACAAATTTTATTTCTATTATCGTAATCGATAAGGCGACAATAGAAAGAAAATGGCGTATTAAGGAATCAGCTGTTTGTGATCTGTCAAGTGTTAACGAGTAGAATTTGAAAATGAAATATACTTGACAGTTAGCAAACAGCTGATTCCATATACGCCATTTTCTTTCTATAATAGTAATAGAACTTAAGTAGAATTTGTAATGGCTAGGCCTGCAGGTTAGCAATACAACAATCCGTTCAAACAAAAAATACTGATGTCACTTAAAAAACTCATCATCTGCCTTGCCTTTTCCCAACTATGTTAGTCTCGGCTTCCAGTTTAACAGGAGCGACTGCCTGTCGAATCTCCACAACCCAGTTACTGGGTATCACGATACCCAGTTACTGTTATTATTTAGCCACAAGCTTGATGTCACTCGAAAAACTGCCACGCTAAAATGGAACAGGGCTGGACACATCTGCCGCATGTCAGACGATCAGTGGGTTAAACGCACGACCCAATGGGTTCCCTTACATGGCAAAAGACATGGCGGTAGGCCTAGGCAAAGATGGCGAGACGAGCTGGACTCCTTCGATAAGGACTGGACAAAATGCTCTCGACAGAGAGACATGGATAGAAAGTAGGGAGGTCTTTGCCCTGCAGTGGGAGAATATAGGCTTAATGAAAATGACATGAAGTCCAGGGGGAAGATGGCGGAACGAGCACGACTCCCTAGATAAGAACTGGGCCCAGAGAGAAGTGGAAAGAAAGTATGGAGGCCTTTGCCCTGCAGTCGGAAAAAATATGCTAGAAATAATAATAAATAAAAATGACATAAAGCCCAGTAATGGGTACTTGGAGAGCTTAGTGAGTTCTCACTCAACTTTATACGACTAGTTTAATGACAATGCGATGGTCGGTGTTACTGGACGTCGTAAAGGATCGTATTTTATGATCGTTTTGTTTAATGATGTGAGCAGGCGTTCTGCTGTGTCTTACTTGAAACACGGCGAAAAAGTGATGTTTGAATCTAAATCGCTTACCAACATAAGTAAGTAGAAAGTGGGTGGTATCACAGCGGGCAGTAGATATCTATCAGAATAAACCGGAGAAGAATATATCGGAGAAATATGCTGCGATCTTTTCACTTCCTCCTATTTCCCTCCTATTTCCTATTCCCACCCATTCCCCCATTCCTGTTGACCTCCTATTTTCTGAAGTCGGTGGCAATAAAAAACATAAAACCACTCAAAGCCGACGACTTTCGAAACTTTAGATTTTTTCTCAAATTTTAGTGTTTTACAACCTAGTAGAGAACCGTGTTCAAAACCGCCAAATTTTGCCAAATAAACAAAAACTACATAGGTACGTAGAACTTTAAAAATTCCGGTCGTTAAGCCGAAACCTTCAAAAACCTTTTTACTTTTATTCACTGGTCGGTTTTCAACGTGTTTTATATCGACACTATAAATTGGCAGTAGTCGAAGTCACGTATAGAAATAGGAACCACGTTTTGGACTGGACAGGTGCCATTTACCTGCAGTGTTGGGTCTTTGGTGAACTTATTTTAAATTCAAAATGTAGCCTAGATCTTCCTTTATTCGGCTCAGCTCCACAGGAGCATGCAAAGCCAAAGTATTTATTTTTTCTATTCAGATCATTACAATGCACTTTTGATTACCGAACTTACAAGATAAATAAAGCTTGAAAATTATTCTAGTTACTACTTCAAATAGGTAATTTCTTATGGAGAAGGACGGGTAAGAAACTCCGTGCTTACTTGTTGTGTATACATTTATCGGATTTATTATTAATGAAGACGATATGTGTAGAGTCAGTAGACAATATATTTTAATTTATTATCACAGTCAATATTTATTCGTCTTTTAATTTATTGCCGCCTCAAACGACGTTTTCTTCAAAGGTAATTACTACGGTATTACGTAGTCAGCAGTTATAACATATTACTCATATGTCATGACCGCTTCGATAAATTATGTTCAGAAAAAATGTGATTGGCGAAAGTTCTGCAGTCGAAAGCAAAAGTATCTTGTAGCTTGCTTTGTAACATATTATTTTGTAGTGTAATTACTGTGCATTTGTATTTAAGATTGCAATTAGGTTACAACCGGATAAGGCGTTAACTATTTTCAACATGTTCGTGGATCTTAGGATCACTTTTAGTTTTTATTACCATACATATAGTGAATTCTGACTGGTAACATTTGTATGTACTGTACTCCCTTTTGACTAATAGGTTACAATACTATGAATTATAAGTATAAAGATCAGAGTTAGGTTGGTGGTACAATCTGAGTTTTCACTTTTCTGACTAAACAAAGAATATTTTCGAAAATCTTATTACATAACCAAATATAAGGCGCTTCCTTCGATGTAGCCCACGTTATTCATCATAATTCCATACACAGCCGTTATGACGCAATAATTAATAAAATATTATAATTTAAAACATTAATAAAACTGTCAAAAATATTTCCTTGATTTATCACAGTCATATTTTTTACTAGCTTCTGCCCGCGACTTCGTACGCGGATCCTGTTGCTTATGCCAGCGACAACGGGGTCGTCGAAATCAAAGATCTGAAACATCTGATGTCGAATTCTATAAGCCCGGGGACGGGAAATCAATGGGATGCGCGAGACGATTCAAGATGTTCCAGATTTTTTATTTTTGTTGGTCAACAGGAAATGCCATCAGACTTAACAACTTTTGCTAAGACGCCATTTCTATTATGTATTATTATGTTATATTGTCTCTGGGCTTTGGAGTTCCCCTACAGGTGCTCCAGATCTTCAAATTTAGTCTCACAGCAGAAAACACTCTTCACGTGGAATAGTTTTAGTAATGGCACCATTTTTATATCTCTTTCACTTTAGGTGTTCCATTTTCCAAAATGGAATGGAATATGTTGCGTGACGTTCACGATCAGCGGTCAGTCGCGCATCTCCTTCCCGCACTTATCTCTAGAGTCGATGCGTATATACGCTGAAAACTCAAGCGTCATGCTTTTTCCGTGAACGTCTCCAACTCGCGAGGCAGTGCATGATGTTCACGATCAGCGGTCAGTCGCGCACATATTCTTCACTGGTCTCTAGAGACCTGGATGTAGATGCGTAAATACGCTGAGAATGCAGGCGTGCTTCGCGATCCCAAGAAGTTTCCACGGAGCAAGTTGCAACCTCATGTTCTCGAACAGCATCAAGTCTCTCCTAACGCTCTTCGGTAGATTGTTGGGATCTTACGATCTTTAATCATTTAGCACCTTTGGAACATTGGGAAAAATTTGACCTCTTACCAGGCATGGTTATAGTTTTATTGTGATGATACCTGATCAATTGAAATCTAAGTGGCTGCTCCCCTGCGTTACCGGGTAAGCTACCGTGTAACGAAGATAAATGGAAAAGGAAATTAAACACTTAAATAACATAAGCCCGAAGGCATACGATAAAAAAAATGGGAGTTTTAGCCAGTAGAGTCTAATTTTCAACGATATACCATCGTCATCGAAAATGAGTCCTGAACTGTTCCCGCCTTCACCGCGTAGTACTACTTATGTTATTTTATAATTATGCAATGAAATTAGTGATAGTTTTAATTTCTATATCAAATGTTTCTGATCTTCGATTTTCATAAGGCAACAGGAAATGCCTATCAGACCGAACAACTTTTGCTAAGATGTCATTCCTATTTGAGTTATGGTGTAGCTGGGCTCTTGGAGTTCCACAACAGGTGTTCCAGATCTTCGATTTTTATACGTCAACAGCGAGTGCTCATAAGGCTAAACAACTCTTGCTAAGACGTCATTCCAATATATGTTATAGTGTAGCTGGGCTCTTGAAGTTCCACATCAGGTGTTCCGGATCTTCAAATTTATTCTCTCAGCAGAAAATGCTCATAACGTGGAACAATTTTTGCTATGGTACCATTTTTGTATCTCCTATAGTTTAGATGGTCTGTTGCGGTTCTGCATCAGGTGTTCCGGATCTTCAAATTTATTCTCTCAGCAGAAAATGCTCATCACGTGGAACAATTTTTGCTATGGGATCATTTTTGTATCTCCTATAGTTTAGCTGGTCTGTTGCGGTTCTGCATCAGGTGTTCCGGATCTTCAAATTTATTCTCTCAGCAGAAAATGCTCATCACGTGGAACAATTTTTGCTATGGGACCATTTTTGTATCGCCTATAGTTTAGCTGGTCTGTTGCGGTTCTGCATCAGGTGTTCCGGATCTTCAAATTTATTCTCTCAGCAGAAAATGCTCATCACGTGGAACAATTTTTGCTATGGGACTATTTTTGAATCGCCTATAGTTTAGCTGGTCTGTTGCGGTTCTGCATCAGGTGTTCCAGTTTCCAAGATAAATTATAGCCTATGTGTTGACCAGACTTAATATCTATACAACAAAAAAAAAATCATTCAAATCCGTCCAGTAGTTCCGAAGATTAGCGTGTGCAAACAAACAGACAAACAGACAAACAGACAGATTTTTTTTTTTGGATTCGTGCTCTATTACTGTTTCTAAACCCCCCTCAATTATTATTTTTTAAATATATTCAATGTACAGACACAGTTTTTTTACAGTCTTATTATATGTATAGATAGAATGTTGATCTACAATAGGTACGACATGACACAGCGCAGCTGTTATCAAAACTAAAGTAATACATTTTGTCAGAACCCATAACCAACTCTTCCATATTATTAAAATCAGCTTCATAATTTACTTCTTCTTCATTAAAAAAACGTTGCCACACACGAAGGATTTCTCCTTGGTGCGTTTACAAATTAACATTATTTGCAATACATAAGTAGACACTTTATCTCATATGATTCTCATCTATCAAGACGCTAACAAAATGCATCAGCTTGATTAATTATACGAGTGTTAAGACAAAGAACACAGGTGCGTATGTACAAATGTAAACATGTAGGTATTTGTGTATTTCTATACACAGTCATTGATATTATGAAACAAGACCCACTTTCTCTGGCATTGGGGATTAGTACTTTAGTAGTTGTTGAGTGATTCCGTCCGCCCATCCGTTCGCGAGGAGATGAAGATGCACTTAACATCATTTACCCACGTCTTGTGAGGCAATGTTTGTAGTCAACATCAAAGTGTTCCATGAATAGTACGAACAAATACTATTTTTATAGTAAATAGAATATCGTCAGCATTTTAAATTCATGTTTTATGATTGAGAAATAGCAATACAGGGAGCAAGCGACATTGACGAACAAGCTGACCAATGGTGAAGGTGATACCTAAGTTGAAATTTTTTGCCGGTATTTTATATACTTATATTTTTTAATTTATTTTAAATTGTAGGAACTGAACTCATGGTATCGGCTTGTGCTATTCAGCTATTCATAATATCACGCCCGTTATTGCAGAATGGTAAGGCAGTGACACAATGTACACCCAAATTTCGCCAGGTGAGTTTAAGTTCTATGTAGTAGGGGGCGAGTCTATTAAAATCAATCGAGTATAAATCAACTATTTTGTACTTCAGCTATATTTATAATCTAAATAGGTTGGCTGGATGTTTGCGCTTTTCATAGCGAAGATATACTATACAACATTTAGCTAGTTGATTACAGAAGATGTCTTAGGTTGATAGGAAGGTAGGTTTGTGAACATTTATTAAAATTCCTAGTTATGGACTTTACTTACAGACTGTTCAGTCTGGTATGAAATATACACCACTAATTTTTAATTAGTACAAATACAGGGCTTATTAAAGATGGTCCTCTCATTATATTTCTAAAGTATCAATTAATAATCTTTTTATACAGCATAGTTATTAGCGTTTGTTTATATCCCAAAAAGTCACCCAATTTATGGAAATAATGTACAGGCTATTCATGACATAGTAGTATTCATTATCGTCATCTCTCGCTCACGTTCGCGTGATCTCGCTCAAGCATGCCCCGCCTCTAACAGCTGTTTTTGTTTTTTAAGTTGATCTAAATAGTGGCGGCACATCTAAGAATTAAATTTCGTTTTTTTACTTTTGGTGACGCAAATATGATCAGTAACAGGTACGGACAGCCCAATTTTTTTTGTACTAATTAAAAAATAGGGGTGTATACATATATTAAATGAGGTTATGTTATTTGTATTTGAGTACCTAGTGATGAAACTTTGCTTGATTTTATCACAAGCCTTAATTATCACAATTGCCAGAAACATTATTAAATTAGTTCCCAGGTCTAATCTTACAAGATCATACTTAATAATCGCGGAAGATAATGTTAACAACCAATTGTTAAGAAACCGGAATCAACCTACATATCTGGTCATTTGACTAAATGTGAGAAATTCAAATATTACCGTAACACGCATAAGTACAATGCTATAACTTGAATAGTTAGTTCGGTTGAGATTGAAAATAGATCTGGATTAGACTTCTTACAAAAGATGAGGTTTGCGGATTTGAGGATTGCGAGGCTGTAAGAAATAAGTATACATGGTTTAGGTAAATCATTGTGTGATGTTGTTGCAAAATTGATTATTTTAGTTATTAAAACTTTATGCATAAGTTAAAATAAACTTTACAAAGGCGGACTTAATGCCATAGGCATTTTCTACCAGTCTACCTTAAGATAATTAACAGATAGAATAGACAACAACAAAATCAATAATATTTTTACCAGTCTTTAGCTTTATCTAGTTGGGTTTAATGTGGACAATGTTTTCACATTTTAAAATGTTGTTAGAATAAATATACCACAACTTTTCACACAACGCCATTTAGTCCCAAGTTAAGTGTGAGAGCTTGTGTTAAGGGTACTAGACAGCGAATAAACATACCTATATATCTCTAAATACATACATATTAGGTATAGATAAATTACACCCAGACACAGAACAAATGATCGTGGTCATCACACAAACATTTGTTCTGGGTGGGAATCGAACCCACGACCTCCGTCATAGCAGTCAGGGTCACTAACTACTAGACCAACAGGCCAGTCAATACAGAATACAATACTGACATCATTCAAATGACCCCTCATAGAGTGCGTTACGAGTCCTTTTCAATAAACAAAAAAAGCAGATTTCGATCGAATTTATTTGTTGGTCAACTGATGTCATAAAATCAAAATGTGATTAGTCTTCGTCACCTAAATACACATCAGTCCCGCTAGTGGACGCTAGTTTTAAGTGCCATGAAAATATTTAAAAAAAAATGTGATGATGTTTATTAAATCACGACTGGGTATCCACTTAAAATAGGTATTAAAGAGGTTTTCTTAGGTCAGATTCTAAACTATGAACTTAATTTTAAGTACCCGCTTAGAGTGTCGCATTAAAATCAATTAGGTAGAACCTATCTTAAGTAGGTACATCATAGGTACGTAGTGATTAAGATTACACAAATGATGGCTTGAGTCTAAACATAATTAACATTGCAGAGTTATCAGGTACGATGTTGTAATGAGGTACTTAAAACTAAACATATTTCTGACTCGTTTACAACCTTATTCGTGCTTACTTCAATTATATAGTTTCAGATTAGCGAAGGAAATTAAATTCGACCTACGAACGAAGCGAATATTCAAAACCTCTGGATGGGATTGAATTGCAGCATTTACATAACATAATATCTTGTCAGTATTCCTCGAATGGCAAAGAAGTGAAGGTACCTATTGTATTCCCACATTTCGCCAGCTATTTTTAAGTCCCATGTAAGAGGGGGCGAGCCTACTGCCATTTACCGGACACAAATCCAGGCTACCGATAAGAAACTTCAGACGGATTAACCCTATATCGCTTTGCACAACCCGAGAATCGAACTAAGGTGGCATACCATTGATGCTTGCCTAGACCATCGAGGGAACATTTACATCAGACATATAATTATAGCGACAAATAAGTACCTACGTTATGTTTCGTTTAAAGTTATATAAATCTAAAAAACAATTTAACCGTTCTTGCAAAGAAAGTTGCACCACCATTGTTAGTCACATTTATTATATTTTATTTACTAAAACTATGCACTAGTATGTACTAAGGCGGACTTTAATGCCTTAGGTATTTTATACTTGTCTATATTAAGGGGCGTTTATTTGTTTATCCTTTACTTCTGGTTCTTGTCTTAATTTCTGTGCTATCTGTAACTGTACATCTCTGCTCTGTGCTTTTCAATAAACATTGTAAAATCGTGGGTGCTTGTCGAAAACATACAGGACTTAAAAAAAGGAGTTTGTGAAAAAATGTCATGATAACAAAAATCTTACAAACAATGCAAGCCTATTACAGTCCCACTGCAAGGCAAAGACTCTTTTCATACAGAGAAGACACGAATAAGTCACCACTGTTCCTCAAGATGGGTTGGCAATTTCTGACGTAATATTGACTAAAAGTCCAAGTTTACGCAAAATGTTTTCCTTCACCGATAAAAGACCTATCAAAGAGGATCTAACCATTATTAAAATTGATTATTGACTTTTTCATTCTAAGATAACTATTTGATTGGCGAATAACATTGTTTAAATTTAAATATTGTTTTGTTTACATTTTGGTGACGTTTGTTTTTGTAATTCCTTTCCAATCAACATTATTTATAGATACTGTCTGCCAATTTCAATGAGAGTCAAGGTAAAATAATTATTAATGAGGTTATACTGTTAATTGTTTCGACATTAAATTGTGTAATTTTTAAGAAATTGTGAGTTGTAAATGTTTAATTGTGCGATTGTCGTTGGTGGGTTGTCCGGCTGTTGGAGAAAGTCGGAATACACCGGTAAAGCTTGCTGAGATTAGGGATGTCCCATATACATGTCACTTACTATTTTGTTCATACGTTTTGATGTTACAATGGAAGTAATCAGAAAATAACGTTTTTTGTGTGTTTTTATTTCACCTGATTTCAAATTTAAACCTTTTTAAAAATCACACACTACACTACACACCATACTGGCAATTTCTTTTGTATCTGGGGTGCGTTTACAAATACAAACAACCAGACCCGAAACAACTACCTGTAGGTCATACAAATAGTTTTTCCTTGCGGCAATCGAACTCACACACCACACGCAGCGCAGCAGCTAATCGTGCAACCACTGCGCCAACCGTGTCGATCTAATTCAAATACACTCAATAAGATGATCTCACTTAAGTCTGCAAGAGCCAGAATCACTAGCTGCCAACTTAAAACATCAATAAATCTCTTGGCTCAGTACGCACAATATTTCATTTAAATGCCACGTGTTGATGATCGTCGGATGTGTGGCAACCCTGGTCCCCGGTGCAAATTACACTGTAATGGGCGTCGTCGGGTCCACGGTAACCGACGCGACGCGGCGACGTCTGCAACCGACTAATAAGAAATGTGGTGTGACGCGAAGTAATCTCGTCGGATTCTTTACTTTTCTTACTGTGCCGCTTATGCAATCACGTTTCATTTACAATTTAGATGTTCAACACCGGTTTTGCGTTTTCGATCTCTGTTTTTTTTTGTATTGGCGTGTATTGAGTAAGGTGGATATCACCACAGTAAAAAAAACAGCCGTCTAGACAGGGCAATTGTGCGGGGTGTGAGGGGCGAGACGCGGGAAAGCCGCTCCCGCACAGCGAACAAAACGATGTTCGTAGTGCGGGAGGTATTATTCAAGTCTAACGCGTGTAGAAGTTGTTGGCATTTTTCCAGAGATCAAAGGCGTCGTCCTACTATATTAATATTTATACTATGATATCACACTGGAGCGCATCCCGCCCTATAACCCTAGCACGAATTTTTGACATAATTATAAGCGTAATGTCAATTGGAACGATTTTAAAATTTAAAATTTAAATTCGTTCGTATTGCAAATTCATTGACAACCTAAGTGGAGAAGGATTTTAGGTTTAATTAATGAGGGCAGCATATTAAGTAACACCCATATATTTATAACTAGCAGACGTAACGCAGTGTCTCCCGCGTAATTACCGTTCCCGTGGGAATACAGGGATGAAATGTAGCCTATGCCTTGGGGATAGCGTAGCTTAACAACGGTGAAAGAAAATTTTCAAATCGGTCCAGTAGGTTTGGAACCTATTCAATGCAAACCAAACAAACAAACAATCAAACTTTTCGTCTTTATAATATTAGTGTACTGATCATTTATTCAGATCGAGTGTATGCAATTTTAAAAAAATGTAGATGAAATGGCTGACGACTCTTCAGTTTGTTACACGACGTAAGTAAAGCAGGTTTTCATACAAACCTTGGTGAGATTTCAGCGTTGCTTATAAGTAACGAGCAACGTTTAAATCCCAGCACAACATCACGCTTCGTCAGTTTGGAAAGGCACCATTTAGTTTTAAAAATTGACATGTAAAAAGTGTCTGGAAAATATTTAAAAATGTAGGTGCAAAAATAAATATCATTTCATAATTTCGTTAACAAGATTTGTGTTCTTATCTTCTTAGCACGAAGGCTTGACATAAACGTAATGTCAGGCATAAAAACGATTTGAAAATTGAAAGTAGGTATCGATTTTAGGATAGTGTTTTAAGTATTTTTGTTTGAAAAGTCGTTTTATTTATCACGGCGGATATTGATCTTAAATTAATTATTAGTAGGTAGTTCATAAGTTTTTGTTGATACTTATCGTAATCAGATAATAATTTAGTACTTCGGCACTAATTGTTATTGCATACAGTTAATGTATTACGTACGAATAAGATTCACATCGTAAAGAATTTCGTAGTGTGACTAAATTAAAATTTTGCAATTGTATGCGTAATTTTTTGGTTTACCAAATTAAACTGTGGTTGAGGAAAACGGAGAAGTCAGGTTTACCAAATTGATTCCAATTTACTCTGTGGTTTTGTTGATGCAATCGAATATAATAGACACGGAGTCTATTATTTCATAACAGAAGAATGTTTACCTACATTTGTTGTAATTGTCGTAATGCTAGCGATTTCCGTTTGTAGAAATTCTCACGTGTGCTAAGATACGATACGTCATTACATTGAGGCAAAGGCATTCAAACTAACCATGGACGTGAGACATCACACATAAAATTTTCATCCGATATTTGTGTCCTAGTGGATACAAGTCGGATTAGTCAAGTTTAGTACGCTTCAATATTGCTATATTTTTTTTTTTAATAGACTTTAGTCTAAGACTTTTTTTTTTGTACACACAACTTTTTCACACAAGCCATCTAGTCCCAAGCTAAGCTAAGAGCTTGTGTTATGGGTACTAAACAGCTGATAAACATACTTATATATTTCTAAATGCATACATATTATAGATAAATTACACCCAGACACAGAACAAAGGATCGTGCTCATCACACAAACATTTGTCCTGGGTAGGAATCGAACCCACGACCTCCGGCATAGCAGTCAGGCTCACTAACTACTAGATCAAGGCCAGTCAATGGCTTTAATACACTAGATGGCGTAACTGAGATCATATTATCTTAAAATATCCTAGCTCATGCTAGGATCGTACGTAATCCTGCTCTGTATTTATTCAAAACCTATGAAGGTTTATTTACAGTTAAAAAGAAAACCATTGATAAGGAACAGCCGGTTGATCAGTAAAAGTCACCCATGAAAACTTGAGGGAAGTTAACTGTCGATGCCTAGCATTAGTATGGAATGACAGCACAATTCCCTTCACTTCACCTACATATTTTGCACGGAGTATTTTTTGCAGAATAGCTAATACTTAATGATTAAAGTAAACAATTACAAACCTATACTTGAACATATCTCACGACTGCACTAAATGGTATATTTTAGATGTTTGCTAGACAACTGGTGCTGGGTGGAGCTAGTTTTTAAACAAATCTATAAGGACAAGTTGCGGATGTGTAACACATAACAAATATAAGAATTGATGTTAGAATTAAACTACAAAATGTCCATAATAAAGCTTTACAGTGATTGAAAATTCTTGCAAGTTTTAGTATCTAAGCGTTTCGCCCACGAGAAATGCCATTTTCTAAGCCGCTTCTAACTTTCGCAGACCTTTGACATCCAGGTAAACTTCCACGATACTTGTACCTCTGTATTATCAATACACAGATATTAAACGTACCTACTCAATAAGTAAACTGATTTTCTTTACAATCGTAATCTGCACTAGCTCTTGCAGCTTTTGGAAAATATGTTGGGACCTGCTTCCAGTCTAACCGAATGCAGCTGAACACTAGTATTTTTATCATCATCATCATCATCATCATCATCATTATCATCATCATCATCATCATCATCATTTCATCAGCCATAGGGAATCTCCAATTTCCAAGTTTATCCTGATGTTATTATAACATCAGGATAAACTTGGAAATAAGGGAAAACCGACGAAAAAGTTAAAGGCGGTCCAGAATCATAATTATACCTACATAGAGAACTCATAAGGTGGTCGGATATCCTTTCCACCCTGTATTCTGTAGGGCAGTAGTCAGTCAGCGTTTCCGCTACATTTTGCAGTAACCCACCCACGTTATTCGCACTCCATTGGCCCTTCAAAACTGAAAGGTTGCTTGAAAATTCATACTTCGTCTAAACGCGATTTATGGTCAAACATTTTGAGAATATTCTGCATCTGGCATAGTTATCATTAAAATATCCATAGGATCACTAGCTGCCCATCAATTCATTAGTTTTCTTTAGTTTTTATTAGTTTATGTCCTATTCTCTGACCTACTGAGTATACACATAACTTTTCATATGAATCGGTTAACCCGTTTCGGAGAAATTTTGTTAGAACATTGAGACACGAGAATTTTATATAATACCTAGATAATAAGGTAAGTACTGCCTCGTTAGTCTAGAAATCGCAACCACTCATACTAAGCATCCATCAAGATCCTGGGTTCGAATCCCTGGTCGGGTAACGGGTTATGAGTTTTTCTATATTGAATTTCACCTACTCCGAAGTCTAGATTAGCTCCTGGTAGATCGCAATTTAAGACTCCTGTCCGGTATTCATTACACGAGACTTAACATATATATGTCCAACTCTATCTAACTCTTGGGGTGTACAATACAGCAGTGATATATGCCTTAAATGGTAAATACTCTGGAAGCTTAACTGGAAGCGATTAAATAAAATATTTTTTTTTTACAACACTATTATATTAGAAACTACTTTATTAATGACTGCGTATAAGTAACAAGGCATAATAATTAAAATAAAACATTACGCTAATTAAATTAATTGATACGTAGTAACAGTTATTTGTAGATTACTCAGTCCTACATATTCGCAAAATATTATATTTTATAACAAAACGTAATAAAGAGAAAAATAATGTTAAAGAAATATTGTTACTTAATTAAAATGTATTACACGTTACCAAACAATATTGGTAATTTGCGTTTTAACATAAAAGTTTTATTATGATCTTACTGTCTCGTTAGTCTAGTGGTCGCAATCGCTACTGCTGAGCATGAGGTCCGGGGTTCGGACCACGGGTCGGGCAAAGTGTTATTTTGTTACTAAACTTAGAAAAAGGTTTTAAGCTGCATAAAAAAGGTTTTGTTTTTTGGTAAATCAATTTGCGTAATGACGACTGAGACGAGCTTCTCATCCTTGCAAATGGGTTTATGTGTAGGACTTTAAAGTAGACGAGGAAAGTAAGTAAATTGTATATGCAACATAGAGGCACGCAGCGCAGTTGTTCAGTTTAAAATGATGTTTTTTGTAACTTTCAAAATCGATGGATTTCAGTAAGGTAGTTAGGTTAGGTAGTTAGGTTAGCTATAGCATATGTATGGTAAGTTATGTTAGGTTATATATATGTTGCGATTCTAATTCTATTTAACACAAATTGTTTAAATATAACTTGTAGAAGTTGTTATTGTTTTAGATCTATTTGTCGTCATCTTATTAAAATTACCTATGTATTTCTAATATACTTATAAAATTCTCGTGTCACGGTGTTTGTAACAAAACTCCTCCAACACGGCATGACCGATTCTTATGTTCAATAGGTCTGAGATTCGGATGTAAACTAATAAAAACTAAAAAAAAAACTTATAAATTAATCCTAGCCAGCAAGTCAATAGATAATATTAATGGGCAAACGTGGGTGGACACACGGCTACATATCAAGCTACACATTTTCAGTATAGGCTGATCTCGCATTGTATAGAATTTCCGTACAATGCGAGGTCAGTGTAAAAAGGAAATGTATAGCTTGAAGCGTAACCATGTATACAGTGAGTGAGCTACGTTGTCTTACCCATCTTCCCCTGATATGATCTTAAGATAATAAAAAATAAAAAGTTTATTTAGGAACAAAAACACAATGACAATAGGTACAGACGCCAGCACGTCAAGTTAGCCCAATGTGTCAAATTTATTTGATCGTTCTTTAACTTTATGTTCATGTTCAATTTCGAAAATTTGACACATTGGGGTAACTTGATGTGCTGGCGTCTGTACAATTAGTGAAACGATGATCGCTGCAAAAGTATAAACTGTAGCGCAGCTACCAATGCCCTTCTCCAGATGCGGAATGGAAGAAGATCCACGTAAAAGTTTAGTGAGTTAAAAGTAAATAAACTTAATTTAATAATCAGATCGATCAGGTAACGCAGCTCACTGACTGTACCTTGATAAATACACCAACATTTTATTTTTATCACCTCAGCCTCACCTTCCGGGGATTACAGGCAAATTGATAAGTTATGCTAAGCCGTTATAAATTTACTACCTGTCTGAAATAACTGCATTTATAATTATAAAGTAAAAGTCTAACACTGGGCTATTTATAAGCGAACAGAAAATGAATGTAACCATTGCCATTGATGGTTTGTCTGTGTTTACGACTGGGCCGAAGTTAACGGTCCTTGAACTGGTTTACAGGACATATTTGCTTATACATAGAAGGTAAATAGACAGACAGTTTATGCACTTTCCTTCAGGATTTTCCTAAAGCACTAAGAATAGAGTAGAATATTTATTTGAAAGAAACATGGCATAAATACATAGGTGGTCTCCATGTTTAATAGTGCTACAGACAATGATATTATAAGTAAAAAGGTGTAGATAGGTTACATCTGAATATGTCATCTGTATTTGATGTCATATATGGGTTTAATATAAAATGTTTAAAGAATAATGTTCAATCATTCTGTTCAATGAAAAAATAAGCGCTCAGCAAGCAACACGTTAAAATGTGGCTAACCAGCCACACTTGACTTCAATGTCGCGTCGCACCGTAAACACGCCGTGCGTGCGATAGTGTGCACAGTTTTTGAAGATCGAAATGATGTTTAGGTAACCTATCTTCACCTTTTTGCTTACCTTTCCTTATCTCATTGGCTACAGACATGTGTCACTGTTTAAACGATATACAAAATTACTTTAAGTACAGACGCCAGCACGTCAAGTTACCCCAATGTGTCAAATTTCTTTGATCGTTTTTCAACTTTATGTCAAGCTGCATAAGATTCATATTCAATTTGGAAAATTTGACACTTTGGGGTAACTTGATGTGCTGGCGTCTGTACCTACTAACATAATTATAATTACTTGAAAAACACTTAATATTTTTTTTAGATAAAAACAAAGATATCGTCTGCATTTCCTATTCTCAACTATGATGGAGTCAGCTTCCAGTGGATACCTGATGCTAGTGTCTCACATGGAGCGACCTAATATCTGACCTCCACAACCGAGTGACTAGGTTTTTCTTTTTTTTTGATAATGATGGGAAATTATCAAATGACTCCTCCCGCTCTAGGTGAAGCAAAAAGAAGTGTCAGACTCTTACTGACTAAAACCCATGCGTGTTCCTCCTAATGCCTTTTGCGTCCCAGGGCCGCGGTGACTCTTTCGAACAAATTTCGCGATTCAGGGTCACTGGGTTACACGATACCACCTTGGTTTCAGACTTGAACTGAAGTGTTCTGAACTTCTGACTATTCGTAATCAGAGTCAAAGATCTACAAATGGTCACCATCCATAGACCGACCTCGGCAAGCGTAGCTTACCCTTTGATCAGCCTGTGCGGTTGCTATTATTTGACTACAAGCCCCTTCCTCATAAAATCTATCACTATACAATAAAATGTTCGTCTTTACAGTAATAATCCCGCTTTTATGAGTATTCCGCCGCCTCATATTTTCTTTTGCCCCTTTTTTAAACAACCTGAGTATTTCAGAATGAAATAAGTATAGACCGGGGTTTTATTCCAATTTCTGTATTGATCGAGAAAATGGAAAAAAAACCGGGCAAGTGCCAGTTGGTGGCATGTTGGGTTCCGTACCATTGTATATGATTTATACAGAATACTTTTTATTTTTCTTTATTTTATGTCCATTTATTAATTGCTTTTGGCTTATCATTATACAAACACACTGACACACAGACATTTATACTTACTGATAATCCGAAAAGATAAAATGAAATTAATAATGCCTCTACAGTTTTATGATGAGTAAAACTTGTTTGTGCAAAACAAACGAAATTATATTTTTTTTAATCTTGTACTATTTATTTTTTTTGTTAAAAAGATACTACAGTAAATTACTGACTTTAAAAAATGTGTGTTATTCAAAAGATAAATCTATTATTAAAGTTGAGCGAAAATGTTGAACAAATCAAGGTTTTTTGTATAGACACATATTTTTTTTAAATTGTATTATTTTTATTGTTGTTGCAATAGAAACACACATTATGCGAAAATTTCAACCATACGGATGCGCGGCCGGACAGAGGTATAGAGGTTTAGTAAAGGGTTTCATTGACGCCTTTTAGTTATGGAACCCTAAAAAGTGTCTTCGATGTCTCCTATTATGTGCAAGTTGGAAAAGAAAATAAGAACGCCATAGTTTTGTTGGGGATTCCGATTGAAATATTTTGTTCACAGGTTTTGATTCAATGTAGGTATTGCGCTCTGTCAGAATTATTTACAAAATAAACGGTTAGACAAAATATGCAGTAAGTAAAATTTAATTTATTAATTAGGTTTGTAAATGGTCTCCTAGCCTTTTCAATGCACGTTACCATAATCAATCATTACACATGTTAAAAAGAACACAAAACATATTCGCAATGGCCGAATCCAAGAAATACGAGACGAAATTCAACGAGGAAAACTAACTTAAAGCACCTAAGTCATGTTTTCTACGGTGTTAACAAAGTTTATGTCACATCCAAGTGAGTATTACATGTTAAATGTCCTAAGTTATGCCGAGACTACGTAACTTTCTCGACGACTATAGAAGGTGTATTGCCGCGCCGGGAAATTAGCAACTATTGCATACCATTCCTGTGTGTAAACTGCCGGCGTACTTAAGCGACACAATAAAATACTAGGGAATAAGAAGAGTTTGAAGAAAAATCCGTGAAAAACTATCCGTGAACTTGAATCCAAACTGCAAATTCTAACACCAATAAAAAGTCTTGTAGGTTCGTTTTACTTTGCTTTCAGTCATTTCGTCTATTTCAAACTTTATTGGGAAATTAAAAAAAAAAATGCGTTGACTTAGCTGGTTTTAAATTGTTCCTTATTTAGTCAACCAATTTATTTTTTCCAAATAATATATCTGGGTTTTTAAATAATTTTCCTCTGAAACGTTTTTATTTTTATTACTATTTTATATAATTACTATTTTTATTTTAATCACCAAGTAACTATAATAGTATACGTCATATTAAATTAATAAAAAAGTGACCCAATAATAACTAACTAAACCTAATAATAAACATCACACATCACACACAAAACACATCATCATCAGATTCATCACATATTCCAAAGAGCCCAAAATACTGACGGAATTGCCACGTTAAATGGCCTCAGCAGGGCTGGCATGGGCTGGGGATATAACTTTTATCCACCGGTTATTTCCACTGACAAGGGATACAATTATCTTATCCACCTGCCAAAGCACGGCAACAGGGGGAAAGAGGATTATATCACTTTTTGACATTAGACGTGGATACTCATCCACGGCTTATAGCATGGCGACTAGTGAAAGATTTCGCGATTCGAGCTATCCCAATTGACAACAAAACAAAATAAATATCCAGTACAGATGCAATAAAACGATGAAAGTAGGTACTTTGGTTTACATGACATTCTCGACTATTGTGTAATTTCATAAAAGTTTTCTTATAATGGCAATAATTTCGAGGACAAGCGTTTCCCCTGGTTTATCCCCGTGAATAGTTTATCCACCCATGTCGCCATGCTCGGAGGGTGGATAAAAATGACAGAGGGGAATAGTATTTTATCCTCTCCCCGTGGAAAGAATATCTCCGGCCATGCTAGCCCTGCTGGCAATGGACTTTTTGCTATTAGGTCATGTTGATAAAAGGACGAGCTGATCAATGGTCTTTTGCTTTTAGGAATATCCTTCCGATACGAAACCAAAGTAGAGGCCAGCTTTTCAGGAGTCAAAAGATGCCTCAACAAAACGTTTAATAGATCACATTGGAACACGCTCTACACTTGATAGATACCGTAAGCGATTACCCAATCATCTTTTTCACTTTTCCTAAAAAAAAAGACTAAGATATTGGCACAGTGGTTCTGTAGACTAACGTGTAACCAGTTATTCAGATAAAACTGGTCAGTGTTGCTGGTGAGTTATATCACAGTGACGCGATTGACCCACTGGAATCTGCGGTTATGTGTTTTCTACTAACACACAAAACTAGAAATTTTCACGTTTGCCGTCTGTGTTTATATTCATTGGCCTAGTTTTCTCATCGTTAGAGGTCGTCAATCAATACTGTTGTATTAGAGATAATAATGAAAACTTTATTAAAACGCAAATTGAATTTTTATTTTTACCGACTTAGGGAAAATGAAGAGGTTCTTCATCGATTATCTGTGTTACTGCAGAACTGTGTTACTTACTAATGGGCCAATTTGGAAAAATATTTTTTGTTAGAGTTCCATTCCATACGAATTTCATCGTAGACGAGAAACTAAAATTTAAAAATAAAAACAAACTAAAACATATTTTATCTATGTCTACTTAAATTAAATATTATTAATACTAACAACTAAATTGTAATGGCCGTAGAAAATACTTGTGTATCACCTGGCAAAAGAGAAAGTTTGGCGATCTATCAACACGCCACGCGGTGTTGCGTCATCGCCGTCATCGCGAATGTGCGTACGCGCAGCCTTCGGCTATCCACATCAAATGACAAATCGATTCTGTTAATTTAGTTTTGAATATAATCGTAATTATCTTTTGTAGGACTACCCACAATTGATGGTTAATAATGTTTATGAATAACATATCGGTGTATGCATATCAAAATTATATTCAGTCCATCAGCTAAATAATAAATAATGTTTGAAGAATATTTTTTGCTTTTTCAAATGGAAAACTACTAAGATTAAGCGCATTAAAATTAAAAGGGCTTGTGACGTCATATAGTTCAGTATAAACTGTACAAAATCGTGATGTCATGTGACATTTTGACTCGAAAAAAGGAAAAATATACCGTGTCTAGTAATTTAGATAAGGGGTAAAAACTAAAAGTTAATCAACTAGCCTATTACTTAGGTTAGATATATAGATATAGATAGTCAGTATATAATAATAAATATTGTTTTCCAAAATCACAAATTTTATTCTTTTCTTGACAATCCATTTCGCAACTTTACTGAAAGACATTTTTTTTACATCACCAATCCTTTTACTTTGTATTATATTTTTATATTTGTATCTTTTTAATAGAAAAATTTAACGTGAGACATGTAGTGACAATTTTTTTTTACGCTACAAAGTTGGATAAAATTGAAAATTGCATTTTCGGAATTTTGGTCAGTTAAATTGGATAATGAAAGTGCTGATTTATGTACAGACGCCAGCACATCAAGTTACCCCAATGTGTCAAATTTTCCAAATTGAATATGAACCTTATTTTGTTTGCCATAAAGTTGAAAAACGATCAAAGAAATTTGACACATTGGGGTAACTTGACGTGCTGGCGTCTGTACATTCAGTACTCCATTTGGACGATATCAGTACTTGAAATTACCGTTTGGTCTAAATTGTGCACCTGAAGTTTTTCATGCAAAAATAAAGCAGTTGTCAACTGAACTAGCTTTGTTTTATTACATAACATGGTAATCAAATTTTTTATATTATATTATTGTAGTTCTACCAAATTAACATACTATTCAACGCTCATCTTTCCATTCATAAATCCATTCACCAGAGCACATCAATATTCAACATTGATATATTATGTAGGCCATTGTAGGCCATTGATTATGGGACATTAGAGGTATAATTCAAGCCAAATTATACATCAAGGCACCGTCTAGATCTGTTTATAATGCCCAGTGTATCCTCAATAGTGACTTAACACAAAACAGTAATCAACAATGAACTCCCGCGCCTCAAGAAATGTCTGTAAAGATTTACGCGATGACGGCTCATTCAATGATTGCGAAATTAAAAAGTTGGGTATTTTGTGTGCTATCATGATTCATTATTGAGATTCTGAATCTTTTATGGAAACGATTGACCAATTTTAATAAGATGACTTAATGGGATTTTTTTTATATTAATCAAAATTTGGCCTTGTAGGTACTTAGTTTTTGTCGATACTTGTACAGTAGAATCCGTTTATTATGACATCGAAAGGAAATGACAAACACGTCATAATAAGCGGACGTCATACAAAACGTTTTGTGAAATGAAAAACCTTTTTATGTAAATATGTTTGTACTTAAGTATTTTAATACAGAAATATAGTAAACACATATGTATACATACATATTAAATCAAAATCAAAATTGTACATAATCAGCACATTATTATAACACATACAAGTGTATTTTTTACTGTAAGAAATCTATAATTTTTGACTGCTTTTGTTTTTTCATTTTATTGTAAAAACAGTATCTAATACTATTGTGTATAGAAGACATAGGTAAAAATGGGTCATAATAAGCGACATGTCACTGTAAGGGAAGTTATTATATCCGACTTTTTTATAAAGAATTTTATATGAAAACCAAACTTCGTGGTTTAATTACGTCATAATAACCGGTTGGTCAGTAGAGGCGGAGTCATAATAAACGGATTCTACTGTAGTTCTTTTTCTAATTTCTGAGGAGCTTGTGGTTAAATATTAACAGCCTCACGGGTCGACCGAAGATTAAGTTACGCTTGACGAGGTTGGTCAGTGGATGGGTTACCATTCATTAAGTTACACATCCAGACTTCGGAGTATTCCCGTTTGAGCACCTATTTTTTGAGCATTAACCTATGGGAAATGGGAAAACCTTTGGTGCTAAATGCATAGGTAGCACCAAAGGTTTTCCCATTTCCCATAGGTTAATGCATAGGTGCTCAATAAATAGGTGCTCAAATGGTAATACTCCCAGACTTCTTCGTGCCTCGGAAAGAACGTAAAACCCTTTGGTCTCAGCTATCATTTGTAGATCTACTTGTATATTATGACAATCGTTATAAGTAGATAGTCGGAAGCCCGAAAATCTGACGACCAGTTTAACCAAGGGGTATCGTGTTACCAAAGACACGATACCCCTTGGTCGACTGTCTTTCTGGCCACCACATTCCAGTTGCTGGGAATCAAAGACATTCAATACCTATAGACCGGACATCACGAACAAAATTTTCGTCCGAAAAAGTGTGTCCTGCTGGATACAAGTCTATGAGTTTTTTGTAGTACGCTCCGCTGCCTCTCCGATATTCATATATTATTCTAGATGGCGTTACTGAGACATGGGATCAAAGTTTTTCTATGACATTTCCTTGACATGCCCGCTCTATAGTATTTTAAATCTCTTTGAGTGTTACCCAGAAACTGGGTTGTGGAGATCAGACAGGCACTTCTTCGGGTTAATGGATGCCGACCCAACATATTTCGGAAAAGGCTGGGCAGATGATGATTATAGTTGTTTTTCTGATAAACATAAGGATGTTTTAATAGTTTACTATTAGACAGATAAAGACATATAACACTCTTATCTCTATCTCTTATCTTAACTAATTCGAACTACTTACACAGCATATTCCGAAATACGGATCTATAAAATTGAACGTGAGTGTCGATCAAACGAGAGCATCTACACGAAGGTTTTCGGTTACCGAGCACTAATTTCAAGGAGATAGATACCATTATTGTTCGCTCGAAAGTGTGAAGTAAAAAAAGCATTCTGCATAAAATTAATTAGGTCTTTAGTTTTAGGATACAACAGAAAAAAATACCTAGTAGAAAAGTAATTAACATTTTAATAAACGACTTGCCAATACACTTGATAAACCCTGAGGGGCTAAAATCAACTGTAAATAGGATAAATATCTTAATTGAATAAATAAAAGTATTGTAGCCAACCTAAGAGCCGTGTATGCCTTTGGAAATTAGGGGGAAAACGTGTTCTTTACTTATTTTATGCATGAGCCTTATTTTATCGATTTGAACTTCAATTGATATCCTATACTATCTTGAAATTCATAATTATGTGGATAGAATACGTTGTACGAAAGTTTAAGGTATTTGAAATTTGCCATATTTAAAGTTTATGTGGAGAAGGAATGCAGAAAGCTAAGACCGTAGACTTTCGACCACTGAGCGACCACTAGTTTAATTAAAACGTCCAATCTAATTTTAATACTAAGTACTGATATCTTAACAATGCGGTTATAAATGTTAGCTAACCTAGAGAATGTACTGATAGACTACAATGTATACTTAGGCATGAAGGCTATGCTGAGGTCATAGACAATAGAATCGAATAGCTTATACCCTATTACAAGTGCTATTTATAGTTCTAGATTTGATAATGTTGTAGGTTATAAAGAATAAGGTGAATTATTTGTTGTTTATATTGACAGAAACCAGTACGGAGACGGTGATCATGGTATTGCTGAGAAGATATTCCTAAATGATGTAGATAGTATACCTAGCAATAGTTTTCGGTATATATTACATATATGCAGATTACCGATTAGGCATTGAAAGTTGGCACGTTATCGTCTATTCCCAGCAAAGAGATTTATAATACGATAGAGCGGGCATGTCAAGGAAATGTCATAGAAAAACTTTGATCCCATGTCTCAGTAACGCCATCTAGAATAATATATGAATATTAGAGCGGCAGCGGAGCGTACTACAAAAAACTCATAGACTTGTATCCAGCAGGACACACTTTTTCGGACTAAAATTTTGTTCGTGATGTCCGGTCTATAGGTATTGAATGTCTTTGATTCCCAGCAACTGGAACGTGGTGGCCAGAAAGACAGTCGCTTCTTGTAAAATACTTGCATTAAGTTGAAAGCCGATTCCAACAGAATAAGAAAAGGCAAGCGGGAATATGAAGTCCATTAGAAATTATGGAAAACTTCAATGTTTTATAAATCGAAGAAAAAAATTACCTTAAAGAATATTCCCAGATAGTACTTCTTCTCTCCGGATTTGAGTAAAGGCATCGTCCACCGCGTTATGCCCAACTCATCATCGTTACAGCTCGAACATTCTGTAAACAAGAAGAACAAAATAGTTCAAAACATGAGTCACAACATAATACAGTTGGGTAAAGGTCAAAGTCAACGCTGGCCAAAGTGTCAACTTTGATTATCATAGCCACAGATGGAACGTTTAATCTCAATTCAAATAGAATGGGTAACTTAATTAACAATATTGCAGAATGCGATTCGCATCCTTGACAGCCAGAAGAAGCCAAATCCAATCAAATGGATTAGAAGATATATTTTGGAATGTAATCAATATAATCTGGCACGCGACAGATGTTTATCAACATGGCCAATTATGACAAACTAGGTCACAAAAATTTGAACGTTTTTGGAAATTTATTCTGAGAGGTCACCTATATAAATTAGATATATTATGAGCTATTTTTGATTAAAATAAATGATCGAGTTTAAATTACTTAGTTCCGATTTTTTGATAATAGATCATAATAGCTCTTAATTAAAGACTGGATCGGAAACACTTTTTGGCATTTTGATTAATCGACTTAGTTTAAAAGTATCAAAAATCAAAAAGGCAAGGATAAATATTTTCTGGTGGTCGCATCCTGGCTCGTCCCTAATATCCGTGATGTTACAGATTGGCAATTAACATAAATGATTAAGGCCCAAAATTTATTTGACTAATTAGTCAGAATCAAAGGAATCGATTTCGCAAAACGATGCGTTTTCAATTTCACAATTCGACCTTCTCAAATAGGCCGTGTGTAATAAAATAATGTGTTTAGGTCGTCCGAAATTGCGCGAGTCCCAATGTAATGGACCTTAATGGTACCGTTTATGGAAACTTGTTATAATAATGAAGTGACGGCAAGTGGGATTTGGTGAGAGTCTTACATGATGATACAAACATTACACTAATAAGGTAGAAAGCCGTTCGCAAGAGAATTATTTGTGTTATTATTCCGTTACGAATTTGTTTGTTGAAGGCGGAACTTTCGTGTGTTGTGTTACGTAATGATTGAGTTTCCATGGAAGTACCTATGGTTATGATGAGTGTAACCACAGAGCTAGGGCTATCAAAACGAGCATTACCGTGCCTTACGAGGCCATTCCCGTGAGTCCATGTGATGTAAATAAGGTATTTTATGACGTACAGTCGTACATACTTCGTGTTTTACCTAGAAGGTGCTATTGAAATATCCGAATACCTTTTACGTACTCAATTTACTCATCATTATTTTAAAAACCGGACAAGTGCGAGTTGGACTCGCCCACCGAGGGTTCCGTACGTAGGTAAATAAATAAATAAAAAACCGCGTTTGTTCTATGGGAGCCCCCTTAAATACTTATTTTATTTTGTCTTAGTATTTGTCGTTATAGCGGCAATAGAAATACATAATTTGTGAAAATTTCAACTGTCTAGCTATCGCAGTTCTTAAAAGACAGCCTGGTGACGGACAGACGGACAGACAGCGAAGTCTTAGTAATAGGGTCCCGTTTTAACCCTTTGTGTACGGGACCCTAAAAATAATACTATGAGCCTGAAACCAAATTTGCGAAACTTTAAATCATTATCTTAAAGTTATGCAACTTAATGGGAACATCGATATTCGTTGTTTATGATGCATTGACTCGCATATTTTAAGTTATTTTAATTACCTAGATACTTAACTTACTACTGGTCATCTTCGAAAGGCACGATAATGCCTATTTTGATTGCCTAAAATAAGATGTTTATCAGTAACTTGCTATAAATGTCGCCGTACCGGTGTTCGGTAGACAGTTTTTGCTCCAACTTTTTTAGACTGTTCTGTTAGTGATACTGCGCTTTTTATTTGCACACAAAAGAGTCGGCGATTTAGAGAAACTCGAACAAAAACTGTTTTAACAGAGTTCAGTGTAATGCTTTCAGGATCTACGTATTGTCTGAAGGTTCGTTGTATTGCAATATTCAAAGCTGTATTTTATTTAAAATGAAATTCGTGTTTTTATAACTGTTTAGTATTTTGACTGCATGCACATGAACTTGAACTGTTTTTTTCGTGGAACCAATGAATTTACTACAATATACTTTTTCTTACTATGTTGAGTAACCTAATAAATATTAATAGGTATGTTTAAAGAATTTATTATTAGATAGTCAAATTGATTATGAAATCGAACAAATCACAATAAATGCTCTTGCTTGATAGAATGCTAATGAACATGCGACATTTTGACTAGATGTTTCGCGGTTATTTTTTTATTATGTGAAAAAAAGAAAAAATATGTGTCGAATATTTTCTTGTGATCTAGATGAGGGACTAAAAACTAAAATTTTGTGAAATAGCCTATTATTGATAAATCAAATAAATGGATAATGGATAGATTAAACTAAATCTTATAAGTTAGTATGTAAAGAATTGTCACTTGTGTAAAGAATTTAGCAAATTATTCTAAGTAATAAGTTCCTATTACGTACACGAGTAGGTTTGATATTGTATAAAATTCATTCAGAGTTAAACTATGTAAGAATGCAGCTTCTTGCGTTACTATTAAATACATGTAACCTTTTCGAGGAGTTAGAAACTTAGTTCTAACAAACCTTAGCTATTTTCCACTTGAATAATATCTATATGTACCAGTACATAAAGCTACCCCAATCAGTTAAATTTCAACAATGGAATAGGTAAGGTTCATGTTCTATATTATGGAAAATTAGGCAGTTTAAGATGGCATGGTATTTTGGCCTGTGTAGGTATGCATTACTCTTATAGCTATCTAGATATAAGATAGGAAACTGTTCGTAGATGCAGCTTTTCTGCACTTGCGTAGGTAAAGGCAACAAAAGAGTTTGGTACGTACGCAAGAAGGAGACATTTTTAGCTTCACGTAGGCAGCATTCATTGTTATACCTGCGTCATAACTTTTTAAACAAAAGACGCTCTTAGAGACGAAGAGATGTCAATGTCTTTATAGTTCTCAATTACACGAACAGCGTGAATTTTAAAAGTATCTGTCTCGTTAGTGTAGTGGTGAAAAGCGCAGCCAGCATGAGGTCCTGGGCTTGATGGTCGGGTCGGGTTAATTTGTAATGGGTTTTTCAGCAGCTCTAGGTCTGTGCCCAGTTAAAGGCAAAAGGCTCGTCCCTTATTACATGACACTTAAACAAAAATGGCGAAATGTGGTGTAGGTTACCTACACCCTCACTTCCACGCCTTACACTTTGGGCTTAAACATAATGTTTAAGCCCAAAGTCTAAGGCAGAGCCTTCGGGCCTTCGGGGATTACAGGCGTGACGTTACGTTACGTTTTGTTCTAAGGCAGAGGTGAACCTATAGTAGATGCCTAACCATCTTCTGGCAATAAAAGCGTGATGTTAAAAGTATTTGTTGTTGCTACTAACATAGATATATCTTGACCTCTCATGTATTTATGTTGACCATACACTGCCTTGCAAGTAACCACCTGCCACAATGTTCCTGCTTGACATTTAATAGATCCAACATGTTTGTATGAAGAAACTGCGTACGCGCATCACAAAGGTCAACGACGTAACCAATTCTTGTTACAAAATATTTTTTTGATAAACATTAGGATCGTTAAGGTGGCACTTGCTAACCGCAAAAGTCCCTGAGGTAAGATTCTGACACTTCGAATTTTATATCTGTTTTTAATTGAAGTGTGTTATAATCTGTGGCAAGTGAAGCAAGCGTGTCAGTCAATATTTGTGGTAATACTTGTACACCAATTTCGATTTTAATTGATTTGGTATTTAAAAAAGAATGAGGATAGTGAGAAATAAGACGTATGTAAACAAAGCGTACCTAATAGTTTGTCAATGTCAAAATCACTGTGTGGTTTTGACATAAGATTTCTAAGAAGATCTTCACTTTTTGCGGTTATACTTTTCTCTTTAATTCAATAGGCTGTCATCAATTTTACTTGGAATTTCTAAAAGTTTAACCACACAAAATAATTATCGGTATGTACTTTAATTTGTTTTCATAAGGCTCTAGACGGACGGACTGCATTTTAACTGCTAATTTGCAGTTTGCGTACAGTTTATGACTGCATTAAAATTGCCAACTGCTGTTTGTACTCAACTGCATTCAAACAGTAAAAATGACAATTTTTTGGGCAAACTTTGGCCAAGTGATGCACATGAAAGAAAGAAATGACAAGCATCACAGATCAGATAAACACGCAACGGCTGTTTTCACATAGAACTTGGTGGGACTTTTTTTTATTAAGAAAGGGATTCTTATTCGACTTATATAGTAATGACCATCGATCGGAAACATTAGAATGCATTAACAATTGAGTGTCTTATAAAAACCGGCTTTTGATACCTTTGTAATCATTAGACATTGGTAATAGCAATTTTCATGTTATTAAATTAGTATATTTTTAACCATTTATCACATAAATGAGAAAAACATGGCCAGAAATGAGCATTTCCCTTTGCAGTCGGAATGCAGTTGAAATGCAGTCCGTCTTTCTATAGCCTAAGAATACAACTTGAATTCTCTTTCAATTCATGACTTATTGTGGCTTTTATGAAAGAGCCACACCTCAAATACTTTATTGATTCGAAAAAACAATGCCAGCGATGTCCCCAATGATAAGTCTTACATTGTTCTCACACGCACGTGATGGTATTTTGATAAATAAAGAAATCGAATTTAAGTATGGACACCAAACTAATACGTAATCGTGTAGGTATAACGATAACATACATACAAAATATTAAAGTTAATCTCTGCAGATTAAGGCCATCACCTGTCCGTCTTTTCATTAAACCCCAAGCGGACGCCGTTGTCTTTCTATTGATGGCTCTAATTGACACGATTGAAAGGTTAAGGGCAATCCTATTTTGTTGAATTTTCGATTTGGACCTAAACATAACCACTTCGTCCATGTTGATAACCAGAGTCTGATAACCAGTTACCAAAGAAGAATTATTTTTCTTCTTTGGGCAATCGGTTATCAGACTGGATTTTTTTTTTCCTTTTTGGGTATTGATTGATAACTCGTTAGTTTGAAAACTGCTTGGAAGTTAGACGACGGAGCCCCGCTACGCGGGGCTCCTATTTCTGTCTGCAGGGTTTAAAGGAACCTAACTAACCTAACGTCGGGATGCCCCAAGTCCTGTGTTTTAGACGTTCATTTGTTTTACACGATCAGGGCATCCCGACGTTAGGTTAGTTAGGTTCCTTTAAACCCTGCAGACAGAAATAGGAGCCCCGCGTAGCGGGGCTCCGTCGTCTAAGAATAATAATTTGAAGCTTGTCAGTTATGAATGAACACTTCGTATTCTTGTTTAAAAACCAGTTGTGAAAACAATAATAAAAAAGGGTTTTTCTTAACCAGTTAACAAAACTTAGTTATGAAAGTGAACGGAAGGACGGAACACATAACTTCCAAGCAGTTTTCAAACTAACGAGTTATCAATCAATACCCAAAAAGGAAAAAAAAATCCAGTCTGATAACCGATTGCCCAAAGAAGAAAAATAATTCTTCTTTGGTAACTGGTTATCAGACTCTGGTTATCAACATGGACGAAGGGAACATAACTTGCGAAATGTGTGAACCCTGTAATTTTGAATTTGGACTTAAACATATGGGTGAATCCTATTTTAAGTTTGGGTTTGAACTAGCCAAATGTGGGTCTATAAGGGTAACCCCTTATTAAATAGGATTTAAACGTAACTGTGGAAAAATTAAAGGCACACGTCTGTCTGACGCGGCGTAAAAAGCTCATAATCTTTAGTTCATAGTAAAAAGCCTTGTAAACAGTTTTCCTTATAAGTCAACATTACCTGGTTTAGTCAAGCCGTTCCCGAGCTGGTTGAGTTGATTCTGGTAGCTGACGGTCGCCGTGAGATCGACCCAGGTCATCACCAGGACGAGACCGCACAGAACTTGCTTTTGCCACATCTTTGTTGAACACTTTAGTCCTTAATAACACTTGACTTCACGTTTGTACACTATTGCTTGGGAATGGTGACTGTTTCGTATACTTCGTTCGTTAGACTCACTTGCTCTAATGAGGTGACGTACAACATTAATGAGGGCTTAAATATTACAAATTAAGTAGCTATCGAAAGCCGTCATTAGTGTCAATTCCGTGCTTGTCAAACTACACTTAATTTACGATATTTCTATCTTTTTCTCTCTTATCCCTTATAAAAAGGACGGACAACTACAAGAGCTTTCAATTTTAGGTTACACTAAGTTTTCATAGTGACGTCATAGTTGATATTTCAGACGATCAGTGTGCCAAACGCACGATGGGTTCTCTTACATGGCAACGCGGTAAGCCCAGGTGAAGAAAGCGGGACGAGCTGGACTCGTTCGATAAGGACTGGTCCCGAAAAGCTTGATAGTGAGAGGTGGAAAGAAAGTAGGGAAGACTTTGCCCAGTTGTAGGAAAATATAGGCTAGAAATAATGATAACTTATGCGCGAAATATCTTCTACCACCAGGAAAATATCGTGAGGAAACCTGGACTTCTAAGTTTGAAGTCACCAATATGATTTGAGCAAGCCAGGTGATCAATGCTCGTGCCTTCTCTGTATGAGAAGAGGCCTTTGCCCTGCAGTGGGATAATGACAGGCTGGTATAATATTATTATTATTATTTATCTTCTACCGGTGGTTAGCACACAAATTGTTATATGTATTACTAAGGCAAATAAGTTGCTACAAAAATATGGTCTTGGAATGTTTGTCGGCAATTCTCTTATCTAACTAATGATCGCGTATTAATTTATGTACTTATGAAACAGTTTCCGGTAGGCCGTGGATGGTATTTGGGTCTTCCTTCGTTCGTTACGGATGGCATAATGTTTATATTATTTTATACAGTTTGAAGGATACACGCATGATGCTGCATCAGATTAGATCATTTCCTATGCGGAAGGTGATTTCCATATATTTTCCATTGCAAGATGATCCATATTGATGACACGGCGTGTATTTTTATAAGGATGGCATGTTGTTTACCACGAAGTATTTGATTTGGTTAAATCTAGTTTGTTTTTTAAAAAGAAAACACTTCTCGTGTTTAATATTAATAATACATTGTTTGAGACATTTAGAGGCTGACTGGTTTCGTTAATCTTTTCTCAAGCACTATTGCTGAGCGTAAGGTCCTGGGTTCGATTCCCCGGTGGAGTAAAGTGTTATTGGGTTTTCCCATCAGGATTTGTCAGAACCAGCCCGCAGCTTTAATGCGTGCCTGGTCTGACGACTTTTAGATTCTGATGACAATGAGGCTTACCCTAAAAATATTTTATTGCATGCTTGGTGAGCACCAGAATCTAGATTGCTTCACCTACATCACTGAAAGAACTATGTTTTTGTATTTAAGTATGTACCGTTTACTTACACGTACTGCAAAAGTTGACTAATTTCTTGCCTCGCTCACAAAGAGCACCTTCTTCTATTCATTTATTTACCAATATCGTGCAAATTAATTTCTGGGCCAGATTTATGTAGGATTGCGTGCGACATTCCCCTGTCCTAGATTGCCCGCTAAGATGATAAATGACTTAAAGTTGAATACAACATACAGGCTAATCTAACACATTCTTGCGTGTGCCAGTTCACGAAATTTTCATACCATTGTGCAAGTCAAAAACATTGCAAGTTGATGTTCATGTAATAACACAATTACGCGTATTATGTATTTAAAATTAAATTTGTGAATTTGTAAAGCGTATTTCGTGTAATACGAGTACAAGGTCTTTAAGTAATCATCTCAAGGTACTGTAAACTCCTTTCTCAGTTGCTGATTTGTTAACTTAAGCAATTCTAGAAAAATCTTGTACTTTTCTAGTTGTCTTTTGTAACTAATACTGTCAGCATTATCCCAATGCTGGGCAAAGGCCCCATGATTTCCACTTTCTTCAACCTAGGGCTAAAGTGGGCCACTGGTCGTATAATGTTATTAATTATCTATTTTCATGACATTGGTATTAAGTATATGTAAGTATATTTTATTAATGTATACTTAGATGTGCTAGTTATTGATATATAACCTTTACAATACTGATTATACATCGCCTATAAATAAACTGATTTAATGAATTTTTGACCAGAAAAGGTGGATCCACACTCGCGCACGTGCACGAACAGTGTGGATTTAGGATATGTTTGCGAGTAATTGTCGTGCTTGTTAATATTATTCCCGTTTTAGTGAACATAAACGCGTTTGCGAATTCATTTGCGAAAATATGACTTCGGTAAAGTAGAGGTAAATTGAGTTGTCATTTCATACTTTGCCAGGCACTGACAGCTCACTTTGCTCGAGTTTTATAGGGTGACTTTTACTGAACCGACCGGCAGAATGTGATGATGTGTGACGCTACCATTCAACGTGACTGGTGAGCACGGTTAGTGCACGTCCGCAGGTGTGAATCAACCTTAATCTTGTTTTTATTCCTTAGTGTTTTTTTAAATGTCACGCAACATTAAGTATGGAGGAGCTGTACGTATATCATGAAAATTAGTTTCCTCAAGTTTTGCATAACTCGTGTTACTTAATATTATTCTTTTATCATTCAGTCTGTTCTTAGTTGCTAGATGAGAATCTTTTGTTATAATATGCCTTGTAATGACGAAATCAAGTACACATATAACACTTATTTAATATTCGTAAGTTGGTGGATCAAGTTGGTGACAGTAAGCACGTGGTACAGTCACCCTATAGAATGTAAAAGGTGTGACCTAAAATGCACGCGAATATAACTTGCACAAGTCGCAGAGAACTTGCGAAAAAACAATGGAGTACACGGATCTAGAAATGTCACATTTCCAAAGGTTGAATGAGCTATAAACGTCAAACATTTTTTTTTTTAACATTCGATAGTTGGAATTCCTAAAAGGATTCAATTCAAAAGAAAAAAAAAACAACTGGTAAACCATTATTTTATACAGTGTCCTATTTCGTATCTCATTATAGTCTTAGATCTTAGCAGAATTAAATTAGAATATCATTATATGTCATGCAAGTATTTAAAAACCAAGAATAAATTTCAGTTCATTTTGTTTTATGTGTTTGCTTTTCTGGTTAATAACCGGTAAAATCAAAAGTGATATTCAGAGGATAAGATATATAGGAACTTAAGTATATATTATTATACGTCATTGAGTTGAAACAACTTTTACAGAATTTGCCACGTTTCAATAAGTTGGATATTTGCGTAAATGTCAGATGTTATTGAGTAGAAACAGACAGCGATACCAACTGTGTACCTAACTGTGTGTGTGTGTGTGTACGAATGAAAATACCTTATAAAATGAGGTAATTAAACCCATTGATGGCGTTTTCTCTACATGGATATTGCTATAGCACGCATTGCTTAGTAGGTTTGTAAGTGTTACGTGGAAATGCAGCTGTAAAACAACAAAGCAATAAAGAAAACTGAAACCTATGTCGATACCCATAAGTTCTGTCACATCATGTCCCGGATAAAAACACATTTTTTTTAAAACAAAAGAAAATGTCAGCTAATTTCATTTACTGAAATTGAACTAATCTTCCATTCAACACTTAACATAGAGAACGTCCCTACCAACCTTCAGATCAAAATTGCCAACAAAATAATTCTGGGAGCTTCCAACGAAAGGAAAGTTTTGAGGCACCGGGTTCCTGTTCACGAAAGTCTCACTTTTCATTAATATTTTCGCTTAATGAAATGTAGCCTAGGTCCATCGATGCCGGTACAATATTGATTAAATTTCCGTTCCAAGGTGTTTGGAATTAAATTACGAATTGCACGCGGTAATATATCACGCGCAGCGGGCCCCGATGTCCGGCTTGATTTCATAGAATATCAACATTTCCCCCAGCTCGTCCGTTACCGAGGAGAAACTGGGCAGACACTGATTTATTACACCTTATTTATGGTTAAGCAAAATATATTCATTAACATTAAACTGCACACACATTCCTTCATTTTTCATTTACTTAAAAACGTTAGGAAACCTGCAACAGCCAAGTACAGTCTAGTACAGGCATCTAACATACGAATCCCTTTGTAAATTATCAATAAGATTTATTTTTGAATAATTTTTACTATTACTAATATTACTAGCCTTAAGCAAGAGTGGTGATTATTAATCCTTCCTGGGTATCGGAAGAGGTCTTTGTTCAACAGGACAGTACCAGGCAAGTATATTCTACACCTCTCCTAAATTGGCAAATCAATTAAAATTCAGCCAATTAAGATTATTCCAATAAAAAAAAAATAATAAACCATAAACATATGTCACCACTAAATGTCAAGGTCAAACTTAAAATAATTAAAGTTAAATACTCGATTATCAACTTCTTACGTAGCCGATAAATATTATAGGAGAAAATATATTAGACAACGAAATAAAAAATATGCTAACGAGCCGTAATTCCCATTAAATTTTATCTAATGCTTACACGAAAGATATTATTATGATCACGTTTTTGCACACACTGACACCTCATTGGCAAGAGAAGATTAAAAGTTACGAACGATCAAAGCTGTACGATCTCTTAGGGTGGGAGAATGCGCGGGCGCTTCGAGGCATGCGCTCTGCGCGGTCGTGCCGGTTCTACTAAAGCAGCCAACAATGATAAACGCGAAGGCTTTATGCAACCTTCGGATTGAAAGCCGCATTTTTGTGGTCAAGCGCGATCTAACGAAGATGGCGCAAACGGTCCATCCGTGAGCCGTGAAGCTACATTCCAAATGACCTTTAGAAGGTTTTTTGTTTTGAATGCTTATGTAACCCTTACTGAATTGTCGGCCGGTTAAGGTTGTATTAATTTTGAAATATGTGTGACCTGTTAGAGGATTGTTTTTATACCTGCTAATTTATTAAAATAGGTCATAGTAACTGTCTGCACTATAGTACTAGCACTTTTCCGGCGACTTCGTCCCTCTATGTTTCGTAAATTCAACATCCCCTCGAACCCCTTAGTTCTTTAAACGAATGAGATTGGTGTGTTGCTGGGGAGTTTTTCGCGCCACTTCTTCTTCAGCAAAACCACTAGGAACATTGAATTTTTTTACGTTTGATAAAGGTTTGATTCTCAGCCTAATTTGAATAAAATATGACTTTTGGGTTCTGATTTTATGAAATCCACAAGGAAATCATAAAACCAATTGCCTACATCAAATTATCAAATGTTCGTTCAATTGATAATTGGATGTAGCCTATTTGATTGTTGCTTACTCAATAATAAAACAGTTTTCTAATGGAAAAAGATTTTTTGAAGTCGGTGAAGTAGTTTTTAAGTTAAATCCGTACCAACAAAAAACGGTTTATAATATTAGTTTAGAAAACATTCAAGTTTCCATGTTGTTCAAGTGAACAAGTTCTGAAACTCAATTCGCGGTTTCTGCTGTAGGTAGAGTTAAAAGCTTTCTATTCGCTTTATTTAAGGACGTAACGTAATACGAGTTGATTTTTGAGGTTGTTTTTTCAAATGCACTAATGTGTAAACTCCTGAAACGGTATATACGTAGATAGATTGCATTGTAATCAAAACTTTTATGAGTATTGTCAGGATATATATTTTCCTCGATTTTAAACTGTAGCAGAAGTTCATTTTTAACCGACTTCAAAAAAAGGAGGAGGTTCTCAATTCGACGGTATGTTTTTTTTTGGGTGTTTGTTACGCGATTACTCCGCCATTTATGGACCGATTTTCAAAATTCTTTTTTTATTTGATAGGGTATACTACCAGGTTGATCCCAATAGTATTAAACCTCAGATCTAATGAGGGAACCTTGAGGAATTGAAGAATTGAGGAACTCCTCAAATAATATAGGCAATCTTGTACCGATTTTTACATTTTTAGTAAAAAATCAAGCATTTACATTTAGCAAGTATCATTTGGTGAAGAAAAACTGATGAAGAAGACAGGCGACGAAACTCTTCAACGCATAACAGCAAATTACTCGCAATAGCTACAGTCACATGTCTGTGCATGGTTTATGTATTTCCATAACATAACATTACGCCTGTCTATTTTAAAAGGGGCCCGGCAGAGATGTACAGATTAATGTTTAAAAAGAACTTCTTTTGCAATTGTTAGCCGATTTCAATGATTCTTTCAAGTTTTGAAAGACTTTCTTTACATACAAAGAAACTAAACATTATTAAAAGTAGGTTAGACTTGACCACTGTTTATTAATTGTTAATTATTAACACAGTTGTTAACACCCCGAGAAAATGTAGGTGAAGTGGAGACGAATTGAGTTGACATTCCATACCATGCTAGATATTGACAGTTCCCTTCACTCAAGTTTTTACGAGGCTGGGTGTATTTTCGAGCGTTTGACCACCGTCATTACCTTCCCCTAAATGTTAATGAAAGAGACATCTTAATTAATGCAATATTTCAGCAATTCTCAGAATTTGCTAAAGTACCAGAATCTGGAAATGGCTGATATATTTCATTTAATACATTCTCTTCCTTTAACATTTAAGGTAAGGTAATGACGGCGGTTGAAACGCATGTAAACTCACCCGGTTACTTATATACTGAATTGAGCGACTGATAACTAGTTCTAAAATCAAATATAGGTAGGTACTCTAAACTGAAAATAACAAATTACACAAAATCCATCAAAGAAATTCTGGAGAATTTAAGACACGGGATGCAATAAGAAATGAGTACAACTTCCTTTTCCTTCCTTCGACAGCTGTTTAACAAAAAAGGACCACACAAATATTCAGCCGCCATTAAAAATAAGTTCAAAGAAACCTGCATCACGGTGTCGTTAACCGACAAAGGGCAAGGTCTAGAGTAAAGAAGAAAAGACCTAGACTCAGTGCGTCTACCTGCGAGGTTTTATTCTACGGCCTTTTGTTACTTGTTGTATATATCTCGCCAATTATTCATTGTTCGGAAAGTGAACACGGTGACTTTTATACACGGTTGAACAAACTATGTTCGAGCTGGTAGAAGGCATTTAATTCGACGCACGTCATGTTGTTCTTGTCTTTAAAGTAAAGAGACGTGGAGGTGAAATTTATTGTTTACTGATATTTAAATACTTACTTGAAATAAAAGTGGATATGCACAGGCTACATGATATGGTAAAAGGCATAGAAAGAAAGAAGACGGGTAGAGTGGAAGCATTATACGCCATGAGAAAACAGAAGAAGGTTTAACCCGTCATGTGTCAGAATGTAGATCTACGCGAGACACAATAAAATTGCTTTTTAATTGTTTCTTTAATCACGGTCTACGAGTGGTTTTATTAAGCACAACGTTACATATAAAAATAAAACATAAAAAGACGACTCAATTTAAGTTTTCCTTCTGTAGCTTTTTTCAATTCCGAATTGAAAAACTTGTCTTCCAATTCTGAATTCGAAGGTCAAATAGCACAACGCCACAATATTTAAGGAAACCCAATAAATAGTCGCAATGCTGCAACACATTTTCAATACTATAGCCTAGTGTATCACAGGTTTGTGGGAACATGTCCTGTCAGTAGACGCATTTTTCTGTACACGTTTAGGTCAACATACACAGGGGTCTTCGCCAAGAGGCACACTGAACCAATAAACATTCTAACTAATAAGAGACATAACACAATTTGTTCTGAATCCTCATTGATTTGAACATGTTATTTTAGAATATCCATAACCTGTATAAGCTTCTCGATTGGGACAATTATTCACGAAACTAGATTCAAGACTTAAAAAAAAAACTGTCCATGTCGAAGCGTTGCAACAGTCTGAATTCTTTGAATGCTTATGCAGTTTTGAAATGTGCGCGACGGTGACGTTTTAAACCAGTTCAAAAAATATGATTACCGAATTAAGAAACACTGTAAACCGACGAAATAATAAAATTGGGAACAGAAAGTTTTAAACTACATTCATAAACAAGTGTTTCGTGAAAAATCACGATTGACAACATGGGGAGACGTCACGGAGTGCCCGTGTCACGGAAAGTGTTACGTTACGATTCCGTGCCTTGTCACGCTACGCGCTAAAAATTCTAATCATGTCAAAATGACACTTCCGTGTGACGCGTATCGTGTCAAAAGTGTTCAATTCTAATCATTCATTCATTATTTTTCTTTATCTTTATCTTTATTCATCTACCGGTCGTGTGTACTGTCAATATCCAAGAAAGTTTGTAATTACTTACTTTAATTTTGCATAATGTTTTTGGAAGTACCTATCAGGATATTATGTAAGTGCCTGCCTACTTGACAATGTAATTTTTAAACTTCTCGCTAGTCGTTTTTTATAAAAATAAGAAATTTTAATACTTAGGATCAATTTATAGAATTTAAAATGGTGGACGCACCACCACTTAGGTACATATTATAATTTGGTTTCAAATAAGTGTACCTAATGATCGGGTTGCCTGGGGTTACTTTTTCAAGTTAGAATAGCAAGATTGTGCTAGTAAGTAGGTAAATTAATACTTCATGCTTACAGAATTATCCTCTTTCCGTATAACGGGCGGAAAAAGTTCCATTGAATAGGGTCAATCTAATTTAGAGCAAGTTGAATTAGTTAAGTCCTAGCAAGTGCCAAGTCAAGATACATTCTTGCTATTCTAGCTTCAAACACTAACCTCCCGTACCCAAATGTGTATTGCTTTACGACACTGGCAGGAAGGAATTGGGATGACTATTTCTACGTCAGAGTAAATCACAAAAAAAGAAAAACAGAATCTTCTGTTCTCTCACATACATGGTTATAGTGGAGTATAAGTTATCTTTTTATTAGTAGGTAGTGACCCATTTACAAAGTTTTGCTTATTTGATTTAAATATCCTACGCCTTTTTTATTTTCATGTCTACTGCAACTTTAATAGAAAATGGCTGCCCTAACGTGAATTTAAAGTGAGTAGAACGCTAAAACTCATTGTGCATGATAATATGAAAGCAGCTGGTAGGCATAAAGAGCAAATATGTCGAACGAGGGCGTTACTATGGTTTCATGGGGTGCATGACAGATGGTGTTTCCCACGCACCACCTAAATGCCTACAATTTGTGGAACTTCAGGAACGTGAATGTAAAATATGAAAAATAAAAGGTAAAAAGACAAACGAGTCGTGTAGTGAACGGCCGATTGTCAGGTATGTGGGTTTCAATCGAATAGCAACATTTCAAGTGCCCAGCGATCTTCGCGCCCTTGACTTTTCAAGCAACCACATATAATTATCGCGAGAACTGTGTTCTTGTGTAAGATTTGTATGAAATTTTGGACTTGCGTGGAATCTTTTATTGTTATTTGATAGGCTGTTTTACTGTTGAGTAAATTTAGCATTTTTTGCAGAGAGCCTTCAATTTTTCTATTAACTGAGATTTAAGACTACCTAATGTGTAAAAACACAATCTTTATGAAATCATAAACATCAAATATTTACGAATCTAGCTTGATCTGCTTAAAGGCAAAACATTTTAATAAATCCGCACCCCACTCCAAGGATAATTCGTGAGCATTTGGAGAAGTGCCAGAAAATGTTCGTTCATTATTCATAATTTTCCAAAAGAGCCTTTGCTTGTTAGCATAGCTCTTTAATTTTGTATGTCTCAGTTGTGACTTGTGGTACAAAAAAGTATTTGGTCCCGGATGGTTGGACAGGCAACCTGATATTGTGTGCAGAATGCATGAAGGATCGGCCTTCACGGGATACCGGCGACTAGTTCAAATGTCACACAGACTAGCCGGATGGTGTATTAGCAAATGTTAGTATATAGGTAGGTATAACTTAAACTGATGAACAGCCCAATAAATTAGAATATTCAGCGTTGATGTCATTTTCACATAAAGATCTACCTAAGCGAAGCTACCATTCCAACTGGATTAGTAATCTTACGATGGTGATTTTTAAATGTTAAATGACAGATATTATTATCAGGTCAGCTGAATTATATACCTATGAGAACATTGTAACCTCTAGCTCCGATATCGTCATCATTGATCATCATAGATTTATTAGCAACTTAATTAATATGTAAAAAATGTCAAAAGGTGTGGTTTTCAAAAAGTTTAATTAAAAATGATTGATGTCATTACATCTTACTTATACATTTTTGCAATAGGCAGAAAATAAAAAGCATGCGGTTTACGAATACTTACTTCATTATGTTTCTAGTTATGTTTATATTTATATAGCTTTAAAATTTTAAAGACACGCGAAGCTATATTCCAAAATTGTATTACCAAATTATTTTGTTGTATGATTCATAAATATTTAATAAGCTGAGCCTATATGAAAAGCAAATGCAGAGGAATGCTTTAATTTGAATATGCATCTCATTACTAGATCATAATTAGGGAATGCAATCTCGTCTCGCCGAGATCCCGATCTCGCGAGATCCCGGCCATATTTTACGAGATTGTATCTCGTCAAATTTCGTACGAGATCTCGCGAGATAACGAGATCGACAAATGCAGCGTGACGACGTGTATATCATAGCGCGGCTGCGCGCGAACTGAATCCTGACCGGCCGTGCGGCCGCGCCTGGCGCATCTGACAGACGACTTCTGATTTTGCATGCCAAATACCCTGCAAAATCAGAAGTCGTCTGTCAGATGATACTCTCGACATGATGTGTTTTTTGAGAAGCCATTTTAGGACAAACTAACTTGCCTTTCCGTACCTTGATAACTTCATCTGACTTCTACTTTAAACTTCTTTTATTTGATTAATACGATCTCACAACATGTATTTAAAAACTTGTGAAGTTAAGTTTTTATTTTGTTGTATTTATTTACCATAAGTAACGTTCTTATTACTCTTAATTATTGAAACTAAAGAAATAATTTGCAAAAGACTAAATATAGATCTATACCTAATTATTGTTTTGTTACCAAAATTGTAAGAATCTGAACTGATTAGCTACAGTAGGTATAATAATTATAGACATAAACAAATGTTATTAGAGTTAGAGACAAAATAATAAGTACTCTGTTGATTTTTAAAATAAAACTTACATTATTTTTATAATAAGCAACACAGTTTCTATTTAATTACGTATCATGTCAATTACTAGTTCTTAAAACAAGCATTTGCATATGTTTTAATTGCGATTCTCCCAATCTCGCGAGATCCCGTAATTTGCGAGATCTCGCGAGACTGGGTTTTGAGTCTCGCGAGATCTCGCTAGGCGGAAATCTCGTACGAGATTGCATTCCCTAATCATAATTGATAAAGAAGTTTGTTCATAAAAAATATTAAAAATTGTATCAGACAGATCAGATACTGAAAGACTATTTTTAGGACAAAGGCATTTGAGTGTACTGACTGGACATGCACAGGTTATTTGCTCAAAAGACTATCCCAATGGTTCTCACATTATCTGACCAAGGAAATGTCTGGACTTTAAAAAAGACTGACCTCTGAGTTTGTTTCTGTGTTTCTTCTCAGAGAATTCAGAAAGGAAACACTAACGTCACTTAGTTTTAAAAATTATTTGCTTTATTGAAGAGAAAAGAAAAGATGAAACAAATAGCATTCATGATAAACATTATTAATATCGGAAGAATGGTAGTTATAAAGTAGTAGATATGTATATGGCAGTATTGAATTATTTAATCATATAAATTCTGTAGTCAGAAAAAAACAGAGCCTTGCAAGTTAAGCGGAAACAGGGCGGATCGTACGTGTATCCATAAATAACGACATTGACAGTACAATGAAAGATTCAGAGCAATGCGGCGTCATTGTTGCTCCAAGAGCCGGATGGATAGCCAATTTAAATAATCCAAGAGGAAATGCAGATGTATTAATACGAAAGTCTTCGGCGAAAGGCTCATGAAGAGAATCTTTCTGTTACATGCAAGGATTGCTGTTGTGTAATAAAGCAAAATGTAACTCGTACCTGTTCTATGCTCGTATTCATATTTTGAAAACTGTCAATAAAGCATTTAAAAGGCATTGATGTACTAAAATATCAATGTTAAAAGGCATTGTTTAGTCATTGACATAATCTGTTAGATAGTCAACAGAAATATCTACTCGCTGAAATTTGAATTTGAACATAACAAGGTACCTAATGTTGATGAAAATCAAAATTTTGTTAAAAGGTTTATGATGTTTAAAAATAAATTGCAGTTCCAGTATGTACACACGTCAGCACATCAAGCTACCGCAAATTATTATTATTTCACAATTGAACAAGAACCTTATTCTGTTTACATCTTCTAACCTATGTACACAAAATAAATGAATTTGAATTTGAATTTGAATTTACAATAAAGTTGAAAAACTATCAAAGAAATTTGACACATTGATGTGCCAACTGGTCTCTGTACAATTCCAGTATACTCCTAAGTCTTAATATCGAGTGGAACAAATATAGCTATACAAGCAGAATTATCATTGTTTTAGAAGAAGAAATATCAGCCAATAGAAGAGTGAGAATGTAAGTGATTATTTGTATAGCTTACGATTGCCACCACTCGGTTCCAAATCCCCCTCAAATGGTGGGGGCGCGTACTTTAAAGTTCTACTCCTACCTGCAACAAGATAAAATAATAATTACAATAAAGGAAATGTAAAATCAAACTTAGTTTTAAGAGTTAAAGAATTTTCTTAACAAAGGTTAAAAGATTATGACAAATTCAGCAGTAGAGATAGGAATAGAATAGGGATTTGCCATTCCTTTTCGAATTTTGATTTGAAAATGGTAAATATCAAAGTAAAAGTATGCAGTGCTAGCAAATGGCCTATTTTATAATAATTATGCATTAACGTCTCGTTTAACAATTTTATTTCAACGAAATTTCACTTTTCCTCATTAATCGTTTTTCACGTAAACTGAAACGATACGGTTATTAAAAGTTTCTACGAAAATGCTTTTCGTACTGTAATATAGCAGGTACGTAGAATTTGCAATTATTTGGATCGGCTTTTGGAAATATGAACACTGAATTGTCGATAAAATTAAATTGAAGCCTTACTTGTCTGTTAAATAATTAATTTTTACTGACTATCGGAATGATATTATTTCCATCAAACATTTAATTTCCGAATATTAAAACACAAGTAATGAAATTTTGGAAATACGAGCACTGAATTTATTTTTATATATCATTTGGATAAAATTTAATTTAAGCTTGAGCTTAACTGATCAATAATTTTCATTAAATAACGGATTGATGATTCTATGAACAATTTCCGTATATTAAAATACCAACAAGAGTATGGTAGCGTTTACTCGCCCGGCGACGAATAGTTTCTGTAATATTTATTCTATAAAAATTAAGGAACTACATATCAGTTTCATACTGTGATGGGCATGTGGTGCGAAGGAATGAGGATCCTATGGAGAGAAAAGTTTTGAGTATAAATCAATTTGGAGGGTTACAATATGGCTTGGAATAAGTTGGTATTGAGATGACGGCAAATAGGATGTATAGAAGATTAAGAAAAAAACGATTTGGGCAGGAGAATGATGGTAGCAGTTTCATACTACACTTGTTTCTAACTATATGAACAGTGGAATCAAGTGTGGCCTCAACTTTTTAAGCTCTTTTAATACTACGCTATAATGTAATATCAAATAGCATATAGTTCTTAGCACAACAATATTGTGCACCATACGTTATTAAGGACGTACGTACATACGTTATTGAGGAGCTTGTGGCTAAATTATAACAGCCGCATGGGTCGATCGAAGGTTAAGCTACGCTTGACGAGGTCGGTCCGTGGATGGGTGACCATTTATTACATACCAAGACTCCTCCGTGCCTCGGAAAGCACGTTAAGCCGTTGGTCCCGGCTGTCATTTGTAGATCTTTGACAGTCGTTACTTGTAGTCAGAAGCCCGAAAGTCTGACAACCAGTTTAACCAAGGGGTATCATGTTACCCAGTTACTGGGTTGTGGAGGTCAGGCAGGCAGTCGCTCCATGTAAAACACTGGTATTCAGCTGCATCCGGTTAAACTGGAAGCCGACCCCAACATAGTTGGGAAAAGGCTAGGCAGATGATGACGTTATTAAGGACACGTTAACACTTGGTTGTACTATATTCAATATGCTATAAAGTCGATGTTGTGTTATATTGTACTATGCGTGCCATATCTTCTTTTTGAGCATGACATATTATACAATAAATGTTTGCGATTATATCGTGTAATGTGGACGCCATGTGGTTTTGTTAAATATTGTTAGTAACTATTTATAGTTGTATAGTTTAAGTTTTTAATAGAATTTAGTCTTTTTTGTTTTTATTATTATTTTTAAGTTTAGATTAAATAGATTCCTATTAGATATTTTAAGAATATTATGTAACTTTGTGTGGAAACCTCTGTCGAATTGGGGACACCTGTAAAGACTGTAGGTTAACGTTTGATAAATAAATTTATAGGTAGTACTTATAGCATTTGGTCCTTATTTGCCATATTATTTAACACAATAGTATAGAGTAGTCTGAAAAGAGGTTTAGGTACGAGTAAAATATCGTATCGATCATTGCTGTATGAACGAGGCCATACATCGCAATTAAAATCTCATTTCCGAACTTTTGTTTAGCGTGTGCCTTATGATTTCAAGCACGTAATTTATGAATTAGTAATGCAATTATGAACAAAATATTAAGAGTGTGAAGATTGTGGCATCATGTGCGTATCGGTCAAGGTAGTATGCGTTATTTATTACTCCGGGCCAAAACCGCAAGTTCTACAAAAGGTTGCAGCGAAAGATAAACGTAGGTACGCAAGAGTCCTAAGTTAGAACATTATTATCTGCCATCGATGGAGGGAACAGCACCGCCATCTACTGGTGTTGTTTGCAATTAACCTCCTTACACTAATTGATCAGAAGGCTTACGTATGTTTTACAGTGGGACGACGGAAAGGAGGACAAAATTTATGCCATAACCACCAACTAACCGGATTTGTAATCAAACCACATCATTAGCTGATTGAAGAATACCTCTCCCTTTTGACAATACCCTTATCATATCTCCTTGAATTTCACCTTTGCTGCTTATTCTCATGCTCTATTTCTTCATGTAATACTAAACTAGACTTGTTAATTTTAGTTTTTAAAAGTATACAATATAATTATGAGTTCTATACTTAAGTGAGTGAGGCACACTTAGTATGATTATGGCGCATGCGGTGCTAACTTGTAAGAAATTGTAACACTGGACTTAGATTATGGTAAACAGGGATACGGTAAACAAATTGTTGTTTGCCAATAAAGGAAAATAAAATTTAAGGAACTTTTAAGTCCTCTTTTATCAAATAATGGTCTGTATTTTGTTTTTGTTGTTGTTGTGAAATTAAAGAAACAACCTAATGATTTCTCCATAGGTAATTATGGCTTCCAAATGCCATAAGCGATCCTATTGCGAAAATGGACGTTCGTTCAGTTTTCATCAACTCAACTTGAACTTTGACTTTCACAGGTTCATGTGTTGGTTCTGATTGTTCGATCACATAATTGCATTCTCACGTTTATGGTAACCTCTTTAGTTCGTGCTCCAATTTAAAGTTTATAAAAGTTTCTCAAGGATACTCGTTAAAATAATTGTTACCTATGTTTATGAAGATGGTTTGTACTGGGACTGTTCCAAGCCAACATTACGAAAAGACGCGTATACAGGATCTTCTCTGTAAAAGTGACTTTTCGTTTTCTTTTATTTTGATCAGCGTCAGGCAGCATTTTAGCATCTGTCTGGCATTACCGCTGAAATGAACCGTTTGGCGCAGCCGTGAAACATGCCATTTTTGTGTTTCTTTTTTTTTAATGTGTTATTATGTTTTTATTGTGCATGTATCAAGCTGTTGCAAGTTTGTGTCTATCTAGATGTGCGACGGTGTTCCTTTCAGCGTAGCACATCTGGACACCATAAGTTCAAAAGAAGATCCTGGACCTTTCAGCGTTGATATTTTTTTGTTAAAATACCCAGAACTTATATTATCAGTATATGCTGTGCAACGGGGTCCCTTTTACTCTTTACGTTTGTATATGATGATGAAGATATGTATAAAAGTACGATGTACTAGCAGATGGTCTATTGCTGTTAATTTATAGTGTTATTTTCAAAGATGAACCGGAGAAATAACTAATTATTTAGTAGATATAAAGTAATATACAACACTTTTTTACTATGGTGGAATAAATTTTAGGTTCTGATGCCTTAGGTAAAGTTTTCTGAAAAAATGTTTTAGTAACATTTTAATTTTGTTGAAACCCCCATCCATCCGAGACTTTCTCTGCGTAATGTGTGTGTTTTTAAATGAAAGCATAATTAATAATGTATAACTGTAACGTGCTTATTAAGCCATGGTTTTGTAATTTTTCATAAAAATCCATTCAGTAGTTTTTGCGTGAAAGACTAACAAACATTCATAAGTGTTCACGAACTTTCACATTTATAATATTAAGTAGGATTTACGATCGAAATAAGAGGCTTTTACAAGACAAACATTTTAGCAAGGCCTAGTTTGAGAAAGTGTACATAGGACGAATGTCCCTTTTATATAACAATAGTTCCTAGTGTTCCTACGAACGGCTTTCTAAGTGCTAACTAAGTTTATAAGTGTAACAAGGCATGTTGCAACGCTATGTCTGCTCCATTTCGTTCCGGTATTGTATCTATGCAAAGAGATTTAAAAGACTATAGAGCGGGCATGTCAAGGAAATGTCATAGAAAAACTTTGATCCCATGTCTCAGTAACGCCATCTAGAATAATAGATGAATATTGGAGCGGCAGCGGAGCGTACTAAAAAAAACTCATAGACTTGTGTCCGGCAGGACACACTTTTTCGGACGAAAATTTTGTTTGTGATGTCCAGTCTATAGGTATTGAATGACTTTGTATCTATGCATATTGGCCAGTCGACGTAGCCATCGGCTATTGGTCTATATTCCGAATTTCCGACCGACCGACATGATGAAGGATCTCAATCCTACTCTACCCAGTACATATTTTTTGTTACACAATTAATTGACATAGTACGTCTGCGAGACCCAAAAATAGTAAAATTTTGTTAAAGGAAGAACAAGAAAGAAAGAAGAAACTGCCACAGAGGAAGTCACTAACGTGTGCACAGACAAATACCAACTTACGAAAAGAGAACAAAATGGTATAGCTAATGAGAGTAATTAGTAATCGTTTAGCTAGGAGTAACAAGGCAAGGTAATTGCCGTAAGTTTCACAAGTGTTACTAAAAGTTTGTTTCTTACTAATCATTATTTCGGTCGTCTTTGACAAGAAACGTAACCACATCTCTTGTTTTTAATTGCGAAATCCCCCAAAAGAAACCCGGAAAGGTGCAAGAGCCTAACAAAAAGAGTTTACAAACTAACCGTCCTCATTACTGCGGCATTTTCAGACCGCAAAAGTCATGACCTTTGCCTTTTCCTTTAGAAAAAAAAAACAAGCGGGTGTTGAGTGAAGAATAGAACGCTTATTACTAAACCGCTTGGTGATAATTTCTTCAGCTGAGCTAGTTGGTAGATGAGCGTACATTCCTCGCTCCGCTCTGCAGTAAACAGGGCAGAGCGAAGTACGGGACACTACAGAAATGGGTCAGTGAGCTCTAACGATGCTCCTTTTTGCACTTTTTCCCTACCGTCTTTCAATGTTGCTGAGTGTAGAAAACTTGGCACGTTGATACGGTATCTTTAGGAAATGTAGGATGCGAGAATTGCTAGCTAATCACTAAGTTCGTAGTGCGTTTCCTTACTGAGTTTTAAACTGGCGATAGTTAAGTAGGCTAGGCCAGTTGACAAATTTTAGTATTTAGTCCCTCATCTAGGTTACCAGAAAATATTCTAAACATATTTTCTTGTGTACCTACTTAGTAACCTACTACACACACGCGTAAACGTGAGACGTTAACACCAATGTGGTTTTTAGTCAGTAGGGAATCATTACATGAGAATTTTCTACCCCGCATCAAAAAAAGGTTAAAAAAGGTTAAGGCCTCCTCTCTAAATGTTCGAGGTGGTGGTTTCAAATCTCGACAAGTCCCAATATAATTAAAATTGTATTTTAATTATGTTGGGACTTTCTTATTCGACTGGCCTGTTGGTCTAGTAGTTAGTGACCCTGACTGCTATACTGGAGGTCGTGGGTTCGATTCCCACCCAGGACAAATGTTTGTGTGATAAGCACGATAATTTGTTCTGTGTCTGGGTGTAATTTATCTATAATATGTATGTATTTAGAAATATGTAAGTATGTTTAACAGCTGTTTAGAACTCATAACAAAAGCTCTCAAGCTTAAGTTGGGACTAAATGGCGTTGTGTGAAAAGTTGAGGAATATTTATTTATTTTATTTTATTCGAAACGGTTAAGAGATTTCCATTTCTGGATTAGTCACGACAGAGGCTAATTAGAGGCTAATCTAATTAGTAAAAAAAATATAAATATATGTAGGTATGTAGCAACAGGTAGACATTACTCGGTAGGCAATTTTCATGATTATATTAATGCTTCTCATGAGTTTTTATAGCTAAAAAGCGTGACTGAAAATAAAAACGACAAAAAAACCTTCAATTAAGAACGGCTTCTGGAAACAAAATGCTAATGCGTGCGTCTATATGCAGCAATGTGGCTCTAAGTGGGTATGTTACATACCTAGTGGACGAGACCATCCATGACAGCGCCACCACGACAGTTCCATTCATATTTAAATGTTAAATTTTCTATCTTAAAGCTTTGTTAATTCGGGAAATATAAAAATATCAGCCTAAATTGTACACTTTTAGACTAGAACTATCCTAGCGGTTAATTCTGTCAAAATTACACACAGTAGGTAAGCTAAATTTCATAAATGGTGCTGAGGTTCGAAGTTCATCGCGAACAAAAATCGTGACGCAATTTTTTTATATTTTTAAAGAAGAAGGTAACTTTGTTGATGGGGCTCGTTGTATGTGGTGTCTGTGGTCTCCTTGTTTGATTTGTTTATTTATTCAAGAACAATGAACTTAACGGCACACAACATTCACCTAACTTATTAAACTAAGCCAGAAGTTTAACCAAAAACATTATCATCCTTTTGGTTTTCGTCGCAGTCGATTAATTACACCAAAACAAACGAAACAATTGTGTTCGGAAGGAATTAACGAACAAAGACTGTTATTTTTGTAACTATTAAGACAGATGTGAAGGCAAATCTAGTAATTAATAACAAACGCGACAAGGGCACTGAAAGTCAGTGCCGTAAGTTCAAGTTTGCTTGTGGTTACAGGCCATTTAACTAAGCCATTATGCTGGTAGATGCAATTTGAGATGCTGCGCAACTTTGCGAGCTAAAGGCTGAATGGTTACTTTCTATTTAATAAATCAAAAACACAGGTGCAATGGAAACAGGATTTAAGAAAAATGTTATTTTAAAAATCAATGTTTTTTTTTTGTTGGGAGATGCAAGTCAACCGTGGATATTGTCTGCTGGTTAACTACCCTGTGGATGCTTTAGAAAATATAATAAATTATTATGACATAAACTAAATTGATATATAGAATATAAAGACAATATTAAACAAATACATATAATGCAAATAAATTAATAATACAATACAATAATGAATGTAACTGATAAAATTATGGACTAAATGTATGAAATTAAAAGTTTTTTTTTTGTATTTTTTTTTTTAGTTAGAAGCCTTTAAGGCCTTCAGTTAGGGTATCCTAAATGCAGCGACTGCTCGGCAAGGACACAGCCGTGTGGTACGGCACTCGGCTTAGAGTTTGGTTAGGGGAGGATGGAAGAGCACAGGGACAGTCTGGATTGGATCAAGATTAGGATTAGGTACGAATAAAAAATTACAGTATGGGTCGCCAGTACCGCCTTTGCTCAAACTCCATTTTATACTTTTGAGAATATGATAAAAGACGGGATCACTTAATGAACAGAGGCCAACACATCAGGCTACCCCAATGCGTCAAATTTCCGAGATAGTTTTTCAACTTTATTACAAATATGTTAAGGTTCATGTTCAATTGGGAAAATTTGTCAGTTAGGGGTAGCTTAATGTCTTGGCGGTCCTGTTCTTCAGTTACGCGCAATTAATTTTTCGGGAATGACTTCAAATAACGTTTACCTTCCTAGATCAAACCATATTTGTAAGTAAAATTAAACCAGAAAAAGCCGTCAACAGCCATTTACGTCCGACAAAATGTGATTGATGCGCGTTCACGTTTCCAAATAAAAAACTTGGTATATTTTGGTCTGTATATGGCGAGCGATGGTCAACTCGTGACCGATGTCGGATGATACGTCGAATATTGCTCCCAATCCCACGGACTCATGACCTAAAATTGCCTAGCTTAGTGACTGCAGTTATGGATAAACAGATCTATAGGTACTTACACCGAGAAAATTCAAATGATTCATGAATTTTATTGTTAACTAGCTATAGATACCCTGCCACGCTTCGCTGTGGCACATTGTGAGTGTATGGTTAAAAAAAAAAAGTAAAAACAATCCTTGATGCGGATTATATATCGTGCTAAAATTTCAGCTCGATCGGTGCAGAACTTTTGAGTTTTTGAAGCGTACACAAACCAACATAACATTTTTATATATATAGATTTCTATTTTTGTAACTTAGGTTAAAAGCCAGATTTATTTTTTTTGTAATAAAAACACGTATAGAATAGAACTAGATACATCCTATATTATCTTGTATTTATTTATCCTATATTATCTTGTAGTTATTACGCGAAATCTTTCTTAATCCGAATTTTAGTATAGTCCTACGTTTTTGGCAAAAAAACGTACCTATAGTTAATATTATCCTTAGACACACTAAGACCTGAAACTGTCATTAAAGAAGTCTAAAATCGCCAGCCCACCCGCCTTGAACAAGTTGATCAATTCTCGTGCTTTCTATGATAAGAAACCTTTATCCTCATGAAAAGTAACAGTCGGTAGGGCAACTTTTAACTGTCATCGGATAAAGAAAGTTAATCTTAAATCAATCAAACAATGCTAAAAGCTTCTGTAGACTTCTCTAACACAAGCAAATAAATTGCTCAAAAGGATGCTTCCCAATGTAATAGGTACGCAAAGTTGATAAACAACAGCTTAACTTTACGAAGTAATAATTATCGTGAAGGTCAAGTATCTATTACTCAAAAATAAAAATGAATTGAGATGCCATTAGTAGGTGTTATCGGTAATAAACGCGCAGTAACGACAAATTGATTTTTCGCATTAACTTTTTTGCCACCAATTCTATTACAAAACTAATGCCCATACAAGGACACAATCAATACAGTATCACACGTTTATCACATCTATATATATGTATAAATATATATTTAAAGAAAATGAATCCCCTATAATTGTTTATTACGCGTGAACGGCTGAGCCAATTTCGCGAATTCTTTTTTTGTTATTTTTGTTACTGTTGGAACAAGGTTCTTATGAAAGAAAAAAATAGGAAAGTTAAGCGGAACATTAGAAAATTTAAAGCAACTAAACGATAGTTGAAAGTTTTTTTAATCCAGCGCCATCTTTGACATGATAGATGACATATGTCTTCCCGGTCCATTCTTACACGACATAAATGGATTCTAAGGCAAATCGAAGTATGGCGGGCCGCTAGTAGTCAAATACGAATACTTGACTACTGTAAAGCAGTAGAAGCTCCAAGAAAACAAGAAACTAAAAGATGATGATTACTCCTAAAAGGTACAAAAATATAATTGCTGGGACACGGCCAATATTTATGGTATGCATAGTGTGCAACTGTGCAAATTCGGTGTTTATGGTAGCGCGCAAAACATTGTCTTTTTACGTGTCGTGTACTCGTGTCGTGTCTGCAACGATACGGAGGTCGTGGGCGTATTTTAATTTGAGTTATAATATTCAGAAGACTTAGAAACACGTCAAAAAATGCTAATTCTCTATTCTATAATAATCTTCCCAAAAAGCTAAGTGAAGTCAACGTGATGTAAACTGTCAATGCTTATCATTAGAATGAGATTTAATAACTTTTCTCACAAATCTACGGTGCAGAGATTTTTACAGAATTGCACTGCAATATTAAACATTATTTCAATGGCAGGAAGAAGAAGTACTTTTTGACATTATAGCGACATCCATATCTATAGAGAAAGAAAACACAGCATCCAATAGATATGATCTGTATCTGTACATCTTTACTAATATTATAAAGAGGAAACATTTATTTGTTTGTATTTTTTTAAGGATTTAACTCAAAAAAGTACTCAACCGAATCAAAAAATGTTCACCATTAAAAAGATTATTTATCGAGTAACATCAAAATGTATCCTATATTTTGTTTGTTTAAAACTACAAGTCGAGAGAATTTCAATGGTAAAAAAATACTTATATACTATAGGTAAATTCACACGGATCAATCGCGAGCAAAGTGCTCGTTTGTACACAAAGGGCAATGCCCATTTCTGGCCAAGTTTTATCTATCGAATAAATACTAAAAATATACTAATTTAGTAACTTAAATATTGCTATTAAGTACCAATTCAGGATGACTACAAAGGTATCAAAAGCAGACATATGACACTCAATTGTTTATTACATTCTAATTTTTCGGTTCGGTAGTCAGTACTATCAAAATAGGGATTGCAATTCTTAATAAAACAGTCCCACCTAGTGTTATGTGAAAAACAGCTATTGCTCCTTGTCCTGTGATATCAATCCTAATGCCTATCATTTGTTTCTTCCATGTGCATCACATGGCCAAAGGTTTCTCAGCAAATGGGCATGTCCCTTTGTTTCATACATCTGAAACCACATTGCTGTTAGTAATAGCCAGATTGGCGCGGTCTCGGAGATTACGAAGAGATCACAAGACTTGTGTCCGCTTGCTGGAATCCTTTCCGTGACGCCTTCCACGTCTTCTCAAAGGCTTGCATTTATTGAGATTACTTTGTAAATGCAACCTGAAATTTTTACTAAGATCTTCTTACTAATTTAACATTTTGGGTTGTAGATTTTTTAATGAGTTTGCATCACCAGCATCTCTTTTAATAAACGAAGAATAGAGTTACGTCAAGCTATAAATTCTTACTTGTCAATTTTTTCATATTTTTAAATCGCGAAGATATTTTTATGAAACGATAATTATCTTTCAATTATTAAAAGTTTCTTCGCAATTGATTGGATTGAATAAAAGATGATATAGCTAGAACGGAGGTGACTATTGAGATGATGGCAAGTAGAGATGTATAGGAGAGTAAGGGTCAACACTCATGGCATGTCATGCCTTTAATTAAACGTTAAATTGATCTACCGTTGACGCGCGAATTCGTCTGTAAACGCGCATCGCCGCGTGTTTTAATATTTGCTTATCACAAAATTATTCTTTAAATAAAAGAAATACAAATGAATGTAGTCTAAAGTTTTGAAACATGACGTGTCGTTTTCTTCGACTTTAAGAGTAAGAGTTAAGCCTAAAACATCCTGCGTCGACTCCAAACAAACCCGCGATGACGCTTAAGTAGCATTTTCCAATTTTTTTGACTCAATCGTGTCAAATTTGTGTGTGAAAGAAATTACCTAAGTCAAACAAAGTCAATAATGCAAAACCGCAAAACGTCCTTTGCCAAAATACAGTTTGTGTAAACACAATTTCAAGTAACAGTACTTCAAAATTACGTTCATGAAAGCGATGAATTTCAAAACAGCTTTCGTCACTTGTGTTTTTTTTAAGGGGTGGACAATCCACATAGATGTCCCCCGCCCCGGGGAGGGCGGTGGGGACTGTCAGACTCTTACTGACTAAAAACTACCCCGTGGTCCGACTCACACCTGCGCCGGGGGTCACGGGAACAGAAGATACTACCGCGACCCCCGAAGCTTTCGTCACTAGCCTAACCTTTTCTCGTCTAATTTGAGGTCAGCTTTCAGTCCACCTTTTTTTTTTGGTGCGGGGTGAAAAATCATGAGTATCCTCCGCCCCGGGGAGGGCGAAAGGGTCTGACAGACTCTTACTGACTAAAAACCACACCTGCGCCGGAGGTCTGACAGTCTAACCTATCGCATCTGAATAGGTATACACTATTGCTTATACAACCTCCTTCGTAGCTTCATAAGTCCTTACTAAGTAGCACGTTACCCCACAGGAAAACTGATAACGGGTTGTGAATGTGTAGTAACAACATTTTGCCAGTAAGTTATGTACTTTTACACATACAAGTTTCAAGCAATACGGGGGCGTGTCTATTGCAATTAATCAGGTACTAATCAGGACTCCGGGTTGCTTTTGAAAAATTTGATAAGCAAAATCTCAATAACACTTTTCAATAACACTTTTTTCATCCTCTCTTTTATCTTCGAAAAAACGTTCCACACTTGGATTTTCTCCTATTTCTAAAGATATATAGAAGATAATCTCCTAAATTTGTCCGATTCAAATGAAACCTGCGAGAAGCAGTGAGTCAAGTTGCCTGACCCGGAGTTCGAATCTGAGACCTCACGCTCAGTAGTCTATTGTTTGCGGTCACTAGCACAAAAGCAGTCAAATAGCTTTAAATATATTCAAAATTCGATTTATTAAATGGAGCGTCAGTTAACCGCGTAAAATGTAAACTGCTGTAAAACGAGTTGAGATTATGGCATGATTGCGTTATCTACGAACGCTATGCCAAGCCATCATGAAAATAAAGTTTCAGGTTGCGAGAGATGGAAATTAACATTTACTGCAATTTAATATTTACTTGATGCAAATGGTTATAACGTTGATTTTGTTGTTCGCAATTTTCAATAACACTATCAAAATAATTATACATGTAGGTTGAAAATTGGACCGGTTGAATTTCTAAGCTGATTCCTGGACTTAATTGAAAACGTTTACAATAAATAGTCGCAATAATATCTCGGCTACTACCATATCTGTAAGATATATTATTGATGAAATAATTTGGTTGACATGCAAGTGTAGTCAAGATTTGGAAAATCTTAATAGTTACTCCGTGGCCAAATAATATTGCCATACCTACTTCAAGCTGGGATGGTCATTTTACTCGTATTATTAGATTATAGCTTCAAGCTCCGTCATTGTTTAAAAATAAAGCAAGTATCTAGTACAATGTCGGGAAAACTTATAAAATAAAATCTTCCTTTTGTATTGCACAAAAGTGCAAACCAATTTTAAAAAAAAATGGCAACACTGCGAACAAAATATTGTAAAAAGTTTTACGACTGCCATAAAGTTTTATTAATAATCGAATTGGATGCAGGTTATGTGGTAACGTAATATATACACCTAAAACTTTTATAATCCAAACCTACCAGTTGCAATAAAAAGGTTTTTACCTCTCTATTATACCTAAGATGTTTTTTTTTTTCGAAAATAAGGTAAACTATTGAAATGTCAAGTGTCTCGCTAAAAATGTTAACGAAAAAGTCTAAGGCTCTAGACAGACGGACTGCATTTCAACTGCAATCCAACCGCAAATTGCAGTTCAGATGCAGTTTGAAAAAGACAACGTCGTGTCAACTGCATTCAAACTGCATTCAAGCTGCATCTGAACTGCAATTTGCGGTTGGATTGCAGTTGAAATGCAGTCCGTCTGTCTAGAGCCTTCCATAAACTAAGATATATTTATGTATAGAAGACAACAATTTGACAAAGGACCTACCAATTAGGTATTCTTGTAGAAAACACCCATTTCAACACAGAGTTCAGTCGGTGCCTAGCAATAATATTATAAGTAAAAGGGTGTAGATAGGTTACTTAAACAACATTCGATCTTCAAAAACGGCACACTAACGCACGCACGCGTCCGTTGGGGCGCGACGCCACACTGAGGTAAATTGTGGCTAGTTAGCCAAATTTTAACGTGTCACTTTCCAAGCGCATATTACCTATCTAGGTACTTACACCTTTTTACTTATAATATCATTGGTGCCTAGCACATAATTATAGGGTTCAATTAGAGTTGTGTGTGTATCAGGGCCAAAAACGAATGGTTATATCAGACACTGATCAAATGTGGGTGTACATTATGCACAACCAAGTTCCATAGTTGCGTGCATGTCTGAATCAGAATAATATCTATAGTAATCTATACTTCTATACTAATATTATAAAGAGGTAAAATTTGTAAGTTTGTAAGTTTGTATGTAGGGGTTAATCTTCGGAACTAATGATCCAATTTTAAAAATTATTGTACTGCACGCGTAGCATGATCACCGAAGAAACGGTCTTCGTCGTGTCTCGGAAGAAAAGAAATTAAGTGTTCATGCTACGCAGGCTGCGTGTATTGAAAGAAATTTGACAGATTGAAGTTCCTGTCTATATAATCTGTCACTTTGCCGATTCGTCTGTAGACAAAGGCCGTTTCTTCGGTGTCCAATGTGTTCATGCTACGCATGCTGGTGGAAAGCTACACTATTCCCGGTGGACATAGGCCACTTTTTATCCCCGTATTCCCACGGGAACGGAAACTACGCGGGTGAAAGTAACTACGTGACGTCTGCTAGTTATTAATAAAACAAAGGTAAGTAGTATTTTTTTTACAAATAATTTCCCTATTTGTTTACACAACGCCATCTAGTCCCAAGCTAAACAGAGCTTGTGTTATGGGTACTGAACAACGGATAAACATATCTGTATATTTCTAAATATATACATTTTATAGATAAATTACACCCAGATACAGAACAAATATCGTGCTCATTACACAAACATTTGTCCTGGGTGGGGATCGAACCCACGACCTTTGGCATAGCAGTCAGGGTCACTAACTACTAGACCAACAGGCCAGTAATTACATATAAGATTTATAAATTAGTTAGTGTGCTATGTTTTGTCAATTGACCTTTGTTACAAACTTCTATACGTCTGGATTAGTGCACGCGGATTGTGGCGGGAGCGGTTTGGTGCGTTCCAAAATATGGTCAAGTCTACAAAATTCTTATGAACATAAATTGTCCAATTTACATACACGTCGATATGCAAATTGAAAAAAAATATTTTACGTAAAAATATCAAAGTGTTTAGTGTTACCGTGTATCATCTTCAGTATTTTTTTTTTGGACAACATTAAATGCCAAATTACCATTAGGTATGTGGTATCAACGACCTTCCAAGGTGACCGTTAATGTCGAATGTATTTTCCACTCTCATTTTCATACTAATGCCTTATTATAAGTGTATCATATTTTCTTTTTACGGCTAGACATAATAAAGCAAGATTCCCGATAGGGATGTTGCTTATTTTCGTTTTTGTAGCATAAAAGCGTCGTTGTTTTGCGTTTTTTTGGCTTTTTTATTATTTTCAGAACTAGAGTTGTGCTGGCCACACTGAACCGGTCAGGTAGCCGCAACACTGAACTTTTCAAGGAGAACTTGTGGGGTTAAATACTTGCCTGGTCATGATCAAACCGTCAATGGTCGACAGGGAATTTAAATGGGCTGATAGGTACCTACCTATAATGGGAATATTTATTAAGGGAGGTCCGGTAATGATTATTATATCGTCGAACAATTCTTTATTATAGAAGAAATAATTCAAGTTACTCACGGTCTATCTATATACATAAAAATGTTAAGTTTGGGTTGTGTACGCTTCAAAAACTCAAAAAGTTCTGCACCGATCGAGTTGAAATTTTAGCATGATAAATAATCCGCATCAAGGATTGTTTTTATCTGATTTTTTTTTATTATGTTTTTCTTTTATTTTTAACAATTCAATCACAATGTGCCACAGCGAAGCGTGGCAGGGTACAGCTAGTTTTGTATAAATCTTCTTCCTTTAAGTTAACTGTCACACTGTGAAATCCCTAGCAGGGATACACAGGGTGATATGATAGCTCACTATCTACATTTTCACTGTGATTTTTTTACAGAATAGCTCAGCGGTTATTAAGCTTAAAGTACGAAATTATAGCAATACTTTTGTTTGTATATTACTTAACCACTTCCCTGCCTCATGAGTCACATATGACTCGTGATGATTGTTTAACAATTTATTGTGTTACTTTGTGGACAGTGAAAGTGTTAACATACGAATAAGAAATGGCAAAAGTTAGATAGGTATCGTTAAAGTTAGATAGATACCGGCCAAAGAGATATTCCTTTACGACGTGCGTATGGGGCTCATGAGCGCCATAAAAAAACTGACATCAGGCCAGTAAGCAACCATACAACAAAATAAGAAATTAAAATAGCTGCCGTTTAATTTACGCCTGTTTAATCCTGAACATAATTTCAGTAACATTATAATAATATAATAAGATAATCATTAACAATCAATATCAATGAGTCAATGTTACTTGTAATAAAGACAAATAATAATAATAATTATTAACATTGAAAGGAATTCAAATCACATTTCAAAGACTGTAAACTAGTTTGACTCTGTTGTAGTTCAAATTAACAGATATGAGTTCGTTTTATTTTAGATCTAATGTCTGATCGCCAGTCGCGACCTTACAACCATAAACTCGCATTTATGGATAATCTTCGTAGCTGTTTATAAAAAATATAATAAATACAGGGGGCGTCGCAATTTGTCGTATACTTTATCTGTCGTAAAATTTTAAAAATTGATTTTGAAATGTCAAGTTCGTGGTTATTTTTTTTAAGAGATTCACTTTTGTTTATTGTTTCACTTTTTTCTCACAAAGGAACGATTGCTCTTCTTTTTTGCCATTAGTATCTTGTCTAGACTAATAATAAGATCATAACGCCGAATTTTATTAGGACTATTAGAATAAAGAAACTCTTAGATTACATTTTATTGTAATCGTGTAGATAGATGATCCCTACCTACATGGTATTGCGGTGGCCGAATTCTGGGCTAAACATACAATTTAAATATTTTGTGTATTTGTTTGCCATCAACCCGCTAAGAAGACAAAGACCTACAACTACAAACTGATAGAAACTTAACCGGTTGAATGCCCTAATTACAGACTCAATTGAAAAAGCAATGTGTCTCGCGTGAATCCACGTTTTAATACAAGAAGGGTTAAGGTTTTTGAATAGCCTTACTGCATAGACAGTTAGTGGAAGATATTTATAAGAAGATTCCTAATCCAAACATCATCTCCTTTTAAAAAGAATGTAAACTTATTAAAGTCAGGATACCTACTTCGAATGAATGACACGAAATCGATTCGCGGTTATAGAGCGTCGTGGTTCAAAGGCCACGTATAGTCGGCTCACGATCCGCCATCGCTTATTAACAGATTGCACCTTGAACTACAGAATTAACTGACAGTAAAATGGTAATTTGTGCACTATAATCATTGAATTATCTTCTAATGTCTGTAGCTGTAAAGTAGAATATTTTTGAAGTGAACACATACCTAAGTATTAAGCCGTGGACAGAGAGCATTAAATTTAGCAAGATTGTGTGCAACATTTTTATAGAAAAAATACTTGACTACTTATCATTAATTTAACAGTCACCAGCTGCCAGTTTTTTCGATACATTTCCATTTAATTTAACTATATATATGGTTAGTAATGTATTTACCGAAAAAGTTGTAAATATTAATGTGAATAAAAAGGCAAAAATTTTATATAAGTACACCAGTAAAAAACTAAACCTAAGATTTCAATAAGAGCAGCATTTATTTTCCTTTGAATGAGTGAATGTTAAGAAATGTAAATTATGTTGTTAAACAAGTACCGATACGATAAAATTAACATGCACTATCGAAAATTAGAGGTTGATACGTTGTGCTTAGGAAACTGCAGTCGTTCTTCATAGACTTTTCGCAATTAATCAACTCATACGTGAATTTGCAATAGTCTCACGAACGCATCACTCACAAATATTTGAACAAACTTTGACATAATGTTTGTCCTAACGTGGTATATATGATTTGGGTCGCGGTGTCTTTGACATATTTGCGCACGCGTTGCGTATTGTTTACAGTATTGACAAATGTTTGACCAATCTATCTGAGTACTACGTTTGTTGGCTCAGAGTTTGGGCTAGTGAGGAATTGTAGTGGGGATATTTTCATGTTGTTGGGGTACCATTGAAACTATTGTGATGACACTTGAATTAATGTTAAGGTCTTAATGATAGGTCATATCAATATTTACTTAATTGGTTACCAAGAAATTTACAAAGTGAGGGTAATTTTGACAGCACATATGTCTGTTTCCTCAAAATATCAAGCTTGTGTTCCCTGAAGAGTAAGGCCAGGAACATTCATATACTTAAAACCTTAAAATATAAATGGAATGTGGTCGTGCCAATCTATCAGTTAAGTGTCAAGTGCACTTACACCAACAACTGCACACATCAATATTTACTAGCAGTAAACGTAGAGATAGTCACGTAACATTAATTTGTTTATAGCATAGATCCATCAATAGTAACGAGTCGGTGCTAAAAAATACTTTCAGCTTAAACAAAGAATGCAACAGAGTTGCATAATGCAATTCATTCAGAAAACAAAGCCATTGACTCTTCGGTAAGAATAAATTGCCAAATACAATCAAAAGTCGTGATACATGCCTTGTGTGTTGTAAATTGAATCAATCTGCTCGCTCTCCACGCTTTGTAAGCTGTCATCTTCTCTGAGTTCTTGCAAGTCCTCTGCTAACTCCTGGATGTCTGCGTTGTCCAGCTCCTCATCCACGTCTTCCGTTTCATTGTCGTCCGCTATCTCAGGATGTTTTGTCGTCTGTGGCGCTTGCATCTTCATCGGTAGGATGTCCAGTATCGAAGGTGCTCTAGGCACACTACTGCTCAACCCCAACTTCTTCTGAATAAACGCCTCCAGGATCTGCTGAGTGATCTTGTTCTGCCTCTCCAGTTCGTGTTGGTGCATGTCTGCGGAGAAACGAGAATGCAGATAAAAATGACTGTTTTTTTTTGTGCGAATGTTCATTGTTCTTTAGTCAATTTTTGACTGACAACAAAATTGGTTGGGGATCATAATTTTAGATATCGACGTCATTTTTATCTGGTTCTCCCTTCTCGGGGACCGAAAAATGGGATAGCAATACATACACATAGAAATATACTTATACTAATGAAATAGACAGTAACTTATAATTAGAAGATAAACATAAATAACTTATTAAGTTGGTATATATACGTACATATTTTAAAGAATAAATATCTAAAATACCTCTTTTTTTAAACAGAATTTATATATACTAATACAGACTATAAGTTACTGTCCCACAGGTTGAATGCCTCGTCTCATATTAAGAGAAGGCTTAACCACGTTTGGTCTTAGTTTCTTCATGATGTTGTCCTTCTGATGTCATATGTATACTTGATGTACATAAACTGTTAATTAAATAAATAAGTCCTATAAATAAGTGCATACTTTCGAAAAGTTCTGTAGAACGAAACGTCAATCAACTTTTATATCGTTTCAGTAGCTAGGTGTTGAGTGTTGACAGAGCAATTTACAAGCATCTCAACCTTCTTTCGTCTTTCAATTGCGTACACATTTAATAAATAATTGATACGAGTGTCCATTGAACACGGATACTGTATTAAAAAGCTTATTGTTCCCCTGATATCAATCTACTATAACTGAAAGTGATTTCTTTTTGCTTTCTCTAAACACTTCGATATCATTGGACAACAATGCGAGATCAGAAACAAAGTGGTTACTATGGTGCTAGCCAAGAAGTTTTTGCTCTTATACGTATAAGTTTGCTATTTAAGGTGAGGACTGAGGATACAGATCGATTCGATGAAATTTAACAAGCGATCAAAGAATTTGCGAAGTTAGTAACGTGTTTTATGAAATATGGCGCGTTATAAAGAGATGCCACTGAGTTAGTGCTTGGAACTCTATTGCACTTAAATCAGAGATGTGATTTTTCTGAACAAATGTAAAAAATGGACAATATTATATAAAAATATTTTGTGATTCTGTTTTTTTTTTCCCGGGTGATTCATTACCCTTTCACAGTATCTATACACAATAATAAACATTATAGTTTAAAAATCAACCTGAATTATATGTGGTTCATGGGACAGGGAAGTGGTTAAAACTTCCTAGTGCCACTCTTCCAATTGTTACCCCTTTATTATTACGATTGATCCCTAAATTGTAAAATTTTATCTTCTGTTACTTAGATTAGATTTAATGTTTATTAAACAAAGTGTACCACACTTTGAAAAAAATATAAATTAGGAAGTAATGGTCAAAAAGCGTATTGATTATTTGACTACTCGTATTACTAATTCTTTTTTTTTACGTGCTGCGGCCATATATTTCCCGTACCTCAGTGCAGACGGGCCTTAAGAACAAAAATAGAACTTCTTACTATCTTCATTGTTTAACCGTCCAGTTCCAAGACAATGGGCACATTGGTCTGCTAGTTGTTTTGCCAATTGTCTACAATGTACGGAAGCTCTCGGAGTATACTTGATTATAGGGTGCGGAAGTACAAAGGACATTGCTAATTGATGATGTTATTAAAAATGTTGCACCTTCAATTGTTTTTTTTCGAAATTGGGTCGGGGTCGAAGGGTTATTAATGGAGCATTGTTTTGTAGTGGTCTATATTTAAGGTCAAGCAATGATATGGTTTAATGTGTTTGTTGAAAGAAATTTAGCGGAAAATCTGATTAGAATCTTATAACCTTGTTTTAAAACTGGCATATACTGGAATATAAAGAATATCTGTTATGTTTGAAAACAAATAAAAGCATAACCAATCACTTGAAGTGGGTAATTCAGTTACAAATAAGTAATGTAGTTCTTAACAAAGTTTGGATTTAAATTACTATGCTTAGATTACCAATTAATAATTTTAATTTCAGCCTCTTACTGTCCCAAGGCAGGGCAGAAATATCTTCTCATACAGGCTTGAGAATTAATCAATACGCTCGCACAAGCCGGTTTAGCTATTACAGACTTATATAAAAATTATTTATAAAAAAATAACATAAGAAAGTGGACAAAGATAATTATAAAAATAGTAATATATTTATAAATTGCGAAATATTTACTTGCCACTTAATTAAATGCCTGAACTTGGCGGGAAAGCTAAGTCTTAGACTAGATACTGTTTAGGTAGGTCTGATAAACAAAACTGTTTAAAAAACAATCAAATGAAACTAGAAAACTAGAGGTTATGGCAGAGGTAACATTTTTTCATTTAAATATTTTAGTCATTATAAAATCACTAATTAACATACCTACTTAATGAGTGAGTAGGTACCTATACTTTTACGATAAGTAGGTACTTACCTACACTTTGGATCGCTAATGACGGTTTAAATTAAAAAAAAAACTAATCTATGATTCTTTTCTTTTTATATTTATGGTACAAAAGGTAATAAAACTAAATATAAAACGCAATTGTTGATGGAAAACAACATAACCAACCTATCTGACTGTCGCTTTTGTTTTTGGTCGCAAAATCACAATAACAATTGCAGTAGGTAACTATAACATATTGAAATCTGTCTTAACATTTGTTATTTACACTTAGATAAGTATAATTATGAAGTCGAAGTAAACTTCTAAAAAACGATTAGTACCTAGTACCTTTTAGAAGTCAAAAAACATTAAAGCTATTACTGAGCTTTATGTATGGAATATAATAGTTTATTTTCCTATAACAGCTGCTGCTGTATACATACTTGTTTGCATGTAAGTACTTATTTCTCCTTGAACACCTAGGTACTCATAAATTACAGTACCTACTAGCTAAAGGTGTCACCACCAAAATGAAATCAAATCAAATGATGAAATCATATTTATTATTGAAAGTACCTTTAACATATTATTCACTAGCTTTTGCCCGCGGCTTCGCCCGCGTGGATGTCGAACTTCCGCCTCCTATGTTTTTAAGGGTTGAATTTCCAAAAATCGTGTTTTAGTGGATACTTATTCTTAACTAAGAAGTCCCCTTCAAGTTTCATGTCTCTAATACCAGCGGTTTGGGCTGTGCGTTGATATATAAACGTAATAATTTTAGCATAATACTTCCAGATAGACTACTTTCAAAGTTGATCCTTCCAGTATGCATAAAGAGTTCTGGAACTACTGACCCGGGAAAGAGCGCCGTACAACTGACCATGTGTAAAACAACTGAGACTAAGATCAACCTACCCAGGCGTATTGATTACAACCGTACCAAGTCAATCCCAATCCCTATAATAGTTATTGAACTATGCGTGCACATACAGACAGACAGACAGACAAAACATATACTGATTGCATTTTTGGCATCAGTATCGATCACCAATCATCCTCCAATATTAATTTTGAATATATATTCAATATACATAATTATTATCTTCGTACAGTGTGATAGTCCATTGAACTGTATGGCGAGCGATATTGTATCTTAAGATAAAATATTATAATATCTTAGCCGTGTGCAGCGCCAATTGGTGAACTTCACTGCGGGTGACGTAACCTACGACAAACTTATTATTTGCGGTTGGTACAGTAGTCGGGTCTAGGGGTCGAACCGCAAAATTAAGTTTGTTTTTTATTGTATATACTTTTCCGGGATAAAAAGTACCCAGTGTTGTGCCCAGGATATTAAAGAATAAGTATACAAAGTTTCATCGTAATCGAACCGGTAGTTTTTGCGTGATACCTGAACATACAGACAGACAGACAGACAGACAGACAAAAATTTTTTTAATCATATTTTTGGGTTCGCTGTCGGTATAGTAACACCCCCTGCTATTTATTTTTTTGATATTTTCAATGTACAGAAATTTTACTTCTACAGATTTATTATAAGTATATAGATATAGATATAGATATAGATATAGATTAAGTTTATTTACAAGATGTAAAACACTTTACGTCCTTATATTGTTTGAATTTTAAAACTATTAACAAAAATAATAATTATTTTAACAGCGGTCTTGTTTAATCAATTAATTCATGAACTCATATTTATGATTTAAAGTTTGGAAAAATATGTAAACAAAAGGATGCCGTTCATTTCTAAATATTTAGTAGGTCATGTACACATGTGTACTTACCTAGATTACGATGATGTAGTATTATTACGGGTTTTTCTAGATAGATACTATCACTAATCAACCGTATTTATTCTGAACAGCAAAATGACATTTAGATAAGTACCATTTTATGTACCTACTGGAAAAGTTCAAACCTTCCTTTTATATTTTGACTTCAGATTTCATAAGTTACAAGTTATTATCCTACAGATAATGTTGGCACATCACATAGGCACAATAAGTAGCTGTGTTTGACAGATGTCAAAATTAATTAAGTAAGTTTTGATTCTATATTTTTTTCTTCGTTACTCATGTTGGCAAATACTAAAAACATATACGTTATAAACTTATGAACGCTATTAGTTAACTATTTTTTTTGTTCAATCACAAGGTGGCCATTAAAAACCATTAACAAAAGAATGTCATTAATTAAGCAAAGTTCAACCATTTCATTGATTTTGAGGATATACTCCCTTTATGTCGAGTCCCGTTATGTCGAGCCGAAAACCTTGTCTAGCTTCTATTACCCCTATGTCGAGTTTATTTTTCTGTCCCGTTTCTATTCCCTTTATGTCGAGTTTATTTACCACGCTTTTATTACCTTTATGTCGAGTTTAATAATATCATTTTTAGAAGTACAGTCACGTCCAATTAAATGTAAACATGCACATAATTTAGAATAAAAAAAAAAGAATTTAAAAACAACTAATAACTTACTAACTAAGTACAGAAATATTCTAAGGACTGGAGCAACAGAATATGTTTGTTTGCCAGATTACAAAAAAGAAGAATTTGAAAAAAAGTTTAATCAATATAAAAATGACGTACGGACAGACTTGAAACCCATACCCACTATGTATGCAATGTCCATGTCGAGTTTAAAAGATAATAAATGATTACGTTGACCAAGTTCGTAGCTTCAAAAGTGTGTAAAATGCACTGTACCGTTCAAGAAATAATTTTTTAAATGTTAATAAGTCTACATTCCAGAAATTAGAGTATGTCAAAATTTCACCAGTGATCGCAAAAGATTTTCTGGTTGTAGAAAGTGATGGGGTAAATAAAATTTTGATATTTATGTTAAATGATTGCAAAAATGCATTGCAGTCCATGAATCTGTTCTTTGTTGATGGAAGATTCTTTTCAATTGCCCGACCATTCTATCAATTATATACTATACATGCGGCACATTGGTAGTACCGCAGACAATACCGTAATAGTGCCGATCATTTTTGTGCTGTAACCTAATAAATGCTAATCGACCTATGTGCAAAATATGTTTGAAATGATAAAAGATAACATTCCAGAAAAAAAATTAAAATCGATTTTGACATTGCAGCAATAAACGCTATTAAAGAACTTCTCCATTAGTTGATATAAGCGGATGTTTTTTCCACTTCCATAAGGCGTTGTGGAAAAAAGGAAAACAGACTAGTAGCAAATATTCCCGGTGGAAAAAAATATATTACCATGTGTGCAGCCACAGCACATCTTCCCAAAAATGTCATCCCAAAAGCATGGGTGTTATTATTATAAAGTTCACCTGAAGGTAATGAAGCTAAATCATTTAATGAATACGTAACATCGCAGTGGATTAACAAAAATATTGATTTGTTTTGTTGTTACAACGAACGCCGCAGGACCACAAACCCAGTAGAGGGATGGCATAACAGGCTAAATAAAAAGCTTAGTAAAAGACCTCCGCTATATACTCACATTAGCACCCTTAGAGAGAAGCTAGGTTTAAGATAGAACAGGTAAATGTCTACAACGACGACAATCAGAACCTAAGAAAAAAAAATGCTTGGCTGTTGATATACGTATATATAAAATAGTTGAAAATTTTACAACTAACAAAATTGATTTAATGATTTGTCTTAAACGCCTATCAACTGTAAGATTTGATAAGTGATTATTTTTTAATTATTTAAAATATACATGTTACCTAGATTGATACAACGATATAACGTAAATCAATAAAGCTAATTTAAAAGAATTATTTACTTATAATAAAGCTGTATCTTTTTTTTACATTTTCACTAATAGTGATGATTATAATGTGATTTATTTAGATTAGGAAAGTTAGTTTTACAAGAAGAATTATTTTTTACTGTAACACTATGCTGTTTAACATTTGCAACAATAATGATGATTATACTGTCATTTATATGTTTAGATTAAGAAAGATTAGATATATATATGAAATTAAGTAATAGAACAAATAATAAAACAATGTTTTATGCCATTTGCTTTTAATTAACATCCCTGACTGTACCTGTTCACCAAACTCGACATAAAGGTTATAGAAAGCGTAAAATATTAATACTTTGGAGAACAATAGACTTCCAGGCTCGACATAACGGGACTCGACATAAAGGGAATAAATCATTTTGAGTTATGAATTTAACGAAAATTAATAGCCATTAGAGTAACGACTTTTAATAAATAACAAAATACCTATTTTATAATTAATAACATATATTTTTCTTAATACTGGTCAAGCGCGAATTGGACTGTCAAGGCAAAGGGTTCTATTGTATAAGAAACAGTCATTGTTGTGGATTAAAAAAAAGTTTATTTCATTTATTTTTTCTATTTTACATTGTTAAAGCGGCAATAGAAAAACAAAAAAAAATAATGCCAACCAAAATACTTCATGAGATACAGCAATTCATTGACAGACAAATAGATGAACGGACTGAATAAACAGTATATTGGGTACTGCGAAGAGTCTTAGTAGGTAATAGAGATCTTTCAGTCACCATTCGGTGCCCGGGGACTGAACCCATAAAACTAGTTGTATAATATTGTATTACTTTATTATATTCTATCTTCAATAGTTTTAGCAGCGCATGCGATGGAAGGTAATTTTTTACACTGATTTTTAAAATATAATATGTATAGCCTATGTCACTCGGATATTGTGTAGCTTTCCAACAGTGCAAGAATTTTTCAAATCGGTATAGATTTTTTTTTTTTTAAGTTTTATTTTTTTATTTAAATCGATGACATTTTGAATGAAGAACCTCCGTTTTTAGTCGGAAAAAGTTAAAAGATTTTGTCAAAGATTTTTCTGGAGTTATGGTTCATTTAACGACAACTTTCCTGTAGATGTTTTCACAATAGAAGTTTGTACCTACCAATTATCGAGTCTCATAGAGATGGGTTTATTTGGTTTAGTTGTGATTCATCATAATTGGTATCATCTCAAGGGACACCTACTCGATCCGGTCATATCTAGTCTGTTAATAACTACCTTCAAGCTTATTCCCCTGTGACGCGAACAGAACTGCTTCAGTGTCAATTATGACATTCGATGGTGACGGAATGTCTACTACATACTAATATTAAGATCGCTTAAGGTTTTTATGATTTTTTTAATCAATTCAAATACCCTTGTTATGTGTAAATGTTTTAAGTTAACAGTTCGTATTCACTTACGTACCTACTAGGAAGTGAATTTTTTAGCATCCTCATCGCCCTCTGCCGAGCCTTATCCTAAACATACATTTAGACTTGAAGCCGACCCTTTCAGTCTAAACGGATGCAGCGGAACTTGAAACGCTTTCTGAATTTAGAACCTTTGTGAAAACTATTTTTAATATCATCATTCTATTCAGCATAAATCAGAATCCACCAGTCATTATCCCGATTTTAAGACCCGGCAGGTAGCATGTCTTCTTCTTTTAAACATCTCAATCCCCCAATTCTAGCCATACCTATTATATTTCACACAATAATTTATTCCTTGTTTCTTCAGTCATCCTTTAGGTACTCGTGTGACCCTTCACATTCCGTCTCAAACCTACCTAACGCCAGGGGTTGTCCAAGTGTAAATGTCAGTATTTATATTAATTCGAATTCAGTAATACTTACATTAATAAACAGGCTAGCACTACCATAATTAGGTATTATGCCGTGACACCTGATTAAAATTATACGTACTCTCAAGCATATACAGGGTGTAAAAAGACCCTTAACGTAAACGAAAACTACATATTCTACCCATCACTGGGATAGTTTTTTTCTTCTAGAACATACCTAAGAAATCACTAGTTTTGGAGATATTAAAGGTCAAAGATTTTTTTTAGTTTTTTTTTTCAAAATTGTATTCCAAGTACCTATCATTAGTAAACTTTCTTCCGAACAAACTGTTGAAACCTCTTTACTGTACTAATCAAAGCACTGGCCAGTTTTGTGTTAGTTTTAAATATTTTTCACAAAGCTGTCACCTATTTTTCTCTTCTTTATTACACTGTTTTTTCTCCTCCAACACACATCTTTTTATTTATAATAATTTTCATGCTTGGTTGGTCCACCTACCTCTCCAACACAAACATTATCAAAATTATCGATTTTTTCAAAACAAATTACGCATTTGAAGTTACAAAAATGCAATGGATATTAAACAAGCGGGCAGGTCGGGTCAACGACCAAACGCGAGTGGCCATACGCTCAGCTGATCGAAAGTTGCGTTACGTTGTCGCGCTATGTAATGCGTGCAATAAAAAGCATCTCTTTTTTAAAGATGAAAAAAAAGTATTTTTCCAGCATTCTTTTTTGGTTAAAGTTACTTAATTATATGTACAGAATGTGTGGTTATCGGCTATGTGATCGGTCTTTTTACACCCTGTATACCACGTTAATACGCTCATTATGAAACTGCTGACATCAACAGTTATAAATAATATCACTATATAGTCAAAAGTCGATGCTAAATATTTTTGAAGATGACATTCATTATATGGTAAAATGTGGCTGAATTGCGATCAATTTTAAAGTATTATGCTTGAAATCCTTACAAATAATATGCTGTGGATATAAAAAAATGCGTAAAAGGGATACATGATAATTTTATTCATGAGGTGACAATGAAGTCTGTACCCGAGATTATAATGAAAATAAATACCTACAAGACTTACACGGACAAAATATATGTCTTATTTGATTGCCATCGACAAGGAAATTGCATTTTCAGCATAAAAAGATGTCAATAACGCAGAAGAGTTGAGTCATCATTCGATTATTGAATCGAATGAAATATAAATTGATATTTCTATTATTAAAAAATAACCGACTTTAATTTAAATGCGGAACATCAGAACATCAACGATTGGAGTTAGTTTCTGAATGTCAATGAAAATGATTTAAATTTGTAACGATTTTTATGTGTACCTAATCAATTTGATCATTGTAATATTTTTTTATTGAGTGGCCTACAATTTGTACATCTTGATCAATTAATATCTGAGAATTTAATGAGCACTGATAACTTACGATATATTCATACATATTGGTTGAATGATGTTTACTATGTAAGTAGGTAATGCTGTGTCCAAATCGTGAACATACAAATAATATCCGAATATCGCTTATTAAATATTAGAATGTTATTTTTTGTACCTTTAAAATCGTATTGAAATCAGAATTTAATGTCATCTTTGTTTCGTAAAACAACAAAACTTTACTTACTACTACTTATAAATATATTTAAAAGATAAACATTTCGCGACCCATTAGGTACGTTAAATAGTGTATTTCAAAACAAATTGTGTTCAAAAGGGAAAAACATCCAATGTAAGACAAAATCACCAGGTTAGGTTGGAGGATCGTCCAGATTGAATGGTGGTATATCTTCCAGCACACGAAAGAACAGCTAGTACAACATGTAAACCAGGCTATACGTAAAACAACATCATTTTACAGGATAACAAATCATATGCATACAACTTAAGGGTGAATATCACGTGGATTGAAGCAGGAAAAGTGACCGATAGTCTTCTTATCGTGTGGTTAGTAACTAACCTGGTGTCAGAGTTTTAATGCCGCCCATGGGCCTCTGACTTGGCATGATAGTAAAGGTGTTGCATAGAATTGGATGTTGCGTAACGGTTTGCACTTTTTTAACATTTTAGTGGATATTCAAACTGTCTGTAGGCACTGGCTGATTCGGCCATAAAAATGAATAAATAATCAGTTAAATTCCTAGAATGACTCGTGGTGGTCTTTCCTCAGTGCAGCAGAATAAAAACAGGCTAATAAAAATATATAAAATTAAAATAATGAATTATGTAAATGCTTAGAATAATTTATTAATCTTAAATGTGAATGTTTATATAGGCAATTAAACTATTGACTTACGTTTGAAAGGCATAGAAACATTAATCTGTTTTTTGACTCCGAGTCTACCAGGTGATCAACCTTATTTGTTTAGCTTACAAGTTTTTTTTTTAATAAATCGGGCATTGACGTTAACTAATTCGAGTTTTAGTTTTTTATTCCCGTATTAGACTTAATATTTCATTAGTCCCGAATTTGACAACTTGTTTGGGAATACCGTTTGGTGATAGATGGGTCGTTGGCTTAACATAGTTAGGTCATCGATCCGTACAATGACACCATGATGGGTAATTTATGCCAAAAGAAATGGATAATTTGTTATCATTGGAAACTACAAAAAAAGAAATAAATTTATTAATGCACAGAAATTTATCTGATTCTAGATAGTTTATCGTCTTTAATGACCATGAATGAATTTTTAATTTAAAAAGATCAAAAACATCGGATACAATTATATCGCTAAACCAAAACCATTTTTTTATTCACAGGTACCACTTCTGAGGTTTTTGAGACACCAATGTCAGGTGTGCGACCCTGACTTACAGCCTAATGAAAAAAAGCAATTTAGTAGCTTAACGCCTTTTAAAGTTCATCGCATAATCTAATCATGGACGAGCAATCGAAATTCGAATTAGCTTTTGTGTCCCGGGCTTTTTATTTTTTTTGTCTGTGCTACTGACTTACGTCCAGTGTTGCCATATTAAACGCGTGTTACAAACGCAACCGGATGTAGGTCAAGTGCATTCAGCCTAGCTAATCGGTCTATTGTCTCGGAACTAAATGTCTTATCGGGCCCAATTGCCGGAACTTATCGGCAAACATGATTTTACACAGGTTATCACGTAATCAATCAATTATTACGTAGGTTTTGCACGCTTCACGGAGCATATGGCGTTGGAAGATTGTGTCTTGGTTGCTTTTACTAAGTAAAATAAAAAAGTATGCAATGAGGGGTTCTTTTTAACCGACTTTCAAAAAAGGAGGAGGTTCTATGTTCGTGTGTATGTATTTTTTTTTTTTTTTTTTTTTTTTATGTATGTTACCTGATTTCTCCCCCATTTGTGGACCGATTCTGAAAATTATTTTTTATTTGAAAGAGTATACTCCTCCTCCTCCTCCATTTTAATTTGGTGAAGATCTGGTGCTGATCTTCGGAGATATACAACGGAACTCTTCAAAAATAAACGGCAAACCTGTCGTGATTGCTGGAATCGCTTGGATGTTTATTGTTTATACAACATAATGACGTATCATCACGCCTGTATGCTCTGAGGGGTACGCAGGTGGGTACAATATACCTAGATTTCGTCAGTTAGGTATGTTAATTTTAATTTATTAGGGATTAGTAGAAAACCCTATTATGATGACATTGTATTGTTAACAATTAACAATATAAAATAAATTCATGGCAAATATTTTTATGGTAACAACTAAAAATGGAAAAATAAAAACTTTTTTGCAAAAAATAAAACCGACTTCAAAAAAAACACTAAACGGTGTAAAATAACTCTAAATTCGGAAGTCGGTGGCCCATCATGAGTAAGACAAACCCACCAAAGCCACAGACTTCCGAATTTAGAGTTATTTTACACCGTTTAGTGTTTTTTTTGAAGTCGGTTTTATTTTTTGCAAAAAAGTTTTATTATTTTTTTATTCTGGAGCTTAGTTTGAGTTATTATTATACATTTATTTTTTACTTAGATTTTCTTTCTGTACCTATATTTTAAGTTCGCTGTGCTGGCCAGGAAAAATATGAGTCCGCATCCGAAGAAGTATAAAAAAAATCTCAAAAGAAATATTTATTTATTAACATTACTTGAGACAAACAGTTACAATTGATTATTAATTTACAAGGAATGTTTTACTTAAGACACATTTATTATACATAAGTGTATATGTAACTCCGATATCCAAGTCTCATTTAAAACTTAGTATTTACTACAAGTATTATTGAATACCTTAGAGCACAGGCGAGTTTGTTTTACGCTAACGCGATCGACACGTTCATGACGTTCGGCGCTCCGATTGGCGCGCTCCAAGCTTTTAACCAATCAGAGAGCCAAACGCGGTGAACGTTTCGATCGCGTTAGCGTAAAAACAACTCGCACTTAGGGCACAGGCCACCAGCCACGGTCCGCCGGTGGCCTGTGTTGCTCTAAGTTGAATAGGTACCAACTGTTGACGTTCTTCAAAGTGTCAAATTATTTGGCTTATGTACCTACTGCGTACCTACGCGGCTACGTTCTAAAAGACATATATTTTCCTACAACAGATTATTAAATTACAAGAGTTATTGTTGCGTTCATGTAGGTAGGCACAAAGTCGATTATTTTTTCACCACGTCTCCTAAATTAGTAGCTTCATCAGGTCAATGGCACGGTTACACGATTCAGGGCGTGCCAAATAACGGTGACCGATCTATCATTTTATTTATACTGCTTTTACACTGAACCTCTATATTAGTTAGTCTGTTATTCCCCACAATCTATTTCTATTTTAAACAGTCCAAGAATAGGGGCTATTTCGGGCTATTTTCATTGTCGGGTGGCTTTTAGTCCAGACATTTCTAGGAACCGGTCTAAATGCACAAATAGCTTTTACCTAAATTTAAAATAATACCCGGGAAAAGCACATTTTCAGGTATTAGTTCGTATTCACCCAATGTTGGGTAAAGGCTTTTTGTCATACAGAAAAGACACAAATATTAAAAACCACGGCTCATTGACGGTTTTAGATTACAGACTTAAATATATAACCTAATTAAAAGCCTAAGCAGAGGTAACTAAATACAATTTTTAAATGAGTAAAGTTGGTAGGTACTTACATAAGTAAGTAAGTACCTACCTATTCATTAGTGCCGTAAAATTGAATAATCAGACGAACTTACCTTAAGTGAAGTCCGATTATAATTTTATGAAGGGTGAACTGAAATATAATTTGACCACAAATGAGAGCCCTTCTCGATCGTGTAGGACACCGCGTTTTTAGAGTATATAAAAAAACGTTTTCTCTGTGGGATGGCAACCCTGATACCCTGATTTGACACTTTTTTAGAGATTATTTTATTGTTGGCCCATTCGACCAGGGACTGTTTTTTATCAAAAAACAGAACGGGCTGGGCGGGTAATTATATTTCAGTTCACCCTTCATAAAATTATAATCGGACTTCACTTAAGGTAAGTTCGTCTGATTATTCAATTTTATTTCGGTGAACTGAAATATAATTTGATCACAAATGAGATGTTTAGAGTATCAAGTCGACATGGGCCATTGCCACATGCTTGCTATGGGCAAGCCACTTGAGATAAAAGAGGATTTAACAGACATTTAGAATCAACTTTTACATGAAATCAACTTGCTCAAAGTGTTTTAACCACTTATTAGTAGTATTAGTATTTAAACTTAGTGAGAACATTGCTCAGGTATAACCTATACAATAATTACCAAATAAATGTTCTTTAGTCATATTAACTAAACCAATTAGATTTTTAGTCACATTATAGTACTAAATGTACCTATATAAATATATTTATAATATATCAAAATCCCTTTATTACGTCCTCAAATTGGAAGCAAAGACAAAAAATAAATAAATCTGTCCTGCGGCACATTAGCATTCGCTGATGCATCATAAAACCTAGCAATCATTTAAGAGACTTGTCTTAGCTAATTGCATCATGATATTTTTGCTTGTCTTGTTTTGTACGTCTGCTACTGGGAGTCAATATTTTAGTATTATTACCACTTTCCTTCATGACTAACCATCATAATCCATCTTAATTGCTTGTCTGTATGTTCTCGTATAATATTAGTAACTAGCAAATATTTGTTGTCTAATAGTAACTAGCAAAAATATTTTGCACTAGTCCCGATAGCCGACTTCGATTGATATAATATGTTCGTAAATCTCTAGTTAGAACAACCACAGCATTATAGTCAACCACAGCGTTCTAGTTATTTGTTCAAAATTTAAATTGTCAACTAATTATTCAGTACTCTTGCACTATAGCAATAAGAAATAACGAAGGAGAACCCAAGTACTTACGCAGATACTTGCGCAGAACGATTATATTCCGTTGAGCGTTTCGTTAAAGGTTTATCCTGATCTGTGATCGTCACTGCTACTTCTTCTCTCCAGCAGAAGGTAAAGTGAAGCAGTGTTTAGTAAGCTGTAGCCTTCATTTCTTCTAAGTGTTTCAGTGAAGTACCTACAGCATTACATCTAGTAATGAGGGTAGATGTCTATCTGAGTTTAGGCAGAATGACCATCAGTTTTTATAAATAATATTAAATTATTTCACAATACCTTGTGGATGATAAAATAACATTTAGTGAGCTTTCTGGCAAACCTCTGCATATGAATGTTTCTTACAGAAGATGATTGCTGCCAGGGTAAAATTTCTCAGTAAGTAGTCTGAACTGAAAAGATAATAATTCACTATTAGAGTAAAAAATTGTTGGTTACTATCAACTTTTTGTCAATAGCAATGACTGACAAGATACAGTATAATGAGTGTACTAAATATATTATAACGGCCTTTAATTCCAGCCACATATAATTTGGAGTTTGTGTTGATTCTGGGAGGGAATGAACCAACAGCATGCTTTAATTAAATATTTCTATAGATAATCCCCACTCTAGCTATGTTATTATTCTCGAATCCTCATCTGCCCAGTTATCCATAGATTGAAGCAACGTGCCTCAACTTTAAAAGGTATTTGCATACCAATCCCATATTCTTCAATTAATCTGATTGAGGTGTGACAATTGAGTAACAAGTGCATACTAGGGCAGTAGTTTTGTCCGAAGAACCTCATAATTACTTTTCAATTATGCAAGGCACTTCACTAATTCAGAAAGGAAAAAACTTCCATTAGTTCTTAATGGTTTATAGGATATTACATCAGAACAAGATATAGTCTATGGTCACCCATAGACCTGCAAACCTCTCAAATTCAGCCTGGAAGAGAAGCAAGCAAACATGACGCCCTGTAATTTTCCGGGGGGTCAGGCAGAGTTGTACCTGTAGTACACCCACATTTTGCCATTGTATTTAAGTCCCACGTAATAGGGGGCGAGCCTATTGCCTTTGAAGAAGAGAAGCATCTGTAAATCAAATTTTATATTATTTAATTTAAATATTTCCTGTCTTGTGTTATGTTACCTCGCTACCATAAAATGTTGCTGTAACCCTATAAGTCATTGAAGCATCATCATTTAGTTTTGATTTTTGTTATGCTAGGTACTTCATACATTCCATTTCTTCTGTATGTAGGTAGCGGTACTGGTGGTATGGTTGGCTATGGTGCAACTAATGTCATGTCCCACATGTGTGTGATTTTGTAAACACCGTAATTTAGCATGTGTTTAGTTTACTTAGTTTTAGAAATTATAAAGCAACAAACACAATAGTTTTCCCAGTAGTTTGCAATGTTAAATTAGATAGTGTTTCTCTTTTGCTGAAGCCAAGTGTTTCAAGGTAATACATACTAATTGTTGTTTTGTTGATCAGTAAACACTTGTTATATGTATGGCCAATACATAAAATATTATTAATATTTTTATTAGATAGGAAGCCTGAATTACTTTTTTTTTTTTTTTTTTTTTTTTTTATTATTTTGGTGCATGTAATGCATACA